>JAWNOB010000075.1:10000000-20000000 GCA_035046265.1 Drosophila bunnanda
CCTCCAACCCCCTTGGCCAGTTTATCATCAGTTAACGTTTTCATTAACCATATGTCACACGCACGTCCCTCGCATTTTCCAACCCCGCGGCCGACAGGGGATCCTGGAAAATTAAATTATGCGCTCGGGGTAGCGTGTCCTGACACGATTTCTGGCCAACTTTGGATGACTCAAAAAAATAACATAAAAATGCATACATACACTGGGATAAAAATAAGATTATAAAATATGGATTTGGTTAAATAATTCAATAAAAAAAAGCTGCAATATTATTTATAATATGTTAGAAATCTCAATGAAATGTATAATATAATTCATGACATGGAAAGTAGTGTTATTTAATATATAAAACCATATTGATTGAAAAGGAATTTATGAAAACATTTAATAGAAAATAAATCCAAAAATTATTTAGATAGATTTTAGACTATGGTTCTATTTTTAATATAATTAACAACTTGTATCATATATTTTTGTATTGTGTTCTTTGTTCCCTTGCATATACCATTCCACTTTTCCCATAAATTTTGTCAAGGATCCTTCTGGCTCATTTTCGGACAGTTGGCTTCTCGGCTCGTGTGCCGGTCTCTGAAAGGTGTTAAAATTGTGCCACAAAATTGTTTGACCTCTGGGGTTGTTTTTATGACCGTCTGACTTTCCGATGATGGCACATGGAACCCGAACCCCCTGTGTTTTTACCTACAAATTCCTTGTCCGATTTCACTGCCAAAATGATTACGCCGCATTTTGTCGACACACACTGAAAAGTTTATGTTTTTTTATGAGGCGCGTGCCGGTCAACTTGAAAGGTGGGCAACCTTTTTTACTCCCTCGGAGCACGCGATATACCAACTAAGGGATACTAAATATATGGATATTCCTTTTGGTCTTTCGAGAGAGACTCTGAAGAGCAGAATAATTAAAAGGGAATTAATGGGCAGAGAGTGGGGAAAACATGTGTGATTTGAAGGGGTTTTTTGGGGTTCTGAAACTATTATGAAACTATTAAATCTTGAGTTTAACATGAAGGTTATTGGTTTCCAGGTTATAAAATATATGAATATGATTACAATTTATTAAAAATTGTAGGAAATCAACATTAGGAAGCTGAAAATTATATATCCTTCCAGTTTATAATTGAATTTTAGGTTCGTTAAAGAAATTCGATCGATTTGAATCGATATTTCTCGATATTTTTATATGGCAACGCTGTATACGAATCCAACCTTAAAAAACTCATATCTAAGCCAAAAAAGCATTAATTTTAATTCGGAAAGCTTTCCTATGTTAGTTTTTATTATGTTTATAAATCTGCATACTCAATTTAAAATTTAAAAAAATTAAATTTTTTTCAATTTTTTAAGGTTCCAACTCCTTTTAAAATTTTGAAAAAAAAAATTTTTTTTAATTTTATTTCTGTCGGAGATGTCTAGATTGATTCGGCTGTTAATGCTGAGCAAGAATATATATGAATTATAGGGTCGGAAATGCCTCCTTAACACCGTAGCAACCTTGAGACTAAAATTGTAATAATAAAAAAATCAAAAATTGAATGTATTTTAATACATTTTCTTTAAGATTATACCCATATGTGCGATGTATCCCCGCCAAACAATGAACTTTTGCGCAATCGCAAGGCCTCCCCACCGTGCCGACCTCTTAACCCGCGCCTCACATTTAACCCACTAAGCTGGTAACCCAATTTCCAACATGAAACTTCCCAAAATTTGCACATCACGCCGCCGCCTGGTACTTCAATTAGCCAAAGAAACTCACGCGCCAAAATTGGCAGTCTGGGAGTTGCGTAATGGCCGGATTGCCGGATTGCCGGCTTACCTGATTGATGGATTGCTCCAGAGATCAGCGCGTTGCTGGGAGTTATTCGTTCGTAGGCTAATTCAATTGCTTTATAATTGAACTAAGGAGGCGCGACGACGGCCCACTTCGATTTGGGTTCGGAATCGCTTTAATGAGTTAACGGCAAGTGGCCGGGGCCGCTCAGCGGGCTCCCTGGCCAAGTTAATAATCTAATGGACACGTTGTAACTTTTTTCCATACTCGCAATTGCCCAATAATCGATTCATCCGATTCGATTTGGACTTGGATTTCAATTTTTCGGCCACAATTGAAAATGAAATTTAATGCCGATTTAATGGAGAGGTTGGGGAGGCAGTCGCTTTGTGGCTTATGTTGTGAAGTCTTTTGGTGGAAGTGATGATTCGGTGTTTTGGCCGATGATCGATGGCTGTGCCGGCCTCCCACACACGCTAATTAGCCAGGGTCCAATCAGAGCTCCATCCCTCCCCCCACCAACAATCAGACAAATTCCAAATTTATTTAAGGTCTCTCAGAGCTCAGATCTCAGCTTTGTCCTTTGTTTAATTAGTGCACTGAAAAATTAGTCGAATATATAAAATGCGAGGCAAGCGAAATACTTAAGCGGATTAAGCCGGCGATTTATCAAAAGCAATTAAAGATCCCCCGAAAAAGCTGGCGAGTTTCGGCCCGATTCGCGGAATGCGTTAGCGATGACAAATAGTAGCAAAAATGTTGGGCAACAAAATGTTTATAATGCTGCTAAAAGCATGTTTGTATCTCGCAGATACAAATCGCAGATCGCAAATCGGCCAGTCGAAAGCCGAATGCCCCAGCAGGCCGCAAGTAAGTGGGCTAAAAACAGGCGCAGGTACAGTAAACTGTCCACTTATTCTCCCTTAATTAATTATTCAAGAGTTTAAAATGTTTTTACGATCATCATTCATTGAAATCTTAATGCCTCTCTAAAAATAATCAGACAATTAAGTAGTTAAAGGGGATTAAATCAGCCCGATTGGGTCTAGATCCTTCACTCCTAGGTAGTATTACCCCATAAAACACACTTGGCCAAATCAAATCCTTGGCCTTTCCCCAAAAAAAAAAAAAACAAAAAGAAACTGCAACTTGTCGGCCAACCGCCACAGATCAAAGGCAAAGCCATAGACTCGCCTCGTATCTGTGGCAAGTGGCGGTAAAGTGGGTTCCAGAGAGTGTCCAAGTTGCAGCTACTAATTACCCTGTGGGGAGCAACAGCACCACCACCACCTACCCCTTGCACCACCACCTCCGGTGGCGATTTACTGGAGCAGCTGAGCCTCCGAGTCGTGAGGTTCGCCTTGCGCGAAGCGTCGTCAATATTTGTCAAGCTGTCAGTTGGCCTGACATTAACGTTTGATCAAGGGGGAAATATAGGGGGCCACTGCAGCAGCGGTGCTTGGTGCCTGGTGCACGGTGCATGTGCCGAGTGGACACTGTACAGTGGCCACTACTGGGAGCCGCAGCCAGGAGCTGGCAGCCAGTCGGCGTTTTGTGCTGTCGCTGCTGACACACACCGAGAGAGATAAAAATACACAAAAAAAAAAAAGAAAAGAGAGTGAAAAAAACGCAAGGCGAAAACTAGTGCATGTCCGATTTTCCACAGCGGCGACACAATTCAGAGGTGACACATTAACGAGACAGTCCAAGGTGGATTTCCACTCCTTGGATGCGGAATTGAAAGGGGGGAAAACTGGCGGAGGGGAGCAAGAGTAGCAGCAGCCCGTTAGCCAGGCGATTGTTGCCTTGAAGTGCTTTTATTGGGGCGAAAGGCGATTCCTGCTTTGGGAGACATGTATCTTACAGATAAGAGATATAAATAGATGTTATTTGGCATTTTTTAGAGGTGTTAAATTTGAATTTAACACTTGCCTCTATAATATATAAGTTTAAATATCTTTTTTTGCCAAAATCTAATGTGAGTTTCTCTGTAAAGAAACCAGCAATTGCAACTCACCCAATTGGCTACCAGTTTAACTTCTAATGATTTATGGCAGCAGACGGCAGAGATCATAGAACATAAATCATGGGAATATTTTCAATATCATTATGGGAGACAGAGGGAACTGCAACTGATCGAAACCGAAAGCGCAGCTTCTTGGTGTCTGATCCCCGGGCATAACCCCTTGGCACCTGGCTGCCTCCGAATTGGTTGAGAAATCAAAAGGAAATACCTCTCTTCATTACCAACTGATTGATTGAGCTGCCGGAGAGTGCAAAAAAAAATGCTTGGCCTTCGGTGGCTTACAAAAAATGCGGGCAAGTAAACTTCCGTCGACTTGGCCACTTGGCACACTTTTGCTTTTGCTCTTTCCCTGCCTGGAACTCCGGCTGGGACCCCGCAGGTCCCTCCCCCCAGCATCTGAGGGCTGAGTCACACTCTGAAAAGTTGGCCAAGTTCAGGCCGCAGCTGGAGACGACGCGGGAATCGAACTCGAGTGAGGTCCGAGCCGGGCCCGTTTAAAATGTGTTTTGTATGCTGCGTTAGAATTTGTTAACGGTCGTGTTTAGATGCTGAGATCCCCGAAATAGGCACAAAAAACTAGCAGACACTGAAAGAATTTCAATAGCAGATACAATTTAAAACGAAAACTTATAAAATAATATATAAAACAGCTATTAGTTGACAAGAAACAGTGTTATTTTCTATATAACTACTCATTCACCCATCTTTTCTATCAGTGCATTTCTTCTCATATATTTTTGTGAATGAACTCAAACCGAAACTCGAGTTTCACTGGTTACCCATGTAGCATGGCGTGTGGATTTTTATGTTCCCTCAATGAAATGGCATTTAATTAGCATAATTTTTATTGATTGAATCCTCCCGTCGCAGAGAACAGAAAACAGAGGTCGCCCTGGCGAGTTCTTTCAACCTCGATTTGCATAATGCCGGCACAGATCCGAACCCGAATCGGAATCACAGTCCAGAGTTAGTATCCGAATCTGAACAAAAGGTTTTGCGTGGGCCCTAATCGCCCCTTGAGGGAAATACAGAGAAATACAGAAAAACACAAGAAAATATTCAAGAAACAGAAATCAAACACAAAATAGTCAAGTGTTGCCGGCGAAATTATGATCCGAAATTAAGATAGGGCTAGTGCCCCTTATATCTGGCACGATCTTCTCGCCGGATCACTGCATTATTCATGCCATCTCGGGTTGTCGGCAAGTCGCATGTTAATCGAAGATCGATATGCCACAGATCGTTGATCGGTCGGGCCACATATATAGAGAGAGAGTGTCACTTAATGTTTGCCTCAGCCAGAGTGAGAAGTTATGGCTCGGATCGATGAACCTCGGCTTGCCGTCTAATCAATTAACACACTCCAATCATGAGATCACTAAGGGAAATTTTTCGGCTTAGAATTGGGTGTAAAAATGGTGGAGACATGGTTTTTAAAGAGCTAAATGTTGGGTCTAAATGGTTTAGGCCAAGCATAAACACAATTTGTACTCTGATTGGCTTTGTATAGTGTTGAAAAAAATATTTTAAATATATAATGTGATTGTTTTTCTTGAAACTAATACAGTTTTTACAAGGAACTTGCGTCTAAAGACCCGAAATTTATAATAAAAACTTCTTTATTGACAAAATATAGCCCAGAATAACCTTAAAAATCTACTTGAATAGTCTAAGCTATAGCATTTTTATTCATGAATGAATTGTTCTCACAGCGAACCCAATTATTATCGCCATCTCATCAAAGTGTTTCTCTATTTGCTTGCCAGCTATTCCCTCTTAACCCTCGCTCTTAACCCCACTCTGCCACATTTACAATATATATTTCTATTTCCATTTTTTTGCAGTTGCATTTTCGTTTAATATTTTAATTAAAAGGCAAACGTGAGTCGCGCCACAGAGTGCTCCACATGCAGCCACCGATACCGCCACCGCCACCGCCGCCGTCGTGGCTGCTGCAGGTGTCGAAGGTTGTTGTCTACCTGTGGCAGCACCCACCTCCCCCCCGCCCCCACCTGCACCTGAGAAACACCTGCCGAAAGCCTCCTATTTTTCTGGTGGCTTTGTACATGCCGTGTTAATCACCAATAATAATTGTTAAACGAGTTGGAAGCGAGTTGGAGCAGAAGGCTCTTGGCGTTTGCATGAGTTATGGGTCTAGGCGGCGAGCAAGGAAGCCCAGAGATCAGGATATATATAACTATGGGAGCCCCTCTTGGATCCCCATGGTCCTGGCTCCATGCCTTTTGGCCATTTTGGTTATGCGATGAAATAATTTAAATATTTACGGGGCAGCAGCGGGAGCCATCGAAGGCTACGCTGAGCACCCCCGAAGAGAGGCTTATGCAATGGGATTTTGTTTGGTGAGTTTTCCAAGGAGGTTTCGGGGCATTTTCCTGGGTTTTCCGGGGGTCTCTTTCGGGGGCCAAACGCTGACAGCCCACGCGTGGCTGTGGCTCTCTCTCTCTCTCTCTCTCTTGGCTAAGGCTTATCCCATTTACCATTTTTGGCTATCGACTTCGCCTTCGCCCAGCTTCGATTTTGCTCTCGAGCTGCAACCACTCCTGCCACATCGTCTGCTGCCTCGTCTTCTCCAGCTGCTGATGAGGCAGCCGTGTTTTTCTGTATTATTTTTTAACTTTATTTTTTAGCGGAGGAGACAAAGTTGCGCAAGTCGCCAGCAGCCGCGACTCGCCTCGTCTCTCGTCATGGGAGATTCTCGAGATATATTTCATTTTTATGATTGTGTCTATTACCAACAACCACGCACGTTTCGCCGTCTTTCGAATTAACTTCAATGACACGGCGGGGCATGTGCATTTGGCAATCGCATTCGATCGGTTTGAGTTTCTATTTTGAGAGGAATTAAAGTCCCAAAGGAAGTTAACTCCTTTTGGCTGACTCTTGAGCAGGGTACGAACTTGCTCGTGAAGGGTATTTGGGGTGCCATTTTAGAGGTTTAGGGATTGCCTGGAGCGGGACACAGGGAGAAATTAAAGGAACAGCATGAAAATGAAATGAAAGTTAATGAAACAATTAATATAGAAAATTGAAATTAAATATTTGTAATCTCCAAATCGGTATTAATCAAGTTATATATATTTATGATGATTTTTTTTAACAAATCAAAGTTTAAAAATACCATAACTTAGTCAAAAAAGTATTAATTTCTATTCGGAAAGCTTTTCTATGCTAGTTTTTATCAGCTTTATAAGTCTACATACTAAATACAACTTTTTAAATAATGAAAATTTTTTGTCAAATTTTCACTATTAAAAACGTGTTAAAAATTTTGAAAGATTTTATTAAAAAATTTTTTTTTCCTCGTATGGCTAGATGAACTCGCCTGTTGATGCTGATCAAGAATATATATGCTTTATAGGGTCGGAAATGACTCCTTCACTACGTTTCAAGCTTCCGACTAACAATAGTTAAGAATATTAGATTTTAACTTTAGTTTTTAAAAATCTGTCTAAAGCAATTAAAAGCCATAACTTTTTATTGGCAAATGTACTGCATTTTGTTTTGTATTTTGGTGCTTAAAATTTCGTCGAAATATTAATACTTTGAAAAGCTAAAAAACTTTTAAAGTTCTATTTTGAATTTACAATAAATTTACAAGGTTAAAGTTACTACTAGTAATTCTTGTTCGATTTTATAATAAAATATATTTAAAAATATTTTTTAATACTATTAACCCACAATTTCTCTCCGTGCAACGTCGCTCTGCTGTTGTCGCCGTTGTTAATGTTTGGCTGCTGTGTCTGCCAACAGAAACAACTTTTTGAGGTGTTGGTAATTGATTTTTGTAATATCTTGGCTGGCACTCTTTTTTGTTGTTGTTTGCCTTTTTACCCCAACAACAACATCAAGCGAAACAACAAAAATATGGGAAAACTTCCGAGATGCAACTGCGACATCCGCCGCACCAACAGCAACAAAAATAGTAACAAAAGTTTGCAAACGAGACAAAAAAAAGGCGCGCAAGCGTGCGAATTCAATTGCTCAATTGTGGAGCTAGTCTTAACCCCCTAAAGCCCCCCCGTACCGCTGTAAACTGAACGCCTGCGCAATATTTGTAGCTGTTGCTCCCTTTTGGCCGCTTCTTTTATTGATTTCTGTGGTTTTAGTTACTGCCATTGTTGTTGATTTTCCTTTTTTTCGGTCCGAAAAAATCCTTTACGTTTGTGTCGCTGTCGGTGGTTAGTTTTTTCGGTGATTTTTTACGGTCTTTACAAGTTATTGTTTTCTGAAAAATGACTCATATTTTTTTGGGGCCGAAAGATTTGCAAATCGTGGGAAATCATCCACAAATCATATGGCCCCCAGTAAATCTTTGACACACACCCGCACATCCACAGAACGCCAACACCATCGAGGATGATGGCTGAAACCCAGGCGATTTCAATCGGTTGTCTGTCTGGGCCAGGCCAACCTTTTGCCATGCCAATCCATAATTGCCAAAGCAGCATTAGCGTTAGCGTTAGCGTTAGATTCTTATTATTAGCCAGCGTTTAATATGCATTACAATATGACATTTCCAGTTGTCAGTTGTCTGTAAATCGAGTCGAGGTTCTGTCTGTCTGACAGAGCACAAAGTACGATCAAGATTCATTGATTTATTTCAAAAGAAAGGGAATTTAGATGATTGTAGCCTTTTTATAATAGTATTTATATTATAAAATGATTCTTAGATATTGGTTTGAGCTTGTTAATAACTCTGGGGATGGTGCTAAACTCGCGCTGATATATTTTAAATCTTTTAATCAAGATTCATTGATTTATTTCAAAAGAAAGAGAATTTATATGATTGTAGCCTCTTTATAAAAGTATTTATATTATAAAATGATTCTTAGATATTGTTTTAAGCTTGTTAATAACTCTGAGGATGATGCTAAACTCACGCTCTTATATTTTAAATCTTTTAATCAAGGAATAAATCCTTAGAAGTATTGTTTAAAATATATAGAATATATATAATATGCCTATTATATTATTCCTCTATCTGATTATACAGTTTATAAGCTTTTCAAATATATTGATCTGAGTTTTATTATATATTGACTTTTATATAGCCAAAACTATGACAGTTTCTACATGCAATTTTGATCTGTATATGTCAGTGAAAAACTTATAATTTTTTGCTTTTGCCGCCGCAGTGGCAGTCACATTCGCATTCGCAGTCGCAGTCACATTCACAGCGGTGGCTGTTGTCACCGGCGTGACACTTTACACACACAATAAATCACAGTGGGCACAATATGAGCATTTGACACTCGAGTCTCCAGCGGGAAGCTGCGAAGGCTAAGATCTGAGATCTTTCAGATGCGAGATGGATGTGAGTATTGGATGACATTCGGGTAATACGAGAGCACCACTACCAGTCGGAGGCACAGCGGCTGCCTTGGGGTTAATGGGCCACCCAGCTGCGTGAATCCATTCCCGGCTAATTGGAAACGCGAATTGGCCAAGTGGTTAAGTGGCCAAGTGGCAATCGAATTGCAATCGAACAATTAAACGCGAATTTAACATGCGGTTGCATCGGTTCAATTAAGTATATCATAAAAAACAAAACTAAACGATCCTGGAGGATTCCCGGCACCGGTGAGGTGGAAAATGGACCCCGAGATGGTGCGCTCTTAACATGGACAATGCAAAGGCAAATAAAATTAGAGAGTGCCCGGCAGATTCCTGTTGAGCTCCAGAGCTCCACTGAGCCGGCATAAAAAGCCAATAAATTCCGAATGCCGACATTTAAAACGCACACTTTAATTAAAGCTACTTTAAGACAGCAGCAACAAACAGGCAACAAGCAATTTGTGCAGCATTCAGGTTGCAGCGCACAGCAAACGTGGCACAGTGTGGCCCATAAAATCGATTATATTTCTTAGTTAATAGTTTATTTATTATTCGGAAATAATGCAACCCATTTCATGTTGAAAATTACAAGGCTTTTGTGTCTTTCATTTGGGTTTATGATAGTGTTTAGAGCTCTTAATAATGATTTGAAACCTAAGCTACCAATGATTAATAGTAATCCCCAATTATTTTTATTTCTATTTCGAAGGATTTCATTTATGAAATAATATAGAATAATATAGTAAGAAACCCAATGTATCTGTTTTTAGAAGCCACTGTGCTTTGGCCAAGAGATCGAAGATCGTGGCTAGGTAGTCCGTTAGGGTAAAAGATATATAAACACTGGCATATATAAGTCACATGCTCCGATTTCCACCGCGTATCGACGGTGCTCTGTAAATTTATGTACGCCAAATTGATCGATTGTGACGGCCGGCCGGTTATATCACTCAGCAATTATAAAGAGACGGCGAATTATCATTGACAAATTAATGGGCACAATGGATGGATGGATGGATGGATGATTGAATAAATGGGGTTCAGATTTCACCCGAAACGATGTCAAGCACTCCCAACGGTAGTCATACGCATATAGGGTTACCTCCGACAATTCGGATAAAGATTCCATCAACGAAGGCGCTCATTTTAATATTTTCTGAGCACAATGAAAAATCAACTGAAAGCCGATTTCCAAAGAAAAGAGTAATAATAAAAAAAACATTCGTATATATATATATATGCCGTGAATAATCTGTACAGAAATCGGACAACGTCATAAAGCGTGCTGGAATTTCGGTTATGAATATCATCAGTCAACTCACTCGTTTCTCTCGTTTTAATTGAGCCAATAAAAAATAATAAAAATCCCTCTCTCATAAAGTCATATAAAACTCATAAAACCCCATAAAAATCAGTGGAAAATCATAGGTGAACAGTCAGCCTGTTTGTCATTTCCACGGTGGCATATTAATGCTTCCCCCTATAGGGTTTTCCTCGATCGATACCTTGGGACTTTGGTTAACAAGTGTCACACACGGCAGCCGGCAGCTGCATTGGGTAAGTAAGTAAGCTAAAGTGTGTAAAGTGTGTAAATATTTGTTTAATTATGCTCATGTTAGTGGCAGGCATTCAGAGTGTTTGAAAGATGTGTTTGGCCACTGGAATGTGGAATGTGCAGCGAGCATTCAACCGAATTGGAGACACTTTGAAGGCACTCTGAAGTCTGAACACATGGCTTTCTCTCAGAGAGAAAAATACCTCCAGACCTCTGTTATTTACCAGTATTTGTTTACACTTAATTCCTATTTTAATCAAAAATTTAAGTCTTTGTCTGACTTCCCAGAAACTCTTTCTTTATACACATTTCCCAACACTCCCCTAAAGTATATATAAATTCGAAAAACCGCAGTTTCTGTGCTCCAGAAAATGGCAATCATTTCATTTACAACACATTTTCCTAGAAAAATATCTCCATTAAAGCGCTGATACCAAACTATCAATTATTTGGCCAAGA
Source organism: Drosophila bunnanda (assembly GCA_035046265.1). Classification (NCBI taxonomy): domain Eukaryota; kingdom Metazoa; phylum Arthropoda; class Insecta; order Diptera; family Drosophilidae; genus Drosophila; species Drosophila bunnanda. The sequence goes on from JAWNOB010000075.1 coordinate 10,011,187, forward strand.
GCCGAGTATTGAAGAACAGATGAGTTATGGCCTGGCATTCGGCGAAACTGCACAGTTCACCGACTAAATCCCCGGACTTTGGGCCTAACAAATGTCTTGGCCATTAGAAATCGCTTTGCGCTAATGTGTTACAAATATTTCATTTCGCGGCAAAGACTCCGCAATATTCGATATTTGACATCGTTTATTTTTATTTTCTTGCTGCTGCCTTACACGTATGGAAAGCACCGTTAATGCCGGCAAACATTGTTGTGATAATATGTTTGGTAAATCACTTGGACATATTTTTGCTACCAGTTGGTTGGGCTACCTGGCAATCGCCGGGTTACAGAGACAACTTCATCTTTGGGGCCATAAATATATGCCATTATTTTCCAATACTCGCCCGGTAATTATTCATTTTTGTGGTCGCCTTTTGTTCAATGTATTTGCAGTGAGAGAAAAGTCGCAACCAAATATTATAGAAATAAATATATGTCTTTGATTTGTAGGTTGTTCTTAAAGGTTTATGTAAAAGTCCTATGAAATGCAATGAAAACTTGAGCAGCAAAAATAGATCTTTTAATGTATTCACTTTCTTTGGATTTTTGTTATTTAATACACTCAATTTAAATACTTTCTAGCCTGTAATCGCAGTGTACGAGATGCGTTTTGACCCACTTAACCGTTCCTTCATAGATCTTTTAGTAACTTCGGTGGCTTTTTGCCAAACATCACATTGTCAAAGAGCCGCAGCAGCAGCAGTTGCAGCAGTTGCAGCAGTTGCAGCAGTTGCAGCAGTTGCAGCAGCAGCAACTACAATGGGAACAACAATATATCTTGCAACACGAGTCAACTGTCGGTTTTTATTGTCGTCCGTTTTGGCAGACCTGGAAAAACATTTCTTTGTTTTCGGCATTTTTGCATTGCAAATTGCCACAGAAATCGCGGCAGTTGGAAATGTTGCGGAAAAACTCATAAAAAAAAAAAACACACAGAGGAAAAACCGATACTGCCGAAGGCTTCGCTCATTTGAAAGTCAAATAACTTTTGGTTGGTGGAAGGAAAAAGCTCAACTATTACCCAAATCAGGGAGTTATTTGGGCACATGAACTAAGGATACTCTATCTCGTTGCATCCTTTCGAAATCTTCACTCTTTTGATGAACTTCAAGTAAGGTAAGGGTATATCACAGCGAAATCCTCTCAACAAAAATTGCCTGCTTTGCATTCAACGTTTGGCGGCCTTTTATTTTGCGAGTTGATTTCGGCCTCAGAAAATTACTTGCCTGAAATTGTTTGGCTAAAGTGTTGCGCCAAGAGGCCTAAATGCCCGAAAATGGCAAAGAGGGGAGCCAACTTGTACTTTAAGCAAAAATGTTTTAATTAATTTTAAGCGGCGGGACAGCTTTTGGGGCTATTCGAAGGAGAAAACAACTTAATAATTCATAAGCCATGTAGTTTTCTGGTATCTCTGGGGACAGAGGCTGTAATTTTTAGCCAAAAAATTGTCACATTAATACCAGAGAGTGTCTGATCTCTATGATTACTAGGATATCTGATAAAATAATAAAGGTAGAGTTTAGTATTTGGAATATAGCTTTATTCTAAAACTTATTTAAATAGGAAACAGAATCCATGTCACATTTTTCAACACAAAATTGTCACGTAAAAAACAGAACCACTAATGATTTCTGGGATTTCATAAGTGAGATCTTTCGGCGGGTGATAAAAAATAAAAAAAATGCCATGCCATATGGAGCTGTACGCATTTTATTTCACTTTTCCGTTTTAGTTTTTCGGCTATTCGGTTAATTGGCTAACAACATCACATCCCCACAAGATTTTCTGTCACATATGTTTGTGTGTTGTTTATGGTATGGGTTTCTTTGGATTCTCAAAGAAAAAAAAGGGGAAAAAAGACTGACATAAAAACGAGTTCCTAATGAATGGTCGGCCCAGCAAGCACACGTTTTGAGGTTCCCCCCGTCAGCAGGCAATGTATTTTGATTGTTGTTTGACGCATGTCAGCTGGATCTCGCTCAGCTGGCGCCACAGAAATGTCAAAAATTGTGCTCTACAAGCGCCCCATTCCGTTTCCAAAAGGTTCGAGGAGTAGAAGGGGATTTTCCGCTGGAGCTGCACAGAAAATGAAGTTGTTTCGCTTGTGCGGCACGTGCGTTTGCCATTGGAGTCTTTTGGAGTTTTTTTTTGACTCGAATTCGTTTTTCATGTCTCGAGGCACGACAAACGGACCCATTGACATGGCCCAAACGCAGTTGGGTGCCTTTACACACTCCTCCCCCCCCCCCCCCTGCTCTGGCTCCCCAAGAAAAATCTCATGTGGAAAGGTTCCCTCTGCCCCCGTCCGTCAGTTGTTGAGTTAACTAAGGCATGACGCTGAAGTTAAGCTTGCAATTAGCTTGATTTTGATGCTGAAGCATTTCAAATATGCTGATAGTTACTGACGGCGATATGCAGAGCAATGATGGATAGCCAGGGAATGACCTACTATATAGACAAGATACTTTCAGGTACAGCAATTACAGAAAACAATATTACAAACATTATTTATAGAGATTTTATAGATAATAATAAAAATGTAAGAGAGAGTTTAAGTTCAGAGTAAGGGTACTTAAAAATAGACCATATATATGATAAAAGTTCCAGAAATTAGACTAAATAAATTTATATAAATATGATAAAAGTTCCAGAAATAAGTCAAAATAAATTTGTAAAAATTAAATATAGTTAAAAAAATATATATCTTAATTTGTAAATATCTAGAATTATTGCTTATTTACTAGCACATCTTATTCTAAAGATTTCTTTCCCAAAAAAATATATATACCCAATCAAAAGACTTAGAAAACGAACTTGTTACCCATAGATTTCGCAATTTTCCCAAATTTCTTGCAATTTTTATCCCAAAACTAATATCATTCTATTGTTTTCATTGATCTTTAGCTAATAAGAAATATCTTTTAAGCCAGCTTGATCCTTAAAGTCTCTTTTTCACCCACCAATCTGTTGAGATAAACCTCTCATTTGGCCTTTCAATTGCCTCCAGTGACTCCGTTTATCTCTGCATTTATTTCAAAGCATCTCGACAGTTTCTGGTCCATATCTGATATCGGAGATCTCATTGTACGAGATCGGGCTTCATTAGTCGAGCAATTAATTTTTCTATGCCCCCATATAAGGGAACCGTCCGTGGCGGTAAACGATACACCACCACCTCGATCCTCCTCTCCTTGGCCAGGAGATCCGCGGAACCGCAGAGATTGAGTAATAACCCAACTAACCGGCAAACCGCAATTCACAATTGATTTATTTTCTCCCTCTTCTAGCCGGCGACTAGACAAATACCCAACTGACTTGGCTCTTGGCTTGGAAAGTGAGCCACACTTCGTCATCGCTGGCAGTTGGATTAATTTTGAAATATTGCCGGGCAGTCAAGCGGCGTTTATGCGCATGTAAAGTAAACTCTCAAAGGGGGGTGAGGCTAGAGAAAGGTACACACATATATGTAAGTATCTCTAGGGGACACACAGAGAGACTCCAGCTCTGGCCGCCACATGTGAGGTGAGTCGTCGTCAGAGCCGCTGAGAGCTGGTGCTTTGATTTATTGCCAAAACGCTAATAAAGACAACAAGCTGCAAGCCGTTCGCGTTCGACTTCGTGCTGGGAACTACAAAAACTGGGCATAGAGAGCTCTGGGATCTGGGATCTGGCATCTGGGATCTCTGGACAGGATGTGCCCGCGGCCAATTGACAATCATGCCAGTGGACTGCCATAAAAACATGGCTAAGAAACAGGGGTCTCCTGGCCCTGTCGTGTTAATACACTCACATTTCACAATGAGAGCTCTGACACAGGAAAGTTGTAAAATTTTAACTGATATCCCTAGGGGCAAACTCTAAAACTTTATTAAAATATATATAAAAGAGGGCTCTAAGTAATACAATTTTTATGTGAGTTATCCTTTCCCTAAAGAGTATTTTAAAGTCTTGGTCGAGACCTTGCTTCGAGTTCTTCAAGTCTTTTGTGCTAATTAGAGGCAGCTCCTTTTACTGCAAAAGATACTCTTACTGCCATGCCTAAGGCCTGACTTAGTGACCCAGTTAAAGGTCTGAAAGCCAACTTGTTTTGGCCACAAACATGTTCTAGCTGAGGCTCAGAGAGAGGGGGAGCGAAGAACTGGTCGCTTCGGCACTTGTTGGACCAAGTCCAAAAGTTGCATCATCATTGCGGAGGAGTTGCTATCACAGGGGAGGGGGATGGCTTATCGGGGAGTGGGGTGGGAGGAGCTGAAGGGGCCGGAGGTTAGCCAACTATTGTACAACAAGCAAACGCGCGCCTGGCAGCAAATGATGCCATGTTATATATTTTCCGTCCGATCCCAGGCAACGTCGGCACATTCGTGCAGCTCAGATTACTGCGGGGCGATAAAAATGACTTGCCAACTTGCACATTTGGCCAAGAGCTCTCCCCCCTCGGTCTCGGGGGAAAAACAACACAAAAAAAATTACTAAAAAATATATGTCGGACAGTCGTCCAACTCCAGGCCGGTGCCCGTTCGTTGCCCACAGCAAATATTTAGATAGATTTGACTTTTCATGTTAATGGCGTGCTTTCAGCTGTTCATAATTAATCGGGCGTCCGCACCGAACAAGTGAGGCATTTTTATTTGCCATTTTTAGCCAGGCTAAGACCGTGTGGAGCGAAGCGAAGAGATTACCAAGTACCAAAAGACATTTCTCATGGCTAATTAAATGCATTGGAATCATGTCTGCTATCAGGCAGGGTATCGATGGGGGTTTCAATACATAATAAATATAGAAAAAAATAGCTTTAGAATATAATTTAACCAGCATAGGGGGAAGAATCAGAATAAAATTGGTTTACTTAAAATTATTTACTATTTTTCAAGTTAATTTTTAATTGCCAAGAAATAAAACTTGTGAAATCTGTAATATTTTTGTAAAAAAACTATGAAAAATCTTAGGCCAGGGAACCCAATTTTAGCATTTTGAGTAAGATATATATATCAATATAATATAATAAAATAATATATAAAAATCTAATTGTTCTTTCACTTACCGATTTTCTTATTTTCGTCTTTTTCTTCATCTTCGTCTTTATCTTGTTCCATTGGAAATTAAATTAGGTACAGCAGACTTCCAGGTACTCGCGATATATTGTCTCTTTCCATTCTTTCCCTTATTTTAACTCACAGAATTAAAGATCAATGTAGTAAATTATTAAACACTAAAAAAAACAAAAAAAAAAATACTTCGGAGAGCCCAATTATTTATACCCTTGCAGTCAGATTATAGAATCGGAAATCAATGAATATTTGATAATTATGGAGATTTTTCTATAAAAATCAAAGTTTAAAAAACTCATAACTAAGCCAAAAAAATATTAATTTTAATTCGGAAAGCTTTCCCATGTTAATTTTTATTAGCTTAACAAAACTGCATACTCAAATATATATTTTTAAAAATTCAATTTTTTGCCAATATTTTTAACAATTTTAAAGATTTAAACCCTTACCAAAAAGTGGCAAAAATTGAGTACAATTTTTTTGCTTCCAAACATGTCTAGATCGATCCCGCTATTGATGCTGATAATGAATATATATGATTTATAGGGTCGCAAATGATTCCTTATCGCTTTACAAGCTTCTGAATACGTTTACAATACTCTGCAAGGGCATAGAAACAAACAAAGGAGAGGAGGAAACTGCAAAAGTACACTCCCGTGCAATGCCAATAAGCCACTCACGAGATTAGAACTCTTTCCTACCTTTCTCTTTGATATTTGAGGCTCTCTTACAACTCACAGAATCAAATAAGAGCATCGAATGCAATAACCATTGAACACTTAAAAAAAACAACAAAAATTAGAGCAGGAATGGGAAGGAATGGAAAGAATGGTAAAACGGCACACACACATACAAGCCACACGGCAATAGTTTTTAGGCACTGCACTTTCATATTTACTTTGTTAATATACTTTATACACTCACTTTACTTTATGTTTACAATTATTGTTTAAAAACTGTTAATTCACATAACCTAAGCCGCCAAAAGTCATTTGTTTTGTTATTTTTCATTGCAGAAGTTCACTTGTTGCGCACACACTTTCCTACACATATACGTTGGCGCCACTGCAGTCATACATACATACATACATGTGTGTATATGTATGTACTAGGGGCTGCTGCTGACTTCGCTGGTCCACGGGAGTCTCAAGTTTTCCATTGCAGGTTTAATGACTTTAATTCGATTGTTTTTTGTCAAATCCATTGAAAGTGCATCATCTTTATGAAGTATTTGTGTTTAACTTCGACTCTGGCACATTTTGATTGTTTTTTCAGGCTTAAAACTTTATTTAGCAGCAGCTGCGCAATTTTTCACTTTGGCGACTTAGGTTCTTCTTCTTATTTTTCACTTTGCCGCGCTCCCTCTCTCTCACTCTCCCGCTCTCGCTCCACATTTGCACAGGCGAGATCACATGTTAGCGACAAATGCCGTATGCAAGTGCAGAGCAGTGCTTTCAAGAGCTTAGAGAGCGAGAGCAAAAGAAGTAAAAGAAGTGGAAGAAGAAGCAATTCATGCCGCCAAATTGTGAAAATAGTGCGCGCTGCTGCTAAAAACACTATTATCGGACGAATTAAAGTGCAATAAAACCTGCAAAGCAATTAAATCATTAAAACTAGCTGCGCTTCATGCGGGAACACTCAATTAACCACTGCAAACAAGTGTTTTTCAACATTAAACAACAAAAATAAGTGATGTGCTTACCATTGTGACCCCGAGAACATGGAAATGTGCAAGTTGTTAAGTGAAGGAGTGTAAGAACTTAGTTAATAACTATGTACGTGGTAATAGAAGATATTGTCTATTGATTTCGGGAATGAACATCGAATTAAAGCTTTTAAAACTGCCGTAAAAGCACTTGAGACACCCGTGGACAAAGGGCAGCAGCAGCCGCCAACATACATACATACATACATATGTATGTACGTGCATATATGCAAACTTCGCGGATGTGCAGTGGCAAAGAGCGCATTGAGTGGGAGAGGGAGTAGCAGGGCGAAAACTGTTCGAACAGAAAAAGTGACAAATCTATGCTCTTCCCCAAAATAAAATCAAAAAAGTAAAATAAATAATATAAATTGAAAAATAAATGCTTTTTGGCGGCTTAAATGTTTTGAATTAACATTTTCAATAAAAAAACAAATGTAAACAATGTAAGATAAATATAAAGTGTATAAAGTATGTAAAGTGTGTAAAGTGAGTGTATTAGTCAAGTGAGTGTAAAAGTGCAATGCTGCTGAAATGTGGTGCGTAGTTTCAGCATTCTTTCCATTCCTTCCCATTTCATTTTGCCGACGCTAAAGTAATGGTATCATTTTTGTTGTTTTTTTTAAGTGCACATATTTAATTCTGTGAGTTAAAGAGAGCCTCGATTGACAAAGAGAAAGGTAGGAAAGAGAGCAAATCTTGTAAGTCGCTTATTAGAATTGTTTCTCTGTGCAGTTGTACAGTTTCCTTTCCATTTCTTTTTGTCAACGCAGAAGTAAATATATATTTTTGTTTTTTTTTTTAAGTGTTCTGTTAATTAATGCAATTAATTCATTGCCATTCGAAGAGTATCAAAAGTAAATAAAGGAAGGAAAGAATGTGTATTGTATGAAAATTAATTTCCAATTAAACCTGAAGAAGACGAAGAAGAAGAGAGAAACGATTAAACCTGACGAAGACGAAGAAGAAGAGAAAGACGAAAAGAAAAATTGGTGAGTGACAAATTTTATTACATTTTTATATTAAATTTTTATATTAAAATTATAACAATTCCCTTTGCTCGTAATACAAAATTAGGGTGCTTATTAATTTAAGGGTTAATAATTTTATTTTTAATGTAAATGCCACCAACTGTTTTCCCAACTATTTTCTCAGTGCATTAGATTAGATCCCCAAGACTTTGACTAAAGAGATTCCAGCTCGAATAGATCATGCCGAATCAAGTTTATCGGTGACCGTGTTAACAACCTTAATCTCTCGGTCTCTCATTAATATTATTTTTTCGGCCAGCATCCAAACATGATTTAGACTTGGTCCAAAACAGCCGCCGCCGTCGCCGCCGCCGCCTCATAAATAATATATAAACAACGAAATCAGTTGGCAAATCAGTTGGCGATAATAATTATTTATGAAATATGCACGCAAGCGGGGATTTTAATTAAATTCGTACATGCAAACTGTGGCTTGGATTTGCGCTCATTTCCAGAGCGGGTCAAATCGATAGAGCGAGCCCCCAGAGTTGAACAAATTCAAGACCGAAATGTTTATTAATATTTTGTCATAACTTTTTGTTGGCCGCAACGTGAGAAATTATTTCTGGGCACTCGCGAGGTGTTTGGACAAGCGGCATTAGACTCCAAGTCGAGGGAGAGATATATATCTCGTCCGATAAGTTGGCAAGCGGGTCAAGTGCAGGGGTTTTAATTAAAGCCGGAGTCACGGGGAGGAGGATCGGTACCGCGGCTTTATCTGGCCAATAGCCCACGATCTGGGGTTCGGTTCGGCTGAAAGCTGACTGACAATTTATTGGCACACTCACGCATTAAAATCATTTATGGAACTCATATCGCACTCGGCGAACAAGCGGCTCGCCGATAAAGAGGCCCGATCTGAATTTATTAAAATGCAATTTTCACATAGCCAGGCATGTCGGGTGGGTTTTTCACAAATATATATGTATATGTATAGTTTTTCGCCCCTTCCTCTGCATATTTATACATTTGCAGGGGTACTCTAACTTTATTTAGAAGCTTGTAACGCTGGGAAGGAGTCTTTTTCGACCCTTTAAATCATATACAGCCGGGTAGATCTAGCAATGTTAGACTAGAATTTATATTTTCAAAATTTTCATAATTTTATAAGGAGTTACTTTGTAAAAATTGTCAAAAAAATTGCCAAAATTGTTAATTTTTTTTTTAATATTAAATTGAGTATGAAAATTTATTTACCCAAGAAAAACTAACATAGGCACGTTTACCGAATTGAAATCAAAGCTTTTTTGACTTAGTTATGAATTTTTAAAACTTTTGATTTGTCGATAAATTGTCATAAAGGATTATCGATAAATATCGTTTATTCTGAGCTCACTTATGAGAGGTTTTCGCTCCGTTCCTATAATTAAAGGGTATATAAACTTTGGCTACCCGAAATTAGTTTCCTTGTTTCTTTTTTTTTTTTGGGTCTTTTGGCCGTGTTGCCATTTGCCAACAAGTGCAGTTGTTTGGCCTGTGTGTTGCAGTTACCATTTTGTGTGGCGTGGCAATACAATCAATTTTTAATAAATTGTGGAAATATCGCTTTGGCTGCGACTGCAAATGGCGTTTTTGCATTTTTATATATGAGTGTGTGTGTGCTTCCCGGGGCCTTTATGGCGTGGCATTATTTAATGACAGTGCCTGTCCGATATCGGGTTAATTATTCCGGGTCCGAGACCATGGATCTTTCAGAGATAAATCAGATATATTTGCTATCTATCTCATTGGAAATATTGAAAAGTCAGCGTAATAAAAATACAAATCAGCGTTGCAATGACCTTTTTGGTTATATTTTTCAATTTCGTCTGAGACTTTCCTTCATTAGCAGGGACTGCAGTGAATTTATGGTGCTGTTTACACCCCAACGCCAGTCAATATCCATCAAATATCCATTAAAATTATTATCCTACTCCTGTCTGTTGCCGGCTGCCTGCTGTAACAGAAATTGTCCATAAAAGTTGCAATTAAGCGACTCAAACGCGTATCTAAACATGTCGCATTCGAGGACTGCAATCTGGAAACTGAAAAGTCGAGACGGAAGACTGGGTAACTTGAAGAGCGGAGCGAAGAAACCGAATACTGAAGACTGAAGACTGAAGACTGAAGACTGGAGACTCGACGTCTGCGACAGTTTAGTGGCAGGCGGAGGAGGACGAGGAGGCGGCATAAAAGCGGGTTTCAATTTCGGTTTCAATTTGCAGACTTTGCCGACTGTGTGCAGCTCGTTAAAATCGGGGCTTATTAAAGGCGCGCGTCGTTTATGGCACATGAAAATCATTTAATCGATGGCCATATTTGGCCCCGGATTTGCCGCGGATTTTCCGAGTTTCTGTGCCTTTGTTTTTCCCGTTTTCGTGGCAGCAGCACCCACGCCTCTAATGACAGACAGCCGTCGAGAATCGTCAGAAATTATGGCCCACAAATTGACGTTAAAAAGTCGCTAATTATGTGCGCTAATTGCAGAAATAAATCCGTTAAACAATTTCAAAATTTGTTATTCCGACGAGTTCATAAATATGCACACGAGGAAATCTCCAGCTGCACTGCCACAAACTGGCGGCTAATTAGACAGCTTGCTGGCTAAATAATTGAATTACCAGCTCGGGGAATTATAATTTATTGACGTGTGCAGAATATTAATGATAATCGATTACACGGAAAGGAATTGGAGTTAAGCGAGGTGATTTTTGACAAGCTTGTGGGTTTATTTTTGAATGTTTTCAACTGTTTTAATCTGAGATATATTTATTTTCTTATAAAACTATAACAACATTTTTCTTCAAGCAAGTTAAATGGAATATACATTGTTTTTAAAGGTTTTATAAATATTTTAAAGCAACTAAATTGCTTAGAATTTATTTTTTATACCTGCTTCTCTTAGTAAATATTTATTTATTTTATATTTGTTTTGCCACATATGTTTATACTCCGATTTTCTTAAGCTTATATAATTTTTCTTGGTGTATCGAAACTTTAAATGAATTGCTCATCAGACAATGATTAAATACTTGTTTACAAGCAAACTTCACATAAGAAAGGATTCGGAATCCGCTTCGGATTCACACAAAGGACAGTGAGTTTGTTAATCTTTCAAATCTGAAAACCTAAATGAGGAATTTCAGTCTCCACTCCTCGGCTGGCAAATGCCAAGCTCGACTCGCAAATACAAATGCTGATTGCCAATATTCACATTAATCTCCTCGCAGTGCCTGCCCGCCCCCCCGTAGCACTCCCTCCTCAGATTCTCTATCAACAAATATCTCACGCCACAATATTTAAGATGCCAAAGCGTTTTGCGTATTAATCGCCAGCAGCGAGCAAGCGAGCCGTTGCAGTTGCTGTTGCAGTTGCTGTTGCAGTTGCTGTTGCCGCTGCAATCGATGCGAACGTGACGCCAATCGAGTGGCGCCACCTGCCGACCCGAACCCATACAATGTTCGCTGGAGGATTGACTCCTTCAAATGGATAGAGTTACCGAAAGCCTTTCGTTTGTAAATTGTTTCCGAGATGATATTTTAAAGGAGAGACAAGTATTCAAGTTGTTTGAGGTCATTTACACTTTGATTTTATAATTTAAGGGAGTTTAAGTGAGCTATATTAGGAACTAGAATCAGTTTTATTACTATAATTGTAAATATTTTTACTTAAATATTTACAATTAATATTATATTATTCATTCTCTGTTTGATATCTGTTTTAATGGTTTAAATTCCCATTTTGTATAGATTTTAGACCTACATTTTATGAAATTTAATTTAAATTATCCCTTTAAAACCCCCTCCTAGATTTTTTAATTTATTATCTAATCATATTTCTTCTTTGGGAGATTTGGCAAACTCCGTTTTTGGATTTTCTCATTTCGAAAACAGAGTGTGACTTATGCGGGTGCCATGAAAGCGTGTTGAAAAAATATACAATAAAGCCGAGAGAAATAAAAAATAAAAATGATACCAGTTGCAACAATATCTGCAACATGAATGACTCGTTACGCCTGACCTATGTTGGCCATGTTGTTGCTGTTGCAGTTGCAGTTGCAGTGGCAATTGCTGTTGCTGTTGGGCTCCGACGTCAGCGTCGACCGTCGCCGTCCTCAATTGGCTCTCTGAATGGCGTCCAATTCGATTATTCTAACATGAATTATAGTTCGTGTTCGTTGAATGGACAATTATGAATTTATCATGTTCAATTTCTGAACAGATATTTTCTGCTCTCCGAACCAGAGCTGAGCCCACCCCTCCCTCATAGTTCCGCAGATGTATTTCACTTTGGCAATTGGCAATATTTGTTAGCCGCGCCAGAAGTGGTTTTTCCGATTCCATTTTTTCCGCCCGTACATAATTAGTTTTTTGGGGCATGACAAAAAAATCTATGAATTTGGCAACGCTGTTTTGGAATTGCGAAATATATAAAGCAGTTTGAAATATTGATAAATAATCCATAAAGAATTCATTTCCTCACACATTAAATCAAAATTCCCCCTTATATAAATCTTGTATAAATATTGGTAACAATTGTGCTCGATTTTTCATCGATTGATTGCATGATTCGCTTGCATCAGTCATCGTTCAAATAACATACATCATACTTGGTCAATAATTAAGCAGAAAATGAAAAGTATTTATTGTATTTAAAATGCGACAACAAATGTGGAAATGCAACTGAAACTCTAACCGGCGTCCTTTGCTTTGTTTTCTTGTATTTTTTTTTTGGCTTTTACGACTCCCCGAGAGGCATGAGTGTATATATACATATATAACCGATAATATAGTGTCGTAAATTCGCGGCGTGAATTAGTCATGGTGCGTGATAAATTCGCTTTTATTTGTCTTTCGTGTGAGAATGTTTCCCCCCGGGGGCGCCGAGCTTCAAGCCGAAAAATGCGTTCTTTGTTGCAATTTTGGTTTTACTTTCCACTGGACATTGACCCAAGGTTCCATTCACCTGAGTTTACCTTTTTTCCCCCCACCTTTTCCAATGTCAAAGTTTCACTTTTCTGAACCTGCAACCTGTTGCTGGGCGAATTCTCTAAGACCCGAGTGCTGCTGCGGCTGTTGCTGCTGATTATGCAATTATTGGCAATCACTTTCAGGCCCGTTTAGACCAGCGGGCGGCCTCTGGCTTTTCGTTTTTTCTACTTCTTCGATTTTTTCCAACAAAAACACAAAGAAAAGGGAAATTACATAAAAGTGAGCAACTAAATTTTCGCCGGCTTTCGGAGATTTCTGCACGTTCGCAGCACGAAAGCGCGCGCAAATATTCAGACGCCGGCAAAATCGCCACGAATTGATCGCAAATGAGGGTTAGAGTTCAGTCTTTTGGCCTGGACTGGCTCGATTTTCTGAGAGCCGAGCGGGGGAAAAAAAAATAAAGCCCGGCTAATGGCGTTCCGCGGGTCGTATTGTTAGCAAATATTTGTGTTATAATGGCGCAAGGTTTAGCAGCTTCCAAGCGAAGGGGCTAATGATATGAGTGAACTCTTTGGCACCGGGGAATTTCTGAATTTGGAAGGCTGTAGGCCCTGAAACTGTGGGCTAACCTGTGAGATACTGGTACGTTAAATTAGGGTAGTATATATATGTTTTAACTGAGAAAAATTAGGAATAAATGTGAAGCAATTTAGAAATGAAAAAAGAGGGGAGTTTATGGCATTTTTTACTAGGGTTTTCGATGAGCAAATAATGTGAATATGTCAAGGGTTTAATTATATTACTATTATTCATATGTTTATATGCAATTTTTAGTGTTAAAATACTTACTCTTAGCATAGAATTTTCTCACATTATTGTATGCTAAAGACAAGTCCAAATCTAACTCTAGATTCCAATTCTTTGATTCTTTAAGTCTTAAAATCTGCTTGAGTTTCGGGTCTTTCATTTAGTCATTCGCTTAACCCCATTTGACTTGAATGCGGTTGATGTTTATCGGTCGTTTGTGGCACGCATGCGTTAATTGTTGGATTGCGGCACCAAAACGCAACACCAACAGCAACACCAACACCTACAGTAACACCAACAGTAATACCAACAGCAACACCAACACCAACAGCAACACCAACACAGCAATACCAACATGCAACTCCAACTGGCAACATCTGAGATCCAAAGAGCTGCAGCAGCAGCAGCAACAACAACATCCTGCGCGTGCCCCCAAAACATACAATATATCAAAATCTAACACTGGCGCTGGATATCGCGTTCGCCTGATTGCGCCCGCCCATAAATCATTCCCAGGCAGCTCTCCACTATATAGTAGTGTATATATATAGTACACTATGCCCCGATTGTCGATTGCAATCATCCCAGGCTGAGAGACAGCACGCACGCGTTATCCAAGGATAATAAGCAGGGGGTTCTCCCACAGGGGCGAGGGGGGTGTGAGCTTTGGGCATACAACTTCATTAGGGGAAAAACGCTGGCGGAAAAGCGGCGGAAAATAGCGCGCATAGAAATGATTTACGCGGTGCGACAGGCGAACAAGTCTTTGCACTCATTTCAGCAATTTGACAATTAATCAATTGCCACAAACAGCGGCAGCCACAATCGGGCATTACTCAGATCTCAGACTTCAGAGACTTTCAGACATCAGCCAAGGGGTTGAAGGAAAAGCAAGGAGTAGTAGAGTTTTCCTAATGACAAGGGAAATACCTTATAATTATTACAATTATTAGAATTATTAGAACATTAGTTTAATAAGTGAATAAGTATCTTTATATCTTTTCTATTCCTCGATTTATTTTATGGATACTTTCTCAAACAGTTTGCCTAAAATTATATTTGCATAATTTCCATTCTAAGTGAGATAAGCTGCTTTAAAAACCATAAATACCTTGCCACCTTAAAGGGTAACCATTCGATCCAAAGTTGTCGCTTTTGAGGTCAAATGCTTGCCAAGATTTTTGCATTGTTTTATTATATATATATATATTTTTTTTTTTCTTAGAGTTTGCTCTGTGGCTCAGTTGTTCAACTGTTCAGTTACTCAGCTACTCAATAGTTCAGTCACTCAGCTAGTGGCTTTTGTGTCGAGTTCGGGTTCAGAACGTGCGGGTGCTTTAGCCACATAAAAAATAGAAATACTCGTAGAAATAAAAAATTGCCGATCTATCTATCCATCGATCGATGCCGAGTGTGTGCCATGTGTGTGCTGTGTGTGTATGCTAAGTGACATGTGACATATTGTCAACGCATTGCCTGACGATCATTTGCATAAATTCCGATTGGGTTTCTGTTGCAGCAGCAGCAGCAACTGCAACTCCAACTGGAACTGCAAGAGCAACAATTGTGTTGACAAACATTGTTGCTACACATGCAACGCGTCGCGTCTGAAATGAGTGACAAAAATGTTGCCGGCACTACAAAATGGCTAATTGTGTAAGCATGGTAAATGCGGTAAATGTTATTTTCGGTTTGCATATGTCGGCGACTAATCAGCAATTGTTGTCGCTGTCAGTCGTGCGGGTGACTGCCAAGCACACGCAAATATATACAAAATGGTGAAGGTTTTATAGCAAAAAAACATGTATTAACATATTCTGGAAGCTTATTCTTCTTAGCCTTTAGGGAAAATTTAAAAGAAATTATTTTATTACTTATTACCCCCTATATTTATATTTAAAAAAGCTCCTTCCTCTTCTGAAATTGTTCAGACAGCTCAAATGTCTGAAAATTTCTTATGGATGTGGCAAGGTGCAGACGGTCAAAATGTTTTATATTAAATTTACTGAAATTATTAAAGCAACTAACCCCTCAAAGACCCCAACACATGTTGCACTCAACTCCACACAAGATAACAAGAGAAAAAAACAAAAAACCTAACGAAGAAGTTGTGGAAAATGTTTTTTATGTTTGCTGCCAAATAAATTGTTGGTATTTATGCTTTTCGCTGTGTGTGAATAATTTAATTTCAATGGCCAAAACGTGACCAATTTGGTTTATTTATACATATTGCACATATAAACTGAATGCAGTTAGTTGCAGCACATTGTTTGGGGAGTTATAAAGTGAGTTTCTGGTGGACTTTCTCTGCCATTTCTCAAATAGTCGCCCACGAAAATAGTAAATGAAGCCATTAACATGCCGTAAATGGAGAGCACGCACTGCAGACCAATCAACTTGTGGGATGCCAGGCTCGATTTTATGTCTTTATCCTAAGGGGAAGACCCGAGGAGTTAATACCAAACCACCCACCGAACCCCTGATACACTCTGTTCTATGCACAGTGGAATGAAAGGAATAATAATTGTGAAAATGTGGGAAGGAAACAGCAAGGAATTCCTAAGATACATAGGACAGCTTGAGAGTTTGAATCTTTCCTATAAAAACTGTTTAAAAAGTTTCAACTTTAAGTTGAGTCTGCAGGCATCGCTTTAGTTGTTTATTAACCTTAAATCAATTTGGTTCTTAAACTTGTATATATTTTATTATAATTTGTATTGACCACTGTGCCTTGTTGCGTAAACATGTTGGCAACAAATTACGAGCTACAGCAACACCTTCTATGGCTTGTTCGCTGTTTGTTGTTGCCTGTTGCACGTGCAACACGGCAACCGGCGACGGGCAACATCAACTTTTAAGCGGAGGAGCGATACTCCATTTGCATTTTAAGTGAATTCTCTTCATTTGGATTTTGGGGCGACTTTTATTCGCTGCTGTCGCTGCTCTCCCAACGAACACGTGCCAATTAGCAGCGGCAATTTGGCCAAATTGCAATATGTTGTTAGCTGTTGCTGCCACAGTTGCAATCTTTATGAAGTTGTAGCCGGGGCAAGGCGGCAATCGAGTTCTGGAAAGGAATTTACAGCCTTAACAAGGGGCTAAAAAAAGAAGGGAAATAATTACAAGAATTATACTAAGACTTAGTAATTTTTATATTAGTATAATATTATTTTTTTCCCTTATATATTACCCATTTATTTATATTTAAATGAAGCCTCTGGGAAGACATTTACAACTTCGACTTGGAGCACCTGCCTTTCTTAAATTGACAAAACTCTCGTGATCGCCGGCGACTGCTCTCTGAACCCCATTCCCCTAATGGATATATAAATTGATATTATGCTGAAAATAATTATGCAACTTTGGCTTAATATCGCGCAAAATCAATAAACTTTTATGCACGAGCAGGATTTGAAGCAACTGCAAACTGAACCTGGGAGCTTGAGCATTTTCCATTTCGATATTCCAATATTTCAATATTTCGCAGCGGCTGCTGAATGCAATTTGCACCGAAAGCCGAAAGGAGACCTGGCCATTTGTTGTGTGAGTGTGGTGTGAGTGTGGTGCTTGAGTGTGCCGCCACCCATCACCCACCGGCTGTGGGCTCGATGTGGGTTCAGTGGGTCAGCAGCGTCACGTTTGCGAGCCACTCGGCGGAGAGCCAGAAATCCACAAGGAACCAGTTGCTGCTGCGGGCTCGTCGCGAACCAATTTCGGTTTCGTTTGCAATTTCGCTATCGTTTCAGGGAAAATCGCGAGGAAGCTGTGAGGATCGGTGGGGGGGGGGGATGACTATGGAAAATCGAGAAAAATCAAGCATAAAAATAAGAGTCTCTGCATATCTGAGGCAATCAATCATTAGACGCAATCATTGGGGCACATTAACTCGCCACTGCGATATTGAAAACTAATGTGCAACGCCCACTGGACATTAGATATATTACACTAAGGAAAAGTGGGATGTTTTTCATTTTTATAAATATTAGAAGTTATTTTAAGCTTAAGAAAGAAATTGTTTCAAGGAAATTATTAAAGGTCATCAAAGGTTAAGTACCTTTTTTACCATAACTATTTCTTGTATTTAAATTGCATTTTTCTTTTTTTGTTTGGTGGCTCAATGCCTCGTTAGCGGGATTAGCAATTATCCAAAAATGGCAGACAAGGAGACGCAGGAGGCAACGGCTGCAGACTGCTGAATTGTCAGTCATTTTGTCAGCCGCTTAATTGCAGCTGGCAATTCGAATAAAACTGGCAATCGGCTAAATGCAACACCAAATGCAGCAGCAGCAACTGCATTTGCAACTGGCAGCCAAAGCCAAACAATGACACTGAAACGTTGGCGTCGGCGGCAGCAATATGAGTCACATTTTGAGCTTGAAGCTGGCTTTTTGCCTTTGCTGGTGGCTAATCAGGAAGCTGGCGAACCTATCAGCTACTCGTACTCGTTGGAGGCTGTCCAAGATCCGGCAGTACATGTAGCACTCAGCGAAAAAAGGGGAGAAAATACAATTTAATCATCAAAGAAATCATAGAAATTAACTGGGATATTAGATAGATACTAATTAGATACTATTAGATGCAGATATTAGGTATTTATGTGGAAAAGAACATGAGGAAATATTTTACAATACTACTTAGTCATCAAAGAAATCGTAGAAATTAACTAGGATATTAGATAGACACAATTTAGATACTATTAGATACAGATATTTAGAATTTATTTGGAAAAGAACATAAAGAAATATTCTACATATGTCTTTGAGTATTTTCTGAAAGCCAGGAAATGGAAAGCATATAGAAGAAACTATTCAAAAAGGTCCCAGTATCTCTTGCCATTTTACCATTTATTTATGGTTATATTCCATTTAATCCCCTATTTCTCTGAGTGCTGTAATGCCCCCATGTTTTCGCAGGCTGCGATCTTAGCGAAATCCTTGACATAATGACCCCTTTTAGCGCTGGCCGCGATAACAATGGACGGCCTGAGAGGGGACTGCCACGGCAGCCACTGCCCGGAAAATGCCAAACGAGCTCGATCCGTTGGCCAGACAATGACGTCTAATTAGTTGCTTTGGGAAACCCAAGCAGGCAACTGCCAAGCGGCGGACAGCAGGCCAGCAGGCAACATGCAGCATGCAACACGTGCAACAGGGGTGCAAGAGGATCGTGCAATCGAGGCAGCTACTGTGGCCGCATGTTGCTGATGTTGCTGCAGCTTGCTCCTTGCGATGTTGCTGCTGTGCAAAATGTAATTCAATCATGCGGCTATGAGCAACAGCAACATGCAGCATTTGCAGCATGTAAGTTGCACAATCGCCGGGGATTGAGGAGGAGGCAGGAGGAGCAGGAGGATCGAGGATTGCATGTGAGCAGACGCACGTTGCTCACCCCTCGAGGGAGGTCAACCAGCAGCTTGCAACAAAGCACTTTCGATGCCAGAAGAGCTGCACTTGAATAGATTTTACTATATAACCATTTTTAAGGCCAGATATATATATATATGCAGTTTCTATGAAAACTTTGTTCAGTGTAAAGGAAATCAGCTTTTTGGTTTAACCAGCTCATTCCCCAACTCCTCGGGGAATTTTAAATGGTTAAATGCCTGCCAGATTAACTACTCATCCTCGTTGAGTTTTCTACACACATTTTAAGTGCAGGAAATTCTAATTATTTGCTGGGATTAACCGGCTTGATTGCCTGACCTCGATTCGCAGGCATCTCTCTCCCATGTAAATGTCCTCGCATTTTCCCAGCTGCATTATTAGCCTCATTAGCCAGGAATTTAGCCGCGAGATACGGAAGAAGCAAGAGCATTTTCTGGGTTTATTATTATTTCCTATTTTTCTTTTTCTTTTTTTGGCTTATTAGAATCGCTGAATTATGGCAGGCAGCGGCTGCACTCTCCCAGTGCTATTTTTCTATTTTCCAGACAGGCCCAAACCATATCCACCCACACAATGCTGGTCCGAAAATGAAAATGTTCATTAGATTTGCAACGGTTTTCACAGCGCAACGTGTAATAAGTTTTGTCTCAATTTAATGCCCTCCTTGTGATGAAGGGTACTTGCGATTTTTAAGCAGACTTGTAAGATAATAATTAAATGGGAATTTAACAGGAAAGCCAAGTATATAATTTCAAGTTCATTGTATATTTTTTACTATTTAATTTCTGTTTTTAAACACCAAAGAAGGCTTTCGAGAGCTAGCTTAAAAATACTAATTATACGCATCAAGGAATAATAAATAACTTTTCCCTGAGATGCTAATAGTTATTTAGCAAAGTTTACTTCCTTTTAGTATCACAAAAAGGGCAATATAAAAGGGATTAAAGTGTTAGCCACAAAGATATAAAGAAAATCCTCTCATTACCCAACCTTAAAGAGTATCTCGCAATCACTTCACCAAACTGCCGCCCCTTTGTTTCTTCGCAGTAGTTTTGTGGCAGCAGCCTGGCAAAGACAATGATTATGTGTCAATATGCAAAAGGCGATTTACACGCAAGTTAAAGCAACTAAATTGTATAATAAAAAACATTTTATTATTGAGCCAGCTGAGGCAGCGGGTCCGCCAGAGCCGCCGGCCAAACAAATTGAGTGCCATGAAGGCAATAAATGGCCTGACTCCGGCCTGGCCCGGCCTGGCTCTTGGCCGGGCCAAAAAACCGGGTTCTAAGCAAAACGCACCTTAGTTGCAGCTCCGCCACAACGCACAATGCACAGTGAGTGAGTCACAGAAGCTACAAGAAGAAAAAAACGTGCAAAATAAAGTCAGGTAAAAACACTTCGAGTGCACCACGAACGACACCAAACAATTGTCAAAGGCTTTTTGTACAGACTTTATGGGTCAACGTGGCGTATAATTAATACACTTGGGCAACTTCCATTTGCCATTAGAGAGCCACTGCAATTTGTAGTGCGATGATGGCCATTACCTTTTTTTTTTTGCTGCCAATCCGTTGATAATTGCCATAACCTTGCCATCATTTCCTGACATTGATCGATTTGGTCAAGTCGCGTGTGTTATTTGTTTTCCTCTTCTGCATATAATTGATTTTTGTTTTCAGTTTTCTTGGGGTTTCTCTCTGCCTTATATTTTAATTGTTTTTGTTGTTGGGAAGTCATGCTGCGAGGAAGTACTTTACAATTGCTGACCCGATTGAATAATTGCAATTGATTCGGTCGATCGATCGATTTGAGAGCAGAAACAATCGCGGAACTGGCTCAAGGCAAGGATCTTTTGAAGTCACCCACCAATGGCACTGGGAAGTGATTCATTTGCAGATCGAATCATGGGAGTCTGACGTCAGACAATTGTTTGATTTAATGCCACTGTGCCACTGCAATTGCTTCTCACCGGATTCTGGCTGACAAAGGCACTGAAAGAATAAGGTCAAAAGAGCATATATTTCAGTGAGAAATCTTCTTATGTTAATGCTTTTACAAGGAATAATTTAAGTCAAAATAGTTTGAAGAAAGGGAATATAAAATTAAACCTATTTAAGTAAGTTGCTTCCTTGTTTTAAGGTTCACTTTAGGGATAACTTTACTCTGGTAAAGCCCTATTTCTCGCAGTGTTTCCTTGCAGTTTCTATTTTTGTCTTCAGCTTAACATTTGTCATTTGGCCAAGACACACACTCAGGCAGAACACACACCTTACTTAGGAGCTGCACTGCGGTTATGGGCACCCACTCGCTGGCCAGAGATTCCCATGGCTTGAATGACACTTCTGCGGAGCGCGGCTTCCGCTTGGCCAAAACGAAGGCTGGCTTTTGGCCAAACCTGACCAAATTTGGCAAACAGATAAAATGGCCCGATGGCAGCTGATGATGGCGCCCGCGCATGCGTGCAGATCTTGCGGCTGCACTGCCTCATCATCATTTATTTTATTTTAATTGTAAATTGTGAATTGTGAATTGCGGGGCTCCCATTTGTTGTGTTCTCTTGGCCGGGGAGTTTGTTCATGTCTCTGTGCAGATTACAACAATCGAATAAATAAAACCACGGCAGCTTGTTCTCCCATACTTTATTATTATTATTTTTTTTTGTTATTATTTATTTGCCATATATTTTTTTTGCTGGGCAAATCTTTAATGAATCTCTGCACAGGTCTTGGCGGTTCGTTGCTGTTTTTCGGTTGCGTGTGGGCCTCAAATCGTTTTTATTATTATTGTGCTTGTCGTGTAATTTAATTTATGAATTTGAGCCTGTATTTCGGTGTGTGTACTTCTGGCTGGCTGCATAATTTTCTAATGCTGACAAATGGGATTTGGATTTATGGCTTTTTGTCGCCAGTTGCACGTAGGTGTTGCACGTTGTGTGTTACTTTGTTGTGTGTTTGTTGCTTGTTTGATTGAAGATGTCGCAAGCGGCGACCTCGAAATGAACATGGACAATTGCAGTTGTCGTTGCAGTTGCAGTTTAAGTTGGAGTTGAAGTTGGAGTTGGAGTCGGGGTTGCACAATTATTGTTTGTGCACCGTTGAGAAAAGTGGAGCATTTATGGGTGAATGTAACCAGAGACTTTGATGTTGTTTACATTTGGGTCAGTTGGAGTATAAAGTCACTGCAGGGAGAGAAAAGAGTAGGGAGAAATATGGAAAATTTAGAACACATTTGCATAACTTATTTGTAGAAATTATAATAAATTAAAAAGCTATCTTTAAAAACTATAGGATGTAGAAAAAGACTACAGCAGGCTTGCATATAAACCTCTATATAATGCATCCAATAAATAAGCAATAAATTCAGCAGAAACACCTTAAAAATGTCAAGTATATAGTGCAGGTCCTCTTGTGTGCTTAGGAAAAGTTTGTATCTCAATTTTCTATATAGAAGCTGAAAGAGTGTTAAATAATAATAAATATTTAATAAATAAATAAATAAATAAATAAATAAATAAATAAATAATAAATAAAATAAATATTAATTAAATAAATAATAAAGTCAGAAGTCAGAAGTTTGCAACGCAATGAATACAAACACAGAGAAAGTGAGAGCGAAAGAGATTTCTCTAGAAAGAGGGAGTTCTCTAGAGAGGTTGCTCCTTCTCTCTATCTCTCTCTGCCTAGCTCTGGAGACATCTCTTTCTCTCCTGCTCTCACCTTCTCTATTCTCTGTTCTCTAAATACGGGCACGGGCCGTCGCTCTCCCCTCATTGCTTCGCCGGCCGCCCCTCTATCTCTCTCTGCTTACGTCCAGTGATATCTCTTTCTCTCTTGCTCTCACTTTCTCTGTTCTCCTTACTCGGCGACTATAAATATAGCGCACGGCCGCCGCACTTCCCTCATTTTGTCTCCAGCCGCCCCCCTGTTAACATCTAAAGTGAAAGTAATAGTGATAGTGATAGTGATTGCCCTTTGACACCAAAAATAATACAAGGGGATGACCAGGAAGATGCTAACTTTGAGGATACTATGTAAAGCCTACTTGAAGTCTCAGGAATATAACTATAAACCGGAAGGAGTTAGGCAATGAAGTGTTCTCTACTGCGGTAAGTCGTAACCATGACAATTATTTAATGTATGTAGATGCTATAGGAGGGATCAGCCCAAGGTCTGTTCTAGCTATTCGTTTATTTTCCTATTAAATTCCCAATTGCCATGGAACCTATCACTTAATTGAATTTAAACTTCGAAACTTGCAAACTGCAAGGGTATCCACACTTTGGCTTCTTGAAGTTAGTTGTTATTTAACATATAATTTGACCTAAAAATTCTCACAAATTTTTCTCTGTCTGGAGCTATGACTTTTAACCGAATTTTCGAACAAATTACCATATTGTTGATGGCTATCATAACGAGTTGCAGTACAATGTATGCGGCGGCCATATAACCCCTGAACAAAAATTTATACAGAATAAAAGGAAAATAATAAAAACAAATCCCCCCCGCGCCGCAAACAGCGATTTACTTTGTGCCATTTGTGCCGACCGACTCCCGTTCTAATCTAAACTCATTATAATTAAATAAGTCACGAGTTTTGAATTTTAATTTGGCTTTCTTGGCATTGCCCTGACAGACAAAATCAGCTACCAGTCAATGGCATGTTTTGCGGTGTTCCCTCTTTCGGCTCGGCTCTGCTTTTTGTTTTTGGTTTAGGTTTTTGCCATTGTGGCTGCTTTTGGCCAATTTTATCAGAATCGCACAAGCCAAGGTCTAAGCCAGCAGAAACTTAATTATATTGCACGGCCAGCCACTCGGCAGAATCTTAAAATTTGCACTTTAGGCCAGGCGCGCACAAATTGTCTTAAATACAAGAAAAAAAACACAACGAAAATAAGCCAAATTAGCAGCAGACTGCTGCCTGGCTGCTTTTCACTGCATTTGCTACTGATTTGGATTTGGGGGACTTGGATTTGTAGTTCGGATTCGGATTCGGATTTCGATTTCTTTGAAAAGAGCCAGCAGAAGAAGTCAAGGTCCCAAGAGCGAAGGTGTTGAAATGTTGCTGCTGCCGCCTGATCTTGGTGTTGCCAGTTGCTAGTTGCTAGTTGCTGGTTGTGTGGCGTGTTTGATTTACGACTGATGCCTCGCTGGAAGCTGGGCTTGGAAATTGCTTTGAAATTGGCCAGAAAGGAATGAGGCAAGCTCGAGAATTGGGCCCGGGTTAACGCGGCTGTTTTTCCATCGATTTTTGCTGCTAGCTGTTGCCAGAGGTTGCAAGTTGCTAGTTGCTGGCTGCTGCTGCTGCTGCTGTTGCATTGTTGTGTCGATTTTGTGCGGCATTATGCAACTCACGACAATGACAATTCACGGCAGGACCTTTGACGACCTACAAGCGTGTTCCAACTGCTCCTCACACTTATTTTCATTTTCATTTGGGTTTCGTTTTTATTTTAATACCTTGAAGAGAAAGAAAAGTACATGGGTTTAATGGTTCCTTAAAAAAATTATAATGAATATTAATCATAGCATTTTCGATGGTTTTTATGTCTTTAATTTATAGCACTAATTTTAAATGGAAACTGAAACACCATTTAAAAACAAAGAGTATCCAAGTAGTCGATATTCGCTGGCTTTCCTGCCTTTGAAGAAGCCAGTCATTGGATTTCTGAGCTCTGCTCGTATGACAAATCGATTTACATAGCTCAGTGTGGGCTTTTCATTAGGTTTGGCTTTGGATTGCGGCCAATTAGGTTCGCGTCTCGAAGCCCCTCCGAAAATGTCAGGCCTTGTCACAGGCCATGGCCCAGACTTTTCAGCAGCTGTCATCGATATTTGTCTGGTTTCTAGTTCAGTTAGGGGAAAAGTGTTACCGTTTGCGGAAAATCCTGCAAAGAAATCCATAAAAAATAATTTAGATTAGAATGCTTGCAGAATGTTCTGGAAATCGTCTGGCCCTGTAGTAGGCCATGACTTAGACTTCTCAGCTTTTCAGGTTTCTCGTTCAGTTGCCTTGAGCTATTTCTCGAACGTGTTAGTCAAGTCAAAAACTCTTGCACGGAATTTCATCAAAATAAACCTCAAAAATTTCAAAAATAAACCCCCTAAAAAAGAAACCCCCTTTCGAGCGATGGCCCACAGCGGTTTCTGCAGCAACGAGCAGATCATTAAATCCATTAAAAAGCGATTTAAGAATGCGGCATTTTTCCTAGTGTCGCCCGAGATTTTGTTCCTCGAAGAGTTAAACATATTTCTCGAGGAGTCGGCCATTATCGATGGACTCACCGCTGCGTCCATTATCAAGAGCGGCAAACAGATGTACAAGGATCTCCCGATGTCCGACAAGATGCGATACGTGAAGCTGGCCCAGGAGTTTAATAGTGCGGCTTTCGACGAATAAACCAATTGATCCGACGGAGAGAGACGAGTCTTTGAGATATTACGGAACGTGATTTAAATATAAAGCTTGCCACTGCCTTCTAGTTCTCTTATTAAAAATGAATTTGTAGCACAGTGAAAGTGGTGGCAGAATGTTCTGATTTCGTGATCGAACGATTTGCCATGATTGACATCCCAGAGATAAGTGCCGGATCAGCTCTCTATATAGTATGCTTCAGCGGAGACAAAGGGGGAGCGTAAGCCGGCAGCTGGGACCGACCAGGCTTAAGGCCGCGACGTGTTGGCCATGTCCAAAGTGTCGAGGTGTCCGCGGCCCTATTAGAAACTGGCATTCGGAATGATTTATATAATGGTGATGCCAGACACCAGATAGACCCCCTATGCCAGAACATATAGCCTTATAGTACAATCCAATAACTGCAGAGAGCCGGAGTGGTGGTGGCAACCATTGTCCAGAGTGGGTCTTGTCAGCGGCAATTTGACATTTTCGTTGTCACTTTTCTTATTTTTTTTTTTGGTGTGCCCGACACAACACACAACATAAATTAAAAATTTGCCTGGGACAATGACGCGCGACATGATTGCGAATAAAATAAAATATATAAATAAATAGTGGAGCATTAATACAAACAGTAACTGCAATTAGCCGGCGTACAAATTGAGTTAAATTAAGTGCATTCCCGGCATTTAGAGTGAGACCGCAAGACAACAATGTCGCCGCAATCATTTTAACAATTTCAATATGACGTTTTCCCCACCAACAACAACACCAACACCAGAGCCAGAGCCAGAGCAATGCCGCAATTAAAAATCGGTTTTGGCCGCTGCTCCATAGCCGTCGGCTCTCTGCAAATGCCTTAATAAAATGTTAATAACTTAATCAATATGCCATAAATATAGCCGCTGCAACAAAGGCTTCCAAGGAGCAGGGAAAAAATTATAAAAATAAATTCTCGAAACTCGTTTGCTGCATGCGATTACGTCGACAATCGACCATCGATCGGCCCAGAGATCGCATGAATTTCAAAATTGTCGACACACAGCTGTGACGAATCTCTCTCTCTCTCTGTGGGCCCGGAAAAGGGGGCGGCATGTGAGAGGGCGTGCCACACAGCTGAAGGCAAAGAGCTGCAATTACCACCGCAGCTCTGCTGCTCGCTTTTCACTTTTCAATCGCCTTGCCACTAATTTGACAGCCGGCGAGCAATCGCCATCACTCCTCCAGCCAAAGCTCCACATGGCCACAGCCTGGGCTCCAGATGCAGAGCCCCCTTGACAAAGTGTCGTGGATAGCCATATACACACATATGTTGATATAGCCCCAGAGATATAGACGGGGCCACAGTGGAACTCGGAGCAACATGAATTCAGCAAAAATAAGAATAAATAGTAGGCGCAACACATCCAAAATCAGTATTTAATTTGGTAGCCATAGAAAGAATACATTTTTTAGACCAAAAAACACTTGTTAACGCTTCAAGAACTACAAATACTTCAACATGCTGCGCATTCCTGGAATGCCCCTGCTTCCGGGCACACTCTTCCGCGATGTAAGTTCTTTTACTAATTAATAAAATACAATAAATAATAGTATCCTTTCAAATAGGTTGCCAAGACCCATCATCCCAGGCCGCAGTCCTTGATGAACTTCCATGGCCTCAGCATGCTGAACGATCGCCAGCAGCCGCCTCCTGTGGACTCGAGCGGCATGGCGGTGGACATAAGCTGCCCGCCCGTTGGTGCAGCTTCCATCTATCCGCCACGCTCGGGTCCCCGGATGCCGCCTTGGCTGGCGTATGACAAGAAGGTTCTGTGCTTCCGGGGTTACTTCAAACAGACACTGCAGGAGGTCTATCATGCACCCTATTTGGTGCGTAAGGTGAAGATTTACTATTATTTGGAGGACGGGACCATAGAGATCTTTGAGCCGCGGGTGGACAACTCGGGGATTGTGCAGGGCAGCTTGGTGCATAGGCAGCGAGTGCCCAAGGCACCGCCGTGTGACAATGAGTTTATGTCCTTGATCGATCTGAATGTGGATATGACTGTGCAGATATTCGATAGGCAATATCACATTACGGATTGTGATCAGTTTACCAGGCATTTTCTGAACAAGCGTGGCATCACGGTGCCCGATCCAGTCCAGTCGCCATGGTAAGGTTTAATTTAAATGTATTATAGGATGTATTTTAAATTGTTTCTTTTGTGATTAGTGATCCCACGGAGACCATGCGAAATCGTGAAAAAACCCAGACCCACAGCTCGACGCCCAAATGCCATCCGTTTGCACAATTTCTTAAATACGATCGTCAGATCTTAAAGTTTCAAGGATATTGGGATGATCGCACCGAGTTTGGGGATGTACGAAAGCTGGAACTGTGTTATTACCTGGCCGATGATACGATAGAGGTCAAGGAGGCCCATGTTCGTAACTCTGGTCGGGATGGGCCCACGGTGTTTCTGAAACGAAACCGATTGGCCAGAGTAAGTAGCACACTTATCTCCGAATTAAATTATATATTAAAGCTTTGAAATCCTAGGAATTCGATGGATTACCGCTGCCGGGTCAGACAACGCCACAGACACTGCTCAATGTTCTGGGCACCAATATGCGGAATGTGCGTTACTGCGTGGATCCCCTGAATACGGGCAATAAGGAGATACTGTACTATAGTGATCGTGATCTGCAAATTGGGAGCGTGATTAATGTCTATGGTCGAGCGGTGGTCATAACCGAGCTAGATCCCTACACACAGCAATACTACCGCGACCGCTATGGCATTCATGACTTTACGCCGCTTCCCGTTCCCACCAGATCCGATGATTGTGTGGAGATCAATTCGAGTGATCGCCAGTTGCCGCCCTTTAATGGCTGGGGCAGCTACGAGGACTCCGTGGGCAACTGCATATCCGTGGAGCCGAAGCCTCCCAAGACGGACTTTAAAAAGTTCATCAAGTTCGATCGCTATGTCCTGCGTTTCGGTGCCAAGATGCTATCGACCATCAAGGCAAACTGTGAGAGGATATTCGTCATCAGCTTCTATTTGAGTGACGATACGTTGCAAATACAGGAGATAGCTGTACGGAACTCGGGCTTCCTGGGTGGTCAGTTCCTGAGACGCACGCGGCTCGAGTTGCCCGGCCAGGAGAGATTCTCGTGCAAGGAGCCGCAGTATTATATGCCCTGGAACTTTTTCATTGGCTCCACCTTAATGCTGACTGACTTTATCTTCCACGTTGTCTCGGCGGACGAGTACACGCTGATGTTCATGGAACACCATCCGGAGCAGTATCATCGGGCCAATGTTCCGCTTATCATGGACAAGGTTCGCACTGCCTTGCAGGATCGCATGGTTGAGTTCGTTGGGAATTGTGTGCCGGATTGCACGGATCTGGAGAAGAAGGAGGATGTTTTCATTAGCTACGAGAGCTTCAAGGGAGCGTTGGTTGCCATAATGGGCAATGCGATCAGTGATCACGAGGTCATCACTCTGTG
Source organism: Drosophila bunnanda (assembly GCA_035046265.1). Taxonomy (NCBI): domain Eukaryota; kingdom Metazoa; phylum Arthropoda; class Insecta; order Diptera; family Drosophilidae; genus Drosophila; species Drosophila bunnanda. The sequence continues at coordinate 10,040,004 of JAWNOB010000075.1, forward strand.
TCGCCACTTTTCCGCCGAGAAGGCACCGCCGAATGCCTGCAAGCGGGCCGAAGTCCAGGCAGCAGCTCATCTGGAGATCAAGCGCTCCCTGTGGAATGCCCGAGAGGATCTGATGGAGCACTTCCACCACATCAATCCCATGAATCAGCCCTTCATGCCCGAGCACAAGGTGCGATCGGCGCTACGGGGCTGTCGTCTGCCCTTCACCCTGGAGCTCATCGACAATATCATTTCCATACTGAATCGCAACGAGTGCGACGATCTCGAGGTCTGCGACCTAATGAACTTTATAGACGTCTCCTGCGGCAAGGGCTGCAACATGGTGCCGGTGAATCTTGCCTTTGAGCTCTGCCCGAAGATGCCATTTTTGAATCTTGGTCGCTTGGTGAACTTTGCCTGTTTCCTGCGTCATCTGAAGCTTCCTTTGAACCTGCCAACGGCAGGTGAGGGTGAAAACGATGTCATAGGCGATGCGAAGATACTGCCGCCGTCAGTGGAAGAGGAGAGTGCGGTTCAGAAACATGGTTGATTTATTAGAAGGTTGCAATATGGGTAATAGGTTGGAAAAGGGACTCTTCTTTGATTTTATTTATTTTGATTTTGGAATTAAAACCCACAAATTAATGGATAAAATAAAAAATTATGAATATATGTATGCACATATATGCCAGTTTTCAGAGTATTTTAACCAAGTAAGTTGGTTATTTGCTGATAGAAAACTCAAATTAAAAGTTGAAAAAAGAAATGATCGAATTTCAGACTTGTAGTAAAGTTTAATAATTAATTAAGGTATAGTTTTACCTTTCAAATTATTAAACTTAAACTGAATAGTAAGTAACCAAATAGTTACTTACAAACCTCTCTCTTGCTTGTCCCACTGTGCGTATGATGAATTTCCTGATTTGTGTGACAAAAAAAAACTTTGATTTTATTTATTTTGATTTTGGCATTAAAAACCACAAATTAATGGATAAAATAAAAAATTATATGCGAGTTTTCAAAGTATTTTAACCAAGTAAGTTGGTTATTTGCTGAAAGAAAACTCAAATTAAATGTTGAGAAAATAAGTTGAAGCATTTCAGACTTCTAGTAAAGTTTAATAATTAATTAAGGTATAGTTTTACCTTTCAAATTATTAAACTGAATAGTAAGTAACCAATTAGTTACTTACAAATCTCTGTTGCTTGTCCCACTGTGCGTATGATGAATTTCCTGACTTGTGTGACAAAAAAGAATCTTTGATTTTATTTATTTTGATTTTGGAATTAAAAACCACAAATTAATGGATAAAATAAAAAATTATATGCGAGTTTTCTGAGTATTTTAACCAAGTAAGTTGGTTATTTGCTGAAAGAAAACTCAAATTAAATGTTGAGAAAAGAAGTTGAAGCATTTCAGACTTCTAGTAAAGTTTAATAATTAATTAAGGTATAGTTTTACCTTTCAAATTATTAAACTTAAATAAACTGAGTAGTAAATAACCAAATAGTTACTTACAAATCTCTGTTGCTTGTCCCACTGTGCGTATGATGAATTCTCTGACTTGTGTGACAAAAAGACAACTGAAGTCTTTGCTCCAACTGGCAACTCCTGCTCCGGACTCTAGTCTTTTTTTTGTTTTTTGAGTTGCAGATAGACAGCTATCGATCAGCTGCACAGCTTGGCCTGCTGCGACTCCGTCTCCGAATGCGACTCAGCGGGCTTAATAATAAAAGCCCGCCACTTAGCCGGCAGTTGGCTTTAATTTATGCAGTGCAGCTCGGGGGGCATGCGGCTTAGGCTTTTGCTTTTGCTCTTGCTCTTGCGTTTTGAGATGCGTGCCAGAGATATAAGTAATTTGCTTGATTTAATTTTAGTCGGCAGCACACGAGGCAGTCACAGCCTCCTCCGCTGCCACAGCTCCTCCTCCTCCTCCTGCTCCTCCTGAGTGGCAGTAGTATGTAGTAGCATCCTGTTTGTGGCGTTCAGCTTTTAGTTTTTAATTAGGCGAGTGCAACAAATTTTTGCCAGCAAAGTTTCATGTTGCAAAATGTCTAGCTGCGGCTCATGTAAGTGGCAAGTAACCCACCGCCCCCTAAAAAAAATATATATAAAACAAAAATCAGGCAAAAGGAGAAAAAAATTTAAGAAAAAAAGACAGGGACACTGTAGAAGAAGGAGGCCAGCAGTGTTCAGGCCACTTCTAAAGTGGCTAATTGTGTTAGAGCATAATTTACACGTTGTGTTTTTCGGTTGCCCCGAACAAGGCGCTGGACATGTGCCTGCCACAAGCAGCAGCAGCAGCAGCTACCACTTGAGATACTTGGCTGCCGTTGCTGCAACAAGGCTTTCAGGCTAAAAACTACTTTTTTTTTTTTGTTAAGCGAGACAGCATTAAGAGCTTCTTACTAAACGAATTTCCAGTTATAGTTACAGAAAGCAGACATTTACAGGAGGCATTTTTTATAAAATAAGTAAGTTTAAGTTAGGAAACTACAGGAAGGATTGTTAAAATATAACAAAAACAGAAGCTGAAACACAGGAATCCAAGGAATACAATTAATAATATTTTTTAAACAGAGTGATAGAGTGTAGAAAGCTCTGAATATTATAGAGTTTTCTACACTCTATCAACAAATAATTAATGCAGTTTTCAATAAAGTTCAAGGATCGTATCGGAAGATCCTTGAAATTTATTGCAAGTTGCAAAGACCTTCCGAAATTTCTTTAATATCTTATTATTTAAATATCTCTACTTAAAATGTGTTACACACTATGTCAATGTACTGACCGTAGTACATCACGTCTATATAAAACACCTCATTTTGAAATTGCCACAACCTTCCTCTCCCAGTCTATTTCTATACTTCCAAAATCAAGAAAAACCTTATTAATGTCGTGGAAATACAACAGAAATAATCCCTTACCCAAAGCTGACTCAGATCTGCCCCAAGAGAGTGATATCTTTATTGCCAGCTCCCGTTTCTTAGAGGTCTTCCATACGCACCTCAAAGTATATAGTTTGCTATCGGAACATCGGACATCGGAGCGTGGGAATCGAATTGAAGTTGACGCGACACTCGCCACAGCTGGGCTGCCATTTGATTAAACGCCTCGTTTTATTCAATATTTAATATGTGAAATTATTGACAGTCGATTGGGCAATGCAAACAGCGACAGCGGCAGCGACTGACATATTCTGGCCTCTGGGGAGGGAGATATCTGCTCCGCGGTCCGGTCAATATCAAAACTCAAATATCAATATTTACGCAGCAATTATGCAAATTAAGCTGCGGATCGGTTCGGTGCTGAATCGGTTTTGCCATGACGAAACGTCGTTGGCATCTCGAAAAGTGTATCTCCCAGTGCCCGGTTAGGAGTTGGGGTCGAACTTTGGGGTCTCAATTTCAGACGGAGTCTGGGGCCAGTGGCTTATCTCCTGAAGAGATTGCATTTGCCATGGCATTCGACTTAATTGTTCTAATTACATGCAGTCTTGAGCTCGTGGGAACAACATGAATGCGTATGCCAAAGGCAGCTATTTAAGTATATATTTATTTTTATTTAACTTGTCTAGAGGTTTTCTGTGGCGGCACACGCACAGCTTGACACCTGCAGCCAAAACTGCGGGCTTAAGGCTTTTCCATGGCGCCAACTTGGTCTAAGATGGAGTGTTATGGGTCTTAGGAGAGGTCTCCAAGTCGCGATTCTTCACTTCTGGTTTTCTGGCCTTTTGTTCAGCGGCTTCCCGCTGTTGTCAACTCCTTAAATGTCAACTCAAGTTGGCTTTTGGTCGGCGGAGTGTCATCATCTTCTACTCGATGGCAGTAATTAAGTTAGAAGACTTCAATTTGTCAGCTAAATGGAACCCCTGGCAAGGAAAACTATAGGTTACTCCAGTTTAAATTAGGAAGAATAAACTTCAGTTAATTAATTATAATGACCAAAAGATCTTGCTGTTCTAATGAGCTTGACAGTTGGTTACCTGCTCACCTCTGGTCATTATATATGCATATCTGAGCCTCTTAAAGTGTTCCTGATCCGCTTACCTCCCCAAGATCTTCCTCTTATTATATCTTGTTATTTTAGTTTTTATTTTTTTTGTGGCTGCCTGTTTCATAAGTGACAAATTTATGGCGCGTGTGTTGCAAACCACATAATTTGTCTGACTTTGGCCAAGGACCCTCCTCTGCGGTCATCGGATATATCCCGAAAGTCACGAAAAAATCACAAAATTTATGCGCAACGCCCTCGCGCCAAATTAATGGATGCTTATTAATTTATAGCTATTTAAATGATCTCGAGGATTGCGGCATTCCAAGGCCCGCGTTCTAATGAAGTCGGATCTGTCGCGTGTGGAGCCTGGCCAAAGGAAGTGTATTTAATTTACACCTGAAACCGAAACCAAAAAAGCCACAAAATCCACACACACAAGAAAAAAGGCGAACTTGAACCTGGCTTGGGGACTCTGCCAAATAAATTAGCATCATGGGGTGAGGTTGCGGGTCGCAAAAATTAAAACATTTTTCGCTTTTATTTCGGCGTAGTTTGAAAAATGAAAGTGTTTGCTTTGGTTTCTTTGGAGGCCTGGAGCTTGTGGCATTGGCTGGCCATAAATAAAAGTCCAGTCGGAGTCCGGTGCCAGTGCCAGTGCCAGCATTCGATATCCAGCTCATCGCCCGAGCTGGAGGTTCCGAGTTCGAACTCACTGTGTGGTCAGCCTTTCTATGACTAAGCCCGCACAGCTGGCCAGCTCGAGCTTGGCCCGGACTGGAGCTGGGAACAGCGATTGCATCGCTCTTTCTCCGCCGTTTGGAAATTACTATTATAGTTTTATGTGCTATTATTTGGGCATCACCCAGCCGGGGCAGCACAACAAAAGCACAAACGCCAGCCCCCGCAGCGAATAAGGCCGCAGATCCCGAGACACACATGAAGCTGGACCGGCCGGAGGAGAATCGGAGATCGAAGACTGAGAGGGTTCGATCGAGCGCCGACTTTTGCATAATCGAAGGGGACACTCAAAGAAATAGTATTATTTACCACACCAAATAACATATGAGAGGCTATTACAGGGACTTGAATCATTTCAAAAGGACTTATTCTTGCCAGAATACATGTATTGCAGTTTAAATTCATATATTTACATAAATTGTATTAGCTTATTTTGAAGAATTAAAGATTTCTTCGAGTGCTTAAAAGACTTTAACCAGTCGACAGGGCGGCATCTTGATTAGCATTCGCAGTCCGAACAGTCCAAAAACGAAGTTGGCATCGATTTGCGTCTTGGAGCCCGTGGGGTGGTGGCAAGATTCTTTGGCGCCAAACGCAGCCAGACAGGCGGCCGATAGATCGATCGCCAAGGCGGCATTTCTCCGAGTGTAACTGTTTCGTATCAGCTGCCAAATCGCTTAACAAAATATATATATGTATATATATTGGCAATGCAACATTTGCAGCTATTTGCTTATGCGGCATGCCATCTCAGCGATTTGGCACAGAGTTCTCACAATTAAAATGCCTTTTTGTCAGCAAACAAATTCCTTGGGGCGGCGCCTCTTCGGCTCTGCGGAATGTCAATGCCAAATTGTTTCAGTAACCTAAAAGCCATGCATCATTTAGAGATGAGGAAATATATATCGTATAGAATATATACCTTTTAATGTGGGTTTAAATAATTTATAAATTATCTGCCAAAACGGACATCCTGTTTTGTTTGAATATAAAAGTGTTATTTATATTTTACAGAAACCAATAGGTGTAATATAATCAACATTTTAGAGACTGTTTTATATATCTATAAAAAAAACTCTGAAAAATGTTGAAAGCATTTAATCGATTAATTATCGAACCTTTACATTTATTATAATTCTGCAAAAGTGATTTGTAACTAAAATAAATAAATAATAATTACTTAAATACAATCAAATCTAAAATATCAAAATATTATACACTAAATTATATAAAAAAATATTCATCTATATACATAGAATTTATGTTTTTAGCCGATCGATAAGTTAAGAACATAACATCGTTTTAAATCGAAACAATTTATAAAGTATTTTAGACTCGCTATAAGTTTATAGTAATCAAACCAAACAAATTTAATATATTTAAAAATTAATCATAGTCCCTGCAGTTACAGCATAAAAAGTAGAATATTTTCAAGTTTACAATCGATAGGTTTACTTATATATCGACACCTTTTGCCATCTCCAATACACGACTCTCTGGACTCCCTCAGCGTGGGCGTTGCGTAGCTCAGCAGCTCCAATGCCCGCGTTTGTCGCCGTCGATTGTCGCCCCGTGTAAATGTCAGATTGGCAAATGCCAAGCGGCAGTTGCTGGCTTGTTGGCTAAGTGAAAACCAGTAGCCCACAGCGACCAGCCGACTGGAAGTGTAACGAGCCGAAGCCAAAGGCCAACTCCAGGTGGACGACAAGTCAATGGGATCGAAATCGAAATCGGAATCGAAGTGCGGAGGAGGACTTCGAGCAGGAGCAGTAGTGGAGGAGGCACTGGAGGTGCCTCTGGTTACAGTCGGGGGGAGGCACGCGACAGTCTAAGGACAAGTTCAGAGCGGACAGGCAACATGAACATGTGCAATGAGCCGGGATATGGGTTAAGTGCAATTAAGATCAATCACATGAACTTATTTTCAGATCTCCTAATGAACTAGATAATTTATTTTGACGTTCAAATTGATCTTGAAGCACTTAAATAGGGATCATATGGTTCTGGGATTATTTATTAAATAGTAATGATATCTAAAAGTAAATAATTCTAATTTACCTTGTCTTCAAGGTTTTTAGTATCTTTATTTTCGTTATTTTTAAGTATTATATTCTGGTCAGCCTGCTATTGCAATTCGCCATGAACTGAAAACGGAAATGAAATGATCATATGTGGCAGACACACACGCCCACGCCGGCAAAACTCCATGGAAGTCGAGGCTATGAGCCCAGAAAAAAAGGAGGAAAAATAACCAAAGCGCGACCAAAGCCCCGGCAACCAAGATCAAGCGACAGAGCAGCGCAAATTATTTCTCACCATTTATCTGTAAAAATTCGCATATTAAATAAGCGTGCAACCCGAAATTATCACGGACCCGGCATCGGTCCTCAGCCCCGTCCACGGGGACTTTTAACTTTTGGCCAAGGCTCTCGATCGTAATCTGTAAGTGTTTTCGGGGAGGGAGGCAGGGAAGGCAGCATCCTCGGTACCGGCATTTATTTGTTTTTTCTTTCTTGAGCATACTCAAAGGATATGCCCAAGCAACGCCTACAAAATGGATCAGACGGGGGGAAAAGGTTCTGCGACTCTGGGGTAGGAGATCCCCATCGAGAGATGATGATGATGTCGACAACGATTGCGATTGCGCGCCTGGATTACAATAATTTAACATCATCATAATAAAACAATCAACGTAAGGCACCCATGGCCAGGCTCGCACAAAAGGGGGGCAGCGAAGGGTTAAGGTTTACGGGGTGTATGTGTGTGCTGTGTTCTGTGTGCTTAAGTCGATACAAATCGCATATGCCAAAAGGATAAAGGCTGCACAATAAATTGAGAGGTCATTCTCTGCCATTCACTGGCGCTTCGATTCGCGATTCCCGATTCCCGATTCGATGTTAAGATGCAAGAGACTTTTGACTTGGTTGTTCCTTGCGGCCGCCAAAGAGTCAGCTACACTGAGAATTAAATTAAGGAGAAATTGCTGGATTTTTAGCTGGAAATAGTCTTGGTAAATATGAAAGAAAAAATCTCTGGGGAAATGTAAAAGAGGCTCCGAAGCTTATGCCACATTAGCAGCCTGTTAAAAGTCTAGTCTTTAAATGTATTTCTTTAGTTTAAAAATATTTTCCCGTAAAATTATATTTATGGTTTTAAGAAGTTTTAGACTATATATTTACATTTTAGAACCTTTATATTATGCAACATTAGCTAGCAGCCTGCTAAAAGTCTAGTCTTTAAAGATATTTGATAAGCTTAAAATATTTCTTTGATTCCTTTGATATTATATTTATGGTTTTAAGAACCTTTAGACTATATCCTTAAATTTTAGAACCTCTATATTCTGCTATAGTTTTCCCCCAGTGCAGACTTGTCTTGGACTTGTGCCAAAGTAATTGATGTGCTCGCCTGACCTGTGGGAGTTTCCGAATCACAGATTATCTTCACCAGACAATGGTGAGCCTCACGTCGTCGCTTGGCTTTTTGTTTAGCTCTTCCTTAGCTTAGTTTTTTCTTTTTGTTTATTTATATATTTTTTGGTCTACGCCCACCAGACATGGCCAGAACACAGAGAGAGAGAGAGAGGCTCTCAAGTTCTGAAGTTTTACACACAAATCTTCATTGATTAGGCCAAGTATTCCGCGGTGTTTTTTGTATCTCTCTTTTTTCCCAACAAGTCAACAGGTGGATTTGGCGACATTCAATGGGGGTAAAAACGGTAAAAAGGAAAACCAAGAAAACTGAGCTGAAAAAGAAAAGACCAAAAACTAAATCTAAATCGCCATATGCAAATCGGGTTTCGCCAGTTGTGCAATCTCATCTGTCCCGCTCCCATGCTCCTATGTCTTGACCTCGCCTCTGGGGTCCCCCTTATTTTTTTTGTGTGTTGTTGCAAGTTGCAAGTTGCACATTGCTCTCTGTGTTGCTAGTTGCAAGTTGCCAGAGACCCGAAAACAAAAATGTATATATATTTTTATATGTGAGAAAGGCGACTTTGGCCGAAAGTCTGGCCCCGGCTAATTTGTCTGCGTTTCTTTGTAAATTGTGCTTTTTTTTCTCCTCTGACTTTATTTTTGATTTGGGTGCTGCGTGGGCTGCTAAATAAGTGCAGCAAATTATATGGAGACAAGTGCCAAAGGATCACGAGATGGCCGGAAAACGAGAAGAGTCTCCGCGTGGGCCGGCGATCAATGTGTGCGGGTATTTTTTCATTATACAGGATTCAAATCGTTGGTTAATCTGTGACTATCAAGTAAACAAAGTCGGCAAAAAAGAGAAGAAGTCTGTAATTTAGCACAAAGGACTTTAGGGAAAGAAATAAGAGAGGAAATATGGCTAAAATGTTGATTTAAGCTTTACTTATTTGTATTTTCTTTAATTAACCAACTCTTTCTGGCTTTGCCAAGTAAATTTCATCTCCTACTCGACTGAAACTAACACATTATCCCAAAAAGCTATGTGCTTATCCTCGTTTATAATATTTTCCAACCCAAAAACCCAACTACTCCCCGGATCTGTTATCTATAATCTGTGACTATATAACGACAACACTTCCGCCCCGCAGCACTATATATCATCGGTGCAGCCCCCTTGGGGGCTTTGGCGCATCTGAACATTCTCATCTCAGATGGGAGATTGCATCACTTTCCGCCCAATATAAATGCGAGGCTTGTCTTGCCTTTTAATGCTGGAATTAACCCCGGGTCCCAGACGGGCCTAAGACTTATATGGCCGGCCAGAGAGCGAGCATATATCCGGCTGACATAAAAATAAGGCTGCCAAGACCGCGGGCCAAGATGTGCCATTTGCTTCTGTGACTGCGACTGCGACTGCGACTTGCCACCCACAAATATTTGACTTCTCACCTACAATAAATAAAACAATAAACCGCCGCCGCCGTGCTGGTGCTGGTTCACCTGGCCAGAGACAAATGCAAAACAGCGAGCAGAAGAAATACAACAAAAAAGTACAAAAAGCAAACATTGCATATTCAATAAATTTCTTGTTTGTTTTAACAATATTTGAGATCTTTATCGCATATCGAAAAGCAATCCACACACACTGCCCCATTGTTGGTGGTGTCTTGTTGCACATTTGCATGCCGCCAGTGGGTGAAACTAGCAAGAAACGCTTGTCACGCTTGGCTAAAAATGGTAAAAATGACAAATGTTTCACAGCGGCCAAAAAAGTGCATGGAAAACATGGGCAAAAAACGTTCAATTTCTTGGCTGCAGAACATGACAAGCATGAAACTATCGTAGCATTAAATAAAATATGTAAAATAATAACAAAAGACAAAACACACACACGTACGCGCGTAGACAAAACAAAAGACTTAGGCAACGAACTTGCTGCCGAGAAAGACTTGGGGGTAAGAGTGGGTTAACAGTCCAGGCCAGGACGGAATCCGGGGCTAAGAGAGGGGGTGGATATTCAGCATCATTATTAGCAGCAATTTGTGTCTTTTATTGCCCCGAAATTGTCCAGCGTCCAATAATAATGTTAATACTTCTCATAATAATACACCAATGGAGGAGGCATTTTTTTTTCTGCGGTTTGTTTGTTTATACGGCCGCCAGCATTCAAAGTCCATTATTGAAAAGTCCCGGAAAAACTCCGAAAAATATTGATGTTAAAACAAACAATGGGGGAAGTGACGAAGAGGGGGATACTCTGACAGGGAATATTTAAAATATTAACAGCTATAATAATATTGTTTTAATGGTAAATTGAATAAAACAGAACAAGGAAGAGTGTACTAAGGTATAAAGTAATTGTTTATAACTTTAAAGACTTAAGAATATTACTTTGCAAAGCAAAAATTGGTTTAAATTTCCATTAAATATTTAAAATAAAATATTGCAATTTAAATAATAGCTTTAAATTCCTTGTAAATCTATTAGTATATCCAACAAATATTCGAATATAGTTTCCCTGCATTGCCTGAACTCCTTTTATAGACTTTCCTAGAACACCCATTCCCGTTCGAAGGGTATTCTCGCATCAGCAAAGAGACGACGCCTGATAATTTAGCATACTTACGGCTCTGCGATTGCCTGCAATTTGTTTCGGGCACCACCTACTACTCCAGAGCCTGGGTCTTGGGATGCCTCAGATGCCTCCGCTGCCTCTCTCCGCCGGTGAGAGGTCGCCACAAAAAAAAAAGAAGGAAAACCCCCCTTTTGTGGCTGTGTGTTTAAGTGTGTTTTTTACCTTAAGTTGGCCATAAAAATCAAAGTGGGCTGGCTGGCGATTTACTCAGTGGTTGTGGCTGTGTTGTTGATGTCTTCATTATAATTTCTATATGCTCAGTTCGCGGCTGATATGTGGACGAGGCTTCCTTTCCATTCGTGGAACAATTTCACTGGCCAAAAAGCGTGGGTCGGCGACGTCGCCGAAGTGGAAAATTGGTTAGGCGAAGGGCAACTCGGGGCGGTCTCTGTTTTAGATTGCCCCGAACCTCGGGCTCGTCATTTGTCTTGGGATTAAGACATTTTACATTTTTGGCAATTGGCCACAGCTGGGTCGGGCACTGTAGAAAATAAATATTTAAACTATGGAAGAAATTAGTTCTTAAAAATACTAAGCAACATGAGATGCTAAGGTAAACTTGCAAAGAACTTCTGACTGAATTCCAAGATGTTTTTTAAGTACAGTACTTAAAGAAAGCTGTTCTTATTCCTTAGGATTCCAGCTGTGTGTTATTTCATATTCTTTTCCCACCAGTAATTGTTTTAAATTTCTCACTTTATTTATAGTTTTAAATGGCAGTGTAACCGGCGATTATCCCCTTTCGCTTTGTATGTCAACTGGGGCTTCCTGTCGTCCCCTGTAGTGCCTTCAATACCTCCTCTTCCGCTGCCATGAGTGACCCATTATCCCATGTGTGAACCAGTCTTTCCTCAGTCTTTTCCCCAGACCCCAGGACCAGGACCCGAACCAGGACGAGGAGAAGTCCGCATCTAATTATCGGCATTTGCTTAACAAGCTGCCCGTCTGCGGCGATAATGCAGAATGGTCTTGTTTTTTGCCGAGATGGCGCCTCCCTGGGATGGAAATTAAAGGCCAGAACGAACGCAAGACAGCAGGCTGCAAAATTGGCCAAGAAAAAGGCCGAAGAAGGAGACCAGTTCGGCGGAGTTTAAAAAGCAATCAACACGTGATTATAATGATGCGGCATGCGGCGGGTATCGTTTATGTGCTTAACCAGCTGGTTAGGCCGCTGCCCGTCTTACACATAATTGGCCAGGGGGAACCCCATGCCCCGCCGTTCGATTAGGGGGACGCATTCATTGCATTTTAGTTGAGGCGACTTGTCGCTGACAGTAATTTGCCCAAGTGGAAAACTCGTTTACGCCGGACTCCGGTTGATAATTTAATTTGCATAGTGCCAATTTATGCTGCACTCGTGATGGACATGGGGCAGCCATGGGTTAAGCAGGCACAGTAGTAGGGGAAACCCCCTCACCACCCCCCTTATCATATCATTTGCATCTACACTCGTGTTTATTTCTGCACCATTTGTGTTCGACGATCGTTATCTGCATCCGTTTAAAGCGCTGCCATTTTTTGCCATTTTCGCAGAGTCGCTGCTCTTGTTCGACAATTTGTAGCAAGTGGTTACCATGTTCATGGGAATATGGTTTTGCATATACCGGGATATATATGGTACGAGAGTGCGGTCGGTCGGTCGGTCTGTCGGTCCCAAGTCTCTGGCGTCCGACATGTGTTTGTTTATATTGCGGCTGCTGTTCACTCGGCCAATGTTGCTGCTGCTGCAAATGCCACCCAGTGGGCCACCGATACTTTTACTCCGATCGGTCAGAGATGCTTTCAAATATATAATAAAATTGGGATAAATCGGGGGAACAGACAGATTGAATACCTAACTTCAGGTATGCTTTTTGGAATGCTCTATCGCTGCGTTTAATTTATAAACAGAAAATATTTAAATTACAATTTTTCATAATAGAATTGTGCTTCGGAGGTTTCTTGGTGCTTTTCAAAGTACTTGTCAGTGTTAATTCTGTAACTTTTTAACATCTTGTATTTATATTGTCCTGCTCCTGACCCTGCTTCTAATCCTGCTTTTATTATCAACTCTTCGTTCTCAAAGTCTCTTCAGTGCACGCTTCTTCTCCTTGAGCAACTTCTCCTTGATCTTGTCCTTCATCTTGTTGTCCTGCGACTCGGCTGGCTTGGCCTCCCCTTCGACGCCAGACTTGGCATGAATCTCCGTCATCATGCGTGCCCGCTGCGAGTAGTCTTCATAGTGCTCCAAGAGCATCTGGCCAGCTTCTGCGTTCAAAGCCGACTCCGGATTTGGAGCAATCAGCAGACACTTAATGGTGACCAGGATATGCTTAATGCCCAGATCCGGCTGCCAGTCTTTCTTCAAGGTGTTTACACAAATCTCCCCGCTGGCGGAGACATTGGGGTGAAAGATCTTGGTGAGGAAGTTCGCCTTGGGCGGCGTATTTGGGAAATCATTGTTGAGGGTCAGTTTGACGCGGAAAATTCCACCGGCATAGGGAGTGCCAATGGGTCCTTCGATCAGGGCCTGTATATCCAAGGCATCGCGTTCGTTGATCAGGACCTTGATGCCCTCCGGGGGCTCGGCCACCATGTCCTGCAGCTCCCGCATTACCTGGCGGATGGCCTGCGGCGACAGGCTGTCGGGGAGTACGATTTTCGAACTCATATTTTGTATATTTAAGCTTTAAGTTTGACTACGAGATGATGGGTTTTTGTTTGTTTCCATTTTCGGAGTGAAATTCCTGGCCTGCGCCGATATTCGTTTTTTCTGTAAGGAAAAACAAGTCAAGTGCTCAGCACTGACTTTGAGCCAAGCAAAAAGCCAGGCCATAAAATCAGCGGCTTTATCCCGCCAGCTGACACGCAACAGTGTGTCTTGGTTGGGCCTTGCCAAGGTGGCCACACTTTGATGGCACTTTTTTAATTAGTGGCCCCCGGGCTGATCCTGCCAAACAAACTGTCGTTTCTATGGCTTTTCCAAGACAGCCCAAGCATCGCGTGTGCGATTTTCCCAGCTGACAGTGGGGCAATTAGTCATTTTCGTGGACATTTGCTTGGGTGGCGGATCGAATAATACAGGTTGTGCTCCTCTTAAGAGTGCTTTAGAATCTGTGACGGGTTCAGATTGCTTGGGAAAAGTATCTCAACATGTAAACACCTTAAAGATTGACTCTACAACAATGTAGTCTTACAATAATAAATGCAAGCGTTGTGCTGATAATTCTCCCGGGACAAATTGCTTCGATGACATTTCCATTTGGGCGAGTTCGTTGCCTAAGTCTTTCGATTGGCAATTCTAAATTTATGAAATCTTGAATGGCAAGCGATTTATTTATTTAATGCATTTTTAATAAATTGCCGGCCAAAGTAAACAATTTAATTGCGGCTCCAACAACTGCCAGCAACATGAGCCGACAGAGTCGAGTCGAGGACCCTTGCCAGCACAACAGCACAACAGCACAACAATCAACCCGAAGCCGGGCCGGAGAATGCGTTTAATAAATCATAATAAATATTATGGCAATTGCAAATTATTCTAAACAATTCACGGTCACGGCATAGGGAGGGCAGCCGCTATCTCGGTTCACTTAAAGGAGAAAAACTAAAAGTAACATTTCAATGCGAAATCGAATCGTGAGCGGCAGCCGGCTGAGACCAGGTCCAAGCCACAGTCAAAGTCAAAGTCCGAGCTGCTGGGCACACAACAATTGCTACTAAAACAATTGTTCTTTTTCGCAAGAACAGCAATATGCCGCTCATGTCTCCCTGATTGTTCTTGTAGCTTTTAATGTTGAACAACATTTGCATGGCACTTGGCCGGCATTCGGCGGCTGTGGCCTCCTTGCCCGACCACAGACACAGCCGCAACCAGTGCCTTTGCCACTGCCACTGCAATTGCCGTTTTGATGGATTTATGAGCTATGATTCGCGATTTGAGTGCCTGCCTGCGCCTGGGCCGGCAGCCTTCGGCCTGCATTTAAATAATTAAAACGTCCAGCGAGAAAATCCATTTCGCAGTGGTCAAAGCTCAGCGGGAAATTAATTAGTCGCCGTGATAAATGAAAATTGAATTAGTGGCTTGTACTAGTGCCTGAGTGACTCAGAGAGCGGAAAAGGTCAGAGCAGCCGGAGTGCGCTTTAGATTGATGATGTTCCCATTGAATGTCATAATTTTAGCTAATGGAAGCAATGTGTGTGTGGAGCTTTTAAAATTAATCTAAGCAATTCATGAAGCAAGTAATTTATTGTGCTAAATGAAAAGTAAAACTGTTTAAGCTGACAGTTAAGAAAAATAAAAATGTTAAAGACTCTAAGGGGAGAATTGTTAAAAGCAATTTCCATTGAATAAGTCTCATAAAACAGCTAGCAACTATGGTAAAATTAAAGCGGTAAATTACATAAACTCTGTGATCTTTTAAAGCGCATAAAAAACTATATAAATTGAGCATTTAATTTAAATAAATATGATAACAAATTGGTATTTAAAAAACCCTGAATTTTCCTTGATTTCTTTCCAAAAATATTTAGTTTCAATAAAAGAAAATCTTGAAAATTAAATCAAGCCAAGGAAACGAATAAAATCTTTATATTTATATGGGTTTCTTATCATTTTTGTTTAGTTAATTATACAATTTATTAATACATTGTGCTAAATAAGTCCCCTGATTTCCCTCTGTGCACACCCAATGAGAAATCACTTTTCCTGTTTGTAGCTGGGTTACTCTGCCAGTTGGTCAGTGGTCGTCGCTTTAATCAGATAAAAATGTTGTCTGCATTTCATTTTTTGTAGTAACCAACCACACCGCCTTGTCAGCTTTTACACTTGTCATTTGGCTGAGGCAAAAGACCTGGCCAGAGCCACCCACCTCACACTCTCCTGCCTGCATCTGGAACTCCGATTCCTACATGTTCCTACGGAGATCTCTCAGGCCCCGTTTAAGGCATATCAAATGCATTCGAGTGTGTCTAACGAAGTCCGCAAATATTAGCGCTGAGTTTGTCAGATTTATGAGCAAATCTCCATGCTGACCGAGTCCGAGTCCGAGTCGGAGTCTGAGTCCGACTTGGTTTCGGTCTGACACTGTCTTGGCCATGTATCCATGGGATTGGGTCCGCGAGTTGGCCATAAGTGGAACACACTGCAGTTTGTCGCCCCCGCCATGGCTGTGCTTTTCAAGCCAAACATTTGTAAAAAGGCGTGAAAATAATTCAGCGTCAAGTGACAGAAATGCCACACACATTGGCCCCGGGGGTTGTCCGTTGTGCCAAAAGGCGGCAGGGGAAAGGGTGGGGCTCTGGCAAATGCAAATAATTGCTAGAGATGGGTCTCAAGATGTGGGTGGACTTACAGGGAATTTGTTGCAGGGATTTATTCTAAATTCTAAGGAATATGCTGTGTTCAAAGGTTTGAAATCGAATTTTTCTAATGGAATTTTATTTTAAAATTACGTTTTTGTAAATATTATGCAGTAGATAGAATATATTTCATAAATAATGACAAGAAGGATTACTTAAATTAATAATTCAAGTTCTACATTCTTTAAAAATTCCCAAAAAATCTCTTTATTTTCCCTTTGATAACAATTTCTATCGACACAAAATATATATCGAAAAGTACCCACCTCTAGGCTGCGATGATTCATTGAGCAAAGCCACAAAATTGCGGTCAGTGCGTGTGCCGCAGCGAAATCGATTTGTGGAATGCAACTTTTTGGATGCACTCGCCGCAAAGCCCCCCCGTCCCGGCTTACCTCGTAAAATCCGCATCCGCTGCTAATAGCTGGGATTACATGAAAATGGCAGTCAGAGTCTGTGGGATCTCGCCCACGCGACACTTTCGCGGCGCAAGGCAACATGTTGCATATTGCATATTAGACTTAGCGCGTTGCACGTTGCATGTGGCCGGCGTGCGTTGTCAACATGCCATGTTGATAGCGCTCAGTTGCCAGCCGATCAGCCTTTCTCGTTCGTTCGTTCAGTCGGCTTGGCCGATGGCCGATAGCCGATGACGATGACAATCGACAAGAAACATGGCCAAATGTCAACCGCTTACCAAATTTGGCCCGCAAATTGTGTCATAATTTGTAAAAAGCGCCACCTAGTGCATAAGCGAAATTATGCACTGAGAAAAGAGGGGGAGAGGAGTCTTAAACTGGCTTAAAGCTAATAAAAGCATGGGAAATAATTGTGATGAATAAAATATAAATATAATTAAAACAGGGAATACTAAGAAGGATATTTTATATACACGAATGCATTTTGTTTTAGATATTTTATACTATTATCAAAAAGTGCTTAAAAATTAATGTTACAAATTTAAAAAATATTATATTCCAGATATAAATTTATTTATATATTTTTTACTTTATTTATACCCTTGCGTGGTATTACAATTTCATTCAATAGCTTACAATCTTACGATCTGCTATCAATCTAAATTCTTGATCAGCATTTAAAGCCTAGTCGATCTAGACATGTCTGGTAGAAACAAAAAATTACAAATTATAAGGGGTTATCATCATCATCAAAAATTTTGAAAAATTGCCAAAAATTTAAATTTATTTAAAGCTTAAATTCAGTATACAGATTTATAAATCTGAAAAAAAGCCAACATAGAAAAGAATTAAAATTAATGCTAATTTGACTTACTTTCGGTTGTTTTAAACTTTGATTTGTATTATAAATTAGCATATAAAAATATCAATAAATATCGATACCAATAATCTGAATATCTGATCACTTGTTGAGGGCTGATCCTAATTATTTTTCTGATTTAAAATTCCGATATATAAGATATGCAAATTAGTAGCAAACAAACTAGATCGACTCACATTTTTTTTTGCAAGTGCCCAATGAAAATCCACAGTCAGCGTCGCTCCGAAATTATGGCTGCCAGGGGCCAATCCATGGACATCGACTAGCCACCAAATGGACAGCTCTCCGACTTGTCCAGAGACTTAAGCTTTTACATTCTGTCGGACCGGACAGCCTGCTGCCTTGGGGTCTCTTTTTTTTTTTGGACAGGAGCCGGAGCTAGGGCCAAGGGGGTCCGCCGGGTGGGCTAGGGGCTACGAGGGGGGTTAAAGTCGTGCAGCGGGTCGTGACAAATTTAACCTAATGATCCGAAATTATTGCACCTTAATTGCCCAGCTCGGCGATGCCTGTCTGCGGCGGCTAAATGGAAAATCGACGCGCAAATATTTAGAGAATTTTATTTATACTTTATATAATTTTTTGCCACAGCGATTTTCGGTGGTTTTCGGCGGCAACTGTGATTTGTTTTTGGGGGCCTTTCGGCCATTCGCGAGAGTGGACGGCAACGACGAGGCTGGAGCCGAACTTTGGGGCAAGTTAGCAGGCAGTAAAAGTGATTTGTAGTTGCCGAAATGGCGGATTTGAGCGCTCTGAGTTATTTGGCGGCATTTGGCGGCTCTTGTCGTTTCGGTAGTAACTGTTGACAGTTGAATGCTCCTCGGAGTCGGCTCCAAACTTTAATTTTTTTTAACTTGGTCTTAAACGTTAGCCCAAGTCTCTGACTCTGACTCCTCTGAGTTGCATGTCAGTTGCTGTGGCAAACAATTGGCGGCGCGGTTTTTGCTGCGATTCGGCGTGTAAAAATTTACACGACCGGCAAGTAAACACATTTTATGACCTTTTGCAGATTTGCCGCTTTGCTTTACTGCCTGGCTCACTCACTGATACTGATAGCCAAAAGAAACGGGCTGGAAAATCCCCCATTTCGAGAACGCTGTCATGTTATGAAAACGCAGCAAACAAAATAAATAAACTCGAAGCTGAAACCAATAATACAAACTGTGCGGGCCCCGTGTGCAATTGCAATTGTTTTCGGCTATTTTTGGTTATTTTTGGTTATTTTTGGATATTTGTGGGTACGTTTTGTTAAAGTTCACCATGGGTTGGGTCAAGGCACACAGTGGAAACCGCTGACCAGGTGCTCAGCGCTGTGTGAATCGATCGGATCTCGCATGGGGGTAACCCGAGAATGCCCCCGAGATGGCCACAAATCTTGCAATCAGATCAATTAAGTCTAATTGTGGACCCACAACCCCCATTTAGCCTTGAATTGCAAATGAGAAGCGGTCATAAGTCTTCTTAATCCCTTTTAAACACACACAGAGAGAAATCTATAAGGAGTTAATTAACTTAATTAGAGGTTCATATATCAATTACCAATCTAGTGTTTAACATGTACAACTTTTAGTTGTTTACCAGCTCACTCGACACCTCATAAATCCATTACATATTTAAATAAACACAGTGTTTAAGGTTGTTTTTTTTTTCGCTGTGCAGCCAACTAGTTCAGGTAGCTCCTCTTAAGCCACCCATAAAAGCGACTTAAATAAAGCCACAAAAATTAGATAAATTATCGCGTGTATTTAAATATGAAGTCGGGACACACCAGACCCAACTGAAAGTGAAATTTATTGGCCATAAATAGCTAGACAAAATCGATTAGTTGCTGCGAGTGGGTGTGGCCGCCATGCCAGCCAAAGAGACTGAAAAGCTGGGAAGCTGAGAAGCTGAAAAGCTGAAAAGCGAACTGCAGCTGAAAAACATTTCCACGAATCAGCTGCAGGTGCATAAATTAAAGTGCGAAAATCGTAATAATAATAATGATATGGGGGCAGGCGGTGTGCATTCGAAGCAGTTCTCATTATGCGGCGAACAGGAAGCCAACTAAATGCTAACTAACATGCAATGGCGCTGCTAACTCTCATAGATATAGATATATATTATATATATATATATATGGTATATATAGTTGCATAGCGAGTCACACGTAATTGAATCAATGGAGTGTGTGGGAAAGTTCATTTGCAACGCCCCCACATGGGATCTCGGCGCTGTAGCATTTCAATTCTATTGTTGTGCCCTGCCTTATGAGGGGTGCCTTGGCTGGATAAGGAATTTAGGAGCTTTAGGGGATTATTTTTAAAATATAAACAAAATTTAAACTCATTTAGTTATTAAATTACATGTGTTTATAATAATTCCTTTACATTTCAAAAGGTTTCTGGTTTATTAAGAATTTATTTAAATTGAATACAAAGCATAGCTGGCTTCCTTTTGCGGTTTTATTTCAAATAAAATTAAGTGAATGCCTAAGTAAATTATGTAAAATCTATCAGAGAGAAAGTTTTATATAACTTACATAACTATTGCTTCTTTATATTATATATTAAGCAATAATTATAACTAAATTTTTATTTCTACTTATACTAAAACGAATGTAGATAACATAGCAAATTTTAATTGGTTACTTGTATAACATTTCAGTGGTAAGATACAAACATTAAAAATTAACAATAAGCATTAACAAAGGATATTACCTAGAGCTACTTACCACAAGTATTATAATTTAAATTAAAAAATTACTTTTAAACACCTCTTAAAGCTTCATTAGTTATAAACCAAATTTTTATATTAAATATTCTCCTTTACCTCCTTACTGCCTTTCCTTATTATCTATCCATTTAATAGAGTATTTAAGATTTTATTGCCATACATTGAGAAATTCAACATTTTCAACTAAAGTCGAGTGCTAACGAGGCACCAGTCGCAAATGGCATATAACCCAGCAGCAGCAAACAACAACAATTGGCCACGGTAGTCGGGGCATTGATATTGCAATTAATATGCAGACCGATATATATAAATATGTACACAAAGTTGCGGATATGCCGTCTATATATTGGTATATCCATTAGCCCAAGTTGAGGTATACGTGTGTGGCCGCGTTTCTTTTTTTTTCGGCAAGTTCGTTGCCTAAGTCTTTTGTTTGGGGCGCTGCTGCAATCCGTCATAGCGATTATTTGATTTAATTTAGATTCCTTTTGGGCCCAGAGCCCTGAGCAGTTGACAGTTTATCAGCTGGGAAATGTTTAATGTTCCGATATTTTCCTCCCTTCCCCTCCCCATTGTGAATTTTAGCTCTCCTCCCCCTTGCCTCCCGGAGCTGTCAGCAAAGGCTTTGACGTCGCCCCGTTGTCGATGCTGTGCAGCGATAAAGTTGTCAAAGCAATTTTTGGCTGGCTAGGAAAAATGTTTAGCTACAAAGTACCATACAAAGGCACTGAAAAAAAATCATGATGATCAAAAATATTATTTAAATATTAAAATATATATATAGAAAGAGAAATACATTTTCTTTGAGACTCCTTTTGAGGCAAAGGAAATTGAAAGGGAGCTTAAAATAAATGTAGCTTAGAAATCTGTACAGATTATTTATAAATCAAGACTATTTATATTTAAAATTTGTTATTAAATTAATTAATTAATTAATTAAATTCCTTCTTTTCGATTACAAATATTTCTTAACTAAGTTGGCAAATAATCCCTTGACTTTGGGTTAATTTTCGCCAAGTGTATCCAAGCCAAAAGGCAAAGCCACCAGCTCTCCAGCTGCCTGCTTTTGGGCCTGTTGAATGTCTAATGTCGTGACTCGATTAATGAAATGTTGCAGCCAGCACACACACAGAGAGCGAGAGAGAGAGATCGAGAGAGGTGGAAAATGCAACGAGAATTATAAAAAGTTATAATAAAAGCATTGACAGTCGCCTAATGGCCGTTTGTTGGCGCTGTGGTGTCAACATGGCCTGGGCCACGTTAATGGATCGGCTAATTAGATATGTGGGCCCAGGCAATTGCAAATGCAACTGCACATTGGTAATGAAGATGGAAGCGAGTGCCAGGAATTCCTCGGGTGATCATCCCATCAAGAGTTGACAGGTCAGGCGGTTTCAAGAGAGCTTTCCCCAATTGTTGTTGCTGTTGTTGTTGACAAAATCATCAAAGATCCCCCAGTGGAGTGCATTTGATTAGCTTAATAATATAGCCATAACTGCGGGCTAACCCTACCATCGACATCTTCATAATAAAACAATCAACGCACAATCAACGCCGAGATCAAGTGACTCTCCATAGACAACGGGTAGGCTTTTGCGAATATTTTTTCCACAGCGAAAAATAGAAATTGAAAGAATATAGAAAATTGTATTTTTTGTACTTAAATTGAATTTAAAACTAACAAATATTGAATTTTGTAATTGAAAATATATTTTTAATACAAAATAAAATATTTAACTATTATTACATAACTCCCGAAAGACAAATTAAATTAGAAGTAGAAATAATTTATGTCCCTTTAAGAAAATAATCTTTTCAACTCTAAAAATGAAAACTAGCATATACTAAAGTCAAAATGTAGCATATATTCTGCTTGTATAACTTCCTTAGGCTAAATTAATTATTTTATTTACATTTTTCCAAGCTCTGTAATATTTTTTCCGGTGTATCTACCTTGTCTGGCGCAGCCTCATCTTCAGGCACTTCTCCTTTGGTGTCTTGCTTAAAAGTTGGCATTTCCTGGCATTATAAGCGTTAAATTGAGAGGTCAACAAAGTGCTGTATGGTGTGTGTACTCTGTGTGTGTGTATTTTATTTTCTTTTCTGCCTGCCTGACTATGTGTGTGTGTGTGTGTGTGTGTGTGTGCGTTTCCTGTCTAGATTCCCGGGTACCAAATCCGAATCCGCATCTCTTAAGGCCTGTGCCAAAGTAATTGATGTGCACGCTTGACCTGTGGGAGGGAACATATTGCAGATAATCTGCAACGCAGACAATTGCCTCAATGAATTTTTTATAAGCCACCGCATGCTGAATAAATGTCTGTACTTACCCCATACACAGGCTTTTTCATCGAGCCCATCGACTTGAAATGTGGCCCATTGTCTTTGCCTCTTTGGATCCGGGGGGGATCTTCGGCTGGCTGGCTGGCTGGCAGCTCTCAAATATATTTATTACGGCATTTATTAAACGCTTTTCACAAATCGACAAACACTTTGACAATGAAAGAAAACCCCAAAGACGAAAACCCAAAATTCCACGCACCGCAAATTAGTCGAACCGAGCTGAGGGACAAAACAAAAGGCAGCATTGGAAATCGAACTCGGACAAACGTGGGCGTTTTTCAGATTTATGTTGAAAAGATACAGACCCACAAAAAAAAGTTATACATGAAAGCTTCATAGGTTTGGATGAGATTTAGGCTCGAAATCATTGATATCTGTGGAATCTTTGGAAACCTCTTTATACAAAAACACAAGAAAAAACTTGCACATGCAGTTTGCAATCGAAAAATAGGATCGAATTGGAAATCGTTCATAATCGATAATTATCGATATTTTTACAAGAAAAATTTTTCTACAAATCAAATTTTATAAAGTTCATAACTACGTAAAAAAATCACTCATTTTAAATCGGAAACGTTTTCGATGCTAATTTTTAAAAGAATAATAAATCTGCACTCAATTTAAAATTTTAAAAAATTAAAATTTTTTGTCAATTTTTGAAAATTTTAATGATGTAACCCCTTATAAAATTTTCAAATTTTTGAAAAAAATAAATTTTGTCCGGACATTGCTAGATCGATTCGGCTGCTGATGCTGATGAAGAATATATATGATTTATGGGGTCGGAAATGACTCCTTCACAAAGTACAAGCTTATGACTAAAATAATAATACCATTATTTGAGTCGATATTTATCTATATTTTTATATCACAAATCAAAGCTTAAAAAATGTATTACTAAGCCAAAAATGCGTTAATTTCAATTCGGAAAGCGTTGCTATGTTAGTTTTTAGCAAGTTAATAAATCTGCATACTTAAATTAAAATTAAAAAAAATTAAAATTTTTGTCGATTTTTTAAAATTTTAATGATGTAACCCCTTATCAAATTTTCAAATTTTGGAAAAATTTTGAAAATTTTAAATTTCAACCAGACATTGCTAGATCGACTCGGCTGTTGATGCTGATCAAGAATATATATGATTTATGGGGTCGGAAATGACTCCTTCATAGCTTTACAAGGCCTTAACTAAAATTTAAATACCTTGCAAGGATCTGAAAAATAGGCCATCTATTAAATCTGTTTTTATGCTATTCTTAAGCTTAAAAATATATAACATAAGTAATAAATTAGTTTCAATCAAGAGAATTATTTATTTTTAAATATTCACTTTATTCTTTTGATACTCAAGTTTGCTATACAAAATACAGTTCACCATGCAAACCATTCCAAAACTCATATTTTCTTTAGCTTCAAAACGTGAATGATCTAACGAGCGCTCATAAATATTTGATATGAAAAAAATTCAAATAAAATTGATACGCATCATTTGAAAACTCATCACCAGCGGCAGACTTTTGGATGGGAACGACGTGATCTCGACGATCGAACGCACAGACAGTCTTCAGTCAGTCAGTCAGTCGTTGGGTCTTCTGGTGTCTTGTCTTAAATGTTTTGGGACCGCAGGCTTATTTGTTTTGCCGGTGGATATGTATTTTGGGATTTGTTAATTAATTAGTCGGGGTTAATGGGCTGCCATTAATAAAAACGCTTATTTATGGCGCTAAAAATACAAAATGCTACAGCACCAGCTTCAGCTCCAGCTCCAGCAGAGACCCCTTGGAAAGAAACTTTCTCTCCAAGTTGTATAACTCTATAAGCCCGACAACAGAAAACTGAGACCCCGATTGGTTTGAAACAGTAATATGAAACAGATATGAATTATGCTCGGCATGTAGCGGCAGTGAGAGAGGCTCGAAAAAGTCTTAATTAGCTGCAAGCCATTTTGGCCAAATTGCCTCCCTCATTTCGAGAGGCCAACGTTCACTTCTCGCCCAAGTTTGGCTATCTCTGTGAGGCGACTTGATAATGATGAAGGCTGAAAACCGAAATAGAAATGAACCAAATGCAGGCGCTCAGGCTTCGGACTGGGGTTCCCATGATAACTCCTTTGGCCCGTTGGCAGTGCAATTGTCTTGCCAACAACCTGTCCAAGAACTGGCCAAAATGGAGCCCACAGATCGATCGGCTGCGATATCCGGATAGCCGGGATAGCCGAGTCTCCAGAATGGCACAAATTTTCATTTTCATTGTCCGCCACCGCCGCAGCTCATTTCTGGTTTTAATAATTTTAATTAGCGATCGCTTATCGACGATTATGTCAGTCGTCGCCGTTGCTGCCGCCGCTGCTGCCGCTGCTGCAGAACAACCCACACAGAAGGCGATGTTGCAGCCAAGTTGCGTGCCTCGAATTGGATCCCAAAACACCGGCACCTTTTCACACCAGGAATGGCTTGGACAGCTACGACAACTTGAGGTTTAGTTTCAGCTTCACAGTGAGAGAAATGGGCTCCAAGTTGTATTTAAATGCAACCTAAATACGACTACGTTTGTTAAATATAAGTAAAAACAAAAGATTACGTTGCTCGGGGGTTTATTGAATCAAAATTCGACTCTTACGACTGTTACATAAATTCCATTATGTTGTAAAATAAATATTTTCCAATTATTTGGGTGCCTAAATGAAAATAATTACAAATATAAATCATTTACATAAGACTAAGAAGTCTTACCTTTAAGTTCACATCATTGGCAGCTATTTTATAAGAAATTTTAATTAGCAACATCCGCCACCCCAGAAGCCAGGACCACTGGCCCCACACCAGGAATTAAAAGGACCATTATAGGGCCCGAAGCATGGATCGTAAAAGCCACTAGGTCCACTGCCGCCACAGGGGCACAAGGCGGCGCAAGGATAACAGGGATAGCTGCACATGGCTAATGACTAGGTTCTTTAGATAAAGTTATTATTTTACATAAAAAGAAATATATTAAGAGCTTACTTTTAGCTTCGAAAAAATTTGGAAAATTTATTTTTAGATTGGAATTTTTGATTTACTTGTTTTGTAACAGTCCGAAGAGTTCGAATTTCAATTTTCAACTGAGATTTGATATGGCACAGCTATGGGTATAGAAAAGTCAAGGCTTACTTGGTTTAAAAATATAAAATATATACCAAAAGTCAAGGCATACTGGCTAAAACTATTTAAATTCATTTAAAATATTTTAATTAAAATATTTCATCAGTTAAAATTTTATATTTTCTCTCTGTACATTTCCAACTCCATCTGTCAAGCGCTTTTCCCAGACCCAAACACCAACGCATGTGGGCAGCATTTGATGTCGCTCGCTGGCTACTGTCTGCCTTTCCCTCCTCACCTTTGTCCAACCATAATGGAGTGTGACTAATTAATAAATTAATTTCGTCGCTGTCTCATTTGTAATTTCAATTTGTCTAATAGGATTTCATGTTTTGACCATTTTCGGTCCAACAGAAAAGCGCGTTTTATGTCTTTAGTTTAAGACGGGCTT
Source organism: Drosophila bunnanda (assembly GCA_035046265.1). Taxonomy (NCBI): domain Eukaryota; kingdom Metazoa; phylum Arthropoda; class Insecta; order Diptera; family Drosophilidae; genus Drosophila; species Drosophila bunnanda. The sequence continues at coordinate 10,065,992 of JAWNOB010000075.1, forward strand.
AGGCCTCGCGATAAAGCAATTTGTACAATGCGCCTAATTAAGCGTGAAGTGACGACTTTACAGGGTGTCAGAGTGCCGCAGGGAATGTGGGCGCTAAATAAAGTCCTAAAAATACCTCATTTTAAACCAAGTTGAACTGTGAGAAGTAACGATCGTGTGAACAACACCGATCCTCATTTGAATAAAGCCCTCAACTTAAGTGATGATATGAGTAAGAGTCTAGTTTGAAGGAATTAATGAATAGGATGGGAAAAAGGTTTATTTAATATATCTAAAAATATAGGAAATTAAGTAAAGTCGGATTAACAAGGTATTACTTTTTAAATTAACCAATTAAGCAATATATTTATTATACTAAATACTTCTTAAAGATGTTTACTATTTCATAATAATATAAATATATCCCCAAAGTATCTGATACTTAGAGTAACTCAGACTTTGTCACACTTCTCCCTCTGTCCGTTGAAGACAATTTATTGGAGAATAAACGAGGACATGGAACAGACAACGAACATCGACAGGCAGCCACTGCCGTTGGGGTACTTTCGAAACCAGAAGACAATCCTATCCAATCTTCGGATATATCTGCATATCTGTCAGCTCCAACGACAGGCTCTCTGGGATATATCATATCTGGCAATTTAAGCGTTTAATCACGCGTAGACATTTGGGCGAGATAAATCCAGAAAACGGAGAACAACAAGAGCGAGGCATTCGAGAAATAAATTTAAAAAAAAAAATAGAGGCAGCGGGAAAACATACACCATAAGCCATAAAAAGTAATTACAGGCGCACGACGACGTAGGCAAAAATAAACCAGAATCAGGCCAGTAAAAAAACCTAAACAATATATACATTTATATAAAAAAAAAGTACACAACAATTGCTGTGACAAATCTGCAATTTTTATTACCGTTGTGCTGTTGCGCTGTGTTCCTGTTGCCTGTTGCCCTGTCAGCCAGCAAAATGATCGAAGAGTCGCATATGAAAACGCGAAGCAATTGAGATTGATGGCAGCCAGGCAGCCTGCCACGGGGAGGCGGTGTACCCGAAGGGGGGGCGTGGCAAGCCGTCAGTCAGCGCTCTTGTCTCTGCTCGATTTTTCATATATTTTTTCTGTTTTCTCGCAGGGCCATTTTGCATTTGGTGCGACTTTTACATGAGAATTACAAACTACTGGCAACAGGCAACACACACAGAAACACACAGGCCAAGGCACACACAGAGATTATTTTACCTGCGTAGGTTGAGTTGCGGCTTTTGGGGGCACGCGGGGCGGGGCGGGGGGCCGGGAGGGGGTGGCACATGCCAAAGACTGCGAAAATTGTGTCGCCAATTGCTGGTGGCACATGCATATGGCTACATTACAAAGGAAAGTTAGGCATTACAGAAAGAGAATTACACTTTATTTATTAAATATAAATTTTTCATATTTTTTGTGATCTTAAAGTGAAGCATTTTTGACTAAGTTATGATTAATTTCCTATTAAAAATAGTATCTTTATATTTAAAATTGTAGTAAAACCTCATAAACCTTTTGATACATTTCTTTCCATTTGTTAAATTTTATGAGTCTAAATATCAGCACTTTTTTACAACTTTTTACTGTCTTATTTTTCTAAAAATATTTCCAAAGTTGCTAGATTTTTGTCGAGTGTCTTGAATGACGCATTCGGCGAGTGCCAAGCTCATGGAATTCATGATCAATGACTAGTCACAGATACACACACACACGCACACACACGGCACACACATGCCATACACGCCGCAATCATAAACAAAATGGAGCAGGAGGGAGACAGAGGCACAAATTAATGAACACTTTGGCTGACATTTTAAGGACAAGTTCGTCGGTTGCTGCGGTTTTTCGTGTTTTCCACAGCGAGTGAACACTGTGCCGAGCGGCGGGGGAAATCGGGGGTGCAAAGGTTGGGAAATGGGAGAGACCCGGGTTGATGGCTTATGCAATTGGACAGTGAGTGATTGGGAGCAGGCAATGCTAATGGTGATATAGTATCTGCTGTCCATTCGAATTGGAAGCGGCTTAAAGGATTGTGGCCCGTGAGATTAAAAACGGTTGCTGAAAATATCTAAAAGGCGATAAACAAGACAGGATTAAGCGCTAAAGAGCTCGGAACAAGCTCACTGAATTGCACGAAAGATTGGGTAAGCTTTCAATCCCCTTGAAACGAGGATTATTGCTCTTAAAGCGAAGAGTAAAAGTAGATCGTTGAACAGTAAAAATAAATATAAAAAAGTTTATTTCTTTAAATGTATATAAAGCTATAAAAACAGAGGTTATTAAGTAACAAAAATACAAGCCTTTAAAGATTATATATACATTCTATAGCCTATAGTAATAACCCCAGCAAGAGCATAAAAATAACTCTAGAAAGGCAGATACCATCTTGAAATAAGCATCCTTGAGTTTGGCTTTGATTGGTTTCTCGGCGGATTGCCTGGCTTATTTTCCAGCCTCATCTCGAGCTCCATCTTTGGCTGCCATCTCCTGCCACCTCCCACCTACCACATCAAGTGCAACCCACTCACAACTGGCACAAGGACAGCAGAAATAGCAACTGCTGCCGCTGCTGCTGCTGCTGCACTAGCTACTAATTAACTGGCTAACCGGCCTGACTCTTTGACTTTGCGTTGGTGTCTTAAGGTCTCCGAAGGGAGAGCTTGTATGTAATTCAATCAATTGGAAAACAGCAACAGCAACTGCTGCAGCATGAGGCAGCGGCAGCAACAACTGCAACTGCTGCTAACACGGCCATTGACAATTGGGGCCAAGACACAAGACAACAGCAAACAAGGGAAGAGAGAAGACAGGCGGCGACCACTACAAGGGTCACCTAATCAATGGTTCTGCCCGATGTTGCAGCAACATGTGATGCTGTTGCTGCTGCACATCTTGCTGCTGCTGCTCTTGCTGTTGCTGCTGTTGCTGCTGCTGCTGCTGCTGCTCTTGCTGCTGTTGCAGTTGTCAATAGAAGCGATTTGAAATTGTTGCACATTTCCCGTGTGTATGTCACTTGCCTGCAACTTGAAATGCGAGTGGGTGTTGTTGTTGAGTTGCTGTTATTGCGTGTTGCTGCTGCACAACAGGAACTGCAACAGTGTCAAGTGAAACGACAACGGCAACATATTTTCTATAAAGTTAATGAGCTTATTTATTGATAGCAAAGACAGCAGAACAGGTACAACTATTTATGACACTTTAAAGAAAGGGAAATGCTGCGCAGAAGGTATCAAAATAAAGGAAAGTTACATAGTTACACAAATCAAATGACAGAGTAATGATATTTTCTATAAAAGGAAAACGTAACCAGGAAATTAGAAAGATGTATACATTTAAGAGAAAGAAAGGCTTTAAGCCACAGAATCTTCCTTTTGCGATCACCTAAGGCCTCGACTTAATTTGACAAGCTCGCTGTGGAGCTTCACTCACGATTCCATTTTGGCCAATTCCTGCCATTTAGCAATTTGGACGCTTATTTCTTTGGGCCATAAATCAAAGCCGGACAAACGAAAGTAAAGTGTGCAATGTAATTACAAATTAAAGGCATTGCCAGCCAAATGGTTGCAGACAAAAAACTATTGGCGACATTGCGAGGCGATTTAATGAAAAGCGCGCGGCGGCCATTGGGAAACGAATTTTGAAATTATATAAAATGGCACACAAAAAGAAAAATTAGAAAACGAGGGGGAAAACAAATCAAAAAGCTTGCGTTTTTTGGGGGAGTGGAGACACACGGCGCGAGAGGGAAAGAAAAAGAAAATTAAAGTCACGGTTTCTAGCGTGTAAAGTGTGCGGCGGTGGCAGGATGGTTGATGTTACACTTTAAATGTTTTTTTGATTATTTGCAATATTATATTTGGGAAATGAATTTTATATAAAATAAAGAAAGGAAACTAACTTCGAAAAGCCGAAGTCTCTATACCCTTGAAGTAAGGATCAAGGACTCAAATGTGCAGTTGATCATAATTAGGAGGAAGAGGCATTAATCTTAATTGGGAAACTTTCTCTGGGTTGGTTTTTAAAAGGATATTAGCATATTAGACTTATATTTAAGAAATTATAAGATTTAGCAATCATTTTTACGATGTTACCCCTTACAAATAACAACCTAATATTTTTATATGTTAATTATTTGGGTAAATCACAATTTTTCAAATATCATAACTAAGCCAAAAATGGCTTAATTTCAATTCGGAAAGCATTTCCGTGCTAGTTTTTAGAGAGCTAACAAATCTGCATATTCAGTTTTTAAATTATAAACAATCAATTTTTTCTCTATTTTTGACAATTTTAATGATGTAACCCTTTATCAAATTTTCAAATTTTTGAAAAAATTTCAAAAAAATTATTTTTTGTCCGGACATTGCTAGATCGATTCATCTTTTGATGCTGATCAAGAATATATATGCCTTATGGGGTCGGAAATGACTCCTTTCAGAGTTACAAGCTTCTGATTAAAATTATAACACCATTTTTTGAGTCGATTTATCTATATTTTTAGAAATTTTTTTGCCACAAGTCAATGTTTAAAAAACTCATAACTAAGCCAAAAATGCATTAATTTCAATTCGGAAAGCGGTTCTTTGCTAGTTTTTAAAAGACTAACAAATTTGCATACTCAGTTTTTAAATTTGAAAAATTCAATTTTTTTCCAAAATTTGACAATTTTAATGATGTAACCCCTTATCAAATTTTGAAATTTTGAAAAATTTTTCGAAAATTTATTTTTTGACCAGACATGCCCAGATCGACTGGGCTGTTGATCCTGATCAAGAATATATATGATTTATAGGGTCGGAAATGACTCCTTCAAAGAATACAGGCTTCTGACTAAAATTATAATACCATTCTTTGAGTCGATATTTAACTATATTTTATATGACAATTTTACCCAAAAAACAAGGTTTAAAATATTCATAACTAAGTCAAAAAAGAATATATTTCAATTCGGAAAGCTTTCCCATAATAGTTTTTAGCAGGTTAATAAATCTGCATACTCAATTTAAAATTTTAAAAAATTAAAATTTTTATCAATTTTTGCAAATTTTAATGATGTAACCCCTTATCAATTTTTGAAATTTTGAAAAAATTTCGAAAATTTATTTTTTTACGAAACATGGCTAGATCGACTCAGTTTTTGATGCTGATCAAGAATATATATGGTTTATAGGGTCGGAAATGACTCCTTCAGTGCGTTTCAGACTTCTGACTGGAATTATAATACCCTGCAATGGTATATAAAATCGATGCTAATTTCTTGCTCAAATCAGTGATTTTGAACTATCATAACTAAGCCAAAAATGCATTAATTTCAATTCGGAAAGTTTTTCTGTGCTAGTTTTTAAAGGGTTAAAAAATCTGCATACTGGGTTTTAATATTTAAAAAATTTAATTTTTTGTCAAATTTTGCAAATTTTAATGATGTAACCCCTTATCAAATTTTCAAATTTTGAAAAAAATTTCGAAATTTTTTTTTTCCTCCCGAGAGTGTTAGATCGATTCAGTTTTTGATTCTGATCAAGAATATATATGGTTTATAGGGTCGGAAATGACTTCTTCGATGCGTTTGAAGCTCCTGTCTGAAATTATAATATCCTGCAAGGGTTAAAAGGGGTAATTTATTAATATTATAATATTATAATTTCTAATTTATCTAAAAACACCACCTACCTTTTCTATTGAATTTTTCTTAGTGCACTGCTGCAAAGCTGATGCTGCTGCTGCTGCTGTTGCAGCGACACTTGCAGCAGCAGCAGCAGAGGCAGCAGCAACAATCAGCCAAACGGTAGAATGTAAATGTCTTTCTGGCCAGGATCGTTGTTATTGTTGCTGCTACAGTTGGTGCCACAAAATCCAAATTGCTTGGCAGCCATCGACAAACAACAAACAAAAGCAACGGGCCAGCAACCTGCAACCTGCAACTCGCTGCAACTTGCAACTGTGCCTCATCAATTGATTAAATTTGCAACAGCCACAGATCGTCGTCGATGCCTTTCACTTAACAGTGCACGATTTTTATTTATTTAGATTTAGATTTAATTTTTAGCTCAGCCCCGTTTCCTACTCTTCACAAAGTAATTTGTTCACAGAGAAAAAATATCATTTGGATATGTTTCTTAAAGGATTTCTAGGATTCAAATTGCAGAAACAAACAAACAGAAAATATATTTGTAATATCTGCAAACCTTTTAGCTATCATTTTCTTTTAACAAATTTTTCTCTGCCTGGGGTGTATAGACTTTTTTCCAGGAAAATCGCATCCAAACGCAGCAATTGAAATGTTTGTGGTAACGCGTTGCGGAAAATCTACAAACAATAAGCATGTTTTTTTCCGGATTTTGGCCATTTTTGGCCATCGCCAGAGTTTGGGGCCACCACAGAGCACCGCGAGAGAGTTAGATAAAATCTGGCCGGCATTTGTTGGTTTTGGCCACCAACAAAGTCGTCGCCATTGTTGGCAAACGGCAGTCAGGTGTTGCTTTTATTGTTTTACAATCACCAGCACCACCGTCGAGCGACCAACAACCAACAGCTAACAGCTAACAGGCAGTAAAGGAGGAAGAGGAGCCTTCTCATCGATATTGGCCAACTTTCACAAGCAAATCTCGGCGAGGCAATGTCGGGCCATAAAAGAAGCTGCGCTGCGCAGCACAATTCAAATAAAATGAAAATAGAATCAAATAAACTTTTCTCTATGCCAAACGGCAAACAAAAGGCCACAGTGAAAAATGTCTACAAATAAATAGTACAACAAAACAAAAAGAAAAAAGAAGTTAGCAAGCTGGAAAACTGCAAACTGCAAACTGCCAGTCGGGTCATAAAGAAAGCCCAGGGACAGGGAGTCGCGAACCTGGCCAACACAGGCCAAATGCAAATGTTTCCCCTTCCCCCTTCAGCCTTCCAGCAAACCCCATGAAATATAATAAAAAGAAAAAGGATCAGGCTGACCCAAAACAATGGACGGCACTGTAAGGCATCGCTGCCGAAGTGTTAACCGATTGTCCAGATACGCCAGGATTGATAGTCGCAAATCGCCGAGGGACAATTGATGTGGTTTCTTTTTGGGGGAGGGATCGAGATCTCTTCATTACCCTTCGATCTTTGGTTACAGGAGGGAAATTTTTTTATAAGAATTTCCATATGTAGGTTCTCTGGTTTTCCCACACACACTCGCGCACACATTTCTGTGCTTTTGGCTAATTGGGAGTTGGAAAGCTGAAGGCCCGCCAGCTGCCCCATTTCGAGAACCTGCAACGTGCTCCCCCAGAACATTATCATCTCTAACTGCCCATCAAATAAATCAGCAGCAAGACGCACATGCAAACACGTCGGCTTTTACACTGAAAAGAAATTGCTAGAGTTGGAAAATGTATGTAGATTTATTTTCAGAGAGTTTGAAAAGGGGAACTAAGCCGGATTCTGTGCTGAGCTTAATAATAATTGTTTTTCTGTAACCATTATTGCTATATTTTTGCGTATAACTCTTATGCTTATTTATATAATTTTATTTTGATTAATTATTATGATTTTACCCTTGAATTTCCAATCCTTAATTATAATATTTTCTATTAATTAAATTAATTAAATGATTAAAGATATTAACTGATACATAAAATTATATATATATTGTAAAAATCAGACTTAAAAACTACTTTCATTTAATATAACAGGTTTTATTTAAAGATATAAAAATCGTAATAATAAAATATTCAATATAAAAACATATTTCAAATGTAGCTCCAAAAACGAGATCATATTTCCTGATCAATTTATCTAAGGTTATTACTACGATTTGTATATCATTAAATGAACACTTTTATGTCAAATGATAATTGTTTCTCAATCTGATTTGTACAATTCAAAAGCATTATATATTTTCGCTGTGTAACCATCTTCCATCCAGCAGTCAAGCGGTGTCCAATTTGCTTCTCTTCTTATTTTTTTGGCCGTCTCAGTTATCAGAGTGCGCGTTTTAATGAGTTCGAGTACGTTTTATGAGCGAAAAACTCTTGAGAAATCCGAGGGAACGCGAACGCACCAAAGTGGAATGCACACAAAAATGTTAGAATCTCGCCGCACGATAAAACTTTCGCGAGTAAAAATAAAGAAAGCAAGAGGCACTCGAAGAGATCCCGAGGAGAGCGTCTGCCCATCATAATCCAATGGAATGGCGATGGCGTTGGTCTTATGATGATTGTGATTGGTGTCGCCACCTCACCTCATCTCACCTTTTGGTTTTTTTTATTTTGTTTTGGAACTGGCTTGGTCTGGCACGTACGCAGATTCGTCGAGAAGAAAAACAAAACGCAGAGATACAGAGATACAAAGATACAAAGATACCGAGATACACAGCGCTCGGGTACGTGGCATGTAAAATATGTGCAGAATGGCAGAGGCAAACGCTTGGAATTCATGAATGAATGCCGCTGGCGGAATATGAATGGAAACCAGAGGGAAAATTCGCACAAGATTCCATAGCAACGGGAAAAGCTAAGAGGAAATGTATATACAGAAAATGCAGACCCACAAAAGTAGGCAAGCAGATTGTAAATAATCGAAAGACCATCATAAAGCCTACTTGTAGGCATTGTCTTAAACATCATACAAAGTATATACTGTTGCAAGTTCCTGAAAAAAATCACAGAAAATTCGTTACTCAGAAATTCTGAAATTCTCTCTCTAAATAAACAGAAAATGTCACCCTCTTTCTTGCAACTGCAGACTAACGATGGAGAACTCCATACCGTGGACAGTGTGTTGGTGAAAGAAATGGGCACCATATGCAAAATGCTGATGCTGGAGTGCTCCGGTACAACCGAAGTGATTCCCCTGCTCAGGATCGATTCCAGGACCCTGAAACTCATCCTGAAGTGGTGCAAATCGATGAATCGCTGTACCAATAACACCGATGGAACCGTGCGCCTAAATATACTAAAGGAATTGATTCAACGAGCCGGCGGCGATGACGATGTCCTGTTCCAGCTCATCAATGCGGCCAACTATCTGCAGATGGAGAGGCTCCTGGATACCGGCACTCAGCTGGTGGCCAACATAATCCAAAGCTATAACAGTGTCGAGGAGTTGCGGGTACGGTTTGGTATTGACACTGATGAGGAATAAGTTCATTTATGTGGCAGAGGAGACTACCTTTTCCTCCACAACCAGGAAAATGTTTCAAGAAAAGCACAGATATGTTGTAATTGGCAATGATGTCGATCTCTGAAAATTTATCTAAAATGATAGTCCGTATTGTGTGTGTACTGAATAAATTTGGGATTAAATAATATAATTTTAGTCAGGAGCTTGTAATGCTGCGAAGGAGTCATTTCCGACCCTATAAATCATATATATTATTGATCAGAATTAACAGCCGAGTCGATCTAGCTATGTCTGGTTGAAATTTAAAATTTTTAAAATTTTTCAAAAATTTGAAAATTTGATAAGGGGTTACATCATTAAAATTTGCAAAATTTGACAAAAAATTTAATTTCTTAAATATTAAAGCCCAGTATGCAGATTTTTTAACCCTCTAAAAACTAGCACAGAAAAGCTTTCCGAATTGAAATTAATGCATTTTTGGCTTAGTTATGATAATTCAAAATCACTGATTTGAGCAAGAAATTAGCATCGATTTAATATACCATTGCAGGGTATTATAATTCCAGTCAGAAGTCTGAAACGCACTGAAGGAGTCATTTCCGACCCTATAAACCATATATATTCTTGATCAGCATCAAAAGCCGATTCGATCTAGCCATGTCCGATCGAAAAATAAAATTTCGAAATTTTTTCCAAAATTTGAAAATTTGATAAGGGGTTAAAAAAAAATTAAAATTTGCAAAAATTGATAAAAATTTTAATTTTTTAAAATTTTAAATTGAGTATGCAGATGTATTAACCTGCTGAAAACTAACAGGGGAAAGCTTTCCGAATTGAAATATATTCTTTTTTGGCTTAGTTATGAATTTTTTAAACCTTATTTTTTGGGTAAAATTGTCATATAAAATATAGTTAAATACCGACTCAAAGAATGGTATTATAATTTTAGTCAGAAGCTGGTATTCTGTGAAGAAGCCATTTCCGACCCTATAAATCATATATATTCTTGATCAGCATCAACAGCCGAGTCGATCTAGCTATGTCGGGTTGAAATTTAAAATTTTCAAAATTTTTCCAAATTTTCAAAATTTGATAAGGGGTTACATCATTAAAATTTGCAAAATTTGACAAAAAATTTAATTTTTCAAATTTAAAAACTGAGTATGCAAATTTGTTAGCCTTTTAAAAACTAGCAAAGAACCGCTTTCCGAAATGAAATTAATGCATTTTTGGCTTAGTTATGAGTTTTTTAAACATTGACTTGCCATAAGTCAAAAAATGTAACAAATATAGATAAATATTAACTCAAAAATTGGTATTATAATTTTCATCAGAAGCTTGTACCTCTGAAAGGAGCCATTTCCGACCCCATAAGGCATATATATTCTTGATCAGCATCAAAAGCCGAATCGATCTAGCAATGTCCGGACAAAAAATAAATTTCTTGAAAATTTTTCAAAATTTCAAAATTTGATAAGGGGTTACATCATTAAAATTGTCAAAAATTCGGAAAAATTTTAATTTTTTTAAATTTCAATTTGAGTATGCAGATTTGTTAATGCAATAAAAAGCAACATAGGAAAGCTATCCGAATGGAAATTAATGCTATTTTGGCTTAGTTATGCCTTTTTTAAACTTTAAATTGTCAAAAAAGTCATAATAATAACTATTGAAAGAATCTAGATATTTTAAGCTTAGTTATAATAGATTTTCGATACGAATTCAAACTGCAAAGGTATATAAATGTTGACATCCCGTAGATAGTTTTCTTTCTCGTTTAAAATAATAACAAACTTTGCATTTTGTAAGTAATTAAATCTTTATTAAATCTCAATTTGTCGGTGATTATTATTCAATATTTTTTTGTTTCTGGTTTTCTTTTTTCTTTCATTTGTGTTTTCTCGTTTGTTGGGATCTTGGTTTTTCTTTTTTTCTCTGGGTTTTTCTTGTTCCAAAACTCTCGCTATGCTTATTCCCCTACTTTACTTAACTCTTTTACTTCGCATTTGCAAATTTTCACAACGTTTCTCTGTGGTTTTTCCCTTTCAGCGGCCTTTTGGCCCAAAAACTTGACTTTCTCCAATGTTTTTTTTTTCTATTTGTTTTCCATACTCGTGGTGTTCTTAGTTATTGCTAAAGATCTCTTTCTTTTGTTTTTGTTTTTTATTATTATTTATTATTTTGGTTTTGGTTTTGCGCATTGCAACGGCAACGGCAAAAATTGGCAAAGATGTGTCGAAAAATAGGGAGTAGGAAGAACCAATGGCAGAAATGAAAACTGGTGGGGATCGAGGAGGAAATGCGCCCTGCTGTGATGCGAAAAATCGGTTCTAGATAGCTCGGGGTTCTTCGGTCTTCCGTTTCCGTTTCCGTTTCCGTTCGGTTCCTTCTGTCAATTTTCATTTGTGTGTTCAAGGAGTTCGTTTAAAGGGGTCGAAACCGACGACTCTTGGCTCTTCTGCTCGAATTCTTCCGCTGGAATTCTTCAGCTGTTGTTGCTAAGACTTGTTCTGGTTGTGTCTGCGTGTGACGTACACTATAAATCGCTCCATAGAAAAAGTGTAAACTATGCTATCCCATATTGATAGAGTTGTATAGCTTCAGCTTCGTCTGCTTCGTCTCATATAAATAGGTGTATACATAAATGAATATATATACATATATTCTGCCTTTTGTATAGTCATTAAATATGTATAATTTATTTATTCCGCCTTGTCCCGTTTATATATATATATATATTTGTATTAATATGTATATATGCAATTTGTATTGCTTAACTTTTGACAATGCAACGCTTTGAAGCAAGAGGCAGACATAGAGAGAGATTCAGATTCAGATTCAGTTTCAGTATCAGTTTTCCGGATTGAAGGGGGATTTCCCATCAATTTCCCCTTACATCCTGTCAGTTAGAAATATGAAACTTGCAAAGGAAGCGCCACTGTATCGTTAAACTAATAATGTGTTCTTTTATTCGTCTTGCCTTCGAAATAAGTTGCTTCGTTTGGTTTAATATGCTGTGTCTGTAGCTGTATCTGTATCTTACTAAGTGTCCTTTGAAACAGAGTTCATTACGTTACGTTATGGTTGTTAGGTTTACTTTAGTTGTAGTTTTACATTTACTGTTACGTTTACTTTTACGTTCTTTAAGTTTAAATATTCACGAGCACGCGCGAGCATTTCAATTTGCATTTTTTGTTGCCTCAAAATGTACAATTTACGGTTGTTTTTGGTAATTTTCGTTATATATTTTCCCCCTTGGTTAAGCTTACTATGTGGAATGCTTGAGTAAAATGTTCAGTTTCCGCTTTTTCCCTGCTCTTTTACAAAATAAATATTCATCATCGGCCTGAGGGGGACTGACTGATGCTGATGGTTCCATCGGGTTCCGAACTCTGTTCTCTGTCTCTAAAAAGTTTTTAAGTTACGTGACTTACGTCTTAAGATGTATTCTTTTTCTTACTTTCTTTTTTTATAATTTTTTTTTTGGGCTTTTTTCCATTTTCTCGTCTATAAAACTTCATTCTGGGTCCAACTTGCTTCAGTTTATTTTTCCTGATATTTTGTTGCCGTTTATTATTAGAATTTTGTTCATTTTACTTTAGGGTTTTCCCAGCTTAAACCAATCTCCGTTTCTCCATTTCCCAATTTCTCAGCTTGAGCATTATTGCCTTCTCTCTTGTCTGCGGGTTTTCCTCTCCTATCTCTCTCTTTCTCCACGATAAGTTTTAGATTTCTACGCAAGTTTTCTTTGGCGATATGTATGTACATGTGTTTTTTTTTCGGGGGAAAATTCAACTCAAGAAACTTAACTCAACTCAAGCTGGAACACAAAATGAACAACAATTAAAAATTATATTTGTTGAAAACGTGTCTTTCGAAAAATTAGAATTTATTTTTCCGTATTATCGGTATATATTTATATATATGTGGTAGATGGTAGATCTCTAAGTTTAATGTGTTGTGTTTTTGTTTACGTTTAAGCTTTTTACAATAATGTAATTATAAGTGTAAAACATAATAATTTGTTTCGAATTCTCGTGTTTCTGAATTGTGTTGTTTTTGTTTCTCTTTTCAGTTGGCTTAATTCAAAAATTAAAAATGTATGGAAAGCAACAGTAAGTTTTAAATTAATGCCTAAACTTTAATGCATCAGCCATGTGTATATATATATTTGTTATTTTTGTTTTGCTTTGCTTATTTGCCTTTTAATTTAATTTAAATCGAATATCGTTATGTGTTTTCTCCTTGCTGGTTTCCTTTTTTATATAATATAATACATAATTGCCTTGACTGAAGCGACTTAACATTTCTACAAAAGACGAATTGATATTTTGATTTGCGTTGTGAAATTGGCTTGGATATATCGAACGAATTTTATTTACACCCAATTAATTAACAAATAAGGAGAGAGTGGTACACAAAGGACTTAAAATTAAAAAACTCTCGCAATGATCAACAGAAACCTATATAAATTATTAATTATTTTCTTGAATGTGGCCTTTCTATCTCTCGTTTCTCCTCTCTCAAGTTTCCTTCGTCTCCTTTTTTGCTTTTCCATTTTTTTTTGTGTATTTTTTGTTTTATTTATTTTTTTTTTTTTTAGATTTTAGTTATATTTTTGCAATTTCTATGCCTGCTTTTGGAGTTGAAAATTGTGTTCTCTCTTTCGATTAGTTTTTGCTGTTGGCTTAATTTTTTGCTTTTAAACATTTGTTGACAATTTGATGCTGCATAAAATACAATTGTTGCTTGGGTTGCTGTTGTAATTTGCTGGAAAGTTGCTGCCATTGCAATCGTCATGGCCTATGGAATCTGCAAGAGAGAGGAAAACTTTTGATTAGTTTTTTGTTTCGACTTTGTTTGTTAATGGAAAAAATTGTATTGGGTCTTTGGAGAGACAAGAATATATATTTTTTATTTAATTTGAAGAGAAAGGAATATATATATATAAATATAGATAAAATCGGAAAGAATATTAAATTTGGGGAGCAAAATCACTGATTTGAGCAAGAAATTAGCATCGATTTAATATACCATTGCAGGGTATTATAATTCCAGTCAGAAGTCTGAAACGCACTGAAGGAGTCATTTCCGACCCTATAAACCATATATATTCTTGATCAGCATCAAAAGCCGATTCGATCTAGCCATGTCCGATCGAAAAATAAAATTTCGAAATTTTTTCCAAAATTTGAAAATTTGATAAGGGGTTACATCATTAAAATTTGCAAAAATTGATAAAAATTTTAATTTTTTAAAATTTTAAATTGAGTATGCAGATGTATTAACCTGCTGAAAACTAACAGGGGAAAGCTTTCCGAATTGAAATATATTCTTTTTTGGCTTAGTTATGAATTTTTTAAACCTTATTTTTTGGGTAAAATTGTCATATAAAATATAGTTAAATACCGACTCAAAGAATGGTATTATAATTTTAGTCAGAAGCTGGTATTCTGTGAAGAAGCCATTTCCGACCCTATAAATCATATATATTCTTGATCAGCATCAACAGCCGAGTCGATCTAGCTATGTCGGGTTGAAATTTAAAATTTTCAAAATTTTTCCAAATTTTCAAAATTTGATAAGGGGTTACATCATTAAAATTTGCAAAATTTGACAAAAAATTTAATTTTTCAAATTTAAAAACTGAGTATGCAAATTTGTTAGCCTTTTAAAAACTAGCAAAGAACCGCTTTCCGAAATGAAATTAATGCATTTTTGGCTTAGTTATGAGTTTTTTAAACATTGACTTGCCATAAGTCAAAAAATGTAACAAATATAGATAAATATTAACTCAAAAATTGGTATTATAATTTTCATCAGAAGCTTGTACCTCTGAAAGGAGCCATTTCCGACCCCATAAGGCATATATATTCTTGATCAGCATCAAAAGCCGAATCGATCTAGCAATGTCCGGACAAAAAATAAATTTCTTGAAAATTTTTCAAAATTTCAAAATTTGATAAGGGGTTACATCATTAAAATTGTCAAAAATTCGGAAAAATTTTAATTTTTTTAAATTTCAATTTGAGTATGCAGATTTGTTAATGCAATAAAAAGCAACATAGGAAAGCTATCCGAATGGAAATTAATGCTATTTTGGCTTAGTTATGCCTTTTTTAAACTTTAAATTGTCAAAAAAGTCATAATAATAACTATTGAAAGAATCTAGATATTTTAAGCTTAGTTATAATAGATTTTCGATACGAATTCAAACTGCAAAGGTATATAAATGTTGACATCCCGTAGATAGTTTTCTTTCTCGTTTAAAATAATAACAAACTTTGCATTTTGTAAGTAATTAAATCTTTATTAAATCTCAATTTGTCGGTGATTATTATTCAATATTTTTTTGTTTCTGGTTTTCTTTTTTCTTTCATTTGTGTTTTCTCGTTTCTTGGGATCTTGGTTTTTCTTTTTTTCTCTGGGTTTTTCTTGTTCCAAAACTCTCGCTATGCTTATTCCCCTACTTTACTTAACTCTTTTACTTCGCATTTGCAAATTTTCACAACGTTTCTCTGTGGTTTTTCCCTTTCAGCGGCCTTTTGGCCCAAAAACTTGACTTTCTCCAATGTTTTTTTTTTCTATTTGTTTTCCATACTCGTGGTGTTCTTAGTTATTGCTAAAGATCTCTTTCTTTTGTTTTTGTTTTTTATTATTATTTATTATTTTGGTTTTGGTTTTGCGCATTGCAACGGCAACGGCAAAAATTGGCAAAGATGTGTCGAAAAATAGGGAGTAGGAAGAACCAATGGCAGAAATGAAAACTGGTGGGGATCGAGGAGGAAATGCGCCCTGCTGTGATGCGAAAAATCGGTTCTAGATAGCTCGGGGTTCTTCGGTCTTCCGTTTCCGTTTCCGTTTCCGTTCGGTTCCTTCTGTCAATTTTCATTTGTGTGTTCAAGGAGTTCGTTTAAAGGGGTCGAAACCGACGACTCTTGGCTCTTCTGCTCGAATTCTTCCGCTGGAATTCTTCAGCTGTTGTTGCTAAGACTTGTTCTGGTTGTGTCTGCGTGTGACGTACACTATAAATCGCTCCATAGAAAAAGTGTAAACTATGCTATCCCATATTGATAGAGTTGTATAGCTTCAGCTTCGTCTGCTTCGTCTCATATAAATAGGTGTATACATAAATGAATATATATACATATATTCTGCCTTTTGTATAGTCATTAAATATGTATAATTTATTTATTCCGCCTTGTCCCGTTTATATATATATATATATTTGTATTAATATGTATATATGCAATTTGTATTGCTTAACTTTTGACAATGCAACGCTTTGAAGCAAGAGGCAGACATAGAGAGAGATTCAGATTCAGATTCAGTTTCAGTATCAGTTTTCCGGATTGAAGGGGGATTTCCCATCAATTTCCCCTTACATCCTGTCAGTTAGAAATATGAAACTTGCAAAGGAAGCGCCACTGTATCGTTAAACTAATAATGTGTTCTTTTATTCGTCTTGCCTTCGAAATAAGTTGCTTCGTTTGGTTTAATATGCTGTGTCTGTAGCTGTATCTGTATCTTACTAAGTGTCCTTTGAAACAGAGTTCATTACGTTACGTTATGGTTGTTAGGTTTACTTTAGTTGTAGTTTTACATTTACTGTTACGTTTACTTTTACGTTCTTTAAGTTTAAATATTCACGAGCACGCGCGAGCATTTCAATTTGCATTTTTTGTTGCCTCAAAATGTACAATTTACGGTTGTTTTTGGTAATTTTCGTTATATATTTTCCCCCTTGGTTAAGCTTACTATGTGGAATGCTTGAGTAAAATGTTCAGTTTCCGCTTTTTCCCTGCTCTTTTACAAAATAAATATTCATCATCGGCCTGAGGGGGACTGACTGATGCTGATGGTTCCATCGGGTTCCGAACTCTGTTCTCTGTCTCTAAAAAGTTTTTAAGTTACGTGACTTACGTCTTAAGATGTATTCTTTTTCTTACTTTCTTTTTTTATAATTTTTTTTTTGGGCTTTTTTCCATTTTCTCGTCTATAAAACTTCATTCTGGGTCCAACTTGCTTCAGTTTATTTTTCCTGATATTTTGTTGCCGTTTATTATTAGAATTTTGTTCATTTTACTTTAGGGTTTTCCCAGCTTAAACCAATCTCCGTTTCTCCATTTCCCAATTTCTCAGCTTGAGCATTATTGCCTTCTCTCTTGTCTGCGGGTTTTCCTCTCCTATCTCTCTCTTTCTCCACGATAAGTTTTAGATTTCTACGCAAGTTTTCTTTGGCGATATGTATGTACATGTGTTTTTTTTTCGGGGGAAAATTCAACTCAAGAAACTTAACTCAACTCAAGCTGGAACACAAAATGAACAACAATTAAAAATTATATTTGTTGAAAACGTGTCTTTCGAAAAATTAGAATTTATTTTTCCGTATTATCGGTATATATTTATATATATGTGGTAGATGGTAGATCTCTAAGTTTAATGTGTTGTGTTTTTGTTTACGTTTAAGCTTTTTACAATAATGTAATTATAAGTGTAAAACATAATAATTTGTTTCGAATTCTCGTGTTTCTGAATTGTGTTGTTTTTGTTTCTCTTTTCAGTTGGCTTAATTCAAAAATTAAAAATGTATGGAAAGCAACAGTAAGTTTTAAATTAATGCCTAAACTTTAATGCATCAGCCATGTGTATATATATATTTGTTATTTTTGTTTTGCTTTGCTTATTTGCCTTTTAATTTAATTTAAATCGAATATCGTTATGTGTTTTCTCCTTGCTGGTTTCCTTTTTTATATAATATAATACATAATTGCCTTGACTGAAGCGACTTAACATTTCTACAAAAGACGAATTGATATTTTGATTTGCGTTGTGAAATTGGCTTGGATATATCGAACGAATTTTATTTACACACAATTAATTAACAAATAAGGAGAGAGTGGTACACAAAGGACTTAAAATTAAAAAACTCTCGCAATGATCAACAGAAACCTATATAAATTATTAATTATTTTCTTGAATGTGGCCTTTCTATCTCTCGTTTCTCCTCTCTCAAGTTTCCTTCGTCTCCTTTTTTGCTTTTCCATTTTTTTTGTGTATTTTTTGTTTTATTTATTTTTTTTTTTTTTAGATTTTAGTTATATTTTTGCAATTTCTATGCCTGCTTTTGGAGTTGAAAATTGTGTTCTCTCTTTCGATTAGTTTTTGCTGTTGGCTTAATTTTTTGCTTTTAAACATTTGTTGACAATTTGATGCTGCATAAAATACAATTGTTGCTTGGGTTGCTGTTGTAATTTGCTGGAAAGTTGCTGCCATTGCAATCGTCATGGCCTATGGAATCTGCAAGAGAGAGGAAAACTTTTGATTAGTTTTTTGTTTCGACTTTGTTTGTTAATGGAAAAAATTGTATTGGGTCTTTGGAGAGACAAGAATATATATTTTTTATTTAATTTGAAGAGAAAGGAATATATATATATAAATATAGATAAAATCGGAAAGAATATTAAATTTGGGGAGCAAAATGAGACTTTTTTCGAAAAATCAAAATTTTAAAAACCTATAACTAAGCCAAAAAAGCATTAATTTTAAATCGGAAAGCTTTCCCATGTTAATTTTTTCTAGGTTGATAAATCTGCATACTCAATTTAAAATTTAAAAAAATTTAAATTTTTTCCGATTTTTGAAAATTTTAATGATGTAACCCCTTATCAAATTTTCAAATTTTGGAAAAAATTTCGAAAATTTATTTTTGCACCACACATGGCTAGATCGATTAAGCTGTTGGTTCTGATCAATAATATATATGATTTATAGGGTCGAAAATGACTCTTTCACATTATTACAAGCTTTTAACTTCAATTTAAATACCTTCAAGGGTATATAAATAAAAGATTTTTATATGCTTATTTTTTGAAGAAAACGAAGTTTTTGAAATATCTTAACTAAGCCAAAAATGCATCAATTTCAATTCGGAAAGCCTTTCTGCGCTAGTTTTCATTGCGCTAACAAATCTGCATACTGCATTTTTAAATTTAAGAGATTCAATTTTTTGTCAAATTTTGACAATTTTAATGATGTAACCCCTTATCAAATTTTCAAATTTTGGAAAAATTTCGAAAATTTTAAATTTCAACCAAACATAGCTAGATCGACTCGTCTGTTAGTTCTGATCAAGAATATATATAATTTATAGGGTCGGAAATGATTCCTTAACAGAATACAAGCTTCTGACAATAATTATAATACCATTCTTTGAGTGGATATTTATCTATATTTTTATATCACATATCAAAGTTAAAAAAACTCATAACTAAGCTAAAAGAGCATATATTTCAATTCGGAAAGCTTTCCTATGTTAGTTTTTAGCAGGTTAAAAAATCTGCATACTCAATTTAAAATTTAGAAAAATTAAATTTTTTGCCGATTTTTGAAAATTTTAATGATGTAACCCCTTATCAAATTTTCAAATTTTTGAAAAAATTTCGAAATTTTATTTTTCGATCGGACATGGCTAGATCGACTCGGCTTTTGATGCTGATCAAGAATATATATGGTTTATAGGGTCGGAAATGACTCCTTCAGTGCGTTTCAGACTTCTGACTGGAATTATAATACCCTGCAATGGTATATTAAATCGATGCTAATTTCTTGCTCAAATCAGTGATTTTGAATTATCATAACTAAGCCAAAAATGCATTAATTTCAATTCGGAAAGCTTTTCTGTGCTAGTTTTTAGAGGGTTAAAAAATCTGCATACTGGGTTTTAATATTTAAAAAATTCAATTTTTTTTTCAAATTTTGCAAATTTTAATGATGTAACCCCTTATCAAAATTTGAAATTTTGAAAAATTTTGAAAATTTTAAATTTCAACCAGACATAGCTAGATCGACTCGGCTGTTGATGCTGATCAAGAATATATATGATATATAGGGTCGGAAATGATTCCTTCACTGCGTTTCAAGCTTCTGACCAAAATTATATTGCCCTGCAAGGATATAAAAACGAAGACTTTATATTCCTTATTTACATTCAAACTTAAACAATTCATTAAATTTCTAGCAATTCGGTAGACTTGAATTGCATTTTTAGTAAAAATCAACACAACTTACGAATACAAATCGATTTTAGCCTGAATAAATATTGTTTTTAGTATGTTTATTAAAGTCTTAATAAACATAAATACAATTCGCTATTATTAATATTAAAATAAAGTCCTCACTTTGGGTCATTCTCATCAGCAAACTTTAAATAGACTGGCACAGGTTTTTAATTTAACGCTTTAAAAATAAAGTGCAGCAGCCAGCGCACACACTCCAAATCCAAAAGCCATTACACACTCCCTCGACCACAAAACAAAAAAAAAAAACCGGAAAGAAAAATAAACTCTGCCAGAAACTGCAATGGAAATAGAAATGGCAAAAAAAAAAAGAAAAGCTAGCCGCCATCCGCCGAGTCCTTTGTGACTGCATATCGCCAAAATACATTTGTAAGGAACGCAAACTGGACTGGACTGGGCCGGGGGTGATGGGATGGCAAACTGCACGTGACACTTCACTGGCCATTGGCATTGGCAATTTTTTGCTTGGCTCACTTTGTGGCCATTCGATTTGGCCGCAAGGACACGCCCGCTACATAATTCAGGGGCCGCCGCCACAGCAGCCACACACACAGAGGGATATGTCTCTCAATTGCGAGATTGCTTTGGCCCCAGAATCCGCCCATGGACCACCTCACACTCGGTCAGCCCACCTCCCACGAGAGCAATTTGCAAAAAACCAGTTAGGACGAGAAGGAGCTTATCCTTGGCCACCGAAGGCTTAGATACCCTGCGGAAGGCAGCTCGATTTATAGGTAAACTAAGCTTACTAAAGTCTTTGATTTAACGGGGTATTAATGGGGTTTTTTAAAGCTCTGATTTTTGGGAAAGTGAAGGGAATTCATCCAGAAATTATATATATCTCGAATTAATCAGAATTTAAAAGCACAAAAATACGTGTGCACGATTGCTGTGTTAATGGAATTTACCAGCAGAAATTATTTATTGAACGAACATGATTTCTGCTTTAATTGAATTTCCAAATTCGATTCGTGTCGATGTCAAATTTGTATGTAAGCACATTATCCCACTCGCATTTCATTTGATTGTGCCGAAAAATGCAATTACAAGTGTGAAAATTGTTACTCTAAATGAAATTAATGATTTTCAGGCCGCTTAATTGAAGTATAGTTATTGTTACTATGCTTTAAAGGCATCTTAAACCCTTCTATTTAATAGATTTCTTGGCTTTTGTTTGAGTTTACCTCGTCAGATGCCGACTGCCCTCGTGGACGGCCATTTCGGAGGACTTGAACTCGTTCAGCTCCTTGCGAATGGCGGCCTTGTCCTTTGGCGTCAGTCTTGTCCACGGCTTGTCCGCCCTGCGATCGTAGTCGTGGGCCTGCGTCACCTCTATATAGTCGTTGAACCGAATGATCT
Organism: Drosophila bunnanda; assembly: GCA_035046265.1. Taxonomy (NCBI): domain Eukaryota; kingdom Metazoa; phylum Arthropoda; class Insecta; order Diptera; family Drosophilidae; genus Drosophila; species Drosophila bunnanda. Next base: position 10,087,550 of record JAWNOB010000075.1, read on the forward strand.
TCTTCTCCTTCAGCTCCTCGACGGTGGGTCGAAAGCTGAGTTTGCGCAACAGATACGACTTCTTCTCCTCCTTCTGCTTCTTCTCCTCGGCGGGTGATTGAGCTGTTTCCGACATGGAATACAATTAGTATAATTAATGGATAATTAAAGGGCAGGACTCACTTTTCAAGATATTGCGCTCGACCAGCTCCTCGGCCGTGGGTCGCATGGACAGCCTGCGTATGAGACGCGCTCCGATCGCCTCCTTGGACTCCTTGAGCTCGTTGTCGGTGACCTGATGCAGGATGTTCCTATTGATCAGATCCTGCTTGTCCGGCCGCAGCTGCAGCTTCAGGGACAGCGACTCCTTCCGCGCGAGCTTCGCCAGCCGGGTGTTATCGTTATCGTCATCCCGATAGACAATATGGCCGTCGCTCTCATCGCTATCGCTGCTGCTCTCCCGTATCACAAAGGGCCGTGTGTTCTCCTTGTTCTCCACGGTGCACGGCAATTGGATGTTGAACATTTGCTGCCTGCTGTGGGTTAAGCATTCAAGAGGCAAACATTAACACATCGTCATCATCATCATCATCGTCATCATTATATCATACACACATATCTCGCATTAAACATTAAATACTCTACTTGTATACAAAACACATACACAGACACATAGAAAACAACCCACAACAACAGCAGGGACTAACAACTAACAACAATGACTAAGATGGCTCATGCATGCATCCAAGCCAAAACCCTCCTCCTCCGAATCCCTCCGAAATCTTGGCCAGGGCAATCTGCCAGATTTCTGCCAGCTTCTCTCGTGCATAAATATCCCTGCATGTGTAGGATTTATTCATGCCTCTTTACCTCCACATTTTCACCTACACTTGCAGTGGGAATCATAGCGCGGAATTTAAGCACCCATTATATTTGAGGACATTTCAAAAGTTTGTTTGTTTTGTGGATTTATTGTACTATTAAATTGTTATTTTTCTTTTAATTTACGAGCTACTGTTAAACGAGAACCTTGTTGTTTATAATAGACAAATATTTTGGCTAATTTAAGGTGACTTTGGAGTATGACTCACAAAGAATCTAGATAGATGTTTCAGGAGAAAGTCTAAACCTTTTTTATTAACTTTGAATTTAATTTGAAGTTAAAATATTATTTATTATTTTACTTGTAGCTATATTTTCCATATTTATATATTTTATATATAAACCTTACACTCTGAAGTCTATAAATCCAGCCACAACTGTATCTATTCCCTTCAATTTTTTTGTCCTTTAAGTTTTGTCACCTCAAAAAAAAGGAGGCAAAAAGAAAAATGCTTTTTTCCACCTCCTTATTTTTCTTTGCTGCTGCGGCAGTTTCGCTTTTTCCCCTTTTTCTTTTTTCCTTATTTTTTTTTTTTTTGTAAATGGCACGTGGAGTGCACATCTGGCACACACACACACACACTGGGGCACACAGAGACAGACAAACACACACTGGGGCAAATAATATGCAAAACACATGCACATATGTGCGCAGATGTGTTTGACTTTGTACTTAAAGCTTGAAGCTTGCCTCGAATGCCATATCCTTATATCCTGTCGGCTGCTTCCGCCGCACTTTCGGGGCGTTAATGCAAAACACGATTGGATAAAAACTGAACAAAGAGCATATAGAGTGTGTGTGTGTGTAGGGGCCACACGGCGGATGAGTGACACTGGGCGCACACCCTTGGGAAAGTACTGTACTGAAGCACATAGTTTTGGAAGCAACTGTCTCCGAGGAAGTCGATTGGAAATGCCGGGCAGGAAGACAATTTTTTTTGAGTTGCAAAGATTTTTCTTTTTTTCTGGAGAAGGATTTAAGAAAGTGCCTTTTGAAGGAAGTTTTTCTAAGGGTTTCAAGTTAAATTTAAGCATCTTTTATATTTCATTTAATTAAATTATTATTTCACTCAATTCCCTTAGCTTTCTACAATTTTTCTATAACATTTTAAGCTCAGGAAATTAAATTGAAGAAATTACAAAATTCCCTGGCAGATATGTTTACTTCCGGTCTGTTTCCTGCATATTTTCGTAGACTTCCTGCTTTCTTTGGCAATTCTGCCTTCACATTTCAAGCGATTTAACCTCCATCAAAATGGCTTCATAGTGCCATATAAACATAAATTTAGCTCACTCTCGCACTTTACGAGGGAAAGATGGAAAGATATACGGATAGCAAGATAGATGGATGTGTTCAGATGGTTAGATATTGAAGGGTGCATCAAGGCACAACAGGAAAGCGCTTTTCCCAGACACGTTTTGCATTCTGAGCTTCGGTTTCGCTGCAGCTCAGCTCAGCTACTTTACATATTTGGTTTTTTATTTGATTTTTTGCGCTTTATAAACTGCATAAATTGTTGGGAAATGGGAAATGGTTTGATTTTTGTACTTTTATTTGAAAACCTGTCTTTGTGCTCCCCTCAATTTCAATTTCACTTTCAATTTAAGATACACACTTGAAGTTTCCACTTGGCCTCTGGACAAATTAAGGCAAACTTTGCCTAATGAAAAAACTTGACCCAAACACAGCGCCGGAAAACTCATTTCCTTTCAACGTTTTCCCTCTACTACCTTCTTTTTTTTTTTTTGTTGCTTCTTCCTGCATATTTCGAATGTGGGAAATATCAAATTAAAACTGGCAGATATTCCTTGGAGGAAAAACTGTGTGTGTGTTGTCGGTGGGGGAATTGTAATTTGAAACAAATTCCTGTTTGAAATGAAACATGCAAGATTCTGAGGGAATAAGACAGTATATAGCAGCAAGAAAAAGACAAAGAAACTTTTATGAAAAGGAAAATCTACACACACTTGTACACACACACATACATATATATATGAAGAGGTCTCAAGTGTTGGTTGTGATGAAGAAAAATACTTAAAATATTATATAGAATCTTTAAATACCCTTGCAATATATTTTTTGTTATACAATATAATTTAACTCTGGGATATTTATATTTCGCTAAATTCATACTTGAAATTTATAAACTAATTTGTTTTATTTAGTAAAAGACTTTGTTCCTACGAAAAGGAGATAGATACCGCCAACCTATATATAAGTACAAAACTGCCTTAATAATTAACACTGAAACAGAAAACATAATAATTAACATAAACCCCTTAAAACTCCCTGCAAGGGTATAAAGACAAAGCCAACAAAAATAATACATTTTACACGAAACAACGAAAATCGCACAAAAAGTTAGTAATTTAATAAGAGAAGTGTGCCTTGACGTAGTGTTGGTGAGTGTGTGTTTAAGCACTACCAGTGTTGTAAAAGTTTCGGTTTTTATTTACTCAAAAAATAAAACAGAAACTCGAACTAAAATACAGACGGATGAGAGAGTGAGTGTTAGAGTGCAGCAAAGTGCAAGGATACAATGAGAGCACATTTTTGTATTGTTTTTTGTTTTGTTTTGTTTTGTTTGGATTTTGTGAGAGGATTACTTTGAAAGGACTGCGGGATGGTGTTATATAACAACAGTTATAGGGACTAAGAGAGTGTGAAAGAGCGATATATCTTTTGGGGATGCACTAAAAGCATTTTGCATACAATTTTTGTTTTGGTTTTCGCCTTGGTTTTTGGGCTTTCATGATTTCACATTACAAATAAATTAGCTAAAAATTGTTGTTTACCATAGTCTAATCCGTGGTCGTAGTATTGGCCTGATATTCGATATTCGGTACATATTTTTTGTTCAATATTTGTTCAATATTTGTTGTTTAGTCGAGATAGTAGTAGTAGTAGTAGTAGTAGTAGTAGATATAGAAGTGGGGGAGTTTGTTGTTGTTGTTCGACACGCACACACAAACGAATCGATTCGAAATCGTATATGAAATATATAGAACAAACACAGGTTCGAGGGGGGCAGACGGGGGAAAAGAAGAGAACAAATTTGTTATAGAAAATAGTTGAAATAACAATCATAAAACAGAAAGAAAAAGAAAAACATAACAAAGGGGTATCCGAATCGTATCTTTTGGTGAGTTTTTCTTCGCTTTTTACAGTATGGAAAAAGTTGTGATTAAACTAGAGAGACAAACGCAACTCTCTGGGAAAACTTTAATTTTCTAAAGAAAAAGCTACCAAAAAAACGTGTGGGAAGGTTGTTGAGGGTTGTAAGGATTGATCAACTGGGAATTAAGTAAAACGATACAAAATTTTGCTACTTAAAGAGGGGGAACAATGCTGTTTAAGCTAAAACAAGGAAGATATTATTGTATCTTATACTTTGAATTATTATTATTATTATTTACTCAAAAAATGGAAATCGTTGTTTAATTTTTATAGTTTAAATGTTTGTCTTTTAAATAAACACGTTTAAACCTTGAAATAGTAAACCAATCACTTGTTATAAATATTTTTAAATCCTTTTCACTGTTTTTTACATATTTAAAACCCTCAAAAAAACATTCTTGTTTTAGCCTAAAGAGCATTGTTCCTTTAGAATCCTTTAAATTCCTCTTGTACTACTCACTTGAGCGAATAGTTGTTGCCTGCCGCATCCTGACGCACCACCAGCGGACGCTGGTTGGCCGACTGTTGCTGGGCCGCCGCTGCAGCGGCCGCCGCCATGGACCCGATGCCACCGTTGCTATTGGAAATCGCTGCCGCGGTGGCCGCACTGCCGGCTCCGTGCTCCTGCGTGGGCGTCACCGGCGTGGAGGCGGAGGCGGGCAGGATGCCGCCCTTCTTCTTCAGCGCCGACTTGAGAGGAACTGCATTTGGTTTGGGCTCTTTGGCTGGAATTTCCTCGACGCGCTGCGTGTCCATCATGCGCACATGGTTGCCACCATATGGGGCGTACTCGTCGTCCGAGTCGAGCTCATCCTGATCCGGATCGTGATCTGTACGAAAACGAAAAGGATATACAGGATGAGTGAGAGATTCAGTCAAAGATCAAGCACATGCTTCCGGGCTTGGGTTGCAGGGACACGGACACAGGGACAAGTCTTAAGGGACGTTGCTATTAAGTTGAGACGATTATTTTGGTAAGGAACAAGTTAAAGTTATTTTATGGCAGATTTTCATTATAGAAAATGTTTGAATACAAAAATGTTTAAATTCGGGATTAATTAAACATATTGCATATCGATTTACCAATTAAACATATTCCTGAGCTAATTTAAAATCGATAATCCTCAGAGTTTATATTAATATATGCAAGATTTCACTCTCTTAAATTTATTATAAAAAATTAAAATTAAAAAAAAATGTTTAAATTATTTTTTATCGATAACAAAAGATGCCAAATATCAATTGACTAAGAGGAACATCATACAGCATCTCTAGGTTCAATTAATATAAAAATATATAATGTTCTGTGAACCTTGTCTTTAAGTTTCATTAAAAAGAAACGTTAAATTTCAGCAATATTATCGATAACAATATACCCAAGAATATATCGAAACATCAATTAAATATCAACATTCCCATTAACTAGCATACATTATGAAGTGCGCGTTTTTGTTAATGAGCTGAGGGATTAGCTAGCCTAAGAGGTGGGTTTTCTTAGGTTCTTCTGGATAGGTGGGAGGGGGGCGGGATTTTCTTTAGGGAATATTTTTGGGATGGGAATTACCATCGTAGTCGTAGTCCTGCTGGTAATCCTGATCGTTAACGGCGCCTGGCCCGTGCGGTCGTCCAGCGATGAGCGTGGGGCTCGGCGTGGAGAACATCGGTGGCGGTGGGATCGGTCCGATCTCCGACAGAGGAATCGGTGGCTCCGGCAGCTCGCTGAGCATAACGCCCGGCGGCAGTTTACCGCCCGGATACGGAGGCGGTGTGCTGCCCGGTGGACCGCCCACCATTTTACCATCTTCGCCATCTATTTGGGGTTCGATTTTGTTTTGTTTTTTTAGTTTTTAAACATTTTAGGTATTGGTTTTTCAGCAGTTTCATCAGTGTTTCAAGCGGTACAGGGAGCAGGCAGATAGAGATAGATATAGAAGAGTAAAAAGAGATAGAGAGAAGACAGAGAGAGATGGAGAGACACATAGTGAGTGAGAGCAGCTCTTGTTCGCGTCTAGCCAATGTCTGTGTGTGTGTGAAAGTGTTGTGCTTGGGTGAGAGTGATTGTTTTGGGTGTGTGCTTTTGTATAAAGGTATTCGAGAGAGAAAAGGAAACTGATTTTTTTAAGGAATTATAAGAAATACCTAATATTTTTGTACCATATGATAAATCAATCTTCAAAATAAATCATTTCAAAAACCTGTACGAGTAGTTAAGATGTAGTTTTACTTCATTATTACCATCGAGGGTTCTTTTAGACTTTATATATTTATATTACTTTAAAAAGTGTCTAAAAATAGAGCAGGAAATATTTTAGATACCATATTTAATGGTTTAATTATATTATATCAGACTTTTGAGCTCTCTCTTATTATTATATACAGGAATTCTTTATATATATGTTATTTAAATTTTGTTTAAATTCAGAGACTTTAAACGTTTGATAAATAAAATGCAATAATAATATAAGATACCAAATTTCACTCCATAATTACTTATTTGTAAGGTAATTAATTTTCTGGAATCATTGTGTATGCGTTTCCTAGACAATAAGTATTAACTCCCTATAAAAAATCATATAATATCGCATATATCTTCACCATTTCCTTTGGCAACCTGAAATCAGTTTCCTTTTTCCACTTCTCAATCCCCTTTTTTTCTAATGATATAGAAAACTAGCTCTAGAGGTTGGCTAATTCCCCTCATTGCCGACTTACACATGTGCTCGTTGTGATAGCAGATGTTGACCCCACGGCGGGTCAGCTTGTTGGCGCCCGCCAAGGTGTTCGGTCGCTCCATCTTCCCATCCACCTGGTGGTGCCCGCTGCCGCCGCCTCCGGGGGGTGGCAGCATCGAGCCCTGGATGGTGGGCTGCTCAAGGTTGGGCGTGGATATTGTGCCATTGCCTCCGTGTTGTTGCTGCTGTTGTTGTGCATCAGTCTTGTCTTTTCTTGGTTCTGCAAGAAATAAAATAAAATAATGAGTCAAAAGAGCGCTAATTTATGTTTAAAGAACTATCCACTTGGCAGTTGTTTTTACGGGTGTGTGTGTGTGTTCCCTTGACAAGCTTTTACTTTAATTGTCGTGTGCCAGTGGTTGGCAGGACAGGCTTCGTCCTTTGGGCGGTCTGAAAATTGGCTGCCGGGCAGCTGTTCCTGCAAAACCACTTGAGTGGCCACAAAGCTCTCACTTACACAGTGCGAAAAATCGAATGTGGCAAAATATCAGGGTACTATTTTTAGTCAGAAGCGTGAAAAACATTGAAGGAGTCATTTCCGACCCTATAAACCATATATATTCTTGATCAGCATCAACAGCCGAGTCGATCTAGCTATGTCTGGTTGAAATTTAAAATTTTCAAAATTTTTTCAAAATTTCAAAATTTGATAAGGGGTTACATCATTAAAATTGTGAAATTTTGGAAAAAAATTGAATTTTTCAAATTTAAATACTGAGTATGGAAATTTTTTAGCCTTTTAAAAACTAGCATAGAACAGCTTTCCGATTAAAAATTAATGCTTCTTTGGCTTAGTTATGAGATTTTTAAATCTTGATTTGTCGAAAAAAATCTCATATAAAAACATCGAAAAATGTACTAAAAAATGGTATTATACTTTTATTCAGAAGCTTGTAACGCAGTGAAGGAGTCATTTCCGACCCTATAAATCATATATATTCTTGATCAGCATCAAAATGCGAGTCGATTTAGCCGTCTCCGGACGAAAACAAAATTTTTCAAAAACTTCCTATTTTTTCAAAAAAAGGAAAGGGGTTACATCATTAAAATTTTCAAAAATCGACAAAAATTTTAATTTTTTTAAATTTTAAATTGAGTATGCAGATTTATTAACCTGTTAAAAACTAACATAGCAACGCTTTCCGAATTGAAATTAATGCTTTTTTGGCTTAGTTATGAGATTTTTAAAATTTTAATTTAGCGAAAATATCGATAAATAATTTAAGCTTTTGGTCAGTCCAAGTTTGTCCAATTTGTTTATTAAAAAAAGAACTTGAGCTAGTTATATATTAATATAGCATAGACATTTTTATTGAAATAGAAAAATATTTGGCCTTGTTCCAAATTTATTTTCAATAAAAGATTGACAAATCGAAAATGAAATTTGCATATTTTCTTAAAAAAATGTAGCAGAAATTAAGACATTTCCTTCGAGTGCATCACATGTCCCTGCACTTTTCCACTCGTGTTCATTTTCTCCCTGCACGGGAGTAATATTTTTAATTGTTGTTAAAGGCTTAAGCTGGCTGCCAACTCTGCTCTCGGGCAAAAGCGGTTTGGGTCAAATTGCGGCAAGGACTTTTCTTCTCCCTCGGGCTGACACGGCGGATGCGCATTATTTCCTTGTTAAATTTAAGTGGGAAAAGGTAGCCAGAGAGACAGTGCGATAATGTGGGGAAAAACAAGCCACAGTCCAACCGGAAATTGCCCCGAGTCCCAAATATATATTTTTAGACATTATCCCATCACATCCCAAAAAAACAAAAACTGAACCGAAATCTAAGGAAAATATCTTATTTTCCGACTATTAGCGAAGATATTCGGGTGCCTCGCAATTAAAATTCCACCCTTAATAGACAAGGCGACAAGATCGCTTACAAAAGCAATTAAGGAAGAGAAAATTCCAAACACTGATCGGTTGACAGACAGCCGCCGCCGTCAAAGAGGAAAATCCTGTGCGCACTAAATGAAAATGTATCGCTCACACAGCCATATAGCCATCACGCGATTAATTGGCAGACCAAAGACCAGCAAATTAATTCCCATTTTTCAACAAGTTGCGTGGCATAAACAAACCACAGCCCCGTACAGTGAATAATTCATTGAATATTAAATGAAAATGTGCAGGGCAGCATGTTTCAGTTTATAGATATCGAAATAGTGTAAGTATTGCATACCAGTTTCGCTGTTAATAGCACGTAAATAAATATCAAAGCGTCTTTAAATACGCAGCACAAATTGGCGTACACAAAGAGATATTTTTTAGAAATTTTACAAGGAATTTGGAAGTACAGAAAGTCAGGAAATATTGAAAAATAAATCACTTTGATACTGGATACATTTAAATACTAAAAAAGCAAATGTAAGCTATTAAAAAAAGGCTACATTAGAGATTGGAATTAAAAGAAGGAATTAAGTAAATTATATAATATTAAGACTAAAAAAAGACTGTTAACTGAACACACAATTTAAAAACTCTTGCAAGAAGTTAATCAAAGAAAATTGATCCTATTTATTGATTTAATTTTTAATATTTCCTCTAGTTTTACAAAATATTTTCCCTGTGCAAAGGCATATTTTCCTATAGAAATCAGAGGCGTGGCAATCGTCAGCACCTCGGCAAACTATTCAAAACAGATACAAATTCCTTTGGCTAAATGCCAGCCACCAAAAAGACTTGACGTGTTTGCCTTAAATATGTTTTTTTAAACAAAAAAAATCTCTCTCTCGCTCTTTTTTTGTTTGACGCCTGAAGTAATGAAATTCTTTTTCGCCTCAAGTTCAAAACAAAAAGTACAACAAAAAACGACGAAAAATCCACCAAAAAATCTGTGATGTCTGCTGTCAAAATGAAAGACCGCAGAGAGGGAAAAAGCCCTGACTTTGACATACGTTGTGTGTGTGTTTATATTTATTGCATTCTCTATGACGGCAATGTACACAAAATGGAAACTAATGTTAGCTAAATGGAAACCAATTAAAATGCACAATCAATTATGCAAATGGAGATAAAATGTTTCGACTCTGGCTCAGGGTAATTTATCAATTAGAGACCTGTCAGAGGCTGCAAAATTTAAACACAAAGTGCGAACATCTCTTGTTTGTATCTGATGAAAAGCAACCCACACACAGAAGATACACCTAATTTTGGCCTAATCTTTTGGGGCTAATCTCCAGGGAGTTCCATCTCTTAGGCCAATGCTTTCTTTGGCTTTTCCTCGCTCTCTTTACTGGAATCTCTCTGGACTCATTTTCCCAGAAAACTGAATTTCCCTCTTATCTGAAAAGGGAACAATGCGCACACTAATGACATTAATTAAGCAGAAAGTTTGGCCTCTAATTAGCAAACACACACAGATAAAGAGAGACACAAACATGGCTAAAATCATTAGCCCCATTCCACCGCTTGGCCAGAACCGACACTTGGAGCAAAACTCTAATCAATTATCCTTGGTGCGCCGCGCCTGCAATTACAATGAAAAGCCTTCAGGGGGTGCAGTAGAAGTCAAAGAAAATTCAAAGAAAATTGTTTGGTTTTACCAAAAGACAAGTTTAGCAGACAGGACACAAGGCACTTCACTTAACTTAACTTAACTTTACACCAAGTTCAAGTTGTGTAAAATGAATTATTTAAAATTTATGCCAAATGTGATTTTCAATGAGCTGCTGCCTCGTTTTTGGACAAGTTAATTAAAGTTTTGCCTGCCACAAATATGATTTCCACTCACGCAATAAAGTTTATTTTGGTTTTCATGTGTGTGTCCGTGTGTGGGCGACACGGTGACGTCACACGGGATTTGAATTCATGTTAAACGTAATGCGGAGATTTATTTATAATTCAACCATCGCCCCGGAAAATCAAATGCGAGGGGAATACATTCACCAGACAGCGAACAATTCGTTATGCAGCCGCCAACTAATTGCGCGGCGAACCCACACAATCGCAAAATGACAGGTACACAGAGAGAAAATAAGTACTATATTGTTGTGTAAGGGTAGTGAATTAAGGGGAAGTTATTTAGGAGGTAGGGAAAAAGGTTTATGTTAATATTTATTATGTTACTTGGTTTTTTGAGCAAATTGCAACTTAAATTTTAACAGATTTTAGAAGGTTTAATGTAATAACCCTAATTTTGAATTGTTTTGAATAACAAAAGTCAAGTATTATAAAAATAATACTTGAAAATAGAACAATTATATCTAAAAGTACATTAATTATGCTTTTAATATATAGAAAATATATCAATAGATCTCGGAAATATTACAGAAATAATGTTGTAGATCAACTTCTACATAGATTTCCCTCCTAAGAACAATATATTTCAATAATTTCTGAACATAATTTGTAATTTTCTGTTATCAATATTCTGTTATATACCAATTTAGTATCTAAAAAACCAATAAAACCCATTAAACCTTCTAAATATATTTTAAAAGCTACCAAAAACACAATAGTTACAAATTTTACTTAGTTACTAATTTCAAAATACTGCCCAAAATTATTTTCCCTGCACAAACTCTGCAGAAAACTTGTTTTGCAGCTCTCAACAAATCAAGGAGAAGAGGGTCGAGTTGGGGGAACCTGCCAGTAACTGCAGGCAATGTGTGGATATTTGATAAATAAGCAATGAGCATTGTGTATTTGCGGTGGATCCACCCAGAGAGCTGGCAGAGGAGTAGTCCTGGGAATGATGCCGTTCCTGCCGCTGCTTTTGCTGCAGAAAAGGCCGCAGGCAACAAATTTTCATAGCTCATTTTCAGTTTTTGCATGGCAGGCGAGCGTCAGAGAAGAGGACATTTGGGGAATACACATACGAGGACATGTGTTGGCTCCTTTTCACCGAGAAAGAGCGATGGAGAGGGGCAGATTGACAGCCAGAGACAGCCTCCCTCTTGACGTCACAGCGAAATTACATTACTCATACGCCATGTGGCCGCAGCAGGATCTTAAAGTGGCGAGCAAGGAGACTGGGGAATGTAAGGATATCAGGCAACAACACGTGCATTTGACTTAAGCCAAGAGCACCGAGAAATGAGAAAAGAAAACCGGCATCTTGGCCTCCAAATTGGCTGGGAATTACAAAACTGCATCACGTATACGACACGTTGCGACACGGCAAGCAAAACTTGGCAATTACAACGGGGAATGCCAACGGCTGCAGGCCTTAAATCAACACTCTGTCACAATTCATTAAATTTAATTAATGCAGCTCTCCCTCCACCACCTTGGTCTCGTTAATTCAATATGAAATATAATGGGAAAAAATGAAAAATAACAGGTAAAGCATATCAATTTGCTTACATGTCTGGATATATATAATAAAAAAATATATAACGAATGGGGGTCGGATTCCCCTGGCTTGTGACACATATGGAAAGCCCTTTTTGCATAGCAGCAAGTGCTCTTGTGCCAGAGTTAACTCGTCATCAATTCAGAAATATTCTTCCTTTTCTATTTGTCATTCGCCATTTCACAGTTTTTAGTGTTTGCCCAAGCGAAAAACATTTTCCACTCGAACGTTTTCCACACGAACACACTCACAGATAGTCACTTGACAATGGCAAATAACTGGGAAAATTTTATTGAATATATAAAAGTATGAGCAGCAGAAAAAAGGGTTTCGCGCTTGAATATTTCTTAGGAAAATGACATTTTTTGAGCAGGTAAACTAGGTGAAATTGCATTTGTTTTCAGAGGTTGCTTTTAGAACAAATTGATATGTATGTATTTTGGGCTATTTTTCTTGAAACTTTGGGTTGAGAGATTTATAGAATTTTTGAAAAGTAATGTATACAATTATTGTATAGATTTTTTACTTACAAAATGTATCTAAAAACTTTTTTGTTAAGAATTCCCTTAAAACCCACTCCCCGCCATAATTCATAGAGTAAACAATTATCCCAAATTTATAAATGTACGGTGGCTTGGGTCCTCTGATCCTTTAGAGAAATGGCTGCCCTTTCACCTTTTCACCTGCTAAGCTGTTGCTTTTCCTGGCTACACACACACACCTATATATATTATTTTATTTGGACTTCCATTAGCCGGCATATAAATTCACTTGGGCACTTGGGCAAGCCAGCCACAACGCATTTCTCTTGGCCCACGGAAAAATCCGCCCAAAAGTATTCTGAACTTTGGCCTTTCGCAGCCACCGTGTTTACTTTCAATATTCAACTCACGGCGAGTGGATATATAAGTATATACATATATATATATAAAATCCGAAGAAGGCGAAATAAAGAAATACCCAGCATTCCGCAGCATTACCGCCCGAGGCGACGACCGCCTCAACACAACAACAGAAAAAAAAAGACGACACATTGGCCCACAATCCGTTTTGGCCGAGATTGAAATGCGTTTGGCATTTAACAGGTTAATGCAAAAATAAACACATCAAACAGCGGGCTGGCCGAGCACGGAGAACAAATACCTTTTGCACAATTAAAAGTTTACGCGGCAATTTTCCCCAAAGGCAGCGTGTAAACAAAACAATGCAGCGGAGCAGCATTGGCTGGCATCGCCAAATTAAAAGGCGATTAAAAATAAATTAAGTTTACTCCGGCAATTGTTATAAGCCAAATGGCAAACACAGCGGGAGAGAGCTTCGATGTAACATTTAACGTTGAATAATGTTTGAGTTTCAGTTTGAGTTTTCCCTCCATCCCAGCATCAATTTCCACATTCCCCACTCTCTCTTGAATTGAAATTGTATACAAAAGGTGAAGGTCGAATGTCGTGGCCAAGGAAAAACAATTTTTATTTTCCTTCTTTTTTTCCTCCCCATTAACGAAATTTTTTAGCTAGCCCCAAGATTTGTCATCGCAATGAAATATTTGCTTGGGGTCTACTTCTACGCGCAAAATAGAATTAAATTCGGTGAGGTGGCGATTGATGGTCATCCCAAGTGTGGGCGGGAATCCAACAAATTGCGATCGGCTTTGGGGGCGGATGCTTAGAAACAACAAATTCAATTTATTTTCATTAATGCAATGCGTTCAAATATAGAACTTGAGCTATTTATTTTTGTAGATACGCGGCTAATACAAATGCCAAAGATATTTGTTAATAAAATAGGTTTGGAGAGTGAGCATTTGAGAAATTATAAAAATTAGTTGAAGGTTTAAAAGTTTAAGATATTATTCATAATATAATTATACCCTAGCAGAGGGAGTCATTTCCGACCCTATAAATCATATATATTCTTGATCAGCATCAACAGCCGATTCGATCTACCTATGTCTGGTTGAAATTTAAAATTTTTCGAAATTTTTCAAAATTTCAAAATTTGATAAGGGGTTACATCATTAAAATTGTCAAAATTTGGCAAAAAATTTAATTTTTGCAAATTTGAAATTGAGTATGCAGATTTATTAACCTGCTAAAAACTAACATAGCAACGCTTTCCGAATTAAAATTAATGCTTTTTTGGCTTAGTTATGAATCTTTTAGGCCTTAAAAATAATCATAAAAATGTACCTAAAAATCGCTTTAAATAATGCGAATATTTCGTGTCTTCTTGAAGGCATAAGATGGCCAAAAAGCAACTGATTGCCAAAATTCATTTATATTCCAATTCGTCAGCAAAATCTTAATTGATTTATAATAAAATGTGAAGTAAAAAAATTTTGAAATTTTTTTCGAATTTTTCAAAATTTGATAAGGGGTTACATCATTAAAATTTTCAAAAATCGGCAAAAATTTTAATTTTCAAAAATATTAAATAAAGTATGCAGATTTAAAAACCTGACAAGAACTAGCACAGAACAGCTTACAGAATAAAAATTAATGCATTTTTAGCTTAGTTATGAGTATTTTAAAATTAGGTTTTTATCGATAAATATCAATGTGAGGTATGTTTTAAGAAGTTAAAAAAATTGAAAAAAGGGAAATCTAAACCATCTCTTATTTAAAGTAAATTTTAGATATTGTATGCATTTCTTTTTAAATGAAATCCTAAACTAATTTTAGATTTCTTCGTAATAACCACAAGCTTTCCTATTTTAGGCATTCGCCAAAAAAAACTGCTCAAATTATTTAAAGAAAAATCACTTAATTGACTTTTTGCCTCCACTCTCTTGACAACAAAGTGTCAAATATTCCTCTTTTGAGACGCAAATGATGATGATCGTTATACATTAACACTTAATGACAGTTGACGCTCGTCGCGGTGCAACTCTTGCTGCGAATATATATCCTATTTTCGTTTGATTTAGTCTAGAGAACTTGTCGCGGATATTTTGTTTTATGGCTTTGGGAAATTAATGTCGCATTGTTACCGCCTCCTTTTCGCAGCATTTAATACGTATTTTTATTTTTCAATCCGCTACATCTATATCTCTTAGATACATATTTATGTATATGTGGGCTATATAACGCCACAGATTTATGTGACGGCAAGGGGCTGCGAAAATTGTAGCTCTTCTACTTTCTTAATTTGATAGATGAAATCAGCACTCAGTTATGCACAGGGAAATAAATATAGAAATGAAAACAAATGACAGAGCCTAGCGAAGAGTATTAAATAAATTCATTTAAAAGGTTGGACACACTGGCAGAGGGAAGGTGCGTAAATCTGCCGCTTTTACTGATTTATGGGGGCCTGCCTGGTCCAGGCCGGGAAATTGTTGCATATCGTAAAAAATGAGGGGAAAACGAGAAAAGCATAAATAACATTTAATTTAAGCCTGAACTCGGAACTCGGAAACGAACTCCGACAAAAAATACAAGAAAGGAGAAAGGGCAAAGCCTGAAGTGAGAGCGAGAAAAGTTGATGAAAAACCGTTTCGACAGAAGCCCGCATAAAGAATTGGTCGAAAGAACAAAATAATGCCATAAAAATAAAAATCAACAACGTGCGAGAAGGAAAAGTTATGCCAAAGTTCGGGGTTCGGCTTCAACTTGAACTGCGGTTTTCCAACATAATCAAAGACTAACAACAAGTGCGAGGGGGGAGGGAAAACCGGAAAGTTTACGAGCCGCACACTCGACACATGGACAGCCGCCGCCCCCTACACCTCCACCCCCTTTTCTTTTTCCTCTTCCTGCCACGCCCCCACACACACACGCACTAAGGCACTCACGCACACTTGGGCACACACACACGCGCCACTGCGGTGTAAATTTTATAGATGCGCCGCCCTGAAAAGTAGGCAACGCCAAATGGCGAATGGCAAAAAAGCTGCGCCGGAAAAGTGGGCGAAAAACACCAAATTCCAATTAGAGATGTGCCTGGAAAAGTCGCCATCGAAAAGCGAGCATTTTTCATTTTCATTTAATTGGAATGCACAATGTCCGACTCGTTTTTAGGCTTTTATTTGCCAGCTCACTTAACTTTTAATTGAAAATATGCGTTAACTTTTTACGCATTTTAGGCGAAAACTGATAGAAATCTTTAGAGGACAAGTTTCATTACATTACATGATAGAAAATTAATTCTAAATAGAATGTAATCTCTATATTTCAAGTTTAAATTAAGGAGTGGATTGCATTTAAATTACATATTCTATCGAGAGCATCAATTTTAAATATTAAATATATTTTATTTTAGATTCAAATCATTGGAAACCTTTACCCATCCCATAAAATCTATGCAAATCAATAAAATTTTACAAATCTCTGCCTAAATAATAGTCCATCAGCAACTTGTCATCCTGTCAAAGTGACAACATTTAAATTTAACTCATTAATCAAGCACTGCTGCGCACTCAAGTATGTGTAAACTTCTTGAAGAGGTTCTTCTCAGATTTATCTACCAAATAACCGGGATTACACACTCTTAACCCTCGACACAATCACCTGTCATAGGTCGCCGTCCGTCGTTCGTCTCGATTTGTTCAAAGCAAAACTTGCAAATCGTCTTAACAAGCCCACAGAAAAATCATAGGAGAACGGGGGAAAACCTAAGAGAAAAATATGAAAAGAGATACAGCTAAAGAGTGGGGAAACTCATCAAATTGGATTTGTTGTCTGGGCAACAACAACTCCACGGGTGTCTGCCACTCGTTTTAGCCGATTTTCTTAGTGATTCTTAGTGAAGTCTAGTCTGGAGAGGGTTTAAATTTAATGAAAGCAGCCCTTCGTAAACGGCTTGAGGAGAGACCAGGCGAAAAAGCGGCTACAAGCGGCATTAACGAGCCCCAGGGCTTAAAGGGGCTAAAAAGCCCATGAAAATGGGGTGTGAGATTGGGTTTTCTTCTTATTATTTTTTTTTGGCAGGTTTTCCCTGTTGTGGCCTCCAGGACACGTGGTGCGAGTGTGCTGAGTAACAGTTAACGTCACTTTAACACTGCCAAACGAGTTTCCCTGGCCTGGGGCCATATTTGGAGCACACAGCATTCACTCGCACACATAGGGCCAGGGACAGGGCCAGGCCCAGCCCACTTATAGGCAAACAGCCCAACAGCTTTTCACACCCAATTGCTGGAACAACAAAAACAAAGCACCAGCTGCAGGGGAAAACGCTTAGGAAAGGCCGCACACAGCCACCGAGATGAGTTTTCCCAGTGTGTTTGTGTTTCGTACGTGCTTTCAGCTATTTTTTGTTATGTTTAAGGCATACTCCGAATTATGATTACATTCTGCTGCTCGCTTGGAAAGACTAACTCATGTGAGTGTGCTCTACAGTCAAACTTCATTAAGTAAGACCAAAAGAATGATGGATAAAACTGTGCAAAGTATGTAACTTTTTTAGTTTACCAAAGAAAACCCTAGGAATATAGCATAAAGTTGTGTAACATGTGAGTTAATAATTAAAATATATAGTTTAGCGAGCTCTGTTTTTCTTGGTTGTACTTTTTAGGAAGTCTTGACTGTATCCTCTGTCTCCCCAAAGACCTTATCGAAATTGAGCAGACAAATTGCTTAGCTAAAATAGGTTTAGATACATGATTCCCCTCCTAAGAACCAATATCTTTTGTTTCTTGGTATTTTCTGCTGCGATTTCTGTCTCCCCTTCCTTTTTCATTAAATTTACGCAGCTTTTTTCCGGTAACAAAAAAGATTTCCTCTCATGTTTGTTGTTCCTCCTTTGTCTTCCCTCCACACATACGAAAAAAAATATATAATGTTCATAGCATAGTTAAGGGCGTTGGCTTCAATCAATATCTGAAGGTCACACCAGGAGAAGTTCACTCAGTCGTCCTTTTTTTCCCCCTTTTTTGTGTAGAAGAGAAAGGAAAATGATAAGCATCCTGTTTGGCACATTAATCATACGCCATGTGTTGCGCCTGTCGCAGAGCAATTAGTTTCAGCATTTACGGCTTGAATTATGCATAGGAGCACCAGCAGCAGTCGGCCCTTGAGATCGTATTTATACATCGTATACACAGTGAGAATTTCTCATTGAATATTAACAGAGGAAATGGGATATTACGCACCAAGAAATGAAACTAACTTGGGGAAAATTGAAAATGAAAATCGATCATAACTAAGCATAAAATATAATGGTATAAATATACCATTTAAAGAGAATGTTATGCTTAAATGACAAAATAGCAGATGACATGCAACAAATCCTATGTTTATTTATTCAAAGATTTCCATTAATCTAAAAATGTGAAGCTCTTCTTTACCCCACTATCCTTATATAGGACTAAAATCTTTTTCTCTGTGTTTGTTTTTTCTGTGAGAGCATCTTGGGCAGTAAATTGCTTTAATTGACAGCGGAAGTGCCCCGAATAAAACATTTTAAGGCAGCGGCGTCACAAGTGTGTTAGAGCCTTGCAATAAATTAGCCATCATTTTTGCCCAACCAACAACGGATGCCGGCAAGGTCATCTCGTTCTACCATTAAATAATGACCACAACGATGATGATCATGATGAACATGATGATTTGTTGTTTGTTTTGGTTGAGGAAAACGAAAAAAGAAAACACAAGAGAAATCTGTTGACAAGAACTTGAGCGGGAATTTTGGCCAGAATGACATAATTAAAAAGAAATAATTTACTGCCATTGCGAAAAACTGAAAGTGAAAGTAATAAACATAAATTTAAGCCCCGAGAGAAGGAAGGGAGGAGCCGGATCCCAAGGATTTCCGATTCTCTAGGGCAAGCTGCTGACTGCCATGATTGATGGCCAAAAGTAGACCGAAGGCTTTGTCTTATGTAACCCTCAAGGAGTAGAGTTTATTTGGCATACGAATTGTCATCAGCTGATGCCATCGAGAGATATATTAATGAAGCTCTAGGAAAGATGATTGATTGTTGTGACTTGCCGAGAGACAATTGTTGATCGGCAGCAGCACTCATTAGGAATATTATTTTTTCCCCTCCCTCTGACAAGGATTTTACTCTAATAAAAAACGGTTAAAGTATACTACTTCCTTTACAATTTATATAATATAAAAATATACAAGCTTCTAAGAATTTATTGATTTGTTTTGTAAAATAGTCAAAAATAAAAACCTAGTAAAGCGTAGTAAAAATTCCCTCCACGAATAATGTATATATATTTTACATATTTTCCCAGACCCAAACAACATTTTTGCTTATTTATTTAAAGTCGTTAAGTGCAAGCAAAATACCAAAAATATTTATTTTGGCCGCTCAGGAATTTAAGCCATAGAAATAAAACATATGAATTATGTCCGCACATTAAAGAGACAACATCGAGCGCAAAAAATAAATATATTGAAAGGAAGGAAAGAAAAAAAGAAAATATTTCAATGGCGTCAAAGAATTCGAATGTCGAGAATTTTCACTGAAATGAATCACAGAGGCTGAGGCTGAGAAAAGCGGAAAATAAATTCCCGCTCAATGAGTCAATGTGTCACATGCACAGAGGCAGCCTCTCTCCTCCTCTTAATTATAATATTCATTAAGCTCGCAACAAAATTAACATGTTATAAATATAAATAAGCAAAGAGGAGAGCGCAGACCAGGCACTAAAAATAGACACCAGAATGTATATAGACTATATGTATATATTTCATAGATGAAGCAAATAAAAACACAGTTCATTAACATGTAAAGACTTTGGCTGCAACAAATTGCCAACACATTTCGCCTTGCCGAAGGTGAAGTTCATTAAAATTCCGCGTCACTCAAACAGCCAAAAACTCAGCGCCAGCGATTGGGTGAAGGTCGGGAAAATAGTTGTGTTTTCCTCTACGCATTTTCCCCTGCTCTCTCATCATTATCTTGGCCATCATCATCAGCATTAGCTTTAGCTTTAGCTTCAGCATGTGCGGACAACGGCTGGAAATTTGTTTGTCCACTCGATTTGTTTGTTTTCCTTGGCTGACTGATGGCGGGGCGTCATCTCTTCTCTCTCTTGATGACGTCCACCAGTTCTACGCGTTTCCCCCCAGTTTTTCCCTGTTTTTCCTGCTATTTTTTTTTATTTTTACTTAATCTGTATTTTGTTAGCTGACGCTGCGAATGTGCGGAAATGCGTCCGCCACAGAAACATCATTTGGGATTTGAGATTTATCTCTGGCAGCAAAGCCAAAGTAAATTTTGATTGCCAAATAAATAGCCGAAAATTCATTTGATTGGAATTAGATCAATAAATCTTTAAGAGAAGCCTGGGTCAATACAAAACAAGTTGAACCTACCAAAAAAAAGATACTCAATAAATAAGAATGTTACCTTTAATATGCAAAGGTAATAAATAACCAAATAAAACGTTAAAAATGAAAAACCCTGCCACAGTTAAATAGGAAAAACTTTAACCTCGTGTATAATATAAATCAATAGTATAATAAATATCGTATTAATAAAAATTACACACACAAAACTTTAGCAAGCAGCTTAACACAAATTTATATGGAATTATCTATAAATAAATTCAAAAGAAAACAACACACAATTCATTAAATTAAATTGCATAAATCCCAGTTAATCCTGCACACACACACTCTTCTCACTGCCAAATAAAGCAATTTTCTTGGCCATATACAATTGCCTTGATCACGCAATCACAACACAATCTGTGAAAACCTAATGTGTTCTTATCGCCACTCAAGGTGAATTACAATGATTTAATGGAAAACCTGAGCACACAGTTCAGCAAAGTGTAATTAAGACACAATCAATCACAAAAGGAAAAGAAATATGTAGTATAATACCACTCACTAATTGAATTCAGAGAATTTCACAGGACCAACTTTGATAACAGCTTAATTACTTGATAACCTGAGGACATCGACATGCTGGCTCTGGATTTATGTAATTAGTTTTGTTCCAGATAGCAGCAGCACATGCAGACATAAATTACCATAAATCAAAAGGAAATAAAACTGAGGGAAAAAACCTAGCACAAGGATGAGAACGATGATGATGATGGTTAGTTAACCGTCCAGGAGGAGCAACTTTCCGGCCAAAAGTCAGCGCTTGACAGTCATTAGTCATATAAAAACGAACAGATATGTGGCTGGCCCGACTGTCCCGGCTGCCCTGATGTGGGTCCGGATGATAATGATGACAGCCAACACAGCCACAGGAAGAAAAAGAGCCGACAAGCCAGATGATAGTCTGGTCTCCTGCCCATCCTCCCTGTGAGCCCCCCATCAAGATCAAGGACAGGCACGAAAATCAAAGCCACAGAAAAGCTAAAAGCCAAAAGCAACTGCATTTTATTGCGGCTGGGTTTTGACCTTGAAATAGGAAAGGACTCGGCCTTGGCATCAGGGGGATATTGCCATAAAAAAAATATTCAATGCTAATTTATGACAAGAAAAATCCTCTGCCTAAATTATATATTTTTTTAAAAGGATTTAAGGGATAAATACCAGTTTAAAAGGCATCTTAAAAATCCTAAATCCATGTTATTTTTCTTTTTATTTGTTTAATATATTAATCCCGCTTTTAAACAATTTTTCTCTGTGCAAAAACAAAACGCACAATGAAAGTGAATATTATGCAACGAGAAAGCGAAGCCACAGAACCACTACTAAAAAAAAACCCTACAAAAAAAGATAAACGAAATCTGTAAAAGGTTTTCCTGTATTCTGTGCTTTTATATATATATATATATTTTATATTATTTCGCTGGCATTTATCTAAGGGCCTATCCCCGGGCTTCCTTTTGTAGCCGAGCGTTGCGGAACTCAAAGGGGACAGACACCTGGCAAAAAGGGTTAATTAAAGTTGAGCTACGCCCACGTCCAAGGTGAGCAATAAATTTTATGGCCTCTCCAGTTTGCGCTTTTCATCTTCTCACAGCAGCAGCAATGGGTTTTCCCGGACTTTCCCCCCTGTATACGTTTTTCCACCTTTGTCAAAGCTGCTAGCACTAGTTTTTCTTGTGAACTTTTTGCCACTGGACTAGAATAAGATATATTTCACAACATATTTCCTTTGTTATTTACCAATATTTATTTCACTTGTTGTTCTTCTTTAAGCGGCTTACACACAAAACCCTTTTGACAACTTTGAAGTGGCTCTAAGCAAGCACAGGAAAGACAGGAGAAAAACACAAAAAGGACAATACTAGAGTGGACTAGGAGTGGACTCAACTTGAAATACAAAACGAGCTAGAGAATAGAGAAGAAGCCCGAAAGGAAGTTGACTTTGAGTAGCAGGAAATTACAATTTTAACCCAAAACAGCAGCAGTTCAGTCCAGCATTAAAATGAATTACAATAAGGTTGTAGGGACAAGACCATGAGATACCCAGGCTTTCGGCAGCAGAAAGTGTAGCATACTTAAGAGAGCAGGACCTACATTTTCTTTTGTAAAATGTTCTTACTTGATAATCATTGAATTTTTATGTTTTTTGTTTTATTAAGCACTATTTAATTTTAAGTTTCTTTTGAAAAACTTACAATTGAACCTATCCTCGTGCAAGTACCGGGTATTGCAAACAAATTTAAGAAAACAAGGCCATTCAGTGTAGTGCCAAGTCATCAGGAACAGAGGAAATTCCACTGCAAGGAAGTCCTTAATTTGTTTGCCTTTCCTCTGGCCTCATTCCTCATTTCCCACTTCTCTTTCCACACTTTCCATTTTCCACTCTGCTCTTCCCTTCTCTTGAGCACATTTTCATTTGAATTTTTAATTTCGCCACGCCCACATTCTGTGACACTTTAAGCATTAAGTTTGACACGGGCGGGGATCAGGGATCCTGGCCATTATTCCAGCCAGGATATGATTCTCTGGCATCTATTTAAGTGAGTGCAAACTTTACCCAACATTACATAACACACACACACACACACACACACACACATACAGAGGGCAAACATTTTACAAATTTTCAACGCAAATTGTTCAAGGCACAAGCGCCCTGAAAATCAAGGAAAACACGGCCACGCATCATGAATTTTCCGCCCTTTTTTTTTTGTGAGCTGGTGAAAATTTTATGCAAAAGCGAAAAACACAAGAGACAAAACCCACAGAAAATTGCAGCCGACCGAGAAGAACCTCGCTTCTGGTGCCCAGCGTTAGTAAATAAAATTTTCACTGGCATGTGCAACCAACCAAGGAAACAAAAAACAACGACCTACCAGCAGCAGCTAATAGAAGATTTTTATTTCATTTTATTTATATAGTAGTAGGCACTTTTCACTTTTATATTTCAGCTCGTAATGGTCGGCGAGTTGATTTCAATTTAAAGATTAGCATTGAATTATTTAACAATGTCTGGCAGCGGCAGCAAGCAAACAAAAAAAGGAAAATTTGAATTATGTGCCATAGAAAATTATGCGGAAATTATGGAAAATGGTGGCGGGAGCCATGTCAAGAGAGGGAGAGAGGCTCCTCCTCCAGAGGCTTCAACATTGATAAATGGCAGTGGAATTAGTTGAACATGGCAGGGTCCTTGGTGCGGTTCGTTTGCCTGATTGTTTGCTTACACACACTTGTTGCAGTCAAGGAGCTGCTTTTTCTTACTCGAGAGCTAAGGAGAATTTTTAAAAGGATTTTAAGAAGGACAATCAAGTAAACAAGTCTAGGAAAAACTATAAGAGAATTGCTTAAAAGGGGTAAATTCCGATAAATTAAAAACTTCACTGGTTATGTTTGTTATAACGCCTCAATAAATATCTATCTATCTAACTATCTATCTTTCATTTATATATATCTACACATATATTATATATATTTTTTTTTAAATTTTCCCTAACATATATCTCCTTGAATTGGCCTGGCCAACAACAATTAGGCTTCAAGTGTGCACTTAAAAAAAAAAAACCGCAAAACGTTAAACGAAATGAAATGAAATGAAACGTTTCAGCCAAGAGAATGGCAAACACAACCGCTTTTCCACACACACCCCAAGGAGATACACCCAACCAACAAACACCCAACACACCCCTCACTCACACACACACCCACCTCATACACACAAGTGACACCACACACACACACTTCTGTCAAAGGCAAACAACAATACAAACAGCAAATACGGCCAAAATCCACGAAACCAGAACGCGACAATTGCGCTTTGTGTTTGCGGAAAATGTGGAGAGGAAACTGTGGGGCGATGGGTCGGTGGAAAATGAGTTGAAAGAGGGTAGAAGGTTTCGGAAAAGGGGGGTACAGGGAAGAAGGCGTGATGGCCAGCGGTATAGTACTGCCAGTGGCATGCGGCAGGGCCTGTCCTTCAACAAAGTTGACCTTGCACTTGCCACTTGCTGCTGCTGCTGCTGCTGCTGGCTGAGTTTTCCTGTGCCGGATGTTGATTCTCTCATCGCGTTTTCCCCGGTTGCGTTTGCACTTTCTGCCCCATATCTCTTCTTTTTTTTTTTGTGGTGTGCAAGGACGCGGCAGAACCTGATAAACAGACACACACACTTACACACACAAGTACGCCTCACTGCGCCCACGTGCCGCATTGGAAAGTGCGTGGAAAGTTGTGAAAACGAACTCTGAATTCATTTTTAATTACATATTTTTGTGTGGAATTGCAACGGCAAACAAACGGAATATTTTTGTGAGCCCTCTTTTTTATTTGGTTTGGATTTTTGGTTTTGGAAGCTAGCCAAAACCGAAATTGTTATGCAAAATAGCTGAGAGAGAACCTCCGAGGAAAATATTAAATACAAATCATGAACTTTCAAATTTTTAAAACCTTTAAAATAGTTTTAAAATATATTTTGAGTTTGCAGATTTATTAACCCAATAAAAATTAACACAGGAAAGCTTTCCAAATTAAAATTAATGCTCTTTTGGCTGAGTTATGAGATTTTGAAAATTTGATTATCGAAAAAATTGTCATATATAATTATAGATTCAAAAATAGGAATATTTTAAGCTTAGGTACTTCCGACACAATCCTATAATTCAATTATAAATTAAAAGGCTGTATAACTTCCGAGTTATATTTAAAATTAAAAATATTTGTAAATCAGAAATAAATTAAAGGCCCTCACTATAAAATTTCAATAAAATATTTAGTCTTTTCTTGCAATTAAACCATAAACATTGCCTGCATTTAAAAAAACTAACCAAACTAAATATTTAAATAGCAATTTACACCAATTAAAATTCATTTAATTCTTTACATATTTTACTTTTCAATTACTGCGAATTTTCCATTTTTTGCATTGTGTAAAAGCACAAAAAAGACCGATAAAAATATGTATAGATATAACCCAACAAAATGCAATTTAAATGCTGGCCCAAATAAGTATGCAACATTCTGCGATTTGTTTTCCTTTTTTTGTTTTGAGCAAAAAGTAATTTCATTGAAATTGTTTAGAAAATAGTTGTGCAGTGTTCGGCAGAGATATTCCACTTGAAATAGCTCCACTGCCAGCCAAAATCATAAATAAGCTTAGTTTTACATAGACAGCGAGTATAAACATTTTATTAGATTACTTTCGCTTGACATTTTCTGCATTTTCTTGTTTATCTCTGACGGAGAAACAAGAGAGAAGGAGAGATTGAGGGCAAGCCGAGTGACACTTTTTCATTTTCTCGTTAAGAGAAAGGAGGCAACAAGAAACAGGATATATCTTTTCAATAGTTGTTCCTACTTTGTCGTGACAGATAATTGATTGTTTCGCTGCCGCATTTCGAATTGATTGCAGCAAGTTTGGGGCACATTTTGATTGATTACCTTGTGTATATAGTATTCTATATAGAATTCCTTAACTTTAACAAACCGACAGCTTAAGAAGAGAGGGGAAACTCACCTGAAAAGAAATAAGAACAACAGTTAGTTATGCGACAAATTAAACAAAAAGCCTTATACATTAGCCCCGAGCCTAATAATTATGTAATTAAATGTTAATCGACACAATTTCAGGCAATTAATTTAATCTGACTGCTGGCTGCTGCTGATATTTTCATTAAAAGCTCCTCTACTAGCCACAAAGCACATTTGATGCTTCATTTAATCGAGTTAAAACACTGCGAGAGGGAGCCAGGCGGCCAAAAAGTGTCAACAAAGCAGCTTACCCGCCCACAAATCGTCACCTCATTCTGCAAAATCACAAAAAGTTTCAACAAGTCACGCATTCAATTAAAAGCTCCCTGCTTACTCGGAGTTTTCCTCCCAACCCGCTTTTCATCACCTCCCGATGATGACTGTGCGTTAATGTTTGCGGATTATACAGCATCCAAGGCCCAGGAAAAATACAAGTGCGACAGAGTAAAAGGAAAATATAAAGCTGGCTGGCTGGCATAATGCATTTAATTATTAACTCGCTCAGTGCTCTTGGGATAATTCGAAAGTTTTTCCTTATACTTTGGTCCAAAGTTGCGGGGCACATTAGCAGTTTCCTGGCCTCGAGAGGACTTGCTGCAACAGCCTTGAGTTGTTCACTGGTTTCACTTTACAACATGTGGACCAAATTTTCCGTTGCAAGTTTGCTCTAAAAGTTGCACAAGTTTCAATTAATTGCCAATTAATTTCGACGAGTTCCACACAAAACTTGGCTATTGGTCACTCTCCCTCTCTCGTCCCACTTCTAATAGGGAAAACTTTTCCGCCCACATTAATGGTGTGAAAATTCATTAAATGGAATGTTTCAAGAGTCGATACTTGATGTTTTCTATGGAATTTAAAATGCTAGTTTATTGTAAGCACCGTTTTACTAAATTGTTATGCAGTTTAAGTGTTGCGGAGAAAAAGTTGTTGCGATTGAAAATGGTAGAGAAAGAATTCTGTTAGTTTTAGTTGGAGTTTTCTCTATTGAAAAGCTGTATTAATTTTTAAGCTACCTCCTTAGTAAATCTAAATTACTGGGAATTCTAGATTTATCGAATTTGATTCAACAGAATTAGGTCTAACTTGGCATTGATTGAATTATTTTATGATTAATTTAGATTATTTATAAAACAGCCTACTTGTAAACAGAAACATCTTTACCTAGAAAATTATATTCCCAATAATTTCTCACTATAATTCCTACAAATCCTTAATTTCTTAGAAATCATGATTAAAAGCACTTTTAATTTTAAGATCACATTAGTTCCTCTTACTAATTGAAACTCACTTAAAAAACCCCTTCCCACTTACCACACTTTTAACTAGAATTTCCCATGAAAAGTATACAAATTAGAAGGAATCTCTTTACTAACGAACATTTGCTTTAACTTCACCTCCTGCCTCCGCATTTAAATCAGAGGCGCAATCTTTTATGTGCCAGAAAATTGCAAAAGTTTTCCCAACCATGCAACCAACCAACTCACTTTCCTTGGACATTCGTTCGTCCTCCTCCCTGGGACCTGCCTCTCCTGTCATTGGCCATATTTGATCAAACATTTTTAGTGGCCCTGGCAAGGATAGTTCGTTAGGTGAATGCAAAATCGAAGTATTTGAATAATGAAATGAATGCCTCTCGGATGGGCTAAATAACTGATTGAATGACTCATTGAATGGGATCGACGACTGCTACTGCTACTGCTACTGAAAGTAAGATGCAGCTTGGACCTTGACTGCTGCCAGTCGGATTTATGGCTTGAAAATTGTTTATATTTTGATTGAATATTTCATAACGTACCGTTGGCATGCAGTCAGTTTCTTTTGAGCTACTTGCCCCGGGCATAGATTTTCCATTTCCCTCCCATTTTCTCCCACCCGCAATCCATTACGAAAGCCCCACCCTCTCCCCATGCTCGTTCTCTGACGGAGGAATTAGATTTTGTGGCAGCATCTCCTTACAAGAGCAAGAGAGAGAAAATTTGGCAAACTCATGGCAAAAGTCTGGTAATTGCCAGCACACACACGTGTTGGAACCACAAAAACACGGACGGGGAATAAAGAGAGCACAATTTCCAAATGGCCTTATGCAATTCATTGGGCCAACAGAAATGATCCTAAAACTCATGCCAGAAGGTTGCACAGTAAATATATTATATAGGAAACACTAAGGGAAAATTATGTAAAGTCTGAAAAATGGGTAGGAATTGTGACTTACAAAATGGGAGTGTTGGATTTAAGAATTTTAAACCAAAGCAACTCGTTAATATCAAGATGCATAACGAGCAAGCATCACACTATTTCCTCTCAATAAATAGAAACCCAGATTAATGCAGCTGATACTGTTTCTCTATCTTTTAAGTACATTTTCAAAAGAGCCTGAAATTTACTTAATATTTTAATTAATTTTCTCCTGACCCTATTTTAGTTAACATAAATTCCTATTTAAAATATATCACAAAAATATTTCCCAGTGTCCAGATATAATAATTTTCCAGGAATACACCAGAAGCACACAATATTTTTATTACGAGCAAATTGTGCACACAAATCGATCAAAATTCGAGGCGACAATTGTAGGAAAAAAGCATACCATCCATATCCCCATTTCCATTCCCCATTTTCCACCCATAATTTCCAGCAGCAGACGCTACACAATATATATTTCTCGTTTTTCATCTTTCTCCGGGGCAACTTTTGTACCAGCTCAATATGCAATTCCTGCCTGCCAGCAAATGCAATCAAATGTAGGCGAAGGCGAGGGCGACAGGAGGTTAAGAATTCAGGACGAGAAAAGGATCCAGTCCTCGCAGGCGGCAATTGCATTGAAACTTATTTTTATTGACACTTTCTGATGCCGCTGCGAGAGTCGGTCTCGTTCGCAAATGTTCAACATTTGCATACCGCCCTCAATGGCCTCATCGAGTATCATCAGCATCCGCATCATCATCATCATCATCAGCATCCGCCCACACTCTCTGGGGTAAATCAGTCTGGGCAATAATGGGGTTCGTTACACGCAGAAATCAAACAAATAACCCAACGAGTGGAGAGCCTTGATTGGATGGATGATTTAAGGGCAGTGGTTTTACTGAATGATTTAATTAATCAACCTTTGGTTAATATTGAAAATAAATGAATCATTTCAGGGTGGCTTAAACGTAATTAGGAAATCTGAGTGCGTGTTAAATTGGTAATAAAATTGTATTTTAACGAAAACTTAACTGGTTTTAATACCAATTTTAAGGGCTTGATATAACCAATGATTACCACAGCACTCCCCCATTTTCCCTCATTATATCCCGCATTACAGCCACATCTGCTGCTATTTCCCATCACAAATTTTAAAGCCACTCCACCATAAACTATCAAATGCAGCTCGTATCTGTCTCTCAGTCTTTCCTGATCGACACTTTAAGCTCTTTGTATTTGCTTCAAAGTTGACACAAAAAGCAAGAGCTCAGCTTCCGCTGTGCGCCATAAAAGTTTTCAATAAAGTTGCAGGCTTAAGCCTAATCGCTCTACCTCCCACAAAAATACAGAAAAAAACAGAAGAAAGAATGAAGAGAAATCCCCCTGCCTGGACGCAGCTGCAATTTGGTGGCTCCTCTTTATGGCTGACCACGCCCATTATTCTTACCCACACACACACACACACACACAGCCACTTTCCACATATAACACACTTTATTACCGCCGCCATAAAACGCTGCAATGCCACAAGACCAATGTCCAATGTCCAATGTCCAATGACCAGGGCAATGTTTCATCGTGGTTGGGGAATTGAGGGAGATCCTTCTGCATCTTCAAAAGCAGAGGGAAAAATCAACAGTTTAACTGTTTTACATAAAGAAAAGCAGAGGGGGGAAAAACAGTTCTAAAAGCTATCTAAGCAACTTATTGGCGGTCTTTAAAAGACTTTGTATATCCGCAGATAAAAAGATAGTTTTTGTTAGAAAAGCTTTAAGGGACTTCGAATATTTAGAGGATGTAACAACATATTTTAAAGAATTTAAAAGGAAATTAATGTCTACTTGATAATATTTACTTGAAAATCATATTCTAAACAAAATATAGAGCACTTGACATTATAAAACTTTGAAAATTAGTCTACAAATTAATTAGTCTAAGAATTTCTTGTATATCCCTGCAGGGTATTATAATTTTAGTCAGGAGCTTCTAACGCTGCGAAGGAGTCATTTCCGACCCTATAAACCATATATATTCTTGATCAGCATCAACAGCCAAGTCGATCTAGCTATGTCTGGTTGAAATTTAAAATTTTCGAAATTTTTTAAAATTTTCAAAATTTGATAAGGGGTTACATCATTAAAATTTGCAAAATTTGACAAAAAATTGAATTTTTTAAATATTAAAACCCAGTATGCAGATTTTTTAACCCTCTAAAAACTAGCACAGAAAAGCTTTCCGAATTTAAATTACTGCATTTTTGGCTTAGTTATGATAATTCAAAATCACTGATTTGAGCAAGAAATTAGCATCGATTTAATATACCATTGCAGGGTATTATAATTCCAGTCAGAAGTCTGAAGCGAACTGAAGGAGTAATTTCCGACCCTATAAACCATATATATTCTTGATCAGCATCAACAGCCGAGTCGACCTAGTCATGTCTGATCGAAAAATAAAATTTCGAAATTTTTTCCAAAATTTCAAAATTTGATAAGGGGTTACATCATTCAAATTTTCAAAAATCGGCAAAAATTTTAATTTTTTCAAATTTGAAATTGAGTATGCAGATTTTTTAACCTAATAAAAACTAACATACCAACGCTTTCCGAATTAAAATTAATGCTTTTTTGACTTAGTTATGAGATTTTGAAAGTTTAATTTATCGAAAAAATTTTCATATATAAATATCGATTCAAGGAATGACAATATTTTAAGCTTAGTTATGATCGATTTCCGATACGATCCTAAAATTCAATTATAAACTGCAAGGTTACATTAACTTCGATTTTCCGAAGATAGTTTCCTTTTTTGTTAGGATATAAAATTGTGTAGAATAATTATGGCCACCTTTATAAGAATTTATAAATTCCAAATGATTTCAGAATATTTCTTTTTCGAATATCTAATAGAAATATCAAAAAATTTGAGACAATAATTTAAAGGAAATAATTATATGTTTCGTTGCAAATAATACCCCACGTTTCCCCCTGGTTAAATGTATGTATATAATTTTCCCAGATTTCCGTCCGCCTCGTCCTTAAGCTCACCTAAACTCCTCTTGACCGTGGCACGTGGCTTGCTGGAGCCGCTGTTCAACGTGACCGCTATGGTGGCCGTTGTCCGGGGCTTCTGGAGACCCAACGGCTTGGCAACTACGGGAAATGGCTTCTGCTGGCGCATCAGGGTTGGATTCTGGCTTTGGTTTTGGCTTTGATTCGCATTCTGACTGGGCTTCAAGCCATGCAGGTGCTGGTGCTGGTGGTGATGGTGGTGGCCACCCATCAGAGTGGTCTGGGTCTCCTGATTGGTGGCACTCGGCAGCGCCGAGGTGGACACCGAGGTGCTGGATCGCTTGTAGCCCTCGGTGAGGAAGGCCGGCGGCGGAGTGATCGGTGGCGCCGGTATGCACATTTGCTCATCCACCGGCGAACTGGCCGCCGTGCTGGGCGCGGTAATGCATTCCCGTAAACGCAAACCGCCGGGCTTTAGCTGATTACTGCTGCTGCTGCTGCTGCTGCCGCCGGTGGTGGTGTTGCAGCTGGTGGTGGTGGCGGCGTTGCAGCTGTTGCTAATGTTGTTGCTGCTATTGCTGGTGCTGCAACTTGGTGCATTACTTGGTGCCCCCGGCGGTGTGGTGGTCTCATTGCAATACAGCTCCAAATGGTGCTTCTCGCAACGCCGCCGCCGGCGTATGTTCGGGGCAATGGTCTTCATTTTGGTGCCATTCGGAGAGCCATTCGGAGTACCATTTATCTGCTGATTGATGGACGGTACACCGTCCTTGGAGTTGAGCCGGATGTAGTGGACGCGGAATATCCGCAGGGGTTGCTTGTTCTGTTGCTGTTGCTTTTGCTGCAAGTACTCCTTGTAGGTTTGCCTACGCTGCTGCGGCAGCTGTTGCTGCAGCAGTTGCTGATGCTGCTGATGCTGTTGCAGATGTTGCTGCTGCTGTTGCAGATGTTGCTCCTGATGTTGCAGTAGCTGTTGCTGCTGCTGCTGCTGTTGTTGCTGTTGCGGTTGCAGATTTTGCAGCATTTGGTGAGTTGAAAATTGCACAGATTTTCTACTCCTTTGTCAAATTGATGTGTCCAACGTATACTTGATATTTTATGTTATGGCAAATGCTCTGCCAGATGTCTGCAGCATTTAATGTAAATATATATATATTTTTTCTCTCTTGTTACTATGGATTTGTGTGAAAATGCAGAGTTTGCAATGTTTTTCGCCTTGTCTTGTAAATATTTCGTTTCAAGTTGTATCTCTTGGATTCCCGTTTATTATAAATTTATAGAAAATAGTAACTGTTTTATGTATATATTATATATATTGCATAAATTCATATATATAGGCATTTATTGAAATATTTCTTCGATTTATTATATTCATATATTCTCTGGTTTAAAATGGAAGCTTTCAATTGCGGCGTTTTGTAACTTTGTTTGCTTTAATTTGTATAGTGTTTCATTCTCGTTCTGGCGTTCGTTTTATTGTTTATGTCTGTGTTTGCTTTGGCTTTTCGTAATTAACAAATATTTACTTAGTTTTGGTTTTTTGTTTTATTTGCTGAGCTGTGTTACCTTCGATTTTATTTTTGAAGCGTTTATAGTTAGATTCTGCTTAAATGTTTATTGGTTTTAATGTTCACATTAAATGTTAGTTTTGAAAGCCTCTTTAACACGCTTTGTCTTTTTTAATTTACTTTAGAGTTGTATATATGTTTGTAGATATATATATTATGTATATATAGGTTCTTTATATATTTGTATATAGACGTATATATAGTGTTTAGTTTATTCGTGGAGTTCTCTCTGTTCTCTTGTAAACAACAACCGACCCGTAGTTGACTTTAATTTTCGCTTTTGTTAACCGTTTAGGTATTTTTCTATTTATTTATTTTTGTAGTGTTTATTATAGTAGGTTTTTGTTTGAGTTTTGTTTCAGGAAACACAATAATTAGTTTTTGTAGTAACTTTGTTTCGGTTTTTGGTTTCTTTTCCTTGTTTCCTGTAAAATACGAGAGACACATTCAAGTCAAATGGAGGTTCCTCCTTCCCCGGAGGAAATCTCCTTTTGTCTTTAGAGGGAAAACTTCTCTATGAGCTTTCTCGATTTCGGTTTTCCTACTTCCGAGTGTTTTCTCTGTCACACCACCACACCCCCATGGAAATTGCTAATCAAACAAATGACTCTAGAGGCTTGGCTTTATCCAAAACTCCCCGCACTTTTGAGGTATTATGTAAATGTTTTGAAAAAAAAAAGAGAGAGAGGAAAACCAAAAATTAATGACTTGGCAGAAGAAGGACCAAAAAATAACAGAAGGCAAAAAGTTGAGAGGGTCTGGGCGCTGTTATTGATGCCAAATATTGAGGCATTGACGTGGCCGTATTGATAGCACTCGAACGTGACTGAAATATCGGAAATGTTTCGCAATTAAGAGCAAAGCCGAGGCGAAACGGAAGTGCAAATAATGTAATTTTGATGTTATTTGCGGTTTGATGGGAATTCAATTATGAGAAGCTCTCCATATGCCGCATCAAAAATCATGGGAGGGGGCGGAAAATCCGGGAAAACCGCGCCGGAGAAAAATGCGGGACATCAGGAGACAAATGAGGCATGCAATCCAAAGAAATGTCCTGTCATCGCAGCACTTATCCCGGCAGTGGCAGCACCAAACACGATGGGGAAAATGAAAGTAAAATTCCAATTCGTATTTCGAAGCTGGCAGCGTAATAAGCCAATCAATTCAGTGTCGGATGAACTGCTTCATTAATTTCACTTGCACCCGGCGATAGGAGAGAGCCTGAGATCCATGGAAAATGAAGGAAGAATTATGGTCGCCACTCGCATGGCGCAAAAGTCACGTAAAGCTCAAGGGCGCCAGAATTTGAGGAGCAACAGCAAGCAAATAAGCCTGCTTAGCTTTGCCTTTTCCCCCCCCCCTCTCACAGTTTTTCCAGCTGCCAGTTTATCCTGCCTTCGCCCCCACGTACCTACTGAAGGATACTTGGGCAAATGGCAACCATATCGATGGCCATTTGCCTTGGCATCCCAGCTGGTCCGCTCTTTGCCTTCGCCTAACCCCCAGGTATTATTATTTATGTATCCCGCAGATACACGGGTCGAATTTCGTTCCTCAGGTGCGTATTTTCTTGTTAGAAAAAATAAAGTATATACACTCATAAAAATCTAAGGAGCCTACAAGTTCATAGCTTAAAAATCTTTCTTGAAGTTACTTTTTAAGAGATTAATATTATTTATAAAAGGAAAACCTTTATACATTTTTAAAGGTAAGAGGATTGTCAAAAATAATGAGAGTACTTGTTAAGAAAAGTGGTTCTGTGTCTATTTATTGTAAATAAAAAATGCATGAACCTTTTTGCTCTGTACAAAAACAAACAAAAAAACCTAAACTAAAAGTCGTCTAACAAGTTTAAGGTTTAAAGGTCAGTAAATTATAATTTGAGTGGCCAGTGGCCCTTGCTGGATAATGATAAAGTTGGGCTTATAACGATTTTCCACTTCAATTTGCACTCTTCCATCTTCTCTATCTCTTCTGTGGCCCCCCAATAATTGCCAAGGAAACTTTTCCCATTTTCCCCTTCATATAAAAATCCTTCACTCATGTGGATTGAGTGGTTTCTGCTGCTGCTGCTGTTTCTGCCATTTGTTTTGTTTATTTTTGCCTCGAATCGAATTGAAATTTTCGGTAATTTACTTTCTTAGTTGCAAATAAAACTTATAATTGAATAGCTATTTGAGTGGGCGTGGTGGTGTGCTGCGGGTCTGAGTGTGTGTGTGTTCGTGGCTGATTCTAAGTTATTTGCCCAAGTTTCTGGTTTTATTTAGACCTAATTGTGGTCTTTATTCAATGCCAAAATTTATTTGTGGAGACATGTTTGAAGTATTTCTGCTAATAGGATTATACTATTCAAATAATTGAAGCAATTGCAAGATAGTAGTCTTTACTGTAATTTATCCAATTAATTTGGTTTAAAGGACTTTAATTGTCTTGGGTTTAATTCTTAGAAAGTTTAGGCTTTACTCAAAAAAGAGCTTACTTTTTGGAACAAATTCATATTAAATGACTTGGAATTTTTGTTACATATGGTAACTGTTTTGAAATGAGTTAAATATTTAACGAATCAGAATTATCTTTATTTTCTGAAAATAAATCTAAAATATATTTAATTAATAAACAACGTTTCTATTTTTAAAAAATACCAAACAACTTGTATTTAGCTTGCAAATAACATAAAAATCAACTGAAACATTTGCATTCCGATTTTCTACAATTCTTACACACAAAATTATTGGAATATTTTAATATGTTTCTTGTTGATTATATTTCGTTGATGTTTCTCTCGCATAAATTCGTTAAATCAAATGCATTTTGCATTAATATAAACACACAATTAATTGCCAACAATAACAACAATAACGACGACGACAAGAGTTAACAAGAGTTTTTATTTTGAACACCTTGACTTTGTGTCTAGGCCATATTTTCCTATATCTTTCTTTCCTCTTTGGATTTCTCTTGGCCAAAGTCAATGCACTTGTTTATTTAATTTTCAAAATTAATGGTTCCACTCGGTTCTCAGAGATTTCAAAAATATTTCTATGATTCTTTCTATTTTCTTTTAGGCAGAGAAAGAGTGTGTCTTTCGCTTTCATTCACGGCCGACGCATAAAGATTTATTTATTTATTTTGTTGTTGATTTTTGCGTAGCACCGAAATGAACAAAAATCATAAAAACGACCGAACATAAATTGCCAAAGCATAAAAAATTTAAATTAACTTCGAACACACACACACACACACCACACTCTGCGCAGATAAATACATTTAACAGCTCATAAAAAAATGGAGGGGAAAAATGGAACAGAACATAAAAATTACCCGATTAAATAACAAAAAGATATTGTTAAGGGAAAAGCATATAGGGATGAGGTTGAACTCAAACTCAATGGAAAACGAAAAGACGCGTTAATTATCCGGATCGTATCACATCACAATTTGTTTAGGGATTTGAGTCGATGGTAAATATTTCTCGAACTCGAACTGTCTTTTGTTTGTTTGTTAGCTTTTTTATTCCGAATGTACAAGTTATCTCAGTGATTTGCTCTCAGAGATTCTGTTTGATTTTGGTTGTTTCTAATTTTGGTATTTTTGATTTTCTCTGTGATATCTTTTGTATATATATATATTATGTTCAGAGGTCCGATGGGCTCGAGAATTGCCAACAAACTGATGCCAAACGGAAGCCGTCCCAATGTTTTTCATGTCGCGACGACGAGCGACGAGCAGCGGCCAAAACCACACACAGAAGGCGTTATGGAGGAGCCAAGTCCAAATCCAACCAACAACCACCCAAGAATTTTCGCATTTTCACCCACTGATAAGCGAGAGGAGAGAGCGAGCTTTTTCCGCTTTTCCCTGGTGCTCTTAACTGTGTCCCTCTCTCTTTCGATTTTCGGGCCTTGTCAATTAGCCACATTATGGTGGCAAGACAATGGCGCCGTAAAGCAATTATTAATGACACCTTGCAATCCTTTTTCGACTGCATTATTTAACTGGTTTCGCAAAAGTTTTCATAATGAAAACTGTCGTTGCGGTGGGGAGAGATTTGCATAATGCAATGGCTGATGTGAAAATTCATATGAAAAAGTTATGGCAGAAAAAAAGAGGAAATGGAATGGCAGCAACGAGTTCTGCATATGACAGTTTTTAATGGAATATTTTCGGATGCCATAAGTAGGGATAAGCCGTAGGAAAGTTGTGCCATAAGTAGGGATAAGCCCTATGAAAGTGGTTGTAGTTTTTTTTCTATCGGAAAATAGGATTAGTTGTGAGATTTTTTAACAGTTAATATCTTAAAACATTATAAAACATTACAAATATATAAAGTATAAAAAGGTATAAAACATTTATTTGTGGATTAATAACTTGTTTTCTAATTTAATATTGTAGAAATATTTTAGAGGCAAGTAAAAACGTTTAATATATTTTAAACTGTATTCAACTTTCAAAAATTAATAAAATATTAACCTTTTCTTTCAATTCATTTTAAATTTTAATTAGGTAATACCTTTAAATTATAAACTTTGTTGATAAATATAAAATTATTCAAATGTTTTGAAATTATCGAAGCCTGTCAAATCTCAGAATTTTTAATGTTTGTTCAATGAGAAATAACTATTTTATAAAAATAATAACATAGAAAAGATTTAAATATTTCTTTATGCTACTATTTAATTACTATATAAAATAGTTAAAAGTGAGAATAAAATAAATATGTACTTAAAAGTACTTTTTAGTTAGCTATTTATTATAAATAATACTCCTTCCTGGTGATTTTCCCTCTCAAAAAAATAGAGCATCACTAAAAACTTAGAACGTTTGATTTTCCCCAAGAGCCGAAAGCTTGTTCAGAATTTTCTCTTTGCGCGGCAAAGCTTTTCTCCGATTTTCTCGGCTTTTCTCTTTGGCGCTCTCATTGGCCATTACACTTTCGTGTGTGTTTTGTTTATGCCATGTTTGTTGGCCCGGCTCGAGAGCCTGTTGTCCTGCTGCCGTCCACTCCCCATTTTCCCTCGAATTTTCCCCAGCAGCAGCGGCAGCGGCAGCATGAATGTTTTCCCCTCGATTTTCCCCCATTAATGCACGCCCCCACAGTCTGATTGAAATCATCAGGAGGCGGTAGGAGTTTTGCGGCTAGCCAGGCAGCAGCAGTAGCAACAGCAGCAGAAAAATGAAAATGCGGAGCCACGAGGCGGGAAATGCAAGGAAAAGCGGGTGGGCCACGTGCGTCAATGCAGCCACCAATACTATGGCAAATAGTCATGGTCATGGCCACACCGATGCTTGGAGTATTGGTGTGTGTTTGCCTGTTGCACATGCAACTGGCAGCGAAAGCCAACAACAAAGCGTAAACCAATAATATAACGCATTTTCCATATTTAATGCAGAAGGAGAAGAAGAAAGTGGGGAAGGGGAAGGCATTTCCCAAAACAAAGGGATCATAAATTTAATCAAAATGGAGCCTGGCTTTGTTTTTCCTTCATAGAGCGCGAAAAACAAGCTGATGAATTATTGTAATTAAGTGAGCCAAAAGCAGAAGCGAAAGCCTTCAAATGAGCGGTAAGTGTGGGAAAATCTTGGGGAAAATTTGGGCTATGTGGTGTGAGTATTTTTTTGTGGGGTGGCAAGGCAAATTAATGCCGAATGGCATGTGGCAGACAAGTGGCAAATTAAAAGAGCCCAAGTCCAAGTCATTAGCGGAAAGCAGACAACAAAATATAAAGAGTATTAAGTTGGATAAGGAGAATATTCAATAAATAAGGTAGGAAAAATATTAAAGAAAAATATATTTATATGCAGAATATAACAAATAAATAAATAAATATATATATATTAATAATAAACAACAACCTAGCACCGGATTTTGTATCTCAAAAATTGCAGCTTTGCATTTGCAATTTAAGAGACCTTTTTCGAGAGTTTTTTAAAATCCTAGTTATTAAATTAAAGAAAAGCAACCTAAATATATATAGTTCAGATAGTTTCTGGATAAATACCTTTACTATTGTATACAAAATTTAAGGCAGGGAGTTCCCAATAGATTAACAGAGATAAATAATTAAAGAGTTTAGGGAATTTGGGGTAAAGTATCTTTCAGTTCTAAATTATAAAAAGAATCCAAGGTTTACAATTATCCAGTTTTCATCATAAATAATATTCCGATTGTTATCCTACCGCTTAGCCTATTCAGAACACTTTTATTAAGTTATTATTTGTATTATTCTACGCATTATTTTATTAATAACATTTTAATTATGTTCTCTATCAGCTTGTAAAATGGCATTTTTATGGATTTAATTTTCTTAAATATGTATATTTAATTATAACCAGCAAACATTTCCACAATAATCCAACAACTTAAACAATTTCCCAGTAATAGGTGCTTCAAAATTCACTAGATCCGTCTTGGAAAAATATTTACTATTCAGTTTTCCTTAGAGAGAGAGCTGGACAAATGAAGACCATTGAAAAACTATACCCAGAAGTCAGGAAAATGGGAAGAAGAAAAGGTGTCGCAGAGATAACTTTACCGTTGATGAGCAAACACTTCAAAGTCATAACTTGATGGCACTGACTGTCGCCTCTCATTTCCTTTATCGTCCTTGGCCGTGTCCTTCCCCCTGTGTCCCTGTCCCTGTCCCTGTCCCTGTCCTTGTCTTTTTTGCAACATCCAGCCCCATCAATGCCAGGCTCCATCATTGTCATTTAAGAGGACTCTGACACGCCGAAAAGGAAGTGCGCGCCCACAAGGTTAAACACCATCTCTAAATATAGTATTTTAGTAAGTAGTGCAAGGAGGAGCCGAGAGCTAGGAGCCAGGACGACAGTGGACAGTGATTTGAATTGAAATTCCCGCAATTCTCCAGGGCAACCATTTAGGGACGAAAAAGCTAGAGCTAATCAAGGCCGGGAATACGTGAAAATCCCCCAGAGGCAAGCATCTGACTTCATCTCTCATGCGCAACAAGGGAAACTCGCTGTTGTCGTCCTCGTCGCTGCTGCTCCTGCTGCAGAAAATACAAAGAAAATACAAGGGGAAACCCAATGCCAAATAGTCAAGTATAGAAAACACAAGTTTACACAAGTTTATGGTTCCCATACAAGCGGCGATATATGTGAGACAGCCACGCAATGATTGCCGAAAAAGGAAAACCCCAAAAGAGCCAGATGGTGAAAACTATGGCTGTGGCGGCGGCGGCGGCGGCGGGTGTCCTTCCGCTTTTGTTCTTTCACTAGGGGAGAGGAGGTGCAGAAAGGGGTGGCAAACGAGGCCAAATAGGGGGTAAAACACACACACACGTACACAACACAACAAACAACAGAGATAGCTGGTCGAGGAATCGGACACAAAAAGGATGGCGGCTGCCAGCATCATGGACCAGAGGAAAAAATGCCGAGGAAAATGAAAAATAAATACCAGAGAAAATGCAATTGAAAAATTTTTTAAGGGAAACAAAACAAACAAGAAAATACTTCGATTTGAAAAATAAATGGTTTAAGAAATAACATAATGAAAGATATTTACATTTTAAATAGTAAATTTCCAAGAATTAGAATTAGTTGTTTATAAAAGATAAAACCTCAAACATAATATTGCTAAGGTTTTTTGTGAAGATAAATACACTTTGAATACATGAAACCTTTCGTTTAATTAATAAACAAATAAAGTTTGTATTTGTTTACATATCATAAAATAATTTACAAAATTATATCCAGAATCAAATTTTAGTTATATCTTGAATGCTTATTATTACTTCTTTATTTATTTTTATTCCTCAGAGTTGCAAATAAAAAACAACAGAGAACAAAT
Organism: Drosophila bunnanda; assembly: GCA_035046265.1. Taxonomy (NCBI): domain Eukaryota; kingdom Metazoa; phylum Arthropoda; class Insecta; order Diptera; family Drosophilidae; genus Drosophila; species Drosophila bunnanda. The sequence continues at coordinate 10,127,998 of JAWNOB010000075.1, forward strand.
AGCTGGAACAACACACAAAAACTGCTTACATAATCACAAAAATACATAGTAGGAGCCTGTGGAGACGGAGAAAGAGAGAGAGCACAACACGTGCGAGAGAGTGGGGGAGAGTCGCATAGAAAGAGAGAGAGAGAGAGTGGGGAGCCTTGAAGCCTGAACTTGGCTTTCAATGTTGCCTGCGACTTGAACTTGAATTCGGTTTTTGCCGACAGGATGGCACGTGCTGGGAAAATCGGAAAAGCTTTTTTCTCCCCCGATTAGCCAGACTCAAAAGCTGCTCTCTTAGCATTTTCCCGACTCTCTTTCGTTAGAAAAAAGAAGCAAAACTTTCCCTTTTTGTATTAAAAATGCGAGTGACGCAAGTTATCAAAAATTTATCAAGAGAGAACAAGAGCAACAGGAATAACAATTGTCCCCGGCCCTAAAATAAAACCTACACTATTTTGGTTCATAACTTTGAAGGTTCAGGCTTTCTTTCTTTCTTTTTTTTTTTCTTTTTTCCATTTTTTTCGGGGATGCAAACAGGTTGTTTGCTCGGTAGACAAAGCACCCGGTGTTGGTGTCCTCAATTTTATAGTAGTTTCCGTTCGGGGGCGTATACTTGATTTTTGCCCCAAAAAGAGCCAAGAGCCAAAAGCCGGTGAATTGGCCAAATTAAATTTTAATAATTAAATGCAGACAAAGATGACGAAGGCCTAAGACCAAAGGCACGTGCAAAATTTGCATGCGAAATTCGGTTAAGAACTCAGCTCAGCGAGCACATGCCGTTGCATAAATAAAATCGCTTTAAAGGATCCCACACACATCCCCGGAAAATGACAATGACAGGCGATGATGCGGATCTCAGGGATTGTGGAGCATGAAGCTGGGAAATCACCTAACGATAGTATCGGCATATCGATTTTAGATTAGGTTTTTTAAATAATATTTTAAGCGATAGGTAGCTAATGATTTTAGGAAGTGTCTACTGTAGTTAAAGGTTGTCCATACATTCATTTTGCATTTCACAAATAGTTTCATAAAGCTTTTAAAATTAAGCGTAAGTCTCTTACAAACCATTGTTTATAAAAATTAATTTGTAAGGTTATTTAAAAGCATATTATTTCTTGCGGAAAACTACTGAGATTCAATTATTTGACGAATACTTTTCATGTTTCTTTACAAGTACAATCATTTAAATAATTCATTGTCTAAAAAGTAAAATTAAATTCTCAATTAAATTCAAGATATAATTAATGATAATTCGAATTATTTTCTGCATACATAAACACATTTAAATTGACTGTCAAAATTAATAATTTCAATTCGGCTGCCGAATTTTATTATGGATTTAAAAAATATAATAAAATAATCTTATATTACGAAACTATAAACCTTCTTTTTTCCAACTTTAACAAATGGGATATGTGATGTAAATAAGTGCAATTTGTAATTTCTTTTATTTTATTTACCTCAACATTAGAAAATATCCCATATTTTCTTAATTCATTTTATTAGAAAATCGATTATTTTAAACAAATAATTTAAATACCATAATTTTATTGCCTTCTCCACTTTCCCTTCCCTAATGCGAAAACCGGAAAAGTGGAATGGCGCTGCGATTCTGGATGTGGCTGCCTGGCAATGTCAACTTTGATTGAACGGACAGGACAGCCGGCACACGAAGAACCCCCTGGAATCCTTCGATTCCCTGAAAGCATTTGCATAAGACCACCTCCTGGCTCCTCCTTACACAATGGTCAAAGACATGGGCGGGAGGGGAGAACGGAAAGCGGATTGGAAAGCCGGCAGAAAAAACGTAAAGAAAATCATGTAAATCGCAAAGGAGGAATTGATGCAGGCAAAATAGTCGTTAGAAAAAGAGAAGAGGACCTCTTCACGAAAATCGATACAAATTATTTAGAGTTATTTATTTTTTGTAATTGAAAAGGGGGAACAGGTTTCCTTAAAAGGGAAATTGAAATGTTTCCCAAAATCAGAATAGGAAATGGACAAGTGCCTCTGGTATTGTTTAAATTGAAAAAGCATGTTAATAGGGAATTATGATTGCTGGATTTTTTTGTTTGAAACAAATCCTTTAAGGAATTCATATAAGATATGAATATAAATATATTAATATACAATATTATAAGAATAATTATATATTAATACAAATATACTGTATATATTTGTAGTACAACTTATTCATGTTTTAGATAATTCTTAATAAAAATTTACCTATTATATCTACTGGATGTATCTCAGTTTAAGAACCCAAGAAAAATACTCATAATATTCAAAATAGTACCCAAAATCAGTTCTAAGAAACACAACCATTTATCCTTTATATCAATACATTATTTTAACAATATCCCTGCTGTAAGGGGTTTAAATCAACCGCATATTATACAAAATTTACAATGCATAAATTTACCCAAGCAAATTCAATTTGCATTCCTTAAAACCATCACAAAAACAACAACAGAAAAATTGTCCTCCATATCGTGGTGCCAGCTTGCCACTCCCTTATATCCTTTAAGTTATCCCTCAGAAAAACAGAGATAAACTAGAGAATCCTTGGGACATAGCATCGCACGTAATTCATTTTTATGAGCTGCCACAACTTGTTGGCTCTGGACATTTTGGTTTTAGCCCGAACTTAACGAAAACAAATGATAATCATTTTCATTTTCCGACCGCAAAATGCAAATATAACAACAAGCTAGGAAAGGAAAATAGAAAAACACGCCAAAGCCAGTCGACAGTCGACCAAGGAACTTGGCCAAAATACACTTACACTCGTAGATAAATAGAAAGTCCTTCTCATGGCCAAGGTTGTCTACCTTCTTTTTTTTGTGGGACGTGTGCCAAATTGCGAGGACTTGGTTGCAGGAACATGCCAGCGAACAATGGCAGACAAAAGGAGGAAAAATCAGAGAGGAAGTCCTGCAGACAGGACAGCGACAATAAATAAATAGCCAACTGCAGACAAGTCCAAGGATAAGCTCATAATTAACTTGCTCAACGACATGTCGAAGCTGAATGAGCAGCTTAAATTGAAATTGCTCTGCCAAACAAAGTCGGGCCACTAAAAGGACACTCCTCACAAACAAACAAAAAAGGAAACGAAACCATAAAGAATAGTCGAGAGATTTTGCTAACCGCAGGTGGTAATACCCTTACCAACAAGACTTTTGTGTTAAGTAAACTAAGAGCTTGGCCTACTGATGTATGACTTTAAGAGATTGATTTTTCCATCATTAGCCTAAACTTTGTGTAACTACAAATAAGTCGTAACAAGACAAATAGGATACTGGCATAAATGTATCTCAAAAAGTGAAAATTGTATATTATTACAGCTTCCTGAATATACCTTCCTCTAGAGGCTTACATCTGCTGCAAATTATACTATCCTTAGGCTAAGGAAAAAAAGTATAAATCAGCACACACACACAAAATTGTTGCACAAAAATGCGTTGTAATTGCCGAAATCAAATGGCCGTAATTTACGTTGACAGGCAATGGACAAGGACAGTGGCAGGCAGGCGGGAAGGCAGGCAACTACAGTTTTATTTATGCAAATCTCCTGGCCCCCAAAACCAGGCCAAAATACGTGTACGTATATAGGAGGTTCCTACGCTCCCCTGGCCGTGTGTAGGTGGACAGTTGAGGGAGCTGGCCAAAAATGTTCCATATTAGAATTATGCAAATGAGACAGTCAACATCGATGCAGGATTCTGCCTTGGTTGAGTTGAGGCAAAGGACACGGTGGGTCCGGAGGGGGGTAAGTAAGCGAATGTCCTTGGGGCCAACATCCGATCGGAGGAGTTTGCGGAACCAGAGAACAATTGGGGGCAATTTGAGACACAAGTTTAAGCAGCTCAACGTGTTTAATTTGAGCAAATTCAATTTCAAGTTTTCATAGAAAAGTTTTCACCTAAAACGCACACACTTAATAAATGGGAAAATATAGTGGTAAAAGTTTACAATGGGAACAAAGTCCAATTTGAATTAAATTAAATAATTATTGAGGTATTTATACCTTGTCAGTTTGGAATTAAAATTGTTCAAGCCCACAGGAAATGTATCTGCATAGGGTTTACTATAAATTATATATATATATTGCAAAATTTCTATAAAAATATATGATGATTTGTACTTTTAAGTAAGTATTTAAAACCCCTAAAAAGTTTATAAAAATTATGGCATGCAATTTGTTAGGTATCACTATTTTACGTAAATTTAATTTTATAATATACAATTTTATGACCTATTTTGTTCACATTTTCATGATATTTTAAACCCCTAGTGATTCCTGTAGCACTCAAGGCAACATATTCCTTGCCTTTTTCCCTCACATACTCAAAATATTTATAGCAAACTTTAAGACATAGTTTAAATTGATTTTAAGGGCATTAAATACCCGAAAACTTGATCCTTTTTGAAGTCCTTCCTCATTTGGGTCTACTCACGAGCTGGAGAGCCATCAAATATCTTAAATTAGCTGACAAACTGAATCGAACTACTCGAATTTGACAGAAATGCGACACATTAAGCAAAGACCAATTGAATTTCGCCCAAAACTGTTACCAGGAAAAGCCAGCCAGGATGGCTTTTTCCCTGGGAATGCCTTTGATCAGCGGCTCATCAGCCGACAAGGAAATAAAAGGAATAAAAAATAATAATGCCAGGACAGGCGACAGAAGCCGCCGCCGCCGCCGCCGCATATGGAATACTTTAAAAGGAATGCCGAAGGTTTCTCCTCGGAGATATTTATGTATAAAATTTTTTTTTCAGCAGCTCCCTTCATTTTTGGTCCTTTTTTCGGAGGCTGAGAAGGTGAAGGACATGGCATCGCATGTCCTTGCGTTCGGCTGCGTTCTATGTGTGTAATATATAGAGCAGAGATATCCGCTTCTGCACTTTCCCTTCGTAAATCAACGGAGAGCTGAGGAAAATCACTTAGGACCATGACGCGCTCTGCCCTGATAAGTTGGCGGTTTTAAAATTAATGGAGACGTTCCTTGTTCGCCTTCGTTGCCTCAATGTCCTGCGAAATGGGCGTTGTCCTCGTCGGAGGCTATTAAATGTATGTGTGGGCAGCTGCCTGCTTGCTTAGATTGCAACTTTTATGTGGCTCGAACCATAGATTATTTTTGATAATTCATGGCTGGAGGTTTTCCCTCCGGCCTTTGCAATTTCAAGAAGCTTCTCGGTGTCACATTTCAATTGATTGAACATGATTTGTGATAAGCGAGGAGGTCCCCCATGAAAATTATACGTTACTTAGTACAATGTAAGGCCCCTAAATTAAAAGCTTTTCCGTAAGCTTTTCCTCAAAGGCACAGTAAGTACCTAGTTGATTTTCCCACTTTCCCAAGCTTTTCCAAAAGCTTTTTCCTGTTACCTGACATTGACATTAACATTTCTCTGTTATCAAAGTATTTGAAAAAATTTAAATCTTTGGTATTGAAAATAAAGGAAACTTACGACACAGTTGGATTAGGGGGGCACAATTTTCTTGGGAAAACTCACCTGCAACGAGAGAAGAAAGCAAAGAATTTTATTATTCAAAAGTTGACAAGTTGTTTGACAGAGAAAAAAATCAATACAGAAAAACGCACGCTGAAGTGCACTTAGGAAAGGTATATTCACACTCACACAAAAACACTGACAGAAAATATAAAAATATAAATAAGAATTAAGAAGAAAACAAAAATAATAAAATATAAGTAATAAAAATATATTTTATTAAACATATTTTTTATATTTGCAAAGACACCATTTTACTTTGTCTATTTAAATAGTTCAGAGAGTTTAGATTGAGCTCCCGCTTTAAGTATTTAAATTAATTCTGAAACCTCTTACAATTCTCAACCATGTTTTCTGGCTATATTTTGTATAAATATTGTGTATAATTCATGTATACAAATCTTAAAAAGAGCGGATTTTATGTAATAAATATTTATTAAAAAAGTTGCCTGTATAAATAGAAAATAAAATATAAAACCGTGAGTTCTAAGCAAACATTTTTAAGCTTAACTCAAAGATTTTCCATGAAATTTTTTAAAAATAAACCAAATAATTGCAATATTATTCATTTTAATTATTATTATATTAATTTGTTGTTATTTATATTTATTATAATTTATTTTTATTATTATTTATGTTTATTATTATTTATGTTTATATTTCTTTATGTTCATATATATTTTTATTTATATTTATTATTATTTGAATTTATTATTTTTCCCCCAGTGTCCTTACAATTTGTTGTTGCTTTTGTTGCCGTTCAGTAGTCATCAAGTGGCCCCCCAGGCAATGACTGTCGAACAAGCCGAGACGATGAAAAAGAGGCTCAGCAGACCACTTAACCTTGATGATCGACACACTTCAACCAAGCCCCACCCACCACGCATGTGTATCCTTAACCCCTTTCCTCTACTGATTTTCCTTGCCTTTTTCCTCCTTTGACTGAAATGCAGCATTTGCTTTTGCCTTTGCTTTTCCCTTCATTTATTTCGCCTCAATTTGAGAACTCAAGTCATCAAGATTAATGCGCTGCTGTCTTGCTCACGTTGTCGCTGAAATAAATCACTGCAAAATTGCCCACACGGCGTATGTGCAACATTTAGCTTAATTAAATCTCTGGCTGCCGAAGATAGTTGGCCCAAAAGCGAAACACCATGAAGTAGACCAGCTCGAAGCCGCTGATGAGAGAGCAGCCAACGCAGATGCCCAGGACTCCGCCAACATTTGCTTTTGGAGTGGCGGCAGAGAAAAAATACATGAAATAAATCAAAGCCCTTTTGTTTGAACCATAAATAAACTCACACAACATCTGATACCAGGGGTAGAGGTTATCCGTTCTGTAAAGCTGCCGCCGTGGCGTTTTGAATTTTATATTTAATTCACTTCGCCAAGGATGCAGACGTCCTTGGACTCGTTTGGTTAGCCTATAAAGCAACTGATTGCACAGCGGCAGGCATTTTGGGCACTGCGATGGTGACCAGTTCACTGGGTTTATTATGGAAATAAAATTAGTTTCAAGAGAATGGGAAACCCTATGCAAACTATAGACTTACCCGCAACCAACTGTAGGCAGGATATGTTTGCCAGAGTGCAATATTTCTGCGGGGCATTACTTAATTGAAGGGGAAAGGGCGGCACACACTGGCAGTTAATTAAACTGGCTTTAATTCTGCACTCATTAAGACACTTTTCCCTACTTGGGCCCTCTTGGGGAAAATAGCAACCTCGCTTCTGTATAGAATATTGCTTTAGTTGTGGATTTCCCTGAAGTTCGGTAACTTCTATTTCCACAGCTGCCATTTCGCCAGGGTTAATGGTGATTCTACCCAACCAACTTGGAATATGTGCACTGAAGCCAGGAAAATTGTCAGACAATGGAAATTCATCTTCTTGTGAGGAGTCTAGGAAAAGTTTCATTTCTCCCGTGAGATTTTCTTTCTTCAAGACGCAACAATTTCCTTCATTGGTGAGACTTAAAGTGAATAATTCCGAACAATTTGTAGCTAATTGATTTAAAGCACAGCGTAATATCAATGTTTCACAGGAGGGAGATAAGTTTAACAACAGGGCGGTAATATTTTCTTTGCTAAGAAAACTAGCAACATTTTCCACCTCTTCTGGTTTTACAGATAATGGATCGAAGTAAACAGAGAGTAGAGCTAGCTCCTTTAAGTAATAATCCTGAGATTTATTATTATTTTTACTCAACTCCTCAGCATAATCTTGCATTTTCCTATGACTAAATCTATAGCCACTGCAAATGTGTAGTTCAGGAAATTGTAATTCATCCTTCAACACCTCAATCTCGGCGAGATCTGTAATAGTTGAATAGCTGAGAAATTCCAGAATCATGGCAAAAACTGCATAGCTGGCAAATATAATTCCAAGACTGATAAACAAAAACCAAAAGATTCTTTGAATTCGACGTTTTCGTATAAAGTAGAGCAGCCCGAAACCATTGAGACTGGTCTTTCGAAAATATTCCACAACAGTTCGATTAAAGGCTGTCACAATTCGGGACATTTTGGTGAAACTAACCATGTCTGGGCCATCGGCAGGATGTTTTATAGGCGCCACATTAGAGTAATTATGGGGCTCAACTGCTAGATTATCTGGGAAAGATAGCTCTCAAGACTGTCTGGACTCGAGTCGAATACATTTCGTCAAATTATATTTAATTTATCAACAAGTTTCGGGGCGTGTCTCAGCAGCCATTAATGGAAATGGCAACTGTCGGGCATCGTAAGTCGAACATGCAACGACTGTCAACAGTAATTTAGCAGAAAGTGCTGCAAAAGAAGCACCGAATACACACAGATACACACTCATACAGATGATACTACACACACCCCTTACATGCAAATCGAAAATATCACGCTAATGCCGAGGGGTTGCATATTAATGAGGAGTACTTAGCAGGGAAACCTCATTTTCCGCGACGCAAATATTGAATGGTAAATACCTTAATGGTGTTATGACACTACATTGAAGGTTCAACGGTCTTACTAATTTGTTTTAAATACTTTTTTAATTATATTATATTATTTATGAAACTATGAATTTGTTTTTAAAATGGATTTTATATATATTAAATTATCATTCATCATATCATATTATTAGTATCATATTAAATGATATTCTGACACTACATTTTTAATTTCACAGGCACACTTCTTTTTTAATAAATAAAATAAACTTTATATTAAGATTTTTCAGTATTTTTAATGTATTAAATTGTGTCAAAATTAAAATTTAAACTAAAATTACTTTCATTCTATTTAAAATGTTTGCCTGAAAAGTAAAATGAAAGTGTAGTGCAGTGTCATAACCCCATAAACAATTGCTTTCATTTCAATTTAATCCAAGAGCTGTCTAAATGGTCGTAACAAGTTTTTCTAAAAGCAAGAAAAACTGAATTAATTGAATAGAAAATTCAAAAGCTTAATTCCCATATAAATCCCACAAAAACTACTCAAAATAAACCCGATACAAACTTAAATCCCTGTCAATGTGTTGCTATAAAAAAAATCGACTCTTTTGCTAAACCAGTCAGAGAAATGTAGATATACATATGTATATATATATATATATATCTATATTTTTTGCTTTTCCAAACAGAAGAGCAAACAAACATGCTCGGAACTAGCTTGTATAATTCCACCCTGGCCAACCGATAAACCAACTGGGCAAACAAGTCGAAGAGCTAAAACGCAAAGAATAAAACTAAATAAAAGTGAACAACAAATTCCAATAAGAAATACACACGAGATGATGAAGAAGAAGAAGCAGCAGCAACACACACACATACACCACCCACACACAATAATTTCCGGTTCAATTAAACGCTTGTTTATTTATTTATTTATACGTAGCTTCTACACGAGCTAAGAATTCCGCAGGGTATTAGCGGGGAGGGGAATGCGTTGTGTTTTCGATTTAATTGTGGGGGCACACACACACACAACCAAGGAGTAGAAGTAAAAGCAGCAGAAGCTGAATGCCACTAATTTGTTTATGAATGAACTTGGCCCACACAACCGGCAAAGCAGAAAATATGGCACAAAATGTCATAGATGAAACAGATTTTTTATTCAATTAGTGTATGTGCCTCAATAATAAAGCATTTCAAAAGCTTCAGATTCCGTTTCTTTTAAAAGAAAATATATTTTAAAAGATATAGAGACATTTGGGAATTAATAAATTTAAAAATTCTGGGGGAAAATTAAGAAAAGGATAAGAGCTACTAATTTTTACTTCAAGAGAAGATTTTTATATGAAGGAGTCATTTCCGACCCTATAAATCATATATATTCTTGATCAGCATCAACTGACGAATCGATCTAGCAATGTCCCACAAAAATTTAAATTTTTCAAAATTTTCAAAAAAATATAAGGGGTTACATCGTTAAAATTTTCAAAAATTGGCAAAAGTTTGAATTTTTTTAATTTTTAAATTGAGTATGCAGATTTATTAACCTAGAAAAAATTAACATAAAACAGCTTTCCGAATCAAAATTAATGCTTTTTTGGCTTAGTTATGAGTTTTTTAAGCATTGCCTAATGGAAAAAAATGTCATAAAAATATAGAATTAAAAAATGATACTATAATTTTAGTCTATTTTGCGAAGGAGTCATTTCCGACCCTATAAATCATATATATTCTTGATCAGCATCAAAATGCGAGTCGATCTAGCCGTCTCCGGACAAAAACAAAATTTTTAAAAAATTTGCAATTTTTTCAAAAAAAAAAAAAGGAAAGGGGTTACATCGTTAAAATTTTTAAAAATTGGAAAAAATTGAAATTTGTTTAAATTTTAAATTTAGTATGCAGATTTATTAACCTAATGAAAACTAATATAGGAAATCTTTTCGAATTGAAATTAATGCGTTTTTGTCTTAGCTATGAGTTTTTTAAACTTTGATTTGCCGGTAAAATTGTCATATAAATATAGGGATAAAAATCTACTCAAAGAATGGTATTATTATTTTGGTCAGATGCTTGTATTCCGTGAAGGAGTCATTTCCGACCCTATAAATCATATATATTCTTGATCAGCATCAACAGACGATTCGATCTAGCTATGTATGGTTGAAATTTAAATTTTTCGAAATTTTTCAAAATTTGATAATTTGATAAGCATCATTAAAAATTTAAAAAATTGATAAAAATTTAAAATTTTTAAAATTTAAAATTTAGTATGCAGATTTATTAACCTAATAAAAACTAACATAGAAAAGCTTTCCGAGCTAAAATTAATGCTTTTTTGGCCTAGTTATGAGATTTTGAAAGTTTGATTTATCGAAATATTCGCATATAAAACTATCGATTCAAAGAATGTGAATAATTTTAAACTTAGTTATTATCGATACCCCATAAGTTCCTAGAATTCAATTTTAAACTGCAAAGGTTTATAAACTTGCATTCATTTCTAAAATAAAATTCAATTAAACTAAGGTAATATTTATGTTAAATTTCACCAAGTTTAGCTTTTATTTAACTTTCATCAAAATATTGTGCAAAACTATTTTTAAAACTTAAGCAAATATTTTTTTCCACCAAACCAAATATTTAGTAACCAAATAAACTCAAAATGGGGGTTGTTAAAATGTTTACCCCAGCTAAATAAGCGGAAAAACGCGGTTAATAGGCGAAAGGACACCTTGGGAGCCGTTAATCCTGTCAAGGAACTGGCGACCTTTAGAATGGATTAGCAAAGTGGTTAAAGGCGAATGCCAGTGGCGAAATTTATGCAGCCGTAAACGCGGGGAAATTGCAAGGGAACGACGGGAGGGGCAGTAGCTTGAGAGGAAATTGTAAGATGGAAAAAAAGGGGTGAACAGGGAGGAGGAAAAAGGCAGGAGGCAGGCGGAGGACAAGGGCAACTAACCGCAAAATGATTGCATACTTTAATGGGCCAAGCACTTAGGCAGCCTCTTCTACCCTCTCACAAACACACACACACTCACAGAGAGAGAGAGACTAGCACATAGCTCTCCCCCCACTTTCTCCCCGTGCAACCCTGTCTCGATTTCCTCGCTTCCGCTGTAAAATTGCATCAGTAAAAATAGCGCAAAAATTGAATAAAACTAACTAACTGGAGAGCAGAGCAGGGCGTGTGCAACGCATAAATGTGAAAGGTTAGGTTTGCAATGCGTGCCAGGAATGCAGGAGCGCAGAAAGTAGTAGCAGCAGCAGTATGCAGGATGCAGGGAAGCCAGGAGAAAGTGGGCGAAGAAAAGGGTTAAGTGCTTACTCATACTTTGTGGCTTATGGAATGCAAAGCAAAGAGCCAGCTTACCAGGGACAGGACCGGGGGAAAAGTATAAGGGAAGAGGCTGCTCTAAGTGCCCAAAGGCATTCCCTGTCAGAGGTAAGACTCTGCGCACCGAAACGCTGGGAAACGCTTCCAACAATTCACTAAAGAATTCCGAATTCCAGGTGTTAAAAATAAAATATACACGTTCATTTAAATTTTGGCACAAAGAAAAGAATTCCAGACACATTGATTGGTAAGAAAACTATGCAGTAAATTTAATGAGAAATAATTTCGCACTTTAAAAATATAATTTACCTTCCTTTATTTATATTTTGTATAGAACAAAATATCAAACTGATCAGCCATGAAAATAGTGAAGTGCAGCTCAACCTCTACTGACAATCAGAATAAAACAGAGGAACAAACAAGTGGTGCACTTTACCTCCAAACAAATCAAACCGAAGCCACCACCTCGTATACGTTATATCCATTCCTATATATCCTAGACCTAGCAGATAAACAAACTGAAGGACTAAACCATTATACCAACCACAAAAATCCAAAAACATTGGACTTAAGCTGCAAAATAACAGGAAAACAAGTGCCAAATTCAACATAAAAATCAAATTGCACTCAAAAAGACTATCGAGTAATTGACACACACAAGTAAGACAGCGGGAAATCAGGAAAACACATAAAAGCACACACAAATAAAGCCAAAATATATTAGAGTTGCCATAAAAAATGTTAAATTAAATGTTAAATGCCTGCAAACTCAATGTTAACTGAATTTAAGGGAATTTTTATGGCAAAAGGATAGAGAGAGGTGAGAGTAAGACCATAGAGCGAGCGCGCAGGATGCATGGCGCAGGCTCTCATTTCCGCTTGTGTGACGTCGGTGTCGTCGGTGACGTTGCATAGAAAAATGCGAAAATGCGTGTAAAGCGGGACACAACAAAAACCCGAAAAAAAGCCTGACAAAGGGAAGAGCCTCGAGCTGCGCTTCTCGGTTTTTGTTCATCCGAGATTTTCTTCGAGTGACGCCTAATGAGCGGAAGGAAAAACCGAACGTGTGCGGTGAGGAAAAACTGCAGAGGAAAAATCGTAGGTGGGCGACGACGATTGACAGACATGGAATGGGGATTCGACTGGGAAATACTGTAGTTACAAGCGAAAACTTCATTGATCACTTTAATAGATTAAACTTTCCCAAAAACTTATTTTCAATTAAGCTGCAACTTTTACAACTTGAATTTTTGTAAAGAAAAAGAAAAGATTTTTAACATTTATAAAAAAAATGAGGTTTTAAATTAAATTTGTTGTGTTTTTCTAGACTCTTTAATGCAAGGAAATAATTTAAATTTGTTAAACTAACAAAAGAGATTGGAAATCAATTAATAATGGCAGACAAACGTTTACTTTAAAATGTAATTTAATTGCCTAAAGAAATATTTATTTCCTTTTTTATTTATAAATTAAAAGTTTAAATTTTTGTATTAGTATCTATAGTGTTATTTTTTTAATACAACTTAATTTCCTTAATACAAAACTACCCCATTGTTATCCTTTAAAAATGCCAGAAGGTTACCGAACGTTTCGCATTCCACTTAGCATTTGCTTGCCTTTGACACTCATGTGCCATCTACATCCTATTCAGACACACAAGTACACTGAGAGAAAGTAACACATTTTTCTATACAAAATAGGAATATTAAAAGTGAAATATGAAAAGTCTTAGTGATTTAAGACCATAAGTAATGATGTCTAAAAGTATTTTATCTCCTATTTTCATACTTTCCTAAATTCCCATTTGTTTATTTTATATTTCTTTCAGTATATTCAACACTAAAATTCACACGACGCTTTTTCCTACCTTTGAAACAAGCACAACCCATGATGTAGCCCATCATCAGCGTGGCTTTGATGTCGCCTCTCAAGCTGATTCGCTTGTCTCTCAATTAACTCCTTATCCTTCCGATTTCGCTTGTCCTTAAAGCTGTTGTTGAAGTTGTTGTTATTGGTGTGTTTGTTGGTGTTGCAGTTGTTGTTGTTGTTGCTGTTGTTGTTGATGAAATTGAAGTCTCGGGAAAGTGAACGACATCGGGAAGTGAGTTGAAAATGGCAGTTATGGGAATACACTTAATCTTTTGCTCTTTCGTCGCGATGTCTTTGCCGTTGCGTATACGTATATATGTATTATTTAACACACAATCTGGCTTTATGGGGCCTTAGCGACGGACCTTATCACTCTTAACGGCTAACGGTTCACAGTTAACGGGAATTTATGCAATAAGCCTTATGAAACTTTTATTTATTATTGCACCTTTTGTCATATAATACAACAAAAAACCCCGAAACGCACACGTTTTGATTTACACTTGACTTTATCACATATTCTAGTTGTTGTTGATTGGTGTTTTTCGGTGCTGCTGATTGGTGTTGCCGTTGTTGTGGTTGTAGTTGCTGTTTTTTAATAAAGCCTTTTGATTTGATTTTTCTTTCTTATTGATTATCACTTAATATTGCTTGAGAGGGGGTCTCCTTATGCTGTGTGTTGCTTGTCGTCTTGCCTCTCTCTGATTGCCTCGCCGTATTTGGCTTTTTGCTCTTGGAATTATCTTTGCGACGATGATTGTGGAAAATTTACTCGTTTCGATGATTTCACTCGTTGCAGCTTTTTGTGTGTTTCCTTCTCTTTTTTTTTGTGCGTTCATTTATTATTATATTTTTTGTTGCTTGCTTGCATTTTATTTCGTTAATTTAATACTTGATTGTGCAGTTTTTTGTGTGTATTTGTTGCATTTTAATTTATAATAATATCACAAAAGAGAATCTCTGTGGCAGCAGGAACCAATTAAAATGTTTCATATTAATTGCATTAAATTAATCATAAACATTTAAGGAAGCTCCTTGAGCTTGTTTTTGTGCTTGTATTTTTTCGGGGAGTACATATTTTTGCGGTTGATAAATGGCAAGATTTTATGAGGGAAGAGCCAGAGGTCATTTACTTGGGAAATTTATTTATAGCGAGAGGATCAATCTCCGTAAAAATATAGCAAAGTTTATAAATGGGAAATAAAGCCACAAATTAAATGAAAAGTCATTGATTTGTAAGCAGAAATAAATCTTGAGAAAGTCGGATCTTTAGTCAGATTTTGTTACAATTATTTATTTATAATATATTATATTATATTGAGATAAGCTGTTGTTGTATTCTTTGACCTCATAGAAGTAACTTTACCCTCATCTAGAATTTTAAGAACTTACAAACTTTATTCCCTCAACTAAATCTCAACAAATGAGTCACTTTACGGCCCATCATCAAATAGAAGCACCTCCTAATCTGTTAAGCAAATCAACTAACCGTTTGGGCCATCAACTTTTGGGCATGAAACGACACTCTGAAAACCACTTCAGACATGGCTTTAACTTTAAATTGCCAATGTGCCACCCACTCGAAGGCAACAAAAAAAAAGTGGCCTGAAATTGTGGCCATATTTGCTTGTGCCAACAGCCCAGTGTCCATAAATAAAAGACAAGTGGGGGCGGGGACTTGGCCGAGAGACTGTCAGTGGCCCAAATTGATAAAGATTATCCCAAAGCCAATGCGGCAGGCACGAGTCAGTGCCAAAGAAAGAAATAACAACAATAAATAAATAAATAAAGAAAGAGGCTGAAGTAAAAACTGTGACTGCATTGATCAAGAATCCAACCGCAAAATGAAAAATTCCAATTTAAATTTGAAGTCAGGCAGGGAAATACAGTGAATGGAACCCGCGAGATACGAAATACAATAGGTGGCAAGGGGGCAAGAGGGAGCTGCTTGAAAAATGAGAAACGAAATACCGGAAGTTGCAGTGAGACAAATTTTCTCGCCAGCCAATTGTCCATAATTAAACACAACACACACAGAGAGAGCGGGAGAGTCCAGCAAACATGGGAAATCAACAGCCACATCAAGTATACGCCACCATAAAAGTGAATTCTTTTTCACTTTTTTCTCGTTTTTTTTTCGCTCGCGCGAGAATTATAATTGATGGCGCCCACATTCAGTTTCAATATCTCTCCATATCGCTGGGTATATATGTATAAGTATCTTCCTCTCACAGTCTGTGTCGCAGTGTGGATTTTATGGCCCGGCTGGAGGTCAGTAGCACATGCCGATGCCACTGAGAAGCCTCCGCCGGAGGTGAGAAACGGGGGCAAGACATTGACATTGTCATCATTCGACTTTTATGGCGCCTTTAAAAATGTATCTCGAAAATTGTTGCCATCGCTGGAGCGATGGCGGCGCCGAAATGCGAGATGGGAAGCAAGTGGAGGAAAGCGATATAATTTGGGGGGAAAACGAATTTGGTATACTCTAAAAATTAAGTAGAAAATATGCTCATATTTTATATGCAATATACATGAAGCCTAGTACATTAAATTATTTGAATTTAATGTTTTTAAGGGCTTTATACGTGCGAAAACAAAATTAAAAGAAATCAGTAATGTGTATAAATTAATAAAGAAAATATTCCTGCAGCTTCTGAAGAAGCTTAACAAATTTTAGAACCCACAAACTCAACTTAAATAAATATATAAAGTTTGAAAATGTGTTCTGAATAATGCTAATAATTTGTTTATCGTAAAAAAATAAAACCAAGATAATAAATTGGCACATATTTCATAATTTTAGACATCTTTTTAAGAGTTTAAAAACCCTAATGAGCATCTCACCTACGTAAATAAAATCCAAAAAATACCTTAACAAATTATTTCCCAAACAAAACCCTAAACATTAATCTTTGCTATTTTCCATATTCAATTTTTTATCCAACAAAATTATATAAAAACCCCTGCCTAAAGTCTAGTGTATGATATAAAATGAAAAATGAAAGATTTCTGTTTGCCTTTTGTTTTGTTTTTGCGCCCCCTTTGCTTCTGCTCTTTGGGCTCTGACTTTTCCAAATATGTTTACACTGGGGAATATGGCGAAAAACAATAAATTGGAAAAACGGCGAGAAGAATTTCCTAATTAATGAGCTCAAGCTCTCGAGGGCTGGAAAAGCATGTGTATATATGTATCCAGAGAAATATAAATTTGAACAACAAATTAGCCGCAGACGAAAGTAGATCGACCACCCACCCAACATTGCTGGGAAAGTGGGAAAATAACACACAAAAAAAGAAAGAAAAACCCTGTTGAGTCATTTTTGCATTGGTAAGTCTGGCGGCGAACAGGAACCGGATATCCAAATGTCGGAATTACGGCCAACAAACATGCAACCGAAAAACAAAGAAAATGAAAACAGAAAAAGGGCGCGACACGTCTCTATTTAGTGGCTCGATTAGGCTATTGACTACCCCTCCGGCTAAGCCGGTATTTTCTCGATTTTAATTAGACAAATTAAATTCGCGTACAAACACAACAACGGCTGTGAATGAAAATCGATTTGGCGCGGCAAAACTTTTGCACATTAATTTCCATTATTCCGCCCGTTGGGAGGGAAGGAAAACAAATTGAAATGAATTCATTCATCAGGTGACCTCAACTGCTGATGAGCCAAAGCCAAAACAAACAGAAACAAGTGGGTGGGAAATGCCTGGAAAACTTTAGCCAAACTAGAGAGGTGAAAATGCATCATGTTGTGTTATGGAAAATTGTAAAATCGTTGCGCTTTTGTTGGTTTAATTTAATATGCACGTTTGAATGGAATTTAAATAATCTTAAAAACCGTTTAGCACACAGACTTAGCATTTGTTTATGTATTTTGTTTAAATTTATAGAATACTTTTTGCTTATTTTAGCAATAACTATAAAACGAGCTTTGTTGTTTTGATTTATATTAAAATTGATGTAGAATTCTGATAATAACCAAACCATTTGGTGGAAATTCATCATTTCTTGATTTATTTTTATCGGTTCTATACATAAATTCAGCGTTTCAATATTTTTTAGACCAACTTTAGCATTGTAAATAAAATAAACTATAAATAAATCAATGCATTAAGTAGTTCAAATCATGAAATTAATTAATAAACATACTTTACTCTAGTAAGTAATGAGTAACGTCTTTCCCTTAGGGTATAGGGAATAAGACAGTACGGAATATTATTAAATGGCCGGCTAAGATAACGCTCTGAGGCAAGAAATATCTCCACACAAACACTCATGCTCATACTTCCAAGACCGCAACTAATTGCATTATCTGGCTGACTCAATTAGCTATTGTGTACACTATATACTATATATATAGATATATATGTATAGCTGATATATACACCTATATATTGCTTATCTTCGGCTCTATGCGCGACCTTAATGAGATTTCCTTTTGGAAAAGAGCCGAAACAAGAAGAGAATCAGAATCTTTATTAGATTAGAATGCGTCAAATTGAGGGAAATATGATATAAGGGAGTGGCCAAGATAAATATTGTATAATAAATTATATATCTTGCTTTGATATCTGCAACATGAGAGGCGCCTCTATCGTTGTGCAAATATTTATTTTAAAGTCGCTTCAGTAGAGGTTGATAATTATTTAATTAGTCATAAAATGATTAATATATAAAGAAAATTTCTTGTTACACTATATTTTCAATTAGCTATTATATTGTAAGCTTTTTTTTTGTAATTAATTATGTTACAAATTAAGAAATCAATATAATCAAAGCTGGTTTTAATTCATTTTCTGCGTGAAATTCATGCAAATTAAAATAAAATCAGATATCATTTACTGGTAATAAATTATGGAAATGTCAGGTCATTTAATCCATGATTAATTATGAAATTATTCGTATGTGGCAATGGCAATGGCATATCTTTGTTTTTGTTCAGTTCAATATGACTTTATCGGTTTTCTTTGGTGTTATTATTGAAATAAAAAGGCTTTAAAATATAGAAAGATTTCAAAGGAAGTATTTCTTTTGAAATAAAAATATTAATATAAAATTCAAACATTTTACTTTATTTTTTTGGAGGATATGAAATAAAATAAATTGAATTAATAAATATTCTATTCTTAGACGTTTTAAATGCACAGATTTGTCTTTATCTTAACCAAGTGGTTTTTCAGCAGAATTTTTCCTAAGTAAGCCTAAAATCCAGAGGCATTACTTAAAGTGAATGACCGAACAATAAATAAATGTATGACAAAGGGACATATTTTTGTTTACGGTTCAATACCCTGGCTTCTTATTGAAAGAGTTTATCTTAGTTTTCTTACACTTTTCCTTGCTTTAAACATTTTTTACTATATTTTCCTTTTTTTAATGACCATAACTCAGTTAGGTAATCCCCCGTGGAGGGAAATGAGAGGAGAGAATGCCGGCAGCAACACCTTGCTGTTGCGTTCCGACCAAAAAGGACTCCCCATGGCGGTGTTCACTGTACGGCGCACTCTCATTACAGAGTGCGTGACCTAGCCCAACAGCGAGTGTAAAATAAAGTGCCACAGCGGGTAAGGCTATCAATTTGATGACTTGAACTATCAGTAAAGAAACTTAAGCTCAAGATGATTCATCGGAGCAGAGGAAAACTTTTAAGAAAACTCGGGGAAAGAAAAACCAATAAAAAGGCAATTTGTTATGCAAATGATTTTGAAATCGGGATACACAGAAGACACAGCATCCTTCAGGCGCACAGCAGGAAAGCACTGTGTGAAATGAAAACGGGAAAAAGGTGGACGACCTCGCAGGATGCAAGACAGAAAAATATATTGCAACATTATTATTACATCCCTTTAAAATATAATGAAATAAACAACAACAAAATCGATATATGCAAGCCGTAAAATCCTTTTTCATATAATATTAATAAGCAATTTATATTTATCTGGAATATTCGTATAAAAGGAATTTTTAACCAGACATAAAGCAAAGAATTTTAAAAACAATGCAGCAAAAAAAAAACAACCAGAGAGAGGGAGAGAGTAAAAATAAAGCAAAAAAGGATATACCCAGAGAGCCAAGAGAGAGCAGGAATTACAAGAACAAAGAGCAAAGGAGGAGAGAGTGAGAGAGCGCCGCCCAGTGGCAGTCAGACGTCAACGCTGCGTATGCGTAATGCCAGCGAACAGGCAACCAAAAGTGGAATGGCGGAAAATTAAAGTTTGCAACCGCTCCCTCTCCCTCCCTCTCCAACCCCGATGTTGGCCCAAATCCTTTCTCCCCTACCCGCAGGCTGCCCTCCTTTTTTTTTCTCGACATCTCCCAACGACTTCCTGACGTGCACGGCGGCGAGCGCAATTTATGGCGTGGCAATGCGTACGAGTACGAGACAGGGGTGCCCCAAGAGGGGGATTATGGGGGGGGGGGGGTGTCGGTTGAAAAAGGACCCAGAGAGGGGAGTGCCACAAGGAGCACCCTGCAGACGGACATAAGGGTGAACCAAGCCCTTGAAATGCATTAATATTTAGCAGGGAATGGGGAATATATTAATATTATAATTGTTATTATTTTTATTACAATTATTATTGTTATTAATATTAATATTATATTTTTCAAGGTTTATTATTAATTTAAAAAGTCAAAAAGTCCCAAGCTTGAACTCAAAAGCACACAAGGAGCACCCTGCAGACGGACATTAGGGTGAACCAAGCCCTTGAAATGCATTAATAGTCGTCAGGGAAAATGGAGAATATTCCATTATTATAATTGTTGTTATTAATATAATTATTATTCCCATTAATACTATTATTATAAATTTTAATATTATATTTTTCAAGCCTTATAAACCCCTAACTATCAAAGAAAACATTTTAGTTTAGTTCAAACAACATTTAAGTTTAATCTTCAAAGCCCACACTGCGTATGAGTAATAAAGTTAAGTAAACCATTCGAAACACTTAGTACACACTTTTTCCCTCAACTTTTATCAAACTTTTCTTAAACTTTCTCCCCCTTTGTATACATTTAATTAAAATTAACAGGAGAATAAAAAATAAAACACCCTGTGGGACAGACATACATAAATTAAAATAAGGGGCGGGGGGTGGTGGTGGTACCCCGCTCCTCCCTGGGGGCGGCAAAAGTTCAACCGTGTTTAATTTGCCTTCTTACACTTTTCCTCTCTCTCCTCCGCTTTTCCTACCCCCCGACTAATGCACTCGCATGTTGCATTTACACAAAAATTTCCTTTTCGTGTTTTTGGAAATAAAATGAAATAAAAAAAGAAAATATTTTTGTTTCGCTTTGCGGGCTTTGTTCGTCGGCGAAACGAAGGAATAACAGAGAATGTTTTTCCTTCTTTTGTTTTTTTCTGGTTTATTTTGTTTTATGATTTTCTCCCTCACTCTCTCGCTCGCTTTCCCTCTCTCTCTCTCTCTCTTTCTCTCTTTTGCTGCTTCCTCTCTGTCTTTTTGTTATTGTTGTTTCTGCATTGCTCAGTCAATTTAAATTGCATTTATTCAAATTTCGTTGACAAGGCTTGCTTGCGGTTTTTTTTAATGAAAAGAATGCAATGACTTGGCAGGGGCGGCTTTAAGTGGTTTAATAAAGGAAAAATAAGGAAAATTAGCAGGTGCCAGTTTTTGATGATTTTACAAAAATCAGATATGTAAGAACCATTTTTTTAGACTTTCAAAAGGTGAGTAATTAATAAGTAAGTAAGTAATAATGCGAAATAAGGTAATAAAACTGCTTTCCTGATTAAATAACACATGTTGGTGGTAGAACATTTTTGCTGAACCAGATATCCTTGGTATATAGTGACTAATTTAAATGAATTAATACATTTTTCAATTGAACTTATAAATAAACTTTTAATAAGCTTATTTTATAGACAGAAATCCTTGATTTTAATGGATAACCTATGAAAAACAGGTTTTAGACCATCAAAATATGTCTAGTTGTGAGGTTAAATAAATTTTTGTGGATTAAAAAACACATGTCTGTCTAGATAATCGTTTCTATAAGATTAAATATCTAATTTAGAAGCTTTAAAAAATGTATTACTCTTTATATGAGCTACTTATGAAGGATATAAGGATTTTTGAAGGATATAAACCCCTCAGATCTCTCACATTATCCTTCAGATACATTTTATTTGGAAACTAATCACTTTTTGAGAGTTATGTCTTAATTTTTGCCTGAGTACTTTATTAATTCCCACTTTAGACACTTTTATTATAATTTTATATATATTTTTAATTTCTTTAACTATTTTTCACTTTAGAAACCTTTAGTTTATAAACATTCCCATGCATAAACACTTGAATATCTTTTGCATTTGGTAAACCTCTCAATTCACAATTGATTGATAGTTGGGGGCATTATATGAGCGGGGCGGCGATTACTTCCTCATCGGCGCACATTTGTTTACCGGAGAATTAACACACACACACACCGGCACAGAAATAATAATAATATAAGTTATATTCCCCATGTGACTTCCAAAACACACAAAAATACGGGCACAAAAAGCGAAAGGCAAACACAGAGACCCGGGGAGAGGGTCAAGTATTTAGCTGCAATTACTTTGGTAGATTGTTATGACCACTGTTATTAGTTATAATTAATATACTTTATGTTATATGTATTACGTATTATTTATAAAGCACTTTTGCATATATTTTCATGGTAGTTATACGATTTCCGTTTCCTTTTATTTATGTATTTTTACTGTTTCATTTTATACATAATTCTCGTAGATATTTTCTGTCGCACGCGTCGGATACGCGTTATAATGTTAACTGAACTGAATGAGATTCTGAATCCAACGGCATCGAGTTTCCTATAAAAGTGCCCCCAAAAAACAGAAGAGAGAGCGAGAGCAGCAGTAGGAAGAGAGCATTACGCTGGAAAGAGTGCTCATTCTCTCATTCTCTCTCTTCAGAAGCACAAAATAGAAAATAAACAAAAGCGCGAAACGTGCGCAGACTGTGCGAGGGAGATGCAGCTAGATGTAACCGTATGCCGGTTGCAGCCTCTCCACGGGTGCGACAGAGAGCGGCTGCTGCAGGCATTCTAACAGAGAGAGAGGAAACAATCAGAAGAAACCAGAAAGAGCGAAAGAGAGAGAGAGAAATGCAAACGACAATAAAAAGCTTCAAAGTTAAGTCAACAAGGCAGCGCCATCAAAATTTAATAGTCATCAAAAAAGATGTTTAAAAAAATTAAGAGAAGAAAACAACACTAACTGGACAATAAATGCCGCTGTGCTAATTATCGCTGAGAGATGGAAAACGATGGAAATGAACATGAAAATCGGAATGAAAACGAAGTCGAAACAACCCTTTCCCCCCTTTTGCCGGTAGCTCCTCTGTTCGTTGACTGCTTTATGTTTGCTCAAGTGTTGTGTCGAATCGGAGAGGAGGCATCCCTACATTTTTCAGATACAGTGGGACACGTCATTAAATTTTAATATATATAACAAATAAAGTATATATAAAAAAGTATATTAAATAAATATATTCTTTTTGAAATATTATTATTTTTTTTTTTTTGGTTTAATAAACATAATTTTAAGGATTTTGCAGCTGCAAATTTATAAAAAAAAAATATATATATATATATATACATATATAGTATTTATAAAAAAGTATATTAAATAAACATATTAATGAAATATTATTCTTTTATATATATATAGTATATATAAAGAAGTATATTAAATAAATATATTAATGAAATATTATTCTTTCTCGGTTTAATAAACAAAATTTAAAGTATTTTGCAAATTTATAAAAAAAAAAATTATATATACATATATATATATAAAGTATATATAAAAAAAGGATATTTAATAAATATGTTAATGAAATATTATTCCTTTTTGGTTTAATAAGCAAATTTTAAGTATTTTGCAGCTGCAGTTATTTTTATTTTTACATTTTAGAATTTAATTATTTGTATAATTGTTTAAGATGAATTTAATTTTAATTTTAATTTTTGTTTTTAATTTTTAAATTAACTAAAAATAAACAATACAAATAAATTATAAAGATTCACGCTCTATTAAAATGGATTCTTAAAAGAATACCAACTTTTAATAGAAATAATACATATTTACAATTTACAATTTGTTGTATTGTTTATTTGTAGTTATTCAAGTATTTTATTTATATATTACGTATTAGAAGATATGGAAATATTTTTAAAATATATAAAATATTAATTGCAAATACTAATACTGTGCTTTTAAAGATTATAATATTTTATAGCATACTTTAAAAATCCTTTAAATTAAAATAAAAACCCCATACAATTTTCCAGAACATAATCCCCTTTTAAAAACTCCTTAAAAAGTTCATATTCATCCATGCCCCACTGTATCTTTCTGTCCGAATATCCCGTTTAGTAACTTTAACATGAGATAAACTTTTAGCAAACTGCCGCAAGTAGCAAAGATTTGAAAAGTGAAAAAGCAAACACACGACAGAATGTACGAGTATTTGCATAAATATATATATATATGTGTTGATATGTATATATATATATATTATAATGTGGGAGTGGGTGAACCTTAACTAGGCGTTAACTGAGCTTAAATGGGCTTTAAGTGTCTCTAATTTATGGCTTATGTTGATGACGGGCAAAACAAGGGGAAAACCTTGTTCGTTGCCTGATGTGATGGTCACTTCAAAGTTAATGGTTAATATTTACATAGCCGGAGTAGGAAAATTATCAAGGGAGGAGAGCATAAATTTCTAAGGTCTTGGTTTTATTCTTTAACTAATTTAATTTCTTTTTTTCTTTAAATTGTATTTGTATTAAAGATTTTTAAAGATTTTGTTAAATTAATTTATTCACTGCTTGATTAAAGTTTAAGTAATGCACTGCTTTATAATATTAATTTTTATTTCTCTTAGTGCATACTTTCCAGCTGCATTTGATCGACCATTTTACTAGCATGTAAAAAACCATGTCAAATTCAAAGGGAATATAGAAGCTTGAAAAATCTTACGCTAGATGTCGCGCATTTTAATTTAAAGCCATAGACTTAAAAATTTGAAATAAGATAAAAAATTGTATTAAAATTTTCTTATTAAATTCAGTTTCAATATCTATCCCAACACAATAATTTTTTCCCTGAAATACTCACAATTATACAACAAATCACGTTTAAAGCAATCAAAACCGCTTTAAAAATTTAGCAGCATACTTTTAGACGCAGTTTAAACTGATTTAAAATCACCAAGCATATGGAATTACCATAAATTGTACTAAACTTAATGAATAAATACATAAACAGCCTAAAAAATGGCAAATCTTAACCTTCCCTAAGTAATATCCCTAAAAACTCTGTCACATATTCCCACATTCATTCACCGATTCAATTTCCAATTAAAGTATATAAAGATACAAACTCACCATTATTGTTGCTGATGGCAAATCGTTGCTGAAGCTGCTGAGCCAGCGCCTGATGATGCTGGGCGAGTGGTGTGAGCGGCGGCGGTGGCTGACCAACGCCCAGCTGCTGTGGCGCCGATTGCGAGTGGGGCACGCCACCGCTCAGCGAGGATGTGTCCGAGGAGCCGTCCCCCTGGCCGCCGCCACCCACCAGGCCACAGCCCACAAGGCCATTGGCCATGGAATTCTGTGGGTTCTGGCCGTTGAACTGCTGCACGGAGATCGAATTGGCCATGCCCTGCTGCTGCTGCTGGCCAAGATTCTGGCCGGCGGTGCCGTAGGTGGTGGCATTTATGGAATTGTTTGCCTGGCTCATGGAATTGTTGTGGACGGCTGAGCTGAGAATGGAGCCATTGGCGGTGGCACCACTGCTGTAGTATGACTCCTCGCCTGGGAAGGGGCAAAATAAAAACAAATATAATCAGTTAATTGTAATGATTGAATTTTAAAAAATTCTTAAACTTCTTTTTATATAAACATTACCCTTAAAATCTTTGAGCAATAAATAAAAAGGTTTCAAAATAATTGATTTTTGTGTATTTAATACTTTGAAAATATGTCCAAAAATAATTTTAAAATCAAAAAGTACAAAATTCGTCTACTTTTGAACCAAGCATATATCATTGCCTACTTTTAGACACCTTTTAAAGAGATCTCAAAGACGTAACAGTACTTTGGGGGCAAGAATTTCCAGGAAAAGAACAAAAACAAAGCGAAATATTCATTCATAAAATCGAAAGCCAAGCTTTTCATTAAATCCCTTTTTTTATGAGAGATTTTTAAAAAAGCTTTCTCCCGGCGAAAGGCTTTCTCTCTAGCATGGCGCCATCTGTAGTCAAGTGATGGCAGCAAACTGCTTGCCTGGACTGCCGCAAGCAGCGCCCGGTTGAGGTAGGTTCGGAATTTCGCGAGGAAAATGCCTCCTTTCCACCGCATTTCCTCCCTCTCATTTGAATGCATTTCGCGTTTGGATTGTGGTTCCCCCCAATGGATTTAGCCCTGCTTCTGCTCCTCGCCAGCAATATGCCCATGGACATGGGGACATGGACAATTAGCTGCCTCTGATTAATTGGCATTTAGCAAAAGAGTCGCGACTTGGCGACGACAACAACCACAGGCACTCATAAAGTTTGCTGACAAGACAAGGCGCCTCCTTCGAGGGCAACGCCCCCTTTTCGCCGCCTCATTTGCCTGCTGTGCACTAGGGCACTGAGAGAAAATATTTGTACGATTTTTTTGGAATATATCAGGAGTCTCTTTGTCTTAGAAATCCTATAAAAGAAGTGTGGTTTTGAGAATTTAGAGTTAATTTAAGTCAAGAAACATAGAATTAAATCTCTTCTTAGGAGTAATTTTTGGTTTTGAGTATTAATAATATTATTATGCCACTATTTTACCTTTTTAACTTATTGATTCTTATTGATTATTAATTATATTAGATATTATTCTATATTTCAGCATTTTTTAAACATATAATTGTCTCTTTAAGGTTCTATGGAAATTTCTATTTAATAAAAACTGGTTTAATATGTAATAAGACCCCAAGTAAATTGAATTATTTAATTGAATTATTATTATTATTATTATTATTATTATTAAATTTCCCTCTCTGTAATGCCCCCTTTCCACTGCCTCACCCAATTGAGGAGACGTCTTTGCCTGCCTGTCACATCGCTGCCCAAAGCTGGCCAAGCGGAAGGAAGACGCTCTTCTTCGGCTAGCAAACAATTTAGCAGAGTGCTAACCTGTCTAGAATACGCACGTTGACGAGGTAAGAGGAGGAGGAGGGTATTCCAGCCATCAGTACCATCAACACACTGAGCCATGGCTATATCGTGCGCGGCTTATGGCCAATTTCCGTTATGCCGAAGCTCTTGCTCTTGCTTTTGCTTTGCTTTTTTTCTGTGTTTGTTTATTTTGTGTGGTGAGCCATAAGCAAAAGTTGCCAACAATTGGCAGTAACAAAGAAAAATATTAACGAAAAAAAACAACAAAGAGAGGAAAAAAGAATTCACAAGAAGTTTGTGGAATAATCAGCAAGTTAATTTGTTCGCTTGGCACGCATTTAAAGATTCAACAAATGTTATTGTTGATATTTCGGCAGGGAAGTTGCTGCTTTTCTTTCATTTAATTTTCTAGAGACCTTAAGCTGTTGTGACTTTCTTGCAATTAAATTCAAAAGATTTTCTTGGATAATAAAAACAAAAAAAAATACTTTACTACTTTCATTTATGTATCTTATTGCTTAATTGCTTTCTGTTCTGTATAGAATTTTCCTATATTACGATACCAACTCAGATTATCTTTAAAAAATAAAAAAATGCACTTAAAGAAAACTCACCTGGTTCTGGAATATTGCCCAGGGGACTCTCTGGCAATAGAATCCCCTTTTGCACTAACTCATCTCGATTGGCACGCACAGAAATTTTACGCTCCAAAGCTAATGCACAAAATAAAGTGATTTAAATTTTAGGGAATACTTTAAATAATTAAAAGTGAACTTACATTTGGAGGCCGCTTCAAACTTTTCGCTTTTCTTTTTCCGCCGCCATTTCCAGGGCTTGAAGAATCTACCCAAGGCGCTGAGCTTGCTCTTCCGCTCCAAGGGAGGTGTCCTGGTGCCGGATCCCAAGCTATTTGTGCGTATGGCAGCTCCATTCTGTTTCTTAGCTATAAAAATAGAAAATAAATACAATTAATTAAAATTATTATCAAATCTGGGAATTAAATCATTTCAAAATATATTAAGTAGGCTTTTGGTTAATTTTAGTATTATTAAATGACAATAATATTACATTTTATTAAATAAACATTTATTATTTTGAATTTACCTAAAAGCAATGATTAAACAATTACTTTTAAGAACTCCCAGAAATCTTCTCAGACTTAAAACCATTTTCTTGAGTATCTAAAAGTATGCAATGATATATAAAATATATCAAACCGAAGCTAAAAGCGAAGAAGAGACAGCTCTATTCAAGTTTCTTGACTGCAAATACACAAAACAATGACGAGGGGCAATTAGCAATTAGCAATTGGCATATCTCGAGCCAACTCAATGGAAACCCAATGGAAGCGCCGCCGCTGCTCTGCGGAAACGGAAGCAGGCGTTTCCCCCATTTTTGGGCCACCGGTTATTAAAATGGCCGCATTCCACACCCCCTTTTACCGCTATTGTGTGTGAGTGTGAGTGCCCCATCGTGTGGCATGGCGGAATGTTGTTTCTTGTGCGTTTTTCCGCTGAAAGTACACATGTGCAAATTGCAAGGTAAACGGTTATGGCTTTGGTTGCTCTTTTGTTTTTTCATTATGCAATCAATGACGCTACCTTTGGAAATTAGGAATTCAAATCAAGTTGTAGTCCCATTAAAAATTAAATATTTGCATTGCTTGCTCGGCGTTTATTGTACTAAACAAAAATTAACATAACAAATGCATAAATGCCGCAGTATTTGAAGACATGAAATATGTATAAATAGAATAAAGAATACACTACAGGTTTAGAGGTTTGAAAAGAATTTTAATTCGATTGTTATTTAGTAAATAAACTAATTTATAACTGCCTCAATAGCACCAGAAATATTTATAAAACTTGATTTATTTTTATCAATTTAAAGTGTCAAAAACTCACATCCTTTAGACCCACAGGAAATACTCTCTATTTTTTTTTTTTTTTTTGTTATCTACCTACCAAACAAATATTTAAATTTCTTTCTCAGCTATTTGCAGTTTCATGTCAGTTTACATTGGGAAATCTCTTAGCCACACACAATTGATAGGGGGAAATGTGTGGGGGGGAAATGCGAAGAGAAAACCCAGTAAAGGATGAAGAGATAAGGTTTGGAAAAGCCAGTTGCAGAGGGAAAATCAACAAAAAAAAAAGTAACACCAGAAGATATGTCGTCTCATTCCCTAGTTGGACAATTCCCACTGCCTCCCACTTTTCTCTCCACTTTAGGTTTTGCTGTTGTTGTTGCTGCCGTTGATGCTGCTTTTCAGATAAGCTTTGACATACATACACCCACATACTCACAGGTACAGGTAGCACTCGATATAGGAAATTGAGGGATTAAAAAATATAGCTTTGCGTATTATTTATGTACGCATTCATGTTATAATTATATTTACAGGAAGAAACATATAAATCATTTTAAATGAAGGCAAAAATTAGATAATGAAGTTAACAAGCCACAATTTTGTTCAATTCTGCTGACTTTTAATGCCAAAAAGTATATCTAATGATAATATATAAATATTTTCATACTTTAAAACAAAAATATCGACGAAATTTTATTTTTTTTAATATTTTTTATTGCCAAAATAATAACTAAAAGTAATTGTTGACTTTTAGGTTATGCAATAAAACATTCCAACATAAAACCCAACCTGCTGCATACTTTTAGACTGATTTTTAAGCGATTTAAATACCAACATCTACCTATTCCTTAAATATTCTATTATTTTATCTCAAAAATATTACACGTTGGACTCCCCACTGTCCTTTAAAGTGCCGCCCTGCATTGAAGCGTTGAAATTAGGCTACCTTTCGTACGAATAGAAAATAGAAGGCACAAACAGAACTAGCCAAGAACAGAAAAGAATCCAGAGAAAAAAAGGGCGATTTTCAGGTAGCAAAAAACAGCAGCGAAAGAAGAAAAAAATTACAGTAAATCTACTGCAAATGGGCTAACAACTATTTGGCTTCAT
The DNA here is from genome assembly GCA_035046265.1 of Drosophila bunnanda. Taxonomy (NCBI): domain Eukaryota; kingdom Metazoa; phylum Arthropoda; class Insecta; order Diptera; family Drosophilidae; genus Drosophila; species Drosophila bunnanda. Next base: position 10,157,809 of record JAWNOB010000075.1, read on the forward strand.
GATCTTCTTACCATAACTGGGCTTCTCGCAGCGAGTGCTCCAATTGTGGTCAATTGTTGGTCAACAGCAGCACTGGCAGTCAGTTACATAACAAAAAAAATAGCAAAAAGGCTAATGCGAGGGAGGGGAAAAAGTATCTAGCATCTTTAAGCTGTGCTGTGTGTATCTTGCGGATGTGTGTCACTTCTGAGGGAATAACTTTGGAGGAAAATGTGACACAAAGAATAACAACGAGGAAAATCTTTGGCTCATTTCGAATGGCGCCAACAAAGAAAATTGTGTGGAGGGGGAAATTGCGGAAAATTGCTAAGGAAAATGTGGTGACAAATCTCTTTTCTCTTTTTTGGGGTGGAAATTGTATTAGTCATTATATGATTATTTAAAGGGCTTTCTTAAAGTTTTATAAATTAAACAGACTTAAAGAAAGTATTAAATGTATTTAAATAGATTTAGGTCTTTAAGAGTTTATCGATTTTTTTATATATATTCACAATTTATTTAATAAATTCAGTGCAATTAACAAGTTTAAATCTTGTTAACATCTAAAATTACCCCCTAATAAAATAATTGGTTTAATTCTCTTTTGGTTAACTATCATAATTTATTCGAGTCACTGTCATTTATAAGTTTATTGTTCTTAATTATGCACAACCGGCAATTACTGACTGACTTTATGGGAAAACTCCCCATGCCATCATCATGCTAGTAGCTCTTCCCACACTGCAGTTAATTAATTTTAAATTAATATTTTTCCCATTCTGCCGTAAAACCGGCATACCCCGAAACAAATTACACATCATCAGAATCTCAGCACGAGACCAGCAGAAAATTGTTAAAGGCGCGTCGTTCTCTTTCCCAATTTGCTTGCTTTTCTTTCTTTTTTTTATTGGCCAAAAGGGGAAAAAATACAGAAAAGCAAAACCAAACAAAACACAAAAAAGGGGGAAAAACATCAAGCAAATAAAGCAGAGTATTTGCAAAAATAAAAATAAAAATGAAAATAAAACAGAAATAAACAACGCGGCAAACAGCGCTGTCGGCGTCTACAGAGGCGCCAGCGTCTCTGCCAGCATTGTCGTCATATAATATTTTCTTCATTTCCATTTTTTCTTATTTTTTTTACATATTTCGTGGAGGAAAAACCTGTTTTTTGAGCTTCGTCGAGGCGACGTTTGAATGAATGCAGCTTCCAAGATTTTGGCTTCTAAAAAGCGTCAACAACAACGACAACGGCTACAAGCAAAGCGAGTGAAGGGCGCGGTAGCAACACCAACAACAACAACAAAAATATCAACAACAATAATAACAATAAAAAAAAAATAAGTAATGCTATGCGAACGCGTGGAAAACGGGTTTTCGCGAAAGTTGTTGTCATTGTTCGTGGCTGCTCTTATTGGTTTTTGTTGCTATTCTCGCTGGAGCGGCACTATTTTGTTTGGTGTTTTTACAGTAAAACTAAGCTTGAAAAATAATTATTTATTAAATAAATTAAAAATATATAAGTAAAAATAATATAATTACTATTAAACAAAAAGAAAAGTTGATTAATTATTATCTAAAAATCTACTGCCCTTTCTAACCAAAATTGTATTTCCTTTTTGCTTTTAAATAAACTTGCAAGTTAAGTACAAATTCTATAAAAATAATATTAGTAAAAAATACGTTTTTCATTTAATATTAAAAATAATTTGAAAAATATAATTTCTATATATGATTTTATATTTTTCCTAGCTTCCGCTATATTCCAAGCCACAGAGAAAACGCAGAAATATGGCTGGAAAAATCTTGTTGATTGTTTTTCTCCCATTGTTTAAAGGGAAATGGAAATGGGGAGAGCTGCCAGTACTTGGACAAAAACAAGCCATAAACTGATAGCAAATAAAAGTCAAGGAGTAAAAATATAAACAAAGAGAAAAAAACAAAAGACATAGGATATTCGTGTGGAAAAATTGTTACAGTAGGATTTATGTAAAGAGTTTTCAGGAAGAGATTTTCATAATAAATCATAGAAATATTAAAATTAGATAAGAAAATATTATCTATATTTTATATTTAGTTAAATCTCAGCTATTTTCTTGCTAAATTCTTATAAAAAATGTACCCAAAGTCAGCTCTTATAGATAAGTATATCTCCATGATAATGCCCATATGCACGATATAGTAGATATATATATTTAAGTCGCAATTCTATGTAAAATGTCAATTGGTTTGTTCCACTTTAAAGCGCACTCACACTGCCTTATAAATCAACAAAAATCGTTGCTGATAACTACACCGCAAACACGACGGCGACTACGAATAACTACAATAACATGGGGAATTTATTTGCACAACGTGATGTGCTCAACAATTTGTTAAAATAACACGACAAAAAAAAATAAAGCTAGCGTTGATTTTCAGCACCTCACAAAGCCAAAAAGAGATATAAATTATTTCAATGACTTTAAGCTCTGTCTCGCATGCAACAAAATCGGTGTACAAATAAATAAGAGACACAAAAAAAATAGGAGACAAAAAATAGAAGACACAAACATGTCAAAGCTGAAATCCCACAAAAACAAGCCAAAAGTTAATTACATTAAAAAAAAGAAAAAATTAAGAGAGTGAGAAGAAGGCGCTGCCAAATGTCAGAGGGGCTTCAAGTCATGGCAGAAAGTGAAACACTTGCAAAATAAAAAAGAAAAAAAGGAAAAGTGTAACAAATTGTACGGAAAATAAATTATTTTTCCATCTCTCTCTCTCCCGAGCTCTTTCTCTAATTTGCACCTATTTTTTATAGAAAATAGGTTTCTTTTTTGTTGCTTTCAAATTCCCCTATATATCTATATTTTTTTTTTGCTGAAGGTTATTCAGTGCTAATTGATGCCAGGCAAAAGCAATTACATCGCTTCCCAGGCTTTTACATATATATTTCAACTCGATTTGATCGCAATTTGAAGCTCAGAAAATAATTATAATCGTGTGTGCAATCAAAATTGGCAAGCAAAAGGGCAGGGAAAAGCAGCTTTTCCGAAAATGTATATATATATACCGAAACGGAGCTCAAAAAGCGCGTCACACAAATGCACATGCACAAAATTTTAAAATCGCATTACGTATACGCAACGTTGCACAGCAACGAAAAAAAAAAAATAAAGGGAAAATCGTGACCGAAAAGCAGCATTTGTTTATTTTTGTGCTCTTCTGAACGAACCCCAACACAACCATTGAAGCATAACGTAATCATAGAGACCCAATGACAAAATTCGATTCACTTTACGTGTCCATCGGATAGTTGTTGATATTGAGAAATCTATATTGAAGTGAGAAATACCGATAGAGTTACTGATTATTATAGAAAAATTAACAAGGTGTGGGATCTATAAGAGTATAAGCTACTATTCATTACCATGCTTTTTATTCATATAAAAAATTAAATAAATATATAGAGCCGTGTGATTAAGAGTTGCATTCCAAGCTATACTTATTGTCGTTAGTAAAATAAATAAGAGAATGTTAGATTTAAATACACCTTAAGTATTAATTATTATAATTGAATTATAATTCTTTATTTATTCTTATAAGTTTATGAAATTATTAATTGTGACTGGATTTTGCTTAAAGAACTTCAAGGGAGTTTTACCTATTTTAAAACTAAACTCCCAAAACTATATTTGTTCTAAATAAAATATATTCAATATTTCCTAGGGAAGTTGATTATATTTTCAACATATATATACACAATATTTAGCTAGTTCAATTAAATATATTTTTAATAAATACTAGAAATATCTTTTAATAAATTAAACCCCTTCACCAGCTTTGAATTAATTACAAATAAAAATTAACACACAATAAGTACACCTTTCTCATTTCAAATGCCATATACTTTCATAGAAATATGCAAAATATTTAGCTAATCTAAACATGAATCGTATTGCCATCAAATTCCCATAGAAAATCACCAATAAATACCAAACATTGCCATTCATATTATTCACCTGCAGCCAAGGCAATTAGAGGAGTTCTATTTGTACATTTCTCGACTGCAAAACTTAATTGTATACCCAAGACCGACCGAGCATGATGCCCCGCTGCAAATTGCTGGCGTCTGTGTCAAAGTCAATTATGAAACCAATTTCAGAAATGATGCCCGGCTTCTCTGTGTGTCTCTGAGTCTCCGTGTCTCTGTGTCTCCCTGTCTCCACATCTCCATTTCACTATTTCTCTCTATATCTCTCTATACATCTCTATACATGTCTATATATCTCTTTATATCTCCCCCTATATGCGCTCGTAATTGGCCGAATTTCGTGTGGCTAACAATTGTTGTTGTTGAATTAAATTGGAGAAGGGGTAAGGAGGAAAATTCAGGGGACTTATGAATAATGGAATGACAATGAATCATGCGACGATCGAATACTAACGAATGAACAATAACAAATTGCACGTTAAATGCCTGGCACATAAATCGTCCAAGACTCGCAGCAGCTGCTGCGGCTTCTTTATTTTTCCTATCACCATTTTCCCTACCATTTTCTTCATCATTTCCCATTACCATTTCTTTTTTTCACTTCTGCTTTATAGCTTTATATGCGTGAATGAAATTGCTCATACGCCTAGTTGGACGCTTATAAAAATGCAAGCCGGCTAATTGCATTTGACATCGGCCATTGGGTTTTATAAATAGAAATATGAACATCCGAGTTAATTGACTTTTGCAGGCGATTGAACAAAGGGGAAACTACTTCCCCTTAATGCCACATAAATACCCTTTCCCATTTTGTAAGAAAACATATATATTTAAACAAGGTTCAATGCCCTTTTTGTCACAACAAGCAAATCCAATCAGATTTGAGCATCTCTCCTCTGGATTTAAGCAAATATTTGCTTACAACTTACAGCAGAAAAGTTGGATATGTAAATAAATCCCAATGTTTGCCGCCGCCACCGCCCAAGGCAGACCAAATAAAAGTGGTTTTTCTGTATTTCAATTAACATAACATTTTGTGCGTGTGTGTTTTGAAAATCCACCAAAAAAAAGAGAGCAAATAAAACCCATGCAAAAACTGAGCTTTAATGATTTTTTAAAACAAAATCCTTGAAAACAATTTCTCGTTTTTACTTTTGCATTTATTTTATAAAGTATGTCATGGCTATTTAACATTGAATTATATTTTTAATTCACTTGTTATTATTTATTTTTTGGGCTAATAAGAGAATTTTTTGCATGACGGGATTTGGGGTTTGTTTTTATTTCGTTTTGAGCTCTTTTTTGGCTAATTATTAGTAGAACCTTAAGCATGCTTTAATATTTCGATTTATTAAGCATCTTGAAATATTCCCCCTTTTAAATATTAATGAATTATATTATATTCTGAGTTTAAATATATTACAATAAATCCAATTAAATTTGCAAGTGAATCTTTAAATACCACAACTGTTTACTGAATGTATCGCTTTGTGTTGAATGTAAATTCTTAAGTTGAAACACAAACTTTAACTACAGTTAATTGATATTTTCTGCAATATCTGCGAGCTGCTTTTCCCTGCCTTTCCATTTGCAGGGGAAAACTTTATCCTCACTTACTGAGTGGCAAAACTTTCCAAACTGTCAAATTGCCAGACAGATAAGGAAAATCGCAGGAGGCGAAGGGTACAAGAGGGGCATGAAAAAGGAAAATGGCAACTCAAACAGAATCCGACACCTGGACAATGTCTGCTTGGATGTCTGCACAGGATGATAATGATGATGATGACGATGATGTCGACAGAATGATGACAGTCAGCGGAAATGAGAGACAAACTCTCCGACACATTTTGCCTTAGACTGTACCCGCCCAAGAGATATTTGTCCAGCGAAAAAAAAATAATAATAATAAATAAAACAAATAAAAGCCTCAGAGTAGACTGAATTTATATCAATTTCGAAATGGCCTGGGCCGCAAAAATCTCTTGACCTGCCATGCAGCTTCCTCTGTCTGGCCATCATTTGCAGTTCTTACTCATTAATTAAGTGCAGCGGCCAGATGAAAACTGACAGATACAAAATCTAAATGTAAAAATGTCACTGAAAAAAATGTGACACTTAAAATGAAGAGGAAATTCCGTTTTTAAAGTTATTAATTATTTTAAGAGATGTTTTGAGGAATCTAAAATGTAAAATGAATAGTATAAAAAGTTTAAATAACACATTTCCAAGTTTTTTATATTTTACAGAATTTATCAGAAAAGTTTTCAATAATTTTAGCATTTATTTATTGACCTATTTTTATTTTATTAAAATTCTCAAGTGGCTCTTTGGGATTAATTTATATTTCCCAAATATTCATCTAATTATTTGTCTATCCTTTACTTGAGATTAAATTATATACCACAAATATTTAGGTACTTATTTTTCTATCTTTAAATTTCTTTAAATTCCCAATAGATTATTTGCAATTAAATGATGCCTTCAAAAATATACCCTTCAACCAGAAATCCTTAAAAATCAATATATAATTTTTCCACTGCATATTCCAACATATTTACAAGCTTTGTTTCACTTTATGTTAACTCATACATATTCAGCCATTAATAACAAAAGTAAATTGCAATCTTTGTTGAATGAAGTTCAGTTCTTTTACGCGGCACAACTTTATTTTATATATTTTTTTGTTGTGCTGAACTCTGTCGATTGACCGATTAACATAAACATTTTCCTGATTAATGGCCATCGGCAGAGTGTTTCATTTGGTCTGGGTGCGGTCCATCACTTTGATCGATCATTGTTCGACGTCTGTATATAAATATATATATATATAAATAGTATATATGGTGGTATATCCTATGGTATTCAGTGGGCCAAGTTAGTGCCACTAAGCGAGGTCATTACAGACGTTAGCCCATTAATCATAATCCACAGATCATCATCAATGGGTCATGGCTTCGATTTGTTGCCTTATTGTTGAAGCTTCCCTTTTTCTTCGAGAAGCTGTCAAAGGTAAATGTGTTAAACTTGTTAAGTTTAAGTTTAAGCCGAAGCTTGGGGCTTAGGTTGAACTTAAGTTTCGAAATGAATGGAGTTGGAAGAAGATAATGTCGAATTTTGTGGCTTAAGGGGGATTAATGGATGGAAGCTATAGCTTTTCTTTCCATGAAGGTGTTGAAGGCAGTTAAAGTTTTACAATTTTCTTAAATTTATGGTGGCTTGGCAACTTAAAAATCCCACACAAATGATTTGTATTATTTTTAAACTGGTGTATATTATTACAAAATGTATTGAAAAAAACTACTTTTACACTGCATAATCTAACAAATTCCTAACAAATAATAAACTTAAAGATAAAAACCCATTGGGCAATCTTTCAATGCCTTAATCAACCGACAAATAAACACTTATCAATCATGGGGAAACTCACGTTTTATGCAAACAATATCTTATCTAAAAAAACCAAGTTGAGACCACATTTCCCATAGAAAAAAGTCAGGTTAAAGCACAGCAAAAAACAAACTCTAGAGATGACTAAGAAACACCGACAAAAAGTATCGAATTAAAAGTGCCAAATACTTCTCACGTTTGCTGATGAATTTGTGGATAATCATCTACCATAATCATCAGTAATCATTTTTTAGCCCGACACCAATTAGCACCTTCGGATTGAGCCAAACCCACGCAAGAATCAAGAAGAAAAAAAGTAAATAAATTAAGAGAAGAAAATCCACCGCAAAATAATTGTAAAACACGCAACAACGTAGGCTTACGTAAGACTGTAGGTTGTATAAATTATACACCCGCTTCCCTTCCTTGCAGACAGACCAAAAATATACGAATTTTAATCAGACAAACACTTCTACTTCGTTTTGTTTTTTATTGATTAATGGCGTTCGATTAGGGTCTCATAAATTAATAAAAGAAGTCCCAAAATCGAAGCGTCATCGAACACACAAAATAAAGGTGAACCAGAGAGAGCGGCAGAGTACAATGAAAACTAATTTTGGAAGCCGAAAAGCTGAGAGCATAAAAGAACTCCGCTTGGGTATATATAATACGCAGATTCCAGCAGCCTCTTATGATATATAAATAGCAGACACACCCCCTCAAAAAAGTATATGCACAAAAGCTCGAGACTCCTCTACTACGCAACCTTTTTAAACCACTTCATGTGTCAAGTTTCAAGCTCAACATTAACCCCTTACGAACTTAATTAAGCAATATCAAAGGGGAGTGAAGTACAGAAGCAAAAGTAAGCACTTCTAAAGCGGAATTATGCTTTTGTTTCAACTAGACTTCATTATGGAACTAAATGAAAGAACTAGGGTGTGATATTAAATTATAAAACCTGCCTTAGAAATTCGTATTTTAATATTTAAAGGTAGCTTAAGAAGTAATGATGCGAATTTGTTGGGTAAAATCAGAACCTAGAGACCTCAAACTAGCATAAAATATAAAGAAATATTTTAAAAATAAATAAAATAAACAATTTATAATTACAAAGATACATAATAATAAATCCTGAGTTCACTCTGAATACGATTGTATAATTGTATAATAATAAAAAAATATATATATAATATAAATTTGCTAATAAATAAACCTTGAATTTGCCTACTCAAAATAATTGTGTATGATAACATCAAAAAAGAAAGAAAAAATGCATAAAATACATATAAACTTTATATAATCTTTGATTAATCTTCTATAATTGCAAAAGAGTAATGACAAATAATGAACCTACGATTGATGTACTAAGAATAACTTTAGATAATTATAAGATATTAGTAAAAGTGTATATAAGTTATGTATTCCAATAAATAAACCTATGATCTAAACAGAATAGATTTCTATAATAACAAAATAGAAACAAAAAATATATAATTAGCAACAAACTCCCACATTTGACCACATTTTGTGTTAAATCTAATTATTCCTCCTCCATTCTGTATTTGAGTTCCCTCGCCTGATTTTGTCATTATTGTTATTGTTATTATTATTATTATTATTTTTCTACCGTTTTGACAACTTTGTATTTATATTTGCCTGCCTGCTCGCCACACTCAAACTCACACTCAAACTCACACTCATACTCACACTCAAACTCACACCCATACTCACACTCAGGCCGGCTCAACTCTTTTGGAAACCCCATTTTTATTCCCTCCCCATTTCGGCACTCCACTTTTTATAGCTACTGTATTTTTTACGGCTAATGGGCGGTAACTGTAGAACTGACAACAAAATTGGCGTGCAAATTGAAAATAGGAAAACGAATCAAAAACGAAAACAGGTATAAAAAAAATACACAAAAAATACAAATAATAACAACAAATTGAAGCGACTTCAATGAAATATCAAGCCTCGACATTGACTATATTTGATTGTATTCAAAAATACAGAAAAATAATAAAGGCAGCTACTAGAACAAGAGCTTATTGATTTGCACAGTTGGTCATTGATAAAGGGGGAAAAGGTGGGCTAGAAATTTTCCAGAAAAGAAAAAACACTCCACGCTCGTCGGGGGAAATGAAACGGACGCTTGATGAATTCAAAAGAAATTGAAAATTTTTTATTTCAGGTGGACAGCGGTGGAGGGGGATCTCGCCAGTTAGTTCGATTTATGTTTTATTGAAGGCAATTTGTTGTTTGCCGCTCTGTTATGTTTTTTTTTTCCAGTTAGTAGTAATTGAACATCATAAATTGCTATCGACATTTTTTCTTCTTCTTTTTTCGTTATTGATTTTACAAATTTAGCAAATCAATTAAGTTAAGCCAAGTCATGGGAAGGAATACACACAAGTCATATGATGACGATGCTATAAGAGCGTTTAATATTATATAAATATTTAACGACTTACACATGAGCAACACCAAACGTAACATTTAAAAACAAATAGCCCGATTTAATCGACAGTAAATTTCAAACAAAATAATTGCAAAAATATTCAAGGAATGCGGCTAAACCAAAAGCAGTCAGGCAACAATAACAAAAAGGAAAAATATAAATAAAAAAAAAAGAGAAAAACAGAAACAAAGACGTTGACTTCGACACATGCACAGAAAATAAAATATAAAACCACATTGTGGTTAAAATAAATTAGTGATTAATCTGTTTAAAATGTGTGTATTGTATTGAAATGTAAGCTTTATATTTAGTGATTTTCCCTATAAAATGTACTTGAAAATAATTTAAATGTTTTGCATGTTTACATAGCACTTTCTCCCTGAATTCATACTTGGGAATTTTAAGACACACCCATCATGAGTATTTTATTATTATAAAAATGTATTTACAAAATATATAAAAAATGTTTCTGAACTAATATTTATTAGCAAACTCATCAGTAACCTTTTCTTTTAAAGTTCAACGACAACCAAAGCTTAATTAATGAATGAAAAGCGAAAACCCAGAAAAGAAATGAAATCATTAATGAATAATAATGACGCACCATCAGATATAACAATCTTAAAAGATTTCGGTGACAGCTCTGATTAATCTGTCATATATTTTATATATCAATCAAGATCAAGAGGCAGCCGCTAGTCATAATCATTATCTTTGAAATAAACCTATGAAACCTGTCACTATAAATTAATATAATAATTTTCCACAGTGCACAGACTGGCGAACACCTGTTTATACCCACATATAAATATATATATAGCCGACTTCGACTTGATATAACTACAGTGAGTCATGAGTCTCGGGTTTGACACACTGAATTTAGCCCACACTCCATCTCCTCCTATCTGGTTTTATTTATTTTTTCAGACACGTGCCCTCAAAGCAGACGCATTAAAAACCCATTTCAATTCTCCACTTGAACTTGAAATCTACAGAAAAAAGAGAGAAGAAACTTAAACAGCAACAGAAACAGAAGAAACAAAGACGCCAAGTATTTTAATTGCATCTTTAAATGCCAATTTAAACTAAGCTCCCCGAAAACTTTGTTAATTTTGCTAAAAATAAACAATAAGCTCACTCTTTTTCTGGCTTTCATCAGCATTTCTCTCTGTCTCTGCGACTCGCATTAAGTTTGCTTTGATTGATGATGCCCGATTATGAGTCACTCAACTCGAAATATATTATAGAGAAATATATAGAGAAATATATAGAGAAACATTGAGATCTCCCCAGTGGGTAAGTGGGTTAAGTCGGCAATTGATGTCCGCGGCGCGTTATTCGTATTGACATGTCACGGTAATCGGATATAGGGCAAAAATTATTACCACCATGATGACTTGTTGAATGCCATAAAATGAGACTAATAAAATCGAGGGTAAATGAAAATATAAAGCATAAATCAAAACTATCCTCTTTCAACTGGAAAAGGTATTAATTAAAATCATAAAAAATATAAAAAAACAAATTATTGCACTTTTAAATGGTATATAGTTTGAAACCAGGGTTTAAAAAACGGCTTAGTATATCAGATAAGTGCGAGCGAAATAGAAATAAGAGCTAGTTACTTAATTATCAAATAACTCCCAGGTTTATCATCCGATTTTATTTAAATTTTTAGCCTTACTTCAAACAAATATATTTGCTACATATTTCTTAATAAATATATGAATAAATAGTTAAATATCTCAAAACCCGGGTTTGAAATACGACTAAATACATAAGACGAGTGTGAGGGAAATAGAAATCAGAACTTGCAATTTAATTAATTGATATCTTCTAGATTAAACATTGGTATTCAATTTTTCAAAGTAAGACAATAAAAATATAATAATGAAATATTTGGTATTATTCTAACTTTAAATAAAAAATGTTGTAAAATATTACAACTCCTATTTCTGGCTTTAATGAAAATTTGAATTTAAGAGTTGAACGACATTCCTTTGGTGCTACACCCTTTTGAACCGCACCCTCGGATTTCCTCTCTTGTCACACCTGTGAAATGTGTGTGTGTGTTGGTTGGTTGTTGTGTCTGTGCCTGTGTCGCCCCCACAAAAGAAGAATTAAAGCTGTTACCCTGTTTCTGTTTCAGTTCTCTTCTTTTTACGAGTATGTGCCCCTCTGTCAGCATATTGTATCGCTTTAGGCATCGGATAAAAGCGTTGACAAAACCCGCTCCCAGCTCCCCATAAAAAAAAAACACAACCAAAAGTCCCCCTTCGTTTTACAATCCGCCGCAGAGTCAAGTGCAGTGAACCATTTTGGGGCACGTCGTCGTCGGGCAAACAGAAATGGAAAATGGAAAATGGAAAACAAAAAAAACGGCGAAATAAAAAAACATTTCCGTTCTGCATTGAAGTGTAAAAAAAAATCGAATTTAAAATTAGATATGGTAGTGATCGAAGTTAGAAATACCCCTAAAGGTCTATTATATATACGACATCGTTTTTAGTTAATAATGTTCAGTCAATAACGTTTTATTGACAATTAAAATCACTGAAGATGTTCTGTGTATATCTAAAATATACTTTTGTTTTAAGAAAGTAGTAAAGGTTTTGCTAACATAGAAAAGCTAGAAGACTTTTTAAACAATTTATACTATTTACCAGAAAAAATCGTATTTAATTTAAAATAAATTGTTTTATTTAGAACAAAAAGTACTAACTTATTTGATTTGAAATTTAAATTCTGTTCTGCCAAATTCAATAAACAGTCTCCCCCCTTAAAAAGTCTGGCTTGCAAGCAGCCTTTGAACTTTTTGGTTATATTTTTAGAACAAGGTAAGGTCGTTAAAGGTTTAATGTAAGCCAAAATATGCGCAGAACAAATATTGGCTTTCAGATTGGCCTTAATTTGTATTAAACCAACAAGACTTTCAATATATATAAAGCCTTTTATGCTTTAAAAATATGTAGAAGCTCTTCCTTATACTTATTTGTTCAGGTAAAATATATTAATGTATATATAGTATATATTAGTACATATCCCCCTGTATAAATTCTTGAGTGACTTACCGCACTGCCCCCCATTGAGGACCAGTCCGTCCTTGAGCGCCTGATGTTGCTGCTGCTGCTGCTGCTGGGCATTGTTGCTGCTGTGCAAAATATCCGACAAGGACAAGGACGAGGCTATGAGCTGGCGCTTCTCCTCGAAGTTAAGGTAATCCATGGAGTTGCTCCGCTGCGGGGTTACCGTAATGGTCACCGACTTTTGCATCTTGGCCACCACACAGAGCTGCTGCTCCAGCTCCGATTGACCGCTCCCCGACTGGGCCTGGCCATGGGCATTGGGGGAATCTGGTGGCGTGGCCGAAGGATGGGCAGAGGAATGATCGATGCCGTCGGTGAGATCGGGAGGTGGCAATTGCTGCTGTTGCTGCTGGTAGCTGTGATTAAGCTGATGCTGGCCGTAGTAGCTGAAGGCCGACTGAGCCGTGGCCGCTGAGTAGGAGGGTGGACCCAGTGGCGAGTGTGGCGGGGCATGGGCCACCCTACTGGCAGCAGCCGGCGACAGTTGGTAACCAGCTCCAGCGCCTCCGCCGGGTGAGTTCTGACCCCCATCGTGTCCATTGATGGCTGCCACCAAGGTGGCCAGGTTATTCCGACTGGTGTTCCCAATGTTGCCCCTTTGGGTGAGCTGTGCCTGGGCCTGGAACTTGTGCTGCTGCTGCAGTTGTTGCAGCAACTGTTGCTGCTGCTGCTGGTAGGCCATCGGTGGATGTTGCAGCTGCTGCTGCTGCTGCTGTTGCACTGTGATGTTGCTGCTGTTGCTACTGTTGCTAGCCGTCGACTGTTGACTCTGCAACTTGTTGCTCCTCAGCGACATGTTGTTGCCACCGTGACTCACTACCTCATTGTCACGTGACAAACAACTAATTGGCGGTTAACACGCCGCCGGTGTGCGTGGGTTTTCCTCTCCTTTTTCTCCCCCACTTTCCTTTGCTTTTTTGTAATTTTTCCTTTGCTTTTTTCCTTGTTTCGCACTTCACTTTTCTTGTGTCACTTTTTCAAGGGTTTCACTTTTGTTTCGGTGGCTTAATTGCTGCAATTAAAACAGGTGTTGGGCTTAGCGGGCATGTTGCATGTTGCATGTCGCCGGTAAACACTTCGACAAAACAGGCAACACGGCGTACGCGAATTTATATCATAGTTAGCACTCTCTTTGGGATCGTCAAGAATCAAGATCTAGATCTATTTTCATTTTAATTTCCCAAGGAAAATCCGGTTGGTTACAACTTTTATAGCACTTTTAGTCTTTGTATATATTTTATGACCAAATATACATTTATATTTATTTATTATTGGTTTTAAAAAACTTATATATTGTTTCATTGGTTCATTTAAATGTTTGTATTCGATTTTATGATTTGTTTTCTTGTTTTCTTTTACATTTAATATTATTGCATTCAATTTCTTAATTAAAATAAACAAAAGACAATTGTTTTATCAATTGTAAGCCAATTTATAAATTCCTCTAGTTAAGCAAACAAAACAAGTGAAATTGGCACACCTTTCCCAGCATTTTCCTAACGACTTTAACACCCATTTTTGGCACTGATAAAATAGCATAATCAAGAGTAACATTTCTGGCACTGCTTTTCGCCTCGAGAAAATTAACTGAAAATGCAGCCAAAGCATTTTCACACACAAATGCCACAAAAGCCGCAGTAAAAACACACACAACCCGAAGCCAAAAACCAAACTCTGGACCACTTGTCGTTGTCATCATCAAAAACGCTGCAATTGCCAACAGCTGGTGAAGATGGACGGTTGGATGGATGGAAAAGATCCAGGGGAAAAGTGTGGTGCACATGCACACACAGTGATGGAGTAGATGGAAATCCATCCAAGGAAATGGAGCATCATCGCTGTGCACTGTGTGTGCACCACTGCACCACTTGAAACTTGAAACAAAAGAAGCCAAAATGAAACGGAAAATTGCCATGGTTGGAGATGGTGATGGAGGTGGAGCTGGATGTGGAAACTCCTCTCAAGGATGCCTCTGAAGGATGGCCAAAGGCAACAAAGGAACAGGCAAAATGGGGGTTGTTGGAGTACAAGGAGATGCCTCTTCGCATTGAAGTGTCCATGGGGAAATCGAGTGTAACCAAGCCGAGAGGGTTAAGCGACAGAAGGGGTTAAGCCAGCAAGCTACTTGCCAATTTTCAGGCTTTTTACTGATAAGGAAAGGGGTTTGATTATCAGGAAATGAGTTTATAAATTAATAATTAGAGATATTTAAGAGATTTTGATAACAAAAAATACATTTAAATTATTTAAAACAATAGTAAGACTGTTAAATAAGAGTTAAATTATATTAAATAAATAGAAAAGGAATGCCAAGGCTTATAGTTCTTAGTTATTTTCATTTAAAGGCCTACTTTATTTACCAAAAAATTATTTCTAGGAAGCAAATGCATTGTGAAAAAGTTGAGAAAAATCCCTGAAAAACCCTAAAACAAAAAGAACAAAAACTCCACCACAAAAAGAAGTGGGAAAATGCATTTAAATCTCACTAGTGAAAACAAATCCTTTTCACAGCTCACACAAACTGAAACTCAAACTCAAACTCAAGCGGAAAGCCAAAAGTTTCCCTGGAACCTTTACATATTTTCCAACTATTTCCATAGTCAAGAGTAAGGCAGTGAAATAAATATTATTATTATGTTTTATATATCAATTTTTCAAAATCCTTAGAAAGAAAATAAACATTTATAATGGATAAATTATTTAATCCAGTATTTTAAGCTTGCTTTTAGGTCTACAAAAATATTATTAATTTCGTAATCACTTTTAAAATGATATTTAAATACTTTTCTTTAAAAACCCAACTTTATTTTCTGTGTACCAAGGTCAAATGGCAACGAGTTGGCAGCTCGGGTTGAGGGAAATCTTATTACAATGCATATTGGGACGCACAGGTAGAAAACTTCGTTGAGTTGGAAGGCCCAGACAAAAGATAAAAACTGGTGGAAAGGAAGGGAGAAAGGAGGAAGGAAGGTGCAGAGACAGGGCGACAGGCAAAGTGCACAGGTAAGCGGAATTAAGGCAAGATGATGATGATGATGACGACGACAGGATACACACAAAAAGGGAATGTCGACGAAAAAAAAATCGAAGAAAAAATAATAATAAACCCGGCACGACATCAGCAGCTGGGACAAGGGATTCCAGAAGAATACAAAAAATAAGAAGACGAAAAGAAGAACACGAAGAAGCTGCCACAGAAAATAATAACTGCGGCGAATTGAAATTCAAAAAGCGTTCCATTCTTCCCTTTTTTAAATTTAAATTTGTTGAATTTTTTTGTATTTGTATGTGTTGAACTTGTTTTCCCTTTTTTTACTTGTTCTAGGAATCAAATTTACTAAAAATAATGTTTATAATATATAAACAAAATATTTCAGCATCCTATTAATTTTGTTTAAACATAAACAAGACTTTGTATATGATTTAATAGGTTTATAAATACATAAATCTAGTTTTTGATATTTTTATCACAATTTATATGTTGCAACCATTTTTATAAACCTGTTTTTATCTACATTTGAAAGAATTTGAAACTCTTTAAAAATAGTTTTATTATTGATTGATTATTGATATATATATTTTTTTAATTTGTTTCCTCTATCCTTTTTTTAAATATAAATATCTGCTTAGTTAGTTTTATCATTTTACAAGACCCTATTGATAATAATATCGCTTTTAAAGCTTTTAAAAATATACTCTTTAAAAGAAACTCCCTCAAGCCTATTTTTTATGGCCAACCATTAAAGAAACTTTTTCTATATTTTATATTTTGATGTTTAATTTCTTGCTTGGTTTGCTGGCCCAAAAAGTCCATACAAAACAAAAAAAAAATGAAAAACAGAGAAAATTGGTAACCAGAACACAGAGTTGGTTGGAAATCTTGGCTAAAAGTAACTGTAACTAGGCTTTTGTGGTCCGTGCGGCTTGCTATTTCTGTTTCATATATATGTGAATGTATATACATTTATTTGTTGGTTGTTCCAGTGCACTGACTTTTGGCTCGTTAGGCAGTTAGTTAACTTTTTTTTGTTTTACTTTTTTATTCTTTTTTATTTTTTTGTGGATTTGGCGCGCGACTCACATTAAAAAGGCGGCCAGGCGCGAATTGAAGAGAGCTCAGGAAGTGGGGAGAAAAAATGGGGGGAGAGTTAGGGAAATAGTCGTAGAATGTGGAGCACATTTAGTTGCAAAAGGCAGCACAATAGGTGCACCGAAAGAAAATTATAATAAAATAAATTGTTTTAAAATATTTAATAGAATTTTAAAATATTTTAAGTTGAGAAACGAAGCAGTTATACAGGTTTTCTAGGAGGCAGAAAGTTAATTTGTTAATTAGTAGCCATAGCAGGCTAAAAATATGAATAATCTGTGGGGTTGCCGGAACTTGTTGGGAATTATAAGCACAACGCAAGGGATTCTGAGATTTTTAAATTTATTTATGACTTTAATCCTAGTGTTATATCTTTAGGGAACCACTTATTCCATCATCAGTATCTTAAGCTAAGATAATTTTATATCTAGCAAGGTAGCTCGCTCTTTTACCACTTGGGAATTATAGCAATAAATCAAGCTATTCTGAGATTTTTAAACTTTTTTCACATAAATCCTTGTGTAATACCTTTAAGGACTATTTTCCCCCCCGATTCCTTTTCATATCTGCAGTGGCAACAATAACAATAAGAAACTTTTTTTTATAATGCAGACAACATTTGTTTTAACGAGCGTCCATTGGTGCAAATGCAAAAAAAAAAGTAAAGAAAGAGAGAAGCGATTAAATTAGCAAATGCGTGGACTGCAAGGGGTGCGGGGTAAAGGGGCGGAAAATGGGGGTACATGGGGATGTTGCGGTGGGGGGAGGGGCAGGGGGGTGGTGCAACATATTGCACATTGCATATTGCACATGTGGAACGGCGCTCTTGCAACTTGCAGCGTCAGCAGCAGGCGCATATTAAAAAAAAAAAATAAAAAAAAGTGTATATATGTATGAGGAAAAAGCTCCAACAAAGAGCGGCTATCCGCCTCTCGCTCTAGCCTATGCGCCGTCCCTCTCGCTCTCGGTTTTGTGGCAAGTTCATTGAACCTCATTTACAGTTCAGTAGTTTAGCGATTTTATTCTCACGAGAGCAAGCGAGAGAGAAGGCCTGAGAGGGAGGCCCGACTTTTATTTTTGTACTACTATTTTTTTATTTTTTTTTTTGGGGCAACTCTGGCTTTGTGCGAAAAAAATAAATAAAATAAATGAATTACAGCAAAACTACAGTGAAATACAGTCAAATATGTAATAATAATATTGTAATATTTGTAGGTTTGATAGGTAAAATAACATAAAGAAAACAATCTTTGGAAAGAATAACATAGGATCGATCGGAAATTAATCGCATTCGATTTTATTTTTTTTTTACGGTAAACCCCTTATAAAACATTAAAAATTTTGAAATAAAAAAATTGTTCTTCCGCAGATGGCTAGAGTGACTCGGCTGTTGATGCTGATCAAGAATATATATTATAAGAATATAAGAATATATTTATAGGGTCGAAAATTACTCCTAAACAGCGTAACAAGCCAAAAATAATAACACCCTTTAAGGGTATAAAAATTCTGATTTAATATAATGCTTAAAAAACTTTAAGATGTTATATCCGTTAGTTAAAATTTCCCTTTTATCGAATTTTCCCTGTAAAACCCAAACAATGGACTAAAAAAAAATCCAAAATAAATGTGAGACCAGAAAGGAAAGCGTTGGGAACAAACTAGCAACAAAAACTAATGCGATTTGTGTGGCAGCGAAAAAAAAAACAAACCTCAGAGATTCATGGATTTTTCGTTTGAGAGGCGGCGCCGCCGCCAGCCAAAAGGCAATCAAATCCAATTAGAAACAAAAATCCGAAAAATACAGAAAAACTCGATGGGGAAAAAGAACTTTGTTTCGTTATTGAACAAAAAACAAAGTCATATGTAAAAAACTGAACAAAAAACACAAGAGTAACAAAAATAACTTCCAGCACACGCGACTTTGGATAATAAAATTTGCCAAAACTCAAAGAGAGAGACCAAAGAGAGACGGCGATAGGCAAAGAGGTGGAGAGGTGGAGATGAAGAAATAAACGGAGGCAGCAACAAACAACAAACAAACAACAAAACAGAAACCGAAACAGCAGCAAAAACCAACAACAATCAACTCTTTTGACCAGCAGCTGTCGCTTCAACCTCGCACAGTGGAACGCAAACCAATAGAACGATTAGGGGTGGAAAATGAACAAGTTAATGATTTTAGTTGGTTAATATTAGGCAATTAAAGTTAAAGTTATTTAGCAAGTATACATTTAATTAATTCACAGAGTTTCAAGGGAAATAAAAATTCAAAATGAAGGAAATTTGTATTTATATAAATTTTTATAGCATGTTGTAATGTGCACTACAATTTATTATTTATTATTCCTCATTATGAAACGAATATTATTCAGTAAAAACCACAAAATCATTGTTAAATCAACGTGATAACTTGTTTTCAGCAAATGATATCATTGAAATCAATGAAATCAAATTTTAAAATATTTTACAGTATTAAAATTCCTTTAAAATGTCATTCTAACAACTCTAATTTCCTATTATTTTCAATAACACTACTAAAATATTGAACCAAGTACAAAACAAATTCATTTTTTAAGGGTTTGCACAATATCATATCACAAGAATTAATAAATTTAAAATTTTTTTGGCATATTTTATAGTTTAAAATTCCCTTTAAAAGGTCATTGTAACAGTAACACTTATATATTATTCTTAGTTCCACTGTACTGTGCGGTACAAGTGTTCGGGGTTGCTGCTAATGGAACACAATTCACAATTCCACAATTGTGGAAGTGGAAGTGGGAAGTGGGAAATGGAAATGGAAATGGAGGAAGAAGCTAGCTAGCCGCTGTCTCTATCTATGCTCCCCCTCTCTTTCTCGGCCTTTGAGTTTCCCCATCTCTGTCTGCAGTGCAACGACAGAAGCAACAAAAGCAAAACAGCAGCAGACAGCAGCAGAAACCAAATGGACAGAAAACAACAACAGCAAAGCGAACGGTGGAGAAGATTCGTTGCTTTTGTTGTTGTTGTTGCTGTTGTGGCGGCTGAAAACTTGTGCTCCCCGGAGAAGTGGAGAAGAGATGTGGGGAGCCGAGAGAGAGAGAGAGAGAGAGAGAGAGAGAGCGAAAAAGAGAGGGAGAGGGTGCCGCAGTTAGTGCGTTCCACAACACACACACACACAACACACCGAATTTTCGCATAAATTTAAATTTGCGCGCAAACGGCGTCTACAAACAAAAAATAAGTACTAGTAACTACAGTGAAAACTTGTTTATGAACGCTACAAATTCAAAAGATTCTTTTTTGAAACACTATACCGTTAAAAATGGTATATAATTAAAAGAAAAAATTAAAAGAAATAAAAAAAAAGGTTTTAGAATGTTTGCAAAATGTTTAGTTAATTTTAATTTATTAATGTATTATTTAAGTAACCACAATAAGTAAATGTTGGTATTTTCATAAATATAATCCATGTAGAATTATTAGAAAACTGTAATATAATTACAAACTACAAAAATTTCAGTAGAATCGCAGCTAAAATTACGAAATATCTTAATTCTTTCAAAGAAAATAGTATATATAATAAAATAACTAATTCAAAATATTTTCTATATCACGAATCACTGTTCTTACTAGTCATGTTCCACTGTAAGGGCAATAAAAGGGACCAAGAGAATGCGTTTTTTTCGGGGGTTGCTGGGATGCTGCGTTCAGAGGGGGGTGGGTGGGATTATGTGTGGGCGGTGGCAAGAAGAGGGGCAGCAGAAGGAGCATGGGGTCGCAAGTCCGGAGTAAAGTGGAGTAAACTGAAGTCTGGAGCACAACAAAAAGTAGTAAAGGCATCCGAAGAGGGTGCAAAAATCTCGTAGTATACACACACTACCAGACTTTTCCCCAGCAAGAAGAGAAAAGAATGAAAAAAGAAAAGAAATCCCGTCTAGACACACATTGTAAGTAGATGAAAATATTTGGTTGCAGGAAAAAAGAAGAGGAAATATAATGAAATGTGTAATTTCCTTTACCAGCTAAATACAACCCTACCCCTCTCCCTAGTGCACTATCTGTTCCCGGCACGTAATACCTTTGTGATAAGGAAGCAATTGTAGCACATTTCTCTGTTATTTTTTCAATTGCACCATCATTAAAATCGTGTTGTTGCGGATAAGATAAGGCACGGCATAGCTCCGATTGCGTTAAATATTTCCCCACATTTTTCGTGTGGAAATCCAATTTAGCGAGCGTGCCAAAGAAATTCAATTATTTATGCATATGTACAGTTTTTCGTACTTGTGTTTAACACAAAAGAAAAACAGCTGCGCGCAAAATATTTTATTAAACTGTAAAGTATTTTGTTTATTCAACGAGAGCGAAAAAAAAGCCGGCAGCTAACTGTTTATTTTGCCAGGTTTATTGTTATTTTCTGTTTATGCTATTTTTATGGCCACCCCTCTTTTCCGTCTTAAAAGATTGTCTTGTGTTATTGATTTCACTTTTTAACGATGAATATCAGATGGGGGACTTTTATTTATTTTCATTTTTTTAATACAGTAAATACTCTGCAGCCCAAAGTTTAAACAAATCAATAAAGTGATTAAAATAGAAATCATTAGTAACATATTTTGAAAAATGTCTTTGACTAAAAATATTTTGGAAATGGTTTTCTTTTAGACACAAAATCATTAAAAATTATATGAAGACATTAGCATTAGTAATTTACAAAGAAGAAATAACAGAAATGTGTTATATTTCACCATATTGTGTTTTAAGTAAATATATAAGAATTTTTCACATTATAATTTCGCTAAATGGTATTATTTCAGATTTGTATTCATATAATTATTTTATATATTTAAATTTATATTATATTTCACCATTAATGTAAATATTATTACTTTCCTTCACATTAACTTGCAATATACAGACAAAATTAAATGAAAATTAAAGAAAAATTACTAATTACTAATTATTTGTATTAAAACTTCACTTTTAGAGCCTTCACTGTACAAAAATTCCCACCAAAAAATATTCATAGTTTTCTAATTCTTTTGTTTATTATTATATTCCCTTTTCTCTGAAGCACCTGTCTCCGTTGACTTTTTAATCATTATTTATTTGTTGTTATGCATTTACATACTACTTTCCATGTTTTCTAACTTTGCTTTGTTTGTTTAATGAATTCACTGGGAAAAATACAGCAACAAATTGGGTAAAGGAATTTGTTTAAAAAAATGCCTGAACTGAGAGCGAACGAGCGGGCGAGAGAGTGAGAGCAATACTATGCCATTGTGACAGTGGGACAGAGAGAGGTAGAGAAGTTGTAAAACCGGATTTTCCTTTTGGGCACTTTCGTAGTTTTTGTTGTTTTTTTATATATTGTTGCCTTTTGCACTTTGTCTCGATCTTCGATCGGTTTTTATTTCCATTTAGATATTCAATTTTTCAACTACTAAAAACCACACATTTATTCGTTTTCCTTTTCTTCGGCTGCTTCTTCGCACTTCTGCTTCTTCTTCTTTGGCTATTTTGTTTACTTTTGGCTTTTCGGTTTTCTTTCCTCTATTTCGCACTTGCACTTGTTGATTATCTTGTCGCTTATAATATATATTTCTCGTTTGCTTATGCTTTTTCTTTGTATTTCTTTGTGCTTTTGCAATTTTTACTAATAATTTATTAAAAGCAAAACTGACGTACGCACACACACTGGTGCGCTGGCCACTACACTTACACGCACGCACACTGGCACACACACGCGAGCGACGACGCGCCGCAAAAAACAACACAAACAAGACGCAACTCAGAACGGAACGGCAAAAACGCGGCGAATCTAACAACGAACGCAAAACTAACACAAAACCCGACGAATCCGCGAAATTTAACTAAATTGAGCACTAAAATTCGTTGCGCGCTTGTTTATGTTTCTTTTCCCGTCTCGCGTTTTTTTTTTCGACAATTTTTTTTGTCGAATGCGGCTCTGCACTCGTATTTATAGGTTTCCGTGGTCAACGGTGCCCGTTTGGATTTTTTCCCGTCAAAACTGGCTTTTATTGACGGCTAGCGGCGGGAAACATTTGCGAGAGAATTCTGTTAAGTTACGCTCACGCCGTGTTAGGTTGCGCTCTCTCTCTCCGATCTGTTAATTTCTACATGAGAATTCGACCCCAAACATCTGTAAACGTGTAGAACCGCTCTGTAACCGTGTCAAATGTGTAACAGTCAAATGTTAACCTAGCCTGGCGTACCTCACAAAATAGTAATTATTTAAAATTAAGAATTTATCGAAAATGATTAAAATTACCAGCAAAAAATGACTATATCTAAATGACTAAAGAGATTTTTGACTGCTTTAAGATGATATAGTTTATATAGAGGAATATTAACTTAATAAAAATGTGTTAAATAAATCAATATATTGAAATCAATTATTTAAACTAAAATGCTTAATTATAACACTCAATATTTAAAGAAAACTTTGTCTTATTAATTATTTTAAATTTATTGCTGGATGAAAAACATAAATTTCCCGTAAAAGTGAATAATTAATACCTCCTTTCCCTAATAATTAAATAGTTAATTAGTTTTCAATCTATTTTGCTTAATCAAGTGAATATTTACACTTAAATTAACCTGTGTTTTTCAGTTCTCTCACAGAGAAGGCTTTTGCTCTTAATTATGTGAACTAAATTGAATTAACTTTGCCAAATCATTTGGAATTCACACACGTATGACCGCCCACTTTCCACCCACCCGAAGGCCATAAATTGACAATTAGAAAGGAAAACAAAAACAGAGAGAGAGTCTGGAAATGTGGGAAAACTATTGAAAATCAATTTGGATTCCACATTAACTAAATTTAAATAAACAGAGATATACAAATACTAAAAATCCCTCAGAAACTTTTTGTTTTTCTCCAAGTTCCCTGATGAAGCAATCATTTTCCGGGGGGGAGGGAAAAGCGGGGAGGGAAAAGAAAAACCAGAGGGGCTCTTCAAAAGCAATTTCACCTTGTTTTTCCAAACACACACACATTATAGTGGATAAACAGAAGCGCGCGGCAAATCTCTTTTTGGCCATATTTAACTTTTCCGGTAAGGAATTTCCCAAAAACGGCTCTTCAAGAATTTTCCCGAGTGGTGGCTGCGGCGTCTACTATTTTTAGGCCCCACTATAAAAGCCCAAGTACAGTGGAGACTAGGCCATAACTTTAAGAATCTTTTATAAGGATATATAATAAAAACAATAAAATTTAAAATACATTAAATACAAATTGATTTTTACGAAAAATAAGCTACTAAATTTAAATTAATGTGTTTCCTTATTTTAAATAGTTCAGAAAATGTATCTATTAAATTCAATTAAACTCAAATCAAAATTAAAATGTCTTCAAAATGGATTCAAAATTAAATTAACCTTAAAACCTATTGATAAATTATTAAAATATTATTTTAAATATTTTAATTTGGTTTTTTGTTATTCATAACGCATTCCATCTGTACAATTATAACAACAACTTCACCCACACAGAACTCATTTATTTTTGTTTTCATCTTTGGAAACTAAACGCCAAACACACACGCACACCCATAAATTTACATACAGAATCCGCTTTTATATATTTAGTAAATACTACAAACTATATAGTGCAAGTAAACGGGAAACGGAAGCATGTTATATGTGAGGAAGGAAAGCAGAGAGGGAGGGAAATGGGAGGAAAACCGAGAGGAAAAATGCCGGCTAACGAAAAGCGCAGGCTCACAGAAAACAAAACGAAAAACAAAAAACAAAAACAACGAAAAGAGAGCGCAAAACAAAGACAGTTTTAAGACAACTGAGGATTTTCGAGCCACTGGCTTTCAAGCAGTGCTACATATTTTGTAGCATGCGAGAAGAAATGTTACGAATGACTTTCCAACTATGAGGGGATTTTTAAAAAGTAAAATATTTTCAAAAGTGTGTTAAAATATATATATATAAATAAATTGAGTACTTATTACTATTTATAAATATTAATTGTTTATTTAATATTTTTACTTGTTGTTTTGTAGATGTTCTATATACATTTTCCTTTATATAAACTTTAATAAGTATTTTATATAAAAATGCATTTTTGTATTTGAAAATGTAATTTTAATTTTATATAGTTTTTATTTTTGCATTTTACTTTTGTACAAAAATAAAAACTAAATAATTCAATTCAATATTTATTAAATGTAATATAATATAATTTTTCATGAAAAATTTAAGCTTGCGAATGCCCAATTTTCGAGCTAATTTATATTATTTAATATATAATTATATTATAGTATAGTTCATATTCTTCTTCTCATATTACAAACCCTACATAAAGATGCAAGTTTCTTTTTATTTATTTTTAAAACTCATTAAAAAATCCCCTTCTTTTGAAAAGAGAAAAATTGCTAAAGATAGTTTCTCGTTTTCAGCTGTAATCGCAGATTAAATCAGCACACAGTTCAGGGCCTGAGTAAATTCCACTTCATTCCGGGCGAACAATTCGTCTTCAATGTCAGTTTTTCCCCAAATTTCCCCGACCTTTTCCAACGCACACACACACCAGGCTTCCTTCTTCTTATCCTTCAGTAAAATTAACTGTGAGGAGCTTGATAAAAAGGCTGCCATTCATTCATTCAGCATCTCAGCATCCGAGCATCTCGGCATCTCGGCATCTGAGCATCTTTTGCCGAAAAAGCTGTTCTCAATGCCAAAGAGCTGCCAACTTAATTTATATTGTATTTAAAATGCAAAATGCACAACATTCAACAATAGATGGAAAGCTGAGGAGCAAGAATTTCGGTTTCTTTCTTTTCCTCCCCAAAAAAAGAAAGCTGCTTTAATTTTACAACTTGACAAATTGATTGTTTGCAAAGCCAAGGAAAAGCGTAACAATGGAGAAGGAAAAGTCCAGAGGGCGGGGTGGAAATAGTTTGGAAATAAAAGGAACTTAATTAGCTGGCAATATGTGAGAAATATAATTCATCAAATATTAAGATATAATATAGAAAATTATATATTTTAAATTAAAATTAAATTAAATTAAATTCAAATTATTTATTTCTTTTCTATATTAAAATATAATATAGAATATAGAATTTTATATGAAATATTCCAATTATTTATTTCTTTCTCCCTGTCTTTCTTTTACTCTATCTCTCTTCTTCTCTGGGTCTCTACCTCTCTCTCTCTAACTCTCTAACTCTTTCACTCTCCCGCACTCTTTCCCTCTATTGTTTTCGGTATGCCCATCTCTTTCTCTGTGTCTCTAGAGATATCTGCTGTTCTCTATCTTTCTCTGCTTATTTCCAGAGGTATCTCTTTCTCATACGCACTCACTTTCTGTTCTCCTTACTCGGAGACTATAAATATGGGGCACAGCCGACGCACTTCCCTTATTTTGTCTCCAGCCGACTCCCTGTTTACATCTAAAGTGATAGTGATAAAGATAATGATAATGATACTGATTGGCCTTCGACACCAAAAATTTCACCTGGACTATGTAATACATATGGATAACTAGGAAAAAGCTCACTGGGATGATATCATGAAAAGCCTGATTGAAGTCACCAAGAATATAATTAAATTAAGCAATGCCGATAAACAATAAGCGGTAAGTCTTAATCATGACAATTATATTATGTATATAGATGCTATAGGATTAATCAGGCCAAGAACCAGCTATGCTAGCTATGCATTTGACATATATCGAGTAATTTCCCTTATTGTTAAAAAGCCTAGTACTTAATTTTATAAATATTTCTATATCTATCTTAACATATATTTGAATTATAGGGTCGGAAATGACTCCTTCTTCAGACAGACATTATAATACCCTGCAAGGGTATAAATATTCGCATTCTTTCAGTCATATTTATATGACAAATTTGTCCAAAAACCAAAGCTTAAAAAACTCATAACTAATATAAAAATTCATTAATTTCGATTCGGTAAGCAGTAAATAGGTTATTAAATCTGGATACTTGAATTTAGATTTTTGAAATTTAAAATTTTTGACATTTTTCAAAATTTTAACAATGTAAATTTTGGCAATATAAAAATTCGACAAATTTTTTCAAATTTTTTTTCCCTTCCCACATGCCCAGAAAGATTCGCCTAATGATGCTGATCAAGAATATATATGGATTATAGGGTCGGAAATGATTCCTTCACTGCTTCACAAGCTTCAGACTGAAATTATAGTACTCTGTAAGGGTATAAATATTCAGTCATATTTATAAGGCAAATTTGTCCAAAAACCAAAGCTTAAAAAACTCATAACTAAGCTAAAAATGCATTAATTTTGATACGGTAATCAGTACTGTGCTAGTTTTTAATAGGTTAACAAATCTGCATACTCAAATTTAAATTTTTGAAATTTAAAATTTTTCACATTTGTCAAAGTTGTAACAATGTTAATTTTAGCAATATAAAAATTCAAAAAAAATTTTCAAATTTTTTTTCCCTTCCCACATGCCTAGAAAGATTCGCCTGTTGATGCTGATCAAGAATATATATGGATTATAGGGTCGGAAATGACTCCTTCACTGCTTTGCAAGCTTCAGATAGAAATTATAGTACCCTGCAAGGGTATAAAATTTAGCATATAAAAATATCGAATTAATATATTTGGAAAAATATATTTTAGGTTTTCTTGCCAGTATACGAATTTCAAAAATTCGATGATTGCCAAAAGTCATATTTATTTCTATTTGCAATCAAAATCTTAATCCATAAAGAATGAAACATTAACAATATTTAAAGAAATTTACATGAAATGATTTAAAATTCTTGAATATCTTACTACATTAAATTAGCTGCATTAAATTATAAAAATGCAAGGCCTTCTCCTCCTTGAAATTATTTTTTTTTCTTTAATTCAAAGTTGAATACAAAGTATGCCTAAGAATCTCTGGCCGTCAAAACGTTAATTGACAATCTTGCCCAGGAAAAGTTAACATGGCCAAAGGTCAAATTGCATTTGCTGCGGGAATTTCATATAGCTTCCGTTTTTCTGTGTTTTATTTTATTTTATTTCGCTGGCTTCATTGTTAGATATATCCAGCCAAAACATAGGTAAACACGGCTTTATTACGAATGCAATGCACGCAACGCAAGGCGGCCATAAAGACGAAGACGTTTGGCCCAAAAGCAACAACCAAATTAAAAGGAAAAAATACGAAAAAAAAAAAACAACGACAGAATAGTAGAAAAAATAATGTAGAAACAGAAAATGAGCAGACGTGCCACGGTCAAGAGTGACCTCTGGCTTTGCCCTTTTATTTGTATTTTTTTCGGGAACCACCCACTCGGCGTCAACTAAACTTTTGCTATAAAAGCCGACGATTTAGCTGCTGTTTAATCATATCAGTTTCTGTTCAATCAGCAGCCAAAACACACAACAATTCAATCCCTCAACATGTTCAAGTTTGTGAGTATATATCCTAGTCCTTTGAGAACTTATAATTGAAAGTGAAGGATAGAACTAAGGATTGGAAGAGTTCCTGGAATTTGACAAGCCTTGAAAGCTAGTGAAACTATAAGAAGACATTTTTAAATAAGAATTGCATCTAAATTGTAAATATAAAAATAATAGATATATAGAGTTTACTTATCAAAAAAGGATCAGTTTCCTACTAAGAACCAAAACATTTTAGTAACATCAAGTAACTTATAGAAATATAAAGAGACTTTCTTCATTAACTTCTAGCTTACTTAGTTCCTTAGCAATTTAAAAACAGTCTTTAGGATATAAACTCCCCCAAAAAGCTCTCCGTTTTAAAGTCAGACCTTAGGTATTTGTGCTTCCTTAACTACTATTATTAACCCAACCCCTCCACCCCTGGCAATTATGTATTTTGGCTAATCAAAGGCTTCCTTCCCTCCTCTTTTCCCCACTTTTCCTATACCATTTTCCTGCCCCCGCATCTCAACCAGTTCGCTTTGTGCCTGTTCGCTCTGGTGGCTGTTGCCTGTGCCAAGCCGCAGTTCCTGACCGCCTACAGTTCCGCCCCCGTGGTGGCAGCTGCCACGCCCTACGCCTACTCGGGCGGCCTGTACGCCTCCCCATACACCGCTGGATACACCGCCGGAGTCTATGCCTCGCCCTATGCCGCCTACAGCGGCTATGGAGCCTATCCCTACAGCTCTCTGTACCTGAGGCGCTAAGTGCGCTCGCTTAGCGAGGGAACACTGTACCCGGATAATTGCTGATGACGACTACGGCTATGACTGTGACCTAATGAACAAATAAACCTGATAAAACAGATAAAGATCCGAGAGACTACAACGACTACTACTGCTATTTGCTGTCATTTGCTTTGAGCAATTGCCAATGCAAAAATGTTGGCCGGGAAAAGGGTCTCGGGAAATTTGTACACTGAACCGAAATGGTAGAAAGAAAAATGTAGAAAAAATATTAAGTTTATGGGGAATTTATTGTTGTGTTTTTTGAAACTCTTGAGAAAGGTATATGAATAGCAAATCTATATTCACAAATGTAAATAACAAAAAAGTCTACAATTTGATATATTCAAATAAAAATATTGAACAAAAAATATATTTCCCCTTCCAAAGTCTAAAATTCAATTCTAAACGCGTCTCAAGGAAGTCTAGAAATTTTCCTCTCAGTGCAAAATGTGACTCAGAGTTAATATAACATTTACAAGTATTTTTTTAACTAGTTAGATTTAGATTAAAAAAATTACCTTAAACAAAATTCCTTAAAACCCATTTTCCCCCTCCCAAACTCTGAATGAAATTTCCAAACACATCTCCCATTTCTCCCAGTGTAGTGCAGTGTGTGTGGAATGCTAAAGGCTTATTTTAAAATATTTACGAATTTGTTGCTGTCGTGTTTGGTTGCTTCTCTGGTTTGGCTTGGCAATTTCCGTTGGCTATCAAAAACATGCGCTTTGCCTCGTATATCATCATGTTGCATGTGGCAGTAGGGGAGGAAAATGTGAGGAAAATGGGTGGAAAATGTAGGGGAAAGGGATATGAAGTGAGGGGTCAACTGTCGCTGGCATGCGTCGGCGTGCATTTGCATTGCTGCTAAAATGTGCAAATTATGGCAACTAAGTTGCCTCATGTTGGCCCAGGCACGCAATGGGTTAAGTGGAAAGGAGGCACTCAATACTCTTGAAAAAAAAACTCTATTAACTTTCTAATAAAATTGTTAAATATTAAAAATAATGCATAAGCAATATTTAAGCCAATTAAGTTCTAAAGGTAAATGGTGGAAATTTTTTAACAATTCAAAATGTTTTTCGAAATTGATTTTTAATAGGAAAATTTGAGTTTTAGAGTTATATAGAGATGTAATAATTTAGGAACTTGAAAACAACATTTTATGTTACAGTGTAACAAGTGGCAAGGACTTTCTTTGAGGCTTTTCTGATTGCCCCTTTCAGTGCCTCCTCTCCCATAAGCCCCTGCTTGCTTTCCCTTTCTTTTTCCTCTTGTTTTTTGTTTTTTGTCGCATATTTTCCTCCGTCAGCTCCAGTGTCGCCATTTGCATAATGCATGTGTGTTAGTGGTGCAGCATCCTTTTTCCAGGAGCATTGTAAGCACCGTGGAAAAAAAAAGAGAGCATCGAAATGCATATGGAAATTGGCCCGAAATGAAAAATATGTGCAACATCCTGAATAAATGCATTTAGATAAGGCAAATGTGTGTGCTTAAATGTTGAATAATGTTTATGCTAATGTTGTTTTCCACTTGATTGGCGAGAAAACTCAAGAAGCAGGAAGCAGAGAAGCGGGTTAAGGTATTTTCAAGTGGGGAAAAATATGGAAACTCATAAATAATGTGAGTTAAACAAGAGAAGCTAAAGACAATTAGGAAGTTGAGGCGGAAAATGTATATAGAAAAATCCCTTCTTTGCCTGCTTAATTTTTCCCTTTATTCTTGTCATTTTCCTACACTTAACAAACACATGTAATTTTGCCCAAAAATATCCTTTATCCCCTGAAGTTTTCCGCTTCATTTCATCACGTTCTTCAAAGCGTTTAAAAAGAGAAAAAATGGCAATCAACTTTTCACTTAACTTGCCATTAATTTGCCATTGTTTTCTTAGGACTTTGTCGCAGCCAAAAAAAAAAGAACAAACAGAAACTGTTTTTCTTTTTTTTTGATGGCAAAACCACTGTGTTTCCATTGAGAGAAAAACCCCAGGAAAAATACCTCATCCGCAGGAGGCCTACAACTTGTTTTTCTTTCGTTTTTCCCCCTCTTCTTTGAGCTTAGAACAAACTTTAAAATGTGTGTGAGTGCGTGTGTGTGTGACGAAAATTTGGTGAAAATCTAAATCTAATTTGCATCGCGGGGCGGATAACGGTAAGCCACAGGAGGCGCCGACTTTGGAAAAGCAAAAAAAAAACCCACACGCGCCACGCTTTTCCAAATTTCCGCCATCTTATAGCTTTTCCACACACGCCCACACACAGAAACACACGAGGAGGAAGGGAATGTCAAAAGTCATTGCACAAATTTTTTGAGGGACATACACCCACTTACAGTCTCCTCCGATTTTGCAGAATATATATACGTTTATATGCCGCCTTATAGCCGGTCCATCAATGTCAAACTTACCTGCAAAGAAACGAGAAGAAAAGCGAGAAAAGGCGGTGAGATAAAAGCGAGTATTCGGTGGTCTGGGAAATGGCAGGAATAATTCAGGTTAAATAAAGTTAAGTGTTTGTATGGGCCCCTCAGGTAAATAACAATATCGAATGAGCAAGTGGGGAAATATTTGGGGAACGACAAGGCGACCTTGCAGATGCACTAATCGGTATAATTGACATATTAAAAGGGGGCTTTCCAAATGTGCCAAGCGTTTAAAAAAGTGTCTAAAAATGGTTAAACTAAAAGTGAGTTTGGAAATTTATTACATTTTTCAGTGATACATTTTAAAAACTTTTAAAAATTATTTCAAATTCATATTTGCTCTCTTTCACGTGATTTTCGAGATTTTCAGGATTTTATAAAGAAACAAGAAAGTAACCTTTGGTAATTTTTTATACCTTTGGAATTTCCAATTTAAATAAAAGATCGAATCGGAAATTATTTATAACTATTTTTAAATTATTCGCATTCTTTAAGTCAATATTTATTGATATATATATATTTATATGTCAATTTATTCGACTAATCAAAGTTTACAAATGTCTTACTTCTGGATAACAATAAATACTAAAAGATTTGCAAATCAATTGG
Organism: Drosophila bunnanda; assembly: GCA_035046265.1. Lineage (NCBI taxonomy): Eukaryota > Metazoa > Arthropoda > Insecta > Diptera > Drosophilidae > Drosophila > Drosophila bunnanda. Next base: position 10,189,989 of record JAWNOB010000075.1, read on the forward strand.
TTTCTAAATATATATAAATACAGTGAGGTGCTTTATGACACTTTTAATCCCTTTTAAAAGCGATTTAGGATTGAAAATCAATTCAAAAGGTGCCTAAAATGAAGCTATGCAAGATTTAAAACCTTAACTCATTTATATTTTAAAGGCGTCCCTGTAACCAAACAATTTGGTTTATTTATCAAATATGCCTTAATATGCCTTAATATATGTAATTAAAGTATATTTGTATATAAATATATATAATATATTTATATATATATATATATAATATATTTTTATATTGCCCCGCCTAAAGAACAATCGTTCGGCTTATCCGCAAAACCTAAAGAGTATTCGAGACATTTGCCACTTCATTGGCTTTTTTTACGCTGTCCACATAATGTTTGCTCTTGAAATGTTTTGTTTGTGGCCAAACAACTAAGTGAGTGACACGACAAATCAAATTAAAATTACCGTCAGTGTTTGTCTGGAGGCAGACACGTAATTAAATTTAATCAGAGTGGAGACTGGGAAAGGAGACACTTCATGTTGGACCATGAAGAGTGGCAACTTTAATTAGAAATTTATATATAGAAGTTATTTCAAGTTAATTTCAGGAAATATCATAAAGTCATAGAAATACGAATAAAGTCGAAAGTCTAGCTACTATTTAGTGGTAACTACGATCTTATTTCATCATCTCTTTTTCTAAAATGTATTTAATCCTTTTAAAGTAAACTTTATAGCCCACTTTCCCTCCCTTAAACTTATTAGTTTTTCGCGTCAAGCCGCCCTCTTGGTTTTAATTTATTATTAAATCATTTGAGCTTATCAATTTTCGCCCCTGATTAATGATGGCCCACGGCGGGGCCCCAAGGCAGAGACGCAATTAATTGGCCGACTATTAGCCAAAGTGAACAAATAACAAGAAAGGAGCCAACAAAGGAGCGCAACAAGTGATTACTTTCCTCTATTTTTACCCTTTCTGACAGGGCCAAGAAAAAAGGGATAAAGGATTCCAGAACCTTTTGTTCTTCACTCGCATTTTTTTTCGAGAGGGATAATTGAGTAAGGGGTTGTGCCACGCCTACGCTTTAAAAATTCATTGCTCAAGTGGGCGAGGAGAAATGAAACAAACAACGAACGAAGAGAAGTTTAATCCAGCGAACCTCTGTTAAAAATGCAGAACAACAATTTCCGTTTCCGGTCGCCGGGACGCTGTTTCAATCTCAATTGCTGCTGCTTGCGTTTGCGGAACATCCTGCCAAAGTCCTGGCCAAGTAAAGTAAAGGATAATGTCGGGCTATTAGCCTGCGTCCCAATCAAAGTCCTGATGGGCGGCAGCAATCGTTGATGGCAATCGCTGGGCGTTGACAGGACATCTCAATTTGGTACTTCGAGCCGTGTATATATATTTATTTCACTTCGATATCTTTAACGATTTACCCACCGACGGATCACAGGCCAAAGATAGAGTCAAGTCTGGCGTTAAATTGAATCCGCGATTGCAAATTTTCTTTTTCTTCACTTTTGACTGCGTTCAACGTGGCGTATAATCGATTTTCATTCAATTTATCCTACGCACTCGTATGTATATGAGTTCTTTTTTGATTTCTTATTTTTCTGTGACTTGTAAAATATCTCAGCCGTCGTTGGTAAAGGTTCGCGTTCAACTAAAACTAAAATCAATTGCCAAGGCAGGGTGAAATAAAACAAAACTGTCACAATGACCACCGCATGGTAAATAGCACACTGGGAAAATATATTAGGCGTTTCAGAAATTGTTTATATTTATGAAAAAGTAGAAAAAAGAATAGGCAGATTTTGTGCTGACTTAATTTAAACAAATAATTCAAAGCTCAACTTTATGGGAAAGCAAACTAAACAAAGATATTCTTAACTCCAAATATTCAAACAAGTTATTTGCCTTCTTGATATTTTAACATTTTGTTTTTCCCAGTTTTATTAAAATTAATTAAATTTTTTCTTTAAATAATTCCTTAAAGTCCTCAATTTTCTCTATGTGATTTTTCACTGGCCACTCTTTTCACTCGTCAGAGAACGCGCTTAGAAGGTTGTCGTGGAAAAGAATGGAGCACCAAAACATAAAACCCACATAAATCAATAGAGACCTAGTGGAAATGGCAGAGGAAAATTGTGGGTCATTAAAGAAGAAAAGGTATGAGATGAGCAGGAATTAGAAATAGTTACGATTGCCACAAAGAAACTACAAAGAAAACACTCTCGAGGCTTATTTTCACTTGAATTTGGGTTTATTTTGCGCTAAGTGCTACTTTACCCTAATCGATTTATCAATTACCAAAGAGAACACTTTTCTTTTAAAGCGACAAAGGAAAAGCTGACTAGAAAAGCCATTGAATAAATAAAAACAACTTTCTTAAAGCTGAATCTGAAATAAATGAGCTTATTTAATAAGTTTTCCAACTCCTAAATTGATTAATAATATACTTTTACCAAGTTAATCAAATTAAACTTGTGCAACCTTCGTCACAAAAAGTTATCTTGGCCTTTTTACAACAAACGAACCAAAGAAAAAATACCCTTCATCTCTCTGGGAAAAACTTTAATTTTCCTTAAAACTTCTTGGACTAAGGTTTAACTTGTCATTGGCCAGATCCATGTCTACCAGCTTGACCTAAAAGATTGCATAAAAAATACCTTATACTTTTTCCCGCCCTGTAATTACATGACTAACTTTCCACATGGACAACGGGGCGTATGAGTAACCGCTTTTATTGTCATTTGCCGCGCGCCTCTCAATAAGCAGAGGGGGGGAAGTAGGGAAAAGTGGTCAATGGCTTTGCAGAGCTTTGAATGCAATTATGTGCAGCACATGACCAGAATTCTGTCACCAGAGAGGAGAGGGAGAAGATGCCACCGGAAGGATGGCAGGAAGGAAGTCGGAAGGATGCCAGGGACAGGGATGCGATGTCAGGTAAGTGGGCCAAGCAAATAATATATAAATAAATAACAGCGAGGCGAGCCAAACGAGAAAAACAGTAAACAGCGACACAGAAAGAAAAAGGTAAATATGCAATCAGTGGGGTTTACTTAAATTCTTTAAAGGTTTTCTTTCAATTAAAATAAGTATAAGATAATGGTCAAACACAAAGACAAAATGTTATAAATAAAATAAAAGCAAATCTTAAATATAACCTGGCTAAAAGAGGTTTTAAAATTTTTTTCAATAATATTTTAATGCAAAAAAAGTGTCTCCTAAGTAAGAAAAACCATACAAAATATGGTATACCTATATTTTTAATAGTTATTAACCATGAAAAATTTAAATAAATTCGGAAATCTTTTAAGGGTTTTTTAAAAAAATAATACCTATTAAATAATTAATTGAACTATTTTTCCAAGTGTCGATGGAAAATCAACAACGAAATTGGAACTTTGATTGTTTTCAAATAAGCGAAAAGCATTAAATTTTTCAGCCAGGCAATTTGCCAGCAAGGTGGTCACAGTTTTCCTTAGCCTCCACCCTCCACCTCCACGCCCCCTTGACTTCTCCCCCAGTTTTCCTTTGTACTGACCAAAAACCCAAAATTGAGGCTTAAGTTGGTCATTTGTGGTTGACGTTGTCTCCTTCATAGTCCTCCTGGTTGTTAGTGGTTACCTTTTGACTTGTTTTCCTTTTTTTTTTTTGTAATTTTCCTTGTTGTTTTCCCGCTGGCTTTTGCTTAGTCTGATGTGACTGTGGGGAAAACTCAAGTGGGGAAAAAAATGGGAAGTGGCAGGCGAAGGCGGAGGCAGAAGGTTCAAGGACTCACATTTGATTTGCCTTCGTCTGTCTGCAAATAAAGATAATCTTTCCCAGTGCTGCGCATTTTTATGGTAATTTCCCATGGTTTCGCTTTTCTTGATGTGCCTGATTTTCCCCGCTTTTTTTTTGTGAGCCAAAAAGTGAAACCGAAAACCAAAAAGAAATGAAAACGTTTGGGGGGAAAAGAGACCTTAATTCAATGTCAAATTTTCTGCTCGAGTGCCAAGCCCAAATGCAGCCGCATTCAAACTTTAACTGAAATTGAGGTTTTTCTCCTGTTTTCTTTTTGTACAAAAATATAAAAAGTTTTTTTTGGCGAAATTGATTTTGTAAGGATTTCTGTAAGTGAAATCAAATTGGGGCCAACATTTAAACTTTATTTGGGAAATGTACATAACATGATTTGTGCAAAAAAGTTTAATGTTAAATGATTGTTGTTTGGGAATTTAATTACTGGTAACTTTTATTGGATTTTAAAACTTGGTGTTCGGTTTGACTTTTGAAAGGTTCTTGATAGAATTTTATTTTATCATCAGATGTTTTTTTGTAGGACATAGAATAAATACTGATTGTAAATTTCAAGAGTTACTATAATGATCAGCAGTTCATATTTTTAAAGAATTTTGTAAAGCTAAGATAGATTGAGTAAGGACACTTTATAGTTAATTGTATCTTTTAAAAAGTTTCTTTGCTGTTGAAAAAAATTCCTTTAAATAATACCCAAGCCTCCAAAAATGTATTACTTAACTTTTCCAATTGTTAAACAAACTTATATTGCCTCAACTATCTATTTGACCATCTGCCTTCTATATTTATCTATATCTTTACACCATCTTCTGCTAATGACGTCAATGGGCTCCATGCACCAACGAAATATTTTATTTAATTTTTGTGTGTGTTTTCCCTTCGTGTCGCTTTTGGCACAAGTTGCAAATTAAATTTAGATTTCATGCACGTATCTTGGGGAGCCATTCAGGCAGCAACGCTACAAGAACCTTAATTACTTGGCCAACTCGCTGCGGATGCTGCTGATGCCGCGGAGAAATTGCCAAGGAGTAGCTGAGAATCGGAGAATCTGAGAGAAAAGGGGGGAGCATCGACAGGAGCAGAGTGGAGCTGAGGGAGGTTGCAGGCAAAGGGGGCGAAATCAATACGCGAAACATTAACTCGAGCACTAAAGACACGCCATGGAGTCATTAAGTTTCCACCAGGCCAAAGTGACACATGGAGAAAATAGTGCTAAAATTTACAACATTAAAATAAAATAATATTGCAAGTATGTTTAAATATAATTTAAAGCCTTAGCTTTAAATATACATTGAGTGCTGTGAAATATACAAAAATGTTTCTACCGAATTTGGTAAGGCTAACACTAATAATCTCTGGGATATACTTTAACCTTGGGTATGTAATAATAATTTTTTGCCTTATTATTAAACAAAAATTAACAAACATTTTATAAATCCATAAGAATTATTTATGAGTTTTTTAAGCTTTGATTTGTAAATAAAATTGTCATATAAAATATTCAAGGAATGCAAATATTTTAAGATCAATTTTTGATTCGTTTCTATAATTAAATTTCTAACTGCAGGAGTACATAAACTTCAGTTATTTAAAAAACAAAAAAATTTGTAAAAAAAAAAAAACTTAATAATTTTTCCAGTGCACAAACTAAAAAAAAATAAAGAGAAAACTGTGTGTTGGTGTGATTAAAGGCGGACGAAGCTGTCGCCGCCATCATCGAACAGTTTGTCATAAACGGCGCCATATTGACAGCAAATAAAAAATAAAAAACTGAACCAAAAAGAAGGCAACACGACTGGGAAAATTGTTGACAAGGATAAAGGGGGAAAAAAAGGAGAAAAGGACGACGAGAGTAACGAGAATGGTAGACGGTAATGAAATATTATCAATATTTGTCAATATTTACTCAACCAGAAAGTCCCGAGTAAAATTAAAATCTACAAAGGAAAAAGCTGATTATAGTTGATAAATACAAGAGTTTAAACTCTGACCTTTTAAATTAAATGTTCTTTTGAATTTTTCCCATCCAACGAAAGTATTTTTTAAGGTATTTAAATCCCCCTTAAAAAAAGCACCCACAATGAATAATTCACCTTAAGAATATTGAGATAAATAAACACAATTTAAACATTTTAAATCTAAAACACATAAAGTGACTTTTGAATAATTAACCAGGCATTCGTTCAGGTTATAAATTTCACCCGAAAAATCAGGATGCCATAAATTTCAAATCAATAACTTTTGAAACAATCAACAAAATCCGTAAATAAAACTTTGCCAAAAGATGTCAATGAAACTCATAAATTTTATATGAGCAACAGCATCAGGTTTTTGGGATACATTTTTGCTTCATGCATTTCCACTTGAGATATCAATTTTGTTGTGTTGTTTTGTTTGTAGCAACCTTTTTCAGGAAACATTGCGCAGCCGACAACATTTTTACGACAAAGAAAAGTTTGGGCCTACCACCTCGCTTCATCCTTATACCATGAGTCCTGCTAATTTCATTTAATACAAGGAACACCCACAACGTGTTTACAGAGAGAGAAAGGGTGAGTACAAAATGTATATTTTGTATTTAGTAAATTTAATTGTTTTATTAGAAGAGTTTATAATTAAAAATTGGGAATCTTTTCTTATTTAAAAAATAAGTCCAAAAAGCACTTTAATGAAATCCGATGAAGGCCTGCAGACATTCCGCAATCTTCGCGCAAGATCTAGTCTACATTCTAGATTAAATCAGCAGACTTATAATATTATTAGTAACTAATAATCCCTTTGAATTTTCCCTCAGTGCAGGTAAAGATTTCGCAGCTGTCGCCGCTGAGACAAGCTCATCAAATGTTTCCAAATCGATTCCATCATTTAAAGCATATTAGACCAGTCGACACACACATGGTGTGTGTGTGTGCCTAGAAGACGATAAAAAAAAATATAGGAAGAGAGACAGAGGAGGAAATCCTCGACAGGATGTGCGACACATTGCGCTTTGAAGTCGTCAGGAAAAGCCTGATAAAAACGCGCCACTGGTAGAGTGTCGTAATTTAATTAAGCTTCGCACCAAATGACAAGCAAAACAAAAGTGAAAAAAGTGGAAACGGCGAAAGGAAAGGCATAGAAAAAGAAGTCAAGTCAAATTACCAAGGAAAGAGAGAAGAAAAAAATAGACAAAAGGACATTGATTACTGCGCGAGCAAGGACAAAACTATTGCGGGAAATGCAGCGTAATTTCAATGAAATTTTCGTATATCCGATTTTCCGAATTTCCTCATTACTGCAAATTGGGTATATAAATATGGAAATGTGGGAAATATGAAAATAAACGGGGAAATTGAGAAGCTTATTAAGGTTTGTTGGGGCTTAGGAAATGATTGCTTTTTATATCCAATCCGCATTATACAATAATTGAGGGATTTGGGCTATGTGCGGTCTTTTATGCAGAGTTTTACTTGCCATAAAATATTTAATAATGCTAATTGAGCTTATTACTTATTAAAGATTGGTTATGGAGAAGCTAACTTGGGTATAAAGAGAAAATAAATCGGGGTTTTAGTAATTACAAGGCTTTTATTAAGGAATACAAATTATTTTTAATAATTAAATACAAGGTGAAATTATCAGAAACAGAGAATTGTCTTTAAAAGTTTAATAAAAGCTTCTATAAATATAAATATTTACAGATATAAAACCACATGATTTAGACCGTAAAAAAAGGTGTATTTGAATTATTTTAAAGGAAATAAATCATTTCTAAATTAGAAACATAGACTTTGTACAACAAGTACACTCTTTCGTAAGAGCCTTTTTATATCATTTGAATATTTCCTTTATTTTATAATTAATAACTTAAGCTCCAACGTGAATATTAAAAGGCAAACAATTGAATAAATCATGGCAAAATAATCAATCAAAAGTGTGTGCAACCGATAGGGGCCCTAAAGTGCGTATCAATCAACCAGTTATTGCGATTACAGGGCACAATGAGTGCCCGGAAAATCACCCAAACGGGCAACACACCGCAATTTCCGTGCACCAACACACAGGCTCTCACACACACACACACAAACACACTACCAATTTTCCTCATTTTCCGATGCTGTCAACTGTTGCACATGGCAAATGCGTCGAGGGATGTGAATGGCACACAATGACAGCGGCTAATTAAGCTATCAAAATGTCCTGGTCGCAGGCTCACCTGGGGGACACCCACTCACTCACCTAGGGATGGACGTAAAAATATCAAATCCATATTTACTCTGTGCCCTCGGGGAGGAACTTTCTATAAAGTAATTTAATTTCTGGGCAAATTTTAAATTTTATGACACAGCAGGCAATGATTACTTGAAATAAATATTGATTGTGGTATTAAATTGTTTTTTCTATTACTTAAATGTATATTATTACGAAAGTTATCGATTTTTAACGATTGATTCGATGTATTATCGATGCACACACATTTCCAAGAACACCTTGTAATTTTTTAAAGAAGATTTAATCTTTCTTTATTTAAATTAAAATAATTTAAGGAAGAAAAGTATTCGTTTTCTCGATATTTTCCAAACCAAGAAAGAAAATTATTTTATACTTTCGTATTCATATTTGTAGAGAAATATCTCTGATTCATCTCAAAATGAATACTATTTTAGCAGAAACTTGTATCTATATCTTTCTTGTATCTTGTATCGATATCTTTCGATAACCTATGCTCAATTTGATCGATTTTTTGCTATCGATAACTCACCTCTGTACAGCGGAAACTCTCCATCGCTGTGACTGTGGCACAGCATTATTGGACTGCGGCAACGTGAAGCGGCCACCATTATACCTGTTTTATGGATGCTCAGTTGATTGTTGGCCACTGTTGCTGCTGCTGCCGTTGCTGTGACCGTTGCTGCTGCTGCTGCAGATGCTGCTGCTGCCGTGGCGGATGCTGCTGCCGTGGCCGCCGCAGCGGAAGCTGCTGCAGCTGCTGCCGATGTGCCCAATGAATAGGATCGCGAGACATGACTCAAGGTGCGACGCCTAATGGTTGCTGCATTTGCCGCCGCCGATGTTGCTGCTGCATTTGCGGCCGCTGCTGCTGCTGCTGCAGCGGAAGTTGCTATATTGCGATAATGATGCTGGGGCGTCGAGTACTGATTCCTTGGAGCCTGCTGCAATTGCATTTGCAATTGCTGGTAGCCGCCCAGCGACAGGTGGTGTTGCAGCGGCGGATGATGGGAGCGGTGCAAGTGTTGCTGCTGCTGCTGCTGCTGCAGTGACTGTTGCTGCTGCTGGTGCTGCGGGATTTGATTTTGCTGCTGCGGGGCTTGGAAGGGCGGATGCGAGTGCTGATGCTGCAGCAACTGTCTCTGTTGCTGCTGCTGCTGCACCGCTGCCATTTGAAATTGCTGCTGCAATTGCTGCAGCAGATCGTGCTGCAGCTGCTCATTGGTCCTGCCATTGCTGTCCTTCTCCGGATTTGTTTGCTGATTCGGATTCGGGTTCTGCTGCTGCTTCTCCCAGGGTCCGTTGCTATCGCTGCTGTAATCCAGCTTGAGGCTGATTTTATTATAATTTTTCCAACGGAATTAATTTGAGTTAGATCACCGCAGCAGCATCGTTGCAGGGAGTCCACATTTTGAATCAACTTTTATATTTCTCAGCACTTATATTTTTTAATTTAGTTTTTTATATAAATATTGCAAGGATTTCAATCTCAAAATCACATATTGCACTCAGAAATACTTTCATTTAATTTAAAAGCTCAAAAAGGGCTTAAAACTCCAGCTGATAGCAAACAGATCCTTTTGAAAATCGCAGATAATACGAGTATTACTCTATTTTATGTCAAGGTCGCTCTTCAAGATTTGTTCGAAAAAATCCCCGAGCAACCCAAGCTTGGATAACAGCTGTTCTCGGGCAAAAGGATAAATTCTGGACCAGCCAGAATTTATTTATTTATATTTAGAAAAGGACACGAGCACAGAGGGGCGCGCGAAAGCACGGCGACGCGATGTAGACGGAGACGCATATGTATGTCACTGGAGGACCTAGTTCGAACAGGTTCTAACCGTGGTATTATCTGGGGGAGAGCGAAGGACTCCCGAGGACTCTCTCTCTCCCGGGGCGAAAGGACCCGCTTGTTCCGACCAGAGACCAGAGACGATGGGCCAAAGTACGACGACTGATTGCGTCGAGCTTTGTTATCCTGCGGAAAAGCTGTTCGCAAGGACCAGAAAGCCAGAAAAGCGCAATCAGCCGAAAGAGTAAGATATAGGGAGAGACAGAGAGAGAGAGAGAGTTTTGTGGGAGAAACAACAGAGCCTGCGAGAGTCTGCAAAAAGCACAGATAACAACTGAGTTTGGTCCATCGGCTAAACACAGTTAAAAGTTTTCATGAAAACTTGATATTTAATATAGAACTAAGATCATTTTTTAAAGAACTTAATGGCCGGGATATTAAAAAAAAATGATTTTAAAACCTAATAAATATTTACATTTGATTCAAATATTTTTTAAATGCCAAAATAATGGCTTTGTAAAACTGATTATTAATATTAAGATTATTAAGATATTTATATTCACATTTCAAAAGAAAATTTAATAAAATCTTATTAACTACATTTTCCATTATTTCAATTTCTAATAAAAATCACAATAATTTTTAATTTATTAATTACAATATATATTTTTCTCAGTGCAAGTGCAAGCAGTGCAGCTGATGTCGTTGGAAAAGTGTGCATTGCACACACGAACACTGAGAAAAGCGGAGCAGCATATGTTTGTGCCAACTCTTTTGGTTCCTCTTTGCTGTTTACCGTTACTACTGGCCCACCCACTAGGGAGGCGGTGAAAGCAAGGATGAGGGAACATAGCGGAGAGGCCAAATGAGAAGTTTGGCACAGTTTAGCATAGTGGATGAGTGTACCGTGGGACAAAAAGCTAAAGATCGAAACAGTTCAAGGCTACACAAAAAACTATAAATAAATCAATTGAGGTCTACATATTTTTTATTTTTTTAAATTTAATATATTTATATTTAGATATTAAACTCATCCGATTTTTTTAAGCCTAACCAAACAAAGAATTGTAGTAACTGATAAGAGTATTATAATTCACCTTTGTGATTCATTCACACATTTCACCATAAAATTTAAAAAATGTGGGTTTCAAAATTAGATTCTCTTAAATAGAACACTTTCATTCCTGATAAGATATAACTTGAGATTAAACAGTATAAAAAAGTTAAAAGCCATTTCAACAATACTGACAATAAACCCTTGTAAGAATCCGGAAAAAACTGGATTTGTGAAAGTTATTTAATCAGTCATAGGTAATAAATTCATAAAGACATTAGCTGATAAAAATAATAACAAGAAAACCGTGCCAAAGTACGAGGCAATATTTGTAAGAAATAATTTAAATAAGGTTTCAATGTTCTATAAATCAATTCATAATAGTTTGATTAATTTGTATATTAGCAAAATCATATACTTTGTGTATAATTTTGGGAGTTTTATTATTATTTTTTTGTATTATTTTTTTGTATCATTACTTAACTTTCCAGTTAGGCAATATTTAAGCTCACTGTGCAAAGCCCTTGAGGTGCTGGGGCGACCCACTGTCGCCCACATCTCTGGGTTCATTCACCCAACCATTCGAAAACAGCTGCTCCTGGGAAATGTGGAGTGTAACTCGTGAAGAACGAGAGCGTGCGACCCGAACCCGAGCTTTTCTCGCTTTCCACTTTTCCGGAGCTTTGCAGGAGACACACGAGTTTTACAAAAATAAATATATAAATACGAGCAAAAGAGAGACACAGCCGAGCAGCAACCCAGAGGAATATGTTTTGCTTTGTTTGCCATTGCCATAATTTATTTATGCATTTGTCACTGTGCTTCGTTATTTTGATAAAGTTGTAGCCAGATAATTTCGACAGGACCCACGGGAGCTCCAAGGAACATAAGGTGGTCGCAGCACCAGACACTGATGCTGGGATGCTAAATTCTGGATGCTGTTTTCCACCTCTTCGCCTGCTCTTTGGCTGTGTTTTTATTATTCCAGTGATAAGGCTCGGCTCGAGAAAGTCGATATCGTAATATAAACACGAAATAGGAGCCCAGCATGGAGCAGCAAGTGTCTCGCTGTCGAGGGAGAAAAACCAAATTGTGGATGCCATCCACGATGAGGGAAGCCCAAAAAGGCGAAGAGGTTAAGGGGCATGCACTGAGCATAAATATTTGGGGTAGTGCAAAATATGGCTATAAAATTTAATTTAATATATTTATATATATAATTTTCGGATTATTATGAAATATATACATTTTCCGGTTACGTTTTAAGTATAAATTATTTTCTCTTGTATGTTAAACGCTTTATTCTTTGAGTTTTAACTTTATACTCTTTATACTAGGAAAGAGATTCTTGTGGTACTATAACACTGATCATAGAAAGTGTATTTGTCTAGTTAACACTTAAGGCCCTATGACACAATCCATTAATACAATGGAAAACTGGTCCCTTTGGCATTATGACACTGGTTATTATAAGTGTCATATGCTTTTCCCCTCGTAATTAAGTATTATGACACTCCTCAATGAAAAATGCATTTGTTTGTCTAGTTCGGACTTATTAAAAGTGTCGCAATTAAGGCAGTCTAACACTAATCATTAGTATTATCAGACGTTACTTTAGTTCGCCCTTATCAATGCATTAAAAGAGAAATATGTTGGTCTTACCAAATACCCAATAATCTGAGAAAAATTACTTCCATTAATGCAAATTAAATCAAAAATGCAGTGTCATTACTGCATAAAATCCATTAAGTTCTTCAGAGGAAAAAATTTAAATCCTTATAATAATTTAAAACACTTATGCAGTTATCCAAAACTATTCTCAGTGTACAAAGATGTGGCATATAGGGGTTATAGGGGGTGCCATTTCGGCTCGCGTGGGTTTTGTTGATTTTGCGTGCGCATAAAAAATCGAAGTGGGCATGGCACAGGGAGGACTCGGCTCCAGCAGGATTCAGGGATTCGAGGCTGGGAGGGAAAGATGGTGGAAGTGGGAGACGCGTCGGTTGGGGATTGTGTGTGTGTTGGATGCGACAATCTCGGCGCGTGTTTTCGGCTGCTGGAGCCGCTTGTTTCGCATTCTGCACTTCTGTGGTTGAGGGCCGACTCGTTTAGGGGCGTGTACCCCTCTTTTGGCCCAAAAAATAAGCGTATAGGGTGCACCGAACAACACAGAAAAGAAAGGAAAATGCAGAAGGTAGCACTCACCTATAGTATCACGATCGTAGAAGTAACTGCTGGCACTGCTCTTGATGCTGATGCTATCCAGGGGCGTGGACGCCGGCTCAAAGATGTTGTAGGAGTCGCAGGATTCCGCTGAAGGCGTCGGTGGAGCCACGATAATCCTAGCTGCCGCTGCTCCACCCAATTTAAACAGGGAACACAAGATGCAAAAAGAAAACCAGAAAATCATGCGATGAGGAAAAATGTACAAAGCCTTATTTTGGGGAATTAAATTCGGGATTTAAATTCTAACAAAATTCTAAAAGGTTTAGAGGGAAAAACTATATCTTAAATAATATTTAATAATAAATAATAATAAAACAAATGATACAGTCCAAAAATAAAACACTTTCCAAGTCGGTATAAGAATATTTATTATTAATATTTCAATTACAGAAATAACTTTAAGAAACCCCTCCACAACATACTATATTTAATAATTCATCATCAACCTTCTTAAAAATAACCTTACTAATATAAGTTCGTATAAATATTATACCCGGCATAATAAAGACATCGCATTTGTCATTTATTAATATAATAGAGAGAATACGTATTATTATAATAATAATATATATCAAATTATTATGTGAGAACTGAAATAAGAAATGCAAAGAAATGACAATAAAACATTCAAGAGTTACTTGTTATTTCTTGTGCGTAAATATTTCTACCAAAATCTGAGGGAGTTACTACATTTTCACCTAAATCCCTGAATCAGAGCCACACCTGGTTTTTTAATTGACCGAAAATGAAACATTAGCAATGAAATTAATTGAAATCAATTGTGTATTTTACGTTTCTAACGCCTGCCGCCCTGCAGCCTCTTTCGTTCCGCCTCCTTGCTGTGAAAATTTAACCGTTTGCTGACCTTCCCCACCACATTTAGTTGACTTCTGTCGAGATATTTGAAGATATTTCCGTACAGCTCATCGGGCAATCCCTGGAGCGATGGCTGTAGGGTCTGATTCAGCTCCGTCAATTGCTGCGATCTCATGGGCTGGAAGAGATTCTGTTTGACCTGGTAGGAGAGCTCGTCCAGCTTGCGGAAGCGCTGGTATATGGGCTTGTTCTTGGCCTGGATGTTGAGCACATAGCGCCCGATGGAGAGACTTATGCTATAGCCTGGCTGCTTCGAAGGCGGCGTCGGCGACAGGGTGACCATTAGCTGATCTCCCAGGATGATGGCCATCAGGCGGGTCTGAAGAGCAGCCACTACGGTGATGTCCTCCCGTGCATATTTATTCAAAAGTGTTCGGAGTCTAATCGAAAAGGCCGTGTCGTTGAACAGGCTGGCATAATTGACGACCTGCTCGCTGAGAAGACGGACATTTGGGGCATGAAAGCTACTGAAGACGGGCACCGGCTGCAGCAGATGTCTCTTCTGGGCAAACACATCCTCCTCCACGAATCCACACTCCAGGGCCAGCACGTAAATCAGGAGAGTGAGCCATTCGGCCGACGATATCTTGCGATCCTTGGACTGATCCGTGAGATTTTTCAATTGATCTGGCACCGATTCCAGGCTGGCGTGCTCCAGGAGCAATGGATACTCCAAGCAGTTCTGCGGCCGTTCTTCCGCTGCAATGAGGTTTTTGTTGATTTAAAAAAATTTTTTGTTTTGTTTTGTTTTTTGGAGAAAATTACAAAAGAAATGATTAGTGATTTGTGTGCTTTGGTTAAAGGTGAAAATTCAAAGGTAAAAGTGTCAGCAACTAACCTGCTGGTGTGCTTTTTTGGATGCAACAACTCAAAACTGGTAGTTAAATACAGTAATACATTTTTTTACACTACAGAGTATAACACAGAAATTAAAACTTCAAACGCGCGTTTATATTATATATTGGTGAAAATAAACACTCTCAGTAACAAATACGGAAAACTCGAATAAGAGGGGGAAGAGGGAGGATGCAAGGAGAAAGGATGGAGATTGAATTAATCCAACTTAATTAGAATTACGTGCTGATTACATACTAAAATTAAATGTTTAGTCTAGAACGTTCTCGTAACCTAATCGCTTTCATACAATCAAGCAAGTGTTAAGCATTTAAGCAACATCGAATTGTATCGATTTAAAATCGTTTTTTACAATTTTCAGCTCTATATATAATTTTTTGATACATTATATTATTTATATGTTTATTTATTTATTTTATTTTGGGTGTGTGAGTATATTAAAAATCAAAGCAAGCTCTAAAAATGGTTTAAAATTGATTTTAAAGAATGATATAAATTTCGCATTTTGTTTTGTGTTTTAATATATTAAATTTGAACTCATATCATACAAAATGGTACAAATAATCTTCAATATAAAAGACCATAAAGCAGTATATAATTTATTTCATTTTTAATTTTCAAACTGTTAAAAGAATATTTTAAGTTTTTATAATAACACTAAGAATGAAAAATAAGATTAGATTAGATTAATATTGATTAGCAAATTTCAAAAGGGTAATAGATTTTTTAGATTTTTATGATTTTTATTTAACAGACATAGATGTAATAATTTTAGTTAATTTATATCATTTGTATTTAATAAAAAATCAGAATAATATTGTATTTTGAGGACAATATTATTTAAGTAAAATTATTAATATTTCACAAGGTTAACAAGGTGTTTCTTGCATATTGTTTAAATATTTTCATTCGTTATTCTTAGCTATGCCTTTATTTATGATTTATCGGGTAAATGTCCATGTACTATACACACACATACATACAAATATTTACATACTGTGGAAATAATGTAGATTACGATAAACGTGTTGAACAACAGGCAGGCCATTTATCAATAAGGTTTTGTGTTTATTTAACCACAAAGTTTGCTAAATTCTATATTATTAAACATATATTTGATGACTTCACTTACCAACATCGGTGGTTGTGGGGTCACTTGTTGCCGCTGTGGCTGTTCTTGATGTGTCGGCAGGAAAAACCACTTGTTGTTCCTGCTGTTGGGCGCCCGAGGTGGCGAGTCCTCCTACGGCTCCCTCGCTTGAGGTTGTCTCCGACTTTACCTCTGACATTTCTATTACAATTTACGTACGAATTTTGTGCGTTCGAATTAAAATATGACTGTGACGTCTGTCATCGTTCATTTATTCGTTTTCGGAGAATGACAAAAGCAAAGTGGGCATACTGCGTTTATGCGCTAACTTTATATACCGACCGAGACGAACGAAAATTCCCTGGGGAAATCACACTCTTTCATATATTTGGCACTTTTCCGGGTGCCTACACAAATGTTTGCACTATTTGTATTTTATTTGCAAATTTATAAGTGGGCACCGTATTAATCACGTAGAAACAACACATGACCGCCGCCGTTTTGCCAGATATTTCACGGAAACTAGATTAGTCAGCACACATTACGACAGCGTTGAATCGTTTTTGGTTCTTTTTAGGTATTAATTTTGCCAGGAAATCACACAAATTAGAAAAATAAAAATTTTTTGCAGAAAGAACGAAATTGGCGAAAATCAGCTGAGCCGCTGCAACTATCGATTCAACAGCTATCGATAGTCTATCGATGAGCAGTAATGTTCTTACGAATGTATTTCTTTAAATGAATTTCTGAAGGGAATATTTCCATAACAAACAAAAAAGGGGCATTTAAATAAATCACAAAATATAAACAAAGTGAAAAAAATTAAGAACAAATGATTTGGTTTCGTTTCCCGCCAGTTTCAGCCAATACAGGGTTACCACATACGATTAGGGGCGTTATGGTATAATCAACAAAAAAACTGTGGCCACACTTTAAAGCCGAAAAAAACGTGTTGCACCGCGAATGTTTGTTAATTTGTTTTAAAACATAAAACCATGGCTAAACAAGTCCCCTGCGACTATTGCGGCATCAGCAATGACTTAAAAACAATATTTTCGGCCCAGAAATCGTTTGTGGGCCACAAGATTCTCGATGTTTTAGAAATTGTCACCCACAAAGACGTAAGTACAGCACGCCAGTCGGAAAGGCGGCATTTCTGATTTCTAACTTAATCTAGTGACCTATTTTTGCCGTGTCTTTCCAGTTACCTACTAACCTGGCCCTGAAAGTATGCTTTATGTGCGCCTCCAACCTAATGACCACCATGGGAGTCATCAAAAAGACACAGAATCTGGTGAATAATGCCACTTTGGCCAAGAGCGCCGCCGCTGCCAAAAACAAAAAGGCGGCCACACAAACCGAGCAACCCGACGAGTTGAACGTCGATCCCGTCATGGTCGATATAATACCGGAGGCGGAAGTGCAGAGTCCCAAACCGAAGGTGGCCAAGAACGGAACGCTTCGCAAGCGCAGCAAGTCAATGGCCGTCAGACCGAGCGACCTGATCTTTCCGAAACCTCAGGTCAAGCAGTTAGACGAAGTCAATGCCAGTCCGTCAAAGATGTCGCCCAAAAAGCATACATTACATCGTGAAGACAATCTCGACGAATCTGTAAGGCTCACGCCCGCCAAGGAGGTGTCACCCAACAAGAAGGCCTTCTTGCAACTCTTTGGCTCACGCAATGCCGATGCCGATGCTCCAGAAAGCGAAGATGAAGATGAGGACGAGAATGCTGTCGATGAAAACGCTGACAAAGTAATTTCCATAAAGAAGGGCTTTGACTGCAAAATATGCGATTTTCAGTCGCGTGCCGCGAAGCCATTCAAGGAGCATCTCTTTCAAGAGCATGGCCAGCAACGTCCACGGATATATTTCTGTGACCTGTGCCCCAAGTCGTTCGGTATTCTCAAATCCTGGAGAGTACATATTGAGAAGGTGCATGGCGTCACCGTAGAGGCACCGCAAAAGGTACCCAAGGCCAAGGAGCAGCAAACTAAAGACACTAAGACAGTTGAGGTAAAACTCACGGAGAAGATCCCGAAAAAGGAGGCCAAAGGAAAGGTGGCCAAGGCCAAGGAGCAGCAGACTAAAGACTCTGAGGAGGATGAGATAAAACCCACTGAGAAAAGCCCCCAAAAGGAGGCCAAAGGAAAGGTGGCCAAGGCCAAGGAGCAGCAGACTAGAGACTCTGAGGAAGATGAGATAAAACCCATTGAGAAAAGTCCCCAAAAGGAGGCCAAAGGAAAGGTGACCAAAGCCAAGGAGCAGCAGACTATAGACTCTAAGGAAGATGACATAAAGCCCACTGAGAAAAGTCCACGTAAAGATAAATCCAACATAACAAACACTAAAAACGGGGTCAACAAAGAGACTATTGAAATCTCCGAGGGGCCGAAATTGGCCACCATCAAAGCCCTTAACGGGGAGGTAGCGGCCAAGAAGAAGTGGCTGGACAATGTAATCAGCAACCCAGACTGCACATTCGATGTAAACAGATCCAGTGCGTCCACTCCCAAAGCGGCGGACATCTCAATTGATCTAAACAGCGAATTTAAATGCGACATTTGTGACTCGGAGCTGGCAACGGCTAAGCAGATGCAGGAGCACATGAAGACCGCCCACGGGATCGACAAGCCGAAGATATTCAAGTGTCCCGTTTGCGACAAGGGTCTGACCACCAAACAGTCGTTAAAGCATCACATGAATCTGCACAGCGAAGGTGTCGCGACCGAAAAGTCTACTAAGCGTAAGATTCTGCAGGACGAGAAGGAGAGCATTGTTGATAGCATTGCACCAAAAACCCTATCTCAGGAGGATGACGAGAAACCACAAGAGGAAAAGATTCTTCACACTGAAGAAGAAGAAAATGTTGTGATTCAGAAAAGTGCCATAAATACTGCAGAGGAAAGCGTCATAATGGCTCCACCAAAGGCAGTTGGTAAGAAGACAAAGAAAGCGAAGAATTCAAGCAACTCGGACACTGTAGCTGGTGTAGATATCAGTGATTCGCCCAGCAAGAAGGGCAAGCGGAAGAACAAAGAGGAAGCATCGCTAAATGACACAAGCTTAACAATCGACCTTCTGGACGAGATCAACACGAATGTGAAGCCGCACAAAAAGGCCCGCCTGCAATCTACCAGCGATTCCTTCTGCAGTTCGATTGACGACTATTCCACCACCGAAGAGTCCCTTCTCACCTGCAGCCAGTGCGGAAAACATGTGAAGTCAAAGCAGCGCTTGATGCTGCACATCCAAAAGCGTCATGGCACCAAGCTCGAGTGTCCCGGGTGCAAGAGCAGCTACGACAACCAGCGTGACTATGTGAATCACTTTGCCGTCTGCAGCAGCGGCGGACCCCTGTTGCGCTGCGGCGTGAGCAATTGCAAGAAGAGTTTCTATCAAGGCAACTACCTGAGCTCGCACCTTAGCCTCAAGCACCAGTGGGCCTAGGCTCATTTTCATCCCATTTTCTTTTCATACTTTTCGGTTATTAGATTTAAGATAATGTGTAATTAGTTAATGTTTTAAGCGGAGGCATACTTTTCTTTTTTGTATAAGCTGTAGTTTGCACACAGTCATCACTAAACGTCATCATTGAACACGCAATTTAGTTACATTTTAACATACGTTTTTGACTATTGAATAATTTGTTTGATTTTAAAGACATCTCTAAAGTTAGAGCAAAACATAAAGAAGGAAAAGAACTTAGTATGTACTCACTAAGAGTACAAATATTTTTTATAATTTTTGTTAATAAAGATTGTCGGCAGAAACTCTAAAATTTGTTTTACTGAAAGTTATGAAAACACTTTGATTATGATTTTAACTATACATTTATTTATCATAATAATATTCCCCAAAACAAAAACAAACTAAAAACCAACAATATGCGAGAGAGCACATGGATTTTACATACAATATAGATGGATCTGTGGATTCTCCATGCAGTAGGAGAAGGATATGGGAAGCAGTATTGTCTAGTTACACTCTTCTACTTAATGTAAACGATGATTATAATGGGTGGAGGTGGGAGGAGTTGGAAACTAAACGCTGAACGTTCTCAAGAGGCTGTCACCACCTTGCCGTGAATCTCTGCCTGCGCCACCTTCATCACCTCCAAGGCTCCCCGCTTGATCAGATCCTCGGCCAGCGTCTTGCCTAGTTGGTTGGCGTTCTCGTAGATCCCCCGGCTGTGGCAGGCGTGCTGGTACAAGCCGCAGAACAGGTTCTCCACATCCTCAATGAGCACCGATTCCTGTGGCGTCGGCTGCTCCTCGTCAGCGTAGTCAAACATCTGGACAGTTTTTTGGAGGAAGGGGCACTTGGGTTGCGTTGTTGCGTTTCCATTATCCTTGACTGCGGGTGCCTCCAGACCGCTGCCTTGATGCATCGCCGCAAAGGGACACTTGGACGAGGAGGCCACGTTATCCACGTTATCATCACCGCTGGCTCGGCTGCTAGGTGGCGGCGTGGGCAGAATGGAGCCAGCCACACCACCTGTTACTGGACACTTGCCTGCCTGGGCAAAGGATATCTTGGTCTCCTGGTTCACATACGGGCACTCGCCCATAAAGTCCTGCCCTACTGGCATTTGGAGCGGACACAGAGCAGCGGAGCCGGGAACTGGAGCTGCATTATTGCCATTGTTTGCTTCCGAGGAATCTCCGGAGGCTGCATGGGCCACGGGACACTTGTCAGCTGCCTTGGCCGAACCATGACCTATTGGACACTGGCCCATTACATCCTGACCGGCAACCAAACGAAGAGGACACTGCCGAGGCGTTTTCTGATTCGCGTTGCTGGTATCCGCATCGCCACCTCCATTTCCAACAGCGCTCAGTCCACTACCATGGCCAAGCACTGGACACTGGCTGGCTAGATCCGTAAGCTGCTCCACACTGTAACCGGCGAGGGCCTCGCATGCGGCCTCATCCTCGCAGATCACCGGAGGACTGCCCTGCTGGCGAGGGCTGCTTGAGTTTGAGTCCGAGCCAGAGCTGGCGTTGCCATTTCGGGCACGTTTTGTGGCCGGCGGCGAATCGCAACTGTTGCTGTTCTCTTCCTGCTGCTGATTGCTACTCTCCTGGGCGGCTCGCTTTCCACGCGTTTCCGTCAACACAGCGGATTTCTCATTTAAGGCACATGTCAGGTGATTCCTGATTTCCGTGGCCCCATCCAGACTCCAAACAGCGCCGGTGAGTGAAAGTCCCACCTCCTGACTGTTTCCATTTAATGGTTCACCCTTCAGGATGCTCCAAACAGCCACGGGGGCAGAGCAGCCACCGCCTAGGGTCTTGAGAAAACTACGTTCAGCCAGGATGCGGCAGGTGGTGTTCAAGCACATCAGTTTCTGCAGCATGGCCAGCACCTGGTCGTCGTTGGCACGACACTCCACGGCCAGGGCACCTTGGCCGACGGCATAGAGCAGGTCCGTGGGCTCTAGCACCTGGCTGATGCGGCTCATCCAGCCCATTCGCACCAGGCCAGCCTGGGCGAGAATGATGCCGGCAAACTTTGAATCGGCGGCATCCAACTTGGCCAATCGAGTGTTTAGGTTGCCACGAATGTCGCATACAACCAAATGGGGATATTGCCTCCGGATTTGAGCCGTTCGACGCAGGGAGGAGGTTCCTAATGGGAATGATTAAGAGTTAGTTGACTATGAAGTTCTGAAAACTGTATCAGCACTCACCAATCACACTACCCTGGGGCAGCGATGCTATTGTGTGTCCCTTTAGGTTCTCCCGTAGAACCAGCGCATCTCGGGCATCTTCTCTCTCTAGGACAGCTCCAATGGCCATTCCTGTTGGCAGGGCCGTGGGCAGATCCTTCAGCGAATGCACCACAAAGTCTACGCCACCATTGCGCAGAGCATCCTCCAGGTCACGAGTGAATAGACTCTTTTCTCCGATCTTGGGCAGTGAAACATTGAGCACACGATCGCCAAAGGTCGACATGGTGTCTGTAAAACACAATATGGGTTAAATAATATAATGGTTTAGATAACCTAGGTTACATTTGATATTATTTAACTTTTAAATTTAAGATAAAAGTGACTTAAGGCGGAGATAATAGATGGAAGATATTATCTCAGATAAATTTCACACAGAGATAGGGTTTGTTTACAGCGAATTCTTTGCTTAAACATTTATTTTTTGTTTTATCAGTATAAATAATTATTTGCATAGGTTTAAAATAATGGGAAATGTTGACATTAAACGTAGTAAGCTTTAAAATTCCCAACTACTAATTTGGAGAAGCAATAGCATACATTATATACTGTCTGGAAGAACATTTTTAAATATATTTCCTTAAAATATTTTAATAGATAAACTCTTTAAACAAGGAACTATCCTAAAATTTCTCACTAAGTTATTATTATAATATTAATCGATCAATGTGGATTTATATGCTGCTCAGAAACTCACTCCCCAGTGTTTCTATAGTAGATAGGACATCTTCTATTCATCATTCTGCTGAGAGGGTGTTCTATTAATTGCAGTCTGTCTTCTAATGTATCTTTCACCTGATAAGGTACGTAGTAGCTACCCGAATAACTCAACTTTATGACGGCAATCAGGCGAGACATGCAAACGAAATATCTACCCGAGACTTCCCCTCCTCATCCATTATGGACACGCAACGATAATGTCTTTTTCAAATGCTTTACTTATCGGACTGCGAATACAATTTGAATATTTTGATATCAAGGGGGTACAGTGCGCGAACCGAAGCAGTATCTGAAGAGGATGTGGCGTGCGTTAAGGCTTTGGCATAACTTAATTTTTCCCTAAATTCATTTTAATGTATTAAATGGCATATCGATAAGGCAGGGGAGTTCAGTTGAACCTGTAGATGATTACGTTTGTTCGTGTTTGGTATGCAAAAACCATAAATCACACTGACTCATCGCGAGTGCTTCTAAATATATACATATTTCCATAAACTGGCCAATCTTATCGGTTTTAACAGGTAAAGGGGGAGGTACTCAGCATGCCCGATTAAATACAATTTCAACAGATTCCCTCGTTATGTCAACAGAACGGAAAGTATCTTATCGGAAAATATACGTTATCGACGAACCGGCAGCTACCTACCTATCAGATAAACCGATTGCATCTTGTATCTGCCAAACATAAAATAATCACGTAATCGGAGAGATATTCCTATGTACAGATAAGGTCACGCTTATAGCGCTAACATTTTTTTTTTTGCAATGAATCATTAAATATAATTCATAATTTTTTAAATTACAATCAAAAGAATCTATAAAATGATAGAAAAAATTTTAAATCTCAATTTGAAATATTTTTTAAATTTGCATTTCCATTTAATTATAATCCCGTGACCCCAACTGTAGATACATATAAGTATGGTGTTTGCTAGTGTGTGTGACATAACAGTTTTCGGCATTCCCTAATCGCGACAACAACAAAAACAGCAACAGACATTGACATTGAGCGAAACTTTGCCAAAACACACACGTGAGAGCGAAAGAGATGACGAAAGTCGGACAATAAAGAAATAAGAAAGAGGGCCGAAAATAAAACGGAAACCGGGTATGCAATCCTAGGTAAACGATCGAAATGCACACATACATACATATGTATGTGTATTATTGTTTTGACCATTATCAAAACATGAGATAAGATCCCTCGCCTAGGCTTTCCACGAGTCATGCTTCGCTTCCAGTTTCCAATATCGCCTTGTGCAGCATGAGTTGCGGTTTCCAAAGTGGAAGCGGTACTGGAATACCAACCCGATATTCCAATATTTGCCCAAGATGCTTTCACTTACGTATCTCGAATTTCTGCTTGGGATACAGCTTCTGCAGTCGGCCGATGACATGTTTGGTCTGGATCAGCGCCAGCTGCAAATTAAACCAGAGATAGTTAATTTATTAAGTGATAAATTGCTCTTTTTAAATGCTAAAAGTAAATGGCCGATTGAGTGCGGTGACAGGCGGAGAGAGAGAGAGAGTCCGCGCTTGGAAAGAAAATAAATCAACTAATTTCAAATTTAAATGCCAGCAGCGGCAGCGACCTTCATGTCAAGCACGATCAAAGGTGGCACAGCGTGCAATTAACACAAATAACGAAAAAGCCAGGCCAAAAATCAAGTCTTGGGCCCTCAATAAACAAAAAATAACATCAAACAAGTACCAGATTGGCCTCTCTCTCTTTTTTTTTTGCCCCCGCTCCGAAAAGTGCGTGTGTTGTTGCTGCTATTGGTGAATTGTGTAACAGTAACCAAAAGTAAAGGAAAAAATCAGAGCATTAGCTGCAACAACAACTACACCACGCTTGCAGAGCAACAAGTCTCTGTCTCTCTCTCTCTGTCCCGCTCTCTCGCCAAGTAAAACTCTTGCATAAATTTGGACTGGGGGGCTGGGGGCAGCAACAAAATGTGATTGAAATTCAAATGCAACTGCTAAGCGGATGTACATATATTTGGGTTATTCTCCACTTACCTCGCTCTTTCGGGAGCCAACGCGTATAACCTTTTCCTGTGCCGCCGACATTATTCCTGACTTAAAGTTTCGCTAATCACTATTGCACAATAGTTGTTGTTTATGCTAGGTTATTTTATTTGTTCGTTGTAGCTCTTCGTTGCGCTTCTTGTTGTTGCTGGGCTAAAGTGAAAGTGTGCGCGGAGGACAGCTTTCGGGGTCACACGTTGGTCGGAGCGAGAGGGCGTGCGGTGCGAGAGGGCGGCGGAGCGCGGATGAACTTGATGAATGAAATTGTAAATGCAATGCACTATTCAAGACACATAGTTGAGTTATAGGTATTGTCACGTTGGCTTTGTACTAAACGGAATAAACGATTTTGTCGCTGGCCGATACTACGTCCGAGCAAAGAGTGAGAGGGAAACAGTGTGGGACAGTGTAACCAGAATATAAAGGAATTTAGTGGAGCAGTGTGACCAGCTGTCAGTCCGCTCGTAATCCGGCCACTGGCAGCTTCATGGACGGCGGGCACACCGGACGGTCACACCAGCACAATATTTTCTTCTTTCTCTCGTTGAATTTCTGACTTTTCGTAAATTGTGAAATAAACAGTCCCATAAAGATGTCGCGCCACCGAATAGTGCGCACGATGGACTACAACGACGAGTACGATGGGTATGACGATATCTATGGGCACTCGGTGGAGGACGAGCACTGCATCTCGCCCACGGATGCGCAGCAGTGGCTCTACGATCGTGCCCGCGGCCAGCAGAGCATTTCGGCCTTCATCAGCAAGAACAAGGATATTCAGGAGGAGGAGGACGATGAGGAGGACGAGGACACTGCGTTCGAGAAGGCCCGACGCGATTCCGAGAGCTTCCAGATGCCGCAGCTGGACGAGATCGAGCAGGCCAAGTTGAGTTCCTGCGTGGACGAGGTGCGCAGCGTGGTCGGCGACGCCGTGTCCGAGCGCCGCATTGTGGAGACCTCCATGAAGTTTGACTACAACATGCAGAAGATCCTGGACGATATCCTAAACGAGGAGACCCAAACGAAGCCCTCCACAACTCGGGCCAAGGCTGCCGCTGCCGCCGTCGCTCCCCTGGTCGCTAAGACCTCCAAGACGGCACCCACGCCACCGCCGAAGATTAGCCTGAAGGAGCCGCGACGAGGCTTCGAGATAGCCTCGCCCAAGGTTCCCTCCTCGCCCGTAGTCTCTGGCCGCAACACACCAGTTGACATCAACAGTGACTGCGACCTTTCCCGCAGCTCGGCTACTCTCTTTAAGGTCTCCAAGGAGCAGGCACTGCGCAATGCCCGCCAGCTGTATGAGAAGGAACGCGCCGATCAGAAGAGCCACATTCACATGATTGTCATCGGCCACGTTGACGCCGGAAAGAGCACCCTAATGGGTCACCTACTATACGACACCGGGAACGTTTCGCAGCGCGTGATGCACAAGCACGAGCAGGAGTCGAAGAAGTTGGGCAAGCAGAGCTTCATGTACGCCTGGGTGCTGGACGAAACGGGCGAGGAGCGGGCCCGCGGCATCACCATGGACGTGGGCCAGTCCCGCATCGAGACCAAAACCAAGATTGTTACCCTGCTGGACGCTCCGGGGCACAAGGACTTCATACCGAATATGATCTCCGGCGCCACGCAAGCAGATGTGGCGCTGCTCGTGGTGGATGCCACCCGGGGAGAGTTTGAATCCGGCTTTGAGCTCGGCGGACAGACGCGGGAGCATGCCATACTGGTGCGTTCGCTGGGAGTGAACCAACTGGGCGTCGTTATCAACAAACTGGACACCGTCGGTTGGTCCCAGGAGCGCTTCAACGAGATTGTGACCAAGCTGAAGTCCTTCCTCAAGCAGGCAGGCTTCAAAGAGTCCGATGTGACATTCACGCCCTGCTCGGGCCTGACCGGCGAAAACCTTACAAAGCAGGCTCAGGAATCCGCCCTGACCAGCTGGTACAATGGCCCCCATCTGCTGGATGTTATCGAGAACTTCAAGATCCCCGAACGTGCCATTGACAAGCCGATGCGCATGTCCGTTTCGGATATTTACAAGGGTACCGGCTCTGGCTTTTGCATCTCTGGACGCGTGGAGACGGGAGTGCTGTGCCTCAACGACAAGGTTCTGGTTGGTGCCAGCCGGGAGCAGGCACAGGTCAAGTCAATGACAATGGACGAGTTCCCCCAGACGAGTGTTTTTGCCGGCGATCAGGTATCGGTGACTTTGCCAGCGGTGGATATCAACAACGTGACCGTTGGCTGCATCATCTGCGATCCCCAGACCCCTATTCCGGTGACCACACGCTTCCAGGCCCGCATCATTGTGTTCAACGTGAAAGTACCAATTACCATGGGATTCCCTGTGCTGCTTCACCATCAATCCTTGATTGAGCCCGCCGTGGTGTGCAAGCTGACGGCCTCGATCCACAAGAGCACCGGCGAAGTGGTTAAGAAGAAGCCGCGCTGCCTGGGGAACAACTCCTGTGCCCTCGTGGAGCTGGAGACAAGTCGGCCAATCTGCATCGAGCGATACGCCGACTTTAAGGAGCTGGGACGAGTGATGCTGCGGGTGGCGGGCGTCACCATTGCCGCTGGAATGGTAACCAAGATACGCTGAGATCCGCCCACACGCTGAATTTTGTACGAAATTTTAGTTAGATACTCTCACTTTTGTTGTTTTACTAAATATAGTTTATATGTACGAATTGATTAAATCAAGAACACGCTGGAGCTGTGGAATTGACATGGAAACTTTTTGTTGTTTGTTGTTAATTTAATTTCTTCACCATAGGTTTTTGTGAATTAATTTTTATTTTTTCATACGAAATGAAGAAATATAAATGATTTAAAAAGTTTAAAAAATAATTTAAAAACGAATATAGTTCGAAATGCGTTTATGGTCACAGTTTATATGTACGAATTGATTAAATCAAGAACACGCTGGAGCTGTGGAATTGACATGGAAACTTTTTGTTGTTTGAAATATAATAGATTAATTTTTATGTCTAAAAACGACTGTTATACATTATATAACTTTTCATAAGAAATGGAGAAAGATAAATGATTTAAAAAGTTTAAAAAATAATTTAAAAACGAATATTGTTCAAATTGCGTTTATGGTCACACTGCAACAATCGATGACCGAACTAGCGATACTTCGATGTTTTGACATTTTTCCAGAGTCAAATCGCGGTCACACTCGTTAGTTGTGGGCGAAAAAAGTTGTCTATTTGCTCCGCAATTACGGCGTTATCAATCAAAAGTGCAACAATTCGCGAGTGCCGACAGGTGAAGGGCCACGAAAAGCAGCGCGTAACGGCACAACCGCTAATCAGGCAGCCGCAGCGAGTGCGAAACAAAGGTAAAACTCCGCTTCACACTCCGCACAGAGTTGCCCTGCCGACATGCGGGTGCATGGCGTGAATTTGTTTCCTTGCCGCCGCTCTGCCCCTTTGCTATATACACACAACTCGTGGATTCGTGGCTAGGAGTGGTTATCAATTAATAAAAGAACAACAGTGGTTCGAGAGCCTTGCATTATGAGCATTGCAAGTCGAAATGCGTTTCCAGTGCGCCGCCTGGTAACCCTGTAAATGAATCATAAGATAGAGAGAGAACGAGAGCGACAGAGAGGGCAAGTTTACGAAGAAGCGAAGAAAAGAGGGAGTGCAGAGTCAGTTCTCAGCATACAAAAAAAAAAGCAAACCAATCAAAATCCCGATGATCTCAAAGAGTTTTCCAACTAAAGTGTGTTTTTTCGCTTATCTATCCCACAGTGCGCCCTCGGTAACAGTGACCAGAGCGGAACAGGGAACAGGAGAATTCTTTTATCGCCGCTGGGCTGAAAGCAACAATTGAACGAACGCACGCACCTCGGCGGAAAGAGCGAGCGAGAGAGGGCGAGCGAGGGAGAGGCACAAACACCGACACCGACACTCACACACACTCCACATCAACACGAGCACACACACCCCCGTACACGGCACAAAGGTTATCAACAGCAACAACAAGAGCAACAAACTTACTTTAAATATATATAAAATTAAATAACAAAAAAGGAAAAGAACAAGAACAAGGAGAAAATCGTTCTAAGAGAACCACGAAACTGCAACCGAAAAGCAATCGCCGAACAACGCCTAAACTAGTGATTTTTTGGAGAGAGTGGTGGAGAGAGGAGATAAGAGGAAACACATTCTGCACAACAACACAACACAACGGCAAAATCAGCAACAGCAACAACAACAACAACTCGCGGAGACTTGTGACTTTGTGAGGAGAGAAACCCACCTGAAAAACCTACCTGCATTTTGGGCTACCATTAAGAGTTAGACGAGAAACCATGCGTGAGTACAAAATCGTGGTGCTGGGCAGCGGCGGCGTTGGCAAATCAGCGCTAACGGTCCAGTTTGTTCAATGTATCTTCGTTGAGAAGTACGATCCGACCATCGAGGACAGCTACCGGAAGCAGGTGGAGGTGGACGGTCAGCAGTGCATGCTGGAGATTCTGGATACAGCGGGCACGGAGCAGTTTACGGCTATGCGGGATCTCTACATGAAGAACGGACAGGGATTCGTCCTGGTCTACTCCATAACGGCGCAATCGACGTTCAACGATCTGCAGGACTTGCGGGAGCAGATACTGCGCGTGAAGGATACGGACGATGTGCCGATGGTGCTGGTGGGCAACAAGTGCGATCTGGAGGAGGAGCGCGTCGTCGGCAAGGAGCTGGGAAAGAGCCTGGCCACCCAATTCAACTGCGCCTTCATGGAGACGTCAGCCAAAGCCAAAGTGAATGTGAACGATATTTTCTATGACCTGGTCAGGCAGATCAACAAGAAGTCTCCCGAGAAGAAACAGAAGAAACCGAAAAAGTCCCTATGTGTTCTGCTATAAGACTTCCAAAACAAAACAAAACAAAACTAAAATCATAAAACAGAAAACAGAAAACCGATAACCGAAACGGAGCAGATTTTAGAGGGGGAGAAATTTAAGAGTAAAGTTTAAAGAGAAGAGATTTTTAATTTTTTCTGTTTCCGTTTCTCGATACGTTTTTGAGCCGAATAACCCAATCTATATACAAACAAGAAAAAGCTAAAAACTATAACTAAAACTAAAAGCTGACAATGTTTTTTAACTGTTTCAACAAGTTTTTTGTAATTATTACCATTTACTACTTATTATTATTACTATTATGATTGTACTATTTTTCTCTGATGATTAACCATTAATGCCTACATACATATATATGGGGAATTATTATGATATACACTATACATATTTAAATATATTTGTCGTTCGTTTTTGAGCCGTTTTTAAATTATGATGCATCAAGTGAAACAACATTCGTCAACTAGAAACATTCGTATTTATTGATTCTTCTTTTCGATTATAAAAACACTCTCTACACACACACACACACCCTATACAAAACTTACTATAATACTAAACACGAAAACCCAACAAATATATCTTTAAATAGACCGCAAAATACAGAAAAATTAAGCTAAAAACCTAAATTGTATTGCCTAACATGGAAGAAATGAAACAAGAGAAAATTCCACAAGAAAGCTAAAATAAAGTCGAGAATCGAGAAAGGAAATCATGAATGAGGAACATATTTTATAAAAATATTGTATGCAAATGATGTCAAAATGTTGCAAACAAACCAGAAGTTATGATGAGCCCATTTAGTAATTAGTTTAAAACAAATTTACAAGTAATTGTTTAAAATAACACACACGATCAATTGACAGCACACTCACACACATACATGCCACATCCCACACACACACACACATCTCCATTAACACTTACACTCCGGCGTGCTCTCAAAGAGAGCGAAAAAAATGCAAAAGGCGGAAACGGAAATTAGAGAGACGGAAGTGGGAGAAAGAGAGTAGGAATGCAATTGTATCTTCCGCTTCCGAGGTAAAAATCAACAACAGACAGCCACAAATTCTAGTATATTTATACTTAAGAAACAAAAAACTGTCGCGTCAATCCCAAAAAAGAATAAAAAACGAAGTAAATTTACAAGAAAACAAAAATATTTCATAAATAAACATTGCATATAAACTTCGCGTACGAGTAGTAACCAATATGCCCTTAAATCAAAGTCTAAACACAGCCAACAACCAACAACCAACATTAAAACTAAATAAAGATTAAAACCTAAGCCCAAGCGTATATATTAAAAATATATGATAAAGAATACAAATCATTTTTGAACATAATAAAACAAAACAAACAACCGTTACAATAACAAAATAATGTAATAATATGAGCGTGTGAAAAATGTAATTGAAAAACCATTTTTCGAACTTTTTTAGCCTACTTGCCGCTTCCTCAGGATCTTCGCCGGAAAAGGATTCGATTATCACAGTATTCTTCTTTGGGGTTTATCCTGAAACCGCAGTGAAGTGGGTCAATCTAGTTCGAACATCTTTTAATTATTAATAAATGTATTATGTTTATAAAAAATTAAAAAGGAAATGCAAAAACAAAATAAAAATTAAATAAATTCATTTAAGATGAGTACAATCTTTTTTGGGGAATATAAGATCACTTTTGCAAGGATTTTAAAAAGATGTCAACTTAGATTTAAAATCTTTAAACATATTTAAGCGCTTCTAACTTTTATCCAATTCAAAAACAACACAGATTCTTTTTGGAGTTTTGAAATATCTGTATTTGATACTTGGAATAGTTTATATAAGTTTTGTTATTCAAATATTTTTACATACAATTACAATCAAATATAGCCGCCTTTTATAATTATAATATAATAATATTTGCTAGTTTATAGCACGCATATTCATTCACTGGTAAGATCTGCCGTAGGTTCGATTCGGAGTTTAGTGGATTCAAGAGTAAAACTGCAGCTGATATGGTATATGCGTAGTGGTTCTGAGATTCGCGGGTATACAATAATAATAATAATAATAATTGTAATGCAAGCATATAGTAGATGTTGCCAGCGTGATTTTAAGGAGTAAGAGAAGTCGCGAGGGGGATTACTGTACAATAAAGGGCTTTAGTTTCGCTTTATGACTAGGTTTCTGGGGTAAGCCAAGTGCTCTTCTACTTTGAATTTCCCATTTTCCGATACAGATTCCTATTCATCGGGTGTGTGATGCTTTCTATAATCAGTCGAACTTGTGTGTGTTATGGATAAAACTTAGTCTACTCTAATTTGGCAACAACGAAAGGGGAACAAAACAACAAAACGTATACAAAAGACGTAATTAAAAAATATAAGGGTTGGGAATATTGCACGGGAGGTTAAGAAATTGCACTTAAGGTTAAAACTATAGGGTAATACAATCATTTCGCTTTGAGATTGGGTTGGGAGATTTCGTTCTTTGCGTGGAGAGATTACTTGGGTTCGTCTTAGCAGAGATTACTAGCGCACGTGATCGTCACGTTATGGCCGTTGAGATAAGATAACAAAGCAGCGCCGGACCCGCATCCGTAGTTTCACTTGCGTAGCTGTAGTTGGCCCTGCTGCTGGCTGCTGGACTGCTGCTGCTGGCTCGCCTGCTGCTGCTGCTGTTGCTGCTGGTGGTGGTGATGGTGATGATCCTCGTCGTCGCTGGGCTCTTCGCGCAGCGGCAAGGAGTCAATCTGCTTGGCCGTTGTCACCTTCTTGTTGCGCTGCCAGGTAAAGACCCTTGCCATTTGCAGGAACTTCTTGCGCGACATCTTGCCCATGTTCTTGAGCCGCTCCTGGAAGTTGGCATCGTCCTCGCCCTTGGCCTTGCCGCTCTGCTCCTTCTCCAGGGCGTTCATAAAGTCCTGATTCCAGCGAAGCTGGTTCATGAACTCCTCATTCTGCAGCATCAAGGCGAACTGTTCGTCCGGCAACTCGAAATCCTGCTGCCCGGGGGCCGGGGTGATGCGCAGAAAACCAGCTGGCAATGGGCCCAGTATCGGCGGATTCCAGCGGCGATTTGTGCGCTGCTTTGTGGGAGTATTATTCTGGCTGTTTACCTTGCTGGTCGATCCCAGCGGACGCTGTTTGGGCGAGGCACCCGTATTGTGGTGATTTGGCGAGGCGCCGGCGGTGGTGCTCAGCAGGCTCGGGGCCACTGCACCCACAGCAGCAGCAGCAGTAGCTCCTCCTGTCTCCGCGCCGCCGCCGTCAGTGGTGTCCACCAGCTGGCCCGTGCGTCGCAGGTCTTTGTCCGAGTCGTTCAGGTTGATGAGGCTCTGCTGGGGCGAGACATTAGCATCCAGTTCATTGCGCAGTTTCTCGTTCTGCGGCGTGCAATTTGTTAGTGGCATTCATTAGCGTTGGGTTAGCTGTTAGTATAGCGCATATTAGTATACACAAGGGCTCACCTGATTGTCAATGGACATGGCTAGCAGGGCGTCAATTGTCTGGTCCACGGCTCCCAGGTTGGCGCGCAGGATGGCCTCAATCACCTCTCTGTCGATGTCCGGGAACATCTTCTTAAAGTCGGCCATGGCCTGTGAAAATTCCAGTTGCAGCGTCGACATGATTCTTATTATTTTTATTTTTCGTCGCCCCCCCAACCACTGCTGGCAATTTGGATTTTTGTCCCGTCAAAACTGGCTATTTTTGAAGACTAACAGCGGGAAAATTTGTGAGTTGCGGGAATTGTGAATTCTGGCTTTTATCGACAGTTCGATACTTTTCCCACGGAGAGAATTCTGTGTATTACGCTCTCTCTCTCCGATCTGTTAATTTCTACATGAAAATTCGACCTCAAACATGAGAATTCGACCCCAAACATCTGTAAAGAATTTTTCTAAATTCTTCCCGTCAGCTTTTTTTGTTGGTTAAAAGTTGGCAGCACTGCCCCCACAGATCAACGGGCACTGAGACAGTGTGACCAGGCGGTGGCAACTTAAATTTTCATACATATTGGAGATAAATGCATTGCACTCACTTTTGGCGGGCAGTTCGAGTTCTTGTTGGAATATTTGGGAATTAATTAATTTTAATTATATTTGCATAAATTATGTTATTAAAAAATCATTACATTTTCTTAAATTTGTATATAGCTGTTTTTTCTTATTCTTATTTAAAATAACCAGGACTTCAAAGGTAAAATCAAATGGGTATGCGACATAAGGTAAGTTTAAGTTTACAGGTGGCGCCAATTCAAAATTTCAAATGATGACTTTGAAGCGCAATTAAGTGCATTGTTATGAATCTTGTGAGAAAAACGTCTGACTCAATACCTTTTGAAAATCGTGCAGTCACGTGATGGGCGATAATTGTGCGGCACGTGCTTGGGTTCTGTTCCGACATGGAGTGTCAGCTCGGTAGCCTTCTAATAAGTGTCAATTAGCACTGATATGACTGCTATTTGATTCTTTATTAGCGATATGCGAAAGCTCTTATCAATCTCACACGGACAAATGATGAGCCGCTCGACTCGACTCCCCCGCTGTTAATTCGGGGTGATGTAACCATAAAAATTTAATTTAATCACAAGTCAGTGGCTGAAGTGTGGGCGAGGAGATAAGCCGTGAAACTACCTACCGATATTCCCGGTTCAGACAAGAGGTCGGGGCGTGCCGGAATAATCAGGAATAATTCCTAGACGAAATTAATTACTGTCTGACAGTCTGCGGGGACTTTGTCCAAAAAAAGAAGCACTTAAATTAGGAAATCATTTTCGGGAGATTCTGTATAATATAAAATAATTGTGTATAAACATAATCTTTTTAAAACTGAAAAATTCGAAGATCTGTCACGACACTCCCAAATAATTCGGGTTTCTGTGTGACTTAATACAGGCAACTATTGCGTCACTTTTGTATACCTTGGCAGGGTATATTAATTTTAGTCAAAAGCTTGAAACTCAGTGAAGGAGTCAGTTCCGACTCTATAAACCATATATATTCTCGATCAGCACTTAAAGCCGAGTCTATTTAGCCATCTCCGGAGGAAAAATAAAATGACCAATTTTTTCAAAATTTTGTAAGGGGTAACATCGTAAAAATTCTCAAAAATATCAAAAAAATTTTAATTTTTCAAAAAATGTAATTAAGTGCGCAGATTTATTAACACATAAAAAACTAACACAGAACTGTTTTCCGAATTGAAATAAATGATTTTTTGACTATGTTATGAATTTTTTAAGCTTTAATATCTCGATAAAAATTGCCATTTAAGGGTGTTCCAAAGTTAGCATCCATTCTATTTCTTGTATTTATTTTTAACCAGATCTAACACGATACGACGATGATTAAGTAAGCATAAAAGATAAGATCAGGCTGGTTTATCTCTGGCATAGACATGTGTAAATTTCCATGCTATTTTTGTACGAAATCCGGTAACTGTGAATTTATTTTTACCCCTTTTTGTTTACTCTACAGAAGTTTATTTAGATTTGTGACTAAAAATGGGTTTTATTTGCAGGTACCTAAAGTTTTGTAAGAAATAGTATCATGTGATTGTTTATAATTTTTGCACATGAGACTGCAATATCCGCCGGGAATTTCAACATCCGCTGTTGTATGACAAAAATTGCCAGGCGACATTGACCCAATTAACTTTTAAACTTTTTCGTTATAGCAAAATCATTCCGAGTTTAATGACCTACACAGAAAACTAAAGTGATGTGGGGATCATTGATCATGTGGGTAGAAAAAATGTCAGACTATTATTATCACAGATTAGAGAAAGCCTTGACTAAAGCTCCTCGTTTAAGAGCACTGAACCTACCCATCGATTGTGTAAAAGCCTAGATTGTAGTATAAATTGGGATCAGAGATCAGGCCAGCGGCCAATTCATTATATAGAATTATAATTAGGGAAGCGAGAGAGCCCATATGACCCAGAACAAGTGCTGTAGGGTGTACACCTACTAACTATATATGGCACCGATCATAAATCTTGGCTTTATCGGACGATTTGTCAAAAGCGTGGCACGACAAAACGCACGAAGATCGGCCGCGCCAACCGACTCGATTCAGTTCCATTGAGATCCCGCGCGGCCCGAGTGATATAGTAGACGGGATCGATCCGATCCGAACCGATCCCGAGAGTTTAGTTCGCCGCTGAACCAGAACGTGCCCAGTAAGAAAGCCGAGAACTTGAGAGCGCTTCCACTTGATTGTTCTGAAATTAGCACGCGCGCAGAAATAACTTTAAATTACAAAAAGGAATACACATTTCAAGTGCTTGAGCACCCAATGCCGCCGAGAACCTGACCCCAGAAGTGGGCGGAGAACGCCTCATTCCCCGGCCCCATCGCCCACGCCAGCAACATTTGACTTCTGTCACCTACGAAGCGTCGTCGTCGCAGTCGTTTGTCGGTTGTTTATTTGTACCTGTTGAATTATACCCTTTTTTTGTGTGGCGTCGTCGGGTCTTCGAGCGCCTATATAAACAAATGCGGCCAACGGATTTGCGTTTATTCTGCATTGTAACACCTAACGGTTAAGATTCGCCAGGCGGAGAGACGAGCTCTGGCATCAAAAAACATATATTTTACAAATCAAGTGGAAATTACTTTAAAAAAAAAACATTTCAAAAGAGGAACTGTAAAAAAGTACAGTTATCACAAACAGTAAAAAAGTACAGTTACAGTGTTGGAAAGTGTTAACCGGAATCATTGTCTGAATCACATAGAGATCAAGTGTCAAGAGCTTGAATCCCTAGAATTTCAAGAGAAGTTTTCATTTAATTGGAGTGCGATTCTACGGAAAAAAATGTAAGCTTTAATATGTGATAATTATTATACTAGTTAATAAATTATATATATAGCTATATATGGTACAAAATGATTGTAAAGATTTTTGTATTACTTGAAATTCAATTAATAGTACATTTATGTGAAGTAACTAATTAAGGGTTTTTTTAAATATTAAACTGATTTACTAATTATTCAATGACCTTTATTTATAATTCTATTTTTAGTACACAAACTAATTATCTCATTATTAATAATCATGAAACATTAACTTATTTAAAATCGAATCATTGAATTCGATTCATGGGTCACCTAAGTGGCGCCAAGATAATGATTATATATTTTTACATTTTTATTTGCCGCACCAAATTATCAGCAGAATTTTTTCAGAATTGTCATTTCATTGCTCGATTTTTTGCTTTAATTTATTGCAATGAGAGGTTTTATGTTCCACGTAGAAGAAATTAATGTAGCCGTCTTATCAGGGCCACCGGACGAACTTCCAATAAATGTCAGAGGAGAAGTCTCGTGAATCGTAGTGAATCGGAAAGTATTGCGTAGTTTTATTCCGCGGTGGAAGGGGGATTCCAACTTAGATTCGGAAGGAGATAACTTTTGTTTACAGTGAAGCGAAAAGAAAAGAGGGCGTGTCAGCGTAGATTTGAACTTATTGTTTGTGATAAGAAGGCGCTCCTCGGAGCTCACTCTCTTCATGTTGGTTGTGGTCCGATATTTTATGACGTGCCCGATGACGCACTTTATATGGCACGAAGCACATAAAAGCACAGCGAAAAGAAACCAATTTTATTATTATAATAAATTCCTAGTATTCCTAGATGATACGAGATGATTTTGGGTCAGACCCCCCAGGCCTAGTTTAATTTATTTTGGAATTTTTGGGGAGCATAGATTAGGCGATGATTACATGTACGCATGAAATGTTGTCATTTCAGAATGCTAGAAAATTCATTGTATTTTCTTTCTTGATAGATTCCTTATTGCTTTGTTTTTTGCAAATAAAACTATCTAACATTACTAGTTATTTTAAATTATTTTTCCTATAAATTAAATGAATAATTTCTATACTTCCTGATAAATCCGTCGCATCATAGTTTTATTTAAAATTTTATAAGATTTTTTTGTGTTTGTATTGCGAGGAAGAAAGCTTCTAGAAAATTTTGAAAGTCACCTTAAAACGAGATCTCCTCGCAGCCAAATCAAACTAGTTGTAGTCAGTTTTTTTTATGAAGATTTCGGTTTGGTAATTAACTAATTATTCAGGCCTATTTTAATACCCATACACCCCCTGACAACTCCTTATCGCTTATCAGACTCTAATTTTTCTAATAAAAACGCACGACTCATGGGGAAACTGTCAAATAAAATGCTGACAGGTGTGCTGGGAAATACTATGAAGTAGTAGTTATTTTCGGTATAGAAAGGTAACCTCCAGACCCCAAAATCGAGTTCAATGAAACCTGTACGCGCAAGGCCTTGACTCCGAAACCAAAATAGAGATGATTCCCGGGGGATCGCAAATTAGCAATGCATTATCAGCTCGTCGCCTCGAATCGCAAATAAATTTGAGGGGCTATTAAAATGCGTTTGGTGCGATTACGGCATGCCACACACATCAATCATTGAAAACAAAATGCGGAGCGTGTAAGTCACAGATCCCTCGGCAAAGTTTATCGCCTGCACTTGATCCTCCAATCAGCCGGGGAAAATATAGAAATATATATGAAAAATAGAAGAAAATCACTCGGCAACAACAAATTGGGTTTCTTTTCGGTTTATTTCTGTGATAATAGGCTGCAATAAATTGAAATAAAATGTTGCCAGCTGCGTGGCGCCATTAAATTGTTGAAAAAAAAGAGAGAACG
The DNA here is from genome assembly GCA_035046265.1 of Drosophila bunnanda. Taxonomy (NCBI): domain Eukaryota; kingdom Metazoa; phylum Arthropoda; class Insecta; order Diptera; family Drosophilidae; genus Drosophila; species Drosophila bunnanda. The sequence goes on from JAWNOB010000075.1 coordinate 10,227,905, forward strand.
CAGGAGAAACAAAGCAAAAGGCAGTTTATTAATGTTATTAAAAAATATAGATAAGATATGGTATTTTATTAATTCAAACATCTATAAAATCTTACGATTTCTTAGCGATAAAATAATCAATGATAAACAAAATATTGGGCAAAAATAAATATATCTTTGTCCTAAAGAGTTGAAAGGGATGTTTCAGAAACTTCGATAGATTTAAAATCTTTTTATTCTAAGGATGGGTCCTTTTTCCTCTTCATATATTTGGGATACTGTTCAAGGATGTCCTATAAATCATCATAGATTTTAAATCCTTCAAAAAACTGGCTAAAAGCAGCCAATATTTTATGTAGTATTTGGTTTTTTGATACAAGAACATTTTAGTGCATACCTTTTTATCATTTTCTAGTAGTTACCTTTATTAATTTTTCTTTACTCTTTTATCATAAAATGCTCTTCTACTCAGTCTCCCCAAATGAGCTTAACCCTTTCATTCATCATTCGCTAACTACCCCAAATGACTTGTAATTTTAAAAAGTCAAAAGCTAAAATAAAACCCACTCCTTATTTGTTAATGAGCTCGCCGCTCACCTTTAGCATTCCGGTCACTCCTGGCGTCAGAGGCTCTCGAGCTTAATTAGGCATTAATATTTCATAAATGTCAATTACGGCTGTCCCCGCAGCATATCAAATGATGATATTGCAATGTGACCTGAATCCGTGAGATGGGTTCAAAGAAGCCACTGGTCTGTTTTTAGAACGCCAAGAAGTATTAGGAAAGCCAAAACTTTTAACTGGAACAAGGAGAGAGCCCATGGCCCAGATTCCGCTGGACAAGAACTTGTTTCGCCAACTGCAACGTGACTTATTTGAAGTACCCGAAACCCCTCGAGATCCCCTCTTGAATTTACGCATATTTCTGCTCTTGGCCTTCTTTTGTTTTTGTTGTTAACTTGTTGTGTTGTTTGTAATAGGAAACCCTTTTGCGTAAGCAAAAGTGAGGGTTGCCGGGGGTTGGGAAATGTGGCAGTAAGGGAGGGAGGGCTCTCTGAAACATGTGCTTCCCCTGCTTAATTGCTGTTGACACTTTAAACATACACATGTTTCCCATTTTTTGGTAATTAAATTTAGAGGATATTAGTGTAGTGTGAATGGTTTTTTTTATTAAAGATTTTATAGGGTGTATAAAATAATTGCAAGGTTTTAAAAAAAAATATATATTAAAAAATATGCGACTAGAGTAGAAGAGTTTGAATTATATTAAAAATTAACTTATGTAAGGGTAGAAACTCTTTGATTTTTAGTTATATTTTTCAGTTTTTAATAAGTTAGCATTTTTCTTGGCAAGAAAAATATATATTCAGTTAGCATATTTTATTTTTAAATCAATAAATCCAATTTATAATAATTTATGAATTAACCTTATGTTTTTTCAATACTAGTACAATGTCTGTTTCCGTATCGTCGTCGCCTGGCACCTGTGGCTGCTCTTCGGCTGTCCACTGGGCCATTGCCATTGTCCTGCTGTCAGTGGCGATTGGGCCAGGATATGCCCTGCCCCGGCCATCGCGGCCCACGCAGCTGTTGTTCAGCGAGCTGCTGGGAGTTGGTAACGAGGACAGCAGCAGTGGTAACAACATCAACAACTATTATGGCGAACAGTTGGTAAGACCTAGCCTGAAATACCACCAAGGAGGTCCTGATTTAACCTGTGACCCGGGGGACTTTCCACTCTCACAGAGGCAACAGCAGCAGCAGCAGCAGCGATTGCCCTCCTTCGGGCGCAAGTGGCCTTCGCTGAGGGACCTCCTACTGACCGCCGACTATGATGACTTTGGGGTCTCCCAGGAGAGCGAGGAGCGAGCGGTGGACACCAACTCCCGATTGCTGGCCAGGCTGCACAAGCTCAGCGACAATGGAGCTGGGGATGAGTTGCGCTACAATGTGGTCAATGAGCTGACCAATGTGCCCAGCAAGAAGGTGATGGTGCCGGGAGGACACTCGCTCAAGGAGCACAACACCAAAAAGAATGTGCAATGTGAGTAATATATATATATATTCTAATTAAAATCAAGTAATTTTAACTTTTAAAAATTAGCATTAGCTGTGTGGCATGAATAACTAATTTATGTTTATCTTTTGTTTTATTTTCATGTGTAATTATTTTTGATCCTTCCCCCACCCCCAAACAAAAATTAGTTCGTAAACAATGTAAGTGTTGCATGAAACCCCCATATACAAAAATCCAGAAACTCTGTATTAATCTGATTAATTTCTAAAAAAATTTCCTTAGACATGTCACCTTGCCATTTCAAAATCTGCAACATGGGACGCAAGCGCAATGCCGGCAGCAACAATCCCTACTGAAGAGAACCACCCTGCATTCACAGAATAAAAATAAAAATCTACCAAAAATACAGCCAAAAGTAAAATAAAAATGTATACAGAAAAATAAGTCACAAAAAAATACCCTGTTTAAAATGCCAAGTATTGTCCAAAGTTCTAATTTTAGTTAGAAACACATCCACGCAGAATTTAATTAGAGATTATAATTACAATGTATTTATAAAATATATGTCTCTCTTTCACATACACATACACACCAGACACGCGCACCAAAGTATTTCCCATATTAGTTATATAAATACTATCTATGATTCTTGTTGTATTCGAAATACATTAAATAATAATAATAATAACCAACACAATGTTGTTAGATATTAAGGCAAAACTTACATATTACAAAGAATATTTATTGAAAACAAAACAAAACAAGAATGATATGTGGCCAAATTTCTTGAATAAATGTTATATGATTATGGTATTCAAGGACCCAAAGGTGGTCCACTAAATCTTTGGCGCCAAATGTGACTTTAGTTTGGTTTTTTTTATCAAAACTGGAAATACTCTCTTAAAAGTATTTAATGCTTTTGTCCAGGTTAAAGATATTTAGGGTTAAAATTAAGTCTGCTTTCAGGCTTCTGTATGAAAGGTGGGATTTGAAAGGGGTTGGCTTAAAGTCTGACAATTTTTCTGAATTTTTAAAGGGGTTCTTAAGCTTCTTATATATATTTCAGTAAGTTTAGGTTAAGAGGGAAATATAAAAAAGTTAGTTTACTATCTTATAATTATAATTTATAATTTCTTGATGTTTTGCTTTAAAACATTTTTAATTAATTTTCTATCTTTATTGTATATTTAATTATCATTTTATTTTTATTTATTTATTTTTATTTATTGGTTAATAACTTTCCCTTCTTAAGGTCAATGAGTATTGCTTAAGATTGTTTTTTGTAGCCGGACTTTGATTTTAATATCAGTTCTGGTTTGGTTTTTCATGATGGAATAAACCACTAAGAACCATAAAAAGTTAATTAAAGTGTGTTATAATTGAGCCACTTAATTGTTTTTATTAGTTTGTCCCCCTCCAACTTAATTATATATTAATTTACATATGGATTTAGTAGATCGTTATCTTTAATGATACCTGTATAACCGTGAGAACAAAGTTATTTATTAATATCAAAAAGGTGTTAAAGCTTCTGGACTGTATTACTAAACTGAAAGAAGTAGATAAGATCTTTTAAATATATTGTTTAATATATTTTTAATATATGTTTAAGGTGCAGCATGCAGAAAATGTAACTTTGCTATGTTAAATTTAAGTTAAAAGTTACATTAACGAAACTTAAGACTTGCAGTCTGGGATAATTAGCTTATAGATAGATCTGGATCACACTTTTGGTGTAAAATCCACTCTATATATATATATTCTTTTGTAGATTGGCCGACCTCCAGGTCGCGATTGCAAAGGCCAAGTGCCACTGCAATTTGTTTGAAAAGTCAGAAGCCGAGCCAAAAAAGTTGCCGCTGCGAATGGGTGTTGCACGTTTTCTTTTTATTTTTCCGGAACCCCCGCTAGAAGTATCTACAGGATATGAAATATAGAAGTCGATCGCATTTATACCCGCTGTTGGCAACTTAATGTCATGACGACGACGGCGCCGTTGGCCAATAAAAAAAGAGTTGGCTAGAATGTCAGACCAACAGTTGGCAGTTGTTAACGCCCAAACGCGTTCGCTTGGCACACTGTGGGAAAATCTAAATTTGAATCCGTATCTGAATCGGTGCGGTGTGTACTATAGTTTTTACTACATACATTTTACTATTACAGCTTGAATGGGTTTGCTCTCCGCACTGGTCGAAGGCGACCTTCGGCTGTGTGCCTCGCATTTATTTTATGCTCTTTAACACGTTTTACACGAAATGCATTTCGATTTATTCGCAATTACCAGCGATTTTAGTAGTGATTCATGCTATATCACTATATATATATATGCTGGTTATATTTACATATATCAGCTTGTTGGCTTTGTTTTACGCGAATGCAAATTCTATTGTAATTAAACGTGCTCCAATCGCCCGACAAATTGCTGTGTGTCTGCCTTGATTGCCGCTGATCTCGAGAATTATGATTCTAACATTTTAATTCCGAGATATACCAGAGCTAATCGGGTGTGTTGACGTGTGTGGATGGGTAGGAGCTTCCCACAGTGACAGCTTCTGGTGTGCCGCATAATTATGAGTTTAAGAAGGTAACTAATAATGCAGATAAAATACGAAATCGGGTAAGAAATGCTGGTTTAAAAAATCTGTAAAAAGAGTTTATTAAATAAATGCACATAAAAACGTATAATTATTTAATTTTTCATATAAAAAAAGTATTTAAAACCATTTAACCAATAAAAATCGTGCTTACTTCATTAAAACTTTATTGATTAAGTGTTTAATTCAGAAAAAGGAACATTCATATAGCTTTATACATTAAATCTAATAATAACCATTAAAACTAGGCTTACAATTAATACACACAGAGTCTACGGCCAAATTCGCTTAACGTTTATATTAATAGGCAATTTTCTATAAAGTTTTAATAGTTTTCCAAACACCATCAATCATGATCTGCTTAGCGTGTCGGCCTGAAATGAACTTGAACTGGACTTGGACTGGCAGAGGCCCTCTAATTTAAAGTTTAAACTTGAAATACCTATATTTTTTGGCAGCCCCGTCGGGAAATCCGTCAAATCGGAGATAATTAGGCATTAAAGTGCTTGGAATTTTACGATCGACAACAGCAGCACCTAACGAATTTCAGGGTCAGGCTAATAGATCTGACGAAAGTAAAAGTAAAGCAAACAAATAATCGTTTAATTAACTTAATTCAGTTGTTTAAGTCGCGTGTTAATGGCACTTTCAAAATCGCTGTCAGAATCCGCAAAATGAAATCGTAACATTAATTGCCAGGGGTGAGAGATGGGTGGGGATCGGATCTCCCACAGACTCCATATAGTTCATATATATCTCTGACTCAATCGGTCGTGTGTGAGAAAAATCGTAGCCGAAACTGCAAAAATGCTGACGGAAAATGCAACGCCACCGAAAGACAATCGCAATTGTTTATAACATACGAGCTGGCTGCACCAGATATGCGCGGCTTTTATTATTATTACATGTACTCCAGCAGCAACTCGGAGGCTCTAAGAAACGCTGAAACGGCATTGACAAGGCCACACTTGGACGATGATGTAGTGGCTGCCCGGAGTTTGGAGTCGGACTCGGAGTCTCATGTGAATGGCCCCCGGGGCAGAGTGAGACTCGTACCCGTACTCGTCGTTCTCCAATATGTGTAATTTATGTGGCCGGATTCCTCGATGTAATGAAGCCATAAAGGCCAGGCTTAAAAGGTACTGAAAAACTGGCTACCGAAATGCATTTATAATTTTTAACTGAAGCACAGTTGATCCGAATGTTTGTTTACGGCCATTAAATTCAAAATAAAATGTTAAGAGATGATGCCAATCAAAATGATTTTAAAAGAACACTTAAAATGTTAAATCGTACAAAATAGAGGCTAATAAAATGTTAATTACATTTTTACTTTTATAAGAACGCTTCGGAAATTGTTTATTCTAACACACCTATTAAATTCCTAATTAATGAAATATAATCTATATTAAATGTAAATTAATTCCTTTATAATTAATCATGTTTAAAAATATTGTGTATTTAAGTTAAGCATAATTTCCAATCAACTAAAACTAAGCCCATAAGACAGTGCTTCAATTAATTATAAAAGTGATATAACAATTTATCAGAAACTCCCTTTCTTGACTTGCAAGTTTTCCCACTTAATTTCCACATTATTTATACCCCTCATGACATTTTTTTTTTTTTTTGTATTTTTTGTTGTCAATGGCAGACTGCGTGTCTGGGCCAGCGCGTGCCATGTACAAGTCTTTTTGACCAATTCAATGAGCTTGCCGGGCCACAATTTTCATTCATTCAAACGCAAACGGAATGTGCGTAAACGCACACAACTCGTTTGGCAGTTTTTTAATGTCAACCGAGTGGGGAAAACCCCCTTAAAAAAACCCATAAATTTCCAGCTGGCCGAGACGGAGTTTCCTCATGAGAGACACTCCATGGAAATACAGAAAAATCTCCGCTCCAGCGGAGCTCGGCTCTGAACTTGACACAATTATTCGCGGATTGCGAGTGGCAGAGTCGGAGACCATTGCAAAAGTGACACAATTGAGGCAGAAATACTGGCTAATTACAGCGATTGCCACAATTGTGGGCCATTAGCGAGACCATCCCAGATGCGGGGCCACATAAGACCACAAATACATATCTGAATTCAGATTTGGCGGAGAGCTCGGGCTCAGCTCCATTAATCATCCGCCGCCGTTGGGGAGTTGCAATCGCAATTGGAGTGGCATGGAAACTAGAAAAAACAATATATAAATTGCCTTTTAATATCGAACCGACAGTGAGCCCCGAAGAGCCAAGAACCTAGCGATCATTTTGGTCAAGATCTTGTCTATATATTTATTTATGATTGCTGTCTGCACGAAATCGAAATAGCATTTGAGGCGTGCCATGTCTTTGTTTTTTCGTTGTTTTTCACATAATTAATGGTGGAAAAAACAATTTAAATTAGGGTTCTCCAGCTTCCGCATTGCCCGTAACTAATGAAGGTGTTACGAAGGTATTTTGTAGGAGGTTTCTAGACTTCGAATATATGTGAAGTGAATGGTTTAGACTCACACACGAGATGTCAACTCAATTTCAGCCGGCAACCCATCAACGCAACAGATTTAATTATCATCTCTGGCTGTCTGCAAGCCAAGTGAATTGGTTTGGATTGGATTCGAGTGGAGTGGAGTAGAGTGGAGCGATGTGGCGTCGGGGGGCCTTTTTTCTGGCATCAAAATGATGGCTAATTGTTATTTTTGCATGTGCTGGCAGGCGGCTGCTTGCATGTCGTTTGATTAGACAGAGACCGAGAGAGAGAGAGAGAGAGCCTTACATAATAATCTAGTTAACAAATTGTGTCATGTGGAGCTAACCGAGTAACCAAGTAACCAAGTAACCGAGTAACCAACTCAGTCTCAGTGTTGTGGCCAAAATCCGCCGCAGCAGCTGCAACTTTCGAAAGCGTTTTGCAACCGTTAGCTGCATTTGTCGCGAGGGTGTTGGCCTACGACTCGGCATAAAAGTCATTAAAATATTTTTATTTAAATAAATAATCCAACTCTCAACTCTGCATGGTAAAAACCTCACGAATTTTTTAGTCTGGTCAGCTCTGAATAAAGAAAAACTTTTGATAGATCTTCCGCCACGAAAGGAGGCACACAATCTTGTTGCTGGGTGTGTCTGCTTTGAAATGGAAAACTGCTGGAAAAAGGGGGGAAAATGCTCTGTCCGCCGGCAAATTGTGGGTTAATGGGTGAATGTACGCTGTTTGAACTACATTACAATGGTTAATCCGTTGCCAAAGCTGGGGCACTGCAGCCCATGACTCGGCCAAGTGGCAAAAATATATTTACAAAAGATTGGCTCAGGAAATTATTTGAAATTTGCCAGCCAGAAAACGTGGCAATAAAAGTTAATCGCATTGTTTTTTGTCAGTATATTTCAGCACAGCCAGGCCTCTTATAGTATGTGGATATATATATAATTATTTCCATTGTTTGCTGGAGTTCTTAAGAATCTTCATAAACTACAACTGGCGGCTGACACGCCTGCGGCAGGGATCAGCTATACTGGAGTCTGGAAATTGAATTTACTGTGGCGATAGAAACAAGGCGCCGACACCCACGTAGCCTCCAAGGGAGCAGGAGGAGATGGAGGAGTTGCTGCAACCGAGTTCAATCTTTGATTACACACACGCGTACACCTCTTGGTTGTGCAAGAAGCAAGCAGATTGCCAACAGATTGCGGTTAACCGAGTCATAAGATCACCCATAAGATGCGGCCGAGACATCTCTGTTGCCTCTCGATTGTTGCAACATTGTGGATTATGGTGCATAATTCTCATTATGTGTACACTCCCGGCGACAGGAACAGTTCTAAGCCGTATATGGTATATGGAACAATGAGATCGAAAGCATTGGACATGCCACAAAAGAGCGAACAATGCCTAGACTTTATCGAGAGCCAATAAATCAGCGAACTGAGCCACGAATTTCAACAGCACAACAAATATGTGTGTATATATATACATTGCTATGACAATGGGCAGACAATTACAAAACCATATAAAAACCAATTCGATGCAAGCGGAAATTTTGTAAAGCGCCACGCCCCCTGCTTGGCCCACTGTGAATGCCGGTGAATGCATTATGGCATTGCGAAAAGTCCGGCACAAAAGTTGGACACAGGGCGAAATGCATCTATAAAAGAGTAATAGAAATAGTTAAAGGAATATTTACTTAATCTTTCAAAACATTAAATTGTCTATTATCTTGTATTTTAATTTTAATATTTAATTTTAATATTTATTAAAATGAGTTAGAAAGTTTTTAAGATGCAATTAATGAAGGAAGTTCTATTAGTTATATTTTTATAAATATAAGAAAAAGTAAATAAAATGGTACAAGAAATATTATTTAAATAGTTGAAGGTATTAATAAAGTTTAATTTATAATAAATTAGGAAAATTGTTGAACCTTTTTAAGATAAAATTGAATCAAGGAAGTTCTAGTTGATATTTTTACAAGATTCAAAGACTGAAATAAATTAATTACAATTAATAATGAGAAGGTATAGGGAATCTTCTTTAAATAATATTTATTTTAGCTTTATTAGAAATTATTGCAAAGACGTTCCAGACTATCTCTTTGTAAATCAAATGCTTAAGATTTAATTAATTTGGGTATTTAAACATTAACAAACAGTTACATAATATTATTTTTAAAGATAAATATTCCATTTAAAATTGCAAATTATTTATTTACAATTTAAAGAAAGTTAAACATAATTTTTCTGGTAGTGTTTCCACAAAATGCAGGCCCAAATCGACCTGGCCTGGGTCTGGTCATGGCAAATTGTCTTGCCGTCTTGGCTTGGGCCTCCTCCATTCTAAGCCTGGCCAGCGCCCGAAGGTCGAACTCGATCCAAATCCCACAACAATGGAGCTCCAGCTAAGGCTAAAGCTGGAGTTGGAGCTGGAGTTGGAGCTGGCGCTGGGGTGATCTATGTAAATTTCAAGCGACATAATTGCACGGATTGAGCCATTGCCCAGCCTCTACCCTCTACCTTTTGTAATTGGACGGCTGATAAGTCCACAAAACGCCCACCGAGATATTTTTTGTAACATTAAGCTGTCAGAGAATTAAAACCCCAATACAGATTCAGATCCATAGATCCGAAATCACTTTAGTTTAAGTTTTTTGTAATAGAAAAGACCTAACCTTGATGCTGTGCTTTTTTCGGTGGGTGCACTTTGCTGCTGTTGGGGGAAAAGGTGGCCTGTTCAGTCAACTGATTTTTCCCGCATTATTATCAGATTTTTGGACTGACTGGTATGACAAGCATTTATTATTATACTTCAAAAAAAAAAAAAAAAAACAGATTTCATTAATCAATTACCCAGCTGAACCCCTTTTGTTTATTGATTGCAGTTTGATTTCCACTGAATACCATTCGCCGTTGGTCAAGGTCAGCTCAAAGATTTAGAGATTTCTTCAATTACTGCAGTTTGCCATTGTTACTTGTACTTTGTTTTTTTTTTTTATTTTTATTGTTACCCCCTTTCTGCGGTTTTTTACCACATTTTTGTGGCATTTGCCAAGCGAGGTAGCCGCTGGCCGAAAGGTGATCAAAGCAAATCATGAGCAAATGTTAATTGCCGGACCATGGGCTTCACTTCAGTTCAATATGTTAATTACAATACAGTTTTGCATAATTAATTTAAATTATAACCTAAGTTCCCCCCTCTCCCCGGGCACCTTGCACATTCTGTTGACTTGTGAACTCACCTCCCCTTCGGGCGAATATTGCGCAAGACGACAGCTCAGCTCAGCTGACAGAACGAAACTCAAAATCAAACGAATGACTTGGGCAACGAACTTGTTTCGCATGTTGCAGAAAATTCAAAATAAAACAGTATTAAGGAAGGCTGCAAACATTTGCCACTCAATCAGCTGGCAAACAGCTAGTGCAACTAAGGCAACGCACACAAATTGCTTTAATTACAACAAATTTGTTTGAATATATATCAACTTGAGGTATGTTTTTGAGTCGAGTTTGAGGCACAGCAGGCACTGGGAGAAAGAAAGGGGTGGTTAAATGTCAAGCATTATATATGTGGAATTTTTTGTATTAGGCATATAACAAGAAATTATTAAAATAAAAATATACCTTAGCTAAAAATTTGTATAATATTGAGAAAATTATTTTCTAATAGTAAAAACTGGTAACTTTCACCTGGCACAAGCAGCAGATGCTTGTAATTTTAGTCGGGAGCTTGTAAAGCGATGAAGGAGTCATTTCCGACCCCATAAATCATATATATTATTGATCAGAATGAGCAGCCGAATCGATCTAGACATGTCCGGTTAAAATTGGAAATTTTTCAAATTTTCTCAAAATTTGAAAATTTGATAAGGGGTTACATCATTAAAATTTCCAAAAATTGGAAAAATTTTTAATTTCTTTAAATTTGAAATAGGTTATGCAGATTTATTAATTTAATGAAAAAAAGCATAGGATAGCTTTTCAAATTAAAATTAACTCATTTTTGGCGGAGTTATGATATTTTTAAATAGTGATTTGTCTAAAAAATAGTCATATAAATAGAGGCAAGTTTAAAATAGTCTAAATATTTAATTTTGTATAGGGAAAATATTTAAAATATATATTTATCTCAGTGCTGTTTAAGCAAATGCTCTCTGACACCTCCGGACTCACGACGACTGTTCATGTCATGCACCCGTCGTTGGAAAAATATGGCCAGATCTCCAGCTCGCCAGCTCGCCAGCTCTCCGCCACTCCAGCACAGCACTCACAGATCTTAGCTCTTACTTGATCTCACAGCAAACTCAAGTGACCAGAGTCGGATCTCGGATCTTGGATCTTGGAGCTGGGAGCTGGGAGCTGGGAGCTGGAAGTTGGTAGCTGGGATCTTGACGAGATTGCAACTAATGCTGCGGGCCACTTGGGGCGTTGCGTTCTGCAAATCCGGCTGCCGACTTGGCTTGGGTGGTCCGTCTACCTCTGGAACTCCTCGTCTGACTCACAGATGTTAAGCTATAGCCTAAGACAATCGGACTTCATACATCGACTGAAATATAGACAGCAATCATGAATGAAATAAATGGCGGAAGGGGTGAATAATTAAAGCATAAAGGAAACAAGCAATATGACCAAAGAGTAATTGTCATTGCTACTCCGAGTTCTGAGACTAAAATTGTGAGTGGCAGGAATTTCCACACACTTAAGTAACGGGTTAAAGCTAGATCTAGGAAACGAAACCCCTTAATCGAGGAAGTGGCTAATACAAGTTTTATGCTATCTACAACTAGCAGCTCAGAGCTCGTTTTAAACGGAGTTCTAGCTTCTGAAATTCTAGATTTCATGAGGAAATATTAGTTGTTTTATCGGGGATACTCCATCATCTAAGAGACATGCCCTACCTATTGCCAAATATGGCTCAATCAACCATCAAAAGCAATCAATTACTGCATTTGCTGCACAAAATCCAATCTCGACTGCAAAATATTCAATTAATTGGCTTCGGCGTGCACGGCGGTGCGTCATTTTCTGTAAACAAAGCAGGTAATCAGATCGTGCTCTAATTTGGACAGCCAGATTGGAACTCTACAGGCAAAGACGGTGTTAAAGGGGGTCTATCTTATATGAAACTTCTTAGTAAAACTGTTTATTAATAATATAGAGAAAGTCATTCAAATGTTGCAAGTTTAGGAAACCTTACTAATTTTGTTGGAGTATAAATTAATTTATTAATCCCCTTGACTCCCCTTCTATGACACTATTTGCAATTACCACTGTTAGTGATCCGTTACACATCGTTTGCCGTTCGTTGTCGTGCTAACCTTGAGATGATTACTTCAATTTTGTTGCTGTGTTTTGGTTTTAGCCAAGTCTCTGGGCAGAGCCCACTAATTCGAGACAATTTATTAAACGAGGCAAAGCAGGGCAAGTACGCAGTAAGACCAGAAAATCTGCCATAAAACAAAGCGAGGCAGCGCCAAAAATATGACAAAACAAACTGCTATTTTGTAGCCTTTTCGGCCTGGTAATGAGTAGCGGCACTGCACTGGGCCTCAATGCTTTTTTTTGGCCATAATGATGTGGCGCCACGCTGCGCCCCACTTCGACAGCGTCTTCAGCGGGTCTTGGTCTGTGTCTCCCTCTTGCCAAGATTGGTTTAATAAGCAAAACGGCCTACATGGCAATTAAAAAGAATAGTAAGTAGTAGGAACAGACACTGGAAAATAATATTTTAAATTAAATAATAAAGATTAAGGGTAGCAAGGTTAAAGCTGGAGCTCTAAAACTAAATATATATTTAAAATAAGAAGAAAAATGAGAAGAAACACTTTAAACAGATTTAAAAATGTACTATTATTTAGGTGCTGTTTTGATTTTTTTATTTAAATAAAATAATTAAGAGGGGGCAAATACTGAATCATCATTATGTAATATTATGTATTCACAATTATTTTCTGATCTTTATATATTATATATTATACATTCTAGAATATTATTTAACTAGTTAATAGTTTATTTTATGTTATTTAACAGTCGTTTTCTTTTAGTGCACAACACCATTAAATGGTAGCCAAGAAAAGAGGAAAAACACAACATAGAACATAGAAAACATCGTCTGGGAAACCCACGAAATAGACGAGCGAACAAATTGCAACATGCTCCACCCACCAGAAAATGCAATTTTCGCTTCAAGAAGCAGCCATTGTTTCTACTTTATTCAATGAAAATATATATTTTGTGTGTGTTTTACAGCTAATTTTATTCGTGCTTGAAGATTGTATTTTGTATTTTTTTAGCAGCTCAGCAGAGAGGCCATTTCAATTAAATCGTGATGGGAGATGGAAATGCATTGATAGTTAACCTTTTTCATTCTGATCATGATTTCATAATTAATATGCATTAATTAAGGTTTACTTTTGAATTTCATATGATACGCTTGTCTTAGTTGATAGAACCCCTATCGCATGTCTTGAGTATTATCTAATTTGAGGTTTTTCCCCATTTCACAATTATATTTACATACCACAGCCAAAAGCCCATCGAAGTTATCTCACAAAATCAGGCAATTTCCAAAGACTAACCACAGCAGCAGGCCCACACAGCTGCTCCACATCTCTGGGCAACTGAACCGAACTGAACCGAACTGAACTGAACTGAAGTTCACTCTCGTTTTCTTGTTACTCGAAATAAAAGCATTAAATAATTGCCAGACCTGGTGGGGAGGGGATTTCACTTCTTGGGCTTCGCAGAGCTTGCTGTTGACCGACTCGCTTTCGGCTTAAACTCGGCTTACAGCTCGGCTTTGAGTCGTGTTTGGGCCAAATGGCGCTCGGGCGTTGTCTTGTATATAAAAGCGGCTTCCTTCTTGGTTCTAGTTATCAGTTGAATCCAGCTCAACGTACAACACACTCGCGTCTCCGCAGTAAATCAAACCCAACTCCATTCGCAATGGCATTCTTCAAAGTGAGTGGAACAGGATATATCTCAGAGTCTTGCCCAAAAGATACAAGTGTTTATGGTGCTAACCCAAAAATAAAACCTATACCCCTCCGTGCCCCATATAGTCCCTCATCTGCCTGGCTGTCCTGAGCGCCGCCTCCGCCGGAGTCCTGCACGGTCATGGAGCTGGTCTGTATGCCGCCGCCCCGGCCATCTATGCCGGACATGGTGGTCATCATGACGAGGGAATCGACTATCATGTAAGTTATTCTGCTAAAAAAAATTATAAAATAATACAAGAAGGATCTACAAGCCAGGAGAAATCATTAGCTTAAAAAACAAGATTTTTGACTTGAAACATATAATATTTCTCATAAAATTAATTATTTAAATCTCAAAAAACAAATTTTAAAAATTTTCCTTTGTGGTTTTTAGCATTTTATAACTAAAGTTAATTAAGTTAAATATTTTGAATTTTTTTTGAAGCCAAAGAAAATTTTAAGACATGAAAATAATCAAAATTTTCTATCTTTTGAAAAATCACTCATACGACTAGTTGCCAGACTACATTTTTCTAAACACCAAATGCTACTGATTTTATGATTTAAAATAGTACAAAATTACCATTTTAATTTAGAAAAGGAATCTTGAAGAATGGTGCTAGAAAATTGTTTGCTTCAAAGATTCAAAAAAAAAAAAAAATTACTCATACGCCACGTAATCCTGAAATGATGGAATAATAATAATATTTTTTTACAATCTTTTTTAACAAATATTTTTCTGTTGGTTAATCTATGCCAACTCTAAATTGGCCAGCGGCTGTCCAGGGTCGCTGCAGCTTTTGACATTTGGCCATTTTCCCACGAGCTAGAGCCAAGTCCATTAGCATGATGCGGTGGCGGTGGCGTGTGGCGTGTGGCATGCCACAAAATTAGCACTCAATCCGCGACTAATCCGCACTTCTCACGGGTCTCTATTGGTAGAGACCTAACCCAGGTTTCACCATAAAAATTAACATTATTGGAAAGAGTTTTTAAAGGAAGAGAATCAGAATTAGCGAGGAATTAGCAATATAAATATATGATATCTTATTTATAAATCCTTTAATTTTTATTCCCCATAATCCTCAGGCCTATCCCAAGTACCACTACAACTACGGAGTGGCTGACTCTCACACCGGCGATGTCAAGTCCCAGCATGAGGTCCGTGATGGTGATGTTGTGAAGGGTTCCTACTCCCTGGTGGAGCCCGATGGCTCGGTGCGCACCGTCGAGTACACCGCCGATGACCACAATGGCTTCAATGCCGTTGTCCACAAGACCGGCCCCACTGTCCACCACGCCCCGGTGCACCATGCTCCCGCCCTGGTTGCCCATGCCGCTCCCCTGGTGGCTCACTCTGCTCCGGCCATCGCTCACTATGTGGCCGCCGCTCCGGCTGTGCCCTATGCCGGCTCCCTGGCGCATCATGCCGCCGTCCCTGCCTACGGATATGCCACCCACAACGCCCACGCGCATGTGGCCCACTACTAAGATGGGAAGGAGGAGCACCTTGCTGATGGTAGCAACACTAGCACAAGCACCACCAACCAACACCGCCACTACCAACACTCTTCTGTAATTTATTAAGCACGTTGACGACCTCACGAGAAATGAAAAAATCAAAACGGAAAACGGAAAACGGAAACCGGAAACGAATGATTGACGAAGCCTGCTGCAATACTCAGTATCCAGTACCCAGTCATGACCATCTCAATCGCCTGTGTAAATAGGATTAAGGGATTCCAGTCCAGGATCCTCTGTCACCACTCTCCCTCTGTCCCCTGCCGTCTCTGTCTCAGCTTTCGCGCCACTCTCCTTTGTTTGTGTTCCAAGCTTCTCTTTTGTACATATCAACATCCAGCTGAGGAAGGAACAAACGCCCATATCACCACATGCCACGCCCACGACAAACAAAAAAACAAGCAACCTGTAATGAAAAGATGAAGAAAAACGAGCAAAACAACAAACAAAAAAATGCATACAAAAAAACACACACAATTTATGTATTTCTTATGTATAATAACTTTGTGTATACTTTTAAGTTGAAGCTGAAACTGCTGACAATGCTATAAATACAAAACGTAGTGAATTACAAAAATTCAAATCATTAAGTTTGTTTATTGAAAAATTAAAGAAAAAGAGGGTGTGATTAAATTTGTTAATATAAGAAGTGGTTTTAGGAAATGTGGCAGAAGAATTTTGCTACATAAAAGTGGCAACAAGATCATTACATGAGAACGGAACAGAACGTTTTCCCTGTATAATAATACAATCTGAATTAAATTCTCTACTTAGAAACTACTACTAAATTTATAGATGATTCATTGCATTATTATAGTATTTTTTATGTATTTTTTTTTCATATTAACAGATATATTTTCTATACTTTAAATAATCGATTTTTTTGTTTTCTTAATGACCATAAAACAAAAAATATAGTATTATAATTAAGAAAAAACAATATGAAAGGGATATCATAATTTCTATACCCTTGCAGTGAAAATAGATCATATCTCAGCCAAAAGTGCATCAATTTCAAATCGGAAAGCTTTATTGGGTTAGTTTTTGCTAGATTAACAAATGTGCATTTTAAATTTTAAATTTTAGAAAATTAAAATTTTTTCGAATTTTGCCAATTTTAACGATGTAACCCCTTATCAAATTTTCAAATTTTGAAAAATTTCGAAAATTTTAAATTTCAGCCAGACATATCTAGATCGATTCGGCTGTTGATGCTGATCAAGAATATATATGATTTATAGGGTCGGAAATGACTCCTTCACTGAATTCCAAGCTTCTGACTAAAATTATAATACCCTGACTTATTTATTATTATTTTTATTTATTTTTACCATATGAACACTGAACTAATGTCTCCTTTTATAACACATTGGAATGTAATCTAAACCTTATATTTTACATACTGCAAGGGATCTGATTTCTAACATTGTTTACTGCAACTAATTGCTCATGAATCACAGTAAACTGTATATTTAGTCGAGAATGCATTCACTTTCAGTCAGCCAATGATTTCATTACTAATTATGATCGCAATTACCGACGAGAGTTATGGAAATTGATGGGCAGAGCACTGCCGCTTGGCTGACAATTATCGCGTAAGTTAATTTGTGGGCGTCGGTGGAAAAGGTGAAGGTAAGCATTGTCAATTGATTAGCATTGGATAAGCCCATAACCAATAACCAGTTGGTATCTATTAAATAATTTATCCACTGAAGAACTCTGACATCTGTACGATTGAAACACGTGCATGTCAATCTTTGGATTGACTTTGGGTTGCCTTGACACTCATTGTGGGAGATGTGGCAGATTGGAATCAAATTATACGAAATATAATTTAAATTTGTAATATTGATAGAAGGAATATAAGGAAATACACAAATGTAGCTGTTACTTATTGTAAATTGAATTAAAAAGCATATTTAAACATTAAAGTAAAACAATGCTTGCAATTACTAACCTTTTTTGAAGCTCTTCAATAGACAACTTTCAGGCCGAGTTTATTATTTAAACTTTGAGTTGAGCTTTACCTTTTTTTAAAAAAACTTAGATTGTTGTTAGATGGAATTGTAAACTTTTAGGCCGTTTTTTATTAGACTGAATAAGTGGTAAACTTATAAGCTTTATTGGCAATACCAATGCATTGTTAGTGATAAGAAGGATAGGATATATTTATCAATAAGTTCAAAGGGAAATTTTTAAGGATATATATATTATTTATAATATATTTATTATTATTATAATTCAATTGTTAAATTTGATGTTTCTAAATAAGTACCTACAAATTTGTATATATTTTAGTCATTGTTTAAAATGTAAAACCATCAATAGTTACAATTAAGTAAGTTATATCCATTACAGATTGTTTAAAATATAATTTTCAGATGTAAAGAAATGTAAAGAAAACCTCTAGAATCATTGAAAACTTCCCCTTATTTAAGATTTAATTACTAAATTACCGCCCTGGAAAACTATTCCCATTAATACATAATCGTTACTGGAGTAACACCGGCAGCCAGCTGGCAAGGTCAACCGGGAGCCACTCCACACAGTAGACCACATTTTCGGTGTCCATTTACGCACTTTTACTTTTACAATCAACCTGGGAAAGAGACCACAAGAGGTGCTCCTAGATGTGGTCACAAGTCTTGGCGGCGGGGGCGTCGTTCCTCCCCTAAAAATAAACAATAAACAATAAAGCCGAGCATTTAACATAAGCCACCAAAGAAATGATGTGAGCTGAGTTGGAGGAGGCTTCCGCATGCAACAAATCTTGTCATTTCCGTCACTTTTAACGTGCGAGAGACACAAAACAATATTGATCTCTTAATGGGCACAACGTGGTCTTCTTTCAGACAAATGTTTGCCTATCAAAACAGAGACGTTGGGGGAAAATGGCTGGCTTCAGGTGGGGGGAAAAAAGAATTTATCAGAGATCAGTGATCAGCGGAGCGTTTAAATGTGCGCATTTTTCGAGGCAGGCCGAGACAAAGAGGTGAATCTCTCATACGTGGTGTCCATTAATTTGCCAGACCCAAAACTAGATCGGACAGGTGCCGCCCTCGGGGGGGCGGATTCTCCGGCCGGCAGTTGAGGTCGAGGTGGGAAATGCCGGAAGGAACTAGTTTCCGCTGGCTAACTAGAGCTCTGTACTTTACCTAAAATAAAAACAGCTCAAAAAACACCTCCACTTCCACTAGGCTCAATGTCGATTGGAATGCATAAACTTGGCTCTTACTCACTGCTCCAATAACCTTTCGATTGTCAGCTCTGACTTCTTCTTCAAATTGCCAAATGACAGTTACTAAAGTCCAAGTATTATTTTAGTCTCTATTGATCTTCGGAGTTGGTTTTTGCTAGCCGCGACCAGTTGACATTCAAGACGACGATGTCGCCAACACGTGCTCTCTATATGGCATCGCTGGCAGTTATTGTATCTGCGTATCCACGTACCAGTATCTGTGATCTGTAAGTGGCGGCAACATTAAGATGCTACCTCTAAGATATGCATCGATCGAAGCTGATACAATTTATAGATAATAAAATACCGAGCATGCATTGGGGGGAAGAGGCTAGACCTGACTTGTTCACTGATTTGTTTGTGGCAGTTGCACAGTGTACACTAATTGCAGGCTAACATTAAAGGATACATATTAGTATATATAGTTATTATATAAACTAGATGTTAAAAAATTGGAATATTAGACCTTTTTTAATTAATAGTGTATTTAAATAATTTAAATTCATGTATATAGATATTTTTATACAATTCAATATTTAAAAAAACCATAACTTAGTCAAAAATGAATTCATTTCATTTCGGAAAGAAGGTTTTTGCTAGTTTTTATTAGGTTAAAAAATCTGCATACTTAATTTCAAATTCAAGGAAATTAAATTTTTCGTCAATTTTTGAAAATTTTAATGATGTAACCCCTTATCAAATTTTCAAATTTTGAAAAAATTTCGAAAATTTAAAATTTTTGCCAGGCATGTCTAGATCGATTCGGCTGTTCATTCTGATCAAGAATATATATGATTTATCGGGTCGGAAATGACTCCTTCTATAAATATTCTACCCTACAAGAGTATTAACAAGAGTATTATAGATGAAAATGTAGTTTATTTTCTCTGTTAATTAATTTTAGCTACACTTTAATAAATAGTAGATAGCTTACCTACTCTAAATAATTATTTAAACTCTACTGTATGTACCAGAAGCCACTGTTAAATGCTAAATGTCGCCTGCGCCTGGTCTGCGTAATTGAAAAATGCCATTAATTGATGATTAATGTGTTGAGCAACTAACTAACTAAACCAAAGTAAAGTAGTAGCAGAAGCGCATAAATTGAAGACAGCTCCCAATGGCGGGGCATAATCAGACCCAGCGACTGTCAGAGTCAATTATATAATAACCAAGCTAACTGGATTAGTTGGTCCACTAATTTGATGCATGATGGCTAAGAGGCTGGAGCAAATTGGCCCGACGAGGTGCGAATAATTCGCTTGAAATTTATACCTGGCCAGGGGGTACCATTCATTTGCATTTTATTACCACCGCCGCCGACGCGGATGCGAACGCATTGGCCACGGGTCATTCTGTAACAGGGCTGGCTGACTGGCTTGTTAACAATGGTCCCTCCTCAATTGGTCCAAAGGCACTGGACCATGGCCAACTAAGGGCGACAACAATGACAGCCAAGTGCTGTTGTTACCTCTGAGAGACTTGCAACACCCGCGCTGGAGTGGCGTGGAGTATAGACCATTCCCCATGTTGCAAGTCCCCCGAAACCATGGACTCTCCATTGTCAAATTAGTCGGTGGGCAAACAAGCCAAGAAATTAGGTGACCAAGTAAGTAAACCAAGTCAAAGTCACCGGAGTGCCTCGATCCGGGCTTATGGATTTAGCTGAAAAAGTGCGACCTCATGCCAAAATGGCACTGCCAATTCCACTTTCGCAGAATGATCTCTGGCTGCCAAAGGTCCGCCTTTCAAGTCAATGAAAATGATGCACATTCATGGGAGGAGCAAAGAAATTCATTGTTGAGTCTGAGAGGGAGTTGTAGAGAACCCAATTTAAGCTTATTGTATAAGGTATATTCTAAGAAGGCACTGGAAAAAATGGGTATAAATAAAATATGAATGGATAATATATAAAAAAAGCTTTAACCTAAAATAACATAAAGAACTTGTAAAGGCCAAGCAGAGGCATCATTAATCAGTATAGCTGGCAAACATATAAATAATAATATTTAAATACATTTACATTAAATACAATTACAATTAATCTCAAAATATTAATAATAGTTACTAAAAATATTTTAAAATAATGTGTAATGGGTGTATTATTTCTGAAAGGTAATCCACATTTAAAGCTACTTAAAAAAACTACCAAGAAAATCCTCATAATCAAAATATGTCAGATGAAAATAGTTTCCTTAAAAGGAAATAACTTTATGATATATCGCAAAACAAACTGACCAAAGTAACCATTTAAAATCATTTAGAATGCAAGCCCAGGTTCCCTTCCCACATAAACTTGCCCCCCTTGAAATGCCACATTTAAGAACATTTTGGCCCATGAGTATTCTTCAGCTTAAAGAATTCGCTTTGTTCTTCCGCAGGTTAAATATATTTGAGTTAATTGCCAGAAGACAGTAACCAGTAACCAGAAACCAAAAAACAATGCCCAGCACACGCATATGTGATGTCTTTTGAAGTCTTCTTAGTCAGCGAAAAACTGAGACTGCCTGCATGTGGAGGAAAACCTTCGGAAAACCATAGCCGACAATTGCCGTCTGAATTTTCCCAAGTCTAGGTAGCAAAATGCTTTTTGGCGGCATGCAAATTGACTTAATCTGGTATTTAGTTTTACAAAAACCGCAGTCGAAGCCAAAAAAAGTTAAGAGAGAGAGACAATTGTTTCTAGACAGGCCTTTTGAAGGTCTCTTAGAGGTTTATTTTTTGCCGGGTTACTCTTGAAGCTCTCCTCTCTCAGAGTCTATGCCACGCCCCTGGGCGGCATTAATTGTGTGAAAATGCCCGACTTGGACACTAAACTAGCCCCCATTAAGATTAAGTAGCTCTAATCATAGTAACTCTAGTCTTAAGCCTCTCTTGCGGTTTGACAATATTTTTTAAATTAGTTTGTTGGCTGCCAGACAGACCGCAATTGGCACGTTCTCATGTTGGTTCAAGGGTATGGCCTGCTATGGTCATAAATTACAGTTTGGAAAACAATATCAGATGGCTTTTGTTAAGGATTTAGTGTTCTTGGAAAAAATATTAATCCTTCTTAAATCCCCAAGAATATTTTCCATCAAATTAATTACATCTTTCCCATCAAAAGGTCAGTTTCACAACCATCCTAGGAGTACGATTAATTTTGTGTCATAAATTCCGCTCCTTGGAAGTCACTTTGCTTACATTTCTTGGCCCAGAATGGTGGCTTAAACGCTGAAGCCAAAATGAGCTTGACCTTCAGTTGAATGCTGCGAGACAAAAAATACTTAAGTCCAGTTGTGTATTTGCTAGTACTTGTTACTAGTCTTAGTTGTTGTAACTGCCGCTGGGCTGTCATTGAAGTAGATCACTGAGAATTTCGCATGTGCCGAATAACTAGGGCCGCATTGTGCTGCAATTGCAACTTGACCCGATTTTGTCTTTGATTTAGATTTAGATTCTTTCTGTTCAGCGTCAGCGATTTATTTTGGTTTCGGTTTCTGTTCGATTTTTGTTTTTTATTTGCCAAGAATTAAGTTGTTAAGTTAAATTGGAGCAGGCCAATCATTTCTTGCAGAAATCAAGGAAATTAATGATTAAGTCTGAATGATTAATCTAGCATAATTCTTAGGCGGCTTTCAAAAGCTAACACTTCGATGGTGGAGAGCTAAGATATGAAATTATAAATAGGGAAAAGGTAGCTTATGTTAATATAAGAATTATAGAAATTATTGTCCTTGAGAAGAGAATGCAAAAGTCAGATTAGAAGAAAGATTTACATTTTATTTTGTTGAAGATTATACATTTAATTTATTTATACCCAAAAAAACTAAGTATTAAACCTATTGATTATATTTTTACGACTCTGTACTTTCTCAGCTAATTAAATAAAATTATTTCTAGTGGGGTGGGTGGGGTATACCTGTGGCAACACACAATTATCACTGATGACTTCATTGACAATGACGGTGGGATTGGTAACAGATTTGAGAAATGTGTCGCCGATCTGCAGACACAGAAACCAGACCAACACAAGCCACCCCATTCAGTGGAACCCGGCTGCGTTTGGCAATATCCCATGGATGCGATACGCTTCCCCCCGTCACCAATCCTCTCTCCCCAGCTCTGCTCCGACCTGGTCCGATCCGATCCGATGCCATCCGTCCATGCTGCAACTCCTACTCCATTCACATCGCGGGGCCACACGTCACATCTCTGGAGCACAGTGTGCCCGAGTGGCTGAGAAACTGAGAAAAGCCAAGTGTATCTGGCAGCTAGCTCTCTGCCGACTTCTCTGCCAGCGGCGGCATTCGCACATTTCGCGCTTATTTAATGGAAAACCCGCTTTAGAATCGCCACAGTATTCCGGGCAGCTTGGCGGTGTTTGTATCTGGTGCCGTTGAAATACTCCAAGTAATATCAGAAAGCCTTTAAGCTTAACCCTTGAATTAAAGTGAAGTGTTTTTACCCTTGTGTCTTCTTCTAGCAAAAATATATATATTTTTAAAATATATTTCAAACAAAGTTGAAGCTTTAAAGAAAATATATATCCTCATAAATAAAATGGCTAACTTCATGTGCTTCGTGATCCTTTCGTTGGCTCTGTGCGCCGGTGTTGCTGTGGCGCGGCCAGGATATGCTTTGGATTATTATGTGAGTTTTACAGTGAAGATGTGAAATATTAAAAAAAGGATATAAATATATAAAACAGAAATTTGTAGTGGGTATTTAAAGATGAAAATAATTTTACACAAGCTGAAATTACTTAAATGTTACCATATGCTTTTATTTCAGTAAAAATTTAAACTAGATAAGTTTAAATAGATAAATTAAATTAATAATTTAATGCTTAATACTTTGAAAACTTTGAAAGTCTTTTTTATAATTATATATTACCTCATCTTATTAAATTTAAAATTTATTATAGAAAGTCAAAAGTCCAGTGAAGAAATAAATATTATTTCAAAGATATATTTGCTATAATTTTTTCGTTACTGTTTACCAAATAAATAAAGAATATTTTTATTTACTCTTAAAATAATATTATATCAGATATTTCTTTCTTAAGACTTCGATTAACTTATATTAATATGTATTAAAAATACTCCTTATTATATTCCTACCATTTTATAATTAGCATCCAAACATAATCATATATTATTACTTATCATTAAACAATTTTTAGAACATGTTAGAATATATTAAAATAAATAATTAATTTACAATATCAAATAATTTTCCTTCGCTTAATTTCTCTTAACCAGGATCATCCGAAATACGCCTTTAACTACGGCGTGGCTGATCACACCACGGGCGATGTGAAGTCGCAGCACGAGACCCGCGATGGCGATGTTGTCAAGGGTAATGATTGACCTTTAACTAATCCTAGCCCTATAATTTCTATATTTCCATGGTATCCTCTTTAGGCCAATACTCTCTGGTAGAGCCCGATGGTTCTATTAGGACGGTGGACTACACGGCGGACCCCATTCATGGTTTCAATGCTGTGGTGACCAAGTCGGGACCCACTGTCCATGCCCAGGCGGTGGTGGCCAAGCCCATTGTGGCTCACAAGCCAGTGCTGGCCCACTACGAGCCGCATGTGGTGAAGCATGTGGCTCCAGTGGCAGCTCCTCTGGTGGTGGCTTCCCCGGCGCCCTACGGTGAGTGTTTTTGGGAGGATAGGAATTAAGGATGAAGGCGGGTTCTTTTCTGGTATTAAGGAGATTCTTACCTTAGCGGCACCTACTTAGTTGGCACTCACCTGGACTTCACTTCACTTCCACTTCTCTGATCCCAGTTTTTCCCCCTATTCGTGGTCACACCCAGACATTTCCACGTGTGTTCTCTGCTTGCATTTCCAGGCATGAACACGTACCGCATGCTAAAGCTATTCAGGCGGCATGCCAACTATCTGAACAATCAGTATCGCAAATTGCGCCCCGACGAAGACGACAACAATGATGTTAATGATGGTGATGATGCTGCTGCTCTTGATTTGGCCAGCTTCGGCGATTACTATGCAGCCTACTGAGTCTGTGAATGTCTTACCATAAATCCATTGTAATCGCTTCAGTACTTAGCTTGGGTGGCAGTTGCACTGGCAATTTTAATTCAATAAATTGCAATTAGTCTCATGTGTGTACCAGCTAAGCTGAGTCAGTGTCTGGTGACTTGTAACTGGGTTACAGATATGTGTAACATCCCATGGTTGACTAATCCGGCGGCACGCCCCATCAGGAGGTTACCTCACTTTGCTCCGGATCTGATCCGAAGCTGAAGATCTGGCTTCTGGCTTTGTTTTGGGTGCTCAGGTTTTTCTAGTCACAGATTGCACTTTCGGTTACTGAATTTCCCACACAGATTATGTCAGGTGGTGCATCATCTTTCCCAAAAAACAACAAAAAACAAAAAAACCCCGTCCACCGCAGCATAATTTTTCATGAAAATTGCCGTTTCTTCTGCTGCAATTTCCATTCTCCCCTTCAACTCTTAGGAGTGCGAGGTTTTAGCTTTAATTTTCTCAATGTCGCAATGCTTTGTTGTTGTTGTTGTTGCGGCCTGGGAAATGAATACACACACACACATAGTATGTGAAAAGTCATAATTGTTGTGGGTGCTGCGGTGCAATTTTAATTGAGAATTATCAGCAAGACGCACAGCGAAAGAAATCAGCGCGCCGAAAACAAAAGACTTAGGCAACGAACTTGGCTTGCTTTGCATACAAAAAAAAAAAAAAACAACCAGAAAAAACACATAAAAAACGGCGGCAAAGAAAAGCCAAGCACAAGCACCTGTGACCAATTGACTGACGAGTTCGTGCCTTAAAAATTATTTGCCAAAAGGGGAATTGCAAAGAAATTGCCAAGAAAATGCCTCGGTCAGCATTGAAATGTTTGGTTTTATTTTATTCCGTTTTGTTTATTTATTTTTATTTTTTTTTATTCGCTCGCTGAGCTACTTACCAACAATGGCAAACAGTTAGCAGCTGTTACGGCTGTTTAGTTTTTTGTCGGTCATTATTACAACAGCGTCGGTCAGCGAAAAAATAAATTTAAGCCAAGCAGCCCCCCAACTAAAGTTTATATGTCTATATATCTCTCTCTCCCAACTTGAAGTGGCCAAGCACTATGCACCGGCGGCAGCTGCACCCATCCACTACGACTACGATGATGGCTACTACAACCAGGGCCAGTATGAGTACATCCCCCAGTACGACGGACACTATGGCCATGACTACGGCCACGACTCGGGACACTATGGACACTATGCGAGTCCCTATGCGGGTCACTACTAGGCCGGGGCTGGAGGAAGACCATTTTCATCGTAGTTTCATAAGCAAATTTAGTTTGTACGGATCGAGAGAGGCGGATAAAAAATTCAAAGGATTCTCTCAGCAGAGGTGTGGCTTGCGAAGGATGCTTCGAAATCCACGAAGCTCTTTGATCAACGAAACGAGGATAACATCAAGCGGTTAATCTAACTTAAGTTATGTACAAAATTTTGTAAAATAAAGATTCGAAAAAATGTTTTGAGTGGAAAAACTAAAAGAATTGCATTTTATTTTGGTTTTCAATTGATTGTTGGGTCTTTAAATGTAGAAGGATAAAATATAAATTATTTTAAACACACAATTTTACTCTAATAAAATGATTTAGTCCCAGAACTCGTTTATTTTGTTGCTATAAATATTAATATATTTGTTTTACCTTTTCGAGATCTATGACAAAATAGAAAGGTAATAAATATTTATATATATCAAATTAATATGAATCATTTAATATATATTTATTTGTTTGTATATATATTATTATTTTTATAAATATTGCAAACCCTTTTTAAAATACTTCCTAGTTATATTTTTTAATTTTAATTGCTAAGCTTAGATTTCTTTTATAATTCAAAGAATCTTTTTATCTGAATATGTATATACTCCCCCCTTCCGTCTTTTACCTAAATCAAGACAGATAATGAGCAGATTAATGATGATTAATTAAAATGCAGCCCGTAGATGCAGCTTGCCATGTTGGCGTTACAATTTACACTTCAGCATCCATTAATTCAGTTGGAACTACACCCCTTTTTGGGGAAGCTTTAATCGATGTGTCTCATGGCCAATTGAATGCTCTGAAAGCTCTGCATTTCATTAGCGCAAAAATATTGCCATTCAATATTCAAAGTTTGCCATTTCCGTTGGCGTTTTCCTCAAGAGAAACAAAAAACTAGATTTTCACGGTCCGCAAATCTGTTACTGTTTACATAAGCCTCTTTTTTGTTGACTTTTGTTTTCTCTTCTTTTGTAGTGTTTGTTTTTCCTAGGTTATTTTGGATGGCCCATTTCATAGACTTAATTGGCTCTCAAGACATTTCTTCCGGTGGCTTTTGGTGACCCACCAAATGGTCAAAAGTGGTAGCAGCTGAAAATATAAGCTATATAAATAAAAGCTCTTTGCTTTAATTAAAAGTTTGAGCTGCAAAAAGCGGGGCTTAAACAAGACAGCAAAGGTTTTTGAAGTCACTAAGATAGGCTTAAGAAAAACCCCATATTATCTTGGCATACTTTGAGGTGTTTCCTTACGTACCAAAATCTTAAGAGTCTTTTTCTTGCCATGCCAAAATGCCAAAAAGCAATTACTTTATTTATCCATTTAGTTTTATACAATTTGTTTTACCTTTCCTTTGGCCACCACAACGTATACTTAATATTTCAGCAAAATATCTCTCATATCGGTGCTGTAATCTGGATTGCTGCTAATCTGAGTCCAACAAGACAACGTGGAATTAGCCAATCGTTTAATTTGCAAATAAATTGAATTTGGATTTGATCTTAATAACTGTTAATGGTTCTGGCAAGTTGTAATTGCCATCAAGCCACCGAGCGCCATGCAATTGGTTTAGTTTTTGGGGTATTTAAGGGGTATATTGGAATAGTATTCGGGAAAAAATGTATTTATTAATTATTATTCCAGTTGAAAAGATGAAATAAATATAGATCCTGGTTATATTTAAATTACATATTGTATGCCTAAATTAAATATTTTTCAAAATCAGATTATTACATATTATCTTCAATTTTGCATTCCATTTCAGATCAGACAAAACATACATAATTGAATTTAAATATTTGTAAATAAATATAAGCAATAAGACGTGGTTAATAATTATATAATATTATATTATTAACTATAAAATTCACTAGGTATTTATCTAGTCGTAAATCAATAGATTTTCCATTACTTCTTTGCTCTGCCTCTGGGCAATTACACAACGGATGTGGATATCGATGCTAACTAACTGGAAGCGTCTTCTTAGCGTCGTCGTACATTTTCTGGCCCAAGGTTACGGGCCAAGAACTGGTCTCTCTCGGACAAACATTTCTCGCATCGAGTTGCTTTGCATAAAACGCAGATTAGCCACTGACTGGTGAGTTGCATTTGCCAATACTTGCACAAAGTATTAAAATAATTTGTTCCAGTGTGAATTGCATCAGCGACTGTGACTGTCCGTCCAGCGAGGCACTTGCACAATGCACAAGTGCGGAATGATTTGGGCGCATTAGGATTGAATTAAAATTGCTGGGATTGTGCGGGCCCCAATGAAAGTGACAATTAGTTCACCAAAAACTTTGAGGCTGTTAAATAAAAATTGTTTTTTTCGCCAGCATTTCCTCGAGAGCCATGTCTGGGCTTGAGTCGGAGTCGGAGTCGGAGTCAGAGTCTGAGTCTGAGCCCCAGAGCCGTCGTCTGAACCCAGCCCGACCAGAGACGTCAAACCTCAATTATAGCAAACGCCAGCAGCAGTTGCCTGACTCCTATATATAACATATGGCCATTCGATATATATATATGCTATATGGAGTGTATATATAGTGCGGCACAGGTTGCCAAAGTGGACACTTTAATGTGGCTGTCATGTTAAATGCCAAGCCAATAATTTAAGCCTCATTTTTGGCTAAGAAATGCCTCAGCTGGGTGGCAAAACAGTTCAAAGGAAGTCTCAGCTGCAATGAGAAAAATTCTGGGAAAATAAAAGAATGAGTTAAAATTTTTTAAACCTATAAAAATACTAAAAACCACTTAAACTTGTTATATCCTTAACGGGTATTATAATTCCAGGCAGAAGCTTGGAACTCAGTGAAGGAGTCATTTCCGACCCTATAAATGATATATATTCTTGATCAGCATCAACAGCCGAATCGATCTAGCCATGTCCGGTCGAAAAATAAATTTTCGAAATTTTTTCGAAATTTGAAAATTGTCAAAATTTGACAAAAAATTAAATTTTTTAAAATTGTATATTGGGTATGCAGATTTATAAACCTAACAAAAACTAAGACAGGGCAGCTTTCCGAATTAAAATTAATGCATTTTTGACTTAGTTATGCGATATTTAGGCTTTGATTTATAGACAAAAATTTAGTATAAAATATCGACTAAAACAATGGTATTATAATTTAAGTCAGAAGCTTGTAACTATGTGAAGGAGTCATTTCCGACCCTATAAATCATATATATTTTTTATCAGCATCGACAGCCGAATCGTTCTAGCTATGTCTGGTTGAAATTTAACATTTTCAAAATTTTTTCAAAATTTGAAAATTTGATAAGGGGTTACATCATTAAAATTGTCAACATTTGACAAAAAATTTAATTTTCTTAATATAAAAACTCACTATGCAGATTTTTTAGCCATAAAAAAACTATCATAGAAACGCTTTCCGAATTGAAATTAAGGCATTTTTGACTTAGTTATGATATTTGGAAAACTTTGATTTAGTCAAAATTTGGCATATAAAAATAGACCCAGAATAGGTTTTCTTGGTGGTATACTTTGATTTATTTTTAAAATGGTAATCAACAAATTGATCGATTGCACATTCAAGTCTATGATCCGATGGCTAACTGCAATACAACACAAACTTCGGCTTCTCGAAGTTAGCTTTATTTTTTGTTTTGAATTGAGTTAAGTAACATTTATAAAATATACAGCAAGTAAAATGTATAAAATTATATTAAAGCCCACAAAAAACCATCCACAATAAGGAAGAATTTCTGCAAAGGAATAAAATAATAATGAAACCCCATAAACCCAGTTTCCAGTTTGAAAATTAATTTTCTGCGGTCAGCAGAAACGAATTGATAGACAGGCCAAAGTACAATTGCCTGGCATTAGCAGTCCATTTAAAATAATCGGCATTGATTACTTCCGTCTCGTGGCAAAACAAACTAAGTTACTTATATTAATTGAAGCCGAGACCACGTGCCCAACTCTGGCATCGATCAGGCTGCGCCTTCATTCATTCCAAACGATTTCTGGCGACCGCAAGAAAATCTATTTTTCAAAACTCTCTTGAACCCAGCTATATTTTACTATATATATATAGTTTTTTGCAAAGAAAAACCGCAAATAATAAGATGTGCGATGTATTTTCTGCACACAAAATTAAGTCATAAAAGTAAGCGAAACCGGCTGAGCTGAAAGCTCTTTGGCATCTATTATTGATGTTAAAGGCTGTTTAGTTTGGTGTTTAGTTGCTGCCGCGGATGGTTACCAAATTTAGCATTCAGGCATTACAAAATCCTCGGAAAACTCCTTTTTTTTTTGTTTGTTAGCCGATTCTATTGATGTGACTGGGACTTTGGCCATAAAGATGCAAAGCCACACGACCCTTTCAAAGTGATTGTTGTCGCGAGATGAGGCAGGCCTGGCAGGCACGTTTTTGTATTTACCATTTTTGTTGTTATTGTTTTGTGTTTTTGTTTTTGTTTTCTTTTTTTAATAATATTGCAAAATTATAAACATGTGTGAGCCAGTGGTTGTGTCATTGACTCATGGAACAGAGAATCAGAACATTTAATATGAAAGAGGAGTGTGGACCTGCAGCTACTTATTGTGTTTGTAAAGCTAATAACAATTGGTTGTAACAAGGATGTAGTGTTTATGTAAGCAGCTAAAGATATTCAAATTAGTCGTACAAATAAACTTAATTTATGCAACAAGTATTGGCTTATAATCATATAATAAACTAGTATTTACAGAGTGAAATAAAGATTTCTGGTTAAAGTTAGGTAAGTAAAGGATGTTTGTTTTAAAATTATAAATATTTGTTTTACCAGTTAAGTGGAGTTTTAGCCTCTTAATTGCTGAATATAATTTGGAGGAATATATGTTTACACATTTACATAATATTAGGTTTAAATACCTAATTAAGTAATAATTCAACTCGAAAACCTAACATTTTATATTATAATTGAATGATTAACTAAGTTAATTGACAATTTGTTTCCTATTTTTCAGTTTTTCTTATATTTATTCTATAACGCATACACTTCTGCTACCTCGGAACTATATTCTGTATTTTGTATCTGATATAACCCCGCTCTACCCTGTAATTACAGCTCCCAGTCAGCTCCATTTGATGCGTCACTTTTACTATCTGCGCTGAAAAATCTTAGCTCGCTCGTAAACTTATTTGAAAAGCTGGCAAAGCTGCACAAAAACACAAAAAAATCACTGAGGTAATACAGAATAAAGGCGAACATCGTTTGTCGATTTTTCAGGCAAGGAAAGGGGAAAGGTGGGTTATTACTGCAGTGGATTTTGCGAATTTTGCAAGGCTGCCAATGCAGTTTTGTTGCCCGTTTTATGTGTGTGTTTTTGTGTGTTTTAATTCGGTTTTGTGTTGTGTTTGAAACTAATTTGCGGTTACTCGCAAATGCTGTGCTCAGAGTTCGGAGTCCACAAAGTGCGGCATCATGCCCTTTTGTGTGTTATTGAATCCGAATCAGGGAACGGAGCTGCTCCACTGCTCGCAATTATTGTTCAGCTCCGCGGGCAGAGTGCAAAAAGTTAATTAAATCATACGGAGTTGAGTTGGGGAAGAATTGCAAAACGTTGACGG
Organism: Drosophila bunnanda; assembly: GCA_035046265.1. Lineage (NCBI taxonomy): Eukaryota > Metazoa > Arthropoda > Insecta > Diptera > Drosophilidae > Drosophila > Drosophila bunnanda. The sequence goes on from JAWNOB010000075.1 coordinate 10,259,586, forward strand.
CTCTGAGGAGAATGATCTAATAATTTTCGGAGGCCCAGATATAGATTTATTTACTATGCACACACGGAGGGGCCGCAAACACGATTTTCGTGCAGCGGAAAATGGATGAAAAAATTAAAGTGACAAATCAAAAATAAAGGGAAAAATCTAAATATATTTTAGAAAGGATTTTGCAACTTAATTTGCATTAAATGTGTAAATATTAACTGTTATCTATTTAAATATTATCTATTAATATATCTATTTGATATGTATTTATATTAATTTGTTCAAACAAATATTACGGGCATTTAAAGCGTTTAATGAACTAATAATTATTATATAAATATTAATATAAATATATATCGAACGTATCATTTAAATATTTGTCTTTTTAATTTATTAAAATTTTGTATAACTCATTCTATTGTATTTAATAAATAGATTTATAAAATGACTAATATTTCCACTCAAAAGTATTTTATTCGTTCTTTTGTTAATTTGATTAAATACTCCAAAAGTTAGACTTGCCAAAAATATTCTATTAAAATCTCTAACTGATATACTTCTCAATTATATTTTATTATGTTATATACCTCCGTTTCACCCAATTAAAAATTAGAAGGCACAAATGGATTTATTTTGAATGTACCCACCGAGTGGCATACAATTATGCCCTCCCACGATTTTCGTGTCTTGCGGCTCAGAGAATCTCCTCCGTTCGGTTGACAATCTCAAACAACAAAATCCAGACAGATCTCATCTGCCGCCTCGTAAATAAACCCCAAGAGCACTCCAAGCACACACTTCAGAGCAAGCGTGGCAGCCAAGCCAAGTGGTTCAGTTTTCAAGTGTTTGCCATTGATATTACAGCGCCCACACATAGCAACCTAGCAACTTGCAACCTAGCAACCCAGCAACTTGCAACTGGCAACTAGCAACTAGCAGCAGGCGATCTGCAACTTGCAACACAAAAGTAAGTGGCTGTGGAAGGAAGTCGGTCGTTTTGCTCTCCGGGGAAACCTCCTTAATTTCGGCACTTTCATTTCGTATGATGAAAAATCTTATTAAAACAAGCCCAGAAATCTGTTGGCGATTATTCAGGGATTTTTTCAATTTGCATAAAAAGCAAAGTTCAATAACATAAATTGCCAGGCATCAATATCGCTTTTCAGATTCCGTTTCACGTTTTTCCGAGGCCCAAGGAAACTTTCATATACTGATTTTCCATGAACTTCACTTTGCCAACTGTCCAGATTTTCGCAGTTTTTTTTTTAAAGATTTTTTTTACTGTCTTAGTTTTGGCCTTTTTCCGCAATTGTCACATGCAATTGTCATTGTCATTGCTTTTCGGCTTCTCTGTTTGCCGTTTTCGATGGCTCCCGGCACTGTCTTGAGATTTATATTTGCCTGCTGCCCATTTGGAGCACATTATGTAAATTCGCTGCACTTAAAACGGGTTCGCAAAATAAAAACGAAGAAAAAACGGAGAAGGCGCTTTAATTTTTGTCGGTTTGCCGCGCTCGCAACATTTCTGCGATTCGTATCGCATTTGAGTGCTTTTCGAGGCAGTCCTAGCCATGCATTTTAATTGGGAAGTGCAGCACCGAGTAACATGGCCAGGAAAGGCCATAAAAGGCCTTGGATTTTGCCTTTTCTTTTGGGCACAGGAGCGGGAATGGTAGCGGCCTTGAATGCGGTCGGTCGTTCAGTCTTCTTCGGTACCCAGTACCCATGACATGACATTATGCAATCGCACCGATCGGGCCTTTGTAGAAGGGGAAGTGAGCCAACCAGGTCGCTGGATATGGTCAAAGTGGAGAATCAGCCTGAAATTGCGGAAGAAAAAAAGGAGGCTTACGATTACGATTATGAGTACAAGCGTGGAGACGTGGTTACCTTCAGTGTATGTTTCCTAAACAAGAATTATATAAGAGAGGAGTTAAAAAAGGAGATCATAAAAACTATGAGCCTAAGAAGCATTTAAATTTTTAAATTGTAAACTAAATTATGAATTATAAACAGAAAAGAATTAAATATTAACTCCCAGTTTATAAGAACAATATAAAGACAATTTGATGATAACAAAAAAGATAATAATAATAATAATAATATTTAAAAAAAGTGTGTTAAAGTGTCAAAATACTATTAAAGCACTTTATTTATTTATTTACTTCCCAAAAATCATTACAAAATTGTAATTTTTCCATCCTTTACCTTTCAATAAACAATATTACTTTCTTAGCCATTTCCTCTTATAAATGTCACTGTTTGTTTTCAAATAATAGTTTTCCACTTGTCTCTGTTCGAAAAAAAAATAAATGTTTGACAGTTTGGAATGTATTATTTTGTGCTTTAAGCTTAGCTTTCAATTATCTAGCAAGGAGGGCTCTCGGGCGGGCTCCTTTCCAACTTTGACACATTTCATTTTGGCAAAAGTACAGCCCCTGCTTTCACTCCCCCTTTACAGGTGGTGTCTTGGCTTTCATTTCATAGAGAGATGTATAATATATATTTATATATATATATATATTTCTCTCCCCCTTGGCAATTAAATGAAGTTCGCAGTGACTTCCCCCATTTACCCACGACGACATTGGCGAGTGCAGCCTCCGGCGATCGCCATGAAGATAGATAGCGCCGCAACTACTCGTAGCATTGGCTAAGGTTATAGAGCTAGGCACGACGCTGAGCCGTCGATTATATATATAGTAATATATATATATTCCGATGCGAATGTGAATACGAGTGCGAGTGTGAGTACAAGTATATATATCGGCAAGTAGCCCCGCTTCAAATCTCGAGTGCCGGCCGGGGCGATTGAGCAATGCCATGGCGTGTGTGTGTGCACGACAAAAATAAAGTTATTAAGATGGTTTATAAGATATTTATGAATATATATAGATTTTAACTAAATTCAAAAATTTAAGAAATACTTTTTTTAAGAATTCTTCAGTAGAAGTTTGATATGAAAAATGGTTAATTTCGATTCACAAACGTTTATTTTAATATCCTTCCAAGGATACTGCCCTAATTTATAGTAAGTTGATCTATGTGGCATTATAAAATATCAAATTAAAAGCTAAAATGAATATTTTTACTACTAAATCGCATTTTTATCATATTTGCTTAATTATACCCTTGCAGGGTATTATATTTTAAGTAATATGTTTGCAAATAAGTGAAGGAGTCATTTCCGACTCTATAAATCATATATATTCGTGATCAGCATCAACATCCGAATCGATCTAGCTATGTCTGGTTGAAATTTAAAATTTTCGAAATTTTGTCAAAATTTGAAATTTTGATAAAAAATGTAATTTTTTAAATTTAAAATCTCAGTATGCAGATTTGTTAAGTTTATAAAAACTAGCATAGAAAAGCTTTCCGAATTGAAATTTATGCATTTTTGGATATGTTATGAGAATTTAAAGTTTTGATTTATGGAATAAATATCGATTCAAAGAATGCGAATATTTTAAGCTTATAGATTTCCGATTCAATCCTATAATTCAATTGCAAGCTGCCATAGTATATTCATTTCAGCTCCCGAAGCTAGTTTCCTTTCTTGTTTTGCAACGAAATAAGTTCAAATTACACTTGATATAATGCCAATATTTCTTTCTGTGTGGCATGCGACAAGCACCCGCATAGTCAAAGCTGCAGCTGAGGATGAGGAGCATTGAGGAGCTCTGCGGATGAGGGGCTGTAGATGGAGCTGGGAGCTGGGAGCTGGTCGCAGGGAGCTACAAACTGGGCTTGGGGCTCCCCACTCGTCGGTGGCAGTTCATTATGTAAACAAAGCAAGGAAAACAAGAAATCTGGCCACAAATCAATAGAAAAAGTAAGTGTTTTTATTTTTTGTCGTAAGCATCAACATCTCGGCATCTCGGCTTCCGACCAACTGACTGACTGGCTGACAGACCGACTGACTGACCGAATGTTGGCCTCCAGTCTCTGGTCTCCAGTACCAACTCCTAGTCCCAGTCCGAGTTCGATCCAGTTATGAATAAACATTTGCCGCATGTTTGTCTGGCCTAATGGAGCGCGTGCTTTTAAACCGTAAGAGAAATGAAAATAAAAACGCTTTGTCGTTTGCCATTTCGCCATTTCGCCATGTGGCCATTTGGCCATTTCATTTTCATTTTATTTCATTGCAATTAGCGAGTCAAAAGGAAAACTAGTTATCCTGACCAGCTTTTCTCGTTTTTCCCTCAGTGCATTTGGCATTTCGGCAGAGAGAGCGAAAGATGGGCCGAAAACGTGCCCTGACCCGCCGTCGATTATCCGTTCGATTCTGTGAATTATGGGAGTTAGCTCTGGACTCTGCTCCCCAGCTCCTCAGCTCCTCGGACCATGCAATTAACGACAGTTTGGACGGGATTCGTGCCTTTAAGGGGGATCCAACCAGCTTGGCCAGATTCATCTTGTTAGCTTCGATTGCGCAATCCAAGGGGGCGTATGCGTGATGCTGCCCATGGCCAATCGAAAGTTGGTAGTTTCGCTCTAATTAGACAATATCTTTATTACTGACGGAGAATTTGAGGCTACACAGTAACTAAAAGTGTAAGAATTTAGGAAATTTTAGCAAATATTAATGGAGATAAAATTATTTTAGGTTTTAAACCAATTTCTTATATATATTCGTTCAACGAAATGAGTTCTTTTTGACTTTAAACTAATTAATTTACCATTTCTAATGTTAAAATATTGCAATGTTTAGCTCATGAGCAGGCAAGCTTCCTTTTCCATGTTCATCTATTTTTTCTAATATTTTTTAAGTTAATAGTGACCATTGGAACCTTTCACAAAGCAGCTCCGGGTTGCAATTACAGCTGTAACTAATCAAAAGGGCATTGATTTTTATAACCTGGCGACGAGCATCCATCCAAGTGGGAAGACCTCTCGATGGCTATGGCGTCACCTGCTGTTCAAATCTTTGCATTTCCCGCAAAACGTGCCTCGTAAATGTAAAAAAAAAAAATAAAAAACGGGGGAAAAAATAAAAACAGGGAGAGCTAACCATCATGATGCAAGAGAGAAAGAAAGTGGCCACTCGCGGCTCATAAACGGCAATCTCCGCCAGAGCCCAGCCCATGGATCATGGCAGGGATTGGCAGGAAAGGGATTATTCGCCACCAGGTGCCTGGGTCAGGCCAATCCGCTCAAGCATCGAGTCACGTTAGGGCACGTTAGCCAGCGGCCAAAGTTGTTAACAGTGGGGTTTCCCCTTCAATAAGGTAAATGTTTTTGAACAAAGTATTAAATAACTTTTATTTATTGAGTTAATTCTGAAAATATTCATATTAATCTAAAGGTAGCTAGGTTTTTTTTATATATATATATAATTCACTTTTCGTAGGAGGCACCACTGTGCTTCAGCCGTCAGCAGTCAAAGATCCCGACGGAGATCACGCCTGGCCATCCATAATGTGCATATTGCAGTCGCTTAGATTTTCCAGCGGTTGTGGGGCCTTTGTTTTTTGTTCGCTTTTTATCGACTGCTCGCTTTTTGACACTAAATTGCCCCGACTCCGATGGAGACTTGGCCCCTAACGAAGTGTGAAAGATGCTGGTCTTTGATTCGATTTGATTTCCCAACTGTGGCATGCACCATGGCACCAAGGCAACGCCAAGCCACACCACCTCCCCGGCTCCAGGCTCTGTCTCCGGCTGCTGTGCACCGTGAAGATGTAGTTAACAACGTGACTATGTAATAAGCATCGCGGCGCAGGCTAGGAAGTGATGCAGTCGCTTTCAAGTCAACTGCCGAACGTAACTGCAAAGTGCAAATGATTTTCACCCCTGGCCACTCCTCCTCTGGGTTGCAATCTCTGGTCAGCTGCCAGCTCCAAGCTCCCACTCTTCTCGATCGCTTCGTTATGTTTCTAATCAAATTAATTTCGGCAGCAGTTCCCTGCCCACGTGTCCGGTCAGCATGGCATATGGATTGGGAGTCCAACTTGGCGTCTGTCTTGGTTTCATTTTCCTTTGGCTAACAGAGATTGCGCATACGCAGCGTGGCCCAGCCGGGCATATTGAGTTTTACAGCGATTATGGGAGCAATCACGACGAGAAGCGGGTGAGTCTGTGTGATCTTATTACCACATAGATACATAGTTATAGTTTCAGTTAAATACCTAAGATTGAGGCAACAATGTCTGAACATATTATTGAAATTTGGATGAAAGGATTACAACATTACATTTTAATTTAATTTATTTAATGCACCAAAGCTAATACTGATTTAAAAGCTTATTTATTCAATTTGCTGTTCACTTTTATGGTAGTATTATGGTAGTAACATTAGCTCCTGTAAATAAAGGTACTAATTAATATCACAAATAATATGTTTCCTGTTAAATATTACTTTTAAATAATTTGTTTTGATAATTAAAAAATTAGGGAAAATTATTTTATTAGTTCTAAAAATATAAGTGCAATTTCCTGTTAATTCACAGCTCCGCTACTCACATCAGTATCAGATCTCTGACCCGGCCAGTCAGGTGCACATCCTCCACCGAGAGCAGCGGCATGGAGACCATGTCTCTGGCTCCTACTCCCACCTAGAGCCCGATGGCCACATCCGCAGCGTCCACTACGAAGTGCGGGGCCCGGGCCGGGGATTCAAGGCTGTCGTAGAGCACCGAACCAGGAACAGTCGTGTGCACCAGGAGCTGGAATTCCGGAGCAGACAACCGCCACCACTGCGGGCTCTGGCCCTCGCTGAGCCAGTGGCATTTGTGATTTAAGGCTGGGTGTCCATCGGTCTTGAAACCGGTAGAGCACCTCCTCCGTTGGAAACAAAGATCGAACGAATTATTTGTCTCGTTTAACGCAGCCATAAATTGCGCAAAATGTTTAATTGTCTTTCAATGCTTTTGCTGAGTTGTTGAGTGGATTTCTAATTTGAAATTTAAATTGATTTCGGGCGCGAAGGGAGTTCGGGTCCATAAAAAATGTAAACGTAAAATTTAATAAAATCTCAAAAAATGTGTATAATTTCGCGGTGATAAACAAAAGCGGAATGAATGAATGAATAAAATGATTGTCTCTTAACTAGATTTTGATTGTTATCGTTCGAGGGAAATGAAAATTGATGGCTTTCGCTATGGCGAACCTTTCGTAATACCTCTTTAAACTGAGTAATGGCTTAATGTCACTCAACAAATTGCCCTTAATTTGGCTCTTCAAATTAAATATGAGTTTGGGGCTTAATTATAATTAATGTGCCGAAACCAGTTGACAGTTAACGACTCCCCAAAGGAGCCCACAACATTGTCGAGGTGCAGAGAAAAAAGAATGATTGTTGGTATTTCTTTTGTGCTAATTATATTGTTTCCTTCTTGCCACCGCCAGCGTCTCGTGGTCAGGGTCCACGTCTGTATGTGCCGCTCTGTGATCAGCAATGCAGCGGCAATCAGCAAGCGGCTTAAATGATGGCCCAGAAGCCGCCGCCGTTCAACGACACCGCTAATTGCCGGGGCTAATTGCTGTATGTTTTCGTTCAGTTTTTTCGAGTGCCTGCGGCTATAAAAAGTCGCTCAATCGCTCAAGAAAGCGCCAATCAGTGTGCTGTGTCCGTTATACCGTTTGACAGCTCACCTTGGGCGGCTTGCCCTTTTGCCTGACCCCGTTGGCCCCCTTGCTAATGGCAATTAAAAGACAATTTAGGCGACATCTCTCCCTGCCACTCTCTCTCTCTCTGTATTGGGTTTTCTTCGTGTATCTTCACTCTGTTTAGTGATTGCATTTAGTGCCAGTTACTTCATCATCTTTGTTGGTTCAAGTTCGTTGCCTAAGTCTTTCGTTTTGAGCGGAAGTTGTTACCTAAGTTTCATTCGTTTTTATGTTTTTGTTTTTATGTTTTGTGTCATTTGTCTTTGTTTTCATTCTTTTACTATTTTTATACCCCAGCAGGGTGTTATAATTTTAGTCAGAAGCTTAAAACACAGTGAAGAATTCGTTTTTGACCCTATAAAGCATATATATTCTTGATCAGAATCAACAGCCGAATCGTTCTAGCTATGTCTGGTTGAAATTTAAAATTTTCGAAAATTTGTCAAAATTTGAAAATTTGATAAGGGGTTACATCATTAAAATTGTCAAAATTTGACAAAAAAATTATTTTTTTTAAATTTTAAATTTCAGTATGCAGATTTTTTTGCCCTATAAAAACTAGCAAAGAAAAGCTTTCCGAATTAAAATTAAGGTATTTTTGACTTAGTTATGATATTTTGAAACCTTTGATTTACCCAAATATTTTGCATATACAACAATTTATTTAATATACACATATCCTGGTTATTGATTTTGATTATTTAAGCTTCTTCTTTAATTTTAAACTTTCATTTATCTCCTTCCCTTTTACTAGCAGAAAATACTTTAAAATTATTTTACTCACCTTAATTATTTCTTCGTTACATTTAACTTTTATTGCAAAATGTTTACCTGTTGGTGCCCATCCAAAGTCTTGTCTTTAATTTCGATTAGGTTTTATTATGGGATGTTTAATTTTATTAATAGTTATTTACAACATGTTGTGGGCAAGTCTTAAAGTTAATTTCGCATCAATGTTTTCTTGTCGTGCGTTCAGCTCGACAACGAGTTTGGCTCCTGCTGCAGCATCTTCTGCCGCATCTGCAGCTTCTCCTGCTCCATGTGCAGCTGCTGGAGCCGCTTCTGCTTGCCGAGCTTCCTCAGATGGGCGCTCTTCTCGTGCGCCAGCTTGTAATTGGCAATTGTTGTGGGCTGCTCCGTGGTTGATGTGGCTGTGGATGGTGTGGAGGTGCTGGTGCTGGTGCTGCTGCTGCTGCTGTCTGCTGGCGATGGCGATGGCGCTGGTGCTGGAGTTGTCGTGGTCGTGGTCGAGGTGCTGGAAGTGGTGCTTGTCGTCGTGGAGGAACTGAGAGCCTGGGACTGCGAACGAGCCTGCTCCTCGTCGAGCCGCTTCTCGAGCTCCGCCTGCCACTCCAAGGCCTTCTCCTCCAGCGGCAACTGCTGCAACTGCAACGAGATGATGCATGCGATTATGACATGGACATGAACGTGGATGTGGATGGGGATGTGAATGCTGATGTGGATGTGGATGTGTGGATTGTGATGTGGCTATGCTGGCGGCGTGGATGTGAATGGGCCAAGATGATTGCGAAAGGGAGAGTGAGCGGGATTGTTGAGTGCGTGAGTGGGCGTTGGTGTCTGATCTCGGGCCGAAAGGCATTTACAACAGCGGTGGGTTGAGTGTCAAAAGCAGGGGGCTTCGTGTGAGGAGTCAGAGTCTGGCTTTAATCTCTTGTACAATTTATACGTATATTTAAAGTTCTAAATGCATATCAGGTGTGTATGTCGGGTATCTGGAGGGGACTTCAATAGCGCAGGTATCGCCTGCGACCCTCGTATTGCCTTACATAGTTCCAGGGATACGCCGCATACTTCGCCTTCTCGTAGGCCTTGTACTTCTTGGTCTTCGCATTGTACTTGCCCTGCAGCTTGTCGGGCACAATGGCGGTGTATTTGGTGCCCACTCCGGGCACATACTGGGCAGCCAGGCCCGGCACAGAGGTCACTCCGCCGCTGTACGCACTCGTGGCCAGCTGGCCGTAGTTGCCCTGCTTGGGCGGCAGGTTGTTGTAGTTCGGCGGGGCATAGGGTCCGGCGGGTATGGCCCAGTATCTGGGGCGGGATGGCGGCGGCAAGACGTAGCTGAGGCGTTGCATTTAAATCAGAGGCAAAAATAAATATATATATATCAGTTATATAAGTAACGCAACACCTTAGGGCTAGTTTTTCCGGTTTCCCAAACCCGTTCTCCACTTACACATAGGGATTGGGGTTGGGCACATCGTCACTGAGATCCTCCCAGACGGGCGCCGGTTCCCTGTATGGCTTTCGCGGCGGCTGCGGCGTGGTCCGCGGCGGCGGCGGTGATATCGGTCCCGTGTTGGTGCCCCAGTCCACCCGGATGGCCTCCACCTGGAATCCCAGTCCAGCGATTGTGGCGACTAGCAGCAGGCAAGGAGTGAGCTGCAAAACGAGTTCGTTTCGGTGAGTTAGGGAATCCTTGAGAGCATGCTGTGTGTACTGTGGTGTTATGTTAATTGCTACATGGCTAGGCTGTTGATGTCAATTAGATCAGATAGGATTTGATTTCATTAGGAGACTTACTGTATTACCTCTCATCATTTATTATTTTCTTTTTTATTTTTAGACTTTTTCATGAATTTTTATTTATTTATTGAATAAAATTCCCTTTTCTTTTCACACATACTAAGTTTAAGGTAACTTCCAAAGTTTTTTAACATATTTCTCTTCATTCAAATTTATTTACCATTTCTAAATCATTTTTTTTTTTGTCTTTAAGTAAATTTCAAGTTTGTTGCCTAAGTCATTTGATTGCTACTGGAGGAATAGTCAAGTTCGTTGTCTTAGTCATTCGTTTCCTGCTCGTTGTATTCTTGGAATTTCATTTGAATCTTTCTAACAAACATTTTGCTTTTATTTTCTATCCATTCTCGTATTTCTACTTGCTTTATTTTTTATCCTTTTTATACCCCTGTATGATATTATAATTTCAGTCATATGTTTGCAATTAAGTGAAGGGATCATTTCCGACCCTATAAAGCATATATATTCTTGATCAGCATCAACAGCCGAGTCAATCTAGACATGTCTCGTCAAAATGAAAAATGTTCGAAATTTTTTCAAAATTTGAAAATTTGATAAGGGGTTACATCATTAAAATTGTCAAAAATTGACAAAAAATTGAATTTTTAGAATTTAAAAACGGAGTATGCAGATTTGTTAGCGCCATAAAAACCAGCATAGAAAAACTTTCCGAATGGAAATTAATGCATTTTTGGCTTAGTTATGATAGTAGGAAAACTTGGTTTTACTCAAAAAAAAGCATATTAAAATCCTTTATTTTTATATCCTTGAAGGATATTTAAGATTTAGTCAGAAGCTTCTAATAATGTGAAGGAATCATTTCCGACCCTATAAAGCATATATATTCTTGATCAGCATCAACAGCCGAGTCAATCTAGACATGTCCGGTAGAAATTTAAAATTTTCGAAAATTTTTCAAAATTTTAAAATTTGATAAGGGGTTACATCATTAAAATTGTCAAAATTTGACAAAAAATTTAATTTTTTAAATTTAAAATCTCAGTATGCAGATTTGTTAAGTTTATAAAAACTAGCATAGCAAAGCTTTCCGAATTGAATTTAATGCATTTTTGGCATAGTTATGGATTTTTTAAGAATTGATTAGTAGATAAAATATACATATACAAATGTGTGAATATTTTAGGTTTTCATGAGGCCATAAGATGGTCAAAAATGCTGTGATTGCCAAAAGTCATATATATTCAGATTCGTCAACGAAATCTTATTTAATTAATAATAAAATGGAAAGAAAAAAATTTTTTAAATTTTTTCCCAATTTTTCAAAATTTTATAAAAATTTAAAAAATTTTAAATTTCATATTGAGTATGTAGTTGTATTAACCTAATAAAAATAAGCACAAAACAGTTTCCCGAATTGAAATTAATATATTTTTGGCCTAGTTATGCAAACTGCAAGTGTACAAAAAGTTTGATTTACCAAAGTTAACTTATATTTTTGTTTAAATTTGATGTTTCAAAATAGTTCTCTGAAACATGCTTAAACTTTATTTAAGTAATTTTTGACAAGCTTTCTTCTCTCCCCATAAAACTTACTGTAAAATTCTCATTATTACTCTAATTCTTAATTAATTTCTTTCCCAGTTCTTTACTGTTTCCGTTCTCTAATGGTTCAGGTTCATTAACCACTACCTCTCAGATTTAAACTCATTTATAGTATTAACTAACCTCTTCTTGTTATTTACTACAACAAATAATATCAACCCTTTAATTAACCTTAAATATTCCAAGTTATCTTCATTAAAAGTTCATTGGCAGAGTATATTTTTGAATCCCACATCCTCGGCAGAAGGTGCTTTGCATTCTCGTGTTTTGCAAATTGCTACACGAAAAATATCAATTAGATCAGGCCGCCCCCAATTCGTGATACCCGATCGAGATTAAGCCACTTGCGATCAAACACGATATATTTGCTGGCCATAAAAGCCGCTTTGCCTTATCAACACAACAGCCTCGATATCGATTTTGAGGATCAATTAAAGTCGCTTTATTTAGCCGCATGGCAAATTGGCAGACGGCGGACCAAATCGATTCTGAGGCAAAACAAACACTTCGGACTTGAACTCGATTTCTGTGTGCGTTTGTTATAACCTGAATGTAATAACAATAATTACGGCGGAGACTCCACACCGGCATCTGCCATTAAGAAAACAATGTCAAGTGTTAAATTGTTGCAGCTGCTTGAGGGGCAACAAAAAAGTGCTCGAATATTCACAGAAATTATTTAGTTTATTGTTCGCTTATTGCCTTGCACTTTGCTCAGATGTTTGGCCTGCGAATCGCAATTATCTATAAATATTTATGACACTGTTTGTTGGGTTAATTGAATTACTTGCTCAAATAATAGATTTATTGTTGATTAATTACATTCAGTTCAAGTTTTTTAGCTGTCGCTTGACACTTTTTATCGTCGATATTCCCTCACACACAAATCGATTACAATGCAGAATGTGGCATTATTTATTATTTATTATTTATATTCGTTATGTTTTTTTTTCCCCCAGTCATTCAAGTGTTGTTTGCTTAACTAATGAGCCTTGAGGAAGTGTGCGCCAGCAACCGCCTCGCAAAACGCACCCAAAGCCCGATGCCAGCAATATGGGGCTAAACCTTTGCGGCTAAATACGGCCATTAGTTACCTCACACAGCACAGAGTTATGGCCCGGCCCGGGAGGATAGGCATCTGGCCACAAATTTGTCAGCGCCCAAAAATGGCATCGATAACAGTGATGTATGGATGCCATCTGTTCGGGGCTCATATTTACTTTTATTGGCCAATTCGATTCGGGATTCTGTTGCTTACAAAATGAATCACGGTTTCTTGCTCAGCTGCTTACTTGGAAATATTACACAGAAAATTGAGTAGATTTTTTGGAGTCAGACAGAATGTGAATGTACATTTTAGTTAGCTTTGGAAACTTATAAAATGGAAGAGAAAATTTACTTTGGAGCTTAAGATATGTGAGAAAAATTGACAATAATTAAACTGAAATAGAAAAGTAGTATTTGTAGTAAAGTAGTATTTGATTTAACTACGTTTAACTAACTATTTTATTTTAAATTAGGTATATAAATAATTTTATCAAGTGACACACAAACTTCACCCCAAGAAAACATTACCATTTACCTATCATATAAGGTAGGCTTTTGACATTTATTTTCTGCACTCGTTTTAGCTTCATTATTTTCTTATGACATATAAAAAAAATGTTTAAAAAAATTTGTGCACTGTGCACTGTGCATTGACTCGTAAAAGTTGGCCTTGATTTTTGCGTGATTTTATGATTGCACAAAAGCATTGACAGAGAGTCAGTCGATCGAGGCATTATTGCTGCAACCGGCGGCGGCTTCGATGGCGACGGCGACTGGGCCAATATGCATTGCGCATAGCAAATAAATGCTTGTCAATGCAAAATTGTCAATCAATTAGCCAAATAGCGGGGGGAGAGTCGGGCCCGCTGACAACATAACTGCCGCCTCTTCGGGGCAAGTGTTGTACATAATTGCTGGTATTAGTCGCCGCACGATCCCACAATGGGGTTACGTCGAAAGCCTCAATTTATGGGCCAACCAAAAAAAAACTCAAATTTAATTTAACCATTGAGCGAAACTAAACGGGTGCAGATAACTAAGATTATAAATATTTAAAATAATGTTAAGGCAATATTTTATGCAAAAATAAAAGCTACATAATTATTTGTAACGATTTTAGGGAGGGTTTGATGGCTTAATAAAGCCACATGCCAAGCCTTAGCTTTTTCAATTTTAAAAGAAAGGAAACAGAAATTTTAGTGGTAGTTATAAAGTGATAAATATACATTTTATTTTAAGTGAAATAAGTAAATTATTTTCTTAAGTTTCCAAGGTAATTTAAGCTTCAAAGATGAGAGAGCTATATAATTATATATTCATGAACCTTGAAACATATATTAAAAGCTAACTTTCCATTATATTTTCTATACAATTAATGTAAAGTTCAATTAAATTGTGTTTGGACACCTTTATCAATATATGTCGAAACAAACAACTATTCAATCTTCATATTTTGTTAAGTGTGTGTTCCATCAGACTTATCTATCAATGGCATAATTATCCCAAAGACAGAAATCAAAGCGGCGTGGACAGCAGCTTCGTATCTGAACGTGTTTTGCTCTGTTTTATTTTTTTGAAAAACCTTTTAATGGCTCCCAGCTCCAGTTTGACAAGACCTGTTATTAAGCAGCATGAGATGCCATAAACTCGAATTTGTGTAACAATGGGTCGCCCTGCTGCCAGTGTCACTTCCGACAAATAAAGTGGACGCGACCCTGAACTTGAGGAGAACCCATAGACCGAAAACCTCAAAAGCGGCCACGCGAGTTTACTTTTCGTCCATATATGTATACATCTATTTTTTATAGGTTTTTCTCGCGAATTGCGACTTAATGGGCCCAGAATTGCGCAGCCAGTTGAATGAACCCCTCGGTATGGGGGACTCTCCTCTGGGCTGTGCGACTTTAATGTACGAGTACTTCAAGTGCACGTGAAGAAAAATAAACATGTAATTGGGTTAGATTTATAAAATATATAGTATTAGGAAAGGAAACAGAAAATATGTAAATAAAATATTGTATGTAAAAAATATTGAATAAAACCTATTCCCCTATGAGCTGACATTTTCTATCAGCTTCTTCTTTAAAAATGTGCTCTTTCTCTATTTAATGTTTTATTACCAATTTAACACTCTAAAGAAGAAGAAAAATCCTACATAAATATTTAAGGAAGTTGTGTTATTGATTGATATTAAAAAAATTAAAAAAGCTAGCTACGGGAAGCCGAAGTTTGTATACCCTAGCAGTTTACAATGGAATCGTGGAATCAAGTCGTTGGTCGACCATAACTAAGCCAAAAATGCATTAAATTCAATTCGGAAAGCTTTGCTATGCCAGTTTTTATAAACTTAACTAATCTGCATACTGAGATTTTAAATTTAAAAAATTAAATTTTTTGTCAAATTTTGACATTTTTAATGATGTAACCCCTTATCAAATTTTCAAATTTTGATAAATTTTCGAAAATTTCCAATTTCCACGGGACATGTCCAGATCGACTCGGCTGTTGATGCTGATCAAGAATATATATGCTTTATAGGGTCGGAAATGACTCCTTCATATTTTTTTGTAATATATGAGGATTTCATTGGAAAGTAAACAAAAAAAAAGGGCTTCATAGGCATCTAGTCTACAATTTTTTGTTAACCAAATTACAAATAATTTGTAATTAATTAAAATAAACTCAGCAAGTGGATTTACCCCTTGAAATATATATTGAAATGTATTTTCTTTCTGTGCACATTGTGTGTACATATTATGAGGGGGCACTCCTTCCGATCAAAACCGAAACCGATCTTGATCGCGATCTGGTAATGAGCTGCACTCCGCCCGCGGGTGTTCTGCTCACTAATTAAAAACAATCAATAACGACTAAGTAAACGCCGAACACACCACACGCTCGCCTTACACCGCATTATCATTATCTGTGATTAACGCAGTTTAGACCGAAAATAATCATTTATTATCAAGCGGCTGCAGTTATGCTTCGTGTTCCAGTCCCCCCCAAAAAATTAAGTGCTTAGGCGAAATATTTTTGCGAAACAACGGCAACGGTTTTGGGTCAAGCTTAGATTTAATTTAATGTTGCCAAAAAAAAAAATATAGTATATATATGTATGCAGCCAAGCCGGCTGACATGGCATTAACCGTACTATGGTTAGCAGCTGGATAGATCTGGCTGAGATCTGCAAAGACCGGTCGGTCTCTTATAGTTATTGTAAATCTCTTTTATTGCACAACATTATCGCAAGGGGCAGAAAATATAAGAAAAACCGAAAGATACAAAACGAAATGCCGCAACGAACGAAATTTAACGCTTGCATTTGGCGCGTTCAAATTGTAATTCGATAATAAGTATGCCATAATCATTTTTTAAACGCCCTAATTGAAATAATTTATATTGGCTTATGGGGGCGAAATATGCAAGTGGTTAGATACGCCTGGCATCGAATGCTATTGCAGATTGCAGGGTTTTCCATGGGCCACCAGAGCTCCTGCACTTTAATTATGAATATGAATGTGGCTCTTACATTTCTCTCCATAGTTCGGTTGGCTCGTTATGAGTCGCCTTTTGTGAATTGCATTTTTTTGCAATGCGGGTGGATAATGATGAATGGTTATACCCGTGCCTTTGAAATCGTGTCATGAGTGTGCGGGCGATGAAAGTAAGTCAATGATACGGGAATACCAATAATTGTACATTTTTTTTGGGGTCGAGAGAGATGTGGAAAGGCAGATCATTCATTCATCAATCAAATTGAGGCAAGGTGATAGGTGGGAAATTTGGCCAGGTAATGATTGTAGTTTTCAATGGGTATTGGTCCAGTTATGGTATTGTTATTAATTCATTCAATCCATAATTCAATAATTATTAAAGGTCTTTAAGGCTTGCGAAAGGTCATGGGATCATGGATTATCAAATCAAAATGAAATATTAACTTCGGATCAAATAGCAATCATGATTTCTATGATATATTATCTTCAAAAGATAATCTCCAAAAAGATGAATAGAAATCAAGCGATTATCATAAACAGACATCTACTATAAATATTCGACAAACAAGAAACTCAATTCAAATCGATTTTACTTCCGTTTTTCTAAGTCATCTTAAGCCCTATAATTAAATCATGCATTTTTAATAAACTTGTTCGTCCAATTTAGTTAGTTCCCATACTTGGCAGCTACATATTTTTGAAGGCATTTTCCTGGAATTACATTCCATAAATTAACATAAAGTTATAATTGTTAATAGTTAAATGAAGATTAAACGAAGGTAAACTTCACAAGCTTTAAAATTACAAATTATGCAAGGTAATTTTAGCAGAGAAAACCTTTAAATGTGTGGTCAAATAAATAATTCACTAACTGCAAGCCAAAGAGTATAAGACAATAAATGCAACTAACTAAATACAAAAAAACTCACTGATTTAGAGATTATTGAATAAAATAAGAATTAATTAATTAAAAAGGTGCTAAGAATACAAATCTGTTAACAATGTTCTACAGATTAATAAGATGCTAAAAATACAACAATTATTGACAATTATCCATTGATTATTAAATAATAAAAAAAGATAACTATAATTAAAGCTACTACTCTTCATGGAGGATTTTCCAAGCCTAAACAAGACTTAGTCACCATTAGTAACATCCGCCTCAAGCTCTAAGTGAAGCCAACTAGCTGGAAATGCCAGAATGCAGATACGATGATATAGTAATAGTGCTCCATCAATTGCTCTCAGGTGGGTGTTATCTGCCCGGTGTTAACGTGAAAATATCATCCATAAATCTGGCCGCCTGCCTGCCTGCCAGCTAGAGAGCGATCATTAAATTTACATCTTAATGGCTTCTGGGCCAGAACAGCGAGAAGACATCCGGCAGATCAGTGAACTGGGTCCAACTACCATTGACCTTGGCAGCCTGCTCCGCCTCAAGTCCAAGTCAGTCCACGGCGAGAATCATAAATAAAGGGTTTAAGAATGGAAGTGGAATGACTTCATCTGCTCCGAAGCGTGTCACGTAATTAGCTTACAGCGCGCACACACTCATTTGCATATAAAGCTGGCCTAGCCTCCGATTCCGATTCAGGTTCGGACCGATACTGAAACCGAGATTCAGTGTCATCGAGTTCTCGTTTTTCCAGGCCCAGGCGCAGATCCATCTTCGTCAGAGGAGAGGTTCAAGGCCTGGCAAATTGTCGCTCGTTCGCAACGCTCAATGCAACGGCCATCCATCCATCAATTGCGGCAGCCAACCTTGATGAATCGCAGAACAAACACAACACCTCCCCCTATCTATCTCTATATATATATAAATATATAGGTGTATAGCCCTCCCCTTATAGGCCACCCGCATTAAGGGGCTAGCGTTAAATTTGAACATGGCTCTTTGACGCCAAATCATTATTTTCAAAGTTTCGTTTCGTTTTGCGAGTACTTTTTGGCCGCGCTCATTTGTCACAGAAACGCGCAAACTTGTTTCCATTTCGATGTTTTCCAACAGCTTAAGCATTTGTTCGAGTTATTTCGCTTTGTCGCGGTTTTCACTGCATTGCTACACAGTGTACACAATATAATCTGCGAGCTCCGAAAATAATGTTCAATTCAAGCGGCTTCCTCATCAGTCAGAAACTTGCACAGCGAAAAAATTGTAAGGTTTATATTATTTAAACAATTAATTCTATATGGGCTTGATTCTATAAAATATTATCTATCAAAATGTATTAAAAATGAATTCATTTTGTACATGGGACATAAGAAACAAATACCTGAAAGCAATCTCCTACATCAAACCTAACTCTACATTGTTTTTTGAATATTCAAGAACATTTAACAAGTATTTTGTATATGAAGTTTACAAGTGTTTATATTTCCATTACAAATTGAAATGCTTTTATGAATAATGTATAAAAATTTTAAATTTAAGCTGAAGAAGAACCTTATATCGATGTCATATTTTATCAAGTAGTAAAGTAAGTAAAGCAAGTAAGTAAATTTCAAACATATTGTCTATTTTTAAATACAAATTTTAATGAAGTCTGCAATGTTGAAAGGTTTTCTTTCTTCTTTAGAATTCTATCTATAAAGAGGATATTCCATTAGAAACCATATCTTTGCTGTACCAGGAAGTTAGCTATATTTCTAAATTACTTCCCTCGTGTGCAGTGTGCACCCAATATTGCGATATAACCTTGTAGCAGGAGATCGGCACACAGCAGCCTCTTTGATCGGCGGTGGAAGATGTATCTTGAGTTATGATACTTGATTGGCAGCGATTTGTCTTGGTTTCTGGTGAAGGTGCCTGCCTGACTGACGCATTATCGATTGGATTTTGAAGCGATATATCCCAAGTGTTTCGCTAGTTTTGCAATTTAGAATGTCTAGCAATGCTTTACCCTGACGAAGTAAAGGGGATTTCTTCAAGTGCCTGCTGAGAATTTGGACACATTTTTGGTACATGTGTATGACATGGCGGTTCCAACTCTCTATTCCCTCCAATATGAGGTTTCTCAGGCCCCTTTGGTGAAATCTGTGGCTTTTTGCATACTTTTCCCAGACACCGGCAATTGTTAGGCAAATAGTTGGCTAGAAAATCAGTATGATTATGCATTTTGATTAATTGCCACAAAGTTCCCAGGCTAAGAGGGAGAAGTTCAGCCCCAAGTCAAGTCCATATCCATAACAAAAGAATAATAAACAATATTCGAGGTATTCGCCGATAAAATCGATTGCCAAAATAAAAAGAAATATACGAAAAAAAGAAATAAAAATGATTTGCGAATCAAATAACGAAATTTATAAGCAAACCAGACGTGGGAGTCAATCATCGGCCAGACAGATGCAAAAAAAAAGTACAACACATATAATCAGAAAATATTAATAAATAAGTAGACATCATGTTGATTTCAATTACGCTGGCAAAATGCTGCCTAATAATGCGCATTTTGAACCTGCTCAATGGGGTTAATGAAATTGCGAATCTCTTCTTGTTTCTTTTATATTTTTTGATGTATTATTTCCATACGTCTTGAATAGAGTTATTATTTGCGTAGATATCCAGCTGTGGCCCTGGTGTCCGTAGGTGGATTCTATTTCCACGACGTTTGGGCATTGTACTCGCCTCGGAATCGTTCCCAAAGCCGCAGCAAACTTGACCTTTTCCAGTACTTTTTCGTATGGAAGCTGCTGGCTGAGAGAGCAACATGCAAGGGGCGAATTCAGCTTTTTAATTAACGCCACAAATTGGCAAATTAAATACTTGGCTGGCGAGCAAACACGATAAATGGCTCGAGAAGCACTTACAGAAGCAGCAAACAGCATCTTGAGGGTTGCGTTGCGCAATTTATTAGAGAGACTCAGATGAGACATGGCTTCTGAACTAGATTTGTGGAGGTTAATGGTATAAAAGCCAATTTTTTAAATAGACAAATATATATATATATATCTGTTATTTTAAGAAGAATGCTAAAGTTCACTCAACTCGAAGGTGGAACCAATAATATCAGCTCGAAACACTTTTCAACCAATCATTCATTCTGGACATTCGGACGGGCCTGCCAGAACACTCGAGGCTAGATCGAGATCTCCTCATAAATATGTCCTAGGGTATGCCGGAGGGTCTATGGCATTTTCTGTCAGCTCGACATTTGGCCAGTTGGCTGTCGGCCCGGCCGCCCTGATTGACTCAATCGCGATAGCAGAGGCTCATTGAATTTCTGGCATTTTGGGCGGCACAGTTTCGCAAAGAAAAATTTGAAATTCGAGGAGGGAAAAATATTTCCAACAAGCGAAAAAACCTTCGAGACGTAATAACTTGCATTTTGAGTAGGGCAGCTAATGCGTTTGCCCCGACTAATCATAAATCTCAACGCAGCGACTAATCAGTGGTTAGCCAGCGCCGAACCGCAGAGTTAATGCCTGTCAGCCGCGGCAGTTAAGTGTCTTGAACTTTTTGGCAGGAATGTTGTGAAAAGCGGAGGGGGCGGGGAAAAATAAATAAATCGAATCGGAACGGATCGAAGCGAATCAAATCAATGCGGGGCCCAAGACAATGGGCCATAGCTTTGGCCAAGACAATGCCTCAAATGGCTTTTGTATGGGGAGGTCAATGTGCTACCGTTAGCGTTGGGGATTGGAAAATGATTTCGGAGTTGCATTTGATTGTTTTGTAAACAAACCGAAAAACGGTCGTTAATTTGTTTAATTCAGGGCTTTGTTGGATTTCTGCATAAAGTCGCCATTAAGCCATAATGCCGTTTAGGTTACCAGTTCTGGTATATATTCAATGTTTGTAAGATATCTCTGCATAACAAAGCCAAAAAAAATGCTAACTGACAAATTGCACGCCCCACGGGGAGGAGCTGTGTGTTGAAATATCGATACAAAATTTATAAATATTAATTAAAGATCGTGCAACATTTATAAGGAAGTCAGTTTGAAATTAACAAAATACGAATTAAGCAAATTGCATATTAATATGATTATGCTTTGTGCGAGCTGAGCTGAGCTGAGCGGCGAAAAAAACACATTTATAAATATAATCGAACACGTTAATTACCCAAATGATGTTGCACAAATATATATTTTGACAATTAAGCTTAAGCTGAGGCTGAGACTCAAACTGAGGTTGATTTCACCGCGACCAATCGTTTCCGGTGAGACATCATCGTCTCGAATATAACGAAAGACTCGGAACACGAACTTGCCACAGAACAATGCGTACGAAATTTAAGAATTTAATTCACATGAGCAATTGTGGGTCATTGCCTTTGTCAATTGCTTAAAATACGAATTTAACTCGGTTGCAGATTTTGTTTTGTTTCGTTTTTGTGGTTTGCCCTTGATTTGTTGATTATGGGAGTCCTCAGCATATCACATTTCATTGTTTGTTAAATATATTTAAAAAGTTGCAGAGAGAAATGTTTGCATTCATTCTCTAATTTGTTTGTTAAACTTTGACATTTACAAATCTCCAATTTTAAACATTTGAAAAGGTCAAATGTGACAAAATGAGATTTGGTAAATAAATAAAACTACTCTTAATACTGGAGTTATTTCATTTTCTATATTTAGCTATATGTTATAAAGTACTTAGCAGGCTTCTTTATACAATGTTAATATTCCTATCCAGATATATATGACCCTCATTAATCTTAGCTTACGTTTTAAAAATGTTAACCAAGCCCAAAGAAATGTTTTCATAGCCATTTCAAATATTTCACACATTCTTTACATTAAGAAGAATGCAAAACAAGATCATTTTCGAGATTGATTTAGTCTTTTCTACCTGAAATTATTTAAGTTTGCTCATTAAACCGAGCAGTGCAATTGTGTTAGCTAATATTTAATTTGTTTCCAATTATTTAAGATTAATTTTAGCATTTGAAAACATCTTGAAACGATCAGAATTAATATTTCCCACCCATATAAGGCAAGGTCCAATGACACGGAATGCCGCTGATGTGAAATTTATACAGTTTGCCCTGGAGTGTGTGACAATTTCGTTTTTTTTTTTAACCGTTCCTGGTGATTTAATTATTTATTTTCAAAAATTATGTGAGAGCCAGCACGCATGTTCGTAAAATGCATAAATACGTGCATTGATTACTCCAAAATATAAACACGAGCAGGCGACACGTGTTTGAACTTAATCATTAAACGGAAATAAATAATACCCAATAATAATAATAATAATAATAAAATACACAGATTTACTTACCATTTTGTGATTCGATCAGAGCAAATGAAACTCGAAGCTTCCAAGTCGATTAACTGCAAAAATATTAGTTGAAAAGTTACTTTTTATAGATTGGGTTTGCACTTGGCGTTCGCACACAGAAAGTTGTTTATTGAATGTCCTACAAAATTTGTTATTAATCTAAACCGAGTCGAATGGAGCAAGCGATCACCTGGCCACCGGTCACCTGGTCCGCCTCAATCAAACCCACTTTTTAATTTTTATTTTTTATTTTTGATCTGATGCCTTGATGCCTGGTAATTGTAGACGACTCTGGCATATCGAATGACGCGACGTGTGGGACAATATCAAATCAGATTTAAGGTAAATATCAAATGGAACGGCCGTCCCGCCCATTATGCAATCCCATTACTTAGTCGGACCCTTATGGTAGGTGGTGAATGGTTATATTTCGGCGGTGACTGTAACACGGTGATGATGACGATGACGCCGTCAGTTTGCCGTCTCAATTGCCAGTGTCCATGGCAGCATTTCGATCGAGATCGAGATCGAGATCGAGATTTGTTTCACACATGCACATGGCTTTGCCTGATAAGGGAGGTGGAGTCACACAGTGGTACTTCCTTGATGGGGAAATATAAAGACATACCTTTTAAAGTCTTTAGTTTAAAAGTCAAAGCTACTTCCTAAGCACTTAATTTAGATATTTAAGAGGCCTCTTTGGAGTCCACTTAATTGCAAGTTCCACTGTATTTTTGGGGGCGTCTGACCAAAGCCACGATCTGTCGCGCATGCGTAAACTTTAAAGCCAATTTAAATGACCATTTTCTTTGAAAAACAATCTAAGGCTGGGGTAATTTTCAATTGGTGCTCTCGATCTTTGTGCGGCCGCAGTGCCACCGCAGTGTCGCAAAGTGGAGCCAAATGCGAGCCACATGCCACGCATTTTAAGTGCCGGCAAAGTCCGAGCTATTTGCCATCGTAAATATCTAGCCAAAGGTTCGACAGTATATGCCAATTCGTATTTGAAGTCCGGCCAAAAAGAAAAATACTGCCGGCCCATGTCACGGCTAAAACGAACGCAGTTGTTGGCGGAACGTGACTATGTTTGGGTCGCAAAATTAATGGAAGCCGCCTTACTGCTGACCTCCAGCAAAATCTCTCTCGGAAACCCGTCCCCAGGTGTAATGTCAGGTGACCTCACTGGTTCTCTCATAAGAACCCAGTGCCTGGTGCATAATTATCTTTTATGGAGCCAACAAACTAGTGGAAGATGAGCTCGATTGCGTCCGAGAAATCCGAAAGCAATTTACGCAAATTAACGAGGTTGTATAATCACTGGCACAGACAGACAGTTCAGGTTCAGCCATTGGGTGTTGGTTGCCGCAAGTACCCACAATTATCTGCCACATTTCCGGCACATTAAACTGAGAAAACGCCACAGATAAAAGGCAGAAACTAATTGGAAACAACAAAAAAGTAAATGTATATAAAAATATTATAAGCCAGGCAAAAAGGTATTTTTAAAACTCATTTGCAAGCTGTTGCATTTAAAGAGGCAATGAGCAAAACAATTTGCTTTTTAGTTTAGTCTTTTTCCCTTCCTTTTTTTTTTTGTTAATCTTTTTGTTGTGGTCAGTGAAAAGTCATGGGCGAGGTTTAATTTATGGCTGCTCGGGGAAAACACATTTTTCTCTAGATTTTCTGAGCTTGTGTTTGGCGATTTACTATTTGTATTTTTTGTACTATTTTGACAAATGTTCGTTTGGTGCGTGCAAAACGGCCGAAACACCTTCGATTTTATTTAATCTTTTTGCGGGAATTGATTTATTTATTTGCATAAATTTAACACGCCTGCGACAGCAGCTGTGCAGCCTGCGCCTGCAGGCTATAAATTGTCTGCATTGCAGCACGCAAGTTCGTTGCCCAAGTCTTTTGTTTCTGTTGCGCATTTTTACGCTCCTTTATGTATTCTGTATTTCGTTTTTTATGTGTTTCTTGCACTTTACGAGAACTTCACAGCGGCGGTGTGATTAGCACTGTTGCGTGGTATTTTTTTGTTTGCTTATTTTTGCATCATCGCGGAGCACATACTTTGCTGCTGGGCGTTGCTGGGAGTGGAGGATATATACCGTGTGTAGGATATATAGCGGGAGCGGGCTGTATATAGCGGCTGTTGGTTGCACCGGAGTTAGCGCCAAGGCGTGACAAAACACATTGAAGACACGGGCCACACTGAAAGCAGCGAATGTGGTAGCATCAGCACAAAGTCTCCGTCTCCCGTTTTGTGGGCCTCCGCTGGTCATCAGCTGGTTTGCGAATCCGATCCGAGCCGAACCCCAGAGCCGAGAGCCCGCCGAACTCCAACCCGCTGTGGCTTCGGCTGCCTTTGTTTTGTTTTATTGTGTTTTTCTGTTTTTGTTTTTATTTTTTATTTGACTTTGTTTCAAACATTTTGCCAGCGAGTTTTCATATGTGAGGCCTGGTATGTTGATAACAAACAACAAAGTAAGTAATATAAACAAATACCTCGCCGT
Source organism: Drosophila bunnanda (assembly GCA_035046265.1). Classification (NCBI taxonomy): domain Eukaryota; kingdom Metazoa; phylum Arthropoda; class Insecta; order Diptera; family Drosophilidae; genus Drosophila; species Drosophila bunnanda. The sequence continues at coordinate 10,284,572 of JAWNOB010000075.1, forward strand.
GATTTATTAGTCATTTAACTATATTATTGTTAAGGTTTAATAAGCCGTGTAAATGCCAGCTTCCTTTTTTGCAATTCAGACTGGTTCCTATCAATTTATTCTACGGAACAGCTTACTTCTCAAGACAGTAAATCATTAGTTTATAAAAATATGCACCAAATAATTGCTGAATCAATTAAATTGTATTATAAACTAAAGTCGAAAACTATATATTGAATTATTTAATATTCACAGTTAATTGTTCTTAATTAATGGCACTGGTTTTAAAGTAATTGAATATTTTATTCTCTAGAAATATTGATTTACTTACCAAGTATACATTAATGAATGGTACTCCCATTTTATGCAAGCGTGCTGTGTAACTATTTGTTTTATGACTAATGAGTCATTGGCCAATGGGCACATTCAATTTAGTAACATTTCATAAATTAGGTAATGCTAATTTCTACAGCACTGCCGACAGATGTGCCCGATAAACATGCAAGGCTAATGCTTTTATTATCGATTGTTGTTGGATAAATTCAATTATATAAATGTATTCCGCTGACTAATTAGTATATATAATTATAATTCGAAAATAATTTATTTTATTAAGCATCAATATAATTATCATTAATTTTTACACAGGTATTTATGAGTTTTTTGAGGCTTTGATGGAGTTTGCTCGTAAATAAAACTGGCACAAAAGCGAATTGGGTTTCCACAATAATTGTAATAATTATATCGATATAGTTACGAATATAAATATATTATTTAAACTTCATGATTTTATTGGAACTCTCCCTGGGAAAATATTTTTACAATAACAATCAAAGTTTGACAGTTAACTGACCCCTTTTCACGTATAATTTATTTCCCTAAAAACTTCCTATAAGGGCATTGAAAATGGGAACCATATGAGCTTTGGGTTATATGTAGAGCTCGGCCTATAGGCCTCAATGTGGGCATCCCTGACCCCTTTCATACCCTGATAACACTCACACAGTGATCCACAACTACACCACAACTGAGTCACATTACACAGAGCGATTACGTGAGCGACATTGAAATCGGATATATCTGAGTCGAGTTGAGCTCTTTACGCATGAGCTGAAGGCTGGCATATTTTAATTTCTTTCATTAAACACTTGGCATGGCAGCCCCCACACACTCGAGGCTCACAAGCAAACGCCGGAGCTGTTGTCCCCATCAATTTGATTGGATGTCAGCCGAGTTTGATTTTATTGACTGGCCAAGTTAATGAGCCCGGCGACTTGCGGCTCGAGCAAACACTCGGTATAATTATATTATCGGTGGTCGCCTTATGTTAATGCAAAACACTTGTGTTTGCATTTATTTAATTTAAATCATTATTTTATACGCGGTCTTGTTCCGATTGTTTCCTCATTAAGACGCTGAAATTATGCTAAGTAATTCTCGGGGATTTCGGCCAGATAGTTCAGGTCAATTAAATTGTAAATGCAATTAAAAAGACATATCGATCAGCTCGCCCATCGATTAGCATACACAAGTCTTTTCCATTATGTGTGTGAGTCGCCGGAGTCTGGGCTGAGTGAGTGTCTTTAAGTTCGAATAGTAAATCAACAGAAATGTCTGCTAAGATCACTTTGGTCTGACAAGTTGCCTTTGCTATGATATGTGCACAGGGAAAATATATCATAGAATATAAGCTGGCTTTAATATTAGTTACTAAACTTTCGGGATAATAAATATGTAGTTGCTAAAGAGGACTCTGTAATCTTTTTTGATTGAAATATATATTGTTTTTAGTATTTCTGTTTTGTTGTTAATCTAAAAATGTATATCTTTGGGATCTTAAAAAATTATATAAATATTGTTTTCTGTGTCTGCGGACTGCTATGCGAGGCTGTGTGGGGCAGGCTGGGCGGCTTGGGCGGCTTGTGGCACTGTCTTTGGTCTGCTCGGAGATCATTGCTGGGCAAAACAGGTCTTTCAAAAGATTATTATCGCTTTTATGGTGTTTTTATCGTTTTTACAGCATTTTTTATGTCTTTATGATTGATCTGATGAAGTTTTCAGCTTTTTTGCTCGCTATTTATTCGGGACTAAACTGCTGCTGGTTTTATTTTCGGGGTGAGAGTGTGGGAGAATTTGATTTTTTTTCCTTTTTTTTTTGTATTTATTTTTTAATCTGATGCGATAATATTTTAATTTTGATAAATTGCGACTGAAAGTGAGCGGCTAATATATGGTAATTTTCCGCAAGTCCAGCCAGGGATTGGATTGGATAAGCCGGGAAACTGGGTTAGGAAACGTTATCGCCCCGGCCCAGCCCAACTCCACCCAGTTCTGGAAACATGGCTCACATATATATACGGTTTTTTTCTGGTTTCTGGACACTCGCAACTTCGTATTAATCTGTCAACGGCTATCAACAGGCGATCTGGCTACCCGGTTACCCTGTGCTCCATATGCAGTCACAGATGAATTAAACATGAGCCAATCCGATACTGATTCACATTGTTCTCTGTTTTCCCTCCACCTGTCATAATCCATAACCGGCCGCGCACATCTAACGAATGCCACCAAGATGTCGGCCTAGGAATATACGAGTGTATGCAAATATTGGAGCTCTGAAATATTGATATTGAACGCCTGACTGACTGAGGTGGATAAAGGTTGCACAGTTCAAAAAAACTCCCAAGAACTCAAGAGGTTTTAAAACTCCTGGAAATGTGGCCAAAAGTATTCAATATTTGTTATAATCCCAAGAACTGAGGAGGTTTTAAAACTCCTGGAAATGTGGCCAAAAGTATTCAATAGTCCTTGGAGTTTCCACCAAAAGTTACTTGCTTTTTAAATTAATTTAAATGTCTAGAACTTTGTACCATGCATTTCAGCAGCATAAAATAAATATAAATAATTTTAATCGAGATATTTCAAATCCTCTCTAAAATTTGTATGTTTTTTGAATAGATCCTCCCTTTAACATTAATTATAAAATAATAGACAAAGAAAATATATGGTTACAAGCACTGACTTGAGAAAATATCACTTCTTGACAAATTTAAAAATATATCTATATAGATAAAATCCGATTTCTTGACATGTATACATATGCCAGAACGCAGAAAACCCAGCAATAGATACGATACCGGAGGCAATTGGCCGCAAAAAGTCACAGCCAATAACCCAACTCAATGCCTTCGGAACAAGGCAGAGCAGATCGGTCGGAATGAGTGCGCGTTCGTTCATTTATCTTTATTGGGAATGGCAATTGGAACTGCTGCAGATAACAGACAAAAGGCCCCGGCAGAAGGAGCCGCCACACTCCGCACCTCCAGGCGGCTGGGTCATTTGTAATGTCTCCGCCGGAGCTGCGATACGCTCATTTAAGTTAGTTATTTATGTAACACAGCACACAAGACAAGATTTCAAAATGCAGCACTTGCACTTTGCATTTGCACACAATTAAGAGCAATAATTTATGATAAATTGCCATTTAATCAGAAATCAAAAGAATGAAATTTAATCAATGCCAAACCCCAGTCAATAAGCAATTTCTTTTATTTTTTAATTAACAATATGCTAATAATCACCGGGCAGGGGTCTCCCTTTTTCAGGTTCAGGTGTAGGTTCAAAAACCACTGGAACTAATTTTGCAAAAGAAGGAATTATTATCGGGTCTTTGCCAATAATACAATAATAATAATCTCTCCCCCCCAAAAAAGAACAAATAAAAAAAAAAAAAAAAGAAAACCTGTCAAGAGTGTGTTGTGGGGGACCATATCGGATATGATTGAACATATAATTAATGGCCGGGGATTAGCGACAAGTACAAGCCACACATACTGGATGCTGTACCGCCGCGGGCAGCAAATTAATCAGCACACGGCATCGGCGTCGGCGGGGGCGTGGGCGTCTAGATGGAGAGATACAGCCGCACACGGAATGGAGCTGGTTCTGAAAGGAGTTTGTCATGGAGCCACTCAAATGGAATCCATCAATAGACAGCCATTAAGCAGCATTAATCCCGACATCCTTGCCAGCCGAGAGTCCGCATATAGTTTTTATTAATTCCACAACCTGTTCGGCCATTTGGGTTCATTGTGGTCCATAAGATATGCACATCAGCTTCGGGCAAATGAACTCTAAAAATAATTCCGAACAAAAACTGCGCGCACGCAAAATTCATTCAAAAAACACATGTTTAATATATATTCTCATAAAAGCATAACAATGACAAAAACAAACTAAAAGGAAAATGCACTCCCAAAACAGGAATATAAAAAACAGCGACACATATACAAACGCACGATTAACACGACAGAAATAGGGAAACCGCGGAAACAAGGACAAAGAAAATGATTTGTTTGAAAATTGTACAACTACGATAATGGCAATCCCGAACATCCGTGAAACTTCTAATCCTGCTGCGCCGCCGCCGTCGTCGCCGCCGTCTCCTCCAGATTGCAAAAGACATTGCGCATCTTGTCGAGGTCCGGCGGCGCTGTGTCCGGATTCCGGATCCACATAATGTACGCCTGCTTATCGGTGCGCGTCAGGGGCTTGAAGTTGCGCGGATTCTGGGCCTCCTCGTCCTGCAGCTTGGAATTGTACCGGGCGTAGAGGAAGATGCGGTAGCGCCAGTTATCGAAGGTCTGCTTCCACTCGGTCACATGCTTGACGGCGCCCTGCGGCACCGCGTTCAGTAGGTTCGCCAGCTTCAGCCAGTAGGGATCCAGCACGGGGTCGTTGCGGCGATGGTCGTTGATGAACTGGTGCTGCTGCAGGAAGTGCACATACAGCTCCTTCTGCCGCTTGGACATGCGCTCCTTCCGCTCTGTGAATGAGAGATTTTTAAAATCATTAATTATTCATTTATATATTCAATACAAAAAAAGCCTCAAGTAAATTCCAACCAAGGCAAATATTCAAATTAAGGCTCAAATTAATGCCGATATTATGCAGTTCGTGAAATTTGAATGCCATTAATTAGTTTAAATCAAAATATCGATCTTCTTTGTTGCTATACTTTTTATATTTTAGGCCTCTATATCGAAGCCTAAGCCTAGTATTTGTTGATACCAAATATTTTGTGATTTTTGTCAAATTTAAGGCAGGCTAATATTGACGTAGTCTCAAAAATCGGAAGACTTGTGTTTGTGAATGAGAATTGAAAATTGATTAACTTAACTTAAATTCTTTCAAAAGCGAATTAATTATATACAAATTATAAGGCCTTAAGGTAATAAAATAAAAAGGTAATAAATAAAAAGCAATTACTTTCTAATTATATTAATTTAGTTGTCCTTAATTCGGACTACTTTTAAAGATACTTTAAAGAATAGGCCACTGACCACTAAATAGGTCTGAAGATCTCACCGATCGACAGATTTACATTTTCCTAGGCCCCGTATTTGCGTATAAAATGTATATTTTGCATGATCACTCACGTCGAATATTGTTGGTGGTGGTCGTGCCCATGGCCATGTTGACTCCCTGCTGCTGCTGATGGTGATGCTGCTGATGTTGCTGCTGATGCTGTTCCTGCTGCTGCTGCTGTAGGAGAGCCAAGTGCTGTTGCTGCTGCTGTTGCAAATGCTGGTGTTGCTGTTGCTGCTGAATCATGTACTCGTGCTGGATGCGCTCTTGCAGCAGTTGCTGTTGCTCCTCGTCGTGTTGTTGCTGCTGCTGATGCAGGTGCTGGTGATGGGAGGTGGGCGGCGGTGGCAAAGGCAGAGCCGCAGCTAAAGGCAAAGGCGGTGGGGGTAACGGCTGCGAGTGCGGGGAATCCGGCAGCTCGTCCTGCGTATCGTAGTCCATCTTGGGCGAGCAGGCCTCGTAGGCAGGCATGCCCAGCTCTGCAGAGGCAGCACCACTACTAGCCTTGTCAATCCGGTACTTCATGCTCTCCTCGTGCTCGTGGTCGTGGTCGTGATCATGCTCCTCTTCGTCGCATGGCGGCATAGTCATGATTGGGGTAGGCGCCGCCGCCACCGCCTCCAAAGCGTTGCTGGGCTGGCACAGATTGGTGGGCTCCTCGGGCGTGGGCGATTCGTTGAGCATTTTCTGATCCGAGCAGCGGCACTGGCGATTTAGCACATAGTTGTCGTCGTACACTGCAAGAGAAGATGGAACAGCGTCTGGTTAGTGGAACTTGTGGGAAACAAATCTTATGATTAGGCGTAAACAAACATAAAACACACATTTCCGTTCGCTTAAACATATTGTATTTTTCGCTTAGCACTAGATAAAGTACACATTAACAGTTTCATCCTTTGCTCTCTATTTCCTTTCAGTAGTCGTAGCTATTCGTGGCCGTGGTGGTCTCGTCCAGCGGCACAAACATGTCCATCTTTTCATAGTCCGGCGGCACTATGTGCTTGTGGCTGGTCCACATGGCGTACGCCTTTTGGTCGGTTGCCGTCAATGGCTTGAAGTTCTTCGGATCGCTCGATTCCGACATGCTAAGCTTTGAGTTGTAGCGTGTGTACATAAAAATACGATAGCGCCAAGCATCGAACGTCTGCTTCCAGTCCTCCACATTCTTTACGGCTCCCTGAGGCACGCTGTTCAAGCGGTGGGCCAGCTGGGCCCACAGTGGCTCTGTGAGGCCATCGTGGCGTCGATGGTTCGACAGCATACAGGGATTGTCCTCGAAGAACTTCACGTACAGCTCTTTCTGGTCCTTAGACATGCGTTCGCCGCGTTCTTGAATTAGAAGATTAGCATTAGCTACAGATCGGAAGCGGCACATTACGATCTAATCTCACTTCTGAAGCGACTCATCAGACCCGGTGTATACGGAGACTGCTGCTGCGAGGGATTCGGTGCGTTCATCGGCGGTAAGGAGTGCGTGTAGCTAGGGAAGATCTGTTGACCCGGAAGCAACTGCTGTTGGTGCTGGGGCTGTGGCTGTTGCTGCTGCTGTGCCTGGTGCTGCTGCTCTTGGCGGGCCAAAAACCGTGACGCCCGCTGCAGTCGCTCCACCTCCGACTCGGATTCTGCCTTAGGTATAATGTCCATGGGATCGATGGACTGAGTTAGTGACTCGGGCGTACGTTCCGCATAGTTTTGGGCGAGGCGCAACTTCTGGGCACCGTCCGCTCCGGGCTCAGTGCCCGCATTGTTGCCCTGTTGCGGCTCCAACAGATCATTGTCCACGCTCTCGTTGCTCAGCACCACGGCTGGCGAATTGGGCTGCGAACTGGACACATACTCCTGGGCATGGTGGGAGGCGCTCTCGTTGGAGCGCTGCGGCAGTGGCACATGCAGCTGGTGCTGGTGCGGATGGGGATGGGGATGGTGCGCCGTCGGATGCTGGTGCGACTGGTGCGGTTGATGGTGCTGCTTGAGGGCCGCCATCGAGCAGGAGGGCTCGTAGGAGAGCAGCTCCTTGGCATGGCCATCGTCCAGAGCTGCAATAGGGAGCACATTACAATTTGGGTTTTATTACAGATGGCAATCTGCAGAGACTTACAAGCGAAGCGCCCGCCGCGTCTACATAAAGACAACAACATAGAGAGAGATTTACGGGGACACACGGATCTACAAAAAGTTGGGGCTCCGTTTCGTGGATTCCCACCAGTCACTCGGCTCGCTTAAACGCTAGTTGGAATTGCGCGCTTAGTCTACTGGCCTAAATCTAAGCTTACTCGCTATTTACCTTGACTGATCTCTATTACGAAGTTGGTGAGGTCGTGACGCTGGGCCAGGTAGTGAAGCAATAGCTCGTCCGGGATGTTGAAGCCGATCTTCTTGTTCCGGAACTCAAAATTGTAGATGCCAAAGGCGGCGCGCACTGTGGATCCAAATAGGTGTGGGGATACAGCATTAGTTAGTCCGACGTTGCAGTAATCTAGCAATAATCCTGGGATTTCCCACTCCCAGTTCCACTCCCATTCCCACTCCACCTGGGCTGCACACACCACACGCACTGCTTACGCTTACCCACGTTCTTCAGGTCCCAGATGTTGAGGTTGCGGTTCTCCTCCGGCACGCCTATCATCAGCAGCTTCTTTGTGTCGCGAAACTGAAACGGAATTATGATCCCCGATCGCAGCACCATTTTTCAATGCGCCCGCACGCGATTTACCAAAAATTTTCACAGATTTTCCACGTCCGCTTTGTGGCTATCGTCCGTAATTGTTTTGGTCTTTCTCTGCCCTCTCGTTCGTAAACAGCGAACTAGTTCGATAGTACAGTATGCGTTTTCGTTCATATCGATACTATAGTTGTTGACAATGTAAATCATTAGGGTATGTACATTTTGCAAGTCCACTTTTTAGATTTGTGAGGTCCATACGACTGAATTACTAAAATTATCGTTAATGTTGTTGTCATATTTCAGCGCCAAAGATAAGAGTATGTTTCCTTTGCATCAGAACTTGACGTGGAAAAGCATCAATATCTAATCGACATCGATATATTGGAATATCGTTAATGTTCCATCTCCATTAAAAAGTAAAAAGAAAATTAAGTAATAAACAAATCACATTTACAGTGATTCATCACGTAAAACCGTTTTTGTCATATATTTACCTAGATAGCCTAGTTTCGCGATGCTGGAAAACTGCCAGAGACATCACATGCTCATTGGCCTTGGAGCCCTGACCATTGTCACCATTCTAGTCCTGATTGTGGAGTCGCGGTATGCAGCCGATGGACCCCGCCGCAGGGAGGAGCAGTTCGTCATAGAAAACAACTCGACCTGCTGGCGTCACGAGAAGTACACCGTGGTGCAGGAGTGCCATCCTTGCAGTGACTTCGATATAGTTAGTCGGAGCCTGGGCGTCTGCATCCACACGCACTACAAGGAGGTGCTGCGCTGCCAGAGCGGCGAGATCGTTACCAAAAGCTGTGACCGTGTGGCGCTCATCGAGCAGCGTAACTTCGTCAAGTTCGAGGCTCTTTGCCTTGTTGTCGGCGTGCTGAGCTATTTAGTCAGCTATGCTCGGGATCGTGTTCTGTCTAGGCGGAACTACATGCGGATCGAGCGGCAGCTAAATCGGGTGCAATAGAATCGGGTGGTCCCGGCCAGCACCCACCCATGTGATACTCATTGTTGTACGTAAGGTACATTACATTATTTAGTTAAGTTTAAGTACATACACTTGAAATACCTTTGTTAAAATTCATTTGCTAATACTAAAGGGTACTGATATTGCATATTCTGCGTGGAATGCTCGTTTTTGTTGGGGGAGGGGATCAACATAATTCGGTGCTATAACTATGCATAACATTTTGATTCGATTATAACAATCGTTCTTGTTTCCGAATTTCAATCAAAATTGGCCCATCCAGAGCTTGTAAAGAAGCAGGTCAAGACACGGAACAAGCCTCAGAAGTATTACGTTCTTAAGCATAGCATTTAGTCTAAATAAATATATGGTGGTAAAACGGCCTCAAGGACTCGGTTGGCACCAAATTTGATCGGAAACGGGAAACATGACGTAAAGATTCAGTTGCGCCAGTCGGGAATCAGATCCGGCTCGGCTCCCTTGGCGGCAGTGGCTGTGGCAGTGGGCGGCATGGCGGGCGGTGCTGCCGCGGGCAAGGCAGGTGGCGATATCTGCGCGTCCAACGTCTCCTCGCTAGTGGTGCTCGCATTGCTGCAGGCCTTCAGCGAGTTGTCAGTCATGGGCAGCGGCTTGGCCACTCCGATGCGCACCACTCCCTTGGGAGCACCCTTTAAAGCCTGTACGGCCTGGTCCAGCGAGGCATTCTCCAAGTTAATGGAATTTACGAACAGCAGTCGGTCGCCCGGAATCAGGCGTCCATCCAGTTGAGCCACGCCACCGGGCACCAAAGAGCGGATGACGATTAGCGTATCGTTGGGATCCAGCGGATCCTGATAGTCCAGTATGGAGAAGCCCAGGCCGCGATCACCTTTGACCAATTCAATGATTTGTGGCTGCGAGGACCACATGGCTAGTCCGGTTAGCGGCTCCAACGACCGTGACTTGAGCTTGTTGAATGAGGCAGCAGCAGCGGCTACCGAATCGCCATCGGCCACGGATCCAGCGGTGGCAAGGCTACCGTCAGACTTGGCCTTCACCAGACGATCAGTAGCGGGCAGTAGGTTCTCGAAGTTGTTGCTCAGCTTCTTCAGAGTGTCATCGGAGAAGGGCAATAGGGAGGTGCTGTTTCGGTTGCGGCCGCACACCATGCGTACGTCCAGCGGCAGCTCCTTCAGTATGGCGACCACCTCGAGATGGTTCATGCCCAGCAGCCGTTCGCCATTAACCTCCAGCAGCTCGTCGCCAGAGCGAAGCACTCCATTAACGCCTACGGGACCGTCCGGCAAAATTGACCGGATGTAGTGATGGGGTCTCACCTCACGTCCACCTTCTACGTCCACGGTGCCCTCCAAGGAGATCCCTAATCCGCCAACGGCAAACTTTTTGATTTGTGCCACAATAACCTCCACATCAGAGCCGACGATCTTCTGCCACTTTCGGATGATTTCCGTCTCCATGTCGTCGGTAAGCTCCGGATCAGTGTAGTACTTGTGACGCGTGATCACACCAGTGTTCTTGGCCTGAGGAAAAATAAGAACCCATTAAGATTTGCTTTGGCAAGCGCTCCAAAGTAAATGGTTTACCTCTGTTTTATCTGCCAAGGAAACCACCTCCGTTGGTATGATCTTGGTGGAACCGTCCAGTGAGTCTCTTACAGCCACTAGCTGCTTACCAGCACCAAAAGTGGTAAGCGTTGTCGTGGTCAAGGTGGCGGTCGAGGGCGGTGTGGCCATAAAGGCCTCGGGCGCTGGCAATGCCGCTTCTTCCTCCAGATCCCTGGTAAGACTGCGTGATGGTGTTGTCGTGGCCGAAGGCGTGGTGGTCACTGGCGTCGGCAGCGGGGCCCTTGAAGGCGTTCCAGGAGCACTAGATGGCAGCTTATCGTTGGCAGCAATGGCCTGCTGCAACTGCTCGAACTTGGGGCCACGCAGATATCGCTCCAAGCGAAGGTTCACCACCTGGCCGGACTTCTTGAGCAGCTCGACGGCCTGGTGATTGGAGTAGCCCTGCAGCGACTGGCCGTCCACCTCGATGATGCGATCGTTGACTCGAATGCGGCCACTTAGGTCCGCTGCTGAGCCAGGTGAAACGCTCTTCACAAATATACCCGAAAGCTCCTCCTTCTCGCACACGTAGCCCGCGATGGTGATGCCCAATCCGTTGGCGTCCTTCTTCAACTCCACCTGCAGCTTTTCCGTCTCCGGTAGGGCCAGCAACTCCTCGAGATCAATGCTGGGATCAATCAGCATAGACGTCTCGCCGCGATACACGAATCGATCATCTTCTGTGGTCGTCTGAGGCGTTGAAGCCGTAGAGCTCTCGCCAAATATCTCTGGATACCCGGTGGAGATGAGATATCGCTCCAGCTCAGCGGGATCGACGAGAACGCGAGTGGGCACCACAGCAGTGCCTGGTTCCAGGCTATACTGCGGCGTGGGAACACTCTGCTCGACGGGACGGGCTACCACCAAACGGACATGCGTTCCGGACTGCCGCAAGACGGCGGCCACCTGCTCAGACACCATCTCATGCAAATTAACTTCTCCTATCTGCAGGATATGATCGCCCGACCGCAGGCGTCCATCTCTATCGGCCACTCCACCTGGCAGAATAGTCTTCACTATCACTCCTGAGTTGCGGGCCCCGATAATACCGAATCCCAGACCCGTGCCGTCGTTAACCAGCTCTATGGCTTGGATCTGGGCATAGTCCGTGGCATACAGATCCGCTCCGGTCGCTCCCTTCGAGTTTTGGCTTTGGGGTCGCGGTTCCTCGCCGGCGCCGCCCGACTTGTCCGGACTACCGGGTGCCGAATGCGAATGCGAGGAGGATCGCTGCTCGTCGTAGTCGTACATCACCTCGCCGCCATTCAGGCTAAGCACAAGGTTGCCTGCCACATCGATGTCAAAGTCGTTGGGCAACATGGACGGGTGCTGGCCCAGCTGGGCATTCAGCTCGGACAGGGAGTCCTGCACATGGACGATGGTGCGGAAGACTGGGTCTTGCAGGATGCCCAAAATCGTGCTGAGGCTCTCCGCCGTCTGCATCTGCAACTTGGGATCATCGGACTCGTCAATGCCCTTCTTCACCGCCTCGATTTGTTGCAGGGCACTGGATATGTCCGCGCTGAGGTGCATCTTGCAGCTGCCACCTTAGGGGCGCGGTCGGTGTGCGTCCAGTGGAGCGTGATCCGCCTCTTTGTTCCACTTCCGCTTGCGTTTGCCACTCGAATGGGGGCGTCGTCGTGTGGCGTTGGCACACTTTGTCCGCTCGTGTAATCCGCTTTGGGCCCAAAGTGGAGCAGCTCTAAGGCAGTTACTGTGTCCCGTTTATCTCGCGTGGTCTCCGCGAGCTCTTGGTCTCTTTTTGCTAGTACTTCTACTTTCTGCGCTGTTGTAATTGATTTTTAATTAACTGCACTAGTTTTTCAACCAGTTTCTTTATCGATACTTAGGTATCGATATCTGAATATCGATATGCGTAAACATTTGAAAAGTGGAAAATTCGCAAAAAACACCATCAATAGATTACCGTTTAAGTGTTCCCACTGCTTAAGTAATCTTAAAATTCGAACTCACTTTAATGTGCGTCAAATTAGCGTCGGTGAGTTAGCGTCGATATGGAACGGTGGGAAAATGGAACACGTGGCGCTTTTTTAAATTTAATTTATTTCGTAATTAAGGCACCAATTCGAACAAAATAAAGTTTGTATATGCTAAAAAATGAATTTACTATTGATTTTTATTGGGTTTGAGAGTGTTTGACCTTTATGTACATTAAAAAAAAAGCCTGTGAAAAATCATGTCTTCACGGATTTCCTTATATCTCGGCTTATCGAACGCGTGCAGCAATACCCGATATGCCAGAATAAAGGCCTATGATTTTGAGAAAATTGCATAACAGTGAACCAACCTCGGGGTCGGCCCCATACAAAACAGGACGAAAAAACTTGGATGGCTGATAACATCGATATACGAACGCGTGCACATATGCACGGTATATAGGCTAACTAGGGGAAGATTAAGGAATATCTGGTGAAAATTTCATTTATTTTTAACCCACAGATTTTGAGAAAATCAAATAACAGTGGGTGGTGCATTTGGGCTGATAAGTGAGGCGCGAACTATGAAAATGGAACCCGATATGTATGTGCAGAGAACCAGTTGAACCAGCTCATGATAATAAAATACTGAATTCAATAACAATAACAAATTGTTGACTGAAACATTCACTAAAGTGACTGGCCAATAAATGAAAACGTCATTCAAATCAATTTGGCAAGCGTTTTAGTAAAAGACGTTCACTCGTTTAGGAGAAATTGAAGTTTTATATTATTGCAATTATTCTAGTATATACCACAGTGGTATGAAAGTGTGACCCGCTAATCAGCAAAATCGACGCTAACTTTTAAAGAATTATTACGCCCTTAAATGAACGCGTGCAAACTTGCACGGTATCTCAAACGATAGAGAAAAGTATTCTCTAACTTCATATAAAATCTCAATTAATTCTAACCCACAGATTTTTAGAAATTTCCGTTTTCTTTTTCTGAACTCATTGACAAACACTGGTTTCATATCGATAGGAACGCTTCCCACACCCTATCGATGAATTGCCCGCCAGAAAAATTCCTATTGTCAATTTTAACAATTATATAAAATATGCATGCCCCATAAGTGGAATTGACATTCCAAGCATTTTGGTAGTTGTTTTATCGAAATCCGTTCAGTCGTTTTAGAGAATTTCCCACTTTTGCATTTATTTCCATATATGTTCCTGCGAAGAATATATAGATCTGGCAGCCCTGGCTGCTTAAATATAAATAAACGTGATTAAAGCTTTTTGGCAGGGTTTTAGGCAAAATGAAGACTGTATTATAAACGGTATTGCAGTTCTGAACATTTTGATCCATGTTTCATCAAAATCCGTTCAGTCGTTCATGAGAAAACCCAACTTTTTCATTTATTATCACATATATTCCACCGAAGAATTTTCATTAGGAAAAATTCATTTAAAACTTTACTGTAGGACTTATGCAAAATAAAGACTGTATTATAAAAGGCATTGCAGTTCTGAACATTTTGATCCATGTTTCATCAAAATCAATTCAGTAGTTCATGAGAAAACCCTAATTATTCATTTATTGCCAACTTATGTTCCGGCGAAGAATTTGAATTCAGTAAAATTTATTTAAGCTTTACCGTAGTTTTTATTCAAAATGAAGACTGTATTATAATCGGCATAGCAGTTCTGAACTTTTTGATACGTTTCATTAAAATCTGTTCAGTTTCAGAGAAGAAAATTAATTTTGACAAAAAATGTCACCCTGAATCCCACTGTCACAAAAATCTTTGCGTTGTTACCATCTCTGCTGTTTCTCGTCTTTCGCATATGCTTGTACCGTTATAACGGTAGTTCTGCTGCGATTAGCTGGAATTATGTGCATTCAGAACATTTCACATACACTTTTGTGACAGTGGGATTCAGGGAGACTTTTTTTGTTTTCGTTTATATTTTATTAATTGATGAATTTAAGTTAATTTTTTGTATATTCTTAAGAAATAAATGTATAATATAAAATAAATTAAAATAAATGTTCAAAACTTATTTCATAGTTATTTTATTTTAATAAAATTGGACAAAATATAAGAAAATGTTCATGCGAAGCAATTGGAGGTTGTTTGTTTCATAATGCAATGTATATGTAATGCAATAATAAACAAAAACAATAAATCCAAAAATTTCAAAACGTTTAGGCCTTTTGTTCCTAAGAAATTTACATTGCATTTGTTGCTAACTAATAGACGAATAATAAGAAAAATTAATTTTCTTCTGTAAAACTGAACGGATTTTAATGAAACATGGATCAAAATGTTCAGAACTGCAATGCCTTTTATAATACAGTCTTTATTTTGCATAAGTCCTACAGTAAAGTTTTAAATGAATTTTTCCTAATGAAAATTCTTCGGTGGAATATATGTGATAATAAATGAAAAAGTTGGGTTTTCTCATGAACGACTGAACGGATTTTGATGAAACATGGATCAAAATGTTCAGAACTGCAATACCGTTTATAATACAGTCTTCATTTTGCCTAAAACCCTGCCAAAAAGCTTTAATCACGTTTATTTATATTTAAGCAGCCAGGGCTGCCAGATCTATATATTCTTCGCAGGAACATATATGGAAATAAATGCAAAAGTGGGAAATTCTCTAAAACGACTGAACGGATTTCGATAAAACAACTACCAAAATGCTCGGAATGTCAATTCCATTTATGGGGCATGCATATTTTATATAATTGTTAAAATTGACAATAGGAATTTTTCTGGCGGGCAATTCATCGATAGGGTGTGGGAAGCGTTCCTATCGATATGAAACCAGTGTTTGTCAATGAGTTCAGAAAAAGAAAACGGAAATTTCTAAAAATCTGTGGGTTAGAATTAATTGAGAATTTATATGAAGTTAGAGAATACTTTTCTCTATCGTTTGAGATACCGTGCAAGTTTGCACGCGTTCATTTAAGGGCGTAATAATTCTTTAAAAGTTAGCGTCGATTTTGCTGATTAGCGGGTCACACTTTCATACCACTGTGGTATATACTAGAATAATTGCAATAATATAAAACTTCAATTTCTCCTAAACGAGTGAACGTCTTTTACTAAAACGCTTGCCAAATTGATTTGAATGACGTTTTCATTTATTGGCCAGTCACTTTAGTGAATGTTTCAGTCAACAATTTGTTATTGTTATTGAATTCAGTATTTTATTATCATGAGCTGGTTCAACTGGTTCTCTGCACATACATATCGGGTTCCATTTTCATAGTTCGCGCCTTACTTATCAGCCCAAATGCACCACCCACTGTTATTTGATTTTCTCAAAATCTGTGGGTTAAAAATAAATGAAATTTTCACCAGATATTCCTTAATCTTCCCCTAGTTAGCCTATATACCGTGCATATGTGCACGCGTTCGTATATCGATGTTATCAGCCATCCAAGTTTTTTCGTCCTGTTTTGTATGGGGCCGACCCCGAGGTTGGTTCACTGTTATGCAATTTTCTCAAAATCATAGGGTTTGAAATTAATGAAACTTTGCAGGCTAAAACTACAACAAATGGCCTTTATTCTGGCATATCGGGTATTGCTGCACGCGTTCGATAAGCCGAGATATAAGGAAATCCGTGAAGACATGATTTTTCACAGGCTTTTTTTTAATGTACATAAAGGTCAAACACTCTCAAACCCAGTAAAAATCAATAGTAAATTCATTTTTTAGCATATACAAACTTTATTTTGTTCGAATTGGTGCCTTAATTACGAAATAAATTAAATTTAAAAAAGCGCCACGTGTTCCATTTTCCCACCGTTCCATATCGACGCTAACTCACCGACGCTAATTTGACGCACATCTCTCTTTAGAGTGACTTTACACATGTTGAAGTGGAGACAATAATATTACAATTTATTTTATTTTTACGCATAATTTTATGGCAGAAAAACAATCACTCAACGCCCATCAGCATTTATATTATAGTATATTCCTTTCCTCCTCCTCCTCCAGCTCGAGCTCCAGCTTACGGAAGCTGCGGAAGAAATCACGAGCCATGTCCTTCATCTGCGGTGTCAAGTACTTGGGAAAAATATCTGCCAAGAAATTCGGATATAATGTCTAGAAAGAAGCCTGGAATTCGGAAAGAACCTACAATTAAATTCGATGATGAGGTCCCCGAACTGCTCAATTTTCTTGTTGGCCTCTTTGATGGCCGTCACCGCGTCCATGTTGCGGCACTTGGGGAGCCCCTCAAGAGGTATTACCTTCGTGTAACCAGGCTGCACCACGTCTGAGATGACGACCTTCAACTGCCGCTTGTCCAGTGTGTTTATGAAGAACGTGAAACCCGTGAACGCCTGGCACAAGTCTATATCGTGGCGATAGACCAGATCGTGGAGGTTCTTCCGCTCGAACTTTGGATGCGGCTTGTCGGCTGCTATGAAGATAATGTCACCCGGAATGGTGGCGGGGTAGCGGTCGCCCTCCTCCTTAAAACAGAAGCGAGTTCCTGCTGTGGTTCCCGGTGCAATGTTGAGCTTGAGGGTGTGCTTGCGCTTCTCCATCCGCGACTCCTTGGCATCCACGATTTCCTGGCGCCACACATTCATCAGCTTCACACATCCAGTGCGAACTTCCTCCAGCGACAGTTGTATGATCCGTTCCGTGTTGGCATCTTTTGAACGCACACCTATTCCATGCTGGCGGCTGGCATACAAGCTTGGAGGATTGGCGATGGCATCAATCAAATTGGCGTAGGGCGAGTAGCTGGAAAATACTCTCTCGTAGACCTTCATGTGATCGCCAGCGTACTGATAAGGTGGAAAATAGCCGTTCGGCAGCATGACCCCTTCAAACAGACCCGCTTCTCCATAGCGATCGTATATGGCCCGGTAGAGATCGTTGCCAAGGACATCGAATGCCATGTTGATGTAGGCCCACTGTCTCGGCTCGCCCATGGGCGAGAGATGGGTAAGCCGACCCTCCTGGGCCAGTGGCACAAAGTCCTGCTCATCCTTTTTGTCGCGGTGTGGACACAGGCGAATGGCCAGGCGACGATAGGCCAGGGTCAACTGCTCCTTTGTAGCTCCTCGCGGCTGATCCAACACCGCATAATAGTCCAGTTCCGGGCGGTTCATTGTTTCTACTTGGAATAGATATATTACTAAGAATATAATATCGATTACATGTGACAGCAGGTGGCAGCAGCTTACTGAGAATTTAGCGCTGACTTTATTTAAATTATATACAAAAACTCAACTGACGCGGGGATCTGGTTATGGATGAAGTATGCATGTGAAGAGTACATTAATATTAGAGCTATTTTGGAGATGGGACAAGCAGCGGCGATCAATCAACATCCTCGGTGCTGACGCCAGTGTAAATGGGTTCCTCCTCCTTGGCCGCTCTTTCCGATTTAGCGTCATCGGTCTTCTCTCCGCCGGCGGCGCCATCTGATTCCTCCTCGTCCTCCTCCTCCTTGTCACCAGCCAAATCCGCTGCATTGGGCACCCAGAGCCCGGAGTCAACGCAACGCTTCATGTGCAACTTGGCTACGTCCACGGGCATGGCGGCGATTGTCTTTTGCAGCAGCTCCACATCTCGCGACTCGAAGCAGGCCTTCAGTTCCTGATAAAAAATACAAATTCGCTTTACGTCAAGGGCATGAACTGCGAGGTCAACCTACATCTGGCAGGGATTCGAAAACATCGGCTGGGTCCAGGCCACCGGGACCCAGACGCTCCTTGCGCTCTTCCTCCTCGGCCTGGGCTATCGCCTCCTGTATCTTCTCCTGCGCCCGCTTCTGAATGCGTCCCTTGAAACCCTCAATCTCGCTCTCAAACTGGGCCTTGTACTCTGGCTGACAGTGCTGGATCTTGGAGAAAAAGGAGCTGACGCAGGCCCGCGGATCTACGTCCAACTGCTTGGCCAGCTCCAGGATGTACTGCATGCAGATGCACTGGTGCGCCACGTGGGCCATAAGCTCGTGCTTCTCCTCCATCTCCAGGTTGATCGACCAGATGACCAAATAGTTGGCCGTCTCCTCGCCCACCAGCTGCGGGTGATCCTGCAGGAAGCGTTTCGAGTGGTCGTACTTTCGCAGCATGCCGTACTGCTTGCAGAGCTTCTCATTCTCCTTGACGAATTGCTTCATGCGCTTCTCGCGCTCCTCCTCAGACAGATTCTCGTCCGGCTTGCGACCGGCCTTCTTGTTAATCACAGTCTTCTCGAATCCGGGCTTGCTAATGGTGTCCACATTCCAAGGCGTCTTCTTTTCCTTTTTCAGCATATCGGTCTCGACGCGATCGAGCTCCTTGCCCTCGTTCTCGATCTTCTCTAGCTCTTTCTGCGGGTTGATTAAAACGGAATTGCTTTTTTTCTACATGCCAATTGGACGATGACGCACCTTAAGGGTCTCCTCGTCGCCATCCTTCTTCGAGATCCGCTCCTTGACGTCCATGAGACGTGCCTGGTAGCTCTGGCGCTTCTTCTTCATCTCGTCTTTCTCCTTGTCCATCTCCGCCATGCGTTCCACGCGGGCCTGGTGCCGCCAGCGGAACAGGGAAGGCGTGTCTATGTTCGGGTGTGTGTCGTCCTCATCGTCCGAAATCTGAAACGCGAGATGCGGCGAGTTCACCGGCGATCAAAGCTGTAGATGGTACTGCTTTTGCGGGACGCATGGCCGGAAACTCACCTCGATGTTCTTCCACTTGCTATAGTCAACCATTTTGCTGTATATTTACTTTGATTTTCCAAATGCCGCAGGTTTTTACTCCTTTATACTTTTTTTTTGGATTCCTCTGGAAATTTGAGTGACCGTGTCCCGAGAACGAAAAAAGAACTAGTTTTAGAAAAGCGCGGGATCTGGTCACACTTTATATATCGTTTACACGACATATCCGATATATTGATACATCTGACAATCGTTACAATAATTCTTTTTGGGAGCGTGAAATTGGGGTGACCGTAGTTCATAAATATGTATATACCTGGTCACACTTTAGATATCGTTTGCAGGACACATCCGATATATCGATACATCTGACAATCGTTAAAATAATCATTGTGAGAGGATGAAATTGGGGGGGCCGTAGCCCATAAATGTACCTGGTCATACTTTAGATATCGTTTACACGACAAATAAAATCAAAATAATCATTTTGAGAGGTTGAATTTGGCGTTACCGTAGTTCATATGTAAATACCTGGTCACACTTTCGCCATCGTTTGCACGACACATCCGATATATCGATAGGCTCTTTATGTAAACCATCACCTGGTCTCTCTTCATTGTTGTTATCGATGTTTCCGGCCATATTGAAAAAAAATTGCTCTTGAACTGTGCGGATCGCGTGAAAATCGAGAAAATTACGAATAACTACTGAAAATCAATAGTATAATTAACAAATTAACTGTGAAGCGAAAGAGTTGCCATCAAAGTGTAAGTTTGCACAAACTTTTCACCCGTAGCCTACTTATAATTGGGTTCAAAAAGGCAATTGAAATTCGGTTTGCGTGTGAAGTGAAAATTTTTTTCGGGTCACCGCCACACCCTCGCAGGGCGTTAAGAAATCCAATTAAACACGAAAATTGTGAGAGCAGAGTCTTGGCCATTGGTCGAAAACGCAACGCCCAGTGCCGGTGCCCGATTAGTCATCAAAATTAGAGATATTCTGACCAAAAATGAGGATTCCAATTGCAGTTGAAGAAAAGTATCTGGTACTCCAGTTGTGTATGAGTGTGTGTGTGTGTGTGTGTGTATGTTATGCAGGAGGCGCTGTGTGTGTACGTCATCGGGTGTTGGTGGTGCGGCAACTTCAGCAGAGAGAAAGCGCTCTCTTTTCCTTCTCTCTATATGTTTTGGGTTTGTGTATGTGTGACTGCAGGATATAAATAATTGGTGTTTGCCTTACATTTTGAGGAAACCTGTTTAGGTGGGAAATGTCCTTGACTTTGGTGAAGGCTTGTTTTCGGTTACCGGAGCTCAGTGCGGGCGGAACTTAAATAGGTGCAAATCATTTAATCAATTGTGCTGATTTGGGGCTGCGATTCATTTCGTGCTCTTGGTCATTGCTCATAATTCCAAACCGTTCGCATTACGTCATCCCAAGCTATTTTCTGATAGACACTTCAATTAATGTAGCCTCTGCGTGTGTGAGTGTGTCCGTGTATTTTCTCTGGCTCTCTTTTTGGGGGAAGCCTCTCTCGCACTTGCCGTTTTCTGTTGTTGTTTGTTATTTGCTAGCGCGATAAACAGTTAAATTGGCTGCGTTTGTGTTAGTGTGTGTATTTGGAATTTGTATGGCTGCCAAGCCTTGCTGTGTGTTCTTCCCTCCCTCTCCCTCTTTTGGTCTTTCTATTTTTCTCTTGCTTATTTCCATTTCCTGCGGCAGAGCGCATGAAAAGTGTTTTGAATATGTGTGCTGTTTGTTTGTTTGTCTGCATGTTTGACCCACCCCAAGCCACACCCCACCCTCTTTCCAAATGATGTCACTTCCCACGGCCTCAGACTTTGCGGTCCGCCGCCTTCTTTGACCCCTCTCTCAATCTATTTAACATCAGTCGAAAATATTAAGTAATCAATGTTGAAATCCACGCATTTATCAGATTTCCTTATCGTAATTGGCAAAATGTGGAATTTATAGATTTGGCTATGCAGTAAAGATTAGCTAATTAGGAAGAATTAAAATAATATTTGCTGTTTTTTAAAGCCTGAAATCCCCCAGAGAATATTTAAATTAATGTGGGGAAATATTAAAAAGGGTTCCCAAACTATCGGGAAATTAAATAGATTTCATCTTTCGATTTCATCCTTCTCACGCCGAAATGATTTTTAAAATAGCATATAAATTTAATCAGAAACCATATCTATAGGCCATAAAATATTTATTTAGTTTTCTTTTATTACGTTTAATGTTCTATACCTTTTATCTTTGATCCAAGGTAAAATGTGAATAATTCACCTTACTTACAAATTGACTAAATCCATCTCCAACTAACCTAAACCCTTCTATCCTAATAATTTCAAACTTTATAGCTATTAGTACAGGTGATGATGTCATCATTGCCGCCTAAATTAGACAACTTACAATCGTCTTTCGTGCTGTTTACTTTGATTTAGCTTAGTGTGCGTGGAATAAAAGTGATGTCAAAAAAGAATCTACCAAAATGTAAACAAAAAATCTAAAAATAAAAGTACAACATAATTAGAAAACGAAGCCGAGCGTGTAAAGAAGCCAACATTTCCCTTCTCTCCTCTTCCGTTGCAGGGAATCAGAGCAAAAGGGAGAGAGGGATTGGAAAAGTGGAGGAGTGGCAAGGAGTGGGAGAGAATTCAAAAATAGCCCTCGAGAGGCAGGCACAAAACGGCCTTTGTAAATAGAGCACCGGGCCATGCCAACGGAGTCAGAGCCCTGGATATTATAGATAGAGAAATGCCACGACCGGAAGAGGCTCATCTGGAGCACCTGCTTATACAGCTGGAGAAGGTGCCACGCCCCCAGCTGGAGCAAAAGTTCCTCGCACACTTTAAAAAGCAGAGCAATTGCAGCCTAGAGGACTTTGCTTCCTACTTTCTGGCCGCCTTGCGTCAGGAAACGAGTCCATATTTCCAAGCTAGGAAACCCGTTCACTCGTTGCCCGGGACACCCGTCCGCCAGCCAAAGCCGGCGTCTGGCGATGCATCAAAAGAACCAGATGAACATCATCAGCAGCAACAGCTTAATGATTCACTCAATCGGAGCAGCTGCAGTGTGGGCTCCACTTCGACACCAGTTCGGCAGCAGGGCCGCAGATCCATGCCTGGCAGCGGGAACAATCGGTTTTGCAGCACACCGCAGACCACCGGACAAAAAAGCAGTGGTGGTGGCGGTGGTGGTGGCGGAGGCGGAGGATCAGGAGGTGGGCACAGTTTTTGCCTGGGTGACTTTCTGGTTAACTCGCCCAACCCCGGCCAGCAGCGATCCAAAAAGAAGACTACCCCCCAGCAACAGACGCAGAATCCACATCCGTCATCTGGAGCTGCATCCGGGGGCACTACACAGTCCAAGCCACATCGACGTGTTCTCCCCATGACCATCAGCAAGAATGTCTCGGCCAGCTCCTCTTTCGGAGACACCAGCTCTTTCAGCAACGATAATAATCTGTGGCGCCTCTCCCAGAGCAGCGAACTCTTTGATAGCAGCCAAGGGGCTGCCTTAGATATGGAGGCACGCAAAATCCTGATCCTGCGCAAGCAGGAGATCAAGAGCGAGGCGCCCGTTGTCAGCCAGCAGGAGGGCAGGATACCAGAGGATGAGGTGTTTCCGCACGACACATTCTCTCTTGAGGATGTGACCGATACCAACCATTTGCAGCTCCTCTCTGCCATTTATAGCCTTCTTTTGGACCTCAACATGGTGCCCAATGTCCTGAGCGAACTAAGTTTTGTGCTGCAATTGATCAATATACGAGACCTGGGACAACATCCCGTTGCTACGAGTCCTCACTGTTTGCCTTTGAAGCGCCTCTCGGAGTACAAGAGCTGCGTTTACTTTGCTTTGAAACTCCTGGAGAACCAGCAGATGTTACTCCTGCAACTGGACAAGAAGACGTTGGGGGTGTTGCTTCAAAACGAGAGACTGAACCTGCTGCCACCGGGCATTATCCAAAAGCTGGAAGCGTCCTGTCAGCAGAAACAGGACCCGGCTCCACCTGTCGCTCTGGACACGTCCTCCACCTCGCAACACAACGTATATTATCATGTGGAAAAGGACTCGCGGGATAATTTCCCCTCGCAGAACGAGTTCGGAGCCTTCAAGACGCAGCGTGATCTATTTTACAAGGCCCTGAAGCAGTGGGAGCTGAACCACCTGAGTAGGAACTTTAATTTCGCCTCGAAGATTGCGAACTGCATCCGGGAGATCTTTAAGGTCTCGGAACACCCGGTGAACATGGCGCACTTCGCCAAGCTGTTTGTCAGCCAACTGCTGATCTCGGCCACCGAGAACACTGAATCGCCCGAAGAACTAGGCTTGAAGTTGGACCCTCTCAGACTCAATCGCTTAGCCCAGCGCCTGGTTACCTCCGACTCCAGTGTGGAGGGTCAGTTTCCGCGATCGCAGGCCTTCTTCCGTGACTTCATAGCCAGCTGTTCATCCATGGCTTTTCTTGTTCAGCTCAAGCTGGCCCTGTTTGTTCAGTTGCAGCGATACAACGATTCTACCTTCGATTTGCTGCAGTTGGTGGATGATGCCTGCGCTGAGGAGGAGCAGTCAGCGCAGCAGGGTCTCTACATAGTCCGCGTACAGACGATGGCTCACATGCTGATTCTAGCCAAGTTTTTGGGTTTCGTAAGCGTCCTGCCCTTCAGCGGGACTACGCAACATGGAAACCCCTCGCCGCCATACCTGTGTCCGCAGCAGTTGCAGTTACGCAGTCGCTTCCAGCCGGATTTCAATCTTCGGGAGACCTTCGAGCAGTCTATGCGCAACGGCAAGCTGCTCATCTCCCTGCCGTGGTTGGTCCAATACCTTGCCATGCTAGATCCGGTCAGCCTGCATCTACCAGACGCACTGGCAACCCTGGAAATACTATACGGATTGTATGCTTCGTTGGGTAGAGAGAAATCGCAGCCTGGAGCAGTTTTTATAGCGAGGTGTTGTATTGGTTGGCTGCTCGATGCACAACCACAATTGGTTAATGCCTATTACAGTCACAGGTTAATCAAGAATAGTGGACACGCTAGCACTGCGGCCATTGTGGAGCTTTGTCTGAGTGGAATCCGCTGCCATGAAAAATCCTTTGGCCCCTTGCTGGAGGAACTGCTACCTGTTGCCTGTCCCTTTCTCCAGGAGTTCAGGGTAAGCGTAACGCCCTCTCGGCAAACGAAGAGTGGCCGTTTCCGGTATATAACCACTCGCCTAGAGCAGCTCCAGCAGGGAAGCAGCAGCACCTCTGTCACCAAGGAACCAACGGTTTCCAGCGAATTGACTCCTGCGGAGCAGCAACAGCGAAAGCTGGCCGATGCCTTCCTGCACTCCCAGAACGCCTCCACACGCCGACTTATTGAGTTTGTTACGGAGCGCAGCTTCAAGTGCGTGGTTAAAGATGCCCAACAGGAGATCTTGCTTCCGTCTAAGGCCGCGGCGGATGCCAAGGTAAACGAAATATGTGCAGTAAATCAGGATGATGTTCTGCAGAAGCTTCAGCACATCTTTCAGGAGGCCAAAGAACAGGCCTGTCAGAGCTGGAAGGAACAAGTGCCCAAGATGATGGAGCAACGCATATCACAGTCACTGGAGGCTCTACTGCCCGCCAGTACCAATGCAGTGCTGCGCTCCACCTACGCCCACCTGATTCGCGGTCAGGCGCAGACCCAACTGCAGCAGTGGCTGCAATCCAGCGTATTACAGTCCACCTTCTATCACGGTGACCTCAAGGAACTCGCGACCAAGGTGTGCAACTCGAACAAGAACAAGGAGGTAGCGGCAGCTGCTGGCCGTGGTTCTAACGAACTTCAACTCAGCCCGGATGTGGGCTTTAGCCTTTCCGAGCTGCTTTTCCAGCTGCAGCAGTGGCTGCACCACCTTAGCTTGCGGCCGGAGAATCTGGGCAGCCAACAAGAGCTGGCCGAGCTGCTGCGACAATCACAGCACGCGGCTCTACTGCCTCAACTGCCCACGATATTCTACCATCTGATTGGTTCTGGATTGGTACATTTGCTCCAGTTACTTATCAATCGAAAGCCCGACTTCCTGAACGAACTTGTAATCTCCGCTAGCTGTGCGGTGTGGTGTTCCCCTCAGCTCAAGGCCAGTGAGGCCTACCCCGGAATCTTTCAGGGCCTGCTCAGCGTGCGCTTCGTTCAGGAACTGTCCTTCAAACCTGATGGATTTCGAGTGCTGGAGCAGCTACTCCGCTCGATGCTGCTTACGGGTGCGGTGCGTGCCGACCAGCTCAACGAGATATTTATGCCGCTCTTCGCGGAGAACTGGCCACCGTATGTGTGGAGCACCCTTTCCAATCTGCTGCAACAGCTTTCGCTCTCTGGAAGCAATGCCATGGACGCCGGCGGACTCGACACCTCCGGAGACAGTAACGAAGACGAGGCCAAGTCACATCTCTTCATGGAAATGCTAGCCGATCTATCTCGCGATCTGGATAGTTTTTAAGGTCTAAACCATGTTTGTTATGTCATTTATCTTTTCTGTTTCGAATAAAATGTTCCTTTTTTATAGTTTTTGCTGAAAATACCCCAGAACGAAGGAGCACTGTGTATATTTGGTCTGCTGCTTGGCGATAAGATAGCGATAGCTGGCAGAACCTAATCAGCGACGGAATGCGTCAGTGTCGCAGTTTTAGTTCGGTTATTGAGTTTGAACGTTGCGGCCCGAGTCTTAAGGGGGACGAGGTTGCCAGTTGATGTGATCATCGATCGATGTGAGGGGCAGTTGGCAACGTTCAGTCAATATACGATACATATAAGTGTGAAAAATTCCTGAAGCATTGCCAAATAACTGCTAAAAAAGAACGTTGTTTATCGGAATATTTAGTTATGAAATATCCTAACCTATGGTGACTCTTAATGAGTGAATTTATCTCTTGCTATTAAAAAAATGTGCACATAAACGTTCAGTAGGGACAATTCATTGTTAAAAGAGGATGCATGTTCGCAATTTGTCAGACAATATTTACTAGTTGTTCTCTAAATTGCCCGTGATTAAGCAATTGACCAACGGTTGGGTTTTGGGCTGATTAAAGTGAATTTAACTAATTTTTCCTCCATTTCTTTCATTACAGTTGTGCACGGTCAAACATTTGATGAGGAGAAGGAAGAACCAGTAGCAGTATTAAATCGAAACCAAGAGCAGCTTCAGGAAACTATCTGGAAGCTTTTCAATATCAAAAACGAACGAAACACTCAAGAGAATAGACAAGTAATAACGAACCGAGCGAAATGGAGAACTTCACACCTAAGGAGGTGAAGATCCTCGAGACGGTCGAGGACATCCAAGAGCGGCGCGAGCAGGTGCTGTCCCGGTACAATGAGTTCAAGATCGAGACACGTCAAAAGCGCGAGAAGCTTGAGGATTCGCGCCGCTTTCAGTACTTTAAGCGCGATGCTGACGAGCTGGAGTCGTGGATCCACGAGAAGCTGCAGGCGGCCAGCGAGGAAAGCTACCGCGATCCCACCAATCTGCAGGCCAAGATCCAGAAGCACCAGGCCTTCGAGGCGGAGGTGTCCGCGCACAGCAACGCAATCGTATCGCTTGACAACACCGGCCAGGAGATGATCAACCAGCAGCACTTCGCCTCCGAGACGATCCAGCGTCGTCTCGATGAGCTCCACCAGCTGTGGGAGCTGCTCCTTAGTCGTTTGGCCGAGAAGGGCTTGAAGCTGCAGCAGGCACTCGTTCTCGTGCAGTTCCTGCGTCAATGCGAGGAAGTCATGTTCTGGATCAAGGACAAAGAGACCTTTGTCACTGCCGACGAGTTCGGTCAGGATCTTGAGCACGTGGAGGTGCTGCAGCGGAAGTTCGATGAGTTCCAGAAGGACATGGCATCGCAGGAGTACCGCGTGACCGAGGTTAACCAGCTGGCCGACAAGTTGGTGCAGGACGGCCATCCTGAGCGCGACACGATCACTAAGCGCAAGGAGGAGCTTAACGAGGCCTGGCAGAGGCTCAAGCAGCTGGCCATTGTGCGCCAGGAGAAGCTCTTTGGCGCCCATGAGATCCAGCGCTTCAACCGCGATGCTGACGAGACAGTGGCATGGATTGCCGAGAAAGATGTAGTGCTGTCGTCCGATGATTACGGCAGGGACTTGGCCAGCGTACAGGCCCTGCAGCGCAAGCACGAAGGCGTCGAGCGCGATCTAGCTGCCTTGGAGGATAAGGTTTCTACCTTGGGAGCCGAGGCACAGCGACTATGCTCCATCCATGCCGATCACAGCGACCAGATCCGCGACAAGCAGGCGGAGATTGCCAATTACTGGCAGAGCCTTACCGCCAAGGCGCGCGAGCGCAAGCAGAAACTGGACGAGTCATACTACCTGCACCGCTTCCTCGCCGACTTCCGCGATCTAGTTTCCTGGATCAATGGCATGAAGGCCATAATCTCGGCCGATGAGCTGGCCAAGGATGTGGCCGGTGCCGAGGCTCTACTCGAACGCCATCAAGAGCACAAGGGCGAGATCGATGCCCGCGAGGACAGCTTCAAGCTGACCACTGAATCTGGACAGAAGCTGCTGGAGCGGGAACACTATGCCGCTGCGGAGATTCAGGAGAAGCTGGCGCTTCTGGAGAACGACAAGAGCTCGCTACTGGCGCTGTGGGAAGATCGTCGCATCCTGTACGAGCAGTGCATGGATTTACAGCTCTTCTACCGCGATACTGAGCAAGCCGATACCTGGATGGCCAAGCAGGAGGCCTTCTTGGCCAACGAGGACCTCGGTGACTCCCTCGACTCTGTGGAAGCACTGATCAAGAAGCACGAGGACTTTGAGAAGAGTCTGGCTGCACAGGAGGAGAAGATCAAGGCTTTGGACATCTTTGCCACAAAGCTAATCGATGGTCAGCATTATGCCGCCGACGATGTGGCCCAGCGTCGCCAGATGCTGCTCGCTCGCCGTGCTGCCCTCCAGGAGAAGTCTTCGAAGCGCCGTCAGCTGCTGGAGGACTCCAATCGCTATCAGCAGTTCGAACGGGACTGCGACGAGACCAAGGGCTGGATCAGCGAGAAGCTGAAGTTCGCCACGGACGACAGCTATCTGGATCCCACGAACCTTAACGGAAAGATGCAGAAGCACCAAAACTTCGAGCACGAACTGAATGCCAACAAGTCGCGAATCGAAGACATCACCAACGTGGGCACCGAGCTGATCGAGAAGCAGCACTATGCATCCGACCAGATTAACACTCGCATGCAGGAGATCGTCGTACTGTGGGAGACTCTCGTCCAGGCCTCGGACAAGAAGGGCACGAAGCTGAATGAGGCGTGCCAGCAGCAACAGTTCAATCGCACCATCGAGGACATCGAGCTGTGGCTCAGCGAGATCGAGGGCCAGCTCCTGTCAGAGGATCATGGCAAGGACCTGACCTCCGTGCAGAATCTGCAGAAGAAGCACGCTCTGCTGGAGGCCGATGTAATGGCCCACCAGGATCGCATTGAGAGCATAAAGGTGGCGGCCAACAAGTTCATCGAGTCGGGTCACTTTGACGCTGACAACATCCGCAACAAGGAGGGCAACCTCTCGGCCCGCTATGCAGCTCTCGCAGCACCCATGGGCGAAAGGAAGCAGCATCTGCTGGACTCGCTTCAGGTGCAACAGCTCTTCCGCGACTTGGAAGACGAAGCAGCCTGGATCCGGGAGAAGGAACCAATTGCCGCATCAACCAATCGCGGACGTGACTTGATTGGCGTCCAGAATCTGATTAAGAAGCATCAGGCCGTTCTTGCCGAGATCAACAACCACGAGGCCCGTCTGCTCAATGTGATCAGCTCGGGCGAAAATATGCTGAAGGACCAGCCCTTCGCCAGCGACGACATCCGCCAGCGACTGGAGGCTCTTCAGGAGCAGTGGAACACACTAAAGGACAAGTCCAATCAGCGTAAGCAGGATTTGGACGACTCGTTGCAGGCTCACCAGTACTTTGCCGACGCCAACGAGGCGGAGTCTTGGATGCGCGAGAAGGAGCCAATTGCCACCGGCAGCGATTACGGCAAGGACGAGGACTCTTCGGAGGCATTGCTCAAGAAGCATGAGGCTCTGGTCTCCGATCTGGAGGCCTTCGGCAACACCATCCAGGGACTACAAGAGCAGGCCAAGAACTGCCGGCAGCAGGAGACCCCCGTGGTGGACATCACCGGCAAGGAGTGCGTCGTGGCACTGTACGACTACACCGAGAAGTCGCCGCGCGAGGTGTCGATGAAGAAGGGAGACGTTCTCACGCTGCTGAACTCGAACAACAAGGACTGGTGGAAGGTGGAGGTCAACGATCGCCAGGGCTTCGTTCCAGCTGCCTACATCAAGAAGATCGAGGCCGGGCTGAGCGCTTCGCAGCAGAACCTGGTGGACAACCATTCGATTGCCAAGCGCCAGAACCAGATCAATTCGCAGTACGACAACCTGTTGGCTCTTGCCCGCGAGCGCCAGAACAAGCTCAACGAGACCGTTAAGGCGTACGTTCTGGTCCGCGAGGCTGCCGATCTAGCCCAGTGGATTCGGGACAAGGAGAACCATGCCCAGATCGCAGATGTGGTCGGCGAAGACCTCGAGGAAGTGGAAGTGCTGCAGAAGAAGTTCGATGACTTCAATGACGATCTTAAGGCCAACGAAGTGCGCCTGGCCAACATGAACGAGATCGCCGTGCAGCTGACATCCCTGGGACAGACTGAGGCCGCTTTGAAGATCCAGACCCAGATGCAGGACCTCAACGAGAAGTGGAACAATCTACAGACGCTCACCGCCGAGAAGGCCAGCCAGCTGGGCTCCGCTCATGAGGTTCAGCGCTTCCATCGCGACATCGATGAGACCAAGGAC
The DNA here is from genome assembly GCA_035046265.1 of Drosophila bunnanda. Classification (NCBI taxonomy): domain Eukaryota; kingdom Metazoa; phylum Arthropoda; class Insecta; order Diptera; family Drosophilidae; genus Drosophila; species Drosophila bunnanda. Next base: position 10,314,630 of record JAWNOB010000075.1, read on the forward strand.
TGGATTGCCGAGAAGGCTAATGCCTTGAATAACGATGACCTGGGCAAGGATCTGCGCAGCGTTCAGACCCTGCAGCGTAAGCACGAGGGGGTAGAACGCGACCTCGCCGCCCTGCGCGACAAGATCCGTCAGCTGGATGAGACCGCCAACAGGCTGATGCAATCTCATCCCGACACCGCTGAGCAGACATATGCCAAGCAGAAGGAGATCAATGAGATGTGGGACCAGATCATCACCAAGTCGACCGCCCGCAAAGAGAAGCTCCTGGACTCCTACGATCTGCAGCGCTTCCTAAGCGACTATCGCGACCTGCTGGCCTGGATCAACTCGATGATGAGTCTGGTCACCTCCGATGAGCTGGCCAATGATGTTACGGGTGCCGAGGCTCTGATTGAACGTCATCAGGTAAGGATCCCTCAGGGAGGATTCCGTTTAAATAGAACTAGGATCTCAACAGTCCTGCTTGTGGTTTATTTTGATTATACCTCCAGATAATACCCAAGCAGGCCTTGAACAAGGGATAATATATCCTATTTAAGTCTTAAATTTCCTTCTGCAGTCCCGTTTTATCCTTATTTATGAACCCTTTCAACTATATCTTGTTTCTATTTGGTTTTCGTTTCTTTATTTGGTTCGTGTCATGTCATAAACGAACAACAAACAATCGACAACAACGCCAACTATACCGGTTCATCATGGTTCATGACAACAACATCCAAAAATCCCCCTCATGGTTCTGTATCTGTATCCAAACTCCACAAAATATAATCAAATCAATTCTGATCGCAGGCACATCGTGCTGAGATCGAATTTACACTGGGCAGCAGCTCGGCTCCAGGAGCCACCACCTCCTCGAGCACCAGCATCGCATCTCCATCCGGCGACGAGGTAGATCCTTCGCTAATCCACCATCATCCCAAGCCAAGATCCGTGTTTCGTTGTGTTTTATGTATGTGTGTTCGCGCTTCTCTGATACAAACATACTCGTGTACTATCATCATCCTAAAACCCCATTTTCAAAGTGTATTTTCTCGGCAACAGTTGAAATTCCTTCTCCATCTTTATATCAATCAGTGTGTACATATCAGACCATAGTTAAAGCTTTGGCTTCCTTATTGCATAGACGCACATGTTCCCGTTCTTTGAGTAACTCCAAGCTGTTTCTTGTTATCTTATCTAATATAGCTTATACATATCAGGCAACCATCCGCATATAACCCTCACTCTTGGATTTCACAACGTTAGTTAGGATTATACAGATAACCTTTATGGATAAATATCACTTCATACGAATATATATTTTTGGTCCATATATCATATCGGACTATTCCTTTTCATATCCCAAATACGTATCCTATCCACATTTATATCCAAATTTGAAAACTTGATAACCCGCAAAGAGCAGGGGTATATAACTGTGTAAAACAGACCCAACTTGAATTCATTCTCTTCACATTTTACCCATTTTATCATTCACCGAAAACTGTTTTGTTTAACTACGTTTTTACTTTTGACTAATTCGAAGCTGCAGCAATCGTTGCTAAGCGGACAAACATTGCCATGTTGTTCTAACCCGGTGTTACCATTTTCAAGGTCAAAAAATGTTCAAAACTAATCCGGTTTTATCCAAATCTTTCCTTAGGAACATCGCACCGAGATCGATGCTCGTGCTGGCACCTTTGGTGCTTTCGAGCAATTCGGCAACGAGCTACTGCAGGCGAACCATTATGCCTCGCCCGAAATCAAGGAGAAGATCGAGGATCTGGCCAAGGCGCGCGAGGACTTGGAGAAGGCCTGGACAGAACGCCGTCTGCAGCTGGAGCAGAATTTGGATCTGCAGTTGTACATGCGTGACTGTGAGTTGGCCGAGTCGTGGATGTCGGCCCGCGAGGCTTTCCTCAATGCGGACGACGATGCCAATGCCGGAGGCAATGTGGAGGCGCTGATCAAGAAGCATGAGGACTTCGACAAGGCCATCAACGGTCATGAGCAGAAGATTGCGGCCCTGCAGACGGTGGCGGACCAGTTAATCGCCCAGAACCATTATGCCTCCAACCTGGTTGATGAGAAGCGCAAGCAGGTATTGGAGCGCTGGCGCCACCTCAAGGAGGGTCTGATCGAAAAGCGATCGAGGCTGGGCGACGAGCAGACGCTCCAGCAGTTCTCTCGCGATGCCGACGAGATTGAGAACTGGATCGCTGAGAAGCTTCAGCTGGCTACCGAGGAGAGCTACAAGGATCCGGCCAACATCCAGTCGAAGCACCAGAAACACCAGGCCTTCGAGGCGGAGCTGGCGGCCAACGCCGATCGCATCCAGAGTGTGCTGGCGATGGGAGGTAATCTGATCGACAAGAAGCAGTGCAGCGGATCAGAGGACGCGGTGCAGAAGCGGTTGACCCAGATTGCCGATCAGTGGGAGTATCTGACGCACAAGACCACCGAGAAGTCGCTGAAGCTTAAGGAGGCCAATAAGCAGCGCACCTATATCGCTGCTGTCAAGGATTTGGACTTCTGGTTGGGCGAGGTCGAGAGTCTGTTGACCACTGAGGATTCTGGTAAGGATTTGGCCTCAGTCCAAAACCTCATGAAGAAGCATCAGTTGGTCGAGGCGGATATCGTGGCGCACGAAGACCGCATCAAGGACATGAACAACCAGGCCGATTCCTTGGTGGAGAGCGGCCAGTTCGACACTGCCGGCATCCAGGAGAAGCGCCAGAGCATCAACGAGCGGTACGAGCGCATCTGCAACTTGGCGGCCCACCGCCAGGCGCGTCTCAATGAAGCCTTGACTCTGCACCAGTTCTTCCGTGACATCGCCGATGAGGAGAGCTGGATCAAAGAGAAGAAGCTACTGGTTGGCTCCGACGACTACGGTCGCGATCTAACCGGCGTCCAGAACCTCAAAAAGAAGCACAAACGTTTGGAGGCTGAGCTGGGATCCCACGAGCCGGCCATTCAGGCCGTGCAAGAGGCTGGCGAGAAGCTGATGGACGTCTCCAATCTGGGTGTGCCCGAGATCGAACAGCGCTTGAAGGCATTGAACCAGGCCTGGGCCGAGCTGAAGAACCTGGCTGCTACGCGAGGTCAAAAGCTGGATGAGTCGCTGACCTACCAGCAGTTCCTCGCTCAGGTTGAGGAAGAGGAGGCCTGGATCACCGAGAAGCAGCAGCTGCTGTCCGTCGAGGATTACGGAGACTCTATGGCCGCCGTCCAGGGTCTGCTGAAGAAGCACGACGCCTTCGAGACGGACTTCACCGCTCACAAGGACCGCTGCTCGCTGATCTGCGATCAGGGCAGTGAGTTGGTGGAGGCCAAGAACCATCACGGTGACTCCATTGCTCAGCGTTGCCAGCAGCTGCGCCATAAACTGGATAACCTGTCGGCCCTGGCCGCTCGCCGCAAGGGCGCTCTGTTGGACAACTCGGCCTATCTGCAGTTCATGTGGAAGGCCGACGTGGTCGAAAGCTGGATCGACGACAAGGAGAACTATGTGCGTTCTGATGAGTACGGACGCGACCTGTCCACCGTGCAGACGCTGTTGACCAAGCAGGAGACATTCGATGCAGGTAAGGATATCTGGGATTTATAATTTAAAGTATAATAATACTAAGTATAATTCAATTTCCCCAGGTCTCAATGCCTTCGAGCAGGAAGGCATCCACAACATTACGGCACTGAAGGACCAACTCATCAACGCCAGCCACGCTCAGTCGCCGGCGATTCTAAAGCGTCACGGAGACGTAATTGCCAGGTGGCAGAAGCTGCGCGACGCCTCCGATACGCGCAAGCAGCGACTGCTGGCCATGCAGGAGCAGTTCCGCCAGATCGAGGAACTCTACTTGACATTTGCCAAGAAAGCTTCGGCCTTCAATTCTTGGTTCGAAAATGCCGAGGAGGATCTCACCGATCCTGTTCGCTGCAATTCGATCGAAGAAATCCGCGCCCTGCGCGACGCCCACGCCCAATTCCAGGCGTCACTGTCGTCGGCCGAAGCTGACTTCAAGGCATTGGCAGCACTCGACCAGAAGATCAAGAGCTTTAATGTTGGACCCAATCCCTACACGTGGTTCACCATGGAAGCTCTTGAGGAGACCTGGCGTAACCTGCAAAAGATCATAGAGGAACGCGATGGGGAACTTGCCAAGGAGGCCAAGCGCCAAGAGGAGAACGACAAGCTGCGCAAGGAGTTTGCCAAGCACGCCAATCTTTTCCACCAGTGGCTGACAGAGACTAGGTGAGTGACGGTCCCCCGACTCGGCCGGGGTTTTACTTGATTCAGAAGTGTGCGTTGGTGGTTTGTTCATTTTAATTTTTTTGTGGGATCGAATCCATGATGCACCATCCATATCCCAATCCACACAATTCCGAAAACTCTTGTGGCCTCGACTCTATCTATCTCTCGTCCTCGTCCCCCATTCAAATACGTAACTGAACGAATGTATTCTATTTTCTAGATATTATATGCTGGGTTATAACCGTCAAGGGTAATTAAGCGAGCAGGGGCAGGCAGGGTCCGGGTCCCTACGGTCCCTACGGTCCTGACTCCTGACTCCTGTCTCAATTCAACTGCGTTTCAACTACCATTTTCTGTTGTGTGATCTCTTTTTGGTTCCTTAACGCGTGTTGGAGCTCCACTAACTCTATAACTCTTGCTTTTGCGACTCGTGCTGAGCGATCGCTTGTACATACTCGTATATATTGACGCCGACTAAGATCGTGCAACGACCTAAGGCTTAGTTTAAGTTAGTTGCATTAGTGAGAGCACCGCCGATGCACCCGATCGGAGTGCCGTGACGTGCTGTTCCGATTCTCCTTTATACTTTTGGTCTCACATCAAAACTCTAAAAACTTTAGCATGCAAAAATCGAGAGCAAAATGTAGCATACAGAAAAAAAATGTAGAAAAAGAGAAACTCAAATTACTTTCTCATATCGTTTTTAGTTCCAGTTTACCAAAAATTTATTAGCTTTTCGTTACCAAAAATGCAATTTAAACTAGGGATGTCGATATATTGTATTGTATCATACTATATTTGACCCTGAAGGCTTATAACATATAGAAATATATATTAAACGTTGTTGTATATATGATATATGAACATCCCTAATTTTAATGTTTTTAGGCGCCCTATTCTTATTTTTAACTCGCTTCCTAGCAATTAGACAACTTGTGTCTTTATTAGTTGCTAAACTCAAAGAAAATCCTTAACCAAACTTGACTCAACACTAATCCCGGCCCGAACGATCGTGCCCCCAAATTCCCACGAACACCTGTAAATATATACAAGCCACGAAACCAATGGGAAGACAAGCTAGTTGTGAGCCCGCAAAACCAGAAAATATATTCGCTGCCCCGTAACAGACCTCTAACCAGATTTGCTTTTCTTATGCATTATAATCATTGTAACGTTCCGATTTGTTTTGAAACCTAACCTCGATTCGATATTGTGTGCCCTATACTAACGACTGCTTCTTTTGTCTTACCAAACCAACCAACAAACTATTAACCCGCAGAACGTCCATGATGGAAGGCTCCGGTTCCCTTGAACAGCAACTGGAGGCTCTTCGCGTCAAGGCCACCGAGGTGCGCGCCCGTCGTGTCGATCTGAAGAAGATTGAGGAGCTGGGCGCCCTCCTAGAGGAGCATCTGATCCTGGACAATCGCTACACGGAACATTCGACGGTGGGCTTGGCCCAGCAGTGGGATCAGCTCGATCAGCTCTCCATGCGAATGCAGCACAATTTGGAGCAGCAGATCCAGGCACGCAACCACTCGGGTGTCTCCGAGGACTCGCTCAAGGAGTTCTCGATGATGTTCAAGCACTTCGACAAGGACAAGAGCGGCAAGCTCAACCACCAGGAGTTCAAATCCTGCCTGCGCGCCCTTGGTTACGATCTGCCCATGGTTGAGGAGGGCCAGCCCGATCCAGAGTTCGAGGCCATACTCGATGTGGTGGACAATACCCGCGACGGCTATGTCTCCCTGCAGGAATACATTGCGTTCATGATCTCCAAGGAGACGGAGAACGTGCAGTCCTACGAAGAAATCGAGAACGCCTTCCGCGCCATCACTGCCGCCGACCGCCCCTACGTCACCAAGGAGGAGCTCTATTGCGTAAGACTATCCATTTACTTGCAAATAGAATCCCTTATAAACCAATTGTGTTTCCCATTGCAGAACCTCACCAAAGACATGGCGGACTATTGTGTGCAACGTATGAAACCCTTCCAGGAACCGCGATCCGGCCAGCCCATCAAGGATGCCCTGGACTACATCGACTTCACGCGAACGCTATTCCAGAATTAGAGTACCAGCCTGCCTGCCGTCTGGTCTTGTTCAGTGGCGCCTGAGCATATGTCTTACAATCTAAATCTATTTCTAAAACAAAGAAAAGCAAACAAAAAAAAAATATATATTTACAACATTATTTTCGATAATTTAGTCTCTAAGTCGAAACAGTTTAATGCTTATTTAAGAACCTATGCCACAATGAACCTAAAATCAACAATAGCACCGCACATTGCAATACATATTTATCAAAATGACTTTAAACCATTTGTAGTTTTTCGCATTTATTTACTCTAAACACAGCCCCAAGAAGAAAGTATCTTAAATTTCAGTTTTTGACTCAGTTTGTCGCCGGAAAAAGTATTTAATCGAGGATATAATCAACGCCTGCAAAGAGCGAAAATATAAAGCTTAGCTTCCAGTATAATCGAGCAAAAACTCAAACAAATTTTCCATATTGAATGTTCGTGTAACCTTGTAACTTGAGCACAGAAATATAATTGAAATATCAAGAAATTTAAGATACTATTGCTGCTTACTCACGAAACTACATCATATACTGCATTCAGTCTTATGTTTTCTCCAGTTTCTACGTGTTTTAGAAACGAAAGTAGTAAACTTTTTCATAACAGCAACAAAAAATATAAATAAGAAAAAGAAAAAGAAAACAATAAATATTTGCCTCTGTATTGATCGTATATTTACAATCCATGAATTTGCAAAAATAAATATTGCTGCATGTCTAAAAATGTTATTATTGAAGAGTGTTTCGACTCGAGCGTTAAGGGCTTTTATAGAGTAGAGTAATCAATAATTAAAACCAAAATATAGGTATATTTATGTACATTACAATGACTGCAGGCATTGAAGTTCATTTAGGTTAGACAACTTAGTTACATAGAATTTTTATAAAATAAGATTAGAAAGTAGAATAATTTTAATTAAGCTATGAGAACACCTGTGAGCTCTAATACGTTCCTGGGGATGATTTTTCCGGAAATACGACTTTGAGCAGTGGATACACTTGTGCAGTTGGTCTTCCGTTTAAGTTCGGATGTGTGTATTAAGGGCACTTCTCCGGGTAAACGACTTTAATCAGTGGAAACATTTGTACGGTCGCTCCCCAGTGTGTCTATTAAGAGTATTTCTCTCGGAAAACGGCTTTGAGCAGAGAGAACACTTGTATGGTCGCTCTCCAGTGTGAGTCCTCGCGGGAGTATAGATTCTTTGATTCTTTCTTACTAAAACCAAGTTATCAGAAAAGATTGACCAACTTGTGATTTTTGTTTTAACTAATGAGGCTTGTTATACTTTATTAAACTATTGCCTTAGTTGCAATGCACTCGGCAGTCGTAAATAAATCAAATTATGTATCAGTTTTAGATTTAGAAATATCTAGATCTTTAAATTTATTAGTTAGGTATCAAAACAAATAACAATCACGATTATAGCAAGAACTTGTTAACGCTTTCCAAATAGGCAGCATTCGATAGCTTTCCGTTGAGCGCTTCCTTAGGCAGCCACTCGAACTTGGCCTGGTGGTTCTCCGTCGACACCTGTCCCGATCGCAGTGATGCCCTGTAGAAGAAGACCTTGGCTCCGATGCGCTCCGTCCGCTGATTGGCAGGATACTTGTACTTGTGGAAGCCCACAGGGGCATTGCCGTAGAAGAGCACCTGCAGATCCTGGCCGCACTGCTCCCGGAGCACACGCTCTGCCGTTTGGCGCATGGTTTCGCCCTCCTGACGCTTGCCCTGAGGCAGGAGTAAGTGCTGCTGCTGACCAAGCTTCTGCTGGACGAGTAGATAAAGCGTATGCTCCAGACAGCGGTCCGTAGAACTGGTCTTGTTCGCCTGATCATCGGGCGTGGTGCGTGAGCCCAACTGGAACTTCTTCAGCTCCTCGACGTAGGCGTCCTTCAAATCTTGAGCAGTTTGCTTCGCGCCGCTGTCCTCGAGGTCCACCTGCACCTTGCCCTTCTTAATAAGCTCCGCCTGGACGATCTCCCGCTCGTGCTTCAGCTCGTGGTCGGACTTCAGACTGTTTTCGTACTCCACGCGCCACAGCATGTCCTGGAACTGCTTCTCCAGAGGATTTAGGCTCTTCGAGACCACAGGCAACCGCTCAACGAGCACGCCGGCGTAAAGGTCCCATTTTTCTGTAGCAGCAGCAGTGGACTGTGTCCGCCGTAGTTCCCGGGTACCCACTTGCACAAACCGACGCAGCATTCTTCGGGTTTTAATACAATTTTTAAGAAAAATAAAATCAGAAAACCAGCACCGTTACATGAGCAGCGAGCTGGAACAGCTGTTAGCGATAGCGCACCAGAAGGTCTATCGGCGTAGCTATCGTTATCGGAGAGCAGCGCGTCGCAGTTTTTTCTCAATTTGTATTTCCCGGCCGAATTATTTCTGAAGGACTGCACCACAATGTCCGGTTTGGAGTCTTACATCAACCACACCGTGTCCATCATCACGGCGGACGGACGGAACTTCATCGGGACACTGAAGGGCTTCGACCAGACCATAAACATCATCATCGACGAGTGCCATGAGCGCGTCTTCTCCACGACGTCCGGCATCGAACAGATCGTCCTCGGGCTGCACATCATTCGCGGCGACAATATCGCGGTGATCGGACTGATAGACGAGACCATCGACTCCCGCCTGGACCTTGCCAACATACGGGGCGAGCCGCTGGGACCTGTGGTGCACTGAATAGGATAACGAATAAAAACAGAGACTCAGACTTAACAGGCATATATTTAGTTTCTTTAGATGTATCTTAATTGTTGCTCTCATTCTGCATTCACGTTAAAGTTGACCTGGCGACAGTCCAAAGTGTCCAAATCGACGACGGCCACGCTCTGTGTCCGGCTGAAGCTGGGCACGCACACCAGACGCGTGCGCTTGCCGTCGGCGCCCTCGTGGAGCGCCGTCTCAAAGGACTCGCAGTTGCCGGCGAAGTACACGTGCGGACACTCGCGCAGGATGAACGGATCGCTGTCGATGTACGGGTAGCAGGCGAGCGTATCCGGGGCAGTGGGCGCTACATGGCCCCAGATTAGAGTGCAGCGCAGAGCCTCCAGTGCGGACTCCAAGGAAGTGCTTCGCAGCAGATCGGATACATTCTGGCCCGAGGTTCCAACCACCATTGCCTCGTCCACGCGGCAGTTGTACGGATTGGTTACCGCATGAAAGGATGTCAGTTGGCCCGCCTGCGGAAACATGCACTTGTGAAACGGCTGCTGCGGCAGCATGAAGTTGGCTGGATCGTAGGCTCCCGGCATGATGTCGACAGGCAGGCTACGGGCCCACGAGGCAAACCACTTGTCCAGCTGCGTGACGGCCTGGACAGTGTCATTAGCATTGGCCTGGGTGCGAGCCACTTGCAGCGTAGGCACATGGGCCATGGCACTGGCTCGCACCGAGTTACCCGCCACAATGAGTCGCACCATAGAGCTGGCTTCTTTTCCGTTGCCCAGACTTCCGGCCAGCCAGTACTGAAAGAGGTTCAGGGCATCCGCAAAGGTGTGTGATTGCAGCTGATCCAATCCGGAGACCAGCACAAGCATTCGACTTTGTTTGGCTGTGGCCAGCGGTTTCTGAGGTCCACCTTCGTAGAATAGAATGTCCTCTACATTAAAGAAACCTTCGCTGTCGGTTCCCCCGAGGACGGCGCACACAACGCCGGTGGCCATCAGCTGGCCTTTGAACTCTCCCTGGAGACGCACCCGTTGCAACTCGTCTTCCAGCACTACCTTGTCTTCGGGCTCCGAGTAGTTCTGCCGCGGCGGCTGCGGCGCCAGCTGGTTCTCCTCGGATATGTCCCTGAGGATGCTGGGCTTGTGCGCCTGGTGTTTGTAGATGGTGCCAATGAGGATGCAGTGCACGTCCTGCTCACCCCGAAGCTCGCACAGTTTCTTGATAGGCTCCTGCTTTCCCCACTTTTCCTGAGCCAGCGGCGTGAGGAGGCGCGTCATCTCGGCCAGGCGGTGGGCGTATAGGTGACAGAACTGTTTCTGGTAGTCGTGACCCTTCAGCCGGTAGTGGCTGCTTAGATTCTCATATTTGCTCTCCAGGCGGTGGGCCATGATTTCAGTAATATTTCTCCTTGGGAAATCGGGAATCTTTTAAGACGCTTCCGCTTTTTAAGGCGCCAAACAACTGCAGTAAACCCCTGCTAAGACTGACCTTGAGTAGAAAGAAGATTTCACAACGAAATTGTGGCTGATTATTTCAACTCGTTCGGAAAAAAATTGTACAGGAAAAATTAAAGAAGAAAAATTAATATATTTTATAATAAAGAACGATGCAACTAAAGTACTTGCTAAGGTAGCTAGTAATAAAAACAAGCTGTCATAGAAATAGCTCATCTATTTAAGGCCCACTGTACTCAGTGCGTGACTATCGATAGTCGATAAATCCACACCCCAGTACAGCTGTTATACACATATCGAGAAGAAGAAGCAGAGTTGCAGAGAACAGCGAAAAAGTTGTGATTGTGGAAAAAATTGTATTTAAATGTACGCAGGCGATGCGATTTTGTGATTGTGGAAAAAACGTGTATTTAAATGTACGCAGGCGATGCATTTAGGTGTGTGAACGCACTAAGGACAGATGTGGACTCTGCGACAAGCACCGATCAGCCTGTCGCCTGCCAGTCGTCATCCAGTGCTGATTCGGGCGAGTGTTTCCAGGGCTCTTATTGATTTTTACTGTTTCTCCGACTGATACGCATTTCGCTGCAAACCCAATCTCCCTTGAAATTGCGTCGCAGGAGATTAACATGCCGTTAGGGTGTTAGCCGGCCGAGGAACATAGCAGCCAGCGGAGCCATGGGTGGCTCCGTTAGCCAGGTATTCCGCTCCGGATCGGCGCTTCTCTCGCATCGCGATGGCAAACTGTCGAAGGCCACCGAGGAGACCATCCAGACGCTGTTCGACATTCTGCGCGCCAACCCAAAGGTGTCGCTGCAGACGCTCGAGAGCCTGCTCATCCAGATACCCAAGAACGAGAATATCCTGGCCATGCACGACGACTATGGCTACAACATTCTGCAGCGAAGCGTTGGTCTCAATCACATAGATCTCACCAAGTGGCTCCTGCACCGCCACCGGCCGGATGTGAACCGGTCGCCCTGCTCTCTGCCGCTGCACATCGCTACCTTGCGAGGCTACGAGGAGTGCGTGGAACTGCTTCTCCGCCACGGAGCCCGCATCGATGTTGACACGAGGATGTGCTTTCCCGGAGCTCACACCCGTAACTGCGAGGAGAGCGGCAAGTGGCACAACAACGTGGACGATGTCAGTGAGCGGCTAAACACGAAGCTGCAGAACGCCCTGTACTACGCCATCGACGGCGATCAGTACAACGTGCTCAGCCTGCTTACCCAGAAGATGGAGGAGCCGTGGATTCCCTTTCGGGTGAAAAAGCCCTTGCTGCACCTAGCTTGTGAGCGCGGTGCCTGGAACTGCGTCCAGCAGCTGGTCGTGACGCGGTCCGAGGAGATCAATCTCATCATGGATGAGTATTATCCAATTCATCATGCCGTGCTGCACGACGGCCGCTTCCTCGAGCTGCTAATCCATCAGGGCGCTGTCACCACGGTGCGGACCTGCACCCAACAGATGACTCTGCTGCATGTGGGTAAGTTTCTAATCGGATGAAGCCGCAAACAGAAACTTCTAATTTATAATAAATCATCTTTAGTTATCTTTGCTGCCCGCAAATCGGCTGAGGACACGCTAGCCACCCTTCGCATTCTGCTGGAGCGTGGTTGTAAGGAGCTAATCAACGCACCGGACTCGCTGGGCAACACCCCGCTGCACGCTTTGATCGTACGGTATGCTCTCGAGGAGGCGCGCTACGGCTATGACAAGTGGAGCAAGTGGGACGTGCTGCATCTGGTGCGATTTCTGCTCCAAAACGGAGCCAAACAGTCAATCAATCAGGCTGGGAACAGTGCCATGGCTTGCGTGTTTCGCCATCTGCGTGACTGGGAGGTCTGCTACGAGTTGCTAAACATGCTCATAAAGGAGGATGGTAAGCAGTACGGATTTATAACAAATTTAGTGCTTATTAAACATCGAAATTGTTCTCGCTATAGGCGATCCCAACATCGTGGGCCGGGATGGATCCGTACCCATAATGGTGCTGCTAGTGCCGCTCATCAATAAGGATCACCTGCATCACTTTACGCACTCCATGAAGGTTTGCTATCTGAACTGTATTCGCATGCTGCTGCAGCACGGAGCCAATCCCAATTGCTCCTATCGCGCCAACCTCAAACCGCTGCACGTACTCGTGTTTACAGTAAGCGAGAACTTTACGCTGAACTGCGACGCTCAGAAGCGCACCAACTTCGACTTCATCAAGAACATACTGCTGCTGCTGCTGCAGCACGGCCTGGACTGCAACAAGACATATCAGCACATTCTGCAGGCGGTGATGGATATGGTGCAGAATGTGCGCACCTGCCACGACATGGAGTGCGTTTACGAACTGACGCTGACGCTTATCCAGTACGGGGCCGATCCCAACATCGTGCTGAGCGGTAAGACGACGCCGGGTATTGCCATCTTCTCCAGCGAGCTGGCCACATTCCGCAGCTCGTTTCGCACCAACTCTTGCTACCTGCTGTTCTATTACATCATCTTGATCACCAAGAAGGAGTTCATTCTGGCGGATCCGCTTGCGATATACACGCGCGTCATTCATCTCTTCTACCTTACTATGGAGCACGAGCCGCTCTTTAATTGCCTGAAGTCTCTGCACAATTTCTATGTGGCCCAAGTGCCCAGCAAGAAGACAGAGCAGCTGATAGCCCTGATCTCGTCCCTCTACCGTCGGCCGCGCAGTCTAAAGGAGCTCTCGCGCTGGACCATCTACGAAGCGATGAATCGCAAGCTGGCCCAGAACATCAATCGCCTAAATCTGCCCGGTCAGCTCAAGGACTATGTGCTGCAGTTTGAGAGGTAGCGAGTGGAGGAAGAGGACCAATGAATCCCAACCGTCACCGCGGCGAACTAAAGTCAATCACTTACCAACTGTTGCCCCCAAGGCTATGTACTGTTTAATATGCATAATCACCTATTCGGGCCAGTTCAGGGCAACAGTATCGAGGAATTTACTATTGTTAGTCAGCTTCAGTCAACACACGATTTTTTGAGATTCGCTTACACATTTTGTCCCCGGATTCTCGCTGATTTTAAACCAGAGTTGGTAAGAGTTCAAACTTTTTTATTTTTTAAATTCTAAGAAAGCAACCGAGCAGACAATTTAAGTCTAATGGTCGGTGTTCTTGCGTTTTTGTTTGAAATCCGAATTCTTAACATTTTGTAAATGGAGCGTGGAATTTGAGTTGCGAATTTTTGTGAATCGAGAACCGAACCTTGCGAGCTCTGATTTAAACACTATTTTTGAGATCCGCTTTCATATTTGATCCCAAAGATTCCCGCTGATTTTAAACGACGAGAAACCAATGAAAATATTGTCAAATCAAACACACGCGCAATTTCTTTGATACGAATCATATATATATATATATATATATATATATATATATATATTGTGAGGCAGGAACGAACGCTCATCTATGTTTTTTGTAATTATCTATACGTACAACTTTTATGAACTGTCTGTAATGCGCTTTACGCTCCATGCTATATACGCACGCCCCCGCCTCCAGCACAACAACCCCTAGAGTCCCGATCCCTTCTCATATGCTGCATAAGTTATAGGAAATAAACTTAAGGCTGTTTTTTTGACAAACATTTCGGGTGTTTTAGAATATTGTATATTCGGCCGAGACGATATGTAATTATTATTGTAACTATTATTGCAATTATTATTATTATTATATATTGTTGCTAAACCGTTGTTAATCTCTGTTAATCTGTAATGTCATTTTCAAACGAATTGGTGAACGCTATCGATCAATAAATAAGCATGAACTTTCACACCAGTACAGCAAGTAGGAGTGTCCAGGTCATCGAACCCCCAGGACATCTCTACCACAAAAAAAAATCAAACAAACAAACTCTACAAAACACAAGTTGCCTTAGCAACAACCACAAGGCAACCAAGAGGAAACTGGAAATTCGGAAAATAATAAACAACGGAGTCCAGTGAGGAGGCTCCACCATGTACAGCCGCAAGCTGGAGCGGATGCACCGCCCGGCATCGGACATCACCAAGTATGACAACGAGCCCTACATGAAGAATCCTCTGCTAAAATTTCGCATAAGCGAGGTGCACGAGCGCCGCCACTTCCAGTTCCTTAAGCAGAAGGCGGCGGATGTGAAGGTGCGTGTGGCGCGACAGCACTGGCAGCCGGAGCCGGATATGCGTCTGCTGCCGCAGTCCCACTACGAGGACAATTTGCGGCGCGAGGTGCGCAAGATTGTGGTGCCGCCAATGCTGAAACGTACAGAGGCAAAGATTCTCAGCTTTGCTTCGGAGCGGCTGAAGAACAAGTATCCGGAGCTGGTGAAGACCTACATGAAGGATGTTCACGCAGAGTTCAATCGTTTGATGAAAGTCTACAGCATGAAGAACATCTTACGCCACCCGGAGTTCCCCGATGAGGATCCTTCACAGTTCGAGCTGCCGCGTGCCGACATCAATACGCAGAGACCGGGGCGTACGCAAAACTACAGCATCTTTCTGGAAAACCGGCGGCGTATCGCGCAGAAGTTGCTCATCCTGCAGCTTCCGCTTCGGGCCATCCTTAACCTGTCCGTCGGTGAGCTGCCCAACTTGGCCTGCGTCTTTGACTACGTGCTGGCCACGGGCGCCATGCAACAGCAGGTTGGCTTGGGCGGCCGAGAGGCGCTCGCCTACAAGTTTTATCGCAAGTACATCCAGAACCAGCTGGACAAGGTTAACACCTTTCTTCGCTGGGTCTGGTATCCCAAGATCGTCGCCGTGCTGCGCAAGATGATACGCAAACGCGTAATGCCGATGAGCACCTGGAAGCGGGCCTGGGACGCCTTGGAGGGCCTGATGAATCGAGAGATAACCAACATGAAAATTCGTACATTCGAGGAGATGTACCGCATGTGCAGCCATCCGCGCACCATGCCCATGCTGCGCATGTCCTTAGAGTGGTCTGAGTTTTCGTGTGATCTGGACATTCGACCCAATGTGTGGAGCGTCATGCGTACCTTTGCCGAAATTGCCACTGAGATCTCAATGGTGGGCTACAGGATGGAGCCGCTGCAGCCTCAGGTGCAGACATTGACTTCGATGGCCATGTACGCCAGGGTGAATGATTACCTCAAGATTGAGATGAACGAGAACTTTCTCAAGGATGTTATCAAAAAGGTGAGTGTATTTTGAGGGTTTTCAATTAAAATCTTGAATATAGATCGAAAAGAGATATAGCTATAAATCCATTCCCCATTTCTCAGGTCCAGGACATAATCATGGTCACATATACGGAGGTGAACAATTATATCGAGGGCTTCCGCAGTAAGTACTACGAGCTATATTCGTGGCAGGAGCGCGAAGCCCTCAACCAATTCCTGGCCGAGCCGCATGAGTTCGAGGAGTATTTTGCCCGGATCGACAAGTACTACGGATTCATCAATATGCTGCGCAGCGAGCCAGGGACCGAGTATTTCGTCATGGCCGTCATCCACAACGAGCCAGCAATAAATGGCCTACGCACCCTGGCCGAGAACCTGATTACAGAGATTACCACAATCATCATGCAGGAGCATATTAAAGCCGAGGTGGAGATCTGTGACGAGTTCGAGAAGATTAAGTACCGGGCGCTGGAGATACCTAAGTCCACGGAGGAGCTGCTTGAGAGTGCGGACTACATGATACATGTGAAGAAGGACAAGATTGCCGAACTGACTGACCGCATCCAGTACTGCCTGCAGGTGGGAACTAACATTGTTGAGCTGACTGAGATGTCCAAGTACCACTTTGATCTGACCATTAAGACGATCAATTGGATCAAGGACATAAACGATATCTGCGACTATAATGCCTCGCAGCAGGAGCAATACAAGTTCACCTTTGAGGAGCACCTCCAGGAGGTCATCAAGAAGCTGAACACCGACATCGAGGAGCTGCTGCCCAAGATGGCCGTCATCGACGACATGAGTCGGCCGGACAAGTTCCGTGATAGCTACATAATTCTCCAAAACTTTATCGATCAGCTAAAGACTTTTGACGACTACGTGGCCTGGATCAATAAGGAGGAGAAGCTCTTCAAGATCGCCCAAACCGTGTATCCCACGCTGGAGGTCATCAAGACGTTCGTGTATCCCTTCGCCGAGCTCATGAAGTGAGTACCCGATTCTTTGGAGAGATAGTTTACCTACTATTCCTATTCGTAGGTGCTGCATTGATTGGCAGCGATATTTGAACGTGTGGAACGACGGTCCCTTCGAGTATCTGGAGCCGCAGTTTGTAGAGATCACCACGGACAACTACCTGAAGGAGTTCCAGAAGAATCAAAAGTATTACAGGATCAAGATAAAGCAGGATCTTATCGATAATCCAGTGTGCAAGTTCAAGGTGAGCTTCAAATGCACGCCGAGCAGTCCATGATGTATGTAAATACCTTCTATTCTCGCAGGGACAAACGGAGGATCCTGATCCAGCCAAGCATCCGGTGCCGCTACGGCTCTGCACCTCTATGATCCAATCAATCAAGGATTTCACCACCGGAGTTTTTATCGTGAATACCATGTGCAATCCAGCGCTGAGAAAGCGTCACTGGAAGGAAATGTCCGATATAGCGGGATTTGACGTTACCCCCGATGCGGGCACTACGCTGCGGAAGATCCTCAACTCGGGCT
The DNA here is from genome assembly GCA_035046265.1 of Drosophila bunnanda. Lineage (NCBI taxonomy): Eukaryota > Metazoa > Arthropoda > Insecta > Diptera > Drosophilidae > Drosophila > Drosophila bunnanda. Next base: position 10,331,734 of record JAWNOB010000075.1, read on the forward strand.
TGGACCCGATCCTGGACCAGTTCGAGATCATCAGCATCGGGGCCAACAAGGAGTTGCAGCTATGGAACGCGCTTCAAGCTATGATCAAAGAGTGGGAGACCAGAGCTTTCCCCTACGGCCCGTACAAGGAGACAGGTGTGCAGATCCTAAGCAGCCTTGACGACATCCAGGCCCTGCTGGACGACCACATCCTCAAAACGCTGGCCATGCGAGGCTCCGCCTTCATGAAGCCGTGCGAGGAGGAAGTGCGTGCGTGGTATGAGAAGATCATGCGCGTCAATGAAACGCTGGACCAGTGGGGCAAGGTGCAGGCCAACTACTTGTATCTGCTGCCCATCTTCTCTTCGAAAGACATCGTAGCCCAGATGCCAGAGGAGGGTCGGCTGTTCACCATCGTGGAGCAGACGTACACCAGGAACATGGGCCTTGTGCTCCGCCAGCCTTTGGTGATGGAAACGGCACCCGTTGCCGGACTACTCGAGTCCCTGCAAAAGGCTAACGAGCTACTGGAGGACATAGCGACAGGCGTGAGCAACTATCTGGAGAAGAAGCGCCTCTACTTTCCGCGATTCTTCTTTCTGGCCAACGATGAGATGCTGGAGATCCTCTCTGAAACGAAGGATCCGCTACGTGTATTGCCGCATCTTAGCAAGTGCTTCGAGGGCATTAACAGCCTGCAGTTCGACTCGGCCAAGAACGTGCTGGCCATGTTGAGTAGCGACAAGGAGTCGATTGACTTTATAGACCAAGTCTCCACGGCGGCAGCTGGCGGCAGTGTGGAGAAGTGGCTCATCGGCGTAGAGGACGAGATGTTGAAGGCGGTGCGTTACCAGAATGAGCTCTCCTTTGCCCACTATCCGAAGGTGAAACGGAACGAGTGGGTGCTGGAATGGCCCCAGATGACGGTGCTTGCCATCTCACAGGTATACTGGGCCTCTCGTGTCCATAGCTGCCTGCGTCGCACCTTTGGCGGCAACCAGATCGTCATGCAGAACTTTTTCCAAGAGCTGGCTAAGGAGCTGACCGACGTTGTGACCCTGGTCCGGTCCCCGAAGATCAGTAACCTCAACAGGATCACCATCAAGTCGCTGATTGTAATCGATGTGCATGCCAAGGACGTGACGGAGGAGCTGATCCGGCTAAAGATCAGCAGCGAGTTCGACTTCCAGTGGCTGGCTCAGATGCGCTACTACTGGGAGGACGATAAGACCTGGGTGCGGATCATTAATGCAACAGTGCCGTTCGCCAACGAGTATTTGGGAAACTCGGACCGCCTGGTGATCACACCGCTGACGGATCGCTGCTACCGCACCCTAGTGGGTGCTTACCAGCTGCACTTGAACGGAGCTCCCGAGGGGCCGGCAGGCACTGGCAAGACGGAGACCACCAAGGACCTGGCCAAGGCACTGGCCGTGCAGTGCAAGGTGTTCAACTGCTCCGATGGTCTGGATTACAAGGCAATGGGCAAATTCTTCAAGGGTCTGGCCTCGTGCGGCGCGTGGGCATGCTTCGATGAGTTCAATCGTATCGAACTGGAGGTGCTCTCCGTGGTGGCTCAGCAGATTCTGCTCATCATTCAGGCGGTGCGCGCCCACGTGGCCAAGTTCATGTTCGAGGGCACAGAGCTGACTCTTAATCCCGCCTGCTACGTTTGCATCACTATGAATCCCGGCTATGCGGGCCGTTCGGAGCTGCCCGACAATCTAAAGGTCCTTTTCCGCTCGGTGGCCATGATGGTGCCGGACTACGCCATGATTGGGGAGATCTCGCTATACTCGTACGGCTTCGTGGACGCCCGCAAGCTGGCAGTCAAGATTGTGACGACGTACCGGCTCTGCTCGGAGCAGCTGTCCAGCCAGAACCATTACGATTACGGCATGCGAGCCGTGAAGACGGTGCTCTCCGCCTGCGGCAACATCAAGAAGCAGTTCCCTGACGAGGTGGAGGACATCCTGCTGCTGCGCAGTCTGATCGACGTGAACCTGCCAAAGTTCCTGTCGTTTGATGTGCCGCTGTTCGAGGGCATCATCTCAGACATCTTTCCGGGGATCCAGTTGCCGTATATCGACTACAGCCTGGTGGAGGAGGAGTTTAAGCGTGTCTGCGAGGAGGAGGTGCTGGAGCCGGCGACCAGTTTCCTCACCAAAGTTATCCAGACGTACGAGATGATCATCGTTCGACATGGCTTCATGCTGGTGGGCGAGCCGCTGGCGGGTAAGTCGAAAACACTTCAGGTCCTCGCCAGGGTCATGTCAGCGCTGAAGATCAAGGCACCGCAGAAGAGCAGTTACTTCCAGCACGTCCAGATGGGCATCATGAATCCAAAGTCCATTACTATGAACCAGCTGTATGGCTCCTTCGATCCGATCTCTTACGAGTGGACTGACGGCCTGGTGGCAAAGATTTTCCGCGACTTTGCCATGACACCAACACCGGACAGGAAGTGGGTGAGTCCTGGATCTTGGCTTTAATAAGGATTACGTTTAATCTCTATATTTGTCACATTTCTAGGTAGTCTTTGACGGCCCTGTGGATGCCGTGTGGATCGAGAACATGAACACCGTCCTGGACGATAACAAGAAGCTGTGCCTTACCAGCGGCGAAGTGATCACCATGACCCACGAGATGTCGATGGTATTCGAGGTGATGGATCTGTCGCAGGCCTCGCCAGCCACCGTCTCCCGTTGCGGCATGATATACATGGAGCCCTCCACGCTCGGATGGCGGGCCTTCGCCAATAGCTGGCTGAAGAAGGCGGATCCTCGGTGGGCGGATGAGGATGGCGTGGAATATATGCTGGCGTTGCTTTCCTGGCTCTTGGTGCCTGTGAGTACTGATCAGTAACTCGGTCCTCTAAAGCTATACTATAAAAGTGCCATCTCCTTGCAGTGCCAAACCTTCGTCCGACGGTATTGCAGTCAGTTCGTAAAGCCCGGAGAATTCAACTGCTTGCTGACCACCTTCGATCTGATCGACATGCAGATTGCTGAGGCGATCGAGGAGAACCCAGATGATTATCAGAAGTACTTGCAGAGCTATTTCCAGGCCGCCATCCTATTTGCCTTGGTCTGGGGAGTAGGTGGAGTGCTCGACACTGCTTCCAGGGAAAAGTTTGATGTGTTCTTGAGAAAGGTATTAAATACATTATATTTTCCAGATTTTCCAGAATTGTTATTGACTTTTTCATCCCCCTAAGCTTTGGGATAACGATGATGCGCCGCTACCAGATCCGTTGGGCAAGATGGAGATAACCCCGCCCACCGAGGGTCAGCTGGTCGACTATGTGTTCATGTACAAGCAGCGCGGAGCATGGCGCTACTGGCCCGATCTGGCAAAGCGCATGGACGTGGAGGAGACGAAGACGGGCGTGATTGTGCCGACGGTGGACACGGCCCGCTATGTGCATCTACTAAAGATGCACGTGGATCACAAAAAGCGGATGCTGTTGGTGGGGCCCACGGGCACCGGAAAAACGGTATACATACAGAACTATCTAATGAACAAGCTGGACAAGGAGGTGTACGAAACGGGCTTCATCACTTTTACTGTGATGATCTCCGCTAATCAGTGCCAGGAGCTGCTCATCTCCAAACTGCAGAAGTGGAAGCGTGGCATCTACGGTCCGCCCAAGGGCATGCAGAGTGTGCTCTTTGTGGACGATATGAATATGCCGGTAAAGGAGGTGTACGGGGCGCAGCCTCCGCTGGAGCTACTTCGCCAGTTTTTTGACTACGGCCACGTCTACGATCTGCGCGACAGCTCGAAGGTCTTCATCCACAACGTGCTGATTATTGCGGCTTGTGGTCTGCCCGGCGGCAGCCGACAGGACGTCTACGCCCGCTTCCTGAACCACTTTAATGTTTACTCGATCAACACGTTCAGCGAGGACAGCATGTTCCGCATATTCCTCAATGTGGCTCTTAATGGCTTCCGGCGATCTGGCCACGGTCAGGATGTATTCTTGGTTACCAACCAGATAGTGACTGCCACGCAGAGCATCTACAAGAGCGTGCAGTCCGAGATCCGAGCAACACCAGCTAAGTCCCACTACATCTTCAATCTGCGTGACATCTCGCGCGTGGTGACAGGCTGCACCCTGGTGCGGAAGGAGTCCGTCTCCGACAAGAAGATTTTTGTGCGCGTCTGGTATCATGAGGCCATGCGAGTCTTCTACGATCGTCTAGTGGACGACACCGATCGCAGGTGGATGTTTGACAAGCTGAACGAGTGCCTCAAATCCAGTTTTAAAGACAAGGTGGAGACCGTCTTTGAGCGCTACTGTGTCCAGGTGAGTGTGTTTCAGCAGGAGCACTTGGAAATAAAATCTTCAGATCTAACAAACTTTGCTGTTTTTGCAGGTCAAGGACGAGCAGGTTTTCACAATGGAAGCGGCCACCAGTGTCTTTTTCGGGATGTACTTTGATGAGGACAGCGTGCCGGATGAGCGGCGCTACGAGGAGGTGCCTAGCGTGGAGGTCTTCCTTAACTTGGCACTGGCCAGCCTGGCAGACTACAACTCTACGCGGCGCTCGAAGATGGACATCACCTTGTTCACTTTCGCCCTGCAGCATTTGAATCGCATATGCCGTATTATCTCAATTCAGGGAGCCAGTGCCCTGCTCATTGGTTTGGGCGGCTCGGGACGACAATCGCTGACCAAACTGGCCACCAATATGGTGCAGACGTCGTTCTTCCAGCCGGAGATCACCAAGAGTTATGGAGCCAATGAATGGCACGACGACATTAAGGCGATACTCAAGGAGGCGGGCGGGATGAACAAGCACACCACCTTCCTGATCACCGAAAACCAGATCAAGATGGAGCTCTTTCTACAGGACATTGATTGCCTGCTCAATCAGGGCGAAGTGCCCAACATCTTTCCGATCGACGAGAAGCAGGAGGTGCTGGAGATGGTGCGCCTGGCTGCCCAGGGAGGCAACCGGAACATCGACGTCTCTGCGCTGCAGGTCTTCTCCTTCTTTGTGGAACGCTGTAAACAGAAGCTGCACATCGTCCTTAGCTTTTCACCTATCGGAGATGCTCTGAGGACGCGAGTACGCCTGTATCCCTCGCTGGTCAACTGCTGCACCATCGACTGGTACGACAGCTGGCCGGAGGAGGCACTGCAGATGATAGCCAAGATGTCGCTGGTGGACGTAAACGTGCCCAACGAGAATATTAAGCTGGCCATCATGGACACCTGCCAGTACTTCCACACGACGGCGGCGCGAGTTACGCGCTCCTTCTGCCAGATGTCTGGGCGCCACATCTACCAGACCAATGCCTCCTTCATCGAGCTGATCCGCTCCTTCCAGACCCTTATTGAACGCAAGCAGAGCGAGACGATGCTAGCCAAGATGCGTTACATTGGCGGCCTGGACACGCTGGCTCAAGCAGCCGCTGCAATATCAATTATGCAAAGGGATCTCAACGCACTGCAGCCCAAGCTGGTGGCCCTGGCGGAGGCCTCACGTAAGATGATGCTGGAAATCAACAAGGAGACGCTGGCTGCCAGTGCCGCCGCAGAGCAGGTGAAGCGCGACGAGGAGGTGGCCTCCGTGCAGGCCGAAGCCGCCCAGGTGCTTAAGCACGACTGCGAGCGGGATCTGGCCAAGGCCATACCCGTGCTGGAGGACGCTCTAAGCGCCTTGAATACCCTGAAGCCAGCGGATATAACGCTGGTCAAGTCGATGAAGAATCCACCGCCGGTTATCAAGCTCGTGATGGCCGCTGTTTGCGTGATCAAGGGGATTCCGGCGGAGCGCATTCCAGATCCCTCCACGGGAAAAATGGTACAGGACTACTGGGGGCCCAGTAAGCGTCTGCTGGGCGAGATGAACTTCCTGCCTGCCCTGAAAGATTTCGACAAGGATAACATTCCGCCGGACATCATGAAGCGCATCCGCAAGGAGTTTATACCGAACAAGGACTTCGATCCCAAGGTTGTGGCCAAGGCGTCGAGTGCCGCCAAGGGTTTGTGCCAATGGATCATCGCCATGGACATGTACGACGAGGTGGCCAAGGTGGTGGCACCCAAAAAGGCCAAGCTAGCCGGGGCGGAAAAGGAGTACGCCGACACCATGGAGTTCCTCGCCGAGAAACGAGCCCTTGCGCTGGCCCTCGAGGAGAAGGTGGCTCAGCTGAATATCGAATTGGACAAGGCCAACGAGGAGATGCAAAAGACGGAGGAGCACGCCGAGAACTGTCGCAACAAACTGCTGCGAGCGGAGGCCCTCATCGGGGGATTGGGCGGCGAGAAGTCCCGCTGGAACAAGGCGGCGGAGGATCTGCAGGAGCTGTACGATCACTTGCCCGGCGACGTGCTCATCTCCTGCGGTATCATCGCCTACCTGTCGGCAGTGAATCTCCAATATCGCAGTGATTGCGTCACGGACTGGTTCAAGAAGGTCACCGAACTAAAAATTCCCTGCTCCGAAAAGTACTCCATCACGAACGTCCTGGGTCTGGAGGTAACCATCCAAAACTGGCAGCTGGACGGCCTGCCCAATGACGATTTTTCCACCGAGAACGCCATCATCTCGTCCAACTCCAGTCGCTACAGCTTGTTTATCGATCCGCAGGCGCAAGCCAACAACTGGCTGAAGAACATGGAGCGGAAGAACCGGCTGAACTGCGTCAAATTCAACCAGGGCAACTACATGAAGGTAATAGCGGAGGCTCTCGAGTACGGCACGCCGGTGATTATCGAGAACGTGCAGGAGGAGCTGGAGGTACCGCTGGATCCCATCCTGATGCACCAGACCTTCATACAGGGCGGCGTCAAGCTAATCAGCTTGGGCGAGGCCGTGGTCCCTGTCAACCCGAACTTTCGCCTGTACATGACCTGCAACCTGCGGAACCCGCACTTTCTGCCGGAGACTTTCAACAAGGTTACGGTCATCAACTTTGCGCTCACCCAGAACGCCCTTATGGACCAGTTGCTCAGTATCGTGGTGGCCAAGGAGCGCCCCGATCTGCAGGAGCTGCGCATTATGCTAACCACAGAGGCGGCCGCCAATAAGGGAGCTCTCCGTGATGCGGAGAACATGATCCTGAAGACGCTGAGCGCCGGAGGGGACATTCTGGAGAACGAGGCAGCCATCCAGATACTTGCCGAGTCTAAGAGTCTGTCCAAGGACATCGTGGAAAAGCAGGAGGCCGCTAAGGAGACCTCGGCCAAGATCGAGGCCTTCAGGCTCAACTACAAGCCCGTGGCTGTGCACTCCTCCATCCTGTACTATTCAATCACGGATCTTCCGAACATCGATCCCATGTACCAATTCTCCCTGAACTGGTACATCAACCTCTACATGTACTCCATTGAGACGGCCAACAAGTCCAAGGATCTGCCGCGCCGCATCAAGTTCCTGGTGGATGGCTTTACACGGAATCTGTATAACAACGTCTGCCGGTCGATCTTCGAGAAGGACAAGCTGCTCTTCTCCTTCATACTCACAGCCCGCATCATGATGGGCACTGGCCAGGTGGAGATGCGGCACTTCGCTCACTTGGTCACCAATGCCAAGGAGTCGACCAATTTACCGCCCAATCCCGATCCTAGCTGGATAACAGAGACTGTGTGGCTCAACGTGCTCCGACTGGAGGATCTCAAGGAGCTAAAGGGCATCGTGGCCCATTTCCAGAAGAACCTCTCCGCCTGGCAAGCGATCTACGACCATTCCGCGCCGGAAACGGCACCGCTGCCTGCTCCGTGGCACGACAAGACCACCGCCTTTGAGAAGATGATTGTACTGAAGGCCCTGCGCCCGGACTCCGTCTTTCTGGCGGTGCGTATCTACATCGCACAGTGCATTGGCGAACAGTACGTGACGCCCCCAGAGTTCGATATCTCGAAGTCATACGCCGATTCCACAGCTCTAACACCGCTGGTGTTCATTCTCTCGCCGGGAGCCGATCCGCTGGGTTCTCTGCTGGCTTTCGCAGAGAAGATGGGTCAGGAGGAGACGTTCCAGAGTATTTCGCTGGGCCAGGGTCAGGGTCCGATAGCCACGGCGCTGATCAAGAGCGCCCAGGAGATGGGTTATTGGGTGTGCCTGCAGAACTGCCATCTGGCTGCCTCATGGATGCCCTACCTCGAGTATCTTTGGGAGAACATGGATACCTTCAACACCCAAGGTGAGTGCCCATTCAAGGTACTTATAGGAAAGTTTCTCCAGAGTATTTGTTTGATCTTATTACAGCCAACTTCCGGATCTGGCTGACGGCCTATCCCACGCCTCAGTTCCCGGTCACCATTCTCCAGAATGGTGTCAAGATGACCAATGAGCCGCCCACCGGGCTCAAGGAAAACCTGATGCGTTCTTACAATTCGGAGCCCATTAATGACTACGAGTTCTATACTGGGTGCCCTAAACAGGATCGAGCCTTTACCAGGCTGCTCTACGGCATTTGCTTTTTCCATGCTGTGGTCCAGGAACGTCGCAAGTACGGACCCTTGGGCTGGAACATTGCCTATGGATTTAATGAGTCCGATCTTCAAATCTCTGTGCTGCAGCTGAGCGTAAGTTGGTGCCGGAAGAGGTGTTTTAATATTTAGTAATCTCCGCCAATCTTCAGATGCTGTTGAACCAATACGAACATGTGCCCTACGATGCCATCTCGTATCTGACCAGCGAGTGTAACTACGGCGGTCGGGTGACGGACAACTGGGATCGTCGGGCCATAGTGACGATCCTTGCGGACTTCTGTAATCCTCAGGTGGTGGGGGACAATCGCTACAGGTTCGCCAGCGACGATCGGTACATTCTACCGCGTAAGACGGAGCACCGCGAGATCCTGCGCTATCTGGACGAGAATATACCTTCGTTGGCGCCGCCTGAGGTGTACGGGCTACACGCCAATTCGGGAATAACCAGGGATATGCAAACGACCAAGACGCTGCTGGACTCGATGATCCTCTTGCTGGGCAGTGAGGCTGCGGGCTCCGCTGGAGCCGGCGTGAGTGTGGAGCAGGTCATACTGGACACGATCAAGCAGATAGAGCGTGAGATGCCGACGGACATGGATATTGAAGCAGCGGCAGAAAAGTATCCAGTTGACTATAACGAATCCATGAACACGGTGGTAGTCCAGGAGATGGAGCGCTTCCTCAAGCTGCAGAAGGAGATCCGTAGCTCCTGCCGAGATCTAGCCATGGGCATCAAGGGTATTATCGTGATGACTCCGGACCTGGAAAACGTAATGACGGCCATGAAGTTCAACCGCATTCCGACCAAGTGGATGTCTAAGTCGTATCCTTGCCTCAAACCCCTTGGCTCCTATGTCCAGGATCTTTACAAGCGGCTTAACTGGCTGCACGACTGGCACCACCGCGGTAAGCCGCCCACCTTCTGGCTGTCCGGGTTCTTCTTCACCCAGGCCTTCCTCACCGGCGCCATGCAGAACTTTGCCCGCAAGTACAAGATCCCTATCGACACGCTCACCTTCGACTACGATGTGCTCAAGGTGGAGACGAAGACATCGCCGCCGGAAGACGGCGTCTACTGCAACGGCCTGTACCTTGAGGGCGCCCGCTGGGATTGGCGCGAGAGTATGCTGGTGGAGCAATTCCCAAAGGTGCTCGTCTATGCCATGCCCGTGATATTCTTCCGTCCGGTGACCATCCTAGAGCTAACCGAGGGCTCGCGCTACCGCTGTCCGCTCTACAAGACCGGCGAGCGCAAGGGCACACTGTCCACGACGGGGCACTCCACGAACTATGTCGTCCCGCTGTTGCTGAATACCCATGCCAAGCCCTCTCACTGGGTCAAGAGAAGCGTGGCCCTCATTTGCCAAACCAACGACTGAGCCCACGGACCCGATCCCTGTATGTACTCAGTTCAGTAAGGGGAATTCTTTTGTTTTTTTTTTTTGTTTAAGATATAGGGTTATTAAAGTAGATGATTATATTTATAAAATTTGTAAATTTTGCAAATATCAAGAAAACGTCATTGTTTTTTGCTCATCTGCTCACCCTGAAAGTTCAGATGGTCAACCCAAGAGGTATCCATCGATGCAAATGAAAGAAAGTAACAAGAATTCTTATCTAAAAACCACACAAAATAGAGAACAAGTTGGGATATCTCAAACTTTACTGTATAGTCTGAATATCCGGAAGTTTTAAAATGATATATATACGTATACGATCGGTTATTTCAATCTATTTATATTTACAGCCCTGGAGGGCATTATAATTTTATTTCTGAGATGAATGACAAACTGCAAGGGTATTCAAGCTTTCTTTATTATTTATTATGGATTTCTATATAATATGTGGTTCCCTTAAATAAAGACTGCAAATTTGTCATCTCAGTGAGTGTTTATTAAACCGTTTTAAAAATTAATATATGCGCACTTATGTGTTACACGATTACAAATTCACAGCTTCAGAAACGCTATCAATCGAACAGAAGGTGGACCGAGGACGCTGGGCTTTAGAAGCTTCATCCACGGCGGGTCTTTGGAGGCAAACAGCATCACTGCGTGCGGCAACGCAGCGTGTCCAGGGCAGCAGCAGCGGCTTCTCCGTCACCGATGGTGTCGTCGGAGCTGCTGCTGCTACTGCGGCGCCGTTGCTGCTGCGAGACCGGATGAGAGGGGCTGGAGTCGTTGCTTGTGGTGGTGGTGCTGCTGCTGTTGCTGTTGTCGCCATGATGTTGCTGTGCCGCCTGTTCGTGCTCGGAACGTCGAGCAAGCCGGTTTCTACGAGGCACTGGGCTGGGATCCAGGAACTGACGGATAAAGTATTGGAACTGATTGATGTCAAAGTCGGTATCCAGTACATTGCGACGGAAATTACGCTGTAGTAGTTGCTTCAGGTTGTCAGCATCGGGGACCTGTTGTGTAAAAGAAAATCGTTGGCATAATATTAGTTTTAAAATATGTATACAAAACATACGTTTCCAGGTCCGTTTGGCGTCCAGATCTTGACCTTAGGCTCCAGGCCCGAGGTGGCTAGTACTGGCATCCAAGGGTGCGGCTCCAGGCAGTTAACCACACCGGCATGGTCGCCCTTCATGAAGTTGACAATCGCCGCGCTGTTCTTCTCCCAGAAGAAAATGTTGCCGCAGTCGCTGCCACTGACAATATACTCGGATCGCGAGCCAAAGAAGTTTACGCCCTTGATGGTACGACTGTTGCTGTGGCACAAAAATAGAAAGCATGAAGTGGGAACTTATAAGAGTGGTAGAGCAGGTGGCCAAACTTACACGTGCCCCTCGTAACAGTGTAGGGTCTCGCCGTCCGTGTAGTTGCGGCTGTCGTACAGATAAATGCCCGCATCGCTGTAGGAGGCCAGGATCTCGCTGCCACTGTGGTTGTAAACGGCACAGGTAATCTGCGTGATCTTGGTCTGGACACGAACGAGAAGAGAATAGAGATTAAACTGGCCTGGCCTGGGGCGCGTCAGATGCTCACTTCCTTAAGTTGGCGCGGGGTCATCTCATGGACGGGCTTCGTCAGCTTGCGCTTGTCATACACGCGCAAATTGTCGTCCGACCCGCTGACGCAGAACTCCGGCGCAAATGGATGGTGTGCGATACTGAACAGTCGCACCCGGTCTCTCTGTCTGCCACCTCGCTCATTCCGGCTGTGATGGACACAGCGCAGCATTGTAGTGGCTTCGGTGCTGGTGCGCAGATCAAAGTGTTTGATGGCCCCGTCTTCGCCGGCGCTCATCACCTCATGGCGACTGAGCGGAACGACAACGATCTTATGCACCGCATCCGAGTGCGAGTAGAGGCGCGTGGGTTTGGTGACGCCCCCAGAGGGCGGGACAACGGCTCGACGCACCTGCCCATCCCGGCTTGCAGAGACAATGTCCAAGCAACCGGCGCTGTCAATAAACTTCGTCTGGAAGATGTTCATGCTGTGACCGGAGCGGAATTTATGCCGCGGCTCGTTTTTTGCCCAGTCCCAAACGATGATGTTCAGGTCATCAGACCCGGAGCACAACAAGTCGCCGGAGCGATTAAAGTTGAGACAGTTGACACAACCCGAGTGCTTGGACATCTCGTGGAGTAGCGACATCTGCTCAACCACCAGACGGGAGCCGTAGTAGCCCTGGGCAAAGCTCTGTGTCGACGTGTGACCGCCACGCCATCCGATCCGGTTGATGATGTTGTGCTCGCGCTGCATCAGCTCCTGGACGCTTATCCAGCTGTACGCAGGCTTGCACTTGCACATCACCTCAGTGACGGCCATGTTGATGGTCTCACGATCGGCAGCGTTGGGCTCCGTGTCGTGGAACTCTACACCGTCGTCCTCCTGCTAATAGTGACGATTAATAAAGGACCATCTCTACACTGGCCTTTTGCTCACCTCGATGGTTGAATCGCTATCGCTGGAGAAGTCGTAGCGACGCCAGATGGCATCACTGTTGCTGGAAGAACTGGAAGAAATGGATTCATCTGCATTATTCACCTCTTGCGCTGCCTCTTCCACCTCGCTCTCTGCGTCAGCGGTCTCTAGCAGTGGCGCCGCCTCTGCCGGATCGTTGGAATCACTGCTATCGCTGCTGGAGTCGGTAACCGTGGCCAACAGCTCTACGCTAATGCGGCGATAGGAGCGTGTGCGCGGTATATTGCGCTGATTGAACCGCGGCGACGTGCCTGTGTCAGTCTCTACCGGTGCCACCACCGGCTGCTGCTCCGCCACCACCGCCTCCTCTTCATCATGGTCATCATCGCTGTCGGTGGAGTTGGCACTGCAAGTGCGGATTCTCTTGTTGTTGGCCAGCACGGCAACGGCGGCCTCTGACGATAACTGACACATCTGGTAAGAGGGGCCTGCCACCTCTTCCTCTGGAACAGCCTCTGCCTGATCCTGCTTATCCTCTGATGCTGTTGCCTGCTCCTTGCGCATCACGTCGCCCTCTTCGTTATTATTGTTGTTGTTGCTGCTGCTGTCAAGTATGGAATCTTCGGCACTGATAGGCTTCTCATCGCTTTGGTTGACAGCCCAGAGAAAAAAATCAATTGGTTATCCAAGCCGAAGAAGAAGAGCTTGCACATGCCACTTACCCAATCTGATGTGCCTCTGCCTCGACAAGTCCGTTCGCGTCGCCGGAGTCCGCATTGCGGCGCTGGCGTTTGCGGGCGGACGCCGCCCCACTGGCCACACTGTCCTCGTCCACGTCCATCGATGATGGCTGCAGCACGGGTTACTGAGATCTGTGTCTGTGTCGGTGTGCTGGCTGTGGTTCGTACACTTACCCTGCCGCTCCGTTTTCCTACAAAATTTCTCCGTGTACGCAGTTGTTTACGTTCTAAGTTAAGTCCAAAACGCAAGTGATGGCACTTGCTGTCGCAGCTTTGGTCGATAACAGTGCGATAACTTCAACGCGCGCCTTAGTTCGGTTTAAAAATTAGGTTCGCGTTATCTGATGGTTAGTTTTGTATTGGATTTGGGTGATTATATACTACACAAGCTCTATTGTTATTTGACTAAAAGGGCAAGGTTAACTTGGTTTTGACATATTTTATCTTGATCTTACATATTTTCTGACAAACTAGTAAAAGTGGTTTCGGAACAGAATTTTGAACTTCATTATTTATCATTTTGTTTATACTATATATTTATAAACAAATTATATTGACGAATAAGAATCCATTTTATAAGGGGTAGTTAAAACCTTGAAAAAAGTTTTTTTTATCAAAAAAAATATCTTTAATATTAAAAAAAATAATATTATCTTTTGCATCTGTAAAATTACATTTGGAAACATTATTTTATCTTCTTTCCTTTCTTTAAACATTAACTATTTATTTCGCTATTAATACAAAAAAAATATTTCGTTTTCATAAATAATTTCTATCTCTTAACTACATAAACTCGCTCTTTAAAAGCTCCTCTTAAGTTTCTTTTTCTCTTCTCAGGCTGAGGTCTTGGCATTATGGTCGCGGATGTGGTGGATCGGGTTCGGCTTGAGTGGCTCTGGCTCTATGTATCAATTTGCGCCGCTTCCACCAGAAAGACCCGAGACGAGTTCAGTTATAAGCGAGCTGCCTTCGAAGGCGGTGCGAAGTTTCGAGCCGTCGCGAGTGTTGGAGTTGCATGTATCGGAAGAACCCCTCGAGTTCGGGTAATAAAACCTATGGCGCATAGTCTGGAATACAAAACCCCACGTCCCCCCACACACTCGTGTGTGTTAACGCCTATTAACGTATTTCCAGCGCGACAAGAACAACGAACGCACTTGTTTTGGCATTGCCCTCGGTTTCTCCACAATAAGTGGGTTCTCACTTCCTCTCCACTGCGCAGGCGCAGCCCGCCAGGCACTGCTGACCCTCCAACCCCGAATCTCGGTTCAATGTTTGACATGGAGAATAGTTATGACCTGGTTTTTTCCTCTCATTTTCGATTTCGTACTCGTATTTTGATTCAATTTTCACATGTTTCGCGGCTTTGCCTCTTCTTTGGTCGGCGATCCCAACTCGTGATGAACGCCAGATTCCGGTTTGCCTCAGGCCTGACGACAAGAAATAAAAAACACATAAAAAATACAACAAATTAATATGCATAAGCGCAAAAAATGTAAAAAACATGCCGGAAAGTGAAACTGCTCTATGCTTTGTTTTCCACCCAATCTTTTCTTTTGGCTGGTTCCGCACACTTCCTATTTTTCCCAGCTCTTACAAAGAGTTACAATCACCTAAGTGCCTATTCATGCCGTCGTTATCAGAGCCCCGATATCAAGGTGAACTTGTTTGCTCCACGGATCGCATGATTCACACGACCAACCTGGCTTAACTTGGTTCTGGTCGCTGCACCGAAACGTCCAGTCGACGCTGACCAAGTTAATGCGCTAAATAAGGGCGAAAAGGCCGGCGAAAGTTGAGAATCAGGTTGGACAACCCACTCAGATCGGAAGATCGCTTCCACATTAACTGGCCATTAAATGACGGAACGCTTCAGACCGAATGGAATCGAAAGGAACAAAGAGGCATCATTGTGATTACACTTGGCTGGGACTCAGATCTTAAGATCCATTGCAGTGATTCATGTTATGTTGTGAAGAATTTTATGAGCTTTTCGAGAATCCATACTAAATGAGAACTTGGGACCCTGTAAAATTATTAATTTAATAATTTATATAACGCACTCTACTAACACTTTGACCTCAAGTTGGCTGAGTTTATTTATTGGTAGCTGCATTTCTTGGTTTTAAATCGTGAATATATATATTTTATCAATGTGCAATATATAAAAACTCATTTAATTCTTTGTATATTTGACTGTGATAGATGGCAATCACAAAGTGAATAATTGTTTATAAATACAAGAGAACCAAAAAAGAAAAGCTAGGCTTCTCTGTTTATTTATCTGTGATGACGCTTATCTGAAGTACTGTGTGTACTATATACCATTTGTCTTGGACTGCATGACTCGATTCTTGGGTGCCTTTCACTTTTCCCCTTTAATTAAGGCGCCAATTGAGCTGAATTGGAATTATAAATTGTCACAACATTGTGGCCGGCGCAACCACGCAAACCATTTAACTCAATTCTGCTTCGGTCTTCCTCCTTCTCCTCCTCCAGAAATCAACCGCACACAGATGACGAATAAGGGAGCGTGGCTGCTCCTTCTGCTGGGCACCTTGTGGGCTTCGGTGGCTGCCAGGACAGGTGAGTCGCGTAGACCACAGAAAGGGGTTGCTAACTGTTTTACCTGTCCTTATGCTCGCAGGACCCGCTCACGATAAGGTGGTGGTTTGCTACATTTCCACCTGGGCCATTTACCGGCCGGAGCAGGGCGCCTATGGTATCGACAACTTCGATCCCAGCCTGTGCACCCATGTGGTGTATGCCTTTGCTGGGCTGGACATCACCCAGGCAGCCATCAAGTCGTTGGGTGAGTTTTTCTGGTTCGATTTATGGACGTATGCAAATTTTTAAGGCTTCCACGCAGAGAGAAATGACCTACGTAACCTTTTCCACTTTCAGATCCCTGGCAGGACCTTAAGGAGGAGTACGGCAAGGGTGGCTACGAAAAGCTGACCGGACTGAAGCGCAGCCATCCGCATCTGAAGGTCAGCTTGGCCATTGGCGGTTGGAACGAGGGCTCGGCCAATTACTCTAAGCTGGTGGCCAACGATCTGCTGCGTGGCCAGTTCGTCAAGCAGGTGTCCAGCTTCGTGCGCAAGTACAACTTTGATGGCTTGGACCTGGACTGGGAGTATCCAACGCAGAGGCAGGGCAAGCCAGCCGATCGCGAGAACTTCGTCCTGCTGACCAAGGAGCTGCGTGAGGAGTTCGACGAGCACGGGCTGCTGCTGACGTCGGCCATCGGGGCGTCTAAGAAGGTGATCGACGAGGCTTATGACGTTCGCCAGATCTCGCGGTACCTGGACTTTTTGCACATCATGTGCTACGACTATCATGGCAGCTGGGACCATAAAGTGGGCTACAATGCTCCGCTTTCGGCGCCTGCCGATGATTCTTTAAGTGTGGTGAGTGATCTTGAACCTCTTTTATGGATATTCCCCCCTCTAAGGCTTAAAATACTCTCCAGAAATTCTCGATTGACTACCTTCTAAAGCTGGGAGCTCCGCCCTCGAAACTGGTCCTGGGCCTGCCCTTCTACGGACGCACCTTTAAGACGGTGGCCGAGGGAAACGTGAACGACGCCAGCGATGGCGTGGGTTTCCGGGGTCCGTACACGCGGGAGGATGGCTTTCTGGGCTACAACGAGATCTGTCGAACCCTGAGCAACCGTACCTCGGGATGGACCCAGCAATGGGATCCGAGCACCAGCCAGATGCTGGCCAAGTCCGAGCGAAACGTCTTTACACAGGACATCCATGTGGTGACCTACGACAGCTCGCGCTCCATTGCCAATAAAGTGCTGTACGCGATGTCCAAGAGGCTGGCTGGGGTGATGGTCTGGTCCGTGGATACGGACGACTTCCTCGGCAACTGTGACCTGGACGACGACACCTATGCGGACTTCCAGAAAGTAAGGACCCCGCCGAGAAGACTGAGCCAGAACTATCCCCTGCTGAGAACGATTAATGAGGCCACCGTGCTGGCCGTGGAAGAGCTGGCTCCTCCTCCTGAACCGCAGCCAGATGACTCCGACAACGAGATTCCGCACGGCAGCGTTGCGGATCGCAAAAATGCCGCAGCCTCTATGGTCAGCTTGGGCCTGGGAGCAACCGCTGTGTTCATGCTGCTGCACCGACTGGCCCAATGAGAAGCGAGGGAGCTGCCATAGCCTTAGGAATTCAACGTCAGCCTGATTATGTAGTCATTAAAGTCCAAATTGTAATTGTAAGACAATAACACAGACTATGGTTTTGATTTTTCGCGCCTAGTTAGGAAAACGATATTCGATAGCATCACAATGAGATCGAATCGAAGAATGTTTTGCTATTTTCAAAGCATAAATAATCATTCGCGATCTTTAATAGATAGATAAGTCTGCTTCTAAATTTTAGAGACGTATTATTATGTGTCCTAAATCAATCATTTCATTTATTTAAAACCTAATATAAGCGAGATTGGCATTGGTTAAAGCATATGGTTTTGACGGCTTTCGATCTCGATAAACGTTCCAGTGATGCTAGCTTAGCTAACCTTGGCACCATCGATTTCGATATTAATCGTTTTCAAATTTAACGTCCCAGTGAAAAGCCGTTACTGGGTTAGTTTTGTTTAAAATGTTTTGGTTATACTTGGTGTATTTCTTTAATAAATTTAACTGGCGCTCTAACATTTAACTAACTAGTCATATATTCTTGTATGTGTATATGGGTGTGTGTATACGCAACTATGTAAATACGCAGGTAAATATAACATAATTTGTATATAATATTCATAGATTATCATTGCTACAAGTTGTCAACATTCAATTCAATGCTACCATATGTGTTAATTAATATATATATGTAAATATGTATATATAGGTTCTATGTAAACTATGAAAAGGATATCGCGTAAAATATAGTTAAAGCAAGGTGTTTGGGGCCCCGAGGACCTCTGCCGACGGGATACTGTAGATAGGATATGGGGCTAGGGGATAATACGTAGATTTAGAGTTCCTTTCATGGATGGCAAACATTACAAATGCGACGA
The DNA here is from genome assembly GCA_035046265.1 of Drosophila bunnanda. Taxonomy (NCBI): domain Eukaryota; kingdom Metazoa; phylum Arthropoda; class Insecta; order Diptera; family Drosophilidae; genus Drosophila; species Drosophila bunnanda. The sequence continues at coordinate 10,349,805 of JAWNOB010000075.1, forward strand.
TACTGAACCAAATGAGGATCCGGCGGCCGGTCTGTGTTGGGAAGAGTCCTTGGAACTTGTCTGGTAAGTTCCATTTCAAAAATTGTTCTGAACACGAATTTTGTAGATTTAATACTCTATACACTTTTTGAATAGAACCACAGTATCCTTCCCATCACTAACGATCGTCAACAGATCCGCATCCTTACAGAATATTATGATGGTGAAACCGCTGCTAGACAAACACTTCCTGGTCGTCGGAGCCTCACATCCGACCCCCGTCCGATGACCAGTCAGATCGCTCCGCTCCACTTCCATAGATGTCCAGCTGCTCACGGGAGCGCGTCTTGGACTTGGCCTTGTGCTTGGCCTGCTGCGAGCGCTGCAGCTGATAGGGATTGGACCGGTCGTTGATCACCTCGTAATGCGAGTCGTTACCACCGCCAGTCGCGGCGGTGCCTCCGCCTCCTATCAGCAGCTCATGGATGTTCTTTGTGGAGCGGCGGTGCGCCTCCAGGCACTGCGATTCCGAGGAATATGGAAACGAGGCCACAAAGTTCGGCGACTGCTGACCCGTCGTCGTCGTCGGGGGATCGCTGGCAAAGTTTGCTGGCGGTGGCAGAGGAAGGTTGCCGCCACAGGGCGTTGAGGGTGATAGATCAGTGAATTCCGTCTTGGCCTCCGACTCCACGGAGCACATGCTCTGACGCGAGATCTCCTTCTGCAGCTGCTGGGCCTGCTGCTGCTGCTCCTTTAGCGTGGGCATGTTCAGGTTGGAGCTCTCATAGTCGTCCTCTCGCCTCGTCTGTGGAATGGGCAACCGGCTCCGCACAGAGTGCTCCCTGCCACGACCGAATCGCTGCGCCAGGTAGTCCTCGTTGGCGTTGCTTTGCCCGCTGCTGTGGCTGCAGTTGCTGTGCTGGTGCTGGTGATGATGATGGTGGCCCTGGTGGTGCCCTTGATGGCGCTGGGCATTGTCGTAGTAGCTGTCGTTCTTTACGGACATGTTGCAGCAGCTGCTTACGTCGGCGAAGTACACCTCCGACTCGGCGGGGTCCGCTCCCACCCCCTGATCCTTGGCTATGGCTCCGTTGGAGTCCTGGTAGCCATTGTTCTCCACGCCAGCGGACTGTGGCTGCGCCTGCTGGGGAGTGGCCTGCACCACCTGCTGCTGCTGCTCCTGCTTGGCGAATAGCTGCTGGACATTGGGTCGCTGCTGGCCTGGATTGCTCTGCGGGCCGATGCTCTTGGCTCCGGTGCCCGCCTCCAGGCGCTTCTTTAGCTTCCGCGTGGGCAGGGTGTTGGAGCAGCGCTCACGCTCTCGGGGATTGCCACCGTCACTGTCCGATGGGGTGTTCTCGTACTCTGCCTTGGACTTGTAGGCGGAGGAACGAGTGGCGGCCACCAAAGTGCTGACATTGCCCACGCTGCTCAGCCCGTCCATCCGCTCCAGCGTCGCCGACTGTCCCTGAAGACGCTGCAGCTGTTGCAGTTGCTGCTGCATCTGCTGCTGTTGCTGTGGATGCTGATGTACGATGTGCGAGTGCTGCATGTTGGGATGCACCTGCTCCTGGGTTATTGTGACTGAGGCAGTGCCGGGCTGGCCCACCAGACATGCCGTGGGCTGCAAATACTGGTAGTACCCCCGCCTGGCTGGGCTGTTGGGATCACTGTACGGCGGCGGAGGACCCCAGACCCCATAGGGAAGCGCATTGGGTGGTGGCATTCCACTGTAGGCAGCTGCCACGACGGGCTCCTCGATCAGCATTTGGTTGCCGTCACCCTGGGCCGCTGCCGCGGACGAACTGAAGCCGTACTGCGAGTCTGGACTGGCGGCCGCCTGCCGGAAGCGGCGTCCTGCATCAGGAGTGGTGCGTTGCCAGGGCATCCGAGGCCAGCTCCAGCCACTGCTGCTCCGTCCGCCGCCTGCTCCTCCAGCTCCTCTTTCGCCGCCCCGGCAGCCTCCTACGGCATCGTCACCGCCGGGATTCGGTGAGTAGAAGTTACCCGGTGGCTGTGCGGTCCAGAAGCGCTGCTCTCCTCCACCTCCTCCTCCAGCTGCAGCCGCCGCTGCCGCCGCCACTGTTGCCTCATCCCATGGATAGGCGGTGGCCTGCAGCGGCAGGGTCAGCTGCCTGTGGGCGTGGCACTGTTCGCAGCATCGGCAATTAAGCATTCGACCTGGACCCATGGAGGGAGGAGGTGCCTGACTGGCATATAGGGAGCGACAGCGCAGCTCCAGCTGCTCCCAGTACATCTTCTTTCTCTCGTGGCTAAGCAGCTGGTACACCAGCATGCAGCTGAAGACGGCGATGAGGACTCCAGCCACGGACAGGCCAAAGATGGCCCTTAGGCAGGAGTACAGGGATCCGTGGACCACGCCGCAATCCGAGAGGGAGTCGAACACCAGGCGCACGCCTTCTGGAAAACAATGAGGAGCGAGAGGAGTTAGCCAAGATGTCATGGAATCGAAGCTGCTAACTCACCCTTATCCACACGATCCACTTGGGACTCGATGAGATCCGAGTAGCACGTACAGGTGCGGGTCTTCTGGGCATATTCGCACTCCCTCAAGGCCTGCAGACGACTCATGTGGAGCACAGTGGTGGTAACAGTGACCAAAGCGCAGGTCAGGGCTGAAACCAGGCCGCAGGCTCCAGATAGCTTGATCTGGAAGAGATTTAAGGAGACATTATAGGAGTGTCAGGAAATGTTTTCAGGAAAAGCCTTACCAAGTAACTATAGCGATTCCGACGCCGGGCCAGGCTCATGATGCAGATCCCGGTGAGGATGAGCAGGGTGGCGGGCACAAAGGTGGGCACCGTCTCGAAGTTACCGACCGTGATGGTATAGGAGTGCAGCAGGAAGTAGACTCCCAGAAAGAGCACGCCCAGTAGGCAGCTGAAGCCGCCGCAGATGAGACACCACACCACATACTTCTTGATCCCTGCTCCATGGCGATGGGCTGTAATAGATAGACGAGAAAACCCATTAGATGGGAGTACTGAAAGAGGGGAATCCAATCCCAACCAGAGCCGCGATGGTGGCCATCCACGTTGCCGGAGGAAGGCGGCGGAGCTGGAACCCAGGAGCAGGGCGGAGGCATGCTGTACTGCACGAACTGCATCACCGGATAGCCGTGCATGGTGACGGGATACACAGTGGCTCTATGACTCCTCCGCTAGGCAGTTAAAAGTGGCCAGTAACAGGCTCCCCAATCATCTAAATACACATCCTAGGAAGGAGCTTGGCAAGTGGCTGCTGAATTCCGGAACACGTTCTCCTCGTTTTTCACTCTTTATTTTCCTCTTTTTTTCACTCCGCAGCGAATCAGAAAAATATCTACACAGCCGTGGAAGCTGGCAGAGATGCGGGGCTGGAGATGCTTTATGGAATGGGTTTGGGCTGGGTTGGGTAGGGTAGGGATGCCTTTGCTGCTACTGCTGGCAGCTGCGCGGTCTTGGCGGCTGGAGTGGGGAGCCGGATGCTGGATGCTGGAGGCTGGAGACAGAGCGACAAATGCTGGGAGGTGGCGCCGGAGTGTGCGTTGCAATTACACGAACGGTGTCAACTAAAAGTCCTGACTGACACTAGCTCAGCGCCAACCCCCCAAGCAAATATTTTGCACCAGCTCCAGGACTTGGGCAGAGAGCGCGAGAGAGCCTCCTCCTGCGCAGGCGCAGGATATGCGGATGAGGAAGTGACTGCCAAGCGGAAGCTGCGACCCCAACGGGTGACAAATCACTGGAAACCGAAATCTGTGACCATGGCGAAAGTGTGATTCATCGTCTGGAGGAGACCAAGTGACAGCACTGACGAAGCAGCGGAGAAAATTCAGGGGCGAACTACGTCCTGATGGGGAATAGTTTTTAGGGAAATTGTTTACTATGGACTGAATTCATAGGTCATTCCCTGCTAACTTCTTTGTAAATATTGCAACAATCAATACAGTAAAAATATAAATTCCTAAGAAGTGGGGAAACTCCACTGTCCACATAGTACTTCCTAAGAACATGTGCTGAAACATATCTACCTTGGTGATACGACAAAGCTTTAGTCATAAATATATACGATAGACTTTGCAAACTGACCCAAACTGTGACTTACGGCTATAGCTTTATACATATTCTTCAGATTACGAGAGGTAAAACCTTCCTACTAATCTTCTCCCCGACTCACCTATGGAACCATTCACATTGCTCCTTGGTCTGGGCGGTGGGCGTGGCGGCAGCGGTGGACGATTGTCGTCCAGGATCGACGATTTGATACCCGAGCCAGAAGTGGGCGGCACTGGACCTCCCACGCCATCCAGCTCCGTGTCGTGGTATATATCGTTGCAGCTATCACCCGTGGGCTGTGTCTTCGGGGGAAGCTGACCTGCGCCACCGCCGGATCGCGGCTTCTTCTTCTTGATCATGGTGCTGTTGTTATCGGACTCGCTGACCGTGATCTCGTCGGCTCCGAGCATGGCGTCCGCCAGGAGGCTTCTTTTATGCTGGGCCAGTGAAGAGTTGCCCCCGCTGGCCGGGCAGGTGCATTCCAGATCGCAGTCGCAGCTTCCGGCTCCGGCAGAGGTGTCCAGCTGCAACTGGAGTTGCTCCTGATGCTGCTGATCATCGTGGAGCGCCTGGTAGGAGTGATTAAGGAGGGATTGCGCGGACTGTGCCTTGAGGGGCGAGCTCCGCGCCGGCAGTTCCTGTTGGCTGGGTGTCTGCTGATGCACCAGCACGGCAACCGCCATGGAGGCGTTCTGGTTTTGGTTGGGCGGTGGAGGAGGTGCCCGGCCGCAGGAGCAGGGACATTGGCAGGGGAGCTGTGGCGGTGACTGCTGCTGCTGGAGTTGCTCCTGGTGCTGCAGCGGCTGGAAGTGCGCCGGATACTGTATGTAGTGGTAGTGATGGCCCACCAGCTGGCCAGGCGTAGGCCCCATTGCCTGATCGTGGCTACGAGCTCCTGGATCCTCGGCGAGACTCGATTCGGAGGCGACACGTTGCAAGGATGCCGAGGAATTTATTGTTGTTGCTGCTGCTGGAGGCAGCTCCATGGCTGCTGTCCGAAAAACCGGTTTGACCCTTTAACTGCCACTTCCCGCGATGATCACTTCTTCACTTGTGCTGCACACTCATTTCTCTCGGGTCTCACGCTTCTTAAGCCGAATCCGCAGTCCGATAAATTCGCCAAATTTATTGCTAATTCTGCAATTCGCCGGATTCGTGAATATATAAATATATCGGATTAACATAAACAAGCCACCCAAAAACCAAGCACACACCGAAAACAAAAGACGCCGCCGCGGACTCGAAGACCGGAGATCGAAGACCAACAAACCGCGATCGCAACTCAAACACGACTGGGCGACCAGAACCACTGGGCTCTGCGGATCGATGCGAACTACGGAGTTGGCTTCGAACCTCGGGGAGTTCGAGCTTGGAGAGCAGAGCAACCTGCAACGCACACCCACTCATATATTGGGTTTATGCGGTGTACAGTTGGTGAAGTGCTCATGAGAAAAGTCCCTACAGGATGGGTGACACTGTCATGTCATTATAAAATCACTACTGTCTAAAAAGATAAACATAAACTAACGTAATAGGGTAACCTTCTTTTGCTTCTAGTTCTTAAAATCACTAATCGAAGATAATATTCAATTCACGTACTCAAAACGTCATGAAATGCATCGCCATAAACTTGTTCAGTTGCAGAAAATGAGCAGCTACAACTCCACACGTTCTTCGGTTTGTGTGCGTGATGTGTGTTGCGCGCGCTTCAACTTCAAACGAATTCCGGTTCTAGTTGTTTCTCTCCCTGCACTGATTCAGAAAAAAATAAACTATTCAGCCCGAACAGGGAAAATCAATTTCTTTGTTGTTGCCCAAAGGTGAGCGTTTGTTTTCGTTACCTGCCTCGGCTACCTGGATCGGCGGCAACAACAAGAGCGACAACAACCTGCATTGCCGAGGTGACTGCCAGTGTGTGTGTGAGTACCAATTTTTATAAGTGAGCGCTCCTCCGGAGTTTGAGAGAGTGAGTGTGTGTGTCTTGGGGTAATCGGTGGATCCAATTTAAATGAGATCCGAGCTGAAAGGAAGTCCATTTGAACAGTGAGCCCTCAATATGGCTGAATGGGAATGTGGCGTCATATACATACATATATACGGTTGATTGAACCCCTGGTAACCCTTTCACGCAGTCCTGTCCCGCTGAAGTTTCCCAATCGAATTTATACCGCTCAGCGGGTGACCGTCGCAGGTATTTCATTCACCTGTGGCGGTGATCTATGGAGATGAGTTTTGACTTGTTTTCACCTGAGCAATATTTGGGAAAATATTCCCTTAGGATTACTATGTGAAAATAAGCTGGAATTTGGTGTGTAATTAATGAATTTTAATTAATTTCAAAATTTAAATTTGAATTATTTTAGTGAAACTCAGTGAAGGAGTCATTTCCGACCCTATAAATCATATATATTCTTGATCAGCATTGAATTCCGAGTCGATCTAGACAGGTTGTAGAGAAAAAAATTTTTTGACAATTTTTTCAAAATTTTATAAGGGGTTACATCGTTAAAATTTTCAAAAATTCATAAAAAATGTATTTTTTTTTTAATTCGAAATTTAGTAAGCAGATTTATTAACCTACTAAAAACTAACATAGGAAAGCTTTCCGAATTAAAATTAATGCTTTTTTGACTTAGTTATGAGTCTTTTAAACTATGATTTTCTAAAAAAAACTGGCATATGAAAACGTCAATTCAAACAAGCTTTCATATCATTTTTTCCTAGAACCTTCTGGCAGCTCTTAAAGAGTTTTTAATTAGTTCGCTGGGGTCTCAATCTATTTTAGTAATCTGATCTGACGCTTCCCAGTCGCGGACACACCTTAATGCCTAAAAATCGTTTAAATACAACCTTCGCTAACAATAAAAAGGTACCAACACACCCACCATCTATTAATTAATCGATTACTTGGGCCATATTTAACTGATACTGACATTTCCGCTGTCTGATAACACAACAAGCTGATATTAAAGCATACCCCACCTAGAGTGAGAGATTGAACGGAGAAATAGTGATGGCAGAAAAGGCATATAAAGTGTTAACCAGGATAACTCTTCCTTTGATAACAAAATCCTGGGCTCGTAAACTGGTAAACAAGGATTTCCTAACCAAGAGTTATTCATTTTCTAATAACTAATTTAGTAATAACTAATACTAACGCTCCTTCATTGCCTACCGTCGCTGCAACCCAGTGAGACTTTAATCTGCTTTTGTGCAAATATTATAACAAAATTCCCGGTATATCGCTATATAAGACGCCTTGCCTTCGATTCGTATTATTTTTGTTTATTTTTTAAGGGGCGTAATCACTACAAAATATACATACATACAAATACAGAGTACGGAACCTACTTAAATTAGAAGTGTCGTGATACGGCCAGCTCGTCAATGAAACTACTGCTACGACGTACAGGAAATATGCAACGCAAGAACAGGATAAGATAGTCAGGCCATAGGAGATACTAAATATAGTCTGAAGCTTGGCCGGAACTCTCGTCCTGGCCACGCTTTCCGTAAGCAACTATTTACAAGGGTTTAAAGCGCGTTCAACCACCGAATGTCCTCCATGAGAACTATGTACAGTGTGTGTGTGTCAAATCCAAACGAAATCCGGGGAAAATAATTGCTATCACAACCGAGAGAATCGATGCAAGGGTCAGGACATCATCTAATGGCCAGCCGCAGACAGGGAATGCACCAGCATGGCGAAGCTACTGATGAGGAAAATACTCGCCGGCAGCGAGGACAGCATGCGGTAGTTCTCCTCCGTGTGCTCCCGCGTCTTTTTCTGCTTGATGACCCAGCCCAGGCTGCGCTCCACTGCCCGCTTCCACTTGCCGTAGCGCTCCTTGCGCTCCACATCCGTTGTCGTGGCCAGGAAGGTGTCGTAGTGCACGTTTTCATAATAACGCTTCTCAGGTTCGAATTGGCACAGATTCACCCCCTCCGCCTGGGCAGCACACATAGCAGCTCCGAAGGCTGTAGAATCCATCAGCTGGGATCGGAACACGGGCAGTCCAATGGTGTCCGCCTGAAGCTGCATGAGCAAGTTGTTTGTGGTCAGCTTACCGTCGGCATGGAGTTTGTTGATCTCATAGCCACACTCCTGGTGCATGCACTCCAGAATGTCGCGCGTCTGGAAGCAGATACTCTCCAGGGCAGCTCGCACAATGTGATTCTTCCGCGTGAACTGCGTCAGACCAATGATAATGCCGCGGGCATTCTGTTTCCAATACGGAGCATATAATCCTGTGAAGGCTGGGACGAAGTACACATCACCGGAGGTGGGCACCATCTCGGCATATTTTTCGGCGTCCCGCGAGTCCGGCAGGATGCGAACCTTCGTCTGCAGCCAGGAGAGCGCATGTCCGGCCACCGAAACAGCTCCCTCGATAGCGTATATCGTGGGAGCATGGGGTCCCAGCTTATATGCCACTGTGGTTAGTAGTCCGTGACGCGAGAATACGGGCTTGTCTCCCGTATTGCAAAGCAGAAAGCAGCCGGAGCGGTATGTATTCTTCGTTTGACCGGGCTTCACGCACATCTGACCCAGGAGCGAGGCCTGCTGGTTGCCCATTATTCCACTGAGGGTCATTCCACGCAGCGGACTTCGTTCAGACGTGATCTTGCCAAACACCTCCGAGCAACTGTGAATGCTGGGCAACATGTCCTCCTTGATGCCGAAAGTTTTTAGCAGCACGGGATCCCAGCTTTGAGTTTCCAAGTTCATAAGCAGCGTGCGTGAGGCGTTCGTGACGTCGGTGATGTGGAGAGCACCTGTGAAGGAAAGGAATGAGTTATACAGTACTGTATAAGACCTGAGAGAAACCCACCATTGGTAAGATTCCACACGATCCAGGTGTCCACAGTGCCCGCTTTGCAGCGCCTTTCCCGTATGGCTTGGCGAACCTCAGGCACATTGTCCCTCAGCCATCGGATCTTCAAAGCAGAGAAGTATGTGGAGATGGGCAGGCCAGTGCTGCTGCGAAAGTGATTAGGATCCTGCACCTTGGCCAGGATCTGCTCCACAGTGGTGCTGGTGCGGATGTCCTTCCACAGAAGCGCATTGTACAGCGGCTTGCCAGTGACGGCGTCCCACACAATTGTCGTCTCACGCTGATTGGTAATGCCCACGGTGGCGATGTCACTGGCGGAGAAACCCTGCTCGGGCAACTGCTTAATGGCCTCCTCAGCGCACTTGTTGATCGAGGCCATCATCTCGAGCGGATCCTGCTCGTACCAGCCATCTTGCGGCGTGATCACACTCAGCTCAACGCGGTGCGCTGCAATCTCCTTGAAGTCCGGGGTGGTGTAGATCGAGAAGCCAATGGTCTTGGTGCCTTCGTCAATGACACCAACCAGACCGGTGTGCTGGATGAGAGACTGCTTGCGCAGCTCCTTGCTGCGGAAGGGGACATCCGCACTGGAGTGGGGTAAGTTCTTGCCCTCGGTCATGCTGCCTGCCAGATAAGAAATCCGATAAGATGGGTAAGTCAGTCAGCGTGGGGTAATATTGCATAATTAGTAGAGTTTGAGGGGTGATTCGCTACATTTATAGCGCACTTTGAAGAACTTTACTACTCTAGATTAATCATTCTTAATAATCATAATTTTAAAACGAAGTTTATGAAACTAACACCAATATTTAAGGCACTTCCGTTGACGTCTAACCAATATTTCAATACAAGAACCATAACGTGATTCTATGATAGCGATCGAAGATAAAGTTAAAAGGCAACCATTGCTCCAGATCTGCCATATATATCCACACCTCTTCTGTGTGTGTTTTTAGCGTCCAATTTCTATATTTGCTTTACTTTGTGGAACTGCCAGGCAACGATACCATCTGACATGGACGAGCGTGTTTATGTGAAAGAGAGCGTTGTGTACTCCAACACTTGTTTGGCAATTGTTTGACTTTGTACCCGCCCGGCACGTTGGGGGGCTGGATTCCACTTCCACTGGTGGTCGAGCCCTCTTCCCACACACACATCGAGGCAGAAACACTTGTTGACACCAACAACTTATCGCCCGGACCGGGTGCTCCGAGTGCTCTGAATGGAGCCAAGCAAATTCCAATACATAAATTATGGTAAACCGTTGTGATTACGGACCCTGCGACAAGGTCAAGTGCTGGACACGGAGATAAGACCCTAATGATTGAGTGCACCGAGTTATTTGATTTGATTTGTCGCCAGACGACACTAAACACACACACACACCCCACACGCTCAGGAAAGCCACAGAAATGTTGATATTCCACCGGTGAGCTGATTGGAATTTACATTCGAAAACTTTCCACAGCTTCCCGCCTTTCCGCTCGGGGACACTTTTGAAAGTCACCTAGGAATTCGTGGGTCTACGATGTGCTGTCCATGCTTTATGGCTGTGTGCTTTCCTTAGGCACTGTTTCGTGATAAGAACCTATCAATACACGTCCCATAAACGGTTATGTTACCAAGAATCGTTGATTAGATATGGAAGGCACTTCTTTAGTGGGCTGATCGGCCAATATTTGCCTACACACTAGCGGCAAACACTCCAATAAAACCGTATAAATAGCAAAATAGCTATTGAACCATTTACGATAACTGCGATTACAACATATTAATTGCAATAAATGAGATGATTTAATGGGTTTATTGCTGAACATTGTTTCGGATGTATCCTCACTTTTTGAAATTCAATTGTTGTTACTGATAACACTTGTTTAAATATTTTTAAATGTAACAGAGAGCGATAATCGGAGAGTGTCGGAGAAAAGTTTAGAGAGAAGCGGAGAGAGCAGAGGGATCGACCGATAGACAGGGAATTAGAGAGAGCGCGTTGAAATAAAAACACAACCGTCCGCGGCGAGCGCCAAAATGTATCTGAAAGTCGAAAATCGAAAATCCAACGGCGCTATCAACTCGAAGGCGCGGCAGCGCAGTGAAAATACCCTCGCACATGGAAAGAGCTTTCGGCTCGGGGCCATGTATTGGAATCAAAGCGGATCGGGACTATGAATCTACCACCGACCACTACCCATACCCATCGACCAGACCCAATAAAACCGGCAGCAGCCCCGACAATGTCCGCTGATAAGACAAGCCGGCAAGAGCGGCGATGTCTGGGATTAGGGGGTCGAGTGGGTGGTGGACTCATGGAGGAGGAGCAGGTAGTGCTTCTCTAGACGAAGCACTTCGGTGCAATAAACTGGCAACTGGTTGCGACAGACGCCGCCAGCCTTGGCATTTAAAAACACCCATTTGCATTTGCTCAGACGGATATAGCCAAGCACAGTGGTTATTAGTTAATGGGATTTTGGATTTAAGCAACTAAATATTTGAAGAAATCTTGGGGAAACCGGAAGGAAAGATATAACAGTACCCGATACCCAAAGCTTGAGCTTTAGAACATGTCTGAAACTAAAAATATATCTTATACTATATATAATTATATCTTATATCTGACAGAGAACAAACCACTGTGCGTAACTGGGATTCCAATGAGGTTGTTATGACGTTAGTTAAGCCCCACAACGGAATGCAATTAGGGATTGTTTTGGAATTTTTATAGGAGCTACATTATACACTTTTAACCCACAATTATGTACACGTAATAATGTCTCATTTCAAGAACGAAAATTATTCCACAGAAATATATCCCAGGTCACACATAAATTCTTCAGAGATTTCCCAAAGACAATTCGTATAGAGGAAAGCGTGTGTGGGCGTCCATTCAGTTTTTATCTTACTTATAGACACTATAGGCACCGCTATAATTAGTCGGAATAATATTAAAAATATTCCATTGGGGGGCAGGCAAAGCACATAAAACAAACGTTATTTGTGTGACATCTTCAAGAGCAGGCCAAGTGAAGAAAACGAAATAAAGTAAAATGCAAAGCTGTATAGTATTTAAATATTTGCATCCTATTAACCGAAAAGGGGGAGTGTGTGTTCGTTGTGTAAACAGTGGAAGGGACCAAGTTAATGAAATCATTTTGAGCAACTTAAGCGACTTCATTAAACCGAACTGTCAGTGTGAAAATATATGTGCAAATATATGCACGACGGCCTGTGTATTGGCCTACAAACGAAAGCGATTTGGCCCGAGTTGATGGCCTTAAGTATCTTAGTACCCTAGTGGTTGGATCAGGGTATAAGTGACTCTCCATCGACTCTATATGAGTCTTTATTGTTCTAAATATCAAATGGTGCATAGGAAATTTGAAGCTTAATCAGTAGACTGACTTTAAAGATGAGGCTATGCCAAACTACACTTTATAACAGGTAAAAACTTGATAGCAAACGGGGAAACTATATAAATATCTACAACATTTCTTAAAGAATTTAATTAAATCTAGTTCTAAAAAGTTGGTTTTCTTTTGGACTTCAAAGTGCAGGGTATTTTTTAGTCGACTCAACCTTAGACTTGCTTGATAATGAATTGTATTTCCTTGATGTGCAACTTTTGTTTACTCTCACAGAACCCATATAGATGCATATAAATTTTGCATGCTGGTGTGTGTCAGTAGAACCCATTTAAGTCATCGTAGAATATCGTTTTTTGTTTTTGCTTGTAATTTCAGTCACAATATCAGAATTGTGCTTAAAGGGGAATAATGGATAATGGAGAAATATATATACTTATTGCTTTGCTTTGTGTAATCCGATAAAGAATAGTGCAATAATTGATTACATCAGGGGTTCAAAGGTTCAGTAAACTTCTTATACATGCTTGCAGGCATAATTACGCATACGCCCCGTGGGCTGGCTGTATTTATAGAAGTCTTATCGCCAAACCATATCGTATGACTGAGCTCTCACTCAAAATGATTGCTCAGATATTTAGTTATCGCTTGATAATGCATATTACTGTTGTTGTCTTGATTGCAGTTTTTACTGGGTGTGCTGGTGATGTTTTTGATTAGTTAATCGACGGTTGCAATGCAAATAGGGGTGAGGAGATAGGGTGTAGCATGTAATGAAATATTCCGTTACGCCAGGTTAAAGGTCAACCGATTAGCCAACTTTTCAGGCGCCAGGAGTAGACTAATCGCACTGTTGCATCAATAATGGGAAGGGCGCATGTTGATAGAGGAACCAAAGAGTTTTTGCATAGAGAATAAATTGTTAATGCTACGATATTTATAACCTTGCAGGGTATTATAATTTCAGTCTGAAGCATGAAACGCAGTGAAAAATCCATTTCCGACCCTATAAATCATATATATTCTTGATCAGCATCGAATGCCGAGTCGATCTAGCCAGGTTTTGAAGAAAAAATTTTTTTTCATTTTTTTCAAAATTTGATAAGGGGTTACATCATTAAAATTTGCAAAAATTGGAAAAAAATTTAATTTCTTAAATTTAAAATCTCGGTATGCAGATTTGTTAACCTAATAAAAACTAGCACAGGAACGTTTTCCGAATCAAAATTAATGCTTTTTTAGCATAGTTATGAGTTTTTTAAGATATGATTTTTGTAAAAAATTGCAAGGGTATTAAAACTTCGGCTTTCCGAAGTTAGTTCCCTTTCTTCTTTTTTTTTTCTCATTTAGATCTCTGGAGAATTTAAATTTACAATTATACATTTAATTAAAAAAGACTTCTAAATTGGTTAACACCCATTATAAATTCACTCCTATTTTGTTCACACTCTGATATTTCTAGAAAACATATAATTATTAATATTAACATCACCAAAGCAATTATTTCACTGCACATGCATAGTCCCAGTGACACACCTATTATTATTTTTGCTCTGCGCTGTTGATATTTATAATTTTATTTAACACTTGCTGGCAATTAGTTACGTAAAATGCATTTGCCACAATATTTGCAAAATAAACTGCAGTTTGCTTCCGTATTCCGATCTCGCAGCTTCAAGCGTTCGCGTTTAAATGCTTTTTTGTACATATTTATTAATTTCTCTATGTGAACTACGTATGCCGATCCCCTAGAGAGAGAGGGGGACCTAGGGAGAGTGAGTGACCCGTGAGCTCACGTGTTCGTTTTAGCAGAAACAGCAACAAATAATCAATATATTCGGACCCAGACGGCGGCGGCTGTTGCACTGACGTCACTACTAGCCGACAGCGACGCCGGCAGAGCGTCGGCGTCGAGGACAAGCCCCTCGAAAGCTGCATTCCGATTGGTCAACACGCCCCATGACTTCAAAACGGAGGGACGGAGGCAAAATCACAATAAAGCAACGTAATTAATACCCCAGACTGCAAAACTTAATCACTTCCACTAACTGCACAAATTGTGAATCATCAAACGACGAGAAATTAACACATTTAATTGTAAACACGTAAAACGTATTGAGTAATATTTGGTAGTAGAAAGCACGTGCGAACTTACGTCCAGAAACTCACCCACATTTGCACCGGCCGCACTTAAATATAAGTAAAGCTGGTTGCTCTTTTATGACACTAGATAAACGACAGCATGTCGGCACTTTTTATTAGCGAGCTTAGCAACATTTTAGTTGCGGTTTTCGTGGTTTTATCAAATTCCCGGTCGCGGACGAGCCTCTTTTTTCTGTTCACAAATTCATTAAAAACACTAAAAAATGACAACGGCCAGGGGGTGGCCAGATTGGCGGAATTGGAGAAATCGATATTGTGTTATCGACAACTGCTGCTTAAGCGGTTGGTTTAAATTTGAATTTGTAGATACAGTTTTCACTCCAATGAAATAACTCATATAAAACTATAGTTAATTGGATAAATTATTATTATTAATTTAAAAAAATTTAGCATTTAAATTATTCTTAAGGCAACATTACTCATATTCACGCCCCATCAATCATTCTTATCAAATGATTCATGCTTTATGTTATACGGAGTAGCGAGCTAACGATGAGGAAAAGGTTTTTTTTTATTTAGCCAAGATTATGAAGAAAGTATAGTTTATCTCAAATTCTAGTTCTAGTTTCCTGTTAAAGGGCACAGTACGTTAGCTTGCCAATCGCCATGCTAATATATATTTTAGTTCGCTCTTGAACTCTGTGTCGGTCGGTAGCAGCTCGGCTTTATGGGGATTTATCAAGTAGCAATTGAGCAGAAGCATAGATAAGGCTTTGAGAGCGGCATATGTGCACCGAAAGAAAATCAAGCAACAAGTATGTAAATTTGAAGTTCAAGTTCCTTTTCTGATATCCTATCAGCACTTGGCTCGACATGCTTGCGAAATACTTCAGTTGCTATCAGTTCTAATGTTTGAAGTTTAACGAATTTTGTGTTCCGAGTTGGGTTTTGTTACACTGGAGCCGGCTCCTCATTTCGACCCATTTTGGCCCAGTTCGACGATGGGGCCATGTCTATCTATCGCCCCCCGATAAGTGGTGACTATCAGCGGCCAGATTAAGTGCTAGTTATCAGCCCCTTTGGGTCTCCAATCGAAAGTCCCCGTAGTCGTCATGGGCAGTCGAGCGGCAGCGGACCTGGTTCCGGACCCGAATACCAATATTTCTTTCATTCCATATGGGGTCAACCGGACCCTGGAGGAGGCGATCGCGGAATATGTTCCGGTGTACGAGTGGTCCTGGTCGGAGACGGTGTTCCAGAGCTGGGAGTCAATGCTGCTGATCTTGGCCACCTTCTGGTGCATTTTTCTGGCGCGATTGGTGACCCACAAGTTGGGACTGTATGGATCACCAAATCGATGCTATGCCGTGGAGTTTGCTCTGATCATCCTGCCCTGCATTCTCTTGGTAACGGTGGCCGTGGACTATAGTTACTATGTGGGATTAGTGATGCTGCTGGCTACCCTCTGCTTCCTGCCAAGGAGCAGGTTCTTGGAGCGGGCTCGTAGCCGCCAGCAGTTCGATCTGGGCAATCGTCCCATTGCCCTGTCCGTGGTCCGCGCCGTCACGCACCTGCTCACCGCCATTTGCATTTTGGCCGTTGACTTTGAGAGCTTCCACAGACCCTTCCGAAAGAGCCGGCAGTTCGGAGCCAGGCTCATGGACGTTGGAATCGGGCTCTTTGTCTTCACTATGGGGAGTGTCTCGCGGAGAACGCGACATTTCTCGGATTTGCAAAGGAGCGTGGTATACTCCGCCCTGCCCCTGATCCTGCTAGGACTAGCGCGCACGGTGGCCATCCTGGTGGTGGGTTATGGCCAGGATGAGCACGAGTATGGTCAGCACTTGAATGCTTTTTTCACGCTGGGTTTCACTAAGCTGTTGGGCTCGTTGGTCAGCATTTTGGCTCGAAGAGATCTGCATCTGCTGCCGCTGGGATTCGGTGAGTGACTTTTGGTGCCTTTGTCTTTCAACTAATTCGTTTCTTTAACCCCCTTTCTAGGTCTCTTGCTGCTCCACCAGTTTGGGCTCAGTGTCCTTGGCATCTCCGACTATGTGATGGACGACGAAGTGTCCCGGTCGAATTTATTCAATGCGAATCGCGAGGGACTTGTCTCCTTGCCAGGGTTCGTATCATTGTACCTCCTCTCCATCTATGTGAATCGTTGGATGGTGGCCATCAGCCAGCTGAGCTATTCGGAGATGGTGAAGAAGCTTCAGCGACTCTTCTTTATCGCCCTGATCCTTTGGAGTTTGTTCGGACTGAGTGCCTACGGCATTGGGATCTCGAGGGTGACGTGTAACTTCGGCTATGTAATGTGGATGATGGCCATTGGTGCCAGTACCCTGTTGATCAGCTTCGGAGCCATTGACTTTGTAATCAACAGCGTGATGCCTTTGGATCCCAATGAGGCAGAATTGGATGAGCAGGAACAGGGTCTGCTGAGCGATGAACCGGGAGCCAAAGGAAGGACTAAGCCCATCGTACCCTTCACCATCAGTCAGGCCCTGAACCAAAATGGGTTGACCTTCTTTTTGGTAGCCAATCTCCTAACTGGTGGAGTGAACATATTCCTGAAGCCGGAGAATCGCTCCGGCCTGGAATCAGTGGTCATCCTGCTCGCCTATATGTTTCTGGCCACCAAGCTGGCCCACGAGTTGCTGAAAAGGGGAATTCGCTTAGCCTGAGGGCATAGCTTTTCCAGTGTCCTGTGATTTTAACTGAATTTATTTTCGATATAGTACTTTTTTACCTTTTTGTTAAATGAATTTTTCCTAGAGACTAATATCGATTTGTAGTACTTATTTTTATTACCTTTAGTGTTACCTTGCTGATAAGCCTCTTTGACTTTCTTATTAAATGTAAACAATTTAATCTTGACTTCGGCCTAATCGATTATGTGTCATGTTTTGGACGATAATATATTTAACGTGGACCTTACTTAGTGCTTAACTGATTTCTTTATACAAGTCAATGTTAGAATGTTGTTCTTATCGGGTTCCGTTTGACAGTAATTGAGGTTTTTAATTTAAAACGGTTCAGACCTTAATGTTTTTGAAACTTGATCTGAGGAGGCTCTTTATTTGAACTAGATTACGTTAAGAATTTAATTATAATTACAAACTTCACAGAAGACTTGAAACAAGTATACCATTTAGTTATCGAAATTTCAAAAGATCCGCCCGATCGATGACAAACAGATGCTTCGATAGGCAAAGATGGCAACAGGTACCTCCCTAATATTTACCACCAATTATTCCGGAAAACTGGCTTCTGAAAATGCAGGCAGAACCCGCTTGGCCAGCTGGGCAGTGCGTGGCCATAATAAATCGTATCACCATGGAGACCATTTAGTTTGGTTGCCACAGCAAATGCAGAAAACTCAGTTAAAGGCATCGAAAATCAAGTGAAATTTACTCTTGAAAGATGTTTGTTTACCTCAGCAAAAAGGTGAGTGTTCCCTTGTACCCTAAACTAGTTTACATCAAGGCAGAATTCTGTATCCACAGATAGCGATACCCAACAATGTCAAGCTCAACTGCATTGCATGGAACAAGGAGGAGGGCTACATCGCTGTGGCCGGTACCGATGGATTGCTGAAAGTCTTGAAATTGGATCAGGGTAAGTACAAGTATAAGTAATCCGCAGAGAAGTTCCTTCTCCCTAAGCTAATAGCTCCCCTTTCGGGCAAAACTCTATCTTAACCTTATATATAACCATGAAATCGGAAAAAGACAAGCAAATTGGTAATATTATCATTATCTTTTTGATTGTTTGATTGTCATAATAAATCAGCAGCCCCAGGTACACCTAAAACTTATCATCATCCATTTCCAGCCGCCTCCAATGGTCAGAGTAAAGGTGGCCTTGCCGCCGTCTCCAATCTCTCCATGAACCAAACCCTGGATGGACACAAGGAGTCGGTGAAGGTGGTCACCTGGAACGATACCCAACAGAAGCTCACCTCTTCGGACACGGACGGGGTGATCATGGTCTGGATGCTGTACAAGGGATCCTGGTATGAGGAGATGACCAATGACAGAAAAAAATCCACGGTGGCCAGCATGAGCTGGACCTCGGATGGTTCCCGGATCTGTATCGTTTACGAGGACGGAGCTATCATAGTGGGTTCTGTGGATGGCAACCGGATCTTTGGCAAGGAGCTGAAGGGCACTCATCTCACGGGTGTGCAGTGGAGTCCGGATAACCGGCTCATCCTGTTTGCTCTGGCCAACGGAGAATGTCATCTTTACGACAATCAGGGGAACTTTGCGGTTTGTATAAAAGGATTCTCTTCCTTGTACTTTTCCAATACTCCTTAATGGATTCTCCCGCAGATGAAGCTGCATATCCAGTGCGTGAGCATCACTGGCTCATCCTCCAGAGGCCATCGGATAGCCAGCATCTGCTGGTTCAGCGGAAGGGTCTCCCAGAGCCGCAAGCGACCCGTTCTGGCCATCTGCTATGAGAACGGAAGGGTGCAGATCATGAGGAATGAGAATGATGATGGTGAGTGTTGAATGTTGCAAGTTACCTACGCTACTTTCCTATTTTTTCTCTGTCTTGTAGCTCCTGCCATCTTCGACACCGGAATGCGCAACGTGGATGCCAAGTGGAATCATGACGGGACTGTGCTGGCTATTTGTGGCACCACCGTAGACACGATGACACCTCCAACGCAGCGTGACTCCAATCAGGTGTGCTTCTACTCGCCGCTGGGCAAGATTATGCGTACGCTGAAGGTTCCAGGCACCGACATCACCTCTCTCAGTTGGGAGGGGAAGTCCCTGCGCATCGCCATGGCAGTCGACTCGTTCATCTACTTTGCCAACATCCGTCCGGATTACATTTGGTGCTACTTCGAGAAGACCGTGGTGTTCCTGAACAGTAGTAGTGCCTCTCGGGACTCGCCCATGTGCGTTATCACCTTCTGGAACACGGTCTCCAATCAGAGTTTCCTCAAGGAGGTAGAGCCCACGCTGTGCTTGGCCTCCAGCAGTGAGCACTGCGTCCTGGGCGTGGAGTGTGTAAGCAGCAACATCAAGGAGATTGCCCTGAGTACCTTGGAGAATCGGAGTAATCCGACGGATGACAGGGTCTATCAGTTGCTGCTCTGCAACTCCATTGGAACAACTGTGGATTGTGAGTAGAAAAACCTCTCTATTCCAGCTCTGATTACTGTTTCATATCTTAGCCAAGTACACGGATATAAGACCCTGCTTTGTGGGCATCAACTCCAGCTATGTGGCCATAGCTTCCCAGGAGGAGATCCTCATCTGGCATTACCACACGCCTAAAGTAGGTACTTTGATGCATAAATCACCTTCATCCTTATAAAATCTTTGCCCCCCAGAGTGCCTCTAGCCTGCACAATGTGAAGACGCGGAAGGAGAAGCGATTCCACATTGATGACACCCCCACCGGCGTGGAGATGGCCAAGGATCTGATGCTGAACAGCAGCAGTGGTGATGGTCACTCCACACAGCGCGGAATCAGCGATCCCATTTGCGCTCTGGCTCTCTCCGAGAAGCTGCTGCTGGTGGCCAGAGAGTCGGGAGCCATCAACGAGTATAGCATCGCCAATGTGGCCCTAAGGAACCGTCATATGATGAACTCCAAGGTCTACAAAATGGCCATCAACTGCAATTCCACGTGAGTATGATGGGGAATAGCGTTCCTCTCCGAATAAGTCTATTATTTCTACTTCAATAGACGCGCTGCCATCATCGACCACATGGGCGTGATGACCCTGCTCGACCTGGACGACAACCGGGAGACTCAACTGAACTTTAGCCGCGTGGAGCGTAAGGATGTGTGGGCCGTCAGTTGGGCCAAGGACAATCCGCTTCTCTTAGCTCTCATGGAGAAGACGCGCATGTACATCTTTCGGGGCAACGATCCCGAGGAGCCCGTCTCCTGTTCCGGCTATATCTGCACCTTTGAGGATCTGGAGATCACCAGTGTACTGCTTGACGACATTATCAGTGTGGGTGAGCTGCAGAACTCATCGCATATTATCCAGCTGAGGGTGAAGTCCCTGCGGGATACAGATGATCTGCTAGAGCATGTGGGCTTGGAGGATGCCAAGCAGTTTATTGAGGACAACCCCCATCCGAGGCTCTGGCGCTTATTGGCTGAGTCCGCTCTGAAGAAACTAGAGCTGGAGACGGCGGAGAATGCCTTCGTGCGTTGTGCCCACTATCCGGGAATCAAACTGGTCAAGAGACTGCGCACTATCCACTCTCAGGAGCTGCAACGGGCGGAGATCTCTGCCTTTTACGGGGAATTCGAGGAGGCTGAGAAGCTCTATCTGGACGCAGATCGTCGCGACCTGGCCATCGAGCTACGCATGACTCTCTGCGATTGGTTCCGTGTCGTCCAGCTCTATCGAATGGGCGGTTCCGGTGTGTCCGACCAGCAGATGGAGACCGCTTGGCGGGAGATTGGTCATCACTTTGCCAACTTGCGTTCCTGGGAGAGTGCCAGGGAGTACTACGAGAAATCCCACTACCTGGAGGGCTACATGGAGGCTCTCTATCATCTAGAGCAGTTCGACGAGCTGGAGAAGTGTGTAGAGCGGCTGCCCGAAAAGAGTCCACTCCTGCCGAAGCTGGCCGAGATGCTGGCTTCTGTGGGCATGTGCTCGGAAGCAGTGCAGGCCCACCTTCGCTTCGGTGACCAGAAGGCCGCCGTTTCCACCTGCGTGAATCTCCGGCAGTGGGGCGAGGCTGTAGAACTGGCCCAGAGATTCCAGCTGCCGCAAGTCCAGACCCTGATAGCCAAGCATGCGGCGCAGCTGCTTCAGGAGGGACGACTCAAGGAGGCCATCGAGATGCAGCGAAATGCAGGACGCCACTTGGATGCGGCTCGTCTGCTGTCTCAAATGGCAGAGCGGGAGCAGGAGAAGCGGGCTCCACTGCTGAGAATCAAGAAGCTGTACGTCCTGGCCGCCCTTCTGGCCGAGGAACACCTCAAGGCGGTGGCCACACCGGAGATCGACTACGCCAGCGGCAGGAACACTCTGCTGGACTCCATCGCTCTGGAGGATGCAGCTGCTATTGAACGGCTGTGGCACTGCTCCGAGGCCTACCACTTCATGCTTCTCGCCCAGCGGCAACTGCGTTTCGGGATAATCCATAGTGCGGTGATCACAGCGGTCAGGCTGCGGGACTACGAGGATGTCCTCCCTCCGGAGCACATATACAGCCTGTTGGCTCTGGCCAGTTGTGCGGATCGGGCCTTTGGCACTTGCTCCAAAGCTTTCATGAGGCTTGAGCAACTTACTCACCTGCCGGAGACCACTCTGCAGCGCTACGAGGAGCTGGCGGCAGGGATATTCGCCAAGTACGAGCCGGAGGATACTATTGGAGAGCGAGTGGAGTGCTATTCCTGCGGAGTACCAGTTCCAGACAGGTGAGTGAAGGAGTTTAGGTGGTCACATACTCCTTTTACCTGTTGTATATCCTTATTTTAAGCTCACCCGCCTGTCCGGAGTGTGGAGCGCGTTTTCCGCCTTGCATCTCCTCCGGAAAACCTATCACTCAGCCCACGAATAATATATGGATCTGCACTACGTGTCACCACTGTGCCGCTCCCACAGAGATCTCGAGGCATCGCACCTGCCCACTGTGCCACAGTTTGATTGTGTCCATGACGGTGGAAATTTGAAATTAAAACATCTTAAGATGTATACTTAAAATCAAAGCTCTTAAATAACTAAAACAGTAATGGTTTCAAAAACATTTATTTTAAAATTCAAACGAGACCTTGTTTTTGTCGTTACAAATATATTTAAAAGTGGTGAACTAACAAAAAAGTCTTGGTCACACTACACAAAGCTTTTTAGTCATTTATGTGTGACCAGCTTCGGTGTAGGGAAAAATCCTTCCCCATACAAAGTCACTGTCTTGGTATTTCTGAAGTTTGTCGAGTCTGGTCAGTCTGACGAAGAATTGTAAAAAGAACGGGTCACGTTTCGCGTCGTCTCTAAATTAATTAAATAAATCTGCGCTCTGTGCAGGCGTGCGACTGTGTGCGTTCGCGAATAAAGTAAATAAAAGTTTGCCGAGCCAGCGCAAATTCGAAACGAGCTCCAATTGAGCCGAATAATTGAAGTGCATTTCGGGTTAAAGAATTGCGTTGTGGTGCGTCGCTGCCGATGTCGTTGTTGTTGTTGTTGTTCTTTTTGTGAGTGTAGGGTTGGGTTACACGTTAAATAATTTCTTTGTGTCAACGTAAAACGAGTATTATTCGCACATTATTTGCAAAGTAAGCATAACTGCGGTGTGCCAAAATCGAGTTATTCGCGAATCGAAAGGAAAACGAGTTTCTGTGAGTGTTGAGAAAGCCAAACAAAACAATACCAATATATATCTACACACATCTACATCTGCGCGGTGTTGTAAGCATTTAAAATTATAAAAATTGCCACGAAAATATATGACAACGAAGATTTGGAAACGTGTAAATTGAGTGTAATGTGGCAATTGAGCTACTTCTGAGTGCATTCTTCGGCGTTTGTTTTGAGTGAGAACCGTAACCAGTTTGCTGGTGAGTTTGGCCTGAAATGCGGGTCTTTGGTGTAAATTAATGTAGTCCACGTTGCCTTTGTGTTTAAAAATAAGTTTATTTCTTAAATGATGTGCACATCGCTGCACTAAAAGGAAAGTTCCAGTTAGCTTTGTCGCCTCGGTGTCCCTCTCTCCTCTCTCGTTTTGTTTATGGCTCGTTTGCATCTCTGTGTGCGTGTCAATTAGCGTGGTTTTATTGTGCTCCCCTCACACACCGAGAACAGTTAAACCTGTTCTGGTTTCTCTTTCGCACACTTTTATGGCCTTTCTTTGGCTTTTGGTTTCGCGCAATCTTCTTTGTATCTTTATTGGCATTGCTTTTCTCTTGAGCAATCGCTGCAAATTGACGAAATTCTCTTTCAATCGGCTCTCCCCTCTGTCCGCTCCATTAGCCCGCATCACCAGCATTTATTTCCAGTTTCCAGGCTCTGCGGAAGCTTCCAGCTGCTTCCAGAAGCAGCAACAACAGTAATAATGAGCAGATTCCCATGGGAAATCAAATCAAAAAACACTGCAATGTATACACACTAATAAATACGGGACTAACTAACGCACACAGCTATAGCAGCTGCTTCCCTGATGAAGTCCAGAATGAAATACAGTCTAATTCCCTTACAATGTACAATTCCAAAAGCTAATTCGGTGATACTTTTAAATGTTTCTTAAATTGTTTTGTTAAACAAATTGATATTAGTTTATTTTCAACTTCTTTTAACTTAAAAATAGGTAACATTTGAGCTAACTAGCTGTGGGTGTTGGTTTTTACCAGCCGGGAAACACAGAAAACTAGAGATTTCCTTAGAAAATGTATTCCTGCGTTAAATATGTTGAGGAGCGGTTTTTCCATAAGTTTTTATATATTCAGTACTCCAGAATTTCTTATTCTTAGGTTTATAATAGTTAGATTTATTCAAGTACAACTGT
Source organism: Drosophila bunnanda (assembly GCA_035046265.1). Taxonomy (NCBI): domain Eukaryota; kingdom Metazoa; phylum Arthropoda; class Insecta; order Diptera; family Drosophilidae; genus Drosophila; species Drosophila bunnanda. The sequence continues at coordinate 10,373,633 of JAWNOB010000075.1, forward strand.
ATCAATTCATTTGCTAAGCAAACATTCATAACTCTTGCTTCCCCTTGGAGAATCTCGAGTCCCCCGCGTAGATATTGAGATTTCGCAGTGTGTATTACTTTTTCCGTTTTCTACATTAATCCTCACCTGAAAGTAATCGTTTGTCATTGAATACTCTTTGTGTGTCACATTAATAAATGTGTGAGTTTGTTTATGTCTGCAGATTGTCGTATCAGTTTGCTTTGCAAATAGGGGAGTCCCACCGAAAGTGTCTTAGATAACAATTTAGAAAAATACGTATATGTACATATATTTGTTCTGCTTAATTTCTATAATATATCGTGTAAATCATTTTTATAACTCCACTATGCCGTTTTAAATCGTGCCACGTTATACTGGATAATTCCTGACATTGACAATGGGGACTTTTGATCATTATTATCGTACGTGATCCGATGAACAGCGGCTGATGACGCCGGCTTAGGACTCGGTCTTGAAAGTGCAGTGCACAGCGTAAAAATACAGACGAGGCATTGCTAGAAATTAAACGCTGAGACGGCATTAAGAGGTGTGCTTCTCATTCTCGTCTCTACATGTGTATAAGTCTGTTCGTATTCCTTTTATGGAGCCCCACTCTGTTGTCACCATAATTACTCAGCTTTATTGATAATTCTGGGAGGAGTTGAGGTCGAGGGAGTGGCTGTCAAAGAGGAGTATGATGTGAAAAGCTTGTGTGAGTGCGCCAGTTTCCTAGACTAAATATCCATTACGTGAGATGCGGCGGCAGAGTGAAATCCATCAGCCAGTTCTTTACCCTTCCCCGTTGTCTGCTGGCAGTTCCTCATTATGATGCCCCGCCCATCAGTTTGAATTTTCTATATTTTCTTCGGGGTTGCATTATCCAACATTGCTGTCCCCATGCTTTCCCCGTATTGTTGCAAGTGCAGTTCCAGTTGCTGTGATTATGCAAACATTCTTGGCTGTCTGCCTGTCTGCCTTATGAGGTGTGGGTTGTGGGTTCCATTGCCCCAGCAATTCTACATATATTCATGTTCGCTTGGCTTTCAGCTGAAAATACAGACGGTGTTCTCTGAATTTCTCCAGGAGGCTTCTCTGGCTTCATCCAAATTCGGGTTAGAAATCGGAGCTTCACTTGCTAATTGGCCAATACACAAACGTAGATGTATGTAGGTGTTGTGGTGGTTATACCTGTGAAATGAATATGAAAACGCCTAAACAGCTGAAATAAGTGTCTCTACGGGTGACGTGTCTCCCAATTTATTCGCATATAATATGTGTACTTATTTGTCACAGGTTTGCACGTTTGCCCACTTGGATTCAAAGTGGAAGTTTAACTGTCATCACTGTGTAATCATTTTAATAAGTCTGAAAGTTTTGTGCGCTTTATGCGTCCATTAAGCTGTTCAACGACAATTTTAATTGACGCTGCATAATCCAAGGCATTGGACCCAAGTCAAAGTCAAAGCCGTAAAATAAACCCTTGAATTCCTTAGACCGAACCAAGCGAAATTACTTCGGTTATAACAGCCTCGTCTCACGTTCCGTAGCCAGAACATTTGCCTTTCATACCAATCACATTTGTTTTGAATAGTTTATTTATTGTTTTTTTTGTTGTATTTGTTTATTTCAAATGTATTTTATCAGCACGCCCGGGCGTTAAATTGCCAACTGGATGTGAAACATTTGCGTTTCGGTTATAGGAGATCTTTTGTTTATTCGCTATTTGAGTTCGCCATCCAAAGTCTGGCTCAAGTAGGGGCCCCTCTTGCTTACATATGTATGTATAAGAAGTATATAGTTCTGTCGCTCCACCAGAGCCTTTTTATTTAGTTTTAATCAAGTGCGCAGTATATATATCTTGGTTCCGCCTTCCTCCTTCCTCGCAAGATAAAGAGCAGTGCGCCAGATCTTATTTATGTTCTTTACAAAATTTCTGCGTATATGGAGATTTATATTATAAACTGTTATCAAGTATTTCTGTAAAATAATGTTAGCAAAGAAAATTTCCAGAACTAAAAATAGGAGGTTTAGTATTGTACTTTATAAAGCACAAACTAGTTCAATTGGATATCTTTTATAAAGATTATTATAGATTCCCTTTAACAATGCCCAACACAGCCTTCTGTGTTGCCTGCAAGTGTATTCCATCCACTTGAGAGTAATTTCCTGGATTTTCCTTCACCAGAACTCAAGTGTCTTCGTGGGATTAGTCATAAAAATATAGTACAAGCACTTAAAAAGGCACAAGCACACGTACACAGGCGGTCAGCGGATATTGAGTGAACTTTTTAACGCCTTATGTTCAGTTGTTAGCAGTTTATGGCGGAAATTGAATTATTGATATATATTTTTTACTGTGCAATCTATAACTGTCGCTGTCCACCGATAATGCAAGTAAACAAACATATAGTAAGGAGTGCCTCAATCAGCGTTCTGTTGGGAAAGGGCATACGCATACACCAAGCCTCCGATTTCAGGAGTTAATATCGTGCATCTCAGGCGAACCTTATCCAAACATTTGTGAATGAAATCGGTATGAATCAGCCAAACCAGATGCTGATCATGAATGGGTGAACGGATTCGATACACGATACTATTAAATGTGCCGGACACGTTTTCCATTGAACAAATCACGCACACTTGTCCATTATTCGACTCACAAATATAGTCTATAGTCTATGGTCTAGCATCGCTTAACGTGACTCATCCGCGACATTTCTATTTAGCTCATTAAATCAGCAATAGGCAATGTAAACAAATAAGTAAATTGCGAACACTGACTCGTTTTCTCGTGGAAATGCACATAATATGAGCGCTTTTCGCATTTTAATACAATTTATGCGGAAGGCAAACTAAAAGTTGCACATGCCCCCTTAAGTGGCAAAATGAAAATAAATGGCGATGTGTTAATATAATGTGCGAATTAAGGTCTCCAGAGTTTATAGCATCTGGTGGGGTTAGTTGTTATATTTTTATTATTATTTTTTAAATAATCCGATTATTTAAAATTCCGAAGTGATAACTAATCAGTTAAAAATTACTTTTAGAATTCCAAATCAAGAGAGTAAATAGGATTATATGTTTTCCCCTCATTCTTCCTCTGAACCCACACGAAAGTTAAATTAAATCTATTTGTTTCGCACACTTTTCGTTGTCTACATAGATTTAATTTATTTTTGGTATTATTCTATTAGTCCAATGTCCCCGACCGGATTACGCATATTCCGTACAACCGAATCGTTTGTTTACTGGGAGAATTTATAGTATTACTCACCTAAAACTGAACAAATTTCAGCGAACCCAATCGGGTCGAGTGAGGTGAAGGGTGTGTTCTTATCACTGTGGCGTTATCTTTCGTAATCTTTAACCCAAGTGGAGAGGTTGTCGTTAGTTATCTCTGAGATGTTTATACTTTCCCAGTGCATTAACGAAGCTGTTTTACAAGACCGCTCAAGCATTGATAGTATTATCATTTATTTTTAGGGATATCTACATGTTATCTGTAATATATATTTGAGTATATCGCAGCATAGCTACGATTCTAAATTATTCAGTTCTTAATTAAACCCCACCTGGGTTAGCAAAATACACAGAAAAGTTGTTAAGTGTTCAAATTTTTAAATGACTTTTCCCTCAAGGCCTTTCCTTTGTGGTAACATTTGATTACTTTTACTGACCCGCCGCTCATCACGCGATTTCTGGCTAATGACAACCTTGACAATGACCACATTTGTTCTGCCATTTTGGAGCTGGAGCAGAGTATGGGTGGAGTAGGAGGAGGCGGAGCACATGCCGGACTGCTATTGAGTGAATCAGATTTCACGCTGGATAAGCCATTAAAAGTAAACCAGCAATTAGCTTTTGCCGTATAAATAGCGATTGTGGATCACGACAATTCCAGCTCTAATTGCGGGTACTTTCCAACTGAACAGACATTGCTGGGCCATGCTTCACGTGAGTTCCTAATGACCAATGGCGAAGGAAACAGCTTTCTTTTGTGTATCGCATTGTTACGGCTAAATGGACTTAATACTTATTATTAAATGTGGATCTTCATTTCCTGGAAACCCTGTGTTATGGAACTGCAAAGCTCACCTTTCTCCGGTAAATGTTTATGCAATCTTCTGTTCCCAATGGGTCATAGGTAACTGTAGCCACCGATACCGATCGAGCAATACTTGACCCAGTTCCCACGTAGACTTGACCTCAATTAATTGAAGTATTGCATTACTTTGGCACTTTGATTGAAATACAAATCACTTCAAAGGTGATCTCGGAAGCATTTGCATTATGCCCTAGAGATGATTCCCTTGAGAAAACCCTCAAAGACCCCCGAATGGCTTTCATTTGCTGCATGGAATCCATATGCGGCGGCTGTTAGTGAGTGAATCATGTGATATATACCATAATTGTTGCAAAAATAGGGGCTCTTGGCTGGCGGGATGCAATTGAAAGTGAAATGAGAACGATGAGAATGACCAACAAAGGCCCACAATCTCTTGCTGGTGTGATGGTGATGGACCCCAGCGGAAATGTTATTGTTTTTATGCAGCTTATTTATCATGCAGAACAAATTGCAGAAAAAAATACGCAACAAAAAATAATAATTGCAAGTGCTGAGTGATGATGAGCCAGTGGCCAAATGGATTGTAAACAAATCAATATATTTAAAGCTTGTTGATCGTGTGCAGAGGCAATATACTCCAAACAATTCAACAGATTTCACATTCTGCATTAAAAATAGGGTGTGATTGATAAATAAATTAAATTATTTAATATCAATTTGCAGGCTTCATCGTCTTGTATTCTAGTTGTTGGCAGAGTCCTTCACTTTGTCGAATTCCAAATCGTATACGTATATCGAAAACATATAATAATCTTATCTAAGTCCCATTGCTATCATTACTGAAATGTAGTTTTCTTTTCTGCGAGATAAAACTGTAAATTTATTTAGCATTTTCCTGTAGCGTTGAAGAGGAGTTTTTTAAAGAAGAGTCTTCCTTGGTAGATGTCACGTCTTGTAAAGTAAATGTAAATGTCCTTGCTATCCTTTTGTTTGTGTCGTTGCTGCAACACTAAATGTATGTGATGCTCAGTGGTCTCTCCAGGAAAGCCGTTGCTCTAGTAAGCTTGTGTGATTGGGGTTCATTATGGATGGTCCTTGGGGTACCTCCTCCTCCTCCTGTCCCTGGTGATGGACCTGGTCCTTAGGCCAGTCGCATGCGCATCTGATGCACACCGTCCGCTAGACCCGTTTTCAAGGAGAGGGCAAGAGAAACGGCAAAGCCGACCAGGCTGACGAGAAAGAGCCAGGGCGTGGTCAGCGCCACGATGAGGAAGACCACGGTGTCGTTAGCCTTGGCATTGGCCATGCGCCACAGCATCTGGCGCATTGTGCTGCGCAGCTGGAACTTGGTGCGCCAAATCCCAAAGCGCCAGTTACCCATGGCGCATCTTAAGGGCGCTGCCAGGACCGCTGCGCCACGAGCCAGCAGGACGAGCAGCTGCAGTGCGATCAGCATGTGCCTGGCGATGGCGCTCTGGCTGTAGCGGCGGAGCGAAGCCTCCCAACGACGACGCCGCTGCTCCGGTACAGTTTCCAACACGCAGTCCAGGACGCGGCGCCAACGGGATTCGGCCATCAGGTCTGCGCCCTGCGCCTGCAAGCATTGATCGCTCTCGGAATCGGTATCCTTGGCGGCTAATTGTCCGTCTGACCGAAGCGACTGAAGCAGATTCTGTGACTCCACACTCTGATCCGGTCTGTACATGCAACTTGGCTTGGGTGTATCCTTCAACGAGGATGTATCACCCTCGTAGGGACCAAACGCTGTGGGGACGAAGGGCTGCTTACCGCCCTGGCCACGTCCCACCACGCCGCCGCCGCCGCTGTTGAGGAGGCGCTGGGCCATGATAGGCAGCGGCGGCAGGGAATCCAGACCATTGCTGTCTTCGGACATCTGACGCTGGCGACTAATGGAACGCATCATTGGCTTGATGGTCGGCTGACCCATGAAAGGCATCCCATTGAGGCCATCGGCACCGTGGCCGAACCCTTTTCCTGTTCCCTCGCCAAACTGTGGAGCATTAAAGTTAAACGGAGTGGCTCCAAATCCTCCCGTGCCGCCGGTGAACGGCGAACGCTGTCTATGCATCTTCGTGGAACACGGTTCTTGGCCTTTTGGCTTTCGATCTGGGTTTATCCTGCGGTATATCTATTCCCAGGAAACTTTTTGAGCTGCTTTCAATTTCTGGACGTGTTTGGAAATAAGCAACGTTCAGACTAGAACTGATTTGTACTCCGGAACTGACGACTCTAACGAATTTAAAAGGCAGTAGATCAGGTACCACTTGGATCGATTATGGAAATTGTATTCTTTTTTACACTTATAGTTGTTATATCTTCTTTATTATCATTATTTTTACAACCCCAAAACGAACCTGACTAACACAAAGCTTCTCTCCCTTTGTTCTTGCAGTTGCAGCTCAGAGTTTATCGCAGATTGAGTCATCTCGGACGAAAGGCTGATGACTGTCGTTTCTGTCAGCCCAATGTGATCCAGCCAGAGCAGCTGCATCAGTCAGAGAGAACACACTGCTATCACTGCCATCATGTTTCGGCTGATCCTCATTGCCTGCTTGGCCCAGCTGGCCCTGGCTCAGGCGGATCTCAAGGATCTGGATGGACCCAATATTTGTAAAAGGCGGGAAACGTATGTTCAAGTCTTATTTTCTAAAATTTACCACTTCGTTTAATAACCATACCCTCTAAACCTCAGGTACCCCGTGGAAGTAGTCTATACGGAACTGCAATCATACCAGGAGCGCGGCTCCACTTGGTGCATGACCTTTCCGCCCCGCTGCTCCACATATCGCATTAAATACCGAGTGGTGAACAAGACGCAGACAATAATGAAGAATCGAGTTGTGCGCGATTGTTGTGGTGAGTGGAGAGTAACCTTTCAGAAGAGCCTTTTCCCAATTGCCTATCTCGATTCTCACCTTTTTTCAGATGGCTACATTGCCAGCGCCGGAGAATGCGTTCCCCATTGCTCGGAGCCGTGTCAGCACGGTAGATGCTATGCACCGGAGAAGTGCAAGTGCGACCATGGCTACGGAGGACCCGCCTGTGATATAAGTTCGTTGACCACTTATCCTATTTGTGTATTTTGTTCCTAAATGTTGTCTTTGTGTTTTGTCGGGGATCTGTACAATGAACCGCCTTGGGTGTAAGGGGGGGTTGTCAGGCTAATCCTGCAGTCCGAGAACTTAAGTTAGCTATAAGTTTCTGTGTCGCGGACTGTCTGCGATGAGCTAAGCCCAATTGCTTACAGCTTGATCTTATAGAGTGTCCTTGCAGAGCTGCTAAGATTAGGGGTTAATATAGTCATGCTTGAGCTCACTTATGAGAACTGCTCTACACTAAAACATTTATTTTAAGTAACTTTTCCTAGGTACAAGATGCTACCATTGTTGTTTTCTAAAAGAAATTAACGTAAATGAATAGGAAATTAATTTTCTGAAACAGTGTTGGACATGCAATATTCGAAATTCAGGCTGTTATACAATGACAACTCCATAAAAACCAAAGCAAAACAAAAAACAAAAACTAAAAAATATCCACACACACACACACATTACCACTCTTAACTACAAGAAAAGACGTAACACGCTATGGAGGAGGAAGACTTTGGGTATCTCCCGCCATTGAACACCAACACGTTGAGTGTACCAAACGATCCGGCCCTGATTGCCGTCTACGAGCTGTACAAATCACCAATACACGCCAACCGCCATCTACTCACCGAACGGAAGCGTGATACCTTTGCCGAGCTCCTGAATGGGCCTGGTAGTGTGCCCACCTTGGCGGATCTGTGCGTCCGTCAGCTGGCAAAGAGGGGCACTGCCTACCTTGCAGCTGACGTGCTCGAGAATCCGCTACATATGCGCATACACTACGATTCCCTTGACGTGGAGTTGCCCCTGCGAGAGTGCTACTTCGTGGAGGACATGAGTTTTTGGCGGCGCGTCGTCCTCGCCAAGTGCAGCGACAAGTGTCTTGCGATGAAGGGACTGAACGAGTACGACTGGCGCGGCAAGGGACTGAGCATCAAGTACGTGGAGCTGGTGGAAGCCTGTCCGGCGACTCTTTGGCCAGAAAAAGAGATGGCCAAGCTGGCGCTCTTGATTCGAGATGACGTGCGCTCCATGGACATACGACACCTGCAGTCGGTGACTGAGCTTCGATTCCGGAAAATGGGGTTCAACGATAACAATTCGGACCCCATTGTTAGCTCTGATGAGTCCGAAGGCATGGAAATTTCCAGTGATGAGCCCGATACCCTGGAGGAGGAGGAGGGCGAGGAAGAGGGAGAGGACGACGATGACGACTACGGCCTCTTTTCGGGAAAAGTGACCGCCATTGCTTTCGCTGACGACGACGAAATAAGCAAGCGGAGGCGAGCGCGACAGGAACGAAACGCCGAACGACAGCAGCTGCGAGACATGAAGGCCCAGCGGGGAGAGCCTAAGGAGCCCCAGGAAACCATACGTCAAAAGCCGGAACCACCGCACCGGAAGCGACCCCGCAAGCAGAAGATCGCGGGCGCATTCGACATCATAGTGGAGCCGGAGCCGGAGGACGGGGACGAGAAGGTGATGGACAAACGCAACAAGGAACGTTACCTGGACCACCTCAAGAAGTTCGAGTATCCGGAGGACGATTGCTGGCACATCAACCTGAGCTTTGTGGGCCACTTTGACAACCTGGTCTCGCTGACCCTGGAGTTCCTCGGTCCCGCCGAACTGGGCAGGGACTACCACAAGCGACACCTGTTCTTCTCCGTCCGGGACATGGTCCATTTGGCTCGCGGTCTGGCGTTGCTGGAGCAGCTGCAGATCTTCCGGCTGCGCAACAGTCGATTGAACCACTTGAAGCTCTATCCTCTTTGCCGGGTGCTGCGAACGCTGCCGTCCCTGGAAGTAGTGGACTTTGGCTATGCCCAGATGCCCGATGACTGTGGCCGACTTCTGGGCATTATCCTGGATAGACCACGCATGTTGAACTCATTGGAGTTGGAATATAACCGTTTGGACATACGGTCGATGTTGGCGATCGGAGAGGTACTGCAGCGGCCAAGCACCGATCATCTGCAGTACCTGGGACTCGCGCACAACAAGCTGGGTTCCGAGGCCCTCGCCGTTCTGTGCTCGCACCTGAAAGGCACTGAGCATGTCCAGGAGCTCGATGTCTCCGGGATCGAGGTGAATGTTAGGTATTTCACGACCGAGATCACAAACTTTATACGTCACCACAAACCGCTGCGCTGGCTGAAGATGGTGGCCATACCGCTGGGCGTAAATCTGGGACGGAAGCTGATCTGCGCCCTTTACACAAATACGAAGATCACCCACTTTGATTGCCGTGCCTGCGATCTGGACTTGCAAATGGAGCTGGAAGCCGACATAATAGTCAGGCGAAACATCTTTCGGCTCGAAAATAGCTTCATGCTGGACACCGAGAAGTTCCCGGAGGTCTTTGATTTGCTGGAGTATGCCAAGACGCAGCACCATCCGATAGTGGATCAGGTGGCATCCGAATTGAATCGGCGTGAGGAGTGTTTACGTCAGTATCCGTGCGAGTCGCAGCCTGACGTACCTAGTGAAGTAGCGGCTGAAATCCAGGAGGAGGAGTCCGAGTATGACATTTGGGAGGCTTTGGGTGTCACCCCGAAAAAAGTTCGGACGCAAGTCCCAGCGAAGCCAGAAACTGCGTCAGTGACTACGTTTAAGATTCCACACATCTACGATGCGAACGCCTTTAATCTGGAGGAGTTCCGGCAGCTCGTCTACCAGCCCGGACCGAGTAACAGATACTCCTACTTACAAAAGCACAGATTTTTGCGAAAGTAACCTCATCTGGAACCATCAAAATCTAGTTTTGCGAACTCTAGGCGCGAAGAAACATAAAACATATATTAAATATATATATATTTCATTTAAGAATGTTTTATCCGAGCTATATATCAATCAATAGTTAGAAAGTGATCATGAAGTGATAAATATTAGAAATACGTTTAAGTTGAGTTATAAAAATGAACAACCTTAAACCCTAAGAGTGGCCTCTGCAAGGACATTGAGTCCTTGGACTACCAAGGACCTGCACGTAGTATTTGCTTAGTAGTGATCTGTCTACCTCTGTAGGTCTCCCCATAAATGTTGTGTTGCTTTGTAGCTTGAGTTGGTTTCCCCCTTTTTGAGTTGCCATCCTGATCCGATATCAAAACCCGAACACCCACACCATACACACACAACACCCTCTCACGCACGCAAGCAGTCCACTCCCGGCTTTATTCTCCAGGTGCAAGCAAGCTTCGGCCATTATTTCCCCCCTCACCAAGACGTCTAGTTCCTGGAGTCGCTCCTGGGATTGTCCTTGGGCTTATGAATGCAAAATGCAAGTGCGGAAGAACAGCAAGAGCTAGCAGCAACTAACTGTCGACCCGTAACCCGCACCCTGTGATCCGTAACCGCTGCTAACCAAGTTTGTTGTGTTACTCTTCCGTCAGATTGCCCGCCGGGCTGGTACGGCCGGAACTGCTCGATGCAGTGCGACTGCCTGAACAACGCGGTCTGCGAGCCCTTCAGCGGCGAGTGCGAGTGCGCCAAGGGCTATGCCGGCGTCCGCTGTGCCGAGCTCTGCCCGGAGGGTTTCTTTGGAGCGAACTGTTCGGAGAAGTGCCGCTGCGAGAATGGTGGCAAGTGCCACCACGTGTCTGGCGAGTGCCAATGTGCGCCCGGCTTCACGGGTCCCCTGTAAGTGGACAAAGGAGCGAGGAGGAGGAGCCGCCTCTTGCCACGGAGACATATCATTTCGCCCCAAGGGCCTTGGCAAAATTAATCGTAGAATGCAAACTATGCATGCCACATTATATTTATTTATTTACCCAAGCAATCTACGATTAACTTTGCTGCCCTGTGGCGTTGTGCTATGTCCCCTCACCCACCGAATCCCTACTAATCCTCCGCTCCAAACAGATGCGACATGCGCTGTCCGGATGGCAAGCACGGCGCCCAGTGCCAGCAGGACTGCCCCTGCCAGAACGACGGAAAGTGCCAGCCAGAGAGCGGTGCTTGCATGTGCAATCCCGGCTGGACGGGCGAGGTGTGCGCCAACAAGTGTCCCGTGGGCAGCTACGGTGCAGGATGCGAGGAGTCCTGTGAGTGCTACAAGGGAGCGCCCTGCCATCACATTACCGGCAAGTGCGAGTGTCCTCCCGGATACCTGGGCGAGCGCTGCTTCGACGAGTGCCCGCTGAACACTTACGGATTCAACTGTAGTCAGACGTGCAACTGCATGAATGACGCCACCTGCGATCGGGCCAACGGATCCTGCATCTGCAATCCGGGATGGCGAGGCGCCAAGTGCGAGGAGCGGATCTGCGAGAAGGACAAGTACGGAATGGACTGCAACAGCACCTGCGAATGTGACATGGAGCACACGGAGCTGTGCCACCCGGAGACGGGGAAGTGCCACTGCAGCATCGGATGGAGCAGTGCCCAGTGCACCAGGCCCTGCACCTTTTTGCGCTACGGCCCCAACTGCGAGCAGACCTGCAACTGCAAGAATGGAGCCAAGTGCTCGCCGATCAGCGGCAAGTGCCTTTGTGCGCCGGGCTGGACGGGAGCCACCTGCGAGGAGAACTGTCCACCGGGCACCTTTGGCCAAGACTGCGCCCTGCACTGCGACTGCCAGAACGGAGCCAAGTGCGAGCCGGAGACGGGTCAGTGTCTGTGCACGGCCGGCTGGAAGAACATCAAGTGCGATCGCCCCTGCGACCTCAACCACTTCGGGCAGGACTGCCGGAGCGTTTGCGACTGCCAGAACAACGCCGCCTGCAATCCTCAGAACGGAACCTGCACCTGTGCCGCCGGCTGGACGGGCGAACGGTGCGACCGGAAGTGCGAGAAGGGCAGGTTCGGACACGGCTGCAGCCAAAAGTGCCAGTGTGACTTCAACAACAGTCTGGCCTGCGATGCCACCAACGGACGCTGTGTGTGCAAGCAGGACTGGGGAGGTACTACCACCGGGGATTTCTATCTATCTACATGCCATTGGTATCGCATAAGCTCATGAGAATCCATTCAATTCGCGAATCCCTTTGAAAATCCAAGACTCAGTTAGGAGCTTAGGCTGTAGGTTATGTGGGTTAGGTTAGGATCATGTCAATGTTTTATTATTATTATTGCATGAATAGTAATGTAGTATTTGTAGAAATCAATTTTATCTTAGTGTTTTGTTTTTAAGTAATCAGAATTTAATAGGACTGTAATACCTCACATTACCTTTTATATTTTAGTCAAAAGCTTGCAACGTAGTGAAGGAGTCATTTGCGACCCTATAAATCATATATATTCTTGATCAGAATCAACAGCCGAATCGATCTAGCCATGTCCGGTATAAATTTGAAATTTTCGAAATTTTTTCAAAATTTGAAAATTTGACAAGGGGTTACATCATTAAAATTTGCAAAAATTGGCAAAAAATGTAATTTCTTAAATTTAAAATCTGAGTATGCAGATTTGTTAACGTTATAAAATCTAGCACAGAACAGTTTTCCGAATTGAAATTAATTAATTTTTGTCCATGTTATGATATTTGAAAAAATTTGGATTTACTCAAAAACTAGGAAAATTTGTAATATTTAATATATTAAAGCCCAAAATGATGCTATCTCAATACAAATTGAGATTATGCATTTATGGCTTAGGTATGATCGATTGCATATACGAACCCTTGATCCTATGGTTAACTTGTTCGATTATGTAATTAGCATTTTATCAATCTCAGCCTAGAAATTCAAAAAAACCCGATTATCAAACCAACTCCTAACATAACTCCCCCGCACTCATTACTTGCATTACTTTCTCATTTCGTGCATGCCTGATGTTTCGTTTCTTTGCGAGTTTTAATTTGCTTTTCTCTGGTATTGCACCTTTGTGTTTCTGGTTTTTTTTGTTTCCTTGTCTGATGCCCCGAACGATGACCGAAAACAACCCAAGGCGTTCATTGCGAGACCAACTGTCCAAGCGGTTACTATGGTGACAATTGTGATAAAGTTTGCAGATGCCTGAACAACTCCTCCTGCGACCCGGACTCTGGCAACTGCATATGTTCGCCCGGCTGGACGGGCGCCGACTGTGCCGAGCCCTGTCCGACTGGATTCTACGGCATGGAGTGCAAGGAGCGCTGCCCAGAGATCCTTCATGGTAAGAGAGCAAGTCGCCTTGAAATTTTCGCTGTACTAACTGAGTGTTTTTCCCGCTTTACAGGCAACAAAAGCTGCGATCACATTACTGGTGAAATCCTCTGCCGCACTGGCTACTTGGGCCTGATCTGCGAGCATCCCTGTCCGGCTGGACTTTACGGACCCGGCTGCAAGCTCAAGTGCGACTGTGACCACGGCGGCGAGTGCAACCATGTGACTGGACAGTGCCAGTGCTTGCCGGGCTGGACTGGTGCCAATTGCAAGGAGCCCTGTCCCACGGACACCTACGGTCGGGGATGTGCCCAGCAGTGTCGCTGCCTGCACCACAAGGTTTGCCGCAAGAACGATGGCATGTGCATTTGCGAGAAGGGCTGGATGGGCACCCGCTGCGACGAGGTCTGTCCGGAGGGCTTCTATGGCGAGCACTGCATGAATCCCTGCGCCTGTCCCTCGGCCAACTTCCAGTGCCATGCGGCCCACGGCTGTGTCTGCCGGAGTGGCTATACTGGCGACAACTGCGACGATCTCATTGCCTCCCAGCGCGTAGCCGATCAGGGCGAAGATTGTGAGTGTTTCCGGGTGTATAAGGAAATATTTCAAAATGCTTACATGACTTTTGTATTTGCAGCGAGCCGAGCAAGCGTGGCTTTGACCCTAGTCCTCCTGACCCTCTTTGCCTGCATCATCTTTGCCGTTTTCTTCTACTACCGCCGACGGGTGTCTAACCTAAAGACAGAGATCGCCCATGTCCACTACACGCACGAAACCAACGCCACCGGCTGGCCGCCCAGCAATCACAATTTTGACAATCCCGTGTACGGCATGCAGGCGGAGACGCGCCTCCTGCCCAACAATTTGCGCAAAATGAACAACTTCGACCAGCGGAGCACCGTGAGCACGGACTACGGCGGCGATGACTCCAATGCCAGTGGCAGGGGTAAGCAATTGGCAACTCTTTATATTGAATACCAGTGTATTTTATATTCCCTTCTGAAATGTTTTCAGTGGGCAGCTATTCGATCAACTACAATCATGACCTGCTAACCAAGAACCTGAATGCGGACTTGACCAATCCAATTGTGTACAACGAGTCGCTGAAGGAGGAGCATGTATACGATGAGATCAAGCACAAGGAGGGCTACAAGGATCCCGGTAAGTTTGGCGGACTCTTTTCGAGCCGACCACAACTAACTACTGTAACTATATACCCCACATTATCTGCATCTCTGCATCTCTTGGCATGAATCAGTGAAAATTTATAGCAAGATTTTATTTCCCGAGGGTAAGCAAACCAAGAGTTCTACATGCTAGAACCATCCTGTGTAGTAGCCAGTGCCCTGTTCGTTCTCACTTATGTCCAGTGTTAAGAAGCTTTCCTCCAGAAGTTTTCCTATAAATAATGCCCTGTTCCTTGCACTTTTCTTCGGATTAGATGAGTACGACCACCTGGATTACTCACGACCAAGCACCTCGCAAAAGCCGCACTATCATCGCATGAACGATGCCATGCTCAACATAAACCACGACGAGGAGGAGAAGCCCAGCAACCTCAAGAATATGACGGTGCTGCTGACGAAGCCGGAGCCACCCACAGAGCCGGAGCCGCAGCATGAGAGCTTCGACAATACGAACACCAATCTCGACAATGTGTCGACGGCTTCGCCCAGTTCCAGTCCGGAGTTTCGCAAGTAAAGAAACAGTCACCGGGTCAGTCACTTTTTCCCCTGAATAGAACTTAAGTTGCGATCGCGAGCGACGTCGATATATTTAACGCAGACTTGTAGCTTAATTTATTGTCGTAGCATTTTTAGTTGTGTATGTGAACTCTGTTTAGCATTTTGTCCTGCAATTTGTAACGTTGTATTTGTACTTCTGTGTTTCGCTCAGTTAAGTGGAAAGTGTGCTCAGTCAATTGTAAATTATTATTTTATGGGTACCAAAAGCCTTTTGTAAATGTTTACTTCATTCGTTTCGAAATTTTACTAATGATGCATGCTCATTCGGTCTTTTTTCATCTACGCGATTAACACCTAAGTGAAACCATATTAAATTAAGTACCTATATACACTATCTTCCTGTTAAAATTTGTGGAGCGTCTCCGAGAGAAGCTCGTCCGGATCGAAGGTTGCAATAATTTTAGAGACAAACCTATGCATATACAAAAATTGATATCAATAGCTTAACGTAAGCATATATATATATATTTTCATAAGCCACTTATTTGTGCATAAGCAATAACTTTAAAGTGAGAACAAATCGACTCGCGAGTCAAGTAAATTTTTAAAGAAATTGCTAATAATCTGTAATACGAAACGATTGGCCAAAAAAACTCAACCCCGATTGTAAGATTTTAGACGAAATATTACAAAGTAGCTCAAATATTGGAATAATTGGAATAATAATTGTGACAATTTTTAACCAAGTTAATTGATTAATTTATGTTACTGCCAATAATACCCAATCGAACGCAGATAATAAAATCATAATTACAAATATTTTACACAAATTAACATATTCCATTCAATCACAAACACGTTAAAATATTTATTTAAATGTTTATTTAGTAGAAGCATCAAGTACAGTAATCTTTATAAATAGTTTCCGTCTGCGCTTTCGTCTTTGATTTCCGTTTAGCAAGTGTTCTATTACATAGAGACTACTCGGTAATGTTAGGCTAGATGATAAATACAAGATCCTGCTCCTTCATCGCAGGAGGAGAAGGATCGCCACGCTCACACATACACAAATTACACAAGTATTCAATTACGGACACCGATAATAGTTACGAGTTAGGATTTACGAGTTACGAGTACAGTTTAAAACTAGAAGCGTACTAAATTAGAGCGAATGGGTGTGCTTACTGTTGATGGATATAATGCTAATTGATTTAAATGTAGAGCTTGACTGGTGGTTGTGTTTATGGGTGAAAGATGTGTGTCGCCTTTTGGAGTGGACAAAACCAGAGAGAGGGAAGGTCCTCAACGAGATTCCGTCCAACAGCAACCCTGTCCAGGTGACGTTCCTACAGGTAGCCATGGCCGGCCACCTCGGCCGGTATGAAGCCCTCGCGTCCGTCCCGCGTCCTTATGTAGAACCACTGACGCTGGTCCTTGGACTCACGGCACTCGCACAGCGTCACAATCTCGCCCTTGTGCACCGCAATGCTCTCCGTAATGTAGTCCGTGTTGATGGCGACTAGAGTTTGCCGCTGGCCCACCTCCTGCTGCCGGCGCAGCGCCTTCAGGCTGGCGTCCGCCTCTGCCTGGTTCTTGGCCGGCTTGTGCTCGTATGGCGGCGGCAGCGGCACAAATTTTGGATGCAAATGCTGGCCATTCTGGCCGTTGGTGATGTAGGACACATTGGAGAGCCTTCGGGCGGGCTGTGACTGGTGTAGGTGGGTCTGGGTCTGCATGGTGGGATTCGGCAACTTCTTGGTTAACTTTTGCTGTTGCTGCAGGGTCACGTACTCGTCCTGGGACGCACCGCTTCGGACCGAAGCGGAACCGGAAGCCACCTGGCGCGTGGATCGCAGCTGGGCGTAGGCCTTCTCCACGAGGCGGGGCTTGGAGGCGGCCCGCAGATAAAGCTTGTCCACCTGCTGCTCCCCGTACAGGGAGCTCGCTGTGCTGCCGCCTTTCGCCAGTTGGTTATTGTTGCTACTATGGTTATTGTTGTTGTTGTTATTGTTGATGGCGGTGCTGCTGATCTTGAGGAGCTCCTCCGCGGGCTTGGCGCTGCGTGGCGTGCGTGCGCCATCGGAACGGGTGCCGCCCCTCAGCCGGATCTCCTTCTCCGAGTCGGTCATGTTGCCACATGGCCGGGGAAAGACATCTGCATTGGACTCCCAGCAGGGCGTGCTCCGGGAGCCGGCCCTCGCCTGCTGCGGCAGAATCCCCAAGGGCAAGCAGCAGGCATATCCCACGTAGCCCTCCTCCGCGTGGGGCGTTTGGACATACAGCCAGTTCTGGTTCTTGAACACGGCATTCACCACCATGCCGAGGGGCAGCGGTATCTCCAGCTGGTAGCCACCGGGTCGGGTCTGGTAGAGGGTGCTGGCCGTTGCCAGGACGACGGGTATGTTGCCCGGCGTGGCCAGCGAGCAGCGCGAGAGGAACTCGTCCACGTTGTGAATCTCGTAGCCGAAGCGCTGCACTCGATTGCGATCCCGGCGCTTGCGATGGCGGTGACGACGCTGCTGCTGCTGCTGCTGATGATGGGGGGCAGAACCGCCTCCACTGGCGCCTCCTCCTCCTCCGCCGCCCTCCGAAGCTGCCACCAAACTGGGCTCCGAGTAGGATGTACATTTCAGTGATTCCGCTCCGGTGACCGATCCCCTGGCCTCGCCTGCCTGTGAGCCACTGGATCGCGCCTGCTGCAGCCTGGTGGCCAGTTTCTTGCGGATCTCATTCCGCTTCCTGGCCAGGAGCAACGCCTCGCTGTGGCCATCGCTCCTCGGCGCTCGTTGTGGTGTGCACACGAAGAGCAGCTCTTTGGTGGAGGCGGCGGCCACTGGTCCGCCGTTTTGATTGCTCCTGGACACGTCCAGCAGGTTCTGGTTGCTGAAGAACTTCTGGTGGTTGGCCAGGTGTCCGTTGGGCGGCGCCTGATGAGCGGTGGGCGTGGTGGCATAGCCATTGAGCGGCTCTCCGCCGCTCGGCAGCTGCTTGATCCTGTACCGCTTCTTGGTGACATCCAGCTGCGTGGGCACCGGCTCTGTCCTGACCACCAGCACATCGTTCTCCTTGCGCTCCTGCGCCGGCTCATCCTCATGATGGGGCACCGGCTCCTTCTGCGGCGTTGGTGGTGCCGCCTGCGTCTGGGGCGTCTGCTGCTGCTGCTGCTCCCGTAGCACCCAGGTAAGAGAGATGCGCGGCCGTCGCAGGCTCAGGTTCTGACCCATCGCCAGCTGCGGAGTGCTCTTTGCTCGCCCACCGGCCACTAGTGGCAGCAGCTCATCGATCTCCACATAGTCCGAGCTGTACTCGAAGCTCTCCGGCTCGGGATTGGGATCGGGAGCTGGAGCGGGATCGGGATCGGCCGGAGGCGGTGGGGTGGCCGTGAAGTTGCCCACGGAACTGTCGCTGCTACCGGGCTGTTGAAGGATCAGGGCGCAGGCGTGCAACAGGTCTGGACAATAGGCATCTGAAGAAAAAAGGGAGGCGGAGCTATAGTTTGGTTTTATGGGAGGTCTCCTGACTGACTTACCCCTCACCCCACGCCTGCGGCGGCGCTGGCGTCTGGTAACACTGCCTCCTAGCTCGGAGCAGCTGGACTCGGAGCTGCTGGAGCTGCTGTCTGTGCTGGAAGCGAACCGGAGCTGCTGCTGTTGCAGTTCTCTAAGTCTTCGTCGGCGTCGTGCCTGCTGACGTGCTGCTGCTGATGGTGCTGCTGCTTCCCTGGCTGCTGTGACCTCCGCTGCCGACCTCAGTGGCACGACAGGATGCACGGCATCCTCCCGCTGAACTAGCCCCGATCCTGGTCCTGCTTCCCTTGGCCTCTCCGTATAGCTGGGCGGCGGTGTCAGGGGCAGGGGGCAGTAGTTGGGAGGTGGCGGCAATTGCAGTGAGATGGGTACTCTCAAGGCCGAATCCTCGAGCACGTAGTCGTTCTCCCTGGCCTGCAACTCTATGGTGTTCAAGGGGTGTGTGCCTTCTGTGGGATGCGTGCCTTCTGTGCTACTGACGGCATCGCCTCCATTATGGCGATATGCGGGTGACGGCGAGGGAACTGCACAAAAAATGTTATAATATTTATGAATATATTATATATTAGAATAAACTTGCAAGGGTATTAAAATGTAGTCAGAATTATAAATCATACATTTAAACCATATGTATAATAAATAAATAAATAAATTTTCGACAGAAAAAAAAGTATAAATTTTTTTTAATTTTATAAGGGGTTACATCATTAAATGTTTCAAAAATTGACAAAAATTCTAATTTTTTAAAATTTTAAACTGAGTATGCAGATTTATTAATTTGTTAATACCTAGCATAGCAAAGCTTTCCGAATTGAAATTAAAGCATTTTTGGCTTAGTTATGAAAAATAAGCATATAATAATCCTTAATTATTATATCCTTGAAGGATATTTAAGATTTAGTCAGAAGCTTGTAATAATGTGAAGGAATCATTTCCGACCCTATAAATCATATATATTCTTTATCAGCATCAACAGGAGAATCGATCTAGGCACCTCCGGCCAAAAAATAAAATTTTCAAAAATGTTCGATTTTTTCAAAAAAAGGAAAGGGGTTACATCATTAAAATTTTCAAAAAATGGCCAAAAATTTATTTTTTTTACGTTTTAAACTGAGTATGCAGATTTATTAACCTAATAAAAACTAGCATAAAACAGCTTTCCGAATTAAAATTAATGCTTTTTTGGCTTAGTTATGAGATTTTTAAATCTTGATTTGTCGAAAAAATACTCATATAAAAATATCGAAAATGTACTAAAAAATGGCATTATACTTTTATTCAGAAGCTTGTAACGCAGTGAAGGAGTCATTTCCGACCCTATAAATCATATATATTCTTTATCAGCATCAACAGGAGAATCGATCTAGGCACCTCCGGCCAAAAAATAAAATTTTCAAAAATGTTCGATTTTTTCAAAAAAAGGAAAGGGGTTACATCATTAAAATTTTCAAAAAATGGCCAAAAATTTATTTTTTTTACGTTTTAAACTGAGTATGCAGATTTATTAACCTAATAAAAACTAGCATAAAACAGCTTTCCGAATTAAAATTAATGCTTTTTTGGCTTAGTTATGAGATTTTTAAATCTTGATTTGTCGAAAAAATACTCATATAAAAATATCGAAAATGTACTAAAAAATGGCATTATACTTTTATTCAGAAGCTTGTAACGCAGTGAAGGAGTCATTTCCGACCCTATAAATCATATATATTCTTTATCAGCATCAACAGGAGAATCGATCTAGGCACCTCCGGCCAAAAAATAAAATTTTCAAAAATGTTCGATTTTTTCAAAAAAAGGAAAGGGGTTACATCATTAAAATTTTCAAAAAATGGCCAAAAATTTATTTTTTTTACGTTTTAAACTGAGTATGCAGATTTATTAACCTAATAAAAACTAGCATAAAACAGCTTTCCGAATTAAAATTAATGCTTTTTTGGCTTAGTTATGAGATTTTTAAATCTTGATTTGTCGAAAAAATACTCATATAAAAATATCGAAAAATGTACTAAAAAATGGCATTATACTTTTATTCAGAAGCTTGTAACGCAGTGAAAGAGTCATTTCCGACCCTATAAATCATATATATTCTTTATCAGCATCAACAGGAGAATCGATCTAGGCACCTCCGGCCAAAAAATAAAATTTTCAAAAATGTTCGATTTTTTCAAAAAAAGGAAAGGGGTTACATCATTAAAATTTTCAAAAAATGGCCAAAAATTTATTTTTTTTTACGTTTTAAACTGAGTATGCAGATTTATTAACCTAATAAAAACTAGCATAAAACAGCTTTCCGAATTAAAATTAATGCTTTTTTGGCTTAGTTATGAGATTTTTAAATCTTGATTTGTCGAAAAAATACTCATATAAAAATATTGAAAAATGTACTAAAAAATGGCATTATACTTTTATTCAGAAGCTTGTAACGCAGTGAAAGAGTCATTTCCGACCCTATAAATCATATATATTCTTTATCAGCATCAACAGGAGAATCGATCTAGGCACCTTCGGCCAAAAAATAAAATTTTCAAAAATGTTCGATTTTTTCAAAAAAAGGAAAGGGGTTACATCATTAAAATTTTCAAAAAATGGCCAAAAATTTATTTTTTTTACGTTTTAAACTGAGTATGCAGATTTATTAGCCTAATAAAAACTAGCATAAAACAGCTTTCCGAATTAAAATTAATGCTTTTTTGGCTTAGTTATGCGATTTTTAAATCTTGATTTGTCGAAAAAATACTCATATAAAAATATGGAAAAATGTACTAAAAAATGGCATTATACTTTTATTCAGAAGCTTGTAACGCAGTGAAGGAGTCATTTCCAACCCTATAAATCATATATATTCTTTATCAGCATCAACAGGAGAATCGATCTAGGCACCTCCGGCCAAAAAATAAAATTTTCAAAAATGTTCGATTTTTTCAAAAAAAGGAAAGGGGTTACATCATTAAAATTTTCAAAAAATGGCCAAAAATTTATTTTTTTTACGTTTTAAACTGAGTATGCAGATTTATTAGCCTAATAAAAACTAGCATAAAACAGCTTTCCGAATTAAAATTAATGCTTTTTTGGCTTAGTTATGCGATTTTTAAATCTTGATTTGTCGAAAAAATACTCATTTAAAAATATGGAAAAATGTACTAAAAAATGGCATTATACTTTTATTCAGAAGCTTGTAACGCAGTGAAGGAGTCATTTCCGACCCTATAAATCATATATATTCTTTATCAGCATCAACAGGAGAATCGATCTAGGCACCTCCGGCCAAAAAATAAAATTTTCAAAAATGTTCGATTTTTTCAAAAAAAGAAAAGGGGTTACATCATTAAAATTTTCAAAAAATGGCCAAAAATTTATTTTTTTTACGTTTTAAACTGAGTATGCAGATTTATTAACCTAATAAAAACTAGCATAAAACAGCTTTCCGAATTAAAATTAATGCTTTTTTGGCTTAGTTATGAGATTTTTAAATCTTGATTTGTCGAAAAAATACTCATATAAAAATATCGAAAATGTACTAAAAAATGGCATTATACTTTTATTCAGAAGCTTGTAACGCAGTGAAGGAGTCATTTCCGACCCTATAAATCATATATATTCTTTATCAGCATCAACAGGAGAATCGATCTAGGCACCTCCGGCCAAAAAATAAAATTTTCAAAAATGTTCGATTTTTTCAAAAAAAGGAAAGGGGTTACATCATTAAAATTTTCAAAAAATGGCCAAAAATTTATTTTTTTTACGTTTTAAACTGAGTATGCAGATTTATTAACCTAATAAAAACTAGCATAAAACAGCTTTCCGAATTAAAATTAATGCTTTTTTGGCTTAGTTATGAGATTTTTAAATCTTGATTTGTCGAAAAAATACTCATATAAAAATATCGAAAAATGTACTAAAAAATGGCATTATACTTTTATTCAGAAGCTTGTAACGCAGTGAAAGAGTCATTTCCGACCCTATAAATCATATATATTCTTTATCAGCATCAACAGGAGAATCGATCTAGGCACCTCCGGCCAAAAAATAAAATTTTCAAAAATGTTCGATTTTTTCAAAAAAAGGAAAGGGGTTACATCATTAAAATTTTCAAAAAATGGCCAAAAATTTATTTTTTTTACGTTTTAAACTGAGTATGCAGATTTATTAACCTAATAAAAACTAGCATAAAACAGCTTTCCGAATTAAAATTAATGCTTTTTTGGCTTAGTTATGAGATTTTTAAATCTTGATTTGTCGAAAAAATACTCATATAAAAATATTGAAAAATGTACTAAAAAATGGCATTATACTTTTATTCAGAAGCTTGTAACGCAGTGAAAGAGTCATTTCCGACCCTATAAATCATATATATTCTTTATCAGCATCAACAGGAGAATCGATCTAGGCACCTTCGGCCAAAAAATAAAATTTTCAAAAATGTTCGATTTTTTCAAAAAAAGGAAAGGGGTTACATCATTAAAATTTTCAAAAAATGGCCAAAAATTTATTTTTTTTACGTTTTAAACTGAGTATGCAGATTTATTAGCCTAATAAAAACTAGCATAAAACAGCTTTCCGAATTAAAATTAATGCTTTTTTGGCTTAGTTATGCGATTTTTAAATCTTGATTTGTCGAAAAAATACTCATATAAAAATATGGAAAAATGTACTAAAAAATGGCATTATACTTTTATTCAGAAGCTTGTAACGCAGTGAAGGAGTCATTTCCAACCCTATAAATCATATATATTCTTTATCAGCATCAACAGGAGAATCGATCTAGGCACCTCCGGCCAAAAAATAAAATTTTCAAAAATGTTCGATTTTTTCAAAAAAAGGAAAGGGGTTACATCATTAAAATTTTCAAAAAATGGCCAAAAATTTATTTTTTTTACGTTTTAAACTGAGTATGCAGATTTATTAGCCTAATAAAAACTAGCATAAAACAGCTTTCCGAATTAAAATTAATGCTTTTTTGGCTTAGTTATGCGATTTTTAAATCTTGATTTGTCGAAAAAATACTCATTTAAAAATATGGAAAAATGTACTAAAAAATGGCATTATACTTTTATTCAGAAGCTTGTAACGCAGTGAAGGAGTCATTTCCGACCCTATAAATCATATATATTCTTTATCAGCATCAACAGGAGAATCGATCTAGGCACCTCCGGCCAAAAAATAAAATTTTCAAAAATGTTCGATTTTTTCAAAAAAAGGAAAGGGGTTACATCATTAAAATTTTCAAAAAATGGCAAAAAATTTATTTTTTTTACGTTTTAAACTGAGTATGCAGATTTATTAACCTAATAAAAACTAGCATAAAACAGCTTTCCGAATTAAAATTAATGCTTTTTTGGCTTAGTTATGAGATTTTTAAATCTTGATTTGTCGAAAAAATACTCATATAAAAATATCGAAAATGTACTAAAAAATGGCATTATACTTTTATTCAGAAGCTTGTAACGCAGTGAAGGAGTCATTTCCGACCCTATAAATCATATATATTCTTTATCAGCATCAACAGGAGAATCGATCTAGGCACCTCCGGCCAAAAAATAAAATTTTCAAAAATGTTCGATTTTTTCAAAAAAAGGAAAGGGGTTACATCATTAAAATTTTCAAAAAATGGCCAAAAATTTATTTTTTTTACGTTTTAAACTGAGTATGCAGATTTATTAACCTAATAAAAACTAGCATAAAACAGCTTTCCGAATTAAAATTAATGCTTTTTTGGCTTAGTTATGAGATTTTTAAATCTTGATTTGTCGAAAAAATACTCATATAAAAATATCGAAAATGTACTAAAAAATGGCATTATACTTTTATTCAGAAGCTTGTAACGCAGTGAAGGAGTCATTTCCGACCCTATAAATCATATATATTCTTTATCAGCATCAACAGGAGAATCGATCTAGGCACCTCCGGCCAAAAAATAAAATTTTCAAAAATGTTCGATTTTTTCAAAAAAAGGAAAGGGGTTACATCATTAAAATTTTCAAAAAATGGCCAAAAATTTATTTTTTTTACGTTTTAAACTGAGTATGCAGATTTATTAACCTAATAAAAACTAGCATAAAACAGCTTTCCGAATTAAAATTAATGCTTTTTTGGCTTAGTTATGAGATTTTTAAATCTTGATTTGTCGAAAAAATACTCATATAAAAATATCGAAAAATGTACTAAAAAATGGCATTATACTTTTATTCAGAAGCTTGTAACGCAGTGAAAGAGTCATTTCCGACCCTATAAATCATATATATTCTTTATCAGCATCAACAGGAGAATCGATCTAGGCACCTCCGGCCAAAAAATAAAATTTTCAAAAATGTTCGATTTTTTCAAAAAAAGGAAAGGGGTTACATCATTAAAATTTTCAAAAAATGGCCAAAAATTTATTTTTTTTACGTTTTAAACTGAGTATGCAGATTTATTAACCTAATAAAAACTAGCATAAAACAGCTTTCCGAATTAAAATTAATGCTTTTTTGGCTTAGTTATGAGATTTTTAAATCTTGATTTGTCGAAAAAATACTCATATAAAAATATTGAAAAATGTACTAAAAAATGGCATTATACTTTTATTCAGAAGCTTGTAACGCAGTGAAAGAGTCATTTCCGACCCTATAAATCATATATATTCTTTATCAGCATCAACAGGAGAATCGATCTAGGCACCTTCGGCCAAAAAATAAAATTTTCAAAAATGTTCGATTTTTTCAAAAAAAGGAAAGGGGTTACATCATTAAAATTTTCAAAAAATGGCCAAAAATTTATTTTTTTTACGTTTTAAACTGAGTATGCAGATTTATTAGCCTAATAAAAACTAGCATAAAACAGCTTTCCGAATTAAAATTAATGCTTTTTTGGCTTAGTTATGCGATTTTTAAATCTTGATTTGTCGAAAAAATACTCATATAAAAATATGGAAAAATGTACTAAAAAATGGCATTATACTTTTATTCAGAAGCTTGTAACGCAGTGAAGGAGTCATTTCCAACCCTATAAATCATATATATTCTTTATCAGCATCAACAGGAGAATCGATCTAGGCACCTCCGGCCAAAAAATAAAATTTTCAAAAATGTTCGATTTTTTCAAAAAAAGGAAAGGGGTTACATCATTAAAATTTTCAAAAAATGGCCAAAAATTTATTTTTTTTACGTTTTAAACTGAGTATGCAGATTTATTAGCCTAATAAAAACTAGCATAAAACAGCTTTCCGAATTAAAATTAATGCTTTTTTGGCTTAGTTATGCGATTTTTAAATCTTGATTTGTCGAAAAAATACTCATTTAAAAATATGGAAAAATGTACTAAAAAATGGCATTATACTTTTATTCAGAAGCTTGTAACGCAGTGAAGGAGTCATTTCCGACCCTATAAATCATATATATTCTTTATCAGCATCAACAGGAGAATCGATCTAGGCACCTCCGGCCAAAAAATAAAATTTTCAAAAATGTTCGATTTTTTCAAAAAAAGGAAAGGGGTTACATCATTAAAATTTTCAAAAAATGGCCAAAAATTTATTTTTTTTACGTTTTAAACTGAGTATGCAGATTTATTAACCTAATAAAAACTAGCATAAAACAGCTTTCCGAATTAAAATTAATGCTTTTTTGGCTTAGTTATGCGATTTTTAAATCTTGATTTGTCGAAAAAATACTCATATAAAAATATGGAAAAATGTACTAAAAAATGGCATTATACTTTTATTCAGAAGCTTGTAACGCAGTGAAGGAGTCATTTCCAACCCTATAAATCATATATATTCTTTATCAGCATCAACAGGAGAATCGATCTAGGCACCTCCGGCCAAAAAATAAAATTTTCAAAAATGTTCGATTTTTTCAAAAAAAGGAAAGGGGTTACATCATTAAAATTTTCAAAAAATGGCCAAAAATTTATTTTTTTTACGTTTTAAACTGAGTATGCAGATTTATTAGCCTAATAAAAACTAGCATAAAACAGCTTTCCGAATTAAAATTAATGCTTTTTTGGCTTAGTTATGCGATTTTTAAATCTTGATTTGTCGAAAAAATACTCATATAAAAATATGGAAAAATGTACTAAAAAATGGCATTATACTTTTATTCAGAAGCTTGTAACGCAGTGAAGGAGTCATTTCCAACCCTATAAATCATATATATTCTTTATCAGCATCAACAGGAGAATCGATCTAGGCACCTCCGGCCAAAAAATAAAATTTTCAAAAATGTTCGATTTTTTCAAAAAAAGGAAAGGGGTTACATCATTAAAATTTTCAAAAAATGGCCAAAAATTTATTTTTTTTACGTTTTAAACTGAGTATGCAGATTTATTAGCCTAATAAAAACTAGCATAAAACAGCTTTCCGAATTAAAATTAATGCTTTTTTGGCTTAGTTATGCGATTTTTAAATCTTGATTTGTCGAAAAAATACTCATTTAAAAATATGGAAAAATGTACTAAAAAATGGCATTATACTTTTATTCAGAAGCTTGTAACGCAGTGA
This sequence comes from Drosophila bunnanda, assembly GCA_035046265.1. Taxonomy (NCBI): domain Eukaryota; kingdom Metazoa; phylum Arthropoda; class Insecta; order Diptera; family Drosophilidae; genus Drosophila; species Drosophila bunnanda. The sequence goes on from JAWNOB010000075.1 coordinate 10,400,583, forward strand.
TGGAGTCATTTCCGACCCTATAAATCATATATATTCTTTATCAGCATCAACAGGAGAATCGATCTAGGCACCTTCGGCCAAAAAATAAAATTTTCAAAAATGTTCGATTTTTTCAAAAAAAGGAAAGGGGTTACATCATTAAAATTTTCAAAAAATGGCCAAAAATTTATTTTTTTTACGTTTTAAACTGAGTATGCAGATTTATTAGCCTAATAAAAACTAGCATAAAACAGCTTTCCGAATTAAAATTAATGCTTTTTTGGCTTAGTTATGCGATTTTTAAATCTTGATTTGTCGAAAAAATACTCATTTAAAAATATGGAAAAATGTACTAAAAAATGGCATTATACTTTTATTCAGAAGCTTGTAACGCAGTGAAGGAGTCATTTCCGACCCTATAAATCATATATATTCTTTATCAGCATCAACAGGAGAATCGATCTAGGCACCTCCGGCCAAAAAATAAAATATTCAAAAATGTTCGATTTTTTCAAAAAAAGGAAAGGGGTTACATCATTAAAATTTTCAAAAAATGGCCAAAAATTTATTTTTTTTTACGTTTTAAACTGAGTATGCAGATTTATTAACCTAATAAAAACTAGCATAAAACAGCTTTCCGAATTAAAATTAATGCTTTTTTGGCTTAGTTATGCGATTTTTAAATCTTGATTTGTCGAAAAAATACTCATTTAAAAATATGGAAAAATGTACTAAAAAATGGCATTATACTTTTATTCAGAAGCTTGTAACGCAGTGAAGGAGTCATTTCCGACCCTATAAATCATATATATTCTTTATCAGCATCAACAGGAGAATCGATCTAGGCACCTCCGGCCAAAAAATAAAATATTCAAAAATGTTCGATTTTTTCAAAAAAAGGAAAGGGGTTACATCATTAAAATTTTCAAAAAATGGCCAAAAATTTATTTTTTTTTACGTTTTAAACTGAGTATGCAGATTTATTAACCTAATAAAAACTAGCATAAAACAGCTTTCCGAATTAAAATTAATGCTTTTTTGGCTTAGTTATGCGATTTTTAAATCTTGATTTGTCGAAAAAATACTCATATAAAAATATCGAAAAATGTACTAAAAAATGGCATTATACTTTTATTCAGAAGCTTGTAACGCAGTGAAGGAGTCATTTCCGACCCTATAAATCATATATATTCTTTATCAGCATCAACAGGAGAATCGATCTAGGCACCTCCGGCCAAAATATAAAATTTTCAAAAATGTTCGATTTTTTCAAAAAAAGGAAAGGGGTTACATCATTAAAATTTTCAAAAAATGGCCAAAAATTTATTTTTTTTACGTTTTAAACTGAGTATGCAGATTTATTAACCTAATAAAAACTAGCATAAAACAGCTTTCCGAATTAAAATTAATGCTTTTTTGGCTTAGTTATGAGATTTTTAAATCTTGATTTGTCGAAAAAATACTCATATAAAAATATCGAAAAATGTACTAAAAATGGCATTATACTTTTATTCAGAAGCTTGTAACGCAGTGAAGGAGTCATTTCCGACCCTATAAATCATATATATTCTATATCAGCATCAACAGGAGAATCGATCTAGGCACCTCCGGCCAAAAAATAAAATTTTCAAAAATGTTCGATTTTTTCAAAAAAAGGAAAGGGGTTACATCATTAAAATTTTCAAAAAATGGCCAAAAATTTATTTTTTTTACGTTTTAAACTGAGTATGCAGATTTATTAACCTAATAAAAACTAGCATAAAACAGCTTTCCGAATTAAAATTAATGCTTTTTTGGCTTAGTTATGAGATTTTTAAATCTTGATTTGTCGAAAAAATACTCATATAAAAATATCGAAAAATGTACTAAAAAATGGCATTATACTTTTATTCAGAAGCTTGTAACGCAGTGAAAGAGTCATTTCCGACCCTATAAATCATATATATTCTTTATCAGCATCAACAGGAGAATCGATCTAGGCACCTCCGGCCAAAAAATAAAATTTTCAAAAATGTTCGATTTTTTCAAAAAAAGGAAAGGGGTTACATCATTAAAATTTTCAAAAAATGGCCAAAAATTTATTTTTTTTACGTTTTAAACTGAGTATGCAGATTTATTAACCTAATAAAAACTAGCATAAAACAGCTTTCCGAATTAAAATTAATGCTTTTTTGGCTTAGTTATGAGATTTTTAAATCTTGATTTGTCGAAAAAATACTCATATAAAAATATTGAAAAATGTACTAAAAAATGGCATTATACTTTTATTCAGAAGCTTGTAACGCAGTGAAAGAGTCATTTCCGACCCTATAAATCATATATATTCTTTATCAGCATCAACAGGAGAATCGATCTAGGCACCTTCGGCCAAAAAATAAAATTTTCAAAAATGTTCGATTTTTTCAAAAAAAGGAAAGGGGTTACATCATTAAAATTTTCAAAAAATGGCCAAAAATTTATTTTTTTTACGTTTTAAACTGAGTATGCAGATTTATTAGCCTAATAAAAACTAGCATAAAACAGCTTTCCGAATTAAAATTAATGCTTTTTTGGCTTAGTTATGCGATTTTTAAATCTTGATTTGTCGAAAAAATACTCATATAAAAATATGGAAAAATGTACTAAAAAATGGCATTATACTTTTATTCAGAAGCTTGTAACGCAGTGAAGGAGTCATTTCCAACCCTATAAATCATATATATTCTTTATCAGCATCAACAGGAGAATCGATCTAGGCACCTCCGGCCAAAAAATAAAATTTTCAAAAATGTTCGATTTTTTCAAAAAAAGGAAAGGGGTTACATCATTAAAATTTTCAAAAAATGGCCAAAAATTTATTTTTTTTACGTTTTAAACTGAGTATGCAGATTTATTAGCCTAATAAAAACTAGCATAAAACAGCTTTCCGAATTAAAATTAATGCTTTTTTGGCTTAGTTATGCGATTTTTAAATCTTGATTTGTCGAAAAAATACTCATTTAAAAATATGGAAAAATGTACTAAAAAATGGCATTATACTTTTATTCAGAAGCTTGTAACGCAGTGAAGGAGTCATTTCCGACCCTATAAATCATATATATTCTTTATCAGCATCAACAGGAGAATCGATCTAGGCACCTCCGGCCAAAAAATAAAATTTTCAAAAATGTTCGATTTTTTCAAAAAAAGGAAAGGGGTTACATCATTAAAATTTTCAAAAAATGGCCAAAAATTTATTTTTTTTACGTTTTAAACTGAGTATGCAGATTTATTAACCTAATAAAAACTAGCATAAAACAGCTTTCCGAATTAAAATTAATGCTTTTTTGGCTTAGTTATGCGATTTTTAAATCTTGATTTGTCGAAAAAATACTCATATAAAAATATGGAAAAATGTACTAAAAAATGGCATTATACTTTTATTCAGAAGCTTGTAACGCAGTGAAGGAGTCATTTCCAACCCTATAAATCATATATATTCTTTATCAGCATCAACAGGAGAATCGATCTAGGCACCTCCGGCCAAAAAATAAAATTTTCAAAAATGTTCGATTTTTTCAAAAAAAGGAAAGGGGTTACATCATTAAAATTTTCAAAAAATGGCCAAAAATTTATTTTTTTTACGTTTTAAACTGAGTATGCAGATTTATTAGCCTAATAAAAACTAGCATAAAACAGCTTTCCGAATTAAAATTAATGCTTTTTTGGCTTAGTTATGCGATTTTTAAATCTTGATTTGTCGAAAAAATACTCATATAAAAATATGGAAAAATGTACTAAAAAATGGCATTATACTTTTATTCAGAAGCTTGTAACGCAGTGAAGGAGTCATTTCCAACCCTATAAATCATATATATTCTTTATCAGCATCAACAGGAGAATCGATCTAGGCACCTCCGGCCAAAAAATAAAATTTTCAAAAATGTTCGATTTTTTCAAAAAAAGGAAAGGGGTTACATCATTAAAATTTTCAAAAAATGGCCAAAAATTTATTTTTTTTACGTTTTAAACTGAGTATGCAGATTTATTAGCCTAATAAAAACTAGCATAAAACAGCTTTCCGAATTAAAATTAATGCTTTTTTGGCTTAGTTATGCGATTTTTAAATCTTGATTTGTCGAAAAAATACTCATTTAAAAATATGGAAAAATGTACTAAAAAATGGCATTATACTTTTATTCAGAAGCTTGTAACGCAGTGATGGAGTCATTTCCGACCCTATAAATCATATATATTCTTTATCAGCATCAACAGGAGAATCGATCTAGGCACCTTCGGCCAAAAAATAAAATTTTCAAAAATGTTCGATTTTTTCAAAAAAAGGAAAGGGGTTACATCATTAAAATTTTCAAAAAATGGCCAAAAATTTATTTTTTTTACGTTTTAAACTGAGTATGCAGATTTATTAGCCTAATAAAAACTAGCATAAAACAGCTTTCCGAATTAAAATTAATGCTTTTTTGGCTTAGTTATGCGATTTTTAAATCTTGATTTGTCGAAAAAATACTCATTTAAAAATATGGAAAAATGTACTAAAAAATGGCATTATACTTTTATTCAGAAGCTTGTAACGCAGTGAAGGAGTCATTTCCGACCCTATAAATCATATATATTCTTTATCAGCATCAACAGGAGAATCGATCTAGGCACCTCCGGCCAAAAAATAAAATATTCAAAAATGTTCGATTTTTTCAAAAAAAGGAAAGGGGTTACATCATTAAAATTTTCAAAAAATGGCCAAAAATTTATTTTTTTTTACGTTTTAAACTGAGTATGCAGATTTATTAACCTAATAAAAACTAGCATAAAACAGCTTTCCGAATTAAAATTAATGCTTTTTTGGCTTAGTTATGCGATTTTTAAATCTTGATTTGTCGAAAAAATACTCATTTAAAAATATGGAAAAATGTACTAAAAAATGGCATTATACTTTTATTCAGAAGCTTGTAACGCAGTGAAGGAGTCATTTCCGACCCTATAAATCATATATATTCTTTATCAGCATCAACAGGAGAATCGATCTAGGCACCTCCGGCCAAAAAATAAAATATTCAAAAATGTTCGATTTTTTCAAAAAAAGGAAAGGGGTTACATCATTAAAATTTTCAAAAAATGGCCAAAAATTTATTTTTTTTTACGTTTTAAACTGAGTATGCAGATTTATTAACCTAATAAAAACTAGCATAAAACAGCTTTCCGAATTAAAATTAATGCTTTTTTGGCTTAGTTATGCGATTTTTAAATCTTGATTTGTCGAAAAAATACTCATATAAAAATATCGAAAAATGTACTAAAAAATGGCATTATACTTTTATTCAGAAGCTTGTAACGCAGTGAAGGAGTCATTTCCGACCCTATAAATCATATATATTCTTTATCAGCATCAACAGGAGAATCGATCTAGGCACCTCCGGCCAAAATATAAAATTTTCAAAAATGTTCGATTTTTTCAAAAAAAGGAAAGGGGTTACATCATTAAAATTTTCAAAAAATGGCCAAAAATTTATTTTTTTTACGTTTTAAACTGAGTATGCAGATTTATTAACCTAATAAAAACTAGCATAAAACAGCTTTCCGAATTAAAATTAATGCTTTTTTGGCTTAGTTATGAGATTTTTAAATCTTGATTTGTCGAAAAAATACTCATATAAAAATATCGAAAAATGTACTAAAAATGGCATTATACTTTTATTCAGAAGCTTGTAACGCAGTGAAGGAGTCATTTCCGACCCTATAAATCATATATATTCTATATCAGCATCAACAGGAGAATCGATCTAGGCACCTCCGGCCAAAAAATAAAATTTTCAAAAATGTTCGATTTTTTCAAAAAAAGGAAAGGGGTTACATCATTAAAATTTTCAAAAAATGGCCAAAAATTTATTTTTTTTACGTTTTAAACTGAGTATGCAGATTTATTAACCTAATAAAAACTAGCATAAAACAGCTTTCCGAATTAAAATTAATGCTTTTTTGGCTTAGTTATGCGATTTTTAAATCTTGATTTGTCGAAAAAATACTCATATAAAAATATCGAAAAATGTACTAAAAAATGGCATTATACTTTTATTCAGAAGCTTGTAACGCAGTGAAAGAGTCATTTCCGACCCTATAAATCATATATATTCTTTATCAGCATCAACAGGAGAATCGATCTAGGCACCTTCGGCCAAAAAATAAAATTTTCAAAAATGTTCGATTTTTTCAAAAAAAGGAAAGGGGTTACATCATTAAAATTTTCAAAAAATGGCCAAAAATTTATTTTTTTTACGTTTTAAACTGAGTATGCAGATTTATTAGCCTAATAAAAACTAGCATAAAACAGCTTTCCGAATTAAAATTAATGCTTTTTTGGCTTAGTTATGCGATTTTTAAATCTTGATTTGTCGAAAAAATACTCATTTAAAAATATGGAAAAATGTACTAAAAAATGGCATTATACTTTTATTCAGAAGCTTGTAACGCAGTGAAGGAGTCATTTCCGACCCTATAAATCATATATATTCTTTATCAGCATCAACAGGAGAATCGATCTAGGCACCTCCGGCCAAAAAATAAAATTTTCAAAAATGTTCGATTTTTTCAAAAAAGGGAAAGGGGTTACATCATTAAAATTTTCAAAAAATGGCCAAAAATTTATTTTTTTTACGTTTTAAACTGAGTATGCAGATTTATTAGCCTAATAAAAACTAGCATAAAACAGCTTTCCGAATTAAAATTAATGCTTTTTTGGCTTAGTTATGCGATTTTTAAATCTTGATTTGTCGAAAAAATACTCATATAAAAATATGGAAAAATGTACTAAAAAATGGCATTATACTTTTATTCAGAAGCTTGTAACGCAGTGAAGGAGTCATTTCCAACCCTATAAATCATATATATTCTTTATCAGCATCAACAGGAGAATCGATCTAGGCACCTCCGGCCAAAAAATAAAATTTTCAAAAATGTTCGATTTTTTCAAAAAAAGGAAAGGGGTTACATCATTAAAATTTTCAAAAAATGGCCAAAAATTTATTTTTTTTACGTTTTAAACTGAGTATGCAGATTTATTAGCCTAATAAAAACTAGCATAAAACAGCTTTCCGAATTAAAATTAATGCTTTTTTGGCTTAGTTATGCGATTTTTAAATCTTGATTTGTCGAAAAAATACTCATTTAAAAATATGGAAAAATGTACTAAAAAATGGCATTATACTTTTATTCAGAAGCTTGTAACGCAGTGATGGAGTCATTTCCGACCCTATAAATCATATATATTCTTTATCAGCATCAACAGGAGAATCGATCTAGGCACCTTCGGCCAAAAAATAAAATTTTCAAAAATGTTCGATTTTTTCAAAAAAAGGAAAGGGGTTACATCATTAAAATTTTCAAAAAATGGCCAAAAATTTATTTTTTTTACGTTTTAAACTGAGTATGCAGATTTATTAGCCTAATAAAAACTAGCATAAAACAGCTTTCCGAATTAAAATTAATGCTTTTTTGGCTTAGTTATGCGATTTTTAAATCTTGATTTGTCGAAAAAATACTCATTTAAAAATATGGAAAAATGTACTAAAAAATGGCATTATACTTTTATTCAGAAGCTTGTAACGCAGTGAAGGAGTCATTTCCGACCCTATAAATCATATATATTCTTTATCAGCATCAACAGGAGAATCGATCTAGGCACCTCCGGCCAAAAAATAAAATATTCAAAAATGTTCGATTTTTTCAAAAAAAGGAAAGGGGTTACATCATTAAAATTTTCAAAAAATGGCCAAAAATTTATTTTTTTTTACGTTTTAAACTGAGTATGCAGATTTATTAACCTAATAAAAACTAGCATAAAACAGCTTTCCGAATTAAAATTAATGCTTTTTTGGCTTAGTTATGCGATTTTTAAATCTTGATTTGTCGAAAAAATACTCATATAAAAATATCGAAAAATGTACTAAAAAATGGCATTATACTTTTATTCAGAAGCTTGTAACGCAGTGAAGGAGTCATTTCCGACCCTATAAATCATATATATTCTTTATCAGCATCAACAGGAGAATCGATCTAGGCACCTCCGGCCAAAATATAAAATTTTCAAAAATGTTCGATTTTTTCAAAAAAAGGAAAGGGGTTACATCATTAAAATTTTCAAAAAATGGCCAAAAATTTATTTTTTTTTACGTTTTAAACTGAGTATGCAGATTTATTAACCTAATAAAAACTAGCATAAAACAGCTTTCCGAATTAAAATTAATGCTTTTTTGGCTTAGTTATGAGATTTTTTAATCTTGATTTGTCGAAAAAATACTCATATAAAAATATCGAAAAATGTACTAAAAATGGCATTATACTTTTATTCAGAAGCTTGTAACGCAGTGAAGGAGTCATTTCCGACCCTATAAATCATATATATTCTATATCAGCATCAACAGGAGAATCGATCTAGGCACCTCCGGCCAAAAAATAAAATTTTCAAAAATGTTCGATTTTTTCAAAAAAAGGAAAGGGGTTACATCATTAAAATTTTCAAAAAATTGCCAAAAATTTATTTTTTTTACGTTTTAAACTGAGTATGCAGATTTATTAGCCTAATAAAAACTAGCATAAAACAGCTTTCCGAATTAAAATTAATGCTTTTTTGGCTTAGTTATGCGATTTTTAAATCTTGATTTGTCGAAAAAATACTCATATAAAAATATGGAAAAATGTACTAAAAAATGGGATTATACTTTTATTCAGAAGCTTGTAACGCAGTGAAGGAGTCATTTCCAACCCTATAAATCATATATATTCTTTATCAGCATCAACAGGAGAATCGATCTAGGCACCTCCGGCCAAAAAATAAAATTTTCAAAAATGTTCGATTTTTTCAAAAAAAGGAAAGGGGTTACATCATTAAAATTTTCAAAAAATGGCCAAAAATTTATTTTTTTTACGTTTTAAACTGAGTATGCAGATTTATTAGCCTAATAAAAACTAGCATAAAACAGCTTTCCGAATTAAAATTAATGCTTTTTTGGCTTAGTTATGCGATTTTTAAATCTTGATTTGTCGAAAAAATACTCATATAAAAATATGGAAAAATGTACTAAAAAATAGCATTATACTTTTATTCAGAAGCTTGTAACGCAGTGAAGGAGTCATTTCCAACCCTATAAATCATATATATTCTTTATCAGCATCAACAGGAGAATCGATCTAGGCACCTCCGGCCAAAAAATAAAATTTTCAAAAATGTTCGATTTTTTCAAAAAAAGGAAAGGGGTTACATCATTAAAATTTTCAAAAAATGGCCAAAAATTTATTTTTTTTACGTTTTAAACTGAGTATGCAGATTTATTAGCCTAATAAAAACTAGCATAAAACAGCTTTCCGAATTAAAATTAATGCTTTTTTGGCTTAGTTATGCGATTTTTAAATCTTGATTTGTCGAAAAAATACTCATTTAAAAATATGGAAAAATGTACTAAAAAATGGCATTATACTTTTATTCAGAAGCTTGTAACGCAGTGAAAGAGTCATTTCCGACCCTATAAATCATATATATTCTTTATCAGCATCAACAGGAGAATCGATCTAGGCACCTTCGGCCAAAAAATAAAATTTTCAAAAATGTTCGATTTTTTCAAAAAAAGGAAAGGGGTTACATCATTAAAATTTTCAAAAAATGGCCAAAAATTTATTTTTTTTACGTTTTAAACTGAGTATGCAGATTTATTAGCCTAATAAAAACTAGCATAAAACAGCTTTCCGAATTAAAATTAATGCTTTTTTGACTTAGTTATGCGATTTTTAAATCTTGATTTGTCGAAAAAATACTCATATAAAAATATGGAAAAATGTACTAAAAAATGGCATTATACTTTTATTCAGAAGCTTGTAACGCAGTGAAGGAGTCATTTCCGACCCTATAAATCATATATATTCTTTATCAGCATCAACAGGAGAATCGATCTAGGCACCTCCGGCCAAAAAATAAAATATTCAAAAATGTTCGATTTTTTCAAAAAAAGGAAAGGGGTTACATCATTAAAATTTTCAAAAAATGGCCAAAAATTTATTTTTTTTTACGTTTTAAACTGAGTATGCAGATTTATTAACCTAATAAAAACTAGCATAAAACAGCTTTCCGAATTAAAATTAATGCTTTTTTGGCATAGTTATGAGATTTTTAAATCTTGATTTGTCGAAAAAATACTCATATAAAAATATCGAAAAATGTACTAAAAATGGCATTATACTTTTATTCAGAAGCTTGTAACGCAGTGAAGGAGTCATTTCCGACCCTATAAATCATATATATTCTATATCAGCATCAACAGGAGAATCGATCTAGGCACCTCCGGCCAAAAAATAAAATTTTCAAAAATGTTCGATTTTTTCAAAAAAAGGAAAGGGGTTACATCATTAAAATTTTCAAAAAATGGCCAAAAATTTATTTTTTTTACGTTTTAAACTGAGTATGCAGATTTATTAACCTAATAAAAACTAGCATAGAACAGCTTTTCGAATTAAAATTAATGCTTTTTTGGCTTAGTTATGAGATTTTTAAATCTTGATTTGTCGAAAAAATACTCATATAAAAATATCGAAAAATGTACTAAAAAATGGCATTATACTTTTATTCAGAAGCTTGTAACGCAGTGAAGGAGTCATTTCCGACCCTATAAATCATATATATTCTATATCAGCATCAACAGGAGAATCGATCTAGGCACCTCCGGCCAAAAAATAAAATTTTCAAAAATGTTCGATTTTTTCAAAAAAAGGAAAGGGGTTACATCATTAAAATTTTCAAAAAATGGCCAAAAATTTATTTTTTTTACGTTTTAAACTGAGTATGCAGATTTATTAACCTAATAAAAACTAGCATAAAACAGCTTTCCGAATTAAAATTAATGCTTTTTTGGCTTAGTTATGCGATTTTTAAATCTTGATTTGTCGAAAAAATACTCATATAAAAATATCGAAAAATGTACTAAAAAATGGCATTATACTTTTATTCAGAAGCTTGTAACGCAGTGAAGGAGTCATTTCCGACCCTATAAATCATATATATTCTATATCAGCATCAACAGGAGAATCGATCTAGGCACCTCCGGCCAAAAAATAAAATTTTCAAAAATGTTCGATTTTTTCAAAAAAAGGAAAGGGGTTACATCATTAAAATTTTCAAAAAATGGCCAAAAATTTATTTTTTTTACGTTTTAAACTGAGTATGCAGATTTATTAACCTAATAAAAACTAGCATAAAACAGCTTTCCGAATTAAAATTAATGCTTTTTTAGCTTAGTTATGCGATTTTTAAATCTTGATTTGTCGAAAAAATACTCATATAAAAATATGGAAAAATGTACTAAAAAATGGCATTATACTTTTATTTCATTTCCGACCCTATAAATCATATATATTCTTTATCAGCATCAACAGGAGAATCGATCTAGGCACCTCCGGCCAAAAAATAAAATTTTCAAAAATGTTCGATTTTTTCAAAAAAAGGAAAGGGGTTACATCATTAAAATTTTCAAAAAATGGCCAAAAATTTATTTTTTTTACGTTTTAAACTGAGTATGCAGATTTATTAACCTAATAAAAACTAGCATAAAACAGCTTTCCGAATTAAAATTAATGCTTTTTTGGCTTAGTTATGAGATTTTTAAATCTTGATTTGTCGAAAAAATACTCATATAAAAATATCGAAAAATGTACTAAAAAATGGCATTATACTTTTATTCAGAAGCTTGTAACGCAGTGAAGGAGTCATTTCCGACCCTATAAATCATATATATTCTATATCAGCATCAACAGGAGAATCGATCTAGGCACCTCCGGCCAAAAAATAAAATATTCAAAAATGTTCGATTTCTTCAAAAAAAGGAAAGGGGTTACATCATTAAAATTTTCAAAAAATGGCCAAAAATTTATTTTTTTTACGTTTTAAACTGAGTATGCAGATTTATTAACCTAATAAAAACTAGCATAGAACAGCTTTTCGAATTAAAATTAATGCTTTTTTGGCTTAGTTATGAGATTTTTAAATCTTGATTTGTCGAAAAAATACTCATATAAAAATATCGAAAAATGTACTAAAAAATGGCATTATACTTTTATTCAGAAGCTTGTAACGCAGTGAAGGAGTCATTTCCGACCCTATAAATCATATATATTCTATATCAGCATCAACAGGAGAATCGATCTAGGCACCTCCGGCCAAAAAATAAAATTTTCAAAAATGTTCGATTTTTTCAAAAAAAGGAAAGGGGTTACATCATTAAAATTTTCAAAAAATGGCCAAAAATTTATTTTTTTTACGTTTTAAACTGAGTATGCAGATTTATTAACCTAATAAAAACTAGCATAAAACAGCTTTCCGAATTAAAATTAATGCTTTTTTGGCTTAGTTATGCGATTTTTAAATCTTGATTTGTCGAAAAAATACTCATATAAAAATATCGAAAAATGTACTAAAAAATGGCATTATACTTTTATTCAGAAGCTTGTAACGCAGTGAAGGAGTCATTTCCGACCCTATAAATCATATATATTCTTTATCAGCATCAACAGGAGAATCGATCTAGGCACCTCCGGCCAAAAAATAAAATATTCAAAAATGTTCGATTTTTTCAAAAAAAGGAAAGGGGGGGTTACATCATTAAAATTTTCAAAAAATGGCCAAAAATTTATTTTTTTTACGTTTTAAACTGAGTATGCAGATTTATTAACCTAATAAAAACTAGCATAAAACAGCTTTCCGAATTAAAATTAATGCTTTTTTGGCTTAGTTATGAGATTTTTAAATCTTGATTTGTCGAAAAAATACTCATATAAAAATATCGAAAAATGTACTAAAAAATGGCATTATACTTTTATTCAGAAGCTTGTAACGCAGTGAAGGAGTCATTTCCGACCCTATAAATCATATATATTCTATATCAGCATCAACAGGAGAATCGATCTAGGCACCTCCGGCCAAAAAATAAAATATTCAAAAATGTTCGATTTTTTCAAAAAAAGGAAAGGGGGGGTTACATCATTAAAATTTTCAAAAAATGGCCAAAAATTTATTTTTTTTACGTTTTAAACTGAGTATGCAGATTTATTAACCTAATAAAAACTAGCATAAAACAGCTTTCCGAATTAAAATTAATGCTTTTTTGGCTTAGTTATGAGATTTTTAAATCTTGATTTGTCGAAAAAATACTCATATAAAAATATCGAAAAATGTACTAAAAAATGGCATTATACTTTTATTCAGAAGCTTGTAACGCAGTGAAGGAGTCATTTCCGACCCTATAAATCATATATATTCTATATCAGCATCAACAGGAGAATCGATCTAGGCACCTCCGGCCAAAAAATAAAATATTCAAAAATGTAATGGCATTATACTTTTATTCAGAAGCTTGTATCGCAGTGAAGGAGTCATTTCCGACCCTATAAATCATATATATTCTATATCAGCATCAACAGGAGAATCGATCTAGGCACCTCCGGCCAAAAAATAAAATTTTCAAAAATGTTCAATTTTTTCAAAAAAAAAAAAAGGAAAAAATTTTCAAAAATTGACAAAAATTCGAATTTTTTTAAATTTTATACTGAGTATGCAGATTTATTAATTTATTATTAACTCACATAGCAAAGCTTTCCGAATTGAAATTAAAGCATTTTTGGCTTAGTTATGAACTTTTTAGGCCTTAAAAATACTCAAAAAAATGTATCTAAAAGTCGGTCGCAAAACCCTTTAAAAACCCGTATATATCTTAGCACAAAACCAATTTTAATTAAAATGACAAAGCCCTCGACACCCACAAAGCCCAGACTTGGCTGGGATTGGACCGCCCCCAATAGACACCACTCAGAAAGAAACTCATCAACTCCTAGCCACTCACCTACTACCCTCTCGGACTCTTCACAGGACAATAAAAATTCCAATTATATTAAAGATTCCTCCAATTCAGAAACACTGATGTGGAGCCTGTGTAGTCCATCGGCTGTCTCTGGGGACTAACCTAACCCACTCCAGCTGCTGGCCGTAAAGACCATTGAGACGCGATAACGACACCTGGAGCTGGGCAGCCTGGACAACTCCCACACGGAGGGGGAGCAGGGAATATTTAAAATATTTGCCAATATAAATGTCAGGAGCAGAGAGAGAGAGTGAAGGCGATCGGGAATCGGGAAGAGGATCGCCTTCATATGCGGCTATCAAGGCCAAGATCAGCGAGCAAAGGTAAAGGCGAAGGTGAGGATGAGGATGAGAATGGGTATGAGGATGGGTATAGGTATGGGTACGAGGATGCATGAAGCGTGGCCAATAAAATTCCAAACTGATATGCTCAATGGCAACAACGTGCCACAAGTGAGTAGTAAAATGTCGAAACGTGATGGTATTTCAAAAAAGATACTCGTACCAAATATTGTATCTCGCCTCGCCTGCCTTCATTTTTCCCGCTGCGGATTAGCACATTTGCACAACGTTCAATGGAGGAGAAAATAAAGTCAGGTTTGGCCGGGATTCGAGATGGACTCACTGCCTGTTACCCTCTCACGAGTTATGGCCAGAGAAACTGCAGCAGTTGCAATTGCCAGACAAATTGTGACAAATTAACAACATGGCCACATGGAATGCCATAAGTATATATTTATGGGGATGACAGCTATGGCCAGAGGCAGGGAAAACATGGTAAACTTCTATTGATTATGTCAGTAGAATGGGTTATATTTTCTGTTTATTAGTTTCCTTATATTATAATTTAATTAGTACCCAAAATGATGTTCCAAAACAAACTCTACGAGAAAGTGAAGCGAACCCTTTTGTCTTGAAAAGGGAAACTCCCAGAGATCATAACTAAGCCATGATGAAGCGCAGAAAGGACAAGGCCCTGAGCCCTAAGCCCTGAGCCAAGAGGCCACAAGAATTACAGAGACCGAAAAAATCTGCGGGCCCAGCGGCCACGGCAGCGAGGCGACTTTTACGACCTTTGGCGTGGCGATTCCATTGCGGGGGATCTTCCCTACCACCTCCAGGTGCAGCAGCCCAAGGGGGCGGTGGACGGGGTCCGTCCGTCAGTCTGTCAGTCAGTCGGTTGGCGGTTCCGTTGCCCCAGCCCTAATCAGAAAGGTTCAAGCGCAGAGATCGTGCGAGGATTACATGGGGGTGTGACGACAGGCCAGCTCAAAGTCATTCACTCAACTCCGCCGACTCGGAGCTACAAGCCACAAGCTACGAGCAACGAGCTCCAGCTCCAGCTCCAGCAAGCTTCAAGCTCCAGAGCCGCTGCCCCAAGTCCGTCTCCTGGCTCGACTCCAACTCGATCGTGATGCTGTGGCCTTTAATGGCCTCTACGTGAGACGTGATCGCCACTCAAGGCACACTGGCAATAATTCTGCAATTTACTGCGAAATTTGGGAAATCTTTAGTGGAAATTGTGACACAAAAAGATTGTATTTAATTATAATAAAAATTATAATAAAGAGAGGTATAGTTTGTTCATAAAAAAAGTTTGAAGACCTTCTGTGCTTCTCCGACAATGAAAGGTGTGTCATATCAATGGATTTAAAAGAGTTTCAACTTATTAATGTGTTTAGAATAAAAATAAATTATTTCTTTTAGTGCATTTGTACAGCGGTGGAGCAGTTCAGGGCCGGATTAAGGGCGTGGCCAGCGGCTAGGGGCCTATAAAATCGAAAGTGTTGCTCCGGGTCTCACAGCAGCAGCACCTCAGAAGCGGCGGCCCTCTAATTAAACGCAAAACGGCAGGCTGCCAAATTAGCTAATGACAAGATTGCGCCGGAAAACAGCAGCAGCAGCAACTGCAACTACATCAGCAACATTAACAGCAACAGCAGCAGCAACACCAAGACTGCAACTGCAACTGCTGCAACATCGACATGGGCAACGCATTGCACAAATCCAAATCACAAATCACAAAGCCAAAGCGGCAACGCCTGCCCAAAAATGGTCGGCTCTCTGACAAATTTGTTTTGCAACTTGTTGGCCCGCCTGCTGCAAATATGGGATGTTGGCCCAACATGAACATGGCCACTGGGGCATTGTGGTCAACGGACCGACGCGTTCCACAAGGCACCAGTCAAAGCCACCGCACAGCTGTCTGTCACTCCCTGGATGGAGGAGCCCCTGGTGTCCCGTGTCCAGCCAGTGGACTGGAGTGGAGTGTACATTGGCCCAGTGCGACTCTCCTCTGGTGATAATAATTCAATCGAGAAATGTCGAAGCGTGCAAATCGCGCAATTGATTTGTGTCTGGGACCGACAGCTAAAAAGGCCTTTGGAATTGATTGCTGTTGCATGTGATTAAAGGCCAATTATTCGAGTGTTTCTCTTTGCAAGCAAACAAATGCTAAAAAATTTCATAGGTTCCTTCTAATAATTTGTATAAATTGCTTACTTTATGAGCTTAGTTAGCCTCTCGAGATAGCCTTTCAGATAATTATTTTCCTAGATTTAGAATGTGGGAAATTAGCAGAGAAAGCCACAACCGGGTCAGGATAATCTCAGGCAAGCTACTGAGGAACTCTAGAAATTTTCCAATCAAACCTAATCTCCTCTTTGGCCGCCTTCTCTAAGCCAGATTCCAGAGCCAGCCCAGGGTTTGCTGGCGGACAATCGATAACTGTTTTTGGTCGGCGTTTCGCGCACGTCCCTCGCATATATCTCTTAAATGGCAGCCGCAGATAAGACGCACTAATAAGATAAAAACATTTTAATTGCCACTAAACATGGCAGCGCCTCAGACGGACCACTCTCTACCCGATCCCGAGCCCCAATCCCCGCCAGATCCGGTGCCAGACAACTGTAAAACGGCCACTGCAAAACTACTCGCTCGCGGCAAAAACTCAACCGACATTGTCGCGACTAATGGGTTAACCAAACGCCAGGCAGACGTATAAATAAAACCCTGATTTCTTTGGGATTTAATTAAAAATCCCGGGCTCGATCTGCTTCCAGCACTAATCTGCCATATCCATATCCTCCCAGCACTTAGCCGAGGTGCCAAAACAAATTAACCAGCTTCCGGAGGGATCGTCAAATCTTTAACGACCCCAGGACCCCAGTCCAGCAAGTGCTGGTCCTGGTCCAGAGTCATCAAAGTGACCATCAGCTCCACGATGGCTATAAAATCCAGCATCAACTCGCCTGATTCTCAGATTGTTCATAGGTGACTTGCTAGTGTTGCTAATTCATCCAATTTTACGCCTATTTTGAAAATTACCTTACTGGGGATTTATATTTAATATTTATTGTGGTCTTTGAAGCTTAAAAACATTTCAGCTGTAATTTATTCTTCGCTTTAATTCCTTTTCAAATATAAAAAAAAAATCAAAATACAGGTAATATTTTTTTAGTCAGAGGCTCAAAACACAGTGAAGAACTTATTTCCGACCCTATAAACCATATATATTCTTGATCAGCATTAAAAGCAGAATCGATCTAGTAAGGTCCGGTTAAAATATAAAATTTTCGAATTTTTTTCAAAATTCATAATTCATAATTCATTCATTAAAATTTTGGAAAATTGGCAAAAATTTGAATTTTTAAAAATTTTAAACTGAGTATGCAGATTTATTAATTTATTAAAAACTAACATAGCAGCGCTTTCCGAATTGAAATTAAAGCATTTTTGGCTTTGTTATGCATTTTTTAGGCCTTAAAAATAATCATAAAAATTTACATAAAAATCGGTTTAAATAATGCGAATATTTCGTGTCTTCTTGAAGGCATAAGATGGACAAAAAGCATCTGATTGCCAAAATTCATATATATTCCGATTCGTCAGCAAAATCTTAATTGATTTATAATAAAATGTGAAGTAAAAAAATTTTGAAATTTGAATTTTTTCGAATTTTTTAAAATTTGATAAGGGGTTATATCATTAAAATTTTCAAAAATTTACAAAAATTCGAATTTTTTAAAATTTTAAACTGAGTATGCAGATTTATTAATTTATTAATAACTAACATAGCAAAGCTTTCCGAATTGAAATTAAAGCATTTTTAATTAATGGCTTAATTATGGCATTTTGAAATTTTGATTAGTAAAAAAAAATATCATATAAATTAAATATATTGATAAATATCGTTTAAAGACTGTAAATAGTTAGTTTTCTTAGGAGCATAAGATACCAATGATTAACAAAAGTCATTTATTAATTTTCTTGTGTGACCACCTCTACTCTGACCATATAAAAGGCAGACGCAGGCAATGTCTAATTCCTGTTGACAGGAGCCATGTGTAGCTGGAACCTGGATCAGGTGCCAATGGAAGCATGCCTGCCGCTGCACAGCCATCAAGTGGCTAATTTATGCCAAAAATAATTTACACAAATTTGAGATTTTAGCTTTTCAATTAGCCGGGATCATGTTGCGGCCGGGAGAGGCCAGTTTTATACGCTTTTAATGGTCGCTTGGCCTTTGGGTGGTCAAGACATTTCAGAGATTTGAATAGGTGCGATTCCCAAATGCGATCAAAAGTGAATTAAAATCTTTTATCGACTCGAGGGGAACAGCCCTTTTTACAAGCTGGAAGGGATTGTGCGTGGGCTTGGGGGGATGCGGTTTGCTGGGCCCGGGCAATAAAATTAAACGTTTGTTAGCTCTCGGTGTTTGGTTTTTCGTGCGTGTTTTAAGCGGTTTTAAATATTTATGAGCCCATTTGCCACAGAGCTCGGGACACAAAAATATCATTTTATGGCCTTAATAAATTTAAATGTTGTTGGCGGAGCGGCGAAAGAGCCGATGCTGAAATGAAAGTGTGCTATTTGCAGGTGAAATGAGTCGGCAATGGACTCTTCCAGGTTCGTTTTGGCCAGGACGTTATGGCTGCTTAATTTCTGTATGATTTATTGAAATTATTGGGGAAAATTAAGCCCAACGAAGCCTAATTTATAATAAATAGTTAGCGTATTAAATAGGTTGTGAGAGTTTCTTAAAGACTTGGAGTTTTCTCTGTTGTATTTTTCTATTTTAAATGTCACCAAGAAAAGTCCGTTTCTATTGTCCTGCCTTGGCCGCTCCCTTTGATGAACTCTTATCTCAAGCTTCTTTCTTTTGGCCAAACCACAGAATCAAATTCAAATTCAAATTCAACTAGGAAAAGTACCAGCCAAGATGTCCTTGTTGTCCTGTTAAGCCCGCATGTCCAAGGACAGTCGAACAACTGCCGGCTAGTGCGTATTTATGTCTAGATGGACAACTTTGGAGCACTTGTCTTCCATATGGCCAAGAGGTTAGCAAATACACAGGTAAACTTGTGCTTAAAAATATAAAGGAGATCCTTGTCATTTACATATATTTAATAAAATATATTTGTAATTTACTTAAGAAGGACAAAAATTAAAAAATATATTAAAATTTGTTGAATGTTTGGACAACAGAACAGAATTGACTTTAAAACCAGCAAATAATTCAAAAGAACTTTTTGAATGTAGTAAATATATGGTTGATTTTTTTAATTTATCAATTTTTTAACTATAAAATTTAAAATATAATTAAAAATATTTAAATGTAACCCCCAAGCTCCATAAATATTTCTTTTCGTGTCATTGAAATCAAGTTAGTGGAAGACAAATGTGCCCCCCTTAGTGGCACAGTCCTGGTGCCAGCGCCAGGCGTCACGATAAGCGTCAAAGGACATGAAGGCCATAAAAAGCCATGCTTTCCAGCTGGAGGGGGTGCTGCTTTCTTTGCCCAAAAAAATAAAAAGGGGGAAGATCAAAGCGAAAAAAGCAATAAGTCCTGCGGGCGGAATGTAAATTGAAATACAGGAAGCTGCCAGCAGAGAGGGAGAACTTTGAGCCCGAAACGAAACCGGAATCAGCATCCGTCGAATCCGTAACCAAAAGCAAAGCTGGTTCCGGATCCGGACCTAACCCAACCCGGAAAGGGAAGCACGCGGCACGCAGCACGCACTTTGATTTGCTGCTGGCCAGGATCTTCAGCAAATGGCTTGCTGTTGATGAACCTCTGCAAAGGGCCAAATGGAGAGCAGATGGAGCAAGTGCACTTTGGCCTCTCCGGAAAATATGTCTTCAAGTGCCATCCAAAGCCTTGGGGGGGGAAGGGAAAATCCCTCAATTGCAATCGCAAAAACCCCAAACGAGGAGGAGTTCTTTTAGAAGCCAGAAGCAGTCAGAGTTGGAGTCAGAGTTGGAGTTGGAGCCGGAGTTGGAGCCCTTTGTCTTCCTTTGAAATGCCGCGTGCTTTATTAAAATTTCCATCGTGTAGGATAGAGGGAGTAGGGGCTGCTGGTGTCCCTTTGGGGACATTGTTATAAATTCCTTTACTGAAAAATGTGAAAAATGCGCCATGTAAATTATTTCTGCGTCATTTTTTCGCTCGCGCTCGCGCTTTGCTTTTTTATTGTGCATGATAAATTTTTATTGTAATTGGCTGTTGATTTATGGCCCTTGGCCTCCTCTATGGCCAGCATAGACTCCGGGGAGCCGGAATCTCGGACTCAGCCGCGATAACAAGTGCCAGATAAACGATTCTCTTTCAATTTGCCATTAATTAGGCGAAACAGCGGGCGCAGAGGCGCTGCCTCCTTCTCGGGAGGCTCAAGCCTGGTCTCAAATGGTCGGGGCATAAAAACTAATCGCGGCATTACAGAAATCATCTATGAAATTGCCCCCGCTGATGCGTAACGTGCACTGGGAGAAAATTTGAATCACATTTTTAAAAATCTTCAAAGAATTTAAACAGTCTTTATGTTATATATTTTAATTCAACAATTACCTATCTTTTAGTTGAAGATGGAAGACATTTCTTCTTCCTAGGGATTATTATTACTCGAAACATTTTCTTACGGTGTGGTCCAGCCCACCCAGGCACCCAAGCAGGAAGTGCAAGCCCGGAGAATAGGCCTCAAATCCAAATCTAAAGCCACATCCCACAACAGACCCATTGTTTGTTAGATGCTCTGCAGTCAAACACCATAAAACTTTATGAACCCTCCTCCATGGGCCTTGGCAGGCAAAAAGGTTTTCATTCCTACTCCCGCCCAGAAGTGGCAGATTTTTTAATGCCTTGCAAGAGAGATTTCATGGTAATTTCGCCGGGTTATAACAATTTACAAATTATGTAATCGAAATTTATTGCCCCAGCCAAAGAGCTCCTGCTCCTCCTACTCCCACTCCTTGGGGCCATTTCTGGCAGCTCCTCTATTCGCGTGCTCGATTCTCCATTCCCGATTTTTCTATGTAGCTGCTGATGCCTGATGCTGGGTGGGCCTTCTTTTTGGACATGCACAGGTGGCCCTGATGGCCATCAGAGGCTTTGATGTGCGCCACATTTGACTCCCGGCCAGAACGAACGGAACGGAACGGCATGGATCGGGAGATGACTTCAGATAAGTAAAAGCGGAGTTATGCCATAAAATCAAAGCTTTTGATGGGGGAAAATCAGAGACTTGCATAGGCATACGCTTAACTTTACGCACATTAATTATTATAAATTTAATATGCTTAAAAAGTATGCTAATAATATATATTGTAATTATACTAAATCAGAGCTGGCAATATCTTTTTACGATACCAAAGATGGCTTGGCATAAAAGCTCTTTGAGAACTCCAACAAAACCCATTGAAGGGGAACTAACTTCCCCAAGAAGGTGACACAAATTGAGTTATACTCATTCCCGCACTCGAAGCTCTGTCCAAGGACATTAGTTTCCCTTCCACCTGTGGGATGGCTCTATATAGGCTTCTGGGCGAGAAAGTTCGCCGCAGATAAATGGCAATTTGTACGCATTAACCTGCAGATCCGCCCTCGAATCTCACAGAGCCGTGACCCATTAGTTACGGCACTTTCCAAACAAACTCCAATAATGCAGCCATTAAATGCCAACTATTCTGCCATCAAGTGCTTTAGTTTGACATAAATCTAGCCTCTCGACCGGATGGGCGAAACTTTTGCTGCCGCCGTTGCCACAAATCTGAGCTCGCTCTATCGCCCGGCCAGCTTCCCTTTCCACTCGCCACTCCCAAGTGGCCACCCACAGTATCCTGGTCCTGTTTGGAGTTCCAGCAATCCACCAGAATCAGCGGACTGTGTCCTGCGAGAGCTTATGTTGCAGCTTTAATTAACGCCAGGTTTTGTGACTGCCTATCCCCGCCGCTTCCCTGTTTGCCCCACCTTTCAGTTTGGCCAACAGGTGCGGAAAGTTTTGACCAACTAGCACTCTGGTCGCATTTCACCCCCTTTTCGACGACTTTGTGCACTGGAAGAAATGTATTTTCTTCTAAGGTTTCAAGATTTAAAATTGAGATTAAACAAAAGTGTCCTGGTGAAACATTTTTTTGGATATTTACAAGGATTTACAAGCTATAAGATATAATAGAAATATGTTTAAGGAATTCCCACATTTTTAAGATATATCCTACTCCGTTTTTTTTTTTTGAAATGAACCCAATATTTCCCCCCAGTGCATCCATTTCGATGCCCACCCCAGTGTATTTTTATTTAATTTAGAGTCGCGCATTGCCGGCCAGGACTTTCATGTTGTAATTTCCTCAAATTTACGAGTTTGCTTAGCCCGGATACGGGCTGGGTTTCGGGTGGCTAGTGCAGGAGGACTTGTATTTTTTGGGCAAGGGAAAGGGAATGGGTATGAGGACGAGGATGAGGCTGCAGAGCCAGGATTTACGACTCTGCTTGGTTGGGTTAGTTTCAGTGCCTGCCAGTTGGGTTTTCCGGAGAGCTCCATCGCCGCCCTCCCTCCGGTCTCCGCTGCGGCTTGTTAGCGCCTCGGCTTTCATTTTATTAGCAGCATCCTCTCTAGGCGGCCCCCGCGTTATCCTTCTCAGCCAGATTGCTGTAAATGAGCAACTTTTTGGCCCCATAAACGGCAGAGTGTGTGTGTGCCTGCTTTTTGGTAATTTCGCATGCAGTTTATGGCTAGGCATAACTAAGGCCACACACAAACAACAAGTCCGGCGGCCTGAGCTCATGCAGCTGTTAGCTGTTAGTTTGTTGGCCGTCGGAAGCACCTCCACAAGAAGCCCCAAATCCACATCCTCACCCCGGGACAAACACAGGTTGATGACGCCGCTTATAAAAGTTGATCAAAATTATTACTACACCCGGGCAAACATTGAGGGGCAGCCACGAAAGGAGTTAAGGGACAAGGAGTTCAAGTAGGGAAACGGAATACTAAATACCCTTGTATGATAGGTAAATATATACATACAAATTATTTCAAAAAAGAAATGAAACTAACTTAGGGAAGGCAAAGTTTGTATGCCCTTGCAGTTATTAACTGAATTATAATCGAATCGGAAATCGATCATATATTTACAAAAAATCCTCTTTGGAAAACAGGTAAGTTTGCATCTTTAGGCCTCTAAACTATTAGAAATCTTTTAAATATGATCAAGTTAATCTTCCTGATTTAAAAAACAAAGTCTAGAAAGATTTGCTTATTTTTAAAGTTAAAACTTACAAATTATAGGCTATGATCTAAAATGCGTTCCCTAAGAAAATTTAAATTCCCGACCTATGTTCCCTAGGCCAAGCTTTCTGCCAAGTAATACCTTCCACCAGGACATAAAAACAGAGGAAAAGAGGTGAAGGTGAAGGCAAATGGCCTCAACGCACTTAATGTTGAGCATCCTGAGAGCATCCTTCGGGTATATCCAACAATTAGAGTGCGGCCATGGCCATAAAGTTATAGAATTCATGGCTCACGTTTTCCACAACGCATTTGGGCGTTTACTTATTACTGCAGTTTATCTGCTGGCCTTGCTCCACCCTCCCAAAAAAGAAAAACTAACTTTCCACGTTTCATTAGCCATATGCCATGGATTCTGGAGCCTGGATTTTCATGTGCTTTTCGTCCTTGGGTGCTTTTTACGAGTGCACATTCTGGGCGCGATATTAAATCCCCATAATGAGGCTGAGGGAGTGCACGTATATTTGTAGTAAGTACAGTTGTGTTCGCAGTCACTCAGGCAGAAAAATATATAAGCTAAATTTTGCTGATTGCCAGCTGCCAATTAATAGCCGAAAGTCGTAAAATTAAATAATAATAACTTTACGATTCCCACAGAGAAATTAATTGATTTAATCTGAAGAGTTATGGTTTGAATAAAGGTTATTGAATGGAAAGTAAAAATGTTTAAATGGAATTGTTGTAGATATAAAATGCAGGCAAAACCAAACATTAAAGTAAATAAAATTATTGTATAAGCTTGTATATTTTATAGTTTAAAGAGATTTAGTGTTTAAACAAGGCAACTGGCTATAAACTTTTATAACTTTAAAAGCACATAAACTAAAACAAACAATAAAAAAGGGGGATAATAAATTAGACATTTTATAATATGGAAGGTGAAGCATTACAAATATGTAAATTAAAAAGTTTATTGAACATATTGTATAGGGAAATGAAGGAATAACAAATACTAACTAAGATGTTCCATAAATGCTTTTATAACATAAGAAAACTATCTAAAATCAAGCAAACTATTTAGTTTACAGAATAAATCCCCATAAAAACCTATAAAAACATCCCCCAGGACAGAGAGGCGACGCCTATCCCCTGTTACGATCCGTTACGCATACGCCCCGTAAACTGGGTGAGCCATTGTCCAAGTTACGTATGCTAATGCAATCGATCGCTGGCAAATGCTAATGAAATGCATATTTAATACGCAACGAATTAGGCACTGGCCCCTGGCCACCTCTCGCATGCTTTGTCAGTTAATTAAAGTAATAATGTTAGGTGAAAAATACTGAAGAAAAATAATACAAAACACGCGCGAATCTATGTCTTTTCCGCATTTCGCGGCATTGCATAAAATGTTGAACAAAGCTTTCGTCTCAAGATTGAATGCCATGGCTATGGGATTGGATTCAAGGCGGTGTCGTCGTATGTGAGATTCCATGGCTTGCGGAATGGTAATTCCGTTTCGCCGGCTCCCAGAGCCAGCCACCAGAAACGCCGCTTCCGATTTGGATTCGGGAGCAGATCGAATGGATGGATGAGAGAAGCTGGGCCGAAATGGCGAAAATGTTTTTGTTTGGCGCAAAATACTTGGAGCGCTCCACTGAGCACCAACCGCGCCCCAAGGTTTAAGGCAACACTGAAAGAAAATTGGTAACTCAGCGAGAAAATTAGGAACTTATTCTAAGAATTTTAGTGCAAAGCAAGCTGGCACAACCTGCTATGGTTCCAAGCCTTCATAAGGTTTAAACTCAATTAAACTTAATTGAGGTCTTAGGTGATGAAAAATGAGTACAGAAATATTTTCCCGTATTTTCTCTCAGTGCCACAATGCTCTACAAGCTGTAAGCAATAATTAGGCACACGTAACTCCATGGACGCGACTGTGTGTTGCTGCGGCGCTGCACATGCAAATGTTGCGGCTCCGCGGAGGCTGCACTGCAATGCAATCGACACCGCCGACGCCATGCCGAAGATAATGATGGATTGGTATTATAGGTGGATGGCTAGGTATATACGGGATGTGTATATATGGTGCCATGGTGCACTGAACCTGATTACCGCATCCAAATATAAAAGCCCCATCGATTGCAGCCGGCGAACACAGTGCTGAAAGTGAGTTCGCGCCATTCGGTGGTACGGGTGGACAAACTAAAGGTTTAATTAAAGGATCTGCATCAGACAAACAGCGTGCAGCGTCGGGAATTAACCACAACTGCCAGCAGCAGCTGCATTAAAATGACCAAAGTGAGTCAAGAATATCGGAAAATTTATAAAAGGACTTGTAAATAAATTAAAACTGTAAGATTTCCCCTTCGAGCCACGTAATCAACAGTATTTAATAGAAAACTTGTGATCTTAAACAAGTTAAGTTTAAAACAATGTGTCTACATGATAATGTTTATTCTTGACAATATAATCACAACCATAAGTTTATTTCAAAATTGAAACCTTTGTATCTTAAAGATGTTTGATCTAATAAAGAGAGAATGAGTAAATATAAAATGAAAGTCATAAATAGGAAAAGGCTAAAATAATGCTGGTAATCAATCTATTAAAAATATTATATTATATTCATTTTAATATATTTTGTTCAAGCTTCTATTAGAATTTAAAAAAGTTAAAGGATATAACTTCTACCCGTCTTATTTTTAATGAAGCAATTTTAAAGAGGTAAACAATTAGTTCTTTAACCTTAAATCTTCTCAAAATAATTATATCCATTAAATTGATGCCGAAAAACGACCTCTAAGTATCTCTTTAAATTTAATTACGAAACAAGACACTCCTCTCTTAACCCACACAAGTCGTTATTAACCCTCTTTCCCCAAATTTTAACCCAAAACACAGGTGACAACGCGAAGTCACTTGTTGGCGGGCAACCTCCTGGCTGTAATGCTCCTGCTGACGGCAACGGGAATTGCGGCGCGCCGCCTGGCCCACCGCCGCCTCATCATCCACGTGCCGGTCAAGACGAAGACACACCACCACACCCACACCGTCTACAAGGTGGTCCATGCACACGGCGGCGGAGGCGGAGGACACGGTGGCATCAAGCAGACGGTGTACAAGGTGATGGGCTTCGCCTCCAACGGAGCAGAGCGGAATGGCAACGGGATGTCCAAGGGCTTGGGAGGAGCAGCCAGCGGAGGCGGAGCCAACGGAGGAGCCGTTGGTTATGGCAGCTACGATCTGGGCAGCATGGGCAGGGGGAAAGGACACGGCGAAATCACGTACGAGGATATGCACGACTGCGAGAGCGGCAAGGTGGCTCCGGCGACGAGGGACATGATTTTCAATCACTACTCGCGGCACGGCGAGACCGCTGGCTCCGTCGAGGACTACGCCGAGGAGCTGGACGACTTCAAAGACCTAAGGGATGCCTACATGTGAATAAAGACCACTAACGATTTACTGCCTGCATGAGTGTGTGTGTGCGAAACCTGTGAAATTTGCGATTAATTATAAAATTCCCACCATCAGAGTCCGCCCCTTCCTCTGCCACATTTGCATTGCGAAATTGTTGACAAAGCATCATCATCATCAGCTCGACACCGCCGCCGAAATTCCAATTCACCGGAATGCGTGTCTTTGTCTTTGAGCCGCAATCCGCATTCGTATTGTTTAATTAGAAAGCACTAGAGGAGCAGCAGATGGGGCACCAGGAGGTGGCATTTCTGGCAGGGAGGAGTCCGCGACTGCAGGCGCATACTTGAGGCAAACTTCAAGTATTTGCATGGCTCTCGACTTGCCTCGACGGGCATGCGGCATATTTTAGTGGACAATTAAAAGGAAAGGAGCATTGGCACTTGAGCAGAGTGAATATTCAGATGCAAATGCCAGTTTTAGATACTTTAATCTTAGTCACAGGAAATATACAAATAATCAAGGATACTATAGAAGGTCCTTGCACTTGGGACAAGCTCAAAAATATCCCCAAAGACGTAGGTTTCTAAATAGAAAATTTCCATAAAGAAGTGCTAAGCTTTAAATACCTTTTTCTCCCCTTTAATCCAGCTAATACCCTCACCTGCTTCAATTTCCTATATAAAATATTAACACTCAACTTAGATCACCTTTCAAATGCCTCATAATAACACACAAGTTAGAACTATAATCCGCCTTTCCCAAAATACCCATTGATCAATCAATTTAATCGCTGCCAAGAGCAGCCATCCGAACTGGAGCATCAGATTGGCATCGGTTTGGCCAGAGCTTGACATAAGGCAGATTGATCACTGGCCGCCCCGGCAGATGTTGCCTTGCAATGAAGATAAAATCCACTCAAACACGGATGTAGGAAGACCAGGTGAGTCGCACAGAGAGAGACACAGGTGCCGCCGTCCCGTCTCCCGTTCGCTGAGCGCAGAATAATTTGCGTGTAATTGAAGGCGACAGCGCGTCACGGGTACGGGATGATAAATGCGTCTGCCCCGGGGAGGAGTCGGAGTCGGAGTCCGAGTCGGAGTTGGAAGGAGTCCCTCCCTCTGTCTCTCTGAGAAAAACCTGATCTTGCCAGGTAGTTCCTCTCTGTGCTTGCTTCCAAAGGAGACACGCGACGGGTGGCCTCGTGGTCACTGGTCACTGGTCGCACCTCCAGTGCTGGCGCCAACTGGTCAGGGCAAATGGATGGGGCCTCTTTAAAGGCATTTAGCTGGTAATGACATTTAAGGCCGGCGATATAAATCGCACCGCCACAACATTGTTGCAGTGAAACCAATGAAACCAATGAAACCCACGAAAAGGCGCACACGATGCCCACTCTACTCCACTCCACTCCACTTCACATCTCCCCACAAGAGATGAAGTTGTTGGAGGCCCCAGCCAGGTCTAATCTGCACCGGACGGACACGTGGTGGTAGAGACACCAGATCGGAGCCAACTAAGCGGATGAGCCAGGGAGACACTGCACTTGGGGAAAAGGTTATTAAATTCGAATTAAAGTCATAATAAATCCTTAAGATTATACCATAAATTTGCAATGAGTAAGATCTTGTGTTCAGAACGTGTCTTGAACCTATGCAAAATCACCTATAATTAAGTGAGAGGTTCATTGGTGTGTTCTGTCTTAAATTTCGCCAATGGAAAACTTCATAATCTCACACTTTTCCTTGGAGAAAACTGATTTCGGACTGTCTTAAGGCAATTAAGTATATTAGAGCTGCTCGCAAAAGGCATAAAATCCTTTTTCCTCTGTATGAGCTGCCCTGAGCTGCTTATGTCCAATGATGACGAGCTGAGCCCGCAGAGCTTTGTCCATCAGTGGCTCCTACTCTCGCCCTGTCAGTCCCTGTCCTTCTCTGTCCTGGCTTTATTGGATACGTTAAGCCTGTGCACATATTTGCATCCTGGCTGGCCGAATGGCTGGCGGCAACAAAGCGTAAAACGATTTGGCCAAAACCAAAACCAAATAGGCAGTTGGTTCGGGTTTCCCGGACTCGGGAGTTACCTTTACAATATATTTTCACCGCTCTCCCTCGATATATACATATATCTGGCCAAATGCTAAATACATTTTGTGTCGTTTTCGTCGGCATTTGATTTGCTTTCCGCTTTGCTGTTCTCTCCCTTTTTTGAGCCCTGCGGTCTAAATAAATGTATTGATTTTGGCAAATGGCTTTTGCACGGCCAGGAAAAACCTGCAACAGCTCTAGGGGGGATATGTGTGTTGTGGGAAATTGGCACAGCTGGAAATTCGCTTTTAATATGCCTTTCTAACACTCATTTTCGAATCAAATAACGAAGCAAAATATAAATCTAAAAAAGCTTAAGATTAGCGAGTATAAAACACAATTTTATTTAACAAGTTCCAAGGGATATATCCCTTTCTATTATCTTAGATAATATATAAAGGCTCAAAAATCCCCTATATCTCTATCTGTATCTGTATACCATTTCCCTTCAAAGATACACCTTAATTTAAGCTCGTTTAAATCAACCATAGAGAGCATTTAAATTTGAAAAGTCCCATCAATCGACGGCAACTTTCCCCCCTGGTGCTGTGTGTTCATTTCGTGATTGAGGCAATCCCTTCATTCAGCACATCCTTGTCGACCATCCACTTTCACTCTTTCTCTGCCATGTTTACCCTTTGTCTAGCCTTTGATTTTTCATCATTTTGCTGCCACAATTTTTGGCCATTTGGCTGTTTGCTTAATTGGTTTCATTAGGGAAATATTCGGTTTTCCCATGGAGAGGATTCATTTTCATCACAGGCCACTTACCTTCCTTCCTTTTCGCCGAGCGGAGGATGCCAAAAAAACGACGCTCCTGGATCGCACCTGAAACGAAAAGAAGACGGGGAAAAAGTTAGAAAAAAGTTTCCTCAAAATGGTTCCTCAAAATGGAAACTTGAAGGAGGAAAAGTTTCTTCTACTTTTTTTAAGGTGCCAGGTAAAAAGGGCCAAGAGCCGGTTACACGTGTCGCAGGAGCAACAACATGGCATAATTTCCTACAGAGCTCTGCAGAGTGACAACTAAATAAATAGAATAAATAGAAGCTGGCGAGGACTCCTCGGGCAGATGGCAAAGTTTCTGCTGCGAGGCCTGAGGATGCGGGCAGCACCTCTGTCCGAGGCACTAATTTTAACACCATTAATTTGCCAGCCAGGACGCCGGGCTCCTGCTCCAGCCCAGAGATAGAACAGAGAATTTTAAATGAAATGGACACAAGTTTTATTGAATTGACTGGGCGAGAACCCAAGGCCAAGGATGGGAGGACGGGATGATTGGAAGGAGCTGCCGTCCGGAAGCGGAAACGCATTACTCTGCTGCTTTGAGATACTGCTCCTGCTCCTAGTCCGGAACTGGCTCCTAGCCCAGCCCCTGCTCTTAGTCCTGGCTCTGCTCCTGCTCCTCTTGTTGTTCGTGTGGCCAGCACTTTGCCCCACACGTTTACACGCAAGCTTAGGACGGAAAAGTGGGAGAGTGCACCAAGGAAAAATTAAGAATATGTCTTAACAATCCTTTAAATTTTATGAAAAAGCAAAGGATTAATATAGAATTTAAGTACGATTTTTAAGCTACAGAATATAAGTATTCTGAGACCATAAACTAATCCTAATAACCAAATATAGAACCCTTACCCCGTGATGAAACTTATTACATATTTTTCTATGGCTCCACGTTCTAGCTCTGTCAAATTTTCTCGCAGTGTGATCTTTAAGGACGAGGGGGGTCCTGCCACCAATCAAAAAGAAGAGCGGGTTAGCCAAGCAGAAGTAGAAGTTGTGGCAAAGTTTTTGATTTCATGATATATTTATGGGCATCCGTTGCTGCTGCTACTTTGGGACTCTATCCAATTCCTTTGAGTAATAAACTTGGGGCCCAAAAGGCGGCTCTGCAAAGGATGCGGCTTACGGCTTTAACTAGAAGTTATTAATTTATTTTATATTTTTTTTGAGCTACCCCCAGTTTCCCTCCTGTACAGTTTACAGTGAAAATATTGCGTATACGCAGCGTTGGCCAGATAATACAGTGGCTCCTGCGGTGAACCCACCGTTAACAAACCGATAACAATCGCCAGGAATTTACTCGAATGGCATTTGGTGGTCGAGTGTATTTTTCGGAAATATCATCCACTCGCCGCCCGTCGCAATTTGCGCATTGAAAATGAACCCGATAAGCCGGCACTAATGTCCCGCACAAGGACTCGCCGGGATACCTGAGCGGGTAGTTGGAAAATGGAAAAAAACGCTCGGCTCGGTAGCGGATTCAATTAAATATTAAATAAACGATATCCAGCAAACAGCAATTTCCTGCCACTACCCTCCTGATGGGAATCCCCGATATTGGGGGTAGGGAAATGCAAACACAATTGCAAAATGCCTGGCAAAAACTTTATGAGCCAGCGTAATCCGGTCAATTATGTGCTGCTCTCTCGCTCTATCTCTCGCTCTCTCTCTCTCTCTCTCTGGACCTGGACAGAAGCAAACATTATCTCCATATTGCATAAGAGTATAAAATGAACCTATAAGAGAACTACACATTGCAGTGGAAGGGCACTGGAAAAAAGGTTTGGATGGGTAAGTTATTTTTATATTTTAATTGAAATTATATCTTATATCAATTACTGTTTAAATAATAGATTAAATACACTTTTCGAGACTTTTATTGGAAAGGCTTTGGAGTGGCTTGCAGAGTTCTCATAAATATTTTTAAGGTTTATTTTTATACCCAAGTAGGGTATTATAATTTAGTTAGAATCTTGAAACTCAATGAAGGAGTCATTTCCGACCCTGTAAATCATATATATTATTGATCAGCATCAAGAGACGAGTCGATCTAGCAATGTCCGGTTGAAAAATAAATTTTCGAAATTTGTTCAAAATTTCAACATTTTATAAGGGGTTACATCGTTAAAATTTTCAAAAATTGATAAAATTTTGAATTTTTTTAAATTTTAAATTAAGTATGCAGATTTATTAGCCTAATAAAAACTAACATGGAAAAGCTTTCCAAATTGAATTTAATGCTTTTTTCGCTTAGTTATGGTATTTTTAAAATTTAATTTGTCGAAAAATATCAATAAATAAATAATTTAACTCGTGTTCTTAAATTAAATGCTATTAAAGGAATATTTCTTTAAGAAGTTCGAAAGGAATCCTAAATTAAACTTTTAAATCTATATAATAATATATAATTCAAGTGTATGCAACCATAGATGATGTGCAGGGCCATGGAACGTGTTGCTGCATGGACATTAAATTCAGATTGCGAATGATTTGAACAGGTGCTGCAGTAGCTGCCTCGTCAGGAGCAGCATCAGCATCATCAGCCAAAGGAGGAGCTCCTGGGGGTGGCGCTGGGCCTTGGCTGTGACCTTTTTCGGGGGTGAGGTGAGCACAGAATGAGAGAGCTTGGCAAAAAGACTAATTATGTATTCATTAAAATGGCAAAACGGCAGCAGAAGGATGCACATGGAGTCCGTGTGCGAATGTCTGCGAGCATCTCTGCATCCGGAATCCTGGCTTCGAAATGAAAATCCAGGGATAAACCGGCGAAAAAGGGGTGCAAAACCTAGAGGGCTGGGCTGAGTAGTCACGAGTGCAGTTGCCTGGAATATATTCAGCATAATGGCCCCACTCTCAATGTGTGTGGGTTCACATTTTGATTATATCCATCTCGGCTTGATAACCTAATAGGGAATGACGCCACCTCCCAGCTCCTGGCTCAGCAAATGAATGAAATGCAAGGGTAATGATTCCTAAATACACACATTTATCATATTTGCTCGAGTTTCCTTCCTCGAAATTGAGTTTGGGTGAGTTGTGGGTCCTTAATGTGTTTGTGGAACAGGTTAGATTTCTATTTCCCCTGGGGGTGAGGCATCCTGCAGTTATTTTTGGGTTGGGGCTGCCTAAAAAGATTCTTTCATTTCGTTTTAAGTTTCTTACTCTATTTCTTCCGGGGTTAGGTTTTTAATAAAATTAATATAAAGTTGTTAACTTAGTTAGTTCTAATTAAAACCGATTGTTTTGTGGGTTTAATATGCAATTTACTTTGTATAAAGGGACTCCTTGCCTTGATATTGTCTTGATATAAATTTAGTTAGGGTTGTAAAATCTTAAAACTAATAATGTTCCTTAGTTCGTGATTCCTGCTTAGTTCCTGATTGTTCCTTCGGTTATTGTCCATCTTTTCCTGACTCACTTAATTGGAGAAACCCCCAAAGATGCCCTTGAAGAAGCGGTAAATGGGCTTAGGGATCTCCACAGCGAACAGGACAGAGCTCTCCTCCTCAGCTGGCTCCACCGCCGAGTGGGAACGCCTCTCATCAGGGACCAGCGACTGCTTCTGGAAGAGCTTTTGCTGCTGGCTCAGATGGCTGAGGATCATCTGCTGGACAGCAGCCTGATCCTTTTGGAACTGGCTGACTCCATTGCTGGCCTGGAGCTTCAAAGGCTGGCTCACATGGACATTGGTGGCCTTGATCAGATCCTCGAACTTGATGCTGCCCGCGGAGACGGAAGACACCTTTCCGGGGCTGACCTCCGAGGTGGGAACCAGGAGCGGGAGAGCAGCCAGATTCACAGGCAGTAGAACGTTGGCATCACCAGCCTTCTGACCATCAGTGGGTACCTGATTTCCCAGAGGATTGGGCACCAGGTAGAAGTTGGGCTTCTGCTGCTGCTGCTGCTGAGGCTCCTCGGAGAAGGCGCGGAACTTCTCGTAATACTGGTACTGGGCATTGCCCGAGGAACTGCCCAGGCTGCTCTGGCTCTTGTTCACGAAGAAGGGATTGGGTAGGAGGACCAGGCTGAGGCCCACTACCTTGGGGAAGTCTGTGAAGGGATTGGGCAGGAAGGGGAAGGGCTTGCTCTCCTCGTAGACGTGCGTATGGGTCACGTTGCCGGCGGTTGAGTTCAAATTAACCTGAACATAGTTGGGTTCGTTCTTCTCGAAGAGATTGGGCAGGAAGGGCAGTGGGAAACCGGGCTTCTTCGGGTTAGTATAGTAATGAGTGTGGTTATGGATGTGATGGGTCACATTGGCACCCGTGGTATTTACCACAGTCACGGTATCCGGCACATACTCCACCTTCGGGAAGGAATGGAACTTGTTGAAGGGATTGCCGTACTGGTTCTGATACTGAGTCTGGGATCCGTTGATCACCTGCACTCCCTGGTACTTGAAGATCTTCTCCAGATCTTGGATACCCAGAAGCTGACCGTTTGAATCGTACACATACTGGACATTGCCGTTGTTGCGTCCTTGGACCTCTGAGGGCTTCAGCGGCTCAACGTTTACTTTGGGAACTTCCTCTTTAGGGGACTGGTCTTCCTGTTCCTTGGCTATCTCATTGGCAATGGGTTCTTTCTCCTCGGACTTGACTTCGGGTTTGGCCTGAGCTTCCACAGGTTGAATGGAGTTAGACTGGGAAGGTTGGACTTCCTGGACGACTTGGGTGTTAATGGAGTTACTGAGTTGGGGCTCTGGTTCCAGGTTTCCCTTGGAAACTTCTTGCTTCACTTCGACAGGTTGGAGAGCCTCAGGAGGAGAGGCTATCTCCTGATTGGCCACTTTCTCCTGTTCTGGAATCTTCTCCTGATCCAGAGTTCTGGCCTGCGAGGCCACGAGTAAGCCAAAGAGAACCACCAGACGTAGGAATTGCTGGCGAGGAAGTCTGGAATTAATTTCTAGCTCCCTAGGTCCTCTACGTGGACTTACCATGATGAGGGATTCAGTAGAACTGTGTCTTAACCATTATTTTCCTTGGCTATTTATACAAACTCAGGGGACAAAGGTTCCTACTCAGTCGTATCTTCGAAACCTAGCTCTACCGGAAGTGGAGTTTTATTTCGAGTTTTCCTTATCCCCAGGGCACTTTGAGTTCATTTGCCATTATCGCTGCGATTTGTGTGTGATTTGTTATTCGTTTGGTTCACTTCACTTAAAAAGGCGCCAGTGGCAGTGAAATATATGGATAAAAACGGAATTGCACTTAAGTTATATTGTGCGATAGTAGTACTCGTACTTGTACCTTCTCCCCGTATTTTTTCCCCGGCTTTATTTGGTTCGTTTTACGTGCAACATGAAAATGCCATTGTTTCCGAGGCTCACAAACGGAAATCTATGACTCGCTTTTCAATGTTTTTTCTCGATGGCAGAAAACGGCATGGTGCAATAGTGAGTGCAAAAGACTGTCGTCTGTGAGTACACGGAAGGAAATGGCTACGATAATACGTATATATAAATATATTTGAACAGATAAACTAATTGGAAATTGAAAGAGACTTTTATCTTTCATAGAACAGAACAGCTTCCATCATATCAATTGTTTCGAAATAATTGTAATTTTGTTCCAAGAACACTTGATTTGTAATCTTAAATAAAGCAAATTCCTCATATTTAAGTACCAAAAAATAATACATTCGAAAGTCTAACTAACATTTATTTAGACTAGTTTTCTTTCTCGCACTGTGTGTGCCAGGAGCTTAGGGCTAAAGCGTTGGAAAATGTGGGGAAAAAGGGACATAGCTGGAGGGGATTGGGTGCTCCGGCTTGGGTTTGGGGTGCAAGTGCACATCAGCTGCATATTCATGCCAAGAGCTTTATCTTTGGAACTTTGTCTCCGCCCCATTTCCTGCTGCCTTGCCGTGCCCCGTGCCACCCATCCTCCCGGTTGACATGTCGCCAGGTGAGCGATGAGCCCGACCTGGTCATTGACATGACAAGTGAAAAAGAAGCCAGCGGAGGCAAAGAAAGAGCTCCTGCTGGGCTTTGTAATTGAATTGCCCGATGCATAGCCCGAATTTTTGGCATACAGAACTCCCTCTCCGCCCCTTTTGATTGAAGGTTTTTGTCGTTGACAGAACTCATCCAACTGATTTGAATCGATTTTTGAGAGTTGGTCACAGACACAAGGAAAAAATCAAGGAAAATGTGAGAAATTACACTCAATTTGACAACTCACGTGGGGAGCTGAAGACGGAATTCCTGTGACATGTCAAAGAAATTCGTAGGGCAGAGGAAGTAAAGGTATTTTAACCTTTATTTATGACTATGAGAGATAAATCTATTGGCTTTTTGCAGATTCAAATTAAATTTAATTATTTAATATAACTTAAGTAATTATTACCCCAAACGTGTATAGTATATTAAAGACAGTTCATTGTTATTTAGCTGAAGAATGTTTTGCTTTTAAGAAAAACCTATAAATGAGCACCGAAAATTCCTATATCTCTCAAAGAAAGTAGACTAAGAAAACCCACTTAATTTGATTTCCGCAGCAGCTTCATTTGTTCAGCTCAATTCATGCATAATTCACACCGAAAATACAATCAAGGTGCAATTATTTTCTTGCTTATTTCTTTTCCTTTTTCCCTCAACTAAAACTTAACCACTTGCCAGTTGAGAAATTCAAGCGAAGAGAGTGGGCTCCACAGCTATTGGAATCCAGGTAAACGTAGCTCAGTTTGAAGTCGAGAAGGAGGCAAAGTTTCTGCTGCTGCTGCTGCTGCTGGGCCAAGAAATTGTTTTGCGCAGCGGCAGATGAGCTGTTGAAATTGCAAGTGCGGCACTTGCTCAATTTTTCATGAGCCTCCCACAAGCCGGAGTCCGGCTGGAATCGAGGGGAACTTCTAACAGTATAGAATCGACGAGGGGATACTCTTTCTTGAAAGGAATAATAAATATTTACAAAGATACAAGGACCTAGTATCTGTAACACTACACCTTAACATTACTTGAATAAAACTTCCTAGATATATACGGATATCTAAATAAATCCTAAAGAAATCAATATACCCATTTCCTGCACTCCCTCCTTCAAGCTAAGACCAAAGGAATTTCACCTGAGCTGCAACCCACACAAGCTGGTACCCCAAAATCGCAACTTTTGGATGCACAAGGAGCTGCGATGGACATCAGGCTGGATGGACAGAGGGACTAGTGCGGCAGGGATCGGGGATCTGTGAAGAGGCGAAATTAGCGGGCAGGTCCGCGCGCCGGTTGGTTCCAGCATCATCGTGGCCAGACAATGAGGCGAGCCGCGGCCCTTGACTTGGCCAACTGCCCATACCCAGCCGCAGCTCCTCTCCGAGCTCCGAGAAATAATAAGGAATGAATGTAAATAAATGGTGCTAGAGGTAATGGCAACGGATGGACGACAAAAACAGAAACCCCAAGAGGAGCAGAGTAGGAGTCCAAGGAGTAGATGGAGCAGGAGTTGGAGCAGGAGTAGGAGGAGGTGGAGGAGGAAACGCCCAAGGCCAAGGCAGCATCATCATCATGGTCAGTGAGATAAGGCCAAGTCCGGAGCCGGATCGGTGTTGCAGTTGCAGTTGCATACTCAGGCTACGTAGCACGGCAGCCCACGAAGCCGGCAGAGACAAGATGCAAGGGGCTTACAGACCAGGATCAGTTAATAGGAATTATTTTAAAACAAGATAATAAACTCACTTTGGCAGGCCGAAAATTATATACCCATGCAGTTTGCAATTAAACTAGTAGGTAGGATCGAATCGCAAATCATTACTAAGCTTAAATTATTCTCATTTTTTAATCGATATTTATAGATATTTTATTATATATTATTATATTATATGACAATTCAAAGTTTTAAAAACTCATAACTAAGCCAAAAATGCTTTAATTTCGATTCGGAAAGCTTTTCTGTGCTAGGTTTTATTAGGTTTATAAAGCTGCATACCGAATTTAAATATTTGAAAAAATCAAATTTTTTGCAATTTTTGAAAATTTTAACGATGTAACCCCTTATAACCCCTTATAACCCCTTGTAACCCCTTGTAACCCCTTTTTTTTTTAAATTGACAAAAAATGTTTTTCTTTAAAACTTGTCTAGATCGATTCAGCTTTTGATGCTGATCAAGAATATATATGATTTATAGGGTCGGAAATGACTCCTTCACAGTGTTTCAAGCTTCAGACTAAAATTATAATACCTCCCATTATTATTATCGAAAAAATCGCAGAAATTAGCAAAAACTTGATTTAATTAAATAGGTATTAATGGTATTGTTGTAAATTGAATTTAACTCTAAAATAATCCCTGTACGCAAATTCATGAACTAGGATAGGTTTTCTCTCAAACTAAGAATAGGTTGTATATCCAATAGATATTAAATATAAAGCTAATATAGATGTATAAAATCCTAACCGAATATTCCTAGTATTTTAACCCCAGCTGTACCCGCGGAGATTCTTCTGGCAGAGCTCATCCACTCTTTTCTTTCTTTATTTTATTTTTTATTTTGGGCCAAACTCTTTCATTTTGGGTGTGTGCTGCGATAAGATCAACGTGTGAGCCCGGGTACGGGACAGTATGTGGTGGAGGTGCTGCTCGCATCTGTGGCATCTGCAGCAGGTGTTTCGCTTTCAGGCTGCCTCACACAATATTGGGTAACAAGTTGCACCATCCTGGCCAAGTTTATCGCCACATAATTCACACGGAGCCCGAGCCTGAGCTGGAGCCGCAACCGAACCGAATTGATTGACTCCCGGCGGGTAGCTTCAGGGGGAGTGGGACTTGGAGTGGAAAAATGGAAAATGGAAAAATCAAACAGGCCACGAGGAGCACATCAACACTCTGCCAGGACCATGCTCCACTAGGCAAATATGGCAGGCGACACAAAGAGCCGGGCGGACGCACATCACATCCTCGCATCCTCGCATCCTCGCATCCCACATGCATCACATCCGCCAGGCAACTACCAGCCAGATCGCTCGTCCTCGCTTTGAATTCAAAACATTTCAGACAAATTGGCGTCGCTCTTTGAGCTCTCCAATGTGTGACAAAATGGAAGGCAAACAGACCGGACCGGACCAACCGAAGGGGGGAATCCCCCGCCGAACATCCTCCTGCATCCCTGCTCCCGGCTGGACAATGCCGTAGTGCAGTGGTGAGTGCGCCAGCCCTTGTTTAATTTATGCCAAAACATTTCTGAAGCGACGTTGACGACGTCATTTGGCCCGGCCCAGAGCAGTTAGCCCGGCTCTTAGCTCCCAGTTCACAGCTCCCTGCTCCCTGCTCCCTGCACCCTGATCCCTGCACCCTGCATCTGGGATTTGCCCTGGGATTGAGGTGTCACTTGATATGCAATAAATAAGCTGCTGGAAAAAGTGTTAACGAGCCTGGAGGGGCAAGGGAACTGTCATAAGAGGTGCACACAGAAAAATGTGTGCTTCTTAAACAGAACTATTTATATTAAACTAAGTTAATAATTATTTAACGAACTAATATTATGGAAAAATATTGATTATTAGGCTTGGGTATAGGTAAGCCTTTATGGAAAATATTTTCCATATTTTTCTATTATTTTCTCAGTGCTGGGAGGAGGCCTCTGGTCGAGGGTCTCTGGACTACCGACTCCGTACTCCGGAGAGCTACTTTTGTGCTGTCTGTTTCTCCAGCAGCTTGCAACGCCTTGGCGCCACAAAATGAACGCCATTCATGGGGCAACGTGCAACGGCAAGAATGTGACCCATTTTTAGCACCAGTAGCTACTCTCACCTCCCATCCCACCTTGTCCCATCGCACTGCATCCCAGAGAAAAAAGCCCAACCGAGTGTGTGTTCTGTTGTGTTTGTTTGTTTAAATGTTTGTCCATATATGGGTATTCAGAGAGTCGGCTATATAAATATGTGAACAGCTTTTAGCACCTTGCCCCCGCACTCGAGTCGCCTTGCTGCTCTGAAGTGGACCGGGCGACAGCCCGAACGTGTCCCATTCCCAGTTGGCAGTTGGTAGTTAGTAGCTAGTAGCTAGTAGCTACCACTGCCGTCCGGAGATGGCCCCGGAGCATCACACGGAG
Organism: Drosophila bunnanda; assembly: GCA_035046265.1. Lineage (NCBI taxonomy): Eukaryota > Metazoa > Arthropoda > Insecta > Diptera > Drosophilidae > Drosophila > Drosophila bunnanda. The sequence continues at coordinate 10,440,257 of JAWNOB010000075.1, forward strand.
CACGTGCGTCAGCCAGACAATGGGGACTTAAGAACCTTTCCTCCGGTTCCGTCTAGTTGTACTGTTTTTCTTTTTCAATAATAATTCCCGTTGGATTCGAAGCAGCCAGCGATATTTTCTTTATTTTTTTATTTGCTCTGCACAGTAAAAAAAAATTAATTGGAAAAAGGGGAAGATTTAAGATTGAACTTTAAAGAACTCTTTAAAATCTTATCTAAACTGCAATTAATTTCTGTAAGTTTGTAATAATGTATTTAATGTGTTGTCAGAAAATATTTCTTTATTCATCCATTCATTAATCCAATTAAAATATTTAATCTAAAACCCAATAAAAACTTCTGTAAAGTAAACGATATGGGGGTTAATTTAAAGGGATGTTCAATATTTTCTCTGTGTATTGTTCGCGGGGCGGTCCATTTTCAATTAAGCAAAATTAAAAATTTATTACGAACCACGAGCAAAGGAAAACAAAGGATCAGGAGCAGGGACAGCAGCAGGAACAGGAACAGAGGGCAGAAAAAAGCAAATTGCCGAGTTACTTGGGGTAAAAGAGATGTTTATGTTTTCATTAAAAAAAAAATGTAAAAATAAAGAAAAAGGAGAAACCGAACCAGGTTGCCAGGGAGTGGGAATGGCAGCCAGTGCGCCGGTGGATGATTGGGCTGCTGCTCGGACCCAAAGGAACCAGCATCAGCATCATCGGCGGCATCACCATCAACGCCCCTTCAAAAAGGTTATCCTTTCGGCCGAAGTTTTAATCATTGAAGTGACATTGACAGCCAGTGGAAAAGCGGTGGCATCACTCGTTTTCCCGCCACTGTGGAGGACCGCTTCCGCCAGCCAAATATTTATGGCTTTTAAGTGATTATTGAATTTGATAGCCGGCGAAAGTTTCATCTGGCGGCCCATCATCTCACTCACCAGGATATTAAAAAAGTTTTTCATAACGCTGCCGCAAAAAGTTTTGAATGGCACGCAAATAAAAACGGGTTGATAAATACGATTTTTATGGGGTTCCCTGATTAATGGCGATAAAGTTAACTTCGGGGTCGATCTAAAATAATTTTAAGAGTTTCTAGGGCTTAAAATTATTATTAAGTATGGGAGGTAATTTGTCAAAATAAACTAAATTTGTGGAATTAAAGTATTACAAATTATTGAGATTATTAGCTCAACATTAAAGCATACTTAATATTTAAATGATATATTCACCATCTTATAATTATTTATTTTATTAAGTCATTAAAGAATTATTTATTTACTTGCTTAAGGGAATCGTTTAATCCCCTTTTGGTTTCCGAAAAATATCCCTTTATCTACTTATAGATCTTGAAAACATATTTTTTCACATTTTAATTAACTAACCTGTCTCAACACTCTTCGCGTTGTCAACTCCTCTAGCAATCTCCCGCTATCTCTTTCAGCCTCCGCCTCCTTTATTCTCTTTGTTATCGTGCGTTCCCTTTTACAACAGTTGCCGTTATATTTCAATTAGCATAGCGCAGCGAACATATATACGGCGATAAGTTTTCTTCAATTAAAACTTTTTACACAGACAGACACTGGCACACACACACACACACACGCGAGCGCGCACACACTAACTGAAAATTACCGAAAACTTTGGCATAAATTTTAATTAATATGATTTTGGCTGAGCTACGGCGCAAACTTTTGTTACTTTATGAAAATTTCGGAGTATATTGCGAGTAAATATAATTTCGAGACGCCACTAATAACACACTTCCGGCACCGTAACTGTGTGTGTGCTTTTTTAGGGTTTTTTAACATGGCGCTGGAACGAAAGACTTCCGTATAAACATGGCACACACGTTCGCTTACGGCTTAGAGTTTTATTTTTGTTTTATTCGTGGTGCTTTTCTTTTTGTTTGGCCCCCTTACTCGTATTTTTATTTCTATTTATTTTGCCGCCAACTTTTTGTTTTATTGTTGTTTGCCTCACTTTTGTTTATAGTTTTTTGTATATATTTTTGTTTTGTGTTGCGCGAGCGGTTCAACGGTCCCGAAATCGCACTTTTATTTAGCGTAAGCCGCGCTGGGAGCTGAGCTTCTTGGCCCGCTTTTCGGCCGGCGGACACGACACGCGATCTCGAACCAACTCCAACGGCCGGCAATCCCAATCAGACTGAGCCGCGCGAAAAAAGCCTTTTTGCAAACTGTTGAAAAATCGCACGGGAAATGTGCGAAAACGAAGCACTTGCCGAAGCTTAACGACAACAGAACACAGCCGAAGCTTTGCCTTCGAGTCGCACAGTGGCGTCCATGTAAATATTATCCCTTAAATTTAATTCATACAAGTCTGCATGGAACTTGAATAGAATTTAAACTATAAAGCAAATACCAGTTTGATGGTCAGGGTTAAATACATATAAAGTTCTTAAAAATATGAAACTATTTGAATAGATTTGGACTTGCCAGCATCTAGTTAGGCGCACATAGGTGTACCACGGCACCTGTAGTGATCTTCGTCTCCCTTCTTCTCCCTGTCCTTAGGTATACTTTTCTTATCTCTAAATCTTTCGCGTTATCTATTCAGCCGAACTTCTTTCAATTGTATTGCGTTGTAAAGTTTATTACAAAGTTCTTTTAAGAAAGTATGTCTTAAAGCTGTTTTAAATTTTGTTTTTAGTTGTTAAGCAAGCAGACAAAATAGATTTGAATTATTTGTAACTTAAACATAAATAACAAAGAAGCAAAATAACTCCCAAAGTCAAGCTGTGTCCCCACTGTGAATCGTCTACACATGTTGCTAACAGCTCGGCAGCAGCAGCCACAGCGAACAACAGTAGCTACAGCATCCCGCAACAGCAACAGCTAGAGCAGCAACAAATGTTGCCAGCACGGAATGTTGCTGCATGCCAGAAACGTGCGCATGAGAAAATGTTGCTAACCGCTGGTAAGTCGCGTTCTGTTTTTGCTTAATACTCTGTGAAATATAGTATAAATCATTCTAAATTTGATTTTAATAATATATAATTAATACAAAACAGGTATAAATTTTTTAAAGCTTAATAGGAGCTCTTGATATAATTTAGAAAATTTTGTATATATATTTTTAATAGCTTACTACGTATTTACCTCAATTAAACCAACTAATATATACAGAAAAGCCCGAATTAAGCTACTTTTTTAGCAATAAATAAAATTAACTTATATAAAAAAATGCAAATTACAATTAATGAAGAATGCTTTATAAATCGGTTTAAATTGTGTCCAAGAGTATCATACAAAATATTTAACCTTTACTAAAAAAATAGCTTGCAATTATTTTAATATATGAAATATATTCTTTAATTTCTAAATTTAAAATGAGAAAATGGCAAAATTTTAAATATTCTTCTATCCCATTTCTTTACATTTCTTAGAGGGTATTTCCTGCTTCGAGCTCCTGAGCTCCATAATCCTTTCTGGTTTTTGCTGCTGTTGTTTTTGTATTTTTTTTTCGTTTTAGGCGGGAAAATGTGTGTGTTGCTGCAGTTAAGCGTGTGTTGTTATTGTTTTTGTGACCAGCAGCCAGCAGGCAGCTTGTTGTGTTTGTTGCAGCCATGTAGCAGTGATTATTTTGTCAATTGCAGTGACACAAAGGCATCTATCTCTAATGCCATAGTCACCGTCACCGCGCCCCTCCTGGCCCCCCCTCTGCCCACCGACTTGGAGCGATTATTTCGATGTTGTCTTTGTTATTTGGGCAAAGCCCCGCTTGCTTTTGGCTCACAAAGCGGGCTTAAGTAGTTGCGGATTGCTAAGAGCCGGAGAGCGGGATAGCTTTGAGGGCATTCAATTGATTCTCATGAATGGCAAAGAGTTCGCCAGCGACGACGACGCCGACGACGACATCAAAGTGCTCCTCCAGCCGGGGTGATTCACTCCCATGTAATGGATAGCGTATATGGAGCAATGCTCTGTGTAATTTACTTAGCTGATTAGAGGATAAGCGGATTATGCAAATGATGGTCACTCCATAAACGCAGTCCGCCGGAAAACCGAATTATTGCCAGCTACAGGACCGGAGATTCAGGGAAATCCCCAGGCGGGCATTCGGTTTGCAAATGAATTTTTAATAAAACACACGCATGCATATTTTATTTTAAATCAATTAAAATAATTTGCGCAAAAGAATGCTGCGAATGTTAAAGAGACAGACAGACAGACAGCCGGAATGGAATGGAATTAAATGTCCGAAACATGCGGCGGCTTGTGTTAAACCAACTAAAAACTATTTTATTGTTTTCAGTTGCAATCGGGTTGTAAAAGGATAAAACCAATGCGGGGTCCAGAATAATTATCGGACTTGTCTGTGATATTTTAATTGGGTAAACATTAGCCTCTCGCCTGAAACAACAAAGGAATAGCCATAAAACAAATGCAGGGAAACTAAATTTAAGCCACAATGGTCGGTGAGATAACAATTATTTATGAAATCAATTAATTTAATTCGTATGCCAGAAATAAAAGGCTACTAAATAATTTAAGCTAATGGATGATTTAATGGAGAATATTTAAATATATATTTAAAAGACTCTTGATGTCTATTAAAAATATATTCGGTAGAGCCAGAGTTTTCTTTTATTTTGTAACGATTGTTTAATAATTTAAAATATCATTCAAGTATTAAAAATTCCTGAAATTACCCCTTTTACTAGAGTTCCCATTAAAGAGCCATTAAGCTCACCCAGAGCATTTTCTCTCGGTTATAAAAAATGGCTCTCGGTTAAAAAAAAATTGCAGAAATCGACAATTTATAAATTGAATAGCTGGCCACAAAACGGAGCCACGGCAGCCCGACCGGCCAGGAGCCCCGCAATTGGTTTCCATTTCCTCGTGAAATTAAATGAAACGCAATCAAATGAAGTAAAGTGAAATAAAATCAGGCAACTGTAGCGGCGAAATTAACGAAAATCATTTCAACAGCTCTTGGGACGGCAGGACCCCTCAAGGAATCTAGCCAGCATCCATAGAAATGCTGGTAATTAAGCGCTCTTCAGCGGCTCACCAGTAAAAAAAAATAATGTTGGAAAAATACATAAAAACGAGCTAGCAAACATGGGAAATAAAACGAAAAACACAACAAATTAAAATGGAATTTAAGCAGCAGTCGGGACCACGACCAGGACCGGGATCGGGATCGGGACCGGGACCGGGACAAATGCAAACAAGTTCCAGCCCAAGGAGTGACTAAAAGCATTTCCGGCTTGGCCAGGCCAACAAGGAGAACCCAAGGAATGCCCCGAAAGTATGCTAAGGAAGTAGCACTCCCGCCGAGGAGCCACGCCCACAGCACCGGAAGAAAGCTGTATAAATTCTTAATGCAAATTCCCTCAAGACTAATGAGAGTTTCACTTTATATTTAGCGAACTAACCAACTATTAAAAATAACAAAAATAAGAATAAGCTTTGAAATAATTATTTGGCTATAAAATAAACTCAATTTCATATAAATATATCTTTAAAGATATCTTAAAAATAGGTCAGCTGAAATTTGTAAGAAAAACATACTTCAAGTTGTTGAATGTTTCCCTCTGATTTTTGGCTGCGCTTCTTAAATTTAATTGTATTGCCGTGACTCAGGGAATTCTTCTAATTTCTCTGTGTAAGCCAGGCAAACAATGCTGCTGTTCCGAACAAATTTCTTTATAATATACAAAGGAAATGCCAGGCAGTGGAACGCTGGCAAGCGCAGACAAAACACGGCAACTTAAGGAAGCAAAAATAGGGGGGAATTTCCCCTTCGGAGAAGCAGGAAAGCGTAGTCCAAATGTGACACAAACATGTGTATGCTCAGCTGGTGCCTTGGCAACAAACAAAGGGAGCAGCCAAAAGGATTACAAGGGGTTTGCTGGGGCAGGGCGAAAGGGAGGAGGCAGGAGGCAGGAGGCAGAAGGATGCCAGGCGACTTACGTGCGTTAATAATACGCATACGACACGTTGTACGCAGCAAAGGCAAACTCTGGCAGTGACTCCGGCCATACATCATAACGTTGCCCGGAGTAACGTCAACAGGCCAAGCCGTAGGTGGAGGTGGAGAAGGAGACGTACCCGACCTTGATTACGTTTGCAGCCTGACTGACTTTCGCTTCGGCTCCGGCTCCAGCTCCAGTTCTGGCTGTGGGTCCTTGGCGAAACGCATAAAATGTATTTAACACACAATTTATGTCTGCACGAGGCGTTCAAATTTACAGCCCGCAGGCAAGACGCTCGCTTCAGGTTTATTTTATTACAGCAGGGAGCCGGAGGAGGAGCAGCAGAGGGATGTGTATGTGGAGCATCAGCAGCAGGCGCTGGCGCATCCTGCCAGCTCCAGGTTCCACACATCCCCAACCCATCTGGACGCTTTGTTTGCCAGCCATTTGTTCTACACATAAATTGGCCCGCGGGGCCATCAGGCAAAAATCATATGTTTTATACATGGCCAAAGTTCGCTCATGTGAGCGAGTAAGAAAAAAGTTTAATAGACTCCCTTCACTTTAATATTTCGGATTTCCCTGCCACAGCAAAAGTTTTTATTTTGATTTTATGACTTTGATGATGTCGTCGCCGCTTTTTGCGTGCAATTTCGTTCTGTCAGGATTGTACATAACCAAGTAAGCCAAAGTTGTCAGAGGGCACAAAACCGAACCGAAAAAAGGGGGAAAGTTTCCGGGAAATCAGCCGGAGTCAACTCCAAGACCCAGCAGAGGGAGTATTATGATGGAAAATGCAATGATATAATAGTTTCAAAGCCATAAAGGGGAACCCCTAATGGGGGCAAGGCATAAATTTAGTCAAGGAGATTAAAGTAGTTAGCATACTAGGCTTTTTACAGTTTAAATAAATTCCAAATATTTGTTCGGAAGGCAACAAACAAAACGTAATAAGGGATAAGAGCATTCCCAGACTTGACAAAACCTCATGACAGCTTAAAAAGCCGATTCTGCTCCTCCACATGTGACTTTTTACCCACGCAGAGCCGGCAGCTGGCACAAAAAAAAATAAATACCAACCGAAAATAAAAGGGAAAACTTTTAATTTTCCGCAAAATTCTTTGGACTGAACCTTTTCTTAACAAGAACTTTTCATTTTTAATTAAATGGCAAACCCAGCTTCCAGCTTCCAGGGAGTTTCCCATGCATAGAGGCAGGAAGAGCGTCCGTCTGCGGTCGGAGAAGAAAGTCGCCGGGCTGGGGGGAATCACAGAATTCCCGTCCCGTTCCGCCCCCCACAATAAAGCTCAATTAGTTAAAGGCAAGCGCGCGCTGCTCAATCAAAGAGCAGCCAAGAGCTTAAGCCCAAGCCGATCCAAGATCCGGCCCACAAATCGTGCATTATTATTTGTTTGTTTGGACTGCTTATCAGCTGAGGCCCCGAAACCAAGATCACAATTTCCAGTCCCTGGAAGGGAACAGTGGAGTAAACTGGGGTTTAAAATGTAGTTTATACAGCACAATATATTAAAATGATATTAAATTTAGTCAGACTTAGACTTGCAACCTTTAAGCAAGGTTTTGTTAGCTTTAAAAGTTCTTAGGATCAGTTTTTGATCTGAATTCTTTGTAAGGTTCCATTTAAAAAACCAGGTTTTGTAGTAAAGCCAGTAAATAAAATCTAGTAATATTTTATAAGCTTATTTTCCGATCTGTACCACTGTTCCTTTGCCAGTTTCGGGCGTAGGGGCAATTGCAGTCACGCATCTCACGAGTGCGCTATTATATTCTCACCTTATGATGAGTGACTGCAAGGCAACAGAACGCGAACCGAGGCTGGGATTGGGACTGGGATTTGGCTAAAGAGGGGATGCTGGAGGAGGACGTGGTCCGGAGGACCGTAGTGCCGGGCGAGGCAATTGAAAAGCCGCAAACAATAATTGCAGATACCTAAGCCGAGGAGGCCCGAAAAACCGCAGCAATTTTTTTTTTTTTTTTTTTTGGTGCCTGTGTGTTGCCCCTGAAAAGCGGGCGTAGGGAATGCGGCTCATCCTGTTACCGGGGGGATGCTGGAGGAGCTGGAGGCTCCAGAACGCGAATTAGGCAAATTGTCTGCAATTTCGCGTTTTGGTTTTGTTTTTGTTGTTGCTTTTGTTTCCCTTTGCATTGCTTTTGTTTCCCTCGCCCCCAGATCCGTGGCCATCGATTGTCTTTGCTTAAATGTTCGCATCGACGATGAGGGGGAGGCAAAACTGTGTTAAGATCCGCTCGTTGTGCCGGTTTTTCATAATTCCGACAGCCCCTTTTCTGGGGTTCCCCGCGATATGCTTCACGGAGTTCACGGGTTCAGCGGGCAGCACTTGTGTGTCATCCTTTCTCTGGGCTCTCTCTCTCTTCCCGATCTCCCGTTTCTATGCAGTTTGCACCCTGCAGCCGTTTTTAGTTGCCGAGGACGACACCCACAACGGGTTCCCCCATTTTTTTCCCCTGCCCTTCCCCCTCCCACGCCCCTGGCCCTTAAGCCGCCGCTGACTGAAGCACCTTCATTAACATACCAACTGCACTGCGAACGAAGGGCACAGGGGCGTAGGCGGAAGCAGTTGTTACTACAAGGGGGGGGCGGCTTAGATAGAATTTGAATTTTAATTGCAGTTTCAATTTGAGCGGAGTTAAATCGACACTATATGTAGGATATATAGGATAATATAGGATATTTTTATATATTTGTTTTAGAAAACATAATTCTACAGAATCAATTTTAAAGGACTAGAAGATTTAACCACTTGGGAATTATAGGAATATTTTATATACTAACTTATAGAACACATATTGATGAAATTAATATAAAAATCAGGATATTTTTGGGACTTCATTTGATATTATCAAAGTTTTCAATGTTAGTAAATATAACTATTATAGAGGTACCCTTAACTACACCCCTGCCAAATTTTAGTTAAGGGGTATTGGGGTTCCTGGAGCTGGGGCAACCGGTGCTCCGGAGGATTGCCCGCTGCCTGTGGGCAAGGAATTTCAGCTTCGTGGCTCGGAATTTGCTGTAATCCGATACAATTTAGCGGCTTAAAGCTTCTGCCTGCTTGACGCTCGAGTTTCTCATCATCTTGCCAGGTCTGTTGGCTGCGTTGTTGTTGCTGCTGCTGCTGCTGTTATGACTAAGTCCGCCCCCGCATTCCCCATCCCTGCCCCAGCTCAGTGGGAGTGAAAGATAGAGATCCCCGTTGAGGCACGCGCTTGGTCCTCTTTTCTTTCCTTTTTTTTTTTTTTTGCTATGTTCCGCCTTTGTTTTGAGTTGCCTGTCGAATGGTTTTCTCTCCTCTGCTGCTAAGGTTACTGGAGGACGGGGAGTCCTGCTCCACTGGTGATTAGAAGCCACTTGAGCGAGTCCCCCGCCCCATCCGCCTTATCTGTCACACTCCATAATGGTCCGAGGGAGGTCTGCCGTTGAAGGGAATTACTCATTGAGGCGTTTTGCAAATAAATATTCAATCGTCCCGTATTGATTTTTAGGTAAAAGGTTATGTAAAAGCGTGTTTTTCGTTCAGTGTATGAAACACATTTGCCTCCCATCAAATATTCCACAAAATCCGCTTTGCGTGTCCCTCCAAGCTCGTCTCCCCAACCGTCTCACTCGGAAATGCCAGGCAACAAAACAGAATTATCGAAAATAAAACCAAGACAGTACAAAAAAAAAAAAGAAAAACAAGAAAGAAAGCTATCTTCGGAAAGCCAAAGTTTTTATACCCTTTCGATAAGGAAACGCGATCATAACTCAGCCAAAAATTCATTAATTTCAATTCGGAAAGCTTTTCTTTGCTAGTTTTTATAATGTTAACAAATCTGCATACTAAGTTTTAAAATTTAAAAAATTAAATTTTTTGTCAAATTTTGAAAATTTTAATGATGTAACCCCTTACCTTTTTTTCAAATTTTGAAAAAATTTGGAAAATTTTAAATTTCAACCAGACATAGCTAGATCGATTTGGCTGTTAATGCTGATCTAGAATATATATGATTTATAGGGTCGGAAACGACTCCTTCACTGCGTTGCAAGCTTCTGACTAAAATAATAACACCCTGCAAGGGTATAAAAAAAGAAGAAAAATCCAAGTGAAAAGCAGGAAGTAAGCTGAGAAATAGAAACCAAGGAAAACACGAGAAGAAAATGCAAAAGGGCGGTGAATGCGAAATGCATGTAGGAAAAAATCTAAACAATTTCTGCAGCAACTTTGCTGACGGCTGCAAAAGGATTGCATAACCGAGGTTACGCTGCCAGGAGAAATCGTTGGAAATCCTGGATTGGAGACCCCGCCAGCTGCCTTTGCATATGGTAATTGTTTTTTTCCATCCACGGATGCCCGAGTTGCTCGAGCCATTTCCCGGAGAGAGGAATTTCCCGGCTCCATGGAGCTCCCCTAGTAATTGCGTTCATATGCAATTATGGCGGGAGATGCGGCTGCACGGTGGCAGGACTTGTCAAGGTCTCTGGCAGCGGTGAATTATGCTACATTTAAACTAAGGTCTCTTTCCACAGGTGTACTTTCCACTCGTGAAAAATGGTAAAAGATAAATGTGCAGAGGAGTGAGATCCACGGCGTTTATTTTTCACTTTTTCCACTCGGCGACCCATTAAATGGGAGTCACACACATATACACACTGCAACTGTGGCCCAAAGAGGGTTAAAAATTGTATTTAATTCCATATTGAAGTTGCGAACTTCTCTCGAGTGCAACTCTTTTCCCGGTTTTTATTTTTATTTTTATTTTATAATTCTTTTTTGTTCTTTTGTTGCGGCTGCTGCAGTCCGTTAAATATTCATAAAATCAACTGTAGCAGGAATATATTTAGGGGGGAGCACGGGCAGGAGGATACACACAGAGAGAGCGAAAGGACATTGGCCCAGAGCTGCATACTGAAACGGAACTCAAATATTTGTTTGATTGGGTTTAGTTGCTGTTGGCAAATACATGTGAGTGTGCAGCGACACTGACAGAAATAATATGAGTCAATATGACAGCAAGCTATAATAAATATATCCAACAGAAAGTTTTAAATCTGCAGTAAAGAAACCTCGTTAAATATGTTTTCCAATTAAAGAAATTTGTTTTTAACTCCAAGCAACTCCCATTCCCACTTTCTTTCTGCCACTGCAAATCCCCACAAGCATCTTCTGTTTGCTTTGTTGGTCAGCATTGAAATATGGAATATTTATCTAATGTGCATCAAAAGGAATCCCAAGCAGGCAGCTGGAGATGAGGAGGAGGACCGACAATGGAATCCGGAGCAGCACATGGATGGGGGGGCCAATGAAGTCGAGCTGCAGCTCCGACAAAAGGCCACGACGACGTTAAGGACATTATTATCGAGCGAGCCTGTCGTGGCTTTAAGCACAATGCAGGGCTTCCTTCCGGCTTTTCCGTTTGGCCTTTATGTAAATCACAATTTGTTAAATTCCATAATTTGTTCGCAATTTGCAGGGGGGCGAGGCAAGTGTCAACCCCGGCAATGGCATTAAATCTCCTCCGCTGGGCGCACACCTGCACATCCTGCTGCTTCGACGACGACGACGACGACTCCTGCTCCTGGAAGTCAATTTACGGCCCATCCCCAGAGGTTGAGTATCCGACCCGTTGCCAAACGGCACTTAAATGAAGTACACGCGCCATGGAAGTCCGTTTCGTCACGGTATGTGAGTGCGTGTGGGGGCCCAAAATCAATATCGCATCAATTGCCTGCTTTTTTAAGGCTTCACTCCATTTCAGTGCCGGGTAAACCTGTCATTTTTTCAATTAAATTATAAAAATTACCAGAGGGCAAGCGATGGCTTTTTAGCTAATGGAAATGGTAAATATTTGGTAGATTTGTAAATTTAATTTGTTGGGAAAATATTTGTCTAGAAAAACACATTAATTAGCTGATTTTAATTAAACTCTAAAACTATTATAAACAAAGTAAAGGAGGCAGACTTATTCAACCAAAAATTAAAGGAATTTTGTATTAAATTACATTATGAATTATGAAAATTTATTACTTTATTAACTTTAAGAATAATGTATTTACTTCACAGTTGTTAATAGCCTTTTATTGATTTTATCTGCAGTTTGCAAACCTATCTAGAATATGATATTTTTAAAGCCTTCCTTCCCTTGACTAAAATATAATATAGCTCCTTTTAGCCATTATATTTTGGTCAACACTGGCAGCAAGCTCCCAGGCCCAGACGGTGGCCCCGGAAGAAGGGGAAACAACTTCAGCACGTGCTGTCATCGGAAAGACAAACGGAGGGACAACCCAGAACCAGAACCAGACCGACCCTGGGACGTGGAGGGAGGCCGAGGACAGAACCCATGGAACGAGGCTGAGAACTGGAACGAGAGAACGAGACTGGCAATAAGGGGACGCAGTCCCTCTATCCCCAGTTCCGCCTCCTTGTGGCAATCCTCCCCTGTGCCTGGTTACCTTCACCTTGGCTGCAATTAATTCTGGTAACATAATCTTCACTTACAACTTTATATGACACTAAATCAGTGCAAAGTGGGTGCGGGGCCACCTCATACATATTAGAGTGGAAATCGGTGCGGCATGAGTGTGCGTGTGTGTTTTTTGTGGGCGTTTCCGGCGGCCTTACAAGCCCCAATTACGATGAAACTCAACGCTTTCAGGGCCCGAAATTTAATTAGTTCCATTTAAAGACGAAGGAGCGATGCGAAAAAACATATGAAGGTACAAAATGCGAATTCCCGGCGAGGGGCATTCCCTCCGCATATTTGCACGCCAGCCGATAATTATCGCTGGAAATTCGGTCAGAGGTTGACCCCGCCCCGTGCATTATGCGTTTCCCAGATCTCAGCGGCATTTAATCTGCATGCAGGATCCTGGGACACCTGATATACGATGCACTTGCCCTCGCAGGGAGGAGGAGAGAGAAGGATCAGGAGATGTGCCTCTGCACGCACTCTTTCCATTTCGTTTTCACCTCAAACAGCGGGCGATGGTACACAGAGAGGAAGTATTAGTACTCTTTCAAGTGATTTAATATAAAAATCAAGAATATATGATCTTTAAAGAAAACTCTATCAAATATGATATGATATGACCAACTCCTTGCTGTGTGTTTACCAGATTCATTTCCTCTTCCATTCCCAAAGATTACATGATCTCTTGAGATCCCATTCTTCGGCACAAATAATGTTTCAAAATTGTTTAAAATTTAAATAAACAGAAGACTTAAAATAACAGTGACAAAAATTATGTCTATTTCCGATTTGTTGATAAAGAAAGTGTTTACTATTAGCAACAACTCATCTTCAGGCCCCTCCTCAGCTTGGATATATCTCAAAAGAGTTGGACAAGCATTCCAGCTGGCAAACCGTGAAATTCGGGATGAGTTCGCTTAATAAATTCCTCAAAAAATAGTACTTCACAGTTCCGGCCAATTTCCCAAAGTCATTAGCAATTGGAAATGGCTGTGCGGAGGTCTCACTCCGAGCCCCACTCCCCAAGATCCGAGGCAATGCATCCGTGGACAATGGGAGTGGCTGTCTCGCATCATCGCTTAACTTTTCGACATGTTTCACATGTGATGAAGATTAAGTAGAAAATAATTACAAGAGCTGGCCGCGACCGTGGCCAAAGCCGAGGCAGTGTGTGCGATCCCGATCGGATCTGGTCGGGATCTCAGTAATTACATAAATGGCGACCCGGTGCGGTGACAGGACGGCGTCATCGGAGGGCCAGGCCAATCTGGAGCTGCAGCTCCGCCGCCAGTCGATCATCAATCGTGCGAACTTGCTTTCCAGGGGCCGCCCCCTCGGAACGCGGATATCACTGCCATCCAGTCCGGGCCGAGACCTACCTGTTCCCAAGGCCCGAGAGAGAAACACAGCCGAAAAAATAAAAAGGGCCAAATCAGCGTGGCCTCTTCCATGGCCATAAATTTTAAAGTAATTTTCTCTTAGCCCCAGAATAATTTATGGGAAAATATTAAAGCTGCCCCAAATACCCAAGCTCCTCGGGATTCCAACGAGATCCTAAGTTCGGGTCCAAAAACCAAACCGAAATAGAGTAATTAAGTAAGCGTAGGCTTATCTACAAGCACTTTAGGCGTAGCTGATAATCCTGCCCAGATCTCTGGCCGCCGATCTTCGTCCAGCAATTTCGGCTCTGGCCTGAGTTATGACTGGCAAGTCTCGCGGGGATCAGGTCACGATTATCTGCATACGCAGCCGGCAATAATAATTTCAAAATTGGCGCACTTAAGCGGGGATGGGGATCCGTGGATCCCAGCGCGGATCCCTTGGCGTAATTTGAAAGTTATTTCGTAGCCAGAGCCGGTGAAATTATTGAGCAATATGCTGATCTGTAAAATCATAAATAAAAATATTTGTACTTGACCGCAGCTGCGGCTCCAACTCCTGCTCCAGCTCCGGCTCCGGCTCCGGCTCCACCTTCCACCATCGGATCTCGCTCCATCTTCGTCTCCTCCCTCCCTGACAACTGGCTGGTGTTATTAGGTGAGAGCTCGCCCGGTTCCCCCTCGATTCTCGGTCCCTGTTCCGCCCGCGGCTTAACGATTGATAAAGTCTTTTTATTTACAAGCTGATAATGATGGTGTAGGTGCAGCTTTTGGCATTGCGACGGTTTTTCATGTAATTTATGAGCAATTTGCAGACGATTTTCGAGGTCCAGCCACACGGAGGAGTTGATCTGAGGATGGGGGCATCACCCCGGAGATGTGGGCTAAGATGGTTACACACAGGGGGAGAGGGAGAGAGCGTGAAGAGCGTGTGGCTAAGTGAAAGATCTACAAATGAAATTTATGCGAATTAAACAAGTTATGAAGTTCAGTGTCCTAAATTTTTTCATAACTGAACTTTGTAGGGATAAAAATATACCTGAAACTCTTGCTGGAATCACAGTAAACTCCCTTGAAAAACCCCTCAATAAATGTACAAAAATCGTAGAAGAGCACAATTTATGGGAATTTAACCTTCTCCACCTTGCTCATAGTCTTAAGTTTCGGAATCACTTGCCTGCCTTATTACCATACCGATCCCCATACCCATACCCATACCCATTCCCAATCCCATCTAGCACGCTTCGACCAAAAACTATTTTGTAATATTGATAACCATCTCGGCCTGGACCCGAGGCCCATTAAAGTGTCACAACAAAACGCTGGACTCATTTCTCGATACTGGGCACTGGGCCAAAAGACGACGATAAACCCGGCATCTTGATGGGGGAGTTTATAGGGAACGACACGAACTTATAGCACGAATGCCTAAATGGACGCAATAGCCAAGAGTGTCGGCCCCGGAAAGGGCAAGACACGGAGAGCTATGTGTAAGCCGATTATGGGCCACGACTTTCGGGAACGGAACGCACATAAAACTGTCTCTTGGCCAAGAATCGTGTTAAGCATGCCCCGCGACTCGGGAGTAGCGCCTCCTTCCATGGTGTGGATGTCACATCGCTTCTTGTTTGTTATTGTTTGTGTCGCCGCGGCTGATGATTGTCATTAACATCAAATTACCACAAGTCAAAGCCAAAGTCATGTTCTCCCAAAATAAAACCCCAGCCGAGACTAGGCACTGGACCCTGCCTGGGACTCGGGCTCAGACAGATGGTCGTCGGCACTTAGTGGGCAACTTATGGAGCGGTATAAAATGGGAGAAGTTTAGCCACAAGAACCACAGAAATGTGGCGAAAAAAAAGTGGAAGGGTCAGGAGATGCTGCGGAGAATTCCTGGGGTTCTGGGATCAAAGATGCCTTCCCACCTTGTGGGGCCTTGGGGCAAATGTGTTATGACACCTGAGTTTCGGTTGAAAGAGGTTCGAATATTGAGGAGGATGAGAAGGGAGGAGATGAACTGTAAGAATGAGGGTACTTAAGGATCAATCTTTTGTGGTATAAAGCATAAATTCTACAAATGATTCTTTAAATGATTATAATATATCAATATAACAAGGAATAATATTAAAGAACCTATTGATAAAACTCCATTTAAGTTTAAGACCTAACTTAATTTAAGTTGAAGAATTAACTCACTTAATCTATTAATATTTTTTAATACATTTTCATTCTTTAAGTTTCTACCCTTTCAAGGGTAGTTAAATGAAAGGGTATATCAACTCCGAAGTTAGCTTCTTGTTAAGCATCCAGTTTAAAAGTGAAAACCAGAACAAGGCTGATCCCAAATTCTTAGAAGACCGATTAAAGAATTTTTATAAATTTCCAAAGTCAAAACAAATAATATTCTGCTAACTACCTTCCAAGCATTCAAATCTTGATTCCAACTCTCCGAAGACACCTTCCAGCTCCCAGCTTCTTGGGACTTGTATCCCCACCTTAGTGAGATATTATCGCCGCAGACTCTGCATAATTATGCTAAGCACATTAAATTCATTCATAAATCTTTTTGGCAAACATCATTCACAAAAGGGACCATCCCATTCCCTCCGCTCGCCCCCCGTGAGAACCTCGATAATGAGATATGAGCTATTATTCATGCCCCCCGTCGGTGGCGGGATCTCGCTCTCATTTGTATTTGTCCAGTCCATGGGCCTCAGGTCTTTTGTAGGTGATAAAACCCCAGTTGGGGTTATTTATTAGCGCGGCGACACACACTCGAGATGTTCGAGATGTTCGCGATGGCCAGGGATGCCCAGGGAAGCTCCGAACAGAAAATGTAACAAAATCAAATCAATAAACCAGTCGAAGCCGAATCAGAAATAATTTTAAGACACAAATTATGCAGATGAGGCGACGATGAAACTTAGTGTGGGGTTTCCGAAGTGAAATGAATTCCACCTGCCCCGGCGAAATCATATTTCTTCTTGCCCAATCCCACGTTGGGCGCCATGAAGGCGTGGCCACCGCATTGGCCTCAACTTAATCGTAAAACTTACTGCTTGAAGAGCTGCTCCTCGATCGCTGGAGACGACGCTTCCAAAACAACATTTTTTATATTGATTTTTTGTTTTTCTTGTGGTGATAAGATCTATCCGGCGATTGGTTTCGTTATGTGAGCACGTTTCGGGTTATGCGGGTGTTCGGTCGCTCGGCTTGGCTTATTGCGAAATGCTGTTAACATTTGACACAAGGCGCATTAATTATCGCGGACACTGTGATTAGCATAATTCTCGAATCACTCACTGAGCCGGGGGGAACCAACCGGGGTTCTGGGAGATCTCGGGAGCCTTGGGAGAATTTCGCACACGCGCCGGAGACATGCGGAAGGCCAACTGCAGTGCTCGACGTCTGCTCAGTGTCTGGGCCGGGACTCACTTGCAGGAAAGTTATGACTTGCTGCGATTAGCTTTCGATTTAGTACTTTCGGGGGAGGCTCGAAGGGAGAGAGTGTCAGGTGTCACCTCAATTAGCTACCAGGTTGCCCTGCACTTCCGTTAAGCGCTTTTCACGCCCCGCTTTTCCCCCGAGCGCTGGCTAACGCGACAGCAGCGAACTTCTGGCCCGCTCGACGGTTAATTAACGAATAAAAAGTCGCTTTTCTGTTACGAAAAAAATCTTCGAGCTGCGAGCTCTGAGCTCGGCTTAAGCGCTGCCGCTTCTTCCTCCCTGTTTCGCTTCGTGCTTGGCGGCTCCACGCTCCGTGCCACAATAAAAACGAAAAAAGATATATATATGAAAAAATACGAGGGAAAAAAAGAAAAAGAAAATATGTTACACCAAAACACTGACGTCTCTGTCGGCGTCGCAGTCGCCGTCGAAGTCAACGCACATTGGGGCCAGTGGAGACATAAAACAGGTGTAAAAACTAAGGTAAAAAGCGATATGAATGAGCGACATATGAAGAAGCGTATGCAAGATCGAGATAAACAACTGGACGGGGAGTCCGCCACAGTCGGAGTTTTATGGGTTTCCAGGGTGTGGACACAATTAGATGTTCGTAAAAACGACAGAGTTTTATATTCCTGTCCCAAGATTTGAGGTCTTTGGCGTGAGTTCAACGTTTTTGGTCTCATATATTGCTTACATATTATATTGGAACAACATACTATATTATATTAATTTTTAGGAAGCACAGTTTGTCTGGTAATTACAGGCTAAACCAGCTTTGAAGTTTTATTTGCTTACAAGGTGTTGAGATAATTAAATAAGTATCTCTTCAAATTTAGGCTGACATATTTAAGAATGTAGGAAACTTTATGGAAAAGGTACTTATTTTTTGTTGCTAGCAAAAAAATATTATTATTAACACACTAAAAAAAATGTAAGAAATTACCGCATAATCCGTTTTACATTTTAAAAGATTAATTATAAAAATTATTATAATTTTAGTCAGATGTTTGCCAAGAAGTAAAGATGTCATATATAGTATATATATATTATGAAGTTTATATATCTTGATCAGCATCAACATCCGAGGCGATTTAGCCACGTCCGTCTATCCGTTCCTACGCTCTATCTCTCTGTTGCTCAGCCTTTCTGCCTCCCAGCCTCTCAGTCTATCAATTTCTCTGGCTCTCAGTCCCTCTATCCCGCTCCCTCTCTCTTTATGTCTATGACTCTATGCATGTGACTAACTCCCTGCGTATCTCTAGAGAAGCCTCGTTCTCTCAAACTCCCTCTGCCTAGCTTAAGAGATGGCTCTTTCTCTCCAGCTCTCACTTTGTTTGTTCTCGCTGCTCGGAAAATATATATAGAGAGATGGTCGGCGCGCCGGCCTCATTCCTTTCCCAGTCTCCCCAGTGTTAACATCTATTAGTGATAGTGATAGTGATTGCCTTGATTCACCTGTCCAATGCAGTACATCCGGAGAACCAGGAAGAGGATTACTCTGCACTGGAAGGAATTCAAGAATGACGAAAAAGGATAACCATACGTCCTCCACTCTGGTAAGTCTTAACCATCACAATTATATCATATATATATAGATACCATAGGTTTTGGAATCAGTAGTGCTAGCTATTTATTTTCCATTCAAATACTTTATTGCCATAACATCATTAATTAATTTAAAGTGATACAGCATTTTCTATTGACGATATTCAAAACGTATACTCAAAGTCTAACTCAAAGCCTAACTTAATTATAAATTATTTACGAATATATATTTTTATTCTTACGATGTTTCAAAAATGACCCTGACTTTGGCGCCAACTTTTGGTACAATGCAGGGTATTATATTTTCAGTCTCTTCTGACCCTCTAAAGTAATGTCTTATATATATACATATATTCTTGATCAGCATCATCACCCGAGTAAAGATGTCATATGAAGTATATATATTTAAAAGTGTATAACCGAGTATCTTGATCAGCATCGGCATCTAGCCACGTCAGCCGTCTGGCCGTTCCTACGCTCTATCTCTCTGTCACTCAGTATCTCTGTACCTCAGGCTCTCTGTCGCTCAGTCCCTCTAACCTGCTCTCTCTCTCTCTCTCAGTATCTCTAGCGCTCTATGTATGTGAATCTCTCCCTGTGTTTCTCTAACTCCCTCTGCCTAGCTTAAGAGATAGCACTTTCTCTCCAGCTCTCACTTTGTCTGTTCTCGCTGCTCGGAGACTATACATAGAGAGATGGTCGGCGCGCTGGCCGCATTCCTTTCCCAGCCTCCCCAGTGTTAACATCTATTAGTGATAGTGATAGTGATTGCTCTGATTCACCTGACCAAAGCAATACATCCGGATAACTAGGAAGATGCTTACCCTACACTGGAAGGGATTTAACAATGACGAAAACGGAAAACCATATGTCCTCCACCCTGGTAAGTCTTAACCATGACAATTATATCATATATGTATATAGATACTATAGGGTTTGGAATCAGTAGTGCTAGCTAATTATTTTCAAATTAATTACATTATTGCCATGAACCCCATAACTTAAATAATTAATATAAAGTGATACAGCATTTTCTATTTACGACATATATATTTTCTTCAACTTTATTATAAAGTTTATAATAATAAACGTGGTTAATTCAGTGTTCAACTGCGCAGTCGCAGCCAACGTTGACTGCCGACGCTGCATCCGCAGTTGGCGTTGCGTTGGTGGCGGTTCACTGAATTTCGCTGGCTGATGTTGTGCTTGTTGTTTTTTTTTTTTTTTTTTGCTTTAAAATATATATCAAAATAACAACAACAGTAACAACAATATTAACAACCACAATGGACTGTGATCACTCGTTGGCTCGTGCAGAGTTCACAATGCACGCAACCTGCCAGTCTCGTTTTTTATGGTAAATTTTGAATTTTTCCTTTGTTGGCTGCCTGCACATTTATTGCTTAACGCTTTGATGCGTTGACGGTTCCTGTTGCTATAGCCTCTGCTGCTTCTTGGCCATCCGTCCATTTGACATATTGCACTTGGCTTAGCCTCCTGTCTTCTCCCCCAAAAAAAATACTACCTATGATTCTTCCCCTACTAGGCTGCCTGTTCATTAAGCGAATCAGCGTAGCGAAGCATAAACCTAAATTAACATAAACAACTTCTTTTCGACTTGTACTTTATGTGCACAGAAACAAATTTATTTTTAAGATTTATTTTTTAAAGTATAATTCAATCATATTTCTCTGTGATGAACGAATATTTATATCTGTGAACTTCTCAAATGCATTTATCTTTCATTGAACTGTGAATTAATATTCATTTTAATGAACACTCTTACGTTTAAGTGCATTAATAATCATTATTCCTATAAATTCCATTATTTTGCTATGTGTACTATATATGGCTTACCACTCGCCATCAGACATATGGCCCACTGCTTCCTCCTCCTCTTGTGGAGCTCATCTTTGGGCCATTGTCAGGCTCTGTGGCGGAATTAAAGACCCTTTACTCTACTATTCTTCTACTATTGCCGCCATCGCACCGGCAAATTGCTTTTGGTACGCGTCTAATTGGAATACGAATTTCATTTTGGTAGCTGGTTGTGGGGCTTGTTATTGCTACTATTGTTGCCACTAGGTTTTCCATCTCCTTTCTCCGGTTCGGGGGTTTTTCTTGTGACAGGTCGCAGCACCAACTGCCGATGAATTGTATGTCTTTATTGTCTGAGGGCTTTCCGCGGATCACAATGGTTTGGTTGTTATTATAGAAAATAAGATCAAAAGGAGGGTACTTTGGTTTAATCACCTGTTATGTATATATATGTATGTATATTTAAAAAATTAAGTATTACCTCTAAGATAAATGAAATATAGATAGATATAAGATATTTCCTTAACTAAACTCCCTTCTCTATGAAGAGTATCTCCCCCACTTATCACTCCGTCTGCCTTCGTAGTAGGCATTTTCATTGCGTGATTTTAAAATATGTATTATAAATATTTATGGATGCATAGAGAGCAGCGGATCAGCGATGTGTAAGGCTGTTAATGGAGCTCCATGCCGCAACACCCACCGAGTGCAACTCGAGGTAGTTATGGCAGCCGTAACATGGTTATTGTTACGTTGCCATGTCGTCATGGGGCGGAGTAAACAGGCTCGTGAAACAGCGGCACGCGCCAATCTCATCAAATTAAAAAATGTCCCGGCCTTTTAGGAAGGATTACCGCACGGCGGACTTTGAGAAGCTTAGCCAGCTTATACGGGATCATCCGCTGATGCGGACTCCCGGGGCAGAGCAGCAGCAGCAGTTGCAGAAGCTGCGCACTCCAGAGTACCGGACAAAGTGCGTAATGCGAGCCTCCTTGGATGACATCGCTCTGGGGGTGAGATCTACTGCAGCGTTTATTTTGAAGGAAGGTCCTAAGCAGATCCTTTTCAGATCAATCTGTACAAGCTGCAGCTGGACAAGCCGCACTCGCCCATGCCCGAGGAGGCTGAGTTCCAGGAAGAGCCTGTCCCCTCGGCTCCCTCCGGTCGATCGGCGAGATCTGTCAGATCCGCTGCCTCCGCCCCTCGTCCTCCGGCCGCGCCCTTTATCAAGGTGCTGCTTCGCAAGACACCCATTATGGTGCTTTTCGAGAGGCGCAGCATGACTGCCTTGGCGGACACCGAGGAGGGTCGTCTGGTCATAGAGGACAACCGGAAGTACGACGAACTACTCTCTGGAATAGACAAGACCCGGCGTACCGTGGATGCGGACACCCAAACCATGACGGCGCTGATGAAGTCCCGGCTGGTGAACACCGAGCGGCTGACCACCGCCCAAATGGGCTCCTATGTGTCCAACTTCGAGATGTACGACACCTACGCTGACCTGCAAAAGTCCACGACGAGCGTCGAGGTGCAGGGCGAGCGCAAGATTGAGGTCACCACGTACCATGTCGGCGGTGTGGATCAGTTTGTGGAGATCAACAGCCTGCCCGGCTTCCGGCTGGCCCTCATGCTGACCATGCGCATCCTGGCCAGCAACGTGTTTGAGCCGCAACAGAGGCGCTATAGGAACATGGCCCCGCCCGATCCCTTGGCCGAGGATGTTAAGTTCAAGTACCGACTGGGACTCCTTTGGCGTTTGAGTCCTCCGTCGGCCAATCCCGGAGTTCATCAGGCGGTGAGCGACATGAGCTTTTGCCCCAGCAACGGGGACATCATGGCGGTGGCCTATGGTGTTTACAGCCACGGCAAGGTGGGACGGTTGCCCCGCTCCGGTTGGGTTTATGTGTGGAACATCAAGAACCCAGTGAACCCGGAAAGATGCTATCACTATCAGGTGCCTGTGGTCACCGTGGAGTTCTCGCCCACTCAGCCCCAACTGCTGGCCATTGGCCTGCACAATGGCAACGTTGAGGTGAGGGATATTTCTGGCCAGGATCTGCCCCCGCTGGCCATATCCCAGCGCTTGACATCGCCACACTTTGAGCCGGTGACCGCCATCAAGTGGATCTACTTCGAGGGAGATGTCGGCACAAAGGATCCTCATATCACGCCCTTTTTGGCCACCTCGCAGGCGGGTGCGGTGACCAAGTACCGGTTGATTAATAGTCCCAACTTGCTGGGTTTCGAGCAGCAGCGTCTGCAGCGGGCGGAGGGCGAGCTGGAGGGGATTCCCATTGACCAAGTCCCGCCAGCTGCTTCTCTCTTGGCCAACCGGCATCCGCAGTGCCTGGAATTGGTTCTGGATCCTGTTCAGACGGATATTTACTATGTGCTCACGGACGAGGGTACCCTGTACAAGTGCTCCACGAACTATCCGCTGCAGCATTTGGAGCTGAGGCAGGTTCACGACGGACCCGCAGCGTGCATGGAGTTCTCGCCCTGGTCCCCAAGGATGTACCTCACGTGTGGCAGTGACTGGTGGGGATTACTGTCTTACGTGAGATACTTTTTCACCTTCATTATCCTGACTTCCTCCGCAGGTGCATTCGAATTTGGTTGGCGGGCATCCTGTTGCCCATTGTGACCCTGCAACACCACCTGTCGCCGGTTCACTGCGCCCGCTGGAGCCGCACCCACTCCACCATCCTGGTCTCGCTCAGTCGCAGCACCGTGGACATATGGGATCTACGGAATAGTACAATGAAGCCGGTGTCCTCCACCACGATCGATGCTAACATCTTCTACACAACCTTCAAGTGGGTTATTCTTGGGATTTTTAATTGAATTTTGTATTTTATGCGTTAATTGCAGATTCACCCACTGCGGGCGCTCCTTGGCCGTGGGAAATGAGGCCGGCAATCTGCTGATGTTGTCCTTCGAGGACATGCCCTTCTCCCCCCACTTCCAGTACAAGCAGCTCAAGAGGGCCATCTTTAAGGCTTTGGCTATGCAGCCAGATCTGCGCCAGCAAGTGAAAAGCGTCGGCTACTTTGGCTATCCGGGTGGGAAAAGTCAAACCAGAGCTTGAGTTTTATATTTAATTAATAAGACTGAGAGCTATGAGGTTGCTCTAAAAATTAAACTTAAAAAAGGGGGTTTTCTCTTAAACCTGCCTCATTAAACACTAAAGCAGAGACACTTACTTTATAGTGTCAAAAAATAATGTTATCTTGTAATTTCCCTAATGCTCCCCCTACACTTTTTTACTCGATTTTGTGAGGAGTGTACACTCTAGTCCCTTCTTCAGTTACCACCTTGGAACACCTTTTCCTATCGGAACTAACTCTTATCACTCCCGCCTGCATTTACAATGCAAAGCACAGCTCGGGTTGCGAGCACCTTGAGCATATCATAGCCACCAAGTTCAGGCCGCGTCGCCAACTATGTTTTTGTGGTTTTGCGATGACGACTTGCCTTGCGGCTGATGGCTGGCTTTCCCAGTTCTCGTAGCATTTATTTAGTGGAAATTTAGACGTTCACAATGCCTCATCTATTGCGGCAGAACCTGCTGTTGCCCGCACCGCCCACGGTGGTCATGCACGATCCTCGGACCCACCTGCGACACCTGCCGCCGGCCTATAGTCCCGCCCAGACTCCGCTGAGTCGGGACAGGGAACGGGACTTTGCACCGCAGGTGCGCTATCACCTGGAGATGCCACGCAGGCCCAAGCTGCGACCCTGCAAGGTCATCTTTGTGGGCGACTGCTCGGTGGGCAAGACGGCCATAGTGAATCGGTGAGTTTTGGATGGGTAGGAATCATATGGGAATAACCTTTTAATGAGTTCATAAATTTATTTGCAGCTTCTGCTTTGACAAGTTCCAGTCGAACTACAAGGCCACCATTGGCGTGGACTTTGAGCTGGAGAACTTTAACATCTTGGGTCACAATTATGGTCTGGAAATGTGGGTTTATCTTTGGACATTGTTGATAAATTTAATTAAAATGTGCTCGTTTTACCAGGTGGGATACTGCCGGACAGGAGCGCTTTAAGTGTATTGCAGGAGCTTACTATCGCAATGCAAGTGGTGAGAACTGGAAAAGGATTTAAAAGGAAATATTCCTTTGTTAGCTGTATACAGATCCATACCCATATCCATACCCATACATACTTAATTATTAATTATTTTTTTTATATTTGTAATAATAATCTTTCTCCTTGTCCCAGTGATAGTGGTCACCTTTGACATGACAAAGCGTGATACCCTGGAATCGGCTAAAAAATGGCTCACCAGTGCGCTTAACTACAACACTGGCCAGAAACCCCTAATATTTTTGGCGGGCACAAAAGCAGATCTCTTGGTAAACACAAAAGAAAACTATATAAATATAGAAGCACGATAAAATATTAATTATTTACCAGACAAAGGAGGAATTCCTGCGCATGGAGCGCTTGGCGGGCTTGGCCGCTTCCGAAATGCAGGCGGAATACTGGTCCGTGTCGGCGCGATCCGGATATAAGGTCACGGAACTCTTCCAAAGGATTGCAGGCTTGGCCTTCGAGGAGGCCATAAAGCAGGAACTTAAGTATCACAAAGGCACAGCCCAGGAAATGGGGAAGACTGATGCATCAACTAAATCGCAAACTTTTGGTAATTTAATTTAAATTACATATTTTGAATCAAATACTTTACTGACATTCTCTTTGCAGATTTACGTAACTTTATTAGCAGTCGATTTGCGCCTCAAAAGAGTGGTTGTGCTTGCTAGAATTGGTTTAGTTTTATAAGTTTAATCAAAACCTCTAATTGCGTTTTTTATAAACAAATATTACAGTTTTTAAAAATCTTTAAGTTCTACGCATAAAAAAACTAAATACAAACTTTGTTTATACATTTATTATTATACAAAATAACAATAGTTTATTTCATAGAAGATATGAAAAGAATTTGTAAAATTTAAATTTAACGGAAGTTCTCTTGTGCATAACAGCATTGCCATTCATTTTAACTTATTTGCAGAGTGCACAAAATGTCATGTTAACTGCTTACATTGCGCTGTAAAGCGCGTAAAATTGTGATGTTAAGCGCGTGAATTCCGCCGATCTGGCCACGCCGCTGTCAAATCGTGCTTCCGCTTTTTGACAACTGTCCCTCAGTTTTCCTTTTCATTTCTTTTTCTCGTAGAAATGCCACCCAAAAAGCCAACCGAGAAATCCGGTAAGGGTTTTTCATATAAAAATAGGCCGAAAATGTATGGATTAATCAGCAAAAGCAAGGCGAAAGCTAAACCAATGCATGGAAATACGAAAGTGCGCAGAAACTGGTTAATTTAAGGCAGAAATGAGTGTTTTTAACCGAACCCGATGAGCCACGTGCGGTGGTGGCTGCAGCGTCTGGGCAATTGTAGGAACATGCGAACTGGTTAAACACATCTAATGAGTGTGAAATGCAGTGTTAAAGTGAATTAAAAATAATAAAGCATTAGTTAAAGCGCGTCCCATTGCATTTGCTGATCGATCAGGCCTAACCTAACTTTGGAGCGTGTTTACTATTGCGAACTTCGTGCTGACTCCCGATTCCCCTTATGTTTACAGCCAAGCCGGGCGACAAGAAGCCCGAGCAGAAGAAGACTGCTGCTGCGGCTCCCGCTGCCGGCAAGAAGGAGGCCCCGGCTGCCGCCAAGCCCGCGGCTGCTGCCCCTAAGAAGGCTGCTGCTGCTCCGGCCAAGAAGCCCGCCGCCGCTGCTGGTGCTGCCAAGAAGCCCGCCGCTGCTGCTGGTGCTGCCAAGAAGCCCACGGCCGTGAAGAAGACCGTGGCCACCAAGGCCAAGGCCAAGGATGTCAAGAAGAAGCTGGCTGCCGGCAAGAAGCCCCAGTCGGTGCTGGCCAAGCTCTCCGCGAAGGCCCGTGCCGCCGCCAAGGCCAAGAAGGCTGTGAAGCCCGGCACCAAGCCCGCCAAGGGAACTGCCAAGGCTAAGGCTGTGGCTCTGCTGAACGCCAAGAAGGTCCAGAAGAAGGTACTATCTCATTAAATCTTGTAATCCCTCTCTTATTGAACCGTTTACTTTTTTGGTAGATCATCAAGGGCGCTTTCGGCACCCGCGCCCGCAAGGTGCGCACCAACGTGCACTTCCGTCGGCCCACCACCCTGAAGCTGCCTAGGAACCCCAAGTACCCCAGGAAGTCGGTGCCGACCAGGAACCGCATGGATGCGTACAACATCATCAAGTACCCGCTCACCACGGAGGCGGCCATGAAGAAGATCGAGGACAACAACACCCTGGTCTTTCTCACTCACCTGCGCGCTAACAAGAACCATGTGCGCGCGGCCGTCCGCAAGCTCTACGACATCAAGGTGGCCAAGGTCAATGTGCTGATCAGGCCCGATGGCCAGAAGAAGGCCTATGTGCGCCTGGCGCGCGACTACGATGCTCTGGACATTGCCAACAAGATCGGCATCATATAAACGGGTGGAATGTGCATCGCGTTCTACATGATCCATGTAGAATCTTTTTCTATAAACAAAATATTGCTAAGGTGACCGTTTTAGAGCGAGGATGAACGTTTCAAAGTTGTCTGGGTATAATAAAAACCACTCAAAAACTAAGTGAAACTCGTGAATTTGTTTGTGTTTCAATATTTGTTTTAGTGTTCTATTCTAGGTGTAAAATTGAAATGTAAACATCAGCAAAAGGTGAGTTTGAAATAAATATTTAATTGTTTTCTTGATATTAACAAATATTTGTCTTTACAGATCGTGTTTAAGTGGTAAAAATAATTCGAACTCTGCACAATAAGGTAATTATAAATTTTGTAATACAGACAAATTATATTCCCTCAGTTGATGATATATTTTGTAGGAATCTCATTGAGCTTCAGTCATGCGTTGCTATGAAATCATTTTAAATCTCTGATAATACAAATTTAAAGCATAAAAAGCTGTTTAAAATATTCCAAACTAATTAAATCACTTTCTCTAATTTATTTCAGGTTTATCAGCGCTCGTTGGTTCTTAGTGTTATCTTTCTAAAAGGTGTGTATAAACTCCAAAACAATACTTTTTAGAGCATTCTGTTTATGATGATATTTTGAGTAGGAATCTCATTGAGCTTCAGTCATGCGTTGCTTTGAAATTAATTTTGTCTCTCACTGATCATAAAAACAGAAATTTTATATATTTTTTGTATAATCTTGATTACTAATTATAATTTTTGTTTTTATCTTACAGAAAAGGCGCTACAAGTGGATTTCTTTAAAAATAAAACAAATTCTTACCTCTTATATGAAAAAAAAAAAACAAATTCTTTACTTATATATACAAAGTGTACTTTTTATTGTTGAAGCTTTTAATATCTGCGAAACTGCTTCCTAAACTTATCATAATGGTAATCATCTGTTGCCCGCTTGACACCATTGGGATTAGTTTGATGCTGGGCAGACTTGTTGCCTTCTCGTTCCTCACGTTTGCGTCTCCTCTGGTCGCCATTATCCTCGATATTAACTGAAAATGAAGGAATAGTTATAGAAAAACAAAAATTAATTAAACTACACACTCACATCTGTTGTGCTGCATAAAGTTCACCGCCATATTCGTGGGCACAAACTGCGAGGGTCCGTCCTTCTTATTCTTGGCATCCTGCAGCAGCTTTTGCTTGGCATCCTCCGTGGCTTCGATGTTGCGGATCTTGGCCAGAATGCCCAGATCAACCTCGGGAATGCCGTTAAGCATTTGGTTGGACAGCATCTCCTCGGACCTGTGCGAGGACGATTGTCTCAGGTGGTCGGGCAGGGCGTACAAGGCGGCATCCTCGGGCGTCAGGTACTTGTTCACATCACCATCACCATCGTCCGCTGCCTCCGAGGCGCCTCCCTTACGCTTCTGCAGCTCCTGCTCTATGTACTTCATCATCTCCTCGTCCTCGTCTCTCTTGTTCGTCTCCGCCGAGAACTGTGTGCCAATACCCACATCGTAGGCATCCTCCACCTCCTTCACCTTGCCGGATTTCAGCTGCTGCATATTAACCAGCCCGCCGGTCTTGACATTAAACGGATCCTTGATGGCCAGCTCCTCCTCGGGTGCAATCTTTTTGCCTAGAGCCAGTCCCACCAGGCTAACGCCATTGGGCCGCTGCCTCAGTCTCTGTCGCTCCTTGATTTCATCAAGGGTTAATCTGTTAACGAATATTTATTAGAATTTAATTGATTTTTTTATTGTTAAATTTACTGACTGTTCTTCCTTCTCCTCATCATCCGAATTCTTGCGCTGTCGCAGGTTCTTTCGGCCGGATTTCTTGAAGACAATCTTCGAAGAACTCTCTGGCTTTGGCTCCTCAGTATCGCTCATGGCAATAGTTTCTTTTAATTTACTTAATTTATGAAAACTATACAAAATTTGTTTACGTTTGGCAGTAGTGTGACCGTGGTTATTCGAGATGGACACTTAAAATCGAATATCGATATATTTATAGCATCGGCAAGCTAAAGTGAAATTGTATTACGAAAAAATATTTGTTTTTTTTTTTTTTTGTATTTTAATTTGTTAGTTTTCACCAAAAACATTGTGCTTTGCTTTCCAAGAAGAAACCCCTAGTAGTTTTCTCTCTCTTTTTCAAAACCTCGATAGTTACAAGATATCGATAACATCAAAATAAGTAGGCATCGTAGCTCCTTCCCATCTCTAATTCTTTTACAGGAAATTTCGCACAACAAATTCCGAAAATTGGCATAAAATTTCACCGGAACCGAGGAAAACCAATTAAATAAGCCCCCAGAGCTCACTTTGCAGCGCTAAAGGAACGCAAAACAGGTGAGGGCAGGAGTCCGTAGATAATACATTTCTATTTCCGCTGGCAATGCACAAAAATCGATTTTACATCTTAGCGAAATTGCAGCGCTTGCAGCACAAGTGGCCGCGCGGGAGCAGGCATTAATGGTTTAGCGGCTTTACTTAGATCACATCCAGCAGGAGCAGCATGTACAACGGCATTGGACTGACCACTCCCCGTGGCTCCGGCACCAATGGCCACGTGCAGCGCAACTGGGCGTTTGTGCGGCCGGGCAAGAAGGACAAGGACTACCGCGCCGAGGACGATACCAAGAAACTGGACGCCCAGCTGAATAGACCGCCCAACAAGGAAATCCTGGACCATGACCGCAAGCGCAAGATCGAAGTCAAGTGCCTCGAGTTCGAGGAAATTCTCGAGAAGCAAGGGTGAGAGCTATTTACATTTTTCCGGAAATCAGAGTTACGACGACGGGTTAAAGGTGGTGTAGTAGTTATATAACGCCGGTCTGTTGCTGGTGTGTTGTTTATGTTTACATTGGCGCCTGGTAGCACGCCAAAAGAGCGAAAGAGCGGACGCACACGCGCCGAAATGAACAACCCCCCTAAAAGTGAGGCACGAGCCACCCCTAGACGCACCCCCTCGTGCGTCGCCGTCACATGTGAGCACTCTTCCGGCGGCCCGGACTGGCCTGGCCTGGGCCTGGTAGTGGTGAAAAAAGTGCATTTCAGTTGTAGAGACTATTTTGATCGGAAGACATCCGCAAATCCGAGCACTCCCCAGCAAAGTTTACACTATAGTTAGTTTATAAAGCTTTAAATAATTAATTAAACCAGGCTGAAAGGTACAGTGAAGCAGCCATTGATCCATATATATTTGTCCCATTAATTAATTTTGTATATCTGGCAATTAACAGACGCACACCGGAGGAGATCAAGACGCATGTGGACGCGTTCCGCCAGAAGTTGATGGGACAGGGCAAAACCGATCTGGCCAAGGATGAATTTGGGCGTGTAGCGTGAGTACTAACCACTTACTTAACCATTAGCCTTATGTAATTTTAAACAAAACGTGCGCCCAAACGTGGACAAATCAATAAACGGTTAAACAAAACGAAGGCCTGGCGAAATCTCGGCCAGCTGTATGGTATGCCACACACGCAGGCAGACATGCGCCGCCGTAGCGCCCAACCCCACCACCCATAACAGCCGGGAGCCAATCACAGGCGACGAGTGATAGAGAAAATGCTGCTGCAAAGATTTTTCCGGGATGCGCTCAGTCACTTCAAGTCTTCCAAAGCCAAAGCAACTCAGGAATCGCCGCGTAGCAACTAGATAAATCTATACATACAAATTAGAATCAATTAATGTTCACTAAAACGACCGACTAAGTGTGTCCTAGGCAAGGATGTGGTGTGCGGGGGCAATGCGATGGAGTTGGTGCAGAGGAGGGAATCGGAAAGCGCCATAGGAGCGCAAGAAAAATCGCTCGAAAAATCAATAACAACCCCAAACAAGGGAGACAAGAGGCCCGAAAATGCATCCGACTAATCAAAGGGGAATAACAAAATAAAAGGCGTATTATATTCCACATGACTAGGCGAGGATTGCTGTAGCAGCAGCAGCAGACCTTCAAGTGTGGAGGAGGAGGAGAAGTGGAAAAGCAAATGCGCCCGCCGAAGGGAAACCCGGCAGCGCTGGTGGTGACTGACAGCCCTTGGCCCACCCCTAAGTTAGCAGTGCAGCCCGCTGCCGAGCCTTTGTGGATTAAGCGCTCATGTCGTCTACTATATTCTAGTGGTTGTTGCAAGTGCTACGAGTGGAGCCCCCTTTGCCATCAAGATGGCATCGAGGCGCAGAGAGACCAACACTTGATATCCAAGCAGAATGAATGCAACAAATCACTAAATAAGTCTTCCAATTCCTAGTCAGTAATTAAACGTAGTCTAAGTCGCGGAGTGGAGTCAGCAAGTGCTCGAAGCTTTCCTAAGCGGAGTGAATCAAATGATCGGAATATCTCCTTAATATCATCCAACGTCTTCCACAACGATAAGGATACCAAGAAATTAATGAAAATCTGAGTTCGCGTTATGTAGTGCGACAGTGAAACCAAATAAAAGCTTATCCATCGTCTTCCACTTAGTAATCGATGAAATATTATATAAAATAAATATTTTTATACGTATATAATTATTGCCGAGATCTAATGTCTTCCGAAATACGTTGAAATGCAAAGTAATGAATATATTTATAATGAAAACAAATCTATCACGCGTTTATGAAATAATAACCAAAAGAAGTCCATTGTCTTCCAAATAAATGGATTTATAAAGTTGAAAATACAATATATTTTTTTACTACTAACAACACCCTGAGAAAAATATAAGCAGTGAATTTAAAAGAAAAATAATATAAAATCTAAAAAATATAACTTATACTCATATATTATAAATTTACCATTCCATAACTTAACATAAAAATATATAAATTAATATTTAAATCGCGAAATAAACCCAAATCCACTGTCTTCCTTTTGTGGAGTTTGAATAAATAATATAAAGAATCGTAGAAATACATATATAATATAAACAGAAAGATGCTCTCCTCGGAGATCTACAGCAACGTCACAACCAACGCCACATCCACAGCTACGTCGGCAGCAGCGGATACCACGGCATCTGCCTTGGTGGCCGCCTCTGCATCCACAACAACAACAACGGCGGCCACCACAGTGCAGGTGGTGAAAACGAAGAAACGCCGCAAGCGACGCAAACGCGCAGGTCACGCAGTCACCTCCACCACCACCACCAGCATTGTCACCCCTAGCAGCACACCCACACCCGGGAGCAATCCATGCAGTCCCCGACCCAAAGCCACCGCGAACGGGGGCAGGAAATGCAAGGCACCCTACTTCCAGCACGACAACCGGGAGTACCTGGCCAAGTACGAAGGCTTCCGCCTCACCGCTACGGCTCACACGTGGAACTATGCAGCGGTAGCCAGGAAGTTCAAGCCCTTGCGGCCGGCGTTGGCAAGCGGCGCCAACAAGACCAGGCGACCAGCAGTCTCCAGACGGACGCAGCACGACTGCGCCTGCGCCTGCCAGCAGAAAGAGACCGAGCCGGAGCCGGCAGCCATGTCTGTGACAGCACTTGAGCCCGGTCAGCAAACAGCTGAGCTTGCCATCCAGCGGGAGCTGCCTGCGCCTCACTGTTCGAAAATCAACATAGACGGAAGCGTTTTGCTCGAGCTGCTAAAGCAATCTTCCAGCAGCCTGCTGGAGACACTGCTGCTGGGTGCCGGCAGTGTCGTGGCCACAAGGTAGCCATCAAGGGGACTATTTAAACAATATATTTAGACATTTAATAATCAGAGAGGGAGCATAGCAAAACGAAGAGAAGCTAACAAATATTTAAATTGAAAACAAGTTGATAGAATTTTAAATTAATAATAAATTCTGATTTATGTATAATTATTAATGAAATGTATATCCTTAATCCCTTTGCAGTGTTCGCGACACCCATCAAATAGCCGAGGCTCAGCAGCAGAAGAACGCCAGGCTGCGCGAAGCCTTCAACATATCGGAGTACTTTGTGGAGGGCAGCAGCTTCGACAGCGATCGCAAAGCAAAGGAGGATCTAGCCAAAAGCGTGGCTCTTCAAAAGGAACTGGACGCCCAGCGCGAAAGCCTGGCTGCAGCGGCGGCGGCCGCAGCGGCTGCAGCAGGCAAGGATAAGGAGACGGGCAAGCGGTATGCCCTGGTCCGCACTCCCTCCCGCGAACGGGATGCAGACAACACCAGCGACAATGAGCGCGAACATGTCTCCAAGTCGGACAAGAAAAAGCGCAAGAAGCGCGCCAGAGAAAGGTATGTCATTTTAAAGCTTCCTTAAGTACTTTAACTGATATCCCTCTTTATCTGACAGTTCGGCCAGTCCTGAGCGCAAGAAGGACAAGAAGAAAAAGTCCAAGAAGCACAAGAAAGAGAGGTAAGAGTCCTGGGCCCCCGGAACCAAAGTCCTGAAGCCTTCAACCGTAGCTCTCTGTGTTTTTGTTTCCTTTAGCTCTGTTTTCGTTTCGTGGACTCTACTGTCTCATGATTTTTGTTTTCCTTATCGTTATGGTTATCCTTCGTTATCGTACATAGTAAATTTTAGAGCGTGACGACAACAAAACCAATGATATTTTTGTAAACTATCAATCAACTGCTTAATACATTTTGTTTTTCCGTCTCTACTCCTTCTTTTACATTGCATTTAAAACCACAAAAGGGACTCATATGAGAAAGAAAGTAAAAAGAAGCGAAAAGTTACGTACAAATGACTCTCCCACTTAGTTTTAATCGCGCTAACTGACACTATCCTACAAGCCATAAGAACCAAACCAAACCGAATCCAAATTCAATCAAGTGAAAAAAATGTTTCAAAAATGTTTGCCTTTCTGCAATATATATTATATATACTTTCGATATCCTAACACTTGCCGAAGGCAATCTTTTATTTGAATCCGTGTGCAGCGAGAGTGAGTAGATCTAGATCAAGATCAGGGATCTCTAAGTACGTATGGGTTGTACACTAGCCAACACACACATTCCACACACCTAACACTCCACATGTCACACTTTACACTCAACTAACCGAAACTGATCACAGATATTTGCCCATTCACATTTTCCCAAAAAAAAACTGCCCGGCGGTAAGTAATAATTCGATTCTACAATCTATAAAAACCATAGACACCATGCATTTGCCAACCAGAAAAAAAACCAAATACAGTAAAGAATTACTAGAAATAATGAAAACAATACAATAAAGTTTAAGAGGTCTTTTCTGTGAATTAAAAGCGAATTACTTTCTCATCTTTCTTTCTATTGTTATGATTACCTTCTTATAATGTTAAGACAAAGCAATTTGCGCTGTTTTTGATGAAGGTAAAGCACTGAACCACAAGTAAACCTATTTATACATTACGCTGCCAACCTCTTGGGCTTCCTAGCAGAAGCGCCTTGTCCAATCTCTCACACTCTTTAGTATTGATATCTGTAATCCGTGCATTGACTAATTCTAAAAGGATGCCCAACCATTCTACTTGCAGTAAGTCGAAGAAGAAAAAGTCACGCAAGCGCCGACACAGCGACAGTGATCGACAGGATAGTGACAAGGACAGCGGGGATGAGGATGATGCGGCGGCGGGCAGCAGCGATGACGAGGAGCGCCGCGAGTCGACGAAGAGCAGCGCCCGCAAGAAAGCCAAGAAGGACAAGGTATGACTGGGCTAAGGGCCACGAACCCCGAAGCTCTATTTGATGATTTTCGGGGAGAGAGAGAAAGCGGGAGTGCATGTGTACTGTCCAGTAGAGGGGCCAGCTCTGGCGCTCTTTCTCATGCACTCTACCCCGCCAAATATTGTAACATATATATATCTATTCCTATATATTGTACCGACTCATCAAATACAACTAACAAGTGGAAGTACTACTGCCTCTCTCTATATATTTTTACATATATGATAATATTACCTGTATATGATGATAACTCGTTTGACTTTTCCGTTTCGTTGTTTCAATTGATCACCGAATATTAAACATACGCCATTTCTTCTCTTGCTTATTTACTTCTTTTTCCACCAAATATGAAAACATTCAATATAATATAACAATTACTGAATCAAGTACTGAACTAACAATATATATATATAAATCCTGCATATAAATTAGTAAACAAATATCAAATCCAAACCAAAAAAAAAATCACCCACAAATATTGTAAAAGGTAAAAAGGCTTCAACCGCATTCACAATCTAGTATAAACAACTTATGATTTCCCTCCTGAACTATACTCTCTTTACCTACTTTTCTGTTTCTATATAGATGCCTAGAAAGAAATTCATTAACGGATGGGGGACCATTCAGCAGTAAAGGGTTCCTTTTCCTACAGCAAATTCCAAATCAAAACCACCTGCGGATGGCCCCTCACTCACTTTTTATATTTTCAAATATTATTCGTAACAGTTTTCAGTTACACGTAGATCGTTTTTCCAAAAACCAAACATAAGCAATTAATTAGCTTAAGTAAATCTGAAGGAACGACAAAAGAAATTTACATTTTGTTTACGAAAAACCCTTGGCGCTTCATTGATATAGGATAGCTTTCAATGGCTCTCTTGTAGTTTTGTAAGTACTTTCATTTTGACTGTTTTCCTTTAAGCTACTAACTATTAACAGCCACGATCATAGAATATATATCTAGTGCGCAGTGATAGCAGAAACTGACCTAAAAAAACTGTACGAAATGCGAAATGTGAAACTGTTTCCAGTCCTAGAGAGAATGCTTGCCAATGACAAATGCTGCCAAAATTGAAAGCACCAAACTCGACTTCATATGTCTGTCATGCCATCCAGAATAAACTATGTTTACTGCTAACAGTTAGACTCTTGGCAAGAGCCCTTTGCCTCCTGGTCGTCAGTCCACTAACACTCCTCACCTTTCTATTATGCAGAAAAAGCGCGACAAGAAGCTGAAAAAGAAGACACGCCCGCGGACTAGTTCCACGGACTCTGTGCGCTCCAAGTAAGTCTAAATCGAGTTAATTCGAATTCGAACCTCTACTTATCTAATTTCCATTTCCCTTATATAGCACTCCATCGCGTAAGGAGAGGAAATCGGACAAGTCGCGAGGCGTAAAGTCTTCGAAGGCTGATGCCAATTCTTTGCAGCAGCAGGATAATGCCATGCGCAGCCGTTCACGAGAGCGTCGAAAGGATGCCAAGACCAGAGGCAATGAATCAAGGGATCGATCAGCTGGCACACCTCCACGAAAGGAGCCGCTAACGCAGGGTGAACGCTCCAGGGAAAGGCAACGCTCTAAGGAAAGACAGCGTTCCAAAGAATGGCAACGCTCTAAGGAGCGACAACGTTCCAAGGAAAGACAAAGATCTAGGGAAAGACAACGTTCCAAGGATAGACAGCGGTCAAAAGAAAGACAAAGATCCAGGGACAGACTGAGATCAAAGGAGAGGCAAAGATCCAAAGACAGACACCAGTCTAAGGAAAGGCATAGGTCCAAGGACAAGAAACCATTGGTTGATAAAAAACGAAACAGATCCAAGGACCGGCAGAGATCTAGCGAGAGAAAGCGATCTGTGGAGAAAGAACGGGAGAGATCCAAACCTGGACCTCGTTCAAACGATCGCCAGCGATCTATGGAAAGGCAGCGTTCCAAGGAGAGACAGCGATCCAAGGAGAGACACCGATCCAAGGGTAGACAACGCTCTAAGGAGAGGCAGCGGTCAAAGGAAAGACAACGATCCAAGGAGAGGCAGCGCTCTAAAGAGAGACAGCGCTCTAAGGATAGACAGCGCTCTAAGGAGAGACTGCGCTCCAAGGAAAGAAACCGCTCTAAAGAGAGACTGCGCTCCAATGAGAGGCAGGCCTCAAAGGAGAGACAGCGTCCAGTCAAGGAATCGCACGCCACAAACTCTTCAAAGGATCACAGTCCAAAAAAAAGAGACGACCACCGCCAGCGATCTCCATCGAATGTTAGCAGAAGGCAAACCGATGAGTCAAAGCAATCTCCAACATCCCATTCCCCAGATGCGCCGCCCAAGAAGACGGCCGTACTAGCCTTCAATCCCTTCAAAGCCGCCGAGGACACAGTCAACGATATCCTCGGTACCAAGTCGGTGATGGTGGCTCTCGAGCAGACCAAAAGACAACGAGAGGCTTCCGCCAGTTCTAGCTCAGATTCCGGTAGCTCCGGTAGCAGCAGTAGCTCGTCTGCCTCCCGGACGCCATCGCCAAAACCTACGCCCAAAAAGCAAAAGAAAACAAGTAACACACCCGAGCCGAAAGAGGTGAAGAAGGAAGCCAGTCCGGCCAAGAGAGAGCCACGAAAGAGCGTCAAGCGGGAGCGTTCAATCTCTCCGAAGCCTAAGCCAAAGAGCAAGGCGGCGACAGAGCCCAGTCCGAAGCCAGCTCGCCGTCGTTCGTCCCGCTCGACGAGCTCCTCGGAGTTGCGCTACTCGCCGGCAGAGCGGCACCCGGAGCGCTACCAGGACATCATTATCGCAGACAAAAAGCGACCGTCCAAGGCTAGAGACACGGCTGCCTCGAAGCCTGCTCCAGTAGTTCGTCTGCGGGCACAAAGTGACGATGGCAGTGATGCCGAGACAGAAGCAGATGGCTCCGCTCTCGAGGAGTTTCAGCAGAGCAAGCGGGAGCGGGAGGAACAGCAGGAGCTGCGTATGCTGGAGCAGCTCAAGTCGGGGATTGCGGCCAAGGCAAAGCAGAAGATCAGGAGCACCATGGAGAAGGACCCGGCCAAAGAGGGCAGCGATGTAAGTGGAAGCGAATTGCTGGCAGCTAATAAACGTAACTCGCTAAGCGAATTCCTTGTTGCTAACAACGTGACTGCCTTGATTAACCCACTGACCACTACAACGCCCCCGAAACTGATGCTGACAACGACGCCACCGCCGCCCATGGCGGCGCCTCAGGAGCTGCAGCGCAGGGAGCAGCATCAGCAGAATGTGCAGGAGCTGACAGCCGTGTCTGTGGAGGAGCCGAACAACAAAAGGGACGCGAGCACTCCGCCCATCTGCAAGACGCCCGTCATGGCGGCAAATGGGGAGGCCAAAAGTCCGACAATGGGTCACAAGATCCACCTGCATCACCACAGGCCGCCTCCACAGCATCAGCAGCTGCAGCATCAGCATTACCAGCACCCACATCCACAGCATCTGCATCTGGGGAAGCGCATCTTCCACAACCGAACGCTGAACAATAACCCTAATAGTAGACATAGCACTAACAATCCTCATGCATGCGCTGGTGGCGGTGTCCCTCATTCGAATCCCAACCACAGCAACAGCAGCGGGGGCGGCGGCAATAGCAGCAGCAGCAACCCGCCCATGCTGCCCTTTCTAGCAGGCACGCCGGGTACCTACAATCGCACCACGAATCGCCTGAACCACGGCCCCCTACTGACCGCCACCCACTACAACATCTGCAAGAATCATCAGCAGAGCCTGCAGCAGCAGCAGGCGCACCATTTGGCCCGTGGTTTGGTCTACAACTCGGCGCTGTTCGGGAACGCACCGCGTCACCCTGGTCTCCTCTCGCTAACGGGCATGGGCGGGCCGGGCGCTCCGCTGCTGGGGCTTCCGCCGCATGGCCGCGGTGCTGGTAGCGCCGGCGGTGCCATTAGCTTCAGTGCTGCGGCAGCGGCGGCGGCCGTAGCCGCTAATAGTATAAGCTACCACCATCACCATCATCATCAACACCAACAGAAACCGAAAATCGTTATAAAACCCTTCAAAATTCACGATCCACAGCCTCTAGTCGCAGCGCTAGCGGACAGCTCGCTGGTGGACGCCATCGTCTCCAAAGTATCGACTGCCACAGTGGCGGCAGCGGAGAGTGCGGCGCGCAGGAGCCGGAGTCGTGAGCGTCGGAGCCGGAGTCGTAGCAAGCGACGCACCAGCGGTAGCCATCATCGACATCACTCCAGCAGTCGCTCTAGATCGTAAGTTATCGAAAATACCGTAATGTTTGATAAGCAGGAATTGACCCTCAATGTCAAATTTCAGAATATTGATCATTACAAATGATCTTCCTATACTCATTCTTTTATGGTTTTCTCCACAGACGCTACAGCTCTTCAAGCAGTCGTAGTGGTTCCCGCAGCTCCCGATCCCGCTCTGGCTCGCACTCCTCCCGCTCTAGCTGCTCCTCTCACAGCAGCACGGGCAGCTCCTCCTCCGGCGGCAGCGCTTCGGGATCATCGCAGTCGGGCTCACGTTCCCCCTCCATACCGAGGCGTCGCGGCTCGCCAAGCTTCCTGGACAGGCGTCGCATAACGAGGTAGCTAGATACGAGGGAATCCTTAACCACCCTCTGTTTTCAACTATTAATTTCTCCATTAATAAATGTATTTAATTTTTATTTCCTTAATTATGTAGCCGTCGATCGCCGCGAAGCTCAAGACACTAAGCTAGCTGGCCGAGATTATCCCACTATAGACGCTTGAGTTTGATTGATTTTACACACTTTATTTATACTGCACTTATTGCCGGATTTCTTTTAATTGATTTTCTTTGTTTCAGCCCCAAACTCAGGAAATACTTATACTTTGACATTAAATACAATTATTCAATTGTTTCGTAATTTTTCAGTTTTATTGCTCGTAAAATTGTATTCAATTTAATTTTTTTGTAATTTAGCGAAGGGGCCAATAAATATGTCACTCTACCCGACTCTATGGTTTTAGATAGGACTTGTTTTCCTTTGTTTGATTTGTAGTCAACATTTTTGAGTTCTGTTACGATTTTCAGTTGGTGAGTTGAATTTAAGTAATTTTATATAATTTATATTTTATTTTAAAGAAATGAAAAATTACTAATATAATATTCAATACCCTTTTGCAGTGCCCGCAAGCGTCCGATTCCGTATCATCACAAAACACCCACGGCCGAGGGCGAGGCAGCGGAGGAGGTAGCGTCCAGTTGCTGTTCCAGCTGTTTCAGTCGTGCCAGCAGTCCCGCTACGCCACTACTTACGCCTTTGCGGAGCAGCCGAAGTCCGTCGATGGCTGCCTTCTGAGTGTTAACCGCGTCGCTGCGCAAAATGTGCGGCGAGCCCTGAGAAAGGGGACGCTCCTCCCATCACTCTCATCCTAGTCACTCCTAGTCACTCCTAGTCCCTAGGTTCTAAGATAGTTGTTATCCACGCATTAAACCTGTTTTACACTAACATTCAGTAGTCTTAAGTTCCCTGAATAGCGAAATTATTATATAGCCACGATATAAAGTCAATACTCGTTCGTAACCCTCTGCTCCCGATTATTTGCTAGTTATAAGCTGCGTTTTTAAACTAAATACACACATTATTTGTTGCCCATCTTGAAATGTTTGCCCTCATTTTAAGGAGGGAATCGATGCTAAAGACCCTTTAGATTTTGGTCTATTGCCTATAAGGTTTTAATCAATTTGTTGGTCTATACCCTTGCAGGGGATTATTATTTTAGTTCAAAGCTTGCAACACCGTAAAAAATCATTCATTTCATTGTATATTCTTGATCAGCATAAGAAAATTTATACATTTTTTAGAAATGTTATCTAATAAAAAAACCGATTGAAATTTGGTTAAAATTTTCGAAAATTGATCAATTTTGAATTTTTTTAAATTGTAAATTTGTTATGCAGATTTACAAAGCTAATAAAAACTAACACAGAAAAGTTTTCCGAATTGAAATGAATGATTTTTTGACTTAGTTATGTCTTCTTTAAACTTTGATTTATCCAAAAAAGGTTTAATATAATAATATTAATTTGAGAATCCGAATATTTTGGCATAATATATATATATACATATAAGGGCACAATATTATGCATTAAAAAATATGTTATTCAATTTTTCAAAAAAAATCTATTGCGAACTTTAAACATTGGCTTTTATAATAAAACGAATGAAGAAATATAATGAAACGATTGTAGAAAGAAAACTTTGTTTAATCGTTTCACTATATTTTTGTTTTTTAAAAGATCGAAACACATCGACGAACTAACTCGCACAAATGTTTTGTATAAATACGTTTATTTTTATTACGAAAAAGATTACAAAAAATATTAAGGTATACCAACTGAGCAATCTGCATTTAGTTTTAGCTTATCTTACGTCCTCACACACTCACGGAATTCGCAATTAGAGATTAAGAACCTCAGGCAGCAGGCCCTGGCCGTAATCTACAGAGCAAACGGAATAAGACTAAACAAGGTATAGTCTTCGTGATGGAATGCGCTTATTTGGTGGCCTTCTCAGCAGCCAGTTTC
This sequence comes from Drosophila bunnanda, assembly GCA_035046265.1. Taxonomy (NCBI): domain Eukaryota; kingdom Metazoa; phylum Arthropoda; class Insecta; order Diptera; family Drosophilidae; genus Drosophila; species Drosophila bunnanda. The sequence goes on from JAWNOB010000075.1 coordinate 10,481,474, forward strand.
TCCTGGAAGCGACGTCTCTTCTGGGCGATGTACACCACCCAGATGAAGGAGATGATGGCCATGCTGATCGATCGGAACATCGGCGGCACGTACGCAAAGTTTAGATAAACAAACACCGACAAGTATTGCCAGTTGGCTTTCAGCAAAGGCCAATACATCTTCTCCACATTCTGCAGAGCGGTGCTGGGGGATTTGCCCTGGAATATATTACATGGTTAACAAAGGGAACTAACAGGAATGATTAGCGAGGAGGCACTTACCTCAAACAGGGCCAAGAAGAACAGGGAGAGCGCCTGGTAAATCGGGGCATAGACCAGTCGCTCGGACAGAAACAGGAAGAACCGCCTGAAACGTACATCGTGATTGAAGAGCCGCTCCACTGTCGTGTAGAAGTAGTGCGGTACACTGCCCCCGAAGATCAAACCGAACAGTCCGTAGGCGAAGGCGCTCTGCTGGTTCAACGTCTTGGCTCCCGCCAACCGCTGGGAGGTCACATTCGCAGAGGTGGCCAGAACACATCTATGTACATGGGATCGGCAGACGGGTTAAGCTGCGGAGCGATAACGGGTTCATAGTACTCACGCCGTGATGGACTTGGTGCGGACGGGGTGGTTGAAGAGCTGCTCCAGATAAGTGCCGAAGAGTGAGTAAAGGGGCTTGGAGAGAACCATGTTGAAGGGAGGTACCTGAAAGAGTGCGGGATGCAGGTTAAAGTGCAAAGTGCAACTGATAGCGGCGCCGAAGCAAATCCAGCCGACCACCCTCGAATAAATACCTGAGGAGTCCAAACGTCTTGGCCGCTGATTACCAAATGAGCAAGTGCACAGACACCGGACACTTGTTGGTTGGAGTTATAAACTTTAGTTTTGGTTTTTTGGCCGGTTATAACTATCGCTTGCAGAGGAAAATGTGGTCACTTTGTTCGTGGACTATCGATAAGTTGCTCCGTTGGCCACACTGCAAGGGCTGTCATCAATTAGTTTCGGCACACAATATTCGTTATTATTCCAGAAAGAAAGAAAATTGTGAGATCCGAAGCTCCTTCCAGCCACTATGGAGTTTCCGCCCTGTCCGCCCTCGCTGAAGTCCATCCAGCACTTCTTGAAGTTGGCTCAGGAGCACGACACAAGAGATTTGGTCATCGCCTACTGGGCCAGACTATAGTAAGAATTTTGTTTTACGTTTTATAAAGTATGTACTTAATGATCTCTTGGTGTTGCCTGGTGCAGTGCCCTGCAAGTGGGACTCAAAGCCTCCACCCAGACGGGAGAGGAGACCAAACTGCTGCTGGGTAAGTGAAAATTCAAATACGCATTTTGTTCGCACAATGACTCATCCGTGTTTTGTTTTGGTTTCGGTGTTCCCCCCTTTGTAACGCAGCCATTATGGACTGGCTGGAGCAGGTGAAGAAGCAGCATGCGGACAACGAAGCGGTGACCAACGAGGTGGCTGCTCAGGCTCACATCGAGAACTATGCCTTAAAGCTCTTCCTGTACGCCGATAAGCAGGACCGCGAGGAGAACTTTGGCAAGTGAGTTACATCGAGTACTTAAATCTTTGATTTTTGTATGCAATAGAATCTCTAGAACCTTTCCATTAGATCCATAGCCTTTAAATCTCTCTCTTGGGTCTTCTAACTCATTTATTACTTTACTTGTATTACCAGAAACGTCGTCAAGGCCTTCTACTCCAGCGGGGTGCTCTACGATATACTCCAGACTTTCGGTGAGCTTAGCGAGGAGGCACTGCACAACAGGAAGTATGCTAAATGGAAGGCCGCCTACATCCACAACTGTTTGAAAAACGGCGAGACGCCCATTCCCGGCCCTCTGCCCGACGACGATGAGACGGAGCTCGAGGGGGAGGAAAATGCTAATGCCTCGGCGGATGCCTCGCCCGAGGATGCAAACGGAGCGGCTGCCCCACCCCCTTTACAGCCAGAGACCCCATCTTCGCCGTCCTTAAATGTCACTCCTCCCACTGCCGAGGAGGTGTTAAATAATCCGAACAAATTGCCAAGTCCGCCGGAGGATGAGGAGAAGCCGGGCGGCTTTGAGCCGTATGTGCCGACGGGTCAGCCGCATCCAGCAACGGCGGCCACCATTTATCAGCCCATTGTGCCCGTGGCCGGGGTGCAAATAACTCCGGACCAAATGATAACCGCTCAGAAGTATTGCAAGTATGCCGGCAGTGCCCTCAACTACGACGATGTGAAGACCGCTATAGAGAACCTCCAAAAGGCGCTCAAGCTGCTTAGCACTGGCTCCGAATAGGAGCATACACACATACATATAGCATATAGGAACTAACCCGAGCACGGTTATAGCTTAGAGAGCACCAGTGTATGCCCCATAATCTCCCGCTTAATACACGCAATTAAATCGAACTGACGTTGGATAATTAACTTTAAATACAAGTATGTATGAGTTGTTCAAATTTATTAAAATTGTTTCTAAAAGTCGTAATTTAGATGGTTGCCCGTTACGAAGATGAATTTGATTACACGTTTTTCTTAGTTTGGTTTGATCTGTGGTCGTGTCTTTATGCCGTGGCTCTACTGTTTAGCTAATATTTCTAGCCGTTACATACGTTATATTATAGGTTTCATTATACGATAATTATTTTGGCACCAAAGTGAAAACATGAATTTCGATTTGCTAGAATGAATGTAAGTGATTTTGTGTGTGGTGTGTTTGTTCGTGATGATTAGTGACCCGCAGTTCGCTTCCGAACCCAACTCAAGGTGCTAAAACAAAGCTGGATCAGTGAATGACTATGAATATGGTGTGAAGTTCCAGGAGGCAAAGCAGCTGGCGTCTAATCCTGTTTGACGCCATTCGCCGGCGGCTGTGTGGTCGCAGCAGCCTCGTCCTGGAGGCGGGCAGTCTGATACCAGACCACCAACCGGCCGCCCAGCATGAAGGTAAACACGAGCGCCGGTCCGGAGCGCTCGAAGGGATCGCTGACCATCCAGTGCTGGTAGATGCCCAGCAGCATCAGCACCAGCAGTGTCACATTGGCCGCATTCTTCACCTTGTCTGTGGGTAAATATATTAATAATTTATTTAATTAAGCACCTTACAGCTGTATTAAAATCCACTTACGATAGGGAATCAGTGCCATGGCCAGGCCGCAGACGATCTCCAGAATGCCAACGGTGCGGCGATACCATTTCGAAGGGATCTTCACTCCGAAGAGGGCGGTCAGCGGGAATACTTTGGCATACTTCACGTACTCTGTGCGCTGCAATTCGTGAGCAAATCAAATATGTTATAATTAATCATGCCCAGAAACCACACCCTCTCCCCCCAGGAGAGCCATTTGCTCCGACCAGAGGAAGGCAGTGCAGCCCATTTATTTTTAAATGAACACTAGTTTTTTCTTTTTTAATTCGTCGTACGTGTAGTTTTCTGTGCTTTCTGTTGGCACCGGTGGCCCCAAGTGTTTGGTGGTAATTACACCGTTGGGACTGGGACTGGGGAGCCGCAAACAAAACAAATATTTCGAAATTAAAATGCCATACCTCGAGGCGAAAAAGAGAGATTGAAAATAACATGATAAATGAGAGTAAAATGGCGCGTAACGAATGCATTGCAAAATTTGAAAAAATCGACTTATTATAAGAGTATAAAAAATATGTACCTATAGAAAAAACAAAACGAAATTGCTAGGTGCAAACGACTCACCCTATTGTTTATAAATAATAGCCGATTGATACGTCATGTTGGCTTTTGTGTTAGGTCTAATATTTGCACAGGAATGCAAAATATTTATTTGATAATGAAATCGAAAACTTTTGGCCGTTGTTTTTACAGAACGTAAACAAGAATTCCTAAACAAACAGCTGTTCTATAAATCTTTCGCTTTTTCTAGTTTGTTTATTAGCTTTTGAAAACGTTTTTCAAACCAAGGTGTTTATTAATTGATTGTTTTTTTCACTTTCTGCGATTTTTGTTAAGAAAACAAAAAGGCAAATACACTTCCTATGGGGATTTACTACTTTGGATTCATTATTTAGAGAAAATATTTGTCAAATCTTTTTCCGAAATCTCTCTAATTGGATTTATGCTTGTTTCTTTGACAAAAGCCGCCAAGAGTCAACCGTTTCGCCTATTAAAATATATAATTTTCCTGAAATATCTCTGAAGATCATAGCGGAGGCTCTTCTCAGCGTCCGAATGTCAGCAATTGGCATTGATGGGGTCGAGTTCAATGCCCAATTAGTCAGTCATATTAATGAGAAGATTTCCATCTACATGGGAAATAGTACAGGTCTATTTACATAAGAGATTTTCCATTTGAAAGTGGAGATTGCATTGCCCTGAGGCCAAACTTTGGCAGTAACTGGGAAAAATCGATAGGCTTTGTACCCGCTCACCAAACTCTCCATCTGTATCGATTTTCCGACACACTCACCAGATCCTTGTAAAGGTCCTTGCTAATGTGCGGCGTCAGCTTCAAAGTGCCCACAAAGATGAAGAATAGGCCTAAGAGCACGGAGAGGCTCTTCAGCACAATCGTATTGGATGCGGGTGCGGGCATCTTAGCGAATTCCAATTTATGGGGTAAACACTCTCGGGACCGGACCTCCTACTCCGCCTTCTATACAACCTATACGGACACCCTACAATAACACACCGGTCGCTAATTTTAGACCAATCTAGCCAGCTTTCCGTGCGGAAAAGTACGCGGCGGCCAAAGCAACAAATTCAGGCACAGAATCCGAATGTTTGGCAAATCGTGCCCCGCTGGCGGTATGTATAATTTTATGAATTCTTATTCGGCGGCGTCCGTTCGTTCCCTTTCTATTTATCGTTCACTTCATGTTCAGTCTACCGCTTTTTAGTTTTTCCGCTTTCAGTTTCGCGTTCGGAAAGAGACTGATTTTCGGACCAGTTGCAAAGTTTATTTCGGCAGCATCCCCACGGCGGAAAATCAATATGTGCTCTCACAGGCCCGGTGCTGTCTGCTCTACACTCTCTGAGATGTGTGTGTGTGTGCACAGAGAGGATTCCCACCCTGAAGAGCACAACTGGCAGCTGGACCGAGACCGGACTCTTCCTCGGGTGGTGTTGGGTTGGTGGTTGTTCCGAAACCAAAACTGGCGCAATTAAGGCCATAGACCCCGGTGAGCCACCCTTAAGGAGCCCCAGATAAACAATCATTAAGTGAATAAGAGTAGTTCCTCGCCAAATGGCTGGACTATATCTGCCCCAAATGAATAGTTTTGAGGCTCATTATAGTGCTTCATCAGTGTAACATATGTAAATTTAAAGATAATTTTTTATGGACTTACTTCCAAAATGGCGGTTACAGAGTATTTATTGTAGGATTTGTAATATATTTTTAAAGAGGATTTTAAAGAATCTTTAAGGCGGATCAGTATCATATCAAAACATAGGTAAATGTATTTTAAAGAACTCTGAATTTAGTATCAATTTTCTAATCTAAAGTTGAAGAGTACCTAAAGAATGATTTTTTATGGATTCTAAAATTTTAAGAGAGTTTGGGCTTGATGTTTGAATTTTCTACTAAAAGTATTATAATATTATTCACAACTGATCAAAAATCCAATTTAATTACAGACAAGTATATTGATTTACAAAATATATTTTAAAAACAAGATAGGAAACTAATTTCAGGAGGCCGAAGTGTATACCCTTGCAGTTTTCGCATTCCTTTAATTGGTACTTGGATATTTTTATATGACCATTTTTTTTTTTGACAAATCAAGATTTTTTCCAATAATAATAATATGATTTACACTTTTTCCTGACTTACATATAAATGATTTTAAAAATCAGTCGTCAAACGATAATAGTTAAGTTAAAAAGACTTTTTAGATCGCACTACCAGCCCATAGGACCTCCTGGCATCCCAGGTCCTCCCCTGCGATGGGGATGATCCTCCGGCGGCGTTTGCGGGGTGTGGTAAATCCTTTTGGACTCGGCCATCCTCAGATTGTAGCTTTTGATCTGCTCCTGCAGCTGAGCGTCCTCCTGCTGGGCCCGTGGCTCGTCGAACTCCAGACTGGCCACTCCGTCCAGGCGATCCAGATCCACCCAGCCACGGAAACGGACACACACGCCGTTCATGATGAAGTTCGACCGTAAATGGACCTTACCACGCTCCCGTTCAAAGTCACACTCCTGCTCCTGGGCGTATGGATTGTGGTTGGCGTTAAAGTATAGCTGCAGATTGGTTCCGGATGCCACGAAGGACATCTCCGCGTAGCCCTTGCGGCAATCGTTGACGAACCTCATCCGGCGCTCCTCGGCAGCCCGTTCCCGGTAGCCCGTGTACCGGACCTCACTCTCCCGGCTGAGACGACGGAAGAGTTCGTCACTGTCGAACTTCGACCTCTGGTCGGGCACTACTCGAGGCATCTTGAAGATAAAGCGCGGCTTGGGCTGCTCATACATGGCCATGGCTTCGTAGGGAGGAGGAATCATGCCGGAAAGTGCTGCGGCCGCTTCTCCGAGATTCTGGTGATGATGCATAGCTGTTGAACTTGAACTGACTTCTCTTAAGGGAAGGTGTTGACTGATCGTTGATCGAGAATGTCCCCTTATTTATACCGAATAAGAAATAGGGCACAGGTAGTCTCTATATTGCATATGGGATTACCCAAAATATAACGGCACGATCTTATGATCCTTAGTGTGACATATGGTGTTATTTAACTCTCAACTTAATCCGCCTGAAGACAGGTAACAGCTTTATAATTACTACCTTTTTAAGATTTAAGGTTTAATAATCCAGGGGTGACAAAGAAACATCCTTATCTATCGTTTTTCAGGTAGACATATATATTTTAAAGTATAATATTATATTTGTTATTTTTTAAAATTGGGTACTTATTTAAATTTGAAAAGTCCGCCCTACCAGTGTTGCCTAGTGTTGCTATCTAGTACATGTAGATGGCTACAATCCAACTCCTTAAACAGATGACAACTCTACATATTAAACAGCTGAAGCTATTTGTTTTATTTACACATTTCTAATATTTATTAAAAAAGATGTCACTCGTCGCTTATGCCGCCAGTTCTGACGAAGAATCCGAGAACGAGGAGGGGGAAGAGAACTCAACGCCACAGGTGGAGGTGTTTAAGTCGCAGGCGAAGCCGAGCATAGAAGCCAAGCCAAGTGTCACAACCAGTGGTCACATCAGCGACGAGGATGACGATTTTGTGCCCCAAGAAGTGTCCTTGCAGGAGTTAAAGCCAGCCGGCAGACTTACCCTAGCCCTGCCCAAGCCAAAGGCAGCTGGACCCTCTAAACAGGAAACAAGAGACGAAGATGTGGACGAGCTGATGGCCCCTGCCTTTGCCAAACTTCCAATGCCACGGACAGCGTTAGCCTCCGGCCCGGCAATCATAGAGGAAAAGGATGATGAGTTCCTACACAAAAAAGCTCTGCCTGTTCAGATAGAGAAACCCCCACCACCGCCAGTTAAGGGACGCGTCAAGATCAGCATTCCATCGCTGAGAGACTTCTCCGATGTCGACCAGGAGAAAGCGGACAAGCTCAAGAACAAGGTGGACAAACCGGTTGCACCCAAGGGTTCCGGATTGCTGAGTATGCTGCCCCAAGCCAAGTCAGAGCGGAATTTCGCCAAGACATCGTCATCGGAAGTATCTGGAAACTCGACAAGCACCACGCCGGCACCAAAACCAGATACAAGTAATACAGCACAGCCGCGGTCCGCTCCTGCTTTTGTGCCCGATACAGTGAAGCAGCGGAGAGCAGCGCACAACACTGAAGGAGTGGACGGCCTTAAGGCTTCTGGCCACAAGAAGGATACCGATGGAAAGGATAGCTCTAAGACCACCCAATCAAAGCCTGCGGCCAAGCTGGTGAATGCCAGCGACAGCGAGGAGGATGACGATGAAGGTTCTTCTGGTGACTTCTTCTCCCTGAACGCCGAACACAAGCTGCCCGAGGTGAGCAGCAATGAGATCAGCGCCTTAGTAGCCAAACGCGCAGCCAAAATGGTGGAGGCCAGCAGCAAATACCTCGAAGAGATCGCTGAAAGGGAAGCGGCCGAAGCCGAAGCCGCTCGCCTAGAGGAGGAACATGTGCAGCAAGCACAGAAGCGTTACCACGAACAGCAACTAAACGCCGAGGCCATGGACGCACTGGTAGGCAAAAATGCCAAGCGGCGACGAAAGGAGGCCAAGGAAATGCAGGTGATCGACATCTCCGGATCGCAGGTCCTGCCCGACCGCGACGAATGGATGCGAACGGCTTTGGCATCGTCCACGACCTTCCAGCCCACCGGAGTGTTGACGGACGAGGAGCCGGTTGCTGGCACGAGGCGCAAGCACCAGATCACCTACCTGGCACACAAGGCCAAGGCCAACGAGGCCGAGCTGCAGGCCATGTGGTCGGCCAACAGACAGACACGGAGAGCCACCCAAAGCAAATATGGCTTCTGAGTTTCCATTTTCATTTTATGTACGCCTCTTAATCCTACAATATACATCTAAATCTAATCCTAAACTAGTTATCTGGCCTTCACTGCAACCAGCCCTCGCGCTTGCCCAGGTGGCTGCCCACGTAGAATATGGCGGTGCTGAGTAGCAGGATCAGAGGAGCGATGGTCACATAGATGGGGATTTGATGAGGATACTCCAGTCGCAGGCAAATCATCACTTGGGAGGCGATGGTGAGCAGCACGCCGGCAATGTTCCATTTGTAGAGGAAGAGGAGGTCCGTAAGGCGATTTAGGTTGCGCCATTTCCTTATAAACTTGATGATCACATAGATGATGATTATAACATCGAAGATCCAGAGCGGCGTAAATGTGACGAACCAATTCCAGTTGGTGCGCGGCTCTAGGCGCAGGCACAGCAGTATGAAGAAGACCAAAACTATGAACCATGTAAAGAGCGCCCGGTGTGCCAGAGTCATATCGTTTGTCTATTATTTAGCACTCTTCCATCGCAGGCAAAAAAAAGTAAACAAATGCCAGGAACAAATTTGTGCCAGTGTGGGAAAACAACTCACAGCACAGTGACTACTAAAAGAAAGCTTTTAAATAAATGCGTTTTCTGGAATAATATGGTAGGAATAATGGGAAAAAATAATACAAAAATGTAATTGAAATTTATATTCTAAAATAATTCTTAAGATTTCCATTTCGCAAGCAAATTGTATACTTTTAAGAATTAGTTCCGTGTCTCTTTTAATTGCAGGCAGTGTAAAACAGATGTTAATGGGGCTATGCAACTGGATGGCAACCCTGCTTGCGTGTTCAACATCAGCGAGAAGAAGAAGATAATTGACGTGTCACAATTTTCACAATTTGGTTGGTGTTTCTTCTAAAAATTGAAAATAAGCCACGGTTACGTGTATTCTTTAGCAGCCACTAATTGGACAATAACCCTTTCCATCTCTCTCCCATGTTTTGATACAGGAGCGTGCCCAATCGACCAGAAAACGGGCACCTTAAAGGAAAGCCGACACCCACAAGCAACTAAACGCAGTCAGGAAATTGTGAAAAAAATAAAAGTGCCAACATGCTGACCAACTTCGAGTCGAAGTCGGCGCGGGTGAAGGGACTTTCGTTCCATCCGAAGCGACCCTGGATTTTAGTCAGTCTGCACAGCGGCGTTATCCAGCTCTGGGACTACCGGATGCACACGCTCCTCGAGAAGTTCGACGAGCACGATGGACCGGTGCGCGGCGTGGCCTTCCATCAGCAGATGCCGTTGTTCGTCTCCGGCGGCGACGATTACAAGATCAAGGTGTGGAACTACAAGCAACGTCGCTGCATCTTCACCCTACTGGCCCACTTGGACTATGTCCGCACGGTGGCATTCCATCACGAATATCCGTGGATATTGAGCGCCTCCGACGATCAAACAATCCGCATATGGAACTGGCAGTCGCGTAACTGCATATGTGTGCTAACAGGCCACAACCACTATGTGATGTGCGCCCAGTTCCATCCCACGGAGGACCAGATCGTTTCCGCTTCGCTCGATCAGACGGTGCGTGTCTGGGACATCTCGGGACTGCGCAAGAAGAACGTGGCACCCGGCCCCGGTGGTCTTGACGATCACTTGAAGGGTCATCCGGGCGCTACGGATCTATTTGGACAGGCAGACGCTGTGGTCAAGCATGTGCTCGAGGGCCACGATCGCGGAGTCAACTGGGCCAGCTTCCATCCGACATTGCCGCTGATTGTTTCCGGAGCCGACGATAGGCTGGTGAAACTGTGGCGCATGAATGAGTACAAGGCCTGGGAGGTAGACACCTGTCGCGGCCACTACAACAACGTGTCCAGCGTACTGTTCCATCCGCGTCAGGATCTAATCTTGTCGAACGGTGAGGATCGCAGCATTCGCGTCTGGGACATGACCAAGCGACAATGCTTGTTTACATTCCGACGGGACAATGAGCGCTTCTGGATCCTGACGGCGCATCCCACACTGAATTTATTTGCTGCCGGACACGATGGAGGTGAGTTTCTATCGAAGATCCTTTGGGAAGTCTTGTATTTGATATTAATCTCATTTTACTCCCAGGAATGGTGGTCTTTAAGTTGGAGCGTGAACGTCCCGCCTACGCCGTGCATGGCAATATGCTCTACTATGTAAAGGAACGCTTCCTGCGCAAGCTGGACTTCACCACCACCAAGGACACGGTGGTGATGCAGCTGCGTCCAGGCAAATCGCCGGTGTACAGCATGTCTTACAATCCGGCTCTGAATGCAGTGCTCATCTGCACGAGAACGAACAACCTTGAGAACAGCACGTATGATTTGTGCCAGATACCCAAGGACACGGAGAGCCAGAGCGAGTCGGACAGCAAGCGCAGCTCCGGCATCACAGCCATTTGGGTGGCACGCAACCGATTCGCCGTGTTGGACCGCAACCAGCAGCTGGTGATCAAGAACTTTAAGAACGAGGTGACCAAGAAATTGCCCACGTTTTGTGAGGAGATCTTCTACGCCGGCACCGGCATGCTGCTCATCCGCGATCCTGAATTCGTCACCCTGTACGAGGTGCAGCGGCTCGTCTCAGTGGGCAGCATCAAGCTGGCCAAGTGCCGCTATGTGGTGTGGTCCTCAGATATGTCCCTGGTGGCCCTGCTTTGCAAGCATTCGGTAACCATCTGTGACCGAAGGCTCCAGTATCTGTGCACGGTGCAGGAGAACTGTCGCGTTAAGTCCGGTGCCTGGGACGAGTCGGGCGTATTCATCTACACGACGAGCAACCACATCAAGTACGCCATCACTAATGGTGACCACGGCATCATCCGGACACTGGATCTGCCCATTTACCTGACGCGCGTCAAGGGCAACCAGGTGTTCTGTTTGGATCGCGAGTGCCGCACCCGTGTTCTCCACATCGACCCCACGGAGTACAAGTTCAAGCTGGCACTTATCCAGCGCAAGTACGACGAGGTGCTGCACATGGTGAGAAACGCCCGATTGGTAGGACAGAGCATCATTGCCTACCTGCAGCAGAAGGGCTATCCAGAGGTGGCCCTGCACTTTGTCAAGGACGAGAAGACGCGCTTCGGATTGGCCCTAGAATGCGGCAATATCGAGATCGCTCTGGAGGCAGCTAAGGCATTGGACGACAAGGACTGTTGGGACCGTCTGGGCCAGAGTGCCCTGCTTCAGGGCAACCATCAGGTGGTGGAGATGTGCTACCAGCGCACCAAGAACTTTGACAAGCTGAGCTTCCTCTACCTGATCACCGGCAACTTGGAGAAGTTGAAGAAGATGAACAAGATCGCCGAGATTCGCAAGGACGTGTCTGCTCAGTACCAGGGGGCCTTGCTACTAGGCGACGTTAAGGAAAGGGTCAACATCCTCAAGAATTGCGGACAGCACTCGCTGGCCTATCTCACGGCAGCAACCCATGGCTTTCAAGAGCTAACCGAATCCCTGGGCGAGTCGATCACCTCGCAGGGCAACACTCTGCCCGAGGTGAATCCGAATGCCCAGCTACTACAGCCTCCAGTACCCATTCAGCAGCTGGAGACCAACTGGCCGCTGCTTTCTGTTTCGAAGGGCTTCTTTGAAGGCGCTATGGTCACGAGAGCGGGAACCAGTGCCACCGCTCGCCAGGCGCTGAACATCAACGCCGATGCTGCTTTGTTGGACGAGCACAATGCCGGCGGCGACGGCTGGGGAGCTGATGCAGATCTGGGACTCGACGAGGACGGCGAGGATGGAGAGATGCACGATGCTCTCAGTAACGACGGCGAGGGTGGAGCTGGAGGAGAAGATGGCGCCGGCTGGGATGTGGGCGACGACGATCTGGTGGTGCCAGAGGAGCTGGCCTCCAAGATCAAGGCTTCCGCCTTGGACAGCAATTATTACGCGGCCCCCAACAAGGGACTCTCGCCAGCACAGCAATGGGCCAACAACTCGCCCCTGGTGCTGGATCACGTCAAGGCCGGATCTTTTGAGACTGCCTTCCGGCTTCTGAACGACCAATTGGGAGTGGTGAACTTTAAGCCGTTCAAGCCGCTTTTCCTTCAAAACTACGCCTGCTCACGAACCAGCTTCACGGCCAACCCGAATCTGCAGTCCCTTAGTGGCTATCCTCTACGAAACTTCTCGGAGGCCAATACCAAGTTGCATCGACCGGCTCTGGGCATCAAGCTGAATGATCTGGTTGCTCGCCTGCAAGCTGGCTACCAGCTAACCACATCCGGCAAGTTCTCCGAGGCCGTAGAGAAATTCCACTCCATTCTGATCAGCATTCCGTTGCTAGTGGTGGACACGAAGGTTGACACAGCGGAGGCCCAGCAGCTGCTAAGGATCTGTGCCGAATACATTGTTGGCCTGAAGATGGAGACGGTGCGAAAGGGCATGCCCAAGTCTACACTGGAGGAGCAGAAGCGGCTATGCGAAATGGCCGCCTACTTCACGCACTGCAAACTGCAGCCCGTCCATCAGATCCTCACCCTGCGCACAGCCCTCAATATGTTCTTCAAGCTGAAGAATTACAAGACAGCCGCCTCCTTTGCCCGCAGACTCCTGGAGCTAGCACCGCGGCCGGATGTGGCACAGCAGGTGCGCAAGATCCTGCAGGCCTGTGAGGTAAATCCCGTGGACGAGCACCAGCTGCAGTACGAGGAGTTTAATCCGTTCACCATCTGTGGCATCAGCTGGAAGCCGCTGTATAGGGGCAAGCCGGAGGTGACCTGTCCCTTCTGCGGCTCCTCCTTCGACCCGCAATTCAAGGGCAACCTCTGCACAGTGTGCGAGGTGAGCCAAATTGGCAAGGAGAGCATCGGGCTCCGCATATCCAACCTGCAATTCCGCTAGAGACATCCGCCTAACTAACGGTCTTCACACTCCGAGAGACCCCCTGCTTACTTTAGTTTTACACGATCATTTCTTATGTATGAAATATAAAGTTCAGTATCTGTATATTATAATCAAGAGGACACTGTATTTTCGCTACCCTTGAAGAACGTATCGTATCTATCCAATTTGTAGATTCCCGGGGTATTTCCAGAGGAGTCCGTCGCGGTGCTGCGTCACTGCGGAAAGCCCCAACAAACAACAAGACCTCGATTAGTAATGATGTATTTTTTAGTTAAAGATACGACACTAATTCCACGCTAAGTTTGTAAGTATAATACCGTAAAAGCATACGTAAAGTAAGCATTAATTAGATCTAAAACTAAATCTAGGAGCATATTTATTCGAGCGTTTTCTAATCTCGCACAATTGGGGATTCCCGTTAGCGGGTACGGAGCATTCTCAGTTGTCCATGAAGTAATGAGTATTCGCGAATTGAGTCTCTTGCTGCTGCTGCTGCTGGTGCAGCGCCGGTGGCGGCAACGGCGGCTGCTGTTGAAGCTGGTGCGACGGCGGCGGTGCCGTCCACAGGTCCAACTAACGTCGCCACATGCTGGCGCCGACACCAATGCCCCCGGAGGCCACACCTCGTCGCACCGCCTCCATTTCGTCCTGCCGATTGTCGCGGTAGGCGCGCTTGGTGTCCTCGAACTCACGCAATCGCTGGTTGTACCGATCGATCTGGTCCCGCAGGATCGCATCCTCATGCATTGCCCGTCGTTCATCGTACTCTAAACAGCCGACGCCGTCGAGACGCTCCAGGTCCAGCCAGCCGCGGAAGCGTACGCACACACCGTTCATGATGAAATAGGACTTGATGTGCACCTTGCCGTGCTCCTTATCGAAGTCGCACTCCTTGTCGTGCAGGTATGGGTTCTGATTGGCATTGAACACCAGCTGCAGGTTGGTGCCCGAGGCCACGAAGCTGGTCTCCGTGTGGCCCTCGCGGCAGCCGTTCATGAAGCGCACCTGCCGCTCCTCGATGCTGCGCTCCCGGTAGCCCGTGTACCGGATCTCACTCTCCCGGCTAAGTCGGCGGAACAATTCGTCGCTTTCAAACTTGGACTTCTGGTCCGGCACCACACGGGGCATCTTGAAGATGAAGCGCGGCTTGGGCTGCTCGTACAGCCCAATCGTGTCGTACGGTATCATGTTGGCCAGAGCAGCTTCGTTCATCATTTTGTCTGCTGGGATTCAGATCAGATCACTGCTGCTGCTGCTGCTGCTTGTCTTCCAATCGCTGAACGCTTATATTTAATTAGTAATCGTATTATTAATATTATTGAAGAAAACAACGCACAATACAACAAAAAGGCTAGTTTGCGGTTTTGATATACACAATTAGAGCTGCAAAATTATCGATGCGACAATCGGTACTATCGATACATCGATTCTCATTGCACCCGCTGAACATTCAGTGTTACCCGTCGACGGAAAGCCGAAAATACTGACTGTTCTTGAGACCGACCTGCAGCCCGACGGCGTGTTTATAAATTACGATTTATATTTTGAAACAACAAGTAAATAGACACGTGTTCGAACATCCTGCGATGACTGACACATCCTCGGCGGAGAACGACAAGCGTCCACAGTTTGGAACCCGCCTGCTCACCGACGACGCTGACGTCTTCAAGCACAATGCTTGGTAAATATGGAAGACACATTTGGCGGGGACTGGCCAGCAAGACTTGGGAGCACACTCGACATCGCCGAAAGCCGGCGGGGGCAGGCGGCCGTCTGCTCACCGATGGGCGCGAGGTGTTCGAGTTTAACGCCTGGTAATGCTTCGTACTGTACTCACCGAAATCTCTCTAATTCTCGATCTGCAGGGATCACGTCGAGTGGGACGAGGAGCAGGAACTGGCCGCCCAGGCGGCGGTGGCCAAGAACTCGGCCAATAAAATGGACGACGAGCAAAAGGATCGCTTCCAGACAGACGCACCCAAGTTCTGGGATTGCTTCTACGGGATCCACGACAACCGTTTCTTCAAGGACCGCCACTGGCTCTTCACTGAGTTTCCCGAACTAGCTCCATTGGAGGCGGACAAGAAAAACGATACGACGCAAGCACGCAGCATCTTCGAGCTAGGCTGTGGCGTCGGGAACACCATCCTGCCCTTGCTGCAGCACAGCTCGGAACCGAATCTGAAAGTGTTTGGCTGCGACTTCTCTCCGCGGGCCGTGGATATCCTCCGGAGTCAACCGCAGTTTGATAAGAAGCGCTGTGAAGTGTTCGTCATGGACGCCACACTGGATCAGTGGCAGGTGCCCTTTGAGGAGAACTCTCAGGACATCATTGTGATGATCTTCGTTCTCTCAGCCATTGAGCCAAAGAAGATGCAGCAAGTGCTGGACAACTGTTATCGATATCTGCGACCTGGTGGTCTTCTGCTCTTCCGAGACTACGGCCGTTACGACTTGGCCCAGCTGCGCTTTAAGAGCGGCAAGTGCTTGGATGACAACTTCTACGTGCGCGGCGATGGCACCATGGTGTACTTTTTTACTGAGGACGAGCTGAGGATCATGCTCACCCAGGCGGGGCTAAAGGAGGAGCAGCTTATTGTAGACCGGCGGCTGCAGGTTAATCGCGGTCGGGGCTTGAAAATGTATCGTGTTTGGATTCAGACAAAGTTCCGAAAACCTCTATAGTGCAATCATTTTATTAATGCGGACTTAGGACACCAAGGTAATTTTTCCTGCACCACTTTTAAGTTAAAAGTTTTAATAGATAAATACCCAAATCTTACAAAAGTGTTAAACTGTTCTTTATTCTTTTCTCATATATTATTTAAGTAATTCTGTGTGAAAAGGGATTTTTTGAAATCCTTCTCTTATATCCCGGCTTGCGGCTTGCCATTCGATACTTTGCCGTCTCGCCATGGAAAAGCTTCTCGCTGGAAACCAATTCGTTCGCTCGGTGTTGGACAAGCTTTTTCCCCAAATACACATAACAGGAAAGCTGCAAGTTTTCGCAGTTGGCTAAAAACGTCGTAAGTGAAAATTTTCCTTGTGCTGCGTGAGAATAATTCTAAGATTATTATTTAAGCAACATTTTATGTAAACCTTAACCGCCCAAGCCAAGTTAAAGTGCGCTTCATGCTGATATCCTAATGTTCGTAACATTTAAAGAGGGACTTTGCCAAGAAAATCCAAGCCAAAGTGTCACGCCAAATGCAACCGAATCCTGTGTGTCGTGCAGAATTTCATTGATTTTTTCCACACTGTCCCCGAGAGCCAAGTCTTTGGGGCACTTGAGACTATTTTGAAAATAGAAAATCAGCACGCAAAGGATAAGCATTTGCAAGGACTCTTTCTCTTCTTGGCTGTGACAGCAAAAGGGCAGAAGCCATTTTGGTGGGCGTTTAGCAATACTTCGCCCCTTGGAATTAGAACTAAAAGAAATAGACAAGCAATCAATTAATCTCGTTGTACTAAAAATAGTTGCAACTATTTTCGCACTCTATCCAGCAGTTTCAGCAGCGCAAAGCCAGAAAATTCCTCGGAAGGGCTGTCGTGGCAAGTGTTACCCGCACACACACATACGCGCGCATACACACATACACATCCAGGTCCAGCCAATCCCCCCGTGGAGTGCTCGAAGTGAATTTTCATTGACGATTCGGGGGCGCAAAAAGCTCTGGCGGAAGAGCTAGCTAGCGAGAGAGAGAGCTGAACGGAGAGAACGCAACTGAGAGACAACAAAAACAACGAAGCACGGTTCAGCTGCACCCACCAGTGACCATCATCTAACCCAGCCAGCCAGCCATCCTCGACCTGCGGCAGTGAAAGACGTTGCTGGCCCCAGTCCTGCACACATCATCCTAATCATCGCCAGAGTCCAAGCACTCCAAGCTAACAACCAACAAACAACAGAGCAATGTAAGTGAAAGGACATCGTTATTGATTTCCCCCCTGTATTTCGCGTTTGATAGCCACGCATTAAGTATACGCAGCATGGGTTTCGGCCATTTCCACTTGCCACTTGCCATTTTATTTCCAGTCCAAGTGGCTGGGAATCGTAAAAAAAAAGAAAACGAAACCAACGGCGAACAGCTGCAGCTGCAATTTTTACAGCTCGGTATTGTGGGAATGAATCACTTGGTGGACGACGATGACGTTGTCGTGGCATCACATGGCCCAGTCTCTCACACCGCAAAATCAATAAAGGAATACGCTTCGCAACAAATGAGTCAGGACAACATGCAAAGTACCTTAATTGCACCTAAGAGCCGAAATTAAAAATAGTTAGAATTACTGAAAATTCCTCAGTTGCCGGTTGTCGAGTATATCGATTTGTTTTTCTTTGTTGTTGGCAAACAGGATAAATATGAAGTGACAAGATATTAAGCTAACCTCCAGAAGGAAAAGTTTATATACCCCTTGCAATGGTGCAATAGACCATAACTAAGCTAAAAATGCATTAATTTCCATTCGGAAAGCTTTTCTATGCTAGTTTTTATAGGACGAACAAATCTGCATACTGAGTTTTAAAATTTAGAAAATTAAATTTTTTGTCAAATTTTGACAATTTTAATGATGTAACCCCTTACCTTTTTTTGAAATTTTGAAAAATTTAGAAAATTTTCAATTTCAACCAGACATAGCTAGACCGATTCTGCTATTGTTGCTGATCATTAATATATATGATTTATAGGGTCGGAAACGACTCCTTCACTGCTTTGCGAGCTTCTGACTGAAATTGTAATACCCTGCACGGGTATAAAAATATTCTTAAAATGTGTAAATTATCTTTATAATAATTATAAAATTCAGTTATATTTTGTCGCGTATTTGTTTTTCAAATTTTTTTTTCCTTAATAATTAAAATTTTGATAGCAAATCGAAATATAAATGAATTTTGGCTATCATTGACTTCTTGGCCGACAAGAAAAACCTAAAACATATGTATTAATATTTTTATATTCTAATTTTTTGGCTAAATCTAAGTTTTGTAAATATCATAACTCAGTCAAAAATGCATTAATTTCAATTTGGAAAGCTTTTCCATGCTAGTTTTTATACGGGTAAAAAATGTGCATACTAAGTTTTAAAATTTACAACATTTAATTTTTTGTCAATTTTTGACAATTTTAATGATGTAACCCCTTATCAAATTTTGAAATTTTGAAAAATTTCGAAAATTTTAAATTTCAACCAGACATAGCTAGATCGATTCTGCTATTGTTGCTGATCAATATGTATGCTTTATAGGGTCGGAAACGACTCCTTCACAAGCTTTTGACTAAAATTATAACATGCAAGGGTATATATATAGATGTTAAGCCTTTAGCCTTTAATACATATATCAGTTCTTAAAGAAAGTTTGGAAGTGTCTTATGAAGTATAAGCCGTAATATTAATTGGTTATTATTATTTATGATTAATTATTTATCAGACAAGCACAGGTCACAGTTTTTTAAGTGGTTCTAAGATGGGCAAGAAAGACAAGAACAAGGAACCGTAAGTGAGAAGCTCTTTAAAAATAAAGGGTAGCGGTAGCCGTAGCCATTTGCTGGCTAGAAGTACTATTATATATATTGAAGCACTGTCTATATAGCCCACACGTACTGTATCGGCGAGAGATGTAACCAATTAAAGCTAGCAACTAGTCGAAACCCGACCCCAACTCACACACCCAGTCTCCCAGTGTAATCCAAGTACTGTATTTAATTTGAGCTAACCCCCGTTGGGAGTTGATTAGTCTTGGCTCCGTGCTATTTCTGTGCACTTCTCGATGACTAATGACGACCTTTTCTGTTTATCATCCACATCACCATGCTCCTTCGCATCGCAGGGCGGACGCTGCACCAGCTGGCGATGCACCACCAAATGCCGGAGCCCCGGCCGGAGAGGGCGGCGATGGCGAGATTGTGGGCGGCCCGCACAATCCGCAGCAGATTGCGGCACAGAAGCGTTTGCAGCAGACGCAGGCGCAGGTCGATGAGGTGAGTTATACGAGAAAACAAAGGTCAATGAGATCCTTGGGGAATGTCTCAGTAAGGAGAAAAACCAACCCATCCTTCTCTATCAGCATCAGACTGATGATTTATTCTGTTTTGTACTTAGGTCGTGGACATCATGCGCACGAATGTGGAGAAGGTGCTGGAGCGCGACAGCAAGCTGTCGGAGCTGGACGATCGCGCCGATGCCTTGCAGCAGGGCGCCTCGCAGTTCGAGCAGCAGGCGGGCAAGCTCAAGAGGAAATTCTGGCTGCAGAACTTGAAGGTGGGTTCTAGATCTAGCTAATTAAAATCCCTTTAATATATCGACTCCCTCCCTCAGATGATGATCATCATGGGCGTGATTGGCCTGGTTGTCGTGGGCATCATTGCAAGTAAGTTGATCGATCCTAGCCGGCTCATCATACACTCATTACCTGGACACACACACACTACATACATGACCCCCAGAGCCACGCGACTCAGACATAGAACCGAAACCGAAGAAACTCCAAGAAACTCCTCGATCCTCAACCGAATTGTGTTTTGTCTTTTGAGTTCGCCTTGGTTTAGCGCTAATTTCGATTTCGTTTCTCTACACACACTCCGAATCTAAATTGCGTTTTTAATTCCACTTTGCCACCTTTTTTTCTCTAGGTAACTTTATGTAGATTGCTAAGCAACTTATCTAATCCATAAGAACATAGTAACTTAGCCGCAATGCAATGCAAATCGAATCCAAATCAAAAGCCAATCAATCAACCCAATAAGAACCAATCGAAACCAAAATTCAGACTCACTAACGCAGCTATTATGAGTAGAGCTCCGCCGAACTCACAGTCCAACTGATCGTTCGCTGATTCGACCTAGATGCCTTGCGAAATTATAAAAAGCCATATACCATATCATGCGCCTCAACAGCCACTAGAACAATAACCATATATATATAAATATATACGGTATATATTTGTATTGTTTGAATATCCAAGCCCAACATCATCTGGTTCCATAACGAGCATACGCACAGGTTCGGTAATGATTTGATCGTGTGTCGTTAACGTGTCTTGTTATCGTTCCGTTGCCTTAACACCCGTAATCCGAGGATACCGCCCCTCTGCCCCCAGCACAGCGGCGATATATCCTCGTTTGTACCTTGTACCTGTTAGCTTTCGTAACCGTAGGACCTTAAGTTCGAGCATACATACTTAGCTGAAGTAACTCTCCCGTAAGCCGTAATCGTAAAGTTTGTGGTTTGTTCAGTGTTTCGTATCCGTTTCCGTATCCGTTTTTCGTTTGTTTCGTTCTGATGATTGGCAGCCGCCACAGACACACAGTTTTTGTGCCGAGTCCTCTGTAAAATAAAATTATAAATATACAACTCGAACCCCAGCTTCCCCAGTAAACTTAGTAAACGTAGACCCCTTCTGTCGATACTCGAAAACTCTCAACTCCTAACTCTGAACTCTGAACTCTAAACTCAACGCAAAACGCAACGGCCATCGCCCAATTAGATCGAAGAGCAAGCTATATACTTGAACCACAGCAAAAGCATAAAGTACTGCCGTTCCTTTTTATTCTTATTATATTTATTAAATGTTTTTCACCTATGTTCGACACTCTGCCACACTGAACAATATATTTTTGAACAATTACAGAGAAAGACGAAGAGTAACTGAGACACACTGAAAGCTTTGTACAATATTTGTTTACCATAAGAATATATGACTCTCGATCAACACAATTTACCCCCGAAATACCAAAGACATACACACAGTCTGGTGTGTGAGGTAAAGAGACGCGGCGACGAGAGTCACTTTTGTTTATTTTTAATCATATCGCTAGGTGCACCCGTTTGAAGCAACAAAATTAATCATTTATTCCAATCAACAACTCGAATTTCTATCGTGTTTTTATATTTATGGTTTTCTTTGTTTTTATATCGTTGAAATCTGCTCGCTTCGCAACAAAAAAAATTATAAAAAATTCATCGAAACAAACAAAAATTTCTCGTAGAACCGTACATGTCGGATGACAATGCTGCTCCGCAGCAGCAGCAGCTACCTGCCTTGCAGCAGCAGCAGCAGCAGGCTGCTCTGGCTCAGGCCCAGGCATCTGCAGCAGATTCGGCACCACCATCACCACCACAACAACAAGTACAGCTACAACACCACCATACACAAAAATCTGAACCACCGACACTTGAGAAGCCATTGGCCGAGAAATTGACCGACAACCCACAGAGTCCGTCGGATGAAGTGGCGACTGGACAATAGAATGATCTCAGCTCAGCTCTCTCAATCAGAAATCAGAAATCAATAACTACCAACCAACCGAACAGCAACAACATCCATCGATTAACCACGATTAACCACCAGCTGCATCCGTAGAACCATTTAACCAAAATTAGCAAACAAATTGAGAAAAATCAGAAAAACAAGACACATTTTCTTTGTACCATTGAAAAAAAAACGATATTTTCTAACACTGTAAGCAAAAAACGAAAAACATGTAATTTGACACCTGCGCTTCTTTCCGTTTCCGTTTCCGTTTGCGTTTCCATTTCCGTTTCCGCTGTTTCCCTTGTTTCTGTATTATTTTAGCCGCATGTGTGTGAGTTAATCGATGTGCTTGCCTGTGAGCTTAGTACTCCTCCTTATGTTTTCTATAATTTATCCATTCAATGTTGTTGGAATATGCGTTCTGTTCTGGAAAATTGGCTTAAGTTTTTTAATGCACCAACTAAGAGAAGCCGGGGGAGATTATTTGGCGGGAAAAAAAGGGGGGGAAAAGCTTTCTGTGACTGCCTTAATGTACATATATATGCGTTGGATGCCCCTGCCCATCCATAATCCACATCCCACGTCCACTTGCTACTATATATATATATATAATATATTATATTCAATCATGAGTGAAGCTTTTAACCATTGAAAGTGTAATATTTTTGGCGTATACCCGTGTGTATCGATGTGATTGTCATTCGACCGAGATTGGCGTCAGCTAACCGAAAGAAGAGTCCTCCGTTAATGTCACCTACTAACCCTGCTCATGTGTATTCCCGAACAGATAAACTCGGCCTCATAGGCGGGGAGCAGCCGCCGCAGTACCAGTATCCCCCGCAGTACATGCAGCCACCGCCGCCGCCGCCGCAGCAGCAGCCCGCCGGCCAGTCGTCACTGGTGGATGATGGAGGAGCAGGCGCCGGAGGAGCAGGAGTAGCAGCAGGCGGCGACCATGGAGGCGTATAAGTGACCCGTATCCTGGCCGGATTGACGAACGTTTCTCGATGATAAGATGCCACCACCCCCCAGTGGCGGCGGCGGAACAACAACAAAACCCAAATCCCAAAAAGGAAATCTCAGTTAAACTAGAAAATCTCGAGAATTGCAAGGAACTCAGTAATAATTTCCACTTAAACGATGAGCACGAGTTGGTGTGGAGAGGTTTTAAGTACTTACGTCATAATATTAATACTAAATCTAAAAGGGAAGACGACGCTCCGGACAAATTATAGTTGTTGCTAATTTGTTTATGGTTACATTATTTCATGCATAAAAAAGCGGTATATATATATAAATATAACATAAAAATATAAATATAAATATAAATATATGGAACTTGAATATTACGAGTAACCCCGAAAACCAATCCAAAACCAAAACCAACCAAATCACATACTATTACTATACGGAACTGGGATCTCTGCGCTGCACTGGCAACAAGGAGCGCCAGTGTCAGCAGGAGTGCCAGGCGGTCGCTTTCCAATGTTCGCAGCTCTTTGAACTCAGTTTCCTTAGCAAAAAAATAGAAAAGACAAGTAAAGAACGGAAGTATTTCGGAACAGGCGGCAGAAACCAAAGAAATCTAAGCTTTTGTTCCTAAGTAAAGTTACGCAGATATGTGCGAGTATTCGAAAATGTATAATCCAAAAAAGAAAGAAAGAAATAACAGCAATTAAACATATAGATAATTGACTATTAAATGTATTCATGGAACTTTACTGTGCAACAAACTTATATAGAAAGAAAGGCGAAAACCAAAGAACTCTTGAAATCTAGTGAAAATATACAAAGCTATTTATTTTGCGGTCTTTATGTTTATGTGCAATCATTATTACCGTATTACGCGATTGAAATTGAAGATGAAAGAAGAAACCAGACAGTTCAACGATTAAATTAAGCGCTAGACACAATACGTTACGTTACGTTGGTTATCCAAAGGAAGTTGTTTATTTAACAGAGCAAGGCAGAGGCAGTTACCAATATGTATGTATATTTCAATGTTACGAGTAATAGAGGAGATGGATTCGTAGAGCCTATATAAACATAAATGTACGTACGTGTAACGATATGATGATATTAGATCTCACACACTCCACTCCACATGCCACAGACCACACTTCACCAGACAGCGAAAGCCCATCCGAACGCATAGAGAAATACATAAAACTTTGCCGCACATATTGTACTTATACCTTGTTCTAAAAATACAAAACTATACTACAATTAAAGTGTATTATTACTAATTGATTCAACAAGCGCCTGCCCAAAGTGCTACTTTGCCTACTAGACACACACATTTTGGGGCACAAACAAAACAAATCGACGAGAATAATATGTTAAATTACAAAAACAAAACGAAAAAGAATAAAAAAACTTAAAGAAAGAAGTGAAGTGAGGGTAAAATCGATGATCCAATTCCAAATGCAGGTATTTTTAGCAATATTCGTAGCGTGTACAATATGTCGCTCCCCTTAAAGCTTATTAGTAAATCTCGTTCAATGTCCATTTCGTACTCACCCAGACGACACTTCACATGCATATAACCATTATCAGATATAAATCCAATATATGTATGTAATAACCAACAAAATGACAAGTGTTTAGAAAAGCGTTTCGATTTTTGTTTCGATTTTAACCGAAAAGAAGAAAAATCACAAAATGTATACACAACAAAAACCACAAACACACCTATGAGAGTCCCGGTGATTGGAATAAGAAAGGAACTTCAGTTCACGGAAAGAAGGTGGGTGAAAAGCTAAGGGAAAGATGTAAGAAAACCAGAAGACAAGAAAAAACAAACGGAAATGAGAGTATATATATATATGAACCGTATATAAACAATAATATTACTAATTAATTTAATGATTAATTGCACCCCGAAAATACATAATTATTTAAATAAATAAATAAAAACAAAATATATGTTTTTTGATAAGGGAAATGGTGTGTGTATTTATACTATTGTAGTGTTCAAAAATAAAATAAATCGTGAGTTCGAAAGTTCTATCGATCATAAGTTAGCAAAAAATTTAATACTCTTAATTTGGAAATCTTTTCTTTGTTATTAGTAATTAGAGTTCATTTATTTATTTATTTATTTACAAAATAAATACTTGATAAATTTTGACAATTTTAACATTATGTAAAAATAAGTTAAATATTTTGTCGATATGTCGAATCCAATGTGTTTTCTTTACTGATTAAGATTTTTATAGCAAATCGAAATATATATGACTTTTATCAATCATTAGATTCTCATAACACAGAGAAAAACTAAAGTATGTGTATTTTAGGGACATTAAATCGATATTTTTATATGCTATTTTATTTGGGCAAATCTAAGTTTTTCAAATATCATAACTCAGTCAAAAATGCGTTAATTTCAATTCGGAAAGCTTTTCCATGCTAGTTTTTATAAGGGTAAAAAATCTGCATACTAAGTTTTAAAATTTACAAAATTTAATTTTTTGTCAATTTTTGACAATTTTAATGATGTAACCCCTTACCTTTTTTTGAAATTTTGAAAAATTTCGAAAATTTTAAATTTTAACCGGACATAGCTAGATCGATTCGGCTGTCGATGCTGATCAAGAATATATATGCTTTATAGGGTCGGAAATGACTGCTTCACTCCGATGCAAGCATCTGATTAAAATTATAATGCCCTGCAAGGGCATAAAAAGTGTAGCATACTATTCAGGGCTGCCCCGGATGTCTGCCAAACTGCGCACTTGCTTTCCGGTAAAGGGATGCAGGACTCACGTGGGTGCATATATAAATAACAATTGGTGCGTAGACAGCGACCAAACAGGATAATGGAAATAATAGCCAGTCTGAGGTGACAAGAAGACTATATTTAAATAGGGGTACCCGACGAGAAAAGGGTCAGAGGAGGCTCCTCTGTTTACCAAGCTTGCCACACCTGATTAAAATCTATTGACAATGCAGGCGCCGGGGCGAAATTGGAGCAGTGCTAACAAGGACCCACAAAGGAAACGGAAACGCCCCCGCCTCCGTCGTCCTCCGTTGCTGCCCCTAATGAAACCCAATTACCGAAGGTGTCCGCCCAACGAGCAAGTCCTGGAGGCGGCTGATGGCAAACAGTAACATCTGCGAAGAGTCGGAAGGAGGAGCAAGGGAGCGGAGAGCCGCAGAGTCATCGAGGGCGAAGGCACAACACCTGAAAATTTTATTTGCATTTTTCCTGCCATTTTTGGTACCCATTAAGCATAAAGAGAAAAGGTATATTTATTCGAAATATAATTCGAATCGAATTGAAGGCTTGAAACAAAAGATGCTGCGATTTATGAACTAATCCTTTATTAGTATTAAAAATATTTTACTTATGGGTAGATTTTTATAAAATAAGAAAAGAAAAGTAGCTCCTAGGAATCAGATTGTCGCATCGATTTTGGCATTAACAAATTTACTTGTTTATTATTATTAACTTCGTCGCCATTTAACGGCAAGGACATGCGCAAACACCCCCCGTCCATCGCCCTCAGAGCTCTCACACTCGACAGCCATCATCCCCCTCTCCGATTGCACTGATTCCGGACTCCGGACTCCGGAGCACGGAAAGCGGACACGGGCACATCTCTGCGTGGAGCCGCGTATAAATACAGCGCAGCTTGTGCGCACAGCCTCAGTTGGCGGAGCGTGTTGTTCGCGTGTCCCTTTTCCCAGTTCGCTGCATCCGCGAGGTGAAAGTGTTTATCCGTGGAAACGGCCAACTGTTGCAAGTTGCGGCGGGTGCAGGGAGCAGGTGTCAGGTGTCGGCTACAATTACTGGCGACAGTGCAGCAAACTGCAGGTGTGTAATTGAATTACTACGTTGTGAGCCAGCGAAGCGGATTGCAGTCCGAGGACATCCTTTGTGTAAAGTTCATCACAATTTTAAGTGGTAAGGACGATTATTTAGAAAACATTTATTTCGATTTTGTTTTGGTGATAGATATTATAGTTTACCTATTAATAACTATCACTATTTATTATCATAGAACATGCATTATAGTATTTTTGTCTTATCTTTGAAGTTTAAATTTCTATTTCATTTTATAAATCTTTTTCTTAGTATTAATTGTTGAATCTAATATTGTTTTTGAAGATGCATAGTTGAAAAAGTTGAAGTATTTATTACAAAACAAAGAAACTAAGAGCAGTGAAAATTAAATTAAGGTAGCAGGTGGAAAAAACTCCCTTGTGGGATAACAGTGTTTAAATTATATATTAAAATAGTAATTTAAAAATCCATTTAAAATTAAAATATGAATCCTTGGTTGCTAGTGGTCGGTTCCTTTCAAGGGAAATCGTTTACTTTCTAACACTGGCTCGCGCAACTGAACGTGTACAAGGCCCCAACCCGACGGGAAACAGGGTTGGTGCTAGCCAAATAAAAACTGGTTGCCAGCCAACCACTTGCAGCAATCATATGGTGAGAATAGTGGTTAAAACCACCCTCGACGTGGCCTGGCAGCTTTCGCAGGGGTTGCTGCTCCGACTCGCCTCTGGATCCGGCACAGTCATTCTGCAAACTTCGGAGCGTTCGGTTGTCAAGTTTCGCGTTGTTCCCGTCGTTCTCTTTTCCTCGATTTCAGCTCTTCGCTCTTCTCGCACACACACACACACAAACGCGCGCACACAGACGCAGGCAACATCGTGAAAGAGAGAGGGTGGAGAAGCGAGAGGAGGCGACTTTCGGTCGAATTTCTTGCATTTGTTATTGTTGCTGTAGCTGTAGCTGTCGCTGTGCCGTTGCCCAGCTGTATGTACCCAGTGTGCGTCAGTGTGTGTGTGTTTTTTCTGGAAGTTCAAAGCGAATTCCCTTTTCCGTCTGCGCCGCACGTCAGCCATTTCGAGGAAAACCCGTTAGAGCCCATTCAAAGGAACTGAAATCCAAGAGAATCCAGCTAAACCCAGCGGAGCTAGCCACGTCCAACGACTACTAACCATGGCCGATAACTGCCCAAAGTGCAAGAAATCGATCGTCGCCAAGGAGGCGGCCACCACGAGCATCGCTTGCAGCGGCGAGGAGTGCCGCCGGCGCTTCCACCGCACGTGCGTCAACATCGATGACGCGGTGTTCGAAGCCATCCAGAAAAACGCGATGGTCTCGTTCCACTGCGACGAGTGCAAAAATCAATCGCCTCGCGCCTTCGCCACCAAGCTGCAGACCATTGAGGAGAAGGTGAACAAGGTGTGCAACGGCGTCAACCAGATCCAGGGCAGGATGTACCAGCAGTACTTCCAGTTCGGCAATCAGCCGCTGCAGGCTCTGGGCGCCGGTTCCGGGGGCATGGGTCCCGGCATCGGGCCTGGTGGCCCCGGCAGCGGTCTCGACGGCAAGAAGCATCCACAGCAGAACAACCTAATCGTCGTTGGCAACAACTGCAACTCGGATCGGCTGCAGGTCGTCTGTGACTACGGCCGCTGGGTGCAGGTGGGCAAATTCGCCACCAATACGAGCGAGGAGGATGTGATCGACCACCTGGCCGAGGAGCTGAAGATCAATAAGAACCTGGTCAAGTGCACCAAGCTGGTGAAGAACGACGCCAACCTGTCGCAGCTGTCGTACTGCAAGTTCAAGATCTCCATTCCGGACTACCGCTTCAACGAGCTATTCAACGAGGCGATCTGGCCCAGCGGCGTCATGGTCAGCCCCTTCACGCCGCGCTCGCAGCTTAACCAGAACCGCCTCTAGAGGGACGGGCCCGGCGGCCGGGAGAGCGGTGACCGGGCCAGGTTGAAGCAGTGAGGAGGAGCTGGACCAGGGAACGGGAGCAGAGAGGAAGGGGAGAGCGCATGCGCGGGGAGCAGGATGGACGGGGGAGGAACTGCATCGCAGCCTGTCAAGCCGTCCGAGGGTTGCTAGCCACCACTGCAGTCGGCAACAATACAGGAGAGGCACTGTCACCCAATACACCGCCAATATACCCCGCTTTCCGTTCTCGCTGGAGGAACAGGAGCCGGAGCACGAGCAGGACTGGGCGGCCGCTTCGTAGGCACCCATTTTTTGCTAATTTTCGACACTCGAAAACAATGTCTAGATCTTTAAAAGCTTACAGAACTTATCTAATGGAAAAGCAACCAGCGTATTTATTGAATTAACTTTGAAAATGCATTTTAAAATGTTTTAGCGTTGCGTAAATAACAAATCGAATCGAATCGAGTCGATGTGTAACGAGATCGATAAGGAAAACCAAAAGTATTTTAATGGCAAAAACTCACAAGTAAAATAGATGTGAAGCAAACAAAATATTAGTCATTTATGCATAACTGTCGTACTTAAATTAAAGTAAACCAAAAACAAACAAAAACTATGATCAAATCCAAGCTAAGCGTATTTAAAACCACACACCGCGAACGATGATTATTCCGATTATTCCCATTTGATTTTTCCAAACACACACTTCCGGAGCCCGGTTGCTCGGGTCCCGAGATCGTTATACTTTTCCCGAAACGAAATTTATAGAAATTTTATTACCACGTATGTGCGATATCTCTAGCACATTAAGTACTTAATCGTAACCAATATCAAAAGTATATTCAAGCAGACGACGACGGCTTATATTGTATTCGTATATGTATGTAGTTTGAGGCATTTTCAAAGCTTGTTCCTGTTCCCAAAAAGTTTGGACATTTTGCGAACCACTGCACAGGACAGGACAGGACACTGGACACTGGACACTGGCCAGCAGCTAAACCCATTCAAATTCAAACCGGAATATATGTATTTGCGTTTCCAAGGAGCGTGTATTCAGAGCGAGGGGAGCACGATGTATCCTCCGCTGCAGTTACCACAACACACGTTCAACGCGGCGCGGACTCTCCGCTGTCGAAACGAAGCTGGGCAAATCTGTTGCAATAATAACTCAATGATCGAGTATAATGGATGTACATTTCGTAACTGATATATTTTTTTACGCGACACGCGTCGCTCCACACCAATCCGACAGCAATATTTTCCGTGGGCTCCACGCCAAGCGATCCAAGCAGAACCGTAGATATTTACGCAAGAGTCACCAGACGAAATGTAAAAGACACATATATTATATATTTAGTATACAACAATATGCATGCATGTATTTATGTCAACTTTTTCAATAAATTCTACAAAAAAATAAATGAAGTGCCAAAGCGAGGAGATCACTATAAATGGGCATAGGGTGGGATTATGAATGGATGTTACTTTATAATTAGTTACACTTAAAAATTATTTATGTTATACGTTTTTTACACTTTGAAATGTCCTAAAAATAATCATATAAATTTAACGAAAAATCGGTTAAATAATGTGAATATTTCGGGTCTTCTTGAAGGCACATCATGGTCAAAAATCCGCTGATTGCCAAAAGTCATATATATTTCGATTCGTCAGCAAAATCTTAATTAATTAATAAAAAAATGTGAAGAAAAAAAATTCTGAAATTTTGTCCCAAGTTTTTCAAAATTTGATAAGGGGTTATCATTAAAATTATGCAATTATAAAATCGCATAACTAAGCCAAAAAAACATTAATTTTAATTCGGAAAGCTGTTCTATGCTAGTTTTTATTAGGTTAATAAATCTGCATACTCAGTTTAAAACGTAAAAAAAAAATAAATTTTTGGCCATTTTTGGAAAATTTTAATGATGTAACCCCTTTCCTTTTTTTGAAAAAATCGAACATTTTTGAAAATTTTATTTTTGGCCGGAGGTGCCTAGATCGATTCTCCTGTTGATGCTGATAAAGAATATATATGATTTATAGGGTCGGAAATGACTCCTTCACTGCGTTACAAGCTTCTGAATAAAAGTATAATGCCATTTTTTAGTACATTTTTCGATATTTTTATATGAGTATTTTTTCGACAAATCAAGATTTAAAAATCGCATAACTAAGCCAAAAAAGCATTAATTTTAATTCGGAAAGCTGTTCTATGCTAGTTTTTATTAGGTTAATAAATCTGCATACTCAGTTTAAAACGTAAAAAAAAAATTTTTTGGCCATTTTTTGAAAATTTTAATGATGTAACCCCTTTCCTTTTTTTGAAAAAATCGAACATTTTTGAAAATTTTATTTTTTGGCCGGAGGTGCCTAGATCGATTCTCCTGTTGATGCTGATAAAGAATATATATGATTTATAGGGTCGGAAATGACTCCTTCACTGCGTTACAAGCTTCTGAATAAAAGTATAATGCCATTTTTTAGTACATTTTTCGATATTTTTATATGAGTATTTTTTCGACAAATCAAGATTTAAAAATCGCATAACTAAGCCAAAAAAGCATTAATTTTAATTCGGAAAGCTGTTCTATGCTAGTTTTTATTAGGTTAATAAATCTGCATACTCAGTTTAAAACGTAAAAAAAAAATTTTTTGGCCATTTTTTGAAAATTTTAATGATGTAACCCCTTTCCTTTTTTTGAAAAAATCGAACATTTTTGAAAATTTTATTTTTTGGCCGGAGGTGCCTAGATCGATTCTCCTGTTGATGCTGATAAAGAATATATATGATTTATAGGGTCGGAAATGACTCCTTCACTGCGTTACAAGCTTCTGAATAAAAGTATAATGCCATTTTTAGTACATTTTTCGATATTTTTATATGAGTATTTTTTCGACAAATCAAGATTTAAAAATCTCATAACTAAGCCAAAAAAGCATTAATTTTAATTCGGAAAGCTGTTCTATGCTAGTTTTTATTAGGTTAATAAATCTGCATACTCAGTTTAAAACGTAAAAAAAATAAATTTTTGGCCATTTTTTGAAAATTTTAATGATGTAACCCCTTTCCTTTTTTTGAAAAAATCGAACATTTTTGAAAATTTTATTTTTGGCCGGAGGTGCCTAGATCGATTCTCCTGTTGATGCTGATAAAGAATATATATGATTTATAGGGTCGGAAATGACTCCTTCACTGCGTTACAAGCTTCTGAATAAAAGTATAATGCCATTTTTTAGTACATTTTTCGATATTTTTATATGAGTATTTTTTCGACAAATCAAGATTTAAAAATCGCATAACTAAGCCAAAAAAGCATTAATTTTAATTCGGAAAGCTGTTCTATGCTAGTTTTTATTAGGTTAATAAATCTGCATACTCAGTTTAAAACGTAAAAAAAAAATTTTTTGGCCATTTTTTGAAAATTTTAATGATGTAACCCCTTTCCTTTTTTTGAAAAAATCGAACATTTTTGAAAATTTTATTTTTTGGCCGGAGGTGCCTAGATCGATTCTCCTGTTGATGCTGATAAAGAATATATATGATTTATAGGGTCGGAAATGACTCCTTCACTGCGTTACAAGCTTCTGAATAAAAGTATAATGCCATTTTTTAGTACATTTTTCGATATTTTTATATGAGTATTTTTTCGACAAATCAAGATTTAAAAATCGCATAACTAAGCCAAAAAAGCATTAATTTTAATTCGGAAAGCTGTTCTATGCTAGTTTTTATTAGGTTAATAAATCTGCATACTCAGTTTAAAACGTAAAAAAAAAATTTTTTGGCCATTTTTTGAAAATTTTAATGATGTAACCCCTTTCCTTTTTTTGAAAAAATCGAACATTTTTGAAAATTTTATTTTTTGGCCGGAGGTGCCTAGATCGATTCTCCTGTTGATGCTGATAAAGAATATATATGATTTATAGGGTCGGAAATGACTCCTTCACTGCGTTACAAGCTTCTGAATAAAAGTATAATGCCATTTTTAGTACATTTTTCGATATTTTTATATGAGTATTTTTTCGACAAATCAAGATTTAAAAATCTCATAACTAAGCCAAAAAAGCATTAATTTTAATTCGGAAAGCTGTTCTATGCTAGTTTTTATTAGGTTAATAAATCTGCATACTCAGTTTAAAACGTAAAAAAAATAAATTTTTGGCCATTTTTTGAAAATTTTAATGATGTAACCCCTTTCCTTTTTTTGAAAAAATCGAACATTTTTGAAAATTTTATTTTTTGGCCGGAGGTGCCTAGATCGATTCTCCTGTTGATGCTGATAAAGAATATATATGATTTATAGGGTCGGAAATGACTCCTTCACTGCGTTACAAGCTTCTGAATAAAAGTATAATGCCATTTTTAGTACATTTTTCGATATTTTTATATGAGTATTTTTTCGACAAATCAAGATTTAAAAATCTCATAACTAAGCCAAAAAAGCATTAATTTTAATTCGGAAAGCTGTTCTATGCTAGTTTTTATTAGGTTAATAAATCTGCATACTCAGTTTAAAACGTAAAAAAAATAAATTTTTGGCCATTTTTTGAAAATTTTAATGATGTAACCCCTTTCCTTTTTTTGAAAAAATCGAACATTTTTGAAAATTTTATTTTTTGGCCGGAGGTGCCTAGATCGATTCTCCTGTTGATGCTGATAAAGAATATATATGATTTATAGGGTCGGAAATGACTCCTTCACTGCGTTACAAGCTTCTGAATAAAAGTATAATGCCATTTTTAGTACATTTTTCGATATTTTTATATGAGTATTTTTTCGACAAATCAAGATTTTTAAAATCTCATAACTAAGCCAAAAAAGCATTAATTTTAATTCGGAAAGCTGTTCTATGCTAGTTTTTATTAGGTTAATAAATCTGCATACTCAGTTTAAAACGTAAAAAAAAAATTTTTGGCCATTTTTTGAAAATTTTAATGATGTAACCCCTTTCCTTTTTTTGAAAAAATCGAACATTTTTGAAAATTTTATTTTTTGGCCGGAGGTGCCTAGATCGATTCTCCTGTTGATGCTGATAAAGAATATATATGATTTATAGGGTCGGAAATGACTCCTTCACTGCGTTACAAGCTTCTGAATAAAAGTATAATGCCATTTTTTAGTACATTTTTCGATATTTTTATATGAGTATTTTTTCGACAAATCAAGATTTAAAAATCGCATAACTAAGCCAAAAAAGCATTAATTTTAATTCGGAAAGCTGTTCTATGCTAGTTTTTATTAGGTTAATAAATCTGCATACTCAGTTTAAAACGTAAAAAAAAAATTTTTTGGCCATTTTTTGAAAATTTTAATGATGTAACCCCTTTCCTTTTTTTGAAAAAATCGAACATTTTTGAAAATTTTATTTTTTGGCCGGAGGTGCCTAGATCGATTCTCCTGTTGATGCTGATAAAGAATATATATGATTTATAGGGTCGGAAATGACTCCTTCACTGCGTTACAAGCTTCTGAATAAAAGTATAATGCCATTTTTTAGTACATTTTTCGATATTTTTATATGAGTATTTTTTCGACAAATCAAGATTTAAAAATCGCATAACTAAGCCAAAAAAGCATTAATTTTAATTCGGAAAGCTGTTCTATGCTAGTTTTTATTAGGTTAATAAATCTGCATACTCAGTTTAAAACGTAAAAAAAAAATTTTTTGGCCATTTTTTGAAAATTTTAATGATGTAACCCCTTTCCTTTTTTTGAAAAAATCGAACATTTTTGAAAATTTTATTTTTTGGCCGGAGGTGCCTAGATCGATTCTCCTGTTGATGCTGATAAAGAATATATATGATTTATAGGGTCGGAAATGACTCCTTCACTGCGTTACAAGCTTCTGAATAAAAGTATAATGCCATTTTTAGTACATTTTTCGATATTTTTATATGAGTATTTTTTCGACAAATCAAGATTTAAAAATCTCATAACTAAGCCAAAAAAGCATTAATTTTAATTCGGAAAGCTGTTCTATGCTAGTTTTTATTAGGTTAATAAATCTGCATACTCAGTTTAAAACGTAAAAAAAATAAATTTTTGGCCATTTTTTGAAAATTTTAATGATGTAACCCCTTTCCTTTTTTTGAAAAAATCGAACATTTTTGAAAATTTTATTTTTTGGCCGGAGGTGCCTAGATCGATTCTCCTGTTGATGCTGATAAAGAATATATATGATTTATAGGGTCGGAAATGACTCCTTCACTGCGTTACAAGCTTCTGAATAAAAGTATAATGCCATTTTTAGTACATTTTTCGATATTTTTATATGAGTATTTTTTCGACAAATCAAGATTTAAAAATCTCATAACTAAGCCAAAAAAGCATTAATTTTAATTCGGAAAGCTGTTCTATGCTAGTTTTTATTAGGTTAATAAATCTGCATACTCAGTTTAAAACGTAAAAAAAATAAATTTTTGGCCATTTTTTGAAAATTTTAATGATGTAACCCCTTTCCTTTTTTTGAAAAAATCGAACATTTTTGAAAATTTTATTTTTTGGCCGGAGGTGCCTAGATCGATTCTCCTGTTGATGCTGATAAAGAATATATATGATTTATAGGGTCGGAAATGACTCCTTCACTGCGTTACAAGCTTCTGAATAAAAGTATAATGCCATTTTTAGTACATTTTTCGATATTTTTATATGAGTATTTTTTCGACAAATCAAGATTTTTAAAATCTCATAACTAAGCCAAAAAAGCATTAATTTTAATTCGGAAAGCTGTTCTATGCTAGTTTTTATTAGGTTAATAAATCTGCATACTCAGTTTAAAACGTAAAAAAAAAATTTTTGGCCATTTTTTGAAAATTTTAATGATGTAACCCCTTTCCTTTTTTTGAAAAAATCGAACATTTTTGAAAATTTTATTTTTTGGCCGGAGGTGCCTAGATCGATTCTCCTGTTGATGCTGATAAAGAATATATATGATTTATAGGGTCGGAAATGACTCCTTCACTGCGTTACAAGCTTCTGAATAAAAGTATAATGCCATTTTTAGTACATTTTTCGATATTTTTATATGAGTATTTTTTCGACAAATCAAGATTTTTAAAATCTCATAACTAAGCCAAAAAAGCATTAATTTTAATTCGGAAAGCTGTTCTATGCTAGTTTTTATTAGGTTAATAAATCTGCATACTCAGTTTAAAACGTAAAAAAAAAAATTTTTGGCCATTTTTTGAAAATTTTAATGATGTAACCCCTTTCCTTTTTTTGAAAAAATCGAACATTTTTGAAAATTTTATTTTTTGGCCGGAGGTGCCTAGATCGATTCTCCCGTTGATGCTGATAAAGAATATATATGATTTATAGGGTCGGAAATGACTCCTTCACTGCGTTACAAGCTTCTGAATAAAAGTATAATGCCATTTTTAGTACATTTTTCGATATTTTTATATGAGTATTTTTTCGACAAATCAAGATTTTTAAAATCTCATAACTAAGCCAAAAAAGCATTAATTTTAATTCGGAAAGCTGTTCTATGCTAGTTTTTATTAGGTTAATAAATCTGCATACTCAGTTTAAAACGTAAAAAAAAAATTTTTGGCCATTTTTTGAAAATTTTAATGATGTAACCCCTTTCCTTTTTTTGAAAAAATCGAACATTTTTGAAAATTTTATTTTTTGCCCGGAGGTGCCTAGATCGATTCTCCTGTTGATGCTGATAAAGAATATATATGATTTATAGGGTCGGAAATGACTCCTTCACTGCGTTACAAGCTTCTGAATAAAAGTATAATGCCATTTTTAGTACATTTTTCGATATTTTTATATGAGTATTTTTTCGACAAATCAAGATTTTTAAAATCTCATAACTAAGCCAAAAAAGCATTAATTTTAATTCGGAAAGCTGTTCTATGCTAGTTTTTATTAGGTTAATAAATCTGCATACTCAGTTTAAAACGTAAAAAAAATAATTTTTTGGCCATTTTTTGAAAATTTTAATGATGTAACCCCTTTCCTTTTTTTGAAAAAATCGAACATTTTTGAAAATTTTATTTTTTGGCCGGAGGTGCCTAGATCGATTCTCCTGTTGATGCTGATAAAGAATATATATGATTTATAGGGTCGGAAATGACTCCTTCACTGCGTTACAAGCTTCTGAATAAAAGTATAATGCCATTTTTTAGTACATTTTTCGATATTTTTATATGAGTATTTTTTCGACAAATCAAGATTTAAAAATCGCATAACTAAGCCAAAAAAGCATTAATTTTAATTCGGAAAGCTGTTCTATGCTAGTTTTTATTAGGTTAATAAATCTGCATACTCAGTTTAAAACGTAAAAAAAATAATTTTTTGGCCATTTTTTGAAAATTTTAATGATGTAACCCCTTTCCTTTTTTTGAAAAAATCGAAAATTTTTGAAAATGTTATTTTTTGTCCGGAGACGGCTAGATCGACTCGCATTTTGATGCTGATCAAGAATATATATGATTTATAGGGTCGGAAATGACTCATTCACTGCGTTACAAGCTTCTGAATAAAAGTATAATGCCATTTTTTAGTACATTTTTCGATATTTTTATATGAGTATTTTTTCGACAAATCAAGATTTAAAAATCGCATAACTAAGCCAAAAAAGCATTAATTGTAATTCGGAAAGCTGTTCTATGCTAGTTTTTAGTAAGTTAATAAATCTGCATACTCAGTTTAAAACGTAAAAAAAATAAATTTTTGGCCATTTTTTGAAAATTTTAATGATGTAACCCCTTTCCTTTTTTTGAAAAAATCGAACATTTTTGAAAATTTTATTTTTTGGCCGGAGGTGCCTAGATCGATTCTCCTGTTGATGCTGATAAAGAATATATATGATTTATAGGGTCGCAAATGACTCCTTCACTGCGTTACAAGCTTCTGAATAAAAGTATAATGCCATTTTTTAGTACATTTTTCGATATTTTTATATGAGTATTTTTTCGACAAATCAAGATTTAAAAATCGCATAACTAAGCCAAAAAAGCATTAATTTTAAATTGGAAAGCTGTTCTTTGCTAGTTTTTATTAGGTTAATAAATCTGCATACTCAGTTTAAAACGTAAAAAAAATAATTTTTTGGCCATTTTTTTGAAAATTTTAATGATGTAACCTTTCCTTTTTTTGAAAAAATCGAACATTTTTGAAAATTTTATTTTTTGGCCGGAGGTGCCTAGATCGATTCTCCTGTCGATGCTGATAAAGAATATATATGATTTATAGGGTCGGAAATGACTCCTTCACTGCGTTACAAGCTTCTGAATAAAAGTATAATGCCATTTTTTAGTACATTTTTCGATATTTTTATATGAGTATTTTTTCGACAAATCAAGATTTTTAAAATCTCATAACTAAGCCAAAAAAGCATTAATTTTAATTCGGAAAGCTGTTCTATGCTAGTTTTTATTAGGTTAATAAATCTGCATACTCAGTTTAAAACGTAAAAAAAAAAATTTTTGGCCATTTTTTGAAAATTTTAATGATGTAACCCCTTTCCTTTTTTTGAAAAAATCGAACATTTTTGAAAATTTTATTTTTTGGCCGGAGGTGCCTAGATCGATTCTCCCGTTGATGCTGATAAAGAATATATATGATTTATAGGGTCGGAAATGACTCCTTCACTGCGTTACAAGCTTCTGAATAAAAGTATAATGCCATTTTTAGTACATTTTTCGATATTTTTATATGAGTATTTTTTCGACAAATCAAGATTTTTAAAATCTCATAACTAAGCCAAAAAAGCATTAATTTTAATTCGGAAAGCTGTTCTATGCTAGTTTTTATTAGGTTAATAAATCTGCATACTCAGTTTAAAACGTAAAAAAAAAATTTTTGGCCATTTTTTGAAAATTTTAATGATGTAACCCCTTTCCTTTTTTTGAAAAAATCGAACATTTTTGAAAATTTTATTTTTTGCCCGGAGGTGCCTAGATCGATTCTCCTGTTGATGCTGATAAAGAATATATATGATTTATAGGGTCGGAAATGACTCCTTCACTGCGTTACAAGCTTCTGAATAAAAGTATAATGCCATTTTTAGTACATTTTTCGATATTTTTATATGAGTATTTTTTCGACAAATCAAGATTTTTAAAATCTCATAACTAAGCCAAAAAAGCATTAATTTTAATTCGGAAAGCTGTTCTATGCTAGTTTTTATTAGGTTAATAAATCTGCATACTCAGTTTAAAACGTAAAAAAAATAATTTTTTGGCCATTTTTTGAAAATTTTAATGATGTAACCCCTTTCCTTTTTTTGAAAAAATCGAACATTTTTGAAAATTTTATTTTTTGGCCGGAGGTGCCTAGATCGATTCTCCTGTTGATGCTGATAAAGAATATATATGATTTATAGGGTCGGAAATGACTCCTTCACTGCGTTACAAGCTTCTGAATAAAAGTATAATGCCATTTTTTAGTACATTTTTCGATATTTTTATATGAGTATTTTTTCGACAAATCAAGATTTAAAAATCGCATAACTAAGCCAAAAAAGCATTAATTTTAATTCGGAAAGCTGTTCTATGCTAGTTTTTATTAGGTTAATAAATCTGCATACTCAGTTTAAAACGTAAAAAAAATAATTTTTTGGCCATTTTTTGAAAATTTTAATGATGTAACCCCTTTCCTTTTTTTGAAAAAATCGAAAATTTTTGAAAATGTTATTTTTTGTCCGGAGACGGCTAGATCGACTCGCATTTTGATGCTGATCAAGAATATATATGATTTATAGGGTCGGAAATGACTCATTCACTGCGTTACAAGCTTCTGAATAAAAGTATAATGCCATTTTTTAGTACATTTTTCGATATTTTTATATGAGTATTTTTTCGACAAATCAAGATTTAAAAATCGCATAACTAAGCCAAAAAAGCATTAATTGTAATTCGGAAAGCTGTTCTATGCTAGTTTTTAGTAAGTTAATAAATCTGCATACTCAGTTTAAAACGTAAAAAAAATAAATTTTTGGCCATTTTTTGAAAATTTTAATGATGTAACCCCTTTCCTTTTTTTGAAAAAATCGAACATTTTTGAAAATTTTATTTTTTGGCCGGAGGTGCCTAGATCGATTCTCCTGTTGATGCTGATAAAGAATATATATGATTTATAGGGTCGCAAATGACTCCTTCACTGCGTTACAAGCTTCTGAATAAAAGTATAATGCCATTTTTTAGTACATTTTTCGATATTTTTATATGAGTATTTTTTCGACAAATCAAGATTTAAAAATCGCATAACTAAGCCAAAAAAGCATTAATTTTAAATTGGAAAGCTGTTCTTTGCTAGTTTTTATTAGGTTAATAAATCTGCATACTCAGTTTAAAACGTAAAAAAAATAATTTTTTGGCCATTTTTTTGAAAATTTTAATGATGTAACCTTTCCTTTTTTTGAAAAAATCGAACATTTTTGAAAATTTTATTTTTTGGCCGGAGGTGCCTAGATCGATTCTCCTGTCGATGCTGATAAAGAATATATATGATTTATAGGGTCGGAAATGACTCCTTCACTGCGTTACAAGCTTCTGAATAAAAGTATAATGCCATTTTTTAGTACATTTTTCGATATTTTTATATGAGTATTTTTTCGACAAATCAAGATTTTTAAAATCTCATAACTAAGCCAAAAAAGCATTAATTTTAATTCGGAAAGCTGTTCTATGCTAGTTTTTATTAGGTTAATAAATCTGCATACTCAGTTTAAAACGTAAAAAAAAAAATTTTTGGCCATTTTTTGAAAATTTTAATGATGTAACCCCTTTCCTTTTTTTGAAAAAATCGAACATTTTTGAACATTTTATTTTTTGGCCGGAGGTGCCTAGATCGATTCTCCTGTTGATGCTGATAAAGAATATATATGATTTATAGGGTCGGAAATGACTCCTTCACTGCGTTACAAGCTTCTGAATAAAAGTATAATGCCATTTTTTAGTACATTTTTCGATATTTTTATATGAGTATTTTTTCGACAAATCAAGATTTTTAAAATCTCATAACTAAGCCAAAAAAGCATTAATTTTAATTCGGAAAGCTGTTCTATGCTAGTTTTTATTAGGT
Organism: Drosophila bunnanda; assembly: GCA_035046265.1. Taxonomy (NCBI): domain Eukaryota; kingdom Metazoa; phylum Arthropoda; class Insecta; order Diptera; family Drosophilidae; genus Drosophila; species Drosophila bunnanda. The sequence goes on from JAWNOB010000075.1 coordinate 10,521,771, forward strand.
TAATAAATCTGCATACTCAGTTTAAAACGTAAAAAAAAAAATTTTTGGCCATTTTTTGAAAATTTTAATGATGTAACCCCTTTCCTTTTTTTGAAAAAATCGAACATTTTTGAACATTTTATTTTTTGGCCGGAGGTGCCTAGATCGATTCTCCTGTTGATGCTGATAAAGAATATATATGATTTATAGGGTCGGAAATGACTCCTTCACTGCGTTACAAGCTTCTGAATAAAAGTATAATGCCATTTTTTAGTACATTTTTCGATATTTTTATATGAGTATTTTTTCGACAAATCAAGATTTAAAAATCGCATAACTAAGCCAAAAAAGCATTAATTTTAATTCGGAAAGCTGTTCTATGCTAGTTTTTATTAGGTTAATAAATCTGCATACTCAGTTTAAAACGTAAAAAAAATAATTTTTTGGCCATTTTTTGAAAATTTTAATGATGTAACCCCTTTCCTTTTTTTGAAAAAATCGAAAATTTTTGAAAATGTTATTTTTTGTCCGGAGACGGCTAGATCGACTCGCATTTTGATGCTGATCAAGAATATATATGATTTATAGGGTCGGAAATGACTCATTCACTGCGTTACAAGCTTCTGAATAAAAGTATAATGCCATTTTTTAGTACATTTTTCGATATTTTTATATGAGTATTTTTTCGACAAATCAAGATTTAAAAATCGCATAACTAAGCCAAAAAAGCATTAATTGTAATTCGGAAAGCTGTTCTATGCTAGTTTTTAGTAAGTTAATAAATCTGCATACTCAGTTTAAAACGTAAAAAAAATAAATTTTTGGCCATTTTTTGAAAATTTTAATGATGTAACCCCTTTCCTTTTTTTGAAAAAATCGAACATTTTTGAAAATTTTATTTTTTGGCCGGAGGTGCCTAGATCGATTCTCCTGTTGATGCTGATAAAGAATATATATGATTTATAGGGTCGCAAATGACTCCTTCACTGCGTTACAAGCTTCTGAATAAAAGTATAATGCCATTTTTTAGTACATTTTTCGATATTTTTATATGAGTATTTTTTCGACAAATCAAGATTTAAAAATCGCATAACTAAGCCAAAAAAGCATTAATTTTAAATTGGAAAGCTGTTCTTTGCTAGTTTTTATTAGGTTAATAAATCTGCATACTCAGTTTAAAACGTAAAAAAAATAATTTTTTGGCCATTTTTTTGAAAATTTTAATGATGTAACCTTTCCTTTTTTTGAAAAAATCGAACATTTTTGAAAATTTTATTTTTTGGCCGGAGGTGCCTAGATCGATTCTCCTGTCGATGCTGATAAAGAATATATATGATTTATAGGGTCGGAAATGACTCCTTCACTGCGTTACAAGCTTCTGAATAAAAGTATAATGCCATTTTTTAGTACATTTTTCGATATTTTTATATGAGTATTTTTTCGACAAATCAAGATTTTTAAAATCTCATAACTAAGCCAAAAAAGCATTAATTTTAATTCGGAAAGCTGTTCTATGCTAGTTTTTATTAGGTTAATAAATCTGCATACTCAGTTTAAAACGTAAAAAAAAAAATTTTTTGCCATTTTTTGAAAATTTTAATGATGTAACCCCTTTCCTTTTTTTGAAAAAATCGAACATTTTTGAACATTTTATTTTTTGGCCGGAGGTGCCTAGATCGATTCTCCTGTTGATGCTGATAAAGAATATATATGATTAATAGGGTCGGAAATGACTCCTTCACTGCGTTACAAGCTTCTGAATAAAAGTATAATGCCATTTTTTAGTACATTTTTCGATATTTTTATATGAGTATTTTTTCGACAAATCAAGATTTAAAAATCGCATAACTAAGCCAAAAAAGCATTAATTTTAATTCGGAAAGCTGTTCTATGCTAGTTTTTATTAGGTTAATAAATCTGCATACTCAGTTTAAAACGTAAAAAAAATAAATTTTTGGCCATTTTTTGAAAATTTTAATGATGTAACCCCTTTCCTTTTTTTGAAAAAATCGAACATTTTTGAAAATTTTATTTTTTGGCTATAGGTGCCTAGATCGATTCTCCTGTTGATGCTGATAAAGAATATATATGATTTATAGGGTCGGAAATGACTCCTTCACTGCGTTACAAGCTTCTGAATAAAAGTATAATGCCATTTTTTAGTACATTTTTCGATATTTTTATATGAGTATTTTTTCGACAAATCAAGATTTTTAAAATCTCATAACTATGCCAAAAAAGCATTAATTTTAATTCGGAAAGCTGTTCTATGCTAGTTTTTATTAGGTTAATAAATCTGCATACTCAGTTTAAAACGTAAAAAAAAAAAAATTTTGGCCATTTTTTGAAAATTTTAATGATGTAACCCCTTTCCTTTTTTTGAAAAAATCGAACATTTTTGAAAATTTTATTTTTTGGCCGGAGGTGCCTAGATCGATTCTCCTGTTGATGCTGATAAAGAATATATATGATTAATAGGGTCGGAAATGACTCCTTCACTGCGTTACAAGCTTCTGAATAAAAGTATAATGCCATTTTTAGTACATTTTTCGATATTTTTATATGAGTATTTTTTCGACAAATCAAGATTTTTAAAATCTCATAACTAAGCCAAAAAAGCATTAATTTTAATTCGGAAAGCTGTTCTATGCTAGTTTTTATTAGGTTAATAAATCTGCATACTCAGTTTAAAACGTAAAAAAAATAAATTTTTGGCCATTTTTTGAAAATTTTAATGATGTAACCCCTTTCCTTTTTTTGAAAAAATCGAACATTTTTGAAAATTTTATTTTTTGGCCGGAGGTGCCTAGATCGATTCTCCTGTTGATGCTGATAAAGAATATATATGATTAATAGGGTCGGAAATGACTCCTTCACTGCGTTACAAGCTTCTGAATAAAAGTATAATGCCATTTTTTAGTACATTTTTCGATATTTTTATATGAGTATTTTTTCGACAAATCAAGATTTAAAAATCGCATAACTAAGCCAAAAAAGCATTAATTTTAATTTGGAAATCTGTTCTATGCTAGTTTTTATTAGGTTAATAAATCTGCATACTCAGTTTAAAACGTAAAAAAAATAAATTTTTGGCCATTTTTTGAAAATTTTAATGATGTAACCCCTTTCCTTTTTTTGAAAAAATCGAACATTTTTGAAAATTTTATTTTTTGGCCGGAGGTGCCTAGATCGATTCTCCTGTTGATGCTGATAAAGAATATATATGATTTATAGGGTCGGAAATGACTCCTTCACTGCGTTACAAGCTTCTGAATAAAAGTATAATGCCATTTTTTAGTACATTTTTCGATATTTTTATGAGTATTTTTTCGACAAATCAAGATTTAAAAATCGCATAACTAAGCCAAAAAAGCATTAATTTTAATTCGGAAAGCTGTTCTATGCTAGTTTTTATTAGGTTAATAAATCTGCATACTCAGTTTAAAACGTAAAAAAAATAAATTTTTGGCCATTTTTTGAAAATTTGAATGATGTAACCCCTTTCCTTTTTTTGAAAAAATCGAACATTTTTGAAAATTTTATTTTTTGGCCGGAGGTGCCTAGATCGATTCTCCTGTTGATGCTGATAAAGAATATATATGATTAATAGGGTCGGAAATGACTCCTTCACTGCGTTACAAGCTTCTGAATAAAAGTATAATGCCATTTTTTAGTACATTTTTCGATATTTTTATATGAGTATTTTTTCGACAAATCAAGATTTAAAAATCGCATAACTAAGCCAAAAAAGCATTAATTTTAATTCGGAAAGCTGTTCTATGCTAGTTTTTATTGGGTTAATAAATCTGCATACTCAGTTTAAAACGTAAAAAAAATAATTTTTTGGCCATTTTTTGAAAATTTTAATGATGTAACCCCTTTCCTTTTTTTGAAAAAATCGAACATTTTTGAAAATTTTATTTTTTGGCCGGAGGTGCCTAGATCGATTCTCCTGTTGATGCTGATAAAGAATATATATGATTTATAGGGTCGGAAATGACTCCTTCACTGCGTTACAAGCTTCTGAATAAAAGTATAATGCCATTTTTTAGTACATTTTTCGATATTTTTATATGAGTATTTTTTCGACAAATCAAGATTTAAAAATCGCATAACTAAGCCAAAAAAGCATTAATTTTAATTCGGAAAGCTGTTCTATGCTAGTTTTTATTAGGTTAATAAATCTGCATACTCAGTTTAAAACGTAAAAAAAATAAATTTTTGGCCATTTTTTGAAAATTTTAATGATGTAACCCCTTTCCTTTTTTTGAAAAAATCGAACATTTTTGAAAATTTTATTTTTTGGCCGGAGGTGCCTAGATCGATTCTCCTGTTGATGCTGATAAAGAATATATATGATTAATAGGGTCGGAAATGACTCCTTCACTGCGTTACAAGCTTCTGAATAAAAGTATAATGCCATTTTTTAGTACATTTTTCGATATTTTTATATGAGTATTTTTTCGACAAATCAAGATTTAAAAATCGCATAACTAAGCCAAAAAAGCATTAATTTTAATTCGGAAAGCTGTTCTATGCTAGTTTTTATTAGGTTAATAAATCTGCATACTCAGTTTAAAACGTAAAAAAAATAATTTTTTGGCCATTTTTTGAAAATTTTAATGATGTAACCCCTTTCCTTTTTTTGAAAAAATCGAACATTTTTGAAAATTTTATTTTTTGGCCGGAGGTGCCTAGATCGATTCTCCTGTTGATGCTGATAAAGAATATATATGATTTATAGGGTCGGAAATGACTCCTTCACTGCGTTACAAGCTTCTGAATAAAAGTATAATTCCATTTTTTAGTACATTTTTCGATAATTTTATATGAGTATTTTTTCGACAAATCAAGATTTAAAAATCTCATAACTAAGCCAAAAAAGCATTAATTTTAATTCGGAAAGCTGTTCTATGCTAGTTTTTATTAGGTTAATAAATCTGCATACTCAGTTTAAAACGTAAAAAAAATAATTTTTTGACCATTTTTTGAAAATTTTAATGATGTAACCCCTTTCCTTTTTTTGAAAAAATCGAACATTTTTGAACATTTATTTTTTGGCCGGAGGTGCCTAGATCGATTCTCCTGTTGATGATGATAAAGAATATATATGATTAATAGGGTCGAAAATGACTCCTTCACTGCGTTACAAGCTTCTGAATAAAAGTATAATGCCATTTTTTGTACATTTTTCGATATTTTTATATGAGTATTTTTTCGACAAATCAAGATTTAAAAATCGCATAACTAAGCCAAAAAAGCATTAATTTTAATTCGGAAAGCTGTTCTATGCTAGTTTTTATTAGGTTAATAAATCTGCATACTCAGTTTAAAACGTAAAAAAAATAATTTTTTGGCCATTTTTTGAAAATTTTAATGATGTAACCCCTTTCCTTTTTTTGAAAAAATCGAACATTTTTGAAAATTTTATTTTTTGGCCGGAGGTGCCTAGATCGATTCTCCTGTTGATGCTGATAAAGAATATATATGATTTATAGGGTCGGAAATGACTCCTTCACTGTGTTACAAGCTTCTGAATAAAAGTATAATGCCATTTTTTAGTACATTTTTCGATATTTTTATATGAGTATTTTTTCGACAAATCAAGATTTAAAAATCGCATAACTAAGCCAAAAAAGCATTAATTTTAATTCGGAAAGCTGTTCTATGCTAGTTTTTATTAGGTTAATAAATCTGCATACTCAGTTTAAAACGTAAAAAAAAAAATTTTTGGCCATTTTTTGAAAATTTTAATGATGTAACCCCTTTCCTTTTTTTGAAAAAATCGAACATTTTTGAAAATTTTATTTTTTGGCCGGAGGTGCCTAGATCGATTCTCCTGTTGATGCTGATAAAGAATATATATGATTTATAGGGTCGGAAATGACTCCTTCACTGCGTTACAAGCTTCTGAATAAAAGTATAATGCCATTTTTTAGTACATTTTTCGATATTTTTATATGAGTATTTTTTCGACAAATCAAGATTTAAAAATCGCATAACTAAGCCAAAAAAGCATTAATTTTAATTCGGAAAGCTGTTCTATGCTAGTTTTTATTAGGTTAATAAATCTGCATACTCAGTTTAAAACGTAAAAAAAATAATTTTTTGGCCATTTTTTGAAAATTTTAATGATGTAACCCCTTTCCTTTTTTTGAAAAAATCGAACATTTTTGAAAATTTTATTTTTTGGCCGGAGGTGCCTAGATCGATTCTCCTGTTGATGCTGATAAAGAATATATATGATTTATAGGGTCGGAAATGACTCCTTCACTGCGTTACAAGCTTCTGAATAAAAGTATAATGCCATTTTTTAGTACATTTTTCGATATTTTTATATGAGTATTTTTTCGACAAATCAAGATTTAAAAATCGCATAACTAAGCCAAAAAAGCATTAATTTTAATTCGGAAAGCTGTTCTATGCTAGTTTTTATTAGGTTAATAAATCTGCATACTCAGTTTAAAACGTAAAAAAAATAATTTTTTGGCCATTTTTTGAAAATTTTAATGATGTAACCCCTTTCCTTTTTTTGAAAAAATCGAACATTTTTGAAAATTTTATTTTTTGGCCGGAGGTGCCTAGATCGATTCTCCTGTTGATGCTGATAAAGAATATATATGATTTATAGGGTCGGAAATGACTCCTTCACTGCGTTACAAGCTTCTGAATAAAAGTATAATGCCATTTTTTAGTACATTTTTCGATATTTTTATATGAGTATTTTTTCGACAAATCAAGATTTAAAAATCGCATAACTAAGCCAAAAAAGCATTAATTTTAATTCGGAGGTGCCTAGATCGATTCTCCTGTTGATGCTGATAAAGAATATATATGATTAATAGGGTCGGAAATGACTCCTTCACTGCGTTACAAGCTTCTGAATAAAAGTATAATGCCATTTTTTAGTACATTTTTCGATATTTTTATATGAGTATTTTTTCGACAAATCAAGATTTAAAAATCGCATAACTAAGCCAAAAAAGCATTAATTTTAATTCGGAAAGCTGTTCTATGCTAGTTTTTATTAGGTTAATAAATCTGCATACTCAGTTTAAAACGTAAAAAAAATAATTTTTTGGCCATTTTTTGAAAATTTTAATGATGTAACCCCTTTCCTTTTTTTGAAAAAATCGAACATTTTTGAAAATTTTATTTTTTGGCCGGAGGTGCCTAGATCGATTCTCCTGTTGATGCTGATAAAGAATATATATGATTTATAGGGTCGGAAATGACTCCTTCACTGCGTTACAAGCTTCTGAATAAAAGTATAATTCCATTTTTTAGTACATTTTTCGATAATTTTATATGAGTATTTTTTCGACAAATCAAGATTTAAAAATCTCATAACTAAGCCAAAAAAGCATTAATTTTAATTCGGAAAGCTGTTCTATGCTAGTTTTTATTAGGTTAATAAATCTGCATACTCAGTTTAAAACGTAAAAAAAATAATTTTTTGGCCATTTTTTGAAAATTTTAATGATGTAACCCCTTTCCTTTTTTTGAAAAAATCGAACATTTTTGAACATTTATTTTTTGGCCGGAGGTGCCTAGATCGATTCTCCTGTTGATGATGATAAAGAATATATATGATTAATAGGGTCGAAAATGACTCCTTCACTGCGTTACAAGCTTCTGAATAAAAGTATAATGCCATTTTTTGTACATTTTTCGATATTTTTATATGAGTATTTTTTCGACAAATCAAGATTTAAAAATCGCATAACTAAGCCAAAAAAGCATTAATTTTAATTCGGAAAGCTGTTCTATGCTAGTTTTTATTAGGTTAATAAATCTGCATACTCAGTTTAAAACGTAAAAAAAATAATTTTTTGGCCATTTTTTGAAAATTTTAATGATGTAACCCCTTTCCTTTTTTTGAAAAAATCGAACATTTTTGAAAATTTTATTTTTTGGCCGGAGGTGCCTAGATCGATTCTCCTGTTGATGCTGATAAAGAATATATATGATTTATAGGGTCGGAAATGACTCCTTCACTGTGTTACAAGCTTCTGAATAAAAGTATAATGCCATTTTTTAGTACATTTTTCGATATTTTTATATGAGTATTTTTTCGACAAATCAAGATTTAAAAATCGCATAACTAAGCCAAAAAAGCATTAATTTTAATTCGGAAAGCTGTTCTATGCTAGTTTTTATTAGGTTAATAAATCTGCATACTCAGTTTAAAACGTAAAAAAAAAAATTTTTGGCCATTTTTTGAAAATTTTAATGATGTAACCCCTTTCCTTTTTTTGAAAAAATCGAACATTTTTGAAAATTTTATTTTTTGGCCGGAGGTGCCTAGATCGATTCTCCTGTTGATGCTGATAAAGAATATATATGATTTATAGGGTCGGAAATGACTCCTTCACTGCGTTACAAGCTTCTGAATAAAAGTATAATGCCATTTTTTAGTACATTTTTCGATATTTTTATATGAGTATTTTTTCGACAAATCAAGATTTAAAAATCGCATAACTAAGCCAAAAAAGCATTAATTTTAATTCGGAAAGCTGTTCTATGCTAGTTTTTATTAGGTTAATAAATCTGCATACTCAGTTTAAAACGTAAAAAAAATAATTTTTTGGCCATTTTTTGAAAATTTTAATGATGTAACCCCTTTCCTTTTTTTGAAAAAATCGAACATTTTTGAAAATTTTATTTTTTGGCCGGAGGTGCCTAGATCGATTCTCCTGTTGATGCTGATAAAGAATATATATGATTTATAGGGTCGGAAATGACTCCTTCACTGCGTTACAAGCTTCTGAATAAAAGTATAATGCCATTTTTTAGTACATTTTTCGATATTTTTATATGAGTATTTTTTCGACAAATCAAGATTTAAAAATCGCATAACTAAGCCAAAAAAGCATTAATTTTAATTCGGAAAGCTGTTCTATGCTAGTTTTTATTAGGTTAATAAATCTGCATACTCAGTTTAAAACGTAAAAAAAATAATTTTTTGGCCATTTTTTGAAAATTTTAATGATGTAACCCCTTTCCTTTTTTTGAAAAAATCGAACATTTTTGAAAATTTTATTTTTTGGCCGGAGGTGCCTAGATCGATTCTCCTGTTGATGCTGATAAAGAATATATATGATTTATAGGGTCGGAAATGACTCCTTCACTGCGTTACAAGCTTCTGAATAAAAGTATAATGCCATTTTTTAGTACATTTTTCGATATTTTTATATGAGTATTTTTTCGACAAATCAAGATTTAAAAATCGCATAACTAAGCCAAAAAAGCATTAATTTTAATTCGGAAAGCTGTTCTATGCTAGTTTTTATTAGGTTAATAAATCTGCATACTCAGTTTAAAACGTAAAAAAAAAAATTTTTGGCCATTTTTTGAAAATTTTAATGATGTAACCCCTTTCCTTTTTTTGAAAAAATCGAACATTTTTGAAAATTTTATTTTTTGGCCGGAGGTGCCTAGATCGATTCTCCTGTTGATGCTGATAAAGAATATATATGATTTATAGGGTCGGAAATGACTCCTTCACTGCGTTACAAGCTTCTGAATAAAAGTATAATGCCATTTTTTAGTACATTTTTCGATATTTTTATATGAGTATTTTTTCGACAAATCAAGATTTAAAAATCGCATAACTAAGCCAAAAAAGCATTAATTTTAATTCGGAAAGCTGTTCTATGCTAGTTTTTATTAGGTTAATAAATCTGCATACTCAGTTTAAAACGTAAAAAAAATAATTTTTTGGCCATTTTTTGAAAATTTTAATGATGTAACCCCTTTCCTTTTTTTGAAAAAATCGAACATTTTTGAACATTTATTTTTTGGCCGGAGGTGCCTAGATCGATTCTCCTGTTGATGCTGATAAAGAATATATATGATTAATAGGGTCGAAAATGACTCCTTCACTGCGTTACAAGCTTCTGAATAAAAGTATAATGCCATTTTTTAGTACATTTTTCGATATTTTTATATGAGTATTTTTTCGACAAATCAAGATTTAAAAATCGCATAACTAAGCCAAAAAAGCATTAATTTTAATTCGGAAAGCTGTTCTATGCTAGTTTTTATTAGGTTAATAAATCTGCATACTCAGTTTAAAACGTAAAAAAAATAATTTTTTGGCCATTTTTTGAAAATTTTAATGATGTAACCCCTTTCCTTTTTTTGAAAAAATCGAACATTTTTGAAAATTTTATTTTTTGGCCGGAGGTGCCTAGATCGATTCTCCTGTTGATGCTGATAAAGAATATATATGATTTATAGGGTCGGAAATGACTCCTTCACTGTGTTACAAGCTTCTGAATAAAAGTATAATGCCATTTTTTAGTACATTTTTCGATATTTTTATATGAGTATTTTTTCGACAAATCAAGATTTAAAAATCGCATAACTAAGCCAAAAAAGCATTAATTTTAATTCGGAAAGCTGTTCTATGCTAGTTTTTATTAGGTTAATAAATCTGCATACTCAGTTTAAAACGTAAAAAAAAAATTTTTGGCCATTTTTTGAAAATTTTAATGATGTAACCCCTTTCCTTTTTTTGAAAAAATCGAACATTTTTGAAAATTTTATTTTTTGGCCGGAGGTGCCTAGATCGATTCTCCTGTTGATGCTGATAAAGAATATATATGATTTATAGGGTCGGAAATGACTCCTTCACTGCGTTACAAGCTTCTGAATAAAAGTATAATGCCATTTTTTAGTACATTTTTCGATATTTTTATATGAGTATTTTTTCGACAAATCAAGATTTAAAAATCGCATAACTAAGCCAAAAAAGCATTAATTTTAATTCGGAAAGCTGTTCTATGCTAGTTTTTATTAGGTTAATAAATCTGCATACTCAGTTTAAAACGTAAAAAAAAAAATTTTTGGCCATTTTTTGAAAATTTTAATGATGTAACCCCTTTCCTTTTTTTGAAAAAATCGAACATTTTTGAACATTTTATTTTTTGGCCGGAGGTGCCTAGATCGATTCTCCTGTTGATGCTGATAAAGAATATATATGATTTATAGGGTCGGAAATGACTCCTTCACTGCGTTACAAGCTTCTGAATAAAAGTATAATGCCATTTTTTAGTACATTTTTCGATATTTTTATATGAGTATTTTTTCGACAAATCAAGATTTAAAAATCGCATAACTAAGCCAAAAAAGCATTAATTTTAATTCGGAAAGCTGTTCTATGCTAGTTTTTATTAGGTTAATAAATCTGCATACTCAGTTTAAAACGTAAAAAAAATAATTTTTTGGCCATTTTTTGAAAATTTTAATGATGTAACCCCTTTCCTTTTTTTGAAAAAATCGAACATTTTTGAAAATTTTATTTTTTGGCCGGAGGTGCCTAGATCGATTCTCCTGTTGATGCTGATAAAGAATATATATGATTTATAGGGTCGGAAATGACTCCTTCACTGCGTTACAAGCTTCTGAATAAAAGTATAATGCCATTTTTTAGTACATTTTTCGATATTTTTATATGAGTATTTTTTCGACAAATCAAGATTTAAAAATCGCATAACTAAGCCAAAAAAGCATTAATTTTAATTCGGAAAGCTGTTCTATGCTAGTTTTTATTAGGTTAATAAATCTGCATACTCAGTTTAAAACGTAAAAAAAATAATTTTTTGGCCATTTTTTGAAAATTTTAATGATGTAACCCCTTTCCTTTTTTTGAAAAAATCGAACATTTTTGAAAATTTTATTTTTTGGCCGGAGGTGCCTAGATCGATTCTCCTGTTGATGCTGATAAAGAATATATATGATTTATAGGGTCGGAAATGACTCCTTCACTGCGTTACAAGCTTCTGAATAAAAGTATAATTCCATTTTTTAGTACATTTTTCGATATTTTTATATGAGTATTTTTTCGACAAATCAAGATTTAAAAATCTCATAACTAAGCCAAAAAAGCATTAATTTTAATTAGGAAAGCTGTTCTATGCTAGTTTTTATTAGGTTAATAAATCTGCATACTCAGTTTAAAACGTAAAAAAAATAAATTTTTGGCCATTTTTTGAAAATTTTAATGATGTAACCCCTTTCCTTTTTTTGAAAAAATCGAACATTTTTGAAAATTTTATTTTTTGGCCGGAGGTGCCTAGATCGATTCTCCTGTTGATGCTGATAAAGAATATATATGATTTATAGGGTCGGAAATGACTCCTTCACTGCGTTACAAGCTTCTGAATAAAAGTATAATGCCATTTTTTAGTACATTTTTCGATATTTTTATATGAGTATTTTTTCGACAAATCAAGATTTAAAAATCGCATAACTAAGCCAAAAAAGCATTAATTTTAATTCGGAAAGCTGTTCTATGCTAGTTTTTATTAGGTTAATAAATCTGCATACTCAGTTTAAAACGTAAAAAAAATAATTTTTTGGCCATTTTTTGAAAATTTTAATGATGTAACCCCTTTCCTTTTTTTGAAAAAATCGAACATTTTTGAAAATTTTATTTTTTGGCCGGAGGTGCCTAGATCGATTCTCCTGTTGATGCTGATAAAGAATATATATGATTTATAGGGTCGGAAATGACTCCTTCACTGCGTTACAAGCTTCTGAATAAAAGTATAATTCCATTTTTTAGTACATTTTTCGATAATTTTATATGAGTATTTTTTCGACAAATCAAGATTTAAAAATCTCATAACTAAGCCAAAAAAGCATTAATTTTAATTCGGAAAGCTGTTCTATGCTAGTTTTTATTAGGTTAATAAATCTGCATACTCAGTTTAAAACGTAAAAAAAATAATTTTTTGGCCATTTTTTGAAAATTTTAATGATGTAACCCCTTTCCTTTTTTTGAAAAAATCGAACATTTTTGAACATTTATTTTTTGGCCGGAGGTGCCTAGATCGATTCTCCTGTTGATGCTGATAAAGAATATATATGATTAATAGGGTCGAAAATGACTCCTTCACTGCGTTACAAGCTTCTGAATAAAAGTATAATGCCATTTTTTAGTACATTTTTCGATATTTTTATATGAGTATTTTTTCGACAAATCAAGATTTAAAAATCGCATAACTAAGCCAAAAAAGCATTAATTTTAATTCGGAAAGCTGTTCTATGCTAGTTTTTATTAGGTTAATAAATCTGCATACTCAGTTTAAAACGTAAAAAAAATAATTTTTTGGCCATTTTTTGAAAATTTTAATGATGTAACCCCTTTCCTTTTTTTGAAAAAATCGAACATTTTTGAAAATTTTATTTTTTGGCCGGAGGTGCCTAGATCGATTCTCCTGTTGATGCTGATAAAGAATATATATGATTTATAGGGTCGGAAATGACTCCTTCACTGCGTTACAAGCTTCTGAATAAAAGTATAATTCCATTTTTTAGTACATTTTTCGATAATTTTATATGAGTATTTTTTCGACAAATCAAGATTTAAAAATCTCATAACTAAGCCAAAAAAGCATTAATTTTAATTCGGAAAGCTGTTCTATGCTAGTTTTTATTAGGTTAATAAATCTGCATACTCAGTTTAAAACGTAAAAAAAATAATTTTTTGGCCATTTTTTGAAAATTTTAATGATGTAACCCCTTTCCTTTTTTTGAAAAAATCGAACATTTTTGAACATTTATTTTTTGGCCGGAGGTGCCTAGATCGATTCTCCTGTTGATGCTGATAAAGAATATATATGATTAATAGGGTCGAAAATGACTCCTTCACTGCGTTACAAGCTTCTGAATAAAAGTATAATGCCATTTTTTAGTACATTTTTCGATATTTTTATATGAGTATTTTTTCGACAAATCAAGATTTAAAAATCGCATAACTAAGCCAAAAAAGCATTAATTTTAATTCGGAAAGCTGTTCTATGCTAGTTTTTATTAGGTTAATAAATCTGCATACTCAGTTTAAAACGTAAAAAAAATAATTTTTTGGCCATTTTTTGAAAATTTTAATGATGTAACCCCTTTCCTTTTTTTGAAAAAATCGAACATTTTTGAAAATTTTATTTTTTGGCCGGAGGTGCCTAGATCGATTCTCCTGTTGATGCTGATAAAGAATATATATGATTTATAGGGTCGGAAATGACTCCTTCACTGCGTTACAAGCTTCTGAATAAAAGTATAATGCCATTTTTTAGTACATTTTTCGATATTTTTATATGAGTATTTTTTCGACAAATCAAGATTTAAAAATCGCATAACTAAGCCAAAAAAGCATTAATTTTAATTCGGAAAGCTGTTCTATGCTAGTTTTTATTAGGTTAATAAATCTGCATACTCAGTTTAAAACGTAAAAAAAATAATTTTTTGGCCATTTTTTGAAAATTTTAATGATGTAACCCCTTTCCTTTTTTTGAAAAAATCGAACATTTTTGAAAATTTTATTTTTTGGCCGGAGGTGCCTAGATCGATTCTCCTGTTGATGCTGATAAAGAATATATATGATTTATAGGGTCGGAAATGACTCCTTCACTGCGTTACAAGCTTCTGAATAAAAGTATAATTCCATTTTTTAGTACATTTTTCGATAATTTTATATGAGTATTTTTTCGACAAATCAAGATTTAAAAATCTCATAACTAAGCCAAAAAAGCATTAATTTTAATTCGGAAAGCTGTTCTATGCTAGTTTTTATTAGGTTAATAAATCTGCATACTCAGTTTAAAACGTAAAAAAAATAATTTTTTGGCCATTTTTTGAAAATTTTAATGATGTAACCCCTTTCCTTTTTTTGAAAAAATCGAACATTTTTGAACATTTATTTTTTGGCCGGAGGTGCCTAGATCGATTCTCCTGTTGATGCTGATAAAGAATATATATGATTAATAGGGTCGAAAATGACTCCTTCACTGCGTTACAAGCTTCTGAATAAAAGTATAATGCCATTTTTTAGTACATTTTTCGATATTTTTATATGAGTATTTTTTCGACAAATCAAGATTTAAAAATCGCATAACTAAGCCAAAAAAGCATTAATTTTAATTCGGAAAGCTGTTCTATGCTAGTTTTTATTAGGTTAATAAATCTGCATACTCAGTTTAAAACGTAAAAAAAATAATTTTTTGGCCATTTTTTGAAAATTTTAATGATGTAACCCCTTTCCTTTTTTTGAAAAAATCGAACATTTTTGAAAATTTTATTTTTTGGCCGGAGGTGCCTAGATCGATTCTCCTGTTGATGCTGATAAAGAATATATATGATTTATAGGGTCGGAAATGACTCCTTCACTGCGTTACAAGCTTCTGAATAAAAGTATAATGCCATTTTTTAGTACATTTTTCGATATTTTTATATGAGTATTTTTTCGACAAATCAAGATTTAAAAATCGCATAACTAAGCCAAAAAAGCATTAATTTTAATTCGGAAAGCTGTTCTATGCTAGTTTTTATTAGGTTAATAAATCTGCATACTCAGTTTAAAACGTAAAAAAAATAAATTTTTGGCCATTTTTTGAAAATTTTAATGATGTAACCCCTTTCCTTTTTTTGAAAAAATCGAACATTTTTGAAAATTTTATTTTTTGGCCGGAGGTGCCTAGATCGATTCTCCTGTTGATGCTGATAAAGAATATATATGATTAATAGGGTCGGAAATGACTCCTTCACTGCGTTACAAGCTTCTGAATAAAAGTATAATTCCATTTTTTAGTACATTTTTCGATAATTTTATATGAGTATTTTTTCGACAAATCAAGATTTAAAAATCTCATAACTAAGCCAAAAAAGCATTAATTTTAATTCGGAAAGCTGTTCTATGCTAGTTTTTATTAGGTTAATAAATCTGCATACTCAGTTTAAAACGTAAAAAAAATAATTTTTTGGCCATTTTTTGAAAATTTTAATGATGTAACCCCTTTCCTTTTTTTGAAAAAATCGAACATTTTTGAAAATTTTATTTTTTGGCCGGAGGTGCCTAGATCGATTCTCCTGTTGATGCTGATAAAGAATATATATGATTTATAGGGTCGGAAATGACTCCTTCACTGCGTTACAAGCTTCTGAATAAAAGTATAATGCCATTTTTTAGTACATTTTTCGATATTTTTATATGAGTATTTTTTCGACAAATCAAGATTTAAAAATCGCATAACTAAGCCAAAAAAGCATTAATTTTAATTCGGAAAGCTGTTCTATGCTAGTTTTTATTAGGTTAATAAATCTGCATACTCAGTTTAAAACGTAAAAAAAATAATTTTTTGGCCATTTTTTGAAAATTTTAATGATGTAACCCCTTTCCTTTTTTTGAAAAAATCGAACATTTTTGAAAATTTTATTTTTTGGCCGGAGGTGCCTAGATCGATTCTCCTGTTGATGCTGATAAAGAATATATATGATTTATAGGGTCGGAAATGACTCCTTCACTGCGTTACAAGCTTCTGAATAAAAGTATAATTCCATTTTTTAGTACATTTTTCGATATTTTTATATGAGTATTTTTTCGACAAATCAAGATTTAAAAATCTCATAACTAAGCCAAAAAAGCATTAATTTTAATTCGGAAAGCTGTTCTATGCTAGTTTTTATTAGGTTAATAAATCTGCATACTCAGTTTAAAACGTAAAAAAAAATACATTTTTGGCCATTTTTGAACATTTTAATGATTTAACCCCTTTCCTTTTTTTTTTTAAATTTTGAAATTGAAATTTTGTCCCAATTTTTCAAAACCTGAAAACAGTGATATTTCCCTATTCTTCAAAGCAATATCTACTCTTAATAGCTACTTCCAGAATGGCCAACTCCAAACGCAAATTGCCCACGAAAGCTACTACTCCGGAGAATGCCACAGCGACCAAGGATCTGCACAGTCAGTCGAAAAAGTCTGCCTCCGAGAAAGTTTCTCCTGTAGCTAGGGATTCCTCACTCCTTCGGCAGTTCTTTCGCGAATGTCTAGGCCATGAGCTGAGCAACTTCACCAGTTTGTCCCATTTTACGTCGTGGCTGCAGAGACCCGTGGATGGAGCCGCTCTGGGCATCTTCCGGATGCTCTACGGCGCTGCTATGCTTATAGATATTGCGGAGGAGAGAGGCGGTGGCCAGCTGGATGTGCGGTTTGGCGAACCACACCACTGCCATTTTCCACTTTTCAGTGGGATGCGGGCGCTGCCATATCCGATGATGGGCTGCGTCTACCTGTGCATGTGGCTGGGGGCCTGGGGCATCACACTGGGCTTTCGATTCCGGGTGAGCTGTGTGGCCTTCCTGGTGCCTTACTGGTACATCTTCCTGCTGGACAAGCCGACATGGAACAATCATAGTTACCTGTTTGGGTTAGCGGGCACGCTGCTGCTCTTCACCCAGGCAGAGTCTTACTGGTCTGGAGAGCGAAACATTTTCTGTTTGTTCAAATCCTAATATTATTTTATCCTTCAGCTCCCTGGACAGCTGGCTACACCCGTGTCGAAGAAGTCGATGTATTCCCTACTGGAACTACTTCCTCATCAAGTTCCAGTTCTTCGTGCTGTACTTGTACGCGGGGCTTAAGAAGTTCTCCCTGGAGTGGCTCTCGGGATATGCCATGTCCAACCTCAGCCACCATTGGGTCTTCACACCGTTCCGGCAGATGCTAGACTCAGAGATGATCGACCTGCTGATCGTGCACTGGTTCACCGCCGTCTTTGATCTGTCCATCGCCTTCTTTATGACCGTGGAAAGAACGCGGCTGCTGGTCACTCCCTTCATGCTCAGCTTCCATCTGATGAACTCCCGGCTTTTCGTGATTGGTGAGTAAGTGTCCAAGGAGGAGGGATCAATTGAAATCATTTGAAATCTTTCTTTAGGCATGTTTCCCTGGGTGTGCCTGGCCGAGGTGCCACTTTTCTTCAGCCCCGACTGGCCACGGAAAATTTGGGGCGGTGGATCAAACCCACTTTTAACTTCCCACCCCTCAATAGAGGCGAGTAAGCAGCCAGGAATCCTAGCCAGGCTGCGCACCTGCCTCATCCTCGGATACTGCGCACTGCAGCTCTTTTTGCCCTACTCACACTTCATCACCAAGGGCTACAACAACTGGACAAACGGTCTGTACGGCTACTCCTGGGACATGATGGTGCACTCATACGACACCCTGCAGACCTCTATCCAGGTGGTGGATAATGAGAGCCGGCAGGTGCATAACCTGAATCCCTACGCCTTTACGGAGTATGATCGCTGGACCAAGTACGCCGACATGGCGGTCCAGTACGCCAAATGCATTGAGGAGAACCTCCGGGTGGGTCAGCCGGCGGATATTGGCAGCAATATCTCCGTCTACTTCGACATCTGGTGCTCCATGAACGGCCGCTTTCAACAGCGTTCCTTCGATCCGCGTGTGGATCTCCTCAAGGCCAAGTGGTCACCCTTTGAAAGCACCTCCTGGTCGTTACCCCTGCTCACTGAACTGAATCACATGCGGCCCAAGCTTCGGACGATTGAGACTGAGGTGCTGGCGTGGAACAACTATTCCGACGTGATCTTCGTGGCCGATTTCCCTGGTCTAACACTGACCAACTTCATTTCGCCGGATCTCATTAATTGCACGCTGACAATTCTAGAGGGCAACGTGCGCTATCGGAACGACAACGATCCGGAAGCCTACTTCCTTACAGCCGGCAAGAGTATCGGTCTGGAGAGCAACATTACCCACCTAGTGACCACCATTGGCCAGCGGCCAGCGTCCTATCTGTTCACGTACACCAACAAGACCATGATGGATCAGGGCATCACGATAGACGACAAGGCGGCGTCGGTAGAAGATCGATCCGTGCTTCCGTTGTGGC
The DNA here is from genome assembly GCA_035046265.1 of Drosophila bunnanda. NCBI lineage: Eukaryota > Metazoa > Arthropoda > Insecta > Diptera > Drosophilidae > Drosophila > Drosophila bunnanda. The sequence continues at coordinate 10,540,448 of JAWNOB010000075.1, forward strand.
AGGAGTTCCAGCAGCGGTTGAGCAACTACCACCAGTTCCTGGGCCACATCGCCAACTGTATGTTGTACTTGCTCTACGATGTGCCTATTCCACTGGCCGTGAGGGAGAGAGATTGATGAGATGATAAGATGGAGACGAGAATGTTTCCGACATAGCCGCAGTATGTTTTGAGTGATAGAACTGATAATAAATGTTCCATGTTGTACCGCAGCATCCCTTTTAAGTTCCTTCATTCTCCTATCGCATATCTACAACTGTATTTACAAACGTCACAATGATACTTAATGGGTTAAGGGAGTAAGGGTTGGTGGGACAGGTCAGGGACGAACGAATGGGGAGGTTTAACGTTGGAACAAACATACATATATGAGGTAGGGACCAAGCCTACGCCGCACCGGCTATCGTCTCTTCTTTTGACTCTTTGCTTGGATCAAACTGCTGAGTCTGCGTCTCCCAGAGGCGGGCATACAGGCCGTTCTGCGTTAGCAACTGCGCATGGGTTCCGCGCTCGCCCACGCGCCCATTCTCCAGCACCAGGATCTCGTCGGCGTCCTTGACAGTGGATAGACGGTGGGCAATGCAAATGCTGGTCCGACCCGAGGTGGCGCGGGACAATGCCTGCAGAATGTTCTGTGAACACAGAAATGAAAAAGGATTAATATCTTTTAATCTTCTACAGAAGACACACTCACATGCTCCGTAATGGAGTCCAGACTGCTCGTAGCCTCGTCAAAGATTAGGATGGGCGTGTTCTTTAGAATGGCTCGGGCGATTGCTACGCGCTGCTTCTCACCACCGGAGAGCTTCAGTCCGCGCTCGCCCACCTGCGTACGGTACTGAGCCGGCCAGGACATGATGGAGTCGTGAAGATCGGCCATACGTGCCGCGTTTTGCACCTCGGCATGCGATTTTGTGAGGTTGCCGTAGTGGATGTTATGTTCGATGGTGTTGTGGAAGAGCACCGAGTCCTGCGGGACCACAGCGATAGCCTTGCGCAAACTCTCCAGGTCCACCGCGCTGATGTCTTGCCCCCCGATAAGAACCTTACCAGAGTTGGGTTCAAAGAAGCGGAACAGCAGGCGAACCATTGAAGATTTTCCTGAGCCAGAGCCTCCAACTATGGCAACGTTCTTACCGGCAGGAATGGTAAACGACAGGTCCCGAAATATCGGCTTTCCCGGTTCGTACTCGAAGCTCACGTTGCGGAACTCAATAGACGAATTGCTGTTGTCCACGAACAGGGGCTGGGCATTGGGCGCAGTCTGAATGCGACTGTCAACGTTCATTAGCGTGAACATGGCTTGCATATCTAGCAGCGCCTGGCGCACCTCGCGATACACACTGCCCAGGAAGCCGAGGGGGATCGACAGCTGGAAGAGCAAGCCATTAACCATCACCAAGTCGCCCACCGTCATGTTACCCTGGGCGATCTCCTTGGCTGCCAGCACCATGATCAGGCTGAGGGCACTGCTGAAGATGGCGTTTTGGCCGAAGTTGAGTAGCGCCAAGCTGGAGCTTGTCTTAAGGCTGGCCGTCTCGTACTTCTTCAGCACCTCGTTGTAGCAGCCCGCCTCGTATTTCTCGTTGTTGAAGTACTTCACTGTCTCATAGTTGATCAGGGAGTCTACTGCCTTGTTGCCGGCCTCGTTCTCCGCCTGGTTCATGTACACGCGAAACTGTGTTCTCCACTGGGTCACACTCAACGTGTACAAGGCGTAGATGCCCACGCATCCCATGCTCACGCCGGCGAAGGCCAGGCCGCACTTCACACCCAAAATGCTGGACACGAGCGCCAGCTCGAAGATCGTAGGCACAATGTTAAAGACCATAGCGGAGAGCACAAAGTTGATCCCTCTCGAGCCCCGGTCTATTGTCTTCGACAGAGCGCCTGTCTGCTTGTTCAGATGAAAGGCCAGATCCAGGTTGTGCAGGTGCAAGAACACATTGCTGGCAATCTTACGGATTGAGTGGTGGGCCACCTTGGCAAACACCGCATTACGCAGCTCATTGAAGCCTGCGGCACTAGCTCGGGCGATACCATCTAGGAAAGATTCATTATTATATAATCTTTGAGTATCCATAAATCGCCATCTTACATCCTAGCAGCAAGGCAGTGGCTGCCGAGAGCACGGCATCCGGTGCGGTGTCCATGTTCAGGTTGGTCATGGTGTCTATTGCTCCCTTAAACATGAATGGAACGCAGACAGTCAGCAGCTTAGAGCCAGCCAGCAGGCCCAGAGAAATGCCCACTCTACAAAATAGGGAATAGGTATTATTTTGCATCTCAGATGTGTACTTCTCTATTATTTACCGCTTTCGTACTAGAGGGTCCTCCTTTGGCCAAATGTAAGCCATCATGGCGCGTAGCATGTCCTTGGAGGTGACCTCCGGTGCGTCCAACTTCCCCAGTCCCGAGCCACCATCGCCGCTGCCGCTTCCTATATGAACGTGACATAGTCGTAATTGTTGTCGTTGTGGGTGCTGCCGCTGTAGCGTTGCTGTCGGTATTGTTGCTGGGGCTCCACCTGCATTGAATCCACTTGGATGCAGCCAAATTCAGACAGGCGCTCAACACACAACAAGCGCACAAACAAACGAACAAACAAACAACTTTCGGGGGTAAGGTAACTCAATTGTCTGGGGTTAGTCAATCGTAAAAAGCGTGAGAAGCTATTACTAAACAATAAATCGTATCGAAGTGAGTGGGTGCTGGGTTAATTACTCATAGTCCGACATGGGTTAAGCATCTGGGGAACACTGGGCGGGCACCTTACCTTTGGCCTTTTTTCCGAATACGCCGCCCAGCAGCTTGCTCCCCGGCGTGGGCGTAAAGGGAGTGATCTTCTTCCGCTTGCCATCGTTGCTGGCAGATTGGTCATCAGCCCTGGCTAGCGAAGAGTACAGCTGAAAAGGGTGTACAATTTTGGACACAATGAAGGGATTTCTTATACAAATTTTAAATATTTTTACAAAAACTCAACTCGATAAAGTTTTTACTAAGCAAAATTAAATTCTTAACTAATTAGCTCTCAATTATTTCGAAATGATGCCGTTTTAATTCCTATTAGAGTACAAAAATATCTCTGAAGAAAATACTCTACACTCTTTTCCAAATCTTAACCTTTTTTAAGTTCTCTTAGGTTCTACTGGTCAGCGTCAGAAAAATGAATAGCTTCAAAGTCGCCCAGGTAACGAATACACTCTTGCAAATAAGATCGTGCAGTAGATCCGCTCTCCGTCAGCTCGGGAAGTTTATCCAGCTCTCCGATAAAGATCTCGTACTCCTGCACCTTGTACCTTACAAGATACGTCAGCTCCGGTTGGACGTTCTCGAACTGCTCGGCATCGCCAAAGGCAATCTGGTTGAGTATGTTGGGAAAGTAGGCCTGCTGCTTGAATATCAGATGCAGCACCACTCGTAAATTGTGGGAGCAGCCATCCCCAAGGTGGACGAACATCTGATCGGACAGATTATGCTCCCTTATGAACTTGAAGATGTTGCGGTGATAGGTCTGCGAGCACAGTTCTTTGCGGTGCTTGATCATATGCTCGACGTCTAGCAGGGAGAACTCAAAGTAGTCGTGGGCATTGCCCTTCAGCCAAAACCCGTACTCAGTCAGGAGTTTAAAGTTGGGAAGAGCGCCGTAGCTGATAAACAGCTGATTATAAGGTTTGGTCTTATCCAGAGGCAGGGACTTTAAGGTGACCACGTATTCCATAGTCTGTATCTCAGCAGTAGTCTGCACAGCATCCGAGTGGTTGAAGAGGTCCAGAAAAGGAGCCAATGCCAGGTTGGTGTCCCCACTTAGTAGGCCTTGAAAGTGGCTGCTCTGTTTCTTCAGAAAGCGCGCACTGAGATATACACTGCGGGTGTTTACGGCAAAGTATGCCAACCGATAATCGGACAGGGTCCAAATATCCTGGCAGTAGCTTTGGCCACAATATTCGCAGCTAAAGGAACCCACCAGACTTTTGATTATTCCGTAGTATTCCTTTATCTGCCGGTTCTGGGCCACAGTTCGTTCTAGGAGCGCTTCGGGCAGGCACTGCAGCTCGGGAATGGAGCAGAAATAGGGAGTGGAGTAGCTCCTGGGCAGCGTATTCAAGTAGGCGGCATAATCTGAACTATTTGAGCAGTCTTGTAGATGCTTTTGGTACATAAGGTAGCAGGCTATTAAGGCCTGAAAGGATATCCTGGCGTCCTTGTCAAAGAGCTCCTTGTTGAAGAGTTTCTTAAAGGCCTCGTCGGATTCCAGGCTCGCTATACTTATAAGGCAGTCCACGGGCAGGCGTATTAGCTCATCCTCTGGAGCAAACGTGGCCCGCTTCGAGCACAGTCCCCTGCCCGTTTGCACAAAGTTGCAAGCCGCAAGGTGCGTGGAGTTCTGCCAACCCCGGGAGTGGAGGTCAACGTAGAGAGGCTGCAAGGAGCTGGGGTCCTTACAGTTCTTGTCTCTGCTGTAGAGCTGGCTGCGACGACGACGCTGAGTGCGACCCATTGTGCTGATCCCTGACCTGCTGCGTGTGTGCTGTTTTGGCCGTAATTCTCCGCTCTATGCTTGCTGCAAGTAAAGAAGCAAGAGTGTTTGTGATGCATTAATTTGGGATCTAGCTCGGAAATTGGGCCAAAACAACACACACGCAGACTGCTGCCTGACCACTTCCGCCTCCGATTGCCCCTGCCATTAATTATACCCCCAATTCATCGGGCATTTACGCGTAATTACGAAATAGCAATCTAGTCTAGATAGTGACTATGCGTTCGGCGCGTGGCCTTGAAACGGGAGGAGTGCTACTCACCGCTCTCGCCTGCACGTGCGCTCCCTTAGCAGCGGTGTAGCACTTCACGCGGCCGCAGTAGACTGGTAGATGGAGGCTGCACTTTTTAGTCAGGTGAAGGAGTCCGGCCATTACTCAATTTAGCCAACGAAATCAAAATAAAAGTCCCTCTTCTTTCGTCCCTTCTTCCCGTGTTTTTGCGACGGAGTCTTCTGCGCCGCCAGCTGTTTAGTGGTTGTGATTGTGTGTGTGCGCCAGTGTTGCCAATAATTTGTATAGAAAAAATCTAGATGGAATTTAGAGCACAAGCTGAAAATTAGCTTATGAAAATAGCTGAAATTACATTTATATATTTTTTCTTTTATATTTTATCCCATTTCACTGCTTCTGAAGACACAGGATTCGAATGCATCTACAAGTCTTTTTGTTGACTTCCCGTTGTTTCTCAATTTAACTCAGACAAAAAGAAAACACACGGCGAAACACCTAAATTGGCAACACTGGTTTGGTGTGACCGTTTGGTGAAAATTCGAAATATCCACACACAAAACGTGATAAAACAAAATAACAAGGATGTCCCTTTTTGGCCTGATTATATCAGGACGCCTGCCGCAATCAGATTTCGTAGCCGTGGACGCCACCAAGTTGCTGATCAATGTGCCAGACATCGACACCGTCAACTACCTGGTAGTGTTCCTCACCGGCTTCTCGCCGCTGCCAGTGGGCACCGCTGCCGCCATATACTTCAGCTGGCCGGATGCGAATGCGGCGCCCACATGGCAGTATCTGGGTCACATCAACAACAACAAGCCCTCCGCCATCTTCAAGATCGCCCAGCTGAAGAAGAGCCACGAGCTGGAGGCGCAGGCCCATGGGATGGTCTTTGGCAGCCAGGAGATCTCGCACATCGCCCAGATCGGCGTCTCCGTCGAGCCGGAGCTGACGGTGGCGCAGCAGACGCCGGCGGTGGTGAGTTCTTGATGGCATTGGCCAAGCCGAAATCAAAACTTGGATAACATTAACCAAAACTTCTGTTTTTGTAGTCCAGTGCGAACGACAACAAGCAATTCGGCCAGCGGATGCTGGAGAATTTTTTCAACTATGCCTCCAGCTTCGGAGTGGCGCCCAGGGATATACCGCCCAATACGAGCGAAACCTTTGTTCCCTTTGCCGTCGTCCAGAACTGGTATACAAACTTCCAGCGGCGAATGGAACAAAATCCGAACTTCTGGAAGTACTGAGGACACCGGGAGTGGCAGGAGGCGCCAGCTGCCTTCTCCTCCGAAAGTTGTTTATATTAGGAGTGAAGTTTTATAAATGTGTTCTTTCACTAAATATTTTTGTATCGTTTATTGGCTGGCTCAATGTAGGTCAACGCGAACGAAGAACTAAGACACATACCGGCTCCGTTGACGCTTCAAAGTCATCGGCTAGGTTCGTCTGGCGTAGGTTTCGGCTTATCCGGATTTGACGGATTTTTGTTTATCGATTCAGCCGTACCAGGTGGAGTTCCATCATCTTTAGGCTTCTTCGGTGGCGGTGGACTATCCCTTAGAGAGGCCTTGAACTCAGCCTTGGACTTTTCTTGCTGCTCCTTAATGATGGCCTGGAGGCGGGCCTTATTCTCCTCGGTCAGCTCGCCAAATATGCTGTTCATGAACGCTTTATACTCGTTAAAGTGTTGCACCTTATTGCCAGTCGCCGGCGAGGAGCTGGGCGCACGTCCATGGTAGGATATGTAGCGTCTGTAAAGAGAGAGAAAAAGAGGAATTCAGGCTAAGATTGGGCACCCGGTATCTGCGCGCGACAAATACCCATCACCCAGATATCAGACAACGCCGCTGGCATGGTCTTTGGTCTATTTAAACAATAGCATTGGCGACACGAACTGATTTTTATACGTTCTCTCTCCGCCTATTGCTCTTTCCTTTTTTGCGGCCTGCAAAAAAGCAATTTGGCAAGTTGACATATTTATTCAGTCTATATAGTGGCAGGTATAATATATATACCAATAGATATAGACCGTCTACACGAGTGCTCCGCTCCTCTATCTCTGTCTGCGTGGCATCCGAAACACGCGCAACCTCTCCTGACCATGTCGCGATTTCTATTGTCTTACAAGATCTATAAACAATTGATATTCCCTGCAGATAATCAAAGGGGGCTCCTATCGGGTATAATTTAGTTCTTATAGCACTAACTAATATTCTATTTTGTGGCAAAAGATTGCTCTTTAAATATATCCCATAAATTAAAATAGATATATGTGTGTCAGGGATATTGGGATCTGTGAGCATGATTCTACAAAGACTTGGCTGACTTATTTAATTGTCAAATATTATCTATAAATGTTGGCAGGCCTTGCCGGTATTAATGAAAAGTATTTTAATTAACAAATCGTGTGTTGGTGGGGAATCGTAGTCTATATAGCGAACAGGATTTTGATTAAATATCCTTATATTTATCTTTTATTTTACATTCTGTCAATATCAGCCAAATTTTTTACAGGGCATCAACGCTTCGTTTTGAAATCCTCCCCAGACACTACATAATTCACTTGCAATTACATAGATTGCTGACTGATCAATGATCGGATGCTGTGCCTGTGCCAGCGAGGTGCAGCCCCCAGGGAACTAGTGCTAGTGATGGCTCTGCCCGATTGCCGACAGATTGCGCCAGTTTCGCTTGCAACGTGTTAAGTGCAACATAGCCGAAGTGTGCTGCGAATCAGATCAAAATTGGCGACCGCGACCACGAAGATAGGTCAACAGGAGAGCACTGCCCACACCCCCAGCATGACAGAGACGCAGCCAGAGGAGGGGCCGGGAGAGGAGCAGCGGACCCAGCAGACGCAATCAATGTCGCAGGCAGCAGCTAATAATACTAATAATTCGCAGCACCTCGTAAATCAAGAGCCTGAGTCAGCCGTGTTTTGTTTGTCAATAGCGATGGCGACGGCGCCGGAAGTGCTCGGTATGGCAGGGCAATTTCCGGTTGGCGGAGGGATCACCTGGGGCGGCAGCAAGTCCATGAATCACCACCAACCGCCATCACAGGGCGAATATGGAAACAGGAACTCACGATCCCATTTTCTACAGGCGGGCAAATTTCCATTACTTCAAGATTTCAGAGAAAACCAAGTCTTACCCTTGGATTTACGAGAAAATATACGCTTTCCTTTGAGTTTAGTGAAGGTGTACACCACCACCAACCAAGGACAACCAAAAACAGTACCGCCACATCAAGTATACGCCCCGTATTCGGTACCCAGCTTTCCCCTACATCAAGTATACGCCCCATTGCACCTTGGATTTCCCCAAATGATACAGCTGGGGAACCGCAAGAATTCCGGTGATGCAGTCCCGCACATAAGCATCACAATGACCAGGCGCAACCCAGCGATGGCCAGCTCACCACCAGTCGCGATGGCTCCCCAGGAATTTCCCATAATTAAAAAGCAATTTGTTAGCTTTCCCAATTATCGAACGGTGGCGAATGAAGATGGGCCAAAGACGACGCCCGCAACAACAACTGTGACGCAGCGGGAACCAGCCAAAGTGACCGAAATAGACGGAGGAGGCGGCAGCGATGTACATAAGGTGTTTGATAATGAACTCGAGGCCGAGAGGAGGGCAACGGTGACGGCGGTGGCAGCATTAAACTTGAACGTGGTGGAGGCGGTGGCGAAGGAAATCGAGCATCAACAGGCGGAAAATCTTAATGACGCCTTCGGCCAGCGACACGACTACAAAGGCAGAGTCAGCGACGACGCCATGGATGTGGATGTGGCCAAAAATAAACGCGAAATATGCGAGCAAAGCAAATTAGAGAAGGCCGAAGATCATAATGAGCTAAATATGACTGAGAACTTGGCGGATCAAGAGCAGCAGCAGCAGGAGCGGCGGCAGAGGCAGTCAATATGCTTGGCCAGGGAGCAGACAATAGATGGGTATGGGAATGGGAATGGCAACCACCAGCGACGACGGCGGCGGTGGCAGCTATCCGGCGATCTCTCAGCCTCAGACGCGCGCGAATCGTCGCCAGAGCAAGTGGACGTGAATAATCTCGGTCGGCAGCAACTGACCCGCGAGCGGAATCGGACTCAAAATTGCTATCGGAATCCGTGTCCAAATATAGAATTACTAAAGAGTTCCGTGCGCGCCTTTCTCGCCGACAGCTCGCCGATCGACTGGGATTGGGACTGCGACTGGGAGCTGCTCGAACTTTTGACCAACGCCATCGAGCTGCTCTGCGCCGCACCTGCGGACACGGGTAACCTTTGGAGCGAGGAGGCGGTCCAGGCCGGAGCGGACATGACCGTCAGCAAAGTTAGCGAGGAGCGGGAAACAGAAACCGTCGACGTTTATCCCGCCGCCGCCGAGCAACTCGATCAGCCCCTAGACTTGGAGTCGGAGCTGGACAACAATAACAATAATAGCAGCAGCATCTCCGCCACCACCGCAGAGCCCATCGATATGAAGTATTCAACGAGTACTGCCAGTAGGATTCCCAGGACAGAGCTTCCCCAGCCCGTGATTCAATCAAGCAGCAGACCAAGTGCCACGAGTCGTATACGCGATGTGGCGGGTGTACAAGCAACCACCCGGACGACGACGACCCCTCTGCTGGGCGAACTGAAGCGCAGCTCCACCGAAGCCTCCTCCATCGACACGGACTCAGTGCTGCCGGAGAGGACGCGCCTCCGGAGACAGCGACGCATGCGCTCGCAGGATTCCGTGGAGGAGAAGCCAGAGGATGTGATCGAGCGGATAAACAAGCTGAAGGCCCGCATCTCCGGCGCCCTCAGCGAGGTGAAGGGTGTGCTCAAGCAGTACAGCACGGAGAGCGAGGCGGAAGGTGGAGCTCAAGAGGCACCGCTATCGAAGCCGTCACCAGCTGCTGCGGATACAGCTCCAGTGGCCTTCCGCTTTGTGACGAAAGTGCGGCGACGCAGCTACTTTGACGAGGCCGAGGAGGAGAAGGAACAGGCTCAGTCGGAAGGAGGGCAGGCAGAAGCCACCAAGGATAAGGAAAAGCCGAGCAATCTGGGCTACCTTTCTGTTCCGCAAAAAGATAACAAAATTAAGAGAGAACAAACGCCCTTTGCCTTTCCCGAAAAAAAGGAATCAAGTCCCAATAACAATCTGGAAAATAAGGAAAAAGAAATCCAGAATGAAAAGCAAAAGGATTCAAATGATACGTCTGATCAAGTTGGAGTTCAGGAGAAAGAAAATCAAGCTTTTGAAGTGCATCAGGAGTCTGAGTCGCCTGTCGATGGTCCAGTAAAATCAAAAGAAATCAAAGACGTTGGCAAAGAACCAACTGAAGTATCTGAGAATATTCAAGAAACAAAACATCCACTAAAAGATGGAAAAGTAGAAGATGCCACAGAGAAATCAAATCTTAAACAAGTCCCAGAAGAGCCACCAAAAGTAAATGGTGAGCTACCCAGGATAGATCAGAATATGGGCAAGGTCCTCGAGAAAAGCAAAAGCCAGACTAAACTTGAGTTCCTTGCCAAGGTACAAAGTGAGCTCAAGTCTAAGTCCGTGAGGGAAGCCAGTCGCAAGGAAGCAGTTCCCAATGAAGCTATTGCCAAGGACCGAACTCCAGAGGAATCAGCTTTAAAGGAAGCATTGCCGAAGGAAACAACTCCAAAGGAATTAACACCCAAGGAAGCATCGACCCAAGCAGCAACTCCAAAGGAGGCAGCACCAAGAGAAGAAACTCCAAAGGAAATAGCTCCTAAAGCAGCATCGCCAAAGGAATCAACTTTAAAGGAATCAGCAACAAAAGAAGCAACTCCAAAGGCAGAGCCTCCCAAGGAAGCCACTTCCCATAAACTTGCAACCGTTAAACCCGAACTAGTAGTCACCCCCGCCAATGATGCTGGGTCGGTGCCAGATGAGTCAGCCGCAGTGCAGCCCCCGCCCAAGATCAAGAAGAAAGTCATCGTGAAGGCGAAGAACCCGAGGCGCGCCTCTATAGCCGCCGTGGAGCCATCCAAGATCAAGGTGGAGCCGGCCGTAGAGCAGATCGATGCTCTCATCATTCAGCGGAGGCCCTCCGACTCGGAGGCGATTGTCAAGCGCAAGAAGAAGCTGAAATTAATGGGCACAGTCACATCCCCAACCGCATCCCCGCCAGCAGCAGAAGCCGCTGCGAAATCAACAACGGCGGCCACAACTTCCGGCAATCGGAGGGAGGCGACGCCTTCGATAGCCGAAGAACAATTGGCGACGCCAGAGGTCACATCAGTGGCAGCCAAGTCGGCCAGTGCCAAGAGTGACCAAGGAGAGGCGACAACGCCTGCGGCGGAGGCATTGACAGCTGCAGCAACCACGCCGACGGAGGCAATCGATGGCAATCTAGCGCCAGCAGGCGATCGAAGCAGACGCGCCAGCCTGAAACTAGCGGAGTTGGTTGGTGAAACGGTGCTGGTGGTACCGGCACCCCATCCACTCCCAGCAGCAGCAGCAGCAGCCACCGAGGCATTGCCTCCAACCAAGTCCAAAGAACCCATTAATCAGGAGACGCAGCTGCAGGTGCAAGCAACGCCTCAACAGGTGGCCATCGCCGCTGACATTGCGCCGCAAATAGCGACGACATTGAGGCAGGAAGAGTCATCGCCTGAGCAGCAGCCAGAGCAGCAGGCGGAGGCGGTCGAAGCTACAAAAGTCGGAGAACAGGCGCCTCCCGGCGACAGTCTAGCCACCATGCCGGAGCTGAAAGTACTTGCGGGCCCGGTGCAGCCCGTCAAGATCGAGACCGTTGAGCAACCACACGATGAGGTCAATGGACAGGAGCAGCTGGTCAAGAAGAAGGCGCCGTCGCACCTCAAGAAGCTGGTGCGCAAGAATTCCATAGACAAGAAGGACGATCACCAGCAGGAGCAGAAGCAGCAGGACTCTGCCAAGCTAAGCAACATTCTGCGCGACAAGAACAAGATCAATGAGCTCTCCTCCAGGATCAACAAGCTCACGCCCCCCAAGAAGCAGGCGGTGAAGCCCACGCCCACCCAGCCCAAGGAGGAGGACAAGAAACTAGCAGCCGAAGAGCAGAAAGAGGAGCAGCCAACGGAGGAATCCCCACTGGAGGAGGCTCCACTAGAAGCGGAGCCTGGAGAGGAACCCGAAACAGAACCTGCGCCGGCACCTGAGCCCGCACCGAAGCTCAAAAAGCCGCGCAAGATCAAAAAGAAGGTGATCATCAAGCGACAGAAGCGACGTCTCTCCATCGGCGACACATTCTTCCTGCAGCCGGAACCCGAGGAGCCCACGATCCCCGAGATCGAGACCATTGAGCGGGCCATCGCCTACGTGACCGATGACGAGGAGGAGGAGGAGGAGCAGGCCCCCGAGGAGGAACCCAGCAAGGCCCTCAAGTCCTGCATGCATGTGCGCGAATACAAGATCGGGGACCTGGTGCTCTACGCCGAACGCTTTCGCAAGACCCAGGTGCGCTGGAAACGCGGCCGAGTGCTGGAGCGGATCACCAGCATCTCGTACAAGCTGGAAATCGAGGGCAAGGAGGTGCCCGCCCACGTCAGCTACATCAAGAAGTACACCGGACGGAAGGTGCGCTTTGGGGGCAAGGAGTACCTGGAGATTGACTACGAGCAGGTGGCCGAGGAGGAGCGCCGGGCGGCTAGCTACAGCATATGGAACATGGTGTAGGTTCGGCTCTGGTGCAGGACCAAAATCCCAACCCCAGTGGCGTCCAGTGTCCGGTTACCTTTGAGTGGAATTAAAAGACTCCCTGGCCCGGCTTCAGGGGGATTTTTTAAGGATCTCAACTCGACATTCAGTTATGTTTAGTGTTCAGTCTAGAGCTTAGTGTTATCCTAGTGTTTAGTGTAACATATTCCAGGATTCCAGGATCGCTGTAGAGCCCTGCGACGTGGCCTTTCGTTTACATTTTAAGTACTCTCTATGTGTAAATATAAAAACAAGCAATTTAATGTTAAATAAAGCGGAAAATATTTCAGTTATGCGGGAGCGAGAGCTGCGCCGTTCTATTTTTGGGGTTTTCCAAAGCCAATTACTCATAAAAACATTTATGAATCTGTTTATTCCGATGCTTCCCATTCTACGACGATTGATGCTTCCCCGCGACTCTGGCCGAGATTTGCTTGTTTTCGCCTTTCGCCTTTCGGTTTATTTATAAAGCAACCGCTGATCGGGGCAAATCGGGCGATGAATGAACACAATAAAACAAAGGCCAGAGGCGCTACACACAAACAAAAAATGCGCTGAGCACAGATCCAGATACATTTTAGGTTGTTTGAAGATCAACAATTGTATATTGTTTTAGTTTTATGGGAGATGGGAGCAGTTAGCGCTTATGTTGCTTTAAAATTTCCAACTGGACCTTGTCAGAATTTTGTGCTGGTCAAGTCAGATTGATTTTGATTAAAGCCTTTTCAATAAGCAATAATTAATTATCCAAGCAACAAATAATTATCCACTAAATATTTCTACTTAAATCACGATGATAATTATTAAATCTTCTAAATTATACAGTCCGACTTACTTCTTTGAAATTTAACAAGTTATGTAGCTTTAGTATATCATAATTTTAGTCAAAAGCTTGAAAAAAATCATTTCCGACCCTATAAATCATATATATTCTTGATCAGAATGAACAGCCGAATCGATCGAATCATGTCTGTTAAAAATTTAAAATTTTTTAAATGTCTTCAAAATTTCAAAATTTGATTAGGGGTTACATCATTAAAATTTTCAAAAATGGGCAACATTTTGAATTTTGAAATTTTAAAATTAAGTATTCAGATTTATTAACCTACTAATAACTAACATAGAAAAGGTTTCCGAATTGAAATAAACCCTTTTTGGCCTAGTTATGCGATTTTTACACTTTGAAATGTCCTAAAAATAATCATATAATTTTAACGAAAAATCTTTTAAATAATGTGAATATTTCGGGTCTTCTTGAAGATGGCCAAAAATCCACTGATTGCCAAAAGTCATATATATTTCGATTTCGTCCCAATTTTTTCAAAATTTGATAAGGGGTTACATCGTTAAAATTCTCAAATTGGCAAAATTTGAATTTTTTGAAGAAAGCTTGCCGAATTAAAATAAATTCCTTTTTGGCTTAGTTATGTCAAGGGAACATAAACTGACATTTTTTCTAGCTTTGATATAAAGAAAAGATCAGTGACATCATTTTGTTCAGTGTTGGACGGTTGGATGGGTTCTGACGTCTCCTCGTTTGGACCATGTTAGCATTCCATGGCCATGGGGCCATAAAATGTGCCAGGCAAACCTCTCAATCGACAAACAGAACGATATTCCAACGCCCACTCCATCAACGTCGATAGGCCCCTAAATACTATATCCCATATACTAACATATATACATATATCCACAATCCCCGAAAATTTGGACAACAGAGAAATGCGTGCCATTAATAAAACTTTGGCGCGGATTTGCTGTGCATTGGCCTGCATCACACATCACACACAAACGAGAAATAGGAGTGAAAATCGAATATATAGAATCGGAAAATCGGAAAACCCGAAGAAACGAAAAGAAAAACATTCCGCTAAAGATCGTCGGACATTTCTCATAATTGATTGTCAAGGCGTTTTGGCGCTTTCGGAATTCAGGGGGAAATCTCTCGCAATTATCGCCGCGCTTCGTACAAGAGACTTTAATTCGCGCCGACAAAAACCACAAAGAAATTGGGGAAAACAAAATGCAGAGCACACACATGCCAGCCATAAACATAACATCATGCCATGACACGGGGGCCGGGGATGGGTTCAGATCAGATGGGGCGTACCATAATATAGTAGACCTGCGAATATGCTACATTCCTGGGGGCCGCTGGCCGGCGGGATTTTCATTCAATTCTCGGGGCTGGCAACCGCAGTACTATATATATCTACATATGTGCGATCAAGACATTATGTACGTCTGGTAACGAGTACACGGAACAAAATTTCCGATTTTATGAGCTATTGTCACAGGCCTGTCAGGAGTCTTCAGATTTAAATCAATTTACGACAAAGGCGCACAGGTAAACAAGGCGATCCATCAGGGAGGCAGTAATTGTTCTGCTCAATTTTGATAGGTAATTTTAAACAGGGAAATATATAAAATCAGATACTTTTCATTTAAGGGAAATAAATTAATTTTAAAGTATGATAGAGTACAACAAATTAATTGGTTTTAGTTGAGCTAATTTGTATTCTAAAAATCTGGATAAGACCTTAAGAACAAAACAAAGTTTAAGGGTTCCCTCTTGATGACATTGATAGCCTTCCTGAACTCAAAACTTTATTACTTGTAGAGAAACTACTGCAGATACTAATCATTCCCCTAAAAGCTATTTCCTATTTTAATTTCGCCCCTTTCTCGTTGTGTACCGACATATTTTTGCTCGAAAGCAATTGAAAACAAAAAGGAAAACAAAACACATTTCATTCTATATGTTCGGAATTTCGAGTTGAGCGATAGTTGGGAACACTTATGAAGAGCAAAAAAACAAACATTGGCATCGGCGCAGCCTCAGCATCAACATCAAAGATTTCAAGTGCAGAGAAGAGTCCTCGCTGTGGTTGCACGCGTGATCATATATGTACTGTCTCTCCCACAGCATATGCTTATATTATTTTCAGTTTTTCCCCAGAAATCTTTATGTGCTTTCCATAAATCAGAGCAGAAATCTAGCGGAGCATTAGCGACCATTAGTGGTCAGCATGGGGAGGACCAGAGGACCATTGTTGGAGAGAGCGGAGAAGCACTTTGGTAACGAAACTGTGCCAAGTTCCTGGCTCGTCCAACATCGATGTGGCTGTCTGCGATCTGCCACGAGGCTGCTCGGTTGGGACCGGGTCGGAACCCATTACTAACAACGCAATTGCCAAATTCAACAAGTTATTGAAGCCTTCGACACAATTAATTAAATCAGAGAGACAAGTATCCCGCCTATTGGGTGTATTTCTGTTTATCCTAGGATATTCCATAAATTCCATGGAGGAACTATGTATCTTTGGCTCTGGCTCTGAACTCTGGCAAGGCCGTTTTGTAAATTTACGAGGGCGCACACAACCCACAAGCTATAAATCATTGGGGCAAGAACAGGGCAAGGCAACCTGCTCGGTTTTGCTTGGCACACGCTCGTGTTCACCAAAAAAATAAAAAATAAAAGCCAAGCAGAACAACAAGTGACAATGATTTGGATGCTGCTACCTGCTAGAAAGTACAACTATTTAAATAAGTGATTTGTGCAGGAATCAAGAGAATTAATTAGAAATTCTTGTATTAAATAGAGAAGGATATGCATAGGCATATAAAGTTGAAAGCATGAAATGAGTTAAACCAACATTATTTGAAATTTGTAAATTTTCTTAAGCTTAAATCTTTGTTGAATTAAATTAAAACCCTTAGTCCATCCATGGATTTTATGTTAAATAACAACAAACATTCCTACAAACCAAACGAACCTCATCTTCCCATTTTCCCAGCTAAACAATTAAACAGAAATTCCCAAAAACAAAATCATTCGCTGGCTCTTGGCATGCCTTTGGCTTGGGTTTGGGTGTCACCATCTCCCCATCGCCATCGGCATCACCGTGAACGCCAAAGATGGCGTCACACGGCGTCGTCGCCCACCATCTCTTGGGACAGATCTTAGATGGCTTCGCAAAGCACTCTTCGGCGTCGTCACGCACCCCTCGATTGACACTTTGAAGGCGCGTCGACGATAATCGCACCTGAATTGAATCACCCAAAGGGGAGTAGCCCAAGGTCCCACCCACACACCACCTTGGCATTTAAGTACTTACGTTTCATTCTCGATCTGCAGCAGCGTGGTGTCGAATCGTGGCTGCACGTAGGACCATGCTCCGCTGTTCTTGTGCTCCTCCTGGGCCCACAGCAACTCCGCGTTGGGATATAATTCCAGTTGTTCGGTTATCAAGTCATACGGGAAGGGGCAGATCTGAAGTAAAGGAGAAGTCATCAAAGGGGGGCTATTAAAAGAGACCACTAGAACCTACCTGCTCCACCCGCACTATGGCCACGGTGTTCACCTGCTCATGATCGTCGCGCTCCTTGAAAAGATCATAGTACACTTTACCGGAACAAAATATAAGCTTGGTAACGCACTCCGGATTCTCCAAGGCGGGACCCACTTCGGGAATGAGACGCTGGAAGGAGCTGCACTCGTTAAAGTCCTCAAAAGGACTGCGGGCCATCGGGTGGCGCAACACCGACTTGGGCGAAAAGTTGATCAGGGGCTTGCGGAAGCTCATCTTCATTTGGCGCCGCAAACAATGGAAGAGATTGGCCGGCGTGCTCAGGTTCGTCACGATCCAGTTGATGTTCATCAGCTGGCGCGCCGCAAAGTAACAGTCGCTGGTGTCCGGATAGATATCCGGGTCGTCGTTGCTCATCTGTAGGAAGCGCTCCATGCGGCCGGAGGAGTGGTCCGGCCCCATGCCCTCCATGCTGTGGGGGAGCAGTAGCACCACGCCGGATTGCCTCACCCACTTGGACTCGCCGCTGGCGATGAACTGATCGATGATGCATTGCGCCGTGTTGCAAAAGTCCCCGAATTGGCTCTCCCACATCACCAGGACATACGGGCTGGCCATCGAATAGCCGTGCTCGAAGCCCAGCACTGCGCATTCCGACAGCGAGCTATTGGAGACGGAGTAGACCTCCTGGTCGGCATACAAGTGGTTCAGAGGGTAATACACCGTCTTGTCGGCGGTTTGGTGATGGAGCACATGGTGTCGGTGAGAAAACGTGCCGCGCTCCACATCTTGGCCGCTCAGGCGCACGTGGATGCCCTCCTTCAGCAGCGAGCCAAAGGCAAAGGCTTCGCCCAACGACCAGTCCGCCAACCTGTTGTCCACCATCCACTTGCGCTGCGCCAGGATGCGCTGGATACCCCTGTAAGTAATAGTCCCTCGAACTATCTGCTCTTGAAATCCTTCCTCTCTACTCACTTGTGCGCGTCGAACTTCCGCTCCGGCGGCGGCAGACTGGAGAATACCGATCCAATCGTCTTGAGGGTGTCTTCGCTGATGCCGGTGGGACACTCTTTGAGGGGATCGCGGCCCTCGAAGAAGCCCGGCCACGGTGAATCGATCCATGTGGAGTTCTATGGCCACAGAAAGAGTAAGAAACGGACGACAGCAGAGACTGCTCAGGACTCACCTTGATCGTTTTAATTTTCTTCGACTCAATTAAGGCTTCCTCGCAGATCTTGCTGTACTGGGCAACTATGTCCTTGTATTCGCTGTCCGAGACGACGCCCTCCTTGATGAGCTTCTCCGCATAGAGATCCAGGCAGGGCTTTATCTTCCGGATGGTCTGGTACATCAGTGGCTGGGTGAACATCGGCTCGTCGGCCTCGTTGTGACCGTTCCGACGGTAGCCAACGATATCGATGACCACGTCCTTCTTAAACTCGGCCCGATAATCGGCGGCTGTGCGGGCGCAGAAAATGCACGCCTCCGGATCATCGGCGTTCACATGGAAAATGGGGGCATTCACTACCTTGGCCACGTCCGTGCAGTAGCGCGAGGAGCGCGAGAAGCGCGGGTCCGTGGTGAAGCCCACCTGGTTGTTCGAGACGATGTGTATTGTGCCGTAGGTGGTGTAGTTGGGCAGGTCGGACAAGTGCATCGACTCATAGACCACACCCTGGCCGCAGAAGGAGGCATCACCGTGAATGATGATAGGCAGAACTTTGTCACCGGCGGTATCGCCGCGCTGATCCATTTCCGCCCGCGCCTTCCCCAGAACGATCGGGTTGACGTGCTCCAAATGCGAGGGATTGGCCACCAAGGTGATGCGCACCATTTTGTTGCTCGCTGGGTTGTGCCGCTCCTGGGACACACCTAGATGGTACTTCACGTCGCCGGATCCAAAGTCGCTGGCCTCCAAGCCGTGAAACTGAGACAATATGTCGGAAATGGGCATCTGGCAGATGTTGGCCAGGACATTGAGACGACCGCGATGCGCCATTCCTGGGATAACAAAATAACATCGGTATCATAAAGGGTTAATGAAGGAGGCATACGATTCACCTATAAAAAAGGACTCCACACCGGCTTTGGCAGCCATATCCACCACCTCTTCGATGACGGGCAGCATGATATCGCATCCCTCCAGCCCGAAACGCTTCTCCGAGGTGAACTTCTTATCCAGGAAGTTCTCGAAGCCCGTCGCTCGGGACAGTCGTTCCAGGATGGCCCTCTTCTCAGCCTTGCTGAAGTCCAAGGCACTTGGCTTCTCGAACCTCTTGCGAATCCATGTGGTCTTGGTTAGAGACGTCAGTTGCATATACTCGACTCCGATGTGTCCACAGTAGGAGCGCTCCAAGCGGTCCAGAATCTCCCTGCAGGCAATAGAGTCACGTGACGTGGACTGCACTCTTCCCTTAGAACTCACCTGAGGGGTAGAAACTCTTCATTGCCGCCGATCATTGTGGACGAGGGCAGCTTGAACATCGCATTGAGATCGCCTGTAAAAGCAGGTAAGGCGGAGAAGGTGGAGATCAACTCAAGTCCTTACCGAAAATGTACGAGAAGTGCTGCCTGAGCACCTCCTTTGCAGCATGCCGCTGTGTGCCGTCGACAGAAGATGTCTTGGGGAGTCCCACGATTCCCAAGGGATCAAGATCAGCCGCCAGGTGACCACGCAACTGGTAGGCTCGGATGATTGCCTGCACCGTGTGATGGTCATCAACGTTCTTCCAGTCGGCGGCAGGCGGCGGTGGGACAGTTGCCGGTGGAGGAGGTGCCGATGGAGCAGGTGCCGGTGGAGCAGGTGCCGGTGGAGCAGATGCCGGTGGAGCAGATGCCGGTGTAGCAGCAGCTGTTGGAGCAGCCGCCGGTGGATCAGGCGCCGGTGGATCAGCCGCCGTTGAAGCAGGCGCCTGGCTGCCAGAGGCCCTTTCCTTGAGCGAACGGGCCTTTAAACGAGTGTTATCTTGAGGTGGACTCTTCCTGGACTTCCTGGTGTCGGCCAACTTCTTGGAAAGCAACTCATCATTGCCACTGAAAAACGCATTCCAGGACTAGAGATATAATAGAGGGGAATGTTACAATCGGAGTATGGCAAATCATAAGGGCATACCTTTTCTACGGACTCGGGATTGTGCTTCCATTTGCGATACATATTCTCGATGTAGGCGGCATTGCACCCACTGACAAAGGAGTCCAGATTGTTGGCTTTACTCAGCGGAGGACTCATCTTCAGGAAGCGGAGGCCCCACGCCAGGTCCTTTATAATCAGCAGATGGCCTTTATACATGATTCAGCGATAAGATAAAAGTAATCGCTAAAAATTTTGGATGTTAATACCTAAAGAAGGGAAAAGAGTTTCACGGAGAAGGCACATATTTTAAGTAGTCAAGCCTTTAAATGCCAGACATGCTGCGATTGAACATCCAAGATACAGTTCAGGGATCAATAGAAGGCTGCGTGGGAGCATCCGTCTGGAGCTTCTTTTTGGTGACATCGCCAGGTGGAGCTTCGAGTCCCTCAGTGAGATTCTCCGGCTGAGGTTCTGCAGTTGCTTCGGCGATGGTTACATTCTCTGTTGCGTTATTCTCACTCATTAACACATTGTCTTCCGACTTGGAGCTCGTCTCGGGGTGAACTATCAATGCTCTTGGTAAATCCGTAAACGATTTCATATCTGAAGGCATTTTACAAAGTTCTAATGCTCCGTCTCCCTTCCAAAGTTGAACTTCCTGTACTCCATCTTGGCGAATCGGATGGGGTAAGGCCATATTTGTGGTGGCATTGCCTAGATCTTCGATAACGGCGTCCAGGCTTTTATATGTAATAGTTTTGGGAGTTTCATTTGGATCGTGCATCTGTTTACCTAGAAGGCTTGTTTCTGGCTTCTCCTTTGGCTTCTCAAGCAATTCTTTTTCCTTCGAAGTATCCTTGAGGCCATCTTTTTTGCGCTTCAATTGTTTAGCTTTCTCTTTATTCAGCTTGTCCTCGTGAAAGCTTTTGAAGATCATTGTGCTATTTCCCTTGAATCGCCCTTTACGACCGCTTTTCGTTCCAGAAATTCGTTGCACCCTATGTCTTCGAAATTTTGCAAATTTATGGAATAAATTGAGTATGGGAGTCTTTCTGCGCTTGCGGATTGGAGCCTTTCCGTCACCTTTGCCTGCTTTTTTGGTCTCCTGTGATGTCTTCTGCTGCGTCATCTTTGCTGGAAGCTTGATAACCGATCCTGGTAATACTGAATCTAACTTAGGCTGTGGTGGTATGGTGTCTGCCTGTCCATGGATCTCGCTTTCTGGCTTGGCGTTCGAATAAGAATTACTACGGTTACTGTTCTCTACAAGGTCCTTGAAGAATCGATGCCAAGTCTGCAACCATATTATTAATTATATATCTAGACTACACTTCACATTACTTACGCCATGGATCGAGCTGTGATCCTGCAGCCACTTGGAAAACAGGCTCTCTATATACGAGCCCTTCGAGGTCCTTGTAAGGCCGTCCATATTGAGCTTTGCGCCTGTTTCCGATTCGAGGGTTCCTAGTCTCTGTCCGCTGGAGCCGTATGGTGTGGTTGAGGCGAAGCTTTGGCGTTGGACTCGGTGCGAGAATTGCTGTAGGAGGATGCGACCGGTGGTCCACGACATGTTAAAGGACATCCCTTAATTTCGCTATTTTGATGCCGAACAAATAATTTTGATGAGAGCCCTAAAAATTCAGAATTTTCAGAAACACATTTCTACGAAAGACAGTTTTCACCAGGTTAAACTGCAAGCAACAAAGTATGCTTTTAAACAAATAGGCAAAAATGACCTTAAAGTGGTGCAACTTTTGGATTAATTATTATTAATTTTGTTCTTACTTTAAAGTACAGTTTTCAAAGTAGTGGCCAGATCCAATTAAAACAGTTTGGCAAGCACTGAGAAACCCAAAAGTAGGCTTTGCTTTCTGCCGATTCCCTTGGAGTAGTCCTTATTTGAATATAAGGGAATAAATCGAATTTATCAATTGTTCATTAAATACGTTAAAAAATACAAAAAGATATTTTAAATATATTAATTGGGTACACAGATTTAACATTACTGCAGTATTCCTTTTCTATAGCAAATTGTTACTCTAATAAAACAACGTGTACCACAGTGCCATCAAAGCTGCAGCAGAATATGTACGAAATTATTTACTGATTATTGAATATAAAGTTAGAAAAATTATACAATTAAAAAAAAATTTATTGCAAAATGCAAGCTTCCTTTCTTGTTTTTTAAGTAGTTATGATTTAAAAAACATTATTTATTATTTATTAACTGCTTACCTGGTGGACTCAGTTCAGTGTAGGAAACCGTAAAATGTGGCCTGTTTTGGGTAATGGTATTTTTCAACTGGCACAATACGGTCACTTTGGCGTACAAATAACTTCATAAAATTGTTTAGATTTCTGTTATAAATAAGCCCTGGGAGACTTGCTGGAGGCGCCACCATGAACCAGTTTCATACGCCCTCCTTCGGAGACGAGGTCTTCGAGCTGAATGACACGCCGGCGGAGAGCCCGAGCCAGGCAGTAAGTACGACTGCTCCGGCAGCCACAGAAGGAAGCCAACAAATCCGATCCGATCCGGAGGTTTGTAGGCGAAACCCGCCACCAGCTCGGAAAATGCCAGCAACAGTTTTCACAGCCGACCGCCCGCCCTAATTGCCGCGCATCGATGGCCGTAATGGCTTTATAATGAACAAAAGATCGGAATCGCCGAGCAATCGCGTTTGTTTTGGCGACCAGCTGGACGAATGGACTCCCCGGCCGCATGTACGCACGCACACAATTGTAAGTGGAGCACACACCCTCCCCCCCTCAATTCGGGCGAGGGTTATCGTTGGAGAGCGGGCGCAAACGCCGCGTCAGCTTCTTATCAGCAAACGGCACGCACACACGCTCACACAGCAACGGCAGAGGCGACGGGCAGGTTACCACACCGCACAACACATAGCGCACTCCCCCGCTAGCCCGGCTCCATCCAAGTGGGCTGTGCTTGGGCGAACGATTTGTACATTAGTTTAGTTGTTCACTCTGCGAGTGGGATTGCGCGTCAGATGAAGAAGTTTCTAGTGAGCTCCCTGGCTTCGGGCCGGATCGGTCGGATAGGTGAAAGGCGGCCGTCGCTAACAATGCCTCTGTTCTCACTTTTTTCCAGTCGCGGAGAATGCTTAGCCTGGATCACTCCACGTTGAACGACGACGATGACGATGAGTACGACACATATGGCGGTGGCCAAAGCTTGGTGGCCCAACAGGCCCAACCGGAGCAGCAGCAGCAGGAGGTGATTAATCCCCAGCAGCAGACACCGGCACAGGCGCCACCCAAGCCGCTGGCGCCTTTTGCTTTGTTCTTCCGCGACACTGTGACGGCCATCAAGCAGCAGAATCCCTCTTGCTCGCTGGAGCAGATGCAGGTGATTGTACAGACCATGTGGGACTCCCTGGATGAGACGCAGAAGAGCGTGTATAGTCAGCGGCACGAGCAGGAGAAGCGGGACTATGTGCGTCTGATACGCGACTATCGCCAGCAGCTTTCCGAAACAGAGGCCACGTTGGAGCTAGAAACTCAAGCTGTAGCAACAGCTGTGGCTCCCAAGGCGGAAGTGTCTAAGGTGGAGCCGCCGCAGCAGCCGCCAGTGGAACAGCCGCAGCAACAGCCGCCCGAGCAGATCCAGCTGCTCAGCGAGGCGGCCAGGGTGCAGAAGTGTACGCGGGAGCAGTGCAACAAGCCGGCCATCATCAATCCCGACTGGGAGGACGAGTACTGCAGCAACGAGTGCGTCGTCATCCACTGCCGCAACGTTTTCAACGAATGGGCGCTGAGCATTAAAAAGCCCGACCTTGTAGCAGGTGCACCTGCCGCCTCCGACTGAACCCGCTCCTAGGCTACGTCTAGACTCTAGATTTTATATGTAACTTACTCAGCTCCCGTTTCGTATATCGCTCGGGTATATTCACACGAAGAAATGCGAGTGCGCGATATGATAATTAGTGTACAAGTCCCAGTTTCGGTTGTAATTAGCAAATTTGCGGAAACGGAATGAACGCAAGCCAAGCTTTTTATATTTTAACTAATGATAGATCACCACACATAACGATAATGATTGTAGAAGAGAACGCAATAAAAATAGCAAACGACGAATTTCATTGCACCGGTGCTCTCTCTATCACTTTGTTGTTATCACTGGCCAGAACCCTATTGCAAGGGCGGAGACCAGCTATAGAAGTAATCACAGCTCAAAAAAGCTCAACCTGTTTGATCAATGCACTTCTCACATACTTGTTACGTATGTTGTGTTTGTTGTGATTGCTCTCAATTGCATTTGGAGAGAGCAATCGTGGAACTTATTAAGTGTTACAAGAGAGCAAGAGAGCCTTAACACAGAGAGAGAATAGAAATGTGGTTACTTTTATTCCATTTTGAGAACTTTTAGTGAAATGCAAACCAACCGCCACAGTAAAACACTTTCATTTTATATGGTAACTTTTAATAAATACACACATTTATTACTTCTTGCACTTCATTATCAATATATCAATGCCGTTGCTTACAAAAACTCACTTTCGTTCGCTTCGTTCTAAGTATAATAACCGAAACTAATTAAAATGTATAAATTAATCGTATGAAATAATAGATTTATGTGTAAAAGAGACGTTTCCTTGGTTGCCTTGCTGAAGTAATGCGCCATTGTGTTACAAGTACGAATACGAGTTAAATAAACAACAGTATAAAAAGAGTTCAAGCCTAAAATATTACATATATATAGATCCCTCTTCCATATATATTTATCATCAAGCGGGGTAAGAGAGAGCTTAGAGGAGAGACCTTAAATGCAGCCTGTAAAGCGCATAAAGCATACAGTAGGCCATCGCTGGTTCGTACTTTGAGTAGAGAGCTGGTTTTCGGGGGTACAAGCACATGTCGCTGCTAGCATTTAAACGTAAACATAAAGCGCACTCTAAATAATATCACCAAATACTTGTTTTCATTTATCAGTTTTGTTTTCTTTTTTCTTTTAGCAGTTTCCCTGGCCTATATCCAACGCTCGTCGTCGCCTTCCTATCATCGCAATAAGCTAATATATATAGTTATACTTTAAAGTGGGCTGGGTTAGGTTCAACGGCTATATAACTTGTTTCCAACTCTGGTTGGATCTCGGGGACTTTTGGGATTGTTAATTATCTCGGTTGCCCGTTGGTAGTAGTAACATCTTCGCGTTAGTATTCGTTATCCTTCAAATGGGTTCCTGCGGCAGCTGCCTATGCTAAATTATTGACTAGTGTTGCCTTATGGGACGTTTACGGTTCTGGGTTCTGGTTGCTGGATTCTATGGACTTCGGCTTCGTTTTGGGGGTCATATTTAATACAACCTGTGGATAGGAAGAAGGGAATTGGCTACGGTCATAATGCATCCTCTAAAGCTTACTCACCCCTTCATATTGATGCTGTTGCTCCGGCTGAGTTTACTCTACAATCTGCAGTTCGCCGATATCCAGATCGGCGCTGTCCTTGCAGAAAGTGCTTGAACGCTCTAGCTTGGATTCTACGCGCTCCTTGGGCGCCGGCGCCCCGCCCTCCATCTGGGCATCGATGAGCAGGTCCAGCTTCTGTTTGACTGCCTGCGCTGACTTGTAGGATCCATTCGTAAGCCCGTTCGTGGTGGTTTTGGTGGTGCCCACTCCATTGGACACCGCCGCTGTGGTCTTCTTCAGATGCAGCGTATTGGGGCGACGGGTGGGTATGCTGGAGGGCAGACTGTTGCGTAGATTGTGCTGCTGCAGCATACTGGTCACCGCGGAATGTGAGGAGGAGCGCAGGGGTCCGGCCGAGGCGCGCAGTTGCACCTGTTCATCGCCCGGTGCTTCGGTTTGCTTCTGTTGCTGCTGCTGTTGCTGGAGCTTGTTCTTTTCCGCCCGCTTGGCCAGGATTTCGCGAGACTTGGCTGAAAGGAAGCTGTGGCGTCCCTTGTTCGGTGCTCCACCTCCGCTGCCATCTGTCCCACCAGCCGGCACTGAAATGGAGCGCTGCTTGAACAGCTCCCGGGTGGAGAGCGTACTGCTGACCGAGGACAGGCGACTAGCGGCTGACTTGGTCGTATGCACGGAACTGGGACTAGATCCATTGGAGGCCACCACCGCATTGTGCTGCTGCTTCAGCTGACGCGTCGACTTGTTGCCCACCGTAGAGCCACGCTGCGTGGGTTTGATCTTTCCGGCGGCATTGGTCTTTCCGTGGCCGTTGAGCTGCTGGACCCTGGCCAGCTTCGAACTGCCCGAGAGCGACTCGTGTGAGATCGTTTTGTTGGTGATGACCGAGCTCTTCATGCTCTCCGCTAGAGAGTTCTGGTCGGAGGAGTACCTGTCCTGCGGTCCGCGCCAGTTACTCTTGGCACGACGAGCCGGCGAGGCCAGGCTGTCCATGGAGAGATTGCTTGACTTGTTGCCCAATCGGGCTCCATTCTGCTGCACTCGGCGAGCCGCAGGACTCGAGTTCCGTGAGCTGTCACTGGAGGAGATGTGCAGGTTCTTCGCTGGCGCCTTTCTGCCCCCATTGGCTGGAATACTCGAGCTGGTGGCACTGCGAACTGGTCCGGCACCGTGGCCATTTGTCGCTGCAGCCCTTGGCTTGCGGGGTTCCAGGTAACGCGGTCGCACCTCGGCCAGTTTGGTCGACGCCAAAGCAGCGGCGGCGACTGTCTTCACTGGTGCAGCAGCCTTGGGTTCCGCCGCTGCGGTAACCGGCCTCTTGTGCGTCACTGGGGGAGCCTCCGATTGGGTACGTCGATGCAGGTTCACGCTATTGCGCTCCGAGGTAACCTGAGAGCTGGCGCGATGCGGAACATAAGCCCGGGAGTTGGACTTGAGTATTTTGCCTACGAAAGACGTGCAGAATAAATGTTAGTAAAAATAAAAGTAATAGTTCCTATAGGAACCATGGAACTGTCCTTACTTCCTCCCTCGCGGGACTCATGGTTCGCCTGCACTCCCCGATCCGCGGTCTGGACATGACCAGTCGCCGCCTCATGCGTCTGCGTGGCCTTGTACAGCTGCGCCTCTTGTGCGTGCGCTCGCTTTGTCTGCGCCTGGATGGCCAGCTTGATCTGCACGAGATCCTGGCTCCGCGAGTTACCACCGAAGGAGAAGGCCTTGCCCACCGGCTTTCCATTCTGCCGTTTCATGTCTAGCGGCTCGGTGAGACGGGCCAACGTTTGAATCTTCTTGCGCAGCTCCAAGTCCATGCGCTGCCAGGCAGTGACTCGCATGGCCCGTGAGCACTGTCGGATGAGGCATTGCTCCACGGCGTAGACGAGAGCTCCCACCAGCCGGATGTACTCCGGCTGCCAGTCCAGCTGCTCCTCCTGCAGGCCCTGCAGCTCACGGGCCAGTTCAGACTGGCCCAGGCTAGCGGGCATATGGATAAGCTTGGCCTGCAGCACCGTGTTCAAGCGGGTCACGCGCTGATAGCTCCGACAGGCCTGCTCCGGCGTCAGTTCAGCGGCCGTGTGCAGGAGGAGTGTTTCCAGACGCGGAATGTGCCGGCTGCGATCGTGGCCTAGCGACAGGAAGGCGTCGCTGGCAATCAAGCTGGCGAAGTGGTCGCCCACATAGGCGTAGGCAGCGTCCAGGATGTCGCGCACCAGCTGCTCGCAGACGTGGCCCCAGCGGTAGGCCGAAAGCTGGGCCAGCAGGTGGTCGCAGTCGAGCACCGTGTCCAGCACCGTCTCCGAAGTCTGAAGAGAAAGTAATCATTCAGAGATAGAAAACAAGAGTGCTCCAAAGGATTACTCACCAAGTAAGCGACGATCTGCTGGCGACAACGACCCAGAATATCCGGCGGCAGCTGGGCAAATTGTCGCGTGGGCCACACCTTCAGGTAGTGGCGACACGTCCAGCGCAGGCACTTCCTGTACAGATCGTCCAGCGCATGGTTCAAGGCCACTGGCAGGACCTGCAGGATGCCGTCGGTGCAGCCGGAGCACGGCTTGTGGAAGTTGTGGCAGTAGTTCGTCTTCAGAGCGTGCGAGGTGACCTCCTTGAGGCCCTCCAGGCCTAGCAGATCGGCCAGGGCGGCCAGCTCCATCAGACTGATGCCATCCGGCGGGTGCGACGCCCCCGAGTAGATGTGGCACAGCGCAAAGTGTACTGCTGCATAGGAGTAGCCCTGCAGGGAGACGACGCTCTGGGCACCGTGACCCGCCAGCATGGCGGCAAAGTACTGACAGCGGGAGCGCAGGATGCACTTGTGCGCGCGGATCCGACGACCGTGCACCTCCACCAGCATGTCCGTGGCGATCTCCTGCAGGAACATCTTGAGCAAGTCCTCTCCTAAACGTCGTGGCTGCCGGCAACTCAGCGAGGACTCATCCATGCCCGATCGGCTGAAGCTGGAGGCGAGACTCGAGTCCGCACTGAGATCCGTCTGGATGTAGTCCACTTGCTGCTGCTGCACTTGGTTCTGCTCCAGGGTCATGTCGTTGGGCAGCGAGTTGGAGAACTCCTTGGAGAAGTTGGGGAACAGGCGGGAGAGGCTCCTGATGTTGTCTACCGAGTTGGTGAAGTTCTGCAGCGTGTTGCCTGTGGACCGCGTCATGGCCCACGAGTGCGGACGCGCCCGGTTCTCGTCCCGGTAGAGCCTCTGGCCCAGCTGTGAACTGCGGTGGTTATTGCCCACACTCTTGCTCATCGAATCCGGCGACTGCAGATCGTGCTTCACCGGCTTGTCCATGTCCGAAAGCTTCACAAAGCTGGAGGGGATCTGGGAGGGTTGTTGTTGCGCCTGCTGCGGCCCCTGTTGCTCGCCATGCTCATTGACCGTCTCCAGCAGCTGTTTCTGCTTCTCGATGGTCGCGTGCAAAGACTCCATAGTGTGGCCATTGCTAAGCGCCACCGTCACCTGCTTTTTCGGCGAGGCCGTTTCCTTGGCCTCGATGATCGTCTCCATCACGCTGCTGGTGCGATTGGAGCTGCTGCTGGTCAGCTGGATGGACACGGGCAGTGCCACCAGTTCTGCCGCCTGCTCCTTGGCCAGCTGCTCGTCCTGCTGGAAGGTGAGATCATCCGTGTCCGTGTTTGAGGCGGGCGACATGTCTTTGGAGAGCACGCCCTCGGTGACCGAGGCCAGGCTTGACTTGTCATACGTCTCGTTCAGCTGCACATCCCTTCGCCGCTTCTTGATCCTGGCCTGTTGGCCATGGGCCTGCTCCTCCTCCGAGCAGCTGCTCAAGCCGGGATTGGAGCCACTGAAGTCGTCGTATGGCGACACGGAGCTGTCAATGGACAGGGAGGACGCCTTCGATATAATGGGCAGCTTGTCGATGATGCTCATCAGGCCCGACGACGACGAGTCCGTTCCCCCGTTGGCTGTGAGACTGATGGATCGCTTGCACTCACTGCCCGTTCCCGGTCCCGAACCGTTGTTGCTGCCCCAACTGTGCCGCTTGGCGGGATCACTCTGCTGGCGCTGCTGCTGCGACAGACGACGCAGGGCAGCCACTGTGAGCGGTGGCTCCAGGTTGCATTTGTAATCTAGGGATTTGCTCTCCCCCGAAGTGCCCGACGTGATATCCTTCTGGTTGGCACTCTTGGCCATTAGGGTCTCCGTGGAACTGGCACTGGACTTCATCACCTCGGTCTCGCCGCCTCTTCGCTGGGGGGTCGAGGAGGAGCTCAGGGAACTGGACAGACGCTGGGCCAGACTCAGAGGCTCCTTGCGCCCGTTGGATCGTGGCGTCTTCTGCTCCCCGAAGTCAATGAACATGCTGAATATATTCTTCGGTTCCGGCTTGGGCTCCTCCCGGGCCTGGGCCAGCTCTCGCTCCTTTCGCTCTTGCTCCTCGTCCTTGCCGCTCTGCGAGAGATCTACAAAGAATCCCGCCGACTTTGGAGCCGTGTACGATTTGCTTAGCTGCGAAGGAGGCGTCACTCCAGCTGTAGGCTTTGCTGTTGGCTGATCCTGCGGCTTCCTGTCCATATCATCGAGGGAAACGTAGAAGCCACATCCGCTCTTGTGCGAGCTGTTCGAGTCAGAGCGCTCGCGGAAGCTGGAGGTGGTGCTACTGGTGCTGCGTCGCCGCTCCGGGCGGCAGTCGCTCATGTCCACCACCCAGGAGGCAATGCCGGACACGGGCTTCCGCTTAACGCGCATTTCCACGCCGGCAATCTCCGGATCTTCGGCCAGATCCTCCTCATCGTCGTCCTCATCCGCCAGCGGGCGAGTGGGCGCAAAATCCAGGGACACGAAGCCGCCAGACACAATCGGACAGGTGTCCGTGCGCCTCTTGATGCTGGGACTCTCGCACTGCTTCTCCCGGAAGTCCTCGATGGACGCACCGCCCGAGACAATGGGATTGGCCTCGTCAAACTTGGAGCTGCGCTTGGGAGTACGCGGCAGGGGTAGCGGCGAGTCGGTGGCGTCGCTGCAGTACGCTCCCGAGTCCCGGTGATGCGAGAGCGAGGAAGACAGCGTATAGTCGCGGTGGATCGACGAGTTGTTGCTACCAGCGGACGCCGGCTCGATGTGCACCATGGAGTTGTGCGGGGTTGAGGCCGAGGCGGACGCTGAGGCGCCCTGGTGGCTCCTGCCCTGCTCCGACCACACCAGACTCGGAGCCGGACTGCTGGAGGAGTAGTCTGTGGTGTAGCTGAGATCGGGATGGTGCTGGCTCTGGCTCTGGTGGTGCTGGAGCTGGTGGTGTGTGAACTTGGGGCTGCTGCCCAGCGGATGCACGCTGAAATGCTGGGCATTGTGCTGGAAGCTGTAGGGAACGGACATGGGCGCTGCCGGACGCTCCTCTGCGTTCTCTTCGGCTGCCTCATCCTCATTCTCACGCTGCTCCTCCCGCTCCTGACTCTGACGACCGGCTTTGCACCTGGCAAAGGCCTTGTGGAACTGCTCTAGCTGCTGTGTGGGCGAGGGCTCTGTCTCCTCCTGCTCCACCTCCTCCTCCTCCTCCTGCTCGTGCTGTGGCTCTGGTTCTTCGTGAGCATGGCCATCGAGGCTGGGAAAGGACAGCACCTCGTCTTCGTCCCTTAACGAGGAGGCGTCTATGAAACAAGCACTGGTACCGGAGGTTGACAGCGGCTGATCCCGTTTCTCCAGATCCCGCAGCAAGCAGCTGGCGGTGATGCCCTTGAAAACGGAAGGCGTGGTGTTCTCTGTATTCTCCTCCGGCTCCTCTTCGGGCGCCAGAACTGTGGTGGCTGCCGGATACATGGACTCCCAGGAGCCAGTCTCCGTTGACACTGTCGAGGTCTCCATGCATACGATCTCCTCGTTCTGGCGCTGCTTCTCCTCTTTCGAGGGCGGCTTCACCTTGCTGGCGCTGCCACCCTCATATATCTTGTTGTCCACGTTGGAGCCACTGCCCGATGGCAGCACATCCGCTCCAGAGACGGCAGCTCCATTGCAGTCGGGACTGGAGACGGGCGAGAAGGTGTCACGCTCCTCGCCCAAGTCTAGTTCGCAAGTCTTGGCTGACCCTGAACCCGAACCCGAACCGGAAGTCGAGCCAGGCTGATGCTGCAGCTGTGGGGCACCCCCTGGAGCAGGACGCACTGCAGCCGCCGCCGCGCGACGTATGTCCTCGCTGTACTGCGGCGCCGAGGAAGACGAGGACGAGGAGGAGCAGGCGGAGGGACTGCAGGCACTGCTGCCACTGCTGCTGTTGGTGAGATTCGAGTAGTTCGAGTGATTCGGCGAACTGGCATCCACCTGCTGGTCCAGCGAGCGCCCGGTGACCAGGACGGGTGCCTGTTCCGGCGACATGGGCGATGCATCCATCGCGGGGGAAGAGGGGTTTCAGGTGGAGTGAGTGGAGAGTGGAATGAGTGGCTTCACTCAACTCATCGACGCTTTCCGGTCTGGGACCAACCAAGCCTGGTTATGCTTCGCTGCCTGCTGAATGCCAAGTGGTTCTCCTCCTCCTTCTTCTCTCCTTTTTTGTTTTGTTTTCTTCTTTAAGCTATCTTTGCAGTTTTTGTTGTTTTTGTCTAGGGCCACATGCTGATGATGGCCCCGCCCCCCTGCCCCGCTGCAGCTGCCAACTGTCAAATTGTCAACTGTCAGCGCGTGTTGGCAACTGGGAACAACAACAATAACAACAGCGGCAGGCTGTGAAATCGATACTCAAGAGTGTTAAGTGCACGACAGCTTGATCTCTCTTGAACTCACTGCTTTTAAAGCTGCTCTCTCTTGAGTCAATTCTTACAGCTGCTTACTTTACTTTGCTTTGCACATTTCCCCGTGCTGATTAATCCTCGATCCTGGCTTTCATAGAACTGCTTATTTTCTCTTGGGGCTATTTATGCAGCATTGGTCTTGTGTTTCCACTGCTTGCTTTCTCCTGGAAGAATTTTACGTGCGTCCTTCCTCACGAGCTTACCTCGGCCAACTGCTTGACTTAACTGCTTGACTTAGCTCTCTGCATTTCACTCTCTTTAAGATAGTGCACTCTCTCCTTTTGCTTGCTCTCCTTTTGCTCTTGAAACTCTGAGAATGCTAATGAGGGCTAGATCTGCTCTCTCTCTCCCGCTCGCTGTTTTCGTTGTTCGTAGATTTATTCGTTTTCCCTTTCTTCATGTGCAACGTCGCTATTATTTCGTTTTTTGTTTGTTTGTGTTGTTTTTTTTTCTTCTGCCGCGTCTGCTAAAAGTTCACACTGACTTCTTCTGTAGCTTCGCTATCTTGGCGTTTGTTGTTGTTTTTATTGTGTTACTGCTGCTGCTGCTGATTTATCGCCAATTGTGCCAATTGTTGAGACTCCACTGTTGCTGTTGTTGTTGCACAATTAAGCTGCAAAAAATAAGAGAGAGAGAGAGAAATCATGAATTACTTCACACGGAACCGAGGCAACAACTACAAATAAATATACACAACACACACACACAACACACATGGCAAGCGAGGCAAAAATTATTGCATTTGCTTACTTTTATTTTATTGCAATGCCTTTAACTGCAGTTAACTTTTTATTAAATTTTGTGTGCTGGCAATTATTAAAAACTTAAGTCTCATTAAGCATTAAGTCAGGGCATGCGAGACAGGAAACGAATATAATTCAATAATAAATTACTGTCGTGTGTCTTTTTATACCCTTTGCAAGGGTATGCCAATTTTAATCAAAAGCGTACCCTATAAATCATATATATTTTTGACCAGCAACAACAGCCGAATCGATCTAGCCATCTCCAGAAGACAAAAAAAAAAAAAATCCAATTTTTTCAACATTTTATAAGGGGTTACATCGTTAAGATTTTCAAAAAATAGGCAAAAATTGTAATTTGAACATGTAATTTAAAGAAAATGCCACTTATGTACATATTCTATTAATAAACAAAACACAACCAATAAATGATGATTGACAGAATAAATTACATTACATCTAGTCTAATTAAATTCAAATATCAATTTACATTTCTGTACTCGGCCTTGTCTAGATATTTTTGAAGAGATGCCTCAAGTAAGAAATTCATCAACTTTAAACCACAAATTAACATTTATCTGCGATTCACTATCTACTATATACAAATAAACAACAATTTCATTAAATTAAGTTATTTATTTCTCTCAAAGACCGATAAATAAGCGCTGATCCCTGATGACGTCAATGCATCTCATCCCCCGGAATCGAAATCCGAATCGAAATCGTTGCCAGTTGGCAGCTCCCGGCTTTACCCCATCGGATATGGCACCTCCTCACCATCCAGCCGCATATATCCAGTGTATATAGAGTATATGAACCACCCACCGCCCATTTGGTAACACCCGAAACCAACCCTCGGAAACCGCATTCTACAATAGCAAAAGCTTGACCCTCGGCTTGGTGGCTCGCCTCCCCCTTTGGGTCGGTCCTGGGAAAACATATAGAATTTCCAATTCCATTCCAATTTGTTATTTCGGAAGCAAGTGCACATGCAAAACCAATGGCGCTGCGTTTGAAATCCGATACTGGAAAGCGGGGGAAAATGTTGAGGCCACGCGGAATTAGTTGAGTAAAAACTTGGGAACTTAAACTCGGGCTATGTCGTTGTTGTTTACACAGTTTGGGAAAACGCCTTGAGTTGAGTTGAGGATTTCAGCGAACTTACGCACAAACAATAAATAATAATATACGATGTTTATCCAACAAATATTGGCACAGTTCAACAAGAGAGTTGACAGAAAGGTGAGGTTTATTTATGGGAAATAAAACAGGCTATGACACCTTCAACAAAGAGTTTAAATACTTAGGCATGTGAAGTTATAAATATGATAAATCATTTTTAAACAGAAACCTTTCTGGGAATTACAACTTCTAAAGATTCTTGTAATTCTTAACTAGCTAATCCCATAGTCTTGTATAGGATCCTGTCTCAAGTGCCAGAGAAATATTCAAGATTACAATAAACAAGGAAAATCTCTTCAGTACGAACAAATTACTATTTATTTGTATATATTATTATATACTATATCTCATAGCTATACCCATAGCATTCTCCGTTTTAATTTGCATACAAAGGCATGAAACAAATCGTTGAACATGAAAATTAATAAGCTACGTACTCTATCGGGTGTCTCCACCTCTATCGAGTGGTTAATCATGCAAATCGTGTGTCTGGCAAACAAAGAGACTTCACTCGCTCATACAGAAGTACATATAGTAAATCAATCTGTGGACAAAGATCGATCGCTCCCTTGGTCTGTTACACTTTGCCGAAGATCGTATCTTCAGCTAGTCCAACTCCGAAACAAAGACATTTGTCAACCGAACTGGAAACAAAGGCCAGGCCATTGAGATTGTGTCGCAGAGTAAACAGTTGCAATATCCAGCGGATAAACACACGGCAATTATGTAATTTATGGCTCACTCTGCCAATATGCAGTGGCAGCCATAAGAAACCAGCACCATAATCAGCAGAAGGAAAACGGAAAAATAAAAATAAATTCACTTGTAACTCGATAATTGCACGTTCTGTTGCGGCCCCCAGGTATGACTTCAGACTCAAGTTGGAGGAATCCATGCATAATATATTCCATATATAGCAGATGCTGATTTACTTAATATTCCACACGAAATTTATGTAATTAAATGGTTAATAGTACACTTTACACATTAAACTATAACCATTGAGGCATGACTTTAAAATCATAGTTTTTACAAGGCGGAAATCTATAAAAGATTTTGTTTTATGGAATAGTAATAAAGGCAGCCAGAGATTTAATGATGAATAACTATTTTAAGAGCAAAATTCCTTACTAAGATATGAAATAATATTATTGTATTTACTTGCATTTCCAACTAACGCTTAAGTAATAATTTCAAGGAAAATCTCTAACAGAAACCATTGTTTATGACAAGTATTTATGGGGGTTTAATATTCCCATCAAGGTATGTTTAAACATTTATGGAATCCCATTTATTGTAAAGTATAGAAAAACGCCCCCACATAAAACCTGGCGTTACTTGGCACCCTGAAAACACTGCCGTTTCCATAGGCGATTTCCATACTATAAGCCCATTTAACGCTGGCAGATACCAAACAAAGGTCGGCATGAGTAATCCAAGGCCCAGAACAACGCCAACCAGCCGCTAGACAGACGGACCAAGTCCAAACAAGATATTAGCTGTCGATAGAGTGAATAAAATAAAATAAAATAAAACGATCAAGAGACGTCGCTCCTCGGTGATTTGAATCTGTTGCCAAATATGGGCGCAACAAGTTGACGATGACGACAAGTTTCATGATGATGACGACCCGATCCCAGAGCCAAAGCCAAAAGTACTAAGGAGAAATCTGAAGTCAAGCATGTAAATTGTATAGATTGTTTTGAGAGAGGTTCTGCTGGAAATGGAAAATGTACGAAAGTCAAACAAAACAATGCCTACAAGCACCAGGAAGTGTGGGCGCAATTTCTGAAGTTTAAAGTCAAAACACAAGAAGATTGTTGGATTTAATTGGCTCCCAAAGGCGAAGAGCTCTAGGGGAAGGCTTTGGATATTTTTATAAGCGAAAGTTGGGAGTTAAAAAGTGAGGTAATTTGTTTCATTTTTAAATAATTTATAACACTAAGAATCTTTGTTCTATTGAATCAAATTACCAGACAGTTTTTACGAATACTACCTGTCAAGTTAATAAATTATATTCATTATAAACATCTTAATTTGTATTAATTAAAATTATATATCATATCAAGTTTATCCATGATTTAAACTCATTTATTTAAAACCAAGAGCATTAGGGTCACATGATACTCTCTATTTAAACTTGTTTTATCTAGCAGCCTTGATTTATTTTGCTGGCAGACGACTCTCCTCTCAACTTATAGAAATCTAAATTGTTTTCTTTATTGTCTCACTTATTGAAAAATATTCTTTTCTGTTAAGTTTTTATTTATTTTTTTTAATAGAAACAAAGCCGGGAAGTGTGTGCCATGAATGTCAATGGCTCTGGCTCTGGGTCTGCCTCCATCCAAGCCAACCACCCGAAACCAGTCGCCGCTTCTGGTGTGGATTCCATGGAGGAGGAAGAGTGGAGCGTCGCGGAATAGAGAGATACCAGAGATAGATAGAGACAAGTGACAAACGATAAGTTTATAAATGCGGCTACATTGTTGCCAGCAAACTTGATAGAAAATAAAAAAAATATATATATATATATTATAGAGAAAAAAACGATAGATAGAGGGGTAAAAATGAAAGAAAGAAATAATAATCATAATGGCCTGTATTTATAGGAGGAGGCACAAAGCGTTTTGTTGGGCGGGGACCTCGGGGTTCGACGATCGCTCCATGATTTTGCAAATCGATGGAGCTCTCCAAGCTCTCCGTCATAAAAGCCAATAATGGCAACGAGTATCCATCCAGTCAACGAACACTCACAAATTGCCGAGCAAATTGTCCGCCAAATGATGAGAGCCTGCGGCACAGGCACATGTGGAGCTAGAGATGGAAGTTGGTCTCCATTTCCATTCAAAATCAATGATACATTTGGGAGAATAAAGACCAGCTATGCACATTAATCGGTAACTAAATATGGGGAAAGGTCGAGTCTCAAAGACGGGCATTAGTTTGTAACCAAAAACCAAGGGGAATTGAGGCTTCCCACCAAACATTAATCAGTTAGACATTTAAATCAGGTTTCGGTAAAAACTAAATGAAATATTGTTGGTAACCAAATACTTTAACTGCCCAAGAGATAAGCTTAAAACACTAAATAGTAGCCAACCAATAACGGAAGCAAATAAAAAACCACGAAGAGGATTTTAAATATACATAAATCTATAACCTAAACTAGAAATATTCCATTTGTACGCAAAGGGTTACTAATTAGCAAAACAATTGATCATGACATGGCTAAAAATCAAACCCTAATCGAAAAATCAATAAGGCACTTAAAGAGACAACAAAGAACTGCTACAAAACACTAATGGCTTTAATCCTAGCTTTATTGGAATGAAAAGGAAGGACTCTTAATCGAAAACCACCATCGCACCATTATCCTTTACACCTTTTAGCCAGTAAACTGTTCCAAGGAAAGTGCCATAAACCCCAAGGTGTTTACCTCGAAGGGATTACCACTCGTCACGCTAGCCCATCTCTAGCCACAACAGCCGAGGAGGCTCCATCTCCAGCTGAAGCTCCACTTCCAGCTCCACCTTCACTTCCAGCTCCACCTCCACTTCCACTTCCAGCTCCAGTGCTGTGCGTTTCCCTGCAGAACGAGTGTCTGTGTATTTTTTGGTGTTTGGGGCAATTATGTGCGCCATGCATGGACAACCGCTGGCACGTTGAATAGCATTTGATGAGCGCCAAATAAACCTTGCGTGCGGGCCAGAAGAGCCAGAAGAGGAAGCCAGAATTCACTTTCGTCTGCGGCCCAGAAACCAAGAAACCAACAAACCGAATTGTGGCAATGTCTGACTGCCTCCGTCTCTCTGGCTCTGACCAGTGGCCACGAATATTTTATGGGCGGTTTGCGGGTGCTTTGGCGATTCGTTGTTGGCAACTAAAAACCACTTCAAGCGCCGTGCCATGTGGGTCTTCCCTTCGGCCACTTACTGCTGCACTTACAGCCAAGTCAAAGAGCCAAGAAGCTAGCCGAAAAAGCAAGCCGCCGAGGTTGCGAGGTCAGTAATGGCTGTGATTTAAAAGCCAACCTCCTTTTGGGAGACTATACACAGAGAAAAGCATTTAACAAATGGGTTTTTAAGTAGCAAAAATTAAGGGAAAGTGTTATATATGGCACAGTTGCTTGGTATTTGAACATTTTGGAATAGTTTTTAAGTGGAAAAGCCAAGGAAAAATGTGATACCTCGCACAGTTACTTGGTATTAATTTGGAAGACTTCTTTGGAGAGTTGAAAATAAGTACTAATATTTCCAAGTGCAATAGTGTCCTTCCGAAGGACACTGCACGCCATTATTGCCTATATCTGCCGACTGGCCAAGTCAGTGCCAAGTCAAGTTTCTGAAGGGAGTGGCGGAGCTGGAACTGGGAGCGAGACGGAGTGACCCTGACTGCAGGCAAACGTGTTAATAAATCAAAAATTAAATTAGCATCGCTGACGTCTCTCTCACTCCATGTCTCGATGTCGATCAGGCGGAAGGGCAATTAAAAAAACAAATAAAGTGCAATTACAGTGTACATTTAGTGGCGCCTCCTCGCCAGCACTGCAGCGCTAATTAGCGGACTTGGGGCTGCCTCTTGGCATTGACTTGAGAGCCTGACCTTTCCCGACTCGCCGGAGAGGCTCAAGGAAGTGAACTGGAATGGAATGAGTCTCCTCCTCCCCGCCCCTTGACATGCAAATCATTTCCATGCAAACGATAATTGTGAGAGCCCAGCCACCACGCAGCTGGGCTTAATTCATAATTAAAGATCACGCAGAGTGCAAAGAGGCCGCCGTCGGTTGGGTGTAATATCACGGCTGGAACGAACTGTATTCATCACTGGGGACAATGCCACAGTAAACTAAACTAATAAAATATATAGAAAATTGATGTCAGGTCACCAAAAATCACTTCTAAAAAGCATATTACAATAAAAACTCTCTGTAAAGATCAAACTTCAACCAATTCACCCCGTTTAAAAATCACTTTCGATACCATTTTGTTTATAAATCTTTACAAATTCGCATTTAAAGAGATATAGGTACAACCAAGGCAAGTTTACCTGTAAATTGGCCTAAACTTCA
The DNA here is from genome assembly GCA_035046265.1 of Drosophila bunnanda. Classification (NCBI taxonomy): domain Eukaryota; kingdom Metazoa; phylum Arthropoda; class Insecta; order Diptera; family Drosophilidae; genus Drosophila; species Drosophila bunnanda. The sequence goes on from JAWNOB010000075.1 coordinate 10,579,434, forward strand.
ACTACTCTTACAACGAGCGGTGGGGCGCCGTTTGTAACTCAATCAGGCGTCAAAATGTGTGTGTGCGGCCCTTGAAATCAAATGAGACGAGACCGAAGCGAAACAAACCGAAAAATCGAGACCAGTCCGTCATCAGATCCGTCAAAGTGTCGGGCCCCAAGTCGGCCAAAAGCTAAGGCTGAGACTAAAGGCTAAAATCTAAAACCAAACCCAAAGCTGAGGCTAAAGCCAAGCCAACTGTGAAAACATCAAGAGCACAGCCTGTTGTTCGATATGTTTGTTCGAATATACCATATGGTATATGTGAGGAATGTGAATATTGTGAAAGGTATGGCGGCGATAATCACTATCTAAAATTCCAGAACAACGTGTTTTATTTACAATATATTGAAATCTGAACCATCTGCAAAATATACAAGAAATTCCAAAGGCACTATCTAGTATTTAGAGTCGAAATTTTAGATTGTTTAAAGTTTTAGATTTTTAAAGACTCTTGTTTAAATTTTTATTAAATATTCTGGGGTTTAATATTATTTTCTTGCCACATTTGATAACCAAATTATATGTTTTATAAGGAGTTTATCACTTTATCCCCATATTTTTATACAAATACACTTTTTTATTAATTCAAATAATCACATTCTTCACTATAACGAGAGCAAGCTCTGTATTGTAATGCATTAATCCATTTTTTATGGTATTGACAGTTCGTCTAAAGATCCGATTCCATTGGAATCTGTTCACACGATTATATATTGTATTTTAAATACTCCACACATCCCACACACTGAGGAAACTTACAGAATATATTTGCATACACGTTCGTTACACATTAGCACTGAGCTTTGGCTTTGGTTTCGCTTTTTGATTTTGATTTAATTATTTTATTATTATGACTGCCTTATAGGGTGGCAAACGGAAGTTTTTTCGGGGGCCTTGGGATTCTCATTCGATTTATAGATTTCGCCCAATTATTGGAAACACCGAACACAGAGAATTATTGCTGATTAAATGCCAACACATCGAAGCGCGAAAAAACACAATTTCGACTTTTTTTGATAGCGTTGCTAATCAAATTTGCTTGCCGCCGTGTCTCGAGATTCGTTGGGACGCGGGAGACACACAACGGAATCGGAGAGAGCGACAAAAGAAATTAATTTACGGTCTATTTTTTATATTATGGCAATGCTCACGGCGACGACGACGACAACGCTTGTGAATGTTTAAGCCATAAACATTTAAACAATCTTTTCGGTGTGTACCGCAGCACCGCTCAAAACACAATGAGCGGGCTCCACATTCTGAGTGAGCGAGCCGAGAGCAGCCCCAAAAGCACGCGCGGAGAGTGCACAGTGGTTGTTTGCCTACAAATCTTGCTCAAATTGTTGTCTGCGTTTAGAGAGCCAGAGAAAATTCTTGCTTGTGTTATACCTAACTAATAGTTAAATATACAATTTAATCAAATTTAAATCGATTATAAATTATAATTTAGAATAATAAAAACTTAATTTTTGCTACTGAATTTCCAAAACATATACCACTGTGCTTTGGCTAATGAGCAGAAGAGAGAAGAGAGTGTCACAGCCACCGTTGCACTTTGAGTGCCTGCTGCAAGTGAGTGAGAGTGTTGGGTGAGTGTGAGTGGGGTGGGGTGGGGAGAGGGAGGAAGCCGGCGTGTGAAAATTTATGCAATTTTCCTATTTTATAATATAAGAGCGGAAAATAAAGTAATGGGGTTTTGAACAAATAGTAAAAAAAAAGCCTCGGATCCATCCATTCGACAAGCATTTCTGCACAGAGGAAAATTGCAGAGAAAGCTAGTTTTAAATTGATAATTTACTAAATAATCAAGAGATTTTCAAAATAATCAACATATTTTATTTATTTTTAAATACTACAATATTCATTTCAGTTTCGGCTTTAATCAAACAAACTTCAACCCTTTAAAAGATATCGAATTTCGCTTAAATTCGGAAACAGTTTTGTTAAAACATTAATTAAATATTTTAGTATACATTTACAAGGTGGAAACATTAAAAGGGTGTGAACTTTCTGAATACGAAAATATGTATATGCGAAACTTAAAACAAAACATAAACATGTTTTGAAATGGAAATAAACATTTCACAAACAAGTGGCAAAAGCAAGTTAATATATTTCAAACGTAAACATTTTGTTAAGATAATAAATTTACATTTTTCATAAGCTAGAGATTAGCTAAAGAAATGTAAATTTGTATAAGATATTTTTTTTTTAGATATGTAAACTATTATTTAACCAGTTACAAAACCGAAGCGAACCCCTATTGAGATGTTTGAATATTAATTTGACAAGCCTTTAAATACCATAAATCCTAAATACTTATTTTATTTAAAGCATATAAGTATTTCCATCTCTTAAAGGGTGATCAACTTGGTACCCACATATTATTTAGCTTGGAATTATAATTAAATTAATCATCAAAATCATTTAAGTTTGCAAATTATACTTCCCCTCGTTGTAAACAATGAGGAATTAAATTTTAAATGGAATGTTTATAAATGAATTTCTGTTTCTCTGAGCAGTTGTATATCGTTTTATTTTCCAACTGATATGAAAGGCAAATTATTTCTGTTGGTGAACCTGCCTCAATTTGAGTTTCGTAGGCCCGACGCGATATAAACAAAGCAAAGTCGGCGATGATGTGCGAAAGTTCAATGCACGTTGATTACACAAAATATCAGGAAATCAGAAAATGTGAAAATCTGAAAAAGATGCAACACAATTGCTGGCAACACAGTTGTGGGACAGAACAAAGCATTCCGCTTTGCTTTTGCTGTAAGCGTAAATCACAATTTTATGGCATTTCCACGCAACTTGGCCAACAGTTGGCTGTTTCTTTTTTTTTTGTACGTGCCTTGTCGTTCTGACAACAAAATGTATCATTACCATTTAAAAAGAAGCTACTACAACATTTAAGAGACCAAAACGAACTGTTTAGCTGACTGCAGACCATAGACACATGTCGCGCAGTGTCTTTGGGCCAGGCCAAAACTCACTCACTCACTCACTCTGTTCATATGCAAATTTTAGCCCAGCAACGGGGGAAAAAAAAAAGAAATCAACAAAGTGTCTGACAAAAAGTTTATTTTGCAGAAGTAAATTTTGTTTTTCTTCTCTTCTTTTTTTTGTTTAACGAAAACGAAATATTTATGACCTCGAGGCGACAAAGCAAAAACAGACACTATGCACTATGCACAGCCACACACTCGGCTACCAAAAATACAGCAGTAAAAATACAAAAATAATAAAAAATAAAAATAAAAACCAGCAGATGCACAAATGTGCAAGCTGCTGTCACTTTTTCGCGCAAAATATTCCCTTTCCTGGTAGTTGGGAATGATGAATACATAATGGAATATGTTTTTAATCCAAATTAAAACAAGTAAAAAAAGAAGGAGAAGAGGAATAAAATCTAATCTGTATTGGCTGCATGAAAATTCAATAAACAAGTCCCTAATAACGTTGTTTGTGTAGCCTTTTTGGCTTAAAAAGAATAGAAATTTTTGTAGAATATTAAAATAAATGAAAATTTTATTAGAGTGCTTAAAAATAAAAAATAAAAAACACTGCCTAACGACAAACATATGTACAAGATGTGTTTTCATTCTATAATGTTAAGAAATGATAATAATAATTAATTTTAAAATGGTATTATATCTAAGACCTTATTGACGTAAAGCCTCATATTAACTACATTTTATTAAAGAATTTTATATATAAAATGTAATTCCCTGAGCAGAGTAATTCCCTGGTCGTTTTTATTATAAATGAAAATTTCTTTTTGCTTTTCATGCTAGGCAGCCATCATTTCTGACATTGTCGGCTGCGCGAAAATGTTTAATGTCAGGATCGACGACAAATGAGATGTGTGTGCTGGTGCATATAATGGCTCCGTGAGTCTGCCATTGCCTTTGAATTTCGATGGGGTGTCTGGGGGTCTGCCACATGTGCGTGCCAATAAAATAAAAACACACACACACCACGCACAAAAAAGTAAAACAAAATATATAAATATTTGGGGTAATGGGAAAGTGCGTGCCGCAAGCGAATGATTTACGATCCAACTGCAGTTGCGGTCAGTGCAAGTGAATGCATTTTCAGGCGACGCAACCGATCATCGTCTGGCACTATTATATGCACACTAAATCCCCCACAAGATCGTCAAGGTCAGCGCTCAATACCAATCGAGTGGAAATACTTTTGGCAGCCCGCTCGCCGGATTAATTAAGGCAGATACACAGATTGGGGGAGAGGCAGACAGAGAGGCAAAAAAGCCCGAAAAGTATCTGCTAATGTCCAAACAGCGGGCCGCTGAAAAAGTAATTATTATAAATAATTATTAGAGCGCAGTGGCAGTTAGGCCGCAGCGCCACCGGATCCAAGCGCTGAATAGCTATTGTTGTGCAGAAACAACACCATTCTGCTCTATCTGAATCTGGCTCTCAATCTGAATTTGGTGGCTGACTGCCTGCCTGCCTACCGGGTTGCTTTCGAGAGCGTACACAGGGAGAAAATAGTAAAATAATATATAAAAATCTATTACTTATTAAATTTATTATTGTTAGACCCTTGCAAGGTATTATAATTTTAGTCAGAAGCTTGTAACGCTGTGAAGCAGTCATTTCCGACCCTATAAATGATCAGCATTAACAGACGAATCAATCTAGCCATGTCCGGCAAAAATTTATATTTTTCAAAATTTTCCAAATTTTATAAGGGGTTACATCATTAAAATTCTAAAAATTGGACAAAAATTTTAATTTTTTTAATTTATAAATTGAGTATGCTGATTTATTAAACTAATAATAACAAACATAGGAAAGCTTTCCAAATTAAAATTAATGCCTTTTTGGCCTAGTTATGAGTTTTTTAATCTTTGATTTGGTGACAGAGAAAAACCATACTCAAGTTTCTAGAATTTTTCGAAATTTAAATATTTTAAAATTTGTAGATTAAATTGGGTTTAAGTTGACTTGAATTAAGAGTTTTCAGCTATTTTTGATCATCATCGAATTTTTATAGAATATAAAGGTAACATATCAAATAGATATGACCACGAATACCGTAATTAATAATATAAATCTGAGTTCTATTAACAATTCTAATAGGACCTATTCTTATACAAAAATATTCAAAATAATATTGATTAAAACCAGTTTTACAAGCAAGAAACTGACATAAAAATAACCAAAATCTTATAAGAATAAGATAATAACAATAACTTATTAACCCTATATAGATATGTATATATTTTCCCTTACAAATTTTCTCTTTGTGCATTTTAGTCAGACTGCTTTTAGCACATTGATAGATAGGCACAGGCCAACGCTCTCACTCGACGGCTACTAAAACCGGGGCGATATTATACTAAAAGGCAGCGAGGTGGGGCACAGGGAAAGAGATTAGGCCAGACACAGAGTTTTGTGTACATACATACATAGTATACACCGGTATAGAGACCATAACATAACTCCACCGCTCTTCCAACTTTCCATATTGAAAAATTTTCCATTGTTTGCGATTAGAGTTTGGCGATGCAAGTGCGCAGATAAGCCGCTCACTAAGAGTGTTTCCTTTAGATTTTACTTTTCTTTTTTGGCCCTCTATAACGTGCTATACGATTCCGTGAGCAGGGAGAATAGGAAGTCTAGAAACACGTAATTTGGTTTCAGCTCAATTGCAACTGACAACTGGGCGTGGTCCAGGTGGGTTTTTGCATATGGAAAAGAGATGGAAAAGCGGCAGGAAAAGAGAAAAATAAAAAAAGCCGGCGTCTGGAGCTCATTTGTTAATCTTTCTGCTTTTTATTTTGTTTATGCTCCATCATTATTCAACACTGAATATGCTCAAGAGCCGTTACGTTTGCACATAAATCCAACAGCTACGTTTGCGGTCGTCTACCGTTGCCTACTATTATTTACCCAGTTATTGCCGCTGCCATTGTTATTGTTGTTGCTAGGCAAATGTGCAAAATGTTAATAAACTTTTATTGCGCAAAAAAAAAAGTAAGGTAAGGCATAGTTGCCACTGCCACTACATTTATTATAATTGCGCAAAATATATGCGCTTTGATATGCCAGCGAATGGCAAATAATTTCCATGCTCAATCCCAAAACTCGCTTTTCAGCAATTTGCCAACGAAAGTCATCATCATGGCAATTGTAATAAATACAATATACAATATACAATATGTATATAGAAGCAGATGTTTGCTGTTTGTGAACTTTTTGTGTTGAATCATCATCGGCAGCGCATCTTTAAGCCCAACCAGCAAACAAAAAATAAACCAGAGGGTGAGTTCACTGCAAAAGGTGAGTCACGTTCAATATTTCAAGTGTCTGGAGAGAGCAGACCCTAAAAACCATTAAACTATTAACAGTAAGTATTATTTTGACATTTCTAAATAACACAAACTCTACTTGATATTTCCTGTAATTAGCCCCAAGCCAAAACTATTTTAACTAAAATGGTATTAGAATCAAAGTCAGACAAAATGCAAGGTTTAAAGATGAATTAAACGACCTTTAAAGTATCATCAATCTTCTCAGTTTTCAGCAAAACTTGTTGGTTTCGTTATATACTTTATATATAATATTAGTTAATATGCTTTGCTAGTATTTGTACTAAACGAAAAAGCTGACCAAGATTCAAAAGAACAAGAAGCGAAATCAATTAGCGTAAACTGGCTAATGATTCACTCAATCAATTGTTTAAAATGTTAATACATATCCAAAATATGGCCAAAAATGCTAATAGAGATATTATGGAACTGTCTAAATATTAGGGAAATAATTACTTGAAAAAGTAGCAGGCTTTCCTTTGAATAAATTAAAGGAAAATACTTTGGAAATTTGAATAATTACTGCACTACCAAAAAGAACCCCCTGAAGCTGCTTAGTAAATTAATAAAATCGAAAATTTAATGACCTAAATATGTATCCAGGTCTAACTTTGTAGTTCCCAAATTAGCTCTAAAGTTCCGCTAAAAAAACACTCCTAGAAAGTTGAAATGGGCCATAAAATACGCCAGCGACAGCGTTAGGTTTACTGCGCTTCCATTTGTTTACAATTCGCTTTTGGCCAGTGTCACCCACACACACACATGTCCAGTTTTAGTTATAAATTGCAGTCCGTAATGAATAATTACACAGTCTAATTAAACAAAATACGTAGTAAAAGGCACAAAAGGCGGCACAAAGGCAGAGCGAAAGAATAGTGGAACCCACGCAACTATGATGACGACATCGAGAGATCGCTTTTTGGGAGGCCGAATGACAATAGATCGGGGGGATACGGTATGCTGAGCGGGGGTTCTAATGCCAGTAAATAATATAGAAAAAAAATAACTGAAGCTGAAGCTTATTTCTACCCCCGGGGCAGGGCAATATGCCACAAAAAAAAAGCAGAAAAGTCAATGAACTCGCGTTCCATAGCTCCCCAAGCCCGTCAGTGGCCAATTTTTTTTATTGCCACAAAACCGTCCGTATGTAGTATATATGTGCTTTTCAATTTTCTGTAATTGTTGCTAGTTCAGTTCGCTTCTCTCTGCCAGTCAGCCAGCTTTCAATTTGCCTCAGTTAAGCGAAGCGTTGAATTGAAAGCGAGCTCCGCTCCGGCTCCGGCTTCGGCTCCGAGTCCATGTCCATAATTTGCTAATCACATTTGGCAAATTATGTTGTAAGCCGCACAATTGTACAATAAAAGCGATCGCTGGCGGCGACAGATGGGCGAATAAACACTTGAAAACAGATCAAATAAAGAGCGTCGGGTTGACAAATTTCCATGTCCAAAACCAAGTGGAAAGAAAGTCACACCAAATGAGGGGGAACACACACAGGAAAATAAATGGAAACCTGGCTGGCAGGCAGACAGTGAAAGGGGTGAAGGTAAGTCTTAACTTGGCTAATATATATATATATACATTGCAGTAATTAACTGCTGTACTTTCTCATATACAAACATCACAATTTGCGGTCTAGGAAACTCTTACTTTCCATCAGAAATAGCACACATGTTAGGCGGACCAATAGATCTTTGAAAACTTATTAGTTTCTCCATGTTCTTGGTGGCTTATATTATTATTATTTTTTTCAAAAGCTACCGCTTTCCCCAATCCCTAAAGAGGAAACCCAGAAAAGCCAGAGACAAGCCCCACACATCACACGCCAAAGAAAAGCCCCATGAATCATAAATATATATGCAAAAGTGACACAGAAAACGCGACGCTCGACACGTTTATTATGTGTCCGGTCAATGCCAAAATAGCGAGCGCCTACCGCCCCTCCCCATATTCTATCTGCAAAAGTAGAACTCTGAAACTATAAACAATTTATCTTGATTTGTTCTGGGTCTGGGAACCGAGCTCACGCAGCGCCGAAAGGTAAATGACCAAAAGCCATCGAATCGACGTGTCGTGCCGCCAAAATGGATTAATCAAGGGAGGTTTTATTGATGATCAAAAAACACATCATTTGGAGGACATTGCCATGTTGAATTAATTGTAAGTTGTATATATTTTATGATGATATACATTTTATAAGGTTTAGCGAGCCCGGAAATTGATTGAGGGAGCGCCCTTACAAGGGATTTGCTCGGGTCTGTAAAAAGTTGGTGGGATTAACTTTGATTTATGTAAAAGATGATCAATCTTTTTGAAGATCTTGCAATACAAATACCAGGTAAAATATTAAGCTCTCAAGGAGGCTGAAATTTAATGAATTTTATAGGAAATACAGCTTAGAAATTCTTAAATAGTGAAGTAATGATTGAAAGCAAAAACACACTTCAAATTAAAGACGAGCTAAAAGTTTAATTCTGTAATCCCATCAAAATGCCATTTCCAACTTTTGGGCAAACTTTGCAACTTTCAATTCTCGTTGCAGTTTTTCCGTTCATTTTCATAACGACTGCATTGACCCCCAAAAGCGGATTATTTCGTAATTGTCGAAAAGCCAAAGGAAAAAATACGAATAAAAATCGATAAGTGCTACGTCAGCTCGCTCTCGCGTATTTGAATTGGTCGACGAAGCGCATCTGAAGGGTGCTAGAAACCCCTTTGTTTTTGGCCTCAAGTGGAATTTCGGTTTCTCCTCGTCTTTTTCGATTTTAGCCTTTTCTGCTGCTGCAGCTCTCCCCCTGCCACCCGCTGTGTTGACTTATCTAATTTGCATAATTTCGCACGCGAAAAACACTCTGAAATTATATGTATAGTTTTTTTTTCTTTGCATGCAAATTGAAAATTGATTTCCGTTTCCAGCGATGTTGCGCAAAATTAAAGGTGTCGAAGGTTAGGGGGAATTGCATTTTGGCTTTGGCTTTGTGATTGCCGCATAAATCATATTTTATGGCCATAAACAAGGCAACAAGCATGCGTTATATTGGAATTAGGCACATTGGAGACTACCATTTTGATTGGCTTTGATTGGTAATAACAATTATTTATACGAACGATTGATTTATGAACTGATTGATTGATGTGTGCTACTGCCTTGTTTCACAACTCACTACACACTCTCAGCATCTCATCGCAATTGGGGACACTTTTTCAGGGGCTTCCGAGAATATTCAATGTGACCTTCTCCTACCCACGCCACTTAGCACCTCATCCTGGCCCAAAGCTTGGCTGAATTTGTGCCAAATATAAATCAGATCCAAAAGAGCTACGCCCACGGGGAATGGCGGCATACCTCGGGCCAAACGTAAACAAAGCGTGCCCAAAAATAGCCAGCGATTAGCATCTGGCCAGAAAGTCGAACATGATGATGATGATGATGATGATGAGCCATGAGCTTCCTCAATAGAGCTCCCCCTGGCCTCCATTAAAGCGATTCCCCCAACTTGCGTGACACTTTTGCCAAGCGTCGCCTGGGATCAACGCATTCTCACTGAGCCCGGCTAATTGTTCACACCCGCCATTCGCTTGGAATGGGTATGGGAATGGGTATGGAGCCACACCCAGCTGAAACTAATCTGTAAACAATTAAGGCAGGCGGCGGTTGCTGCAGCACATATTTCAAATTAATTTGCAGCATGTGCGACATTCAGCTAATTAAGTTTGCCCGCAGATGAATTAAAAAACAAACAGGAAGAGACACAAATATACTAATTAGCAGAAATCAATATTTCCTATAGGTTTAAAAGGGAACTAATATGTTTTCTGTTGCATCACCAATATAAAATAATAAATTATCGCTGAGTAACCACTAATATTTCAAGCTTTTCATTATAAAAGTTTCCTTTTCTGTACATAAAATACATAAAAAATCAAATTCAGTAATTAAATAGGCTGCAGGTCGGCCATTGATTGTTGTTTTTAATGTTAATGTTCAGTGGAAAAGTACGCCGCACTGCCAAGACGCTCGCTGATAAGACACCAACTAATGGGGGTGGGGTGGGGAGATGTAGGAAACTCGTGCCTATGGAAAGCATATCATTTGACTCACTTTCACACAAACAAACGAAAGGCAGCAAACAAAAGCAAACAACACGAGGCCGGCGAACGTGGAAACAAACACAAACACGGCCCGCAAAGCACAAACACATGTGTGAGAATGTGGGTGAGAGGGCACAGTAAATACTCCCTTTAAACGATATTTTCGTTGCCCAAGAGCCGCTTATCTGCATCGCTCTTTGTGTAAGCTAACATTAAAATAGTAGAATAATAATAATAAAATGAGGAAATAATTAGAAATTTCATTATCTGGATAAGGGTCCTAAGGCAACAAAGTGGAAAGCACAGATACCAGAACAGAGATGCTCAGGTAAAGTACCTTTTACCTTTTTACCAAAGGTACACGATTAAGATTATTCAAGGTACATGCAGTCGATGCATCATAGAGAGTAGGTCTGTGTTCTTTTTATACTGCTAACAACGACTTTACAGCAGTTTTTATACAAATTTAAATACAAATATAAATAAAACTATTATATATACATTAAATAGACAAATTTCTATATAACTATAAAATTAAATTCAATAATGCCCAAGGCATGTTCAATCTGTACCAATAAACCTCGCCTAAAAGTCACAGAGATTATAGGAGAAAGCATTATGTTACCATATCTTTTACACTTTGTTTTTTAAGTTACGTAGATAGGAAACCCCCTCGCACCCACAGCGGTTAAGACTCGCGACTGATTAACTAATTGAAAATTTGTTTTGCATTTGTCTTCGCCTGTTTTCTGCTTCTGTTTGTGGCTTCTCTTCCCTTTCCTCTAATGGAAATGGAAAATGGAAAATGAAAAATGAGAAATGAGTAATGGGAAGAGTAGAAAAAAGTGGTAGCACACTTACGCTCACACACATATTTACATGTGTGTTGCGTAGTCGCCCTAACGGTAAAAAACATTTGTAATTGCAATTTGTGCAAAGAGTCAAGTGTCAGCTGTTCGCTCCCTCCCCCCCAATGTTGCTATCTCTTTCGCCCCCTCATTCCATCATTCTTGCACGCAATATGGCGTCATGTCTTTGGCATCTCACTCGCACACACACTGAGAACAAAATTGAGTGTGTGTGTGTGTGTGTGCGTGGTCACATGAAATGGTCAGAATGAATGCGACAATTAAAATAAGTGAACTAAGTTACAAACTACAAAGCGAGGCTTTGGCTTTGGCAGTCAAAGCGAATTGTTGTAAATTATAGTGTGTGTGGATAAAGAGAATTAGAGGGAAAATATTTCTAGGTCAGTGGTGGAAATGAGCTCATGTGCCATACAGTGGACAAACGTTATGGTGGGAGCTTTGAAAATACTTTGAGAAAAAGCCAAAAGTAAGGCTATACAAATATAAACTTGTACTTGTTAGCATGTTCCTTTATTATCATTTTACACCCAAGCCTACACTTAATCATTCATAATTTGATAACGCTGGAATTTGTATATTTAATGATAAGTAAACATAAACAATCTGGCGTTACTGGCGCCCTGATACAGACATCAGATATACATATAACATTAACACCCGACTTCCGACTTGAAGAAATTCGCATGAGACACCGGGTGTCGGCATTATTGATCGATTGTCAGAACCGTCGATGAAGCACTTAATTTACCATGCTTAAAAATAGCAATTTTTGGCAACCCAATTCCCGGGAAATAAATGGGACTTCGATTACGCCAAAATAATAGGAAAAACTGAACAAAAAAAACTTCGGGAAAACGAAGTTTGAATACCCTTGTAGTCTGGTTATGAAAATCGTTATAACTAAGGCAAAAATTCATTAATTTTAATTCGGAAAGCTGCTCTGTGTTAGTTTTTATCAGCTTTATAAATCTGCATACGAAATTTCAAATTTAAAAACATTAAAATTTTTTTCAATTTTTGACAATTTTAATGATGTAACCCCTTATCTTTTTTTGAAAAAATGGAAAAATTTTCGAAAATTTATTTTATGACCGGATATGGCTAGATCGACTCGGCTGTTGATGCTGATCAAGAATATATATGCTTTATAGGGTCGGAAATGACTCCTTCACTGCGTTGTAAGCATCTGACTGAAATTATAATACCCTGCAAGGGTATAAAAACTGATAGCACCTAGGTTGGTTATATTATTTTTCCCTGAAAACTGACAACTATTATAATAAATAATTTTTTCGATTTAAAAATAATAATAAATACAGAACGATACTGATAATGTCGGCAAGTGTTATCTAAGGGAGATTCCGCCACCCCCTTTTTAATAATAGTACCTGACCTGGCCAAGATAAGGATAAGAATTGCACTGGAAACAGTGACGCATATCACTTAGTTGCTATAAGTAAGCCCCCTAAGTCCGGACCCACTTGACTTTTGGCCAAATTGGAATGCCCACGCTTCTGTTTGGATTTTGGATTGGTCTGGGAATCGTTATATGGGGATGGCGCGTCCAGAAAACAGAGTGCCAAATGCTGAGCAAACTGAATAAATTTAAACGCACACAGCTGTTGGGATTTAAATTTACTTATTTTTTGTTATTTTCTGGTTCGTTGGCAGCCAGTGAGTCATATATAGAGGTGTTTCAAGGGAACTCTGTGTTGGTTTGATTGATTAACTAGTCGGCAATGCAGTCATATTTTACTATACTTTGCCTTTTTTAAGACGTAGCTGCTCTGACACAATTTTTGGGGATTTTCGTGGAAGTCGAAGTTAGTTTAGATATTAAGATATTTATCACGATTAATTTATAACAACAACAATTTTAATGCATAGAGATGTTATTAATAACTGTCAATCTTAGGCAAAATTAATATTTTCTTGATTTAATGGTGAAATTAGATAATTTTCTCTCACTTTATGTCTATGAAATTAGCCAATGTTTTTCGCTTTCCTCCATAAAAAAGGTTATTCCCACTGAAATTCCGACAAAAACCGAGTGTATGTAAATTGGGTTAATAACTTATTTCCATGTTTGTATTTTGCATTAGATGACTTTTATTTTCACAGCTCTTGATGCGGGTTTTATTGATTTTTCTTATTTGCATTTCCATTTGTTGGGAAGTGCAGCTGGAGAAAGGGCTAGAGGCAGGGGCGAAACAAGGCAGAGAAAAAGAGACAGAGAGCCGAGTGGGCCGCCAAAAATACGCGTTCGGCTTATTTGTTGTTTGCGGTAAGTCACTGCCTGTGTATTAGTGGGCACAGAGAGAAGGAGAACGAACACGAAAGAGAGATGCGAGGATACAGGATGCGAGAAAGCTAGAGAGAGAAAGGGCTCGATTCCTACCCCAATTGCGCCCGGCAGCTCCAAAATGGCCCACGCATACACACACACACACACACACACACACATACAGGCAGGATGAAAACACAGCTGCAGCGGCGCTGATTTATTGATTTTTCACTGGGATACCGATTTCCCCCAATTATTTGCGAATTACATAAAGTAGACGTTATAAAAGTGGCGTATAAAATTGGCACACCGCAGGAACCTAAAAATAGCCATTATCCCCGCTAAATCGCACGCTATAATTAATGCCCTTGACTCGTTTTCCGTTTTTCTCTTTTTATCAGCCGTTTCTTTTCTACCTGCACACTCACGCATGCACTCACACCCATGTCGTTGCAGAGGCGGCAAAGAAGGAGGCGAAATAAGGAGATGCCAAAACCCACACAACAAAAAACGGCAACACAACAACAACTAACGTGTGTGTATACTCGGCCTGTACTAGGGCTCATACTTACTTTTTTTAGTTAAGCAAGCGCCGCTCGCAGGAAGTCGCTATTGGCCTTATTGAGAGTTTCACAGCAGCTAAGCAGCATTTTCGCCAGTTTTTATTTTGATTAATTGGACTCCATTGCACGACACTTTCATTAATGATTTTTCCTTTGCACACCGCAAAAACTGGACACTGCTTGTTTTTCCGTTTTATTTTATCTTTCTGGGATGGCTCGAACTTGGGGCGAGTGCATAACTGGTTTTTCTGCACAACTCATTTGATTTCGCGTACGCAGTCCCTCTGTTTTTCTAAATCAATGCACACACACCGCACCAATAGGCCGCTCTCAATTGCGCGACAATTCACTTGCTTGCACTCTGTTTGTTTATTAATTTTTAAAAATAATGAACAATGACGAAAAAACGCGACCGACCAGCGGGCTAGAGGTGGAAAAACATCGATGAAAACATCGATACACCGATGCTTTTCGAAAATCATCGATGTTTTTTCGACTATCGATGTTTCTGTGCCGTCACTATCCCACGGAGAGAATTCTGTTAGGTTACGCTCACACCCTGTTAAGATACGCTCACCCCCTGTTATGTTACGCTCTTTCTCCGATCTGTTAATTTCTACATGAGAATTCGACGCCAAACATGAGAATTCGACAACAAACATGAGAATTCGACCCCAAACATCTGTAAACGTGTAGAACCGTTCAGTAACTGTGTAGAACCGTTCTGCAACGGTGTCAAATGCAAACTGCAATATGTAAACGCGTAACAGTAAAATGTAAACATAGCTTGGCGCAATTATTTAAAATTTGTAGAAAATGATTAAAAGTATCAGCAACAGAATTATTTTTATAAGTAGTAATTTATAAACGGGTCGTTGTTGCTAAACAAATTTTATTCATAAATATATAACTTAAACAATTAGGACTCAGCACTTCCTCACATCCGGAACAATACCGCACTCGGCGAACGGATCAGGCTTGACCTCCTTTTTAGCGCACGGTGGACACTCCACGCAGCAGAGGTCATCCTTGGCAGTAGCCTTCAGCAGTCCATCGATGTTCTCACCCTTCGCCGGCTTCAGGTTCGTGCCGGAATTGACGCGGGCAGGAACCTCACTCAGCTTGGTCTTGGAGGAGGAGGACTTGGGCTGCGAATACTTGGGCGCGTCCGGTGGATTGGGTCTCCCCCAGAAGTCACGCGGCACATCCCAGATGATCAGTGATCCGTCTGTGCTCCCGGTAACGAACATGGTCATGCAGGGACTGTAGGCACAGCTGATCACCGAAGAGGCGTGCTCGGAGCCCAATCCAACCACGGCACCGCTGTTGTAATCCCAAAGCTTCACCTGTAGATCGCTACCCACGCTGATGAAGTAGTCCCCGGTCTCGTTGATGGCCACGCAGTTAACCGAGGACTTCTTGGAGGCAGTCAGTTCCCGGATCAGGGCTCCATTGTAAACACTCCAGTAGATGATCCGCCCGTCGGAGCCGCAGGTGATGACCTGCACACCGCTTGGGAAATATAAGGCGGACATGAACTGAGTGTTCGAAGTCACCACCTGCTTGCGGGTCATGCGTCTGTCGGGGATTGGGTTATAGCATTAACTGATAATACAAAATATATAACTCGCATCCTACTTTATGTCCCAGATGACACAGGAGCCATCAGTGCAGGCAGAGATCACCTCTGTGTCCAAGTAGTTAATATCCAGCGATGTTATGGGCCCTGAGTGGTCCTTCAGAACGCCCAGCAGATCCTGACGATAGGGATCAATCTTCCAAACCCTAACTTGACCCTCGATGCCTCCGGTGACGATTAGGCGACCTGTAGAAGCCACAGCTAGGGCGCTGCATCCTTGAATAGGATGGGATAGAACATGGTTGGTATTAGTAGCAAAAATCAAATGTACTCCTCTTACCCTTATTGTGAGCATTTGGAATGGCATAGATGAGTCTTCCGGTGATCGGGGTGAAGGCTCGAATGATTCCATCGTTCCAGACGGAGACGATGCTGGTGCCGTCGTGGGTGAAACGAACAGCGGCGCAATTAAAGTTGTGAACCATGATGCGGAGCAGTTCCTGCTTGCGTCCGGAAGACCAGATGCGAATGGACTCCTTACCCGAGGTGGCAAAAACAGCTGAGTAGTTTCTATTCAAATGTATAGGTATAATTTAAAGACTAATGACAACCTTCAATGAAAAACTCACTTGGGGAAGGTTATGCAGTATACGGACTTGGTGTGACATGTTCGCAGTAGTTTCAGGACCCAAGTCTTGATATTGAGGCCATAAATCTCGTTAGTGTCGGTGCAAATGTAAAAGAGATCGGTCTTCGAACGAACAAACGTGGAAATCCTTCCCGAAACATGGGTCTTCTTCAGGGTGCGCAGATACGGCCAGGTGGGTCCCGGATAGTCCCGGAAATTGATCAGCGGCACATCGGTGCGCTCCTCCACCAACTCAACATCTCCATTGCCGGCACCAATCAGCAGGCGTCCTCCTTCCAGGACGTACAGGGCGCGCACCCCATTAACATACCGATTGCAATCCCGACCCGTTGGCTTTCGAGGATTGTGGGTGCCGAAGGCTCCAAGGATGCCGCTGGTGGTTCCCGGCTTACTCACAAAATCGCGATCGCAGCAATTGAGGGTGATCTTCACGATATCGCCGGTCCCAGTGCCCAGATAAGCGAAGTCGTCCGTCTTATTGATGCGGGCGCAATAGAAGACCCGAGTCTTGCTGGCCATCAGGACATCCTGGACGTATAGCTTCTTCTGTTCCCGCAGAATGCTCCAGAGGCGCAGATGACGATCTCCGGCAGTTATGAAGAAGTAAGGATTATTGTGCAGTGGCCGGACAGTAAGGGCATTGCCGGAAATAGCCCGAGAGGCCGGAGTCTGGCAAATCGGAGAGCTGTGGTAGGATTAGCTGTGATCGCTTTGGACTATGATTAACTCACGATGACTCCATGTCGAAGATGATGACAGAACCATCGTCCACCCCGCCAATAGACACCACACAGCGGTCCTCAGCCGTAAAGCAGATGGACTGCACTGAGACCTTGTGCAGATCGTGACGGGCGATCTCCTTGCGCTGCTCATAGTCCCAGACGATGACGTAGCCCCTGAAGCCCATGTGGTTGATCTGGCCCGAGGCCATGTACTTGCCGCTCTTGCTCAGATCAAGACAGGATATGGTGTTGGTGTGTCCCGCCACAAATTCCTGTGTGTTCTTGGCGTAGTCGGCGATCCCGATCTTGTTACCCAGCGCAAAGATAAGCGACCCGGTGGCCGGATGCTGGCGCACTCCATTCTCCACCTTTCCGTTGATTCCGAAGATGGCGCGCGGCAGGAGCTGCCGGCAGGCCTCCTGCTCGTGGGCCATTCTTACGGGACTATATGGACACTATATAAAATATATTTATTTCCGAATGTAACATATGATAGTGGGCTTGTGTCGATTCTTTTTTTATGCCTTGTGTTTTGTCGGCTTGTTTTCCGTTTGAAAACAAGAGTTTTCCAGCGTTGCTTGGTTGCCGTTGCCAACAAAGTTGAATTCAAAATTTGAATTTAACGGCAAACATTTTAAAATGCCCCGCTAGCTATCCCGCTCTGGCACAAACAGCTGTGGCCAGCGACAGTTGGCAACGCGGTATTTACCTTTTGCTGTTTTCGCAATTATCGCGGTTTTCACTTGCCGGCGTGGAAAGAAGAGACGTGGAGAACAGAATAATCTGGGTAAGTACGACACACATATAGCGGTTCCTATATATATAGCTCACACCACTCTTTTCCAATCGCTATTTACAGTTGAGCGACGAAAGGCAAAGCAACTCAAATACTCAATAATAATTCTCCCACTTGACCGAAGCAAACAAAGGAAACAAACACGATGCCTTCTATTGGGGGCGTTCTGTGGCCCCTGGGGCTGACCCTGCTCCTCCTGGGACTGATAGTGCCCTCGCATGGAGCACGATTCCGACGAGGTCGCCTTTACAGCGGCTTCATCGGTGACCCCAGCCAGAAGGCCACGCTTCAACGGTCCCTGCCCATCGATGATCTGTGGTTCGAGCAGCGGCTGGATCACTTCAATCGCCAGGACTCGCGCACCTGGCAGCAGCGATACTTTGTGAATGCCGACCACTACAGGAACGACACCTCCGCCCCCATATTCCTGATGATTGGCGGCGAGGGCGAGGCCTCGGCCAGGTGGATGCGGGAAGGCGCCTGGGTGCACTATGCCGAGCACTTCGGTGCTCTGTGTCTGCAGCTGGAGCACCGTTTCTACGGCAAGAGCCATCCCACCGAGGACTTGGCCACCGCCAATCTGGCCTATCTCAGCTCCGAGCAGGCGCTGGAGGATCTGGCCAGCTTTGTGGTTGCCATGAAGGCGAAATTCAATCTAGCCGACGGACAGAAATGGATTGCTTTTGGTGGCTCCTATCCGGGATCGCTGGCTGCCTGGGCCAGGGAGAAGTATCCTCATCTCATCTATGGATCCATTAGCTCCAGTGGCCCGCTGCTGGCCGAAGTGGACTTCAAGGAGTACTTCGAGGTGGTAAAGGCCTCACTGGCTGCCTACAAACCGGAATGCGTAGACGCGGTGGCGCGCAGCTTTTCTCAAGTGGAAATCCTTATGAGGCACATGATCGGACAACGCAGTCTGGACGAGAAGTTCAAGTGAGTGTTCTGGATAATTCCAGATGAAACTCATAAAGTTGATAAATATCAGTTTCTTTAGATTAATTTAACTATAGGTTACAATAACCTTTAAATTCTCTTCAAGACTGTATAATCTAACCGCATTTCTTTTAGGACCTGCACTCCAATCAAGGACTCGATTGACAACCAACTGGATATTGCCAGTTTCTTCGAGAACCTGGCTGGAAACTTTGCCGGAGTTGTTCAGTACAACAAAGACAACAGTCCACATGCCACCATTACCATTGATGATGTAAGCTCTGTCCCCTATATAATCCTTTATAGAATTATAGCCACTATATCCTTAGATATGCGATGTGATGCTGAATACAACCGCTGGCCCGCCTGTGACTCGTCTGGGCCTGGTGAATACGATGCTGCTGAAGGAATCGAATACCACATGCCTGGATTACAAGTATGCCAAAATGGTGGATGACATGAAGAACGTGTCCTGGGACGCGGAGACTTCCAATGGAATGCGGCAGTGGACGTATCAGACCTGCAACGAGTTTGGCTTCTATCAGACATCGGAAGATAAGGCTGATATCTTCGGTGGCCGGTTTGGTGTGGACTTCTTTATACGCCAGTGCATGGATGTATTCTCAGGCAACATGGATGCCAAGTATTTGGAGCAGGTTGTCTCGCAGACCAACAAGCATTATGGAGCTCTGCATCCGCAGACGACCAATGTGCTGTATGTACACGGCTCCATTGATCCCTGGCACGCGCTGGGCTTGGTCAAGTCTACGGATAAGGCTACGCCTACGATTTACATAGAGGGTAAGGTGTGCCTTTGAATAAGTACAGAACACGCATTCGAAATGTATTCTTTTTTAGGAACCGCTCACTGCGCCAACATGTACGAGCCGGTGAAAACCGATCCTCCCCAGCTGGTGGCGGCCCGCAACAAGATTCTCAAATATTTGGCCAAACTGCTTGAGGGCTACACCTTGATTCCCAACTGAAACCCGAGCAGCAAAAGCACCAGCAGAAAGTGCACACGTACGGAAGTTTTCTGGTTGTCAGCATGTTTTCTTTATTTTGTTTAGTTTTCCATGCATTCGCGTATTAAATGCACTCCGCTGCGAGTTAATCCTTCTTTGCCTGGTCCATTTTCTCGTGGAAGCGCTTCCAATAATGCTGCACCTTGTCGTTCTGAAGGATATTTTGATCGATAAAGTGCATCACCCAGGTACCAGTGAGATAGGTTAGGTCATAGGCGAAGGCAACGGCGCGGAAGAAGTACTTCTCGGTCTGCTGCTTGCTGGGCAGATTGGCTACGATGTCCTGCAGCTTCTTGGCAGCCGCATCCTGAGCCTCCTTAGCCTTCTTCTGATTATCGGACTGATTTCCCTGATTTCCCTGCTGCTCCGAGAGAGTAGACCCATCGCGCTTATCCGTAAAGTTCACGCAATTCTCCAGGGGCTGGACTTTGTCCAGCTTACCCACAATTGTCGGTGGGGCACGCAACTCCGAGGTAGCAGAGCCCTTCTGCGGATGGCCCTGATCATCCAGCCCAATCGGCGCTGCATCCATGAAATTTGTCGGCTTGCCACCATCTGTTCCTTCCGCAGAGTATAAGCGATAGGAATTCAGCACCAACACCGACTTGTAACCATTACGCAACTGTAACGTGGAAGATCCAGCTGCAAGACACGGACAATGATTGATCAGATTAATCACATTCCAGTACGCTCCAGCACGTGCACTGAACTTACCCCAGAAATGGAACCGGCATCCCGCCACTAACGGATTGCATTTTAAATTGTTTCTAGCCACCAAAGTTGCTCGAATCATTGTCCAAGATTTTTTGCTTCAACGAATGCAGAATTTCAACAACGTTTTCCAAAAGGTCCAACAACGACGTTGACAAGCCGACACCGGAAAAGGGGCCAACTGAGACCTAGAGTTGTGATAATATTCAAAGGAAATGGAATAGCGGGAAAGAACACATTTCGAAGGGTACAAAAAAAGCAGCAAAAATATAGGTTCAATAAAAAAATAAATTTCTAAACAAAATTTGTCATTCCTACATTTATAATCTATGAAAAACAATTATAAATTTAATATTCTCTGAAGAAATTAAAGAATCCATTCCGATTTGAGGCGAACAAAATGAATTGCGATACAGAATGGCAGCCCTTGGCCTGGTGACCCGACGCTGTGGCAACGTTGGCAGTAAATCTAATTTTGTTTTATAAATTGTCTTTTTATTTAAGCTATTACTAAACATATTAGTAAGTTTACTAGTTACATTTAAGGCTTATAAGCGATCGCATACAACTCCAGGCCTGAAAGTTTACATTATTTCAACGCTGTCAAGCTCTTGGCAAAAAAATTAAACGCGTGACAGCGCCAGGGTTGTAAAACGCCACAAATAGCACGGTCGAAAAGGGGCTTCTCTACACGATGGAATTAGTGCCCCCTTTGCGCCTGCGCCATTAGATAGCGGAAAAGTCTTAACTAAGTTCCAAAAGAAAACCGATCGAGCTCGGGGGGCTGGTTATTAGGATATACAGAAACCCATCGGTTGTCCTTTGCGTACTTTACATTTGTTAGGGGCTACAGTTTTTAAATTAGTTAACCTACGGGGTGCGCAACGGTGGTTAACTAAATTGCAGTTGGTTAATTTGTTCCGCGACTACTGGCAACCAAATCGGTTATTAAACATAAGTGTGTGTCAAGCATGTAAAGCATTTTAAAACATAGGTGTATATGGAGCATACAGTTACGTATATATATATGTATATAGAGCGTAAGTGTATCGAGTTCCTTAGCGGGTAATGGAAATGTGTTGATGCGCGTTTTCCTTTAATACTACATACGACGCAAGCTACATAATGATGATCTCTTGCCGCCCCTTAGAATAAGCCGATTTGTTTCAGATTGTTCTTGATGATCACATCGGTGACGGCATCGAAGACGAACTTGACGTTGTTCGTGTCCGTGGCGCAGGTGAGGTGCGTGTAGATCTCCTTTTGGTCTTTTCGCTTGTTGAGATTTTCAAACTTCATGCGAATGTAGTTGGCCGCCTCCTCAAAGGTGTTGGTACCTGTTTGTAATAAGAAATTTAATGTATTATCTGATTGATGCATTCTATTTCATGACTTCTTACCTGTGTACTCTGGGAAGCATATCGTCAGGGGAGATCGCTTGATCTTCTCCTCAAACAGATCCTTCTTGTTGAGGAAAAGTATTATGGAGGTTTCCACAAACCACTTGGAGTTGCAGATGGAATCAAAAAGCTTCAGGGACTCGATCATGCGATTCATCTCCTCGTCCTCGGCCAAGACCAAGTCGTAGCCTGAAACAAAAAAGTTAGGGAAATTAATGACACTATAAGATAATTTTTAAACACAAAAATCTAATGAATAACACCTACCCGATAGGGCCACACAAAAGATGATGGCTGTAACCCCCTCAAAGCAATGGATCCACTTCTTGCGCTCCGATCTCTGGCCGCCCACGTCAAACAGTCTGTAAGAAGAGTTTATCCATTAGAATAACATCAACCCAAAAGTGAGTCCAACTTACTTAAAGTGCAGCTGCTTGCAGGAGAAGTGCGTCTCAATAATGCCAGTGGTCTTGACTCGCGTGCGGAGCACATCCTGCTGGGTGGGGATATAGTTTGGCTGCGCGATGCGGTCCAGCGAGTTGAGGTAGTAGCCCGCCGAGTCATTCAACTGATATTCACGAGAACGGGCGAAACTCTGCTGTACTCCACCATCGGCCCACAGTTTCTTCATTAGCAGAACAATCTCGGGTAGCAGGATTCCCTCATCCGCGGCGGAGGCGTGTGTAAAGAACTGGCGGGCAATGTCCGTCCTGCCAGGATCGGCAAACTCTATCTTTAGACGACCCATGGCACGGATGATCACCATCAGGCTCTGGACCGTGTTGCTGTATACCACACGACGGTACTCCTCGCACTCCTCCTGCGAGTAACCAGTCTCGTGGATGATCTTCATCTGTTTCACTATCGTGGATTTGCCCGATTCACCGGCTCCTAAAATAAATAACAATTGAGAAAGGGTATAAGTATACAAAATAATGGAAAATTGAGGCGTTTAAAGGGTGTTTAATTGTATATATAAAATATTTCATAAATACTATATAATATTCCCGTGCCTCCACAGAAGGGGTGTGAGCTCATTGATGCAAAATGCTTCTCCCCAGTGGGCGTGACCTGACCATAATTAATCAAAATATCACGTTCGGGGCTCCAAAAGCTGAATGAATCGATGAGTGTACAGCCGTAGGAATAAAAATGGAAAGAGGTGGATCTAAACTGAAGCTGGGGGGAATAGGGAGGAGGATTTTTATGAATGAATGCTACGAACGATGCCAGAAAACTCGCTCAATTGGCGGGATCAAGGGGCCAAAAAGCTGACTTTTTACGATTAATTGCGCTGGTCATGTAGAAATAAATTAATGAATCTTGAGAGTGAATAAGATCTGTACGTCTATGGGCCACAAAATAGAACATAATGAAAAATTAATACAGCGGGACAAATTTATATATTTTTTTAATTTTTCCGCAACCTTAATCATTATTTGCTGAATTTATGTTGCCATGGACTGAGTATAATCGCCAAGCCCTTGGGTTCATTGAACCTCCCCCGGCGGCTCCCAACGATTCTCAACGGCTATCAAAACCCGGGGGAACTAAAGCCGACACAGTAATGCCTTTGAAAACTTTCAATTGTAAAATGAGACCTGACCGCCGCGAGAGCTTTAATAATAAAAACAAACACAATCCTCTGTCGTCTGGCTGACCACATGAGTTTAATTTCTGTTTCGAATGATAAAAAACATAATCACATTACGTGTTTACCAGTTTCCCTTTTCGATGAAGACAGCTCAGCAATATAATAGAGGAAAAAATGGCAAAATAAAACACTAGCAGCTCTTGTCGCTGGACTAAGTTTTATTTCAGTTATCAAGCGGTATACGAGTGTTGCTGGTGATATTGCAACAATGGAGCATTAAGCCGCCTTTTTGTTGCAGTTTGGGTCCATTCCCAGAGACCATACTTTCGGTCCTCAGTCCCAGACACAGGCCCCGGATGATTAGGTAATTGCTAGGAGCTCTAAAACAGCATTACTTTCACTTTTTTCTCCATTTCAGGGCTTGGATGATGGTACTTGTACTAAAACCAAGTTTGTTTTAATACATTTTGTTTCATTTTTTGAAAATAAATCATACATATAAGTTTTAAAGCTCCCTTGGGTCCAAATCTGCTAATTATTTTAATCTCAATGTAGTTTACAAATATTCCGAGGACTGGCATGAGCCTTACTTCTATATAATTAACTTTATTATTCGCTTGTATGATCATTATATTTATATTAGTGTTGTAGTCTTTCAGTAATTAAACAGAGATTCTACATATTTATGTTCAATTCCACGATTATTCTATTTTATATATATTCCTAACGAAACAGCTATGTATTTGAATATTTGATTCATTTTTATAAACTGATAAACCTTAAAATATTATTTACTACAAAGGAAATAGAGGAACCCAGTACACAACATTTAAAACAGCATTTTAAGCATTTAAATTCAATTTTAAAATGTCGTTTTAATATGATAATTTAAAGTTTCATTGTTAACTATTGCAATGTAATCCCTCTGATACCCTACACCTTATATTACTCTACCGCCATTGCTATTGCTTTAAGCTTGTTTTTGTAAACAAACCCCAAAATAGTTATTTTTAATTTTAGGTAATCTTAACAATGCGTACTAATTTTGCAATAAAATAAATGTCGTAAAGCGAGAAACAGAGACGACACACAGAGATAATGGCTGAAAAACACGGTCGATCGTCGTCACATAATGATGAAAATGACAGATCTGAATACGAATATGGACATTAGGCGACGTTCAAACCTGCCACTGCCACCGTATGGAAAAAACGACTAACAAAGCCACAAATGAACGGCAGAAAAAGGTCAATTTAATAATAATAATAATAGCAACAAATTGTATATATATCTATGTGTGTGTGTGTGTCTGGGTATTCATTTATCAATGCACCGTTAGCTGTGTGCCATAACAAGGGAGAAAGACCGAGAGAGGGCTAGAACAACGGCGGTACGCACAAAAGCGATCTTAAGCCTCGCTTACAAGCCCATTATCATCGCGATCGTGCTGATCGTGCCCCATGCTCAAACGGTATTATAATTAACATCATTATGCAGTGGATATCGCGCGAAGAGCGAAGATCTCTTGGGGCTCTGGAATCACAGAAAGTAAGGTCTCCTCAAGCAAATAATGGCTTCTTAACAAGAGCCTAAGGGATCGCAAATTTCTTATATTAGACTTTACAAATAAAGGTATAATTAAATATATATTTTTAGACGGTCATATATTTTTATATTAGTTAAATTTCAGTTCAGGTTATTCAGTATTTTAGAGTAATTCAAGACATTGACTTAGTATTCTTAACTTAGTATTCTTTTTTGAAACCCTTGCAACGGGAAAGAAACTAATCGTGTTCCTTGAACAAGAAAGAAAGCTAAAGCCGAAGGTTTATATACGCTTGCAGTTTGCAATTGAATCGGAAATCGATCATAGCTATAATTTTTTAGACAAATCAAAGTTTAAAAAACTCATAACTAAGCCAAAAATGCATTAATTTTAATTCGGAAAGCTTTTCTATGTTAGTTTTTATTAGATTAATAAATCTGCAAACTCAATTTAATATTTAGAAAATTTTCATTTTTTAACAATTTTTGAAAATTTTAACGATGTAACCCCTTATAAAATTTTTAAAAATTGTCAAAAATTTCGAAAATTTATTTTTCGATCGGACATGGCTAGATCGATTCGGCTGTTGATTCTGATCAAGAATATATATGATTTATAGGGTCGGAAATGACTTTTTCACATTGTTTCGAGCTTCTGACTAAAATGAGAGTACCCAGAAAGGGTATAATAATCTCATTCAACCAATCCCTACTGTATTGCTCTATAGGGCGGGGACTTGCCAGGCGTGTGCAGGCCAGTAATTGGCCGGGGTGATGATGATTGAAGTCTGTAGAATCATCATTAGAAGCGGTGACTAAGGCCCCATTGAGAGCCCCATACCAAAACAAAAGCCAAAGCTGGCGGGGGAAGAGAGAATCGTTGTACTCCTCTCTTCCCTTTCTCGTTTTGGGAAAGTGTTTGCGACATGAGTAATCGTGTTAAATGGCGCCTGGAAGTCAGCTATCGGAGGTGGCGGCGAAATGTGTTAATCAGCGGCGCCAGAGTGTAAAATTGTGCGGATCCACTAAATAAGTAAACAATTAAATCAGATGAAATAGGGCCGTGCAACGGAAACCCCCACCCTTGCCTAGTGATGAACTCAATGATGACTTTCACGCAAAATCTTACTTATCATCGATGTTTTCCCCCCCAACTTTCTTATATAAATTATTACGGTTTCAGCAATTATTTAACTGTTTGTATGGTTGAAAATTGACGTATAAGGTCGCTTAGCGATAATTTTGATAAGCCAAATGATACTTTCAGGGTTTGTTAGTGAGTGAGTCTCGTCTGTTTGTATGTGCATTCTTGAAAAAATATATATACGAGTATATTTTGTAGATTAAGTCGCTGTGTTGACAGTCTGCTGTGGCTTCGATTTTGATATTGGTGCGTCCGAAGCATGACATTTGTTTTGTTTATATAGTATATTACTTTTTTGTACAGATATATATAAAGTATGTGGGAGAAGCTTACTCATTACCCCAAATGCGGCTTAAGTATTCATTCTTTCTCCGCTCTCAGTCTCTCGATGCAAATATCGTTAAGCGAAAAAAACAACAACATAAATTCGCATTCTTTTTACTTGTACACAAAATGTTATCTGCTTGTAGACTTGTGCAGTGAAAGATTAAAAAGAAATTCAACTGAAAGTTGTAGTTTTTCAATTGAATGGCGTGCAGAAAGGGAAAAAAGAGAGAGGCCAGGGCGAGTGTAATATAAATTGAGTGTCAGCGGCGGCGGAGGAGCTTTTTATTAAATCTACACAATAAGCCCAGCCAGCAACGTTGGGGGCTGTCAATTCCGAATCCAATTTGAGAAGCAGTCGCTGCTGGGACACTCAGAAAAAATGGAGCATTTTTTGGGGATCATTTCGACTAATTTGTATTATTTTTCAATTTGGGAATTTTAGGTTCAAAGCCAGCCCCAACTTACAGTTTGTAAAAATTACGTTAAGACCTCGACATTTATTTCAGATCATACTTCTGTTAAATTAATGTTCAAAAATATATGTTTTTCTATATAAAAAATACAAATAAGTGTACGTTCTTTGTCTGTACTATTTACACTTAATATACCTTAAGGAAATACCTAATTTTTTGCCGTGTAACCCTGGCAGCTGCATTTGGTGGTGGGGCCATTTATTTGCGCTAATATCGTTCACCCCACTTGAAATGTCAGCGAACAAATAACAAAGCAACAATAACAACATTAACAACAACGAATGGCCAATTACTCAGCTTTGAGAGTGGGAGAGTCAGCCACAAAGAGAGAGAGCGCAGGCGCAGCGGCAGCAGCCGAAGAAAACAACAAATACAGCAGAGATCAGAGAGCAGTTTTCGTTGTAAAAAAAAACAGAAGTGCAAACACACAGGCACACACACACACGCACAGCAACAATATCAACAATTAAACCAAGTGCAGCGGCAGCGGAAAAATGTTAGCCTGAAATGCAACTAGTGCAAGGTGCTTTCTGGCCTCAGCCGTCAACCTGCATCAACTTACACTGGCCAACATGGCTTCTATTTTCAGCTGGAAAAACAGCCGGGGAAATGTGCGATAAGAGTGAATAAAAGAAGTAAACAATGTTGGGGGTTGAAAACCCAAAACCTCTAAGTTCTAGACATTTTCATTGTTTTTCTCCTTGCCTTTATAAAACTGGTTTTCAGTGACATATTTATGTGTATGGGGAAGCCTATTTTCGATTTCGATCTCGGAGAAAGAATATATTTGATAGAAAAATTATATCCAAAATCAATAAGTTAGGAAAAATAGTATTCTAAATTATTTTCTTTAATTTAAGATGTTTTAATCGCAGAATTTTATGCTATAAATGAGTTTTTATTGAATTTAAAGCGAATCAAAAGGTCGAAATAAGTGGCTATTACAAATTTCTTAAATATTAAAGAGAATAGAAGCTAACTTCTAGAAGCCAAAGTGTGTATACCCATAGGATCATGATTCGAATATGAAATCCAGCATAAGTCAATATGATTATTCTAAGTATATTCTAAGTATATTAAATCAATATTTTTACATGCTAATTTTTTGGGTAAATCTAAGTTTTTAAAATATCATAACTAAGCCAGAAATGCACTAATTTCCATTCGGAAAGTGTTCCTGTGCTAGTTTTTATATGGCCAACAAATCTGCATACAAAGTTTTAAAATTTAAAAAATTTAATTTTTTGTCAAATTTTGACAATTTTAATGATGTAACCCCTTACCATTTTTTTAAATTTTGAAAAATTTCGAAAATTTTAAATTTCTGCCAGACAAAGCTAGATCGATTCGGCTGTTGATTCTGATCAAGAATATATATGATTTATGGGGTCGGAAATGACTCCTTCACAGCGTTACAAGCTTCTGACTAAAATTATAATACCCTGCAGGAGCATAAAAACTCAAAGAAATTTGATAGTGTAGTCAGGTGTTCTTATTATTAACTGTCCCCTGTAGCTTTTCGCCTGGTACTGGGTTATGCCTTAGTCATCGCTGTTCGCTTCATTAGTAAATCAGCGGCAGTGCAACACAATATCGCAGAAAAAGCTGGAGAAAAGCCTCAACTGCATTGTTTTCTTCGAAAATGAATGGCAATGAAAATGAAAAGTACACAAGCAATATCGTCGTTCCCATATCGTGTGTGTCTGTCTGTCTATATGGCGGTTGTGTCTATGTACACAGGTGTGTGGAAAATTTAATTGCAGAAGGTTAGGTCGTACTAGCGGCATTTCATTTCGTTTCGCTGCCTTTGCCGCAGAGGTCACCAATGCGATGCATTGTGCTGCGATACGATGGCGCCTCGCCGCTTCAATGGATTCTGCCCCTTCCTCCGCAAGAAGAAACCAATGCAACAAGAGCAGAGCTAGAAACACCGATAACCAAGCCTGGTATCAAAGCGCCACAAACATGTGGCGCCCCACTTGTTCTGGCGGCGGCAAGGCGATCCAATCCAAAAGATCTGAAGAACAGTGCGTGCCAGAAGACGAGAATCGAGAACGGAGGAGACCCTAGACATTTGGTTTCAATTTACGTTCAATTTCCTTATCGCCAACGAAATATTGGACACAGACATTGCATAATGCGCACTCGAATAAACAGTTGTAACTGCTTACAAAGTTTTATTTACAAATATTTTGGGTTTAGGAAAGAGTTGAGAGTATAGCCCTGGGTTTCTTAAGAAATAAACAATATTTATATATACAAATAGCGGTTTAAGAAGAATACTATAAAATGTAATATCAATAACCTGTTTATAATTTCTATTCCTTGGAAAAAATATTAATATTATAATTCACAAATAGAGGATTAAGAAACTAAGAGTGTTACTAATCAGACATCACTCAAGTTTTACCTATTTAGGCCTCGTAAAGATTTATTAACTTATTTTCGAAGGAAAATTCTTTTAAAACGCGTACATTAGAGCAATAACAATTATCCCTGTTATAGTAAAAAACTGAAATAGATTTTAGGCTAGGTATCACTGTATCACAGAACTAACAGTTGTTTGCCAGGCGCTGGAAGGAGGGGTTTTTCCCTAGGGGATTGCCGGCAAAAATCCTGTGCCGAACTCACCACAGTCGCCGAAAAAAAAAAGAAACGGTCCAAGACCGAAACCCACCCCGCCCAGGCACAAAAAACGAGGTCAACCAAGCGAATTTTGCACAGAATACGGAATTCGATAAGTAAATTAAACGTTTAAAGTAAAAGGAGAATAAAGGAAGGGAAGTAGTGGGAAGTAACAAGAGCAAAGACGCACCCAAAAGCAGCAGTTTCACTTCCGAGGCGGCTCGCTCGCCCTCCGCCCGCAGCGCCCGATCGATGTTCTTGGAGCGTTCGATGGCCTCTTTATCGCGTGCTGTACTCACGGCACAACCCATATTTGCTGCTTGTCTTTATCGCTTTTCAATATTAAATCCGCTGGAGCTGGAGCTTGGCAACAGGCACTCGCTTTCCCGGCAACTTCCGCACTTTTCACTCGCGTTTTCCGCACTTTTCGGCAGTTTTCCAGATGCGTCTGCGCGTCGTCGGCTGTACGCTTTTTTCTTTCGTTTCTTTTTCCCTTTTCGGTGTGTTTCCACCTCTGCGCCGATCACACAAGCACACCACACATGCGCAAACACACGCACACAAACACACGCTGAGCGTAGCAGACGCTTCTTAATCCACAGTTGCTTGATTAAATCGCGGTTTTGTTACAAATTTGCCGTTCCTTTTCGGGTTTAATAGCATTTAATTTTTAATTTTTCGTCACTTATTCCGCTTATCCGCCGATTTTTTTTGCTGTGAATCACGATCGCTAGAGCTGCGTAAACACTGATAGAACTATCGGTACTATCGATATTTCGGTGTGACCACTTTCTTCTTAAAAATACCATTACCCATTTTATTTATTGAAATATAGAAAATACAAATAAATTACATTAATAAATCGAACTCCTTGTATCTCTGAATAAAAATAAATTTGTAAATATATTATTAATGTATATGCATACGGAGATTGTTTGGCATATATATTCCGCGATAGTTCCTGTTATAAACTTTCATAAACAAGGTTTGGAAACAGGATAAATTCTATTTTGACTGTTAGAAACCTTATAAAGATCAAAAAGTGAGAAATTTAGTGGATACAACAACCAATACCAACTACTATTCAAGACAATTACTGCCATTTTCGCGGTCAATTTAAAAATGTTTTATACAAATTAATATATATGCCTTTTTTACTGTTGTAACTAAATGGTCTTCATATTTAAGAATTACACATGCCTCTGTTTTATATAAGCAATAAGATAAAACTTAAAACATTTAAAGTAATTTCAATTCAATGTAATTCGAATTATACTGTGTCGACTGGTCAAGCATCGTGATCATTATGTTTGCAATCTGATTATTCTCCTCAACTTGCCCTTTTGGCTGCCTCGTTGTTTGTTTTTAAAGGCATTAAGTATAAATAAACCTTACCGAAAATATGTTTTTGTTATTGTTTTTCAGATATACATTCATTTCATGCCCTCGTAGCCTTTCTCCACTCCATGTGGACGCGAGCCGAGTGAAAAAAAGTTCTCAGGGCCCTGGAATAAATAATATTTGCCTTTTCGGGACAATACAATTTTGAATTTCTGAATTGGATTCCAAATGTGTGCAGTTGCATGTGCATTTGGTTGGGTGCTACAGTGTTACATCCCTACAAGTACAAGAGAAAACTAATATCTAGGATAGATTCTCTAATATGGAATCTGCACTGTATTCCAAAATCAATAATATTAAAGAAAATTGTCTAGATTGGAGGGCGCGCAGGGCTTTCCGCAGCTAATTTATCTAAACAAAGAGGAGATCCAAAGACGAGGCAGGAAGAGCGAGAGGGGAATGACAAAGGAGAGGAGCAATAAGAGGATGGGGTCGCAGTGCAAAAGTTTCGCTGCTGCTGCTGGAGGAGGACGACGTCACATGTTGCCTTCTCCCTCCCCCCACACGCATAGGTGGAGGCCGTCAACACACGGGTCATGATTTACACATGTTTACACGAAATGTGCGGCAGTTTGGAGGGGAAACGGGATCGCGATACCGCTGCCGCATGAATGAATGATAGCTTCGCCTCCTGGCTGTCCCTGCTCCCGGCTGCATTGGTTTTGTAATTTATCGTAAAAAGCGCAGGCTAGAGAAATATGGATTTCTGCGGTTATTCAGTGTATGTGTGTGTGTGTGTCTGCGTCGTGGTAGTAGGAGGCGGAGGCGGAGAGGGGATGCTGCGCTTTGGGTGGTCCCGCTGCCTGTCTCTTTCGCACTTTGGGTGTGCAGATGAGGCGCATGCTGCCCGCATTGTTATTGCTCTCGTTCGCTGCAGCTCTCATTGTTGTTGTTGTAGCTGGAATCCCGAACTGTTTGCTGATGCCAACAAATTTGACGAACGTTGTCGTCGTCGGCATCTCATCCAAAAACTTCAATCGGCGTGCGCTCAAAAAACACACACACTCACACACACACACACACACACGAGATGGAAGAGATGGAAGGAAGCTGGAAGAAAAAGCAAAAACAACAAGCTGCCATGCAAACAGCCGCTAGAAGACGGGGGAGTAGGAGAAATTACAAGGATGGAAAAGGCCTTGAAATAGATATACCGTTAGATTACCCACACACATGAACATGGGTGCAGAGGGAGAAAATATTGAAGAGAGAATTTATATAGGTGAATTTTTTTTAATAATAATAAATTAAAGAAAAGTGTTGTAATAAATATATATGAATTTACTAACAAATTCAAATGTTAACAGTTACCAGTGCCAAGAGTGACTTTAAAGCTTACTTAAAAACAAATTTTATAAATTATCTTTATACTTGGTACCCAGCAGAGTCCATTTAGCCATGTTGAATATAGGATCTTATCGAAAATAAATTATAACTTAACTTAGCTTAAAATATTAGAATTCTTTGAATCAATATTAATCGAAATATTGGTATCATAATTTTTTCGAATACACAAAGATTAAAAAACGCATAACTAAGCCAAAAATGCATTAATTTTATTTTGGAAAGCTTTCCCATGTTATTTTTTTAAATGCTAATAAATCTGCATACTCAAATTAAAATTAAAAAAAAAAATTAAAATTTTCGCCCATTTTTTTTTTGAAATTTTAACGATGTAACCCCTTATAAAATTTTGAAAAATTAAAAAAAAAATAAATTTTCCCCGGACATAGCTACATTGACTCGGCTGATGACTCTGATCAAGGATATATATGATTTATATTGTCGGAAATAACGCTTTCACTGCATTGCAAGCTTCTGACTACAATTAAAATACACAGCAAGGGTATAAATAAATACTTCATTATTTTCTCTCTGTGCAGAGAGTTTAGCACATGTGTTAGATGGCACTGAGCAAACTCACGATTCAGAAGATTAATTTCCCCGATAATTCGGGAAGCGGAAAATTCAGTTTCGTATGAAAACTTTTGCCGCCTCGTTGAAAGGTGGAACAGACAGGCGATAGCACCCCCAAAACCCCTCCCAGATCCACCCATTTACACACACGCACACACACAGCACAGCACTCACTCGCGAGTGAAGTTGCAGACGTTTAAAGAGTACTGATGGATTCTTCAGGGCGTCGATCGTCGATCGTCGGGCGATTCGATTGATTTTCGGCACTTTTTCAAAAGCCGTCAAGAGGCCGACAAGTAGAGAAAATAAATCGGTTGGGGGAATAATGGGTGCAGGGAAGGTGTGGAAAGAGCGAAGGGATGTATCTTAAAATTATCTTAAGTTCGCTATACTAGCCCATGAAAGTAAGACGTTGCTTTGCAATTTAAATAGGTTTTTAAAAGATGTTAGGATCAATATTAGATCAGTTTTATTTCCGCTAAAATTTCCATTTTCCAAATGTCAGAGAGATTTATCTTCCATATAGACATTCGCTTGCCAAAACCATCTTTAAAGACCACCCCGACCCCAGCTAACCCCATTGATCCAATAAATTCCAACGATTCGCCAACGAAATGAGGCCGCAAATCGTAAAATCAGAGCGAATAATCTCTTCAACTAAAATTAGCCGCTTCGGATTGTTTACGCGCTGCAATAAAGTAATAATTACCCCAAGAAAAAAAAGTTCCACGTTCCACATATATTACACCGATCCACAATTCAATCGTTCTCACCCCAAGGCAACGTTAAAAAAAATATAAAAATAAAGCAAAAAGAAAATCGAACTGGTAAAAACTATATTGGTTGTCTTGGGCCGACAAGTGTGACTATGGAGGAGGGGGTAGACTTTATTTGTTCCCTCATTTGTTTACATCGACCGAAGGAGGAAACCCAAAAATATAGATCTTACATGGCCATACGGTTGCAACCTGCCCCCGAAGAGCATGCGGAGATCGGTTCGAGGCAGGAAGCCAGAATCGCTGGCGATGCAATTGAATTGCCATTAAATTTTGGAAAGAACCCAGAATGCATTCGATCGTAACCACCACCCACTCGGGGGTATTGAATTTATTGGAACTACAAAGTCTTCGAGTCGTCGTCGGGCAGCTGGAGCTCACATATGGAACTATTAAGATGATTTAGGTGATGGGTTCGGTGTTGAGATCGGGAATCCTTTATCGTGTTCCGATTAATCCGCTTTGAGGAGGATGGGGGTCACTACGCTTTCCTTTTGCTTAAAATTTGGATATATTTCTATCTGATCAATGTGGCTTCTTTTCACCTCCATACCCCCGAAGGGTTAGACATTGTAAACCGTCCCTCGTAATGTAGTTATATCACTTGTCTGGTCCTGGGTCTGGTGGTCTGTGCACTGCCGCCTGGTCTTCTATAGTCGAGCTATTTTTGCCCGATTTTAGTTGGATGCTTTATGGCTTTATAATGTCTGGGCTCGTTCCGTTTTATGATCTGCCCGTAAAACGGACGCCGATTCATGTTGGGCCCCCGGCAACAATATGGTAATTTGTTGGCCATTATATGATCTGATTTGGAACGGGGTTAGTTTCTAGTTCCTAGGGTTGTGTCTGTATAGGGAGGGAAGGAGAGATGATAATAGATGATATAGCACTAAACTATGTTATATAGGATATTTTTCTTTTATACTAAAACTCTGTATAAACTAAAATCCCTTACCTACGACCTCTTTGGTTCCTCTTTCTCAGCCACCTCGCTCTTAACATTATTCCGGTAATTATGGTAATTGTCAAGGATCTTGCTGAAGATGCCCTTCTGGTGTTTGACAGCCGTGTTTTGGCGAAGAATCACCAAGGTTCGGCGACACTGCAAAAAAACTCCTGACATTTTTTTTGTTTGAATATTTTAGTGAACTGTCTACCGGATTGAAGTGTGAGAAACGGAAAATGAAACTGAATATATTGTCTTGAAACAAGCTAAAGTTTCCTTCAAGGCATACTTGGATCTAATTTAAATTTAAAAAAATGTGCTTCACTTCTCAGTGTTTGGGGCTTCGTTGTCCTTGGGTTGGCCTTCGCCTGGTTTGTTCTTGCAGCGTGGACCGGTGGGTCTTTCAGCTGTACAAAGTAATTAATTATTAATTAACGTCTTGGGGATATGTTTATATTTACCTACGCCTTCCACAGACATTCTCCGGTTTCTTCTTTTTTTTATCCTTCGAATCGTCCTCGGTGGGTGTGTCACTCTTATCTACCGTTTCCGATAAGAGCCGAGGGCGCATTCCTGTTGTAAGTTGCAAGACTCGATTCCGTAGCGTCCTCATCGTTCAAATTATTAACCAAATACCAGAAAAACTAACTAAATGCAATTTAAATTAACACTACAATTTTCTGTTTAAATAAATAAGTGACTGGAAACATCAAGAAATTTAGTGGGTAAGTTAAATTCAAGAGTTGCTTTGGTTCGGGTTTTCTTTTATAAAGGTTCACATAGCAGACCATATTTCGCATTCCCCTTAAATTTAAATAAAAAACCTTTATATAGAGTGTAAATTATATATCGTGTAAACTACCCATACAACATGTATCACAATTATAATCCAACTATAGGTATCTGTATCCGATTTCTGAGCATTATTAATTGATATAATAAAGACTACGTTTCGATAACTATATATATTCAAATATTACTTATATTTTAACAGTTTCTTTACTTTAATTTTAGATGAATTTTTAAAAAAAGAACCATTTCTTCTTGCATGGATCTGGGCAAGGTTTCTTCTTTTTGCAAGGATCAGGGCATGGTTTCGGTTTTTTGCAAGGATCCGGGCATGGTGCCGGCTTTTTGCAAGGATCAGGGCATGGTGTCGGCTTTTTGCAAGGATCCGGGCATGGTTTCGGCTTTTTGCAAGGATCAGGGCATGGTGCCGGCTTTTTGCAAGGATCCGGGCATGGTTTCGGCTTTTTGCAAGGATCAGGGCATGGTGCCGGCTTTTTGCAAGGATCAGGGCATGGTGCCGGCTTTTTGCAAGGATCCGGGCATGGTTTCGGCTTTTTGCAAGGATCCGGGCATGGTTTCGGCTTTTTACAAGGATCCGGGCAAGGTTTCGGTTTTTCCGGAGGGGGTTTCTTCTTTTCAGAGGGATCCGGGGATGGTTTCTTTTTTGCAGGAGGTGGAATTGGTTTTTTCTTCTCGCAAGGGCACGGTTTCTTCTTAGGTGGATCCTTTTTAGGGGGATCCTTCTTAGGGGGATCCTTCTTGCAGGTTTCGGTGCACGGATCGTTCATGCAGGGATCCTGTAGAAAGTTATCCTGTCTAGATATCTGCCAACAGGGATGATGCCCGGAAAAGTTCTTCTGACCGCATTCTTGCTCCCTTCTGGACCTTGTCATCAAAGCATCGCTCATCTTCATGAACGTTGTGACGGTGAATCGATGCATCTTTAATTTTTATGCTGCCAAAAGTCGTTTTGCCAAAAGGTATAAAAAAAGTCTTGTTACCCAAAATTTTGAGTTCTGTTATTAGGTATGATCACAGTCACTGAAACAATTTAAGTGCCGTGTGGGCTGAGACCTTTCTCAATTGCTGCTTTGTTTCCCTTTTTGGTTTCTAGTTTGTCGTTTTCGGTTTCAATTATGGTTCCCCGTGGCTACTGCTTCCAGAATCAGTCTCAAGTGCCGACCACACATTATCCTTGGACCGAGCGTATCCTTCGGGGGAAACGGGAGAGTGGGAAATCGGCTGGGCGGCGCCACGTCAAAATATTTGTCGTCAGCGCCTCAATTGGTACGATTTACGACCTTGGTGTGGATAATTAGGCGACTCCTGCGACGGGATGTCGCCTTCGATTAAACCAACAAAATTTACATTTACTTTTGGGTTACTCTCCTCTGACAACCACTTGAACATGATATTTCTGATCTCCGATCGTGAATCTTCACTAATGATCTGGTGTTGATAGCTTGTCACAGGGATTAGGGTTCGTGTTTCATTTCGGGGTTAAATGTTTCTAAATTGAAAAAATATTAATTAATCTTGGTTTCAGAGAACTAATTCTTTTTCAATAAGAAGGAAATATTTGTGTAAAAATCTAATACGTATAAGTTAATTTAATTTTAAGGCCAAGAAATATAATTTTCCTTTTTTCTTCTATATATCCTTGAGGTCTGTGAAATGTATCTAGGCTAATTGTTCCCGCATTCAACTGTCATGTTGTGAAACTCACTACCACCCATGACATTTCAATGTTGGCCGCGCAATCTACAGATCGTTTTTTGTATCTTGCGGATATTTTTAGACCTCACAGGTGCGTCGCTATTCCCGCCGAAGGCCAAAGACCACGAATCGGAGATGTGCGGAGATGCGACTACAAAAGCCCTGGAAGAACAAAGCGAAAGCGAACGACACGGAAGAATTCTGTGGAAGAGGGGCGAGAGCCAGGGATCTTGGGACAATGAGCGTCAATTGAAACGAACCAGATGCCAAGCCCAATAAAGGGTATCTGGAAGATACAAAAAAAGATACTCTTAGCTCGCTTTGGGTGCGTGATCAGCCATTTTGGCAAAAGTGCTTAAGCCGAGAGATTAATTACTGCCAACGTTGCGGAATCGATGATCGCATAAATCGCCATCGATCAGATGCTCGCTCCGGTCTCGTTCTGTTTCCTGTGAGTCAACGCATTTTTAAGTACCGGCTATTAAGCTAAAAGCTAAACAACCAAAAGTGGAAATCGCCTCGTAGAGGATCATTGGCTCTTCGCCGAGTGCCCCGTATCTTGTAGATCGTTGCCTTCCCTCTCGGTTTTCTTTCTTCTCTCCGAGTTCTTTTTTTCTCTCTCTTAATTTCTGTACATTTGGCGCAATTATTGCGCACCAAATGGATCGCAAGTCTATAAATTGTTCGATTTTATTGCGCCAGCCTCGACAGTTGAATGGCGCAAAGCGCCGCACTGGGGTGTGGGGTGGAGCGGGGAGCGGGTACAGTTCGCATAGTTTGGCAATGGCATCTTCTTGGCCATCTTGCGCAAGTCGGCCATCTTGCTTTCGGCACACATACACATAGCTGTGAATATTTCACACATCGGCAAAGGTGTTTATGGCCGCCACGTGAAAAGCCAAGTGCCAAAGTGTGGCAATCACCAATCGCCGGTCATCACAGGCGGCACAGTCCGAAAATGCCATTAAATAGGAAAATGTAGCGCAACCTGTACAGAAATCAAAGGAAAAACTTAAGTTGGTAAACCTAATTGAGGCTAAATATATATAAATGGGTTAAAGTAGATATTTTATGGGTTTGAAGCCTTCTCTTTTTGCAATTTAAGTTCTATTTTACTTAAATTTATAAAAATCATGCTCCTTTAATATTTATTAACTGAATTTAAGCTTATTTTCTCATTATTTCAAGCTCAAAAATACCTTTCACATATCCCTTTTTATATAAATATAAAGGCTTTATCTTCCGCTTTGCCACGAAGCTAAGTTTTCCATATCTTTTGCTTGATTCCTAACAGAATTTCCTTATGTGTAAAAGCTGGCAAAAAACTCCCCATCCTCCATCACCTTTTATACCTTTCAAGTCCTAAATAAAAAACCCATGTTTATGCCACTCAAGTTTGTCAACCGCATTTGGCCCAAACAAGATCGAATCCACTTAGCCAGAAACGAGCGCATTTAATGGGAAATAAAGCGCGGAGATTCATAAATATTTACAAACACACATAATTACAGTCGTGGGAAAAAACAATAACAACTTAAAAAAAAAAACGTGGCTGGTTAAAAAACAAATGAGAGCAAATTCATATTGTGTTTATGTGTGTGTATTTGATTTTGATGATTTTCGGCAACACGTGATCCTAATCAAGACACTGCGGTGATAAACAATATAGATTCGAGAGATCGGGAATCGGCAACGAGATACATATATAGTGTACTGGACCGGAATTTGTAAATATTTAAACAAAAGTCTTTGGCCGGCCAAGAAGTTTCTAACTAGACGGCATAATTTTCCAAATTTTTCGGTTCGAAAACTCTATGTAAATATTTTGAAATTTCCCCAGATTCCTATGCATATCTCTCGGCTTCGATTTGATTATTTATTGTCTGGGATTGGGCGAGGGACCCCAAGGAGGTGAGGGGGTGACTGTTTAATAAGCGGGGGCGTGGCAGGCGGTATTAGGTGCAATTGTTTGCTTTTACCAGTTGTTGTAGGTCAGTGTGCAAAAACAAATCCAAATGCGGCGGCTTCTTCTTGTATACAACAAGTCGCCGGTGGTGGTTGATCGTGATCGTGTGTTTAGAGTACAGCGTTTAA
The DNA here is from genome assembly GCA_035046265.1 of Drosophila bunnanda. Classification (NCBI taxonomy): domain Eukaryota; kingdom Metazoa; phylum Arthropoda; class Insecta; order Diptera; family Drosophilidae; genus Drosophila; species Drosophila bunnanda. The sequence goes on from JAWNOB010000075.1 coordinate 10,618,786, forward strand.
TTGTTAAATGTTTATTAAAACTACAGTTTAAACAATGGCCAATGCCTCCGCCTCTGCCACTGCCTCGCCTGCTCTCCAGGATCACCGCAACACCATCAATGGGAACTGGGATGGAATCGGGATGGAGATGGAGAGATCGGCCGGCTCAACGCGTCGTATACATAATTTTGTTTACAAACATCACGCATAGAGGGTAGTAAACAATTTTCGGCCATTTAACAACATTAACATTAAAATTAAAAGCAAAACAAGCAGCTCTGCCCGTCTCTATGCCAACTTATCTTTATTATGATTATCTGAACTTGAAAGCGATGACGGCTTTTGTTTGGGAATTCCCTTGGCTATGTTTATGGATCTCTCTCAGTCTGGCCAAAGATTTCTGCATAGGTTATGGTTATATACCATTTGGACCATGGATTTCAATTCAATCTGGCCGGAACTGTTGACCCAGTTAAGGATGACGCACTCGGCGTGTGTGGCCAGTGCATTGCTCGGACATCGTCTATTAATAATTCTGTTGGCCATAAAGACAAGATGTCGTACCGGGAAATGCAAAATTATAAATTCTATCTTGGATATCCGATGGGAAATTTTCTTGGCAAACATTTCTGCTGAAACGGAAACTGTCAAAATATCGATGCTGCCTGTATCTTTGATCAGAATTTCCAATAAATATTCCGTTTACAGTTTACCATAGTGTAAGCCCTACACAAATCACAGTGCGGATGGAAAATGTTGATTGATTTTGTGGGCAATTTTTACGATTTTACGTTTTATTTAGCCTTGAAACCGTTTCCTAAAGGAAATACATTTTGGAACTAGTTGAAAATGTTTCTTGTGAAAGCTATTTTATATTATTTTTAAGGTAACAAATTTATAAGAAATATATTTAAAGTAAAAATGTCTAGAGTTATTTGAACAATTGATCCTAATTAATCATAATTTGTGGATTTTAGTATATATAACCTATTTCAATCAAATAAAACATTAATTATAGGTACAATATAATCCCTTAATAAATCACATTAAGGTCTAAATCATTTTGTTTAGGTCAATTTCTCAGAAAATCATTCCAGAACAGAACAATTAATAAATTTCCCGCCATTTTCAGGGTCTTGTGAGCTATTGTTAGGGGCCTGTTTAATTTATTCCTCACTCGCTGCGAAAATTCCTGAAAACAAAAGCAGCAGGAAAATCGAATATAAAAATAAAAACGAAAAACATATAAAGAAAAACCGAAACGAATAAGGAGAAGTAATAATAATCAAAAGAGAAATTAATTTATGGCCTCCAAACCGCAGAAGCCACAAGAAAAATGGCCAAAAGTGAAAAATATCTGTATGCCAAATCGAAAATTACTAAAGAGAGTGGAATGCTGTGGGGAAATTTGGAAAATCCGAACCCCGTGGAATGGAAATGCTTCTGGGAAATTCGCAGAAAATGGCGAGTGGCTTGATATATGGCGGATGAAATTAAAATATCTTTCAAGACAGACCAGCAAAATAGGAAAATAATAAAATAAGAGTGTAGCCGGCGAGCGGAACGGAATTTTCTTCGCTTTTCCCCCTTGCTCCCTGCTCCCCCCTTGGGTTTTCTCAATCAGTGCCCGCCGCCGTCGACAAATAGAATTTCGTGAAATGTAAACAAAACTCCGCCCCCGTGTGTCCCTCCCACAAAATGTATCTCTGTATCTCTCAGTGCGCTCCCCTGTGTATCTTGTTCTTCTTGTTTCGTTTTTCGTTTCGCTTTTGGCTTTCGGATCCCCAAATCGAATTGAAACGTTGCCCCGCGAGAGAAAGGGAGAGAAAGCAAGGCAGTGCCAGAGAGTCAGAGTGAGAGGAGGCACATCGTCGCCATCGTCTCAGTTCAGAGGCGTCCAGGGGGACAATTCTGTCAATTAGTTAATTAATATAGATTTTTATAATAAAAAGAATTATATATTTTTTATGGGGATTCAAGTAAAAATAAATAATTTATTAGATAGATAAATCCTTTTTAATTTAAAATATTAACATAATATTAATAATTTTTTGAACAAGTCCATGTTTAAAAAATTCATAACTAAGCTAAAAATGGCTTAATTTCAATTTGAAAAGCTGTTCTGTGCTAGTTTTGATTAGGTTAATAAATCTGCATACTAAATTTTTAAATTTAAAAAATTAAATTTTTTGCCATTTTTTGAAAATTTTAATGATGTAACCCCTTATCAAATTTTGAAATTTTGAAAATTTTCAAAAATTTTAAATTTCAACCGCACATAGCTAGATCGATTCGGCTGTTGATGCTGATCAAGAATATATATACTTTATAGGGTCGGAAACGCCTATTTCACTGCGTTTCAAACTTCTGACTGAAAATATAATAAACTGTAAGGATATATAAAGGATATGTTTTATTTAGCTTATATTATTGTTATTTTGAGACCTTGTCATTATTTATTAATTATTAATTTATTTAATTATTTACTTATTTATTTTAAATTAATTCCTAATATATGTTCTGACCCCCCTGAGTACGCCACCCTTGTTTCCGTCGCCGTCACGGTCGCCCCCGAGTCAGCGCAGTGATGACAGCAATGGCGGCACTCAGGTCTCCGCTCTTCAGCCGCAGTCCGCGCCAGCTCCCGCTCCTGATCTCGGTCCGGATCCGTGCCAGGCAACGACTAAATCAATTAACAGCTCGTTTCGAAATCCGAACGCCGCCTCCAGCAACGGCAGCTTCCTTTTTCCATTCTTTTTTCCTCGCTTTTCCAGCGAAACGCTAATTCATTGGGGCTAATTGCGGGTCCGCCTTCCGAGGATCTTGCTCTGGTTTTGACTATTTATTAACTGTTGACTGGCCAGGGGCGCAACGGTGTCCCAGCGGGGGAGGAGGTGGCTTCGCTCTACTCGGAAATAACAGCCATAATGAGTCAGTAATGAGTGGGTTCCGATCCGATCCGATCCGAGTTCTTTGGGGTCAAGGAGGTGTAAATAAGGGGAAGTTGATTTAAGTACTTCCCCACAATTTTAATCCAATATTGCACTTTCGGGTAGGCAAATATTTACAAATAACAGTCTTGAATGTGCCAAAATTCGCTTTGAAGCTGCTGAAATTATTTACTAATTGAAAGTAATATGAATTTATTATTTACAAATACTTACAATTGGGAAAAACCTGCAATGCTGCAAAGTTTTAGTTGGAAATTTAAGAGATAGGTTGTTTTTGGGATTCTTGTTTTTAATTTTGTATTAAATTCTACTAGCTGAAAAATGATTATTTTAAAAACAGGTATGTATGAAAATAAAAATATAAATTAATCTTTTATAAAAATATATGTAAATTTACAGAATCTTTAATTTAAAGAGAAGATATTGAGCTTGGAAATATGGTTAAGTAAACCCATTTTTTTAATGCCTATTCATTTTTTTTATTCACAATTATCTGGTTACATTTTTACTTTATGTATACACTTTAATATTCTATAAAACCTACTTTAATTTAACCCTATTTTTTATATTCGTTTTACCCGAAAGAAAGTTCCTATTGTACTGGAACTTATTTATTTTAATTTGTGCTACTTTCCTATAAGAAATAGTAATCCTCTGGGATCTCGACTTTCCAACGATTTCCCTAGATTCCTGGCATACCTGTGCGGATCTCCAATAGCCGCAGTTCAAGTCAGAGAACTGCGAAATGGAGAATTCCATATCATTTGCATTTTCCCGGAGAGAAGACAACCTCGGTGAGCCAATTGGCGATGAGAACAAAGAGAGCAAACCCCTCGACATCCCCGGTATATATATATATTTAAAAATATATATATGTACATATGGGGAGACATCGGAGAGAGCGGCGATCGCAGGCGCACTAAAAAAAGAATTCCCAGCCGATGGCAACTCAAGTGGATCGCATCGGATGGGATCGTGGCAGCGGCGGCGACTCTGGCTCCAGGAGCAATCAGTCGAGCGAGAATAGCCAAGCGGTGTGGTCCTCCAGTGGTTACGAAAAAAAATAAAACCCAAATCCGCCGGATAAGTCGCGCGTCCAGGAAATATCTAAAAATTAACAAGCAATTTAAATGGGATATTTAAAAGCGGAAAATTAACTCAGAAGTTACGAAATTGATTAAAAAAAGCGCATTAATAATTCGATTCAATCATAAATAATTCGAAAATAAATGAAAACATATTAAAGAGTTGTAAAATATATTGAAAACAATTTATTAAGCAAAAAAGGAGCAGCAAAAAATCACTAAACATATACAAAATCACTAAACAGATATAAAAATATACGAAAATCCAAAAATACTCTTTAAATCACAAGAAAAATATTTAAAAAATAATTAAAAGCTTTAAAAAAATATTCAAAATATTTCTAAGAGTTCTAATTAGTTTGTAAACATAAATGGTGGAAATTAATTAACCAATAAATATCAAATACATTAATAAAATATTCAAAAGTGATATATAAAATATTTCCTAAAGTTTGTGCCACTAAAAACGAAACTCCAGTGAAAGATGATCAAGAGTGAAGAGGTGTCGGAACGCTCGCTCATGTCGGTGGATCAGTTGGGCGGCTCTGGAGGCGGTGGCAGCGGCGGCGGTGGCTACTACCACCCCCATTTTGGCCACCCCCATCCGCATCCACATCCACATGGCCTACCCCATGGTCATCCACACTCCCATCCGCACAGTGGGCACTTGTACCGCACGGGGAATGGCCTGCTGGTCGGTGGCAATTACCAGACAATGGGGGGCAGTGAGTCGCCCACGGAGCTGGTGGACGAGAAGCCAAACATTGCCTATATGGAGCTGAAGCACTACATGGAGGTCACGCCCACGGCCACGCCTGTGTCGGCGGCTCAGCATTACAGTCTGAGTGCCTTGCACAGCATGGGTACTCCGCCGGCCTCTTCGAGTCCCATTCCGCCCTACGGATCCGTCTCGCCGCAGTCCAGCTCCAAGACGCCCACGACACAGGACCTGCAGCCCCAGGATCTGCAGTATGTGACCACCAGCTCGGTATCTATAGCCTCCTCGAAGGTGCAGCCCCTGCAGGTGCAACTTCAGCCCATGAACCACCAGTACGCCTCCACCATCAAGTACTGCTCGAATAACACCATTCTCAGTGCCAATGATTACCAGCTGCTGACCAGCCACGAGGCTCAGGTGGAGCAGCAGCAGCAACAGCAGCAGCAGCAGGCGCCTCCGCAGCAACAACAGCAAGTGCCGCTCCAGCATTCGCCCAGCGGGGGAGTGGCCTACCTGCCACGTATCTCCACCTCGCCCAGCCAGGTGATCAGCCATGCCCACGGAATGTCCTCGCATGGGGTCAGCTACTCCAGTTCTGGCTCCTCGCCCGCCAAGTCGCTTAATGGATCCGATTCCTCGCCGCTCAGCCAGAATCAGCAGCAGCAGCAGGGCAGCAAGGCAGGAGGCACAGGCACAGGCAGTGGATCGGGTTCGGGTAATCAGGATGCCATCAGTACGCCGGACACCACCAAGAAGTCGGGCACTAGGCGGCCCGAGAAGCCCGCCCTCAGCTACATCAATATGATTGGACATGCCATCAAGGAGTCGCCCACCGGCAAGCTGACGCTCTCCGAGATCTATGCCTATTTGCAGAAGAGGTAATGAATGGGGGCTTTTAAAGGGAAATTTAAATAGGAATCTTAGGCATTGTTAAGTTAAAATATTCCAAAGAAGGGTATAATATTTAATTAAATTATACAGGTATTTTAAAGTATTTAAGGTGGATTGGAGAGCAAATTAAATTTGGTTAAAAAGTGTGCTTTGCTAAATTAACAAAAGGATTTGAGTCCTTTTATATTTTATTGCATACTTTTGAACAAATGTTTTTATTGATTTGAAATCATTATCATTTCTGGGGCATTTCTAATGATTTGTTTTATATTTTCAAATTTGAAATTATATATTTTTAATACTCTAATTCTTAATTTAATACTCTAATTCATAATCCGTAATAATATCTAATAGAAATACCTAAAATAATTCCTTATAATCCGTGTCAAAAGCCCCCCTAGAACCATTATTCAATCTAATAAATAGGGACGCCATCTCGGATGTCGCCAAGTGGCTCCATCGACACCCAAACCTGGTGGCTCAGCCATATTTAGTTCCGTAGCTACAACAAAAAATGAAATGTATGGCTGAGGCCATTATTTACTTGCATCCGATTTTATTTAGCCAACATGAAACCCCGAGCCGAAACGCATGCGCATCCTTCAGATAGCTCAGATTTCGCGGCAATTGTTTGGATTTCGATTTCGGCGACGAGACGGGGATCCACTTGAGCTTTAGCCACGGGGGAATCGGTGGCATCGAGGGGTTTAAGTGGCGATGTGGCGATGCGTGAGAGGCTTTTAAGCTGACTTCGTTGGTTTGTTGTCGCCAGTCTCCGATCGCCCAAAAAAAAAGAGTTTTAATTGAGTTTCGCCAGCGCAGCCAAATAAATAATCAACTTCATTATCAGTTTTCGTCTTTGGCAACACAGAGAAAGAAATGATGGCAACATAAATCATTAGATTAAGGCATATATTAAATTAAATATTAATTAAGAAATAGTCAAAGGAGTACGATCTCTTAGTTTTCTATTTAATCCTTTATTTTTGTTCTGCCTGCAGCTATGAATTCTTCCGCGGACCCTATGTGGGCTGGAAGAACTCTGTGCGCCACAATCTCAGCCTGAACGAGTGCTTCAAGAAGCTGCCCAAGGGCATGGGCGTGGGCAAGCCGGGCAAGGGCAACTACTGGACCATTGACGAGAACTCGGCACATCTCTTCGAGGACGAGGGCAGCCTGAGGCGCCGGCCCAGGGGCTATCGCTCCAAGATCAAGGTCAAGGCGTATGCGGGTCATGCCAATGGTTACTTCGCCGGAAGCTACGGCGATGCGGGAATGGTAAGAAGAGTATTGATTTCCCATCAAGATTACATTACTAATACAGCTATATCCTTCCAGGACAATGCCAACTTCTATGCCTCGCCCGCCTACGGCAGCTATGACTACACCTCGGCCGGGGTCAGCGGCGTCTCGCCGGGCAGTGTCCAGGGCTTTGGCGATGCCTGGAACGGTCATGTGGCCCATAGTGGCTCGCCCTCGATGGGCGTCGTTGGCTCTCTGCCACAGTACTCCAACATATCCTGCCTGACCGCTGGCGGCAACCTGAATGGCTCCTCGGCCACGCCCCCGCTGGCCCACTCTGCCCTTGGAATGGCCCCCTCGGGGGCGGGCTCCTCCAGCTCGCCGCTGGGCTCGGCGGCGCTTCAAAGCGATTATGCGCCAACCGCCAGTCTCGTGGCCGCGGGCTACTCCTATGCAGCAAGTGCCAGCAGCCTGGACAACGGTAAGTGAGCGGCTCCTCTGGGAAGCGTTGAGGGCTGAGATGCACTGGCAGAAAGAAGGGTATAGAATTTATTAGAATTAACATGGAATCATGGGGAATCCAGCTTTGAAGAAATATAGTTTTCGGTAGATGTAATAATTAAGAACTTTATAAGTCTTTCGGTTCAAAGATTTATTGACAGCTTAATCATATTAAACCATCATCATCAATTCTAAATAAATTAGTTATTTTCCTGCACTAGGTACAAAATTTAGTTTAAAAGAAAATAATTTAAGCAACAAAGAATTCCTTATGAATATAAATTAGTTTGTTGGTTTTATATTTATTTTAAGTTACATAAATCAACAAAGAAGTCATGATAACAAGGCCTCAAAAAGTTCGAGTATATCTTCCGTTTTTCTGTCCCTCTGTCTTTTTTTTCCGTGTAACCACTTGAGAGGATTAGGGCCGTTTCTGGCATGGGAAGGGAAAGGGAATCGTAATGTTCCTGGGTGTTCGCGTCAATCAGGGTAATTTAATTGCTGACGTTTCACAGCTCGGATTACGGAGAGGGGAAACACAACATATGGTAATCTATGCCGCACTCGATCCTCGCTTTTTTATAGATGCCGCCGCCGTCGTGGCGCAGTGTGAATTTTAGCGCTTGTCCATAAAACGAGAAGAACTGCGAGTTTAATCTGTTTTGTGTGTTTTTTTCTCTCTCTCTCAGGTCTCCGCTCGATCTCGCTGCAGCAGCTGCCCGGACTGCCCAGCATCCAGCAGCATCATCATCATAGCCAGCACCACCAGCAGCATCACCAGCACCAGCACCAGCAGCAGCACCATGGCTCGCTCCACCAGAGCCATGGCTCCATGACGCCGCCGCCATCGCAGTCCGGCGGCAACCATGTCATCGACCATTCGCACTCGCCCATTGACCGGAAACCGGTTTACCTGCCGCCCATCACACCGCCGCCCACTTCGGTGGCCTTGAATGGCGGCGGCGGAGGTGGGGGAGGATACTACGAGGCCCTCAAGTACTAGGATTTTAACTGGGTCCAAAGGCCCTATAATGTTTCATTACCTCAAAGGACACACACAAACACACACATAATCGCGTTAAATTATGTTTTAAGTAGAGCATAGAGCTTAGTGGGGGAAAATCTACACGTAGAGAAATCCATTGTACGCATAGCAATAAAATCAAACTATTTATAAACAAGACATGCCTCGCAGCGAAGTTTCGAGTTAATTAATATATGAAATATAATAATAAAATTAAAGATTCGACTTTTATTTTGTTAAATGAAATGTACGAAGAAAAAGGGTGTTCTATATGAAATAGGTTTAAATCAAAACGATGACGAAGTTTAAAAATATATACTGAACTTTTAAGTTGAACGATAAAACCCCAGTTAAAATTTATGTGAAAAAAAGATTTATAAATTTACTACATTTTTCATTTTAATTTTTTTTTTTTTTGAAACCCCAGAAATAATTTTCTTAGGCAGATGATAGATTCACTTTAATTCAGAACAAGAAATAAAGTTTATATACCCTTGCAGTTTACAATTTAATTATAGTATAGAATCGAAAACCGTTCATAACTAAACTTTAAATATTCGAATTTCTTTAATCGATATTTATCAATATTTTTATATGACAATTTTTTCAAAAAATCAAAATTAAAAAAATTCATAAGTAGGCCAAAAATGCATTAATTTCAATTCGGAAAGCTTTTCTATGCTATTTTTTATAGCGTTAACCAATCTGCATACTGCGTTTTTAAATTTAAAAAATTCAATTTTTTCTCAAATTTTGACAATTTTAATTGAAAAAATTTCAAAAATTTATTTTTGCTTCAAACATGGTTAGATCGATTCAGCTGTTCATTCTGATCAATAAGATATATGGTTTATAGGGTCGGAAATGACTCCATCACATTATTACAAGCATCTGATTAAAATTTAAATACCCTTCAAGGGTATAAAAATAAAAGATTTTTATATGCTTATTTTTTGCATTAAACCAAATTTTTGAAATATCATAATTAAGCCAAAAATGCATTAATTTTTATTCGGTAAGCTTTTCATTGCTATTTTTTATAGCGTTAACAAATCTGCATACTCCGTTTTTAGATTTAAATAATTAAATTTTTTGTCAAATTTTGACAATTTGAATGATGTAACCCCTTATCAATTTTTGAAATTTTGAAAAAATTTTGAAAATTTATTTTTTGACCGGACATGCCTAGATGAATTCGGCTAATGATACTGATCAAGAATATATATGATTTATAGGGTCGGAAATGACTCCTTCACAGCTTTATGAACTTCTGACTAAAATTAGAATACCCTTTAAAGATAATAAAAAAGTAAATTGATTTTAAATACAATTTTACCTTTTAAATATGCTCGCATCTTAATAATCTTTATTTTAATATTAAACTTGAACGTTTTTACCTAAGAAGTCTTTAAAAACTTTAATAGTTTGCCACAGGGGCATATATTAAAAGGCAAATATAAAAATAAGTTAAAAATTCTTTTAAAAAAGTTTTAACTTCCTTTGTGTTTTCTTCTCAATACGATAGGTGGCGCCTTTCTATAAGTAAGTGCACTTGGCAAATCGAGGCACTTATAACACATTTTGTGGCAGCATTAGTCAATCACAGCTATTTAACTGGCAGCACTGGTAGACGTACATGTAAAATTCCACCGCCCAGTGGCGCCATCTGACAATGTGTTTAACGAGATATCCGTTGTGGGGCGCCATAGATTGTACCGATTGGATGAGTTATCGAAGAAGCGCGCTTATTTTAAACTTGGAAAATGAAACTACGAACCTTTATAAATATTATTATGAAGCAATTGAAAGAGTGGATCTTCTGCTACTATTATTGTCTTTTAAAAAGATATTAAAATTGTAAAATTTCTGCATGTTTTTATATGTAAACCAATGGCAGTTGTAAATGAATTAATGTATGTTAAAAATAACAGACAGCGCTAGTTTTCCGTCAATATAAATTCAAATTGTTTATAATCATTTAAAAAATATTTTTTTTAAGAAAGAAAAACTTTAAAATTTACCTTCTGCAACGCTTAATACACCGCATTTTGTTCATTTTTTTATACAAATGCTGTAATAGTATCGTTAAGCAGTACATCATATATCTATTTATATTTCCTCCTCCCATAATTGCAAACAATCCAATAAAATAGAAACCACAGATAAGGACAAGTTAATTGAGTCACAAAAGTGGACAACAATTCCTGTCCCATTGAGGATCTAATCAGCTTAAAAGATGACCCCTCGGATATCCCTCACTCTCCCCGACCGACCAACCTCATTGTCCTGCCGATGAACAATCCAATTATTCTGTTAATTGTCTCACCTTTATGGGCAAATTAAAATCCTGCCCAGAGTCAAATCGAGGAGAGGTACGATTCGTCCTGCGCCTCGACTCGCAGCCATTGTCCTGCGAGGCGAAAAGGCAGCAGCAATCGCATCAAGAAGTCGTCGCCGCCTGATCATTATCTCTCGGCCTCGCAGGACGCAGACGCTGGACAATCCGGGGATTCGCAAAAGGACAGAGAGAACGAGAAAAAAAAGGGACTCAAGGATTGGGAGTCGACGGAGTCTCAGCCGAAAAGCCAAAGACAAACACAAGGCCCGGCTAGCAAGCAAAGTTTTTGAGTGAAAAATTTCACAGTCAAAGGATAATCGGGATTAAATCTTCTTGAAAAGTTAATGTTTACACGCGCACCTACCGTTGGCGATGATGTTGGCGGAAAAAAGATGCAAAATTATGAAAATATTGTCACAAGTGCACAGTGCGCACAGCCAGGACGAGGCCAGGTCCCAGGCTTAGGCTGGGCCGAGACGAACAGGACAATTGCAGGCGGCAATCAAAACATGCAATTGTTCGTTTCGTTCCGCCTCGAATCGAACTGCATAGCGAAACCGGCCGAAAAACCACAAAAAGGGACACAGGACCGAGGACCGAGCAACGAGCAACGAGCAACGAGGACCAAGGACCAAGGGACACTGGACAGCGTACCGTCGTAAGAGGATTTGCGCGTCAAGTAAACATACGATTGGTAGGAGCCTGCCTTTATCCCAACCAGGACATGCCATGCGATGAGAGAGCCTGCAGGACTCGCAACGAAACGAAACGAAAAACCAAATCGAAGATGCACAGCCTGCATAAATAAATAAATAAATAAAATGATTTGAACATTTTTATTTTTGCGCAGAGCACACACACACACACACAGAGAGAGAGAACGAAACATTTTTCTTTGCGTTAAAATAAACATGAAATTTTTTAAAAACCGTTTGTTGCACTTTTATTTACTTTAAATTTATGCGAAAATTAAAAACGTTTTTCGCAAGGATTTCCACCAGCAGCTGCCGATTGTTTTCATAGACGAAACAACAGGCATTCCGAATGGCTCGGACAATAACATATAGATGTAGATTTCCCCCAAAATTTTCAAAGAGTTTCCCCCATTGCGAATTTTCCTGAACCGAAGCTACGCCCCCTTTTTATTTTGGGATCCCCTCTGCGTATCGGCAGCGTCTCGAGTATGTCGCGCGTATTTCTCATATAAATAAACAAAAGTCTTGTTGCAATAACATGGCAGGGAATATTTATTAAATAAACATTAGACCAGCAGTAGCAGCAGATACGAGCTACGAGTTACGAGTTACAAACTCTCAATGGCCAAGGCACTGGAGACCGGATTGGGTTCGGGATTGAGAAGGTGTTTTATGAATGAGTTTAGGAGTTGGCCCAGGTAATGCGGAGAAATGGGGACTGAGATTTATGCAGAGGAAGGGAAGAGAGTGAGTGAGTTAAATATATCAGTGTCTGGGCTAAAGAAACCATAAGTATTTAAATATTACAATTTAGAAAATGTCTAAAAATAATTAAGGTTGAAGAAAAGCTTCAATTGGGATTTATAATTACAAAAAACCTTGACCTATTTACACCCCAAAACCCACCTAATAACATCCATATTGAACCTCCCATCATTGAACCTTTGCGTGCCGGACAGGTCACTTCCCGGAAACCCAGCGGCAGCTCATCACTTAGCCAAAAGATCCACACCTCGGCCACGCTCCCAGGTCGCCTCAACAACCAACCCAGAAACCCAGCGGCAGTGGCAGCCGCAGGAACTCCCACTTCCCAGCGGGTTGTAAGCCATAAAAATGCAAAACTGTAAACCGCAAATAAGCCACAGAAACCGCAGGACACGCGTGTGGAATCATCATCATAATCATCATTACGGAAAATGGGGGAAAACCCCAGAAGACCGGACACATTGAGCAGTAGCCGAAGCAGCAGCAGCACCTTCGGTCAGGTAAAGTATCTCTCGTACAGATTCAGTCCTAAATCTCAAGCGTCTGGGGGAAAACCGGAGAGATTTCATTAAGAATTCCCGCGGCGCGCATTAAAGTCTAAACATGCCTTAAAAAGTTTTTCCCGCTAAGCGTCGATGATTAGCATCCGGTTAGGTAGGAATCCGGGATTCCGGATTCTCGATTCCGGACTTAGCGCCGTCTCTAGAATTTCCGCTGCTTATGACCGGAAGATTTTCGCCATGATTATGATTACGATTAAGCTAATGGCGGATATTTCCCAACCCCTTAAACGGGAACAACGATTGGAAGTTGGGAAATCATGTTTATAATGTAGATTAATTGGAAAATTATGAAACGTACTATAAATTTAGGGAAAATTATACAAATTTTAGACACAGTTGGGTGGTACATTTACAATGCTTGTATTGCTTATTGGCTTAAACATTTAAAACTTATAGTAAAAAATTAAAGATACTATTTATTACAAAGATAAATATTTGGAATAAATATTTAAATAAAAAAATGGGGATATTTGCATTATTCATTTTCTTAAAAGATCAGATGGACTTTGACTTATATAAAAAAGACCTAAAAACTTCTCTTTTATATTATCTTTATTAACTATATTTGTGGACAAATCAAATCTTTCACAACTATTAACTCAGCCAAAAAGGCATTAATTTTAATTCGGAAAGCTTTCCTATGTAAGTTTTTATTAGATTAATAAATCCGCATACCTAATTTAAAATTTAAAAATTTGAAGATTTTTCTCAATTTTCGAAAATTTTAATGATGTAACCCCTTTTTAAATTTTTCAAAAATTGGAAAAACTTTTCAAATTTATTTTTTTCAGTATTTTATTATTTATTGATTAAGATTTTAATGGCGAATCGGAATATATATTACTTTTTGCATTCACTGGTTATTTGTTAATTTTATGATCTCAAGAAAATCTAAAATATTCTTATTTTTACACCGATATTTTAATAATACTTTTTCGTGCAAACTAAAGTCTAAAATTAACATAACTAATTCAAAAATGCATTAATTTCAATTCGGAAAGCGTTTCTTTGCTAGTTTTTATAGCGTTAACAAATCTGCATACTGCGTTTTTAAAGTTAAAAAATTCAATTTTTTCTCAAATTTTGACAATTTTAACGATGTAACCCCTTATCAAATTTTGAAATTTTGAAAAAAATTTTAAAAATTTATTTTTCAACCGGACATTGCTAGATCGATTCGTCTGTTGATGCTGATCAAGAATATATATGATTTATAGGGTCGGAAATGACTCCTTCACAGCGTTATAAGCTTCTGACTTAAAATATAATACCCTGAAAGGTAAGTTTTTTAATAATATTTAAGTTTAAAGAAATAATCAAAATATTTCCTTAAAAGTAAATTAATTATTTTAAAAACTTTTCGCATACTTTAGCTGTTCAAATCTTAACTTAACTTGTTGAAAATCTCGTTCTTTAGGCTTGGGCTTTTCATTTTTCAAATATTTATTATACAAATTTAATTAATGGAATATAATTAGTGTGTTTTGAACAACAAATCCACTTAATATTTTCCCCAAGTGCATTGGCCATGTTTGTCTACTAACTAATCTGGTAAATTGTCTGGGCAAAAAGGAGCAGGAGAATAAAGATAGGGAATATATGTATGCATAATAAGCCCAGAACTGTATACAAATCATAAATTTTAATGAGTGGCCAATATAGTTGCCCCGCACCCGTACCTCCACCCCCAACCTCACCCCTGACCCGCACCCGCACCCGCACCCTTAATTTTGCAGCCATAACTCCGTGAGCGAAAACACCCCGAAAAACCAGCAAAACTTTCTGGATGGGGAAATGTATCTACGTATCTGCGTATCTAAGGGATACGACACAGGAAAGTGCAGTGTGCGAGCGAGAGGCTGCGATGCAGGCAGCCATAGCTGCATCTCGCTCACCCCGCCGCTGACCACGCCCCCGTCTCAGTGCTGCGCAGACGTTTTCCGTGAGTGTGTGAGTGTGTGGGAACCCCCTCGCACATTGGCAGCGACCACAACCGTTGCATATTCATGAGAGAGAATGAGAGAGAGAGAGAGAGAGCGCGCGCCTGTGTGCGTGCTGTATCTGACGGATACCCAGTATCTGTGTGTTTGTGGTGTTTTTTTGAAAAAGATTGAAACCGCTTTATCAGCATTTTTAGGAGCCGTTTCCTTCTTCCTTCTTCGTTTTTCCTGAAAAACCGTATTTTTGTTGCCGCTCAAATCCTTGGTTCAAGTGTCTGATTAGGTGCACTCCCTCTCCCCCACTCCGCCGGCTCTTTAAAATCAATATTATTCTTAGATTACAGCCCCGAAAAAAGGCGAAAACTAAAAGGAGAGAGCGGGGGAATTGCTAAAATTTAATAATGGCCACATGTTCGGGCAGACTTCCCCATTTCCCGATGTCATCGCCGTTCCGTTGACTGCATCTAATTGAGCGTGGCTAATGGGCGAGACATAGCGGTGAAGCCACAACTCCCCCGGAATCCCCACTCCACACAGTTCCCCACAAAAATAACGATACGGTTGTCGTTTTGATCTGGCGAATATGTTTGCCAAATTGACATGTTGTGTGCGGCGACAGCGGGGTAGAAATACTGGCTTCCATCAAGGCCTCAAGTTCAAGGAACTCTGGCAAACAATATGATCATTATTTATTTGGGATATTATAATTCATTTAATGTGTTTTAGAAACTTACTAATGAGTAATGAGTTTTATTTATTTCCCATAAATATCACAGTTGAACATCACATTTTACATTTCTTTTAACCACAAATTAATAATTGATATAAATATTCTCATTATTCGACAGTTCTAAGATGTTTTAAGCCTTTTTAATCCTTAGCCATAATCAAGAAATCAAACAAATTCCTGCAACATTAACCATTGTAATCAGTGTAATTAATTCCTTAAAACACATATATAAAGTTACTCAATTTTTCTCATAAAATCATTAATAATTTCCCAGGTCAAGCTACTTTTAATCCTTAAATACCTATTATTATGATTCCATAAATTTAATTAAGATTACTTGGTGTGCTTCTAAAATGGTGCCTTTAAATAAAATCCTGAATGGAATACATTAAAATTAAGCCCACCAGCTTTTGACTTTCACTTGGCCCGGGAAAAATGTTAAGTTTCAGTTTTGGAAAACTAAGACAATATTTGGATAGGTCAAATGCAGTGGCAGAGATATAGATACAGATACGAATGCAAGGAGCACTACGCTTGGCGACAGCTGTGTGGGATGAGATGGCTTCGGATTGAAATGTAATGGAATGGCATATCGGATATGGCCTGGACTGGGGTAAATCGAGAAATCGGGATTGGTGGCGGGACAGACAGGCAATGGCAACTACGTAAGAATAACATGAACTGTGCAAAAATGCACAGACGTACTCAGACAGTTGGCCACAAAAAACCGCTCACACCCACACACGCACACACACAATCACAATCACGGCGCCGAAGACAGAAATTTGTTAAATCAGCAGCGACATTCTGCAAAATTTGATGAGAAAACGAAGTTGAGATACTCTGAAAGTTACTATACAAATTATTGAGGCTTAAACTTAAGGAATTAACTATGAATAAAAAAGAAAGCGTATGAAAATGTGGCTAATAATAGTTAAACATATATGTGGTTATGCATTTATTATTGCATAAAGTAAGGTTTATATTTAAATAATTTTTAATTACCTTTTAAAAGACTCTCTTAGACAAATAAAACGAAATTATATAAGAACCTAATTTTACACTTATGAGCAAATAGTTTATTTATTTTTATAGAGATACTTTTCGAATTGGAAAAAAACTACCTTAAGAACATTTTTGGCAGATACATTGTCAAGAGATAAAAGGACAAAGGTTAGAGATACAATAATTTGAACTGACTTATTTCTTGGCAACCTATTTTACCATAAACATATTTAATTAAAACTGGATAATATATTAATAAAAAAAACAAAAATAAGGTAAGTTTATAATTGTTAAATATTGAACAGAGCATTCAAAAACAAATTATTAACAAGAAAGCGAAGTTTGTATACCTTTGCAATTTTGATGCGGAGGTTGAATTTGCAACCCATCATAACTTTGCCAAAAATTAAATAATTTCAATACGGAAAGCTGTTTTGTGCTAGTTTTTCTATTGCTAACAAATCTGCATACTCAATTTAAAATTTAAAGAAAATAAATTTTTTTCAATTTTTTACAATTTTAATGATGTAACCCCTTATCTTTTTTTGAAATTTTGAAAAAAATTTCGAAAATTTATTTATTGACCGGACATGGCTAGATCGACTCGGCTGATGATTCTGAACAAGAATATATATACTTTATAGGGTCGGAAACGACTCCTTCACAGCATTACAAGCCTCGGACTATATTAATGATACCCTCGCAAAGGGTATATATAAAAAGAGAGACCAAATGAAATGCGTAAAATGGAGCAGCTGGAGCTGGAGCCTGGGAGTCGCCTCATTCGAATTTCAAATGCAGGACGACTCTCGTCGAAGGACATGGATATATAACTGGACACACACATGGCGAACGCTGCGATGATTCATCTCTCGGCATTCGGCATTTCCCTGCCACATCCCTCGACAGATCGCATGCGAAAAATTATGTTAAGACAATACAAATATTTGTCAAAATAATGCGATTGCGTTAATAGAGCCAAATATTATTCTTGTATCAATTACCCAGACACGAGGGTGTGCGAGTGAGCGGGCAAATGCCTGCAGAGCGTCTGCCTTTTTTTCCGCCATCCTTCAAAGGGATAAATGATGAATAATAATAAAAAATAGTCAGCATACTTTTAAATTAAACAAATACCGCATATACACTCTTGTTTGTTTTCGATGCGTCTAATAACCAGACAAACACGCTGACTATCCCGCTCTGCCGCTCGCTCCTCGCACGCACACACTCTCGCCCTTGCCCAAATAAACATATAAAATTTACTTTAAAGCTGACAAAGTCAATAAAAAATATTGTTTCAATAAGCAGAAAAAAAGAGAAGCAAAACGAAATAAAGTCGGCAAAAAAGAGGAATGCAAGAATAACACCCATGGAGCCAGGCAAGGGAAAGGACTTTTTATGCGCGGCCATATCCTTACGTGATTGTTGTGAGTTAGCCCTGTTAGCTCATCGAGTGTGCGAATGGGTTGCCAGTCGGTATATGCATACAAATAATAATTTATTTTTATATTTACATAAGAAATATGATATTAAAAGCTGGCAAAATGGTTTTAATTAAACTGCCTGCACCAAGGAGCTTACAGAATATATAATTTTAATTGAATATTGATTGGTTTTTGATTAATAAAAATAGTTATTAATAAAGTTGACAAAGTAAATGTGTTATTTAGTATGGAAAATGCAACTAAATATATTTACAAGTATTGTTTAAGATGCCAAAGCAAGTTGTCCTTAATATTTAGTTAATTTAAGAGAGTATAGCTTATAAAGAAATATTTAAAAAAATACTACTTTTCCTATTTTAACTTTACAAAAGTGTAAGTCCTCTTTGATTGATTATACTACCTAAAGAAGCACTCCAATTATTGATTTCCTTTCAATTTTCCTTAAAATTCGAATTCTTTAAACTCTCTTATTTTGTTTGCCATTGAAACTCTCTGTGTTTTAATTTCCATTAAAAAGAAGTTACCACCAATTTAATCGCCCGAAGAAGTAAAATTTTAAAATACTTAATGCCTTCTGCCTTGGAAAGGAAAACAACCTTCGAACGTGCGCCCTTAACTTGGCCAAAAACTTGGCATAAAACCCATCAAACTGCAAATTAGCAAGAAACTTCCTTGCTCTTCCCTTTTGTTGGGGAACTTTAAGCTGGAATTGAAAAAAGCTTGCAGCTCTAATTTATGCCAGGGTAGGTTTTCTTTTTTGGGAAGTTCCTCCACTCGCCACCCACCGAAAGCCGCCCACTTGAGCGGTTGGCTTTTTCCCAGGTGCCTCAACTAGGTATGTGCCTCTCGCTCGGCTCTCACTTGCCTGCCATTGGCGAGAGCGAGAGCCAGAGCGTGTGCCTAGGCCGTATTTTAAGCATTAGTTTGAACAACAAAAACACACGGGGAAAGGACAACTATTTGGCCAGAGCAGAGGGCTGGAGGAGAAATCATGAATGGCGGCGGACCTCCGAAGAGTATCTGTATCTGTGAGAGAGCGAGCGCGGCACTTCACTTACTGACTGCGAGCGCCAGCCCTCGTTGGTTGGCTGCAGATACAGATACAGGCGAGCGGCACACAGATACAGATACAGACACAGCGGCTGCCAGCAGCAGATACATTTCGCTGCCGCTGCCGACGACGCTGCCCGACGCGTCGCTTCCCAGCGAGCTGTGTGTTATTTCAGTTACACAGATTCAGTATCAGACGTGTTACTACTCCGGACGGTTCTGCGCTCGCTCTGCGCTGTGATCTCTAGCCCCCCGACATCCAGAAACACCAATATATAGTACAGTACACAAATATATATACGTGTATATATATAGTACGGCAGACCGACCGAAATATATCCCGCCGTACTTATGTGCCCGACTCGTTTAAGCAAATATTATCGGAAGCAATTGTAGTTGAGCTTTGCCGAAGTGTGTTTCCAAGCAACAGCAAAAAGTAAAAAAGAAACCAGAGGAACCAGCCAGCCAGGAGCACCAGCAGGTTCCGCCGGAACCGGAGGAGCAACATCATCATCATGCATACGCTGTTCAGTGACCAGAACTCTTTCACCCGCCATTATGCCCAGACCGCCGCCGGTTATGGTTCCGCCTCGGCGGTGGCGGCGGCCAGCAGTGCCTCAGCGGCGGCGGCGGCACATTACGCATACGACCAGTACTCCCGGTACCCGTACTCGGCCAGTGCCTACGGCCTGGGGGCTCCGCACCAGAACAAGGAGATCGTGAAGCCGCCGTACTCGTACATCGCCCTCATCGCCATGGCCATCCAGAATGCGGCGGACAAGAAGGTGACGCTGAACGGGATCTATCAGTACATCATGGAGCGGTTTCCGTACTATCGGGACAACAAGCAGGGCTGGCAGAACTCCATCCGACACAATCTCTCGCTCAACGAGTGCTTCGTGAAGGTGGCGCGGGACGACAAGAAGCCCGGCAAGGGCTCCTACTGGACCCTGGACCCGGACTCGTACAACATGTTCGACAATGGTTCCTTCCTGCGGCGGAGGCGGCGCTTCAAGAAGAAGGATGTGATGCGGGAGAAGGAGGAGGCCATCAAGCGGCAGGCCATGATGAACGAGAAGCTGGCCGAGATGAAGCCATTGAAGCTGATGACCAATGGCATTCTGGAGGCCAAGCACATGGCGGCCCATGCCGCACACTTTAAGAAGGAGCCGCTAATGGATCTGGGCTGCCTGAGCAGCAAGGATGTCTCGCACGCCGCCATGCTCAACTCCTGCCACGACAGCCTGGCCCAGATGAACCATTTGGCCGCCGCCGGCGGGGGCGTGGAGCATGCCGGCTTCACGGTGGACTCCCTGATGAATGTGTATAACCCGCGGATCCATCACAGCGCCTATCCCTACCACTTGAACGACGACAATTTGGCCACCAGCCAGATGCATCATGCCCACCATGCCGCCGCCGCCCACCACGCCCAGCAGCTGCAGCGCCATGTGGCGCATGTATCGCATCCCCTGACCCCCGGCGGCCACGGAGGCGGCGGTGGCATCCAGTCATCGGGTCATTCGCCCACCACTATTGCCACGCCCCATGGACCAGCGCACGGGGGCTGGTACACCCCGGAGACACCGCCATCGGAGCCCATTTCCAATAATAACAACCAGCAGGGAACGCCCACCCATCCGGGACATGGGAATAGCAACAACAATAACAGCAACAGTGTCCTCAACAACAACGGAGGAGGAGGAGGAGGCGGCGGTGGCTCCCAGTTGACCAGCAGTCCCACCTCGGCCTTGGGCTTCCGGGATATGATCTTCGAGCAGAATCAATCCTGCCAACTGGACCAGGGCAGTCCCACGGGCAGCCTTCAGTCTGCCAGTCCACCGGCACCGGCCAGCGTGGCGGCTGCATCCGCGGCAGCAGCGGCGGCGGTGATCAGTAGCCACCATCATCATCATCACCACCATGCGGCGCTGAGCGGGAACCTGGGTCAGCTGGGGCAGCTGAGCAACCTCAGTCATTACCGGCCGCACGTAGGTCACTACCAGGAGTACGGCATCAAGTATGGGGTCTAGGAGGGATTCAACGAGGAGTCGCCCCCGGGGGGATTCCCACTGACCCACCACAATCACCACCACCACAGCCGCCAGCTGGGCTCTCTTGTATATTCGTGTAAATATATTCCCAAGAACGAACCACAGCTCTAGATTGTAGATGTATCTTGTATCTCAGAACGAATTTAAGCTGCTTTTCTGTTGTCCAAAAAAACTGTTCCCAGCCAAGGGGAAGGCGAGCTAATGGATAAGGAAAATTCTGGCTCTGAGCTCGACACCTTTCTCGGCAAAAGAAAAGGAATGACTTGAGCTCCATATCTAACAGATATTTCCCTATCCAGTAGCTTGAAAACCTTCGGCTCCGTCTTTTATCGTATACGAAGCAAGTTTTAGTTGTTAAGCCAGAACCGCATAATTGTATTAACTGTATTTGTAATTGTAGCCCTTAAATTGTTATCGCGTTTAGGCTTAGTCCCAATTGTCTGCTATGCAATTTGTGATGAGGTTTTGCTATACAGAATTATATATATATATTCATATATATGAACTTAAACTAGAGCATTTTGTCAATAACTAAACTATTGCAACTACACTAGCCTAGCCCATGTAAGCAATAATAAATTATACAACTAAATCGTAGCTATAATATAATTATTGTCAAAACTAGCGTACGCAAAACCAATATGAGCCGAACAAAAAAGTGTATTGAAAATATGTTAAAATATCTCAAATTGTGTGTTTTATTTGTACGCCAATTTCGATTCCGGTTTCCATGGGAGTCCGATTGTCCGGAGAGGTGTTGCCATTCCATCTGGCCATTGAACGCTGGCAAAACAGACTCGTTACCCCGAATCGCAGAATTCCCAGATAAAAGCATTAATAACTATTCAAGCCGTGTCCGTTTCGAGCTCTGAATGGACTCACTGAATCAGCGTTCGATTGACAAGTTGTCGTCGGAAGATGGCTTTCCCGGTAACAATATCATATCAGGTGGCTGCCGCTCTGATGGATTTACAGAAAAAGGAGGAATATCAATGGAGCGATCGGTTGAGAAACTGTTTCAATGGAAATTTAATTATGAATCGATTTAGTTATTGGAGCTAGTAAATGCATATATACTGAGCAAGGGGATTCTGAATCTTAAGGAGAATAAATTGAAGAGCTGCTTTAAGCAAGTAAGGTTTATATTTATTCACAAGAAATGTATAAAAATAGGTATTGCTTTTACATATAAATATATATTTTTATTATTTGAAAAATAATTTAATACATAGTTACTTTTTTATTTAAGGGTCAATGTTTTAGTTTCTATATCCTACAACAGAATATGTTTTATATGGTAATTTTTATATTGAACATTTTTTTTTTTATTGTTACTTAAATCAGCTCCTCAGAGATTCTTCAAAAATCTTCAAAATTTTAAATATGTTTTAAATATTATTTTGCACATATAGTTTGTCTTTCCCATAAAATCTAGATCTCTTTAACCCAAATATCATTTCACAAATACCTCATTCTCCAAATTACCTTTAATTTTTCAGACATAAATAAAAACAAATTACATTTATTGGCTAAATTTATAAAAGAAAATGTTAGCTTTCACTCAAATAACCACTGAACAATACTCTGCAAATTAGAAATCTTTAGTTAAGCAAACTGAGAAGACTACAGCATTTCCTTAGCCTCCTAATTGCCAAACAATTGCTGCAAATTGGTAGAAAGTAAAACACCAAGCTCTGGGGTCAATTCAACCTGCGCAACATTAATAATGACTCAAAAAATAAAGCAATATATATATTTATTTGTACATATAGGAAGCTTATTAGTCCGCGAACCAGTTACCCAATCGATCCGGAGACTGGAGATGGATCGCCTCTGATTGATGGCCGAAAATGCTGCTGATTTGGGCGATGCTACGACGATTATTTGCGATGCAGAGCTTGTCATGGTATCGTCTTGAGTCTTGGGCTTTAATAAAGGCTGTCATGTCCAGTGAAAATAAAGTAAAAATCACCATTGTCACTTGAGCTTCGCTTGGCGCCACCGCGGCATTGAGATCGCACTCAGAAAAATGGGGGAAAAAATCAGTAAAAATCTTCAGCTCTCGATTTGTGGGCTAAACTCCGCTCAGGTGTTTTGAGCTTAGGAGCAGGGGCATTTTTCGGTGGAGGGTAGACAGATGTGGCTTTCAATGGCGGACACGGCTTGAAAGCCAGTCAATTGGTATACATTTCTGGCCATGGCTATAACAAAGAAATACCTGGCTGGGTGGCATGTGAATGGGGCTTGAGTGCCGGCGAAAAGTGTGCCAAAGACTGTAGGCCTGAAAGCGAACCTTAAATAGAGGCCTACACTAGGCAACAAAAATTTTTGGGTTAAAAAATGAGCGGTAATAAAAGTTTATATGTTGGTACAGAGGCTTTTTTCTTGTTTTTAAGAGTTTAAAATTTAAGTATATAAGCCGTAAAGGAGGCATTTCCGACCCCATAAATCATATATATTCTTGATCAGCATGAACAGCCGAGTCAATCTAGGCATGTTCGGTTGAAAAATAAATTTTAAAATTTTTTTCAAAATTTCAAAATTTGATAAGGGGTTACATCATTAAAATTGTCAAAATTTGATAAAAAATTGAATTTTTAGAATTTAAAAACGGAGTATGCAGATTTGTTAGCGCCATAAAAACCAGCCTAGACCAACTTTCCGAATTGAAATTAATGCATTTTTGGCTTAGTTATGATAGTTGCAAAAACTTGGATTTACTCAAAAAATAAGCATGTAAAAATCCTTTATTTTTATATCCTTGAAGGATATTTAAGATTTAGTCAGAAGCTTTTAATAATGTGAAGGAGTCATTTCCGACCCTATAAACCATATATATTATTGATCAGAATCAACAGCTGATTCGATCTAGCCATGTCTGAAGCAAAAATAAATTTTCAATTTTTTTTTTCAAAATTTCAAAATTTGATAAGGGGTTCCCGTTGTTAAATTTTTCAAAAATTGGAAAAAAATTTAATTTTTTTTTTAATTTTAGATTGAGTATGCAGATTTATTAACATAATAAAAACTATCACAGGAGAGCTTTCCAAATCAAAATTGATGATTTTTTGGCTTAGTTATGTGTTTTTTAATCTTTGATATGCCGAAAAAAAAGTCGTATCAAAATATCAATTATTTTAACCATAGTTATGATCGATTTCCGATTCGATTCTATAATTTGATTCCGAACTGCAAGGTTATATAAACTTCGTCTTCCCGAAGTTAGTTTCCTTTCCTGTTAAAGTGAATAATTCTTAAATAATTCCTAAATACAAAAGTTACGATTTTACGACTCTTCTCCAGAAATGTAATAAACCGATAAATTTCCCTAAAAATTAATTCCAAAAAGCTTATATTTGGCCAGTCTCAAATTTCGGGTTGATTAAATCAGAATTTTTCGATGAGGCCGAGTATGTCCAGTGTCCGAGAGTGTTTGCTATGCAAATTCAGCACATTCGGCACCCAAAAATTTTCGGCCGCTGCGTTGACAACGAAAAATGCCAAGCCATCCCGACTCCATTCGGTGTCAAAAGCAACAAAATTAAATGCGAAAACAACAAGAGACGATGTGTGTGTGTGTGTTATTGGTGTGTGTGTATTTGGTTCCCTTCGAGGGCAGCCGGGGTGGTCCAGATCCGGAATTTACAATCCGGAATCGCAGGGTCCAGCGTACTTTCACAAGCGGAGGACAAGAAAAACAAATGCGATGGCGACAAAATGTTGCACTGTTTGCTTAGCGATAAGGACGCGCCCACACACAGATACTCACTAATACTGACGGAGAACGTGTGCAGCCAGGACAACAATGCCAAATGTCCAATAATCAAATCGAGAGAAAGGCTGGCGGAGAGGAGTAGCAGAGAGAACTACACAGAAAGAACAATTGCTGACTTTTAAAGGATTTCATTTCAAATTCAATTTGGATGATTAAGATCTCTGGGCTTAGATATATTTTACACATATTTTGTGGCTTTATTTTTTAATTACCAAGTAAATTATTTATATTAATTAATTGTTATATTAGAGATATTGAAAATAACGTATGTTCCATATAAAAACATCAAGGTTATACAATTTATTTTTCTAAAACGTATCTTAGTATTTTTTACGCCTATTTTTCACCTTAAAATTTCCACCTAAAGCCCCAGAAATGTATCTTTTTTTATGAAAATTACTATCTCCAAAACTAACCATGATTTTTTCTTCCTGTGCCCCGTCACAAATATTGACAGCTGTCGCTGTGGCTCATCGCGCAACCAGCCCGATTTACATAAATATTATTGCAAGCCTAATTAAATGCAAGTATTAGCCGGACCAGCTGCCAAACGCTGGCAGAAGGATTCTCCAGCCATGGGACACATTGTGTCCTGTCCCGTATCCTGTGCTATTCTGTGACGGCGCCTTGGCCCGCGGCAGATCCTTTGTAATTAACGCTGCTTATTTTTCGCGCTTTTTAAGGGGGCTCCCCCCCATCAGGGGGTGTGCACCGCCCACTGCCACCTGATATTTATTTACCTGGCCAGTTGTGTTGATGACCTGTTATCATTGCCCCGTTATAACAATAAATTCAGCGGCCAGCATTCAACGCTCAACGGCGGTGACAACAACACTGGGAGCTCGCGTTGTTGTTCTTGCACGGTTTGCCGTTGTTTTGGCAGCTGTCGTTGCAATTAACCAGGCCATAATAGACAATGGCTCTAAAGTAAATTCATATTACCCATGTACTTGTGTGTGTGCATGTAGTTTGCAACGGATCGGTATGACATTTGTAAATTGGTGTGGGAAAAAATGGCAGGTAAATTAATGTACCACGAAAACCTAAATTTTTTTAAATATGTGTATGTGTGTGTGTGTGTGTGTGTTGGGTAAAAGCTGAAATCACAATGGGAAAAATATGACAACCACAAATAAAAGATAAAGGTGGGGTAAAGAAAATGTCAACAAAGTTGGCAAACAATAAGAAAAGCCATGGAAAAACATCAAATTAACTGGGAATATTTAATTCGTGTTGGGAAAGTGCCACAGAAAATATATGAATTCTATGATTTGGTAATAAATAAAGGCTCTAAGAAATTGTTTTAACTTAACAATTATATTTAAGGGATACTTAGTATAAAGTAAAAACTAACAACAAAGACAACTGTTGCAGTTTAGAATTAATAATAGGATCAAATCGGAAATCAATCATAAGTATGCTTAAAATTATTTACATTTTTATATTAAAATTTTGTCAACAAATCAAAGTTAAAAAAAGTCATAACTAAGCCAAAAAAGCATTAATTTTAATTCGGAAAGCTTTCCTATGCCAGTTTTTACTAGATTAATAAATCTGCATACTGATTTAAACATTTAAAAAGATTTAAATTTTTTCCAATTTTTGAAAATTTTAACGATGTAACCCCTTATAAAATTTTAAAATTTTGAAAAAAATTCGAAAATTAATTTTTGCACCAAACATGGCTAGATCGATTCAGCTGTTGATTCTGATCAATAATATATATGGTTTATAGGGTCGGAAATGATTACTTCACATTATTACAAGCTTCTGACTAAATCTTAAATATCCTTCAAGGATATAAAAATAAAGGATTTTTATATGCTTATTTTTTGAGTAAATCCAAGTTTTTCAAATGTCAAAACTAAGCCAAAAATGCATTAATTTCAATTCGGAAAGTTTTTCTATGCTGGTTTTTATAGCGCTTACAAATCTGCATACTGCGTTTTTAAATTCTAAAAATTCATTTTTTTGTCAAATTTTGACAATTTTAATGATGTAACCCCTTATCAAAATTTGAAATTTTGAAAAAATTTTGAAAATTTATTTTTCGACCGGAAATAACTAGATCGTCTCGGCTGTTCATTCTGATCAATAATATATATGATTTATAGGGTCGGAAATGACTCTATCACCAGGTTTCAAGCTTCTGACTAAATTAAGAATACCCTGCAAGGGCATAACAATTTCAATTAACTTAATTAAGTATTTTTTGTAGAGTAAAATTAAAATTCCCAAAGAACTAAAACATAAGGATTTAGGAACCAATTGTAAAGGAAATTGTAGAAATATTGATGACTTTTCATGGTTTCATTTCTGGGAAATCCAATGCCAGATTTGATGACGATCAACTTCAGATTGATTGTTTTCCTTCGCCCTCCGCCCCGAATCGAAATCAATTTGGACTTTGTAGAGGCTCCTTTTTCTCCTCGATAGAGTAAACTTCCGCTTCCCCGGAGTTCCATAAAGGCCATAAAGCTATGGCCGGGATTTTTAGTACACAATACGTGGAGCGACAAGAACAACAAGAAGGCGAACTGCATTTTTATGGCATTAAACAAACTTTGAGAGCGTATGTTTTCGAACACTTTTGAAGTTTTATTGAGTTATAAATACGCAGAAATGACTTTGGAGTTTGGTCCAAAAGGCCGCCATCAGCCAGCAGTTTTCAAATCAAATTTATGATCGATTTATGCAAAGACCAAATAGGCCAAAACAAAAAATCGCAAATAGTAGGCAGCGCCAGGCGTCGACATTTGAGTAAATTATCCATACCGAATGGGGGTGCTGTGGAAAATCGAGGAAAATCTGGGGGAGTGCTGGGGATCTATTGCCCAGCCTCACGGGAAAAACTGAGGGGAAACTTTGATTGACTGCTGCGCTTGCAGCGCTTTGATCTGAGAACTCCGATCTGCGATTTGCGATCTACGATGGGCGGAATCGATGGATCAGTCATCCTGCAAGGCGACGTCAACAGATGGCGCTCGACAAGTGAATAAATGGGATCGGGGATCTTAGAATAGGATCTAGTGTGGCCTTTTTTAAATTTAGGGAATGTTAGACTATTAATTAATCAAATTTTTTCACTAATTAATTAAGACAAGAGAAGCGTATATTACTTAATAATAATAATATGTGCAGGGTTTCATATTTTATACTCCCAAAAATATTTTTAGGAGAAATGTTGTTAATATATTCGTTAAATAATAATAATAAAATAAATAAATTTAACATACTCTAAACAATAATACTGATATTCCAGAATTGTTCTAATATTCACAGAATTTATTGAACTATAAATCGCATACAAAATATATTCAAATGCCATCACTGACGAGGATCCTTATTTTCCCCCTAGCCCAGTTGATTATCTATGCTGATGCTTGGTTTATTTGGCTTATCAGGCTTTTGGGGCTTTGATGTCACTACGACTACATCATCATCATCCCGATCATCCTGATCCGGCAGTCAGTCATACATATTCCTATTCAGATTGGGGGCAATGTTTATGCGTCACTGTCTCTGGCTTTGAATGTTCAATTTTTTTTTATTTGTGGCCCGTTTTTTGGGCCATTTGATGCTGCCGACGAAGTTGCCAACCAGTTGACGCGACATAAGCAAATAAATAATATGGGAAATCGGGGAATTACGGGATAACGAATGGCAAATGGCGAATGGCGAATAGCTATCCCCGATTCAGCACTATCAAAGTGCCGGGCCCGACATCGTCTTAGGCTGAAAGTCAAATAATCAAATTCAGTCGCTCTCGAGGAATCCGCAGGCAATCCTCTGGAAATCCGCATCACGCGTCCCAGCCAGAAATACTAAAATCCATTGTTTATTTTCTAATTTCGTTGGCGTGTAAATCACGGAAACGACTTCTTCCCAACAACTCGTTGGCATTCCTCGAGCGCAGGCGAAAAAAACGAGTTGAGGAACAACGTGGAAAATATATTTGAAAATAACAGCAGCAATCCCTTGATTCCCCGATTTCTGGCCAGACATTTTGTCGACAATTTCCAGGGAAGTGGCCATAAATCAATTGCAAAAGCTTTCCAATGGCTTTTCCGGAATTTCTCTCTTGTAATTATGCCGGGGAGCGAAAACATCGGGGCGAATGAGTGACTGCAATGAGGTTATATAATTGGGGAGGGGCACTGGGTTGAGGCATATGATTACATTTTATACCGAACGTCTATGGACTGCGAGTATTTTCCATGAATCGAATGGAGGCCCATAAGTTCGGAATCATTCACACTCCGCCGAAAGCCCACACCTACGCCCTACTCCCTTCTGAACAAAAACGCATGAATGAACAGCGGCCATTCAACGAATCCGGATTCCGATTCCTATTCCGAATCCAATTCCATTTCCATTTCGTAACCGATCTGCCCCCAACCAATCGTTAAACAATCGAAGACTGGAAGAGGTGTATTGTTTAAACAATTAACAATAACATAAATGCATGCATAATTACCGCCCGATATCGTGTGTAATTTCAAGAGCTTTCGACGGAAGCCCGCTCCCCACGACAGCCGCCAGAGCGTCGTCACTAAAACCAAATCCCAGCGATCGCTGGACAGGATCGGAGATGCCCAAAATGACTAAGTAGAATTGAAAAAGTCAAAGTTTAATCACAGAAAATAGCTGGTTTTCTTTTAAAATATTTTTAAACGATTTAAAAATTAGTTTAAGAAGGTTTTCTTAAATTTGTTGAGGCGTAAGAACATAATAAACTTAAAAATACCGCTATACTTATGTATTCATTTTAAAATATTCGTTTAAAAAATATATTGAAAAAAATTGTTCTGTTTAGTGAATTACTAGAGATTGAGAATATATTTAGATTAGGTTGATGGGTATAATGTATTTATGTTTTGGTTTTGTATCAACTGTACCACTAGGCGTATACGTAATATTTGAAATATTGAAGGAGTGCAAATATTTTTATTTATAATATTTATAGAAATAAAAGTAAATAATGGTCTATGCAAGTGTTTTCCATTTTTCTATATAAATAAATATCTTTTTAAAAGACCTACATGATCATCACTGATCCGCACGCACTTCTAACTCTGCCATAGCATTCGAAATTGGGCAACAGGTGTGTATATGGTAGAGGTATTATTCATACCGATCAGCTGGGCCACTTGACCAGCTGAAAGGC
Source organism: Drosophila bunnanda (assembly GCA_035046265.1). Lineage (NCBI taxonomy): Eukaryota > Metazoa > Arthropoda > Insecta > Diptera > Drosophilidae > Drosophila > Drosophila bunnanda. The sequence goes on from JAWNOB010000075.1 coordinate 10,648,707, forward strand.
TTAATGGAGGAGTTAGTCTCAAGTGCCTCGTGTGCCCCGAAACATTGTCAAATGGTTTCCAACCAGGACTTGACCCACGCCCAATCCTCGTGCTATTTTCCTCTGGCGCCAAGGTGTTTATCGTCGCCACGCAAGCTAAACAAACCGCAGCAAATGGAATCACCCGAGGAGGAGGAGGAGCCGGAGGAGTGCCCCTGGGAGTGAGGGAATTGCCCGTGGGTGTGGGAGTGGAGTTTTTCGAGTTCATTGCGCCACGGGCGCACTGCAGATTTATCGCCCACGGAGGTGGTAAATGCTCGGAACAACGGAGATCTTGGGCTATAAAACAGACACCCGAACTGGACTGCCTAGCGCCAGCTCGTGCTGCGACCGCAGACGGCTACGGGTATGACTACGGATCCGGGTCCAGGTCGGGAGCACGTCTAATCCGTAATCCCTCACACATGGCAGGCAAAGAACTCGGTTCTACTCTATCAAAAACGAGAGGCGTGTCCAGGGACTGACCAGCTGAAGGTTGTATTTACCGAAATCCAGCAGAATATTGTCCCTAAAATTTTTAAATATTATTTCTTAATATATGTTTAAAGAATATATATTTAAAGAAATCAACTAATAAATTGAGTCCTATCAACAATGTTAAACTCCGTATTTCCTGCCCAATCCATCATCATCAAGGGCATGACACCCCTCCTCTGTTTACGGAAGCCATCTCATTGTAAATATATATATACATACATATCGGCTATTATAATCGCAAGTGGGAAAAGGCAACCCAACTCATTTAGAAGCATTTAGAAATTGGCAGAATAAATCTCTTCGGTTGCAGAATGCAGTTTACATGGAAACCATATGGTGGAGTCCCAAGGAGGTGCTAATTTGTGGTTACGACAGCTTTTTGGCGTTCCAATGTCTGGTCGATCCAATGCATTGGTAAATAAACACGAGACCGGGCGGAGATCGAGGAGTGTGGAACGGATGGAGAGGCCCTCGCAAAAATGCCAAAACCACCTAGAAGAGATCGGGATAATGATCAGCAAGCAGCCGTCCATGGCCAATTCTGCATCGCTCATTCGCCGAATACTATATTTATTGCTCTGTTTGTGTAACCCAAATTATAAAAACAGAAGCCTTAGGAAATGCACTTGGAAAAGGAAAGTCAATTAATTAACTATTATTTAATTTAAAGTCATAATTATATATTGATTGAAATAGTATTATCAAATGAGCCTGTATATTGTTTTATAGAATATAGTAGCTTGATTGTGTTCCTAATAAATGGGTTTATATCTTTTAGTCTTTTAATAAGTTTTATAAATTAAAATTATTAGTTAGTGCAGAGTTAAGTATAAATCGAAGAGATCGATCTACAAAAATATTGTACATGTAATACCTAATAAATTCTTTATAAATAGGGTGAAAATTGTATCTTCGTTATATACAAATTTTACAAAACTAAGCACTGGAATCTTATAAATTTTCTGCAAGTGTCCAGATCATTGATCATTTTGTCGTGGGGGCGGTCGACCTGGCAACTCTAGGCATTCGGGCAGTTTCAGATCGATTGTTATTAATTTGTTTGCAAACATATTTCATGCGCTTTGCCCAATTTCATTCAGCGGGGCATCTCAGCAGCCGCAGCCGCAGCCGCATTCCCTCCTTGCCGCGTATCCCAAAGATATGTGCCAGCCAGCAGATGTATCTGTGTATCTGCGTCTGTTGCACTCATGCTGCGCGTCGAAAAGTCTACGATTTCCGTTCCTCGTATAAATCAACTGGAGGAAAACTAAAAAAAAAAAATAACAAGAACTATAGGTCGAAACCGAAGCAACAACAGATTTTTCTTCATTTTTATCTATTTGGGGGAAAATTGCTGCCGCTTCTAGTATTTATTTGTGCATAATAAGTTTTTTGAATGCTGCCAGTGGAGGTGCGAAAAGGGCTAACGAGGGCTATATTTTGTAGTCTTTATATAATCCCCCTTATATCTACGCCTCTGATTAATTTGGGGCTTTGTTGCTGCTGTCTGTGGATATCAAAATACCATACAAATCGTCAGCTCGTCATTTTTTAGACAGTTTTCTCTTCGATTTATTATTGGGTTTGCTCTGGTGTGTGAGGAAGTAAAAGTCAAACAGTGCTGCAGGAAAGTATTTGAATGTGGGGGTTTCTTAGGGAAGAGCTTTGAAATATTTAAATAAATACTAAAGGAGACTTAAAATATAAAGACTTTAATGGTTAATTAACATAGAGTTACGATTTTCTCTCTAGGGAAAGCCTTAAATTAACTAATTTATTTGGGAACCTTACATTTCATAGTACAAAGATAGTAAAACTTCCTACTTTTCTAGAGCAAAACTTATAGAATTCACTGTGCCTTAGCTCCGAATATATACATATATCCAGAGACTTGGAGGCGCTCTGGTGGGGATCGGAGATTGGGGGATTGATTATTTATGTACATGGGCTGTTGGTTGGGTTGTTCGTGGTGTACGTGTACGTGGTGTTTGAGAAGCAATTCATTAATGAATTTTAAAATGTTGCTAATCGATCGTTTGCGCCACAATTAATGTCAGCCCGTGGCAATTGGAATGTGTTATGTGAAATTCCAGCGGCCGATACTTGATTCATTTCGCTTTCCCGGTTGAAATACAATAAAATAGGATAGCGGAGTGGACCTCCCGTTGGGACTGGGACAAGGGTTGAAGTTCTTCTCTTCTCAAGATCCTTAGGAACACAATGCAAATTGGCTTAAAGTAGAGCACACACCCAGATAATATTCTTCAATTGTATTCCCTGTATTCGTTTCTATTCCATCCTCGCATTTCGGGTTTTATTCTTCTTTTATTTTTTTGCTCATGGGATGTGAAACACTTGGTGCCGCGCTGTCTGCACGAGCTGTTCTGGCAATTATAACAACAAAAATTACAACAAAAGCTAAACAATTGCCTTTGGCCACAATGATTATGGCAACAACAAACCGAGGCCCACAGGCATTGCATTTTTTCTGCCTATTTGGTGCCCCACAGCTAACAGCAAAAATGTATCTAAATGATAAAGAAAATAAAGAAAGTCAACGAAAAAAATCAGAAGCCACTAAAAATCAGAGGAAGTAAGACAAACCACGCCCGTCGGCTAAAAGTGTTGAGAAAATTAATAAAACAAATGCCCAAAAGTCAGCGAACGAGCAGACACACGAGACGTGAATTGTTGTAATTTTTAACCAGTTTGCCAAGCAAATATTTTATCAACATATTTTCAGAGACAACACGCCGCTGTTTGTCTTGAAAATATTTAAATATTTACATTGGGAAAACAACTGCAGCGAGGCGAGCGACGAGAACGTGAGTCTACCACGCCGAAGACGTTGACAAATTACGCATATGGAGAAGCAGGGGGGTAGCAGCCCAAAGGAGGGGGGTTGGTTGTTTGCCACCCAAAAAGGGGGTGGGATTTCCCCGGCAAAGGGTGTGGCTTATTGGCAACAGAAAGGAATTTAAAAGGGTTAAACCGATTTAAAGACTTGGATGTAAAATATGGAAGAAAGCTATGTAAAGGGTTTGAATTAGTGAAATATTATTTAACAAGAGAAATTCTTAATTATAAATTAAAATTCTTCACATTACTAGCGCTATAAATATTTAATTATTTAATTTAAGGAAATTTTTTAATAAGTAATTTGCATTAGATAAATAAATATATAAATTTATGGTACCTACATTAATAAATACTACTTTAAAATCGTAATTTCTCAAATTAATTTATCAATCATCAAAATCGCCTCTCACAAAGTTATAATTTCAAAATTTACTCAAAAGTATCTAGCACTTAAACGAGTCACACTTCGATTATATCTCAGCATCCACAAGTAGCCGTCAGCGAGATTATTAAAAACGTATCTGTCAGATACTCGTGCTTGCCATTAATTATGCAGCTGATAAGCAATAAAAACACATTCGAAAATAACCAAATTAGACATATCTACGGCTTATATCTGTATCTCAGCATCCGTAACTGAATTGGAAAATGTATCTGCGACCGCAGCAGCAGCAGCAGATTAACGAAACTCCGGCAGCTGGGCAAGAAGCAAAAAAGAAACGTGTCGTCAATGGCGCGCGGCTAAGCAAACAAGGCCCAAAAAAATGAAGCTATGTGGTAAAAAGATGCAGTCAAGGCTGATCGAGGCAGGCGGAGGAGACACATCAGATAGATATGTATATGGGAGATATAGGCAAAGAAGCAGTTCCCCCAAGGCGAGCACATGTCAACAGGGCCGAAGATGAAGATTTCGCAGTCAATTTGACGAGTAACGCCCATGAAAATGATTACGGTGCTGGAGGAGGAGGCTGAGAGCTGCCGAGTCTATGCCAGTCTACCCTGTTTTCCAGCCAAGGCATATTAATTGGTAAACCATTTTGCGGCCCAGGCCTCGCTCCTAACAAGGTACGCAGACGTATAGCCCTCAGACCGCCCTGCAATGAGCAATTTCCTGCTGCCTACACTCACCGTCGTCGTCGAGCCAAGACAATTTGTCCTAAATAAACATTTCATCTCTCTTCAGCAGCCACAGCCACCACAGCAACATCAGCGGCAACACAGCGACTGCGACAGCAGCAACATTTTATGAAAGTGGCAGCGGCCAACCAGACAGAGGCACTGCGAGAAAATGAGAGTAACAATATGCTATAGTAATTATGGGAGTTTATACTATTTTTTTATTATTTTTACTATTACGATAATATAGTTTAGAGCCCACAACATTCCTAAAGGGCTTCAAACTAAATGTAAAGGCTAAATATAAGAATATATCTTATATTTCAAAAGAAATAATTATAATAACATGAACTTAAGCTTAATCAGAAAGCAAACTAACTTTGGAAAGCCAAAGTTTATATATCCTTGCAGTTTCATTTGAATTTTAGGATAGAATTGGAAAGCGATATTTTTTAATATTTTTCTATGACAATTTTTGTTGACAAATTAAAATTTAAAAACCTCATAACTAAGCCAAAAAATCATTAATTTTAATTTGGTAAGCTTTCCTATGTTAGTTTTTGTTAGGTTAATAAATCTGCATACTCAATTTAAAATTTAAATAAATTCAAATTTTTTTCAATTTTTGACAATTTTAACGATGTAACCCCTTTCCTTTTTTTGAAAAAATTGAAAAATTGGGAAAAATTTTGTTTTCGTCCGGAAATGGCTAGATCGACTCGCCTTTTGATGCTGATCAAGAATATATATGATTTATGGGGTCGGAAATGACTCCTTCACTGCGTTACAAGCTTCTGAATAAATGTATAATACAATTTTTTGAGTAGATTTTTCGATGTTTTTATATGAGAAATCAAGATTTGAAAATCTCATAACTGCGCCAAAAAATCATTAATTTTAATTCGGAAAGCTGTTCTATGCTAGTCTTTAGTAGGTTAATAAATTTTCATACTCCGTTTAAAACTTAAAAAAATTCAAATTTTGACAATTTTAATGATGTAACCCCTTATCAAAATTTGAAATTTTGAAAAATTTTTGAAAATTTATTTTTTGACCAGACATGTCTAGATTGACTCGGCTGCTGTTGCTGATCAAGAATATATATGATTTATGGGGTCGGAAATGACTCTTTCATGACGTTTTAAGCTTCTGATTATAAAAATAATCCTTGCGAAGGTAATTGTAATTGTAAGTGATGATAAATTTTAAATACATTTTTTCCTTCTTAGATATCGTTATACAAATATTATAAATACAAGAAATTTATATGCATTTAGGATCTCCATACATTTATATATTATAATTAATTTATTAAGTTTTGTTTACAAATAGTATCAAATAAAATAGTAGAGAATTGACTAAGATTAATTTGAACATTATTTTATCTTACTGATCTCCGGCTTGCATATTTAGAAAATTTACTAAATTATATATATATAAATTATTTATTATTTTCCTCTATGAATTCTCCAAGTAATCTTCCACTTTAGGTAATGTTTTCTTAAAGTGTCGCTTTGCTGATGGCTCTGGTGATGGGTCGAGTAAATTGTCTGCCTGAAATGTACCACCGTTTAAAGGCAGACGCAGAGAGCACTCGCCCTGCATCCCAGAAGGGACTGCTCCTGCTCCTGCTCCTGCTCCTGCTCCTGCTCCTGCTCCTGCTCCTGCTCCTGCTCCTCCACCTCTTCCCTCTCCCACTTCCGCAGCAGCTATGGTCCTGGCCAGTACTTCCCCGATCCGGATCCCTTTCCGTTGGTTTCCTTCGCTCCGGAGTAGCAGTCGCAGTCGCAGCCGAGCGTCGCTCATTCGCCCGTCGCTTTATGCTAAATAAACATTTGGGCACGTCATGGCTTATTGAATTGTCACTTATGCCCGAATTCGAAATTCGAGTTTCGTTTGGAGTTTTTGTTGCCATTCCGAGTTACCCGAGCTACCCGAGCTACCCTCGCTCCCATCCGCCTTTTGGCTCCGCATTGTCGCCTTCTCAATTGGCATTCGTAATGGCGACTATCTGCCAGATCCAGCTCCGTCTCCTGCTCCTGGTCCTCGTCCTGCGGCAAATGTGGCCACTAAAGTGCTTCCATTTAATTAGTTTTGCTCCCTGGAAATTCAATTTCAGCCCTTTGCCCTTTAAATGCATTCCGAGAGCGAAGCAGAGAGGATCGTTTCAAATAATCAATAATCGATTTATGGTGTTTACTCTTGGGCCGAGGCAGTGGGAACTTGAATAAAGGATGATATGAGGGCATGTATGGGGAGTTTGCTATTGGGTAGGAATATGAAAAATAAGTCAAGAGACTTTGTGTTTTAATGGAATACTGTGGGAATACTTTTTTAGGAAATCATTTCGTGAAGGAAAACTTTCTCTTTATCGTAAGTTACTAGTTTTAGTATTGCAGTTTGCAATTGGATAATTTTATCAAACTAAAATCGATCATAATTTTGTCAAAATTTTATTAAATTCAATTCGGAAAGCTTTCCTATGTTAGTTATTGATAGGATAATAAATCTGCATACTTAATTTAAATGTTTAAAAAATTCAATCCAACAATTTAGACACTACTTAATGAATAAATAGTATATTATCTATTTGTAAGCTGCATTAATCACGCAAATCACATAGGCCACAGCCAAATGCATCGTGATTTCAAATCCCATCATATTTTTGTATCAAATTAGCATCCAAACAGAAAGCCACACCAACAATAAAAAAAAGGAAGTGAAATCCATCTATCCAAACATTTTCATTTCATAAAAGTTAATTAACCTGAGAGCCACACGCAAACCATTGACTATTTAATTGAAATATTACACAAATCTATGCATCATAAAATTTTAGAACAAATCATTCAATAACAAACAAAAGGCGGCAATCAAATCCGCATCGGAATGGAAATCGAAATGAAAATGGAAATGGAAATGTAAATGGAAATCGAAATTGAAATGTTTCAGGCTTCATTAAAAAATATCGCAATGCAGGCAAGGAGCATGTGCCGGTTGTGTGCACAATTTATCCGCCGGATACATTTCAAATAAATAACAACAATAGATGGACGGACGAACGGTGCGAAAACAATAATACCAAATTGTTAAATTACAATCGAAATTACAATTTCCAATTTCATTTTCATGACTTCCGTTTAATAACAAATAAATCGCATAATCCGTAGCATAATATTTTCACAATTAAAATTTCAAATAAATTTCTAGCCAAAGCGGACCAAAATCAAAGCAATTACAAAGCACACAGCAATAGATGGATACATAGATATATTCAGTGCAATAAAATAAATTAGCACAATTGTGCGGGCCAAAAAAATAAATAAAAGAAAAACGCGCGCGCACTCGTTTATTGACACAAACACAAAGGCAAATCGATTGCGCAAATAAACAATGGAAATTAGCAAAATTATGCAAAATAGGCAAAGGCAGCGAGACAACAACCTGACCAGGTTGTTGTGGCTTGTAAAAAATCAGAAATCGCTAAGCAAATAAATAAAAGAAGGCGGCCATCGAATGAAATGCTTGTCGAATTTTCCTCGATTCGGCCATTTTTCGAATATCCCACGTTTTATTGCCATTGTCTCGGGTTAATTTTCTCTCTTCTCTTTTCTTTTTATTTTAAAGGTGCCTTCGAAAACTTTTTCATAATCTGCCAACGGAAAATATGGCATGTGTAGCGCCATCCTGCTCGTTCACACCTTGACGCAAAAACCTTAGCAAAAAGTATCTAAAGTTTATAAATATTTATGTATCTAACTGGGGCGTGCCACAACCACACACCACAAATTCAAATCGAGGACGATGGCAAGTATTTTGGCGAAATTCGTGCGAGTTTAGGCCACGCCCACAGCGCTAACTGCGCAGCAGATACAAAAGTATCTCACAGATACTTGGCGAGAGAGCCAACGTCGACAGCGACAGCGACAGAGCAGCAGCAGCAGCAGCAGCAGCACCGCACCAGGGCTAGTGAGAGGAGGGGTGAGTCCAAGGGGTTCGTACTACAACAATTGGCAATTGAACAATCCAACTCGTTCGGACCGCGCAGTCTGCCTCCGCGCTTCACTCCAGATCGTCTCCACAGCACACTCATCCCATATCTGTATCTTAACTATACCCCCATCCCCATCCCCGTCCCGCCCGCTCCCTAGGGAACTTGTTTTGACCAGTCGGTCAACGGTGTGGCCATTGCCTCACCTCCACACAGAGCCAAGAGCCGAGAGCCAAGAGCCAAGAGCCCGTCCGAATCACCGCATCGATGGCCGCACACATAAATTACTGGCAACAAGCTCGATCCACCTCTCCCCGCCTGCACCTTCGCTCCGCTCTCTGCCGTGGCGACCTGTCCATCTTGCTTGGTTTTACCTGTCGACACACATAGATACGATTGTGTGTGACTGTGGGTGTGTGTTTGCCAGAACTGAGACTGTGTGTGTGTGCCGAGAGCAATACGTTTTTGAGGTACATTTTGCCGTCGCTATTCGAATAATTGGCAGTGAGTAAAAGAAAAGTTTGTCTAATATATGTTACAAATTCCAAAAATAAACAATTATTTAAAATATTAATTTTTTAAAATAATAAGAATTTATGGAGCACATAATAAAAGTAAATAAAAATATTTTGGATATTGTTAAATATGCTTTTATAAAATGAAAAATAATATTATAAATTTGTATACAAACTTAAAGACTTTTGAAAAAAGAATTTTAACAGACAAAAAATTAAAAAGAGAACTAATTTAATTAATTTAGGTTTTAATATTACGAAAATCAGACGACTGTAACAAGAAAAATAATATGGAAATGGACACATCTATTGAAGTGTGAACTCATATAAAGCTTATAATTTCTATCAAATAGCTAACTTAAGCTTATTAATATAGATTCGATTATGTAAACTTAAACTTAATGAATTGCTATATCCAAACTTAATTAGTTTACTTAACACATTTATTTCCTTTTAATGGCAGCCTTATTTCGAAGAGATTCCAATTCTAATTCATATAACCCAACATAATTAATTAGGCCTTATCAATTTAAGGGATTTGCGAAACCAACTTTCAGATACATTTGAATTTAGTTAGAGATATATATTTACCCTAACACCGAGCCTGCAATTAGGTAAGCAAAACATGCAAGCAAATCGAACAAAATTGGATGGGTAGACATCGTGTTCTAGGATGACTTGTTACTGCAGCAGATAGCAGATACTTTACCTTCCCAAATGTATCTCACTCTGCGCTCGTTTTCCCATATGCAAATCGAAAGTCGAGCGAATGAACAACTGTGGCCCATTAAACCTCAGACGACTGGGGGCTAAATTGCAGCAGGAGCAGCGTTTTCATTGCTTTGGAAATTTTAAACCAATTAAAACAGCTGCTGTCAACGCTGCGGATGCGTAATGAAAAGAAAATATTAATAAATCATACGTGACCAATCAATTTCATGCGTTTAAAAAGAAAAACCCTCTCGCATGCCAGGGAAAATGTGCAAATGTGGAAGTGCAACGGAACATTGAATAAAACAGGAGCTACACACTGTGTGTGTCGCACGCACAGAATCAATATTTAATTTATAATTAACTTTACAACATGAAAAACAAGCGGGGGCAAACAACAAGGAGTCCCCGGATCAGTTCGCCATATCTTTTCCGCACACACACACACACACACAGGAGGCGAGAAAGGAAATTCCGGAAGGTAAATGCTGGATGGTAAAAAGAAACCACCGAACACGTGGCGAGGGGCGACATGACATTTCGTCGGCGGGGATTTGCGGCGGCTTTAAACGCTCGCCACTATGGGCAATTAACGCGGCCATACGCAAACAGAGGCCTGATCCTTTAGACAAACACTCCCGTTCCAGTCCGTTCCACCAAAAAAAAAAAAATGAAATAAGGAAGGGGCGATCCACACTGAGGAAAAACGGAGCTCCATTTAATGGATTTTCAACATGCTAGGGGTATGTGATAAATTAATTGTAATATTCCGATAGGTTTACATGTATATTATTGTATATACTACTGCTTTAAATTGTTTATTGTTTTGTTTTGTATATCAAAGCAATAAAACATTAAAAGCTAGCTTCCGTTTACCATATTTAAAATTTAAAAGAGAAAATATCATACAAAACTCCTGAAAACTATCATTGAATTATATATAAACCGATTTAAAATCAAAATTTTTCTTCTGTTTTCCATATTTAAAAGTAAACAAGAAAATAATAATTACTTTTCTGTCCTTAGTTTCAATTTGGTTTTCAGGAATATTTAAATTACATTTTAAGTTCAATGTTGTAAGCATCAGTAACATCTTACCTCATATTAATTTCTATTGAAATTTGCTATTAATAGATATCAAAACAAACCTGTTATGGTGATTATGACTTTTACAATTGACTTAAAATCTATTCTAATTAATAAATCTATATAAATCTATATAAAATAACCATTTATTTCTCCCTGTGCAAAAAGAAGAGAGATTCGAAGGCAGCTTCCATTGGGGGTAAGTTTTCCTCTGTTGCAGCCACAAAAAGGGGCGGCTAAAAGGCAGAGAGGTAAAGAGAGAGACAACTTTTCGGGGTGCTAATTGAAAAACCCAATATTTGTCTAGTCTGTGCTCTCGGGGTGGCTCTCCGTACACCATACTTTGGCTCCGATGGTGGTTACTCCCATGGCGGCCATTTTGCCAGACGATCGCTGGGAAAACTTGCTCGGGAAAGGTGGCCAAAAAGAGGAAAGAAATCAGTTAAACAAACAGGAAACGCCCCGGAGTACTGGGACGGACTGGGAGAAAGGTAAAAGGCAAATGTCAAGGGCACTTTCTACGAAAGCCGACGAGTGTGAGAGACATGTAAATTGCATTTCCAACTGAAATGGTTTAACATTGTTATTATTATTTAACAAACATACAAGATATTTTGAAAGTTCTTGTTAGTTCTTTCCTAATAAATACAATATAGTTAATTTAAGTGGTTTTATGGAACAAAGAAGTGGGCATCATTTTCCTTAATAATTTAAATTTGTAAAGTATTGAGTTATTTGCCATTATTTTTGTTTTACATCGATTTCTCTCATATATATTTATATATATTAAGAGGCACCCACAATTGTCTCCATTGCATGAGACAGACAAAACACCCTTTAGTTTCCACCGATTCGTGTGTGTAAATCTGGGCTATATATCTGAACGATGTGGCCATAAACATCAACAGTTCTGCACCTTTTTTAATGGGCTTTGCCATTATGCGCTCGCCTGCTTTTTATGGACTTGCCCTGCTCGCTGCACCGTAGACGTTGCGTCGACAGTTTTTCCCAGAAAAAAACACAATTGAATAAGGCATGTGCCCAACCGGATTCCAGACCAAATCCGATCCCCCATAGCCCCATCATCAGCATCCTCCTCTGGCACTCAGCACTTATTACAGATTTGATATACAGCCCAGAAGGATGGAGGATGATGGTGTTTCGGAAGTCAGAGGACGGAGGAAGCCCTACGACAACGGGATTTCGGAATGGCAGGGCCTTTAAATGTTTGTATTATTGTTGGAAATAAACTCTGACTTTATATTGTCGGGGATTAATGATATTGTTTCCCCTAAATTTGTTAATTACTAGCAAACAAATTTGTATATACAAACCGTGCTTGAGTTTTTATGCATTTTCTATAGAATTTTTGAGTGATTGCATTGGATGAACGAGACGAGGCATGTGGATACTGGAATCGTTTAATTTGGAGTTGGGGGAAATGATATATTTAAATGGGAATAATGGGATGGAAATGTATTTATTGAAACATTTGTTTTATATGTCTTGGAAATACTGATTATCAAGCTTAAAACTCTTTAAAAATCAAATGAAGTTTCAGTTTGTTTTCTAATTGGGTTTTAATAAAAACATTGATGCCTTCCACAAATTAAATATTTTAAATAAATGTAAATATTATATACATATATAGATTATATTAACGAATAATTTATATATTTTAGTTATTTAGAAAAATCACATCCTCCTGGCTTTCGCCCTCATTAAACCAACAAATTCCCTCGAAAACCAACACCTTTTCAAAGCCCCTGCCCCCTTTTAATTGCTTCCCAATATCCAACCAATTAAGAATTTTCCCCCCTTTTGACATATGGAAAACCGCAGCGGATCGGGGGAGCTTGTAGGCACAACTCCCGACAATCGCAGAGCGAAGCATCAGCATTAGTTTAAAAACAATACAAAGTAAACAAACATTAGCATGCAAAACATCTGTTTAGTTGGGAATCCGAACAGAAGGAGCAGGGCGTCGAGTGGGAGTGATCTCCGTGGAAGCGCCTGCAGCCAATATATCAATTACATGTCGATGTCGAGTCGAACATAATGCAACATGGGAAATGAATACCGGAAAACCCCGAAGCCCGTGGCCCAGGAGGGACCTGCAACTCGCCTGTCTGTCAGCCCAAGTCAATCAAAATCGAATCTTGCGCTGAAAAGCTACAAATGCCTTATTGTCAAAACAATTAGTTTACCAAATTACATGAAAATATTCCTTAAATGCTCCACAAACATTTAACGCGCTGATTTGACACATGTCCGGGTCGCGGGACTCTCTCTGGGGTCGTCTGCTGTCACAATCTATCAGGGAATGGGAATCGGAATGGGAATGGGAATGGATGGAGCTGAGATGGATACGATGGATTGAGTTTGGGGAGGTGGCAGCTCGCCCAAACGGGGGGGAGTCCACAGTCCATTTGTGGCATGTCGCTGGCATCTGTGGATGCCACGGAGCTGGGGCATCTTAAGATCTTGCATGATCCCGCAGGGACGTCGCTTCAAGGCTATAATATGTGGGTCTTTAAGACTACAAAACTACTATATATTAAAGTTTTCATTGCAGAAACTATTTTTTTACATCAAAAACCCTTTGCCTTGAAATTTCTACTAATCAATCCTTTAAGTTTTTAAGATCTATAGGATCAAACTTGGTTTTAATAAATCTGCAACCGTTTTTGCCACCATCTCTGGATACTTGGGACCCCCTTTGGCCCCGCTAGTGACCATTTTGGACTTGCAGTGGCTGCAGTGTGTTTTATTTCAAATTCACACGAACGCCAAGCCTCCGGAGGAGGCTTGCTCCCAACACGAGCGCTTTGTATACACAAATCGGACCAAATAGAACCGAAAAAACCATGGGGAGTATATCTCGTAAATTAACGGCGTTCCATTCCGCTGTTAGTTTTCCATACTCAGTATTTTCCTTATTTCCTTCTCTTTTTTCACTCACTGCTCGTTCTCGTTTTGGCCATAAAATAAAGTTTCGAGAAGCGTATAAAATTTATAGCGATCCGTTTTTGGAGAAAATCCGACAGCGAACACCTTACGCTCACTCGTCGTCTTTGTTCTCCTGGCCCCCTTGAGCGATCTGTTTTGATTGACAGGACTGCCGGGGCGTCTATATATTGTCTATAACTGCTACTGTATCGGGGGACTAATGCAATTCGCATTTCTGTGCAATTTCACAGGCGATTTTGAAATTGCAATTGCAGGCAACGCGGAGCAACAAAGGCCTAAGCAGCTCAGCCGGCGCAGGATCCTTGGACCCTTATTCATGCACGATTAGGTTCCTGGGAGAATGGTGGAATTATCACAATTGCCAGATATCTGTGCACTGTGAGAAAATTCCTTTTAAGTTGTAAAAATATCTATTTTTTAGATTAATTTTTGTCTAAGATATAATAGAACAGAATTTCTATACCTCTCCAGGATTTAACTAGCTTATATAGCTTAGATTTTATATGTAATTTTGTAATTGTAATTTTAAAATGTAATTAATAAATTTGTTAAAAACTAGAACAGAAATTATCTTCGGGAAAGCCGAAGTTTCTATACCCTTGGGGCTTGCGGCTTGCAATTGGATCCTCTAATTGAACTGCAATCGATCATAACTTAGTCAAAAATTGATTAATTTCAATTCGGAAAGCTTTTCTGTGTTTGTTTTTATTATTTTAATAAATCTGCATACTCAATTTCAAATTTTAAAAAATTAAAATTTTTGCCAATTTTTGACAATTTTAATGATGTAACCCCTTATCAAATTTTGAAATTTTCGAAAATTTTCAAAAATTTATTTTTGGACCGGACATGTCTAGATTGACTCGGCTATTAATGCTGATCAAGAATATATATGGTTTATAGGGTCGCAAATGACTCATTCACATTATTAAAAGCTTCTGACTAAAATTTAAATACTCTTCAATGGTATAAAAATAAAGGATTTTTATATGATTATTTTTTGAGTAAAACCAAGTTTTTCAAATATCATAATTAAGCCAAAAATGCATTAATTTCAATTCGGAAAGCTTTTCTTAGCTAGTTTTTATAGCGCTAATAAATCTGCATACTGCGTTTTTAAATTCTAAAAATTCAATTTTTTGTCAAATTTTGACAATTTTAATGATGCAACCCCTTATCAAAATTCGAAATTTTGAAAAAATTTTAAAAATTTAGTTTTTGTCCGGGCTTGTCTAGATTGAATCGGCTTTTCATTCTGATCAATAATATATATGATTTATAGGGTCGGAAATGACTCATTCACTGCCAATAAATTATAATATCCAGCAGAAGTATATAAATAGGCTAAGGACTGATGATTTTTTCTTAGCTTGTACGTAAACTGTACTTCTATTTGTAACTTCAGTTTTTATAAAGAAAATTTAATTTCCTTTTCTTAATCTATTATTTTTCAAGTGTATCTTCCTAAGAAAGGCAGGTTTTCAGGGGCGCTACGGCCTCGATATTTAAGGTGCTTACATGGGTTGCTCTTTTTTTCCATTATTCGCTGCTGCTGCTGTCTTTGGCAAATTCCGGGGAATACATTTGTGCAACAATTTGCTCTGGTGGTGAGCTCATCCCCTGCGACCCCTCCTGCAGGCTGGCATCAATTTTTGTTAGCGGATTCCCACTCGAACCCTGGTGGTCCGTCCATTTCCACCGGCTTTCTCTCTCCCAGGCTCTCAAAGCTGGCAACCCCTTTCGCGCAGAACGAACTTTAGCATAACAATGGCGTTGCGACTTCTTCGTCTCCGGGAAAGTTGGGCGGTTTATGGAAATTAGCCCGGTACACAATGCCTGCAGCGTGGAAGGACCAAGGACCAGGGATGCCAGTCGGCTGATACGGAGGACAGCACACAGCACAGGACAAAGGCCGAAGGGAGCTGTCAGGATGCGTCGGTAGAAAATTAATTCATTTATATGCAGAAAATTCAATGTTACAATGTTATCAATTCTGGCCCAGCGGCAATTCGGCCAAAGAGCTGAAGGACTGGCCAAAAAGGGTGGGCTTAAAGGTGAGCCAAGTCGGTGAGGGATCACGTTTTCCAGAGGGAGTGATGAGTTAATTGATTGTGGAAAGGCTTGACTCCCAGCATACGGCCGCAGATTAGAGTCCTTGAAGCTCAAGGATTAACCGGAAACACTAAGCTTAACTTACTCCCAGTTCGCTCAGAAACCTAGATATTGAATACAACCGATGATAACCCCTTAATACAAATTGGTAATGAACGGAAAACGACCATCTCGAGGGCCACACCCACTTCCCCTCTCTCGAGTAGCGCAGCTAAAGGCAGACCCAAAACAAATATATACCCGAATGACCCATTCAAATCCAATATCACCGCCTCCAAGTGCGGTCATTTCCGACCGGAATAAGTGTCAAATCGAACGCGACAAATAATTTCCATGCAATTTCAAGTGCATATTCAAATTACACTCGATATTTTTACGAACTCTTGCCTTCGATTGGGCCTCGTCGAAAGGGAGCCCCGTTAATGAAATGTGACACGTATTTCCCCTGGCCCAGCACGGGATCTGGATCTGGGATATACTTATACGCGAGTACGTAGTATGGACATGGTTATGAATGTGGATGAAGGTCCGACCGTCCGCTATGTAATAAATATGAGACTCATTAAGAAAACCATAAATAAATGCAGCGTCAGTGCATGACCAACAATTAAGTGCGAGGAGCAGGCCCAAGATCATCGTCCAATCTGGTCTCCAGCTCGACCGATAAAAGAAGCGACCCGGAGGCAGTTTTAAGGAACAGTGGTTAGAGATTCGGGTATAAGGAGTAGTTAGAACATATGACTGGATTCCTTATAAAATATATGGGAAGTTCAAAAGTCTAAAAGAGGCAATTAAATGAAATTATAATGCCTTGCAGAGAGAAATTTAATATTATATTGCTTCTTTTACAATAGAAAATACACTAATAATTCTAAAAATAATATAATTAAATGAAGATAGATGGTATGCCATAAACATTTCTTAATTTTTGAAATAGTTACTGAACAGAGCTTATGATAATAAGATAACCCGAGGCATAGTACATGCTCAAGAAGAATATTTACACAATATTTAATTAGAATCATATTTTAAAAAATATAAAAGAATTCCTTTTTATTATATAAGTATTTCTTTTTTGTTATTACCGCACCACTGTTTCGTTGGCCCCCGGACAATGTTAGGCCCTGAGCCTCTCCGGACAGATCGGGCTGCCGGAGATGTAACATGAGCAAATAGTTTGATGAGGGCTAGGGGAGGGCATGACGTCCACAAAAGTGTCGCCCGGCAGTCTGGCCCGACGGTCTGGGGCTGGGTTTGTCGCCTGGAAAACGGACTTGGCCGGGGACTCGGTCTGGTGGCCACTTGAGCCAGCTCAGTGACAAATTTCCATGCCCAAAAATAGCATGACACTTGAATTCGATTCAACTTGGGTTTCCTAAGATCCTAAGACGGGGACAGGTTTTATGGTTACATGCATTGTGTGTTTGCCGTAATTTACTGTATGCAGCTGGGGGAGAGATGCAGCTTGGGAATGCCCGGGCTGTGAAATTCTCCAGAATTTCCATAGAAATTCCAAGGACTCACTTGTTTGGCTTGTGAACTCCGGCACCTGTGCGGAATAGATACAGAGAGATGTGATGCTCGTGCGTAGTACATGTATGTATGGCGGACGGGAGTCTATTATAAATTGGGGCCTCGGGCTTGTTATGGATAAAAAACAATCAAGGATACACACACACACCACTTGCTGGCGCCCACTCCTGATTTCTTCTTTGATTTAACATATGGGAGGGCTCCAATATTGAAAACCCAATTCCCCCCAAAGTTTTTTCTGGTCCTGGCCTCCCCCAATCGATTGCACAATTTTTCGCATTGTCGCCCTTTCTGGCCAAGCAACCGGCGGCTACTTGGCCGCGCCCATTTCGTGTCCGAGCTGCGCCCACGGCTTGCATGCGAAATGATGATGATGTTGTGCGGCGACACACACGACCCCGGCCACTGCCAATCCCTCCCTGAAATCACCAGAGACGAACTCCCTCCGGAACCCCAAAGCGGCCCGGCAATATTTACTCTGAAAATATTATTCGCGCATATGGACTTGAGGACGTAATCCATAATTGGTTTGACCGTTCGCTCGTTCATTCGCCATTTCACTCAATAAGTGGAAAATATACACCAAGGATTGGGCGGCACATAAATTCGATTAATCAGAGCTGGGTCTGGATTTCTTTTTTTGGTTACGAAAGCAAAGTCGATACTGATTTTGGAGCAATATTAACATATTTATATATATTTATTGGGTGACATCATAAAACGATGGAGAATTCTTAGTCATGAAAGCTTATCAACAACTATTTATATATAATAGTATTTTCATATTTAAGAATACGTTAAAGGAAAAATAATTGCTAATGAAGGAAATCTTTAAATTGAGTTAAAAGAATTATTATAATATAATAATATAAATATATATAACATTTAAAAAAGTCATCGATTTTTATACCCTAGCATAGTTTTCTAATTTCAGTCAGAAGCTTGTAAGGCAGTGAAGGAATTATTTCCGACCCTATAAACCATATATATTATTGATCAGCATGAAAAGCCGAATCGATCTAGCTATGTCCGGCAAATATTTAATTTTTTCAAAATTTTCAAAAAAAATGTAAATTAAAATTTTCAAAAATTGACAAAAAAATTTAAAATTTAAAATTTTAAATTTAATATGCAGATTTGTAAATCTAAATAAAAACTAGCACAGAAAAGCTTTCCGATTTGAAATTAATGCATTTTTGGCTTAGTTATGATCTATTTTCCCTGAAAGGATATAGAAATTTCGGTTCCCTGAATTTAGCCCACTTCTTGTTAACATGTAAAATAAAATTGTAATATATCAAACATACTTAAACTAAATTTTTATATACTTTTCACAGATCTTGGAGCCATAGCTTATAAAGGCTTAAGAAGAAAATAACCATTTATTTAGAAAATTTCTACCAAAAAAATATATAATAAACCTATCTTACAGTCAAATATATGGAATTTTCATATTTTTAGAGGTTATTTTGTTCTGAGTGTTGAGGGATCCTCCTCCTTATTAATTAATAAATCAATTGACTTCCATAAATTATCCAAAATCACACCCAGCCAAGTGCCAGCCAGCCGCATCATTGATGAAGCCCAACTAGCCGCAAGTCGAAGCCCTAAATCACTTGGTCTAATGCTCTTCAAATTAGCCTGCCATTTGTCAGATCAGTGTCCCTGTCCCTGCTCTGGTATATGAATCATTCCGGCTAAATGAATGTGTCTGTCACTGGCTGTCAACACGTTGCTAAGGCAAAGCCAAAGTTCCCCCCAGAACCAGAGATCTTCCGACACCGATCCCATATAGCAAGCTATATGGTCTTGGGGGCTCCTACTCCCAAATATGAAATGGAGCAGGAGGTGGCGAAGAGGCTGGAGGCTATATTTAATGCAGAGTGACATTAATGTCAGGCACAATTAGTCGGGGTGGAAGGGAAAACGCCAGCGGAAAAGCGGAAAAGCAAAAAGGCGAAAAGGAAGAAAAACAGAGAACAATTTTCTGTTCTTTTTTTTGAAAAAGAAACAATCAAAAAACGATAAACGAGGCGAGCAGAAAATGGGCAACCAGAAATAATTTGACAGCCCATCGGAGGCTGGGAGTATTAAGATGTTCCCGGGTCTGATCATACGATGATCACCATTGATCACTTTGTTATTGCAGCTTCGATTTGATTGATTCAGTTTTCTTTTCTAGTTTTTTGGTACGTGTGCGAACCCGCTGAACTACGACCATGGCCTTTTGTCTGGCGGTTTTTTGTTGCCAATTCGTAAACAAACAAAATTACCCAACAAAGCATCAATAGATACTTCTCCTCCATCCAGGAGCCGCATTATATCACCTTTCCGCAGAGAATAGATCGCCGAAGAATGGCAAACTCGAGCACGGTGGCATCCTCGATCTATATCCCATCCCAACTGTGCCATATCCATCCCATTGTCCGACCGACTTTAATCCCCGCCTGCGGCTTTGGATATCTCAATACCACCACCGTTACAGTTGCGCTTCGGATGATCTCTTTGTAGTCGTAATCCCGCCCGGGGAGCGATAGCTACGATCCCCTCCTGGCTGCTAATTTATATAAAAAACAGCCTCATCGCGAAATAGTTCCTTTTTTCCTACTATATCTCATTGCTGTGTTGACGCTTTTCTCACACAGTTCGACATGCGGCGGAGGCGAAGACGCGTGGTATATGTGTATAAAGCGAATCGGATAAAAGATATAGCTGTGGATCGTGTTTATATTGAGAGAAGAGCAGAGCAGCCAGGATTTTACAGTGGGTCAATTGAGTCAATCAATGATTGCATATTAAATACTATTATACCCTTGCAGGGTATTATTATTTAAGTCGAGGCAAATGAATGAGTGATTTCCGACCCTATAAACCATATATATTATTGATCAGAATCATCAGCTGAATCGATCTAGCTAATAAAATAAATTTTCAAATTTTTTTTCAACTTTTCAAACTTTGATAAGGGGTTACATCGTTAAAATTCCCAAGAATTTGCAAAAATTTTAATTTTTTAAATTTGAAAACTAAATATACAGATTTGTTAACCTTAAAAAAACTAGCACAGAAAAGGTTAAATTAATGCATTTTTAGCTTAGTTATGATATTTCAAAAACTGTGTTTTACCAAAGAAATTAGCGTTTAAAAATATTATTTAATATACCTAGAATACACATATTTTAGAATTTCTAGAAGACATACGAAGGCCAAAAAGCCAATGATGCCCAAAATTCATAAATACTCCAATTTTCAATTAAAACCATAATAAATAAAAATAAAACATTGGGAAAAAGATTTGGCGAGGAAATTTCTAAGGGGTTACATCAGAAATTATGGAAGAAATTTATGAAAATTTTAGTTTTTAAACCTCAAGATGCTGGTTTGTTACATGCAAGGGTATACAAGCTTCGGCTTCTCGAAGTTATTTTAATTTCCTGTTGAATTATAATCTTTATAGATGTTCAAGTACCTATGTTTATTATACCCATTCCCACATATATCAATAGACGCAAGAAGCTCACCGTGAAACATAAAATCAAGTACTTATCTTTATAGTACACATTACTATAATGTTATTGTTGTCCGATAAAAATGTATGATATCTGGGGGGATACTCTGATACCTGTTCCGCCACACCCACTGTGCCTGCCTGCCAAGGGGGGCAGGAGGCTCCACTGTGCTGCCACAGTGGCAACCACATAAACGGGCACCGGCAGCGGCGTCTGCCGTTTGGGGGCGGCAAAGATCAAAGGCCAGCGAACGGTGCCTGCAAAACGGTTAAATCTTTTGAAATGTGCGCACTTTTTGACACCCAATTTGTTTAGAAGTGTGCGCCGCCAGCTGGACCAAAGGGGGTGGCTAAGGGGGCGACTGCTGGGGGAGGCTGTTCGAGCAGTTCATAAAATCGCACCTACACAGGGGAAAAATATGCATTTAATATGCACATATCTGCATCTAAGATTAATGTTAGTCTTAATAATAAATTCTACTTTAAGGAAACTGTCTAAAAATGATTAAATTATATTATTATTATATTATAAATATTACTTCTATTAATATTATAAATTTGATTACCTCTATTTAAGGTAATTACGTCCAACAAGTTCCTAAAAATACTGTCTAATTTGTATGCCCTCGCAAACCTCAGCTTTTCGTTTTATCAAAGCGTCTTATAGGAGTTTTTTAAATAATATATATATTTAAATATGCACACATTTTCCCATAATTTTTTATCTTAATTTATTTCTCTGTGGAAAGGAAAACTGTGTAAGTGAGAGCAACACCTTAGGTGAAGAAAGAGATGCAGCACATCAGTGGATAATTTTTTCTGCGAATTTCATTAATAAAACTGTCGAAAGTGTTGGGCATCAAGTGCTCAAGGGCCCCCCCTCTGCACCGATTCCCTGGACAGGTAAAACGGAACAATCAAACGAAACTTTTTGTTTTTAATAAAAATTCAAAAGATTTACACAGCATCATCGCCTTGCTGGCCAAGTAATTCCACTTAAAATTCTGTAAAAGCAAAAGAAATCACTGATGAGGGGATGGGGAACGCGTGGGCAAACATATATTCACTCCACTTCATTCATAAAAACGGAGAGGCAAACGCTTAATTAAGAATTTTTCCAAATAAAAATGCACGCGTACTTGGTGGAAATGGGATAATAATAAGTTTATTGATTTGGGAAATGCCACAAACCGGATGTTTATACGCTGCACACATCATCATCATCATAATCATCATCATCAACGTTATGGAAGGAATCCTAAGCAACGTGTGAATTGTGACGGGATTAACAGGGCTCAACCGCAACGGCAGCCGCCGGAAGAAACCCAATATGTCCCCACAGTATTTCCCATTTTCCCACTGGCCAAATCCTGGCCAGCAAGTTGGTAAGTCAATCCGCCGCTTAGCCAGTTACGGAATTTCCCCGGCTGGCCATTCTCCGCCAAAGTCAAAACATGCGGTTCAAGTCGGGAAAAGACCCGAGAGGAAACCAGGAGGTCGTCGGAGGCTGGATTTATTTAGACAAAATGACTTTGCAAATGAGATTCGGCCCGCGCAGTCCTGGCCACCGAGGATGTCAATATTATCATGGGATGTGTGGGATGTGCAAACAGCAGCAGGAGCGGTCAGGACTACCTGCTGCTGGCGGAGGTGTGCATAGTTTCTGTTAATTTCCAACACCTCCCCGACACTCGACTCGCGCAACGTGACCTGTGGCCCCGGGGCTGGATTTGGACCGGGTTAGGGATTTCATTTCGGCCGTGTCCTCGTCTGAATGGGTGTCCGAGCTGCCAAGTGCCGCATGTAGCCGTAATCGATGTGATTAGGCCGTGCCGTCTGTGTGTGGAACACTCGGCGGGGCCTATAGCCTAACCCTTGGCCCCAATCGGACCGGCTGGGCAACTCGGTGACGTATTTGGACAGCCACTGACAGCCAAGCAGGCCCAAAGGAAACAACTAAGATCGGTTGGGAAATTCACCAGACGAGGTTCAGATACTCTTCTGGCTACGGTTTTTGAAAATTTAAATTTTGAAATAAGTTTATCATAAATAATAAAAATATGATATATGAAAGATTATATTAGAGATATAGTAATTTTAAAAGAGTTTTAATTTGACTACGATTGTGAAGGAATATTTTTTGAAGTCTCCCCTAAAGGATGTTGCTTTCTAAGCAATTTTACATTTAAGCTGATTATTTAATAATAATAATAATAATATTAATATTATTTAATTAATTAAAATTGTCAGAGATAGCCTAAGAATCACGTATATTAAGTTCAGATTTATTTAGATCTCTTTTTAGGTGTGAGCTTTTTCTTTTAGAAAAATTCTTAATCCATTGCTTAGGGACATTTTACAAATGAACTTTAACAATTATTCTGTACATATCCAATGAATGATTCCACATACCCCTCTTTCCAAACAGAGAAACAACTCATCTTGGGCCACAAATAACTGGATGACTCGGCGGGAAATGATTGTTGGCGAGGCCCCCGGGGGCGAGTTGGGAGAAGGAAATGAGCTGCACTTAAATGCATGCGAGAAAACCACTCGATGCCAACAAGTGGATAAGAAGCCACCACACAAATGATGCCCAAACGAACTATCAATGTCAGTGAATTGGCAAAAAATTTAAACTCAATTTGTATGCAGGCCAGCGGAGTGTCGAGGCGAGGAAACCCTTTAGCTTGGCCACAGCGCTGACACACCTCAACGACGGGCCAGGGGCAAGGGGCAATGGGCGACGGGCGTCGGAGCGACTGCAGCTGAAGTGGGTCCACCGCATCCAGGTCTGCTCCGGCATTAATGTGCCAGTGTCGGACACCCAGTCGGATCGGAATCGGGATCGCTCCTAAGCCGCTAAAGCATGCGTAACAATGGCCAACACGAAATCTTAATGATCGCTGAGCCGAGCCGAGCCAAGCCAAGGAGGAGTCGATGACCAGGCACATTTTCGAATGCCCTAAAGAGAGCTGGCTGGCGAGTGTGTTCCATTCATTGATTCATTCAGGTCGGGGCCCCCTAAATGAAGTGCTCCAGGCGAAGGATCTCTGCGATATCAGTTTTCTCGTGTTTATTATTTCATTTTTCGTACATGGATTGTATGGATCTTCCTCTCTGCCTCCTCTTAAATCTAAATACCATATATTAAGCGCTGGCGAATGAGTTTCGGAACATATTGTTAGAATTTGCAGCCAACACAGTTGTTAATCAATATATCAATATACAGGGTGCGTAATAATAATAGTACAGACAATATAAAAGATAAGATAATATAATTTTAAAGCGAATATAACGTATATGCACTTGTTCGGTGAATACTCCTTGCCTTTGCCTTAGTTACCGAGTTGCTCGATCTTTAGCCAAGTAATGGAAGTGGAGGTTTAAGGTTTTGAAGCCACAAATGCGCCTAAGGTCCAGGGGTGGGGTGTATTAGGGGGATAGGGTTAGGGGCCTGTATGCGGCAACTCTTGTCTTTTCACAACAATATTTACTAATTTTGGTTTGAATGATTCGGATTTAGTTTAGTTCTTGAACTGAAAGACGAGTATCAAGATGACGACCAGCAGCACAGTGGCCAGAATGCCCACCAGGATTAACTTCTTCTTGCGCACCTTGTTCTGAAAATTCGAATGAACGTATAAATCCCCTGCTAGTATGAAATGTGGTACAACCTACCCTGTAAGAGCTGGCTTTGCGCAGATTCTCGGTGCCCTGTGAAACGAAAATGCTTGTTTGCTCCACCTGCGATTCAATTGAATCAACCGTCAGTCCCTGCTCGTAGACCAGGGCACCCAACTTCTTGTAGATCTCGTTGACGCCCACAATATTGCTCTCCAGCTCCCGGATGACCTGCTCCTGCTCCTCAAGCGCCTGCAGGTCCGCCTGCTCCTGCATCTGGGTCTGCTGCTGTTGCTGCTGCTGGTTGTTAGATTTGCGATTGAAGAAATTGTCCTCGAAGAAGGAGTTGTTGTCCTGTTGGCTGGCGCTGCTGTTGGAGCTACCGGTGCGCGAGGAGCCGGGTGGCCGGGCGATGTTGTAGCTGTCACCTCGCGCCTGACGCAGCGCGCTCTTCTCTATGTCCGCAGTCTTGCGCTGGACGGCCTAAAAATACAAAATCGATAAACATTTGGACATGACTCACAAAGGCGCTTTGCTTATCTCGCAGCAAGAAAAAGAAAACAAAAAACAAACCTGGAAGGCGGTCAGTGCCGCCGTGAACTCATCGACTAGTCGGTCCCGCTGGATCTTCAGGTGACGCTCCTTGCACTTGTCCACCTCGTTGATTTGATTGTTTGTGTCGGTCACCAGCTGGTTGGTATAGGTCATTATTTGATGGCTGTGCAAGGGAGACAAAATTGAGAGAATTGTTTACCATTTTCATTATTAGATTTTGAAGGATGAATCACACACCAATGTTCTAGTTTTTACGTCAGAATAAATACTATGAATAGATTTTACAAAAATTTGCCTTGCAAATTGAACCTCCTTATTTAAGATTGAGTTATTAAATGGATTTTCTTAAACAATAAATATAGTTATAGAAGTAAATCAAAGCTTACAGTTGCTTCTTGAGTTCCGGTGAATCCTGGGGCGTGTTCAGTTGATTAACCATGCGCTGCATGGTGGAGACTGTTGGCAAAATGAGATTAGTCATTGGGGAAAGTTGTACAAGGAACAGCTTTAGAGGAGACTTACCATTCTGCTGTACCTTTTGGATGCTGGTTGCGATGATTTGCGCCAGCCTTTGGAAGTCTATTTCACTAAGGCCACCGCCTCCGCCTCCGCCACCTCCGCCCCCGCCACTGAGGCCATTCTCCATATGCTGCAAGTCCATGCTTTCGTAGGCAGACACCTTGCTGACCTTCGGTTACTCCCTGGCGCAAAAAGCAGCGTTCACGTTCGTGCTCCTGGACAAGCAACCACTATGGTTGGGGGCTAGCAATCGAATTAGTTGCTTGGCCTTTTAACTTATATCACTTTCTGCGTCTCAGCCAGGTTCTGTTTGTTTGTCGAGATGTTTGACGGTGTGTGTGTGTTTGTCTTTATTCGGGTGTTTCGCCCCTTTGTTTGCTGCCACCCACCCGCCTTTGTGGCTGCCTGCTGGTTTTTACTCGTTGACCTTCGTCAAATGCCCGCCACTAACGCCTTTTAGTTGCACATTTCCACAAGCAAAACGTATAATTTGTTGATAATACTATGCCAAATTGCAATTTTTGTCTTTTACAATGTGCAGTGTGGTCGCTTCCTGAAATACTTATATTCGTCAGGGAAATAAATAAAAGCAGCTGGTCACACTTGGCAGGAACGTATCAATCAATCGTTTGACGTAAGAAAAAGACAGCCTCTTGGCGTTTTTATCACTAACTGTATGGCGCGTGATTTTGAATAGTCTTATACAACATAAATAATTTATATATTACAAATAAAATTTTTTGAGGAACCTGTTGTTCTGCTGAATTCCAAATATTTTTTGGTTCACTAGGAATTACAAATTTCAAAATATTTAGTCTGTTATTTTTATTAATTAAATTACAATATAAAATATAATTTAATATTAGTTACACAATTTATAATCGATTTTGATATTAAATACAAGATTGGAAACTAAATTCGGGAAACCGCCGCTAATATATGCTTGCAGTTTGCAATTGAGTTGTAGGATCGAATCGGAAATCGATCAAAACTAAGCGTAAAATATTTAATTGAATCGATAAGACATAATATATGCTTTTTCGATATATCAATATTTAAAAACTCATAACGAAGCTAAAAATGCATTAATTTTAATTCGGAAAGCTATTCTATGTTAGTTTTTATTAGGTTAATAAATCTGCGTACTCAATTTCAAATTTAAGAAAAATAAAATTTTTCTCAATTTTTGACAATTTTAACGATGTTACCCCTTGTATTTTTTTGAAAATTTTGAAAAAAATAAATTTTTGGCGGGCATAGCTAGATCGATTCGTCTTTTAATGCTGATCAAGAATATATATGATTTATAGGGTCGGAAACGACTCCTTCACTAAGTTTCAAGCTTCTGACTAAAATTATAAAACCCTTGCAAGAGTATAATAACATAATTTACCATGTCATTAAACTCTTGCTTTTTAACACATCAAAGAACAAATTAAATAGGTTTAAACTCTGAAATACAATAATATACATATTGTTAATCAATAAATTCGAACAATAAATTAATTTAAAATGCCCAGGGAAAAATGCAATTACTTAACTGTATCGCGTACTTACAAAAACCAGTCAATTTCAGAGCCTTAGAACTGGTAGACAAATTAAGTGCAACCTGTTTGTTTTTTTGTTAAAAACAAAAGCATGGGACTTTCGCCGTTAAACTTTGTTCAAGTTAATAAACAATATACAAAAATACACAAAATGCAACCAGTATCCGGTGTTAGAATCTCGCCAGAGGTTAATGAACCCATATTCCTCATCATTTCGATGCACATTTTAAATGAGGCAAATTAAGTTTGGAGACGTTATTTAGCCCTGAATCCCTACTAATTACATCATCTGCCACCACGATTAACCTTTATGCAAATGACGAATGCAACACAAACCGGATTTGGGAAGGAACTAACGGGTAATCAGGCTAACATATGCATCTAAAATTTAAATAAGGGCAGCCGAAAAGTTCATTTAGAAGCTTTCTAATGCAGGGGCGGGCTCTAATTTATTGTCTGAGGAGTGCTTTGGTAATTTGTCTCGTATTTCGACTGCCTTATAAATAAGCATCCCGTGCCGAAATGCGGCTTAGTCTGTCCGGAGACCTGGTAGCGGTTGGTAACGCTGAAAGTTGACTTAATCGAAATTCCGTCCGCCGACGATGAATGCGCTCCGGTTCTGGCTGCCACTTGCCCTCCAGCTCACGGCGTGTACCTGTCAATATAGATATGGGCCAGGTGTGTGACGACAACACCATTATCACCCTCATCGAGCAAAAGATCGGGCCCCAAGAGTGAGAGTGCGCGGCCGAAAGCAAACACGAAACATATGCAGAATTGATTAATCAAGTGCTAAAAAGAATATAGAGGCGTCACAGAATTAAATTAAATTAAATATTTGACTCCGCGCTCCGGCAACAGTGCTGCCAAATATCAAACTCGAAAAGGGAAACAAATTAAGGAGTTAAAAAAGGGTTTCATTAGAAACACCTGAATCAGAAATTCAATTCAAAAATAAATAAGCTGCGCTTTATTACAAATGATTTGTGGTCACATCTAAGCTAATATATTATTTATATTACATTTCCAAATTGTTTTCACTTATCATGAGAAAATTAATTTCTTTTCTGAATATAATTTCACTTTTAAACAATTGATTCGAAAGCGGAGTTCAAAACAAAGGTGTTGTGCTCAGGTATTTCGTAAAACACATTAACAGATGTGAACAGAATTTTAAAATTCTCCCAGTTTGTACTTGAACTCATTTACATATCAGCTTTTACAGTACCGAGGCTACATTTTAATCGCAACTTCCGAAATGAAAGCATAAAACTTTGTTAAGATAATGTAAAATTTATGTTTCTGCTAAGAAATCCCTATTATAAAGATATCTTCTCAACTTTTAGAGCGCTCGTGGGATCTGCGCTCCACCGCGGAGCTGAAAAACAAGGAATTTTGGTTCCATGATGCCCAGCGCACACTTTACGAGAAGCTATCGACGCCTCCAAATCAATATAGGGCCAAGAATGTGATATTCTTCCTGGGCGATGGCATGTCCGTGCCTACGGTTACCGCTGGACGCATCTTCGATGGACAACTTCGAGGAGTGGTGGGTGAACGGAACCAGCTGGAGTTCGAGAAGTTCAACTATGTGGGTCTCTCTAAGGTAGGTCTATCATTGGGTTTAAATCTCAATTTTTCATAAAGCTCTCTATTCCATAAGAGCATCTCCGTAGAACCTATGAATTTATGTGTTAACCTAATTAATTGCTAATTAATTTTGGAAAATAATCAATCAAATGTGTGAAAACTACTTGCGAAAGCCGCCTCAACCTGCCGTCTTTTCCCATTCTAGACGTACTGCGTCAACAAGCAAGTAGCCGACTCCGCCTGTACTGCCTCTGCCTATCTGTCCGGGATCAAGGCCAATTACCTGACCATTGGAGTGACAGCCGACGTGGAGTTGAATGACTGTCCTGCTGCGCGGAAGCCCCAGAATCGACTCTCCTCAATTGCTGAATGGGCGCTCAAGGGGAGGAAATCCGCCGGCTTGGTAACCACCACTCGGGTTACCCATGCCAGTCCGGCTGGGGTTTATGCGCACACCTCAAACCGCGACTTCGAGAGCGACTATGACGTCACCAACCTGGGCCTAAATCCAGGCAATTGTCCAGACATTGCCCAGCAACTGATTGACGGTGGGGTGGGCAAGCGACTGCGGGTGGTGATGGGTGGCGGCACCATCAAGTTCCTGCCCAACTCCACGACGGATGTGTATGGCAACACGGGCCAGAGGCTGGACGGGAGGAACCTCATCGAGGAGTGGCAGCAGAGCAAGCCCGGCAATGCCCGGGTTCTGTTCAATCGCACCGATCTTCTGAACGTCGATCCTCAAAACACGGACTTCCTGCTGGGACTCTTCAATTCCTCCCATCTAGCCTATCACATGGACGACAGCGTGGACACGCCCACCTTGGCGGAAATGACGGCGACCGCTATCAAAGTGCTCTCCCGCGACGCCAACGGCTTCTTCCTGTTCGTGGAGGGCGGACGCATTGACCACGCCCACCACGAGACCAAGGCCAAGAAAGCTCTGGACGAGACTGTCCAATTTTCGGAAGCAGTTAGCAAGGCCCGCCAGCTCACGAATCCCTGGGACACTCTGATTGTGGTCAGTGCGGATCACGGGCACACAGTCACCATCAGCGGCTATCCGGACGTGAACAATAGCATTGTGGGGCTCAATTCGGAGTTGAGCAATGTTGACCAGTTGCCCTACACCGCCATTTCCTATGCCAACGGACCGGATTACCAGAGGTTCTACAAGTCTACAGACGGCGAAGTGGAACGTGTGGATCTCCGGACCCTGGATTTTACGGATCGGGATGCCATATATCCGCACGGCGTCCCCATGACGGAGGAGACTCACGGAGGTGGCGACGTAGCAGTCTATGCACACGGTGAGTTTATTCCATTTATAAAACTCCAAATATAATTTAAATTTTAAATATTTGCTCCTGTTACAGGACCTTGGTCGCATCTCTTTACCGGCGTTTACGAGCAGAGCACTTTGCCGTATATGATGGGTTTCGCCTCCTGCCTTGGACCGGGAATTACGTACTGCGATCTTCAGCCCAAGCCTATATACAGGGCATAGTAGGTAATTTATCTATATTAGACAAAATAAATATTGTGTGACGACAACAATATAGGAGAAATAAATAATTTAAGGTTCAATTCTGTTATTGATAAAGATTTGAATTTTAACGGGAATTCCCAGTGAAAAACGTAAATGATTACGTTTACTTCCCTTACGTTCACTTAAGTGTGACCAGCTCCGCGAAAGAGAAAATTGACTTCTCACTGAGATTCGGCATAATTAACGCAAACTGTCACACCACACCGCTCCGCCATTTTAGCTGAAAACTTTTGCAATTTTCGGGAATGAGTACGCGAAGAATGTAAATAATTGTGGATGTTCATACGGACGACAGCGAGCAACGGCCAGTGACTAGTTAATGCACCAAGGCTGATCCGTGAGAGAGTGTGAGAGCAGCGCGCCCGCCGGCTTCGATTCCGGCTCCGGCTTGCTCAGGCTATTGTAAGAGGCGCGTGTGTGAGTGCGACAGAGACGGACAGCAACGAGTGCCTGTGTGTGTGTGTTTGTACGAGCGTGCAAAAGTATAAAATAGTATTTACGCCAAGAGAGAAGAGTTTTCCCGGCTCAGGATGGCCGACGTGGTCTTGGACTTGTACGCCGAGGACCTGGACAAGGACTTTGCCGGGCAGGCTCAGGTAAGAAAGTCGCAGGAGTCGAAAAGCGAAAAGTCGCGCCGCCTTGCGCGCGTGTGTATGTATACAGTAGGGTGGGTCGATAAGTGCGGCGGCGAAAAATAAGTAGGGGTGAAAACGCGGTGATCTAAAGAGCTGGAGTTTAAGTTCGAGAAGTAATTCCAGTCCGTGATATTGAAAAAGACTGCCAGTCCAAACATCGATTCACCGTACCCTACGCGTCTGCTTGATGCTTTATTTACTGCTTACTATTCTTATGCACAGGACGAATTTGGCGGCGATGGCGTTGACTTGTACGATGACATTGGCGGCCCCACAGAGGCTGCCGCCTCGGGTGGCGGCGGCGGTGGCACACCATCAGCGGATGGAGCCGCCGGACCCGGCTCCGGGGAATCGGCATCGAGCGGCGGTGGCGGTCCCAATGGAGTTTACCACCAGGGCGGTGGTAGCCTCACTCCGACCATGAACCGCCGCTACCAGCTTTACGTGGGCAATCTCACCTGGTGGACCACTGACCAGGATATAGCAAACGCGCTCCGCGACATTGGAGTTGGAGACTTGCAGGAAGTGAAGTTCTTCGAGAATCGAGCCAACGGGCAGTCGAAGGGCTTCAGCGTAATCTCGCTGGGCTCGGAATCGAGCCTGCGAGCCACGTTGGATCAGCTGCCTAAGAAGGAGATGCACGGCCAGGCGCCGGTGGTGACGTATCCCAGCAAGCAGGCGCTCACCCAGTTCGAGAGTCTGCAGAAGACGCGCCCAGTGCCGCCGCCTCAACAGCAAAATGGTCCGCCTAGGGGTCCGGCGCTGCCAAACATGGGCAGTGGACCGATGCCATCGCATCCGGGCGGTCCCCAGGGTGGTGGGCCTCCGGGTCATCCGCCGCGCGGTATGAACAGCATCATGCAGCCGGGGGGACAATACCGCCCGCAGCACATGTCGCAGGTGCCCCAGGTGGGCGGACCAAACTCTGGACCTCCGCGTATGCAGGTGTGTTTCCCATCTATTAGTCCCCGCATCCAAACCCCTAAGTCTCATTTGATAGTATTTTTCCCACTCCCGAGTCTCCCCTGTCTTTTTGGTTCTATTTCTTCACATATATTATTTTCCATTTTATTATCTTCCTTTTTATTTCCATTAAAATTGTTCTGAATGCAAAATTTTGATATATATTGATTTTGTACAGGCCCAGGTTATATTAGATCTGGCCTTAAGTAACTTTAGAACACGTAGCTCTTAGTACTTTGATATCAAGTTTATGCGAAAGTGCTCCCCTCTAGAAAATATCTGCAAGTTACTCGAGTAACTTTCATCATAAGTTTAGATAAGTTTACAGCCCAGCTGTGGATCTTGTTTGGGCGAAAGCAGAGCTCGCAAACAGCTCTTGACCGCTTAAATCTCTCCATAAATTTGGCATTAAAGGAGCTTAAAGTAAGGAATTAAACTGAGAAGGCTCAATAGAAGACAAAGCGGTCAATTGTCTGATTACAAGCTCTGGTCGAGAGCCATCGCACAAACTAAGTGGCTAAGTTTGTAGTTTTGTTTATGATTTTAAGTACTATACGTAATATATTGTTTTGGTTTAATTACGAGTAAAACTTCAGAGCAATTTTGTTGTAACATTCCTTTCAGCCTAAGACATTCTGTATTCTCTTTATTTCCTGTACTTACTAAGCTGTAGATCTCAAAAAACGACAAACTGTAAAGGATTGAAATCAAGAGTCAGAAGGTCATGTTGCCTTCCTCGCTGTAAATTTTACTTTTGTCTATTGTTTACGCTAATGCGAGATTAATTGTAATGTAATTACTCCCAATGTTGTTTATATAAAATGTTTATGTATTACGCTTCATATATTTATGTTCTATTCCATGTCTTTGACAACGCTTACGCACACTTCTTCCCCACAACAACAACCAACCAACCAACTACTACTTCTACTACAACATTACCGTAATTCGTATTATAAATATAGCCGCCAATGCATCCGCAAGGCGGGCTCATGGGCAACCAACAGCCGCCACCACGATATCCGTCAGCGCAGGGCCAATGGCCGGGTCAGCAGCGGCCAGGCGGACCACGGCCGGGTCCACCGAACGGACCGCCGCAGCAGCGACCAATGGTAACAAACCCCCAAAAGCACTGAGTCCACTTATATAATCGATATACTATATACTCTAACGAAGCCAAAAGGCGATAATAGAAAAGAAGACTAACCACCGAACTTAAGTTAACCTTAGTTAACTCAGTCTTAAGCGATGTGTATTCAGAACATTTAAAATAATGCCATGCCACAGATCAGCCCCATGCAACCCAAGCAGCACCTTCTCATTCCTCAGCCCAGATTTACCATCACAGAGCGTGTCACTAATCCCAATCTTTTGCTTTCAGTTCCAGGGAGGACCAATGGGCATGCCGGTAAGGGGTCCACCGGGTCCCGATTGGCGCCGTCCGCCTATGCACGGCGGCTTTCCGCCCCAGGGACCGCCGCGTGGCCTCCCGCCTGCGCCAGGTCCGGGTGGACCGCACGGCGCTCCCGCCCCCCACGTAAATCCGGCATTCTTCAACCAACCCGGGGGACCCGCTCAACATCCTGGTATGGGTGGTCCACCGCACGGTGCACCTGGTCCACAGCCCGGCATGAATATGCCCCCGCAGCAGGGCATGAACATGCCGCCGCAGCATGGACCGCCGCCACAGTTTGCGCAACATGGACCACGCGGTCCGTGGCCGCCGCAGCAGGGTAAGCCACCGGGACCCTTCCCCGATCCCCAGCAAATGGGTCCACAGCTCACTGAAGTGGAGTTTGAGGAGGTGATGAGCAGAAATCGAACAGTCAGCAGTTCAGCGATCGCTAGGTGAGTGCGAAAGTATTAAAATGCCCGTAGTGTAAAATGTCTTGTTAAGATTGGTGACTAAACCACACTGCTTCAATGGGTTCACTTCATAAACTCAACTCTTACGTCATACTGTTTGTAAAAATAGGGCGTTGCTTACGCTTTTTAACTTCATTAGTAATGCGCATATTCTTACACGCATTCTTTGACTCTTCAGAGCTGTATCCGATGCGGCAGCTGGTGAATATTCGAGCGCCATCGAAACGCTGGTCACGGCGATTTCCCTGATAAAACAGTCCAAGGTGGCGCACGACGAGCGCTGTAAAATCCTGATCAGCTCGCTGCAGGACACGCTACACGGAATCGAGGCCAAGAGTTACAATCGGCGCGAGAGGTCACGTTCCAGGGAACGATCCCACCGCAGTCGTCAGCGGCGCGAACGCTCCACGTCCAGATATCGCGAGCGTTCACGTGAGCGCGAACGTGATCGTGATCGGGAACGTGAAAGGGATGCTGGGTAAGTGCTAGATAATAACATAAATATTTAAAGAATAAGTAAATTCATGCTTTTTGTTCCCCCAGTTATCGTGAACGGTCTCGCAGCAGAGAACGGGACCGTCCGGCTCCAGATCACTACAGGGATGACAGGTATGGTTATTTCCAGTAAAGGTAAATATTATAATTAATTCCAAATCCATTCAATTACCCAAACGCAGCCGCTCGGCACGTCCGCGAAAATCTCCGGAGCCTGTAGTGGCCGAGGCTGCAGAGGCACCGTCTTCGAAGCGCTACTACGAGGACCGCGAGCGGTATCGCTCCTCGGACCGGGAGCGGCGTGACCGCGATAGGGACCGCGACCGCGAGCGTGAACGCGACCGTGACAGGCGTGAAGAGCATCGCTCCAGGCATTGACTGCCGGAGATGCTCGAAGCGGAGGAGGAGGAGAAGCAGCAGCACCGCCTATGGCAATGGATACGAGAGTAAAGATACAACACACAGCTAAATATACTAAACACACACTCTATTAACAAATAACAAGCAGTCACAGCCACAGCTTGGTGGGATGACAAGCTGGCCGCCACAATTAAACAATTTTCGATTTGTATCTAACATTACCAATACGTAGGATATGAACATATGGCATACAGCATAAATAGTTCCCTCTAGACATACTAAAGTAAGCCGAAATGCTGACAAGTCTCCACTACGACGGACGGACTGTCTCCGCATCATCCTGGATGTTCATCTCAGTAGCAGTAGCAGTAGCAGCATCAGCAACAGCAGCAGCAGCATTGGAGAAGGATCCGCTCAGGAGGAAGCGATGGGGCAGTCAGCGTGGGACTCTTTGGACACTGATGAGCACTGTATCATCAAACTATGAACTCTACGAACAACTAGCAATCCTGCACCGCCATCTTCGCAGCAGAAATTCAATTTTATTGTACTCTTAAATATTTCGGTTTATTTAATAAAAACATAAACGTATGAAAAAAGAATTGTTCAAAAAAGAAAAAATAATCAACCTTTACCAAAACTGTCTTGCATTATGTGTGTCTCTCTCTTGTACTCTTATTATAAAAACCAAATACCTAATCTTATTAGTTAACGAATTTATATAATTGTACAACAACAAAATTGTATGTAAAAATGCAACATGAATCGATTGCGCTGTGCAATCTCGATATTGAAATTGTTATATTAACGAAAATCGTTAGCCCTAATGTATTTTCATTGAGATTACGAGCTTCTTTTGTTGTAAACACTCCTCATATTTATTTATTTTTATTTATTACCATAAACTATACTTAAGTCGATGGATCATATATGTTTGTGGTGTGTCTGTGACGGAGAGTGAATGCAGCATTTAAATATGCCGACTGATCCCACGAATGGCTCGGGAAAAACTTTTGCGAAAAATGTTTATATAGAAATAAGTCAAGTGTGAGTGTGTCATCCGCCTATAAGCCCATGATTTATAGACTAAATTATACTCTATAAACAAGTCATAACCGCATTTAGCGTAGCGTAATTTACTAACGCTCAAGTTTTATGTAGTAACATAGGTTCGAAGATAAAGTAATCGCGGCTCATTTTACGCAACCTAGCAGCAATCCTATTGTATCATCTACATTTTACGTTTCTTAAAAATTTAGCTTTACTTTTTATTTGTACATACACTTTGTAAACGATACTCAGACTAAGATCATGCCGCACTAACCCTCAATTACGATTACTCCTCTTTTTGTAAAGTCTGCGGTTCGAAAGTACCTGTAACTTGCTCTAGGTTGTTTGTATAACGATGTCTTGTACAATTTAAACTGTGATTTGTCATCTTGATGAAACGAAACTGCAAATGAAATTATGCAAACAAAAACAGTCTGTTAAGTCCATGCCAGAACAGGTAACGTTTTATATTTAGTTTGTAAACATTGACGAGATTTCGCATTCGAAACTAGTCACGGTCGAAACCGACCCAAATACATAACTCTGCAGAATGTTTTCTGAGAAAATTATGTCTGATTTGGTTTTACGGCGCCAAAGGCCCTTCTAAATAAAAATCAATATTTTTTTAGACCTTTTGAAACTCGTTACTTTTCAAAACGAATTAGGAAGCGCGCGCAAGTCAAGCACACGTCATTGCGTTTCTGTAAACATCATGTGCGTCAAATTAGCGTCGGTGAGTTAGCGTCGATGTGGAACGGTGGGAAAATGGAACACGTGGCGCTTTTTTAATTTTAATTTATTTCGTAATTAAGGCACCAATTCGAACAAAATAAAGTTTGTATATGCTAAAAAATGAATTTACTATAGATTTTTTCTGGGTTTGAGAGTGTTTGACCTTTATGTACATTAAAAAAAAGCCTGTGAAAAATCATGTCTTCACGGATTTCCTTATATCTCGGCTTATCGAACGCGTGCAGCAATACCCGATATGCCAGAATAAAGGCCATTTATTGTAGTTTAAGCCTGCAAAGTTTCATTAATTTCAAACCCTATGATTTTGAGAAAATCGAGTAACAGTGAACCAACCTCGGGGTCGGCCCCATACAAAACAGGACGAAAAAACTTGGATGGCTGATAACTTCGATATACGAACGCGTGCACATATGCACGGTATATAGGCTAACTAGGGGAAGATTAAGGAATATCTGGTGAAAATTTCATTTATTTTTAACCCACAGATTTTGAGAAAATCAAATAACAGTGGGTGGTGCATTTGGGCTGATAAGTGAGGCGCGAACTATGAAAATGGAACCAGATATGAATGTGCAGAGAACCAGTTGAACCAGCTCATGATAATAAAATACTGAATTCAATAACAATAACAAATTGTTGACTGAAACATTCACTAAAGTGACTGGCCAATAAATGAAAACGTCATTCAAATCAATTTGGCAAGCGTTTTAGTAAAAGACGTTCACTCGTTTAGGAGAAATTGATGTTTCATATTATTGCAATTATTCTAGTATATACCACAGTGGTATGAAAGTGTGACCCGCTAATCAGCAAAATCGACGCTAACTTTTAAAGAATTATTACGCCCTTAAATGAACGCGTGCAAACTTGCACGGTATCTCAAACGATAGAGAAAAGTATTCTCTAACTATAAAATCTCAATTAATTCTAACCCACAGATTTTTAGAAATTTCCGTTTTCCTTTTCCGAACCCATTGACAAACACTGGCAGTCTCCAATCGATATTTCGACGCTAACTTTTTGAACGCGTGCAAACTTGCACGGTATCTCAAACGATAGAGAAAAGTATTCTCTAACTTCATATAAAATCTCAATTAATTCTAACCCACAGATTTTTAGAAATTTCCGTTTTCCTTTTCCGAACTCATTGACAAACACTGGCAGTCTCCAATCGATATTTCGACGCTAACTTTTTGAACGCGTGCAAACTTGCACGGTATCTCAAACGATAGAGAAAAGTATTCTCTAACTTCATATAAAATCTCAATTAATTCTAACCCACAGATTTTGAGAAATTTCCGTTTTCTTTTTCTGAACTCATTGACAAACACTGGTTTCATATCGATAGGAACGCTTCCCACACCCTATCGATGAATTGCCCGCCAGAAAAATTCCTATTGTCAATTTTAACAATTATATAAAATATGCATGCCCCATAAATGGAATTGACATTCCAAGCATTTTGGTAGTTGTTTTATCGAAATCCGTTCAGTCGTTTAAGAGAATTTCCCACTTTTGCATTTATTTCCATATATGTTCCTGCGAAGAATATATAGATCTGGCAGCCCTGGCTGCTTAAATATAAATAAACGTGATTAAAGCTTTTTGGCAGGGTTTTAGGCAAAATGAAGACTGTATTATAAACGGTATTGCAGTTCTGAACATTTTGATCCATGTTTCATCAAAATCCGTTCAGTCGTTCATGAGAAAACCCAACTTTTTCATTTATTATCACATATGTATATTCCACCGAAGAATTTTCATTAGGAAAAATTCATTTAAAACTTTACTGTAGGACTTATGCAAAATAAAGACTGTATTATAAAAGGCATTGCAGTTCTGAACATTTTGATCCATGTTTCATTAAAATCCGTTCAGTTTTACAGAAGAAAATTAATTTTTCTTATTATTCGTCTATTAGTTATCAACAAATGCAATGTAAATTTCTTAGGAACAAAAGGCCTAAACGTTTTGAAATTTTTGGATTTATTGTTTTTGTTTATTATTGCATTACATATACATTGCATTATGAAACAAACAACCTCCAATTGCTTCGCATGAACATTTTCTTATATTTTTTCCAATTTTATTAAAATAAAATAACTATGAAATAAGTTTTGAACATTTATTTTAATTTATTTTATATTATACATTTATTTCTTAAGAATATACAAAAAACTAAATTTAAATTCATCAATTAATAAAATATAAACGAAAACAAAAAAAGTCTCCCTGAATCCCACTGTCACAAAAGTGTATGTGAAATGTTCTGAATGCACATAATTCCAGCTAATCGCAGCAGAACTACCGTTATAACGGTACAAGCATATGCGAAAGACGAGAAACAGCAGAGATGGTAACAACGCAATGATTTTTGTGACAGTGGGATTCAGGGTGACATTTTTTGTCAAAATTAATTTTCTTCTCTGAAACTGAATAGATTTTAATGAAACGTATCAAAAAGTTCAGAACTGCTATGCCGATTATAATACAGTCTTCATTTTGAATAAAAACTACGGTAAAGCTTAAATAAATTTTACTGAATTCAAATTCTTCGCCGGAACATAAGTTGGCAATAAATGAATAATTAGGGTTTTCTCATGAACTACTGAATTGATTTTGATGAAACATGGATCAAAATGTTCAGAACTGCAATGCCTTTTATAATACAGTCTTTATTTTGCATAAGTCCTACAGTAAAGTTTTAAATGAATTTTTCCTAATGAAAATTCTTCGGTGGAATATACATATGTGATAATAAATGAAAAAGTTGGGTTTTCTCATGAACGACTGAACGGATTTTGATGAAACATGGATCAAAATGTTCAGAACTGCAATACCGTTTATAATACAGTCTTCATTTTGCCTAAAACCCTGCCAAAAAGCTTTAATCACGTTTATTTATATTTAAGCAGCCAGGGCTGCCAGATCTATATATTCTTCGCAGGAACATATATGGAAATAAATGCAAAAGTGGGAAATTCTCTTAAACGACTGAACGGATTTCGATAAAACAACTACCAAAATGCTTGGAATGTCAATTCCATTTATGGGGCATGCATATTTTATATAATTGTTAAAATTGACAATAGGAATTTTTCTGGCGGGCAATTCATCGATAGGGTGTGGGAAGCGTTCCTATCGATATGAAACCAGTGTTTGTCAATGAGTTCAGAAAAAGAAAACGGAAATTTCTCAAAATCTGTGGGTTAGAATTAATTGAGATTTTATATGAAGTTAGAGAATACTTTTCTCTATCGTTTGAGATACCGTGCAAGTTTGCACGCGTTCAAAAAGTTAGCGTCGAAATATCGATTGGAGACTGCCAGTGTTTGTCAATGGGTTCGGAAAAGGAAAACGGAAATTTCTAAAAATCTGTGGGTTAGAATTAATTGAGATTTTATAGTTAGAGAATACTTTTCTCTATCGTTTGAGATACCGTGCAAGTTTGCACGCGTTCATTTAAGGGCGTAATAATTCTTTAAAAGTTAGCGTCGATTTTGCTGATTAGCGGGTCACACTTTCATACCACTGTGGTATATACTAGAATAATTGCAATAATATGAAACATCAATTTCTCCTAAACGAGTGAACGTCTTTTACTAAAACGCTTGCCAAATTGATTTGAATGACGTTTTCATTTATTGGCCAGTCACTTTAGTGAATGTTTCAGTCAACAATTTGTTATTGTTATTGAATTCAGTATTTTATTATCATGAGCTGGTTCAACTGGTTCTCTGCACATTCATATCTGGTTCCGTTTTCATAGTTCGCGCCTCACTTATCAGCCCAAATGCACCACCCACTGTTATTTGATTTTCTCAAAATCTGTGGGTTAAAAATAAATGAAATTTTCACCAGATATTCCTTAATCTTCCCCTAGTTAGCCTATATACCGTGCATATGTGCACGCGTTCGTATATCGAAGTTATCAGCCATCCAAGTTTTTTCGTCCTGTTTTGTATGGGGCCGACCCCGAGGTTGGTTCACTGTTATTCGATTTTCTCAAAATCATAGGGTTTGAAATTAATGAAACTTTGCAGGCTAAAACTACAATAAATGGCCTTTATTCTGGCATATCGGGTATTGCTGCACGCGTTCGATAAGCCGAGATATAAGGAAATCCGTGAAGACATGATTTTTCACAGGCTTTTTTTTAATGTACATAAAGGTCAAACACTCTCAAACCCAGTAAAAATCAATAGTAAATTCATTTTTTAGCATATACAAACTTTATTTTGTTCGAATTGGTGCCTTAATTACGAAATAAATTAAAATTAAAAAAGCGCCACGTGTTCCATTTTTCCACCGTTCCACATCGACGCTAACTCACCGACGCTAATTTGACGCACATGTAAACATCTGGAATGTTCCGAAGCGTTATCCAGCACTGCGCAACTGAGAATATCCAAAACAAAAGCCTATTCACAGTGTTGACCACAATGAAGCTTAGTTATCATGAAATTAAAAGAAAAATTAAAGTAAGATATTATGGAATATATAAAGCTAATGTGTCTAGGGCCCTTAAATTATAGTTTTTAAACACTAAAAGAAAATAAAGGATTAAATACTT
Organism: Drosophila bunnanda; assembly: GCA_035046265.1. Classification (NCBI taxonomy): domain Eukaryota; kingdom Metazoa; phylum Arthropoda; class Insecta; order Diptera; family Drosophilidae; genus Drosophila; species Drosophila bunnanda. The sequence goes on from JAWNOB010000075.1 coordinate 10,689,703, forward strand.
AATACTTTATAAATTAATTGCTGATGCCAATTAGACTGATAGTTAATAGCAAAAGTACTTGTTTAAATCTAAGAAAAACGGTACATTTTCCTTATTTCTGTAAAGTTGTTTGCTTTTATAGTAGTTATGTTATTTAATAATACTTTAGAGTACTGAAGTTGGAGTTGCTAAAATGTTTTTTACATTTTTAAGGTATAACATAAATAAATAAATGTAATTTTCATATCAGACCTAACATAACTAGACATAACGGAAAACAAGACAAGTGAACAGCACTTTATGGTGTTGCCCTATCGCAACGCTACCCAACACTGGACTCTGATAAAGGTGAAGAAAATTTTGTGAAATACAGAAAACAAACGAAAATAAGCAGGCACTGGGAAAGTAAACAGCCAGTCCTTAGTTAAAACACCACCAGTTCAATTTCACTCCTCCGTTTGATAGACAACCGGAATTAAAACCGATACATTGTCGGCAAGTGTATAAAAACCAAAAGACCAAAAATGGCAGAGACTTTGAGCAACCTTAACGAACGTTTCCAAACGTTTATAGACGGACTCAGCGACCGTTAGTAAGTATTCCAAGTCCAGCCCGGAGTCCGAGTCCACGGTCCAAATGCGTCATATTACATGACGTGTTGTTTTGGCATCGGACCACATCAACAGTTGGTCGCTTGCGGATCGATGGTCCTTGAAACTAATGACTGCTTCCCCTCCTCTTTCGAAACAGTGAGCCGTACGTGCGTGAGCACCTGTCCAAGGTGTACATGGTCCTGGGGAGCACTGCCGCCGCTACCGCAATGGGCGCTCTGGTCCAGATGATTGGTTTCCTCGACCTTGGCGTCCTGGCGGCGGTGGCCACACTAGTCCTTGTCCTGGGCCTGCACTTCTACAAGGACGACGGCAAGAATTACTACACGCGTCTGAGCATGCTATACGCTTTTGGGTTCTGCTCCGGCCAGACTCTCGGACCGCTTCTTTGCTACATTTCTAGCATCAATCCGGCCATCATACTCTCTGCCCTCACTGGAACCTTCGTCACCTTTGTCACGCTCTCGCTGGCCGCTTTGCTGGCCGAGCAGGGCAAGTACCTCTACCTAGGCGGAATGCTGGTCAGTGTCATCAACACCATGGCCCTGCTAAGCCTTTTCAACATGATGTTCAAGTCGTACTTCGTACAAGTGGTAAGTGGCGAAAACTGATCTACATATATAGTATATTTCTAATTCCATACCTTCGAAATAATCTAATCGTTTTGCTTCCATTTATTCCATAGACTCAACTCTACGTAGGTGTTTTCGTGATGGCCGCCTTCATCGTCTATGACACCCAGAATATAGTGGTGAAGTGCCGCAACGGCAACCGAGATGTGGTCCAACACGCGCTGGATCTGTTCTTCGATGTGCTCAGCATGTTCCGCCGTTTGCTGATTATCCTGACGCAGAAGGTAGGTTAACCCCCATCCATCTGTTCGTCGATCAGCTTCTATAGCCGCCTCACACAGCTCAAGACCTTCATGGTTTAAGGCGATTCGTGCCATAGCTCGATATCAGATATAATCTCCGAACTGAGGTCGCTGAACACTTTGCAAAAGATAGTCAAAAGTCTCGCTATGAAAAGCCATTTCTCAAACGGTATTTCGTGTAGCCAAGGTAATAAGTATACTTTCACAAAGTCAGGCTAGGGCTCTATGCAGCTTTCCTTGAACCTCTTTTTTTGGAAGTATATTTATTTCCGAACGAACCGAATATGTCTTGCAAAGTTTTCCTCCATGTTTTTGTGAAACTATAATTATGACCTTTGCCTTTGGATCTCGATGGCCAGTCCATTTACTAATTGTCCTTATCCTAATTGCAGGAGGAGCGAAAACAGAATGAACGCCGCAAGAGAAACTAAAGCTGGATGCCCTAGAAGGGGGCCGCAGGGCGTTGGCTGTTTTCTCTTTTTAAAATTTTACTCGCATACTAAATAAATAGGCCGTGTAATATTTGGCTCTAAAATTACGAAGCATTACATCAACCGTCTAATGTAATCAACAACCCCATACAAATTCCCTATTTAATAAAAAGCTCTAGGCCACCACCTCATCCGCATTATGGATTTGAGTTGACCCAACGCGGCGCAGTAGATGGGTCATGTTGATAGTATCGATTCCGGGGGGCTCTGAGGCACAATTTAATCAGGCTAAGTGCAAGCTGCAGGTAATAGTGAAGTGCTCTCCACTGCCAGTTGGTCATTCGAAGTTTCGGCTGCCAACGGATAACACACATGGCGCAGCAACAGTCGGCGGAGGCAGCGGTTCAACCCCTGCTGGATCAATTCCAGCAGCTCTTCTTCATCTCCAAGATAGTCGGGATTCTGCCGCAGGACTTGGAGAAGTTTCGCACGCGAAATGTGCTGGAGAAGTCGCGCAATGGCATGATCTACATGCTCGTCACCCTGGTGGTGTATGTGCTGCTCTACAATGTCCTCATCTACTCCTTCGGGGAGGAGGACCGCACGCTTAAGGCCTCGCAAAGTCAGTGAAGCATGAATATTGGAGTGGGTTTACAACTATACTTTAACTATTTGCTTTTCATTATTCGCAGGCACCTTGACCTTCGTAATTGGCCTATTTCTCACCTACATTGGGCTCATCATGATGGGCACCGACCAGTTGACCGCTTTACGGAATCAGGGCAGGATTGGCGAGCTCTACGAGCGCATCCGGCAGGTGGACGAACGCCTGTACCAGGAGAAGTGTGTGCTCGACAACAGCACGATTGGGCGTCGCATCAGAATCATGCTCGCCATGACAGTCATCTTTGAGCTGTCCATTTTGCTGGCCACCTACATCAAGCTAGTGGACTATACCCAGTGGATGTCAGTTCTGTGGCTAGTCTCCGCCATTCCCACGTTCATCAACACGCTGGACAAGATCTGGTTTGCCGTCTCGCTGTATGCGTTAAAGGAACGCTTCGAGGCCATTAACTCCACACTTGAGGAGCTTGTCGCCACGCACGAGAAGTTTAAGCTCTGGCTCCGAGGTGATCAGGAAGCAGTAGCGCCTCCCTTGGACAACTCCCAGCCCCCCCAATACGATAGCAATCTGGAGTACCTGTACAAGGAGCTTGGAGGATTGGATATGGGTTCTATAGGCAAGGGTAGTTCGATGTCCGGATCGGGAAAGAACAAGGTGGCGCCGGTGGCCCATTCTATGAACTCATTCGGCGAACCTATCGAGCCGGCCTCAGATAAAGGTGGCAATCGGAATCCAATGGCCTCAAACATGGTACACGAAAGTGAGCTGGGAAATGCCGCCAAGGTTGAGGAGAAGCTGAACAACCTGTGCCAGGTGCACGACGAGATCTGCGAAATCGGCAAGGCGATGAATGAGATGTGGAGCTATCCTATTTTGTCTTTGATGGCCTACGGCTTCCTTATATTCACGGCCCAACTTTATTTCCTATACTGTGCCACCCAATTCCAGTCCATTCCGTCGCTATTCCGATCCGCTAAGAATCCCCTGATCACGGTCATCGCCCTGAGCTATACGTCCGGAAAGTGTGTGTACCTCATCTACCTGAGCTGGAAGACCTCGCTAGCCTCCAAACGCACGGGTATCAGTCTGCACAAGTGCGGTGTTGTAGCCGATGACAATCTGCTCTACGAAATCGTTAATCATCTGTCACTGAAGCTACTCAACCACTCGGTGGATTTCTCCGCCTGCGGCTTCTTCACCCTGGACATGGAAACGCTGTATGGCGTGAGTGGTGGCATCACCAGTTACCTGATCATCTTGATCCAGTTCAATTTGGCCGCCCAGCAAGCCAAGGAGGCCATACAGACATTCAGCTCTCTGAACGATACCGCCGGTCTTGTGGGCGCCGCCACCGATATGTATAATGGCAGCTCCACGCTGCACGACCTGGTGACCACGACAATGCTTACGCCAACTGGCTAAATGCAAAAGCCACTTTAAAACGCTTCTTAGATGTTTTCTTTGGCACCTCCTGGCACTTCTATTTTTGTCTTTCGGGCACAGAATAATTCGATTATCACGAAACAGCAGTCAAGCGTTTGTATTCATTACGGGCATCCTCTAGTTCCTTCATAAGATCATTGAATACCTCTTGGGCTCCATCATAATCTAGAATGGCAACGCAGGAGATTTGTGCCCGCTTCTGGAGGGCGTATGATAGCTCACGTCTAGCCAGAGGAAAGCAGTAGGGGACCCTGTGCTGCTGGCAAAGGGCTTTAAGGCCCTCTATCGTCTCATCCAGTCCACTTTCACCGGGACAAACCTCGCAATCGGTGGCCATAAGCAGCAACTTTACTTTTCGAATCCTAAGCCTGGCCAAGGCCTCGCGGAATCCCAATATAATTCGAGGATGGGCTCGCGCCTTGATCTCATTTTTGACGAAGGCACGTTTCTGGAAGCGATCCAGATCCTTGAGCAACTGGATGGCCAACTGCTTGAGGTGAGGGCGGGTGCAGTTGTCGCAATAGCTAAGAGAGTATAGATATATGATTTAATATTAATATTAATTGTGAGATAGGATTAGATATAACATACCTTCTGAAGCGTCGGGAATGAATGGAGGGCACTTTCTTCGTCTCTCCTGTATCTTCTTTTGTATTTTCATCTAGGGATAGCTTCTGCACCTGTACCTCCACCGATAAGAGGCTCTCGGAATGCTTCTCCTGGGGGATCTCTTCATCTGCCCCATCAGCCTTCTTCAAGATGCGAAACCTGTGTATGGACTTCTTGAGCCTGGTTACCTTCTTCTTTGGCACCAGTCGCGTCTTGCCTTTGGCTTTGGGTGCAACATATGAACACCTTGTTGTTATAGTTAAATGCGGCCGCTTCCTGAGCTTCCGTGCTTTGATTTGCCTCTGTGTCTGGCGTGGCTTGACCACAAAGTCTAGGAGTGTCGACTGCTGATCCGCTTTTCTGTGTTGGTTCTTGTACTTGGAGCTGCGCGGAGTTATCCTGGGGCCATCATCTTTATCCTGGATTTTTTTGTAGGTCCTTTCATCAATAAGATTTATTTTTTCCGAATTTCGAGACATTTTAGTGTGCCCAGCTGAAATTTTTAACATAAGGCTTATTATTGCTCAAAATCTAGCTTATACGGGTGGCCATAGCCTGGCAACACTGACCAGAACCCAAAACTTATTGGCATTCAAAAGTTTGAAGTGAGAAAGTCAGCTTATAGTTTCCGCTTAATCATGACATTCGCTGAAAATTTGCAAGAGATTTTGGAGAAATTGCTAATTTCTGATAAAGATCGCGCAGTTTATACAAAAGATGCGGAAGAAATACAGAATTTCGTGATTGAGGAACTTAAAAAAGTAGATGACACTTTCCGGGAAGTTTTCAACGGGCTCAGCTTGGGCGGTGAGTTAAATAAAAACTTTATGTAAACTTTAATATAAATATTATTAATTTAAATAAATATAAAAACGAAAATCTGTAAAAATTTGTTTGAAGAAGAAAATGCATTTGAAAACAGACATTCCTATTACATGTACAATATTTAGTTACAGACTGTAATGTCTTTGTTTACAGATCTTGTAATGACTGACTCACTAGTCAAGTTTAAGTATCTTATCTGATACAATACATAAATAATATATTTCCGTTTAAGTTACATTATCAAAATAAATGATTTTTATTGAACTTTGACCAACATAAAAATGTTATATAAAAAACTATAATTTTGCAGGAGCATTGCCCAAAAGCACATACTTAATTATAATAAGAGGCACAAAATATTTAATTAACACAAATTATTTAAATTGTGTTCGTTTTAGGAAGCTACTTGGATCGCGTCAAGCTTAATATTCCCGATGAATTCGATATGCACATGAAACTAAAGTTCCCAATAAACATCAGTCCTGAACGTGACAGTTCAGCGTTTATTTATCTGAATGCTCCGTTTATAGTGGCGTCATGTGGCCGCATTCATAGGTTGAAGCTCCAAAGTTGGCTACGCGACGCCTTCCACAAGGTGTTCCAGCCGGGATGCAATTTTACCAGCTCCAGCCGACAGGCTTATAGACTGAGCTATACCCTGGAGGGGTACGGGTGTGCCCACACCATTACAGCGGTTGGTCCTACCCGCCAAATTAAGTTCGATCTGGTATCAGCTTTCGAGTTTACCGGAGCCCAATGGCCTTTGCCGATTCCGCCGGTCACTGAGAAGGTGCGCCAAGAATGGCCATGGTTTGCCGTTCCGCAGAATAAGCCGAAGAAATCAAAGGGAACGACCACTTTCATGGCCATTGCTCCCCACTGGGAGCGGGAAATGATGAAGAGGAGGGACAATTTGAAAAATATTTTGCGCCTGATGAAGGGAATGCGGGACGCCAACAAGATGCCCCATCTCTCCAGTTATATGCTGAAGACGGTGCTGCTCCATGAGATCGAGAAAGTGGACTGGCAGCGGGACTTGGGCACTCTCCTGGTGGAGATGTGGGGCCGTTTGGTGGAACACCTTCAGACCGGCCGACTGCCGTACTATTTGCAAAATGAACACAACATCCTAACTCGCATGAATGACGGACAACTGAAGAAGTGTCGAGTTGCATCTTTGAATCTTCTCAATAGACTTAAGATGGCTAGAGATAGTGGAAGCTATCGTGATTGCAGCATTTTATTTAATGTAATGTAAGAATATTAATTGATTACAGCAGCTGCAACGATTCGATTTTATTTGCATTCACATTCTGAAGAAATGTATTCCTCTGTTTATTTCATTTAATCTGTATTCGATTCTTATTTACAGATACAGAAATAAAGCTTATGCACGCAAAAATGTTTGATTTCTCAAAGAATTGCCAAGATTGTTCTCGGCATCGAATAGTTAAATAAACAAACTTATGAAAAGGGAGACGGAAAAATGCCATCGATACAACTACTGTATATCCTCGACTCTTTGTAACTGTATTAGAGATTTTTTAGCTTTGCTTGCATATTCTGAATATTAAGATAGAAATTTGAGTCAAATTTGTACTTAATTTATTTATTTATAGCTACCGCTATAGGTGTTAAATACCTTAACAAGAGACAACTTTGGGCTTACTGGCTACAGTTGAGGAGCGTGCGGGCAGGCATCGCTGCTTGGCCTGGAATAATTATCAGCACTAGCTAGGAGCCTAAGTCGTTGGGTTATGGCTATAACCGTATGCTGCTCTCGATGGCCATGTGCAGGTGGTTGAACTCCTTCAGGTGGGAGAGAATTGCGTCCCGCTCCCGCTCGTAGATCTCCCAGTACTTGAGGTACTGGCTCACATGCTGCAGTACCAGGTTGCGTGCAAAGTCCAGGCAGCTCCGCACGTTCCGTGTCCGTTGTCGACAGCTCGTTAAGACCGAACGCAGCTGCTGCTCCGGCTCCAGTTGGGCAATAACGAAGGCATAGACGCTTTGTACATCTATTCTCACGTCGGAGGGAAATGACACGGATTCGGAGGGTTTCGTTTGCGGGAACACGATCAGCGAGGGGGAGATTGGCATGGCCAGTTCCCAAGGTAGATCGTTGTTTTGGCTGTCGAAGCGGACGAAGTGCACCTCGGGGCTGCTGAGAAGGGCCGAAACCTGCAGGAAGGCCTGCGATAATACCGCGGATAAAGCGCAGTCTGGACGATACATGAAGACTACATTGGTGGCATTCGGCAGCTGAAGAGAATGCAACAGCATTTGCCTGTTGTAGCTGCGGCTGAATTCGGAATCCGTCGTAGGCAACGCGTTCTTGTGAGTCCTTGGCAAAGTTCGGGCATAAAACTGCCGAATAAAGTCCTTGAGGGCCACATACGAGAAGGAGGGATGCTGCTGCTGCTGTGTCATCACGTACAGTGACTCCTCCGCCGCGTCAACGATGAAGACCTGTATGTGCTGCTGCTGCTGTTGGATACCCAGCTGTTGCAGGTAGTCCCGGTATCTCACTGAGTCAAAGATCACCACGCCCAGCGAGCGATTGTGGGAGGCCTGTTCCGCCGAGTGCTGCCAGATTAGCTGGCCGTACTTGGTGACCATTTTGGCAATTCCGATTTTCATAGCCGGCGTTCCGTGATTCGAGTGTGCCAGGCAGAGATTTCTTGAGTTCAGGTTTATAAGGTGGGGCGTATAAGGCTTGCTCAGATGATTCTGGTGCGTGTATTGCGCCCACAGATGCTTCAGGTACCTGTTGATCCGATAGTAGTTGGCCAATGTGGCTCTGGTTCGGCGCCAAGCGGGATAGCAGCGATGACCCAGCTCCGTTTCCCAATACAATTCGTTTGGCACTTGGAGCAGCGAGTATGACTCCTCCGCCTGATGCTCGACTCTGTTCCAGTAATCCTCACAGGCCTCCGCTTGCTTTCTCTGGGCCGCAATTATCTCATCGCCCATGACCAGCGGCATTTGACTCATCCGTACGCCCATTGCCAGGACGGGAACGTGACGGGCCTTCATAGCAATAGTCATAGGAGTGCCGTAGCCGTTGGAGAAGAGCGACATGTTCTTAAGAGTGTGTCGCACCCAGCGCAGGATGTCCAGGGTCTTCCAGTCGCCACTCAACGAGCTGTTGAACGTGTGCACCCCATTCCGACTGTCGATGACCACCAACTGGGGCAGTGCAGTATCCGGAGCCTTCAACATCTTCTTAGCACTGCTGCCGAAATTCACGGTAAAGCGGATATTTCTCTCCGGGTCCAGCTCCAGCCAGCGAATAGCTGCTCCCAGATACCGCTTATACTCCACATGATCCGGCGACTCTAGCAGGCCCAGCACCACTGCATCCGAGTGCTTCCTTATGGCTGCCAACTCCTGGCTGCTGTGCGCCCGATCAATCGGTTGGATGAGGTAGTTGATAAAGCGGGCGAGGTCCTCGAAGTTCCACACGCCCTGGTACTGTAGCATCTGCTTCTGGCCGTAGCGCACCACCAGCGTGGGCCACTTGTCCGGATAGCCGCCGGCGCCCACGACTCCGGGAGCAGGCTGCAGAGTGCGGCTACAGTTGCAGAGCAGGTGCCAGCAATCGATCGCCCCGAAAAAGGCATACTCCTGGTAGTAGGGTGTTAGCTCATTATAAACCAGGCGCGCCTGACGTGCCTCACTTGCCCAGGACACGTAGTAGAGAATGAGAGAGATTTCGTATTCGGCCGCCTCCGCTCGGATCTGAGGCACACTCCGGCCGGGGCACTCTCTGATGGTTCCCGTGCCAGCCGTGGAAGACGACGTGTCAGTGGCAGACAATGGAACCAATAACACCGCCAAAATCCACAGGTAAGCAAAGATTTTCATTGCCACCGGTGCGCGAAGCTAATTAGTGGACAGGGAAAAACAAAAACAAATCCGTCACAGTGTTGCCAGATGAAAATTTAGCTTTCCCCCTAAAAAATCTCAAAAATTCAGTTTTCCCCCTAGATTCAAATAATCCGTTAATTTCGAATATATCAAAAATCAAAAATTTAATGTTAATTCGTATTATGCAAATATTTTTATAAAACAAGATGTTATTTTAATATAAAACTCGGTTTTGTAAACTTCTCGGGTAACAAAGATTTTATCCATTTGCACTGAAAGTCATTTCATTGTCATTGACTTTGAGACAATGCGAGTATCTTCCAATACTTTCCAATTCGAAATAAAAATTTACAGGATTACATAAAATTAAATTAGTTTTAATAAATGGGGGAAACTTAAACTTTTTACAATTTGAAGCTTCTTCTGTAACTGTCTGATATTGTTATACAATTTCGAAAATTTAAATTCGGTAAGGTTTGCCGCACAAATTTCGGCAAGGTTGCCACACAGCCGGAAGCTTCCAATTAGAGCTGCCAAATTGGGTTCTGTATTGGGTTCCGAATGTGGGCGTTTTGGAACTGTGGGATCTGGAACACGTATCGATAGCACCGATAGCATCATCGATGATTTTCCAGCTGAAACCGAAACAGAAACAAAAAACGAAGCGAAAATCACAGAAATTAAAAGCGAATAACTAAAATATCCCCCAATAAACCGCAAAAGTGGCCAAAATTAGGCGAAAACAGCGAAAGTGTCAATTCGTGCAATTGCAGCCAGCAAAACGAACAAAAACAAAAGAAAATAGTGTTGATAGCAATACGAGCGTAGTAAGCAGCAGCAGCAGCACCGTCAGCAGCGGCGTCAGCGCGGACAGCGGCGCAGGCAGCGGCAGCAACAACAAACGGCCGGCGGTGGGCACGGAAACGGGCCGGGGAACGGCCGAGAACAAAACAGCGACAACAACAGCTGCCGGCCGGTGTGCGGCGGGCTTAAGCGAAGCTGTTGCTAAAAGTGGGCGTGGCGGTGGGGACGGCGGTGGAGGCGGTGGGTTTGGGGAAAGCCGTGCGAAAGAGGAAAGGGAGGAGAGGCCAAAGGAGCAGCTAACAAAGGGCCACGGCCCACTGAATGCCACAAATTTACATTTAAGCAACTGCCTGCGCACAGTGCAAAAACTTGCTATTGAACTTGACAGCGAAGTCGACGCCAAAGCCAACGCCAGCAGCGAAGCCAACGACAGCAGCGCTGTCATGTCAGAGACGGGCTGCCGGCATTATCAGAGCTACGTGAAGGAGCACAGCTACGATACATTCCGGGTCATCGACGCCTACTTCGCTGCCTGCGTCAACAGAGATGCGCGCGAGAAGAAGGTGAGAATCCGTGTTGACAGCTGTAATTGATGTAATTTCGCGTACGAATGTCTAAAGTGTTTGTGATTGATTATCTTAAAATCGAAATGGTGGCCAAACTCGTAACATTTAAATAGCACCATGAATTTCGCTATTTAGCAATTCAGATAATAGCCAAATTGCCAATACTGGTGAGAATGAGGAAAAGAAACAGTGGAGGAAGGAGTAAGGAGTGGGTGTGGGAAAATTGGCTCGAGAGAAAAAGGACTGGGAGAGAGGATAATTTGGTGAGAGAAAGGGAGTGTAAGGGTAAGACAGTGTGAAAGGAGCAACAACATTTAGAGATGTGCAATCATTTGCATAACTGTTAATCAGTCACGCAAAAGGTCACTGACTCAGTAGCAGTTTAATAAAAATAATTATATATACCGTTTAAATCCACGAGTATGTGTTTAGTGAGCTTCAAAATCGAAGCAAATGACCGAATGAGAAGGTAATTAATTACCTTGCAAGGTATTATAATTATAGTCAGAAGCTTGTAACGCTGTGAAGGAGTTATTTCCGACCCTATAAATCATATATATTCTTGATCAGCATCAACAGCCGAATCGATCTAGCCATGTCCGACAAAAATTTTTTTTGTCAAAATTTTCAAAATTTTATAAGGGGTTACATCATTAAAATTGTCCAAATTTGTCAAAGAATTGAATTTTTAGAATTTGAAAACGCAGTGTGCAGATTTGTTTGCGCTATAAAAAGTAGCACAGAAAAGCTTTCCGAATTGAAATGAATACATTTTAATATCCTAGAAGGATATTTACATTTTAGTCAGAAGCTTGTAACAAGGTGAAGGAGTCAAATTCGACCCTATAAATTATATATATTATTGATCAAAATCAACAGCTGAATCGATCTAACCATGTTTGGCCAAAAATACATTTTTGAAAATGTTTCGTTAAAATTTTCAAAAATTGGCAAAAAATTTAATTTCTCTTATTTAAGAAGATTAGGTGACGAAAACGGAAAAGTGGAACTATAAACCAAAAATGTTGATGTTACAGTTTGCATAATCGTGACTCAGTCACAATTTAGGTCACTGACCCTGTCGTCAAGTTGAAATATGTACTGGCTTTAAATGGTGTGTAATGCTATTTAATACTCCCAAATAAAATGTCATTTGATTGAAGCTTAAGGTTTTTAAGCCAGGTTGATTTTTATTTTTTGGGTCCTTCTTAAACTGCCACCAGCGAGTATAAAATAATCAATTAATAGATACTAATAATAATAGAATTCTAATAATTTAATAATACTCATTGTCTTTCATTAACACCTACAAAATTCTGAACCTACAGGCGATCCACTGCAATTGCTTCGAGTGCGGCAGCTATGGCATCCAGTTGTACGCTTGCCTGCACTGCATATACTTTGGATGCCGTGGTGCCCACATCACAAGTCATCTGCGATCGAAGAAGCACAACGTGGCATTGGAATTATCCCACGGAACACTTTATTGCTATGCCTGCAGGGATTTCATCTACGATGCGAGGAGCCGGGAGTATGCGCTGATTAATCGTAAGCTAGAGGCCAAGGATCTGCAGAAGAGTCTCGGTTGGCAGCCGTGGATACCCACCGCCAAAGAGACAAATCTGCTTTTGGCCAATGCCCGGCGGAGATTGGTTAGACCAAATCAGACGATCGGATTGAGGGGATTGCTTAATTTGGGGGCCACCTGCTTCATGAACTGCATTGTTCAGGTCAGTCCGGATTGGAGGATAATGATTGCATAGAAATAATTCAAGGTATTCCCATCTATAGGCTCTGGTGCACACTCCTCTGTTGAGTGACTACTTTATGTCGGATCGCCATGACTGCGGTAGCAAGTCCTCGCACAAATGTCTTGTCTGTGAAGTGTCGCGACTCTTCCAGGTGAGATATTGTTCTAATTGTTATAATTTCTTATTAATTTCATGACTTCTCTTTTCTCCATAGGAGTTCTATTCGGGCTCCCGTTCGCCATTGTCGCTGCACCGCCTGCTGCATTTAATTTGGAACCATGCCAAGCACCTCGCCGGCTACGAACAGCAGGATGCGCACGAGTTCTTCATCGCCACCCTGGATGTGCTGCATCGCCACTGCGTCAAAGCCAAATCGGAGCACGAGAGCAAGAGTAATAGCTCGAGTTCCGGCAGCGGCGGTACCAATTCCAGCAGTTCAAGCAGCTCGCACAGCTATGGCCAATGCAATTGCATCATTGACCAGATCTTCACAGGCATGCTGCAGAGTGATGTGGTGTGTCAGGCCTGCAACGGTGTGTCTACCACATATGATCCCTTTTGGGATATTTCTTTGGATTTGGGGGAAACGACAACGCATGGTGGCGTTACCCCAAAAACTTTAATCGACTGCCTGGAGCGGTATACGCGAGCCGAGCATCTTGGTTCGGCCGCGAAAATCAAGTGTTCCACGTGCAAATCCTACCAGGAGTCCACCAAACAGTTCAGTTTGCGCACTCTGCCCAGCGTTGTTTCCTTCCATTTGAAGCGTTTTGAGCACTCGGCTCTGATCGATCGCAAGATCTCCTCGTTTATCCAATTCCCCGTCGAGTTCGATATGACGCCGTTCATGTCCGAGAAGAAGAATGCCTACGGTGACTTCCGTTTCTCTCTGTACGCCGTTGTCAACCATGTGGGCACCATCGACACGGGACACTACACGGCATACGTGCGGCATCAGAAGGACACGTGGGTTAAGTGCGATGATCATGTGATAACGATGGCATCGCTAAAGCAGGTGCTGGACAGTGAGGGGTAAGTTTTGGGTGGTTTTTAGTTGATTTCATAAATTTCTTTAGAATTTCCAATTCATTTAAAAGGCATTACTAAATAGTATTTTTATTTATTTTCAGTTATTTATTGTTCTACCATAAAAACGTGCTGGAATACGAGTGAGGCGTTGGACATGGACATCCATAGAGAGACTGTTTCATCCCTCAACATAAAAACAAAAATCCCTGCTTAACGAATAAACATAAAAAAAAAAAAAAAAAAAAAAAAATCGACAAGTCCGCGGCAGCGCTTAACAATTAAGTAATCTTAACTAAAAAAAAAGAAATCATATATTTGGGTATTCCTTTCACATATACTCAAAAGCATTGGAACAATAGAGAAAACGAAAACGAAATTATTATTCTGAATTGTAATTTAAACACTCCGATCAATTTATGGGGGATACAAACCCGTTTATTGTTCTAAGTACTTCAAACCATAATACTAAAAAACTAAACAAATGCTACAAAAAAACAAAAAACATTTTTGCTTACGCATGTACATAATAATGGAGAACCAGGGATATAAAACAAGCTCAAAACAAGTGCATATAGCCACTTATTCAAGCCTTAATCAAGCCTTATAGAACTTAAAAGTTCTATAACAGTTTTACAGTAATCTCTTATTAAATTATTTTCATTCAAGTTCACTTTTATAGGTATTATTTGTCGAAAAGGCTTATTTTTTAAATCAGCAGCGTAATTTGTCATAATTAAAAGTAAAGTACATTTATTTAATCCACTTCATAATTTAAATAGCAAGAGATTTCTCCTTCAACTCCGATATAAATTTAAGTTGCGTAAAAATAACATTCTAAAAAAGAAAAGCAGAACTAAAAAAAAACTACTCTCGAATCCACTTGGGCTCGTCCGGGAATTGAACCCGGGACCTCTCGCACCCGAAGCGAGAATCATACCTCTAGACCAACGAGCCGGTTGAACGACGAGCGTCCGAGTTTACATTTGTAGCGTTCGTCGGATAAATGTGGCAGTGTGACCTGTAGCTAAAATGCTGAAATCTAAATAACTATGGTTGGTATTTTTCGCAGTACATTTACCTGGTCGCACCGAAAATTGCTGAAAGAGCAACACTGCTTGATAAACTGCTTTGCTGACGTGTTCGCACTGCTTGGCCAAATTTCAAATAAGAAGCTCAGACATGAACCACCCCATTCATAAGAATAATTTTTTAATATAATTAATGATTTTATTATTGCTTGATCAAATAATACCTAAATTTAAAGACCTAATAGGCTCCTATTATTATTTGTACATTTATATTTGGTAATTTCATTTGAGAACAGAACACTTTGGAAATATCGCCTTAACAAACACACCGAAACCTACGAAGCAAAATCAAAAACCACAAAATGGAGTCGGAAAATTCCCCCGAACAGACTTTGGAGGAAGAAAGTTATAATATTCGTGCCAGTAGCATCAGCGTTGCCTTCACCGGCTACGATGAGGTACATGTTAAGCCTGAAATGGAGAAAACCATATGCATAATGCCGCCACGCCCAGGAACGGCTGTGATGAACTTCCAGGAGCTGTATATCCCAAGGAATCAGCTAACCGACGTCTTCTATCCCATCCAAGAGGCACAGCGCTGGCTGACGCTTATGGACAAGATGGGGAAGCCGCATCGCTTTCCATTGCCCACGATTCTGCCGAAGGTTATCCAGACCCGATACGTGCCCAAGCGTCACCTGCCCAAGGACGTGGAGGTGGACCGACGTCGGCGTCAGTATCAGAAGATCAATTTGGTGGAGGAGCTGGCCAAGGCGGGACTCACCAACGATGTGCTGCAGCCAACGGAAGAGCAGTACAATGTGATGTCAGAGTTCGCCTTTCCGCACAAGTTTCCCCTGAGCTACTTCGATGACAGCAACTTTGATATTAACTCGCCGGAAGCTTGGTTTGAGCTCGGCGTCGTCGGAGACGCTCACTATCCGCTGCCCGCGAAGGCCTACCTGCCCTTCAATCAGAGTCTGGTGAACTGTCAGTGGGTTATGGCGGCGGTTACCGCCCACAATGAAGACACGGATCTCTGGACGCTGCTCTCGCTGGAGGACGGGTGGACCTATACGGTGCCAAAGCTACAGTTCATGTTCATGGCCGAGGACCCGTACAAGTTTATAGGTCGCCTCCAGGCCGCGGTCCACGAACGGCACAAGGGAGAGCAGCTTATGCTGATGGAGCTGATAGTCGATTGTGTCCTTCACGAGGACATTGAGTCCACGGTCTTCTACAGCTTCAAACCCATCGAGAGGGTGCTGCAGGCGACCAAGGTGTCGGAGCAGTGCAAGAGACGCCTACGTTCCGAGGTTAACTTGGTGTTTGAGCGTCTGATGGCGCTCTACGAACTGGAACAGTTTATCCTGAAAATGCCCAAGGAGTTCCCGCAATTCCGTAATATTAACCTCAAGGAGTTCCTGCCCCGCTCCTTCACCGTTGATGTGTCCGGCAAGGAGCGGAAGCAGCTGAAAGCTCTTGGAATAATCATGCCGGATAAGCGTTACGACTACCTCAAGGCGAGCCTATTTTACTGCCTGGGCGGCATCGAGGCCATGGCCGGGGTAAACATCGAGTGCCAGTATATCGAGACGCTCTCCATCTTCATCTGCACGTTCAGTAAGCCGTTGGCCCTGGTCGAGTTCCTGCAGGCACAGGAGGCGCATAGCGACAACGTGGCCACGTTCCTAAAGTTCAACTGGCCGCAACAGCTCACCACCTGCATAACGGTGGTGCTGCGAGCCCAGGGCAAGGGATGGCTGGATATATCGATGAACACCTGGACGGTCTACCTAATGTGCAAAATCTCAAGGTTCATATTGCAGGTCAAGTTCCGCATGCAGGAGTCCATGCAGGTGCTCCTCGAAACTTCCCTGCTCAACTTCTCGCACTTTGTGTGTGATCCCTGCCTGCAGTTCCTGGACCTGAAGCCCAACTACAAATGGACCAGCGACTATATCGAAACTGAATTCCCCTACCACAAGCCGGTGTTTGCGATGACTCTGGGCATAAACGAAGACCGTAAGGTGTTCTACTCCACCGATCCGGATGAGTTTCAGCCCGCACTAATGGACATCTTCAAGAGGTGTCTGGAAAAGACGGCCGGTGTCACGTTAATAGACGCGTTTGTTATGACCTTCCTCAAATACGCCCCCAATTTGTATATCCTAACGGTCGAGCTGATAGAAGACAAGTTCCTGATCGAGAATGACCTGATTATGAGGTGCTACGCGAAAGCTGTGGTGCCACTGAAGGCCTATGCCCGGCTCTATGAAAGATTCATCGACTTTTACCTGTTGAACATTAACCAGTATATGACTGCCTATGCCGAGGCCCATAAGCCGTCGTCCGAGGTGAAGACGGACATACTGGAGCACAAGCGCCTGAAGGAGGAGTTGCGAGTCATCCTTCCGGCGTTTATAACCATTGGACCATTCTACATAAACGTGGACATAATGAAACAGTATATGATCAAGAAACGCATTGATATTGTGAGAAGGATCTTTGAGTACTATTTGGATCGGATGTATGAGACGAATGACGCCATCTTGGAGCGCAGCGCGGACATGTTCCGAAAGATTAACGAGAGACCCAACAGCATTGAGCACCTGTACGAAATTCGAGACTTCGCCCTGCAGGTGCCGGACTTGGTGGAGGATCTCAAGGCGGATATACAGGTCATGTGGCTCGAATACGACCTGTTGGACAGCTTCTTTTATAATCTAAGTGACCACCAGTTCGTCATGAAGTGGAAGGCATTTGCCTGGCCGCACCAGATAATGGTGCGCCTGTCAACCCTTAAAGAGGAGCAGAAAATTGATATTGAAGAGTTCCTGCGACAGCATAGTAGCGAGTGTCAAGCGTTCGAGGAGCGCCTGGAATCGCTGAACGATGAGGTGCAGGCCTACTCTTTGGCCTTCAATACGAATCGCGCTCAGGAGACGTCTGTGGACATCAAGAAGACTTGGGCACTGATCAAGGAACTTGAAAAGGTCAGCCAGACCCTACAATATCGTCAAGAACTGTTCGAACTGGAACCGCTCTCCGTGGAATTCTTGGAGAGCATCATTAATAGCTTTACCCCGTACAAAGATTTGTGGTACGCCTGTGCAAACTTCCTGAAGCTCCAGGATGCCACTGAGGGTAACCCCATAGCCCAGCTGGAGCTTGAGGAGGTCTGGACCAACCTTATGAAACTGCGCGAAGAGCTCGTCGAATCCATGAAAATATTTCATGAGAAACACGAGATAAAAAATGTCGCCCAAGTGTTTATTAAGAAAATCGATGATTTTATACCAGTGTACAACAGCATACGGGACCTACGCAACGAGAACTGGATGTACATCCACTGGCAGGAGCTCAGCCAAATGACGGGACAGGACATCAAGTACACGGTTTCCATGAACTACCAGTACCTAATAAAAAAGGGAATTTTGGACTTCCTTCCAGAGGTTCACTTTATATCAGAGAAGGCTAACAACGAGGCGGAAACAATACGCAGGAACATCGAGGAGGAGGAGAAAAGGAAGCAAGCCGAAATTGATGCTATTCTATTGCGCAAGCAGCTTCGCAAGTGCCGCAGGGATATTCTCTAATATGTTTTTATTTAATAAAAAACGAGATTGAGGTTTTAGAATTCAACTTTATGATGGTTTAAAAATTACTATATACATTTAATTTCGTTAGTCCTTACTCTTGGTGCTTTCTATTGCGCAAATTTGGATATGCATAAAAATGTCCCTTATTATTTTTTTAATCCGACGTCATGTCCAACTAGAAATCAACGGAGGAACCGCCGTTTTATTTAAATTTAAAATGAGCTATTCACTATCGATTGTAGGGGAGGCAATCGATGCTTATTATAGATACTATCGATAAAAAGGCGATCGAGGCTATCGTGGTTTTATGTTTCACGCTGAAGCTTTCAGTTATACACTCGCACAATAGCAAAAAATCGCAAAAATGGAGTTTCAGAAGATTCATAACTTTTCCAACTACAATGTCAACGGTAACCGCGTTCAGAAGCTTTGCATTTGTGAGCGTAAACGAGACGATCTCATTATCTGCAGCCGCTGTAATCAATCCTTTGTCGGCCGCCTTTCGCAGCCCTGCCCAAAACATCCCGAAGTAAGTCCATTACCCAGATTTATTTATGTCCATTACATACATATGTATATGTATGTATGTATGTTCATATATAAAAAAAAATAATAAGTCCTACTTTGTTTAGGTGATCTTTCTGATGGACGCCCGTCAGTGTGCCTTTTGTGGAGCTCATTCCACTTTTTTGAAGGTGTCCAAACAATAACAATAACAAACAAAACAACGGGAAGCCTCCCTCATAATGCACAGCTTTCGTTGACGAAGCCGTGCTATATCATCTACAGTTACATACGTACTATGTAAATGCATATAGTTTCATTAATCATGAGCAAACTGTTAAAAGTTATTTTATCTGATATTATTTCTATTAAGAAATTATTCGATATTTTGTTATCTGGCAACCCCGTGTATGTGGGGCTTTCTGTAGGCATCGTTGAAGCCTTGACAATTATCACGTAACGCAACACTGTCTTTTACCGTTTTCTGCTTCTCGTCAAAAGAAGAAAATTTCGGAAGAATAAGTACCGTTTGCGTTGCTACTGTTCGACATACCAAGCATAATCGCAAGTCAACACAAATGGAGAGCTTCTCGAGCGATAAACCTAAAACCAAACGTAATTATGAGCACAACTTCAAAAAAACAGCACATTTATTTAATTACCGACAGCTGCAGTCTCGAGTGGCAGCAATCCCAATGCCATCGCCTCTCGCCTGGAGACGTTCTACGGCAATCTACATGCTTCCAGTCCAATGGATGTCAAGACATCCACATCCCAGAATAAAAATGGACCATTAAATGAAAGCCATGTAGTCCGTGTCCTTGATGAAAACAACAATGTTTGCTTCCTGCCCGCACCGGAGCCCCCTAAGCAAGATTAGGTGGTTTTTCTAATGGACGCCCAGAACTCATTACCGATTTTGAAGGTGTCCACACATTAACTACTGCTCTGTTTCGTTGACGAAATGGACTACATTATCGAGAGTTACATACGTTCTATGTAAATGTGCCTAAGAAGTTCAATAAATATGGACAAACTTCAACTTCATCATTAACATTTAATTTGTTTTTTTTTCCATCACGAAGTTATTCGATTAATTCCTATTGGCAAGCAAAACTTGTTCTGTAAGTATCGTTGAAGCCTTGACATTTTTGCGATGCAACACTGTCATTTACCGTTTGCTGCTTCGTGTCAAAAGCGAAAAAGTTCGGGAATTGCGTTCTAGAAAAGTGTGCGTGTGTTTTCATAAAAGGAATTGTCAGTTTTCCATTCTGTGTTCACTGTGTGTGCTGTTCAACATATCGAGTATCGACGCAATTCAGCAGAATGAGTGCGACACCCAAAACCAAACGTAATTATGATGTGAACTACAACAAAAACAGCAAGACAGCATTTTTTTTATCTAGCGGCGGCTGCAAACGAGTGTGGCACTGATTCCGATGCTATAGTCACTCGGCTGGGGTCGCTCTACGGTAATCTGCATGCTCCCAGCCCGAAGGATGTGAAGACAATCGTGTCCCCTAATAATTCCCAATGGCAATATCCGAATGAGAGCGCTGCCGACCTTGGCCTTGATGCAAACAACAACGTTTCCCGCCTGCCCGAACCGGAGCAGCCGGTGCAGGCTGAACAACAGGAGCAGGCGAAATTCAAGTATGAGCTGCCGCAGGGTTATCAGGGAACAACAAGCTGCACTTGCCTACGTCCGCCGCGTACCTATGAATGTGGTTTTTGTCACCATTACTTCCGTGGTCGCCTTTCGCAAATTTGTGAGAAGCATCCATCGGTAAGCGTCGATCCTTCTTAAAGCATACACAACTACATTGTTTCCCCCTTCTCGTAGGAGGTGTTCCTCATGGACTTGCGTCAATGCCCGTATTGCATGGCCAAATTGGAAATGATCAAGGAGTCTGCCCTCAGCTGGGACGACATTCGTAAAATCGAAGACGCTGATCTGCCGTCGGACAGTGATCTTTAAATACGTGAATGTATACTCTCACCTTAAGTACATACCACACAGTACATAGCATGCCATTTACATAGATCAAAACATAACATAGATCGTAAGAAACAACTACTAATATTGTTAAAATGGTCAAAAGTGGTGCCTGGCAGTGCATTTTTTGCTTAGGACTCTCATTTTAAACGCGACATTTATGCAGCGCTCACATCATAAGCTGCCAGAAAGAAACTGCGGCACGAAATGACCCACATAAACCCTTATGGCCTCTGCTAGCCGATAGTGCGGCACAATGACTCGACGTTAAGTGTGTGCATCCAAGAAAAGAGCTTTTTCATACAGATACAGGCCGTCGGTTAGGAATTTTGTTAAAGAATTAATGACCTTTACGTCTCAATAAAACCTTAATTTGTATGATTAAGCATTTAGTTCTAATGTGTTATTATTATTAATTCCTACTTTATTTCTGCAACTGTAAATGCCTCATGCTTGTGGGACATATTCAGTAGATGCTCAACGGATTCCCCTAGAAACGATGCGTCATTTCCAATTAAGTATGTATATAACATGATTTCCTACGTTTGCATAAACTTATCTTTCCATCTCTTCATTTTGGCAGCATTGACTCCCGCAGTATGGCCTCGATATCCGAAATCAGTGGACAAATTCATGTCACCGATAACAATTCAATCACTTAAGAGTTCAGCACTTTTCGGAATCGCTTTACAATGCCCCAAGCGAAGTCATCTCTCCCTGGACACATTGTGGAACCGTCCTGACTTCTTCGTTCTCTGGCCAACTCTCCTGCTGGTAAGTGCAGACGCTTTAGATTGCATTTGCCTCTACTTATTTTATATATATATATATGTTTTTCCCACTTCTTCCTCGACTCCCTGAGCTGCAGTATTTTCTCAACAACTTGGCAAGCTATTCAATGAGATTCTCTTCTCCGACTTCTGCCTTAGATTTGTTGGGTATGTGGATCTGTATTATGCTCCTTCAACAGGCGCCAGGTCGTGGTAAATCAATTGCTGCAGTGGCTAAATCCTCAAGCGATTTGAATGGGACAATGCAAGTGGTTGGTTGCTTTTAACACCGGGTTAGAACCTTATTTTTCTCGCACAACTTATAATGATTTGTGGTAGGTTGGCCTTGTATGATACAAAAATGTATAGGAGATAGAATTTTTTGTAATTTTTTTATAATTTAACTTCAAACCGATTCAATGCCAAGAGGCTTAAGAATGGCTTTAAGATATATTCTAGAGTTTTTGTTATTGAAGGGCAATCCTCTTTGTGGCAGCTTTTCCCTGGCTGCAGCTCTTGGTTAACTTGTTAATGCTTAACTATAGATCGTCATTTCAATAACTACATAAAGAACATCTCTCTGGCACTTCCTTTCGCACTCTGCGTGGCCATCATCCGGCAGTGGCTTCCCCTTTTAACCCGTTTCAAAAACAGCTCCGGCTCTAGCTTCGTTGACAGCAGCAGCAGCAAGAGAATTCCGACCCGGTTTGTGTTTCCATTGCTGCCCAGTTGTCCTGCTCCTCCTCCTACCAGTTGGTGTGAGTGTCTTTTGCCTGCGGGCGCACTTTGGAATAACTTGGACAATTGCTTTCATGCTGATTTCGTTTCGTTTCGCTAAGGCCCCCCTAACTAGACCTATGTAGTAGTTGCTTTTAAACTCATTTAAAGTTTCCGCCCAAGTTTTGGTCATGTATTAGGGGGACAATTTTAAGGATGCAAACTCAAAAATATTCCAATTAGGGTAATAGTGTTTGTAACTTGGAATGTCTGTCAAAAATTAGGACAATACAGAAATAAATTAGATAGATCAGGACGATAACTATTTAAAAACATATCCTAAGTCAAGAAACTATATATTCATATTTTAAAGAAATATGAAATTTATCTACTTAGGCGAATCTTTGCATTTCTGTCTCTAACAAAAATGCATAAAATCATGTCCTTAAATTGCATGGTTACACCCTTTGTGTGACTCCGGGATGCGACATAGACGAGGACGACGGCCTGGCTATTGTCCTCCGTGCCCTCCTTAACTGCTGCAGTTGCCCCTCTTTTCCTTATTGAAGTGTGCACTTCCGCTAAATGGTATTTGGAGGAAGCACATAAGCTCAGGCCCTCTATCTAGAGGGTCCCGCCCACTGCCCATGCCAATAATAGCACTGAATTTATAGGCACTTGCAATTTTTATGGCAAACAACGAAAGGGACACCCCAGACTAGTGGAGGCCTTGGGCGGCACTGGAAGACTTTCCCCAATGGCATTCACATTGTCATCTGTTTATTTGCATGTTTGTTTTTAATGGCCCCTCTAATAGAGTGATATAGTGTGATTCCTAAGCTAGGCTAAACACGGCTTCTTGAACATCTGTTGCCGTTCATGTATCCATTTGGAAATAGCTGTGAAGATAATGAAGAATTTTAAAAGTTTGAGAGATTTATATTTGCAATACTTACTCCATCTGGAGCCCATCACAACCGGACACGCTGAGTGTTCTGTTAAGGGATCGGGATTTCCAGCATGGTCTAGATTAAACCAGATCAAAGCGTTACCCTTTTTGGGCTGTACGGCGATTTTCAGTTTGGTGAAAACTGTGGTCCCGCCCAGGGGAACATCTGTGGCCTAAAGATAAATAAAAGCACATCAAGAAGATATCAAATTTAGAAAAATTTTAAGCTTAATATTAATTTCCCTAAAAAAATGCGCACTTACATATAGCAAAGCTGTTGCTATGCGATCGCCTCCCAAGTCAGCAAAGAAATTTGGCTATAAAGAACTACATTATTAAACCATTGTTTACTTCAATTATATATGTACTCACAGGTCGATCAGCCAATTTCACGTAATCCAAATGCTTACCAAAATGACCACCCAGGCCGTAATTGGTCAGGTGCAGACCCATATTCTGGTGCATCTCCAGGCCAGTCATATCCCCGATGCGTCGATTAATGCTAAGTGTAAACGCGGCCGTTGTACCCTGAAAGGATATCATTTTCACCACTCTGTCCTGCCGTTGCGGCTTCCCGTTGCGGTCAAAGTTCACATATGTCCAGCCATCGGTCATGGTGGCATTGAATATAGCGATATTTCGCATGGATTGGAACTCGTTGTCGTAGAGCACATCATGATAAAGCTGAATCAAAGGCTTCATGTTTAGAATCTCCAATTTAAGAGGTGCTAGTCTAAGGAAATCTGATGTATCTCTATTATATCGACACACGAGGTCGGAAGTAAGTCGCTTTGGCCACTTGCCACGACAACCTCGTTCAAGATTCGATGGTTTACGCTTGTGTCTGGCTGCGTCTTCTTGAAAGATCTTCTCATCTCCAGTTAGATATTCGTCAATAAGCCTTTTTATGTTGTGATAATTGTCCTTCTTTACGATTAGCTTGGCCATTACATCCCATTCGGCCGTCTCAGCGGTAGTGAGTTTGCCTTTATCTAAAGTTATGGCTAAAAATAAGTTTTGGTTACATTTATATATATTTTTGTATAGAAAGAATCATAAATTAAATGTAAACTGAACTTACATTCTTTAAGCAGTGCCTTGGCATATTTTTTATAGATCGTCTTTCTGTTCAAACCCAATACCCTTTCGTACAATTTTCCCTTGGGATTCGTATGAAGTCTTAGGGCCATGCGATACCAATGAGTTGAATCAGTGAATCGCGTTTGATTATAATGGAAATCAGCTAAGGATACACAATCTGGAGCTGTTAAATGAGAGCTGAAAGGAAATTCTTTTAGATCTACATGTGCAGTAAGGAATTTGTCAACCCACTTGAATTTTTTATCCAATAAGAAACCTTTGGTTAAATCCTCTGCATGTTGATTGTAAAATTGTTCGATACGCGTCATACCTTTGAGGGCCACGTTAAGATCATCGTTACTAGGCGCCAACTTTAAGTGTGTTTGCATTGCTTTTGTATTATTAGGAGCTATGGCTATTTTCAGATATTTAAGCCACTTTGGCCAGTCCTGATTGAGACGTCTTAGCAATGGAAAGGCATTTAAGGGATTTGCCATATACTCTTCTTTTTCCTCTAGGCTTCTTAGCTGAGGTTCTCTTTTTATTGAATATAGGAATCTAAAGACATCGATGTTAATTAATCTCTAATAACATGGCGCATCGACTAGACTTACAATTTGATCATATCCAGTTTTGCTTGCATTTCACGAACATATGTCTCTACGTTTTCCTGTAGAGAATCTTCCATATCTAAAAGCTTAACCATGCTCATTACGGAAGTGCTGTATAGTACTTGATCTTCGACCTTTTCGCTTTCTGCACTGCAAATACATTGTGGAAGGAATATTGATAAAAAGTAGAGCTTCCAAATGAACCACTTCATTGCAGCTTGGGTATACAACTGCACTCTTTTTAGTCAAGTAAAACTAATACTTCATGGTTTATTAGTTAAGGGTTTTCCGGTTTTATAATGAAAAAGTATACGGATAGTTTGCTAAGTTATTTATCGGCTTAAAACAACTTTAAGGTCGTCTAAAATGTATACAAAATGATTGCGATACGAGTCAATTAGATAGTGACAATTATAAATATTTAACATTTCATTTTAATTTTAAACAAAGCATGGAGCGATAAACATTTGCGGAAACAAATGAATCCACATGGTTAGAGCTGAAACAACACAAATAGAATAAGTTTATACCAAATAATAATGATATTAATTAAATTAAACCTACTCCATCTATCGCCCTTGATAACCGGACACACAGAGTGTTTGCTTCTCGTATCAGTTGTTCCATTATTGTATAAATTAAACCACCAAATAGCGCTGCCTTTTCGAGGGAATATCGAGATATTGAGTTCTGGAAACACAGTAGCACCGCCTTGAGGAACATCACTGGCCTGTTAAAACAATTAAAGTAAAATGTAAAAAAAAGTACATAAACGCCATGAGGGTATAATTTTAAGATTGTTTACTTTCAACTTCCCGTTTGTACTCACATAATAAAGAATGGTGACCAAACGATCCCCCAAAGTAGAGGCCTCAGGCGTTACATATCCATCGGATGTATAGTCAAAGTGTGGTTTAAAATATGTACCCAATCCATAGTTAGCGATCTGTATCTTGTCCGTTCGTGAGATATTAAGTCCAGTCATATCAACGATGCGCTGGTTGATGCGCTCTCTTATGGGTGATTCCTCCGACCACCATACATGTCGCGCCACTATATCCCTGATCATTGATCCATTCTTTGTATCGGCAAAGCCGTTCCTGAAGCCATCAGACTGTCCCTTAAGGGTTTCAATTTCCGAATCGTAGAGAACATCGTGGTACATGACTATATAGGGATTTCGACTGATTTCTTCCATTTTTAGCGGTGCTAATCGCAGGAATGGAGTCGTGGTAAAGTTATAGCTACATGTGAGTCGCGTTCTTGGCCGAAATTGCCCACGACAACCCTTTTCAAAGTCAGTAGGAGATCTTTTTGTCTCGTATAGCTGTTTTTCTAGTTCAATGTCATTATCGGGCTTTTTTAGTTTGGTCATCAATTCATCTATTACCTCTTCATCGATATTTGCAATCTTTTCCTCCACCTTGCCTAAAGCCTCGTCATTACTCTGCGAATCGCCAGCAAAAACAGAGGCTGAGATTGTGATAATTAAAGGTTTAAAAGAGTTTGAGATCTTGAAAAAGAACGTACCATAAACAAACAAAGCTTTGATGCATTGGCTTTTCAGATAGGCAGTTTGATCCCCCAAAATCTCTGTTAATATTTCATTGTTCTCATCGGGATTAAGTTTCGTAGCCATGCGATACCATTTGGCCGCTGCTAGAAAGTCACGTTGCTCAAACATCAGATTGCCCATAGCTAGGCGGTCGCGAAAGGTGAATTGAATACTGAAAATCGGAATATAAACCTAATTATTTTATAGAACTTATTGACTAACTTCCAGTTTTACCTGTATTGCTTGTTCTGCAAGCGTCCATTTGCTAAATCATCGACCCGCAGGTCATAAGTTCTTTCGATACGTTGAATTCCAAGTGCAGACTCCAAAAAATCCTGGCTATCAGGTACCTTGGATACGAGTTCATCTAATACGCTTGTATTTGCTGTTTGAAAAATATGACTATTATATTTCCACTAAATGTTCTTCAGCTGAAGTGTTACAAAAACATACTCACCCACTTCCATTTTCTCCCGAAACCGCTTGTGCCACTTGGGCAGATCCTCATGGGTTCGCCTTACAAGCGAAAAGGCAGACAAAGGATTGGAAACATAATCTAATCTATCTTCTGGACTTAGATTCTTTTTATAATCAATTGAAAATAGGTAACTAAAAATGTTTTATGGTCTAATTAGGCACTAAAACTATTTTAATTTGTTGTATTAGATAATTCTTACGCTTGTATAGTTTCATTCTCTTCATTTGGTTGGTGTGTTAGTAGGTTTTCTACAAACTGTTGCTCCAACTTTAGCAGCTTTAAAAGTCCCACCGTAGACGAGCTATATCTTTCAATACTCTCATCGTACACTTTATCTGCAATAGCAGCTACAAAGAAATAGCCTAAGCTAAAAAGAATAGCTTCTGCGCTCAGCCACTTACTCATTTCAACTGGAGAAACTCAGTAAAGACTATATTTTAGTTATATAATTACGGTAGGTTAGGTACGGTATTACTTGCTATAATCAATTCGATATGTGTTATGGTTAATACACTTTCTTTAATTTTGTTCGTCAGTTAACTAATTGACATCATACATGTATTATCCCTTGCGGGGTAC
The DNA here is from genome assembly GCA_035046265.1 of Drosophila bunnanda. NCBI lineage: Eukaryota > Metazoa > Arthropoda > Insecta > Diptera > Drosophilidae > Drosophila > Drosophila bunnanda. Next base: position 10,716,989 of record JAWNOB010000075.1, read on the forward strand.
TATAATTTTAGTCACAAAGTTAAAACTCAGTGAAGGAGTCATTTCCGACCCTATAAATCATATATATTGTTGATCAGCATGATCAGCCGTGTCGATCTAGGTATGTCCAGCGTAAATTAATTTTTTGTAAATTTTTACAAGGAGTTACATCGTTAAAATTCTCAAAAATTTATATAATTTTTTTAATTTTTTTAACTTTAAACTCATACAGATTTGTTAATCTAATAAAAACTAGCATAGAAAAGCTTGCTGAATTGAATTTTATGAATTTTTGACATAGGTTTGATGATTTTCATGATCAAACTTCAGGGGTATACAAACTACGGTTTTCCAAAGTTCGCTTTTTCCTTGTTTTCTATTATTACAATATCTAAGACATTGCATCAATTTTAAGTATATTTATTTTGTGTTTAAGGTTTTCCGCTTTTGGTTTTTCGTGTGCACTGACTATTTATCTCCTTTATCCATTTGGTAAAAACTGGAAGAGAAAGAATTATGCATTTGAAAGAATTTTAAATCTAAAATACTTTTATTGAAATATATGCAAAATATTTTAGTAAATGTATTGTGAATATATTGGTCCAATATATCAAATAGAATATCGCATCGGACCATAAAGTATAGAAACAATTGATATATAAACATTTTCTGCTCTTACCAGTAATTGAATTAAAAGTTGATACATATGCAAATATTGAACTTACCCCATTTATTTCCATTTAGAACCGGACATTCAGCCTGTACGCTGCGAGGATCTGGGGTTCCATCGTCTAATAGATTATACCAAAACAAACTGCTTCCTTTTCGGGGAAACACTGATACTTTTGACTTGGTAAAGACAGTAGCACCACCTACTACGTCAGAAGCCTGTGGAAAAAGTAGAACAAAATATGACCAGTAACTTGGGGATTTTTTCCCACACTTACAAAAAACAGTACTGTGACCTTCGGTCCGCCCCAATATGCATAATCGCGGTTGGGTTTATAGTACGAGACAAGGTCATGATCGGGCATATGTAGCTCGTGGGTAATGTGAAAACCGAAGCCTGCTATGTCAGTAATGCGATTAATCATTCGCTCCCTAAGGGACTCAACTCTTAACCGATTTGCATCCGTAACCTTGAACTTGTTCTTGGCGTGCAGTTTGAGCTCAGCGATCTCATCCTTATAGAGGACTTCATGATGCATTACAATATAGGGATCCAAGCTTATTGTCTCCTGTTTCGTGGGTGCTATCCTTAGGAAAGGGGTTGTGCTGAAATCGTAGCTGCAATAAAGGTTTTTTCGCTTTGGAAGGAGTCCACGACATCCTAGTTCGTAGTCAGATGGAGCTGTTCCATTAATATTCATTTCCCTAACAATCTCCTCATCACTTTGCCTTAGTAACTCGGTTATGAGACTGCTCAGGTCGGTGATACTTGCTTTACTCAATGCTTCGAAGGCAATCGCTTGAGATTTGGCAATGGTTAGCGTAGGATCGGATTTTATTAGGCCTGAAAGGTGGATCCGGAAAGCTTATATAGAGAAGTTGCGGATTGCAGACAACTTACCAAATATAATCATTGATGCGGCATAATGCTTTCGCAATTTATCGTTGATGTCTCCCAAGATTTCATTAATGATCTCCACGTTTTCTTCGGGCTTATGTTTGAGGGTCATGCGAAACCACATGGAAGCCCTCTGATAGTCCTCCTGTTGATACTTGTGCTCACCCAAAGCAAAGCAATCCCGTACTGACATCTTGACACTGTAGTATAGTATGATTAGGTGTTGTTTGCTTACAAATTTCCGAGGAATATTAACTCGTATTTGATATCCTGTATAAGTCCCCTGGCTAAGTCTGTGGCCTCCAGCCCGTAGATCCTTTCCAAACGATGCATTCCCTGCAGGGAGTAATTCATATACTCGTCGTCAGGAGCCTTTACTGCGATTTCCTCTAAGGCATATAGTTCCTCTTTGGAAAAGATACAGTGTTTGGAGTCGTATTAAAATAATAAATAAAGATCCTTACCCATTCCCACCATTTGCTGTGTGTAATTATGCCACATTGGCAAGTCCTGATGTGTTCGCCTTACTAAACTAAAGGCATTCAACGGATTACTCACATATTTTTCTCGATCTTCAATAGTTTCGATGGGTCTATAATCAACCGAATCGATAAATCTGTTCGTAAAAATATAGCTTTAATATTTTAAATTCACTTAAAGTTGTTGAATTCTTACGCTCTTAAATTTTTAACTTTCTCGGCCAGTTTATTTGTATATATCTTTATATTCTCCATAAAACTCGCTTCCAATTTTAATAGCTTCAAAAGTCCTGCATTTGAAGAACTATAAAGTTGTTTTCCTTCATTGTTTAAGGGATTCTTTATATTTTCTGCAATTATTTGTCTCCATAAAAGAAGAACTATGAGTAAACTTTTCCAGCATTGCATTTTGACTGAGACTTGAATACAAGAGGAAGTACAAAATTCAAAAGAAATTCGTTAGGGTTACAGCGTACATAATGCATTTGTAACTTTTATTTTAAGATAAAAAAACACGTCAAGCGTTTGGGGATATATTTTGATCTTTTGGATAGCAACGCTTAACAAATAGTTGGGGGGCGTAGTGCAGCCATTCGATCACCGCTGGAAAATGATTTAAGATTTATATGTTAATTATAGTGTATAGTATATGGTATATTTACTCCATCTTGAGCCAACAACGATTCATTCCCTTCAAAGTTTCGTTCTCATCATGGTCATCAAGAGCTCTGGTCAGGATCTCTTTCATTGCACTGAGTTATTGCTATAATTCTGCAATTTTGGCCAGTCTTGGTTAAGACGTCGAATCAGTCCAAATACGTTTAGCGGATTAGACAAATAAGTCTCCTTCTCCCAATGAGTTATAAATCTGGGACGCTTTAATGCGTCAAAGAAACTAAAAAATGTATTTTAAATATATAATTAAAATACTTTAAGTCAAAACCGGCCGAATAGAACGACTATATCATAAAGGAACGATTGGATAATTATTAGAAAACAAATTATTTCAACATATTTTCAAAAAACATTCTGTTTTATTTTATAATTTCGGTTTTAAGTTCATTAAAATCGGACGACTATATCATATGCCATAGAAACGATCGTTAATTGTAGAGAGAAATGCAAATCTGCGAGTGTAAAACCGTAAAAATCATATATATAGATGAATGTAACTAAAATAGGCATTACAGCTCTCTGTCTCTCTCTCCCTCTACCTCTCCCGCTCCCTTTATGACTTTCGGTATGCCTATCACTCTCTGTGTTGCTCTAGAGATGCCCATTTCACTCCATCTCTGCTTATCTCTAGAGTATTTCTTTCTCTCTCGCGCTCGCACTGTCTCTGTCCTCCTCTTTACTCGGAGACTATAAATAGACACATTTCCCTCGCACTGACTTCATTCTGTGTGTGGCTTTCTCAGTGTTAACATCTATCTTGATAGTGCTATTGATGTGATTGTTCTTCGACGATAAAAACATCCCGTGACCCATACAATGCAGGAAGAAGAAGAAGGCCCGACGATAAAAGCTTACATGAAAAGCTCAATTGGAGTCACCGGGAATTACGAAACGGAGAACCACGTGCCTTCTACTGCGGTAAGTCTTAAACATTATATTTATTTTCCAATTAATTCCCTTATTGCCCTGGACCTTATTACCTAATTTTATTTATAAGTGTTACAGCTATTTTAATTAAGGCTATATATAAACGTATACCTAATTAGAAATTATCAAGGGATATTGATTTCCTACCCTTATGATAGTTTCAAAACACTCACTTTGGGGTTATCTTTTGATACATTATATTACCCATGCAGCGTATTATAATTGTAGTCAGAGGCTAAAAGAGTCATTTCCGACCCTATAAACCACATATATTATTGATCAGCATCAACAGCTGAATCGATCTAGCCATATTAGGTGGAAAATTAAATAAAAATTTTTTTTTTCAAAATTTTAAAATTCATTAAAATGATGAAAATTTGACAAAAATTTAAATTTTTCAAAATTTAAGACTTAGTATGCAGATTTGTTAGCGCTTTAAAAAATAGCACAGAAAATCTATCCGAATTAAAATTAATGCATTTTTGGCTTACTTATGATATTTTAAAATCTTTGATTTACCATGTAAAAATATTGATTTAATCGGGTTAGTTATGATCGATTTCACATTCAATCCCCTGATCCTATAGGTAACTGCATTGGTATAACACTTAGGCTTAAATGTTTCTGTCGGGTTTCTCTTTGAAATTTCTCTTTTAACTTTCACTTCTTCTAAAAAACTAAGGAATGTATAAAAGAAAGATTGGAGATACTAGCATCTAGTCTATTAACCACCTCTCTATGGTATCAATTTTGTCCTTGATAGCATTTGTGTAGTTTGTTAACTCCCCTATAAATAATGTCTCCATTTCCTCAAAACTCTTCATGCCAGCTCTATACGAAAGTCTCTCTTTACGAAAGTCTTTTAAAAGGTGTGCAAAGAAATTAAATACTTTATTGTTTTATAAATAAATTCAAAATCGATATTTTTTTATAACATTCGTTATCCAAATTGCATTGATTAGGAAAAATGTATATTTAAAAATGTAATTCTAAGTTTAAACATATTCCGTCTCGATCTCATAAAGTAAACTGATACGGTTGATTATTTTCGCCAAAGAACTTCTCGTCAAATTCTTCCTTATGAAAATCGGACACTGGTTTAAGCTTTAAAGGACAACGGCGTATAAACATTTGAGGTTTTTCTCGTAACCATTTGGTAGCCACTGTATGAAAATATATGTTCAAAAATATATTTACTAAATCAAAGGAATAAACTTCAAAAAACTTACCCCACTTATCACCCATCAAAATCGGACAGGATATATGCTCTACCCGCCAGTCAATAGATCCATTTAATAAGAGATTGTACCAAACCAGCAAAGACCCCTTTCGGGTATGAACTCGTAGGTCTAAGTAAGGAAACAATGTTTCACCGCCTTGCAGCACATCGCTTAGCTGGAAAATAAATTGAAAATTAAAAAATAATATGAAAAAGAAGAAAAAGTTTATATACCCTTGCAGTTAGCTGTTGAATCATGGGATTGAATCGGAAATCGATAATAGCTAAGATTAAAATACTCAAATATATATATACTTTAAAAACTCATAACTACGCTAAAAAAGGATTAATTTTAATTCGGAAAGCTTTCCTATGTTAGTTTTTATTAGGTTATTAAAACTGCATGCTCAATTTCTAATTAAAAAAATTAAAATTTTGATCAATATTGAATATTTTAACGACTTAACCCCTTATAAATTTGTTAAAAATTGTCAAACTTTTTTTTCTGCCTAAAATGGCTTGATCGATTTGGCTGCTAATGCTGATCAAGAATATATATGATTTGTAGGGCCGGAAGTGACTCCTTCAGAGGGTTTTAAGCTTGTGATTAAAATGAAAATACCTGCAAGGGTATAAAAGCGCTTTATATAATCTTACATAAAACAGCGCAGTGATAACCCGATTTCCCGTGTTCCAAAATTGATTTGAAAGGTCAGCGCCGGCGTCGTGGTGCTCAAAGAGATGTCCCCCAATTCCATAGTTAGTAAGCTGAAACTCTTCGGACTCCAATACACTCAAGCCTGTGGCATCCGTAACGCGTTGATTTAAATTCTTTATAAGTTTTTCATGAGCATTATCCTGAAAGCGCATTGTTTTGCAAGTGCGCAGATTTGAGAAATCCTGAATCACCTTATTATCCTTTGTGAAAAACTGACTGCGTTTTAAGTGCGGTATTGACTGATTCTTGAGCACTGAGATTTCCCTTTCATTTATGAGATTGTGATACATATTTATGGGGGGTTTGAGATTCAACTCCTCCATCTGTATGGGAGCTAGCTTCAGGAATGGCGTCGAGCTGAGATAATGGCAATGTAGATTTTGTTTATCGGGATATACCATACGACAAGCCGTGTTAAATGTGTATCTATTTTTTCGCTCTATGGGTTTTATAACCTCTGGCTGCCTACTCAAATTCTGCAGCCTGCGAATTTGTTCCTGCCAATAGGTGTCAGAATTGGCTTTTTCGGCGTATCCCAAGGCGGCTATATAACGACCACAACTCTGGGAAGCCTTCATGAGCAGCCCTAAAATAAAATCACGGGTCCAGCCAAATGTTTCCAATAGTTTCGGGTTTTTGTAGTATTTTTCGAGGGCCAATTGAAACCAACGTTCTGCACCCTGAAACTTTTCATCCAGATAGTAAACGGAGCCCACTGTAAGGCATTCCAATGCACTCCAGGCCTTGCATCTATAAAAGTAATAATAATTCGAAAATTTTAAATAAGGGATAGCTGGTACCAACCTGTATTTCCGTTCTCCCAGCAAACCATTGGCCATTTCCGCAGGATCTAATCTATAAGTGGACTGCAACCGATGTATGGCATACAGACCTTCGTTATAATCAATTTTTGTAGGCATTTTTGGTCGTAAACTTTGGGATATGACTATTTCCTTAACGCCGGGGCCTTCCTTTAACAAATTAACCCACTTTTCCAGGTCAGAATACAAAAGTCGCGTTATCTTAAATTGATCGAAGGTGCTAGTTGATTTTGTAGATATTTGCAGACATTTCAGTTGACTAATGGCTCTGAAATGGATTTATTTTGTAAAGGAGATAATCTTTTATAGTATTTACAAGATGAACTTACAAGTTGATATACGTTAATCGGTTCTTTAAGGAGACGGCATAATTTTTAAGATTCCCAACAGCCTTCTCTTTAAGTTGCAACAAAGGCAACATATGTACTTGGGATAAGGCATAGTCGTAAGATTCTTGTTCAATGCTGAATCCGATTTGTGGGTTGAGTAATACTATAAAGACACAGATGTAAAACATGGCAGGTTAGCTAACACAAACTAAGTAAGAAAGAATAGCTAGCTGACCTAGTGATTTGTGGACAAACCTTGACTAAATATATTATCAATGCTATAATACGCCCTGCAATATCAATTACCAAACTGGAAAATGTTTTACCAAGTTTGGGATTCACTTTTAGTTAGAAATCTGTAAGAATGGTTAATTTAAGACTTTTGCTGTTGCTTTTAACGGCTTATCTTGGCCTGCAAACTAAGGCCGAGTTAAAAACTTGGCCAGATCCATATAACGTTGCAATATCCTCTGAAAGCCAACTGTCACTATTGAAGCTGAAAGAGCACCAAGTAAACAATCTTTACAATTACAAAGAAGGACTGAAGTCGCACCTAAAACACGTTCAGTTGTAAGTACAATAAATTTATTTTGTTATTCTTGTTTATATTAATATTTTTTTATGCGCTTATAGAGCTGTGAAATATTCAAGGGAACTGCTGAAATTGGCTTCGCAATATTCTAACAACCTGTGGATCCGCTTTAAATTATTACGACACTTACGGAATGATTGGCCCCAATATTTTAGGCTTATGAATATTAAATTGGGCACGGAAGAGATTGCATTTTCTCAGAAACAATTATCAGCCTTGCCAACGTCTGAGGATTTTGTCGATGCCCTGACGGCGATCTATAGGCTTCAAACTGTATATGACTTGGATGCCGCTGATATGGCAAGTGGAATATTGGATGGAAAAGAATACAAGTAAGCGATGAAGATTTATTATGTTCTATTTAATTATTTGTTAACCAATTTAAGCGTTAAAAACTGGGGTACCGATGAGTGCCTAATTTTCGGCCTGATGTATCAAACAGTGAAGCTTTACGACAAATCGGAGTATTGGCTTCAACTGGCTCTATTTTACTACAGTGAATATTCCCATAAAAAGCAGCTTGACGTTACGCTTTGGAAATATCATAACATATTGGAATACATAGTAGAGGCCAACAAAGGAATGGGTAAGTGACTAATTACTAGGTATCCTATTGAATTTATTATAGTTTGGGGAAAATCGATATATTTTATGTTTTCATTTCTATCCCTAGTTTATTGAATTGACATATTACTATATATATTTCTTTTAATTGTAGGAAATTACCTAGAAGCTAAGCAATATGCACAAGAGATCCTTGCCATTCAGCCGAATCACACTTACATGCTAAGCCAACTTCCCAAGCTTGACTATCTGGAAAATAATCCCGTCAATATAACAAAAGTTGAAAAAGCCTTCCAGCATCAGAAAGCACTTTGTACAAAAAAGTATAAGAAAAGATTGGTAAATCTTTATTGTTACTATGGAAGCTGGTCATCATTCCTACGAATGGCACCTATCAAAGTGGAGGAATTGTCCAAGGAAATATACCTAAACATATTTCCCGATTTTCTCAGTCAAAGGGAAATCGATGTGCTGAAAGACGCTTCCAGAAGCAACCTTCAACGCATCGAGGACCTATCATGGAATTGCAGTTGTACGGTTGCCGAGCTATCGGGTTATTCAAATCATATTGTACGTAACATTAATCGAAGAATTATGGACATAACGGGAATGGAAATCGATAAAAATAATATGCTGCAAGTCATAAATTATGGCATGGCTGGAAATTACAATCCAGACGACACTGAAAAATCTGTAAATGGTCACAAAGGAAATGCCTTGATATTTGTAAGAATATTTTTTAATCTGATGAAAAAGCCATCTTTTAAAATGTTTCCTTATTTTTTATTTATAGTTAAGCAATGCTGAGCAAGGTGGAGAAACTGTTTTCGACTCTTTGGAATTAAAAGTTAAACCTATTAAAGGTTCTATGCTGATTTGGGCGAACCCCCAAGACACTGTTCTTCATCATCAGTGCCCTCTTCTGAGAGGAAATATGTGGTGTAAGTGTATATTATTATTATAGTATTAATTTCTTTGTAACATTTTTGTTTTTTTTATTTCCAGTGGCTTCAAAAAAGCTAAACTAAGCATTATCAAGGTATTTTATGGCTATACATTTCTTTATTATTATCACATTTTAAACTTGACGATTTATTAAAATAATATGTGCCGATCCCTAAGAGTTTTATATAAACTTAAAAAGGTGAAAACTTAACACACTATAATATCTTCAAAGGATTTTACTTGGCGAAAAGTAAATGAATTTGTGTTCCAAACAATCATAATTAATATTTCTTCGTTCAATTTAAATCAAATCGTAAACATTTGTATTTTATAATATTTTTAAAGAGTGTCTAAACGGTGTATTTCATATTTATGAGATTTTCCAATCGCCGCATCACTTGCTTTTTACGTTACTTTATCTCGATTGCCTTTCGGGGTGATATATATTATCCCTAAAACAAACATGAAGTCCTGCCTTCTGCCGAAACGAACTTTTAATGCGTCTACCATAAACAATTGGAATGGACCGCATGCCATACATTTTCGACTGAATTATAATGACGACGCGACACTTAAACCATAAAAATGGCAAATTTACACTTGCCCCTTTTGTGTCCAAATGGATGGATGGAATTTATACAACCTCAGTGGCTGTGTCTCTGTCTCGGATTCGGAATCGGATTCGGGGGCCACAGCTGGTTGCGTTTGTCTTGCGATGTCTGTCTCGGTTTTCGTTGCAATCAATTCCTCTTGAATAAACAAATCACTTAAGGGTCCTGGTCGCCGGTCTGTCAGTCTGAGCCCAGATGAGCTGAAATATGACTACCAGACGACGGCCATGGAAAATCAAATGCGCAGGCATGTGATAATCGTATGCGGATTATAAGGCTCGAGTCGTACAATCTCTGGCATTAAAAAGCAATTTATGTTAATAACCTCAATTTCGGCATTTGTCTCTCTGCCATGTTTTCACGCAAAGCTATGAAAATTTCCATATTTCCTAATGTATGTTCTCAATGTACGTTCTCTTACGTTGTAATCCGTTGAAGTAATCATAGCTAAGGCCTGGCCAAAAATTAATTTTCCTCTCTATCTTCTGATTGCCTTTGCCTTGTGTGTGCCTTGTGCTTTGAATTTTATTTTCGACATTTTCATTCATTCATACGCGTATTAAAAATTTTGTACACTCTCGGTATAAAAGGGATTCCTTTATTTCTCTATTCCATATATATATTCGTTGATTTGCGTCACTGCACGCAATCTGTATTCATGCCACTGAAGCTGAAGTATTCCGATGGTTGGCTGGTTTCCATTGTCTATTTGCCTTTTGTATACAAAAATGAGGAAGTTCTTCATTTTTACGACCAGAAAAGGATGCAATCAGTGATATGTGAGGCATTGTGGTTAATTATTAAAGGAAATGGCTCTGTAATGTGCTTATGCGTATTTTAATTGTGTTTAATATTGTTTAAGAAGCTTTGAACACGAAAATTTAATTCAATAATTTCTTTGCATATATAAATTCGAAAATTCTCTGTTATTTACATTAATTACAGTCAATTAATGTTAAATTATTAGTAAATCACTTTCAAAGAAACAACTACGTGAATTAAAATCAATTTTAAAGAAGTTCAACCAACTTTAATATATTAAATAAATGGTTGTTAAATCTGTTGGTTTTAAAGACCTGTCACATGTATGTACAAATATAATATAATATATAATACATGTAAATCAAACCTTTCGACTCTTATTGGTCGCACAATGTAAATTCACTTATTTAAACAGAAAGTCAAGCCGCAATTGTCATGTCACACCCGCCCCTAAAAGTCCAGACATAATAAACATTCGGAATTGAAGCTTTTCAAGGTTACACATTGGCCAAAGTGCGCCAAGTTGCGATTGATGTTAAACCTTATCTTTTCAGTCAGTCATCAGGAATCACATACAATTCACTCCACTGTCAGGCCATTGTTCCACTCGTGTCAGACAGAAAGATAGCCGGGCTGGTATGGTGGTGGTCCTGGCATCTTAAATGATTATTTTTATATTAAAGGACGGTCCAGCTTGTCTGACTGGTAGGATCACTATGCGAAAAACGTAATCTACATTAAAATTAATAAATCTGTACTGATGAAGCCATTGATAATAGCCGATACATATAGCATAATATATTTATTTATATTATGACTTGAAGTCTGACAGTCCAGACAGGACAGGACATATTTTCATGAACTTATTCTGCCAGTATAATTTAATTTTAAAACCTTTAAATGTCTAGAATTTTGTGTAGTGCATATATCCCGATGTATGGTGCCCATTTATTGTACAGGAAAACTGTTTTCATTGTGTGTTACAATTGATTTCGATTTCGTATGTGGCTCTGCCCTCAGCCTTTGAATGGCAACTGAGTTACGAGAGTGTACAAATGGAAATGGAATGAAAATACTCGTCACATCGTCTGGGAGTTGCCACTACTGCTCCCAACTCCCATCTCAAGTCTGCATTTTGTGTGGCGCTTCATTTACTTTATGTTCTTTGTCTGCTCCTTATGTGTACATGGCTACAATTTGAATGAACAAGCTGCTGTATGGTCTTCTTCGCTCCGCTCCGCTTCTATTTTATTTTTTCTTTATTTGGTTGAGCTGCATTTTTATGGTTCTCCATCAAATGTTTCTGACTGTTCTATTATTTATTGTATGGCTACTTGATGAGAATTTTGCCGAAAACGTTTTATGGGCTCATGTCTTGCCGATTCCCGTATAGGCCTCTTCCACTCTTCCATTGACTATCAATCATTTCGGCGTTCACTGAGAGTACAAGTCTCTATAATATTGAGAAAATGGCTAAAAGTTATAAGGGCAAAAGGATTTCCTATCATTTAATATACCATTTTTATCGTTTACTAAAGGTGCAATCGATTTCCTGATTTTGCTTTCAATTTGTTAAATATTTATCGAATTATTCTATTGTTTTTCATAGTTTAGAGCTGTATATTTTCTCCCAGCGTACCATTTCCAATGAAATACCCATTTAATAACGTTCCTCGACATTTATGAAGTGTCTACAAAGAGTACAAGCCACCATTCTCGACTAAATCCACTTGTCACAACCTGTTGGTCCATCGTTCATTGTACACTGGCTGCCCAAAATGGCGGAACTAATGTGCCGTCGTATTTGAATTATTATTACAACGCTTTTGGATTAGGGGCGTGACGGCTATAATGAGTCTCGGAGTCCAGAGAGCAAAAAAAAAAAACGGTCATGGGTAAAAATTTCACACGATTTATTAAGAGCCAGCCAGTTTGACGAGGGGCGACATGTCATTTCGTTTTGTAATTTATAACCAAAACATAACCGAGAAAGAAAATCGATTTGCGATATACGATCTGACAGTCCCTCGGCCCTTTGGGAAATGGCTTTAAACTTAAAGCCTTCCATATTTCGCACTTGGTGTCCTTGCAATTGCCGTCTGGACAATCAAACCCCGGCTTGACTCTGAGAGGTTTAGTTTATTATATGAGTTGTGTAGGGTTCTGAATGCTCTACCCAATGGGGTCTTGATTAACTTTATACTTTTGTATTTTTATATATTTCATGGCTTAGTTTTTAAACTACATAATAATACACTTGTTATTATTCTTGTTATTCTTGTTTTTAGGCATTTTCATTGGCTTTAATATTATAATAATGATGAATCTTGCATTTTTATTGAGCAATTCAATGTACTCCTGGTAATATCCTAGCTGTCCAGTTTGTTGTCCACCTTTCTGTATAGCGCCTTCTTTAGCTGACTGAATTATGGATGCCTCTGCCCCTTAAAGCGCATTCCAAAGCTCCTTGGTCCTGGACTTCTTGCTGCTTGTTGAATTTTAAATGCGAACGCATTCCTGAAGTGTTTTTTTTTTGTGCCTCGTTGGTTACCCAATCGACATTGGTCGTCCTCGTCCTGGCCCTAGTCGTCCTCGTCGTCGTCTTGGAGTACTTCCAGTCCAATTTGTCGGTGCCCTCGTCTGCGTCTGCCATTGTGCCGTGTGCGCACACGCGCCGCTTTAATAATCCAATTTCCACGTGTTGACTTACGTGTTGTGACACTTGAGTTTGTGCCTGGGAGAAATTTAGTCTTTGGTAGCTGCCGCCCTAGACTATAAAATCGTTATGATTCTCTCATTATGGACTCGTAGGAAAACATTATGTTAGACGTTGAAGGGGCATTAAATTCCTTGTAAAGAGAATATATTTTCTTAGACAAATTTGATATAATATTCTATACAATTTCCAAGTTCATCATTATTTTCCTGCCAGAACTAATCCTGCATTAAAATATCTCATAAAAATGATTCTTCCAATACAATTAAATCCAATTTTAATGGTAAACGCTTAGCTCAATGGTATTCAATGGCCAAATCGTCGTTCGTTTTCACTTTTTGGCGTCAAAACCGCTGGCTAATTAGCAAGTGGCCAAAAGAGGAATAGCCGTTAGTTTTGACTTTTCCATCTGTCCGTCTGCTTTTCTATTTCCTTTTTTTGTTGGCTCTTTGCCACGCAAAACAAAACCGCAATAAATGGCTTGCGGTGGAATGTGTGGTTGTGTTGGCATTTTCCTTCTCCTTTGGTTCTATAAAACTTTAATAAAAATCTGCGCGAAAATCCGCAAATTCTGCTGATTATAGTGAAAACAGCTTTGTGTCACTGAAGCTGTTAGAAGTTCTTTGAGGGATTATTTATAGCTTAAGTTTAAAGCCTTAATGGTTAATTTAATTGGTTGAGCATAAGGCTGGTTTGATGATTTCCTAATTCCTCTTTAAAATTCCCTCTACCAAAAATTTCAAAACTGGTTTAGAACATTTTATGCTTAGTATATCGTTTATTTAATAAAATTTACAAGGACTATTGTGCTGGGCATTGCTGATGACCACGCAAGGGCCATGCTGCACCTTCACCGAACTCTCGCTGCGCCAGTCGCACTCGATGGGCACAAACTGACCCTTTCGCATCACGGTCTTTGGCTTGGTAATGCCATAGCAGGCATACTGAAAGACGCTCCTGGAGATGGGCAGACACTGCTCGTAGATCTCCACGATATCGGCGTGCATGCTGTCCACAGAGAAGTCCTGGCCACAGTGCAGTTGCTGGTGAATATGGAGTTTGCTGCTCCTGGTGAACTGGCTACGACACCGGCGGCAGTGGAGGCTCTTCAGAGGGGAACCGGACGGATCCCTTTCGATGGATTTCACCGGCGTGGAGAGCTCGTGCAGGCGCTGGAATTGACCCATGCTGTTGTTCAGGATGAGGTAGTTCTTGTTGGGCAGCTGTTGCAGGGTCTCGCTGGCATGGTAGGGCACCACATACAGCTCCTTGGTGGTTTTGCACTGCTGAAGCCCATAGAGATTCACCCGCATATTGGGCGGGAAGTAGCCATTGCATTCGCGGTAGTGCTTCAGGTAGGCGGATCGCAGGCTGGCCAGCTCTGATTCACTTGTGGTAGTGGTGGATAGACCGTCCTCCTCCTGTCTCAGTTGCAGGGGCAGAGCGAAGGGTGTGGACCCGGGACTCTCCACTTCAACGCGTATCCGCTTGACCTGAACTCGTAATCTGGTGATGCTGCACTCGTCCATGCCGTACTCACAGCTGCAATTCAGGTAGTTTTCGATTCTCTGCATCAGCATCTCGTAGACCACGCTGACGCACTCCTCCACGTCGAAGTGATGTTCCACTTTGAGGGAGCCGCTCTGAAAGATCAGCACCTGATCCATGGCATTCACATAGCAGGCCAGGTTGAACTCCACAGCGATGGTGTTGTTCTGGAACATCCAGCGAAGCAGCTCGGGCACACCCCGGGCACAGGTCTCGCCCATGAAGTGGTCCAGCTTATCTTTGGAGCTCTCGTCGCAGAAGAAGAATGTTTCGATCTGGCGGGCTTCGATGATGTCCAGGACAGCCTGTTGTTGCTTCGTCAACTGCAGTCCCTGGGAGGCTTCTCCTCCTCGCAGCCAATGCTGAGATGGCGGCTCATCTGCATCGATGGAGCTGTAGCAGGTGGCGCACTCATGCAGCTGGCCCTGGGCAAACCACTGATGGTGGAAGGTCTGTGTGGTCTCCTCGTTGGTGAACACAAAGCTAGAGATGGGCTCATCGTCGTACATGGTGATTTTTTTATGAATATTTAATTCTTGATTTTAATTAATTGTTTTGAATGTATTGATTGCTCAATGTTAGGATGCTTGATGGCAAGTTTTCAGAATCACTGAGATGTGTCTAGGACAAGATTCAGTTGCTGACTGATGATTACTGCTATCGGCAACCAGCCTTATATACAAGCAGAAAGTTTAGGTAGAAAGGGTAACAGGTAGTCATTATCCTACCTGTGACAGGTATATAAATCCTTTTGGGGTTTGATAGTACCATCTGTTTCAGTTGGGATTTTTCGTTATACCTAATCTAGATCCTAAATTTATGGGCTACTGCTTTACGTGAACAACATCTGCGGATCATAAAATTTGCAAAATTCACTAAGCTTGATTAGGTAAAATCAGGTACTTTAGCTATGGTGCTAGGTAACCTTAATCTTAACTAAAATAAAGGTTAATTTTCTGGAACATTCCTAACCATTTAAATATTTGTTGTGTGCCTTGAAGACTTCAAGATGGCCTCAACTCAAGCCCCAGTGAACGCAACAGCAAAAAAGTCAAACCAAAAAAGGGAAGCGAACAAACAAACTACGCCATAGTGTCCTGCAATTTGCAGCAGTCAAACGCAGGGCAGACCGTACGGTGGAGTCCCGGGGAAACCGCCTCCATTCGACCCTTAAGCCTTTTCCACATAGCTGTTGTCGTTGTCTCCGCACCAAACCAAGTGGACAATGGAGCAGTGGAAAGTGGACAAGTGGACAATGGCCATCGCGTGGCAAGTGACGCGACAATGGCGGCAACGGCGATGGTGTCCTGCCACCGGAGCCGGAGCCAGACGCTCGGAGCTATGTGTCCACTGCTGGCCAGTCTCTCGCTGCAGTCACTTAATTTCCGTTTCCGTTTTTCACGCTTCATTGTCCGCTTTGGTTTAGGTTTTGGCTTCGCTCCTGTTTTCCCCTGCAATTTAAAGCTGCTCCCAGTTGAAATATGCCAGCAAATTAACAAAGGCAATTAGAAGGTGCTTCAAACGAGAAGCTATACAATAATTATTTAACCAGAAGTCGCGGGGTGGTTTTTTGGGTCATTTGTCTAGCTTTAATTTGCATAGAAATTTCACTGCGCTTAGAGCTATTTAAATGTAGTTAGAAATTTATTTTAGCAATTATTTTGTAATTGCTATATAGATTTATTTATCATTTTCTGCGAAGTATTTATGAAATATTTTTCCAAGGAGCTCAGAAGTTTGAAAGGTCTGAATTTTTCACCGAAATTAGTACTTAACAAATTAAGCGTAGATTTGTTCAATATTCCAATGTAATTTTGTGGTTAATTGATTAAATTATAATTATTATGAATTATTTTTCCTATGAACTTAACAGTGGAGAGGAATGTTTTCTCTGAAACACGCTAACGGATTAAGCATAACATACGTATATCTACAATTCGATATAATAATATATGATATCTACAATTCGATATTATTGTGGTTACAATATTTATTAAATTGGTATTTGCTAAGAGTTTTCCACAGAACTAAACAGATTGATAGGAGAGGTTTTTTCACAGAATTGTATAAGTAGTTAACGAATTAAGCATACCATAAACTTCATTCAATGTAATTTAAGGACTATAATATTTTAGGAATTTATTACCAACTAATTAATTTTTTTTGGTATAATATATATTGCCTTAGAAAAACTTCTATAAGTTGCAACTTCAAAGAGCATTCCCTATTCTCCGCCCCTTAAATCTCTTTCCTACTTTGTTGCACATTTTCAGCTTTCCAACTTTAATTTATATTTATTTTGTTTTTCTTTATTCACAGCTTGGGCATTTTGCTGGCATGTAAACAATGCCACAGTGCCACAGAGCAGTGGCATCAGAGCATCAGCGGGCCAGGACTAAAACTTAATTAAGTCCGATGGAGGACGACGGAGTGGCGTTGCCCGAAATATAGTGAACGCCAAAGAAGTTTCTATTTGCGCAAAAAGGATTGGCAGTTTAAAATAAAAATTGCCACAAAGTTGCAACCAAAGCGGCGGTGACTTCTATGGAGACCGATGCCATTGGGCCAGGCAGGGATTCGTATCCATCAAGTTAGCACTCTCAAAATCAAATCAAAGACCGACTGTAAAAATGTTATTTGCTCTGGACAGTGTGAAACCAAAAGCCAACTGGCAGTCTCAGTCGAAGCAGGAGCCAGAGCCAGGGAGCAATCAACCGAATACCTTCCATAGATGCCCAACGAATAGATGGATGACGGGGACTATATCGACCCGACTCCACCTCCTCACACCTTTGGCCATGCGTAGCCGGGTCATAAAAATTTCAAACTGCAACCTGGACATCCTGGATACTGATGCTTTCATACTCTCTTGTAACGTCTCTACCCTCCGTGAAAGGCTTCCGGGCATGCTGCTTAAAAGCTCAGCTAAGGGTCGTCTAATGGATGCGGCAGGACACCTGTCCGGGTCGGGGTGGAGGTCCTCGGCTTCGTTGAAGTCCTGGCGATCCGGTAAATCCTGCAAAATTGAGCTGGATGAAATCTGTGCATTCGGTTTGTTTTCCTTCCCCTGCCACTGTCAGTGTGCTGACATTTTTGCGAGTTTTTACTCATATTTTCTTGTCTTCCACAGCTCCAGTTTAGAGTTGACCAAGGGGCAGGGTCTGTAGCAAGTGTCCTGTATACATATTGAGCTTTTGATAGTTTGTTTTCCTTGGCTACATTTTCACACATTGATGCGGAAAAGGATGACCGTGAGAGAACAATTTATGGCAATGATAAAGAATGCTAATTGAGGTAAGTCCTGATAATTAATTACGTTTTATTATTCTATGTATTTGTTACGGTAGAAATTAAGCTATTACAAATTTCCTATAATTGAAATTTGATTATAGATTTTAGTTTATAAAACTAGCTTTTAAATTGCTTATAGAAAAATTATGTTTACATTGTCCTAAAATATTGAACAAGGATAATTTCTCAGAAGAAGTCTCTACAAAAAAAATAATTCTCACTACTTTTAAGTTGGTTATGATACTTTTCGTTGAATTCCGTAGCTATGTGCTGCCCTTTCTGGTTAATTAACTTTTTTAAGAATAGTAAAATTCCTTAAATATCCATATCTAAAGTATCATATTTTCTAGATATACTTTCTGGATATGAAAATCACAAACTCAAACTAGCAATATTATAAATGCAATTCACATTAAGTTTAAATGCATTTAAAAGCGTTCTATTCATGACACTTTAACATGATTTCTTTTATCGCAAAGTTTTCCACTTTATACGAAGCTCGGGCCTATGTGGAAAATGCGGAGGAAGAAAACGTGTAACTTGGTTGCAATTTATGTTAAAATTCCCGTATTCATGCAACTACCAACAACGAGGGCAAAGAAGCCCCCTTCAGATGTCTGGCTCTGCTGAAAATTGCCATAAAAACTTTGGCTGTCTCAATGGCAAAAGTCGTCAACAGCGTCGCCAACATTGTCGTCGTAGTTGTCGTCCTTCTCCTTAGTCCTTTTCGCCAGAAAATTCGCATAGACGGCGCACAGACGGCGAAGGAATAAGGCTAAAACTCTCTGGGTGGCTTTGGGATTTGAGGTGTTGACTGGGCCACAATTTGTCAGCAAGTTTTGCTAACAACTAGATTCCATGCTTGGTTTGAGTGCAATTGCATCGCCTCTGCCGGCGCACTGCATGCAAATTATGCAAATTCGCCTTTCAGCCGCCAGGCAGCCAGTTCCCTTTCACTTTCTAACCGACTGAGTGCAAGGTCAACATATTTATGTCCTTTCATTTCACATGCATCGGGGCAAAAGGCAGAGCTAAACCCAAAGCTAAGGCCAACGCTGAGCCAGCAGCAGCGCCAGTCGAGACAGCAATTAAAATGCTTTAGAATTGCGTTCGCTGTCAGCCAAAGATTGAGTCACTTGAAGTCATCATCCCGCTTGTTTGTCAGCAGCCAAAATACTGAGTGATGGACCTTGTTATACCCTAGCAGAGACATCTCAGACGGGAATTTTTTTTTTTTTTCAGATATTTGCAAGGGGTTACATCGTCAAATCTGTAAAAAAATTTAACATTTAAACAATTTTTTTTAAATTTAATTGAGTATGCAGATTTAATAAGGTAATGAAAACAGTCACAGAACAGCTTTCCGAATTGAATTTAATGCATTTTTGGCAAAGTTATAGTTGTTTTTTAGACTTTGCTTTCTCAAAAAATGCTCATTTAAATATATTTATATATCGATTTAAGTAATGAGAGATAATGCCTAAAATCCGAATTATTTAATATTTAATATTAACGCATTTGACTCAATCGATCGATAGATTTCCATTTCACCCCCTGTAAGTGCATACAAGCTTCGATCTCCATAAGTCATATTTCTTTCTTATTTGATATGATATTAGAATAAGAGATGCGACTTGTGGGTTCGGGTTTGGGGCTGCGTGGGTATAAAGCTGACATTCAGAACAGAAACCCTTTAATGCACCCCAGAGCTTTCTAAGCGAAACGCGTGGGTGGAATTAGAGGGTGTTAATGGGTGGGTCGGGATGGTTAAATGGTCGGGAAGGGATCTGGACAACATAGGATCATACTAATTTTTAAATGTATTTAAATTAAATTATCATTTTTCTGAAAATCTAAACATTGGAGTAGTTTTGAATTTCTAAGGCAATTTTCTTTGCACTATATTATTTATTTTAAATATTTAATGACGTATATGCTTCAGGTTGTGATATGAATAATTATGTGGTACATGCTCCTAACAGGACGATATTCCAGAAAAAAAGACTACTATCAATGTTAAATATATAGTAAGGAACATTTACAAAGAGCAAGATATATCATCTTTAACAGACTTTATAAGACTTATTCTGTTTACCTACAGATTTCTTTAAAGTCTTATACTTCAATCTGTTAACGAAATGTTAACACAGTATAACAAACCCTTATGCATTTAAGGAAGCTTACAAAAAAAATTATAAATATATATCAAAATTTAAAAAGGGAGAAATTAATAATTCTATAATATTTTGTAGAACTATTAGTTACTATTAGGTTCACATTTAAAAACTGTTTTCCATTAAGGGTATTAAGTACACGACCCTCATTAATTAAAAAACTATTTGCAACATATGTTCGCATCTTATTTTCTGCATAATTTGCAGTCTTTGCAGGCGAAATGAATTCTGGTGTTGACCTTGTTCACTCGCCACATGCTTTGCTTGGCTAATTAATTATGCAACATTTTGTGGGGAGGGGGTGGGGTCATGTGTAAGGCATATGGTACTGCAACAGAATGGTTAGATAGTCCGTGCTAGATTTATATTTAATTTATTGCATTTAATTGAAATGCATTTGAAATAAGTGGGAAAACATCTGGCAGAGTGCTTTCATTCCTTCGTGTTTGCTGCTTAGCTGATAAAGATGTCTGCACTTTTGTGGGTTTTATTTATGTTTTCATTGTTGTTTCGATGTAAATTCCCGATGCCAACCTTGGGTTTGGAAAGTTGATATTTTTCTTCAAGATTCTTATTTCTTTGCTTTCCAATGAATTATGCATGAAATCAAGCAGTGAGTCCTTTGTGCATCCGGTTTTTAATATATCCTTGATATTACCTTTTCTGTTGCTAACTCAACACTTTCTTCCTGGAAATGTAATCATTAATTTGAATACTTCTCCTTGGGTCTTTCTCTATCATCATCATTATCTTTTTGCATACTGTAAATCAGTTTAGCTGCTCGTTTGGACGCTTTTGCATAAAAACTCATTGATTACTTTGTCTTGAGTTGCTTTCCATTTGCTTAGCTCTTCCATCCGGCTTTCGAGCTTCCTCTTTGCGCGAACTTCCAGCCAAATGCATTTCTTAATAAATCCTTAATCCTTCTAAGACCTAAGACTGTACCTTCAGGACGCCTTACCTGGCTGGCCGGTCTTCCTCATTAATACACCTCTCCCTCACCCCTCACCTGCTTTTTGTATGTTTTATGCCCTCATTAAATTGGGAAATTCGATCAATCGTAAAATTCATTTACGATTCGCACGTTAAGCATCTGGACAGACTGATGGCCTGATGAAATCAAATTGAAATTGTTTGAATTTAATTTCCATTGATGCAGCATCAATGATTGAACCTTTTACGATACCTTCGAGGTAGTATATTTTTTCATTAAGTGCTCTCACTCGCTGGTCTCAGCTAAATTTAATTTACACTTTGTGTTCTTTAAGCTTACAAAATAAATTCTACAACAAGAATATTCTGAATGCTGTAAAGCAAATAAATTAAATTGTGTTGTTATCATTAAATGCATGAACTAGAATCCTTAGTATAGCTTTGTTAATACTCCCCCACAAGTTCAGGTAACACAGATTAGGTTTTGCTTTGATTTATGATCTCTCATCGTAAGCCTCTCGTCAGTTACCGGCCCCGCAATGTAATTTCTACAAACATTCCCTTCCCATCGGCAATCAATTAAATTTCTCCTGGACATGGCCAGTTTAATTCAGCCGTAAGCCACATGATGACTTTCGACCAGTTTACAGCCCTCGTAACTGGCGCATGGCTGACAGGTGCTTAAACCACCTGCCCACGAACAACGCCCCAACTCACCGGGAATCCCAATGAGCCCTCCCTCCACTCAGCCATCACTCAAAATCACAGTTGAAATTGCAAAATGCAGCAAATTAAAACAAAGGCACGTAAATGGCTTAATAATTCTTTTTATTTTCACCGCTTTCGAAAGGACTCTTGGGGTCAGTGATGCCAAAAATGGGATTATTTAACGATATATACATAAATTTGAAATTTCATAGGGGTTCTTTGTTTATGGTATATGTATAGTTTTATTTATATTTGTTATTTTAACAAAATGAGTTGTTAAAATAACAAAGCAGTTTAAATACTTGTTTTCGTAATCCCTTTTACAGTGATTACAATTTGTAAGAAATTTGTTTAATTTCTCATGTAAATATTTACTTCCTTTTAAATGATGAGGCTCCATATTTACTTATTTATTCAGTAATATGAAGCTAAAAATATGTTGTTTTTAAAAATGGTTAAATATTGTGATATATATTTAAGGTATTATCCAAAAGAACAATTTAATCCAGCCAAATGAGCATCCTTGCTTGAGGAACTGGCCTCGCAGCACAACACTGCACAAAACAGGGTGACGCTCTACTTTTATTTATTTTCTGCGTAATTTCATAATTTATGCATAATGAAATGAGCGTTGTGGGTGCCCCTCTGGCCCACTGTCCCGGAAGTTCTGCCCCTGTCGCCTCTCCGCTGGCTGCCATCCCAACTGACATTTTTCATAACTGCTGTGGGCCGGGGCATGGGGCTTACATTTTTTTTTATTATTTTTTTTTTTTTTTTTGCTGTCCCGTTTCGCTTTTTACTAATTTAACATTTCAGCGTCCAATTAACATTTTAAGCCAAAAAGCTTTGTGGAGTTGCAGGGGGGGAGGAAAGTGTGGTGAGTGTGTGTGCTTGTCTAGGGTAGAAAAATTTTGATTATGAAATTTTGTGAACTTACTGAATACAAAGAGGTAAGGGAATATGTTGGGATTGGATTGGAATTTCATTTTAAAACAAATTTAGATACAAATTTGGTAGGGTATATTGTTAACTTATATTTATATAATTGTATAAAATTTGTAAAGACATTTTAATACAATTCTTTAACATACTTGGGGAGGAGATAAACTAGGATCCGCTTAAAGATATGTAAATATTTGTACATAATTTTTAGATTATTCAAGACATATTTCTTGTTAACCTTGGTTAACTTTATTTAGGCATTGTTTTCCCTAATTTAAGAGTATAAATCAGTTACTATACTATATGTATGACAGACCCCTAAATGACGTGATTGCATGCCTGGCATTTAATTTCTGAATAACTGAAATGTGCGGTTACCTAAGGCAAAAGAAATGAAAATATTCCCCCATTTCCAGGGCGTCCTTTGGGAGATGGGAAAATGCCAAAGCATTTGTCCTAGTAGTAGTGGTTGTAGTAGTGCTCCCTATAAATGCCAATAAACCTTTTGGCAGAATAAAGTGCTAAATGGAAAATTATGAATGCGGAAAATTTTGTGTGTGTGTTTTTATGGAGGCCTCGGCTCCAAATGCAGTCAAACTCTACTACCTGCCATTCCCGGACCGCATATATCCTCGTTATTTCTTATTCCGCTGGCATCGGCATGCACTTAGGACTCCTCCTACGGTTTTAATGCAAATGCATTCCAGCTGCTCTGGCACATATGCAACGTGATGTGGAAATCTATTCAACGGGGAATGTCTGATGCTGCTGCTGGTGGTGCATTCCAAGAAATAATAGAATTTCAGCTTTATTATACGCATTTTTCCGAATAATTTCTCTGCTGCTGCTCATTAAAATTGAAATTATGTTTTTTGTTTACATCCACTGCCAGGCTCTCTCGTTCGCTCTCAGGACCCTTTGTCGTTTGTGTTTTGTGAAAAGTTGCAGTTGCGCCAGCGTGTTAATTTGTGCGTAAACGTTGCACTAACGAAGCGGAAGCTTTCGTTGCTCCGACTATAAGGCAGGGGTTAAGGGTGTGTCGGGTCCTGTAGGGATAAAGCGCGTAATTGAAATGACATTTAAATGTTTCGAAGGA
Organism: Drosophila bunnanda; assembly: GCA_035046265.1. Taxonomy (NCBI): domain Eukaryota; kingdom Metazoa; phylum Arthropoda; class Insecta; order Diptera; family Drosophilidae; genus Drosophila; species Drosophila bunnanda. Next base: position 10,740,585 of record JAWNOB010000075.1, read on the forward strand.
ACCTCTGTGACGGGAATGTAATGCGAAATTATGTTGGTTGATTAAAGGTGCAGGGGTTCAAGAGAGCAAGGGGGCGATGCAACTGCTTATGTAGTTTAGTTTTCTGGGGTCAAAGGTCTCTCAAAATGGCTTGAACAAGGTACCTCTGCCGTTGCAAAAAATTTAAGGATTTTTCAGTAGACCAAAATAAAGTTTATCCTAAAAACTTGTTTCAATAAATATAAAATCGGAATTTAATCAATTTAATTACTCCTTTCCTAAACCAAAAATGAATTTAATGAAAACCCTTGCCAATTTTTAGCAAGATTACCATTACTATTTTTCGTTAGACACTCTTCGAATAACCCATCAGTTGCCTTCAAATTGAATTTTCTTAATTGCCAACTCGTGTTGCAGTTAACCTTCGGGCTTCATCTGCAGGCATCCGGACCGCAAAACCAATTACAATCTGGTGGCCAAAATTGTGTCGAACTTCCATCTTCAATCTTGGGGCCACGTGTGGAGCATGGTGACCCCTGGTTTTCCCGGAGACCGCAAACTTTTCGACACGAAGGGAGCGTGGCAGAAGCAGTAGCTCCATTAGAAAGTTGCCGCCACACATATCAATTACACAAAGTTTTCGTTAGTCGCCGTCGTCCTGCGTCGCCTTTGGTTTTTGGCTCTACTTCGTCCTGTAATTGCATGGAAAATGGCAACCGCAGCTCTGGAGATTCAATAGCATCTGCCAGTTGGCCAGACGGCGTCTTTCCAACTTAAATGGAATTTTGCATGTCTCTGGACATTGGCGGAGTCATAACTTGACTGACTCGGTGGCACAATACATTTCCGTCCGAGGCTTTCATTCCGCTTTCATTTCCTTGAAGTTTTCTTCTTTTAATACTCTGGCAGAGTGTGTCATAATATTTTTACTGCTCATAAAATATATTTTAAATTAAAATTATATTGAATAGATAGGCCTCAGGGGACTTTCATTTAATTTCTTACTCTACTCGAGGCTGAAATGTGAAAGACAAATTGATTATTAAATAGAGAAACTATACTTACAATTAAAATACTTTGTTAAGCTTAATTTGTATATTTAAATGTTACTTTAACAATTTCTCAGGGTATTTAAAGTCTCATTTCCTTCTTCTCTTGTTCCCTATTTGTTTGACATTTTATTGTTCAAGTAGCGACTACAAATTCGCTTATTGTTATTCCATTCCCTTTTTGCGAAAAGTATCGTGGCAGCGTTTTATATTTTTTCTACTTTCCTGACTTAAATGCGTAAATATTGTTATGCTTTTGGCAATAAATGCGTCCAAAAGGCAACAAGCGAAAAATATACAAATAAAATGCAATGAAAAATACAATTTTCGCTGCTTTAGCGGAGGTAAGCGAAAAAGTTTCCTTTTTCGTTTTATACCCTTCCAGGGTATTGTAATTTTAGTCAGAAGCTTGTAACACTGTGAAGGAGTTGTTTCCGACTATATAAAGCACGTATATTCTTGATCGGCATCAACAGCCGAGTCGATCTATCTGTGTCCGGACAAAAATAATTTTATAAGGGGTTACATTATTAAAATGATCAAAAATTGATAAATTTTGAAATTCAGTATGCAGACTTATTAACTTAATAAAAACTAACATAGTAAAGCTTTCCGAACTAAATTTAATGATTTTTTGGCTTAGTTACGAGTTTATAAAGTTTCGATTCTATAATTCAATTGCATGCTGCAAGGGTATATACAATTCGGTGTTCCGCAGTTAGTTTCCTGTCTTGATTTCTGTACAATTTTTATATTGTACGTGGAAATTAATTAAATTTAAGCAGTTAGGATCTTCTCTGCCTTTGTAGTTGCTCCTGGATTTTTTTTTGGGTCGCATTTCAAAAGTTCTCATTGAATTGATGTCCCAAGAGGGAGGAGGAGAGTGGTGAAAAATGTTTAAAAACAGTTTTTCGCATGTCGGAAAACAACATACAAATAACTAGCAGCAGGGGCTTGACCGATGGGAATTGTTGTTGTTGATGATGACAGCTTGCCCAGGTGAAATTCGAATATGCTTTAAGGTAGTTTTGCAAGAATTTGCATAAATTTGATATAAATCAAAGAAATATGGAAAAATCTGTGGGGTAGGTGGGAAAATATTAGGGAAAGTAGTCAAGGAAACAATTTTTTACTGATTTTTATATTTAATTATTTACTTGAAATAGATAGAAATGTATTCAAAAGAATTATAATATCTATAAATTCTTCAATACAAGTACGTATACGTGATATTTTAATATAGCTTCAATTATACTCTCTCCAGGGGTTTTGAAGAAAGATAATTAGAACGAAAAGCTGTTTGTTTAAGAACAAGTATTTCTATCTGTTACCTAAATATTTGTTGGAATATGTTTTATATCCAATCATCTTTTAATACAATAACACATACGTACGTATACGTGATATTTGACTTTAGCTTGGACTGCACTCCTTACAATTAGAACGGAAATCCTATTATTCCGTAATACATGGTAATAACACGTGAAGTAGCGCAACCAAGATGCCGGGCCTAGTCTTACCTTCGATGGCAATGTCGCTTTAAGACTTGCACTCAGCAATGCAAGGCGTGGAGGACCTTAAGTATATATACCGCCAGCTTGGAGGACAACGGCGAAATGCATTTACGGCGTAATCCAATCACGGCAATAATGAAATGCTAAGTGCCAGACACACGAACCAGTGCCCTGGGGCGGGTTAAGTGGACCCGATGGGTGCCATATCCAGTTGGAGCCGCGTCCAGCGGCCGGAAGCCGACAGCCGACAGCCGGCAGAAGGCCGGACAAAGCTCCTTTGGACGCAATCTGTGCGCTAGTGTGCCGAAAATGCAACAGATCCTGCAGCCAGAGGGTCCTAGTGGAAAAGCCCCTCTTATTTCTCTCTGTTTTTTTTTTTTTGTCACGTTTCGTGTTGCTTATTTGCTGGGGGAGTTTTCTTTAGGTCATTGTGAGGACACTGAGAGAAATATAAATATCACAACCAGAAAGGTATTTACAAGTTACAGATCTTAAACAAATGCACATTTGAAACAAATGAACATTTTGAAGTTCTTTTAAGTTTTTTTTTTTTTTTGCCAGTGTAGTTAACAAAGATTTTTAATAGTCCACGTTCCAGATTGCTTGCCATTTGGCTGCTGCTCTCCAATCGTTTGGGCGGGCCGGCTTTCCTCTCGTTGTTAACGCCAATGACAATGGTACTGCAACTTGTCCTTTTCCTTTTAGACCAGGCTTTTGAGCTGCCCCTGACATTGACATCCTTGTCGGGGAACCAGATTGCTTTACCACTTAGTATCGATTCGTGGTAATGACAGTAGGAGGGGTATTAGTGGAGCTTCAAAGAGTTACCTGGAAACCACAATTTCCGCAGTTATAATTCAATTGCCCTGCAGGCGACCGCAGATACATATGCGATGGACAGGTTACACTCGAAACACACAAACTTATTAACTAATTTAAAGCGAGTTTCAAAGCTGACACATTCTACCGCATAAATCAAATGCATTTCACTCTAAGCTTGCTTTTTGCCGCACAAAAATATAAATATATATAAAAGTTGAAATGAAACCCCAGCTGAGAGCCAGAGACTTACAGGCCATCAAAGGCCAGAAGTGCGGGCTAGGGTCTTTTCAAAAGTCAAGAGTAATAATGATACACAGATGCCAAGGAGGAAAGTAAAATAAACCAAAGCCAAACACGGAAAATTCTCACAAATTTGCACTCGAAAAAGTTGCTAAGCTGTCGTTTCGCATTTCCCCATCGCCCACCCCGGCTTACGCAAATCCCCCAACAAACAGCTCAAAGCTCAAACGTTGCTGCCATTTATTTATTTTTTCCTTTCAATGAATTGCTTTTCCCCATATTTGAGTTAACACTCCTTTCACCGCTCACCTTTCTCGGCTGCACTCTGCAGGTATATGTGAGTATTTGAGGGAACCATTCCGAAACCAGACCAAACGGGCAACAACTCTTTATACCGGCGCGCTGAAACGCATAAATCAATGGGGGCCAAAGGCAAGAAGGTACGGCAAGCTGGGCCGGGCAAAAAAGGCAGAAAGCCAAGTTTCTAAAACTTGATTTAATGCCGGTGCAGTAAGCAGAATACAATATATTGGCAGGTTGTTCTCCAAAGTGCGCTGGCTTAAAAGCTCTTAACTCGACTTCAGTTCAATCGTATCCAAATAAATCAACAACAGCGGCACCAGCGGCACCAGCGGCAAGGGCATCGCCGAAAATACTCCCGAGGCTCACAAACAGTTTCAGATTTGTTCACTGACAAATGAATCCTGGGGTAAGAAGTTGTCAAGTTCTGCAGCATTTTTAAGAGTACAATTTGTGGGGGGTTTCGTGAAAGGATTCAATGATTTCAAGGACTATCTGCTCGTGGAAATGCTTTAGGTTATCTTGTTTAGACTGTTTTGCTCCAGCATCTGACGGAACTCCCTCTTAATGTTTTACTTTTATTTCTTGAAAGCACGAGACCCTCGCCAGCACTTCCGGAGTTTGTTGTACTTTAAGTCTCTGGCTCTCAGCTGGGTTTCATTCATGTTTTTATATTTATTTTTGTATATAGCGTAAAGCAGGGTGAAAGTTGTATTAGTTTTATGTGGTAAAGTGTGTGTTTTAAAAATAGTTTTTAATTTGTAAATAAGTTTGTGTGTTTCGAGTTGTGGTTTTTTGAAATATTATTCATACTTAGCACTTATTAATAAATTAAAATCAAACTCTTCAATCAAGTACTACTCCAACAATATATGCTTTTTACAAACGTTGCTTCTTTATTGACACACTTTCAAGCACATTTACATAATTTAATTCAATTGCTTAGACCAAAATACAGAATATTCAGCTCATTCCAGGAGATACTGTTTTGTCAAACAATGTTAATATTCATTTATTTCAAACCGCCAAAAAATAGCACATCACATCAGCATTCAGCCAGCCACACTTTTGAATAATTTATTTGTTCGCTTTTGTGGGTTACAGAACGACTCGTAAGTCAAGAAAAGATTAATTAAAATTGTCCATATCCCTCCTCCATTGCATCCCTTTTCAATTAAAACTCAGCCTGTAACTACCGCAGACTTTTTATAGTTGCATTGACTCATCTGCCGGCTGCCCTCGTAAAAAGTTTTTTATTTGCCATTTTACGAGTGTCTTGGATGACTCTGTGTTGGCTCTGGCTAAGCTGCTTATATTGCGCAATCCCGTCTTATTCGTTTTTAATTGCATAATTCAGTTAAACTACCTAATTGGTTAATTATGAAATCAGAAAATGCAGGAGAAGAACGCTTCTTAAATTTGAACAGGTTAGGGGGAGTCATTATTGTGTCATACTTTATTTAATGGTTAAGAGTTTAAGGTTTTCATAAAGCTAAGGGTTTGGGGTTTATTGGCAGTAAAATATACAAACTAAAAATTCTATATTTTAGGAACTTAGTAAAATATTTCAAGAAATTTACAAGAACTTTATTCTAACTCTAGTTTCGTTTATCAATTGTATGTAAACTATTTGTTAGATATTGCTAATATATATCGTTGTGCGGTCTAGAATTCACAAAGAGCTTTTGATTAAATCAAATTTCGAAATCCTTTCGATATAGACACATATTAATACTGCTTAGTCTCAAACGTTTTTAGGTAGAAAAAGATTAAAACATAGTTTAAATGCCTTGCCTTACAACTACTTTCTTCATTCCACTTCCATATTTCCTTTGAATTTATTCCTTTAAAATTAATTTCTTCTCTCTTGTTAAATACAAGAAAAACTCCTACTCAAGCTGGGTTACAAATCGGTTTGCTGCACTGCCCCCGATCCCCTCCTGGCGGTGGTGCAAAAGGCCTCCTGCTGCTCACTCAGACAGATAATCAAATTTTCTGGAGGAGCTGCCGCTTTCCCATTGGAATTACAGGACTTCTGTGTCCCCGTGGTGCCGGTCTTCTCCGCCGTCGTTGTGGACGACGTCGTGGTCGACGAGTTGTTGTTACCCACATTCAAAGGGAGGAGCAGCGGTGGCATCTGCGGATTATTGGTCAGCAGACGCTTAGAACCGCCTCTCCTCCGGCTGCCCTGCTTGGTGAACACGCTCGGTTCCATCTGCAACTGGGCATTGATCTCCTGCTGGTTCATACAGGTGAAGGCCTTGAAGAAACTCTTCCGAAAATTCTCACTCAGAAAGGCGTAGAGGATAGGGTTCACGGCTGAATTGGAGTACACCAAGGCGCCGAGGAGTAGGAATATAAGTATCTCCAGCCGTGAGAGGTCCCTCTGGGCGGGATTGGAGTTGATCAGCGCCAGCTGGGACATCCAGTGGGGCAGCCAGCAGCAAATGTACACTGTAATCACAGTCAAAACCAGCCGGGTAACCTTTCGATGAGCCCTTCGCTTCTCCTTTGATTTAGCGGCCTGCTTGGGACCCACCGACTGCAGTTTCCTTATAACCAAATAGTAAAAACTCAGGATGAAGCACAGCGGAGTGGCAAAGCCCAGGAAGAAAGTATAGAGTATAAATGTGGTGCCCGAGTGCTTCTTGTACGCATCCGGCCACATGATGTTGCAGGAGTAATTGATGCCATCCTCCTGCTCCACTGTATTGGCGTACAGGATAACCGGCAGCATCAGGACCGCCGATGTAGTCCAGGCCACCGCCGACACTATCTTTGCTATGTGCAGGGTTCGATAGCGCGGCGAGGAGATTGGATGGCACACGGCTATATAGCGATCCGCCGACATGATCAGCAGGAAGATCGAGGAGGTGAACGAGGTAATCGAAGTGCTCACCATGTAGGCCTTGCACATGAACTCCCCGAAGCGCCAGCTGCAAATCCTCATGGTGTACAGCAGAAAGGGTATACCAATGAGGAAGCACTCGTCGGCCACCGCCAGATTCAGGATATATATATTCGTCACCGTTTGCATTTTGGAGAAGCGTAGAACCACATAGATCACCAGCGTATTTCCGAACAATCCAATAATGCACACAAGGCTATAGAGCACCAGGGTGAACAGATCCGCCACGGAATTCCTTGTGGCTATGCAATGCTGATACGTGGGCAATTCGGTGCCATAGACGGGCTCCTCTGGCTGAAGTGTGGAGCCACCGCTGCCAGCCATCCACCTATGGCTGTGCTCCGTGGTGTACATGCTCTCGTTGGCACTATACCAATTTGTGGTATTCAAATAGGAGTCCGGTGTTATATCCCCACTAACCAACTGGAGAGCGACCATCAGCAGCCAGGTGAACATAGTGTTGCCGTGTTCGTGTTCTCTGCTGAACATAATTATTTTAATCAGTTTCCCGCCGCTGGCTCCCTTCGCTCGTTATGGTTTCGCACATTTTGCTGGTGGTCCTGAAATATAAATTTCATTATCACATAAAATGTATTCAAAGGTGTTTGCTTTGTTTGTATAATAGGGCTAAATATTAAAATTGCAGCTTGCATATTTCGCTATTCAAAATTGATTGGCTTCTAATTAAAATGTATTTGGAGGAGCGTAAAAATGTTGCTAAATTTAAATAGGTGATCGATAAACCAGTGGTTTGTTTGGTTAATTGACTTTTCAATAATCCGAGTTTTAATTTCCTGTCTAAATTTATAGAAAATTAATTAAATATCTTGGAAGCTTCAGTACTCGAAATATTAAATACAAACCCATTTTTCTTTATAATTATTTTGGTAAACAGCTTTAAATGACAGTTGGTGAGAAATTATTGAACTCGTACTTTGACTCTGACAAATCATATATTTCTCAATTGAAACTCGAAACTCTGCAGGCTTCACATCCAGACTCTGGCCAAAGTTTCTTAAAAACTTTTACTGCCATTTTCTGGGGAACTCACTCTTTGGGCACTGTAAACTTTCTCGGAACAACTTGTAGAACATCGTACATCTTTGCAAAAATATATATAAAATATGACATAAATCATCTGTTTACTGTTTGCCCAATTCATTTGCACACAGTAAAAGTTCATGATTTATGATAAGTCAGTTACGCTAAATTTGATTTGTTAGGCGCTGCAAATTAACATTTAAATTGAAATTAAATTGCGTACAATTTGTCAAATCAAACAAAACAAGTACAAATATGCAAACAACCTTCTAGCTCTCTAATATTTTCATGTCCAACGCAGAGCATACCCCACACTTGGTCTAAATAAATAAATAAGGCGTAAGGAAAAGGCTGGGTGGTACTTATGCAAATATCAGGTGAAAATATTTGCTCATTTAAATTCATAAAACCCCCGAGGCATGTCGTAGGTCATTGCCTAATTCTTGACCTCTAAGGATACGGCAATATACACTCCATGTCCTTATTAATGCCGCTTAGTGTATCAATGCGTTCAGGCAAAGACATGTGGGGATTAGAGCTCATATTAACTCTCATCAGAATGTCTTTGTCTTGGTTTAGCTAAATTAAAATGGCTTTGCATATTAGTCAGTTAATTCCGAAGCCATAAATCAATATTTAGCTTGGCCCTTTCTGACAGGACTTAAGCAGACTAATTTCAGCGAAAAGGTTTGAAATTCGATGTGGGAAATTCAGAAAATTAATGTTTAGCTTGAATGTGGATAAGAAATTTCACAGCTTATAGTATGTGTAGTTTCCACAGCTTAATTCAAGGCTATCCAAGTTTTAATATATTTATTTTATTAATTATAAACATATATATTCTTACCAGAAAATAAATTGGTGTTTTGAGAAACGAAGTTTAGAAGCCCCAAAGTTCCTCATGAAATGTATATTAAACAATAAACTCCGTTAAGGCAGGAAAATGTAAAATTAAGAAAATTGGTTATTTGGCTTGGTTTCAAATAAATTTGTTGGTCTTTAGACTGTTAAATTAAATTACATTTTAAATTTTATGTGGCATAATATATTTCAAGTAATCTTTATGTTCTCTGTATTTGCTTGGCCATTACACTTGCGTCTATCTCCAAGTTTCTCATGTATTTGAACAACAAGATATGCAATTTAAGTTTATAAGCATCAGAGACTTGGGATATCTTAATACTGTCACTTAAATTTTCTCAATATTTGTTCCCAAAAGCAATATTTGTTCCCAAAGCATGGACTTGTAGACTGTAAATAGTAAATGATTAATCTATTCAAGTGAGATGGGTTTTCATTTTGCAATTAATAAGCTGTATGTTTTTGGGTAATATTATTATTTATTTATAAAGAATAATTTATAGATTTTTCTCTCCTCTTTTTAAATTTTAAATTGAAGAATCCATTTACTTGAAATGAAAAAAATAATATTTCAATTAATGTTAGAATTTCGTTATTTTCACTGATCCAAAAGCAAAGCCTCTATTCAATATCGTTTATCCCCTAGAACTCCTTCCTTTCACCAAGGGTATGCTTTATTCCACATTTTACCCTCGTGTCACGTGCTGTTGTTTGTTTGATCAAGGAATTAAATCCCAGACCAGCGACAGGTGTAAATCCCCACCGGCAATTTCGCCCCAGTGCTATCATCATCGTTGGCTCCCGGATTGTTGTTCGACATTTATTGTTGCTGTTGCTGTCGCTTGGCTTTTATTGTTGCTGCGAGTGCAACTGTTATCGGCACACCGCAATGGAGGCACAAATTGCAAGATTGCCTCGGTTGCAGTGGGGTGCCAGAACCCCCACAAACCCCCTTCAAAAGTGTACAGCAAGGGGGGAAGGACGAGGGAAAACGCACACATGTGCCGCAGTTGTGTATCTGCACTATTCACTTGATGACAGGCAGCAGACGGCTGAGACCATTTCAAGGAAAGCTGCTGACTTAGTTTTCTTCGGGGAAAAGAGAAAACGAGTGGGAAAAACATGCAGGACTTATATACTTGAAGAAAAAATCTGAAGGGATTTGAGGAATATTTTTGTACTTAGGAAAATTTTTGTATTATACATAAATCCAAATTATTATTATTAGTACAAAAAATAATTGTATACCCTAGCAGCAGGGTATTATAATTTTAGTCAAAAGCTTACAAGGCAGTGAAGGAGTCATTTCCGACCCCATAAATCATATATATTCTTGATCAGCATCAACAGCCGAGTCGATCTAGCCATCTCAGGAAAAAAAAAAAAATTCAAATTTTTTCAAAATTTTCGTTAAAATTCCGAAAAATTTGAAATTTTTTTAATTTTTAAATTGAGTATGCAGATTTTTTAAGTTAATGAAAATAGACACAGAACAGCTTTCCGAATTTAATTTAATGCATTTTTGCCTTAGTTGTGAGATTTTTAAACTTTGATTTGCCATAAAATGTTTCATACAAATATTCTCATATAAAATTTGTGGTTTTGTAACGTATATAAACAATAAAACAACGAATATTTTAAGCTTAGTTATGATCGATTTCCGATTCGATACTATAATTCAATTCCAAACTGCAAAGATTTACATATAAACTTCGGCTTTTGAAAGATACTTTACTTGTTTATAATGTATTTACTCAAAAAATAATATGTATAATCTTCGAGGCACAAGTTTAGAAAAATTTAAGAGCTAGTTAATTATTCGTGCAATAATTTTGCATATAAAATAATGATAGGAAAATATTCCACTACTTCCACTATTCCCACTACTTTTTTTTATGAGTGCACATTGCATTTTGAGGTCTCAGCTGAGCTGAGGGATATGGGGCACCCAAAGGAAGGTGACGAAGCCATCATCTGCTCATCGCTCCCTTGACCACATTTTGTCAGCTCGGTCTCTATGTCTCCCCACATCCCCTTCTGTGTTTGTGTCCTGTGTGCGCTGCGGCATTTATTAAAAATTTATGCACTTTATGAGACCCTCAAGACAAGGGTCTCCAATGCATTTTGTTCGCAGCTTTCATTGATGGACTTGCGTTGAGACCCAGCACGATGTGACGAAAGGTTATAAAAATCAGCATTTTTAGCTTAGGAAACTTACTTAGTTGCAGAGTTAAAGCACAAAAGACAAAGCTATTACTAGTGGATTTTGCAAATATTCAAAGATAAAATCTATCAAATAAACAAACTTTTGAAGTATTTAAGAAAGGCTAGAAAGCAAATATTTTCTTTGACTTAATCTTAGTAGCATTCTTGAAATCCTATTTATATTTTGAATTGCTTTCTTTATTGCTTCAATTCTCTAGAATAAAATATATTTCTTTATATTCTCCCCCATTTTCGATCATTATGCTTGCCACTTAATGTTCAACATTTTCATAATTCATCCAAACAAAGCTCAATGCTTTCGAATTTGCGCTTAATTAATTAAAACTGTATCAAAAGTTTACACAAACCGCACTCGCTGAAAATGTGGCACGAGTGTTGCCTGGCGTGTCTAGATTATGTTACCAAAAATACAGTCAGTATGCCGCAGAGCAGGCTGTGGAATAAATATGGCTTAAAGGGGCAGAGGGAAGAAGGCATCAGGCAGACGGCAGAAGGAGTCGTCGCCTGGCTGGCAACAGCTTGGCAAATGTTTAGCCGCTCGCTTTGGTTTCAAGTAGCAACAACAAACACGACGCAAGTAATTCATGGGCGGCGAGCTGGGTAAGTGTTTTGAGAGGGGGGTGGGGTGCGAGGAGCATAATTTTTGGGATAAACACCAAGAACAACATGCATACAAGCTGGCTCTAAACACATGATGGCACTGCTCAAAAAATATGCTTTATTAATGAAGAGTTACATTTTTAATGAAATTATTTAATGAAAATATCTACATTGGTTCTTGGTTCTTTTGGAAAACCCCAGGTATTGTTTTAGACGAATTTCGTTGCTTTCAAAACAATAGTTTGTATACTACACTGAAAATGTATGTGGCTAATAATTTTGTTCTTTATGTTTACAGAAACACCAGTAACTAGGAGACTATTAAAGATAGAGCTACAAAAATTGGACAAAAATTTATCAAAAATTGGACAAAAATTGGATAAACATTGAACAAAAATTCGACAAAAATTGGACAACAATTGAACAAAAATTTGACAAAAAAAGGACAAAAATATTCTTCAGAGTTGAATGCAGATCAAGGTAAGTGTACAAAATTTAATCACTCTCAAAAATCATATGAAAAAGCTAAATAGTTTTAAATAGTTTATTATGGGTTGTTCTCCCCGCCTTAAATGATTATTCTTTACTTCTACAACTATTCTCTTCTTGGTGATTGTTTTTCGCTTAGTGTACAAATACAAGCCTGCATGTATATGTATGCAAATATGACTAGCAAATTTGCATGTATACACAACACAACACAAACAAAACAAACTCACACGCTGACGAACACAGCCGCATGTCAAGTGCACTTGGGTGTGGGGGCAAAGGTCCTTGCTTCGGGATTGGGCTGAGATGGGTCCTTTAGTTTATGGACCCAGCAGCAGCGAGTGTAGAGTGCAACATAAACAATGCACGCTCACCTCAGTGGCCACTAACTGTGGCCCCTAATGTCGCCCCACTAAAATCCAACCCAGCTCACTTACACGATAACTCGCTTTTGCGCTGGCGACGCACTTAATCTTTGGGATACATTTTTGGCTTTTGGCCACAGGTTGCCACTCCACCTGACCTTTTGGCACCGAATGCTGCAAGTACACTGAAACATGTGTTGCATAACAAACACAACACCACACACAGGCACAACAACGCCGGAAACCGACAACAACAAGTGCAATTATAATCCCAGTCGGCTTTTGTTTTGGGAGCTCTTGGCTGCTGCTGCTGTTGTTGTTGTTGCACCTGTTGGTTTTAGTTTGAGTAGCGCCCACTAGAAAATGCACAAAAAAAAGTTAACATAATCGTCCTTTGTTACATTTTTTATGTACTACAAGTGGGTGTGTATGTTTTTCGAGCACTTTCCTTAATCCCACATAGTGCAGCATACAATTATTTAATTACGGAATTCGTTCTGTAATATAACTTACAAATGTGAGATTGTATATTTTTTTGCTAGGCGATATTAATTAAATTGAAGGTATTTATGACTTGTATTCTTTTAAGCCAGTTTACCTTAAGGATGTTCGTCCTAATCGCTGCCATAAGTTACCCTTTTCGGCCATTTCATTGCTGATTCTCCGTTTGCGGTCAGTTGTGTCCCCTCTGCATCCGGGATGAAAACCACCTGAATGAGGTTGGATGTTGCTCACACTTTGGCCGGGGCTCAATTATGCCGGGTGTTCATTGTTAACCCGTTCAGGGAAATAATTCCTGTCCTCGTCCTTCGGGACTATGCCTCCTCCTCCTCCTCCTCCGGTGGGCTTTCTTTTTATTTATGGGAACGCTACATGACCCTCCAGGAAGGACGCTCTATTTGCTCTATTCCCTTCATTTGTCAGGGGAGGAAAGGGGCAACCATTCCGCGGCTGCCTCACTACATGCATACTCTTACACATATTTGCACCTGTGAATGGGGCAGAATCCAGGTGGGCTTTGCCTTTGATGTGGTCCCCTGTTGTTGTTTCGCCCAGCTCCTGCTGCTGCTTTTGGTTTTTGTGGTCTCAACTGCAGGCGGCTTGCCAAAAACTGAAATCTGCCATCGCTTTTCCACTCTGTTTCCCCATTTCCACTTGCCTCAACCCCACCCCGTTCCCTCTACCATCGAGTCCATGTAGCTTTGTTCATTGTTCTGCTGCTACCACACCCTCAGCTCTATAGCTTTTCCGATTTCGTTCTTTTTCCCGCCGCTTTCTTTTTTTTTTCTGTCGCTGCCGCTCGATTCAATGGAGCTTTGAAAAATGTTTGTCAATTGCATGCTAAACGTTTTTCGTTTTTACTGATTTGTCAGAGGATATATAGAGGGAGTCCGCAATGTTGTGAAAATATTTACAGGATGTCATGCAATCTGTTAACAACTTAAAGATTTGCAAACGGAATTTGTCAGATTTTTGAGGAATTTATTTTTAAGTTCTTTAATTTAATGGCACACTTTTTAATTTAAGAAGCCTTGGTGACTGTATTTTTTCTGCCTGTAATCTTATCAGCACACATGGCCCTAAACCCTCTTTGGAAAATTGTATCAAAATTAATTCGTTTCGTTTCCTTTTTTTCATTTCCATGGACACCACTCTTTCCTTAAGCGGTTTAGACTTAAGCCTTCTTAATTTGCCTCAAATGTGGGGCAATTCAAGGCGAAAATCGGTTTACCAAATATGGGTTTCCATTCGTAATCCATTCGCTAATACCCTACACAGAGGGCTCCTCAGTAAACAATTTAGTTAAAGTTCAGGCTCCGCTTAACACTTGCCCAGCCTCTCAAAGTGCAATTTATGGTGCATTCCCGCCCCCAGGACACGCTCTGCAATTTGCATAAATTAACACCAAAATATAGCTGCAACCCCCCACCGCCTGGTTCTGATTCTGTTTCTGATTCGATGTGTTTATTGTCCGCTGGTGGATGCACTCATTACCCATGTGCCCGTGTGTGGATGCTCTGATAGTTCCGCAGGCAAATTTAACATAATTTTGAAGAGACCATTGACAATAATTGGGCTGTGTTCGGAGGGGGAAAGAGGTGTTGGCGTGTGTTGGGGATTATGTTGCATATGTTGGGGGAGGCAAACGAATCCAGGCCGTGCAACCAGGCACGAAGGATTCACACTAATTGGGCGCCAATCGAAAATCCTTTGTTGCCAGTGCGGTGCGGTGCCCTTAGCAGCATTTATGGTGGGCGAAATCACAGAATTTTTGGGTGGGGCAACCGCAGGATTTCACTTTGAAAGCATTTTCAAAAACATTTTAGAAAGTGGGTTAATTTTTGGAATTATTTTTCGAGTCTAAGGCATATTTATTTGAATTTCTGTTACATATGTCAAGTAATTTATCGTTTAAAAACCATTCCTGTATTTATTCCTCTTTAGCCTAATCAAATTAAAGGAAAGTTCATGGCATTTTCTCTGCTCCTACCAACTAATCCTAACAATCAACATCATTCATACGCCCTGTTTGCCTTCCAATTGAATATTCCGACTGGAAGAACTCCCTTTTTTCCCCGGCTATTTACTTTTCACTTGAGAGCGCCAAACAGACAGACAGACCTTTGACTTCAATCGAAGCTCTTCTCTCATTTAATCACACAAACTGGCAATGTCATCGTCAGCAAATGCCATTACCTAGGTAAATAATATCAAAGGAGATGGAGCGGATGGTGGGCTGGCCAGTGGCCAGGGGAAAGGGATTTCTCCAGGCACTTGCCACTTTTGATGTGCCCGACGTGTTGATGGCCGTCAACTCGCTGACCAACGATAAAAATAAATAAATAAATTGACAGGAAGAAATCAGAGCGAATTGGTAAATCAGTCTGAAAGAGGAAAACAAATCAAGAAAATGGCAAAAAGGACAACGGTCAGTTGACCTTAGTTTTCGTCTAAGTTTAAGAGTTTATTTTTCTGCTAGTTTCGACGATATGCAATTAGCAACTTGAATGGCCAATTAATTGTAGTAGTTTTCTCCATTTGCCTTTCTTTGTTTTTATATTTATTTTGCTGATTGCTTATGTGTATTTTTCCAGCTACAAATGACATTTTCATGTCAACAATTTCTATTCACTTGGTCAATAATACTTGTTATTTATCTATTCAATTAGTACGGCCGGCAGTAGGTCAATTCTTCATTTGGGGAAACCCACAAGAAAAACCAGAGATATTTTTAATAGCTTTCTACGAATTGTTTTTGATTGCAAATTGGTTTCGAATTGATTTGGAGTGCCTGTTCTTCCATCAGAGTATAAGGTCATTGCATTCTCAAAACGAGGGAATGAATACATTCTGTTTTTCTGAGCGATTAAGTTGAAATGTAAGAGGTAGAAAATATAAGAATTAAATTTAAGAAGCTACAGATATCAGTAGGGATTTTAAAAATGTCTATAAGACTGTGTAATTAAAATGTTTCTTTTAAGCATAACTAGGTTATATTTTGTTGTATCTTAAGAATGTTCTGTGAGATTTTTGAATTTCTTAAATGATTGTTATTTTTTTTAGACCATGGTTAGCCTAGGGTATCACCTAGTCGAATAGTACCTATCAGATCTCTCCCCCTCTTTCATTTTGTTTACAAAATTTGCCAATTCTGCATTTTAGTGCGTCTTGTTCTGGCTGGCTTTTGTTGTTAATTTTGCTATTGCTGCCGTTTCTCCTCGTTCTCGTTGTTTTGCTCATTTTGCTCGAAATTCTTCTGGCCTTTTGCTCATTGAAGTGTTTGCAATGTTTTTTGTAGCCATGGCCAACAGCATTGCCGTTGCCTGTGCCTTAGCCGTTGTTGTTGACTCGCAATTTTATGCGTTCAATTAACCAGAAGCCATGAAAATAATAAAAATGATGAACTTTTGCCAATTTCAATTGATTGCTTTACAACCACCACGGTCTGAGGAACAATTTTACACCCAGAGGAGCCAGCAGCTGAATGGCCTTAGGCACTGCCACCGTTAATATATCTATATCTATATATCTGGACTCGCGTGGTGTTGATTCCCCAATTAACACTAAATCATGCTGCCTATTAATTATATTCGCGATTATGCGAGCGACCGACGTCACTGAATATATATGCCATCGTATCAGCTTTTGATAGAAATCCAATCAATAAGGCCACAGATACTGATAGAGGGACGACGAAGCAGGGGGAGGAGCTGGACTGGTGTCAATGGGCCAATCATTCATTTCGTCATTGCCATCAGCGCCGCTAATTGAATTGTGAAATTGAATCGGATGCGTAACGAAATCGATCGTTGCTGCTGACTCACATGCAAAATGATTACTGAAATGGAGTGAAAACTCTAATCCAGCTTTCCATCTTGATTGATTCGATGACTTTTATTTATTCGGTTACTTAAAATAATTGATTTTCCAGTTGGTGATAAAGTAATTGCTTCCATTCGAAAAATGATTGAATACTCAGAATTTATAGCATTCGAAATTGGGACTATTTGAATGAAAAAATCTTTACTATCAAATTTGTCTTTATTTAAATACAGAAAGTATGCAATATCTATTTCGAATATTAAATTATTTTGTTTATATTTAATTTACTAAAATTATAGAAAATAATAAGGGAAACTAACTGCGGAAAGCCGGAGGTTATATATTTTTGAAGTTTACAATTAAATTATTTAAACGTTAAATGACAATTTTTAGGATAAATCAACGTTTAAAAATTGAATAACTAAGCCAAAAAAGCATTAATTTTAATTCGGAAAGCTTTTCTTTGCTGGTTTTTGTTAGCTTAACAAATCTGCAAACTCCATTTTAAATTTTTAAAAATTAAAAATTTTGTCAATTTTTGACAATTTTAATGATGTAACCCCTTATATTTTTTTCAAAATTTTGAAAAAAAAATAAATTTTTGCAAGACATTGCTAGATCGATTCAGTTTTTGATGCTGATCAAGAATATGTATGATTTATGAGGTCGGAAACGACTTCTTTACTGAGTAACAAGCTTCTAACTAAAAGAAAATACAATTTTTTAACCTATTTATTTGAATTTGTTAATTATTAGACACTGTATATATATTTATTCCAGAAGACGAGTTTAAATATTTAATAATCTGTATAAATGTGGTAATAGTTTGCTGTGCCTTCCATTAATAACAAAACATTGTTATATGATTATCCCTTTGATAACTTTGTGCCTCAGCTGCGACACTGAGTGAGCCCCCAGGCTAATCATTTTTTTATATACTCGGCCATCATCATTATCTCTGTACTACTATAAGCCATCATTGTTGCTTTTGTTTTGGGTGTGACTAACACTTTTGTTTTAGCTGCTGGCATTGTTATTGCCGTTGCTCTTTTGTCGCCATTAACGTCAGGGCGGCCTTGTTTAATTTGAACATTAATCATGGTCCAGGAAGGATGACGCAGGGGCCGGGCCAAAAAAGGACGAGGAATAGGTTGCAATATTGCAACCGACAAAAGTTGCACCTCTAATGATGACGGGCAGGTGTTCGTTTTATTAGTTTTCCATACAGGTGGCGAGAGCTGCGCAGGCGCAGGATGCATTCCCAGTGAAAGTGAGGATGAGTAGGAGGAGCCAAGGGAAAAATAACTTGAACTTGTAGTCAAGAATTTCTATGGTGAAAATTTCTGTCAGACTTGGAGTCCCCCAACATTCTGACCTGTTGGTCAACTTTGGCCTTTCTAAATGGATTTTTCTTGCTTCGGTCAGGAATTCATTTTTCATTAGGTACTCTCTAAAAGGGTTGATATTATTTTGGTGTTGATGTATATATTAAGACGAATATATTTTAAATAATATTAAAATATTTAAAAGTCATTTGGATATTTATGAAGAATGAATACGACTTTACATTGTTATTACCTTTAAATGTAAATATTTATATGCAAAGAAAGAATGAATAGCTTTAAACTACAAAATATATAAATTAAGGGAAATTCAGCAGTTTATTAGTTTAATTGATAGTTTTGTATTATATATTATATTTAATAATATAATTAAATATTTTTTAAAATTTTTATTACACTCTTAGGGTATTCCCTTTGTCGGTTTTTGTATCCCACCCACTTTCTTGTTTTTTAACCACTGCCTTTTGTTCCATTTTCCACCCTGGAGCCTTCCCTGGACTCGATAAACAATTCAGTGGCGCCTACTTAGCACATTGTTAGCTTCGCTTTTCTCATTTTCCACCCCTGCAGCTTCATGCCCTTCCTGTATAGCTGTACATATCCAATCATCAGACACTGTGCTGGCTAGCATTAATTGACAGTTTTGCCATCAGTTGGCCCAGATGGAACCCTGGCCAAGTTCCCCATTAACTCATCTATCATGATGTGGACGTTTGGCCAGGGTCTCCTCGCTACCCTTGCTCATTAATTCTCTCTTTTCTATGTAGGAATCCTGCCCCCTTCTGAATGCATTTCAATTTCCCTTTTGACTAAAAAAAAAAATACTAATTGCTGCTACTTGGTCTAGCGCTACGCTTATCAGGTTTGTTTTTAGTATTTTAATTTTATTTTTTATTTTCATGGTTTAAGTTCCCTTGCCCGTTTCGGTCTCTATTCAGTTTAGGGGTCTTGTCCGTAATTAATTGCAAAAGTTTTCTTCGTTTTCTGTCCTCCGATGCAGCAGGGAAAGTTCAAAGAGTTGAGGGGAAAGTCTTTCCCATCCACAAGCGATGAGTAGTTGTAAAAGTGAATTGTCAATTATGATGAATAATTATAGGGAATTTTCCAATTAGCTAAAGGAAACTTTGTCCAAAGGCTTGGTTGGGGCTATTTAATTAATTATTTGTAAATTGATACGGAAAAGTTGATCTCAGTCATCTGAGATTGAATAGTACTTAAAAGGCGTGACTAGAAATGTAAAGTTCTGGAATATAGAGATCCTTCGGTCTTGGGAGTGAGATTTCCTCAAAGCTGTATGCGCTTTGAATAAATTTCGTGAAATTCTCTTGCATCTCTTGGCCATCAATTACCGGGAGGAGCAGCATCTCTGGCACTTGTTCCGCCATTTGAATCCCATTCCTTCCCATCTCCAGTTGGTGTTCGTGTTCGTGTTGGTGTTCTTGTTCTTGGTTAAGTCGGATCCTTTGAGTCGAGAGAGAGGAAATGCCATCATTTGGTGTCTGTCGTCGTTGTTTTTCTTGTTGTAACTGCCGTCTGTTTGCCTGACGCCGACGAAAGGTTAAGGCATGCATCGCTTCCATCAAATTAGACGCATTTTCGACGCGCTTTGTCTGTCTGACCCGCTCGTCGCCTCTCTATCTAACTCGATCTGGCTGTCTCTGTTGCTCCGACATACCCATTTCCCATTTCCCGTTTTCCGACTCCACACCCCACTCGTAGTCGCATCACTTCCCCTGTTTCGCTTTGGCAATTTTCGAGCTGACGCCGCTTTGCCTTTACGTTTTATCACTTCATTTGCACTGAAATGTCAATGTCTGGCACTTCGCTTTCCCTGTCTATTTTTCTATCCCTTTTCGGCCAGACATGTTCCCATTTTCACTTTCTTTAATGGTTTGAATTTTCCTTGGAAATGAGAAATCAGGTAAATGTTCCTATATTTTTTTAGAGAAGGTTTTGGAGACAGTAATTTGGTTTTAAAGAATTTTTGTGAGACATATTTTGTGTAAATAAATATCTCAACTGTTGTATTGTAATTTTTCTTTTAAAGAAAAGTTTGTTTCAATTATTTTTCATACATAAATTCTTCATTACCCATTTCTTAAATCTCAGAAGATAGAGTAATATAGAAGCTTGAGCTTCCCAAATCCATATACTTTTTCAAACAGCATGGCCAAATGTGCAGGAAGGAAGCAGTTTTGTTGCAATGATGTGGGCGGTATTTTTTCGGTTTGCTTGGGTGGCCCAAACACAGGAGCATGGGATTTGGGGGGTGTGTCCTGGCGCTAAAAGAAATCTGTCTGACAAATTACATGCCCTGCGCAGCATCAGCAGCAGCAGCTGCTGAAATGCTCCACTTGCTCCTGCTCCTGTCCATCCTGCTCCTGCTCCTGCTCCGGCTCATTCTGCTCCTCCTCCATGACTTGCTCCTTTTTTGCGTGCTTTTTGTGTGTTGTCTTCCCATTCGGACTCAAGCCATCAAACCGTTTGAGTGAAGGAATGGGCCAGCGGACGTCATTCGCTCAGCTGGTCAGTTAGTCAGTTAGTCAGTTAGTCAGCGAGTGCAACGGCCTTTTGATTGGGCTATAAGGCCATGGAGCGGAGGTGGCCTCTTGGCTGGAATGGGTTTGGTTAAGGGGTCTCCGGTTTTAGCGGACTTTACTTGAGCTGAATGAGCTCATCCTTGGGTTTATCTCTTCTTCGGCGTGTGTTTTATTGTAGCAAAGTGGGGAAGCCTGGCTGATCTGGTTATAGGTTTAAGCATGCTTGAAGAATTCATTAAATGTAGTTTTATGGATTTAATTAAAATCAAATTTAAGTAGCTTTAACTCTGTTCAAAATTTATAAAGAATAGGTCAAGTAAGTAACAGAGATGCGCCCTTATTATGCTGTTATTTAAAATGACATTTTATCCTTTGCTTAATATGTATTATTTATAAAAATCCAATTAACAAACGCTGTTCAAATTTTAAATTGTATTCCATTGTGGTTTACAAATTTAAATATTTCATTGGAGAATACATTTCTCACTCTCTGAAAACAATTATTTACATTTATTTCGAACAGGGAAAACCATCACTCTGGGTAACTTCCTCTGCCATCTCAACCCTGTTTTCCCCAATTTGTCAAAAAATTTGTTTCATTTCCCCAAAAATCCTTTCTGGTTTTCTGCGACTGCCTCTGTGATGGTCAGCCCTTCTCCAGTTTCCACATCATCAGGCAAACCAATTCCTCATTCCCCAACCCCATACCATCTCAACTCATCTGGAGGACTCCAGTCCCGAATTTTCCTCCACGGGTTTTCTCTCAACGCCAAAACATTCAACAGTTACAGATTGCTATTCGCACAAAATTTCAGTTATCTGATAAATTCCACCACACACAAATACAAACAACAGGGTGGCAAATAAAAAGCCCACACGGAGAATAAAGTTTAAGTATTTTCTTTATATTTATTAATAACTTATATGGTTTTTATTACTTGGAATATCATATTCATATATTTCACAGAAATCTCTTGAATACCTTAAAGGTTATTGTTTCTGGAGAGAGATATATGGAAAAATATGTTTTAAAAACATTTAAATTTGATAACTGAAACTATCTGAGAATCTTGTCTTGTATTTTTAAACCATTTTTTCTATGAAAGTCAACTAAATATATTTTTGTGTAACATTTTCTTTTCTAAACAAAATGCAAACAAAACTTGGTATGCAATTTCAAAAATCTCTACCGCAAGAGCAAGCTTATATGTCCAATTATTTTTCTATCTGCAGACCAAGAATCATTTTCAAAGGCTTATTGGTATTCCTGGACCCTGAATACCCCCCAGACTGAACCCCTTTGACCGTATATTTCTCTTACCTCTCTGAATAAATTGTGTCATCTAGCCACTCATCCTTCTGAATTCGATAAAATGGCACACGACGCACTTTTTGAGGTTCTCAAAATATTTGGCAAACGTTTCAGCAATTTCTCGGATTTCTCGCTAATGTTATTTTTCACTCTGTCTGATTTATTTGGTACTATGGCCGAGGGGGGAGTGAAATTATTTGTTTATTTTCCTTGCGTTTTTGACTGCTAATTTGCATTAAATGCAGGCAGCCAGAAAACTAAATTCCCCGGGGTTATCTCTCATTCCCCGCTTTTCCCAGACAACTTTTCGCATTTTTGTTTGCGTTACGCGCACGATTATCAAAATTTTTGTTTTTGCTGCTGGACGAAGTTTCGTGTTGATTTTTCGTTAGTTCGCTTCGAGTTTTGACTTTAGTTTTTTATTCTTCTGTATGCTGTAGTTGCTGAACTGCACGTTTCGGCATTGTTTTGCATACTGCGCGCCGCATTTGCCGGCGAATTTTGTTGTGGTGCATGCGAGTTTCCCGACTTTTCCGACTGCACAGTCTCGTTCGACTCGACAACAGTTGCGTGCTCGGTGCTCGGCTTTCAGGTTCGTCGGCCGATTGGCCTGATGCGTGCTGCGGTCTGCTGCCGCCGCTTTCCCACTGCAATTTCCCCCAATTAACAGTTGGTCGTAAGAGAGATAGAGAGAGAGCGTTTTCTTGTCGAAACTTTTTCTCTTATACAAACTCTCACTTTCGTTGGCTTTACAGACTCTGTTAGGCGTTCCGGCTCTGTTAGCATCCTTGGGGTTAGCCGCTTGTTGATTCTAAATATTATTTATAAATATTTAGTTGCCTCTAGGTTGAATTCAAAGCAAATAACAAGAAATGTTTAAAATTTTACAGAATTAATAGTACCCGTAATTAGACCGGATTTCCAACCTTGCGTATGAGTAATATATATTTAAATATTACTCATACGCAGAGTTGCTCCTGCATTGATAGACTTTCATTCGATTTAGTGACCATAATTTGTTATATTTTGATAAATATAGTGTTACCGATAATATAAAAGGGGGTATATGACCAACACTGCGTATGCGTAATATTCATAGTACTCATACGCAATGTTGGACATCTTTAAAATTATTTTTTTATTATTTAGCTATCTTATTTCTTATACTGTTCTCTGATTATCTTATGTTTCTGATATATTTTAAATTATGAAAAACTCTCAAAAACTTCGAATAATAAATCAGTTTATTAAGCTCGACAACCTCTCTCCCAATTAATCCATTTACAATTTTAATGACATATTTGTATTAGGACCTTCACTGAAATAATTATAATTCCATATGTGCTCGCTCATATTCGCAGAGGCTTTGATTGCTGATTGATTATTCTGCGCTTAATTGCATGCATTTTGCAGGTAGCTGATTCCTAATAATTGAAGTCTGTAATTACAGTCAGAGTTGGACGAAGGCTAATGCTAATCAGATGGTCAACATCAATTAGTACTCATGTAGGATCGGTAATAGTGCTTAGTTCTTTTATTAATAATCCATTACCTGAATTAAATTCAAGGAGAAATAATTAGAAATATATTCTGAGCCTTAAGAAAGGTTCTTTCATAATTTCCCAATTTTAAAATATCTTAAATGGTAATCCGAATTCTCCTAATTACATTTGAGATAATAATCTCCCGAAACTCAAATTATTTCCAAGTTATTAAGGTAAATAAATCATTTTCCAGCATTTCCACCATTTGTCCACGTTCCCATCTTTGGGCTTGAACTTAAACCCCCTCTGGCATTGACAGTCTAATTGCTTTGGTCCTGGGTAACTATCCACCTGGCCAAGAACTAGGAGTTAACTATCTTCCATCCATTTAGAGAATATCACATTTCTGGTTTTTGTTCCCACTCAACTTGCAAAGAAATTGCTTCAATAATTTCCATGTGGAGTCTGTTAAAGTTTTCGCCTGGCGAAAAAAAACTTAGACTTGGTTAGAGGAACATATACTACTAGCTGTTGCCAAAAAGGAAATGGGGAAAAACACAAAGAGAAAAATTCGGAGAAAGAGTGATGAGGAAAAATATGGAAACTGTCTTCCCTTCCTTTGAGCCGAGCTTTAGTTTCGCCTTTCGAGGAAAACTTTTAATCCTTCTGGTTGAACTTCCGACAGTTTGCTTAAAGCCTTTCCCGTTGACACTGAAAAGTGCTTAAAATTGGACCGAAAAATGCGAGATGTTTATTGTTTACCATTCCTCAAAATCCCGAAAGTTTTATCACACAGCATTTTCCACCACGATAAAGTATGGAAAACTTTAAATTAAATGAACAACCATAGGAAAGTTTTTACATTTTAAATACCCTATTGACAACAGGGGAGATTTTGGTATCGTTTATTGATTCATTTTATTGGAATAATAATATAAACTTCGGGATAGTATATAAAATAAATGAATTTAAATGCAATTGATTTAATTGATATATTCTATATTCACAATAATTTTCCACTGTTTTGTTAAGGGTGTGCAAATATTTGTAGGCAAAATTATGCTGTCGTTGCTCTGTTATTTTCCCAACTGGCTAACAAAAAATGTGTAGCTAAATGTACATAATTGAATTTCCACAAGGCATTTTCGCTTGTCCAGTGTAATTACGGCTGCTAAAAATCAGCTCATTAAAGTTTGCTTTGAAATCTCTCCCACAAGAATATTAAATCATTTTCGACTTTAAAGCAATTTTCGGTTGATTGAATTAAGTTAACCGAAAACACAGACGACGTGGCTGGAAAAGTTTCTGCTGGGCTTCTGCTTTCGGGGGTTGTCTGGGAATGCAGACGCATAAGGACGACACGACATCCTGCTAGAGAGGGTCAGTTTATCATTTTAAAACCCATTCAGACCCAAAACCTTGATCCTTGTTGTGGTTGCCCTTGTGTTGCTCTAAGGAAAAGTTTTTGGGAAAAACTTTTCTTATAAATTCCTGTTAATTTTTTCCTTTCTATTTTCTCGCTCGCTTGGATTTCCATATAAATACAAGTAATTTCACGAAATTGATTTTCAACAAACTCGGCTAAATAATGAAGTGAGAGTTGGCGCGTTCTGGAATGAATTTTTAATGAACTCTGCTCCCATATATGCATGCAAATATTGTTAGCTCCCTGTGCAGCCATTAGTTGGTTGTAATTTAAGCATTTAATTACCGATTCCACGATGAATGGTAATTTTGGTGTAATTTACGCTCTCAGCAATATCCCCGAAAAAAAAGAGGATTTTATGCAAATTAAATGGGTTTCGAGATGATTAAAACTCCGTGGTATAGATAGGGAGGTTCGATATAAGTTAATTAATTAGTTTTTCTGTCGATTAGAGCTGGTTATTAAATGGAAATAACCATATAAAGTTAATTTTTGCTTTCCTTTTTTAATTTATTATACAGAGATGAGGTATAATGTGCTTGTAAAAAGCTATTTTAATAAACGAATTTTCTTGTTGATAAATTTTCTTCATTCAACTCTTTCATTTTCAACGCGCTCTTTGAAAAATATGTAATTTGCTTTTATAATGAAAATGTTTTCATTCTTTCGGGAAATCCCCCTATCTTTCCCCGCATTGTGACACTTAAATTATTTTCAGATTAAATTCGTCCCATTCTTGCCACTGCAAATTATGTCGAGATGCAAGTGATCAGAGCGTAGAATAAGTGCCGCACATTAAAAATAATAATTACGCAGAGAACATTAATTAATAGTTTGGACAGAATTTGTGCGTTTTTATGAGGGGGTGCCATGAAATATGATTATTTCGCACATTTACTAGGTGTTTAGCGGGATTTTTATAGAATTTTATGACGCCAATTAATAATTGAGTCATTAATACTATGTGTGTGTGTGCGCACATTTTCCCCTTTTTTTCTAGCTCACTGGCTAATTTCATTTTCACCTGAATAATATTTAATTAGCCATAAATAATAGAGCATTTTTGCTGAATTTAATTACGAAAAATATATAGAAATCTCTGCTGTGGTCCGGCGATTCCATTTCATTGCCTGTACGACCGTTTTAGCCTGTCAATCAAATGTGCGAATGCTTGTCTCATCGTCGCATCTATGGCAGCCAGATGAGGATGGATTGTGGATGGGCGAGATGGATGAGTCTGTGGTCGGGGAGGTGTTTTCTATGGGCTGTGTGTACACAGTACGCTATATGCCTGCGTCGCCTCCTGTCAGAATGTGATTGACATGCACAAGTGAGTCCCCTCCGCGCACTCTGTGACCGAAATACGAGTCCGCACTGAGTGCGAGTATCTGGCGGAAAGTAAAACCGAAGCGAGCCAAATCTGAGGCCAAAGCACCGTGCCACCAATGCCACCCAGGCCGCCCACTCATTTGCATTTTGCCAGTAGCCCCTACAAAATGCAGTTGCAAAAAATGAGTAACATTTTAAAATATTAAAATTGTCAATTAGATGCTTTTTCAGCATTAAGGGGTTAGCGTTTTTAGTAAAATATAACTAATTCAATTTATATATATTATACGCTATGAAGGAGTCATTTCCGACCCTATAAATCATATATATTCTTGATCAGCATCAAAAGCTGAATCGATCTAGCAATGTCTCGCAAATATTTATTTTTTTCAAAATTTTGAAAAAAAAGTATTAGGGGTTACATCGTTAAAATTATCAAAAATTGCCAAAAATTTGAATTTCTTGAAATTTACAATTGAGTATGCAGATTTGTTAACCTAATAAAAACTAACTTGGGAAAGTTTTCCGAATTAAAATTAATGTTTTTTTGACTTAGTTATGAGTTTTTTAAACTTATATCATATAAATATATCGATAAAAATCTTCAAAATATTCGAATCTTTTAAGATTAGCTATGATCAATTTCCGAAATACAAAATATACAAATTTTGCCTTGGCCAAGCCACTTTCCTTTCTATTATTACCACGAAGTTGTACTTCTTTAGCAATATTGTCACGTTTTAATACAGCCTTACTTACAGCTGTTATCAAATATCAAATTAAGATATTTATAATATTTTTCCTGGTGTAACCAAAATGCATTTCACTTTTTCACAAGGGTTCAACGTACTGTTGCGTACTTTCCTTACATTATATGTGCCAAGTGCCTGCAGAATATTGGCATGTTTGCTGGCCCCACTCCACTTGACTTCCCTGCCTTGCCCCGGAGTGGACAGAGAGTGGTCCAACTTGGCCCCGTCCGGCCTCGGCTCACTCCAAGCGAATGTCATTTCATACGAAAGTTTTCAATTTTCCTTCGGTCTGTTTGCCCTCATGTCTGGAAATTGTCGGGCTGTGCGGACAGACAGATTGGTCAGCTATATAGCACCGCATAAATCTAGACTGGCTTCGGCTTCAGTTCCAGTCACACGCTTTTTCGCCCCAATGAGTCATGCCACATAAATCACCCAATTCCGAACTCTGATGCTGCAGCAACTCAACTCGCACGTCAATATTTATTTTATTTCGCATTTTTCGCTCAGAGATGTCACCAAAGTGAAATGAGACAAAGGTGGGAGTTGGGTTGGCTTTGGGGGGACTCATAGGGGAAAGTGCGAATTTGTCTTTGTTTTAAATGGTGTCCCAGTTGGCGGGAGTGATGGGGCTTATCTGCCGTCAGCTTGCTGATCTTGTTCATGGTATAAAATATTTCATATCTTTTTTATATACATTCTCTTGGATGCCCCAGAATGATGGATTTTTTCGCGGGCTATATATGTGCATATATTGTTGCGTTTGGGAATATTTAAAGAGAATATATACCCTTGCAGGGCATTATTATTTTGAGTCAGAAGCAACCCAATGAACGAGTCATTTTTGACCCCATAAATCATATATATTCTTGATCAGCATCATCAGTCGAGTCAATCTAGCTATGTCCCATTTTCAAAATTTTATAAGGTGTTACATCGTTAAAATTTTTAAAAACTAAGTATGCAGATTATAAAACCAATAAAATCGGACATAGGAAAGCTGTCAGAATTAAAATTAATGCTTTTTTGGCTAAGTTGTGACGGTTTTTCTCTGAAAGAGTGTGCGTTTCAGGGTCTAACCTTTCACATTTATCACTCATACGCACTGTTGGATACCATCATCACGTATACGCCATGTTGTCTTTAATCAAAACCTGGCCTGCAATTTTAGCTAAATAACTGAATTTAACTAGATATACGACCATTACTAGCTATTTCTATTTCACGTCTATTCCAATAATTCTGTAGCTGAAAAGCTATTATTTTGTACAACATTTACAAGAAAATCTTTTTTGAAAAATAACAAATTTTCCAAGAATTTCTTTAATGCATTACATTCATCCTTAAGGTAATCTCCCTGGCTCAGAGCACATCCTTTAAATGTCTTCCCTCTGATCTAGAAAGTTGGCTAATGTTATACCGTGTCAAGATGCTGCTACTTTCAAGTTTCCCCTGGGCGGCGGTGGGGG
Organism: Drosophila bunnanda; assembly: GCA_035046265.1. Taxonomy (NCBI): domain Eukaryota; kingdom Metazoa; phylum Arthropoda; class Insecta; order Diptera; family Drosophilidae; genus Drosophila; species Drosophila bunnanda. The sequence goes on from JAWNOB010000075.1 coordinate 10,768,957, forward strand.
ACTCCCCGCTTATCTGGGGGAACTTCCCCCGACTGCATGTGACATTAACTGCAGGGAAAGAAAAGCAGCAAGCGAGGCAGATATGAGTGGCTGCATTCTGCTCCTGCAGCGTCATAAAAAATTCATTTCCAAAAAGTTGTCGTCGTAGCGATAGAATGTATGGTAAGAAAGTTTTCATTTCATAATTTCTGAGAGTTGCAGAGCTTTAGAGGTGGCTTTGTGTGTCCTGGCTCCTGCAGCTGATTACTGCAGAGACTTAGGGGAATGCTATTTTCATGCCTCATATATCATTGATAAAAGCTTTTCCCCTGATAATTTCCCCAAGCATACTTTCGGGTTGCGTGTGGAAATCACTGACAGATCTTTGAACCCTGTCCGAACTTTTTGCCTGGATTTTTCCATACCTTATGATTAAACCGGGGGAAAAAAAGCGGCCAGAACAGAACCGAAAAATGGTTAATTGCTTTTAATGGGCGGGTGTGGCAGACAGGCCAGCGTTGTCTGGACGAATGTCAAATATTTTAGATAATGACTTTCTGCGGCCCCCCAGTCGCAAGTCACAATAATTGAGCGGTTTATGGCCACTGTTCAGTTCATTTGCCAGCTTTTGGCCCAGACTTTTGTGCTTCTGCGGCTGTTTCAGTCGTTTCCACCAAATTATGGCCATTAAAAATATTTCGCTTTGCTTGGCTGTTTTGCCTGGATTTGTATTATTTTTCCTTTTTGACATTTTAGCTGCGGTTTGCAGAGCAGACAGGACGGTTGAGTGACGGTTTATTTATTCCTTTTCATGACACAATTTATGGAGTGCATAACTGTCATCTGCCTGGGAAGAGCTGCTTAAATTATTTAGTTTATTACGCAATCTTTACACTTGTATTGGGAGAATATACTTTGAAGATGATTTTTTGACAGATTTAAATTAAATTTGTGCCAGGGCCAGTTGATGTTTTTCATATAATTAAATATATATCAACTCTGAATTAAAATTGAGAACCTAGACATTAAATATTACAACTATTTTCATACAATTGGTATACTTTTCCCGCATTTCTTGATATAAAAATGCACTTCAAGCCATTTAGGGACAGGCAACTGAATGGCTAAGAGTAGTGCCAATTAAATGGTTGCAATGAATGCAGAATCGTTCCTCAATGAGCGTAGCAAAGTTCAAAGGCATTTAATTAGAGGCATGCCATGGGTTGATAGCGGTTAGTTATGCCCCCGGGCGGGCAGTGTGTCGATTGGGGTACAGGGGCGATGTTTTTAGCTCCAACTGTGCCGCATAATAAAAACGATGCTCAGCATACTGGGTTTGCCCTCCAGCCCTAGTTTTCCCCTCGCCCTGACAGGTAACAGATGTGTATAAATATGCAGCAATACCTGGGAAAACCAAGAACTCCCTGGAATTACGCGGACCAAACATGCGAAAAGCAGGTTACACGTAAAATAAATATATTTTTTAGAGGTAAATACCTTCTTTGGAAACTTTTAAACTACAATTCAAGTACAAGTATTATACTAAAAATCATTGCAGAATCGAAAACCCTTGAAATGGTATTATAAAATTACTCTTTGAAACCTGATGTGCTTAAAATATATCATTGAATACTTTAATACACACATCCCAGTTATGTCTGGAGCTTCCTACTATAACTAGTTTTGTATAATTCCATAAAATGTTAAGGAAATATTAAAATTCTGCTCTCAGTGCATGTAGATGTGGTATGGAGAAGGTGCATATGAGGTTGCGTGAGCTTTGAACGCCCTGGGCGCGGACGACATTGACAAATGATGTCCCGGCGTTCACGGAACACACATCCTAACTGGCACACACACATATACACAACAGAAAACTATGGACAATGTGCTGACTTGGGTGTATCGGTGGGCTCGGGGAGCAGGTGGAATATTTGCGAGTGACCCAGTGGGTCATCGAAAGAATGGTGCTTTTATACCGACAAGAGAGGGCAATGTCCTAAACTGGCAAACCGTATAACAATGCCACCGAAAGTCCTTTGTTGCAGCAGTCCAGCCCGAAAAGGAAACTGCAAAAAAGTTGCAGCTGCATTTTATGGCCACGAAAATACTCATAGCTGTGTAAACTTCCTCGTTGAAACAAGTTTTCCCAAAAATAGGGTGCTTCACAAAGTGTGCTTTATGGTGTGTTAATGATGTGACAAACATGTTTAATGGCCTAACACGGTCTCTATCAGTTGGAGAGTTATTTACATTTGAAAAAGGCAATTAAAAGATGTCTTTTGTAGTTGTAGAATCATTTTATGTATCTGCATTGGATAGATACATCTTATGATCTTAGAAAATCACCCTGTCTTGAATTCTCTTTTCTTAGCCATCACATACTTGGCCACTTTTTGTGCGGCGGCAGTTTAAAACGCAAAAAGAAAATATTGACAAAGTAGCCAACGACGTGACACAGCAAATTCAATTTGCAATAAAAGTGTGCAAGAATCGTTTGAGAGGAAATAATGGGGCTAGGGCAGGGGGCAGGAGGAGCTTGGGAAAACCAAGTGAAAACTGCAAACAAGGATCAAGTGAAGTCGTGTGCAATATGGAGGTGGCAATCGTTCGATAACTGGCAGCCTGCGGATAAGTTAACCTAATCCAGAGACCGAGTCTCTCTCTCCCTCCGCGGACAAGACTATTACACATGTGGGACACGAGTTTATCTCGCGACTTTTCGAGTTTCGAGTTGAATTTCCCGCGCTAATTTGTCAGAGGAAAAGTTACTCTTTATTTTTGGAGCAACTTTGCTTTTTTCTCGGCGTAATCCTTGCTGTCTGCAGCTGACAAACTTGGCAGACTTCTCGAAAATCTCGACAGCAAACTGAGCATTATGCAAATGAAATATTGTCCAACATTTGCAGAAAGAAAATGGAATCTTTTACTCCTGGAAAATGGCATTTCCTGCATAATATTCAAGCGGAATGTCACCAAAAAGTAATCAGAGATAAATTTGCATGCCCGTTGGCAGCTTTCACATTTATTTCTGTTTATGCTTATTTTTATGAAGCAACTGGGACACATTTTTTATCATCTGATATATCTGGCATTACTATAATAGTTAATTAAAACGTATGTAAAATATTTATTGGGCAGTACTTTTGCTTTTTTATATTAAATTGAAACCCAAACAGAACTTCCCTATAAATACAGACCAGAGCTAAAGCACCTGTTAAATGCAAAATCTGACATTCAAGGTCACAGCCATGAAATGGGGGAAAACCCCTTTTGACCTTGGCCATGGGACCCGCCTGATCCGAGAGATTGTGCAAAAGTTTCCCTAAATATTCATGAAGCGCGAGTGCAGTGCAGTCCATCATCTCAATTGCAGAGCAGCAGCCGTCATCATCAGGAAAAACTGCCGCTGACGAGGGGAGGGAAAAGGTAGCGGCCATTTGTTCCCCTGCACCATTTCCATCCCGATTCTCATTCCCCCTTTCGCCTTGGGTCCTGCAGGCAGCTCAAATCACTTCCGCTGTGCGCACAGGAAATGAGCAGCCATATTGCCTGCCTAGACTGACAAATGCAAGGACTCACAACTCGCTCATCCTCGTTACGTCTGCGCCCGGCTCAGCGATGTCGGCTTGGCCTTTTTATGATGGGAAAAGGGGTATAAAGGAAAATGAAACTTATAGAGCAACAAGAAAGAAAGTGATTGCTTTTTAACGGAAATATAGAGGAAATTTAAGATATTTTATCTGAATTTTCTTTTATATTATTTACTTGAACATAATTTAAGGAGATTTTATTTTAGTTTATAAGAAAACAAACAACTTTGAGAAACCGAAGTGTGTATATCCTTGTAGTTACCCATTGTCCTATGGGTTAATTTGTGAAATCGATTCAAAGTTTTCAAATGTCATAACTAAGCTAAAAATGCATTAATTTCCATTCGGATAGCTTTTCTGTGCTAGTTTTTATTGGGCTAACAAATCTGCATACTCAGTTTTTAAATTCTAAAAATTCAATTTTTTGTCAAATTTTGACAATTTTAATGATGTAACCCCTTATCAATTTTTCAAATTTTGAAAATATTTCGAAAATTTTTTTTTTGCACCAAACATTGCTAGATCGATTCAGCTGTTGATTCTGATCAATAATATATATGGTTTATAGGGTCGGAAATGATTCCTTCACATTATTACAAGCTTCTGACTAAATCCTAAATATCCTTCAAGGATATAATAATAAAGGATTTTTATATGTTTATTTTTTGAGTAAAACCAAGATTTCCATCTATCATAACTAAGCCAAAAATGCATTAATTTCAATTCGGAAGGGTTTTCTATGCTGGTTTTTATGGCGCTAACAAATCTGCATACTCCGTTTTTAAATTCCAAAAATTCAATTTTTTGTCAAATTTTGACAATTTTAATGATGTAACCCCTTATCAATTTTTCAAATTTTGAAAATATTTCGAAAATTTTTTTTTTTCACCAAACATGGCTAGATCGATTCAGCTGTTGATTCTGATCAATAATATATATGGTTTATAGGGTCGGAAACGACTCCTTCACTGCTTCTGACTCAAATTATAATATAAAATTCACAAGTATTTTATCAATATAAAGCTGCCAAAAATTCTGCCAATATTTGAGGATAGGGTATTCCATGTCTTCCTGTATTGTTTATCTTATTCTTAAAATATTCCTTCGTCATCTCTGATACGCACACGTGCTGTGGCTTGGCCCACATTGTTTGGCGCTGTTTTTATTGGCTTTTTCATTGTTGTTGTCGGATGTTGGCAATTTTGCTGCAACTTCCGTGAAACGTCGGCACAGTACACAGCGGAAGAGTTAAGTTTCTTTTAATTTTCAGCATAAGCGAAACGCGTCCGCAGGCAACAATATAAAAAATATAGGAAACCGCGAGGGAAAATGGCTGAAATCCCAATGGGAAAGTAAAAGAAAGGCGAAGAATGACAGAGCAGGAGATATCGCACACACGCGTGCAACTCCAGCTCATTTCCGTTGAATAATAAATGGCGAAAGCGTGGAGATTTTCATTCGAAGGCGGCAAAAGATATAAATAAACAGATGCTAATATATATATGGGAAAAATTCGGAGTAAATTGAATGATTCTGAAATGCTAGCAGCATTTTTATGGAATATATACATATTTCAGACATTATTGCAACTCTAAGGTACAATTTGCATTGTACAATTAGAGTTCTTTTCAATTAAATGAAGTGAGTTCTTATCGTAGAGTATCTGAACTTCAGCTGTTCACTTCCTTAAGATTCCATTATCTTGTTGCATATTTGAACTGTGCAATTGATTGGCTGCCGTTGCAGTAAACCCATTCCCCTTGGTCCCTTGAACATGTGTTGCCAGCGAAACTGTTTGCAGATTCCTCAATCTTTGCCTGTTTCTTTTCAATTTTCCCTTTTCACCCTTCAACCCAATGCCGTGCAGCTTGTGCGCGGAAATGAAAACGAAATTAAACTGAAAACTTAACATATATATATATATACGCATCGATATCTGTGTCCGTGTGCGAGTGCACATCCGCCAGGAGTGCAAGGATGGCAGGATTGCAGTCATGTTGCAAGCGCAATTAAACGAGAAGGAAGCTCTCATTGCCCGCCCGCGTAAGCCTCGGGGATAAGTGCCATTGTATTTGTACTTTGCATATTGTATGTATCGGCATCTTCCATACATTGAGGAAAATAAAGCTCGAATAATGCTTAAAGTTGTTTTAAAAACATCATTTAAGCATTCATAAATGTTCTAGATATCTAAAAAATATCTGAATTGAACAAGAAATCTTAATTTGAGCTTTAAATAAGCTGAATACTTCTAAGTAAATGTATATACTTAGAATCCAAACACAATTCCTCGCAGTTTAAATCATTATTTGCGTCGGTGTCGCCTTTTATGTTTGTATCTGTATCCTTATATGGCTTCGCACTTGCCGGTGTATCTGTATCTGTTGCTGGTATCCGCACACGTGCATGTGCACTTTATATTTACAGATAAACAGTTCACCTCAACGTGCACTGAGTGGCTGTGTGTGGGTGTGCTTGTTTGGGTGAGTGTGCGTGTGTGCGTGGGGTCAGGTCACCAACGACTTGATTGTTTTTCCGCGTGCGGTTTCCCTCGCCTCAGGCTGAGCTCCTCCCATTTCCTGAATCCTCCTCCTCCCTGCTCCTCCCTTGCCTTTTGTGCCAGCACAAGGGAAGTGTGCACCTGAGGGGCGTAATGGGTGGGGCGGGGCCGAGTGGATCTTTGTGGTGGTGGTGCTGGCAAGGCCTTAGGTGGGGCAAATGCGAAATGAAGTTAAAAGCAAACACGTGCCATTGTCTCTTGTTGATTTTAATTATAGAAAAATGTTTATTTTAAAAATGATATACAAATAAATTCCTTTGTTCATTTGCATCTCTGAAATTATATAATTTGTTCAGGTGTGCGGCATTTGTTTTTAAAAAACTAAAACTATTTGCATTTGGAGTAATTATTTATAAATGACGAGCCAAAAGAGTTTCATTGTGTTTTACTTGTTAAGTAATTAACATTCAAGTTAGTTTCATAGATGATTCATTACCTTATAATATTTCCTGCAAGGTATTCAAGTTCTTTGAGCTATAATTGCCATTCTTGATTGACATTTTTACTGATTAATTGACATCTCACCATGAATATTGGTAATTACCAATTATTTCCAACTCTGCCCGGCTATTTTTAGCCTTCTTTTCTAGAACCTCTTTCATTGTTGAATATTGTTTGGCCTCTTCTAACGAAATAAACAGAGGCCTCGCAACGACAGTAAATATTATTGACTTGCATAAGCAACTATGAAGTTTATCTTTGCCATCCACATAAATATTATTGTTATGGCCGAACAATGCCTGTGTCCCTGACCGGACGGCCCAACGAGAGGCAGGGGACTTTGGGGAATTGGGTGTAAAAAGGAAAACCCATTTGGTGGTTAACCAGAGACCGACATCCGCTAATAAAAAAAGTGCCAACTGAATGGTCCCTAAATTACTGTCAATTGTTGACTGTGTACATTTTTGTTGTTCACTTTCTATTTCACATTTGAATGCATTTAATTGGTTTTGCAGTTTCGTAAGAGCTGCGTTGCAGCAGCGGCAATTTCAAATCGATTTAATAAATAGGTTTTTTGTGCCGTGTTTGCTGCAACCGCAAAAATGTGCTGCCAACAAACAGGCAAAGAATTATATAAAGCCAATTAAGGGAATTGTGCAATGTACAGGGAAAATTCTATGGCTACATTTTTTTTGCACAGTTTTATTTTTTGCAGTAATTTGCATGACACAGGAAGTTTGGGACTTTCGGGGCGTTTAATGCTATGTAAATCAATGGAAATATGCAACTATATTGCGATCCGCAGACAATTGCAAAGCCAAAAAAGCGAAATTTCTTTGATAAACACCTTTGAAGCTCGTTCCAGAAGCTCGTTCCTCTTAGCAAAGCCTTCTATCGGGGCAAGTGTATTGTGGAAATTGTTCGCATTGGGACGCACACACGAAAAAAAGCAATATCTCGCTACCTAGGCTAGAGCGTTCTACATAAGCCGCTTTTCTTTTGTTATGTGAACGCTCGCACGTCTTTTCCAAGGTACATGGCTTAGGTAGTAAGGGGTCGGGATAGGGGAGTGGCAGGAGGAAAGACCGGCCTCGCATGAAACGATATGAGAGGAAGCTGTCATGGCAGCCACCATGAACGAAACGGGGCTGGCTGGGGATCCTGCAGGAAGGATAACTCAACTGAGTGACTTCGCAGGTAGAACTTTTTCAAAGGAGTCACGTTGGTTTATTTTTGAAAAGCCATGGAAATTTCTTCATGCCCAACTTAAGATTAAATTAAATTCTACGAGCTGTTATTTTGTGGTTTATTAATCTTGAAAAAATAAGAATTTTGCTCTTAGGAATTGCAATTCTTCGAGGCTGGCAATAAATCGGTTGTTTTGGTAATTTCTTGAGGTCTATTTAGGAATAATTGAAGTGTAATTAAAATTAAGACTCAAATTTGCTTAATAAAAGCTGTAATATTAATAAAATTTATCACATAAAGTGTGTAATACATTTTAAAATTGTGAATAATTTAACTAATGCAATAGTTATAGAATTTATATTCGGACAACCCTATAGAACAATCAATTCACATAACATTTATGAATCAAAAACATTAAACAATCCCTTGAACATTAAATACTTAAATTTCTAATGGTAAGTTACCATTCCAATTAATTCTTCAAGATTCCAATCAAATATAATTCCCGTTTGAGTGACACTCGATTCGGTCTGCTTTCGTTTGTAATTATTTGGCCCTGAGTGTGTTTCCTTTTTTTTTGTTTGCTGCCCTGCCTGTGAAGGGGCTTACATTGATGGACATTAGGCAATTACAGGGGGGGAAATGATGATGAGATGTTGGGGGTGGTCCAAAGAGAAAAAAATTAAGACGGTTTGGCTCACTTCAGGCGATGGAAATCGATGGACTTGAATGATGTTCCTCGGGGCAGATGGTCAGAGTTTGTTGATTGACATGATACTGGTTTGATTCCGAAGTTTGCACTTCCTTAAATCGTTGTATTATGTCTTGGGGTATATAAATAGTATTTCCCCTTAAATGTTTTAAATAAACGAAACTGGTTCCCCCATTTATACCCTTGCATGGTATTATTATTTAAGTCGTGAGCTTGAAACACAGTGAAGAAGTCATTTCCGACCCTATAAAGCATATATATTCTTGATCAGCATCAACAGCCCAATTGATCTAGCCATGTCTGGTTAAAAAATAAATTTTTGAAATTTTTTCAAAATTTGAAAACTTGATAAGGGGTTACATCGTTAAAATTGTCAAAATTTGACAAAAAATTTAATTTTTTTACATTTGAAAAAGCCGTATGCAGATTTCTTAGCGCTATAAAAACTTACACAGAAACGATTTCCGAATTGAAATTAATGCATTTTTGGCTTAGTTATGGTATTTGAAAATGTGGGTTTTACTCAAAAAAATAGGCATGTAAAAGTGCTTTATTTTTATATCCTTGAAGGATATTTAAGATTCAGTCAGAAGCTTGTAATAATGTGAAGGAATCATTTCCGACCCTATAAACCATATATATTATTGATCAGAATCAACAGCTGAATCGATCTAGCCATGTTTGGTGAAAAAATAAATTTTCGACATTTTTTCAAAATTTGAAAAATTGATAAGGGGTTACATCATTAAAATTGTCAAAATTTGACAAAAAATTGAATTTTTAGAATTTAAAAACGGAGTATGCAGATTTGTTAGCGCCATAAAAACCAGCATAGAAAAACCTTCCGAATTGAAATTAATGCATTTTTGGCTTAGTTATGAAAAATAAGAATATCAAAATCCTTTATTTTTATATCCTTGAAGGATATTTCAGATTTAGTCAGAAGCTTGCAATAAACGGAGTATGCAGATTTGTTAGCGCCATAAAAACCAGCATAGGAACACTTTCCGAATTGAAATTAATGCATTTTTGGCTTAGTTATGATAGATGGAAAACTTGGTTTTACTCAAAAAATAAGCATATAAAAATCCTTTATTTATATATCCTTGAAGGATTTTAAGATTTAGTCAGAAGCTTGTAATAATGTGAAGGAATCATTTCCGACCCTATAAAGCATATATATTCTTGATCAGCATCAACAGCCCAATTGATCTAGCCATGTCTGGTTAAAAAATACATTTTTGAAATTTTTTCAAAATTTGAAAATTTGATTTGAAAAAGCCGTATGCAGATTTCTTAGCGCTATAAAAACTTACACAGAAACGATTTCCGAATTGAAATTAATGCATTTTTGGCTTAGTTATGGTATTTGAAAATCTGAGTTTTACTGAAAAAATAAACATATAAAAGTCCTTTATTTTTATATCCTTGAAGGATATTTAAGGTTTAGTCAGATGCTTGTAATTATGTGAAGGAATCATTTCCGACCCTATAAACCATATATATTATTGATCAGAATCAACAGCTGAATCGATCTAGCCATGTCTGGTGCAAAAATAAATTTTCGAAATTTTTTCAAAATTTCAAAATTTGATAAGGGGTTACATCATTAAAATTGTCAAAATTTGACAAAAAGTTAAATTTTTAAAATTTAAAAACGTAGTATGCAAATTTGTTTGCGCTATAAAAACTAGCAAGGAAACGCTTTCCGAATTGAAATTAATGCATTTTTGGCTTAGTTATACGTTTTTTAAACTTTCATTTACCGAAAAAAATTGTCATATAAAAATTTCGATTATTTTAAGCTTGATGATGAATGATTTTCGATTCGCTCCTAAATTCAATGATAAACTGCAGGGGTATATAAACTTCAGCATTCCGAAGTTAGTTTTTTCTTGTTTAATACCAGATTGACAAGCCATGTTTAATTATTAGCATAGTTTTGCTTTCGTGAATAACTGCTTTATGGCATTTAAATTTTCGTTCTTTCAAGTTAAAAGAACTTAATTTTAATAATTTCAATCATTACATAAATAATTAATGTAATAAAATTAAATTATTGTGATAAATTGACTGATTTCCTGTAAATGATATCAGTTCCCAAACATGGACCTTCCATTTCCTCAAGTAGATTATTTTTTTGCTGCTTCAAACAGCTCATTTCGATTTCTAATTACATCGCCTTGTCACTACATGAGGTCTCCTACTTCGACTTCAAAGGCAGGGCTTTAGTGGCGTCTTTTAATGGATTACCATGTGCCTGGGCTCACCTCCATCCCTCCGATCAGATGTCATTTAATTTTCAATTCAATTCGCTGCCACGGGCTCCGAGGTCCCTGCTCCCCACATGAGCTCATAACCCCGTTTCCAAAGCTCGTGGCCTTTCACATGCCAGAATTTGAATGCGACCACGCCCCCGCCAAATAAATGAGAACCGAATTTCTGAGGCGAGAGCTCCGCTCCTTCTAATGAATGCCTCTGGTGGAATCGCCTGACCGCCGCCGGCTCATTGAACCGTACCGGAGATAGGGATAGAGATGAAAATGGAGGCGGGGACGGAGGAAGGAGCTGGGGAGGATAAAGGAAGACAGCGGTGGCGCCGCCGGGGGAATCGCCAAAAGCTGAGGGAAACCGCCGAGCAAACAACTCAAGTGGTTGCGGATCAGACGAGGTCGCCTCCCTTGTCACAACCCCTCGGAATCCTGGGAGCCATATCCTTTATGTCTACTGTGTGGCACCCATTTCAGTTTAGCACAGATTACACTTGAAATAATTTATGAAATTGGAAAATTATTTGGCATTTATATAGGTAGTCTTATTTTGTTTAAAAATGCATATGCTAATAATATACAAAAGTACAATAAAAGTTAATAAAAACTTGCTTAACTATCATAATTATATATTTAATTTAACAAAGTATTTTCAGGTAGTATATATTTTGTATTCAGATATTTGCTACTTATGTATCAAAACATTTTCTAAAATTTTTAAATCTTCTAATATATAATAATTTAATTCAAATTATCCAATTTATGGCAGAAAGAACATAGTAATTTATTTTCCTGTGTATCCGTCTCCCCTGTGCACCGCAAAGTGAGCACACACACATGGCACGAAAATGCGTTTGTTTTGATTAATTAGCAAACAATAGGGGGCTTTGTATTACCAAAAGAGAGGCTCGATTTGAGTGCGATTAGCACAGTCCTTTCAATTTGTTTTAGCAACCCGCCCCCTAAAGAAACAGCTGAACGGACTGAGGATTCTTGGTATTGATTGTGATTTTGGGGTCTAGGCTCACTTAATTTAATGGCAGGCAAACTGGCTTTAATGGTGGGTCTAAATTAATTTCCCCAAGGCAGTTAGTATGTTTATTTCGAATAAACTAACAAATTGTATAAGCCATTTTGCTTAGTACATCTAATTAGCACTTTAATTAAGTGTTACATATATGCATAAAGACTTTCTAGAAATAATTACTGCAAGCTGATGATAATGCTTGAGTTTTAGCTCATAACAAACGACTCTTTAATTGTTCCTTAAACTTTGAACCAGGGGAGACTCTCTCTCACCCTAGGCTCCAAACTAAAACAAAACACAAGCTGCTACCGATACCCTAATTAGGTAAGCATTTTAAATCATTTCGCACACGTGCGTGTTTCTGACCCAGACTAGAATATGGCCTGGGCCTAAGCTTCTGTTTACCATTTTGCCTCCTGAATATTCGAGCGAATTTTCTGCTTCCGCTTGGGTCCAGGACCAAGGCCAGCACACGATATATATACCAAAATTCGTGAGTTATGTTGGCAGAGAAGGCTGGAAGCTGAACCATAAAAGGAATGCCTCCTTTACATAAGTGGGCACATCCGTTGCACGTGCGATGAACTCGAGTCCTCGCTCCTGATGCCCAGCACTTGAGTTTTTCGGGGGAAAAAAAGGACCCAAGTCCAAGTTACAGGCTCCCTGAATTCTCCTCCTACTCCCAGGACCCTCCCTGTTATCATAATCGAGTTAATGTTGCTGTTATTGTTGCCTGCTCTGTTTGCCAGAACCCATTCAAGTGTAAACATTTTAATATTTGCAATAAAAGCAAAAATTTGTCTTCGTCCTCTCCGTTTGTTTTTTCAACACGAGCCAGGGACAAGGAAAATTGTGGGGGAAAGCGTGACGGGGGCTTATCTCCTGTTTCGAATACGGCTCGATTTCGTTTCCACTCAAATAATTTTTGGGAATTCTTTTTGCTTTTCCGTGAGTGCAATAGGATGAGATGCTACAATTAACCTGAATGCGAGCGCAATTTCACTCAAGGGTAATTGAAAATTATTATATTGCAAACGGGCACGGAAGGGAGAACAGGTCAGGCGAGAATGGGCGCACTTTCCATTGAGCCTGGCAATTCGACTGTGAAAATGGAACATTAAATTATACAGGCTTGAAGGAGTCTTCAGGAAATATCAGGATTTATTTGGGAAGTGTTAATAGGGTTTCCTCGAGGTATTGATAGATTGTTTATCCCATTTAAAAGAGACAAAAATGTAATTTCTTTTGTATTTCTTCATTTAAATAGATAAAAAAGTACTCTCCCTCTTATAATACATTGTTTTAGAATTATTTTCCCCAATTTAAATCAAAATTCCATTGAATTATGTTAACAATTCGTTACCGTTCGATTCAACGTTCGGTATCAAAGATTTCCAGCTCACTGAGCTACTCTGACAATTTGAAAAATCACGTTCCAGTGTAAACCAAACCCTCTACTTCACTCTGACATCTAATTGCCAATTCATTCATCAAAATTCTGAACTTTTCTGACACTCAACTCCACACTCACCACACTGAGCACATTAAACATCAACCAGAGACATTTCACACCTGTTACACATGACAAGGATGCCAAAAATACCCCAGCCGAAAGGAGGGTCCTCCTTTCTCTTGGCTAATTAGCTGAGCGTTGTCTGGACCTCGACGACTTTTTGCCAGTTCGATGAACCCGAGGGTTTGAAAATCCGTCAAGGTTCAGCGACGTGACAGACGGAAAGGCAAGGAACATAAGGGAACGAAAGGAATGAAAAAGGACCGAACAGAGTCCTGGAATCACAGACCCGCTAACGAAGTGCCCATTTCGACAGTTTATTGATCTTGAAGTGCAAATCTGACCACCGGCCATCAATCAGGGGGCCAGGTAAACACACCTGCCTGAAAGGAAGAACACGTGGGAAGCCGGAGCGTGAAGGTCGCTCCAGGGCTAAGCCATCAATCAGGAGGCCGACTCTCCTCCTCAGCTTTCCCCTGATGGAATTCAATCAATGTGCTACAAGGCAATTTTGAAAATTCATATGTGCGAAATCCATGACGAAATTGGAATTTCAAACTGCTGTTTGCGGTGCCAATGGGCGGTGGAAATTTTTGCCTACAATAAATTGAAAATTCATCTCAAATGATATGCAAAATAAACAGTGAAATGGGCGCGGGCTCAACTCATCCATGGATTTGTCGAGGCGAGGCGGGGCGAGGCAGGAGCTGGGAAAAGTTTGTGGAAAGCCTCCTCTGCTTTTGTGTCAAACTTGATTAAGTTTTACGAATATAATGCCTGGGATTTCCAGGGACCAGTTGACAATCGGATTTGTGGCGCCTTTTTGGCCTGTCGTCGCATTGCCAAATTGAAAGGATATCTCTCTGGGGGAATACTGGGCACAAAAAGGGATTTTAATTGAGTGAGCTGGCGGAGGAGCATAATTACACTCATTTGTATTCATTACTATAAATGAATGTAATAACTGATGAAATACTTTTGCAGAGCTAAATGCTTAAAGGGTTACTTAAACATTCATTTCGAAATCCTAAGGAAGTGCCACCGCATTCTTTCTCAATTAATTTCTGCTCAAATCATAATCCCCACAGTCAGCTCCTTGGGAACTAACGTGTTGCCAGGAACCCTTAACCCCTAACTGACTGACTGCCACTCAACATGAGTGTCACGCAAATGCAGTTAGCTTATTTTATTGGCCAATTTTCATTTACACACTCTGGCTCGGGCCTTCGGGGCGATAAGCAGTTGACCAGAAAAACTCAGCTAAATGTTGATTTAAGCAAATTGAAATGACAACACGCAACTCCTAATTGCAGGGACCCGGCACACATCGCAAGGATATGCGCCGAGCTGTGCCGGGTGCAAAAGAAGGACTTTTGAGCTTTTGTGCGCACAAGCTTTCATATTCCCGACACGTTCCACTCGCGTCCTTCGAGGATGAGATCGCTTTGAGTGACGGAGATGGCAGTGGGATGACGGGGATGCAGATTAGGTTTACAGTTTGCAGCCCGAGAGTCGCTGATTTATGGCCATTTGCCGGCCAAGGCCAATCGCCAGTCTGCGGTCGTTGGCGCTCACCGTCTCGCGGTGTGTCCTGGCCCTTTTCGCAATAACAATGCCACAATGCCGGCCGATACAATGGCCAGGGCCAAGTGTCTGCTGGGCGTCTCTGTCTAAACGCCGTTTATCTAACGCTAACTACTCCTTTGGGTGTCTGCCTGGAATTAGCGCCTGCCACGCCCCCTTCTTCCGCCTAATTCTAAAGGGGATATTGAAGAAGGACTTTGGACTGCGCACAGAGAAATAGGGATACTCTTGCTACAGGTTTAGGTATTTAATATTGAAATATAGAATTAGATGGAGGCTGTTTTTAGTCTTATTTGTTTTTGTCTTGTTGTAATTTTTATTTCTATAATATCATACTTTGTTGTCAGTCTTGTATATAAATCCTATAAATATCCCCCAATTGAATCTTCTGCCAGGGTGTATAAAAAAGGAAAGTTGTTTTGGGTCCAAGCGTCCAAAAGGACAAGGCGTCGCATAAAAAATTCATTCATAAAGTGGGTTTATCTTTTTCATTTATATCCATCGCCAGCGTGCCCTGAAAAAGCCCCTTTCTCCTTCTCCCAGCATCTATCGCTCATGAAATTTAAGTTGATGCTTCGCGCTGACATTTTTTTCTTTCGGGTTTTGAAGACAACTTTCACCGCCCTCAAGGCTGTCGTTTAATATTTGCCGAGATTTTCTTGCTGCCGTGCTGTGCTGTGCGTGCTTTCGGTTTCTGATTTTTTACTTACTTCGTATTTTTATACCCTTGCAGGGTATGACAATTTTAGTCAGAAGCTTAAAACACTGTGAAGGAGTCATTTCCGACCCTATAAATCATATATATTCTTGATCAGCATCAACAGGCGAGTAGATCTAGCCGTCTCCGGACGAAAACAAAATTTTTCAAAAATTTGCCATTTTTCCGAAAAAAGGAAAGGGGTTACATCATTAAAATTTTCAAAAATTTGAAAAATTTTAAATTTTTTAAATTTTAAAATTGAGTTTGCAGATTTATTAACCTAATAAAAACTAACATAGGAAAGCTTTCCGAATTAAAATTAATGCTTTTTTGGCTTAGTTATGAGATTTTTAAATCTTGATTTGTCGAAAAAATTCTCATATAAAAATATTGAAAAATCTACTCAAAAATGGTATTATACTTTTATTCAGAAGCTTGTAACGCAGTGAAGGAGTCATTTCCGACCCTATAAATCATATATATTCTTGATCAGCATCAAAAGCTGAATCGATCTAGCAATGTTTTAGAAAATTTTATTTTTTTCAAAATTTTGAAAAAAAATATAAGGGGTTACATCATTAAAATTTTAAAAAATTGGCAAAACTTTTTAATTTTTAAAATTTTAAGTTTAGTTTGCACATTTATTAACCTAATAAAAACTAACTTAGTAAAGCTTTCCGAATTACAATTTGTGCTTTTTTGGCTTAGTTACGCGTTTTTTAAATTTAGATTTTTCCCAAAAATTGCGAATGTTTTAAGCTTAGTAATGATAAATTTTCGATGGGATCGTATAATTCAATGGCACCCTGCGAGGGTATATAAACTTCGTCTTTCTTGTTTTGTTTGATTTTTATTCTCCTTTGAAAAGGTGCCAAGATTTTAGCTTTAAGTAGAGACTGTATTATGGAAAATTGGTTTTCCGTTGTAAAAATATAATTGACTTATGGCACCATTTGCTTTTCCTATTTAGACGCCTTTAATCTTTAGAAGCTTGTGAAATTTTGCTTGCCATTGCTAATTGATATTGATTAGCTTTGTTATTAATAATTCACTTTTGCTTTTGATATTGACATAATGCTAGGCCTAGCACAAATTTCTTAAAGGAAAAGCAAGAAAAAGTTATACGCACATCTTACATTCTGCAAACTCTTTAAATATCCCTCAAAGCTGGTTTAATTTAATATGTATCTTTTAGGGTTAAAAGTCCCTTTTAAAAATTACTTACTTAATAATTCATATCCTATCCGTCTGGCAGTTTGTTTAGGTCTTGGCCCTGAACTCATTGTGAAGAGTAAATATTTTAAATTAATTTCTAAGCTCGCTGCGTTTATCTTTGAATTTTTTAATGTAAAGAATATATGCATTTGGAAATCTTAAATTAATTTAAGGTTTTTTATAAATGCTTAAACTAAATTAAGTATTTAATATACTTATTTGACTACAAGAAATGACAATTTGCCGGCTTTTGGCAGCATTTTGGCACAAAGCAACTAAATCTGGGCCAAATAGCTGGCCACAGTGAACTTTTCTGCATTTTCCGCCGCCAATTTTCTTCTCCCTTTGCTGTGCAATTAAAACGCGACACACACAAATGGAAAAACTGTGTTTTCCGGACTCGCAGGGTACTTGCACTATATACATTCATACACACTTATAACTGGGATATGTGTACGTATTTGTGGGGGCCGCGGGGATAGTAAGCCGCAGGCATTTTCATTTGCATTCGAAATGGATTGTCGGACATGGGAGTGAGCCCGTTTTTCCAGAAGATTGGAATGCAAAAGAACCGAACACAGAAGCGCGCAAGTGAAACAATAAAAATTAATAACACAACTTTGCCAGCCTCTGTGGGAACAATTAGATGGGGCCAACTGGGAAATGCTTCGAAACGTGGGCTCAGAGGGACAAAGGGAATTTTATGGGCCCAAAACAGACTCTTTTATGTACTTAATAAGTTCATTTTTACCTTATCAGCCTTAACCGTTTTTTTATTAAATTAAGGTGAAGAGGGAAATAATGTAGAAAATTCTGGTAAAAGAATTTAAACATTTTGCATATATATTTTGGTAAAAGTAAATAGGTTACTTAGCCTTTTACTTTTTAAAATATTTTGAATCTAGTGGTAAGTTAAATTTCTCCCATATTTAGGGAAATACCTATTTAATTTACTTTTAATTAAAACTTCCTACCAAAGAACCGTTAGCAGATAACCGCTGAAAAAAAAATGAAGCTTGCTTTTCATAAATCAACTTCTTGTGGTAAACAAGAGCGGCGGAAAAACTTAATACCAAGAAGAAACATTCTTGTTCGCAACTTTTTGCACACATTTGCCGACAAGTCAGAATTTATGCATGTCAAGGACAAATTATGATAATGGGTCTCCTCCCATCCATTTTTCTGGTTCAAAGGAAACATATTGAAATTCTCAGACAAACCAATTGTCAAATTAGTTGTTCTTCTTTCTTTGGTATTATTATTTCTTTTCTGATTGTCTGCCAAAGTTAAATTTATGTCTGATACGAGAACGTACGCACGATAAGTGAAGAGAAATATTTTAATTGCGCATACGCCATGTGGGCCAGTCTTGAACCTAAATCATTTGGCCAGTGTGTGTTTTAGAGCGAGGGGAGACGCCATTAAGCAGAAAAGTGTCAAAGGCTGTGGCGGCGATAAAACCGTTTTCCCAGCAATTTATTTATGTCGATTTCTATTTCCATTTCCATTTTGTTTTATTTTATTTGGCGTTTTATTTACTCAGCTAGCCAGTCAGGGCCTCGCCCCGAAATGCGATTTGGACACGCACCATTTTGAGTCCCCCTAAAAGAGGGAAATCCCCCCTATTGCGACTTATCGCCACATGGATTCGAAGACGTTCCAGTCCGGCTCATAAATTAAACTCAATTAAATTGGTTAGGGCGACACTGGGCGCGATAAACGTCGCGCTACATATTTGCTTTGCCTTCGAATGTATTTTCTTGTATATAATATATATTTTCCACAAATTAAAGCAAGCGCGCGAATAAGCCGGAAAAACAGCTGACATTTTGGCGGCTTTTCCAGCGAGAGAGACTGGAAGCCGTGGCGGGAGAGTTACTGAGATAAAGTAGACTCCGAAAATTCGGAATAAGAGTGCAACAGGACTATGTTAGTTGGAAGTTAACAGGAATCGACTGAGAAAGGATATAACATACAAATGTGACTGCTAACTAACTACATAACAGAGGAACATGAACATTAACAAACCCCTAAAAATAGGATCAAAATACAATTTGTCCTTATACAATTAATTAAACACATTATGAACAATTTAAAATTCAATACTTCGTGTCTCCAGAAAATATATAACTTATTACATACTAAATTAAGAGAGTACCGGATGATTGCTTAAAAATATCCCCTTTGGCTTGGAAAATGTAAAATGTTTGACAGTCTGTCTTAGCGTTGAAAAGGGTTCAAATGTGTATATAAGTCCTTTGGGGTTTTCAGGAGCATGAGCTAATGGGATTTAGGATAGAGAAAACAAATCTGACAGCTTGTATCAGCAGCTGTTGATCTGCGAGGGGAATTGGGTTTTAATTTTTAATTAGTTAGTTGTGCGACCTGAATAATTTGTTGGGAAATTAATTGAAATATAATTTGTAAAAGGTTTTCTTATATGAGTGTTATCCTGTGGGAGCTGTTAGTTGAAAGGGGAAAGCACTTAGAAAAGGATAACTTGTCCTTTTCATTTTGTAAAGGATGTGTTAGTTTCTTGACACATTAATCATTGGATAACTTAAGTTGTTAGATAAGTATTCTATTACTTTATTACCTGTAAGTAGTTACTTAAATGTTTTAATCTTCCTATGATTGTCTTTCATCGTCTAATCCTTGTAACGTTTTAATTGTTACCCATTTCATAATTATTCGAAAAAATGGCAAGACAAAAGCATTATTTTAAGAGTATTAGCTCACTTAATGTTTTAATATTCGCACCCCACAAAAAGGGGCCAGCAGCCATTTCCCTGGCCTTTGAGGAGAATCTTTATAATTAGACGACGCGGATAGCCAGGACACTTATGCAGCTCGTCCACACCTCTCCGCATAATCCCCGTGCTCATTATGGCCACAGCTGGGGACCTCGACAGCGGCGATGGCTGTGTCTGTGGAACTGGGACACGTGTCCGGCTCCGTCTGTTCTATAATTCTATAATTACGCATAGAGTTCTCTGGCTTGAGTTCTCTCTGCCCCCAGTTATCCTTGTTGGCACTCGCTTCCTCCGAGCAATATTGCCATAACCAAAAAGATTATATAAAACGGGAGATGACGACGATAGGAGACGTCTATGAGTGGAAACCATAGTTCCACGTCCTACGTCTTTGTCAGGTATCCTGGCCGACTGTCATTGCGATTAAACTGGGTAACAAAATGCACATTTACTTATTTTTTGGAGGAAGTTAGGTGATTTGTGTACCCATAACATAACATAAATTAAAGATATTATTTGTTTTAAATTACTTCTTTTTTTGGTAGGAAGGTAAATGAGTTTTAAACTCAATAGCCTCAGGTTTATAATGAAAAATAAAATATTCTACCATATGATAAAATACCATTCTACCTAAGTGGCTAATAAAGATCCTGCCTGATAACTTTTTCCAATGAGTATCTCTAGATACCATAAACACATTAGCATATAATACCATTATGAGGAAGTAAAGATTCCAATGATTAAAACATAATTTCAAGGTAATTGCTTAGACCGAACTGGGGCTTGTGTGTTGCCCAGTGTAATCACATTATGGAGGTGTAGCCGAATGACGTTATTTGCCTGGATTTCCTTACATAAACAGGAACTGCCACAAAGTAGGAAGAGCCAACAATAGAATTTTGCAATCCTTGGAGCGACGTCTGTCAGTCTGTCACCGTAGTCATCCGAAGGATACAAGTGTGTAATTAATTTCATTGAGACTGGGTGCCAGCATACGAAATATTACTGTGCTCTGGGGTGAAATAATGGAGGCAGCGGCAAGGTAAATATTTTAGCACAACAAATTGTTGCCGAGAGATGCAAGTGTCACTATCGGCAATTGAGTCAGAGCCAGGATTAAATGAATGAAATGAAATGCGCTGTCAAATGAAACAGAAATTCAGTTTGCCCTCCGTCGTTCCATGGAAACGGGTTTAATTGTTCAGCCAAAAAGTCCGGGGAAATTTTCCAATTTTTTTATGACAGGCCCAATTGTTTGGGTTTCCCTTTTCGTGTTCATTTTTTTTTACCATTGTGGGGCCATCATTTATTTGATTACGCCTGGTCAAGTCAAGTTTTCATCTCCCATTATTTTTGTTCAATTTTTTTTTTTTTTTTTGTAACAGCGCGCGATCTTGTTGAATGCTGAAATGGAATACATAATTTAAAATGTCCTCGCAGAACCGTATAAATATGCAACTTCAACTGAATTGAATTGGGGGTAAAAAAATGTGAAGTACTGAAGGGGAATCGGGACACGATATCGGGGCTGTCAATGCAATTTAAGGGATCGCCATAACCACTTTATGGGAGAAATTAAATTTGCACTTTGCTGCAAAAACTTGTGGCGTCCTTGGCCAATTTTCGCCGCTGCATAGCTAATGGGGTAACAGCTGCACCCTGCCGCCCGACTTTCTGGCCGAACAAAGGAGCATTATGCTGCCGGGTGCAGCAACTGAAAGGACCTCCGTCTGCCAACTTGCGCATTGTGCCACAAAATAGGCCATAAAGTCAAGCCTAACCCGGGCGAAACAAATCGTGTTTTGTGGCCCTGCAGACTTGACTGACTGTTGAATTAATTTATAATAAGAGCACCTTTCTGCCTGATTAAACTGCAGTGCACGACTCAAAGGTGACTTTGTCAGCAGTATTCAGGATTAATTTTCAAGCTTATAAAAGTTACAGTTAGAAAAAAATAGTACTCAAAATTATAGGATAGGAAATTACAACATAATTTAAAGTAGACTTATAATGTAATTGTTTGTTAAATTGCGATTATTAATTCGTCTACGATTTGGTTATTATTTGCTCCCCTCTAGCAATATTGCAATATTTCTAGAGAATGGAATATAAACGCCAATTCCGGGAAGTCTAACAAATGAAGAATAATTAATTAAATTAATTATTAGGCTGTACTTATGATTTAATGCTGGCCAAGCATTTCTTCATAATGGGAACAATAAAAGCTTTATAATTTGATTAAAAATATTAAATATTTATAAATCAATTATATAAAGCAGTGAATTCTCAGAGAATGATACATAGAAAGTAACCTTTCATGTTGAAAAGTATTTAAGATGTACATATGGATACATACAGTTCTTATAGATTCATGAGTTCCCTAAGCTTGACCTCTATTATTTAATAATATTTTAATGCCCTATCTAATGCATATTTAAAAAGTTTTTTTTTTTTTTGCGATTTTTATTTAATGACCATTAGTTTTTAGGATTCTCCTTGGCATGTTAGAGGATACGCTCGACTATGCATTGACGGACTCCACCAGCGGTGCGGCAGATACGCCTCCTGCGGATCACATTGCCGTTGTTGTTGTTGTTGTTGTTGTTCCTCCTACGCCTACGGATCCAACGCCTGCGCCACCTGCGACGCCTGCCGCTGCCCTTGGTTGTGGGGGCTGAAGTGGGGGCCACGGTGGTTGTGGTGGTGGCGGTATCAGGATCGGTGGGCGTGGTGGGATCGGTGGGCGAAGTCGGAGTAGCAGGATCGGTGGGCGAAGTTGGAGAAGTCGGATCAGTGGGCGAAGTTGGATCAGCAGGCGAGGTCGGAGAAGTAGGATCGGTTGGAGAAGTCGGATCATTCTGGGCGCAGGCAATCGCGATTAGAGCCACCAGGCCCAGGAGCAGGGCGAGTTTGTTACACATCTTGGAGCTGTGTCACTGGATCACTGTAAATCTTTCGATTCGGATTTCATCTTTTATAGGGAGAAATCCAAAGCGGTGTGTGTGTTAGCAACTCTTCTTTAGTGGGTAAAGACAGGTGTCGTCGTTCTGTCAGAGCAAACAAAAGAAGGGCTGATCTTTTCATTGAAGAGCTTACACCATTTGTGCCAAATATTTATTGTTTAAACAATATGTATGGGAATTCCAGGCAGTCGGAAAAATACAGGTTGAATAGCCGATGTACTGCCTAATAGTACTATTTGAAATCTAGTATTATTTACTTTTTCAAACTGAGGGAATATCGACAGCTGTGAAAGTCTTTAAAGTTTTACCTCAAGTGAAGATCTTACAAATAAATGTATTATAATTTTAGTAAGAAGTGAACTATATATTCTTGGCCAAAAGGCGAGTCGACATATTCTTGTCTGTCTATCAATATATTCTATATACTACTACTATAGTCTTTATTAGTTTATGTATATTTTTTATTTTGAAAAGAAAATTAACATATTCGAGTGAAACGCTTTTAATTCCTGTTAGCGCGCCACACACATATCATTCCTGCAAACAAATATTTATACTTTTGTGGTTTCCTATTTATTTTATGTTTGTCACTTTACTAGTATTTTTTATTAAGTATTTAAATTATTAAATACTAATTACACCTGGGCGTATACGTAACGTGCATTAGCAACAGTGCCAATGCATTGCATACTTTCGCGCTGAGTTTAGACCGGAAACACAGGTTGCAATACAAGCATTCGATTTTTGGCCGCTAGATGGCGGTCGAGAAGACGTCAAAAATACCCTACAAAAATTACGTATACGCAATGGTGTATACATTTTCATTAGCTTTATTTTTTGTTTTACATATATTTAACGATTCGACATTAAATTCTTAATTTTGTTTAAATAATGAATGATTAATCAATGACATCGAATTTATAAGAGACAAGAAAGCAACTATTTACGCAAAATTCCCCACCTTTACAGAAAAATCCTTCATAACTTAGTCAAAAATGCATTAATTTCCAATCGGAAAACTTTTCTATGCTGGTTTTTACTAGGTTAACGCATCTGCACATTGAATTTTAAATTAAAAAAAAAAATTAATTTTTCACCAATTTTTGAAAATTTTAACGATGTAACCCCTTATATTTTTTTCAAAATTTTGAAAAAAATAAATTTTTACAAGACATTGCTAGATCGATTCGGCGATTGATGCTGATCAAGAATATATATGATTTATAGGGTCGGAAATGACTCCTTCACTGCGTTCCAAGCTTCTGAATAAAAGTATAATACCATTTTTTGAGTAGATTTTTCGATATTTTTATATGAGATTTTTTTCGTCAAATCCAGATTTAAAAATCTCATAACTAAGCCAAAAAAGCATTAATTTTAATTCCGAAAGCTGTTCTATGCTAGTTTTTAGTAGGTTAATAAATCTGCATACTCAGTTTAAAACTTTAGCAAATTTAATTTTTTGGCAATTTTTGAAAATTTTAATGATGTAACCCCTTTCCTTTTTTTGAAAAAATGGCAAATTTTTGAAAAATTTTGTTTTCGTCCGGAGACGGCTAGATCGACTCGCCTTTTGATGCTGATCAAGAATATATATGATTTATAGGGTCGGAAATGACTCCTTCACAGTGTTTCAAGCTTCTGACTAAAATTGTCATACCCTGCAAGGGTATAAAAATCTGAAGGATAAGTAAAAAATCAGAAACCGACGGCAGCAGCAAAATCTCGGCAAATATTAAACGATAGCCTTAAGGTCGGTGATTGAAATTATAATACTCTGCAAGGGTATAAAAGGTGAAGAAAATTGCATGATAAATTCAGATGCCGAAACATTTTCTTAAGCACCTTATTTATGAACTTTTATATAAAAGGCTTTTAATATAAAATTAAATTTATATTAAAGGAGTTTAATACAAAAGATTAGAGAAATGAGGGGCTTATTAAGCTGAAGCACTAATATTTGATTGCTGTACCCAATTAAATATTTGTCAGTTCGTTGTATTATTCAGATTTTATTTCCAAACCAATAGTTTTTCGGATTCCCAAGGGTATTTTAGAAAATGCGTTCGATTCTGCGCTCACGGAATCCGCCTTCACGGAAGCCTCCTTCACGGAGCCTGCGACCGCCAAAGTTTACCTCGCGGAACCTGCGACCACCATTCAACCTCCTGCGCCTCCAGCGGTTGCCATTGTTCCTGCGCCTGCGAATCCAACGCCTGCGGAACCTCCTACGGCGGGTCCTCGCGGTCGTCGTGGCAACTGTGGTGGTCGTCGTGGTGGTGGTGGTGGTGGCGGCAGCATCAGTGGGCGAAGTGGGTGAAGTTGGCGAAGTAGGGGAAGTTGGCGATGTAGGAGAAGTTGGAGACGTTGGCGAAGTTAGCGAAGTCGGGGAAGTTGGAGAGGTTGGAGAGGTTGGAGAAGTTGGAGAAGTCGGATCATCGACGGCGTAAACAGCCGCGATGAGGGCCAGAGCTCCCAGGAGCAGGGTGAGTTTGGAACACATAGTGGAGCTGTGTCACTGGATCACTATGAATCTTCTGATTCCGTCTTGCCTTTTTATAGGCAGAATTCAAAGCTCTCCTAAGATCATGTATTTGCTTAAACTCTTCTTTCGTGTATAAAGACAGTTGTCGCGCTTTTAGAATAAACACAATTGGGAGCAAATAGAAGAGCTACCTAAGAATATGTGGAAAGTTTTTAGAGATGTGAGAGGCTTTTGCGGGAATGCAAACACAGACTTCTTAGTTATCATTAGCTGCAGGTTTTGTTTAATTATTTTAGGCATTGTTCAAAAATCTGTTTTTTCATTGTTTAGTTATTCTCTAAATTTGTCTTCTTTAAATGTATAGTTCTATACATTTTTTCAAGTGTTCACAAAAAGAAACCCCCAAAATTGTTTTGTATTATTTCTATACAAAGAAGTAAATTAAATTGTAATTAAGGAATTTAAGATTCTATAAATAAAGAAGTCAATATAAGGCAGGAAGCTAAGTTCGAGAACCCGAAATTTCTATACCCTACACCCTGTAAAAATCTATCGGAAAAGTGCATTAAAATGATAAAACAGAACCTGCTGATCAAGAATATATATGAATTATTGGGTCGCAAATGACTCCTTTACGGCGTTTCATGCTTTAAGCAAAATTCCCATTATAATTTCCTAATAAAATTTAAAGCAAATTGCTTTCAATTGGTTCATCAAACCTTAGCGATATAAGTCCAAGCATTTACACCCTATAATTGCAGTCCTTAATAAATATTTTCATATGCACACACATACACTTATCACGTATCCCTGAGCATATTCACAATTTGCCATGAGTTGGCAAAAATTTATCGCTTATGGCATCAACAACTGTTGCCCACATATATAAATTTGTGCTGTGCTATATTTATCAGACGACGCCGCATGACGCTCATTATTTTTCAGCCCACGCTCCGGAGCTTTTCTCCATAACTTTCCTCCATAGCTTTCCTCCTGGGTTTTCCTTTTTTCCCAGACTCACCCATCGATCCCGTTTTCCACCCCCAGCACAACCCTTGGAAGGGCCCTTGGGCGAGGGCACATTTTGTGTTGGAATATAATGAAAATGGGAGAATATATACAAAAACATTTTGTGTTAAATATTTTACATGCAGATTGCTGAAAAACTTGCCAAACATCCTTTGTCTTGTTGCACGTGGAAACTTTGATTCATTTTTTTTTTTTTTTGTAGGGCAAGTCTTCGGTCGTGAACACACTTTGAAAATTCTTATATTTGTATAATTTTTAAATTTGTAAAACATATCTTTTCTCGCAGAAAAAACGTGTGTTTGCCTTGAATTCGCTTTGAAAATTGATTGTGTAATTTTTTAGTTATTACAAGTAGTTTTTTCTTGCAGAAGAACTGTTTTTGTTATCTTATGTGTTAATATTTGTAAGTTATATTTTAAATATTGTACCTAAAGTTCTGCTCGATTTATTCCCAGTGTTCTCTCCATTTTTAAGGCCATCTGGTTAAGATTTCCCAAATTCAAATTGTCAACAATTTCCAAGCGTTTGGCCCAATTGTGTCTTTTATGGGACACAAGCCTCAATGACAAGGCTGAAGAAACTGAGGAGTACAGAGGGAAGAGGTCATTCCGAGCAGAACTTGCTGCTAAGTCATGTATGGTTCCAGCAGAGAGCTGCTTTTTTCTCGGACTACTTGGCAGCCTGAAGGAGCTTTTTGTGTCTTGATTTCATTTCAAGACATTTACAAATTATGCCTGGCCCGGAGGTTCACACTTGTTGGTCTGCTCAGCAACCTCAGCTGCTCGACTTGTGTGTTTTGTTTCTTTACTTCTTCTTTTTTTGGCAAATCGATGGCTGCAGTTTTTCATTTCGGTCTGAATGTCTGGACCAAGACACGGTTCAAACAGTTCAAACGTCAGACCAGCAAATTGAGTGACAATGATGCGGTCGATGCCTGGACTTGTGTTTGTTTTTACTTTATTGTAGCAATTATTATACCCTTGCAGGGTATTATAATTTAGTCAAAAGCTTAAAACGAAGTGAAGGAATCATTTCCGACCCTATAAATCATATATATTCTTGATCAGCATTAACAAACGAATCGATCCGACCAAAATTTATTTTTTTCAAAATTTTCAAAATTTTATAAGGGGTAACATCGATAAAATTTTCAAAAATGGGCAAAAAAAATTACTTTTTAGAATTTAAAAACGCAGTATGCAGATGTTTTAGCGCCATAAAAACCAGCATAGAAAAACTTTCCGAATTGAAATTAATGCATTTTTGGCTTAGTTATGATAGATGGAAAACTTGGTTTTACTCAAAAAATAAGCATATAAAAATCCTTTATTTTTATATCCTTGAAGGATATTTAAGATTTAGTCAGAAGCTTGTAATAATGTGAAGGAATCATTTCCGACCCTATAAACCATATATATTATTGATCAGAATCAACAGATGAATCGATCTAGCCATGTTTGGTGAAAAAAAAAATTTTCGTAATTTTTTCAAAATTTGAAAAATTGATAAGGGGTTACATTTTTAGAATTTAAAAACGGAGTATGCAGATTTGTTAGCGCCATAAAAACCATCATAGAAAAACCTTCCGAATTGAAATTAATGCATTTTTGGCTTAGTTATGAAAAATAAGAATATCAAAATCCTTTATTTTTATATCCTTGAAGGATATTTCAGATTTAGTCAGAAGCTTGCAATAAACGGAGTATGCAGATTTGTTAGCGCCATAAAAACCAGCATAGGAACACTTTCCGAATTGAAATTAATGCATTTTTGGCTTAGTTATGATAGATGGAAAACTTGGTTTTACTCAAAAAATAAGCATATAAAAATCCTTTATTTATATATCCTTGAAGGATATTTAAGATTTAGTCAGAAGCTTGTAATAATGTGAAGGAATCATTTCCGACCCTATAAACCATATATATTATTGATCAGAATCAACAGATGAATCGATCTAGCCATGTTTGGTGAAAAAAAAAATTTTCGAAATTTTTTCAAAATTTGAAAAATTGATAAGGGGTTACATCATTAAAATTGTCAAAATTTGACAAAAAATTGAATTTTTAGAATTTAAAAACGGAGTATGCAGATATGTTAGCGCCATAAAAACCAGCATAGAAAAACCTTTCGAATTGAAATTAATGCATTTTTGGCTTAGTTATGAAAAATAAGAATATCAAAATCCTTTATTTTTATATCCTTGAAGGATATTTCAGATTTAGTCAGAAGCTTGCAATAAACGGAGTATGCAGATTTGTTAGCGCCATAAAAACCAGCATAGGAACACTTTCCGAATTGAAATTAATGCATTTTTGGCTTAGTTATGATAGATGGAAAACTTGGTTTTACTCAAAAAATAAGCATATAAAAATCCTTTATTTTTATATCCTTGAAGGATATTTAAGATTTAGTCAGAAGCTTGTAATAATGTGAAGGAATCATTTCCGACCCTATAAACCATATATATTATTGATCAGAATCAACAGATGAATCGATCTAGCCATGTTTGGTGAAAAAAAAAATTTTCGTAATTTTTTCAAAATTTGAAAAATTGATAAGGGGTTACATTTTTAGAATTTAAAAACGGAGTATGCAGATTTGTTAGCGCCATAAAAACCAGCATAGAAAAACCTTCCGAATTGAAATTAATGCATTTTTGGCTTAGTTATGAAAAATAAGAATATCAAAATCCTTTATTTTTATATCCTTGAAGGATATTTCAGATTTAGTCAGAAGCTTGCAATAAACGGAGTATGCAGATTTGTTAGCGCCATAAAAACCAGCATAGGAACACTTTCCGAATTGAAATTAATGCATTTTTGGCTTAGTTATGATAGATGGAAAACTTGGTTTTACTCAAAAAATAAGCATATAAAAATCCTTTATTTATATATCCTTGAAGGATATTTAAGATTTAGTCAGAAGCTTGTAATAATGTGAAGGAATCATTTCCGACCCTATAAACCATATATATTATTGATCAGAATCAACAGATGAATCGATCTAGCCATGTTTGGTGAAAAAAAAAATTTTCGAAATTTTTTCAAAATTTGAAAAATTGATAAGGGGTTACATCATTAAAATTGTCAAAATTTGACAAAAAATTGAATTTTTAGAATTTAAAAACGGAGTATGCAGATATGTTAGCGCCATAAAAACCAGCATAGAAAAACCTTCCGAATTGAAATTAATGCATTTTTGGCTTAGTTATGAAAAATAAGAATATCAAAATCCTTTATTTTTATATCCTTGAAGGATATTTCAGATTTAGTCAGAAGCTTGCAATAAACGGAGTATGCAGATTTGTTAGCGCCATAAAAACCAGCATAGGAACACTTTCCGAATTGAAATTAATGCATTTTTGGCTTAGTTATGATAGATGGAAAACTTGGTTTTACTCAAAAAATAAGCATATAAAAATCCTTTATTTTTATATCCTTGAAGGATATTTAAGATTTAGTCAGAAGCTTGTAATAATGTGAAGGAATCATTTCCGACCCTGTAAACCATATATATTATTGATCAGAATCAACAGATGAATCGATCTAGCCATGTTTGGTGAAAAAAAAAATTTTCGAAATTTTTTCAAAATTTGAAAAATTGATAAGGGGTTACATCATTAAAATTGTCAAAATTTGACAAAAAATTGAATTTTTAGAATTTAAAAACGGAGTATGCAGATTTGTTAGCGCCATAAAAACCAGCATAGAAAAACCTTTCGAATTGAAATTAATGCATTTTTGGCTTAGTTATGAAAAATAAGAATATCAAAATCCTTTATTTTTATATCCTTGAAGGATATTTCAGATTTAGTCAGAAGCTTGCAATAAACGGAGTATGCAGATTTGTAGCGCCATAAAAACCAGCATAGGAACACTTTCCGAATTGAAATAAATGCATTTTTGGCTTAGTTATGATAGATGGAAAACTTGGTTTTACTCAAAAAATAAGCATATAAAAATCCTTTATTTTTATATCCTTGAAGGATATTTAAGATTTAGTCAGAAGCTTGTAATAATGTGAAGGAATCATTTCCGACCCTATAAACCATATATATTATTGATCAGAATCAACAGATGAATCGATCTAGCCATGTTTGGTAAAAAAAAAAATTTTCGAAATTTTTTCAAAATTTGAAAAATTGATAAGGGGTTACATCATTAAAATTGTCAAAATTTGACAAAAAATTGAATTTTTAGAATTTAAAAACGGAGTATGCAGATTTGTTAGCGCCATAAAAACCAGCATAGAAAAACCTTTCGAATTGAAATTAATGCATTTTTGGCTTAGTTATGAAAAATAAGAATATCAAAATCCTTTATTTTTATATCCTTGAAGGATATTTCAGATTTAGTCAGAAGCTTGCAATAAACGGAGTATGCAGATTTGTTAGCGCCATAAAAACCAGCATAGGAACACTTTCCGAATTGAAATTAATGCATTTTTGGCTTAGTTATGATAGATGGAAAACTTGGTTTTACTCAAAAAATAAGCATATAAAAATCCTTTATTTTTATATCCTTGAAGGATATTTAAGATTTAGTCAGAGGCTTGTAATAGTGTGAAGGAATCATTTCCGACCCTATAAACCATATATATTATTGATCAGAATCAACAGATGAATCGATCTAGCCATGTTTGGTGAAAAAAAAATTTTTCGAAATTTTTTCAAAATTTGAAAAATTGATAAGGGGTTACATCATTAAAATTGTCAAAATTTGACAAAAAATTGAATTTTTAGAATTTAAAAACGGAGTATGCAGATTTGTTAGCGCCATAAAAACCAGCATAGAAAAACCTTCCGAATTGAAATTAATGCATTTTTGGCTTAGTTATGAAAAATAAGAATATCAAAATCCTTTATTTTTATATCCTTGAAGGATATTTCAGATTTAGTCAGAAGCTTGCAATAAACGGAGTATGCAGATTTGTTAGCGCCATAAAAACCAGCATAGGAACACTTTCCGAATTGAAATTAATGCATTTTTGGCTTAGTTATGATAGATGGAAAACTTGGTTTTACTCAAAAAATAAGCATATAAAAATCCTTTATTTTTATATCCTTGAAGGATATTTAAGATTTAGTCAGAAGCTTGTATAAATGTGAAGGAATCATTTCCGACCCTATAAACCATATATATTATTGATCAGAATCAACAGATGAATCGATCTAGCCATGTTTGGTGAAAAAAAATTTTTTCGAAATTTTTTCAAAATTTGAAAAATTGATAAGGGGTTACATCATTAAAATTGTCAAAATTTGACAAAAAATTGAATTTTTAGAATTTAAAAACGGAGTATGCAGATTTGTTAGCGCCATAAAAACCAGCATAGAAAAACCTTTCGAATTGAAATTAATGCATTTTTGGCTTAGTTATGAAAAATAAGAATATCAAAATCCTTTATTTTTATATCCTTGAAGGATATTTCAGATTTAGTCAGAAGCTTGCAATAAACGGAGTATGCAGATTTGTTAGCGCCATAAAAACCAGCATAGGAACACTTTCCGAATTGAAATTAATGCATTTTTGGCTTAGTTATGATAGATGGAAAACTTGGTTTTACTCAAAAAATAAGCATATAAAAATCCTTTATTTTTATATCCTTGAAGGATATTTAAGATTTAGTCAGAAGCTTGTAATAATGTGAAGGAATCATTTCCGACCCTATAAACCATATATATTATTGATCAGAATCAACAGATGAATCGATCTAGCCATGTTTGGTAAAAAAAAAAATTTTCGAAATTTTTTCAAAATTTGAAAAATTGATAAGGGGTTACATCATTAAAATTGTCAAAATTTGACAAAAAATTGAATTTTTAGAATTTAAAAACGGAGTATGCAGATTTGTTAGCGCCATAAAAACCAGCATAGAAAAACCTTCCGAATTGAAATTAATGCATTTTTGGCTTAGTTATGAAAAATAAGAATATCAAAATAGTTTATTTTTATATCCTTGAAGGATATTTCAGATTTAGTCAGAAGCTTGCAATAAACGGAGTATGCAGATTTGTTAGCGCCATAAAAACCAGCATAGGAACACTTTCCGAATTGAAATTAATGCATTTTTGGCTTAGTTATGATAGATGGAAAACTTGGTTTTACTCAAAAAATAAGCATATAAAAATCCTTTATTTATATATCCTTGAAGGATATTTAAGATTTAGTCAGAAGCTTGTAATAATGTGAAGGAATCATTTCCGACCCTATAAACCATATATATTATTGATCAGAATCAACAGCTGAATCGATCTAGCCATGTTTGGTGAAAAAAAAATTTTTTCGAAATTTTTTCAAAATTTGAAAAATTGATAAGGGGTTACATCATTAAAATTGTCAAAATTTGACAAAAAATTGAATTTTTAGAATTTAAAAACGGAGTATGCAGATTTGTTAGCGCCATAAAAACCAGCATAGAAAAAACTTCCGAATTGAAATGAATGCATTTTTGGCTTAGTTATGAAAAATAAGAATATCAAAATCCTTTATTTTTATATCCTTGAAGGATATTTCAGATTTAGTCAGAAGCTTGCAATAAACGGAGTATGCAGATTTGTTAGCGCCATAAAAACCAGCATAGGAACACTTTCCGAATTGAAATTAATGCATTTTTGGCTTAGTTATGATAGATGGAAAACTTGGTTTTACTCAAAAAATAAGCATATAAAAATCCTTTATTTTTATATCCTTGAAGGATATTTAAGATTTAGTCAGAAGCTTGTAATAATGTGAAGGAATCATTTCCGACCCTATAAACCATATATATTATTGATCAGAATCAACAGATGAATCGATCTAGCCATGTTTGGTGAAAAAAAATTTTTTCGAAATTTTTTCAAAATTTGAAAAATTGATAAGGGGTTACATCATTAAAATTGTCAAAATTTGACAAAAAATTGAATTTTTAGAATTTAAAAACGGAGTATGCAGATTTGTTAGCGCCATAAAAACCAGCATAGAAAAACCTTCCGAATTGAAATTAATGCATTTTTGGCTTAGTTATGAAAAATAAGAATATCAAAATCCTTTATTTTTATATCCTTGAAGGATATTTCAGATTTAGTCAGAAGCTTGCAATAAACGGAGTATGCAGATTTGTTAGCGCCATAAAAACCAGCATAGGAACACTTTCCGAATTGAAATTAATGCATTTTTGGCTTAGTTATGATAGATGGAAAACTTGGTTTTACTCAAAAAATAAGCATATAAAAATCCTTTATTTTTATATCCTTGAAGGATATTTAAGATTTAGTCAGAAGCTTGTAATAATGTGAAGGAATCATTTCCGACCCTATAAACCATATATATTATTGATCAGAATCAACAGATGAATCGATCTAGCCATGTTTGGTAAAAAAAAAAATTTTCGAAATTTTTTCAAAATTTGAAAAATTGATAAGGGGTTACATCATTAAAATTGTCAAAATTTGACAAAAAATTGAATTTTTAGAATTTAAAAACGGAGTATGCAGATTTGTTAGCGCCATAAAAACCAGCATAGGAACACTTTCCGAATTGAAATTAATGCATTTTTGGCTTAGTTATGATAGATGGAAAACTTGGTTTTACTCAAAAAATAAGCATATAAAAATCCTTTATTTTTATATCCTTGAAGGATATTTAAGATTTAGTCAGAGGCTTGTAATAGTGTGAAGGAATCATTTCCGACCCTATAAACCATATATATTATTGATCAGAATCAACAGATGAATCGATCTAGCCATGTTTGGTGAAAAAAAATTTTTCGAAATTTTTTCAAAATTTGAAAAATTGATAAGGGGTTACATCATTAAAATTGTCAAAATTTGACAAAAAATTGAATTTTTAGAATTTAAAAACGGAGTATGCAGATATGTTAGCGCCATAAAAACCAGCATAGAAAAACCTTTCGAATTAAAATTAATGCATTTTTGGCTTAGTTATGATAGATGGAAAACTTGGTTTTACTCAAAAAATAAGCATATAAAAATCCTTTATTTTTATATCCTTGAAGGATATTTAAGATTTAGTCAGAGGCTTGTAATAATGTGAAGGAATCATTTCCGACCCTATAAACCATATATATTATTGATCAGAATCAACAGATGAATCGATCTAGCCATGTTTGGTGAAAAAAAAAATTTTCGAAATTTTTTCAAAATTTGAAAAATTGATAAGGGGTTACATCATTAAAATTGTCAAAATTTGACAAAAAATTGAATTTTTAGAATTTAAAAACGGAGTATGCAGATATGTTAGCGCCATAAAAACCAGCATAGAAAAACCTTTCGAATTGAAATTAATGCATTTTTGGCTTAGTTATGAAAAATAAGAATATCAAAATCCTTTATTTTTATATCCTTGAAGGATATTTCAGATTTAGTCAGAAGCTTGCAATAAACGGAGTATGCAGATTTGTTAGCGCCATAAAAACCAGCATAGGAACACTTTCCGAATTGAAATTAATGCATTTTTGGCTTAGTTATGATAGATGGAAAACTTGGTTTTACTCAAAAAATAAGCATATAAAAATCCTTTATTTTTATATCCTTGAAGGATATTTAAGATTTAGTCAGAAGCTTGTAATAATGTGAAGGAATCATTTCCGACCCTATAAACCATATATATTATTGATCAGAATCAACAGATGAATCGATCTAGCCATGTTTGGTGAAAAAAAATTTTTTCGAAATTTTTTCAAAATTTGAAAAATTGATAAGGGGTTACATCATTAAAATTGTCAAAATTTGACAAAAAATTGAATTTTTAGAATTTAAAAACGGAGTATGCAGATTTGTTAGCGCCATAAAAACCAGCATAGAAAAACCTTTCGAATTGAAATTAATGCATTTTTGGCTTAGTTATGAAAAATAAGAATATCAAAATCCTTTATTTTTATATCCTTGAAGGATATTTCAGATTTAGTCAGAAGCTTGCAATAAACGGAGTATGCAGATTTGTTAGCGCCATAAAAACCAGCATAGGAACACTTTCCGAATTGAAATTAATGCATTTTTGGCTTAGTTATGATAGATGGAAAACTTGGTTTTACTCAAAAAATAAGCATATAAAAATCCTTTATTTTTATATCCTTGAAGGATATTTAAGATTTAGTCAGAAGCTTGTATAAATGTGAAGGAATCATTTCCGACCCTATAAACCATATATATTATTGATCAGAATCAACAGATGAATCGATCTAGCCATGTTTGGTGAAAAAAAATTTTTTCGAAATTTTTTCAAAATTTGAAAAATTGATAAGGGGTTACATCATTAAAATTGTCAAAATTTGACAAAAAATTGAATTTTTAGAATTTAAAAACGGAGTATGCAGATTTGTTAGCGCCATAAAAACCAGCATAGAAAAACCTTTCGAATTGAAATTAATGCATTTTTGGCTTAGTTATGAAAAATAAGAATATCAAAATCCTTTATTTTTATATCCTTGAAGGATATTTCAGATTTAGTCAGAAGCTTGCAATAAACGGAGTATGCAGATTTGTTAGCGCCATAAAAACCAGCATAGGAACACTTTCCGAATTGAAATTAATGCATTTTTGGCTTAGTTATGATAGATGGAAAACTTGGTTTTACTCAAAAAATAAGCATATAAAAATCCTTTATTTTTATATCCTTGAAGGATATTTAAGATTTAGTCAGAAGCTTGTAATAATGTGAAGGAATCATTTCCGACCCTATAAACCATATATATTATTGATCAGAATCAACAGATGAATCGATCTAGCCATGTTTGGTAAAAAAAAAAATTTTCGAAATTTTTTCAAAATTTGAAAAATTGATAAGGGGTTACATCATTAAAATTGTCAAAATTTGACAAAAAATTGAATTTTTAGAATTTAAAAACGGAGTATGCAGATTTGTTAGCGCCATAAAAACCAGCATAGAAAAACCTTTCGAATTGAAATTAATGCATTTTTGGCTTAGTTATGAAAAATAAGAATATCAAAATCCTTTATTTTTATATCCTTGAAGGATATTTCAGATTTAGTCAGAAGCTTGCAATAAACGGAGTATGCAGATTTGTTAGCGCCATAAAAACCAGCATAGGAACACTTTCCGAATTGAAATTAATGCATTTTTGGCTTAGTTATGATAGATGGAAAACTTGGTTTTACTCAAAAAATAAGCATATAAAAATCCTTTATTTTTATATCCTTGAAGGATATTTAAGATTTAGTCAGAAGCTTGTAATAATGTGAAGGAATCATTTCCGACCCTATAAACCATATATATTATTGATCAGAATCAACAGATGAATCGATCTAGCCATGTTTGGTGAAAAAAATTTTTTTCGAAATTTTTTCAAAATTTGAAAAATTGATAAGGGGTTACATCATTAAAATTGTCAAAATTTGACAAAAAATTGAATTTTTAGAATTTAAAAACTGAGTATGCAGATTTGTTAGCGCCATAAAAACCAGCATAGAAAAACCTTCCGAATTGAAATTAATGCATTTTTGGCTTAGTTATGAAAAATAAGAATATCAAAATAGTTTATTTT
The DNA here is from genome assembly GCA_035046265.1 of Drosophila bunnanda. Taxonomy (NCBI): domain Eukaryota; kingdom Metazoa; phylum Arthropoda; class Insecta; order Diptera; family Drosophilidae; genus Drosophila; species Drosophila bunnanda. The sequence continues at coordinate 10,805,472 of JAWNOB010000075.1, forward strand.
TATATCCTTGAAGGATATTTCAGATTTAGTCAGAAGCTTGCAATAAACGGAGTATGCAGATTTGTTAGCGCCATAAAAACCAGCATAGGAACACTTTCCGAATTGAAATTAATGCATTTTTGGCTTAGTTATGATAGATGGAAAACTTGGTTTTACTCAAAAAATAAGCATATAAAAATCCTTTATTTATATATCCTTGAAGGATATTTAAGATTTAGTCAGAAGCTTGTAATAATGTGAAGGAATCATTTCCGACCCTATAAACCATATATATTATTGATCAGAATCAACAGCTGAATCGATCTAGCCATGTTTGGTGAAAAAAAAATTTTTTCGAAATTTTTTCAAAATTTGAAAAATTGATAAGGGGTTACATCATTAAAATTGTCAAAATTTGACAAAAAATTGAATTTTTAGAATTTAAAAACGGAGTATGCAGATTTGTTAGCGCCATAAAAACCAGCATAGAAAAAACTTCCGAATTGAAATGAATGCATTTTTGGCTTAGTTATGAAAAATAAGAATATCAAAATCCTTTATTTTTATATCCTTGAAGGATATTTCAGATTTAGTCAGAAGCTTGCAATAAACGGAGTATGCAGATTTGTTAGCGCCATAAAAACCAGCATAGGAACACTTTCCGAATTGAAATTAATGCATTTTTGGCTTAGTTATGATAGATGGAAAACTTGGTTTTACTCAAAAAATAAGCATATAAAAATCCTTTATTTTTATATCCTTGAAGGATATTTAAGATTTAGTCAGAAGCTTGTAATAATGTGAAGGAATCATTTCCGACCCTATAAACCATATATATTATTGATCAGAATCAACAGATGAATCGATCTAGCCATGTTTGGTAAAAAAAAAAATTTTCGAAATTTTTTCAAAATTTGAAAAATTGATAAGGGGTTACATCATTAAAATTGTCAAAATTTGAAAAAAAATTGAATTTTTAGAATTTAAAAACGGAGTATGCAGATTTGTTAGCGCCATAAAAACCAGCATAGGAACACTTTCCGAATTGAAATTAATGCATTTTTGGCTTAGTTATGATAGATGGAAAACTTGGTTTTACTCAAAAAATAAGCATATAAAAATCCTTTATTTTTATATCCTTGAAGGATATTTAAGATTTAGTCAGAGGCTTGTAATAGTGTGAAGGAATCATTTCCGACCCTATAAACCATATATATTATTGATCAGAATCAACAGATGAATCGATCTAGCCATGTTTGGTGAAAAAAAATTTTTCGAAATTTTTTCAAAATTTGAAAAATTGATAAGGGGTTACATCATTAAAATTGTCAAAATTTGACAAAAAATTGAATTTTTAGAATTTAAAAACGGAGTATGCAGATATGTTAGCGCCATAAAAACCAGCATAGAAAAACCTTTCGAATTAAAATTAATGCATTTTTGGCTTAGTTATGATAGATGGAAAACTTGGTTTTACTCAAAAAATAAGCATATAAAAATCCTTTATTTTTATATCCTTGAAGGATATTTAAGATTTAGTCAGAGGCTTGTAATAATGTGAAGGAATCATTTCCGACCCTATAAACCATATATATTATTGATCAGAATCAACAGATGAATCGATCTAGCCATGTTTGGTGAAAAAAAAAATTTTCGAAATTTTTTCAAAATTTGAAAAATTGATAAGGGGTTACATCATTAAAATTGTCAAAATTTGACAAAAAATTGAATTTTTAGAATTTAAAAACGGAGTATGCAGATATGTTAGCGCCATAAAAACCAGCATAGAAAAACCTTTCGAATTGAAATTAATGCATTTTTGGCTTAGTTATGAAAAATAAGAATATCAAAATCCTTTATTTTTATATCCTTGAAGGATATTTCAGATTTAGTCAGAAGCTTGCAATAAACGGAGTATGCAGATTTGTTAGCGCCATAAAAACCAGCATAGGAACACTTTCCGAATTGAAATTAATGCATTTTTGGCTTAGTTATGATAGATGGAAAACTTGGTTTTACTCAAAAAATAAGCATATAAAAATCCTTTATTTTTATATCCTTGAAGGATATTTAAGATTTAGTCAGAAGCTTGTAATAATGTGAAGGAATCATTTCCGACCCTATAAACCATATATATTATTGATCAGAATCAACAGATGAATCGATCTAGCCATGTTTGGTGAAAAAAAATTTTTTCGAAATTTTTTCAAAATTTGAAAAATTGATAAGGGGTTACATCATTAAAATTGTCAAAATTTGACAAAAAATTGAATTTTTAGAATTTAAAAACGGAGTATGCAGATTTGTTAGCGCCATAAAAACCAGCATAGAAAAACCTTTCGAATTGAAATTAATGCATTTTTGGCTTAGTTATGAAAAATAAGAATATCAAAATCCTTTATTTTTATATCCTTGAAGGATATTTCAGATTTAGTCAGAAGCTTGCAATAAACGGAGTATGCAGATTTGTTAGCGCCATAAAAACCAGCATAGGAACACTTTCCGAATTGAAATTAATGCATTTTTGGCTTAGTTATGATAGATGGAAAACTTGGTTTTACTCAAAAAATAAGCATATAAAAATCCTTTATTTTTATATCCTTGAAGGATATTTAAGATTTAGTCAGAAGCTTGTATAAATGTGAAGGAATCATTTCCGACCCTATAAACCATATATATTATTGATCAGAATCAACAGATGAATCGATCTAGCCATGTTTGGTGAAAAAAAATTTTTTCGAAATTTTTTCAAAATTTGAAAAATTGATAAGGGGTTACATCATTAAAATTGTCAAAATTTGACAAAAAATTGAATTTTTAGAATTTAAAAACGGAGTATGCAGATTTGTTAGCGCCATAAAAACCAGCATAGAAAAACCTTTCGAATTGAAATTAATGCATTTTTGGCTTAGTTATGAAAAATAAGAATATCAAAATCCTTTATTTTTATATCCTTGAAGGATATTTCAGATTTAGTCAGAAGCTTGCAATAAACGGAGTATGCAGATTTGTTAGCGCCATAAAAACCAGCATAGGAACACTTTCCGAATTGAAATTAATGCATTTTTGGCTTAGTTATGATAGATGGAAAACTTGGTTTTACTCAAAAAATAAGCATATAAAAATCCTTTATTTTTATATCCTTGAAGGATATTTAAGATTTAGTCAGAAGCTTGTAATAATGTGAAGGAATCATTTCCGACCCTATAAACCATATATATTATTGATCAGAATCAACAGATGAATCGATCTAGCCATGTTTGGTAAAAAAAAAAATTTTCGAAATTTTTTCAAAATTTGAAAAATTGATAAGGGGTTACATCATTAAAATTGTCAAAATTTGACAAAAAATTGAATTTTTAGAATTTAAAAACGGAGTATGCAGATTTGTTAGCGCCATAAAAACCAGCATAGAAAAACCTTTCGAATTGAAATTAATGCATTTTTGGCTTAGTTATGAAAAATAAGAATATCAAAATCCTTTATTTTTATATCCTTGAAGGATATTTCAGATTTAGTCAGAAGCTTGCAATAAACGGAGTATGCAGATTTGTTAGCGCCATAAAAACCAGCATAGGAACACTTTCCGAATTGAAATTAATGCATTTTTGGCTTAGTTATGATAGATGGAAAACTTGGTTTTACTCAAAAAATAAGCATATAAAAATCCTTTATTTTTATATCCTTGAAGGATATTTAAGATTTAGTCAGAAGCTTGTAATAATGTGAAGGAATCATTTCCGACCCTATAAACCATATATATTATTGATCAGAATCAACAGATGAATCGATCTAGCCATGTTTGGTGAAAAAAATTTTTTTCGAAATTTTTTCAAAATTTGAAAAATTGATAAGGGGTTACATCATTAAAATTGTCAAAATTTGACAAAAAATTGAATTTTTAGAATTTAAAAACTGAGTATGCAGATTTGTTAGCGCCATAAAAACCAGCATAGAAAAACCTTCCGAATTGAAATTAATGCATTTTTGGCTTAGTTATGAAAAATAAGAATATCAAAATAGTTTATTTTTATATCCTTGAAGGATATTTCAGATTTAGTCAGAAGCTTGCAATAAACGGAGTATGCAGATTTGTTAGCGCCATAAAAACCAGCATAGGAACACTTTCCGAATTGAAATTAATGCATTTTTGGCTTAGTTATGATAGATGGAAAACTTGGTTTTACTCAAAAAATAAGCATATAAAAATCCTTTATTTATATATCCTTGAAGGATATTTAAGATTTAGTCAGAAGCTTGTAATAATGTGAAGGAATCATTTCCGACCCTATAAACCATATATATTATTGATCAGAATCAACAGCTGAATCGATCTAGCCATGTTTGGTGAAAAAAAAATTTTTTCGAAATTTTTTCAAAATTTGAAAAATTGATAAGGGGTTACATCATTAAAATTGTCAAAATTTGACAAAAAATTGAATTTTTAGAATTTAAAAACGGAGTATGCAGATTTGTTAGCGCCATAAAAACCAGCATAGAAAAAACTTCCGAATTGAAATGAATGCATTTTTGGCTTAGTTATGAAAAATAAGAATATCAAAATCCTTTATTTTTATATCCTTGAAGGATATTTCAGATTTAGTCAGAAGCTTGCAATAAACGGAGTATGCAGATTTGTTAGCGCCATAAAAACCAGCATAGGAACACTTTCCGAATTGAAATTAATGCATTTTTGGCTTAGTTATGATAGATGGAAAACTTGGTTTTACTCAAAAAATAAGCATATAAAAATCCTTTATTATTATATCCTTGAAGGATATTTAAGATTTAGTCAGAAGCTTGTAATAATGTGAAGGAATCATTTCCGACCCTATAAACCATATATATTATTGATCAGAATCAACAGCTGAATCGATCTAGCCATGTTTGGTGAAAAAAAAAATTTTCGAAATTTTTTCAAAATTTGAAAAATTGATAAGGGGTTACATCAATAAAATTGTCAAAATTTGACAAAAAATTGAATTTTTAGAATTTAAAAACGGAGTATGCAGATTTGTTGGCGCCATAAAAACCAGCATAGAAAAACCTTCCGAATTGAAATTAATGCATTTTTGGCTTAGTTATGAAAAATAAGCATATAAAAATCCTTTATTTTTATATCCTTGAAGGATATTTAAGATTTAGTCAGAAGCTTGCATAAACGGAGTATGCAGATTTGTTAGCGCCATAAAAACCAGCATAGAAAAACTTTCCGAATTGAAATTAATGCATTTTTGGCTTAGTTATGATAATTGGAAAACATGGTTTTACTCAAAAAATAAGCATATAAAAATCCTTTATTTTTATATCCTTGAAGGATATTTAAGATTTAGTCAGAAGCTTGTAATAATGTGAAGGAATCATTTCCGACCCTATAAACCGTATATATTATTGATCAGAATCAACAGATGAATCGATCTAGCCATGTTTGGTGAAAAAAAAATTTTTCGAAATTTTTTCAAAATTTGAAAAATTGATAAGGGGTTACATCATTAAAATTGTCAAAATTTGACAAAAAATTGAATTTTTAGAATTTAAAAACGGAGTATGCAGATTTGTTAGCGCCATAAAAACCAGCATAGAAAAACCTTCCGAATTGAAATTAATGCATTTTTGGCTTAGTTATGAAAAATAAGAATATCAAAATCCTTTATTTTTATATCCTTGAAGGATATTTCAGATTTAGTCAGAAGCTTGCAATTAACGGAGTATGCAGATTTGTTAGCGCCATAAAAACCAGCATAGGAACACTTTCCGAATTGAAATTAATGCATTTTTGGCTTAGTTATGATAGATGGAAAACTTGGTTTTACTCAAAAAATAAGCATATAAAAATCCTTTATTTATATATCCTTGAAGGATATTTAAGATTTAGTCAGAAGCTTGTAATAATGTGAAGGAATCATTTCCGACCCTATAAACCATATATATTATTGATCAGAATCAACAGATGAATCGATCTAGCCATGTTTGGTGAAAAAAATTTTTTTCGAAATTTTTTCAAAATTTGAAAAATTGATAAGGGGTTACATCATTAAAATTGTCAAAATTTGACAAAAAATTGAATTTTTAGAATTTAAAAACGGAGTATGCAGATTTGTTAGCGCCATAAAAACCAGCATAGAAAAACCTTCCGAATTGAAATTAATGCATTTTTGGCTTAGTTATGAAAAATAAGAATATCAAAATCCTTTATTTTTATATCCTTGAAGGATATTTCAGATTTAGTCAGAAGCTTGCAATAAACGGAGTATGCAGATTTGTTAGCGCCATAAAAACCAGCATAGGAACACTTTCCGAATTGAAATTAATGCATTTTTGGCTTAGTTATGATAGATGGAAAACTTGGTTTTACTCAAAAAATAAGCATATAAAAATCCTTTATTTTTATATCCTTGAAGGATATTTAAGATTTAGTCAGAAGCTTGTAATAATGTGAAGGAATCATTTCCGACCCTATAAACCGTATATATTATTGATCAGAATCAACAGATGAATCGATCTAGCCATGTTTGGTGAAAAAAAAATTTTTCGAAATTTTTTCAAAATTTGAAAAATTGATAAGGGGTTACATCATTAAAATTGTCAAAATTTGACAAAAAATTGAATTTTTAGAATTTAAAAACGGAGTATGCAGATTTGTTAGCGCCATAAAAACCAGCATAGAAAAACCTTCCGAATTGAAATTAATGCATTTTTGGCTTAGTTATGAAAAATAAGAATATCAAAATCCTTTATTTTTATATCCTTGAAGGATATTTCAGATTTAGTCAGAAGCTTGCAATTAACGGAGTATGCAGATTTGTTAGCGCCATAAAAACCAGCATAGGAACACTTTCCGAATTGAAATTAATGCATTTTTGGCTTAGTTATGATAGATGGAAAACTTGGTTTTACTCAAAAAATAAGCATATAAAAATCCTTTATTTATATATCCTTGAAGGATATTTAAGATTTAGTCAGAAGCTTGTAATAATGTGAAGGAATCATTTCCGACCCTATAAACCATATATATTATTGATCAGAATCAACAGCTGAATCGATCTAGCCATGTTTGGTGAAAAAAAAAATTTTCGAAATTTTTTCAAAATTTGAAAAATTGATAAGGGGTTACATCATTAAAATTGTCAAAATTTGACAAAAAATTGAATTTTTAGAATTAAAAAACGGAGTATGCAGATTTGTTAGCGCTATAAAAACTAGCTTAGAAAAGCTTTCCGAATTGAAATTAGTTGATTTTTACCTGAGTTGAGATCAATTTAGGATACGGTCCTAATCCAATATCACGCTGAAAGGGCTAACCTGCAGCTAACCCTTCTTGTTAATTTAAATGTATATAAACTTATTATTTTATACAATGAAATCACTTAAAAAGTTAACAATATATTATATACTTGGTTCTGCTACCAATGAGGTAACTTTTCGTGCCAAAAGTACACCAGTTAACACTCCTTTTGGACGCAATTACTCCATGCCAAGTGGCCTAAGGATCTTGTAATCTGCCAATTGCATGGTTAACATATTCAGAAACTACAACTATACTGCCACAATGGCAACCCATCGACCCCGCTTCGAGTCAGTCAACAATCGGGGCCAAGTGGCTGTGGCTCCTCTCCACCATGCAAACTGCAATCATCCGCCCAGGAACACATGATGGCAATTTGCCCGACATAACAAGGATGGTGGAAATGAGGCGGATTTTCACAAGGGGCTCGGGTTGGGAGGAAGGCGTAACTAGTCGCTTATTACCCCGTTCATTAATTTCCCTTGCAAATGTTTCGGTCGACCGGGCCCGAAACGCCATCAAGCCATCAACACGGCCGGCCAAATTGGGTTAATTACCATTGTGTAGGACATTTAGCCATTTTGTGCAATGAACCCACTGCACTCCTCTTTCTGAGGGCGATGCAGGACATTTAATAATAAAAATCGCACACCATAAAACGCAGCCATTTGCATAAACGTACATACATCGTCTGGTCTGAAGCTGTAAAAACAAATGCCATGGCAAATTGGTGAATTTATATCAGTCTTTCCCCTAAAAAAAAAAGGGTGAACACGTCTCAAGTTATGGCATTTTTATGAACTCGGTCTCGCAATTACTCGAAGTTTGAGTTTTATTGGGGGCTCAGTGCTGAGACAAGCTCATCCTTCATGTGGGCCTGATTCATGGCCATAGTTAGCATGTCTGTCTGTGTGTCTGCCTGCTGCCTGCCTGAGCCCCGTTCCTTAACCCTTAACGCCCTAAGCCCATCGCTAAGTGCCTGTCTATGATGTCTGCTCGCGACTGCCAATATGTTTGTCTCAACGGAATATAAGGCGAACCGACAAGTTTATGTGTCCCGGGATCAATGAGGCATTGGACAGGCGTAGAAATTTGCCCCCAAGCTCGCTTAATACCCCAAGGAATGCTGCCAACGACCTTGAGGTGGGCCGGGCCTTTGGGGGAGGTGCCTGAATTATAGTCTGAAGCCTAATGCTTCTTGGGGTTTTTTGTCTCTAGGGATCAAGTGATTTATGGCATGCAACTTAATAGAAAAATTATTGGGAAAGAAGTACAAATAGTTTATGAAAAGATTTATAAATTAATGAATATATAAATATCTGTTAAAATAAGAGTGCAAACCTATTGTCGATAGGTGTAATTAAATGAAAAATAAGAACATTGTGGAATTCATCAATTGTGCTTAGACAAAACAATTTGTTTAACATTCTCGGCTGGCAGTAGCCCTTTATTGATATTTACCAAGCAAACAAGCACTGAAAAATATGGCATCTTCCCAACACTTGCCACTAATAATACACAAAATGTTGACAAAGACAAAGACAATACAATACTCTTATAAATACCCGTACACAATTGTGTTGACTCTCGCCCACACATTTTTTCCGCCTCGGGCTCGGATCCACTCAAAATCTGTTTATGCAGAACATTTTCCATTAAATTTAAATCTTTTTCTGTTTGCCTTTCGAGTAAAACATGCCTTGAGCTAGCTTGAGAGCTGTGTACTGACCCACATAGCTTTTTGTTTTCGCTTGTTGTTGCTTAGCTCCGTCAAGTTGGTCGGTGCTGGTGCACTTTTTGCCAGCGTCCTTTGACTGATTTGCTTACATATTTGATGCCAGGCGCAAAAAGCAGAGGCAGCAGCAGGATCAAATCCCGTTATGCATGTCACAGCACAGCCTGACTGCCGGATTGGCAGGACATATTGTCCAACAACACAATACAGTAGCCCAGACAATGCCGAGTAATATGTATGAACTGGGAGCACTGAGCACACACATGCGACAGGATTTGACTCTATTTCCAGCCAGGACCCCCTAAGGGCCACTGTCTAGTCCTGCTCCGCCCATTTCTAACTCGTCCAAAGCTGATTTCATTTCAATATTTTCATGGATTAATGTCAGTCAGCCCTTTGGGCCCTGCAATAACTGACAGGCAATGGCTGCCATGGAAGTTGCCGGAATGAGATTTATTAAATATTTGCCCGGCTGCAACTCACCTCAGAAATGAGTTGTTGCTATTTGAGTTTTCATTCAAGATGCAATAAGTCATCTTTATCTGAATTATTTGCACATCATTTTACTCTGTGGTTTGCTCTTAATTGGGCTTGGTAAGTACACCAAATAAACTGTTCAATTAAATGTCTGCAAATGCAATATCGTATTTAATAGAGGCAACTAAATAAATTCACAATGAAGTTGTTCTGTTTGTATTAAAATCATATTAATTCAAATTCATATATATTGAAACTTGGATACATTTCATACCTCTCCACTCTAATTTAATTTAAGCTCATTCACTTTTCCACCTAAACAAACACACACAATAACTTCAGAAAAAAGGTTTGACAGCAACTCTAGGAATATATGACACGACTCTATAAATAAACAAAAGTTAATGTTATGCCTGTTGCTAAGACAATATATATATTGGCGAACCTTTTAGTCCTAGCCGTACTCAACCTCCTGTATCCTGAAAATTCCTTGCTCATTAGGTATGCCTGCCTGGCTGCCAAAAAACAGGAAGGATGGGAACCAGGAAAAGGAGCAGGATAAAGGCCCAAGGAGGGGCAACCATGTTCCACCTCCTTATGCGACCTCTTCTCATGCCTTATGCAGGCTCCCTTTTTATCGTTTTAATTTTTCTTCTGGCCCCTCATGAATCTATATAAATGGTTTAGAGCAGCACCCCCAAAATCCCCAGCCCTTATCTTTATTTGCTTTGCATCCTCCTGCTCTGATAATGTAATTTTTTGGCTCCTCTAAAAGGAGGAGGCTTTGCACAAATTGATTTGTAAATAAGTTGATTTCTATTGATTTTAATCAACGAGCAAGCGAAATCGGAGCCGAATCAGATTGCGAGTCCCCAGCACTTGGCAAATTATTTGATTATTATACAAGTCAATCCCGGACACTTGGCCACCAATTCAAATTAAAGTTAGGTTCCCCGAAACAGCCAGTACAACTAAACTGCCAAATGGAGCGCATCATTTGAATGTTTTTATGGTGTCTCCCAGTTCTGGGATTCCCTATTTCCTTGGGATATGCGGATATCCCGGCTGGAAGTCGCACCACGACATTAGAAGCTTGGATTGTTTGTAGTTTTTTGTATCCTAATATGTGGGCTGGGATATTAAAAAACTATCTTTGAAATCACGTTTCTTTATGTTTATTAAATCTACTTAATCCCTGAAGTTTACTACTAGATGGATTGCTTTTCCTAAGTCTCAGGGTATATATATTCCACTATATATGTTTTGTATTATATATTTTTGGCAATTAAAGTCTGTATTTCTTTCTAGTAAATGCCTTTAATTTTCAGGTACCTCCTTGCATTTAATTAGTTCTCCAAAAAACCCTTTTTTTCTACACATAACATAATTTTATTATTTCTACAAAATACCTGCATAGAAATTCCAAAGTTCCACGCTATCTGTAAGGGCATTGGGACACCGTCTAGCTTCAAGGTAATTTCCGGTTGGCGGAAAAGCAAAATCAACAAAATCACCATAAAAAAGGGCATAACGGGCAAAAATGGAAAATAAATGGGAGGGGCGAGACCGGGATGAAAAAGTCAGCAACGCGGCTGCAAAAAGGGAAGCCAACATGAGAAGAAGGCTCCAAAAAAAAGGGGCGACAAAAAACAGCCGAAATTGAAATGCAAAAAGCAAGGAAAACAAAACGTTTAGATAACCGCAAAGAGCAACAATGATAGCAACAAACAAAATGGTGGGCGGGCGACAAAAATGGCGCACAGACCGGAAATAGACAAGCGGAATCCCCACTCCGTGTTCCCAGTGTCCATAATGGCGGCTTAACTGTGTGAGTGTGTAGTTTTCCATGTGGCAAGTTCATTGCATATAAAAATAAATATATTTTTATTTTACTTTATTTTATTTGATTTTATGCTGCTGCTCCTTTGCCTTCCTTCGTCTCGAAATTTATGCAAAAGCCAATGGCCAAAAACATGCATGTTTATGTAGGGTATACACTCAGTATGTGTGTGTGTGGTGTGTGTGCCTCTCTGAACTGTAACTTTGATTATTGTGCTGAGCTGGGGATTTTTCTGGCTGCCCTGTTTCCATTCAGGGTTCATGCATCTGTGGCAAATTTAATGCAAAGTGATATGTGAAGACGTTCGCCTGCTTTTCCATCGGCCGCATTTGCGTAATTTGAATGGCATTTTAATGCAGGAAAAGCCGGGCAAAGGAAAAAAGAAAAACATCTTCATGGAAGCTTGGAGCATCGACAAAATTTGATATGGAATTAAACGAAGGGAGAGCTTATTTTGGTTTTGATATCTGCCAGAACTTTCTGTGATTTCTTAAAAGGCAATCACTTTGTTGAGGATTGAAATGTAGCATTCAAATATAGCTTATTAAATTTAAACACTACAAAATTAAAAACCCCATTCAAATATCGTATAAAAATAAATATATATTCTGTAAATTGCATGCAAGTCAATCACAATTGTTGAACAAACACAGAAATCATTGCAATACAATTTATTAATTATTGAAACCCGGAAAATTGGAAATCGAAACTCGACAGCAATAAAATATCATAAAAATCCACAAATATCGAAACGTGCAGCGAAAGGCAGTGGAAAATGAAAAGCGAACATGAGGAACACATGCAACAATTTGGTAAAAAGGTTAGGCAGCCCTGGATATCGCGGGAATCTGGTAAATTAAGCATTTTATTAGCACCACTTGGCCAGTCGGCCGTATTTAGGTATATCATATACATATATCCCAGCCCCTCCGCTCGTGGCATGTGTGAAATATCAGCAGCCAATTTATGATGCCTGTGTGGCGCTCACTTTTGTTTACTAAATACCATGGCTTTCCCCCCTTTGGGCTCGCACTCGCAGCAAATGAAATTAAATTTAATGGGCAAAGCTATGCCACAGCGGCAGTAACATGGCCAACAAGAAAAGGTTCGTTCAGCAATGTGTCTAAATCAAATTAACGTTGACTGGCTTGCCCGAAGCGAAACTGGAGACGGATTTCAGGGTGGAATGTATAAATTCGCATAAATTCTTTTAATTCCAACAAGCTGTGACAGCTTGTGCTAGGGGAGAAAAAAATGGGAATATTTCGCTAATAAAAGGAAACCTTGAAAAATGTTTAATGAAATTAAAAATGTCAACATTCTTGATTGTAATTAAGTGAATGCATATTGAAGTAAGCTATAGTTATAAGTAATTTATAGTTTCCTATTTAAATTTCAGACGTTTTAAAGATACAATTTTGTAAATATTTCATTTTCCTATACTATTCCAATTTATTTTCCATCAGAGTAAGAATAAAATCACTTTGATCGTCTATTAACCCCGAGAAACATTTGTTGGTCCCCAAAACAATCAGTTTCGGAGGCAGCAGGGTAGCTGAGTGGTAACTAAACTATAAATAATATGTACAAAATATGACAAACAGTAAGTAAATGCCAGCCACGCCCAGTTTTCTTTTTCTCCAGCTCGCACTAATCTCCCAGCTGAGAGCAAGAATCATAAATCAAAGTTAATGGACAGCGATTAATTTGTGCCTCCCTCTGACCAAGAACAAAAAATGTATACATTTATATCCGTTAATGTTGTGCCCACAAAAACTTCTATTTTAGGCCGCAAATTAGTAAAATTAAAGTCGGTAAGCACGGAAAAAAATGAGGCGTTTGCTTATAAATTACATTTAAATAGTATTCCTGCTTATTCCTTAAAAACTTTTACAATAGTCTCTTTCACTGACCTTTTAAATAGAAATATAATTAATTAAGATATTCCAATAACATTCACACATTTGTTTCCTGTGCAGAAACTCCGCGTTAACTGAGGTTAACACAAAGCGGAAAACAAACTCGTATATCACACACGCTTGGTCAAAGATCAGGGGAATAACCTGGGTGACAGGTGGCTCAGGTGCGAAGGGAGCGAGACTCCAGGTTAAGAGAGAGAGAGTGGAGCGTTAATTCTGCCCTAAGCACCGGAGAACTGTCAGTCAGTCAGTCATTGCCGAGACCCAAAAGTAGGCAACACTTTCACGCCAAGCCATCCCGATGATGATGATGGATGAGGCCTGTCGTTTCCATGAATATTTCGGCGGGGGATCTATTTTACCCGGGCTTAGTGTAATTCATAACGCGTACATGTGTTGCCAAAGAGGACAAGGAGCGAAGCATTTAGTTAAAGACACAAATTAATTTTACTTCAATGGGGGCTTCCCGGCAACGAATTAATTATGCTAAGCACTTTTATGACAGGGAGAAGTCCAAAAATAATCGAAAGGTCTTAGACCTGGCAAAGTAAGTTGTTCAGAGCTTGATTGATAGTAACTCTTCTTCAAATAATAGTGTGGAAAATAAACCAAACAATATTTCTTTCAAGAATTCAATTCTTCAATGCACTTTGAATTTTTTTCGCCTTTTAAATCATATAATTATATTTTATTGATAAACTAATAAATCATCAAGAACTTCAAACGAATCATATAATTTATTTTCGATCTCTTTGGTGTTTATTTAAAGCCACATCAATATGATATCAAATTAGTTGTGCGTGCCAAGAGTGTGCTGAGTAAATATAATAGGAATTCCACATGCTACACGTTAAGCAAACACAGCTAAAAATACACGAAAAACCATAAAGCTTAATTTATATTCAATAGTTTTCGATATGTGGCAGAAAGCACACGAATAATGGGTATTTGTACATGGATTTTTGTTTTTATTTGTAAAGCAATTTAAACTTTTTCCCCTTGAACTATGCGATGTCCGAAATTTTGATTACAAATCAATCATTTTGTGTTGCTCTTGTTTGTATATGCTCATTCAAGGGAACTTTTGTTTTTGATATAATTTAACAGTGCAAACAAGGAAGGAGGTGCACAACCAGACCCTTTTGTAAAGAGTACTTAAGTCGATAAAAGATAGAGTAGGAAATTTGCAAGCTCCTACCATTATCTCCAACAATTTGATCAAATTTTCAAACCTAGTTTCCATTGCTTCGGTGGAAACATCAGGTACCCACGCATCACAATTGGAATTTAATAAGCGAAATGAATATTCAGATGGGAGGAAATGGTGAAAAATGATCCGAATTGCGTCTATAAAGTTCCCGTTGGCCAAGTGGCCAATAAATGCAATCAAACGATGCCAATCGCCCGGGCACTTCTGACCTCTTGCTCTAAGTATTCACCAGTGCAGCACTTCACTTTTATTTCCTATCCTCTCCTACTGGGTCCCTGTTGTCCGTTCAGTCTCTGTCTGCCTGTCATTTCTTTTGTTTTACCTTCGCATTATTTGCACTTAAGTGCGACCATAAAAATTCGATGCGATTTGGGGGGCAAGAGCAAGAGATGTCTGCAGGAGAACTCAGACTCAGACACAGGCTGGAGCCTGGAGCCTGGAGCCTGGCGCCTGGATGCTGAGGTAGGGAGAGACAGCGTCGAAGTCCTTTGAGTGGTAATTGCAATTTTGTTGTTCGCTCACGTTCGCCTTTTGCTATGGCTTTATTTACACTTGAACTTAAAATTGTGGCACGCGCTGAATGGTCACACCATGCCACACCCCCGCACACTCAGAGGACACACAACCACAGAGGCAGACTCGCACTTGGTAGAGCTAGAAAGCCAGACGGGGGGACTGAACCAGAGGAGATCCTAATGCGTGGTTCCGTTTACACGTTAGCTGAGATAACAAAATTTAATTAAAATTAATATAGTTATGCAGCAAGGAATTGTGTACAGCCAGAATTTTAATTTAATTTTATATTTAGTTAGATTCTCATATAATTCAATCGTGTAAACCCCCTTTAACCTTTATTCTGACACGTGTTACTTATTTGCTGGCAATGTCCATTGCCATTGTCTCTCATTTTCGCCCCAGTAAAGCGATTTGTAATCATAGAAACGAGTCTGCAAGCACACTGACAGACAGGCTCTCCACCTGAAGGAACACACGCTCATCTGCACAGAAAGCAAAGTTGAACGAAGGAATTGTCAAAGATAGAGTGTTCCATCGATTGAAATTAAAGCCTTTGACAGACCATTGCCCATTGGACATTCGCCAGAAGACCAGCAGACTGTCTACACCCAATCGTCCTTTTTTTTTCTCTGTGTGGCCTGCGAGCAGTTTGCCTTTTGGACGATATATCAACAGAGAGCAGGGGATCTATGGCAGTCAGCTGGAGCTATACAAAAACCAATGCGGGGAATTTTTTGGAGCGACCCTTCAGCAGCGTTTACATCAATTACTTTGAGAGTTTTTTAGCCGATGGGGGGAAGGAAGGTGGGAAAATACGGACTGGAGCAGGGGCTATTGGAGAGCAGTTGGAATGCTGGTTTGCCTTTTCAGCGGTCGCCAGCGCAACGCTTTTCAATTTAACAAATACGAATTCGAGGACCCCCCAAAAAAGAAAAAGGAAAATAGAAAACCCTAAAGGAGACTACTGTAAATATGCCCTATAAGTTAAAACCCCATGTAAATTATTAGCTAATAATTGCTAGGTTTCAATTAAACATAACATTTCTTAGACGATTGACTATCGATTTTCTGTTTAAATATATAGATTATATATTGGAAACTTGTACTTATGAACTGTATTAAATTTAAATTCCCAAAATTCCCAGAATTCCCAAAAAGTATCCTTTTACTGCCACAAAACAGGGTATCCTAGCGGAACCAAAAAGTTGGGAACACGAACAAGGCCGGGTAAACAAATTCCCGCCATGTGAGAGGATGTAGGCAAATACGGGCAAGGGAGGGGGAAACCCGTGGTTGCGTGGCTTTTCTCCCCACGGAGTCAGAGGGAATTTCCCGTATTTTCATCAACTTTTTTTCTCTTTTTAGTTCACGCCACGTTGCCACGTCAAAAGGAGTCGGCGAAGCATATAAATTAAATGATGGTCGAGCGCTGAGCGATTGAAATTAGGCGGTCGACAGAGCGATGGATGTAAAAGTTGCGCGAATCAAATTTGAACAAGCTTTTCTTCTTTTTCTTTTTTTTTTCTTTTTTTTGGGGGTGGAAACAGGTCATTGCATTCCAAAATGTATGCAGAGTGGTGTTTCCGCTTCCGCCGTCACTTGAGAGTGCATCTGAACCACATTTTCGACCACATAAATAACATTTCAGAAAAGCCACTCCTAAGAGCCGCTGGAGAACCATCCAAGATATCGCCCGGACCATTTATCATCTGGGGAAATGCAGTCGATGCCATTAGGAGAAAGTGCATTCGGCCCTGGACTTATGGCATCCATGGGCCATGTGTCAATGCTCAATGGAGTCCTCCGCAGCACAAAGGAGGTGCCAGGATCGGGGGAGTTGTGGCAAGGATAGAAGCGATAGAAGGGAAATATTGACACGGATGAAATATGCCGGAAGAATGCCACGGTATGGGATGGGAACCACAACGATGATTATGTGGCAAAGGAGCAATACATTCAAGTAATCATAGACTGAATAATGGATGTTGCCTGTCGCGGTGAGTGTTTATTGATGGGCTGCCTACGAGGGAATTATTTAAATTTATGTCAAGATAAGTTATTGCGTAGGTACAGTTAACAATTGGGCAATGAATATATATAAATAGATGGGATGTTTGACATTTTAAAACAAATTTAAGAAAGAATTAAGCGCTGTTAACTTTGAGCTCTGTAAGAGCAACATTATTCTATCGTCATCTGGTGGGTAATATTTCAATTGGGAAACAAAACAATTAATGTAACAACTAGCCGAATTTTAATGTAATATTTTATGACTTGTACTCTCTGATTCAATTTTTGATACCATTATTATCCATTTCAAAATTGTAACACAAATTTTCTCTCGACAAAGAACTAATTTTCAAGAACTCTCAGAGAAAAGCTTATTAGGTTTAAACAAGTTTCGGGCGAATGACTACTTAAGATGTCCCATGACTCTGGCTCTTTGGACTTATTAAAAAACAATAAGAATTAATTTGTAATTACTTTTCCAAGTGTAATAAGTAAACTATCTTCCATTTTTCCCCTTCTTAAGAGGAATACCATACAATACTGTTCAGTAACTTTGATAATTGTAGTTATCTACAATCGAGTGGCCAGCATCATGCTTCATGACCCTTTTGGTCAAGTTGATTTTCAAGGTGCTGAGAGGTGCCACAAACGGATTGACCCTGGCACGTGCCGTTCCTTACAAGTGCAAGGGAAATATTAAATATTGCGTATACGCCATGTTGACCCGGGTAACGTGCCAGGTGCTGTGTCAATCTTTGGCATTCCTTCCAGCTGGCAACAGTCATCAACAGCATCAAGCAGCCGACAACCGCAAGCAAATGTCAACAGCAGTCAGAAATGGGAGTGGTTTTGCGATGAAAACTATTTCAACTTATATACCAATGCAAATTTAGAAGACTATGAAAGATGAAACTTAGAGGCAATGACTTTGAAGAGTTGGGAGCAGAGAGAGGGATTTTTAAGATTGATTCTCAACTGGGGAGTCTTCATTTTCCCAAAGATTCTTATTTTACTACAAATTGAAAGATTAATTATTTTACATTTATGCTCAACAATGTAAAAATAACTTGAAACAAATTGTTAACAGTGTTTTAGATGCTTGGCAAGTATATTTCTAGCTTCTTTTCCTTTCAGTCCTGCTTAAAATGAAAGCAAAAAAGAAAGCCAAACGAAGCCCATGCTAACGGAAATTGCTGAACAATACCGGGAAATGTAACACACTCACAAACACACACTCAATTACATGCCGCACACAGGAACACACACACACACACTCACACACCAAGTGAACAAATACACAGACAGAGGCCAGGCGGCCACTGTGTTGGCAGCAAAGTTCACATTACGTATACGCAACGAATGCTCGAGAGTTGAGTTGACTTGCGGCATGTTGACAACACTTCGCAATTGGGTTAATTGTACATCGACGCGCTTTTCGACGAGCCCTCCTTCCCAGACTGTGTAAGCCAACTGCCTTTTAAATGTGGGTCAATGCATTGGGCTAAAACTGGATCTGGGAACCACCGTATGGACTGTGTTTAATTTCCTTTTGTGCAGATTGAAACCTTATGCCTCGAAGTGAAGAGCTTTAAATGCTTTATATACAGATGTTTAAGCTTGAATTACTTAGCAATAACTTCTTTGTTTATTTATATATTTGTACCTACACCTTAAGTTCTCTCTAATTTTTCACTGCATTCAGTTCTCCTCTGAATTCCAGATCGAATAAGTTGTCTAGAATCAAGTCACTAGAGGCGCTGATATTTTACAACACACGTGGTGGTGGCTGTTTGGGTTAGCACAAGTGCCATAAATATGCAAATCTATTACGTGATTTCTTTCACAGATTTTGCGATCGTAAAACGGGGAAAACCGAAAATAACCCCAAAGAAAATACTATAAGTGACTGAATACAAAATGAGGTCTGGTCTATATGGCTTGATTGACTCAATAGGAAAAGCAGTCATCATAAAAGAGAAGTTTAGTTTGGTTTAAAGTGAAACATAAAAAGGTAGTCTTTAAGGAAAACACAGAATTCAAATAAAAAAGATATAAAGTCTTTAATAATTATTTCCATTTCCCAAAGCTATTCCCCTTTAATTAACATTAATATATTACCTGTCCCATTGGACTAAAAATTCTACGAAATTTTTATTTGAATACAGAACCTGAGACGGCGTCAGTGGCCAATCGATTTATAAAACAATTATGTGGCATTAAACATTTACTTAACTCATTTAATGCTGATTACGCTGTGCAATTAAATGTTAATTAACATGTTGTTCTTGCTGCTGGCTCTTTCTGTTTGGCTTGCTCGTGTAATAATAATAAATTAAAATTCATTTAATAAGGTTGCAAATTTGCATAGTTAATGCATTCAAGCAAGGCCTGGAAATAATCACACCCTTCGGCGCCCTTTGTCTCCAAAGCTGACCCTCCAATTAAGTGACGGAAATAATTTTAAATAATATTTAAATGGCTGATTTCGCAAAAATAAGTTAAACTGAGAGATGAAAAGAAAGGCGTTAAGGAAGAGGTGGGGCTCTGGAGAGGGAAATTGTTGCAGTGGCATATGCCGCTTGTAATTTGCATCCAGCGCGTGTATGTAATTTAAAATGAATTAATGAACCGGGAAAATTTACAAAAGAAACACACCAAAGGGGATTGAAGTACAGGATGCATAAGAAAATCGTTAAGCGGGGAAAGGCGAGGGACCGCTTTTATTTGACACATAAATTACAGGAAGGAAGGAAGTTGCACTCGCGTTCAAGGCAACGCGGAAAGTGCAAATAATTTGCAAGGCCTTTAATTAATTTTCTTTAAAATATCTTGACAAAATGTTGTGAAATCAGGTTTCGTGAGAGTCTTGAACATTTTTGGGAGAAAACTTTATAAGAAATGCATTTAAGCTGACATAAAATATCCCCAATTTCTCTAATATTATTCCATTTATAGAAAACTCGTACCGCCTCAGACCCAGTGCCTTATATAGTTCATAAATGTTGTTAAACATTTTTATTTTAGATACCATTAGACCCCATAATTGTCGCTTCACTCCTCCGGATCGGCAGCTGACCAGCATTAAAAGTTTTTACTGTCCAGCTCTAATGGCTGTAAAAAATATGGGAGTGCCCTGCTGAAAAGGACCAAGGATGTGGGAGTTTAGCGTAGGCAAGCCAACATTTATGACGACATTTTCATGCTCATATGAGCAATCCTTGCGAGATCTGCTGAAATTTTTAGCCTTTCAAATTTTATGGCCTGACATTAAATTGACGCCAACTGGCGGAGAGAGGTTTCGCCCATATTAATTTGCTCCTCGGGTAGGAGAAAGGGTCCTTCTGCCCCAACTCCTTCTGCCACATCAATTTAATGTGCTTCAGCTAATTTGCTTTTTATTAAGAGATGCCCGAGCATTCGCCAACCAGACTGACTGCTGCAAGGAGGCGCAGGGTTACTGGGGGAGCAGGAGCAGGAGTTGGGTGCGATGGCAGATTGCATGTCCTGCCGAGATCCTGGCTCGCCTACCGTAGGCAAACACAGTACACAGTATTTACAGCTTACAGTTTATTACGTTGTAAATAATGTAAATAAAAAAAAGGAAGGTAAATAGGAGGATATACCAACAGAGACTACCCTGGGGTTTATAATGAAAAAAACCTTAAAAAATGTATTAAGTAATATAAAATATCAGCATATTTATATTTTGAATTAATAAATGCCGAAAATAGCCTATGAATATTTTTAAACTCAGCTTATGCAGTTTGTTTTTAACAAACTATAGCTATAGTTATAATTTCCACTCATAATAAGGCCTTGATATTTATATAAGTAATTGTAAGGGTATAAAAAACTTCGAATATAAAAACACCACAAGAAAAAAACAACGACAAAGATTGCAATTCAATCCCAGCCAGTCAACGGCATTCCTCGGCATTCTCCATTTTCCATCTCCCCCCCCCCCCTTTGGACACCACCTTATCCTTTTTTCTACCCCATTTTTTAATGCAGTTTCCGGTCTTGCACGCGGTGCCGTGTTCTGCAGTTAAAACATTTAAAACGTGTATAAATAGGGAATTTATGGGTGGAGCCAAAGCCAAAGTGGCTTTAAAAATTAACGGCATTAATAAACTGGGTAAGCAGTTTTAAGAGCAATAATAAATAAGGACAAGCGGAATGACCGCAGTGGTTAATTAATAACATTAGCGGGATTAAAGAATAAACTCCTCTGAAAGGATCGTAATTGATTGATTATCCATGCGAGTAAAAAGTGTATGTGCAGACACATTTAAATCGGATAAAGAAACACGTGATTTGGCACTCTGATGTGGAATGGTATAATTAAATCGAAGAGAGAAAAGCGCAATGCGATTTAATTTAAAGAATATCTGCACTTGTACAACCTCAATTGTTAATGTTTTGACTGCCGCTCTTCGCATAAACTCAAAAAGGAATACAAGCTGCTCTCTTGGTGTATTTTCAGTTGTTTGTGTCCTCGTGTCCTTGTCGCTGTTGTTGTTTAAGCAGTTGTTCTGCAGCGATAAAGAGATAACAGTCACTGCCGCAGGATTCAGGGATCGATTGCAGCTGCAGGATTGCATTGCTGACTTAAAAACGAATATATATGTGGGGCTAAAATTAACATTTTACAATTTTATATATATAAAAAAAAAAACGTAGCACGTATTTTCAGTATATAAAATTCGTAATATAAAAGAGATATATTTAAGTTAGCTGCAATGATTTATCAAATTTAGTTTCTCATAATATTTAAAGTTTAATCTAATTTACTTGTACATATAAATAATTCAAATAGAATTTAAGATGGATTTTTAAATATTAATTAAATTATTTATTTCCTTACTAAGAAATATATATTATTACAATACAAATGTACCCTTATATCCTATTGCAATTACTTTTCCAACTAATAAAGCATCAGTGTTGCAAGATGTATATCGTGCTAATTAATGAATATTACTCAACTTCAAAGCTGTATTAATGTATTCTCTGAAGCAAACTAAAGAAATCATAATAATCCTCGAGGTAATAAGGCAAACCCCCCTTTCATCATCTCCTTGGAAACTGGCAAAAACAAAGGGGCCGCCAAATGGCTTATGGCTAATTATTTATTTGGAAAACAGAATGCATGGAGAAGCATTTCAGAGCCTTGACGTCACAGAGACCGAATACAGCGAAAAGATTGCATTGACACTTTCATAAATCGACAGCTGACTTATTACCAATAATTGGTTTCGATTGTTATTGCCTGGCCACCGTATTTATTTATTTTCCATCTCCGCGCTCTCCATACAACGCTCCCAATTTGTTTATAAACAAATGCGCAGCAGACATAAAAGCGGGCATCGCATTAAAAACAAATATAAAACAAAAACTCAGAACGATGAACATGAAACGTTGGGGTTCGAAATTGCGGGCATTAAAAAACCATTAACATAAAAACTAATATTAAATAATATAAACACCCTGGCCGAGAGGAATAAAGGCAGCGGGGCGCCGCCTTTTAGTGCTAATATTGGAGGAATAAAATGTACATATACAGATGGCAGGCACTGTTCGCTAACAGAGCCAACAGTAAACAGTAAACAGTAAACAGCGAACAGGTAAGACCACCCACTTGGCCATGTTAAGAGCCAGAACTGGCAACTGGAAAGCCTTTTTTCGGAATCTGTTAGCTTTTCGGTGGCCGAAGTGCCCGAAGTGAGCTTCGGGCGAACAGCTGTTCGGCTGCTGCCTTTTGGCCACTCAGTGGGCCATCATCATCATCATCGCATTTGATGTTAGACAGCGATTTTCCTCGGCGGCTTCAGTCGTTGCCTGTCAACAAAGCGCTGCGAACGTGTCCAAAAGGCCTGGCTCCTCGAAATAAAATTGAGAAACTGGCAGCAAATCGAACGCGTAATGGACTGAAGAATTTGTCTAGAGTCGAGTGTTTGGTGCAAAATATTTCTAACTCAAAAACAAAAGACTAACACAGCATTAAAATAATTTAATCAAATTCATAAGACCATCAATTAATTGCACACCAGAGAGTGTGCTCCCTGTAACCCCACAAATAATCTCATTAAATCACAAAAAAAAGTAAAGGAAGTTTTTACCCCGCAAGAAACACAATTTTCTCAAGGTAAATATTATTTCCGTCATATCTTTGCCATAAATCAACCTTAAAATGAACTCTATGTTATGGAACTGGTCTCGTTCAGTGCATAAACACAAGTAACGGTTCCCCTAAGCCATAATACTGGTATAAAAAAATAATAATAATACAAAACCCAGAGAAACAACAACCCAGCCAAAGAATAAAAACAAAAAGTGTCAAATTTATGCGAAGCGGTAAAAGACGACAGCCGGAAATTTATATGGCTTATGAGTTGAGTCGAGTCGAGTTGAGACGAGTTGAGCACGATGAAGCTGAAGGATGGAAACCTTTCCATCTGCCGTCCGTCTCTAAGAGTGTGTGTTGTGTGTGTGTGTGTGTGCGTGTTTTAACCTCAAGGATTTTTTTATTTGCCTGCTGAACTGCGTTGAAATGGCAGAATTGTTGAATTGTTTTGCCTGTGTGGGTGTCAACTTGTTTGCTCTCGTAATTGTGTTGTAAACATATTTTGTATTCGCATTTTGGCCTACTTCCTATGGGCCCAATAAATTCAAAAATCGTCCGGGCCCTTGATGGCTTAAATAACAACTGAAAGTTATGGTAATCACAGGATAGATAATAATTTTCCCATTTGACAAATTCTTGGGAGAGATGAACATTCAGAATAAAGTCACTTGTAAAATTCTCATATTTTTTTTATTTAAAAATTCACTCTTAAGTGCTTGCAATAACCTTAAAAACATATTTATTTATTTAGCAAACTGCTGATTTTTATGTCCCTAAGAAGTATAAAATAATTATTCAGAGGCAGTTATCAAAGACATAACTATAAAAAAGGCCATCAACATTTATTACTCGTTTATTAGGAACATCATACTTTTAGGGTCTTCTTAAAAAACTCAAAGTCAAATTAATTTGCATTAAAAGAACACACTCAGCAAAGGTTAATATCAATTAACTTTAAATTTATTCAAAATATAAATTTGTGTAGTTTGAAAATTTATTCATTAGTAAAAGGAAAGATATTAAATTGAAATATCCTAAAATTGACTCACTCCACTTTAATTATTAATTTCGTCTAAGCTTGAGCCTGGAGCTTTGAAAAAATCTTCTTGAATCAAAATATCCCCAAATCGCATAATATTAAAGCGCACATTTTCCGCAGCAAAAAAGAAAATGCGAATCCTCAAAGTCCTGGCCAAGTGGCATTGTTGCTTTTGTGACAAAGGAAGATGAAGGCGGAGAACGGGAAGTCGAAGGCGCATATATAAAATGTCATAAAAGTCCCACACATACAGTGCGTGTCATAAACTACGTTCAAGAGTAACTATTAAGAGCAGTCATACGAGGAATAAGTCAGTGACTAAGAAAACCCATTTGGCTAATAAATGATATTGAAATTATTATCATAAATGACTTAAAATACAGAAAGATTTTGTTATCCTGGACAGAATGAATTTTCGTTAAAATATTTAAAAAGATTTCTTCTCCATTTGATTGATATACTCCTGTCGCGCACTGTCCCCCTATGCATTATGTAGGCGGCTGGCGTATATTGGCAGGCCAGGGCTTTATGTGCCAACGAAATGGTTCGCCAAATTTGTCAAAGAACAGGGAGAGGGGATTCCCCCCTGCCTGTGCCACTGCTCCCATAAATGCTGCTGGAATTCGGAAACCTTACTGCCGATCCTGAAACCGGCGACTACAAGTGCAACTGCAAGTGCCAGTTCCTCTGCAGGGGCTGTCACACTGAAATGCAGCATACTTCCAGGGGCAAACTGCCAAATATTTTACCCTGAAAGCCATTTTTCCATAGGGGGAAAAAGCCTCAGATGTGCGGTAGTTTTCCCCTCAGCTGCAGGACATGAAAAAACCTAAATTAATAACAGCTAGAGAGTGAGGGTGCCAGCCACTACTGGCTTGTACTTGGGCTGTGGTGGGGGAGCGAGCCGCCGTCTTTGGAGACCGCAAACTCAATGCAGATAATTAAATGTAATTACATAATGTGTTTGTATTTGTGACCCTTCTGGGTCCATCAACGTGTCCGTGTACTCGCCGCTTGATTGTGTGAGTAATTACGTGCTTATGGCCAACAACAGTAGCGGCAACAACAAGTAGCCGAGAACAACCCCATCGTACAAACAATATACTCGTAGCGACTATCTAGAGGTGCGACAGCAGCGATAAGTCGAGATTCTAATGCCCTAACTTTAGAAAAACAAACTAAAAAATATTGATAACAAGCTAATCCCTATTTATTCTTTTAACTTTTATCTAACACCATCGGTATCTGTTACAAGCTCTTCAACTTTTCTGTAATCAAGAGAGGAGTTAATATGATGGCAATTAATATTACAGCTTAAATAGCCCCAAAATTCTATTAAAGACACTTCGCATTAGAATGAAACCTATATTTTAACGACATTATAAGTAGGCTTTAAAGGAAACTAACTAAGGAAAGCCTAAGTTTATATACCTTTGCAGTGTGCAATTGAATTATAGTATTGAATCGGAAATACACTATAACTAAGCTAATATATTTTTACAAGAGATTTTTTTCGACAAATCACAATTTAAAATAAAACCATAACACAGCCAAAAAAGCATTAATTTTAAGCTGATCAAGAATATATATGATTTTTGGAGTCGGAAATAACTCCTTCGCAGCATTACAAGTCTGTGACTTAATTAATAATACCCTGTAAGGGCATTATAATAGCGGGAAAAGAAACAAAAACAAATTATGTTCATCAGGAACTGACAAAGCGGCCCGGAATGAAAGTGTAATTAAATTGCAACGACAATCTGGCAAAAGTATCTCTGTGTATGAGTAAATATATATCTATATAACGGCATAATGTGCTTCTGTTATTTGATAAGGGCTTATAACGATGACGCGCACGTTAGCCGGAGTAGAGTACTGCCCGCGCTGGCCACCGCTTTAAGGCTCCATGCGGCGGAGTCAATAAAATGTAATTAAATCGACATTGTTATCAGTGGCACACCCACAAACACACAATATATCTGCATTAATTTCAATGAAAACAAACACCCAGAAGTCTAGTCTTACGACTAGAAGATACCTGATATTTATTCAGATTGCATTCGATTTTAAATGTATTGAAAGATGCTAAATTTAATTTATTTTGTTAGATTCATGTAGTAATTTTCATGTTAGCTAAATAATCCTAATGAATTCCTAAATTTCCTTCCAAAATATATACCTAGCTTAGATGTATTACAGGGTAAACCATTAGTTGATATTCAAATATCCAATTTCTTGTATTGATAATAAAATTTGTCTGTTGTTTCTATTACAGTCTCTGTTGCCTTAATTGTTGTTATTGCTAGTGTGAAACAATATAACGAAAATAATAATATTGTGGCAGTCGTTGTCAAAATAAATAAAAATTTAACAAATTTCTTCCTGTTTGCTCACTATTTTGGCCCACTTAAATAGCCACAAACTGAACTGCTGAAATTCGGCTTAGATATTCCAATTGCATTTAGATTGAATTTAATACTTAAGAGCTGAACTTTGAAGCACAGGCATATTTAATATCATTTGCTTTACCTTGAAATCAAGCTAAGCTTCTAACAGTTCAATTTCAAAGGAAAACAAAGAGAGAAATCCAAATAAAATAAAAGTACATAAAATGGTATGGCAAACTTTCCTTAAACTCTTATAAATCTATTAAAAGTTTTACCATACAAAAAAAAAAAAAACCCTTAAGAAAGTTCCTTCACTTCAAAAAGGTTACCAGAAGCAGATAATGAGCTCAAAAATTGAGCTAAATTGTGAAAAGGAAAAGTTTGCCAGCCGCAGCCGAAACCAAATTAATTTCTCAGTGAATCCATCAATGGGGGGAATCGAATAAAATTTCCAAACTAATTGTGCCAGGGGAAAACTGTAAAATAAAAATAAAAACGGACAAACGAAAACAAAATGTGAAAAGTTATTTAGGGGAGGACAGAGGCCACCCACCCGCCCGAGAGCAAATAAAGTTGGCAATAGAAAGTGAAGGCAGTTTTCCCCTAAAATGGGGTCAAGCGGTACTGTCTATTGAAATTTCGTTCACGACCTTTAAGTTGTTTATCGCCACTTGAACTGCCCTCTATCTGTATCTTCACTTCTTTTTGAAGCGCTGCCCCTTTTGATTTATAATTTTGTCGGGGTCTCTGGGGCATTGAAATTTATCAAGTGCTATCATTTGGCCTTTCCTCAAACGGTTTTAATTGAAATTTCTGCCAAAGGTGCGGCGAAAAGTTGTTGAAAAAGAAGGAAAAGCCCTCCAAAAAAAAAGGATCAAGAGCGGCGAAATGGTCTCAATGAAACGTAATGAAATTACAAGCTTTTCTTTGCTGGCAATTGAATAATTTAAATGGCAGGGCTTACCACGAATTAGATAACACAATTTTACTAAATTATACTTTAAGAAACCAAATTTTACTACTTTATTACACTTAGTTAAAGTGGAAACTCATTTACAATTGCACCCGAATCGTATCCTTACATATGTGGACAGTAAGCCCCTTTAATTCTGCGGCTGCCATCAATCAGGCGAAGTGACGAGGACGTACCTCAATGGCGGAGCACCTCAATTACATTTTGCAATTACCCAAGAAGGGTCAATCCCCAGTCCCCCAGATGGTAGAGATGTATGTATGTGCAACATCCAGTTTCTCTCTCTCGCTTTCAGAAAAAACCTCTTTACCTTGCCACCAAAGGTATCCTCTTAACAGAGCTCCCTCCACATACGACCACCTGCTTTTTTCCTCCTGCCTGGCCTCTCTCAGTGCTCCTCCGGATGCACTTGCTGTTGGTTTGTGCCACTGCCTCTTCGACTGTTTATTGCATAATTCAGTCGAGTCCATCTTGTCCTCCCGGCCATTCCTCGTCGCAATACGGATTCCGACTCATACGTCAGTTCATCAAGGGTTGGCCCAGTCCGTTGCAGTTGTACTTTGGCAGTTCATCTGAGCCTTGGCCCTCTTACGGCCCTTTAGGTGGGCGTGGTACTGCGTTTTTGCGGCAGTTTCATTACCAAATTGAGTCGTTGAAAGTGTTCCCTACTGCCCCAGCAGAACATTTAAATTTTCTATGATGGGTAGCAACCATTAAAGCCGTAAAACTTTGGCATTAGCTGATTCACTGGGCCTGTCATTTCAATTAGAGCCGAGTTACAACATTTTTGAAAAGTACACTAGGGAAAACTAAATAATTGCGAATAAAAGCGAATTTAATAAAAATATAAATTACTTTGTATTGCACACAGAGAATTCAAAATAAATTAAGTAAAATGTATTGTATATTTTATTTAATTTAATTTAAAAATTCCCAAACCCACATTATTTTATTTGTAATTTTTTTCAAATAGAAAATTTGTTAGCCGCTTTTTGCAATGTGCAGCTTTTGTGGCAACATCTGCCACGTCATCGTGTCATACCAGGCGGCCTGGCTCCACGGAAATGTTGGCCCAAATTGCGGCCACACACAACAGGCCAATTCGGTTGTTGCCAGTCCTAAGTTATGCGTTGAATCTGTTGGCCAGGCTTAAAATAGATGGGCCATGTTTGCATAATAGTTATGTCCGTGCCACCCCGTATGGTAAATCAGTTGCGAAAACTTTATGTTAATGGCTAATCATGGAAACTGTCAACCAAATATTTTATGACTTTCAAAAAGGCTGATTTATAATCTTTTAGGCTGCCAAAATTCTGGCTTATTAATGCTCATCCGACTAAGAAGATGACCTTAATGTTATACCAGAATTTAGAAACTTAAAGGAATTAAATTGCATTTGTAAATTAAAAGGACTTATAAATAGCAGCCTGATATTTATGAATTTTAATATATTTTCCACCTCTTTAATGTAGGTTTCGTAAATATACATAAAATGCAATTAATATTCGGTTCATTTGACTTATTTTTGCTACATCCCTACCCTTATCTCTGTGGCAATAAATTAATAAAATTCAATAAGAAATGACCGAAAATTGTAATCGATGTTCAGCGGGGAAAGTGATTTACTATGACACCCAGCCCCTGGGCGGTTTTCCCGGCCAAACTTTGCCCTCTCAACAGTCTCTACAGTTCGGAAAACCGACCCAACAAGCAATCCAAACCGATGGAAAACTTCAAAGTGCAACAAGTGTTCGGACGCAGCAAAAATTTATCGATGGCGAAACTTGGGCTCCAAGTGAATTACGACAAGTTGTTCCCATGGGAAAAATACTTGTGACTCCACTCTCCACTGCCACTCTGCGTTTGCAGCAGCTTTTCCTCGTCTTTCGAGCAGGAAACAACCGAAGATAAATGTCTTTCCCACTTTCTACCATCTTCCATAGGTGGTCCTCGAGCGGAGTCCTTTGAGAGACCTAAGGACAGCGAAGGGATAGCCTAGAGTCTGGGCTGAGAGTGGCAGAAAAATTTAATTGTGCAGTCGTGTGACTAATTGGAAACTTTCAGCTTGAATGACGAAAATAGGAAAAACTTTCAAGGCAGCAAAACATTGAGAAATTGCTGATGAAAGTTTGATTGTCTTGTTTTCCTCTGCTGCCTGACAACCAGAAGAGGCTTTGTTGCCGGAAAACCAGGAGAGAGATTCGCAGAACTATCGATTGCATTAAGTGATTTAATTGAAATTAATTGTTTGAAATGTGCAGGGCTATATTCCGTGACTGATGTCAAAATTCAGATAATTAACTACGGAATCATCTGCAAAAGTTGTAACTTATTTTGTTTGAAATCCTCAAATTAAACTTTTATTGAAAGCCTTACAAATTATTTTGATTTATTTTGGGATAAACTATAAATATTATTAGAGATATTCATTTTTTCCTTTTGCTACTAAACCCAAAACTTAGTTCCAACGACACTGCATTTCTAACTTTATTAATCCCATCAAGAGCGAAACCATTTAGCGTGTTTTATAGCCTCGTTCTTGGCCAAAACTGTTGATGGGCCCTCCACAGCCGGGAATTTCTATTTTCATTTGGAATATTTAGAGGCCTAGTCATCATTTTTATGGGCTCATGTTTCACTTAGCCAACATTCGGATCGTTATTCTGCGGCCATAAATTTGATGTCAACTTACTTAGGCTCTGTCATGTTCGAAAAGTCATCAATTGCGTGTGTTTGTAGCGAAACAATTTCAATGATCTGCATATCGGGTTATAGTTTGGACCCCTCCCTTCCTTCATTTTATATTCAACATCATGTTCGGCTTCTGAACCGCTGCTTTTTACGATGTTGACCTCCATTTCAGCTTGTTTATGTTATATGTTTTGCTGCGATACGATTTATGCGGACACTGTCCGTTTATCGCACCATCACGTCCTGTTCCTGGCAACGCAACATCAAGGAGAGGGACGAAAAAGTCCATAAATTTATGTCAAACAATCCTTTGCTGTGTACATATTTTTATAACAAGTCGAAGGCCGATGATGAGGTCGAAGATTGGGGGCGGGGTTATGGAAAGAACTCGCAACTTTGTCACATTCCTTAGGTATTTTACGTGCATTTCAAAATACATATTTCATATTTTATTGTTCATTATTGTACATCCTTCAACTATCAGAAGTACCTCTATTATTTAAGTCTTTTTTTCCTTGGCGCTCTCCCTATATATGCAAAATTCGAACCTTTAAGAATACAAATTTGGGAAGAAACCCCTCTTTAAAAATGGGTGCAAAGTATCTTATTTATTATTGTTTAGTTTTCCATATTCCTTTTATATTTTTCCTCGCTGCCATAAATTTAAATTCACTTATCTGGCAGTTATTTTCCTTGAATATATATTCCCGAGCCCCGAAAGAGTCTGCAAATGATGCCGTGACATAATTCCTCTCACGCACGAACCGTAAGCCATTACAAGGCTGAATATGAAAAGCAAAACAGAAAAAAACCAAGAAAATTCCACAAGCAAATAAGCCCTGGGCACTGGATGAGGATAAGCAGTCCTCAGTCCCTGCCATATCTTTAAATTCAGCACGCGCCCTTCCAGTGGCTTTTCCCCACGTTTTCCTACCCACTCATTTCCGTTTTCATTGCCATTTTCAAAGCCCCACCAAACCATAGTTTTCCACCTCGTCTAGACACTGATTTGAGTTGATTTTGCCCCACTCCCGTAGGGCTGAAATTAATTTATTGTCTAAATGCTACGCGTCGGAGAGTGGAGTGGAAGAAGCTATGGGATATATCCGAGGGATAGGAACCAATTGGGGGGCGCTATGGGCGTGACATTGACATTAAATGTTGCTGAAAGCGCGCGTGGCTCATTTTCTTTAATTTTTGTATGAAAATTCATAGACTTAAAGGCAGTCGGCCGAAAACTCTGCCCAAATAATCGATGAACTTTGTGGGTTTTTTCTGAGCATAAATCAAGTTATTGAGATAACAGAAAATTGTTCGCTCACCTCTGATACTCGGTGGGTAAAAAAACATATACGAAAACGTTTTTAAGCGACAAAATCGACTTTTAAGCGTTCAGCACGAATTTCGGGGTTTTTCCTCTATTGTGGGAAGTTTTTGTGGCACTTTGGCAATGTAAAAGGTAGCTAAGGGTATATTGGCTTCTAAATACTATTGAATAAATAAGTAATTGTACTATTTAACTCTTATAAAATATAAATATTTCTATATTTGTATTATTTATTCAATTGATTAATGTTAAATAATTTCTCTTAGGGTATTAAGTTAAATCAACAACTTTTGGTTACCTAAGAGGTTCCTTTTTTTTGTTTTAAAACCCAAACTCACACATATTTCACACACCCGCTCATACACACAGTCCCACACACGACACGCACACCACACCTGCCATATCGAGGGGGGGGGCTGTGGGAGCTGCCTGGTCATGGGGGGCGTGCTGCGACCTTCGCAAAGCTAACAAAGTGTCTTTCATGTAGGCGTTTTATTTTACTTTAGCATTTCCCTTTGTTTTCGTTCACTTTATTCTGGTTTCAGTGAAAAATTCATGAAACTGGTAAACGGTCGCTTTTGTCTCTGGCTTTGTCTCTTTTCATCGTCGTTGTCGTTTTTCCCTCCGCTGTTTACATATAAATAATAAATTATATATTTCAATATCCCACTCTGGGAACGCATCGAGCATGTCCTTAGACAATTTCTACCCATTGAACTTTGCTTGAAGCTGTAAGGGACAAATTTCGTGGAAATTGTTTGTTGCCCTAAAGGGATGCCTCAGGTGATTATTGCTATGTCGGAAAAGTACTCTTATTAGCATATTGAGGAAAATATGCTTTACTTATTGAATTTATGCACTTTTTAAAACAAATTTAAATAGATTTAAATGTGAACAATTTCCTTGTTCCATTTATCTCATTTTACTCCCATAAACTTACTTAAAGCAAAAGCTGAACAGAGACAAATTTGGTTAGAACTTCACTTGCCCTAAATTGTGGCCCCATTAAATAGGCTCATAGGTTGCCTAAGTAGAAGATTGATATTATTCCGTCTTTATTTTTCGCTGAGATTTGCATAACAAAGCACATTTCGGGGATCATCCCGCCGAGGTCCGGGATCTCCATCACGGTCGCCACCCAGGCTTATTTATGCACGCATGCCGGCGTTAAATTGGATAATGGAAATTGGATTCGGGCCGAGGTTTTCTGGCCCCGCCCTGGGCCTAGGTTTCCAGCTGAAACTTTCTGCGGCCAAGTCGATGGCACTTGACTTGATTGCGAACCTGGCAAGGGCAAGGCCGTCGTCAGGCGATGGCGACACGTGTGCACGCGGAGCCACCTGTTGAGGTGGGAGGTGGGAAAAACCGGGGGGCAGATATTGGGGGAAACCCGGGTCGCAGGTTCGGGCCATCTGCTGCTCGCTAACATCGCCTTATTAATATTAATGAGCATATGGTTTGGTGCCGAACCCACATAACAAATCTCCCAGCACCTAGCACCCGGACACCAGACCCTCATCGAAGCCTGCCAGCGTCATTTACGATGTGCGAAAATAAATATTTAATTATTTATAAATCATGACCTGGCCAAACGACAATAACGTTGGAGGATCCAGCAGCCGGTGGGAGTAAGGGAGTCCGGGAGTCCGGGACTTCAGATCCCGCAATCCAGGTGAGAACGTGAGCGCCTTGCCGTCGCACGGATGAACTCATACGGACATTTTAGCCGGAATCAAGTGGAAAACTTGGGTCGGGGGCCAAATACATAAATTATGGCAACATATTTCGCCAGGCGTCAGCCAGGTGCGAATCTTTTTATGCGAGCTAGGACTAGGAACCATAAAGACACCATGTGTGTGGGATGAAAATGTGGCAGAAAGTTGTGCTAACTTGGAAAGTTATATGTGTAACTCTGCCTATAAGAAACTTTTGATCTGTAAATATTTTAGGATAATAGAGCCATATTTTTTAGGGCTTAGGATATGCTGAATATCATACAAGCTTAATTAAGGAAGAGTATGACTTTCTTAATTAAAGGTTAGAAACCTAATTAGATTTGTTTGAAAGATATTTGCTTTCGTTATTAAAATATGAAGTATTTTTTGTATTTAGTACTCAACAGCAAAAAGTACTAATCACTAATCCCATTCCAAGTATGGAGAATATATAGAGTATAACAAGCAAGAAAGCTAAGTTCGATTAACCGAGGTGTGTATGCCCTTGCAGTGACCCATAGGATAATGGTTTCGAATGTGCAATCGATCTTAACTAAGTCCAAAGTGCATTAATTTCAATTTGGACAGCTTTTTGATTTTGATTGCAAATGGAAAATTATATAATTGTTGGCTTTGCCTTAAAAAAAATCTAAAAGATGTGTATATCTAAGTATATTAATTCTCTATTTATATATGATAATTTTTTTGATAAATCGAAGTTTTTCAAACTTCATAACTAATCTAAAAATGCATTAATTTCAATTCGGAAAGCTGTTCTGTGCTAGTTTTCAAATCACTAACAAATCTGCATACCGAGTTTTTAAATTTAAAAAATTCAAATTTTTGTAAATTTTTGACAATTTGTAACCCCTTAAAAAATTTTGAAATTTTGAAAAATTTCCAAAATTTTTATATTTTACGGAACATGTCTAGATCGATTCAGCTGTTGATGCTGATCAATAATATATATGGTTTATGGGGTCGGAAATGGCTCTTTCAGTGCATTAGCTTCTGAGTAAAATTATAATACCCTGCATAAGTAAAATAATGTATCAAAAGTAAGGGTAAGAAATCACTATCCCTTGATAATTTATAATTAAGTTATGCTGTTAACTCTGAGTATTCGTTTGTATATATCCTTAATACAAATTTCTGTATCACTTAAAATTAAACTTAAGTAATGGGGTCTATGGCAATCAGGGAATGAAGTGGAAAATAAATGTATAGCTTACACAGCTGATCCTGAACCTACGACATATCCCTCCTACAGCATCTATAGATATATAATATATGTAATTGTAATGGTTGAGACTTACCGCAGTGCAGACTCGTGACTTCAATTAGGTTATTCATGTTATCCCGGAAGTGAGCTTCTTCCTTCTTCCAAATGTATTGCCATTGGTCACCTGTTATTTTAAAATTCCAATATCAATCACTATCACTGGTTAAATAGATGTAAACACTACGAAGGCAACACACAAACTGAAGTCAGTGCGGCGACAGAGCTCTCTATTTATAGCCTCCGAGCAAAGGGAACAGAGAAAGTGAGTGAAAGAGCGCGAGCGCGAGAGAGAAAGAGCTATCGCTAGAGATAGGCAGAGCGGGAGGGATCTACAGAATGCGATAGCTCTAGCGATACACAGAGAGAGATAGGCATACCCAGAACTATAGAGTTAATAAGAGAGCGAGAGAGCTAGAGAGAAACAGGAAAATAGAGGGGGAGAGCGCTATTCACTGGCTTCATTTTAAATCAGATAAGAATGTGTTAAATGTTAAAATGTGTTTTCTAAAAATGTTTCGATCGTTCCTATGGCAGCTATATGATATAGTCTTTCGATCCTTCTGTTCCGACTTATATAATAGTTAAAGACAAACTGAAAAGTTTTATTTAGATAGCTTCAAAGCTAAGAGACTAGTTTTAGTTGCTTAAAGACGGACGGACGAACGATCAGGAATATATATACTTAATATAGACGGAAATGACTTCACTGTGTTGCATATTTCCGACTAAAATTATGATAACCATCAAGGGTATAAAAATATACCCAAGCGAAAAAAATGTGTTATTTATACTATTGAAAATATTGACTCTTCTTCTAGCTAATTAATTATAAAAGTAGCATTTGGAAAATCACTAATAAGTCCCAATCCAAACTAGAGCTCTGCGAAACGTGCACATGAAATCATTTCAAAATTAATTTCGCTTCTCGATTGGATGGTGAGGCTCTTAATCACATTCAGCCGGGGAAATTCAATCTACATAGGAGAGCTTATCAAACAAATTAGTCAGGCAATCGGACTAATTCACCGTCCCATTTGCAAGTGGAAATATGATTTGAAAGCCCCCCAAGTCCACCACCTGGGATGATGAGCGATGCGAGCTATTTTTGTGCATTTACCAATTAAATTGGTTGACATAAGCCGATTTGGCGTTTATTTCGGTTCAAGTGTTGCACAACAGTTCGAATGTATGTAATTTTTAATTAAGCAAATGGCTTCCACAGTCATGTGTGAGTGTGTTGGTATTTGCCTGGCTAAAAGTCAGGGAATTAGGCGATGCTGCTGTTTGGAAAAACAAATCAACCGGAGAAAAGTTGAAAAGACCGAGTACCGAGTGGAACTTAGCCTTGCTCTTCACAACACAGAAGTAAAAATTTGTGCCAAAGACAAGGATGGGAACAAAGGGGAAGAGAGACGGGGATACGGCCAGCGATAGAGAGGAAAACTCTATGCATGACAATGACTTGGCCAATGAGTGAGAAAGATAACAGCTAAAAGTTTACTCGCTTTGGTGCTCAGGTGGAACAAAGGCGCTGAAAACAAAAGATATTTTTCACGCGAAAAAAGAAATTCCATTAAATTTCGTTAGGTTCTTCAATTCAGTTTTCGTTGAGTCTAACAAAGTTTCGCTAAGCAGCATCAAATTTGAATAAGAATGAAAATTGACTGGCGCCAGAGCCAAAAGAGATTCCACCTGAGTTTAACTTTTAAAGGTTAAGCGTTAGACTCTTGATAGGCATTTAAAGATTGAGATATTTACGAAGCTTAGGTACTTCTTTGACCAGAAACCACTTTGCCATAATCAATATTCCTGGCTACAATGGACGAAACATGCGATATTGCCTCATTAGGACCCACACAGGTCTGCCAATTATAGTTTCATCAGTCACTTGGTCATAACACTAGCTGCTCCTGCCTTCGGTCTGGTCAGAGAACCCACTCCCACAACGATGGCGGAGCCGAAAACACATATCTTCTGCTCCACTGGCCAGATCAATCGGTAGTCAAGCGTTTTATGGCCTTTGTGCGGAGAGCGGAATTGGGTGGACTTTGCTCTGGCTGGGTTGATGGTGGTGGTGGCACCATCGTCAATGGCAACATGTTTAGCAATTGATTGCCATCCTTGTTTGTACCGTCTGACAAGGAGCAGGCAACAGGACACAGACAGGTAACAGAGCCTGGCTTTCTCCTCTTAACCAGGTGTAATTATCGGAGCATCTGTCTGGCTAATCAAGGTGTAAGGGGAACAGGGAAGTTAACTGAGAAAAATTATTGATTAAAAACGTCCCAGAAATCGAAATATTTATAACAAAAATATCGATTCAATAAAAGGTAATTAATTGATTGAGTATAATAGTAATATTTTCCTAATATAAAACCTGTAAAGCTGTGGATGCTCTGAATTATATAATACTATATATAATAATTTCTAATAATAAAATCGAAAATGCTTATTTTCCTCCAAGAACAATCTCCCAATTCTCTCAGTGTGGCAATTATGATGTGGCTACCATCAAAGCAGCTGCATCCAATCTAATTGTGAGGCTTTTGGCAGAAGTGGCGGAGCGGGTTAAAGGCTAACCCGATCGTGTCGCAAAGTCATTAGGCCCAGCTGCTGCTGACCTAGTTAATGCCAAAGGAACAGCAGTTCTCATAAATTCCGCGGCAATTCACGCAGTTTATCTAACTAGGATTACGCCAATTAATTAATCAGGGAAATTCTATCTGTCTCGGCAGTGCCGGGTCCGCCTCCCCTGAGGCTATTTCCTTTCAGTCGTCGGCCTTGGCTTGTTGCCGGTTTTTCGGCCAACGAACGAAAAACTTGGCTTCGTCTCTTATTGGCCTGTTTGCAATTGTCTGGAAAAGTTTCCGCCTGGCTACTGACCGAGAAGTTTGTGGCCTTCATCGGTACTCCTGGCACAAGTAAATATATATATATATATGTTTTGTGGCCAGCTCTTGGCTCCTGGCCCCAAAAGTTTTCCTGTTCGCCGCCATATGGTGGTCGGGGTTGGGTTTTTCCCCTCCTACTCAAAAGTCTTGGGATCTTAAGGAACCTCAAAACAAATTGCTTATTAATTATGATTCCAAGATGGAAAAGAGGGCTAATAGAAGACGTATCTGAACTAGGACTCCTTAGAAAAGGTTGTGATTCATTTAAACGTTGTTTAGGAGTAAGAAGGTTGTTAGGATCATAAAATAATAGCTTGCCTTACTATTTAAATATCAGGTTAAATCATTTTTTTTTTATATAAATTTCTATGAAGAGTATTTGTCTCTAGAAATGCAAATTTGAAGTTCAAATTGTATTTTATTTTCTGGCCTAGATCCTTGCACTTCAAAGATATTTACCAATATTTTTGTTTCATTTGCAGGTTGACTCATTTCAAATTCTATTTAATTATATTTCTGGTGCTGGCATCAAACAATAAATTGAGTTTGTATGAATTACGCTCGTCTCCTTTGGGCTCACGTTATGTGAAAGTTAATTGCTTGTAGTTGCTGCCATGTTCTCTCTTTTCCCCTCTTGATGTTGTGTTGCCTTTTTTCCCTCTGACTTTTCCTTTATTCCTGTCCCTCCTTCGCTTTTCATTTTTCACTCGCCAGATGGAGAATCATTTTTTTTCGCACGCCGGAAAATGGCCAGGAGGTGGAGCAGGACGAGCTAGGCAAACAAGCAAACGAGCAGAGTTTCATATAGTTGATTGCATTGTCTGCCGGAAGATGTTCACACGACGGCACTGCCAGTGGCTGTGGGAATGGGCTATAGTGGCTCGAAATGCTGATAGCATGCGCTCAATATTGTCAGTAAATAATACGCGCTTGTTAGGGCCTTAGTTGCGGATGGACTAGAGTTTACACAGAGGGAAATTAGGGTTTATAACTATATGTAGTAGAAGTAGCAAGCTCCAATATACACCATTCTCCTACCCTCTGGCTCATACATGTTTATGGGTTATACTCCCATTATTTATCCAGCTCACCTTGTCAGCTAATTAAGCTGACGCTGAAATCCTTTCGCGGTAACTAATCAATCTCTCATTTCGTTCGCTCTTTCCAGAAACCACTGCATCCACACAGCATGTGACATTAGGGGCATTGAATATGGAAAGCATATCAAAATATTTGCCATTTAGCTGGTTGAGGCGTCATCAAACAGGCTGCCGACCACCGACAGGAAATTAGCAGGCGACCGTTGACCAGTTGCAGTGACCCAGAACCCCGTACCTTAGAAAGGGGGACCAGGATGCGACATCGCTGGGCCGACATGAAAGGACATTCGAGGCCGAATGGGCCAGCTGCTGACCACAGCATCAGTAGGAGTGGGAGCAGGAGCAGGAGCAGGAGAAGCAGCATGGGGATCGCGAGCAACGGCAATGTCCTTTCTGGCATTCTGTTATTTGTGCTGACAGCACTGACACTAACGAGCTTAATAACGCCCACAGAGCAGCTGACAGCGGCGCCAAATGGAACCACCCAGGGTCTGGAGCAGGAGCAGGAGTCCCTGGACATGGCTGTGGACTTGTACAAAACCATAAACGGCAATCTGTCGGGCTTGAATGGAACAATGGGGCCGCCGGCGACGCGTCTGCACCTGAACCACAAGCTGCGACCGCCGCCGGACAATGGCAGCCAGTATCCCGACTATGACGACGATATGGGTCCGGATTGCTCGTACAGCTACAACTTCATCCTGAAGCTTATTACGATGATCCTGTATGCCTTGGTCTGCATTATTGGATTGTTCGGCAACACCCTGGTGATCTATGTGGTGCTGCGCTTCTCCAAAATGCAAACGGTTACGAACATTTACATCCTGAATCTGGCCATCGCGGACGAGTGCTTCCTGATAGGTATACCCTTCCTGCTGTACACCATGCAGGTGGGCAACTGGTCCTTCGGCAACTACATGTGCAAGGCGTACATGGTGAGCACTTCGATTACGTCCTTCACCTCGTCCATCTTCCTGCTGATCATGTCAGCGGATCGGTATATAGCCGTGTGCCATCCGATATCCTCGCCCCGCTACCGCACGCCGTTCGTATCCAAGCTGGTATCGGCCTTCGCCTGGATGACCTCGGTCCTGCTGATGCTGCCAGTGATCCTGTTCGCCAGCACGGTGGAGTCGCGCAACGGGAATGTATCCTGCAACATCGAGTGGCCCGACACACAGAATTCGCACACGGACTCCACCTTCATCCTGTACTCGCTGGTGCTGGGCTTTGCCACGCCGCTGACCTTCATCCTGGTCTTCTACTGCCTGGTGATCCGCAAACTCCACACCGTGGGGCCCAAGCACAAGAGCAAGGAGAAGAAGAGGTCACACCGGAAGGTGACCAAGCTGGTGCTCACCGTGATCACGGTGTATATCATGTGCTGGCTACCTCATTGGATCTCCCAGGTGGCCCTGATCAGCTCGGCGCCGCAGAGGTGTGCCTCCCGCCTGGAGCTGGCCGTGTTCCTGGCCTGCGGTTGCCTCAGCTACTCCAACTCGGCCATGAATCCCATCCTGTACGCCTTCCTCAGCGACAACTTCAAGAAGAGCTTCATGAAGGCCTGCACCTGCGCCGCCCGCAAGGACGTCAATGCCCAGCTGCAGCTGGAGAACAGCTTCTTTCCCAAGTTCGGCAAGGGTCGCCAGTCGGAGCGGCTCATTGGCGGCGGCGGGGGCAAGGGTAACGCCCAGCGAGGATCCCTGGCCAAGAAGAAAGCTCTGGTGGCGTCGAGGAATAACAATGCTCCAATGGCCACCGCTACCACAACGACGACCACCACGACGACGGGTACGGATGCCGTCACCTGTGTCCAGCCGGCGGTTCACCAGGTTCCCGCCGAGATCCAGACGGGAGCAGCCACCTTGCTGGTGGTCAATGCGGAGACCAACTCCTGTAAGCCGCCGGTGCTGCACACGGACTTATAAGAGCGGGCTCCCTCGATGCCCCTGGAAACGGTGGTGTTCATCGCCAGGAGGTGAGTGCAGGCCGATCTGGAGCCGGAGCTGGAGCTGGAGCTGGACACGGTCCTGGATCGTCGGCTGCTCCACAGGCAGTCGGAGTGCCTGCTGTAGGTTTAGTCTCCTCCAGTGGATAATGATATTTTATATATTTTTATTAGCCAGAGCAATGCGTAAACGGGGAATAGTTATAGGTTTTGTACCGTAGGGAATCTCAGTTTCAAACAAGGCAGAAATAAAAATAATTGAAAATATATCCATTAAATTTTCTAAGGATATAAATATAAAATTAAGAAAAGGTAAAAGGAAATCGTAAATGAAATTAAAATAAATAAAGTGTAGTTTAGACATGACTAAGATTTTCTTTACTGGACAATGAAAAAGATTCTAATAAACCTAATTAAAATTATTGTGCAAAATCTTTTTATTTGTTAATAATACAGATTTATTCCAAATCCTCAGAAATCTTAAAATGTGGTATAGTTGTATAGATTTATATTGAATTATTATGTTCTCTTTAAACGTAATTACCAGTTATTAAGTTGAGGAGTTATAAACAATTTTAATTGTCCCTAATCAAGGTAAAACCTTTATTTAAATTCGTCTAGAAATTAATATAAAAACTAACTAATACGAAAAATGAAAGAAAACCCAATGAAACATATAAAACTCTCTCCGTTTTCGCATTGGCTTGCTAATCGGTTAAGCGTTTGATTAAGTTTTTCGTGTTTTAAGTGTGCATAATTTTATTGTCGTTTTCCAGTTTACATACTCCGCTAGCATAAGCTTGTGAAATCTTTTAAAGTTGCTTAAAGTTAGAATAAGTCGGTGTGGCTGGTTGTGGAGCATTTGGAAATTAGAAAAAGTTGGGCGGGACGCTAGTTTAGCTACTAAAGTAAGCCAAAGATTTAATCTTAGAGTTCAAGGAGAGACTTTGAAGAGTGGCAAATAGAATATCATTTGATAAAAGTCTTCTTAAATAGTCGGCAAAACTAAAATCCTAATATAACGCAGAAATAATTCCAGAAATGCAAATAATTCCATGGGAAATAAAACGAACAAAGTATTCACACAAAAGAAGAACTAAAAAAAAGAACTCTACAAATCGAATTAAATTGCAATGTGATTGTAAAAATAAAATGTAATGGAAAATAGGTAAACCAAAACAAAACAAAAAAAGCGTGGAAAATTTGCATAACAATTCATAACAATAATCTCAAATGAAGCTTAATTAACCGTGTATATTTGAATTTACATTGAGCTACAAGTTTTTTTGAGCATCTGCGGGCATTAACTCAATTGTGCGTTCAATGGGACGATAATCGAATTCAATAAATGCTAATAAAGTAATAAAAATTCACTTAACTTGTTGACATAAATATTAAATAGTAACGAAAGGATAAGCAGCCGCGGGCAAACAAATATACAATTACCATAGACGCCTCCTCCTCCGTTCCTCCATTGTTTGAATAACCCAAAAATAGTTGAACAACAAAGCCGTTTGAATAAACTCTGGACAAACTAATGCCAGAATTTATTATTGACTTGGATACTGTAAACAATAGCCGGATTTATCTTTGGCAAATTTAGGAAATCAATCGAACGTATTTGTACTTTTGAAAGTAAAACGTAGGCTAATCAGTACTTAAAATAAACTATTCAAAATGTGTACTTAATAATTGTCCAAGAAATACAGGAAAATGTAAGAAAACCCATACGGTTATGTGTAACACTTTTCAATTTTAAGTGTAACTTGATTGGAAGCAAGAAATGCTTGCTGCAAAAATAAATGTAAGTGGAATTTAAGTGCTTAAAAATGGATACAGAAATAAACATTATTTTAAATGAATTCACACAATTCAAAAGCATTTTTCGACATGTTGAAACAGGGATAAAAAATGATTGTTTGTTTACTTCCACAAGAAACATTTTTGTTTATCTTGATTTCATCTTTTTACCGACCCAACACGACCCTCTTTTCTCCCTTGCTTGGTCGTGCGTGAAAGATAAAAATACATAAAGATTTCGCTTTGATATTGTTGAGACAAACAACAGGGAAATTGTCAACATGAAAACAAAAACAATTTTCATGCTTCGCCTAATATGCGAACATTTTTGACCATTTCACAACATCCTTAGACAGGATGCAAAAGCAATATTAAACAAATGTCCACGAACACGAAACACTCGTAGATGGGAGCTAGGTGCTCACTGGGAAAACTCTAAAGGAAAATACAATGAAAACTGGGACAAGAAACAAAATGAAATAAAAGGAAAATTAAGGAAGCAACATAAAAGCTTTAACTGACAAGCAAGGAAATTGCAGTGACGCAAAGAGTCTTAAAGGGAAAGTAAGAAAAACTAATTAAGGGACACTGACCCTGAGGACAGATCGAAAAAAATATTTACACTTTCTTTTATATTTTGTAAAACTTAATCGTTCAATTCTTCAATCCAAAATAATACTACATTTTCATTTATAAATTCTGTATAATTTGTATTACTTATGTTCATAAACACTTTCATGTATTCAAGTGTTTTCCTTTCTTTTTTCTAGTGCATCAAGTTTTCCCATCATTTTTCTAGTCAATCTCGATTTTAGTTGCACTTGGAGAAGGTCGTGCACATAGATGGCATATTGATTACAACCGAACTTCATTAGCAGGCAGACCAGGATCTGGGATCCGCCAACCAGAGCTGCATGCTGATGCACCCGGCCATATGCCCGGGAACCTGCAGGGTTTTTAATGCAGGGCAATGGATATTAACCCCCTAACCCCTGAGGGGGCACACACATCCCCATATCTCGGTGCCATCAAGTTGAAGTTTAAGGTCAGGGCAGAGCTGGAAAAGCACTTATCCGTCGAGGGGTCAGACAGACACCTTATTGCCATATTGATGGAGGAAACTCGGCTGTCAGTTGAATTATGAAAGCAGGTTCTCTCTCTCCTCTCTCTGTGCACTTTCAAAGTCAAAGGTGGGGATAATGTATCGACGTTCCCTCAGACGTTTCCAGAGCAGACTTCAAAGCAGCGACTAGTAAATCGTGCACATTCTGACCTAATTTATTCCCCTGCTGGCTATATACGAAATCAAATTAATGCTTCGCACTTCATAAATCGGACACTGAAAATGAACAGATAAAAAGGCGCCCGGCTGCGTTAGATGCGAATTTCATGCGAAGCTAAAAATACAGTCGGGTCGCTTTATAAATACATTAGCACCTCAATCAGTCCGATAATGACGTTGGCCAAACAAACACCCGACTTAAGTATACATGGCAAGGCATACAAACCCAAATGGAAAGCGTTTGCGAAAGGAGACCAGGTGGATCGTGCCAGACGGGAAAATATTATAACTGAACGGCAAATAAAATAAACATCAATGTGAAAATTAAATGGAAGATCAAATGGCACATTGTGCATACTTTGTTGCT
Organism: Drosophila bunnanda; assembly: GCA_035046265.1. Lineage (NCBI taxonomy): Eukaryota > Metazoa > Arthropoda > Insecta > Diptera > Drosophilidae > Drosophila > Drosophila bunnanda. Next base: position 10,849,369 of record JAWNOB010000075.1, read on the forward strand.
TCGAAACAAGTGGGAACAAATTTAATACTTTAAATAAATACAACTGCATAACTATATGGTAAGCTAGTTATCCCTACACACTTAAAATGAAACGAGCAATAATATCATTAGGACCCCCCTTAAGAAGCGGTTGAACAACTTCTAGCAATCCATAATTTCCCCACTGACACTTGCAGCTTTCGAGCGGTTGGATGGGTGGCGTGGAAACCCTTTTTCTCCCAAGGAAATTGCGCAAATTTTGCCACCAAATTGAAAAGTTCTTGAGCGTTCTCAGCCACTTCCCCCCGGCTGCCGCTGACGCTCCATTTGGTTGCTCTCTCGTTTCTGGTTTATGTTTTATGATTTTCCCTTTTGTTGCTCTGCCTTGATGATTGCCACGATTCCGATACTTGGCTGGGCAAATTGAAAACTTTTCCGCAATTTTTGTTTTGCGGCCACTCGAGCGTTTGGCATTTTCGCATACTAAAACTATTTCCATGGAGCCCCGCCTCCTTCTTATCCCCACTTCATGGCATTTGCAAATTGCCGTAAAGTCCAAAGTCGTTGAGTCGGACCGTAAATTTGCGAGGAGCTGATTCTTTAGTTATTTTATATATAGTAATTGGGAGTCGAAATGCACTTTACTTTCCAAATCCTTGGCTTCGATTTAGGGCCAAAACGTGGAAACTTTCAGTGACGCTGAAACAAATTTGATAAGGCCTTTGTATGAGAAAAATGCTTCGACATCGCGAAGGAGATGAAGGACGGCCACCGAATGATTGATGATTTAGTCAGCTCCAAAAAAAGTATTAACAGCGAAGAATAAAAAATAGGATAAATAAACTGGGGGAATGCCAAGGCGCTACATGGATGCTCTTTATTTTGATTTATATTTCAAATAAAATTGGAGCTCCTTTGAAGTAAATACAAGACCAAATAATATTTATAATAAGAAAGTTATTTAACAAATCTTTACAAAAATATTTATGACTTTATAAGCTTCAATTTGATTCTCTTTTCAACTGTATATTTTAGCAACTCAACCCTTGAAATGAAGCTATCTTTGCAAACGGCAAGCACACACAGCGGGCATAAAAGTCAAACTCGAATCGATCAACATTTTTGTAGCATTTTTTCGTCAAAGATGATGATGATGAATATGGTGAAGGGCAACCCAGTCAGGCGCCACGTAGATGGAGGCACCCCCGTTGGTCAGGACGTTTCTGTTCCGTAAACAACGCCACATGCCGTGAATTCAGTTCGTATTCCCTTTTCATGCTTCCCTACTCCTCTCTATTCCCGTATTTATGCTTCGGTTCTTTGGCCATAAAAATGCCTGAAATATGCTGCTCATATACATATAGAATGTACTATATGGAGTGTCCGGCTCTTAGGCGTTACCTCGCCCAGAGGCGGCACAACAGAATCGTCTCCAGCAAGGACAAGTAAATTGCTGGCCAGCGGGAAAGCGTGACGCGCCAGCTCTCCGGTGACTACTTCCGCTGCCCCAAAGATGCACTGACAAAAATCTCTAAACAGCTTCTATGTAATAAGTTTTCGTTTGAATTATGCTTATTTGCATATATTTTTATACAGTTTAATATGAAAAGAAATATACGCCCTTGACCAACTAGTCGTATACGTGATGTGAAAGTGTGGAATATTACGTATACGCATAGGTGGTCAAGGGTGTAAATTTATTACGTATACGTAATATTCCATATGAAAGTATAGAATATTACGTATACGCCTAGGTGGTCAAGGGTGTATATTTATTACTTTTCGTATACGTAATATTCTATATGAAAGTATGGAATATTACGTATACGGCTAGGTGGTCAAGTGTGAATATTTATTATTTTACGTATACGTAATATTCTATATGAAAATATGAAATATTACGTATACGCCTATGTGGTCAAGTGTGTATATTAATTATTTTACGTATACGTAATATTCCATATGAAAGTGTAGAAAATTACGTATACGCATAGGTGGTCAAGGGTGTATATTTATTATTTTACGTATACGTATTATTCAATACTTTCATATCACGTATACGCCTTGTTGGTCAGGTGCGATTATTTACTGAAATTTCTCGGGTTTTGTTTATTTTGTCTCAGTGATCGACTGTCCCAGACTGGCCATCAATTATAACAAGTGCTCTGCCAGTACAAATTGAAGGCGTAAATTAGCCCCTGCCCGGGAAACTGTCAGAGAGCCTCCGACTCAGTTCAAGCGCCGACCGGTACTCCCTACCCCTGACCGAGTGGGTGTCAATTGCGCTTATTGAAAAATATGGCACGCTGTCGGGAATAGGCAATCAGCCCAAAGAGGCCTCTGGAAATGTCCCCTTTAAGGTATAGTTCCGGGTTGCCGGAAGTTCCCAGAAAAAAGGGAAAACATCAGGGTTTAGGAATTGCCTACTAAGCCACAAAAGCCAAACAACGACAAACAGGGAATCGTTTTTCGTCTCGAATTTCAACGCCTTGAGATAGCATCTTAATTACCCATCCACACACAGAGACACACACACACAGAAGGAGTAGGAAAAATGGAAGGACCGGGAGACAAGTCAATGACCTGGCAGGGATAACCCGCTGGCGGTCAGCTTTGCCTTAATATTGCACACACAAACCCTGTCTCACTTTCTGTTTTCATGTGCGCACATACCCATTGATGTTTTGTCACAGTGGGGTATGATGGAACTTAGGATAAATAGATTTCAATTAAAAGAACGAAGATGTACTAGAGAACTCGAATATATTAAACCTAAGAAAATCAGACTTAAGTAAATTTCTAATAAATATGTTTATTGCGAGGTGTATTGGTAGCAATACTCCTTATTTGTCTCCGTATTTCACTCCTACATATCTTTGCTATTTTAAGGCGACAAAACAATAACAATTTCCTGTTGGGCCAAACTTTTTGGGCCCCCACACTTCCGGTTCCGGCTGCTCCCTTCGAACCTGTGAAGCAGTAGGAAAACATTAATTACACAGAGCACACACACCGGAAGGGGACGAAAGGACCATCCAAAGTCTCACCTGCATAGCTCGCAGGTCTGGGAATGGAATGGAACGCAAGCCTGGTCAAACACAGACAAACATTTGCGAACATTAGTTGCCTACTTTTCGGGCCTCGGGACTTCCCCGCCTGAAGCTTCCACAGCAAGGCAAAGACACCACCATGTCGGTGTGTAATTTGAGTTTGTTGTGTTTGCCTCGCTTTTATTTCTGTTTGCTTTGTGCGGCCACAGTTATTTATGCCTCCTCATCTGGTCCACTCCTGTTTCCCTCTTTAGTTTCATTTCGGAATTTTCTTTAGTGTCCTTGGGCCATTTTTATCCTGCTTTTTCGACGACAACAGCAATGAGCGTTTCATTTTCTGCCCATAATTGTGCGCCTGCAGAACCACAAAGCATTACAAGATTTTTATTTTTATCCGGTACAACTGAAGGAAAACAGGCACGTGTTTTACTTATTTTCCTTCTGCCGGAGAGTAACGCGGCAAAGTGTTTCCCATAATGAGCTTCGATTTGTGGCTCACTTTTACCTAATGATGTGTTTGTGTTTGCACCCAATGATTGTCACATTGGCAATCACAAAATGGTTTCCCGGAAGTATGGCACTTGCCCTATTTAAATTACATCTACCAGGAAATCTCGAGTGGGGAATGTAAGTGAACTAATGTTTGTTCATGGTGGGAGTTCCTAGATTTATTTCCAATACAAAGGAAAAGACTTTCAGTGAAGGAAATAATGGATTTAGCTGTAATTTCCCGGAATAAGGTGTGGTTCGCTTTGCGGCAACTTGTTGTGGTAAAAAATTCCGCCCTTTAATGCCCGATTCCATTACCAAACTTGCACTTGTCGAAATCTTCTCTGAAACTGAGTGGTATAAGCTTAAATTAATTAAATGTGTACTCTCCGTCTCACAGCTAAGTAGTCCCATGCAAATGGAAAAAGGAAAACCAAGAAAAACAAGAAAAAGGAATTTTTCTTAAAGCCAAATGAATCCGGCACAAAATTGGGTCAACACGCGGCTCGGCCAAAAGTTTCTGTGCGTCTTCTGTGAATTTTAAATTAAAAACGAAACCCAACAGGGACTTATGTTGGCTCTCGATGAATGGAGGAAAAAGGTGAGGCCCAAATCATTTTGACATCATGAGCCGCCGAAAATGGCAAGTCCGCAAAAATATGCAAAAATAAATGGGAACTGGAGGCCAGCAGGGATTCCAGCTTCCAGGCAGCAACGGGCGGCTTAGCGTGCTCCGGATCCGGACTTGGCCATTAGTCATTATTGACACATTCTTTCCGCCTTTTTCTAGCCATTTGAAGTCGTTGCCCCGGGCTGAAAGTCGGTTCTGCTTTTTCTAGCATTTTTTTGTGACCTTTTTTCTGCTTTTATTTGTCGGCAGAAACGAAAGTCAGACACTCGCTGCCAATGTCCGAATTCGTGTTGTTCCTAAGTGATATTTCCGCTTGGGTTAACATATTGTTAACATTTTTGTTTTTCCATCCACAGAGATCCGAAAGTTGGGTATTGCGAGGTAGATGGGATTAAAGCATTTTGAATGAAAAAATTCAAGAAAATTAAGAAAAGCTATCTTAAAAAGGAACTTTATAGATCAATACCTAAATATTAATTGTTAAGAAACCAAATATATTTTCGCACTCTCAAAATAAACATTTAAAAGCTACTACACATGTTTCCTAAAGGGTATTATTTTACCCACCTTCCAGGCTTTCCTAAAGCTTTTCTCATTGCTTCGCCAAACATGCGGGAAAACTAAAAACGCAGGATATAACAAACGCCGGATGGAAGCCGACAACTTGGCATCGAGGTCGGCCTTAAGTACGGATACGGATGAGACTACGGGTCTGCTGTTCGCCGGATTACAGGTCAATGATGTATGTTGTTAATTTGCCAAACAACGCCGGCATCCGTCTCGGACACAAATGGCCATCCTGATGAATGGACAGAAACAGAAGGTGGAGCCGTGAAGTTGCTCATTTTATTTATTTTTTTCTGCGGTCAGGCCTTTTGATGTTTAATTTACAAGATCCTTGAGACAAAGGACTCCTAATGAAGAAGCTCCATGGAATAAAGAATACTAAGATGGTTCTAAATGAGAGCTCAATTGGAAAGAGTTGCCTTAAAGTAGTAGAAGGGAAAATTAAGTATAAGTAAAGCAGTTTCCCTAGATACATTTCTGAGATAAATTTGTTACATTTTAAATGCCTAAATTGCATGAATATTAAATTTAAAGACATACAAACAACAATTAAAATTAACAATTTATAGTTATTGTTTGTGTTTCAATTTTGGCTGTTTTTATTTCCAAATCATTTATTTTCAAATGAAAGTTGTGTACTATTTATTTACTAAACCACAAACTTTTCTTTATTTCAGATTTCCCGAAAGTTTGGGTTTATTTACTGTTGTTTTATTGACTCGCATTCCGGGAAGGAACTTTCACCTACACAGCTTTTGCATGTTCGGGATTTCAAACTAAAATTAATACAAAATGTAAAAAAGGCTTAACCCTGCTGCGCAATGGGGAAATGGAATTCTTGCAACTGTTTCGTTACAACAAATTCAAAGGAAAACAAAAGGAACCGCCAAGTAAACAACAACAGCAAAGTCCTGCAAAGTAAAGCAAAACACCAAAGTCAAGGCAATTGCTCAGTTGGTTTTATTAGGAAGCCGAAGGAGTCTCAAAGGACGCAGCCCGAGATTTACTTCTGGCCAGGTTAGCGACTTACGTAGCCGCGTTGCGATGGAAATATTTCGAGTAATTAAATGCACAGCCGGTGCGATGTCAAAATAATAATTAAGCCAACAGCATAATAAGCGGTCCTCTCCTAGACTCCCACACTTGACTCGACCATTGTTGGTCGAATAAATGGGAATTGATTGGGGCAAGGGCATCGGAAGTCCAACCAACTGAGGCAGGCGGAACTAATTGAATTTACCGGCAGGAAAATTAGAAAATAGGTGCGAAACCGGACGGAGGAAGGCGTCAAGGTGTCAAAAGGCCGCAAGCGAAGATGCCTTTGATTGCTTCGAAGCAATCGGAGCAGAGTGTGCTTCTGGGAGGGGCAGCGCCCAGAGTCAAGGACTCGTTGGTCTACAGGGAGTCCAAGAGTCTAGACAAGCTTGCAAGGTTCTCCTTTAAGGCATTTGGAATTAGCTCTTTGAAGCAGTATTTATATAAAGTAATCAAAAATACAGACAACTTTCACGGATATATTCCGTTTTGATTGGATTTTGAACATTTTTGTGGGAAATTCTAATATATGTTTTAAACATTTATGTAACTTAAAAACTGCATAAGAAATTCATATATTTTGAAGCTCAATTTTTCTTCAAACAATCAATCAATTAAATATGAAAAGAGGAAGAAGGTTTTCTTAAACTATCTTATAAATAAATGTTTGAAGAATTCTATTTACTAAAATAAATAAATTTCTGTAATAACAACAATAAAGATTTACTTCCCAGTGTTTAAAATACATATTTTCCAACATATATTTATATTTTAATAAACCAAATATCCTGGCATGATGGCATGCGTTCCTGTTTACCAGAAAAATCTATAAATATGAGACAGAACACGGAATCTATTTCAATCGCATTGTGATTGTTGTAATAGTGATTGAAGCACCTTCAGCTCGAACTGCTGCAATTTATGGGATTATCTGGAATGTGCCTTGTATGCCATCTGAATAAATGCATTCGGTACTTGGCATTCGGCCTGACATATGTTGCATGCCACAAGATGAGGATTTTCCTGCTCCGCAAAACCATAGATATGGGATTTCGATGACTTCCCCGCAAATGTGAAATCTAAATACATTTTCTGGTCCTGGCTGGGACATATTCAAGTTGAGGGGCTGCTGACAAAGGCAGAATGCGGTCTCAGAAATCACAATAACCAAAGGAATCACATGCAAATGCCATATCTTATGGCAGAATGAATAGCTGAAGTAGTGCCTGGGCAAAATATTTAAAGACTTGGTCGAGATAGTCTCTCATGGCTGGGAGTCGAGGGCAAAAGGATTAGGATTCTGCCTTTGGCATCAGCAGAATGCTCTTCCTACTCGAACAAAGGTAAACATTTCGGAATTAAAACCGAAACATACAAATAATATGCAGACGCCGAGAAGAGTTGTTTGTTGTTTCAGTGCTAATGAGCTTTTGGCTTTATTAAATCAACAAAATAAAGCTGCTGGCAACCAAAAACTATATAAATCCACTCAGAGCAGCTTTTAGCCATTAGTTGTTCGCCTCCAGCAGCTGAAAGGACCTAGGGAATCCTGTCAGTGTGCTGGCAACTTTAAAAAATAATTGTGAATAAATAGTCTAGTGTTCTGGGAATCCTCTCTGAATGCAGGCCAAATTGAATGGTTTAGTAGCCAATTCAACTGGCAAAAGTGGGTTAAGATGTGGCAGTTGAAAGAGCAATTGAAAGGTGGGGTTGCAGAGTTTCACCCGTAGAAAGTTTTTACCAGCACTAAGAAAAAAATAGAACGGTTTTAAATTAATTTAAAATTATTTAAAAAATGAATTTTTTCAATCGAAAATTTGTTTAACTAAAGACATATCTTTGTTTATTGTGCAATATCATGATCTTAGCGTCTTCTTCTGACCATAAAGCACCTTATATTTAAAGACATCACATTTGTGTGTATACACTTAGGAACAACATCAATTCTATGACAAAATCCGCACACTGCCATCAAAAGTACATCACCATAAAATGCTGCCATTCAAGATTCAATTTGACAGTACACGGCGACAAGAGACATTAACAAAGCCGACCACACGAGCCAATTTGCGGCTTCCGCATGTCAGCAGGTGAATTTTTGGCCCCACAGCCACTCAGTGGAGCCACCCGAAATACCCCACCTGCCACTTCACGTACACCCGCAAAATTGCGGCAACTTCAACTCATTAAAAGTGGAGAGCTGGCAAAAAGTTGCGTCAGCCCGCAGCACGTTCTATGTGGATATTTTTCGGACGACTCCATTGCGAAATGCAATTAGATGTCACCTGAATATCCGGCTGTGTCCTTTTGTGACGCATAAATTAGCAGAGCGGCAGGTAGCAGCGCAACAACAGCATTAGGCCAAAAGTTGTCCACTAAAATTAAGCATTAAATTTGATGGCGCCAACTTTTTAATTGTCTGTGATATTTCAAAACAACAGGAGAGCAGAGCCTTCAACGGGTCAATGGCATACTTTGGGGGTATTGTGTGGACACTTTTGATAACCGAAATGGTTTTTCCGCAAAGGTGTAGCATAAATTTATGGGTAAGGTAAGGGAAAATTGACAGGCTTAAGTCGTTTTCAGAGTTGGGATGTGAGAGCTTTTTTACATTATAAATAGGTAAGCTCTTAAAATAAATTTTAACATACTTGAAAATTTATTTAATTTTTTCTTTAAATAAATAATAAAAAAAACATGTTTATTAGCCTCACACCTGAGCCATAAACATGTCCTATAAAGTGATACCCAAGCAATCACCTTGCACCGCCATACATCAGCCTGTACAACAGTTTTAAGTTTTATTATAATGAAATTCAAGTCAAGTGGCTGACATTGATGGACAGGACTCTGAGCCAGGAGGTGCAACAAGGGGTTACGTGTCAGCTGGGCGGCACTGCAGTTGTCAAGCTACATGGGTGCAGTCTGCCAGAGCCCTGAACTTGACAGGACGAACTTACAGTCTAGTCGGGACACCTCATGAGGGGGTTAACCCCCCAGGCCACAAGGCCTCGTTGGCTAATTAAGTACTTGGCCAATGGCTCTGGTCTTTGAACCGATGCCACTTCGGATGGATGAGCTATGGCAACTTGATTTCACTTGACATCAGCTCGTGCGTGGCTGACACGTGTGATGTCTGGGGTCTAGACTCTTGTCGGGGCGATTTACATACGCATGAGTTAATCCAGGACATTATAATTTGGCACAGCCCCGTACTTTAGATTAAGCCAAGCAAATTGCTTAGAAATTAGTCAAATTGGTATAATTTGCAATATTATTTTAAGCTTACTTGAAGTTTAATCTTTGTTAATTTATGGACTGAGTTTTCTTTTGAAGATCAGAAATAAATTCTCTACAAAATCAATGATAAGCCTTAAATCCCTTATATTTAAATGAATTCCCACCTTCTTGAGAAAGAACTCTGAATATATTACCAATCCCTGCTCAGGGTCTCAACTATGTATTTAGTTTTATGGCTCATTAAGGCCTTTTTTGGCCAGAAGTTGTGTGCCTTTTGTCTCGCGCTGGTCTAGACCAATTAATAATATTCCGTGTCAAGTGCTAAATTAGACAAAAGCAGCCAGTGAAAATATCCCACAAGCGAGTAAACTAAATAAATTCGCTGGCATTTGTTTCATGTTCAAAACGGGGAGGAAAAGAATTGAAAACTGAGCCAACAACCTCCTTTTTGTTCTGGCTAACGAAAACTGAGATTAATACGCAGATTACAGCCAAGTTATAATTACTGTCGGCGCGAGACTGAGTCCGGGCTGAAAACCAGCGAAAAAAGCAGCGAAGCCAAGTAAATTGAGCTGTCAGGAGTGCAAGTGAAGGCAGTCCTTGAGATGGGTTCGTTTCGGTTCGCCCCAAAGTCCAAAGTCCGAGGTCTGGGTCAGGTTAAAGTTTACCATCTTCTGGCCAAATGGATTTAGCCAACTGTTTGCTCACCATTCAAATATTCTGGCAATTAGGGAACTGTTTTTGGGGGAGACTATAAACATGCAAGGCTCACAAAGCACGTCGTCAAAAGGTGATACTACAGTGGTATAGGAAGAATACGAATTTTGGGTTATTTTTTGTTCCAAAATATATATTAAAAAAAAAAGTATAAAGTTTACCAAGGTTAAGAAACCTTATACTCTAAGTTTGTCTTAATATCTTTATAATACTAAACCTACTGTCTTTATTTCCCTTAATCCACTGTTTTTCCGACCATGAAAATTGCGTGTAATTGCCGAACCGAAAAGCGAAACTCCGACTCAATGCCAAGCCAAATGGCGTTTTATTTTTCGCTAGGCTATGAACTCAATTAGCTGCCGTGCGTAGCGTAATTTAGTTGTTGCCACGCCCACTTCGATAAGCTAAACTGCCACCCCACTACTTCCCACTAAATGTTCCACCTTTATGCCACCTGATGGCACCTCGCGATGTGTATTCAAAAAGAAAAAACCAAAAACATTACACGGAACGCCTCCGCCTCTGGCTTAAATTAATTTATCACGTGCCGAAATAAAGCAACTTCCGACGACTTCCCTGGCCTCGCTCTCGCCTAATTAATTGAATTCGAAGCCGAGGAGCCCCTAAAAGTTTCCCCGAACAAATGTTATTCACTCAGCTGAAATTCAAGTTAAAAACTTAAGGTTTAAGTTTCGTTTTTTTTGAACAAACAAAGAGGCCGTCGCATCGGGATATCAACTCACGCATAATGGCCCACTTTTAGGGGGCGGATCTGGGCCACATTTCCGGCTTCAGGCTTATGCGGTCTTCACCGACTGCCTTTAACCACAGTGCCGGGTAATTATGCATCCATGTAAGCTCCAGGCAGCAGTAATCAGTCTGCCGATTTTCCGATTTTCCCATTCCTTTCCTCTGCTTTCCTTTGCTATCTGCTTCATTTTATTCAAAAAGTGTATTTTAAATTTTAACGAAGAAATCACGGGACATAAGATTAAAAGAGAGAATACATTCCGAAGTTTAAAGGAAGATATCATGAATAAAATCATGTAGAGTTTAGAAAATGCAGGAGTATTCATTATAACCTGAATATCCCGCATCAAGTATACGCCAAGGAAGCCAAGGTCAATGGTGAAGCGAGTGCGAGACTCTTCCGGGTGTAATTAGTTTTTAAAATAACCAAATAAATTAAATTTGGAGCGCTAAACTACCGTGTCACTTGGCAAATTCGATTACAATGCTTGAAATTAAGTTAACAATTCAGAAATCGGTATAAATAGAGGAACCTAACCAAGAAATAAGTATATCCAACAACATGAACGTCTTACAAGCTTGCTTTCTGATCTGCCTGGGCGTCATCTTAGGAGGCGCCGATGCGCAGATACCAACCCGGCAGGAGTCATCCAGGGACAGGGCATGTGGGCCAGGACGCTACTACAGTGAAGCTCGTCATACCTGTCTGCCCTTCTAAGAGTGTTCTCCCAATTAAGGATAATAAATAAATGAATAAATGAAATCTTATTAAAAAAAGATTAACTAAGGAAATAATTCAAGAACATATACAAAACTTTAAGAAAGCCTTCTTTTCTTATGCAATTTTTCGTGGAAGAAAGAGATGTTTCCCTAGATGCAGTGCTTCGCTTTCGCTTCCCACTCACTCGCTTAATTAATTCACCCCGAACAAGCAGGAGCAGGGGCATAAACCAACTTGTTAAGGCTTATTAATTTTGCATGCAGCCGCGACTGCAGTCAGGCCAACGTCATGTAAACATGGTCCTTCAAGGAGCTTCTTCCAGCGCAGAGAACTTGCGAAAAAGACAGGCTGCTAATGGGGGGAATGTAGAGCTCCTTTTTGGGCGCAGATTTAATGCACTTCAGTGCGGGCCCTGCAGTGCATGCAATCAGTTAACGGACCGACAAACACAGATTTTATTACAAATATTTATTATCACCTGTGGGACAGCCAATAAAACGTATTTCTGTTTGCCGCTGGCATGAAAGTTTTATTTACTGAGCGGGCTTTCCGCTTGATTATTTGCTTCTATTCGATTTTTTAATGTTTTTTTTCCGTATTTGCATTCCATTAAATTTCCATTATAGTTTGTAAAATTATATTTGGCACAGTGAGTTATTTTTTTTTAATGTCAAAAGTGGAAGTGAAACCATTTTAGTGGAATTAAATGAACATTTTTAGTTAATCCCTGCCTTTTTTTTCATAAAAAAAATATTAACAACCATTATTACTGTTTGCTTAGTATTATGGCCTTGTTACTATTTGTCCAATTTGAAGGTAACAAATTGAAACGTTTGTGTTTGCCTTCGCATTTCAATAAATTTCCATCGCACCATTTATCCACCTCTGGGAGATATATGTATGTACCATAATGGTTCGGTCAACAAGCGATCTAATATTTAAGCTTCTGTTTTATGGCCATCGACAAATGTCCAAACTGTGACAGCTATTGTGACAGGCAGCAAAACCAATTGGGGCTGGGCAGCAGACAGCTGCAACCCCTTTTGAATGCCGTTTAGCCCAGCGAACAACGTTGCAAATTAGTGCGTCCTGACTCTCCGTTTCCAGAAATACAAACAAAACATAAATTGTAACGAGCTTGTCAGGGGAAACTGCCGGAGCAGCAGCAACAACAACCTCCACATCGACATCGCCATCAACAACGAGGCATCATTATATAATTGACTCCCTGATGCCTGGCTGTCGAGCAGTTTATCACTTTGTTGTTGGCTAATAATGAAGCTGCCCTCGATATGAGTTGCCTGATTACGATGATGATGCGGCAATGAACCTCATCTCGATGAGCTTGTTTGGCCAGAATCTGGCGCACACTGCGTATGCGTAATGCTGTCAACGCGACATGACTTTAAATCGAATTTCATTTAGTTTTCTTTTGTCAAAGCTTCACTTTCTTTTTGTCTAAATTCAATTCGAAAATAGTATGTTCTTGTTATTTTAGAAACGAAAAACTGAACAAGGTTCTAAGATATATAAACTATAAGAAAGTAGCTATCACAGTGTGCTCTTTAATATTAATACATCAATACTTCATGCGGTCTTATCTTGATGTTAAGTAAGCTTCACTAGAAAAATATATAGTATATTAATCTTACTAACTGAAACAATGAAACGGAACGTTAGTCAACAACGTTAGTATGTATTTTCATTTAAGAAATTTATTTTAAAGCCACAAAACTGTTTAAAAGCACAAACAATCACAAACTTATATAATTTATATATTTCAAGTTCAAGTTCAAGTTTCGAATGGATTAATTAAATTTCAGCTGCGGCTATAACTTTTCGCAGAACTAAAAAACAAACCATTTAACTTGTGGTTTTAAACAACTCACTTTAAGGCTCTGTTATTTTTGACATCTAAAGCACTTACATTTCATTTCCATGAATGTTACTATATTTTAAAGTCTCCCTTTGGGGAGTTCTTTAACTGTTAGCTTGTTAAAATGCAATTTGAGCTGGTATGCTAAATTTATTGGTTGTGGAGTTTAAAAAATATAGAAATACCTTCCCCTAGACACACTCGTTTTTCACCTGTAGTGACATTGATTGCTAAGTCGAGTTCAGTTGAGGTCATCTCCATGCGCCACACACTTGAATTCTTACATCACCGGCTTCTTTGTGGATTTTCTCGGTTAACAAAAATAAAATAAAAAAATATGAAAATATTTTGCGTTAAGCCGCAAATATATACATATTTTCTTTGCCACATGTGGTGCCGGCTGCCGCTTCTAGCTTTCTCATGCTGGTGAATTTCCCAAGCAAATATTTGTATGGCGAACCTGCCGAAAAGTTTTCCCTGTGACACGACCACATATCAAGGAGCTTTCCCGTGTTCCGGCAGATATCAAACAACGTGACTTGCCAAAGGTTCTTCACTCATTGTTGATATTTCAGGCGCTTAGATTGATTACGAAATCTTTCAGTGTTTTTCGTTCATAATTATACCCTAACCGAGAGACTTTCCAGAGTTGGCAGCACATTTTGTGATTTAATTCTATTTTTAAAGAAACAAAGCCAATGTTAAATGGATACAACCAAAAATGTAAATAACAATACTGAAGTGTTAGCATTGAAATTATATGTTTAAAAAATATATATTTAGAAACTAAAGTACCCAAAATAACAGCAAATACAAATTGCCTAAATAAATGAAATGGAATCATTGGCTTAGAAGAGCATTCAGATGCCTTTATCAAGCCCAAACTTTGCTTTTTCGCTTTGCATATCGGAAAAAGGAAATTTAATCCGTTTACTTGGCAATTTGGGCGGATGTTTATTGTGGATTCTTTGGTTTGCGGCTCAATCATTTTAATGGCATACTCGTGTTAGGCCTTGTTGGAAATTCAATTCATAGATACACCCACTCGAATTCCGCTTTCACCAGCAATTGCCATGATTGTCATGATTTCGACGATGTCTGCTGAATTTTTACCCCCGTTGTCTTTGCTGAACATTAAAAATTAATTAAAACTGTGCAAAAAACAAATAAATGAAATGCAAATAGCTGAATGGTATTTGCTCGACTGCGGCATTTCAGTTAATTGATCAATTCACGCTTTGTTAAATGTTTAATTTGCTTAAGCTGCAATTTTATTAGTACATTTAATAGACATTAATTTAAGAGCAGCTTATAATTCAGTTTAAATATAAAGAAAATACGGAAAATATGATAATTGTTAGAAAAACAAATTTATAAATTATTCAAAGGTGATTTGTTTATTAAGTAGATTTATACATCCTTTATAAATCCCCACAGAAAGCCATTTATAATTTACAAGATGTTTTAAACATCATTAAACCTCATATTCTACGCTTAAAAAGGTTGCTTTACAATTTTTTGGCCAAACTTTCAATCAGTATTCATTGCCGAAATGACTGTTATTTATCATCTATTGGCGATGCCATCAGACTTATGACCGATTCCCAGAACAAAGGCATCGGGCACATAAAATATGAGTATTTACAGGAATATTCAGATATTCCAATACGTATACGCCCTGTATGGCGCTCAACTTTCGCGCGGGAAACTTTAAATGAGGAAAGCAAACGGGGAATGGCAGCCAAGTGCTATATGCGACATCCAAAGTTCGCGGAGCTGGAAAATCCATTTATCATATGGCTGGTGTCTGTGTGTGACTGGATTTTTCCCCTATCACCTCTCCTCTCCATTTTTTATGCTGCTATATAACTGAGAATGTAACGAAAGACACTTGATGTGGGATATTTACATGTGAAAAACTAGCGGCAGGTGGAAAGCATAAATGATGACTCCACAGTTGACATTTCGATGGCGGCATATTCAAATTACACGGGCTGCGAATACGAGTGGTTCTATGAATATGCGCGGCGTTATAGTAATATTTTTTCAGTAAACACATGGGTGTGTTTGTCCTACCGCTGATGATAATGACCATAAACAAAGCCCTGATAATGATGATGATGATGACAATGCTGTGATCATTTATGCTCCGCCTGTGCCCATGTGTGCGTGAAAATCAGTCAAGATACGGGGACAATGACAGGGATTTCGTTGAGACAAAGGTCCTTCCTCCTTCGGGGAAGAGCATTACGCATGTATGAATATTTATGCCGGCGCCTGTTTTTGTTTCTGGCCTTCAAGTCTAAGATGGGCCAGGCAATTGAATGATTTGCGGCAAGTTGTACCATAAATTAACCGAGTTAACTGACATGCTTGAGTAGCTGTCAAGGCGAAGTCGCTCTTTATCTAAAATGATCACAAATTAGGGAATACTTTCACTTTTATTGGGTGAAATAAGCCACAAGAAAAATGTAGTAAAAAAAATGTAAGCTCTTAGAAATTTCAATTTCAATTATTTCAACTATTTAAAAGATTTGTGCTTCTTATTTTCTGCATTAAGATAATATAAACAATGCATATTTCTATTATAGAGAGGGAGATAAATCTGTCAATGGACAAATTTTCCACCTGCAAATCACACTCATAAATCACCACAAAGTGCAGCTGTCATACCGACCATGTCAGGCCTCTTAACACATTCAACTCCTGTCGCTGTCCTTGTCGCTGTCGCTATCCTGTCCTGTCCTGTCCCATTCTGATCTGGTTCGGTTTCGGTTTTTGGCCAGAAACCATGGCAATCTGGCCAAAGTCCCGCCGCAAGCCACACAAACATCCACCGAAAACATGCAACGGAATCCACAAAATGAATCGCAAAAATCATTTAAAATATTTCCGTACATATTCGCCGAGCAAACGCCTGTCACTGTGGCTCACCAAACAAACAGACGCAGATTTTCCCGATTTCCCGATTTCCCTTCCATTCCCACCACTTCCATCCCACATGTCGTCAAAAATTAAAATCAAAAAGCCATGCGAATCGCTTTTTAGGGACCATGACTCTCTATTTGTTTGCTATAAACCCGAAATTGTTGTGTAAATTTTCAACTTGTTGAGGGAAATATACGAATTGTATTGTTATTTATGAACCGAAAGGGTATTACAATTTTAGTCATAACTTTGTAACTATTCATTTGCGACCCTATAAATCATATATATTCTTGATCAGGAGGGAAAGGCGAGTTGATCCTGCTATGATTTTATGAATAAAAAAATTTATAAATTTTTTATTAATTTTACATCCTTAAAATTGCCAACAAAAAATTGACAAAAATTTTAATCTTCTGAAATCCTAAAGTTAGTACGCTGATTTATAAAGCTAATAAAAACTAACCCAGAAAAGTTATCCGATTTGAAATTAATGCATTTTTGACTTAGTTACCACATTTTTAAAACATATATTAGTGTAAAAAGTTATGATATAAAATGTATTTAAATTGTCAGTCATCTATAAACATGGGAAAAATGTACTGAATATAAGCGAAAGCTTCAATCATTGAACAAAAATATAATTTTAAATTCCAAAATCTATTGTAAATAAGTTTTAAAGTCTGTCTACCTTGACAAATTGTGTCAGTTTTCATTTTGGCTTAGTTAAATATTTAAATTACTTGTAGTATTAATAAAAGTGTAAATATGTGAGGCAAGATAAGTAAAAATGATTAATGCACAAAAGATTGCGTATTTGCATTTGAGATAAGCCTGCTCTTTCGATGCTCTTTCTGTTTATAAACTCGTAAATAAATCGATTCAAATCATCAGCAAACTGGCATGTGTTCGGCAAACGTCATGACGGAGTGTGTCTACACCAAGACCAGGTAGAGAATCTTCCGATGCCTCTTAGCCTCTCAAGCCAATTGAATGCTCAGTAGACACTGAACCGCCTGCCAGCTCACATCGACGGAATTCTCAAATATACGGAATATACATGTTTTCAATGAATCGTGAGCGTAGACTTATCCCATTCTTAACCTGCCTGCTGGCCGCTTTTCCCGAAGGTCAGGCCCACGGCATCGGCAGTGTGAACTCCGTTCGCGGAACCAGCAACCTGAGTTGCACGGACTGCAATGGCACTTTCGACCTGCCCGAGGTAAGGGGCAGCAAGTTCCTATACTTTGGCTTCGGCAGTAACATGCTGGCCCAGCGGATACACATCCAAAACCCAACGGCGGTGAGAATACGACCCGCTCGACTGCCCGACTATCGCCTGGACTTTGGTTTTGAGTCGAATCGCTGGGATGGAGCGGTGGCCACCATTGTGCCCACCCAGGGCGACGAGGCGTGGGGCACACTCTGGGAGATTGATCTCAGCAACCTGCCGAACATTGACAAGTAAATATTACACCTAACATTTGATTATTAAATATTTATGCTATCCCCGATTAATATTTGCAGCCAGGAAGGCGTTCATCTGGGCATTTACAAGCCCCAAACTGTGTACGTCAAGCTAAGGAATGAAGCCAACGATACTCCGGCCCGTGCCTACTTGCTAACCCAGCAGCCAGAGAGCAATCTGTACGAACTGGCCCGGGAGTTGATTCCAGAATCCCGTCAGCCCTCAAAGACCTATCTTCAGTGCCTGGTTCGAGGCGCTATCGAGAGTGCTGTTCCCGAGGACTATGTCCAGCGATTGAGAAGCATTAAGCACAATGGTCATGTCGCTGCCAAGCTGGAGAGACAGCTGGAGCTACAGGATATCGTTTTGTAATGACCGAAATTAAACAATTGACACTGCCACTAAACCTTGGTAAAGGAAAAGTGAATTATATATTAATAAGAAAAATATAAACAAATGTAGCATAAGCATAATTCCCAACAACTATAATGCTCATCTAATTATCAAATATTGCAACCTAGATGGTTTTGTTTCTAAACCCCTAGAACCTAAAGTTAAAGGTCAGTTCAGTGATTAGCTAATATAATCTGGGTTTAATATTAAAAGGCAATGGAATTTAAATAGCAGATTAAAGATTAGCACAGCACTTAGCTCGACCTAATCTAGAGACACCTTCTCAGTTTCCATTCTACTCGCAGTCAGTTTAAAAGCAAAATATAAATATTTGCAATGGACCACAAGCGTCTTATAGGCTTGATCACCTGCCTTTTGGTAATAGTAGCCAAAGGTGGTTATTCCTATTACTTGCCAGAAGAAACTACCAACAAGTTCTTAAACTTTGCCTTTGCTAGCAATATGCTGGCCAAAAGGATATCCATTGAGACCCCTTCGGCAGTGAGAATAGGACCCGCTCGACTCCAGGATTACCGCCTGGACTTTGCCCACGAGTCGAGCCGCTGGAACGGAGCGGTGGCCACCATCGTACCCTCCAAGGGAGCCGAGACCTGGGGCACCCTCTGGCAAATCGATCAAAGCGACCAACTTGACATTGAGAAGTAATTAACTGCACTGCCTGTCATTAACTATTTAATTATTATATTTATAATTCGCTTTTATAGCCAAATAGGCGTGAATCGTGGCCTCTACGAACCTCACACGGTCTATGTGAGACTCCAAAATGAGACCGAGGTTACTGCGGCCATCACCTACCTCCTGACCCAGCAGCCGGAGAGCAATCTCTTTGAACTGACCCGAGATTTGATACCAGAGTCCCGTCAGCCCTCGAAGACCTATCTTCAGAGTATCGTGAGGGGCGCCATAGAGAGCTCTTTACCCGAGGACTATGTCCAGCTATTGAGGAGGATCAAGCACAATGGTCGCATTTCCGAAGAAATGGAGAAAAAGCTGGGACTGAAGGACATCGTGAATTTAGAATAAATGCAGCAGAATAATAACAAAGGAATAAATAATGAATATTAGTTTAAAGGTGTGTTTTTTAGGATGAAAACTAAAGTGAGATAAAAGTAATGCTAGGTTTTAAATAGTACAATTAAAGAAGTACTTATGCTTGAAAAATATGATTTATTTATTATTAAGATAAGTTAAAAAATCATATAATTATAAAATGTTATATATTTATTTTAAATTAATAATTGCAAAGCGACACCTGGCGACTTAAATAGCAAGTATAATGTTTAAACTTTAGCCGCACATAGCTATTGGCGCTGTATTCGTTTGTTCTAAAATTGTTTTAGAGCTCTTCTAAAAAATACGTCTATCCAAGCTGCAAACCCTAATAGCTTTTGATAAGAAATTAAAAGAAAGGCAATGTTTTCATTGTTCTCAGTGTCAGTCAGTACTATTTCATCTGTCGGTCCGTGCTGAGTAAACAAATAAGTGTTTGACACGTGTACGTTTTTAATTAAATTTTGAAAAACCAAGAAGAAATACACAAGCAAAATTATTAGCTAAAACCAGTGATAACTTATGCAAAAGTAAGTTTTTGTTTATAAACAATAACTGCATATGTTTGTAAAAAATATTTATGGGAACAACAGCTGATATGATTTACAATTTAAAAGCTTAATGGCAGGGATGACAAGAGAGTTTCAGAAGCTTTTTCAAACAGCTGACATTGTATTTAAGAAATTATTTATAAAATAAAATTCGCAGAACTAACAAAAATATTTTATATTAATTATTTAGTTTGATTTTTTATTTAAATGGTGTATATATATATTTTTTCCTATTTATTTTAAAGATACTTTTTTTAGCCGATTTTACAACCAGTTCTAGTATATATTCGCAACAGTTTTGGATCTAATGTTATTAGACTGCCTACAGTGGCAACAAAACTGTTGCAAAATAATTAAAATATACTAATATAATAATAATTTATTTACAGATCCAACTACCTCATAAATATGGCCAATAAATTTTATTATTTTGGCTTCGGCAGCAATATGCTAGCCAGTCGAATTCATATACAAAATCCCACTGCCAAGAGAATAGGAGCCGGGCGATTAGAGGTACGGTATAAACATGATTAAGCTCTTTAAATCTTAAAATGATTAATTTTTAAATTAATAAAGATAAAGTTTATTAAGTACTTTATGTATATTATTAATTTTAAATTAATAGAACTACCGCCTGGGCTTTCACACAGGATCTAAAAACTGGTTAGGAGCTCCCGCCACTATTGTGCCCACTCCGGGAGCCCATGTTTATGGAGCCATTTGGGAGATTGATATGTGCAATCTTAAAGATTTGGATGAGTAGGGATTCCCTCTGAATATCCTTTACTTCCTTTTAATATTTACTTTTTTCCCCCGCAGCCAGGAAAGTGTGCCCCAAGGCGTTTACATTCCAATCAGTGTGCCTGTTTACTCTCTGTCTTCAGATACGAGCATTACCTGTCGCGCCTATCACCTCACAAATCAGCCTCAGTCGGCGATTCATGCCAACGGTGCCCAGGATAATAATATTCCTTTCGATCGCCAACCCTCGAGAACATATCTCAAGGTGTTGGTGAAGGGAGCCAGGGAGTCCGGAATCCCCGAAGATTATGTCAATTGGCTAAAAGGGATTAAGCATAATGGCAAGGAAGTGCCAGCAATGGAGAAGAAACTCGAACTGGACCAAGTGGAACTAAGTTCCTTACTAAACTAACTAAACTAATGAAGGAACTAAGAAACTCGTATAAAAATGTACAATATTTTTACTGAACGATTTTTTAGGAACAATTTATGTACAAACTAAATAAATGACATGTGTATTGTATTATCTAATTCTTCTTATTTAAATATAATAATCACAGAAAGCAGGTTTCAAATTTAAACTATTTTTATATGAGTATTAAGTTTCTTTCAATCTCTCAAGAAACCTTTTTCCCAACTCCCAAGACTGAACTCTTGGCAAAAACTTTGATTACCTTACTCCCGGAAAATACTTTTGTCCCCAAAACGGAATTTAATTAATTTGAATCACTTATTTATGATGATTACCACCAATTTCCCGTCTGCACCCCATTCAGACAATGGCCGAAAATTTTGCGTTGCAAAAGGAAACAAAACTTTTGAGTTTTTCCCATCGACGACGGGCTCTCGCCTAAAGTGCAATTAAAGTGCAATTTAGTGTGCACTCCAAAGCTGCCGTCGCCAATGATGATGATGATGCTGATGCTCCACGAGTCTAAGGAAGCTCATCTCAAGCTAGCCGATCCCGGGCCCCTGTCTTATTAATTTAAATTTGAAGTTTTCGGTGGCACTCACTCCTTTTCCCCAGTCTTTTGAGGCTCCCATTTGCATATTGTTCGGGGGAGACGCACTTGGCCACTCGGAAAAGTCCAAATTGTGTGTGCCAAAGTAATAATAAACATAATTTCCTGTTGCAGGAGTTTCCAGCAATATCTGGCACTTGGAAAAATAAGTGTGGATTGTCATTGAATATTATTACCATTTACTACAATGGTTTAATAGAAGAATGCGGTTCTAAAACCAACTCAAACCGTTTTAAAGACTCACAATTTTATGAATTCTTTAATTTAGAAGCATTAACGTATTGCACAAGACACTTTATTGTTTCAAGTGCACTTGTTTTCCCCAGTTAGCAGCTAATTCCAGGAGCTCCTTCTGCACCAGCTGACCCTCATTGCCAAAGTTGCCGACCCTGGTGTGTAGGTGGCAAATAAAAGTCTGCCCTCTGCCGACTTTAACAAAGTAAAAACTTCGCTCCGAGCTCGAGCTCGGGCTCTTGTTGCGGTTTTGTTCACTTTGTGCAGTTGTAAATTAAATTTGCAAACGGTCGGTAGTTTATAATCGTTTGGGAATTGAAATGCAGTCGGAGTCGATTTTTGGCCCAACTCGGAAACTTCTCTTTCGCTTCTTGGCCAAAGTTTTGGCTCAACATTTTTATTACATTTGTGGCGCCAACGCCCCCGTAGTAGTCATGTTGGGTCACACTCCTGGCTTTCAGCTCGAGCCTGGCTGCACTCGTCCTCAACTTGGCCATTAATTATTTAAAATGCACGGCGCCATAACCATTTAGAAGAGTCTCGTTCTCGCCAGTAACATGTGCCAACAGGCCACAAAGTAAGCGACGGCACGGAGGGGAAATTCAACACAAATAACAACAGAACGAAGCCGGGCTCTTGTAATCATAAAACTTAACGATTTAACAAAAAACAAGGGGAACACGAAACCGAAGTTTGATATACCCTTCTGGTATTTCGAATTATTTGAATAATAAATATTTAAGTATTTTTTATAGTGTCAGAAGAGAACTCCTTAAAATATATTTAATTTCAAATAAGCCTGACATCCTTATTTCTTTTTATATTATCCATTTCTCCTTAGCTTCTCTCAAATTTAATGTAGTATTTATTAATTAATATTAATATTTTAATTCCATTGATTCTTCAAGACACCTTTCAAGTGAAGTTCCAGTCAAAATCACAACGACAAGTGACGAACAGTTACAGAGCAAAGAGCTACACCGCAGGACGAAAGGACATCGGGGTTTCCCAGGACGGCCTCAGCTGCTTCTGTCGCATTTTGCGGGCAAGGGAATTTAATTAAAATCAAGCACTCCAGCCCTTATTTGGCCCATTGCCACACCTTCAGAGCTTCAGAGCTGCAGCTCAGCTCGTCGTTTAGTTTCAATCAAAGTAGCAGCGACAAACAAACACTCAAAAAAAGGACAAAAATTTTACGCAAATTGACAACAGAAGCGACGACAACGGAAAAACAAGGCAGGGGGTTGGGATTCCACGTCAATAAAAATAAAAACTGTTTCAGATGGGACGCATCGTTCCGAACTCATCTTGTCAGTTGGTCGTAATTGAAACTCATTAGCGTGCATTTTAGTGGCAATACTGGAGCTACGAGAGCCGAAAGCCAACCCTTTTCCGGGACTTTCCACGGGTGTCCCGGGGATTTCCCGGCTACCAATAGCTGGCACCAACACTCTCGGCTGGATCCGGTGGTGGTTATATGTGGTGCGTGCGGTTTATGTGGTAAGTGTGTCATCATTATGACTGCCATGGGTTTTTACTCCTTTTTTTTTGTGTTGGAGGCTTTAGTGTGCAAGGGGGTTCGATTTTCCCTCTTTTTTTAAATGAGGGGTTTTTTCAATATAATATCAATAAGATCACTATTAAAGAGAATTCTCTATAAAAAAAAAAACATTCCTTAAAGCGAAGCATCATAAGCAAGTATTTTAATTAAAAATATATTAAAATATATTCATATAAAAATAAGTACGACATTATTAATGGTTTAATTGCTAATATAGTTCCTCAATCTTTTAGTGAAAAATACAATTTACACTCATTTACACAAAGCGACCACAAATCATCATTAATTGGGTTGTCAGCGGCACAAAGGATTTAAAATCGCACCAAACCGCAGCCAAGCGCGTCAGAAACTTTGCCAATTCGTAGTCGCAAACTACAAAAAGGTCTCACACACTTTACACTTCACACTCATAAAACTCACTCCTCTCCATTCATGAAAACGTAATAAATTTTAATTGAAGAACTCGGCTAGTCCCTGTAATTATGCCACACACATGAGGCGTCAAAGGCCACGCGGGACTTGAAGGGGTTAATGGAAACTCCGGAAAGTAAAAGGATAAGGAAAACCTCTCAATGGACTCAAGGTAAATTCAATTTGTCAGCCTAAGAAAATCAGCAGAGAAAAGGAACTGAACTTGATGGCTTATTTGCATATAGTTTCGAAGAGTTCAAAGTGTTTCAAACTTTCTAATGATGGAAAACTATTAATTGCCAAAGCAACAAGGCTTTCGATTAGCAACCTTCTTCGAGAAAATTGAAAATTGTAAAGAAAAAAAGGGTCTGCCAAGTGGCTATAATCTGTGGGGATTATAGTACAAAGTTAGACCGATATCCTGCATTATTAAAGAAGACTTAAAATGAATTGCTTGACCCTGCAAATATATTGTTAAAGGTTGGTAAATTGACTCAACTAGAAAAGGGATTACAAAACAAATTAAAAACTCAAAGCTAAGTTAAATCATTTTAGAATTTATTGAGCTTGTTTTTGGTCAGTTTTAGTATAATTCCTATATGTTAAAATATAAAAAGAATCACAAATTTCAAAGGTAAAAAACTCCCCCGGTGTTTCCAAAAAATAATAAAGAAAATTCTTCACCGGAAGAGACCAACTCTGATAGGAACAACTGCCCCCGGGGCTGTGGGATGCACAAATAAAACCGAAAAATGCAATCGGAATCTGGGCGGCAGACACGCTAATCAAATTAAGCGCAATATTTGGTTTTCATATTCCATCGTCCCTCGGCGGGAGAGGACGAAATGCAACTGGCGACTGGCCGCGGGCATTAATTACACTTAAATGTTGACCACATGCCAGGATTTGACAGAGACACAAAGTCAATAACTTGGCCAAGTGCAACCCTACTCCACATCCACCTCCAGCTTCAGTTATAGATTCGGCGGAACTCCAAGTCCACTTGGCTTTGTCCAATTTCCCCTGAGGCTGCCAGCGGCGGTTGCATTTTTTGACAAATTCGCCCGACACGCATGCAGTGTCAACAAGGCGTGGCGATATTACAAAAGGACGATGTGCTGCGATTAAATCATTAAATTCATACGCTCCATGGGTTGCACTTTTCTCATTTTATAAAGGTATACACTGGCAATTTTAAGTACACTTTAGGATTATTTTCAATAGTTTCTTTGAAGTCTCTAGGAAAAAATCCTTAATCATAAAAACCACTGACAGGATAATTTACCACTATTAAAAGCCAGGACATTTTATTATTAAAATATTTAATGTTATACTAAAAAGGCTTGGCATTCACTATTTTTTCTTGATCACATTCAAACCCATATCATTTTTTTTTTACTGTGTGGCATTATTCCATCTGAGCTTGACCGCCACCCTGAGAGATTGTCACTTGCTGATTATTCGGTTTCCGTTTTCATTAAAATGCACACATCCCCTTTGCCTGCTGCATCAATGGCTGTTGCATTGGTTTTTTGTCCATTTACAACCTTTGGGGTTGGGTAAATGCTTTTGGGGCATTTTTTAATTAAACGGCATGCAGCGGAGTTAGGATTTTAATGTCACCACCTCGCTCTGTGGGTGGCGATGCAGCAGCAGCAGCAGCATCGCCTTTGGTGACACGTGCACTTTGACAAATATTTTAGGCACACAATTGCAGTCCCAGGGATTTCAAGTTGGGGTCACCAAAAAGGATGACTAATTCCTTTTAGGCCAAATATGGTCTAATTTGAACTGAGTTCTTACAATACTTTGGCCAGGAAGGTGACAAATACAAATGTATTAAAGCATTAACCAATAAATCAAGTGATTTAAATTAATCCTCCTCAGCAAAACCTCCTAAAATATTACAAATTCAGACAACTTTCCATTAAAAACTTACCTCCCTCGCTTATGGTGCATTAATTTAAAGTTAAACAAGTGAATGAAAAATAAATTTTACATTTTCATTTTGGCATTTTCGCTTAAAAGCTTTTCCTGGCGTTGGCAGAACGTTGCGAAAAATAAACGAACAACGGAGAGTGGAGCGTGGAGCGTGGCAAGCCGGGACGCTGACTTCCTGCCAGATTTCCTGGCCAATACGCCCCACTAGCCCTCCTCATTCTCGTCCTACAACATACTAAATAACCTTGTTAGCGTTTTTAATTAAAGGTGTAAATATTGATATTTACCCACGCAGACCTGCACACGGCTCTTTCCCCGCGAAACTGACGCCGGCGGCTGTTGGCGACTGCCGCGGAAATGCATTTTCGCAAAAAGTCAAATAAACTATGTGGAAATATGAGCCGGTTATTAAATACGGTTATATGCGGACTCGGGTTTTCGCCTTCGTTGGAAAAATGACGTTTTTTGTGGTATTACGGGAAAAACCCAGTAGCTCGGTGTGACATGGAAATGCGAGGGAGTATGGAGAGAGTAGTAATCACTTGGGTTTCACTACTAGTTTTTTTTAAATTAAATTAATTGCATCTAAAAGAAAAAGAATCTATGTTACTTTCAGCATTAATTAATCCATAAAATCAAAACAAACTTTATCCTTTTATATCCAAATCCGGAACAAATCCAGGGAATCCCCCCTTGCCATTTAATATAGTATAATATAAACCCCCCCCTAACAGCCGCAGGCTATTAAAACAGCAAATGCTCTCAACGGCCCCCTCCTATTCGCATCAATAACGCACACTTGACACTCCAAATTAAATAACCATCATCAGAATCAATAGAAATATGGTCCTGGGGATTGAGGTATCCAAACATACCATATCACAGCATATAAATCCCACTTCCCCCCAGGTGCATGGCCGTGACCAGGGCTCTCAGCAAATTGAGTTAACTCTGGCCTAAAAGCGTAGCCTCACAATATCAAAAAGTGTGAAGGGAAGGCCCAAAGGCCAGTTAAGTTTTGTGCAAAAAATGTTAATTTTAATTAAGGCCTGCTATCGACACCCGAACAGACACGATGCATTTTAAGGCACTCTCCACTCAGCTCTACTCCAAAGTGCAATGCAGCGCAACTGATGCACTTTATGGACAGAACCGACTGGATTGGATTGAATTGGCTTAAACCAGATGCACTGGAAGAAAGGGAATTACTCTTAAATTATATTAAGAAAAGATATTGAAATTTTGTGAATGTTTTATAGTGTTAAAAATAAGGTCAAGTCCTTGCTTTAATTTCTTAATAATTAAAATACTGTCTTATCTTTCCCAACCAAGAGGTTATAGCTCGCATATTATTTTCTCATAATATATATCTTATATATTTATTTTTATTCCCAATTATTAACACATTTTCCGATCAGTGCAAGGGTCTGGTCTGGCCTGAAATTGGGACCGTAATGGAGCCTGGTCTGGCCTCCTGTTCATTGTGGTTGTGTCATGGACATGTGTAAACATTAACACAACATTGTTGTGCCCACCCACAGCCAACTGGGACAAAAAGGAGGAGCGCTATGGGTTAGACGGGGAGAAGGACACCCGAGGACATTAGTTTGGAAGGCCGTGCAACAATTTGTTGCATACCACACACATCGTCAGTGGCAGCCAAGCGTTGTGCTTTTATTATTATGACGACTATGAAGAGTATTTACAAAAGGGAATCATAATTGCCCTATATAGTATAGGTATAAAAAAATACCTTTCACGATCTTCTAGGAAAATTCTCTATTTAAAATATATATATAATTTGTATTAAAGTCTTTCATTCTTTTAACTCTTTTTTATTAGCCATTTGTCATAATTTTCAGAACTCTTATTAATTTTATTATCTAAATTTAATCTTCTCAAAAGGTACTTCCCAATTCGTATATTTCAAAACCCACACATATTGCTCTTTTTAAATCTTTCCCTTTTTTTGGTTATTTTTTGCATATTGCTGGACCACTTAAAAATTTAAATTAGCGCTGGCCGAGTGAATTGCATTAGCGCGCTTTTTAATTCGCTTCGTAAATATTTCAGCTCCATACGTATGAATTTTTCAGCATTTTAACGTGTTGGCCATGCCGATGATTATCCTGCGGCTTATCAGCGCCTGAACAGGCTCCGCGCAGGACATCCCTCCCCCTCCCTCTCTCACTCTTCATACCTGTTATTGAAAAGCAATTAAAAAATACAGGCGCCAAGCGACTGTGGAAATTATTGAATTATAATGCACGATGCGTTGCTGGAGTGTTCTGTTCCAGGGTTCAGCTCATAAATATAAATAGGTGTGTGCATTTTGAAGGAGTTTGGTGGAATGGAAACTCAAAGTTAACTTTGTTGTAGAAGGGACAACAATTTTAGTTTAACTCGAATAATTATAGTCAACAAAAAGCCATAGTAAAAGGTAGTAAATATCTTTTGAACTTAAATAGGAATACCATTATAAAATATAAGGCAATATTGTCACTTTACCATGAATTAAAGCCTGCATATAACATATTTTATCCGACTTTTCTCCTGCTTATGTGAGAATAATCCGACAATCAGCTTATTGTTATTAAACTCGCATCTGACCTCCCTGAGCTCGACTCGCTAATTGCGCCTATCGGATTACCAACGCCAAAAGCTATTTTCAATAACAAACTGCAAAGCGAAGAGTGCAAAAATGAAAATTTTATAATTGGCTTTTCGGAAACAAAAAAAAAAGGAAAGTTCGCAGAGAAAAGATAAAAACACAGACTGCTTCGCGTTGCATACGAATATAATTAGCATAAAATAAAACAAACATCGAGACCCGCCGAAAAATATTAAATTTCAGGCAATTAAAAAATGCGCAACGCTGAAAAGCGCGCTAAGGATTCTGGCCTTCGGCCAAAAGAATAAAAAGGGTTGCAAAGGATATCAAATTACCACGAGAGGAAAATACAGACAAGTCAAAAGTGGAGTCTCACTTTTTCTATGCGGCGAAGACAAACAAATAAATTGAGGATTTTTATTTCTCGCCCAAGAAGCTTAGAGCCATAAACGCAATCAAAGCCAATCCAATGCAACGACTCGGCAAATAGTCGTAAAGGTCATAAAAATTGTCTTAAACGAAATGAGCCCAGCTCCCTTTTCCAGCTCATTCATTTTCCGGCAACCACCCTCCCAAAGAACACACCATTTCTTTTTTTTCTGCAAACTGTGAACAGAACGATAAAAATTTTGCCCTCAACACCTGTGACCACAATTAAGCCGCGTTAAGCGTTTCCAAGGAAAAACTTTTCCGCAGTCAAATTGAGTTAAAACTCGCCGGACAAAACTTTTTCAGCGGCCAATTTTTTGCGACCTCAGTCAAAGTCTCTTCTACGTGCAGAAAGTTGATAATTTAATTGAAGTTGTTAACAATTTTTTTTGTTGGTATTTTTCCAGCTAGCAATTATAAAAAAGGAATTTATTTTTTTGTATTGAAGAAGGAGAGAGGTCTCGAGGAGCCTTATTAAAATTTGTTGAAATATAATTAAAGTCATGCTGAATTTAATTGCCCAACTGACAAGGGTGTCCCTTGGCGAAAAAAAGGGATCTCAATATTAAATTAAAAGGATTTTTTGATGGAGGTAGACTCGATAAGCAGGTGTAGACTATAAAAATACTTAAAATAAAAATATATGATTTACATTTAATACTTTTCTTTGAATTGTTGTGTTTATAAAGGTTATTCTTTTGAGTGAAATATTATCTTTAATATTCTAATGTCTCCATTTAATATTAAATTTTACTTTGGTACTTCTTTTCACTTTTACACAAACTAAAAATATATTTTTTATAAACTTTCCCGTAGGAAAAATCTCAAAATTGACACGATTTCATTGCCAATTTCCCGACACACAATAATCTCAACTTTCGTTTTCAATTTGGCAACAATTTGGCGTAATCTAAGACCCAATCAGAAGTCAAATACTAATAAGGAAGCCAGACAGGACATCCCACCTCCATTGTCGAGCATCAAATTTTGGCCAAAGGCGGCCTGTCAAAAAAAAATCGAAATTACCATATCGAAAGCAGAAAAAAGCAAACGATACCAGAAACAGGACACACATCCCCGAAATATTTGTTTGGGGAAAGCGAATCATTGCAATTATTTGCGGAATGCACTCGCCGAGGACTTTATTGAGGCGCAAAAGGAAACAGAGCGGAGCGCAAATTGAAACAAAATGAACAAATCAGGCAGCAAATTTGCATGCGACAACATTTTCCGAGTCCTTGTCCAATTTCCCAGCAAGGGGACCAGGGGATCGACTTATTGGCAATTTTTATAGTTCAGCGAGGGTTGCACACTTTTATTTTCCTGAGTGGGGGTTGGGGTGTGTGTTATTGGGGAATCTGGGAGAATGCCAGTGCAAATTTATGTTTATTGAGGCAAGAATTTCACGATGTCATAAGAGGTTGCTATTTGTAGAGTGGCGACAACGAATTTGCAATACTCTTTAAGGGGAATTTTTGAAATAAAATGAACATAGGCTTATACAAGAGAGAATAATTTTGTTTTGTTTTGTTTAATTATAATAATGAGCTAAAAAGGTTTGAAGGAATAATGTAAATAAAGTAAACTTTTCATTAAATATTACTTAGAAATTATATTTTTGCTCCTTTTATAAATGCCTATGTAACTGTTGTATCTCTGAACTATTTATTAATTCTAAATTAATTATAATTAAAACGTATTATTCCTTTTCAACAATAAAGCATTTTGAGAGTTTACAATATGCACTATTTTCCAAACTAAAACATCATTAAAAATGATTCTCTCAACCTCCCTGTTGATCTGCTTTATCGATATACCCCTTATAAATTAGAGTATTCCCCGCAATTGTATGCAAATATCCCGGTCGCGGCTACCTTCTCCATATCATATCAATATCCCGGCGATGCCATGGCAACTTTATTTATGCAAATTTCCGAGTCAAATAAGAAAAATATTTCACTTGTCCGCTCCGTTCTTCTTTTGCCAATTTCTTATTTAATTTTTTCATGTTGTGTTCGCTTTGGTTTTCATTTCTTTCCTTTTTTTTTATTTTTTATTTATGGCAACTAATTTGTGGGAGTGGGCGTGGCTACTCGTACACAAATCAATTCCACTACATTGAAGCAAAAATCAATTGGAATAAGAGGCAGGGGTGGAGTTTTTCAAGTAGCATCCAGACAGACTCGAAATTCTCTTACCCACCGAGGGACGGGGTCGGGCAATTATATCTGAAGGATTCGAGTGCTACTCCACAGCGATTCCCGGAGAGCGAACAAGTTTATCTGCTCCTGCCGATCCTTTTTCAAGTGCAGACTGCCTGCTGCCTGCTGCAACTCAATTAAAATGAGCTCAGGTGTAAATTTTATTGAAAATGTTTAATTGCCGGGGAGTTGGCATCGTCTGGTCGAGACCTCGTGCCCCGGGCCTCGCCTCATTATCTGCTCCATTATACTCGCAGCGATTTTTACTTGTAATTATTTGTTTTCCTACGTCTGACTCACACACACACTGTTGCGCAATGTCCTTTGTCCCAGGATTTATTTATAAGAGTATATATATATATATATCTATATATATTTATTTGCCTAAGCTGCGACTGACATTGTCCTGACGATGACTGCCGATGTCGTTCCCTGAATTTGTCCGTATTTATGTAAGAGTAAAGGCACAGAAGGCAATGAGGTGTATCTTGTACTAGACAGAGCGAGGTGAGGTTCAGTAGTACTGGAATAAATATGTTATGTGGGCAAAGATACACCCTCCATACTAACTACCCTGCAGACTTGGCTAGCAACGATGTCCTGCGGCGCTGGCTGCATATTGAAATCTACACAATTAAGTTAATTGCCAATAGTTGTGAGCCCCCTTCTGGCACGGGGGTTCTGGCCTCGAGTTGTTGTGGCAACATTACTTTGTTCACACTCTGGAGAGGCAGCCGCCTCCGCCGCAGACCCATTTAATTTGAACAATTAATATGCCCGAATGTCAAACATTATCTAATGCCGGGTACCCGGAGAGTCACGTGACCGCACGAATGCAAAACAGATTTGCGTGATGAATTTATGACTGACATTGATGGGCCCGACCCGAATCTGTGAGATACTTCAGAGCAGAACCCAGAACATTGTTGCTCTTTTTTCACGCCCGCTCCTTTGGCAGGATGTTCCGTTTTTTAACCCTTTTCCTTCAGCTCGATCTGCTGCTGCTCATCGTAAAGGGATTACGACCGTGGGTCGTGTGTCTGATGTTGATTAAACTGCTCCCATCTAAAGGGATCTCTCTTCTGCTTCCTTTATAATTTATGCAAGTTGCGGGAAATTCGATGCGCCCGCATGGTCTTAAATTGTTTTAAAGTCAGCAGAAATAACACGTGATAAAATTAATATCCAAGAATATATATTGCTAAAGTTATGGAGGGTGTTAAGCTTAGTGATTTTATGTAATTATTATATATAGAACGATCTAGCCTTAATAAATAACAAATAAGAGTAACTTAAAATAATACCAAAGAAGTTGTCATAAGAAAACGTTGGTGACACTTTCCCAGAGTATCATTTTTACGCCTCCTATTGTTACTTTTCCTTTTCCAGTCCCACTTCAATCAAAACAAAAATCAACATGCCACAATTAATAACAAATTAACATGATGGAACGCATGACCGGAAGTGAAACCAAAACCGCTCCGGCCAAACATTCAATATAATGAAATGTATTTGTATAAAAATTAAGCGACAAATGCCTTTCGGTTCGAGTCCCAATTTGGGTTCCAGGCATTGGGCATTGTGTTCCGCTGTGACAGAGAACAGTTTGGCCCTCAAATATTTACACTAATCATTGTAAAACATATTCCTCAAGTGCCCCGTAAACCGAAACGGAAGGAAGGAAGGCAGGCTGAAAACAATGGACTGGATCCCGGGATCTCCTCAGGTCCAGTTTCGAAGTTTCGTTTTCAGGAGGACAAGGGAAACCGGGCACGGGTCACGTGTCTCATTGCACGTGTCCCTTTTAATGACCAGCGAATTGTGAAAGGAAAATACACACGCTCTCGGACGGAGACCCGAAAAAAGGAGAACTCAAAAAGTAAATATTTTATAATCATGTATTGCGACAACAAGGATACCTTATGTAAAATATATGATACATATTTCACTTTCTTAAATTAATAAATTAAAAGGACTTTATATGTTCGTTAGAAAGCTTTTAAAAATATAAAATCAGAACATATGAATGTGAATTTAATTTAAAATACACATTTCTTATAGGACTATGTGGAATTATTTTGAAAACCATATTTCGTAGAAACTAAATTAAAAACTCTACTGCTTGTATATAAATATTTTCCAAAAGGACCTTTTTTCATAGGTACAACATACCCTTCCAATTACTGGGTACTGAAAGTAACGCGGTTCCTTTTGTTCAGACTTACAGACACGCATATATATATGTATATATCTCTGCTATATTGAAATCCAATTCAATGAAATTGTTGCCACGCTCGAGTTCCATTAGACAAAAACCAATCACAACAGCGTGAAAAGGTGGGAAGCTCCGGCCACTCGATTGCTGGTCAGTTGAAAATATTTCGACAATTTGCATCACCCGCCCCCCGCGTGCCTCACACAAAGGAGTATGTCAGGCATCAATTGAACTCCTTTCTCCGCTGTGAATGGACGAATTGCCCGGACATGTCCCCCCGAGTCCAGCCGGGGCACAGCCGAAGGACCCTTTTTAATTGAGGAACTCGGCTGCGGCGTGTGGCCAGCAACCAGAAACAAACAACAACAAACGGATGACAGCCAACGCCTGACAATTGTCCTTTGGACAGCGTTGCAAGGACAGCAAATATTGGAGATTGTGGGGTACCGAAAATTGGTGAGAAGGATGCGAGGCCTCAGATGGGAATTGAATTGAAAGTGGGGGAGGAGAGGTGATGGAAAAGTTGGTGCAAATAAGGTTTGATATAATGAATCATTTTCATGAGGACTTTAATATAATGTTTGAAGCTTGCAAATAATTACTAATTACCTATAAAAAACTGGATTTTTATATGTCAAAAATAAATAATAAATAATAAAGGAACTTCGTCTCTAGTCACCTGCCGAGGCATAATCAAAAGACTCATTATCCAGCTCAATACACTCCATCAAATTCACCTACGCAACTCAGACTTCTCAAACTAAGACGCAATATATCAAGGATGAAAAAGTCTAGGAGTTGGTTGGTCCATAAACAATTCATTTATTATCCTTGCAGGCTGTTGATCTGATCTAATGCTGCATGCTTGATTTACTGGCAGCGGCTGCAAATCATCGCCCGAAAAGGGATAAAGACAATGGTCATATGGGAGAAATATGAATATCTCGAATACCCGAATACTCGCACTCACACTCACAC
Source organism: Drosophila bunnanda (assembly GCA_035046265.1). NCBI lineage: Eukaryota > Metazoa > Arthropoda > Insecta > Diptera > Drosophilidae > Drosophila > Drosophila bunnanda. The sequence continues at coordinate 10,883,176 of JAWNOB010000075.1, forward strand.
CCCCCATCGGATGCCGAGGGGTGACAAGTTCATGTAGGCATGTGCGATAAATTATCCTGCTCGTGTGTTGAGCCTGTGACTTTTTTCCACACCTCCAGAAGGCAGACGAGAAGGTGTCTGTAATTGGTAGTCAAATATGTTTGATATATTGGATGGATTTGCTGGCAGACAATTTTATGATCGCCGAATTTATTTGATGCACACGCCCCCGAAGTGAAGCCCTCATAAATTCCAATTGTTCTGCCTCGTGAAAATCCTTCAAAGCGAAATTTATGCCGCCTGTTAAAAAACGGTTTGTACACAGAATCGGAAAATTAAACGAGTCAAGCCAAATTTTTTAAGAACTAATAAATATAAGCCCATAAAAATTAGGAAAGAAAAACAACCCTCGAGTTGCAAAATGTATAAAAATAATTTTGAAAGAAAATTTCAAATAAAATTGGTGATAAAAAATTATTTTTAATGTGCCATTTTGACTCTGAACCGTTGTTGCGGATTTTGCCGAAATATGGTAAAAGGCAGAGGAATTTATGATACTCTTTTCTAAAGTAAAAAATATTTTAAGCTGATACAGTACTCTCTTCATCTATTAAGCTAGATTCAAAGTATCCAGAATATTTTCAAACAAGCTGCAATTTATCTTTTTTGTAGGGTATTCCATTTGATTTAAAAGCCTTTAAGGCATTCCAACCTCCTTAAAAAACACCTCACATATCCCCCAAAATACATTTGGGGGTTGCATATAAAGTCAAACATTTTGTGTTATATCATTTAAATTAAAAGCTGAGCTGACAATAAAAAGTACACAATAAACATTAACTCTCTTTAGGGATCAACAATTCAAAAATTTCCATTGTATATATATTGTCTGTATATATTTGGTCTGGTCGGGCCGTAAAACATTTAATAACAACCGAATCGCTTTTTTGATATGCCCAGCAGACATTACAACCCCCAGAATTGGGAGTTTAAAATAAAAAATAAAGAAGTACTCTGCAATAGAATGCATTTAATCATTTAAAAGTAACAAGTCGCAAGTGGGGAAGAAAGTTTAAAGCACCAAAGTGGCACTTTGTCGCCTTTTATGCTGACCGCACAAGGATGCCTGCCGAATGCTTCTTTTGTATTGTATCCCCTCGAAGGAAGGCGGACTTGAGTTTGTTGTCCCTTTTTTATGGCCAAAACTGGACACACATAAATTTTCCCACTCGCCTGCGCGTCTCACACATGCTTTGGGTCCACTTTCCCACCGTTTTCCCAAAGGCGGGGGAGGGAAATCAAAAACGAATTATTCCTTGCCCATTGGAGGGGTGAAATTTTTGGGAGTGTTTCCACTGCCGCCTTTTGTATATTATTCCCATTTAGTGTTTAAGCCAAACACCTCAAAGGACCCGCAAAAAGGGTCCAAGGACTGACGAAGATGAATACTCCATTTGATTTGCATACGGCCCCAGTCCGGACAAAAGGTCCTTCCTTCCACTTGCTGACAGCAAATGGCTGACCTAACGAACCATAAATTAAACACGCTTTTGATGTCTTGGCCGGGCCACAATGTTTATTTACTTTAGTTCTCCGGACAATGTAAAGTTTATCCTTAAAATTCGATTATAAGGAAACCAACTCAAAATAAATACAACTTTCGGCCGGTTTTAGTTCTATATGATTGAACTCCGGAATTAATTGCACTGCCCAGGGGTCTGCAGCTGGAGGGGGAAGGTGCTAAACAATTTGCATAAATTACGGCGGTCCAAGGGACATATCACCCTGGCAATAAATTCAAGTCAGACGTTCGGCTTAAGTCATCAAAATGGCAAAGAAAAATAGCCGGACAGGCCAAGTGAGGAAGAAAAAGTTTCAGAGAGAAAAAAAAAAACAAAATAAATAAATGGAATTCAAGTGACCAAATGTGGTCAGAAAATTCTGAAATAACTTTGAATATGAAAAGGGAAACGTATAAATATAAATACTTTTCATTCACACAACCGAAACTGTACCCAAAAGCTGAGCCATAATTACTCATCCCTAAAATAAGGATTGGTAAAAGAAATGTTTGGATCTGCCAAATGAATTATGCGGCAAATGCCTCGTTATTAATTAGACTCATTTGCCATTCGAGTTCAGACCGAGATTGTTACCATGAAGACACCTTAATTAAATGTCTGTCTGCGGCGGATGAGTTCCAGATTCAACCGCAGAGTCAAAGTTTTTCGACCATCCCAGGGGTGGTTCTCCCTCGATATCCTGGCTGTTTTGTTTTTTGCCAAAATTATTTTGCATATGAGAGTTTTTGGCTCTACCCGGATGATGATTGGGTTCCTTGTCCCCGGAGATTTGTCATTTTCATTACCATAAATCAATTTGTTAATTAGTGCACCACTTTCGGTTGCCTGTGGTAGACAATGAAGTCGATTAGCCATCAGCTTCCACAGAAAGAGAATGGTAGTTATACAGGTTCATGGTTTGGGTAATTAGTTGGAAAATAGGGCTATAAGAATATATATTAAACATGTTTGAGACAACGTTAACAACTTAGTAAATAAAGTTCTTAGAAAAGGAGAATGATAAAAGGATAAATATTAATATTAAATGCTTTAAAAACATTTCATGTATAATCCTTATAGATTATTAAAAGCAATTTATAAATCTATATTTTCACGTTTCTCTCTCAACTTCACTCTAAACCAATTCCAGTAACACTCAGTTACTAAGCGCTTTGAACACTTCAATTAACTTTATCAGCAAAACACAGCCTATAATTCATTGTAAACTAATTTAACTTAGTCGAAACGTATATAAGTTCTAGTGAACAATTGCAAGCTCTTCCTGGAAATTCCTACCTCTCATAAAGCCAAAGCAAATAAACAAATAAGCAATCAAACAATCGAATCTTTAATCCCATTTAGTTTGCGCATCGAACTAAAATTACTTCAATTTATTTTGATGGTCAATATAAAGGAAGAGTGCGTGAATAGCAGCACAAATATATAAATATTTTATTTGCCATCCGCTTTAAATTGCCGGCAACTTTAAGCTGGCACTTTAGCCACTTTATGGCAGGGACGGAAGGACAAGACAGGATGCGAAGATGTGGCAGCCATTTAATGTCAACCATCAAGCATAAAGCCCTTGTATCCGTATCCTTCCACCTTCTGGAAAAATAACAGTTTACACAAGAAAACAAAACAGAAGCCCGCCCATAAATGCAGAAATGGGGGAACCACATGTGAAGTGCCCTGGCTTTGACTTTGACTCTGGCTTGGCTTGGCTTGGCTTGAGTTGCATCCTCCAGAGTGCGGCAGAGTGAAATGCATTTCAGCAACAATTGTTGCCAGCTGTAAATAAACACGACTTGCCCCGCCCTCACTCCACAAAATAAACAAAAAGAAGGCAAACACTGCCATGATAATAAGGTATATAATTTAATATCAATCTGACAGCCAGAAGGCAACAAAGTGCATAGACGACGAAATCGACGTTGCTTTTCCTGCGACTCTTCTTTTTTTATACTTTTCACTAAGATAGAGTAAGGTAAATACCCTTTAATAGCTATTAGAGATGCGCTGATATCGATTGGCAATAAGTGAAAAGCTAGGGAGAGCAGTAAGGAAATTAATCGGAAAATGGAAAAGGTTTGTAGTACCTAAAAAATCGGGGGATTTGGACAGGATCTTTGTGACACTATAAGCATTTCCTTGAATTATAATTTTAAATTGATTTGGAAATTGGTTATAATTGAATTAGTATTAAAAATTGATTGTTTCTTTTTTTTATAAATTAAAAGGTAATAAACCATTCTCTATAATAGTTTTCTTGTACCTATAACAAGGTGGTCAAGTCTCTTGACTCTGTTCACCTTTCTAACTCCTTTTCGTAATAGGGTATCCTTTGGTCCTTGATTTTTCTGCAGCACCCATTCCAGTGAGCCACTGCACCTTTTGCATTTTTTTGTCCTGCCGTCTTGTTTGGTTGTTTCTGTACAACTTCACTTTTATACGTAGTGTGCATTGTCTGTCTGTCTAGAGGTACTCAAATGCTACTCTTTCGATGCGATGCGCTCCTTCTTCCTTTGGATCCCAGTTTTTTGCTTGCTTTTCCATTTTTTCCTTCCCTTTTTTTGTTTGCCAACGAAAAATAAATGCAGTTTGTGTGTGCGCCTGCACTTGTTGTTTGTGTTGAGCCAAGCAGAACATTTCCATTTGAATGTTCTTTTAAGCGAAAACAATTCTTTTCTTTGTTTTGCTTTCGAGAATTCCCGCGCTGCGAATTTTCCAGGTTGTGTGTGTGTGTAAATGATACCCCTCGACCCCCCGAATCCTTTCGAGTGTTTAGCAAATTAGATCATGGATTTTTCCTCTGATTTCTAGGGGGGGTTATCAGCGCATGGATGTCATTATCGGATGCCGCCCACTCACCTGGACGCCCTCGAGGGTAATCTCCTTTTGTTGTGCATTCTTTCGAATATTTTCCCTTAAAGTCTTTCGAGTTGGATTTTATTTTACATTTTTTTATGCGGCAACTATAAAAAAGTTTTTACATTTTTTACGGCACTTATTTCAGCTTTCTTTCTTCTCACCCATTTTATTCTGCGGGTAACAAAAGAAGTTTCCTGACGGCGAGTGCATTATATTTTGGACTTACGGCGAGGAGTTGATTATGTTGATTTGTGGAATTGATTTGCCAGCGGGGGAAAGGGGAAAAAACGGTAGGGACAGAGCAAAAGGACCCTGTCAGACACTCCTCTTAACCATAAAATATTCGTGGCATGTGGCTGCCAAAATGCTAACCGATTGTTCTGGCTGTCATGCGGGGTTTTTGAGTCGGGAAATTGGTTGGTTAAAAATTGTGCATAAAGGGTTTAAGAATTTTCATCAAGCAAATGGAAAAGGAAAGGAATACGGTATTAAATTTTAAGCGTAGGAAATTTGTGAGATAAAATTATGTTCTTAAGAAAACTTTGCTTGTATAAATATGTTCAAAAATTATATTTATGTCCCGGATTTTCATATAGTCATAATACTTAACAATGTATTTGCAATTTACTTTTACAAGAAGGAAAGAAAATTTTCATTTTTTGGGACACAACAAACCACAAGCTGTTTTACTTGAGCATAAGAGTGACTAGATGACAACAGGCTCAAATTGCGAGAGAGCAAAGTAAAAAGCCCAAAGAAAGTTGGTCAAGGACATGTCTAAGCTAAGCCAAAATAAAGCCAGAAAAAACAAGTTCGAAAACTAAACTCAAGCAAATGCAAAGTCAAACATCTTTTTCGAAAACTGCCCCTCTAAACTCGAGCTCATAATTTCTATAAAAATAAAATTAAAATAAAAGAGTTTGGTAGATTAAAAAGTTAAAGGCCTACAACAATAACAATTAAGTTTAAAAGTACTCTTCTTACATTTAAATAAACCAAAAGATATAAAATATATTATGCATATATAAAACTGACAACCAAATTTCGAAACTAGAAATATTTCCCCATTTTCGAAAACTTCCCTTCCGTAATTCGAAACACATAAAGCTGACTGTGTGCAAAACCTATTTCTGCTCTTTTTCGAAACACCCCTTAAAATTCGAAAACAAAAAACGTAAGAGGAAAACTGTATTACGTATACGTAACATGCCACAAGTGTGACTCTCTCATATCAACACTCTCCCTCTTTCCCTCTGTCTGTCTCTCTCTCTCTCTCTGTCTCTCTTGATTTCCTTTGAGGAAACGTTTACTGCACGTGATGAAAGTAGCTCGACATAGCGGCACAGATATCAACAGAAAGAAAGAGAGAGAGTGGCGAAATGGGGGTGAGTAATGGTGGGAAAGGGATAGTTAACGAGAGACAGAGAGAGCGAGCGGCTGAGAGAGAAGGGTGGCTAATTCTCGCGCCGCTTCCCGCGTATAAATACGGGTGCCCTGCGACCGGAGCTCCTCAGTCGTACAGCAACTTGCCTAGAGTTCAGATCTGGAAGCCGAACACAGGAGGTCAGGAAATCAATTTCCCCAGTCACATTTTTACGTAACTTCTCGAGAGACTCCAAACTATGGCAATTCCATTCTACGAAAACGAGCACGCCTCAAATTCCGAGGCCAGCGGCGATCAGGTGGATAGTCCCATGGCCCTCTCCATTGATCCCGGACACGACCAAGTGGACTTCGAAGGACCTCCAATGCCGGCGGCACCGGAAGTACCAGGAACGGGTGCAACAAGTGAACCAGTGGCCGCTGCCAGCACCGAGGAGCAAATGATGGCCTGGAAAATCCTGGCCATTGCCATGTGCAAGGTCCTCAAGCAGTTCTACCAACTGCAAAAGGCGTCGGGAAAATCCAGCAAGTTGACGGCCACCGTTCAGGTTCAGCCGCAGGCGCAGTAAAATTACAAAACAAACCAAATGAAAAACACCAACTAAGGCTCCTAAAAGCGCAACTTGTGATTACTTTACGTTGGTGAGAACTAGCGCAGCCCCCCGAAAATTCCCCAAGAGAGAGAGAGAGAGCGAGACAGTGACAGAGAAATGTGAATCAATTTCCCAAGGAAAAACCCAGAGAAATTAATCATTTTTTAACCAAGTATTTTCTTTGTTGGAAATTATTCCCGCCAATAATTTCTAAATTGCCGTCGCAATGCAACACTAAACTTTGGATAAGCGCAAATGTGATACATAATTTTGCTAAAAATATTTCCAGTCCAAGTATTTGTTCAGTAAACCTAACATAATTTAATTTAACTGATTAATAAAGCTAAGTTCTCTTAGAGGGTCGGCCCAGTGCAAAGTAATATGGAAAGTAATATGAAAGTCCCAAGCAAAGAAATTTTGGAAAATATATAGAATCTAAATTTTGTAAGCAGCAGCTAGTTTTCAAACAGAAACCAACTTAGTTATTAAGCCAAACTTTTCTATATATACTATATCTATCTACGAATAGTTACGATGACTTTTTTACAAGCAACTCTCTTGGTGTCTATTTATGGATCAAATTGTAATGTTTCAACTTCCTAGGTAGAATGCTTCTTCAACTTAGCGAATAGTTATGGAAATATATATATTTTTAAAAATACCAAAACACATATATTTTTATATTTACTTTGCCGTCGATATGTAAGCTGTGCGTGTGTGTGTCAATTTAGTTACTAGATCCGTAAAATAAGCAATATATGGTATATGTGGCTAAGACTCAACATGGGAATAACCCCGGAGAAAGGACGTATTTTAGCGTCACGAGCATAAACATAGTACAAGTTCAAAAGTAGAAATATTTACATCCATAAATAAACCGAGAAATGCGAAACTAATTATTGTTTAAGTAACTTAAATGTAAACTAAGCTGAGTAAATGAAAACATAAGCATATAAAATAAAATAAAGTACGATTAAATAAATCTAAAAACATTTCTACACATATTTGTTGTGAAATAATTTCTGTTTAGCTGGGAAAAATATTTGATATTATTTATTTTGGAATCAAGTTAAATGATTTTATTTTCTTTTAAATGCTATATTTTATTTGCTTTATTTTATTTTCATTAATTTTGGGTGTAAAAAAATTAAGAACTTGTAATTCTTATCATAATCAGTTAAGTTATTTAATTCAGAAATAACAAGTAAGAAAAGTAGTTCAACAAGCCAAAATCGATCATATCATAGCTAAATATGTTTTAATTTCAGTTCGGAAAGTGTTTCTATGCTAGTTTATATTATGTTAATAAATCTGCATATTCAATTTTAAATTTGAAAAAATTACAATATTTGCCCCTTTTAAAAATCTAACAAATTGAGTTAAATTAAAATTAAAATGTTTTCTTTGACTTTTTAGGCATTTTATGATCTCAAGATGTCCTGAAAAATTCAATTTCTTTAATCAACATATCGATATTTTTATATTATAATTTGTTGGAAAAATCAAAGTCTAAAAAACTATACCAATGCCAAAAATGTATTTAAATTAATTCTAAAAGCTGTTCTGTGGTTTTTTTTATTACCGTAATATTTCAGCATACTCCATTTTAAATTTTACAAATTTAAAATTTTATATTTTTAAAAATTTTATTCTAATTAACAATGCTAATTAACTCGGCTTTTTAGCGCTGATCAAGAATATATATGATTTATAGGGTCGGAGATGTTTCGTTCATTGTCTAGAAAACTTTAAACTAAAAGTATAATATCCATTTTTAAGATTTTTAGATATTTGATATTCCTATTAAATTTCAAATTTTAAATTAGAAGTCCAACTGATATTATTCGATAATGTTTAGTAACCTCAAAAACCTTCTTCTGTTTTATATCCCTCAATCAATCCTTTGTGAGTGGTTACCTGCGTTGAAGATCAAAGCCTTCGCCTAACAATGGACATCCGATAGTTCTTCATATTTCCCAAACCCAATTTCCCAGCATCATACAATCGGGCCGGAAAAATGTCGCGTGGCGCCACCCATCAAATTCCAAAATCTGCCTTTGGGCTGATTTAAAAAAAAAAAACGGTAAGAGAAGAACGAAATCTTTCAACTTTCGATTTTTTAATACGCTTTATAAAAGGCAAATAGTACTGGGGCAAAGGCTGCATGTAGATGCTAAGCTGCTTTTTTAATTTTCTAAAATACAAATAGAAAACTCGGTCTAGCCGCCGTCCACCGAAGCCATCAATCAGCGAACGGACATATCCATAATAATATCAATCAGGGCAAGAACTGGCAAAGAACAAATACCATTTGCCAAATAAACCGTTCCCCAGCGCCTGAAGATGATTTTAAAATTTTTTGTGATATTTTTCTTCCAGGCAGATAAGCAGAAGCCAAAGGATTTCGCAGGATTCTTTTTTTTTTTTTTTAGTAATGCGCATTATAAGGACGGTTAACTGTCTGAATTCAATCAAATGTCCCCCCGGGAATTTGCACTTTTGTTTGCTTAAGCGTCCCACACATGATATCGTGTATCCTTCATCCTTCAGCAACCCTTTCTCCGGGAGAAAGCAGTGAAAGCGGTGAAAGCCTCAAGTGCATGTGTGTGTTTGCGTCCAGCTGGGATTTTTTTTAAGGGTAAAGTGACCCGTAAACAAACAGTTTTCGGAACAAGCAACAGATTTAAGGGCCATTTTATAGGGTACAGTGGAGTGTAATGAAATTAAGATAATCGAAAATATATAAAGCAAAGAAAATAAGGTTATCAACTATTAAAATCTTAGTATTTAAAACTCGAATATTACCTCAACTTCTCCTTATAATTTTCTAATAACTTTTATATATTGAAATATAATACTGTTTTATCTGTTAATATATTTAATTTACTTTGAAGAGTGGGCTTATTTAGTGACAGCAAAAATTCTGACAGCTTTCTAAATTTTCCCTCAGTTAAAAATATTATTCATCACGAACCAGTATACTCTACATGTTTTAAAAAATATAATATATTCTCCTTATGCAAACATTGATATGATCAAGCATGTACTTAGTTATTTGACTATTTGAGTATCTTTCGAGGCATTTTTTAACTTAATTGAAAGTACACAAACTTACTAAGCAAATCAATTGCTTTTTCCCCACATTTTTTTTTCGCTGGTCTCCCCCGGGGCCAAGGAATGTTTGCAAAACTCAAAGGGAACTTGAAAAATGCATGAAACAAGATTATTAAAAATAAATTAGAGTTGGCTTTGCCCTAATGGAAGTGGATACCGGTGGTTCAGGTTTATTTATCCGAGAGTTCTGCTGGAACGTGCTTAAGTGCGGATTCATTTCAATTTGGCTGCTCGTCGGGCTGGATTTGTGGTCATCATTAGTGTGCTTTATTAAGTGGAAATAGAAGTAGCAACTCTAGAGGAGAAGCGCTTTAAGCGCACAATCTTTAATCCCCCGCTCTCAAGGTCGTCCTTTGAGCGAAAGGAAAAAACACTGCATATGTTGCATCTTTGAGCACGTTTCGCCTGTGGAATGCATATGCTGAACGGGAAAAACAAGAAAAGTAACAACTAGGGGAACCTGGAATCGGGGCAAATATTTGTTTACAATTTTTTTTATTTTGTGCAAAAGGGTTGACTGAGCAAATCTGGGTCAAGGTGAAGAAGCACGCCAAAGTGCACTCGGCAAAGTGCATTCAAGTTGAAAGTGAAACTGCAGCTGGTTTTCTGACAGGCAGCTTCTTGCACTTCACACAAGGGCAATTTGGAATATATGTCAATTGTTTATTAGGAAGAAGGAGACAGAACTTGAAAACCTTCGTAGAAAATTAAATTTTAATTGGAAAATATTGAGAACTTGTAGAGAAAAGTATTGCAAACATTTAAGCATGAAGCTACATCTGCTTAAAATAATCTACACTTGTTAAACGAATTCACAGAAAATGTCTTGTATTTCTAATAGCTTTTTTTACACTTCCAAGTATGTATATTGTTTCCCGATTTTTGGGCATATTCCTGCTTTCCATTTCCCATGTTTTTCCCCCTTAACAATTACATTTAATGGCAAGTTCAACCCACCGCAGGCTGTTGCGTTCCCCTTCAAGTTTCAAGGACTGACATTGGTTGCACTTCATCATTACAATTAATACAGAAAATGCAGCAGATCAAAGTGCGAATGCAAAGTGGGCGGAGGAAAATGGGAAATCGCGGACAAAAGGCGCAATAGACAAAAGGCGGCGACAGTCAAAAGGCAGAAACAACAACCACAAGTTGCCAGAGCCATGTCAAAGGTAATGACAGAAGCCAAACAATTGAAAAGTTGTAACAAACAGAGCAGACAGAGGGGGAAAACGGGGGAAAACCAGCAAAAAGAGTCGCAGAAACAATGAGTCTTCGTTAGCCGTGGCAACAAAATATATATATATGTAATACATAAAAAATCGCAAAAATATGGCAAACAATTGTCAAAGCACAAAAAAGAAGAGGAAAATAAAATAAACTTGGCAAGCAATTTTCAAGCAATATATTTTCCGCTGTTGAGCAAAACTTTTCACGCGCTTTTTGATGTTTCTTTTCCTTTCGGTCAAAGTGCAAAAATAACAAGGAAAAATCGCGTAGAAATATTTAATGAGGCCAGAGTGCAAGAGAAATAAGTGAAGAAAAGCCAAAGCCAACAAAAAAAACCTAATTTAATAATCAAATAAAAAAGCTGGTCAAGGGAGCGGTCCCCGGGGAAAAGCAAAGCAAATTGGAAAGCGGGAAAAACGAAGCTATGCAAATGCCGCAGATAAAGAGGAAAAAATGCGATTCGCATAACTTGAGCGATTTGACAAATTTACGAGTGAGTTTAGCGGACTAATCATTAGAGATATAATTTTCCCCCTCTTTAAAAGTAACCACCCCGCAGGCCAGAAATCCAGGTTTTCATTGGGGAGGAAAAGCGACGAAGAGCCGCAGAAAGCTTTTCACTGCGTTGATAACGCTTCTGTCTTTTTTTTGCCTGCAGCTCAGTTGTACGTTTTCCCTTTTGGGAAATGCTCTAAAGAGGCAAAAAAAAGTGAAGTCGGAAGATTAAAAAATATTTTAAAATATGCATTGGTTTTTTGGAATGAAATGAACAAAAACAATTAAACATAATTTTATTTCTTCTATTTCTCATTTAATACATAATATTATTATAAGTATAAAAACCCCAGTTCAGTTATATTTTCGATTGGCAAGAGTATTTAAAAATCACCATCAAGCATTTACATTTTCCCATTTTATTGTTATGATTTTGGTAGCAATTTTTATTTTGCATAGTCCAAAGACCCAAAAGGAAAAAAATAACGAAAATCTCTTGCACATAATTTTAATGTTTATCGTCTTTTATTGTCAAACAAATTATTTTTGATATTCCTGCTGCAGGCGATGCCCACATCCCTTAACCCACAGGTGATTCTGTCTGGGAAATGATTCAGCTGCTGAGGGTAGCCAAGGAGATTCAGGACGCACATATCTTGTAATTTGATTAGCATGTGGCAGCAGAGTAAGGAAAAAAAGCAGGAAAACCATGGGAGGGGTTGGTAAAATAATAATCATAAAGAAAATCCGGAAGCGACATGCTGATCTCTATCGGGCGAAAGTCAAAACAATTTAATGCATGAATAAAAAATAATTTTTCTTGCGAGGACATCCTGCTGCGGAGTTTTATTGGATTTCCAACCAAAAATGGAGAGTTCATATGTGCAACCCCCAAGATACCCCAAAAATGAATTTGTCTTCTGCCTTTCATGTCTCGATATATACATACATACTTGATTACTTATTTATCCTGCATTAAACAACAAATTCACTCATTTTGCATATGAATTAAAACGCAATAAATTAGCAAGGAGCGTTTTTGCCAATTGAACTGTTTGGTCCTTTCTGGGGAAGCGACAGGATGGCGCACAGGAAGCCTTTGTTTGACTTGCTAATGCTTCAAAGTCTCGCCGGTTGTCGTGGATTAATTCAAAGCCGAATGGAAAGCGGAAAATGGAAAAACGGAGAGCAGAGTCAAAGGCAGCAGAGGCTCTTAATAAGCTGATTTGTTATTTATGATGTTTTCCTAATGATTTTCTAATGTGTGTGTGGGTGGGAGTTGTGCAGTCAAAAGTGAGTGTCTTTAGATGTGAATTTCGATAATGATGTGTTTAAGTGCAGCAGTAGAGGGAAAATTTAATTAAATCAATAAAATAGTTTAAAGTTTTCCCTTTGAAACCCCAAATCCTTAACAAATATAATGAGAACTTTAAGCTTTATCCATTTTAAATAAATAATTTATTAAATCAACCAAACCCAGCCTAAGGTATAAACCATCATAAATTAGTTAGTGCCGCGTGCGATAATCTGATGGCTCCGACCCAAATCCGACTTAATACGCTTCGCTTAATTGTTTATGGCATTAAAGCAAAAACCTCGGCAAATCCAATAAACAGTTCCCCAGTCCCATGGATCCAGGAGCAGTCCACTGGACAGGCCATCAATATTGCATCACAACATGACATCACATTGCACACAGTCAGACCAAAATCGCGGCGACAGGAAATACATATCCCGGCCGAGTACGAGGGGATATGTATGTGCATTTGCAAGTGCCCGAGGGTTGGGGCAATGATGCTGCCGATGATTCGGTGGCAAACATTAATCAGCGAATTATCAATGCAAATAATTTTCAACACGCCTGAATGCGATATCAATCAACGGACATCGCTTCCGCTGCAATAGCCAGCGACGACACCAACAACATTAACGAGGCGGCATATAGGACGTACGGAGGCACATACTTGTATGTACATCCCAGTCTGGGGCACTTAACACACAATTAAGTGCAAATAATTGCAAGCGCTGCATATAAATGATTTGTTTAAGCTAACATGACAGACACACACTGCGGAACGGGCCGGGAAATGCCGAAATGGGATAAATCACGGAGCATCTTCATTTCTGGGAACTGTGGAGCAATATCATCAGTTAGATGGAGGATAGGTTATTTTGAAAAATCCCAAAATATAAATTTTTGCTAGAAATATATGTTGGAAATTGATCAGATTAATATTTAACAGAGGGTAAAGTTATGTCTTTACTTAATAAGAAACTAAATGAATCTGACAAGCAAAATTACAGATGCAATCTTAAATAGCATTTTTATTAGTTACAGGAACCATAAATATTATATTCCTTCCAAAACATTTTTATCATCAATAATTTCATCTATATTTTAATTTAATATTTATTTTTTAGCCACTGTGCCAGCGAAAAATCTCCACCGACAGCTCGATAAGCGGATAATGAATTTGAATTTTGCCGCGGCTGCATCGTCCTGACCGACCAAGTAAGCCCCTGGCAATGGGTCTTATGAGCGTCGAGGTGGGAAATCCTGCAAGGATGTGTGGGCTGGCGTCTTACCGCTTGACCCCTGATCACCACACCGGCCACCTCCACTCTTGAGTGACCCAAACCCACTCTAAACACAGACTATTGGCGCGCTTAATTAGTATAATCCGCGTTGGAATTATTCAAGTGTGCACTGTGAAATGCAATAAAGGGGCGGGGTTGGGAAAATTGTGGGCGTGTGAGTGCTAGTTACGCCTCATGGCAACGCACATGTGAGTGTGTTTGAGTGTGTGTGTCGGCTTCATACTGATTATGATAAGATTGGCAAAGCTGCATAAATTTAATGACAGCAATTAAGCGAAGCGTCAAAGTTTTCGCAAGAAGTCTTATCAGAGAAGCAGCAGCATGAGTGGGAAAATTCCTGTGAAAAGTGCATGGTGCATAATTGAATACTATTAAGCCAAGTTAATGCGCATTTCATTGGGCCACGAGACTCTCACTTAACCCTTTAAAGGCGTATGGGAATTTAAAATAAAGTCTATATTAGGAAAAGTACTATTACTTAATTAATTTAGGTATATTCGATGAGAATAGAGGTTTAAACAATAAACTTAATTATTTATTTTGTGTGCTTAATATTTATATTTTTATTCTTGATATTTTCAAGAGTTTTCTATTGATTATATTTCAATTCAGTGATTGTAAATACTATTTACTAAATAGGCAACATTATTCACACAATAAAATATATAAAATTGACTAATTGATTTAATTAACCAAAGAGTAATTTCATTTCCAATTCAACATATTTCAATTCAGGACTTTTAATATTAACTCCGGCTTAAATGGGTTAAAAAGGCCAAAAGCTCGGGAATTTGCATATGGACGAAGAACATGCATGTAAGTGTCATTAAATATGCAAATTGCAAAATAAATACACGAGCGAAACGATATGAAAAACAATTTGGTCCAAATGAGATTTATGGGGGTCCAGTTGGCAGCGAATAAAAGAAAAATGTGTAAAGTGCACTTAAGCAGTCGAAAGGATTGCTTCCTGCACTCGCCGCCCAGCTCCCACTTGCAAAGGATCTCCTTTGCCTTCCTTCTGCGGTCATTTTGTGTGAATCACTGGCGACGCTCAGACTCCACACTTTTTCCCAGGAAGCCGTAATGGAGTTTTCATTCAAATTATTTTCGGTCCAAGCTCGGGGCTCTGAGAAAATGCAACGAAAGCCAAGGAGGCAGTAAATTGCCTGAATTGATGTGTTCTCTTTCCTGTTTTGGTCCTTCTCTTGGCCAACTCTCTTTTATTTTTCTTTTATTTTTTTGTTGAAAAAAGAAAAGCCTTACATATTGTCTTGTTATAAATCAGCGGAAGAGGTGGAGCGGCTGACAAAATAAATATTTTAAAACTATTAAATAAGAAAAAAAAATAAGACTTTTATAAGGTTTTCTTAATGTCATATACTATTAGTATTTTAGAAATATTAACAGTTGAGATATTCAAAATTTTGGTAACATTTTTATGATTATTTTCCACTCCTAGAACACCCCTATTCAAAGACACCTCCTATACCCTAACCAATGGACATTTTCCTCGCCAACTTTTGGCAACCACATGGCTCACATTTCATGTTCATGTTCGGGGAAACCCACATAATATATGCATGCACTCCACCCAATTCGCATCCTTTTTACCGCCACAAGTCCCGGACAATGCAAAATTTTACACATAAAAATTCTTTTCGCACTTTTTGCATCATTAATTGCGATATTTATGACTCGAACCCCCAAAACCCAAGGCCAGACAAGGGTAGGAGGATCTGGAGTGACATTTTCTATGTAAATTTGTTCGCCTTTTATTGAGCTGTATGTACGTGCTGGAGGTGTCAAACTCCACTAAATGGAAATAGCGCAAATGTGCACTGAAAAAATGTTATTTTTGAATATAATTAAATAGTTATTTTTTTTATAATATAGAGAATATTTTTGAAGCTGGGAACACTATACATATATACTACTGAAAACCAATCGTAATATGCTTAAATTACTTCTATTTCAATTTTATATCTAAAAATAACCCACACCTTGTGAAATATTATTCTCCTGATATTTTTTTGGCAGTGCACATATGTCGTTGTCGCCCTGCGGAGGCGAAAGGAAAAACTCGGCTCGTGCGCTTTTGTTTGTTGTTTCAATTTCGTATAAACATGTAAATAATTTCCAGCTGATTGCACAAATTCGTTGCGGGCTTGATTTTTATTATTGCATCCCATGTGCCCTCTCTTTCACTCCCCGTATATCTCTATTTCTCGCACTTCAAGAGCGCCATCAGGATGCATAACGAATTTTGAATTGCAGATTCCTTTTTTTCCCTTTTGTTGGCTTCTGATGCCGGCTTGTACTCGCCTTCGGGTGCGTTGTTCGCGCTTTTGTTTTCAATTTGCAATAAGTCTGTCAATTGGCGAATTAATAAACTGGAAAATTCAGCACAAACGGGGACAGATTGGAAAAGTCATTTGGGAAACTGAGGGTAAGCGAATTTCCCTACCATCAGCCAGCATATGAGTTGGGAGTTTGATTTGCTCTACTCGAGAGTTTTTTTGTCAAGGAAAAGCTCTTTAAGTTCGGAATTTGCATATGGAAAAGATTCTTATTTAATCAAATGAAGCTTTTCTTTCCCAAGAATTTTTAAATAATTTTCTTGGAAGCGCAATAAGTATAAGATCGAGTAGTTTAGTTTGTAGTGAGTAATTTTTATAACCCTGCAAGGGTTAAAATTTCAGTCTGAAGCTTGTTACGGAGTAAAGGAGTCATTTCCGACCCTATATTCCATATATAATATTGATCAGCATCAACAGGCGGATCTTTCTAGGCAAGTTGAAAGGAAAAAAAATTTCGAAATTTTTTTCAATATTTTATATTACTAAAATGTACATTGTTACAATTTGAAAAATTGTCAAAAAATTTAAATTCTTTAAATGTAAATTTCTTTATGCAGATTTATTACCTTATTAAAAACTAACACAGGACTGATTTCCGAATCGAAATTAATGAATTTTTGGCTTAGTTATGAGTTTTCTAAGCTATTGTTTGTAGAACAAATTGTCATATAGAGACTGACTGAAAGAATACGAATATTTATAACCCTTATTTCAGTCTGAAACTTGCTACACAGTGAAGGATTCATTTCCGACCCTATAAACCATATATATTCTTGATCAGCATCAACAGGCGAATCTTTCTAGGCAAGTAGGAAGGAAAAAAAATTTTTAAAATTTTTTTCAATATTTTATATTGCTAAAATGTACATTGTTACAATTTGAAAAATTGTCAAAAAATTAAAATTTTATAAACTTCAATTTCAGTATGAAGATTTATTATCCTATTAAAAACTAACACAGGACTGACTTCCACATCGAAATTAATGCATTTTTGGCTTAGTTATGAGTTTTTTAAGCTTTAATTTTTAGACAAATTGTCATATAAATATGACTGAATACTTATACTCTTACAGGGTATTATAATTTCAGTCTGAAGCTTGCGACGCAATGAAGGAGTCATTTCCGACCCTATATTCCATATATATTATTGATCAGCATCAACAGACGAATCTTTCTAAGCAGGTAGAGACGAAAAAAATTTTTCCAATTTTTTTTTAATTTTATGTTGTTAAAAATTACATTGTTACAATTCGAAAAATTGTCAAAAATTTTAAATTTTATAAATGTCAATTTGAGTATGCAGATTTATTATCCTATTAAAATCTAACGCAGGACTGATTTCCGAATCGAAATTAATGAATTTTTGGCTTAGTTATGAGCTTTCTAAGCTTTGGCTTGATAAATATCAATTAAAACAATGCCAATATCAAAAACTTTGTTGTGATTCATTTCGGTTCAGCTTTCCGAAATTAGTTCACTTTTTTCACCGGCAAACTTCAACTAACACCCCTGGTAAATTCAGCAAGCCAACTGCTACCTTTTAAAACCATAAACTTCCCAAATTGAAGCTTAGACTTCATTTAGCTTAAGCTGCTTGACTTCTATGCCAATTTAAAAGCAGTAAAAATTTGTCTGAACTTTTTACCTCTCACCTCATTATGTAAATTTGCAGAAAATTAGACAGCCCATTGCAATTTTATGACATCAAGTTGAAAGAATGCTACAAACTGTCAGCGGGTGCACAGAAATTAGCCTGATCCTCTCTCGCGTTGGCTAAAATTATGCAAATTTATAAATTTTACGACTGGAGACGGGAAGAAAAAAACATTTGCAAAACATTTTTACGACTTTCCAATAGGCAAATTTGCGACTCTACCCTAATTAGCTATATTGACTGCAGATATCCGCGAAGAATCGTAAAATTGTAGGCACGTGCACAGGGCCAGGATATTTTTTCAACCATCTGTCCGCCGAAAACCGGCCCACGTCATAAATGTCGAACGGGCAAAAAATACATAAATATAATTTTAAAGTTAAATGAAATGATTAGTGACGGTTGGCTGACAAATTTTTGCATCTCCCATTTGGCTGCAGGCGCGATAAAAACTCAATACAATCCGCGACTGTCAATAAAAAATAAAAATTTCACTTTGATTTTTACAGGGTTGACGAGCGCTGTCGATGGTCTCCCGGAAAATGGATGTAAACGGGTTGTAAAAAAATGCTTGGGCTGCCCTGAAGGGGGAAAACTATTTTGCATAAAGGGGTGAGACTTTGCAGGTAGCCTTTGTTAGACCGAAAATTAAAGAATTTATTTTCTAATATCCTTTGGCAAATTAAGCGAAGCGGAAATGCATATAAACTGTTACAAAATGAATAGAAAGTCTATTTAAAAAATCTAATATGATGCATTCTGTGAGGCTTTTATGTTGAGAGTTTTGAAATATATTTACAATGTTTTAAATTTAAATTTAAAAGTATCAGAGTCACAGTAATTCTTTGTTAAAGGGTACTCTCTGTTGCACTCTGTTTATGTTTGATTTTGGCTCCATATTTTAAGAATGTCCTGCAAATTGCAACATTTTGTTTGGCTCGATCAAACAAAGCCACTAACTAGCTAGTATCGAAAACATTTCCCTCTCATTCGCCATCCGCTATAATTTGACATAATTTATGCAACGCGCCCGGCCAGTTAATCAAATTGCAGAGTGCTGGAAAAATTCCTTTGGACGATGCATCGGACGGAGGGGAAATTGCAATCAAATCAGCTGCCGGTCCGCAGGCCAATCTAATTCAATTTTCAAAACAAATTCGTGTCATGGCCCGGGCACAACAGCCAAATAAACGCAAATAGAACGTCACGCGCTGCAAAGCCGAAATTAAATTCCCCCAGAGTGAACGCAGGAAGGAAAATACGAGTACCAAAAATGCAACCAGACACATGTGGCTCAAAAAAACTGGAAAAAAAACTGGAAAAAGAAAGGAAATTGTCCAGTTTTGTTGGTCAGTTTTTGGTTTTTAGACAACGGAAGTTGAGGAACAGGCGACCAGCAGCAGGTGCCAAAACTGACGCCTGGCCAAATTGTCGGCCAAAACACTCAAACAAGGCAAGGTATAAAGGAAGCAGGGTATGAAAGTATTGCAAAAAAATTAAACTTTTAGTAATTTAGACTTGAAAGTACCTCGCACTTATAGTGTTTTATATTTTACTAACAATTTTCACTTTTTAGATATGCGAAAAATACCCAATTTAGATTTTATAGAATTATTGTAAAGCTCTGCAAGAAGAAGAAGTTTATGAAGCATTTTACTGAGTATTCTTTAAAGATTCTACTATGAACAAGAATTTTCATATGTTAAAAAAAGAGAGTATAAGTTCTTTAGGCCATGCATACCCTTAAAAAATACTGGGTATCACAATAAAAAAGGAAAGCAATAACTAGAAGCAAAGCAAAGCTGAAGTGAAATGAACTGGACCCCGGGGCACTCCAACATTTGACGAATGTGCGGCAAACCTGAGGCTTGGCCACAGGTTGGTCAGACCTTGTTGTTGTTTAAAGTTGGGTGAAAGGGTGTCTCTGGAGTGGTGGCAGGACGAGTGTATAAATGGGTGGTTCTGTGGCTCTATCGGTGGGTATAAAGGTGGCTGCTTGAAATGGACGCCGCAACATGCTGCGGTCTCATGGAGGGAGTGGAAAAGCGAAGTGAAGCTTATAAATCTCACAGACCCACAGCCAGCAAAAGGAGGTAAAAACAGCAAATGCAATGGCAGAGTGCAACAATGAAATACGCAAAAATATTGACAGTCCACAGTCCAGATGATTGGGCAGTAGGGGGTTAAGAAGGAAGGAGTAAATTCGGACCAAATGCACTTGCAACATGCGACTTGCCTGCCTGTTACAATTAAAGTCCTGCCAGAGAGAATGGATGCATCGAGTACAATTTTATTATCAGACTAAGGTGCGTATGAAAAATATATAGAAATTAGATATTGAAATGGGAATAAAACCTGTCAAAAAATACAGAATTTGACTTAGATAATTATATAAGTTATTACTGCGAAAACCTTAATAAAATTTCGGGACAATATCTTTCCCAGATTATAATGTGTTCAATAATATTAATATCTGAATATAAATAATAGAATTCATTTCATAATAAAATTAATAATACAATATTAATTCTTTTAAAAATATAATATACTTTCTGTTCCAAAAATATCTCTGAAACCCACCCAATAACCCCATATGAAGCTCCCCCACAATTAAAGTCCTCTGCAAGGATACATGCTGGAACGATGGAGGAGGAATATAGCGACGGTGGGGAAGTGGACATTACTCTCTTATGTAATGCAGTGGCAGCAACACTGGACAACCTGCGACGCGTCATTTGGCCGCCCATGATTTTGTGGACAAAGGACCAAGAACGATGGCAGAGGAGCAGCTGCAATTGGGCTTGAATGCTTCGGCTGGCATGAATAAAGCATCCTTGTGCGCTTGTTATTAATCCGACATGATTGGCAGCAACGAAATGGACAACGCACACATACAGATAGATATATATACACACACAGACACACATAGACAACCAACCGGAAGGGACACAGGTGGATGGATCCAGTGTCCTGTCATCGGCCCACGAATTTCGAAAAGAGACGCCGACAAATTTGTTAATTTATTATGCCAAAGCGACGCGACGGCGACGAAAAGGCAACGATTTTGACCCGACTCCCTCGGCATCATTTAGCACACACAGATACACACTCACACCCACACACCACCTACTCCCACCCTTCACAAGGATGCCAAAAGTTTCCTTTTCGGGTTTGGGGGCTGTGGACTTTCCATCCAGCTCATTTGGCCAGCTGCATGTCAAGTGGTTCCGACTAACGCAAATCTCATTTCGAAACAAGAAAGTTTAGAGAAATTGAGGCTATACAGAGCCGGAGATACTCTTACACAAAGAAAATACAAATGGAAAATGAGAAACAGCTTGTGGACAGAGAGTGTAATTCTTTAAAGCATACTTTTTTGGGCCATTATATTTAGGAAGATATTAAGCCTCTTTTTCTAGGTGCTAAAAATGCACGCTGTTTTATTGAAATAAAATGGCACATTTTCTTGCATTCAAAATTTGTAAAATCTTGGTATGCAAGTTAAAGAATTTAATTAGATACTCTAGAGCTTCAAGGGGTTGTAATTCTGTAAATAATATTTTCAGATCAATAATATCAACTTACATAATCATATAAAAATTAGGCCTATAATAAAATATATTTTCCAGCATAAAATATAAAAATTTATTACCAATAAACAAAAATCCTGTAAGAGTAGTAAATGTACCCCTTTAAAAGTGTGACATTGGCAGCTGCAACTTCGTTGCACAGATTACACTCCTGTGTGTCCGTGTGGTCAGTGAGTGTCCTTTTTAATAAAGGCAGGAATCGGCAGGAAATCGCTGCCTCGCAGCCATCTCCTGGATTCACTTGATCATACAAATTAAGCCCCCGTGTTCAGTTTGTTTGTTTGTTCGCCGAGAGGGTACCAACGTCACGGAACATGGGACTGGACTGCGGCATCGTGTGACTTAAAAGTGAAATATTTTGCAATCAGTCAATGGATTTCACCGATGTCGTCGTCCTCCAGTACGTAGGCTTCGATTTTAATTAAGGAATTAGGCAGAGTCACAGAGAACGCGAAATGAGCAGGCGGGCGACACTCACGAAAAGCTCATTAGGGTGCACGGTCCCCTTCGGGATGAGATTTGAATTGGCATTAGAGAGGTGGGAGGGATTACGTCAGGGATTCAGGATGCATCAAACTTAGTTAAGAGTGGGAGATTTTGAATTTACGACACAAAATCTAAAGGCTAAAGGCAATTTTGGAAATAATTATGGAATAGAAATACTAAATTAAACTGAATTGGTAAAGAAAAGTGCTGGATTATGTTAAAGTAAATAAATATAGCACTAATTTAACTAATAATGTATACTATAAACATTATCTTTCAAGAAAGGAAGTAATAATCCAAAGTTAAACTTAATCAACGCATTGCTCTCCATCTACTTGGTATCCGATCAAGTCTAGAAACCACACAATTGACCAACAATACCTCGAATTAACTTTGATTAAACATTGGCCAAATGGATCATCAATGGCTTCGGGTTTGGTCAAAACACCTGGGAGAGCACACAAGCCCATACAAAAGCATATAACCCAAGTGGCCCGAGCATTTGTTCAAAATCTCCAGCGTTTAATAATCGAACTGGAAAGGGGTCCGACCACCAAGACCAGAGGTGGGGCAGAGCGGACAACGACAGCAACAGAAATTACACAAATGCTGAAAATGTCCGCAAGGATGGAATGGGTTAAGCAGTGCCAATGGGAGAAAGCCACTCAGCAAGGACACTTGACAAAAATACGTCAAATAAATTAATGTATTTATGATATACTCAATGATTCGCTAATAAGCGAAAGAACAACTTATTTTGAATGCTTAATGCTTAATAATAGAATATATTTAGAGTGACATAAATATATTAACTCGGTTACATAAACCTTTTTAACTAATTAAAGATTTCACATGTAATATAAATACTCAATTACCCGAATTTGTTCAGAGTGCATCATGAATTTGTGTGGAGTGAATCGAGGTAATGTAAGGTATCCTGGGTGAGGGTGGAGTCCGGTTTGTGTGGTTGGCACACCCAAAGTGGCATTAGAGATTTATCAAGTGTAGCGTGACGTGGCATGGACTAAGTCACAGGATGCACAGAACCCCACCAGCACACACTCCACCACCGGCACATACTCCACCGAAACTCCCATCGAAAGGACACACTCCACACACGGACACATTGCATTACGTGTAGCGTAACAAATGTACAAAAACACGTAAACTCGATGGAAGGACAGAGTTGGAAACGAAGGATTCTGCTGCTGCCTGCCAACTGCAGGCAAAACGTGGAAATGGAGCCCGGGACACTTTGACTATTAAGCAGCAGCGACAGGATACAGGATACACAGGAGCAGCTTGAGAGCTCCTCACATTCGATACCCTGTAATTTATGACCAGAATCCTGGGGAGTTTAAGGGGAACAGGAACTGAACTCAAAGAAATTTGTAATCTTTTTTTAAATACTCATTTAAATATTTGCAACTAAACTATTCGTTATATTTATAAACCAAAAACAGTCCCCAAATTACAGCATTAAAATACAATTTTGTTGTGTTTTAACTTAAGAAGTTTTAAGGATCAGTTGCGCTTTGATTTAAATTCACTTCTTGTTTTCTGAGGATATCTAACAGTTGTAATCTCCGACGATTGTCTTTCTTGGACCTTCCACAACCCTCTTCCCATAATCCTTTCCTCTTCCTGTCGCTTTTTCTTCTACTTCTGCAGGGGGCTATTCGATGACAATCAATGGTTTTTGGTCTGCTGCACACACACTGGACCCAAACTTGACTCAAACTCGCAATCGGAGGAGGCGAGGCTACTTCTGGAGTCCTGCGACGCAGTGCATGCATGGGCATGTGTGCCGAGTCCTGTTTTTGGGGTCCTCCGGTTGCTGCTGCCACGCTTCATAAAGGATTCAAATTCGAGTGCATCAAGCGGAGCAGGGCAGAGCCGGCTAGAGCAGAGTGGAGTGGCCGGTCTAATTCCAAATAAATGAAGTGTATGGCAAACAATGTGGTCGAGGAGTCCGGGAAGGAGCATCGGGAGCACCTCAAATCTGCTGGACAAACTTTATCGTCCTTCACAGGCCAACACCAACTGTGCTTGGTATTTCCTCTCAGTTCCACTCAGCACGAGTATTTTCCTCCTGTTTTTTTCTACTTTGTGGTTCTCTGGTGTCTCCTGCCATAAATGCATTTGGCTTTGGCTTTTTTCTAGTCCCGAGTTTTGCCCAAAAATTAATTAACTCTGGCCAATGCGGAATATTGGAACCCTGCGGGCCATGTTACTTTCGGGCTCCTTTGTGGCCTCTGTTGCTGTGTCTATCTGGGCCTAACTAATTAAAAAGTCAACAGAAACCAATCATAACATTGTGTTGACAATTTTTTTTCAAAGATTACTCTGAGCCTTTATTAAGGACTTTTGAGGAGTTTATTAGCTAAGGATGAAGGAAGGTTTCTACGTAATAATTTTGATTGTAGTTTATGGAGATAATCTCAGGTAAAGACAAACTAATTTTAAAGTATGGATTTACTTTTTGATTACTAAATGATTAATGTTAGAATTTTGTGGGACTCACAATATCCTTTTTTAATAATTATTAGTTGACCATCGTTCCCTTAAATTTCATATATTTTAATATTAAAGTTATGTAGTATACATTTATTATATATAACTCTCTTCACAAGAGCATCTATAATTCGCTCTCAAAATGAAAGCTTATTTATTAAACCCTCGTTCAACAAAAAGGGGAACTTAATCAAGTGCAGCATTTTGTTGTTTCCCTTCAATTTCATGTGCAACCCGAAATTGCAACCGCCCAAATGCTGTCAATCAGACTGTTGCAGGTGGTGCACTGATAGCCACCCTTGAAAAAGTGGTAAATGTGGGGAGGAAGATCCTGCCGAACTCAAGGCATTTGGCTAAATGTCGCTGATTGCTTTGCGAGACAAAAGGCGCAAAAAAGCGGCCAAGTCCTTGCCAGTCAAACATTGCATAAAATCCCATTTAATGCCAAGCAGTCACATGTGTTCGCCGCTGCACCACTCAAGGACACATGAAATAATTTCTTACTTTTAATTGAAATGTAAAAAATAATATGAGAGTAATTATAAGTTAGTTAGAATTGTGTTTAACCGAATACTAATAAGGTTTTATTAAGTTGTTTAAGAACCTTAAATTCAAAATTTCTTTTAATCAATACAAATATTATTAAATCTCTGATTCCACAATTTCTTCTAAAAACTCCAAAATAAATTTAAATATTTCCCAGTGCACCGCACCACCCACAGCAGCCAACAATGAGTGCAGTTTTCTCTGCCATTCTAATGGAATTTTCCTCATGACTTAATTTAAACAATAAATGCGCTCAATTGAATGCAATTTTCATTCGTTGGTTTCGCTTCTCCTTTTCGGTTTTTTTTGTTTCTTTCATTTTCTAAAAATATTGTAAGGGATATTCGAGCCACGTCCTGCAGAAGGATCCTGCGGTTACACACCACTGATAAAGCCACTTGAGTGCAGCATGGGGGAATCCCGTCAGGAGCACTTTTTCGATGACGTTTGCAGTTTCTTTTGTGCCTTCGTCCTTTGTGTGTTGTTTCCGTTTGCTTTGCTCGCTTAATAAACGTATACAATTTGTTAATTTGTACAGGATCAAACATGAAAGTCGTCGTCTGGCTCCTGCTGCATCCTGGTAATTAGTTCCTCTTGCTAAGGCTAAACTCCGAGAAGCTAATTAGATTTTGGGTGAGGCGAAAAAAGATTTCAGTAAACGCATGCGACGGCGGCAGGATAAAGCCGGCAAAAAAGGCTTAAGTGGCGAGTGGAGATTTATGGGAAATGAGTTCGAAACGAAATGGAAAATGGTGGAGAAAAAGGACATGCCTTTAGGAGATATAAAAATGAGAAAGAAAGAACCTACAAAATTAAATAAACGTGCCTTAATATCGAAATAAATAATTATACAATTAATATTGCAGTTCCAACATATAAAAATAAGCTGATCTCTATAAATCACTATATTAAAATTACTTTTAAGAGCTTAGCTAAATACATTTTTAAATTCTAACTTTTTTAATTCCATTTAAATGAAATTGAAGCCAACTTTAAACTCTTTATTCAAATGAGCAGCATTACAAACAAATTAATTCAGCACATCTAACCGAATGACAGCAAAAAATCAGTGTTTCATTAATTAAATTAAAATCCACTTAGAAGCTCATTAAATGCAAATCTCAACGGGCAAAATAAAACATAGAAAAAAAACACACACACACACAACGAAATCCGAATCGAATGGCGGAAAAAGAAAAACAATTCTAACCACAAAAACGCATTAAATGATTTGCGTAATTTACACAAAACAAAAACAACAGCAAATTGGGACAACAAGCCGGCAAAGGCAAAAAATAAGGGTAAACCGAAACCAAATAGCAAAAAATAAATAGCGGACGGCAACCGCATGTTAATTAAAAATCAAACTAATTTCCTAATTGCAAAGCTTACCAATCATTAAACACCAAAATGGGGGAAAGCCCCGAAACGCACACCGAAAAAAATCCCATGAAATTCCTTTGATTTATATCCAACGGAGGGGACGGCGGAGAACGGACCATTTGACCAATTGTCACACGATTAAGCAGACAAATTTGAAAATAATTTTTCATTAAATGCAATGCAAATCAAATGGAAAGCCAATCTGTGGCAGATGTCTGGGGAGGAGAGTGTGAGTGTGTGGGTAACACTGCATTAATCCTGTTACACGTCCATGTTCCATGGCGGCTTTATAAAATTGTGTGAGAAAGATGAGTGCGACACTGTTTGTGGTATGATCGGATATCCTTTTTATCAAATGTCTGATACAGGGTCAGTTTGAATTGGATTGTGTATTTAAAGAATATAAAGTGATTAAAAAGGCCTAGAGAATTAAATTTGATTTCAGATTATTTATTAAACCTAATTATTTATGCAAAGAAAAATAGGTCAAGCTCTTTGTAGTTGGTAAAACTAAAAATGTATAATCAAACCCGTTAAATGTTATCCTAATAAATGTCTGAATTTCAAGTCAATGCTATTAAAGAACACAACAAACCCTTTCCTGTAATTTATACCCCTACATTTTTAATATTATCTATTTATTACACGATATCAAATGCTCGTTTCCCTTAATTTTCCCAACAGGTTTGTAACCTTGTTGGGCTTAATTAAAATCCGCAAAGCAATGTGTTTTCCATTCTGACCACCACTCCCTGAAAAGTAGGCAACACAAAAAAAAACAGGAATTTGCATATCACAAGCTGATGCCAAATACAAAACAAAAAATAAACCTATACCACCGATATGGATGCAGATATATGTATTTGCATATAGCGGGGTCTATGTGCAACATATTGGCTGGAAAGAAGTAAACTGCAAAACAACACACACATTCGGACTCAATAAATTTCAATTTATTTGCGTAAATCATTTATTTTGCGTAATTTTCAGCTTAATTTCCAGCGAGAAAAAGTGTTCGAGTTCGCGGATGGGGCTGGGGTCTGGGGCTTTTAGAGGGTTTATGAGGGAAACCCTCATAAATCAATTAGGAAGCTGTGTGCCAGATTTTGGCAGCCAATTTTTGGTTTTGCGGCTTATTTGCTTTGCATAATTTTTTGTTTGCTTCCCCTCTGTGGAATTTGTTTTGACATTTTGCGGTGCAGAATTTAGGTTTCGGCTTCGGGTTTTTGCTCAGGTGTTAGATACACATTGTACACATATGATACATATGCGTGCATCTCGGTTTGGTTATGATTAATTGTGCGTTTGAGGCTGATTTATGAAGTGCCCTCGGTCTAAGCCAGTTGCAACTCATTACTTTAGCGAAAAGGGTTGCAAAGATGGACCATTGGCGTTGGCCAGGCAATTAGTGTAATGGATGTTGAGTAGTTTGGGGTTTGACGGAAAGAGGGGTTAAGGATTTGCGGCTCATTCTAGGATTGAGTTGAAGGGATTCCCCCGGAAATACTTTGTGAATTGTGGAATGAATACCCGATTTTAATGGTTGGAGCAAAAAGATAAGTATGACAAAAAATATAATATATTCAAAGAATTTAATTCAATATAAATCTAGTATTTATCAACCTTCAAAGGTCTTCTTACAATATACAGAAATATCTTCTGAAATATCTCAGGGATCTCAGATTATTTCAAAAAACAATCTAAAGCATTAACCCCTTCTTAAATCCAGACTCCTTTTCCCGCCCTGCGGTGATCCTGTGATTCCTGCAAGTGAAATGTTTACACAATCGCCGCTGAGCTCGGTTGCCCAAAGACCAAACTTCAACAATAGCGAAAACCAAACTCCCGGCCCAAAAGCCGACTAACCAAACAAATGCCGGCAGCTAGCTGGGATATGTCCGGATATATCCGCGGCCGGAACCGCGACTTCTTCACGGAGCAATCAAGCGTATGAGCAATTTCACGTGCCAATTAAAACAAAGACGCGGCGCGCCGGCACACGTAAAGGCTTTGCAGCTGGGAATCCTTTTTCAGGATTTTCAACCCGAAAATTGCCCTCACAAGCGGAATCAGCAACAGCTTCTCAACTTTTTCTCGCTGAGAGTTTTTCTTGAATTAACTTGACAGCCAACGGCGTCCGTTTGCGAGTGCCAGCGACAAGAACAATAAACACGAAAAGTTGATATCCCATTGGGTTATGGAATAAGTTGATACCCTATAAATAATGTAGGATTTATAATTATAGATTGCCATAAGAAGTTGTATTATTATCTTGACAAGTCAATCGATTTAATTAACTTAAATTGAAATACTATTATTTGATTAAGTCACACTATGACATCTTTGTTTCTATCAAGAAAAATCTATCCTTTAAATTGATCTCTTAATTCAAATAATATATTTGTAGTATAACATTATCCTTTCCATATTTTTGTGAAGTCGAATATACCTTACATCCTGACTGAATAATATAATTGCCCGGACTCCCATTCTTTCTGAACAAAGTTAAACAAATGTAATAATTGTTCGGGCAAACTTCTGTGCAAACACTGGCGGCAGTCGGAGGCTTTTCGTCCTGTCGGCACGTTCGTCCTGTCGGCATGGATTCGGGCAATTTGCTGTTTTTCCTGCTAATGTTTGTCGCCACTACTTTTTAGGGCCGAACTGTGATTGTTTCTACTTGGGATTCCACTCTCCAGCAGGATTTGTTTGGACTGAGGCGCGTGTCCTGCTAATGCGCCTGGGGGTGTTAAAGTCATCCCACCACTGCCGAGATACTCAATGGGTTCTATTATTTTTGTGTGATTCGATTTTGATTTTTGACGAATTTGTGTTAGTTTTTTCTTTTTGTTGTTGTCTGACTGCGTGGCGTGTGTCCGTGTAAATGTTTTGCAATTGTTTGTTGGCATTTGTGCGTGTGCCTCACGCACTCGGCTGGATTCGGGACTTTCGAGGACCTTCCTGCCACCAACCCTAGATAACAAAAAAAGGCACCGGGGGGAAGGGAAAGGAGTGCGAGACACGTTTTCCATTTAAGTTGATGCAATTTCTCAATTGGAAATTAGAAAATGAAGTCATTTGAAAATGTTTTCAAGGGTTTGTCCCGCTCGATATCATTGTAAAATGGGATCGGTTGATCTCGAGT
Organism: Drosophila bunnanda; assembly: GCA_035046265.1. Classification (NCBI taxonomy): domain Eukaryota; kingdom Metazoa; phylum Arthropoda; class Insecta; order Diptera; family Drosophilidae; genus Drosophila; species Drosophila bunnanda. Next base: position 10,912,676 of record JAWNOB010000075.1, read on the forward strand.
GGTTTAGCGACGGGCGTGGCATCGGTGGGTTTATAATGGCACTCTCTGTGCGTCATAATAATGGGTTTCATTTGACAGAACTGGTGAGTGTGGTTTGAGAATACGAATTAGAAATGTACAAAGGATATGAGATGGAAATATATAGCAGAAAAAATATTAGAAGTTATTTTTACAGAAAGAAAATAGAAATAGATATAAAACAAATTCATTTCTCCCTTGAATTTATATTAAATATTTTGTATATAAGTTAAGGAAAACTAAAATAAATAAGGTATTAAATTTACAAAATTCCAGCACCTTAAAATATTTAAATAAAATAATTCCCCTGAGATCCAAACTCGATTAGCTACACCCTGCATCATGCAAGTACTTCTTTCTTTTTAGAATTCCATTCTATAAAAAAATCCAACACTTATCAAAGCGTTGTAGAGTGAAAATAAGCGTTAATGTGCTTAGGCCTAGGAAAAGCGAAAATCAAATCATACTTTTAGGCTTAGCTCCGGCAGGAAAAAATCCACTAAAAAAATATAAACTATGACAAAGCAAACAAAAGGAGTTCTTGGCTTCAACCCCCTTCGTCCTTCGAGAGAACACTTCACAAAAATAAGCGAAGAGCGAGCGGAAAAAAAAATCAAATGTTCAAGACAACGTCGGCATGGAACACGTGTCTCTTTCTGGGAGCTTACAACCCGGACACGTGACCACCATCATGTTTGCTCACATTCACGACTGACTTGACTGACGTTCGAGTAAATGACGATGATGGAGACCCGGTCCTGGGAGGAGGACGACCATGAGCCACAGCCACGGTGATCAATCAAGGTCCAATTGACAATGCATAAATGGAAAATCAGGTACAGTTGCCATTAGCTTATTCACTTGCTTGAAAATTAATACAAAATATGATAGATATATATTAATTTAATATATTTAATAATATATATACTATATATCAAATTTATTTCTTAAAAAATTAGAGATTCCCTTCCACAATTTAATTTTAAAGCCAAGTATATCCAAGTTCCTTATTTATTTCTCCCATTAACCATAGCTCTTTACAACCACTCATCCCTCTGCAGCCCCAAACAGTGTTGTCCATAAATTTCCGCACTTCAATTTGGCAAATGCATTGGCATCGGCGTTGACTGTAATTAAAATTGCATTCGCATCTAATTAATTGGTATGCAAAAACCAGAGCCTAAAGGAGCGACAGGACGGACTAGTTGGAGAAATTGCGAAATGCAAATTGCAAATCATCATCAGGCCACCGGCCGCACCGAATGCAATTTATACACCCCCCCTTTTTGAAAAAGGGGTTTTTCAAATGTGTCTGTGACGACGGGGTTGACCGCCGTGCAATTAAAGGAGGAGTGGCATTTAAAATCGGCCCAAGGGGGCGTCCACCGAAATCCTTCCGGCTTACAACGATTCCAAGTCACGGATTGCAAGGATTTCCTCTTGCAGCAACTGCTCCTGCTCCTGCTGCTGCTGCTGCTGCTGCACTCTGTCCAAATTCGAGTGCAATGTGTTGACGTCACGACACCTTCAGCTGCAACCCTTCCACTGACGCCTGTTTCGTCCTTGATCCTGAGCCCGTCCAGCCACATTCCCAGCTCCCGGAGCACGGCTTTTGTCTGGTGCATTGTGCTTTTGACTGGCCTGGGCCATGACATGATTGGCTTTTAACGCTCAAATAAGCTTAATTGAATTTCTTTTCATTTGCTAACAAAGTTTCTGGTTCCTAGCCGAACTGACTGAGCTGACTGGGATTTGTTAATTAAAAGTGAATTAGGCAGGCGGCAGAGAGAGCTTTTGTGCGGCAGCAACAAAAATCGACTGACTGCAGGGATTTCTACCCGAAAGGGATGGACAGGCTGAATTTTACTTTATATACCACTAAAAGGCTTAAATTGCTGCACGCTTACTGATAAATTTGAGGGCTTGACAAATGGTGATAGCGGAAAAGCTGACCACAGGGAAATTGTAGAGAAAATTATCTTTAATTAATTTTAAATCAGAATTTCGCACACACCTCTTCAATTAACAATATCATTCCATTCATATTTTCCCAGCTTCATAATCATAAATATTCAGCTCCACAATCAACCTAATTTCTGCGGATTTAATTATAGAAATATTTGCACTTAATTAGAAACGAGGTCAGCCAACTATAAATATTAAATTGTGCGCAAGCTGCAAATTAATGAAATTCGACTAATAAAATTATGTTTAATCAAAGGCGAGCAAATGAAAAAATTGCCATGGTAGCGCCATGAAATGTCAAAGTAAATATCCATTTCCCCCGCTCGTCCTTTTCGACCGCAGCGTGTGTGTCCATCAAAGGATATCTGCCTGGCATATGGGAACTATCAAAATTAATGGGGCTCGTTTCGTGGAGCAACCGCAAAAAAATATAAATATGGAGGAAATAAAATTTAAATACCTGCACAAAAAAAGAAAACAAAAATAAAAAACGGTGCAAAAAATTGGCGGCAACTGCAGTGACATTTTAGCTATCAAAAATGTATTTGCATATAAATTAACGATCCCAAAAATTCGCCTTTTTTTAATAATGCAATTTAAACATATTTTATTTGCATTTATTAATGGCTTAAAGTCGACCAGAGACGGGCCGGGCAAAATGCCAAAAAAAAAAAGAGTCAACATCAAAGTGAATTTTTGTTCTGCCTTTTTCAATAACAATTTCTGCTGGGGAATGGGAATGCAGGACATAACCTGTTTTGGGCCTGATACTGGTTACCGTTTTTGCATTATTATCCTTTATTTCTCCCCCTGCGGACTGTTACAAAATATGTTTTTTACAGCATTACCATAAAATTGTAAAAAGGAGAACAGCGAATATTATTTTTTTGTGTTCTCTGTGTCCTCTGACCACGTCCAAACATGTGACGGGTATTAAAAATAAAGAAATAACAACCAAAGCCAAGCGACACACATGGCAGGGACGACATCGACTTTAAGCGGCTTCGATTCTCATTTCGATCCGATTTCCCGCAAATCATGTACGAAAATTGATGATGGATCCACTGGAGCAAGGGTGCCGGGTGTTGATTGGGTCCTGTGCCCGGGTTTCAAAGGATTTTTCATAGCCAGCGGCTACTTATCATAAAAAAAAGCAGAAAGAGCTGCAAAAGGAAAAAATAACACGAACATAATGCGAGCCTTGTGTGTGTGGCTGTCTGTCAAGTCATGTGAGTGCCTTGTTCGGCGGTCGAGTGGGTGTGTTCCCGGGTGTGTGTGTGTGTGTGTGTCCTGGCCATAATTGAGTTGTTGCTGGCGAGAAAAAACCTTAAAAATCGCAGAGACTTTCCCACCCAACCCTTTTCTTTTTTATGCCTGTGGTTGTTCCCTGGCCATGGGGGAAGTACAAGAAATTCGGGTATATTAGCTAAGAGAAAGATAATGTATTTTACCAGATTTATACATTCCAAGAGATCTTTTTATGGGTATCTGATTTATATCAAGTCTATAAAGAATGTAGACTCCTTAATGTAATATTTGTAGACTCCTTAATGTAATATTTAAGCCTATAACTTTTATTACACCAATTAAAAAGATTACATTAAATGCAAATACGTAATTTTAAGATAAACTTTAGAAATATTCCCATCTTAATAACAAAAGAAGAGCATTCTCCATTCTCCATAAATCCCAAATGCATCTCCTCTGTCTTGTTTTATCATATTTTATATCGACAACTTTTATGTTGATTCGCTTTTCGCACCCAACCGGCGTGATTGTGTGAGTTCTGTTCGGTTATTATTGAAAATTGGCCAAATTGTATAAACGCACATATGCGTGAAATTCGATTCGAAGTAGAGGGGGGAACGGTGAAGGATCTGGGGTTGAGGGTGAAAGGGTTGCAAGTTGCAAGGCAAACTAATTCAATTTACAAGTGATTTGTCCTGCCGCCACACACAAAACCGATTTAGTTTTAGGCCCGGGTCCTTGTGTCCTGTCCTCGCCGGGCTTGACCAATGTGCCGAAATTGTCGCAAATTTATGCAAATCCCATTTAAATTGTTTGCATTGCAATTTCAATTTAGAAACAAAATAAAACGCAGTCCCAGTGATTGCTTTGAGGGGAGGCAACTACCAACAAATGACAGCAATTTATTTAAATTTTTTGTTGCGTTGCAAGAACATTGCCACAGCCGCACTCTTTGAAGTAATTTGGCATTTTTGCCAGGTCCATTAACAGGAATCCATCAGCGAAATTGCCAACGAAATCAGCGTCGACTCGTCATTTCAGCGACTTCAAAAAATGTTTGACGCCGTTTTCAATTTGCCCTGCGCTTATCAGCCGCTGATAGATAGAGGGTCCTGTAAGGACTTTCTGAGGAGGATGGGGTCCAACTTTATGTCCGTTCCCGTCTGGCTTACCTTCAATTTGAATGGATGCGCCACTGTGCGTTCCCGGGCTATCACTGGCCATAAAAACAGCTTTCCGGTCGTTACTCATTCATGGCAATCAAAATGGTGCCAAAATAGAAAAAAGTCTGGCCAAAATGGTAGCACCACAACACAGGGCGGCAAAAAGGGAAGAAGCGAAGGCAATGCAGAAACGTATTTGAAAATTTGCATATCAATGCGTTCAACAAAGCCATGCACTAAGGAAAAATTTGATTTAAATATGGAATAAATGTAAATATAATTCATATTACAAAGTGCTTAAGAAACAATTGCATTTCCAGGTTTGTATAAAACTCTTAAAAGTATTTCTGACTTTTCATTTTCCAATGCTAGAAATTATATTTAATTTAATTTGTTTATCTTGAGATGGTAAGACATTTAGAAAGTAAATAGATATATCCAAAAATAAGTAAAATATATTTTCTTAAAGTGTAAATCCGACCGCGTCTAGGCCCTATTACTTATCAGGTTTTGTTTTGCTGCCATTCAGCAGCACCACAGCAAATTATCAGATAGCAATGCCCCACCACCAGCACCACCACCAGCACCACCACCAACAACCCCACCATCACCACCTGCTAGCTGTGCCACAGCCAAAAAGACAAGCGTCACAAAAAACATTCGAGTAAAATATTCAAATGAAATGTGAAACGCAGCAATTTCGCAAAACTCGCAAAAGACCGAGTGCGAGGGGAACCCCAAAAATAGTCGGTAATCCGTCAACGGAAGTCAAACGTATTAGCATCCTGGCGATTTTTCATACAAATGGCGCCGTCGCAACCCAAACAGCAAAGGACGCACTCAACAAGGACTCCCAGTCGACCTGGGACCGAGACCAGGACCCAAAAAGGACTCCGCAACTGCTGGGCATGATTGGTCTATCATGGCTGCCATCTAGTAACCGGCACAAGGCGAACCTGATGACATATTGCAACCATTTAACACTGTCGCCTGTAAGGCAGCCGGGAACAATGCAGCCGTACTATATATCCCAGGAGCAGGAGTTGGAGCTGTGGCAGAAAGGATATGCTGGGGGGACACCCTGGGTATGGAGTGGAAGGGGGGTGGGTGGCGTACAGGAAGCCTAAGCGGAGTCTGGCAAACAAAAAACAATTTCGAAGGAAATTGACTGAAATTTTGCAGTGTTGCTTCATCATTCCGCACACTGCGAACAATTGAGAAGGAGTATTAGGTTTTCCTAATTAAATGTAAAGGGTATATATTTTGTATTGTATATAAGGATAAATTAAGAAATTTTAAAGGATTATTATTTATTTCAGCTGAATTATTTTAAGGTTTAATATAAAATCGAAAACTTTTCATTTGGTCTCTCGAGTATTTTAGTCAAGTTCGGTCTAAAGCAGATCAGGTCCTGAGAACACCTTTTCTTTCGACTTTTTCCAAGGCAAAACACAAAGGATTCCGACTCTGAATGAAGACCTGAGGAAGGCATATTATATTATAATAAATATTTTCTCTCTTTATATTAAATGCAACCCTAATTAAGTTAATTTTCTCCCAGTGCATTGGCCACATGGCTCCTGAACTGGTTCCCTTACAGTTTTCTCTATCGCCCAGCCATCCTGGCCCCCCCTTTTTGTTTCCTTTCAGGAAGTTTTGCCTTGCTAACCACATGCTGTGCCTTGATAATGAGAGCAGTTCGCCTTGGTTCGCCTGATTTGAAATATTATGCTGCGGCAGAGCGACTGCCTGGAGTACGGAGATGGAGTATCCGCCGTATCCGCCTGGCATCCTGGCCATCCCGGCCATCCTGACCAGCAGCAGCCGTGGCAGAGGAAGAGCCGCATCAGGAGCATAGCGAGTATCATTCATGCAAATCTGATAATTGAGGGCTTGTCGCTTGGTTGAAACTCGGTTAAAGTGGTGGACCAGCAGCAGCAGCAGGAGCAGGTCCTGGAACTGGAATTGGAACTGGGAGCCTTTGGTATACCGAGATTAAGGCGAGGCGATGCTGCTACCGCCTAAATTGATGACCAAGTCAGGAAGGATGCTGCTGAAATTTTCCATATTTCTTGATATGAATTATTGGTCGCTTGTTGAGAGGTTAATGGTGGGGTACAGTCCTCCCTCCATTTTTGCGAGTGTGAATCGAGTGTTTTGAGGGATGACTCGACACGAGGCTAGATTTATGAAACAATTACACAAATGGACATCTTAAAGGAAAGTTTGAGATTGAATTTGGTACAAAATATTCCTCTTAAACCAAGATATACCCCTGTAAATCCCACTTTTTCACAGACAAAAGTGTGACAATATCATCATTTGTCAACTTTCATTAGAAAAATGAAAAAAAAGGAAGCAAAAGCGCATTATGTCCCGTGAGCCGACAAGCAGCAAAAAGATCAAAAGGATGACAAACAAATGATTGCGGGAGCACCACAAAAATTTGTATATAAAAGCAGCGGAAAAATTGTAAAAAAAAGCAAAGTGAAATCAACGAGCCAACTTCAGTTTCAATTACAAAATTACAAAAACAGGCGTCAATCAGCCTTAATAATGGGGCGTGGCCCAACCCCCGAAGCGAGCATCTCCGCCTGCTACTTAACCCTTTTGCCCGGCCTGGAGGGGTGGTTGATCCAGCTCTCGCTTGAGGTGAGGCCACAGTTTTTACTCTGCTTTATTTTTTCTTTATTTTACATTTTCGAAAATATATTTCCATCACAATGCTTTGGTTATTTATAATGCTCGGCACACACAGGAAGTTGATACTTGAGGATGAAAATGTTTATGCGGGCGCTGGACGGCGGCGGCCACGTGTCAGTCCGTCAGCCTCATCAGGAGGCAAGGATCCGAAAGGAGCACAAGGACGACAACCCAGTCAAGGGAAATAATCAAGCATATTAATGACCATAAAGGCGGACTGGAAGAGTTAAATGCATTCAATGCAGGCGGCAATAGTCGCCGTTGCTCTTGTTCCTGTTCAAAAATCTGAGAAGACTGCAGTTCGCCCTCAAAATTAGGTTTAGGGTGGTGCTGGCCCTCTGAGTGGACCCTGTCCATTGTGCTTAATTACGTGTAGCGGGCCAAAGTTTGTTGACTCTTTTTTTCTGCTCTGTTTTATTTTCCCATAATTAAATCTCAACCCTTGTCGAGGTGCCTGGAGTGTGTGATTGCGCTCAGGGCTTTTGTGTACAGTTTGTTGTGAATTAACTAACTTGTAGTTTTGAATTCATTAAAGGATAAATTAATTACTTCCCTTTAAAGATGTTCATTGAAACTATTAGTAGAGGCTAGAGATTTATTGTAGTTTATGATCAAATACCAAGTGGTCAAACTTAGTACTTTTCTTTATTATTTTCCCCTTAAAAAATAATTCCAACCTTTCCGTATTTTCCCCCCAAAACAAGCAATTGCAAAAAGTACAGTTCCGTGAAATGTCCCTTCGAGTAATTCAAAACCGCACAGGAAACACACAAATACGAATGAATCCCACACTCACATCAATCAACTATAATGATCTGGCACGAATAAAAGTCCGATATGTGTGTGATGAAAACTTTTGTGCGTGTTTGACTATTATCAACTGTAAAATATCAAATAACCATCAAGGATAACTGACAAAACCATGGCAAATAGCACCGAAATGAAAGCATATTTTCGTGGGCATAATGATTTGGCAAAAGCTATAGACCAAAAGCCAACGGGAATCGTCCACATATGGACACAGGGACATAAGGACACAGTGACACTGGCATCAGATTACATTGTTGTGGTGGAAAGCTTCCCTTTCATACACACACACACACACACGTGTTTCCCGGACGATATCAATAAAAAGAAGTCCTGGACGCCGTTGCCTGGCAAAAAAATATATAGAATTATGGGGAAAAGAAATGGTCGCAAAATATATGCGAAATTGACAAATTGACATACGTTTTGGCTTACTGCGAGAAGGTCCTTTTCCTTCATCATCTTGTCCTGTCATTAGAAATAATTGTGCGGATGACGTTTTCCAACGAACGCGAGGTGAGCAGCTTAAGGCGGATTTTATTTTTTAGCAAATTTCTATGGTCAGCTTTTGGTGCGTGATTTTCGAATTGATTGGTTTGACGAAATACTGCAACCCTTGAGTTCACTTGAATCCTAATTACATTCGAACTTGCCATACGTTAACCATTGGGCATATCCTTTTGTTGTCCTGTTGCCCTGAATTATGTGCGAAAAAGTCTTGATTTCCATTTAAGATAACCTCCTTGTGAGTCATATAAGAGGGATGATGGGAGTGAGTTCCAGGAGATTTATAAGCCAAGATTATGAGTGGCAGCTTCAGCAGCAGTAACATCCTTCCGAGCTAATATTTTCCTGTGCCAAGTCCCCAGACATTTACATTTACGATCGCAGCCATAAAAACCGAAGCGCTCCTTATAGTTTTCTGCTATCAGAGAGTAATTAAAGGAGGAACAAACACAGCTGCCGAACACATTCGTCGTCCACTTCCTGTGGATGGTTTTAATCCTTTTCTGTGCTTTTTGCATAATTTTATTGGTGCACTTTTTTTACGACAAACTTTTCCAAAGGGAATATGCCGCATAAATGAAATAAACGTTTTACGACACGGCAAAACAAAAGAAAATAAAAAGGAAAATCAACCGAAAAAAAAACTGAGGCAAAAGCGCGGAAAAGAAAACAAAACCCGTAGAGGAGGACAAACCCAAGTAAAGGGTACACTTTTTACGACAGTTTTTTGCTGACTGCCCACTGTCTGCAATTGTTTATCTAAGAGGATAATTGTCGAAGGGGTTGGCGAAAATGAATTACATCTTCATAAGCAATAAAATCATTAATTTTTCGCTTTTTTATTGTTATTATCAGGGGGCGCAGTGGGGATTCTGTAAAATATATATATATGTATTTAGGAGAATGTCTCAAAAGCAGCTTAACTCTAGCCGGAGGCCAACATCCAGACAGACAGAGAGACAGGAAATGCTTCACCAGGACCTGTTGTCCTTTCAGGTTCAAATGGTCTCTTGGATGCTCTTCTACTGGGAAATGGGTAAATTTATTAAAAAGTTGTATGCTGAATGCAGCTGGGCTTTAAAGGATAATAGTTTATGAAGAGTGGGAAATATAAAATAGTAATAGCATCATAAATATATTTTAAAATATAAGAAAAATATAGTTCATTAAGAAAGTTAACTATTTTGTAATCTACAAAAATATTGCCTTCTTGGGTTTATAGATTTCCTTAAATATTTGATGTAATGTAAAAGGAAATTAATAAAATAATAGACATTATTTAGCTAACAGAGTATTTAATATTTAAATCTATACCATACACCATATTTTGTATATTGTATATATATACATTTTTTTATTTTTTACCAGCTGTAGCAATGCTGGTATTTATTTATATAATGCCCATTTCTATTTGTTCATCAACTTTTGCAATGGCTTAATGCGCTTTTATATTAAGTCGAGACAAACAAACGAACGTCCATTAAGTGTGTTCTATAGGGGGATGAGATTATGGAGAAGGCACTCTTCAAAAGGTGTATTTTTCGTCCTTGTTCTGCCACTATTTGTAACAATTACGACGGAGTAACTTAAATCCCAAGAAGTCTCCCTTTTTGTTCTTTCTCGTAGCAACTAACAAATTGAGTCGCATCAAGATTTAAAGCGTTGCTATTTTCTTCCCCCTCCGAGTGGCCTTACTTTTCCTCCAAGTTCATCTGTCAAATGTCAAGCATCCATCCTGACTTGGGATTGTCCTGCGTTTACATTAACTAAATTAAGTGCTCGTTTTTTTCTTATTTGATACTCCAGCTCCTTTTTTCTACTTCCCGCTTGGTTGATGCATAATTTGTTAATTTAGCAATTGGTTGTATTCCTATTTATTTGTCCCCCCTCCTTCCACTGCTTGTAGTCCTCTTTTGGGATGTCCGATTAATGCAATCAGGACGAGGGTGATATATTTTGCCATGGTGAGTAAATTAGTTAATCGGATTGAATTGTTTTGTGTTTTGTGGAATTCCAATTGTTAAGGATTCAGATACGATTTATGGTTAATTTATTAATTTGCATTCTTTAAATAATATTTTTGAGAGAGGAAAATAAAGAGCTTTAAATTTAAATGTTATTTATTTTGGAATATATATAACCTCCCTTTTGCTTTGCTTTTCCTTTTAAATATAAGAGCATGTACACCCCAATCTCTGGCTGAGACAAACAAAATGCTAATTGCAAATTAATTGTGCGCTGCATCTAAAAACAACAAACTCGACTGAACGAATTGAAAAGGCTTTTCTAAATAACGAAAACAAAAAATTGAAAGAAAAACAAACAGAGAGCGAAAAGCCGGAGCCAGAAAAGCTTAGCAAGAGCCAGGCCCAAATAGGCGTTAAATGTTGCAAAAATAACAACCGAAAGGAGGATATGCCGGGGGAGGATATGAAGTCCCTGGCAAACACTTGTGGCCACACACATGTGCCCCACTCAAATTCAAGGAGGTGGGAGGACTCCGGCAGGACTCCGGCAAAGCAAACAAATTAGTCATCATTAGCGTTTGGGCAGGATCAAGGCCCGAGGATTCGAGGATTCCAGCCCGGCGACTCTTGGCGCAACTCGGGCAGATTTGCGTTAAATAAGCGCACTTAATGCGATTACAAAAAAGAAAAAAACACACCCACACAGAACGGGAACAGCCACAAATGTTGTGTGTATATTTTTGCAAAGTGAAATATCAAAAAAGCAGCCAGGCCTCGGCAAATTGAAGTTAAAAGCGTAAAAGCGCATTTGCAACATTTGTTCACAACACAGCACAACAGAAATTAAAGCTGTTAATAAATACTCTTAAAAGTTATTTTAAAAAATTTACTACTAAGCTTATTATTTAAGAGAAAACATCAGAGAACCACGGAAAGTATGATTAATCAATTCATTTAAAATGTAACATTTTGTGAATATTTTTTAAATTGTAAAAATAAATTTGAAAGTTAGTAAAATTATTTGAATATTATCAAGAAGAAATTACCTTTAAAATTAATTATTTTATTATATTATTTGATATTTAGAAATATTTGTAATATTTATTGCTTTTCCCAATTGACATATTTCCCTTTATTAGGGTATCCATTTAAAAAAACGTATTCGAACCTAAATAGGAAAAGGACAAACTGACAAATGCAGCCGGAAACGAGTTTCTCTTTGAACAATTTGTGCATGAATAAGCCTGTCCAGCGACATGACCACGGCAATTACCAACGAGGATGTAGGCTTCAAAATCATTTCACAGAGTTCTGCCTATTGAAAATTTACTCCGAGGGGTAGGGTTCGTGCCTTAATTGAATAAAAAATCAGTTTCTTGAATACATTTTTCTATAAGTAAACATAAAATAATTTATGTATCAATTATTTAAAGTCAAAGAATAAAATTCAGTTTAAAGACCCATATTAACCCCTTCTTGATCCCATATAAATTAATTTTTACCTCCGCAGAGACTGAGAAAAATTAGAAAAACCTCAAAACTCATCCCATTGACGAGTTGTAATCACCATGACGAAGCATTCCGCAACCTCCTGCTGCTGGAAATCGTGGAAAATAGGACGCATCAGCTGCGCTTCGTGTACAGGCGGTACTTACACACATGTCAAATGTCACAAAGCGCATTCATGAGGCCAAAAAAAAATTAGCCGCAGCCTCAGTAAGAAAAATGTACCCAATCAGCAAACGAACTCTCCGCAAAACCCATTCCCACCGAAAACCCACCAAAAATGACGAAGTCTCGACCCTTTTTTTTTGGTCGTCAAGCAGCTGTCATAATGATGGACCAAAGTGCATCATCAGCGGCAGAAACAGCGACAGTTTGTTGTGGGTGGAAAATGGCAGTAAAGAGATGGATTCAGTAAAGTTTTTGTGAACTTTATAATACCCAGTAGTTGAATATTTGTTTTTAAAATGATAAACTAATTTTTAATTGAGTTGGAAAATTAATATAGAAGGAAGAGAGAAAGACTGAGGTTCCTGATGATGAGGATTTAGGGAAAATAATTTATTTTATATAATTCTCACTGCATATCTCCTTAAAAAATGTTTAAAATATATTAACCTTAAACCTTAACATATAGAAGAGTATCCAAATATACCCTTCTTATGCTAGGTACTTGGAAAAAACCCCCACTCTCCTCCATCACACACATGGTGACCAAAAGCCGACAACTCTCGCGATTCCATTGCCAGAGGAATCCCCGGAAGAATGGCTCACACCCGTTAACACAACACCCAACTCTGGCAGCGACATCGAACATGGAAGTATCTGAACGTCAGGGCACCCGAGTAGCGGGCATAAATTACAAAAAGCAATTACAACGCCAAAACACACACGCACTCTGTGCTAATCAGGCGAATGGGTGAACGGATGGGGGACGCAGGACGAAGGACCGAGGGCAGCTGGCACAGATGCGTGGAAGGCACCTATGGAGCTTCTCGCTGGCGTTCAAAAATTGCACACTAATTGCGCGCAATTTGTGCGGATAGCTGAATATCTGGTCATTAGCCTGGGCGGCACTTAAAACGCCCGTATGAGTTATTGTCCGGCCGTCTCAAGGGACCTCCGGAGCGGCACAGGCGCTTTTGGCGCTTTATTAGTCAGCGCTCAGGACATTTATCGCCCGGGGCGGGACTTAATTACCATGCAGCAATTTATTTATAGGCCGAAATAGGCGTTGAGCGGTTTTTATGTTTGTTATCATATCTGGATCATCAAAAATCCAAAAAGTCGTAAAGCAATCATCAACTTGTGGATGACAATTAAAATTAATTTGCAGTAGAAAAATTATAATAAATATTTATGTTCAGATTTATGCCTTAGAAATGAGATATTTAAGATATTACATTAAATATAGAAGTACTTTCATAGGTGTATATATTTTAGTCAAAAGCTTCAAACACCATGAAGGAGCTATTTGCGACCCTATAAATCATATATATTCTTGATCAGCATCAACAGCCGAGTAGATCTGGCTATGTTTTAAAGGATCCAAATTTTGACTTAATTTTTTCAAAATTTTGAAAGGCGTTTAAAGGGTTGTAAAAATGTTCAAAATTGACCAAAATTCTAATTTCTTAAAATTTTTAACTTGGTATGCAGATTTATTATCGGAATAAAAACTAACACAAAAATGCTTTCCGATTTTAAATTGATGCTTTTTTTGACTTAGTTATGGTATTTTTTAAACTTTGATTTGTCCAATAAAAACATCTTAAATATAGATTTAAAAAAGGTAATATTTTAGGTCTTTTTGATGTAATAAAATGGTTAAAACTCATTTCCGACCGTATAAACCATATATATTCTTGATCAGCATAAAAAGGCGATTCCATCAAGCCATGATTTAAGAAAAAAAAATTTTACAAATTTTATTTCATAATTTTATCATCGAAAAAATTGTCCAAAATGTCAAAAAATTTAAACTTTTCTTTATTATTAAATTTTGTATGCAGATTTTTTAACATAATAAAAACAAGCACAGAAAAGCTTTCCATATTGAAATTAATACATTTTTGACTTAGTTATGATAGATGTAAAATTCAAGGGTATACAGACATCGACTACGCAGAAAGAGCTTTCTTTCTAGATAAAGCTTAAATTTCGTTAGAAAAGGTTAGTTGATTATATTTATTATCCAAAGAAAGACGTTACATTTTTTCTTCATATTCAAATAAGATATATAGACCAACCGCAACCTTCTCTTATCCTTTTTATTTCCTCCCTAAACATATATTAAGTCCTTTGTCAAATGCATATCATCAGTTACTTGGCTATGCAGGAAATAATTTTTTTATGGCCACTTAAGCATTTAAAACGTATTCCATCTTGATTCACTCAGTTGGTTATGGCAATGTTTTAGTTTCCTTTATTTTTTGCCCCCCTTTTTCTTGGTGAATTTAATGCATTGCGTCAAAACGCCATGAAATATGCAACACATGGCGCCTCGAATTGTCTTTTATATGGCCTGCCACACCCACAAGAACGCCTCCTATCCCTTATCGCCTGCATTTACCAGTCGAGTTTTATGTTTCGAGCTTCTGTGCCAATGCAAATGGGGCATTAAAAAATTTGCAAATGTCACGTATGCGAAAGTCTCTCTCTTATCAATGCTCTCAGACTCAGTATCCTGTCGAACAGTACACTGAAAAAATACTAGAGAAACTGGGATTAAAAGGAAAATTAATCAAACCTATAGAGCACTACAATTGAATGGTATATACTATTTTAAAAATATTTTAAATAACCTACAAAATCTATTGAATTTAATTCTTATCGTAGAATACTAATACTAATAAATATTCAATACAAGAGAAACTGGGATTGTAAGGAAAATTAATCAAACCTATAAAGAACTACAATTAAATGGTCTATACTATTTTTAAAATATTTTAAATAACCTACAAAATCTATTGAAATTAACACTTATCGTGGAATATTAAGGACCTAATTAAATTTTCTTCCTGTGCATGTATCTCACCCAGTTGCAGGTCGTAAAAGATAGTCATAAAACTAAAGGAGAAAAGCGTCGAAATCAAAGTATATAAAAACGGGATACCCTCCTGCTACCAGCATTTTTGACTATTTCTTCACACACTTGGCCATAAAATAGATAAAAGACGAAATTTGAATAGGATCAAGAGGATGGGAGAGGACGCCGGACTGTCTGCCATGTCCTCGAATAATCTATGCAGGAAATGGTTAACGATACTATACGAAAATGTTTTATTGCCCCAATGCATGCATGTGCGGGAAGGATGGATGACGACGGGCTCTCCAACTCATAAATATAAATTAAATTATATAATTTATTGTAATTCAACAATTTGAGCTGGCCCCACGGAAGCAATTATCATTATTTTCCTTGCATACACGCATGTGTGTTTCTACTTTTATTTAAATCAATAACATAATTTGTTGTTCACCGAAATGAAATTAAATTTAATTACTCGGGTTATTGATGTTGGTGGGGCTTATTAAGAATGCTTAACCCGGCGTTTGGCCAATAAATTCAGTTCATTGCATACTTGGAAGGGGTAAAGCTTAATAAATATAATAATTTCTTCAATTTTTAAGTAATCTCTTAGTAATAATTCTCCATAAAACGTATTTATTATTTCTAGGAATAATTTTCCCTCATTATTTCGTCGAATTGGTGACTAATCTCAAGCACATCCATCACCTGTCCCATCAAAACCCAAGTTTCTGCATGACGATTGCACCTCCACAAGACAATCAAGTAGGTGCCTAACCACCTATTTTATTACCCAAACTCCCATTTCCACACATTTCCACACACATTAGCTGGCATGAAAACTCGCAGCATGACTCATAGACGATGTAAAAAATGTATGTGGGGAAAAAGAGACCTCAAAGCACACACTTGACTACTGCCCAGGGGGAAAATATTAGTGCAACTAAGACTAAAGACAAATAATGACATAAACCAAATAGAACACACACAAAGGGACCCCATAATGAAACCTCCAACACGTCGATGCATGCCGAAAATAAAAGAATAAAATCAAAAGACCCATATTGAAACTGCCTTATCTAACCATAAAAATCTATGGAAAAAGGGGCGAAAATTACTCAAATAAAAAGGAGAAGAATCCACTGACATGTTTGTACAAGACCAAAGAACGGACAAATCTTCGGTAGGCAAACAAAAAGAACAATCAAATAAATTAAACAAAGGCCGAAGAGACGGTGCAGAAGAAGGTAGGTTCTCCAAGTTGATCGCACGTCCGAAGGCAATCTTATCAACGTATCAGTTTTCCCCGCTCGATTTTCGGCTTTTTTGCTCCGGGTGTACGAGTACGGGTCGGGGAAAAGGAGATAAATTCGGGGGCAGGGGTCGAGGACCAGTGTCCGAGTCCCGAGCACAGTTATGCACATGTTCTACCCAAGCCGCCAGACGGCGCGACGATCATCAAAGCCCCCCACCAACTGAGACTCCTCTCCAAAAGCCCCAACCACTGAGAATTCACCAGCGAAAAGCAAGTGAGATTGTAGGGATAACGGTATGCGACCCTAGAGATACCTCTTAATGAGAATTTAATATTATTTAGAGGTGTATTTAACGCACTAAGGAGAGATTGCTTTAAGCTATAATATAATGTAGTATAAAAAAGTAGATTGAGTTTTCTGCATTTATTTATTAATGAAAGACTTATGAAGATTACGTATGAAATATCGATATAGTGGTACAGTATATATATTGTTATGCAAAATTCATGTTTTGAAGTTAATATCTTAACCTGCAATAAATCGATATACTGTTTGATATATCAAACCATTATAAACCGACAAATAGCTAATAACTAGTTGTTTTTTGATAATACTAATCCTTAAACTTTAATTGTTATATAAATATTTCAATATTTAAAAATTCTATTTATTAGAAATTTTGATAATTCCGATGACAATAAATTAGATATTTTTTGTTGATATTATATAGAACCTTTTCTCTTGATAAATATGCATCCCTACTGAATTTTCGGTTTCAATTAATATCAACATATTTTTCAATATTTTAAAATTCGATATATTAAATATTTAGATAATTTTGATAAGACATTAATGTCAATATTTTTAGATCATTTTTTATATAGAACCTTTTCTCTCGATAAAAATGTCTTCCTACTGAATTTTTGGTCTCAGTTAATATCAATAAAATCAGCATTTAAATTATATTATGATAAATTATATATATGATGTATATATAATAATACCCATTTTTCTCTATATAAAAATATACTCTTCAATTCTACCTTCCCAGGGTATCCACAGGCGGAGAACACACAGGCAACAAACACTCGTTAAACAACATTAAATGGGTCTCGTTTTGGGCTGTGGAATGGGAGCGTGCTCGGAGCGATCGAGGGGTTCAACGGGGGCACAACCAAGGCTATGACTCATCCCGAGAATCGGACCTGGGCTCTGGGAAACGCTGGAACTGGCTCCGTGGCTGGCGGTGCTCGCTTTAAGCTTCCGCGGCAGACGTTCGCCTGGGATCCATTGGGATCCGCTCGAATCGTCTGCCTAAGCAGCCCCTCAATGACAGGCGTTACAAAATGGGGAAAGAAATATATATGAATAAAAGGTAGGATAGGACAGTGAGTTAATGACCCGAGTGCTACGGATCACTGGGCAATTGTCTTTGTGTGCCTGCTGCCCAGTCCACCGGCTTTCTAAATGGGAAATCAAATAAACCCAAATATACATACGTTTCTGACAAGATCGAAATGCGGACCCGAACCGCACAGACCACCAGTTGGGATCTTGAAAAATTAACACAAATTAACGAAACGAAACGATGTGGAGCCAGGGCAGAAAAAGATACACAAACAGCCAAGTGTGAGAAATGGAGAGTTCTTCGGATTGGAGGAGATTGCGGGAGCAACAAAGAGATGACAATATTTGCTTTTGGGGACGAAGATGAAGAACTGATATTGCGCAATTCTGGGAATTAAAATATTGAACAAAGCCAGAGGGCGGGTGATGGGACACCAACCTGTATGAGGAAATGAAATTGAGAGGGAATTCTTGTTAATAAATGAATGAATTAAAGGCGACAAAGATGACCCAATTTGGTATCTGAATATTATTTATAATAAAATTAAACCACGAGTATTAAGATATTTATACTACAAGTTTTACTATGATATAGGTAATGTTAACGTTAAAGCAGACTAGACTTTGGCACTGATTTGAATTCCAAATAATATTTTAAATACTTACTTAAATTGAGGAATGAATTAATTTGGAATACAACTTTTTACACAGTAATTATCATATAAAAAGTTAAATTTTTTTGAGAAATGACTCA
Organism: Drosophila bunnanda; assembly: GCA_035046265.1. Lineage (NCBI taxonomy): Eukaryota > Metazoa > Arthropoda > Insecta > Diptera > Drosophilidae > Drosophila > Drosophila bunnanda. The sequence continues at coordinate 10,930,945 of JAWNOB010000075.1, forward strand.
GTTATCAAAATGTTTAATAGATCAAAAACAATATAATTGGAGAGCGTAATAACCAAAGAAATCTAAGTAGAGAAAGTTAGACCCTATTTCTATTAATGATCATATGAAACAAATTGTTAATGACGCCTAAGTAGAGCATTCAATATCAAATAAACCGTAAATGATTAAAGCAAATGATATACGTATGAGTGATAAATTATCAAATAAAATTTAAGACTAATCAAAGAGAATAACTTTTGAAGAAATATATCATAATGATAATAATTTAAATATGATTTCCATTTTTCTGAGAGTTAATCTTATAATAATAAATCTTAAATAATTCTGATTAAAAAACCTTATATATAGTATACATTTTAACGGGACAATCAAATACAAGAAGAAAAAATGCCCAGTCAAGTTATCGCATTGTTGATATTACTCATTAGCAACCGCGAATGTTACGAATGTTTTTAAATACTATAATCGGCCATACATATATGGGGTATGTGTAAGATATAACATTTTGAGGCAGTCCCAGACAAAGGCGGCGAGACACGTCAGAAGAAGATGACCACAGAGAAAACAAGTGATGAAATTACGGCTGAAAGTTTGCTTTCATTTGGGAATAACTCGCCTTAAAGCCGATCAAAACGGGAATTTCTGGAATCCCGATCAGAAAAAAAAACGGTACCAGAACAGGACTTCCGGGTTGATCAAACACTCGATTGACACACTTCCCAGCAATGAATAACATGTGGGTCATTTAACATGCAGATTGAACACTTAATCGATGAAAATAATATCTAATTTGACAAATTCAATAAGCCGCAAGACACAACCTAATCGGAAAAGTCAGGCAATTGGATATGCAAATGATATATGGGTTCCCAAAAGGCAACCCTACTTGTTCCATGACTAATTTGAATAAAAAACTCCCAATAATTACCCGCATTCAGAATCATGTAATCCTTTAAGGAAATATAAAATAAACAAGTCTTGATTCGTATATCAAGATTTCGCCTCATTGGGCAATTAGAGAACTAGGGTACAGAGATGATTATCTCGAGGGAAAGAATAACAGGACGAGGATTACGCTAAAGGTCTTCAAGAGGTCAATCATCGAACTAATTGACATTTCGAGAGCCTCAATTATGTTTAATGCGCAAATTGCCGCAGGTTGCGCTCAAATGGAATATGTTTAAGGGATAACCTGAGACCCTTCGAGACTCCACCTTCGCTGGCAATGATTCAGCCAGAAGCTAGAGCAAAAAAAAGGTCCCAAAACCTAAGCTCCGCCCCAGAAAGCGACCCAAAAACTCACAAATTTCCAACTTGAACCACATTGGTTCCCCAACCAAAAAAAGGTCGGAAAGAGAGCGGCGAAGAACATTATTTTTTGGCTTCCTCTTTTGGCCAGACGGAGCATAAAACGCTGTTGGGAAATAAGCCACGCCCAGGCATCCCGGATTTATGTGTTGACGCGAACGCGGAAAGGAAAGACCAACGAAGTTGGAAAAAATACATATAACTATGAATGTATCTGCAAGGGGGAAAGAGCGAGAGAAAAGTAGAGTAGTTCCTCCGACAATAGACCTAGACGTCGCAGATGGAGAAGCAGTAGCTGCCGACGATGACGCAGAACAACCCCCGAAGTGGCTGCTATTCTCTATCGCAGTGGAAGGCACTTGAGACGCAATCCGTAAGATACTTTGTTGGTGTGTGCTCAAGTGCGTGTGTAGGTACAGTCCTACGGCATTGTGGGTGGAGTTAAGCCAGGAACAGGGAACTATTATTTATTGGGAGGTATTTTTAGTAGATAGAAAAATTTGCAATTTATTAGATTAATTATTGATTTTAAATTAAGCATAAATAGTATAATTTCATAAAATTATAGATTGATAGATAGATAGACGGATAGATAGATAGATAGATAGATACATACATAGATAAATAAATAAATAGATAACCTTTTTCCCTAACTTCATAAATTATTTAATTTTTATAGTTATGAGGTCTCCAATACATTGCGCTAAAAACTATTTAAATATTTATTGTTACCATTAAATAGAACTTTTTTTTTAAGTATATTTGTATCATTCTATTAAATCTTTTAAAATTTCATGCAAAAGATGCTGTTTGTGTACATAAGTAACTAGTATCTCAATTACTCATTTTTCTTGTGAGAAAATATAGATTGAGAATGTTAAAATAAGCTTATTGCGTCATTAAAGAGAAAGTTTATATTTTCACTAACCCAATCTAGTTCCAGTTTACTAAACATTGGTAAAATGATTTAATTTGTTTATAAATGAACCACATTCTAAGTATAATGATAATTCTTCTGATCTTGTTATACACCCCTTTCCTTTGTAATATAGAACAGGTCAAAGTAAGTACAATTTCATTCATAAAATTATGAAAGAAAGACAATGAACATTGATCAGACGAAAACCATTGTTTGCATATCATAACCATCCGAAGGGCAATTGATAATATTTTAATACCAAGTATCATTTTCGTATACGAAAACAAAAAATAACTTTCCTGCGAAAATATTTATTCATATCCGACTTGTTCCGCTCTAATGGATATAATGCAACCGAATAAATACAAAAAATATGATATCCATTGTGTCATTATAGCCTGTGTATGGAGGAGATGCGTGCCTTTAATTTATGGCAGATTGTCATAATTCTTAGTCGGAAGCTTCGAATGATTGTGTAAACACTTGTAGAACGCGAGATACTGATAAAGAGAGATTCGAGTATATAGATACGGATGACAGGTGGGCTCGTCAAAGAGAGAAATAAAAGAAACAAGAGCTCAACATTGCCCACTTGCCCATATTTCAAGTACATGTCCCAGCCACCCACACACAATGCTCTCTTTTTATACACTATACACTAATAAATACAAGTAATGAAGAAGTTCGGATATTATCTATACCTTTTTAAAATATTATCGAGTATATTTTATATTTGTAGGTACATAAATTAAGTATACGTATTGTTGAGATATATTAAGCAAAATACTAAAAACTTTATGTATATTTAGAAGCACTAATCTGGAAAAAAATATAATGGCAAAAACAGGCTATTTATTGATCGAATAGATCTAAAATATTTGGATTATTATTGTAAATTAATTAAGTATACGTACTATTAAAATGTTATAATCAAAATAATAATAACAAATAATATGTATGCTTGTTAAACCGATTTTTCTGTATATCTTAATTAGTTCGATTTAAAATGTTATAGAATTTAATTGTACATAAATCAAGCATAAGTACTATTTAAATATATTAAATTTTCTATTTCTTTTCATCAGATTGATCTGAAAATTTCTATATTATTGTATTATGATGTGCCAAGGTATGGTATAAAGTTTGGTTGATCTGCATTAAGCCATATTCCATTAAGATTAGGTATTACATCAAAGAGTATTCCAAAAATGGGACCCCAGAAGCCAGCCTTTTTCCATCTCTCTTTCTCTACCTGTCTCTGTCTCTGTCCCTCTGTCCGCCTCCTTGGCTGAAAGCGTTTGTCATGCCCTGACGATTTAATACAATTAATATGCTAACTGTACTTCTCGCCGCACACACAGTTACAACAAAGGCGATGGCACACACCGAGCACAGGCACACACAACAAAAAAGAAAAAAAAAACAACGCTTGGCAACAGGCGCAAGGTGGCCCCGCCTTCCGCCCACCACAAATTTTTACCTTCTTTTTTTTTGGGAGCTGCGAATGAGGCGATGTCAACAAAAATACCAAAACAAAAAAACCTCTGCCAGAGAGACACAGCCACAGAGAGCACAAGAGCCACCAAGCGAGAGCAACCACCGAGAAAAAGAGCGCTCCCCTGGCCAGGGAGAGCCCCGGGTATAAATAGCCAGCGAGCAGCGCTCAATCCATTCAGTTGGACACAACCCAGCGAGGCGACATCAACTCAAAAGATACAGATACATATTCGAATGAGAGAGAAATCCCCAAGAACAAAGTGAACGAACTCAAAAATACGAAAGAAATACGTGTGCGAGACAACAACAAAGAACTACACAAAACTTGATAAATATTCATTGTGCCGAAGAGAAAGTCATTGAGTCATCTTGTGTAATTCCGACTTTGAATTAAATTACTTATATATACAATCGGAGTTAAGAAAAAGAGTTGAGCAGCGGCAGCAATGGCAGTGGCATTCTTCATACCCGACCAGGCGACTTTATTGCGGAAAGCGGAGCAGGATGAGCGGCAAATCCTGCGAATGCGGGAGTCTCAGTGGCGATTCCTGGCCACCATTGTCCTGGAAACGCTCCTGCAGTTCAGCCAGTGCTTGCCCAAGTCGGGCAGAAAATCTGGAAAATATCGCAAGCCATCGCAGTGAAACAGGAGCAGCTTGAGTAAACCACAACTACAGCTACAGCGGCAAACTATAGTCCAGTCCAAAATCCAGAGTACAAAGGAAATAAGCATCAGCCAACCCAAAAAAATAATAAAAACAAGAAAAATCAGTCATCATGCAACAGCCGACGGCATTCGATTTCTACTCAAAAGCAACCAGAAACCCACCCAATTTTTTTAGTTTACTCATCAAAGCGATTGTGATAATGGTTTTGTTTCTATAAAAAATAATACTTGAAAAGAAAAAATCCACAAAAAAAAAATTATACAAAATTCTTTGATAAAAAAAAAACCCCTTCGAAAATGTCCCCAAAACTTTTGTACGCAAATTTTTTAAAGACCCCAAAAAAATAGTTTCATTAGCTATAATTTAAATGTAAAGCCTATTTAAATGAATTACTACTGTAATAGTTTGTAAGTTCTTTTGTAAGCGAACTTTTTCTAAGTTTTTCCTAAGAGCAAAACCCAGAAAGAATGAAAAACGAATCGTAGTTGGCTAAAAATTGCATCAATTTTTTGTCAAACAAAAAGTCAATAAAAAATAAAACAAAAAAAATATAATGCAAAAATTATAAATACAAATCTTTCTTAAATTTTTCATATATTGATGGCGGGGCAATTTTTCAGAAAAAAAGAAAAAACAAGCAAATGATGACGCAGGGAAAGCCAAGGTGAAATAACCACATTTTTCACATTTTGGCTTTCACCGACGGCTAAAAGGAACTTTCTAGAAATCAATCAAGAATATATTCTTTCGATTTCCGACGGCTACATTTTGATTTAATGCCAATATGACGGAAGGAAAAATAAATTTTGAAGGCCAAAGTCTGTTTGAAATGAAATAAATTCACAAAGGAAACAGAATTATTACCAAGACAGATTGCCGACGGAATATCCTTCAACAATAATAATAAATATCTATTTACAGGAGCTACCTATCGTATATTGTATATTATTAATTTTCTAAGAATTATTATTCAGATAATTTAAGTTGGATTTAATTTATATTCTCACTCCATAGAAGGATCTGGAATATTCTAGAATTATTTAGGGTTGAATAAACTTTATTTAATCAAGTTTGCTTCCCTAAATATATCAGAAATATGAAGTACTTATTAAACGTAAAAATTACTTTTGAAGTTGAACGTACATTAATTTATTATTATGTACTAAAATTAAAATTCCTAGAAAACTGGTTAATTATATTGATAAGCAGTACTGCTTTATTAATACTTAACCATTTGAATTTAAGACTTCAGCTTCAGATCTAACCATTAAAACAAAAACAAGTTGATTCCGAAATTTTTAAAAATAAAATAAACTCAATAAACTTCTCTACTCTACCCCCATGAATAGATTCTTATATTCGAGAAATTCTTAAGCTTGAAGGAAAATGAGCCCTGGCAACTGAAGTTTTCCACTGTGGGATAAACTTTTCAGTCACTTCGACAACATTGTTCGACAAGCGGCGGCAACAGTCAAACACACAAAGAAAATTCAATTATGCAAAAAAGAAAAACACAAAAATATTTTCCAAGATTTTTCGATGCAGAAACTTTCCGCGAAAAGTAGGGGAATGCATATTCCTCCTCTCCGCCCTTGATAATGTCCAAAAATTAGGTGCTAACAAAACAATTTGCATTTTTAAGTTAATTTTTGCAAGCAAGGCAATTGGCAGGAGAAAAAAAAATACAACCAAAAGCACAATATGCAATCCTTGAGGGTCTCGTCATCAGCTCCAAGGATATGACTTGGCGCCGCGAACAAGACCAGGACTTTTAATTAAACTTTTGCACTTATGCAGCTGCCATATCCGTGCACATCCTGCAGTTCAATTCACTTTGATTGCCCGAAAAAAAGTGCATAAAAGTTTGAAAAAGAAATCAGAAATTTCACTTTGCCAAACAAAACTAATTAACGTTAAACAGATAAAACTTTTGCCCACGGGGAAACGGGCTTGGCATATGAAAAATAATTAACACAAGTTTATGATTATGCTGAAGCTGCGCCAAATGTCGAGCGATTTGTAAGCGAACAGCGAAAAGAGCTGTAAAAATCACAGACAGAAAGCATTTAATCCCTGGCAGGAAATTCTTGCAGAACTTCTCTCGTTCCCTAATTAGTTCGGAAAGTGTTTCTAATGCCGGGAAAGGGGGAGCACAGAGATCGCTAAGAGTTAAGTGAACTCGAATCAAAACAAAACTTTAGCCATAAATTTCCAAGAATTCATCTCGGTCAGGAAAGGTATCCCAGTTTTAGGTTTTTATCCTTTTTTTTGGGCCTTAACCTTGACTGATCCGTATCGGCAGGCTCCTTGGCTGTCTTCCACATAATTGTCTGACATGTTGGCCAATTTTTGGTAGCCTCTATTCTTTTATTTTCTTTATTTTTCAAAAAACGAATTAGTTTGAATGGCCTAGAGACAGGCAAAAGGTCCAAAAAGGTATAAAGACCGATCGGCGGATACTCAAGCAGAAATAAATGAAGACCCAAAAAAATGAAGCTGAAGGCAAATCCCCAAACAAAAGCCGAAATTAAAATTGGATGGAGTTGAATTTGGGTTGCCCTTTTGCGAAACTATTTTAAAAGAAATAAAAAATAATAATTGAATGTGCATTTTTGAACCATACATCTTCAGAATCACCTAGACAATCTAAAATAGACAAAGAATGGTTCAGAATAATTTATTTTCTAAAATTTAATAGGCAATAAATTAAATTCAGGGTATCTTATATGGGTTTTAGCTTGTATACTTATATTTTTGAATATTCCAACAAATTGTGAATATACCCTGCCTAAAAATTAATTTTTCTCTTGCAAAATCCAAACTTGTTTTATATCCATTAATTCTTTTGGCTCTTCCTTCAACTTTAGCTTTTATTTAATTTTTTGCAAGCAGACAAAGAAATAAAATGAAATCAAATCGAATCAGCAATAAACTAATGGCAGGCAGCCTAATGTCATTACCTCGGACTTTTTGTGCAGCAACGTAGAAATGTTCTTGTTGGGGAATTATGAGAGCAAGGGTCCTGGGCCAAGGATTAGCCAAAGGCGTGCCCGTGTGGGTGTCGTGTAATCAATTGGAAAACTCCACCGAACCACCGCCTCCACCTTGGCTATTATGACAGTTGTGCAAATGGAGGAAAATTGTACGAGAGGAAATTGGATTAGTGGCTCGAAAATGATTAAAATGCGACCTCTGGAAAAATATCAATACAAAAAAAAGGGAACGCCTCCCCGAAAAGAAAACGTAATCAAAATGGGAAAAAGTGCTCGACAAAAACATCATTTATAAGCCGCGACAGGCAGGAGCAACCGAAACATTTAAAAATATACTTTGATTGATGACATCTAGTCAGATAGCCGGAGTCGAGAAGTCCAGCCAAAAGGACACGCACACGAGCCAGGAAACGAGGCAGAGTGAAATGAAGCGAGTGAGACGCAAGAAAAAAAAAAAAGGAAAGCAGGGAAAATACATTAATTATTGAAATGTCATTAAGAGGAAGACCCGAACTGACGTCCTCCAGATTCGCATGAATATTTAATAGGAAATTTTATCCGAAAAACGAAATAAGAAAATTATGACAAGACGGTGATGCGTGACCGCCTCTCTCGCCCAGTCGCAGGATATATGCGCTGAAGGAAAAACTCTTACCGAATCACGCAAGATGATGTCTGACGATGATGGAACATAGTCACTCGAATCGCATTAATTACAGGGTGGAATCCCTATCACAGGATATACGTATATGTTTGCTTAAAGGAAGTCCCAGGCCATTCATCAAGCGGTTCGAACATTTTAATTAGTTTTTCTGTTGGCAGCTTGAACCCAAGATTACGACCTTAATAGTTCTCAAAAGGCAAATTATCCCGAGTCAAACTGAGTTATGATAATGCCCATCTGGCCACACCCTCTATCAAAACACACACACCCCACGCCACCGAAAAGGATGCATTCAAATTTGCCAAAAAGATTCGGAGACACATAACTGTCAAAAAGGACAACCCGTCGTGCCGCAAATTGTTAGCGAAAATGAAAGGAGATTTTATAGATCGAATAGGAAAATACCCTAGCTTATCCCTGGGTAAAGATAGTTACTAAAGTATTATTATAATATTAAATATACCCAAATTTGTAGCTGCTCTGATTATATATTTGAAAGTGAGAGTCCCTACTGTACAATATCATCCTGTATCCAGTTATAGTTTTCAAGATTTTTAATACTAAATGTGTTCCAGATTTTAATCCTATATAGATTTTATATTCTATATATATATACATCAGAATATTCTCTCCACAATCAACTAAAATACCCAAAAATCAAGGATAAATTTTCGCGCCTTCGGGCGGCGAATGACAGGCGTCAGAAACTATAAAATAAACAAACTTCCGCTATGTGGCTGACGCAGATCATCCTGGCAAATGACGGCGATGATGATTCCGATGCGAACTGATGAGTTTGATGGGCCTGACATACGCTCGGCAGCTCCATTGATTGCACCATAAATAATGAATTTATGCCGACAGGCAGTCGTCAGAGACTGGGCCATGGTGGTGGCTCCGTCTCCGGCTCTTCGTCAACTAATAAAATATGTTTTTATTGCAATGCAACACACACGCACCGCGTATAAAAATTAATGAGCCACGGAGGCGCGCACCCTTGGAAATTCGCATCCAGGATCGGGATTCCGGAATCCGGGATCCTGGCAAATGCAAAAAAAAAATCATAACCATTTCTGCGCATTTCCCAGATCGCATTCTCTTGCTGTTTTCATGAACATTAATGTTTGCCAAACGAAATGTTAATAATATTCATAAATATGTCAGCTAATAAAATCTGCGGTTTGATTGTCACCTTTATGAGTGGTCCGCTCCACCAACCACCAACCCTTAAATAAATTTCCCTAATTTTGCATGTATTTTCTGTCTTTAAGTTTCTTGGTTTTATATTGCCAGCGGATTCTTAAGGTTTCATCTTGAGTCAGCAAAGTTAATTGGATTTTATATATGTGCTAATTGAGAAGCATTGTTAATATAAATATTTAAGAACAATAAGGTTACACATCTTCTGGGTTTCTCTTCTTGGAAAATAAACTTATTGAATAATTTCTAGTACCATTTCCATAAAAGTTCGACCTGTGACAATGTTGCTTCAACGCCAGCTGTTGCCTCTGTGATAGAGCAACTAAAATCAGAAAAGGAAAAAATAAAGAAACTTTATTTCCCAACCGACTTTCCCTTCATCCAACTCCCTAGGGATGATATTTTTTACGATATTAAATGCTGAGATTTTATAGATTTATATCCAGAATTCGACGTCGTTTCTTGCTTTTTATTGAAATAGGAAACTTTCTGCATATTGCATGCATCAAATGCTTCCCAGCAACAACAACTAGTAGTTGCCTTCTTACATTTCTGGGGAATAAATGTTGACCATTTTTATGACAAAGAATGAAATGAGATGAAATTATTGACGAGCCGGAGAGGGGCGGAAAGGCGGCGGAAATCGCTGGCAATAGTCGAAGGAAATAAAAAAGCGAAATTACTTTTGATAAACAGTAATGGCAAGGACTACCAGAGCGCCAAGGACTCTCCAAGAGCAGCCACAAGAAAAAACTACACATAACCCACAGGAAATCAGCTACAAGAGGGCGTTGATTTGTCACAAGTAGAATTATGAGCGCCAAGGACAAAGGACATCCAGCAGAGCAGCTGCCATGTGGACGACAATATCGACAGGAATAGGAACGACAACAAACACTTCAATTACCGGAAAACGTGTCTCCGATAATACTACCTTCCATGATTTTAGCCTAGTAAATAAAAAGTTATTTTATTATATGGATTAAGGATGATTTTACTGTGAAAAAGTGAAGTTACCTCAGAAAAATATGTGATTTAATGAAAATGTATTCGAAGCACATGAACTATAAAATACAAAAGACGTTGCATTAATATTAATAACGCCAGTCAGACTTTGTTGTTGTGTCGTGGATAAAGGATAAAGGATCTGCATACGTCTCAGCAGGAGTTTACTGCCTTCAAGTTTACTCGGAAAAGGTGTGTGTTTACGAATAGTTTTAATGGGTTATCATTGTTACTGTTTTTTCTCATTTCTCCGTTTCATTTTTCTTTCACAATCTCCTGTCGCTTGGTTTTCCATCGCTTCTTCTTGTTTGTCTTTGCGGAAGGAAGGAAAACTGTCATAAATGTCATTGCTCGTAAAAGGCAAAATGCAATTTCCACGCCCCTTCAGAGATGCCCTAAACTCCCCCCGTCAGCCCTGCGATTATTTTTTATGTGTGCAACCGAAACCGACAGAAACCGAACCCAACCCAAACCCAATCCCATTCCATTTTCGTCCTGCTGAATCCTTGGCTGCGTGTGAAATTATGATAAATGTGCATAAAATCGCGCCAAGGAGAATTCTGCTTCTCGTCATCGGCTCCGTTGCACTTTTGCCTGCAGTTCAGCAGTTCGGGTTGTGTCATAAAAAATCGGCGAAATTGCCAGGCAGCACGCACAGGACAATGCTGCAGGAGTCCTTTTTGCCCACCCTACCATCTGGAATGGCATTTTTCATTGCATTTTCTTTTAATTAAATTAGCTTTTTTAATGCTTCCGCCACTGTTGTTTTGCTCTGTTTTGACTCTGGTTTGTGGTCATAAAAAATTGGTCTGAAGACCGAGAAAGGCTACTTAGCAATACCTTTCTCAATGGACAGACCGAAATTTGTGCAATAAAATAAAGGAAAATTTTGCAAAAATTAGGTATTACTCAATGGAAAATTGCATGTGAGTCATAAAAGGTTTTCTTTTGATACCGGTCAGAGGCTGGGATAATTTTTAAAGATTTATCTAATACCATAGGGGAAGTTCTTTAAATTAAGAGGCGTAATGAAAATCAGTTTTGGGTAATAAAAATTTTTTAATACCATTTTGCTAAAAGAAAAGTATGATTTCTTTGTTAGATTATTTAGAAATTGTATTTATTTCGCATATATTTGTATAGTTTTATAAATTATTTAACAACTAAATAAATTTTTAAATTCACAACCTGCGTTTTCCACTTTAAAGAAATCCCAAATGTCTGAAATGACAGCATTTCAATATAATTTTGTGGTTGAACAAACGTAATTGAACTGGCCAAATGGATGGACATCCTGATAAACTAATAAACCAAAGTCATTGCCACAAACATTTTCCATTTCCGCTGCAAGACGTCGACAGACAACAGGGCCGAAACGCAATTGACCAGGCTTAGGAGTGGACCTTGCGGAAATTGCAAAATTTCTGCATCGTAATAAGATGAAATTAAGTTTTGGCCAACCACTCTAACACACACATTCCCCACACACACTCCCTCGCACACTCTGTGTCCAGAGTAAATATAGGAGGGCGAAGGAGCTTTGTGCAAACAGAGTTGAAGGATCTTCCAAGAAGGCTCAGCCAGGCAGCAAATGAACCACTAATTGCGTGACGAAATGCAATTTAGTGAACTTTGCCCCCAACCACAGACCTTATTACGTGCACTGAGAGAAAGGCAAAAAAGAACAGAATATCATCAAGTATGGTCTGAAACAAAAAAACAAAAAGGGAGGTCTATGCTTTTTTACTTATCTCTCTGATAACTAACTTCAAATCTCTTTATTTGATTCCATTTAATTTCTTTAGTGTATTCCAATCCCCATTCCATACCCTCAGCTATGTAAATACAAAAGCTTTGTCCTTCGTCTGTGCTGTCCAGTTTGGATTTCAGCAATTAAATGGAAAATGTGGGGAAAAGTCTTTGGAAGTAAAGCAAACACGGGCCGAGAACATCGGGGCATTAAGCTGCCTGGACATTATCCTTTTTGTTTAACTAGGCAATTTAAAGTGTTAATCCTTTCGATCTCTGTCCGGCAGCAGATCCTGTCACCCCTTTGAGTCCTGCCTCGTCCGCGTTGACAGTGATAAATTACTGGGGCACTTTCTGCTCTGTTTTAGCGTGATTTATCGCGACCAGGAGCAGGACACGTGACTCTACGCTTTACTTTTGGGTTGATTTTTAATTAAATGCAAACAGAAATGACCATTTGATAAGGTCGAACTCGTATTGAGATCTCTCCCATTTCCCTTTTGTTGTTGGGAGGGAGCCCGGGAACTGGGGGCCATTTTCCAGGCTTTTTAACTCATATTTAAAATGCAGTCGGCGACTGAAGTGCGCTGCAGCCAACTGCAATGCATTAATTTTTATAGACTTGACTGCATTCATGAAAATTCATTGGCATCGTCCATTCATCGAGGGCAAATGCGGTGGCCAGAAGGTCCGGTCCAGCCTCTTCATAGGCCGTTGCACTCGGTCCAGCAATTTTCGACTTAATGATGTTTCCAAAATGCATCGGCAAATATGTGTTTCGCAATTCCAGCGAAAATCAAATGGACAGAATAAGGATATATTCATACGAGAAGTGTGAATACTCTTAAATGTATAAATACATTTAATTTAAACAATGCAAACTTGGAAATATATATATGCTTTTGCCTATTTAGTTGGTGATTAAATGCATTGATAAACATTAACATTTACTATAATATATAATAATAATAATAATAATAATAAGAACCTAATTAATATTCCATTAACTATTAATAGTCTCGGAAAATAATGTTAAGAGTACACATTTTAAGGTAACGATTCTTCGTAGTAACATTTAAAAAATATCCTTTTAAATAAACTCTCACAAAGAATCAACTATAACCCATTTAATATACCCAAAGAGGAAATACACTCGCTTCCCCCCACTTCGCTAGTCAGGCTTTCCAATATGTTTATGTGTAATTTTCAAATAAAGGTTTAAATGGTTTTTGGCAAACAATTGCTGCTATTCATTCAACGGAAAAATATGCGGGGAAAATGTGTTACATTGCGGTTATTTGTTCTGGCCGTTGAAATTGATATTGGGGTAACGATTGGATTTCTGTGTTCGGTTCGCGTCGAAGGTTTGTAATCAACACATTGTTGTGGCTTTTGCAATGCTTTTTGCTTGATTATTTTTGAAATGCATATATTTTATGGATTTATTTGCTGGGCTCGGTTAGGGTTAGGGTTAGGTGGTTTTTATCCAAAATAAAGTAACCTGTCAGCTGCCCATTAGCCATAATTATGGTTATATACTAATTTAATTAACATTTTTCTCTTGTATTTATTGACAGATTGCTGACCATGATGACAAGTATTCAGGTAACAATGGAAATGTCATAAGTACATGAATATATTTTTAGTAATTTAGTTCGATTTAAACCAATTTGGAAAGGGGTTTTTCGTACAGAAAGACTTCTTCAGCAATTGCCAATTATAGAAGATAATCCCGCACCACCAAAGTTACTGGCAAGCTCGATTGCCCAACGGAGGAGGACAAACAAGCCGCAGAGAGATCTCGGCTAAATTACGTGCCAATCAACCACTCGGAAAATGACAATGGGCCCAGGACGATAAGACCGAGACGGGACAATCTTATTTGTTTAGCAACACGCAGACACATGGCGCGGGGCGGCAGGATAAGGAGTCCTGTTTGCTAATTAGCACATGTATTCCTGGCACAAAACTCCGGCGGCAGTGTCAACATTTCACTTCACGTGGAGAAGACGACGACGACGACGACGACGACTCGGCTTCGTCTCGGTGGATTAAATTGTTTAATTTTAAATATGCTCTGTCACTTCATTTGTAAGGAAACAGAAACGAACACGAAAAACTTTGCCTCCAAGGAAGTGGAAGTGAACTTATCCCAAAAGCAGACCTGCGAGGGGGCGGGGAGAAAAATCATTAACACGCCCGCAAGCGCAAGCCAAACGAAAGGATAACAGATTTTTCTGCTAATTTGCAGGCAGACTCCTTTGTGCGTGACAACTCGCAGTTGGGGTTGTCCTGTCCTGGGCATAAGCCAGACACTATCTTCCTCTTTAGATCAACTTCTTGGCAGCTCGTTTCACTCGAGTGACGAAGCTGCGAGCGAGATAAGCTCCTTGGAAAAACAGGGAATCCTTTTCCTTTCCTGCGGAGGCTGAGGCTGGGGAGGAGTGGAAATGGAGCAGGAACTGTGCGAAACTTTGCCAATAAATTGCGTTTCTCGGGTGGCACGTTGACAGTTTTGCTTAACGCTTCATAATCAGCAAGAAACAAATACGTTTCCATCTAATTGTGTGCCCCAACAATTAAAAGCCGAAAGGACTTAAGTCAACTAAAAAGTTGGGAAAGCAACTTGGGTCTCTATTCGCACTCCTTAACCACCATTCAAGGTCTGTGCTAAGCACAGCTGGCTATTTGGCCAAGGCGAACACTTGGACAAAAAGTTTACCAAATAAAAATATATATCAAGTTTATAAATAGACTTAATTTAGATAAATATTATCAGTTTTATGCTGATTTATTTCTGAATGGAAATTATATTATTGCACTACTTTTTAAATAAAGAATAAACCACTTTTTTCAAGGGAAATAATTTTGCTAGTCAAGAAAATAATCCCAGTGCAGTTGAAACTTTTTCAAATATTTTCCAAATGCTCCAACTTACGCCTGAGTAGTTCCCAAGGAAGTAAGCCGGGATGTCTTTTCTCAAATCCGCCTCCTTGCCGTTGGTCCTGTTGTCTGCGTGGCCTTTTAACGCTTCGCCGATTGCACACAAGACGAAATTAATTGTTGAGTAATTGAAATTTTATTTATATTAGTTTCCTTTGCCTCATTCGGAGGTCCTTTCCGCCTTCGAGTGGGTGGGGTGAGTGGGCTTTGAGACCACTGCAGGCGGTATTCGCTGCCTTTTGTGGACTGAAGTGTGTAATTCTTGTTTTTCGTTGTAATTTAGTACTCAGCTTTGGCTTGACTGCATTTATCCAAAAAGTCCGCCACGGGGCTCATTTTTTATTCAAATTCTCTTTGGGGTTTTGTCTTTTTTTTTAGGGACCTATCTGACTGATTTTCAAGAGTGGAAAATCAATTTTTCGCTTTGCTGATGATGTCATGGCCAAGTTGTAAGTCATTTGTAAACAAGGATTGAAGGGAATGGACCTGGACATTAGTTAAAAGTTCAATTACGTGTCTTGTATTTTAATATATTTGAAATCTTGTACAGAGATCAATAATGATCTGTAAATCCATTGAACATTTAAAGGATTCAAATTTAGAACTCCACTCCACTTGCCACACATTCCTAAGGATTTTCCTATGCTTTTCCCTAAGCTTACTAAGTACCCCATCGCCTAGGTTTTTCTGTTAATGCGTTTTAATTTAATTTTGCATGCCCAACCGCACAGAACACAACCCGGAATGGTCGAAATAAAAAGCCAGCACTGAACAATGTTGCTCCTCAACCTCTCACATATCCTGGATGTGAGCCCCTGCTCATATGAGTGTGTGTATTCCGGGAGGATTGCAGGGAATTACTGGACTGCAGTCGAAGTGGCACTGGGAGTCAATAAGAATGCGATGTGGATGACGATGGCTGTCAGGGACATAACAAGCTGGACAGGACAGGACACATTGCACACGGACATGTGGAGTGGACCTGGTAGAAAAGGGTTGTGGGAATTCAACGGCTATCAGCAATGGAACACACATACGCAATAAGCTTGAGGCTTTCTAGTCCAGGACTAGCGAATACCCTTACAGAGGAAGTTTTATATAAAATCTATTTAAATATAGAAAATAAAAAGACACAAATATAACTCATAACTTTACACCATTCAGAGTAACTAACAATATTTTTAAATAGCCTTGTAACTCTGCGGTTTTAGACTTCTAGTAAAATTGTTATATTACTAAGATACATATATTTAATATATGTATTTTCCAGAACCTTACAAATGTTTTAAAGAGATTTAAGCACCTTTTGAGAGGGCATAACATCAGCGAGGCAACAATATAATTGCCGGTCATTTGCAGCAGCAGCAAAATGAGCATTACTCCCACTCAAAACCCCATCTCCCACCCCTATGCACACCCATCTCCCGGTTTTAAGCCACCTTCACATCCCCTAAGCCTTATCATATGCAAATCAAACACAAAAAGCTTTGTTGGCCGTTTTTCGCATGCAACATTGTTGCTGCAGCATGTGGCAGGAACAATTTTTGTGAATGATGAAAAATGGGGATAAAGAAACTCCCTTTTTTTGGACCCAAGCAACCCAAGATAAAGCTACAGTCATTTCGAGAACATGAAGTGGACATGAAGCCACTTGTAAGGGAACCGGGAATCGCTGGCTTTTATTGACTGCCCACCGCCGGACAGACAATTACGTTTACTGCGGTCAAAAATGCAACATACTCAAGTTATACCATAAATGTCCTCCAGTTAGAGTGGAAGTTTCAAGGGGAGAAATAGGGTATATATGAACTTGAGATATTTGTAAAATAAAATTATGAACTCACCCCATGTACGAGAAATAATCTGAAAAGAACAAAAGGTAGAATATTACATATTTTATATAAAAAAAAATAAATTAGCATGTTTAAGAATAATTTTAAAATATATATTTCTTAATTTCTAATACTTTTAACACACATCTCTTTTGATCATCATCCTTTGATCGAAAAGCTGCCCTCGAAACCGTTTCCTTGTTATTATATAGGTTTATATATTTAAATAAATAAATTTTAAGGTTTAAGTATAATTTTATAATGTATTTATTAATTTCTAATGCTTTTAACACACATCACTTTTGATATAATCATCATCCCTTGGTCGAATCCCTAACCTCGAAACCTTTTCCTTGTTAGCCATGTCGTATGCGTAATATCCCCATTACGTACAATCGTTCTGCCCTATTTTATCTGTCTCATGTCTCGCCATTTAATACGAAAAGTTGTTATCCAAATAATTGCAGCGATTGCAACAACGTTGAGGTTTTCCCGGGTCCAGCTTCTGATTATAAAAAAAACTGCCGCCAGCAGAATCTCATTAGAATAATGCACCACAAAGTCAGGTGGCAGACGGACGAAACAATTGTTGATTAAATTCATTTTAGTCATTTGCATATGAAATTGTCTGGGAGGATTTTGGTTTGCGTTCGGTTTCATTAAACCCAGCGCCATTGAAAAGTCATTGAGAGTGGGGTCTTTTGGCCACAAGAATAATGAAGTTGCCGGAGTCTTAAGACTTAAGACCGAAAAACAATGCCAAGCCAGTGACAATGGCATGACTTGGTTGGCTTTTTCGTGTATCCAAGGATTCTGAATGCAGGATGCAAAACGCACTTAGGTGTTTGGGCTTTGGCTTTCACCCATTGTTCTTTTATGGAAGGTATTCTTGTTTTGATAATTTAATTGAAGTGGCAACAGCCAGGCAGGCGCCAGGCAGTTTGCAAATGGCAAATGGAAATGCAGTGTTTATTTCGGTTTTGATTTTCAAACTGAAAGCGAAGTGAGAGAGAGAGGTGTTTAAGGAATTTTGTTAAAATATAATTTATTAGCTTTACAAGTTCTAATAAAAGAAGTTGAGAATTATAGTGAAGACTTTTCTAGAACTTAAAACACATAACTGCCAAGCAAAAAAATACCTTAAATGGAGTATAATTAGATTTAATTTCTGTTTTTTATAAACATAAATGATATAGTTTATGAATTACAAAGTAATTAAATTGTTTTAATATTTACACAACTCTTCAATCAACCCATTCTATTGAGCTTTACCTCTATCCGTAAGCTGACACATTGGTAGCCCTTTTGGCCGTTTACACTGCACACACCCAACTGGCCAACATTTCCGGGAGTTTTGGCTGAGTGGAAAGCCAAACCTTTTGGCACTCACTCACTCGCATATCCTTTGATTGCATTAGTTACGTCCGAAGGAGGAAAATTGCGTTTCCACATGAGCCGCGTGGAAAGTTTCGACAGATGAAGACATGACAAGACTTTCCTCGCTTTCCTTCCACTTCAATTTTAATTGACTTTAAGTAAAACAGACCGCAAATGGACGGAGTGCGGGAAAACTTACGGGAAATGCCTCGTTTGACTGTTATTGAATTAAAATTTCCGCGTTCACTTAGTCCACGACTTAATTGCTACTGTAAGTGACGACATGATTACCTGAAAAAAAAAGGAAGAAACGAAGCAAAAATAAAGCAACTTGTGCTTCAAGTTGCTAGCCACTTCCTGCCGCAGGACTTGGGTTTTAAAAGTTTTTCATGTAGTTTTTCCTTCCTTCCTTTCCACCATTTTTTTTTTGTCCTGTGTGTGTGCATTTTTGATGAACCTCCGCCAGGATCCTGAGCCTGCGGAAAAGAAGTTCGCCTTGGCTTCCTTGTCAGTTCATTCCATTTGCATATCGTTTACGCTTTAATGTGATTATGGCGTGTGCATATTGAATGCCTTTGGCCCGTTATCCTTGCGCCCGTTTCCTGTGTTTTCCTTTTCCGGAATTCTTTTCCTCAGGTTGCTTGCTAACTTTTTAAAAGCACATTTTTGGTGAATTTTCTAGGGTAAATTTTGGTTTTTCCTCCGCTCTTTGCGGATTTTCCGGCTGTGGTTAGTTGGTTTTTAATGGATAATTTCACTAGACGTTGTACTTATGTTTGATATTAAGGAAAATTAAAGATAGTTTAAATTAAAGGTATTTCTTTATGAATCTTGGCTTTCTTTTATTTCCTGGATTTTATTAAAATGTCAACCTTTAAGCTGTGACCTCAATTCTCCTACCTTCTCCTCCCCAGGGGGTCACACCTTTTTGGAGAAGCCGTTTTATTGCCTAATTTACAATAAAATATATTTACGACAATGTTTTCGAACTACTTAGGGTATCCTTGAAGTGCCTTAAGTATACACCCCCACACCGAACTCATTTCCCACTCCATATTTCAGTGTTTTAATGCATCTTTTATTGGTCGGAACACGAGTTCAATAGACGATGACAGGCGACCCCATGGAGTGCAGGAGAAGGTCCTGTTTCAGTTCCAGCTTAGCTGACCATCGGCACACGTTTGGCTCCTCAGTCGCTTTTTTTTATTGCCAACTATCTATCGACTGTCGTCGCCGTATTTCGGTCTAGATGTCAGCAAACATAATTCACAATTCGCTAGTTTTACGAGTCGCTTCCGTTCATTTGCCGTAAAAAGGCGGCAAATAAAACGAACTGCCAGTGGACACTAGGACATCGAGCGCGCCCGCATCATCAAGTGACCATTGTCCGGCTGTGAGTTCGGTTCGCTCTTTTTTACGGCATCAAGGGTCATCCTTTTGTCCTTAATGGCCGGGGCAGATCACGAGGGCTGAACGGCGATTGGGAGGAGAGTTGTGTGTACTCGGGGTCAGAGGCTTATGTGTTACGTCACTGCAGGACCAGGAGAGTTTTCTACATGTCCTTAGCTTCGATTTTTTGTGGACACTTGAAGAAATTCAACAGTAAAGTTAAGTAACTTCAATTAATTAAAGTTTCTTATAAAGTTTGCTCAACTATCTTAGCTATCTACACGCAACTAGCATTAAAAATATTTTATAAATATATTTTTAATTAGTTTTCTATTTTATTCAATCTTGCATCCATAAACTATAAATTTAGTAAACACTTTTCTTTTTGTGTAACCAATTTTTTTGGTGCGTTCCTTGGCAACCATAAGTTATTTATGATCCATCATTGTGCAATATTTGGTGGAATCTTTGCCGAATTTTTACTGTTGCTTTGGTTCCCCCTTGCCCTGGCCACACTCCCCCTCACATCCCCACTGGTCACATCCTAAATTAAGGTACAGTTTGTTATTGTTTGACTATTCCTTTCGGAACATTTCCAGCTGGGTGACAGCCTGTCACCGAGGAACACATGTATATGTGACTCGGTGCCACATTCGGAGATTTATTTCGCTTATCGTTTGGGTAAATAAAGTTATAAAAGCGAAGAACCTTTTTTTTTTGTTTTGCCAATTCCAGGAGTTGGGGATTTCATTTGATTTGTTGGATCAGGATTTAAGTGAATTTTTTGTGTGCTCAATTTAATGCTTAGAACTGGCTAGGGTTGAAGGTATTTATGGATTTTGCAGGAATGGTTTAAGAACATTTTCTAGGTTTATTAAATTAAATAAATTTAATACTACTTTCATCTTTCTAGTGTTAATAACATATTTCTTAAAGCATTACTACAAAATTAATTTATTTATTCCTTCAATAATATCTTCCATTAATATTTTCCTTTTCATATTAACAATTTCTTTCCAAAATATTATCTTTAGTAAATCCCACGTCTAACCAATTTCGGAAATCCCTTTTCATTACCCATATATCATCTGATTTCATGGAACGTTAATTCCACACATCGCACCGGTTACAAGTAATTTTACTTATGCTTAACCCTCTCCTGCCTGCCGGGGACCTGGCATAGGGATAGGATATACATAAAAATGTCAAACGTCTGTCAAGGGCCGAAGGGAAATTAATGTTGCCAAAAAAAAACAACGAGCAACATAAAAATGCAACGCAAAAACAACATAAAAAAGCCACCAAAAGAGGGAAAAATAAAAAAGGGGGCAATAAATTTGATGCTTAAAACAAATGCACTGAAACACATACATAAATACATATATGGGATTCAATTTTGGTGCCAATACACTTCGAGTGTCATTAATGTGCACATTATGCCAAAATAATGCAGAAATCATATAATTTATATGCCCAGGAAGGGTTCGTTCCGCCAAAGGGTCAGTGCCAGGAAAAAAAAGGAATGACCACTAACGGGACAACATAAAAGTGGCCGCAGCAGCAAAGGGTTAAGAGGCGTGCTGCTGGGCAAAGGAAGTGGGTGGAAGGCCTTGGGTGGTTTTTTGGCTGGGTGGCAACGGGTTGGCCTTTTGTGCCACGAATTTGAGCATGTGGTCAGCAACAGTGGAGAGCCACTTGAACAATGGACAAAAGAAAGTGCCCAAAAGTGGAGGGAGTGGAAGTGTCGAGAAGGCAGTCAAAGGAAAAGCGACTTTTCCAGCTGGGATGAGCCATTTAAGGGCTTAGCCAGATAAGAGCGGGTTAAACAGGGAAATTAGTGTAGCTGCGACAGAAGCGTGAAAGAAATTAAGGCTTAATTTGAGAAGGAGAAAAATATATATATTTTAAAGAACGTTTACTTACGTTTTAAAAATTTATAAATTTAAGTGTTGTATATTTATATTTATATTTATATTTATTTTTTGAGGCAGATATTTTTATAAAAAGAATCCTGGCATAAGCCAGATTATTTTAACACAAACTTCTTGTAACTATTTACGCGTACTTCTATGTATATTCTTATTTATCTAATATTTAACCAATCAATGAATATGCAGGATTCTTTACTTTGTAAATATTTTTACGTTCTCTCCCACTGGAAAATATTGTAAATAAAAAAAAAACGCTAACGAACCGCGAAACTGTCAAAATATTTCCACACATGAATTCCGGATACGGATGTGCCTCACCCCGCTAAGCTCTCTTCCATTTTTTCCCTTTTCCCGCTACACATATGGCGAACCTGAAACGCACGTTTCCTGTGCGAAATTCATTCTAGCGCAACGGCACAAAGCAAATGCAAAAAAGCACAAACTAAAACGGAAGGATACGCAAAATAGCAGGACAAAAAAGCGCTGCGGAAACCGTATGCAAAGGAACCCATACACACATGGAGATCCACTAGAAAATAATTGTTGTGGTCCTTATATTTCAACAAATTAATCCATTTTAAACTCTTTAAAAATTTATAATTAAATCTGCTTCATAATAAAACATTAAGAAAGTGCTTTAGTAATATAATATATAATAAACAAAACCATCTTTATATAATTAGTAAACTTTGAAAATGAATCCTTATTATATTTAAAAACTGATTAAAATACATATATGAAAATTTCTTTTACTACATAAACCAATATCTATTATCACATTTTTCTCTGTGCATTCCTTAACCCCTTACTGCCCGCATGCATTTCCTCCACACATGATTTTGATTTAGTGGCACTTTTAAGGCAGAAAAAACACTCACCAGCCTATAAATTCAATTTGCGTATTTATTGAGGCAGAAATGCGTCAACGGCAGCAGCAGCAGCCGTAAAAATAGAGTGAAGGAGCGCACAAGGAGCAGCCAGGACGACTTAATGCACTACCAATTATAACTCAATTTTCATAAATAAGTGAAAGAAATGGCAAGCAAAAAATAAAGCGCCACAAAGCACGCAACGCACACACAAATCGGTGCGAGGGTTAAACAAAAAAGTGTGAGCAGGCGAGGGTTAAGAGTTCGCTACGCCTTGACAACTTTATGCTTTGATTTCTGTGCCTTTCCCTCGATCAATGTTTTTTTTTGTGAAATTTTCCTTTATGAAATATGAAACAACCGCATGTGTGCAAACATGTTTTTTTCGGGTTACCCCAGGAAAAACAAAACATTGAGGGGGTTGGGAAACCCACACACAAAAACACGACACCTTCACCCTCATTTTTTGGGCTGGTCCTCAATAGACGAAACCTTCTACTTTTATTTATTTATCCCTTTTCCGGCGAAAATATTCGATTTTTATCACCAAAATCAATTGCATTATTGTGTTTGACTTTTTCGACAGGCAAACTCATAATGCGAACCGTATATATAATATATTTAGCCACCATGGATAATTCAATTTGCAGTAAAAGGGTTGGTCGTACTTATAATAAATGGCTTAGTGCAATTTTGGGATGATTGGAAAATGAAGAGTCAATGTAGGAAACTTTTCTTTATAAGTTACATCAGAGATGGAACTTATTTAATGTTTAAAATAATACTTTAGATGTCTATTTTACAGATTTAATACTTAAATATTATGTCTATTTAAAATTCTCCAAAAAAGTATACAACGACAATTCCCTGATTAAGGCTGATTGTGGCAAGTTTGTTACCAAATCCACGCTCCTCCTTTGAACCCCCATCTTCCTGCAGGACTTTTTCCAATTGTCAGTGGTCTAAAATGCCACATAAATCATAGACCAAGGCATGACAGGATGCGCTTGGTTACTGATGATGCTCCTTTCCACACATGAATCACTTGATGGCGCAGCGAGTGCAACAAACTGTGATTAATAGCGAACGAAAGCCCCGAAAAACCCAGAGAAAAACCACCACATACACACACCCACACACAAAAGCTTGGGCTGACAAATTTTCATGAATTTTTTATTAAACATTGAAATCAATTCCACTTTGTTCTGTTCTCTTCGGCTGCTTCTGCATATGTCTGAGGGGAGCTGAAAATTTTTTAAAAACATTTTTTGTCCCGGCTTTCAGAGTCTGCAGCACACGTTTGACTTAACTTGTTGATTTATGGCTTGCAAGCTGTCAGCGCAGGGGAGCCAAGAGGCGACTGCCGTGTTTGGTAGCAAATTTTTTGGAGGCCATCCTCAGGATGGGGTTGCATACACACACACACACATCTAGTACATTGTGTGTAAAACGCCTTGTTAACATTGCTTTACCCAAAATCTCATTTGTTCGGCGGTGGCTTTGACAGATTTTGTTCACTCTATTTTGTTGTGGGGAAATCCCCGCATTTAGGAATTTAAATTAGTTCAAGTTGCGTTTCAGGAAATGCTTTTTGACATAGTTTTCAGCATCCGCCAATAAATCAAGAAATGCCTAGAGAGGGGGAGGAATTTTGGTGATGGGGTTAGAAGTTCGATGCACAATATATTTCAAATAATTTTTAAAATCAATGAACACTGCGCAAAATAATATACAAATAAGATTAATTGAGCAGCATGCTATAATTAATTAAAATACTCATATCCTAGAAGGAAAACTAATTGAGAAATATATAAACGGCACTTCAAATCACACAACATTAAGTTAAGATACTTCAAGAATAAACTATTTGACAGAAAGTCTGATTTCCAACATTCTCAAATCAAACAAAATATCATCCATAATTTTAATAAAAAATTATGAAAGCAGATGCAGAGATCATTGGCTTAAAATTCCTTATCATTTAACTAAACCATGACGCAACATAAAACTCATATCTCCCCGCAATATAATAACTTAAATATCCTTCGACCAACCATTTTAAAGGGTTAACTCGGGGCCACCCCGTTTCATTTCGTCAAATTTTCAATATTTACAATTACTTAGCATTTTAAGTCGCCGCGTCACATCAAAATGACAATTATTTGTCAAGTCATAATCAAATTGAATCCAACAGGACACGTACAGGAGCGCACAGGATCACAGTTGTGCCTAATCCTGCGGCTTTGCATGTGCGCCATATTACAGGAAAAAAAAGGGCAAGGAAAATATCTGGCGGGGTAGGTGGAAATGAAAAAGGATTGAACTCGTCAAAGTGATGCACGAATGGCAGGAGTAGGGTGACAGGCAGGAAGGAAGGATATGTCCGGAGGGGTTCGTCATTTGTGCCTCGCCAAACGCGCGGCGGCTATAAATGTTTATGATTATGGTTTAGGCAGTGGAAGATTTACTTTACACATGTGCTGCATTTTGCATATGATACCAGCAATTGCTAGAGATGGCACCGTGAGGCAGGATTTAGCAAAGATTTATAAGATTAACATAATATGTTATATATATTTTCAGGCAACAAACAACTTTAAAAATTAAAATACCTAGATTTTTTACAAATAAAAGGCTTCAAAATTCAATAAAACTTCGAGGCGCTTTTTTATATTAAATTCTACATCATATCAGAATCTTTTCTAGTCTCAAAATGTAATTTTAATTTTAAATTCCTTTACCCACTGTCACCTCTAATATTCAACTCAACACCGAAACCACCACCCGCCTTCAAAAATTACCAAACGCATAAAAACTTATGTTTATTTGACTTGGCCTTCAGTCGCCTGCCAGCCTGCTGCTGCCACGCCCCCATCCCACCACCCACCGCCCCTCAGTGTTAATTGTGAACCCGCGAATATTGCACATGTGGAGCCTTCTGCGGCTTTAAGTTATGGCCAAAGATATTTGCGCAATTTTCAGCTTTATTTTAATCTTTTCTTAGATAAAATTTTACGATATTTGGCCCATAACTCCTCCAGGGGCTAGAAAAAAAATGCAGCCATATGCCATATGTGGAATTATTTTTAATTGGTGCTACTCACCCCACATTGAGGCACATTTCGCTGCCGGGTACAGTCAGCCCTGAAGGACTTTCGCATAAAAAGCTTTCAAATCAAAGCAATTTACGCTTTGATTTGTGCGAAATCCGCCAAAAGGAAAAAAATATAAATAAATGCGAAACCCAAAAAAACAGAAGCGGCTCAAATTCGGCGCGTGAGATTTATGTAGTTGAAAGATTTATTCGCGGACAAAAAATTTATTGCAAGTCCTCTGACCGTGTCCAGGAGGAAATCGGACTTGGGGTTAGGACTTCATAGACCTGTTCGCCGTTAAGTGCTTTAAAAGCGCATAAATCACGCGGTTGTTTGGCACTTTGGCGAAAACCGCGTTGACAAACTTGCCCAGGCTCATGGGATTCCCCGAAAAGCCCACACTTTTTTACAGAGAGAGAAAAATTATAGATATAACGATACACATTATATGGTTTCAAGGTTTCAAGAGTCTTAAAATTATTCCCAATAGATTCAAAATAATGTTTTCTTATGATAAATTAAATAAATGTATGAATTCTACAACCTTAATCCTTGGATTCAGCAACCACAATGCTTTTGTTAGTAAAGAATTTTGTTTACTATTTATTTAAAAGTATTTTAAATCCCCTTTAATTCTTTATTTTTAAGTCATAATTTTTTGACAGTGTACTGTACTTTTTCTGCCGCCTTTTAGGCCCGTCAAATTACGCGTAAATGGCAGCTCCAACTGGTCCAACCTCCTGCCACTCAATCCTTGGGAAATCTGTGTGGTTTCGAGGCCCGCGGCGACTCAGTTCCACTCACTCCACCCACATTACACACCCCACTGTCACACACGAGCCGCGTTGATGGCATTTTAATTAGTTTTAGGAACTTGTAGCTACCATTTGATTGAATTGTTTTACGAGAGTTGTTTTTCCGAGCTACAACAGGATGCGAACAGAATCTGTGGGTCCTTGGTGGACATTGAGTTCGATCATGTAGCTAGTTAAGTGCAAATTTTGGTTTTAAAATTCAAATTCAAAAATTTAATTTAACTGAAAACTGCTTTAAAGGTTACTGAAAACTGCTTTAAAGGTTATTTTAATTTGGCATTTCTTAAAAGCAGAATTTAAGAAAGCATTACCTTTACATATTGTATTGAAAGTTAATTTTTTACTTGATAACTTATACAAAAAAGTTGTTATATTCTTTTTTAGATTCTCAAAAATAAAAAATATTTGAAGAAATAATAATAATTATATTTTCTGGAATCTACAATGTCCTCAATCTTTAAAATCCCTCTTCTCTGCATTTTTTCCTATATATTTTGTATAATTTTTATCGCTAAATCCCCGCCATCAGTCAAGCATCAAATTATGTTTTAGCATTTTTACGACATTTGTTTCAAATTAAGCAGGGCGGAGCTTTCCCCAAAGACGCTTTCCCTTCCCCATTTTCTTGGCATTGTTTCCGCTGGCTGTGAATATTTGAAGAGCCCGCCGTCTGAGGGGAGATCCTGGTCGTCCTTGTAATTATCTACTCGACCACCGCTGGACGTCTCAGCGCAATTTCCAATTAAAATTAATGAAATATTTTACAGAAGCCGAGAAAGTTGGCCGGGGTCAAGTCGTAAAACCATTTTCGAGAATCTTGTCAAAGCCGTTTCATAATCATAAACTTGGTTGCATTTTCAGATATTTTTTGGGGGGTGTAATTATTAGCACCCGAGGAGAATGGCTTGAGATAATTCCCCGAGCAGCTCAGGACTTTGAAGTGTTAGGGTTTTTCTTCACCCAAGGGACATTGTCAGCACTTCTTTATTTTTTGTTTTGTTTGTTGGTTTGAGTTTTTACCACGGCTTGTAATTGAAATTTTTGTCGCATCTCGAGAAAGTTTTCAGGTTGTTTTTGTTGATTTTTTTACGTTTTGTCTGCTGCTGTTACGGTTGCTACTTTTTAATTTGCAAGTCTCGGCGTTATAAATGACCAAAACACATACGTAAAATTAATGACAATGCCCCGGACGACTCTCTGTCAGTCTGTTCTGATGGACAACGAAATGTTTTGCAAAAAGCATCTCTGCTTAATGTTGATTAAAATGCCAGCGCGCTTTCATTTGTGGCGTGAAAAAATGCCCGCCAATCTCTAGCCATTTTTCCGGCTCCAGGAGGGTTTTTCCCCCTTCCTCCGCCCGAGCTGGCCATATTGACAGCCGTAGAAGTTTTTGGCCAACATCACAGCAGGCAGCTGTCTGCACTCGGCCATCGAACAATGGTGAATGGATAAATGGCGGAACGCTCCGATGGACGATGCCACAGAGGAGTTTGAAATGTATTTCGGTTCGTGGCATTCCGTGCACATTTTTTTCTGGCCTTTACTCGGGCTTTTTTTTGCCAGCAGAATTGCGTAGACAAATGAATGAAAATGTCAAGCTGAACTGAGCTGCCAGAGGTTAGGGTTTGTCACTCAGGGGATTGAGAGAATGGTAGGAAAACTGTACCTGGTATAATTAGTCTTTGGAAATTCTAGTAAGTAATGGAAATTTCAAATACCTTTCCTCAGTTTCCTCTTTTCCCTTTGAGCTTCAATTACTCGCTTCGGTGGCAACTGTACACCTCGGTGTCTCAAGTGCATTTTCAGTGCACTCTGAGGGCTGTACAAGTAGCCATAACTTGCAAATATAATGACAAAGCAATTAAACATTATGGCAATCCTAGATGGGGCATATACATATACCCATCCAACTTCACCCTTGAAGCCTTACGGAAAACAATCAAAAACGGTGTCGAGTCTCCGCTTTACATTCCTCCTCTGTCAGGGCAGGGGTAATAGCTTTCAAACAATAAATGTCCGCAAAACCATTGACATGACTAGCTGAAAAGTGGGGGTTTGCTGAAAAACAAGGCACTGGGTGGGAAGGATTCGGAATAGGAATAGGAATCCATGGGGGGAAGTGGTCAGAGAGTGGCCAAGTCATTATGGAAGTGGAAGTCGGCGAAACCTGGACTGCAAGGCAATTCATCTAATTTGCATGAGCCTTGATGGGGTTCCTATATGTGCACTTAACGAAAAATGTATTCAAATTGAAGAGATTATATATAACATTGCCGCAGTTTAATTTTTAAAATTTTGAACATTATTTTAATTAATAAAATCGAAAAGTTCTTGAAGGTTTCTCTTCAGTATTTGATTATTTAAACGATACTATCATTAGCTATTCATATTTCCTGCCTTCCTCCTTTTTAAATCATTTCTATAATTGTTTTATAATTTAAAGAGTTATTTTATTTCAATAAAATCCTTAATTTCTTTTAGTGTTTCAGCTTGGGGTTGGCCGGCAGTCGCACAATAAATAAAATTAAAATGATGGCAAACAATGGCCTGCACTGGACTGGACCATGGCCAAAAGTGGAACCGGAGACCGGGTCTGGACTTATTTGACTATTCCGTAATGCGACACACACACACTCCGCGTAATGACCTATGGAACACAAAGTACGGAAAAGCTAAGGCAAAAAAAAAAAAACCATATACGACAACGGGAGCGAGCAAAATTGAAAAAGGAAATTGTTTGTAACTGCGAAACGAGTTTATTATTTTGGCACCCTTTTCACAGAGGCCACGCTCACGCTCCCCTTTCCTGCCCCCCCAAAAAAGAAAATCGCGAAATTTTACATATGGCTTTTCAACCGGGAACGTTTCCCTGAACTGCCCGTAGTCATGGGTCCGTAACCTTTTTTAATTAAAATGTTGACAGGCGCATGGAAAAATGCAAGACTCATCGAAAGGGGGGCAGGAGGCAGCCAGGAGGGAAATGAGGAAAAGCAGCCGAGCATCTCAATGGACCATCAGAAAGTCTGAGCCGGAGAGAGGAGTGGCTCTGCCCCATTGGACAGACATCACCTCGGGCTCGAAAAGGAGACAAAAGGAGACCCAAGTCGAGGGGAAAAGTGAGTCCCATCACAATGCTGAATAAATTATTTAAAAGCTTGCAAATAAATAATTCATTTGGAGATACTACAATTATTTTAAAATAGTTTAAAGGGGTTTCTACAATTAAATTGCTTAGAATTTTATTAAGAGAAAGCTTTGCATAGGTTTATTTATTTTAAAAGAGTTGAGAAAATCAATGCGTTATTTTTTGAAGTCATTACACAATTTTCTCACTAAATCTCTTCCCTCAATCAATCACTTTTCAACTTAATCCCGCGATAAATTTACTAAATGCGGGTTCGTTCTCTTTGATTTCTGCATAATTTTCAAGTACAAGATTTGCGAATCTGCCTCGGGCTTTTTCCCATCAACGGCAGGCGCGTGCTTTGCCACTTTTCCACTTTCCATATGGGGGTTGCTTAGGGAAATTTTCAGCCTACAGTACCGATTCCTCTTTTTTTTTTTTTTATTTATAGCGACACTTATGACATTTAAGTGGTTTTTGCACTTTTCGCCAGGCACACGCGTCCCCGAAATGATTTAAGGTTTTTTAATTGAATTTTAAAATAGCTTGAAATTTTTAAAGAAAGAAATATTTCTCTGTTTGCCAGGGGGGATTATCTCATGTGTGTAAAGGGGAGTGGGTTTTCCATTTTCCCTGTAAAATGTTCGCATATGTTGCTGGGGATATGCTGGTGAAAGCTATAGGAAATAGATATGACAACTTTCCCCATTCCAATTCCTAGACATTGCCTTCGAGGCGTATCAGTTTACAATTACAAATGTCAGGTTTGACATGATAAATGGGCATATGTGGGCGAGGCTTTGCGTTTTCCAGTTTTGAGGATTTTTCCTTCACCATTTTCCGAATGTTCCTGGCATTTCTGGCTGTCCCCAGGCGACTTGAAAGGTTAAATGAAATGGAATAAGACGCAGAAGCAGCGTAATGCTTAGCAGGTTTGCAATTTAAAGGTTCAGAAGCCAATTGCTACTTTAAAATACCCAAAATATAGTAAAAAGAATTATAAATAATTAAAATAAAATTACATACACCAAAAAAACTATCACCAGAACCCAACCAAAAGAAAATTCAACTAAACCCACCTTATTTACCGCCCCAAAAACTCTCTCGTAACCCCTGGCGATATTTGATCCGAATGCTAATTAAGTCAATTCGCATTACACACAACAAGAAAAAGGAAAAGTATGACAAAAAAAGGACAACAATTGGGGTGTTTATATCACAGTTTAATGGAAAGGTAATAGGAGAGAGAGAACCCAACAGGGGAGGAGAAATTTTTGAAAGTTGAGACTATTTATTGTGCCAATTGTCATTTTAGATTTTTCGAGGGAAGCGAGGAGGGGAGTCACCTCAATTGGTTATACAACACCTAAATGTGGGCAAAGATCACAAGCAATTAGCATTGAGAATAAATGGTAACCCGAGGAACTCTGACAGTTGTGTTGGGTTTGCAACGAGGAGACCCGCACACACCTCCGATCAATCAATGTTGGAAAAAGGAGTTTCCCCCGGTGACATTTGCCTAATTGAAACCACACACTCTATTCGCCCAGCCACCTTATGGCCGATTACACTTGTCAGCGGAACAGGAAATGCAGACGAAACTGGATGACAGTTAAATTGTCATTTTGGGTTCGCACTCGCCACACCCTTTCCCCGGGATTCATCGGACTCATCACATCTTCCACATATGTTCAACTTTTTGTGCATTTCGCTGTGTGGAATCGGAGTTAAGTGCTTTAGTTTTGATTTTCAATTATGTCACATTAACCACTGGCTCTTTTTCCCCTTATATCCCCTGAACATTAACAAGCTTAGCTGCCGTCTTTTGTCTCCAGATACATATTTGTGAATCATTACCACCCTCAGGGGGGGAGGGTCTGCAAATAGTTCCGGGATTCAGGGCGGCAATCATGCGGAAAATGCGGAAAAATTCCCGCCTAAAAGCCTGGCGGAAAAATTGAATTCATAAGCGGATTATCAGTATCTGGATGCGGAAGCTCCCTCCCAATAAATTAGCCTTAAAAATTGTAACAAGTGTTGGGCAAAAATTTTAAAATTATTAATGCATATTGACTTTACGATTTAAAGGGATTTTTTGTTGCTTTCGATACCCTTACAGGGTATTATAATTTCAGTCTAAAGCTTGCAATGCAGTGAAGGAGTCATTTCTGACCCTATAAACCATATATATTCTTGATCAGAATCAACAGGCGAATCTTTCTAGGCAAGTAGGAAGAAAAATTAAAAAAAAAAATTTTTTTTTTTATTTTATGTTGTTAAAATTTACATTGTTACAATTTGAAAAATTGTCAAAAATTTTAAATTATATAAATGTAAATATAAGTATGCAGATTTTTTATATTATTAAAAGCTAACACATGACTGACTTCCGTATCGAAATTAATGCATTTTTTACTTAGTTATGAGTTTTTTAAGAATTGGTTTTTAGAAAAATTTGTCATATAAATATGACTGAAAGAATACGAATATTTATACCCTTAATTTCAGTCTGAAACTTGCTACGCAATGAAGGAGTCATTTCCGACTCTATAAACCATATATATTCTTGATCAGAATCAACAGGCGAATCTTGCTAGGCATGTAGGAAAGAAAAAAATTTCAAAAAATTTTTTTCTAAATTTTTTGTTGTTAAAAGTTAGATTGTTACAATTTGAAAAATTGTCAAAAATTTTAAATTTTATAAATGTCAATTTGAGTATGCAGATTTATTATCCTATTAAAAACTAACACAGGACTGGCTTCCGTAACGAAATTCATCCATTTTTGACTTAGTTATGAGTTTTTTAAGCTTTGGTTTTTAGACAAATTTGTCTTATATATATGACTGAATACTTATACCCTTACAGGGTATTATAAATTCAGTCTGAAGCTTGCGACGCAGTGAAGAAATCATTTCCGACCCTATAAACCATATATATTCTTGATCAGCATCAACAGACGAATCTTTCTTGGCAAGTAGGAAAGAAAAAAAATTTTAAAATTTTTTTTTCGAAATTTTGTGTTACAAATTACATTGTTACAATTTGAAAAATTGTCAAAAAATTAAAATTGTATAAACTTCAATTTAAGTATGCAGATTTAATATCCTATTAAAAACTAACACAGGGCTTAATTCCGTTTCGAAATTAATGCATTTTTGGCTTAGTTATGAGTTTTTAAAGTTTGGCTTGAGAAATATCGAATTAAAAAAATGCGAATATTTTAAACTTAGTTTCCGATACAATAATCCAATTGCAAGGGTATATAAGCTTCAGCTTTCCAAAGTTAATTTGCTTTCTTGTTTATTTATGAAATAGAGCAGGAGGCGGAGGCTTAAACCATAAGCCTTTGTAACTTATTAAATGAAGTAGTTGATACATTTTATTAAGAGGATTAAAGTGTATTTTTTACAGTGGTTCTAAAACAAACTAGTCATGTAGTAAAGAAATATAGGGAAAAATAATTTAATAGAAAGGTTTTGAAGGTATAAAGTAAAGATTTAAGGTAAGTATATATGGAATTTATTGTTTTAAGTACAAAGGTCTATGTAGTGATTGAATTTACTACTTATTTCTCATAGAGTTTAAAGTAGTTAGACTATATTGTCTAGAGAACAGACTGTATAGGCTTTAAATTATATAAATTTATATATTTCTTCCCTAAATGTTACCTTGCAAATGGTAAACAATCCCCAAAGCGACTCAAACGCCTCAAAGTTTTGCAACTAATTAATATACAATCTCCGAAACGCACGAAATGAGCAACAAAATTTGCATAACCGAAACACAAACGCTCAACTAATTAATATTAAATTCAAGCGAAATTCCGAATTTAATTTCGAGCATCAAACTTTTGCGGGAATGGATCTTGGCCACCTTTCCATCCCCATCCCCATCCCCTGTAACTATTGACTTTTGGACTGTTGTGGCGCCTGTGTTCTGGCCGTGACTGCGGCTTTTGTTAACCCCTTATGGATATTGCGGCGAAGGGCAATTCATAATCATGTCATAAAGCCGCGACCCCCCAACAAGGCCCCACCTCTGGGCCCGCGCTAAGGCTGCTTAATTACAACGGCTTTAAAAGCGATTTCGAACGGCGGCTCATTGCCAAAACGCAAAATTTTCAATTGACTAGACATCGACGGGAGGGTTGAGGCCTGACTCTGCCACAGATTATTAATTAAGAATTTTACACGAATCCCCCCCCTGCGAAAGCGGCTTAAATTGCTGAAATATTTCGTGGCTCATCGGGAGATGATTGAAGGAATTATTTTTTTGCGCGTGAATTAAATTTCCGCGGTCTGTTGTCAGTCATCGGAAAAGGGGTTGAACCCACGCACCCCTTTAACCCATGACAACGGAGCTTGGTTTCCCATTCCACTTGACCAGCGACGAGCTTATTAGAATTTTCCGCTTAAATTTGCTTTGGCACTTCTACTGCTCAGAGAAAAAAAACGTGGTTTTCTTCGCCGCAGCTCACTTTTAGCCATGTTTGTTTAGGTTGAGGTGGTCTTCTTAACCCCTTCTCAGGTTTCTTTTTTTCTACCTTTGATCCTTTGACGCGCTTTTGTTATCCTTTCATTTTTTTTGGATTTTTCTTGCTTCGGGATTCCCTTTAATTTTGGCTTAATAATTTCGCCGGCTTTCGCTTCTCATTTTCCCCTTTGTTTGTTTTCCTTTTAGCCAAATGCCGCGCTAAGCTGCCAAAGTGCCGCATTTGTCTGAATGTATTTTTTGTTTCTATTTTTTTGCTTGTTTTGATTAAAAATTTGTTCTTGTTTTTTTTTTTTTTTTGGGCAGACAATATTTGAGTTTATCTTTGGCAGCGGATTAGTAATGAACTTACTTGAAGGAGCAGGGGAGCGAGCGCGTTTACTTAGGCCATAATGCGCATTTCAATTAAAAAATATTTTTGTGCTTATATTTTTCTAGGAAATGGTGTGGAAAATGGTGTGTTGAGAGAGAGTGTTGAAGGGAAAGCTTAAAAGGGGAAATTTAAGCTAATAATAAGTGGGTTTTAATGCATTAGAAAAAGAATGATTGAAACTGCTAAACTTTCTTAGCAATTTGATGATGGTTAAAAATTCCTTAAAGTAATAAAATTATTTTATAAAATTCTTAAACCTTCATTAAATTTCCTGTAAAAAATAGAAACAAATTCTCCCTAAATGTAATTCCTCGATTTAAGAAACTTGAATTGAACAGCTTCAGTCCGTCCCATCCTTCCTAGTTTTGCCGGCTTCCCAGGACTCTGGCCAGGCATCGCCTTGCACAAAAATCCCCGGGAAACCGAGGGCTGACTGTACAGGCAGACCCACTTGAGTACGCATTCGCTTGCGTCTAATGAGTTGTATCAACAACAAGTGCCGGGCTGTGGCCCTGTTCCCCTGGCAAGACTGTTCATTAAGCCTCGACTGAATGAATTCGCGCAAAAGAAGTTACTTGTTGTCCTCGGATTTCCCTCATCCTTGCTACCATCACTTGCAGCAACGAGGAAAAATAAGAGAAAAAAAGGAAAGAAAGCTCAAACACTTGATCAAATATTTTGCAACTTCATCGTGCCCATCAAGCGCAGCATTTCAAGTGCTGCTCCGCTCTTTTGCCAGCCAGCCAGCGAAATTTGGTTTGTAATTAAAATGAATCCAGGGCCTGGGAAGCAGCCATCTAAATGGAAAAAACTTCCTCTTCGATTAATCGCTGAACCCGTTCACTGAGGTGTGACAAATGGAAATCGGTGGTTCAGCTCGGTTGCTTACTCAGATTCACATCAGATTCTCTGATTAAGAGTTGTCAACTTTAAGTTCCTTTGTGTGTGTTTTCAGCCTCTTCTGAGCTCATCAATTGTCTCTTGAATCTACTTTCCATGCCATCAGGCTAATTAAACGATTCAATTTGGAAGTCTTTATCAAAATGGCAATGTGTGTTTGTTGTCTTTTGCCACCTTCGAGTGGAAAGTGTTTTCGTGTAGCAAAAGTTCTCCATCTAAGCCTGAACCCTGGGGTGAAACGCATTAATAAGCATTAAGGAAGAGCTCAGAAGAAGGAAAAACATGTGTGTTCGGACACTGAGAGAAACTAGAGTTCAACATGGAAGCATGAAAATACAATTAGAGAAAAGATATATATTTTTTTTACATTATTTAGTCACTTAATAGTCAATTTACAGTTGCTTCAGGTTCTTTGCATAATATTTTGTACTTAAAATATATATTTGAATCTAAATGGAGTTCTTTACAGAGGTGTAAAAATATTATAAAAATTGTTTGGAGTATTGAAAGCGTTCCTATTTGATTCCCAATTAATTCCTTAAAGTAAAACCTAATTTTTCGAAGTGCACATAAAATATAGGTCAGCTCCAGGAAACAGAATAGGAATGGAGGGAGGGATTGCCGCCAAAAAGTCTCACTTAACTTGGCACCAGGCTCATGCTCACATGCGACAGATTGGCGGAGAGATCAGACAACCCCGGCAGATACGCAGATACATAGATACATAGATACAACTCATTTGACTGATGAACTCGTGTTGACATTTCCCATTCCCCTTCGCTTCTCGGGCAATTCTTTTGACACTGACACATGACATTTGCTCGCATTTCCACTGTGCTTTTCCCCCTTCCCAGTCGCTCAGCCATTTCCCGAAATTGTTTTTCAACACAGTTGAGTAAACATTTCGCAGGCCCTCTTTTTGGGGGGTAAACCGCTCCCCCGTCAGAGCATAAAAAAATTGCCAAAAAAAAAATCACTAGGAAAAATAGTCATAAAATGTGCAATATATGAAAAATAATATTTTTCCCAGGCTGAATTGTGTTGATAATATTTTTTGGGAAATATTTGTGTGATTTTTAGCTAAATATTTTTTGTGGGCTAATATTTATTATATTTGTTTTTGGTTTGGACAAAGCATAAATGTATATTTGAAAATTGTTATTACTTTTTACATGCCATACAAAACCATTGTTTTACTAATGTCTTTCAGGATAAATAAAGCCTGAATGTTTATGAATAAATGGGGAAAATACTGTGATGTTTGAATATATTTGTTGTTATTTTTTATAGGTCCACATGTGTATTAAATTACACCAAATTATTCGTTAATGTTGGCTCATTTGTAGGAAACTCCCAGGAGTATTTTCCCCCCTCTCTTTAGTAGAGTTCGATCAACTGTTGAATGGCGTCCCATTAAAAGCGATACTTCCCCGGCCATTGTTCCGAGTTCCAAACTCAACTTTTCTGCCAACTATTATTCAAAGAGAGAAAAAATAATAATAAAAAGAAGTAAGGAAACTCTGCACGCCATGCACGAAAGCGCACATTAAATATTTACACTTCATTTTATGGCGGCAGGGAGCCGCAAGGAGCAGGCTACAGGACTCAGCCACATTTCCATCAGCCAGAAACCGAAGCGAGTGCAATCACATCGTCTCATATTATGGCTTTAATGGCAATGACAACTGTTAGCCAAGTTCGCAGAGAGGCAACAGAAAAAGAAAAAATGCAAGCGGACAAAGGATGGAGGACACTCGGCAAGTGAACCGCAGGATATGGCTCAGGTCAACGGAAGCCATAAAATTCTCGTTTGTCACGCGAAATTTTTCGCCGCTTCCCGCAGCAAAATGCCAACACATGCAAAAGACAAAGTTCCACACAAAAAATAAAAGTAAAATAAAGAAAAACAACGAAAAACGAGAGACAAAAATAATAATATTAATGGGGAAAAAATGCGCAAAGACAACGGCGCTAAGGACCAAAGGGAAAAGTGCAGGAGTTGCCTTTCCTTGCAACCTAGAGATAGAATTATTTACGTTTAGTTTTTATAGTTTTTTATGGTAGCAAAAGTGGGAGGAGTTGGTCATAAAATATGGGCGCAGGTTTATTTATGCCCTGCTGCGGCGACATTTCCAAGCCACCCACAAAACTCCATAGCCATTGTTTTTATGGCTTGACGGATTGCAGAAGGTACCACTGCCAGTATCCTTCGCTTCCTTTCCGCGGATATCTGTCCCAATGCCTGGGCTAATGTCAATTAAATTTGAACAGACGACGAAAGCCAAATGAAATTTTAATTACCGCAAATGAGCCGAAAGAGTAAAACCGAAAGATGGAAATAAATCGGACTAATGACCAACGAAATTGGCCACTTTAAGCTGCCGTTGAGTTGAATTTAAAATGATACTGGAAGCGAAAAAAATCGGTGGTTAATTATGATAATTTAAGAAGAGATTTAAGGGTAAATTATACTTTAAGTTTATTATCCTTCAAGTTCAAAAAATAAAAAACAAGCGACAGTCTATATTAAACCTAATTGAAATAGTAAAAACTGATTAAAGTTTCTTGCTATAAGATAGTTGTATTAATTTTGAATGAAAAGACGAAAGTATCCCTTTACAAAGCCAGAAATAACTAAAAACTAAATACATTTCCCAACCAACCATAATTGCCTTTAATTGGCTTAAATTCCTCAGCTTACGCTAAGACCATGAGCAGGAATAAAAAAGGACTAAATTCAAAGCTATCCTGGACACGTAATCTTTTCTATAATTTGTTAAATTTGTCGCGGCAAAAGTTTATTACCCTGTCCTGTCGCCAAAGCAGACACAATGGGCAAAGTGCATAAAGTGTCCTTGCTGGCTGCCTACGAAAAACAGGATAGGACCAGGACGTAAAGGACAGACGGTACAAATTACGTACTACAAATTGTTCAGCGTTTTGTAGTTTTGGGTTTCCTGGCTTTGTTGCATGCATTTTGCTCATATTTTCCCCCCCTCGGAAAGCACAACAAATCGGCGATAAGAGGAATTTATAAGCATTTCGCCCTGGTCAACGCGGAAGAAATATATGAGTGTATGTGTGTCCTTATATAAAAAGGATTCAAAAGTTCGCTCTCTGTGATTCTATTAATTTACGATCCTTGGCGCCGCTAAGGCTGCGAATTAAATTGGCTTAGGCAGCGTCGGGAATACGGAATGAGATGTAGATACGAGCACCAGTGGCAAGGACCTGGACTGGGTATATTCCTGGACAGTCCTCCCACCATGAAATGTCTACAAATTCTTTAGCTGCTCCCCACACATCAAAGCATTTCAGTTTAATAATAATAGAGAATCGCCTGGCTGCTGCTGGGTAAGTAAGTAAAAGTAGAAACATTATTCTGCTTAGCTCAGCTGAAACGGAAATTCTCTGTTCATCGTGTGTTGCGGCAGGCAGAAAATGGATACCTTTCGGTTTTCCTTCTTCTTTTTTTTTGTTGTATTTTTGCGGAAAATACTTAGACGGATTTAAGCGCGACAAACAAGGCGGCTTGGCAGTATACCTTTTGACACAACGAAGAGGGAATGCTCTACTGGGAAAAGGTATATCTTTTAACCTTTAAATATATATAAAATATATTTTATTTACTTTTCTAATCTGGGTTCAATGAAGCTCATTTCTTTTCAATTAAAAAAACAGAAAAGAAAAAAGGAACTACTTTAGTTACATTTCTAATGATTTAATTTTATATTTAAAATAAAAATCATATTCGATACTATTATTTTTTTTATTAATTACTATTTATTAAATAATATATATATGCTCCTTGGCTTGCTAGCCACCCAAAAACCTCTGTAAAATCTCTTTTCTAATTTTTTGTTTGCCAGACGCTATGCAGGATCGGCTTCAAAGCGAACGGGACGCTCGTCACAATGGAAAAGCGACGCCCACCCGCTGGGAAAATTCCGCGGAGCAGCCGGGCGACATCGACGTCTTGCCAGGAAGGACCTCAGACCACTCACTCTTTTTTTTTCTAGCTGTGCCCCATTGGGTGGGCTTAGGTAATACGCATTAGTGCCACGACTGCATATTACGATGTGATTATTATGATATGCTTTATTTTGTGGTTCAATGAGCTGTCTGCGTTCTGGGTGGCAACTTTGACGGCTTAGGGAAATCTCTTGCCATTTTATCCACCGCCAGTGTTCGATGAATATTTTGTGCAAATAGCTGTGAAGAGCCAAAGTCGCCGCTAATTGAGACAAACGCGGCACTCTTTGTGTGCCTTAACTGCCATGGCAACATGGACTCAGGACTCAGGACTCCGCGTCCGAACCTAATCTCATAAGTGTACAGACGTGCGTTAGTCATGCGCCGGCATTCCCTTTTTTGCCCGAATGCTTGGCCATAAATTCAGCTGCTTCTATGCCATTGTTTCGTAGCTGCCTTCTGTGCAATTTTTCAAGCGCGTCCTGGCCATGTGTGTCCTTTGGCCGATTCCTCAGTGCTGCGTGTGCTGTAAATTCTCCTCCTGACTGACCTTCCTGACTCCCTGACTCTCTGACTTCTGGCAGTGGGAGGTCAGTGCTGGTAAGTTTATTAATTGCGCTTGTTTATCGTCTAGTTAAAGTGTTTTTTCTTCCTTCATGCTTGGATCCTTCTTGTTGGGTCCTTTTTAAGGGTAAGTGTACTATTACTTCTAACTGAGTTCACCTCATAGCAGTTTAAATAATTTTAAATCAAATTTATATGGAAAGGATTATGTTTATTGTTATAAACTCTTTTTAATCATAATCCAATATTAATTTCAGGGTATTTACTATTTATTAAAATGTAATATAAACAATTTATTTCACCAGAATCAAGGGTATTTTAAAATCAACTTAACAAGTTCACGTTTTTCATCCGCTTTCCAGCTTTTAGATAATTTAAAAGAAATGGCGTGACTAGCTGGTATTTTTTCTGCCCAAAGACTTATGATTGTGGCAGGAATACTTGACATAATTGCAGGATTAGCGCTATAACTCTGACTCCTTTTTTCAATTAGTCTTAAGTAAAAAAAAAATCCTTTAATCAGTTCTTGGCAAATTGCATATACCCCAAAGTGATTGCCCAGCAATTTTGGTCAGGAAATTTTCAATTGACCATAATTTTAGCACGAATGGCATGTCCTGGCATACTGCAATTTGAATATTTGAGGAGAATTGTTGCCAAAGTCCTGGTTATTATTTTTTCCTTTTGAATTGACCTGTCTTTTTGAGGGCAATAACTACAAAAGTTAGAGTTTTCTATTTGTAGAGAAATTTGTAATAAATATTTAATGATTCCCAGAGGTTTTAGGTGTATAGAAAGGAAGCTTAAAGTTGCAGTTTTAAAGTTCTATAGTAGACTTTTGAAAGATATTTAGTTCTTATAAGGTGTCTTGTGTTTATTCTACACATTATCCCCGAAAGCACGTAAAATATTAATGGGTAGTATTCACTTACCCTGCAAAAGCAGACGCTTTCCTTAACTTTTCCAAAACGGATCGCGTTATCGATAAGTTAATGCGCCATCTGCTCCGGGAAAGCCACAAAAGGCAGTCGAATGGTAAACAAAAGCAGGGAAAACTTGCTGACATTTAAATAAATTGTTTAACATTAGCCCGAGTCTCGCTGACAAACTAAACTGATGAGAATTGGGGAAAATCCTAATAACAATGAGGGCGACAGAGACACACACACACATGGAAAATGGCAAAGAAATTGCTGCAAATCAAATTTGATAAACACAAAAAACAGACACTGGGCGACCCAAAAAACAAACACAAAAGAAATGAGGGGAAAAGTGACAGGAAAAAATGGGAAAGTGTGCCGAGAATGACAGGATGCGAGAAAAGGACGACAGCGAAATCATCGAGAGCGATGGGCGGCGGATGGCCAGCCGGAAAAATGTTTTATTGCTGCCATAATTTTGAGTGATAAGTGACGAAAAACAGCCGCGTGGAAAATCAATCGATGAGAGTTGGTAAAAAAATGGGATTATTTATGCATCATTTTTCCCATCCACTGATACGTTTATGCTGTTGTATCCGCTACAAGTTAATGGGCTAACGTTTAATAAAGATTGATCGATATTTGGGATAAGGTTAAGTTCAGTTTTTGGTTAGTTCCCTTTTTTTTTGGGAAAAACTATATAGATAAGGGAGAGAAATGAGAATATACTTGATGAAGATGTAGTGTGGGAGTCCTGAGAGAAGGCTTTATAAAATAGGAATAGTTTGATTAAGAGATGTTATTAGTATATCATTATTAGTATTTTTATGCCAAAGACTAGTCAAAAATTAAAACAAAAACTCAGTTTAGGCTAGTTTTAAAGTGGTCAGACTTTTCTTTATATAACTTTTTATTCACTCTGCAATCTTTTGTTTCAATTCCCGTTTTCTTTCCCAAAATAAAAGACAACATTGCTGCGTCACAGCGTATCAATAAAAATTTTTCTCATGCCCGCCCTGAAAAAAAGTCAACCAAAATTTGGCATCCTTTAACCCTAATTTATGCGCGCGAAAGTGACAATTGACGAACTTCTGAGGAAGAGCAGCCTCTACCGACTTCCTCCCTTTTCCCGCTGAGGTAATAAAAATATCCAAGTAAAGTCTCTTTATTAGCCTACCGTAAACCCCTTTCTTTTGCTCCTTTTGTTTGCCAAAAAAAAGAGGAGAAATACAAATAGCAGGCGATGGGCAGCAACTTGTTACATTTGTCATGCGATAATGTCAATTTTGACAGCTGCGCAAAAGGATTCTCCTTCCGACGCTGCGCCTGCGCAAGGATCTCCGAAGGATTTCGTTTCGTTTTACGATCGCTCAGGGCAACTTTGTTGTTAATTTGACGCGCTCTGTGACAATTGGAGTGCCTGACTCTGCCTGCTTCCCTTTTTTGGCTATTATGGAAATAATTTTGTTTTAGTTTTTATTGGCAGTTTAGCGGAACAAAGGACTGCTGTTGACTCTTTTTATTAGGCGGACCCAAGGACTGGCAATTATTTACACTAATCAGGCAGTCGGCTTTCAAGGTGTTGTCCTTCTGGCCAATAAATGTATATATATATATATCCTCGCATGCAACCCTCGTATATATTTTCCTGCCTTTGTCTTGTCTGTTGCGTATTTTGACAATGTGCCTACAGACTGCCTTTGTGTGCTCCCATTGTCCTTCTAAGGTTTTCCTCCTGGGCCCATAAAATTCGCAACAAAGTCAATTCCGAAAGATCTCCGTGTACCCGCTCCTTTGTGGATCCTAGGTAGCGAAACGTGTGTTTCTGTAAAATGATTCGTTATGGTTATCCTATTGCTCCTTGGGAGGCTGCACCACAGATTTACTATGGTTTGTTGATATCCCGTTTTGGGAAATGAAATTGTCGATTATTCTTATGAGCGAAACAAAAGGGGATTTTGGAATACATTGAAGATTACTTCAAATCGGATTCCAGAAACAAAGTACCTTATAGAATATGTTATTTCAATGATTAAAGATATAGATGTATTATTTTAAAAGTCTGTTAGAATTAGCTCTATCTTGCCTCTATTTAATATAAATTTAGAGACAATCTAGTCAAGATCTACTCCTTTAATGATTCTTTATTCAAAATATGTATTATATTCTTCAACTACTAAACAAAAAGATGATTTACACCATTAACAACAATAGGAAGCATATTCCAGCGCTTATTTATGATGATTACATAGATTACATTCATCAGTCTTGAGACATTTCTCCCTGGTAGGTGCCCATTTGCTACTCTCCTCCAACCCCTGTGCACACACACAATATTTAATTAAAAGCAAATGTTTTTGGTTGATTTTATGCCCCGAAATAAACTTGAGCGCAACCTAAGCAAATAACAACATTGCAATGGCCATTTATCACCGACGGCATGGGGCTAATCCTTTTTGGCCAACTAACTTGCACCGTATATCATGTTTTATGGGCCGGCTAAGCAACTGACGCTAAGCTTTTACATGGAATGCCGGGGTGACTCCGGTTCCCGGTTTCCCAGCTCGCAGTTTCCCAGCTCCCAGCTCCCATCTCCTGTGTAAATAACTCATCGATGCGTGTTGGGCAACTGTTACCGAGTATTTTACACCCAGACCCCAAGTCGTCGTTATGTCTACAGACAAATTGCCATAACCATAATGGCAAGCGGCCTGCTGAGGGGATACTTCTACTCCTGTGACCCCATAAAAAGATGATTTCATAGACATTTACTCAACGAATATGAAAAAATAATAGTAAGAATAGTAATAATAATAATAATACAACATAATAATCATAACCATAATTGTTATATTGATGGAATGTTACGACACGACACTGTCTACGCACTATTTCTGGTTTATGACCAGAGATATATGCACTATAGTGTGGATTGGAACTTTCAATATTCCCAGGCAATGTCTGGCTCACATCGTAAAGAAAACAAACGTAATAATTATGCTAAAAATCATATGGCACTTCTCACCCCAAAAGGAACACACACAGGAGAAGTCGGAAGTCCATCTCCTCTTCGTCTCTTTGTTTGCCAGCCGCTAATCTTCAGATTTATATGCAAGGAAGTTGTTCAATAAAATCGTCTAAACCAGATCATAAACAAGGATATTTTATGCCCAGAACCCTGCCCATTTTCTGCAGTCCAGAGGATTAATTCCTGCGTATGACGAACTGACCACTGGACTTTACTACCGGCCAGTGGAAACTCTCTTTTGTTTCTTGTCTTTTTGCGACTTGAAAAAGTTGGCACGTATTTTGTTAAAGAAATTGAGTGAAAAAATTGGGAAAACAAAAATATATGAATATAGAAGCAAATAATATTAAACAAAATGATATTTAAATAGTTTATTAGTTTCAAGTACTTATATCTTCATTAAGGCTGAGAAACTAAAGCAAATTTCTATGTCCTTTGTTATATATTTATATATACATATATCTCCTTTCTAATCCCAACTATTTCCCTCATCCCAGGACATGTGTTACTTTCCCTGATTGCTCTCAACTCATTAACTTTTCCTGCTTCACTCAATCCTATCAGAGATCTGCCAAAGTGCTCGGGTCATAATCGTACTGCCAAAATATTCTGGGTACTCATCATAGTCATCATCATCGTCATCGGAAGCTCCTGCAAGATGCCAATCGAAAATAAACAGATACACAGAGAGAGAGAGAGGCCAGGCCCTCATCTCATCTTATAAACATGTCAAAAAGGACACTTAAGGCAAATGCGTTCAAATGATAATTACGCAAGA
This sequence comes from Drosophila bunnanda, assembly GCA_035046265.1. Taxonomy (NCBI): domain Eukaryota; kingdom Metazoa; phylum Arthropoda; class Insecta; order Diptera; family Drosophilidae; genus Drosophila; species Drosophila bunnanda. The sequence continues at coordinate 10,975,351 of JAWNOB010000075.1, forward strand.
CAAAGGCAAGATGAGGAACTCTAGCCAAGACAGAGGGATAAGGCAGATGAAGTGGCAACAACTATTACAACGCACTTGGAACGGCAAGGATCCGATTCGGAATCCCAATCCGAATCCGCCTCGCTAGTTGTCCATGGAGGCAATAACACTAAAAACTTACGACCAAAGGCAACAACTTTGGGCGAAAAGAAATGTTGGCCAAAAACAAAAGCGCAAAACTTTCGCCCCCAGAAAACATAAAGCCAACTGTAAGCATTCATGAGGATTTAAACGTTTATTTATAAGTGAAGTTGGGCTGCTCGGGGAGGCAGGACTCAGGACTCTGTGGATTTTTTTTTTCTGGGGGAGAGGTCCTGACTTCCAGGACAGAGTTCAACACTTCATTGAATTGGATTGAGCTGGGAATTCCGCTCACTTCAAGTTGATAAAATCAATGGATGCGTTGTTAGCCAATGATTACAACACTCTTCTGCGGCTTACAGTCTGCCCAGACACTTAATTAATATTATTTATCTGGTCCTTAGCCGTCTCTCATTTTTCCTATCTCCCAAGTGGAGTTTATTGCCCAACCTCCTTGCAGTCCGAGAGGCTTCATATATCCATATCCCATATCCCATGCATGAACACATTTGTTTGTCTTTCATTGCTTTCGGTATTTGCTTACTGGACGTTAATGCTCATTGAAAGCATAAGGATTAAGGGTATAATGGGTTAAGGAGATGTTTAATTAATTATTTCAATGATTTATATTCATGAATTTAGAAGTAAATAATTTCAAATAATTTTATTACAAGGTTTAAAGGATTGTTTGATTTTCCTATCCTATTTTCGTATTCTTTTGGTATATAAATATTCTCAAATATTTATTAAAGCTCAATTTAAACCATAAAAACAAGTCTATAACATTTTCCATGTATTACTGAGTATCAAAAAGTTAATCCTGCCCTTTTCGGGGCTTCGTTTTCATTCATTATCCCCCGTTTCGATAAGTGGAATCCTAGCTGTGGCCCAAAAAGGATTCATCTCCCTTAATATCTAACTTTCCTACCCCCTGCACTTTCCATATAATTTTCCTTCGTGCAGTCAATTAACCCGAGGCCAAAAAGAGGTTTGCCGAGTCCAATCTGTTGACTTGTTGTCTGCCGTTTCCCTTTCCTTTTCGCTTTTTAGCTGGTATTTTGGGTAGAAAAATGGCAATTTCCTGCAACTTTTGTATAGGAATAAAAGTAAACATTAATCCATTTACAAGCTCTCTCTCTGCTCTGAGTCGTCCGTTGGCATGGCTTTCACTTAAGCGACGTGGTTTTAAAATTTACCAATTAAATTAAGTGCAACCGCAGGCGGCATGCGAATGAGCCACAGCTCAAACGCAATTCTCGGTTCTCATCTCGAAGCCCTCGGTTGTGCTCAACTATTCATAAACCGAGTTGACTTGATAGTTCGAAGGTTGTCTGTCTGTTATGAGAAAGCTACACTGGCCAAAAAAATGATCAGGAATATAAATAGAGTAGATCTAGATGAATATTATTTCGTCTCTTATCATTTCTTACAGAATCTTTTCTCTATTAAATTTATTATTCATTTAATTTAAATTTTCAGAAGCTAGTTTATTTCTTATTGGTTTATCTATTATCTTGTGATCATTTCTTATATTTTCTCTTTGTGTATTAACTCGTGTCGTATGTGCTCTTGCAAGTTATTTGCCGCTTAATTTGATTTGCCTTTTGAAATTTTAGTCCTTTCGAGGAGTGGGCTGCCAAGGGTTAAGTGGCGAGTCCTTTCTGTTCTGTCAGCAAGGAGTCATTGAGTCCCGGCTGTTGACTGCTGCTTTGTCACTTTGTGTGATTTATGAAATGTTGTGTAATTAACTATTTATGACTCGTTTTTGCCCTCTACAAAGTAAACGTTACCATGGCCCAAAGCAATTGAGTATTTCTCTGTGGACGTGTTTGGTGTCTAGTGAAATGTATCTTGCCAACAAAAAGAAAGAGAATGAGGTTTGTTTTGGAATAAGTTTCGTTAGTTGCTTTCAGCGGAGAATGTTAAGTTTTAAACAGGTAATTTATTTACTAGGAAAATAATAAATTGTATACTATTATTATTATATTTTCTATCTTGAAGCTTCATAATTTAAGTATTTTTCCAGTTTTAATTCTCATTTAAAGTCGTAAAATTCTCCATCCACAATATGAAAGAGTTCCATTTCTCTTTGTATTAATTTGACATGCAGACCTGTCATCGTCTCGCCGTGTGTCCTCGTCAAACTCACACAAGAATAAAATTAAAAAACAAAAAATGCGAACTCTACTTAATTATTTACGGCAAACATTTTATTACATTTTTAGTAATTTAACCGACAGTCATATCCATTTCTTTTTATTTTCCTTTTTTTCACCATTTTATAATTTTGGTTTCCTTCTCATTTCGTGTGTGTTCATTTTTTTCGTTTGTCGGTTTCATTCGTTTGTCACATTTAATTGAATTTATGTAGTTTTATTGTCGCCTGGCCAGTGTGCATACAACATTTTCGCATTAATTTTTATGTTTTCAAATAAACGAATATTTTTTATTCCAGACTGCCTCTGTTTGTGGTTTCTCCCGCTCACCGCCGCAGGCCAATCAAAAGATGAACTGTCAAATTATGCAAATAATTTTCCACAGTCACGCATGCGGCTCTCTTATCGTATCCCAGCAATCGAGGACTCTCACTTTAATTGCCTCTAATTTGGTTAGCGGATAAAAAGGGAAATCCACGGGACCACCACCTGTGTTTTTCTCAAGGCGTGCTGCTAATTGGCTCGGAAAATCGACGCGACGGCCGAAAACCCCATGGACATCAAAGGCAGGACTTTGGGCTTCGGGCTCTTCCTTCAGTTTTGTCACCCTGTTTCCATTCCGTCTGTCTCTATCAAAATATTTTCATTGCATTTTTGGGTGTGTCGCTGTTATTGTTACCCTGTTTTGTTAGCAAAGTGCAGTTTTGTGACGATGCACAGGGAAAAATATATGAATTCTTATTTAAGTTTAAGTTGATTCATAGTAAAAATTGTTTAATGTGGTTTATACTTTCAAAAAAGCAACAATAATTAAATTATAATAGAATAACGAACTGAAGACAATTTATTAATGTATTAATATTAATAGTAATTAATCTTCTAATTATTAAATGTTTGCATAAATGCTGTGAATTTTAATACGAGTTTGGTAATTTGTTTCTTTTTAATCCGTAATCAAATAAAGTCTACCATTAATCGTGTTGAAATTATGTATTCAAAAATATATAAATAATATTTTTGATATTAATATATCATTAATATATTAATATATATTCATATTTTGAATATAGATTTAAGTTTAGTTAATTTTGTTCTGTGTACGGTCAGTGGGATTAGTTGATATATTCCATCGTTTGTTGTTATTGCCGCAGTTTATGATGCGTATAGGGAGCTCTGCTCTACACTTGCCAGCTCATATTTTGCGGCTGACATTTATGGTGGGAAGTGATGCCAGCCCCGGGGCTTAGTGAAATTTCAGGTTTCAGGGTTTGAGCCAAATTCCGGCTTTAGTTAAGTTAGGAGTTTGGCATTTGGTCAGGTGGCTTAATTAGTCCTGTGAAAAGTGGAATGACTCAATGGTAGGTACACTAATGAGATACAATGGTGAACATCTTTGGCATTTTTATATTTAAATGGTAAAAATAATAAATAATACTTTCCTTAATAGAATTTGTAACATATTTTAATCCTGCTTTCTATTTTTTACGTATTTTTAACCTATGACACCGCCATTTTAATATTTCTATACCCTTAACCCTCTCCTGTTTGCCAGCTTGCGGCAAATATTTTTTATAGTTGGAAAAGTTGCCCAAAAACCCATGACTCAGCATTGCAGAAAGTGAAAAAAATCATAAATAACATATCACGGAATAAACAAATACAATAGAAGCAGAAAAAATGCCTCGGACAGGACATCATCAGGCTAAAAAACTATGAATATTCATAAAATTATTGAACAATAGAAATTGATGATGTGTTGTCAAATGGCACACACAAAAATATTCCACATTGATTGATGATATCTAATGACATGGAGAAAAATTCCTGCAAATATTTCGCCTTCTTGCCAAAAGTCACAGAAATTCATACACATTTTATGTGAAGCGCAACTAAAAGGGGAAAGTGTAGCCAAAGTCCAGACAGTCATACATCAAAATCATCGGGATTCGCAGGATAGCAGAAACACACCCTTCATATGTGCGGAATGCCTCTAAAATAACCCCTTCCGCGGCGAGTGACTTCAACCCACGCAAAAATAGATAAAAAATAATACAAAATCGAGAAGAGAGGATGCTACACCCTGCTGGCAATCAAAGGCAGCAGTCATAGGAAAGGACATGAAATATGATCGATGAGCGGCTACTGTGGCCCTCCGTCTGGGCTTCTCAATCCAATCCTCCCGCTGTGACTGTCCACAAAATGGCACAATTAACGTGGCACATCCTTTCAGCCAAATTTCGGCCTGTGGACAACAATTGTTGAACACGGTAAATAAATGTCAGAGCCCTCTCCCTCGCCTCGTCGATAACATAATGACATTTTCGTATCATTTTTCAAATTGTAAAAAAAAAGGGAAAATTCGATTTTTTTTTTTTTTGTTTTGTTGGAAACCAAAATTGAAATTGTTTTGTCAGTTTGGTGGTTGGAGTGTGGGTCGAGTGTGTGTGTGTGTGTGTGTGTGTGTGTGTGTATGTCCTTTCGCAGCTGGATACCGTCAAACATATTGGAGTTTTAATTATGATTTTTTATTGGTTTTCCCCCTTTTCGGTCCGCTGTTCGCGCTTAGTGTTGTTGGTCAAACAATTGTAAAATGATATTTTCCTTTGACAACCCTTTGTAACGAGTTTTTAAAATGTGTCTCTCCATCGGCCGGTTCGATCGGATTATCACAAGTGTCAATCGAAAAGGGCGATAGTATATGTAGTTCCTGTTGCCTTTCTTTTTTTTGGGTATTATGCCAGCACTAAATGGTTTTTTGATCTATGAGGGGTCAAGTCTTCGCTTTGGTCCCATAATATTGACAGAGTTTTTATGGCAAGCGAGGCGTGGAGGCGCAAACGATTATTGAGATAACCCCTGCTGGGGGCTGTTCAGATCCTGGATATAATTATCGGAATTAAAAGGGATCAGTTACTGATTGTTGAAAAGGGATTCGATTTTCTGAGTTGAGTCATAGAACTTGATTGTTTTTAGGTATTTACAAAATTGATACTTTAAATTTCAAACAGAGAAAATGAAAAGGATCTAAGTAAAGTAAGTATAAAATATATTTGTTATTTTATAAATACCTTTATATTAATCTTACATTTTAGTTGCTTATAAACTAATTCTTGTTATTCTTCCAACTATTTCTTCTATCTAAAAAGTATTTAAATAAATGTTGTCCTTTTGCTAGCATTGCTAATTTTCCTACCCATTCATAGGACGTTCTGTTGTGCGTTCTGCTTCGAATTTCCGCTGGAAAAATGATAATAACGTGTCCGGTTCTGGCAGCTCCTCAAAATTACAGTAATTTTCCCCTTTTTGGCCAAGGGTTTGCAAATTATTTGGCCGCCTACGTGTGCGGTTGCAACCCGCCACTTAAATTGTCACACGTGCAGGCCAGGCCAGGTGTGTGGCAATTATAAAGTCATCTTGACATAATCAAAAGTGACAATTACAGCCATTGAACAGGAAGACGAACCGACTAACCGACCCCCCAATGATTATGCGGTGGCTGACGGCAAAAAAGAAAGTCAATTGCACCGTGTGTATGTGATATTGGTAATATCTGGTTGCGACTGACAGAATTACGAGGCGGCGGCCAAAGTCACGCGTCATTAGGTAGGGCATTTTCAGGCCCACAGCCAATGCCAGGTGACAATCAACCCAACATAATAACAGTTATTGAAAGAAAATTCAAAGAGTTTTCCAACTACAAGCTAAGGGTTTGAAATACCAAAATATAATGCAATTTATAAACAATTTGAGACTAAGAATAAAGTATATTAATACATTACAGGGCTTCATTTATTTATACTTTTAAAATATTATTCTCAATATTATTCTCATATTATTCTCTTTGCATCAACATTACCTATCGATCTTCTTCCTTGGGTTCTACCTGCCAAGTGTTTGGATAACTCCCGGTCAAAAGGTGATGGATGGATGAGCTGGAAAACGTTCTGACACTAATCCAATCGGCATTCACCAACAACTTCAGTGAGTTTCAAAAATGATATGCAAATTTATGTAAGCCTCAACTAAACGTTAATTTCGTTAAGCGGCTGGGCACACAGAGGCTGAGAGGGGAAAGACCTTTTTTCCCAGATGGAGTCAACATTGTAATACCTCAATAATCTTACAGGGACACACCTCTCTCACGCGCACACACACAGGCCAACTCGAAGGGAACTCCTCCTCGCCCATCCTGACAGTTGTAAATCTCATTAAGGGGTTATTGACTCCCCGAAGCGGGCGCAAGGATTAAAAGGAGAGGGCTACAGGACAAGGTAGGGAACAACACAAAAAATAAAGGGTATTCTAACCCCATCTCGGGACGGCTGAATTTTCTTTCTTTTTACGCTTCAATTAATACAAAAGTGTCTTCGTTCAACGGGACTCTCTTGTCTAGATCTCTCCCTCCAAATCGGGGAAAACTCTCTGACAGCACAATTGACAGGAGAGTTAACCTAACCCCACGACAAATAAAAATCTGGCAAGTCTAAGGCTTCCACAATTTATGCAAATTAATTTAGAAATGTCTCTCTGTCCACCCTCAAGTGTCAGCCAGATATACATCAAACGAAGGCCGGATGGGGGAAAGGGTATTCAGAAGAGTATAGAGAACGAGAACGAGAACGAGACTTTTGTAATTAAGAATGCATATCAAGTGGCAAGTAAATGCTGTTCATAAAACATAGAAAAAAGTAAGGTAAGTACACTGCGGCAGGAATGTGAATGGGTTATAAGAGGAGGCAAAGGTCAGGGAGTGAGAGCAAGTTAAAGAAAAAGAAAACGGCTTCTAGGTAATTTATTAAGGACAGACTGCTTATTGTCTTTAAGGAATTATTTCAAAGAACATTAGGAACAAGTTATTAAAATATAAATAAGGTATCAAGTAGATATGTAAAACAAATGAATAAAAATATTTGCAAGTGTTTAAGTAAACACTATTTAAGTCACAAACTGTTTCTACATCAATTTCCGATAGCATAACATTTTTTAAATGGTTAAAACTCTCTGCCAAAATTCCTCTTCAAGAATTTTACAAATTTAATAAAAATGATTTAATTTATACAATATATACCCTTTAAGGCAACACAAAAAATAATCATAGAGCAAAGATCCCTACTCAAGCAACCACAAAAGTTCAACCGCAAAAAAAAAAGAAAGAAGAACCTGCAAATGCAGATGCAAATACCAAGCCGAAAGCCAAAGATGTTTACCTTTCGAGAGGAATCTCTGCCTGCACTTTACCGATTAAAAACAAAGGGCAAACGGTCTTGGCCTCATCAGCAATTGTGCAGTTGCAGTTCCCAGCAAAAAGGATAACTGGTAACTTCAAAAAGCACGCTGAGGCGGCATCAAGGAAATCAACTTTCGCCGAATGCAAATAATGTAAAAGCATCCGCATCCTGAATCTCAATAAAGGGGCTTCTACGCACTTTTTTCCTCGCAGTAACGCATAATGCGGTCAATGAACTGGGAAAGAGGCAAGACAAAAGCCGAGGTTCGGCCTGACATTGCCGCTCTGTTGTCAACTGGAAAATGCTGTGAAGATGCAGGTTGGGGTTAAGGAAATGCACTGAAAAAAAAATTAAGGATCCTTACAAAATATAGGAAGACTCTAATGAGGTGAAAAACGAAAGGCACATGATTTTACTCATGTTAATTGTATTATTTTAGATTTTATCCTTTTTAAACATCTTTTCTGTAAACTAAACTATGTGCTTTTATGAACAAAAATATATTAGTCGAAAGCATAAAATTTAACGAAGAATCTGCATTAATTTAAATATAGTAGTATTTATCTTTTTAAATAAAGTAGTCTAATATTACTTATTTTAACTTTTTTCAGTCAGAACATATTGAAGGAGTCATTTCCGACCCTATGAATCATATATATTCTTGATCAGCAACTACAGCCGAGTCAATCTAGCCACCTCAGAAAGGAAAAATTTTTTCAAATTTTTTTTGAATTTTTTCAAATTTTTTTGTTTAAATTTTATATAATTAAAATTGTCAAAATTGCCAAAAATTTTATTTTCTTTAAGTTTTATATTGAGTATGCACATTTATTAACCCTATAAAAACTAACACAAAAAAGCTTTCCGAGTTAAAATTAATGCATTTTTGGCTTGGTTATGATCGATTTAAAATAGAAAAAACCATATTTATGTTCAAGATTTACTTAAATTTTGTTCAGTATAAAAAGTAAGGACTATTCGCCTTTTTCTCCTCCTTATAATTTTTTTTTTGCATTTGCAATTGCATGGCAAACCTCAACAGCTGCTAAAATGTGCGTATCAACCCCTGGTGCCCTACTAGGGTAAGTGTTAAAAACAAAAGGAGTAACCCCCTCTATAAAAAAAAACCCCTCCTTGCAACATCCACTCCCTTTTCTCGATGCTCACCTTCACATTCTAGTCGCCCACAAAAGGGGGAAATTATCATGTCATGTCATTGCGTGTCTTCTATTTGCATTCTGGGTTTTCCTTATTTTTTCGCATTTAAATTTTACTCTAGGATAGAGCTGGCTAGGGACAGTGCGTGGCATAAAACTACATCTATATCAATATAAAATAATATAAAAAAAATACTATACATCAATATATTAAATTGCATTACTAACTAATCACTATAAACTCTTATTTCAATTGAAAAATTTCCATTACTTCACCTTAAATAAATAGTAATAAAGTTAATTGTCCAATTTATAACCCATTTTATAGTTTCTGCTACGCACTGTACATTATATTCTTGCATATATATTGGGTAACATCTGCTTAAAAATAATTGCAAGTTTGCGAGAGATTTTAATGGTTTCGGCAGCGTGCCGCTCCCTCGGGGAATGTTTAAACTGTGCTAAAATATCATAGTTTATGGGGGAAATGGGTTCCAGTTGGACTAGTCCTGTTCTAGGTCTCAGTCTCGCTGGGGGTGGCACTATATGTCCCATGTGGCAACATGTGGGCACTTATGCAAAATGTTAGCTTGTCATTGCAAACTTGTGTTTAATTAAAACGCTGCTAATATCAGTTAATTTCTTCTCATTAAATTGTGACACTTTATGTGTGTGGGGAGATGTGTTGGGAATATTAATGGGTTTATCGATACCTTCCTGGGAATAGTGTGGAATAGAATATTGCCATTAAAAAGATATTTTATGAATTAATGAAATTTAACGACTGCAAAGTTTGGTTTAAATGGAAATTGTGCTAAGGAAGTTTTACATTTCAAACCCTTGAATTTGTTAATAGAATTTAAATTCCATAAATTTTATTAATCTAAATTTGTAAAATAAACAATATAAAAGTTTATCTATCACACCCTGACAACAATCAAATATCAATAATAAAAACTCCACCTACCCTTGCCAACTTCTATATCAAATTAACGCTAATTAACAACCTGGGAGGGAGGCATCTACCCGACTGCTCATAATTTACTTCATTACAATTGTTGATGAAAACAATCGACGGTAATTCACAGTGAAAAAACTGGAACAAAATCTACATAAAGAGCAATAACACAAATAAAAAACTACCCAAAAAGTGAAAGGAACGGGGGACAATTAAAGGCGACAACAAACCGCCCCGTTGACCCCGGGGACACAAGAGGGGGTGGCTGGCTAATGACAGTGATGCAAGTCCTGAAATCAAAAGGCATTATTCCTCCCGCCGCGAGTGTTGATTAGATATATGTCCTGCAGAGTACAGTTGCCTCATCCGTGAATTATGAACTCCTCGGAGGGGTGGGTTTTCGGACACACCTGAAAGCCATAGAACCTGCGAGCTGCGAGGGTGCAACTGTACACGCATGTGGCTCATAAAAGATACATTTATAATGGCCAGCGGAGATACTTGTGGGCCCGAACAGTTATACATAACAATAATTCGGTAATTGCCAGACAATCGTAACATTTGCAGGGGGATACATTTATCCTTAGTCCATTGCGTGTTCATTTCAATTTCCCTTTATGCGGGTGGATATATGTATATCCTTATGTGGGCGAGAAACAAGTGTTCCCGAATGTTATTTATGGCAATTATAAGCAATTTTTGAAGTTCCTTGGCTGTCGTTAGCGAGTCCATGAATGATGTATTAAGGTTATGACTGGGACGTTAAATGAAACACGTGGCCCGGGTAAGCGACTCCAGGCGTAAATGTGTGAGGTTAATATGTTAGAAAATACTTTTATGGTAAAAAGAATCCTTGAATAAATAATTGAAGCATAGAACTAAGTTCTAAGATTAATAAATAAATTGTATATACTATATATTTCCTATAAAGTAAGAAACCCCTTCATTAACTACTATTTCCCACAGTATAAACCCCTTCTAAATCTACAAAAGAACAATGCATATGGTTCTATATAAAACCCATCAAATATATTATCCAAATCAAATCAGAAATTGACAAATTTCTCTTTAGGGATAACTTTATCCACGCTGCTTAACCTTGAGAGTGAAAATAGCTAAGCGACCCCTAAAGCCAACCACTTGAAATATTCTCATGACCTCGATATATACAATTTCCTATGCTCTAATGGTTGGAATTACAACGAAATTGTTTCGCAGCGATCGGGGATTTTCACACAGAAATTAGCTGGCAGTAAATGCAGTTTAACTTGCATTAGCACAGTGTGACATTTCATCAAGATCCGACCAGGACCAGAGACATACCAGAGGGGGTGATGCCGAGTACCACTGACAACCGAGATTGAGTCGCCACGCGCAATTAAACTCTGCAACTCGCAAAGGAGTGTGACAAATTTCTACTGACGAGCACTCTTGAAAGGGAATACACTTGGAGAAAATAAATAACACTCTATAACAAAAACAAGAACATCAAGATCAATATATAAGTAAAGTTTAAAGTTCTTTTGACCTTAATCATATGCCCACAAATGTATTTTCAAGTATCTTTAAGATTACATTAATTTCCTTTTCAAATCTAATGTAAATATCTTGCAAATTATTTGAATTTCCTTTTCAAATTCTCTTTTTTTTTAATATTTGTTCTCAGTGCACACACACGGTAGCCCCGAAATGAACCAGCAGCCTAACCATTGAAGCGGCAAAACATGAGAGCAATCACGGATCGAGGAGATGCAGACACGGATTCAGATGGCGAGATGCAGATACAGATACAGATACCGCACGGGGCGGCAGATACAAATACGGCGGGGCGTGAGAACGTCGAGCGAAAAGAAAAAAAAAACGAGGAAGCGAAAGAAGTAAACGCGAATGAAGTGAGTAATTAACGCTGCATGCGGCGTCCTCCCTGGAAATTGCGTCCTCGCGAGGGTCCTTCCATCTATTCATCCTGCGCCTGGTCACGCCGATTGACGGTGACATATGCGGGTCGCCGTTGTATCTGCATTTGTATCTGTATCTCTCAGCGAGGCGCGGAAGTCCTCGCCAGGTACTACACTCGAGGCCCATTAGGGCAAGGGTGCGTCCAAATTAACATGACGCAGAATGAGCCCTAAGGCACTGTGGTGTATAATTCAATGGAAATTATAAGGAAAATTATTCAGAAATTAAAATAAAACGTAATAGATTAAGATAAATAATATTCCAAATTGCAAAAATATTGTTGAATGTTTATTGTATTGTAAAATATGGTTTAAAAATCGAGGCAATCAAGAAAATGTGAAAGGGAGTTGAGCATGGATAGTAGTTGTTTACGTTTTTATACATTTTAAAATGTAATAAAATACTTGGATATATTTTTTCTATAATATTTCAAGTGTATACTATTTTCCTGAACTCATACCACTGTTCATTTTTGAGTGCATAAAATTTATTTAATTGTTTCAACACGCACAACCGAAATTCCCCCCTCTGGAAGACGAATCCATCTCTGACTGTCTCTGTTTGTTGTTGTTTTGGTTTGGCTTTTTGTCAGTTTCCTTTTTGTGGGAAAAGGCGTGTGAATCCCCTTTCCGGGTGTGGGTTTTTTGGGTTTTCAGGATCAGGACTAAACTCACACCCACCGAAGACCACCACCGACAACCACCGGGCGCACGAAATTACCATCAAATGAACTTATCGCTGGCGAAACTATTTTACGCCACTTTCCCAAGTGGATTCCCGTGTTTGGCTTATCGCGTCCAAAGGTTTTGTCCGGTCCGTGCAACACGTGACGACGACTGTACCAGCCTAGGCCCATACACTCACCCCTCCAAGGGTGTCACAGTTCGCTGTTGTCGTTTGACATATTGTCAACCCACGGCGGCTATCAACAATTACACGTGTCCCCCGTGTCCGGGTCGTGTCTTGCCGAAATTTGCATATTTTTCTAATTAATCGCATGAAATTTTCATATAATTTTCTCGTTGTGTGTGCCTATATCGGACTGATAAAATTCCCTTGCTTTAAATAATTAATAATTGTCGCGTGTCCCTCGCACCCGAGTACGCGCCCGTGTTGTATAAATTAATGAATTCACTCTAAAATTTATGATTTGGGGGAAAGTAACTTATGGTATAGGGTATTATTTAATACTTTAACTATAAATTCTTTCAACCAATATCTCTTATTTTTATTATATTACAATTTCCGCTTAAGCTAATTCCAAAAATTACCCTCCCCTCCACAAACCCTATAATCCCTTCAGAAAAACTCCCTCCCATTTGGAGATTAAATATGTTAACTAAACACAAAAGGCAACAGGAGAAAACTCGCATTGATCTGTCACAGAGCATTATTTTTCAATTAGATCTTGTATATATTCTGCCCCGTGAATGAATCAACAAATATTTACATTATCCAAAAGATAAACATTTGCTGACGATCGATCGATCATCTCGATGAGGCTCTTTCCCCTAGTTTCACACCTAAATTTTTAGAGCTCGCATAGTGAGCAGGTTGGCCAGGTGTTTTCCGGGCGATTGAAACGGGGTTAAGTCATCAATAAGCCATGCCATCCAGCCATCCAACCACCGTATACAAATGAGTCACTCCAGAAGCGATTGCGACGCAATTTAGTTTCAGTTTTCTCACAGTACTTATATAGATGGGGGGGCAGAGTTTCCTCCAACCTCCAACCAAGTTTACATAACCCAAAAAAAAGAATTGGGAAAGCGCTGAAAAGTTCCCACAGCAGAGCAGCGTGGAGATGCCAATGCAGTTTTAATGATTTACAATAACAAAGCAACAATAGGAAGCCAGGATTTACGTTGATGCATTGCCAACAGGTGAGATTGTTGAGGTTGAGGGGTAGCGATTTCAATTAAAAGTGACACAAAATTCTCTGACAAAGGGAAACAATTTCAAATTGCATGTGTGCCATGGGAAAGTTGTGGGACACTCTTCACATACTCAATGGGGAGAGTCCTCTCGGAATCCTTACTGCTACTGCGTCGCACTTGAAAATTTTCGTTAAACACACTTGAGCATGTTGAGGGTAGAGGTCACCCTACGAAACAAAAAAAAAAATGTGTAAAGCCCTCAAGTGTTTTTTGTGAGTTCCGCAGCTCATTCAAAAAAGTTTGCAGGTGTTCCCTGCTCGATACGTACTTGAATATACATTTTCGTATTCGGCTTTTTGTTGTTTTGTGTGTTCTTGAACCAAAACACGGGTTCCTTAAAATGCCAATACACTTATCGACATCGATGAGAAGCGGGCCATGCAAATATTCCTTCAAGTTGATGCCATCAGGAATATAAGCACAGTGAACAGGGAAGGGAAGAAGGAAATTCCACCGAACAGGACGACTCCTAGTTACAGTGGTTTAAGGATTAAGGAGCAACAATAAAATAACTGAAGGAAATCTTTAAAGAATATAATTCTTGTCATAGATTTCTACTACTAAAGGTATTTATTATTATTATTTTTATTTTTAAAAATATTTCTTATGAATAAAATCTATATAAGTTCAGTGTTCTTTTGCTAAAGAAGTTTATGAGTCACGTTTTGAAAAATAAATAAATATAATTTCAGGGTGAAGGAGCCACAGCAACCTCAACAACATCAACATCTCCGATACCAAGGAGAAAAAAAAACAACTTTCCCTATGCATTACACATTTATTAAACATTAAGAAAAAGGAGTTCCCTGCATTTAGGGGTTCGAGTTGAGGTTGCGGACAATGAGGATCGGCACGTTGATGTCCTTGATGATGACTATTGAACTTTTCAAAACATGATGAAGTGCTCCCTGGCTCGATTTGCTTATAAGCTGAAGCTAAAGCCGTGGCTGCATCGTGCTCCTTACCCCCTAACGTTCTCCTCCTCTCTCCGTACAAGATGATGCTATATGCAAACAATGGAAATCTTTCCCGTAACGGGATACGGACCCCAAGCGAAAGGGCACCCTCCAACTAATCACAAAGTGCATTTTCTGCTCGCGGCAGTTGGTAAACAGAGAGCGTTAATACAACAACAAAATAAATGGTAAGGGTTAACGAGGAGGAGGTGAAGCCGGGGGAAAAGTGAAGTGAAATAAAAGTCCAGCTGAAGGTCCATGCATACGAATTTAGCATTAGATACAGAAATGCTCAGATAGCTATAAATAACAAAAGGATATCTATTAAGTTGATATATTCATTGCAGGTTACTATAATTTTAGTTAGAAGCTTGTAATGATATGAAGGAATCATTTCCGATCCTATAAAGCATATATATTCTTGATCAGCATCACAAGACAAGTCAATCTAGCCATCCCAGGCAGAAAAAAATTTTTTTAATTTTTTTAATGCAGTTACATCGTTAAAATTAAAAAAAAAAAAAAAAAAAAACAGATTTGATACGGTAAGTAAATATCGGCCTCCTGAAGTTAGTTTCCTTTCTTAATTTTAACCAAGTTCCATTAAATATAATAAAATATTCCATAAAGAAACTAGAATTTTTAACAGGTTCTAGCTGTAATCTAGCTGAATACGAGGGAAAAAGGTATAATGTATTTGTATACTATACAAACTGAAATAAATGTCTTTTAAATACTGAAATCTTTTAATCCGTACCCTATAAATCGATCTTAATTCCCCTCTATATTTTTGACTTTTTTTAATCTTAAAAAAAAACCTCTGGCATCACTGATTAGGGGATACTTTTGTCGGTGCCTTTAGCTGGCACTTACCTCATCCTGCTAGGAGCTACCCTATTGCTCTTTCCCTTGCATTTCTTTTTATGGAGTTTTCAGTTTGCTTTTCAAGAAGAAACAGCAGCCGGAACAACAGCAAATACTACAAATAATCATAATAATAAAATGCCAAGTTGTACATTTTGCCGTTACCAGAGTTCCTAGCACTGTTTCCATCTCTCTTCACTTCGGACTTGGTCTCTTTTCCGTGGTGAGTCATTCCGCTGCAGCTTGCGTGGGGGCACAAAGGGGTTAATGCACTGCATTCAATGGAAAAAAAAACCGAGAAGAGTCCTTGGCAATAAATATAAAAATCTTTACCCATTTATTGTTCCACTAAGGTCGGGTATTTTTCCTGGCACTTTTGCTTAGGGAAGGATTTTAGGAGGAACCTCTAAAAGACCATAGATTTTAATTAATATATCATTAATCTATGAATAAATTTGTGGGAAATGTAAAGAGTATTAGCATTAACCAAGGACCAAACTCTGCTCACCCCAGTTCAGGCCAGTTTTCTACATAAAACCATTAACGTAGCCAAAGGACAATTGAAGTTCCTGCCCCGCCCATGCAATAATCGTTCCCCATTCCTCCTGACCCATCATATAACACCCACAGTGGACCACTTACTAAGTGTTGGCAGTCCGGCGGCAACAATCGCAATCATAATAACTGTGGCAACAACACAGGAACACACACTTTTATGGCCCACAGCCTACAGAGAGAGAGAGAGAGAGCAGCAGCACGAGGAGATTACAAATGATTTGAATAAATTTGCAATAAAATAAAACAGTGTATTCTATTTTCGAGCTGGAATTGTGTCGACAATAAAACAATTTTTGTGCGGCAAAAACGGAGGCAATTGTCCGGCTTCCCTGATTTGAAGTTTAAAGGGAATTTCCTGGCCAACAGCAGCATCAGCACAGAGAGGCTATAATAACATTGTGGTTAAAATGTTGCAACAGCAGTGGGAACAGGCCATTACAAGTGTCAAAGCGGCAATTTATTGTTTGTAATCATGTGTATCTATAATTGTGTCTGGCGGTGTGCCTGTGACGGGGGGCTTAAGCAGTTAATCATATAAATATGGCGACGTTGGGCGTCGCTTGGCGCTTATTATTTTTGCCTCGGCTGCGATAACATGGCTTCCAAGCAACTTGCACATTGATTTAGTAGGACAGTGCCTTCCATGACTATAAGGGTTTACTTGAAGATTATATATAAAAAAATATTAAATAAACTTACAAATGAATAATTACTTTTCTGAATCAAAAACATTGTTTTGTATGACTTTTCTAGCTAATTCATTTATTATTTAACTAAGATAAATAGTACATTAATTTATAGCTCACAAAATATACCTAATCTCTTGCCATTTCACAACGAAAATCATCAAAATTTAATTATTTATCTAATAAATTTCAATAAAATACAATGTCCTTATGACTCGCACTGTCTTTACTCTAAAACTTGTGTTTCAACACTCTCTCTCTCTTTCTCTGGAGAGATAGAGATGTGTTTCGCATGCCAAAAACCAAAGCTAAAGCCACAAAGTCATAAAATTACTTTCGCGCATTATAAATTTATAGTTTACTTTGGTTTTTAGCTCGGGGTGTGAGTTTCTGGCACTCAAGCGTAAAAATTTATTATGCTTATGGTTGAGATGATCGGAAAGTATGAGGGTTAAATGGGGCGGGGGACTTAGACACAACAAGGACTACGACGACTTTGTTGCTATTGCCACAGCAGATGCTGTTCGTTAGCCATCGCGGACATAAGTCATTTATATTGTTACAAATTGTACGCGATTTGCCGTCCTCCTTAAGACATAACACTTGCACCAGATTGGACGTCGGTTAAGACTTAAATGCCTTTGTCTTCACTTTTGAACTTTGTTGGCTTGGCCCCAGGGGTTAAATGGCATCTTTAAGATGGCCAATTTTGTGGGAGAGGAGATTTAAAGGATTGCAAAGGCATAATTAATGGTTTAGAAAATATGGGAGAAATCATAGGAAATTTCTCAAGAAGAGAAAATGCTAGAGTCTCTAGACATATATTAATAAAATAAATATATTAGATACATGACTTTAAATTCCAAGAATTTAATAAGCAATACATTTCTCATATCCTCTTGATAAATCGAAAATAATTTATAAAAGATATCAGTGCCAAGCGAAACTAAAAAGCAACAAGAATGGCTTCACCTTTCCTCATTTCCCTTCAATTTCCATTTCTGACCTCATCCCACAATCCGACTGTTTGCCATTTACCAAAGTGCAAGGAGATACATATATACATCAAGGGGGGCGACAACAGTGGCTACAACCCCAGATAGACAGCTACAGCCACAGCTACAGATACAGATACACTGATACAGTTG
Organism: Drosophila bunnanda; assembly: GCA_035046265.1. NCBI lineage: Eukaryota > Metazoa > Arthropoda > Insecta > Diptera > Drosophilidae > Drosophila > Drosophila bunnanda. Next base: position 10,993,078 of record JAWNOB010000075.1, read on the forward strand.
CAGATACAGATACAAATAATCGAGAAGGAGCGAAAAAAACGTGGCAGGAAATGCGGGCTTGCTCATTATTTGCGCTGAGTGCGGCGACGACGACGACGACGGCATCGAGTACTTTGCATAAATTTCAAATCTTGCCGGGTAAAAGGAGACCCAGGAGCAGGAGCAGGAGCAGGGGCAGGAGTTGGAGACTGAAAAGTTGAGCCGAGCCAAGGATCTGGGGAAATATCAGAAGCAGATGACAGCCGCACACAAAAGGACATCGATGGCTAACACAGCTGCAAATGTAATGGAAATTGAAGGACTCCCCCTGCCAAAGCACCCAGGGATCCCGGTTTCCTGCACCTTTGCCTTTGCCTTCGTGTCAAGTGCGACGGCGATGATGCCAGAGAAGTATCTGAGTAAAAAATAATGCAATGATACGGAAAAATTAAAAACATTAAGCCCAGAGAGTGGGGGAGAATGGTTATGCGTTAACAGGGAGGATATTTACTAGTTCCAAAGCAACGAAGATGCAAATACTCTGCATTATTTCGTAAGAAATAATTAGAATCATTTTATAGAGAAATATTTAAAAATCTTTGTAAACTTAGTTACTATATCTTTATCATAGTAAAAATTATTTTTAAATTTTTTCCAAAGAATCTATATCAACAACATTTCAAGAACAATCCCCTTTTAATAAAAAATGTTAAAGAAAAAATTTTTAAATTAATCTAAAGTAAATACTAAAATCTAGTAACCTTTATCCAGGGCACACGTAATAAGGAAATCTCGAATAGGCGGCAACTTCAGTTCTAATGACACGACCACAGACCAGTTCAAGTTGCCTGGGCTCAGACCTAGGCTCAAATTTATGGCTGCAATTATGGGCCAGGGTCTTGCCAGCGTCAGCAATAATTGTGCTTGAAATTTGCATACAACAAAATTTTAAGTAGTTCGACAAAAAAAGAAAGATATTTCCCTCCACCCTTAACTGCTTTTATTTTTTTTAAATCCAAATCAAAGCTGGTCATACACACCCAGCTTGGTCTGTCCTTGGTCTTGCTCATCGCTTCAGTCTCAATTGACGTGTAATCCTGCCTCGTCCTTGGCATTTTGCGTGCAGCCACCAAGGACAGACCGATAATGCTCTCTTTTGCTCCCCTCAAAACCCTAGTCGGGTTGGAGGATTCGCTGGATGTCAAAGTCAAGGCGAAAAGAGCGCGTGTAAGGACCTCAAGGACTCCTGCTGACACTTGGCTTAGCACAGCGAATATTGATTTAGTTTTTGCGATTTTCTCTGGCTTTTTTCTCTTTCTGTGGTTTTTGCTTTTTCTGATATTTAATTAGCGTTGGCAAAGTGTTTAAATTGAAATAGTAGCTGACACTGTGTGTGGGTTGGGTAAAAATGTAATGGATAGTGAACAGAGATGTGGAAAAGACCATGTGTCATGGATAATTAAATAATCTAAAGGTATTGTTTTAGTTGTTTGGGTGTAAGATTTAAAGAACAAGTTAAGAATACCTAATAATATAGACATATAAAAATTAATTAAATTGGTATAACTTTAAATAAGAATAAGATACAAAATGAATCACTCAAATTAATTTGGAAATTGCATTTAAAGAATCTCAAAGAGCTTGCTTTATTTATGTGCACTTGATGCACTTTAAATACAAAACTAAAGAAAATTAAAGACTTCAATACAAAATATTTAAATTTCACAAGAAGAAGATCCTGATATACCCCAATCTCTCCCATGAATTTAATCAGCTAAACCCATTCACTAACTGATTGAACATTTAATTTCCACCTCAAACCCAATACTCGGATTGATTTGTCTCCGTCTTGGCCATCGGGCAGCAGCTGCATACAAAACAGGCGGGTTTCTTATTTTAATTTGGTTAGAAAACTTTTGGCCCGCCCAAGAGGATGCAGACGGATCTTAAATTAGATACCGGACATCCACAATTGAATGACCAAGCAGGCGGCGTCTCTGCTTCTCTGCACTTTTCTAATTTTCCTCCTTAAGCGAGGAGGAAATTTCCTACTCGGGACAATAAAACTTTTCTTTCTCTCTCGTGCGTTTTCCCAAGCTGCAACCAATTGCAATAAAAGAAAACTTATCTTTTGTATATATATTCGTATATAAATTTGTGGTATGCCACAGGATTTTTTGGAGGAGTGGAGTCGAAAGGAAAGGCAAAGAAAACTTTATGTTGGCTGAGCTGATAAATTCCTGCTTGCCGTCTCGGACTTGATAAAAAGGCAAACGAAGGATGCCTCCTTTTAAGACATTCAATTGAACAAATTCCGAGGGAAAGTTTCCTCTGCTCCTCCGACTGCTGCATAAATTGCATATAATTGCTTTGCTTCTACAAAGATTTATGCGCACATCCTTTGGTCCACGTCTCTCTTTGGTGAAATGATAAAAATTTTATTAAAACAAAAGCTGCATAAATATCTTTGCTCAGTTGCCCGCTGTGCATTGTACACTGAGACACTAATCTATTTTTTAAATAGTAAAATAATTATAAAGAAAGAGAATAGCTTGCATAAATATTTATTTGAAAATATTTGAGATTAGTTTTGCCTCTGTTAAATAATTCTATTAATTTTTCAAAATACTCCCCAGTGTAAAAACCTAACTTTTGCAGTATCTTATATGCTCTTTTATATGGCATAATTAGATTTGATGTCCCGCGGTTCTTTTCGTCCTGGGATCCTTCTTCTCACTGCCAAATGGCTCAGATGGCTTTGCTTTCATTCACACTTTGATAATCCGCTTTTGCCTTGGATATTTTTATGACTTAATACGTTTTATTTCATGGCAGACAGGACGACTGTGAACGAAATAAATCTTGTGTGAGCATCATCACCAATTCAAATGTCCTTTCGCTTGACCAGAGCTCAGCTCGGTTCACTTTGCACCGCCTTGGGGTTCCCGGTTGTCCTGCGACATTTGTTGCCGCTTCGTCCCTGCCATGCCTTCCTCCTCCTTGGCCTTGTTTCGGTTTATTATTGACCAGTTTGGCTTGGATTATTATTACACTCACACAATGCTGACAGTTGGCCATTGATTTATTAGCCGTCTTTGGCATTTTCATTCACTGTTTGTGGTCTGCATTCAGCAGCGTCTTTGTCGCCCAGTTGGTTGTCCTTTACGGCCCTCTTCGCGGGGGATTTTCACTACTTTCCCGTGAAGTCCCTGTGATTAAGGCATTGGACAATTGGCAAAGGGTCGACCGACTGCATAATGGGATAAAGTGGCATCGGTGGATATATATATGGGAATTTGTCATGAAATTGTACCGAAGCGTAATTGTCTTTCAAGGGGTGAATGCACTACATTTCGTTGTAATTTAATTGATTACTAATATTAATTGAATTAATTCAGTAAAATAGTTATTTATAAGTATCTATTTATGCCTAAAAATACTTCATTTCAAAGAGTTAATAATCTTTACATAAAGAAATCTTCTACTTAACATCATTTTAATTTAATTGAACTACTAAAAATCTCTTCTAGGCTGCCTTAAAGCGTCCTTATTTGGCTTCTCGAAATAAATACAATAAATAACTGAACATTCAAATTAAAGTAAAACCTTTAGCTAAATACAAGTGCCAGGAGTTCCTCGAAATGAGCTATCTAACCAGATGCCTTGCCTGGGCGTTCGGGAAATTGCAAAAGTTGCAGACGCACGGGGCGAAAAACAGACGCCAGCGCAGTTAAAAGCAACAATAAAAACCATTTGCAATGTTTGAGATAAAAATTAAAAGACGACGTCATTTAGTCTGAGTCTCACTTTGCCAGCTTCCACAGATATATATGTATATATATCCCCGTGGATACCCCCAGAGAGAGATCTGGATGCGATGGTCGCGTGTGTGCTGCCCTTAAATGGCACACAAAATAGACATTAAAACCTACAGCGGTTGCGATACGGTTTCAGCAGTCCAACCTTTAGAGCTTTCCCTCCCAAACCCGAAAGTTTCACGAAACCCCACTAAGTTGGTACACAACACGTTGACGAGGTGTGTGCACTGAGAGAAAATTGGGGACCTTATAAATAGTGGAAAAATTTGTTTTAAAATAGTTATTGTAAATATATTTTTTAGAGTATTAACGATTGTATAGTCGGTCTGAATAATATAGCGAAAGATGTGAACCCTTGTCTATATTAAAATCACTATTTTTTTAACTTTTGAAATCAAAATAAATTTGAAAATAAAGTTAATTAAGGAAAATAAGACTTTAATACATACAAAATATACTTCTTGATACAAAATTGTATCTTTTAAAACAGAAAAATATTACTTAAAGAAAACAAAATCCCTTAAAAATATATCAAAATATATTTTCCTGATTTCCCCTTTATTTCTCAGTGTCCAATCGCTTGTGTGTCCATGATCCTGGCCAGGATTTTGTTTAATTTTATTTGCTCAGGGCTAAATGTAACTTTTATTGTTTTCGGTTTCGGTTTTTGGACTTTCGGCTGGGAAGTTCATTCATTTTGTGGGTGAGCAGAAGGGAGGTTGAAGTCTCCCCGCCTGGGGGCGAGTGTCATAAATTCGATTTCTGTAGCATAATTTAAGTCGCCTTGGCATTGATGTCCTGTGCTGATTAGATTGAAGCACGGCACGGTAGAGAAGCGTTTTAATTGTTCCATTCGGGGCATTCAACGTCACCTCATCAGCAGCATTTACACGTAATGGCCTCGTTAAACTGACTTTTGGACTGATGAAATCCTGACAGATCCAGATCCCGAGACAGCTTCTAACTTTCGGGCGCCCATTAACTTGCGTTTAATTGTCTGCACTTTTACGAGAAGTGGCCAAGGTATGGCCAAGGACTGGAATAATCGTCGCCTGGCCAGGACTCATGTGGCCAAGGAAAATGCCTTATCTTAGGGTATTTACACAGGCACTTTTATGTCCTAGAGCCAAGAAGTGAACTTGGCTGTAAAACGAAATGCAATGCTGTCAAACACCTTTGGAAAATGAGGGAGTAATGGTTTGCATGAGGTGGAAAGAGATTGAAGATGGTATCGGTTTTTAATATAAGGCCTTAATTATTACCTAGAGTAGAGTATAAATTAATAATGAACACAGTTTAGTGTCCTTTAGTCCTTTAAATTTATAAACATCGAACAAAATCCGATAAATATATATATAAATAAATATTTTTGTCATTTAAATCATAAATGCTTGTATTCCCCAAAAGTATTCATTATAAATAATCACCTAAAGTCCTTCAATAAGTTTTAACTCACTCATAAATAAATCTTTTTCCCTAGATAACTTATTACTAGTTTATTTTTATAATGTAATAAATTACAATGATAAGAAAGAACACCTGTAAATAATTGGAAAAAGGAGTCGGAAAAAAGGCTTATAAATAAAATCAAGAGTTATCGATTGTCGAACAAGCTACACCCACATTATACAACATCTTGGAACATTAAAAATAATTGCAACAATTTATTTCGCCTCATTGTGGACATTTCATTATATGGCTCAGCATTGAATCTGAATAAAGATCAATTCCTGTTTCAGGCAATAACTTTTACAGCGACACTGCAGTTAAATCATAAGCCGACCCCCATGACCACTCCCTGATTTTCCTCTTTGCGCCTCCTTCCCGGCAGTTCTGCCCCTTTCCCAGCAGTTGAAAAACCTGCCCAAGTTCGCTTCGTGACCAGCAAAGTAATGCCCAGATTTTGTATTTCCATTCGGAAAGTAACAAAAGAAGCCGCCCAGCAGAAGCGGCAGCACTTTTATGACTGACTGAGCGACATGCAACAAAATTGAATTTTATGAATGGGTATTTATGAATTTTATTCTCCGTAAGTTGTAAAAAAAAAGCTCTTAGTTCTTAGTTATTTTTCGGGGTGGTGGATAAGCCCAAAGGCGACTCCAATGACAAGTCGCATTCCGTGAAGGAAATTGAACATGACAACTGTGAGGAAACTTGTTCTGCAAAAAAGATTGCCTTTTAATATTGAAAACAGTGGAATAAAAATTCAAGAAAAATGTATGGAAAATATAAAAAAGGTGTTTCGTTAAACAAATTAAATTTAAATCCATAGATCCATTCCAATTCTCAAATAATTCGTCATAATTTTCTTGACAAGTTTCTTGAAGTTTATATTTAATAAAATTATAAATTTATAGGTTCCTTTTTGAATGTAAATATTATTATATTCATCCCACTGTTCACTTGTTCCATTTAAATCCATCTAGCTATTAAAAACGCCAAAATCGCGACGACATCTTTTCAATTCATTTCAAAAAGTTTCCCATTTCAGTACCTTCTCTTACCCCAGAAAATTTCTGCCATTTAACTGCAAGGCAAACAACACACACAATCGTAAGAAATGCTTTTATATCAACCGAGAATATAATCCGGCACACAATTTTTAAGACCTATTCGGCTAACGCTCGAAATTAATTTCGCTAACAATCGAAATGAATGTCAGAGGTGGTGGGACATCATCCTCGAAAGCTCAATGAAGCGCTTAACCATTAAAATCAATCAAAGCAAATTTATTAGGCAGCGGCTACATTGTCCCAGAGACAGCTACGAGTTTTTATTAGAGACACAAGTATGCACCATAAAAGCCCCCAAACGGGGCAATGAAAAACCAAATCAGCCAAAAGCGATCCAAAAAAATTATGACCCATCCAATGAGGGGGTAAAAAAAGAACTGTCAAAAGATAAACTGGAGAAACTGGAGATTCCGGACAATTGTAGCGAATGGTCAACTCAAATTCATTCCTTAATGTTCTCCAAAAAGCCCCGACTATTAAAAGTTTCCTTCTTGCATTCATTGGGATTCATATTTCTCAACTCTCTAACGAAAATCTTTTTAGTGCGGTAATTAAAATTCATTTGTCATACTTTGTAAGTTGCCAACAATAGTTTTTGTTTGTTTATGGGGAATATTAAAATCAATTTAGCATTCAGCTTTGACATCATTATACTTAAGGGTATTTTGACTACATTGTAGATGAAGTGATTTATTTTGAGGGAGTTTACTGATGCTTCTAAATAGTTCTTTTTTATATATAAAATACCTGCTTAGTGAAAATAACTCAATTTCGTATAACTTAAGTAATTGAAACCGATTGAAACCAAATGTTGCCGCTGAATAAATTTATTTGTACATTACTCAAAGATCTCTCTGCCCCCAAAAATAGTTCTTGGAGTTTCCTCGAATTTTTTGCGGAGTACAAATTCATCAGGAAACTTTCCTTATTTGCGAACAAATGTTGCCAACAAACGAGATACAAAGATACAAAGGACGCAGTAGCTCGGCGTCTGCATTGCCAATTTTTCTCTCTGGCCTGCCTCACTATTTGAATATTTTTCCCCTGTGACTTTTCATTAGCGCCAACTGTTCAAGAGAATAAATAAGAAAAATATGCAAATTTGTTTTTGGCAAAGTCACGATCTTGGGCAAACAATTTGCTGATTACGCGACAGGAAGCCAGCCGCCAGCCTCGGCGGGATGAGGAATTGTTGTCATTTTCGCGAACGCATTGATAAAATGATTGATTACCCGCAGCCGTCAACGACCCCCAGTCCTTGGCGAAAATGCAAACATTTTGCAATCAAATTAACTCTTTAGACGCTTAAGCTGCAAAAAAAAAGGAATTTATCAAAAATTGTAAATTGCCAAAACCATTAAAATTATTAAAATCATGCCTGGTCCTGGATTGAGGGTTAGCTGGCCAAAAGAATACCGACGAAAAAAACAGGGCGTGTCCTTTAAAATTTATCAACTCGCTGCGGCAATGATATGCAAAATCGTATCCGCTTTTCTTTTTTTGGCTGCGCATTTGCCGATTGAAGGGATTATTGACCAAAATATGCGTATTTCTCTGCTCAATTGAGTATTCTATTTTTTGCAGGTCGTAAAAAAGAGTTTTACGAAATGGTAAAATTAAATTAAAAGAAAAATAGTGGGTGCTTTCGTACATATTTGTTTAATTGTTTAAGTATAGAATAAATACCATTTCCAAACTAAATTATATTTGTAAATTTATAAAAACTAACTACCTTCATTACTCATATAAAAATCAAATATAAATGGCTTCACAATTAGGAACCCCAAGCATATCATCTGCGAACTCCATTAAACCTAATTCACGTCGGCTATCAAAGCACGATAACTCCTATTTCCTGAAGCTAGAAACAAACAGAATTTCCACATATTTGCATGTTCTCTGGCTGTACCTTTTTTGTTTTTTATTATTTTTTCCTTGACTAATTACCCGGCGACTACTCCCAAGCCCACCCACCGATTAACGCCCACTACCAATTACCAGGTTCCATTCACCTTTTTCGGTTGAGGGGGCCAGAAACGGCAGCGAGCAAATAACAAATAACAAACAACAAAGCGACATTGCACCGAATGGGTCTGGTCTGGGTGACTCGGATACGGATTCGGAATAGGAAAAGCTATGGGTCTGGAGGCATACGTCAGAAGTCTGACGCTTTTGGCGCAAAACGTTATGATTAATGAGTGAATTATGCGCGAATAAACAGCAAAAGCCAAGGGAGCAGGAGCAGGAACAGGAGCAGGAGCAGGAGCAGGAGGAGTCATGGCCTGAGTCAAACTGAAACTTCTCTTTGTCTGGCTTGTTGGTTTGTGTTGTAGATATTCTGTATATTTTTAGCACACTTTCTAGAGAGTCTAATGATTGTATAAATCAGGAGGATATATTTAATACAATTTAAAGTAAATAAAAAAATATTTAAAACATGGAAACTAACATCAAATTATAATGAGCCTTGTCTGTGCGTTATTCAAAGGCTTTGTAACTTTTCTTTGAGTTAAATAAGTGTTTTCCATGGTTCTCCTTTGTATAAAAACCTTTTTTATGTTGAACAAAGAAGAAATTCCATTTGAAAGAGTATTTAATTCTTCGATTTTGATCCTTCAAATACGTCTAGTTGTATATATTTTCTTTTTTTGCCTTTGATGGGCAACATGCCGGCAGCAAATTTACTTCAGCAGACGGCGGCGCGCAGTTCAAATGATTATGCACAGAAATGTTGTATGAATTTCGTTGCTTTTTGCATTTTATTTTTTCACTGCTGCCTTTCGCTACCTTTTGAGCTGCACAACGCTACGTATACGCAATAAATCTTGATCCCTTTTTTGGCTGGGAGTCGCTTACAATATGCAAACAGCTGCTCCAAACCCGTGTCCCGTCCGTTGTTCTGTGTCATTCGCCAGCGGCAAAAAAAAAAAAAGAAGTTCTCATCTCTTATTTATTTTAGATTTTTAATAATCATTTTCGCAGCAGCCTCTGCCTCTGTTTCATGTTGCCCAACTGCTGGTGTAATTTTTTTTCGGTTGCGCATTTTAATGAATTTGTTGCTAATATATGAGTTATATCCACATGGATATATTTTCTTATTTTCCCATTCTTCACGCCAGTCGCGGCATTCTTTTGTTGCTGACAACGCTTTTCCACTTTCCCTCAGTTGGTTGTGCCTGTTTCCGGTTCGTTTTTTGTATTTTTATTTCGGGTAAATTTGCGCATCGCTGCTAATTAAAAATTGTGTCTATTTGCATATTTGTAGCTCAGCTTTGGTAACGCCCAGCGGCCAGCTGCTGGGTCCTGCATTTGAGTTTTGACCGCCCGCCTGTCTCCTGCAAGGATTCCACCAAAAACCTCCTTCAAATGTTGGTTTGGTCAATTCGAAGCGCTTGTCTTGGTCTGGCAAAGCTGTCATATTACGCATAAAACAATGCTGTTTTTAAAATATACAAGCAAGGAAGCTTACTTCGACAAACAAACTTTAAAATTAAAAAAAAAAATTAAACATTTTATGAATCTTAGAAAATTGTAATGAACAAAACTTTGAAATTTTCAATTAAATATTTTGTTGAATTCTATTTTTTAAATGTTTTTTCCTATATTGATTAAATTTTGTATTTTATATAAAAAATATATAGGTTTTTTGGCAAGTATTGGCCTTTTAGCCTTGGTATACCTTCGAGAAAACTAAATGTATGGGTATAAATCGATATTTTTATATGCTAATTTTTAGGGGAAAATCACAGTTTTTCAAATCTCATAACTAAGCCAAAAATTCATTAATTTCAATTCGGAAAGCTGTTCTGTGCTAGTTTTTACAATATTAACAATTCTGCATGTTCAGTTTTAAAATTTAGGCAAATTAAATTTTTGTCAAATTTTGACCTTTTAACAATATAAAATTTAATAACAAAATTTTGAAAAAAAAATTTTAAAAATTTTTTTCTGCCAAACATAGCTAGATCGATTCGGCTGTTGATGCTGATCAAGAATATATATGATTTATAGGGTCGGAAACGACTCCTTCACTGCGTTTCAAGCTTCTGAATAAAATTATAATACCCTGCAAGGGTATAAAAATCTAATCTATTTATAAAAATTATATTTGCTCAAACATTGGTAAATATAAATTCGTTCCTTATTAAATATTAATAAGTTCTTTATATTTCTTTTCCTAATTCACCTGATAGTAATTCATTTACCAATATATAATTAATATTATGGGTTAACGAACCATTCCTCCCTCCCTGTCGATAGCGGTAAGCAATTTAATTAGCTGCAACCCAAATGAGTCTATTGAAAAACGCACCTCACAGGACACCTGTCACCCAAAGTCAAGGGGCATTTAAGGAACCCAAAACCGAACTGTAACCCCATTATGGCAACCATAACGGCGTCAAATCTAATGACCTCTTTGATTAGTTGCCTTTGCCTCCCCGGGGGGATTTTTGAGTTGGGTAACGAACGTCAACGCCTCGACTAATAGTGCCGTTAGTCGGGCCTGTCAATAATACCTAATGAAAGCAGCTGCCAGGATACCCAGGATAACACCTGAGGTGAGGTGAACAACTTTCACCCAACTGTCAGCGTTTAATTTACAGCTGCGCCGGGAAAGTCAAGTGCCGGGGTCAGTTTTAGATTAGTTTTTTTATTCGAAACAAAAAAAAGCATTGTCCTGCAAACTATGTAATTAGCGTGTTTTATGACTGCATTGCTCGTGAGCAGAGTCCTTTGGGTGCAATTAGGCAACGGTTTGGAAAACTTTTTCAATTGCTCTCTGGGCGGTGTTTGGGCACTGTCATACAGCATTATTGTTCAACTACATCAGGGGATTTATCAAAATAAATAGGTAAGAACAAGGAAATTAAGCAAAAGTAACTTCAACTTGTTTAATTTGAAGTTATTAAAGTTTGGCTGTGATATATATTGATATATATTGTATTTAATTAATCAACATTACTATTAAATCTAATTTATATTAATTTATGTTTATTTGTATTATAAAAATAGTAGGTTTTTCCTCCGATTCCTTTCAAAGAAAGGCACCATGGAATATGTTTCTTAAATTCTTGTATAATGTCTTAATTACTGAGCTCTTTAACTCAGTACTTCCAGATTTTTAGCCTTTTTATTTAGCCTTTATATTTACAGATCTTTCTCTCAGGAAACCCCGCAAAACACTGCATAAATTAATCTCCATATAAATTGATATCTGTATATATATTTTCCCCCAGCTGACAGGTTAAACGATAGTCCATAGCCCGAGTCAAGAGACCGAGAGAGCTAATAAATTTATTAACATGTGCGGCTAAGCGGATTAAAATGCGCACCCGAAAAATACTATATCAGCCACGACGAGAGTATTTAAAACTCAAACATATTCAAATCCAAGTTTATGGGAGACCAGGAATAAAAAAGAAGGAAACGGAGACCGAGTCAAGTGCAGACAGGAGCCATCGAAAACACCCGTCGTCATCGTCCTGGGACTCGTAATAATAATTAAGCCGATAACACTCGCAGATTTTGCACTTGTTGGGTTCGGTTTGCTTGGCGGCAGTGTTAATGATGCAGATACACATAGATATATATGAGGAAGGAGGCTCGTAAAAAATGTCTGGCAGTGGCAAATGTTTAATTGTTACACATATGCAAACAATAAGCAACCCCAAAGACCTTCGAGAAGGGATCGAATCTGAGGGTCTAATGCGCTTACTGCGGGCACAAATTGCACGTGCAGCATTTTGCTCTATGACTTGCCAGTCTTGTTATTACTTTTTTTCCTTTTTTAAGTTAATTCCATCCAAAAACATGGTCTGAGGGGGTAGTTTCTGTGTTTAACCCCCCCGTTGACTACGCATTTTTTTTTCCTTTTTCATTTTTGGTTAATATTTATCAATGTGGCAACACGAAAAAAAAAACTTCATCGGTGTTATATTTTTGAGGGGTTAGTTAGGTCGGACCTAGAGACCTCTAGACCTCTAGACCTCTAGGTGTATTTAAATGTAACAGATGTTGAAATGAGGGATGCTAATCATCAATTTCGGTATCTTACGGGTATTCCTAGTCGGGTGAGTGGAAAATAATGTTGTATCATGGCAATAAATAGTGCGATTATGATTAAGAGGAGGAGTATGAGGTCTAAAGGGAGTGGTTAGGTTAGGATGAGTTTAATAATAAAAATAAAAATGTATTGCTGTAATAATGTTATATTGTTTACAAAGTTTGTTGATATATCAATAAACATTACTATGGAGAGTACAGTTTATATATAAAATAATGTTTCCCACAAATTATAAAACCTAGTTCACAGGACCTTTATAAAGAAACTATTCCAGTTGGAATCCCATCAAGTTATCAGTTGGTAACCGATCAAAATTAGGCCCCATTAACACATCCTTTTTGGGTCCGAAACAAAAACTAAGTTCCTCCAACAATGGGCGCTAATGTTGGGCAATTAATAATGGTCAACGAATAGAATACAAAAAGCCACCGAACTTTGCTATATTTCCTGCTAATATTTCCTGGCCAACGGCAGATAGGGATCAGTTAGAAAGCAAGGATTGCCGAGGGCGGAAGTGTGCATTAGTTTGGGCTCGAACAAATACATCATTGTGACACAAATGAATCCTTTTTTACTGCACATGTGGGCACCGATAATTCACCTTTTTTTTCTCTTTTTTTTTGTGTTGTCCGGACACCTGACGCCGCCAATTTGCGGCTTTGTTATCGGCCTCACTGCCTGGGTTGGTTGTGTATATATTTTCCTCGGTTAAAAGTCGGCCAAAACGAACGCTGACATGACATTCCATTAGCACACAATTTATCAAAGGAACGGCACTTGTTACCTGTTCTCCCCCGGTTTCTAGATCATATCGTCGTGGTCAGCGCGCTTCCTTTTTTGTTTTCTCCTAAAAAGGGGAAATGCAACCCCGAGTTGGGCAATTAGTCAAAGTTTCCGACATTAATGTCTACGTTTTTATTTATATTTTCAGGTGTGGTCGAATATAGTTTTGCAGCTCAACGCCTCCCGAGAAGAGGAAAATTTATTCCACGATCTTTGATAAGGTACATTTTCAGTTTTTTTTACAATTTCCTCGGCACCCTCGTCTTGGCCAGTTAGTATGCTAATTTCCACAGCCTTTTAACGCCTTCCAACCATGTACATTTTATGGTCAGTCAGGTGTCAGGAAAAGGTAAGAGGGTGCCTCCCTTCGGACCCATAATTAAGTGTTTAGGCGCGCAAATAGGCGTAAAACTTTCAACTCAATTTGCATTTTTCACATTTCAATTTTTTGGGGACTTCTTCATTATGTTTGGGAACAGAACTTACTGAGTTGTTAATAAAAATTTTACGGTTTTTTAATAGTGGGTTCCTTGGCGCGATTTTTACGATTTTTTTTTATCCCAGAAGCAGGTCGAAGAGGGCTTAAAGGAAACCCAGTGGTTCAAGGTGTTTTGTTAATTAGTCGATTTAAAAGCCATAAGGTGTACCAGGTGACTCGGAACTAACTATAAAACTTTGCTTTATGCGTTTTAATTTTTGAAAAAATAAAAATTAATTCTATGACATTCGGTTGTAAAAATTGTTTTTACGAGCGGATGCAATTTGTTAAACAGTTTCCAGCGGCATTTTTGTAACTGAACTTTTTGAGGAATAATAATAAAATAAAGTGTACTGGATTGAGTGCTTTTTAAACATAAATAATATTACTATTACTATTATTATATTGAAGAAAATGTTTCTTTTAGTTTAAAAAAATCTAAAAATATAGGATTTAAAGAAGGAAGGAATATATATTCAACTACTAATGACTCTCCCACACATTTCCCCATACTTTTCCATGTCCTGCCTAGTTCTCAATGACAACAAATAAGTCTCTTTCAAAATGATTAAATGACAAACATCAAATAAACTGCAATAACAAGTTGCCACCCCGCTCCTGGGAAAATCCTTCGCTGGCCACCCTCCAATTGAGTGGAGTAACCAAGGACCCATAGGCCGAGAAACAATATGAGTATAATTATTAATTGCAAATAATTTTTCTTAAGACTCATTAAGTGCGGCCGACCAGCCGACGCCTTCGAGGACCACAAGCCGCCACGTCCTTTATATCCTTCGCTCTGTGTGTCGCCAAAAATGACAAAAGAATTGACAGAACATAAATTAGAAAGTAGCCCTGAGAAAGCGGGGGGGCGGATGATGATGGTGAAAGTACTGCTACTGGCCAGTGGGATTAAATGTGTTAAGCCAGCGGAAGTGACATTTCTTTGGCAAGAAATACTGGGAAAAATTCTCTATATATTTGATTTTGAATTAATAAAGTGAAGCATATTTTGGAAATTATTTAAGCTTACTTTTACAACATGTAAAGTTGGCAACTAGTAAGTATTATCTATGAAATATGTTCAGATTTCTTTTGAAATGAATACTAAAGTGCTATAGTTTTTTTCCCAGTGCCTGGATGAATTTTTCCCCTCATTCTCTCTGTGCTGGTCACGTGTCCACGCGTTTGTCGGCGTGTCTTCCGATTTGTTGTTGTCACTCCGGCGAATAACTCCGGATTTGTTGATCTATTGTTAATGCTGAAGCACTCGAAAATTGCTGAGGTGTGTGGATGTTGGTGAAAAGATGGGGCGTGGCCCCTGATTAGGTTTAAGTCTACACGCTTTCAGGGGAAGAATAGCAGGAAATTAAATAGAAAAGATTGATTGATAAAATTTGATAGCTGTAAATGGTTGAGTTTAAGTCATCTACATCAAACTTTTTACATTTGTAACAAAGAGAAGAAGGCTTTTGCTCATTTTAGTAATAATATTCTAGATCAACTTTAAAAGAATACTTCTTATAATAAAGCCTCCTACCTATACTTCTAATTAGCTGCCCCATCAGAACCTCTCATCAACTGAACCATCGATTGTTTTCCTCAACCCAAAGTGGGATTTCTCCTGCTTTTCCAGGCAGCTTACAACAATGTTGACCCTACGCCTAAGTGACGCCATTATGAGGCGCACGTACGCACACTGAAATAAATAACCCAGAAACATATCTATGAAAATTACATTTAAATAAATTACTATAAATTAATTCAAATTAAAAGAAGTTAATGATTTCCCTAATAGAAACTAAAGTTGTAAAGTTGTAAAACAATTGGTTAATATTAATACACAATTCCTTGCTAAAATTCACAATTAAAAATTGATATTTCAAAAATCAAATATACATTCATCGATTTCTCCAAGTGCATCGTACTCGTTGCGGTGCAGTGCGCGTGATAATGTTAAATCAACATTATTTAGGCACCCATGCATGCGTAATGCGTCTCGAAATTGCAACCAAGTCGATGACCAACTGCATGGTGTGAGGCCCAATTTCATGGGCGTGAGTCCTGGTCCTTGCAAGGACAATTTTGCAGTCACCGCTCCCAGGAAAGTTTGCATTTAAATTAAGCGGCACAGGGACATGGGGGCCGAGCCATGAAATTTTAGCACCTAGCAGGTTGTGTGTGTGTGTGTGTGTGGCTGGAAAGCTCAAGCAAACATTGTCTCTGCTTTTATGCATTTTCCATAACGACATTCTGGGGCCGAACAATGGCCGAAAACAACACTTGACTTGGGCTGTCATTCGGAGTGACAGGACCTCTCTACCCCTTGTCCCGTGCTGAGCACCACAACAAAATGTGCAACTCGAGTCTATTTTCCACAATTTCCATGTTTATTTAGACACGCACGAAAGCCGTTCCTGCGACTCCTGAATGTATCTCATAGTTTGCTTAGGCATCAAGTGCAAGGTAAATACGAGATATATTTTACGTAAATTCAAGTAAAATCAAGTGTTTGTCCAAAGGGAAGCGGAGAGTGGAGAGGCTTGAGCAAATGGCATTTATTGTGATTTGCATTTTAACGCTTTGATGGGTTTTTTGACCAATTGCATTTCCAATTGGTCAAATTTATTACAATTATATATTAAGCCTATGTATTTAATATTTTCCCCACATCCCTAATATTAAAAGATACTTATTTTCTTTTTAAATGAAATATATTTGATTTTAAACATTTTTGATTTTCAGTTTTAAAGATTTTACCCTGGAAACACAACCCAAACTCCTGTTAATTAAATTCATTGACAGGCTCCGCAGCCTTTGTCTCAATTTGTACGCAAATTAACCAAAGTATTTTTTTAAAAACACAGAAGCGAAAGCAACACAACAAAAAAAAAAGAACAAGAAGAGCAAATTAATATATCAATATACAAAGTGTATTGAGTGCAATTTCAATCAAATTGAAAAGAGATTCCCGCTGCGAGGGCTGCCAGACGCAAACCGACACGACTGCCACCCAAATTGACATGTTTCCGGGGCGAGTATATATTGTATTTCATATGGAATTTACCTTCCCCAATTTTATTTTACTCGTCACCAAAAAAAAAATACAAAAAGTGATCAAAAAACAAGGATTGTAAGAGTAAAATCCTCAAACGAAATCAGTGGAAAAGCAGGGAAATCAGCTCTTGGAGTTTCACATATACATATGTATGTGTTTTTTGTGCTCCCTCCTGCTGATGTGATGTTGCCGCTTGTCGCATGCAACAAATTGTTTCAATTAACTAAATTAAATTTACACTCCTGCAGCAGCTTCCATGTCGGCGCCACAACAATGGGCATCGGATGCATTTTCCTCGAACGTGACATGACACTGACAGATGCAAAACGAACAGAAGGAACTCTGCTCCTGCAGCCTCCCTCCCTCCCCCCCAAAAAAAAATAAAAATAAAGGCTCGAGATATCAGATGCAGGATATACATATGTACATACATATCCGTGTTCGTCGAGGAGGTAAATGAAAATGGCAAACATGTTGCATGCCACGTAGAACACAAGGGGCCGGACATGGTAATTTTTATAAAATTAACTGACCCAAGTAGGCCCAGGCAGAGTGGTAACAAAGTAATCTGCACTGGGGGAAATCATTTAAGCAAGCTTAAACTTATAGTGAGGAAATAATTAAAACAAACACTAGGTACAAAGCTATTGGGTATTTTTAAAACCTAGAAACCTTTATGTCTCGCTGAATTCCTATTAATTATTGCTTTAGTCAACAGCTTTAGTTTTACTAAATATACTTTTACTAAATATACCCTATATTAATTTAATTACATTCGATTCCAATAACAAACAAATGACAAAAGACCCACCCCAATCACAATTTCGGGCAGTGTTTAACTTTCCAATACCCACCCACTCCCCTGGGCCTTCCTGCCACATTGTTGTAGTGGCAACATTGTTCGTCAATATCAATTATGCGTCCAAATGAATATTGAAGTGTAGCCGCATGCCAGGACCACTCCCTACCCTTCCCTTCCCTGAACAACACCGCAAAAGCCACCGCTTCACTCCCACACACACAGAGGGCGGGGCGGGCTCATCATCAGGCAGGGCCTGCGAAAAATTGGCAATTGTACAAAAGTGTTAACATGGCGCCGCATCCTGAACAGACTGACCACAGGACACGGTACACACAGGCCGAGCTCTTGGACACATCCATCAATGCCAGCAGATTTAATCGCCATTTAAATTGTACGAAGGGAAGGCACTGCAAGAAATATATACATTCTAATTCTAATTTAAAAGTCTCATTTCCTGCAAGGATATGTTGCAATAATATGAAAAAGAATTGAATAGGATACAGAAAAGTTATATTAACACCATTTTCATAGCCTAATAAAAAGGAATTCTAATTTGATTAAGAACTAAAATCACACTGCATTTAAATTTGTATAGTTTTCCCTCTGTCTCAAATCGAATCAAATTTTTCCCAGTGCACGCAGCCAGAGAAATGCGAATGGAAAGCGGACTGCCAGGGACAGCATTTACTTAAGCGTGTTATCGGCGTAAAATAAATCTCCGTGGAATGGTCAAGGAGGAAGTCGAGCCCACTGGCAACCGCTCCTCGTATCTGTTTTAGTGTTTTCCAATCAGGGATACCCGAAAGGACATTGGTCACGTGTCGGCCGCTGGTCAGCTGTATTTGTGGCCTGGTCAGTTGAGTGTGACGTGCGTCACATAATTGCAATAAATTAGAAATTGTCAATCGTGGCAGTTGAAACAATGTCTGCGTGTATTGGCCGTCAAGGACCTCGGATCCTTCCTCCCCCAATTGAATAGAGTTAAATCTTTGCAGGGGCCAAACAATTTGCGCTCTACAAATTTACCTTAACGCACCGTCAGCGCCCGGCGTTTTGGTTGCATTTACCTCGGCAAACAAATTTGGCAGCACACGCAGCTGGCCAAAATATTTGCCCAGCCCCAAATCCATCGGCATAATGGCCACTAAAAATTAATGCAGCGGGAAGAACGAAGGAATTACGGCAACAGGAAGCGCGGAAAATTAAGGAGCACTCAATGAGACATCATGAGAAAAATTAACAAGAAATGGAAACTCGATAAAGGAATTCCCTTTAAAAAACATAGAGAGCTCAGTAAAATATACATAAAAATATATAAATAAAGTTATGGGAAAATGGGAAAATCTTCAAAACAAAACTATTAATAAATTAATTATTAATCCTTAACTTAGAGTGTATGGGATTATGTATTAAAAATATTTTTATCTATTATATAAGTTAAAATGCAATTGATTTACAATTCAAAATAGCTTTTATTAATCAATTAAAATAAAAAAAAGAAATTGTATTTTAAAAATAAGCGGTCTCCGATTCCATGACTTTAACTCTTCATGAACCTGAAAATAACTACAAAATAAATAAATAATATAAATAATATAAGTATTTTACATATATATTAAATCAACAAAAAATATTTACAAAAAAACCTATATACCCAAAATAATTTCCTAAAACAATCTAGACAAAAAATTAAATCTGAATACAAAAGGCGGCGAGTCCCCAGGAAGTTGTACAAATAAAATTTTATGATTTTCCTGACCGAGCACGGCAGCGCTGAAAGGAAATTAATTCCAGAAAAACAATGAATGTGGAAAACTCCACAATGAACTCGGCCTAACATATTTCACATTGTTGAGGAGAGTGGTAGGGCCACGCCCATAACTTCTGGCCAGAACGGAAGTGCTGCCCAGGCAGGCAAATGGGGCGCGCCAATAACAGTAAAAACCAATTGGCAATCGTTAGTTTTTATAAGACATTTTCCTTCCTTTCTTTTTTGTCTTTTGCGTCTTGGGAAAGTTTGACGAAATCGTCAAAGGAAAAATTCATTTTCACTTGTCCGAGGACTTGTCGTGGTCCTCCCTCCAAGGAAAATCAAAGTCAATCACCGACAACAGATTTGGTCAAAGCGGAAATGTGTCGCAATGGATTTGTGGGTGGACCCTTGGGCCCTTGGACTTTTGGCCAAATTAGATGGCATCGAGTTGTTTGTTGTCCTAGGAAATTGACTGGGACTTTGAGGGAGGAAAACTTGTATTTGGTGCGTCATTTGATACTTCAATAGGAAACTCTAAAAAGCTTTAATTTTAGCTTCCTATTTTCACACTTACTATTTCTTTATGAGATTTCATTATAACCTTCCGAAAGGGTACCAATATTATCGTCTATCTGAACTGTGCACAATTCAGAATTGGGTATTTCGTGTAAAAGATCAATCTAGAAATGGACAAATTTTAGTTAAACACACCTTCTCCTTAAAAGAAAATTGCGTATATACCTGCTTCCTGCTCAAATTCATAGACGTACACTTGAACTTGAATGGATTATCCAGAGTGACACCATTTTCCTTTAAAATGTTAAACAGAGACCTGAAAAAGCTCTCGCTAAAAGCCGGTAAGGTACGCGCAATGCGAAAAGATCGAATATTCTGGCAGTCTGAGAGAACTTTAAGCAGTCGATTTCGCTCTAGGTTTCCATAAATATTCAGAACCTCCATTGTCTCCGAGTGTTTCGAAATCCAGTGAAAGAAGCGATCCGGTGACAGTCCGTACGAAGAGTTCAAGCGAAATGCACGCAGCTTGGGAAAGAATGGCAGTTGCAAGCAGTTTTCCCCAAAAATCATTCCAGGCAGTTCCAGACTTTCTAGTGTACCCGAATGCTTTGTAATCCAATCCATACACTCCTTGGGATACTCATCAACTTCTGCCAAGTTCAAGGAGGTCAGCATCGGACAATATGGCAAGGGAAATGTTATAACTTGAAAGTCCTCATAGAGCATAAGATCCTTTAAGGCGGGTAAAACCCATTCAGAGGGAGGACTTGCAAATATTTCGGACAGTACATCCTGTCCGAATATGGAATTATTTGTTCCCAAGCTTTCCAGTGTTTTCAATTTCATTGATAGCCATTCACAGAAATCACAATTGAAACTTGTAAATCTAGTGCGCAGAGTTCGTAGTTTTTGGCATTCCGGAAAAGAAGTTTCAATGCGCACATGGTAAAGTTCAAGCTTTTCCAGGGCTGGAAGTTCATATGCGATTTCTGGGGTCTTGGATATTATTTTTCCACCAGAAATTAGTAAATTGCGAAGCATTTTTAAGTCTGATGAAATATGATTAATTCCCAAGACAACCATCGTTCCTTTTATGGCCAAAGTTTCCAAGTTAACCATATACTGTAAGTAAGCTAAATAGGCTTTGATATTAAAAATGAATAAATTTAGTTTATTTGGAAACTTACCAAGATCTACAGGCAGCTCAGTGCAATCCTCTATATTCAGCCCCAATGTCTTGAGTTTTTCAAGATCTTTTACAACGCACAAGACTTCAGAAGCATCATAATGTTTTATATCAAACTGCACTTCACTTAGGTTCTTTAGTAAACCAATCATGGTCTTGAACTGTGCAAAGTTTTCCGATATAAGATCCGCGTAACTTATAGTTATGGATTGTAGGTTATTACAATTCTGTCCAATCAGACGAAATTCTAGCGCAAATATAGGAGTCATAATAATTTCCTCAACAATTTCACCGTGATTGTGAAAAAAATTTGGCACATTCTTTGGAAGTTCACAATTTACGGAAATTATCTTAAACTTATTTAAATCAATCTGCTCCATTTTAGGTATTTTATGTGGTTTTTACGTAAAGCAAAATTTCACTGGAAATCACTTGAAGCGCGTTACTCTATGAATTATCGACTGCCTTACGGAAATTTACATAAGACACTGAAAGAGTATAAAGTATACATAATATCTGAACAAAGCTGCCGGCAGCGTAGTTGCTAAAATGCTGATCTTGCAAAATGCGAATTCATCAACAAATCTCTGGCCAATGGAGTTTAGGGTACAGCCCCCTTTGGCGACATTTGCTGGATCAGCGTCTTGAGGCTTGGCACCAGGGTGACTCAAGAGTCACAAGGGTTACTCGTTTAAACTTAACTTAAATATTTACCACATAAAATGGATTTAAATTTGCTAAAAAGTTACATTTTCAGTGGCAAGGAATTGATTTGTCACCTTGTAAAATTTCAGACAGAATTTTGATGCAGCATCTACAGCCAGTTCGATCTAGCCAGGTTCATTAAAAAGACAATATCCAAACCAATTTTTTTTTTTTTAATATTATAACGAAAGTATATTACTCAATTTCACAGAAATAAATTTTTGAATAGTTCATAAAATTTACAAAATTTATTAATCTAAAAAAAAACTCGCACAAAATTGTTTAAAATTTTAGAATAATAAATGTAACAAAAAAATTAATATTTAAAATTTTTAAATGGTGTATTATCATAATACAAAACTAACACAGAAATATTTTTCAAATTTAAATTAAAACTCTTTTGGTTTAGTTATGATTGATTTTACCCCTCGCATCCAAAAGCAAACTGCAAGTGTATACAAACATCGTCTTCAATAAGTTAGTTTTCCTTTTTGTTTTTTTTTTTAAGAATTCCATTCCTAATCTGCTAATATGCTAATTTCCATGTAAAAATTCGATATAACTGAATTAATATATGGAACAAATTGTATTCTAAGAAATAGAGAGGGTGCTAAAAAGCTATATTAGCTTTAGAACCTATTCAAATTAGTATAAATAAAATAATTTTTAGCAATAAACAGCCTTCCCTTACCACTCCTGGTAAAATCTTTAACAAACAAAACGAAATCAGTAAACAGTCATCTGTTTATTATTATAAAATCATCAAATACGCTGCAGATTCTAAAGAAAACGAAACCAGCCAGACATAATGGAGAGCAAATTGAAAAGCAAGCATGAAAAATGGAAAACAAAACTGAAACCGTAACGAAATCAGAGACAGCACGGAGATTACGCTTCATTAACATAAAACCACAACAGCGAATTGATCACGAGATCAATTAAAGGCCTCACAGCTTGCCGCGTTATCGCTAACTAATGGATCACAGTATGGACCGACAGTTATCAAAATGTTAATGATTCCCAAACCCAAACCCAATCACAGCCACAACGACCCTAACCGATCCACATCGACCCGAATTGTTATTTTTTCGTCATGCCAGGGGCAAAACTCTTTGACAGGGGTCCCCGAGTCTCTGGCGCGGTTCAGTTCTGGTCTCGCTCGGTGTCACATGTCAATTTTGAAGGAAAACCCCCCGCCAGAGGACACTGAGGAAAATGGGGATGTCGGAAAATATAAGAGAAAAGTTTTTATAAGAAAGAACAAGGAAAAATTGATAGAGAATATCATAAAACATTATAATATATCCCAATTCTTATTCAAATACTATATATTATTATAAACTGTGTTATATATTTCTATATAATACTATCATGATCCTTGCAAAAATCACACCCTAAAATATATGATTATTATATACATTTCCCATATTTTTCCCCAGTGTCTCAATAAGAACGAAAGACAGCTTTCTTGACAGCCACACAAGAGATCCCTAAGAACTCTACGCCCAATGTGTTAAAACCAACCATTAATATTAATAGTCCTGTGCGTGCTGTACGTGACTTTTCCACCGAACCCTTTCCCGGGCGGCAAATCTTTTGCCAAAACTGGCGTTCTTATCGTTTGATTTGTAGACATTTTATTGCTTTATTGATGCGTTCTTATCAAAAGCGCAGCGTTTTGTTTGATGGATCGTTCCCGCGACTTGCCCACCTTGAGACCTCTCTTCACAATCCCCCGGGTATAAGTCGTCAGCATTTTTATGCTGGTAGCCCTGCCTCCATCACCTCGCACGCAATTCGCCTTGGGAAACTTTTCCCTTTGTCAAAATTCCAAAATATTTTTCGATTTGATTGGCACTTACCCACCCAGCAAAAAGGGTGAACTCAACAAAAACACAAAACGATTCGTTTTGTTATGGGAAAACGCGAAGGGAGGAGTTTCCGAAAGAGTTTGTTTTGGGAATTCGAGGAAACCAAAGGTAAATTTATAACCTAATGGAATGCAATCAAGGAGGAATCGATTGAAGAAGGTTAAGTAGGTTGTTTAATAATAATATAATGCAATATATCATTGAAAAATGTAACACAAAAATTAAAAACATGAATATTTAGCTTGATATTCTTCTCTTTTTATAAAACTCAGTTTACTGTTTACCAAATATTTAAGCTTCAATAAAGCCCTGTCATAAAAATTTAAAAATATTTCTCAAACACGTATTAAAATAAATACAACGCGAACTTTCGCAACAACTGTTGTTAAATTTTATGTATCCTTTACAAGGATTTATCCTTACAAGTGCTTACCAATTATGCAGGCACCTAAGCCACGCCATAAATTACTAAACAGAAAAAACCACTTAAACTTTCGGCGAAAATATTAAATTTTACGAGCTTAATTTGTGTACGTGCCTGGCTTAGTGGCAAGACATGGCGAGATCCTTTCGATTGTCAATTATAGCGATTGAAAAGTGGCCAGCAGCCACTTGAATAAACCAATTTTATTGATGACCCGGAGGGGGGAAGGGTGGATGGAAATGGTCCTGGAACTAATCTCCTTAACAAGGCGAGCATTAGAGGGACTCCCGGCGTCTATTCATATTTCAAAAGAGCCAACCAAACTTTGAAAACCTTGCTGGCTCGAACGGGGCGCCATTAAACTTTACGATGCTTGGGGGCCGTAAAGTATGAAAAGCTATGCCCAGCTATTTTGTAATAAAGGGTATTCCGCAGACACACTTTGCCTTGGCCCAAAATGCCCGACACTTGTGTTTTTCTGGTCCATTGTTTTGGCTGTGCGGGAAAATGCAGCAGCTTGGACTGGTCTGGATACTACACTGGAAAGACTGGCTATGGTTTTAGTTTACTTTCAAGCATATATATAACTTAGTTAGGATTTAAATAAAGTAATTATGAATCAAGACTCTTCTTTTTAAATCTCTTCATTTCTTTTAAGCTTCACCTAAACAAATTAATACATTTTCTAACCCTTTTGTTCTATAAATATATAATTTCTCCAACGAAATATTAACCATATTTTCCCAGTGCACTTGCAGAGATCCATCCCAGTTGTCGTGTGAGTTTTGCTCCACAAAATGTGTTGGCATAAAATCAACAAAAGTCATCAAAAGATATGCGCGCCTCCATGCCGCGCCTCCAGTTGCAGTTTCGCCAGCATTTTCGGTGTTGTGGCTGGCAAAACTTTGCATATTAAATGTCATTCGGTAAAGTGGAATTAAGGAAGCGCAGCTCCAGGAAATGCCGAGAAGCCTGTCACAGCAAATTATGCTGAAGTGCGTCTGTCAGTCAGGATGCGATGCGAAGCGAAGCGGATCCTGTGGCCACACATCCTCCAGCTTCTGCTGGAGAGAAGTGGAAGATTTTTTGGCTCCTGCCATTGAGCCATAAATGAAAACTAAACAAGATTTCGGAGGAGAGCACGAGTTGCTGCAAATTTTATGAGCTAATTTTAATGAAGTTGTTCAAAGGTTCAGGAAGGAGAACTCCGACGACGATGAGTTGATGAATGTCGACACGATGCAGACAAGTTTATAAATTATGCCAGAGTTAAGATAGCACTGAGAATGTCATTAAATAATTTAATGTGTTTTTTGGGGCTATAATCAGGATCTTGTTTCCTATGAAGTTACTTTGGAAAATATATAAATAAATCCAGCTACCTTTACTGAACCACCTGAAGTTTTGGAGTAGTATCCATGAGCCTCGTAATGACCTTTGTCACGGCTATTAGCCAAGTATTTGACCACACACTGGGATCTCGATCGAAGGATTTGATGGTCAGGCTTCCATTAGGATGCTCCGTCATTAGCGGCCACTTTGCAACGCTGTGAAATCGTATCAAATATTTCTTTACCTTGAAAGAAATCCCGAATTTCATGCTCCATTAAATTATCATACGATTCCCATTTCAAAAGCCTAGGAAAAATCTAATTAAATTAAAATCAAATTGTTGTATTTCGGAATCTGATCTCTACCCAAGAAGCAACTCCTGCCCTTTGACCCCTCGGCCTTTCTCTCTCTCTCCCCAAACCGTGACGATTTCGATTGGAGTGTCAAATCAACATCATTATTCATTATCAAATATATTTCGATTTATTCTCCTTTTTTTTTTTGAGGTTTGCGGTTAACACAAACCGATGCCGAAGTCACAGCTGGATTTATATTTTCCCGAAGGGGTGAAGGGGGCTATATTTAATTGAACTTTCCCCCGAGTGGAGGAAGTTTCCTTCTATATATATCGGAGGGGGTTAATATGTTCTAACAAAGCAAACAATACGAAGGGCATAATTAAATAAAACTAATGATGCCAATGACAGACGCTGCTGCCAAGGGTACTAATGATGGAGAATGGAAAATAAATGAGAGTGTTGGGTATTTATAGAGGGTTTAGTTATCCAGCGATAAGTGGAAACTATTTAGAGATCAAATGGTAACTTGAATACACGGTTTAATTAAAGGTATTTTCGTATTTCGAGTGGAAATCGAATATCAACCAGTATAGTAACTAGATTACATCTCCCACACCCCAAAAACGTAGATCTCCGCTTCCAGACAGATTTTTATGTAGCGTAACTAAACGTTAATTTATGAGTGAACCCAGACTAGGGAGGGAAACTTTCACTGGAGTGCAGGAGGAATTAAAAAGAAATTAACACGCTTCCAGTGTGTGAAGCCAAGTGAATTTTACAGACGCCTCTTTTTTTGGGACTGGGACTGGGACTCTTTGTCTAATTGAGTTGGTTCCTGTTTCTGTTCCTGTTCCTGTTCCTGCTCCTTTCGCCTGGCTAGTGGCCCGTTGTCTTAATTTTAATGCCCTCGTAAAAGCAGCGCAAAAATTGAGAGCCATAAAATGTCCGACGAAACATTGAAAATTAAAATAAACACATAAAGTGCGACGCCGATGCGTTGCGATATGATACGCCCGATAACAAGTGTAATACACATATGCAATCCTGATCCCAACTCCACCCGCTATATATATATATATATACTCCGATCCGGCTTTCATTCAGAAAGTTAACCCTGCGCCTATAAATCAAACGAAGCGTGAAGCGCGCTTTATCCTGTGGAAGGAATGAAACGGTGTCTGCCGTAATTTACATGCCAGCAAAAGTTGTTAAAAATGATTTTAATGGCCCTGCGCGTCACATTTTGTATGCTTGTAAAAGTTTTACGAGTTATTATGCCTTCGTTTCTATAAATTATTTATAATTTTGAATATGTCTTGAATTTATTATCAACTGCAGGGGAATTTATGCAAACATTTGGTTTTCATTCGTCGAGCTTTGGAGTATCTGTAGGTCTAATTATACACCATTTTATTATTTATTTTTAATGAGAACAAACAAACTATTTAAAATGGTTTATAAGATTGATTTATTGCTTTTACTCTCATATTTCTTTAAATAATAATTTTATATGATTACTAACTGAGAAGTCAAAGTTTAAAAACAAATAAATCAACAGAAACGTTCGCATTATAGGAAATACGTTAAGAACTTTATTTAAAAATGTTTTAAAAATAAAGCGAAGTAAATGTGTTGCAAATTAAATTAGAGATGGATTATTAAACATATTTGGCGTAAAAAACGTAGTTTGCTTTTAAATTAAAATTATATTTAGAAAGCAGTTAACCAGTTTTGAATGTGATTACTTTCCTCAGGATTTCTTGAATAAAACTACAATGTTTCAAGCTAAGATTCTGCTTTTTAAATACAATTAATACTCCTTTACATTTTTTAAACAATGTCTTCCAGTCACCTCTTTCCTCAATCATTATTGCGATGAGCCCAAGCAATCTACATTAACAAAGCAAACAAAACTACTCAAGCGTCAACAGAAATATGTCATTTAGAAAATTATGAAATATAAACAGGGGCAGGCAGCAGGCCCAGAAGAAACACTTAGCAGTAAATGGAAAATTATATGGCGTGCGTTTGGAGTGCTGAGGATGATGATAATGATGACTTCCAGGGTAGGAAAACCAACAAACAGTAAAAAAAAAGACAAACAAACATATGACAAGGCCATAAATTAGCCCGCATACTGGCATCAGGTGGAAAAGCCATGATTGAGCAGGAATGGGGCGGAGGAACAGGAGGTGGTATCTATGTAGTTTGTGTTTAAAAAAAACAACTCCAGGCTCAAGGCAAAGTGCCATGCGTCAGCTGGCCAAGGAACTGAGTCCTTTAAATGGGAGGAGTAGGAGGGTGGCAGTGGGAGGATGCAAAGGACATGTGGGGGTAAGTAGTTGAGGTGGCTTGTTGTCAGGCCATAAAACAAAGTGCTGTCTACAAATAATTTGACTTATTCGTGCAGAACAAATCGTACGTCATTTGTTGGGATACTAAAACTTTTCAACTTGTCTTCCCTCGGCACTCGAAAAAAAATAGGATGAAGTTTAAAGTAGATATGTTGTTGTTAATTTATGATAAATATATTAATATGAGGTATTAATAAGCTTCAAATAGGTTTAAAGAAAATAGGTAGCTATGAGTTAAGGTATTTATAATTATAATTGATATAATAATAATTTATAAAAGACTTTTTATACAAAAAATATACCCAAGAGATATTCTTTGAATACTATTTTTAATTCAAGGTTATATAAAAATATCCCCAATAAATAAATAATATGTTAAGCCTAAGAATCCTGAGACATTTATAGAATAATTTTAAGGTCAGTTAACATTTAGTTAAAAATCCATTTTAAAGTCTTCAAAGGTACAGCAAAATATTTGTTTAAATAAATAAAAATCTAAACTCATTCAATATTTTTCTCTACACAAATTTTCTCCATGTATCCTTGCAACTTTTCCCAATCTCCTGGCCTTAAACAATTGCGCAATTAATGTTTTTGCACTGCGGAGAATTATGTGCGTGACAGTGGCAGACGGTAAGATGTCGCGTCGATGACACTGCCACCGGGTCTCGTCTCCGGCGCTAATATGGCTCTGGATAGAGCCATAAATGTTGACTTCAATTTCCAATTGCGCTCGGCTTTCCACAGCGTTTTACGGCTTTTCACATGTGCCCTACTACGTGGCCCACACTCTCTCGGTGTCATGGCTCTAAATGATTGCAGTTGACAGGCGGACAAGTTTTATGGAGCTCACAGGCTCGACGACGACGGCCTCCTAGCCGCGATGCTGATGACGTCGCTTTTGGCAAAATGAAATCATAAATTTCGTAATTAATTTGCATATACGTATGCATTTCCCTTTGCTCCTCCGCCCGGGGGAATAACGTATTTAATCATACCAAATTGGCATCATGGCTCAATTTTAATGGCTCGCAGAGCGGGGAATTTCAAATGGAAATTAAATTCGGATATTGCCTCGAAACTAATGAGCGGCATAGAACACATTTCAAAGCATTATATGGGATCATTAAAATAAGAGAAATAACTCTACTTTTGTTTTGGCATTTTAATTGCTGTCTCCGGAATAGTTATTGGGGGGTAGTTGGATTTATGCAAAATAATTAATTAAATTATGATTTGTGGAAATACTCTTTTGAGGATTTTAGCAATATGATTTTATTTTATTTCAAATATTCTAGATAACTCTGAATACTGTACGAAGCTCTTATAATTTTATTATAATTAAATATATACTATATTTTCTTATGTTTCTCAAAATATATGACAGTTACTGATATAGTTTATATTATTTTATATTGAAACCTTGTCCTAGTACTGAAATCCTGTAATATCAAACCCCTTTCCCTAGAGTTTTCCGCAGAGATCACGTCAACACTTCAGACTACCGTTGCTGGTTTTATTGTTATTCATTAATTTTAATGTTTGCACAACCTGCGTACAGTAAGTACCCGGCGAATTGAATTGAATTTCGAGTGGCCAAAGTGCCAGAGTCTGGGCCGGTTGCGATAAAGCCAAAAGAGCCAACGCAGAGGGCCAATGAGGCTAAGTGCCGGTTATGAACCCTTTTCGCATTTTGGCCAGCCGAACAAAGGATTCGGGGAAATGGGTGAGAAGTTGTGCCACCTCCACGGCTGTCCTGTGGCATTTGCGTAATGAAAGTGTGAGCGTTTGATTTCGAGGAGGAGAGTTCAACAAACCCTCCAACAATGTGCACTTGAAGAAACATTTTGTAATAAGTTGGTATAATAATAACTTCAAATAGCAAGATTTTATGCAAAAACGAACCAAAATGAGAGCATATTTTCTCCTAGTGTTCTCTCTATAGTCTGCTGGATAACAAAACAATAATAATCCACCGAAATTGATGCGCAACAAACATGCAAAAGGAAATCGTGGGCAATTAAAAAGCATAGAAAATTTGTGTTTATTATTAGAACTAATGCCAAATGACAATTGTCAGCGAAGTCCTTTATTCCTGCCCGCATTTGCGATGATTTTGGGTACAGTTGTGCATTCGTCCCACCTGAACATATGTCGGGGGCATTAGGGTATTGAGTTGTCAACACACAAAGGAGCAGCACCCAATACCTGTATCAATGTCCAACTGAGATGCACTCCCCCAACTATCCAGGCGTATCTTGTATCTGTATCTTTTCCCCCTCGAAGCTGCTGGCATCCCTCGGATAGCAGATAGAGCAGCACAGCGGCTAGCGAACATATGTGCGTGAGGGCGTTAAACTTGTCCGATCCCGAAAAACGCAACCATGTAATTTGTTATCCAACAATTTATAATTGCATCAGCAGACAAACACGCACATGCCAACCCAGCAACCAAGGGGAGAGATGACTTCGAGTCAAAATTATTATGAAAGTAAACAGGCGGCTATATTTGGACTACACTCGTGTCCTAAGAGGGCAGACTTCTGACTCCGACTTCGTATCCCCTCTCCAAACTGTCCGATACAATTTTATGCTATGCTTAACATTTTGTACATTTTTCGGTTTTTGGTTTCTGTGGTTCCCCTGGACTCGCTCCGTAATTTAATTTTCCTCTCTCGATGGAGAATGGAGAAGCAAGTTTTTGTTGATTTATGAATTTTTAAATCAATTTGACAAGTTACTTTCCGGTTTTATGAGAGATTCAGACTTGGACTTGGCCTTTATTGAGAAATATCTGATATATATTTCCCTCGTTTATTACACTTAATGGGATTATGGCAATGTTTTGGGTCAATTTCATGCTTTTAGTAAGCAATTTTATCATTAATTGAAAGTTGTAAAGAAAATAAATATCACAGCATTTTTGAAAATATAAAAATGTATTTTAAAGATGAGTATTTCCTCAGGATATTCCCATGACAAACTTTTTTATAAAATTTTTTGCAAACCATTTTTGACATTTACCAGTTCTGACAGCCATTGAAAATGTTTTACATCCCTTGAACTTCTCTAATAGTTTCCCCCCTCGGAACAACTACTTAAAATATTTTTTTAAATATAATTTCTATATACAAGTATCAAAATAATGCCAAGGCGTGACGAAACATGTTGAATTGTAACAACTTGCTACCCGCCCGCCTGATCGACAGGAACTTGTGCGGATAGGAAACTCCGGGACACGGACACGTTTTCCTACTCGCCGGGCGTCGCTCTTTTGACAACTCAAGTGACGTATTACTCAACGGAGGAGTGCCTTTGGCTACGCCTGACAAAAAAAAACTTGAAAAAGAATTTTAAAAAACACTCCCCCGCCACCAGGAGAACTACCAGCAGCAGCACAACCACCAATTCCCATTCATCAATCTCATCTCAGAGCCAAAATATATATTCGGTGAAATCACGGGGAAGGTTTAAAATGTGTGGAAATTCCCTTTCGCTTTTCCACTGCGATTACGAGAGAACTTGATCGAGGAGGAGCGTTGGTCAGGAATTTCATGGGAAAGTGTTATAATTTAAATGAGAAAGGCATCGTAATTGATTTCTCTTGATGTTTGGAAAAAGGGGGGGAAATGGGTGGGAACGTGTTGCTTTCGATTCGCTTCGAAAATAGTTCTGTGACTCGAAAAGTTGTGAAATTGATTTAAAGTATTTTAATTGAGGAGAAAGTGATTGAGTAGAGGGGAAATAAAAGGTAGAAAAAAGAATTCTAAACTTTCAAATAGTTTAAAACAGTTTCTTCATTGTGGTAATTTATTAAATAATTTTCATTCAAATTAAACACTTAAAGAAGATTTTTCTTAGCAATTCACTTAACCAAATCTATTTCTCAATATTTCCTTTAATTTATTTTTACAATAACAGAACGCACTAAAAACCAGCTTTAATGATCCCCGAACTTCTCCCTTGAGCCTTATTATTAAACCCAAGCAATCATGGAAAACTCTCATTACATTTCCCTATTGAACCCGATTTTTAAGGAGAGCTCCCAGTCTAGTCCTTGACGATGCCACCCTCATCAAACGTTATGAACCCAACTCACCGGTCTGGGAAAAACTAATTACAAAGCTGGACCACAAAAAGCAGAGAATCCGTGACTGTGACTGCGACTGCGACTGTGGGCCCTGGTCGTGGCAGTCCAAAAAATTGCCAAAACTCCGGTTCGCTGTTTTTGTCAAGCGTGCAAAAATGTCAGCAAGTTAAAGGGAAAACCTCCGGCGAGGACCCCCAGAAAACTGAAAAGCCAACGAAACCACTCGACTCGACATGTCAACTCGAATGGAAACGAGCAAGGATCCGTGGGGCTGTGGGAAGGTTGTGGGGAGTTGGTAAACTTTTTGGCGAGTGACATGAAAAGGACATGTCACACCGTATGCGCACATTAAGTGTAGCCACAATTTATCAAGCCGCATAAATCTAAATCGAGTCTGGGTCGCATCAAAAAGTCAAAAAGCTAATTTGCATTTAAAAGGACCCGAAAGGGACGCCACAACAATGCTGCCAAAGGATACTCGAGTATATTCAGCCATATATTCAATTTAATAAGCCAAGATAAATGAAGGCAAACCTGAGCCAAGCAGACTGAGACGGCTCCGACTTCCTACCCCACCCTTCGACGACTTGTATCCAGACATATCCTTCCTTATTTGCATAGTTTTCGCTGGATCCCTGGACACTTCCGTCTGTCCTGCAGTCCGTCAATATGCCACATGTGCGCACACTTGGTGTGCACTTCATCAAATCGCCTTCGTTCTGGTTCTGGCTCCTGTGCTCCTGCTAGCTGATCCTTGTCCCCAGTCGATAAGCGAGTTGTGGCCAACTTGAATTTGGCTAGCTTACATCGAAAATGGGAAAAGTTAAATTACTTTTGCTTATTTAGGTTTAGTTTTTGTATATTTGACCCTCCTAAATCAGAGAAGACCTTGTTGTAGATATTATTGAGAAGATTGTGTTTACTTTTTGAATCTTAAATTAATAAATCGAAAGGGGTCTAAGATTGTGATTTAGCAAGGATTTAAATTTTATTATACTCCTAACCATTCAAGGACTAATACAAGCGTATCCTTACTCCCTTCCCAAAGTCTCTGGGGTTCACAAAATTAGCCCATAATCAAATAAGTTAACGAGGAGTAACCAAACTGACAATTGGCGCATATAATTGCAGTTTGCTCCGTCTGTGCACCGCAAATACAACAAATCAGCAATCAGCAAATTTTCAAACCTAATTACATCATTGTGGAGTATCCCGATAAATGTCCTTCCTGGAAATCACAGTCCTGGCCAGTCCCCAAAGTCTGCGGTCGCCGTTTTGAAACCAACGGAGCGTGTCGCAAATGGCAGCCAATAGAGCAGAAAGCACAGCTCAAGTGGCCACCGAACGATGGACACTCGCAGGACAGGACAGGACAGGACCTTCGAGTCGTGTTTCCCTGAGAAAACCACTGAGGCGTAAACTAATTCTCGTAGGCGTTGCCCAAGACGAAATTGAGTCACTTACTGGCCGCCAGTGTTGGCAATTTGATTTTTCAATTGCTGCTAATTAGGCTTGAAAGTCTCTACAGTATTGACAAGTTGTCACAAGTTCATGGAAGAGACTGTCAATTTTAATAGTTAATGACGAAGAATGAAGAGGTTTTTGGGGATGAAATGTTTAAGGAACTAAGCAAAGTTCTTTCTAGTTTAAAAAATAAACAAGCACCTTGATTAGTGTAGCTCTACGTATAATGTATATCTCTTTTTCCTGGTAGCTTTGCTAAATGCTCTTGAACTTTCCCCATGTTTCTGACAACCCCTTTTAGCTTTGAGCACAGCCTAGTTAATGGACGGAGAAGCCTATTAGCAACTTTATTCCGCCATGCCATTGCACCTTTCTGTCAATGGTACCTTTTATTTTTCTTCTCTCCTTTTTTTTTTGCTTAATACTTTTCCTGCAGTTTTCCAGCGCCTTTGTTTTGGCTAAAAGCGTGCAAAAGTCCGTGCGAATGACAGCTGTCAGTGGCGCTTTTGCAATCAACGAGTGCCTGTCAAACTGACAGCCGCCTGTTGCTCACCCGACCGACTCTCCTTCGATTTTCCGGAGGCGCTTTCCATTTGCTTCAATTGCAGTGCAACTTTTTCTTTCTTGCCTTCTTGCCTCGACTCGGCACTTTCACACTTTTCACGTGTTTTTTTCTTCGCACATACGGTCAGACGCCTACGCACAATGATGGGGCAGGGAAGGAGTTGTGGAAAAGCTCGACAGGGTTGGATGGGGATTTGCCATTTTCCCTGCCAAGTGCAAAATGCAACAAATGTCATTAAAAACGTGACATAAAAATATATTTTATGCTTGCACACATCCACAACTCGGTTGCGTTTCTCATCCCGCGTTTATTTGATTTTATGCTGCAGCGGAAAAGTTACCACATCCCCACAGTCCTGCTCCTTCCGTCGTCACTCTGCTCATTTTATGCTGCATCGCATCGCGGATATAAAATAAAAACAAGGAGTGAAATTTATTTTCTATTACGAAACGGAGATGCTCTTTGATTCAATATGGTTTAAGGAATATTTTAAAATATGAAAAGGCGGAAAAATGTATTAAATGAAAACTTTTCCTTGAAATTAACACATTAAAGTACTTGATATTTATGTAGCTCATTGAAATACCTTTAACATTTATTTATGTGAAACTATAATTTATATAATATATATTCATACCTATAAATAGTCTCAAGAGTCTTCATTTGCTTGTAAACTATTCTTAGAAAATAGTTTTTCTCTTTAAAAATTTGTATATTTTACAAATCATACTAGAACATAACTTTCTAGTAATTTTAATATAATATTCCCCAGGTTATAACAAACCCCTGATCCTATTATATATACCTCAATCTCGACACTCTTTTTAAAAAATATAAAGAAAAGCGGAATGGCATTTCGCATGCGTTTTTCGAGATTGCAACTGCTGGATTCTGATGCTGAAGGTTGAGGCTTCCGTTGAGGATGGGAACGAGGTTGAGGTTACTTGCCACCGAGGTTGAATGACCTAGGACAATAGATTTATGCTTGGGGTAGTTGTGTACCATCTTGATTCCGATGCCAACTGCCCGCTGTGCTGATTAAGGGCGTTTTGCCGTCTTAAAGAAGGGTTATTACGGACCACGGGAATGGGACTATCCCGTTTCGATTGCTTCGTTAAAGTCGCTGCTCTACTCGGGGCTGTGTAGACTGTAGAACTAGGGACCAATTTCCAGGCAATTTGCAAGCAATTTGATGGTGCACCGAGCCCGAGCTCCTAATGAGCCCAGGAAATTCGCATGTAACAATGCCCCAAAGTGAAATGCCAAAAAGGGAACGGCATCGACACATCTGGCCAACGTCTTTCGGTCTGCTAACCGGGCTCGTACCTCGTATTCCCAAAAGCACATTAAGGCCAAGACGAGCTGCAGAGCGCTGCAATTTGAGTTGGCTTTCTCCTCTGTCTCTGGCTCTGTGTGCATATTAAATATAACACAAAATGCATATTAAATGGCATAAGCCACAAGCAGCGAAAGGTGCATTTGGCCCGAATCCTTCGGGATGGCTTAGCCACTAAAACCTTTAAGACTTGACGGAAACGCCAGGGTGTTGTAAAATTTTACAAGTCAACTATTTCGGTGGTTTTCCGTTTTTCATTTCCCGGAAAATGGGATACGTGAGCTGCTGTCGACTTAGTTGACTTGAGCTGAGCTGAGTTCAGTTTATGAACCCCCCAGGATCCCTGGCTTAAGAAGATATCCTTTTGCGTATCGAGTGGATTAACCATTTTAACTGATATACTGGATATCCTATATGGAGTAGCTTTAAAGTCACTTCAGGTAAGGTAAAGAAGAATTAATTAAATTTTCTTTTTGACTTAAGGCACTGGTAAAAAACCTAAGAGACTTTGGAATATATTTTTCGATATAATATTCAATGGAATACTAAATAAATAAATAAACCACTTTCCTGAGAGTTAGAATATTATACTTATTTTAATAAATTTATCTAGGACCCTCAGAAAAATATCTTATAGATACCATTTTAATTCAATAGCCAGCCTAGGTCCCTTCATTTTCCCTCTGTGTAATCACAAATGAACTTTTCGGCCTTTTGCAGCTTATCAGTCTGAGGACACGTTGTCAGTCTCCTCCTGAATGCACTTGCAGCTCATTAAAATCGAAGTCTGAGTCTCATTTGGCCGAATCAAGGAAAAACGCATTAAAAAGGACCCACCAAAGGACACCACACACACACACACACAGAGAGCACCGGTTTCGGGTATAGGGAACGGGTGAAAAGTGCACTTTACACATTTGTGCGTAATGATTTTCCATTAACGTAAATTTGAATTAACATCGGAGTGGCATCAGGAGCAGTGAAAACGTAATTACAACGCATCCTGTAGTCCGGCAAACAAAAATCTCCTACACCGGCCAGCCGACAGATTCATTTGATAAATGCCAAATGACATTAACTGCATAAACCTGTGAATCCTGTGGCATTCGAATAGCGGAAGGATGGAGCCTGGAGAGCCTGCTGTTTATGGTAATTATTTATTTGCCACAGCCGTTGCCATTTCGTTGGACTTTTCATCATCGGCCATTAACATAAAATTTTATGTTTATGTCACTGTTCTTTTTCGGTTGTCACGTTGTTTGGCTTCGCCACTGTTATTGCTTTGTCTGTTTGGTATTGCATTTTCCGAAAATGGAAAATGTATAAGGTGTTGAAGTAGGGAACATTTAAGATCTAATTTTAAGCTGGGTTTTAGCTGAACTCTCAGTATTTTGAAGCCTTCCCTCTAGACCTAATTGAAATTGTATAGTTATTCATGATTAAAGCCCCTTCATTGACTCTACAGAAAACCTCAAGCCACCCCGTTCTGTTCGCTGCTCAAAACGAATTTCCTCTGCCATTTTCCGCAATTAAACACAAACAACCTGGATAAGTTTCTAATGCTAAAAGCTGGTAGAGTCCTCTCTTCCGCTGGTTCACTCCGTTTTAACCACTTCGCCGGGCCATGCTTTCCGTCTAAATAAAATCCACACCGTCTAATTAAACAAAAGCTCGAAAAGTCGAGGTGTAACCAGCATAAATGAACATTAACTTGAAAATAATAAAAGTGAAGTAGCTGCTGGAAGGGAAGACGTTGCCACGCCTCGAATTTCATGGCATAATAAATGGCTCGCAGACCGATGAGGAAAACTTTTCCTCCTCGCCGAGTGATGAAGTAATGAAAGCGCTGAAGAAAAATTACAATTCACGAGCGCAGCGCAGTTATGAACTTTTTCACGGTGCTAAATAATGCACACGAAAGTGCTCAGCCAGTCAGGGGTTAAGACGAGGAAGGACCACTGGTGGTTCCTTCATTAACTCCGCCAGATGATGATGATGAATTTTGTATAAAATGCTTAAATACCTGCAATTTAACTTTTGTCGGGTGTCGTCCATCTCACCTTCTGAGAGGGAGAAAGGGGTTTCAGAGGAGGTCCTTGGTCTCAGGACATTTCAATATGCAACTCGGCGTGTTTCTTTTAATTTAAATTGACTTCTCTCGGGAAGGACACGGCGATTCCCAGTTGATTTTTTTGGGCACTAACTGGTGTCGGGTCAGAAAACTAATCAAAAAGCTATGAAAACTTTGTGTATACGGAACGGTTTTAAAGAGGTCTTTTAGTGTTCAAAAAACAAGTCAGTAAAATAATCATTCAAGATTTGAATGTCAACTAAAATTAGATATACTTCAGGATCCTTTCTATTTACTCAATGTACATTTCATAAACAGGATTTAGTAAGAGGAATAATTGTTTTGTATTAACAAATAATAGAATTCTTTATGAAAGTAAACAAAAACTTCCAAAATAATCATGGAATTAATGTAATTTTTATACCCATTTTCATACATTGAATTTAAGAGTTATAATAAAATCTACGCTTATTTCTTTTTATATTTAAAAATATAGTAAAGTATATTTATCACTCTGATCTTATTTACCACATCTTCCTTATACCTTAAATTAATTACAATAAATCCTTTCACATTTTCCAGCCACTTCCTTTAAGTTTTTAATATCGTTTTTCAGTTCTGCACATTACAGCCAACTGTCATTGCAATTGTGCATACAAGTACACATAATTAATTAAGGACCTGACACATACCGCCCCCGGCCACACACACACACACACCCACACACACACTCTTGTCATTGTCTTTTTCTTCGCGGAGTCATCATCATTCTTTCCCCCAGCCCTGTGCTAACTGAAATGTCAAAAATGCAAGTGACAAGTGTGAAAAAAGGACGAGCTGAAGAAAAACAAAAGCGGACACACATGTCCCATGGATGGGGGGGGGGGGGGTTGTGCGGGCTTTTCCTTCAATTTTCTGAGGGGAGCCATTGTCTGCTCGAAGACGCTGCGCGTTCGTGCAAAGCTGAATAAATTGAAATTTTAAAATGTATGAAATTAATTTTTGGCGTCGTCCTTCGGTGACTGGGCTAAAAAGTTCACTCCGACGCCTCGGCGATGATATCACATGATTATTTATCTTTTACGCACACTTACACACACGCACACCCATATGCAAAGGACGTGGGTCCTGGGCCTGACACTTGCCAACACACTTTGTCAAGTTTTTAGTATGTTGTCAGCATTTCCCAACCTCCCCAAGTAAGGACTCTGGGTTTTTGTCTTAGCCCTTTTAAGCCATTTGTCAAACACTTGGCATGACGTCATGTGTGTGTGGAGTTTTTCGCAGATTTTCCTAGGGTATTTACAGCACCGATTTGGGCGGTAAACTGCCTTGTGGTTGTGTTGCAAAAATTTACATATAGATTAGCAACAGGACGAAGAGACAGAGACACGAACGGACACTTGATGTGAGCCTCGAATGCACTCTGCTGGGTCCTTTAACCATTTCGAGGACGATGGTGCCTATGATGAGGATGATGATGATGTCTGCAATGCATAAGTGGAAATCATTAAGTGGCCCGGCCACATCTTGTAAACCGGTGCGTAATCCTGCAGAGCCAACAAAAC
Organism: Drosophila bunnanda; assembly: GCA_035046265.1. NCBI lineage: Eukaryota > Metazoa > Arthropoda > Insecta > Diptera > Drosophilidae > Drosophila > Drosophila bunnanda. Next base: position 11,032,107 of record JAWNOB010000075.1, read on the forward strand.
GGTAGCAGACACTCGGAAAAACATATAGCTATTACGAGTTGTAAGGCAAAATGTGGAATTTATATGCTTAAATAACATAGAAGAAATTGTTATATATATTTAGAATATTAAGAAGGTATTGAGAAAGGTTTTTCAGTTGAAATTATTTCAAATAATACTTTTTAGAATGATAAAAAAAAAATAATAATAAAATGGTTTAACTATTTACAAAGTAACTATTGTATTTTGTGTATACAACATCGAAACTAAACATAATCTCTAGCTAAAAAATAAATAGCTTGAAAACTCATCTGTATTAATTAAATAAAAATACCTTGTCATATATTAAATTCAAAAATAAATACTACTTTTAATTTTATAGCTTAAACACGCTTCTTTTTCCCCAAGTGCATGGTCAATTGTTTACAGAACTGAACCCGCAGCTCGGCATTGTTGCCATTTCCGTTCGTTCTCTCCATGGAGCCCATTGTCCATGGGCTGGAAATCCCCTGACAACACTTTTGGCCCTTTCACATTGTGCAAAAAGAAAATTTCTGCGAGCAATCCTTGAACAATGCATGAAATAATTGCACAGACCGAACTGGACGGTGTGGAGTGGCAAGGAGAGCAGGAATCCGAGGTCCTTACAGGGGGACATAATGATGGGCCGCTGGATATTGGCCGATGATGGGCATTAAAACGCGTATGATGAGGCTTAAGTAGTCACACACACACAACTGGGACTCTTTGGGTATGTGTCCTGGCAAAGGACTCGTTGGGGTTTAAGTGATGCTAACATATTGTCCATACGTGCACATGAACTAGAGCCTAGGGGAGAGTTTCCTCCGAGAGTTGATATTTCTTGGCAGTGATTACTGTGATTGCATATTGCAAAATGAAAATCTGTTGCGGAAATTATAAATAATGTTGCCTGGGGGAAGGATGAGAGTTATTCACGGCCGTTGGGCAAGGTGAATGCGGAATTAACTTATTAACATCTGTCATGATATTCTCCAGAGGAAAATCTATAGCGAGTTAGTAAAGAGGAATGCTTTAAGGAAACATTAATAAGCTGGTAAAATGGCTAATTAAGCTTTTAAATTATATACCTTCTTCATACCCTAGACTTTAACCTAAAAACCTATTAATAAATTTCAAAATCTAACATTTAAAGACCTTCTGTCTCATTAGCTGCCAATCCCTATATCCCAACTTTAAAGCAACACACGCACAGTCCCTCCCAGCAGTTCAGCAAATCGATATCCTGCGGCCTTGAGCTTGACATTTATATATATACATAAAAAAGGACACAAAAAGAGCACGTGCTGTCGACTGTGTCAAGGGGCCACCCACAATTTCTTCAGAGGAACCGCGCGAGCTCCCTAAACGAGTTCCAAGGTCGCACGCACAAAACGGGAGAGTCGAAAAACTGAGTGTGGAAGGAAAAGCCGGCCGGCATGACCTTGCAATTGAGCGGAGGAGAAAAAGCTGTTGCCGGTAGGAGACGGCAAATGGCAGCCCCTTGGCCTTGGCAGTGGCCTTGGAACTTTGTTAGGAGCTGCTCCCCCCAGCAAAAGTGTAACATGGAAGGGAGAGAAATAAGCTCAATTGGCATTCTACTTCCTGCACCCCGGGAATCTGTTTTCTAAAATGTTAAAATGTTGCCACTTTACTGACATTTATTGAGCATGGAAGTCAAGGGAGTAGAGAAAAGAGGGGAGAATAATTTTACATTTTAAAAATATTATAATTAATTATTCAAGTACATATGGAATATTAAGAATTATTATTAATATATTAGAAGTCTAGTCAAAAATTCAAAATTTCAATTATATATTTTAATAAACGATTTCCTAAATCTCCATTTAAAGATTGAATTGCAAACTATTATTTACAATTATTATTATTAGAAAAGTAGTTTTTTGTTCATTATTTCACAGAAAATACTTTTCTAACATACGTTTTCTTGCATCCCCTTTACATCATATCCCCTTCTATTCATTAAGTTCCCTAATTTTCCCCGCCACTGTTCCTTTGGCTTAGCAACTATCCAGGAACAGCTTATAATAATGGATGAGCTCCAGTTTCCATAGAAAAATAGGGGAGCTTGGTAACGCACAATCAAACACACTTTCCAAGGTTAAAATTGTCGTCAGCAGAAAATGTTTGCAGGAGCAGTAACTGATTTTCCTTGAAGGTCAAGCCATTTGGGGGTCCTTGGGGGTGGTCAAGTTTAAGGTTGCCAATGTGGGGGGAAATATTCAAGGACCATATTGCAGGGATTCCAGTTTAAGGATTAAGGTTGTGTGGCTTTTGAGTTGAAGGAGGTTTCTTAGAAAAGCAGGTTAGTGGTTGAAGGAGAATCCACTTAGATTTAAGTTGAAGGAGCTTCCAACACAAATATTCATTTCTGGGTTTATAAAGTTCTTTCAGTTTTTGTAAACTTAAATTTTTAATAGAGCATTAATCATATATTAAAATATAATACAGAATTCATAATAATAAATATTATATATTAGGTTTTTATAACCTTTCCTTACAAAATAAATATCTATTCAGCAGTTTCCATGCAAACCAAGCACATTTCCCTAACAAACAATTGTTGATTCATTCCTCCCAAGAACTCATACCAAAATATATTCAAAATAAAATTCGAATTTCGAAACACACAATTTCCCCTTACTTAGTGCAAGACACATCTCTTTTCAAGTAAATCCAGGCTAACCCCTCAAATTCGAAATGAGTTCGAAAACACCCCTCGGCAGGCCAACTTCCAAAGAGCTTACGTAGCATTCAACGTAAGGCAGCTACGTAAGTGTGTTTTCCCCAATTTCTCACACATTTTCCGACTCTCTTGTGCTCTCTCTCATGGCCACATTTCCCTCCCCCTTGGTGAGTGAGTCCCCGCAGTAAAGGTAACAAAGGCAGCCGCGCTCCTTTTGGGGTGGCAACTGGTGGCAAGGGTGGCGCGACTCGGTGGTGTGAGGTCCTGTGGTTGGTGGTTCAATTGGTTGGTTGTTGGCATAAACAAAGCACACACAACACACACCACCTCTGGGGGGTGGGAAGGTGGCCAGAGAGAGCAGAATCGCTTCCTGCAGGAAACCAGACCGAGAGAGAGCCAGCGCTCGATTTTATAAATGTGACTGCGGCAAGGATATCGGCAGTCAGTCCACGCCGAAACCTCGAACAGAGAACATTGAATAATAAGCGGAAGCGAAGTCAGAAAAGTTCGTCAAATGCGACAAGTTTTCCTCGTACGTTTTCCCGCCAAATGAGTCAGGGAAATTATCCAAGTGCTTAGAAACGAATAGAAAAGACTTGAAAACTAAAACAAAGTGCAAGCTGAGAGGGAAATACAAACAATTTATGAACAAATATATTACAAATAAGAGTAATATATTTTGTTTCAAATAAGTCAGCGAAATTAATATTTTGCATAAATTACAAAACGACCATGGCCATTGCATACTTCATACCCGACCAGGCCCAATTGTTGGCCCGCAGCTATCAGCAAAATGCCCAACAGCCAGCCGCCACCAGCCAAAGGACATCATCATCTGCAAGACCCACACAACAGCCAGGACAACAGGCGCAACAGCAACCCGCACAGGAGCAACGGCAGCAGCAGCAACAACGGCAGTCACAACATCGTCCTCAATTCCGAGCCAACATATCGGTGCCCCTCGGCAGGCAGCAAGGATCCATGACCATGTCCGAGTTCGGATGCTGGGATCTCCTGGCCCAGATCTTCTGCTATGCCTTGAGGATCTACAGCTACAATTCCAGCCAGCGACGGCCGACGGTCATACAGATATCCTTCGAAATCAGTGGCCAGGACTCCGATGATGATGTCACCGATGCCACCGCCTCCAAGGATAACTAGATTTTGTTACCAATTTTTCACCTGGATGGCAAGCGAGAGAGTGAAAGCAGGGGGGAAAGCAGGCTCAATCAAAGCGCATTGTGATTTCTTTTTTGGGTATGGACACACGAGGAGGGAAGAGTTTTTGTAATAAACGAAAAAAGGATATTTCCGCCACACAAAATAAGAAAAATATTTTTAAACTATTTTTGAGAGAGAGAGAGGCAGAGGAAAATTCAAAATTTGTCATCGATTTGCTGAAAGTGATATTGACTGTTGGTTACTTATTTCGATGCCGTTTTCAGTTCAAGGAAAATGATTTATTTTTGGCAAGCAAACACACGCAAAGGTTTCCCGGTTGGTTCAACATTATTTCGAGGGCAGAAATAAAGAAAATGAAGATGCATAAAAATTATCATAAACCTAATCAGTGTCTATACATATGGTTAAAACCACCAGCAACGTATTAAGCTAAAAACAAACTAATTGTCAAATTTTTGCATTTCAACTACTTAAATATAGAGTTTTAACTAAATAAATCCAAAACTACCATACAGAACCAACAAAACAAGAACAACAAAAGACAACAACTCAATTGTACAAAATAGATTCTAAGCAGACAGCTAATTTTATATGTTTACAATAAAAGAAAAGCGAACAATGTCAATAATCTAACTGCAAAAGAGATAAATACAAAAGAACCGCCGAACCGAAAAAAAAATAAATAAAATACAAAAACTGAGAGAGCCACAAAAAAACCAAAAGAAAACAAAACATTTAAGCAATTTTGATACAATTAATGAACAACTTAAAAGGCCGAAATGTATTTTACAATTATTATTGATTTTAGCAAAATTCAAAATATATTATTTCCCTTTTTGGCATTGCAAATTAAACGAAAAATATATATATATTTAAATTAATCAAATGTAAAGAGTTAGCATTTGTAAGCAATGAAACATTTTATAAGACAACCAAGCGACAAAAAATAAATACAATTTTATAAAAAAAAAGATCTTATATGAATTTTTACTTATTATATTATTTTTCAGAGGTTTTTAAATGGTTTGTTTTTGGAAAAACAAATGCATAAGTATAAAATTTATGCTTATGGAAGCCAACAAAATATTTTGTTCATTGTTAATGGCAGAAAAACACACTTATTTTAATGTTAATAGAATATTCTGTATTGAAAAAAACTTGTTAGTTTACTGATTTTAATGTTTTTCGTTCTTTTTGCTATTTTAAAAGTATTCCCAAATATTTTTTGTTAAATATTTCCCCAAGAAACATACGAATTTTTTACAGAATCCTGCCAAGTCAACCATTATAGCTATAAGCCCTTTAACTCCTACATCCTAACCCTTTGAGTAAAGGACAACCCATTCACAGCCAGGAAAAAAAGAAGGAAGCAGACATTAGGTGATCCTTATCGTGAAAACCAATATGTCACCTTGAAAGGGGAAAGGAAAAACAGTTTTTGGTTAAACGCAGTCAGACAGGGCTGTGAATTTTCCCGTTGTGTCATGCCGGGCACACTCCGCAGCGAAAGGGTTAAAAGGCAAAGGTTATGCCTAACCGCAGATCTCGGCCTATGCCAAGTCACCGGGGTCAGAAGTGAAGGGGGTGTTGTACCCCTTTTTTAACGCACCCGAGAACCCATTTAACCCCAGAGGCGAGAAACTCGAAAAAAAAGTGTAACATCTGTGGCGATCAGCGATCAGTGCCGCCCGATAGCAGTTCGCCAGTCAAATAATAATTATGCAAACATTTCGGGCCGCTAATTTGCCGCCTATCTTAATTTAAATCGCTGAAAAAAGCGCACTGGAACCAGCGAACAAAAAATTGTTTAATTGACGTGACATGACAATAAGCGACCTGGAAATTAGGGTCCTTCGCCTGCCGTCTCCTTTATTTTGTATCCTTTTTCGCGTGTGTTTTTCGTGTGGCTTGATTTTTTGGCGATGATAAGCGAGGGGAAAATTATAGGGTATGCAAATGCTCTCATATATAGTGTTGGTCGCGTGTCCTGGATCAAGTTTAAGTTTTTTTTAGCCAGTGGCATTCAGTTTTAGCGCCTGCAATTATCAAACTTGTGAGGGGAACAGTTTATGATAACATATTTGTAGTTAATTTACTTAATTTAGTGGCACATATGTTAATCAGATAATGCTGTGGCAGGTAGGTTTTTTTAGAGAAACTGTATGTAAGAAAAAAATTAAACTGAATGAGGAAAATTGTATTGAAGTTCCGATTGTGAAATAAATTTCTTTGCCTTATCCAAGCAGGCTAAAATAGGCTGTCATTCTCTAATAATTAAAAAGAGGAGACGAAATTCGAAAATTTTTAAGTATGAGCTAAACACTTGATTGGCGTCATAAAAAACCAAGAAGCCCCAGGAAGATTTCAATCTGGCAATCATTATGAACAACTCAGAAAGTAGCGAAGAGAGTACTGATGCCTTGAATGACAAGAGGAATGCAAATACCAGCAAATTACTGAAATCGATGGAATGCTTTAAGGAAGATTATAAACCGATCGTGACGAAGAGCTCACCAGAAATTAACTTAATCAAATCGAAAGAATCAAATCCTGAATCTGAGGAGGATAACCAAACAAAATCGGAGGCGGATAACGAATACACCAATTTCCTGAAACGGATGAATATCCGTTAGTGAGTTTCAGTGTATTTCTATAATTTCTGAAAGTTTCCTGATCTATTTTCCTTCCAAGTTCACACTATCGCTTGGAGTCAGGTGAAGACAACGGCAAGGAAGTACAGACTACAATGGATTATAGCAATTACAATTGTTGTGAATGTAAGCCAAAATTCTAAAATATATTCAATACAAATTATTAAACCTAACAATCGTAGGTGCTGCCTGCGAAGGACCCTCGTGTAGCTGGCAAGCTGGATCTTGCAGAAATGGACAGGAATGCACTGCTGGAGCTCCGATAAATCCCCCACCGTACATGGAGCAAGAAATTCCCGAGACTGGACAGTATTACAGCTGTGGGAAACCCCTGTCGAACTTGCAGTCCGCTTCGGATGAGACCATTGTGAATGGACCCAGAGTTCCGACTTCGGAAGCCTCAGATGCTTCTAGTTCCTACAATTTATGCTGTCCCCTAAGACGACCTGGTCAGCAACCTGTCTGCTACTCGTGCCACCATGGATATCCTTACCCGGAGCACCTTATGCAGATGGCCTTGCCGCAGAATATGGATATAGATCCGAACACGGGATATCCGTACTTCCCTTTCTCGGCGCCCGTAAGCTATCCCAGCATGGGAATGGGCTCCATGCCAGGCGCGCAAGTGGATCAAAGGGGACGAGGTGGTCAACAAAATGAGGATATGAATGGTTCCTCTGGCTCGTCAACAGCCCAGTGCAGTTCTCAGGAAGGAGGATCGAATCAGAGTACAAGCAACTTCAATATGGAGGAGTTTATTCAAAAGTATCAGAAAAGTGTCCAGCAATGCTATGCCACGGCCCAACAAGGTATTTACAAATCTTTCAACAATCTTTCAACAATCTTTCAACAATCTTATAACAATCTTTCAACAATCTTTCAACAATCTTTCAACAATCTTTCACCAATCTTTAACTTATATTTCAACAATCTTTCTATAATATTTCAAACATTTTTCAATAATTTCTTAACATTATTTGAACAAATCCTTTAACAATATTTCACCAATCCTTTCACCAATTGTTTCCAAAAATTTAGGACTGCGCCAATCTTTTGCTCAGGCAAATGGTCAGGGATTTTTCAACCAGCCAATAAATCAACAATACTATGCGAATGCCAATTCAGGTATATTTCAATTCAATTCAATAATGTTGCAAAAATATTAAATCCTTCTTCAACAAACTTTCAGGTGCTCAACCAATGTATTCCAGCCCGACTCAAGGTAAGTGAAAATCTTAATATATATAATCTTATTAAGCTTTCCTTTCATTTATTTTTATGCCAGCTACTCCACAATTTTATGAACCCAATCAAGGTAATAAACAATGTCTATTATTTAAATTTCTTATTAATGTATTTCGATTTATAGAAGCTTATCAAGGAATGCAGGCTTTTAATTCTTCTCTAGATCCTCAGCAATTTTTTACAAGCCCTGGACTAGGTAAGCCATTAAATATTTCATTTAAATTAAGTAATAAAAATATCTTTACGCCTAGGTGCTCAACAATATTTACCGTCTTCCATGGCAATGCCTGCTCCGAATATCTTTGGCAACAACACTGGCTTCATTAGCGACACTTTGCACACACAGACCGTGTACTCTTCCGATTACAAATCGTTTGCCAACGAGGGGAATCACTTCAATCACTTCCCCAATGGCATAGACATCGGCTTGGGCCCCGATTCCTGTCCCAGCTACGGACCAGCTGCATCCCCTGGCCTGGCCGAGATGGGGGCCGGTGGCCAAGCCTATGGCATGGGCGGTGCCGGTGGAATGAACATGAGTTCCTATCCCCTTAATCACATGAGGTGGGCTACCAATGACGACTGCTTACCAAAAACTATCTTTAGTTAAACGTATATTTTTCAGTTATTCAAGCCCTTACACCTTCGACATGTCTTCCCCACCTGCAGGCCATCAACCAGGTCTCGGCATGGCTAATGGCGGAAATATAAGTGAGTACGGCATTGCGTACTTCTATAATTGTGCCTTATAATGATTTTAACTTTAAAGTGTAAGCTGAGTGGGTAGGCACCGAATCCTGACTCTGGAAATGGCTTTGAATAAATCTCAACTTGTTTATAGTTAAAAGCTTCAAATAAATATAACTAGTTTACTAGCACTTGAATATATCTTTTCTATTTAGAGGGAAATGTATCCAAAAATTCCTTGAATTCTTCCCTTTACAACCATTAATGGTAATGACTCACAATAGACCGTGTTCCAGCTGAACTTCGCATGGCATGCACTTTAAGTCAAAGCTAATTACAGTGAGCTAGTCTATTGATTTTAGCCGTAAAGTACACTAACCCGTGAAGGAACCCTCGCAGTAAGCAAACAGGCGGCGACATCAGTGACCCAGTTTTCTGTGCAAAAACCAAGGCGGAAAAGCGGGGAAAGTGGAAATGCTGAAAGGGGCCAGGCAAACAACGCCCCCTCCGAGAATGGGGCGAAAAGGCTAAATGTGGAGCGAAAGTGAAACGCAATATGACCACAAAGGAATCCAGGTTCTTGGCATATCCAGGCACTGACCATATATGTATCCATAGCCACTTGGCCTGCCCAGGAAGAGGGCCAAATCAAATATCAAAGTGCCGACAAAGAAAGCTTTGGCCGGTTAATTGTTTGAAGTTAAAGACCAAGGAAAAATTAAGTTGGGAAAAGCCACTCGAATTGACATTTAATACCGACCGACTGTTCATTAATCTCATGATTCATTGCAGTTGAATCTAAATATCTAAACTCTTTCTATAAGTATATAACTTGTGTGTCAACACCCACAAAACCACAGGCGGTTGTCTAGGACCCACAAACAACATGCGAATGAAAGAATTTCCCAATGATTTATTTTTTTACGAGGCAACACCTTAAATTTAGGTAGAAAAAATCGGGGTGAAGTAACTCCTTCAGTCTCCGAATATGATTAATTGGCCCAAAAACGAAATTTTCCGAGTTTCTGAGCAGCGGTTGCGCTTCATTATCAGCGTTTTGGCCAGTGACCATCAGCGGCAGTCAATTACCGGTCGACAGTTTCGTTTCTGTTTTTCGATTCTACCTACCAATCAGTCTCACATTTTTCCTACACTTAGCGAAATCATGAAGAACATATTATGATAATTTTAGGAGTTATTAGATGGTATTAAAGTAATAAAGTTTATGCATTTAAGGGAATCATTTTATGGCAATTTAATATCTTTTAAATCAGTCTCATTTTCTTAATTTTAATAGAGTTTCCTAAGCTTTTTCTCTGTGTAACCCTCTGCCATTCGGGTGTTGTTGTCAATGTCCTGCTGCGCTATTATTTGTCTTGTGTGCGAGACTCCGACTCCGGTATAAATTGCTTTACGCCACTTTTGGGTCATTAACGAAATTGAAAATAGAGACGGACCTTAGGAGTGCCAGTGAGTTAAGGTATATATATCGGAAAACTGGGAAAACGGAGACCACCGAGAGCTCCTATAAAATCAGTGCCACCTACTTTGGTAGTTGACCAACCATTAGACACCAACGGTGCCCAGACTGTCGGGAGTCCCAGGGAAATCTAAACTTCTCCCCGGGAGATGTGCAGCAGATGGTGGTTTTACTTACGATTTATCAGTTACAGTGTAGGTAATGGATATGGCTTCAGTACACAAGGAAATTAGAGAAATATGCCACAAGTATACTTAGCTTTATGGGTAATACTTAATATACTTTTATAATCTTAATAAATAAAATGTTGCACTTTTTATGTTTTGTATATAAAAACCCCAAATAATATAAAATTTAAAATATATAATAATAATAATAATATAATAAAAAATGTTTGCATCATGATTAAGAGGGAATCGGAATAAATTCAATATAATAATAAATTTAATATTTCACTCACCGATTTTCTCATTTTTATTTCATTCTTCTTCGTCTTGTTTTTATTGGAAAGGTAATTAAATTGACATCAGCAAATTCCAGTTTTTATCACTCGCGATATTACGCCTCTTTCCTTCCTTTCCATTTTATTAATTCGCAGAAATATTATTTTTATAAACACTTAAAAAAAAAACAAAAAAAAAAAAGAAACAAGAAAGGAAAATAACTTTCATAAGCCGAAGTTTATATACCCTTGCAGTGTGCAATCAAATTTAAAACTAAAATTATTCGCATTCTTTGAATCAATATTTTTATATGACCATTTTTTCGCGAAAAGTTAAATTTAAAAAATTCGTAGCTAAGCCAAAAAAGCATTAATTTTAATTTGGAAAATTTTCCGATTTAAGATTTTATTTTATTAAAAAATCTGCATACTTAATTTAAAATTTATAAAAATTAAAATTTTTTAGCAATTTTTGGAAATTTAAAAAAAATAAAAATTTAAAAAAAAAAAATTACAAAATATTTTTTTCAGCCTGATATGGCTCGGCTGTTAATGCTGATCAAGAATATATATGATTTATGGGGTCTAAAATGACTCCTTCACAATGTTACAAGCTTTTGATTAAAATTAAAATACACTGCAAAGGTATATAGACAGCTTTCTTTCCTTTCTAAACTCACTTTTCAACACTTAAAAAAAAAAAAACAAAAAAGATTTTTATTTAATTCTGCGTTGACAATAAGAAATGGAAAGAAATAGAAAGATTTGTAATATTACACACGTACCGCACATATTTAACCGACATTTCACTTTGATTTTCGAGTTAAAACGCGCACTTACTTTTGAAACTGTACATTTATCGCAAGAGGAGGTATATTTTGCACCTGTTTTCTTTTGATCTGTTCTTTGCCATGCACACACACAATACATATATGCATTGGCTGCTGCTGCTGCTGCTGCTGCTGTCGCGGGAGTCTGAGCTTTTCTCGTTGCTTTTTCAGTAGCTTTATTTCGATGTTCACTTTTTAAATGTTTTATAATTGTCTTTTTTACCACGTACATAAGTTTGTATTTATTTAGTAGTTTATTTTGTATTTATTTAGTAATTTTTAATTTTTAGTCATTCCGTCTCCCATTAGCACAGTTCCAATTGGAGGGGGAAGCTGCGCTTACTTCATATTTACATAAATTCTTTAAAATTTTACAAGTTCATTTTTAGCATTGCACTAAATTTTTAATCTTTCTATATTTAAATATATTCCTTTAAAAACTGTTCATTTATATCATTTAATTCGCCAGAAAACACATTCTTTTGCATTTTCTCTTTCGGAGTTGGTACTTGCCATGCACACAAACACAAATATGTATGCACACACACACAATGCCGGCGGCTGCGCTGCCGTCGGCAGGTGTCTCAAGTTTTTGTTATTGCTATTTAAGCAGCCTAACTTTTGTATCAACTTGTTAACTGTTTTAAAATGTCTTATTTTTCATAACACACCTTCATTTGTTGTTATTTAGTAAGTTCACTTTAGCATTTGCATTATTTTCCATTTTTTCTTATTCCCTTTCCCGCTCGTACAGTTCAAATTGGAGGGAAAAACAGCGCTCACTTCAAATTGGCATAAATTCTTTGATATTTCACTTGTTTGGTGTTTAATTAAGTGTCCCCGAGTTAAGTGCAGCTAGTTTAACTGATTTAGTAGTTTAGTAGGTATTATTAAACGTTTTTTCCAGACTAAAACGTTAATTACGCAGCAGCACGCAGAAATTTTTTCACTTGGCAATTTCGATCTTACTCTCCTTCCCTTGCTTCTCCTCTCTCTCGCTCTTCGCACTCAGAATCAGACCACACTTGCATACGGATTTTGCAATTAGACAACAGCCCAACAAGAATTTTGGTGGATTTTACGCATCGGTGGCTACTGCCTTACAATGTCAGCGGGTGTTTCAAGTGATAAATAATCATAATACAGTGGCTTTAAAATAAGTATTTAGCCGAGACACCCTTTCACTCAAGCACTTGCTCATTACATACATGCATACATATGTATGCAGAGATGTAGATTTGTATTTATATTTACTATTATGTTCCAAACTAAACTTTATCAAAGCTTAATTGAGTGTTTCCTTAATAAATTATAATAAATTATGTTGTTTTGATTATTTTGTAGCTATTTTCACAGCTTTTTTCTGACCATAAACTTTTTTCCAGCAGCAGCAGCAGCTTAATTTTACACTTTTTTTGACTTTGGTGCTCTCCTTCTTCGCCCCTCTCTTCATCATTGCAAATCGTTTGAGGAGCTTGCAAGAGCGCGAGAGCGCGGTGCAAAGGGAGAGCGTAATGAAGATGAAGAAGAAGAAGAAAAGAGATCAATATTGCCGAAAGTGAAAAGTTGCTGTGTGCTGCTGCTAAAAACCGATTTTAATGCGAAAATAAAGTGTAATAATACCAACCAAACGATTTAATCAGTTAAACTCACTGCACTTAATACGAGGACACTTACTTAAACACCAAACATGTGAAATATGCAAGAATTTAAGCAAATGTGAAGTGAGCGCAGCTTTTCCCTCCAATTCGAACAGTAAGAGCGGGAAAAGGAATAAGAAAAGATGTAAATTGAACAAATTGTAAAATTAACTTATTTAATATATACAAACCGATGCACGTGAGTGAAAACTAAAGCATATTAAACACAGTCAGCAAGTGATTAGCAAGTGATTAGCTAATTGGGGTTACTAAGAACTTGAGACTCCCGCGCACCGCAGCAGCAGCAGCGCAGCCACCCCCCGCTCCCCGCTCCACGATCTATGCATGTAGCGCTGTGTGATGAGTCACCGCATGTGCAGAGCAAAAACAAACGCTTAAAAGAAAACAAATGCAAAATAGATCTCTTCTTGCGGTAAATGTACAGTTTCTAAAGTAAGTGCGCGTTTTAACTAAGCGAATTTAAAAGTGAAATGTCGGTTATGTTCGGTGCGTGTGTAATATTACAAATCTTTCCCTAACTTTCCATTTGTTTTTAACAACGCAGAATTAAATAAAAATTTTTTTTTTTGGTTTTTTTTTTAAGTGTTGAAAAAGTGTGTTAAAAAAAGAAAGAAAAGAAAAAGGGGCTATCTGGTGGGTGGCCATAGTTTAATTTAAAGAAGTAATAAAATATGTTTTTTGTTTTTTTTTAAGTGTTTAATTAGTGTATAAATTTAATGTTTTTAATACTGCGAGTTAAAAAATGGAAAGGAAGGAAAGTAATGTAATATCGCGAGTGTTCAGAATAGGAAGTGCGCGGATTTTAATTTAATTTTCGATTAAACAAAAAATAGACGAAGAAGGAAGACAAAAAAAGAGAAATTCGGTAAGTGAAATTTTTTATTAAATTATTATATTATTATTATATTATATATACATATATATATTATTATATTATTATATTATATATAAATATATATTATATATTATTACTCTTGCTCATAATGCAACAATTTTCGAGGGTTAATTGTGTTTTTTCCTTGGTTAATATATTTTATTTTACCAAATTAAATATAAAATATTGGAATGTATGGAATGTATCCAAAATTTTAACAACATTACAAAGCTAAAAAAAATATATATATTAATCAGTCTCAGCCAACAAATATGATATATAATAGAAAAGCTGTTCCAATTGAAATTGATTGGTTTTAGCTTGTTTATTATCGATTTCCCCTTCCATGATCTATTTCCCTACTGATAGGGTATTCAAGACTTCTTCTTCTTTTCTTATTACCTACTAAAATTACCAACCAATGTTTGCCAGGAGTTTTCTTTGGCTTCAACTAACCCTTTTCCGGCCCAACAACTCAATCGAAATTATTCTCAAAATCTCACAAAGAACATTATCATTATCCCCGCCATGAGAAGGGCTCAGAGTCCTTGGCCAAGGATAAATGTCTTTACTTTAATCGAGGGCACGACTTCGAGTAGGTACCGCTCGTCCTGTCCAGACAGGAAGACAATAAAAAGAAGCGAAAAGGGATCACATTGCTGGAGGAGAAATCAAAGCGTAACAAATTCGCCAGGGGCAGGACTTTCACCCGGGGAAAAATGAGAGAAAGGAGAGCAAGCAAAGGACACGGATTAAGGGGCACGCGACAAGGAGTCCTTTTGTTTGGATTGAAAGCCGATTAGGCCGAGGGACGCACCGAGGCATTTGCACTTCATTATTATGAGTTATGAGGCAACGCCGGCAGGTCAAGCTGGTCCTTTCCCGAACTCACAATTATGTCGCGTTATGTTTTTGTATGTCACCCCGGGCAAAAGTTATTATTATTATTAGTTGCCTGGCCATGCAAATCGATTTGTTGTCTCCACATCGATATATCTTTTGACATCCGAAGGGTGTGACCAATTGGCATCGGGCAACCGGACACGCGCCGCAATCAGATCAAAAGGGAGTCGGAGGGGGATCTCCCCCATTTGCATAGGAAATGCTGGAATTCAATAAATGAGCTTGGACATAGGTCAATCGATTCCACTTAGTCAGATGTCCCATGGATGTCGAGTGGGAAGTCTGGGAACGAATCCGGAAGGCGATTTGCCATGCTACTCCGAGCTGGGAATGTAGTTAGATGTCAGTCAAGCTAAAGGAATGTTAATTAAGTTATATATTTAAAGGAAAATGAGGAAATGAAATAATATATTTCAGAGAAAAATATATAACATTTCCACACCTTTTTATCATAAAACAAATCCTAGAAAACTCTCTCTAAAGATCAAGGAAAATTATCCCTTTTCCCAATGCCTAGCTTTCTCACGACTATCAGCTTAAAGGCATACATTTTTAACACACTTCCACTACATAAATTCACCCAAATTCGTCCTCGATAGGATACAAGAACCCTTTTGCTAAGTGGCAAACATCAAGGGAAGCCAGGCGGGGCGTTGCAAATGACGACAAATTACACACACCAACTGGCGGCCTTGTGTCTTTACAGGAAATTTGCAAACAATATTGAATTCGAAGCGATCAAAATAAAAATTAATCAATGCACTTAAAAACTTTAAAAAACAACACACACACACATAAAGAAGCTAAAACTCAATGATGTGGAAAAGGGAGGAAGGGAAACCCTTTTTTTTTGAGCAACCCCCTTGGGTGACTTTAAAGTGCTCGGGAAGGGGACTCTCTCTTAACTAATTTATAACTTATGACTGCACGGCCATGGACAATTTTCCATGCCACTACAAAGGAGAGCAGAAAGCCAAAATTTGACATGAGTAGCGGTTGCATAACCCCTTCTAAAAAATAAAAAAAACAGAAAAAATAAATGCTTAGCTGAGCCCCTTCAGACGGGACATGTGAGTGTGCACATGTCAGCAAGCGAATTAATCGAAGAGAAATGATTTATTTAACGCTCGGACAGACGGAACGGTGACCCAGGGAAAGGGTTACCAGAGAGATCCTGCCCAGGGCCAACCCTCGAATGGACCGCGGTTCGCACCCAAATCAAATTTAAACTGTTTTCACAAAAACTGCACCTCTCATTGATGGGCATTTATTGGTTCCAGGGGTTGCTCTTGCATTTTGGGTTTTATTATACTTTTTGTACACTTTTTTCGCACAATATCAACTGCAGTTTTTTACACGTAAATTCACACTGCATTTTCAACTAATTTTCATTCAGGAATATTTATTATATTTTGTTGTGAGCTGCGTCTTTCAAAATATTTATGACTCTCGGTTTTTTATGGCATTTCTCAGGGTTTTTGATTGATTCGAGTGTGTATTTGAGGATTACTGATTGCAATTTGCTAAGAATTTTCAGCAATTAATAAACAAAATAACGAGGGATATAAATTAAATACATAAAAGTATTTACTTGTGGGAATTTTCAAAAAAAAAGGGGCGGAAAGCAGCCAGAAATAGCCTGGTTTTATTACAAATAATTTTCTGAATTCCAATAGATTTATGATTTTAGTTTCCTGAAAGGTAAAATAGCTTTTCTTTCCTTGAAAATTCGTTTTGAAACTAACTTGCTTTTCATTACTTGTCTCAAGTTAATTTTTTGTCAGTCAGCCTTAGGTGGGGCAGTAACAAAAATTGAAATTAAATTTTTTGAGTAGCATTCGAAATCTGTAAACATGTCTTACCAAAAGCTGGACAAAAAGGCGCTGCAGAGCGTCAAGGATGTGGCTCATAAGCTGCGCATTCACTCGATAACCTCCACGCAGGCTGCCAAGTCCGGCCACCCGACCTCGTGTGCCTCGCTGGCGGAGATCATGGCCGTGCTGTTCTTCCAGCAGATGCGCCTTAACCTGCGGCATCCCCGAGATCCCTCCAGTGACCGACTCGTGCTCTCCAAGGGACATGCCGCACCCATTCTGTACGCAGCCTGGGCAGAGGCGGGTCTATTTCCGGTGGAGGAGCTGCGCAATTTGCGCAAGGTGGACAGCGACCTTGAGGGTCATCCCACACCGCGTCTGAACTTCATCGACGTGGGCACTGGCTCCCTGGGGCAGGGCATCTCCATAGCCGCCGGCATGGCCTATGTGGGCAAGTATCTGGACAAGGCCGAGTATCGCACATATGTGATCCTGGGGGATGGCGAATCCGTCGAGGGAGCCGTGTGGGAATCCCTACACTTTGCCGCCCACTACAAGCTGGACAACCTGTGCGTTATCTTCGATGTGAACAAGATGTGCCCGGCGGACATGACCGCCGAAATGGAGGTCTACCGCGATCGACTGGATGCATTTGGTTTCAATGCTTTGACCCTGGATGGTCATGACATTGATCAGCTGACCAAGGCCTTTCACAATGCAGCCAGCACTAAGGAGAAGCCCACAGCCATACTGGCGAGAACTACCAAGGGCAAGGATTTTCTTGGCGTCGAGGGATCCGAGGAGCTGCATGGACAGCCGCTGGGCAGGAAGGCGGAGCCTGCCATCCAGCATTTGCAGGTTAGTTTCTATTTATTCATTATTTCATTGATACTTATTAATGTATTACATTTACTCAACAGTTTATGATCACCAATCCCAATGTGCACTTAACACCCAAGAGAGTGGGCAAGTGCGGTCGCGCTCCCGACGTTAATATCAGCAACATTAAGCTGTGTGTTCCGCCCAATTACCGCCTGGGCGACTCGGTGGCCACTCGGCTGGCCTATGGCACAGCTCTGGCCAAGATTGCGGCAGACAATCCCCGGGTAATTGCCCTGGATGCCGACACCAAGAACTCCACGTATGCGGACAAGCTGAGGAATGCCTTTCCGGAGCGCTTCATCGAGTGCTTCATCGCCCAGCAGAATCTAGTGGGTGTGGCAGTGGGTGCCACCTGTCGCCGGCGCACGGTGGCCTTTGTCTCCACGCATGCAACCTTCTTCACGCGGGCCTATGACCAGATCCGCATGGGTGCCATCTCGAACACCAATGTGAACTTTGCGGGCTCCCACTGCGGCTGCAGCATTGGCGAGGATGGCCCATCGCAGATGGGACTGGAGGATATAGCCCTGTTCCGCAGCATCCCCGAGAGCACGGTCTTCTATCCCACGGATGCCGTGAGTGCAGAGCGTGCCGTGGAGCTGGCCGCCAATACAAAGGGTGTGTGCTTCATCCGCACCACCTATCCCAGCACCACGGTTATCTACAACAACGACGAGGTGTTCGCTGTAGGGCAGGCCAAGATCGTGCGCCAAAAACCCTCGGATGAGGTGCTCCTGATTGGGGCGGGGGTCACGCTCTATGAGTGCCTGGCCGCCGCCGAGCAGCTGGAGGAAGACTGCATCACAGCCCGTGTAATTGATCCGTTTACGGTGAAGCCTCTGGATGTGCGTCTACTGGTGAAGCACGGAAGGCTCTGCCACGGCAGGATCGTTGTGGTGGAGGATCACTACCAGCAGGGTGGACTGGGCGAGGCGGTGCTCAGTGCCCTGGCCGACCAGCGGAACTTTTTGGTCAAGCATTTGTATGTGCCCACTGTGCCGCGATCGGGTCCGCCCGCTGTCCTCCTTGACATGTTGGGCATCTCCGCCAGGAGTATCTATAAGGCCTCCATGTGCATTATGAAGAAGTGAGGAAAGATTGGAGTCTCGTGGCTTGAGACCAAATTTTAAGTTCGGTTTAGGGGCCAATTTTTAGTCACTGACAAAATTTTAACTGAGAACAATGCAAGTTTTATTCGAAAATGTTGTTATTTGAACAATCTTCTAAATTGAAAGCGTAATATCCTGTTTCTTTTTATGAAACAAAAGGGAAGTAGCTTTACATTAAATGTATTACGTAGAAGGAACCTTTGAATTTAATAGTTTGAAGCTTTTTTAAATTATTTTGTAACTTGATTAACCCCTTTTTAAGGGTGACTTGCCCCTGTTCCATTGCCTTTAGGTTCGATTTGCTGCTTCACCTTTCTTTTTTTTGCTCTACCTGAACTAATAGCCGTGCAACGTGCAGTGCTCTTCATGGCACCGAAGTTCAATGAAGAAATATTGCATTTGGCGAAACTCAATTGGTTGGAACTAATTTTTGGGATTTTACAGGCTGACACGATCATTGACTGCGTTGGCGTTGGGTTCGCTTTCGATTTTGACATATTTATTTGGAGTGACCCTTTTTCCAGAGGCGCAACGAATTGCAATCGTCCCCCTTCACTTTGTGGTGATAAATTTCTACTTTGTGGTGTTTACGACTTCCTTTTCCCTGGGTTCTAGGATTTTAAATTATTATATTTTTGTGATTTTTATAGGGTATATTGTTTGTCAGGTTACTTTCGAGGTTCTTTTATTTTAAGCACAATATACAAATGAATAATTTGTATATTTGATCATTTTTTGAAGCATTTTTTATATTATTTTAATATTTTTGAGTCAATAACATTTTCAATGAATATATTTTATTCAGTATCACTTAATTAGTCACAAGTATATTAGTTTAAACTTGTTATCTATTCCTAAGATCCCAGAAAAGTTCAATTAATATTAAGTAAATAAGTATCTTCTAGTCGAATCCCTGTATTTCCCTGATTATCTATCTTTCGCCTGACCAAAGGCTATTTAAAAATGATCCCTAATGACATCCGCTGCCGTTTCTCTAATGTGGCATTCATCCATTTAGTCATCTGCCTCTGTGGCAGTCGAGGTCCATTTATTGTTTTTCTGCTTCCTAATCAGTACATTATATTGTTTGTTTGCTCTCGGGCCAAGAGGACAAGGGGACAGGAGGACAGGAGGACAACAGGACCTCAGGACAGCCGACAGGATGTGAATGAGTGAGAGTGTGCGGTTAAGGGTTGGCCAAGTGGTCCCAAGTATCCCTTCCGATTCGATCAAAATGTACGATAAATGCTTTAAAAATTCTATACACCTCAAATGCACAATAGATAGCGTAGAAGTTTTTCACTTTACGTTAAGTGAGCATGGCTAACTAGATTGGTTAGAGATCATAAATTCAACAGAATGAAAATAGATTAGATGACATCATGTGTGGAGGAGAGGCCTTTGTTCCTGCGCCACACACATGTGAAGGAGTTGGATGGGTGAAATGGGGGTTAGATTTATGAAGGGAACCACTGCACCTGCTTAAGGATCTAAAAATCCCCACTCATTCCTATCACAAAATATATATACATATATCATTTAATGAGCAAAATCTGTGCCGATGAAATTTGTAAGCAATTATTTGCGGCAAAAAAGAGACCAAAACCAAAAAACAATCATCAATCTCTGTCGGTTGCTGTTAAAAGCACATGCATTTAAATTAGACATTTAAGCCAGTCTCCCCCGCTGGAAAATCCACTCCCTCAAAAATATTTAAATTGAAACGAGGCCAAGTTATGCATGTTTATACGAATGGCAGATACCCTGTCACTATTATTTGTATAGATATTGCAGCACTTTATTTTATTCCCTTTAATGTCATGGAAACATAAATATTCCTTATGTCTTCTATTAATATATATTTTATATTAAACATAACATAAACCTTATATGCCTTATATATTCTACAAAAGCAGGGTAGCCCAGGGAAGTGTCAAAAGCAAAAGCTGAACCAGGAGCTGTGCCCGGAAAATGCTTAATAGGATTTTTACAATTTTTACTATTTTCCTGCGGCAGCTACTGGTAACCAGTCACTCTCTCTCTGTAACCCTTCCTGCTTTCTCCTCTGCTTTTCTTTTTTGTAATTCTCCAAATATTTCGCCATTTCACCGGATTTACAAAAAAAGGGGTTAGAAAAATGCCAACAGAGCTCAGGGCACCCCTGTGTGTCGCAATGGAAATTCTTTTACACTTTTGTTTTCCCTTTTCCCCACACACAGGATATGGTTATATTCTTATTCCTGTTGTTAGGGTTTCATGCACCGCATAACATTAAAATTCAGATTTTGATTGATCATTCTGGTTGAAGCGATTTAGAGGAAGAGAGAGTTGGGTTCTATTGAAAGGACTTTGGATAAAGGATTTGTGAAGAGGACATTTTTAAAGGTCCAAACTGCGATGTTTAAAGCTTGTTTAACAAGGTTGCTAATTGTTGGGTTGAAATATTTAAATGTTAATATAGGAATTTAGCTAAGAATTATTTGAAATGAGTTTTAAAAGTCTGTAATTTGACTTATACCTTTTTTCAAAAACCATTCTCATTCTCTATATGTTTTTATTGTTTTATTATTTAAATTTATATAAAAACCAAGTCTGTTGCATTAATTTCTTATATGCATTTACATAAATGAAATCCCCATGAATCTGTAAATACTTTGCCAGGGCCAGTCATGGATGAACTTTAATTTCTCTTGCCAAATAAACAGGAATCCTTTGAAAATGTTTATGCAAATGCTGGCTTCTTGGAAGACACACACATTTAGAGGGCGTCACGCTAGCCAAACTTTCCCAGGGAAATTTACAAACAATCCACCAAAGTCCTGCCACTTTCTATTTTTCTTTTTTTTTTTGGCTTTCACACAATCGAATGTGGAAACCGGGGGGGAATCACTTAAATATGCATGAGGCAGGCAGTCAACGAAAATTCGATTAACAACAAATGCATATTGATGGAATAATTGAGCAATTCTAATGAACCACAACAGCACCAGAAAGAAGACAATAAAAAAAAACGCCAAACAAATTGCAATTGCCAATGGATCGACGGAGTTTTTTCCAAGGAACCACAATATTTGCATTTGATTGACAACAAAGTTAATTGAGTGTGAGCCGAGAATTTGCATAGGGCCGGGAAGAAATAAACATTTATTAGATTTAACTATGATTTTTTGTAAAATCCCTTTTGGGTGGCTTTCAGGGGGAGAAGAGTCATTAATTCGCCTGACAGCCAGGCCCAAGGTGAGGTGACTGATGATGGGGTGTTGAGGTGAGAGATCTCTCGGGCCTAAATGTCATTTCAATGAATTTATAATTGGGAATTATGTGCGTTTTTTTTCTATACGGGATTTACTCTTTTTTGCCTACAAATTTACATATTTTTTCCACCGATCCTCGGGTGTGTGTGTGTGCTTTAATTAATGATTTTATGCAAAGTTTTCTCCGAGTCTTTTTATATTTTGCATACATGTGTTGGCAGTCAAATGCCGATCCATTAATCAGGTCGTCTAAGTAGCTGCTTGAACTCATTAACCCTTTTGTTCGTTCAACCCGTCAGGCAGCCGAAAAGTGTTGTCTTATATAAATATTTGCATTGCCATGAGAACGGAGTTTCTTTCCTGGCAACACGCAATAGATGAATACAATTGGGAGAGAAAAGAAACAGATATCCTTATTAATGATCTTTGCTGATGTCACACAGGAGTCGAAGCCTTTTTTCCGCCGTTTTAATTAGTTGAAACCTGACTGGCAACCACCCCGTGACTTTTCTTTTCCTGAGAAAATAAAAGAAAAATAAACCCCAACCCGCTGTGAGCCCATATATCAAATATTTGCTACTTTTGCCTACTATCAAGATGCCCATTAAGTCAATAAGTGGGCTCTAATATTATGCCATATTTTGGGAATTGCTAAAAAAGAAAATCGAAAATCGAAAACAAAGTTTGTGCGAAAAATGTGCTGCGGTGGAAAAACTGCCGGCGATAAACACGAATAAAACATTTGAGGTACATTATTATGTCAGGCCTAAGAATTATTGTCACAGATTGTTTTCCCCAGATAAATCCTGAGTTATGGGGGCAAACGCAGCGGGCAATAAAAAACACTACGACGAGTAAGGAAAGTGAAGGAAATGACTTATTTCGAGGGGTTGCAGATTATTATGTATTAGAAAACTCAACCAGAGTCACGTAAAAAAAGTTTACATACTTGAAAAGAATCATATTTATTTTATAGGCCAAAGATAAAGCACATTATTGTTGTGTTAGAATTGTGTTTAAATTGCTTTGATATAACACATTTCCCTTTCAAGTAATAACCAAGTCCCTCTTTGGAAATTCATAATTAAAAAAAATAAATAAATATGTTACAGTTACAGTGAAAAAAATGAAAAGAAAACAATGATTTATGCGGGTAGATAAACAGTTGGCTCAAGCTTAACCCCATCAAGCCGCAAATTAGACCCCAGAGCGCAAAGTCACGCAAAAAAACAAAAAAGAAGTAACACGAATTAACGATGGGATAAATCATATAATTAATTGTTTCGTAATTCGGTTGTGTGTCCAAACATCATTAATATCTATAAGATTTTGACGAGCTGCTACCAGTGCGAGATCTTTGTTGGCATTAAGCCACCACTTTGACTTCTGGGACCCGCATAAAGCCTTCGGGGCTTGGGGTTTCAATTAAACGCGCGGATTAAAACCCAGTTCACGGCGACTTTCGCACTTTGTCGTCCCTCCGACAAATTGGTATAGAAAACAATATATAATTGTATGGGATAATGGCATGCATGATTCATTAATAAAAATCATAATAAAGGCGTGGCGAATGATGTCACGTTTTTGTGATTAGCTACGTTGAAGAAGCCAAAGGATTGTTGTGGGTTCGTAATTAGTTTTTCCATCTAATGCATTTTGATGATGTGACAGACGGACGTCTTACGCTCCACTGGGTTTTCTGGCTTCGAAGGAAAACCAAAGGAAAACCGAAGGAAGTGTGGCAAATTTGATTAATTGCCAAGTATTGGGCTAGCGAGGGGTGCTTATTAATATATTTTGGATAATTTGTCAGAGAGAAAAGAATTTTTAATAAAAAGTAGAAATTAAAAAGTTTAAAAATATTAAAAAAAATATAAAACTATAAAGATACTTCATAAGTTTATAGAGAAGAAATCCATTAACTTCTTAAGCTCAATAGAAATTAATAAATTGAAAAGTTAGTGCTCAGAAAACCTCAATTAAATTCTCAAAATTCCCAGAAATCTTGCTAGAAGCAACTCTATAAAATCTAATAAATATAACAACCAAATTTACATAATTTCACAATTCTCACAAAATCCAGCGCATAATTATGTCTCTTAAAAATACATAATTAAACGTTAAGAAAAAAAATGCCCGTCTTGAGAAACAAGTTTCGTAAATCTAAGCAGGATGTAAGTAACAAACTGGACGAAGAAAAATACAAAGGACAAACAAATATATAATCATTTTATGCAACAAGATCATAAAAATTTCCGCACCATATATACATGACCGTTGGTCATAAATATTCAAATTTCACACCGAAGCAGTCGCAGCATCCCAAGTATTTGCATCAATCATGAGGCAAACCGTACATGAAAAAATATATATAGAAGGCTCATTAAAAATCATAAAGGGGATTTTGGTGTTCAGTGTCTTCCAGGGCACATCCTGCCCAGCTGACCGACCAGGATGTATTTGCATATAAAAGGCATTTAAACGCAACAAATTGCATGTAAATGGAGTTTTTTGCCCCACCGAACCGAACTCGCCACCACTAATTATGCTCATTCACAGGACGCTGAGATAAATCTTTGGGAAAACTGTCCCATGCCGGTGGTGGGTCATTCGAGTCCTGCTGGACCGAATGTGTGTGTGTCCTGCCTATAAATTTTCAAATTATTTTTGCCCTGTTCCCAGGACAGCAACGAGAACGACAACGACAACGACGTGTTAATGCCGATGGATTCTAACCCTTTTTGGGATGTCCTTGTCATCGCCTGACACTAATGTGCCGCATTACAAACTGTTGAGCAATTTAATTTAATGCCCAGTACTCCTTGGTCCTTGGTCCTTGGTCCCATCTCCGTTTGCCGCTGCTTAAGATTTATTCCAGAAATTTACATGGCACATTTTTCAAGGGTTAAGTTTTTCGCTTCCAACGAATTTATTTACTGCCCGTTCGCGGAGGTTTTTTCCTCCTTTTTGCGGTTTTCGGTGTTATTTTTGGTTCATTAATTGTAATTTTCTGGCTGAGTTTTGATTTAATTAAGTTGCTCTCTTAGGGGACTGAGGGTTTTTTGGAGAGCCCTCTGAAGAGTTGTTTCAAACTAAATGAGTTGGAATAATGTCCGTAGCTGGAACTGCTCGAAAATCTGGAAAGGGATTTGAATGGATAAAGAGTATATCAGGACTTGGCCACCTGGCACAAAAGTCAAGAAATTCTGCTTAAATTTCGGGTTTTTAATTGATGTATTAAGCTTTATTTGTTTTTATATTCTAGGTAATCTTGTTTATATAATTTAATGAACAACAAGTGGGAAACTGAGGGAAAATAAGATGAAAATATAAGATTGGTTAACAAACAAGTTTAAGCACCAAAATTTCTTAGAATTTCCTAACCACGCACTTAATTTTCACATATTTTTCGGTTAAACAAATCTCTTAAGGAAACCACAGCTTTAAGTACTATTTAATACTCCGAAAAATCTATTTTTCCAAGAAATAACTTATTTTTTAAAGGTTTTCCTTGCCAAAAGCTTAAGCAAACCGATTAAACAAAGCTTAACTTTTGCTATGTTCACCACAAAGGCGAAAAAAGGTTCATTATACCCGCTGGTCTAATAGCTGCACTAAGATTACCACTGTCTGTCAATCACGTTTATGACTTCTAATGACAATTCTCATTTTTTTCCGCTTTTTATCGTGCGTCTGTCATCAATAAATTAAGTCGATACAAAGCCAAAGCCAAAGCGCACGCGATTGAACAGAAAATCGGTGGGGAAAAAGCTCAAATGAGCTGCAATTTTTTATTGCTTCGTCGCGTAGTCGTCATTTCACCTTTTGTGAGCACGTCACCGGGAAATCGAATGCCAGAGCAGACAAACTTAATTCCATTTTATTTATTTATTTATTTAGCCATGACAGCCAAAACCGATTCGGTTCAATGTTTCGCATTTTACAACATTATTTAATATTGGCTGCTGATCAGCGGACTTGCAGTATCATAGCCCATCTTCCCCCCAAGGTGTCATGGCCCCGTCCCTTGTCGTCTCTCCGTGACTTTTATGCGCAATTGCCCGCTAATGGCCCGGACTTGGCTTCTGGAACGTCATTCGCATCATCATCGCCATCGCCATCGCCATCGCCATCGCCATCGCCATCCATTGCCAGGGACTCGGGACGGGGGGGACTTGCACATTCCGATTGCCAGCGGGCAAGATGCATTTTTCACTTGGCTGTCAACGCAACGACACGGCCACATCAGCAGCAGAACATAAAGAAACTTGCTGCAAGCACGAGGGCAGATTCAGAAATTATTTACAAAATATATATATTTATTAGGAATTGATTTTAGAAGCAGTTTAGGGTACACGATATCGCTCAAAGCAAAGGATTTAGGAGAAATTAAAGGATTTTCCGAAGAAACAATATCGAAAGAGTTCCCTATGTTAATCTATCTATATATCTATCTATGTTTATATAAATTTATACATGAATCTCCATACATAAATCTATCTATGCATCTATCTATCTATATTTATATCTATCTATTGATATATTTATTTATTTATCTATATATCGATATATCTATCTGTATATCTATTTATCTATCAATCTATCAATCTATCTATCTCTCTATTTATCTATCTATCTATCTATCTATCAGTCTATCTGGCCATCTATCTATTTATCTATCTATTTTTCTATCTATTTTCCTATATTTCTTAAAATGCTCCCCCATCTATCTATCTATATTTATATCTATCTATCTATTTATCTTTCTATGTATCTATTTATCTATCTATCTATCTATCTATCTATCTATCTTTTTATCTATCTATCTATCTATCTATCTATCTATCTAGCTGTCTATCTATCTACCTATCTATCTATCGATCCATCTATATATCTATCGATCTATCTCTGTATCCATTTATCTATCTACCTATCTATCTATGTATCTATCTATCTACCTATCTATCTATCTACCTATCTATCTATCTATCTATCTATCTATCTATCTATCTATCTATCTATCTATCTATCTATCAATCTATTTATGTCTCTATCTATCTACCTATATTTCCTAAAAATGATCCCCAAAAACTCTTTGAGCAACCTCCTGAGTAACCGATTACCCGGCAAAGTCTTGGCCAAGTTCCCAGATAAAATCGTCCGTCATTGAGTGGGTGAATGGATGACTTAACCCACGGCCGCCCAACTGGCAACTACTTCTCCACCTGTCTGCACTGATTGAATGGCTGAATTGGGAAAGTCCGGGGCGCTGGAGGGAAACTTGCGGTAGCTCCATATAGTTTGATTATCCGCCAGCTAATCCCGGGAACCCCCTTGGCACCGAGCATGGTTTTATGACAGTGGCACCTTCCCTCGCTCCAAATCGCCGACATAAAATCTTAATATATGAAATTAAGCTGTCATAAATTCGCTTTAATGCGCTTTAACTTAATTGCGAGCGAGGAAAATTGCAATGAAAATAAAACTACTTCAGCTCTCGACTCTCGCCAGGTGTCATTCAAGTAAAACACTAGAAAGGAGCGACGTGAAGGAGAGCATCAGGTAGATTATTAGAATATATACCAGCTCCAATGTGAATAATTGAAATTTGAATGCCCAAGAACCAAGAGGAAAAGAAGAAAGTTTGTCTGGTTTTCTAATTAGGAACTTCTCTCAAGTCCTCATTAATAATCAAACTACAGGACACGGAGGGGGGACGTGCACCAGACAAGGCATTAAATCAATTAATTTGAATAGTTGTGCCAACATTTAGAGCAATTTTTCAGTGACAAGAGGCGCGTGTCGTTGAGGGAACCCTTGACATTCTATAGGAGTTGCCACTGATTTTTGGAGGGCACATCGGGCACAGTTTTGTCAAGATTTATGGATGGAATGGATACTAGGCATTATTTCGGGGGTCCCCACCACAGTGGGCATGCTTCGCCGCCTGCATCCCATAATTAAGTGCCAGCCATGGCTTTGTGACTTTACAAATTCCAATCAGCACAGCCGCCGAGTCCCAATTGATTCCTAGGACAAGCCATAATGTTCCGATCATGATCCTCATGGCTGACATCCTTCGCTCTGTGGATTGTATGATTTATGATCGAGGGGACAGGCAACATGTTTATTTTAAGGGGAACCGACACCACAGCTGAAGATCAGGAAATGTTTTCCAGCCCTGAAATTATCAGGAAAATTATATACTTGAGGAATTTGAAATCTTTAGCTTCTATATAATATTAGTGGGAAATATTAGGACTAAAATATATGCCAGAGACAAGTGAATTCGAAGTTTAGTTAAGCAAAAAATACATAAGTTTATTTTCTAGTATATATTATAGTAAAATAATAGTAATTATTTTCTATATAACATATCCTTTTTTAACTAATTTATTTCTCACGATCCATCTTCATGATGCTCCCTCTTTTTTTTTATTCAATATTCAAATGAATAATTTGTTAATTAATCATGTAAACTCATGAAGATAAACTGGAATTTTGACTACAAAACTTCTACAAGTTTTGAATGCAAGCGCTGCGCTTTTCCTCCAGCCTTGAGTGAAAAGAGGGAAATAGATGCTGAAACATTTCGGCAAGATTAATGAAGTTTTCTACATAAATCGAGAACAAAAGCAGCTAAAAATCAACATGAAAAGTTTTTTTCTTGGACTCATCACTCAAGCGAAACGGTCAGGTCGGGTCAGTCAGCAGTCAGGGAAGATGCAGCATCCGTCGGAATTTACCTTGGTCATGTCACGGCAAATGGACAATGGAGAATGGGGCGGCGTTAATAATTCATGTTTCAATTAATTGCCATTTTGTAGCCCTTTCTTCCCGCAGCAGTCAGTCAACACCTTGACCAGAGACACTCTGTCTGCCGATGGACTTTTCACTTTTCGTCCAAGCATCTCATCTCTTTGATGCCATGTGAAGTGCCAAGACGAATTTCAAGTTTTTGTTTGGCCCTTCTGGGCATTAGGATGATTAATCCTTTGGGTACTTGCCTGGTCAGTTTTTGTGCGCAATTTGCTTTGATTAATTTTTCCTCCTTGGTTTTTATTTTTCTTTTTTTTTTTTGGGTGCGTGTGATGTGATCTCATGTCGCCGCAGCATCTTTCTCACTATTCATGAGCTTTACAAATGAGTGCACTTCTTGTGTTGGATCAAAGGGTTAAGCTAAGCGGAAGATATTTGAGGATAATGTGGCTGATTCTTGGAAAATCAGTGAAAACTTTGGGCAAACCTTGAAGCATGTATATATTTATCAAAACAATACTCTTTAATAATATTATTCAATGCAAAATTAGAGACTTTGAGTCATAAAAAGAAACATTAAACAAACATTTAAGTACTTGACAGCTTTAAAAATTTGTTCTATAAATATATATAAATTGTATTTTTATAAATATAGTTTCATTTATTAGATCTTTTATCTGTTTCGGTATTTTTAAATATTTTTTTGGGTCTAATAAACTTAATGTGCCCTTTAAATTTATTATTTTTTCAAAGCCCCCAGCATTGACTTTGACATTGACATTCCGCTCAAGTGCCAAGTGTACGTTCAGTGTCGATAAATTGCCATAAAAAGGCTTAAAGTGCTTAGAAACCAAGGAAAATGACTTGAAATACATTCAGTCTGTAAGAAATAAAAAGCCAATCAAAGAGACAACAACCGATTCACTTGAACTTGAGCTTCCCCCCAGCTACGCAGATGACAGAAAAGCCAAAAGAATCTTGGGGAAATCGTGCGTGTAACTGCCTCGGCGACGACAACAAAACAATTTACATATTGACAAGTCTGTCAGGGCTACGTCTTTGCAGCGATTCGATGGCCACAAGAATGCTTTTGATATAATGCAATTTTCAGACAGATATGAAGAGCTTGCGCTCCGGTTGCATTTGTCAGACGCTGTCAGACGATTGTGTAAGGCTATAGCCACTAGACTTGATGTCGTCGTGGCTGCTCCTGTCATCGCACCTGATTGTGGCATGCCGGCGAAATGTAATTTCTAGTCAAAGTCAAACAAAAATGCAGTTTAACACTTGTCAGTTTGGTTTCAGCCAGCTCGCTGGATTCTGGCTGTTGACATGTAACTGAGACATGCAATCCAATGCATCGAGGAGCCCCAACCTAACATCAAAGTACAACTTTTTCTATATAAAAACGCACCAGGGGGTCCCCGGATTCGGCTATGTGCATGTGCTCTTCTAGCTTCGGGTGTTTTGGTTACACAAAAATACACTCTAAAGAGGAGAGAGTTTTATTAAATTATAATTTGATTTGAAGGAATATTTTCTTGAATATTTAAACATTAATTCAAGTTACTGCTTTTTGAGTCTAAAGTTTGCATTGTAATGTATTGATTGGCTTAGAAAAAAAGGCTCTTAAAAATAGGTAAGAGCTGCACTGCTCTGCCTATCTTACCTTTATAATATTTACCTTAAATTCCTTTGGCTAGATCTTATTCCTGCTACTTAACTACCAGAAAGAGCATTCATTATTCCTAGTTCTTTAATTATGGTTTGCTTTGGCGGCTCCCTTCCTGTCATGTCATTTGGTATGTCGCCGCCTTTCCTTCAATTGAATTCTTGTATTATTTTTTTCCCTTTTCAGCTACAATGTGCTGACTCCACTCAGTTTCCCCGTACCAATTTCCTAGATGTGTGTATGCTCTTATTTTCGGCTGGGCTTCAAACACTCACGCCGCCGGCCTTTTGCCTTTAATTAGCAGTCCGATTTATTTATTTACTTTTGTTCTGTTGTGGGTTTATCTGCTGACTGGCTCATTATTGGGCCGCTTGAGATTCCAACTCCTCCCAGTCGCCGGCCTTTTGGCTATTGAATTACATTTGGAAACTATTTGGGGAAATCTTTCATGTTGTTTCAATAAGAGTGCTTTCTTTTTTCGGAAGATTATACATTCGATTCGCTTGATTTTATTTACTGCGGAATGATTTGATTAAAATGTTTGTGGTGGCCCCGGGGGCAGGCAATAAATGTCTAATAAAAATATAATTATTACTACTCGCCCACCGGGATCCAGGGTTCCAGGTTCGCAGTTTATCTTTCGGTTTTTATGGCTGCTACACCCTCGCCGGGCACCTTATCGTTGGCTGGGAATCCCCGGCAGTTGAGCCACTCCCCTGTCCATAAATTCTCCAAGTGTATTTCAGTGTTTTGCCTCCCCCTCAGACCGCATACCTTTCGCTCCGCTCATCCTGTATTGTAATTTTATGTGAAAATTTGTTTATTAAGTAGACTTTGATAGTTTCTCGTGGCCAGCCGAGAACTTAGTTTAATTTATTTCCACTTTTTCCTTCCGGGAGAATGGTAATTAAATGGGTGCGGTTTGGCCATTAAAAGGCATATAAATTTATCTGGCATTAGTCTTGATTTGTTTCCACATACTTATTTCGTATTAATATCATGCCCCTGATTGAGGATTTATTTGTAGATTTTTCATTGTCAACACTTGAGACTGCTGCATAATTTATTTGTGAAAAAACTTGCCCCAAAAAACACAAGGCAATTAATAATTAACATATTTTTGGGATAACAAATTCGAATAAGTCATTTGGGGAACTCCGCACTTCCCATCTTCCCTCAGCAGCTCTAATTATTTAAAATTTGTTGCATTTATTTTGTCTCCCCTAAGAAATTTCTCACAGTTTTTTCCGAGTTCTAAATTTAACAACAAAATGGAGCAATAAAAAAGGCGTCACCTTGCCAAATGGCTTTTTCAGTTTGTGGCATCAGGCTGGCTGTGGGGGAAAAAAGTGGATGTAGGGCCGGAATAAATGTGTTTTATTCTTGGGCGCCCACTTGAGGCACACATTTGGGGGTTCAGGGAGAAAAGGTGGCGTTCTGAATGAGGTGATTTTTAAATTAGACTGTTGGGGTAACACGAAATGCTCCCCAGCAGCGTTTTAATTGGTATTTATAGGGGGAAAATGTGTTGAAAAGCGATGAAGGGATTGTAAAACAAAGAAACACAAGCTAATATTGTGTATTTGAAATGTTTGTATATCAAATGTCATGCCTTATATATTTTAAATTAATTTTATAAGTATTTTTATACAAAGATCATGAATTTTATATGTTTCTTGAGTTCTATAGGCATTGTTTTTCTGTAATATTAGTTTGGCAAACATTATTAAGCTAATGCAAGCCATTTCTTATCAATTTGCATCATCCAAATATCCATATAAAAGTCGTAAATCAAACAAACCTCTCACTGGATATATGGACAGCGCATTTATTAACTCCAGCAGGAGCAGGAACCAAGTGGGTCAAGCTACCCAAACCTCCTGTAACCTGCCAAACCACTTGGTGGCCACGCAATCCCTTGACCCAAAAGGGTTGTCCAGCCTGGGAACCCCATCCCTATGCCAATCGCAATCCCAATACCAATCCTTTGCCATCCTCGAGTGTCAGTTTACGGTCATATTTCATTTCTTTGGCCAACTCGTTTTTTGACCAACTTGTGGTCGAGACTCAAGAGAAACAAAGACTCGCCTTGAAGTGGCATCCGATGGACATTAACATTTACATTTTTATTACAAACAAATTCGTTGCGGTTACAAATGCGTCAATGCAAATAAATTTTAAAAAATAAAAGGAGGGTTGCTGCCCTGGTCCACTCGCAGGACTCTACTTCTGTCAAAGACAGTACAAATTACGTACGGTCAATAAATCATGGCGCTTGTCAAAATAAATGCATAAATTTACCAACTGTTTTGCGCCTTGCATTGGGAATTGGAAGGAAAAGAAGTGAGTTTATCAATTGAATTGGTTATTCTTATCCTTTGGGGAATCGGATTTGTTAAAGGCTTAGTCAAGTTGGTCAAGTTAAGTTGCTTCTGTGGAGGGTATATCGAATATTATAATAGGTTGGGAGAAGTTTCAGGGGTTTTCCTATCAAGCGGGTTCTTTAAATAAATGTAACAAAATATCCAACAATTTTATAAATGATTAATTAAATACCTCATTTATATATTTATTTAAATATAAGTACATTTTCTTTTAAGTTTAGTATTTCTAAGTATCTTAGATTTGTATATTTTAAGTTAATAACTTGTTCTTTCTATTTCATTAAACAGCTATATATTTCTATTGCACAAAAAAGCATTTAATATATATTTCTTGATATTTATACTTTAAAATATAAATTATACCTACAAAATAAGGTAAATTCCCTTCCCTAGAATTTTAACAAGTTCAAATTTAAACAAGAAATCCTTTTCAGAGCATTCAATAGTTCACATTATTATATTATTTTGAGCAAATAATGGTCAAATGGTCAAACGGTGGTCACTGCTAAAGCGTTTATAATTTTTCGATTTATAGTCACATTTATTTACCGATGTACCGATAAAAGGACAATGCCAGGAAGAGGAAGCCAGTGAATAAGTCAGGCAAATGATTGATTGCCCGGCAGTGAAAGAAAGTCAGACGATTCCCAAAGGAGTTGAGTAGCCATCGCCTTGGTCCAGCTGTAAACAGGATAAGGAACGGGACAGGATAGACCAAAGCAGGACAGACCAGGGCCAAGGCAAATTTGTAACAATAAAGCGTAAAGTTGGGTGTCTTTTGGGAAATTCGCAACGCCCAGAAAGACAGGAGAAAGGGTTAAGGAAACCGGAAACTTGCTAAACGAGTCGGCGTTAGATGGAATCCCCACCGAAGGGATGAATGATTGATACCCGGCAGTCACACAAAAATTACTCAATTAGTTAGGCATTAGCCAGAAGGAGGAAAATCATTTGCTGGAAACCCCTTTCCTTGCTTCCAACCACAAAGACTCTCTCTCGATTCCTTTGACTTCTTAGCCGTAGCGTAAGTCCAGTGGCCCGGGCAATTAGGGGAAAAACTCAATTGGGCATTGGTCGACCACAGAAAACCCCCATTATAAACAATTTTCCTTATCGCTACCGTGGAATAAAAAAAACGACCGAAGAATCGGGTAAGGAAAACCCGAAAATGCATTAGGCGGGAAAGCGATCTTAGAGGCATCACATTAGAACCTTCTTTAGACACTTGGGCCCCGACAACACACAAGAAATTGCTGCAAATCACGGCAAGTAAATTGAACAAAATTGAGGCCCCGAAATTTGTGGGTAAATTAAGTATAAAGTACACCCAAGAGGAGTCTCCATTAGCATGTGTACGGAGTTCGGTTACGATGCATGATTAACCGCAGACGATGTCGCGACTGGAGGAGATTGGGTTTGGGTTTGGGTTATGGCTTATGGGTTCTGGTTTCTTGGGTTTTCTCTGGCAATTAACTGGCGCTAGCTAAGGGGAACCTATGCATTAAATGAGGTGGAGGTGGATAGGAGAATAATGGTTTAAAGTTCCATTGTTAGGTTCAAGAACCTCTACGAGGCTTCTGTAGATCTTTCCGGGATTTGTCAATTATTTTGTTTTAATTTCACACATTTTGTTTATCAAATATATAACCATTTGTGGAGTGTTTTCATTACTTCTATTCAATACCATTTCCATTTATTTAGTCTACTTCAATGTTATGCGTCAATGCCAGACTGTAGACTCTTAAAAACATATACATTAGACATCAAGTTCTCTGGCAATTAGTGTGAACAAAAAACACTTTGAGTGTTTTTAACCTATTGTTATCACTTTGGATATTGTTGTCAAATGCAAAGTACACTCAAGTGTCGAAAGAATAAATTGTGGCTTTTCTCTGTGAATGACACATAGCCGAAAACGGTGCGAAATTCAAAATCACAACTGGAAGTTGACAACCGAAAAGCACTTGAGACAAGGACACAAAAAGTTGCAATTAGCAAATGTAAACAACGAAATAACTCAATAATAATAACAATGGCCAATCCATATCGAAATGAGACGTAATTCGGGAGGCCTTTTTCTCGCTCTTTAATATAAAACTTATTAAGTTAATTAGCTATGATTTGCGTTGGCAAGAATATTCATCTCACCCGGCATCATTACCAGAAAATTGCAGTTGCAAAAAATGTGTATCGCCAACAGCAGCAGCTACCGGTTAATGCATTAAAGTATTATGCAAAAAGCTAAAAAATTGCAAAGAAAAGGGGGACTGATCAAGAGGGAAGATTCAAGAGTTTTGAAAAGGGAATTTAATTCGAAATTTCATTTAAAAAAAATTATTTTTTATATAAAGAAATATTTTTAAATATTGTTTTTAAATACATATAGTAAATGTAAGGTTTAAATGTTTTTCTATATAAATGGTTAGGTCCTTTGCTTTTATTTTTGTAATCTATACGGCTAAACATAATAGCTTTTATATTCAGTATTCAAAATTTATTAAATGTTGAATTTAAGAATGTTTAGGACATAAATATATTTAATTCTCAAATAAATCATTTGAAATTTCTAAAAGATCTCTATTAGAATTTACATAGCAGTCAAATAAATACAATTAAATTAACTACTCTTGCAAATAATTTATAGTAATACAAAATTTTACAAAAATCCCAAAGAATTTTCATATATTCTTCGGAAAAACTTTACCATCTCCCCAGTAAAACATAAAAACCAGCAAAAAAAAAGGCAAATGAAACTCAGTCAACACCTTGCCCCAATGCAACCTGAAAAGAAATAAAAATCCCAACGCATTTTTAATGGATTTTTTTACGAATGGACCCGGTGACACGGGGAGGTAGGAGTCGGTATTATGCGGGTATTACTGTTGTTTGTTTTCACAGGAGCTCACAGGCCCACAAGCCGAACCGAAACCCAAACCGAAAACCAAACAAACGGCTCCCAAAGAGAAGCTGAACATTTTGTAATATTAAAACCTGCGGTCAGGCCTGGGACTGGGCGTGGTACTGTCGTTGCATCAGTTGCATCAGGGGGGAACCCCCAGAGTGGGGGCTATCCAACGGATCTCTGCGCGTGGCCCAAGCGTGAAAAGTGCTCGCTGCCATTGCCAAAAAGCTGTAATACCAGTCAACAACAACAAAAAAAAGGAGCATAAATACAAAAATAAAAATAAAATACAGAGGAAAATTTTAAGTAATTTTCGACTTCATGATACCTCAGGAAGATATTTTTTAAGATATATATATCATTTTACATCTAATAACAATTGTCAATTAATATATAAATGATTCTTATCCTATAAAGGAACATTTCATTAATATTCAAGCTAATGACAGTGCCATTATACCCTTCATACCTACGATTACAGGATATACAAATGAAGGAAGAGATGGAAAAAAAAAGTGTTAATAACACTAATTTGTCTGCGGTCAAAATGGTAATTTTTGTGGATTTTTCTGTTGGCTGAATGGATGGATGGAATTGGGTACATTTGCCTGGCTTTTGTTTTATATTTTTGCGTGCTGTGATTGGCAATTGTCAGGTAGGACTTTATGGTCAGTAGGTAAAAGGCAAAAGAGTGGCAGTCAGCAGATAATGAGATGTAAACGACCACGAGGATCGGATGCATTTTTTTTATTTCTGATTGTAGTGTTGGGGCCTCTGGATATCTGCACGTAATTGGGTGCCAAAAACACACCACAGATCATCGACAATTGGCCAGGCCAATAAGGAAGAGAAGTCTTAACAAAAAAGAGGTGCGAAAAGGGTCAAAAAGTTAATTGAAGTTTGTTTTTTTTTCACCTGGAATAAGTTATCAAGGTGATTTTGGGTTTGTTACAAATTATAACAACAGAAAGTTAAAAGAATTTATAAATATCTTAAGCAAATTATTTCAATTTATTGCTAAAAGAATTTCTAGTCAATTAAACAAGCCTGTCACATGCTTTCTGAACCAATTGCATTAAATAAAATTGTAGCTACTTCAGTTATGTTAATAACCTTAGCCAACTTTGTTAAGCATACTTGGTTGTAAGTTAAGCGTAACCCTTTTACCAGTTAACCATTAGTCCTGCCCTGTTTAATAGCTCCTTTCCCCCCTTAAAACCCACAAATACCTTTAGAAGCACCCGCATCCTGGGAAATGTAATGCAAAAATAGTCAAGTTGGGGGGTTGGGTGACTTATAATCGGACGTGCCTCCACCTGGTGCTTAGTCACCCTTTTGCTGCTAGTCTCCGCCATTTCTGGGCAATTATCCTTGCCTCTCCTGGGTTAGTTCAGTTTCTTTTCAGGAATTTTGCTGCGTAATTCCAGGTTTTAACGGTTATTTTATGTGAACTTGCAGGCACTTTAAAGTAGTAATTATTTTTAAATATTATTAAAGTTAACTAATTTATTAGACTTCAGAAACTTATTGGTTTAGAGATCTATATATTTGAAAATACATTTTAAAAGCAGGAAATATATGTAGAAATTACTTCTTTAACTTCTCTTAAATATTTAACTTGCTTTTTCCATACGAACTCATCCAACCTTTACCTATAAACATCCTCCCTTTCGCTGGCGTTGTAAATTCCAGCCTTTGGCTGGACCAAAAAGAAAGCTCTCCAGTGGCATCCTCATCCTCATCAGTAGCATCCTCATCCGAATGCACTCAAGCATATAGAGCAATAAACACGGCCAAACGATGACCACACATAAATGCCAGGAGGGACTCCAAACAGGAAGAAACGCACTCTTCTTTGCCCAATCAAATGGAAATAATTGTGGTGGCAGTCCGAGGACCAGAAGACGAAGTGCTCCTCATTGTGTGCCCAGAGTGTACTTTCTACTCCCCAGCTGACCAACTTCATCCTCATCTTCATCCTCATCCTTGTCCATACCCACATCCTCAAGTCCAGAGTCGCACTCTGTGAAGTGTTGATGCATCCAGCGGCCTATTGATGTGGCAAAGGACAGTGGTTCTGAGCAGCGATGACCATTTGGATTTGTTTTTATTATGAAAAGTATTCAATATTTCCGTATTTTGAAGATTATTATAGTAAAATCATTTAAAAAGTAGTCCAAAAGAATATTTTAAATACTTTTAGGCAAGAAATATTCCGAAGAAGTAGAGATTTATATTTATTTTGATCTTTAAAATTATTTTAAAAATTGTTTTAAAATATTTCAAGCTTTTTATAGCTATATTTTCTACCTATTTCTATCTCCAGTAAATATTTTTTAAATAAATATTTATTTTTTAAGCATCACTGCTTGTATGCACCTCCTGTCTTGTTACCTCGCCACATCAATGATTTCTTTATTGAGGCTGCTCTGAGAACTCCTTTGGGATCCGTTGGTCATTGTAAGTAGCCTGAACAGAGAACTCTGCCAATTAGTTCGTCTATCATTGTGAAGCTGCCACAAAAGGGATTTTGTGGTTAGTTAGTGGCTTTGCTTAGGCTTCACAAGGGTTAGAGATAGAGAGCAGGGGGATAAAGAAGGGTTTAAGCCGCCTTATGAGTTATTTCTATCAGACCAGACCATTTGATGTTTGAATTATCGAGAGAGTGAAATAAGCTTGATTTTAGGAGGATTATCAAAGTATATTTTACAGATATTGATAGGAATATTTATACATATTTATACACTTTAAATTTATTTACTTATCCTTTATATAGAAAACCTTAAGAACAATTTAGGTTAAGAAAAATTAGTTTAGATACTTATGCTTATCCTTGAAAACCTTAAGAATACTTTATGTTAAGAAAACATAGTTTAGATACTTAAGCTTTTAATTTAATGACACAATTCTCGGCCTTAATCAAAACTTAACCGCTTCATATTTAGTTAAAAATACAAACAAAAATTGTTATATTTTCGTACCCACATTTCGAAAACAAAATCCTCCTTCCCTTAAAAGCATCAACAACTCCAAGTGAGTGCTTAGGGTCCTCTCCCTAGAACAGCTTACCTAAAATAACTAACATCTCGCATAAAAGGAGATCTGCAACCCTTCTCTTGGAAATCTTTCCAAACAATTAAGCCCAGCATTTGTGAAAACCAATCCTTGACAATATTCCCCTTAGCAAAAGAAACTCTTTTTTTCCTCTATGGAAATGCCGACACACTCGACTCGACTCGCCGAAAAAAAATATAAAAGTGAGATACGAGGGGAGATTCTAAAGGAATTTCTCAAGTGTTTGCCGCCACTGCGCGTTATGCAAATTTCTCGGGACTAGGACGAAAAAAAAGGTGGAATTATTTATGGAGGAATGAATGAAATCTAACCGAATTTGTTGCAGCTCAAAAGTACAAAAGTACTGAAAAGAGCCCAGGAGCCAAGCGAAGCGTATGCCACTTGTGCCCAGTACAGTTGTCATTTGAATTGGTATAAGAAATGGAGTATCTATGAGATTCGAATAATGAATACCCTTTGAATACTAGAAATTTAGTTGAATATTTCAATTCGAATGCATTTTTTTAGCCTGGAGAAAGTTTATAAAGGTTTTCTGTTGAATAAGTATGTATATATTTTATTTTCAATATGATTTTATATTCCCTTCCTTTATTTAAGTAAAAATGAATCGATTTTAGGGGAAACCCTTAAGGGTATTCAAGTATTCATTCACTGAATTCATCCTTCCTTCCATATTATCCACGACAGATGGTCAGTTGGTAAGTCACATCAACCACCACGAACACGTGTACGTGTAGGCAGTTCGTCAGTTCAGTCAGTCAGTCAGTCAGTCAGTCACTCAGTCCAGTTCGACTCAGTCCTTTGGCAGTGCTTCCACTCAGTCACTTGTGAGTCAGTGGGTTCGGGTTCGAGCCCGCTCTTTGGGTCCGCCGAGCAAATATGACAATTCCCTTGCACTCGCAGTCGCGGCATCTTGAACCCTCGTTGCGCCGTGAACCTTTTGGGGGTTGTTAACTGTAACCCCGACCACGAAGCACGACCCCAACCCCTGTTCCTTGGCAGAGACAGTTTACCGACGATGGTGACGGGTACAGTTTGTGCATTGATACTGTTGTGGTGGTCGTCAAATTCCGGCGATGCCACTTGGTTCAATGACAAAACACAGGGGCGCCTTGTATTTGGAGTAGAGAGGGGGGTTTAAGAAGTTCAAAATGGGACAGAATAATATCTAGTAAATTAATGAATTAATTATATATTTTATAAGTATATAAATGGAAGATAAGTATTTAACAGACTTTAAAAGCTGGTAAGATTGTTTAATACCTTAAAGTAAAATAAGCTTTTGTTTCTATTATATATTATATATTATTAAATATTATATTCACTGAAAAACTTTATATATTTTTTATTATGTTATATATTATATTATTCAATATTATATCATCATATATTATGATCAAATTATATTCTAAAATATGTATTTCCCATATATTATGGTTATGATATATTATGCCAAATATTTTATAAGTTTACTTGAATTTAAAGCTTCCCATTATGATTTAAAAATTACTATATACCATAGATAATTACTCCTCAAGCAACCCTCGCAGTAGTTAATACCCCCTTGTTGTGTGTGGGGTAAGAACTTAGCTACCCCTCAGAACGAGGGCTGTGTGGCCAGCCAGCTCTTTTTGTCTGTGCATTTCGGCTGGATTTAAGCGTTAAGTGGTTATATTGAAAATATTGTATTTACATCAGTAGGTGATTACTGTGTGCCGCCTTACAGCGATGACTCACACATCCTGGGCCTGTGTTGCATGCCACATTGATAATTTCATTAGACTATTGAGCCGAGATCTGCGAGGTCGATGTTCTGGGTGGATGAGCATAATTGCCGATGAAACATTCGAAAGGTGTAATGGGGGGGTGGCCTTCCATTACGGGGCAAGTGCACCAGGACTTGGCTGGACCTTATCAGGAGGTCGG
The DNA here is from genome assembly GCA_035046265.1 of Drosophila bunnanda. Classification (NCBI taxonomy): domain Eukaryota; kingdom Metazoa; phylum Arthropoda; class Insecta; order Diptera; family Drosophilidae; genus Drosophila; species Drosophila bunnanda. Next base: position 11,072,543 of record JAWNOB010000075.1, read on the forward strand.
ACTTTGATGGATGCCAGAAAATGGGGTGGACAGGATTTTCGAAGGGAGAAAGTGTTTAGGCGGAAGAGAAAGTCCTCGAAATTTAATTATAGTTGTAACAGGGTGTGCTCTAGATAAGGATAATTCGATGAATGAATAAAGCCTTGTTTGGATTGATGGGATATCAGTGTCATAGGAAACTTTGTTGATTTTATACGATATTATATATAATATAATACAATAAAATAATCCATTTAAATAGAGGTAAATATTTATACATTTTTTAAGGTAAAGTTCAACCGCCTTTAACTTTAACCTTTTGGGTAGAATCTACTCTTTCTTTTTTCCCCATAAAATAAACTTCATTAAGTGCTTCAAAAGTTCGAGAGACAAACAATGGGTCTTCGGACCCCTTTGGAAGCCACATAAAAAAACCTGCAACTCGAAATGCAGCAACCACAAAAAGAGCCGACTCTTTGGGGAGAAGGACGAAAGGATATTAATGATTTCGCGCTTGAATTGCAATTGCAACAGCAATGTAATAACAATATATCCACCAGAACACACACACACCCTCTGCGGTCAAGCTGTCAATTTTTTTAAGCAACAAAAAACTGTTGAACTACATTAAAAAAAAGTGCAGGGGGAAACCCCTGCTCAATGGGGTTTCTCTGCACCCATCCCCTAGATTTAACGCGTTGCCAACGCAATGACAGTGCAGTATATATATCACTGCACTTTGCAGTCGGGGAAACCCATGATGTATGCAACAATACAGTGCGTTTCGAAAGTAAAATGTCACTTGAGTTGAAGGGTTTTTAAAAGCAAAAATAAAGAGGGATATGGATTTATCAAAGAATAAATTAATTCTCTATTAAATAAATATGTAAGTTTATACTAGAAAACATATATTAAATCATCTTTATTTATTTACTTAAAGGATAAATATAAAAACAACTCGTCTAAGAAATAAATTATAAATTTAAATTTATAAATTCATATCTCTTGGCCTTATACAAACAAAACGCACTGTATAACATACAGTCCTGATCCAAACTTGATGGTCATCTCTGGCATCCCCTCAATTTGGTTGCTTTGTTGTCATTTTATGCACATTTGTGTTTGTTTGCCGAATGATTTGCACAAAAAAAAATTTGTTTTTCGGATTGCATGTTGTCCAATACATTGATACGGGGCGCGGGAGAGGGGGACGTTTTTTACATCAAAAAAATTAATTGAGTTTTTTTCTAGTTGACTGCATTTTTAATGAAATCGTTAGGGTTCGCTTGTTGCACTTCTCGACTGGCCCGACAAATAAACTTTTGCCTAGGTTTTTTGGGTTCGATTTTGTATTATTTTTTGGTCATTGCTGTGGAGATAATGCTCTGGGGATAATGGTTCCTGGAATGAAATTTGGTAGTTTTTTGTGAATCTGAAATATTGGAAATTTGCAGAAATATATTTGCACAGTTGTGGGATTAAATCAGGCAGAGGAAAAATACATTTTTTTTCTAAAGGTTCCTCATAAAATTAAGACATGTCTTGTCATCAACAGAAACCTGTCAAGGCCTGGTCCCAACTTTTATTACATATCCACTCAAAGGTAATCCATAAAAACCTTAAAATTATTGCCAAGAAAAGCAGTTTTCATCATAGGAATGCAGTTAGTGGAAATAAAGAGAAAATCTTTCTAGGAAATAAAGTGCTGTCCACATAATTACGACATCAAATGAAATCGTAAAAATTATTACAGCCACACTGTCGGAGAGAAATGAAATTTATGGAGCTCAGGCAGCAGACAATTAAGGTGATCTCAGGAAGAAATGAAACCTAAATGGAAGTGGACTATGCTTTTTTAATAAAAATCTATGATCTACAAACAAAATTAGCTTAACATAATGGGAACTGTTCCCGGAACGCATTCAATCAAAATGTGTGCTCCTCTCCGTGGCCTTAATGCTGTTTTTAAAAGTTATAATTAATGTGAAACGATCTTTTTATCACCACAACTTGATCTACATTTGATAGATGTATGATATCTCGGAGGCAGAGTAGGTGCCACAGAGGTTAATTTATTAGCTTTTGACCATTTGACCTCGCGCGATCGCCGTTTGTCTTGCTCAGTTTACTCTGATCTTGAAGTTCTGACCTGCGTGATGGCATTTCTCTTCGATTTTCACTTCAGTTGATCTTCCACCTTAATGTGTGGTAAGGACCATTAAAAAAATTTAACTCAAATGGAAATAGTTTATAAATTTGTTATGGTTTTTTCTTGTAAGCAATAAAAATGCTCAGTCTTTGTGTGCTTGTGTTTGAAAATTGATGATCAGAGTCAAAGAAATGGGTTATTTTCGGGCAATTATTTTGGGAATGTGAGTGAGGAACTGATGGGGAGGTGTAGATATATATTATTTTACAAACAATTGAAGTAAAATATGCAAATTATAAATATATAGTTAATCACAAGTGCAAATAAATAAATATGCGAGCTGTGATTAAAATTCATTAAAATTGTTTATGAAATCTGTATTTTATGAGGTATAAATTTTCTTTTAAATTCATGTTTTTAAAGGCAATTTATATATGGTAATTATACTGGACTTTGTTAATGTTAGAAATATTCAGTTGAATGTCCAACTCAAAGGCTCGTCCAGAAGGAAAATCTTGAGGGAGTGATGTAAATAGATACACGATATGACATTGTGTCAACATTTTTCACAGTATCAATATAAAAAAATGTAAAAATAACATAATTTCAAGAATAATTACATTCTTCAATGAAATTAACATACAAACCTTTCAAAATAGGGTTATCCCCACAAATTTTTATGCTCTTTAAAGTAAACCACCTCCCACAGACAGCACGTGTCATGAATGGGAAAATTAGAAAGTAGCCTTTCGATTGGTATCTCAAAAAACAGTTTGCTTCTCCTCCAGATGGAGTGACTCCTACGACCTTAGGTTTCGTAGATCCTACGCAGCATCTATTTCAGATGATTTGAGCTCGTGCCCTTTTTAATTTTCCAACCCCCGCAGAGTTCATCTTCGGAGAGACATCTCAGCACATGCCACACTTCACATGACACGAAGCCAAGATGCTGCCTCACTTTTTTTTCGGTTTTTATTTATTTTTTCTTTACTCGGAAGATTGCTCTTATCGTTTTGAGGCTATTAGTCGAAAAATGACCCCAAAAATTACTGTTAGCTTTAATGTTATTCTCAATAAAACGTGATGAAAATTGTGTAAGGAACAGAAGATACCCAGGAATAGTATTTATTTCATTTAAAATAAAGTAAATAATGGTGGGGTATGAAAATATATAATTTAGCATTGATTTTTATGTGTAATTATATATTTTGTTGATAGATTAATATAACTATCACAGTAAAACTTATTTAAAAGCTTTATGATTAAACAAAAGTATTGTTTTTATAAGTTTTTATTAAAATTTTAAATTAATTTCAATACTACAGATATTGGCTTGATAGATTCCCTATTTTGGTATTACAGGGTATTTAAAAAACCCAAAAAGAAAATAATATAAGACCCTGCCACCCAGTGATGCTGGGCAAAACTCGACGCGCAATTAAAACTTTTCATGCACATCAACTTTCACTCAAGGAGAACTCCAGCACCGACTGACAGACAGCGGCAGCGGTTCTTCTATATGTTTCCCTCGGTTCCCCGATATGCTCATATAGGGAAAAGTAATATTTTTCTAACAACCGACAGGCAATCAGCGAGCGGCAAACAAATTTTCCGTGGAAAGATCTTGAAATAAGATGATCTCCGGCGGCAGAAACCGAAACAGAAGCCGGGGCCGGAGCTAGAGATGGAGCTGGAGCTGAAGCATCCAAAAGGCAGCGCACAGCATGTCAGGGCTTATGCCACAAGTCAGCGGCAAGTGTCAAGTGTTTCATGCCACTTGGCCGCCAGGGGAAAACACACAGAAACACAGCAATGGAGCGGGGGCAAAACTGGGAAAAATAAATCCATGTAATGCCTTCTGTGACAACACTCGAGGCGCTCTTCGGCTTGTCAAAAGCCGCAGCCGCATATTAAATGTGTGTGTTTTGCCTCCACAATAAATGATCTTTTGGGGATAAGACCATCGGGCGATGGCACAACACATTCACGGATTTGGTTACAATCGATTGGGAATGGAAATGGAAGTATTTATATATTTATAAATCGTATACAAAGCGAAGATCAAGTTGGGAAGGCAAAGAACTTGAGGAATAAGTTCATTAAGTCTATTAGTACGTTTAAAAAATATTTAACAAATATATTTAAGAAGAGTTGGTTTATCAAAAAAGTCATTAGGTTTAAATTTCATCAATACCTAGGCTTTAACATTGACATTACCTGTCAAAGCCCGATTTATTTTCCATTCAAGAATATTTATAAATAAAGAAAAAGCCTCTCTAAACCCAATTTCCTCTTCCCATTTAACCTGAAGCTTAAACTTCATTAAGATCTCATGAGCTCCCGTTCTGATCAATAAGTATTGTGATCACCAAATAAAGCCATTAGTTTAGCTGCCTTCAAACTAACTGTTCCACTACCGCTTTATGGTTTGTTATCGACCTAATATTTATATTTATATTTCCCCCAAATCATAATGATCGGACTTTATTCCTATGGCAAGCAGATGTGTGAGTGCTTCTCCCCCAAGGGCAGCGGCAGATGCACGATCTTAGCCAAGAGGCGACCCCATGCGGGTCGGCTTATGACGCGATGCCAAACACCATTTAACTGTGGAAAACTGTGGGGAAAAGCGGGGAAAATGGGAGCCACATAATTTCAACGATTATGTCGAGTGCAAAGAGCAAACAGCAAAAGAAGTCTGATCTTTTTCCTTCGCTGTCTGTTCTCGCCTAATACAACAGAACCGCTAATGCTAATGACGATGAACACGTGCAGCGACAACACAAGCAGCAAGGAAAAGAAACTACAAATAATAAAAAAAAAACTAAAAAAAATAATAAAAAAATTAAAGAAACATAACTTAAAAAAAGAACAACAAACATAGGCACACACCAACAACTATAGTTTCGCATAAAGTGCAACTTTGATGACTCTGAACGTTTTATGACAAGATCATGGCATGTGGGTTGGTCTGAGAGTTCATATAAATATAAAATAATAAATATAAAAAATTAAATTATATTAAAAATATTTTAATATTTATTTTACAATGTTTTTAATAGATGTCAGTATGTTACAAAATACTTTGAATAGTCTTTTTCTATCTCTTATATCATTTAAAAGCTAAAGTAACCTAATTATAAAGCCTGCAGTTTTTTTCCTTTAATGTTTATTAATTAAAAAAATATATTTTAGCTAGTATAAAGTTCTATAAATTTATAAACCTGCCCTCGCAGTGGCTTGCTGCTCTCTGTGGCTTAATAATAATCATCATCATCATCGGCCTCTGGGATGGACGGACAACTGTGACTGTTGGCATTTGACATTTGATGGCGTGCGCTCGTCCCATAACCATTTCTTTAAGCTAATAACAACAGCCAGTCGCAACAATCATAATAAACTTTTCATCTTTTTATGTTATGTTAAATACGAGATGCGTTTGCTGCCGTTCTAGGTGCGGAGCTCCTCCGATCCTCCCAATGGGGGACATACACACATCTGGAGACACTTTGTTAATGGTCTCTAGTCCCGATCGGAGTGGAAGGCCCTCAGTCCCCCAGTCTGTTTGCTTTTAATGCCATCTAAAAACTGTTTTTAAACGCAAATTAATGTAGGCCCTGGTCCAAGTTTTTATTTGAAGTGTTGACTGATGGAAAGCGGGACTAGGGACTGGGGCAGGTTTCCCTGCTCCACTCTGTCTTGGTCTTGTGCCAGCGGTGATCTGATCCGATCTCTGCCTGCCATGTTTATTTCTTGTTCTTGTCGATTGTTATCTTTATGAAATTTTCACTCGACTTAATTGCATGCACACTCTTTAATGGCTCTTGAAATTGAAAAAAAAAAAATATAAAAAATAGGAGCATCAAATGGTAAAAAAGACCAGCGTGCTCAGAAGCCAGGGAAATCTCTCCCTGGTGGCCCAAAAATAAAACCAAGAAGCAGTGAGTTTTACTGCTTATTAAATGTTACTTCAATGGTTCTTTCAAAGGGTGCAAATATGCGAAATTTATAGGCAACGCTCAACTAACCATGAAAAAGGAATCCTAAAAAATGTTCTTACTTCTATGGTTTGTCTGTAAATTATTGCATATATGCAAATAAAAATACATAACGCAAAAAATATAAAAAAAGAAGAAATCGCTGAATGCATTAAGAATTTAATATTTGTTTTTAGAGTAAGTCCGCGAATTCTTAAGAAAGTTCCTTGACAACAATATGAAATTTAATACTAAACAAATGCTTGAGCTAATATATTATTGTTATATGTTCTGGTGCCTCCTAATTTATAATTATTTAATTTTTTTTAAGGTATTCAAATATTAAAGAAATAGACCTCAGATAAATTAATCTTTATCATGGAAAAATACATGCTTATAATATCCTTGTTCCATTACAAAACACACATCTTCAAGGCTTCCTCCTTACCAATTGCCAAACTAATCTAAAATCAATGGTAACCCTTGGTTCGCAGGGTATAAAAACAAAATTCTAATGCCACAATAGAGAAAGAGATTCCACCAAAAAAACAAATATATAGAAAAAAGACATGCAAATCAGTTTTGCTCTTTTCCTTCTAGCCAGGAGACACACAACCCATAAAAATCATTCAAGCGGCGCCAGGCTATAAAAAACCAACACAAAACCAGGAAGGCAAACCAAAAAAACACAATATATATTTATTTAAGGAAAAAGGAAGAAAGCAGGAATGAATCTTTGGCTCGTTGGTTGGTGCTTAAGCATGTTGAAAGCGATTTACTCCGGGACGGGCTTGGATGGGAATGGCTTTTGGATTGGGTGTCCTTTGGCGTGTGATTAGCATACGCAGTTTGGCATGACACCCTTTTTTTTATCAAGGGGTTGGCATTATAGGGCTTATCAACCGACTTTTATTCGTTACACAAGTCAACTCTTCCTATCGATAAGGGGTAATTCTACACAAGGATATGTGTATGTTGTCTGTTTTTTGCGTAATTTATATGTGAAATTTTTATTCGGCTCTGCTTTTTTTTTTATTTGGTGTGGGTAATGCGTGTGTTGTAACAACGATTTCCGAACCGATGACATTATGTCAGATAAGTGAAATTACATGTTATGCTGACATTTTTTACAAGCGATTTTATATTATTTTTAGGCTTGGGGTAAAAAGGGGAATATATTATGATTTTTACTCTTTTTATTATGAACATATACGATGTTTTTAATAAACAATTTTGTTGGAATTGATTTTGTCTTCTGTGATATTATTGTATTTTGTTAATTGACCAATTTATGTTCAATAATTATAATTATAATATAGAAATAACTTATAGTTATAACTTCAATGGTTATTTATTATTATCCAAAAGAAGAACAAGTTCAATAAATTATATATTTATTATATATTATTACTCTCTCTAAAAAATCTATATATAAATAAATTTAACCTGCTTTAAGTATCTTAAAAAATATTTTATAAAATCTGTGTTCCATTTCAATTACTTCCATGTTGAATCCTTTAACACTTGCATTCCCATTTCGCCAACCGAAATGAGTTTGCAATCCCATTGAATTGCCCCAAACTGTAACTCATCAGAACCCTTTTTGTCCATTCCCCGCAGCTCGATGGAATTTGCCCCTTGGACAGAGCGAAAGTCAGGAAGTAAAATCTGGCAAATGCCATTTTTTAATTGAATTTTCATTACATTTCCGTTTCGACGGTTGCCCCGATGCAAAGCTACCGAAACAATTTAATAACTGGGAATCAGCAGGAGTCGTCGGTAAGTCCGTCCAAAGATATTTACATTTTTCTTTTATTTTCTTGTTTGGCCGTGTAAAAATATTTGACTGAAATGTTTTCAAGATTTTTTTTTTGTTGTGCTTGGTTTTTCCGGGGTTTTTATCATGCAACACTGCACCGGCGGCGGCAACACGAAAAGCCGCTTACGTTGCACGGCAGGATTTTATTTTTGACTCCTCCTTTTTTGCACTCTCTCTCTCGTTTTTGCATCTTTTTTTTATGAAGATTAAAAGTTATCTTAATGTCGGGCGAGGTTTATGACAATGTTGTCCCTGTTGTCGCTTTTTTTTGGGAGAAAACTTCCATGGGAAAGGGGGAAAAGCCAGTCGGGGTGGGGAAATGTGGAAAAGTCATTCAGTTTGGGCAATGAAATGTTCATTCTGAATGGTTTTAATTGCGTCTAGCAATGGCATCTTTAATGACTGATGACAGGACACGAACTTAATGTCAGCTGAGGTGTGCTGGATGGGTAATCCTTTGGAGTGTTTTATAGATCGAGAATATAATGATGATTCAGGATTGTTGGCAAAGAAGTACATTTATCTTAAAGAATATGACGAAAAATATATACATTTAAATTTTATTTACAAGAAAGATAGTGATATTTTCACCTTACAGCTAAGTATATAGAATAGTATCTCTAAAATATTTTTTTAATGAGTTAGCAGTATTAAAAACTATTATTTTGAGTCTCTATATTTTTTTAAGAGCCTGAAATTTTATTTCTTAATCATCTCCAATCAATAAATATTTCCCTTAAAAGCGAACTAAATCATAGCAAATGCAGGTTCAGTGTTTTGTAACTGCCATCAAAAATTCAGCAACATGTTCAGTTGTTGATTAATGCAGACACATGTCCGATGGCCAAGCGCTGGGCATAGGGAAAACGAAGAAAATTCGGATGAAAATGTCCTGGTTGATTTGGAAATGCACTCAAAATCTAAGGCTTCTATTTGCCATCTCCATGACGTGCGATTTTCATGTTCGTGAATGTGGGGAGACCAGCTTCCCCTTTCTCCCTCCATTCGTTGTAATCCATCATAGAATCTGCAGTAAGGGAATCCTGTGGGTCGGTGGGTGTGTAGTGTGTGTGTGTGTGTGTGTGCGTGGTGTGTGTTCGGGCAAAGCCAATGAACGGTAAACTTAATTATCCAGCTTAATTGTCAGGGATGTGAGTGGGCTTGTCTGCTTTATGGATGGTCCTAATGCAGCATTATTAATTGCCTGCAAGTGTAAATTCCAAGCCTGCAATGTAAATTGCAAAATTACAAGAACAGGAACCGAGCAGGGCCTGTGTGTCCCCTCTTTCCAAATAAATCCCAAGCCCCTTTCTGTACTAAGAATATAATTATAGATTTAGATAATATAATTTCTTTATTTTTAGAAAATTAAATATATTAAATATATAGATTCCATTGATTCTCATTCATGTTTAAACCAGAAAAGGATGCTTAAAGGACATTCCCATGCATTCTTACTTCTGAATGCAATTTCAAAAAATTTTCCCAGACTTTTCCCCAGACATAAACTGAACATTTCAATTTCTGTTTGTTTGCCCAACAAATTTTCCGCTTGGCGAATTTTTATTGACAATTAAATCTGAAAACAGAGAACAAATCGAGCACCCCTTAACCATGGACCTAGCATCAAATTGAAATGCAAATATGCAAATTTCTTTTCTCTTCTGTACAAATTTTATTTTATTTTACTTCGTCTTTTTTTTTCGAGGGAGCTGTTGACATATGCGATGTGCATAAATTTCCGTTTTGCCTTAAAACATTTCTGCAAAATCATAATAAACGTTGGGGAACAGTGTAGAAAACAATATATCTTGTATATATAGATGGAAAAATTATAAAAAAGGCAAGACAAAGCGGCAAGCGTAACAGTTGCTGACTTCAAAATAATAATTCAGCCGCAAGGCAATCAAAGCAAATCAGGATTGTGGTCCAGGATCTCAGGTCGAACCTTGGTCTCCCGCTGACGATGCGGATGATGATTTAGCTGCTTGGACCCGCGGGGTTAAGTGTGACTGACATGTGTATGGATTTTGCACAGATATTCGCCTGTCTTTTCCTTTCCTTTCAGCAAAGTTAGTTGAGCGTAAAATATTCTTTCTCAAAGGATACAAAGGTTGCTAGAAAGAAAAATCGCCACAAGAGTGGTTTTTGGGTGGAAACTACTCATTTGGTGACTTGTAAGCAGCTGAAGTTATGTTTAAGGTCATCATGATGTTTTAAGAGAAGGAGTTAGAATATATAAAGAAATTATTATATATTTAAAATAAGAACTAAGATGAAGAATATATTAAATAAATAAATGAATGATAACATCCTAAAACTCAGAAAGGGTATTAAAATATAATACAGCTAGAAGTTCAATTACAGCCTTTATTTCTTAAACATTTGTAATTCATCTCAATTAAGTTAATCAAATTCTTTGGCTAAGTCCAAATAGAAACATTCTAGTATCATAATAAAGTACATCCTTCTTACCTTCCACACTCATTTTGCAACCCATCATTTACCCTAATCATCCTCATTTTCCGAGCCGGCTTTCGAGCATCTCTCGAATGTTGCAAATTATAAGCAGTAAATTACATTAAAGACAAAAACGTATTGATTGCCTGAAAGTGCAATCCCCAATCTCCGTTCTACCCGCTCCACATTCCCAGATACTTCGTTGCATTCATCTGACACCTTTGAAGTATCTTTGTATCTACGTCTTGGCACAATGAGCCATGGCCTGGGCCTTGCAGCTGCAGTTGGAGCTGCATATAATGTAAAATAAATTGGATTATCCTTTGATTCATTCACAGTTTGTCGCCCGCTCTCTGGGCTGTCACATAATTTATATGCTTTACATATTTCAAATCCGAGGGCCACCTGAAAGTCAGTTGCAATCTCCCTGCGCGCGCTGCCAGCAAATGCATTTCCCGTGGTGTGTGCGAGTGTGCGAGTGTGCGAGTGTACGAGGATGTGTGTGGGAGGCCCATTAATTTGCCGGGGTGTCAGTCAAAGGAGGCGATAACAAGTTTCGGCTGATTTGATTGCCGCCGTCTGCGATGAGCCATGAGCTGGTTAGATTTACCCTTGTGAGTGTCCCCTTTGGGTGTGATATGGCTTAGGGATTGAGATGCCACTCTTAAGTCTTGGACTAGAACTTAATTGCTTTCAGCTGGAAGTTGGGGGTTAAGAAAATCTACAATTAAATGGCACAATTATAGATTTGTAGGAGGCAAAACAATATTAACCTTGGCTAAATTATAAAGAATTTTATAATAAGAGTGTCTGGCATTAAATAAATGTTTATCAATTTATGTGAATTCATTTTAGATATGATAAAAATATCGTACAGAACTTTAAGATATTCAAAATGATATGTATATTCAAGGAATTCATTTAAATCATTCTTATAACCGTATTATTTATTCTATTAAATTCTAAATTCTTTCCTATTAAGGTAGGAACTGCATACAACTTATTATACTGATTTCTTTATCATTACTATTTTTATTAAATTATTTTATGATAAATCAATCGGTCTGTATCTTTTCCAATTTTTGAAATTAAATTAAGGCGAGTTTAGAATGCATAAACTCCTATCTCCTTGTCCCTCAGACTCTCTTTATTGATTTAATTAACTTACAAATCACGAAAATCCCATGTTCAATATAATGTATTGCTACTGTAAGCCTAATCCTTGGCCCGCTCATTAACTGACCTGATATTGAAAGACAACTGAACTGATCGTCACTTGTGATTGATGATGGATGGATTGGCCGGAGAGGAAAATCAGAAATCGGAAAACAAAAAACCCAAAGAAGATCTCCAATTATGCCATTTGCATTTACAATTCGAAAATTGTAAGCAATTATATTGGACATTTCTACACTGGCCACGCTGATCGATGGTCGAAGGTTTAGATTCTCTTTCTTGTGTGTATTCTTTTTTGGAAAATAGATAAGAATCGGAACAATAACAAAACGATGAACTGAAAATGATTAGTCAACACAATACAGGCTGGCAATAAAAAAAATTACAGACAATTTTCATGAACAAACGCCTTTTATGGACGCACCAAAAAGGGAAAATGGAAAGAAAAACTATTAACAAATGTCAATTAGATGACACAGGCGCAAAAGTTGAGATTGAGAGAAAGGTCTGGTGCCACATAGTACCTCGGACGGGGTTAATGACAATGAGACGTGCAGCAGATACATCCAGCAGATACAAAGATACAACATAAAGAGAGATACATCCACAGATATGTTTGTCATTTTTCGGATCCGTTCTCTGTTCGGATTTATTTGTGGCAATGTTACAGATACAAATTTCCCCAACTTGTTGTTGGGTCCAATGATTTCTTTGCATTGTTAATTGGTCGAGGGAGATGTTTCTGGCAGGAGGAGGAGATCAACCTGGAATGACTCAGAGGCGTGTGAATTTCAAATGATCGCCAGGCTTTTTACCGTTCTTTTATTAGGAAAATTCATTTGATGGAGGAATTTCTTGTGGAAGGAGAAATTTACTAGGTAATTTTCATCATCAAGTATATGGCTTACTGATAAGCTTGAGTACTCCATTGACCTAAAACTTGGTTTTTTTTCTTTCTCGGCAAAATAAAGACATTATTGTGAGGGGTTTCTTTATCTATAAGATGGCTATTTTGGGTGAGCTTAATTAGGATTTTACCTGTGTCTTTGCTTAACAAGTTGAAATTTTTTAAAAGAAAAACCTTATTTCTTTATCAAACAAGACATTGGATTTTTATTTGCATTCCTTGAAAATGAATACTTGATTTTCTGAACTTTGTTTAAGGTTAACTAGCAGAAAATCGAGCTATATACTTATATTATTTAAAATATTACTCTAGATATTAATTTATTTTATGTTATTTTTATATATTATTTTTATATTTTAATTGTAAAGCCATAAATAAGTCATTTCCGACCCTATAAATCATATATATTCTTGATCAGCATCAACAGCCGAGTCGATCTAGACAACTAAGGGGAAAAATAAAAAAAAATTTTTTTTTTCAATTTTTTTCTCCAAATTTTTAAGGTGGTTCATCGTTAAAATTGGCAAAAAATTTGAATTTTTTTAAATCTTAAATTGAGTATGCAGATTTTTTAAACTAATAAAAACTTACATTAGAAAGCTTTCCGAATTAAAATTAACTGTTTTTTGGCTGAGTTATGAGTTTTTAAATCTTTGATTGTCATATAAAAATATCAATAATTTTATAGTTAAGGAATGCGAATAAATAAAGACTAGTTATTATTAAATTTTGATTCTTTCCTTTTCGAAAATATTTGTTTATCTTTAGTAATATAATTTTATTAACTTTACTCACTTTTTTTATTTTATTTTTTATTTTCTATTAAAAATGCTCTTAAATGTTTTTTTCCACGAGTTACACATAAAATTCCCATTTATGGCTTCACATTTTTCCTTTTTTTTTTACCCCAAATCAATTTGTAGCACTTTACTTTGAAATTAAACTTAATTAGGTATTTCCATTTTATTATAATGCGAGTCCTTTTCCAATGAAATAATCAGCTTCACATGTTTTTTCTAACATTGCACGTCTGCGGGCTCAATTAAAAATCGTCAGATGGCATGTGGAAAAACCCTTCCGGAAAAATGAGGGGGGAAATTAAAAGAACGGGCTTTCATTCAAGGTGTTTGGGTGGCAGGTGTCACTTGCCAGTTCAGCGAAGCTTAAACGCTTTTTGTGCCATCAGAAATTAACGCCTGAAATGGATTTTAAGTGCGGCCTGGCTAATTGAAAAGGTGTTTGAACGGATAAAAAATGTAAAGAAAAAATATATGTGTATAGAAAACAAAAGGGGCAAGAAAATTCAAAACAAACCATAAAAAATCACAGACGAGCCGAGCAATTGACCGCTGGGAAATGAACCCATAAACAAATTACAAACAAAAGGCATTTAAGGACCGACTGGGGACACCGACACGCAAGGACCCCGGACTCCGGAGCATTTATTTATTAATCGCATGTCGGGGGACAAACCCCCAAAAAAAGGAGGAAAAATATTACACTAGCACGTAAGCCTTAAATACTTCTGGAGCGGAAGAACTAATTAACAAAGCTCGGACTCTGGCCTCGGACCCGGACCCAGACAGAATAACTTGACAAAAACTCATTAGCACGCTCGAACGTTAAAAATGTCGCGTCAAAATCAGCGCTTAATATTTTTTATGATTAGCCAACGACTAAGTGTCTGGAAAAGTCCAGGAAAAACGAGGGTGAATGTGACAAAAGTTATTACTTTTATATGTAAAGAGTCACATGGAAAGATAATGTTATTTTTTCTATAGAAATAAAGTCAGATGTTCATACAAAAAGAAGAGAAAAAATTACAAATGTTTAAGAAAACATTGGCAAATAAATAAATACATTTAGGTTTTGAAATTGTTTATTTAAAGAATAGATAATATTTTTTATTTATGATGTATTTATTGGATTTCTAATATATACATTCCTAGAAGCATTAATTCGATATCTCTCAGGATTTAGTTCTATTAAATATGGTTTAGGTATGTCTTTATTCTTTGTATTAAATAAAAATCCCAGTAAAAATCTGCTTAAATATTCAGGTGTTTAGACAGGTGTCTGTAAGGTAACAGGAGGCGTGGCCAAAGTAATCATAATAACTCTGTGCGACAGAAAACGCTAAAGACACATTAATCACCGAAAAAAGAATATAAACAAAAAGCCAACGATGTGAGTGAGTTTTTCGCGACTTTTGCCGCCAGATCCATTTTAATTGTGTGCTTTGTTTGACTTTTTGGTAAATAAAAGGCAAAAATAAAGTAAAATACAAATACACAAAAACAAATACTGAGGACATGACACCCGCGGCTGCGTCACTCTGTTGTCAGTCTCGTTATATGCCACAGCTCCATCCAGACATCCTGCCTCATCTATGGGGGATACCCTTCAATTTAAGGGTATTTTTGTTTCATTATAGTATTTTTAATAATGAATAAATAAAATAAAAAGGAAATTGTACAAGAAAAATTATATATTTTAGTCAAACATATTACTTTTAATTCTTGATTTATAATTATTTTAAAGCTTTACACATTTATTTCTGAGGAAATGTTATAAATAAATATTTTGTTTTTTTAGTTAAACATTTCTTTTAATATTATTTTAGTTACCATTATACTTTTTGGTACCGAGGCAAATTTCCTACCTTATTTTATACCTAATAAGGTGATTTTGACGAGCCAAGTGAACTGTTGTTTTGTAAATATGACGATAAATTCTAGATGGCCACTGTCGAAACTTTTGCTCATTTTTTTTTGGTTTGTTATTTTTTAACCTTTTCTTTTTTTTTTGCTCCCATTGCAACTTTATTTTGGCTTTTAATTTCCTTCTGGGATTTACGTAAAAGGTATCCATTCTCCCTCTGCGTTCCGTCTGCAGCATCGCTTTTAATGGCCACCGTCCAGACGGCAGCGAATTTAATATAAAAACTAAAGCCAGTACAAAGCAAACAAAAAACAGAAGCCACCGGTGGTCATTTGTAAGCTCAGACAAAAAAATATTAAGTGAAGAGGGTCGAGGAAAAGTGAGATAAGCTCTTTAAGCCCTATTAGCACATGTGTATATGAGTCTGCATAAATATGTTAAGCAAGATTTTTGAAGAATTTAATTCTGGCAGGAGTCTGCCTTAAAGCCCCACTTAAAGGCAATTAATAATTGAAGCTACCCTTTCGAAGACTTCAAAACATTTCCCGCTCTAAACTCGTAATTAATCAAAAAAGGCTTGTCCATCAGGGCATATAATGCGCAGAAAACTTGTCAAGCGCCAGACCTGAAATAAATTGCATAATGCTTAACCAAAAAAATAAAGGAAAATGCCTGCCATACATTAATAATTACAGCCGCACAAAGGCCAAAAGTGTTAGGGCAAAATAGAAGTCCCATCCTCTGAGAAAAGCTACCAAACTCCCCTTTTATAATCCATCAAAAGCGGCGACAAACTTCACGCATTGTTAGCCAGCTGAAGTTAAGAAGGGGCTTTCGCAAATTAAAAGCCTGGCCAAAGTTTTAATCATTTCAAAAGTGTGTGTAATTTGTTATGCTAAAATAGCTACTTTATAGCTGTTCTAGAATTTTTTAAAAATATTAATTAATATTTAGGAATATGTTTTAATAAATAGAAAAGTGGTATGCAGAAAACTTAATACAATATTAAGCAAAACTGTGAAAGTTGTGTCTTCCTTTGCAAATTATCTTAAATAACATATAAGATGTTGAGATATTAATATAATATTTTAATATTTTCTATAGCGTATTAAATATTTTATATATTTTATTAAAAATCAGTTATATAGTTCTTAGATTCTAATGAGATATGTTAACATTTCTAGAAGCTTAAGAAATGTCTTACATATTTTCCACAAATCGTTTATAAATTATAAGGAAAGTCATGCCAAACATTTAAAGTGGTTAACCTAAATTTAATTTTTATATAGTTACTAGTTATAACTTCCCATAATTCCACCATTTACCTTTTTTATTTTTTAATAATAATAACTCGTCAACACTGTGCGTGTGAGAGAATTTGTGGGTGGGCCCACAGTTCAAGGAAGTTAAGAGCAGGCAGTTTAAAAAACACAAGAGAAATGGGGAGCCAGCAGCTTCTTTTATTGACAATAGATGGATGGCTAAAGCCAAAGATTCCCTTTTGAGTTGTAATTTTTAGCCATTTAGCTGGCCGGGCACGTTTTGCATTTAGCGCGTAAAATAAATTTGCACAATTTGTGACAAGAGTGCGAGCAGAACTACGAAGGAGGGGCTTGAGTTGTCACTGTCAAGGGGGGGAGGCAAACAAATTGACAGTGAAAAAAAACAGTGGTTAAAAATTAATTTAAAAATATAAAAAAGTAGCAAAATATTAGAGGAAAACAAGGAATTTATTTATTAAATGTGCAGGTGTAAATTACCAATTTATGTTTTATAAAATCTGCATTAGAAAAATCTATTTATAAAAATTATTTATGTCGTAATATTACATATTAAGACCTTATTTTTATTAGAATACACTTTTTATAATTTACTTCTCAGTAGGAATATTTTTAGGAATTAAAAACCAATTTAATTGGAGTTTTTCTTATACTTTTTCACAAGTCCTTTGCACTTATCCCCACTGTACAAAGTCGCTGGTGTTGGACTCTTTGTCCCAAGGAGGCGTCACAGTGGGCAGGCTGGGCCCCTGTGGGTCGGCTAATTGTCATGCCATGCGAGACTTCTCTCCGGCGGTTGTCTTGGGGGACCGCTACTGATTTTTCCTCTTATTTGCGGCTCTGCACTCGGTCCGTCCATCAATTGACTTTATCTATTTGAACTCGCATGTTAAAAATATCAATTTGTTGTCTGCCCAGACTTCTGACTTTGCCCGCTTCTGACTTTCTGACAGACACTTTGGCCCGCTCTCTTGGACGACTTGGCTTGCTTTTGGCCAGGTCTGCAGTAGAATCGCAGCTTTGCGTTTTTGGTGTGATTTATGGCCACGTGGTGGCATAAATGTAGGTGCGGCTGGCTGCCACATAAATCATTGTTCAACTCGGTAATGCAATTTTGTGCAAAATGTTCGCTTTGACTAGAGGAGATTCCAGGGTTTTCTAAGCAGGGATAATTTTTGGTAATTGGTTGCATAGGAGCTTAAAGTTGGGAGTTTATAATGATAAAACATGCTTTAAATTAGCTTAAATTATGTTATTATATGTTTCATTTGCAGTTTTACATACAATATAATAATTCTCAATCGATTAGTCACCCATTTCCTCACTAATCTGTTCTATTTCCTGTGGAAACTCTGCTGCCAATGACTATATCCCAACACCTGTTATATTTTCATCCTGCCTTCATCCTTTGGCAAGTCATTTGACCATTTGGAATCACTTAATGTGCCAGGGAACCCTCATTTTCCAGGTCCTTCAGATCAATTATGATTCGGAAAGGACCAAGCCTAGAAATAAGTGTGCCACTTGTGCCGAGTAAATTATAAGGTCAGTCGAAATCTCGGGAGAAATAGCGGCGAGTTAACCAAAACCCCACATGAATAATTCATCGAGTCAACTGAGTGGCTGTGCCTGCATTAATGAGTAACGCTTCTTATTTACCATGATGCCGCAAAAAAAAAAAAAAAGAAAAACTGAACTGAGAAATATTCAGCGAGACAAGTTTAATTAGAGTGAGAAGCCAAGTGAAATTGTCTTATCATAATCATTCGGGCCAGAGGAAAATTCGTGATTTTCGCATACAGAAACGGACTGGAAAATTGTGTCTAGTCACTCCAGCAGACATCAATCATAGTCGAAGTCCCTTTTAGACAGCCGGGCTAATGGCCAAGGGATCCTGGCCATAATGGGATGGGTGTTTGCGTGTCCTCGGACTTTCGGTTGGACAAGTGCATGATTAATTATTTTATTATCTATAAATTGGTTTTGTCCCCTCACAGTGATGATGGTGGACCTTTTTCCCGGAGGCAACTAAGTTACCTTTGCATACTTTGGGGCTTGTGCGCTTTTCTTTTCAGCTTTAAAAGGTTTTCCTCATATCACATGACAACATTTTGAAGTCCTGTAAAGGACTGGGTCCTTTAGAAGGGATTTCCTTCTTTTTTGGGTAGACTTTTCGCTACAAACTGAAGTACAGCGGATTTTAGGTTCAATATTCTTTGTTGTCCCTTTTTTTTGGTTCGCGAAAACTTTCAAGTGGAAAATCTGTGGATATTCTTTTTGAATTGCCCATTAAAAATGTTTCAGATTTTTATTGTTTTTTCTTGGCTTTGCGCATTTGTACATTTATGGCGAAACTCTGTGAACAGATTTGGGTCAGCCGCTGCTCTCTTTTAATTAGCAGAATTTTATGACATTGTTTTGGGAAGTGGGAAGCAACCATATATGAGATATGTCGATGACAGCTTTAATGGCACAATCAGAAATTAATGGAAATGTACTTTAAAACTCTTGAAAACTTAAAAATAAAACTGGGTTCAGAAAACCTAATAAACCCAAATCTTATTAAACCAGAACGTGAGAAATTCTCTCCTTACCAAAACCCTAATTAAACCAATTGGAAGATTCCTCATTAAAGTTCAAAAGTTCATTTCTTGGCTCAATTTCCGTGATCATTTCCACCATGGGGAGTCGCTCTCTGATCCTCCAATTAGCGGTTAGGATCATAAAACCCACCGAACCAACAACTAACTCAATCATTACGCAATTAAGCGGCACACATTTTCCCCCCAGATTTATGGCTATATCCATATCGAACGGAGGGCACATTAAATCACGCGACCCATTAATAAAATCGTTTCAGTCGCGTCGCTCCATTATATATATTTACTATATTCTTTGTGCTGTTTCGGGAGACCGACACACAGAAGTCCCAAATATTTAATCATTGTCGCTGGGCTATCATACTTGGGCCTTGGGATAGATGCCATAATAATTCTGTTGAAAACAATTTGTACAAGTTGATTTCATTCTCGAAAGGCAGCTGCGGGCTTCGAACAGTTTTATGACCCTGCTTGGGCTGCCATTAAAGCGATTGTGTAAATTCTGGAAATAATCAAAAACTGATATAAAAAAGCAACACAGAGAGAGATCACACTTAGAAATCCCCGAAGAAGTCGTAAAAATAATAGATTACCCAGAGCAAAGCTCAGTTGGTCAAATGTGTAAATGTCTCTCGGATATAAAATTTGTTTTTATTTATTACTTCTGGCTAAGTGACTGATCATTCCTCAGAAACAAAGAGTTATCTGTACCAATGATTCAAAATTGTATTAAGATGTGTTTTATTAGTATATTTAAAAATTATCAAGATCTCTCTACTATTTCTATTTACTTTTCACCTACAATTCTCAGTCACAAGTTCACCAAATTCTTAAAAAGTAGTCACCATTAATGACACCTCTTAAACTTAATTAAATTCAGCTTAAACTGTTGCTCAATCTGGCAGCCATTAGGTAATAAGGTTCATTTGCATTTGACAAATTCACGCCCCTTTTTTTTTAAAGAGAGAAATAAATGGCAGCACTTTCAGCATTGATCAAATCAAATCATTGATCGACATGAACCCACACACAAATTGTGGTTTTAGTCCATGCAAATCGCTGTGTGGGTTAAGAGCAACCAACAAAAAAATCCAATTAACACTTTTAGAACGTGCCAAAAAGTGTTATTGCGCAAAAAGTTGATTTATGCGGCCAAAATCAGCGGGGAGTAGATAGGGAAATCGATTGGTAGCCACTCTGTCTGAGCCAGTTTTGTTGATCAAATGGAAACCCTCACGTTTCCACAGCAAAACGAACGAACACCCACGAATCTCAAGAACCCACAGAATCAATCAACCTCGATTTTCCATATTCCCAATACAGTCAAGTGCGAAAATAAAATGTGAATTAAGATTAAAATAGTGTAGTGTATTATAGATTTTAGTAATGCAATCGAAACATGCGATTTTCCAACTGAAAGCATCAAAATTTATGTTTAAATTACCTTTATTTTATTACTTTATTTTCAAATCAATTTACCTCAAATCTAACTCATTTTTATTAAACAAAAAACGGCTTAAACCGTATTCACTTGTATCTGTTTGTAGTTCATCGTTAGGAGTAATGAATTGCCGTGATTTAATCAATTGTGGCAGGTGTTTCTATTTTTTTACTTTGCCATAAAAAAGACTGCACGCAGGCAGCAATCGAAACTGGTTGGATCCGACACCGAAAACAACTTTGAAAATCTTTTCTGTCGAGGTCTTGTTTGATTTGCTCAAATTAGCGCATGCAGAGTCCGCTGAAACCTGCTGAAAATAAAAATAAGAAAATCCGAGTCACTCGCAACATGTGGCACGTTTCTTTGGGCAGGCGATTGAAATTGAAAACTTCACTGCAAATTGTTGGCACTTAATTGAGTAACTCCGATCGATCTCGATGTGCTTTGCATAAACTGAAAGGCCGGCCTCCCCGTCCATTCTGGGTGTGGGTGCGTGACATAGGTGTCCGATCGGTTCCCTCATTGTCTGCGATCCACAGGGGTCGTGCCACATACCGCAACTGCAACCCAGGTGACCACAGATGGATTGCAACTTTATTGATTCGATTCAACAATTGAAAATTTGTTGATCTTTTGTGGTTGATTTTCTGACACAATTGGGTCGCAGTTCCTAAGGTCGTGCAGGTGGTGGAGGTGAACTATTGGACAATTGAATTATATGTAAAGGAAATATATCAAATTTATATCATTTTGTGGTTTTTTAAAACATATATTGGTACTCATTAAGAAGATGGTAGCCATGTGTTCATAAATCTATGTATTACAGGCCTTAAAATATATTAATTATTAAAAATAGTTCTTATATTGTTCAGGGAAAAATAATATAAATTATATTTACTTGCTGTTCTGTAAATATATTTCTTGTCCATTTGTTAGGTTCAAATAAATAATTTATTTATTATTTTGTGTATGAATAGAAACAATTATATAATTTATTTGCCTTCGTTTCTTATTGCTAACCCAGTCAATAAAAAACAAATTAGTTCGCTTTCAAAGACTAATAAATATATATTTTTGTTGTTGTTGAAATATGACATATGTTAAAATAGTTGTATAATATAAAAAGTAAACTCATCTCATCTCTTCCTCTCTTTAATATTAGTACTCATCCTTACATTTTTGTTCCTCTTTTAATCGGAAGTTTAAAATCCATTCTAACTTTGTCGATCGTCAATTTTGACAACAACTATCAGACCTCCAACATTTTTGCCAGCATTGAAGAATGTAATGATTGCCTTGACAATTCCCCGTGGCACCTGCTGCGGCCAGTCTTCGGTGTTGAAGAGGATATTTTTAATATAGAAATCGCCCTCGGGTATGGGACAGGTATCCTCATCGACCAGCGGGAAATTGGTAGTCTCTCCCTGCTTCAGCGAAGGCTGAACGAATTGTACATAGAACTTCTTGAAGCATTCGCAAATGCTCGTCTGGGGAACATCCATGACCATGCGCTTGAAGTCTCCATCGCCATTGGGACTGGAGTAGAGCTCCACCGAAACCTTGAAGTCATCGTTGTTCATCTCGCCCAGGAATTTGAAGGATCCATTGAGGGCCCTCTCCCGACCGACAGTTTTCAGGCCACTGAAGATCACCATGGTTTCGGAGTCGCCCTCAAAGGGTTCCAGCTTTTCATTGGAAACTACATAGGATTGCTCGCACTGGTGAATAAAGTGGACAATAAATAATAATTAATAATATAATAATTATTTAAAATAATCCATATTCACCTTAATATTGTGCAGCAAGTGGAGTAGTAAAATGGCCACAGTCCACTTCATTTTGAACTGTTAATGGCTTTTACTGAATCCGTCCTATTTATGGATATAGATATGGCTCAATTTCGACACGCTATCTTCATGTTTTTAATATAGTCATATAGATTAACGATCTTGTTTTGCTGTTTGTTCAATGGCAACATTGTTTTTTTTTTTATATTGTGATCTTGGAAGCCGGGAAACTTGTTAATATGTAATTTATTTGATGCTATGCAAGATTATTTATCAAATAATATAATAAAATATAGTTCAGCAAGTAAAACATTATCTTAATCATGTGAAGTATTTAATATTTTAGTTTTGAAATTCTTAAATACTTAAATATTGATTTATGACAATTTTAAAGGCTTTATCGTGCTCTTAAATAGTTTTCTAAATAAATCTACATTGTATTGAAAAATTTCTTGTTTTGTTAACACACAAAACAATAAAATCAATCGCATTCCTGGCCATGAAACACCTTCTAATTTTCGATCCCCCATCATTCGTATTCCGTTTGGGTGTTGAAAGTCATACAATAATAATTCAATTTACTAGAATCACCGACAGTTCACCTACCCCCGGCCAGATGTTGGGCCCCCTAAAAGAAAAATTCACCCAAAGTCCCATCAACAGATCATCAGCGTTTTTTTAGGGGGGTCGGAATTTCCCCCTAAAAAGAGCGATAATAAAGCATTAATTGAAAAGTTATAAACAAAAGACAGGCAGCTAACAAAAAACTCGGGGAACTCGAAGACAAAAGACACGAAATACAAAAAGTGCGCAGTGCCAGAAAAACTAAACTCAGCAGGAGATATTTTACATTTTCACGGATGGATTTCCCCAGAAAGTGTGTGTGCCAGAGCAGAGGGCGCGTTAGTTTATATTTATAACAAATTCATTCAAGATCCAACGGGGAAAAGCGGCCACGCTTCCGGGGGGGAGTGCGGCGGCGGGGAGCCACTGAACAACAACAAAAAATTAAATAGGGGACACACACGCGCCCGCGCCTGCCACAACCTATAAATAGGAAGAGTCAAATGAGAGGGGATTTTCCGAAAAATGAAAACGTCACTTCAACTTGGCATTGCCCGCTTTTCAAGGGGGGCATGCCGCCCATTCCTCCCGGAAAAAAATTTATGTAAATTAATATGCTGAACTTTAGGTACCCTGTAGATTTAATTGGTATTGCTTACCTTATTGTTATTGCTTACTTATTATTTTGGTTATATTTTATTCAATCGTTTACTTAGGATTGAAAAGTCTTTAAAATCTTTTTGAAAATAAGAATAAGAATAAGAATATTAATTAACAGTTGACTATATATTAAATTAAATTAATTATATAATTGATTTTGTATATTTTATGCCCATTAGTTAGTTCAACATTCATTCTTAATTGTTCTTAAATTTTATTTAGTTTATAAAACTAGTATTTTCTGAATTTTTAATGCTTTAATTTAATTTGGAATCAGAAAAGAGTTACACAAAATCTTAAATTATTAAATTTCGCAATATAAAACCATATAAATTCCTACACAGTAACACAGAGTACCATTATGCCCCACAATGAATCGGTATCCCAAAAGACAGCCATCTGCAGGCCGCAAAACTATTCAGGGCATTTTCCAAGTAATATGCAACACATGTTCTATGGCCTGTGGGGGAAGTGTGCTCCTGTTTTTGCTCCTGCGCCTGCGCCCCGTGCCTCAGCCTTGTGGAAAACGGAAAAGTGCCAGGGAGTTTTCCCTTTTGTCAAATGGAGCAGCACACGAACGTAACGTCAAGTGACAGTTCGCTGTCCTCAGCCAGGCATGACATTAGATGATGCTTTGACTCGGATCAGCACCCCGAAAACCCCAAGGAATAGGGAGGGACAAAAGATTCCATCTTTCTACCAACTCCGGCAGCATTGTCAATCAAAAAAGTTTGAGTAGGATTTATGAGGGGAAAAGGAAAATCCTGATTTATAATACAGTCTAAGCTGAAATTATTACAAGTTAGAGAAACATTCTTAGCTCATTTATTTCATTAAATATAAATGCATTATTTTAATAAGGCTATTTAAAAGCCTTAAAATCCTTAATTTATTAAAAGTCCCATAAAAGTCCATGTTTTACCATTCGTAATACAATATAAATGAAGTTTAAAACTCTATAAAACATGGTTCAAATAATACTATTCCACCAAGGCCAAAGAACTTAGTTGTTGAAACCATTTACAATGCCTATATATGCTTATAGCCAAAGATCTGACGAAATAGCAAATACACCAGGTTAAGAAACCATTAAGCAAACCACAAAACTTAGCATATTTGCGAGTCTTTTCTATCCCAGATTAATGATCACTCCGCGGGCTTGGAGTTCGCCAAGTGGTCGAGCAGGTGACAGGCATTAGCATAAATCGCAGAAATCGCTGAAATCGAAGCGCGCAGAGCGGACAGGTCGGTCAACAATTAATGGACACCTACACGACGATGGGGTCTGGACCTGGACCTGGCCAACAGATAGTCTCAGCAGTATAAATCAAACTTTTAATTATAGTGTAATTAATGTAACGTATTTCAATTAATTAAATGCACTTTGATTGGCATAGCGCTACCCAAAGGCAGTTCAGTGTCCAAAGAAATCCAGCAACGCCCAGGCACAGACGAAAACGTAACGTTAAGTTAACCAAATCAACAAAAAATCGAGAGAGAAAAACAAAAACATTACGAAACCTGAAAATTTGCGCGCCAAAAAAATCGGCAAAGGAAAATGCAATATGAAAACAAGCCAGCGACAAAAACAAGAAATATGATATCTTAGTAATTGGCACTTGAAATGCTCTTTTTTTTGAGAGGATATAAGTGAAAGGATCAAGGAAAATTTAAGGTAAAAAAAATGCTTTGGTTAAGGATTAAAAAAATAGGGACTGTTGCTTTATGAAGTATTATATAAATGCTTTTATAAAGTCTCACCTCAAGAAGTTAATATTGAATTAACAAAAAAATAACATTTAAACCTTTAAATATAATACTAATGAGCTTGCCTAAACTAAAAAAAGAAATTAATTCAGCTAAATTCTTAGCTAAAATTTCTAAAATCTCTCAAAGATTCGATTAAATTATATCTTCCCAAAGAAATAGAGTATCCCAAACAGCTGTCCATGTTGCCAAAGCAGGTGATAAGGCGGCACTGGTTAAGACTACCTCTAAAGCTGCAACTCGATCCGCATCAAACGTCGTCATAAACCAGCTGCGATTGCTGGAGGACCGAAGGAGGCTGGGGGGGCGTGGCGTGGGCGATGGAAAACTCAATTGCGTCGTTGCGAAAATTAACTGCAATATCCATGGGGCCCCAAAGGGGCCGTAAGACACTTGTGGCACAAATGTTAAAGGCTCGCCACAAGGCCTGAGACAGCCTCCTTTTTTTCTCTTTGCATACACAGGAAGAATTTAAATAAAATTATGATCTTAATGTATTTAATATTGAAGAGGTTTTCTTTGATAATTAGGAGATTTTTCTTATATAAAAAAGGATAAATAATGTGCACCTAAGAAGCAGTTGAATTGTGTTACATTTTACTTTTGGTGAATTAACTTTAAAAATTCATAAATTTCTTACTAACCAAATTGTTAAATTTTTCAAAATGAATCTAAAATTTGTATGACCATTATTTTCTCTCTGTGCAATGGCAGCTTTGGCTTCCTACGTTGCTGGCCAATTCAAGAAGGCGTCGCGTCGCGGCTTCCGTGGCAGGTTACAACAAATTTGTGGCCTGTTGTTGCTGCTGGCTTGGCCTAATGCGAAAGTTGTTGCCCTTGTGTTAGTGTGCAGTCGTTGTGTATTCGTGCCACAAGTGGCAGTGCCAACCAGCATTGGCCTACATAAATTATTTTCAATTTAATGCAATACAAAGAGTGTGAAAAATAACAAGAGTGTGAAAAAAATACAAGAGTATAGTTACAAAATAAATTCATAAATTGTTCTCCAAGGAATTCTAATTAAAGAATTATGTATGTTAACAATTCAATTCAATGTAAGGTTATTATATTCCAATATTTATTTTGGATTACCGTTTAAGAAATGTATTACAATGATTAGATGAGATTAGATTTTATAGTTTTTCATATCTAGAAACCGAAGAAGAAATATTCCTTGCAAAGGGAGTATCCCAATGTTCAGTCCAAACTAATTGTTAATATAATTAAAACCTTTAAAATTTGGTATAATTACCTAGGATAAAGTCATAATCATTAAATATCTTCTGTAAATGAGTAATATCTTTCACAATTTAGTTTTACGAACCATCAAATGCGCACACAATTAATATTTTATTAAACCAACAGATTATCTATACGATATATATTTATAAATTGATTCCTAGATAGAGTTATCTTTTTTTAAGAGATAATAAGTTTCTTAAATTTTATTGTATTATTGAATATACAAATAATTTTCCTTTAATATATATCTTTACACATCAAATGTGCTTAAAATATTCAAGATATTATTTCCTTGTTGTGCAGTGCTGTTTGCCAACCACGTCACGCGTCAAACTTTGTACGTGTTGTTTCGTTTGTTGGTCAAGTGGCCAGCGAACAGCGAACAGCGAACAGCGAACAACAACTGCAACAACAACCATGGACAACATTGACAATAACAAATGCAACACGCGCTTAATTTTTATTAGACCTCATGTGGTGCGCATGCGCAGCACCGAATAACCGTTGCACACGGACATGGGCATACGGATACAAATGCATCTGTATCTCGGCGCACATGTGCGCGTAGATAGATTTTTTGGGGCCAGCAATTGGCATAATTGACTGGCCTGGCCTGGGTCCGTCTGGTCAGATACGTGAGGTGGGAGAACCTTTCGGCTAACATATTGAGCCACTCCGCGGGCAATTGATTTATGTCCATCATTAATAACAATCACAAGAGAGCGATCCGAGACAAATGTAAAGCAAGTCAGTTGAGTGACAAGGAGGTGGAACCTTGGGTTACACCCACACTGGATTTTGGTTTCCAAATTGGGATCTGGCAAGGGTACACACATATATCTTTGATTATTCATTTTCGGCTTATTTTTTTTTTTAAGTTCTTCTGTGCAAGGAGTTGTGAAAAAGATAGATTGAAATTTTAATGGAATTTAAGTAATCAATTAACAAGTCTGATATAATAAAGTAATGATTAAGTAAGGATTATATATAGGTGAGGTATTATATGTAATTATTTATATTTTTAAACATTTTTAAAACCTAGCAGGGTAATATAATTTTGGTCAAAAGCTTGCTACCTAGTGAAGGGGTCATTTCCGGCCCTATAAACCATATATATTCTTGATCAGCATCAACAGCCGAGTCGATCTAACACGGCCGCTGGAAAAAAATTTTTATAAATTTTTAAAAATATTTTTACATCGTTAATAGTGTCAAAAATTTGAAAGAAAATTTAATTTTTTTACATTTAAAACTAAATATGCGGATGCGTTAATCCAGTAAAAACTAACATAGGAAAGCTGTCCGATTGGAAATTAATGCATTTTTGGCTTAGTTATAAGTAATCGAAATTCCTAATTCGTAATTCAATTATAAACCTAAAGGGTATACAAATTTTGGTCTCCCAAACGTAGCTTTCTTTCATGATTATATTAGAAAATTTACATTAATTCGAATAAATATATACTTAAGGTATTTCTCAATGGTATTTATATTATTATGGTAGATCCTTTTCGTTGTAAATTTTATCAATATTACCCATGACTGAAATATTTAATATTTTTATAAAATATCACGAAAAATAGGGTTAATTTATCTTATAAGTAAAATATAAAATATTCGAAGCTAAGCCTTTAACGTATAATTCTTCTTTTAATTTGTGTTCTTCAATTAAAATTCAATTAGCAAGTAAATTTATACCATTAAATTTTAATCTCAATGAACTCTAGGGATCAACAGGAGACAGTGCGGATCGTAAACTTAAGACTGAAGGAATAAATCTTATAAAATAATATTAAACAACCAAAATAATCATAAGAGAATACAGAATTAAATATAAAAAGCTAGACATTTTAAATTGTGGTACAATTTGGATCTTTCATTAATAAGCAATCGATATTTATACAATTTCCCCGCATTGTATTATTGCAATTATAAGCAATAAATTGGTTTATGTCGGCAGCTTCACATATCAAGCCATACAGATTTTTATGGCCCCCTCTATATAACCGTCTATATTTAGATTTCGCCACAATGAACAGCCAAGCAACAAGACAAAAAAGCGAATCCAGCCCGAACTAATTGCCATGTCCACAATGCTGGTGCTCATCCTTGATCATCAATGGTTCATTAACTCCGCCAGAACTGCTGTTTCTGCAAAAATAAAAATACAAAAACAAGACAACAATGCCGCGGAGCGTATTTAATACAATTAACTTGCCGCGTTATAAGATTAACCCCATCGAAGGGCCAGGCGACTTGCAGGAGAGTCGAGATCAGGCTTCTGCCCAGATTAACAATCAATTAAAATTGACAAGTGGTCAGCAGGGTCCAATGGGGGAAATCGGCAAGGAAAGGCTAGGGTTAGGGTTGGGGAAAATGAGAGAGAGGGAAAAATAATTACGATGGCTGCATAAAAGGCGCCATTTAGCTCCGGCTAACGACACGCAATAATTACGCCCAATTAATCGCAATAACTTTTGCAAATTAGATAATTTCGGTTCACGTCCCGGGGTCCAGAGAACGGACACGGCTCCAGCTTCAGCTTCAGCTCCAGCTCCAGCTCTGGCCCTGGGGCCACATTAAATGTAATTCTTTTCCTGAAAAAAGAGGGAGTTTGGCCAGCACAAGATTTTCCAGCACGCCACTCAAATGTGTGTAATCAGGCATTGCTGCACTTGTCGCTCCTCCATTGGGTACATTGGGTACATTGGTTCCATTGGCTCTATGTGCTCCGGCCCCCAAGGCAGGCCCAGAAACGCCCCGGCTTCTGTGACAATGTATGGACACCCTAATGGGTGCCTTTGAGGCATATAAAAGTGGTTCTATAATATTAACCAATCTAGTATTTATTCATAAAATTAATTGCAATTTTTGCTTAAATTAACTAACAAACTACAATTAGTTGTAGATCGAACTATATATTTATGAAGGGTTTTCTTTCCATCTCATAGTTGTTATAGGTTTTATAATATTATTTTAAAGCATTATAGAAGCATTTTACATATTTTCAGCAGGGTTTTTGTGAAACTTATCATTTAACTAGTTTTTAAAGTTTCCTTGTGAAAAAGAACCCAATTTAATTGTTCTCTAAATCAAGTGTGCATCCTAGCTCTTATTTAAATTAACTCTAGTGTTTGTTTATTGCCTAGCAGATATCAAACAGTCGACTCCTCTGCTTAATATCTATAATTTATTATTTCCTAGTACAACTTTTTTTTTTGTATTCCTGCCCCCAGTGAGTCCGCCACTTGCTGCACTTCTAGTTGTTGCTCTTCTGCCGTGGCTGGGGCTGTGTTGCTCCATCAAAAGGCTGTTCTGCAAATAAATTATTGCCCCGTGCACTTGCCCCGGCCTGCCTGCCCCCCCTTGGCACACACCCGGCTCCACCTCGACACCAGGGCTCTGAGGCAAATGCCTACTTAACCAAGGCGCAATGCTAAAAATACAATTGAACCTATTGCTGACAGCTGTTGCGTAAGCCGCCGAGCGGTTGAACCTAAAAAAGGGGGGCTATTTTGGCTTAAAATTATGATATCAAAATATCAAGTCAAGAAAAATTGTAAATAATATAGGGAATATTAAAGAAATGGTTAAATTTTTAAAATCATTTGGAGTGATGCAGAAAAGAGTACTTTAGAAAGCTTTAGGGATTTGAACTCTCTTTAAAAGGTGTCTGAAAGTTTTCTTTTTAAATTGTTTATGGCTATTGTTAAATAATAAGAATGGTAGGGATAAAATCATAAAAATAATTGAAGAAAATTCTATATAATTATTATGTATTTTGTGAGGGTAAATTAAATTATTAAATTAATACGGTATATATTTTAGTTAGTGATTTTCACTGCACTTACAATATATTTTTATTCAATTAGGAACTAATATATATCATTGCCCACTTTTTGTCACATTTTACAATGATTTTATTTGTATAATTATATCTATTGCACTTACTATATTAAAAATAAAAAGATTTTTTTCTCGAAGGTATATTGTAAAAAGATATTGAACATATTTTAAAATTTATATCAGAAAAGATACTTTAAATAATATCGAGAAAAGATTTGGGGGTTTCAGAAAAAACTCCCCAAGAAATTAGCCTAGAAATATATTTTCCCGTATTTCTGTTTTCTAAACTATTCCTTTAGTTTATTGTTTATAAAATTAATATTATTTATAAACCTTAACCCATACTTGCCGCACTCCGCTCCTGAGCAAATACAATTTATCAAATGGCAGCACGCCACAAGAGCTGCCTGCTGCTGCTGCTCCTCCAACCAGTCCCATGTGCCCTCCGGCGGCAAGTCGAGGAGGAGTCGTCTTCGTCTAGTGTTACATAAGAAAACCTGGAGATGCGAGCAGCAGTTGGGTAGCTTATCTATCTGAGAGTATTGGCTGCCGGCTGCCCGCTGCCTGCTGCCTGCTGCCTGCCGGTGGAGCAAGGAGCCGATCAAGTGGCACCGGATCACCGGTGGCCACCAACCAGGTGGGGAGGCGTGCGGCAACGGGGGCACCGGCAGCTGGCAAAAGGCGGCGGCACTGTACTGAAAAGGCCAAGTCTAAATCCAAAGATCCTGCCTTGGCCAGAATATAAAAGCGCCAGGCGCAGAGTTGGTCAAAACGAAAGGGATTCTTTAAATATAAATCTTTTATAGTTTATTAAAATTAATAAATATGGGAATTAAAAAGAGGGTTTAAAAGGTATTTAAAGTCTTAATAAACTATATTTTTAACAGAAATAGTCAAATATCATTTGTTTTGGGATTTTTTTTCCTGTGCAGCTTCAGCAGCTGGCCAAAAGCAAAACAGTAGCCCATTGTGTACAAGTTTTATATATCTACATACATATATTTAGATATATGTATATAAAAGACCTATGTTGGCTTGTGGATTGAAATTGATTTGTTTGTGGCCTGTGGCCAAGTGACAGAGTTAGGGGACTTAAATCCAATCAGCGGACTGGTCCGCACACGCCTCCAATTAGAGTCTAAATGACAATTGTACTTTTAACCCAATTTACTCTCGGCTCTTCACAGATTCCCGTCAGTCCGTCAGTGTGTACTCCTCTAGCCTTAACAATAAATCTGAATTGTGTACGATTTTCAGAGTGTACATATATATATAGCCCTTCTTGTTAGCCCCTTTTATTTCTACTCCTCCTTCAGGTCGATCGCACTTCAATCTTTGCTCAAGTGTCGCAGAAGCCAATGGAGTGCATCGGTTTGCTAGGAAAGATAGGGTATTTTGAGGGGTTCTTATATACTATATGTTTAATTTGGATTTAAAGGGAAATAATATGAAATTTATAAAGTATTTTTAAAGCATACAATTTACTTTGTTTTATATGAATTAACTTGGGGAATTTCGTAAATAATATTTTATAGTTAAGTTAGCTTTTTAATAATTTACTATTCATATAATTTAAAATTTAAAATGATTTTGCTTAGATGTATATTCCCTTTTATCCTTTCTCTTTTCGTCCAGAATGAGCATTTCCCAGTCATTTAAGGTGTTCTTATATATTATACATTTAATATAAAATCATAGAACATATTAAGAAATTTATAAGGTATTTTTTAAGAATAAATTAAACCTTATTTTATATGAATTTAAGAATATTCAATACTTTTCCATGTGTTTATAAATACTTTACTCCAGGATCTCTGTTCTTAAATTATTAATGAGTATTTTAGTGAGCTTTTTAACATTTAATTACTTTTGCAATTTACAAATTTAAATTATTTTACTTACATTTAAATACCCTTTAATAAATTCTCCCAGAAAGAGCATTTCCCGGTCACTTTCTTTGGGAATATTATGATTTTTTCCCCTTTTCTTGTTTATGCATTTGATTATTTGCTTAAATCTTTATCGTTGATTTTCCGGGCTGTGTGTGTGTGAGTGAGTATCTGTGTGTGTGTGCCTTCCTCGTTTTTAGTTTTGTAATATTTTTTTTTCTTCTTCTTTAGTTATGTATGCAGGCAGCGTTTCTCGTTTCGTTTCGTTCCTTTCGCAGTCTTCGTTTGCATCCACGCCACAACGTGCTCCCAGATATATTCGTATCTGTATCTGGAAGTGCGGCGGAGGCGAGTCAAGATCCATTAAGGCAATGACCTGTTTTCATATCATTTCTATATGTTGTTGTTTTGTCTCGTTCTGGCCCAAGGGGGGCGTGTGGGTGGAGGGAAGAGGGGGGAAGGGACAGAGGGACAGAGGGAGGCGGGGCACACGCAATCGTCGGAGGAATCGACGGACGTCGCATGTGTCCCAATGTTGCAAGTTGATAGTAAAAATTATGATGATTCTTGCCCCAAACAACTGGCGGTTACTGGTCAAACGAGTTCTCTCCTTGTTGATTTTTTCTTTATATATATATATATTTTTTTTTTTTAGTTTTGTTTTTTGTATTATTTTTGTTGTGCATATTTATCTCAGCGTTGTCGCTGCCTCCACTTCATTAGGTCTTTAATTTTATATCGTATCAAAACAGAGAAAAGGCAGGCACTACGCTTGGTTCTAGTGCTGTTTTGTTTTTTTTATTAAGCTGAGCCTATTTGATACCCTAGGATAAGTTTGGTTGATTAGATACACAAGTTTTTTATATTTTAAGATATTTTCTATATTTACAAATATTATTATAGCTCAGAAACTGATGTTGTTAAAATATTTACGACAAGATAAACTTTATGATGCATTTAAAAATCGTTTTCTTGGGTATGGAATTTTATAATTTATTTTTGAAACAGCATATGCATATTGGTCAGAAGCCTATTGAAAATAGTATTACAATTTAATATAAATTTCAACCTATATAAATTACAAGAAAAATCAAATTAATTATTTTATTTATTGATTTTGTTAAAGCATGTTATAGTAATCATTAAACTAAATCCCTATGTCTTAAATCTTAATTATATTATCAAGCGATTATGAATTTAGTCCAGGGTATTTTGTTGATCGATTCACTCCACTATTTTTCCTATTGTGTAGGTTTTTTTTTTGCAGTTGTACTATAAGCGTATCTTGTGGATACTTGGTCGACGTGAAAAAAGTCTTTGGCGCGTAAAATCTTTTTGGGTTCATTAGAACGTTGAACGTTGTTGGAGTTGTTGGAGTTGTTGTTGATGTTAGCTCCCCCGGTTACTGGAGTTCGGTCCTCGGTTCAGATCAGTTCCTGGCCCTGGCCCTGGTCACATGGGGCAATCAAGTCGTTCCTCGTGGCCCCTGTCACTTTGACAGCGCATCTGCGGTTTAATCTGGTTTTCTGGCCGCGATGGCTGCCCTGCTCTTCTGCCCAGTTAGAGATTGCGGAGTACCTACATGCTTGTACTTGTATCATTGCCGCGGTACAGTACGTACCCAGGACGCGGCTATTTTTAGTGATCGCGTGGCAATGATCAATCAAACTGAAGGCGTGACAAAAGGGACAGGGCCTATTTATATTGCAGAGGTACTAGATACTTTGTTGCACGCTACAGATTGGCATCTGGATATTAACATTAAATATGCATATTAAAAATAACCGAAGCTGTGGTTAGGGTTCTTTTTTAGAGGGATTTTTGTGGAAGTTATTAAAGGAATTTGCAGCTCTGTGTTAAGGAAAAGTACTTTTAGAAATACCTGTTGATATATTATAATAAATATTTTAGATGTTTGGTTATACAAAAATATATTCTACCAAAATTAAGGCTTTGAATTTAATATCAAACCTTTCTTAAGATTATTTTCAAAGGGAGATATTAATTATAATAATTAATAAATACTGTTAAAGCTTCACTATACGTATAACTTCTTTTTTTAATATTCTTATACCAAACAAAAAAACCTTATAGGACTTATCGCACCTCCACAATTTTCATTGTCGATCACTCACAACCATCACCTCTCCACCTAAGCCCAACCGTGAAATCGTCTTTCTTTCGCTGGGAGTTTACTCAAGATAAGCACCGCCACTTTCCACTTTTAGTGTAAAGTGCCTTTCTATTTGCTTAAAGCCAACCTTTACGATATCTGCCTCTATGCTATTATTTACCGAGAACATTTGCCTCTGTTTGGCTACTTAAATTTCCCAGAGTCAATAAATGGAGTCGAGTTTTGTTAGCTCAGAAGCCCAGATGTCGCGGCCCAACCTTGACCATTCCACATAATTGCGATTATCTGGCGATGCTACAACAACGTCTCAGGGTCAGTTGGTTTTTCTTATATATATATTTTTTTTTTCCAGCAATTGTTCATTAGCAATACCCCATCCTTGAAATCAAATTGAAATCGTAATGGGGCACACCCCCTGGGGGGCCAATAATAAGAATTGCACTAGCCAAGTCAAAGTTTAACCGAAGTTTGACCGAAAGCAAATACTATATGGGCAAAGCATTTTAATCACTGCTCATTTTCCATAGATTAACCCTCAAGTGGGTGGAAACTCGTAGCTGAAAGACAAATAATTGAGGGTTTTGTGAAGCCAAAGACAGAGGGAGAAATTATTAAATAAACTCTAAGGTAAAATGTGAAATGAAATGTGACTAAAGTAAAGATTTAAATATTAAATCACTTCTTACAAAATATAAGGCAGATATTAGAAAACCATTATCTAATAATTTCTGGTATAATCATTTTTTATACATTTTAAATCCATCTCTATACTAGAAGTTAAATTTTTCCCAGTGCTACCTAGAACTGAGAACTTCAAACCTTTTGGATCAGACCGTACTTAAACCATAATCACGGCCAAGTGCTGATTTGCATTCGCAATTGCTCGAATCAATGTTATGAATGTCAAAAGCACGACAAATGAATCATGCGGCGATCTCTTCTTTATATATAGATCCCCACAGCCTCTCGATTGCCGATCGGTGGACGGAGATCCAAGCTCAAACTCGTGTGCCCCAGAGGCAGCGACATTGACAATGAGCCAAAAAGCGTTTCCAAAGCGATCCACAAACGGTAGCCAGCCAGCCAGCAATAATAAAAACAATGCACCAAACAAAAGCCAAGAGCATACTGATAAATATAACGACTAAATGTTACTGTTTACTAAAGAAATAATTTTAAAAAAATAGGTGACTTCTTGGGTAACTTAAAGAATTGTAAATAAAATTCAGGAAGGTGCAAGAAAAAGGTTTTTATTAAGAGTTTTAAAATTGTAAAAAATAAAACAAACATCTAGCATCAAGTAGTTTATTATGAAAAGTTTTAAAAGTGTACAAAAATAAAACAAGATGCTAGATGTAATGTTTAACTTTTTATAAAGAGATCATAGTTCATAGTAAATTCTCCTTCTATTTTATATAATATTTTGAATTAATAAACTGGGAAATTTATAGGTAAAACTTCTTCAAAATTACCCAACTAAATTTCCTCACAACAAAATACACATCACTCTCTGTTCGCCCAACATTATAGGGTATCGTATAAAAAACGTGCCCGTTTGTAAGAGCTTTTGGATTTGGTTTGTTGTTGCAGCATGATCGGGCAAAAGATCGTTAAGCAGTGCACAGTAGCTGCTCGAGCGTCATAATAACAGCAGCAACAAGATGTTCGAGTATATATCCCCCCTCCAGCCCAACGATGGGTTCCCTTTTTCCCCCCAAAATAACCCCCATTGCCCCCGCCCATCGAACCCACCGCCTACTTGCAGGTCCCACTACCCATCCATCCATCCATCCGTCCGTTTGTCCGCTTGTCCGTTCGTTTGTCCGTGGAGTGTTGAGTGCAGCTGCAACGCTGTAGGGTGTACACTGTACAGTGCAACATCGACGCGCCACAAATCAACAGCACACACTGGGACTCCTTCGATATATAGGACCGGTTTGTTCGGCGCACAGTGCGGACTTTACGGACATTACGGACGGAACGGACACAGCGGACACAGAACGGACAGATCGGACGATGCATAAAGCTCTTTAAGAACCTTTTTTGTTGCGGCTGGCAGTTGAATACACTGACGGAAATATTTGTATAAATTCTACAAATATTTCTACAGAAAAAAATATTACAAATTAAGAAGTGTTTAGATCATAGTTAACAACAATAATATTCCTTTGTATTATTTAAATTTATTACTTTATATTGGAGAAAACCATAATAAAGTTCAATATTTGCGCAAGTTCTGGCACTGGTCATTAATTATAATTATATATAATCGTAATCAGTTCCACCAACAACTTTATACTAAGTCTGAACCTCTAAATAAATTTATAGAGCTATAAAGATAAAAATAAATCAAAATATAAAGGAAACAAAGTTAGTAACAAAATATTCAACAATGTAAGAAGCTCAAAGTTCTTTATATTTATAAATTAAGAGAACATATTAACTAGTCAAATGCATAGCCTACAATATGCTACTTTTTGATTGCGCCAAACCCAATTTTCAATTTGTTTACACTGATTGATCTACACCAATTTCTCTTTTGGCCTTTATAATAACTAACCAGCTACTAGTTGGCCTGACCCATCAACCTCCTCCATCCGCCATGCCCCCTTCTAAATCGTTAAATTTCATATATCAAATTATGGTTTGCGTTCCCGAACCTCTAATTTTGTTGCGTGTAATTGCCACTTCCAGTACAAAAGCTTTTATTTTGTGTGCTTGTTGTATCTTTTGCTGTTGTTGTTATGGTTGTTGTTGTTGGTGTTATTGTTGGGGTATATGTTGTTGTTAATGTTGTTGTTGTTGCTGTTGTAGTTGTACCTTTCTTGTTGTAGTGTGTATATATATACGAATGGACGTTGTTGTATCTTTTGTTGCTGTTGTTAGTGTTCCTTTTGTTGGTGTATCTGCTGCTGTTGTAGTTGTATCTTTTGTTGTTGTATTTTCCGTTTCGTTCAGTTCTTTTCCTTCCTCTATGTTTAAGGCGGCTGCGCTGCCGTCTTAAGCTGCATTACAACTTTTTACTGCGTCTTAAACTGAAATCGAGTTTTGTTGTGCACGTACAGATACATACATACGTACATATACAAATATATCTCTCCAGTACGCTTGTATCTTTTTCTATCCATCTGTGTGTGCGCGCGCGCGCTCAACTCCACCCGAACCATCAACGCCCCAAGTGCATTGGGCCTCCCGTTCCCCAAGCTGCTCCCCCCATTTGTATCCCGACTATATCTTTCTTTATGTGTCTCTGACAATCTGCTGGCTTGATAGTTACAACGTAGTCATCGTCAGCCTCCCGGTTTATAGAGGCCCATGTTCCCCAACCGTTGGGGCTCGTCCAGTAGCTGCGCTTAATTGCATTTTGACTTGCGGCGTGAAGTTGAGTTGAAGATCGTCATGATGACGATGATGATTATGATGATGATGGGGATGCTGGAGATCAGCTAGCTAAAGATCTCCAGACGAAGACGAAAGAGGCTTTGTCATATTGGAACTCTCTGCGGTCTATTTGCTTAGGGGCGTGGTGGTGGACGGTCGCCTCCTTTTTGGCGTATGCCCAGTAGCTGATGTTGGGCTGAAAAGTGTTTTTGCAGCTACTACACTGGACCGAAAATTTGCCTTAAAATAACAAAATTAAGTGGGGTGCTTTATAGGATTTATAAATATCAAACTTTGGCATAATCTTTTGGATACTTTTAGTGCTAATTCTGGGACTCCTTGATATCTACAACTTAATATGAACATATTTTAAGGGATTTATCTAAAGAGTATAGATCATGTAGGAGGTTCTTTGATATAGGTAAGGGTTGTTTAAAAAAATTATATTTTATGATCGTAGATACAGTCCTACATGTCCTAATTATAATATTATTAGAATCTATGATCTATAGATCTCGAACTCGTGTCTCTATAAGGAAACATAACATATTATCTTATGTTTAAATGATTTTAATAAATTATTAAGGTATCTCAGTTCCTAATAAAGAACTATACTTGACTTTTTCCTTTTCGGCTTACTCGATCTTAAGAGTGTACTATTTTTTTTAGTAGTGTACCCATCTTTGGTTCCCTTTGCAACGTCCCATTGTATTTGTTTTGGTTTGTGGGCTTTGTTGTAGTTTTTATTATGACTTGCAACTGTGAGTTGTATTTTTTCTACTTTATTTTGTTATTTGCGTTATGTTGATTGAATGCGCTTTGTTAGTTTGGGGACCCTTTTGTTGGTTTTTGTTCATTTGCTGTGATTAGTTAGCGGGTTTATGAAAATCTTGAATAATTTAATACCATTTTGGGCGGATTGCTTTGGCGCTTATTGGGAAGTCAGTACGCGTTTAAAGGAAATGGGTTTATTTATATATTTATTGCCTTTAAAGCAATGTTTTTATTATATTTAATTTGACTATTCGGTTTTGTACTTTGATTTTCTGCATTTTATTGACGCTATGCTCAATTTTTATAGTTCCTGTAAAATAAAACCTGTGATAGATACCGCAATGGGATTTCCATAAATGGCAACCATAAACTTTTATTAAAACTGCATTAACCCACATTATTTGGTTTTTTAGTTACCGCAAAAGCTTGTTCATATTTATTAATTGCCACTCAGTGTGTTTCTGGCCACTTGCCCGACGCTTTGTCTTTGTAAATTTCCAATAAAGCTAATTAGCTATGCTGCTCAGCTATCGATTTCATCGGCTCGAAGTCGAATCGGTAGCCAGCTTGTTAACCAAACCAACAGCCATCACGCATAAATTTCAAATTGTCTCTGGTTACAACTTGTCCTACACACCAAGCTAACGCATGTTTATTTTGTGTGTGTTTTTAAATAAATTATGTTTATACTCTAAAAGGGAAGATGGTATATTAGTTGAACTGTTCAGGTGTTACAAAAATTTCTTAGACAAGTATAATACAACAAAAATTACTCAATGAAACAGTCATATAAATATATTTAATGCTTCTCAATATTACTATGATTAATATTCTTGTTTTATAACTATTTTAAAACTCAATTAATAATTGTTAAAGATGATCCATCGTTTTACTATCGATTTACACTTATTTCACGTTATCTTTTGTATTACAAAGAGTATCCCAGCTATTGTATCTTTATTTCTATTGAGGTGGATCGCTTTGGGCATAAACTTACCATAATATTATGTCAATTTGGACCTGTGTTAATTGTGTGTGTGGATCGGTAAATCATCTCGGGGCGTCAGTTTATGGGCTCTGCTGACTTTTGCTTTGAAATATCGGCTCTGATTTTGATGCTCGCTGGCAATTATCTAGGCCCCAAAATCCCGGTAACTGTGCTTTAATGGGCCCCATAAATTCTGGGACATTATGACACAGGCAATAATCCTGAGCCAGCTCGCAGTCCACACCTCGGCGTTTCATTTCATTATAAATAGGTTAAGATGCTAAATTTACTGGACATAAAACGCTGGAAAGCAAACCAACACACGCATACGTATATGGGCACATAAACCTTTAAACCTAAACACGCACTTAAGTCATAAAAAATAATACAAAAAAAAAAATAAGCCAACAACAGCAACTAAGACGAAAAACATGACATTAAATTGCATGAGGTTAAGCAGCGATGGAGCAGAAGAAGCAGCCCCCACCGCGGAGCCAGAAGAAGAAAAATAATAATATTGTCTATAGAACCCAGCACAGGTGTTCAGTTGCCGCTGCAGCAGCCGTACACATAAAAAACCAGCAGAAAAAAAAAACAACAACACACACTCACACAACAAACTTAAAATCAAGTTTTAAAGATTCAACGACGTCGACGGCACTTAAACAGCCCCAAAGTTAAAAAGAGATGAAAACTATAGACAGTTGGGGATGAAAGAATAGTAGAAATGGTTTTTTAAACATTTTAATAAATTTATTTTGTATTTTCAATATATTATCAAGAAATTTTGTTGAAGTATAATTATAATGAATTAATTTCTGGAAGATATAGTAACACTATTTATTCAATTTTTAATTACTACATTAATTTTGGAGAAAGAAATTCAGGTGGCACATTTTTGGTTATCTTTATTTATTTTTCTGTGGCACTTTACATTTTGTTTATTTAAAACAGTCAAATAATTTTATATTTTATATATTTAACAAAATTAAGCTTGGCATACAATTTTTAACTAAATATTGAATAACCGAACACTGGCTGGGGTGGCCTTCGACAAAATAATTTAATAATATTTAAATATATCATTTGCTTTGACAATCGAATCGAATATGTGGTTTTTAAATACCAAAATTTTTGTAAATATTTAAAAACAACCTCAAGCCTAAGCTTAATGCTTAAGATACAAGATGTATCTCTTAATAAAAGTCTCCATTAAATAATGGTGTTTAAAATTAAATAAATTATATGTATAGTATATAAAATTAAGTTTTAAAAAATCTTGTTCCAAATAGTTGCAATATGATTAGAATTTCTCAGAACTATTAACTTGACCCGTTCTGTGCCAGGAGTGAGACAGCAGGCAACCTTTAAATGCGGGCCGAGCAGCATCCAAACGTGATGGGTTCAAAGGAGTGGTGCGGGGGATTATATGCTGGTTGGGGTTGGGGTTGAGGTTGGGGTTGGGGGGAGGGGATAGAGGTGCCTGTGCTTGGAGGGAATATATAGTGAAGCCAAACCCAAGTCGCGATCGGTCCGTGCAGGCAGCAACTTGTCGAGACTCGCCCCCATACCCTTGGACGGACTCGAGTGCCTGACTGCCTGATTATGATCGGATCGGAGTGCTGCGCTATATGTATGAGCTGCTCCCGCTGTGGATGCACTGAGAGAAATGACTACTTCAAAGGGATCCTCTTTAAATTATTTAAATTATCCTTTTAATGATGGTTGTTAGCAAGAATCGGTGATGAGAGCCGAGGCAGAAGTGAGTCATTGTCTGGGAAGTTCTGCTTATAGCTAAAGTAATCACGAAAAATATCAACATTAATCGGATAATAATAAACGAAAAATATTCATGACAAAGATTAAATATGGAAATCAATTTAAATATTAAGGAAAAGTTTTTCCCGATTCTTTATAGCCTTAATTGCTATTATACAAATCGTTTATTTTTTATTTAAAGTAAAAATTATTTAAATAATAAGGATAAAGTTTCTCTGACAGCTTTCTTATACAAAATCGTTCTAATACTCCCAGATTTTTTTTATTAATTCCAATAATTCAAGAACTTGTTCTATCTTCTTTTAATAAATTCTAAAGACTTTTTTTTCAAAGTGTATCATGGCTGCTGCCGAGGAGCTGTGCCCGATGTGTGCGTGTGTAATAAACATAATGATAATGCCCGCCGCCATCCAAGTGGTTTGGCTGCCTTTTGCTGCTACCGTGGATGTAATTTACACTTACACTGGGACGACACAGTGGGTTTTCGGGGGAAGAAAGGGGCTGCGGGGTGCAGGGGGAGAGGAGGCCAAGGGGCCTGGCTCTTTGGTCTTAGAAGCCAAAGAAATGACACACTTTGGTCGAGAACCCGGGCCATATCCAATAGCTGCTAAATGATTCCGTTGGTTTTCCCGCTGCTTTTGGTAAACCGTAACAAGAACGTAACAGAACGTGATCGAACGGAAAGCCCTCTGGCGGTCATTAGTCGAAGTTTGGTTAAAAGTAAAAGCCAAATGAACCCTAAGGAAGTGTATATGTATAGGGTAGGAAGTGGGTCGAGTTCTGTAGGCTTAGATTGAAGGTCTGTAATTATTTCAAAAAGATATTTAAGGCAGTTCTTATTATGAAATACAAATTTGATTACTGTTAACTTAACAGGGAAAACTGTTCTTAATTGAAAGGGAAAGAATATTTAACTTTAGATACTGTATCTTTGATTTTTTTCTATAATCAAAAGTATACCTTGAGCAATTAGGAGTTCTTTGCAAATATATACTAAATGATGTGTAAAAATCAACTCTATTATGATATAATATCCCAAGATCTATGAATATTGTTTTAGTGTTCTACTGTTCTCCTTCAAAAAAGGATTGTGCAATTACACAATCTAGACTTCCTCTAACAGAAAAACCTAAAATACTTGCAATTCGTAAAAACAAACCCACAATATTTGCAATTCATAAGAAAATATGACCAAAATCAAGTCACAAATGAAAATGACTGAAAACGAGCGCCCTTTCAAAGCACCAAGAAAAAAATATCCCTCATACGCCCCTTGGGCCCCTTGAAATGGATCGGAACTGAAGTGAGCCCAGTTAAATCAAAACGAAAACCAAAAACCAGCAGCTGAGCCCCTCAGGCGGCA
The DNA here is from genome assembly GCA_035046265.1 of Drosophila bunnanda. NCBI lineage: Eukaryota > Metazoa > Arthropoda > Insecta > Diptera > Drosophilidae > Drosophila > Drosophila bunnanda. Next base: position 11,115,166 of record JAWNOB010000075.1, read on the forward strand.
GTTAATCAACAGTTTTTATGCAAAACTACAAAAAATATATACGTATGTATGTACATAAATATATACTGAAACCAGAACAGGAAAATGAAAAGCGAGCAATAACCCAGGCAGGCAAAATACAAAATACAAAAAAAAAAAGAAACCAAAACGCACACCTCAAGCCCCCAAACAAGTCAATATGATCGATCGTTTGCTTGATTAAACCTAATTGAAAACGAAAATGTGGAGACTCGAGCGAGAAGCCAGAAGAAACCAGAGAGGAGAGCGAGCGAGCGACGCCTGATTCTTCGCTTGCTACGATTCTTCGGTCCGGTTCGGTCAGTGGAAATCGGACTGAAATCGGTGGAAACCCACCAGACGGGCCACTTACTACAAGAAGCTGGAAATCAAAACAAAAACGTAAAAGATCAACGCACAAAAAGAGCGCGCCACTGAATTTTGGCGGGAGACTACTGTACCCCTCGATCGGCGAGAAGCAGATGAACAAAACAAAACGGACAAAACCGGAGGAGCCTGTATGTAGTAGGTGTTGGTGTTGGTGTTGGTGTTGGTGTTGGTGAGTGTTGTGTGGCGTGTATAGAAAATCGAGAAGAACAACAAAATCAAAAAACACACTCTGCACAAGAGAGAGAGAGAGAGAGAGAGAGAGATTTTCCAAGAGCAGGCAATTTTCCATGGGTTGTCGTAAGAGATTGCTGCAAAGAGAGTGAAAAGGTTGGGAAGAGAGTGCAAGATCAGTGTTGCCGAGCTGCACAGCTGAAGAATCGAAGAAGCGGGCTTTCAGACCATATTTCAGGCGATCTTGAAATACATAGTATTCTTTAGGCAGTAACTTCTAAAAGTTAAAGAACAAAGTTACAATAAATAAAAGTTTTTTACATATAGTATAAGAATGATAATTTATTGAGATATTGCATCTTATAGTAACTGAGGCATTGATCATTTGATATTACAATAAAATTCATAACTCTTAAAAGGTTAAATAACAATAATTCGTCACCAAAGTAAAGACAAAGGCTGATCCCCAATTAACGTTCAATTAAGTACCTTAAACTCTGCCATCAGTTAATAGGAAAACTGCCTTAGAAGAACCAAGAAAAGCAACCTGAATTCGGTTTCTTTCCTCCATCTTAAACCCTTGGTAAAAAAGCGCGCCAAAAAGCGGGTCCTAATGTGGATTTATAGTCCTTCCTATGCTGAGAGCCATAAAACTGAATAAAGGGGAGTGAGAGGAGTGAGAGAAGTAAAAAAAAGTGGAATAAGGAAAAGGCTTCGTTCTTTGGAGAGTGTAATAACCTCAAACGGATCCTCGACCTGTCTCCCTTTCTTCTTCTCTCTCTCTCTCTCTCTCTCTATATATATATATATATATTTCGCTCTCTCTCTCTCTCTTTCACCCTCTGTCTCCCTGAATAAATTTCACAGCAGAAGCGGAAAGGAAAAAATCAAAAAGAAAAGGAGGAGAACCAGCTGAAAAGTAAGAAGAGAAGGAAAAGAGGAGCAGGCAGTGTTACTTGTTTCTTGAAGGGTCCACACGATCGCCCCACGACGTCAATTTGCAAGTTCTCCTTAAAGCCACAGAAACTCAGCCTACAACTGGGGACTGAAGAAGAACCAACTGATTCGTGGTGAGCGAGGGGTGGCAAAAAAGTTTTAAATGACAATAAATATTCTTTTTTTTTAACTTTGTGTATGTAAAGAAACATTTTATGGGATTTCAAAATAAGTTTATATTTAATATAATTATTTTTTACCCTCTCCGTTGGGTTTTCCATACAAAAACAAAATAAATTTGTAAACTTAAATGCAATATTAATAGAAAAAAGTAATATTGTAGTCGGTTTAAACCTAAATTATTCTTAATTATACAAACAATACCCTATTTACCAGGTTTTAAAAATTTTTTTTATATTTTTTTTTTCTAAGAATCGATTTTATTCTTTCCCCTAGAGTATAGTGTTCTTAAAAAAATTAATTTCACCTCTTCCGCCGGAAATCAAATCAATCAGAGCAATTGTCAAACATTTTGTTGCCTACATCTAGGGGTAAAACGGAAATAGTCTTCCGAGGGAGAGTAAATAAATATTTCCTTACAAATAGTACTACATCTAAAGAAAGAGCCTTTAAAAAACTTAAAACAAAGAAATGTAATTGTTATTATAATTTATTTATTTTACTTATTTTTTATTTTTAAATAAAATTAAGTTTTATTTCTGATTATTGTTCTGCTACTTTAATGTGGAAACTTAATCAAATCGGCTTACATTTATCGTTGTTAATAAAAATGATCTATGTATAATTAAGTTTATTTAATTTAAGTATCTTATCTACGATTAAGTTGCCACCTTAAAGTAGCATTATTCACTAATTTAAACTATAATATTTATTACACTTTCATAAACTTCATTTCCTGTACATTTATTTATGGAAAACAGTATATTTTATTTATACATATGTATATAGAATTATATAGTATATAGTTTCCGAATTTCCCTTAGTACCCTGGAAAAGTTCAATGGCCCCTCGTAACGTGCGCAACATTTTGCGGACCGAGTTTGTAGTACGTAAGCCGTGTTCCTCTGTGTTTTGATTTTACGGCACAGATGTTTTATTTGCCACAAGCACACTCACACACACACCCGAAGAAAAGGAGAAGAGCGAGAGAGAAGGAGCAATGCAGCTATCTCATGTTTACCCTGTCGTTGTCTGCTTCTTCCTCATGATCCTCCACTTCGTGTCTTTTAATGCCTTTAATCCTAGCAAATAATACGAGGAGAGAACTCTAGGACAAGTGTAGGGAGGAATACGAAAATGCTGGAAAAATGAGGATGAAAAATTATGCACAGTGGAAAAAGCAATTGAATATTTTTATTAATTAAATACATTAAATAATTAAATAATTTGAAGAATTATTATAAATTTGGTAGCTATTGTATTTCATTGCATACTTTTGCGCGCTTCTTTTGATGCATTTCAAATCTTCAGCTTGAATTAGACAGAAACTTACACTTTATTTGTAGTGAACAACTGTTGAATTGTATACTTTATCCTTTTCTCTGAGTGCAGTAAAGTGGCAGAGTCTGTGGGACTCAACCTGGGGACTGTCCCTGTCCGTGGCATAAAACAGAAAGTGTGCAGCACACGCTCTCGGTAGTAGTAGGATCGCTCCAGGGGCAGGAGGAGGCGCAACCCATGTGGTTGCGGTTCCAACTACGATTGCAATGAACTTCTAGCCCAGAGTCATTGAACTTGTCCTGGGGACTAGCCCGACTCCGTGTTTAGCTCTGTCTCTGGCTCGGACTGGGACTGGGACTGCGACTGTGACTGTGACTGTGACTGTGGCTCCACGGAGATATCAACACGGCGATGATCATGATTGTCTTTGGCCGCAAATATAGCATGGTATAGTATAGTATAGTATACGCTTATAGTACGTCATTATGATCGTGGTCCGTGGCACACACAGTGAAGTGGCTTTGTCCCCAGCTGTACCCCAGACACACACACACACACACACACTGGAAATCCAACTTCTCCAACTTCAATTCCGACTCCTTCGTGGACATAATGAACTTGGGTTTTGGGCCTCGGACATACACATCTATGTATGTACAATGTACTACGTACGCAATTTTCAAATCGTGTTTGCCCCATGAGATCGTGGAGCCTCCTCTTCTTAGCCCCAAGTTGGGTTCTAGCTTTTGGGATACTCTTATCGAGGGTATATATTAGTTCGATGGGAATTTGGTCAAAAAGGAGTTTAAACATTTAAGATCTGGCGATTGGTATAAGGAGGTCTAGTATTGTTTAAATCTAGTTTACGTGGGAGATCAATCCCTTGACATGAAATATAAGATGTGTAAGATCCTTGATTTCTGCGTAAAAATATAGTTCTTTTTTTAGGGTATCTAAGGCCTCGCTGTTGCACTCCTCGGTTTCCTCCTAGTTTTCTATTTGATTTGGCAACATGCTGGCTTTGTGGCCCATTGTCAGTTGTCTTGGATAAGGGTGCATATATATATACAGTATAAATATATATATATATATATATATATATGATAATGATGTTGGTGATCGTGCCACTTTAGCAATGGCTAAGCTACGTAGATCGGGAAGACCAAGAACCAGACCCCTGGGATGGGTTGAAGAACCTTTTGATTGGTTAACCATACACGACCTCCTCTGCACACATCTACCCTCCGAGGAGGAGCAGCTCTGTGGGCAATCCTGAAGTGGAGTGCGGTGTCGCTGGGGCATTTAACTGTGCCATGTTCTGATCCTATGCAAGAGCCCCACAGCTGCCCGATATATCCACCATCTACCATGGACTTGCATGCATAATATTGCCAAGATTTATGCAAAAAATTGATGGCAATTAGTCGTCGTCGTCGTCGTCGTCGTCTTGGGTTCGTTCTTTATTGTCTATATACATATACTAAAATATATATATATGTCTAGGCATGGGCACTTAGATGTAGGCAGTATATGTTTGTGCATAATGATTTTTGGTATCAAATTACATCGGTTAGAGGTTTTTAGTATGTATTTTATTTGCTATTTGCTCTTGTCGACGCTGCCTGTGTCTTCTGTCTGCAGTCTGCAGTCTTCTGTCTTCTGTCTTCAGTCTCATTCTCCTTCCCTCTTAATTTGATGCGCTCGTGCCGTCTTTTCTTTTATTTTTCCCTGGTCCATCCTCAGCCAGTCCCCACTGTCCCAGTCTGCTCTTGATTTGGCTTTCCTTCAAATCCTATTTAATAGCTTCTGACCGAAACGAAATTATTTACTAGCCCAAAACGATCATAATGAGCTCTAATTCCTTGAGCTTGTTTCGCGAAGAAAATTGAATTCCCAGGAATAGCATAACTTTGTACTTGATAATGCTTAAGTTGGGATAAAATGGAAGGAAACTGGTAAGAAAAATCAAATATTTAAAGGATTTTAGACCTTATGTACCCATAACTCACTTAATACATTTTTTAATTATGAAATTAATGCTGAAACCAAGTAAATACATATTCAAGGATTTAAAGCAAACCTTGGGCAGAACCAAAGAACTAAGAAAAGACAAAGTAAACACGGCTGATCACGAAACCCTCAATACAAACAATAAACAATAAATTTATTCATTTATTATTAAGAGTTTCTAATAATAAATTAATAAATCTTTACAATCTCTAGGGCTTCTCTCCAAGATCCTCTCAACCTCAGCTTAGTTGCATCTTCTTTAACTTCAAATGTTAATTGCACTTCCTGGCCTGACTTAGACTTTATTAATAATATTTCAACTACTCAACTTTATTTTAAGAATCAAAGTATGAATAGGTTTGCCCTTAATTTTGGCCAGTGTCATTCTTTATTATCCTTGTTTTTTTTTTTTTAAGGGTATTCATTCCTTTGCCTCTAAGACCCTTGCCAAAAGGTCGATGGATGGTGTCAGTCAGAGTGCGTGGATGAACCAGAGTTCAAGAAGAATAGTTGAGGTACAACCGAGTCCCAGAGCTGAGGTTTCCAAGGCACACACGCACACACGCACCATACCACACCACACCACACCACACCACAGAGCCGACGTCCAGCTGTTGTCCCCTTTGAAAGGGAGTTAAGATCGCCGGATAGAAGCGGGCGAGAGAGGGATCTGGCGGGGATCGCTGTCGCTCAGTCGGACGTCGTAAGCGTGTATGACATGTGAGTTGCACGTTTTGTCGATTTTCAAATTGAGCCAACGTCTCAGCACCCCTACTCACTCGCTCACAACCCCGCTCTGTTTGAGTTGACTAAAATTTAGCTATTTTCTAGGCAAATCTTGTGGGATTTTCTTAAAAATTCGTTTAATTTTTAAATAAGATTAGACCTTGTAGGAGGATTTTCATTGATATAAGGCAATTTGTAAATAAGAACCTATGTTTTTGATGATATTAAAATGGGATAAAATGTATCACAGAACAGTTTCTTACAACAAGTATATAAACTTACCTCTTTCTTTAAAAGAACATAAATTCAGGTAGTGTAAAACCAAATTTAAATCTGCATTTAAGTTACTTAAAGAGCATAAAGATGATTGTGGTTTATTGTACAAATATTTATTTTATGTATAAAAAACTCACCATAAGTAATTGATGGATGGATATTTATTTATTTATACACCAAAACTGTAATATTGTTGTATTTAATAATCGATAGATCGTCAGCACTGTCCCTAAGGTACGATCTCCTTCCATAAGGGGCTTCCCCTTCTCTCACTTTCTATCTCTTTTCCTTGGTTTATCCCTCTCCCTCTCTCGCTCTCTCTCTCTCTCTCTCTCTCTCTCTCTCTCTCTCTCTCTCTCTCTCTCTCTCTCTTTCTCCCTCTCTCTTTCTCTCTCTCTGTCTGCTTTCAGACTCGTGCAATCAAATTGAGGAGTTTCAGCTGGGCCCCTGAAGAAGGTCCGTCCCTGGTCCGGATCCGTCCGTTCAAGACCTATGGGTACCTGTCAGTCAAAATGCGTTTTACAACAGTTTTTCTTTTTTCAGCTCTTTCTCTTCTCGGTTGCCTTCGTTTTTTTCCTCTTCGGTTTCGCTGCCCATTTGGTAACCCGTATCGTTCCTGTTGTTGTAACACGATTTTATTTTCCCTTTTTTTTCTACCTCGAAAATCTATGAGCAATCTATCTTTTGAGTGCACCAACACCAACAACACACCAACAACAACGACACCAACAACAACAATCAATTTCGATTTTCCCATTTTTTGTTGTATTTTGTATTTTGTATTTTATGTGTGTGTTGTTATTTCTGTTGTCTACTTTTGAGGTTTAATGTGGCGAACAGCAACGAAGACTACTGTATGGTAATCCATGACAGTTACCAAGATCTTTATTGTGATCTATGGGTTTTCTTGTTTTTCCTATTTTCGCCAGGTGCCTGAGGGAGGTGCGGTAGGAGGATGACTGGGATGGGATCTTTAAATGGGAAGTTATTAGAAGAGATTTGGGTTAGGGGCATAGGGAATAAATTATGATTAATCTATAGAGTTTTGGAGATTATGTGGTGCATAGTAAGTTTGTAAGGTTCTAAAGATTTAAATAATAAAATTACATAGTTTATAAATTACTTTACCCTTGCAAAGGTGTCTCAATAAAACAACTAAAATAAAAGACTTTAGAAAACCGAATTCAAAATAAACCAAAGATAAAGAACACTCAAATTATAATATCCAAAGGCCAACATGTTTAATTCTCCATTAGTAAATAATTCAATGACCCTTGTTCTGGGCCAAAATGAACCAATAGCCTGATGATCATCCGGGGGGATCCGATACCACTGTGGCTCCACATTCGCGTTTGCCACACAATAAAATGTCATAAATTATACGCTCAAAACAGAGCACAACGCTTGGTCATCATAAAAATGAATACATATAGCGTATGCATGGGTACATGGGCCACAATAAAGATCCGACGACGACTGATCATTAATTAATGAACATGATCAACGGAGGCAGCGAAAGGAGGCGGCAGTGGGAGCAGCAGCAGATGAGTTGTGGCCCGGGGCCATTAGAATGCAACATGTCGTCGTGGTCGTGTTCGATTGCTCAAAACACAGATATACATCGCGGCCATCTATCCAGCCATCTATATGGATGTGCACAGTGAGAAAATCTCGTTAAATTTATTGGAATATAACAAGAAGAAAGAGGAAAGTAACTTCGATAAACCTAAGCTTATATACCCTTGCAATTTGTAATTGACTCTGAGATCGAATCGGAAATCGATCATAACTAAGCTTCAATTATTTGCATTTTTTAAATCGATATTTAACGATATTTTTATATGAACATTTTTTCCATAAATCAAAGTTTAAAAACTTATAACTAAGCCAAAAAAGGAATAATTTTAGTTCGGAAAGCTTTCGTAAGTTAGCTTTTATAAGGTTAATACATCTGCAAACCCAATTTAAAATTTTCATAATTTTCATTTTTATCAATTTTTTACAATTTTAACAATTGTAAAATTTGGAGAAAATTAAAAAAAATTTTTTTCTTTCTGAGATGGCTAGATCGACTCGGTTGTTTATGCTGATCAAGATTATATATGATTTGTAGGGTCGGAAATAACTCCTTCACACCGTTTGATGGTTCTGATTAAAAGTAAAATACCCTGCAAGGGTACCAAAACACGTTTTTTTTTTATTTTAGTGCATCATTCTTAATTTTTAATTTCGGTAACTTGCAACATAACAAAATATCTTTTAGTTACTTCTATATTTCCCTTATCTTTTTTTAAATTAAAATAGCATAAGGAACGGTTTTGAATTAAAGCTACAAATATTACTAAAACTTAATTTAATATACTTTCAACTGTTGAAGGCAATTTCAAAGCCTTCATTTTTTTCAGTGCTGTTTCTTATGTATGTAGAATTTCTCTTTGTTTACAAAACAAAATGTAAACAAAACTTTTGTTCTATCATCGAGGGCAGCGATCGAAAGCATTTGCTACCAAGCTTCAAATCTCAAAATGAAAAAAAAAATTGAAAGAGGAAAAAATGAAAATAAAAGGGCAGCAGCCTGAGAGGAGGCACAGAATCTGGGGCAACCAAGCTGGGGGCCTTTTGCTTGCATAAGCAGGCTGTGGCAAAGATCGAGCTACGCACCACAAAAGAAGCACTAACGAAAACTACACAGCCAGCAAGTAAGCCTGGGGAAATATTGGGGGAAATTAACCCTAACAATTGACAACGACTGGGAAATACTCTCGAGAAGAGAATTTTCGGAAATTTCCAAGAGGATAAAGTGTGGAAAATAATAAGCACGAAATAATTGCAAGGGAGTATATATGAAGGTGAAATCCCAGTACATAAAAATACATTTAATTAACTGTTTATAATATATTGAAGATGCAATTTAAAATTTATATTTAAATGCATCATCACTTTTATAATTTTAGTTAATGTGTTACTGAAAGAAACAAGCTCTGCACTGGCCCCTCTATACAGAGTATCTTTCAGATTGTTTTGGCCTTTGTTCGCTGATGGTTATGCTGCACTTTGATTGACAGCTGTTGCAGTGTGCTTTAGCTTTTTATTTTCGTTATTTCTGTTTCGCTTTTTATCTGTTAAACGCGCCTCGAAATGCTTCTAATGACATTCACTTTTTTTTTTGGAGAACCCAACACACACGCTTTTTGGGTCAATCATTATCGCCATGTCAAGTTGCCGGGCACGCAGTTTGCACGTTCCTCCGGCTGTCATGTGTCCCTCTAAGCTCCGTCCGGCATGCGCGGCCATGGAGCACGGAGGAGAGACCCATTGGACCCCAAAATGATTTCACTTTCAATGCCTGGGTTACACACACTGCCGGGCCGACAGGGAGGAGATTGGGGTTATGAGGCCGCCATCGGTGGCGGTCGCCCTCGGGATATCGTTTTACTATAGTACACAGTTACAAAAAAGTTCCATCAATTTCCTAGGAATTTATTTATTAATTTATATAAAAATACCTGTGTGAATATATATATATTATAATTATATATTCAAATGGGAATGGTAAAATTATATGAAAATTATTGCTTGATAAATATTAAAGCTCCTTCAAATCAGAAAGCTTAAACAAAATATAATTATGAAACATTTAACAAGATAATATAAATATTTAAATTAAAACAAAAATCGTTATAAATATAAATCAAGACTGTATCACCCATTTTAAAAAATGTCTAAACAGACATCAAAAAGGTTTCCTAAATTCTAGAAGGTTAAAAGAATTCATTAAATATATACCAACAAGTACTGTCAATATATAACATTAATCCTATGACAAATACACAACTTAAACCTTATTTTACGAGGGATTCCACTTCAAACCAAGACAAAACACCAATTAATTAACATATAAATAATTATCTCTACAAGTTTCATGTAATAAATATCTTATATATATATAAATATTTTTCAAAGTGCAGTTTCACCGCGATCCAGCCATAGCCAAGGGTCAGTCAATGTTCTGGCCCACCTAACCAATGTTTGGGGAACCCTATTAGATTACCACATCGCAGTCCATGGGTACTATATGCACATGCATCTGTGTGTTTGCCCCATTATCTAGTCAAACAAATGTTCCTTCAGCAAATCTCCGGAGCAATAGAAACGTCAACCCTCCGCAAAAGAAAAAAGTCCCAACTCAAAGGAGGAACCCAATGGCCAGGAGAGAGAAGTAATAAAAAAAAAAAAACCAGCCACTGGACAGGTCTCCGTCTGTCTGGGCAGCCCATGATAGATCACCCCATGGACAAATACGGACAGGTGAAACTTGTCAGTCAGTCCGGGGACTGGAACTGGGGATCGGATGGTTAAAACAGCACAGAACTGGAAGTAGGGGTAGAAGTAGGAGTAGGAGTCTTAGGGCAGAGCCAGCAAAAAGGGTCGTCGTCGCGAGTCCTACGCCAACAAACAAACAAACAAATAAACAAAACTGAAAAGGAGAGGGACAGCCCTGGAGACTGGGTGAAATCGTGACAGAAATCAAAGGAATCGAAGCTGGGAATACCCCTGAATAGAGATCAAGTGATCAAAATAAATATAGCAATGGAAAGACTTCAAAAAATGCATATACTTAATGTGCAAATTCTACTTAGTAAGTACGAGAAAATGTTTTAAAATACTTAAAATATTTTCTTACAATAATAAGTATTTACTGTATTTATTGAACAAGTTCTAGAGATATATTTCATTTATCTAGAGCCTAAAAAACCCACTTGCTTTCCAGGGTGTCCGATAGTGCGTCTCTCTGTTCAGGCCATTGGTCTTATCGCACTGTGAAAACAAAGACCCTGGAAAAGGGATCATGTAGCACTGAGCCGAGATCAGTTGAGTTCAGTTCGGTTTCGGTTTAGTTCTCTAGCCGGGGCTGGGTCGGAGAGCCCAGTGGACGTGAACCCGAGACACACTTGCAGAGTGTGCTGGGCACAAGTGGCGGGAACCAACCTGGGTTTCCAAAACAAGGGACGGGGCAGGTTCAGGGGCCAAAGACCGAGGGCAATTTCCTTCGACAATTATGGGGTGACTGGTGTGATCGTGTCTCGTCTCACAATTTCATGTTAATTTCCTTCTCCCCGGCCAGAGCATTTATCGCGCTGTCTTCGGGTTTACGACCCATCATTGTCCTCATCCCTCGATTGTCACCTATTTGGTTGGTTTCTGGCTGAATTCGCATCCCATCCCGTGGCTCCCTTGCTCCCTTTTATGGAGCCCCAGTTCGTTCTTTGTCTCTCTGGATTTTTAATATCTCTATAAAATCATTTTCCTTTTTTGGTCAGAAGCTAGTTTTACGATCTGTCCCTGCTACCAAAAATAAAAAATAAAGGCGGGCCGAGTTATGATTCATTGGCGATCCCGGGAGCACCTGCCTGCCACCTGGAAATATGGATTTCCAACAGTCACTCAGGTGTGACCCGCTGCTAATGAGCGGGAATCTAAACCGGATTAGGATCGTTGTGATAGTATTTATCCAGCATTGAGGGTGGAAAGGAAAATCCAGGAAAGTAGCAAAGGGAAGAAGCTAGTTATAGCTACACGTTGAGAGATCTTTTGATCCCAAGAAAGTAGTAGTAATAATAACTGAAATTTAATTTCCAACTGGAGAGACTTTTACAGATTTTTTTGTTAACAAAGACTTGCCCGGCCACTTGGCATAATCACTTTGTCACACAATTTGTACTTAACCTTTTAAGGGAAGCCAGAAGATCATTTCGCTTAATTCGAGATACTTTGTGTAGGATGTGTCTGGTTGTATATACATTTGGTATCCTTTAACTGCAGACATGATTTAAGCATTAAGCCAAACGATCATCGCATTTCCAGTGAGCGCTTTTAGCATGCAGGTGTCAATTGGCCAAGACGATTGGCAACCTGTCACATTAACAAGAAACCCGAAGGAGGCAACCGCCAGGCAAAAGTAAAAGTGATCCCATCCAGCTCCAGTCCAGGCTACTCCACTTTCCATATATTTACCCGTGTGCATTCCCAGCAAACTTGACTCACTAACTGATGGATCGACTGGGTCAATAGAAACCAGAAGTCGATGAGGAGGAGACTGTAGCACACTTGTAAAAATCTGCGATAAGTTTTAAGATATCTACAAATTAAATAAGGAGCATTTTAAAAAGGATTTTCCTTACATTTGAAATAATTAAAACTATTTAATTATCAGATTTGCATTAACTTGAATAAAAAGAAGTGTAATTCATAATTCGTAATTAATTAAATTCAATTTGAATATTATTTATATTCACTTTCATTTAATTGATGTATTTTTACCTATTCGTGGTTATGTTTAAAATTCTGTTTAAATTTGGTGACACTTCTGTTTATATATATATATATATTTGCTATATATTCTTCTCAGTGCAGTTATAATTTGCTATTGCTGCTGCTTCAGCTCAACAAGTTCCGCGAGACTGCTTCCAATTATGGCGAGGATCTGTTTGCAACATACACCAAAAAGTCAACTGCTTTGGGATCTGGCCTGAACTGGGTTTTGGCTTGCTCTTGCTGGCTTTCTGGCTGGCTACTTGCTGTTGGCCCACTACTGGTCTTAGACAGTCTGGCGGCTTCCAGTTGAGCCAAGACAATGCGTGGATGCGGCTGAAAAGTGGCCAAAGCCGTGGACTTATTGACTTTAGATTTCAACATTGAATGACTTCCAAAGATATTGACAGATATTGATTTAGACTAAAATATATAAAATATATGACTAAATAAAGTCAACAGTATACTTTTATGAAGTTCAACTAAATGAAATATGCATTTTTTTGTAGGTTCGCTCAAGTCTCTTAAAAAAAAAACTACAAATTGAAATATATTCCCCCATTTCTCTTTGTAATTCCCCTATAAACTTTTCATTAGGGTATCGCAAGGCATAGCAATTTGAGTTTCACTACTAACTTCAACGACCACTAACTCATGCATTATGCTTAATTATAGTTTATTTATTTAATAAGCCAACGTTGTGGTCTACTGCCCGGGCAGGTCCTGTCCCCTATGATTTCATTTTGCGCTTTAAGTTTTCGCAGCTTTTTGACTAGTTTTTCGTTGGCCAGTGAGCAAAACTTTAATTAAATCGTTATGCAAAAGTTCCACTTGTCGCTGCGGGCACTGGCCATATAATTTAGGATTGTGCTGGATCAGGCAAGTGCCTGAGAGATATAGATTAAAATATGAGTTATTCGGGTGCCAGGTAAATCATGTTTTTCCGATTTTTTTTTTTTTAATTTTTTGTCGGTTGGGCAAAGGCATAAATTGGGGACTTAAAATGATACAAATGGGGTTACTGTTGATTTGAATTGGTGCGTTAATTAAATGTGTTATTACTCCGAAAATTTAATTAATATAGTCTTTACAAAAATACTCAAAAATCACAAGCGTTTACGATCCGAAATTCAATCATACAAGAAAAACATTTTATCAGATTATTGTACAAAATATAGATTATTTATTACAACACACTATAGCATAATTGTTCAACTGAAAATTTAGTTTTTCATTGCTCTTTGAACTCTTCCTGTTAATTTTAATTCGATTTTAATTAGAGTTCCTGGCTTATCAGTAACTCTAGGCTAATGTTCAACCGAATTTCCAGCCATCTGATGGCAATAAAAATATTGTTTTAAATAGTGACAGGAGAAAAATGTTTACATGGACCACCGTCGACAGCTGCAACTGTACGCTGTCTCCTTGACTTGGCGGCCCACCTGAATTTCGCACCTTTCGGCAAATGCGTGAATCATTCGTGCACCAGCCAGGTGCGTTAGTCATCATTAGTGAAAAATTGCACTAGAAAATTGTGTGTCCGAACCGTAGGAATTCCATTGGCATAAGTCGGCGTAAAAGGCAACCAAACTTGCTAAATGCTCTATGAAAATTGTCAATAAAAATAGTTAGTTAATAGTAAGTTAAAATTAGGGAGATATATATACAAAATGCCTTGAACTTTGTCACTATAATTACTATTAATTTTACTCAGCTTTTAACGCTATAAAGGAGTCATTTCTGATCCTATAAATCATATACATATATTCTTAATCAGCATCAACAGCCGAGTCGATCTAGCCATGTTCGATAAAAATTTATTTATTTCAAAAGTTTCAAAATTTTATAAGATTGCTAAAATTTAACAAAATTGGAAGATATTTCAATTTTTTCAATTTTTAATTGAACTATGAAGATTTATTAATCTAACAAAAAAGTAACATTGGGAAAGCTTTCCCAATTAAAATTAATGTTTTAGTGGCTTAGCTTAGCTGTGAGTTTTTAAAACTTTAATTTTTCCCTAAAAATCGTCATTTAAAAATATCTATAAATATCTATTCGAATATATTAAGCTATAATTACTATAATTCAATTTCAAACTATCGGTTCCCAGAAGTTAGTTTCCTTTCTTGATTTATTCGCATATTTTTTCAACCTTTCGCTATTTTACTAAATAACTAAATAGGTGACACTTTTAATAATACACTCTCTTAGTAAACATTGTGTATTAATTTTCTGTAAAATTTACTTTAATATTTCGATATCTACAATAACCAAAACAAAAAATTTTTTGATTTTTGTAAAAACTAAAGACTTATGACGAACCACCAAATCAATTGGTCCAAAAGCTGGAGAAGCTGGAGAATATATCTATATCTGCTTAGTACACACTCAACCCGAGTCTGGACCCGTGGCTCCCCAATGGTCGACCAGATGGCGAGGGTCCGATAGGGAAACCTCAAGGGGCTCAAGCAGAAGCTGGAGGGACAGAGACTCAAGTTGAAGTGCAGCCCAGCCTCACAATGATGCGGCGCATGCGCAGCGAAGCCGATGTCGGCTTATTTATGGCCTTTTTGGTTTGGGGCCCTGGGTTCTTTATATATATTTTCTCTGTTGGTTTTCGTGTTTTTTTATTTTCCCTTTTTTTTGCTCTTTAGGTTCATTGGCTCTTCTTGGTTTGCTTTTTGTTAAAATGCATTTATGGTCTTATTTTGGTGTAGTGTGTGTGTTCGTGTGTATATATTCCTCTTATATTTATTTTCTTTATTATTATGTGCGCACAGAAGAGGAGAGAAATTTTCACAAGGCGTCGCCAGCGTGTCTGGCGTGTCTGGCCTGCCCTGGGCTCGTTCCTCCATTTTCTGAGTGCCGCGCTAATGATCTTGATTTCCTAACCGAAAAATTCTCCAGAGTTGGAAGGTTGTACTAGGCTATTTCTTGGTAATACTGAAGGCTAATAGTCCTAAATAAAAAACGAAATAGTAAGAGTTTTATTTAATATTTAAATGGAACAAACCAATTACTGAGACAGTCTAATGAAAAAATGTAATAATTGAACAAAGAAACTTGAGCTTTTATCTATAATTTAATTTAAACGAAGTAAATACAATCGAATTTCATTCAAATACATCATACTTTTTAATCATAACTTAAAAGTTTCTGTTTTCCATGTGAAGGAGTTGTTTTAAACTTCATATTCATTGTATTCTTGTTTTTTTTTTTTTGATTAATTCGAAATCATAATTTCGTATTTTACCGCTATAAGTATGTTTTTAAATAATAATATTGAGAAATGTTCATCGCTTTCCGTGAGTTCCAGAAGGGATTTAAATTCAAAAATGTTTAATTTCCAATACTCCGCTGAGCTTGCTCTGGAAACAAAATAAATTGAAGTATAATATTTACAAAGAAAGAAAATACGATAAACATATTTATGTTTTGTTTTTTTTTTTTGTATTCAAATTACCTTATCGACATAACCAAACCAAGGACTAACACGGAATTCAACAGGATTATCCAACTTAGGGCGGAGGGTTTTTAAATAAAGGAAAGCTTCAATAACAAAATCGCTGTTGACCATTGGGCATCCGAAAAGACTAAGATGACGCAATTTTTTGCATCTGTATACCAACATCATGACTCCACGGTTAGTGATATACGAATTGTCCAATATCACATGATCCAGGTTCTTCAAAAAAGTTATATAGTCCATGACATAATCGCTTCCCACCTGGCAACCGAGTCTCTTCAGAGCCTTCAGCTTCATTATTATGCTGAGGTCATCAGCATTTATGAGTCGAGGGATTCCTGGACAAAATCGTAGCGACTCTAAGGTGTTGCCATAATTGAAGACCGATTGTCCAAATACATCGGTGAGATTTATGTATGGATCGATGCTGTCAAGGGTCAAATATTTTAGTGTCGGCAAGTAAGGCAGCGACGTATGGAATACCCCATAGGAGATACTAAGTAATTCAATTTTCGGCCACAATTGTTCGCCACCATAGTCTTTGGGCATACGTATAGAAGCGAACTTCAACTGCATGCTATCCATGTTCTTCATTGGGGAACAAACTTTAAATATATCGATGGGCTCTTCTTTCTTGTTCATTATAGTCAATGAAGTCAGATTCACAAGTTCGCCAACTCTTTGCCCTAAAAATATAAATAAATAAATTTGATTAAAATCGATTTTATTCCAGCCTTCTCGATTCCACAATATATGTACATTTGTAAATATACTTACAATCTTCACGGTTGAAGCCGATTAATTGCAAAGATTTCAGCTTGGGCATTTGCAGCAGTGTATCAACCACATTAGCCTTCTCATATTTGTTCATAAGTCCAATCCATGACACATTTTCTAGACTCAATAGCAGCGGCTTAATGTGATTCCAGAAATTGCTGCGAACGGGAATGAAGAATTCCTCCAATTTGGGACAGTACATGGAGGCCAGCTTGACCACAATCACGGTAGTGTTCACTGCTCTGGTTAAGATCCTGGTAACGGAGGATCCACACAGCAATAAAATGTCGGACCAATCCTTGATTGGTCGCTCCTCAATTTCGATGCTCTTGAAAGCATCGCCGGCATGAATGGCGAATACCTTTCCAAGAAAGTCATGAGCCTTGGCCAGATTAAGCTTATCTCTCATATTTGGAATTGACTTGTAAACCAAATTCAGGACCTCCACCGGCAGGTTTAATATATTACAACGAGATGCCATTTTCTCTAGCTGTGGGTAAAAAAATATGCAAGCGAAGCCTTTGAAAGTTGCACAGTAACTAATTCCGTTTTGCACAAAGAACTTGCTGGATTCACTGCTACTCAGCAAATTTCTCTATAAACAGATATGACACATTTCGGTTTTTAGCGACTTCTTAAAAAGCTAGTTTTGATGCCATACTACAAAACGTTTTTGGCGTTTTATTGTCTTATATTTATCATAAAATATCTCACACAAATGCAATTTTAAAATTTTTATTAATTGAATTTATAAATTTCTTTGAAATATTTTTATATACATATGTATATAAGATTCTAGATTCATTTAGTCTACATTTTTTGTTTCTATTCCAATGTTTCAATTGTTTGCTCTCCGTAAATGGTCATAAATGGCGAGGAATTCTGGCTTTGAAACTGAATTAGGGGACTCCCCAGAAATGTAATATGTATATATGTATATACATACATCTGGTATTGATATACTGTCGTGTAAATAAACATTTTTTAAAATAATTTGGCGCTTTTCATCGATGGCACAACCAGTTAAAAAAGGTTCAATCTAATCAAATTTTACGCAGCATTGATCACCCCGGTGTTTTGTACCCTTTGATTTAAATGGAAATTCTCACGTTACTTTGTGTGGGATTCAGGGGAAGTTCAGGGGATTTCGAAGTGATCGGAGTGGATCATTTTCACACGCCTCTATTTTTCATGCGTTCTGCATTCGCGCCTACTGCCAATTACATTCGTGCAACTGTCAGCCGTTCAATGACAATGACAGCCATGGGGTTAAGTCCTCCCGTCACTTCCCTTAACCATTGAGGCAACCGAAAGGTTGCTCCACGATCGCTCAGCGATTTTCCCTTATTTTTTGTTGTTGTATACTTTAGTGTAAGTACATTCATATGTGTATGTACATATGTACGTACATATCTATACAGTATCAGTCTAGGTTTGCACTTGCAGAAATGTCTAATAAGTAGATAAGTGTATTTTTGAAAATTGTTTCAAATGTTTAAACCTAATTTTCATATTTAATAATCAATATTAATTAGCACAGAAATGCATTCCATGTAAATTGGTATTATAGTCTTTGTTTAGCATAGGTAAGATTATTGTTTACTAAGAATAAAAACAAAAAAATTATATATATATGTATATATGCATATATAAATATAAATAATAAGAACGAACTTAGATTGGTAGCTATTTAAATTTTTTATTTCGCTTTTAAAAGCGTAAAAAGTAATACTAAAATACAGGGGTAACCCCGAACAAGTTATACTCATTTTTTGTTATCATATTTACAATTCTCAAAATTTTATAATAAATGCCTTGCTTATTTTAAAACACAAGCAGTAGAAAAATCTTTCCACAACTTAAATAATTTTAAATCACTGATTGAACATTTAAATTGATATTTGTATATATATCATATATTTTTTTTATAATTTTTTCTTTCCGAAATAAATCAATTAATTAGTACATTTTTCGCAGTGTTGAGGCAAACACAATCGGAACCCAATCCATGCATATGCAAGATCAATTCAACGGGGCGCTCCTCCTTGCGATCCCTCGAATCCCTCGATCTGCATAGGAGGGAAGCGGGGAAGGAGCCTGCACAGGTTATCCTGGGCATGTAATGATCGTGGCTGCTGCCTTTGTGCCTCACGCAATTTGTGCTCTGAATAATGCATCCGAGAGCATCGCTATCAATTGCCTGACCCCTAATAACGAATTCGTGCCCAACTTAATTGCAGACATATTGATGAGGGGACCAGGACCAGGACCAGGACCAGGACCAGGACAGGGGGATAATCCTCGGGACCTTTTTTCCGTCCCGTCCCGCTTTCGGGTTTCCACTTTACAGAGCTCTGTCTATATTGTATTTTCTTTTTTTTTTTTTGCCATTTGCGTGTCATTTTCTAAGTAGAATTGGCATTTCTTTTATCTCCGAGAAGATCAGATCAGATATCAGAAAAGGTCTAGAGGCTGGGTCCAGGCAACAATTGAGAGTAAAAGTAAATGTTGTGTTGATCCATATCAACCATCCTTTCAGGGATCGTGATCACTTGTTTGCTCAAGTTCTTAGCAGGTTCATCGTCATCGAAATGTTTCTGGTTCGTTGATTTAAACAAAATATTAAATCCTTTGTTTGCCTGGCCAACAGGTGGTGGATCGTCGTCGGTCCTCGTCCCGTGTGCTAATTGGATTATGTATTGCCTAATGATCCCCTCGAGAATGTCGGGTGTTAATCACTTAAGCATCCAGCTTGCCATATTCTGCGGTTCTGCGATTAACAACTCCGAAAAAAGGAAAGTCTCTTAAATGGGTCAAGTATGCCTCAAGGAGGGGTTCTTTCCACAATTCAAAACCATTTTTGTGGTAATACAAAGGGTGCATTTTTTAAATATTGAGGCAGAGCTTCAAGAGTGTTTCACTTTTTACTTAAAATATTTTTTTTCTGAGCCTTACCTGGGATAAATATATAAAGTGTGTAATTTTATAGATTTAAGTGTTTTATATTAAAATAAATGGGTTAAATCTGTACTATACATCTTTCTATTGCTATTTAAAATAGTCGCTTTGTTCAGACCAACTATAACCGTGAAGATCTCAGTTGATGTAACCACATCGAGATTTTACCCCACGATTTTAATGGCCGGAAGCTAGCCCAGACAGACATTGACTCTGTTCTCATAGATCAAACGTCTAGAGTCCCCCCTCAAACTGAAAATCGCTTAAAATATATGTATATACACACGTGAGAGTGCCAGATCCCAATGATATTTGTACAATTTGTTAAGCAATTTAATTCTCACACATTTGCTGATTTCTTCACATTTTCTTAAATAAACAAATCGAAGAAACCCTTGGCGGGTGCGGCCCCTACTTCAAGACGTTCCCACCTCCCCCACAAGTGCTCAGAATGGCGTGAAAACGCTTGTAGTTGGTGGGCATTATTCTCATTTAACAATCGACTGCACATGACTGGGGTTTCCAAGACACAAAAAACAAAAATAATAAAAAAGAGCAGAGCACATCAAACAAATTAATTTGCTATTGCCATGGATGGGTGCGCAGGCGCAGGTTACTTTTTGGTATCTATTTCCCTTATTTTGGGTGTGTTTTTCTTTTTAACCGCAGCCGTTTTCTTGGGCTTTGAGAAATATGATTTAAGATGAGATTTTTCCTGAATTTCTTGTCTGGATCTTGGGAACACTCAATGGGTTTCCCTGCCTTCGTTTTGCCTCATTGCACACATTGGACGAGCTTCGGTGATCAGTAAATTTATGCGAAGCTTCTTGAAGAACATGTACCTTAAACACGCTTACAATATAAGTCTTTTGCGTGGGAATTTCCGAGTATTACTCTCTGTTATTAATTAAGAAAACTGATCGTGTGGAACCAGCAAGCAATTAGAGGGAATTACATGTTTATTTATATACAAAAAATCGAAGAAATAGTTTTATTCGGTTTGTAAATCTTTGT
This sequence comes from Drosophila bunnanda, assembly GCA_035046265.1. NCBI lineage: Eukaryota > Metazoa > Arthropoda > Insecta > Diptera > Drosophilidae > Drosophila > Drosophila bunnanda. The sequence continues at coordinate 11,135,663 of JAWNOB010000075.1, forward strand.
ATATAGTATCTAGGAATTGTAATAGATTTTTCTAGTAGTATTATATTTATATATATGTAGAAAGCTGTTTATAATTTATTTATATCCTAATATTTTGAAATCCATCCTCGTCCATTTGGCATTTTTCTAAGACAGATTTCTTCAAAGTCCTATTTGATTTTCTTGCTATATTTATCGTATTGAATTTCACAGATACACGCACTTCAACATGTCATATTCATCAAATTTAGAAATGCATTTTTGTTCCTTTTTTTTTATGGATTTTTAACTGCAAGCGAAAGGGGATCGATGGCAGGAGGCGCTCTTGAGAGGCAAAAGTATTCCAAGAACGCACGTGTTGCCCAAGTGTTGAAAATGCATTTGTGGAAAATAAATCAGGACAGAGGGAAGGGGCAGTTGGAACAGCGGGCTACAGCGGGCACCCAAGTTGAAGCTAATTTTATGCATGACTTTTTACACATTCCAGCAATATTTCCCCGGCCCAGTTTGGGACAGTTTTTACTTTTGTTTCACGGTCCTCGACAACGACGACGACGACCGCCTGCATTCCTGCAGTGTTTTCCCTCTCTGCCACATCGTGTTTTATTTTCCTGCATTTTATTTTGTTGTGCCTCGAGTGTGCGGCATTTTATGCCCAGTTAAGTTAATCTGCCCTAAGCGTACTTAACAATCCGCCGGCATGTGTCATCCTCCTCTCACTCTGGCCGGGCCGGGCCTGTGACACATGAGACGCTGCCTCCTGGTTTCTGGCTGTGCTCCTTCGGGTCTCTTGGTCCGTGCCACATAAAATAATACCCACTTGAGGCAGGTCGCTTGCTTGGCTGGCTGACCAAGGGCATTAGGCTCTGGAATGTGGATTTTGAAGCATTTGTGGGTTACCAATTTGGCATATGTCGGGCAGCTAATCAATCCGTTGGTCCTTGGCACTTTGGTCACAGCAGGTGGCAGGAGATTTATTCCATAAAAATGCTTAACTTTTTCTTTTGGATAATCAGTGATATTTAGTATTATTTGTAATATATATTTATATGTATTTACACCCTTGCAGGGTATTATAATTTTAGTCAGAAGCTTGTAACGCATTGAAGGAGTCATTTCCGACCCGATAAATCATATATATTCTTGATCAGCACGAACAGGCGAGTCGATCTAGCTATATCCGACAAAAATATAATTTTTTCAAAATTTTCAAAAAAAATGTAAGGGGTTACATCGTTAAAAATTTCAAAAATTCATAAAATTTTTAATTTTTTTAAATTAATTGCAGATTTATTAACCTAACAAAAACTAACATATGAAAGCTTTCCGATTTAAAATTATAGCTTTTTTGCCTTAGTTATGAGTTTTTTAAACTTGGATTTTAATATAAAAATTGTCATATAAAAATAGCGACAAATATTGATTCAAAGAATGTGAGTATTTTAAGTTTAGTTAAGATATATTTCCGATTTGGTCCTATAATTCAAATGCAAGCTGTAAGGATATATAAACTTTGTCCTCCTTAACTTAGTTCCATTTCCTAAATATATATTTTTTTTTTCTATATTTCTGAACATAATCTAAACCTCGAAATTTTAGTAAACCCCTGTTACATGTTGTATTTTTCATGCTAAATTATTTTTCTTATATTTTATAATTTAAATATCTTAGTTTCCAAGCTCTGATTAGTTTTACTGGACACATAAAAACCTAGTGCTATCCTTTTACTATCTCCTGCCGCCGTTCTGGTTATAAATCACTCCCAGTAACAGCGGGTTTAGCAACGAAAAGGCATTTCAATGCATCCACCTGATGACTGCCGGGGCATCCAACTAATGACACATAAATATTTATCAGTTGCCCCTAGACCCGAGGCCAGGCCGCCCCCTATCCGAGCTGGAGTTATTACTGGAAAAAAGGGTTCCCTTGGCCATAGCAAAAGCTTTGATCGTTTTTTGTTGGCTTTCTGGTCTGTATTTCTTTTATATATATATATATATTTTTTTTTTTTGTGTTACTGTCCGTTTGTCTTTTGTAATCTGGCTGAGCCGAGCTACTTGACTTACACACGCAGAACGGGAGAACCAGTTTTGGGGCATTGAGTAATTACCGCGGAGGGGATCGGCGGAAGAGAGTCGGGCTTGGAGTCCAGAGTGAACCTTTTGTCCAAAGAGTGAGTCCCTGCACAGAAAATAATGGTGTGTTAATTATATATAATATTTATATAATTTTTTGTAAAGACTTGCCTAAGGAAATGGGAAATTTTGACAAATTTTCTAGACAGCCTGAAACTTGCTGTAAGTCCTGAAATACTTGTCCGTCTGCTTTGATTTTTAGCTTATATATTGTGTCAGCAAACATACTTCTTTAACATATATTCACTTCATAAATCCTACCCCATTTCAAGTCAATTTTTTTTGCAGTGTTCATCCAGCAATGTCTTTCGCTTAATTGCGTAAGGCAGGTGGCAGTGTCTGCCTTTCTGGCCGGTGAACAGAATAAGACACGGTCACAGACAGGCCACTTTAAAGTTGTTCCCGTTGGTGATTAGTGACGGCTCTCCTCCTCCTCCTCAGCTTCCTCCTTGGAGCTGCATCTCTTCGAGTGCTTTCCATTATGGCCAAGTGTCAAATTAAGTGCTCGCATGATTAATATTTGTGGCCGACACGGCATTGTTCCAATAGATTTAACCGAAATCCATTTTGGCTTCTTTCGTGGGCGAGTGCAATTTTCTCGCTGATTAAGCGTGTCGTTTTCCTATTAACTTTTCATTATAGCCCAAAACACATCAGCATTTATTTCTTCTTTTATTTTTTTCTTTGTTTCTCTAGTCATAAAGTCAATTGATGAATTTTGGCTTTGGCAGACAAGTGTTTTACGATGTCCTGGAACAGATCAGCGTCGATCTTCAGCGGAAATGAACTGGCATAGCTGTGTGGTGAGTCAGTATTTGTAATATAATATACATTTAGAGGTGCAATAAAAAGGTTTAAGATATTCTGTTATAAATAAATACATACAACTAATTCGTACTTTGATAATATATCCTATTATTTGGTAATATTATTTTGCCTGCAATCTCCTGCTTCCCACATTTATGAGTAATTTTTGTCTGCGGCAAAACTTTCGTTTTTTCGGGTCAGTTAATTAATGCGATAATTAATCTTGCTGACTGTCCCACCGGGGGATGACGCTCCCTGCATTTTTATGGCTCGCAGGGCAACTGACTTTAAATCAGCTAACTGAGCTGTCAGAATTTTACAGTTCCTGTGTCTCGGGAAATTGGGTCAATGCAAAAAAGGGAAATCAGGCGGTAGCTTAAAAAAATATGTCAGCGTTTTGCTTTTATACATTCGCAATTAAAAATATACGTGTTATTAGGCAATCATTATTTTCTTTTTATTTTAGATTTTCGTAATTGAACTATTAAGTCCTAAGACAAAAAGGCACAATAGCCTGTAATTAGCCATTTCCGTTGGCTTCTCCCACAACTAAAATTAAATTACCTTTGTATATTTTCAGCAAAGTTATCAATTTAATAGTTAGAAAAAACAAGCAAGAAAGCAATATTTATCCCTGCAGTGTGCAGTTTATTCATTGGATCTTATTTAAAATAAACATGTGCACTATTTTACTCGGTAGTTAGGAATTTAATATTTACGGAGAAATTAAAGTAAAAAAAAAACAATGATTGAAAAATCATTTATTTTAACTCGGTAAACTTTTATGTAGTAGTTTTAATACTTAATTAAATATAATTTATGTCACTTCGCCCCTTTTAAAATTGCGAAAAAATATATGTACAAATTTCTTTATATTTTTTAAAAACGAATTAAGATTTAAATGTCAAATCGAAATATATATGACTTTTGGCAATAAATGAAATCTTATGCTTCCAAGAAGACCGTAAATATTCGTAATGGTAATTTTTCGAAAAAATCAAATTTTTAAAACCCCCTAACTTACTTAAAAGTACATTAATTTTAAATCTGAATAGATGTCTATGTTAGTTATTTTTAGAATATTAAATCTGCATTCCAAGTTCAAAAATTTGAAAAATTTACATTTTTTGTTTATTTTAACGATGTAACCCCCTATAAAATTTAGACAAAACTAAAATATAGCTAGATCAACTCGCCTGTTGATGCTGATCAAGAATATATATGATTTTTAGGGTCGGAAATGACTTCTTCATTGCGTTACAAGCTTCTAACTAAATTTATAATACCCTGCAAGGGTATAAAAACATAAGTTCTAATGCAACTCGATGGATCCAAACTACCAGGGAACTAATGAAAAAACCTTTGTGTAACTTTGGGCGAGAACTGGTTTTTTTGGTTTGTTTTTTTACAGACAATTTGAAACGTAAATTTATGATCCAGTGTGTGTATCTCGCTGTATCTGTATCCGAGAGATGTCAAGATACACGGCCCGAGTTCGCTACTGCGACTCGGTCTGCGACTTGATGCACACCTGCACCGCGCGCCGTTGTTGTTTCTCTTTTTTATTATTGGTGTTAAAATTATGGGTTACTCCAGCCCGTCAGCCAGCCAGCAAGTTGGAGTGATCCGCGGCCCGGCGAGGTGTGGTTGACAGTCCGCGCCGTGTCCGTATGCGTGCGCAGTGTGTACCTGTGTAAGACGGTAGCACTTCCCTAGGCCCGGTAACCAGTAACCGAGCAAACCCAGCAGCACCAACAACCAGTTCCTGTGCCTCAGATTCAGATTCAGATTCAGATTCGGACTCTGGATTCTGGATCTCTGAACGTGTCTAAGAAACAGTTCTAAGGGCCATAAATAGTGGCCGCCGTGTTTGCTGCTTGAGCCAGTCAAAAGATCACAATAGACTCAACACTAGTAGTCAAATAATCTGGTTTAATACCTGGCTTTTGTCGATAACTTTTGTTAAATTTATGCTAAGTAAACACCCTTTTTATTAGCTCTTAAATATAGGAGCTTACTAAGACAAGATCTTGGAGAGTGGAGTAAAAGGGTTTTAAATAAATAAATCAAAAGGATTAAATTAGAATAATACCATAATCTAAACATAAAGAAATAATTATATAAATAATATTTAAATAAATCAATAAACAAATAACAATTCAATCAATAAAACATAGAAACAAATTAAGAAGTAATTAAATAAATAACTTTTAAAAGTAATCAATAAATAACAATAGATAATAACATAAATAAATATCTTTCACAGGCTGTTTTTAATTTTCTTACTCTTTTAATTGTGGTTTAGTTTCGATGATATAATAAAATAAAATCTGGCAAGGTTTTAAATCTATAAATTTAAGACTTTAACTATATTTCATTTATTATTTATCTAAAAACCCAGCATCAATTAAACGCTATATTTATCTTTGTGATGCGTATAATCTTTATAGACTTCTTTATGACAATCGTCAACATTTTATCTTTACAGATTTATAATTGAATTTTATGTTGTACTATGAAATTATTAAACTTCTTGATAGATATATATATCATTTAAAATTTAACCACAAACACACCTTATCGGGGTCAATAAAAACCTCTTTTAATTGAGTTGCATGCAGGATTTTATTTAATTTTTAAGTATTAAAGATCCTTGAGCCAAGATTTCAACGGAGGCCCCTTGATTGGGCCTCCGAACACCTCCTGGGTTCATTAGCCGCCGCATCCTCTGACCAATCAATTACTGGTACCCCAAGCCGACTCATTAGATGCAGTCGAGATCATGTCTTGTTTCTCCATAAGCAATTGCAGTTCATTACCGAGGATTGGAGCCTCATTAGGGGCACGGCTACTTTCCTGGCAATTTGCAGGCATGCCAAAAGGGTTTAATGTTTTGATTAAGACACAATTCTAACCAGAACCGAAACCGGAGCAGGTGTTGGCCAAGACGTTGGCGTGCGGCTGGTCAAATTTTAAATTTGCCATGACCAGAAGCATTACAAGGCATAAAACTAAACTAAAAAAGAAGTAAGGTAGTCTGTGACTGGGATTCTGAGTTTGTTAATCTGTCTCTCTGGCATCTGCTAACTGTACTTTGGGTTAAGGCCCAAATGCAGTCGCAATTATGTGGTTTATTTTATGGCCTGTGGCTTACAATAGAAACCTTGACCGATTAGCGACAAGCTAAACCCTTTGTACACAATCTTCTGACCTTAGGTCGTAAATTAATCAAGCCCCAAAGTGAGACCGAGTCGAAACAGAGTCATCAAACGGTGGCACTGCCTCCACTCCACTCCACTTCACTCGACTCCAACTCTAACTCCGACTACGAGACCAATCCAACACCTGAGCTCCAAGAGACACAGCCCAACACACAGACAAGTTGATTTTCCAGCCCAAATGCCCCCAAAACCCAACCCACACCACTGAAAAACCCCGCACGGCTCCAATCCAAGCTCAGGCCCAAGCCCATTGTATGTCATTTTTCAAAACCAGAAATGAAACGAAACCAAACCAAACGAAACGAATTAAAATCTGCCTAGGCCTTAGAGTTCGACCTGAAGATACTTCTTAATTAAATTGAAGCGATATCAAAGGGTAAAAGATCTAAACATTAATCTCCTCTATCTTTCTCAGTAAATTAAAAGTTTCTTCTAGATTGAACTGTTGTAAATAAACTAGTTTTTCTAAGACATAGATCTGTTAAAGATTTCAAAAGCCTTTAATCCCTTTTAAAAACATTTTTACTAAATCATTTAGGATTTATACTATGCGTAAGGAACCTTATAAATATATATACCCCTCTGTTAAACATTTAGAGGGTATTCCAAATGAAGCTTGTAGTGCGCTTTGGTCTCGGGCTTTTTACTGCACCGCACGTGCCAAGGCGGCGCGCGGCTTTTGCGCAGGCGCAGACTTTGTTATTGGGACTCCGATTCGGAGTTTGGTACAAAAAAATTCAGACATTCAAGAGAACCACAGCGATGATGATGATGATGACGATGCCCAAAACAGTTGTGGAACAGTTGTACTTCGTTGTTGCCGCTGGACATGGCCCCATGTTGGGGGGAAAACGCCCAGCTAGCCAAGAGCTGAGCGGCTTTTGAGGTAGTAAAAGCGAATTCTAGATGCTCTAATAAATTAAATAATGAGAAAAGTTCGGAAAGTATTATGATAACTTAATCATTTATTTATATATTTATTTATTATAGCTATAATAAAATTTCTAAGCCTAAAAGAGATGTACAAAAGTTACATTGATATTTAAATTAATTAAATATTGATGCAGATTATTATTTGAATTAAATATATATTATTTGTAAATTCGTAATTCCTGACTTAAATTATTTTATCTTGAAAATTTCAAATGTAATCGTAATGCTCTATGCATCTTCAACTCATACTGCCTTTGGTAAAACATCCTTTAAAATCAATGCTCATACTAAGCCCGTCTTTATTAGTTTTATCTTGGAAATATTTTACTATCATTTGAATTATTATATATATATAAATAAATACAATTAAATTTTTCTAGAAAAAAACCTAAATATATACACTTCTCTCGAGTTCCTCTGCAAACCAAAAGAATCGAAGAAAACCTAAGCGACCATGACTTTTGGGTTGTGCGATGATCAAGACAAGAAAATATAAAAAGAAGCTTTTGGCTCCCTAGAGTAAAAGTCATTTATTTTATTTGGTGATGTCTGTGTGAGTTGGGTTTTTGTTTTTTTTTTTTTCTAATTAAAAAACATCTTGGTAGAAACAAAATATCTTGGCTACTTCTGGGCTCGTGCCCACGGTCTCTAAGGTGCCTAAAGTGGGCGTGTTTTTCCTCGGATGACGGCGGAGATGGAGGCTGGGAATAGACAGCAGAGCTTCTTCTTGGGGCAGACATTGTAATTGTGGATGGCGATGGTGTTGAAGACGATGATTCAGCCGATTCTGCCTGACTGGAATATTTATGGCTCGTGCCAGTGAAGAAACCTCGACTTCAACCTGAACTTCAGCTTCGATTCTATCTCGACAGCCTCTCGAAACTGGATGGATGGGTGGCAGCTACTGAAAATTTGTAACTCATAAAACGGTGTTTCGATTTCCATGGAAATGTGGGACTTTTGGGAGCACAGCCTTGCACGTGTCTGTGTCCCTCCTGGCTTCATTTTCCATTTGCAGGTGTTGTTCCACACAATTTTCTTGGCCACGTTCTGATCTTTGACTGTCAGCAGCGCCCACGCCATTTGATCCCCAATGTCTTTGGCTTTTGTCTTGTCTCGCTAACTGTGTCAGCAATTAGTTGCGGGCCTTATTTATGGTTTCCATTTGCCATTTGCCTGTTAAATTAATTAAACACAAGCCAATAAGCGAACACAAGGTATCCATAAAGGCTTTTGGTGTTTGGAAAATAATACAAGGTCTTGTTGCTGAGTTCGGGGATTCAAGTGGGGGAGAGAATGTATTAGAAAGGATACGAAAACAAATTTTGTTGATTTTAAATAAAATTATTTTGTAATATTTTTGTCAAGTATTATTTAAATATAAAATTATAACAGTTGTAAACGATTTCTGGCCTTCTCAATAATTGTATGCAATTGTTTGCATATTAAAAATTTATCATACATTGTAAAATAAATTGTGTATTCTGCCATTTAACGTACAAACCAATAACAATAATGTGTTAATCACAAGTTCCCTCTCCACACAGCAATTAATTTACCCATAAATGTTACAAAATAAGAAATAAAACTCTCTGTCCGGCAAGTCAAATGTCAACGACCAGTTCAAAGTGTTTATAACTATCTTTTCAACAACGATCCGACAACCATTTTGCACAAAAAAGTAACAGAGCCGAACATTAGTCATCTGTGAGTGGCATGACAGACACAACCAATCGACTACAATAAACTTATCGCGCCTATAAAATCAATCAGCGTTTAATAAAAAATGAGAAAAAAATATATATATAAAAGAGAACAACAATAAAGAGCTGCTGCTGGTGCTGGAAAAGGAGTTCAGTTTCCGCACATGTGGAGCAGAGATCGGACAATGACTCATGGAGCGGAGACAGACCCAGGCCGAAACCCATAAATAAGCTTAAATATAAATATTTTGTAGCTCCTCGCGGAGTCCAGAGTCTTGGCTTATTTGCCCATTCGGCGTTGTTTATACAATAAATCTACCTGAAAAGGCCCGGCCCTCTGGCACATCTAATATGCCACTTAATCGTTTGATTGAGGCTTTGCAAATACCCTAAAATTGTTATGAATATTACTATTACATAGTTTGAAATAACCTTAAATTACATGTTTTGTATATTTTTTGTGTTTTTGTTGTTTTGTTATTTTATTAAAAATCGAACAATTTTTAAAATAATATTAAAGCTTAAAATTCCCCTTCAAAGCCAGGGTATTTCTGGTCAAAAGATGGTTCTAGCCTGGACCAACTTACTACCTGCACTTTGGGTGACTCATCCAAACAAATCTTGCAGTTCGGCCCACAGTTAAATGATCAACAATTCGTGGCTCGATATGATTAGCAAGTCCCTTGGCCGCGCTCAGGTAGTTAGACCGAAAATGCGGCGCGATGGCCAAGACCCTGGACCTGGCCAAAAGCTCTTCTGGCCTCCTCACTTCACACGTTTACGTTTCGCCAGTGAGTTCGTGCCGATGTCTGTCTGAGCTCTACTATATACTATATACACACAGATGACTCATGGCCAAATCAGAACTCCCTACCTCTGCAGCAGTCTCTTCTGGACTTGGAGGATCACCTCTTGATTTCTTTGCTTATTTTGGTTTAATGCGAATCTTGTGTTTTTCTGTTGGCTTCTTTTGTTGCGATTGCGGAAAGTGCACAAATTATGAGGACGATCAACAGGGGAATATAGCCTAGGTAGTCGCTTAATTTCTTAATTAAGTACGTTGGTGTGATGAGCAGACAGTAAGCCAATAAAACGGTTAAGATATGGGATATTGAGAACTTATCAATATATATTTTCTAGGTTCGAAAGGCTGAAACATTTTATAACTATAGGAAAATCAGAAAATATCTTCAGATATATATCCGTTTTCTCGAGGCATCTGACAATTTGAGGGCTGCCAATTAATTTTGTTATTTTTAACTTCGATGGTGATAGATTCATGGAGCAATTTTGCCATTTTCCGACAGGCCTTCTCGCTGTCAAACTGAATTTTCCTTTTTCTGTTGATGGTTTATATTTAGAGCTCAACTTTTCAGTCAGGAAAACAATTTTATTAAATCCGTAGGTGTGTCCAAATATTGGCTGTGATGCAAAATAGGATATTCAAAAGAGTGAAGAAGGCGTGGCCACTGTCTGAACGTTATACATGTATGTTTATTTATGGCTTGTGTGGTGCTTTATTAAGTTTAACAAAGGGTTTAAATATTAAAAAAAAAATATATAGAAATGCAATATAGAATTCGAGCCTTATTCTATCTTAAATTCTAACAGAAATCCCAATTTGGCATCATAAAATTGATAAGCAATTAGAGGAATCAATTGGTAACCTTCAATCACACGACTGTCATACATAATTCAAAAGCAATTAACACGATTTTAGTCTGTTTACTATATGTATGTATTTGTCTATTTTTAATTGCCGCAAAGCAAGTTGGCCAACTTGGCGATATTTATGTTGTAAATTTAATTGTAGCTGATGCCAAGGATATCAACTTCTTGTAAGAGGCAAGATTATTGTTGTTGTGTTTTAAATTGATTTATTTTTCTTGTTGTAAAAATGTAAACAATTTAATGTTTAAATATGAAAATATTTAGATACATCAAAATAAAGCTTAATAAGTATACTATGCCACTTTTTGTACAAAATTAAAATTGTCTTAATTGTCTAAAATTGTTTTAATACAATTTTTACTGAGAAAAATGCTGACATATTTATATATAATTATAGTGACAAGAGTATGTATATAGTGCTATAAAACCCAACAAGGGCTTCATAATATTCTTTTTTTCTATTGATCATAACATTTATCTAGATGCAATCTGCACATAAATTTCACATAAAATTTGTTTGCCACAATTGATTTTTTATTGCCAGCTTGATGCCTGGTAATTATTTAATGGGATTCTTTTGTTCGTAGAATTTATGGTTTAAATAAGTGTCCTCTCTTGGAAATAAAACATTTCAATGTGAACAATGATAATAGGATGGAAAGTATCTCGCTACGCCTACACTAAGCTAAAAGTCTAAAGTCTTTTCATTTGTATATAATTGAGGATTGTGAAGTCCTTTCCTTTCCTTTTCCCTTTCCTTTTTATTTTTTTGAGTGTTTATAATAATGAAAGTAGTTCTTATTAATTGATAAACAAAAATTGGGAACAGTTTTAACAAGATTTCAAGACTTAATCCAAGATTCACCCACTATTCATTCCCATTCTTAAACAAAAACTCAGCAACCACCTACCCCAATAATGTCATTAACAATGTGGCCACGTTGACCCACTTTCACTGGCCAGAGAATGTGAACAGCTGTCAGAGGCTGTGAGATATGGGACAACCCCTGAGACATGTCCAGGGAAGCGATAAACCACGACAGGCGACACACTGGACAGGGGACAGGAGACAGGGGACAGGAGACGGAGGCCACCGACGCGATGCTCCTCCATCGCTCATCCCACTGAAAGCGAAACAAAAGACAAAGGACTTTGGCCATTATGGGGAATACTTACTTCCGATATAAGCGATATGGATCGCGATCTTTCGATGGGGAACTGAACTCACGATCGACGCCCACACATATGGGGAATCGGGGCACAAAAGATGAGTTTTGTTGGCGATGATTAACACGATGTGTGAGAGGCTTTATTAGTAGATGAGTTTGATGAGACTACATCAGGCAAACTGAGGTATTTACTCAGACTTGGAGCCTTCTGGAATAATTTCCTTAAGCAATACAAGTCAAACAAAATGAGGACATTTATTAAACTGTATTTAAATGTTTATAATAATTTATATATAAATTAAATTATGAATAATAATGATTAATGAGTATAACATATAAAAGTTTAATGGTGATCTTGATTTTTAAATATTGTCTTGTGTTTTTCCTCAAAATTAAGCAAACTTATTAATATTTACTCTTAAAACTAATTAAAATTTAATCAAGAACCTAATCAGACATTTAAGTGACAATGAATTATCAATTGAATCAAAAGAGAATATTTCCTCCATCTTGTTAAATTAAAAAAAGTCATTACTTATTATTAAAAAGTTATATTGAATATACTAGTTAACAAAACAAAAATATTTTTCTAGCCATAAATCTATGTAAAGTATTTATTGAACACAACCCCAGGCACATCTCTCCCATAAGGTAGGACTCCGAACATAAACACTTCCCAAGTATGGTGATCCAAAGAACTTTCATAATGATCAAGTAAAGCATTAATAAAAAGCAATTCCATAATATATTCAAACTCACCATGGATTTTATTTCTTCAAAGTTCTCCAAAACCAACTGAAATGGTCTTTCCGTGCTGAAACCTTTCGCGTTCAACAAATTCATGAAGGACTCAACGAATTGCCGGGTTATGGAGTTACCTAAATGAAGAGTTCTCAGATTTGTACAGTTCTGAAGCATTTCGAGTAAGTGTTGTTCTCCAAAATTGAAATTAGTCCGTTCTACATTTGTCAAACACAGTTCCAAAAACTCCAAAGTGTATGCATGCAGTGAGATCCAATAAAGCCATTGAAAGTCTGCAGAATAATTAAAATTCGCCCTGAATCTTAGTGATTTCAGTTTCGGAATATGTGGCAACATCGAGTACGTGTGACAGGAGAATATTTCCAGATCTTGTAATTCATTCAAGCACGAGTTCTGATTTTCCATTATGTTGATGTTAAACATGTGCAAAATGCGAAGATTTCTCAGAGTCGAAAGAGCTTCGAATATATTAATGGCCTGGGAGTGGCTCCTCAAGTTCAGGCTGAGCTCTTCCAAATTAATTAGATTTTGTAACTGATAAACTAAAAGGGATAAATGGGATTTTAAGAATAGTTCCAGTTGGATTTAAGCTTTAAAACTAACCTACGTTGCTGGCAAAACCATGAAGAAGTAATTTAGTAAGGTTTGGTAGCAGCATCAGGGCGTTGATGATATTCACAGAGGGATCACAATCCTCACCTATATGCAGGTGAATTGACTTTAGGCTTTTCACATTGAGTAGCAGCGAAGTGATTTGCATCCAGTTCTCACTATTCACATTGAATTTTATTGACTCCAAGAACGGGCACTGAGTCTCGATCAGGTGAAATGGAATATAATTGTGGCTGTCCCATATGCCATTTATTTGTCGCACTTGAGAGCCGCACTGAGGCAAGATTACTGGCCAGTACATGGTCGATAATTTGCGAATATCGATTTCTACAAATTCACTTCGACTGTGCATGGCAAAAGCCTGGCCCAACAGCGGATCTGTTTGGGCCAACTGCAGTTTGTCATGGAAGTTGAGCTTTTGAAATATTAAATCCAGAACTTCCGTCGGCAAAAATGTGAGGTAAATTTCAGCTTCCATTGTGAGACTGAAGAAACTAAAGGCTAGCTTAACGCTAGACAGTCGCACTGATACTGAATTATTTCTGAAGCTTAGGAGAGGCTTATAAGACTTCGTCTAATAGGCGACTGATAAGGGGTAACCTCCTTGTCTGACATTGTGTTGCGTGGAATTAAATTCGGGGATTTGTAATTTGTTACATTAATCGAAAGCAACGTAATTTTTTAAGCTCTTAATCAGGTGTCTAAAGAGGAAATTAATTATTTTATTAGCTAACTATTTAAATCATTAAATTTACTTTACTTTGTTAAGCCTCTATTATTTTGATTTTTAATTTATACTTTTGATCTTTTTATTATCTACAAATGTACAAATTATTTAATGACACCTATGAAATGCATTAAAAAATATGTTTCTCAAGATTTTACAATCACAATCACAATGTATCTATTAAACTGTAAAACACGAACTCAATTCTGTGTTTTTAATAACCGATTGACAATATAACAAGGTAAAATCAAATATAGTTCAACCCTAAAAATTCTCGAAATACATTTACTTTTTCAAATTTCAACATATATCTAAAATCTACCTTTTTTAATTAAAGTGTGATATCTTTCCAAGCTTCATTTCTTGCCTTTTTCAAATAATTTATTTCTTTATCTTCCTGATATAAATAATTATTCCGTGTTCTAAAGAAGAGTATGTAAAACTTTGTTATCCCTCGGTATAATAAAGTATCTTTATTCGTATCGAACTACTCCCGAAGCGGATGGGGCACCTTTTTTATCGTTGCAATCGGAGTCTTCTTGGCTTTTGCGTACAAAAGGCAATTTATTAATTATGCATAAATGGCAAAGGCCCTGTCGAAGTTGGTGAAAAGCGGGGAAACGCGCGGGAGTTGTGTCGTCGGAAAGTTCAAAAAGCAATCAAGTTCTTGAGTGCCGACAGCAGTTCTCAGCCGATTGTACAGTTAAATATATATATCTGCATATATATATTTAAGCAGAGGGACCAAGAGACCGGAATCGAAGAGTTTATAGCCTGACAAAATGCTGCACTTCAACTGGAATCACCTTAAATGGCAGATACTTTTGTCTTTTGTCGAAGATCTTTTTTTAACGGCCCTAAATTATAAAGAACAAAAAGTTCTCCGTCAGAAAGCAAACTTTTTAATTTCAATTTTGGGCATCATAAATTATTATAGGAAAAAAATTAAGAAAGAAAAAAAATTAGAGTCCATTACTAGATATTCTACCTGCGTCTGGAGATCCTCAAACTCCTACATGTGTTCCCAATGTGTGTGCCCCGATCCGGTCCTATCTGCTCTGAACACCCCGTAACACCATTTTTCCCTTCCCTTTATTTTTTTTTTGTGGGTTCTCTGTGCTCCTTGGTAAAGTTTTAAATTTCTTGGAAATAAAAGCCTGGCCATTAGTTTTCGTCCTTCCCTTTTCTATCGCTCTACGCTTGGCTGGCCCTTTTTTATTATTATTTCTGTCTTTTTCGGGGTATTTTTTGGGACAGGCAAAATTTTGCAGCTACCTAAGGAATCGAGCAGCGATAACTAGTGGGAGTGAGATGGATCCGAGAAACTGAGATGGAGTGAGATAGAGCTAGCGATGCTGAAGAAATTCTAAGGGTAGTCTAGTCTTCTAATTATACTCTTTTTTTGTCGGATGATCAGCACGAATTTGTGAAGCAGCTTGTCGCCTTTAGTGGGGTGTCAAGGGAATATTATTCATAAAGATGCAGCTAGTTTCACGTAATATAGTAATATCTAAAAAATATATATAAATATAGCATGTTTATCAAAGGTATATATACTAAAAAGAGGGAATAGAATATATGGCCTTAGAAGGCTTTCTCTTAGAAAAGATACTCAAGGCAAGATTAAGATACTTTTGTATATAATTTATCTTAACATATATTAATATTATTATTTTTTGCTGTATAAATCATTATTTTTAAGCTTTAAAGGCAATAATAAAAATGTTCAAAAAAAGATTGCATTACTTTTACTAAGAATAAAGAATAAAATAAACTTTGAATTTATCATAATATATATTTCAATTTTCTTTGCTATATAAATCTTTATTTTTTAGCATTAAAACCTTCCCCAGTTTTGTCATATAATAATAAAGATATTAACAAATATTTTCAAGAAAAGATGAACATGCTTTAATAACATAGAGCATGAAGAATAAAATAAAAACTGATTTAACCTTTAAAAAATATTTAAATTTTCTTCGCTGTATATTTTTATGTTTCTTATCCCTTCCAAGCCTTGCCTCACTTTGTTTAATTTTAAAAATGCAATTTTAACTGAATCTGCAAAGTATCTGAGATGAGTATCTCCAACTTGTTAGAGTATCTTCTAGTCCACTTGACTCATTTGTTCGAACCGATTGTTGGCTCTTCCAAGTGTTATCTGCCTCTCGGCCTCTGGCCGTGCGTTTATTTAATTTTTTCATTCGGGCTTCACTTGTGCCCCTCTCTTGCTCGGTGGCTCTGGGGCTGCCTACGAAACCATGTGCAGGTGTCCAATATTTTCTATTTTATACCGCGTCATCGGGGCTACGGAGGAGGAGTATATATATATATATATAAAACAAACCAAAACTAGTTCTAGATTTACAACCCGCCGGTTCCCGCTTGCCGCCTTATTTTGCCCATATTTTCGATTCGATTGCGTATAACAAGTTTAGCTGTCTCGTCCGTCGGTTTTCGAACCGTTCTTTCGACTCGACACAAAGTGCTTTGCATCCATGCAACGTAGCGTCGTCACAGTTCTCCCCATACAATACCTATTTTTTGTTTTTCGATTTTTGTTTTGGTTCCTCAACGCGGCTGTTCTTATTTTCTAAGCTTGTGTGTACAGAAAAAAATGGGAAATTTTATTAGAAAAATAAAAGTGATTAAGTCTATGAGAAAGTATTTAAATTTTCTATTAGTAAGGATGTTTTTTATGATTAATATTAAATATAAAACCAGAACAATTCATTAAAAGAATCTTTAAAATCTCCCAAAATCAAATACCTGTTATATAATTTGCTAAAAAAATATAATAATAATATATTAATGTATTCCCTGAAATAATTACAAATTAATAATATTATTTATTCTTATTTTCTTTGGCCAGAACCATTCTTTCAGTGTAATTTTGATTAATATTATACACATGTTAGATTCGAGGTTTTCGAGGCCCCATGTGGAGTGCCCCCCTCTCTTCTTAATAATCTCCCCATGCCTGGTAATTACCCAAATTTGGCGTCACTATCCGTTAAAGGGTTTAGGTCTTTTTTTATGGAAAGAGGATTAAGGAAGGGGTATAGTCCAAAAAAACGGTAAAGTGGAATTAAAGTTTATTTATGGAGTTGCCCTCTAACGATATTTTAAAAGGTTCGATAGGGGATAGTAAAGACAGAGAGAAAGAGGTCTTCTAAGTAAATGCAATGTAATTTAAATAGTTACAAAGAAAAACATATTTGGACATGCAAAATGTATTTTATTGCTTTTAATTCAATTTAATATTATTAACTTTAAATTTTGTTTATGACAAACGATCTTCATGCACAATTTCAACATCCTTCCAGTAAGCATATTCCCCAAAGATTTCACTATCCCTCGAACTATCCTCTGCCATTATTTGATCGAAAGGATAACCCAAGGGCAGCTCATCCCAACGGCTAATACCCTTGCTAAAGTCACAATTGAGTTCATTTCCCTGCCGGGCCTTAAAGTCATAGGCAGTGCCAACAATCATTAAGCGCATCCTTACAGGATTTCCTTGGCCGCCTCGCGGTAAAATCAGGCGCCTAGGGAAACCACAATTCGGTGTGGAAATGTTCATGGGAAATTCATAGTCCTCGTCCCTTTCGGCCAGCTTCACAAACTTGTACAGTTCGGTGAGTGAGATGTGATCCCCGACCAAGCCATTGAATTCCTTGGACTCTCTGGTTATACGATTCAATCCTGGATACATCACAGTTAAGAATGTATCCAAATGATAGAAGGGTTCCCTGTGAAGGGATCCTCTGACTGAAGTGGTCAGAAAAGTTCGGAAAATTACAGATTGTGTTCGATTGTTGCTCGAGACATCTAAAGTATAGCTGAAGTCCATTTGTTGGAGTCTATACTGCCTTTTGTGGAGTGTAAAAGGCCACATAAATTGCCCGGCTATATAGAAATGCTTCTCATGAAGGAGATTGCTGAGATCCACATCCACAGGTTGATCGTAGGTAATCAAGGGACTAATCTCCACATCAGTGATGCTAAGATCCTTGGGTATATAAGACGTGCGGATATTAGTATTCTGAAAAGCCTGACGGTACCAATGATAGGAGTGCAATAGTCGTTCAGCAAAGTAATAAAAGTATTCAGATCTCAGAGAAGTGCGGGGATCTAGCCAAAGTTGAGGTTTAAATTCCACATCTTCTTTTACAAATTGTGTCCAATCGTAGGGAAAAAGTTCTCTAAGACCAATCAACCAATTGTTGTCAGCATCCAAGTTAATGAAACTGCCATTGGCTTGAATATAACTTCGGGAGGCGATTGCTTCGTCCACTAAAGACTCCAATCTCTTAAGATATTCATCAATTCTCTTTGTAATTTTATAGTTGTCATTATCCAGGCTTAACTTTTTATATGGCAACTGCTGGCCATAACGCTCCAGCTTATAGCGAGCTAGTATTTGGCTTAGTTGGTAATACCACCACTCCTGTAACTGATCCTGTGACTCCTCCTTAGCTAACACTATGCCCATGTTCAGGTAATACCAATAGGACTGCCAGCCAATGTCCTCCAGCAGGTGTTGAAGCTTATTTCTACTTTGCTGAGGTTTCTCCTTCATTCTCAGAATATTAACATCAGCCATTGCCTGAAGCCATTCCTGGGAGTTCCTCAACGGACCTCCTTCCAAGGCGAAAGGTTCCATTTCCTGAGGATGAACTTCCTCTATTATATCTCGTTCATTCTCTTGTATTGACCAAAAATTGGCAAAATTAAATTTCCTGGCTTCGCTGACGGTTACAGCATCGTGAAAGGATTCAGGCCACAATTCATAGACTTTGGGCATGATCAGGGCCTGATAGTCTTCCCTTTTTAGTAGCACTTGCATCAAGGCTTGAACGAAAATACCCGGATTTATAAACATACGAGCCCAGCAAATATTTTGCCATAAAGTGTACCAATCTCTGGTGTTGTAGAAAAATGTATAGAGCCCCAGAGTCTGTTCGTAATGATCAGCATTCAATGGGTTGTAGGAGGCCTCTCTAGGTAAAAGTTTTCCCAAATTGAAAGCATCATGAAACCGTGTCATGCGTTCGTTGTAAACCTTAAAAGTGAAATTATTTATTTAGATTATATTTATATTTGTTTTTTTTTACGTACCACATACTGCTCCTTATCGGTTACCAATTGCTGTCCCAATAATCGCCATTGTTCGTTCATAAGAGGTTCGCTAACATGATTGAGAATTTCCAACAGAAATTGCTGTTTCTCCAAATAGTAACGATTACCTAAGGTTTATTTAATTATATTAATTATTATTTATTTATAAAGCTAAACTAAGCTTACCTATAACATCTGCAGTAAGAACATTCACGAAAATATTTAAAAAATATAATGATAAGAGGCCGCGAAATTTCATCGCACTTGTTTGCCAAACACGAACCGAAAATAAACTGAAATGCATTTTGATTAAGCTATATTTATGGCTCTCTGACATAATCTGGTATTCAGCAGGGTGTTCCACTTTAATTATTAAATTATTAGTATTTAAATAGATGAAATATAATAAAAAAGGTATTTAGAAAGCTTGTAAATATTTATATATAGACCAAGCTTGTAATAGTAATATGTTTTATTAGCATAATTTTAATGTTGTTAAAGGCAGTTACTTATATGACTAAAATTATTTAATTTAATTTCAAGATATATACACTTAATTATATATAATTAAAACCTTGCAGTATTAAGAACACTTTTAAAGCAACCACTTATATTTTGTATAGGAAAGTGCTCTGATTTACCTTTGTTTACAATTGATACAAGTATTGTTTACTTTGTTCCAACTAAGTGGCTATTGTTGGTTAATGTGTATATACATTTCAGTGAAAATTACCCTAAGAGCGAGTCTCATTTGCCTGTTAGTCACCAGGAACGACCACCGTCGATCACTTCCTCCTCCTCCTGCCCACCGGCTGTGCAAATGTGCGGACATTAAATTGCCAACAAGTCGGTCGGTTCGGTCGGTGTTTCTTGGTGCCTCTGATGTCTGCTGATGACGACTGGATGTGCGGAAAAAAGGGCAAATTATAATGCGAGAAATGTTAATTACAGTCGTCGACGGGCCGACTCGACTCGGCTCGGATGTCTGGGTTTATATAGTATATATCTGGCCCATTGTTCGCCCAGAAATTGGCGCATTAATGTAAATCGGCAGCCAGGCATGACGGATTATAGGAACTCAGACCTAGTCCAGATGCAGGCCGACTGAAGTAAATTAACGTCCAGTTATGGCACAAAGCTCTTTGTTCCCGGTGACAAAACGTTGCGCTCGAAGAACTTAATGAGTTGGAACCGACACGTAACGTAAGCGTAAAAGGAAGCCCTGCTGAAGATACTTGATTCCCGATCCGCAGATACTTGTAGCTACTGTATCTTCGCTGATTGATTCTTATTGATGGTGGCCAGAAATAAGCCTATTAGGACCGTTACGGATCGAAGCAATTGCTGTCTCATCAAAACTGATCAAGGAAAAGTTTAGGGCTAACAAAACGTGACAAACTGCTGCTGGTGAATATTGTCTAATCATTGTCAATGTTGAATAGCAAGTAAATGCACTGAAAGAAAAGGGGTAGGGCTATTTTTGAGGTAGAAAATGTACATGAAAATGTATGATTTCCTGAATTTTAAGGCTTTATGTAAATGGTGTTTGTATATGTTTAGTTATTGTGATCTTTAATTTTTGATAAACAATTTTGATATATATATTTAAGGTATTATTATAGATTACTTTATTTCAAGGAACAGAAATCAGGACTAGACTATACTGTACTAGTTAGAATTAGATCCTTTGTCAGAAGACAGGTTTGTTTAAACCATCTATTTCCTTTTTAGAACATATATCATAAGCAAACTTTGATATTTGCTTCACAGAATCATCCATACTTCAATATTTTAAATAAACGTATGTAAAGTTTATTAAGAAATATAAATAGAAATATATTTTAATTCACTGAAATCGGGATTAAAGTATATCAGAAGACAAGGCCAGAAGGTTTTGTAACTATCAATGTCAATCGTACCACAGATATTATCAGTATCCCTTAATATCTTTGTCACCGAATTGTGAATTTCTGATGCATTTATCTCTATAAAAAATCGTACATTATTTTAAAAGTATTACAATTTCTTGTAGTGTAATATATAATACCGAAAGTGACTACAAATCCCTTTGCACGTGCATGGGCACCATGGGGTTGCCTTTGCCTTCATCTGGATTCTGGTTTCCCGTCTTCGATCCTGAGTGCTTTGCATAATATTAGCACATTATCCGGGATCTGGGATCGCGGATCGCATTGCATCTGCATCTTGGCACAGAATTTCCATGGGCTTGCCATCATCATCAGCATCATCAAATTGCCATAAATCGTCGCCCCTCGTCGCTCCTTTCAAATGTCATCACAGTCTGGTTTTTCCTTTTTTTTTTCTTTTTTTTTTTGTTGTCTTCCTTTCCGCTGCTGGCGTTTCCGTGATCCTTGGCCCCCGGGAGGCTTATGAAATGCAAATTACATTTCAATAGTGCGCTTTAATAGTAGGTCTCCGTAACCCATCCGCGCACTTTGTTCTTTGTCATCGGTTGCCTGACGATTGCCCCCTTTTAGCGCATTGGAATTGTATTTAAAAAGTCATTATCGGGCGGATCCCAGCGTACCCCTCCTACCAATTTCAGTGCATCAATCACTGGGCGCCTTTTGTCAACCTTTTCGTTTTTCAATTTTTTCTTTTATTTGTAGTTTTAGTTATTGTTGTTGTTGGGCTATAAAACGCTCGGAAAATGAACATCATCTTGGGCATTAGGCGTGTGATTGGTGGGGTAAAGCGCTGCTGGAGGGTTTTCCTAGGTTCTAAAGGGGTTTTAGGTGTTAGGTGTTGGATTTTAGGTTTTTTTGTATATCAGAAAAACTGCTTTGGCTTAAAGATTTTATTTAAAAAGGAGCTACTAGAGTTGGGGAGAGTTTAGAATGTTATTTACTTTGTTTAATGGAATATTGTTGCTTTGTTTATGATCACCATTAAGCTAAAATTTATTTAATTGAGTTTTTAAAATTTAAAATGTCAAAAAAATAAAATTTCTATATAATACTTGATCAACCCTAAAACTATCTTTAAGTAAGCCCTGCAAGGACTCATATTCCCTGACTCACTTCCCAAAAATGTATCTACCGATCGCTTTTTCTCAACTTCAATTACCATAATTCCCTCGCCTTGAAGTGATTACATAACCGCTTTTAACCTTCCATTTTCTAACTATTTTCACTCACTCAGCTATCTCTGTGGCAACCTCAAAAAGCTTCTTATATTTATTGTGACCATATATTTTTGCTTTTGCTGAACATATTTTAGGTCTGACGCATACGCACTCGCTTGGGGTCTCTTGGAATGGCATGTGGACCTCGGGCAGGGCAGCACCACCTCGTCGTCAGTGGCAAAATGTGTAACCAAACCGAGCTGCAGTGAATCATCGCTCCGAAAGACCAGCTCCAGACCGCTGGGCTACTCGATCGGTAGTCGTCGGGGATGGCTTTAATAAGGCAAGTCGACAAAACATTCAAAAATTGGGTCAACCAAGATAATATTCAAGTAAGTTTTTCTTGTTTATACAATGCACTCGAAGAATTAAGTAGGATTTAAATATTAAACTGAGACTTACAAATAATTAATTATACTTCCGATCGTTGCAAATGAGCTTTAAAAGAAAAGGAAACTAATTAAAGTTTTAGAAATTAAAATATTCTTTGAATCGATATTTATTGATATTTTTATATGACAATTTTATCGACATATCAAAGTTTAAAAAACTCATAACTAGGCCAAAAATGCATTAATTTTAATTAGAAAAGCAGTTTTATGTTAGTTTTTATAAGGTTTTTAAATCTACATACTCAATTTAAAATTCTAAAAAATTCAAATTTTTCGCAATTTTTGATCATTTTAATGATGTAACCCCTTACATTTTTTTGAAAATTTTGAAAAAAATTAATTTTTGCCGGACATTGCTAGATCGATTCAGCTTTTGATGCTGATCACGAATATATATGATTTATAGGGTCGGAAATAAGTCCTTCACAGATTTAGAAGATTTTTACTAAAATTATAATATTCTGCAAGGGTATATAAATCAGTATTTACACCTCCCTCTGGCTCTTAAATTTCCCCAAGTGTACATAAATGGAACCAATTTCGAGTGATCTTCTTGTCCCGAAATTTAATACACTGCTGAAAATGGGGATGGAGGAGGACGCAGAAGCTCCAAACAATGGCAGGGCTTTCATGCGAACTGTCACGACTTGTCACGACAATTAACCAAGTCGATGGCTATCGGTGGCCGTCATCTATCGCTGGATGGAAACTCAGGAAACGCCCGCCCACGCATGTCAGCCAGCCTTTAAGGCCTTAAGCGTTAAACAAATTAAGTGTCTGGGGAATTACTGAAATACGACGCCAATCGAGGCAGGAGGAGCGAATGCATCAGGTAGAAGGTAGAGGTGGAGCCGATGACCCAATTCGCTCAGTGCACTTGCGCGACCATTTTTGGGTAAACACTAAAGAACCCTCTGCTGGTGGTGACCCCATCCAGAACCAGAACCCCTCTCTCATATATATTTATATTTATACATTTCTTCTTTTCCAATATTTGTTTACCATTTAGTTTATTATGCTGCGTGTGCGCCTTGGTTCTTGCCTTGTTTGATTGCCCTTATTGGCCTGCCCGACGACTGTCGTGGTGATTTTCAATTCAAGTTATGATTATTATATGTTGGGAAAATCAAATAACGGTCGTACGTACACACACACACACACACACAAAACTCAGCACGGTGATAATTTCCATTTGATGAGTTTTCAATTGGAGTTTCCCTACCAATGGGTTTTTTGATCTCTCTCCGAGGTGTTGGTTAGTTTTGTTAATACGCCAAAAGCCTTACAAATATCATACATCAGTTCTCGTTTTGTTTGACATCTATGAGAACGAAGTTTTGTGGGTTATATATAGCTTAATTGATGGGTAATGGGCCTGGGAATGGTAAAGTGTAAAGTGTACTTTGAGTGGTTAATATATGCGGTAATTTAAAGCTGAAATATATGAGGTTTTACTGGAGAAAAGGGAATACTTTTGTTAAATAGCTTTATTTCTTACTTAACTAAATATGATTTAATCAAAGATAATCTTTTTTTGGTCATCAGAATTCTTTGTTATTTTATTTATTGAAATTTGTATATTATTTTAAAGGTATCAAGTATTTTCCTGTATTTTAATCTGATATTCTATATTCTTTATAAGCATATAAATCATTATATGAGCAGTATATGTTCTGCTCTCGTTTAAGAATCTTTACTGCCTTCCCCATCAGCTTTCCTGACAGTTCCTTAACGAGTTGAAAGCGCCCAATCATCGCGAGAATTAACACCGATCTCCGTCAGCCCACCTGAAAAGTTCTCATCGTTTTATGTGATTTGTTCTGTGCCAGTTTACCTTATTTTTCGTCTTGTGACAAATTTACGGGGAGTGACTTTTGTAAACTGCATTTTAATAATTCTTTTTTGGAAACGCTTAATCATGGTTAGCCTCGATCCGAGGGATGATTCTTAGGTGTACAAGTTGTGTTTTCCCCTTTCAAGACTTTCATTGCAAAAAATGCCAAAGCAAGTCTCCCTGCTGTCTGCCGCAGCAAAAAATCTAAAAATAACAAACAGAATGAAAAAATGAGAAAAGAAAAGATAAAAAATATTGTAAACAAAAAATTGTCATTCCCCTCTTTTCAGAGCAGAGGGAATTCTTTTGGTTTATAAATACAGAACTGCCGCACGATTGTCAAAGTTGACAATTTATTTTTAATCAACGAAAATACACAGACACGGTTCGCATATCTTGCAGATACAATTTTTTCCACACTAAAGATAGGCATTTCGCGTTTCCACATTTCCAGAGGGACTGTCTCTAAGTTATTCTAAAGAATAAAGTACAGATAATACAAATAGAAGGGTATAAGATTTGTAAGAAGGGAAAGGGATATAAATAGGGGAGTTATATAGCATTTAATTCCTTAACAGATTTATATTTAAAATGTATCTTGTTGTTTAAAAAGGTTGAGATTTTTTCCGAGACAAACTCTTGTCGCATCTGCTCTCTTAACCCATTTCTGAGGTGATCTCAGTGACCCAGAAGTGGCGGCCAGCCAAGCGAATCACTTGCTCCAAAGAGGAGCAGCCACTGGCCATCCCTTGGGCGGCTCCTCTTTGATTCCAAGCCTGAAAGAAGCTGCAAAGAGTTACTGGAGCATGATTTGAGATTCGCTTTCGTTTTGCGGCGGATCGATTTCAATG
Organism: Drosophila bunnanda; assembly: GCA_035046265.1. Classification (NCBI taxonomy): domain Eukaryota; kingdom Metazoa; phylum Arthropoda; class Insecta; order Diptera; family Drosophilidae; genus Drosophila; species Drosophila bunnanda. The sequence continues at coordinate 11,160,725 of JAWNOB010000075.1, forward strand.
GAGTTTGAGGGAGAATGATTACACACTCAGCTGCGGGCCGGATCTATTCGAGGATCACACGTTTTTGGGTTTTATTTTTTCGGGACCAAGCACTGGCCTGGGTCCAGCAATTACAGTAATTCCAATTAATATGCGGCAGTCGGATCGGTTTCCTTTCGTGGCGCGTGCTGCATGCCAGCCCAGCATCTGTATCTATCTGCCAGATACTCGCCGCACTTATTATTGTCCATCTATTTGTCTTTGATCAATCGCTGCCGTAGTTGCAGTTGCAGTTGCAACCGGTAGCTGAAACTCTTGGCCCCGCAATTATAAATGGCTGCCGCCAGAGCCCGCAGAGTTGGCCACTTCTATAATTGCCCCAAAAGGGGGAAATCACCAGCACCAGCACCAGCAGCTAGTAACTATATAACAACAACATTGTATCTTGACGGAGACACGCTAACTGCAATGGCTTAGGAAAATAAAAAAAAAGATACATACGAGGCGTTCTATGACTTTTATCGCACAGTTTCTGGCTAACTGCAGGCGATGCTCTGATGAGGGTAATCCCCAGCTGTATCTTTCACATATTCAAAATTAACTAACGATCTAACTGTTTTTGCTCCAAAGATACACAGTTCGTGCAGTTGTTGGTTTTCGATTTTGACTATTTTAATATAATTTTGTATAATTAACCTAACTTGGTTTACTTGAGGTTTTAATAAGGGGTTCTTTTTGATACAAAATAATGTTGAAAATATATAAAATTATGAACAGATTTTATATTAAATTTTTCTAAATTTGAATTGTGATAATATTAGAAGAAGGATGTGTGTATGCACCTTTAAATAGAAGCTTATATCTATCAAGAAAGCAAATTATATAAAGGCAATTTTGGTTATGTTGGAAACTATGTGTTTATATGTTTTCCTTTTTATCCATCTCTCTATCTCTCTATCTCTTTATCTCTCTATCTCTCTATCTCTCTATCTCTCTATCTCTCTATCTCTCTATCTCTCTATCTCTCTATCGCTCTAACTCTCTAACTCTCTAACTCTCTAACTCTCTAACTCTCTAACTCTCTAACTCTCTAACTCTCTAACTCTCTAACTCTCTATCTCCCTATCTCCCTATCTCTCTATCTCTCTATCTCTATATCTCTCTATCTCGTATCCCATTATCTATCTTCCTATCTATTAATATATCTCTCTTTCCCTCTATCTTTTTATCTATATCATTTGTTAAGTACCTATCTCTCTTCCTCTCTCTCTCTCTCTCTCTCGAATATATCATATATATATCTACATATCTATCTATCTTTCTAACTAAATTCGAAAATTAAAAAAAAATGGTCTTTATAACATTAACCAAAATCAATGCACATGGTCAAATCGATCGCAAAACGACTTAAATATGGGTTCATTGGCTCTGAGCCTGGTATATGGGCATCCTACCCTTTACCTTCCTGGGCAAGCTCAGGCATATAATTTCGTTGACGCGCAGAATAAATGATAAATGCAATCATTATAAGAAACACAGCACAAAACGGCAGAGAAACGAAAACTTGGGCGAACACGAACGCATGATTAAAACTTTGCCAAAAGATGGCCAGAGAGATGCTGGAGCAGGGCAAGAAGATGGCCAGGACATGGACTGGGATGGAGGGTTCGTGGAGCTGGAGTCAGGGTTTTGGGGTTCGCTTGATGCAGATACTTTATGCACTGGAATTTAATTCGAGATCAAATTCTATGTATTTTAATTCCAAAAATACTGAACAGAATTTTTTTATATATTGGAAATAATATGCCATACATATTTTTTAAATTAAAAACTCTTTAGTAATTTCTCCAAGTGCTGAGTCCAATGCGTGTGCCGTGCCTCCCCTCCAGTTCGATCGTGATACGCTGACCGAGTGCAGCGCGAATGTTTTATGACCAGCCCCGACCGCACCGGGCATAATTTGTTAGCCTGGCCAAGAGGACCGAGAGGATGCTGCCCCTGATCTGATATCGGGATCTGGTGGACCCGCTGCCTGGACCCTGGCCCTCGCCTGTCCGCCCCCTTTTTTGCACAGAAGCTGTCCCCACTCCGCTCCATTTCGATTGCGTATAATTTTTGTTCGCTTCATTTTATACATTTTGCAGTCAATTTTTTTTTGTTTTTTTGTATCTTTTTGGGCCTTTGGTCGCTCCTTCATTGGCATCATTTGCCTGCGGGGCATAATTTTTGATGGGCTTTCGTCTGCTTCTTTGGAAACCCAAAAAGCCAAGAGAGGTATTGTAGCGCTACCTGGTTACCTATATGGCAGTTTCGTTTGGCTTTATAAATCAAAATTATTATTTAAACCTTAAGTATTTTTTTGGAAAGTAAAGGAGGTTTGATTTATATATTTTAGAATTTAAAAGAGAGGTCAAATATATATTTTTTTAATATAAAAAATGAAAAGTATTTGGAATAAATGATGTTCCAATTTAAACTAACATCTGATTTTTTGAAATTAATATTCTTCAAGTTCTTACTAATATCATATTTATTAAAAGATCTTAATATAATTATATCATATATATTTAAAAAGAAATATTGTTGTAGTTCATTTTATTACTCTGAAAAATAATTTAGCTTGATATATTTTTGAGGATTTAACAGAGAGGCTATATATCTTTTATTTATATACAAAATTACTTTAAAAAATATAAGAAAAATACTATTCTTCAAGTTTTAAGTAATTTCACATTTTACAGAGACTTATTTTTAACCTATAAAGGTTAAAGGGTACTTCCTGTCTGCTTGGTGGAACCTCTTGCTCCACATTCTCCGCGAATCCTAATAGTTTCTTTCTTTCTTCTTTTCTCTCAGAGTTTCTCAATTGTTTTTTGGTAGACGTTGAGCATTTGCTTACTCCCTTGCATATATATATATGTATATACATATATGATGATGAGGAAATATGCTACACATTTTCACTTTATGAAGAGCCTGGACTGAATCCTCCTCCCTTTTGTATCCTGAGGCACTCAGGGAACGGCAGCAGCAGTCGAAGCGACAGCGATCGACCCTCGGGCCTCAAAAAGTTGGGCTCAGCGTGAATATTTTATTTCTTTTTTCACGCAGAAAAAGAAGAACTGGACAGATCCAGCTGGGTACAGGGAGAAAAAATATATACAATAAATTGATTTAAGTTGTGTAGGGTTCTATAATTCCTTCACTTCAGCAAGCATTAATTTATTAACTAAATTACATTTATTTATTTGGTTCAGTGCACATCTGTGTGGGGTGAGGATTGGCCTGGGGTTTGGGGTTTGGGGTTTGGGGTCTGAGACTGGCTCTGGGTTTGGGTCTTGCTCTTGTCTGTCGCGGACATGGGTTTGCTGATGAACGCCGTTTCGTGTTTGGCATCTTAAGGTTGCCTTTTTGTACCCAGCATTAAAATGGGGTTAAGGTATATTCAATTTTGGAAATTAAAAAAATTTAAGATATAAGACAAGATTAATATATTCAAATGTTTTTGATAGTTACAAAATAAAGGGTTTTATTACAGTTAAGTAAATTAAAGTGTTACTCTTTGTACCTATTAAGGTTATTATACTTATAGTTTGAAGCGTACCAAGCAGTAAAAGAGTCATTTCCAACCCTATAAATAATATATATTTTCGATCAGCACCAACAGCCGTGCTGATCTAGACATGATTTTAGGAAAAAATGTGATACATTTTTCAAAATATTCAAAGGAGTTACATCGTTAAAGTATTCAAAATTTACAAATTTTCACTTTTTTTAATTTTAAATTGTATATGTAGATTTTTTAATTTATGTATTAATAAAAAGTTCTACAGAAATGCTTTCCAAATTAATATGAATGATTTTTTGTCCAAGCAATGATATATTCTTAACCAAGATACAATCTAAAAGAGTATACAAATTTCGGCTTCCCAAAAGCTTATTTTCTTTATTATTAATTTTAAGTCTACGTAGATTTTTACTGAGTCACTTTTTATTTATGTTTTAACAATTATTTACTTCGTAACAGAATTATTTATAAATAAATATTACCTTTATTTCATTAACTATTATTTTCATAATACATAAATATTAATTATAAATAATTATTACATATATAAATCTTCATTCTTTTTGTTTGATTTTATTATTTATTTATTGTATTTATTTATTGTGTTCTTTTGCTTGCCATTTCTTGGCAGCATTGCTTTTTTATGCTCATTTAATCTCGCTGCGCGTTTTTTAACACATTTACGGGTGGTGTCCGAGGGGGGAGGGGGGTGTTGGGGATGGAACCACATCATCGATTATGTTGATCTTTTTTTCGACGCGTTTCACTTCGTTGTCCGTCTCACTGCCTATCTCTCTCTTTCCTCTCTGTGTTTCCCTTACTCAACTCTCGTCTCCTTCCTTGGAACGATTTATTTTGTTTTTTTTTTTTAACTGCGCACTTTTACTGGACCGAAGGAGGTGGGGTAGGGCCAGGTGAATAGGGGGGAGGGGGCCCGAGACGTACCGGTGAGTCGCTACCTGTCTTACACAAAATAAACGCACCAGCTCTCGAACCCCAACCCTCTACAGCGAGGGTACAGAGAGAAAAATAGAAGAAAACATATTAAATTAAATAAATATAAGTTTTGTAAAGTTGTAGAAATATTTTTTATATATTTTAATAAATATGGAGTTGGTGGAAAATAGATATTAGCATCCGTAGGCAGAAAAGATATAAATATCAAGTATACGCACCGGTTAACACCAATTATTTCAATTATGTTATTTACGCTATATTTTACATATTATTATAAAAATACTATGAAAACCTTTATTTTACAATAGTAAAAATTAAAATGGGGACTTTTATTTAAAATATTTATATATTTTTGTATATACTAGTTATTTTAATAGTAACAGAGCAAAATTGATACCATAAAATATAATTTAAATGTTTTTACTCACTTTTTAAAATAAAACAACTCATACATAAACCTAACTGTTTTAATTGTCATATTTATTATAATCATATTATATCTTAATCATTTGTTTAAGCTGTATATAATTATTTATTTTACATTATTTTTCTCTCTCTGCACCCCCCTCCCCCTTTAAAGGTTTTCTCTGCCTTTGTAACAATTTTTGTTCCCTTTCCTCTCTGTTTGTTTCCAGTTTGGAAACCCTTTAGGCGCTCATTGTCAGCTCAGGTTCTTCGATTCTGTTCATTTTGTAGTTTTGTTTTTTTTTTTTTTTAACGAAACCAGATAAAAAGCGAAAAATAAACGAAAAGTGAACACAAACTGCCAGATATATATGATTTCTTATTGTAAATCATGACATTTTGTTGCTTTCTGGCCCTGGCATGTTGTCTGTTTCTGGCTACCGTTTTCACTGTTACGCTGTGTTTGATTTGGCGATGTGAGGCGAGCGGACGGACAGGTGGACGAGCGGACAAGCAGGCAGGCGGACGGACAAACGGACAGAACCCACGCGGCGTATTATTAATGCTACCGCAATCATTGCGCCAAGGAAAATTGAGTTTAGAGAGCGAGAAAGTATAGTAAAATAAAATAACATAATCAATAAATGCTTGAAAATTAAATATAGTTTGTTTTTAATGAAAATGTATTTCCTTATAAGTGAAATAACAGTTTTTTAGAAACTCTTTAACTAGTGATTAATTTCTTTTAATAATTAATTATAACTTGTAATAATTGTTTTGTGTCAGCCTAGGTTTCTTCCAAGTCTAATGCTACAAAAATAAATTAAATAGGTTTTAAACAAATCATTTAATTAATCTAAATAAGGTTAGTATGTCTTAACTCTCAACCTGAAATTATTTATTCTCCATAAGAAATTATATTTTAGATGCAGATATTTTGTATTAAATATTTTTTCTAACTAGGTTGTACCTAAACAAGTTCGTTCGGGATTTATATATAATTTATATTATTATTTAACCGGAATATAAATAAAGAAGTTTATTCGAGACTTCAGATTTTGCAAAGGTTTTCTGTTAAATTAATGCTGTTTTTATTAAATAAACTAAAGACTTTCCCTCAAGCAGGGGATTACCCTATCTCGATCTGATTGTAAAGTGTTATCTTCCCCCTTAATCGGCAGTTTACCCTCATTATAGGGTTATTATTTATGCTCAATTGATCGGAGCCCAAGGAATAGGCCTCTGCTGGCCGGACCCCTCCAAGTTGGCTCTCTTCTCAGCCCTATATTTGAGCTATTTAAACTCTTTCAAGTACTTGGCGGACCCTAGGCCCCCTTTTCGGTACACAAAATTACCCCAATTCAGGTGGGACCAAGGGGTAACGTAACCCTTTCATTCTTCCTCCTTCTTCTTAGGGGGAAAACTGAAACAAAATGTAAATAAAATTGCCACAGAAAATGGGGGGAAAAACAACAACAACAAAAAAGGAAGAAGAAAATACAAATCTGCTGCCCGCGGCCAAGTTTCACTTTGACACCTAAAGTGTGCGCACATACCCCCCTTTTTTCGCCACTGCTGCTGCTGCTGCTGCTGCCCTTGATGCGGCGCGCCCCTGTTCGTTTATTTTAATTTTTTGTATGCTTTCGTTTTCCAGAGCGAGAGAGGGATTTTCCGTTTCGGTTTTTCCTCTTTCCTCAGACAGCGGCGGCAGCAGCAGGCGGCAACATTTGCTCCCCATTTTGGCTCAGCGCTCGGTGCTCAATAGGTCTTGCGCTTGATAGGTCAGTGACCCACTTGGATGGTGTGCTGTTGGTGTAGTTGTTGGTGTATTCCTTGTTGTATATGCTATGGTGCACCAACGCCATTGGAATGATGATAATAATGAAGATGAGGACGTTGAGCACGATGGATGTTGCGCCAGGGCAGTGTCAAAGGCAGAACCAAGGGTTAAACAGGGCGTATGTGGTGGAGTTTTAAACTCTTTCTTATTTTTTTAATTGAATAATTTTATTGATTTAATTGATTAGTTACGATTGCTTTAGGTATAGTACTTTACTTATTAAAAAAAACAAAGAACTTTTTCTGGCGGTAATATAACTTTTATTTATAGTTTTCAGATTTGCAAACACCTGAAATCGAACTATATGTATTTCTTAGTTTTCTTTTATTTAAAATAATATTTTTAGAACCTGTTTCACTAATATTTCATTTTCTGCAATTCTAGTTTTTATTTTATGTGTCTTGGATTCAACTAAAACACCTAAATTTGCTATATAAATGTATCTTTTAGTTTCATTTTATTTAAATTAATATTTTAGAACCTCTTTTGACAATATTACATTTTTTTTAATGCCAATTTATACTTTATTTATATATTTACTCTAATTTAACTAATCTAAGCCTAGTTATCTTCCAAGTTCACTGCTGTAAAAATAAATAAACAAAGTCAAAAGGTGTGTGTGTGTATGTTCCTCACTGTATTACCCCCAGAACCAGCCCCCTTTTTCTGACTTGCGGTTGTGCCCCCTTTTTGAAACGCCCCCCCTTTCAGCGCAGCATCAAGTTCCCCACATCATCATCATCATCATCTGCATCATCATCGTGTTCTCTTCTTGTGCTTTTCCCCCCGATTTCTTCACCCTTTTCTTTTATTTTATTTTTTTTTTAGCCTTTTCCACAAAGTCAACGTTCTTGTCGTTTTCGCAGCTGCTTCGTTTTGCCATTGCTCCTGATAGGGGAGGGGAAAAAGAGAGTAAGAGATGGGAGTGAGTGAGTGAGAGAGAGAGTGGGGGGTGTGGCACAGGGACAGGCCTATCCTGGGGGCGTGTGTATGGGTGTGTAGCCATGTGTGTGTGCGTTTTGGAGCTGGGCAAGATTGCGGCACATGTGACGCTTTGGTCGCGTGCTGCCTTTCGCTCCTCATCTGGTCCTCTGGTACTTGCTGCTCTTCCAGCTCCACCTCACCCCCGTTTACTAACTCCACTCTTAAGGCACTGAAAAAAATTAGTATCTATTTAGGTTATATTTTTATTATAACTTATTTCCGTACAACAAATAAACCTTGTGATTTTTTTGGCGGAAAAAATATATAATTCTTCTTGCCTTACTACATAAGGAAGGAAAAGAAATATCATGAATGTTTCTTAATTTTAAACAAGAAAGAAAATTAACTTCGGGGGTCGAAGCTTACATACCCTTGGATTAAGCAATGGGACTATGGGATCGAATCAGAAATCGAAGCTTAAAATATTCTCATTTGAATCGATATTGATCGATATTTTCATGTGACATTTTTTTGACAAATCAAATTTAAAAAAAAACTTATAACTATGTCAAAAAAGCATAAATTCTAAATCGGAAAGCTTTCCTAAGTTAGTTTTTATTAATTTAATAAATCTGCATACCCCATTTAAAATTTAACAAAATTAAAAAAATTTGCAAATTTTTGACAATTAGCAATATAAAATATTGGCAATATAAAATATTGAAAAAATTTGTCAAAATTTTTTTTCTGCCTAGGATAGCTAGATCGACTCGGCTGGTGATGCTGATTAAGAATATATATGATTTATAGGGTCTGAAAAAAATCCTTAAAAAGGAAACAAGTTCTGACTAAAATTATAATACCCTTAAAGGGTAAACTAAATGAAAATACAAATTTAAAGTTTAATAAATTTTCCCCTGTGCTTGCAGCTCCTCAGCTTGCTTCATTTGCAGTTGCAATTGGCATGGGCGCATCTGAAAGGGAGGCCTTAGTTTGGGGGAGGGGCTGCTGCCTCTGCTCTTATCAAGAGCAGGTCATCGGTAGATGGCAGATGCTGATTGCCGGCGGAGGGCACCCGTTCCTCGATGAAAATGAAAAATGGGTGGCCACAGAAAGTGTAACATCTTCAAGGGAAAATAATATTTATATTGCTGGAAAAGTGAGTTCATGAGGGGGAAAAAATGGGGGATCTAAATCAATAAATTGATAGGGGAGCGACACATCCACATCCTGGAGACACGCCATCGCACATCTGATGGCGAGATGGTGCCGGGGCCAGATCCCAAGGCACAAGTGCATTTCCCCCCAATTAAAATGGTTTCTAATCGTTAAACAAAGCGTATTGCACTTTTACATGGGTTAAATACGGACCGTATCTTAAATTATAATTAAACAATAGATAACTAAAGATAATAAATAATAAAATGAAGCATGCAGTATTGATTAAATGTGGAACTTTGATATTATTTGTAAAGAAATTTAAATAAACTATTGTCTTTCTTCATAATAATTTAAAACAAAGAAAACAATTCAAACCAATTTGCATAGTATTTGCTAGATCAATTCGTCTGCCGATGCTGATGTATATTTATATAATAATAATAATATATAATAAAAATTATAAAAGCCTGAAGGTATATAAGAAGGTTTGGGATATAGGAACAATATACATTTCCTGACTACATCCAAAATGTTTTATTTATTGTTATTATTCTCTTCCTTATTATTAATTTCCCTTTCGCTCCGTCCTTGTCTGTTGCATTAACTTTTATGACTTAAGTGTCGAAAGCTGCGAATGCTTCATTTAACGGTAATTTGTGTAGAACACTCACTGTCTCCCTTGCACTTTACTATCTTGCCATCTTGACATCTCGTTTCTTGTGGCTGCCGCTGCGCAGGCGCACAATTTATTATTGTTTAAGCCTGCGCCGAATTGATTACTCCCGTTATTGTTGCTACTGCTACTTATTGCGAGTATGAATTATTATTTATTTTTATTGAAGCAAGCGGCAGTGGCGTTTTCGTCACAATTTTTTGCGTAGCGTAAAAAAAATTAACTCAAGTTGTGTGCAGAAATTTATTTGTTTTCATTGCTGTTGTTGTTGTTGATGCTGCTGTTGGGCTGCAAAAATTGTGTAATAAATAATTTACGCTCGCTTTTGCAGCGTGCCACATAATCATATTCAATAATAATAATAAAAGCACCAACAATAACAGCAATCTCCCCCAGTTAAAGGGGTATTTGCAAGGAGAGGAAAAGAGACGGACATAGAGCAGAAGAGGGAGATAGCGACAGAGGGCGGGCAGCAGCTTGTTTGGGTCGCTGACCCAGAAATGTCAAATGGGGAAGTCTTTTAATTTGTATTTCTCCATACTCCAATTGTTGAGCCTCTATGGGGATATATTGGAGACTTTGGAGAGTTGATTTGTTTAACTTTACCTTTTTTTTAGAGTTTAGGGATTTTTTAGGATACTTTAAGGAACTTAATTTTCAGGGAAAAATTGTCTAAAATAATTAAAGTACTGGGGTTTAGCATATTGTTACCCGCTGAACCCGAATGTTTTCTATTTCGATCCGTCAGGTGAAAGTTTTTCCCTAATCTGCTTAATTATCCCACCAAATAGTCTGAGATACATAAATAAGCCTATCCCAGGCATTTATGAACAACGATTTCACCATGACCACTCCAAAGAACCTCTTATCTCATGTCAGAACTCCTTTAATTTCTTATTTTTGACGACTTGCACAATCATGACAAATGCAGAAAACCCCCCTTTCCCAGGCACACCCCTGGCTCATCATATTTCTGTTTATTTTTCGCTTTATCCACAGCCAATTCGACGACAAAAAGCACTCATATTACGCTTAATCAGTATCGCTCGGACATTTTCCTTCCTCCAAGTAATTGGAGTTCCAACTGAAAAAGCTTAAAAAATAAACAAAACAAGACAAGATTAAGAAAACCAAATAAAACCGTCTAAAAAACATAAGCAAAGCTGAGCTAAATGAAAATAAAAGAATAAATCACCAAAATCGAGCCCCTTTTTCTGTGTTATCCCTGTTGCTGCCTCTCCTCCTTGCTTTGCCATGTTGCTTTGGACTTCTTCGCTTGTTGCATGCTCGCTCATGTTCATTTTTTCTTATTTTTCTATAGATGTTTGCTGTGTGTGTGTTTATGAAATACGTGTTTTTTTTTTAATGAATTTCATCATGTTGAGCAATCCTTGCATTATGTATCGCAAGCTTATCGTAATGGTACGTTATCAGCATAATTTTTGACCTCAATTAACCTGGAACTTGGATTTAAGGTGATAAGTTTAAATTTGTAAGAGATATTTTTAAGGCAAATTAAAGGATATTTGAAATTTAGCAATGTAACATAAATGTGGCTAGGAAAATGTAAAGGTTTTTATACATTGCCCCAAATTAAATCACATTTACTCATAATTAAATGAGGTAACAAGTGAATCGAAAACAAACGTGTTTTACTATAAACTTCAAAACATTATTATAAAAAACAAATCCGTTGAATTTAAATATGGCTAGCATAGTAACACCTGAACCGTTAACAAAAACGGTGTTAATTAAATAAGCCATCAAAATGTGATTATCACAATCGAATGTGCCATAAAATTTGGATTAAAAGCATAAATACAATTCGGCGCGTATTTCGTAATTCTTTTTTTTTAAGCATTTTCGCGCGCAAACTTGCCGGATGACAGAGATGGAGCTAAAGAGCGAGAAAGAGAAGGAAAAGGCCTGTTTCAAGTGTGGGAGGGAGAGGTTCAAAGCGAGAGAGAGAGAGAGAGAGACAGAGAAGTTGAAAACTGGTTTTCCCGGGTGCAGTCAATTTTTGAAATATGGTGAAATTGATCGAAAAAAAACCAATATCCAAAAATCTAAAATTCTAAAAACAAAAACTCACAAAACACTTTGGGGAATTAAACACAATTTAATATATTTATTTTACCTGCCTTTAAAAATAAGCTATTACAATTATTTCATAAGATTATAAAATAAAAATGTATGTGTAAAAGTCATAAAATTAATCTGTAAATATGTAAAACATATTAATTTAAATATTTTTTAGTCCTTTTGTTAATAACAAACTGCTGAGTAGTATTAAATTTATTAAAATCGCTTACTACCTTTTCTTCCTGCTTGGCTACTACCTTTTTATTACAAATCTCTGGCGGCTTCTACTCCTATTTTTCAATACTTTTTTTGCTGCGCTTTTTCAGGCCTCTTAACGCTCGCTGGCTCGCTCTTTACACTTTGCCAGCTCGCACTCTCTTTTTTCTAAACAAATAAAAAATCAAAATCAAAAACAAAATGAGAGACTTAAAGGCAAAAACAGCAACAACAAGCAGAGAGCATTGTACAATCGCAGTTTTTGTTTTGCTTTGGCGTTCGCTGAGCAGCGCTGCCGGCGTCACTGCCTCTTCTACTGCGTCTCTGCCTCTTCCACTGTTGGTTCTTCCTCTTCTTCGGCATTTACCTGCTCAACAAGATCTTTGTGCACTCACACACACACTCGCTCACAGCTGCCCACTCACTCTCAGTAGAACCAAGAAAGAAGAACACTTCTTTTGGCGTCCCGACCAAATAATACCCCATACGCACTGTTGCATGCAAACAATGATACTTGGAAACATTTTATTGCATACCTTTTGGGGCATTTCCGGGGGATTTTCTAAGGGGTAGAAGAGTTTTATAAAACATTTTCCTTAATAGTGCTTTAGACTTAGGTATATGAATTTTTAAGCAGTTGTTAAGCAAAGTATGAAGTATTTTGCAAAAATATTTTAATTTTGTAATAATGTTATATTACTGAGATACAGGGTGTTGAATTACTTAACAGAAATAATTTGCTTAATAGTGACAAAATAAACCTTTTAAATTATCAAATTATTCCATACAATGCCTTGGAGGAGTACACCCTCCGCTCTACACTTACCCGGGGTATTAAAAGAGCGAGATTTTTATTTCTTTTTTTTTTTTTTGTATTTTCTCACTCACTCTCTGTTGCAGCTCTGCCTGCCCGACCCCGCAATCCATCAACTACCTGCATGCATGTGCATGTACAGGAGCGGGAAAGTGTAAGAGCGAGCGAGGGAGAGCAACTGCACTGGCCTACGTTGCACTATGGGCATAAGACCACTTACTCTGGCCAAAACGCATTTATTTTAATCTTTAAAATACGTTTTTATCAACGTTATTGAACAATAATGTGATTTGGTGCGTAAAATTTTGTGTAATCCACATAGTTTTACTATCTTGCATTAATATTTAATTAAAAAGTACAAAAAATAACAGAAACTAATATTTTTACACTGAAAAGATAGAAATTAAACACTTAAAATATGGCAGAACCATGCCCATTTTTTTAAATAAATTCCTCTAGTTAAGACAAACTTGATTTAAAAATTAATCAAAATTTATTGCTTCGTTTTTATGTTTTTAGTTAATGCTACAAATGTTGGTCGTTCGCCCCATTGTGCGTTGCGCCTACGCCGCCTCGCTGTCGCAGCGCAGCGCTCGCCGCTGCCGTAGTTTGAGGCTCCCTTGCGACCCGAACAGTTATTTTTTAGCCGCGGAGCCAGTAAGACGTGTTTTCTCCTCCAGAAGAAACACAGAACGCTCTTTCTTTGAGTCTGCGAGTGCTTCTCAAAACAATTAACAACAACAACAGCAGCAGCAGTAGGAGTAGGAAACCGAAATCATCGTGTCGGAAATTGTTTGTATTTTTAAATAAGCTGCAACGCGAGGCGAAAGCTTGATGAAAAATGCAAAAGAATCTGAGAAACTAAGCGAAAACTTGACTTGAGTGTTGGTTGATAAATCGAAAGCAACGAAAAATAATATCAATTAAATAACGACGAAAACTAATTTAACTGACAAAAAACTGCACAAAAAATGCGAAAGTTTTTAATATTCAAAATCTTGCACAAGAAATACAAAATCAATTAAAGTGAACTCTAACTGAAAGGTTTTTTTAAAACAAACCGAGAAAAGAAAATAAACAACAAATAAACGCCAGCGAAGAACAATCCGAAGAAGAGCGAAGCTAAAACAAAAAGCAGGAAGAAGCGGCAGGAAGGAAACGGGATAAAAAAGGAAGGAAGCACCCACACCCACACCCACACTCACACACACACACACGCACCTACAATGGCCGTGCCCTTTTTTCTGCCCGAGGGCGGCACCGATGACGTAGCCTCCAGCTCATCGGGTGCCTCGGGCAACTCCTCCCCACACAACCACCCGCACAGCCACCCACACGCCCACAGCCACAGCCATCCCCCGCTTTCTGCGCACTCCTCGAGCGCATCCTCCTCGTCGTCGGGAGTGTCCTCCGCCTCCTCCGCCTCCTCATCGTCCTCCGCTTCGTCCTCTTCGTCCGCCTCGTCGGACGGCGCCAGCAGCGTCGCCTCGCAGTCCCCGAACACCACATCCTCGGCCACGCAGACGCCGATGCAGTCGCCAGTGCCCACCGACCAGGTGCTCTACGCCCTCTGCGAGTGGGTCAGGATCTATCAGAGCCAGCAGAGCGGTAAGTCCAAGCAAGTCTTGTAAAAAGATCCTTTAAAATAAAATATTTACTGGGGTAAATAAATAAATTCAGGGAATCTTGCAAGCCATAAAATACAAAGAATAAATTCCATAAACTGCTTGTAAACTTAGTTATGGGACTTGGAAATTAAATAAGAAGCCCTTACTTACTACAAAAATATATAGGGAACGATCTTATGAAAATTAATTACCATAAAATTACTATCTTACATTGGTAATACAATTTTTAATAGAAATAACGACATAATTTTATTCTTTCTAAAAGTAACTTCTTAAATTGTCTAAATATAAACTAATACAACAAAGAAGTATAATCAGAAACCAGAATTTGAAAACAAAATTCTCAAGTTCCTATTATTTTAATAAAAAATATACTTTTATAAAGTATTATTAAATACATTCAAATAGAAACTTTATACATTTCATTGTATAAAGTTATAGAGTTAAATAATACAAAATAAACCTTACCAACATAAAACAAATTTGATTTGGAAATAATATCCAGTAAATTACAAGTTGAATATATTTTTTACCAGGTTTTTTTTACAATATTTAATATACCAAAACAAAACGATAAAATAATATAAAAGACAGGTTAAATCCTTTAAAGATGATTTAACATTTTTATAACAATCAATCAAATCAACTTTTGTATTGCCCATCATTAGCAAAATCGTTTAAAAATGATTTACAATTTTAATACTACCATTATTTAGATAAAAGAAAGTATGTAAGATCTTAATTTTTAAATGCTTTATTTTAATCAATAATATTATAATTTATAATGTTATTTCCAACACTGTATTAATGCGGTGTCAAATTCACAAGGAAGTATCTTGGCAGGCAAGAAAGTTGTGCGTTCGCATTTTAAAATGGGTCAGCAATTAGCCAAGTTGCTGTTGTGACGTTATTTGTTAACTGCTTCAGTTCTCCCCGTGCAAGTTTCACTTTTCAAGGTTGTTGACTCATCCAATCCAGTGATCCCCAGCACTGTGTTAACTGCCTTTATCCAGGTTGTTTTTGTTTTTGTTTATGTTTTTTTCGGCCGTATTTTTGTGTATGGTCAGGTCAGCACTTTGTCAGCTTATCAGCCGCAAAAAAAGAAAAGGGAGAGCGGAAGGCAACACGAAATTTGCATTAAATTACTTGGCCAAAGTCGAAAGGAAGCCGCAACCGAAAATGGTAATTCAATAAAAATTAATCGAACGAGTTCAAAAAGGGGAAAATTGAGAAGATTCGATAGAGGGGGGAGTTGATCAAATAAACTGGAAGACACAAAAATGCAGAAACGTAAACATAAGGAATTACTCAGGGGAGGGATCAAGTTACAACGATCTTTGAAACAGTTTTGTAAGGAAAAGATACTTGTTTACTTCAAAATAATATCTCCTCGACTTATTAGGTGATTATCTTTGAGCTATTACTATTAAGTCTTATTAGCATACTGATACTCTCCATAAATCACACATCCAAATGCCTTGAGATCTCGAGATCAATATCCCTGAACACCTCGAAAATGGGCGCATAAATCTCCCGCCAATCCCGACCAAGATCTGTTAAGGTGGCTAAGCCTCTGCACAAGCACCGAGACAGATGCAAGACAACCGCCAACTTGGCTGTCATGCGATATTAGCCGCATTTCGAGGCACAATGTTGGGCGTGTGCTGCTGGACCAGCAAAAAGCGAGCAAATAAAGACCCAACCTGGCCATAAGCAAAAAAAAAAGAGGTAAGCCCAGAGAGCTGGGAGCAAAAGAGCTAAGCACGTTTAATTGGCACGCGCCAAGCTCGACGCGAGTCGAATGTCTTACTTCTGAGTGCACTATATATACTGTATAGTATCTGCTGGATACATATGTATCTGCAGCTCGGTTGTATCTGTGCTACGGCTTGGCTAACCCAAAATTATTAAACGCCATTTGACCTTAGGCAGCTTGTTTTCGCGATTTTCCTCGTGCGGGGAGCAAACGGGTTTGAGGGTGTGGGGTCCATTTGCAAAGTGTTTGACTTAACGTGGCTTTAAGTAGCTTTTGTACTCGGCCACGTTGAGTGCGGTCAGTTTTTGTTTTTTATCTGAATTTCTGTGCGCTTTTCATGTTTGCTTTGCGGTTTTTCATTCGCGTTCCTTAATTTTTGTGTGTTGCCTTTTTTTTGCATAATAGATTTTTGTCGCTGGTCGATGATTGCCTGCCAGCTGCGGTCTAGCAGCGGCAACAATAAATTTTTGTTTTATTTTATTTCAAGCTCTTACCTTATTTTTTGCGACTGTCAGCAACAATTGGTCAAGCCAAAAAAAAAAAAATATAGAGTTCCCTTCTTGGTTTTTCGAGTGACTCACTTTTGGGCGTTTCATGTTTTTTCTTATTTAATGTCGTATTTCATAATTATTTATTCGAGACATGGGGAAAATAAGTTAACATCAATGGTAATAAATTAGATATTCCTTTTAAATTAAAAAAAATACAAAGAAAAATCCCATGAATACTATTTTTGCTTAATTTATTATCTAAAATTTTTCCCCTTTCTCAATTGAATTTCCTCCCGCTTCCAAATCTTTAAGCAAACTTCCTTATTCCTGGGTTTGCTCCACACTTGTGGATCATGTGCTTCAGTGAGCCACTCAAGTGGATAATTTATCTAATAGTGACACGTCCCGAAACTAGTGAAGAACACGCTACGGGGTACTTGTAACAAGAACGGGATAAACTGTCGTTAATCAAGATGCGAGCACCCTTTTTTGTTGTCCTGGATCCCCTACCTCTCTCTTCCATATCCCATATACCAAGCCTGAATCCTTTTGGCCGCAAAAGCGCTTAGTCATCAGGCAGCTAGCAACCCTAAAAGCCTAAAAATGCGAGGCGCAAACAACCCCGACGAAAAATTCCTAAATACCAAAAGAGCTTTTCCGTACCAAAGGACAAAAAACGGGGCGAAGGACAGAGGGAGAGTAAGAGGGAGTCCTTTTGTTTTGGGAGAGGATTAAGCCTCCAACAGCATCCAGCATCCTAGCACACACAAACACACTTACATATGCCACATATCCCATTCCAATTGGTAACCAACAAAGGGTGCAATGACAGCAGTTGTTCCAAATAAGTGATGGGAAAGGTACAATCTTTATTTAAAGTGTATCAATATTTAAAATATTTTATTTACAAGGTATAAAGAAAGAAAATCCCTCGTATATAAAGTCTAGATATACTTTAAATACTTCTTAAAATTTATAAGATACATAACAATAATAATATATGGAACAAGTTGTACTCCTATTAGGTTTTAATGGGTACAAAGTAAAGTACCTATTAGCACCGATAGATACTTCCCATCTCTGATTTTCCTGCCACAAAACCTTACCTAACCTCAATTTTGGCCTTCTCGTTTTGGCCCGTAAATTCGCATCATTTTTGCCTGGCCTCTCTTGGCTTTTGTTTTCGCTGTTGCCAACGCACAGCTGTTTTTTGCGCTGCTAGGCGTTGTTTTTCGCTGCCGGCGCCGCTGTCGCTCTTGACATTTTCAACCATTTTGTTTTGCTCGGCAACTTCGTTGATGCCTCGCCAAAGCTAACGGTAAAGAGGCGGCATAATGGCGGCAAAAATGGCGTCTCCTGCCGCATCCTGCCTGGCAACAACAAAGCACAGCTGTTTGCTGCGCAGGCAAAAAAGAGAGCGAGGGAGATGGGATGGGGCCAATGGGGCAGGAAAAGAGAGAGAGAGAGAGAGAGGCTCCGATTAACCGCAAGTTTTTGCACTCCTCGTTTTTTGTACAGCCTATCCCAAACGGGGTGGTGAGGGGGAGTAAGAGGCGGTGGATAGGTGGTTGCGCCTCTGCTTTCATCATCATCATTTGCATCTCGATTTGTTTTGGCCTGTTGCCAAGCTGATTTATATATGTAAATGCAGCAAGCTTTATGCCAGGCTATATGCGCTTCGATATATATATATTTTTGCTTTTTCTTTATTGTTTTATTTGCTTTTTTCTGTTTTTGCGGTTTTGCCTTTGCATTGACCGTGAATCTTGCTTTTCCCTAGAATCCATTTCCTTGGAAATTGCTTTAAATCTCTAATAATTGTTTCATTTAATTTAAGTTCTTGCTTTGCGATGCTTTTTATGTTTTATACTTCACATTTTTTTACGATTTACTGCCTTAATAAATTGAGCTTAAGCTCTTTTTGATGATCTTCTAAAAAAGAAGAAGAAACAGCTGCGACCCATTGTAAAATATAAAATATTTTTGCTGGACCATTATTTGCTCATAAAAGTTGTAAGTAGTTTGCCAGCTGAATACTTTTGGCAACACATGTGAAATGCATTATTTGTATAGCATTACATCTTTTTCTATAAACAAGCAAGTTCCTCTTCGGGATTCCTTTGCTGAAAGACCTCAAGTTTAAGCATGTTGCAACCTGTAAGAGTAATTACTGGCAGCCGGTAAATACTGTGATTTATTTCATACTCTAATTAGTGATTTTTCCAACTATTCAGAGCCTGATTTTGTTTACGAACATTTAACACCGTTCAGCGCAATGAACTTTACACGTTTTTCAAGTTTAAATGGCCGCCAGGCGACAGGCACTTTGCCTAATAAGAAAAAGTCAACTGAATGCGAGTCAGCTTGACACTTTCAAGGCACTATAAAAAACGCGAAACACACCTGGGTGTGTGTGTGTGTGTCTGCTGCCAGGATCTGGCTAAGTTGGCTTTTGATTAAGTCTCCGCCGGGGCCGTGCTAAATTGTTTGCATTGAGGCGTTCGTTCGAGGTTAAGTTGGGGGCGGCATGAGGTGGGCTAAGGATAGTCTCGTCCTGCCGCCAAAACGTGCTCAAGTTTTTGTTATGAAATTGAGCCTAGACAAGCTAGAGCAACAAACGCCACCTATCCATCCTTGACAAGCTCGACAAACTCGACAAACTCCTTTTCAACAGCCGAGGACAAAGGGAACTTGGGCGAAGTGGAAAAGGATATGTATCAAAAGGCGGAAAACTAAGAACAGGATATACCAACTCCTCTTCACAGAGAACAGTATGAACAGAGAGCAGAGACGGCAGACAGGCAGACTGGCATACACCTGGCTACTTGTTATAATTGGCAAGGTGGCAAATGCTACAGACATAGCCAAGCTTAACTTTAAGATTTTCCCCAAAGGAAAAATCGCTAAAAGTGCTTGCTGACTAGGTTTCCTCAAAGAAGAATCTAAGAGATTTTTGGGAAATAAAATTATAGATATTTTTTTGTATTGGTTTTCTTGAAGTAACATTTATTTCAATCATATTTCTTATCCTTTTTAAATTAAAAGAAAACTGTGTTAATATCTCTTTTCCACTTGTGATTAATTCAAATTCCCGAGTATCCATTTCCACTGCTTTGGTAAACAAATCAAATGCGATTACTAAATGTGCAAACAAAGTGCCAAATGACAATTAAATCAACAAATAAGCTCGTGTAATGGTGTACGCCCCAAAGGGTAGTTTCGGTAGTTCGATGGCTCAGCGGTTTCCACATACATATGTATATTGGAGGGGAGGGGATAATGGGGGCTGATTGGTGGGATCGAGTATCGATAACCCTTCGGGCACGCCGGCTCCGAGTGGTTGTGGGTGACGTGCCGCAGCGAAGACAGGCAGTCTGGCCCGGCCAGGCCGCATATGTAATTTCCATTCAGTTTTAATAACTTTTGTGCTGCCGTTGAGACGTGCAGTTTGCCGTTTTGCGGCTACAGTTTTTTGTTGTGTTTTTTCTGCGCTTTTTCCCTCTTTTTTTAATTATTTTAATTGCGTTGCATCTGATCGAACGCTGCTGCTGCTGGCTGACGTACAATTTTATTTATTGTTTAATTGTAATTTTCGCATTTACGTTGTTAATTGAAGCTAAGACGCTGAGAGAGGAGATTTGGTTTAATTAACTGCTAAATGCATGTTTTGTTAGTCTAAAGAAATAAAGTTTTGGTTTAATTTATGGTCAAAATTTAGAATTTATATTCATATATGTTTTATTTTCAGTTATTACTGTTTATAAATATTTATTATTATATAAAACATTACAAATTTATATTATTCATGCATAAAATATAAAAAATCCTACCCCTTTATTACTTTTCTTAGATTTTTACTCGAAAATTGTTTGAGAATTTAAAGAATTTGTATACCCTTTTAGAAGGGTACTATAATTATAGTCAAAAGCTTGTAACATAGTGAAGGAGTCATTTCCGACCCTATAAATCATATATATTCTTGATCAGCACGAACAGGCGAGTCGATCTAGCTATGTTCGACAAAAATTTAATTTTTTCGAAATTTTCAAAAAAATGTAAGGGGTTACATCGTTAAAATTGTCAAATTTTGCCAAAATTTTTAATTTTCTTAAATTTTAAATTGAGTATGCAGATTTATGAACCTAATAAAAACTAACATAGGAGAGCTTTCCGAATTGAATTTAATGCTTTTTTGGCTTAGTTATGAGTATTTTAAATCTATATTTATCGAAAAAAAATGTCATAAAAATATCGATTATTTTAAGGTTTGTTATGATAGATTTTCACACTGGAAGGGTATATAAACTTCGCCTTCCCTTTCTTGTTATATTTATGTTGGCTCGTTCTTTTGAGCTGATTCAGCCAGTTATATTTTAGTGTCCTTTTTCCCAAGTCATGTTTATATGTTTTACCAGGACACAAAACACATGCTCACCATTCTGCCATTTCCCGCGAAGGAAAATAGTTTGAAAATCCCCCTGAAAAAAAATATATGCAAACAACTGGAAAAGACCAAAGACTGAAGTTTCCTGACAATCGATGTGCATCGTATAAGTTGCTCGGAAAAGTGTCTTGTGCCTGATTTTCCTTTGGCTTTTTATAGCCTTTTAAGCTGCGCTTTCCCTTTGTTGTTCGGAGTGAAGAGAGGAAATTGAAAAATTGCATTTGTCTGTCGTTGATAAAATATTGAGCAGAGCACAGCAGCTTGCACATTCTGTAGAGAATAGATTTTCCCAGTCTTTGCTTGGCTTTAGCTGGGCTGTCGTGATAAGCGTTTGAGCTATTACCAGAAAAATGCTCTCATGGAAATGGGAAAAATCGGTTGAAGGAATTTTTCGGAATTCTATTCACTCGTCCCACGAAAGCGGGTTCCTCATTCTTTAACGCAGCTTCACAACGGCATTTAATTCTTGAAGTATTTAATTAAATTCCTGCATTATTATGCCGTATTTTTATTATAGAATAGACTTGCGTGTCTGCTGGCCCCGTTTTGTTTTTAATTTATTTTTTATGCGCACGCATTTAGACCTGACCTTGCTTGCAAAAATATGGCAAATTGCTCAGTTAATAAATATAAACATAACTGGACTCAGTTGAATCATCAGAGCTTGGAATGAAAATTGCCAATGATATGGGTTTTAATCTAAGAACTGAATAAACTTGGCCTCGACTTTGTTTTGCGGAATTTTAGCGGAAGTTTCTGGGATTCTTCTCACGATTTTCAGGCGTGTGTTCAGATCACATCTAATTTCTTGAAATCATCAAACAAAGACACTTTCTCTTTTGAGGTATTACGCAAGTTCATTAAATTCGTAAAGATCAAAGAATCATCCTTGTATTTCAACAGAACTTTCTCCTTTTTTCACGCATGAATCATCCTCATGTGACTTTCCCAATTGCCAGATTTGTCAACAGCTTCCGCATATCTCATTTGAGATATATCTTCTTTTTTTGTTACAAACTTCTCGCATTCCACAAATGGTTAATTAGCGGCTAACCAAAATTGGAATATAACAGCGGGATATATGGTCACAGAGCGCACACATAGATCTACACCTGATTGACATTCGATTCGAGACGAACAATGTAAACTTGATCGAAAACCCCAAAAAGGCAAATAAATTGATGTAGAGAAGCCAGAGCAGAGTTAGTGTTCTTTATCAGGAGATTTTATAGAACCCAATGATTGTTTCCCGAATTCTCTATTGATTTCCTTAAGAATCTTGTCATTACTTAGTCACTTACCTTGGGGCGTGATCGAAATGTACCGTTCATCCAGGTGCAGCAGCTGGTTGCCTAATTAAAACGAGGTGACAGACGGACAGACAGACGAACTCACTTGAAATGTGAGTTGACCAACCAAATTAGTAATCTCGCATCGTGACAGACGACAAATCGCCTTAAATGTACGACTTTAAATGTAATTTTTGTGGGATTTTTTCATTATGGCCTTTTTGTGTGTGTGTGTGTGCTTCCTCTTCGTGTGTGGGCGTGTTTAACTGTAAACTGAGGTTTTCCTTTTTGGCCAAATTATTCAGGTCTCCTCGGGACATGTATTTCATGTTGTAATCCCAAACTTTGCATAACCCCAAGACGGAGTTCGCTGTGGAGCATTCCTTTGTTCTGTCCTCTTAAGCTTGTTTCAAGTCTGCTCTGCCTTTTTTTGTGGGTTGTATTTCCTTTTTTTTAATTTAAAATTAAATATTCATCAATAAATGTCAATGTCAAAGTGAAGTTGCCGCTTGTTTCGAGAGGTTTTGTTGAGATTTTGGCAGAAGAGATTGCAGTTTGCTGAAAGATTTAACTTGAAGCTTGGAGTTGTGTGGGGAAAGATTGAAACATGAGATGCGCTGAGGAATTCCAAGAGATATTTATTCTGGAAGTTGTGTAAAGATATAGAATTCGATCTTTTAGGTTATTCTGTGTCAAGATCTTTTGGTTTTTAACTTATTAAATTGGCATTGAATAAGATGTAACTTATTACACTGCCCGACCACAACTTCCTTCCTATATCTCCGACCTGTGCTATAGCTTCCTCTCCCTGTATCTGATTAATCCAATATTCTGGCCGACCATTTCCCATTCCGTTCCAGTGACCAACTTATGGAGCTCGCACTTTGCAAACTCGTTTCGAAGTGCGACGCAATTGCTAGAGATACGATTACGGGTACCCGTACGTACGTACTCGTAGTACTCGTATTTATTCATACTTTGCCAGTGACTATAGTATATTTTTATGTGTAGTTTTTTTTTTGTATAGATTTTTTTCTTTATTTCCATTAAGCCAGCAGCACTTCAAGGTTATAATGAGCAACATATGCTGCGGGTAGCAAAACTGCAACTGCAACTGCAACTGCAATCAACTGCAAAAAGGCACAACTAAAAATGCATTTCAACGACGACGGCGACGGCGACGACGATTTGTGTGTGTGTTCTTTTGTGTGGCAACTAAAGCGAGGCATTTTTTCATTTTTCACGTTTTTCCGCAGAGAGGGAGCTGTTCTTGGGGCTTTTCTGAGGCGTTCTGCTTAGTTAAACTCTGGCCGTTGTTTTGTCGTTGCCTGATTGATGTTTGTCAGCTGCTCAGCTGTTGCCCAGCGGCCTTAGAAATGGTTGCAACACTGCCCAGAACCGATGGAAAATTAAAGTAAATTATACACATAATTACGATTTTTTGTTTTGTTGCTGCTGTCCAGCATCGAGAGATTCTGGTACTCGTAATTCAATTAAACATTTTCCACATATTGTCGCACGTAGAAAAAAAACATATATGTATATGAATACTGTGGATGTTCGAATAAAAAACAATGCTCCTAACAATTGGTCACGTTTCGTCACAACAACAACAGCAACAATAGCAATTGGCCATAGTACTTACTAACAACAATTGCATTGCCCGCATTGAGTGATCATAAAAATTGCTGAGGTGCCGTAAACGATCTGCATGGTTGCTGAGGTTTTTGCAGACCCAACCCCCTCATAGAGATGCCTACAAAAAGCAGTGATTTTAGCAGTGACTTTATTATTTATTAACTATTTTATAAATATTTTTCCTTTTTAACGGAATCGTATGTTCATATATTAAAATACTCAACTTATAAAGGCTTTATAAACTGTGCCTTTTAGAAAATTATCACTTTTATTTCCCTGATAAATCATTAAGGAACTTGAAACTATAAATCCAAATTAAAAGAATCACTGACCCTGATTTATCACCTCTTTTTAAAGTGTGAATTAAAAAGATTATCATAATTCTCCAAATCAATATTAAAAAGCGTTAATATAATTAGTTTTAATTGGATATTTCTTTGTGAGCTGCACAAATTAGCGCAACAAAATGATTTAATTAAAGCTTTTAGCGTAACAATAGAATTTGTACAATTATGTTTCGAGATTTCCGAAAGATAACATTGTTATATTAAGACAACGTTTAGATAGTTATCGGAGTTTAACTTGCACTCTAGCTAAGTTTTCCTACTTACTATTAAATCACTGAGCTGTGAATGATTTATTTACCAGCACCGATTAAATATACATCTATGTATGTATGTATACATATGATGTATCGCATATGCAAATGCGAAAGCAAACGAAATGTGTTGGTAAATGATTTTCCACACAATTTGCAATTAGTAATAACATTTTTATCTGTCTTCAGCTTTTGCTATAGATCGTCAATTTCATCATAAAGGCTATACACAAAGAGAATGTTGTTCTTTTAATTTTTTTATAAAATTCCTGTAAAGGTTGGAATAGTATTTACTTAATACTTAAATCTTTATTTTTATACCTTTCCAAGTTATTATAATTTCAGTCAGAAGCTTGTAACTCTATGATTGAGTCATTTCCGACCCCATAAATCATATATATTCTTGATCAGCATCTTCAGCCGAGTCGATCTAGCCATCTCCGGAGGGAAAAATTTTTTTTCAAAATTTTCAAAAAAATGTAAGGGGTTACATCATTAAAATTTTCAAAAATTGATAAAAATTTTAATTTATTTAAATTTTAAATTGAGTATGCAGATTTATTAACCTAATCATAACTAGCATAGAAAAACTTTCCGAATTAAAATTAATGCTTTTTTGGCTTAGTTATGAGTTTAAAACTTTGATATGTCCCTATAAAAATATCGATAATTATCGATTCAAAGAATGCTACTTTTTTAAGCTTAATTTTGATCGATTCCGATTCGATTGCAAACTTTGGCTTCCCTAAGATAGTTTCCTTTATTTATTTTTTTAAATTATAAATTAAACCCCACTTGGCTTAGGAGAAACACCAAAATCAATGACCGATTTCAATGGAATTTCTCGCTGTGTACCAGCATCGACACGGCATGGCTAGTTATATAAGTTGGCCAGGCAGGCAAGTAATGATCCCTGCCGTGTTGGCTTCGCTTCGCTTCTGAAGCTAAAGCTGAAGCTGGCAGATTTTCAAGGTTAAAAGCGACGATATGGCGCGCGGTGAGCGCACGTGAGTCTTGCTGCTCAGCTGCTGGTGCTGCTGGTGCTGCTGGCCAGCAAACTAGTTTCAAATGCCTGGCAGTAACTTACAGATACAGATACAGATACAGATACACACGCTAAGGCTTCGGCAAGGAGTGGCTCTTGGCTCGTTCGGCTTGGCCCCGCAATTAAATACAGATTTTTGCTCGCTCTTGCAACTGCAACTGCAACAGCTGTGGGCTCATTTCGATTCGCTTCGAGTTCAAGGCTATTGGGTCAAATTGCAAATTAGTTGCCGCCTGCAGGTTGACAGTGAGTGACATTATTGTATGTGCAGTATCTGCAGGCTGACCACAGCCGAGGGACAGATGGATGGCCGAGGCGGTCAGTTCAATTATCGTATCTGCAAGATACTTCTGCCGCCGGCTGCTGTATAAATCTGGCATTACCATCAATCAGTTGTCGCCGGGCCAATGGCTTTTCCTATCAAGTAAATAAACATTAAGAAATCATATACAGATGAAAATGTACACCCAACTAATGGGGGAGCTGCCGCCCCCCGTTTCCTTGCAATTTATGCGCATATCAAGTGGCCAAGCTTAGCAGCGCATTTACCTATCAACGCTTTTGTTGTTTCGATTTGCATGAAATTGCAAAAAGCTAAAAAAAGCGAGAATAATAATACTGCAACACAACTGGAAGTCAAATACAGAAGATACAGATACGCTTCGTATCGTTATTACATGCATAAATGATGCTAAGCACTGCGAGATCTCTTGCTGGCAGGTTGAGATACTTTTCAGTCTCTCAAGTTGATTTTGGCTGTGATACGCTCTTAGCATTTGTTTGCTGAAAGATACAAAGATACGACTTGGAAGTGTGTGTGTGTATTTGGAGGTACTTAACGCTGAAAACAAGTGTTTGCGATTGTACATTGATATGTATCAGATTGGAATAAATATCTGTGGGGGTCTCAAGTGAAATCGAGGCAAATATATATGGATTTTTAATTATTTGAAGTTGCAGATACTTTTTATATAGTCCCATTAGCCATATTACTTAATCAAGTCAACCTTTAGGCTCTAGATATTTATTCCACAGATATATCTTTCCCTTTTAATTTCTGCCTCGGTTAGGGGCTACCTGTGATCGTGTTTTATGGGCGGTTTTTATGATCGGAGAGGACTCCTGCCATAATTACTGCAGGCTTTGTTTTATTTTACAGTCAGTCAGCCGGCTAAGTGGCAGTTGGCAAGACAATGGCCCAGACAAAGCCCCCGACCTTAGACACTTCCCTACATTGTCGCTGAATCAAGTCGACGGACTGACTGCCAGCCAGACTCGGCCCAATGCCGCCTTTGTTTACCTTCATCTTTGTATCTTTATAGCGAGAACATAAATAAAAAACAGGGTGAATCAATAAATATTATGGTGTATGCCCTAAACTTAACTTTAATAAGTACTTTTATGATTTTTCCCAAACATGTATAAGTTAAAATAATCATTTCCTTGCTCTCCTCTTCATTGCAGCCCCTCAAATCTTCCAGTATCCGCCGCCGCAGAGTCCCTCCTGCAATTACACAGGCGGCGATGTGTTCTTTCCCCACGGCCACCCGAATCCACACCCGCGCACACCCCGCACCAGCGTGAGCTTCTCCTCCGGCGAGGAGTACAACTTCTATCGACAGCAGCAGCAGCAGCAGCAGCAGCAACAGCAGCCACATTTGCCGTACCCGGCGCCATCGACACCGCAACCGATGCCACCGCAGCCGCCACAGTCAGCGCCGGCGATGCACTGCAGCCACAGCTATCCACAGCAGTCGCCCCACCTGCTGCATCCCGGCTATGGGCCCTACTATGCCACCTACACGCCACCGCCCACACCGAACACGGCCAGTGCCGGCACCTCGACCTCCTCGGCGGCCTTCGGGTGGCACAACCATGTCCATAGTCCGTCGCTGGCGTCCACGCCACTGGCGCCCAAGATGCGTCTGCAGCGGAGCCAGTCTGATGCGGCCAGACGGTGAGTACCTATAGATACAGATACGGGATACGGATACAGATGTTGGGAATGTGTGAGCTATCCAAGGATTTAGGGGAATTAATCGCTGGCTAAAACCAGTTCGATAAGACTATAAATCCTTCATAAAGTAAAGCAATTTGAGTTGAGTTATATGGAGTAAAAGATACATTCATTTGAAATGCAGATCTCATACGGAAATTAGCTAAAACCTTTTAAATGTATTAAAGAAATTGTATCTATTAGTTAAATATTTGCATATTCTATTTATATTCATATAAATGATATGAATATAAAATAATATGCAAATAATATAAATATATCTTTAATATTCCAAGTTCAGTATACCCTTTTTAAGGGGTATAATAATTTTAATCAGAAGCTAGTAACGCATTGAAGGAGTCATTTCCGACCCTATAAATCATATATATTCTTGATCAGCACGAACAGGCGATTCGATCTAATTAATTTTTTCAAAATTTTCAAAAAAATGTAAGGGGTAACATCATTAAAATTTGCAAAAATGGCAAAAAATTTAATTTTTTATAATAGTTAATTTAGTATGCAGATTTATTAGCCTAATAAAAAGTAAAACAAAAATGCTTTCCGAAATTAAATTAATGCTTTTTTGGCTTAGTTATGAGATTTTAAAGTTCGATTCTTCGGTAAAAATTGTCCTTTAAAAATATCGATAAATATGGCTTCAAAAAATGAGAATATGTTCAGCTTAATTATGATCAAATTCTGATTAGATCCTATAATTTTATTGTAAACTGCAAGGGAATGTATGCTTTGGTTTCCGAAGTTAGTTTGCTTTCAGATAAACCCTTAACTTTTTAAATTAGTTTAAATAATTTTAATGTAATTGCTTTGAGTTTACTTTTCATAAATACAAATTCCCTTTCTTTAATTTTCTATATTTTAATATTGAAATTCTAAAAGAACCTCGAGCTGGTAATATATAAAAACTGCCAGACACATTCCCCTATCTTCCGTTTCCAATTTCCATTTCAAATTCCCATGACACAACGCAAAAGTTGTAATTTTTTTTTTCGTATTTATTAATTAATGAAATCGCCAAGTTGCGGCTGGATTATTATTATACACATCTACATACAGACTATAACCGAACCGACTGATAATTGCTCATGACGTTCCCACATATGCATATATAGCTTGTGCAGCGATATTTATAGTGCGTCCATTATGCGTCTTCTCTTCCCCACCGACAGCAAGCGATTGACCTCGACGGGCGAGGATGAGCGCGAGTATCAGAGCGACCACGAGGCCAGTTGGGAGTTCGAGTTTGATGATCGCTACGACAACTTTACGGCCGGACGGGAGCGTTTGCAGGAGTTCAATGGACGTATACCGCCCCGGAAGAAGAAGAACAGCCATAGTCACAGTCACAGTCACAGTCACAGTCACAGCAGCAGCAGCAATAGTAGCACCAATAATGCCAACAACAGCAGCAGTAATAATAACCATCAACCGATCAGCCAAAACATTAACCAAGCCAGCAACACCTCCAACAATGCGGAGAGTGGCATCAGCAGTTGCAGCCACAACAGTCACAGCCAGCAGCAGCAGCAGCAGCGACAGGAGGAACGGGAGCGACAAAGGACTCGGGCTGAGAAGAAGGTAATTATCAATATTTAATATATAATTGTTAAAAAAATTGAATATAATTTAAGTTGCTCTCACTAAGCTTCCTCTGAAGCTAATATGTTAACTTCAGTTGGTGAGTTCATTAACTCGAATGCCTGGAAAAACATGTGCTAGGCAGAAATCCCTGGCACGTGGCAAACATTTTTCAAAGGCTCAACGCACTAGCAAATCAGGCTAAAAATACCCTTTTCGTTCCCCCCAAAAAGCAATGACAAATTGCCACACGCGAAATGTAGAGTCGCAGCGATCCAGCAGATACATAGATACATTTTCTTGTGTTTTTTTTTTTGCTGGAGTGAAGTGCATATAGCCGTTTTGCACATGCTAAATGTGTGATAAAAATTAATTGCGCAGCGAGGAGGAGAAAGAGTGAGTCAGTCGAGTCAGTCTTGTTGTCACTCCTGTCTCTGGCTTTATGTTAATCATGTCAGGCGCCGCCATATAGAGGCTATAGCCATAGCAAGATACTCTCACTGTGTAGTTACAAGTCGGGCCTTTGAGCTCACACTTTTTATGCGTCGCGTTTTCTTTTAGTTTTTCTCGCCTGCGCAATTTAAAGAAATGCAAACCCGAAGAAATTCAATCGCAAATCGCATGACACACACTCGGGAATCAGAGACTCACCATCACTTCCAGTGTTGTCTGTCCTATAATTTAGAATTTCTTATTCGTTACGATTTGTTATTTTTTATTGCATAAAGCAAACTCTTATCGCCTATCGCTTTGTGGGGGCTCATCCTTGGCGAGGCTGCGGGGGCTGCAATCGGGAAGCTCCCGCGGCTCATGGGATTCGACCTTATCCGAGACTATATATATATATGCATATAAACTCTGTCTCAGCTGCTTAATGGGAACGTGAGAAATTCTGTAATCTACGAAACCTATACATCATTCCATATAGCTACAGATTGGGCTTGAAATTATAGTTTTTCAATACGCACATTCTGTGAAGAGCAAGGCGCAGCTTTTAATTAGGGATTTTCCTAGGCTAGAATATTGAATTCATAGACATAGACATTTCCATGGCATTCCAAAATCTAGACACATGTTTGATGGCCTTTTATGTTACATGCCATTAAACGCAAAAGATCCTGACAAAATAAAGCCACATAAAATCGGGACAAATTCGAATGAAAAGCAACCAAAAATTTGCATAATAAATGTGAGTGTCCGTGTGATGGGTCAGTGGGTTTTTTGGTGGTTGCTGCACCAGTTCCTCCACCACACAGCGACCATTGAAGCGTGGATTATTGGACAAATAAATGGTGTAAATTATATAACCATTGATGCGGGCGCTGCTGGGAGGTGGGAGATGGGAGGTGAGGGCAGTAGTCAAGTATAGAAAAATAATTACACCATTGACCGGACAAAAGTTGACCGCCCATTTGGGTCAGACCACAGCGAAGTTCATCCGCTGGGCAGAGTCAATAGTTTCGCTTGATTTACGGTTCGAGTTGGATTTTTAGAGGGTGGTTTTGGCCACGTGTGTGGTTTTTAGATACTTATTTAATGCCACACAAGGGAGCTATAGGTTTTAAATGAGACCAGGACTTGAATATTAAATTAAAGGTGCCGTTGTCAACGGGATGTTGTAACCATTGTGTACATATCTCAATTGTTATTTGTATACATCCTTATTGATATATATTTCTTTCCCTTTGCAGAGCTTCACCTGGCCCACCGTGGTGACTGTCTTCGTTTTGGCCATGGGCTGTGGCTTTTTTGCGGCGCGATGAAACCACCGCCAAGAAAGCAAAACACAGGCGGAGACGAGTGTAATCGAATGATCTATAGTGAATTCAGTATGCCGATTGATCTATATATATACTAAGATTTATAGCGAAACCCTAAGCCCTAAGTGCAACGAATTTATTGAACATCAGAAAGTCATTAATTCGTAGAGCGATTGTTATATATACATCCCATAAATATGTGTGTATGCCTAACGTTAAGAAGGTTGACGGGACACAAGAACAATATATGTATTCTATCTGTCTAATTGCATTTTGTAAGTATATATATCCGAAACGAATATGAAACAGTGCTTTCCTCAAAGTAAACAATTCAAACTGCTCAAAGTAAAATGATGAAAACTCTTAGAGACTGGCAAGAGACTCAAAAATCACACTTATTTTTGTACAACCTTTTGAACAAACGATAGAAATATTTACAAACTAAATTAAACAAGTACAAAATAAGCGAAAGAGAGAGAAAAACTACTGCCAATTCTTGAGATACTTTTGATAATCTTTGCCTTTTTATGTTGCATTTAATCATTTCCAATTGCATTTTCTTCAACCACACAAAAAATGTATTTCTAATTTAGAACAAAATAACAAACAGCAATTTCAATGTCTTCGCATTTGTAATTTCGAATTGCAAGCAAAACGAAACGAGAAAATATATTTTAAATATATGTTTAACTAGTAGAATTTTTGTAAATGTAAGCCAAGCCCACAAAAAAATCACACACCTAGCTTTAATTGTTAAAACAAACAAGAAAAAAGAAAACTAAAAAAAATATGAATGAAAGAAAAAGCAAATTAAATTAATTTTGTACATAGTTTTTATGCCATTTTTGTGATGTTTTGTGTCTACGGTTTATGTATCGTGTTATTTTTTAGTTAAATTTCTTATGATTAATGTTTAATTGTAATTTTTTTGATTTGTCATTGTGTTTGTTCATCATCATCTTCAAATTGGTCTCACAATTTTGTAGTTTTAAGCTCGAAACACACGCCCAGGAAGTTGGACGGCAAGAACCTTTGAAATTTGGTCAGGAAAATATATATACACACATAGATATATGGATTCCCCATTATTCTTACACAGTCTTTTTTGGAATGCACACATAAATGATCTCTCACAAATGGAAATTAATGGAAATTGATCTCCGCTCAGCTAGCCAAAGTAAAAAAGAAATGAAAGAATGTGGAAAGTGAAAATGAAAAGCTGCCAAACTTCAACAATTGTTTTGCTTCGAATTTCCCAGGGCTTTTCCAATGCTAATCGAATACCGTGACATGAAAGCGAACATAGCGAAGAGAGAGTAAGAGATAATCAAAATCAAAAAGAAAAGAAAAAACAATTCCCAAAAATCGCATTGATCTCATGGATTTATACAATATACAGATAATACAATCAACCGTTTTTTTACAATGAGAAATAATATGTTATATGGAGGGCAAGCAGAACGTGAAAAGTTAAGCAGAGAAACCGAAAATAAAAAATGAAACGAAAGGTTTTTAGTGTTAAGTTCGCCAAGCGTTTTAGTTTTAAATTCTAAGAAGAGTTTAAGTTTCGGATTAGTGAGTTTTTTGAGCTGTCCCGCCCGGACTCCAGTTTGTAATTGTATATATATAAATAAAGCAATATTAATTTTGTATAGTTTAAGTGTCCCCACATAATCCAATCCCAGCCAGAACCCAGACAATAGAACATTTCTCGTATCGAAACATAATTTGTATTACCACAAAACAAAACAAAAACAAAAACAAAAGAATGAAACACTCAGACAACTACATATATGTACATTCAAAACCCAATGAAAAATTATTTTTGTAAATTTGTTTGCAACAAATGAACCGGAAAATGTGGTCCCGAACTCCTTTCCCGGTTCATTGCTAATTAGTTTTCACAATGATCTCGGTAAAGTTTTGTGGCCTTGCGCCCAGAAGTCGATGGAAATTCGATTTTTGGTTTGCCATAAATACTCGAAACAAAAACAAAAAGTTAAAGAAAAGCACAAAAACGAAGCAAAAGAAACAAAAGAAAATCAGAGAACGAAACAACACACAAACATGAATTTTTATATGTATATTTTTGACCCAATGCGACTTAATCCGTTTTTAAATTTAAGTATCGTTATTTGTATCGACTTTGTATATATATAAATATATATATATATAGAGCAGTGCAGTTCGAATCATAGAATCAAATGCCATTTGTTGTTTAGAATTTTTTGTTTGGTGCCAAAACAGTGACAGACGACGACGTGCATTCGCATATATTATACCATACCATACCATACATACATATATCGTAACTTCGATCCTAAGTTTGATTCAGAAATTGGTCAGTTCAGTTTTAGAGTTCTAAGTATTTTTCTGCTTCTGTTTTATGTGTTCGAAAGCAGACGATATCTTTGTTTAACTTGTACATTTTATACATTATGCTGTAATATTTTAATATACATATAAATATCATTAATGATCTCATGAATATGTTCATAAGACAACAAAAATTATATATATACATTATAATACGCCTATGTGTAAATGAAATAAAACGCGCATAAATATCATGTAAGATTTACAGAGAAAACAAAAAACAAAAAATGCATAAAAAAAGATTTAAAAGGAAAATAAATAAAAAATACAAACATTTTAAATGATGACTTGAAATTTTATTACAAAAGAATTGGGATACATATTGAGGGAAAAGTATATAGATAATATACATGCATTTCTATATATTTGCAAGGTATTACATTTTCAGTCAAATCTTGAAACGCACTATAGGAGTCGTTTCCGACCCTATAAACCATATATATTATTGATCAGAATCAACAGCTGAATCGATCTAGCCATGTTTGGTGAAAAAAAAAATTTTCGAAATTTTTTCAAAATTTGAAAAATTGATAAGGGGTTACATCATTAAAATTGTCAAAATTTGACAAAAAATTGAATTTTTAGAATTTAAAAACGGAGTATGCAGATTTGTTAGCGCCATAAAAACCAGCATAGAAAAACCTTCCGAATTGAAATTAATGCATTTTTGGCTTAGTTATGAAAAATAAGAATATCAAAATCCTTTATTTTTATATCCTTGAAGGATATTTCAGATTTAGTCAGAAGCTTGCAATTAACGGAGTATGCAGATTTGTTAGCGCCATAAAAACCAGCATAGGAACACTTTCCGAATTGAAATTAATGCATTTTTGGCTTAGTTATGATAGATGGAAAACTTGGTTTTACTCAAAAAATAAGCATATAAAAATCCTTTATTTTTATATCCTTGAAGGATATTTAAGATTTAGTCAGAAGCTTGTAATAATGTGAAGGAATCATTTCCGACCCTATAAACCATATATATTATTGATCAGAATCAACAGATGAATCGATCTAGCCATGTTTGGTGAAAAAAAAAATTTTCGAAATTTTTTCAAAATTTGAAAAATTGATAAGGGGTTACATCATTAAAATTGTCAAAATTTGACAAAAAATTGAATTTTTAGAATTTAAAAACGGAGTATGCAGATTTGTTAGCGCCATAAAAACCAGCATAGAAAAACCTTCCGAATTGAAATTAATGCATTTTTGGCTTAGTTATGAAAAATAAGAATATCAAAATCCTTTATTTTTATATCCTTGAAGGATATTTCAGATTTAGTCAGAAGCTTGCAATAAACGGAGTATGCAGATTTGTTAGCGCCATAAAAACCAGCATAGGAACACTTTCCGAATTGAAATTAATGCATTTTTGGCTTAGTTATGATAGATGGAAAACTTGGTTTTACTCAAAAAATAAGCATATAAAAATCCTTTATTTTTATATCCTTGAAGGATATTTAAGATTTAGTCAGAAGCTTGTAATAATGTGAAGGAATCATTTCCGACCCTATAAACCATATATATTATTGATCAGAATCAACAGCTGAATCGATCTAGCCATGTTTTGTGAAAAAAAAAATTTTCGAAATTTTTTCAAAATTTGAAAAATTGATAAGGGGTTACATCATTAAAATTGTCAAAATTTGACAAAAAATTGAATTTTTAGAATTTAAAAACGGAGTATGCAGATTTGTTAGCGCCATAAAAACCAGCATAGAAAACCCTTCCGAATTGAAATTAATGCATTTTTGGTTTAGTTATGAAAAATAAGAATATCAAAATCCTTTATTTTTATATCCTTGAAGGATATTTCAGATTTTTTCAGAAGCTTGCAATAAACGGAGTATGCAGATTTGTTAGCGCCATAAAAACCAGCAAAGGAACACTTTCCGAATTGAAATTAATGCATTTTTGGCTTAGTTATGATAGATGGAAAACTTGGTTTTACTCAAAAAATAAGCATATAAAAATCCTTTATTTTTATATCCTTGAAGGATATTTAAGATTTAGTCAGAAGCTTGTAATAATGTGAAGGAATCATTTCCGACCCTATAAACCATATATATTATTGATCAGAATCAACAGCTGAATCGATCTAGCCATGTTTTGTGAAAAAAAAAATTTTCGAAATTTTTTCAAAATTTGAAAAATTGATAAGGGGTTACATCATTAAAATTGTCAAAATTTGACAAAAAATTGAATTTTTAGAATTTAAAAACGGAGTATGCAGATTTGTTAGCGCCATAAAAACCAGCATAGAAAACCCTTCCGAATTGAAATTAATGCATTTTTGGTTTAGTTATGAAAAATAAGAATATCAAAATCCTTTATTTTTATATCCTTGAAGGATATTTCAGATTTTTTCAGAAGCTTGCAATAAACGGAGTATGCAGATTTGTTAGCGCCATAAAAACCAGCAAAGGAACACTTTCCGAATTGAAATTAATGCATTTTTGGCTTAGTTATGATAGATGGAAAACTTGGTTTTACTCAAAAAATAAGCATATAAAAATCCTTTATTTTTATATCCTTGAAGGATATTTAAGATTTAGTCAGAAGCTTGTAATAATGTGAAGGAATCATTTCCGACCCTATAAACCATATATATTATTGATCAGAATCAACAGCTGAATCGATCTAGCCATGTTTTGTGAAAAAAAAAATTTTCGAAATTTTTTCAAAATTTGAAAAATTGATAAGGGGTTACATCATTAAAATTGTCAAAATTTGACAAAAAATTGAATTTTTAGAATTTAAAAACGGAGTATGCAGATTTGTTAGCGCCATAAAAACCAGCATAGAAAACCCTTCCGAATTGAAATTAATGCATTTTTGGTTTAGTTATGAAAAATAAGAATATCAAAATCCTTTATTTTTATATCCTTGAAGGATATTTCAGATTTTTTCAGAAGCTTGCAATAAACGGAGTATGCAGATTTGTTAGCGCCATAAAAACCAGCAAAGGAACACTTTCCGAATTGAAATTAATGCATTTTTGGCTTAGTTATGATAGATGGAAAACTTGGTTTTACTCAAAAAATAAGCATATAAAAATCCTTTATTTTTATATCCTTGAAGGATATTTAAGATTTAGTCAGAAGCTTGTAATAATGTGAAGGAATCATTTCCGACCCTATAAACCATATATATTATTGATCAGAATCAACAGCTGAATCGATCTAGCCATGTTTTGTGAAAAAAAAAATTTTCGAAATTTTTTCAAAATTTGAAAAATTGATAAGGGGTTACATCATTAAAATTGTCAAAATTTGACAAAAAATTGAATTTTTAGAATTTAAAAACGGAGTATGCAGATTTGTTAGCGCCATAAAAACCAGCATAGAAAACCCTTCCGAATTGAAATTAATGCATTTTTGGTTTAGTTATGAAAAATAAGAATATCAAAATCCTTTATTTTTATATCCTTGAAGGATATTTCAGATTTTTTCAGAAGCTTGCAATAAACGGAGTATGCAGATTTGTTAGCGCCATAAAAACCAGCAAAGGAACACTTTCCGAATTGAAATTAATGCATTTTTGGCTTAGTTATGATAGATGGAAAACTTGGTTTTACTCAAAAAATAAGCATATAAAAATCCTTTATTTTTATATCCTTGAAGGATATTTAAGATTTAGTCAGAAGCTTGTAATAATGTGAAGGAATCATTTCCGACCCTATAAACCATATATATTATTGATCAGAATCAACAGCTGAATCGACCTAGCCATGTTTTGTGAAAAAAAAATTTTCGAAATTTTTTCAAAATTTGAAAAATTGATAAGGGGTTACATCATTAAAATTGTCAAAATTTGACAAAAAATTGAATTTTTAGAATTTAAAAACGGAGTATGCAGATTTGTTAGCGCCATAAAAACCAGCATAGAAAAACCTTCCGAATTGAAATTAATGCATTTTTGGCTTAGTTATGAAAAATAAGAATATCAAAATCCTTTATTTTTATATCCTTGAAGGATATTTCAGATTTAGTCAGAAGCTTGCAATAAACGGAGTATGCAGATTTGTTAGCGCCATAAAAACCAGCATAGAAAAACCTTCCGAATTGAAATTAATGCATTTTTGGCTTAGTTATGATAGATGGAAAACTTGGTTTTACTCAAAAAATAAGCATATAAAAATCCTTTATTTTTATATCCTTGAAGGATATTTAAGATTTAGTCAGAAGCTTGTAATAATGTGAAGGAATCATTTCCGACCCTATAAACCATATATATTATTGATCAGAATCAACAGCTGAATCGATCTAGCCATGTTTTGTGAAAAAAAAAATTTTCGAAATTTTTTCAAAATTTGAAAAATTGATAAGGGGTTACATCATTAAAATTGTCAAAATTTGACAAAAAATTGAATTTTTAGAATTTAAAAACGGAGTATGCAGATTTGTTAGCGCCATAAAAACCAGCATAGAAAACCCTTCCGAATTGAAATTAATGCATTTTTGGTTTAGTTATGAAAAATAAGAATATCAAAATCCTTTATTTTTATATCCTTGAAGGATATTTCAGATTTTTTCAGAAGCTTGCAATAAACGGAGTATGCAGATTTGTTAGCGCCATAAAAACCAGCATAGGAACACTTTCCGAATTGAAATTAATGCATTTTTGGCTTAGTTATGATAGATGGAAAACTTGGTTTTACTCAAAAAATAAGCATATAAAAATCCTTTATTTTTATATCCTTGAAGGATATTTAAGATTTAGTCAGAAGCTTGTAATAATGTGAAGGAATCATTTCCGACCCTATAAACCATATATATTATTGATCAGAATCAACAGCTGAATCGATCTAGCCATGTTTTGTGAAAAAAAAAATTTTCGAAATTTTTTCAAAATTTGAAAAATTGATAAGGGGTTACATCATTAAAATTGTCAAAATTTGACAAAAAATTCAATTTTTAGAATTTAAAAACGGAGTATGCAGATTTGTTAGCGCCATAAAAACCAGCATAGAAAAACCTTCCGAATTGAAATTAATGCATTTTTGGCTTAGTTATGAAAAATAAGAATATCAAAATCCTTTATTTTTATATCCTTGAAGGATATTTCAGATTTAGTCAGAAGCTTGCAATAAACGGAGTATGCAGATTTGTTAGCGCCATAAAAACCAGCATAGGAACACTTTCCGAATTGAAATTAATGCATTTTTGGCTTAGTTATGATAGATGGAAAACTTGGTTTTACTCAAAAAATAAGCATATAAAAATCCTTTATTTTTATATCCTTGAAGGATATTTAAGATTTAGTCAGAAGCTTGTAATAATGTGAAGGAATCATTTCCGACCCTATAAACCATATATATTATTGATCAGAATCAACAGCTGAATCGATCTAGCCATGTTTTGTGAAAAAAAAAATTTTCGAAATTTTTTCAAAATTTGAAAAATTGATAAGGGGTTACATCATTAAAATTGTCAAAATTTGACAAAAAATTGAATTTTTAGAATTTAAAAACGGAGTATGCAGATTTGTTAGCGCCATAAAAACCAGCATAGAAAAACCTTCCAAATTGAAATTAATGCATTTTTGGCTTAGTTATGAAAAATAAGAATATCAAAATCCTTTATTTTTATATCCTTGAAGGATATTTCAGATTTAGTCAGAAGCTTGCAATAAACGGAGTATGCAGATTTGTTAGCGCCATAAAAACCAGCATAGGAACACTTTCCGAATTGAAATTAATGCATTTTTGGCTTAGTTATGATAGATGGAAAACTTGGTTTTACTCAAAAAATAAGCATATAAAAATCCTTTATTTTTATATCCTTGAAGGATATTTATGATTTAGTCAGAAGCTTGTAATAATGTGAAGGAATCATTTCCGACCCTATAAACCATATATATTATTGATCAGAATCAACAGCTGAATCGATCTAGCCATGTTTTGTGAAAAAAAAAATTTTCGAAATTTTTTCAAAATTTGAAAAATTGATAAGGGGTTACATCATTAAAATTGTCAAAATTTGACAAAAAATTGAATTTTTAGAATTTAAAAACGGAGTATGCAGATTTGTTAGCGCCATAAAAACCAGCATAGAAAAACCTTCCGAATTGAAATTAATGCATTTTTGGCTTAGTTATGAAAAATAAGAATATCAAAATCCTTTATTTTTATATCCTTGAAGGATATTTCAGATTTAGTCAGAAGCTTGCAATAAACGGAGTATGCAGATTTGTTAGCGCCATAAAAACCAGCATAGGAACACTTTCCGAATTGAAATTAATGCATTTTTGGCTTAGTTATGATAGATGGAAAACTTGGTTTTACTCAAAAAATAAGCATATAAAAATCCTTTATTTTTATATCCTTGAAGGATATTTAAGATTTAGTCAGAAGCTTGTAATAATGTGAAGGAATCATTTCCGACCCTATAAACCATATATATTATTGATCAGAATCAACAGCTGAATCGATCTAGCCATGTTTTGTGAAAAAAAAAATTTTCGAAATTTTTTCAAAATTTGAAAAATTGATAAGGGGTTACATCATTAAAATTGTCAAAATTTGACAAAAAATTGAATTTTTAGAATTTAAAAACGGAGTATGCAGATTTGTTAGCGCCATAAAAACCAGCATAGAAAAACCTTCCAAATTGAAATTAATGCATTTTTGGCTTAGTTATGAAAAATAAGAATATCAAAATCCTTTATTTTTATATCCTTGAAGGATATTTCAGATTTAGTCAGAAGCTTGCAATAAACGGAGTATGCAGATTTGTTAGCGCCATAAAAACCAGCATAGGAACACTTTCCGAATTGAAATTAATGCATTTTTGGCTTAGTTATGATAGATGGAAAACTTGGTTTTACTCAAAAAATAAGCATATAAAAATCCTTTATTTTTATATCCTTGAAGGATATTTAAGATTTAGTCAGAAGCTTGTAATAATGTGAAGGAATCATTTCCGACCCTATAAACCATATATATTATTGATCAGAATCAACAGCTGAATCGATCTAGCCATGTTTTGTGAAAAAAAAAATTTTCGAAATTTTTTCAAAATTTGAAAAATTGATAAGGGGTTACATCATTAAAATTGTCAAAATTTGACAAAAAATTGAATTTTTAGAATTTAAAAACGGAGTATGCAGATTTGTTAGCGCCATAAAAACCAGCATAGAAAACCCTTCCGAATTGAAATTAATGCATTTTTGGTTTAGTTATGAAAAATAAGAATATCAAAATCCTTTATTTTTATATCCTTGAAGGATATTTCAGATTTTTTCAGAAGCTTGCAATAAACGGAGTATGCAGATTTGTTAGCGCCATAAAAACCAGCATAGGAACACTTTCCGAATTGAAATTAATGCATTTTTGGCTTAGTTATGATAGATGGAAAACTTGGTTTTACTCAAAAAATAAGCATATAAAAATCCTTTATTTTTATATCCTTGAAGG
Organism: Drosophila bunnanda; assembly: GCA_035046265.1. Lineage (NCBI taxonomy): Eukaryota > Metazoa > Arthropoda > Insecta > Diptera > Drosophilidae > Drosophila > Drosophila bunnanda. Next base: position 11,201,381 of record JAWNOB010000075.1, read on the forward strand.
ATATTTAAGATTTAGTCAGAAGCTTGTAATAATGTGAAGGAATCATTTCCGACCCTATAAACCATATATATTATTGATCAGAATCAACAGCTGAATCGATCTAGCCATGTTTTGTGAAAAAAAAAATTTTCGAAATTTTTTCAAAATTTGAAAAATTGATAAGGGGTTACATCATTAAAATTGTCAAAATTTGACAAAAAATTCAATTTTTAGAATTTAAAAACGGAGTATGCAGATTTGTTAGCGCCATAAAAACCAGCATAGGAACACTTTCCGAATTGAAATTAATGCATTTTTGGCTTAGTTATGATAGATGGAAAACTTGGTTTTACTCAAAAAATAAGCATATAAAAATCCTTTATTTTTATATCCTTGAAGGATATTTAAGATTTAGTCAGAAGCTTGTAATAATGTGAAGGAATCATTTCCGACCCTATAAACCATATATATTATTGATCAGAATCAACAGCTGAATCGATCTAGCCATGTTTTGTGAAAAAAAAAATTTTCGAAATTTTTTCAAAATTTGAAAAATTGATAAGGGGTTACATCATTAAAATTGTCAAAATTTGACAAAAAATTGAATTTTTAGAATTTAAAAACGGAGTATGCAGATTTGTTAGCGCCATAAAAACCAGCATAGAAAACCCTTCCGAATTGAAATTAATGCATTTTTGGCTTAGTTATGATAGATGGAAAACTTGGTTTTACTCAAAAAATAAGCATATAAAAATCCTTTATTTTTATATCCTTGAAGGATATTTAAGATTTAGTCAGAAGCTTGTAATAATGTGAAGGAATCATTTCCGACCCTATAAACCATATATATTATTGATCAGAATCAACAGCTGAATCGATCTAGCCATGTTTTGTGAAAAAAAAAATTTTCGAAATTTTTTCAAAATTTGAAAAATTGATAAGGGGTTACATCATTAAAATTGTCAAAATTTGACAAAAAATTGAATTTTTAGAATTTAAAAACGGAGTATGCAGATTTGTTAGCGCCATAAAAACCAGCATAGAAAAACCTTCCGAATTGAAATTAATGCATTTTTGGCTTAGTTATGAAAAATAAGAATATCAAAATCCTTTATTTTTATATCCTTGAAGGATATTTCAGATTTAGTCAGAAGCTTGCAATAAACGGAGTATGCAGATTTGTTAGCGCCATAAAAACCAGCATAGGAACACTTTCCGAATTGAAATTAATGCATTTTTGGCTTAGTTATGATAGATGGAAAACTTGGTTTTACTCAAAAAATAAGCATATAAAAATCCTTTATTTTTATATCCTTGAAGGATATTTAAGATTTAGTCAGAAGCTTGTAATAATGTGAAGGAATCATTTCCGACCCTATAAACCATATATATTATTGATCAGAATCAACAGCTGAATCGATCTAGCCATGTTTTGTGAAAAAAAAAATTTTCGAAATTTTTTCAAAATTTGAAAAATTGATAAGGGGTTACATCATTAAAATTGTCAAAATTTGACAAAAAATTGAATTTTTAGAATTTAAAAACGGAGTATGCAGATTTGTTAGCGCCATAAAAACCAGCATAGAAAACCCTTCCGAATTGAAATTAATGCATTTTTGGCTTAGTTATGATAGATGGAAAACTTGGTTTTACTCAAAAAATAAGCATATAAAAATCCTTTATTTTTATATCCTTGAAGGATATTTAAGATTTAGTCAGAAGCTTGTAATAATGTGAAGGAATCATTTCCGACCCTATAAACCATATATATTATTGATCAGAATCAACAGCTGAATCGATCTAGCCATGTTTTGTGAAAAAAAAAATTTTCGAAATTTTTTCAAAATTTGAAAAATTGATAAGGGGTTACATCATTAAAATTGTCAAAATTTGACAAAAAATTGAATTTTTAGAATTTAAAAACGGAGTATGCAGATTTGTTAGCGCCATAAAAACCAGCATAGAAAAACCTTCCGAATTGAAATTAATGCATTTTTGGCTTAGTTATGAAAAATAAGAATATCAAAATCCTTTATTTTTATATCCTTGAAGGATATTTCAGATTTAGTCAGAAGCTTGCAATAAACGGAGTATGCAGATTTGTTAGCGCCATAAAAACCAGCATAGAAAACCCTTCCGAATTGAAATTAATGCATTTTTGGCTTAGTTATGATAGATGGAAAACTTGGTTTTACTCAAAAAATAAGCATATAAAAATCCTTCATTTTTATATCCTTGAAGGATATTTAAGATTTAGTCAGAAGCTTGTAATAATGTGAAGGAATCATTTCCGACCCTATAAACCATATATATTATTGATCAGAATCAACAGCTGAATCGATCTAGCCATGTTTTGTGAAAAAAAAAATTTTCGAAATTTTTTCAAAATTTGAAAAATTGATAAGGGGTTACATCATTAAAATTGTCAAAATTTGACAAAAAATTGAATTTTTAGAATTTAAAAACGGAGTATGCAGATTTGTTAGCGCCATAAAAACCAGCATAGAAAAACCTTCCAAATTGAAATTAATGCATTTTTGGCTTAGTTATGAAAAATAAGAATATCAAAATCCTTTATTTTTATATCCTTGAAGGATATTTCAGATTTAGTCAGAAGCTTGCAATAAACGGAGTATGCAGATTTGTTAGCGCCATAAAAACCAGCATAGGAACACTTTCCGAATTGAAATTAATGCATTTTTGGCTTAGTTATGATAGATGGAAAACTTGGTTTTACTCAAAAAATAAGCATATAAAAATCCTTTATTTTTATATCCTTGAAGGATATTTAAGATTTAGTCAGAAGCTTGTAATAATGTGAAGGAATCATTTCCGACCCTATAAACCATATATATTATTGATCAGAATCAACAGCTGAATCGATCTAGCCATGTTTTGTGAAAAAAAAAATTTTCGAAATTTTTTCAAAATTTGAAAAATTGATAAGGGGTTACATCATTAAAATTGTCAAAATTTGACAAAAAATTGAATTTTTAGAATTTAAAAACGGAGTATGCAGATTTGTTAGCGCCATAAAAACCAGCATAGAAAACCCTTCCGAATTGAAATTAATGCATTTTTGGTTTAGTTATGAAAAATAAGAATATCAAAATCCTTTATTTTTATATCCTTGAAGGATATTTCAGATTTTTTCAGAAGCTTGCAATAAACGGAGTATGCAGATTTGTTAGCGCCATAAAAACCAGCATAGGAACACTTTCCGAATTGAAATTAATGCATTTTTGGCTTAGTTATGATAGATGGAAAACTTGGTTTTACTCAAAAAATAAGCATATAAAAATCCTTTATTTTTATATCCTTGAAGGATATTTAAGATTTAGTCAGAAGCTTGTAATAATGTGAAGGAATCATTTCCGACCCTATAAACCATATATATTATTGATCAGAATCAACAGCTGAATCGATCTAGCCATGTTTTGTGAAAAAAAAAATTTTCGAAATTTTTTCAAAATTTGAAAAATTGATAAGGGGTTACATCATTAAAATTGTCAAAATTTGACAAAAAATTGAATTTTTAGAATTTAAAAACGGAGTATGCAGATTTGTTAGCGCCATAAAAACCAGCATAGAAAAACCTTCCGAATTGAAATTAATGCATTTTTGGCTTAGTTATGAAAAATAAGAATATCAAAATCCTTTATTTTTATATCCTTGAAGGATATTTCAGATTTAGTCAGAAGCTTGCAATAAACGGAGTATGCAGATTTGTTAGCGCCGTAAAAACCAGCATAGGAACACTTTCCGAATTTAAATTAATGCATTTTTGGCTTAGTTATGATAGATGGAAAACTTGGTTTTACTCAAAAAATAAGCATATAAAAATCCTTTATTTTTATATCCTTGAAGGATATTTAAGATTTAGTCAGAAGCTTGTAATAATGTGAAGGAATCATTTCCGACCCTATAAACCATATATATTATTGATCAGAATCAACAGCTGAATCGATCTAGCCATGTTTTGTAAAAAAAAAAAATTTCGAAATTTTTTCAAAATTTGAAAAATTGATAAGGGGTTACATCATTAAAATTGTCAAAATTTGACAAAAAATTGAATTTTTAGAATTTAAAAACGAAGTATGCAGATTTGTTAGCGCCATAAAAACCAGCATAGAAAAACCTTCCGAATTGAAATTAATGCATTTTTGGCTTAGTTATGAAAAATAAGAATATCAAAATCCTTTATTTTTATATCCTTGAAGGATATTTCAGATTTAGTCAGAAGCTTGCAATAAACGGAGTATGCAGATTTGTTAGCGCCGTAAAAACCAGCATAGGAACACTTTCCGAATTTAAATTAATGCATTTTTGGCTTAGTTATGATAGATGGAAAACTTGGTTTTACTCAAAAAATAAGCATATAAAAATCCTTTATTTTTATATCCTTGAAGGATATTTAAGGTTTAGTCAGAAGCTTATAATAATGTGAAGGAATCATTTCCGACCCTATAAACCATATATATTATTGATCAGAATCAACAGCTGAATCGATCTAGCCATGTTTGGTGAAAAAAAAAATTTTCGAAATTTTTTCAAAATTTGAAAAATTGATAATTGTCAAAATTTGACAAAAATTTTAATATTTTTTAATGGAAAATTGAGTATGCAGATTTATTAACCTTATTAAAACTAACACAAAACTGCTTACCGATTTCAAATTAATGCATTTTTGGCTTAGTTATGGGTTTTTTAAAACCTCTTCCAGACCTAGATCTTAAGTTTCTATGAATGTCCGAAATTTAATACCAATTTATAATAGTTCCTTCGGTATTTATTTTTGCCTACAACAACAATAACAATTAACAACTCTACAACAACAACAATTTATAATTAACAACAAAATAAAAATTCTTAAATTTAACTGCCAAATTTGAATTCGCCATATCAGTTAACCGGCACATTTGAATTTGAATTTAAATCAACGATAAGTTGCCGCTATACAATGTTAACAGTCAAATTTGAATTCGAATTTAAATAGTCGGTCAGGTGCCGCCACATATGTAAGCCGCCAAATTTGAATTTGAATTTTGCTCTTGCACTAAAATTAATTCACCTGCTGCGGCTTCTGTTCGCCTGGTACATCAAATCCAGAAATTGGCAATTTTGTACTGAAAATGATCAAATTCAAGGCTTGTTTTTGCCTATAACAACAACAACAATAAACTACCATCTTACAACAACAATTTTTAATTTACAACAACAAAAGAAATAAAAATACTTAAATTTAACTGCCAAATTTGAATTCGAATTTAAAATGACCATCTGTTCCCGCCATATCAGTTAACCGGCAAATTTTAATTTGAATTTAAATCGACGATCAGTTGCCGCCATATAATCTTAACAGTCAAATTTGAATTCGAATTTAAATAGACGATCAGGTGCCGCCACATATGTAAGCCGCCAAATTTGAATTTGAATTAGTGGATTGTGGGCGGATCGTATGTGGATCGTAAGTGGATCCTATGTGGATCGTATGTGGATCCCATGTGGATCGTATGTGGATCCCATGTGGATCGTATGTGGATCCTATGTGGATCCTGTGTGGATCCTATGTGGATCCTGTGTGGATCCTATGTGGATTGGGAGTGGATCGTAAGTCGATCCTAATTTACAATCCACTCAATCCAATCATCGTCCATCTACTGCATTCTGTTCGCCTGGTACATCAAATCCAGAAATTGACCAGTTTGTACTGAAAATTAGCAACTGGAAGGCTTGTTGTTGCCTACAACAACAACAACAACAACAACAACAACAATAACAATAACCTACTCTATTACAACAACAACAATTTTGAATTTACAACAACAACAAATAAATTCATTTAACTGCCAAATTTAAATTTAAATTTAAATACACATTCGATTCCCGCCTAATCCGATAACCGATCAATTTGAGCTTTTAATTTAAGTCGATCAAGTGCCGCCACATATGTTAGCCGCCAAGTTTGAATTTGAATTTTGCTCTTGCACTAAAATTATTCACCCTGCTGCGGCTTCTGTTCGCCTGGTACTTCAAATCCAGAAATTGACGATTTTATAGTGAAAATGGTCAAATTGAAGGCTTGTTTTTGCCAATAACAACAACAACAATAAACCACCGTCTTACAACAACAACAATTTTCAATTTACAACAACAACAAAAATAGTATAAATTAATTTAACTGCCAAATTTGAATTCAAATTTAAATCGACGATCAGTTGCCGCCATATCAGGTTAACCGGCAAATTTGAATTCGAATTTAAATATACTAGTAGTAGCCGTTAAATTTTAAAAGTTTATATTTCAGGTGTTTTTGATGTCATAGAATGGTTAAAAAGTATTTCCGACCCTATAAACCATATATATTCTTGATCAGCGTCAACAGCCGAATCGATCTAGCTATGTTTCAAAAAAATTTAATTTTTTCAAAATTTTCAAAAAAATGTAAGGGGTTACATCATTAAAATTTGCAAAAATTGACAAAAATTTTAATTTTTTTAAATAGTAAATTGAGTATGCAGATTTATTAGCCTAATAAAAACTAACACAAAACTGCTTTCCGAATTGAAATTAATTATTTTTTGACTTAGTTATGGTATTTTTAAATCTAGAAAAATACATTATTTTCAAAAATTTTAAAAAGGATTCCATTATTATTGTTATTGTTTTATTTATGTGATTTAATTAATTTGGTTATATTACCCTTTGTTGTGTTTGACACATTCCATCGTGTAGAATTCTACACGATTGTCTTAATTTGCGATTGCATACTTCCAGGCTGCAGTAAAAACCACGATCACTGATGATGTCTTGCTGGCCGCTTTTCCTCGTTATTTACAAACAAGAAAACCCACCCTCAGTGGTTTTATTATGCAAAGGGGGTGAGTGACGTGAGTGCGTGTGAAGGGACTCTTCCGATTGCTGGCCACTTGGGCGGCAAATGAATGCCTAAACCAATTTGTAGTTTCTGTTCCGTTGTTGTGGCCGCGGATTAAATGGCCATAATTGCTGCTCCTGCAGCCGGCGACACGCGACCTGGTAACGGGATACCTCAGCGACCACCAAAAATGATGTGTTATTAACGGATTAGGCCGGCGATGACGATTATAATGGAAACTCGGGGGCAATTATGTTAACCTGGCCACCCGAAAGGCATAAGTTCGACGGCGGTCATGACATCCGTTTCCGCCTTCAATCACGCCGGCGGCGGACACATGCAAGTGTCAATCAAAACGAGGTATTAAATTCGAAACTATGATTACCATTTATATAGACGCGTGGCTGATTCAGTTAAATGAATATCGAATAGCAAACCTTTCAAACCTTTTTCTAGTTCATTTTCCGCAATAAATACTTAATTAATACTTTACCTTTTGTCCTGTTTAAAATGCCAGAAAAAAAAAACTTCAGGAATGCCATTGAAATCGTTAAGAATTTTTATTAATTAAAATCATTTCACTCCACAAGCGTTTTTAATTAATTTAACTTTCTCTATCACAATATTTTCATATGGTTTTAGTTAACTTACATTCTACTTAACTATTCGCCACTTGAAAGCCACTTAAAAGTAATTCAATTATAAATAAAATCCAAGGCATCTGCTTATTACAGTTTGTAGCCGAAAAAGAGGGGAAGGTTGGAAGAGGAAAAAGTTAATTTCATTAAGGGCAAATCTCCCCCAATCTTGGTTCTGTGAAATACATACACGTGCTGCATTAAATGCATTAAAAATTCATTTCAAAATGTACTCAGAGGACTGGACTCCCTTTCTTCCGCGTGAAGGAGGTGGCTCCAGGAACATGGACACAAATGTAAGAAACTTGTCTGCCGAACAAAGATTACATGTGTTTTCCCCCACTAGACTGCAGTGCGGATATGTTAGAATTTATTATTAGCTTTGCCATAAATTATGCATTAATATTTTACTTTAAGCAATACTAAATAGTAAATAAACTACTAATATTCAAAGCAAAGTAATAACCTCAGCCATTGCCTTACTTTTTGTATTTCTAAATTCCGCTTTGGGCAACTTTGCTTCAACTTTTCTCATCTCCAAAAACTGATAAGTATCCTTTCCATCTGCATTTGAAAGTTAGAAGACACAAGGACAACTTTCTTATATCCTTGATGAAACAGGTTAAGAAGCATGGCAAACGGAAGGAAGTAAACAATCTCGTATATCTGTGGAAATGCTTTTGAGCTGGGCTCGTAAATTTCCCTGGCCTGCGGAGCCATCAGACGGATAACTCATAAGAGAGACTGGCAGGCAGGCAGGCCATATATGATGGCGATCATAATCAACGTCTTTTGGCACTTTATTGACAAACTAATAAAAACCCGGACAGAGAAAATGTGCATCTAAAAGGGATGTCCTGGCCAACGAGAGACGGATAGGATAGGAAACGATTTATTAAAATCCCTGTACATGGCATACATAATAAAAAGGAAGCTCGCCAGGGCAGGGGCAGCGTGGAGAATCCTTACTGGCCCGTTGATGTGATGAGTAATTTGCTTTTGGCTTTTAATGTTGGTCAGTCGCAGGGGTACACTTGGAATAAATTCTGTTCTCTTTCTGAAAAGAAATATACTATTTTGTAGAAGAAAAACTAATATAAATAGTTAATTACTGTGAATTTTTGAAGAAAGTATACAAAATTCTATTAAAACTAAATTTGTAATAAATTTCTTTCACTGCTTGAGCTTTTCCGAGACAACGAATAGTTGCAGGACACGGAAATTAGTGCGGAAACGCTTAGGAGTACGCTTAGCAATCTGTCAAAAAGCCAAAATGTAATAAATGAGACCCTCAACGATGCTAGCAAGGATACTAGGTGGTGGGCAGCAGGACCTGTCTGTGTGGGGCCATCACCATAATTCATACGACATGCTATGACGACAAAAGGCGCTGCCCAGGACCCAGTACAAAGGGGGTTCGTCCTTTATGGCAGCAGGATGCACCATATTTCATTACACGTTGATAAGTGGTCATTTATCCTGGAGCGACTGGAGCTGCGAGTTCAGTTTGGGGTTTCCTGCATGCCAACAGGCATTTCATAATAATTTGAACAACCTTTTCACGCAAACCTGCACTCGAAAGGATGCCTTTGATTAAATATGGAAATAGTACCGTATTTAAAGCAACATGAATAGGATAGATTTTAATTTTTAATGTATAAATTATTGAGAAATATTAAAAAAAAAGAAATGTAAATAATTTTGCAAATATTAAAATTAAATAATTAATAAATAAAAAATAGATATTTGCCGTCAGGGGCTTGTAACGCAGTGAACGAATCATTTCCGACCCTATAAATCATATATATTCTTGATCAGCACGAACAGGCGAGTCAATCTAGCTATTTTTTTACGAAAAAAATTTTTTGTCAATTTTTTCAAAATTTGATAAGGGGTTACATCATTAAATTTTTCAAAATTTGACAAAAAATTAAATTTTTAGAATTTAAAAACGGAGTATGCAGATTTGTTAGCGCCATAAAAACCAGCATAGAAAAACTTTCCGAATTGAAATTAATGCATTTTTGACTTAGTTATGAAAAAATAAGCATATAAAAATCCTTTATTTTTATATCCTTGAAGGATATTTAAGATTTAGTCAGAAGCTTGCAATAAACGGAGTATGCAGATTTGTTAGCGCCATAAAAACCAGCATAGAAAAACCTTCCGAATTGAAATTAATGCATTTTTGGCTTAGTTATGATACATGGAAAACTTGGTTTTACTCAAAAAATAAGCATATAAAAATCCTTTATTTTTATATCCTTGAAGGATATTTAAGATTTAGTCAGAAGCTTGTAATAATGTGAAGGAATCATTTCCGACCCTATAAACCATATATATTATTGATCAGAATCAACAGCTAAATCGATCTAGCCATGTTTGGTGAAAAAATAAATTTTTGAAATTTTTTCAAAATTTGAAAAATTGATAAGGGGTTACATCATTAAATTTTTCAAAAATTGACAAAAAATTGAATTTTCTCAAATTTTAAATTAAGTATGCAGATTTGTTGACCTAATAAAAACTAGATTAGGAAAGGTTCCCGAATTAAAATTAAGGCGTTTTTGGCCAAGTTATGAGCTTTTTAAACCTTGATTTGATTAAATATGGGAATGTTACGATGTACTTATTTAGAGCAACATGGAAGTTGTAGTTATAATTTGTATGTATACAAATCGTTAAAATTAAGTAGTGTTAAATATTTGTTAAAAGTAAACAATGTTAAATGTTAGTTAAAATTAAACAGTGTTAAATGTTAGGTAAAATCACAGTAAATCTGATACCTGGATCTGCTTAGCGCTCGCCACGAATGCGACGTGCCAGCTGTATGTCCTTGGGCATGATGGTCACACGCTTGGCATGAATGGCACACAGATTTGTGTCCTCGAACAAGCCGACTAGGTAAGCCTCAGACGCTTCCTGCGAGTGGGAAGTAAAGATTCAGTTCATAAATTAGTTTATTTACTATAGGAAACTCTAACCTGGAGGCATTCCAAGGCCGCCGTTTGAAAACGCAGATCAGGTGTCAATTCCGCGGCAATGCTACGCACCAAGCGCTGGAATGGCAGTCTGCGGATGAGAAGCTCGGTTGATTTTTGGTAGCGACGAATCTCGCGCAGAGCCACCGTTCCAGGACGATAGCGATGGGGCTTCTTCAATCCGCCGCCGTCGGAAGCGGTTTTCTTTGGAGCCCTTGTGGCCTCCGGCTTCCGGGCCACCTTTCCACCGGTGGATTTACGGGCCGTCTGCTTCGTGCGAGCCATTTTTACACAATTCAACACAAGCTTAAACAAAAAAAAAAAAGAAAACAAAGAAAAAAGAAATGACAAAAAATTATTTTTCAGTATTAAAATATTCACATTGGATTAAAATAAAATTTTATAATTTTTTCACTGCTCTTACCGATAAATTAAAAGTTTTCCGGACGAAACTGTTCTGATGAACACCAACGAAAGACTGTATGGAAATGAAAATCCGCATGGAACAGGAGAAATGTCAAAACGCATGGCCTCCTTTGTCTCATACGAATTATATTAAAAAAAAAAAAACTATTCACACTAGTTTTAAAGTATTTTATAAAGCGCCATTCTCACTGACATATTATTTAACATTTAACATTTTTATATACAGAACAACATCAAAAAAATATTCGATAAAGAGTTACTTTTGAATGAAAAATCCTAAGAGTATCAGGCATAACATATAAATATTAGTAGGGTACAATGGTATTAACATAATATTGAATTTAAAACGAATAAAGACATTATTTTATATTAAAACTTTCGGAGCTCTTCAAATTAAATTATTTGAAAAATTATAAATTAACTCAAAAGGTTAAAGGATAAATTGGAAATCATTTTTAAAGCAGCTTCCAGCTAAGACATAACTGGCTTTCCATATTGTGGACTGGCCTGGCACTAAATGCCTAAAAAGAGTATATATAATTCGGCAGGGCCATGATATTATATGTTCTAATAATTATTATAGACAATATACAAATAATATTACCTTGTGAGAATGCAATACGATCTCATTCTCTAATCGCTACTATCATTTCCATCGTCCACAAAGTGACACTGCTTGGCATTGATTATCCTCAGAGGTGCCTTCTGTTTTCCCTTATCCACCGTGGAATTTGGCTTAGTTTTCTGAGCCTTCGATGAAGGCTCCTTTTCCTTAGTGGTCGCCGCGTAGGTGGACCTGAAGCATTGGAGGAACTGCGGAGCTGGCGGCACATTGCCAGGTGAGTGGAAGGGCACAATCCCCTGAATGTGCTGCGGTCGCACAAGGCTGCACAGCTGTCTCAGATGCATCCTTGTTGGCTGTGGCGACCACTTGAGCAAATTCAGTGGAAAGTTCACGGCGGGAACCAGCTCCTCCACCGCTAGGCTGGTTTCCGTGCCCCAATTGTGGGTGGCGCAAACATGGACTTTGGTCAGCCTTCCCGAAATGTGCTTCAGATCGGAACTGAGGCACTTGAAGCTCTCCGAAAATGTGCCCAAGAGTCGGATATGACCATGGAGCCGGGTGTAATCCAATTGCTGGACGAGTTCCTCGTAACCGAAAAGCGGCAGCTTAAGAAGCACCACCTGATTGTACTTCTTACGATAGTCATCGATGGTGGCAGCCAACACATCAAAGTCCAAGTGCTCGAAGGGCCGGTTAACGTCTGAGAGATTCAGATACAGCTGCTCTGTGCCCTGGGAGATCCAGGAATTGAAGACACAATTGCCCAGCAGGCAACCGAGGTTTTCCAACCTCGCCGCCGAGTAGCAGTAGAGCAGCTTGCCGGCATTCGCTGGCCGCCGTATGAGCAGGATGAGGCTGTGGCCAAGTTTACTGCCAGAACAGAGCATCGCCTCCAGGCGCTTGCCATCGCTGAGAAGCAGCGGGAAGGGCTTGCACTCATCCACCACCTGAAAATCCTCCTCGCCGATATTCGCCTGGCGGGACTTCAGATACTTTAGCAACTGGTTGGCCAAAGGACGCGTGGTATACATCCGGCAGAACTTGCGGGGCAGGACATGCAACTGCTCCTGCACATTGCCCAAATGAGTCACAAATACCTTGAAGTGCTCCTCGTACAGCTTGGGGATCACGTCGAAGATCAGCTCGGGATGCTCCTTGGGTCTCATGGCGGATTTACAGAATTATTTACAGTGATGCGCTGTAAATATAAGATCATTAAGAGAAATAAATAATATATAACACTTAAAATTCTAAATAAAAAGTAATAATGGAACAAATACAAGCAATTTTAAGGAAACCTTTAAAATTATATTGAATAAATAGAAGAGGCAAGTATATAGAAAATATACGTACATCTCTATTATATTTAATATGCAGGGTATTATAATTATAGTCAAAAGATCATTACGCAGTGAAGAAGTCATTTCCGACCCTATAAACCATATATATTATTGATCAGAATCAACAGCTGAATCGATCTAGCCATGTTTGGTAAAAAAATAAATTTTCGAAATTTTTTCAAAATTTGAAAAATTGATAAGGGGTTACATCATTAAAATTGTCAAAATTTGACAAAAAATTGAATTTTTAGAATTTAAAAACGGAGTATGCAGATTTGTTAGCGCCATAAAAACCAGCATAGAAAACCCTTCCGAATTGAAATTAATGCATTTTTGGCTTAGTTATGAAAAATAAGAATATCAAAATCCTTTATTTTTATATCCTTGAAGGATATTTCAGATTTAGTCAGAAGCTTGCAATAAACGGAGTATGCAGATTTGTTAGCGCCATAAAAACCAGCATAGGAACACTTTCCGAATTGAAATTAATGCATTTTTGGCTTAGTTATGATAGATGGAAAACTTGGTTTTACTCAAAAAATAAGCATATAAAAATCCTTTATTTTTATATCCTTGAAGGATATTTAAGATTTAGTCAGAAGCTTGTAATAATGTGAAGGAATCATTTCCGACCCTATAAACCATATATATTATTGATCAGAATCAACAGCTGAATCGATCTAGCCATGTTTGGTAAAAAAAAATTTTTCGTCATTTATTCAAAATTTGAAAAATTGATAAGGGGTTACATCATTAAAATTGTCAAAATTTGACAAAAAATTGAATTTTTAGAATTTAAAAACGGAGTATGCAGATTTGTTAGCGCCATAAAAACCAGCATAGAAAAACCTTCCGAATTGAATTTAATGCTTTTTTGACTTAGTTATGATAATTTGAAAGTTTGATTTGTCAAAAAAAATTACCAAAAAAATATCGATAAAATATGATCTAGCTTTCATTACGTTAGAAACTTCTGATTAAAATTATAGCACCCTCCAAGGTTATAATAATCACATATTATTGAATTATTTCCCCAATTTCAGCTACATAAACACGCAATAATTTCACCTATTAGGTTTTGATAAAAGCTCCATAAAATTGTGATGAGTCAGAGACTCATTGACGGCCTTTCATGGTCGGGCAACACACCCCGAGTGTACTCCCACAGGCGGATATAAAAGTCCATCGGCTTGCCATTCATCAATCATGACCTAAAGACGGCGGTTCAAGCTTTGCATAACGCAGGCACCGAATGTAAACAAATTGCGAAAAAAAAACAAAAACTGTAGCGAGTTGAATGACAGACATTGGCACAGATTTTAAAACCGACTTCGAGGAACAGCCCACGATTACTGGGATTTTTGTATTTTTGGTTTCGATTTCGTTTGACCGCCAAATCCGTCACCAAGTCGCTCAGCTCCATCATCCCATCATCCCATCATCCCGGCTGAGTGCTCTGCTGGGGTTACCTCAGAGGCGATAAAAGGTGTAAATTATTATTACCAACAGCTGGAATGGAAAAGAAAGCCACTGGCGGGGGAGCAGAAAATTACTCAACTCGATTTAGTTTCTGTTTCAGTTTTAGCCTCAGTTGGGCCTGGGCCTGGGCTTGTTTGCCGCTTGTTAGCCGCTTGGCCTCCTCTCCGGGGCCTAAACTTTCACTGAGACTCTGGTGCTGCTCCGTCTGTTTTGGCCCATTATAATTAAGCCATTTAGCTGGCCAACTGCCAGGTCTGTCTGTCGCTGTTGGACAATCATTTCTCGCTCGGAAAAGTGTAACAAATGTTCCAATTAATTGGCAATGCAGGCGTAATTGTGATTGACATGAGATCGCGTGTAACCCGAGGTGAATGATCCAGCAAAGAGATAAATAAATGCTAAATCCGATTACCTGCTGCATTGACACATAAGTTGCTAAATTTTATATAGAAATTAAGGGTAAATAAATACTTGAAAGAGGCACGTGTCGTCGACTGCATTTGGACCCATTCTTGTTAAATTAAAATTTTTAAATATCTTTTAATTAGAAAGAAATTGTAGATAAGTTTAAATAATTAATAACCATTTTGTTGTACTAATTCGGTAATTATTGAAAATGAAATTTAATAGTAAACATTTTAAAAGAACTGTAGTTTCTTTTTTAAACTGGATTACCCACAAACATCTAAAATGTAAATATCTTTTAAGCATGGATATTTATTTATTTATTTTCGATTCGTACTAAATGTTTATTTTTGATATGATAAATTTTATTTACTTTAAAAATTAACCAACAATTGATCATATTTTAGATAATTTAAATATATTTTATATATAAAATACCTCTATAAGAACTATAATATGTATAAAATATGTTTTATAAATAAATAATTTACTATTCATTTATTTTATATTTTCATGGTTTATAGTTATTAACTTGGAATATTTGTTATAGCACCTACTACTAATTTATGATTCTGACTAAAAATTAGCATTAAAATCGTAATCTGTAGGCTTTCTTCGCTCTTTCTTCACTCTCTTGGAGCAGCTTCTGCTTTCTTGTAGCCGCTCTACAGCCTCTTTTTGCCCCACAGCTCTCTCTTTACATATGTATCTCTCTGCTCTGGAATCTCCCAGACGATATCTTTATCTTACAGATACATGTGTAGCTAACCATGGCTTGGAGGCTACTCTGCGCAGGCGTCGCGTGTCAAACGAACGCCAAACTCAAAGCCGGAAAGACATCGTCGGCGCATGTGCAGCTCTTTCGAGTTTTTACAAACTGACGCTTACGACGGTTGCGTCGCCTAAGTTCACCAGTCAAGCCAACCAGTTTTTTAAATTCAAAATTTCGCTTTCAGTTTCGTTTGCGACTCGCAGAGAAAAAGAAGCAGCGGCGGCGGTCTCAAAAAAGTAAAAAATAAATATACAAAAAAGTGCAGTGAGTAAGTGAAACCGAAAGTGTGCAAATCAAATCAAAAGCCGGTCCCCTACAAAAATAGCTCTTGAAATGTCGCAATTCAAACAATTCAAAAACCAAACAAAGCATGGCAATTGTGTCTAGAAACTGCGCCCGGGCAATTTTCGAGTTCAGCCAGCCAGGAAGAGCGAAAAAGAAAAGAAAGTTGTGAAGGCAAACAGCAGCGCAGGAGAATTGCGCAAAAAGTTAACTTACAGAAGACAGTGGCAGCCAGTGAATCATAATGTGTACAGTAAAATATATAAACAAATGGGAAAAACCTTTAAAAAAAATGCTGCATATTTCATAACTGTGGAGTTTACCCAAACAGTGTCTGTAAAAATGGTTTCGAAAATCATTTCAAAAGGGAAACAATTTTCTTGAGACAACTAAGATCTAAAATCGAACTAAGATCAGATTAAATTAGTTAAATAAAGGAGTTACTTAACATATTTAATATTTCTTCTCTGTGCAAGTCCAGCAATAAGACTCAAATCGAACCTCAGCACGCCTTAAACATTAAACCTAATTGGAGGGGTGTGTCCTTGTGGTCCTTGCGTTGAGTGGATTATGTAATTTGACAAGCTGAGGAGCAGAGATGCTGCGCCAAAGAATTCACAACACGTACGCCACATCCGTATCCGTATCCGTGTTCTCGTCTTTGCCCGCACAATTTGGAACGCATCTCGAGCGTAAAGTGTCCTTTCGTGTCGACGCCTCCGTGCTCGGAGTGGGTGTGTGTGTGTGTCTCCTGCATTTTGCGATCCTTGCACCTGCTGCTGCTACTGCTGCTGGGTTGCATCCTGCTCCTGGAAAATTAGCTCTCTGCCATTTCTTGTTGTAAACTTCCATTTGCCGTCTGCTGTCCTTTGGTTTTAGTGCAGCGCCCTCTGTTGCCGGGCAAATGCAGTTTTCTAGTACCTTGGGGAATCCCCCTCCGTTTTTCGGGGTGGCATCATAAAATTTTTGGCTGCAATTACAGCTGTGGAAAGTCTGTTGCCCGTCTCCGTCTCGGTTTCGCAATTGTATGAAATTTAAATTTTATATTCAACAAGACATTTGGCGCAGTAGTTGTTTTTATATTGCCCAAGCACAAGAAAACATAAATAATATATTATTTTCAAGCTCGGCACAGATGCTGCAAGCTGCTCAGACTTTAACCCGGCAGTTTCGAAATTTCTTGTGCGTCATCTTTAAAAAGTGTTTCACATTTTAACATTTCTTTCCACACACACACAGCCTGTCTTGTACAATAACCTTGACTCCATTTAAATGCAAATGCAAATCGAAGAGGAGAGCGCTAAATGAGGCGACAACCTGCGCATAATTTATGGTAAAATTGATGGTTCAAAGAAATCACAAAAGGTGACAAATGTTGAGCCAAGTTTGTGCTAAAAACCAAAGAAATCCACAAAACCACAAGAGAAAGACCTGAAAGCCAAAAGTATAGAACACAAGACACGCACTTTCACTGATCCATAAAATGTTGGTTTAAAATTGTAGGAAAGTCTATAAAAAAAAGACTTAAATTTAAGTAGATTTAAATATTTTTCGAAACGAAAACAAAAAATGCATTATGATATTATTAACTAATTCTGAAATAACTTGAATCGATATTTTTGTGTACGTGTGCTAACCGCTGTTTTAATTTCTAAGTTAGAAACTGGATCAAATTGTTGCTTTGTACAGAAAATAGTATTACAAGTATATTAAAATTTTAATTAAAATAGATTAATAAAAGTGCAATAATAAATATTTCGAAATATCATAAGGAAGCCAAAAGTGGCTTAATTTCAATTCGGAAAACGTCTCTTGGTTAGTTTTTATTCGGTTAATAAATCTGCGTATCAAGATACTAATTTTAAGAAATGAAAATTTTGGCCAATTTTTGAAAATTTTAATGATGTAACCCCTTACATTTTTTTTTAAATTTTTTAAAAAATTAATTTTTTATCGGACATAGCTAGATCTACTCTCCTGTACGTGCTGATCAAGAATATATATGATTTATAGGGTCGCAAGTGACTCCTTCACTGCGTAATAAGCTTCTGACTAAAATAAAAATCTATATTTTATTTATTTATTAAAATATATAGTACAGTTTAGTGCTTGGTCTCTAAAAGGCCTTTGACTATTAAATAAATTATATTTTTGAAAATGTGTTATACATTAAAATCAAATGGCGAATTTAAATAAACTTTTTGACAATAAAAACATCTTTTGCCATCTTACGACCTCAAGAACCCCTGGAATATTCAAATTCTTTAAATATATATTTATTTGATATTTTTTTGGACAAATCAAAGTTTAAAAATATCATAACTAAGTCAAAAAAGCAATCAATTCAATTCGGAAAGCATTTTTGTGCTACTTTTTATTAGGCTAATAAATCTGCATACTCAATTTACTATTTTAAAAAATTAAAATTTTTGCCAATTTTTGAAAATTTTAATGATGTAACCCCTTATCATTTTTTGAAAATTTTGAAAAAATTAAATTTTTTTCGAACAAAGCTAGATCGACTCTCCTGTTCGTGCTGATCAAAAATATATATGATTAATAGGGTCGGAAATGACTCCTTAACTTCCTTTTCAAGTGTCAAACTATAATTTTAACACCCTTTGCAAGGGTATGACAAAGGACAATCAAGCTAAAGAGTTTATTTACAAGCAGACTGCTGAAAACTAGGATAGACACTTGTCATAATAATGCAGAGAAGCCGGGCATAAAGATATACCAAAACAGCTCGCGCGGGGCGTTAAACTTTTAAGGCCTGTCAGTCAGCCAAGTGCCCGCCAAATAAAACTTGACAATAATCCGAATAATTCCGCAGGGTTCTCGGGAGACTGGGAACCCCCTGAAGATGATGGGATCTCCGATTATTTCTGGCGGTCGTGCGGTTGCATAAACACGGCGCAATCATAAAAAGCGGAATTAAACAAATGTCGGCGTCGGCGAAAACTCCTTGCCGGGGCTAGCACGTGAGAATTGCATTAATATGAATGCAAATGTGCATCCCCCAGGGGCGGTAGGGGTGCGGAAAATCTATAAATTTATGTGCAAATGTAGCAAAGAAATTCTTTTTGTAGTCTGAGTTGACAGCAAGTTTTTATGATGTTTTCCATTCCATTTTCCCCACTTTAGGCGACGTGCGAAGATTGCGCCCCGTCTTTGAGCTTATGAATCGGTGACGTGAGCAGCGGGATTTTCCACATTTTCCCCCCCCAGCCCCCATATCCTGCGCCAAAATGCAATTGCTTTGGGACCCGCAGAGTGTGCAATGGAAAATTGCAATTCTAATTATCGCATTAGTCGCCGACGTGTCGTGCATAAGAAATGGCAACGGGTGAGTTGATTGAGCTGCGCTTTTCTCCTTCTCAATTATGCAAATTTCAGTCACATATTTTAAGCCTAATTTCTCCCTCCTAAATCTCAAATATTACCTGCCGTGCAAACTTTACTTATTGACGTATTATCCTTCAATTTGACAGCGAGGAAAATCAAATATCCGTGAAGCTGAAAAACTTCTTTCCCTCGGAGCAGGAGGTTCAGGTCCAAGAGAACCGAAACCCTCCAGAGACCTCAGCCAGAGTGACCTCCGGCGGTGGCTTCAGGCCCTCACAAATGCTGGATTTCACGCCCTCGGATGTGATGCCACAGGGCGGGATCTTCAATCGCTTTCCCCCAAGCTATTTGGAACCCAACTACAGGCACGAAATACCAAGTTCCTTGGGACAGCAGCAGCACCAGGCTACAGCCCTGGACAAGCAGTTCTCCTTTCCCCAGGACTCGCACTCGGCGGCGCACTTTCAGAGCACGCCGCTGCCCACCACACCGGTGGTCAGCTATCTGGATCCATACACCCAGCAAAACTACCGATATACGCCCACGCCGCCCTCAATAATTCAGTATCAACGGGAGCAGGCACCCCAAGATGATCAGGCCTACACCGTGCAATCTTCCCTTCTGGTGGGTGGGAATCACCATCAACAGCAGCGTCCTGGCCACGTGGACGATGTGTATCTAAAGCGACCTGGCTACGTCTTCGACGAGAGCCCCGTTGCCTCGACCTATCGACGACCCACAAGGCCGCCGACGCCTGCCCTGCCACCACCGCCCACCACCGCCTCGCAGAAAATCTCCTACGATAGCCACGATTACCCACCGCCCAGCTATGCCGCCCAGCAGACATCCAATTTTGTGCCCCAGCAGCCCAAGCAGCGACCACTGTACCAGCGCCAAGACATCAATGCGAATCGAGGAGGATTGGGAGCAGGGTCAGGACCAGGACCAGGGCCAGCCTCGTCTAATTATGCAAACAACTTTGATAATTATTTGCAGCGGCCAAAACCCCAGCAACAGCAGCAGCAGACGCAGATACAGAGCCCCAACCAGGTACACTGAGAACATCAATTAAACACTTAAAAAAGAGCTACTTTTAGAGTGAACTTTGAAAATGATAGTTAAGATTAGGGATGTAGTGCTAGGTAGCTATGAACAAATAGTATATAGAATAGAATATTGCTTTTAAATGTCTTTACAGTATCAATATTTATATATTTCCTTTGCTTCCTAATTAAGATACTAAATATTACTCCCTTAGACTGAAACCTAACCTGTTTAGGTAACTAATCAACATATTTTTAAATGAAAATGCTAAAATTAACCAATGACTGCTCCCTTTTCTCTTCGTGCAGCTACAGCCGCAGTTTGGACACTATCAATACAATCCCCAGAGCGGAGGAGGAGGAGGAGGAGGAGGAGGAGGAGCACCACCTGGAGCTGGCATATCCCAGCGACCCAGACCGGGACACAATTACTACGAGTATCAAATTGGCGAGATACCGCCACCACCGCAGTCCCAGCACTTCCAGCAGCCGCAGCAGCAGTTCAACTATCGTCCTGCCACTCAGTCATCAGGAGGCGGAGGAGTAATGGGTGGTGGTTTGGCCACCCTGGCCTCGCTGCTCAGCTCCACGCAGCAGTATGCACCGCAATTTACGAATCTCCTCCTGGGTGGAGGCGGTGGCTCTTCCTCCTCCTCATCCACCCAGTCAGCCAGCCCGTTGGGCAGCCTTCTCGGCGCATTTGCTGGAGCACAAGGAGCAGGATACCCCAATGGAGGAGGAGCAGGAGGAGGAGGAGGACGACCGGCCAACACACGACTCATTAGGGCACTGGAGAACATCGCTCGCAACGACGATTTGCAGTGCGTGCCCAAGGTGCTCTGCCAGATGATTGCCGGTCAAACGTTACGTGGCCAATTGCCCGGATTCGTTACCTCCCCGGCCATAACCAAGTGAGTTTGCAACAGGAACAGGGACCAGAATGGATGGGGATGAGAGCTTCTGGGGCCCCACCTTTGCAGGGGGGCTTTAGTTGTATAGTAAATATTATTAAATTTGCATTTCGAGGCAGATGGGGTGCAGCCTTAACCGGGATTAGACTTCATTACTGCAGCCCAGTCCTGTCCTAACCATATTGATTGTTCCATTAAATGAGCTACGTCTGGGGGCAATAGGGTGAGGGGAAGAGGTTGGAGATAGGTGGCCATTGTAAATTGAAATTGTTTTTGGCTTTGGCAAATTCTTGGCTTCGAGTCAATTAAGTTTTATAATAAGCAGGCCGCCCAGGAAGGGTCTGAAGGACTTGTATAACTTAATGGAAAGATTAGGGGTGAAATATCTATGCAGGTCTGAAGGTAAGGCTGCTATTATGTCTGAACATTATGGTTCACTGGTTGTCCAAATATCAAGTCTGGTTAGTATTTTATATTTTATATAATTATAAATTAAACCAAGAAGTTTTTTATTGACCCTTAGAGTTTGCAATCGAATTATAGAATCGAATCAGAAAACAACCATAAGCTTTTCTATAATGATTATTTACCTATATGTTTATATGAATTATTTTTTTGACAAATCAAAATTTCAAAACTTCATAACTAAGCCAAAAAAGCATTAAATTCAATTCGGAAAGCATTTTCGTGCTACTTTTTATTATGCCAATGCATACTCATTTTACTATTTTAAAAAATTAAAATTTTTGTCAATTTTTGAAAATTTTAACGATGTAACCCCTTACATTTTTTTGAAAATTTTGAAAAAATTAAATTTTTGTCAGACATAGCTAGATCGACTCGCCTGTTCATGCTGATCATGAATATATATGATATATAGGGTCGGAAATGACTCCTTCACTGCGTTGCATGCATCTAACTACAATTGTAATAACCCAAAGGAGGTATAAAGAACTTTTTCAGGACCTAATATGACAACCCTACAACAGAGCTCATTATTTATTTATTTCACAAAACTAATATTCATTTACTTTTAAATACAGTTTCCTGGCTGGTTTCCCTGTAGCCTCTCCAGCTCTTATTTATGGAAGAGCTGCACTCCTGGGCTTGAGTGGAGGAGATAGAAGCTGTATCCAGACTTATGAGAAATGTCCGAAGAATGAGGTGAGAGTCTGTCATATAAAAATGCAATATTTCCTGGAAATTTCCAAGTTACTTATAAATATGAAAATATATTTAATTGTTTAATTTATGAACAGATGGAAATCATTCATTACCTAAACAATCATCGTGGCGGCTTCTTCAAGTTCTTCAGTGAGCCGGAGGAGAAGCCTGAGGCCTCGCTCCAAGGAGATGGAGGAACAGGCAGCCTGTTCAGCATTCTCTCCGCTCTCACAGGAGGCGGTGGTCAGACTTATACCACTCCTAGACCACCTCCCAGGCCCACCCAGCGACCTACCACGGATATAACCAGCGGCATCGGCAGCTTCTTTACCCAGGTGCTGTCCGAATACCTCAACGGCGTGGAGTACCAGCGGAGAAGGCGAAGGAGGAGCCTAAACCTGAATGATGACTTCCACGACGAAGAGGATAACTTGGACACACAGTCAGGACAGCAGCAGCTGGTAAAGTTCCAGGACGATGAGGAGGAGGAGGCTGCCAAGGCTCACACCGAACTAATTGGAGTGCTGCAGTTCCTCGACCACGAAGGCGAAGGTCGAGTGGTTACCTTTAAGGACATTCAAAGTGAGGAGGAGCATGAGGATGGAACAGCTATACGCTTTCCGGATGCCACACCGGCGGATGTTATCAGGGAATTTAATCGTGATGCGGCCCAGCGGAAGCTGAGATTCCCCCAGGATGAGGACGACAAACCCGAAGCTGAAAATGTGAGGCGAGCCAAGCAATTGTCCTTGATGGAAGGCTGGAAAGCTGTACTGCCCAATGGTCTGGCAGAATCGGACATTGGTGTGGATAAACGCAGAGGTAAAAGGATAGTATTTCGGGATACCAACGAACATCCGGAGGAGGAGAGGTTGCAGGAGGAACGGCTAAGGGAGGAGGAACAGTTCAGAGAAGCCGAACTTAGGGAACTTAGGGAACAACAAATCAGAGAAGAATCCTATCGGGAAGAGCAACTTCGAGAAGAGCAACTTAGAGAAGACCAAAGAATTCGAGAAGAACAACTCAGAGAAGATCGAATTCGGCAAGAAGAGCTGCAAATCCATCGTCTCCGTGAGCTGCAACTATCCCAGCAAAGCTACAAAGAGGACTCACTTCCTCCGAATGCAGTCTACGATGATGCCGCTCCTCCCCAACGAGGAGCTCGGGTAATATTCCCCGACCACTATGAGCAGCACATTCGCAAAGGCAAGATCCTAAATCGACCCACATATGCGCCCACCTACGAGTACAATGACCTGGGCGAGGCCAAGGAGGATCGCCTGGTGGTGAGCAGTCACTACCGACTGGAGGGTGGCTTCAACTCCTTGAATCACGGCGAATTTATGCCAGGAAATCGTGTTCGATTCGCAGATGACAACGGAAGTGAGAGACCCCACCATTACAACTATCCGAACTCCAATTACATCAGCGACAATCGATACGGAAGCGGAAGTCAGAAGCCCTCGCATCACGAGGATGACAAGAACATATATGTGACCAACTCGCAGGGAGTCAACGAGTACTACATACGCCCCGATGGCAGAAAGGTATATTTTAAAACAGGTTAGATTTCTAGGTAGAAGTAGGAAACAGCAACTGCCTTAGAAAAAATAATATAGACAGAAAACTGAATGTTAAAAAAAAAAAGGGAAATCAATCAATCTATAGTTCTAGTACAATGGGTCATTAATTCGTAGAAGTTGTTCACAAAAGTTGAGAGAAATTCTAAGAAGGGAAAGTATGTTTTACAAAAATCGTATCTAAATATTTATGACAAATATGACTGATCCAATTTGTTAAAGTTGTTTATCTTATCTTTAAACTATCCAAAGGCATTTCGTTTTGTTTTATTTACAACTTAATTAAGACCCACTTAGAGGCAGGCCACCATCACTTAGTCACATAAGTCTGTAAATATTTAACGCTTTAAACAAATATTTATTAATAAAACACACAATTCAATCAACTCGGAGGGGTTTTATTTTCTTTTTTTTCTATTTTTTTGTTATAAGGTAAACTTCCCCATTGTTTCAACAAGTGACTGCGCTGCCAGCGAAAATTGTCGCATAAATCAGCAAGCAGAAAGCGGCCACATCGAGGGAATACTATGGTTTGAAAAATTAAATGTGATAAACCCAAGCAGAAAAAGGAAATGCCAGACAAATAAAGAGGAAAAATAGCAACATTTTGAAGATGGAAGAAGGAATACCTTTAGTTTTAAAATATTAAGGAACTTACAAATGAAAATAATAATAAGATTGGTTAATTTAATATGGAGTTCCAGAAGTAATAATATTTTTAAAACTATTTTCTTGTGAAAATTGAATTTATTACAAAGAAGTCTTGAACATACTTCCTAGATTTTTTTGAATACAGTACCCACAGTTTTCCAACTAATACGGGGTATTGAAAGAAACCCACAGCAACATGGAGGGGCATACCCCTTAGGAGCACAAACAATTTCATTTCTTTCTATTTTTTTGCACCAGTTTTCCCAAAAAGAAAAAAATACTTGTGAATGTTTGTCAGCGGAAAAATGCACACAGCAATGGAAAAGTGCACAAAAAAGTGCAGCATACTTTTGTACGAGGCAGACCGACCGAAAGTTGTCAGAGTTGCCCCCATGGAGCACGAAAAGCTCCAATCCCAAACCCCCGTCGAGCTCGAAACTGTCGTCTTATTTTATTTACAGCACTCGGAGCGACGACGACAGAAGCGACAGTTTGTATGCAAACCATATGCAACGAGTTAATAAATGGGAAACACAGAGGCGACGGAGTTGAAGGTTGGGGTTTGGGGTCTAGGGTCTGAGGTCTGAGGTCTGAGGTCTGGGGGCTAGAGTCCAGAGGCTCTGAGACCCCCAAGAGAGTTGTGTGTGTTTTGGCTTGTTGCAATTCTTGTTGAAAGTGCAGGGGTGGAAGGTAAGCGATGGAATTGGAAGTGAGTTTGGGAAAAGTGAACGAATCTTGGGTGATCTATGATTTGGGAAAAAATATTCCTAATGGAAGGTAATATTTTTCAAATTGTAAAATAAATACCATTCTAGGATACTTTGAAATTCACATTCTTCGAATATGGAATTGTACACATCCGAAAGTCACAGCAGCTTTGGCTGATACTAATCCTGTAGCTTAGTTTATAGTTAAGCATACAATCTACAAATAAATAATATATAAGTATAATATTTTACGATTATTATTTGATATAAACTTTCTGCAATTCTACATTGAAGTACGTTCCCTGCTAAGGGAACAGACACTCAAGTAGGGACTGCTACGAGTTCAGTTTAAAGACCTTATAATGTGAAAGATGCATAACGCCTATACTGTCTTTGGGCACCTACATCAAGTAATTAAAATTTAAGGAAATTGATCAAATCTTATAAGATATAGATCGCTTTCCATCTTAATCATGTTATATTTGTGTTTTAAGAAAACCATTTTAACTTTTAAAAGTTATTGTTTATAAGTAATTTTTAACAATTATTTTAAAGAGCCAAGTTCAGAACTAATCTCTTGAAAATGTCAAAATAATTACAGGGTATTGGAGAACCCACTCTTTCGAGGCTTAATACCTTGCGTCAACAATTTGCAAGTGGCGTTGCAACCAGTCCGAATTTTTTCATAGCACACTCTTTGGCGTATCAATTTTTTTGCTCCTTTCCTCGCCATGGAAATGGAGAAAGAGAAATGCATTGTCCAAGCGGAAAAATCGAGGGAGTCGTCCAGACAAACAGACATGTCCTGGCATAGGAACCCACAAATTTGCGGCTTGGATTTTTTACCAGCTGGTTTGTTTATTTTCATTTGTTTACTCATAAATCTAGGCGTTCGTTTAAATTAAAACCCTTAAAAGCAACTAAAAGTACTGCGTAATGAAAGAGGTGAACGGAGGAGGAGGAGGAGCGTGGATGAGGGGCCAGAAGATGGATGATTAACAAAGATGTCCGATGTGACTGACTAAAGGGGGAGGTCCATCCTGAAGCCACGCTCCTCCTGCTATCTATGGGAATGGGTCTTGTCCTCAGCGGGGTTGGGGTGGCGGCAGCGGTCCAACTCCTGGACAGGGCATCCTTTTCGCCAAGTGCTTGCACAGCGGCACATCCCGCACAGCATCGCCGATGAACAGGGAGAGCAGGTACCATTTCTTCATGCCGCCAATGCCCGGCTGCACTTTGTAGTTCCTGATGTGCATGTTGCAGGCGGTGGAGAGTCGGATTACAGAAAATAATTACTTATAAGTCAGCAGGTAAACACATATAGGGAACACCGATGAAGCCATATCCTCCGCTTAAAAACAAAAGCAATTTCCAAAAGCAACCAGAAAAGGGATGCTGGAGAGTGTTTCAGGGTGCGGTGTGAGTCTTGCTTGATTAATTTGTGAATTGGTTGTATCTTGTGATGATATTTATATGTGATATTTCATTAGTTGCAGTTAAAAGCAAGGAATGTGATTTTTTTGTTACGACAACATTTGTGTTTATTAGTTTTAATTTGTAGAACACAAAGAAAACTAAGACATAAGTTAATTTCAGCTCACACGTTCTTTGTCTTTCCCTCTATATAAAATTACAAGGATATCCCTTTTTGGATTGTTCCCTGCTGATTACTTTGTGTGATATCCTTTCCATTTTTCCTTTTTTTGTACACCAAAACCCTTTGCTTTACACCTATGGAGAGCAGCTTCGGACAGTTGAAATTTCACACGTCTGCAGTGGCATAATTTAATCAACTCTGGTAACAAAAACACATCTGCAGATGCCCCCAGGAAAAGCGGGAGAACAAAAACCTGGAGAAAAGCCAGCTTTGGCATTCCATTCCCCACTGGGCACTTGCATAAATTTAATCAAAAACTTTAATCATATTTTATTATTACAAAACACGTCGAGTTTGCAGAAAACTTCTTCTTCTAATGCCAATTACATTTGCAGCGCAACGAAACCTAAACAAAACTAAAACCAAACGAGAAAACATCACAGCCAGACGGAGGCGGCAGGCAGGTCAGGGATGAAGGTCTCGACTCGGACTCCTCTCAGACAGACGAACATTTCAAAAATAATTTTGAATATTTGCTCTTGACACGTTGGCCAAACAAACACAACTTCGAGGGCCAGGGCCTGGGCGAAGGTTGAATGGCGAGCATTTTTGCACATTAAGTGTGAAAGTGTCAGATGCATGTGGAAACCTCTTTGCGATATCACAAAATATGTATTAAATAGAATAAATGGAGGAAATGGGAGTTGGCCGAAACGAGAAAATGTTACACATACGACACGTCTGCCCAAGGGCTGGGACAGTCCTAAGAAGCTTTTCTTTAATCCGCCCTTTGTTTGTCCTCCTGCCGAGTGTGCGAGTATTTCAAAATGGAAACTCCAGGTCACAATAAAAATGTTTTACTGCCACAACTGACCCAAGCTTGCTTCCTCGCTTTTATTACCCAAAATGCCAATAATAAAGAGCAAAGACGAGACGGAAACTGCTAAGACAAGCGCATTAATTATGAATCACGGCAGTTAGCTTCGGCGAGAAGAATAATTTGCTGCTTTTACAACATTACCATGACAATGGCCATGCTGATGGGTGGCTGCGAGGGCAACCAACTCATCAGGAACTGCTGCGGAAAAAACTGAAACTGAATTTATGTAAACTTACAAATTGAAATCCAAAGTCAGAGTCGTGACATGCACTTTTAAACCCAAGGAGACATTAAATTATGCACAGATGAGTTAGCAATGCCAATGACAATGGGCGAACTGCGGTGCCAGGATGGGACAGACAGACAGACAGCGACAACAAGGAGGATATAAAAATTGATTGGAAAACATTTTGCTTCAACTAAAAACAAGCCATTCATTTGCCAAACTGCAATGGGAAATGCAATCGCAGACCAGAAACAGAACCAGAACTAACGAAACTTCAAGTTGTTACTGCCAGTTCCAGCTTCGAGTGAGTTGCCATAAAACCAGTCAGCCTTAAATGCATTCACTGGGTGAGAGATGATCCAAAAATCAGAGAAAACTCTAAATATTTAAAGCAATTGTTACTTAGTTCACTGGTAGAATGTGATTTAAAACTCTACTATATGCAGGGTTGGTAAAGCCAAATATATATACAAAGCTTAAAATCTATTAACAATATAACCATTGACCAAACCAAACAAATTATTAAACCTTTTCAATATGTAAAGAAATAAAATATATGTAAATATTTTAAATGTTTTTTTTTAGTAGTACCTCAACCTTTATAGCCAAGCAAAATATTTAAAAATTAATGTGGTAAACTCACCTCAAGACCTCCGACCAGGCGGCATGTGGCTTCGCCTTGCCTTCGCCCGGCAACCGGCGTTCGCTGCTGCCAGAGTGGCGGGAGGCGTGGACACGGCACGGCTCCTCCAGGATGCAAGCCTGCGGCCCAAATTCCAGCAGGATCTGCTTTTGGGCTAGCTCAGCATCAAGGGACAGCGGGTGGGCAGTATCCCTTCGGCTGCGAGAGCGATATGTGCCTGCAAAAAAAGTAATGATTTAAAAATTATTTACGTATGAGCTTTAAAACCTATTCCTATTTCGTGTTACAAATTATTTACAAAATAAAAATTAAAGTTCATTGATTCATTTCAGAGAAATAAATGCTGTAAAGGTAATGGTAGAGTTGGAGTTACCTTATTTTTATAACCTTGCAGGGTATTATTTTTAGTCAGAAGCTTATAAGTTAGTGAAAGACTCATTTCCGACCCCACAAATCATATATATTCTTGATCAGCATGAACAGGCGAGTCAATCTAGCTATGTCTGACAAAAATTTAATTTTTTGAAATTTTCAAAAAAAAAAATGTAAGGGGTTACATCGTCAAAATGTTAAAAAAAATTGACAAAAATTTTAATTTTTAAAAATATTAAATTGAGTATGCAGATTTATTATCCTACTAAAAACTTGCACAAAAATGCTTTCCGAATTAAAATGAATAATTTTTTGGCTTAGTTATGAGTTTTGTAAAATTTAATTTTTCGTAAAAATTGGCATATCAAGATATTCTTAATTATCCATTCAAAGAATGCAATTATTTTAAGCTTAGCAATGACCGATTTCCGATTCGCCCCCATAAACCAATTGCAAACTGCAAGGGTACATAAACTTCGGCTTTCCGCAGATAGTTTCCTTTCTTGTTCATTTGGGATATACACAATTACTCATTCATCGCTTCGCCTCAGCTATTCACATCTATACACTTACATATGTATGTACATCAAAAGCCCCAATCAGTCTGCATGACTTTATTTCCGGCTCTGCGTTGCCTTTGTGGTTGTTATGGTTTTAGCTACTGGCTTACCATCAGCCTTGACCCCATTTTCACAATTTTGTCGGCTAAGTGGTCGATCACGATCACTGTTGACCACCGCTTTTGTCATCGCACTTGCAGATCAGGTTTTTTTACGGGCCAAAACGCAATGAACACAACACCATCCAGCAAATGTACAAGCATTTACAAATTGCTTGTGGAAAGCCACCAAATGAAATGATGATAACACTTGTGAGTGGTGTGAAAAGCTCATTTTAATATTAAATTAAAATCTACTAAATAGAGTTAAGAATTGGCTGAAAGATTACACAAAAGTTTTTGACCCTTGTAAACATAAATTTTTCTATTTAATTATTCATTTTTCATTTGTACAAAGAGATCTAGACAGAAATATTGAAAGACAAATAGATAAAAAATAGAGGACTACAGAATGCTAAGAAGTTAACATAAACATATATTTAATATAATTTATTGACATTAAACATTTATGCATTTCCTATTGTCCGATGCTATGTTTTCAATAAGTCAACAGCTGTTATCTGAAGGCCGTCAGTGAAAGAGTTTATTGGAAATTAATGTTTCACATCTTTACAAAATCCAACCGTTACACTAAAATGCGCTTCATGGAAAAACCCATCGAATATGGTAATCGATGGTAACACATCACGGGGGGACGTTAGCTTTTTTTAAAAGATGTGAAACTTACATTCTCACTACTCATAAATCGGCTTATCATAAAATAATTAAAAGCGTTTATATGATTAATAAAAACAAATATAAATATATAATATTTATTTTCTTTAACTTCCATTCTTCTATTTTCAAATTCAAACTTTTTTAACTTTACAAACCTGATTAATGAAGTCTTTGTCAATATTGTAACTTACATTTGCTTTGATTTTATAATTGTAACTTGCTGAAAGCACTAACTAACCATATCATTAATTATTTTCTTTAATCATTTTAACTAAAACCGAAAATATGTATGTACAGCAAACAATAAATAAATATACAAGAAATGTTCAATTTCCATCATTCCTTTAGCTTTGGCTGACCGATAGCTTTATAAGTACATATGCCATTAACTGTTCTATTCCGTTCGTTTCAAACTTAAAAAATGAAGCTGTATAGCTGTAAAACATTCTTTTGCTGTTTGCGACGTCTTGCCTGTTGGAAGCGAAAAGTGTGAGTTCTCAAAATTGTGAAAGCTATATATACTAATTTTCACAACTGTCAGGATCTTTTAAACCCGAGCAATCCTGTGTATACAGAAACTGAACTATCTGTAACTCAAACTGATCTGTTGAACCCGGTCATCCTCGTGTATAGAAAAGTTGAACTATCTGGAAAAATGTCTAACAACAAAAGGAACGTCCCTAACTGCAAGGTACAACAAATGCCAACGGAGTCCGTTTTGGAGCCATTGGAAATACTGGGCGCCACCGATGATCCAGGCGAACTGATGTTCTTGATCCGCTGGAAGGGCACAAATCGCGCCGACTTGGTGGCGGCCAGTGTGGCCAACATTAAGTGGCCCCAATTGGTTATTAAGTACTACGAGGCCCGCGTGACCTTTCACAAGCCTAAGTAAGCACGAAGGTCCCTTCAGCTATTCAAACAATGTTTATTGCACAATTTACATTTGAATAAAAGAGGATTGTTGCCAGAGAACACTGCTACTTTGATTAATTTCATTAAACACAATGAACCGTAGCATATGTACATATGCATGTGAGTATGTACAAGTTATGAAATTATTATTCATATGAAATTTCCTCTACAATTCGACACGCTCTCGAAACTTTCGATGGCTTCGCATTTTTGGAATTTCCCCATCGGATTCCTGCACTGATTCGAACAATGCAAAACACTTAATTTATGCACAACATATGTGTTTTCAACTTTCACTCGGAATTAAGAGGCAGAAATCAATCGGAACTCACTCGGATTGAGGGAATAGGCCAGCTTCTTGGCGAACTGGGACAGGCGGACGGAGAGCACAATTACGGGGAATCCCACCAGCTGGACGGGCAGCTCGAATAGTGGATCGGCGTTTTGAGCCAGGCCCTCCTCCACGTACTCCAGCAGCAAGACGAGCAGCACGCCAAGCGTCGGCACCAGCGACAGTGTGCAGATGTACCGGAGATTCATGGCCGCCAAAAGGTTGGTCAACAATACGTAATACTATTATGAATATATCAATGTATCCACGGAGGACGGGCGAAGCGACTTGGTGCGCTTGAAGTCTTGGACCGACTGAAGCGACCTGCAGCCGCTTAAAGCCGCCAAAGTGCCGCATAAAAAGTAAACCAAACGTAAACTTAAATGTAAACAAAGAGAGACGTGGAGACGGAGAGGGACACGGACTCGGACTCGGACTCGGAGAGCTGGAGCCGAACTTCAAGTGTAGGCCCCAAAGAAATCACTTGTTGTGTAAAGCTTACACTCCCCAAAATGAGTGGGTTTTCGGGTGCAGAGGCGTAGGAGGGAAATGTTTTAGGGGATTTGTTAAAATAAATATCCTAAAGTAATTTATTTAAAACAGTATTAGATCTAGTAAGATAATGAAAATAGTTATTCAATATTTATTGTAAGTAAAAACCAGAAGGGAAATTAATTTTTAAGTTAAAATTTCTGGTTTGGTGTTAGAAAAAAAAGATATTCTGGCAAAACCTTCGATAAATTCTTATATGTATTTATTTCTATTTATAGATATTTTCTGAAACTGCTTCAGCTTATGCTCTTTTTGTCAATACTTGCATATTTGAACTCAAGTCTTTTAAGGGTTATATTTAAATAGAAAAATATAAATCAAATATTTATTGAAGAATATATTATTGCATTAATTTTACAAATAGTATGTTAGCACTTCTAATATGTCATTTGTTGGGGAAAAATAAGAAATTAATAAACATCACTTTGTAAACTTTAAATATTTAAATATTAAGTATAAATATAAGAGGAGCTTGGACATTTTTTGTATCCTCTTGGACGCCTCTGCCTGGTTTTTGAATTTTTTTTTTTGCGGGCCAAGTTTGTTTTGCATTTTGACCAAGTTTTGTGCGGAAGCCAAAGACAAGACAAGACCAGTAAGTGAAAGTGAGGCCCACTAAGCGCAGGGCGCAGCAGTCTAGGCGCCAAGCTCTCTCAAGTCCAAAGCCTCTCTGTGTGTAGTATACACAGTAATGGTCAAAATAATAGCAACAATAAATACTGAGTCAGAAAATAAAGATATTAACTTGTTTTAAAAATATTAACATACATTTACAAAAGAAAAATGCATAACAATGTATAGTTATAAAAAAGTATGATATGATATTTAATGTATATAGTTCATAAGTTCATGAAAAATTACTCTCTTTCATATACTACATTGTATATTGAAGCTGGTGCTATTATTTTAACCGCAGCTGTATTTCTGGTTTTATTTCTCCCAACTTTGTGGTGTGGTTACTATCTTCGTCTGTGCAATTATGAAAAGTTATGAAATCTTGCAAGCCAAAAAATGGCCAAACATTCGGACTTTGGGGCGCATCGGATGGGGATTTCCTTTCTGTGCTCTTTATTTATATTTATTTGGCTTGCATATCAATTACTTCATTTCCGTTAGGTGTGTCTGTCTGGTGTACGAAGTGTGAGATTTCCTATATGGGCGAGATGTTTGCTTAATTTCGTGCAATTGGTTTTGCCCGGCTAATGCCTGACGTTGTGGGTCAACAAAGTTTAAGTTGGCCGACTTAGCAGAAGGTGGAACCGGTTTTTATAGAAGGGTTGTGAAAATATTTATATATATATATTTAGTAAAGAAAAAACATTGTTGCAATAGATAATTAAAAGTAACCTTTACAAAATTCAGACCAGAATAATAGAACCCTCAGTGAGAGCCTCAAAAGCTGTTAATAATAAGAATTTCTGGAGCTGGTTTAAACTATTTCTTAATGACTACAACTCCCCTATATCACACTTAATAGAATTAACACCTTTAATATTAGCACATTGCTTATGCTTATTATTTGCCTAAACATTTATCGAGAGATGGAGCACGTGTCGTTGACCAGGTGAACGAGCTGAGAGGCTGCTCTGATCAGCACAGCGAAGTGCGGCCAAGGAAATGAAAGCCATATCGAGGAAATCCAACTACAAATAACTGTGTAGATGCAATTGAGGTTTCAATAAAAAGAATAATTTACCGCCTGGCGGTGATCGTCCGCCAAAGAGTGGTTCAATCAGTCAGTTGGCCAAGTTGCCGGGACCCGTTTAAAGCCACCAGCTCTCGGCCAACTCACGTAGGCACCACGGCGGTCGAATTATGCAATCCAGCCACAGTGGAGACTACCGCGAGAGGCACTACTTTTGCTATGGAAAATTTGCCTTTTCCTAGCTGCTGAGGTGTTGCAAAGTTCGCGATACATTTTCATGCGCAGCAGGAAAGTAAATTAAGGAAATATAATTTTAACAGGGGAAAGTAATCGGGCTTGCAAAGTATATTATAGTCGACTAGAGTAGTTGAATAATTAATAATAATAATCTTTGATATACTACACATTTCACTAAGGAAAATAATGTTTTTATATTAGTATTATTATTGATTCTCAACTGATTTATGACAATTAAGAATCTTATCACTACGAGAAATTAAAAAATTACTAAGCTATCAATATTTATTAACCTTTAATACATTGCATAATAATTTTTCACAATAAAACATACATATCTTTCCCAACACATTTGTAAACAATTTTTTCCAACTTTTAACACACCCATAAATCATAAACCCATAGAGAATTCCAAATTCGGTGACTCAAAGCTGTCGCCAAAAATTAGCTTTCATTTTTGGAGCCAGCAAGTATGCGGAAATTATTACAAGAAGGAAAAACACACAACCAAAAGGCTGGCAGAAGTCAAAGA
The DNA here is from genome assembly GCA_035046265.1 of Drosophila bunnanda. Lineage (NCBI taxonomy): Eukaryota > Metazoa > Arthropoda > Insecta > Diptera > Drosophilidae > Drosophila > Drosophila bunnanda. The sequence continues at coordinate 11,235,792 of JAWNOB010000075.1, forward strand.
CAATGCGACTGCACCGGGAATACACCTGCATTTTCTCGCCCCCCAACTCACCCCCCACTATTGCATAAGCCAACAACTTGTCAAACGTCAGACCAAAAAAAAAACAAAAAAAAAAAACAGAAATTGAGCCAAACTCGAAATTTGGGCCAGGCCAAAACAATGAAAGTTGCGCACAAAACACGCAACTAGCGTAACAGAAACAAAAAAGGCAGCAAACAGGTGGACGAATCTGACCCAATTTTAGTTTCATATTACAAATTTGTTGACTTTTATTATTGTATTTCTTTTTGTGCAATTTCTTGCCAAATTGAACGTGTTTTTCGGGCGACAAGTGTAAGTGGAATTTCAATTGAAAATTAATTTTGAAACCTGCTGCATTGATTTATTTCATTGACTGCCTCGTGTCACTGACTGATTTATGTATAGGCGAAAAAAAAATCTAAAAATAATACTCTCTTGTTTTTGTTTTCATTCCAATAAATATTTTCTGATAATTCAGTCATCAATATGTTAGTCATAATCCATCAATTTCACTCAAATATATTTTTTTTTCTGGCAAATGTGACCGGCATACTGGATCGACCAGCGAAACAATTGTAAACAAAGCTAAAAGTATTCTAATTTTTATTTTGTCCCCTGTCATTGGGGCTAAGTTTAATTTGCATATAAAGTGTACACTAAAAAGTTTGTGGCTTTGTTTTTTGTGCACTCAAGGTGGGAGGTATGAAGTCTTTTTTACTTCGCCCCGAAAGTATGCTGAAAATCATTAATTGGTTAGTTTTAAATAAATTTAAACGGGGTTTTAAATAGTTAGTTTAAATGTATAATGATAACTAAACTGTAGATTTAATTTATTTGAGAAAAATGTATAAACTAGTATTTCTAATGAATTAATTTGTATTATAATAAATTGTGTTTATCGACTACAATATTACCAATATTTCATAGTTCATTTTGAAATATTTTTGAGGTGAAATAAACCACTGATCTATAATTAATTCTATTACTTTCCTGTGAGTAATATGTTAATTACAAATATATATATATATTTTCTTTAATAAAACATTAAAAACATTTTCTTAAAATATAGATGGAAATATAGATTATTTCTGGAAATAAGAGGATTTTCTTGATGATCCACTAGCTTTTCTAGTTTTCGAAATTCAGGCGGGAAAAATTACAATCAGACAGACAACTTGGATAGATAGACCCCACTTTTCCCTTGGAATTATATTAAAAAGACACTCACTGAACTAGTACTATTAATAAAAAATATCTTACTTCTATTGCATGCATATATTTTATTTTAAGTTACTTAGTAACTATTTCCCACTGAACTAACATGTCAATTAAGCTGAATCAACTCAACTTCACCCCGTCGTCAAGCGAGAAAATCTCGAATGATTGTCGCATTTGATAGCAAAGGCGACCTTCCCAGTGCACAGTAATTCCTAAAAATATAAATCCATTGCCAGCATGTTGAATGCTTCCTAGCAATTACATACAACACGTACGTTCACTTGGGTGACTGAAATAGTATTTACTTTTTTTTTAAACCCACTTCACAAATGGCCCGAAGGTGATGCAGCAACAATTAAGACGGATTAAGGTAGATCATTAGGGCGCGTGAACAAACACAAAATATCGCAATTTATTAACAATTACAGGAGCATCGAACTTACGACTAGACCTAAGGCTAAATCGGGTCGTGACTAGTCACACGTATGTAATTAAGATCTACCTAGGACTCGCAGCTAGTAGATGCAAGTGCTTACAGTTCTACAGTCACTTCAGTCGTGTCGGGACTAAGGTCTAAGTCTAAGCATAAGGTCATGTACAAGGTAGGGTTGGGGTGGATCCAAAGGCGAAGGCATATGGTACAAAAGTCGAGGTGCCTAATCCTAATGCTTAAAACTAATAGATCGAGTGCGGGCCCACTAGACCCTCACTTTGTAGCTGAGCTTCATCAGCTTCTTGGAGCTGATCGGGCAGTTGGGCCAGAGGTTGGCGCATCCCATCGGTCCGCTGAGATTGTCACCGGTGTGACGCATTAGCTCCCCCATGTGGGCGGCGAAGTACCACTTGCTCGGCGGCATGTTCATCATCCAGGGCATCGTCGGAGATCTGCAAATATAGGGGGGAGAGGCAAGCCATTAGACGGAAGTTTCTCCACAACTGAACAAATGTTAAATATTATAATAAGCCATTATCATTTCACGCTTCGCCTGAGCCGCAAGCGCGCTTTGCCGGAGTTTGTTCAGGTTTCGCTTTCAGTGGGTATGTATCTGTAGACTCTGTATCTCTAGAATGCCCCAGCCATTCACCTTGCTGTTGATTTAGTATAGATTCTAAAGCTCAGCTTTTACATTAGCTTCGGTCTCACCTTCGTCTCAAGTGCGAGGTTACAGCTGAAGTTGAGGTAGGTTACGACTGCTGATCCGTGCAAGGGGTACGACTGCTGTACCTCAAGTATTTGTCACATAAGGCTAACTCCAAATGGAATACCATTGCTATTGCTTAAGAGCCTCAGCTGCACTTTGCTTTTTCAATTGTCTAGATAATCTATTTCCCTGGGAAATGATTTTAATAGAATTTTAAATGAACCCTTTAAAACCGGTTAGCTAGACTTTGTAACTGTTGATCATGCAAATCATTTTTAAATCAGCTTAAAAACTGGTTCTACTCGTTGGAATTTATAGTTTGAAATATAATTAACTTATCTAGGTAATATTTACTTAGAAAAATATAATATATGCTTCTAGCAAACCCTTTAATTTCAAACTGATTTTGTTGGGTAATTACACGTTCTCAAATAACTTGTTTAAATTTACTTTATATAGGTTTTCAACTAATTGTAAAAATAGTTTCATATGTTTTCTTTTCTATTATAATTCAAATTATAAAAGTGGTTCAGAATACGTTGTTTACTTTTATATATTTTTTATATATTTCTAGATTTTCTGATGAACTTGTTAAGCCTGGCACCTTTTAAAGTCTTTCTAACAAGCTCAAGTTTTATGTCAAATATCTATTATAAATGGCTTGCCTTTATCGCAGAAAATGAATATTATTAGTAGAAGCTGATGTGCAAGTCACTGTCAACCGGTTTTTGAAAACATATTTGTTAGAAAACTCCATAAATTCTAGTATTTGCCGTATATGCTGACATTTTAAGAACTTTTAAGTTTATTAAAATTCATACACATTTAATGAATAAATGTAAAAGAAATGTTTAATTTAATTAAATTATAATTAGAATAAAGGAAATGCAATGCAGAAAGTTTTTTAAATATTATATAAACGTTTTTTATAACTACTATATAGTCTATATATAGTAGTCTTGATTTAATACACATATATGGAGACTTGTGTATTAGTCTGATCACAAATATAAATGGTTTTTGTTAAAAGGTAAGTGCTTTAGGTTGTCTATACTGTACTGTTTACTCTACAATGTCACTGTTTCACTTCTGGGGAAGTTTTAGTGCAATTCCCCACTCTTTTCTCCCAGTGCAACACTCACCTGATCAATCGAAGCAGCTCTCGTTCCTTCTCGCTGAGCTGGTACTCCGGCTTGGAGGCCAGCTCGCACAGCATCTTGGGCAGACACGACTCCTTGATGGTATCCGTCAGCTGGGACTTGGTCTTCAGGCTGGCCCCGGTCACCACGGCCATGCCGGGCTTCAGAGCCTCGGCAGCGGCTGAGAACTCATTGAAGTCGTGCTCTAAAAGTGAAAAAAAAAAAGGTTAGCAATGCAGGCATCCGTCAGGTTCTGACATTTATTTTTGGCTTTACTCGGGCTGGCGCTCATTTGCATAGCTAACTGCTTTCAAATTAAGATTTCGGGAACTGCGCAAATCGTTAAATGAAAATAAAAATAAATTGGGGGAGAATCGGAGAGATCGGTGATCGGAGATGGAAAGACTCCGACCCCAAGGTTGCCAAATCTAAGGCTAATAGACCCAAAACAATGACTAATAGATGTGTTTGTCGACGACAAAGAACTCATTTGGAAAACAATTGAGCAAATATATACGTAGAAATTAAGAAATGTTAAGAGATAAGAATTTATGTAGATTTTTTCGAGTGCATTATATGCGTTGAGTAAATCAAATATTCACTCAATCAGCTGTTGCAAATATTCCCAACATTTATATAATATTATTTTTTGTTTTGTTTTAACGACTCCCATGCCCCGAACACAAGGCCAAGTCGATGCGTTGAACTTTACTTGAAATATTTGTGTTCAGTCATCCAACGCTTAGTTTTTTATTAATTATCGGAATATTCATTATGTTTAAGCCAACTTGGGCGGTTGGCTTTTTTCGGACTTTGAACCTTGAATGCGGAACCGTGGCAGGAAACCCTATTGGGTGTGAAAATCCAACTTCCAGGCTAACCGTTACCTGATTTTAATTTTGAAATTTGCAATTTATGACGCGAATCTGGCTCTTTTTTGGCTCATTATAGATACAGTTTGCTGCTTAAAAAATTCAGTTAAGCATGACTCAGTTGGTTTACGTTTATAAGGCATTTTTTATAAATATTTTGATTTGTATTTCTATAAACTTGTTTATATTCAAAAGAAATTTGCCAAAAATATTTGATTTCAAATAAAAAGTTTGATTGTCATTATCAGGTTTATCAGTTAATTAGAAATGGAATTTATTTTAAGCAGGTTTTGAGTTTTAAAAGTAATTAATTGATTGTAGAATATGATCATTAGATGATGTTATTTTTGATTTTAAGTCGAGTGAGTTGTTAAATAATAAAATGATAGATACCACAAATTAACTAGTTAGATTTGAAAGGTTTTAAACTAAATTAAAGACACACATTTTGGATACAAATATGACTGTTACATTTCAGGAATAATAATATAATTTGTATGTATTAAGAAGATTAGCTTTTCTAAGTACAACTCTCAGTTTTATTAACTCTTAAGCTCTTTAAATCTTTTTTTGTTGCCAGGAAACACTTAAAAATTCCACTGAGTTTTACAAAATACTTAAACTATTGAACTTGAATTTCTGCAGACTGTTAAAAATTCAATTTCTTGCACCTACATATATCAAGTCAATTAAGTTGACTTCAGGTGAATCAATTTGCTTGCCGAGTGCACGTAATTGAATGGAAATAAATACAAATTGAATTGCAAACTCCGCGCTGCCTTCATTACCCAAAAGGTTGTTGTTTTTATTATATATATATATATATTTCTTTTTGTTTAGCTTCTGTCTTGGCCTAGAGAGCTAGTGTCGTGGAAAGAAGAAACCAAAATTGTCAATTCAGATAATTTTCAACCGGCAAGTTGGGGAAGGGCACGTGCTATAATGGAAACGAATGCCGTTTACAAGAGATCTCAACGTAAATATTCAAATATCTATTTCGGAGTTCACTCTCGATTTCCGTTGAACTCGTTTCTGGCCTAGACAACTTCTTCGGATGGGACCGATTACGTCTGGAACCGGAACCGGTTATGGTCGGCGTCGGTCCGAATATTTTCCAAGCCAAATCTTTGCGTGTCTGGGCTTAGTTCGATAAATTAAATGTCACAAATCAAGTCGAGTTTCCATCACTACTTCCTGTTCGCGTAATCAGGTTAGAATAATGAACTTTGATGACTCTACGGAGTGACTAGCAAAATCTCTATGGTCTAGTCTAGACACCGCTTACGAAACTGGAATTTTGAGAGTCTGTATTTGTATTTGGAAAAACCCCTAATGAACCGGCGACTCTCTGGGAAAGTTGCAAAGAGATACCTCTCGTCGGGCAACATGCAAAGCAAAAACTTGTTGTGTTTGTTCGGAGTTTTATTACGTCAAGTTTTTATTTGCTTGGCATTTTTCCACTTTCACCTCGAGAAACACAAAAGAAATACGAACTTTCAGCGACTTGTGAACTGTTTTAGTCATCTTAATGAACAGTGAAATGATCTCCGATGGAGGATTTTGAACTTGTTCACGAAACAATGATTTGACTTGTTTTTATAAGGTGGCTTAACTTGTGTTGATTTCTGGGAGTTTAAAAAATCTTAATTTTATTTATTTCAATTTTGAGGAGGAAATATTATGTAAAAATTAGAAATGGTTTAGTTCTTGCAAGAAAATAAATATTTAATAGAGAATATAATATTTTTAATAGTTATAAAAGTATAAATATATAGCTTTTAAATCCCGAATTCAATTGAATTAATATTATCTGATCTTTCTAATAATTATTGCTTCATCTCTCTCAATTTTTTTTATTAATTTTAGTTTTATTTCCTCTACACACTTTTATTAGAGTGTATTTCCGACATCTGTTGTGCAATGCTCCAATACGTTATATCATTCAATATAGGGTTCGTTATATTGTGTATGCAAATCAGCGAGAAAGTGACGCCGAAGAAATAAACTCGAACAACGTTTGAAAGCTCTTGAACAATCGGTTTGGACATGAACTTCGACTGTGTTGAATAATAATTTAAATAATTCAACAACTGTTGTGCATATTTTGCAGTTTTTGCTTAATTTTGATAAATTGCAACGCAGATAGTATAAATTATTCCAGCAAGTATATTTAATAATTCATAGAAAAGCATTTAATTTCATTTTATTTAAGTTTGCTATTGGTTTAAAAATGATGTACTTAATAAACTTTCCATAGATTGATATCACTACTCAAAAAACGTTACTATTCATGTACTCGAATAATGAAGTCACTTTCCTCCATAGACACTAAACAAAAAAAACACAAAAAAGCCAGTTCGTAAAACCTTAATGACTCTGCCTGTAGTTAATGGAAACTTTTGCCAACTGAAGTATCTGTTTAATATGCCAGACAACGTTCAGCTAGAGATAATGTTTAGGTACTTAAATTGTTTAACATTTCCCAGTACTTGTAATTTAAAGAAACTCTTAAGGAAGAGTTTTAGAACACTACACAGTTCCTAATGACAAATTATGGGACTCGGACTTTGCTAAAAAAAAAAAAAAAAAAAAAAAAGCTAAGAAAATGACGAATTAAATGTGCTTTGAAAGGCTCCATAAACATAAGTACTTCACATAAATGAAACCTATTTGTCTATATACATCATCTTTTGATGAATTATAAACCTCTGGCAGCCCTAATGTATTTTTTCGAGTCCGAGCTACACGTGCGCAATAAACAATCGCACTTTTTAGTCTCCCCCTGCTCAGTTCCGGTTTTCACCTAGCAGCAAAAAAAAAATTGTAATTAAACATTTAAGCCCCAAAATAAAGCTTACACGTGCCCCAGGCATAACTACATATATTTGTTTGTACGTAAGCCTCCATTTATAAATAGAAATTAACCTTGATACGGCCAAAATACACAAATAAATTGGTATAACACAAACAATTTAAATACAAATTTAAACACAAAATATTTTGAGGCTGACTAACGAGTGATTGAACCCGATTATTAAATTTGTTAACTGCCACGAACGTTTAAATAATTACACAAAAATATTTATGTTCAAATTTGTGTGCATTTTTGTTTAATTTTAACTAAGAGATATGCAAGTTTTAATTGAAGCAGTTTTAAATAATTGAAATAAGTTGAAAATTATGGGAATTATATATAAACTTCACTTTCAAATAAGTAAGATCTAATTTTCTTTCATTTTCACAACATAAAAATGTATCTAAATTGAATATAAAATAAGTAAGATATAATTGCAGCAGTTTAACACAATATTCTGTTGTTAAGACCACTTAAGAATCATTTATGATTGATTTAAGAAAAATAATATTCTCGAAACATCTCTTTACCTGCCCTAAAATAATTTTCAACCTATATTTAAACTATTTAATATTCCGAAATATTTAAAAACGTAACGCGTTTTGTAATTTGTATAATTTGGATAATTGCCAAAACCCGAACTAACTGAAAAATCCCAAACGAAATAATCGCCAGTCGAGTTAACCAAGTTAACTTGTTGTCAATGAAAAATATTGAAAAAAAAGGCTAAAAAATATATGTAAAATGTTTTTGCAATACTCACCTTCGGCTATATCGATTTCGGCATTCTTCGCCTGGAACTTGCTGGCCGCTGCAGCCGCCGGACCCGTTGGAGCTCCGGCCGCCACCGCACCGCCCCCGGAGCGGACGCCACGGTGCTCGGGGTGGTTGGACTTGATGCCGCCGCCGTAGCCAAAGAGGTCGCCCACCAGCAGCAGGGAGACGATGCCGAAGATCATGAGGCGACAGCGCCAGGCGGTGTCCATGATGGCCATGAAGATACTCCAAACGAAATCCAATTCACACACGCGCGATTGTTGCACAATTTTTGCTTTTTTAATATTTTTCTCTTTTGAATTTGACTTTTTTTTCGATCGGATTATATGTGTGAGTATTAACTTCTTTTAGCACCTTGGTTTTGACACTGTTTTCAATGGCAACGCGACGGGTTAAGCACGCGAGCGGGAAAAATGAAAGTTTGGAGAGGGGAAAAACGAAAGTCGGCGTTGTTTTTTTATATACTAACTAACTAGCCAACTCTTCGAAAACGTTTTCAAATTACTCTGCTGGCGAGCATGCAAAGAGCGGCAATTAAATTTGGCATTCAAGCGCACATAACTCGTTAGTAACTGTAAATCCAAAACGAAACAGGTACAGGTACAGGTACGAGTACAGGTAACGCACGCGATGAGGAGAGCCAGCAGCGACGACAGTGGTACGTGCGATTCGGCCGAAACCCGCAATGCCAGTGAGCTGGAGCGGGTCCCAGACACACCACTAGAGCTGGGCCCACAGCGATCAGCTGATCGGAGAGAGAGATATACCCCCGGACGGTGTGCGAGGAGAGAATTACACACACTTCTCTCTCTCGCGATCGTGTCTCCTCTCTCGATCTGGGTTTCTCTTGGTAAGTGAGCGTACACTTTTCGCTGGCACTGTGCCGTGTTGGCCGGTGCTAATTGTCTGCGGCCAGAAGTCGCAACCACAGCTGTCCATCAGTCGCATTACAAAAAGGTAAAAAAAAAGGTTGATTAAAGCTAAGTCACTTACTTACACACCAGTGTAGGCATAAATACAAGTTATACATACTATATGTACGATATATATATAGCGACTTAAGCCGGGCGACTTACTCAACAAGTTCGATTACCCGAACAGGCTAATGACCCACGGTAGGGAATTGGGTTCCACTTTTGTAGTTTTGTGGTTACTTAATATATAATAATATCAGGGATTATAGGAATCAGAAAGGAGGTTTACTTAAGGGATTCCGAGAGAGTATATACCTCTATTTAGGACGTAGATTATTCAGATATTTAGAATGATAATAATCATTATTTACAGAATTAGTTAATTCTTCAAATATGTAGTTATATTACTCAAGTTTATTAATACTAATTTTACCACCGATTAATAATATACATTTACATAATACAGATCACAAACCTATTAAGAATTGTCTACGCAGAAAAACCTTTAGAAAACTACGCGAATATTTAACCAGATGATATGTACTTTGATGCCAATTAAACTTGATTAATCTATCTAATATAAATATCTATAAAAGTTTATAAACAAAATATTTATAGGCCAAATTGGGCTAGTTTTTAAAGAAAGAAATGATTTTAGACCATATTTTTAATAGACTTTAAAGATATTCTCTTTTTAAAACATTTGTTAAAGATTTTTTCATAGTTTTTTTTTTTTTTTTCTATAGTACTTTACATCAGAAAACTGTAATGATTAAAATGTTTACCAGGTTTTTTATTAAATAAAATGAAAACCTAAAAATAAACCCCTAAAATAAAACAAAAATGAGCAGAGAACTATCACAATTCCCTTGAATTTTAAAAATTGCATATGCTTCATTTCGCATATGTTTATGGATACTTTCAGATATTTATCAAGTTTTTCCATTTTACATTGAATTTTCTACAGAACTCTCAAGTGTTCTAAGTGCACTCAGTAATACTTCATTAGTTTGCTAGAAAACTTGCATTTCCCAATTAACCCTGACATTACAATGACCACAAACTGAACCCAACTCATCGTTTGTGTTTCAGATAATTCGGCCACGTGCCTCGTCACGTACGCCACTCGAAGGCACTGAAAATATTTAAGTGATTTCCCGAATTTTCCTTAATATTTATGGATCCACAGGACAGCTGCAAATTGACCGCTTATCGAGGCAGGTAGAAAGGTCATCAGATTTATGATTCCGCTGACGAGCCTCAGGGTACAACCACAGCAAAATAAATATATAAAAAAAAAACCCCGTCTGACCCTGCCAGCTGACAGGCAGCCAAATGTTGCAATGTCCAAAATCGAAAAAGCAAAAAAAGGAGCCAACAAATCAAGAGAGACTTTTTGGCCAAGAAACTTAACTTACTTAACCGGACGGTCGAACGCGTTAAATGCGCAATCGGAACGTGACTTAGCCGTGGCCAACAATCACCCAAAACTGCTAAAAGTAAAAAATCGAATCTAGATAAAAACAACACCGAAACGTACTCAAATTAAAGGTAACAACAAGAACAGCGACAACTGCTTCTCGAACTTTACTTGGCCAAATTGCAGTCAAGTGAAGTGCAACCGTCGAGAAGTCGAGGCGATTGCCACTGCTAACTGCAATCTTGGGGCTGACCAGCCAAGAAAATCCTAACAGTGGCAAGGAAAAGTCAGCCACTGATCACAAATATTAAGCAGGAAATTATCATTAAAAAAATAATACGATTTTAAGATTATTTTGTATCAAAATAGTTACAAATCAAAGCATAGATGGAGTTATATATAGATGGAGTTATATTAATTAATATAAAGACTCAAAGACACTATGCCTTTGTTATATATTTATCTGGTTGTTTTTAAATATGCACAAAATATTACTAATAAACTACCATCTATGGCATTTATTTATATTTTTTACATATTTAAAAACATCTTCTTATAAGGCACAATTTATTAATGAAAGTATTTTTAATGATTGATTTAATCATCGTTTTTCTATAAAATAAAGCTTTACATTTTAAAGATCATAAGTAAAGTAGATTTCGTTTTCTCTTGTTAATTAAAATGTACTTCTACTATAAATATTTAAATAAAGTATTCCCATTTTTTTTAAGGTGCATTGCCATGAAATAAAAACTACATTCAGAACAGCTGCAAAAAAAAACTCTCAGCCCGCTCTGACTTCGTCTCCCAGAATTCATTTGTTTTGCTTGCCTTCAAATTGCAGTGGCCGTAGTTGCTGTCGAGTTGTCCTTCACTTGCAACTACGCCCTGTCCAAAAAAACAACACCAAGAAATAATTAAGCAACAATAGGTGATACTAAGTATACTCTAAAAAAAATTCAAATTAAATTTTAAAAAGGTTTGATAAAGAGTTTGGTGGTTTAAAGCAAAAAACTAAGCCTTAATATACATAAAGTGTATAAGGTGAAATATTTTATAATAATAATTATAACAAAATGTTTAGATATTTAATCAAAACAACATTTTAAGAGCAATGCAATATTTATCAAATATACAATAAGACTATAATTTTCTACTAAAATAAAATAAAAAATAATATATGAATTTTGTATATATTACTTAATGCATAACTTCAATTCAGTACCAAGAAGGGTATCTTAAAAGATTTATCCACAAGTACTCGTTTATACAAAACATTTTACGCCTCGAAGGTTAAGCAGCGAAAAGCCCAACAAAAACACCATGTGAAAATAAAATTAAAAATAAATTGAGAGAAAAAAAAAGACGGCCGGGGCAGCCAAGCATGAGGCTTAAAAAAGTCATTTAAAATTATTATTTTTACTTTATTAATGCCGCCAATAGCTCAAGGGGCCAACAGTTGAGACTGATTAAGATTAAGATTGGCTTTAACCAAAGGCCTCATGTTGCCACATCATTTTTGATCCCGATAAATTTCTTTAAATTCAAATTTGTTTTAAGAGGTGCTCTTTCAGAGATTTGCTCGAAACTTGATTGCTTCTTTTTGAAGCGAAACTGGTTTCTCTTGCTGGATTGAGATATCGCTCAAAATTGCAAGCGAAACTGGAAAATGCAGAAAATTTTGAGCTGTTCAAGCTAATGTTCTTAATTATTTTTCAAAGTTGATGACCTTCGCTGCAGTTGCAAAAATTTACGCAAAGTTCACATAAAGAAGAAAATATAACATTATTGGGAACAAGTCTGCAAATAAATTGAAAGATCTTATAAACTGGTTCATAAACAAGCTCATCACAAAGAAAAGATAAATAAGAATAGATATTTGATCTAGTTATTCTGTGCTTTCGTTATTTATATCTGACTTGAAATTGATTTAGAAACACAATGATCAATGACTGGTCATATTATATTAGTTCTTGTTGGCCACAAATAAACCTAATTTTTAGACAATTATCAACCATTTAGACTTAAAAGCCTCAATTGATAGAATACTTTCTTTCCCTATCAATAGATTTTACAAGTCATGTTTAAACCCTTCATTTCTTAAATGAGTTTAAGGTAGCAAACTTGATTTAATTGATTCTGCTCTGACTAATTAAAGACATTTAATTCCCCAAGCTTAATGAATCCTTAGATTGGGTTGTCAATTAAATTAAGTTGATGCAATAAATACGCGCGAAATTCTAAATTTACACTCACACCCTTTAGGGGAAGCGGAAACGGAAGCAGCCGCCAAGGCTTTGGTGGTGTTTCCATTCTTTTTTTCGCCCCTAGGGTGGCTTTGGGTTAAAGCCACCTTCAACACCTAAGGAAAATAAACCCAGACCGCAGGAGCAGGAGCAGGAGCAGGACAACCGCCCGCGGCTTCCATTTACAGGCTGCTTAATTTATGCTAAACGCGTCGCGTCTTTGCATTTAATTGTGAAATTAAATTTGATGCGATTAATGTTGACACAACACATGCGATTAGTGAGCGGGTAAAATGCACTGCCAATAATTTGCAAAATATATTTACATGCTTTAAGCTAGCCACAATGGAAAAAATAGATAGTAAACGTTATATATTGTGGCAATTAAAATATAATAGGTTAATGCAGTAAAAAATCATTAATACTGTTTATAGATAAGCATTAAAGTAACTCTTTGACTTTCAAAACGTGGTGTTTAAATTGGAAAGCATTAAATGTGAATGTAAAGTGTGTAGCACTCGAGAGCTTAATATTTTTATATTATACTGGATTGTTTTGTTAATTACAATTAATTTATATTTATTTATATTTAACCTTCTTTTTGTTTGGTGTATGGTATTTTCAGCCTTTGATATCGCCTGGCTTGCCCTTTGGCCATTTCTCGCTTCAGCCCTGTGATGTGTGAAGAGATACTACCAGAGATATCTATTAGCCAATCGGCTTGCATTTGGCAAATTATCATTGTTTATAAGATGACAATATTCGATGGCAGCGACAGGGACAAGCCGTACACATAAACAATAATTAAATGTAGCCAAATTAAATTTTACACAAAAGCCGAACACAAAGTGACAGCTGGGCGGTCGGGCTGGCCCCTTCACAGGCATCACGCCCCTTCTGTGACCTCGCCCAGGACTTGGAAATGTCTGCATAATTATGTGGTACATCTAGGAGCGGGAAATGGGAGTGAGTGAGTGCAGTTGTGTGTGTGTGTCTCGTGGCTGATAATATGCAGTTTAATTACAGAACACCAATGCCCACAAACAACAATAATGAGGGGACAATGGCATTATCCAGGATCCGAAGGATAAATACTCTAGCCACAGGGAATGATAACAAAGACTACTCTAAGCTTTAGAATGAATCTGAAGGACTCTGCCTTGTTATAATATTTTATATATTTATTAAGACATGTTTACTGTATTTTATATTTTAAATAAAAGATAGGTACCAAGAAAGTAAAATAAATATACGTGCATTTAGCATATACTTCCTGAAGGAAATATTAAGTACAGTTTTAGTGACACTCTACATTTTCCTGCATAAATTCAAATTAGTTTAAACTACCTTATTTTCCACTTCCTCTCTAAGAAACCAACCTTTCACCGAAACATATCCTAGCTTCTCCTTCCTCGACCGCTCATCACTTTTAATTTTGCATTTGAGACAATGTTCTTGGTCCTGTCAGGTGCATAACCGTATTATATAAACCGCATAGGACTGGTCAGGATGTGTGAGAGTGAGTGTACATCGATGTTTATTGGCATCCATTAGATAAAGGAATTTACGCGAAGGCAATTGTTCGGCTTCGCCTGCGACTTCAAAGGACTATTGTCCAGTTAGTTGTGATTAGTGGCATTGAATAGCAGTCGCGATTAGGCCAAGACTTGGAATTTGCATTGTATAGGAGCAACAGAATAGTTAAATGTTTAGCCAAGATAATATTGATTTAAAACAGAAATATATTATTGCTTTATTTGATCTATTTTGCAATCCTTTTCCCTGTCACTTTGGACCACAATGTTTGCTGATTACATGGCCAAGTTAACGTCAATATCCTCTAATTAGTATAAATCACACAGATCTGCACTTAATTAACGTATTTCCCAGCACTTCAGTTGAAGTGCCATTAACTCACTGCCATTTTCTGCATTATATGTGAAACCTGAACTGACTAAAACAATTTTAATTAAACTCATATTTATGTCACTTGTCCAGTTGCTTTAATACAATTTTTCAGTGACGGAAATACACACGCGTTTCGAGTTGAAAAGTAAAGGATTAATTATTTTTGTATGAAATGTTGACCGGCAAATATTATTTTCAGCCCAGTCTCATCCGTTGCAATTACAATTATGCTTGCTCTCATATTGTTTATCTTTTTTGTATTTTTTTTTTGTTTCGAATGTTAACTTTTATTTCGTGTTAATTAGTGTAAACACGAGGCGGGGTGTATTTTTTTTTATTCTGGCTTGTTTGCACTATTTGAAATAAAAAACTCAATGAATTGAATGACAGTTGGTCGAGAGGAAAGCCAATAACAGCACAGACTCGCGAAGAGTGTATTAAATGACAATCGAAATAGAGAATGTTTGCTCTATTCGTAATAAATGAGAATAAAGATGAAATTATATTATTTATAAATGTGATGAACTGTTTGCTTATTGTTGTGGGAAGCCCGTCACAAAAATATATATTTGCATAGTTTATTTGTTCTTAAGTACTTGTGCTATAGAATTATTTCTTAATTTTGTAGTCATAAATGTTCTCTATTATGTTTTAAGAAATTTAAGGTTTTCAGTTCTAAGTTATAGGTTCGCTTTATAGATTTCAAAAAATCAACATGCGACTACCTCTTAGAGTTAAGTCTTAGAGAAATTGAATGACTAACTCAGTTTTATGAATGTCTTTTTTCTATTATTTGTAATATATTTATTAACAATTAAATATCTTAAGATACATTTATTTTACTTAAGTTTTGTTATTAATACGGAATACTTTTTGTATTCAAGCTGCATAACTTTATAGGCATTACAGATCTCTTTTATAGATTATTTAAAATCCTATAAAAAAGATTTCTTCCTTAATTGTGTTAACCTTACAAGGTATTTTTAGAATCTCTTTCCAAGGTAAATGGTAAATCTATGATCCTAGAGATCAACTTAAATCACAATTTCCCCGCACGTATACACCCAACGATCTGGGTGGTGTCGCTTTAACTCATTCATCCGTTCAGTTTTACGAGCTTTGTGAAATTGGTATGCAATCGGGAGAATCACAATTGGAATTATAATTTGGCAAATAAAATTCGGAAAAAATGGCTGGCAAGCTAAATGCATTGATGAAAATCGAGTGTATTTGGTTTTGGTATTTTGGTTTTGTGTGAAAATCTAAACCTTGGTGTTGAGAACAAAGCTCAAAGTTAATATTTGCAGATTTGTTTTGTCGTTAATGGAGATTGTAAGCTATGGACATAAGGTAATTATTGTAATTATTCCTGATACAACTGTTAGCCAGACTAGAGTATTTCATATTCGTTTTGCATGAAGAAAAAAAACCCGTTCTTGATGTTTTGTTTACATCTTCGGTGCCTGATCTCAAGTACTTAACTTATTCCGCCTGTGGGCGCGCAAAAAGAGTCACTTCAAATTCAAAACCCCATCGATTTGAATATGCTTATATAATATATATATTTGGCTATACGGATTTCTTAGAGATAAGTATTCACAGTCTTAAAAACGCTGTCGCGGCGACTGTTGCTCTTAATAGGTGTGCATTGCACAATCAGTGAAGATCAGTGAAGTGAGAGATCGTTAAGTTATTGCACTCGGAAAACTATAGAACAATTGACTTATATCAATATATATCGGGAAATAATTCATAAAATGATAATAAAAAAAGGATAGTGAATCAAATTAAATAGATGGATTCCTGTTATTTGTTTAAAACGACTCCCCACAAGTTCTAGAATTGATTTCCTCTTTATAACTAGTTCAAAAACAAGTTTTTGTAAATAATCAATTGTGAATTTTATGAACATTATAAACATTGCATTAAAAATATGTTTGTGCAACTGAAAAGCTGCGAAAATAATTCATAAACTTAACCTGAAACATATATATAATTTCCCACAACCTCATTAAATTTCCCGCAAAACAATAATATTTTTCCAAGTGTGACTAAGATTTATGGCCAACTTTTTTGACCCCTGTTGACGGTGACGGTGACCCAGACCTGCAGTCACAGTCTGATTTTAGTCTCCGTTTAGTTTAAAACGCTCGATGCGACATCGACGTAAGGCAGTTGATTTCTAAAGGAGGCGACGTAATGTTCTGGTTGTACCTCGGTCTCTTTGCCGGTATCCTGTACCTGGTGCGTGTCTTCCAGAACCAGGCCAGGCTCGATCGGCTCACCCACAATTGGCCAAGTCCACCGTCATTGCCCCTTATTGGCCATCTCCACATAATAGCCAAGTTGGTGGGGCCGAATCACTTGCGACACGCCACAGACATGATCGCCAGCCATTTGAAGGATCATCGGGGAAAGCTTTGGATAGGCCTTAAGCTCTATCTCCTGGACTGTAATCCCAAGGATATTCAAGCGTTGGGCAATGCCCAGCAGCTTCTGCAGAAGACCAATGATTACGCCGTGTTTGAGGATTACCTCCATGAGGGACTCTTTACCAGCAATGCCGAAAAGTGGATGCATCGCAGGAAGATCATCATGCCCGCCTTCAACTATGCCATGATCAAGCAGTTTGTGGTTGTCTTCGAGAAGCAGTCAAGGATTCTCGTAGACAGGCTTAGCAAATACTCAGAGACCGGAGAGCAGGTGGATTTCCTCAAGTTTATCAGCCGCTTCACCTTGGACGCCATTTGTGAGACCGCCTTAGGGGTGTCAGTGGGTGCGCAATCCTTTGAGAAATCGGACTACCTCGCTGCGGTCAAGGAGTAAGTTTAATTGGTTTGTCTTACTAACTTTAAACTGATTTTCCCCAAATATCACTATAGAATCCTTGTGATCGTGCACAAGCGGCTTATGAGTCCATTCTATCGCAATCAGTTTATTTTCCGTCGGACGAATCTTTATTGGCGCCAGCAGGAGTTACTAAGAACCCTTCATGGCTTTTCGGAGGGCATTATCCAGAAGAGGTTGGATGCGATTAAACAGGATGCTGAGAATCGGAATTCCAATGGCACGAAGAATGCCGAGTTGGACGAAGGAAAGCCAACTCGTTGCTGTCTGGATACTCTACTCCAGGCAAAGGATCCCGATGGCCAGAAATTGACCGTCAAGGATATTCGCGAGGAGGTGGATACCATTATATTCGGCGGCTTCGATCTCACAGCAACCACTCTCAAGTTCTGCATGTACAACATGACACTCCATCCGGAGCATCAGGCTAGGTGTAGGGAGGAAGTCTGGTCGGTGTGTGGCCAGGACACATCCGAACCCATATCCATAGATCAGGTGGGAAAGCTGGACTTCCTCGAGACATGTGTGAAGGAGACGATGAGGCTTTATCCCTCGGGTCCAATTACTGCCAGAAAGGCCACGGAAGACTGTCAGATTAGTAAGGACTTGTTTCTAGAGCCTTTAACTAATCTATATAAATTAATAATTTAAAAACTTTTTTCAGATGAATTCTTTGTGCCCAAAGGCAGCGATGTTATCTTCTCAGCATTCTACATGGGACGCTGCCAGGACTTCTTTCCAAATCCTTTGGTATTTAATCCTGATCGCTGGGCCAGTGAAGCAGAGCCAAAGATCGATGCCTCCACCTTCATACCCTTCATGAAGGGTGCCCGAAGCTGTCTGGGTCAGCGCTATGCGATGGTGATGATCAAGTTGGTCCTGGCTCATCTTTTGCGGAACTATCAGTTCGAGCCTCTGGGCGAACGTCAAGAGAGGTTGAAGCTTCACTACATGGTCACCCTGCACACCGTAAAGCCGTATCTTTGTAGAGTCAAGAAAATTGTCTACAAAGATGTGGGCCACTAACTATTGTTGTTAATGATAATAGAAGCTTAAAATATATAAATTCTACCAATAAAATGAAAGTATATAACTCTTAGGGAATATCAAAAACTCTAAAAGGTTGATTATTTCTGTTGATTGATTTCTGTATAGCTTTACGACCGAAAGGGGATCAATATATCTATGCCAAACCGATCTTACTTAGTCAATATTTTTTAAGCTAGAACCTACTATGCGAGGTTAAATTAGTATAACCATATTATAGTCTCAATATGTAAATAAAAATACGAAACAAATATAATTCCAGATCTACATGTATTATTTAACTATAATCGCAATACTTTTACTACCCGTTACTTGCAGAAAGCTTATTTTCCAGTTCCACTTATTATTATTATTAATGGCCATTTACGTGGATGTTATATATCCCACTTTTATGGCCGAAGGGGCGGTGACCCACATCGGTATTCATAGTTTCTGATCTCTGACTATGGGAGACTTAAAACGCCTGGTTTTACATCGCCGGCAAACAGTTGTTGGATAGTGCAAACAACGCCATGTTCTGGATCGCCGCTGGTCTCCTAGTGATCTGTATATCCTTGTGCCTGTTGTATGCCTTGGACAGCCAGGCCAGGTTGGACCGACTCACCCACAACTGGCCGGGTCCGCCGTCGTTGCCCCTCATTGGCCACCTTCACATCCTGGCCAAGTCGGTGGGGCCGAGTCCGTTTTATCGCGTCTCTCAGATGGTCGCCAGCCACCTGACCGATCATCGTGGAAAGCTTTGGATTGGCCCTAGGCTCTATCTCCTGGACTGTAATCCCAAGGACATTCAAGCGTTGGGCAATGCCCAGCAGCTTCTGCAGAAGACCAATGACTACTTCGTGTTTGAGGATTATCTCCATGAGGGAGTCTTTACCAGTAATGCCGAAAAGTGGATGCATCGCAGGAAGATCATCATGCCCACCTTCAACTACACCATGATTAAGCAGTTTGTGGTTGTCTTCGAGAAGCAGTCAAGGATTCTTGTATCCAGACTGGGAAAATACTCTGAGACCGGAGAGCAGGTGGACTTCCTCAAACTGACCAGTCGCTTCAGCTTGGACACCATTTGTGAGACCGCCTTAGGGGTTTCAGTGGGCACTCAGTCAGATGAGACGTCGAGCTACCCAAATTCTGTCAGAGAGTTAGTTAACATCCTTGTTTGTGTATCTTTTCAAATCATTTGATAACTTCTCTTTCATTTTAGACTGCTGGACATCATGGATACGCGTCTTAAGAATCCCTTGTACCGCATTAAATTCATTTACCGCCAGACGGGACACTTTAAGCGTCAGCAGGTGTTACTTAAAATCCTGCATGGCTTTTCGAAGGACATTATCCAGAAGAGATTGGATCAGATTCAACAGGATGCGGAGATTCGGAATTCCAATGGCACGGATAATGCAGAGTTGGACGAAGCAAAGACATCGCTTTGTTTTCTTGATACTCTGCTCCAAGCAAAGGACCCCGATGGCCAGCGATTGACCGACAAGGATATTCGCGAGGAGGTGGACAGCATTATATTCGGTGGCTTCGAACTCGCAGCATCCATTCTCAAGTTCTGCATGTACAACTTAACGCTTCATCCGGAGCATCAGGCACGATGTAGGGAGGAAGTCTGGTCGGTGTGTGGTCGGGACACAAGCGAACCCATCTCCATAGATCAATTGGGAAAGCTCGAGTTCCTCGAGGCATGTGTGAAGGAGACATTGCGGTTGTATCCCACGGCTCCAATCGTGTCCAGGAAAGCCACTGCCAACTGTCAGATAAGTGAGTATTTATTTATTATACTCAATCTCTGAACTTTTCTAATTCAAATTGAATTCTATTCCTAGAGGCTTTCAGTGTTATTTAGATGTAAAAAATAGCTGGCCCTTACATTTTTTTTTCTGTGTTTCTAACTATTTTAGATGGATTTTTCATACCCAAAGGGAGTAACGTTATCATCTCTCTATTCTACATGGGACGCTGCAAGGAATTCTTCCCCAACCCAACGCTCTTCAATCCAGATCGCTGGGACAGTGGAGCAGAGCCAAAGATCGAAGCCTCCACATTTATGCCCTTCATGAAGGGTGCCAGGAGCTGTCTAGGTCAGCGTTATGCGATGGTGATGATCAAGATGGCCCTAGCTCATCTTCTGCGAAACTATTACTTTGAACCTCTGGGCGAGCGACAGGTTAAGTTGAAGCAAAACTTTGCAATCACCCTGCACACCATTGAGCCATATCTTTGTAGAGTCAAGAAAATTAATTGAGGCTATGAGAGTTTTAAGAGTTTAATTAGCCTAACGAAATTGATTGATCCTTTAAAATAAATGCAACAAATGCTCTGCAAATTAATAATTAATAAATTAATGAATTCATCATTTTTCATTTTCAAGTATGGAATATTTTTCCTTACTTCTTTCCAGAAGTATTATTCAAACTTCCATGACACTCATGTTGAGCACAGCACCTCATCAATTCGTTTCAGTCACTGCTATTCAAATTTGTTGGGTTTTTCCTTTTTGCGACGTACTTTTTCCGTTTTTAATGATATAAATAACAAAATAAAAAAGAAATGTCTGTACAATTTGGGAGTATTTTCAGCCTGCTCATTTTTATGCGATTCAAACGGAGCTCGTTCGGAGCGCGTTCGTCTAGAAAATAAATGCTGGCTGGCGATGATTTTTATTGTGCCAACCGAGCAGCGGAAAATCAACAAACATTTCCTGGTGCTGTAATAAATAAAAATGCATAAAGCAGTCGTCGCTCAGTCTGCCCCTTATATCCTGGGGAAAATGTACACACTCTCGTATCGCCATTATCCACCCATTGAATTCCGGTGCAAATTACGAGCGTTGCCTGCTTATTATCGCGGCAACCACGAGTGACGAGTGCGGGGGGAACAAGCATATAAAATGCAATTTATTTAAATAAAAATCAAGTTTAATTCGCAGTGTCGTAAATTGTTCCTTCATTTATATATATATATATACATATTTTTTATACTCTCCATCTCGTGCCGGGCATTGAATTTCACGCTTTTGTTAACAAGCGCATAAAAGTTGGTTCTATCTGCCAACTGATATGATTCTGGCATATCGGAGAGCAGGCAGGGATAAAAGGGGTTCCAAGATTATTGAACTCGGCTAAATTTGAGAGCGGGGTTGAGATATGTATCAGGGAAGAAAGGATACAGTTCGATTTCATTTAAAGAAAGGTGAAAATCTACACGGAATAAGTTTGAAGCAAAGACGTAGTTGAAACTCATTGAAAACAATTTGAGAAATATCTAATTATACATCATATTAAATGATGATAAAGAAGACTACAAAAATAAACTAAGTAAGTAAATTAAAAAGAAAACTTAATAAACAAATTCAACTGCTTTTGCTTTTTTATGACCAACTCTAACTGCTCTAAAAAAAGAACACCCTTTCAAATCCATCTCAAAATTAAAATATGCGCCTTAGAAACATGCTCTTTAAATATTTTGAGTGCTCGACCAGGGTTTTACGATTGTTTTATTGGATTTGTAACCCTCTCGTCTTTTTGGCACCCGCCATAACTTAATTATCCATATGAATCCTTCGAGGCTTTTATTGCTCGAGCCAAACCCCGCGGCTTTAATTATGATGAGTATTCTCGGTGCGAGTTCGCCCCTTTTTTAAGTATCAGCTGTCATATTTTTATCTATCTAAATGCACAAATCTTCACGGTGTCCTTGTTGCTCATTAAAACGATATAAAACCCAGGTCCAGGAACCCTTAGACGTTGCGCAGAAATGTTTTATTGCCGCTGACAGACCGAGGCCAGCAGTTTTCATTTACAAACGCGCTTAATGTCCAGCATCTGTACATCACGCATAAGTTTATGGCGTTGCTCTCGTCAATGTTTAATATTTTTACTGGCCTGAGGCCGGGATTCTTAATTATAATGGAAGTGCAGAGTGCGAGTGTGTTGCGGGTTACAAATTTTTAGGCAAGAAAAGGATTAGGAACACTGTACGGGGGGAGTTGCACTTAAATTTGTGGATTATATTTCAGATATGGTTTATTGGCCATAAACTATAATGGTTTAAGCCTTCAAATCTTTAATATAAGAGCCTAAAGCGCTTCCATTAATTAATTTAGAAATATTATTCGTGTAAAAATATGAATGTAACTAAGAAGAAGGTTTTATTTTCTTCAATAAGCTAGGTAGCTCTATATATTTGACATACACAGGAAATACAAAGCTAGAATTTTCCTTCACAGAATTTAAAAGTTTCTTACACTTAACCCCTTAATTGTATTGTTTATTCTCCTTGTAAATAAGTGAAATTTTAAGGCCTAGCAATTTGTGTAACTGCTAAAACTCTCCTGGCTCCACATGACGACCAAATGTGGTTTACCTCACCGCATTCTCTGGTCAATTCACATTTCTCATTGTTTCAAGTTAAGTAAACCAGGCTCCCCTCCCTATTGGAGATTTTGGAAATAAATGCAAGCCACCGCCTCCAAATTGTGGTTGTTTGAGGTGAGCTGTGTGGCTCCTGGGGTTTGAAGATTTCCCGAAGCGGAGAGTGGGTGACTTTGAAGTAATCGGCGATGGTGACATTGCCCTACGGCCAAGCCTCATTTGTGGTTAAATTGTGTCGCCGGGGCGGCCCAGCTGAAAGTCGATTATGTCAATATTGTCCCTCGGCTAATGCCTAATGGATGGTGCCCCTTTTGGCTTTGGCCAGGCTCGAGGTTTGAGAGCATTTTCCGATAAGCTGTGCTATGCTAATTAGTGTGGCATGCTTTAAGCTCCTCACACCCCTTGAGGACTGGCATTAAATCGGAAAACTTAACGATCCGTATAAGGGCAAAGACGGAGCCCTTTTTGCCATAAACTAAAACGCATAAAAATCCCTTGGAAAATACATTTGCGAATCGAAGTACGGGCGCGGAAAAGGAGTAGCTGCTCGGCACACATTAAAAACGCATAAAAATCGGCGCAAATAAAAGGAGTTCAGAAAAAAACGGCAATACAGGAATAACAAACTGCATATAAAGTGGCTTTGTACATAAAAATCTGTATGGTGAAAGGGAGGGAAAGCCCTTTTGGCAGAGAAAACCCAATTGAAGCAATCAATTAAAATTGATCAACGAAATTGAATCACGTGTTACAATATTCGGTTTCGAGTTACAACGAACATGTGTGGCTGTAATAAAGTTACCATAAAAAAGGCAATCGCTTTAAATTGTCTCAAGTGTCTGAGATTTCGAGCTTAATCTAGGTAGATACTTGCTATTTCTTGGCAATATTTAATGCCCACTAAAACCTTAAAGAAATTAAAGAAATATTCCTTGAATGGCACTTACCTCACCCGAAAGAATGTCAACTGCAAATGCAAAACAGTAAGATTTGCCAACGTTTTGCTAATGTAATTAGACAGTCTGCAAGTAAAATGCACAAAGCAAGAAATTAGTAAGGAAATGGAGTAACGAAAAAAAACTGCGTAATATGCTGGCTGAAAAAAAGGGTTAGAAAATTACAAACTGTTGCTGCGAAATGTCAACTTAAACTTTTTTATGCCAAAGAAAAAAATACAAAAATGGGATATACAAAAATAAATACAAAAAAAATACATACAACTTAGGGAAACCGAAGTTTAAATACTCTTGCAATTAACAGTTCAGTTTTTTAAACATCGGATAGATTTGGAAATCTATCATAACTAAGCTTAAAATACTCGAATTTTTTAAGTAGATATTTTTATAGGGCAATTTTTACGGAATATCAAAGTTTAAAAAACTCATAACTCCGCTAAAAATGCATTAATTTTAATTCCGAAAGCTTTTCTATGCTAGATTTTTAACGCGTAATAAATCTACATACTCTGTTAAAATTAAAAAAAAATTATAATTTTTGACAATTTTTGAAAATTTTAATCCCTTAAAAAATTTTGAAAAAATTTGTAAATTTTTTTTTTCTCCCGGATATGTCTAGATCGACTCGGCTGTTGATGCTGATCAAGAATATATATGATTTAGAGGGGCGGAAATGACTCATTCACATATTTACAAGCTTCTGACTAAAGTTATAATACCCCGTAAGGGTATAGAAATAGAAGAAGCATCTGCAGATGGTCCTGTACTATCCTTTCCTGGTCAGAAGGTGGTGGCTAATTACACTGCACAGCAAACAAAGAAATGAAGCAGAAACCGAATGAGCGAAGGGGAAAAATTAAATGCAGTCCGCTGGGGGTCGAAATTTGTTTTGCTAAAGACATTCAACAGAAGCTAAAGGGCAAGGAATGCCAGGCACGTAAATGCAGCAAATATAAAAAAGAGAAAAACGAGTAATACAGAATTAATTAAAACAAAAATTGCTTAAGGAAATTGTACTTTATCTATAAGGGCGAAGCTTGTCAGCAGCACATACACACAGTAACCACAATAACAGAAAAACAGAGACCTGTAACCTGAAACGGGCAAAACAGTTCGCCCATATTCAGAGTCGAGTAAAGTTTTCCGTTTTTGTGTTTTGCATAAAGTTTTTGTGGCACTGAAAACCAAACATTTAGACATGGCAGCCACTTGAGTGTAACAAGCCAAAAGTTCAAAGCTCAAACTTTTGCCGCACTTCAAACTCCGAAGCAGCAACAATGTTGTGCCGCTCCTATCAAACATCTGCGGATGCATGTGGTGTGTGCCGGTGCCTGTGTGTGTGTTGAGTGTGGTCAGGGTGGCCCTCGAGTTGGACAATCGAAAAGTTGGACCCACAACAAAGGCAGGGAGGTGCCAGCTATTTTCCCCAGAATGCACAAATATAGTTTTCCCGAGGAAAGTCAAGCCTTATTTGATGCAATGCAAAGGAACTATACAATAAGCTGTAAAAAGAGAATAATTTAATTA
Source organism: Drosophila bunnanda (assembly GCA_035046265.1). Taxonomy (NCBI): domain Eukaryota; kingdom Metazoa; phylum Arthropoda; class Insecta; order Diptera; family Drosophilidae; genus Drosophila; species Drosophila bunnanda. The sequence goes on from JAWNOB010000075.1 coordinate 11,261,059, forward strand.
TAAATGCCAAACGATCTATCTATAATTTTACTTACTTACTTTTTTTGTAATTTAATTATGTTACTTTTTTACTATACTTACAGAATTAATGAAATTATTATAGATTAATTATCTTAAGTTGGAGAGACATATTATTAGCATATTAATACTGGATTGAATGGAATTTACTTGTGTTTAGTTGGTGGAATATAAAATATATCCCTTAGACAGAATTAATAATATAGATTAAATATCTCAAAATTTTGGAAGGCAGAAAACATTAGCTTGAATCAATGACCAATCTACTTTAAATATTATTCAATATTATAACTTTGTAATATATGTAGGATTAATCAATAAATATAGATACAGATTTGTAGATTTAAACAGTTAAATACGATATTTTTTAATATTTTAAATTTTATACAACAAGTTTTCAATATTTTATACATTACATTAAGCACGATATTTTTGTAGACATTATTTTAGACTTTTTCTCGATATATGTTCTTACACTAAAGTTTTACAAAAAATATATACATTAAAGAAATCATAATTGGTAAATAAATTATTATATTTTAAGGCACTATAGGTATTGCAAAAGTTCACGGCAGAATTTTCTCCAAAATATATACTAATTTTCTCTCTTAAGATTGGCATTACTAAGTTTATCCATAAATTCTTCAATCATTTCACAATAAAGACCAAAAAGCAAACTGATAAAAACATAAATCCATTAAGGATTTTAATTGTTAAACAGACCTTGACTTGATTTTCCCTCACAGAGGACACATTTAACTCAGTAACCCTTAAATAACCGCCAAGTGTTACAGTTTTTAAGCCTATTAGACCTCTAATAGACCCACGTTTGAACATTAATAAGATAAGGTCCTGAAAAATAAAATATTAAATGAAAAAGAGTTGCCATTTTAATTACTCACAAGAGCATCAGACAATTGGATAGAAAAGCCATTAATTCTTTCTTCTTCGGAAAAGGGAAGTAAGAGTAGGACTTGCCTCAGACTCTTGTCAAGCCGAACACATAAAGATATATACATTTATATATAAATGTCAGACGGCGTCACTCAGATGCCAAGCTCAACTAATGAGTGACCATGCATAAACAAAAATGAGGGGGAAAATGTGGAATTTTCGACTTAAGTCCATTGCCATGGACGAGCACCTTGCCCTGGGAGACGCTTGAATGTCTCAAGTCAAGCGGCTCCCTCGGCCAACACTTATTTTAATGAGAAATTCTAATTTCACCAATAACACAAAAGACGCCCAGGAAAAATGCGCAAACAAAACACAACCGAAAAAGGAAAAAAAAAAAATAAATATAAATAAGGAAATGTGGCGAAAGATATTTTTGCTTTTCCTGGCAAGGAGCTGCTGGGCCGTCCTGATTGCTTTTCGCCACTCGTCCGTGACGAAAACAAAAGAGTCGCAAGAGTCGCTTTTCCATTTCCCCCCCGTGAAAAAAATACGAATTGCCTGCATAAAAATTTCTTGAGTATTTGCTAGTCTGCAATTAAATGAGGGCTCGATGCTTTCCTTCTTTATTTTTTTGACGAGGAAAAGGCGACTGAGCTTAGCAATAATAATTACAGTTTCCCCAGGCTTTGGGGGATTATCATTTAAGTGTTAGCCAGGGCAAAAGTTATCCAGTTGGGAGTTTGGATTAACAATGGGAAAAATATCAACCTCCACAGGTTTTCTTAAACACAATCCTGTTAAAAATACATCAATACAGTCAGTGAGTTTTTAGGCAAAAGATAACCAAGATTATGTGTGGAAACCCCCACACAATTCCTTCAAGGACATAAATTTAACTAATATACCACACAAGAAGGAAGTACAGGATGGAGACTGGCTGCTCCCTCCTTCGGAATGTTTTCCCCAAAATAATCAACGGACGGACGGACTGTACCAAGTCGAATTACAGGCACAGTTAAGGTAACAGTAACGCATGGCAATGTCCATAAAATGACACTGAGTGTCAGTTTCAATTAAACATGTTGACAGCTGTAAGGACAGGGCCCGAATTCAGACAGGGTTCGGCGGCTGGCATATCCATGCAACTCCACACCCCCGCCCACATGTCCTTCACAGAGAGATACAATTGTCCATTTCTGGGGTTGATTCCTGCCCATGGCAATTTCGATTTTATACAAGAAATTCCTGGCATTGTCGTCGATGCCCCATAAAGAAGTCGAAAGGGAATAAGTAGTGAGACGGTCGAGCTCATATGACAACTTTATCGGCTTGAAAGAAGGAATATTTTGCTGAGATTTTCGGCTTGTTTGTGGACATTTAAATCTTATGCTTGTATGACATGGGATTATTTAAAGAAAATAGAAATTTTATCAAAGATTGTATGCTTTTTTTTTGAGGCTTCCTAAATTTTTTAAACATCTTAAAAGTAAAACGTACTTTAAATTATTTGAATATGATTGAAAAGTTCATTAGGAACTGCTTCTGCTTGTCCTTCGCCTGTTGATGATGCATTGACAACTTGTCAAACATTCTAATATCCTGTGAGAGAATGCATTTGTGTGCATGATGTCCTGATGCGTTTTCCGTTGGGGGAATTTAGTTTAATTAAAGCAAATACAAAGATATCACTCTTTACATATTAATTTCCTGTATGGATACTTTTTAAAAAGAAATATGAGGAATAAGGTGTTTTATCTTGCAATGTAGATACCGATAAGTTGAAAGATACTCATTTAACTAATATAAAATAGTTTTATTACACGAAGTAATTGTCATGTTTTAATAATAATTTCTCATATTCTTCAAAAGGATTAACTTGCATATTTATATAAGTTAAGGGAAATTCGTAAGCTTTTATATATTTAATTTAGTTCATTTATTTTCGAGTTCTAAAAAAACAAATCCCAAAGTCATTCCCATTGCCATATCCTCTACACCCACCCTCATTTATGATTTTTTTAGCGGTATCTTGAGGGTGGAAAAGTGAAACCACTCGATGTCATTTTGACGCCAATGAGCAAGTGCCGTTTTGCCAGTATTTGCTCAAAATATTAGCGTAATGCCTTTGACAAATCAATCGAGAAACAATTGAGTTAGTGTGGACAGAAGGCTGAGTGTCATTGACAAAACTCTCAATAGGCATTGGTCACACCTTGTGCCAAAATTATTTGCCTGAAAACCCACGACAAAAGAACCGATTGACGGTTCGGATCAAACGGGTGACAAGCTGTGAGAAAGTGTTATTGAAAATCATTCAGATTGTATTAAAAATACTTGAAAATGTGGAAATAACCCAGAATTGTAGGTTACCAAATATAAAATACTGGATAATGGAAATTTCTAATGAGAAAAATAAAATAAATAGTATTTTAAGGATTTAAAAGATTGATAATTTGTATTATATTAATATAAAATAAGACTGTATAGAATGATGTTTAATTTAATTGAAAACACAACCAAATAATAAATAATAAATAAGGAAATTTTGTAAATATATTACCCAGCTGAAGTAGACAATATTGTAAAGAAATGCCTTACAATAGGCTTAAATTCGATAAGTAAATAATAATTTTAAATAAATGATATGCAAAAATGGGGATAACATTAAGGAAACCACATCTTGTGTGTGCGGCAAGCCAGATAATAACTCTTTACCAACTCAACCACCAACCCAACTCTAAGTGTGTCCCATTTACTAAGCCTCTTTCAGCGAAATTTCATGGGTTCTATTCACCCTACAACAGTCATGACCAGGTGGTGCCACCACCTGGCAACACATGCTCTTGACATTTTAGAGTTTTAAGCCTTTTCCTATATAAAGATTTCTGAATAAGACATTTCTGTTTGAAAAGATAAATAAAGAAATACAAGAACTGTACTATAAAAACCTACAACCAAGTAACCTTTGATTTTGTTAACAAACCCTACATAAAACCTAGCTAAGCAAATCAGTCACTAACACCCCGACTGAGCTGAACTCAACATTCACATTGTCGAATCTCCAAAAAATTAAATAAAAAACTTATTCAGAAAACATGGCCACAAATCCGAACTCATTTCCCATCTCTGCTCGCGTGTCGGAGGTGAATCAGGACAATTCCAGAGTCTGCCTCCGCAAGGAGTTCAATCAATTGATCCTTTGGCACAACTGGCGAAAGTCGCTCCTGACATTCGTAATCCTTCAGGCTCTGATCTACGATCTGACCTACAAGTCGGCGATCAGTGTGGTCAGTGTGTCCGGTCAGATAGTCTTGTGGATTTCGATGGGATACCGCATCTATGTGTGGTGGCTGCAGTGCCTGAATCGGACCCAGATTCGGGGAAATCCCTTCCAGAAGTACTTGGACATGGATATCAGCATCACACCGCAGCAGTCGCAGCAGCTGTCTCAGTTTATTGCGATCAAGATCGGTGGATTTTGTACCAATCTACGATCGATTGCTCTCATGGAGTCGCCGTTCGAAACGATCAAGTGGCTGGCCATAATGGCTGCCATGAGTCTTGTGGGACATATCTGCTATATCTCCACTCTGTTCCGATTGGGCAAGTATTAGGTTTAATATATTTTAATTATATTTAATATATTATATTTATTATTTAGCTCTGGTGTTGCTCTTCACTCTGCCCAAGATTTATATGTGGAAGCAACCACTCATCAATGCTCGTGTGCAGACCCTGATACAAAGTTACAACGCTTTTCCCGCCGGTAAGCTAGCCGAACTTAAAGCCAATTTCAAAACATTGGAAAATATGGACAACTTGGAAACTATGGAGGAATGCGACAAGATTGATCCGCTGATCATAACTAAAACCGAGGATACTAGTCTCTTCTCGGATTCAGAAATTGCCGAGGAACTATGTGCCGGTGGCGATGATACAAAAGCCAGTGAAATGGAAGTGGAATCTGTTAATGAGTTCGAACAATTCGATGTATCCTGGCGGGAGGAAGACACCGCCGAATATTTAATCAGTAAAAATCTATAGGATTTTCCACGTGTCCCTGCACACATACAATTCCAATGACGGAATTATGATTATTGTTGATTTACAATGAAATTTTAAATTAATAAAGCTATCTTTTTGCATCTGTGTGAATAGGTAAAATCGTTTGGAGTTTCTCAGATTTCTTCTAGAATAAAGCATTATATTTACAGATTAAGACTTTTTTATGAGTCCTTTTTGAGAAAAGTGATAACCAAACTATGAATAATGTTTATTGACGATAAGTTTTTATGAGCTAACCAATTTTCCGCCTGGCTGCTTCCACAGACAGAAAATGTCATAAAAGAACCTATGACTACAAAGGTGATATACGTTTAATGCATGTGAGGACACAATTTTATTGATTTTAGTATTTAAATTTAATGGAAAATGTCATTAAAAAAGGTTATTGAAAGAAAATGCAGCCACATTAAAGCCATTTCATGTGTAAGAGTAGATTTAAGGTAATACGTTTGTTAGAAAGCTCATAAAAGATAAATTATTACTTGTTAATGGTATTAGGAATTTCAAAAAAGTCACCACACAGCTTGAAAAGCTTAATAGATTTTCCAATTTTATATTTATTAAGTTCTTTTGAACTTAAGCATCTTGGTTACACAATATTTACAGCGGGAATATTACGGGTTGTAGGGTAATGAGGTGCTTAGCTGACGTTTTGGAAATCTGCAAATAAATCATTTCTAAGGTCCCACAGGTCCCAAAAATAGTTACTCGACTTACCACTTTCTGAATGTGGTCATGAATGGTCTGATTATAAAAATTCAGCTCCAGCAGCCGCCCTCCTGAGGCCACTCCATTTTTGGAAACAATCTCAAATACGCGATTGGCAAAGCCGGCCTCTACTTCACCCATTGGCATGTAAAACGAACGTAATTTCCTGCACTCGGACAATATCTTCAGAATAACTTTATCTGGTTCATAGTTGGCAATCTTTAAGTTCAAATTCAATATCTCCAATGTCTCGGCATGGCTCAGAATCCATTTTAAAATGGCCGGGGGGCTCGGATATCGACTTTCGCGTAGATAGAGCTGTCTTAGGACCGGAACTCGCATTCCCCCGAATTCTTTCGAAACAACAAAGCCCTGGCATCGTATCTCTAGCATTCGAAGTTTCTTAAGGCGAGAGCACAGCTCGTGTTTGTTGATATTATCATTCCAGTTACTGGTAAATATCAACTCCTCCAAGTTCACCAAATTTCCCACTTCAATTACTGGAAAACAAACATCTTACAGACTTACATTACATTAGAATTTGCTTCAATATGTTCTTACACTCGTCTACGCAGAAATTATATAAATGCAGTATTTTCAAACTCGGTTGGGACTTCAGCAGTTCGACAATCCCAAAATCCTTTCCCATTATCGATATGCCGATTAAGGTGATCGATCTTAGGCATTTTACAGTGGCCAAAACTGATTTTATATCGACGATATTCTCCTCCGAAAGTTCAAATCTTATGGATTCCACGTTAGGACAGTGCTTTTCAAACAACTTCAACCTAGTGTCGTCGGCGGACAAAAAGCCGGCAATACGATCCACGTTTGCTCCGCAAAGTGGCAGGATTACCGACCACTCCTTTTCGGTGAAGTCCCAAATGTCGAGATTCCTAAATCTCTGCCTATAGTGACAAGAGAATGCGAATCCAATGTGGTTGTGAACTTGAGCCAGACAAAGTCTTTCTTCTAGGCTCGGCAGCTTCTCGAAAATTAAGCCAAGAACTTCCAGCGGCAAGTCGGTTATGTTTGGTGAAGTATTCATTTTCCGGCTATAAAAGAAATGGGTAAGGATACTGTTTTTTTAGGATTAAGCAGGAAGGCATATGAGGTACGGTAAATTTGGGCAGGATTCTACAAAATCAAACTTCTTTGGCACACTTTGCACCCTCTATTTTTGAATTGGTTACACCATTAACAAAATCATTCAACAAATCCATGTAAATGACAACCAATAAATAATTCTCTACAGAAAGACTTCCGGTACTTAGTTGCAAAATGTAGAAACCTGACACAACCTGCCACAAAGAATTTACATATGAATAATACTTGGGTATCTGTGGGATTTAATCGCAGATAATCTCAACCCTTCTGGTAGGAAAAATCGCAAAGGACTCGCACATATGATTAGTTCTTTTTGTGGGGTTGGTCCAATGACTAATGATGCTTTCATTTATCTTTACATTTATTTTCTGTGAAAGTGTTAATGCCGGTCGACTCCTTCTCCGTCGCCACTTAACTCTTCCCTCTGGCTGCCATGTGTGCGGATAATTACTTGGATTGCTAGAAAGCTTTTGTCATCATTTTAAAATTATTTAAATTAAGCTTGGCAATGACTAACTGACTAAACGCACACGCACAGCATTGACAAATGAGCAGCTACTGATGAAAGGTGGTTAAAGAAAGCAGTGAAAAATGATTTACTTTTCTAACTTTTCTGGGTGAAATAGGATATACATACGAATACAAGGATGTGCTGTGTGTTGATAATTATAAGGGATTTGCATATGTAATTTTACACTTTCCCGGACAGAGATTACTAAAGCCACTGAGTTGCAGAAAGTCTATACAAAGTTACTTTTTAAGGGGATTTTGTTGTAGGAAATTTAATTTAAAAGTTAAAAGAAATACTTTTAGACTTAATTGCATATTAAAAAAGTTTCTACAAAAAATATAGGAAATCAGGAAGTATAAAAATTATATATTATATTATATATTCATATTTTAAATTATACAATCGAACAAATTTCGATAATACCGATATTATTCCGATTTATTTTAAAAATAACATTAATTTTTGTATGATATTAAGTGCGAAATTTTATCCAAAATATAAAATAAGAATTTTGTTCTCGAAATAACAAAAATATATATTAAGCATCATAATCTTTTTCTTAAAAAACCCCAACAATAGCTACTAAAATACATATCTCTGTAAACCAATAAGTTTCGACTACTTAAAGCTTAAATCTGGCCCAGTAAATCCTTTAATGTGACTAATTGTTACTGCCGACCATTAAAACAAATAAAAGAGCGACGAAAAATGTGAATACTGAAGTCCGGGGGAATGATTGTAGGCAGAACGGAAAAGCCCAACAGAGATTTGCCAAACGAAAGATTTATGGTGTGCCAAGGAAAACATTTGTGTTTATATATCGGCGTAGGATGAATATACATATATCCCCGCGATGAACTAAGGACAACATGTTGGGCTTTGCGACGAAGGATGTGCCGAAAGTTCATTAATTATGATTGGAGACAGTTGTACAATTAATAAACGAAGCGAAGCGACGATTTCCCCGGATTTGCGGTAGAATCGGAACCTTTGGGAAAATAAGAAAGGGAAGTGTGTTTCGTTTTGGGATTTTTCTCTCTCTATACGCTTGGAACCCGGAGATTATGATCGGACTTTGATTTATGGTCGCCTTGTGCAAATTTATTGCTTTTAATTGCATGCCCACCCACTTGGCAGCTAATTGATAAAAGTTTCTTGAGTTATTCAAGCATTATTTGGTAGAGGAAATAGAGTCGGGAAAGGCCTTGAGTGGGTCGAAATTATAGATGAGAGAACTAAAGATATCTGAGGAGTTTTCTTATTTTTTTCAGAGGCTTTTGTCATAGTTTTTCAGTTTACAATTCATGGACTACGTAGCCATATGACATATTAAATAAATTAAATTGAGTTAAATAACCTTCCCTTAGCTTTTCTTTTTTACTCTTGAACTGAGCTTTTCCCGTAGAAATTTCAACTTGTCTACCATTTTTTCTGTGCATTCCGAATACAGGTTCCTATGGCAAGTCGTTCAAGGCAGGCAGGGAGAATGTCTCACCCAGCCAAGGTCCTGGGGGCATTAATTGCATTCTGCAGCTTCGCATTGCACTTTCAATTAGTTGCAAATGCCTCTCTTTGCACCAAAATGCGGAGACTCGGTATCGAAACTCTACCCTTTGGAAACAGGAAACGGAAGTTAAGTGCTGAGGCGAGAGGCGTTAAGTAAATGCAGCCCCAGATGAAAGCAAAGGAAGCAACTTGGACCATGACACTGGAGAAATACGCATTAATTGAAAGGTGCCGAAGGCAGAAGGGGATTTCCCCCCGTCGCTGTGACTCTGTTGCAACTTTTGACCACTGACCAGCAGCAGCAGCAGGAGCAGCTCCAGAAGTCTATCCCTTCGAGTCGCTGCACTTCCTCGCCCACTCTTTGCCTCCGGCCATTTCCTTTGCCCCAAAGAAAGGGGGCGAAGGGTCACCACCACCTGTCTCTAATGCATTTCAAAATTGATTTATGGGTTTCTTTCGACTTTGCTGGCAGCCTTAGACAGATTTCTGTTTGCTTTTTGGGGCCCTCGTCGTCGTGTTTGTTTTCAATGTTAATTAAGGTTTACAATTACCCAAGGGGTGCCTTTGGTGCACCTAACGGGGGGCTATGGTAATTGAGCGACAGTTGAAACGATTTGTGGGATTGTCACGACTGCTTTCAGTGGGGGCTGGAGCAGGGTTCAACCTTAAGAAGCGGAAAAGTCATTTATAATATATAGAGACAAATAAGATTTAAGATTATCGACGATATCATAAACTTATATACATATATCGAATTTTAAAATAAATAACACACGATTTTAACTTTAAGGTATTCTCGAGAAATATCAAAGAGAATATCGCAAGGTTAAAATATCAAGGTATATATATTGAATTTCATATTATTTATATATTAATAATAGGTATCCATATATATTTTCTCCATTCTCGCTCTCTTACTTATCTCAGTTGTGGCACTTAACACGCCAAATAAAATCTAATATTATTATTATTATTATAATTATTAGAATGCTAAAAATTAGGCTGTAATATTTTAAAATACAAAAATTGATGAATTTTTGACAATTTGAATGATTTTACACCTTACAAATAGCAAGTAAATATTTTGTCGAATGTTTTATTCTTGATATAGATAGAAGTATTTATTGATTTTGACTATCATCGCCTTTTTGGCCTTCGTTTACCTATCAAAATAAACCTAAAATATGTGTATTTTAGGCATATTAAATCAATATTTTTATATACTAAAATTTTTGTTAAATCAAAGTTTTTTAAATATCATAACTAAGCCAAAAATGCATTAATTTCAATTCGGATTACTTTTCTGTGCTAGTTTTTATAGCGTTAATAAGACTGCATATTGAGTTATACAATTTAAAAAATTTTAATTTTTGTCAAATTTTGATCATTTTAACGTTATAAAATTTGGAAAAAATGTTTGAAAAAATTTCAAAAATTTATTTTTCAATCGGACAAAGATTGATCGATTCAGCTGTTCTTGCTGATCAAGAATATATATGGTTTATATGGTGGGAAACGACTCCTTCACCGCGTTACGAGCTTCTGACTAAAATGACAATACCCTGGCAAAGGTACAATAAATGCCACAAGTGATTTTCCAGTCTTTACTTTTCAAAACTGAAGCTGACTTCCTCCTTCTAAGCAAAAACAATAAATTGCTTTTTAAACACTCGAAAGAAGAGCTAAAAGCGTGTTCCAAGCAGTAACATTGGCGTCAAATGCACTTAGGCTCCCATGCTCCTCCTCCAGAATGTTCCTCCGGACAACTGGATCTGGATTCTGGAGCTCCTATATGCTCCTCGGATTCGCTTCGTTTGGCTTTACTTGGAGCCAAGTTGGCAGCTGACAACTTTCTAAGAATAACTGCAAAGCGATTTGCATATTTGGCTCCGGAGGAGGAGCCTCCAGGGTGGATGCGGAGGTGAGAACTTTATCGCATTGAATGCAGCCAGGCGAGGCTCATGCATCACACACTCACACACCCAAATCCTGGCCAGAAACTTTGGCAGACAACAAATTTATTTATAAACACAAGAAGTAACACTTGAGTTGGGAAACGGAAGAGGAGTGTGAAAGTTGGCAAGTGTAATGAATCAAGAATACAGAAATATAAATTAAACAGAGTATTTGAGGATTTACAAAAATATTACTCATATGCAGGGATGGCAGAAGATATATCATTACTATAAGTCGATATATAAAACCATATTTTAACAATAAAACAATATTTCATTGCAAATAAGTAACTAAATCAAATAATAATGAGGCAAATATATCCAAATTTCGGATTGTATAAATTTAAATCGATTTTGTAAATATCAAAGCAATAAATGTCGTCTCCCAAGGTACCAATAAACATAGATTTTTAAGAAATCAATACAAAACTCTTTATTTAAGGTACTTCTAGTATACCCTGCCGATCAAACTCAAGCAGACTGGCCTTAACCGTTCTTCTAACTCGATCGATAGAGAACAGCTGGCGACGTTTGCTCCTCATCGCTGCTGGATCGGCAAGGGTGTGTACATTGAAATCAGCACTTTCCTCAGCGGAGACACACGAAATGGGTAGCTCACAGGTAACAGCATAGTATCCATAAAACAGGCAACGTTGCATCTCATCCTTTAATTGATCGAAAGTGGGAAGGGGTTCCCTTAAGCCACAAACACTTAAGGTCTCATGGAGACAATGAAAATAATGCTTTAAAAGATCATCCTGGCGAGTAAGAAGAATTTCCAGCTGAAGACTGGTGTAGAAAAAGAACTGCAGATCAATGGCGGGACTTCCCCAAAAACAATCCTGAAAGTCGACCTAAAAATGATTCAAGGAAATACAATTATATAAACCAATCGGAGAAACAAGAAGCTTTACAACTCACAAGTATTGCTCTATTGTTAGCCCTATCAAACATAATATTGTTCACCCAAAGATCGCTATGAACAATCGCATTAAATTTGGATTTCGTTGGATCGACAACATTTTGCAATCTTTGGGAATAAGCCTCCGGTATTTGAGCCTTCATTTTCCTTGATATTTCCGGTAATTCGTTGGCAAATAAATCAGCCGCGAATTCCGTGCCATCTAGGACGATACCCTTTGCAAAAGGATCCGATATGCCCTGGGCATAGCTCGATGGCGATAACTTTGCCAGCAGTTCAGGTCGATTCTGGAACAATATCATAGAAGCGCCATGAAATTGAGCCATTTTCCGGAGACAAATCTTGGCATCTTCCAAGTTCAGACCCTGATATCGATCTAGGGAAGTGAAACCCAGGGCGGTCAGATCTTCCAGGATATATATCTCCTTTCCCGCAGACCTCTCGGTTAGCAGGCAACTGAAAGTGGAAATATCATCAATAATAACTTGCAAATAAAATGCAGTTTGTAACACTTTTTGTACTTACTCAGCACTTATTTTGTGTTCGCCCAGAATACCTTGGGATTTTCTTAGAATCTGCGACATGGCTGGAAGTAACTGCTCGAACATGACTCCTTCGTCTGTGCCTAGTTCAGCCACTGCGGGCAGCACGTCCTTAAGTATATATTTTCCCGATTCCAGAGCGCCATCGGGCGAGCGGCGAAACTGCAACGCAATCCGATAGATGACGCTGCAAAAGTTTTCACCACTCTGGTTCACTGCCTCGATGTGGAAATGCTCCACGCGCAGCTTTTCGCAACCATGAGCTCTCCGCAAAGCTCTCTCGAAATATTCCGCACCGTATTTAGAATCCCGTTCCATAGCGCCTCTTCCGAACGAATCTCGCCGAGCGACTGAACCACACACTTTGCACCAGTTATGAAATTCCCCTTCGACTTGTTCCATGAATTGTTACTAGTATATGGTTGTGGGAGCTTTGCTTTTATCACTGCACTATCAATCACCGTACACGTTAAGAAAAACACATCACTTATACACTTCAAAAATTATGAAAACATCCTAGGCACCGGTTGAAGATTGCCACAGGATCTTCATAAATTCGTAAAATCATCATCATACATCTGTAAAAGCCCCTACATATTTATACATATGCACATTCCTAATAGGAATTGGAATGTGATGTCAAGATTAATATGGGAGGATCACATCTACATATAGTTTTAAGCCTGCCGTTCATCAGTAATTCAATAAAAACAACTTCCATGTTGTTGATAAATTTCCATTGATGAAAGCAGTCGAAATGTAAACGAATATCTGATGAATATTTTTGAAGAGAGAAAATGAGAGAGCGAGAGAGAGAAGAGAGTCGGTTCAGCAGAAGGCGAAGTTGGCGCTGATGAAACTCAACGTAATGCTTCCTGCACCATTAACAAAATGAATATGTACATGCTTTAAACACTACATTATAGCATTGGATGATACATATGCATGTACATCGTGATTTTGTACACAAACCTGATGTAATAAGATGGTATGTAAGTTGGTTCATTTGCACATACCTTTAGAGTAGCGTTGATCGTAAAAAAAAAGCCGGCTATATTGAACACTTATAATCGCTTTGATTGAAGGACCTGAAACACATCACACGAAAACAAAGCACACGCGAATATTTGGAGCCCCGAATTTTAGACTTGCAAGCGATTAACAACGATATTTCTTTGCGAAAAAGTAATTGTTAATTTTTGCTGTGAAGGAAATCGCGCTTTTTTATGAACCGAACTAGTTGAAAAGAGAAAATAATCAGCTGTTCAAACTGAACCAACTTCATTGGATCTAGTTCAAATTCAGCGATCGAATGAACTCTTATCGATAAGCAAATTTTGTGTCGAATTGGGCGGCTTTTTTAATTTTTAACTATCACTAACTATTAATATAAAAATACTTTTAATGCTTCATTCAATGTCATGTGAAAATACATTAAAAATACATCAAATGCACACCATTTTTCAGGTGCAAGAGTAGGTTTAAAGTAATTTCAAATAATTTCATTCAAAGTATAGATTATTTGTTAATGGAGGCTTTGGTATTTAAACAAAAAAATCCACACATTTATTGGAAAGCTTAAGCTCGTATTTGTGTTAAACTTTAAATAAATAGAACATTGAAAACTAAATGTATAATTTCTATAATCAATTTTTTCAACCAAAATTCGTAAAAGTAATTAACTGCTTAGCTGAAGTATTGGAAATCTGCAAATACAAAATTTTAAATGTCCCACAGAGCCTAAAAATATTTCAAAATCGCTTACCACTTTTTGAATTTGTTCATGAATATTGGGATTATGAAAACTTATGTTTAGCCGCCGCTTTTTTAATGTCACTCCATATTCGGAAATAATCTTAATTACGCGATGGGCAAAACTTGTATCCACTGGGAACATTGGAATGCAAAGAGAGCGTAAATTTTTGCATTTTGATAATATTTCGCTAATGACAATATTTGGATCATAGCATCTATAAGGGTTTATCTTTAATATCTCTAGTGTCTCGGCATGGCCCAGAATCCACGGTAAGGCAGAGGTGATCGAACAACTTAGATGGAGTTCTCTTAGGGCCGGACAAGGTACTACGTCTTTCGTATCAGTGAAGACATTGCCTTTAAACTGTAACTTTCGCAGGTTTTTAAGGCGATAGCACAAATCGTGTAAGTTAATAGTATTATTTGAGAGTTCGGTAATTATCAGCTCCTCCAAGTTCACCAAACTCCGCACTTCCATAACTGGAAAACAAGAGACATCGGTAGACTAACATCACATTAGAATTTCATTCAATATATTCTTACACTCGTCGGGGCAGAAATGAAATAAATAAAGTCTTCTTAAATTCGGTTGGCACTTCAGCAGTTCGACAATCCCCAGATGATTTCCTTTTACCAAGCTGGCGATTATGGTAATTGATCTTAGGCTTCTTACTTTAGCCAGAATCGATTTTATGCCGTTGATATTCTTCTCCGAAAGTTCAAGCTCTATGGACTGCAGATTGGGGCAGTGCTGTTCCACCAGCTTCAACATAGAGTCGTCGAAAGATTCATGGACCTTAATATACTCCACGCTTGATCCGCACAGTGGCAGGATCATCAAGCGCTCATTTAGAGTCAAGTCGCAAATGTTGAGATTCCTATAACTTTGCCTATAGTGGCAAGAGAATGCCAATTCAAAATGGGGATGAAGCTTAGCCAGACAAATTTGATCTTTCAGAGCCGGCAAGCCTTTAAATATTAAGCCAAGAACTTCCAGCGGCAAGTCGGTTATGTTTGGTGAAGTATTCATTTTCTGGCTATAACAAACATTTTTTAAGAATATCAGTTTTTGAGGAATAAACAGTGGGGATCGGGAAGCACGATCAAGCAGGATTATTGAAAATCAATTTACTTGACACGTTTCCCGCCCTCTACTTTGAAATGTCTACAAAACATTACCTAGAGCATTCAGCAAATCGTCAACAAAGATAAAAACACTTATATTAGCTTTGATTGAAGTTCCTTTGGCACATCACACCAAACAATAGCACAAGCAAATATACGGAACGTCGATTATTAGATTTGCAGGCCATACAAATCGTTATTTCTTCTCAAACGAGCGATTTATAAGTTGAGTTGTGAGAATTAATAATAATTGCGCTTTATTTGTGAACGGAACTAGTTGATATGAGCAAATAGTCAGCTGCTCTGGCTAGTTCCCAAGTGAATCAAACAACTTCATTGGTAGAAGAGAAACTCTGTTGGAACCGGTTCAAACACACTATCAACTGAAGTGTTATCGATATTTTCATGTTTTTGGGCGAATTTTTTAAAATTTTTATCAGAAACTTAAATAGATGCTTTATTTGAACACATTTCAAAACCTATCTAAACGGATTTGAATTCATTTTTGAAATCACAGACGGACCTGGCATCAGACAATTTATTAATACTAGATAAGGAAATTGTACAATTTAATAGAACTACCTAAGTAACAATTTATACTTGGAACTTAAACAACAACTAATTGAACCCAACAAATGAATCAAACGAATTATTCAAAGGTGTAATCCACTTGCTTAAGCCCGGAAAAGAAGTCGACGTCGAGTAATTTACAATTGTACGATATTTGTGTTGAATTATTTGCTCTTTGTGTGTCCGCATCTTTGACAATGCGACTCCATTCGGCCAGATCGTTGACCGGATTCTTCGGATTCGCCTCCTGATGCAGGGGCTTGAGCATAAAGTGGGAGTTCTCCAGGCGGCCAAGTAAACGCACTAAAGGCGGAAAGGACATAACATGAGTTTTCTTGTTTTTCATGGGAAATATTTGGGATACATACACTGAATGGGCTGGAAACCCAGAAGGTCCGCGTGCTCGCGCCACCAGCTGCAGATGAGGCTGAGGTAGTGCTTAGTGGTTTCTTCGGAATCGCGAAACAGGCAGGTCAGATAGTATTCATGGAAGATGAGGTTGAGCAGGTGGACAGCAACGCGGGATATCTCACCAACCGTCTCGGTGCCTGAAGTTAATAGGAAATATAATAGGCTGTCCTTAATCTGCCATGGATTATATGCACCTGCTCTCCTCTCGTGCAGCATCCACTGGTGCATCATCTGGAAGACAATCGTGACCGCGCTAAGGCACAGCTTCACATAACACTCGCACTCGTTCACCTTGCTGTTGCTACGCTGCGAGGAGCTCGCATTCGAGTTGCCGTTGAGATGGGAGTTTGAAGTAGACGCTGAGGAGGAACCATTGGACACAGAAGCCTGCAACGTCGTCGTCTGATCCTGCTCCTGGTCCTCGTCGTCTGCAAAGTAAGGCAACATTTCCAGTATAAAATCTGGGGGATTCTTGAAGCACTCAAAGGCAAAGCGCACATGATTTCCGCCGATTTGAAGCAGCAGCTGGAAGTGATCCTTCCTCAGTGGAGTCTCGGTGAAGAAACACAACTCCAGCAGGCCGGCATAGACTTGCAATAAACAGGAATCTGGTGCAAAGCGATAAATGGATCGGACGCGATCCGAAACAAAGCAATTTCTGGGACTTTTCACACACATCCTGGCCATCAGCTGCGGCTGTCGGTTGGCGCTCAACAAGCACGAACTCAGCTCCTTGAAAACCCAGGGACTCGGCCGCGTAAACACCAATTGTTTGAGCAGGTCAAACAGTGGCACCTCCTTTTCCTTGAATATATCCTCTGCCTCCAGGAGGAGGAGGAAGCTATTTAGTAGAGAAGCCAACGCCTCTAGCAATCCAAAATGCTCGCTTATCTCGCTGCAAAATCCCAGCTTGACAACCGCCTCAGTGGCCAGTTCTAATAGTCCAAGCTCTTCGTTATGTTTCCACTCAAGGAGGGCCCTGGAAATCTCACTGTGCTGCCGGCATATCAGAGCCAAGGTGCTTATGTATCGCCGCAGGACTGAAGCTCTTTCATTCTCAAACAGATGACCCGGCTGGGTAAGCGAGATGCGCAGTACTTCCGGTTCCGTGTCCAAGTTATATGGATTATATGGATACAATGTGCAGTTGGGCGGAAACTTCAAGCTCTGGGCATAGGAGGCGAATTCGGCAAACACCTTGCCCACGGAGCAGAGGATTCGTGGAATGAGATTGTCCAGTGATTCCGGCTGCGCCTGCAGCTGGGCGTAGTGGAGGAGCAGCTGCTTGAGTTCCGTCTCGAAAAGTGACCTCTTTTTCTGCCTCTGATCCTGATCTCGAACCTCATCGTACTCGAAGTCAATGCCACTATCCGCTCTCAGTAATCGTGGCACCGATCTGTGTATATTCAGCCGGTTGAGTCGGAGGAGAGTGCGCTGCTCGGAGGCATCGGGAGCGACAACGGGAGCCAGGCTCATGTTCATGCTCATGTTCATACTCTTTTCGTGAGCTCTCTGCTGGGTCTTGAGCTTGGTGTACTCGGCGTTCTTAATCTTCAATTCGATATCCTTGGCTGCTATCTGCTTGGCCGCCTCGGCCACCTTCTTATTGCAATCCCGGTTCGTCTCGTCGGCCAGGGCAAGCTTCTCCATTTTGCTGACCTGCAGCTGCTGGCGCAGATGCTTCAGTTCATCCCGGAGGAGGCTCACCTCTCCCGACCTGATCTCGTTGCGCTCGTTGCTATCCCCCAGATCCTTCTCCAGCTTCGACTTGTCTCGCTTCAGGGCCTCAATGCGGTCCATTAGGAACTTGATCTGGTGCTCCTGCTGCCGCGATTGCGTGAAATTGATGGTTGTCGTGCTCGTGGCGGTTTTCTGATGAATGCTAATCGTACTCCCAGAACTGGTGCTGGGCTGAACTTGCTCCACGGCCTTCTGGGGCTCGCTATCCATGAGGGTAACGGCCAGGAAGTCAAAGTCATCGTCGTCGGCGAAGACATCTTCCAAGTCCAAGGCGTTGGACTTCTTGACGGGCGGTGGCGGCGGCGGAAACATTTGCTGCGTGCTGGTGCAGCCCTGGACCGTGGGTGCGAATTCGCTGAAGGTAATCTCGCTGCGGATATTGTTTGGGGCCTCCACTTCTCCCCGCCTTTTGCGCTCCTCCGCCTCGATCTCCGCCTCCGCCCGCTGGGTGGCCATCAGAATCACATCGTCGTCATCGTCCCAGAAGTCCATGATGCTCCTCGGAGGGCTGGGGCGGGTCGAGGCTCGGGTGACGCTGACATCCAGGCGCGGCTTCTTGGCTCTGGCAAGATCTTTCATGGCACCAAACCGCTTTGAGGCCATTATTTTAATGAATTTGCCGCATAAGCAGCGAAATTTTCATAAAAACAAGCAACAATTTACAGCGATTTATGTGACCTCTCTAAAGTATTCGATAAATTTAATTTGGTATCATTCAAAATTGGTCACGCAGCCTTTTCAGAGTAGTTCGCTGGTGGTTCCTTGGATGGTGCCGCCAATGTTCCCGGATCGGAGTTATCGATAGTGTCATCAATGTTTTCACAGCTCTAGCACGTGGTGGCTCAATAAGCAGGCAATTTTTAAAGGAAAATAAAGAAAACTAACGAATTTTGCAGCAAAGGAAAGGCGAAACATTTGGGGAGGAAGACGGCCGGCGCGAATGGGACGCCATGCCAGCGAAGAGGATGACGGCCAGCACAGCAGCAGCATCGTCCATACCGGGAGGTAGTGCATCTACCACGAATATTAATACCAGTAACGGCGGCAGTCTGGGACAGGGAGCCGCGTCACGCCCACTGGAGACGCTGAACGGGATGACCAGATTGACGCCCGCGCGGGACTTAACACTGGGTGGGCGTGGCGCGGCGGCAGGGGGCACCAAGAAGGTGTTTGCCCCCAATTTGAATGCGGTGCGAAATAAAAATACGTAAGCATCTTGGCATTCCTTAGTATACGGCTTATTTAACCAATTCTGAATTGCCAGCAATGTAAAGACCTCCAAGGACACAACCCAGCCCAGGGGCGGACGTCGCGGCGGTCGGGGAAACGGTGCAGGAGCAACACGTGGTCGTGGTGGAAATTCGGGCAGTGGCGGTGGTGGTGGCAACTCGACGCTCATCCAAACCCAGGGCCTCTTCTCCGAGGGAGCGGGCGATGTTCATGTACGCCGATCAACAGGGAATGGCACGGCCTATGCCCGAGCGGGCGAAGAGGTGGCGGTGGCCAGGAAGCGAGCGGATCGCAAGGACGACAGAGCACAGGCTCAGAGAATCAACGAGCTGCTTGGCGATTCGGATGCCAGCGATGCGGAGCCCAGTGATGACGAGGATAATAAGACTGAGATGGGCCTGAAGCCCATCCTGCTAAAGGAGGGTACGTATTTTGGTCCAGTTTCGGATCATGGTTAATAATATCCTAAAATCATAGGACTTTGGAGCAACCAGGCCCTACCGCTGGTCAAGCAGGAGGTACCTAGTTCATCTTCGAACCGAGAAACGTTAGCGGTGGCTCAGCACCTGCAGCAGTTGCAAGTGACTCGAATGGAGGAACCTCCACTGCAGTACGGACGATATCCGCGCAGCATTGGCAACTTTCTCGACGCGAGCCAATCGCAGATATTTCTCATGCAACTGCCCGATGTTTTGCCCTGTGTGAGCGATGATCCGGAGGATGCTGAAGCACCAAATGATGACTCAACGATGTCGCCAGCTGCCAGTGAAACGGAACCACCCAGTCCTGCTGCCGGCAGGTCCCCAAATCCTGCCAAGGGAAGTGTCCTGCGTCTGTTGGAAGAGGGCCAAATTGGTAAGATCCTGCGCTATAGGTCGGGACGAGTTAAACTGCAACTCGGCGACACACTCTTTGATCTGGACATGGGCCTGGACCCGGGCTATCTGCAAGAGCTCATGTCTGTGACGGCGAATCGAGAACAGCGCAGCGGCAACATGATCAATTTGGGACCGATCCAGGCCAAGCTTAAGGCTACGCCGGATTGGGTGCATCTGTTCGAGCAGCAGGAGGCGGCAGCCAAGCGGCCGAATCCGGCGCCGAACACGTAGCACACGGCACCAGCATCCTGCATCTAATTCTCCCCAGTAGATATGTAATATTGTAAATAGGCTGCGCCTAACTATAAGTTATTCCTATGCTTAAAATTCGTAAACAAATCTTTAAATATACATGCAACTTTGTACTACGGACATGATCCTGACCAAAACCATTTCGTGTTTAAACCATTTCGAATCCTGAGAGATCACTAATCTGATCCATTTATCTAGACTTTCACACCACATTTAAGCTAAATAGCACTTTTAATTCAACGAACGATAGTAGAAAAATTAATTACTCAAGGCCTGCTGGTTGGGTTCTGGGTTGGGATTGGGATTTGCTTCCGTCAGCTGAGTGGTGTTGCGTCCGCGGTACATGTTTCCGGCCAGATCGATGGCAAAGTTGTGATCCACCGGATTGGCCAAAGCCGCCTCGATAGCGGCGTCCAGATTTTCCCTGGTAATGTATGTCTTTGAGAGCTCGATCTCGCGGAGCACCCGCTGATTGGCCTGCTCTTTGCGTTCCTCCTCGCGCACCTGCAGCGCCTCCAATCTCTCCTGTACATAGGCCACCTTCTCCTCGCGCTCCTTTGCCAACCTCGCTTCCCGCTCCTTGGCAATTGTCGCATTCCAGGCGGCATTCACATCCAGGCACCTTTGAAACTCGGCCTCCTCCTGCTCGGGCGTGAGCACAATGTGATCCGCAGTGGAGGTTTCCTCGTGGCGGACGACTTCCTCCCGCAGGAACTGACGCACCGACCGCAGTTGTGTTCTGGTATGCATGTGGTAAGTAAGACGATGGTTTATCTGCAGTCTTTTGATACCCACTTGTATTGGTTGTGCAGCCGCATGAGCTCCGTCCTCTCCTCCTCCGTTTGCCGCTTGCGTTCCGGCACGCGGAACACCTTGCTCTTGGCCACCGGCAGCCACCGGGGTTTCCTTCGCCAGCGCACAAATTCCAGGGCAAAGCTGTTGCCGCCCGTCTTGCCGGCGGGCAGGGCGGTTTGGGTCAGCACTTGGCAGCCGGCACGAAGCATTTTTTAAGCAATATTTAATTAACAAAAATTCGGTCTTCTTGTGTTGGATAACTCTGCTGCAGTGTGACCGTTCGAGACACGAGGAGGTTTTTTAAATAATTTATACTAAAAACCTAATCACAAACACGGATCACTGTCCGTGTTTTAATTAATATTAAAATATAATTAAAGTCCACAAAAGTTAAAACCAAATCATACATCCAAAAAATATGACTACATAAATATAATGATAAATTGGAAGATTCATCATCTGGATTTTGGAAAACCTCGTCGCAAGTGGTTTAATGAGAAATCGTAGATCCTACTGATTGTAAATATTATTCCTTAGGATCCTCGCAAGGAGCTATCTCCAAGGATTTCCAGTATCTGGTGACCCATGACCTCTGGGAAGGATCAATCCTTTACTGGTTCAGCTTCTACTTTATAATTTTTGGATTGTATAGAGCCAATGGCAGGGCGAGTTTCACTTGCTCAACTATTTCTTTTCAAGTACTAAATTGCTGAATGTAATTACTATTAATAAAAATAATTCTGTTGCCTAGTAATTTTAATAATTTTTTATCAATTTTAAATCATTGCTCATATCATACTGTTACGTTTACAGATTGCAGTTTGCATTTGACACGGTTGCAGAACAGTTCTACACAGTTACAGAAAGCTTCTACACGTTTACAGATGTTTGGGGTCGAATTCTCATGTTTGAAGATGTTTGGCGTCGAATTATCGTGTAGAAATTAACAGATCGAAGAGAGAGAGCGTAACTTAACAGGAGGTGAGCGTAACTTAACAGGGGGGAGCGTAACCTAACAGAATCTCCCCGCACTGCAGTGTGACCGTTTGAGATTTTAGGAAATGTACTTTGGCATTTTCGATTATCTCGTGCTTGGTCACACTAAACGAATTTTCAAGTTTTCCGGCCAGGTAAGCTTTTCCATGAAGGTAGCAAAGTAACTGCCCATTCAGTTTCCCTGGCTTAGTCGCTGTCTCAACGCCGCGCTGGCCGCATTTGAATCGAAATCGTTCGCCCTGTGTGTTCGTGTGGGTTAAACTAAATAAATCGCCTGCGCAGCCGGTGTGGTGAATATTTTAAATTAAGTGCATTCCCGTTAGCAACAAGTGCACAACAAGTGGCGGAAATATTTGTTTAAAATGTGTTAAGAGCCAAGAAAATGCACACACGCATACCGATGCAGCCAAAAAGTTAAAGCGACGATCATTCATTATTGCTGCTCCCGCTTCGTCTGCTTCTTCTTCTTCTGCTTGCGCGACGTGTTTCGCTTACCTGTCAGAAGGCGCGTGTGTTGGTGTGCGCGTTCGAATATCGCTCCCTCTCGCTCGCTCCCCCATCGTTTGCGCATGCAAAAAGGCAGCGGCAGCAACAACAACAACGGCTACTTCGCGTGAGAGCTTTTAAGTCGAAGTTCTTGGCGTTGGCGTTGCCGTCGACGTCGGCCGAGGCAGCGACTGCGGCTGGAGCAGCGAGAAACTCATACAGGTTTGTTGGCATTTTTTTTATATATCGTTGCTTTTTGTGAATTTTGTTTACCTCTCTGATTGGAATGGGAATTCTTTCTGGTTGGGTCGCAAATATTGTTTCATATGTTTTTTCTCAATTGTTGTTTTTTTTTGTGGAATTTTGGGGCTTGACATTATTTGGAATTTTTAATAATTTTCTTAGATAGATAGATGGATGATGGAATTAAAAATAAGCGATTAAATATTTTAAATATTAAATATATCACTTGTAAAAACATTTAAATGAGACATTAAAGTCGGTAATTTTTTGATACTGATAAGAAAAACCTACTTTCTAAAACACCTTTTAAATCTACCATTTTTAGGCTTCCGTAAAAATTACATTAAAAATGTTACATTTAAATAATTTACTCATTAAAAAAAAAAACATATAATTAAATATTTGTTAAACGGTGTTTTTTTTTTATTATTTTAAATGGTATCTTCAGGTTGAATTTGTTAAAAAAGTGTATTTTTTGAGCTTAATAAGTTTTTAAAATATTAATTTGTAACTACTTAGCATTTAAGTGATAAACATATATGCCGTTAATAATACAGAAAAAATATCATGTATAAAAATATTATTTATAATAATACAAAAATTTAATATATGTACGTTTTAACTGCATAAAAATCTTTTAAATGCCTTTATTTACATTTACCTATTTTATTATAAAGAATCCGATAGAGTTTTTTATGAAAAATTTTATATGAGACCTTTTAATTAATGTGAATTTTTTTCTGTGATCTAAAAACAACCTGAGCTCGTATCCTATTTTACTTATCCTACGAATAGATCAGTTTGCTTGCTTATCCGATGACATTTCCCAGAAAAGTTTACACAGATATTAATATCGGATAAGATTTGCTATCTGAGAACGTGACTCAGATGAGGTTGATAAACCAAGAATATATAATTGTTGAATCATATAGTGAGAGGAGATTTGTTGTATTATTTATCCATATAAAATAAATGCTCATTTAATTACTATTTATATGTATTTTAATTAATTATTGTTTGTATGTATTTTTTCTCCTCAACACCTAACATATTTTTAAATCAGCTTACATCTCTTGTAAACCCCTATTTTCACACCAAACCCCCCGCCCACATGGGCTCAACCCCTTGGCTTATCAAGAAAATTCATTAAAAATTCCAAAAATGATTTACAACTTCAGTGTACTGGCACTGCACAACACAAAAGTCAAAAGTCTTGCCTTGAACACCGCCGCCTCTGCGAATTTATTTACATAGCTGCAGCTCACAACCCTCTAAGCCCAGAAAAAGCAAGAAAAAATTATAAAAATAATTATGCCAGCAACAACAACATCAGCAAGTGAAACATTTTAAACGACTTTCAGTCACGGCAGCAGCTCAGCAGGTGTCGGTTAGCGGGGGGGGAAAATCGGCGGAGCGGTTTTCCGACTTCAACTTAAATATGCAAACTTTTCCACAGTGCTTTGAGAATTTTCGCAAATTGTGATAAGAGTGTTGTGCCCTAACTGCAAAAACTTAATTAGCAAATGTTGTGGAGCAATTAAAACAGGAATTGTTGTTGTTCTTCGTTTTGAGCCCTCGGAAAATGTTGGGGGGAAAATACAAAATAATTATCGCAAAATGTCGCAGTGCAGTCTGGCACCCAATTAAGGTATTTAAACAAATAGAAAAGCAAAAGTAAAATGGGAAAGGTAAACCTGAAGAGGAGATATATATTTTTTATAAAGAAAATGATTTAATTCTCATTAAACCAAATACTACAAAAATGTATACACTTGTTTTCACATTTAATCAAAGTTAAAGAAATCAAAAATCCAGAAAACTTAACGAGTGCTGACATCATTTGGCTTAGAATCAACCCCAAACCCAAACCAGTTATCCGTAATAAAGTTACATGAAAATGTAGGAGAAAAACACATTTTAGTGTATCAGAGGCCAGAAACACAATTGCCCCGAAGCACTTAAGAAAATCCCTTCATTTTCCAGCTTACTGTCATGATTTGTTGTTTGAGTTTTTTTTTAACCATCTTAACCTTTCATCAGAGCGTTCAGCCAGGCGAAAGATTGACAAACTATATTTATATTTACGACTCCCTTCTGATGATCTCAGCCAAATGATGACAATCTGACACGCAAGGGACTTCATTACATTTCGTTTCCGTTCCCGCAGATAAAAGCTTTTAGCCAAGTTGGCAACAAAGTCGGGAACCCCCTCTCCTGTGCACTGCAAAAACTGACCTCAAATTTAATTACCAACTTAACCTTTTTGGCCAGAAGTGGGTGCAGCCCATGTGACCTAATCCTGATACTGAAGTGACCTATTAAGCGAAGGAAAAGCCAAGTTAGGGGAGGAAATGAGGACATTTTGAGGTGGGATATGCTTACGTAAAATTAGTGGAAAGCATTGGGCTCTTGCGAAAGTGTTTTATTCTTAGCCAAGGAAACATTTTAGGTGCCCATAAAACTAGGATAATAAAAGGTTTTCCAAGGCACGCCAAGGTTTCGCCCTTTGGGGTCTATTTTTGGAGCGACGTTTTTATGGATTGCTGATACCACCAATAATCAACAAATAAATTTAGGTACAAAAGAAATGGCCAAAATATGCAGAGAATATTAAATAAAACATGATTTATCTAGGAATATATTGAGCAGAAACAATGGCAAAGTATCGGTGAAGTTATGAGGCAGAAATAAATATTATTGTGATGAGTTTTCAAATATTATTACAAATAAAATGTATTAAAATATTTAAGAGGAGAAACTAATTAGAAATGCTATTGTATTAAAAGAAAATTGTTGTATCAGTCGTACAGAAAATATAAAGTACTGTTGTAAATAAATACCTTAAACTAAAATAGAAATCTTATTTAAGAAGCTTCTTTTTAATGGGTTCTGTGAACTGAATTTTTTTAGAAATTCTTATATTGATATTTTATTTTGATCTTACTAGACTCTGACTTGACTTGACCCTGGCACGCGTTTTTCACCGATGACTTTTTCAATGCTTTCTTATATTCTTTTTGTTCTTATGCGTTTTCTCCTCATTTTCATCTTTTATTTTCCTTTATTCATAATGGTCACGTTTGGATGTCTTATCTCTCAGGTTACTTATCAGGTTTTGAGGAGTGGTTATATGGCTTATGGCTAAAATATGCAAATGCTGTTTATATATCAAACTGGTTAGGGCTGAGGTCAAAGAAACAAAGTAAAAGCAACATAATGGAATGAAAAATGCTACAACATCATCTCCTAACTGTTAAAAATTAATCTTTAATTTCCAAGCTTTGTGGGAAATGTTTTGCCTTTATTTATGAAATTGTAGCTTTAATTATTCTTTTTAATTTTGTATATCCAATGTTTTTGTTAAGTAATATCCAATTATTATTTATAAATCTGTAAATATATTAAAAAATTCAAAAGGGAGTTAAGAGAGGGTTTACAAAATGAAAACTCGGTCAAAACTCCACAGGTAGCGCCTCTTCTCCTCTCATTTTCTTCTCTCTTAACACAATTTCAAAATAAATTTCGTTTTCAATGCCCGAAAAAAAAAACTTGAAGAAAACCAAAAACATAACCGGTTTTAACAGTTAGAGCACACACACTCACACACACACTCATGCAGAAGAAAAGGTATTTTATCTACCAAAATCCAAAAAGTAGGTGACGTTAAGCACCGCTAGCCCTCAAAAACTGGTCGTTGGAATGATTCTTCCCCTTTATGTTTTTTTTTTTGAGTGCACAGAGGAAAATTTATATTTATGTATATTAATTTATATATTTTGTGACAATTACTATATGCAAATATATTTTTTATTTAAATGTATCAATTGCTTATTTAAAATTATATTTTAAAAAACCTTAAACTCATTTTCTTGAGTGTTTAAAGTTTATTTGTATTAATAATAATAGCTTATTGTAGTATCAGATCTGGTATGCCAATAATTTTCCTCAGCAAGATGCGCTTTAGCTGCATTTTTTGTTTATTTGAAGTCTTCTTTTTTTAATGCGTCTTAAACAGTTTTTAGTGTGTTGTTTGGCGACCACGCCCCATTGGATTTTTCAATTTTTACATAATGTGGGCAGGTCGACGGCATTGCGTTGAGTTGTGGCTGAAAAGGGGGGCGGTGGTGGATAGTGGGAAATGGGGAGCTTTGGTTGAGTGACCAAATAACATCGGCCAACAGGAACAACAACAACAACAACAACCAAAAATATCAACAACAACAACAACAACTACTGACAACGTCACACTTGCGTGGTTAGCTTTTTGTGCATTGCCAAGAGCGAGGAAGAGAGATATATAGCTAATATAACATAAGACTCGCCTGCAACAGTGGTTCTGATACACAGAAAAAACTAAATGTTTTTTAATAAGAATCAATTTTATATTAATTGATCCAAGGAATCCATTGTTATACCCTTTCAGTCAGAAGCTTGTAAAACTGTGAAAGAGCCATTTCCGACCCCATAAATCATATATATTCTTGATCAGCATCAACAGCCGAGTCGGTCTAGACATCTTAGGGGGGAAATAAAAATTTTGAAATTTTTTTCAAAATTGTATAATCATTAATCTGTCAAAATTTGACAAAAAATTGAATTTTTAGAATTTAAATACGGAGTATGCAGATTTGTTAACCAGCATAGAAAAACCTTCCGAATTGAAATTAATGCATTTTTGGCTTAGTTATGAAAAATAAGCATATAAAAATCCTTTATTTTTATATCCTTGAAGGATATTTAAGATTTTTTCAGAAGCTTGCAATAAACAGAGTATGCAGATTTATTAGCGCCATAAAAACCAGCATAGAAAAACCTTCCGAATTGAAATTAATGCATTTTTGGCTTAGTTATGATATTTGAAAAACTTGCTTTTACTCAAAAAATAAGCATATACAAATCCTTTATTTTTATATCCTTGAAGGATAGTCAGAAGCTTGTAATAATGTGAAGGAATCATTTCCGACCCCATAAATCATATATATTCTTGATCAGCATCAACAGCCGAGTCAATCTAGACATCTTAGGGGGAAAAAAAAATTTTGAAATTTTTTTTCGAAATTTTATAAGGTTTATATCGTTAAAATTTGTCAAAATTTGTGAAAAATTTTTAATTTTTAAAATTTTTAATTGAGTATGCAGATTTATTAATCTAACAAAAACTAACTTAGGAAAGCTTTCCGAATTAAAATTAATGCATTTTTGGCTTAGTTATGAAAACTTTAAAACTCTAATTTGTGGAAAAAAGGGCCATATAAATATGACTATAAATATCTTTTCAAAATATGCGAATCTTTTAAGCTTTGTTATAATCGATTGTCGAATTGCAAACTGCAAGTGTATATAAATTTCGGATTAACCAAAGGTAGTTTTCTTTCATCTATATTTTTCTATATAAAACCTCTGATATACCATAATTTCTAATTTTAGTTCTAGGTTCTCCTTTAGTTGTAAGCTTCAAATTAAACTGTCATAAATGCTTACTTTAAGAAAATATTTGAAATAATTTTCTAAACTATAATTTCCCATCTAAGACCCCACTGTAAAATTGCAATGGTTGCGCAGGCGTCTTCATGGTCAATCCAAAACTTTTGCCTGTCTTATGCAAATTGTTTTATGCATTAATTTTTTCTTACAAGTGTTCTTTAGCTCTCTTCTTACCCTGGACTTACATTTACACACTTTGACTGCGTAATTAAGTGCCCTTTTAATTGGATTTGGAATAGCTTCATCTTATATAGGGTTTATTCCTTCGTTCTGTTTGTTACTTTTTCTTATTTTGCTGAATTTTAATTGAAATTTATGCAGCTATTTAAGTGCACTGCGCTCTCTTTTTTTTCGGGAGGAGGCTGCGGTTCAGAGATTCTTTTGTTATATACTTTTGTTCGAGTGTATGTGAGCGGGAGTTCCCGTCGTATTGATTCGAAATTGAAACGGTTTTTCCATTGTCGAACAGGAAATTAGATGAGCTGCCTCAGACGGATGCTTTTGGTTCCAATTAAACGGGGGGGCGAGGCTTTCAGCGAAAGTGCAGCACTCAATTCGGTAGAAATCATTGTTAGTTCAATATTAATGGACTACGAAAACTATTGGGTTTTGTTTGGAAACTTACTACAAAAAGTGTATACAGAAAAATAAATGTTTACTGATACTATTAAAGTTGTTTAGTGGATTTAGAAGTGTTAATAACACTCGCACTTGCTCACCTATCATATGATACTTTCCTGGTAAAATATAAATAAAATCATTTAGGAAACTTACAAATTAAATAGTAAGAAAAATAGATTAGGAATGTTTAGACTTTGGTACTACTTTAAGATTAGGTTGCATTCTTAAATTTAATTGTAAGTTCTTGGTAAAGTAATCATATTTAGTCAAAATCTGAAACTATATTATAATTAATGAACACTTTTATTAAACAAAAAACCCTCTTTTTCATTTGATTATTAGAATTATACGCTTCCTCATTGTATATGAGCTTAAAACTCGTTCCTGGCAGCAAAGAATATTTAAATGCCTTAATGGTGATTTAATTTTAATGTTTCCTTTACAACTTTACAACATGCCAAGCTATTTAAAAGCCTAGAAAAAGTATCATGAAATTCTATAAAAAATATATACAAAGGTGAAAGGAAATTTTTAAACCGAATTAATCAAATAAAAGTTAATAAAATATAATAAATAAGTTTTATAGACTCTATATTGAAAGCTTTCTGATGATTGATTTCTTATTATGTACGATTATTTAACTCGATTTTCATTCAATTTATTTTCCCATTTGAATAAGTCAATAAATTTTCATTGTATTTTTGGACTTTGATTACGAAATTCTTCATCTCAAATTGAACAAAATTCTGTATATTCTGTATATTCCCTCCCCTTCGGTGGCTTTCAATTGCTCAATCAACCAAAAAAATGCTTGAACAGGTCAAGACTAACTCAGAGTGGAGGCTTTGACTTGCATAACATAAAACACAACACAACACAACAGAGTGGCCACAAAAAGACACAACTATTGTTTTTGGGGGTCAATTATAATTCATATGCTGAACTGCAAGTCTCTCTAATTAAAGTGTTTTCTTCTTGCCCAACCCCAGAAAGAGGGAAACATGAGGAAATTAGAAAGCCATCAACATCAACATCAACGGAGCCATTTCGAATCGTCGTTTGGATGCTTGTCAACTTTCGGTTAGGTTTTTAAGTACTTTTGATTGCGTTTCACCCATTGTCACGCCGCCGCCGCCGACTAACGTGATTCACGCAATTTTCATGGACATGGAGGGGGGTTTCGGCACGAAGGGGGTTCCCATTAACCATTGTCATTGCTGCGCAACTGGCATACAAATTTTCGTTGAAATTCTCTAGCTCCAACTTGCTCCGGGTCTCTGGGGTAATTGTCATGCAATTCAAGGCACAATTGCCAACCCCTCCACCTTATTTGTTGATAAGATTTTAAGTAATTGTTGCTGCAATTGTGCACAGTTTAGGTTTATAGTTTATCTTTTAATTAGGGGAAGTGATTAAGTGCTATCAATTCAGAGGTTTGATTAGTGACAGATGAAGGAAAAGTCATTACAAAGTATACAAATATAATTAAATAATTAAATAAATTGGTGATGAGTGACTTAACAATGTTCATAGCTAGTTAAGGTGTAAACTAAAAAAAGCAAAGGAAATGGGAAAATTTAAGTTTAATTGGAAAAAGATTCCTTATCAATTTTTACAATTTCTAGAAAACTATTTAAAACTTTTTGAAATCATATTTTATAAAAATAAAATATATATCAAGCTTAAAAAAAAAATATTGATTCTATTAGTCCATAAAATATTTGTTAATACAATCTAATTCATTGATCTAATTAATTCATGTTTTATATCTCTTTTTAGATAAAGCCTACGCATACCTGAGTCATGGATTGTAGCAGAAGAAAAATCAAAGTGTTCTTGATTAAAGCCGGTTTGGATTTATAAAATAAGCTTCAAGTAAGTTTACTTATTAATTAAGCAAATCCGAAACCTTATTTTTTGTAAAAGTATATTTTAATTAGATACCTTCAAGGTACTGTTATAAAATATTTATAGGTCTAAAAAAGCATTGAGGCTTTTCATATGAATCCTAAAACCACAAAAAAAAACTTTTAAGGGGTTTTCTTTACCAAGAAAGCCGGTTTGGATTTATAAAATAAGCTTCAAGTAAGTTTACTTATTAATTAAGCAAATCCGAAACCTTATTTTTTGTAAAAGTATATTTTAATTAGATACCTTCAAGGTTCTGTTATAAAATATTTATAGGTCTAAAAAAGCATTGAGGCTTTTCATATGAATCCTAAAACCACAAAAAAAAACTTTTAAGGGGTTTTCGTTACCAAGAAAACAAAACAAAAATATTTGCAGAATCAGCTGAATTCCACACTAAACTAAATAAAAAAGAACTAAAGTTAAATGAAAGAATGTTCCCCACTCGTCTTTCTCATCAAAAATTCGCGGTCAAGGTTGTTAACCTTATAGCGCGCCACTGTCTTTGCCTTATTTTTCTTCAATTCTCAAATTCTCATTCTTATTAATTTTTACGCATTTTTATACGCGCAACAATGAAAAGAAAAAAAAAAACAAAAAATGTACGATGTTGCCTTTGCGACATAATTAAATTATGAAATTATGTATACGCCGCGTGGACCCCAAACAGCAAAAAGGTCAAAGAAAAGGCACTGATGGCAAACAAATGACATTAAAATATGCCAAAAGCAAAGAGAAAAGTTGGAAAAATAAACCGACTATGAAATACCTTAAATTTTGCATATTTAATATTTAAAAATATATATTAAATATGATTTTTGATGGTAATTACTCTAGTTATATAACTAGTAAAATATTCATATATATCCATAACCATATACACATATAAAAAAGTCATAAATAAATGAATGAATGAATGGTGGGAGCAGGAATTGTGGGGCAGAGACAATACCCAACCGGTTCAATAACTGACAACTGGAATGAGGCACAAATTAAATTACATTAAAAGGGCAGCGGCCAAAAGATGATCAGAAATATTCGCATGACTCAACTTAAATTCAGACATATATATATGTATGTATTTTCACAATACGCACTCGAGGTCTATTTAATCAAGCTAGAAAAAAGAATTCTTAGGGTTAAGTTTGAAGTACTTGTCGGTCTCATTAGAGGTTTTTCTTTGCGCCTAACCTTTGGCTTCTCCCTCCCAATGAAAACTTGTTTTTCAACAATATCTGCAAGTGATTAACAATATGTTAATTCCATTTCGATGTGGGAGCTTAATATGTGTATATATTTATCTGCATATCAGAGAAACTTGTAAGGCAGACAATTGTTGAGTGAGATTTTTGTTGTGAAAATGTATGAATGGTTTTCGCATTTACTAGACTTTGACGACTTTTTAGTATAGTTGGATATTATATTCATCGCCAAAGGTGTGTGTTAATTAACATAACATAAAACCAGTTGCCTATTTAATTAGTCAAGCAAACAGCCCGAAGACCGGGCTTTATATTTTGCAATCACAATCCCTGGATGAGATGAGTGGCGCACGTGATTTATCGACTGCATCGGTGAGCAGACTTCTTAGGGGTTCGTTCTCAAAAAGAAAAACTCAAATCTAAATCCAGATACACTCGAGTGCCAGTTGGTTATACCAAATCATTTGAGCAGCAAAAGCCTGTGGAAAATGTTGGTGGTGCCAGGCTTTGTTCCGTTCTGTTTATTTATTTATCAAAGCAAAGTTTCAAGTGTCGAAAAAAAATCTGATTTGAAGGCAGGAAAAAGGCTCCAAGAAGGTGAGGATTAATATTGAAGTAAATAAATAAAGAGGAACGGAGAAGCAATAAATAATTATACAATACATTCAAAACTAATTCCTCTAAATAAATTAAATGGCAATTACAACTTTGGTAACTCCCATCATTCCATCTCTTATAAATCGCTGTGCTTCCGCCTTTTCTAGACCATAAATCGTCTTTTAGCCAGATAACGGACCATCTTGGTAGTTGGATGGTTAGTTAGTCAGTCAGTTAGTTAGTTGGCAACGCCCTGGGGCGTGGAGAGCGGCACGCAGAATTATTAACTGACAGTGGCAGCCATTAACAATGCGCACACATGCACCCGACTTGTTCTTGCAACATCAGCAGCCGTTGCAGCACCAGACTTTACACAGAGAGAAAATGTATTGCAAGAAATTTGGTTTTAGATTTTTATATTATAAAAAAAGTATGTTATTTAACTTTAAAATGATAAATAAACAAGGGTGTTTTTTTTACAAATCAATTAGTCTTTTTTGGCAAAGGTTAGCTTTGTATTTTTAGGCTTTAGCTCTCGAAATGTATATTTATTATTAATTAATTTTAATTTTTTCCTTGCATAAAATATTTTTCTATTAAAAAGAAACTTGTAAATGTGGGGAAAATGGTTATATTATCTATAAAGAAGTCATAAGACACTCTAAATGCAATTATTCTAATTAGTATTTCTATCACCTTTTATTTTGCCGTTTTAATATTTTTCTCACCCCATAAAAATTCGAATTAAATTAGATTTCTATTAAATTATTTTCTGTGCAGCAATAGCATCAGTCGCTGCCTCGTTGCACTTTCCATTTGCCAAGTCAGTGGGCCGCATCCCGCATCTATGGATTCTCCGGTCTCATCTCCCCAATGGATGCATTGGCTACTTTAGCTAATGACTTTATTGAATCGACCGAGGCATGACTTTTGCCGTATCAAGCTAGGAAAATTAGCACAAGCTAATTAAATGAATAGACGACAATCGGCCATCAACATTATTATACAGAATGTGTTGGCATCGCCTTGGGTGGCACACTAACTAGATATCATTGTGGAAAACTCTCACGGAAAAGGGGTAAGATTTGGGTTAGATACAAAAGTTAATTTGCTGAGTAACTGATTGATAGATAGAATTATTTAAAGAACTATATTGTACATGAAAATTTTAAATTATTTAAAGAGACTACGATTTCAGAAACTTGAACTTCAACTACCTTAGCTTGTAACCAATTCGGTTTAAAGCAAATAACTTCGACAAAATGTCGCCTAGGCTATAAACACTAAAGTTTAACCAGGCTTAAGACTTGAGGCATTCGTGGAATTTAAAACTTAAGACTTAAAACCTTAAGACCCAAGGAAAAACATGTCGCACACCTTCTCATCTCTGCTTCTGCCTACCTGCCTCATATAGCAATTATGCTTAATTGTTTGACATGGCCAGAAGAAGATGGTTAACCGTGTCATGTAAAATGCATGCACATGTTATGTAAATAACGGTTTTAACTATGCAAAAACAACAACTCTGAGCAGGGGGGGAAAATATGAAAGTGGGGGAAAATATGATGGGGGGAAAGCAGAGTGGGACTGACAACAGCTGGCCGCCGAGCAAACTGTTTCCAGAGCTCCTTTCCACCTCCTGCTCTACTCGGCTTTCCTCCCTTTTTGGTTAATGACAATGTCTGACACACATATGACAAAAAGGAGGGGAAGGGGGTCGGGAATAGAGAAGAGTTTGTGGGAGTCTACACCTGGAAATAATAGTTGCTTGATCTATTATATATTACCTTATATATGTACATATTAACATGTAATAGGTACTATAATCCTTTTACTTAAAAGCCACCTACTCACAGAAATGTTTTAAATAGTTATAATAAATAAATTATATAAGAATTTAATACAAGATTTAATTTTTACGGAATTTTAATATATATTTTGTTTAAAGAAAAAACCTCACGGAATGAAAAACCTTCTTTAAAAGGTTTACCAGTTTGTTTTTCTAAAAGTATTTCACATATTGGTGTTTAAATAATTTGAAACAAATAAGTCTGTGTAAATAAATAAAATATAAAAGAATTTTATACAAAATTTTACGTTCTTCGGTATTACAAAATTAATTATAACAATAAACTGTGCAGCATTAAGTGCAATTGTTTATTATAATTATTTATATAATTAATATTCCAATTCCAAATATAAAAGAATTCATTAAAAACTTTACTTTCTCAAGTTTTATAATATTTATTATAAAAAGAAATAATAATAATAGTTAATCTTACCAATTTGTATTTAAAAAATATTATACAATTTGTCTATTAAATTAAATTTTAAAAATGTAAAGAGTAGATATAAATAAAATATAGAAGAATTAATATAAAGAAACATTCTAAAATTTGTAGTTTAAATATTATATAATTTTGACTTGTGAAAATATGTATATTTTTCTTGAAAAATTTGATTATTCAGAATTTTCAAACAATTCCCCAGCTAAACTATTATTTTCTCCTTGTGTAAAGGGACTGAGAACAAGTTTTTTGAGGGCGTTGGCAGTTTGATTGTTGTTTGCACAACTTGTCTTACTTGCAGCATGTTGCACGCCTGTCATAACGATAGATAAATACTAACTGAAAACTAGAGAAAAAGAAGAGACAGAATGCCCACAGTTTACTGAACTACTTACTGCATAGTGTGTGAGTGTGTACCTTTGTGTGTGCCTCAAGGAGCGGAAGATATCGCATCGCTAGGGCCTTTGTCAAGCGGAAACTTTCACCAAAAAAAAAAAGATATATATATATAAATATATAGAGAAAAAAATAAAGTGTTTAAAGAAGCGGCAACAAAGTAAAAGTTTTTCACAGTCCAACGAAACGTGAAAATCTTTCACAGAATTCAATGGGAAATAGGGAACCAGACGATGGGAGCTTCCGTTGGCAGCCCGCAGTGATATGTGTTAACAATAAAATCAAACAAGAATAGCAATTATAAAACCCCAACCAAGACAAATCTGGGCTTCAGCTACCTTATTTCCATTTCTTCAGGCCAAGTTTGACCCATTTCTAAGATCAACCAAGACCGCACAACCTGAGCTATGTAAGTTTTCCTGTATTTAAAACAGAGCATTAACTTGTCAGCTCTTTGAAGTCTGTAGCTTGGGATTCTGTCTTTTCTCTAGAAAAGCTGGAAGATCTTTAGAACCAAGCGGAAGTTGTATCTTTGTCTCTTATCTACCTTAACGGATATATGTTGTTTTTTGGTTTTAAATAAAAGATACAATGGAATGGGCAATGGTAAAGAAGAACTAGTTATTCTCCATTTCATTGAATATTAATGCAATATTAATTTTCCCATTAAATATATTTATTTAAATCCCAGATTATATTCCATGTAGGAAAGTAGGTTAATTTTTATAATTTGTCCACTCCATTAACCGCCAGGAGGAACCTTAACCCAAGCAACCCCAATTTAAGCCAACAGAATAACCCGAAATTTAGTTAGCTGCCTGATCTGTCTCAACCTCTCACTTGTGAGTGAAGTATATATGTTTTATATGTGCTACCCCGAAAAAAAGTGTTGGCCCCAAGCAAATTGCATTTTCCACTGTTCCCAATTTCACACACACATACAGACAGTTTTTCCAAGGCAACAGCCAAGGCAGAAACGGCACAAAACTTTTCTTTTCCCGCAGCTGTTGTGGCCTGTTTTGCACTTTGCCATGGCAACAAGTGCTGCCAAACATAAACAAAAAAGGAGGAAAATGCGGCACGGAAAACTCTCAACTCGCGTTGCCAACTACGAGTTAGAACTTTGGAATATATATGCATGGGGGGTATCCCGTATAATATTTTAATTATTTCTCTTTAAATCAAAATTTAAATAAAATTCTTCAAAGAAGAGCTGGACAAATAAATAGTTTTAATTTTCATTGAACTATGATGGATTTTAGGACGTTTTAATATATGAAGTTTCACTTATTCTTTACATGCAATATAAATATTATAACTAAATCCTTTTTTTATTTAAAGGGCTTAACCACAGCCTTTATATTTATCTTTTTTGCTATAGAAAGAAATATAATATTCATCAGATTTTCAAACTTAAATATACCTTTTCCTTCTCTTAAATTCTTCATATAATTTTTTTCTATAAACAAAGTATCCCCTTTCGATTCCACGATATTAAAATCAAACAATAAGTCGTCCAGCCACGATTCGCTTGAAAATCAATAGCAAAAATATATAAAGGCGGACCGCACAGGTGGGGAAAATTGTGGCGGAGGGTGGAAAGGTGAGAGGCAAACCATTAGAGAGCCAGCCCGCGACACGTTTTTCCATTTGATTTGCAGGCGTGCGAGCCTAGCCAAGCTGGCCGACAAATTGAAGTAAATTTCCTGTCTGCTTTGGGTCTGGACTCCTCCTCCTTCTCTGCTGGGTCCCACTGGTGACCCAATTTTCCGCGGAAAAGCGACTTTTCATTAGTCAAAGTTCCCTTTTATTTGGGTTGGCGGCGGCGGAAAGTTTTGCACATTTCCCTGATTAAGTGAGTAAGAGGCAAATGGGTCTGGAAGTGGATGGGTCGCCGTCGGGTTTGGACAAACCTCAAAAGGTTGTTGGCCTTTCCTTTCCGCTGTGATCTTCGTTAAATTGCTTTATTTAGCTGGCTTTCGTTCCCAAAGTTAATTGATTTGGTTTTTTTTTTAGATGTAAATGGAAATGCGACTTGAGTTGAGAGTTGTGTCCGAGTTAAGTCGGATTGATGCATTGTCATACCCTTGCAGGGTATTGTAATTTAAGATCACCATCAACAGCAGAGTAAATCTAGCCATCTTAGGGGGCAAAAATTGTTCATTGCAATTTTTACTAAATTTTATAAGGGGTTACATCGTTAAAATTTTTGAAAAAATATATATAAATATATAAAATATATATAAAATATATATATATATATGTATATATATTTATCCCGGTTACCCAAATGTTGAATTGGTCAGGTGATATTTTTGGGGTCGAAGGCCAATCGCAATCAGTACCACTATCACTTTAGATGTAATCACCAAGAGGGGCGAAGCGAAACTAAGGCCAGTGCGAAGGCAGTACCTCTATATATAGTCTCCGCGTAAAGAGAACAGAGAATGTGAGCGCGATAGAAAAAGAAATGAGCGCGATACAAATAGAGCAATCCCTGGAGATAGGCAGAGAGAGATAGAGCGAAAGGGATATCTCAAGAGATACACTGAGAGAGAGATAGACATACCGAGGGAGCGAGAAAGAGAGGGGGAGGGCGTTGCATTTTCTTGTATCACTTGTATGGCAGCTATATGATATAGTTTTTCGATCCCTATCGTTGCGATTTATATACTACTGAGAGTATTCATTCAGATAGCTTTATAACTGAGAGACTAACTTGAGTAGAAAGGGACAGACAGACGGACATGGCTAGATCGACTCTGCTCTTGATGCAGATTAAGAATATATATACTCTATATGATCGGAAATGACTACTTCACTGAGTTGCATACTTCTGACAAAAAGTATAGTACTCTGCAAGGGTATTTTATATTTTTAATGCGTCTTTGATTCATGGCTTTTGGTTTGAAAGGCCGATAGTTAGAACCAGACATACTATATTTTAGGCTTTTTAAGAGACCTGTGAAGCCCACACGAAGTGGCTTGTCCCATGATGTGGCAATGCGATGTGTGGTTGAGTTGTCTCGGACGGCCCGCTGACAATTACACTTGGTGGCTAGGTGGCTAGGTGGCTTGGCCAGTTCGATAAGCCACAACACAGACTCAAGGTCTATACAGTAGAGCTTGTTTAAATTTTAATATATTTATATTTAATATATTTAATTAAATTTTATGTACTATTTTATTTGATATTTAAAGAGCATAAGCTTTGCTTACAATTTAGATGGTAAAATAAAGGTTTACTGCAAGTTTTATAAAGTAAATTTGAAGCTAATAATACACAAATTAAATATATAAGCAAGGAATTTATTCTTTTTAATGTGAACTTAAGAATTTATTTATATATCAAGTATATATATACTAATATTCTTTGCATATTAATCATTTTCGCATTATTTTTATACAAATTCATAGACAAACCTACACTCTTTTCCTTCTTACTGTTTATCATATCTTTGCATTTCCTTAGCCTGCAATTCTTTACAGCTCAAATAACTTATTTACCTAATCGAATTAAGTTTCGAATTTCTTTTTCCTTCAAAGAATTTCGACTGTTTATATTTATTTCTCTCTCGACAACAACGCACGGCGTGTAAATCATATAAACATATGCACACCACCTCTGAATCACGCTCTTAGCCGGGCAATCGAAATGGCCCAGAGCCGCATTAACTCAGTCCCTCAGACTCCGTCTCCAATCCGAACTCCCTTCCCGATCCAAATACCAATCCGAAACCGCCTCTTTGGGCCTTCTCTCCACCTTTTTGACCACCTACACACGATCGGGAAAAGAAGAGGCAGAAGTAGAAGCCACGCGACGGGTCTCGAATGGGTGAGCGGAGGGGAAAAATCGAGGGGAAAATTTATGCAAGTTGAAAATCGTGACACAATTGAGAAAAGTTCATTCCATTGACTTTGACTTGGCCTGGCTTTGGCTTTTGATTTGGCTTTTGTCTCGTCTTTGGCTAGGAGGTTAGCTGCCATTTGTTAGCCGCACAACAAAGTTGCAGAATGAATTGGTAAGAGAAGATAAAAAAGAGTAGAAAGAGGTTTTTAGCTGGTAGAAGAAATGGTATACAAGAGGCATTTTAAGGAAGTTTAACATTATTTAATGTTTAAGAAAGGGACATCACAAAATTCCAGTTGTACCTTTGTCTAAGAATTTATTACATTATCTAGTATCTCTAATGCTTCAAATTACCATCAATTACAACTCTAAAAAATCAATTACTTAAATGATAATTGATTCTTTATTCTGAAGACCGTCTTTCCAATGGCTTTTTAAAATATTCTCAGTAAGTTGCTTTCGATTCGGTTCCAGATGAACATTCTCAACTCAAGCGAGCCCAGTCGGGCCTTCATTTTGGCCAACTTTCGAGCCAAGAAGCAGAACCATCAGCATTCGCTGAGGTAATTTAAGCCAGACGGCACACATTGCACTCGCCCGTCCATTTACCGCTAAGAGCAGCCCAGACATCATCAGAATCGGACGACTCTCCACTCCAATTCAGTTGCCCCGAGATGAGGCAACCGCGTCTCGGTTTCATTTCTGATTTCTTGAGTAGCCTAGAGTGTATATATAGTGTATATAGTGTCTCCGGTTTCTGGTTTCAGCCTGAGCCAAGATCTACCATCATTGGAGACACTCAACTTACTTGCATGTGATACCATTTGTGTCATTTACCCGAAGACGAATGGGCGGATGGGTGGGTTTATTTGAGTGGCTTATTGAGAAGGTTGTCAAGTTTATTAGCCTGAAGGCAGGGAAGGAGAGGTATTCCATCTTTAAAGCATGTTCTGGGAGACTAATGATGATTGTAGAGTCTTAATTTTGAGATTTATTTGATTAGAATGGGAAATTAAATTAACAAGTTTTAAAAAAGTGTTTCAAATTTAGAAAATAAATTATGAAGAATAAATTAAACGAGATAGGTAATATAAACATATAATAAATTAAACGAAATAGTAATTTTTAGCCTTGAAGAGTAATTGAATTGAATAAAACCCTAAACTCTCAATGAGACTTACTTGTGTCATTATTTCTAAATTGTTCTCTTTATGATAATTAATAATTATTCAACAAATTAGCTTTTAAATTATAATAACCCCCTGCTATATATCACATTATATCCATAACCCATAGTTAACATTTACTTTTTGTTCTATTTTGTTCCCACACTACCTCAAATATTACGCATACGCCCTGTTCGCCGCTGGCGTTTCACTTTTTGTACCCACTAAATGCTATTTTTTGCACCGCGTTCTTAAATAGCTCATCAATTATCGGAGAGCTGTTAAAAATAACTGACATTTCTTGGTTTCAACCTGTCTTGGGGTATCAGTATGCTCTGGAAATACTTGCTTATAAATTGCCATTTAATTACATGTAAGAGGAAATCGGTTTATGTCTCAAAATCCGCTTAGAGAAAAACTGAATTAAGACCCGCACACACACATATGAAAATTCCTCTGCGTAAGCATTTATTTTTCTGGTCTTTTTTTTGTTGTATGCAATCTCAAGGTCGGCGGCAAGTAGCTCTTTATGTATGAATGGGATCTAATTGTTCGTGATGAGAGCACGGCTCGATGTGAGCATGACAAAGTGCTCTCGGATGGATAGAAGGTGGCTTACGGGCTGAGAGTGTTCCGAGTGTATGTCATGTGGGTGGGTGGCTGGGTGTGCCCTGAATTCTCTGGGGGCAAGTAAGGAGGATTTTCGGCCCAAGCTTTGACTAAAAAGTAGCTCAAAGTCAATGGGAACAGAGATTTATATTTCCATAATTCAAAATGCTAATGTTTCCTACGCTTTTTGTATAATTCCTTGCAGTTCTTTGGACCACAATTGCATTGCTTTCGTTATGCTGTACAGTAAAACATGGCAAAGTCGACACTTTATGCTGCTGGGGTGACCTGTCTCGGCTTCGTTTGCTTCGCCTTGGCATCTGTGGCCATCGGCATACCCATTTGGGGCTACTACGACAGTCGATCGGGTGAGTACTGTACATACTCTTATTTTTATAAATTAAATTAAACTTAAATTTGGATTTCCCCTCGAACAGGCGGCTATGACTTCGATCGAGGCTATTTCGGACCGTTTAAGGTCTGCAAACAATTGACATATAATCGCGAGAAATGCGGCAATGATGTATCCAAGTTTAGGCTAAGCAGTAAGTATTATTTAATTAAATAACTGAATTAATAGAAATTAATTAGAAAGAAGAAAGAACTGCTATAATATTTCTTGCTTAAAAGGAAACCCTAAAGCAAAGTTAACTAATTTCAATGATTTTCTGAATAACTCTCTTGTAAACACTTTCAACCTGGCTTTAGTTTATTAATCATTATTTTTAC
The DNA here is from genome assembly GCA_035046265.1 of Drosophila bunnanda. Taxonomy (NCBI): domain Eukaryota; kingdom Metazoa; phylum Arthropoda; class Insecta; order Diptera; family Drosophilidae; genus Drosophila; species Drosophila bunnanda. The sequence goes on from JAWNOB010000075.1 coordinate 11,302,621, forward strand.
CCCTTAACTAAATACTAATGTTATTTTCGAACCCTTTTAGATGCAGTTTTTGTCAGTGGTCTCTTGGCCATTGGCAGCTCAGCTGTGCTGGGCATCTTCTGCATTCTGTCGGTCATTCAACACGCGATGATCTCATCCAGGGAGAAGGTGGTGATGCCCTACACAACTCTAGTGATAGTGAAGTTAATGCTGGCCCTGCTGGGAGGTGAGTGAAGGACACGGGGACAGGAACTGATAAGTCATGTAATTTAATTGAATTTTCCCTCTCAGGTGTACTGGCCATCATAGCCACGGTATTGTTTGCCCTGCAAATTGATGAGCAGGAGCGCTTTGGCTTCAAGATATCGCGGGGCATTTCCTTTTACATACAGGTGAGTTTGCTAATTAAATAATTACCTGAGAATTCATTTAATTATATTGAATTAACTATTCATTTTCCTATTCTGCAGATCGTGGCGATTGTTTTGACTGTCGCCTTGTTTGTGGCCGCCCTGTACGATGTGATCTATTCACGCAGTCCCGGCGGAGACCCAACCATGGCACTGGATGCCGCATCACCGGGCAGTGCCACCACATTCAATAATCCCGGTTTTAAGGAGCCACGCAGTCGCAACGGTGTCTCGGTGACGGATGCCTCGGGCAAGCCCTACAGTGGCATCCGAAATGGTGCCGGAACTGCCGGAAGTGTGGCCTCCATGAGCACAACGGTGACCAGTGTGTCCAATGGCTCCACTCTCGATTCGGTGACCCGTTCACCCCTGAGGTCGAGCCTCAAGAAGCCCAGACCCAGGCCGGATCCCACGCTGGGCATTCAGAATCCGGGCTACTCCGGATCCGGCAGTTCGCCGCCGCCAATGCGTCGCAATGGCAGCGTGAAAAAGGTCCGCATTCAGACGCACAGCACCGAGGTGTAAGGGACAAATATGGTTTCGAATAATAACAAATAATAATAAGCAGCCAGCAAACGATAAAAAACAACAACAAATCATATACAAAGACTGTGTACAGTAGCAAAAAAAAAAAAAAGAAACAAGACACAAAGCCACACGAAGAGGAGGAACCTCATTTCATAAGTTTCTCAAATTAATTAATGGATTGATTAATTAATTAACAAAAACTCAGCAAATTGAAAATTCATTCTCATTTGTCTTCCAAGAAGGATGCATTTTTGATTATTTTTTGTATTTCTATAAGCAACGGTTTCCGTCCACGGGCAAGGCAAGAGTATTTAATTCGGTTTTCTTCAAGTGTATAACCAACTCCCCCAAGTGCCCTTACGACCACGCCCAGTCCCCCTCAGCACACTGTCCGCGAAATATGAAGAAACGTATCAAACTGGAATTCCCTACCCTAACTCTAATTATACATGATTTGCAATATATTCTTATTTAACAAAATACATTAAATAATTATACTTAAGCATTAAAAGAAACATTTGTAAAATACATAAAAATCAAAACAATGACACAAATTGTTATTTATAATTAAGTTTAAGCGAATGCGACTTGAGAGCGCGTCAAATAGATTCGATAATTGTATGTTATTGTTAGCCAAAACTTTCGATTGATTAATCAGAGAATAATAATTAATTGTTGCGCTAAGATTTCACTATTGAAGGACACTTAGTTTAATTGCTAAGCTTGTTTGTTTAGTTTTTTGTAATTTAATTGAAAAAAAGGCGTCGCTCACGCACGTTTCCCTGTAGGCTAAGAGTATTACTAAATAAAAGGAAAAATTCAAATTATTTGAGAATTTAATAAAGAAACTGGAGTTTTTATTTAAGTGTGAGGGGAATTTTTAATTTCAAAATAATATAAATAACAATAATAAACAACGGTTTTTATGCACAAAGAGTTAACAGACAGAGTCAGCTTGTAGCTGAAATATTTTAATTTAATGCAATAATTCCTTTTTTTAATTTAATTTAATTTTTATCCGGAACTGAAAATGGGTTCCACTGGATAAGTAAGCCAAGGCACCCACCAGCAAGAATTAGGTTCCACAACGGGTTGGTGTCTTAGTTTACTTTCAATGGTTTGCTTCCAAACTGTGACTCCCTGCTACGCGACGTACACTGGTCGAAATATTACAGTTTTTTCCAGGTATTATAATTATAGTCAGAAGCTCAGAACACAGTGAAGAAGTCATTTGCGACCCTATAAATTATATATATTCTTGATCAGCATTAACAGGCGAATTGATCTAGACATGTTTTTAGGGAACAAAAATTTTCTCGACTTTTTTCAAAATTTTAAGGAGTTAAAATTTTAAAAAATTTACCAAAAATTTATTTTTTTCAAATTTTTAACTTGGTATGCAGATTTATTAACCGCATAAAAACTAACACAAAACTGTTTTCCGATTTAAAATTAATGCTTTTTTGACTAAGTTATGGTTTTTTAAAACTTTGATTTGTCTACTAAAATGTCAAATAAAAATATCTTAAAAATCTATTTTAAAAATTCGAATAATTCAGGTCTACTTGATGTCTTAAAATGGTTACGAATCGTTTCCGACCCTATAAACCATATATATTCTTGATCAGCATCAATAGCCGAGTCGATCTAGCCATGATTTATGGAAACAAATTTTTACTTGTTTTTTTCAATGTTTTATTATTATTACTTTAATACTTTCAAAAACTGACAAAAATGTTAATTTTAAAAATTTTTTAACTTGGAATGCAGATTTATTAACCGAACAAAAGCTAACACAAAAATATTTTTTGAATTCAAATTAAGCTTTTTTTTGACTTAGTTATAGCTATTTTTAGCTTTGATTTATGCAAAAAATTATCATAAAAAAGTATATAAATATAGATTTGAAGAGTGCTTATATTTTGGGTGGTCTTGATGGCCAAAATGCTGGTGAGTGCCAAAAGTCTTAAATATTTCAATTTCTAATTAAAATATTAATTAAATATAACTTTGCTTTTAATTTTTCAAAAGCTAAAAGGTTATTTAAATATTATCTTTCTTGTACAGAAAGTCACCCTAATTTGCAATAAGCAGTGACATATCCAATATCTAATTAATTATTTCTCCGCATTGGGATATATATTTTGTATAAATTATATTTATTTTAAATGATGAATATATATTGGAAAAATTTCCCATTGACGTTTGCAGATTAATGTTCTTAACAATCGATGACCCCATAAACATATATGTAAATATATAAACCCATTGCAGAGACAGAGACTTTTCATTTGATTTCAGAGGCACACGATCTCTGTTATCAGCTGCTGCGATTCATAATCTCCCATCGATGCTGCTGAGCTGTGCTTTGTTTACAAATTGAGTCTGGGATTCATTCAGGAAAGTTGATAAGAAGCCCCGGAGAATACCAGGTAAGATAGTGCCCCAAAGAGAGCTCCACGACCCATCCCCAACTGCTCAGGCTCAGTTGGAGCCGAGAACTCTGGGAGTAAAGACGTCGCCGAGACGTTGCCATCGCGAGATAATACCGAGGGACTGCATCTAGTATAGGAAGCCAGACAACAACAGTATTGTTTATATTTCCACATAGGCTACATATATAAATAAATATGAAATCAGAGGCGTTGCACAAGTTTCTGGCTTTCTATCCGCTGCTGATTGCCTGCGCGTGGAGCCAGCCATGTAAGTTCAATAGATTTTGCCCTAGATTTGCGACTTGTATGTCAGCAATAATTAAGGTTTAATAATTATTGTTGAATAATGATCTTAAGATGCGTGATTTCATCTATTTATTGGGTAAGAAAGCTTAATGCATGCACAAAAAGGGTTTTCAGCATTCTAAAAAATGCGCAATTATGTTATTTACATATCTTCCAAGAACTCATCTTAAAAATTGTATTAAGGATAAATTAAAAATGTTATGATTTTGATATAAATTATATATTTAACATATCGCTTTATCATTTTAAATTATATTCCCTTTCTCAACCCTCTCTATATTTTCAGTGGATTTAACTCAGCAGCATCAACCGGCAACATATCAACAACTGCCCGTAGCCCCTCAATCGGTTTTCTTTATAAATAATAATATCAGGCCAGAGGATGCCCCTAATTATCAGATAACAATACCAAAGGATCCCAGGGCAAATGAACCCTGTCTTACGATCACCTGGAAGACCAATCCTGATGGCACTGGACCGGAGAGTCCACAAATCTATATGGGTAAAGGATATTTTGGAATAATTCCACCACCAGTCTCGCAAAAGCAATAAAGATCAATTGAATTTGTATTTATTTATGAAAGTCTTACTGAGCATTAATTAAATTTTGATTTATTTGGGAATTTAAAATTAATCGTAGATTATTAAATATATTATTAAAAATCTTTGTAAGAACATGAGTATAGATATAAAAAACGAGAGAGGAAAAGAAACAATTCTTAACAAACTTGAAAAAGTTCAATAAAAATGAAGAATATCTTTCATAAATTGATTATTTATTTAAATTAAATAAAATTATATAACTAAAAGCTTTTCCAATTCATATTTTTTTAAGCAATAAATACATTTTGATTGAGTTAATTTCAATACAATTTCGTTTTCTTTGCTACTTGTTTACTGATGTTAAAAATTTTCATTTATTAGTTACAGCAACGTGAATTTTTTAGGAATTACTCCCAAAACTAAAACAGTTTATTCCGCATACATTTCTTAATTAATTGCAGAGTTTCTTTATGTCAATAATTAAACCAAACCAAAATCGTGTCATTCTACCTACCAATTTTATCTCTATTTTTTTCGATTGTTAAAATAATTGTACACTGACCCATTGCGCTTCGGAGGGGGGGAGTTGTTTGATATTTTGGTCGTATTTTCAGTGTCCGGGATTTGGCAACACCCAGTCTGGGACTCCCCCGGGATATCGGTTGGTCGTCATGGCAACTCTGCGAAGGGAGCAGTCGGAGCAGGAGCTGGCCAGACGGTAGAAGCCCAAACTCCGCGGGCAACTCCCCTCAAATCCGAACCAGGAAAAGCCCATTCCCCCAACTGTCTGTGTCTGCAAGTGACAGAGATGGATGATGGGAGGAACAGAGATAGACCATGAGGGAGAGTTCCACAGGGAAAGAGAGATAGATAGAGCGAGAGAGAGAGAGAGAGAGAGAGAGAGAGCAAGGATAACTCCAATTTTGCAGGGCTGCACTTTTCGGGATGACTGCAAAAAATTTCGCTTTTTTCCCTGCTCCCAGACTTTCGCTGCAGTTTTCATTTCCGAGCGCAACTCGAGAAGGAAACATCAAAATCAACAAAAACAACAAGAACAAAAAAATAACGAGCGGAAACCGACAAAAAATGTGGCGTGGGAGTGTGTTAGTAAGGCTAATTGGCCTGCAACACACACACACACACGCACACACGCACACAGAGCTCAGGGTCCACGGGTCGTATGATGAATATATGCAAAAAGAGACAAATTTATATTGCAAGCAACCGCAGACCATCAAGGACTGCTCATTTTTAAGGATGTTTCACCCAAAAAGGGTTTATTTCAGTGTTTGATTTCTGCATTTCTAGATTCTATGAATTTTTTGAGGCAATCCATGGTCTACCTTGGCACCTGAATTGAGTTTCCAGTCACAAATTAATTGTTACAAGGTTTTATGCTTTAAATTCAGAAATAAAAAAGTGTTGTATTGTCTATAATAATTTAATTTGTTAATAATTTGTTGATATATATAATGAACCTATCACCTCAATTCTGATTAATTTACATTTATAAATATTTCAAAAACATTAAATAATATAAGTTTAGTATATTATTGATAATTAAGCATTCTTTAAATTGATATTTATCAATATTTTTATGTGACAATTTTCTCAACAAATCAAAGTGTGAAAAACTCATAAGTAAGCCAAAAATGCTTTAATTTTAAATCGGAAAGCGTTCCTATGTTAGTTTTCATAAGATTAATAAATCTGAATACTCTATTTAAAATTTTAAAATTTTCACAATTTTGTCAATTTTTGAAAATTTTAATAATGATGATAAATTTTGAAAAAAATTAAAAAAAAATTTTTTCTGCCGGAGATGGCTAGATCGATTCGGCTGTTAATGCTGATCAAGAATATATATGATTTGTAGGGTCGGAAATGACTCCTTCACAGATTTACAAGCTTCTGACCTTGCAAGGGTATAATGAGTTAATTAATTAATTATCCCAGTTGTCTTTATTTTAACAGTAATATTGAATTTTTGTAGTAAAGTAAAGTTTTACCTCAACAACCTTTTGTTTATTTTTCAAAAAACTTTGTGAAGAAAAAAGAAAAAAATACATACTTTTAAATATGTATAAAGTAATTTCTCCAAATATTTTATACCATAACACATTAGCATTGCCTTCTGGCTTAAAAATGTATATGTATCTGTCATATATTACAATACATAAACTTCAAAAAGTAAACATATAATATCAGCTGAAAAACCTCAAATTTTGTACAATTTCCTAGTTATCTAAATGTCTAAAATTGTTTGTTAAAAAATGTTGTTTCTTTTCACGGCCTGTTTTTACATCACCTTTTGCTTTCTAGTGTTTTACTTAATAACTATTTGTATAGTGATACTCATTTCCATATTATTTGGCTACAAACTAGAAACGGATTAGCAGTTTTTCTTGTGTTGGAAAATATATATAGATGGGGTAAGTGATATAAATATAAATTAAACAAAGGGTACTATGGATTTTCTTCGAAAACATCTATGATTATATCTGTATTTATATTTCCAAGTATTTTCTATTGGTTTTCTGGTTTTAAAATATGAAATCTCCTAAGAATCATAAGGGAAATCAAGGACATATGCTCTTATATTATTAATTTCCTATTTTTTGCCCAGCAACAACCCCAAAAGTCGCTCAGCTCAGACACACACAGAGGCGTTGCGTTAAGCCCCTCAAGAAAAAAGCTGACAAAAACTTTTGTGCATTCTATGTTACCTTTTTTGTTGTCAACAGTTTGGGTCAGTTTGAGGGATATTATACGGGGGGATCTCTGCTTCGAGGGGAGAAGGATAATGGCTCAGACAACGGACAACGTTGCCCTCAGTGTTTGTTGTGGGGGGTTGCTACTGGATTTGTTTGTTACCGTCTTATTTAACGCTCCAATGCATGCGACGGTGGCCTCCACTCCTTCCGTTTAGGCCATCTCTTTCTGTCTGGGAACTTGGCCAGCATAGTTGTTACCACTTGGTGAATTTTTAATCAGCCTGCCGGGCTTTCTCCGCCCTCCGATTCGATTGAATGGAATAAAATATTCGGTGCTTTTGTGGTGTTCCAGAAATTTTAGAAAGTTTCATCCCTGCGGCGTCAACAGACCCCTGTTCCTGCTCCCCACTCATGCCGCCGCCACTGGCTTTCCTGCACTGCGTCACGTTCGCCGCATGCTGTCTGCCATTTTGGCTTTTCCTGCAGGAAGCTCCTTGCATATTTCACGTTCGCCATGTTGTTTTTTCCTTGCTGTGTCAGTGTGTGTGCATGGTGCGCTCTATGTATGTGTGTGTATGTGTGTGTTTGTGCAGTGTCTGTGTGCTGGTGCCCCAACTCTTCACTTTTATCGATTGAATTGTGTCTCCGGCTGTGAAATGCAGGTCATTGATCCGTTCGTGCCGGCTAAAAACGACGAAATGCTTTTTCGGCTTTTTTCTTTCTTTCTTTCCCTTTCTCTCACTCTCTCAGTCCCTCTCTCTCTCTCTCTGCGTGTGTGTGTGTGTCTGTCTCACTCTCTCGAAAGTCCTGTCGGCAGCTGTGGCCTGCAACTCCGCGTCTGGCTCTTTTGGAGTTTTTATGGCAAGTGCAAACGATATGAGGGGGGTTTCACCCGTAAATAGCACCATAAATCTGATTTCGCTTTGATAAACCAATTTCATGTCAGCTAATTTCCCTGAATTTTGTTTATAGAGGGTTAAACAAGGGGTCGTGTTGAGGTCGGTTGGGTTAAGTTGATCAAATGTCAGGAAATTCGATAAGGGAAAAGAAGATATAGTTGATATATTCATTTCGAAGTATAAGAAAACAAGTTATTTTAAACAATTAACAAAGGGTATGAGTTTAAACTATTTTTAATTTGAAGTTTAACTTAATTGAAAATAAAAATGTATGTTACATTTTAAATAAATACAAAAATAACATAAATATGTTAAAATAAGATAACAAATTATAATAAATATATTAATATATTCATTTTAAATTTCCAAAATGTTACATTTAAGTTTTTAAATAATTTAACTTGATCTTCACTTATGCGATCATTTGATATTTCTTCAAAATTGTATATATATTATAAAAAAATGCTTAACAATTTCTATAAGATCGTGAAAAATCTATGGCTGTCCCCGACCGGAAATGAACGTAACTGTACTATAGCCAAAAAGTAGGCAACAATTAAGTTCTGGTAATGCAGCTACTCTGTCATAGATGGCGCTTAAACAGATCTTATATAGCATATAGGAGTTTTTCCTAGCCTTTTCCAATATCAATAGAGAGTACATCCCGGGTCAACAGTATTTCCTTTGGTGAATCCCAGCTCCATGTCCCGGTACTTCCTCTTTTCGAGCCACCCAACACCCCCATAAATGACTGCCAATGTGACTGTGAAAAAGCATTTCTTTCTTTTCCGTAGCTTTGGGGTAGTGGAGCATAGTCGAAGTAAGAGTTTCGGGCGCTGAGAGCCGTTCAGGCTGCCAGCCAAAATGTGTCTGCCGATGGGGGAAGAAACTGTACCGAAACGCTAGAATTTTCTCGAGCCCAGACAGCGGTAGAAAGGGAAATCGAGGACCAGGATATGTATTTTCGTCCAATGAGGCTTTGCCACTGTACTGCTCCGGTTCAATGACCATTCTGCCGAGCAGGCAAACAACCGGCGACGATGATTGTATCTGGACAACCGCACCTTCCCACCATCGACTAGGTGGGGGGGAAGTAGGGGAAATCCCCTCTGACTTTGCCTATCGCTGGGGCCCAAAACAAAAATAAATAAACGTAATGTGCAGAACGAGTTGCAAGGTCGACGAACGTTGAATGCGGTACCCAATCCCAGTTACCAGTTACCAGTTCCCTGTACTCCGCTCCCAGTTCCCAGTTACTGCTCCCTGTTCCCTACACCTTGCTCCCAGATCCCTTCTTTCCGCTCTTAGTTGCCGGATTCCTAGTCATTGCAGCTTAGTTTGGCTGACTTAATGCCCAGCGCTGTGAGCCAAACACGTTTTTTTGCCATCGCATAATTTGTGGGTAAGTTTTCAATCAACAAGCTGCAAGCCAAAACCCTTTGGTTTTCCTATCTTCTATGTTTTCTCTATGTCAGGTCTGTTTTTTCTGTTTACATTAAACTAATTGGCATAACCCCGGCAAAGGATTATGCCAGGATACTTCTACGATTGGGATAATCCGTCAGGAGCAACAGAGACATCCGTAAAGGATACTGATAGCTTGTTTTCAGTCATTAATTTGTGGAGACTCTAACTATAAGGCTTATTAATGAGTGTCTAATAGATTTTGTTTATCTGTGAACATTTAAATCTATAAGTTTAGAACTTTCAAGCATTATAAACTAGATATTTTCACATTCTTTATGTTATATCTGAAATTCTTCCATAATCTAATTACCATCCATCAACTTCTCTATGGTTTAGTGCAACTTCTGGCCAATGCAACAGCAAAACATTTGCTCCCAAGAACCTGAAGCGCAGGCGTCGTCACTGGTTAAAAGTTGCTTTTGAGGGGGAATCCCCCTTACCAAGAGGAACTTCGGGAGAGTGGCTCTCTCTCACTCACTCTCTCTCGCTCGCTCTCTCTCTCTCTCTGTTTGGACGGGAATCTTCTGGGCCTAGAACACTCAGGCTAATGGCCTCTCGAGTCGCTAGCCGATGTTATAATCGCTGGGAATCGTGGCATCAGCCTTTGTTGCATTCCACAGCGACGAACGCTTCGCGTCGCCTTCGTTTCTCCTCCTCCTCCTCCTCCCCTTGCAGTTCTCCAATTCTCTGGCTCTACGGTTCTCCAGTTCTCCCGTGATTCTCCACCCCGCCTACACTCTCACCCAGTTTCTGGGGCCTCGGTCTCTGCTGGCATTGACACTGACACTGCGCCACGACGATGGCATTGGCCGTGGCATTCTCGGTGCTTCTGCAGCGGCTTCCTGCACTGTTATTGCCACTGCCACAGCCACTGCCACAGCCACTGCCACCTTGGAGCCCGAACCCGAGCCCTATTCTCAATCCGAATCCAAACCGAGTCACAGAGACTCCTCCCCCCCCCCTGGATTCCAGAACTGGTCTGGTCTGGCATTCATCATCGTCACTTGAGGTGAGGAGTGGGATGAATCCAGGGTGACATTGGGTGTACACTGCCCAGCGGAGATTAGGAAGGATCTTTGACTTTGTTGGCTTGCGTAATTTGTTTATTATTTAATCTATAATTTTATTTAATTAGTTAGAGAATTATATAAAACATATAGCTTGAAAGAGAGGAAAGAATTCTACACAATTGTACACAATTCTGTATTTTTAATTTAATTAGTTACACTTTTTTTAAGTAACTAATCTAAAATATATAGCTTAAAAGAGGGGAAAGAATTGTACACAATTCTGGATTTTTAATTTAAATAGTTACTCGCATTTTTTAAGTAACTAATATATAGGGATTTTTTTAAACATAAAGCTTGAAAGAGGGGAAAGAATTGTATACAATTCTGTATTTTTAATTTGATTAATTACTTGTTTTTTTTAAGTAACTAATAAATGGGGATCTTAAACATATAGATTGAAAGAGAGGGAAGAAATGTTCAAAATTTAAAATAACATTTTAAGTAGAATAATGTTATTTCTTAAAGCATGTATTGATTGATGCATTTAGCAAATAACCTACTTATTTATTTATTTAGATATTAATTCCTTTAACTTATTATGTCTTTAATTATTTAGTTCTTTAGTTATTTGTTTCATTGCTATTTTCCTTTAGTTATATATTTCTATCCTTATTCCATTCTTTACTTATTTCTTTCTTTACTCACTAATTTCTTTACTTTTATAATTCTAGTTCTATATATATTTTTTAAATTAAATTTATTAATCACTTTCCATTAACTCTTTATGTCTTTAATTATTTATTTCTTTACCTATTTGTTTCTTTACTGATTTCCATATTTAGTTATTTATTCCTTTCATTATTTCTTTCTTTCCTTATTTCTTTCTTTACTCTCTAATATCTTTATATATTACATTTTTTTTAAATTTAATTTATTAATAACTTTCCTTTCCTATTTAATTTAATAGAATCACCCAACAACCCAGCATCGTTTTAGTGTAAACCTGAATAGGAACGCATTTATGATTTTCTTTATGCATTGACAGGTTCCAATGGTGTGGCCAAAGCCCATTCACCACCACCTCCTCTCTATTTGCGGAGCCAGCCCCCCCGCTCCCAAGGAATCCCCCCCACCGGACCCCTCACGACGATGACGATGCACTGGCTGAGCTTGAACTGGATTTTTAATTGGCCTAGTCCATTGAGTGCTCCATTTGCCGGCACCGTCACCCTGGCCATCTGTTGTCCAGCGGATGACAAGGTGAGTGAGGCGCCGGGTGGGGAGGCGGCTGGACAGATGCCCAAGGATAATGGACAGCTGAGATTTGCACTCGGAGATAGCCATAGCCGTAACTGTGGAAACAAGTTTGAATTGCAAATGAGCTGAATTGCAGATGAACTGGGAATTTTCCCCAATTGCTTTTGCTGCTTTGGAGCACTAAATGGAACTAAAAGGGGGTGTGAAAATTCTTCCCAGGAAAAGGCATCGAAGCGTTTAGTTAGTTTAAGAAATAGTGTTAGTTTTCGGTAAATGTTTGGTGAAAATATTTCTTATGTGGCACACAAATAAATTGGAGAAATAAAAAAAAAATAAAATGGAGAAGGAAAAAAAAAGTTTTCGAGTTTTTAAAATAATATTTTAGGGTCCACTTGGAAGATATTTTATACAGAAATAAATTACTTAAATAATAATGGTATATAAATAAGACTCACCGGATAAAATTCACTGAAAATGATACAAAAAAAAATTGTTATTAATAATTATATTAATAATTATATGTATATATATAGTTTATTAAATAAAATGTTTAAAAAATCATAAATGTTTTCTTAATGTTTCTATAAATTCTATATAATATTTAAATAAAATATTTATTTATATAAATAATTCTTTCTTTGTTAATTATTTATTAACCTTTTAAATTATAATTTAAGGAGAAGTATTTAATAGTTAAAAATAAAATTCCCCTTTGTTTTTCCAATAATATTAACTCCCTCCCGCTTACAAGTACCTCCTGAAAATCCTTTTTTTTTTACATCTCTCCCATCTCCGTTACACTTAATTTCCCTTGGACCATTGACAAATTTCCCATTCCCTGAAAAACCGATGAGTAAGCAACAAAAAGGGATAAAAAAGGAAATTAAAATAAACAGCGAGACACCACAATTAAAATGAAAATCAACGAAAAGCGAAAACTTTTTGTCATACATACTCTCTGTGTGTATAAAGAGCACACACTCGCACACACACTCGGACACACACACAGCAGTATTTTAATCCACACAGACAGAACAATACCAGACTAACCTATTGTAAAGTGGGGGAAATATAAAGCTCAACGGCAAATATGTATATTGCTTACATAGCGATGTATGTACGTACATCGCGCATACATAAGTACATCCCTGTTCGCATGCACTGGCGACAAATTTTCCAAAATGGCGTCGACAATGACTAACCGGCCAACTTCAACTCCGTTTCCATTTCCATTTCCCTCGATCCTCGTCCACATTTCCACCAGCTCCCAATACCGAAAATCGGGGGAGGTTCCTTTTGTCTGCGCCCGTGGAACTCCAGAGAACTCCAGGTCAATGATACCAAAAGTTAAACACCCCACCAGCGCCCCACCCCTTCCCCCAAGAACTCCCCCTTTCCACCCCACTCCCCCCCTCTGTCTGCGTCGCACTTGAACAATTTTCACAAAAAAAAAAAAAAAAAAGAAAACAAAATGCAGGCAAAAATAAAAAAAGAAATAAACGAAAGACTCAACTCGAAAGGAGAGAACGAAAACAAAAAGCGACGGGCCGCACCCTGGGGCTAAAAAGTGAGGTGGAGCTGGTTGGCGGGGGGGTGCATGCAACGTCAGTGTCAAGTTTACGCTAGGTTCACCACCTATCCCCCCGCCACCACCCAAAACCCACCTCCTGGCCGCCCCTTTTCCACACACAACTCCATTTTCAATGGCAGCAGCAGCACAAAAGCACTTTTATCTTTTATACGTTCAATTTGTGCAGTGAAAAGCGAGCGGGAAAAGCGGTGAAAAAACAATGGGGAAGGGGGCTAAGGGGTTCGATACTACACGGAAAGAAAATTTAGGAAATAAATTATTTAATCTTGTGACGGGTAAATATAATTTATAATTCTAAGCTTTAAATTATTAAATAAATAATTAAATAAATGTAGTTTTCTTTGTTGATTTGTCTTAATTAATAAAGGAATTGGTTGGGAATTTTAGGAAGCAAAGCTTGAAATTTAAATATGTATATGTGCCTATTTTTGTTCCTTAAAATAATTCATATAAATATTATTACATTTATGGTAATATATCATATTATATACCTTTATACCTTTTTCATCAAATTGTCTTTTAAAATAATATACAAATTTATTGTTATTATTCATTAGCTTAGTAAATGTAATTGCTTTATTGTTGAATCTTTTTATACCATTCCAGGGTATTTTAATTCTAGTTAGAATCAGGTTCAACCGCCAAATCGATCTAGCCATCTGAGGCAGAATTAAACAAATTTTTTAATTCTTTGAAAAAATTCAAAATTTTATAAGATGTTACATCGTCAATATATTAAAAAATTGGCAAAATGTTTATTTATTTTTTATATTTAAAAATTTATTTATATATTATTTAATTCCAAATTAAAATTAATGCATTTTTAGCTTAGTTTTGAGTTTTTTAATCTTTGATTCGTGGAAAAATTGCATATAAAAATATTTATAAATAACGATTTAAAGAATGCGAATATTTTAAGCTCAGTTATGCTCAATTTCGGATTCGACCCTATAATTCGATTGCAAACTTTTCGCAGTTAACTTTCTTTCATGTTTATAATTTGGATTTAAATAAAATTTATATATTTCTGTATTACGATATTCGAAATCAATTAAATGAGCGGAAAAAATTCAATATTTTTAGTGCTTCTGTATTATTAATAATTAATATATTAAATCAAATTTAAGGACACTTTTTGAGAAAATTCTGCCTGAATAACATTTTTTTTTAAATTTGTTTCCAAAAGGATTGAGGGGTGGCATGCGAATGCGGCACCTAGCGGCCAAAGGGGCACCCACCGCCCCATGTCCCCCCCCCCCCCACAAAACAACAAAACAAACTCCACAACCATCTGCACTCATGCATCATTTATTCCGTCTTCCTCGCTCCCACTCTCTCTCTCTGTCTCTATTTGCCTCTCTTTATCTGCATCTGCTTTCGTGTGCCTCTGCCTGTGTGTGTGTGTGTGTGTGTGCTGGAGCTGCAGCAACAACAAAAAACGACAACAACAACGGCAACTTGAACAACGCGGTGAAGGTCATTGCTACCAAAATTGTGTCTCCCTTTTGTCCTACTCTACTCTCGACTCGATTCGCTTCGTCTCACACACACACACATACACTTGCAGACAGGAAAAGCAGTGCATGTGTGTGTATGTGTGTGTGTGTGTGTGTGTGTGAGCTATCCATCCATCCTAGTGGTATACTCCACATCCCGAAACATAACTTGAGCGAGGAGTTGGGTCTTCGTTTCTGGAATGGGAGATGAAAATGGAGACACAGAGGGAGAGAGAGAGAGAGAGAGAAAGAGAGAGAGAGAAAGAAAGAGAGAGAAAGAGAGAGAGAGAGTGAAGAAAGACGAAAGGCAGAGAATGGAGAATGGAGAATGGAAAAAAGAAAGAAGGGCAAAGGAGAACTGCAGTGGTTGTTCAGGGAGTTTTTCACTTGGATTTCTTATATTTTTTTTTTCGCTTGCAACTGCACGCTTTTCACTGTTTTCGCCAGCTCTTTCCTTTTCGTCAATATTTTATAAGCGGGTAACAAAGTTGGCAGAATAATATTGTTAAAAGTTCTGTAAAATTAAGCTTGAATCAATTTGTTATATGATTTATATTACCAGCAAAATTTAATTACTAAACGTAGCTCACAAAACTATGGCATACTTTCCAGAGAAAAAATGGTAAAATTTTAAGGACCTAAATTTTCATATGCCTTTTAAATTCTATTTTATTTTAAAAGAATAAAATTAAATAGAAATCAAATTGCTCAACAAATATATAATACATAATTAAAGCCTAGTAAGCCGTGACTTATATTTCACCTAAGATTGTAGGTCTGTGAACTAACATCGAATAATCTCAGTCTTGTTCTACTAACGCTAGAGTTCGGTACAGTTTTTATTAAAATAACTTAAGCTTCACTGTGAAAATTAATGCGGAATTTCTTGCTTTTCAGAAAGTTCTCAATATGAGCAAGGCTATATCTGGTCAACGTCTAGTCGAAGAGTGGAAAAATTGGAATAGTAGCCAGGATCGCCCCGTCGGCATACAGGCGGAGCCCTGGAAAAATCCCAATGGCACACTCATTATGCGCCTATGGAACAGCCGGGATCGTGGCCCAAAATCAACGCCATGGGAGCGGGGGATATACCAGCTGCTAATTCCCTTCCCAGACGAATTTCCCGAAATGCCTCCCAAATGTCGATTTGTTCCGCCTCTGTATCATCCGAACATCTCTTCCTCGGGCGTCATTTCCATTCCCGATCTGAACCGAGAGAAGTGTTGGTCCTCGACCCTTACAAACGGCAAGATCCTATTGCGCATCCAGGACATGCTTTCTACTCCTCAAATCCTTGAAGGCATTAATAAAGAGGCCGTCAATACGTACGTAATCAATTTCAATGAGTATCTCAGAAAAGCACCCAGTTCGGCAAAGGCTGTGGCATTCGAAGATGACGATACTGACTAGACAAAAATTAAATTATTAACCAAATCAATCGAATAATATTTTTGTAACAAACAATACAACATAAACAATTATTTTCCTTACACTTAAAAAATATGCTTGGATTTTTATTTTATTTTCGAGATAGTGAAACTAAGACTTCCATTTTACGGTAATTATAAAAATTTCAATAGTGTGGCAACCCTGCGTCGCCACTTGGCTTGCGATTACAAAATCGCAACTGGCTTACCTCCCACCCTCCCCCCAAACTCTACAATTGCAAACTCGTTCGCTTGCGCCCTCCCTCCCGCTCGCACCACCCACCCCCGCCCCCCTCTCGCTGTGGCCGCAAACTGTGTCTGTGTCACTCAACCCACTAAACTAGCGTAAAATGCGACGATGACGACGACCACGACGATGCTAGGCAACGACCGAGCCGATGTAGATGAGTTATTTCAGACCTCTTAATACTCTTTAATATGCAGAGTCTGAGAAACATTTAAAAATAATTTTATCTAGATTCTATACACTCATAATTTGTATTAATTTTAGTTAGTAGTAATAATACCCAACAAATGTGTATTTCTACTAAGTAACTCACTTCAAATACAAAATACACAGAGCACACGGCTTTACAGGGTATTCCAATATTCGCCACTGAACTGTGCTCTTTGGTTTTCTCTTTTGCTCACCAAGCCAGACATTGCATTGCTTTAGCTTTCTCTCTCTTTCTGTTGTGCAAGTTGCTCGACTCACGTGCTGCTACCTCGCCGGCCCCGCCCCCATCTCCACGATCCCCATGACGAGCGGCTCTCTTTCTATTTCTCTTGTCGCAGTTTCTCTGCTTTGCGCTCTCAACGGAAGTTTGCTTTGCTGTGTGCCTAAGTGTGAGTATATGTGTGTGTTTGTGTGAGTGTGTGTGTTGTGTGTGTGTGTGTGTGTCTGTGCTGTGTGCTGGGTTCAATGTCTGGTGGTTGACCTACCCCTACCGCTTGCTTTTGCCCCAGGAGTCGTTGTCGTCGGTTCTTGGCTCCCGCTGCACTCTGCTCTCACCTCCTACTCCTCCTCCACCTCTCTCGCTCTCCCTTGGCTTATTTGCACTTTTGTTGTTGACTCATTTGATGGCTGCACACCCCCCACCCCCGCCCACCGCACTGCTTGGACTGCTTGGGTATTAGAAAGTGCCGCGCCCAGAAAAAGGACACCGCATAGCTCCAACTCCAACTCCAACTGGAATTGAGCCCCGTGACACCCTCGGCTTCTTCTGTGTGACAAGTGAAAACTAGAAAATTCTGCAGCTCACTAAAGTAAAAGTTGTCTTATCAATGCGCCCCGGTGGTGGCTTTTGGGGTGGTAATTTCGGTGGGGGGTGGCGTCATCGTGTCGAGACAAAGGGCCCCATAAAGATTGTAACCAGAAATTGCATAGTTTTAATATCGAATTCGAAGGTTTTCTGGCAGCAATTGCATTGGACTTGACCAAGGACATGGTTTTGGGGGGAAAAAAATTAGACGAAGTTGTTGGAAAATCTGGAAAAAAGATTGTATACTTTCATGTTCATTACCTTCCCTTGTCATCAAGCTTAAATGTATTTATTATAGATATTTTTTAAATGTTAAATTTTAGAAAACAAATCTCGCAAAATCTCTCAAAATCGAGTTAGAAAATTCTGGAAAATCTATTCATTTCCTTAACAAGTGAAAAACTACTTTTTGTAGCTTTTTGCCTCTAATGCAACCAACTGGTTTTCCATTCCACTTGCAGCAGATTCAAGGCTAAAAGCCTGTTGGGTCATTGCCACTGCAAGTTTTCCCCCCTTTGTGGTGGAAAAACTAGTTGCATTTTACCTGCAAGCGCAATATTTGCTTAGACAAATTTCCCGAGAACCGGCTGAGCGGGTTTTCCTTAGTCAGGCTTTTCTTCTTCTGCCTCTTCGCTCCAGAGAAAGTTCTGAGTTCTGGAGCGAGAGAGTGTGAGTGTGAGTGTGAGTGTGAGTGTGAGTGCGCTCTGTGCGCTAATACCGGAGAAATGGAGAAAGTTGCAAAGTGGCAAAAGACACTTCAGGCGGCCTATTGTGCAACTCCCCGCATTTCCACTCCATTTCCGCAGTGGAAACTAGGTGAGGTGAGTCACAGTCTGCAGGTAGCAGGTTGCAACATGCAAGTTGCAACCCCCTTTTTTTCGCTGACAGCGGCAGTTTACAAAGGTGGGTGCTTTCAATGACAAATTATCCTTTTTTTTGCCAATTCAAAAACAACATCTGGCAGAGAACTCACTTTTTGGCAACAGAAATTGGAAAATAAATAGGGGAAAAGGAGAAAATAGTGTGCTCGGAACAGGTGCTTTTTTTGCATAGGGAAAACATCTCTCTCTTGATGGAGAGATATGTGTTTAAAAAATTCTTACAAATTGAAAAATGATAGCAGAAAATGTAGAAGCAAACATTAACAACACTTAAACAATTTAAAAATATATTGATAGCTTTAATTAAAAGGTTTGTATAAAACTTATCTGATAACAAGAAAGGAAACTAACTTCGAGAAGTCAAAGTTTATATATCCTTGCTGTTTGCAATTGTATTATAGAATCGTATTGGAAATCGAGCATAACTAAGCCTATTTTAAAATATTTCAATATTTATATTTATAATTAATATTTAAAAAACATAAAAACAATAAAAATTCAACTTTTTATCAATTTTTCACAATTTTAACTATTTTGAAATTTTTGAATTTTTAATTAATATTTAAAAAACATAAAAACAATAAAAATTCAACTTTTTATCATTTTTTCACAATTTTAACTATTTTGAAATTTTTGATTTAAACATTTTTTTGATTTTAAACATTTTTTTTCTGCCTAAGATAGCTAGATCGATTCGGATGTTGATGCTCGAATATGACTGTTTCACAGCTTTATAAGCATCTAACTCAAAATAAAATACCTTGAAATGGTATAAAATCCCTCTATTTATTTTTTTTTTCGTTAATTGTTAACTTGGAAGGTTATTTAAAGGATTTATATTAATATTAATATATTTAATAACTTATACTTTAAATTTTTCGAATAGCTACACTTCTCAGCTTATATAGATCTGGAATATACCTTGCTTAACATATTTGTTTATTGCATTTGTGAAATTTTCCATCTCCCCTGTATGACAGACGCTTTCATGTGTCTGCTTTTGTGCTTGAAAACTCAAGTGCTGTCCCTTGTGAAAAGCTTTTCAACCCTTTTTTTTTGTGGAATTTAACGCCGATCCTACAAACATTCAGCATGGTTTATTGACCTCCATGCTGCACCGCATTGCGTCACCGTCTCATCTGGTCCGCCCTTATCACGCAACGGGCATCAAAAGTGTCAGCAAAATGGTACACAGGGAGAAAAAAATATATATAAAAAAATAAAAATATAGACTATTATATTACTATTACCATTTGCCAAATAGTATTTAAAAGAATGTTGCTTTAATTATTATTAAAGTTGGATATTTATGGTCATTATGTTTATTAAAAACTTTCTTGAGGGAAATGTATATATTTTTTGTAGCCCAAAATTTGTAATAATTTTTTTCTGTGCCCCCTTAACCCTGTACTCCGTCCTTAACCCGCTGCAGTCTTCTGTTTGCTTGTGCAACATTACAAATTAGCGAAAGTTTTGGTTTGGGGAAGAAGGCCAAAATTGTCTGGACTCTGTCATGGTTGTTTGTTTGTTTTGTATTTTTTTTTACAGGGGGGGTGGAGATGTGGGTGTTGTCACAAAGGGGTGGCTGCACAACAGGGGCATAATAACTGTAATCTACATCAGTTTTGCCCAGTTTGCTTGATGTTTTTGGCCAAGTAAGTGGCCATAAAATGCAGTCATCAGCAAAACCAAACAGCAGTTAATAAGGTCTCGTATAAAATAAGGGTTTTTCGACAGCAGAAAATAAAGAAATCTATGCCTTAGGGTTTAATTAATAAATTATTATATATTTTACGTTTAATAAAATTAAGAAAATTAATATTTGTCTTGGAAATCGCCAAAAAAAAAAATAATTTAATCTACCAAAAAGCGTAGAAATATTTCTTTTTATATTACTAATAAGTATTTTAAGTTTAACACAATTAATTAATTACATCTTTTTGTTTTAATTTTTATTTAAAATTAATATTAAAGCACAGTTTGTCTTGGCAATCATCTAAAATTATGATGAAATCTTCTTGTGAGCTTAGAAAGTTTTCGCTTTAGTTCACTCTTCCTCTCGGCAAAAGCTTTCTCACATCAGTTTGTTTCACACTCTCCGTGGAAAAGTACAGCGATGGAAGGCCAGCGGGAAATAACAGACCTTCCAGTGGAAGTGCTCGATCTGGTATACAAATTCTTGCGACTTGAGCCCGATAAATTGAACTTGGCCCAGACCAATCGGTATTTGCGCCAAGTCTTTGCCTTCCACAGTCGCCATGACTTCAAGATAATACCAAAAGGCCATTTCCTGCCCCTGGACACGTGGCGCATTGTTTTGCCACTTTGTGGATCGAATGTGTATGAGTTCAGAGAATGCATATATGAGGCCAGCAGTCCCGAGTTAAAAAAACTGGTGGTATTGCATTGCCCCAACTTGGAAGGAATTAACTTGCGAATTTCCAGTGAAAGTGTGGACTCTGTGATACCATTTTTATGGAAGATAAAAGATAAACTGAGGTCTGTTCACTTAGGGTATGCCTCAGATTATTCAACCAAAATTTATCCAAAATTAGTAAAAGATATACCGGAAATGTCATTACTAAGAGTACTTAGGATTGAAAATATAAGCATTGATGAGGGTAAGTCTATGACACTGAGTTTTCTGACACTTCAAAACACTGACACTTCAACAATTGATACTTGCAATACTGACACTTCCAATACAGACACTTCCAATAGTGACACTTCCAGCACTGACACTTGACACTACTTAATACAAAAATATACTTCCAAGCCTTAAATAAATTATAAATAAATATAATCGAATGATATACAATCTGTGAAGCCTAATATTATATTATTACTTTGCTTTATGAATTTTGTTTTTCCTGATATATGTATATATATATATTGTTTTCTCAGTATTTGATTTACAGAAATTTATCAACTTGGAGGAGCTGGACTTTACAGTGCGGAAAGCATTCGAGCCGAAAATTCCCATGCCTCGTTATCCCACTGCTAATATTTTCTCTATTTTCGCACCCTTAAAAAAACTCCGATCCCTCAGTGTACTCGGTATGACTGTTGCCTCCGAGGACACCGACTCGATAAATCCCATCTTGACCCTGGAAGAGTTGAAATTAGTGGATTGTTACATTACCATGGACTTTCCCACCTGCCCCAAGTTGAAATCAATGACATTAATGCAAAATCGAATGTATGATAGCGAGGGTTCAGTTCGTAGATCGATTTTAAACCAGGGAGAAACCCTGGAAAGACTAGTCTTCAATCGTCCCTATACGCAATATGATAACCAGGGTTTCCTTGAGTTGCTCCGAGGCTGCAGGAGACTGAGATACCTGAAACTTGCCGTTGGAGATGTAAAGTTTTACCTTAATGGTGTGCGTGAAATCGTGGATATATTGAGGAAAAACGGACTCGATGCGAATGATCCTTTGGAACTGACGGTAGACCAGAATTATAAGTACAAATGTCTGCGACACTGGGTAAGTAGTAAAGATTCATTAAAGGCTAAGAGGAGGCTTATTTTTAAAACTTGGCTCACCTATTTGCAGCTCTCACTAACACCAAACTCAGAATTACTTAGGCCACGACTTGAAAACGAAGAGATGAACGAACGAGATGACAATTAAATAAATAACTTTAAAGCGGACTATGTTTCTTTATTTAAATGAATATTAATTCGAAAGAGCACAACTTTAAGTATATATTGTGCTCCATTATTATTTCTTATCAGCTTTCTTCATTACTTATATTTTCCTATTCCAGAGAATTTTATGTCCGAGAGCAAACTTAGCTCTCAGATTATTCCTAGTAAATATTTATAATGATGATAAATTAAAAAAATATATATACATAATATGATGTATAAAATAATATATAAATATACAAAAATGGGTATGTTAGACCTTAGTTTAAATGATTTAAATTTTAATTCAAAATTTGATTTTTATAAAGATGACTAGAGACTATCCATAAGAATTCTTTAAGAATTGTTTTTTGGTTTTTAAAGAATATATCATATTTTAAATAATATATATAAGTAATATATATAAAAAAGTACAATTATACAGTATTTATATCATAACAATTTCCAAAACATACATCACATCGAAATAAATAAAATCCTGTTATCCTGTTTAACCCATGAGAGGAAAAATCAATATGCATTCTTTGTCTGGCTAAACCAAGCTAATATTTCACACTAGCACGCACAGGTGAAAATATTTCAACGATTTTCACCAGGTGACAACTCAGCCAGCAGCAGAGGAGATATGACTAATGCCCCGGCAGACCCTAAATCCGGCACGAACTTTGAACTTGTTGCCGCACTGTCACAGCCATCGGAATCGCACACACCTCTTCAGCCAGGAGTCCGTGTCCAGGACACACTCGCCCCAAGGAGGTTCAACAACATGGGCCACAAATTCCCGGGGCTTACTCATCAGCCGGTGGGTTTGGGTCTAAGGGAGTCGGAGGCCAGTTTATGGAACAATGATTCACCTTTGCCATCTGCAGAGGCGAATAATAGGAAACAGGATAGGCAGGACTAAAACAAAAACGGAGGACTGTTTGAAATGTAAGATACCCTGTACAAATAAAAAAATATTATTCCATACTTCCTATAAATTACACAAACCATTTTTCCCAAAAAACAAACTTAACAATATTACAAAAACATTTGATATTTGCTATTTTCTAATAAACACGTAACTTTATTAAGTTGGGACTTGAAGTATAAGACAGCTGCAAAGAAAATTAAGTCTAATAAATTGATATACGTTCCCAATTAATAAATATTAACCTTACCCAACGCCGTAGCCAATTTATTTTACTAATTTCATCAAATACCAGCTCCAAGGGATCCTCCTCAGTTATACCATTTTCCTTTAAAGCACCCATTAGTTTTCTCACAAACTCCAGATCGAATTTAATTTTTCGTATCGGCACTTCAAAGAATCGAAGTTTTTTAAATTTTCGAATCACTTCCAAAAGACTTTCATTATCGTATTGGGACGGTCGACTCTCAACGATCAATCTCGCCAAGTCTTCGCCCTGTTTCAGAACCGATCTACAGACCAGACCTTCAATATGGCACTTGGTGTACCCTATATCCAGGACCTTGAGTTGGGGACAGCTTGGAAATTCCATTGAAATAGTAGAACAGGCCAGTTTGAAGTGCTCGAGAGCGGGAAAATCTGGTATTGCTTCAATTTCATCTGTCTCCGATATTATATGTACGCCGATTACAGTCAGACGGCGGAGTTTCTTCAGGGGAGCACAGACCTTGA
This sequence comes from Drosophila bunnanda, assembly GCA_035046265.1. Taxonomy (NCBI): domain Eukaryota; kingdom Metazoa; phylum Arthropoda; class Insecta; order Diptera; family Drosophilidae; genus Drosophila; species Drosophila bunnanda. Next base: position 11,326,120 of record JAWNOB010000075.1, read on the forward strand.
AAATATTTAATGGCTTGGGATCTTCCCTTTGGGAATAAGGTGTGGACAAGTACAGCTCCTCAATGTTCGCAAATCTTTGTATCTCGTAAGCTGTTTAAAGAAGAGTTTTAGGATTCACTATCAAAATAGTATAATTCCGTATAAAATAATCAAAGTGTCAATTATAATTTTGTACTAAAATATTTAAAGTGTTTAAATTTATTATCAAAGAGTATAATTTTGTACTAAAATCAAAAGAGTATCATATTGTACTAAAATATTTAAAGTGTTTAAATTTATTATCGAAGGAGTATCATTTTGTACTAAAATATTGTTACTAATTGTGTTAAAAATTATTATAAAAAGAGTATAATTTTTTACTAAAAGTGTACTAAAAAGTGTAACATTTTGTACTAAAATATTTAAAGTGTTTAAATTTATTATCAAAAGAGTATAATTTTGTACTAAAAGTGTATCATTTTGTACTAAAATATTAATCATTATTATTAATCATTAATTTCATTTCTGAACTCACCTTCATTAACAAAAAAATAATCAATTTTTAAGCTCCTCAATTGGGGCAACTCTGGTATTTTGTGCATTATATTCGGACCTATTTTCGAGGGGTCGTAGATGGCATATCCAAAGGTCAGGCTACTGATGGAGCTCTTGGCCTTGTGTATCACGGCCAGCACAAGGTCACCATTATCAGAATACACTTGGAACTTGACCTTTTGCAAGTTGGGGCAATGCTCTGCCACCCCCTGGGCCACCTCAGCGCTCCAACAGCAACCCGGAGAGCCGACATACTCCACCACCGTCGAGCCACAAAGTGAGAGTATCACAGGCCAGTCTCTTTTCGATATATACCGGTAGGAACTATCGTACATGGCCCGCTTGTATATATCGCGACTGTGGTAGGCAAAAGCCTTGCCCAGATACTCACTCGTCTCGGCCAAGCTGAGCTTGTCCTTAGAGAAGTGCAAGTCGGTGTAGCCCCAGTGGCCTTGCGGCCTCCGGGCCAGAGCCCTGAATATCAGATCGAGAACCTCGAAGGGCAAGTCGGTTAAGGTGCGCTGCGGCTCCACTGCCATCGTTCGTTGCGTGCCTCGAAGAGAGCTTGCCGAGAGCTTGGCGCCAACTGAGCAAGTGCAGTGTCAGTGTGCGAAGCCAGAAAGAGCAGAAAGAGCGGCAGATGGTGGGATAAAGAGACTAAGAGCGACTATATAAAATATTAAGAGAGAGATCCAGTTAATCTATAGTTAATACAGCTCTTTCTTAATTTTTATACCCCTTTGAAAAGTATTACAGTTACAGTCACACGCTTGTAACGCTGTGAAGGAATCATTTTCGACACTATTAATCATATATATTCTTGATCAGCATCAACAGACGAGTCGATCTAGATATCTCAGGGAGAAAAACCAATTTTACTAATTTGTTGAAAAATTTTAATGGGTTACATAATTTTAATTTAATTTAAATTTTTCATTTTTAAAATTTTAAATTAAGTATGCAGATTTATTAACCTAATAAAAATTAACATACGAAAGTTTTTTGAATTTAAATTAATGATTTTTTGGTTTAGTTATGAGTTTTTAAAATTTGATTGTCATATTACATATTCAACGAATGCGAATATTTTAAGGAATATTTTGGAGTAACAAATTAAATAAATAAAATAATAAATCAAATACTTTAGTATAATAAATAACACAAAATAAATTAATAAATTAATCAAATCAATCACAATAATAAATAGCCTACTCACAAATAATACATTAAACAAATAAAAATTACTGTGTAATGTTAAATTTAAATAACCTTTCACAAATAAATAAATTAAGTCTTTACAAGACGAATATTCTCCACAAATTTTATATAAATTATTCTTCACAAATAAATTGAATAAATAATATATAAAATATTCGAAAGTTAAGCAAGCCCAAGTCTAACCCACTTTGATTTCAAAAACAAGAGGTACCAACCGGATAAGGGATAAGGAGGCCAAGTGGATTGAACTCAAATCCAGAGGGAACCCAAAAATATTCCCACTGAGTCACTGACCGAGGTGTACATTGGACCGGGGCCGGGACCGGGACCGCCTACCTCCTCCTCGGCCATAAATAAAGGAAAATGCTGCACCTACTACACCCCTCGTTAGTGTCCTTGTCTCCCGATGAAAATTAGTCTCAATGAACTCTATGCAGAGGCGACTGACTTATAGCACACTGTGTGCTTGGCTTTTTGGCCAGAATCAGTTCAGGCCACGCACATTGACCCAGTAATTGGTTCGGGGAAGCAACACTCATTGGGTTATTTTCAAAATTGATATGAGATTACGTGGAGGTGGGGCTTGTGTGCATCATATCTCAGTTAATATTAGTTTAGTCTAGAGCTAGGATAATTGCTCGATTGCTTTTATTTATTGTGCAAATATAACCAGAAACCTTTACAACTATATTATGATGTCCTTGCTATGTCTTAATCCCTTGTGACCTTTTCAATGGCCATCGTGGCAATGCCGAATTTCAGGACTTGCGTGAGCGTGGGTGACACGTGTGTGCCATATATCCTTGCACTGCCCTGGGACCAAATGAGTTAAGCAATTGTCAAGGAAATGCAAAAAAAAACCCTGAAATTAATCTGCTCTCACCTTCCACCCCCAGCCCCCAATGTCTGCCACCCATAAACAAACATATATATGTATATATATATATATATTCCAATGTCATTTGCAGGAGTTTTTGGCGGCTGCTTCATTGAACAGAGTCTGCAGGACAAAGTGTGGGCTCTGCGCAGTGTTGTCAAGGATAAGTTTCTTTACTTTCTCTAATTATTTGTTATATTTTTAGCTTTTGAATATGTGTTTTTGTTTAAGCAAAACTGTTTAAAATTTATTTAAGCTTAAGGATTTATGGTGTTTTCAGAGCATCAAAAATTGCAAGTATTCTCGTTTGATTAAGTGTGTTAATCGTGGGATATCTTTGATAATTATAACCATTTAATTTAATTTAATTTCTCATCTTATTACAACCAGTTGTGGCGCCACTATTGAGCTCCCCCTATACAGCTTAGGGACCTTGGCCATGAGGCACTTTGAGCCGAGGATCCAAGGAATACGAGACTGTGGCCGAGGCAAGGACCCGAGACTTCGACTGCGAATGCGGAAATGCGCATGCCTGCGTGTCCTTGCCCTTGGTCCTTGGTCTGCGCCGGGCAGTGCAGTTGTAATTCTCATGGTGTTGTCGTAGTGCCCCTGAAATGCTTTTAACCTTCGTGCAGCCGTGTGGCATGTGCAGCATGTTGCAGCACCCAAACATGCGCCTTTGCACCGACGCTCTTTGCAGAGAGCAAGAGAAAGAGAGAGAAAGAGAGAGAGAGAGAGAGAGAGGGAGAGACTGTGGCTGCATTGTGGGTGATCCCCCTCCCCAGGACCTAGAATAGTGGTGTTGTCTGGTTGCCCCTGCCACGTGCCGCCACGTTGCAAATTTCATGGCGCTGTCATTGACCATGATATTTGGCCGCTATATATGTACATATATATATATACACATATAGGAACCATAATCATTGTGGCTCCTGCCAGGGCCAAAGGCGTCCCAATGCGATGTCCTCGACGGGGAGGCTGCGGTGTCTAGCTTCGGCCCTTAGGGTTCGGCGAGGTTAAATGTTATTAATTCAGGGTTTCATTTGTTTACAATGAGCAAATAAATGACCACAAGGGGTTCAGATGGGTGATTTTAAAAACTTGCTGGTTTTTTAAGATTTAAAAAGTGGTATAGTTCAAGAGGGGGGTGTTTCTTTAACATAAACTTTTTGATTTATGTTTATCTGAAACAAAATCCCTGATCTCTATCACTTTATCTGGTAAACGACCAAATATATAGCAAAATCACTTAATAAACTTACTCAGTGGAACACAATGGGGTGTTTCCAAATCTGATATAATAAGTTTTGTGAAATCTTAAGCTTAAGCAAAGGGAATCAAGGTTACAAGGCACTGTGCCCGTAGAACTTACCCCAAACGGAGTCGCAGACAAAGGAAGCCAACTCCATTAGAGTGCAACCCCTGTGTGGAGTTGGCTAAAAGCGAAGCTCGTGGAGGAAGTATCTCTGGCCCACGGCCCGACCTTACCAAACAAAATGTAGCCCAGCAAGTGAGTGTCTAGGAAACCGCTCCATTCCCTTACTCCATTTCCCGCTGGAACGTCTGACTTCCACACCCTGCGAATGCGAACGAGTCTGGAAGTTTGCTTTCATTTCGCTGCCCGAAGGGTTGCAACTCCAGGCAGACAGACGGGGGACGGAGATGCAGAGAAATCCACCCACTCGGCGTCTTTTTGCAATTATTTTTAATTTCTGTGCTACGGCCAACTCCCGGAATGCCAAAAAACTTTTTGCAACCCCAAAAAGGAAGCAAGGACAAAAAGGGGCAAACAATTCTAGACAGGAATGAATGCAGGAACAGACCTGAGAACATGAATGTTCGCTTTGCGAAAAATATTGGCTACAGTGGAGTATCCAATGTTGCAACTGATATAAAGTAATATATGAGTGGATTATTATGGTTATATATAGTATACAGTAGTATACAGTATAACTATATTTGATAAATAAATAATTTTTATACTGTGATAATCTTTTCTTGTGATAAAATATATTTAATAAATTAATTTAAAATATGGGTTATCACCTAGTCTTTTTAAGAAGTATATACTTGGTTTACTAAGCTTAAATTTTTAACGTTAAAGATCATATACTTTTTATATAATATATTAATATTTTTTTTAACAAACCTTAAATTAAAGCATAAAAGATCTTATGGTCTTTATAAGATCTTTGCTATAATAGGGTGGTTTTTAATGGAAAATTTTATGAAAAGTAAAAAGCCCATTAACATAATTAATATTGGGATCATTAAATATGAATTTAATATAACCAAAAAATAAATACAAAATTAAAAGAAGTATTTAATTGATTTTCTATTAAACACTTCAATCCATTTAGCAGGCAACTGCTTGACTTAAAAAAGCATTGCCTACATTTTGGCGCTAGACAGGATTTCCCTTAAATCTGGTTTCTTTCTTTCTCCCCTTTACTAGTTTTTTTTAAAATAAAATCAGTAATGTTCTACTTCATAAATTAGAAGAATTTAATATTAATTATATAATTTTTATGAAATTTTAATAAATATTTTTTTATTTATTAATTTTGTATCTATTTATTATTGTCTCATCCCATTTATCGAGCTGCCACTGTAACGACTTCCATGTCCGCGTCTAAGTTCCACGGCCCACACGTCCATTGCACCCCCAATCGGCTTTGTACATTGACTTCTCTGGGCTACGCTTTGTTTTCTGCATTCGCTGCATGTTAAGCTCTCGCTAGCTCGCTCTCGCTCTTGCACTCACTCTCTCTCTCTCTCTCTCTGGCCCCGCTCAAGGCGGCTCTCTCTCGCGCCGTAAGCTTCTGCTCTCTCCCATACCACGACCTACCTTACCCACACCCACAGTGGGCTGCGTTTTCTGCAATCGCTGGTGCTGCCGCTTCTTCCTCTTCTGCTTCTGCTTCTGCTTCTGGCTTTCCCATGCACAACTCCCATGCGGGCAGCGGCGTCGACGGCGATAGCGCTGCCCGTTTTCATATTGAAAGTAGAATTTTTCACTTTTGCGAAAAATGTGGAAACTCAGAACGAGACGACGGGTCGAACTCAGTCATTTTGACGACGTCATGTGGAACGCACCGTTGCGTTCCGTCTCCCAGTCTCGCGTTCTTCGTCTACTTCTTACTCTCAATCTGCGCAATCGTCTTAACTTTCGTTTGTTAAACAATAAATAAATAAAAAGTAAAACCTTAGCGAACTACTGTAAATGTAAATCGTATTGCAAATATTCGATCGGTCGAAATACAAGCAATCCCCCGGATGCGGATGCATCGCAAGTATCTGTGGGATGCGCGAGGCGATTAAGTGAACCCTTTGTAAGTGAAAATGATACAGATATGCCATGGAAATCGGTGGGGTTTCAGTGTTGTGAGAGCTTTGTGTGCCAATTTAAATAAATAAATAAAAATGAAGACGGAAATCGTACAATGAAGATCGAAAGTATTACAAATTTTGATTTCTTAGAGTCAAGAACTCGTTTTTTAAAACAAATTCGAACCTAAAATTATAAAAAAATAAATGCGGAAACATTTAAGTTAGAAACCTAACTATTTATGGGATTTTTCTTCAAATAACAAACTAATTTGGATTAATTATCACATAATTTTTAACTTAAAACAAGTAAAACATAAAAATAAATACAAATTCGTGTCTATAATAATAATTAAAATAAATATGGGTAAGAAATACTGCCAAAAGGACTTTTTAAACACTTTTGAAATAAAATCAACAACAAAAAAACTTTAAATTTAAAGAAAAAAATAAAAAACTAAATAAAAAATTTAAGGAAAGAAGAAAATATTATATAAATATCTATATGTACGAAGTTCTATTAAAAAATAATCATTCATTCGCTCAAAAAAATCATAAATTTTAATAAAATGAAGTATAAATTATAAAACAATGCTAAAGTGTTAAAAAAATTAAAGTGTTAATCGAATCTTAGCTATACATGTTCCAACAATAAATATTCAATAAATACGCTTAAAAGAAAAGAACATTTTAAATAAGCAGCTTCAAATTCGAGACAAAAACCTGGATTAAAAAACAGTAAATAAAAGAAAATAAAAGGAGACCTCCTATATATATAAATAACCTTCTAAAAATCGGTAACCCCCTTGACCTTTCACTCTCGGAATCGACTTGTAACTAAGCCTTCAATTAGATGCTGAAACTCCAAAAATCATCACTATGAAAATGGCAATCGAACCCCTCGGACACCCAGCCCCCCCCCCTCTTTGGTACCCCATTCCCCCGGCTGTCTGACTCATTCCACTTGGCCCGTAACTTCGTCTGGAGTTGCAACCCTCATTAGAGCCGGAGCCACACCCCCTGCAAGTGCCCCCGCACCCCGCCCACTCCTTGCAACTCCGCAAAAATGCAGATACCCCAAAAAGCTGAGCGGAGAACTAACAGAGCGATAACAGTGCGCTGCTTGCTCAGCTGTAGACGCTCTGTTAGCTCTAGCCTTGCCTTGGTGTGGGTGAACTTGAACACGCACACGTGTGTGTGCTCCCGTTCTGGTTCGCTCTCTCTCTCTCTCTCTCTCTGTCTCTTGCCGCTCGTGCTCGTGCTCTCCTTCTAATCGCACTCTGCTCTCTGGCTTTCTCTCTTCCGCTCATTTCTTTCTATTTCAAGTTCTTATTTTGCAATACAAGTACGAAAGCATGCCTGTGTTAGCGTTCAGTGTTAAGGTCAATACATTTGCCGCCTTTGAATGGGGCTGTGTGTGTGTGTGTGTGTGTTTGGGGTTTTTTTTTTTGTGCGGCCTATGTGTGTAACTGCACTTGGAATAAAAAGGAGTGTGTCGATAGAAATGTAATAAAAATTGTGACCTATTTTTAAGAAGGTAAATTGATTTGTTTTTTTTTGAAATTTTAATTTATATTTCGACAAAATTAGCATTTGAAATTAAACTTTATAAAGGAGCCTAGATATTTTCATAATATTAATATTTTTACTATATAAAGAAAGGAAATAACTAAATATATAGATTGATTATACCTTTAGTTAAATATAAATATTTGATAAATATTTATATTCATTTTTTAAATTATATTTTTCGAAAGAATATTACTGATTTAAGATGATTTACTTGCAGTTTCTTTTCTTTTCTTCTTTTCCCTCTTTAAGAAGCTTATTAAAATATTAATTTCTTAACCCCAGCTTTTTTCAAACTTTAATAAATATTGAAAAGTTTTTAAAATAATAATTCATATTTTCTAAATTATATTTTTTGAAAAAATATTAAAGATTTAAAATGATTTACTTGCAGAGTCTTTTCCTTTTCTCTTTTCCCTCTTTAAGAAGCTTATTATTATATTATATTAATTTCCTAACCCCATCCCTTTTTAAACGTTATTTCTAACTAATAAATATTGAAAAGTTTCTTTTTTAATAATAATTAATATTTTCCCTCTGTAGATTTCCCCGCCGCTTGTGAGGTTACGTTATGTTTGTTGATTAGTCTGCTATTGAGTGTTGTTGCCATGCACACTGAATGTCAGCGTTGCCTCTGCCGCTTCGCAAATAGCGGTTTATTTTGCTGCACAATGTTATTGCAATTGTTGTTGTTGTTGTTGTTGTTGTTGCTTTTATTTTGGAGGTCTTTTCCACTGACGTTTGCGGAAACTTCCGCCTGGCACGATGCATCATCATCTATCTCTCAGTGGCGTTACGGAAAATGCATTTTGCTTTTCACTTGACTTTTCGTACAAAACAATGTCACATGTTTGCTCTGGTTTTGTTTTTTTTTTTTTGCGAAAAGGTGAACGAGTGAAAGTGAGCGAAATTATGCGATTTACATGACTATTAATGGGGATAGGCAAGGTTTATCCTTATGGAAATATTTTCCAGATATAAATGAAGTTGCAAAATTATAGTATCATTTTATTTTGGAATTATTTATGTAAGGTTATTTATTTAATTAAAATTTAAAAATTAATTTACTCTTTTAATACAATCAAAAATACACAATTTCCTTCCAACTTTGAATATATCATTACTTCTACACTCCACCAGCTCCTCTTATTTCCTCAATTACGTTCAGACCGAACCTACCTCAATGCGTAACCCTGCCCTAACCCAGGAAAACTCAACTCAAACTCAAGGAAAAACCCACTCCCCTGTCCAGGAATCTGCCCCGCACGCACATATTACTCATACGCACCCGAGACCCGGAAGTTGAGGCCCAAAAAAAAACACAACCCCCAAAAGCAAAGCAACAACCCTTGGAAACTTCTTGAAAACTCCCCCATGGAAATGCCCCAGCCCAGAATTTGTTAACCCCCCCCCGAAGCAAGACAATGAAAAGAAGAAGCTGAAAAAGCATTATTATGTGCGTCTTTTGCTTTTGGCCCATTCGCATTTATTTTTGTTTATTTATGTTTTGCTTGTATTCTTCGCCTTCGCGCCTTTGCTTCCTCGTACGCAGACGCGCTCTCTCTCTCTCTCTCTCTCTGCAGCTCTCTCTCTCTTACCGATTTCCGCTCGCTCCTGCTCATTTCCTCTCATTTTTCACACGGTTTTCACTTTCGTTGTGCAGCTTTTTCAGCGAGAGAGATAGCGAGAGAGAAAACCCGTTGCCTCTCCGCAGGTTCTGTTCTGTTCTGTTCCGTCTGGCTTTCGGCAAAACGAAGCTTTTGCACAGTCGAGAAAGTACGGCCAACGCAACGGTTGCGATATATATATTCTCCAGCCGCGATTTTAGCAAAGCGCAAAAAAAACACACAAAACACAGCAGGAAAAACAGCTGAGAAAAGTGAAATATTACAATTGAAAAGTAGATAGAAAATTGCACAAGGAAATAAGGAGGAAATCTGTGCTGTTTATCAAAATGTGCAATAATTATGGGACAGCGCCGTGCTGCCTTACATAAGCCATAAGCGGTAGCCCCATTGTCAAGGGCGCCAAAGTGTGGGCCACATTTGAGCCGTGACCGTGGCCGTAACCGTGGCCGTAACCGTGTCCGTACTCGTGTCCGTGTATCGTCTCCGTCGCCGTCGCCGTCGCCGTAACGCATCGGGAGCGTCCGCATCCGCGTCCTTGTCCTTGTGCAGGCCGAGAACAGCTGCTTGGGTCCTTCTCCCGCGTCCTTGTTCTTGAACCAAAAAGTCCTCCGCAAAAGCAAAAAACAACAACAAAAAAGTAATAATAATATCCCCAAATCCGCCTCCCCCAGCTGTTGCTCTCGCCCATTCCCTCCCCCGTCTAAGCCGACCCTCAGCTGTGGGCCCATAATTCGAGTGAAAAAAAAAAAGAAAAATATACATATGAAAATGTTGGAAAATCAGTAAAACAGCTGTGGCATTCCAAGTGAGGATATAATGTGTTTTACAATGTGTTTCAATAAGCTGTTCCTAATAAACAAATCCGGCAAGCATTCGCCAGGCACAAAGGTCAAAAGTCAGCAAAGACAAGTGTAAAGTCCTAAATAATAATTTAAAAAATAAAAAACAACAGCAAATCAAATTAAAAATCAAACAAAGTTAAAGTGAAAAGTAAAAGTTCTTAAAGTGTAATTAAAACAAGTTGGCAATCTATCAAAGCTCCTGCAACGTCCCCCAAAAATAACAAAACTTAAAAAATAACCATAAATATATAAATATATTTTTCTAGAGGTGTTTAAAACATAAGAAAACAAATAACCAATTAAGCCTACTTCCAAGGAAGAACATAAAGCGGAAATCTAAATTAAGAAAAGCTAAGAAAAATCACTGCTCAGGTTTAATAAAAAGAAAGTTTGTAACAACAAGTTTATAACAGCGTTGTGTTTCATGTGCAAAATCTATAAGTAAATAACTCATATATACATATATATATTTTTGGAATAAAATACTAATTAATAAATCTTGTGAATTGTGTAACTTGCAACTTGCATAAATTATATAAAATCGCGTAAGAAATCAATGTGTAAATAAACAAATAAAAGGTTTAAACTTTATACACTCGCACACCCGAAATACGATCATCAAATAAATATATATTCTTATACATATTATTCAACGATTTTAATCAATCAATACATCAAACAAACCAACAATCAATCGATATACTTCAATTTGCAAATAAAGTGAGTTAAAATTTGAGTATATTCTTAGAGGACGCTTTGAAAAGATTTTAAATATTGAAATATTTAAAATATATTCTCGATCCACAGCTACTTCAAGGAAATACCTACAAACATACTCAGCCGCTGGTGGTGTGGATCGAACGGAGCATAAATCAGCAAACAATAAACCATCAAGTATTATTAGCAACTAAAAGCGAACTCAGACTCGGAATTCAATAATTCATTCAACTCAACTCAGTCGAACCCATTGTCATTGTCAACGGAAGAAGCCTCAACCAGAATACAACAGAAACAGATAAAGATATATATATATATATATATTTATATGGATATATGGTAAGGATCGGGCGAACGCTAAGCTACAACTAAGAACTAAGGACACAACCAAGAAAACTCTCTAGGATACAATAGCATACAGAATACAAAATACAAAGGACAACTTTTTCATGCAACTTTGAAGGCTGACGAAACAAATATTTTGATAATCCAAAATCCAAAAGCAAACAAAAACAAATTACAAATTACAAGTTACCACAACAACAGCAACAACAAAAGCGTTAAGAAGAAGAGACTGATTTTAAACTAAAAAACAAGGAGCAAGCAACGGCAAGGATAGAAAGGACAGCAGCAGTGAGGCAAAAGTGATTCAGGATCAAATCCACAAAACAAGCAAGGCAACAACTCTTTCCATACAACAACAAACAAACATATTTAAATTTTATCTAAATACAAGAGAAAAAATCTATATTTTTGTGCGACTTTCACGCTTTTCTTTTTGAACAAACAACATGTTGAAGAAACTCAAGTGCATGGAGGCGGTCCAGGCAGCAGCTGCCGCTGCCTCAGGCGCCGCCTCCGGACCGGGATCCACCTCGGGTTCCGGCTCCAAATTGATCAAGACCGAGCCCATCGACTTTGAGATGCTGCATCTCGAGGAGAGCGACCGGCAGCAGCAGCAGCAGGATCTAGAGCGGGAACGGGAGCGGGAACGGGAAAGAGAGCCCAGCAGCAGTGCCTCCCAGATCCCCCAGAGATACACCCACGTCCAGGTGCAGACCGTGCCGCCACGCCAGCCCACAGGTCTGACCACACCCGGTGGCACCCAGAAGGTGATCCTAACTCCCCGCGTGGAGTATGTGCAGCAAAGAGCCACCAGTTCCACGGCCGCTGCTGTCAAGCATATCTACACATCACAGCAGCAGCAACAGCAGCAGCAGCAAGTGCGATCCATGCCGCCCGAGGGAACGGCTCTGCTGACCACCGCCTCGGGATCTGCTGGCGGAACGCCACAGATCATCATCACCCGCACCCTGCCCTCCAGCCAGCATCTATCACGTCGCCACTCGGCGAGTCCTTCGGCCCTGCATCACTACCAACAGCAGCAGCAGCAGCGGCAACAGGTGTCGCCTCCGCCGCTGCACCACCAGCAACAGCAGCAGCAGCAGCAACATGTACGAGTGATCCGCGATGGCCGCCTGTACGATGAGACCACTGTGGTGGTGGCGGCCACCAGACGACATTCGGTGTCGCCACCACCGCTGCACCACCACTCGCGATCGGCGCCCGTCTCCCCGGTGATTGCCAGGCGAGGGAACGGCAACTACATGGAGCCGCAGTATCAGCAAAGGCAGACGCCACCACTGGCGCCGCCACCGCCTCCTCCTCCGCCACCGCCGCCGCCACCACCACCCCAACAACAACAGCAATATATCTCCACTGGAGGACCACCACCCACGGCGGCGGCTCGCAAGTTTGTGGTCAGCACCAGCACGCGACACGTGAACGTGATTGCAGCCAATCACTTCCAGCAACAGCAGCAGCAGCAGCAGCAACATCACCAGCACCAGCAGCAAGTGATTGCCAGTGTTAGCTCCAGCAGTGGCTCCCCCAGTGGCTCCACCAGTGGCTCTTCTTCTGCGCACATCTTTCGCACTCCCGTGGTGTCCAGCTCCAGCTCTAGCTCCAGTTCGAGTGCCAGCAGCAACATGCAACACCACCACCAGCAGCAGCAACAGCAGCAGCAGTCACAGAATCTGGGCAGCTCGGTGATGCGGCCACCGCCGCCGCCGCCACCGCCCAAGGTCAAGCATGCCTCCAGCTCCAACAACAACAATAACAGTAGCAGTTCCAACTCCACCAGCAGCAGCAACAACTCTGGCAGCAACGGCGAGGAGCCTTCCAGCTCGATTCCTGATCTAGGTAAGTCTCTCGCTCTCAACTCAAACTGTTTAACCAGCAACCCGTTGACCCTGACGGCACTTGCCGATCGCTATATGGTTGGGATATATACATATATGGATAAGTCGGTTGACAGGTTCCTACCATAGCCATACATAAATATATATAATATGATGCCCCTGAACAACAGAATATTCATTAAAGCAGCTAGAAAGGGATATATGTCTTTTGGAAAGTGCTTAGAAAATTATTCTGGAAGGGGTTTTTTGGGTTGGATTTTAAATATTTAAGGACTATTTTGTTAATAAGTATAGTTATTGTTTGATTTTTATTAAGTATGTTATATAAAAACTGAATTATTAAATGATGTATTATACATTTTGAGAGAGACTGCACAGAAGACTTTTCTTGGTTCATAAATTTAAGGCATTCATTGCCTGTTTTTAAGGTTTATAAATTTTAAATTATATCTATAAGCAATTCAAATTATATAATTATCAAAACTTCAATCTTTTTAACTGTAGCTCAGTGTTAAAACTGTGGCCAGACAAACTTGGCGCATGTAGGAAATCAAAATGAATTCAGTCACCTGTGAGTCAGCGGTTAATAGAGCTGTTTTGTACAGTTACACGTAACTATATAAAGCATATAAAGTATAGAAAAAATGTGAGGGAATAACGGTTATGCTAAAAGGTCAAACTACATATGAGTAATTCTACTTTCTATATAGATCTGATCGAGAATATAAATACACCCATGCAGCACGTTTTGAAAGTGGAATGCCAGAGGTGGGGGATTGGGTCAATGGGTTAAAGTCTGATTTAAGTCACAAATAATTCCAATTCATCAGGGGATTACCTCATAACTTTCAGATTGGAATGATATATGTATACTAAGCCCACTTATGTCCAGTCCCCAATCAGGGGCTGCACCTCAAAAGCACAATTTTTATTTAAATTTAATTATCAATTTAAATTGAAATTGAAATTGTTTTCGGGGGTTGGTCAACAATGCCTGCTCGACACACATATTCTTTTTTTTTTTTGCAATGCCAAGGTTGTGCGATATATGTTATATATATTTCTATATATATATATATACAAATATATTTATTTGTGTTAATTTTTTGTGTGTGTTCAGGCAATTGCTTGGCTGCTCTCTCACCTTGAACTTCAACTGGAATAAACTTGCCGCTCTGTCTGCTGATTCTCAGCTCTTCTCTGACGTGATATCTGACTTTTTGTTGATGTCGCATCCGAATTGGAATTGAATCTGCATATATGGGTGAAATGCGTATAAATGAAATATATCTTATTTTTTCTGCTTTTTGTTTTCAATTTATTTATGAATAACTTGCATAGTTGCATCTGCAATGCTGATTCTACTTGGCTACTTCCGTTTCTTGTAGAGTTAGGTAAAAATAAAAGAGAATTTATTTCAGTTTATTATTCCCAAAAATTACATGTTCTATAGAAGTTTTCATAGAGTTATGTAATCTTCTGGTTTTTATTATGATTTTTAATTTATTTTTGCCATTTTAATGCCAATTCTTCAAATTGATTACTGTGATTGTCCCCTAATTATCACTAATTTATTTTTTTTATTTATTCCCAGTTCTTCAAACATTTTGTTTTGTTTAATTTCTGCTAGCATTTCCATAAATTATTCACTTTCAATTTTGTTTTGTTTTCGCCTTAAGCCTGAAATTAATCAAAGCTTTGTTTATTTTTCCGCGTAGTGCTTTGATTATGTATTATTATTATTTTTAGTACGGGTTAAATCATATGTTGGGTGCCAGCTAGGTGAGGAACCTGTTCCACGAATCCCCGAGAGAGACTTTAGCTCGAAAGTGACAGTTGAGAATGATTTTCGGGGGCTGAGAACTCTCGGTATTCTAATGATTTCATTCGCCTGAGCTGTGGGTTCTTTATTCATTTATTTTTATTTTTTTTGCATTAATTTTCTGTATTTGTTGTTCTTTTTATTTTGCACATTTCTCAAGATACGCTTAGTGAGTTATACAATATATATATATATAAATTTATATATGGACAGGCGTGTGTGGAGAACTGATTTCTTGGACTTGGCTTGAATTGGCTTGTTGTTCTTGCCATTCTCCCTGGCTGCCTGGCTAATAAATAAACGAGTCTGCGAGCTGATGCGAATAAAAGTCAAGGCCAACCAGAGTTGGCTTGAATAGATTTATTTGCCTTTTCCCCGGCCAAGAGGAGAAGAAATCTGTGAAAGTGATTTTGGAGAGCAGGAGGAGGAGAGAGTCTTCCCAATTTTGCTACCTGTTCCTTTGTATTTGTTTTTCGAAAGCGAGAAGTTTTCAATGTCAATGCCATATAACAACATATCAGTAGCAATGGGTCACTGTGTGTGTGTGTGTGTGCACACCACTCATAAACGTCTATATTCCCCATGAAACGTATATTTATATTCCATTGTTATCATTTTGCGCAAGTGACAGGCAGCAATTGTCGCACAAAAAATAAATACAAACATAACACACACAGGCCAAGGGATACACAGAGGCATACTTGAGGGGAAAATCAGGGGAAAAAGGTTGAATGGTTATTAAAACATATCAAGTGGATAATTTGCGAAAATATCTTATGCCTTATGATTTTATTTTTAGCCGGCAAATATATCAATTCTCAGAAGATAATAACCAATCATTTGTATTTAGATAGTGATTATAAAACACTTGACTTTCGTTCACATTTCAGTGCAAAATATACATTGTTTATTTATTTACTTTGTTACCTCAACCCCTCAACACTCTTGGTTGTGAAAAAATAAAAATAAAAATAAAAAAAGTCAAGTGAGGAAAGGGGCAGCTTACGCTCAGTGGGAAATAATTTGCATACGCTCGAGTTAGCCAACTGTTGTGTAAACCGTTCTACTAACTAGTATATAGAGTTACGCAAACTGTTATTTAAGATGGCAGCTTAAATGTGGCAGTTAACCTATTTAGTGATACAAAATATTGGAAGCAACAAAAAATATATATTTATTTAAATTCCAATAATTAGTTTACTATAATGCATTTTTATGTTAGCTTAAAACGCTGTAAAGGATTGATTGATTGATTGATTTCCCACATGATCCTATATTTTTAATTGCAAACTACAAGGGTATATAAACTTCGGCTTCCCAAAGTTAGTTTTCTTTCTTGTTTTCTATAAAGTTACCTAAACTTTCTTGATAAGTTATTAGCTTAACTGCTATGTAATAATTAATTGTGTAAGCTTATTATCAGTTAATAAACTATTATACAATTATCTTAAGTGCACTGAAGACTTTACTTAAATGTCAAGTGATTTAAATTCCAGAAACTCAATTAACGAATATATAACTGAAAAAAAAGGCTTTTCCATTTAGTTTATAGGCCATAATTTGATTACTAGGCCAACTGACAGACTGTAGCACTTACATATATGTGGGTTAAATGCATTTGGCTTATTGCGTTCTGGCCAACTTTCAATTGACTCATTAGCAGCGGTGCTTGTTTTTTTTTCGACTTATTTTTCCGGATTGCCTGGCCCAGTCCCAGTCCCAGTCCCAGTCATCCGACGACCTTGCCAGTGGAAATCTGGCTCTCACTCGCTTACATAACACCCATAAAGGGGCGATACTAAATGCAATTGCCACTTGTACTTATTATTCAATAGAATAAAAATCAAACGCGTAATTTGTTAAGGTTTGCTTGAACCTTTTGCCATTGCAAAAAATCGATCATAAAAATCAACGATCAACTGTGAGAGAGAGAGTCGATCGAAAAGGTGAAATAGAGAAAGAGAGAACAAGAGCAGTGGGCGGCATTGGGTGTTCTTCGACCTTGAGGTTATAGAAAAACTAATAATAAATATACCTACGTATTTATTGCTAATTTCCCATCAATCGCCATTGGAAAGTCAAGTGCCTCGCAGTGTGTTTCATAACTGAATTGAATATTGATGGAAGATTCTAATACATATTAATGACAATTCACCCGTCACATTGCGGTATTATGCGGCTTTTATTTAAGATGAATGTAAATATATTAAGGAAATAAAATGGCAATTTTATATGGAAATTTATTATCCTTTTAACTAACTTTGGGAAACAGAAATTTCTATACCTTGCAATGGAAATTAATCAAAGCCCAAAAATGCATTCATTTCCAATCGGAAATTATAATACAAGCATTTATAACTTTGTTTTGTCTAGTGAAATATATTTTAACAAAAAGTATAAAAGCTATCGAGATAACAGTTAATAAAATATTTTAATATAATAATGTTTAAAGCGAAAAATTAAAAGGTGTGCTAACAATTAATTTAAACAAAATTAGTCCAATTAATAGCACATTCTTTTGTCTAAAGAAAAATGTCCGTAATGTCCTTCCCTTTCGTATAAAATTCCTTTAAGCCAACTTGCTGGCCCTGAATTACATTCTTTATATTTTTTTCGCGTAATTACCCAACAGTTTGATTGATTTATAACTGTTGTACTAACTGAACTATGCTTAATTCAATTGCCAAACCCCTCCCTCGCCCATAAAATCCAATTTAAATCCGATTCTAAATCAACAAAACATTGACACAAAGTCACGCCAAGTCCAGGTCTGGTTATAACTAATTTTTTCAGTTACTTAACTGAACGCCAATAAAAAGTAAAAAAAAAAAAAACAGTTAACAAAACTATCTAGCGGATAAAAAATGCCACACAAAGTCGAGCAAAAGAAAACCTGTTCTAATAGAAAAAAAAACACAAAAACAAAATCAAACCAAACAAAACAAAAACAGCGAAATGCAAATAAAATACATATAATATTATACAATGTGCAATTGTATAAAAATGCGAATTACAAGTGGGCGAGAGAGCAATAAAAATGTTAGAAAAAAGAGAGAGAGAGAGAGAAAAAAAAACAAAAACTAGCAACAAGGTCACTTGGAAGCGGAAGAAAAATAGCTAAAAGGCGAAAAGCAATAGCAAAATAGCAATAGAAACAAAAACAAAAGCGAGAAAAAAATGTGACACACTGAAAGCGAGAACACAACACAATTACAAACACACACACGAACACACTCTTATGAGCGAGAGGCGGGCATGTGCGAGGGAGAGGTAGACAAGTGCAGGCGTAACGTGAATCTAGAACACTTCCTCAATGAGCGAGCGAGATGGCGCCAACAATTAGCGAAAAGCAAATTTGATTACAGTTACAACGGGGCGTATGAGTGATGTGACGTACTTGAGAGCGTCACATCGCATCTCGCTCTCGCTCGTTCTCTCTCTCTCTCATCGCATCTGCCCTCGCTGGGATTACCGTTACGATCGCATTGAGACGGAGGCTGTCTAACGGTAACGCCACTAGGCCAACACACACACTCACACACACACACAAGGTCCCGTTGGTAATCCCAAACCCAAGATTTTGCCTTTATGGATATTGCTTTACAGAGAAATTCGAAAAGCGGTATTTATGGCTATAATTATAATTAAGTACACGGAAAATAGTTAAAATATTAACGGTTTTTTTTTAGACTTTTAAAACTGTCTCCGAATTTTGTGATCAAAAAGCATTTATGATGCTTCTAATTTAATTAATGTAAAAAATAAACAATAATAATAATAATACAAATTTCTATAATAAAATTCGATCACTTTTTAAGTATGGAAAAGAACCGATTGAGAATTATAGTGGATTGTATATGAAAATAATCTTATACTTTCCTTACATTTTATGAAATTTTTACTTTGTTTAATATGGATTTATTTTATTTAAATTTCTGTTTACAATAAGATATAATGCAATGAAATGAATTTATTTTGTTTGCTTTTTTATTATACTTCCTATAAAATTGATTATACTTCCGATAAAATTGATTGATTTATTTTATTATAAGTTCTGTTTATATATACAGTTTATTTCCTTTTTTATTATACTTCAATTAAGCTTTATTTATTTTATTTACATTTCTGTTTATGAATATATTTCATATAATTCCTATAATTATTTTATGGTTTTAATTCGAGTCATAATATTTTACTAATACTTAATCAAAATACAACCCACACAGAATATTTCGCATATTCAATTTAAATGCTTTTGTTTATATACATGTATATACGTTTTTTTTATAATATACATATTTGTATATTCACTAGTTTTGTATAATTACTGCATTTGTTCTAGTGTCTGGCCCTGCTCTTGAAGTCCGACTCTGACATTATTTCTATTCAGATATTTTTTACATTGACACGTGCCGCTTTGTTGCGAAGGTTGTCCCCGGTCTGAGTCTGATTCAGTTGGTGGAAAGCTTTAAATTTCTTATAGCTGGCACCGAACTGAATCATATTTGTTTAGATATTAGATGACGATGTGAGGGAAAGCACCGATGGGCACGCAAATACTGAGATATAAATTCGAGTCTTACTTGAAGGTGGCTTTATAAAGTGAAGGTCGATTTATATGTCTCAGAAAATACTTCTTAAAGTGAATCATATTTTATGAATCTTGTTTCACTTTATATAACCCTTAACCCACTATGGTATATAAGTTTACTGTATTTAAGGATCATCCCTGGCTGAATTGCATTAATTTGTGCCATTGTTTGGCCAACTTTTAATTCCCCCTGAGTCATAGTCAGTGAGAAGACACAATGACTTGCCTGTCGTCCCCAATGTTTATGCAAATATCAACACCAACCCCCCTTCATTCACTCCCTAGCCCCCCTAGGCCACCCTGGAGTTGCCCTAAATTGCACATTTAGGTCATGAACCGGAAACGTCTTAATTACATGGAATAAGTGAAGCTCAAAGTCAATTTAAATGCACCACAAAAGTGAAAAAAAAATGCAAAATGAACAAGAAAATCAAAAGTACAAATAAAAAAAAAAATACAAAAAAGAGAGGAGTGCAAAACAGGCGCAGACAGAAAAGAATTGCAAATATACGTACATAAAAAAACTCGAATCGAGAGTTAAATAATTAAGCTGGCCAGCAGAGCAGAACAACAGGAAGGGGCGTCAGGAGGGGGACTTAAGGAAGGGCATCAGCGGACACAAAGGGCCCGGCTGGACTCTTTAAAAATAAATAAAAACAGCAAATTGGAACGAAATCCGTGCAGACAGCGGTCACCAGAAAAACAACAAAGGAGTTAAAAAATGAAGAAAAGTGATTTCTTATAAATATACAAAATTTCAAACTGAAAATTATATACATTTTCTAAACAATCTGTATACCTTTTGGAGTATTTTAATTTTAGTCAAAAGCTTGTAACACCATGAAGGAGTCATTTCCCACCCTATAAACCATATATATTATTGATCAGCATTAACAGGCGAATCGATCTAGCTATGTTTGCTAGAAATTTATTTTTTTCAAAATTTTTATTAAATTTTATAAGGGGTTATATCGTTAAAATTTGCAAAAATTGTCAAAATTTTTGATTTTCTCAAAGTTTAAATTGAGTATGCAGATTTATTACCCTAGAAAAACCTAACATAAAAAAGCTTTCCGATTTAAAATTAATGCTTTTTTGGCGTAGTAATGCGTTTTTAACTCTATGATTTTTTCCTAAAAATATAAAAAAGATCGATTTAAGGAATGCGAATATTTGAAGCTGAGTTATGATCGATTTTCGATACGATCCTTTAATTCAATTGCAAACTAGATTGGTGTATAAACATTGGCTTCCCGAAGTTAGTTGCCTTTCTTGTTTATTATTTAATATACTCAATCGTTAAATAAAATATTTAAATATATACTTCTTTTAGAATGAAGAATGTATTCTTTGTTGCAGTTTTACTGTCTGAAACAATCTTTCAATCTTAAAATGTAAAAAATTCCTCAGCCTCTCCACTGTACCCGCCATAAAGCAAGGCTGGTACGATATATCGAAGACCTTGAACTTTTGGTAACAACAACAGAATGCAGAACAGTTCAAAGCGACGAAGAAATGAGCCTGGAAAAAAATCTGAATCAAGCTGGCAAAGGAGCAGAGGCAGCACCATTAAATCAAGCAGACATTGGGTCCAATGTAGGGCAGACAGAAGAGAGCGGCACTACTTAGAGGGAGTATATATATATATCTTTATATATATATGTATATATATACGTATACGTCTGGTTATTAGCAGGATCGGGGCAAAAAAATACAAAAACTGGTTGGCAAAAGGAAGCGCGCGAAAAGAGCCCCTTTTTTGCCTTTGCCTCTGCGTGGTGGCTTCGGCAAGTGCCATTGACCTACAAGCAAAAGTCGTTGGCTTCTTGTGGATCGCCAAGAACGCAAAAAGAGACAGGGATAGGGGGAGAGAGAGAAGGACAGAATAAGAGAGAGAGAGAGAGAGAGAGAGGGAGCGGGAGGGAATACGAGAGAGAGACAGAGGGAGGCATCGCAAAAGACAGCACGTGAGACAGGCAAGGGAGAGGATGTTCACAGAGAAAATCTATATTAAGAAATATTGAAACAAAATCTCTAAAAATTAAATAAATATTGAATATATTTAATTCTAAGCTTTCTATAAGGAATATCTAAAGTATATAATGCCCTTGGGGGGAGGAAGAATCTTTCAGATCCTGAAATTACTACCGGAAAATATCAAAAGTAGTAACTATTTATGATTTTCTTATAGCACACATTCTTAAAAATCGGAATTCTATTTAAAATATTTGATCTATTCGTGTTTTTTAATAAAAAAATATTAGGATATTATAAAATCTTTGATCTATTCATGATTTTATTAAACAAACATTCTTTAAACTCCGGATAATGTTTAATATTTTATCTAAAACAAATGTTGTATAATAAAAATTTTTAAAAATCAGAATATTATAAAATATTTGATCTAATCATGATTTTCAATAACAAACATAATATTAAATATTTTATGTATTTATAATTTTTCTACAATAAAAATTCGTACAAATCAGAATATTATAAAATATTTGATATATTCATGATTTTCCTATATCAACCATTCTCTAAAATCTGAATTTTATGAAATATTAATCAATTTAAGCTTAAAATAAATAAATCTGCTGCATAATTTCAATTAGGTTCAATTCTTTTAAATAATCCAAATTATAAATTAAAAATAAAATCAATTAATTGATTTTAATCTTTTTACTAAAATATTTTCCGGTGTAGGACATCTCCTAGGGTTGGTAGGTAGGTGGGCTTGGCCTTGATATTGTCAACGACATGACTTCACCCGAACCAAAAACAAAAGCAACCAAGAACTCCACGAACATCAACAGAGAATTTAAAAATACAATAAAAAAACAAAAAACAAAAACGAAAGAGAAGGGGAGATAGGCGAAAGAGAGAGAGAGAGAGAGAAGGCCATAAGAGCGTCACGCCTGGGAAGCTTGGGGGCGCTATTTATACCTTTTGAGTCGCCTTTGTGATCAGCTTTTTGTTTATTTGCGCGCCTAAAACGTTCACGGATTCTGCAGAGTGCAGAGAAGGGGGAACCCCATCTCTCGCCCCAAAAACTCCTCAACTCCGATTCGCAGCGATTCGAATTGTGGCTGTACTCCGATCTGCAATCTGCATTCCCGTCTATATGTTCTTCTCACACACACATCGGGGGAATAGGGGCATATATAGCCCAAGTGCAGTGCCCTTGACTTAGGTCAATAACACACACGATCGGTTGTTGTGGCCTGGCATTTATGCTGGTTTATTATTGGGATTATGTGGATCAGGAGAGTGTCTAAGATAGTTTTTATATTAAAATATATCTTTGAAGGAAGAGGATAATTGGAGGATTATAAGAAAATATAGAGCGTAGAACTATATAAATTTTTAAAATAGAAAACAAATGCTTAGGGAATTTATTTAAATATTTTTCGAGTCTTCTTGCTGCTGTCTTTAAATATCTTTTATCAGTTTCATTAAATATTTTTCAGTCATTTAATAAAATATATAAAAGAAAATGTTATAGCTGAGCTTCTAAACATTTTAAAAATTCTTTTGAATATTAAATGTTGCAGTGAAACCAACTAAACCAACTACAAATTATATCAAAAAAATATGTATAAATTGACCCAAGTAATCGATTGATTGATTAACTTCCCCTCACAAAACCTATATCCTGGCAGGACCAAGGACCTTATTAACCAAAAACAAAAATACCTAAAGTAATCGCAAACGTTGCCACTTAAATTACTCGCCGCTTATCCTTGGACATGCCATTGCCACTTGACAGTGACCTTACAACCGCCGAATGGCACCACCCCATTGGCTATCGCCACCCTAAAAATTTAGCCACCCAATTTCCACCCCCTCCTCAGCCCCCTCCTGCCCTTGATGATGGGGCAGCAACTGCTGCTGCATAACCTTTGCCTTGCATTTGGAGGCGATGCGCATGAACCTGACATTGAACGTGAATGCGATGGCAATGAAATTTTCTTACACATTTCCTAGAGTAAAAGAGAGAGGTACAAAATGGCAGAGAGAGAGAGAGAGCACCAATATGGGTGGGAAATGGAAAAAATAACACCACTCCGCCCCGTTGGCCGAGCATTTTTGATGGCATTCTCTACATTGTTGCTTTGCGCCGGGTCTGCCAGTTATAGGGGCCGGACTGGGGTTATGGGGGGTTATAGCGTGGGCACCCGACGTTGTATCGGAGGTCAGGTCAGGGCCAAAGCACTTGACATTTCTATCCCCCCGCCATGGGCCTCATAAATATTCAAGTGCAAAATAGTTTTCTTGGCCTGCCACTTCCCTCTATATATGTACATATAGATCTATATGGGTTAGTGTGTCAGGCAAAAGTTTGATTGGTTATTTCTTATAAACAACAGTAGTATTGCCTGGTCCCCCAGATCCCAGTCTGGTGTCATTGACCCAAAGCATATAACTTGGAATTTCCAGACAATTAGCTGGATTTAATTACAAAAATTCGAGCATTTCCTTGGAATAATGCCGTATTTATTCAGGTCTGAATGGGAGCACTTGTTTATAGTTCATGCAAGTGGTGACTTTCGATTTCACTGGCCTCAATTGAAAGTTGTCTTGGAGAATTTATACTGTATAGATATTTGTTTAAAAATGTAGGATTTACAATATATAGAAATTTATTTTCAATTAAAACTAGATTATTTCGTTTGATTTGGACTTGATTTAAAGCCAATATATTTTTATAAACTGTATTATAAAACCCCTTTGGCCTGACCATACTTATCTACAACCGACAGCAACTCCCCATTGTCATATCAATAATATTTACGAATTATCCATAATATCCTTAATATCTCAAGTGTATTTTTCTTTCATTATAATCATTCTAAATCACTTATTAGCGGAATTTCCCCTCAGTCCAATCAAACCCCATTAAGAGCACTTAATTGAGAAGGGTTCGATACTAATTTCCTTGGAGCTTCAAGAACGATTATCAATGGTTTCCTTGGGTCTCGTATTGCATCTCGTATTGCAACAGTAATGAACTCGACCAAGTGACACACACAAAAAACAACTTTTCACTTGCAACTAATAGAATTTCGCTTGATAAACTTTCCAAGAATCGGAGAAGGCAAAATATGTTCATAACAAAAAAATTAAATTACGTTGGCCACTCTCTCACAACACTCACGTAACAAAAAAAAGGGTTTCTGCTGCTTTCAGCCATTCTCTTTCGCTCTCGCAGCGTCCTTTTTGGCTTTATAATAGTTTACACTGAAAAAATAAACTATTAAATATTCATTTAAGATGAATATTTATTGCTAAGACATAACAGTTTATCACTTTGAAGTTTATAACAAAAGGCTACAAATTTCTTCCTACAAATATTACTCATACGCAGTGTTGTCTTTAATATATTATCTTGCATTTCTTGTAAGAATTTACTTTTAGAAAGACAGTAATAATATTTAGGAATAATTAAATACAAAAATATAGTAACACATATGATTTGTCTCTAATAATATCACTCATACGCACTGTTGCCAGAATTAATTTCTATTATTTGCATAGACATTCCGCGTTTTTTTTTTTATAATTCAATAACAAGAAGTACATCTTGATGAAGTAGCGGTAAACTATATATTTAAAATTTAATTATATATATATTTTTGTAGGACATTTTAATTGAAGTCAGCTTGAAACTCTGTGAACCTATAAATCATATTTTTCTCGATATTTCAATTCAATTAATAATAAAAACTTGAAGATAGTAGAAATATATTTGAATAGAGTACAATATATTGGAAACTTAAATAAATGAAAAATAAAACAAATGAATCAATACTAAAAGGTTAAAAGTTTCTTACGCATACGCAGTGTAGCCCTTGCTTGCTTATTTTCCTATTTCAATAATAAAAAGTTTATCCAGTAGGGTAAATATAATATATTAAAAAAAAAAAATAATTTATTTTAAATTTTAAAATATGGTTTTACGCTTAATTCATGTTTTAATGCTAAAGAGTTAAATGTTCATTACTCATACGCAGTGTGGCCATTATTGACTAGTAAAAATGGAATTTTTAAATATAGTTTATCAATCATATTCAAAAGCTCTATAACAATTATACTTAAGTTGTATTCGTTAAGGATATGTCCTTGTTTATAGCAAGAATATATATGTTTACATAAACAAGGACTCTGATTTTTTTCCAGTATATTGTTTCTGCTGCTGCTTGAAATTGACAAGTTCTTGTTCATGGTCAGGGCCGTGCTGTGGGTCCTGTCTGTGTGTGTGTGTACGTGTGTGTATGTGTATGTTTGTGTGTGGATTTTGTGGACTGCAAGATGGCAATGAAATGTGCATGCGTTGACAACTACACACACAAAACACACACACACACACACAGGCAGCAACAGCGGTCTGAGCGCGTGTGCCTCGGATTGTATAATGAACGCACAAGGACACGGCTAAGGACGAAAATGGCAGGCTCTCTCTCTCTATCACTCCCTCCCTGTGGGTGTCCTGTGTGTGATAAGCAATGTCAATGTCAACTTATAATTGCCATTTCGGCTTCAATTACCAACACTCTTGATGTAATGATGAACTTTG
This sequence comes from Drosophila bunnanda, assembly GCA_035046265.1. Taxonomy (NCBI): domain Eukaryota; kingdom Metazoa; phylum Arthropoda; class Insecta; order Diptera; family Drosophilidae; genus Drosophila; species Drosophila bunnanda. The sequence goes on from JAWNOB010000075.1 coordinate 11,352,023, forward strand.
CTATACTTGTAAGGATTTTCGTAAAGGATTTCCTTGTGTTACACTAACCCAATTTTTTCCATCATTATCTCACTAACTTTTGGCATTCTATCCAGCTATATTCCGGCATTTCCTACTTGCGTTTAGTTGGTTATTATTTCAGAATTGGCGAAATTCAGTTCAGTTCGGCCATAGTATTCTTTCGACGAAGCCTTGGCTCACTTCCGTGCCTTGGGTAATTTCCCTGGCAGCTTGCCCACTGTGCTGCCAGAGTTGCCACCACAAGTCCCACACTCTCAATCATCAATTGTGCTTTGACGTAGCTCCCTCCCAGGTCTAGGGGCCCGGATTGACCTCACCCACATTACTCGGTTTCGTAGGAACACTCACTTTATGTACTTAAATATATATTTAGACTTACCCACGCGTCTGTGTTCTGTGACATTGAAAATGTATATATTGAAACGTTTCGATATCGGTTAGTCGACCGCCAGTTTCCGCATTAAGTTTTCTAATGAACTTGCTCTGTCGCACAGGTGGAATTACAGGTGTACACATATCTAGAGGAAGCAAAAATAGGAATATAAATGGGATTTAAATAAATTATTGACAGGTGCTAAGCTATGGGTAACCTAAGTAATTGAGGAAACATTTAATCAAGTGACTAATCAGGGATTATAATAAATGAGAATATAATTACTGTTGAAACTGTAGCTCTGTCTTTTGTTATGGTATTTATTGCTCATATAAGTTAGGGCTTAAATATATTGATAAATCTAGAGTTTGATTTATACTCAATTATTTATTATGTTAGGATTTATATTTCTTCAATAATGACTATATTTACTTGAAAGAGTATTAAAATAGTAAAGATCAGGTTTTTTATTTAATAATAAACCTGTTTTTTAATATATAAATAGATTTAGATATTATAAAGAATTGCCAAGCAAAATACTGAAATATTATTGAAGACTTGTAAGCATAAACCCTTTCACCAAAATAACAATAATATATTTTAGTGTTGTATTATATTTTAATTAATATTTTAAATTGATTAATAACTTAGAAAATATTATACAAACAAAATCTTCTGCAAAGCATTAATAATCACTTCTGACCTAAGGACAATTTAAATTCGAAAACTATTTCCAGATCATTAATATTATTTTCTTTAAATTGATTAACGACTAAATTGGCATGAAACACATCAAGGAAAATAATTATTCAGAATATCATTTATATACTTTTTTTTATACAAATTAATTAATTAATAATCTTCACTCATCCAAGCGCAATTTAAAACCAAAAACTATTTCCCTAACATTATGTGCTCGATGGAAAATCGCATTTAGAATAATGCCACTTCACCCTCGCTAAAACACACACACTTTAGTGTATAATACAAAGATTATAATAATAACGAAACAACCACAAAATATAAATAAATAAATAAAAAGCAGAGGGAGTGAGCGAGAGAGAGTGAGTGAGAGAAAGAGAGAGAGAGGCTGGCCTTGCCTGAGGTCTTGTGTAAGCGACTAAATGGGGACCTACGTAATGTGTGTCACTCGCTACACACACACACACACACACACAGGCGGAGAGGGAGGCAAAAAGTAAAATGAAAATAAATTGTGATGGTCAAGGTCGTTGGCTTGTGCGCTCTGCGCAATAAAAAAACAAAAAAAGTGACAAAAAACAAAAACTGTGCAAAGAAATGGAAGAAACGAAATGTGCAAAACAAACAAATAAAAGTTAGTGAAACTCTCGACACGATGTCTGCAAATTGGAAGATATATCCCTAGCTTAACCCTACATTATTTTACTATAGAAAATCTACTCTATATAACGAGTTAACTTCCCTTTTCTTGATATATATATATAATAAATATATATAAAAACCTCTACTATACTTTATAAATTTAAATATATAATAAAAAAGTATACAAAAATACTATAAATGTAAATATATAATAAATACATACAAAATAAATTTCTCTAATTATTTGATAATATTTTTTTGCCCTCCTAAAGTTGACCCATATTTTTAATTAATATATTTTTCCCTACTTTTTTCATTGCAGGTATGTATAGAAAATCTTCACGTTTTTTGCTGTCAGGTTCAATTAAATGTAAGTCAGTCTCGGATGCCAGTTAATGCCACTCAAAGTCAATTAACTGACAATTTAGCCGGGGCTTAACTTCACCGTTTTGGCCCCCAAACCAATTACCCTTACACAAGGACCTACTCGATGTCCTTGCAGCCCTTACACTTTTTGTATTTTTCTTTTTTACAGTTTTCATTTTGCAGTCGGCAAGCAAAAAGCTTTTCCCTCTGCTGAAGGTTACTTGCGATCAAGGGCGGCTCAATGTCGGATCCTTGGTGCAGGATGTGACTGCAATGCACTGGGAGAAAGTTTAGGAAGTTTGAAATGAATATTAAAATAGTTATTCATTTGAAAAATTTGAGAATCTTCAAGAAACAAAATAAGCAATCTAAGGGAAGAAAAATTAGAAAATTATTAAATACTAATCAGAAAAATAGTAGAATCTTTCTCAAAAACGTTTAAATAATATATAGTTTTTTTTTTTTAATGAAAGAAGGGGTTTTAAGTATTGTTTCTAAGCTGAAAATTAATTATGTTCAATTGATTTAAGGTTGAAATTCATATAAGTGTGTTCTAAAATATATTTTATATCGAAGTTATATTTACTCAACTATATTTGCTTTAATTAGCAAGTGCATATATTTTTTTCCTTCCCTTTTTGGGTGACCTTTCTTTAAGGCCCTCCTATATTTTCCAACCCCCTTGTTGCAAACAGCTGTTTGCGGAATTCTCTCTGCCGCTGCAACTGTTGCACTTCCCGGTGGCAACTTGTGGCTTTTCACCTGCAAGGAAAAGCTTTTCACTTGCTCTCACCCTCTCTCAGCAGGCACTCTCTCTCTTTATATATATATATATGTATATATATATATATATTTCTGTATCTGCAGGGTTGCCTATACATTTCGCAAATGATTCTCTTGCAATAGTTGCATTTAATTGCAACAGCTTTTGGCAAGAACTTTTAGCTATGAATGCAACCGGAAAAGCGTAAAATGCATTTGACATAGCTTTCCAGTGCACTAGCAGCTTTTGAGGATTTCCCTAAGGGGAAAACTTTGGTCTAATGCAAGGGGAAAATAAGTGCAAGAGCTTTTCTTAGGAGATAAACTTGATGCAGTTTAATTTTTAAATTAATGGAAGGTGAAACCAGACTCTTAGTTTCCTAATTATTTTTGTAACCCAAGTAATATATATTTTAATTAATGAAATTATAAATAATAGCTGTAAAAGTATAAAACTTATTTAGAACAACATTCTACAACATTTAAAACTGATTTCTACCTATTCAAGCTTCAAAGAACCTACATTTGCTATTTATTAGTTAAATTTTTAACATTTCTTCTAACAAATTATTAATTTTCCTGGCCCCCTGCTCCTTTCATAATTTATTTCCAGCACTTATTTATGTTTTTTTTATGGCTTTTATTATAAATCCTAAACTCAAGCCTAAACAAATAGCCCAGCAATTGCCTGAATACACACAGACACGCACAACAAATAAGGGCGACCTTAACCTTGAGCAAATGAAACCATTAGTTTCTGTTGTTGTTTATTTTCGGCTTCTTTTCATTTCCATTTTTCCTTTTCTCTCTTTTTTTTTGTTGTGGAAATTTGCGGGCAGCAACAAATTTAATTAAGCATTTTCACCCAACAGTGAAAGAATATTTGAAATATTTCTGCTGAACTTCTCGGTCGTTTTGCCTCGGGCTTTTACGACCCGAAATGTGTTTCCTTTCCTTACAGCCATTAAGTTTGGTTTCTGGCCAAGAGGGGTGTGTGTGTGTGTGTGTTAACCAAGTTGATTACCACTGCCACCAATATATATATAAACATATATATATATAGAGAATGAGAAGCCTATAAATTTGGCACATAACTCTCACACGCATTAGCACTTTGTCAATGTTGTAGATGTCCCTCTCTTTCACACTTGTGGCTCTCACTCTTTCTTTGCTTTTCTTTTTTTTTGGCATTTTCTATCGCTTTCTGGCCCGAACCCAGGGGCATGTGTCGAATTTCGTTTCGGCGGCCTTGACTTTTAGTAACCTTTCGGTTAATTCTAGTGTTATTAATGGAGCAATTCGTGGAAATTGTGCTCGCTGTTCGCCGGCTCAGGCTCTGGCTCTCACTCTCTCGCTTTCCCCTTTTCCCGATCAGTCTATCCTTCTCTGTCGCATTGTTAGGGGCTCTGTTTTCATGGGTTAATTGAATTTTCTGTTTCGTATTGACAAGACCAAAAAGTTGTTTGGCTTTTCTGCTTTGAAATTATGATAAATGATTTTAAGCCGGCACTCGTGCTGATAAGCAGAAAGCATTGCCAAAAGCCGACAGGATATACAGGATATTTTCCGTTAGCTCACCTGCAAAACTGGGACCACCTACCACAGGTGCACTGAAACTTAAGGGGGATTTTATACATGCCTTAAATTATTTAAAAAACTGTTTTCAAGAACACACAGTTGCTTTTTATAAATATAATGCCCTTTAAATGTAAATATTTAAATAAAGCAAGCAAGCCTGAAACTTGAAAATAATTTATTAAATTAATTTAACAAGGTACTCATTTAGGAATTTATTTTTAAGAAGACCTATGTTAATTAACAAGGCTTTGTTGCTTTTCCATAAATATAAAGCCCCTTAAATACAATATTTTGCAAGTGTTGCTAAGCTCCTTCAATTACCTAATTAATCCTTACTTTCCTCTACTGATTTTAAGCGTTAAACTTTCAGTGTATTTATTTCCTGACCTCCCTCTCCACCTCCATCCCTTCGTAAAAGCAAATTCATGGTCAATGTGTCAAACCCCCTTGGGCGAAGTCGAAAGCCCCCACATAAGCTGCTTTGCACGCAAAGGGGGGGGCGGACCTGTCAGTGTAGGACCACCCCCCTCTCCCTTGGTACTCACCACACCCCAAGAGCACCACCCACCCCACTGTGGTTACATCCCCCAGGAACTCCCCACTCAGCTGTGTTTGAATCTCTTGCAGCCTCAAGTTCGAGCCTGTTGTGCTAGGCCTGCCCTCTCTCTCTCTCTCTCTCTCTTGGCTTGTGGCTAAAAATAACTCATACGCCCCATTGCCCCACTCAGAGTTTCCACATCTTGCCTTTGGTTCTCTCTCTCTCTCAAATGCAGAAGCACTTGTCTTTTTCTAGTAAATTAATATCAAACATTTTGCTGGGTCTCTTTTATTTTAGCTTTGAAAAATGAATAAGTTTGTTTCCTAAAAATACAAAATGCTGAATGGAGAAGGATGTAGGATATTATTGATTCATGCTAAGGGATGTTTAAAGTCAGCTATCATAAAATGAAGGCGTAGATCCTTGGGGAAGACGCACATGTATTTCTCTTAAAATTTTAACATTTCTTGAGCAAAATTACGCTTTACTTTAGCTTAAAGAAGAGAAAAGTAATTCTTAAACAGATTTTGGTAGTCTTACGTCGCAATTTTGTTCTGAATAAATTTTAAAATATAGAAATGTCTTAGTTTTCTATATTATTAAATATGGGTTTTCCAAGATAAATCAATTTAGATGTAATACAAATTAATTTCGGTCAAAAGTATTTATAAACTTCAGTATAATTCAGATTATTTCATTCAAACACAACAATAAAAGAATTCAAATGTTGTATGATATCATATATAACAATATATATATATATATATAACAATTTATATTATATTTTAACTAAATATAATAAAATGCAATTTAATTTATCGTCTTTACTTGTATTTCCCAACCATTTTCCACCTTTCTCTGGTTTAAAAACGATGCTTTCTGATTATATTACTGTCTGCTTTCATCCCTATCTTTTTTTCCCACCTCTCTCTCACTCTCTCTCTCTCTCTCTCTCTCTCTCTTGCTCAGTTGTGACCTAATGACCTAACTCTATACACAAGCTTTCGTCGTCGGCCTACTTTGCCAAATGAAAGAAGATACATAACCTCCTGCCTCCTGTCATCTCCGAGCACCACCCTCCAGAGATTTCCAACCACCTTGCTCCATTACACTCAAAAATTTAATGTCTCACATGTGTTTTAGCTTATTGAAAGCCAACAATATGCCGCTCCCCGGCCGAGTGTGTGTGCTTATTAACCTCTTAAGCATATTGGTATTTGTAAAGCGTTTGTTTATATTTCGCTGGCTCACCTAATGCGCATTAACACGAAAATTTCAAGAAAAGCCTGCCTCAATACTTCCTGTGAAAGCTTTTCCGCATAATTTTCGTGCTTCCTTTTCCGAGAGCTTTCCCAATATAAAAACAACAAATGTAAGCAACAAATGTCGCACGCGCTGCCACCGCAATAAAAGCAACAAACAGCCGTGAAAACTGCTGATTAAATATACACCTAATGTCAAGACAGTGCCTACAAACATATGTATGCATGTAGTATATATCGGTATTTATATACTATATAGAAACCAATCTGATACAGTGGTGACTCGAAATAAAGGAAGAGTGCTCGAAGAAGAATGGAGATTATGTATCTTTCGATAAGTACATGATTTTGTATTTTTGGTGAAAGTCAGCGAGTGGTTTGGAATATTAAAAAATATAAAAAATTTATCGTAATTGTAATATTATTAAATAAATATTTATAACTTATGTTGTATTTATGGTATATTTATACCCTTGCAGGGTATTCTAATTTTAATCAGAGGCTTGTCACGCTGAGACTGAGCTATTTTCCAACCTATAAATCATATATATTCTTAAAAAGCATCAGCAACCGAGTCGATCTAGACATATCCGGCAAAAAAAAAGTGTTTGAAAATTTAAAAAATTGTATCGATAAAATTTTCAAAAATTAGTAAAATGTCCATCTTTTTTTTAATTTTAAATTGAGTATGCAGATTTATAAACCCAATTAAAATTAACATAAAAAGCTATCCGAATTAAAATTAATGCTTTTTTGGCTATGCTATGACTTCTCTAAACTTTGATTTATAGAAAAAATTGTCCTATAAAAGTATCAGAAAATATCGAATCAAAGATTGCGAATATTTTAAGCTTAGTTTCCATTCTTATTCTATTATTTAATTGCTAAGCTCAAGGGTATACAGACTTTGGCTTCCTGAAGCTAGTTTCTTTTCTTTGTTATAAATAATATCCCTAGAAAGATATATATATATATATATATTTCTAAAAATGTCCCATAAATCGTATATTTACTGTATGTAAAGGAATATTTATGAATTTACATACATCTGTATATAGCTGCGTACATGTATAGAATATATGAACAAAACAGACGCAGAAATGAGACCAAAATGAAAGAAAAAGCACAAAAAAAAAACACAAAAATTACCAAAAAGCAGGGCCCACCCGCAGTCGGCGTCGCTGTCGCAGTCGCAGTCGCTGCTGCGTGCGTTGCCTTTGTTGTTGCCTGCCGAGTAAATAGGTGAACGACCGTCGATAATGCGCGACCTTCAAAATAATCTGGGCCAAGTGCTGTCCCAGTGTGTATCTGTGTGCGAGTCGCTGCGCCAGTGTGTATATGTGTGTGGACTGAGCATTCACGCACTCTCACTCTCACTCTCACTTACTCTCTCTCTCCCGCTCTCTCCCCAGTAGCTGCCACCCAGCCCCTCTCTGGGGGCCTCCTTCCCTTTTTCTGTGTGAATTATTTTTTTATTGCTTCTCCTATTGTTGTCTGCTGATTGGGGAATACAAAAAAAAATATATTTATGTGCTTCCTATCACAACTTATGGCTTTGAATATATCTCATATAATTTGGTGTTGTCTCTGGAACAAAGGCACTTTTATTTATAATTTATTTAACTGACCAATTGGTGAGCCAGTTAATAATTATTTAGATATAATGATTAATATAATTTAATATAATTTATTGTGGTAAGCAGGAGATTTTAAATTAATTTAAAATAATTAAGACTAAATGAAATATATCTCAACTTAACGAAGAAATAAAAACGCTACAATGTATGCTATAGTTTTTATGAAAACTTCAACAACAAGACAATCATGTTGTAGTACTTTTCACTCATTGTTAATTTACAATTTCATTTGTTTAGTATTATTTTAACTCAGGGAGGTTTTTTTTTTAGTGAACAATATAAACTTTTAAATTTTTCATTTGATCATTTTCATTAATTCAAATTAAGCCAAAAAGTATTTGGAAAAATATATATAAGTATTTAAATTTTATTTATATTTTTATTTATTTATTTATTATTTTTGTTGGAATAAAGTTTTTATTTATTTTATTTTTATAGATTAGTATACTACAAAACATATTAAAAACTTAACACAATACCAATATTTAAACGAATCAAACCTTTACCATTTTTATAGCATAGTTTCCAGCACCCTTTTTCATAGATTTCAAACCCCTAGCAATTCTTTGTGGCATCTCTTCACAGCTTTTCCCAGCTGAAGAAAACTCTGTAGCTTTTCACTCATAAAAAGCCCAGCTCAGTAGCTTTTCCACACAGCTTTCCACGCATTTTCCGTGACGTTCCATTTGAAGGGCCAAAGTCGTTGCACTCTATTCAGGACAATGACACGGCACACATACAACAGCAACACAAACAAGGACCAATACCATTTACATATATAGTATGTTATGTACATAAGTACCGTTAGGCCATTAGCCAAGGAATTCCAATTCGATAGCCGTTATTTTCGGCTTTAATTAAAATTTCCAAATGTTTTTTTTGACTGAGTTTTTCTCTAGTTTATTTTTATATTTTATAATTTGAAGAGGTTGCAAGGTTGCCAAAAGGGGGAGGCGGTCCACATTTAGTGGCGCCTCCTGCTCCCATTTACATGAAATGGAATCGCGTCAGGGGTGAGCTAAGTTCATGTCCTTGGACGAATTTCCACGAGAGTTGAATAGACACTGAAGGTTATCCACACTCTAAGTGTGCATGTGTATGTTTGTGAAAGTTTGGTAAGCGTGTGAGGATACCACGTCAGCGGATCAAGCGATTATTGAGTATATATATATGTGTGTTTATTCAGATATATATTCAAAAAATCAGAGAAAGCTGATTGAGCCACAAGTCAACCGACTGTAATTTCCTTCAATTAATCGTAATTGATTTGTATTTAATTTTGAATAATTGAAATTAAATAGAATATATATAGAAAAATATAATAAATATCTTTATTATAATTAGTTTCCTTCTTAATTAATAATACTCTTTTGCAGACTTTCCCTTTAAAACTATTCACTTTCCCGCTTCATAATAACCCCTGGTCATCTCATGGAGATTGTAACCTTGTTTATTCTAACAAAATAAAAGTGTTTCTATTAACTTGGCTGAGTTTTTCAGTTACCAGCTCTCAGCGGTGTGTTTGCCTAATCGAATCAGTGGCGAATTTGCTGGTGGGTTAAGTGCTTTTTATTTTCACACCGTTTGGCGCCTAACACAGTTAATGGAGCACTGGCAGCACAACCCAAGCAATACGAGAAAAAATACAGTGAAAAAAAATCTATTAAACCTTTCGAAGTATTTTATATAAATATAAATCAGTAATGATACGAAAAAAAATAGATAAAGTGTTTCAGATAATATAGTAACTTATAGGACACACTAAATCTAACTTAACTTGACTTTCTAGCAGAAAAATGATATAAGGAACAATTAAAAACATTGTTTGTTTTATAGAAACAATTAAAAAACAAACAATGTTTCTAATGCCGTTTCTCAACTATATATTTTCATATATATTAGGCAGGAATTATTAATAAAATAATACAAGTGCCTTGAATACATTAATTGTATCTGAATTAATTAAAACACATTGATCTTCTCAAAATTTTATATCAATTTATAATATTATTATGTGAAAATGTTTAGTACTTCTTTAAATTGTACAACATTTTCTCCATATAAAATTACAAAGAATTATTGAATATTTGGGCAGCTTTAACTCCCCCCAATTTTTCTTCGAGTGCCTCGGCCCAAGTGTTTCAACCCACACCCAGTTTTTAGCTGCTGGGCGCTGAGTGCCACACCAACTGACCCTGAACTCGTGCAACGACACAGAGCTGCTGCTGCTGGCCGGGATTGTGCAACATGGCAGCCGAAACCAAGTCCAAATCTTAATCCGAATCCGAATCGAGGGCAGACCCAGAGGCACGGCCCGTTCGCCCCAGTCGCTAATTTTACGTGGGAAGTTTGCTGCAACAGCAATGAAAAGTTCAAATGCGTTCGCTGACATTTTCCACAGCGCGACATTGGGCTCTTTAGGGTGCAGTGGGTGCGGGGGAGAGTGGGTGCTTAGTTGTTGCCACTGGCCAGGACAATACCAATGTAGCTCAAGGACGCAAGTGCCACAGACGTTGACTTACCTAACAGAACAGAACACCAAGTCAAGGGGCTCTTAGGGTTTTTGCCTCGCAACGGAGGGATGTAGTTTCCTTTTTTTTTACAGTTTACTATTGCTGTTGTGCAATATTTTGAAACTATAACTATTAAGTCATAGTTGATAGTATTACATATATTTGTATCCTTGCAGGTTGTTATAATTTAACTTAGAAGCTTGTAACGATGTGAAGGAGTCATTTCCGACCCTATAAATCATATATATTCTTGATCAGCATCAACAGGCGAGTCGATCTAGCCATCTCCGGCAGAAAAAAATTTTTGATCAATTTTTTCAAAATTTTATAAGAGGTTATAGCTATAAAATTTTTAAAACAATGATCAAAAAATATAATTTTTTTAAATTTTAAATTGAGTAAGCAGTTTTTTTAACCTAACAAAAATTAACATAGAATAACTTTCCAAATTCAAATTAATGCTTTTTTGGCCTAGTTATGAGTTTTTTAAACTTTGATTTATCGAACATTATCATATGAAAAATCGATAAATATCGATTTAGAGAATGCGAATATTATAATAATATTATATGATGATCGATTTCCGATTCGATTCAATAATTTAATTATTTAATTTAATTAATTTTTCCTTATAATAACTTCACCTTCTTTAAAATCATTTCCCAAATTATCCTTGAAAAATATAGCCTATGGATTATAGACCTATCCCCGAAGCCTTTTTCAAGCCTCGTTTTTTCCCTCGTCTCGCTTTTCGTCACTTCGGCCTTGAATAATTCTTCTGTCATTGGCATTTTCACAGTTCATTTAACTTTGGCCCGCTCTGCTTTTGGGCCTTGTTGCCTTGCTTTTGTTGGTTTTGTTGCTTATGTTGCTTTTAGCCTATTGGGATCTCAGCTAGCAGGACATGGCTGTTCGGAGCTACTGTTGCCAAGCGGAGAGGCCATAGGAATTCGGCTAAGGACTGATTTTCTATAGCTGAGCTTCTTCTTAACTCCTTCCTTGGCCATAATCTGATAGTTTCGTATTTCTTTAATAGTTTTGACTTTAACCTGATGCCAATCTCCTTTGTCTGGGCCGAGAATGAGAGGTTTTAGTTGAAAACAAGTTCGGAGAGGCAGGAAAAAATATTTGGCCCAGAGTTAACTAATTCGTTTAATAATAATTATTATAATTATTATTTTTTCAGGCTCTTTGCGAGTTCAGAAAATATTTATACATTATTTATAACAATTTAAGATAGTCTTCAGCTCAAAGAATTACTTTTTTACCTAACATTTGCATTTAAATAGTCAAATAATTACTTTTATTAATTTATAATTTATGTATTACATTTTTATAAAATGTTTTTAAAGGTCTTTTTTAAACAAATTTAATTTAGAAAGAAAGTGGGCAAAAGTCGCTCCTTGAAAAGTACTAGCAAAATTTTGCTGAAATTTAGTTATATTTAATTCCACTTAAATACATTAAATTCAACCCTTAATTATAATTAAACCCCCAAAAATTTCATATTTTTAAAATTTCAAACCCACCGCTCAGGCAAAGCTTTTCCTGTCAGCACGCCCTGCAAGCAGTGCAAAGCTTCCGGCAAGCAGTTCGACTACCCACATGGCGGGCCCCAAAACACACGCAAACACAAAAACAAAGACAAAATCAAAAGCAAGAACAACAATGCGGCAAAGACAAACAGCTGATAGAAACTTTTGCCATGCGATTTGTTGCTGTTTTTGGGCCAGCTTCTGGCATTTCGGCTTTGGCGCCGCGCGCTTGTTGTTTTGCTTATTATTCAGCGTTCTTCGCTCGCTGCGCGAATACCGAACGAACTCTGAACACTTGGAGAGACTGTGTGCCCGGCGCTCAAAAACAAACAAAAAACTCCCCCGTAATTTTAACGTGAATTCTGAAACAGCCAAAAACACAAAATAACACAAAATCAAAAGAATATATAATATATTAATATATATATATATTTTGAGTAATCTAAAAAGTGTCATAAAAGAGAGTGCAAAAGTCTTAACCAGTTAACAATGAGAAAACAAATTGTGGCATTTATTAGATGAAAATGCATAAGGATTTGGCCAAAAATAAAACACGTAAAAAATCCTCAATCATCATCGCTGCTCCTGCTGCTATCTTGTGATATTTCCCGTGTGCACACATAATTAAATAATAGTTAAATTTATACAAAATTAATTAACTAAAGAACTAAAGCCATAGCTAGTATAGTTAGCTCAAAAAAAATAAATTCAAAACACTCACAAAAGGTGCCATAACGACAGAGAAGCCTTAACTAAATAATATTAAGCAAATATTTAGAACAAACACTGCGTACAAATCTATAGTTCAATCAATCAAATTCCAATCAAACCGTATATAGTTGCATTAGTCAATCGTCAAGGCGAGGTCCTAGGTCCTACAACCAAGAAAAATGACAGTCGGCAGTCGGGAGGATCTGTTTGCTCAGGCCAAACATATAGACGATACGGAACGTCTCATTGGACGCGTCTTAGCTGGTGAGTGAGTGAATCATCTTTTATATAGTGATTCCAGATATATATATATATATCTCGTATATGAGACAAAAACACCTTCACAAGTATCTAACTTCGCAGAAGGGGGAAATGGAAAAGCCAAGCCTGAGATTTCGCTGGACTAATGATCCTTTTTTGGGGGGTTTGGGTTGTTCATTGTATTATTATTTTATTTGTGTAATTAAATATATAAAATTACATAATCTAGGTTGCTTCTTAAAGCCCTTGGGATTTTGAAAAACAATAAAAAAGTATCAAACAAAAATTTTTAAATACCAAATTTACAACGATTTTTTGCACTTTTTACAATGTTAATTTTTTTTCAGCATTATATTTGACTGTTTTTTAAGCGTTGTAAGAATTGTAGAAATTTTCTATAATGAATTTATTCATATATTTAAGCAAATAAGAAAATATTCTTATAATAAGAAAGCTTATATTTTCTTGGATTTAATTAAATAATCTATAAATTAAAATGTTTCTATATTTCCGATACCTTATTAGAAAACTTTTCCGAATAACTTGTTTCTGCGTATATAAATAGCTATCACAAGGGATTTTTAAGTATTTCAAATTCTACTAAAAATAATTTTTATAATAAATCAAAAAATATTAGAATTACAAAGTTTTCATCATAAAAATAATTAATTAAAAATCAATAAATGATAAGTTTCCTTATTTTTACTACGTTTTTATCCAAAAAATTATTTGTTTAGCGAAAAAAATCACATTAAGTATGAAATGATTTCGGTATCTTATGTAAAATTGGGACGGACCTTAAATGATTTATTATATAACTCAGAGTTAATGTCTAGTTTATTATAAAAATTATCTGAACAAAAATATAAATAACTGCGAGGGATTATGAATGAAAAATATAAATTAATAATTATAAATTTATAATTACAACTAATTATTAATCTGTACAAAAATGATTGAAAGTTCCCTAAATATTCCCCATTCCTAATTCTTATTAATGGTTAGCAATAATTCTAAAGAACTCCTTCTAATTCCACACTTTCCCTATCTTTACCACCGCTCGTGTGTGCTTTTTCCTAATCCACAAGCGCCGCGAAAAATTTCCCCGTCTCCGCTACAAAAAAAAGTGATTTCACTTTCTTTCTATCTCTTCTATTGGCTCCATGTACTGCGTGGGTATTTTTGGCGCTTCCTCGTCGGTCGTTGAACTCATTAACCTAAATTTTTCCTTTTTGTGCAAAAACAAGAGGCAAACGCAACAAGCCAGCAGCTAAAAGGAAAAGCGAAGAAACTGAAGGGGGCGGCAGAGGAAGGCACGTCATATGACGATAGCAATAAGTTTTTGTATTTGCTCGCTCTGAGTTCGCTTTTTTCTTTTTGTGTTATCTCTGAGGAGGGATTTCTCGGCAATAAGAATTTTATTGGCGTATTGACGGCGCATATCCTGTGACTGTTCTTGTGCAGTGAATATTTTATGATTGTGCAAATTATGATTAATATTTGCCGCATAATTAAATTACATATTCATGTTTGGCAATCAAAGTGCGGGGCCTGGGTAGAATTTAAGAACGGAACATCTTCGTTTATGCGGAGCTTATTTTTGGGAAATGTTTACTGATGAACATATTTAAATATTATGTAATTATTAAGGCAAAAAATAATAGTTAAAAAAATATGTATATATTTAAAATGGTTTTTAATGTTTGCTTTTACTTAAAAGTTTTTGTTGATTTTTCTTTACTATTATTTGTTTAAGGATATTATACCCTTGCTAGGTTATTATTATTTTAGTTAAAAGCATGAATGTCTGTGAAGGACTCATTTTCGACCCTATAAATCTTATATATTTTTTATCAGCATCAACAGCCGAGTCGATCTATCCATGTTCGGCAGAAAACCAAATTTGGACAAATTTTTCCTAATTTTTAAGGTGTTACATTGTTAAATATGTTAAAAATTTAAAAAAAAATCAAATCTATTATGCAGAATCAAGCATTAACTTTGAATAAGATATATAAAATATGAGTATTATATTTTTTTAAACGCAATAAATGTCCTGATAAACTTACTTAATTAATTAATTGCTTAATTACTATATTTTTTTGGTTTTTTTTTTAATTTACTGTATAAACTATATATTTTATCTTTCACATTTTGGAGGGACAGCATTATCTTGAGGCTCGTTTTGCCTGGAACTTCGTGTGCCAGAGAGCGGGAGGCCCGAATCTAAGCACCAATCAAACCCAAAGCCGATGGCAGCTTCGTGAGCCGAAGGCGGCCGAAGTGGGAACGAAAGTAAAAGCACGAACGGCAATATCAGCAGCGTCTGTTGCTCTGCCGTTGTTGCTGTTGTAAAATCTAGGCCAGGGACTCGTGCGGTCGTTGAACTTGGCCAAATGTACGGGACGAATATTTCGGTCGCTTGGTGAAAGGGGGCTTCACAGTGGGGGTTAAATTACTAGGAACCGATGAAATATAATTTATAAAAATTCTAAGAAGTGTAGAATTTCAATATGAAAGCGGATAATTACTTGAGAAATAATTGCATTATTTAAATTTAAAACTAAAAACCAAAGCAATGGTCTCCAGCAATTAAATAAAGATCTTTACAAAAACATAATCTAATTATCTAATATTTAATACTCATTCCCTTCTAAATAATATTATATAAATTCCTAGATTCCAGCAATTAAATAAAACTCTTTATAAAAATATAATCTAATTATCTAATATTTAACACTTTTTCCCTGTTAAATAATATTATATAAATTCCTAGATTCCTTATTTAATAACTATACTTGCTATTTATATTATTTTCACTTGCTAAGCACTATTATTTTGACCACAGCTGTTCACAGCTATGATTATGTCGAGAGGGCGATGAAAGTGAATTTCGCTTTCAATTGATAGCGTTCATAGATGCCACAAAGATAGTGCCATGGAATTTAGTTTTTTTTTTCTTTCAGTCTCCTAAAAATTAATTCTTTTTTATACTTCTTGTTTTGTCGTACGTGTGGCAAGTGACGTGTTTCGGTCACACACTCATTTACACACATATTCACATGCACGTGCCCCAAGTATTTGGGGCATTTGTTGACATTTTGTGGCATTTACTCTGTTGTATTTATATTTTTTCCGCTCTTTGGCAGTTTCTCTGTTGCCAGTTTGAGATTTATGACCGACAATATTAGGTTTTTTGCTATTGAACAAAATGCTTTGGTGTCGCTTTTTTTTTGGTGGATAAATGGGTTTGTCTTTTGTCAGATATATTTGTGGGAATTCTATTAATTTGTGAACCTTTGCGAATTTGATTGGGAAATAAAAGTGTGGCTTTATTGAAAGTTGTTATAGAAAGATGGAAGTAGTTATATTTAAGATATGAGAGGGTAAAGATTTAATATATTCTGATAAGGAATTAAGTGTACATTTATTCTAATGAGGAATTAAATATACATCATTTTTAAAATATATAATGATATAAGAAATATAAGCAGACTCCTGCATACTCCAGTTCATGATCATTAGATATTAATTAGGAATGTCATTCAAAATAATGTTAATAAAATAGTCTAACAGATAAACAAGTTCCTTAATACTTTAGATCCTGATTAACCATAATTATTTATATTGCTTTCCCTATATATTTTTGTAATTATATTTATACTTTTAGCAGTATTTATCGATATTCCTGGTAATTTATCAAATAGCAAATATATTTACATGACATATTTGCCAGGCTTTAGTCATATCTGGCCTTACTTTTGATAGTTTACCTAAACCTTAAGGCTTCTCTGGAACTATTTTACTTACTAGTTTTTATATAAATAACATTATTTTTTTATTTTTTTGCAATTTGTTTAAGTCTTTTTCTGCTGGCAAGACGATTAGATAAGCAAACCAACTGTCGCCGGCATTATAAAAGAGTCCGATAGCTGCCTAGTTCATTTGGCCTTATTAAAGAGCCTTCTCTCTTGCTATTTCTTTTGTTATATACATAAATACATATATTCTTTTTTCCAAACTACTTGAAAGTGTCAAAAAGTTGAGAGAGTTGGTGGGGGATTTTTTGTGGATTTTATTATGCCTTCAGGGTCCTTTTTTTTCTAAGCCTTGCAACCTGAAGAGTGGTTTTCCTAATTTCACCACCCATTTCCCAGCCAATTTCCTTTGCCTCCCTCTCCTTGATTTCCCCTATTTCCCTCTCAGATTTCTCCGCTTATCGCTCTGCCTCTCTCTCTCACTACTTTTTTTTATGACTCTCTCTCTCTCTCTCTGTGTGTGGGGTTCTAGGCATTGTGGCTTTGGCCTTGGAATTGCCAGGGCGTTCATTGACCTGCCGCAGCTCGGGTTTGTTTTTTCATTGCTGCCCCCTATCTCTGCCACTGTGCTGGTATTGGAGTGTGTGTGTGTGTGTGCGATTGTTGTGCGGCCGTGTGTGTTTATTTCTATTATCGCCATAGTCGATGTACGCGGCGATATGATGCCAGCCATATGACCTAATAAAATTTTTTTGTTCTGTTTTGCTTTATTTTTTGCCGCTTTGCTAACATTTGCGTTTCGCTTAGGAGAGGGAGCCACAAGGGGAATGCAAAATGGGTGTAAAAGGGAGGGGTGTAAAATGATGCAAGGGGAGGTGCAAAAAAAAGGGGGTGGATGAGGCTGCCAGGCGGTTTCGATTTCAGTTTTCTATTTCATTCGATTGGCTCACAGTGCGTATACTTGATCAGTATCAATATATTTTCTTTATTTACTATATTTACTTTGATTTTGTTATATATTATTATATATGCATAAAGTTTATATACCCCCGCAATTTGCAAGTGAATTTTGATATCGAATTGTAAATCGATCACAACTAAACTTAAAATATAAGCGATATTTATCGATATATTTATATGACAATTTTTTCGACAAATCGAAAGCCTAAAAAACTCATAACTAAGCCAAAAAAGCATTAATTTTTATTCGGTAAACTTTCATAAGTTAGTTTTTAGTAGGGTAATAAATCTGCATACTCAATTTAAAAATATAAAAAAATAAAATTTTTATGTCAATTTTTTACAATTTTAACCCCTAAAAAAATGTTTAAAATTTTGAAAAAAATAAATTTCATCCAGACATAGCTAGATCGACTTGGCTGTTGATGCTGATCACGAATATATATGATTTATAGGGTCGGAAATGATTCCTTCACAGCATTACAAGCATCCCAACTAAAATAAAGGGTATTTTCATACAGTCTAATAATAAGGGTATAATAAGATATAACCAAAAACTGCATCTGCCTCAATTGTGCATCCTTCCAAAGTGCATTTGTTGACGTCGTCTGAGAAATCACATTTGCCTGTCAAAGCCAGCAGACATATCAACATTTTCGCCGCTGACATAGACAGCCAGCGGGCGAGCGAGTGAGACAGAAACCCATATTACTCATACGCAACGTGGCCGTCATAGAGAGGGAGCAAAAGCGCGAGCAAGAGCGAGAGCGAGAACGAGAACGAGACGGGGAGCGAGAGTGAGAGAGAGCGAATATAACGTCAAAATCATGCTCGGCGACTGCAGTTTTTCTGGGGTAAATGCATCAGTCGCTTTGGGCCAATGTCCGACCTTCAAATTGGCCCGGTTCTGGGGCCCAAACGAGGGGCACCGCCGCAGCATGGAAGCTGCCAGCAAGTCGCCTTGATCCGCTCCTGGTCGAGTTGGATTATATATATATCATATATATATATATATATGTATATGCTATATATTGTATGCCCCTGAATGAAAATTTGCTTAACTGTTTTATCGCCGTACTGGGCCAAGAGTGAGCGGATGATGGCTTACAGAAGTTGGCTTTGCCACAGCGAAGGCTGAAAATGTTGGAAAATGCTTGATTTATGCTACAACTACATTGAGGATCAAAGATTAATTGGTTTGGAAAGAAGTAAATGCTTCTTAATGGAGTTTCATTGTTAATGATATATGGATTTTGTTTGGTTAAAGAAAAGACTGCAAAAAAGTATGCTATGGTATTTTTACTTTTCACTTTTGTTAAAGGATATTTTTAAAGATTTTTATAACAAGATAGACTTTTAATTTCTTTTTTAAATTATGATATTTGAAGTCTTTCATATCCTAAATTTTAACTTTTAAAACACCTTTAATCTCTGTAAGCATAGCTTTAAAACAAATAACTTTCAATTACTTATCAAATATTTATTATATTTTCAGGTAAGTCAATTGCAATCGATCAATTCCCGCCACGTAAGTCTTAATTAATTAGCTAAGCGAAACTAAAAAAAAATCTGAATCTCAATTTCAAGCTCACGATATCGAATGTCATTAAAGGTTTTTCACCTGATCAAAGCATTTCTAGTGGGTTTAGCAGTCTTGCCACCTTGCTGATACAAAATAATTCATAAAAATAAATGTGATTCTAGGCGAATGCAGCTTCACGATTTACATAAAGCAAATTGAATCGAGAGAGCAACAAAATGCAACATAATTTTTTTGTAAAGCCTTTTTTTTGTATTTATTTTGTATTATTTGTATTTATTTTGTATTTTTCGCTCTCTGTCTGAACTGAACTCCGAGTTGAATGCACCGGCAGCATTGTGAAGCAATAACCTCGATCTAAATTTACACACAGATACACACGCACACTGCTGCAGGCCTACGATGTGTGTGTATGTGTGTGTGTGTGTATTGTGAACTTGCACTCAATTTGTGTGCCACACACACGCAAACACACTCAGGGGGCAAAGCTTCGAGCGGAAAGCTTTTGATTTTGGCGATGGCGAACGGAAATGACAGCGCTATAGGAGAGAGATAGAGCGACTGAGAGAGAAAGAGAGGGAGAAAAAGAAGCACTGGCAAAGTTGGTTATCTATCTCTGTTTCTCTTACTCTATAAAATTTATTAAATATAAATTATGTCAAACAGAACTAGGTCCTTTTTAGACTAGATTCTTTCACGAAACATGTTACTTTTAGGCCCAAAAATAATTGTCATTCAAATTTTTTAATAATGTTAGAAGAGGAAACTGCTTAGTTTTAAAATTTACCTTAAATTTAAAATTAAAAAGCCCTTAAGTCTTATAGTCTACAATAGAAAAGAAGGGGATATACATAAAATCAAATTATTTAAAATATTTCAAGGACTTATTTGGGTTCAAATGTATGTTTTCAAATGATTTAATTATCTTAATAACTCATTAATTCATTTAACTTTTAAATGGAATTATAGAAAAATATTATAAGAAATACGTTCATAGAAAAATCTTAAATTTTTGCAGTACTTTGATCAAATATAAAATAAAAAAGAATCTTTTGTATATATATTTTTATAAGATCGAAAATAAAAAATGAATCTAATGAGAGAAATACTTTTTTTTGACATTAATTTGTAATACATTGATTTGGTGTAATTATTAAATTAATCATTAAAAAGTAACTAAATATATATTTCTTTTGAAAAGTATGGCATGCTTAAAGTATTAAGGAAAAATAAGAAAATTCTTTAAAAATAAAATGAATAGGCGAATAAATCAATAGGAAAAATCGTAATTTATTTCTAATAAGACCACCTCAAAACTGCAACTATAAATAGAAATAGTTAATTATTTTTTACAAGATCCAACCAAGTCACTGAAAATTCCAATTAATTCGCCTCAAAATCAATGAACAAAAGACCGCCCACCCACACACCAAAGCCACCAACGACTGTCGCTTTCAGTAGAAGGAATATCACGAGCAGTAGACAAAAAAAAAAAAAAACCAAAAAAAACAAAAAAAAATGTATTGCACAAAACACTAACGCTCGCTGAGCATTATTTTTATTATTTTTTTTTATTTAGAGGTTACACCGAAGCGGGTCAGTTCAGTTCATTCGCCCTGCCAGCCAGCGACAATGTCTCGCAAATGCAATGGCAGTGGGGGGAAGCGGGGGGTTGGGGGCCTAGAAAAAAAAAGGGGGAGGTGCAACCTTGCCGGGCATTTTCATAGAGGAGCCCCAGAGCCCCTTCGCGCTGATATCTTGCCTCTGTGTGTGTTTTTCTGCGAGTGTAGAGCAGCGCCATATTGCACTGCACGTGACCTCGTTGCATGTCTCTCTCTCTCTATCTCTCCCTCTCTATCTCTCCCTCTCTATCGCACCCTCTCTATCTCACTCTGTCACTCACTGTGTGCATTTTATGCACATTTTGTTGTTGCTGCTGCCTCTCGCCTAGCCTAGCGCACAAATTGAAGTCGACAAACGTTCATGAACTCAATTTTGGTTTTTCCTTCAAAAACTGCAATGACGTCAAAGTGCAACTGTAAATTCTCGAGGCAAGCTTTGCCAGCTACTCTTTTGGCCAGTCAAAAAAAGCTTTATTATTGTTTCTAAAATATATGTGAATTGTGATTTATATTTATTTACAAATTTTAAACATTTGTTGAAAGAAAAGAAATTTTTATTTCAAAATTAACGAAAATTTTTGGTAGTCTTTAGTGGCGCCATCTGGCGGTTTTTGGGCGGCACTTTTAAAAAACTCAACGAAAGCTTTGAGTTTCTAGTGGTAACCGCTAGAGGGCAACACAGTATAGAGACAATTTCTACATCTTTGTAAATTGTTGAGTTTTTAAAGAGAAAAATTATTTTTAATTGCGTTTTTTATCTTTGCTTTTATAATGTTAATTTGATCTTGCCTAGAAAATTAGCAGCTATAAATTAAATTTATTTTTTACTAAGCAGAATAAAGTTAACTGCTTGTTATTAACATTTGAAAATCAAATTTACCTTTCATTGTAAATGTTCTGTGTTAATAATATAAGTAAAAATGCAAATTAAAATTAACTGCAGTAGAAAAAGAATATTTTATAAATCAATCATTCATTATTATTCTTTGAAATTATTTAAATAATTTGTTTTATTTATATATTATTCTAGTGCAAGAAGATTGAACTAATCTGTATTTATTGCACTACTCAAAATATATATATAAGTTTTAATATATCTTTAATACCATTTTGTTTTTAATTCTTATTATTTACATGATTTATTTGTTGTTTAAGCCATTCCCTGACCTGCGAAAGAATATTGATAGCATTTACTATATATATATAGCATATACTATATAGAAACTTATCCTGTACTCAGGCCATATAGTTAATATTTGCACATTAATTTTCTCTACATTTTCTATATCCCTTTATGACTTTACTAAAATATTCCAAATAATTATTCGCAACTTTCCTATTCAACTGCGCACTGTGCGGTGGCTAAACGATCTCAAATTCAAATCGCTTTGGCTTTTTGATTGGCGGCCTGCCGAAACCCTTTATTATTGGTATTGAATTTAAAGAATTTGTTTTTGGGGTGGGCTCAGAATCGAAATCAAAATCAGAATCAAAATCGGAATCGAAATCGGAATCAGAATCTTATGCGCATTGCAAATTCCGCCAAGGCCCTGCCCTGGGCCCTTACACTTAAGTGATTCCTTTACCTTCGACTCTCCTTGGGCTTCCAACCCTTTCCTCTCACTTTATTTTATTTTATTTTTTAAAGAGGCAGCGCTTTTCTCCTTTGGCTTCTTTCAAGGTTGTTCGGACATTGACATTTTCATTATTTTTGGTGTGTTGTGTGTTTTTTTTTTTTGATACTGCCAAAAAAAGTTTTGGTTTTTCGGCTTTGCTGCCGTCTTCTTCTTGTTCGCTTTTTGGTGCGTGTTCTTCACCCTCCGCTCCTTCTTCTTCTTCTGGTTCTTTGTGCCTCTTTTTTTTATTTTTTTTTTTTTTTTGTATAAATTTTTTTTTGTTTATTTTGTTAATGTTGCCCGCATAAAATTTGAGTTGATCCAAAAGTGGTTTATTCAGTGGTCGCTCATTTCTCTTTCGTTTTCTTCGTCTTTCGGAAGGTTCTTCCCACAAAATGGCGTCCAGCGTGACACGAGCCACGTAACTCCCCCCAAAATATATATATATATAAAAAAAATGTTTCTGATTTTCTAGGGCACTAATTTGTATAACCAAATAGATGTAGAGTATGTAAGGGTATATATGTTCATATAGAAAATAATAATGTTAAAGAAATAGATAGCTTAAAATTATATAAATTTGCATAACCAACAGTTAGTCAATTATTACTTTCCTATTTAACCACTTATTTTTAAATTTAAAATAAAATTTTTGTATAAACTATATTGTGTATTTAAACTATAAATATATTAAATATTACTGCCTTATTGTGGAAGTTCATAAGTAACTAATCTTCAAAAAACCCATTTCAATATGAATTTAATTCTTTAAAAATCGCTGCATTGTCATTGTTAATAATTTGGTATTTTCAAATACTGTTTGTAGAAAAAATTTAAATTCTTGTAATATTTTTGTATTATTAACATACATATTTAACATTATCACATTCAAACCCATGATTTTATGGCAAACTTCACACTTCGACTTACCGAAATTGGTTTCCTTTGTTGTTCTAACTAAATTTTACCCATATTTTACTATAATTTTCTTATATAATTTTCAATTTTATAAAGTTTAAAAAAATGTAATGAAGTCATTCTAGGTATCTTATAGTCGAGTCAATCATTTGAAACCCTCTTTCTAATTTAGACCTATCTACATATGTAGGGTAATTTGGCATTTTGAACACGTTGGCCCCTTAGCCCTTGACTTTGAAATCGAGTTGAGCTGGGCTGGGCTCCGTTTTTTTTTTTCTATGTTTTAAAATTTATTTTGGGTTTAGGGTCGGCTTTGGGGTTTTGCTTGAATTGCGCTAGGTAGATAATTCGGGCCTACTTCCTCCTTCTTTTTGTGCTGAAGTTCAAGATCGTTTTACGCATTTTAAATGCTGCCTGCGTTCGCACCCGTGTATAATCATTTAAATTTTGTTTTTTTTTTTTTTTTTTTGCGCCCCTGAGGCAATTGTAATTGACACTTGAATATGCCAGACAGACGCAAAGGGGAGGGATGGGGAAGGGGTCTTTTTGGCCCCCTGGCAACTGAGCCGTGACATGGCCAAAACTAAGCACACTAAACAAAAGTTACTTGAACTCGCCTAATTACGCGAATTACGATTGTCTAACTTCGAGACCGAAATATGACTCTGCGAAATTCTCATAAGTTTTAATAGGCTTTTTGCCAGTTCTTGTCAGAGTCTTTAAAGCTTGAAAAACTGTTGCCCAAAATGACATCACCACCAGTCATCAGTTCAAATTTTCTTAATCATATTAATCATGGGCAAAGCCACGCACTCCGTGTTATTTACAAAAATAAAAGACAAAAACAAAACTAGCTTTTAACAACAATCATTAGAACAAAAAGCCGGGCAATGTCTAAACAAGATCCGCCAGCATTTATTTTCAGTAATTTTGTAGAGAAGATCATTATAGATCATATAATCAGAGGATTTTAGATGTGTGAAAGCAGGAAAGATTAATATTTCAAGAAATACCAACGCAATTATAATAATTAAAATTAATAAATCCTTTATAGATGATTATAAACTACAGAAACACCTTTCCTTTTCCATTTAAATTCTGTTAAAAATCAAAAGAAACCTTTACATTTTCAATTATATTTTTTCCAAGAATGATGCAGCATTAACCTTATAAATGCTGATCAAATCTAAAGTAAAAAGCAAAACAAATAAATAAAAAAAATCCCTACCGTATGCACTTCAAAATAATTCTAAAAAACCAAAGACCAAAACAAACAATGTCAGTAAAAAAACAAGATGCCCATTAACCCATTTCACTTGACCAACAGGCGGGCCATATAAAGAAAGCAGGCCATGGCCAAGACCAGGTTACATAACGCTTTAAGAGCGAAGAAAGTAGCAAAAGGGAGAAAGAACAAACAGGCCAAGAAGAAAGCGGAGAATTTTTAGGGGAAAGCCAGAAAGAAATGAGAGAAAGGGGGCACTTACACCGTAATGCCAACTTTTGATTTCAGCTTCAGCTAAGAAGAACGCATAGTTTTTTATAGTTTTAAAGGTGTGATTTCTGTTTTCCAGCTGAGCGAGGGAGCCAGCATCAACTGGATGAGGTAACTCTAATAAAAACTAACAACAAAAAAGAGAAAAAGTTGTTCAACAACTTTCCGTTTTTTTGTGCCAGTAAACATACGAATTAGAATTCAAATTGGTTTTTGGGAAAAAGAATGTGACTTTGTGATAGGAAATAGCAGTCTGGCAGTTAACTCTGACCTTCCCAGCGTGTTTTGACCCTTGCTATTGCCAAATTATGATTCGGCCTTTTGTCTCCGCGGTTCGATCATCGCCAGAAGTTTGGCTTGAACACGTTTCAACCGATTATTTTTGTTAATTAACGAGCTTTGAAACTGGTTCTTCGGGGCATCAGATCATCAAGAGATCATGCGAGCCTCAAACAAATCAAGTTGATATCGTTTTAACACCCGCACACAAGTTCTGAGTCGTTACCAACTATTTCCTAAACCCATTTCAGGGAAATACCCTTTCAAGGGGGATGCTTACAGAGTAAGGAGAGATTTTTTCAGTTCTTTATAGATCTTTTGGTATGACTCTAAGGAAACCTTTTAGGAAACCGGTTTTAAATAGATTTCAGTATGAAAGATTTGTTGATTTGTAAGAACTTCAACCATAACTTTAACTTATAATATAAATATAATTATTTTATATCATGTCAATATATTAGAGCCTCCGTATTCATGGTTATATTACTTATGAAAATATTATAGAAAACAATCTTGACGTATATCCTTTATTAAGAAAAGGAAATTAACTTCCAAAAGCCGAAGTTTGCATGCCTTCAAAGGATGCAATTGAATAAAAGTATCGAATATTAATCGATTAAAACTATACTTAACATATTCGTCTTCTTTCAATCAATATTTATCGATATTTTTATATGTTAAATACTCATAACTAAGCCAAAAAATCATTAATTTTAGTTCTGAAAGCTTTCCTATGTCAGTTTTAATTAGACCTAAAAATCTGCATACTCAATTTAAAATTTTAAAAAATTTAATTTTTTTCCCCAATTTTTGACAATTTTAACCCCTTATAAATTTTGGAAAATTTTGAAAAAAATTACATTTTTGTCGGACATAGCTAGATCGACTCGGCTGTTGATGCTGATCAAGAATATATATAATTTATAGGGTCTTAAATGCCTCCTTCACTGACTTACAAGCTTCTGACTAAAATTATATTACTCTTTGGTAGTGTATAAAACGGTATCCTGTATGAATAATTATTCTTTTTAAGAACTTAAACATTAATATGCATGTTGAGAGTTTATATTATATATATATTTAGATATATTGAATAGAGTAAATAGAGCAAATAAAGATACCAGCTCCCCCAACAATATCTTAGTAGTTAACTATTTTTAGCAACCTAAAAATCGTTTTTTAAGTCATGGAATCTTTTTAAATATTTCAAAAATATTTTCTTAATATTTAACCAAAATTTATATAAATCCTCTTGCAATAAAATTTAAAAAAATTTATAGATAGCTTCACTCCCTAAAATATTTATCCTGAAAGAGTATCTAAATGTGTTGTTAAGATACTTCCTCAATGCAATTGTATTCCTTAGCTCCTCTCACCTTCCAACAATTTGATCCCTTGTCTGGGCACTCTCTCTCTCTCTCACGCTCTCCTGTATCTTTTCATCTCACTTCCTGAGAGCAGCTCACTCTGAAATTCGTTCTAGTTTCACAGAAACCCAAAAGATACAAAGAGAGAGAGAGGAAGAGAGCAAGAGAGCTCCGTTCGAGAGTGTTGGTGATCGGCTGCCTTCGTGCTCGGCTGCCCGCACTTCGTGCCTCGTTTTATTTATTTTTTTTTTCACGTCGCCGCCCATTGTGCGTGTGCGTAGCAAGTTTACTGACCTTGAACTTCGAAATAATTTCTGTATTTCTGTGCATGTACACCGAAAATGAGACCACACTGGCGCACACAAATATAAGGGCACCCAAAAAAAAAAAAGAAAAAAACTCGCACACGCATTTTAAAATAGAGAACTCTATGTTTTCTTATTTGTATTTTTTTCTAACAAAATTTGTACTCGCACTTGAAGGCAGAACTTTGTCCGTCTGTGAACTAAACATTTTCATTGTTTTTCTAGTGAACGCAAAGTCACACACGCAGCCGCCATGTGGCTAAAAATAGTTAAATGTATCTCATGGATACGCATTCAGTCGCTTGCCCCCGCTGTGTCATAGACCATTTATCCATTATCCAATCAGCCCAAGTTCAATGAAGTTCATCGGATTTGGGAGATAACCTTCGATAAGGCACATCCGCCCAGATATTGATTATAATGATTTAGCAAGAGATATTGTATGTAGACATTAAAAAAAGATACTTTTAGAACAGTGAACCCAAGGGTCGTGAAACTCTTTCTTTCCTTTTTCCAAAAATGGTTTAAATACTAAACTGAAAAACTTTATTTACCTAAGTTAAATTTATACTTATTAAGGGTTATCTATAATATTAAATTTACCTTCTAATTAATTATTAATTAATGAAAAAATATACCTTAAAGCTTCTTCCCTTTTAGCATTAATAAATAGTAAATTAACTTTCCATTCTGATTAATTATTAATCATTAAGAAACCAAGCTTCAATCTTCTTCCTCTCTAGGAGTACTAAATATCACATAAATTATAAATTAATAAAACAAACCAAGCTTCAATCTTCTTCCTCTCGAGAAGTTATAAATATCACATTAACTTTGCATTCTGATTAATTATAAATTAATTCAAGTCTTCCTACCCCCTAGCAGTCAATGAATAGCACAATTTTCCTTCTATAATTCCACATGGTTTCCATTATGTTTGCCCGAAATTAGCCGCAAAGCTAACCATTATGTTTGTCCAGTCCATTCACGTGCACCTCAATGATAAGATAAGGGTATAAGGTTCCAACTATAATATAATATTACCTGTCGCTGAACTCTGGCAAGGGCCTTTTTGGCTGGGCACTTGGGTTCTCGTGGTGCGAGACCCTGGGCCGGTCATAAACCCAGGCCAAATCAGACGCAAAAAAAGCAAACACGGAAGTGATCTAAAATAAGGGAGGAAGGGAGGGGAATGTTTGATTTGAGCATGTTTTTTATTAGGCTAACATTGTAACATGCTCATATATATATATAAATATATACATATACTGGTTGACTAATTTTGCTGATAATCTATTCTCCGCCTCTTTTCGTTCCAGGTGAGTTATACGAGAGAGACCCCGAAACTGAATTCTGGCCCTTTTTTTGGAGTAGAATCGAGGCACTCATTTGGTATGCCAATGAAATTGAGGAGTGGCAAGGTTGGGAAAACGGAATCATTAATTTGTGCTGCCACAGGTGCCTCTTGCCTTGCCACTTGCCGTTCTATTCTAATTGGAAATGTGTCTGGGATACGTTTTGAGCCTGTTTTTTTCTTTCAAGTGCGTTAGGTTATGGTTCTTGTGGCAGGTAGAAAAGGTTTCTTGTGATGAATGAACTGTCAGGCTATAGCCTACATAGCCTACCTTTTTATATTACACTTTTTCCTAAGGGTACCTGTTGTGGGAATAGGAGTTACCTTTGGAGAAGAAGTAAGAACTCGAAAGGGTTTGGGGGTTCGGAAAGTTGGTCACCAATTTGGGTTGGGTAATTTTCTAGGAATAAGAAGTTTCTGAAGGAATTGTTAAATTTGTATATAGTAGAATCTTCAATTGATATGGTTTGTAAATGAATTTCCTTTATAATTGTTTCTAGAATTTTTAATTTTTTCTTTATATTACAGAATTGTTATATATTTATATTGTAAAATCTTAAATTTTCTGTAATATTTTGTGTTTTATAAATGACTTTTCTTTATATTACATAATTGTTATATATTTTTATAGTAGAATTTTGACTGTTCTTTAATATTTTGTGTTTTGTACATCACTTTTGTATCAAAAAGTAAAGCAAACTGTCTCTAAACCCCTAAAAAATAAGCCGCAAAAAACAGAAATTCGAAAGTGTCATTCTACCTTAAAAACAAAATCAACTAAAGAATCTAAAGGAAATGGAGCTGCCAAAAATTAATAATAATAACAAAAACTCAGCCAAAAAAATAAAACAAATAAATAAAAAAAGAAAGAAAAACCTAAAGCCAAGAAAAACAAGACTAATGTGTGTGAAAAGGCAGAAAAAGTCCGAAAATATGGCCATCTCCCTTTGTCGATCGACCAAGTGACTTGGAATTGGACTCGGACTCCGCCTTTACCTCCTCCAGCTCCTCCTTCTCCACCTGCTTTTCCACCTTCTCCATTAAATTCTCCACCACCTCCTCCTTCTCCACCACCTCCTCCCTCCCCATTCGGACTACGAACCTCGGTGTTGCCTGGTCGATGCCACGAATCTAGGTTATTACGCCGAAAATAATTAAAAATACAATAAACCCCCGGCAGAAAGACAACAACAAAAAAAACCAAAAAAAAAAAGAACCAAGAAAGACAACCGAAAAATTTCGTAAATCATGCAAAAATATTACAAAAAGAAGTCCCTCACTTCCACGCTACGTCTCTTTTTTCCTCCTTTGGTTAACGTTAACGCTTTCTTGGCCCTGTCTTTGTCTTGGCCAAAAAAATTATTCATACCTCTTACACGTGTTTCAAGTTCATTGCCAAATTTCAGCCACGAAAGAGACAGACTCTGTGCGGTATATAGAGACAGAGACAGATATGCCACTTTTGTACAGAAATCTTTGTTGGCGGTTTCTCTTCGCCCGGTTTTCGCTTTTCTGGTTTGGCTTACAATTCCATTCCGTCGAGCTGAGTTGGCCCAAAAGCGATTTCTGGTCTCCAGGTCTCTGTCTCCTGGTCTCTGGTCTCTGGGACTTAACTGACTGACTGACCGAGCTATGGTAACTGCTGATCTGGCAAGAAGATTGCTATACATAGCCAGCCATGTATTTCAACATCATCAGATGGCTTATGTAGATTCGGTAGTCCAAGAATTGGTTGCTAGTCCAAGCCGAAAGCGATTGGGTTAGGCAATATCTGAGAGACTTGGTAAGATTGCCAGGGAAGATTTTTAGAAGATTTTATGGGCAGAAATTTATGTATTTTATATACAAAATAATGATCAGTGATCACACTTAAATTTATGCCAAACTTTTACTTCCTTTCCTTCAATTTTCTGATCTTAAAAGGCTTGCCTTTGCTCTGAAAACCCCACAGAATCCCACGCCTCAAGTGACGCATATTATTATTATTGTTTATTGTTTATTGTTGTTGTTTTGTTTATTTGTCTTGTCGCAACGCCAACGTCATCGCCACTGCCCACCGAATCCGGCATTCCCGCCCGGGGAATGCCCCTTCTCTTCCTTAACCCCTTCGTGAAACTCAACAATCCGCAGCCTCGTTGCGATCATTGCACTTTGCGTCTGCGGTCGTCGTGTTGCAAATTGTGTGTTGACTGTGAAAAGAAACCAGTTTTCGTTTTTGTGTTTTTTTCCCTCTCTTTTATTTTTATGCAGAGTTTTTGAACTCGCCAAACTGGTAACGATCGTGGCGTGCAATCTTCGTGTTGCAAGTTGCAGTGTCGGGATCGTGCATTGGAGAGCTTCGGCGTTGTCTGTCTTTCTCTGGTCGGTCAATGGTTCTCTGGTTCATTGCCATTGAGCTGGGGGTAACTAACCCAGCAACGAGGCATACCACACAGCAACAATAACAACTACAACAACAACAACACCAGCAAGTACAACAACAAGTTTTGCAGCGTCATTTTGCCAACATGTATTTTTATTTTTTTGTTGTTATTTTTTTTTGCTGGCATCTTGTTAACTGAAGCAAGGACGTTGTCATTGCTCTTGGTGTACATATATGGTTGGTTGGTGTAAAACT
Organism: Drosophila bunnanda; assembly: GCA_035046265.1. Lineage (NCBI taxonomy): Eukaryota > Metazoa > Arthropoda > Insecta > Diptera > Drosophilidae > Drosophila > Drosophila bunnanda. Next base: position 11,382,755 of record JAWNOB010000075.1, read on the forward strand.
ATTGCCGTTGGTGTACGAGTATTGGTGTTGTTGTAAATGTATTGGTGTTGGCGTTCAAGCCATGTTACTAATGGCGCTCGAGGGGGCCATTCACTCGCCCATGTGCGAAAAGAAAATCAAATAAAATGAAATGAGATGACTAAACGATAGATAAATACTCTATGGCTGGAGTTGTTGGTGTTGTTGTTGATGTTGTTGGTGTTGCTGGTGTTGCTCTTGGTTCGTTGACTTACAAATGGTTGTCTTGAGTTGTTATTGTTGTGTTGTTGATTGCAGTTTTTTCTTTATTGTATTTTGGCATAGAGAAAACAGTTTAGCTGCCAGGGAAAATGGCAAAAGTGGTAACAAATAAATGTATAAATAGGCAAGCAAGAAAGGAGTTTTTCCACAATATTATAGAAGAAAATGAAGCATTATTAAAAGGTAAAAGGTAAAAGGTAAACTATCCTTTGATTATCATATCGAATGTATATGGTCATTCTTCTGCTTAACCCTGATACCAGTTTACTCATCTTGGCAATCAGTTTCAGTTAAAAATGAACTCGAAAAATGTCAACAACCTGCTCGACTTCCCATTGTGACTCACTTCAGGCACAAACTGTGTCGATCGATTTGTTTTATTTTTCGCTAAACATTTCATAAGCTCGGCTTCCCAGAAAGTGCCATAAAATGTTTGCAAATTCAAATCAAATCTCCTGCCCAGACATTAATCAGAGTACAGGAGTACAGAAAATACCCCCCGCAAATACAATTATCGCTCTGGCTTACATTTCGTTCTCGATTGGAATTGTGGCCCCGTCACGATTATACAATCAGCTATATATATTTATATATATATATGTCTGTTTTCGGATCGGCGGCATTCGTCAGCAGTTCCCAGTTCATGAAATTTCACAAGTTACCCAAGAGGCAGTTGACCCGCCAACAAGCCGCGCGCGAAAAAAAAAATGTATACAAAATACAATCACAATCCTGATGACATTCACCCCGTTTACGAGCCGCAACATGTGCCGAAGGAGAGCAATAACAAGACTCCGCTGAATGCAATTTAAAAACAAACAGAGAAAGTCCAGAGGCGTTGGTTGAATTTGAAAGGGAATTTAAAGGGTTTAAATCTCTTAATAATATTGCTAAGATTATAAAATGAAAGTCTAGGCTTTATAATAATTAATGTGGCGGCCTTGATAGATAGCTAAATCGTAAAGGGAAGGTATTTTACTTCGTCTAACATATATCCTTTGACCCTTCCTAGATGTAGCCAAAAAGTAGGCAATAGTTTTGAGCCTATTCTTGCCAGGTACTTTATAGACCGTGTTTACTAATTATTCTTTGTTATTTTAAACAAAATAAATATGCTGTAAGTTCATTTTTTAAATAATTTAAAGTTGTTTCTAAAAGTTCCCTGTTTTAAGAACAGGAATTTCTCCCATTTCTCTGCCTCTGCTGCATTTTCCCCAGATACACTCTGCTTTCTGTCTCATTCCCCGGTGTATTCGTCACTTTTTTAGCTGTGACGTTTTGCAATACATTTTTTTTTTTTTACTTAAACGCTTTCCGTGTTGTTCTGAATGCAAAAAAGTACGATAAAAAGACAGAGTTGAGAAAAGAAACAAAAGATTCTTTTGAACTTGTTGCGTCGCCTTCTGGAGATCATTGTTTTTTTTCTGGCTTATTTTTTTCTGCGGGCGTTGATGATAATGATAAATAAAGCATATAAAGGAAGCAATATTTTTGGAAATTAACTTGACTCTTCGTTTGTTTGTTACTCCTGGCCTGAATCTCGAAGGAGGTTTGGGCTTTTTGTGCGTTTTTAGTGGACCCCGAGTGGAAGGGAAGGGCAAACACGCGTCTTTAATTGGGTTGCCAAAAGCACTGGCCCCGGCGATAAGATCGAAATTGCATCCGCTTTGTATATATATCTTTTTATAAAAATGCAGCTGTCTTTATGGGAGTTGGAAGTCAATAAAGTAAATGAAGAGTTTACGAAGTGTTTACAACGATATTGTAAACAAATTTACATTTGAGAAGCAATTAAAAAATTTATGTACTATATTTTACTATATATAAGCATACTATTATTAAAATCTCTATTTTAATATTTTTAAGATTGACACAAATTGCCCCTAGAACCCTTTATTAACCACTTCTTAATTTCTGGCCTAAAGACAAAACAAAAATCACTTGAAAAGATATTTTTTGCGCAGTTTTTTGTAAGCCTCTCTAGCTAAATACCGTTAATAGACAATTTCTTTTGGCCACCTCTCCTTTCTGGCCACATTCTGTTTACGAAAGAATCGAGCGTGGAAAAACAACAAACATGAAGGCATAATAATTCCCAAATGCCGAAGACACCGCCAGTCAAAACAACAATAAGAGAATAGACCATTACATAAGCCCCATTCCCCAAAGTTTTCCAAAAACAAAATAGGAGAAAAAAAAGTAGAAAGTCATTAAGTAAGCAAAAAGAGAAACAGAGACCGGAAAAAAAGAAAGAACGAAAAAAATCAAAAGTTGTAAACAAATATGAGCGTAAAAGAAAACGAAAATCAAGAAGGGGGGTTGGGGGGTACTCTCTCCCCCCGGATTCTTCTGGATTCTTCTGACTGCCAGTGAACTTGTCCCAAATAAACAAAATTCCAAAACGGTCCAAGACACGGCTTGCCCCTCTCTTTCTTCGCACTACTCCAACACAGTCTTCTGTCTCCTGTCTTCCGTCTTCACCTTTCTCCCGTCTTCATCTGTCTTTCTTCGCTCCACCATATTCTTATTGCGTAGTTTTCATTACTTTTGTTATTCTACCGCTGTTTACATGCCAAAAAAAGGTGTCGGTGTCAATGGGAATAGCCAAAAAAAAAGGAAATAGTTGGGGTTTTTTAAGTTTATAAGTTTTTTTATGCCATTGTCAAATGATTTTTCCTGGAATTCAAAAGTTCAACAAGTTCTTTGACCAGATTAAGTCACATCAAGACTCTTCATAATTTAGAGTGCGTAAACAAAAACATTATCATTAAAAAATTGAGAAAAAATACCTAAAAACATATATATTTTAGCAAGTTTTCCAATTTAATCTTACTATATTTTTAGTCACCTAAAATCTTATATTTTCACTGACCTCTCCTGTATACAATTTACATTTTCCATCTTATCAGCCTTCACAGATCTCGCTTTCCTTTCAACACCCACTCAAGGTGCCACCCACCTGGAGTTTCCCTGCATTTTCCTCTCCCTTTTTCGGCTGCCACATGCCAGCTGCATATAGTATCTCTTCCTCTCGACAAAGTCAGTCAACCCCTTCAATTCCTTGCCAGCATTTTAACCGACTTTCACTGCCACCCACGGCATTTAAATGACCTCCAAAAAAAAAAAAAAAATAAAACGAGGGGAGAGAGTGGCGTAGTTTTTCCCAGAGTCACTGCTTTTGCATGGCTCCCTCTTCCCCTCTCCACCCCCCTTGATTTTCCAGTCAATGCACTCGCTCCATAAAGTTAATAAACTATAAATTACTATCAAAAAGCCATCGAAGAAAATGCCGAAAAAAAAACACTTTCACAAAATTTTCAGCTGAGCCAATTTGATGCCAGTGCTCGTGCAACACGTGGAAAATCGAATTTCCAGACCCTCCTCCTCATTTTCCCCCGTTTCCTCCTCTTCCCACTAATTTCAACTTCGACTCTGAATAGCAATTTCACTTTGTTTTGGGTTGCTGTGGGTTAAAGTCCTGCCATCGAGGTGTCAGTCAACTTGCCTGCCTGCCGTTGCATGCTGCATGTTGCTAGTTGCAAGTTGCAAGTTGCTGCTGTGTATCACTAGCATAGTTGCCCACCAAACTCACTCGAATGCTCCACTGAGTTTTAGTACACAGAGAGTAATTATGAGTGTATTCATAGAGTTTTAATATATGCAAAATCTTAACTAGATATAATATTTAAATGTTTATAAATTAAATATTTAATAAGCATACGATTTAAATATTATAAAATATATATTGTGGGTCATTAAAAAATCTTAAAAGGATATTTTGGAAGCAGTTGGGAATTATAAGAAACTGTATAGGGTCAACGCTTATTAAAGGAACTAGGAAAATATATTTATTTTACTTTGAATAAATATTTTAATGCTCTACAATCTATATAATATATTAGTGATATTATTGTTCTTATCCTCAAAATATTTAATGTCTAAATAACCCTTTTAAAAAATAAATACAAGACTATAAACAATACATAAATAACACTCAACCTGCTTCTAAGCATTATTATACAATTATTATGTATTAATATACCCCCAAGACACCCAGCAAATTCTCTCATATTAATGTAATATGTAGTCTTAAGTGTACCCCATTTCTCTCAGTGCTTAACAAAAAGAGAGGGATAGGCAGAGAAAGAGAGATGGCAAGAGTGCAGCGACCTGCGATCGTCGACCGAGTCAACAACACTCACCGCATACTGAATCATGGATGGGAATTGCACAAAGGGGGTGTAAACGGGGGTTGGGGGGTGCTGTGGTAGGGGGTTTTCTCTTTGACTTGGCAACGTCATCAGCTGTCGGCTAAACCCCCCTCCTCTCTTCCCCCTAATTTCCCTACATCTCCCCCTCTTTCCACGCCGCATTGCAGTTGCATACCAGTTTTTTTTCGCGCTATTTTGCATGCGATCGCTGCTTGTGCTGGGATGGAAAAGGGGTATAGGAAAATGAGGGGGAACCTACAAAGGTGAGGTGAGGCAGGACGGGGGGGGAGGGGGTGCCACATATGTGGTAGAAAGCGCCAATGCACTGCCAACTGCCATGTTATAGTATAATGAACTCTCCGAACAATCTCGTCGTCGTTGTCGTTGTCGTTGTCGTTGTGTCGGGGTGTTTGACTTCTGTGCCTGGCACCACTGAACCACCGATTGAAAGTACTGGATGGAGCTGGGAAATACGACCTGGGGAGTAACCAGGTAATTGGCAAAGGAAGATTACCCCTTTAGGAGGTAGAGTATATATAACCAGGAATTATATAAGGGAAATTGAAGAGGACTTTCTATGGAATCTAGGGATTTCTGGAGAGTTTCTATAAAGACTTTTAAAACCTTAATCTTTCCTAATGATAGAAAATGCCCAAAAAAACACAGATTATATTTTATTATATGTTCTTTCTACCAAACCTAGAATCATATCTAAGCCAACTAATCAACTTGTCACACTTCCTTTCCGGCAATCATTGGCAATCGAACCTATTGAACTGCCTTGACTGCTGAGTGATAATTGTTTGATTTCCAAGCCACTTGACCTCGGTGCCTCTGCCTTGGCCTCTCCACCACCCCCTTATATGTATGTATCTTCCTGCTTGGCTTTTGGGGGGCGTCTCTAATCTAATCAGAAACCAGAAGCGTGCTCGTGGATCGATTTGCCACCTGATCCGATGGATACTCTCTGATAGGTTCATGTTCTATGGCCCTCAGATCGTGCATTAAACTTCACTTCCTTGTGTTTATGAGGGGAAGGGGGCACTGGCACTGGCACTGGCGCTCATCGCTTCGCATTCATAAATTATCAGACGGAGGAGCTGGCAAAAAAAAAAAAAACACTCAACAAAAATTATGCTAAACACGTTTAAAAGCGACTGTGCTCAAACAGGTTTCAAATTCCCCGACGACCAACAGACCAATTTTGGGGCCTTATGCGTATGTACTCTCTTTCAGGCCCCAGTTTCTTATTATATACTTATACTTATATTTTTTTCTGTTGTCTCACTAATTATTATGCTAAGCCCCAAAAAGAGTGGAGAGTGGAGCTAAAAGAGGGTTGCGAATTTTCAAAGGAAACGAGAAGAAACGGCAGCGGCGGCGGCTGAGGAGAACGCACAATTCTACAGAAGACACACACAAGTCTTCGGTTAATGGAGGTCATTCACTTTCGCACGAATTGTTTCTCCACCAGAGTCAAGTCCAAGTCCAAGTTTCGTCTTACCGCCATATACAGATATATATATAAATATATATATACATATATCGCATAATCTTATTACGTTGCCAAAATATACATCGGCTTATATATCTTCTGACTTTTGATTTTCGCTGTTCTTTGGCTCAGTTCAGTACGATTTGTTTTCTTTTCGCTTTTTCTGGCTTGTTGATTTGCTTTCTTGTTGTATTTTGTGAATGGTGTTCTTATGGCTTTTCTGCACTTATTACCGACTGAGATATCAATCTGTGTGTGTCCGATGGCAGCTGTCAGCCTATTGACCAAAAAAGTGGTTTGAAATGGTTCCAAATTATGCGGTCTGAAATCGGTTTGCTTAACGTATCTTTGGGTTCACGATTCGCTTCGGACAAGTGGCGAAAACTTAAGGCTTAAAGAACGAAGAATCATTTGAGAATTTAGGTTGGAAATTCTGTAAAGATCATCAGGCAAGATGGTAGGCTTTATATAGGATTTTATATATAAGAAACTACCTAAAAACAACATTTAAAAAATCAAGAAGAACCACAACTTTGTTTCTACTTTCATTTTACACAAACTACTTTTCTGAATCAAGGTTTCTTCTACAAGAAAATGTTAATAAATTAATCGAAGACCTTCACTTATTAAATGTTGACTTAAATCTTTATCTGTAAATACATAAATTAATTCTAAAAACTTATTAACTTTTTAATATCTTATATTCTTCAACCTTTTAAATATCTTTTTAAAAACCAGAATCTTTTTTTTAGCCCTAAGTATTTTTCCAACAGAATCTGTGAACATTTCCCTCAGTTTGCCATTTAAAGACCAAAGTCATTCATAAATCATCAACGTGATGATCATTTGCTATGTGTAACTTCATATTCTTCGGACTATCTTTGGTCATATTTTAACCCTCTGGTGGACCATTAGGCATCATCTCTTTTTATGTATCTTTGTTGCTAACCAGCCCAAGTATCTATCCATCCCAATCAACTACCGTTCGAATGTATCTGTCCGTCTATCTATCTATCGGATGCAAAGCCATAATTCATGGCCCGTTCAGGTGCTTATTACCGATCCCGAACCAAGTGCAAATTGCCAATTAAACAGGGAGTACTTGCAAGGGGACCGATCAAGAGGAGCCTCGGGTTAAGGTATTGTGTCTCTGCTGGCGTAATCATAGAAAGCACGTGTGGCAATTACCAATTTTCACAAAAACGAAAAAAAAAAAAAAGGAAAAACATGGCCAAAAGTGCATTCAACTTGGCCAACTGTGCACATGCGTGGCGGCAATAGAGAGGCCCGAAGAGGGGGACAGGGAGCGAGACAAGTCAATAAACTGTGGAGCTTATCAGACAAACTAAGCACGATCGCAGAACTAAAACTGCAGCTGCGGAGTGCGAATTCAGAGCTGTTCATATGGCTGTTTTTCAGCTAGAAAGGAGTTAAAACATAAGATAGATAACTCATAGATAATTCAATAGAATTGATTTTTAATTAATTTGCAAAGTCCGGCAAATAAAGGATATATGAGAAAGGCTTTAAAAATACCCAGAAAATATATACAATACAATTTTTAAGTGTTATCGGTATTAAATTGATTTTGTTAATGATGTTATATGATAACTTCAGATTGAAATAATTTTAAATAGTGTTTAATATAGATTAAACATTGAAAATAGAAATTATCTAAATTTACAATTAAATTTATTTTTGATATAAAAATATCTTAAATTATTCATTGATCGATTTTTATCGATGGAACTAAATCAAAATTAAATCTATCAATTAATAGTTTGATGTTAATTTGTAATATATTATTTTTTAATATATTTCCTGATATTCTCAAGTCATAGATACATATTTATATGCTTCGAGAATAGTTTGATTCCAAATATTTTTTATTAACTAAATAAATTAGAAGAGGGGACATAAATAATTTTTTTAATAATATCATTAATTAATATTATTCTCAATATTATTATTAATTAATTTGTTTATTTGTTAAAAATATTATTTATATTCAAAATCCTAGCTTTATTTCAGCTCAGCATTGCTGAGTGCGAATAACCCTCAATAACAGTTACAAAACTGTAAGCAGTCGTAAAGCCATTCTCCTCCCATTTTACCCCCACACCCCACCCCCCTTTCTACATCATGTGTTATGTGTGTGTGTTATGAGTGTGAGTGCGTATCTGTGTGTAGAGTCAATGCACGCAACTAGGCATAGATACGCGAATGCGAGTGCGAAAGCGACGACGACCAGAGAAGAATGTCCAAGAAAAATTGCACTTAAGACTGCACCCGGAGAGACAGAGACACAGACAGAGAGAGAGAGAGAGAGAGCGAGTGAGAGGGCAGAGACAGCGACAGAGACAGCAGGAGAGCGGAGTGCATTGCACTGAAATGAAGGGTTAAAGACCCTCGACGAGCTCTTGCGATCCGCTGCGAGTGGAAAAATCCAAAAGATCCACATCCACGCACACCAACGGAAATTGGAATCGGTGCGGCGGGAAAGCAAAAGTGCAGCGCCAGCCTCCCTCTCTCTCTATCTCTCTTTCTCTTTCGAATAGAAAGAAAAATACGAGAAAAGTAAAAGAAAAACAAAGCGACGCGAAACGAAACGAACCTACATCAACATCCATCGGATCGCAGCAATCTCTGTCTCAGTGCAGCAGCAGCAGTGGCTTTGAACTTCACACAGATTCAGATACAGTTTGCTCTCTCTCTCGCTCTCTCTCTTTCTCTTTCTCTGGGTCTTTGTTGTAAATACTCTATGTAGTCGGAGTATTTATATTTCTAGGGGAAGTAGGTTTAGTGCCTTTTAATGTTATTTATAATATTTAATATGTAATATTAATAGTATTTAATATTCTTAATACTGTTAATATTCCATATTTAAAATATTTCATATTTAATTAATACAGATTTATGATTATTTTATATAGATTGAAATGTCTTAAATATTTCAAAATAGTTCACAAAACTTTTTCTTTTTTAGGGAGCTGAGCAAAGAGTTTCAAAAGTATGTTTTATATTTATAGATTTACAAATTTCTTAAGAAATTAATTTTGATAAAAAAAAAAATACTGACTTTCTTTCGTACTAGCCTTGATCTTAATTTGTTATATTTTTATTATATTTTATATACAATTTTATATAAAAGAAACCAAACAGCGGAAGTTAAATAGACCACACGACTGATAAAGTAACTATACTATTTTATTTATATTATATACAGACTGTGCAAAATAATATAAATAAAATATATCATTTAATTGATCATCATAAAAGAGTATTTAAATATTCAATCTATGAGATACAAATTACCCCCTCTTGTCGTTAAGGCTAACTATTAATGTTGTGTGCATGGTGTGCTGTGTGAGTGTCTGTTTTATATATATTGTTGTTTTTTTTCAATGTCGAGTTCACTTTTTAAAGCGGGGCACAGAGCACTGCTATTGGGATAGATCATTGAACGTTCAATGCGCCTTGATTGAAGCGAGTCGCGGCTTGGGTTTTGGGTTCGCGTTCGAGTTCGAGTTCGAGTTGAGTGATCATCGCATTGCCGCACTCAAGTGGAGGCGTCTGCTCCAAGGCACTTTTGATTAATTTTCCCCTGGCCAAGGCCCGCGTTTTCGCCCCGATAAGGGAATGCGTTTCCTGCCCTTGCATGTCAGCAGATAATAACAATGAGGGAAATAGAAAATTGGAAAATGAGGGGGGGAAATGTGGAAAAACTTAGAAAATTAACCAAAAAACCGAACCGACTCGAATCGCTTAAGAGACAGATAAAAACCCAGAAGAAGTTTGCCAAGAAGAAAGAGCCTAGAAACGAGTTCAAGTACATTCTGGGAAAGAGACAGAGAAACAGAGAAGGAGGGAGATAGGCATATAACTTAATGGGGGGAAAATGGAAAATGCTGTGGATGTAGTAAGCTATGAAAATGTTTTGCTAGAAATTTCCTTGAAGAGGCAACGAGAAAAGACATGAGATCAGGCTCAAAGAAAATTCGTTAAGCAAAGCAAAAGGTGTTTAGAATACAAGAAAAACTTATAAAATTTGAATGGTTAATATTTCTATATAAATTAATATAAAATAACAATTAATATTTAGTTCTTAAATCCCCATAAATTCATATTTTCCAAGACTTGACCTCAAGACCTTCAGCTCAGCCTCTATAAAAACATACTATTATTGGAATATTTTGCATATCCAAACAATTTTCGCTTCTTTGATATATATTTAAGCATATATATTATTTTTGGCACTCTGCACTAATTGTTTATGCCGCAAACAAAACTTTATAACTATCGCGTTGGGTTCAAGCAAACACACAACAGAAGGAAGTGGCTAAAAATTTGTGGAAAGCAGTTCAATAGACTGAGACCGGGCCATGGTCAAGAGATGGCTGTTGTTTGATTTAGAATTTAGCAGTTTCCAACTGGCGATAAAAGAAGGGGAAAGAAAATAATAATAAAAAACTGAAAGCAAGCGCACACGCATTGGCGAAAATTCCGACGACGACGACCTTGGCTAATAAAAAAGCGTGGGCCGGGAAAGCTTTGCATAGATTATGTAACTGTACCCGAACTATCAGCTGTCGGGGACCTTGAAATCCCTTATCGAATCTTCACCTTTTGCGAAAACTACAAAAATACAGTGAGTCCGGAATAAATAGAAATCAACTGCTGATAAGCACACCTGTTCACCCCCCAACACCCACATGCTGACGCTTGTTCTATTACCTATTTTTGTGAACAAAAAATATATGGCAAATATTAGGAGCTTATAGAAGAAGGTGATACTCTTTAAATTAACTTATTTTATTTTTAAAATTTTTTCAAATTTTAGGTAAATTAAGATCATAGAATATTTTCAATTTTAATACCCTTGCAGGGTATTCTAAATGTATTCAGAAGCAAGTAATTATCTACCTGAAGTTAGCTTCCTTTTTTTGTTTAATTAAAAATCTAAATTTTTAAATTTAATAATGATAAAATGCTTCTAATATTAATATCTATATTTTTCTAACATTTTAAAGAAAATTATCAAAAAATGTATCTAAACCTCTAGGAAAAATCATATAACCCCCCCACTCATAAAGTGAAAATAATATGACGCGGGGGAACAAAGCGCAGAGAAAGAGATGGCCATATACCGTGCGATAGAGACACACTCATTGAGGAACAGAGATAAGAGAAGGCCTGGGGCCCAAGGAATTTGTGCTGCTGACCTTCATTTTGGTTTCGTCGCTGATAACAAACACAAACGAAGCCACCGCCACCGATAACAGCAGACTAACTGTCACTGTGTGTTTATTATTATTATTATTATTTAAGTTTTGCTGGCTGGTTACGTCGATAAGGCGCATGTTGTTCCACTGTACGCCAGCACCCCGTGCCCACCGTACCCCCGATTACTTGTCATTATTATGGCATATTATGGTCCGAAACTATTACGATCTAACCGAGAGAGCTTTATCTATCTATATTTTTCACACGTGGGTGTGGGGCACTCTCAAAGGGACTTACTTGGGTAATCACAAGGGTTTCCAGAGGGAAAAGTGTCTAGGAAAGTGAACAAACAGTGATATTTTATGTCACTGCGATTCCTCTACGATTAGATGTTTTATTGCTCAATGATATTTTATAACTATAAAGATCCTTGAGCAAAACATTATTATAAATGACATAAAGTTTGAGTAAGCATTTCTAAGGTAACTTTTGTGTAGTATTTAAGAAAGGCTTTAATAGCTGGTATAGAGATATATTTTTTAATAGGAGATTAACTATTTTCTAGTGGTTTATTTATTTATTATATTAAAATAAGGTAATTTTTTGGGAATTTAAAAGAATAACTTTAATTTTAGTAAGCTTCATTCTCTTCTTCCGCATTTATTAATTATATTTATTTTATTATTATATTAAAATAGAGTCTTTGTATGGGAATTAAGGAGTATTTGTACTCTTCTTTAATTCTATATTCTAGCAACACCTAAATTCAGTTTTTGGAAGGCTTATAAGAGCACTATTAATCACCTTATTGTTGGTAATATTACAATTTTTATTAAATTTAATAATTAAAGATTAAGCTCAACTACTTTTTACTTTTTTAGAATTTCTACAGCCCTTCATAATATTTTTCTTGTATATTCTAAAACTTCCTTAATAGAATTAATTGAATTTCATTTCAAAACATATTACAATTTTCCTTAATAATTTATACCCAATTACTTTTACTTTTTGGATTAATTTCTACAGCCCTCAGTAAATTTCTTTTATATATTTTAAACCTTTCTGGATAGTATTAATAGAATTTCATTTCCTTTTCCCCTAAAATGGGTTTGGGGATAACCTTCAGGAAATGTTCTTGCACCATTCACCTCCCCTTGCCCATGACATCATGAACAGGCCCAAAAATTATGCGTAATCAACGACACAATCCTAGCAGAACAACAATGCCGACAAAAAAGAAGGCACGCAAAAAAATTAAATTACTCGAGTACGAAAAATTCGAATAAAAAACCGCGGCACAGCTAAAACGAATTTAAAAAAAATACACACACACACAGAAAAAACCAACAACTCAGACGAAATATACACACATTTTCAATGCGTAAGCCGCAAAATGGTTGGCCTTCAAATTGACCGAGTTCATGAACGCGGACGAACTCACGCACCTTCTCATTGTGCGTTAATTATATAGATACAGATACAGATACAGATACAGATACGGATACTCAAACTCACAGATAGATGGGCCAGAGAGCGATAGACAGACGGGGAGTTACGCAATCCGAAACTGGTTTTGGAGTTCTAAAAAACTACTTGCCCAAATTGTTAACAACTTATCGAGGAAGTTTTTTGCTGTCGTTCGAGTATTCACTCATTTTATTTTTATTTTTTTTTGCAAATTAAATACCAGACACAAGGAAAAACTTATAAAAGAGTCGTTCAACTTGATCAGGAGAGTATGGCACAGAGACAGAGAGAGAGCTTAAAGAGTAGCACGGAAGCCTTCAACTGAGCTTGTCAACCGATTAACAATTGTCAATGATTATTATAAAAATTGTAAATCTAAGCTTTCAAAAAACCGAAGTTTATTTACTCTCAAAGGGGTTTTCAATTCAAAATAATAAATATATTCCAAACAACTTCAACAAGTAGCTTTGTATAAATCTGTTTAAAGTATATTTAAATGTTGAGATACTTTTTCAGGCTATGGGTTACAGTAAATAAGAAAGAAAGCTTATTTCTAGAAGACCAACTTTATATACTCTTGCAATTTGTAATTAAATTGTAGGATTAAATCGGAAATCGATTATAAATAAGCTTAAAATATTTACCTTCTTTGAATCTATATTTATCGATATTTTTATATGACAATGTTTTCGATAAATCAAAGTTATAAAAACTCATAACTCTACCAAAAAAGCATTAATTTTAATTCGGAAAGCTTTCCTATGTTTAGTTTTTATTAGGTTAATAAATCTGATTACTCAATTTAAGATTTTAAAAAATAAAATAAAATAAATAAATTAAAAATTTTCCAAATATTGAATATTTTTAAAACATGTATAAAATTTTGAAAAAAAATTCATACAATTTTTTTTTGTCTCAGGTGGCTAGATTGACTCGCCTGTTAATGCTGATCAAGAATATATATGATTTAAAGGGTCGGAAATGACTCCTTCACAAAAATATTACTTTTTAATAAGAAAAATATTCGTAAAATTATATAATTATTGTTATATAATTTAATATATTCTACTCCCTCCTAGGGTATTAAAACACATATAAAAATATAATAACAATGAACCATTTCTCTGCTGCCATGTGCGTGCCATGCTGGCCCTCATTCTCAATTTATCGGTCAATTGTACGCCGTACGGCACACGCTGCTACGCCGGAGAGTTGAAGGCAACTGCGTCAGGGACACCACTTCTTTATCGGAGTACTTTGATCCATCTGGTCGTCGTGACTAACTGACTAAGTAACTGCCATGCTTAACATACATGCTGATAAACGAATTGAAATTTTTCGCAACATAAAAAACGAGCGAGATGGGGGGGCGGGGCGGGGGAGAAAGCCAATGACATTTCCAAGGAGTTCACTCGCCCCATGATCGCGAGGCAAGATCATGACATGGCGAAACTCTTTGGAAATTGCCAAATAAAAAATAAGGTTATTAAAGGCAGTGAAGAATAGGCTGGAAGAAGGGGGATTTTTAGATTAGTTTCTTTAAAGATTCTTTTGGAAATAGATAAAAATCTACTTATTTAGTAGAAAGAATCTCAAGGTATACACCCAAAATCCTAGAAACTTTTACTATATTCATTAGCTTTGTTAAAAAGAGAGAGGAGTCCCTAATTTTAAACAAATATCTTTGGAATATCATCTTAAAATCACTCCCCCTTCTATCAGTTTCTATATATAACCTCTTGAAAACTAATAAAATAAAGAGAAAAGAAAATCATCTCCCAAAAAACCAATAATAATACATTTTTTGGGAGAGTTCACCATGCTCATTGAACTTGACCCCCACTTGAACCCCTCCTCCTCCTTGGAGGTTCATTTCCACTTTCGTTTTGTCTGCTCGTTAATGTATCTCCAGACTCGAAACTCTCTGGCTTGAGATACGACGGGGGACTTGGACTCTGGGAGCTGCCTTGGCAGTCTGTTGTCATTATTGAAATTGCATTAATAAGGAAGTTCAATGTTTATTTTTGTTTGGGTCTGGCGGTCTGAAGGAAAATGTGTTTTTTATTCATATTATATGACGTTCAAGTTACTGATTAAGGGGTCCGGTGGTCCCAACGACGTCAGCAAATCAATGTGAAAGTGATCGAAGATCAGTGGGCTTAAGGTAACTGGAGATATATAATTTTTCATTGAAGGGAAAATGATTAAAGAAAATATGAATCATAGTTGGGTGTGGATTTAAGACATGGTTTTATTTCTAGGTTCAAGTGTGGTAAAAGTATTAAATATGAGTTTAAAATCATAAATAAAGCTCATATTTAAAGATATTTTGTATCAATAATTTCCAAATATATTTTTACTAGAAAATATACTAATTAAATTTTGTTAAAATGTTGAATTTTGTATAATTTTATCAAGAGTTAAAGATACATATATAAAGATATTGTATCTTAAAGTGCTTAATCTGTATCTAAGAGGTTACTGATATGAATATCATTTCTTAAACTGATATATTTACATAGTAAACATCTAAATATTTACAAATACTTTTTAAAAAACCAAGTTTACCTAATTTTAAAGACTTATAACTTGAGTTCATTAAAGAACGATCCCCAAAGAGCAATTTTCTCCCCTTAAAAAAATAAAACACTGCTAAACACATTGTCAATTCTTTTCAATAAACACAAGTATTAACAGCTAATTTAGCCCAGATCCGAAAGCAGAACATTTTCCACATTTCCCGCAAAGATGCCCCCATAAAGACGCAGAAAATGGGAAAATCTTGTTGTTTTTGTTTGGAGGAAAACATGTCGTGGCCGAGAAAAGAAAAACAAAACCCTCCCCAGGAAAATCTGTGTGTGTGTGTGTGTGTTGAGGGGGGAAAATAAAATAAAAATGGAAACAAGGAAAACTCAGTCAAAGATTATTTTTGGAAAAGGCAGCGAGACGGCGTATGTCTAGCCTTGAATGGGTCAATTGTGGGGGTGGCATTGGCCCAGGGAGAGGGAGAGGGGGCGGGGGGTTAAACTAGGCAGGGGGGGCTTCCAGTGTTGTTACCCACACGTGGCGCTGCGATCCAGGAAATACATTATCCCACAGATACTCGGCATTGACCTAGGCGAAGTCGCACTATAGTTTATTGCCTTCTGGCCGTGTAAATATTTGATTTACATGGTACATCTTTTCCGCTCAGTGTCAACGACTGCAAGTCAACGATCCTATCCGAACTTTAATAATATTATTATTATTTTTTACTGCTGAGAGTGATATAATTTTTAATTGCATGTAATTTCATAAATTTTCACTCCGCTGAAGTTTTATTGAACTCCGCTCTCTCTCCCACTCTCTCTCTCTCTCTCTGTGTGTGCCTCTCTCTGGCACTCTCTATCTGCCTCTTGTGCTCTGGATCTCTCTCTCTCTCTCTGGGTAGGCCGACATGTGTTTCGCTCTCACAGCTGTTGCTGGCCTCTCGCTCGCACCCGCACATTTAGTGCCAGCACATGTTTCGCTTTCCTGAGAGAGGGAGAGCAATGCACTATGGGCATAAACTTATTTTTTTCGCATCAATTATAATTTTGAAGAAATAAGCATAAAACTTTATACCTAAAATATTATACCTCAATTTCGATTAGTTTAGCTTTTCTTTTCTTTTCTTTTTCATTTTCCTACCATCTTTCTTAACAAATATACCTTAAAAAAATATTTTAAATATTATAAAATATAAATAATATATATATATATATTAATAATATATAAAATATAAAAATTTTAATTATAAATCGGGATAAAAAAAGTTTTGCTTAATACAAACCAACAAGAAAAAAAGTAACATGCCAAAAATGTGAACATTTAGCTTAGCTTTTCTGAAGACGTGACTAGATTGCAATTTTCCCACCATCTTTCTTAACAAATATACCATAAAAAATATTTTTAAAATTATATTTAAGATTCTAAAGGCTTTGTAAATTGGGAAAAGAAAAGGTTTGCTTAATACAAACCAACAAGAAAAATGTAACATGCCAAAAATGTGTACATTTTGCCCACCGTGCGATGGCGAGAGCGAGCGCTGCCGGCGTCGACGTCGACGCTCGCTCGAGGTCGGCTGGCCGAAAAACTGAACAAGATCCAACGCGAGTCGGATTTTTCATTCAGTCGGTTTTTTCACTTCGGTTTTTTCACTCGGCTCCGATCTGATGTTCGTGAGCAAGCTTTTCGCAGTGTAATGTGCAAAGGATCTGCCCAACAAGTGAAATACTTCCTAATTAAACTAAACTCGCTACGTTTTCCCAATGCAAATATCCCCTAGAGTGCGTAAAAAAAACCATGCAAACTAAATAAAAAAGTTTCCGCTGTGAGAAAAAAGATTAAACCAAACAATGCCAGTGTAAGGCTCTGAGAATTATAAACCAAAAAAAAAGGAAAATAATCTATAATTCGCGTTAAAAATTGTACCCTTGAAAGTGCCGAAAGAAAAATAAGCCCCGAAAATAAGCAAAATGCTCATGTCCGCGGACAGTTCGGACAGCGCCAAGACCTCTGTGATCTGCAGTACAGTGGGCGCCGCCAGTATTATAGTGCCAGCCCATTCACACCCGCACCCACACCCCCACCCGCCGCCGCCACCGCCGGCCCCCGAACAGCCCAGCACCACAGCACCGGCCCCATCCCCCCTGCTGGCCGTGACCGCTGGCCGTTCGCATCTGGAAAATGCCCTAAAACTGCCGCCAAACACAAGCGTTTCGGCTTATTATCAGCACAACAGCAAGCTCCAGAGCTACGGACCCACGGAATTCAGAAGCCTGGTAGCACCTGTCACAGATCTGGATACTGTGCCGCCCACAGGTGTCACCATGGCCTCGTGTTCCTCGAATTCCAACTCGAATTCCTCTACATCCTCCTCCTCCTCCTCCTCCTCGTCGTCGAAGCTGCCCCACAGCAATGTGATCTTTGTGAGCAAATCGAGTGCCGTTAGCACCACTGAAGGTCCGGCTAGTGTGGTCGTGCAGCAGCAGCAGCAACCACAGCACTTTGAGTCCCTGCCCCACCACCCACAGCAGCAGCAGCAGCAGCAGCAACATCACCTGCTTCAGCACCACCCCCATCCGCATGCCATGTATCCCCATGGATATCCACAGGCTAACCTTCACCACCCCAACGGTGGCATTGTGGTGGTGCCCGCCGACTCGAGACCCCAAACACCGGATTATATCAAATCTTACCCAGTTATGGATACAACTGTGGCCAGTTCGGTGAAGGGAGAGCCAGAGCTCAATATAGGTGAGTGAGGACAGATTTCCCTAAGATGGTTTATAAGGAAAGTTCTAGGACAGTTCGGGATAGTAAAGCAAAGGCTCAAAGGTCTGAAACTTGGGATTCTTATATATTACATTGTATCAAGTTAGGTGATTATAAAAAAAGAGAGATTAAAGTGATATGTAGGTTGAAAATAGCCATAGAATATGATATAGGTCTTTCATAAAAAATCGTTATATTCAAATATCTTAGTTTAGATCTTTTAAAATCAGCTTAATATTTTTTAGAAAACTTTATCTTCCTATTCCACACTTTAAAGGTAACAACAAAAATATTATAATAAAGAAATCTGAAACTTGGGATTCTTATATATTAAAGTATATCAAGTTAGGTGATTATAAAAAAGAGAGATAAAAGTTATATTTAGGTTGAAAATAGGCAAAGAAAAAACATTCATATTATAATGTCTTAGTTTAGATCTTTTAAAATCAGCTTAATATTTTGTACAAGACTTTATCTTCATATTCCACACTTTAAAAGGTAAAAACAAAAATATTATAATAAAGATCTTGCTAATATATGCCCCAATAAGGCAATATCTCCAATAAGAAATCCGTTTCAAACTCATAAAATCAAAACTAAAGCAATCTCAAGATTTGCTTCCGTTTTAGCCAAAAAGTATAGAAGCCTTGGCAAGCCAATGTTTGCCATAAAGCGACTCTATATCTAAATATATATATACATAAATTGTATAGCAAACATATATGAATATATATAGAGTCGATCTGATTTGATTTTGACCTTCCTCCCAGCCCAATTAGCATTAGGCCCGAGCGGAAATTCGCGAGTTGGTGGAGGCGCCTGCAAAAATGTGACTTATGTGATGTCACTGGGCGCATGGCAATCGTGTGACCATCATTATCAATGCGATTATCATTATCAGTCCGTTGATCGCCGTTTAGTCAGTCACCAGCTCTCAGCTCTCAGCTCCCAGTCATCAAGGTCGTTCCGCATCCGAAATCATTTTCTGTTTGAGTTGAGTTCAAGTGAGTTCAATTAACTTGAAGCGACCGCACACATTTCGGGTTTTTTCTTCTCTCGTTTCATTATTATTATGTTTCTCTGTTTTTTTTATTTTTTGTTTAACCGAAAATATAACTGTACCAATGTCAGGCTTTTGTTTTATGACTAAAGGAAGTTAATGCACTTTATGAGTAACAACCGGTTCAAGACCATCCGAATCGGATCGGGGCAATTGCAGTTCAAGCGATGAGTCAAGGTAGTTCTTCCTATAAAAGGGGAACTGGTACTGGCACTGCCTGAATGTTGTATCTTTTTTTATTTTCCTTCTCATATGGGGGCTAATCTGTGGATTCCAATGAAACCCGTCGAGGGAACCTTGGGGCAACGGAAAGTGTCGTTGTCGTTGTCGTTGGGCTCAAAAAATGGTTTCGCCTGTGGTTACCAGGCTGGGTGTATTCCCAAGGTGTTTTATATGATAATGGGGGTCCGAAATTGGGAATACTTTTATGAATGTGATTATGTTGAAAGCGAGTCAGTTGAGTATAATGAATGATTTTTAGAAAATTAACATGTTAACATTACTAGGAAGTATTTTTAGATGTATTTTTAGTTATGTGTCTACAAATGTAGCAAAGAAGTTTCTTGATTTTATGTTTCCTGATTTTATTAAGAATTTCTCTATCTAAAAAAAAAATCTTAAATTCATATAAGTCCTAGTTTTATTAACAATATCCATTTGTATAACTTTGCGGAGTATTTTAATTTTAGTCGGGAGCGTGTAATGATGTGAAGAAGTCATTTCCGATCATATAAATCATATATATTCTTAATCAGCATCAACAGACGAGTTGATCTAGCCATCTCCTACAGGAAAACATTTTTTTAAATTTTTTAAACAATTTTATAAGAGGTGTTACATCTTTAAAAATTGCCAAAAATCTGTAAAAATATATTTTTTCTAATTTTTAATTGAGTATGTAGACTTATAACCCTAATTGAAACTAACATAGGACTTTTTGGCTTAGGTTTGAGTTTTTTAAACTTTTACCCAAAAAATGGTCGTATAAAAATATCAATAAATATCGATTTAAAAAATGCAAATATATTTTAAGCTTAGTTATGATCGATTTCCGATTCGATGCTATATTTTTAATTGCAAACTGCAATTTAAAATTCACTTAAATAGTATATATTGCTTTATAAATTACCATAACAAATGTCTCCATAACTCTGTCAAATAATCCCCATTTCTTACTGGAAAAACCCCCTCCATTAAATCTCCATTTCGATCTCCTTAAACCGAAGTATCTTTTCCAGCCATTGCATTCGAATCGAAAGTGAAAACCAAAATAATATTTATATATATATGTGTGTCTCGGATTATGTCTCCAATTTCCAATTCCACGACCATTTCTCACCCACTCGGTGCACTCGATGGCGTTGCCATTTTTATTTGCTTTACTTGGCAAAAGTTTGTGTATGTTTTCCTTTTTGTTTTTTGTTATTTTTCCCCCCATTGCCTTCGATATTTATTTATGCGTGTGTGTGGTGTGTGGCATTGCATTTCACTAAGTGAAAAACCGGGCGATGACAAAGTCGGTTTCCAAGTTCATTGCTACCCCGAGTGGATCCGCTGGATCGCTGGATTTCTTTTCGAATTCGCAAATGCATTTCTTGGCCGGGTTGCATCCGTTTGCCAAGTTTCGCATTTCAATTTGCCGCCAAACGAAAGTGAAAAGCCAACTGCAGCTTGACTTGGCCCAAACCAAATTCACTTTTCACCAAGGCAACTGAGCATGCGCGGCCAATTTACGGCCAGAAAAAAACTACTAAACAAAACAAAACAAATACAAATAAAAATAAATAAATAAATAAGTAAAGAAAAAAACCGGGTCTAAGTCTCTTTTGACATTTTTACATAGCGACGGGTTAATGTCCTCGCCCCCCCGCCTTTGAAATGTCGGTGAAAGTCAAGCTGCAACGCTACAATTGTCCAAAAGAAAAGTTTTTTGCTCTCCGCAATTTATTTGTTTGCATTTTCTTTCTTCGATTTTTCGTAGGCGGGCTTCATGAACTTTTGCTTGCTTCGAAAGTTTAACATTATTCGATTCGATTTTATTTTATTTTCATTTCATTTGAGCTTTGTGTGTTTATTTGTATTTTTATTGGCACAATTATTTGTGCATTTTAGAAATTTATTAGACGGCCAAGGCGACCAGAAGAAGAAAGTGAAAACCAGCAAACGAATTGAAAGTAAAATAGTTGTGTGTTGCAATTTATTTATAGGCAAAAGTTTTGTTTGAACTTTATGAACTTGGCAATTGATGGATTTGATTTTTAAAAAACTGGACTTTTACTTTTGGCTAATTGGTTTGACGGGAAATGTGAGACCATTAAGGGATGGATAAGATACTTTAGTATCTTGTCAACCTTTAGATATTTCCCCTTAAAATATTGCTCTTAATTCTTTAAAATTAAGATCAATACGTAAGGCAATGACCCAAGCTTAATTTTGTTTAAAAAGTAAACCTTCCCACGCCCCGATCAATAACCTTTCGGAGTATGTTTTATAAATTAATGATCTCCTGAAAGGTTAAGGTCCTCCAAAAAAAAGCGAAATTAATTCGCAGATCAGTGCACTCGCTTTGCAAAAAAAAAACCCTCTTAAATTCACTTAAATATTAATTTAAATTCATTGCATAATCGAAAGCTTGACAGAATGTGTTTTAGGAGGCAGCCAGCCAACTGTTGATTTCAATGAACCCAGAGGACACACGCCCACTTTACAAGGTACTATATAGTATGATATATATATTTGCCGTCTGACCTCACTGCCGTTTCTTGAACTTGTCGGGCAATTTTTTGGGAAATAAAATCTTGTATTCTTGACTTGATTAAGCGATACATTGAACTGGCGCTAAATAAAAAAAAATAATAATAAAAATAAGGCGGCAGAAATAATAAAAAAATTCAAAAAACCTGTCTGAACATTTCCGCATTGAAGTTCGTTCTCGCTCTCTCGCACGCGCAAAAATTTTTTATTGATTAACTGTGAGAGCGAGAGAGAAGCACAAAAAATTTCAATGTCAAATTTTAATTTTGTAGTTTTTTTCCCTATATTTTTTGTTATTGCATATTTTATTGTTGTATTTTTCTTCGTATTTATTTGTTGTATTTTTTTTTTACTCACACAGAACATTGCCAATATGGCGATCCTCTCTGTCTCTCTCTACCGCTCTCCCGCTCTCTTTCTTTTATATCAACAAATTTTTTGAGTAGTCAAAATTTAGCTTTAAATTTGTGTGTGTGCTTTTTTGCGGGTGTGTGTGGGTAGCTGCCATTTGTTTGGTTTATTTCTAGTATTTCTCTGATAGTGCCCCGTTTCCACCTCTTCACAGACACCCCCCAAAAAAAGCCCCCGCACCCTCTGCCCCCTGCTCAAAGACTGTGTTTGTGTGAAGTGAATGAAACTTTCAAGGTCGCCTACGTTCAGTAGTGTGTGTGTGTACGAGTGTGTGCAGAGTGCGTATTAGATAATTCCCATAGATTTTTTGGCAGGAAAAGATTATTTCGTTAGCTTTTTGTATTTCAAGATACAAATAATATTTGGAATGCAATAATAATTTTATATTAATATTGTATTAATATTAATAATATTTATAAGGGGAAATCATGGATAAATAATAATTGTTTAGAGGGGAGAATTAATATTTATAACTACTTATGTAGGAGCTCTAGGCTCCTCTACGTTTAAGATACATTGGCTCTATGTATCTTACCCGTAGAGGAGCTTTAATGTCCTACATAAGCGGTCTGTGATAAATATTAGAAAAAATATATACAAAAACTAATAAAAATGGCAAATTATTATATTATTATATTGTATAATATTGAAACTAATATAAAATGTAATAATTGTAAAAGTTTACGATTTTTTTCATGAAGGAATTTATATTAATTAAAAATTAAAAACATTCACTTCAAGTTCTTCATTTAAAATACTATGATTCACAGTCCCACAAAACTAATCTCATAAACAATAGCTTGTTCCAGCTCGACCTTAGGGAATTTCAAGATAGATCGCAAAAAAACAAACCCGAACTACGTATCTTTATCATTTAGGAAACTATCAGCAAGCCCCCTCCTTTGGCTCATATATTTTATTATTACACGAGAAAAAACGAAATATAGAATTTCATTTATCAGGAGGCTATTACACGTGTCGCCGATTAGCGAATGCCAACAACTCACTCAAAGTTCCCAAGGCGATGGCTAGATGGAAAGAGATAGCCACAGAGGAAGAGAAAGAGATGGCTAGACAGGGAGGGACGGCGAGCGAGAGGTAGGGAAGCCTCTGTACTGACCTTGCCTGGCCGCCTTTTGTTTATAGAATATAGAATTTGGTAACACCCATATGAGCGAATCCATTACAAAAGCAAGTTCTTGCCAAAAAAAAAAAAAAATACAAAGCGATATTTTTATATAAATCACAATGGCCATGACGTAAGCCAAAATGTTTCCGAATCGCTTTCCGAATTAGGAATGAAAGAGAGAGAGAACCAGTCTACCTATAGAATGTGGCATTCATTTTTCTTTTTTTTTTTTTTTCTCTCAAAAATCCCGCCCCCATTGAAATATTTTTAAATGTGTGCCACGAAATTCCTCGAAAACAAATGCAAATACAAATAAAGGGAAATTAACGAAATCAAAACAACAACAAATTAATTTTTTAGTAAATAAAAAGATACAGCTTTGGGAAATTTTACTCTCTTTTTTTCAAGTTCATGCCTTTGTGATTGTTTTCTATTCTTTTCCCCCCTTGATAAGAGCTTCAATTAAGGCTACTACATCTAAAAGATAGTTTTGTATCTTTATCTATAAGGAAGGGAAGCAGCGTATTATTGTGATGTTTTTGCTTCCTAGTTGTGCATCTGTCAGATACAAGTGAATGATTAATTATGTGGCGGCTGTATGAAAAGATTGTCTCTCCAATGAAAGATCTTTTATTAAGTATTGAATTAGAAATATTTATTGTTGTGTAAGCTGAGATACTTTAAGTATTTTAAGAGTTATACTACTGAAGACTCTTAGATACTTTATGGATCACTGATTAAAAGTATCTTTTTACTAAAAAAAACTGTAGTTTAAGAATCTTTTTATCATTCGGTATACTGTAAAAGTAAATATATCTCTAAGTTATATAAATCTTCAATTAATTCTTCTTGTTCGTCTTTAAATAACGATCTTTAGCCGCCTAATTAATTAGCAAAAACCGCTTTGAAAGTAGATCACTGATCTGCACTCTCAGTTGATCATTTATGTATCTACTGGCGGCAATCTTTCAGTGTGGAAACTTGAATTCAGTCAGTGGCGTGCCCCGAGATCAGTGCCTCTCTGTTGTTGTTGTCCCAGGCAAAAGTGCAACGATCTGCAGTGCAAAATGTCAGTGAACTTGTCTGCGAGAGGGATAGATATAGATGCTGTGTGTGTGTGTGACTGGCACAGAAATAGCAAAAACAGCAAATACAAGTTGATCATGATCATTGCAATGATGACGTTGGCCGTGGCAGCGTGAAGATCATGAACATTGTTTGCCATTTACAATTGTTTACAAAGCGTGGCGTGTCTGATTGTTGGACATAAAAAGGGGAAGTGCAGAAAGAGACAGAGAGGAGAGAGAGAGAGAGGTGCAGAAAGAAAGAGAGCAGAGAAAGATGCTGAGTAAGTGAGAGAGAAAGAAAGCCTTTCTTCGGAGCTGCCTCAACATGGCGAAAGAACCAAAACAAAAACAAGTTTACCGAAGAAAGTCTTTCTTTCATCCAGCAATCGGAACTAGTTTTTTGTTCTCCCAAGCAGCCAGAAGAAAGTCTTTCTCTTGTGCTCTCTTCTCCGATTCTTGGCTGCTCTCTTGTTTACTTTCTTCTGGTTTGGCTACTTTATTTTTTTGTTGTTGTTTCTTGTCTACCTGCCGTGCCGGTGAAAGTTACGTAACATTTCTTTGGCCAAGAACGAGCTCAAGTTCAGCAACGAGTTTTTTCGTTGTCTCGGCCATTTCGTTTTGCTGCTTTCTTCGTCTCGGTATTGTTTGTTGTGAAGAAAGTATTACGTGTGTGGGGGACTTTCTTCTGAGTATTATGAAAGAAGATAGAAGTGATAATGAAAGTTGTTGATTTTTGACTATCTTTAACATATTTATAGGGGAGTTTTAAATAGATTTTTAAATTAACTAAAGGTTAAATGACTTCAATTAGTACTATTTAACCAAACCCTATTAATTTCACATTTTTTCCAAAGATTTTCCTCCTCAACTAATCTAAAATTTCCCTTTATTTCTTGCAGAATTCGATGGCACTACGGTGCTGTGTCGCGTCTGCGGGGACAAGGCCTCCGGTTTCCATTACGGCGTGCATTCCTGCGAGGGTTGCAAGGTAAGTCCTGCATATATATCATATATATCCTTTGGAGGGGTAGGGAACGCGGCGGCGGGGGTGTGCAAGGCAAAAGTGTGCTTGCCACGTGCAACTTGATGTACAACCACCAGACTTTCTGGTCTGACATTGAACTCAGTTGACCTCCTTTGGAAAGGAATACATAACAAAAAAAAAAAGGGATCGGGAATTACTTGAACAGGGGTTCAGTTTCCATTTTCAGGGTTGATTTCCCCTCCCTTTGCCAGCAACAGGCTTCGCATATGCCCTTGCCCTTCACACGAAACCTGCGACGTTGTCGTCTGGCGAATTGTCCTTGCATTAAATTGCGTCGCAATAAAATAAATCAAAATGTACAACAACAAGATCTTGGGATAACAGAAAAAAAACAAAAAAAAATAATAATAATACAAATAAAATAAAGCCACCACCAAAACCAGAACGAAACTTTCAATACCCAACTCTGTGGAGGATTCTTTTTGATGTTTTTGCACTGAGCTGGCAGGATAAAGTATTTCAAAATATTGCTTAACTTTCGAGTTAAAAAAAATGAATAGAATTTTCTTTTTAAATAATATAAATTATTCTAAAATTCTAAATATTTATAATTTAAAACTCACCCATTTTTGTGCTGTGCATTTCTTGGGCTCCCGCTGATTCTCATCGCCCTTTGTCGTCTGTGACATTGAAAATGCCGGTCAGTTCATTCGCCTGGCCAGAGTCCAGTGCTGCTCAATATTCCCTTTTATTCAGAGGTGGCTTTATATATATATATATATCGCCTGGAGAATGGATCGTGTCACGCTGCCATCGCCAGGAGAACTCACTCGGCACAACCTTGGCAAAGTAGTTTGCCCTATTCCCTTATATTTTCGCACTCCTCTCGGGGTTCTCGAGCGGAGCGAGTCGGGTTTAATGTCTCAATGACGTCCTTGAATTGGGTTAACAGCCAGGTTCATTCGTTCCCATTCTCGTTCTGCCCCTGTGGCTTCTCCAAACATCTTTTTTATACTGTCTGGGCTTTCGGCGATCCTGGCATTTGTTTTTGCATTCAATCTGTCTGCACTTCTGAAATTTCAAACGTTGCGAAATTATAGCCACTGTGATTGTAAGGGTATTTAAATATAAAGAATTGGAAAATATATATCAGAAAGAGGTATATAGGAAGTCTAGAAAGGGTTGTAAGTCAATTGTATTTATTTTTGAAGGAAATTTATAGTAATTAAGGCCTTGGTTTTAAGTCTAAAATTTAGTCAGAGGCTTGTAAACAGTGTAGAAGTCATTTCCGGCTTCATAAATTATATATATTCTTGATCAGCATTAAAAGCCGAGACGATCTAGTCATGTTAGGCAGAAAACTACATTTTACCATTTTTTTTTTTAATTTTTTAAGGGGATACATCGCTTTTTTGGTTTTGTTATGCAGTTTTTAAACTTTCGATTTGTCGATAAAATTGTCATATAAAAATATCGATTAATATCGATAAATATCGCTACAATAAAAAGCAAATATTGTAAGCTTAGCTATAATCGATTTCCTATTTGATTCCACAATTCAATTGCAAACTGCAAGGGTATATAAGCTTCATCTTCCTTTCTCGCTAAAGATATATTCCGATATAAAACACCGATTCCAAACTCCTTGAAAGCAACCACTGTATGTGTGTGCCAAAAAGAGGGGCTTCGAATCGATCTGCAGAGGAAGAAGCAGAAGTTCATTGACTTTGGACCAGTTTCGTTTCAAGTTTCTTGGAACACCTTTTGTTGTGTGCTAATTTATATGTTTTGTTATGTGAATGTAAATATATGTTTAACTGAATAATAGGTAGGCCTACAGCTACAAATTTTTGTGTGTGCATGCTTCTTTTTTTGAAGTTCAAGGTTATACTGGAAACCCGTCTCGGCGGAGCACACGCACTATTCATGTATCTCACATTGCTCATACGCCGCGTGGAGCGGCTGATATTTCCTGCCTACCTGATCGGACCTTCGTCTTGTCTATTGACCTCTATTTCAGAGACAGATTCTTGGCGTTTATTTTTTCGTTTTTTTACTTTTATTTTGTATTTTCTGCGTTTTGAGCTGACGAATGACTTCATTCGCTGGCTTAAGAACAACAGCAACAACTGACTCATTTCGACACTTGGCAACCGAGAAACTCTATTTGGAACTCGTTTATTGTTCTTGGTCGTGTTTTATGGCTTTGAGAGACGCTTAAGGGTTCTTCAGGTTGATTAATTATGGCGGAAAAGGTTTCCACCGACAAATAGTTTGAATATTTAGAGAGGTTTTTTTTTAAATATATAATTGTAATTAGTGTTATTATTAATTGCTCTTATTTTAAAAAGTAACAAAAGGTAAATGATATGTAAAGGTTTCTTGAATTTTTAATTGTTTATATTTCTTGAAAGGTTTTAGTTTAAATTCAGAGGATTTTATATTATTAATTGGTTCTTAGCTTAATTCAGAGGGTCTTATATTAATAATTGGTTCTTAGAAAATAGTTTACTTGTGCTAAGGTAGCCTTATTTTGATGACTAACTTTTTATAAAATGGGAAGAACACTGATTCTTCAAAATTCCTTCCAATTTCACGCATGACTCACTCATGTCATCTATAATGATAGAAGATAGTTTACTTATTATTATGTAGTCTTATTTTTTATAAAATGGTTAAAACCCTGATTCTTAAATACCCCAAAATTCCTTCCAATTTCACGCATGACTCACTCATGACATCTATAATGATATTCCCCCCATTCTTTCCTGTATCCTTAACCTAACAACTAATTGTCGTTACTCACACATTTGTGTGTGTTTTTTTTTTGTGGTGTTGCCTTAATGACCCAATTCCCAATTTCGTAACTAACAAAAAATTATGTCTAGGCTCTGGCAGGTGATATTAGTTTGTTGTTTTTGTTTCTCTGTTTATTCTAGAATCGAGAGGTAAAGAGAACAAGAACAAGAAGGAGCAGGCAAAGCGGAGACGCAAAAGGAATAGTCAAATAGATGTTAATTTTCAATAAAAATTCCGGGGGGATCTCTCTTTTGTGCTCTTGGGCTTTCTCTTGTTCGTTTTTTCTTTTTTTTTCTTGTGTTGGAAACTATTATCTAATGCGTTTGTTATTCTTTTCACATTATTTAGCATATTTATTTATTTATTTAAACGCACACAGGCGCATGAATAAATTCGGTTGTTTCTTTTTCAGTGTTTTCTTTTTTCACCTCCCTGTCTCTCTCTCTCTCTCTCTCTCTCTCTTTCCATTTCGCTCCCACTTCGGTTGTTGTTTATGCTTCGTGTAGTTTGTATCTGTGTGCTCCGCTCGCTGCAGCTGTGTGCGTGCAGCAAATGTGAATGAACTCGTTCAATGTCAAAGCAGAAAACAGAAGCAGCGTACGCAGCATAGGCCGCAAGAAAGGCAGTAAAGAGAGAGGGCAAAAGAGAGAGAGATAGGGAGAGAGATGGAGAGAGAGAGTGCAAAAGAGAGCATAATCATGGGAGAGCATGATTTTATTCGCTCACTCCCTCGTGTGGCACGGCTCTCCGGGGGATTTTTCTTTCTTTCTTTCGTTTTTTTTTTAATGCATTTTATTTGTAGGTGAGGAAAAAGATAGAGAGAGATAGAGGGAGATAGAGGGAGATAGAGCGAGATAGTATTTAGAACAATTTCCTATCTTGGGTTAAATACTTTCCTTGATCTGCTCACAGAAAATAATAAAACAAACAAACAAATATTGAGCCAAGCTAATATTTGTCTATAATTCCCAAATCTTTATTTGCCTCCTTGCTCCTCCCTCTCTGTCTTTAGCTGTGTGTCTCTCGCTCCCTCATAGACCCTAACCTGCATCAACTTCAGAATGCAGGGCAAGATAATGATAATGCTGTTAAATGCACTTGATAATCCCCAAAAGGAAAAGAAAGAAAGCAATATAAATGGAAAGAGAAAGATAGAAAGAGTAAATATTACAAAATATATTTTAATTTTAATCTTGATTATAAATATATTATAAATAATCCTGATTATTATGCTTAAAGTTAATAGTGCCTAATTGTTATAAAATTGTTATAAATTAATTTTTTCAATTAAAGCTTTAAAAAACATAATGTTAATGCCCAAAAAACTTCTTTTTTTGCATTATTCGACAAGATTTAACCACAAAGACCTTAATACTGATTTTGCTTTCGAGGTTTTTCCACTTGCCTGCACTTCAAATTGGAAAACCCAAAGGAAAAGCCAAGGAAACCCACAGAAAGAGAGAGAGAGCTACAGGGGGCAAGTAGAAGAGGGAGAGGCGAAGCACAGTGAGAGAGAGAGCGTCAGAAATGTTGTGCTAGGACACACACACACAAACACAGAAAGGTTAATGCTCTGAAATGCACTTGAACGACTGACTGCAGTCGCTGTCGACGCCAGCTGCGATGCCGCCAGCGGCGCAGCGTTGCATGAAATTGTCTAGGCGTGTTGGTGTGTGTGTGCGCGCATGTGTATGTGTGTGTGTGCGTGTTACAGAGTGAGCACGAGGTGTGGCAGAGTCAGAGGGGGAATGAGCAACACGCGGAGGGAGGGAGTGAGTGAGAGAGGGGGAGGAGGGGAGGAGGGGAGGTTGTACTATTTAGGTTGCTCGAAATTCAAATGGGAATTTTCTGTATCTCCAAGGAAAAGTCTGGAAAATGCTGCAGGTCCTATTTGAAAATATAACAAATTAGGAAATATTTTCCATATTTTCTTCTTTTTTTTAATTACTGAAAAAATATTAAAAAGGGAATATGGTTAATAATAAAAGAATTATGCCAATTTTAATGACAAGATTTAAAAAATAAATAAAACTTTACTTGTTTTGGTTTTGTTTAAAATCTATTAATATAAAATCACTTAAAAAGACATCAAAAAGTAGGTAATTTTATTGCAAATTAAAACAAAAAATTAATACATTTATAAAATATATAAAATTAATAGTTTAAAATGTATATAAATTATAACTTAACCCATTAATATCTACAAAAAAACTGTATAAAATGCATAAACAAACACTCGCTCTCGCACTTATTTTTCGCCCACTTTTTTCGCTCTCTTTCGCTTACGCATCGCCGATGACGTTTCGTGCTCCGCTTTTCATTTTCCCGCCAACAGTTCAATGCACCTTGCAATTTGGGTCAACAACCTCAGCCTATTTGGGTTACAAGCCACACACAGCACACACACAGGCAGAGATAACATTAGGAATAGCCGATAAATAGGTTTTGCGAGAAGGGAATTCGCAAAATTATCTCCCAAATGATATAGAAATATATTTATATGAAAAGGAAAATTGAAAAAATTAAAAATCCTAAATATTACATTTATATTTCATATACATAAATTTTATTACTTTATTTAAAGGTCTAATATTTAATTTAAAAATTAAAAAATACATGCTGAAAACCATTATTTGACAGACTTTTCTACATGATTTTTGAGCTGGCGCCACCTGGCGTTAGCCGCCTTCATTACGATCGAGTGCTATGCTTCCAGCATGAAAGTATGCAACGAAAAATAGTAGATATCTCACAGGCATAGCAGCGAGCTTTCGAGAGCTATTAAGCAGAGAGCATGAAAAGTAAAATAAACATTTTTTAAATGCAAAATTTAGCATTAAAAAAGTATTTAATTGGATTTTATAAAATAGAAATAACTTCAGTAAATATCTAATAATTTTATGAGTTCAATTATAATTTTTTCAAACTGTGGAAATAACCATTAAATTGCAAATGAAACGAATTATTCAAATCTCAGCCACTGCTCATCCAAGGCCAAATCAAAATCCGTTTATATGTTCCAACGAATGAGTAATTAGCACTGCAGAAATCAGAATCAAATGGCGGATTAAATTAATGGCCAGGCCACGCCCACTCAGTAGGGGGGGGGCGGGGGCCTGTATTTTTTTTTTTTTTTTGGTGGCTTTATCTGTGAGCCAAAGAGAACGTGCTGCGATTGCAGCTGCAAAACTCTACTACGATTCAATGTTATTTTTTTTTTTTCTTTCCTTACGAGCGATAGTAAAATGTGTGCCTGTGTGTATTTGGTTGAGTAGCTGGGCAAACACAAACATATATACATAATATATACACACATATATAAGTATATAGAGAGGAGTATATAGAGGGGGTTGTACCTGAACCACCCCCGTGGCTGAGGCCGAGGGACATCAGGCACTTTTGCTGACCCAGTTAAAAGTCATTCGCCTCGGTCTCTCGCCAAGCCACGTGCTGCTTTCTGGCTTCAAGTCTTTGCTTTCATTCGAGGTTACTTACCCCTTTTTTTCGGTAGGAATAGGGGGTGGAATGGGGGTGGAATGGGGGTGGAATGGGGGTGCTGTGCTGCTGTTTGCCCAGCGACTTGGTTTGTTTCACTTTTTACCACAGCTGCTGCGCTGCTGATGGGCCCAAAAAAATATTTATTTGTTTGTTTAGACTGCTGCTAAGGAGGGAAGTGGTGTAGGGGTTGTGAGGGTTCAAGGGTTGTCTTTATTTTATGGCTAATTGAAAAGTATGAAATATTCAACTTGAAGTTGTAGGAGTTATTTCAATAAATTTTGGAGTTAAAATAAATTCTTTAAGTACGATTTTATAAAAATATTTAATTGGAGCTTTAATTTCAAAAAAATAAGAAAAGTGAAATGAATCTTCTTGTAAATTTGATACGGTTTAAGTTTAAATAAAATATAAATACACTCAATTTTAAGGTTTTTATATATTTTAATCCATTTCAAAACAAATTAAAGGTTCGAAATGCTTAAAAAAGTGTTTAGAAATAGTTTATAAATAAATCGATATTTGTAAAGTAACTTTTAGAAAATTATAAAAGTTCTTATTTGTAAATTCTCTGGAATTTAATAAGTTTTAATTTAAATAAAATATTATTACCTAGAAATAAATATTTTTTGAGATATTTAATATCTAAGGATATTAAGGATTTTTTTAAAAGAGTGTCTAAAAGTAGGCTCCACATAAATTTGAGTAACTTTTATGCGTTATGCAACTTTTAATAGCATACTTTTTGAGGCCATTTTAAGATATTTGAAACCTCTTTACTAATTTCCCAAAAGAAATAATAAATAAATAAATAAATAATTAAAAATATTTATAACTCTTAATAATTCTTTTATAAAAAACTAAATATCCAAGTTATATAATCTCTGTCACATTCTCGCATTGCCTTTCTTTTGTTTGTGGCACTATTTTGTGCTTCAACATGTTGCACATGTTGTTGCTTTCTCTTTCTCCGCTGCAATCTAGCTGCAAACTTTGTGCCCAGTTCTCGTCTATGGCAACATTCTAGAACACTCACGCACACACACTCGCACACACTCACCAACCAACAGACGGCAACGTCAACGAACTTGCAACGCAACGAGTTTTCTGCTTTGCTTTATTTTTTCTTTTTTTTTTTGCTTGCCGTTCGAGCAATGAAAGTACCGCAAGCTAGGGAAATGGCAACAGAGAGAGAGAGGGAGAGAGGGAGTGAGAGAGAGGGGCAGATAGTTGCAACAAAGTGCATTGACTCGATGCTTTCTTTGCCAAGCCAAAAACGTTGACGTCAGTCAGTCAGTCGGCGGAGGTGAATGCACCTTTGGTCGAGGAAAAACCCGAACCGAGCCGAAAGCCGAGCAGCGGATCACATGTTGCAAGCTCAAGCCAAGTTGCAACTAGATGTTTGCCCCGGCAACATCATCATTCGCATCAACGGTAGCTGCCACAGAGAGAGAGAGAGAGAGCGAGGGGGAGAGAGTTCAATGTGCTGCTGCACCTTGGCTGTAATTGTCTTATGTCATAAGTCACAAAAAAAACACAAAAATATATATATAAACAGTCTGACATTTTGCCGTTGACAGTTTTATGTTGGCTTTTCGCCTTGACTTGGCCAATAATTAAGAGCGAATTATTTATGTGGCCAAGGGGGCGTGCCATCTTGGCCAGGATTTGGTGTGGCAAGGCATGGGAATGGCTCACGATTGAGTTAATTACCTGCCAAGAACGTTTTTCCCTACCTTAATGATTTTTAAGGGAGTTAATTGAACTTTTGGGTTGGTATTTAGACATATAACATGGAAATTGTTGGGAAACTCTATTTTAATAGCATTTTAATCCATGAAATCTTTGGTAATTATACTCTTACTTTTATTAGCTTTTAAAATTCAGCAACTTAAGATGATTCATTAGAAGTTATACCTATTTAAGATAGATTTCTCAGGGCTAAAATCGACTAAGAAAGAATACTAATACTCTTGATAATATTATCTATTAAAAAAGTAATAATATTCCTACTAATATTACCTTGTAAAATAGTAAATGAGCGACTTAGTCCAAGCCATCTCTTGTAATTTACTCCTAAATTGTTAAAACTATATTATAAAACAAAGATCTCTAAAAACCCACCAGCCAAAGCTTAGTTATCAAAGGTTTCTTCAGATATAGTAAGACTTCACCCAAGACATCTCAAGCAATTTAAATATATATCTCCTTAGTAATTAAAAGAAACAAAAACCTTGTTAATCAAACTAAAACCAACCAAGTTACCTGAGATATTTTCCCAGACTATAGCTTCTGGGCCACCCATAACCCATTGCGAATGTTGGGTGTACCCTAAATTAAGTTGCATACCAAAGGGTTCCGCATTTCCTCTAGCATTACCCCAACTACCAGCTCTTTTTTTTGGCTTTGATTCGCGCCGCCTAATTCCCAATTTTCATTGTACGGCTGGTAGCAAGTAGCGTTTGCAACAAGCCCTCAATTATGCCTTAAACAAAATGGGCGCCCCTCTGCGCCACAACTCCTCCACCTAATTGATTTATGTGGCGCGTAGCATTTTGAGGCGCGATAAGCAGCACGAAGCAGTCTTTGGCTGCAACCTCCAAGGCGATACCATCCATCCGCGGCAGTAACAATGGGGCACGCGAGGCGAATGGGGAATGAGCCTCAGTTGGCTTTTTGGTGGAGTAAATAAAACAAAAAAAAGAAAAAACCTTGCAACTATGGCCGGCAGGCGTTTAGCTTTAACTGATTTAACCGCTGCCTCGTTTTTTTTCCCCCTTCTTGTTGTTGCTGTGGCACTAACCTCGCACAAGCGACCAAACATTGTGGCCTCGCAGTGCCTCCGTTGGTCGCTGCTCGTAATCCTTCTGGCTACCTAACGGTTACTGGTTGCCGCGGTCAAAGACCGCTCCAAACTGCCTACCAGTAGCGCGCACAGCTGCTGCCCACTCTCCAGTGTTTTGGCCAGGTTTCGATAGCAATGGTCATGCCACGCACGTTTTCCTATAAGAGCCGAGTTGAGCTGCCCGTTGCCAGTTGCCAGTTGCCAGTTGCCAGGCACAAGGCCCACAGGCATACAAACCAGGGAAAATGTTTGGTTGAGAAAATAGGGTGGATTGAAAAGTTTTCATGGGGAAAATGTAACTAAAAGAGTTGGCAAGAAATAACAGAGTTTCATGTGGGTTCTTTTAATAAATACATTAAATAATTTGACATTTTTTAAGTATGTTTTCTTTTTCAATAGTTAATATTTTAACTTTTCTTCTGAAGTACAAATTATCTATGTATATTCTCCTCGCTTTTCCCTGAAAAATCCTTTACTCACATCTCTTAGCTGAAAATTGTGCGTAAAGTGCGTGACTAAGCCTAGCTAAGCCCATAGAGAGGAGGTGTTCCAAAGGGGTTTTTAGGAGGGGTTCCGAGGGGGTTTAGGAGAGAGATCTAAGGGGGTTTAAGGGGGTTTTAAGAGGGGGTTTTAAGAGGGGTCTCTGAGGGGGTTTGCAATAAAAAAAAACCCTCTCAGGCGTTAAACAACGTTTTGTCTTTTTTGGCCACAAATCTCAGGCACTCCACTCCACGACTGCCGCATGTTGCATGATAATTATGCAATCCGGCAATGCTGCAGGCCAAAAACATCAACAACGGTGTGTGCTCGCCACTCCCCCCTACACACACACCACCCCCTGCCATCCCGCCTGTGTTTTTTTGGTAGTCTTTGCACGCGCTTTCAATGCATGCGTGTGTGTGCTTTGCGATGATCCCCCTGCCGCCTTGGGGGCATGCCAAATGGCACTAACTCATTTCCGTCACAAATTCTATGAATGTGTGTGTGTACCCCGCCCCCTTCTTACCCCCAAGCGAGATGGGGGTGGGGGACAACTATTTTTATGGCAATTAATGTGGAACAGGCTGCCTTTTTGGCCTGGTCAACGCGGCGTATGAGTAATCTAATATTTTGCCTCTGTCCTCGGTTAGAATTTTAGCTGTTTCGTTGCATTGCTCACTGGGAAAGGGGGTGGGGGAAGGGGGTCTTTGTGGGTCCAACTTTGAGGTCTCTGAATGGGCGTGGCCTTTGAAGGAGGTTAACAACCGCATACAGTGCGTATGAGTAATATTTTACATAATGACAAAACTTATATTCGGGTGTTAAGCGAGGCAAATAATAAAATGAAGTAGGTTAAATGTTTTTTTTTAAATAATACATAAAACAAAGTGTCAGCTGTAGCTAAGTTTATAATTAAGTATACAAAGAAGTAAACAAAGCAAAGTATGCTTAACATTTGCATTTAAATTATAATTCATATTTAATAAGGGATATTTTGTGCAAGGCATTTGTATGTATTATTTTTTAAATAGATTTTTTAAATATATATTTTGATATATAATTTTTGATATAAATATTTTTATATATTTATTTTATGTAGATATTTGTATATATTATTTTTATGTAGACATTTTTATATAAATATTTTTATGTAGGTATTTTTTATAGATATTTTTATACGGATACATTCTTATATATTTATTTTATATAGATATTTTTGTGTATATTTTTTTATAGATATTTTAATATACCAATTTTTCACACCATCTCAAGTTTGCTTATTAAATTATGGATATTACTTTAAAACTTAGTCATGGCTGACATAATCCAGCCACATTTGACATTTCCTTTAGCTCATTTTCTTGCTTTTCCGAAAACCCCTTAAATAGCACCAAAAATGGAGACCCTTAAAACTCAATCTGGCAACAACACCTTGCCACATTTAATGATGTCGTGTCGTGTCGTGTCGAATCGACTCGATTTCGAATTGAATTGAATTGAGTTGAAGCCGCCTCGTGTCAGTCAGTCAGCGCCTCAAGTCAGGGGCTGTTGTCATAACCCCAAACATGCAACAAACCGAAAAACTATATAGATCTCTCTCTCTATATATATATATATGAAAATGTCAAGCAGAGAACTAGAGATTAAGCTGCTCGTAATTTATGTTGACTCTGAAGAAAAAAAAAGAAACAAAATCGAATGTAAAGTTAGATTTTTGTTAGTGTTTTCGGCTGCGAAAACTCGTTCGTTCGTTTGTTCGCTTGCCAGCCTTCAGAAATCCACGGCACGTACCTTGTTAGCCCGGCCGTACAATCACCTCCGACGGCCGATGGAGTGGTCCAAATGCCCGCCCACCTCCACCTCCCAATGGGGCAGAAAAAAATGAAAAAATAAGAGAAAAATAAAAAGAAAAACGTGACTCGATTGGCGGACCCAAGTCAAGTAGATGGAATTGCATTTAATGGGCCTAAAAACCTAACCGAATCGAAACGAAACGAAACGAAACCGAGCGAGGCGATCTCGTTGTTCTCCGCTTCTCCTTACAATTGCAAATTTGCAATTTTTAAATATTTCCAACTTCGTACGAACCGACACCAATCCATAGGCATTAGGTTTTTCGCACAGCAAAATTTGTATTTTTCGACAACAAATTGAAAAATCAAGCAACGCTCTCAAGTGGGTGACAGATGCAACAAGTCATTCAACTTGAGAGCAATTAATTCATTGCAAATCGATGGCAAACAAATCCAAGTAGAGCCCCAACTAACTTGGCTTCTAGTTTGTTGGTTATTAAAGTGTTCTAACCACTCAATGAGTAGTTTTTGAGTGTTTGTCTGCATTTAAAAGCCATGAGTTGGGCTTTTTAACAAGTTAATTTGCTTTAAAAAATTATAATATCAAAGTAACAAATATTTTGGTACAACTAGAACACCAAGAAATCCTTAAGATACTTTTTTATCTAATGCGTTAATGCTGTAAATGTTCAGAGTTCTAAAAACTAAATGCTAAATCCCTAAATTCCCTTCTCCCAGACAGTCTCCTAACCCACTTTTCTTCTTAAAAAAAGAAAAACTAAAAACAAGAAAATACTCCGCCAGAAAGATACTCGCTTTCCAACATAATTTCTAATCTAATAATAAAAAGTGTTCGAAGGCAAGTGTGTGTAAGTCTGGCGACAAATCGTTTTTCAAATGCTTAAAAATTTGTGTTTCCGTCAGACAACTGTCAGAATAAGTCCCCAAAAAGAAAAGAAAAACTAAGGAAAAAGCTAAGAAAAATAAAAGAAAAGCCTGGCGACGTTGTCAGGAATTCACTTGAGAGGCGAAAACTATTTTTAATTGCTTTTAATTAACAGAACCTACAAAATTTAAGTGACAAGCATAATAATTTTCCGCTGTCACAGTGTGAGTGTGTCATTAATGCAATTATTTCGACAGCAGAAAGAAAACTCGAAAAGAAAAGCTAGGAAAAATGCAAAATGCAAAGGAGACTTGTGTTTTTGGCAAAGGCCTTTATGTCTTTTGTGTTTTTCTTGTGGTTGTTGTGGGTCAAGAAGATAAGAACAAGGCAGTCTCAGTCTCGGTCTCAGAGCCTCTGAGGAAAAACTAAAGAAAAACTAAAAGAAAAAAAGACGAAGAAAAATCCGAAAGAGAGAGGCAAATGCAAAATATGCCGCTATGCCCCAAGTGCAATGAACTTCGGTTGGGCGCCGCTCAGAAGCAGCGACAAAAACAGCCAACTGGCAACGTTGGAAAAACGACAGAAAAATGCTGAAAAGCAGAGAATCAGAAAATCAGAAAAGCAGCGACGAACTCAAGCAAGTTCTAGTTGAGGCAGGCACACACACACACACGCTACACACACAGCACACACACACACACTCTTTCGTGAGGAGCCAAAGAATCGAGCAGAAGAGAGCTATATAGCTCGGTGCCCCCAGACCGGAGCGCATGCATGTCATTATAAAAGTCTAGAAATATCGTTTGGGAGGGGCACTGAGAAAAAATTGTAGTAAAAATAATAATGCAAATAAAAATATTAATCATAATAATATTAATCATAATAATATTAATAATAATAATGCTAATATTATTCATACAAATTCTACTTCTTTCATGCTTAATTTTCTTTAAAAGAAATCGATCTTAAATTTGATATTTTATTATAATCTTAAGTATACTATATCTTTCTTAAAGAATTTATATTTTTATTATAACCTCATGTTTCCTATATCTTCATTCATTACTTAATATATTTACTATTATCTTACTATATTTTCTTGAAAGAATTTATATTCTTATTATAATCTCAAGTTTCCTTTCCTCTTTTATTAATATATACTTTTATTTGAATCTTAGGTTTCATTATATCATGTTTCCTTTATCTTCATATATTATTTTATATTTTTATTAAAATATATATAATACATATAATATATAAATGAATATACTTGAATACTATATCTTCAATTATTCATTTAAATTCATTTTATTATCTCCCCGTAAACTATTAATTTTTTCTGCGTGCACTTTTAGTTGTATGCCCGCTGATTAGGCCTGAAGATTTACAGCTAATCTATATTTTAGAATTGTATTAACTCGAGGCAAATAGAGAGGAGGCGGGGGGTGGGTTAGCCGCTAGCCAAGGAGGGGGGAATACCCTAAAACCATCAGCAGCTCCCCCTGCCGACGACGACCCGTAGTACACGCTGACGTTTGGGTTTATTGAACCCAACGAATTGGGTTAGCGTAGGTTAGCTTTGGGTTAGGTTAGTTACTTGCAGCGCTGCTAGCAGCACTAGTACTCACTCATACTCATACTCACACTCATACTCATACTCACACTCGCACTCGTACTCACACTCGCACTCGTATCTGAGAGCTCGTTCTAAAATTGTGAAATGCGATAACGACGCTGACTAACACCAACACTCATGGGTAGACTCTGTGCGAGCTTTGATTTGGTTTAATTGCCCCAGGAGCGAGGAGTCATGAGTAGGGAGGGGTGCAGGGTGTGCTGGGGCAGGTGCAGGTGAAGTGGCAAAGGGAGTTACCTGTACAGTAGGGCTTAGGGTTTGCCTCGAATTCCATGCGGAGTTACGATGCAGCAATCCTGATAAGTGGGCTATATGATTGAGTGCCTCAAAATGGTTGAAAATGTCCCGAGATGGCGGGCATAAGATTTTCCAACCCTCCGACACCCCTCCCTCGGTTAATTGGGGTCTGTTTGTTGGTTTTTTATTTTTCAAAAGATCTTAACTGGGCCGTCTGCATGCCTGTGAAGTGTGTGTGTGTTTTTTAACTGGGGATCTCTGGTGGTGGCGCATGCTTTTATTTGATTTATTTTTTGGTTTCATTTAATTGGTATTGACATGTGAGATATACTTTGATTTTCTGGCCAGTTCAAATGAGTTCGAGTGGTGTTTTTATGGGGCATTATAAAGAAGGTACTTAAAGAACAGTATAAAGATAAGAAAAGGTACTGTTTTGGGTTCTAGAGTAATTGATAATAAAATGTATGCTTATACTTTACTTTTTATAATTAAATCTTATATTATATGCTGAATCATTTGAATATTGTTATTATTTATTTAAATTTAAACAATTTCACTAATTACTCTC
Source organism: Drosophila bunnanda (assembly GCA_035046265.1). Taxonomy (NCBI): domain Eukaryota; kingdom Metazoa; phylum Arthropoda; class Insecta; order Diptera; family Drosophilidae; genus Drosophila; species Drosophila bunnanda. The sequence continues at coordinate 11,422,831 of JAWNOB010000075.1, forward strand.
TTTTTCTTCTTCTCTATTTCCAGGTATGTTTACTAAATCCTAGTGAAAAAATGCTTTAATAAGTCACCTGAGTAAGTCAGGGGAATACCAGGTTAAAATTCTTATTTTTCTTTGAAATACTATATACATATGTATATATACTACCCTTTTCCCATACTATATACATATATATAGTACAATTTTTTTGAAATACTATATAGTATATATATAGTACCCAGAAAATTCCCCACGCAACGGAAAAGCGAGCGACGAAAAACAGACGAACGGACTCAACCGATTAGTGTTCTGGCGAGAGTGTCTATGACTGTGCGTGTGTGCGTGTGTATCTGTGTGTGTGTGTGCCAGTGTGTGTTCTAGTGTGTGTTCTAGTGTGTGCTTTGTGTTGTTGCCATGCTCGTTGACTTCGTTTGGCTGCAATTGCAATAGCTTTAGCAATTGCGTAGAGAGTCTCTCCGCAGACACTCGAGGTTATTGAACGGCAGCGACCTCACTTTGCATTGCACAAATACATGCACACAACACACATACTACACACACACCGCACACACACTCAAATCAAGCACACATTAGATTGCTGTGCAATTTTCTTGTTGCTCTTGTCGCGCACAAATGCAATTTATAAATTAATCAAATAAATTATTGCCATTGGACAAGCAACTGTCAGCACTTGTGGATATCCCACAAAACATTTTCAGTTCACTTCGATAATGTTATTTGCTCAACATTATGTCGCCCACTCGATAAATTCACCTTTAAGGTGATCTAGTTAATGGTTAGTTAGTTAATTTATTTGGCTAAAATTATATGATTTATTTATACAAGTTCTAACCACCTTAAGAAACACATTTCTCTAGTTATAACAAAGACTTTTGTTATTACTAAATTTTCAAAATCTTGCTTAATTATTTAAATACTTAAATACCCCGTTCCCAGAATTATATCATAGACTCGTTTTTTATTGCCAAACCAAAAAATTCTTTTCTGCTTTAGCCACAAAATTTCTTTAATTCCATATAATTTCGATTGAACACCGAAATATCGGATATAAAGTTGGGGTTTAATGATAGATGGAAAAATTACTATATATTGGGAATTGCCTAGAACTCTGAACTCAATATTTCAATTATAGTCTGTAATCATTATGGAGCCACGCCCACTTCCTGTAGTGAGAATTTGATTTTGCTGGCGACGCCTCTCTCACATATATGACTCAATATTGAAAATAATTTGCAATGACTTTTGTCATAAATTGTTCAAAGAGCTATTGCATAATTTGAGTCGAAGCTGCAGCTGTGCAGTCAGGCACTGGGAGAAAATTTACTTTTTAAAATATTTATAATGAAAGTTTGTGGGAAAAATTATTATAATTATTATTTTAGTAAATAAATCATTATTTATATATGATTTTAAAAATATTTCTATGAGAAATCAGCTTTTTGCTTACTCAAAATCAAGAAACCTCGTCAGTATTTTTTTTTTCCGGATCCTTCTTCGAAGTTTGCTGGCTTTTTATAAAAGTTTGTCTCTGAATTCCTACTTGAGAATTTTAAATACAAATCTGACAATAAATTATTCTATAAATCTTCAAGAATAGAACCATAATATCATTTTAATAATCAAAAATAACTCTTCCCTAGCTAAAATTTATATTGATCTGTAAATTACATTTTAAATTCTTTAAAAATCCGTAAATTTTACCTCAGTGCATGCATTTAAAGCGCCCACTTAGACGAGCGAGATGGAGATAGCAATCTCAATGCGTTGCAACTGAAACAAAATCAAATCACACTCGCAAAAAAAATGCCAACGAACGCCCAAATACAGCACGTGAGCAGGGGCTCTTTTTTTGTTTTTTGTTTACTTTATTTTGTATTTTTTATTGTATTTTTTGGTCTGATTTTTTTTTTTTGTATATCATTTTTGGAAGTCTGGCTTTTTGGGGCTTGGGTGAGTCATTAAAAGAGCCGCCGCACAAGCGGCAGTGAAGAATTTATATGACAGGCGGAGGCAGCCAAAAAAGGCGAAAACAATGATTGAAATTACATTAATACCCGGGCATTAACCAGAGTCCAAGTCGGAGCAGCTTGAGTCTGAGTGGGAGTGGGAGTGGAGCCACTGAGGAGGGGAGAAGGGGCAGCTGGCAGCGCTGGAGGCTTCGCTTCAGAGTTCAGTGCACTTTGGTCAGCTTGAGGCCGTCATCACCTGCTCGCCCCGTCTCGCTCTTGTGGCCTGGTGCCCTCTCTTTCTCTTGGTGCTGCCAAATGGCAACGACCTGCGCAGAACTGCAGTTAGATTCGCAAGCGTGGTTGTTGCAGCAGTTGCACGCAAAAGACCTTGCCTCTCTCTTTTTATATTTTTTCGTGGGTCTCCCCAAACGAGTTCTGGCCGCCGCCGTATGTTTGGTCAACTGTTTTAATATTTGCCGCAATTGCTTGACTTGTCTTGGATTAGATTTGAGTTGTTTGGCATTATTAGTGTGTGTTTTTTTCTTTTTTTTTCGAACTTTTTGTGTATGATTATTTTTGTTTGCTCGCTCACTCGGTGGCTCGCCTACCTAGAAAACCCAAATAACACATAACAATCGCGCAATAATGCTAGATAATTGTTTTGAGCGCCAAAAAAAAATAAAAGAAAAAATGTTTCTTTACTTTAAAAACCCACTTGCGTCAATTGCCGGCCAAGAATTGGGTAATGAGGGAACTTAGTTAAGGTAAATTTAAATTCATTTGCTTTTAAATAAAAAATGCTGCCACTTCAGATGTCATTAAAAGAATCATCACAAAATGGTTAAGAGATTGGTAGCTGATGGGACTTTCAACTTGCTAAAGTTTGTCATACAAAAATGTATCGAAATAATCGGAACTTATCGGAAATCGAAGGTTATATACTTTATATATATACTAATCAAGCAAATGTAAGGTTTTGTAAGTCAAAATCATCAATTTTTCATATAAAATTAACTAAATTATACATTTAAAAAGTAAAGGAACTTGAAAATTTCAATTTAAAATACCTATCGAAATAATCGATTGGCACAACTTATCGTCTTTTTATGATATGACCTGTTTTACATAAAAATAAACTAAAACTCTTATTATGTATATTTTAATAGAATAAAATTCCCAAACCAACTGACCTTATATAATAATAATCACAAATCCAATTTGGACCCTAGCTTAGCGTGTTCAAATGCCTAGAATTTATCTATTGATAGATCATAAGCCAGACCACACAAAAGTAATTGCAAAATAATTGCCGCGAGTTCGTTGAACTTGTGTGTAGCACTTCCCTCTCTTTCTACTCGGCCAGCCGCCGTCTCTTTCACGAGCTGTGACGCACGACCAAAAGGGGGACTGACGGACCGACTGACTGACTGACAAATAGATGGGAACCTAAGTACCCAAAGAAAAAAAACTAGCTGAGGAAAATGAGAATATGCGTTTGGTAGTGGATATAAATATTCAGATATATATTCAGATATATATTCAGATACATATTCAGATATATATGAGACTTGGTCATATGTAGAGCACTCGATGATGATTTAAGAAAATATACAGGGACAGAGATGGAGCTCACACTTCCTCCCTTCGCACATTTATCCTTCAACCTTTGGCCAGGCTGCGGTCATTGCTCCAGCTTTGGCATCCCATGGAGCAGCAAGGCTCCCAGCGAGCAACGCTCGTCACATGACCAACAGCAGCCCCCGAAAATACTTTAAAACCGAAACACTTTCGTTGCACCCGGAGCGTAACCCCTAAAAATTTCGTGTGCACTACCCCCAATCAACCCCCGAACCCGAATCTGAGTCCGAGTCCGAATCCGAAGCCGAGCCCGTGCATCCGGTTTGGACTCGGTGGCATTCGCTTCGTCGCTGGGGTTCAATGCACGGAAAGTGGGTCAAAGCAAAACCGAGACACCATCGAAACCACCCAATCCCAGGCCACCCCCGAAAACACACAGAGGAAAAGTGAAAAGCTGGGGCATGGGGGATGGGGGTTGGTCTGACAGGGCACAGGTGTCTTCCATTTCGAGTCCATTCCGTAACACTCCGTTTTCCCCATGCCGAGAGAGTGAACGCGCCAATTTCTGGCCTCGAGTTCATTGGCCTGGTTAAAGGACAGAGCTCCACTTCTGCTCCCTTTTTGCTCTGTCTCTGTGTCTCCCTAGATATCTTTCCTTTGGCTTTATTGCAACGAAAGTGTTTGAGTGGAAAACTAATCACTGCGAAAACGAGGAAAATTATGTGCTGGGTATAGCTGATAGAGGTGCAGGCAAGTCTTTGCATTGCCTTTTTAATGGAGGTGCCTTTCGTGGGGGTTTTTAATCACGAAGTTGAGGTGTTAACACCGAACCCTTTGGTATGCATACCTCTAAAAGGTTTAAACTATTGTAATTAATTACGTTTTTAAGTGATTTAATGAAATATTTAGGTTGTAGGTTGAATTGAAAATTGTATAGATGTTTAGGGATTTCTGTAGATATTCCATATAATAAGAAACGAAATCTACAGCTTATAAAATGGAATTATTTCCTCTCTGAATCAACCAAAGACCGAACCCTTTGGTATAGTCATATCTTCATCGTGCCTATAATATATTTATAAGAAAATATTTCAAGAAAAATAATATTTTATAATAAAAATATTAAAAATACCTCTTCACTGAATTATCTACCTTTATAGTCACATTTCTATGGCAACCAGGTGGTCGTATGTAGGTTCACCTGCCCATTTTGACCAATTAAATGCAATGCATTTCCTTCCTGAGGTCACTTCCTCTCCGCCTCTCCGCCTTTCCTCCTCATTCTTCTTCTTGTGCCGCAAAGACAGCACAGAACTGTTCCTAGGCACACAAATAGAACCCGAGAAGCTCTCCTCCTCTGCCCCACCTCTGTTGCATATTTTGCTTATGCAAAAAAAAGCGCTTGCTGAACGCCAAGTCAAGAGAGCGCGCTCTCTTTTGCTCCCCACTGCTCCCTCTCTCTCTCACACACTCTGTGTTGATACCATTTTCTTTAAGGTTATTGCAGTGCAATGTCCTCAATTGTCGGTCGCCTTGGTTTGAGCTTTTTGCTTTTGTTGCTGCCTTTTTCGGGAGCTCAGATGCTGTCGCAATGTCCCTCGCTCTCGCTGTCCCTCTCTCTCTCTCTCTCTCTCTCTCTCTCTCTCTCTCTCTCTCTCTATCCTTTTCTTTCCCTATATGTGCCTCTCTTTCTGCTGCTGCAGTTTGCCCTTCGCCTGGCGCAAAATGTGAAATGTGAAAGGTATTTCCGTTTCATTGTGTGTTTGTGGCTCCAATTCCGGACTCCTCCAATATTGGTTTTGTACGTTTTGTTGATTTCTGATTTGTCATCGTTAGTTTTGTGGCTTTTGCGGTCACAATTTGATAGTTAAGAGTGGGAAAAGCATTAAATAATGTTTAGCCACGCAAATGGAAGTTAATCTGTGTACCGAAAATGCCTTAATTATGTTGATTAATGTGGAGAAAAGAGGAATATAGATTATAGATTGATTCTATTGTAGGTTGTGTTTGCGTAATACTTAAAGAATTTGATTTTATTTATCAATTATTATCTTTAAATATTGTTTTTCTATTAAAAAATCTTGGAAAACAATTTTAAAACCTTCTAAAGTTTTGTTCATACATATATTGTATATTGCCCAGAACGTTTTTTACTACAAATTCGGTTTAAATAATTGTAAAATAAATTCAAAAAATTTTTTACTATTTAGTTTTTCATATTTTCATTTTAATTAAATATTTAAATATATATTTAATGCTAAAGTTCCTTTCCACCCACTCCCCACCCAAAATCCCTTGCAAAAGCAAAGCTAATAGCAAACAAGCAAAGACAAGCGAATGCATATGTAAAAGCAATAGCAATAGCAATAGCAATAGCAATAGCAATAGCAATAGCAATAGCAATAGCACAATAACAACTATTGCAAGGCGACCATGAAGGCATCGAGTTGAACGAACTGAGCCAGGCAGCGCAGCGGCAGAGCCAGCGACTGCAGAAGTGACGTCAATGAGCGCGAGGCCAAACGGCGAGTGTGTGTGTGCTGTGGGTGAGGGGGAGGATTGTTGTGGGAGAGGATGAGTGCGACTGTGACTCCCTCCTTTTTTTTTGTGCCTACGTGCGGCTGACCTCGTGTTGCTTTTACTACGGAGAAGGAGAGAAGGAAAGAGAAGAGTGCGGGGAGAAGGAATGCAGAGTAGGAGAGAGAGAGAGAGAGAGAGAGAGGGGTGAATTATCCTTGGTGGCTTGGCTGGGGGCGTTGACCTCTGACCTGAATGGGCGGCCAGGCGCAGGTCGCACGGTTGTAATTCGAACATAATTTATTTACACATCATATCACACTTTTTTTTGGCCAACCAGCAGCAAGTATTTATGTACAGTAGTACTTCTCTATGAAGAAAAATCCTAGGCTTTGTACAGAACTTCTTGTTAAATAAAATCTCTTGAAATAAGTTTAAAAAAATTCGTTTTCCTTACGAAATTGTGTCAAAAAATGCATTAAAGAGTCGGTTTTTGGCTTATAGAATTTTATAGCATACTTTTTAGGGCTAATTTAATTGTTTTTCAATTCCTCAATTTTTAATTCCATTTTCTATTTATAAATATTGCTTTTAAAAGAAGATTTTATTTCTTAACAATACGTTTACTATTTATAAAACGTAATTCGATTTTTAATTCATGTTTTTTGCCTTTAGTTTAACCTAATCCTTTACTCCAAATATATGATCATCATTAAATTGAACGAATTTTGACTGTAACGCCTTCGTTGAGTTATGAGCAACTGTCGTATAAGCCTCAAGACGAGCTTGACGAACGAGCATTGAATGAACTGTAAAAGCCAAAGCGCCATAAAGTTCCGGATCGGATTTGAAGACCTCGAAATGAGTCTCAAAACCTGGGCACGTGCTAATTGCTGACGCATCGAGCGAGTGCGAAAAGAAAGAAAGAAAGGGGAGTTCTGAAAGCCCAACAAACGATCGTCGTTATGACAGGAGATTAGGTGTTGTCTGTCTTCTTACATTCGTCTTATTCTTCTTTTCTTTCTGTTTGTTTCTGTTTGTTTATGTGGGCGGTTGACGCACCAAAGAGAACAGTAAGTAAGAAGGGAGAAAGAAAGGGGAGAAAATAGAAGTGGCGCTCGGTTGGGGAAGATTCCAAATCATTTTAGGGAAAGAATCTCGAATTTTGCAGGGTATTTTCTAAGTTCAGTCAGAAGCTAGCAATTTAGTGAAGGAATCATTTCCGACCCCATAAATCATATATTATCTTAATCAGCACCAACAGCCGAGTCGATCTAGACATCTCTAAGAGAAAAAAAAATGTATATATATTTTTTTTAATTTAAAGAGGGTTTATATCAACATTTAATTTTTCAAAAATTTATAAAAATTTAAAATTTTTTAAATTTTTAATTTAGTGTGCAGATTTATAAACCTTATAAAAACTCACATAGGATAACTTTCCGAATTAAAATTAATGTTCTTTTGTCTTAGTTATGAAGTTTTTAAACTATCATTTTTCCGTTAAAATTGCATATAAGAATATTGATAAATATCCATTGAAATGTGAATATTTTAAGCTTAATTATGATTGATTTCCCATACGATCTTAATATTTTATTCCAAACTACTAAGGTATATAAATTTCGGCTTCCCGAAGGCAGTTTTATTTCTTGTTTAAAAAGATTTTAAAAGATTAATACGAAATATATTCACAGCTGAAACTAAAATAGTACAAATTTAACGAATTTTAAAACCAATCCTAGCCCCGCTTTCCATTGATTTCCCATGAATATTTTTCGACCTGCTCAACAGCTCTTTTTTTTTTGGGACGATCGACAATTGATCGATCGATCGGTCGAATTCGTGTCAAGTTCCGACGGTAGCCCCGAAAAAAAGAATAAAATAAATAAATAAACCTGAAAGCAAAACAAAGAATGCAAAAGAACCGAAACAGAACAGAAATCTTGGTCAAGCAGTTGGAGCACCGATCGTGCCAACAGGTAGGCGGTTCAGCAAAAAAAAAAAAACATATATATATATATATAAACAAAGAACCCCCCGCGGCCTAGAATCATTCATGAAAAGAACCCAAAAAAAAAAAAAAGAAAAAATAATTAAAAACAATATTACCAACAAATGTGCCAAAAGCAGAGCCGAAAAAGAAATTATTTAACAAACAAACAAAGAATGAATTATAAAAATGACGTTGCGGATCAAAAAGTGTGGGGAACCGACGCAGAAGAGAGGGCTGCATGGGGTTAGAGAGAGATAGATTGAGAGGGGGAGCAGAGGGAGAGAACGAGCTGCTCTCACTTTCTTTTGAAACTTGTTATTCGCTTTGCCACTAGAGTTCATTCACATTTGGCCACGCCACCGGGAGAAAGAGCGCCACACACAGAGAGAGAGAGGGAGAGGGAGAGGGAGAGGGAGAGAGGGAGCCAAGAGCTGCTAAGAGCGGGAGAGAAGTGGGACAGCTGTTTTGTTCCCGAAAGTTCCCTGCTGCAGCATTGAAATGAGTGCAAATCTCTTGACTCACTCCCCTCACCTCACCCCCTCTTTCAGTGAGTACAATGACCTCGGCTTTTCAAATAAAAACTCAAAAATTCGGTTTAAGAAAAATGTGTGTGCAAATTTTTTAATTGCCAAAGATTTCCTTGGACGCATTTCGACACTCCCTCCCCACCGCCGCCCCCGTACCCCCCTAACCGTTTGAAGCCAAGCCCACCTGAGGTTTCTGTGTCGTTGACCGACCGCCACAGCTCAAAAATTGCAGCAAAAACAAAAAAAAACACACACAGCAAAGCCAAAGAGAGAGCATATCTGGCTTGCAAGCGAATTTGCATGCAAAATGCATTGAGAGCGGCGCTCTCTTGCTCTCGCTCGGGCCTATGGCCCGCTCGTTCGACTTCGGGCTGGCCGTTCGGCTTCGGTCGCATTCGGCTGCTCTCTCTCTCTCTCGGTCGGCAGCTCCACATTCGAAGGTGGCTGACCGAAATGTGGGTCACGACAATGGCGGGTTCGTTGAACTGAACCACCGCAGCCTCAGCCTCAGTCGCAGTCGCTGGCCGTCGCTGGCTGTCGCTTGGCTTGCGCTGGCGTCGCTGCTGACGTCGTTTTGGGGCTTTTTGGTTACGTAGCTAGTGTGGGAAAGAGAGGGAGCGAGCGACTTCTGTGTGTGTGTGCATTATTTGGCCCAAAAAAAAAAAAGAAAAAAAAAACAACCAACAATGACAATGTGCACAAAATATTATTTAATACATTTATTAAATCATCTGGCCCCGCTTTTCGGCCTGGAGTTCATCGAACTGGAAGACTGATTGCGGGAAAAATATTTGCTCAAGCGAATTGTTTGCATTTTGTTAATTAGGCGGGGATTGTCTTCAAATTTAGGTCATATTTGTTGATTAAAAAATAATAAAAAATAATAGAAAATAATAGAAAAAAAGCTGGAAAGTAGGCAACAACTGGCTAGAGTTTTTGTGTACAAAAAATTGTTTTTAATCTTAAAAAAATTGGGAATAAAATATTGCAAAAGTTTGCCAAACTTCTAGTTGAGAATTCTAACAAATTCTAGCTATAATTCCCATTTTTCTACTTCGCAGAGCCTCAAAAGTATATACTTTTAATACCTTTATGCATTTATGATTATTTTAATCTATCCAAAAAAGACCGAAATATCTGTAAAGAACACCCCCAAATTCCCTCGCTTTTTGGTGACCCCAAAATGAGTTCTGTGGGGGGAGCCATCGCTCCAGATCTGGGGATCCTCTTAGGCCTGTCACAGCGCCCCCATATCAATTAATCTTATTTGTCACTCATTTATATCGGAACACGAGCAAACACAATACACAATCGAACGCTGAAAGCTGAACGCCCCTCTGTTGTTATCAAACAAAGCTGATCAGTCAGGTGGCAGTGGCAGCTACCTGAGATGGCTGTGCCCAGTGCCTGGGCTACCTGGGAAATCAGGGTGTCGCGTGGGTGTTCCAAGAATTGTTTACCAGGCGCCCCCGCTGCAACAGCAGCAGCAACAGCAGCAGCAGCAGCAACATCTATTGTTAGACGCTGGCGTCGCTGTCGACGCTGTGGAGTGAATGTCCTCAGTTGGCACACAAAAACAAAAACACACCAAAACGACAGAAACAACAGACAGAGCGACACAGAGCGTATGAGGGAGAGCGATTCTCTAGAGAGAAGCGCACGAAGTGGCACGAAGTGGCACGAAGGTGCTTCGGCTGGCAAGCTCGCTGCGGCTGGCCAGCTTGGTGGAGCTTGGAGCTGGACGCTGGCGCTGTTTTCATTCGCAAATAGCTCGTCGTTGAAAGCGGTTGTGCCGAGCGAGAAAAGCGCGCGAAAAATCACCACAATCACAATTTAAATAAATCAAGCGAAAGAAAGAGGGAGATAGCCAGCAGCAGCAACACATGTTCAATAGCAAATGATAGCAATTATTTTTGTTGGTGCCAGTGAAGTGAGATCTAAGTGAAGTGCGTGCAATGTTCCTTATTAGCAAATCGTAGAGCAACCAACAATCGAGAGTTCAAGTGTCATTCTGAAGCCAAAAAGCAAACAAATCTCTAATTCTAAAATGGTTTGTGCAATGCAAGAGCAGCAGCAGCAGCAGCAGCAGCAGCAGCAGCAACAGCAGATGCCACAGCAGCAGACCCCGCAGCAACATGCCACAACGATAGTGTTGCTGACGGGCAATGGCGGCGGCAATTTGCACATTGTTGCCGCACCGCAGCAACACCAGCCCATGCAGCAGCAACATCAGCCCCAGCAGCAGCAGCAGCAGTTGCAGGTCAAGAGCCAGCAGCTGAAGCAGCAGCACTCGGCATTGGTCAAGTTGCTGGAATCGGCGCCCATCAGCAAGCAACAGCAGCAGCCCAAACAAATCATTTACCTGCAACAGCAACAGCAGCAACAGCAGCAACAGCAGCAGCAGCAACCGCAACGCAAAAGACTGAAAAACGAAGCAGCAATCGTACAACAGCAACAGCAAACACCTGCAACATTAGTAAAGACAACCACCAACAATAGCAACAGCAGCAAAAACACGCAGACAACAAATAGTATTAGTCAGCAGCAGCAGCAGCAGCAGCAGCAGCAGATTGTGTTGCTGCTGCAGCATCAGCAGCAACCTGCAACACCAAAGCCATGTGCCGATCTGAGCGCCAAAAATGACAGCGAATCGGGCATCGACGAGGACTGCCCCAACAGCGATGAGGATTGCCCTGTTGCCGCCGCCACTTCCCTGTCTCTGGAGGACAGTGGCAGCAGCTACGAGCAATATCAGTGTCCCTGGAAGAAGATACGATATGCAAGGGAGCTCAAGCAGCGGGAACTGGAGCAGCAGCAGACCACCACCACCATCAGCACCACCCCCAGCCAGGAGCAACAACAGCAGCATCAAGAGCAACAACAACAACTTGATGTGAAACCAACTGTTATGCCCAATGGCAACATCAAGCAGCTGCACTGTGATAGTCCCTTTTCCGCGCAAACCCACAAGGAGATCGCCAATCTCCTGCGTCAGCAATCCCAGCAATCCCAGCTGCAGCAGCAGCAGCAACATCACCTGCAGCAGCAGCAGCAACAGTTGCAGCAGCAGCAGCAGCAGCAGCGAAGGGATAGCTCTGACAGCAACTGCTCGCTGATGAGCAACTCGAGCAACTCCAGTGCGGGCAATTGTTGCACCTGCAACAGCGGCGGCAGCAGCAGCAGCGACGAGCAGCAGCTGGACGAGCTGGAGGAGGCGCAGGACTCGGGCTGCGACGATGAGCTGTGCGAGCAGCATCATCAGCGTTTGGACTCCTCGCAGCTGAACTATCTGTGCCAGAAGTTTGACGAGAATCTGGACACGGCGCTGAGCAATAGTAGCAGCAGCAGCAGCAACAATGTGGAGAGAAATACGCCAGCCACACTACCAGCCACCGAAGATGCAGATGTAGGTTTATAGGGGGACATAAGGATAGAGAATATAGAAAAATAAACAAGGGAATGATCTAGGATCAAGGGAAATTTCTACTAAAGCAAGAATAAGTTCATTTTTTGTATATAAAAAATACAAAATATTGGAAGATACTCCAAAATATGGCTTAAAAAATCCCTAAAATATATAATAATTCTATAATATTATTAGCTTATCATTTTCTAATTTTCTTATATATTTTTTGTATTACTTTCAGGGCTTCTTTCGACGCTCCATCCAGCAAAAGATCCAGTATCGGCCCTGCACCAAAAATCAACAGTGCAGCATTCTGCGCATCAATCGCAATCGCTGTCAATATTGCCGCCTGAAAAAGTGCATTGCCGTTGGCATGAGTCGTGATGGTGAGTCCCAACCATATGTTACCCTCTATTAGTTATAAAAAAAAAACAAAAAAGAAAAACAAACAACAAACAAAAAATGATGCCAAAAATCTAGACGAAAATCAAGCTCAGAGACAAATATTAGCTAGCAAATACGAAGCAAATACGAAGAGACACGAAGCGAAGACGAAGCGCAGCCGAACAGCACACGAAGTTCGTTTCGTTGAGTTCAATGACCAGCCATGAACGAAATTTCAGCTCTGTGTGAGGGTATAAGTGTGCGTGTATAGGTGTGCGTGTGTGCGTAGTTGTATTGCAACATTTAGCTTGGCGCGCGGATTTCACGGCAAAGTAAAAGTTGTCTATTTTGTTTAAACAAATTCCCCTACGAAACAACACAAAACAAAGGGAGAAACAATACTAAACAGAGACAGAGACAGAGACGGAGACAGAGACAGAGACAGAGATGGAGACAAAGGGCGAGGGGGATAGCACACCCGCATGATAAATCGAGAGCAAAGAAGTGTGTGTGCGCCATTTCGAAATTGTGTTAAAAGTTGAATGAACGCACTTAACCTAAATCCATAATGGAGACAGCAGAGCGAGGCCATCGCTCTCTTGCTTGCTTGCTCTCTCCCCCTCTCTCTCTTGCTAGCTCTCTCCCTCTCGCTCTTTGTTACGCTTACTGCATTTTGTTATTATATTCGAGTTTTGTAATAATTTGTTTAAATTAAGCTCACAGGCCCGGAAAATATGTTTACAGGAAATAGCGCCAGCAAGAGATTATGAAAGCCACACACACACACACACACACCATACTCTTACACACTCCAACTCTCTCCCTCTCTCCCTCTCTTGCACTCTCTTTTCCACGTTCATTGACTTCTCCGCCAGGCGGCCATGTTTGCTGTTTGCAGTGAAAACGAAAACGAAAGTGGTTCATGCTTGTTCATGAGAGAGAGAGAGAGGGAAAGAGGGAGAGAGGGAGAAATACAGTGGGAGAGAAACTGTTTTGTAGGCAACACGCAGACGCGGCCTTTGTGTAATAAATGTAGTATTTGTTGTTGCCTTCGATGTTGTAATTGATGGATTAGATTTTGATATTTTTTATTTTGTATTTTCTTTTTTTTTTTTGTGTGTGTGGGTTTTTATATAGAGCGCGCGTGTGTGTGGTGCAATGGGAAAGTAAAGCGGAAAGAAATAGTAAATATTTGAAAGAGTATTTAGTTAAAAATGTAAAATAAAACTTTGTTTTTTAAATGAAATTATTAATTAAAATTAAAAATGATATATAAAATTATATAAAACATAATTTTTTAATATTTTAAATAGAAAATATTGCTTTTATATGCGTTTATTATAAAGATTTTAAATATTTAAATGAAATATTCTACTTTAACCCTTGAAAAACACTCATTAAGCAGTATTAATAATTATTACCCCTTTAATGACCTTGTTTACCATGGTGTCCAATCATTTGTTGCTAAAATCCCATCATTTATTAGCCATCAAATGCCGCTTTTTTTTAATTTAGCAAATCCTTGAACTAGTTCTGTATCCCAAAGATAGTGCCAAAAATAAGCCATGTGAACCGAAACCAAAAAATTCGACCGCCAACCGAATAAACACACTGGCAAAAACTCGAACTCGGCAACAGCAATGAAATTAAATGAAATAAAATCGAAAAAAAAAAACAGTAGAGAAAAACAAAAAAAAAAAAAAAGCAACAAAAAAATGTCGAATTGTTTATAATAAAAATGACCGTGTGCTATTTAAGCGACGCCAACAGAGCGGCAGCGTTTGCCTTATCTTTCAAGGAAAATTAAAATAAAGCGCACACTGAAATAAATAAATAAAATAAAATACAAGGCGCGCTCAGCTGCTGCTGCTGCTGCTGCTGATGAACAATTTACAGTTATAAAACAAGAGCAGCTGACCTAGAAATCGCCACGAAATCATATTTTACAACAGTTTTTTGTAACCGAAGCGAAAGAAACTACTTTCACTTTTAGTTAAAAAAAAAACCCTGAGATAATTGGCGGCCATTTCGAAACACTTTCTTTTTCGGCTCGATTCGGCTGCTTTCATAATTTCTTTTGGCCATAGTAATAGGCGCCATTTTGTTGGTGTTTTTCCCTCACTGTTTTCTTTTTTCTTTGTATTTTTTTTTTGTTTTTTTCTTTTGGTATTGCAAAGACACGAAAATAACGCAAGAAATGAAAACGAAACCGAAATTTAGCGCACACACCACAGACACAAGCGGCGCCCCCCACAAAAAGCACAAAAAAAAAACAGAGAAAAAAGCGGGGAGCTCAGTTCATTGACCGCCGCTGACGTGCAACAAAACTGGGTCACCAAAGGCAGCGACGCCAGCAGCAGCGCGGCAGTGAAGGTGGTGGCGAGTGTGTCTCTCTCTCTCTCTCTGTGGGTGTGTGTGTGTGTGTGTGTGTATTGGTGATAGTAAACAGCGAACAATGCACAATCACACTCACTCCTTATTATACCCTTGCAAGGGTATTATAATTTTAATCAGGGATACTTTCCTACCCTTTAAACCATATTTATTCTTAATCAGCATCATCAGCTGAGTCGATCTAGACATATCGGGTAGAAAAATAAATGTTCTATTTTTTTTAGTTAAAAGTTTCAGAATTTTACAAGGTTAAAATGTTCAAAAATTGGTTAAAAAGCAAAAATTGAGTAAGCAGTTTTATTAAGCTAAAATAACTAATATTGAAAAACTTTCCGAATTAAAATTTTTGCTTTTTCGCCTTAGTTATTAATTTTGTCGTACAAATTGTCTTATAAAAATATCGATAAAAATCGATTTCAAAATTGCAAATATTTTCAATTTAGTTAAGACCGATTGCCAATATAATTCTATAATTAAATTCCAAAACTTCAAGGGTATATCCCCTTCGACTTTCTGAATAAAATTTCTAGTTTTGCATTTGATTTTTGTGGAAAGCTTGAAAAAATTCAAAAATTAATACGAAATAAAAAATAAAAAATGGTAGGAATAAAATTCAACAAAAAGAATATGTGGCATATCGTTTTCCTCTAGCTATATGTAGATTTTCTATATAAATTCATGTGCTTGTCTTTATTAGCTGCCACATGCACTTGCACACACACCACACACACACAACATGCTGGCTTTTAATTGAAATGAACTTAAATTAGCGCGAGGTTAGAAGCAAATTGAAAGTAAATATGCAACACGAGGCGGCAAAAGGCGCCGACGAGTAGAGGAATGGCAAAGACAAAGGAGCTTATAGGAGGAGTGCCTAAAATGTCAAAACTATTGAAAGGGATTTTGAGAAATATAGAAAATTATTGTTATTATTATATTTTACAAGATGCCACTATAAGCTACCTTTAGCTTTATAATTATATAACTTTTGGGCCTTATTTTAATATTTTATGGTATATTTTTATATCTATTTTTAATTTTTCTGAATTTTAAACTATAATTTCCACCTTAAGAGCTTGCTTTTAATATTTTACAGTATATTACTGTCTTGCTTATAATTTTCTTTAATTTTTAAATAAATTTTGAACCATAAGATACTTTATTTTAATAAATACAACAATGTTAGGTTACCCATTATCTGTTTTAAAAGTAGTTCAACAATTATAATTACTCATGTTATGTTGTATTATTTTTATTTAACTATTAAATAGATTTCCATCTAATAGATATGTTTTTCAACTTGAAAAGATAACCGCACCTACTAGCAGCAGCAGCAGCTACTAGACATGCACAGCAGCAATTAGTTGCTGCTGCTGGTGGTGTGTTGTCCCCAAAAGCACATAAAATAATCAAACAATTGTCAATTATCGAAGGCACAAGCATTATATATATACGTATGAATATATATATATAGAGAGAGGCACACATAAATATATAAGCTACAATGTTGTTGTTGTCGCAATCATTATTATTTTGAGGCTACACACACACACAGACACATACAACATGCATGTAGATTTCGCCTTGCCTCGCCGCTGCGAGTGTTTTGAACTTTATTCAGGTCAATTACAAATACATTAAAATGCCAGTGCTACACACACACACACACATGGCAAAGCTGTTGACTAAAATAATATTGGAGGCTACACTACACGAAACGAAACGAGCGGCGAGAGGCGAGCGACGAGCGACGAGCGACAACGACGGCGAGAACAAGGAGACACGACTCGACTTGCAGCGGGGGGGTCGTGGGAAGGGGTTCAGTGGCAGGGCAAATGGGGGTGAATTTCGGGGCTGGGCCTTTGGTGGGAGTTGCTGGCGGGAGCAGCAGTTCAAGGAGCCTTCGAGTGAGTGGGCGGGCCCAGCTTCAAGTACAAAATGCTAATGATCAAGTTGTGGCCTGTAATCATGATGTGGATTTATGTAGTTCTATGAATCTTAAGTAAAGGTCTTAGCTGTTCTTTTTTTTTAGTGTATCTAAAATACCTTTTTAATATTTTGTAACTTAAATGTAAACTCTCATTTCTTCTTGTCTTGTCTGTTGTACATTTTAAGCCCTCCTTTGCTCGCTTATTATACAATTACTTGCTTACTTGTCCGTTGACGTTCATAAGTGAAATCATTTCACGCGTGTCATCCATCAACAAAAAAAAAAAAAAAACAAGAAAAAAAGGAAAACACAAAATAAAACAAGAAATTTGGGGAAGACCAAGTTAATATACCCTTGCAATTAGCCATAGAATTAGAGCAAAGCTATCATAACTCAGCTTAAAATATTTGCATTATTTGAATCGATATTTATCGATACTTTTATATGAAAATTTTTGCGACAAAGCAAAGTTTAAAGTTTTAAAAATTCATAACTAATCCAAAAGAGCATTAATTGTAATTTGGAAAGCTTTGCTATGCTAGTTTTCTTTGTTAAAATTTAAAAAATTACAATTTTTCTTGAATTTTTGGATATTTTGACAATGTAACTTATAAAATTAAAAAAAAAATATTCATACATTTTTTATTCCCACCGGAAATGCCTAGATATATTCGCCTGTTGCTGCTGATCAATAATATATATGATTTATGGATTCAAAAATGTGTTCTTCCCTGACAAAAATTATAATAACCTTTGCAAGGGTATCAAAAATAAAGCAATGAAGAAAAAGAGAGCAGCGCAGGCAACGGCAGCTGCTTGACAACTTGCTGGATGCTTCTCTTCATTATTATATATATATATATGTATTTTTTTTTTTTGGTTACATAAAGTGTCTCTGGCTCTGCCTTCACCTGCCTGGTTAACGGTGAAATTGCAAAGAAAAGAGCGCCAAAAGCCAAGAGCCAAAAGCAAAGGCAAAGGCAAAGGCAAAGCGAACGTAACAAACTTGTTTTACACGAAACTCTGCCTGGCGTCGCCTACTACTACGCAAGTTGAACCTTCAAAAGGTTCATTTACCTCGCTGCCAGCCAGCGAACGAGCGAACTACAGCTTCGTCTGGCTGGGCGAGCGAGCTCTCGGGTTTTATAGTTTTTTTTTTCTTCTTATGCTCGAAATAAAAAATGTACTTTCGCTTTTTTCAATGCCTCGGCGCCAAAAAACTAGTTTTCCAGCAGCGGAGAGCAGCAGCAGCAGCACACAGAGAGAGAGAGAGAGAGAGAGAGCAGATGTTGCAGCAAATGTTGCAGTTGCAGTTGCCGTCGAGTTCAACGACTTTTGTAAAATTTCTCGAAGGTTTCGCATTGCAACATCAGCGAGCAGGAGAGCAGCGAGCAGCAAGCAGCGAGCAGCTCGCAACTTGTTCGAAGCTGCATTTGCATTTGCTCTCTCTCTCGGTAGCTCTGTAGCTCTCTCTCTATCTCTCTCTGAGCGTGCTGAATGCTGTTCATTGCACTCGGCCTCGATTCGTTCGACTGCAATATTCGCAGGCAGCTGGAGGGTGAGAGGAGGGGCCCCGGGGGGGGGACAACGACTCTGGCAGTTTTGTCGCCGAGTGCAGCGACTCTTATTTGGGTCAGGCACGGTCATTCGCCTTTTTGCCAACGGTTCGCCTTGGCGGGCATTTTTATTTGAACACGATTAGACACGAAATGGAAAATGGAAAATGGAAATGCAATTATTTTTCGCTCATATGCATTTTTCAAAAGTCTGTTCGATTTTGCGCGATTAGCTTGACCCAATTTCAGTTTTTACACAGCAAGTCAAGTGAACTTGTAAACAAGTTGGTAATAAATTTTGGTTAGAAAGGTCAAGGGGGGGAGATAAAGGGGTTAGCTTAGTATTATTTTTATTTTTCCTATTCATTTTTAGTTTTATTTAATAATAGAATTCATTTGAATATTATCAATTCAAAGAAATATTTTAAAAACTTGATTTTTACAATATTACGCATACGCCCTGTAGGTGCATTTTCCCTTGAAATGCTTGAAATTTGTTTGATTTTTTTCTTTTCCCCCCATATAGCTTCAATTTTTATTTAATTTTAGCATTTTCAAAGAAAATTTGATTAAAAAACTTGATTTTTACAATATTACGCATACGACCTGTAGGCGCATTTTCCCTTGAAAAGTTTGGTTTGGTTTGAATTTTTCCCTATTTCCCCTCATGTAGGTTCAATTTTTATTTAATTTTAGCATACAGCTTAGTAATATAAATTTAAAGAAATATATAATATATTTACAATATTACGCATACGCCCTGTAGGCCACAGAAATATTTTTCCCTTGAAAAATATCCTCTTTGTTTGAATTTTTCCCCATTTTCTCCCAAGTATTTTCCACTTCATCAATGATTTGTTATGAAATGAAATGAAACGCATTGCATATGACCTTTTTTGTGTGTGTTAAATTAATAATATGGCACAGGGTCTATAGTCAGTACTCAGTTCTACCCTGAGCATTCCGAGCGTTGTCATGTGCGGCAAGGCGACCTCCCCGACGCTTGTTTCATTGAGACATTTTTCATGACCCACAAAAACTGAGCAACGAAGGCTTCAAATCGAAAATAAAATTACTCGTACGCTTTCTTTTGTTTTTTGGTTTTTCAGGAAATTTCAAGAAAACTTCAAAACAAAAAACTCGAGACAAGTTTATTGCTATTATTATTGTTATTATTTGGTCCCCTTTCTTTGGTGTCATTTTTGAGTTGACTCTTTCCACTCTTTCCACACTCTTTCGATCGCGTTGTAAACAACTTACGCAAGCAGACCGAAGACCAAAGACCGAAAAACCAAAGCAACAGCAATTGTGTCGCTTATGTGAGTTTACGTAAAGCCATTCCATCCAGAGGTGTTTTTTTTTTTGTGAATCACCAAAACCGAAAGTAGGCCCATCTCTCCATCTCTCTTTCTCTATATCTCTCTATCTCTCTTCTCTCCATCTCTCTCTTTCTCCAACTCTTTTTTGCCTGCAAAGTTTAATGAACTCTACATAGATACCCGTGTAAACAACAAGTTTGATTTTCTCGTTTATTATTTCCTCGTAATTCAGGAAGTCTAACAAATAACCAGAGATCATAAACAATTTTTTTTTTGGTTTAGAAAGCAACTTGACACAAGGCTTTACACACACACACATGGTGTTGTTTGTTTGTGAAATGAGGACGCCGCAGTGAAAGTGAAACTTGTTAATTGGCTTTTAATTGCCGGCATTATTGTGAATGTCAATTATGGCCCAAAGCAATGCTATTGAACTGGTTTACGCCGAAGAAGAGGGAATTATATAAAGTTTTCAATTGTAAATAACAAGAAACTTTGGAAAAAATATATCAAAATATTGAATTTATATTAAATATAAAAATTATTAAAAATATTTAACGAAAAACAGCTAATTTAGTCAACAAAACACTTTCAAAAAGAGGTCAAATGCATTACAGGAAATATATCTTTTAAGCCCTCAAAACCCGTTTATTTCTTTTTGGGGTCACCCTTCCCCCACACCCCCTTCTCGTAGCTTCCAGTTCGTCTGCCGCCCCAATCTTTGCCTTGTTATGCAACCCATTTTTTTTAGGCCCAAATAGCGGCAGTTTGTTGACCAATCGCATAAGTTGCTTGCATTTCCACGGCACGCACGAAAATTTCTTACTGCCTTCCTCCCCCCCCTCTCTCACAAATTGAGCCAAACAACTTTCACTTTTACTTTCCTCGTGCCGCCGAATGATTATTAAATGTTTGCTTCGTTACGTTTCTGTGGCCTCATTCGAGCGGCTAAGTTCATTGACCAGTCGAAAACCGAAACCGAAGCAACCAGAAGCGACGCGATGACAAAGCCTTTCCCCCCGCCCTCCTCTTCGGAGGTTTCTATGGATAAATTAAACAAAAAACGGGAGCAATTGTGAGTCATAATGGGAATTAATAATATTTCGAGTAAATCTGCATGTAAATGCGGGCGGCTGCATTACCTGTTGCCAACATGGCGTATGAGTAATATTTGCCTTTGAAATATCACTCATACGCCGTGTGGAACGTAGCCAATATGCGAAAAATATTTAAAAATAAATGCAAGTACGGCGAAAGCTTCAGGAAAAGCTCTGACTTATTCAACACGAAGTGCTCTTAAGTGGTAAAAAGCTTTGAGGGGTATTAAGAGAAGCAGTCTCTTAGAGTCTCTTTCAGTTTGTTGAACTTGTTTGTATTAAAGAGTGTAAGAGAGAGTACTGCCCTTAAAAAAAATATGTAAAATAAAAGAGAGCTGTGACCAGTTTATCAGGAAAGCTTATCAGTGCTTGAACTTGCTTTGTTTTTGCAAAAGGGTCATTGTTTTTAAGATATTAAAGGCCTAAAATAAAAGCAATTAAAAGCAAATAAAATGCAATCATATAAAAAATACTTAAAATATATACTTGCTTTAAATAACTTAATATTTATAGCAAAAATAATAATATTTTAATGATAAATATATATATCCTATTATAATTAATTGGAATTCCAACATTTTATGCCTTAAATTAACTTCCCCCTTAATAATATTTAACTATTTAGAGCATATTCCATTGCCTTATCACTGGAAACACACTCTCTTTGCTCTCTTAATACTAAGTTAATCATCAGAAAGAGCTTTGTGTCTCTCTTTAGCCTCTGCTCTCTCTCTCTCTCTAGCTGAGTTTAGCGGCTTTTGGCTCTCTGTGTGTGTTTTGTTCGAGTTTTCCCCCCCGTTTGTTTTGCGCTTCGCTTTTGGCGGCAGCTGAAGCTCAGTGTGCGCCGTCATTGAGGTTCGCTCTCCGGCACCGATATACCGATATACCGATGCCGATGTCGATGCCCGATACCTTTGGGGTATATTCGTAACGCGCTTTGGCTTTTACAGTTAGTCGCGTTCGAGACCTTGTCGAGTTTTGTCATGTTAGCCAGCAGCGATCCGCGGGATCCGAAGTAAGCCGAGAGCCAAGCAGCGCGCGAGTGCGAATAGTTTCTAACAAATAAGTTAACCAACAAATAATGATTAATTAAATCATTAAATACAAGCAACCCAGCACAAGAGTTGCCCAAAAGTGTCCAAAAGTCAGTTAATGTGAAGAAAAGTCGACCGAGTCTCCCCCCAAGAAGTTAAAAAAAAAAGTTAAAAACACACACACACACACCACTCGTCTGTCTGGATTACGCGCTTAAAATAAATATAAAATAAAAAATCCCAAATACTAATTTATTTGCTATATATTTAACAACAAATAAATATTAATACAAATCCAAGTGAAAAAAACCCAGAAGCAAAGAAAGTTCCTCTCTCGCAAAACGAAAACAGCAGTTAATTAAAAAAAATATTTAACCGAGTTTTTAGTGCAAATAAGATAACAAGTTACTCAAAATCCAAATATTTATATTGTACCTGAGAGTTCTTCTTCAACCAAAGCTGTGTGTGTGCCAAATACAAAAAAAAAAAAAAGGAAAATCAAACCAAGAAAATTTCAAGAGCAAAGAATTATCTAAAAGAAATAAAAAACAACTTAATGACCGCGTTGAACTGAGTGGTTGATGTGCCCTCCGAGGGAAAAGTGACCAAGTCAAGATTCGAGATTGTCAAAATAATCCCCAAAAATAAGAAACAAATAAAAACACACAAAAAATGGGCGAAGAATTGCCAATATTGAAGGGCATACTCAAAGGCAATGTCAACTATCACAATGCCCGTAAGTTTCTATCTGAATCTGGGGTTTTTTACAAACAATTTCCATCGGCTGAAACAATGCAAGACGAAAGTTAGAAAGTGAAAGAGCTCAAGCCAATTTCCCTAAGCCCGACTGACACAGATTTGGCCAAAAGCGAAAAAAGAGTTAAAAAATTAAAATAACACCCAGCTTTCGGTTTCCAAAAAAAAAAAAGCAGAAAAAAAAACCTAACAGAGAAATGCAAGCATTCTGAGATTCTTCTACTTTGATTCGCTTTTTTTCCCCACTCATTTTGTTTACCTTTATTTTTTTTAACTTAAACTTCAAACAAATACAGTGGAGACTTGGCTTAAAAACTTAAACTATTTTGATTTTTTAAGCTTTAAAAATTTCCCTTACTAAAAGTCACTTTTAATTTGAAAGGGAAATTCTTGCTTCTAAGGAAATTTTATAAACATTTAATGTCTTGTTCACACCTTGCTAAGGAAATTGTATATGCCTCGTTCACACTGCTTAGACCTCACTGTGCTGGCTACAATCAACACACAAAAAGCGAGCGCCATTGAAGTGTTGACCTCGTTTATAAACATACAATAATTTTTTTTTTTTCTTTGCCGCGGAAGAGCTTTAAACTTGAATCGAAACTCCAGCGAAGGCGTTGCTATTTTCTACAAGAAGAGCGAAGAAACCGCGAAGAGAGCGGCAATATCGTCGCGTTCGCATCTCTCCCCAACGTCGCGTCGGCGCGTTGGAAAGTTGGAACGCTCTAATTTCTACGCGCAGCTCCCCAGCAGCTGCTGCGCCTGCGCAGAGGTTTCGGCTTCGGCTGCGGCTTCATTTTCCATTTCGTTTGACCTGAATTTCGCTGCCCGCCAACTGGGTCACACTCTCTTGCCGGCTCTCTCTCTCTCTCCATCTCTCTAAGCAGTGGAAAACGCATGGAAAAGCTGTTTCACTTTTCTGTGCCAGAGTGAAATTTTTTTTGTACGAGCGGCAGATTTCTTTTGACATTGAAAAGTTGGCCAAACATTTGTCATATATATTTTTTTTTTGTTTGTTGGAAGTCAGGGAAAAGTTTCTCAAAACTTATGAGTAGAGAGGGAAATGTGGAACAAAATTCCCCGTTCCAGTATTGGAAAATCCTTTTAAAAATGACCTTATCCTTGTAATATATATTTTAAGTTAGCATAAGATACATTTTTAAAGTATTTTATGACCAACTAATTGTATAAAAAATTGTATTATTTTTGTGAAGCTATAACTTTTATAAATCTCAAGTAATTGTTTAATAAAACCTCTTAAATTTCCTATTAATCCCTACTTGATCTCCCTTAAACCTTTAATCTCATTGTCACTCCTTTTAGTTCCTCTTTTCTTGCTCTCAAGTGCGAAAAACGTGACCGCAAACGTGCCTGATTTGTATTTTCTTTCTCTGCTTATTGGTGAAATGTGAAAGTTCACCCACATACAAATTTTTTTTTTCGGTTGCGGCCAGAGGCAGAAATTAAAAATCTAAAAAAAGAGAAAGTGTAACAGAGAAGAGGAGAGTGTAGATCGAAGACTGAAGACTCAAAGCTGAAGACTGACAGACTGACAGACTGTGGAAACACAGAAGCCGAAGCTGAAGCCCAAGTAGCAGCTGAGGCAATGACCCAGTTTAAAGGACACACCGTGGGTTAAGGGGGAACTTCCTGCGTGACAACAACAGGACAACCGTGCAACAGCTGGCGGTTGCACCTGCTCTGTATGCTCTCCTGGCGGGGCACTCGAGTGTGTAATTGATGGGGCCTTAATTTTTATAGTTTCAACTTGAAGTGGCAAGGTTACTAACTTGTTGTCCTCTCTTTCTTCTTGCCTCATTGCAGCTGTGCGCTTTGGACGCGTGCCGAAGCGCGAGAAGGCGCGCATCCTGGCCGCCATGCAGCAGAGCACCCAAAATCGCGGCCAGCAGCGGGCCTTGGCCACCGAGCTGGACGATCAGCCACGCCTACTTGCCGCCGTGCTGCGCGCCCACCTCGAGACCTGTGAATTTACCAAGGAGAAGGTCTCGGCGATGCGGCAAAGGGCGCGCGATTGCCCCTCATACTCGATGCCCACACTGCTGGTAAGTTTTTCCACTACGATATATTTAAACCAGGGGGAGGGAAAAGATATATCTCATAAACTAGCAACTAGCAAGTTCATAAATAACTATTGGCCATAAAATTATGAAAATCATGGGCCCTTCTCTGGCTGCTCCCTCTCTCAGAATCAGACTCCATTCCGGCAAAGGTTATGCGGCGTAGGCGAAGTCACATTTCCGGGGCAACTTCGGTTGACATGCATAGATCAGCTAACAACTATAACCCTGCCATAGTCACTAGTTACTGCTGCTCACTGCTCACTGGTTACTGCTCACTGGTTACTGGTTACTACCTACTACTGGCGGCGTTAGTCATGCGCCAAGGTGAACCTGTTTGCACGATTCTTAACCAGGAAATCGCTGGCCTCACGTAGACGCGTCTACACAAGCGTTCAACAACGACGACGACTCTTTGAATTTTGGATTCTTGCGGGGCCGCCCGTGGCAAGTTTGGGGTCAAGTTCTTGATGAAAAGCGGCGAGCTGTCAATGTCAAAGTTATGACGATTTCCCCTTTTGACAGCTCAATTGTGTGATAAATGCTTCTAAGTTTATTTTACTATTGGGATCCTACATAAAAAAAGGTACCACAACCAAAAAGCGATAAAGAAAAGTGCTTACGAAAATATACAAGCAAAAAAATCAAATAATAAAATTCTGCGAAAGCAACAAAAAATCAAAAAACGTGTCCCGGCACGGCAACAACAAATACAAATACAAAATACAATACAAATAAAGTTCTAAAGCTCAAGGTCAAGCGTAGCGTCATTATTAATGAAAGCAAACACACAAAGCACCTATCGCAGGTGCGAAAGAGATGGCTACAACAGGATTAAACAGAGAGAGAGATAGCTAGACACATGCGTTGCCCATTTAAATAAATTATTATTTAAAATATTTAAATGTCAGTCGAACCAAAAAATAATACAAAAATAAAACAAAAGAAAAAAGTTAGCCAGAGAAAGAAAATAACACAAAATAAAAAATAGAAAGAAAATACAAGAGACAAAGTCAGAGTCAAGTGCAAGGCTAAAAAAGTTAAAATTTGATTTGTTGATTCCTCAAGAAAAAAAAAAACGATCGATTGGATCGACAGTTCAAGAAGTCCACAAAACAAAAAAGCACAAATAAAATAAACAAGTTGAGAACCTTAGCGACCAACGACCTTGGTGTGAGTTATTTTTTAACCTTGGAATAATACACTACCCGCCCCACCATAAACAGTTGATATTTCCACTAGACTCGGACGTCTATATGAGTAAACAATAATAATACTACACAAAAAATATATGCATAAAATGTCATGAGTATGAGGAAGCAAATGCCAGACAAGCGGCGTCACAGAAATGCACTACAAAACAGCCATAGGAAAGAGATGGAGAGAGGGTAGGCGAAAGAGATGGAGATAGAGATAGACATAGAGATAGAGATAGAGGTTGTGAGAGAGCAAATCTGTACAAATTGTCAGGTGGTTCATTTAGGAAGCATCGTAATAATGCCACAAAAAGCAATTTAGTTTATGACGGAAGACGGAAGGCGAGTGGAGGCAAGGTGAGGTTAGAATTGCCACGATCTCTCTGTAATATATACATATATATATCTATATATATATATAGAAATTCCTCTAGAAGATTATTCAATCCATTCCCTAGACAAACCCCATATCAGTTGGTGCAAGAAAGAATTCTGGTAATGAATTATTTTTGGCAAATACCACAAATACTCTCGCTGCGAAGGTCGCTCGGCTGTTATATCTTGTGATATGGCGGGAAATTCGGGAGCGTTCATAAATAGCCTCTCCTCCCTCCCGCGCTCATTAGTATTTTTGCCAACTATTTCCGCTTTTGCGCAAATCACTGAGAAAAAAAAACAGAAAGATAGGCGCCGGCAAAACGCAAAGAATTGAGAGAAAAATATTTGAGAAAAATAAAAAATAAAAAGCAGAAAGCCGACAACTGCCGGTTGCCGGCTACTTGTGCTTCTGCTTTTGTGCTCGTGCTTGTGCTTTTTGCACTTGCCGAAGGCCGCAAGAAAAGAAAGAAAAGAGCATTTTTCAAGGTTAATCAGAGGAAAATTAAAGCACTTTTTTTGGCTTGGCATCCGGGGGGCGCCAGACAGCACAACGTGTGCTTATTGAAACAGAACATAAAGATGTGAAATTATTAAGAAAAATACAAGTCAAAATCAAATGTAAAATATATATAAATATATACTTATAGAATTATAAATCAAGGGGGCTGGGGTTGAGGGTTTTAGGGGCGGCACGTTCACTGTCTGCTCCGCACTTGGCGCATGTTCATGTAACTCAAAACCCGGAAAGCCAAATGGCGAAATAGCATGAACATTCGCACCCAAACCCCCCCTTTAGTATTTCCTACCTATTTTCTCCCCCAGTTTTCCAACCCTCTCTAGTAAAAAAAACACGCGCCGGGACAAAATGAAAACAAAAAACACAAAGGCAAAAGCCTTGAACTCTGGTTCGTCGACCTTGGCTGGTAATGTCAGGCGGCAAAAAAGCTCAACACAAAACTACTAAAGGGAAGCTATAAAAAGAGAGGGAGAGAAAGAGAGAGAAAGAACGGGAGAAAGAGAGGGAAGGCAGCCCCTAGAAACTAGCAGGAAAACTAACAGCAACACAACCACCAGCTGACGTAGGCAAAGCTTACCTCCCCCTACGATTCTACACTCTCTCATACACTTTTTGTGGAAAAAAAAGCTTCCAGCGGTGTTTAAGGAAATGCGACATTTCTAGGAAAGGGAAAAGAGGGCTGAGGAGAGTGAGTGGTGGGCGGTGCGGAAGTACAAATAGTTATTATTATTGATTTAAATGAGTGTGTGTGTGTGTGTGAGCGGAGCCAGGGGAGGTTCGCTGACCTTCGCGTGTGAAAAGAGCGATGACGTGATAATAGAGAGGGGGGAGGGGGGAGGAAAAACAGCGAGAAAAACAAGCCAAGCAACAGTTAGAGGAAAAGTTTAACATTCAGAGTGACAGGCCAAGGGGAAATGAGATTAACTCATATACAACTTATAAAGAATTAATTCCATCTTAATAGAGAGACCCCCCTTTAACCCTATATTTCCATTTTCTTTTCTCTCTTCCAGGCCTGCCCTCTGAACCCCGCCCCCGAGCTGCAATCGGAGCAGGAATTCTCGCAAAGATTCGCTCACGTTATCCGCGGCGTCATTGACTTTGCCGGCATGATACCCGGCTTCCAGCTGCTCACCCAGGACGATAAATTCACGCTCCTGAAGGCCGGCCTCTTCGATGCCCTCTTTGTGCGCCTCATCTGCATGTTCGACTCGTCAATCAATTCGATCATTTGCCTCAATGGCCAGGTCATGCGACGCGATGCCATCCAGAATGGTGCCAATGCCCGCTTCCTGGTGGATTCCACCTTCAACTTTGCGGAGCGCATGAACTCGATGAACCTGACGGATGCGGAGATTGGTCTCTTCTGCGCCATTGTGCTGATCACACCGGATCGCCCCGGTCTGCGCAACCTGGAGCTCATCGAGAAGATGTACTCGCGGCTCAAGGGTTGCCTGCAGTATATTGTGGCCCAGAATAGGCCCGATCAGCCCGATTTCCTGGCCAAATTGCTGGAAACCATGCCCGATCTGCGTACGTTGAGCACCCTGCACACCGAGAAACTGGTTGTGTTCCGCACCGAGCACAAGGAGCTGCTCCGCCAGCAGATGTGGTCCATGGAGGATGGTAACAATAGCGATGGACAGCAGAATAAGTCGCCCACCGGCAGCTGGGCCGATGCCATGGATGTGGAGGCGGCCAAGAGTCCGTTGGGCAGCGTTTCCAGCAGCGAATCGGCGGATTTGGATTATGGCAGTCCGAGCAGCTCACAGCCGCAGAGCGTGGGCGTGGCCCTGGGCTCACCGCCCCAGCAGCAGCAGCAGCAGCAGCAACAACCCTCGGCTTTGGCCAGTTCGGCTCCCCTGCTGGCGGCCACCCTCTCCGGCGGATGCCCTCTGAGGAATAGGGCCAATTCCGGTTCCAGTGGTGATTCCGGTGCAGCTGACATGGATATTGTTGGCTCCCATGCACATCTCACCCAGAATGGGCTGACAATCACGCCGATTGTGCGACACCACCAGCAGCAGCAGCAGCAGCAACATCAGCAACATCAGCAACTCCAGCAGCAGCAGCAACTCCACCCGCAGCAGCAGCAACAGCAGCAGATGCATCACCAGCAACACCCCCAGCTGCATCATCATTTGACCGCCGGAGCAGCGCGTTACCGGAAGCTGGACTCGCCCACAGATTCGGGCATTGAGTCGGGCAACGAGAAGAACGAATGCAAGGCTGTCAGCTCCGGCGGCAGCTCCTCTTGCTCAAGCCCGCGGTCCAGCGTGGACGATGCGTTGGATTGCAGCGATGCCGCCGCCCAGGCCCAGGCCCAGGTGGTGCAGCATCCGCAGTTGAGTGTGGTGACCGTGTCTCCGGTTCGTTCGCCCCAGCCCTCGAGCAGTGGTCACCTCAAGCGACAGATTGTCGAGGATATGCCAGTGCTGAAGCGTGTGCTGCAGGCCCCACCGCTGTACGACACCAACTCGCTGATGGACGAGGCCTACAAGCCGCACAAGAAGTTCCGGGCACTGAGGCACCGCGAGTTCGAGACCGCCGAGGCCGATGCCAGCAGCTCCACATCCGGCTCGAACAGCCTGAGCGCCGTGAGTCCCCGCCAGAGTCCGGTGCCGAATAGTGTGGCCACGCCACCGCCCTCGGTGACGCCCGCCGCCCTGGGGAATCCCGCCCAGAGCCAGCTGCATATGCATCTGACCCGCGGCAGCCCGAAGGCCTCGATGGCCAGCTCGCATTCGGTGCTGGCCAAATCCCTAATGGCCGAGCCCCGCATGACCCCCGAGCAGATGAAGCGCAGCGACATCATCCAGAACTATCTGAAGCGTGAGAATAGCACGGCGGCCAGCAGCACCACCAATGGTGTGGGCAACCGCAGTCCCAGCAGCAGCTCCACGCCGCCACCGGTTCAGAGTCAGCAAAGTCACCAGCAGCAGCATCAGCAGCAGCAGCAACAGCAGCAGCAGCAACGGTGGGGCAGCAGCTCGGTGATCACCACCACCTGCCAGCAGCGGCAGCAGTCCGTGTCGCCGCACAGCAACGGCTCCAGCTCCAGCTCAAGCTCCAGCTCCAGCTCCAGTTCGTCCTCCTCCTCCACATCCTCCAACTGCAGCTCCAGCTCCGCCGGCAGCTGTCAGTATTTCCAATCGCCGCACTCCACCAGCAACGGGTCCAGTGCCCCGGCGAGTTCCAGCTCCGGCTCGAATCCCACACCCCTCCTGGAGCTGCAGGTGGACATTGCCGACTCCGCGCAGCCGCTGAATCTGTCCAAGAAATCGCCAACGCCGCCGCCCAGCAAGCTGCACGCTCTGGTGGCCGCCGCCAATGCCGTTCAGCGTTATCCCACACTCTCCGCCGATGTCACAGTGACCGCCTCCAATGGGGGTCCACCGTCGGCGGCGGCCAGTCCTGCCCCGAGCAGCAGTCCGCCGGCGAGTGTGGGTTCCCCCAACCCGGGACTGACCACCACCACGGTGCACAAGGTCATGCTGGAGGCGTAAGGCGGGGAGGAGGAAAAGAAGAAGAAGAAGTGTGGGAGAGACAGAGACTGGGAGTGGCAGGAGGAGAAGGATCAGCAGGATCAACAGGATTTAAATTATTTTACCTTTTAATTGAGCCGTGTACAAAGTTTCAAAGCAAAAAAAAAAATAATAATATATAAAAAACAATGCATGCAATTTAAAAACTAATATTTAAAGCAACAACAACAAACAAAAGAACTACAAGTTATTAATTTAAAAGAAGGATTAAAAAAAAACAACAAGCTTGAATGGTATTACAAAAGAAAATGAAAAACAAAAAAACATAAAATATATATTTTAGCAGTTAAACATTTAAAGTAGCAAGCAAAACAAATGAAACACAAGGCAGCCCTCCCCCTTTTTGCATTAACTTTTCCTTCAGCTGCAACAAGCCCCCCCATCGCCCCCCTCTCCCTCTATCAACCCCCCTCTCTGATTGTTTTATAAGTTTTAAGCTCTTGTTGTACATATTAATTATGTTTAAAAAGTAAAACTACAATTAGTTCTTTAGTTCGTAGGCGGAGCAAAACTACTTTGCTTTTTTGTGGATGTTTTTTGAAAAAACTGCAAATTATTATTATTATTATTATTATTATTATGATTATTATTAAATTAAAAAAGGAAAAAATACCTAAAAACAAAACAAAAAGAATGTGTGTGAAATTTTTTTATTGTGCGATCTCCGGAGCAGAATTGAAGTGCAGTTTGCAACAAATTTTAACTACGATTAAGTTGAGAACGATTCATTTTTTATGAATTTAACTAATTTTATGAATTTGTTATAGTTTTCCACCCTCCCCCTGTCCATCTATCTATATCTTTCTATCTATCAGATAACCGTATTCCTTATTTTTCCTTTGGCACAAAGCTCTTTTCTATGCTAAAGAATCAAGTGGAATGAATATTGTTTTCTAATTTTAAAAACTACCACAAAACAAACAAAAAATACACTTTAAAGTAAACTTTAAAATAAATGAAAATCAAACAAAATGCTTAAAGTTTTAGCAGCGAGCAGTAAGACGAAGAGATGCAGAGGAACCCAACGTTAAATATATTTGTTGTGTACATAGTTAAATGTTAAATTAAAAGCAAAGAAATAAGAAAGCATATTTAAAGTACATATAAATACACATTAAATATTAATGAGATGGATAAACCTAATGCTTAACGGTTCAACGTTTGATTGGCATCTTAGAAAACCAAGCAAAAAATAAACAACAAAAAAATCAACAAACAAACAAACAAACAGAAATTATGATATATTATTTAAAACGTAACGTATACATTTATGATTAATGAAAGAAACAAAACAAAAATGAGAAAACTTGCGGTAGCAAAAAAACTATTACATTAATTACCTTTTAATTACGCTGTACTATTATGATTATTAATTATTATGATTAATTAATTACTATTTTTATGCTTAGAAAACAAAACAAACCAACAACAACAAAAACAAAGATGCAAAAACAAACAAAAAAAAAAAACAACAAAAACAAACAAACAAAAAACTACACTGGCGCAGAAATTTGTATTGTCAAATCAATAAAAAATTTGTTTAAAAATTTTCAAAAAAAAATTACGTTTTTTTAATTTCAATTTTCATTTTAAGTTTTGCGAATTTTCAGTTTTTCAAATTTTCAGTTTGAATGGTAAGATATTATTAAATTATGTTTACTTTTCAGTTGGATTCTTTTTTTTTAACTTCCCTTGACTACCGCGCTCTGTAAAAAATATTCACAAAATTATATCTAAAGTATTTATATCAGAATTAAATCAAGAAAACAAAAAACACAACAATTTTACGTGTATAAAAATGAGCCACAAGGAAAATATGTAAAGAGAAAAAACCAAAAAAAAAAAGAAAAGAAAAGAAAAGAAGAAAACACTCTCAACGTTGTTGGAAAAGAAAACTCCGAAGAGTATGAGGAAATCTACAGAAATATTATATATTCTTTTAAAATTTATGCAGCGCCAAGAAGCGCGGAAATTAACAAAAAAAAAAAAGATATCACTCTTCAATAATTGACTCTATATATATATATATACACATATATATATACACAATATGTACGTAGATGAAACGATTTTGGTGTCGTCTGTGTGTGTGTGTGTGTATGTATGTATAAGCGTATTTGTCCGTAACTTTTAGCCAGAACAAGCAACAACAACAACAGCTACAAAAAAGTATCTAAAAGTGAATATTTTATGTAAAAACTATCTCCGCATTGAGCGATTAATGATCGATGATTTAAGACGAAGGATAAGGGGTTGGATATATGTATATATATCTATATATATATATATGCAACCGAACGACGGCAGCGACAACTGAAACAATGAAATTGCGACAATTAAGCGTAACGTAAACGTAAACGTAAATGTAAATCGTAACCGTAAACAGCCGTAGGAGTAAACGTAATAGCAACTAAAAACTTTGACGAGATTAATTGAAACGACAGACGAATGCAACTTTTGAGGCAACTCCAGCTGAGGCATACGAAATACCATATAAATAATATCTATTAATATATACATATATATATATATACACATGAATATATTTTCAAGGACAGTCACAAATCAAATTGCGGCAAACAGAAAAAAAGAGTTTTTAAACACAAGAATTTGGCAAACAACAACAAAAAAAATGGGAAAAAGGTGAGCAAGAAAATGTTTCGGAAAATTGATATTGAATCTCCATAAAAAAAAAACAAGCAAAAATTTGTATTTGTGAAATAAAATAATATTACAGTTTGTTTTAAATGGAAAAACACAATGAAAAAAGACCCCCCATCCCCATCCCCCCAGAATGGAATATGTGAATAAAATATTGAAAATAAGTATTTAAAATATATCAACAGAAATTATGAA
The DNA here is from genome assembly GCA_035046265.1 of Drosophila bunnanda. Classification (NCBI taxonomy): domain Eukaryota; kingdom Metazoa; phylum Arthropoda; class Insecta; order Diptera; family Drosophilidae; genus Drosophila; species Drosophila bunnanda. The sequence continues at coordinate 11,455,841 of JAWNOB010000075.1, forward strand.
AAAGAAAAAAACTGACTGTGTTATTATTTATTTTTGGATTTAAATTTCATTGGAAAATACTCAGGAGAAGGTAAGCTAAATTTGAGTGCTTTTTCTGACAGCTATAAGATATAGAAATCTGATTCCTAACTTAGCAACTTAAATGCTATTTGAAACAAAAAGAAAGATTATACAAAAAAACAAGAAGGGAATTTAATTTATTCTGCTAGAGATGGCTAGATCAACTCGCCTGTTGATGCTGATCAAGATTATATGTATATACTATTTATAAATTTTATATATTATTTATATATTATATATTATTTATTGATATGATTTATGAAGTCGGAAACGACTGTAACACGGTTTTACAAGCTTCTGGCTGATATTATATTATAGAGAAGTGGCTAGATCGCTTCGTCTATTGATGTTAACTCAAAATTTTTGTAGGAAACTCTCTATGGAATTAACCCTTGGACAACCCTCTATTTTCACCTTCCAACTTTGGATCATAGATCACTATATTTACAGTTGCCCGAAGCTTATCTCACACACGCGGATTCTTCCTCGCTGAGAAATAGCGATTATTTTCAATGTCGCGCCTGTTTGTCCCCAGTCCCTGTCTGTGTGCGTGCGTGTGTTGGAATTTTGCCCGTGACCTTGAGGCGATAAGAGTCGCGAAATGAATTTGCCGAAATAATCAAATCAGCGGCCAGCGAGGAATATATAGAAAGAGAGAGAGAGCAAGCCAAAGAGAGAGCGAAGGGGGTTAAGGCGGTGTCTGGGCAGCGTGAGTACCGCGTGTAGATAACAACAGTCGATGCCAGCGATAGCGAGACACACTCACCCATGCCACCCCCCACACCCGCTCCCTATGAGTGTGTGTGTGTGGTGTGTGTTTGTATATTCTAATTTTAAATGTGTGCGACAGAGAACGAGAGAGAGAGAGAGAGACGAGTGCTTTGTTATCTTCAAAGTCAATGTCAAAGCCAAGTGAGAGAAGATTGGCAGGGTGTCGGGGTGTGGGTGGGAGGCATACGTGGGAGACGCAGCGAGACAGAAACAGAATTAGAATATGAAAGAGAAGCAGACAGTGGGGGAGAAAGCAGGGAGACACAGAGAGAGACAAGGGGCGACAGGGGGGAGGGCGCAACAAATTAACCAAGTGTGGGCACGGTGGCGTATGAGTAACGAGTGACAAGTGCGACAAGTGACAAGCAGGAAATGCAGCAACTACACTGCATTCCGGTGGCTGTCCGAGAGGGGTGCCCCCCCAGGGAATCAATCAATGGAGCTACTTGCTCATTCAAAAGGGTTTCAGTACCCGAAAAAAGGGTATTTTGAATCAGGCAAAAGATTTAAAGATTTATGTATACCTTATTCTCACGCAGGGTATCATAATTTTAGTCAAAAGCTTAACACGCAATGAAGGAATCATTTCCCACCCCATAAATCATATATATTCTTGATCAGCAACAGCAGCTGCATCAATCTAGCCATGTCTGGCGCAAAATTAAATTTTTGAAATTTTTTTCAAAATTTACCAAATTTTTAAGTGGTTAAAATTGTCAAAAAATTTAACAAAAAATTTTTTAATTTGAAAAATTAAATTTAGTATACAGATTTATTAAACTGATAAAAACTATCCCAGAACCGCTATCCGAATTGAAATTAATGCATTTTTGGCTTTGTTATGATATTTTTTATCGTTGGTTTTTGCAAAAAATTGTCATATAAAAATTTCGATAAATTTCGATTGAAAAAAGTACATTTCTTGATCCTTCTTGAGGTAATAAGATACCTAAAAGGCAATTAATTGCCTAAAGGTATATATATTCAAAAGGTAAATATATATAAAAATGATAACTTAATAAAATATATATTCCGAATCGAAACTAATTCAGCTCAGTTATAATATTTTTAAACTTTCATTTCTACAAAAAAATTAGCATAGCAAAGATCGACTAATATCGGTTCAAAAAATATTGATCTTTTCAAGATCTAAAACCAAAAGTCATATCCATTCAGATTACTTATAAAAATCTTAATTTATATAATAATAAAACATATCCCTAATAATTCCTGAATATATAACATATTTACATCTATAGAGTATCTCCTATTCGAGCTCTTCTACCAGCATCTCTCCGCTACGACATCCCACCTTAATGCGAGATATTTTTGGCAATTTCCTTTCGATATGTGTGCGTGTTTTTTTTTTTGTTCCTCAATTTTTATTTGCGAATATTTCACCTTGAAATAAAACAAGCCTCAAATAAATTAAGGCGGCAAATAACAACTCGCGCGTAGAATCAGTAGAACGAACAAGAAGAACAAGAAGAAGAAGAAGAAGCTGAAGCGGAGAGCAAATTCCAACGACGAAAAATAAAAGCGAAGCATAAATACACCCGCGGGATTTGGGAATGGGAATTGCGGGGGAGGGGTGAGGGGGGGGAGGGAATAAAACAAATATTCAAGGTTAACTGATTAGACGAAATTAGCAAAAGTTCTGTCCGTAGATGATTGAGAGGGGGAGCGGGGGAGGGTAGGAAAGCGGAAAGCGGCAAAGCTTGATGAGAGCACGCGCTGAAATAAAGAACTCACGCAACGTTCGATCGCCCCCTTAACCCCAGTTCCCCTTTCGGCCCCATCGAACTGTACGCGTGCGTACGCATGTGATAGCTAGCGCCCTCTCGCTCTGCCACCCTCGCTCTTACTCCCTCTCTCCACATGCGTGTGTGTTTATATATATCACTCTATATAGCCATTGTCGTCAGTGCGTGTAGGCCTTTTCGGTTTTTATACACTTTTCGGGTATTATTGCCGAGTGCTGATATTCATTGTTCGCATCGGTTAGTTGGGGTATTTAGGGCAAACTTATAAACTCATTAAGTAACATAATTTAGTAATATTATAATAATATAAAGATATATGAATGGAACAATTAATAGGTATTCTGTCACTTGGAAATTATAAGTAAAATAAAGCTTATTTTACTTAGATAAATTTTTAAATAATTACCTAAATATTTACAGTAAATTATTAAGTATTGATAAGAGTTTTTAAAATTTTATGTATAGGAAATATGATATACAGCCAACCTTAAAAAAATTAAATAAACGAAACAATAAACGAAACTTACTTTGGGCAGCCGAAGTGTGTATACCCTTGCAGAGTCACAGGGATCGATCTGAAAATTCATCAAAAATGCTTTAATTTTTAATTAATTTAATTAAAATTTTCTTTGTTTATTTTTTATTAGGCTAATAAATTTGCAAACCTAATTAAAATTTAAAAATGTTTTCAATTTTTGACTATTTATAACGATGTAATAATCCCTTATAAAACTTTGATAAAATTATCAAAATATTATATATATATATTTATATATATATTTTCTACAGGACATGTTTAGATCGACTCGGCTGTTGATGCTGATCAAGAGTATATATAAGCTACTGACTGAAAACCTTGACTAAGCCTTGCTGGGTTAAATTACTGATGAGAATGGATTGGCTTCCTACTGAAATATATATATAAATATATAGGTGAAATATATATACAGATTTAAAACAACATTTGGCTTAAAGTAGTCTGTTTTCTTACGAAAATCTCCATCTACTAGGTACTTTTTAGTTCATACTCTTTCCTATAATCTACGCACTTTTATTTGCTTTTCACTCTTTTTTTGCTTTTTTTTTTGTTCTTTTTTTTTGAGCTAAGCCTTTGCTGATATATTCCCGTGGGGGCCTGGGTGGAAGAGGGACAACTACACACAGTCCCACCAAATAAATAGACAAAATAGCAAATAGCAAAAACAACAAAAAATCAAAAGAGGGGAGGGAGGAAAGAGGGCAGGAGGCAGGGTACAATTCCCGCCGAACGAAATTCGATGGCAAATGTATAGAAATTTTGCGCAGCATATAATAAATTTCATTTATGTGCCGCGTGCTCAGCACCGACACCCAGCTCCCCCGCTCCATCCCCCATCCCCTTCCGCCTTTAGCCGCCCCCTTAATGGTTATACATTTTATTTGGAATTATACGCAAGTTGTCCTTGAGAGGCCTTGCCTGTGAACTTGCCAGGGGATTTTTTGTCGTGTGTTTGCAAGTCGGTAAATATTGCGATTTATAGGCATATTCCCCAGCCTGGCGACAGGCTGAGTTTGCTCATAGGTTCCACATAGATTAGAAAGCGCGAAATCGATCCGGGAAGTGGGTATAATTTAATAGATAAATTTGTGGCCTTTTTATGCACATACATTACAATACGTTAGCAACATTAATATGCTGAAAAATATGAACAATTTAGAGGTTTCAAAAACGCAGAGTTCATTCACATTTTATGGCTCGTTAAATGTTTAATCTTGTTGATCGTTACAGCCTAATAGTTTAAGGCCTTACAGGGGAGTTTTAGGTAGGGGAATTATACTAAAATAATAAAAAAATAAATAAAATTTACAAAGTACAAATTTTTAATATTATTTTTATATCAATAAATTTATTCTGAATGATCTTCAAGGAATGTTTTTCTTAATAAGTTTTTATTTTCTCATTTCTCAGTTATAAACCTAAATATTATTTTTAAGATAAATCAAAATTGATTCGCTCTTAAAACAATCGATATAACAACAAAAGAGTGCATATATATATACATATGTATATATAAAGTAAATATCAACAGAAATTGACGTTTTATAGCCAAGGCAGAAGCAGGGCGAGAGAGACACAACCAACACAAAGGCGGAATGTACACTCGAAAATATAAACACAGCGTTGAAATGCGCTTGACATTGAACTTGAACTGCAGTCGAGGGGCGGCAGAACTGATAGCAGCACCGACTGGGACAGAGGGGAGGGGCGGTGGGAGAGGGGGCGCCGCCAATGCCAAATGCAGCTGGCGAACGAACTCGGGCGTATACTTAATATATATATTTCCCTAATGGGAGGGAGGGCGGCGGAGGGTGGACGAGAACAGCCGCGTCACCGACTGCAACAACAACAAAAACAACAATGGGACTCGTGTAAACCATAATTGAAATTACAAACACAAATTTCCCCAACAGAGCGAGTCAGACAGAGAGAAAGAGAGAGAGAGAGAGAGAGAGCTTCGGTGGCGTATGAGTAATGTGCTTTCTTCATAAACTGATTCACAGAAACCAAATTAATTGTATGAAATATATTTAGTTGATCTTGGAATATCTGGGGGGAATTTTTAAAAACTGCTTTTTATATAAAACAGTCATTCGCTTTGCCATGAGACATAAACTATTAAGGGTTGAAACTATTAATATAAGTAATAAACTATTGATATAAGCATTACTACCTATTTTTTATGTAAGGAATTCTTTAGTATATCTTTTTATTATATCTAAATAGTTGATTAAATAAAGAATGGGTGTAGTAATGCCTGTATGAATAGTTTATTAATTTCCTGTTTAATTATTAAGATATAATAACTTATTGCAGAAACCCTTAAAAATGTTATAAAACCATTGAATTATATTCTAAATGTTTTCAATCCTAAATGATTTTTAATTATAAATGCTTTAAAATTCTAAATTTTTTACATCTTTAATTCTTTACCATTCAAAATATATTTAAATCATCTTAAAATCATTTCAATCCTTCTGACTTTTCTTAAAATCTCTAGCAAAGATTTGCATTTCCTGGTTCTCAGTAATATTTCCTATTAATTATTCACTTCCAATTCTATATTTTTAACCCCTTCCAACCTTGTTAAACCCTTGACAGAGGCTGCTGCTCTTGACACCCCGTTTAAAAAGTCCTTTGGGCCAGCGTTTGCCATCGATGGCAGGCAGGCCGGCCCACCGCAAGGACCTTAACCCTATGTTGCCGGCATAAACGACCAGCGTTTGATGAGTTCCATTGGGGATGGCCGTTAAATTAAGGCTCCGCAGGAAGGGTAAACACAATAAATGTGCCAAAAACTTTTCGAGGGCCTAAAAATATGCTAAGCGCGCAAATTACACAAACAGGAGCAGTGGGGGGCGGCCTGAAGTGAAGCCTGAATGGCATTGACAGCTGCCAAGGTCACGCTGACAAGTGTTGCACGCGCCTGCCCACAGGGGGAGGGGGTCAGAGACCCTCCCAAGTTTTCCATTTACTTTTCACGGTGTCCCCTCCCCCCTGGCTTTTCATTCTGTTCTGCGTTTGCACTTGATTACCGACACGCGCTCCTTTTTATATCCTTGCTGAGGGTATTATAATTTTAGTCATTTTCGAACCTATAAATTATACATATTTTTGATTAGCAGCAACAGCCAAGTTGATCTAGCCATCTCAGACAGAAAACAAAAATTTACAATATTTTTCAAAATTTTATAAGGTGTTTTAGGTGTATCTAAAATTTTCAAAAATTTACGAATAATTTGATTTTGATGAAACAAATACAGAAAAGCTTTCAGAATTTAAATTAATGCCTTTTTAACTTAATTGTGGTTTTTTAAACTTTGACTTGTCAAGAAAATTTCAATAAATATAGATTTAAAAATTGTAAATACAATATTTCGGGTCATTTTAAGGGTATAACATATTCCAAACGCCAATTATACATATATTCCAATTCGAAATTTAAATCCTTATTATTTACCAATCGTATATTCAAAAATTATTTCTTGTCTGGCTTTGTAATGATCAACTTAATTATCGGTCCCTAATCCAATTTCAAACTGCAAGGGTATACAACCTTTCGGCTTCCCCAAGTTAGTTTCCTTTCTTGTTATATTATATATTCACAAATATATATATATATGTTTTTATATGTTCCTGGGAAGCGTGTGTGCGGTGGCTAAGTGATTTCTGATTTTAAGCAGATTTATTTAGAGACACTTCCCTCGATTTGTTTTGTTTGCTCCCTTTTGCCTTCCCTGCTGGGTAGTGTAAACAGAATTAGGCATCCTCTTGATTTCGAGTTCGGTTCCATGGCTCCTTTGCGGAGTCCTGAATGTCAACCGAATGGTAATTTCCACTGAACTGAAAATCGCAAAGGACTCGTTAAAAGATTCTTTATCTATGTACTACGAGAATTCCGGTGAAAAGAATTCCTTAAATTTATTGAGAAGCTAAACAATTGAGATTCTATCACACAAAGAATGCAGAGAGCAATAATTATGGAGGAAAGCTGATTAAATTTGATAAATATTATTTATTTAAAAAAATGTAGTAAAATTATAAAAGTATTTATTAAGAGCCAGCTTTAATTTTTTTACCTATTTTTATTATTTTATATTATAGTTTCAAATATTCCCTTTCAATTATACCAACTCCCTTTTATTTAGATACTTAAATTTCTTTCTCTGTATCCAGTAGCTCCTTCATGCTTGTGCAGTCAGCGGGACTAACCACATCGAGCGCTCTGAAAATCTCCTTCAGAAAGGTCAAAGGCAATGCCGCAGCATCCTGGGGGAGCAGCAAGAGGAGGAAGTGGGCCAGAAGGGGCCACAAAGCTTGGCTAACAAATTGGGGGCTTGGGGGGTTTTTTTTTGGGGGGAGTTCGGGCGACAGCGACGACGACGACGCGTGTGTTGTGTATTGAAATGTCCTTGACAATAACATTGCATGCCTGGTGGCCTCAGCGGGAACCCTCTCCGGACCCGGTCGCAGTCCCTGTCCCAATCCCTGTCCCGTTATCTGCCACGTGGCTCGTGGGCGGCGGTTAAGTGGGCGGTGGTGCTCGACTTGCTTGATTGCTTATTTACACGTGGCGCACATTCGGGAATTGGAGACTGCGCCTCGGACCAGGGAACTCGGGACTTGTGGGTCCTGGGTCCTGGTTGTGGGTGCCAGGATTCCTGGGGGTCTGACACTTCTCCTATGTTCATGCAACAATGCCTGGGCCTGAATTTCAGAGCAGGCTTAGACAATGGCGTAGTAAATGACATTTTTATGGGGTTCTGTCTCTATAGTAATTAAAATCTGATAGGGGTATTTTAAAGGAAGATAAATGATTGATTGTTGTGAATTAAATCCTAAAGAAACTTAGTTAAAATAGGCCTGCTATTATTGCAACAAGGTAGTTGAACAATTAAATATATTCACAGAGCGATAAATTAATTTATTTACTATTTATTAATTAAGGAAAATAAATAGCAACAAAAGATCTTCAGGGCCTTCTAAAATAAAACGGAAAATTGCGGGAAGCTAAAGTTTGTAGTTTGCAATTTAAATTAAAAGATCGAATCGGAATAGCCGAAGATGGCTAGATCAACTCGGCTGCTTATGCTAATCACTAATACATATGATTTATAAAATCGGAAATGACTCCTTTACAGCGTTACAAGCTTCTGACTAAAAGTATATTACCCTGCAAGGGTATATATGCTATATATGGAATAGTTTTGGTATCCTGCTGCTGAAAAGTAGGCAATGTTTTATGCACTAACTTAGCTTAGACCTTAATGGTAGGCACAAAAAATAAAAGATGTAACTGAAATTATTCCTAAATTTATTAAAGTACCATTTTATAAAGAATTCAACTATGTTGGCTTCATAAAGGTAAAGTTTAAATGGTTTGTCATTGTAAGGTGGGTTGTGGCACCAGTCCCTCCCCTGCTTCCCCTGCTCCCCCCAGTTGCTGTCCGCTGTGAGTCCAGTTAATAAGAATTCCATGCCAAGTGGCCAGTCCTGACGCCGGCCCCTTGCGGCGATTCCAGTTAATTTTACAAATATTAAGCAAACATGGGCGCCGCGCACAAACACTCCCCCTACGCTAAAGGGGGGCCGCCTGCTTTGAGGGTCGCGGGGTCAGTGGTTGGGGGGTGGCAAGGCAAACAACCGCACGGAAAAACAACAAGACACACACGCGCTCCTCCGGCCCCACGGAAGCCCACACACACACACACAAGCCAATAACCTAGAGCGTTTCGCTATTTACACAATTACAACAACGAAGTGCTCAGGGAACGACGACGCCTCTGCTCCCGCCACGCCCCCTAACCCTGGCTATGTGAAATTGCGTCGAAAATTTTTCGTAGGGAATTTTTACGAGAATCGCATTGAGGCGAGGAGTGCTCCCTGCCCCATGCTTCCCTTTTTTTTTATTCGGGGATTCAAGGTCAAAGTTGAGAGCTGGCCATAAAAACAAAAGCGACTGATGAAAGCCTCGGCGGAAAAAGCGAAAATGTAGAATAAGAAATGCTCTATGTTTTTAAATTATAAATAAATTATATTTTTTGTTAAGTTATTAAAATTTTAAGTAGAATTATATGAGAAAGAAAATAATTGCAAACTTTAAAAGGAAGAAGTTTTAAAGATGTCTTGTTCAATTTCCGATTTCTGAAAATTATTTTCTGTTTTTTATGTTTATTTATTCATAAAATGTTGTCCAATAATTTTTAGTTCTCTTTTAAATTGTTAATAAAATTTTAAAGAAAATTAAAGACACCAAAAATAAAAGTTAAAGAAATTGGGAACCTAAAAGGTTATTTTTTTAGTTATAAAAATCTAAACAGGCTTGATTTTTATAACTTAAAAAAATGCTTTTATGCTTTTATGCTTTTTAGCTATATGTATAGAGTACAATTTTTTATTTTATTTAAATACTTGTTTAAATAATACCCCTTGATATTAATAAATGTATTTTCTCAGTTTTAAAAGAGTATTTAAGCCATGCAACGCGCAGAATCCGCTGATTTTCTGGCCACAAAGTGCTGTCTAGAAGCAGAATTAGGCCAGAAGGGCTATTAAAAACGCCACCCCCGAAAGTCAGCATAATTTTTTGGTAGATATATAAACGTACATACATCTATGTATGTACCTACATATTGTATTTCTGGTCCAGTCATCGGCACTCGACCCAAATCATGGAGCCTGCTCTTTGAAACAATTTCAGACAATACACATACTCTCTCGTAAGTTGACATTAGTCTGATTCTCGGGCTTGACAAGGGTTAAAACTAGACAGAGAAGAGGCTTTAAATGCCAGCAGAATCAGGAGATGATATGGGGATATATCCTAAGCATCTGCAGTTGGCATTGAGTGCCTAGAATTGGGATCAGGGATAACTTCACTGACCATGCAAAGTACAATACATTTTAAAGTTCGCGCCTTGCTTGGCTGCAACTTATGCAACGACCCCCAAGGTCACAGAACCGAGCTGGCACATGGCAAAATGCGAAATCATAGTTCTATAATCGCTGGCCTCCGTCAGGGTATGTAAAATAAATCAAATTACGCATAAAACCTCATTTCATGAGGCGAGTAAACAAAAACACAGAGTGAGTGGAGCGGGCATTACATTTCATTCAATTTCAGACGCTGTCGGGATAAATATTTAAATTTGGTTTCCTATTACGTTTGATTCTGTGAAGAACTTTGGCCGGATGACGATCATATATTGTGTGGGGATTATATTTTCCTTGATCAATCAAGAGTACGTGAGTTCTGTGTCAAGTAGCCTGACTTGCCAAGGTTGTAAGTAAATTAAATTGTGAATGGGAAAGACCAATGAGTTCTTAGGGGAATATACAGATTCTCATGTAATTTACAAAAGAAAACTATTTGTATCGTATGCGTAATATTTAGTTACTCGAAGTATTGCTTATAAAAAGATTAAAAGCTTATTTCTTTTAATGTAAAAGATGCTAAAGCCTCTAGTATGTATTTAACTATTTCTCTAGATTTATTTAAATGCATTTTATTACATAAAAAAAACCTCCATGAATCATATGAGGCATATATTACCTTAGGTTCTTGATCAAAGCCCCCTTGATCCAATATATTCAAGATACACTTCCCTGGCTGATCGTATGCCATAAAATCCGCATTATTCCGCTCTATTTCATTTGATTGGGGAATAAATTAAACTCGATTATCCGAATGCTGTTACTTTTTTGTGCTGTTTTTATTTTCTTTTCGGCGACTGTTTCCTGTCCCACTCGAGTTCGAATACATTAAACACTTTTTCGGGGATCAAGTGATCGTAGTTATTCATTTTATTCAGAGATCTGTGAGCCGAGGAGGCGGATATATTGAGGCATCGCCACTTCGACATATTGGCATATTGAGCAGCACTTCCTGAATGGCCGGCAAATGGACATGACATTGAAAATGTTTGCCATAGTTTTGCATTGCTAATCCCCCTCAGAGAGAGAGCGAGGGGCAAACATCTTGCTCTCCCAGGCTGGCAGGCAGCCTTCCCTTCGACCAAAGTTTTCCCCATTCCCGTTTTCTCAGGGCACCTCGACTTCTGTCATATTGTATGCGCATTTCTTATTGCCACTGATGTGTCCTTGACAAGTAGAGCAGACTGGAGACAGGCGACGCCGGCTTATCGTTCCACCATTCGCCATGAAAACCCTCCTCGGTGCCGCCAGTCGCCGCCAGCGCCATTCATTTATTGCCGGCAACAGTTGGTTGCCATTCTCTATTCTGTGTCTATTCTATATATCCCCCCCTTAAGGGTAACAGGGGGTGGAGGAGCAGCCATAAAAGAGGGCGGCGCCCTAAGCCCTAGGGTGCCCAAGGACGACTGACACTGGGTTTATTTATAAGGCCATAACCCTTGGCTATGGCCTGGGAATCCTTAAGATCTTCAGCGCCTGTTTTTTGGTAGCACAAATTACTAACTACTTATAAGTAAAGCTATAATATAGTACCGAAATAAACATTAAAGGTTTTGGTTTTGATAAAAGGGGGAATCAGTTTTTTGAGTGCTCAATTAATAATCGATATTCAAACATATCAGAGTTCATAAATAACTTTTAACCATTTTTGTACTACAATTCTTCTCCTTCATTGCCTTGCAATCTTCAAACTTAAATTTTTAGATCTCCTAAGGTTATAAACATATAATAAAATTGCCTATATGGTTATAAACATATGATAAATCTTAAAAATATAAACATTTAATTTAAATTCTTTGGAATTATATTTTCTGTGCCAATTTGAATGTGTGTCCCCTTTGAAAAGGCGTGAGGCACCAGGCCCATTTCAATGGAAAAACGCATCAGACACAGAAGTGGCAATTGCTTAACTGGAATTTTTATGGGTCCTCCATAATGACAGTCCAAAATGCGAAGAGAAACAGAAACAGAAACACCCATAACTAAAATGATGGCGCCGTAAACACTGAGAACGCCTACGCTAGATAATTACAGGCTATCAGTTAGTCGCCAAGTGCACAGAGAAAAATTTAACAGTCCTTTACTTGAGTGTCTTTGATGTAGGAAAGTCATAAAAATATGAAATTAAGCTATTACAGTTTTAAAAATAATTTAAATTCGGTTTAAAAATCACTATATTATGTGTATAAAAGTATTTTTAAAGAATTAAGGATCTTTTAACCTTCTGGAAAGCATGTATTCTTTTATATAGTAAAACTTATTAAAATAAAATGTTTATAAATCTAACTAATTTAATAATAAAGGAAAATAAATTTAAGAAATTATATATTGCCTTAATTTGTATATATATTATTCAATTTAAGAATTTAATTTAGAAAGAAGCAAGAAATATTTTAATACAATCTTAAGAATTTCAAAAAAATCTTCATTAAATTTACAAATAACTAAAAAATATGAATACTATAAAATAAATAAAATATTTATGAAATATAAATCTTAAAAGGGTTGATACCTAAACTTTCTTAATGTAAATTCCAACTGTGTGGATAAATGTGGAACAAATTAAGGGTCTGGTGGAAAAATGACCCAAACCGAATTGAGGCATTTCTGTGACTGCGACGCATTTAGGGGAAAGGCACGGGCCCAGCCCAACTAATTTGCAGGGTAATGAGGATAAAGGCGACCTTGAAATGCTACCAAAACGAGGAGAGTAGGAGTCAGACGGAGACAGAACGACAGGAAAAATTGATTGATGGGTAGGTTGTAGGCTGTAGGTTCCAGCCCAGCAAAAAGTAAGCCTTACCTGAGATATTAGGCTGTATATATTGTACATATATATTTTAGGCTACGAAGATATGAAGTCTCTTATATATTTCGTTATTGAAGCAGTTACGCCCAAGCCACCCAACATAATGAGCTTCAGCAACAATCCCCAGACCCTTGGCAGTCCATCAACTGATTGAATTGCGCATCGGGAAACTCCGACTGTCTTTTATACAAGAACATTTATGTACATATGTATATATATATTTATGTAGGCCCTTCTTTATGTTATTCGGGCACCATAACCTTGGGGCTTATTTTGGTTAACTCTCAGCCGCCATTTTGCCCACCTCCAGGCACCGCCGCCCTCGTTTACATACATAATTGCTGGCATACGCGGCGTATACGTGACAATGTCTTCAACACTCCCCATCCTTGGCACCATTCTTTTTTGTGTGTTTTCCTTTCTTTTTTTTTTTGTTGCGTCGAAATTGAGGCAAATGAAAACCACCCCCGATGATGTGAGCCTGCCGCAAATACATTCCTCTGGCGGTGTCCTGTACAAAGCTCCGCTCGCCCGTTTTTATATCCCAATATTGAAGTCCTGCGAGCTTATGAGCTTTTCCTATTTACATTTGATTGCAGATTTTATGCGTGAATTGAGGGTCGAAAGGAGAAGCCCGACCCGGATTTGGCCAGGAAATGTGAGCCATTGCTCATCCCATAAAGCTTACAATTTATCAAGCATATGAGAGCATTGTTCTATATAGCCCAGGCACTTGTCATCGCGGTTATATATAGAGTGAACGGGATTTTTGATAGAAAAATGTACAAAAATTAAGCACTTAATAGGGTAACTTAGAATGGATGTAGGGAATATATATAACTTCATTTCAGGGCTTTTATTAAGGTGCTTTATTCCGTGTGGTTGAGGTTGAGGAAGTCCCTGTCTTGAAATTGAAAATCCATAGTTATTTCTTGAAAAAATGGTAAAAACTTTATAACAATTTTCTATATATTTACTCCTTTTTTAGTCTTAATAAATCTGCAAAAACTATATTTAAGTGTTCAATATATTTTCTATATATTCACCTTTAGTTTAGTATTGATATCCTTTCTATTTTATATTATTTACTATATTTTGTTTATATATTTTCTATATATGTACCAATAGTTTAGTATTTATAAACTGCTAGAAACTATAATTTAAACTAAGAAGAACACAAAACTATTTAAAAAAAATTTTAATTATTACTTTACGCTTACATATTTGTGTCCTATTTTATTTCTTATTAATTTGTAAGCCTAATTTAATCATTTTTAAGCAAATAAGTAAAAAATATTTAAGCCCTCTTGTCTTGACTTGAATTTCTACTGCAAATTTAGCTCAAATTCCGATTAAAAACTGAAAAAAAGCTTGAATTAACCCCCTAAACTCAATAAATTAAACCTGTTAATCAGCTCAAGTAAAGACCTAGTGAGCAAGTGATCTTAAAAGCAACATAAACCCGGCTAAAACGTACAAGATAGACCAAGGAGAGGTGGTCCCCTCAAATGTAGCCATTAACTATAGCTGCCGGCCAATAAATACGCGAAAAGCATTCAATAATTTAAGCGCAAATGCATAAAAATCAAATTGAATGCTCATAAATAAAATAATTTCACTTTTCGCTTGTGCCGCGGCAAACAAAAAATCGAGGAAAAAAACGACATTAACCGGCTCTAAGCGCCATCAATTTGTTACACCAATGAGCGGGGAGGCTTTGAGGGGAGAGGGACAGGAGGGGATTGGAGTTTGGGGCTGGTACGACCCAATTTCTGTGTGCAGACCGCAACTGAAATTCACTTTCTTTGCATTCGATGTGGAGTTTCTCCCGGCCAGGGTTCACTCAACTCCCCAGCTCTCCAACTCCGCTGCCTCTAATAATAATTTAAATGCTCAAATATCAAATAATTGACACTAGCTACCATTTACACACACACACACTTTCCACACACCGAAAGCGACACACACTCTTCTTTGCTGCTGACCCAGAAAAGGCGGCGAGAAAACCAGTTTGGCCCAAAAGAAATGCAACAAAAACAAGGCGGCTTCAAAACTAAATGGAGTACACTTTCGCTTATGAAAACGAAAGTCAACGGACTTTGTATGAAAACTGAAAAGCTGAACAAGAAAAAGCAAAAAAAATACAAAGAAAATACAGAAAAGAAACAGTGAAATAAAGTGAAATGAAGGAGAAATTTGTCAGGCCCTGAGTGCGGCAGAGTGCGAGCATTTTTCGCCCCTGAAAATCGCAGCGAGCACGCGACTTTTTTGCAAGTGACCCCATTTCCATATCGCAAACATTGAAAATGAAATAAAAAATAAAAAAAAAAATGCGAGCCAGCCGGCCATAAATATTTTGGAGGTTTCCCACATAAAATCTGCCATGTTTAGTCTCTGTTTATGTAAAAATCGAAGCGTATAAAAGCGCCACTGAAACTGAAACCGAGACTCGAACTGTACATGATTTTTTATTTTTATTTTTATTTTTTTTTTGCTTTGTTAACCTTAAATCAAGGCAAAAACTATTTCAGTTAACTGCAAAGCAATTTGTGAATTAGTTGCGGCGACATTTGTTGTTTTTTTGTGTTTTGTTTTTAAAGAGGGTTCAGGGAGGGGAGTTGGTATATGTAGTCTCATCGATGACTGAAGATCAGGGAGATTACACAGAAAAAAAATACAGATATTATTTATTTTTATACTTTTTTATACCATCTTATAGTTTTATTCTGTGAAGGAGTCATTTTTGACCCTGTAAATCATATATATATTCATGATAAGCATTAATTGGCGAATCAATCTAGTCATGTGCGGTCCAAAAATAATTTTAAAAAAATTTTAAAATTTTATAAAGCGTTAAACTTTTCAAAAATTGGCAAAAAAATTATTTTTTTTAATTTATATAATTTTGTTATATTATGCATATTTATAACTATAAAAAAATCAACATTGGAAAACTTTCCAAATACAAATTAATGCTTTTTTGGCTTAATTCTGAGTTTTTTAAGCTTTGATTTGTCGAAAAAATATTCATATTAATTCTAATATATTTAATTTTCACATAAAAATGTCAATAAATATCGTTTTTAAAAATGCAAATGTTTCAAAACTTGCATATGTAATTGAATTTTTAAAAATTTGAATTTAAATTTGTATTACAAACTAGGAAAATGGTACTAAAATTTTATAAATTTAATGTTTTATGGATAAATGTAAGAACTTAAATATCTCCTTTGTTTTTGCTTAGGTTGATTAATAAATATCAAAGCAAAGAATGCAAAGAATGTGGGTTTCCGTCACACTTGGCCAAATGGAACCAAAGGAAATTTCAGTTAATTAAGATAACTATTTATAGTTAGCTTAACTAAGAACGGCTATGCATTATAGGACTATATATTTAGATATTTATGTAAAACGGACAATGATTATTCAGGTTTTGATTAAGATTTAATTCACATAAAGGGTTATAAAGGGTTATGCGCTTTTAGCTATAATCCCTCTGCTTAGGCAGCTTTTTCTGTATTAAAATTACTATTTTTGGACTTTTGAATTCACAGCCTCACGTGAGCTTATTTCGGGGAAGTCAATAACCTGCAATTTGAAACACTAGGAGTTTCTCTTGTCTCCGAAAGCCGAAATACAGCCAACACTTGTGGCCATGGCAGATAGCGAAAGTGAAACTCTTTGGGGTTTTTGAACTTAGCCAAGAGAAAGACTGAGGGAGGGGGAGTGGGGAGGGGGTGAGTATAACTGGAGCGGAACCAAAATTTTTACTTTCTTTTCACATGCTGCACTCGAAAGGCTGAACAGAAATATATATGTATATATAAAATATATGTTTCAGGGGGAAAAAAGAGTCAATGAACGCTGGAAATGAAAGCGCCGGCCGTCTGGTAACCCAAATTAAGAGGCAACTTTTGGTTTCAGTTTCGGTTTCTTTCATTTTTTCAGCTTGTGTATTTCCTTTTAGTTTATAAACCGATATTTTATGTACTCGCCATGCCGCGCCAACAAGAAAAATAACTATCTTTGGCACGCTGGAGTTAAAATACCCTTGCAGTTTGCAATTGCAATTCAATTAAAAATCATATAAAACAAAAAACTAACTGAAGCGTAAACAACATGGCTTTAAAATCGTAAATATATATTAAATAATATAGATTTTAAACCTATAAACAGTTTAACGGTAATAGAATGCATTTCCCTAACATTTACCGCTTACTTAATCCCTTTCAATTCGAATTGTTCCAAGTTCCACTTACATTCCACTTTAATTGCAGCCAAGCTACCAAATAACTCCCCGCCTAAGAGTCCACGCATGTGGATTGCATTCTACGATCTACATGCGTTCCATCAGAGAGCAACTACTTCCCGCGAGAGCTTCGTTTGTTTACATTCAATTTTCAAGGGCAATTGAGAGTCACCGAAACGGTCACAAACGGCAAATTCTAAGCCGTCGAAGAAGCATAGCAAAGAAGAGGACAAGAAAAAGCGATGATCTATGACTCACTCTGCTGGTCGTTGTCGTGGGATGTCCAAACGGTAAATGCTGCTCCTCTCTCGCTCTTCTTTGATTGAGCTCAGAGAGTATACACGGAACAAAATTTAGGGCAGAGAGAATCAGCGGAAATACCCAAACTGCATGAAATAATTGCGGAGCCGAGATGGAAACTGGCGGATCTGGTTTAATACAGTGACATTTTATTATTTTTTATTTCACTTTTTTATTTCACTTTTATATTTTACTATAGCTTTTTTCTCTCTGTAGGCCGAACACACCACGCACTCTTTGCTCGCCACCTGGGCTTTGATTTCACTGCACTTAAAAAAATTTTGGCCAGAGAAAAAATGCTTGTTGAAGCACAAACAAAAAAACAAAATAAAATAAAAAAAATAAATGCGAGCCCGAAATGAAAACTAGCGGGACTTAAAACACTGACGCATTTTACTTTTTACTTTCACACTAGCTCTTTTTTCAGTGTAGACCGAAAACCACACGCACTCTTTGCACGCCAGCCGGGCGTTGATTTCAGAAACTTTACTCTCAGAGCATACACTAAAAAAAATGCTGGCCAGAGAAGAAATGCTTGGTGAGCCACAAAAAAAATAAAAAAATATAAAAAAATGCAAGCCCGAAATAAACATTAGCGGGACTTTTTTAAAAAACTGACATTTTCTTACTTTTTCATTTCACTCAAGCTTTTTTTTCTCTGTAGGCCGAAGCAAGCACGCACGTACACCACCCGGGTGCAGATTTTCACACATTTTATTCGGATTTTCGCACACTTTCCCACCCTCCGGAGGGCGGGTTTTCCATGGGCGTGGCCCCAGAATCCGCGAATATCGCCACTGATGGCGAGTTTTCCGGCCGTTTTCCCGTTTTTCGCGCCTTTTTCAGGCGTTTCGCGCGTTTTTCAGCCGGCCGCACATTTAGACCGAATTTTCGCACATTGATCGCGTTCCCCACCCTCCGAGGGCTGGTTTTCCACGGCGGGGCACATCGCCCACGAGTATCACCACTTTTCAAGACTTTTCCGGCCGTTTTTCCGTTTTCCGCACGTTTTTCCCGGGAGCTCACGTTTTTGCGACCGCGTTGTGTTATTAACATTTTTACATCTAACAGGTGTGTGTAAATGTTTGACACGATAACAGTTGCAGTGGGGTAGAATGCACGCGTTTGGGGTAGAATTCTGATACATGGGGTAGAATTCTTGCCCTTGGGGTAGAATTATCGTGTAGGATGTAGATTTATTAACAGATCTGCTCTCATCCAGAGAAGAGAGCGTAGGTTATCGGAGTTCTCTCGTGAGCGAATGTAAAGGCAAAGTGCAAAGGGAATGCGGAAATTATTGGAATACAAGAATGCAGCGAAATAATCGGTAACATCGAAAGTTGAGTCTGGAGAGCAATGCTCTCTTTTACTGCCAAAGCTTACTCTCTATCATGGAACGTTTTTAATGGAACTTAAAACTGATGGGCTAGATCGACTCGGCTGATCAGGAATATATATAACTATTTAGTTAATTATAATACCTCGCAAGGGTATAAATAGATATACATATATGCATAAAAAAGACCGCCAAAAAAGGTCACAAACAATTAGCAAGTGTCGTTCGCGGCGGCAAACACCCACAACCGCCCCGCCCCGCCTCGCCCCTTGGCCAAGACATCAGCGTATTGGCCATGTCCCACGAGCCAAGCTCAAAGCTCAGCGAGCGCGACAAACCAACAACAATCGCAATGGCAACAACACCGGAGGAGGCCAGCGATCTCGTGTAGGTAGTGTAGAGTGTGTGTGTGCTGCTGTGGTGTGCGGAGTGTGTGTGCGTGTGTGCTTGAATAACCTCATAATTGCCGTTGAGGGTCTTTGCAATGAATTATGCGAATTAACCTCAAATATACGCGTACAAAAACGTTTTCTGTTCGTGAACATGAAACAATTTGTTGTGCTTCGGCCTGTTTTTTTTTTCGGCAAGTTCAACGTCAGATTTTTGTCCAGACTAAAGGTCTCGGTTAAGTTGGGGGTCTATCATAAAAAATTGGGGGGAAAATTAAATGGAAATTCGAATTATAATGGTGTTATATGTATTTTACTAGAAATTAAGTTGAAGACTAAGGCTTTAAAGTGCTACAAATATTGAGATAATTTTGTGGTACTTATTTTCTAGAGTAATAGTACTTTTTTATAAATATATATAAATATATACATATATGAAGTATTTAAAAAATAAACAGGAAGGAATGCTAACTTCGGTAACCCAAATATTATATACCTCTGCAAATAAAATCAGTCATAACTAAGTCAAAAATGCATTAATTTCCAATCGGAAAGCTTTTCAATGCTTGTTTAAATTAGATTAACAAATCGGCATATTAAATTTAAAATTGCAAAATTTTAAATATTTATTGAATTTTTGAAAATTTTAACGATGTAACCCCTTATAAAATTTTGAACAAAATTTAATACATTTTTTTTTAATGCTGACATGTCTAAATCGACTCCGCTGTTGATGCTGATCAAGAATATATATGATTTATGGGGTCGGAAATGACTCCTTCACTGTATTTCATGCTACCGACGAAAATGCTAATACCCTACAAATTTGGATTTATTAACTAGTTTCTTAGATATTTATTGCTATTGCAAATTTTAAAATTCCTTTATTTAAATACAATTTCTCCCTCGCTTGATATGTTATAGTTTTTTGGATATTAATATCCAATTTTCATGATAATTTTCATGTTATTCTCCCAATTTCTCTTTCAAATTAAATTAGCAGTTCAATGACCCATCCAACACACTCACTGATTTAACATAACTAACATTTCAACTGGCCAGCAGGTCCAATAAACATCAATTACACATTTCCGAATAGATTGAGATACGTCCGGGGTAACACTTGGAGAAAAAGGGAGGCTTTAAAATTTAATTTAAACTACAAAATTTATTAAGTGTTTTTTATTTAATTACGATCTGGGTAACAATTGCCTGTATTTTCCTATTTTCCTTCATAAGAAAAATTAAAAATTAATTAAGTGTAACATGTATATTTGACTGGAACTATATAAATAAGATAATAATTAATATATATAACACATCTCATAAAAATAAAATTCCTTAGATATTATATTTAGTATCAGCTTTAGGAATTTAATATTTAATCAATTTTCTCCCTGTGTATCCTCTGCCTGGGGAGAAGACACCTGGAAGAGTCGATTCCAAACTCGTGCCTCGCATTAAGTTGCTACGCATGCGCGACAGACAATCGGTGTGGGACAGAGATAGCTGCGGAGAAAGAGAAAGAGAGGGCACATCCACCGTTTGAAATGAAATTGAAAGCAAAAGCGAAAGTGTATTTCTTTCTTTCTTGTATTATTTTGCCTTGGTTTGTTTTTTGTCAGTATTTCTTTTTTCTTTTATTGCTTTTGCTTCATTTCGCCCGGCCACAATTCTTCAAATTTCTTTCGTTTTGTCAACGGTTTTCACTTTTAACCATATTGAATACCTTTATTCACGATCTGAGTGTGTTTTTTTTCCAAGCCGATCATTATTAATGACAATTTGTTAGAAACAACAATTGACGAAAGCCATCGAAAGACATCTCAATAATGAGAGTGAAATTTTCAATTCGAGTGTTGACCCGCTTTTTGGCAGCAGCTCCACAAGTTCAAAGGTTTCGAGACCAAACCGTGGAGTTGGTGGCTTAGAGTTTCGAGTTTGAAGCCGAGGAAAGTGGCCCAGAGTTCTCGGAACAGAAAGCGAGAGCAGCAGCAAAGAAAGGAAAAGAAATGAAAAGTTTCTTTTCAGCCGACTTTTGGCTTTGCCATTAATTGAGTTAATTATGCCAGAAGTCGTTGGTGTTTCTCTGGGAGTTATTTTCATGTTGTTTTTGTATTTTTTTTTTTTTTGGAGTGAGTGGAGTAAGCAGACTAAGAATTTGTAATTTGCCGGGTAAAAGTATATTTTCCCTTATAGCAGGGGTTACCAGCATCTTCGGGGGGTGAAATGAGGTCTCTGAGTAGGAAATGCTAATTTTAGAGCAAATATTTCGACAAGCATTCATTTAAAATTATCATTTTTATGAAAGGAAATCAAGGCATTGTCAGAATATTAATAATTACCATATTCAAGTGCATTTTTGTAAACCAAATTTAGTTACTTTTCAGGCTAAAGTAATTTATTGTATGATTTACCTGTGCATAATTTCACCAGATCCTACCTCCGTCCCCCCCCTTTCACTGGCTATGCAAAACGTTGCACCTTGTGGCTCCCAGGGACTTTCACTCGCTGCTGACCCAGAAACTGCAGTGACACGTTGGTTAACTTGGCCAACAGCCAACGGGCAACAGGCGAAGGCAAATAAAACAGCATTTATGCAAGCGCATAAAAAACTGCAACTGCTGTTGGCCATAAAGACCGCAAAAGCGATACGGAAATGAAGATGTCTCCGACATCCTGTTTCCCTTCTCGATCCTCGATTTCAACCCGTCCACCGATTAATATTATCCCTGAGCAGCCGGCTTTAGCTTTCTTAATGACCCTCGCGGTCATCGATGAGCTGCCCGACTTTTCGACATTTAAAACCACATTAACTCGGTGGGGGGATTGAGTTCTGGCAGCTGTCGGGGGCACTTCCACCGAATCATAATAAACAACCGATTCCCATTCCAATAGGCCGCCTGAGAGACAATTTTCAGCGCTTTCATTTCACATTTTCCAACGAAAATCAAATCTTTGCATCTCCCCATTAAAAGCAATTTAATGTTTGCCACAATAAACACGAAGCTAAATAAACGAAACCAAACTCCGGACGGGGTCCCCCAAAAGAAATTGAGACATAGTCGAACGAAAGTTCAACACTTTCTTTTCCCCCGTTTCTGCAAAGACTCTTTATTTTTTTATTTTTTTGGTGGAGATTCGGGGATTCGGAGCGATGGGGGGGGGCATTGTCAAACAGTGGCAAGTTCAAACTCTCTTTTGGGTAGGTGGCTGCCAGCAATTACCTGTCTGGAGTAGAGAAGGAAATCAGAAAACTATAACAAACATCTTTACATGATACAAATTTGGGGAGAGTTGTGAAAACCGGACAAAGATTTTATACTCTTCCTTTTTCGTATTTAAAATTAATAATATATCTTACAAAATTGGAATAGATCTTTGTGGGAATTTAACTTAACAGAATCCTTGTGTTAATGTTATATGGACCCTTCATAACCATATAAAGCATATTTATTCTTGAAAAGCATCATCAGATGAACCGATCTAGCCACCACTCTCTCTCTTTCTCTCTCATTATTTCTATATTTTTTGTTAAGTCTATCGCTCTCTGTGTATCTCTACAGATATTTCTTTCGCACTCCCTCTGACCATCTCTAGAGATATCTTTTTCTCTCTCTCTCTCTCTCTCTCTGCCTATCTCTAGAGATATCTATTTCTCTCTCGCTCATACTTTCTTTGTTCTCTTAGCTATAAGAAGAATCGGGCCAGTGCTAGATATGCATTTATTTCCAATTAATTCATTTATTGTCATGAACTCCATTATTTAATTTTAATTTTAAATCATACATCAATTCATATAATAAATATATATTAATAATAATTCTATATTGAAGTATCTTTCTTAAACTGTATTTAAAGTATGACATGGTATGATGAAGAACTCGCTTTTGAGACTTATAATTAAATAGTAACAAATAGTAAAACACCTTTTTTAAATATTGTTTTGATCATAATTTTTTTAGTTATTAATTTCTTTAAAATGTTATTTTTAATGCTTTCAGAGTAAAGCTTAAAATGTAATGCGCTAGTCACACGATTCTTAACTAATTCCCTCAGCCTTAATGGGTTATTTAGAAACCTAAAAAAATTTACATATATATATTATATACAATATCTAATACCATGGACCCCCTCTTTGGTTAGGGTATCGCCAAAGAAACCCATTTAAATGGGCGAACCCCGAAAAGAAAGTGAAAAATGTTGCAACAACGGCAAGCGCTCTATAAGACATACATCCATCCTGCTCCCTCCACGAAAGAGGGAGACAGGGCGGGACATATTGCACGTAAAAGAAAGTGAGCTCGAGTGCAGATCGTAGGGCCCAGCGAGGTGTCATTGCTCCGGATTGAGTTCACCGGGGTTTGTTGAACTGCCTCCCCTCCCTCCTCTGTGTGCCTAAGCCGAATTTGAATGATTTTCACCGACAGCAGCGGCGATCGGCGAAAAGTGAGAGTTGGGCGAGAGATTTGAATGCCTATCGGGGTCACCCAGTCACCGGGGCTCTCCGCCCGACTAATGAAGATCTTTCTCGATCATGTATCCATTTTCTATGAAATACTCTTCACAGTTTCTGGGCATTCATCTTGTTTCGGGCCATGACGCATTTTCGGGCTAAAAAACTTTCTTCACTCTCTGTTTTTATTTTTTTGTGTTACCAAAAGAGGTCAGTGAACGGCTACAAAGAAAAAGGGCTAATATCAAATTACAGGCCAACAGTCGAGAGCAGCTGCCTCCTGAGGATGAGACAAGGAGCTTTGGGATTAGAGTTTAAATTGCAAGACGGTCAAGTATCTAGTTACTAACAGCGATTACCGTTAAGAGGCCATGAACTTAGGGTATTAAAGGGTTAAATCCGCAAAAGGACAATCCCCCTTGAAAGGGTGGAATTTTTATTAAATTAAATAAGGACTCTTAAAGAAAAGTAGAAGGAAATTCTTACGATAATCAAATACTTACCTACTTCTTTCATTGCATTTCTTACAATATATTTTTGTTTTTACAGCTTTTACTTTCCAATGAAAGATTTCTATGGTTAATATAAAATTTTAAGCTGTAAAATAATAAAAATAAAATGTAAAATAATCTTACATCTTTTAGCTTGTTTCATACCTGTCTCACATTCAGCGGAATTTCTCAATTTTCCTCCGGACAGGAAAAACATATTCGTTGTCTGGTCTTATCTATCTTCAAATTCGAATGAAACTGAAATCCGAAATCTTAAATTCCTGCTGACGTTGACCCACATTTTTAACCATTTTTTCTTCAATTTTTCTCACGCTGCCCACGGGCCAATGGACTGACTGCTTGAACTCGTAAGTTTTCCGGGGAAATGGGAGCCGGGAACACCACACAGTGACCGCATGACAAGAACCCAGCGAAAATGTTTACTACACATTTTCTTTGTCTCTGTTTGGTGTTTTTTTGTGTTTTTTTTTTATAAGCTACTCCACTTTACACAGCCCTTTTTTGTTTAGTGTTTTCTTGTTGTTGTTTATTTTTTAAGCAAAGTTCGCAATACTTTTGTCATAACAAAAGTTTTATGTAATTCTCATTCGAATTGCCTGCACCGCTTTTCAAGGTTTCAGCAATTATCCAATGGCAAATTGTGCCAACGTCAACGGGACTGATTTCCAGGAATCCTGGGTTATATGGAATCCGGGGGAAAATATACCATAAATACAAAGATACATAAAGGCATACATTGGGGAATAAGAATGGGAAGGCTTATATATGTATATGGAAGTATACTTAAATATATATTTATAATAAATTTAAAGGTTTTCCTGGGGAATTTATGACTTAATAAATTAAATGAATTGAATTGAAATTATTATATTAGTTGAAATCACTTAAAAATTAATAGATTTAAATAAATAAATTCAATTATTTGACAGTTTTCAAATCTGGAATGTAATATATCATAGAGAGGGTACCAATACACTTACTTGCAGTATATATTTGCTAAAAATTATCCAATATATATACCAAAATATCAATTCAGAGTATAATGCTGAAACTGAAAAATATATAAACTCAATTTAGAATCGAAAATCAGCCACAATAATGAGTATTAAGTCCGCATTGCACGTCTTGAATGCATGACGAGGTTTCAAGTTCAGCGAAAAATCGCTGACAAATAGCTTTAAGTACTGGAAGTGGCCACATGGGTGGCGGTGGGGGAGTCTCCACGGAAAGGGGGTTCAGGTTCTAGGGGGAAACAGAGCAATGACCAATGCCCAATGTCCGCCCAAGTGAGACAATTGCTGTGCTAATGATGACGCACAGAGAACTGCTGAGAATGCCATGCGGCGGGTCAGGGAAATGACCCAAAACTATTCCAAAGGGGGCGGGCGAGGGGGGTGGTGCTTTCCACACAATTGAGACGCAATTAGCAGGGGGCTGGCGGGGTGTGGTCATTGATTGCGCTGTATTTACACCCATCGATTTCTGTAAACATTTAGCCAAGACTTTGTTTCGATTCCTATTTGTTGTGATATTACCATTTCCATTGGCTCACCCTGACCTTTGGGGGTTAGCCACTCATCCATCCATCCATCCATCCGCCTGCTAATGGGTTCTACGATTTTAGTTTTGACATTGAAATTTCACTGCCACGGCGGGTGCTTTGTTCTTATTGTTCTTTTCCAAGTTCTTGTGGCTTTTTGTTTACGTTTGGAAATTTACTATATATAGGCTTTGTCTTGGTTAAATGTAAATTGTTTCTGTGGGTGTTTTCGGTTGGGAAAGCAGGTGTAAATGTAGCTGTACCAATAAATACAACGCATTTATGGGTTTTTGGCATAAAAATAGCATTGCAAATGATTTATGGGGCTGATTGTAATTAAAGGAAATTAGTAAAGGCATTTAATGTATTGGATAAAAATTATAGTTGTTAAAGAAGTAAGAGTAATATGTAAATTAGGGAAAAAGGAAGCAATAATTGAACATTAGGTCATTAGCTAAAATATATTAAGTTTTGGTTATAATATTACTTATGTCTTAAGGAATTCAAAACCTTATATACCTTGAGTTTCCTATTATTCTTCCCCATTTCCATATAAAGACAATAGCCTGTCATCGCAAAGGTCACCACCATAGCAACCTCCATTGCGAATTCCAAGAATCCGTATAAAGTTACCAAAATTTACATAAATATATATACAACATGGAAATAATAATGATAGCAGCTCCTCCCTCGTTCAGTCAGAGATAATTTTAATGGAAATGAACTTGAGTGGGTGGCGTTTTCTGGCCAATATGTAAACGCTAATTCATCAATTTAATGGCAGGAAAGGGAATGGGACAGACCACACGCCAGAATGTAATCATCGATGGTGGTGGTGGGGAAAAGTATAGTGAAATAGGGAGTGGAAAATGGAAAAATCATGATATGTGTGTAGGGCAGTGGCAGTTCCAGGCAACGAACTCTGGCAGTCATTGACCCAGCAGGATGTCCCTGCTCCGGGAGATTTATGACCGCAAACGCGGGTTGAACGAACCCAAGGAGCCAGCAGGAGAGCCAGGAGAGCAGGGCCTAGGAGTAGATTACATAATGCTTCCGCCAGGACAACGTGGCGCCCGCACAAGCGCCCGAAAGTTGGGCAAGGAGCGGGGCAGTTAACCTTGAAGTTGAGCAGGCGGCGAAAGGCCGAAAGAGAGAGAGAGTTTGGGGGGACCAACAACAAACTGCGCAGCATCCAAAATCTGAACCCAATCCCGCTGGCATTCCATGCCCCACCACCACCACCATCGCCGCCAGGATGCGGAAGCAGCAAGCCAGGACACGTGTTGGAAGCGGGGTGAACCACGGCCAGAACGGAAGCTGGAAAATGGTGTGGGGCTTGGGGTGGTGAGGTTGCCTTGGGTGGCAGCCAGGCATCCGAATCGGAATCCACTCAAGTGCGCCAGAAGTTCAGGGCAAACACTTGACATTGAATCGATAATAAGTTCAAATTTCCAAAAATAATACTTGCCAAATGCGGGCGAACTTTTACCCAAGACTCGAGAGTCGAAAGGAGGCGAAAGCTAATACCATTGTCTTATGTAAATGTTTGCTTTTTCGGTGCTTTTGCCAGCGATTCCTCCTGGCACCGAGTGTTATTCAACTGGAGAGTCCACAAGATGGCAGATTTATAACCACGAATCATTAATAAGGGGTTGGATTGTCAAATAAATTCACCAAAGTTTATCAATCCAAAAAGACAATACAAATATTCCCAGAAATACCTATGATATATTTTAAAATATATACCAAAAAAACAGATATATTATTAATTATTTCAACCCCCTAAGACCTATCTTTCCCTTTCAATTATCCCCAAAATTTCCTGCTAAAATCTAAGAGCTAGCAAACTAACCCGAACTAGTTCGAGGCAGTTACTCCCCAAAAAAAATAACAAAAAGCTAACACCCAACCCTTGGGCCAAGGTTACGCCTGGTCAAGGTTGCGCTTCTCCTTTTTGCGTGACAAGAAATTTGTGTTTCGGCTTTCGTAATAATTAGAAACTTCCAGCACGGGGCCGTAAACAAGTTGACTAGTGCAAATAAAAGCGGCCTAGTGGC
The DNA here is from genome assembly GCA_035046265.1 of Drosophila bunnanda. Lineage (NCBI taxonomy): Eukaryota > Metazoa > Arthropoda > Insecta > Diptera > Drosophilidae > Drosophila > Drosophila bunnanda. The sequence continues at coordinate 11,483,554 of JAWNOB010000075.1, forward strand.
TGAAAGATATCATCGGCCCGGTTGGGCGGCGGCAGGGATATAAATAGCCTGCCTGACTTTGACCTGTGCCCCGGGGCCCGGAAGTTGTCCTTTTGTCCGGGGTCCAGTTGGCCACCAGAGAGAAGGTTTCTCATCCTCTATCTTCCAGTCACGATGAAATAAGTTTCCAGTGTGCCACAAAGTTCATTCACAAAAAAGGCTTTCAAGGGAATAGAAAATACCGTTTAATAACGATTTGAAAATATAGGAAGAGTATTATAAATGGAACTCTCTTGTGGTGAAATTATTTGTAATATTATTATTATATTTTTATTATATTATTATTATTAAATGAAAATTATATTATGACTTAAGTTTGAAGAAAAATATAAAAATAAATATAGTTAATTATGAATTTATGAATGGAACTGAAATAATTCCATTTAAATCCTTAATTAACTGTGTTTACATTAACATTTTTCTAACTTCAGTCATAATATAAAGTGTTATTTGTAATTTTTAATAGAAAAATCCATTAAATATAAAATACAATATAAGTCTAATGCTATCTTAATATTTTATATTTTATTTTATATAATAAGTTAGTAAATATTACAAAAAATCTCTTACTGAATGGTGTATCAATGCCTAAACCTATTTATATTCAGCAAATCTCTTATTTACCCTAAAAATATCTAAAAAAAATAACTTCTTAATTTAAAAGGCTTCAAAATTCCATTTCTTATGCGACTTATAATGGTTTAATGGTTTAATTTTAAGAAGAAAGTCTTAGAAAATGTATGCGAAAAGTCTCTTAATAGCCTGCCAAACCCCATTGCTGATAAGTATGCTATAGTTTTGAAGAGCAACCATTTCCAGGAAAGTCTCTGCGTGTGTGTGTAGGTCCACAGAAAATTATTTCAAAATGCAAATTGAATTTGTGTGAACCCGGTTGGTGGAGGGAGGGGCAAAGGAGGACCATGGCAAGTGACGAACTTTGGAAATGCGCAACAGCGAAAGGAGCTTTGCCCGCCACCTCAACGCCACCCACGGAAAATGGCAACAAACTTGCCGCGCGCGACCTTCGCAGGGTGCAAAAGAGAGTGCGCCCACCCCCCAGGATAAAGAGAGAGAGTGCGAGGTAAAAGTTCAAAAGCGTGCAATGCCAAGGCAGAAGCTTCCCAATGCCAGCGAAGTACAGTCAACCCTAGCGAAGCTTTCTCCAAAAGCCACTCCCCTTAAGGGAGAGAACGCCTGCGTTCTCTTCGGCAGCTTTTCCAGGGGGTTGCCCCTACCTTAAGGAGGCCTGTGAAAACTTTCCACTCACATTACATTACGCTCAAGGACTTTTCAAGCAAGGTTAGCGTAAAAGCTTCAAAGGACACCCAGCAAGAGAGATAGAGAGGGCAAAGGTAGGAGAGACAGAGAGGGCAGCTGCAGGCGTCAGAAAGCTTTTGCCTTGGTAACGGTGAAGTTCAAGGTTAAAGGCTCTCCTTTCTCTCTCTCTCTTTCTCTCTCTGTTCCTGCCACCACCCACACACGCACACGTGGCTTCACCCCGGCCACCAATATCTTTGCATACTTTGCGGCGCGTGGAGATGCTTATTGTTGAGGGCTGCTGGACCTTTCTTACGCACCTGCTGCCAGCCTGACATTTGACCTTGGACCTCCCGCACTCTCCATCTCGCTCGCACGCCATATCCCTGCATCCTTCTCTCTTCTGACTGTTGATTACATTGCGGCGCGTGACTTTGATTTGATTTTTAAATGATTCTTTTAGCAGCTTGACTCGACTCCCGTCCAGGCCCATCTCGCCCAGGTTTGGCATCGTTAAAGGTCAACAAAAGGACGACGCTTTGCCTGCTTTTTATCACCGTCAAAAAAAAGGGAGAGAGAGAGAGTGGGCGGGATGTGAATCTGGTGTGGAAAATGCCAACAAAGTTATATTCCTTTAATGCAATTAAGCCACGTGTCGTCGTCAAAGTTTGTTTTATTAACTTGTCTTCTTGGAACTAAGTGGCCGAGATTGGGGGAAAGACGGTGGCATGGCCATCAGAGAGCTCTCGACTTTATTGGCTTCAATTTGTAGTTATATAGTAACAGGTGAAAATCGGTGGAAACGGAGCTGTTTAAGAGGCTTGAATATTAGCACTTTAAGTTTTTGTTTTAGTAACAAGAAATCCTTCCAAAAGTAGGTTGTAAAGTTATTAATAAAAACAATTTTTTAAACATAAATAAGCTGGAAATCAAACAAGAATTTTTATATTTAAAATATATCATTTACGGTCTCCTTACTTATTTAAGAAGAGCTTGAAGCTAATGTTATCTTAAGAAAATCTTGTTTTCAGTACGAGGCTAAAGTTTTTGCCTATAATTATTTTAAAGAGCAACAGAATGTTTAAATATATACAATAAATATTTAAAATGATTACTACGAATATCGAGAATTATAAAAATATAATATATTATATATCTCTAGCTTATTATACCCTTGCAGGATACTTAAAAGTTTAGTCAGGAGCTTATTACTCTGTGAAGGAGTCATTTCCGACCCTAAAACTCATATATATTCTTGATTAGCATCAAAAGCCGATTCGATCTAGCCATTCCAGGCTGAATAAAATTGTTTACCATTTTTTGCCACATTTTATAATCGTTAAAATTTTCAAAAATTGATCAAATATGTAATTTTCTTACATTTTAAATGAAGTATGCACATTTATTAGCATTCTAAAAACTAATACAAAAAAGCTTTCCAAATTAATATTACTGCTGTTTTGGCTCAGTTATGAGTTTATATAAATTTTGGTTTGTGGAAAAAGTTGTCATATAAAAATATCGATAAATATCGATTCAAAGAAATCTAATATTGTAGGTTAAGTTATGATTTCGATACGTTCCTATCAATTGATAGATAGATATAAATAAACTTCGCATTCCGAAATTAGTTTCTTTTCTTATTTTTATTCTTGAATTCCTTGACAAACTTTTAACAACAATTTAACAATTTTAACCATTTTAAAAACCTTGTACAACTTTCTATAGTTTCTAAGTAAACCTTGTTTAATTTTAACTTCTAATGATGTTTTTATACCATTCAATTTATAAGAAAAACAACCCCTTAACCAATTAATCCCGAAACTTGCACACCATTTGTCATGCCACACACATATGCCACACCAGCACACATCTCAAACCATTCATTCCGCCAAGTTTTCCCACAAAATTCCGTTAAGTTTCAATTAAAATCAAATAAATTGCTTAAGTTGGCCGCGTGACGTTGATAACCACAGGTGGAGGTGGAGGGAAATGTGTAGAAGAAAATAGTTTCACGCCGGCCAACGCCGCCGCGGTGACCATGAGAAAGTTTTCCCAAAGCCGCCGGCCGGCTCAGAATTCCATTAGAAAACCCCCAAGGAGGAGGACGAGGGGGTGTCAATAAGGGTGGCAGACTTGATGAGCAGCTCGAGTGGTGACCATGGGGACTTGGGGACGACGACACCCACACAGCACACAGCCATCGCTGGGCTTTTGGCTGTTTTCTAAAACATCTTTAGCTAAAAATTATATTTTTTTTATAACTATAAAATAAGTTAATATATAGTTTAAAATCTCTTTAGTTACTAGAAAATCTAAGCACTTATACCATATTTATTTTAGCTATAATTTCCTTCAATCCACAGCTGCCATCACTAACCCCACTCGGCTATGATGGCCATGGCCGTGACCGTGGCCGGTACGTCAATGCAGCGAGGTGTGCGGCCTGGCAAGGTCACTGAGAACACCAAGTGGGGGTGGCTCTGACGGGGTGGTGGTGGTGGTGATGGTGCAGCAGTCCTTGCACTTGAACTTGCGCACGCGGCCATTGCATGTGCCCCTTGGCCGGGTGGGGTTTTTGACCTTCAGCCGGTGAGCTTTTCCAACGAGCTTATTTTTAGTAACAGATTCGTTTGGATAGAAAACCCCACAAAAGGGGGGCGGGGGCAGGGGGTAGCCACTGCACTGAAAGGTCATTCGTTTGCCGCTGGATGTTCAAGGTCATTGCTGCAGCCGGCAAACGTCGCAATCGTTGCCCGGCACAACGGTAATTGTTCAGCCCAACGCCCACTTTTTTTTGGGGGTGGGAAAATGGGCGTTGGGTGGGGAAATGAGCATTGGGCGTTGACATTGACGCAAATTGCCGAGGGTCAAGTGCAGTCGAGCGCTGACTGCGTAATAAGAATGAATCAAATTAGTTAAGCGCCACTTCTGGGGGAGGAACTTGGTAGAACTTGGGGAAATTCCAACGACCCTAAGGGTCAGCTGGGTTTGGGGGTTAATTAAAGCTTGAAGGGGTTACGAAATGGTTCCTAAAAGTCTTGGAGCCATACCCAGTTTTGTGTTAAATATTTACACATATCTAAGTTATTATTTATTTATTACAAAATTCCAAATCTACAGCCTGGAAAACCCATTTAAGAACTTTTTGTTTTGCTAATAAATTAAATTAGTTATAAGAACATATAGAATGCCCAAAGTTATGGTAATTTTCAATTTATAATTTGACACATCTCCATTTGCTTTTTGTACCTGTTTTTCAAAGCTGCTTATGACTTTTGAAAGGCATTAAGTCTGCACAAAAGTAAAGCCCAAATGGGTTTCAATTGCTTCTTTTGCCTTTTTCAAGTCGCAGCGATAAGGGTGTGAGTCATTAAGAAAACCCCCTGGAAAAACCTCAACACATCTGGTTGCCCTAGACAGCAAAGTCGCTTTGAAAAGTTCTCTTCTTCCCTGGAATAGAGTATGAAAAGTCGGAATGTACAATGTATGTGTCATATATATATATGCAAGGGAGAGACTTAATCATCGGCCTGAAATTAATCACAGGCAAACAAAAAGGCCACAAGGAATCACTCCATGCCAATGTACAAAGCCTATATGTATATGATGTGCACATTAACGAGTTCTTTGTACCGCATGTGCATATATTTAATATCAAATGATATGCGGAGAACACAATTAAAAATGTTGACGCTCGTGTCAGGTCATAGACCGATGGCAAGACCATCAAGATTCCGATCGGTCCGGGCATTGTACTTTATATAAAGAGTGCTCTCCGGCCGGAGGAAGTCGGCACTCGCGATCATGACGAAACAAAGTACTTAAACGACCTATTCAAATTTTTAGGATATAATTACAAAGTAAAGTATAGTATACCATACTATTGTTTATGTGTTGCTTTTTCCTATATTTAAATAGTTAAAACTCTTTCTTATAAGTTTTTCATTTATGATATACTTTTATAAAACTTTAGTTTATTTTATGACGTTCCCATAATTGTGATTACATTTTTCCTCTATTATTTTATTATTAAAATAATACATTTTTTTACCTAATAATAAATTCCCAAAAATCTTAATTAATTTTGTTTTATCACTTATATCCCCTTTACCTAAAAAAACGAATCCCATCTGAATCACGACTTATGCACATCTCTGGTAATGCATATAATCATTGGTTCACTCACTCGATTCAAGGCAACATAAAAAATATATAAAAAAAATAAAATTAAAATAAAGAATAAAGAGATCCCAGTGGCCGAAGACCAAAGCAAACTCTCAAGTGCAGCGGCGACAAAGAAATAAAGGGAATCTGGGAACGAAATATGGGGAATTGCAGTGCCAGAGTCAGCGACAAAGTTCAGGGTCTGCCAGCTGCTCTTCTCCTTTGATTTTCCACGATCTTTCTTTTGTCTGTGCATCAGATTTCTTTAATTTATTTTTTATGTTCATTTCTTTTTTTTTTTAAGGCAGAGGAAGCGGCTAATAAGTGCAGCGAAAAGACAAAAGTCTGCCGGAAATACGTTGGCGATGCCGGCGACTCTCAATCAAGTTGTCCTTGATGGCTTAAAATGTGTTAAGTACTTGTGGTCAGACTGCTGACCGGCTGTGTAATTTGATTCTGATGTCTTGCCTAAAGAACACGCTTAAAAGTTTAATTAACACAAATACATAAAGATTTTTTAAAATAATTAAGAGGGTTTAGAAGTCTTAAAAAAGCAAGCTTAAATAAATATGTGTCTTTCAAAGTCCAGGAACTTAAGTATCCAGCTTCTAAATTACTCTAAAATTATAATAACAAATCAAATCAAAACAAATCAGATATCTTAAACAATTCTCTTCTTAACTTCAAATTTATTTAAAAACCTTTAAGAAATATTTTTGTATATATATTCTGCAAGCAATTTCTTTTTGCAATCTCAGCGGTGAGACTTAGCCTTGGCACGAATCGTCGAGGATTTAAGGCACCTCCTTCCCTTTGAAGCTCCCCAAGTGCCCATCTGTGTGTCCTCTGGGGGGGGGCATTCTTTTTTTTCGGGGATTGATTTACGACGGCTTTTGCGATGAATTATGAAAACAACTCAGCATTTCAACAGTTAAGCAGCAGGTCGCATTTTGGCCTCAGTTCATTGCGAATGCGTTGCACGTATCCAGCCCGCCGAAAGATGGGAATTATGCTGGCAAATTACAGGGACAGATCGGCAGATCCTGAGCCCAGATTCCAGATCGGAGAACTCCACCCAGCTATGCAGATTGCAGTCGATGAACCCCATCATTCCAGCTGCCATAAATAGAAATAGATTTCCAGGCAATACTCCTTACTTTGCCAGGAGTTGATTCATCTCGGGAATGGTCCATTGACTCCCCAGGGTTCTGCTGGTCACACTTTGTTTACATGTCGGTTAGCCTGCAGATTTGTGTTTATTGTTTATTGTTATTATTTTCTTTTTTTGTCATTTCATGGGCTTCTTATCGGACACTTGGCGGTTATAATAAAATAACAATAAACATGGCCAGCTCCCAGTCGGAGTTGTGTCAAGTTGCGTCTACAGCCGGCGGGTGGAATGAACGCCATCGGTTTGTTGATCTCAACTGGAAGCCAAGCGCTGAGATAGCAAAAAAATCTGGACAAAAGACAGCGGATCAGACGGGAAATTAGACTTTTAGTTACTTTATTTTGGAGGATGGAAATGATAAGGAAATTAATTAATGTTTAAGAGTCAAAGACTTTGGGGTATTTGGTAGAAACAGACACAGAGGCTAATAAGATCCCAGATTTCAGATATCAGAACTCAGTCTAAACATATCTATCATAAATAATACTATATCTATACTTTGCATTATATTTATTACATCATTACAAATCACTATATATGTTCTTCAGGTATTGTATTATATTAATAATTTCGGTTTTAATTTTTTTTTAATCGGAAGACATATCATAAAGCTTCTATAGAAAAGATTGTTAAATGTAGAGGAAAATGCACAACTGTTGTGTAAAATTGTAATTTTAAAATTTATCGGTGAGTCTATATACATTTCTTGTTTTTTAATATAAATAAATAAATCTATAAATTATATATATTTATATTTTTACATTTACAATGGTATTCAACCTTTGCCGTCCCAAAGTTAGCTTCCGTTCTTGTAATAATATTGTAATGGCAGTAAACAGTTCTCTTTCGCTGGCTCTCTATGTATGTCGCTCTCTCTCTATGTTTAATTTCTTCAGTACGTCCATCTCTCTCTGTGTGTAACTCTAGGCATAGCTCACTCTCGCTCTCTCCCTCTCTATCTCCCCGCCTAGCTCCCTGCCGCTTTCTCTGTGTGTATCTCTAGAGATAGCTCACTCCCTCTCGCTCTCTATCTCCCTGACTAACGCCTTGCATAGCTCCCTGCCTATCTCTAGAGATATCACACGCTCTCTCGCTCGCACTTTCTCTGTTCTCTTCAGGACTATAAATAGAGCCCCGGCCGCCGCTCTGGCTTCAGTCTATCGTGGCCTCGCCACTGTTTACATCAATAGTGATGGTGATAGTGATAGTGATTACCCTTCAACCCCAAAAATGTCACCTGATCTATGGAATACATCTGGATAAACAGGAAGAAGCTCATCCGATTAAAAGGCTAATTGAAGTCACCGGAAATATAACTCTACACTGGAAGGAATTAAGCAATGATGGAAAAGGATAACCGTAAGTCCTCTACTGGGGTAAGTCTTTACCATGACAATTATATTGATGCTTTAAGAGGATTTAGGTGTGCCAGTTATCCATTTATTATATTAGTTATAATATTAGTTTTTTAGTAATGATCGACTTCACATTCTAGACCATGATCTTTTGAGTATACACATTTCAGTTTCTCGAAGCTAGGTTCCTTATTTTTTTTTAGATAATTTATAAAATTAGTAAAGGGAACTTCAATAGGCATAATATAGAAAAGAATGGCTATCCAGAAATATATAAACTAAAACCAGCAGAGCCTCCCCCATCCAACCCAGACATGGGTCAGGGTCACACACACACACGCATTGAAGGCACTTCCAGTGCCAGACAATGGTGAGCGCTTTTGGGGAATTGGGTCAAGTTTTTGGTGGCTCCACGGAAGAAACTGAGCACAACAACAACAATATATATCTCCAAGAGCCACAAGCCTAAAACAACAACAAGACCCAAAGGCAGGTAAACAGCGGCAAACCTAAAATTGAAGTCAAGGTGTCGCACCACCGAAGGTTTTTCCGCACTGCGAGGGGCTCCGGCTCTCCGTCTCTCCGTCTCGGGCACTGCGGGTATTTAGAGCGTCAATATTTGGACCTGGGCGTTGCTAAACAGTCTCATTCCGTCTCCACCGGCGCCGACTGACCTTAGGTCTCTCCGCGGTCTTTATGTCCATCCAAGATCCGATGGATTTGGGTTGGGCGCTTGAACTTGAACGGAATTGGAAAACCAAAACTGAAACTCCGACAGAAGCTTTCGACAGTCGCCCGCATAAACCAATCACGGCCGATCCGATCTGGTCCGATCGGAACCAGTTTTCCTTCGCATATCTCGGCGATTCTGTTTCGGATTTGCCATTCATTCATATGGATATGCACGAGACACCGTTATAAAACCTCTACTTCCGATTTCGAGTCGCTGTTGATTCGGATTTCGATTTTTCTTTGCCCGCCCCTCCAATGACATGTGACAGCCTTAGTTTCAGATGTCATCGATCGATGGCAGGCAAACTTCCTCAACTTCCTCAACATCAATCTGGCCAATTAATCACAATCGAAGCAGCGAAAATTGTTTATTAGCTTCTCTCCCCCCAAAAAAAAAGCGTCAACAGAATCAGCAAATAGCGCTAAGTGATCCAATATATGGGATTTAATTTGCCAAATACGTTTTGGGGGATAAACACATTAGGCCATTTTTTTTGACAGTGAGCTTAGACAATTTAATAGATTATTATTCAGACATCTCAGCATCATATCATTATATATATTAGGCAGCAAAAGTGTAATTTTTAAACATATTAACATTTATTTAGAGAGACATTTTTCCTATAAATTGAATAAGTGACTCAAATCGATAGTCATTTATATATATTATCGATTATATTATGATCATTTTTTAATTTTTTTTTAATATGAAATATAAACATAACTATGCTGAGAATACATTAATTTCACTACGGAAAGGTTTTCTATGTTAGTTTTTATTGGTTTAACAAACCTGCATATAAGTCTTAATAATCAGAAGAAACAAATTATTTTCGAAATTCTGACAATTTTGATTTTTAACCACTTATACAATATTATTAATTTTATAAACAAATTTTGCCAGTTCTTTTTAAACTTGTTTACTAAATAATTAACCTTTTGAATGCATATTGATAAATAAATGACATTTGGCTATCAGAAGTTTGTTGAAAAAGAAATAGTACTTTAAATCGATGTTTATCGATATTTTTATAACAGGAATATTTTTTGGACAAATCAAATTTAGAAATAAATAATACAATGCCAAAAAAGCTAGGATTTAAATTTGAAAAGCGATATTCTAATTTCTAATTTTGATTAGAAATAAATAATACTAAGCTGAAAAGCTACGATTTAATTTTGAACAACCTTTTCATTAGTAAATTCTAATACTAAATTACATAGTACCAAATATCGAGTTAATATTTTCTGCCCAGACATATCCCAACTGACTTAATCTTGAATATTCCCCAGATTAAAGAATCATCAAGGTGTATAACATCAAATTATAAGTATTACTTGCGTCTGAGCCTGTTTTTTGTACATATTTCAGAAGCACTTTGCAGGTTCGCAAATTTATCGACGTTCTGTCTGGCACGGCAACCGACCTACACACACTCAATACACACACTCACACACCTAGCGACCGTCTCACAAAAAAAATACAACAAAAACAAATTCAACAAAAAAAAACGAGGAGGAGAGAAAAAAATGTAACCTTGATCTTGGCAACGTGATAACCTAACCTTGAACAACGTTTCGTGTTTGATTTTTGTTGTTTCTGCCTTTGGCTTTTTGTTTGCGCTGCCTTGCTGCTGCTTTTTGCTTTATTTGTTATTTCTTTTGTATACATTTTAATGCCGTTTTACTTGTGTCTCGCTGCTGGATTTTATTTTAGAATTTGCTCTTTCGCTCGGCGCTGTCTGCACTTTCAATTAAGCTTCCAGTGCGCCGATAAACGATAGCGATAAGCGATAGTAACTGGTCAAGCTCTTTCGGCTTCCGCTTTGCCATGGACAGAAACGACAAAAACGCAAAATAAATAAATAATAAAAAAAGAAACAAAAAACTACTCACCACCGTCCAAGTTCAGCTCATTAATTAAAAGCACGAGCGAGCCCCCAGCGTTGATTATTCAGATCTTTTATTTTATGACTCGCTGTGATTCGAACGGCATATCGGATGCTGGAAGCTGTCTCTGTCTGTCCGTGTCTCGCTGTCTCGCTTTGTCGCCGTGATTAATAGAGCCTAAAATTGATTCTTCAGATTCTTCTCAGTCGATCTTGAGTGATTTGATCTGGAAAATGTCAAGTTCGCATCTCAATGATATACCCATGAAGCATGTAAATTGGGTGACACAATGACCTAGGGATGCCCTTTTATAACAATGAGATTAAATCGAATAGGAAAGAAAGCTGAATTCGGGTAACCGAAGCTGGTATACTCTAGCAGTTTGCAATGGGAACAGGAGTCAAAGTTGGAATTAATTATTACTAAGCCTAAAATTTTATTTCCAACATGTCTAGATAGATTTGGCTGTTGATGTGCTGATCAAGAATATGTAGGATTTATAGGTTCGGAAATGACATACGGAAATGAAATTTGTGATATAACAATTTAGAAATATATTATCTAGTTAATATTATTTGTATAATTTAATTAATAATTTTATAGGTGTTCAATTTTGTAGTCAAATAAACTTTTTAAAAATTGTTAAAGTTTAAACCAAAGCAAGTCAATCATTTTAACATTGAAAAATAAGACTTTCAATTTATTTTATGATAATTTAAAAATATCTTGCAATATTTAAGATAATTTGAAAATATCTTTTAGGATTATATTCTAAAACAACTATAAAATATTTTACAATCTTTAAGATAAAATATCTTACAATCTTTAAGATACTATCCAAAGCTATTTTAAAAGCATCTCTCAATCTTTGGAAAAGAAAGAGTATTCAGCAATTCGCTGATTGCTTTCTTCACTTTCCTTTCACGTTCGACATGTTGACAGTCGTCTGCCTCATAATCAGTTTGATTTTATTTCACTTTGCCTTGCTTATTCATTGTACTCGCTTTTTGTTTCTTTATTTTCTGGTTGTCATGGCGCGTCCTTGACCATAAACCCGAATTTTTGAGCTTCATTCCGTTCCCTACATCTTTCCCCTCTGTTGCTGTTTTCGAGTTTTTTTTTTTTTTTTTTTGTTGGGTTTATGTGTGCGTGTGTATAAGTGTTTGCTAAATTATCGCTTAATATTCTGAGCGGCATTTGTTTATTTTAATTTTGTTAATTAGATAAATAGAAATTCATTTGGGGACTTTCCTGGCTGACCTTCACCTTGTTTTTGTTTTGCGAATATATTGACAAATAAATCCGTTTGCTTTAAAATTCTAAAAAAAATAAGAAAAAGGAAAAACAAGATTGAATGAAAATAATATTAAGAAATCAATAAGATGTACAGACAAAATTTGTATTCAAAATTCCCTGGCATTGCCTGGCTTTGATTTCAATGCACTTTCGCTTGTTGCTATTGTTACTGTTGGTGTTTTTTTTATTAATTTTATTTTTTATAAGGTACTGAGTTACTCCAGACAATAACAAAACAAAGCGTCGCGTCCTTGAAAACACGACAGGCCGCTAAACTCAAAAAACGGCGACGGCGACGCAAATAACTCACAATGCACAGGGAACATCGCCCCAGAAAGAGACGGAAATGGGCGAAAGAAAGAGATAGGTACATAGGTAACTCTGATCAGTCCCGTAGAAACGCATAAAAGCTTACATATCAATATGCACTTTAATTTCCATTTAATTTTCATTGATTAAAGAAAGCTATCAGGAAAATATATTTAACATTTTATCCACTGTTGCACTTATATATAATATATTTTATTTTTGCCGCATTTTTTAAAATAACAAGGTTATTTTAAAAGTCACCAGCTTTCTTATTGCACCTTCCTTTTGTTCCATTTCATTTAATATTATTTGCATTTTAAGGTCTTTATGATAATTGTTGCGTTCAATGAGTTCAAGGATTTTTCCCCTAGAAGACACGAGTTTTCCAACTGGAAACCGAATAATACATACTAAATACCAAAGGTCAGGTAAATGATTTGATTTGTTGATCCACACGTGTGCACCTCAAAATGATTAATTTAATAAAAATAGTTTCTAATGCGATAAGTACTGATGAATGATTTTTGGCGCGCGCCAAAATCAAACATGGAAAAGAAAAGAACAAGTGGCCGAGAAACAGGAATTGAGCGAAACGCACAAAATCCATAAACACAATAATATATAGCAACATCAACATCTATAGTATTAATAAGCAATAATTGCTCAAGGTCAATGGGGGGGATTCTGCCTTAGAATATAGCCGAAAACAAGTTGATTTTGGAGAGCTTCAAAGGGGCTGGGCAGAGTCACTAGCAGGTGGATATAGTATGTTCCAAAATGAGCTTGCACTTCTGCAAGTGTGAAATAACATCAATAAGAACACAAAAAATATAAGGCAACAACAATGAAAAACCCATAAAGAAGTTAATGGGAAATTGTGCTTAGGTAATTTGCTAATTTTATACCGCAATGGGGATTACGTTGCCACGGAAATGTGTAACCAGTTGTGACTAAACTGTATTTCGCAAAGAGAAATTTGGGGAGCATTATTTAAAACTCAAAGTCATTAAAATTCTATCATAAACTTATATCAGGAATACTAGGAACAGATAAAAATAAATCGAGATTCTCTGGTACCAAATCTTTTATATTTATTTATCTCTGGTTGCAATTGTGTAGATATATGGTATAAAGTTTTAATAGGGAGATGGCACATTTATATACCATTTCCGACCATATAAAGTATATTCTGGATCAACAACAGCCGAATCAATTTAGCCTTGCCATATTATACATATATCTACTATAGAAACAATTGGAAAATGTAGAGAAAATTAAAAACTGTAAGTGTAAAATTGTAAATATAAAATTATAAATATTCAATTTATCGGTGAGTGTAATGAAAGTAGTCATTACCTTGTTGTTGTTGTTTTTTAATATAAATATTTATCATTATATTGTATTAATTATTAATAATCGAAATTGCCATTTACAATGGTATGCAACCTTTGCCGTCCCAAAGTTAGCTTCCGTTCATGTAATAATATTGTAATGGCAGTAAACAGCTCTCTTTCGCGGGCTCACTCTGTATGTCGCTCTCTCTTTTTCTCTAATTTTTGGCACGTCCATCTCGCTCTGTGTGTAACTCTAGGCGTAGCTCACTCTCGCTCTCTCCCTCTCTATCTCCCTGCCTAGCTCCCTGCCGCTTTCTCTGTGTGTATCTCTAGGGATAGCTCACTCCCTCTCGCTCTCTATCGCCCTGCCTAACGCCCTGCCTACCTGCCTGCCTATCTCTGGAGATATCATACACTCTCTCGCTCGCACTTTCTCTGTTCTCTTCACTCGGAGACTATAAATAGAGCCCCGGCCACCGCTCTGGCTTCAGTCTATCGTGGCATTGCCACTGTTTACATCAATAGTGATGGTGATAGTGATAGTGATTACCCTTCAACCCCAAAAATGTCACCTGACCAATGGAATACATCTGGATAACCAGGAAGAAGCTCATCCGATTAAAAGGCTAATTGAAGTCACCGGAAATATAACTCTACACTGGAAGGAATTAAGCAATGACGGAAAAGGATAACCGTAAGTCCTCTACTGGGGTAAGTCCTAACCATGACAATTATATCAAGTATATATATAGATGTTATAGGAGGGATAAGGCTTAGGTCTAACATCAGTTGTGCTAGCTATGCATTTATTTTCCAATTAACTCCAGCTTAGTTATGTTGCATTTCCGATATCATCCTATATTTAATTGCAAATCGCCAGTATATATCAACTTGGGCTTACCCAAAGTTAGTTTGCTTTCTTGTTTTCTTTATCTTTTAATAGTAACCTTTACTTCAGCACAAAAACTATATAAAATCTAATTTTAGTAAAGATTTTTAAATATATCAGATATTTTAACCTTGCACTTGCCAACAAAATCTTGCTTCGCTCATCGTTTTGTGAGTCGTCCCTGTGAGTCCCACATATTCTCGTGATGTCACTTGATCCCCAGACAACCGATTCAGATGCTACAGATTCTAGTGCAGTCAGCACTTTTTGGCTAATTGCGCATTATTTTCATAGAATTCCTAAATATCTAAAATATCTTGCCCATCGTCCGTCACAAGATCCAAAAACTATTTTCGAAAACTTTTGTTTTGGTTACGCGAAGCGCTACAATGTTGCTCGTTCTGCGTTCTGCCTTTTGCCTTTTACTTGGCCGTTCTCTGGGTAATAGATGTCCGAGTATGATCAAATTTTGTTTTATTTTTTAAAATATACTTTTTTGGCCCCGCCTTTTGTTGTTGCTGGGGGAGCAGAGTCGTTATTTGATCGCAACCAGAAACGAGTAGCGAGGGTAGAGGGCGGCGCCGCGACGGAGGCTGCCCGCCAAGGTCAGTCGCTCGCGCTGAATAATTAAGTGCGAAATAAATTAATTTCGGTAGAACTTTTTAGCATGCGTTGTGTGGCATTTTAGTCAACACAGCTCACAGCTCACAGTTCACAGAGCACAGCAAAAATATGAAAATTTATCCAACGGTCTAACCATCTCGAATGGCAAACAAGAAATAATGGTTCCTAATAGATGGACAAGGTCAAATCGGAGCGTGGACTCAAGGCCAAAAGTGTGTGTGGGCGGGAATAGGTATTCCATATTAAATAATTCTAAGATTCTAATCCTCTTATTAGGGAAATGAGCCAAAGTATTAGAAAGTACTTATTCCACATTTTATAGAAGAGGTTTTTATCATCAATTAATTTCTGGAAGAAATGTATTCCTTTTTACGTGTTGAATAATTAGTAAAATATAGTTATGTTATATATTTTAATACATTAAAGCAGCATTTTCTTAAACTGTGAATTATACAAATAATATACATGTGTTAATAACAACACCCATATATTATTAATATATTAATTAATATAATAAAGATAAATTTTCATCAATGAACGGCCAATTGGACTAAAGATAACTCCATTATTTTTTTCCTGAAACCTATGGAACCTTTTAATCAATAATAATAATAATAATAATAATAATACATTTTTCTTATTATATTCTTATACTTTTGGAAAACATGTTTACAAAATTCATGGAAAATAACATAAACTGAAAAGGGACCTAGGCTTTTCTCGAAATTAGGGGGTACCCAGTGGGCGAGGGGCTCCAATAAGCTAATGTGAAAGTCACGGCGTGAAAGTGAAAACTGTTTGGAGGCTGGAAAATGTTGCACTGGCGCCGTCGCTCTGAAAACATGGAAACCCACTGACATCGATTCGACTGACTAGACCGAGGGAGGGGTGGAAAAAAAATCAGAAACAAAACTGGCAGCTAATAATCGAGTAACCAAATGTTTGGGCAACTGGTGTGTGTGCCGCCTTTATGTCACAGCAATTAAATTATTTTAAGCGAGCACTCGAAAAGTGGCAACAAGAAAAAAAACCAAGAAAGAAAGCCAACTTCGGGAAGCCGAAGTTTTTATACCCTTGCCGGTAGCCATATGGGTTCATGGGTTCAAATTTGCTATAGATCATACCATATATACTATATTAGATATATTGGGATGTGGGCTTCAAGATTTAAATAAATTGTTATTCATATTTGACAATTTTAATAATGTTGCCCCAGCAAAATTTAAAAAAATTATACAACAATTTTTTGTAAAACTATTTTTTAATGCTATAGCATCATTATTAATTCAGATTTTGTTTGTAAATTTAAATACATATGACTTTTTGCAATTATTGGCTTTTAAACTTTGTATAACACAAGGAAAACTTTAAATATATGTATTTTTTAATTGATATTTTTATATGCTAATTTTCTGGATAAATCAAAGTTTTTCAAATACCATAACTAAGCCAAAAATGCATAAATTTCAATTCGGAAAGTTTTTCTATGCTGGTTTTTATGGCGCTAACAAATCTGCATACTCCGTTTTTAAATTCTAAAAATTCAATTTTTTGTCAAATTTTGACAATTTTAATGATGTAACCCCTTATCAATTTTTCAAATTTTGAAAAAATTTCGAAAATTGATTTTTTCACAAAACATGTCTAGATCGATTCAGCTGTTGATTCTGATCAATAATATATATGGTTTATAGGGTCGGAAATGATTCCTTCATTACGGTGCAAGCTTTTGACTAAAATTAAAATACTCTGCAATGGTATAATAAACACTAAAACAAATTATATTTATTTGCATTTATTTGCCATAACAAAAAAAAAAAACACACACATATACACTGCTGCAAAAAAGAAAAATAATAATAATAAAATGGAAATACAAATACAAATATATAATATTGAAACAAAACCCGAACGACCTTGAATAGCTCGCAAGCAAAACGGGCAAAATAGGAACATTAAAAGCGTCGAAATTAAAAAAATATAAATTAACCGAAATGCAATTAAAGCCAGCAAAACAGATATAAATAAATATAAATAGAGACGGTGAGATGGCGGCGGTACGGAGCAACTGTTTTTTGTGTTTAGAACTTTAACTTTAAATAATTTATAAGGACCAGTTAAGCAAATAAAAAACATGACATTACTTTTATCTTGAAAAAAAAATGTTTAAAGTTGAATTTTGAATGCCCTTTCAATGTGAAAGTATTAAAAATTATTTTTTCAAGAATACAAACTCTCAAATAGCAACAAAAACTATATTCTTATAGGAGTTACCTTTATTAAACTTTTGAAATTGTGCTTTAATATGTTATTCTTCATTTTGCAAAAATTTTTTATATATATGTATATTTAGCTTAGAGTATAAACAAAATCACCATACTCAGTTTTACAAAAAAATTCCTCTTATTATGGAAAGTTTTCTTATTCATTTCTATTGTTTGCGTCATTATTTTGAAAGAATAAAGCTTTTAAGCGGGAATTTGTACATGTCTAAGAAAGGGTTATTCTGATTAGTCAAGCTTTACAAAAAATCAACAAAAAGAAAAAAGTGTTGATAAGAATTAACATCATTTGTTATCAAAATTATATTTCACGACGATATACCAAAAAAAAAGGATAAATTTGTTTATTTTTTTAGGGAAACATTTTTTAAAAATTACAAAAGATACAGACGGAAATGATTTATTTATGAATTTCAAAAGACAAAGACTTTCAAGTGTTATTTTTGCTTAATGGTATTTTTTCTTTTAATTTCAAGTATTATTTTTTTGCTTTATTATGAGCAATTATAGCATTGATTAACTTTTTATATATTTATTTATACAGTTGCAATTTTAATATTAAAAAATATTTTTTATTTGCCAAAGAAAACGGCGTAGATAAAGCATTTAAAATATTTTTAAAGACAGCTAAACTTTCTTTATTTTAAATTTTAATGAGTTGAAGTAATCTTGAAGGTTATAGAGTTTATAAATGTTTTTTTATTTAATTATTACACTAGAAAATAACTTTTCCAAAAATTTTTTTCTTTATTTTTATGATGTTTTTATTATAATGTATTTATTTAATTTATTTATCTCAGCTTAATTAGGAAGTTCTCAAATATATTTGGTACTTTCAAACCCTACTCTGCATACTTGCCGCAGCAATTTGAATCCGTATCTGTATCTAAATTATTTGTTTGTAAAAAGTATCTGCATTATTCATTGCTGACGTGCAATTCGGCATAGAGCAAGAGGCAGCTGCCGGTTTTGGGTCATGATGACGTTCACACCGCAGCCGCGTGCCGGCTCCAAGCGGATTGCAAGCTCAGTGCAACTTGTGCATGCGCCATGCAACGCCGGCATGAACGAGAGCAGAAACTGGGGGACTGAGCGAAAAGTAATAATAATCGCGCCAAAAAATAGCACATGGCAAAAAACTTGCTGGCGGGTGACTAAGCCAAGAGTAAAGCAAAGAGATCCGAAGAGTTCCGAAATAAACTCAGAGAATAAATTCATTTTTAGAGAGAAAATCGTGAGAAAGCTTTGCGTTTCCTTCTCTTTTTACACTGTGGTGGGAATACAAATTTAAATGCATTTAAGAGTATTTTTGGCGCACAAAACCGTTACAAAAGCTTTTGCTGATGGCTAATATTTTTGGATTTATCTTATTGGGAAATGCAGTGACTTAATTTAAATAAAACCATACAAAAAACTTTATAAATATGTACTCAAATGTTAAAAAAAAATTAAACCCATACAATAAACATTACAAATGTGTATAAAAATGTTTAAACAGAAATAAAGTTTTAATAGTTTTGGTTTGTTAATTATTGCGTTTAAAATTTATTTTGTGAATGTATTTATAAATATTAGCAATAATAGCTTAATCTTCTTCTAAAATAACAAGTGTAATGGTAAAATCTTTATATAAATTGTGTTCAATATTTTTTCAGCTGAAATACAATAAATATTAACGATCCAAAAGACATGACAAATTTTTTGTAATATTTTAATAAGTTTTAATATGTGACAGATACAATTACATATATTTAAAAAAAATCATCGTGATATATGACTCATAATTAATATTTTAATACTAATATCAAAAATATCATGTTTAACTTTCTTCTTGGTAATAATAATGTTTTAGATTCTGAGCTCAAACTTTGAGCCAAATTTCAATCTAAATATTTTTAATAATAGGAAATACCAGACTTATCTATCTTCAAAACGCCGATTTGTTTTTCCCCCCATTGACAACCTTGAACTGGAGCAGATTCCTGTTCGACGATAAGTGGCGTCCACAGATAACCCCCCCTCACAATGCATCGGAGGAGGGGCGGGGCTCTGATACCAAATATACCCAACCATTATCGCATCTCGTGCTATCAAGTTTCGCTAGAATATAACGCATACAGCGTATCTGGCAGATACGATTTCTTTTGTTTCGCCAACTGTACTGTGTGGCGCTGTTTTCGAGACACCACCGCCCCCGCCAGCGCAGCGCCTCCCCCCTATCCAACCCCCATCGCGTTCTCCGATAGCGACGACGGCAATCGACGACCTTGACCGTGAAATTTAAATTTAGAAGCTACGGCTGTGGCGACGGCGGCTAAGACGTAAAAAATAAAATACCCCACAAGCTTTCCGAAGCTATCTTTTGCGTGAGTATTAGTCATTCGGTGTGTGCCGGTTATTGCAAAAAAAAAAAGAAGAAAATATATAAAAAAGAGTAAAAGCTGCTCTCTTGCACAGGTAATACTTTCCCTTTGTTCCAGCCGTCCAAAAAATGATAAAGAAAAAGGGTTCAAAGGAAATTTGACCATTCCACGCGTTGGCTGCATGTGCAATTATGTAAATATTTATGTCCCGGCGAGCACTTCTATTTTTAAATGACTGAACTTGCGTGGTGGCGCCGTCGGGACTTGGTCAATGATGTAAATCCGTCTAATTACTCGAAATTAAGTGTATCGCTCGTTGGCGTTGGTTTGCATTTGCTAAAAATAATGCCTTCGTTTCTAGTTTGCTTTTAAGGTGGGTTAGTTTAAAAATGCCGCCAATTACTAGTGTTAACTAGCGATTGGAGGTAGAAAAACATCGATGTTATCGTTATCGGATACGAAAGAGTGTAGTGTTACCGTTTTGGAATATACTAAAAAAGCTACAAATGTGTTTAGGTTTCTTTGGTATTTTTATATAAAATGTGTTAAAATTTCAGACAAAAACACTTGTTTTTGTTTTAGTTCAACATTTTAACATAAAAGAATAGTTATAAATTAACTTCAATATATCGTTGAAGCGATAATTTCAACCTAATTAAGCCAAAACATAGATTTATATGAATCTATCTTGATAAAGGACAATTCAAAAACAAAAACAAACCGGCTTTTGCAGCACGTGGAGCACGTGGAAAAGATTGTTTATTCTAGAATCTTAGCGATTTCATCACAAATACACATGTGATAATGGTTTGCGAAGCTTTCAGTGAATTTTACATATGCAACTTCAACGATCAAGTGGCTGCAGAGGGTAAGTATTACCTAAATGAATAAATAAAGCATAAATAACAATAGTAAAAATTATTAGATCTGCCCGCCGATGAAGCACTGCGTCAGCTGTGGACCCGCCAGGACCTGTGGACGGTGGAGGATCTACGAGAGATCCTTCAACGATGGCGAGATAATGGCAAAACTGACCTGAGGGACTTCCTTTGCCTTATCTTTGCCTTTGTTCAGAATAACTTCACCGGACCCTTCGACAAGGTCGCCGATTGCCAGCTGAGCCTCGACCTGGAGCTAGATGCATCGGAAAAGCTAAAAGCCAGCGGCGAAGAGCTCAATCCGAATGTCAAGACGGCAGAACTCCTGCTGATGGCCAGGGAAATACTTCAGGGATTGCTAAAGACTCACCCCGACTCAATGGTGCTGACCTGGTGGCGCTTGAGGTTGATCTGCCTGCACCAGCATGTCCTGGACGATCTTGCGGCCGAGTTGTACGAGCAATTTAAGAAGGCAGCTTTTCAACTCCAGTCCAATATAGATCAGTTTGAAAGCAAGGAGCTGCAAGCCCTCCTGCTGCTGGAACTGGCCAACGGTTACTTGCAGTTCCACCGCTCCGACACGGCCTCCCAGCTGCTGGATCAGCTTTGCACACACCTGCAAGTGGAACTCAAGGTCGAGGGTTTGTTGGGTGTGCGCACCAAGTTCCAGCAGAAGGCTCTCCCGCAGCTCTGTCTCAAAGTGGAGCAGCTGAGGGAAAAAGAAGCCCTGACGCCTGCCACCAAGACGAATGAGAAGACACAGCTTCCTAAACTGCTGCTCCTGGAAGACGACACGAGATTGGAACGGATACGCTTTGTTGAACCTAAGGACAATGAAGTGATGACCCTGCCCAGCGTGCTCCAAGCTCTGGTGCTGGCCAAGGTGTGAGTAAGGGGTCTGATCAACGAACTCCACTCATTTTAATCGTTTTTTTTTTCTTATAGAAAACAACTGAAACGTTCACAACCCAAGGATCGCTTAGCGGACGAGCAATTGGAGCCTTATACCCAAACGCTTCTCTACCAGGAGCACGGTCCGCTACAAGTGCGCCAGGCAGCCCTTCTTCTAAACTGTCTGCAGGAATCGGGACAGCGAAGAACGGTTGAACGAAGCTGGAAGCAGTGCGAGGAGTGCGTCAAGCTATTGGATCGCTCCGAAGAAGAACTTTCCCTTCGCTCGCGACTTTCATATGGTTTTGCCGCCCATCTGCAACCCAAGTGGCAGGTGCAGCTGCAGTTAGTGGACTTGCTGCGCTCCTTGGGCATGACCAAGAGTGCTCTGGATATTTGCCTGAAGATTCACGCCTGGCAGCAGGTAATTGAATGCTACTCGAGTCTGGAGCTGCGCCATAAGGCTGCGGAGATTATTCGGCAGGAGCTGGAGAAGAAGCCCACGGCCTTGCTATACTGTCTCCTGGGCGACGCCATCGATGATCCACAATGCTACGAGCAGGCTTGGATCCACTCCAAAAAGACCAGCGGAAAGGCCAAAGCTTATTGGGGCAACTACTTCTACAGGAGAGCAGAATACGAACAGGCCATGGATCATTTTGAGGTTTCATTGGAGATCAACACGCTACAGGAGGCGATCCTGCTGCGATGCGGCTACTGTGCAATTCAGCTGGAGCGCTGGGAGGCGGCCGTCAAATGGTATCTGGCCTATACCCACCTGGAACCGAATGGCTTTGAGTCCTGGAACAATCTAGCCAAGGCTCTTATTAAGTTGGGCGACAAGCAGCGAGCACATCGCGTTCTGGGCGAAGCCCTGAAGTGCAACTACAGCAACTGGAAGGTGTGGGAGAATTACATGCTGGTGGCAGTGGACACGTCCCACTGGGAGGATGCCATGCGAGCATACCAGCGTCTGACGGAGCTAAAACACCACTACCTTGACCAGGAGGTGCTCACCCGGATTGTCTACGGTATTTCCAAGGAGGATCCTGCGGGCTCTAGTGCGCTAATTAAGAGGCTTGTCAAGCTGCTGGGATTGCAGAGCATCCAGCATGGAAATGAGCCTCTGGTTTGGGAACTGGCAGCGTTGGTGGCTTCAACGCCGCTGAAAAAAGCTGAGAAGCTTGTCAAATCCTATCGCGCTTACACACCCAAGCATTTGGGTTGGGAAACCAAATCGGAGCACGCCCTAAAGGCTCTTGATCTCTGCCTGGAGGTTACAGAACTATCCATGGCGGCTATTAAAGAGCACAACGAGGATGAGAGTGAGGTGATGATTACATCGCAGCTGAATTCCGCCAGACTGGCGGGCACATCATGTCTGAATGCTCTGAAGAAGGTTATCAACGTGGAAGTGCCGGCGGAGCAGACGCAGAAGGTAGAAGAGCTGGAGAAACAGATCGCAGATCTAACCAAAATAGTCCAAGAGCGAATGAGTGCGCCGCGTTCGTAGTTATAAACTAAACTTGATTAAATCCGTTTTTTAACTCACTTGTAATATAAAGTGTTTTTTATAAGTTTACATAAAGCCATTGCAGTGTCGTGAGAAGCTGCAACCAGTGCAACAAAAAAGAAAACAGATTTTTGCACATAGTGAGTAAAGTTAAGGTGCTTAAGTTTATTTTGATTTAATAATCAAAGATCTGTCCATTGTTTTATGTGTATCTCAACTCACTTAGGTGATTAACTACCACAGTTGTGGGTGCAATTATATTGAGAAAAATATAAACCTATTTGCATGTACCCATGAACCGATATCACAAGTATTAAGCGTCTTTGTGGATTTTAGATTTCTTAATATGTGTTCAGCTTGGTGGTGATCAGGACCCGAACACTTTGATCAAATGCCCCGCAGACTGCTAAGCCGAGCTTATCCGGATGCCAATCGAAACAGTGAACGGGCTGAGTGCTCAAAGTGGCCGCACTGACCATGTGCATCGTCCCTGCCACACCCGTTCTGTTGCCATCCGCATCGTCGATGACCCTCCTAGCGGGATACTCGTAGTCCCACAGCCGAATGGATCCGGTTCCTCCGCCAGTCAGAAATAGATCCCTATTCTGGGGCAAATGACGAACCACCCACACCGTGGCCTTCGGTCCGCTGATCACTCCGTTTGTGCCTACACTGCGCCCGGCATTGCGCTCCTCCACGTAGCTGAATCCCTTGGTCGGATGCTGGGTCCGCATGTCGAAGACCAGAAGTCCACCCTCCAGAGTAGTCACTGCCAGCTTGTTCATAGGAATGTCTCGGCGATCGAATTCCAGGCCGCAAATGCCGTTCTTCAAGGTGGCCTCCCAGCGCACGGAGAGCGATCTTAGATCAAAGATCTTCAGATCCCCGTTGTCGTAGCCGGCAGCCACGATTCGCTCATCGGCGTTGTACGTATTTCCAAAGGCCACGGCCCAGCAATCGCGGCGAGCGCTGCTCTGGTTGACACCATCGCCCATTTGCGGGGGAGGCGACATATCCACCACCGGGGCCTGCCCTTGACGGATGTCCCAGACCTTCACAGCGCCATCACGGCTGCCTGTCACAATCTCTGGAGCTCCACAATCGATCTGCGTGCCTCCGATGGCGTCAATGGCGTTGATTATGCCACTGTGGGCCTTGACATTATAGACCGGCAGGTCCGGTTGCTCCAGATCCCTGAAAAATAGCACAAGCAGAAGGATATATCGTGATTTTTGCCATGAGGATTGAATATTTCTTACAGCACTTGCAGCCTGCCCTCGAAGTCGCCTATGGCCATGTGCCGGTTCCTCAACGAAGCTGCACCAAAGGTGCCACACTTAAAGGCCACCTTCTTCTCCACAGACTTCACCTTCTCCAACTTATCCTTGTTCAGCTCGTAGATGTCCAAGATGCCGTGGCCGTTCGCCTTGGAGCCGAGCACCACGAACTTCGCGGACAGCGGCACCCATTTCGTGTCGTATACGGTGTAATTGACCGACTCGTGGAGATGCTCGATCAACTGGGGCTTGTCCATGCCGAAAATCTCTTATTTGGACCTTATAATCAAAGTGGCAAGTGAAAAATGAAGGAATTATCAGAACCAACTTGTTTTGTTGTCATGGCTTCGCTCTTCCTCTTGTTTGCCGGTAGGCAGCGCTGCCATTTGTTACTTGAAACAGAATAGGCCTGCCAACCCGTTTTTTAAACAAATTTATAAGTGTTAAATATTATAATTTCGTCACAAATGAGTTAATCTTTAAAAGAATAGCGTCTTGTAAGCCTGAGATAGGTTTGGAGCAGTTATTGGTATTATTTAATTGTTTCTAAGCTTTAATTTCCACAAAGCCACCATTTGCCGTCAACAGCTGGAGGTCCACATGGGCGTATGCAGAAATTTGTGAAGGGATCTTTTATATGTGATTACAAAGTGTTAATAAATAGTTTCTTTAATTTTATTTCTATTACATTGGTCTCGCGAAACCTGAATTTAAGTACACGTAATAATTCACAAAATACTGAACTAAATTACTGACGACCCACTAACGAGGGACAATTTAGCCCCCGGAAACCCTCCCGTGTGGCTGCCTACGTCTTTTGCTAACAGCTGATGCAATAAGAAACGCCTCAATTGCGCCTGAAATTTTGAAAAGAAGAAGAAACTGGTGAATGTGCAGTTTTATTTATGACAATTAGGAGGTAGTTTTAACATATTTTTTAAATGTCGTCGTCATTTGTGTCAGTCAAAAGCTGAATTAACAGTGAATGCAATCGGTCCTGCGACCTTGCAATGTACTTCAGGACCTTAAGCTGGGCTCGCCGGTGCTCTCTATTGAATATTTGCTCCTCCCTCTGTATTTGTAGTTGTTCCCGCGCTATAACGAGCAGCTCGGTCTGGGTGTCTACATTGGTCTCGACGTCCGTCAAAGATGCTTTAAAATCATCTGCGAACAATATTAAAAATAATACTTTGCAAAGCAAAAAGTTACAATATACTGACCCTCGACTACTTCCTCTTTGATGCTCGCTTGACTCTGTGGTCTGCCTAGTTTTACGCCACTCAATAAGGAATGAATTTTCTCAAAATGCTGCCATCTAGAAGGACCGCCTTGGCTGGATATCACTTTATCCTTCTCTATCCTTCAAAAGCATGAATATAATAAGAAAAATGTGCGTTTCAAAAGGCCGTGGACACTTACCTATACTTTCGGGTTAGGTTCTCAATCTTGTTCCGTACATCAGTCCATTTGACGGCTAAGCCTGCAGCTGATATTGTTTCAGCCATTTCTTTGTAAATAAGGCGTCTTTTGCGCGCCCCAAAGTAGTCGTCTATGTTTTGCTCCCAGAGATCGACTACCAGCTGCTCCATCTCTTTCGACCACCGAATTCGGAAATGGTGGTTCAGCCTCTTTGCTGTAAAATATTTCATGGTGAAAGAAACAATTTAAATTATTTAATAATCAACTTACTAGCGTTCGCGTCTTCCTCTGCCGAGTCCATTTTCCGCATTGTTTACGTTTTCGAATCGCTAGATAGTGCTGCACGTGATGGCTATCGATTAAGTATCACATGCAGGCGATACGATATGTGCCGTCTGAAATAGATGGGAAACGGATACACAGAAAAATGTTTTCTTGGAAGGCTCAATTTAAACAGTTTTTTGTACTTTGATAAAAAAAACTATTTATTATAAACAGAGCGTTAGCTCTTAGCGTTAATTCGAGTTCTATAAAACGATTCGACCACTTTTGGCTTTTTTTTTCTATCGATGCACTATCACCACTAGCAAATATTCAGTTGCTTCCGAATCAAAACTTTAAATATTCATTGCAAGTTGAATTTCTTACATTAATAAGAATGCAACGAAAGAGTTTTACCATTTAAAAACACTAAGCAACAAAATAATAAGAAATCAATAATATCGATGACGTATAAAATGATAGTAATTACCGATTAGCGATAGATTAACAACAAACAGCTGTTGAAGCTTTCTGATTGGAAAGCTCAGCCGCACTGTCAGTTTTGCGTTTTTTTTCCCAACTGGGTCAGTCGAACGCTGTTTTTCCCATCGTCCGTTTTCGCGGCCTTTGCTTAACTTAACTTATTTCCTTTTGGCGCGAGCGAGCATCTTTTTCTGGCGTTCGACCCCTTCGACTGGCAACAGCAGCAACAACTGCAACCACAACAACAACTATAGCGACGACAAAGTTGTACGTGTGTGTCGCAAGCGACGCTTTTGGTATTAGAAAAACATCGAGCGTGTGCGGTTAAATAAGCGAACATTGAAATAAATATAAATAACGAAAGATTCGCCTATAATAATAGTTCATTAATATTATTATTTAGCATCAATTTGCAAGCTTTTAACAAGTTTTATATACGTGATAATTGTGCTGGCAGAATAGCAAACAAATGAAGAGTGCTTGAAGTTCAATCAATTCTCGATGCATGCGCCAGAAAAGTGTTAATCACATATTTTTTACTGGCAACAAGTGATACCGTTACAAAAGCAACAACCATTCAGCAACGGCGGCCGCTATCAAAAGTTGAAGGTGACAAGAACAACAACAAGCAACAATAACAACAACAACAACAACACGGCTGTACTTGTTTGGCAACGAATCGAATGCCAACAAAAATTAAATTAGTTTTCTTAAGGTAAAATGCCAACGAGGATTCTTAAATTCTTTTGTTTGTTCAGTGCATATATTTTTTCACTTATTGCCAAACGGTTTCCGTCTTCTTTGCCTTTCGATTTCTCGTCAATTTCGGGACAATCAAATTAATTGTATATTATTTCAGCTTTTTCATTGCCTTTATTGTTTTTATTTTCTCTTCTCTCTCTGTTTCCCAATCATCCCTTCCCACTCTTGTTGTTCTTAATGGGTGCATTTGCACTTGACTCACAGTCATTGGTTGTACAGTGCACGCCCCATAGAGTGAACACACGTTGGGTGATTAAGTTATTAACTTATTACAAAAATAATTTAGTAATTATTTGTTTGAGAAAAAGTTTATAAGCCCTTGCAAAATCAAATCTTGAAATCTCATAACTAAGCCAAAAATGCATTAATTTCAATTCGGAAAGTTTTTATATGCTAGTTTTTATAGCGGTAACAAATCTGCTTACTGCGTTTTCAAATTTAAAAAATTCAATTTTTTGTCAAATTTTGACAATTTTAATGATGTAACCCCTTATCAATTTTTCAAATTTTGAAAAAAATTTCGAAAATTTATTTTTGCACCAGACATGGCTAGATTGATTCAGCTGTTGATTCTGATCAATAATATATATGGTTTATAGGGTCGGAAATGATTCCTTCACATTATTACAAGCTTCTGACTAAATCTTAAATATCCTTCAAGGATATAATAATAAAGGATTTTTATATGCTTATTTTTTGAGTAAAACCAAGTTTTCCATCTATCATAACTTAGCCAAAAATGCATTAATTTCAATTCGGAAAGTTTTTCTATGCTGGTTTTTATGGCGCTAACAAATCTGCATACTCCGTTTATTGCAAGCTTCTGACTAAATCTTAAATATCCTTCAAGGATATAAAAATAAAGGATTTTTATATGCTTATTTTTCATAACTAAGCCAAAAATGCATTAATTTCAATTCGGAAGGTTTTTCTATGCTGGTTTTTATGGCGCTAACAAATCTGCATACTCCGTTTTTAAATTATAAAAATTCAATTTTTTGTCAAATTTTGACAATTTTAATGATGTAACCCCTTATCAATTTTTGAAATTTTGAAAAAAAATTCGAAAATTTATTTTTGCACCAGACATGGCTAGTTCGATTCAGCTGTTGATTCTGATCAATAATATATATGGTTTATAGGGTCGGAAATGATTCCTTCACATTATTACAAGCTTCTGACTAAAATTATAATATCTTTTAAGGGTATACAAATATCCTAAAGCCTCTAGAATGCGAATTTTAAGCTCTTCTTGTGAGCCTATTTTGGTTATAATGCTTCTGATTGTAAAGAATCATTCATTTGCCAACTCGACTTTAAAATCGTAATAAAATAAAATTAACAATAAAATGTTCGATTTTTCAAAAATTGATAAGTGGTTACATTATTAAAATTGTCAAAAAAATTGACGAAATGATTTTTAATTGATATATTTATTATAAACATTTACTAATTAAATAGAAACAAACATATAAAAGCTTTCAGAATTTACATTTATGCATTTTTAGCTAAGTTATGGTTATTCTAACTTAAAAAAAATTCGCTTATAAGGGATGTTTTCTGCCTCTTCTTATGCAGTCTTCGATTTCAGATGAGCAATTAAATTGATTAATTATAGCATTAACATTAAAAATATTAAGAGGGGGTTTTATTAGGTAACTCCTTAATATAATTTCAATCGTTTTTTGGTACATTTTTTTTTAGGGAAGAACTTTTTATTGGTTGACCTTATGGAGAGTGCACAGTTGGGCTATATGTACATATATAGTATATGGTGTGATTTCATGGTTAGTTATATATATATATATTAGGTGTACACTGTACATATGTATCCGGCTATGTCGTTCTTCCGATTTGGCGATTTTTTTGCAACCTGTCGCGTCACTCGTTGAGACTATACATATGTATACCCTATACATATTTTGTTCCGTTGATAAGCCAACGCTCTGGAAAGAACAAATAGTGGAATGGCGCTTAATTGGTTTTTCTTTATTTTTGTCTAAACAAAAGTGTTGAAGATTATGCAATTAGCCGTGTGAAGGCTTAGGTACTTAGTGCATGCTATTGACAATAACTATAAACAAATGTACAAAGGGTAGGAACCAAATAAGAAATTATTAAATTGAATATAGCGAGGGTTCTACTTGCTTTGAGTGTCTTAGCAAAACATAATCATAGATACTTTTTAAATTAATTATTTTTTGATGAGCTTAAAACATAAGCACAGCTAAAATGCACAAAGTACCCAAGTAAAGTTAAAAGTTAGTCACAATCTGATTATTTATACATTATCAGTAATACGTGAGTTGTAAAGATTGCCAATCATCGGTGCCATAAACACAAAAACTCTCCAATTTCACACCTGTTGTGGGTCAAACGTTGCCTTTCTTCCGAGTTTGGGTCTTAAAAGTTGTATAATTTTATAGCATTAGCATGATAATTGTAACAAATATTATTTTACGATTGCGAAAACCCGGAAATTGCACACCGGTGGAATTAAGGGATTTCTGATAAGGCTTAAAAATTTTTTCTGTAATCTAAAATAGCGTGTAAAATAAAATTCAAAAGAGATTAATTCCTAAAAGAGATTAATTTTAAATTATATATACTTAAGGCTGATTATGGCTTTGAACTGGTTTAAATTTTGGTATAAAATTACATTCTTAGTAAACTTTGAAAATGTTTAAAATAATAACTTCACAAAATATTTATTTAATTATTTACAAGGTATTTAGATTAAAATTCAAACAAAGTCATACTTGTACACAAAGAAACCATTTTCTTTCGCCTCTCCCTCGGCTGTGTACATAAAGTTTTCAAATTAAACACTATAGTATTGCGTTCTCAAATATTTTCATCAATTGAACTATATTCCAATTGATTTTTATTTTTATTGCTTCCACTGCGATGTCAGAAGTTTCGTGCGTGCTTTGTGCGCACAGTGAAGGAAAATGGAAAATGTAGCTGTCCCCTCGCTCCACACCCGCCAACCTCCTCCACCCTCGCTTGCTCCTGCTCCTGCTTTTGCCCTACCACGGAAAATAAATAAATGCCGCACAATCGAAATCTAAACAAAGAGAGAGATATAAAAAATCTGCCAACTGCCGCACCAGCACTTCCCCAGAAGCCACACAAAGGGGAACTCAAAGTCCAAAATCCATAAATGCAATTCATATCTAACGGAAGCTAAACATAATGTGTGGAATATAGCTTTGCTGCGAATCGTCTTTCGGGTTTGTGTTCAAATCGATTGGGAAACTGGTTTCCATCGGAAAATGGTTAAGTGCACTGATAAGGGCACACCCTGTACTATAAAATTAATGTAAATATTCCCCGATTCAATGTTTGCTTCAGCTTGAGCTTTGACCCTATTAATGTCGGGTTTTATTAGTCAGAAACTTGTTTTAAATAAGGTATATATTTATATTTATATGAAGCAACACTCTCACTTATCTATTACATTTCCCTATGGATATTCTTTACATTATAATTCCATAATAATCATTCCGTTTAAAATATTACACTTTATTACGAGTTCAAGTAAATTAATATATCTAATTTTAATATTATTTTGGACTTTATATTTATATGAAACAACTCACTTACCTATTACATTTCCCTATTAATGTTCTTTACATTATAACCCCATAATCTGAAAGATTTGTTTTTTTATTTCGAGTCCAAGTAATTTTATATATCTACATATAATATTATTTTGGGCTTAATAAAGAGTGAATCACTTTTCACTTGAGATATGTGGCCTTTGCTTTGGCACGCTTTATTGGAACTGAGTCACGAGCCACTTTTAAAAGACAACTCGCTTTCTAGTTAAATATTTAAACAATTATTTAAATATCTATCAAGCCACTGTTTGCATATAGATTTTATTTTTATTTTTTAAAATATTTAAATATAACTTTATGGGGAGCTAGATTCTGATGTATGTAGTTTATAAAAAGCTCGCGTGCTCCATAAATCTTGCAGCCTAGACAGACAAATATTTTGCCAAGAAATGCCCCTTTATGTACTTCAATGTCAGTTTTTATCAAATCCCACGGAGACAGTATCAGCTGAAATGAGAAGAAGAACAGAGTCTAGATCAGATTTTAATCATATTTAATTTTAGTTTTTGTCTAAAGTCAGAGCAAAGAAGTCGCCGCCATCAGAGCGGGTCAAGTGCGTCAGTTAAAGCCACAGCAAGTCAATCAATATGATTGAAGTAGGTACCGCATATAAATCAACCTCATGCTCCAGCTCTCTCTCCTTTCCATCAAAGTGTTATCTATGACACTGGCTTTTACCACTTACGCAATAAATGATTTGATATCGAAAGCACGGCATATGGTAACACAAAAAATAATTGAGAATGCTGAAGCTCACCGTCACTGTTTCATGGTCACTGGGCTCCGATAAGGACAGGGTCACCCCCTGGAGAAAAATATAATATTACTAAATTAACTCAGGAGAGTGTTGAAACCCCAAGTTTTAACGTTGTACTTTTCCATTGCAAGTTCAAAAGGCTTAAAAACTTAAATGCAGTAAGACAATTTGACTAAAAACATTCTCATAAGACCTTTATCTCTCTTAAAGTTATTTTAATGATTTCATTTAGTTGACTACGAGTTCTATAAAGTGTCTTATATGCTTAGTGGTCTGTAAACTATTGACCTTAAATTATTTTGGAAATACAAATAAAAGGGTTTTAGCCTACTCAGAAAAAGAATTTGCGTATAAACATTCGCTTATTAAATTAAAATAAATGAAGCCCGTATTTTATTTATTTAATGTATGTATTTAATTTCAAGTTTGAGGTACACAAAGAAAATAACTTAATTGTAATTGTTTATTGGAGCTATAAATTTCAACAAAGAAAATTACGTGCAGCTTAACAAACTTAACAACTTGAAAAACTGTTATTTGTAATGAAAACTTATATA
This sequence comes from Drosophila bunnanda, assembly GCA_035046265.1. NCBI lineage: Eukaryota > Metazoa > Arthropoda > Insecta > Diptera > Drosophilidae > Drosophila > Drosophila bunnanda. The sequence continues at coordinate 11,515,683 of JAWNOB010000075.1, forward strand.
GTTTTTTTGGGGGCCACAATTTCCTTTTCAAATGTGTCATTCAAGGCAGATGGCAACGTGTTCTAGTGCGATTCTGTCTCTGTTTCTAGGTTAAAACATCGATTAATGACCGCTGATGGAAGTGCCCGTGCTGCTGATAAGCAAAAGTGGACACTTTCGATAAGAAGTCGCCTGTGCGCTCTTGCTTGCTGTACACAAATATTCCAGCTATATAATTAAATACTATATAGGCCTCTACCCTTTCCCACTGGCTCCCTTTTCCGGGGCTAATCTCGGTATGGTCATGTGCGATCAGGGCCATTGCATAAGCCATTCGGTTTGGGCCAATTGTGTGGAATCCCGCTTTTTTGCACTTTGTATGCGGTTCGCTGGTAGAACTAATGAGGTCCCGTCACAACAATGCCCCAAGTTCATCACAATTAAACCGGATTCGAGGTGTTTGTTCTATATATTATAAGCTCACTTTTTTTATGGATAAATATTAGTCATTACTTTCGAAAAGCAAGCGAAAAATATGGAGAGAAAGGAGAGAATTACGATCCGAGCTTCGAGCTTTGCTAACTGAATTTTGAAGTCAAAATCGTGTAGAGTTGGCCAAGAAATGAATTAATTAACTAAGCTTAAGTTACATTTTGCTTATTATATATTATTAGGAATTTTTTGTTTGTGTACTTCGAGACTTTGAGATCTTAGTTAATTGTATAAAAGATGAGTATACATTTTACAAGTCAGGTTTTCTTCTCAAAGTGCAGAGTAAATAGCAACTTTTTCAACTTAAAGGGAACCTTAATTAATTTTTAAAAAATATATATAATAATTTGTTGTAAGAATTGCTGACAAAGTTATATAATGTCTGAAATATATCTCTCAGTTTCGATTCCCACGATCTTATTCAAAATGCAATTGCAATTGAGCCACTTGATCTCGGTGAGCCAGTGAACTTGTGATCTCCTGCTTGATTCCAGATAAATGAAATATTCAATATGGATATTGATTTTCCTCGGCCAAGCATTGAACTTGGCCCTGAAGAGAGACAAAATCAGGGGAAGTACTTTTTGCAAGAGTGTGAGTTTGTGATGCAATACAGCTTTCAAAATATGTCTGTATAGTTTTGAGAGTTGCTTGTTATTTTGACTGAGAGTGTAAGCCACTTTGTAAATCCGGTTTATGGAGTGCCATTTTATGGCTACTTAGCGGGAATTGTGTCAGTTGGTAACAAGCAAAGACTGCAGCTATATGTTACTCCTGGTGGGGATTACTGTTGAAAAACTTGAGCCAGCACAGTTGCTTTTAATCATTATTACCTTTAAGTATTTCCATTTGGAAATAAATAACTTTTTCAGTTGGGTCTGCTGCTTGAACTTCTTACTAAACCGAGTCAAGTTGATTTGTTTTTAATAAATCTGAGTGCCCTTGGCTTTTAATTATTCTATTATTATTTCTACTACAGTTAACTGTAGCCTTTTTTGTTATTCCCCTATTCAGGTTGTAGTCGTTTGTTCATTATAAACCGTGCTGGCCCAGACATCGGCCATAAAAGCTATCTACCATGAACCGATTATTATTATAGGTGATTATTACCTGTGCCAATGAAACGAATGACAAAAAGGCACAGAATAGCCTCTACAGTTATCCCATTTATCGCAAGTGTACGTTAGTTTATTGAGCACTTAGCAAGTGGCCACTGATAGATGATGAACATTTTCTCCCAGGAAAATACGTCACCAGCGATAGACGCTGGCCAACGCTGCGTATGCGTAATAAAAACTGATAGCGAATGCCTGTTCAGGGAATTCTAGAGACGACTCTGCGGTCACCAATGGAACGCATGTTTATCAAATAATTTATCCAATTAGCATTGCCCATGAAATCATTATTCATTATACAAATAACCGAAAATGTTCACGAATGCCGGGGGGAACAATGGATGGCATTTAAAGAGCCCCGTCCCTGATGATCGATGCTTCAGTTAGACAAAGTTCTCCAATGATACTGGATCGATAGGGTTGTTAATTACTCGGTCTTTGCGGATGTTATCTAACCGCAGTTGTGGCGAAATTCCTGATTCTCTCGGTTCAATGCTTGAGATTATAAGCTGCTGTTGTCTTAAGTGTATTCTCAAAAAATTTTCCACAGCCAACTATCTCCTGATTAATCAAATTTTAGTCTGCTTTAAAAAGTACGTGATAAGGGGAAACATATACTTGAAGATCTTTGTGAGATTGACAGTGTTTCGAGTGTTTTTAAAAGTATCTCATTTTCTTGGCCAATCAAGATAGTGTTCGGTGATTTAAATTAACGCATTTTTCTTTTTTAGAAACCAAAACACCATCTAAAATCCTTGTCCAAGGATGCCTGGAAGCGTTTAAAAGACTTGCACGATCGTCCCAATAGGCGGCGTCACTTACAAATACAAAAGAGTATTTCCCAGGATCCTTTCATAGACAACAACGAAGCTGGCACCTTGCTAATACCCATTGTCCGCGAAGATATACCGGCGAATCGTTCAACTGGAACTATACCCAAGAAACCTAGAGAAACTCATCCCGATCCAGAGATCCAAAGTTGCCCAGTGTCTCTCTTCAGACAGTTGCGATTTCAAAGTGATCTACGCATCCATCCCTATACCGACACAGACCCCAATGTGGAGCCTGACAGGAAGCCCAAGGACACAGAAGTAGAGGAAGAAACAGTCAAAATGCCTAGTGATAAAGAAAGTCAAGAGTGAGTTCTATTAAAAATCTCTCAATTAAATTTAAATTGATTTCATAAAACATCTGAATTTCTGCAGAACAAAGCCACTGAACAATAACAACACAAATGGAAATGGCGGTGTGCCGAGCAAGCCAAAGATCCAGCCAAAATACAGCATCCATCGCGATGTCCTGACCCACGAGGTGGTGATCAAGCAGACGGGCTACGCGGCTCGGGACAAGAGCATACCCTCCTCGTTGCGCAACTGCTGGTATACGTGGAGTTTCTTCTCGCTCTTCACCGGCGTAATTCCCATCCTGCAATGGCTGCCCAAGTATTCGCCGAGAAAGGATTTACCCGGGGATATCATTGCTGGCTTCACCGTGGCCATCATGAACATACCGCACGGCATGGCCTACGGTCTGCTGGCGGGAGTATCCGCCGGAAATGGACTCTATATGGCCGTGTTTCCGGTGCTCGTTTACATGTTTCTGGGCACCTCCAAGCACATCTCCATCGGTACCTTTGCGGTGGCCAGCATGATGACGCGCAAAGTGGTGGACACGTACTCCAATGTGGAGGATCACCCGCATTTCGAGGTGTTGGGGTCAAATGCCACAGCCACAGCCCTGCTTAATGCCACGGCTGCTGCTCTTCCTGCGGATCCCATCACAAAGCTGGAGGTGGTCACCTCCTTAGCCCTTACCGTGGGCATTGTGAACGTAAGCTCTTTATACCTTAAAGATTATCCTCCCCATGACTGATGTATATATATCTCTCTTAGCTCATCATGGCCTTCCTGAGACTGGGCACCCTGGCCTCCCTGCTTAGTGATCCTTTGGTCAATGGCTTCACCACGGCAGCAGCTTGTCACGTGGTCACCGCACAGCTGAAGGATGTATTGGGCATTTCCGTGGCCCGTTACAAAGGTGCTTTCAAGATAATATACACGCTGATCGATGTCATCAAGGGTGTTCCCGATACAAACCTGGTGAACTTTGGCTTCTGCGTGGGAGTCATAGTCTTCATGACGATCTGCAACGAGTGCCTGAAACCGTGTCTGAGCAAGCGTTGTCGCTTCCCGTTTCCCGCCGAACTGATCATGGTGATCGGTGGCACACTCATCTCCAAGTGGTTCCACCTGCACGACGAGTTCGATGTGAATCTGGTGGGAAATATACCCAGTGGCCTGCCGGAACCCGTTATGCCGCGTTTGGATCTGGTGTCCAAGGTGGCCGTGGACTCGATAGCCATTGCCGTTGTCACCTACTCCATCATCATGTCCATGGGCCTAACGTTTGCCAAGAAGCATGGCTACGAGGTACGAGCGAATCAGGAACTGTTTGCCATGGGCGTGGGCAACGTGGTCGGCGGCTTCTTCTCCTGCATTCCCATGGCATGCTCCTTGTCGCGATCCGTCATCCAGGACCAAACGGGAGGGGTGTCGCAGATTGCATCATTGGTCTCCGCCTCGCTGGTGGTGGTCACCCTCATGTGGATCGGTCCCTTCTTTAGCAGTTTGCCAAGGGTGAGTTCACTGTTAATTTTAGTGGAATCATTTCTTAATGGCTTATATTTTCAGTGTGTCCTAGCTGGCGTCATCATAGTGGCCCTGAAGCCCATGTTCATGCAGGCCAGGGAGCTAAAGAAATTCTCCAAGCAGGGCAAGCTGGAGATGTTCACCTGGATATCCACCTTCCTCTGTGTGGTGCTCATTGACATTGACATCGGGTATGTCTTAAGTTTCTCCTTTCCTTATGTTTCCTAAAATAATTGTTCAAATTCTTTCTTTTCAGTCTGCTGATAGGCATCTGCATCTCCCTGCTGGCCCTGTATATCAAGGGATTGAAGCCCTATTCCTGCCTACTGGGCTATATGCCCGAAGCACCTGGTGTCTACATGGATCTGAACCAGCATCGCAATGCTATGCAAGTGCCGGAGACACGCATTTTCCGGTACAGTGGATCCCTGAACTTTGCCACCAGTCTGTTCTTCCGACGGGCCCTGTACGAGGCCGTGGGTCTGGACAAGATTCCGCCCACCAAAACCAGCAGTAACAGTAACAACAGCAAGAGTCCCAGCAGAGGCAGCAAGTCGAGTTACTCTCCAGTGTCGCAGAATGGCGGCAAGTCTGTGAGTGTCCAATTTACGGAGTCCTCTTCTGGGGCCTTCAAGGTGCTCATCCTGGACTTTTCAATGCTGGGACACATTGACGTGGCCGGCTGTCGCACCCTCAGCGATGTGAGCAAGGAGCTGAAGGCGCGCGGAGCCCGCCTGCTGCTGGCCAGTCCCGTGGACCGAGTGTACGACACCCTGGTGCACAGTATGGCCCTCAGCGAAGGCCCCTTCGAGATCTTCCCCACGCTGCACGACTGCGTGGAGTATGCCAATGCCTGCCGAACGGCGTGAGAGGATGAAACTGCTCCGGGGTCCCCGGCCAACGGGGATTCGGGGGCAAGTTCGAAGTTTTGTGATATGTCCAAGTGATAGCTTGTGAATCGTAGCACCAAAACCCCCTTCCTAGTTGCTAAAGACGTATATATTTTTTAGGAAACTGAATAGAAACAGAGTCGCCGTCAAGCAGATTAGGCTAAGTTCGTCTAAGTGCCTCCGAACCCCGAAATGATAGATTTTTTGTACTTAAAGCATACACACAGAGCCCACCAGTCAAGGCAACCGAAGAACTCCAAGCGATCAGGGATCGATCGATCAACGATTTCCTGCAATTTGTACCAAAATGAACAATTAACACACACACACAACTAGTATGTAAGGTTCATATACATATGTATGGAGATGTATAAACTGTACATAGTTATTAAACTGAAATTGTTGTAGTTTGTTGGTTGTTATTATTCGTATATGCCCCTTTTTGGCCATTTGTGATTTCACTTTCTTTAAGTGGTTAAATATTTTAAAGCACACTTTTAGGCTCGGTTTGAGAGATACATTCCACAATGTGGAATGCAATTTGCAGCTGGAAATACCTTCACTTTCAAATATTTATTATATGTTTTTATTTTGAATTTGTATGTGCATTAAGTAAACAAAATATTATATACAAATCTGGAGAATAGTTTAACCTTTTATGTTAAACATTGCAGCCCTTATAATGAGCTGATATCCCACCCAAATGTATTAGGTTTCTTTAAAAAGTTTATATGAAATCAAAAATAATGAAAGCTATGATTTTTTTCAAAGGAAACATTTTTATACCCTTACAGGGTACTATAATTTCAGTCAGAAACTTGAAACGCAGTGAAGGAGTCATTTCCGACCCTATAAACCATATATATTATTGATCAGAATCAACAGCTGAATCGATCTAGCCATGTTTGGTGAAAAAATAAATTTTCGAAATTTTTTCAAAATTTGAAAAATTGATAAGGGGTTACATCATTAAAATTGTCAAAATTTGACAAAAAATTGAATTTTTAGAATTTAAAAACGGAGTATGCAGATTTGTTAGCGCCATAAAAACCAGCATAGAAAAACTTTCCGAATTGAAATTAATGCATTTTTAGCTTAGTTATGATAGATGGAAAACTTGGTTTTACTCAAAATATAAGCATATTATATATAGTTTTTATAAGAAAACCAAAAATATGTGTATTCTAGGTATGTATACACATATTTTAGATTTTCTAGGAGGAATACAAAGACCAAAAAGCCAAGAGTCATATGTACTTTGATTTTGAATCACAATCTTAAGCAATAAAGGATAAAGCTTTGAAAAAAAGTTCAAAATTTAAGGGGTTAAAATGGTCCAAAATGCATAACATATTAAATTTTGAAAATATTCAACATATAAATAAATATCATCATATATGGATAAATTCTAATAAATAGTTAGTGGTTATGATTTAAAATTAATGATTCAAGTTTTACGGTCCAATTGTGATCCAATTTCAAACTGCAAAGGTATACCAACTTCGACTTACCAAACTAGCTTCCTTTTTAATTCTACTATGAAATCCCTTGTTTTTTGTTTCAAAATATACATTAAGAACATATTTATTAGTAAAAATAATAATATTCTTAACTAAATTAAATGAATTCCCAGCAGGAAGTGCCTGAAATGAAGCGGAGACGGAATATTGAGCTCTAGACTGACGCACCCGCATCGCCACGTACAATCGCTGGAGCTGACACCGAGCAATTAGCGGGCACATGACTAAAGTCAAATTTATTTTTTTGGCCAATTGTTTGCCCAAAATATCAGCTGTAAGCGGATGGGAAGGAGGAATGCCCTTAGACAGCGGCAAATAGGAAAAACAATTGTTCGGCCTAGCGGCTGATTAGCCATTATATGTAGTATGACTCCTGGCCCGAGGCCACAGAATGCACTTGGAACATCGGACATGGGAAAACCTACACGACTTGAGTTGGTCAAGAGCTGAGAGCTGGTTGCGTTTTTTGTGGTTGTCTGTCCACCAAAACAATTGCCCCACCGCCAAGTTCGAATTACCCGAAGGTGACTTTCGCCTGATAAGAACAAATTAGTATTCGATATATTGGTTTTTAGGTCTGGGAACTATTCAACTTTACAAGTGCATTTGATCAGAGTATAAACTCATTAATTTATTAATGGAATATGCTAATGATTGATTGAACTTAGATCTTGAGATCAGATAATGGATGGATTGCATTTATAATCATGCCTGTGTCGTTGGCGGGGAGAGTTCCCAGGTTAGTTAAATATATTTATTATTAATAAGTATTTCCTATGATTAAACGGATAATATATTTCAGACATTTTTGATTTTATTGTACATTTTAATTATCGTTTGCCCAAAACTGTTGTCATTTACTTGTAGCCTCCATCTTTGACTCATTCTAATCATTTTTAAGTGCTACAATTTAACGCTTTTGACGCTTCTCACCTTCGGAGAACTCAACGAGGCTTTCAAATCGCACACTAATCACATTTGAGTTCAGAGTAAACGAGTGCGGGTATATCCATGTACACTAAGAAAAAAACATAATAAACAATGATTTCTTAAGTAATTTGTTAGGTATTATAGATCACCTTTTATATTTATTGGTATAAGGATAATCCAATATATAAACAATATTTTACAGACTTAAAGAACAATGAAGCCGAGTGTCCCGACCATTTAAAACATTGCTTACTTTAAGTAAACTTTATCTTCAGTTATTTTAAATTGTTGCTTTTTTATTAAAGCTTAATTTTAACTAATTTATTCATGTTATTCAAAATATAAACTTATTCTATGTGGTTTTCTCTATAGAACCCATAGTAAATTTTGGAGCTCTAAATATCTACATTTACATTACATATTACTCAGCTTTTAAGAATAATCGATATCCAATTTTTCTGAGTGTTGAAATTTACTGGCTTAAAATCAAATAAGAAATTATACATAATCTTAATGATACCCTAAACACTTGAAGAGAGATCACACAGATCTAGCCCCCGCCTGAGATCATGTTTCAACCGTTTTTCGATTTTTGTGCAATATTTTATCACGAGTCCGACTGCATGCTCGTCTCGTATGTGGAAATTAATTTTACGGCAACTATAAAACGCAAAAGGTTCCCACAGCTAGTGTAAGATGCAAAATCAACAGGCAGAGTAATTGTTTTTCCAATTTTTATTATTTATTTCCATTGCTGCCATGCAACTTTGAGCGTTACTGGGCTTTTCAGGGGCTCCTTTCCGGGCGGGGTGATGTGTCTGTTAACACAGCCATAAAAGTGCTAAATAACCCAACAACTTGTGGAGCCAACCTCAACATCAAACAAAAACAAAAACACAACAAATTCAGAAAACAAATTGAACGTTTTTCAACCATGCCGACGACGACGAGTGTAAGTGAAGCTTGCTTCGGGGGTGGAGCTACCGCCAACTCTGACCTTAGCTCCCAAAATTGCTTACAAAATTACTTAGCTTAACTCAGTCAAAACTATTTGTTTGGCCAACAACAAAATTAAGCCGTTAATGGCCGAAGGTTGTCCGCAAATGCAGCCGTTGAATGCCAAGCTTAGAGGCAACTTTCTGAAGTAATGGAAGGCTTTATTCTAAGGATAGAATATATACCTATTAAACTGAACTGAAATATATTAAATTAAGATAGAATGGAGTCGTTTCCGACCCTTTAAACCATATATATTATTGATCAGAATCAACAGCTGAATCGATCTAGCCATGTTTGGTGAAAAAATAAATTTTTGAAAATTTTTCAAAATTTGGAAAATTGATAAGGGGTTACATCATTAAAATTGTCAAAATTTGACAAAAAATTGAATTTTTAAAATTTAAAAACGAAGTATGCAGATTTGTTAGCGCCATAAAAACCAGCATAGAAAATCTTTCCGAATTGAAATTAATGCATTTTTTGCTTAGTTATGATCTAGATATGACTGATGCAAAAATAAATTTTAAAATGTCTAAGAAAATGTTATATAAAAAGGTTGAAAAATGCGGATTCAAGAAAGGCGAATATTTTAAGCTTTGTTATTCGATTCTATAATTCAATTGCAAACTGCAAGGGTATATAAACTTCGGCCTTCCTAAGTTTCAATTCTTGTTTATTTTTAAGTTATTTATTGGACTGACTAAAAAAATGTTATAAAATCCTTTCCAGAGCTACACGAGCCATTGATCCGTCTGCTGCTTTAAGCATTTAAAAAATATGATAATTCAGGTTATAAATATTAAGTTTCAATTGCTGATCTATGCTACTTTTTGAAGCCGAACAAAGCCCCTGGCTGTGGAAGGAAGTGTGGTTCGAAGGCGAATACATGTTGTTTGCTCAGCGCATTTTCACATGGCAGAAACGAACAAAAATAAATGAAAAACATGAAAACCTAAAGTAAACTAGATGAATCAATAGGAGAGAAGTACGAAAAAACATTCAGAAATATTTGCGGTTTGTAAGCCAGGAGTCTTTCTTGCTCTTTCTCGCCAAGCCAAGCCGAAGTTGTTGTAATTTCGAGAGGCACGAAGCCAGTAAAAGCCCAACAACGAAGCTCTTTGTGAGCGAAAATAATAAAAAACCGATCGCCGAGACTGTTCCCACAACCAGTTTCAAGCCATCCACCGAGCGGAGGAGTCGTCGCCATCCGCCGTTCCCCAAACGCCTCAAGTCGCTCTTTCCCATCCACGTGCCCCTGTAAGCCAAAGGCTTAGCTAAACAACAAGGTTTAATTTTATAAAACAAAATCAGCAAGTGTACTATAAATATCCCTGAAGCTTAGTGATAATCCCAGCAAGGACATATGTACATATAGTGGCAGCCTAGAGCAAATGTGACGTAACTTGAAAAAAAGCAAATGCAAAAAGCCAGGCGGCTGAGGAAAAAGCGGTTTACCATGGGAGAACTGCAATTGACAATAACACAGCAGCAGCAGCAGCAGCAACAGTCGAAAAATAAAAATATAAAAACTCAATAACAATTATCAACTGCTACGAGTGACGCTCAAAACAAATGCAAGAAACCTGTATTAAATATATATAAAAAAAGAGACATTATTAACGAATATTGCATAAATTGCCATGGCAAGCTCTAGCAATCTGTGTGAAGCGAAATGGAGCCATGAAAACCAAACAAAAACTTGTTAAATTAATAAACAAATAGGGTTTCTAAAAACTCACAGGAAAATGAAAGTTATTTGTAAATAAATATCAAGACACTGAAGATCTAAAGTCTCTAGTAAAGGCTATATTTTATTTTCAAGGAAATGTAAGCTCATGTTTTCAAGGTGTCTTTCCATTATTAAAAATAATAATCAAATAATCTATGGCCACAAATCAACACATTTTTCGTTTATCCTTGAAAATATACTTGCTGAACTTTTACAAAAAAAATATCTAAAAATAACATTAGGTGCAAATAAACTGCTTAAAATTAATTTCCCTTTTATGTTTTGCGTTTGTTTTTCATGTCTAGCCCACTACTAATTCCCAACTGGCGAAGTTTCTGTGCAGTCAAGTGCAACCAAAAAATAAGTTTAGCTAAGCTAAGCTTGTTTTTTGTTTTGTTTTGTTTTTTGCAAACAACCACAACTTAGAGGCAATTTACATACGCTGAAGCTGGGAAAAGAAAACCGCCAAAATTGGTTACCTAACGAAAACTTCGTTTGTGCTACGGGACGGCAAACTTGTGAGTATATTATTGTTCATTAAGACATTGTTTTACTTTAAGTTAAGTTAAGTTATGCTAGCTTACAGGAAAATGTACCCTAAACATAATTTTTGTTATTTTACAAATTAAATATTTGTTGGGGTTTGCTTTCTTTGAGCAATGAATATGTTTTGTTTATAACTTAAAAAGAAATTATTATAGTATACTTAATTAAGATATATCGAAGGATATCTAATATATATAATTTATAATATTAGCTTCATATGTATTTTATCAGTATTTATTTAAAAAAGGTTCACTTTTATTTTTACTAAATTTAAACATGAGAAGGCTTCACTTAGATATAATATTATTAATTCTACAAGAAATCTTTGTTTTAATATTTTATCTCATAATCAAACTAGAGATTCATAACTTTCAGCATAAAAGAGATTTTAAAATATGCCGTAAACTTGAATTTAAAGAATTTATAACAAGCAATATACAAACTATTCCTTCTGGTTTTATATTACAATTACATTTATATTCCAAGTTAAATAATATAAGTCTGAAATTTTTCAATTTCCTCAAATCTTTTATAAAAAATATCTATTATGATGTGTAGCACGTAGAGCTAGAACAATTACCATAAACTTAATTGGTTTCAGCTAACAAGCCACAGATATAGTGAGTCGTCATTAATGGCGACTTTCAGATGACTTACTGTCATCTGAGGCACGATTCCCTGGGTCATGATAACGTCGTCGAATGAAAAATAGTGAATATTCAGACAGTGTGAGAACATTTTTGCTTTTTTAACAACACCCCCCGCCAATTACCTGGCTTACTCTACCTGCAACTTTGCGGCGGCTTATTTGTGTTTGGCGAGAATTGCGCTCGAAATGAGATGTCGCTTAGTGGGGAGAAGGGGGCGGGTCTCGCTGGCTTAGCCTGCAATTACCTTTAATTAGCATTTAGAGAACATCGCAGTTCGCCGATGTGACTCAGAGATGGGGCGGCCACTCGTAAATAAGGTACTCTAATTAGCCAGGCTATTACTTTGATTTACTTGATTTGATTGTCGGGATTCGTCTTGATCAGCGAACCCTTGAAGTGTACGCAATACAACGTAAGCACCCAAAGTGTCTTTTTAAGAGCCGTAACCGACCAAAGCCCACCGAAAGCTAACACACTCCAAGCCGATAATAAACGCTTGTCTAGGCCCAATGCGTCGGTTGCCGCTCACAAAAGTGGGTCATGGCTAAGAGTACTTCGGCTCGAACCCGGCTCCGAAGCCACAGCCACAGCCACAGCTGCGCATGCGCAGTAGTCTCTGCCAGCTTAGATAGTAGTTAGTCAGCTATCAGATGAAAAAAAGTAATTCCAATATAATTGTGATAATGTATAAATTACTGTTTAATTTTATTAGGGTCTTAAATAATATGTTGGCAAAATTATGGCAAAACAATTAGAAAAGAAAAAATGCCTCTGGCATATCCTATAGTTGTTTAAATGAAATCTCTATTATTAGATGTGTTTACTAATAACTAAGCTTAATAATATTTAATTAGTATTAGTATTATTATTTGTATTACTTGTCCAATAATCCATATCTTTGTTTAACATCTAGAATATCTTGAACCTCCGCATCATCTCCTCTCCCAAATCCTTTGCATCATCACCTTTTTGGGACTCGTCACCTTTAGAAAAAAGTAAAAACACTATTAAGATTATAACCCCAAATGAAGAATCTATTATTGATTTATATATACTCCTTGCAGGAAGACGATATGGGCTTCAGTTCCCGCATGGACTGCTGCGGGCAGTTTGTCAAGTACAGTCTGTTCATAGCCAATTTTGTTATATTTGTGAGTATCTCTGAATAGATTCCAATGGTATTTAAAAGGAATAATGTTATTAATAACAATAATATATAATATTTTAGGTTGGTGGAGCCATTGTCTTCTGCCTGACGTTGTGGACTCTGGTGGATCGCAGTTTTGTCAATGAATTGCTTGGAACGAATCTCTTCTCGGGAGCTGTCTATGTGCTGCTGGTAACCTCGATCATCATCTGCTTGGTGTCCTTTTTGGGTTGTGTAGGTGCTGGAAAGGAGGTCAAATGTCTGCTTTTAACGGTGAGTAAAGGGAATTGCTAAGATTTTCAGATTTTCCCTTCCCTTCTATGAAGCAATAGCCTCTTAACATGTCCATTATTTCTCACTTACTCGCAGTATTTCATAATCGTGGCACTGGTTTTCGTCACCATGCTAATTGGCGGCGTCTTGGGTTATGTGTTCCGTGAGCGAGTGCAGCAGACCATGCGGCAGGTGAGGCGATCCCGATCCCGATCCCACCCACACACACCTTTGAACTAACATCGTTTCCTCCCCTAGGAAATGAGATCCACAATGGCTTTGTATGGCAGCCGGAGGGAGATCACCCAGGCCTGGGATCTCACCCAGGAGCGTCTGCAGTGCTGCGGTGTGGATACGTGGCACGATTGGAACCGATATGGACCCGTGCCCGAGTCCTGCTGCCAGGAGCTGTTCGGAGGCCAGCGCAAGGAGTGCACCATCTTTCCCACCATCACGAATCTGTACAACCAGGGCTGTCTCTATGTGACGACCAACTTCATCAGGGATCATGCGGCGGTTATAGGGGGCACCTCCATAGCGGTGGCCATTCTCATGGTAAGTAGTTATCCTGTTATCCTTTAATTTAATTAATTTTAATTAACTTAAATTAATTATATTTCCTTTATTATTCCAGATCTTTGGCATGATATTCTCCTCTCTACTATTCAATATGATCGAATAGCGCCAAAGAATAGGGGAATCCGCTGGCCAGGCAGAAAAGGCGGCCACTCACGATGTCCAAAGTCCCGAGGAGACCCATTTTTGAATGTTTCACTTCCGCTGGAGTTATCTTAAGAGTATTATCCGAGTGTACGATATATAGGGTTGGCCCTATTCTGGCCAACCGTCCGTTTGTATTATGTATGTAAATACGTGATTAGATACGCCTATCTAGTGAGTATTCATGTTGAGTAACCGATCGTATTGTTATCATCTAATGCATACTCTTGTATTATTTTTATATAAATCTGTAAAATTAGACTTAAGGTCCCGTAATCAATACCCCAAATGCAAGTGTTAGTTTTAAGTGAGCTTTTCCATTGCTTTTAGAGAATTTAGATGTCTGTCCATTGTTGTTTCCAATAAAATTAGTTGAAAACATGTAAATTGGGGAACTATAATTTTAAAATATAAATTAAAATCTTTCGATGTTATAAATCTTAGGCCTTAAGATTTGTTTTTTGTATTTTTTAGTTTATAGTTCGTAGCATACTTTATGGCTTAATATTTTAATACTTTCAAAATATTAATCTGGCAACGTTTATTAATGAACAAATCAAGAAAGTAATATGGGTCATCCTTCAATATTTTTTTATATTTTATATATGAAGAGTATTTTAATTTAGTCAGAAGCTTAAAAAACATTGAAGGAATCATTTCCGACCCTATAAACCATATATATTATTGATCAGAATCAACAGCTTAATCGATCTAGCCATGTTTGGTGAAAAAATAAATTTTCGAAATTTTTTCAAAATTTGAAAAATTGAATTTTTAGAATTTAAAAACGGAGTATGCAGATTTGTTAGCGATATAAAAACCAGCATAGAAAAACCTTCCAAATTGAAATTAATGCATTTTTGGCTTAGTTATGATATTTGAAAAACGTTGACGTACCCCAAAAAAACTATCGTATAGAAATATAACTTTATCTCGGTATTCCAAATTCGTTTATTGAAGCCATGAGATGAATATTTAAAGACATATATATTTCGATTCGTTATTAAAATCTTAATTAATTCATACTAAAATATGAAGGATTAAAAATGTTTATTAACCTAATGAGACACACTCAGAAACCCCTAAAGTTCAAACAATTTCCATAAAATTAAAAAAGTACATTTATTTAGAATTAAACTACACACAACTTAGCTTAAGAAATCATAGAACAAACTAAACCTATAATACTCCCCATAATAATCCATAAATTAAGCGAACAAGTTCCGGCACCTGACCCCGTATCCGTATCATTCCACCACTCCCAGTTTCCGTTGTGGAACACCGGATCGGCCCGATAATCGGATTTGGGAACTCTGGCGCTGGGAATTGCTGTCCGCCGGAATTGCTCCACCTCCTGGGCGAGCTCCTGCAGTTGGGCGGGATATAGCTGGGCCAAGTTGTAGCGCTCGCAGGGATCCTTGGCCAGGTCGAAGAAGCAGTGCTCCTTAAGGGGCTCACACTTATACTTGGGATCCAGAGGATCTTCGCCTGCCATCGCGGGACACTCTTGCGTGGCTTCGCTTCGCATCTGCAGGATGCGATCCTCGGTCAGTCCTCGATCACCCAGGATACTTTGAACTTCCGATGACAGAACATGCTGTCCATAGCTATCACTCAGGGGATCGTCTTCGTTGGATGCCAAATCTCCCAACCAATGATCGTACTGCCCCGCGAAGGTGCTCCCGTTGACATACTTCAGGGTATCCCTCATGTACGAGGAGTAGCCAAAGATCTCGTCGAGTGCGTGGATGAAGCTCCTGGGCTTTGGTTCCTCCTTTCCACTCAGTGCTGGCCAGAGATTAATCCCATCCAGCTGAAGATCCTGCGGCAAGGGTACTCCAGCAGCTCCTGCCAGTGTGGGCAGCCAGTCGATGGCATGGATCGCCTGATGGGACACGTATCCTTGCTTCTTGAGGAGCGGACTCCACAGGGCACCGGCGGATCGAATACCACCCTCCCAGGGGGATTCCTTTTGCTGTGGTCGGAAGTGAAAATATTTAGTATGTTATGATGTCTTCCTAGCAATACTTACCCCTCGATAAGGAAAGTTTGAACCTGCATTGGAGTGAATGCCCACTGTGGGTGCTCCGTTGTCGGAGTAAAGCAAAACAATAGTGTTGTTCAGCATGCCATTATCCTTCAAGGCGCGCATGGTTTGGGCCACGCTCCTGTCCAGACTGGAAATCATACCTACAAATAGGAAATATTAATGCTTACAATTATATTAACCAACTTTGACCCAACTCACCGGCATAGGTGCGTCGCTTGGGATCCTTGATGTGGCCGAACTTGGCCACCTCCTCGGGCGGCGCCTGCATGGGATTATCCTCGTTGCCCGTATGCACAGCCAAATGGCTCAGGACCATGAATAGAGGCTTAGCCTTATCATGCTGCTCAATGATCCTTTTTGCTTCCGAAGTGAACGCCTCCGTGGCATAGGTTCCATTGGCCTCGGGACAGGGCTCTAGATCCCGCCGGAAGTCAAGGCCTGCCGTATAGTTTCTGTCCAGCATACGAACCTGGTGATCGTAATAGTCGATGTAGCCATTGTAGTAGCCGAAGTGATGATCAAATCCCCGCATTGTTGGTGTGAGATCCTTGCGCCAGAAGCCCAAGTGCCATTTGCCCACCAAGTGGGTGGCATAGCCCGCCTCCCGGAAGAGTTCCGGCATCAAACGCTCACGCTTGGGCAGGCCCCAAGGCTCATCGGTAATGATTACCCAATGCTGCATTCCTGTAAATATATATATATAAAATTTAGTATATTATATTAATATTATAAACTATTATCTTACCCGTATGAATGGGATATTTTCCTGTCAGCAAGGTTGCCCTTGAAGGAGTGCACAAATTTGGCACATAATGCTTGTTTAGCAGTACACCATTATAGGCCAAAGCATCGATATTGGGCGTGAGGATCTGGTTTGATCCATGGAAACTTACATCGTTCATGCCCTGAACAGGCAAGCATTATACCTTATTATTTTTATTTTAATTATTAAATAATAGTTTCGAGTTAAACTCACCATATCATCGATTAGTATGATTATTATATTAGGCTTGGCTGAAGTGTCTGCTGCTTTAGCCAGGCTGAGTAGGACACTCACTAGCAGCAAGCAAAGGAGTCTTCCAGACATTATTGAATATATATTTTATAAATTCTGTACATAACAAAAGTGGTATTTACAACATTAGGCATACAAATATTAGAAAGATTTAAGATATATGATTTAGGAACTGTATACTTATACTGGTTTAAGCCTTAGCTTTTTATTGTTTAATACTAACTTAGCCATAAGTAGCTGTCTGTCTCGTCTTTTGCCATATGTTGAAATCCCTGGCATGTCCCAATCGACTCAATTACCTACTATGTTGCACATCCCATAGGCAGTAAGAAAATCTGCCGAATTTTGTTTACCATAATTGGCAATTGTATTATACAATCTCCCCGAATTGTGGCCACCTGACCTATCCTAGAGAGACCGCCATGTGCCATGTCTGGCTGGCTGCAAAGTTCATTCAACCATTCGGCCGTGTGTATATTGTTTCTTTTGTTTTTGCTTTTTGCAACCATTGTTAAGGCATTATATAAAACACGAAAAACACTTGCCAGCTCGTACTTGCACTAAAGAGTGTAATTTCTTTTTATCTCGGCCAAAACTCTTGTTTAATTGTCGCAATGGCCCATAAAAAAGGCTAAATATAATGAAATCGAGACCAGATAAGTGAGACACAAGCCGTAAACATCTAACTTATGAGGTGTGTCTTTAGCCAAATTCCAAATAGGTTAATAACGCCGCATAAACATACTATAATTAGGCTGATATTAAAAGTGACATCCGAGTTGGTTGCGAATTGCGAGAATGGGAAAACGCCCCTCTGGTCCCCACCTGGTGACCTTGACAGCTTGTTAAAGTCGTGACCTTGATTTAACACACGTGAAGTAATCACGGCATCCAGTTTGTTGTTCATCAATGGAAAGGTTCTTGAGTGTAAATCCCCTAATAAATGCATCGAAACTGGTTCAGTTCGATGAGGCATGAAATTTTCCCAATTCAGAGTCTTGTGGAGAACAAAGACACTAATTTAGACTATTATCTACATTATCTATTATCTGTAACCCATTTATTTATAATTTTTTTAAAGCAATACTAATTGTTTGAATACTCTTTTATTTGTAAGCTTTTATTTCATGTAACTAAACTTTGGCTACAGGTTTCCTTTTTAAATTCATGGGAAATTTTCAAAATAATAATCCAAAAACTCACTTCTATTTTAAATTTAGGATTGGATTTAGAACATTTTATTCCAAACCAAATAATTGAGACATAAGGCTTCTTTTTTTAATATATGCTAACCAGCTTTTATTATTAGTTAGTTTTTCTTTGATTTTGAGTTTGTTTTCTTCAGAAATATTTAACTCCTTGCAGTCTGTCCTATCTAAATCTAAAGAATTTTGTTAATTCTTCTGATTAAAAAAGCCTTAAGTGCTTTAGAATTTCACTTCAAAACAGTTCTCACATTTTATACCGACCTAATAAAAGTAGAGATTGCTTTAGGCCAAATAAAGATCTGATTAGAGCGGCAATAAACTGGTTCATACCTCAATACTTTTGCACTTGAATATACAAGCTAATTAGTATTGTTAAGAAATTTATTCACTTTAGGTACATTGCTTTGTTAATTAATTTTTAATAGCGATGAACTTAGTTTGTAGATCACTCTCGCTTCCTTCTTCAAAGTTTATCAGAAATATTTCAAATGTTTACATGTTTTCACAGTGTTTTTATGTAAATACATATCACTTGATTGCCTTAGTACCTAAGAAACTTCAACATTTTAGTCACTAACTAAACACTTAACTGTTTTTTTCCGGGTTCACCTGTGAAGGGCAAACGCTGCTCAACGATCTGGGCGGGGATCCTTCCGCCAGCGGGTTCTCCGCGCGACTAAACGCTCCGCCGTCTGCTGGCGCTTTTAAAGTGACAACCTTTTTTCGCCGACACCGCAGCGTGCGCGAAAAACGCATAATCGTATAACAGCCAGGCCTTACCTTACCTTACCTGCTAACTGCTATAAAATAGCAAAAAATATAATCGTGAACGAGCAAAGACACAGCCACAAAGGCAAAGCCAAAACCAAAACGTGTTTTTGCAAAGGCAATCAAAGCCAGTATAAGTGTATGCATTATAACTTACCTTACAGGTAAAACTGAAGCCAGATCGAGCTTTGTAAGGGAACTGAACTGTGAACTATTGAGCTTTCCCTTGGTTTTCTTGGCAAAGGTCAGGGATCTTGAAGCATGCTCTGTGATAACAACCTAGCTGATAATACTTTATAAACGGGTTTTCAGCGCTCTAATTAAACTGATTAGTGTTCTAGTGTTTGGTTTCAGAAGACTGTGACAATGCCACTATCAAGTTAGCAAGGTTAGACAATTCGCACGCATAGTAATAGTAGAATTCTTATTATACCCTTACAGGGTATTATAATTTCAGTCAAAAGTTTGTAGCGCAGTAAAGAAGTTATTTCCGACCCTATAAACCAGAAGCTTGTAATAATGTGAAGGAATCATTTCCGACCCTATAAACCATATATATTATTGATCAGAATCAACAGCTGAATCGATCTAGCCATGTTTGGTGAAAAAATAAATTTTTGAAATTTTTTCAAAATTTGAAAAATTGATAAATTTTTTGTCAAAAGTTGACAAAAAATTGAATTTTTAGAATTTAAAAACGGAGTATGCAGATTTGTTAGCGCCATAAAAACCAGCATAGAAAAACCTTCCGAATTGAAATTAATGCATTTTTGGCTTAGTTATGAAAAATAAGCATATAAAAATCCTTTATTTTTATGTCCTTGAAGGATATTTAAGATTTAGTCAGAAGCTTGCAATAAACGGAGTATGCAGATTTGTTAGCGCCATAAAAACCAGCATAGAAAAACCTTCCGAATTGAAATTAATGCATTTTTGGCTTAGTTATGAAAAATAAGCATATACAAATCCTTTATTTTTATATCCTTGAAGGATATTTAAGATTTAGTCAGAAGCTTGCAATACACGGAGTCTGCAGATTTGTTAGCGCCATAAAAACCAGCATAGAAAAACTTTCCGAATTGAAATTAATGCATTTTTGGCTAAGTTATGATAGATGGAAAACTTGGTTTTACTCAAAAAATAAGCATATAAAAATCCTTTATTATTATATCCTTGAAGGATATTTAAGATTTAGTCAGAAGCTTGTAATAATGTGAAGGAATCATTTCCGACCCTATAAACCATATATATTATTGATCAGAATCAACAGCTGAATCGATCTAGCCATGTTTGGTGAAAAAATAAATTTTCGAAATTTTTTCAAAATTTGAAAAATTGATAAGGGGTTACATCATTAAAATTGTCAAAATTTGACAAAAAATTGAATTTTTAGAATTTAAAAACGGAGTATGCAGATTTGTTAGCGCCATAAAAACCAGCATAGAAAAACCTTCCGAATTGAAATTAATGCATTTTTGGCTTAGTTATGAAAAATAAGCATATACAAATCCTTTATTTTTATATCCTTGAAGGATATTTAAGATTTAGTCAGAAGCTTGCAATACACGGAGTCTGCAGATTTGTTAGCGCCATAAAAACCAGCATAGAAAAACTTTCCGAATTGAAATTAATGCATTTTTGGCTAAGTTATGATAGATGGAAAACTTGGTTATACTCAAAAAATAAGCATATAAAAATCCTTTATTATTATATCCTTGAAGGATATTTAAGATTTAGTCGGAAGCTTGTAATAATGTGAAGGAATCATTTCCGACCCTATAAACCATATATATTATTGATCAGAATCAACAGCTGAATCGATCTAGCCATGTTTGGTGAAAAAATAAATTTTCGAAATTTTTTCAAAATTTGAAAAATTGATAAGGGGTTACATCATTAAAATTGTCAAAATTTGACAAAAAATTGAATTTTTAGAATTTAAAAACGGAGTATGCAGATTTGTTAGCGCCATAAAAACCAGCATAGAAAAACCTTCCGAATAGAAATTAATGCATTTTTGGCTTAGTTATGAAAAATAAGCATATAAAAATCCTTTATTTTTATATCCTTGAAGGATATTTAAGATTTAGTCAGAAGCTTGCAATAAACAGAGTATGCAGATTTGTTAGCGCCATAAAAACCAGCATAGAAAAACTTTCCGAATTGAAATTAATGCATTTTTGGCTAAGTTATGATAGATGGAAAACTTGGTTTTACTCAAAAAATAAGCATATAAAAATCCTTTATTATTATATCCTTGAAGGATATTTAAGATTTAGTCAGAAGCTTGTAATAATGTGAAGGAATCATTTCCGACCCTATATTATTGATCAGAATCAACAGCTGAATCGATCTAGCCATGTTTGGTGAAAAAATAAATTTTCGAAATTTTTTCTAAATTTGAAAAATTGATAAGGGGTTACATCATTAAAATTGTCAAAATTTGACAAAAAATTGAATTTTTAGAATTTAAAAACGGAGTATGCAGATTTGTTAGCGCCATAAAAACCAGCATAGAAAAACCTTCCGAATTGAAATTAATGCATTTTTGGCTTAGCTATGAAAAATAAGCATATAAAAATCCTTTATTTTTATATCCTTGAAGGATATTTAAGATTTAGTCAGAAGCTTGTAATAATGTGAAGGAATCATTTCCGACCCTATATTATTGATCAGAATCAACAGCTGAATCGATCTAGCCATGTTTGGTGAAAAAATAAATTTTCGAAATTTTTTCAAAATTTGAAAAATTGATAAGGGGTTACATCATTAAAATTGTCAAAATTTGACAAAAAATTGAATTTTTAGAATTTAAAAACGGAGTATGCAGATTTGTTAGCGCCATAAAAACCAGCATAGAAAAACCTTCCGAATTGAAATTAATGCATTTTTGGCTTAGTTATGAAAAATAAGCATATAAAAATCCTTTATTTTTATATCCATGAAGGATATTTAAGATTTAGTCAGAAGCTTGCAATAAACGGAGTATGCAGATTTGTTAGCGCCATAAAAACCAGCATAGAAAAACTTTCCGAATTGAAATTAATGCATTTGTGGCTAAGTTATGATAGATGGAAAACTTGGTTTTACTCAAAAAATAAGCATATAAAAATCCTTTATTATTATATCCTTGAAGGATATTTAAGATTTAGTCAGAAGCTTGTAATAATGTGAAGGAATCATTTCCGACCCTATAAACCATATATATTATTGATCAGAATCAACAGCTGAATCGATCTAGCCATGTTTGGTGAAAAAATAAATTTTCGAAATTTTTTCAAAATTTGAAAAATTGATAAGGGGTTAAAATTGTCAAAATTTGACAAAAAATTGAATTTTTAGAATTTAAAAACGGAGTATGCAGATTTGTTAGCGCCATAAAAACCAGCATAGAAAAACCTTCCGAATAGAAATTAATGCATTTTTGGCTTAGTTATGAAAAATAAGCATATAAAAATCCTTTATTTTTATATCCTTGAAGGATATTTAAGATTTAGTCAGAAGCTTGCAATAAACAGAGTATGCAGATTTGTTAGCGCCATAAAAACCAGCATAGAAAAACTTTCCGAATTGAAATTAATGCATTTTTGGCTAAGTTATGATAGATGGAAAACTTGGTTTTACTCAAAAAATAAGCATATAAAAATCCTTTATTATTATATCCTTGAAGGATATTTAAGATTTAGTCAGAAGCTTGTAATAATGTGAAGGAATCATTTCCGACCCTATATTATTGATCAGAATCAACAGCTGAATCGATCTAGCCATGTTTGGTGAAAAAATAAATTTTCGAAATTTTTTCTAAATTTGAAAAATTGATAAGGGGTTACATCATTAAAATTGTCAAAATTTGACAAAAAATTGAATTTTTAGAATTTAAAAACGGAGTATGCAGATTTGTTAGCGCCATAAAAACCAGCATAGAAAAACCTTCCGAATTGAAATTAATGCATTTTTGGCTTAGCTATGAAAAATAAGCATATAAAAATCCTTTATTTTTATATCCTTGAAGGATATTTAAGATTTAGTCAGAAGCTTGTAATAATGTGAAGGAATCATTTCCGACCCTATATTATTGATCAGAATCAACAGCTGAATCGATCTAGCCATGTTTGGTGAAAAAATAAATTTTCGAAATTTTTTCAAAATTTGAAAAATTGATAAGGGGTTACATCATTAAAATTGTCAAAATTTGACAAAAAATTGAATTTTTAGAATTTAAAAACGGAGTATGCAGATTTGTTAGCGCCATAAAAACCAGCATAGAAAAACCTTCCGAATTGAAATTAATGCATTTTTGGCTTAGTTATGAAAAATAAGCATATAAAAATCCTTTATTTTTATATCCATGAAGGATATTTAAGATTTAGTCAGAAGCTTGCAATAAACGGAGTATGCAGATTTGTTAGCGCCATAAAAACCAGCATAGAAAAACTTTCCGAATTGAAATTAATGCATTTTTGGCTAAGTTATGATAGATGGAAAACTTGGTTTTACTCAAAAAATAAGCATATAAAAATCCTTTATTATTATATCCTTGAAGGATATTTAAGATTTAGTCAGAAGCTTGTAATAATGTGAAGGAATCATTTCCGACCCTATAAACCATATATATTATTGATCAGAATCAACAGCTGAATCGATCTAGCCATGTTTGGTGAAAAAATAAATTTTCGAAATTTTTTCAAAATTTGAAAAATTGATAAGGGGTTACATCATTAAAATTGTCAAAATTTGACAAAAAATTGAATTTTTAGAATTTAAAAACGGAGTATGCAGATTTGTTAGCGCCATAAAAACCAGCATAGAAAAACCTTCCGAATTGAAATTAATGCATTTTTGGCTTAGTTATGAAAAATAAGCATATAAAAATCCTTTATTTTTATATCCTTGAAGGATATTTAAGATTTAGTCAGAAGCTTTCAATAAACAGAGTATGCAGATTTGTTAGCGCCATAAAAACCAGCATAGAAAAACTTTCCGAATTGAAATTAATGCATTTTTGGCTAAGTTATGATAGATGGAAAACTTGGTTTTACTCAAAAAATAAGCATATAAAAATCCTTTATTATTATATCCTTGAAGGATATTTAAGATTTAGTCAGAAGCTTGTAATAATGTGAAGGAATCATTTCCGACCCTATAAACCATATATATTATTGATCAGAATCAACAGCTGAATCGATCTAGCCATGTTTGGTGAAAAAATAAATTTTCGAAATTTTTTCTAAATTTGAAAAATTGATAAGGGGTTACATCATTAAAATTGTCAAAATTTGACAAAAAATTGAATTTTTAGAATTTAAAAACGGAGTATGCAGATTTGTTAGCGCCATAAAAACCAGCATAGAAAAACCTTCCGAATTGAAATTAATGCATTTTTGGCTTAGCTATGAAAAATAAGCATATAAAAATCCTTTATTTTTATATCCTTGAAGGATATTTAAGATTTAGTCAGAAGCTTGTAATAATGTGAAGGAATCATTTCCGACCCTATATTATTGATCAGAATCAACAGCTGAATCGATCTAGCCATGTTTGGTGAAAAAATAAATTTTCGAAATTTTTTCAAAATTTGAAAAATTGATAAGGGGTTACATCATTAAAATTGTCAAAATTTGACAAATAATTGAATTTTTAGAATTTAAAAACGGAGTATGCAGATTTGTTAGCGCCATAAAAACCAGCATAGAAAAACCTTCCGAATTGAAATTAATGCATTTTTGGCTTAGTTATGAAAAATAAGCATATAAAAATCCTTTATTTTTATATCCTTGAAGGATATTTAAGATTTAGTCAGAAGCTTGCAATAAACGGAGTATGCAGATTTGTTAGCGCCATAAAAACCAGCATAGAAAAACTTTCCGAATTGAAATTAATGCATTTTTGGCTAAGTTATGATAGATGGAAAACTTGGTTTTACTCAAAAAATAAGCATATAAAAATCCTTTATTATTATATCCTTGAAGGATATTTAAGATTTAGTCAGAAGCTTGTAATAATGTGAAGGAATCATTTCCGACCCTATAAACCATATATATTATTGATCAGAATCAACAGCTGAATCGATCTAGCCATGTTTGGTGAAAAAATAAATTTTCGAAATTTTTTCAAAATTTGAAAAATTGATAAGGGGTTACATCATTAAAATTGTCAAAATTTGACAAAAAATTGAATTTTTAGAATTTAAAAACGGAGTATGCAGATTTGTTAGCGCCATAAAAACCAGCATAGAAAAACCTTCCGAATTGAAATTAATGCATTTTTGGCTTAGTTATGAAAAATAAGCATATAAAAATCCTTTATTTTTATATCCTTGAAGGATATTTAAGATTTAGTCAGAAGCTTGCAATAAACGGAGTATGCAGATTTGTTAGCGCCATAAAAACCAGCATAGAAAAACTTTCCGAATTGAAATTAATGCATTTTTGGCTAAGTTATGATAGATGGAAAACTTGGTTTTACTCAAAAAATAAGCATATAAAAATCCTTTATTATTATATCCTTGAAGGATATTTAAGATTTAGTCAGAAGCTTGTAATAATGTGAAGGAATCATTTCCGACCCTATAAACCATATATATTATTGATCAGAATCAACAGCTGAATCGATCTAGCCATGTTTGGTGAAAAAATAAATTTTCGAAATTTTTTCAAAATTTGAAAAATTGATAAGGGGTTACATCATTAAAATTGTCAAAATTTGACAAAAAATTGAATTTTTAGAATTTAAAAACGGAGTATGCAGATTTGTTAGCGCCATAAAAACCAGCATAGAAAAACCTTCCGAATTGAAATTAATGCATTTTTGGCTTAGTTATGAAAAATAAGCATATAAAAATCCTTTATTTTTATATCCTTGAAGGATATTTAAGATTTAGTCAGAAGATTGCAATAAAAGGAGTATGCAGATTTGTTCGCGCCATAAAAACCAGCATAGAAAAACTTTCCGAATTGAAATTAATGCATTTTTGGCTAAGTTATGATAGATGGAAAACTTGGTTTTACTCAAAAAATAAGCATATAAAAATCCTTTATTATTATATCCTTGAAGGATATTTAAGATTTAGTCAGAAGCTTGTAATAATGTGAAGGAATCATTTCCGACCCTATAAACCATATATATTATTGATCAGAATCAACAGCTGAATCGATCTAGCCATGTTTGGTGAAAAAATAAATTTTCGAAATTTTTTCAAAATTTGAAAAATTGATAAGGGGTTACATCATTAAAATTGTCAAAATTTGACAAAAAATTGAATTTTTAGAATTTAAAAACGGAGTATGCAGATTTGTTAGCGCCATAAAAACCAGCATAGAAAAACCTTCCGAATTGAAATTAATGCATTTTTGGCTTAGTTATGAAAAATAAGCATATAAAAATCCTTTATTTTTATATCCTTGAAGGATATTTAAGATTTAGTCAGAAGATTGCAATAAAAGGAGTATGCAGATTTGTTAGCGCCATAAAAACCAGCATAGAAAAACCTTCCGAATTGAAATTAATGCATTTTTGGCTTAGTTATGAAAAATAAGCATATAAAAATCCTTTATTTTTATATCCTTGAAGGATATTTAAGATTTAGTCAGAAGATTGCAATAAAAGGAGTATGCAGATTTGTTCGCGCCATAAAAACCAGCATAGAAAAACCTTCCGAATTGAAATTAATGCATTTTTGGCTTAGTTATGAAAAATAAGCATATAAAAATCCTTTATTTTTATATCCTTGAAGGATATTTAAGATTTAGTCAGAAGCTTGCAATAAACGGAGTATGCAGATTTGTTAGCGCCATAAAAACCAGCATAGAAAAACTTTCCGAATTGAAATTAATGCATTTTTGGCTAAGTTATGATAGATGGAAAACTTGGTTTTACTCAAAAAATAAGCATATAAAAATCCTTTATTATTATATCCTTGAAGGATATTTAAGATTTAGTCAGAAGCTTGTAATAATGTGAAGGAATCATTTCCGACCCTATAAACCATATATATTATTGATCAGAATCAACAGCTGAATCGATCTAGCCATGTTTGGTGAAAAAATAAATTTTCGAAATTTTTTCAAAATTTGAAAAATTGATAAGGGGTTACATCATTAAAATTGTCAAAATTTGACAAAAAATTGAATTTTTAGAATTTAAAAACGGAGTATGCAGATTTGTTAGCGCCATAAAAACCAGCATAGAAAAACCTTCCGAATTGAAATTAATGCATTTTTGGCTTAGTTATGAAAAATAAGCATATAAAAATCCTTTATTTTTATATCCTTGAAGGATATTTAAGATTTAGTCAGAAGATTGCAATAAAAGGAGTATGCAGATTTGTTCGCGCCATAAAAACCAGCATAGAAAAACTTTCCGAATTGAAATTAATGCATTTTTGGCTAAGTTATGATAGATGGAAAACTTGGTTTTACTCAAAAAATAAGCATATAAAAATCCTTTATTATTATATCCTTGAAGGATATTTAAGATTTAGTCAGAAGCTTGTAATAATGTGAAGGAATCATTTCCGACCCTATAAACCATATATATTATTGATCAGAATAAACAGCTGAATCGATCTAGCCATGTTTGGTGAAAAAATAAATTTTCGAAATTTTTTTCAAAATTTGAAAAATTGATAAGGGGTTACATCATTAAAATTGTCAAAATTTGACAAAAAATTGAATTTTTAGAATTTAAAAACGGAGTATGCAGATTTGTTAGCGCCATAAAAACCAGCATAGAAAAACCTTCCGAATTGAAATTAATGCATTTTTGGCTTAGTTATGAAAAATAAGCATATAAAAATCCTTTATTTTTATATCCTTGAAGGATATTTAAGATTTAGTCAGAAGCTTTCAATAAACAGAGTATGCAGATTTGTTAGCGCCATAAAAACCAGCATAGAAAAACTTTCCGAATTGAAATTAATGCATTTTTGGCTAAGTTATGATAGATGGAAAACTTGGTTTTACTCAAAAAATAAGCATATAAAAATCCTTTATTATTATATCCTTGAAGGATATTTAAGATTTAGTCAGAAGCTTGTAATAATGTGAAGGAATCATTTCCGACCCTATAAACCATATATATTATTGATCAGAATCAACAGCTGAATCGATCTAGCCATGTTTGGTGAAAAAATAAATTTTCGAAATTTTTTCTAAATTTGAAAAATTGATAAGGGGTTACATCATTAAAATTGTCAAAATTTGACAAAAAATTGAATTTTTAGAATTTAAAAACGGAGTATGCAGATTTGTTAGCGCCATAAAAACCAGCATAGAAAAACCTTCCGAATTGAAATTAATGCATTTTTGGCTTAGTTATGAAAAATAAGCATATAAAAATCCTTTATTTTTATATCCTTGAAGGATATTTAAGATTTAGTCAGAAGATTGCAATAAAAGGAGTATGCAGATTTGTTCGCGCCATAAAAACCAGCATAGAAAAACTTTCCGAATTGAAATTAATGCATTTTTGGCTAAGTTATGATAGATGGAAAACTTGGTTTTACTCAAAAAATAAGCATATAAAAATCCTTTATTATTATATCCTTGAAGGATATTTAAGATTTAGTCAGAAGCTTGTAATACTGTGAAGGAATCATTTCCGACCCTATAAACCATATATATTATTGATCAGAATAAACAGCTGAATCGATCTAGCCATGTTTGGTGAAAAAATAAATTTTCGAAATTTTTTTCAAAATTTGAAAAATTGATAAGGGGTTACATCATTAAAATTGTCAAAATTTGACAAAAAATTGAATTTTTAGAATTTAAAAACGGAGTATGCAGATTTGTTAGCGCCATAAAAACCAGCATAGAAAAACCTTCCGAATTGAAATTAATGCATTTTTGGCTTAGTTATGAAAAATAAGCATATAAAAATCCTTTATTTTTATATCCTTGAAGGATATTTAAGATTTAGTCAGAAGCTTGAAAAAAACAGAGTATGCAGATTTGTTAGCGCCATAAAAACCAGCATAGAAAAACTTTCCGAATTGAAATTAATGCATTTTTGGCTAAGTTATGATAGATGGAAAACTTGGTTTTACTCAAAAAATAAGCATATAAAAATCCTTTATTATTATATCCTTGAAGGATATTTAAGATTTAGTCAGAAGCTTGCAATAATGTGAAGGAATCATTTCAGACCCTATAAACCATATATATTATTGATCAGAATCAACAGCTGAATCGATCTAGCCATGTTTGGTGAAAAAATAAATTTTCGAAATTTTTTCAAAATTTGAAAAATTGATAAGGGGTTACATCATTAAAATTGTCAAAATTTGACAAAAAATTGAATTTTTAGAATTTAAAAACGGAGTATGCAGATTTGTTAGCGCCATAAAAACCAGCATAGAAAAACCTTCCGAATTGAAATTAATGCATTTTTGGCTTAGTTATGAAAAATAAGCATATAAAAATCCTTTATTTTTATATCCTTGAAGGATATTTAAGATTTAGTCAGAAGCTTGCAATAAACAGAGTATGCAGATTTGTTAGCGCCATAAAAACCAGCATAGAAAAACTTTCCGAATTGAAATTAATGCATTTTTGGCTAAGTTATGATAGATGGAAAACTTGGTTATACTCAAAAAATAAGCATATAAAAATCCTTTATTATTATATCCTTGAAGGATATTTAAGATTTAGTCAGAAGCTTGTAATAATGTGAAGGAATCATTTCCGACCCTATAAACCATATATATTATTGATCAGAATCAACAGCTGAATCGATCTAGCCATGTTTGGTGAAAAAATAAATTTTCGAAATTTTTTCAAAATTTGAAAAATTGATAAGGGGTTACATCATTAAAATTGTCAAAATTTGACAAAAAATTGAATTTTTAGAATTTAAAAACGGAGTATGCAGATTTGTTAGCGCCATAAAAACCAGCATAGAAAAACCTTCCGAATTGAAATTAATGCATTTTTGGCTTAGTTATGAAAAATAAGCATATAAAAATCCTTTATTTTTATATCCTTGAAGGATATTTAAGATTTAGTCAGAAGCTTGCAATAAACAGAGTATGCAGATTTGTTAGCGCCATAAAAACCAGCATAGAAAAACTTTCCGAATTGAAATTAATGTATTTTTGGCTAAGTTATGATAGATGGAAAACTTGGTTTTACTCAAAAAATAAGCATATAAAAATCCTTTATTATTATATCCTTGAAGGATATTTAAGATTTAGTCAGAAGCTTGTAATAATGTGAAGGAATCATTTCCGACCCTATAAACCATATATATTATTGATCAGAATCAACAGCTGAATCGATCTAGCCATGTTTGGTGAAAAAATAAATTTTTTAAATTTTTTCAAAATTTGAAAAATTGATAAGGGGTTACATCATTAAAATTGTCAAAATTTGACAAAAAATTGAATTTTTAGAATTTAAAAACGGAGTATGCAGATTTGTTAGCGCCATAAAAACCAGCATAGAAAAACCTTCCGAATTGAAATTAATGCATTTTTGGCTTAGTTATGAAAAATAAGCATATAAAAATCCTTTATTTTTATATCCTTGAAGGATATTTAAGATTTAGTCAGAAGCTTGCAATAAACAGAGTATGCAGATTTGTTAGCGCCATAAAAACCAGCATAGAAAAACTTTCCGAATTGAAATTAATGCATTTTTGGCTAAGTTATGATAGATGGAAAACTTGGTTATACTCAAAAAATAAGCATATAAAAATCCTTTATTATTATATCCTTGAAGGATATTTAAGATTTAGTCAGAAGCTTGTAATAATGTGAAGGAATCATTTCCGACCCTATAAACCATATATATTATTGATCAGAATCAACAGCTGAATCGATCTAGCCATGTTTGGTGAAAAAATAAATTTTCGAAATTTTTTCAAAATTTGAAAAATTGATAAGGGGTTACATCATTAAAATTGTCAAAATTTGACAAAAAATTGAATTTTTAGAATTTAAAAACGGAGTATGCAGATTTGTTAGCGCCATAAAAACCAGCATAGAAAAACCTTCCGAATTGAAATTAATGCATTTTTGGCTTAGTTATGAAAAATAAGCATATAAAAATCCTTTATTTTTATATCCTTGAAGGATATTTAAGATTTAGTCAGAAGCTTGCAATAAACAGAGTATGCAGATTTGTTAGCGCCATAAAAACCAGCATAGAAAAACTTTCCGAATTGAAATTAATGCATTTTTGGCTAAGTTATGATAGATGGAAAACTTGGTTTTACTCAAAAAATAAGCATATAAAAATCCTTTATTATTATATCCTTGAAGGATATTTAAGATTTAGTCAGAAGCTTGTAATAATGTGAAGGAATCATTTCCGACCCTATAAACCATATATATTATTGATCAGAATCAACAGCTGAATCGATCTAGCCATGTTTGGTGAAAAAATAAATTTTCGAAATTTTTTCAAAATTTGAAAAATTGATAAGGGGTTACATCATTAAAATTGTCAAAATTTGACAAAAAATTGAATTTTTAGAATTTAAAAACGGAGTATGCAGATTTGTTAGCGCCATAAAAACCAGCATAGAAAAACCTTCCGAATTGAAATTAATGCATTTTTGGCTTAGTTATGAAAAATAAGCATATAAAAATCCTTTATTTTTATATCCTTGAAGGATATTTAAGATTTAGTCAGAAGCTTGCAATAAACAGAGTATGCAGATTTGTTAGCGCCATAAAAACCAGCATAGAAAAACTTTCCGAATTGAAATTAATGCATTTTTGGCTAAGTTATGATAGATGGAAAACTTGGTTTTACTCAAAAAATAAGCATATAAAAATCCTTTATTATTATATCCTTGAAGGATATTTAAGATTTAGTCAGAAGCTTGTAATAATGTGAAGGAATCATTTCCGACCCTATAAACCATATATATTATTGATCAGAATCAACAGCTGAATCGATCTAGCCATGTTTGGTGAAAAAATAAATTTTCGAAATTTTTTCAAAATTTGAAAAATTGATAAGGGGTTACATCATTAAAATTGTCAAAATTTGACAAAAAATTGAATTTTTAGAATTTAAAAACGGAGTATGCAGATTTGTTAGCGCCATAAAAACCAGCATAGAAAAACCTTCCGAATTGAAATTAATGCATTTTTGGCTTAGTTATGAAAAATAAGCATATAAAAATCCTTTATTTTTATATCCTTGAAGGATATTTAAGATTTAGTCAGAAGCTTGCAATAAACAGAGTATGCAGATTTGTTAGCGCCATAAAAACCAGCATAGAAAAACTTTCCGAATTGAAATTAATGCATTTTTGGCTAAGTTATGATAGATGGAAAACTTGGTTTTACTCAAAAAATAAGCATATAAAAATCCTTTATTATTATATCCTTGAAGGATATTTAAGATTTAGTCAGAAGCTTGTAATAATGTGAAGGAATCATTTCCGACCCTATAAACCATATATATTATTGATCAGAATCAACAGCTGAATCGATCTAGCCATGTTTGGTGAAAAAATAAATTTTCGAAATTTTTTCAAAATTTGAAAAATTGATAAGGGGTTACATCATTAAAATTGTCAAAATTTGACAAAAAATTGAATTTTTAGAATTTAAAAACGGAGTATGCAGATTTGTTAGCGCCATAAAAACCAGCATAGAAAAACCTTCCGAATTGAAATTAATGCATTTTTGGCTTAGTTATGAAAAATAAGCATATAAAAATCCTTTATTTTTATATCCTTGAAGGATATTTAAGATTTAGTCAGAAGCTTGCAATAAACGGAGTATGCAGATTTGTTAGCGCCATAAAACCCAGCATAGAAAAACTTTCCGAATTGAAATTAATGCATTTTTGGCTAAGTTATGATAGATGGAAAACTTGGTTTTACTCAAAAAATAAGCATATAAAAATCCTTTATTATTATATCCTTGAAGGATATTTAAGATTTAGTCGGAAGCTTGTAATAATGTGAAGGAATCATTTCCGACCCTATAAACCATATATATTATTGATCAGAATCAACAGCTGAATCGATCTAGCCATGTTTGGTGAAAAAATAAATTTTTGAAATTTTTTCAAAATTTGAAAAATTGATAAGGGGTTACATCATTAAAATTGTCAAAATTTGACAAAAAATTGAATTTTTAGAATTTAAAAACGGAGTATGCAGATTTGTTAGCGCCATAAAAACCAGCATAGAAAAACCTTCCGAATTGAAATTAATGCATTTTTGGCTTAGTTATGAAAAATAAGCATATAAAAATCCTTTATTTTTATATCCTTGAAGGATATTTAAGATTTAGTCAGAAGCTTGCAATAAACAGAGTATGCAGATTTGTTAGCGCCATAAAAACCAGCATAGAAAAACTTTCCGAATTGAAATTAATGCATTTTTGGCTAAGTTATGATAGATGGAAAACTTGGTTTTACTCAAAAAATAAGCATATAAAAATCCTTTATTATTATATCCTTGAAGGATATTTAAGATTTAGTCAGAAGCTTGTAATAATGTGAAGGAATCATTTCCGACCCTATAAACCATATATATTATTGATCAGAATCAACAGCTGAATCGATCTAGCCATGTTTGGTGAAAAAATAAATTTTCGAAATTTTTTCAAAATTTGAAAAATTGATAAGGGGTTACATCATTAAAATTGTCAAAATTTGACAAAAAATTGAATTTTTAGAATTTAAAAACGGAGTATGCAGATTTGTTAGCGCCATAAAAACCAGCATAGAAAAACCTTCCGAATTGAAATTAATGCATTTTTGGCTTAGTTATGAAAAATAAGCATATAAAAATCCTTTATTTTTATATCCTTGAAGGATATTTAAGATTTAGTCAGAAGCTTGCAATAAACGGAGTATGCAGATTTGTTAGCGCCATAAAACCCAGCATAGAAAAACTTTCCGAATTGAAATTAATGCATTTTTGGCTAAGTTATGATAGATGGAAAACTTGGTTTTACTCAAAAAATAAGCATATAAAAATCCTTTATTATTATATCCTTGAAGGATATTTAAGATTTAGTCGGAAGCTTGTAATAATGTGAAGGAATCATTTCCGACCCTATAAACCATATATATTATTGATCAGAATCAACAGCTGAATCGATCTAGCCATGTTTGGTGAAAAAATAAATTTTTGAAATTTTTTCAAAATTTGAAAAATTGATAAGGGGTTACATCATTAAAATTGTCAAAATTTGACAAAAAATTGAATTTTTAGAATTTAAAAACGGAGTATGCAGATTTGTTAGCGCCATAAAAACCAGCATAGAAAAACCTTCCGAATTGAAATTAATGCATTTTTGGCTTAGTTATGAAAAATAAGCATATAAAAATCCTTTATTTTTATATCCTTGAAGGATATTTAAGATTTAGTCAGAAGCTTGCAATAAACGGAGTATGCAGATTTGTTAGCGCCATAAAAACCAGCATAGAAAAACCTTCCGAATTGAAATTAATGCATTTTTGGCTTAGTTATGAAAAATAAGCATATAAAAATCCTTTATTATTATATCCTTGAAGGATATTTAAGATTTAGTCGGAAGCTTGTAATAATGTGAAGGAATCATTTCCGACCCTATAAACCATATATATTATTGATCAGAATCAACAGCTGAATCGATCTAGCCATGTTTGGTGAAAAAATAAATTTTCGAAATTTTTTCAAAATTTGAAAAATTGATAAGGGGTTACATCATTAAAATTGTCAAAATTTGACAAAAAATTGAATTTTTAGAATTTAAAAACGGAGTATGCAGATTTGTTAGCGCCATAAAAACCAGCATAGAAAAACCTTCCGAATTGAAATTAATGCATTTTTGGCTTAGTTATGAAAAATAAGCATATAAAAATCCTTTATTTTTATATCCTTGAAGGATATTTAAGATTTAGTCAGAAGCTTGCAATAAACAGAGTATGCAGATTTGTTAGCGCCATAAAAACCAGCATAGAAAAACTTTCCGAATTGAAATTAATGCATTTTTGGCTTAGTTATGAAAAATAAGCATATAAAAATCCTTTATTTTTATATCCTTGAAGGATATTTAAGATTTAGTCAGAAGCTTGCAATAAACGGAGTATGCAGATTTGTTAGCGCCATAAAAACCAGCATAGAAAAACTTTCCGAATTGAAATTAATGCATTTTTGGCTAAGTTATGATAGATGGAAAACTTGGTTTTACTCAAAAAATAAGCATATAAAAATCCTTTATTATTATATCCTTGAAGGATATTTAAGATTTAGTCGGAAGCTTGTAATAATGTGAAGGAATCATTTCCGACCCTATAAACCATATATATTATTGATCAGAATCAACAGCTGAATCGATCTAGCCATGTTTGGTGAAAAAATAAATTTTTGAAATTTTTTCAAAATTTGAAAAATTGATAAGGGGTTACATCATTAAAATTGTCAAAATTTGACAAAAAATTGAATTTTTAGAATTTAAAAACGGAGTATGCAGATTTGTTAGCGCCATAAAAACCAGCATAGAAAAACCTTCCGAATTGAAATTAATGCATTTTTGGCTTAGTTATGAAAAATAAGCATATAAAAATCCTTTATTTTTATATCCTTGAAGGATATTTAAGATTTAGTCAGAAGCTTGCAATAAACAGAGTATGCAGATTTGTTAGCGCCATAAAAACCAGCATAGAAAAACTTTTCGAATTGAAATTAATGCATTTTTGGCTAAGTTATGATAGATGGAAAACTTGGTTTTACTCAAAAAATAAGCATATAAAAATCCTTTATTATTATATCCTTGAAGGATATTTAAGATTTAGTCAGAAGCTTGTAATAATGTGAAGGAATCATTTCCGACCCTATAAACCATATATATTATTGATCAGAATCAACAGCTGAATCGATCTAGCCATGTTTGGTGAAAAAATAAATTTTCGAAATTTTTTCAAAATTTGAAAAATTGATAAGGGGTTACATCATTAAAATTGTCAAAATTTGACAAAAAATTTAATTTTTAGAATTTAAAAACGGAGTATGCAGATTTGTTAGCGCCATAAAAACCAGCATAGAAAACCCTTCCGAATTGAAATTAATGCATTTTTGGCTTAGTTATGAAAAATAAGCATATAAAAATCCTTTATTTTTATATCCTTGAAGGATATTTAAGATTTAGTCAGAAGCTTGCAATAAACAGAGTATGCAGATTTGTTAGCGCCATAAAAACCAGCATAGAAAAACTTTTCGAATTGAAATTAATGCATTTTTGGCTTAGTTATGAAAAATAAGCATATAAAAATCCTTTATTTTTAAGATTTAGTCAGAAGCTTGCAATAAACGGAGTATGCAGATTTGTTAGCGCCATAAAAACCAGCATAGAAAAACTTTCCGAATTGAAATTAATGCATTTTTGGCTAAGTTATGATAGATGGAAAACTTGGTTTTACTCAAAAAATAAGCATATAAAAATCCTTTATTATTATATCCTTGAAGGATATTTAAGATTTAGTCGGAAGCTTGTAATAATGTGAAGGAATCATTTCCGACCCTATAAACCATATATATTATTGATCAGAATCAACAGCTGAATCGATCTAGCCATGTTTGGTGAAAAAATAAATTTTTGAAATTTTTTCAAAATTTGAAAAATTGATAAGGGGTTACATCATTAAAATTGTCAAAATTTGACAAAAAATTGAATTTTTAGAATTTAAAAACGGAGTATGCAGATTTGTTAGCGCCATAAAAACCAGCATAGAAAAACCTTCCGAATTGAAATTAATGCATTTTTGGCTTAGTTATGAAAAATAAGCATATAAAAATCCTTTATTTTTATATCCTTGAAGGATATTTAAGATTTAGTCAGAAGCTTGCAATAAACGGAGTATGCAGATTTGTTAGCGCCATAAAAACCAGCATAGAAAAACTTTCCGAATTGAAATTAATGCATTTTTGGCTAAGTTATGATAGATGGAAAACTTGGTTTTACTCAAAAAATAAGCATATAAAAATCCTTTATTATTATATCCTTGAAGGATATTTAAGATTTAGTCAGAAGCTTGTAATAATGTGAAGGAATCATTTCCGACCCTATAAACCATATATATTATTGATCAGAATCAACAGCTGAATCGATCTAGCCATGTTTGGTGAAAAAATAAATTTTCGAAATTTTTTCAAAATTTGAAAAATTGATAAGGGGTTACATCATTAAAATTGTCAAAATTTGACAAAAAATTGAATTTTTAGAATTTAAAAACGGAGTATGCAGATTTGTTAGCGCCATAAAAAGCAGCATAGAAAAACCTTCCGAATTGAAATTAATGCATTTTTGGCTTAGTTATGAAAAATAAGCATATAAAAATCCTTTATTTTTATATCCTTGAAGGATATTTAAGATTTAGTCAGAAGCTTGCAATAAACAGAGTATGCAGATTTGTTAGCGCCATAAAAACCAGCATAGAAAAACTTTCCGAATTGAAATTAATGCATTTTTGGCTTAGTTATGAAAAATAAGCATATAAAAATCCTTTATTTTTATATCCTTGAAGGATATTTAAGATTTAGTCAGACGCTTGCAATAAACGGAGTATGCAGATTTGTTAGCGCCATAAAAACCAGCATAGAAAAACCTTCCGAATTGAAATTAATGCATTTTTGGCTTAGTTATGAAAAATAAGCATATAAAAATCCTTTATTTTTATATCCTTGAAGGATATTTAAGATTTAGTCAGAAGCTTGCAATAAACAGAGTATGCAGATTTGTTAGCGCCATAAAAACCAGCATAGAAAAACTTTTCGAATTGAAATTAATGCATTTTTGGCTTAGTTATGAAAAATAAGCATATAAAAATCCTTTATTTTTATATCCTTGAAGGATATTTAAGATTTAGTCAGAAGCTTGCAATAAACGGAGTATGCAGATTTGTTAGCGCCATAAAAACCAGCATAGAAAAACTTTCCGAATTGAAATTAATGCATTTTTGGCTAAGTTATGAAAAATAAGCATATAAAAATCCTTTATTTTTATATCCTTGAAGGATATTTAAGATTTAGTCGGAAGCTTGTAATAATGTGAAGGAATCATTTCCGACCCTATAAACCATATATATTATTGATCAGAATCAACAGCTGAATCGATCTAGCCATGTTTGGTGAAAAAATAAATTTTTGAAATTTTTTCAAAATTTGAAAAATTGATAAGGGGTTACATCATTAAAATTGTCAAAATTTGACAAAAAATTGAATTTTTAGAATTTAAAAACGGAGTATGCAGATTTGTTAGCGCCATAAAAACCAGCATAGAAAAACCTTCCGAATTGAAATTAATGCATTTTTGGCTTAGTTATGAAAAATAAGCATATAAAAATCCTTTATTTTTATATCCTTGAAGGATATTTAAGATTTAGTCAGAAGCTTGCAATAAACGGAGTATGCAGATTTGTTAGCGCCATAAAAACCAGCATAGAAAAACTTTCCGAATTGAAATTAATGCATTTTTGGCTTAGTTATGAAAAATAAGCATATAAAAATCCTTTATTTTTATATCCTTGAAGGATATTTAAGATTTAGTCAGAAGCTTGCAATAAACGGAGTATGCAGATTTGTTAGCGCCATAAAAACCAGCATAGAAAAACCTTCCGAATTGAAATTAATGCATTTTTGGCTTAGTTATGAAAAATAAGCATATAAAAATCCTTTATTTTTATATCCTTGAAGGATATTTAAGATTTAGTCAGAAGCTTGCAATAAACGGAGTATGCAGATTTGTTAGCGCCATAAAAACCAGCATAGAAAAACTTTCCGAATTGAAATTAATGCATTTTTGGCTAAGTTATGATAGATGGAAAACTTGGTTTTACTCAAAAAATAAGCATATAAAAATCCTTTATTATTATATCCTTGAAGGATATTTAAGATTTAGTCAGAAGCTTGTAATAATGTGAAGGAATCATTTCCGACCCTATAAACCATATATATTATTGATCAGAATCAACAGCTGAATCGATCTAGCCATGTTTGGTGAAAAAATAAATTTTTGAAATTTTTTCAAAATTTGAAAAATTGATAAGGGGTTACATCATTAAAATTGTCAAAATTTGACAAAAAATTGAATTTTTAGAATTTAAAAACGGAGTATGCAGATTTGTTAGCGCCATAAAAACCAGCATAGAAAAACCTTCCGAATTGAAATTAATGCATTTTTGCCTTAGTTATGAAAAATAAGCATATAAAAATCCTTTATTTTTATATCCTTGAAGGATATTTAAGATTTAGTCAGAAGCTTGCAATAAACGGAGTATGCAGATTTGTTAGCGCCATAAAAACCAGCATAGAAAAACTTTCCGAATTGAAATTAATGCATTTTTGGCTTAGTTATGAAAAATAAGCATATAAAAATCCTTTATTTTTATATCCTTGAAGGATATTTAAGATTTAGTCAGAAGCTTGCAATAAACGGAGTATGCAGATTTGTTAGCGCCATAAAAACCAGCATAGAAAAACCTTCCGAATTGAAATTAATGCATTTTTGGCTTAGTTATGAAAAATAAGCATATAAAAATCCTTTATTTTTATATCCTTGAAGGATATTTAAGATTTAGTCAGAAGCTTGCAATAAACGGAGTATGCAGATTTGTTAGCGCCATAAAAACCAGCATAGAAAAACTTTCCGAATTGAAATTAATGCATTTTTGGCTAAGTTATGATAGATGGAAAACTTGGTTTTACTCAAAAAATAAGCATATAAAAATCCTTTATTATTATATCCTTGAAGGATATTTAAGATTTAGTCAGAAGCTTGTAATAATGTGAAGGAATCATTTCCGACCCTATAAACCATATATATTATTGATCAGAATCAACAGCTGAATCGATCTAGCCATGTTTGGTGAAAAAATAAATTTTCGAAATTTTTTCAAAATTTGAAAAATTGATAAGGGGTTACATCATTAAAATTGTCAAAATTTGACAAAAAATTGAATTTTTAGAATTTAAAAACGGAGTATGCAGATTTGTTAGCGCCATAAAAACCAGCATAGAAAAACCTTCCGAATTGAAATTAATGCATTTTTGGCTTAGTTATGAAAAATAAGCATATAAAAATCCTTTATTTTTATATCCTTGAAGGATATTTAAGATTTAGTCAGAAGCTTGCAATAAACAGAGTATGCAGATTTGTTAGCGCCATAAAAACCAGCATAGAAAAACTTTCCGAATTGAAATTAATGCATTTTTGGCTTAGTTATGAAAAATAAGCATATAAAAATCCTTTATTTTTATATCCTTGAAGGATATTTAAGATTTAGTTAGAAGCTTGCAATAAACGGAGTATGCAGATTTGTTAGCGCCATAAAAACCAGCATAGAAATACTTTCCGAATTGAAATTAATGCATTTTTGGCTAAGTTATGATAGATGGAAAACTTGGTTTTACTCAAAAAATAAGCATATAAAAATCCTTTACTATTATATCCTTGAAGGATATTTAAGATTTAGTCAGAAGCTTGTAATAATGTGAAGGAATCATTTCCGACCCTATAAACCATATATATTATTGATCAGAATCAACAGCTGAATCGATCTAGCCATGTTTGGTGAAAAAATAAATTTTCGAAATTTTTTCAAAATTTGAAAAATTGATAAGGGGTTACATCATTAAAATTGTCAAAATTTGACAAAAAATTGAATTTTTAGAATTTAGAAACGGAGTATGCAGATTTGTTAGCGCCATAAAAACCAGCATAGAAAAACCTTCCGAATTGAAATTAATGCATTTTTGGCTTAGTTATGAAAAATAAGCATATAAAAATCCTTTATTTTTATATCCTTGAAGGATATTTAAGATTTAGTCAGAAGCTTGCAATAAACGGAGTATGCAGATTTGTTAGCGCCATAAAAACCAGCATAGAAAAACTTTCCGAATTGAAATTAATGCATTTTTGGCTAAGTTATGATAGATGGAAAACTTGGTTTTACTCAAAAAATAAGCATATAAAAATCCTTTATTATTATATCCTTGAAGGATATTTAAGATTTAGTCAGAAGCTTGTAATAATGTGAAGGAATCATTTCCGACCCTATAAACCATATATATTATTGATCAAAATCAACAGCTGAATCGATCTAGCCATGTTTGGTGAAAAAATAAATTTTTGAAATTTTTTCAAAATTTGAAAAATTGATAAGGGGTTACATCATTAAAATTGTCAAAATTTGACAAAAAATTGAATTTTTAGAATTTAAAAACGGAGTATGCAGATTTGTTAGCGCCATAAAAAGCAGCATAGAAAAACCTTCCGAATTGAAATTAATGCATTTTTGGCTTAGTTATGAAAAATAAGCATATAAAAATCCTTTATTTTTATATCCTTGAAGGATATTTAAGATTTAGTCAGAAGCTTGCAATAAACAGAGTATGCAGATTTGTTAGCGCCATAAAAACCAGCATAGAAAAACTTTTCGAATTGAAATTAATGCATTTTTGGCTTAGTTATGAAAAATAAGCATATAAAAATCCTTTATTTTTATATCCTTGAAGGATATTTAAGATTTAGTCAGAAGCTTGCAATAAACGGAGTATGCAGATTTGTTAGCGCCATAAAAACCAGCATAGAAAAACTTTCCGAATTGAAATTAATGCATTTTTGGCTAAGTTATGATAGATGGAAAACTTGGTTTACTCAAAAAATAAGCATATAAAAATCCTTTATTATTATATCCTTGAAGGATATTTAAGATTTAGTCAGAAGCTTGTAATAATGTGAAGGAATCATTTCCGACCCTATAAACCATATATATTATTGATCAAAATCAACAGCTGAATCGATCTAGCCATGTTTGGTGAAAAAATAAATTTTTGAAATTTTTTCAAAATTTGAAAAATTGATAAGGGGTCACATCATTAAAATTGTCAAAATTTGACAAAAAATTGAATTTTTAGAATTTAAAAACGGAGTATGCAGATTTGTTAGCGCCATAAAAACCAGCAAAGAAAAACCTTCCGAATTGAAATTAATGCATTTTTGGCTTAGTTATGAAAAATAAGCATATAAAAATCCTTTATTTTTATATCCTTGAAGGATATTTAAGATTTAGTCAGAAGCTTGCAATAAACGGAGTATGCAGATTTGTTAGCGCCATAAAAACCAGCATAGAAAAACTTTCCGAATTGAAATTAATGCATTTTTGGCTAAGTTATGATAGATGGAAAACTTGGTTTTACTCAAAAAATAAGCATATAAAAATCCTTTATTATTATATCCTTGAAGGATATTTAAGATTTAGTCAGAAGCTTGTAATAATGTGAAGGAATCATTTCCGACCCTATAAACCATATATATTATTGATCAGAATCAACAGCTGAATCGATCTAGCCATGTTTGGTGAAAAAATAAATTTTTGAAATTTTTTCAAAATTTGAAAAATTGATAAGGGGTTACATCATTAAAATTGTCAAAATTTGACAAAAAATTGAATTTTTAGAATTTAAAAACGGAGTATGCAGATTTGTTAGCGCCATAAAAACCAGCATAGAAAAACCTTCCGAATTGAAATTAATGCATTTTTGGCTTAGTTATGAAAAATAAGCATATAAAAATCCTTTATTTTTATATCCTTGAAGGATATTTAAGATTTAGTCAGAAGCTTGCAATAAACGGAGTATGCAGATTTGTTAGCGCCATAAAAACCAGCATAGAAAAACCTTCCGAATTGAAATTAATGCATTTTTGGCTTAGTTATGAAAAATAAGCATATAAAAATCCTTTATTTTTATATCCTTGAAGGATATTTAAGATTTAGTCAGAAGCTTGCAATAAACAGAGTATGCAGATTTGTTAGCGCCATAAAAACCAGCATAGAAAAACTTTCCGAATTGAAATTAATGCATTTTTGGCTAAGTTATGATAGATGGAAAACTTGGTTTTACTCAAAAAATAAGCA
Source organism: Drosophila bunnanda (assembly GCA_035046265.1). Lineage (NCBI taxonomy): Eukaryota > Metazoa > Arthropoda > Insecta > Diptera > Drosophilidae > Drosophila > Drosophila bunnanda. The sequence continues at coordinate 11,558,229 of JAWNOB010000075.1, forward strand.
TATAAAAATCCTTTATTATTATATCCTTGAAGGATATTTAAGATTTAGTCAGAAGCTTGTAATAATGTGAAGGAATCATTTCCGACCCTATAAACCATATATATTATTGATCAGAATCAACAGCTGAATCGATCTAGCCATGTTTGGTGAAAAAATAAATTTTTGAAATTTTTTCAAAATTTGAAAAATTGATAAGGGGTTACATCATTAAAATTGTCAAAATTTGACAAAAAATTGAATTTTTAGAATTTAAAAACGGAGTATGCAGATTTGTTAGCGCCATAAAAACCAGCATAGAAAAACCTTCCGAATTGAAATTAATGCATTTTTGGCTTAGTTATGAAAAATAAGCATATAAAAATCCTTTATTTTTATATCCTTGAAGGATATTTAAGATTTAGTCAGAAGCTTGCAATAAACGGAGTATGCAGATTTGTTAGCGCCATAAAAACCAGCATAGAAAAACTTTCCGAATTGAAATTAATGCATTTTTGGCTAAGTTATGATAGATGGAAAACTTGGTTTTACTCAAAAAATAAGCATATAAAAATCCTTTATTATTATATCCTTGAAGGATATTTAAGATTTAGTCAGAAGCTTGTAATAATGTGAAGGAATCATTTCCGACCCTATAAACCATATATATTATTGATCAGAATCAACAGCTGAATCGATCTAGCCATGTTTGGTGAAAAAATAAATTTTTGAAATTTTTTCAAAATTTGAAAAATTGATAAGGGGTTACATCATTAAAATTGTCAAAATTTGACAAAAAATTGAATTTTTAGAATTTAAAAACGGAGTATGCAGATTTGTTAGCGCCATAAAAACCAGCATAGAAAAACCTTCCGAATTGAAATTAATGCATTTTTGGCTTAGTTATGAAAAATAAGCATATAAAAATCCTTTATTTTTATATCCTTGAAGGATATTTAAGATTTAGTCAGAAGCTTGCAATAAACGGAGTATGCAGATTTGTTAGCGCCATAAAAACCAGCATAGAAAAACCTTCCGAATTGAAATTAATGCATTTTTGGCTTAGTTATGAAAAATAAGCATATAAAAATCCTTTATTTTTATATCCTTGAAGGATATTTAAGATTTAGTCAGAAGCTTGCAATAAACAGAGTATGCAGATTTGTTAGCGCCATAAAAACCAGCATAGAAAAACTTTCCGAATTGAAATTAATGCATTTTTGGCTAAGTTATGATAGATGGAAAACTTGGTTTTACTCAAAAAATAAGCATATAAAAATCCTTTATTATTATATCCTTGAAGGATATTTAAGATTTAGTCAGAAGCTTGTAATAATGTGAAGGAATCATTTCCGACCCTATAAACCATATATATTATTGATCAGAATCAACAGCTGAATCGATCTAGCCATGTTTGGTGAAAAAATAAATTTTTGAAATTTTTTCAAAATTTGAAAAATTGATAAGGGGTTACATCATTAAAATTGTCAAAATTTGACAAAAAATTGAATTTTTAGAATTTAAAAACGGAGTATGCAGATTTGTTAGCGCCATAAAAACCAGCATAGAAAAACCTTCCGAATTGAAATTAATGCATTTTTGGCTTAGTTATGAAAAATAAGCATATAAAAATCCTTTATTTTTATATCCTTGAAGGATATTTAAGATTTAGTCAGAAGCTTGCAATAAACGGAGTATGCAGATTTGTTAGCGCCATAAAAACCAGCATAGAAAAACCTTCCGAATTGAAATTAATGCATTTTTGGCTTAGTTATGAAAAATAAGCATATAAAAATCCTTTATTTTTATATCCTTGAAGGATATTTAAGATTTAGTCAGAAGCTTGCAATAAACAGAGTATGCAGATTTGTTAGCGCCATAAAAACCAGCATAGAAAAACTTTCCGAATTGAAATTAATGCATTTTTGGCTAAGTTATGATAGATGGAAAACTTGGTTTTACTCAAAAAATAAGCATATAAAAATCCTTTATTATTATATCCTTGAAGGATATTTAAGATTTAGTCAGAAGCTTGTAATAATGTGAAGGAATCATTTCCGACCCTATAAACCATATATATTATTGATCAGAATCAACAGCTGAATCGATCTAGCCATGTTTGGTGAAAAAATAAATTTTTGAAATTTTTTCAAAATTTGAAAAATTGATAAGGGGTTACATCATTAAAATTGTCAAAATTTGACAAAAAATTGAATTTTTAGAATTTAAAAACGGAGTATGCAGATTTGTTAGCGCCATAAAAACCAGCATAGAAAAACCTTCCGAATTGAAATTAATGCATTTTTGGCTTAGTTATGAAAAATAAGCATATAAAAATCCTTTATTTTTATATCCTTGAAGGATATTTAAGATTTAGTCAGAAGCTTGCAATAAACGGAGTATGCAGATTTGTTAGCGCCATAAAAACCAGCATAGAAAAACTTTCCGAATTGAAATTAATGCATTTTTGGCTAAGTTATGATAGATGGAAAACTTGGTTTTACTCAAAAAATAAGCATATAAAAATCCTTTATTATTATATCCTTGAAGGATATTTAAGATTTAGTCAGAAGCTTGTAATAATGTGAAGGAATCATTTCCGACCCTATAAACCATATATATTATTGATCAGAATCAACAGCTGAATCGATCTAGCCATGTTTGGTGAAAAAATAAATTTTTGAAATTTTTTCAAAATTTGAAAAATTGATAAGGGGTTACATCATTAAAATTGTCAAAATTTGACAAAAAATTGAATTTTTAGAATTTAAAAACGGAGTATGCAGATTTGTTAGCGCCATAAAAACCAGCATAGAAAAACCTTCCGAATTGAAATTAATGCATTTTTGGCTTAGTTATGAAAAATAAGCATATAAAAATCCTTTATTTTTATATCCTTGAAGGATATTTAAGATTTAGTCAGAAGCTTGCAATAAACGGAGTATGCAGATTTGTTAGCGCCATAAAAACCAGCATAGAAAAACCTTCCGAATTGAAATTAATGCATTTTTGGCTTAGTTATGAAAAATAAGCATATAAAAATCCTTTATTTTTATATCCTTGAAGGATATTTAAGATTTAGTCAGAAGCTTGCAATAAACAGAGTATGCAGATTTGTTAGCGCCATAAAAACCAGCATAGAAAAACTTTCCGAATTGAAATTAATGCATTTTTGGCTAAGTTATGATAGATGGAAAACTTGGTTTTACTCAAAAAATAAGCATATAAAAATCCTTTATTATTATATCCTTGAAGGATATTTAAGATTTAGTCAGAAGCTTGTAATAATGTGAAGGAATCATTTCCGACCCTATAAACCATATATATTATTGATCAGAATCAACAGCTGAATCGATCTAGCCATGTTTGGTGAAAAAATAAATTTTCGAAATTTTTTCAAAATTTGAAAAATTGATAAGGGGTTACATCATTAAAATTGTCAAAATTTGACAAAAAATTGAATTTTTAGAATTTAAAAACGGAGTATGCAGATTTGTTAGCGCCATGAAAACCAGCATAGAAAAACCTTCCGAATTGAAATTAATGCATTTTTGGCTTAGTTTTGAAAAATAAGCATATAAAAATCCTTTATTTTTATATCCTTGAAGGATATTTAAGATTTAGTCAGAAGCTTGCAATAAACTGAGTATGTGATTATTGATCAGAATCAACAGCTGAATCGATCTAGCCATGTTTGGTGAAAAAATAAATTTTCGAAATTTTGTCAAAATTTGAAAAATTGATAAGGGGTTACATCATTAAAATTGTCAAAATTTTACAAAAAATTGAATTTTTAGAATTTAAAAACGGAGTATGCAGATTTGTTAGCGCCATAAAAACCAGCATAGAAAAACCTTCCGAATTGAAATTAATGCATTTTTGGCTTAGTTATGAAAAATAAGCATATAAAAATCCTTTATTTTTATATCCTTGAAGGATATTTAAGTTAGTTATGATAGTTGCACAAATTTTATATACAGAAAAAAAGTGCATATTTGACTTCCGCATCTTCGGTTGCAATTTATCCGATAGCTAACTCGAAGAGTATACTATCTTCGGCTTCTTCAAGTTAGCTACTCTTCCTGTTAAATATTAAGAAACAATTACTAATACTAAAAAACATTTCTAAGTTTCTTAAAATATTGAATATTTCGAATCGAATTGTAAATCATTTTCAACGATAAGACTGATTCTCCCTATCAACTAACCAAAGAACACCTAGATCAATTGTTAATCATCAATCTAAAAAAAAAGAATCCATATCTAATCTCTGAGGTAAGCCCCAAGACTAGGCGTTGGAATCTATAAAAACAGCCAGCAGGGAGAGACTGCCACAATAGCTCCTCAGTCAACAGTCCAAGCATGTTCTCCGCCAAGAGCTCCGTTATTGTGGCCGTGATCCTCGTCCAGCTGGTCGCCCTCATCCAGGGTGGCATCTACAGCACGGAGGACAAGTGGGTGTATTTGGACAAGACCATGGATTTGCCGGAGGGAGTGGTGCTCGGCGGCATTGATTCCGAGGGATACTACAACTACGTGGGTCGCGTGGCAAGCGGCTATAATATCGTGCCCGCACGAGTGGTTCCCGAGCTGGGAAAGGCTACCTTCAACTCCGACATCTTGGCCAGCCACACCACTTCCTACGAGGTGCTGGTGGGCAATGCCACCGTCAGCTACCACTGGATCCGCAGCTTCGATGGTTTCCGGGAGAACAACGCCGTGCCGGTGGGAACCAACGCCTCCAATGATCGCGTCTACATCTGCCGTGCCCGTTACGATGGCGGAGTCATCATCGGAACCCTGTACCTTGCCAGAAGGAAGTGCATGATCCAGTTCGCGAACCTGAACCTGCGCGAGTTCGATAAGTACGAGATCCTGGTCAGGGAGCGCCATGTGATCGACTTCGTTCCCTACCACTTGTAGAAAGCTAATAAAATATGTATTTATTGAACGAAAACATTGATTTACTATTTTTAAAAAAAAGGACCCAGAACCCAGGCCAAAATATTCCAATATTTTCCAAGTTTTATAAGGGGTTACATTGAAATTGTTGAAAAACTTTGATAAGTAATGATATTTATTCTAATTTCAAAAGCTTGTAACGCTAAAAGGCGGTTCTTCCGACCCTATATATCACACATATTTTCTTGATCAGCATCGACAGGAGAGTCGATCTGGACATGTCTGGTCAAAACCAAAAAAATATTACGTATACGTATTGATATTATTACGTATACGTTCAAGTTTATAAAAAGAAATTAAGTATATTTTGAAGTAGTTTCTAAAAAGTTTTAACAATGAAAAGAACTACTACGAACACTATTAATCTTTAACCTTTCCCTATCTTGTTTTAAATAAAATCGAGACAGGAAGTTTACCTCGGATAGCCGAAATATGTATATGTATGCAGTTTCCATCGCTCATAACTAAGCCAAAAATGCATTAATTTCAATTCGGAAGGTTTTTCTATGCTGGTTTTTATGGCGCTAACAAATCTGCATACTCCGTTTTTAAATTCTAAAAATTCAATTTTTTGTCAAATTTTGACAATTTTAATGATGTAACCCCTTATCAATTTTTCAAATTTTGAAAAAATTTCGAAAATTTATTTTTTCACCAAACATGGCTAGATCGATTCAGCTGTTGATTCTGATCAATAATATATATGGTTTATAGGGTCGGAAATGACTCCTTCATAACTTTTCGAGCTTCTAATTTAAAAAATACACTGCAGGAGTATAATAAGACATATTTATAACATACAAAAGTTTATAGATATTTATATATATTGTTGACCTGATAATTTCCAGAAGAAATACATTTATAGAATAAAGCCACAGTATAATTAACTTACGTCAAAATAAAAATTAAAACTATTAATGCCACAATAATTAAATGCGAGTTTTAAAGCTTGACTTTTTAAACCAAAAGAGACATTTAGGGTTAGTATACCCAGCTCAGCTCTTTTTTGAAAAGATTGACTCATAACAGTTAAAAATAAATCATTACATATTTTTAAAAAACATTTAAAGTTCCTCAAATGTAAAGTCCTTAACATTAAGTCATTGTCCATGATAAGCCTTGAAAAATTTGACAACTGATTACTTAAAGGGGTTTTATGGTATTCTATACCGGGAACTCGCCAGATGTCACTATCAACTAATCACTGAACTTTCAAGTGTTAATCACCAATCTAGAAAAATTATCTATATCTAATCAATGAAGTGATCCCCCAAAGAAAATATACAATCAGTCTTACCCGGAACGGAGACCACATGGAGGTGGGCTCTGTATAAAATCGGTCAGCGGACGGAGACTATCACAACACCGTCTCCGTCAACAGTCCAAGCATGTTCTCCGCCAAGAGCTCCGTTATTGTGGCCGTGATCCTCGTCCAGCTGGTCGCCCTCATCCAGGGTGGCATCTACAGCACGGAGGACAAGTGGGTAATCGTGGACAAGACCGTAGACCTGCCGGAGGAAGCGGTGTTCGGTGGCTTCGATCCCGAGGGCTACTACAACTACGTGGGTCGTGTGACATACAGCAGCAACGTCCTGCCGGCCCGAGTGGTTCCCGAGCTGGGAAGGGCCAACTACAACACCGACACTCTGGGCAACCAGGCCACATCCTACGAGGTGCTGGTGGGCAATGCCACCGTCAGCTACCACTGGATCCGCAGCTTCGATGGTTTCCGCGAGAAAAACGCCGTCTCCGTGGGAACCAATGCCGTCAACGATCGCGTCTTCATCTGCCGCGTCCGCTGCGACGAGGCACTCTTCATCGGAACCCTGTATCTGAACAAGAGGATGTGCATCGTGAAGCATGAGAACCTGCCGCTGCGCCAGTTCGACAAGTACGAGATCCTGGTCAGGGAGCGCCATGTGATCGACTACGTCCCATACCTGGTGTAGATCCTCATACTGTGCGGGGAGTGAAAGCTAATCAAATATATATTTATTGAACCAAAACATTTCTATTGTGTTTATTGGGGGAACAATGGCCATTATTTTCTAATTGACTTATCATGTTGCCGGTGATAAGAGCTCAGCACTGATAAGGTCAACGCTGCAAATGTTGCCAAACATTGAGAGGGACTCCCCAAAAGGGTTACACTTTGATTTGGATTTTAAAAGATTTCAATTGTACCAGAAAGTATTTTTAAATAAATTTTTTTTAGGAACGATGGATTATTTTCGATTGTTATAAAACAAATTATTAAACAATAAATTTGATTTGTTCTGAATACCATCTAGTAGTTCGAAACAGTTTAGGACTCGACTAACTATTTGAAATTAGGTTAATTAAGAACTATATGAAGATATATAAAAGGTTCTAACTATTTGTTTAATAAATCAAATGTTTCTCAACCTATTGTATTAAATTTTTCAGATGATTACTGTACAAATATTTTTAATACATATTAATTAGTTTATAAATTTAAAGCTTCAGGTATGACCATTTAAGGATTACCATCTTATCTTAATCTAGTTTACTATTTCGCAATAAGGCTAAATGTTTGGAAAGTTAGCTTAAGCCTTGCTTTCAATTACATTAACTAAACAAAGTATTTATTTAAACATAAAATTGTTTAGCCTTGCTAAAATGGATATGTTTCTGATTGGATATGTTAAACACCTATTAAATACCTGAATCAACGAATTCAAATATACTCTTAGCTTATACAATAAACACAAGTTATGAAATAGTAACTGAGAGCGAGGGGGGACTTTTTGCTACCAAAAATATGGCTTATTTTTAGAGGAAGCCATAAATCTACTATGCGTAGACTCACTCCCAAGTCAGTTAGTCACCGTTACCGATGCTATCGATGCCAATCTTCTGATAGCGATAAGTGTAATTGGAGACAGGAGATAAGGTGGCGACTATAAAAGTCGTTACCTGGCTGGGCAGTTACTCAAAGCGAATCCACCAGCTCCTCAAGATGTACAAAGTTGCCTGCCTGGTCTTGGCCCTGTTCGCAGTGGCCAACGCTGTTCCCTCGACCTATGGTAAGAGTTTGGACTCCTGAAAAATACACCTCAAGCCGGGAGTAACACCGCCTTCGTTGACCCACAGATACCGAGCACGTTTGGAAGGCGGGAAACCTCTCCTACATCGTTCCCCAGAACGCCATCCTGGGCGGCTTCGATCCCTATGGCTTCAACACCTATGTGGGTCGCGTGAAGTCTGGCAGTGACATCCTTCCCGCCCGCGTGGTGGTGGAAACCGGCACCGCCTACTTCAACTCGGAGACCACCTCCTCCAAGCTGCTGGTCTACGACATCCTGGTGGCCGAGCGCAACCTGAGGTACGTCTGGGTGCGCAGCTTCGATGGCTTCTACGAGAAGGGAGCCGTGGCCGTCGGAACCAATGTCAAGAACGAGCGTGTCTATTGCTGCCGGGCCAGGACGGATGGCGGCGTCCTGATCGGAACCCTCCTGCTCAGCCAGAAGCTCTGCATCATCAAGCACGAGACCCTGGCCCTGCGCAAGTTCGACAAGTACGAGGTGCTGGTGGCCCAGCAGTTTAATGGAACGGTCTACTACTAAATCCACTTGTGATGCCAGCTTACGATCTCAGGATCCCTTTTAAAGATTAATAAAATGAGGAAAACTATTTAATTGAAATTATTACAACTGTTTTGAACCATTTTTGCGGGTTTAATTAAATTAAATAATAGAAAACTCAAGTTCAATTCCAAAATGCCCAATAAATATGGATATATAGTATAGTAAATTATATTAAATTTTGTTCGGTAAAAACAATACACAAACTTAAAGAACATTTTTCGAATATTTGTATACCCTTGCAGGGTAGTATAATTATCTTCTTTTTAAGTGAGAAGCTTGTTACAATGTGAAGGAGTCATTTCCGACCCTATAATCCATATATATTATTGATCAGAATCAACAGCTGAATCGATCCAGCCATGTTTGGTGAAAAAATAAATTTTCGAAATTTTTTCAAAATTTGAAAAATTGATAAGGGGTTACATCATTAAAATTGTCAAAATTTGACAAAAAATTGAATTTTTAGAATTTAAAAACGGAGTATGCAGATTTGTTAGCGCCATAAAAAGCAGCATAGAAAAACCTTCCGAATTGAAATTAATGCATTTTTGGCTTAGTTATGAAAAATAAGCATATAAAAATCCTTTATTTTTATATCCTTGAAGGATATTTAAGATTTAGTCAGAAGCTTGCAATAAACAGAGTATGCAGATTTGTTAGCGCCATAAAAACCAGCATAGAAAAACTTTTCGAATTGAAATTAATGCATTTTTGGCTAAGTTATGATAGATGGAAAACTTGGTTTTACTCAAAAAAAAAAGCATATAAAAATCCTTTATTATTATATCCTTGAAGGATATTTAAGATTTAGTCAGAAGGTTGTAATAATGTGAAGGAATCATTTCCGACCCTATAAACCATATATATTATTGATCAGAATCAACAGCTGAATCGATCTAACCATGTTTGGTGAAAAAATAAATTTTCGAAATTTTTTCAAAATTTGAAAAATTGATAAGGGGTTACATCATTAAAATTGTCAAAATTTGACAAAAAATTGAATATTTCAAAATGTTAAATTTAGTATACAGATTTGTTAATGCTCTTAAAAGAAACACAAAACTTCTTTCCGAATTGAATTTAATGGCTTTTCGGCTTGGTTATAAAGTTTTAAACTTCGATGTGTCGGAAAAATTCACACTCAAAGGGTATACAAATTTCGATCACACGAAGATAGTTTCCTTTCTTGTTGTGATATCGATATTTATTATTTTTATTCATTTAATTTTATAACATAAATATATTTACAAACAACAAATAAACATTTATATTTAAGTTGGCATTGAAAACAAGGTCTGATAACTTTGATTTAATGTGTTTTTGATAACAAGCACACCAACCTGTGGAATACTGAATTTTAAATAACTCGTAAATCTCGAAGGATGATTGCATCGGGATTACATTGGAAAGGAGTCCAAATTTAGCTGCCATAAAAAATGGCTCCGATAAATACCGTTAAGTCCCGTTGACTGAAGTTTTTTAAGGGGGTTTTGGAAACTATCAGAGTTCGCAGAAGGGATCGATAAGATAAGCAAACGGATTGCCAATTGGCCTCTTGAACCGCACAGACATCACTCAGTACTGATTAGGTTTTCACTAAATAATATAAGCCATAAATTAGCTCAACAGGTTTTCATCAACCTAATGATGAATCCTGATAACAGTTTAAATTCTATTTGTTGAGAAACCATATAGTTAATACATCGACTGGCATCTAAAATATGAAAAAGAGAAAAGAAGAAAACATTGTTACTGCTTTTCAGGCTTAAATTTATAGTTCCTTACTTACTCAGCAAACTATCCTGTACTCAGATCATCGTTAAACTGTACAGGATGCCCATCAGTAACCAGCTAAGGTGGTTCATCACAGCCGCTGCGGAGGCCTTCTCGTCCTGCCACCAGGTCCACTCGTCTCGATACAGGCGAGGATCGCACTTGGGGTCCGCTGGCTTATTGTTGGGAGGATGAGCATTGCGGGCAAACTGCTGGATCCTTTGCCAGAGTTCCAGAAACACAGTCGAGTTGCGGTACTCCTCATAGAGATTGCTCTGCTCGCAGGGATCGGCCTCGATGTCAAAGAGACATGGTGCTTGGAGGGGCAGGCAGGGTCGGATTCCAGTCGAAGGTTTGCCACACTCAACACTGGCCTGTGCCCTCAGTCCACTGATGTTGCGCTTCCCAGGACTAACCTGCTGCAGGAGCTGCCAGACGCTGGTGTTTCGGATGAGATCATCGTACGCCACGGAGCGAGGATCCATTTCGCCGCTGGTCACTCGATCGCCAAGCCAGCCGTCGTAGCTGCCGCCACTGGTGGTGCCGCTGACCACCTTCCACTTGCCGCGCATATAGGACAAATGCGGTTCCTCCTCCGCTTCGTCGATTACATGGACTATCTCACGCTCCACCGACTCATAGCCGTACCTGAGGGCCGACCACAGATTCAAGCCATCTAGCTGTAGTCCTGGATCTGGAGATATGCCCGCTGCTGCAGCCAACGTGGGCAGTAGGTCGCCAATGTAGATCTGCTGCTTCCACACGCTGCCCAGGCGCTCGAACTCGGTGCTCCAAATAGCTGCCGAGGATCGCAGGCCTCCCTCCCAGGGGGAGTTCTTTTGCTGAAGGGAAAAGGGGGAAATAAATACCTAGATCGCTAGATGTGTATACTTAAGTACTCACCCCCCTCAGAGGATAGTTGGAGGCGGTGGTGGAATGCTGACCCAGGGTTGGCCCTCCGTTGTCGGACAGAAAAATCACGATGCTGTTCTGAAGCATATCCTGTCGTGCCAGAGCTTCGATGACCCTGCCCACGCTCCTGTCCAAGCGGGAAACCATCGCCGCGTAGTAGCGATGCGTCTCATTGAGGATGTAACCGAAGTGGGCCAGCTCATCTTCGGGCGCCTGCATGGGATTGTCCTCGTTGGCGGCATGGGGGGCCAGGTGACTCAGCAACAGGAACAGGGGCTGGGTGCTGTTCTTCGAGCCATGATCATCTATCTCCTGCACAGCAGCATCGGTGAGGATATCGGTGACATAGTGACCCACCTGATCGTGAGTGGGTGAGAGATTCTCCCGGAAGTCGTGGCCTTTGTAACCCTTGTTCTAAGCTTTATTAGTTAGTACTGAATATTGACTTGTCGAAAACATTCCTTACGTTTTGCTCATAGCTTTGATCATAGTAATCCACATAGGCACCCAAATAGCCCAGGTGATGATGGAAGCCCCGCTCCGTGGGAGTAAAGTTCCGCTGCGACATCCCCAGATGCCATTTCCCGATGAGACTGGTGCGGAAGCCAGCTCCTTTGAATACATCCGCCATGGTGGTCTCATTCAACGGCAAACCCCAAGGCTGATCGTTCACTATCACATAATGCTGCATGCCTAAAAAACAATGATTTATTAGGGTTTTTATTATAATTAAGATCTAAACTCCTTACCTGTATTAATCGGATATTTGCCAGTCAAAAGAGCCGCCCGACTAGGAGTGCACATTGGAGCAGTGTAGAGATTATTCAGGATCACGCCGCTATATGCCAGGGCATCAATGTTGGGGGTAAGGAAGTTATTGGAGCCTCGAAAACTTACGTCGTCGAAGCCCTGTCAAAGCCTTAGTGGAACCAAATAAATAAATATTATACCCTTACACTCACCAGGTCGTCTGCCATTATAATGATAATGTTGGGCTTTTCGGATGCACCATTAGATAGGGTCATAAAACCGACTAATCCGACTCTTAACAACCAAGTGATCGAGGCATTAGCCCTCAGACGGGCTGGCATCGCCATAAATGATTGTAGAGGAAGATGTGGGCCAGCTACTCCTACTAAAAATAAAAACCACTACAAATTAGTGCAAATAAGCGTTTAAAAAATTAACATATCGAATGGGCGTGCAATTATCAGTTGGTGACACTCCATAAATGATGAATGAGTTGACTGGCTGGACCGTTCCGGATATATTAGCAGTATAATGGCCACAATCTAACCCATTTGCTCGTTAATTTTCGGAAATTTCTACAGTTTAAGCTGTTTCTTTGCCGCTCAATTAAATTACAAATTGCTTGGCAAAAAACAAAAACAAACATTAAATTCAAATACTTAGATGGTAAACATGTATCCAGAGCTAAGCAAAATGCACTTAAGCAAATATTTTCAACAATATTATCTGACAAAGTAACACGCTGATGCCAGGCAAATAAAGAAGAAAACAATTACGAGAAATGCAAATGTGATGAGGCTGGGAAAGAGTTAATGAGGAAGTTATATCTGATCTTTATGGTAATGAAACTTCGGCTTGGGAGAATGCAAAAAGCGAAGCAAATATTTTTAAAATTCCATATTTTGCTATTAATATGTCAACAGCACTAAAGTATATTATTTAACACACTTCACATGCCATAACGATAATAAAAATAATACAAAATTGACAGTCATAATCGTAAATTATCAGTTAAATCTTTTGTTCACTTAATTTAATTTATATATTTCTAAATTGAAGTTAAATTTCCAGTTCTTTGTTTTTAACTCGCACGCCAATCAATACAGACAATAAAAGCATTATATATTCAGTACCGAATCCACTTTAGTCTGTTCCCACACTTTTATGATCGTCTCAGACTGGCAAGCAAACAAACATATGTACTACACACATAGTATATATATTACGGTCTAGAATCAAGCAAATCCAAAAGCACACTTCACTTATCACTAGTTAGAATAATGCTTGCCGCTTTCACTCACAAAAATATAACACAAATATAGTTAAATACTACTACGTTCTGATCTCTAAACCGCCAAATTCGAGGTGCGGAGAGCCACTGAGCAGAATCCGAGAATGGGAATCGAAGCTAAATGCGGGTCTTGATCGGGTGTTTCTCTAACCCGCTTTGTTGTGGGTGTTTTCGCCATCTAAAGAGAGCGGATCGAGATTGGAAGAGCTGGGCCAGCGTTAGTTGAGATCCACTCCATGGGGCATACTTTCAGGAGGAAGTGGTTACTTCACTCCACGAACCTTGACTTTAACTACTGTTCAGTTAAGGGTAACACATTCAGGTTTATAGCCTTGAAGGAGCAAGAGAATAAAGTCCAGGATATTCCTATGTTTTAGAAGGAAGTCACTCTCCTAGGGGATCTAGGATCTTTCGCCATGGTACGGTCTGCAGAACTATAGGAACTACTTATTTTCTTTTATGAACTTACTAACTAAGAATGTATATAACTTATCATTAGTTATACCAATCAATTGCTTAAAGAGTTCATTAAATATACTTGCATTTTTAAAATAAAACAGAAATTGACCTTAGGCCGAAATTACGATTAAAGGCTTCCAGAATTCTTTTTTAAAACTCAATTTCTAATCTAATCATCAAGAGACCTATCTTCCATTTCCGCCTTTATCCTCGATGCTGTGTCTTTTTCTTAGATTATTCCATGAAATTAATTCATTTAAAATTTTAAAAGAGTAAAAATGTACCTACATATATTTAATGTACATATATCCTTATATAAATTTCTATATTACAAACACAATCGTTAAATCCCTTATTTTGAAGAAATATGTCAAACTTTCTTTCAGTGTTTCCTATCAACACTGCTCTAAAAAAAACACCGGCAAAGTCGGAAAGTCGAATCCAGAAATGAGTCAGATCAGATTATTGAATCGAATTTCTTGCTAATTATCATGTGGAAATATGATAAATGTGTGCTCACTTGTTAAATATTAAAAAGAGCAAATACATTCGACAATTACAATTTTATATACAGTTGACCGACCTTTTAGTTTTATAAAATTATTATAATAATAATTATAATTGCATAATGTTTATACTGATGCGAAACTTGTATAAATATTTATATTTAAAAGCTCCAGATATCATGACAATTTTGGTGCTGAAAAAATCATATAACAATTAGCCACTATTTATTTAAAATAATATGGTGTAGCACGAGATTCGTAAAAATAAAATAAAGAAAAAAAGATGTGTTCAAACATTCCAAGAAAGTCACTTAAGGGTGGGAACTGAGTGCTGACGAAATAGAAATGGCTATGAAATAAGCACAACTACAACAGTTTGGAGAGCCAGCAAGAGAGAGCGTGTGATTTTACCGGCCAAAATCAGAGCTGCCAGCCCATCGCTATGAGTCTATAAATGCTATGAAGCATATCTAGCTCTTTGAGATTCGAAGAAGTCGACTACCCATCCAGTTCCTCTCTCGACGTAAGCAAACAATGGATTGGCATGGACGTAGCCAACTTCCTTGCTCCACAGGGATCTAAAAGGTTTAACATTTTTATAACAGGTAAAATATTTTAATATATAATATAATGAATATAGAAATACAAATATAATGGAACAGTAAGTACATACATATTTTTAACAACTTGATTTTAAATATAATAAGCAAGTTGTCTAATAAATCAATTTTGTTAAAACATTTTTTTTCAATTTTTTTATATTAAAAATGTTCAATTTCATTACTAATTTTAGTCAAATTCTGTCTGACGCAGACATTTCCGACCCTATAAACCATATATATTATTGATCAGAATCAACAGCTGAATCGATCTAGCCATGTCTGGTCAAAAAAAAAATTTTTGAAAATTTTTCGAAATTTCAAAATTTTGATAAGGGGTTACATCATTAAAATTGTCAAAATTTGACAAAAAATTGAATTTTTAGAATTTAAAAACGGAGTATGCAGATTTGTTAATCTAATAAAAACTAATATGGGAAAGCTTTCCGATTTGAAAATAATGCTTTTTTGGCTTAGTTATGAATTTTTTAAAATCGTGATTTTTCCAAAATATTCTCATATAAAATTATGGATTCAAACAATTAATATCTCAAGCTGAGTTTGGATTTCTTTGGTTCCCCGTTAAAATTTACCCAAGATCTGCTGGCTACGTCCATGCCAGGTGTGAGAGCCAAAGGTAAAAAAGAAAGAGAGCAACGAAGGCGGAGACAGAGAGCGGCAGCTGCAACGTGTTGTCTGAATGGAAATGTGATTTTATGGCCGGCTGACAAGAAGCCCAAACACATGGTCTGCCACAGAACAGTTATGTGAGGAGCCGATAGCGGACGCAAATTGACAAGCGGCACAGTTTTAATTGAATTTAATCGAATCGATTCGGACGACAGCCATGGAGGAGTTCGCCGAGTACTACGGGTGAGTGAGTGAGTGAGTGAGTGTGCGCCGTGCGGGGGAGCCTCAAGAACACGCGTGCAACAAGTGTCTAAAATTAGCACTAAATGCAATCAAATACAGCGACTAATTTTAGCCACGAGTTAGCACCCACCACCTATCGCACACACACACCACAGCTGAACCGAGTATAAACAATGGCCAAAACTCCACGCGTCCATGTCAATGAAAAGCTCAAACAAAGCCAAGAACGTAGCGCCGTATGAAAACAAAACAATTCGGGGGGTTTAGCATCGATCCAAATGCAGAATACTCTTCAGAGAGTAAAGCTTCAGCTGCCTTTAATTTTGTAGATTTACCGCGAAAACTTTATTCCGTTTGGTGACTGGTTTAGCATGACCTTTTGGGTGGAAAGCGGAACTAATTTCTAGAAGTGGAACGGGTTTCATACCCTTTTCAGGCTTTTATAATTTTATTTTTACACATGAAGGAGTCTTTTCCGACCCTATAAACCATATATATTATTGATCAGAATCAACAGCTTAATCGATCTAGCCATGTTTGGTGCAAAAATAATTTTTCGAAATTTTTTCAAAATTTCAAAAATTGATAAGGGGTTACATCATTAAAATTGTCAAAATTTGACAAAAAATTCAATTTCTCTAAATGTTAAATTTAGTATGCAGATTTATAAAGCTGATAAAAACTAACACAGAAAAGCTTTCCGAATCGAAATTAATGATTTTTTGGCTGAGTTATGAGTTTTCTAAACTTGAATTTTTCGAAAAAATCGTTATTTAAAAATATTGATTTAAAGAATGAGAATATTTTTAGCTTAGTTATGCACTTTTTCGATCGATTCTATAATTCAATTGAAAACTGCAAGGATATACACTTCGGCTTCCCGAAGTTAGTTTCCTGTCTTGTATGTATTATGCTTTTAAGGATAATATATTTTTATTTAATTAATTATAGTTTTCTATATTTCTTCTTGAAGCTAAAACAGCTAAATATATTATTTCAATTGAGATAATAATATAAAAAGAAGATAAAATACAAAACTTCGAAATGAATTTAAATCTCTGAAGCGAGCGCAGATAAGTAGGCAACAAAAATGCTCACTGAACTGCAATGCATGGTTGGTGTTATTAAAAACCGGTTATACTTAAACAAACGCGATATTTACAAAATCGAACTGCAAATAATATAAATAAATATATTTAAAATAATGCTAGAACCTTAATTCACTAGCACACAATTTCCAATTTATACACTCTTCTATTTATCAAACATACAAAATAAACAGAAGTGTGTAATTATTGAAGCCGCTAATCGAACAAGACAATTTGTTAGGGCTTGCGGTAAACTTGGCCCACCGACCTGGCCAGTCATACGGCGAATCGGAGAATTCCCACATATAGTAAATATTGTAAATATATAAACATGTGTCCAGGTGGGGCCAGGAGGAGGGATCCACAGAGGTGACGGGCTTCCAATTAGCATTGTCAGCGTCAGAGACGTGATTCCACCACATTCGTGCCCGGGGCCGAGGATGCGACTCTGCCGCCCTCCCAGTTCGTGGGGGTAGCTCGGGCGAAAGCTTCTCTGTCCGGCTCCACAACTCACCACGATCCCCCGGAGCCGTGGAGCCCATCCGCTATTTAATGGCAACCGCGGTCACGGCGTACGCTCAGAAATAACTGGAACGCCTACTGTCGCTACACGCAACCACGATCAAATTTCAAATTGCAAATTCCAAAAACCCAAAATCAATTGAGTGGCAAACCGATACTGATACAATCATAGCTATTTGAAACTCGATTCAAAGCATTCAAACCGAAGATGGCTTGTAATTTGTGATATTCAGTGCTTCTCCAAAATAAAGCAGCAAAAAAAGTGATATAGGAAATCCATAAATAAAAAACTAAGTGATTGTTAATAAAGAGTTTGGATTAAAGCAAAAGTAAGCAGGTGAGAGGGAAAAAAATACAAGTTATAAGAGCTAATTTTTGCTTTGAGGATAAACCCTGATTTTAGGCAGACAATTTTTCACTTAAGTCTATATTCCTTTTCCTATTGTAAGTTTAAGTCTTATAACAAATTATTTTAGGTCATTTCCAAACATATTTCTAAACAATAATAACCAATTTCAACCAAGAAAAATCTTTAACTTTAGTCAGACATTCACCAAATCTCACAATTAGCTGACTCAAAACTGTAATCTGGATATGTGTGCCAAAAGGGAGATTTCCCCCCACTTAGTCATCGGGGATCAATCCCAATGATCACAAGACTCCAATTTAGATCAGATTTAGCTGCCGGTCATAAAGCCGTTGTCTACATTCGCACATTAACAGACGCCCACTAATTTTCTTATGGCCCGAGCCATAAGTCCAACTCTTCGAAACTCTTTCCACAAATTGCGAACGTGTTAATATGTCGGTTCTGTAAACATCGAGTACGGATAGTTATATATAGCACGGGTCAGCAGAACCCTCAGCCCTCAGACCCAATTACATAGCTTGGGTTATCCATTATAATAATAATATTAATAATTGTTTAATGCACTTGTTCCAGAATGCCCAGCTGGAGCGTGACGAATGCCTTTCGCGTGCTCACACGCAAGAAGCCCCTGGAGGACTCCAATGAATCCAAATTGGCCAAGGTATTGTCCGCGTTCGATCTGACGGCCCTGGGCATCGGATCCACATTGGGTGTCGGTGTCTATGTGCTGGCCGGAGAGGTTTCCAAGCAATATGCAGGTCCTGCCGTGGTTATTAGCTTCCTGATCGCCGCCATCGCCTCGATCTTTGCCGGACTGTGCTATGCCGAGTTCGGAGCTCGTGTTCCCAAGGCAGGATCCGCGTATATCTACAGCTATGTGACTATTGGCGAGTTTATCGCCTTTCTCATCGGCTGGAATCTCATACTCGAATACGCAATTGGTGAGTTTCCAATTGATGGAGCAGCCGCCGCCGCCGCCGTCTGATTGATTTGCTTTAATTGGCCCAAAATTCTGTTTGATTGTGCGTTAGGTTCCGCCAGTGTCGTCAAGGGTTTAAGCACCTATCTCGACCAGCTTTGCGGGAATCCGATGAGCAGCTTTCTGGGCACACACATGCCCATTAACATCGATGGAATGGGTGCCTATCCGGATCTGTTTGCCTTCGTGGTCACCATCCTGTTCTCGCTGGCCATTGCTGTGGGGGCCAAGGAGTCCACCAGGGTTAACAATGTCTTCACCATGCTGAACCTTGGGGTTGTGCTGTTCGTGATCATTGCTGGGCTTTTCAAGGGTGAGTATTCTATTTGATTTTAATTGCTAATTAGTTTGTGAAATCCTTGGTTTTTCTTACAGTCAACCGTAGCAATTGGTCCATACCCAAATCAGAGGTACCCGAGGGCTATGGCGATGGTGGCTTCATGCCGTACGGCGTTTCGGGAATTATCAAAGGTGCTGCTGTCTGCTTTTATGGCTTCATTGGCTTCGATTGCATTGCCACCGCCGGCGAGGAGGCCAAGAATCCAAAGAAATCCATTCCATTTGCTGTGATCGTCTCCCTGGCTATGATCTTTTTGGCCTACTTTGGAGTGTCTACTGTGCTGACCATGATGCTGCCCTATTTCGAGCAGGACGAGAAGGCCCCACTGCCTCATGTCTTCCGGATCAATGGCTGGCATGTGGCGGAGTATGTGGTCAGCATTGGAGCCATGTTTGGTCTGTGCTCCAGCATGATGGGCGCCATGTTTCCGCTGCCCAGGATTGTTTTTGCCATGTCCAACGACGGACTACTGTTTAAATTCCTCGGCGATATTAGCGACAAGTACAAGACGCCCTTTAAGGGCACCATGATCACCGGGTTGCTCACGGGCATCCTGGCGGCTGTGTTCAACCTAAGTCAGCTGGTAAACATGATGTCCATTGGCACCCTGCTGGCCTACTCTATGGTGGCTAGTTGTGTCCTGATGCTGCGCTACGAAGTGGACGATCGTCGGGAGAGTAGAATCGTCGGAAATGGCCGAGCCATGGGCCAGGATCAGGACCAGCCCTGTGCGTTGTGGAGGCGAATCTTCAATCTCAATGGCCAGACTGTGCCCACCAAGCAGACATCAAGGATCGTTACCTACAGTGTGACTTTGTTCTGTGAGTTTAAGTTTACTTTAATGACGAAAATAGGAACTTATAGGAACATGTCCCTTTCAGCTCTTTGGTGCATGGTCTTCTCGCAAATACTCACCAAATTCGAAGAGGATCTGGCCAATGTAACGTCCTTCGATGGAATCAAACTGGTGCTGGGCACCATTCCCTTGGTGGTCCTCCTGCTAATAATCTCGCGCCAGCCCACCTCCGGGGTCAAGCTATCGTTTAAGGTGCCCCTGGTGCCCTGGTTGCCCGGCATTTCTATTTTGATCAACATCTATCTCATGATCAAGCTGGACATCCTCACCTGGGTGCGTTTCAGTATTTGGATCGCCATCGGACTGGCCATCTTCCTGTCCTACGGCATCCGCCACAGCCGTCTGAGGCAGCGGGAGCAGCGCAACAATTCCATGGCCATAATGCGGGACTGCAGCAACTCGGCCCTGTTAGGCGGCCAGGAGAATTCCAAATATGGCAACGAGGTGCCCCTGATCCTGATGCACAGTACATCCTAAGTGTACACTGATATTTATCTAACTTATACATTAACCATACATACGCGATGTAATTCTCATCATCCACATGCTCACCCAAGAAACTCGCACACCTGCACTCATCTTCATACCGTAAAATAGGAAACCAAAAACTACGTAAAGTACAGTAAGTTAGCTGAAAGCAATAAACCTGAATATTCAAAGGATATATCTGATCTTCTGACTGCACCTGATAGTACATTATTAACGATAATTACATTTAGTCAGTTTGGGCATTAAGCATTCGATTTTGATATTATAGATTTTGTGGTTAAAAATTGTCATAGCACGTCCGAGGAGCTAGAAGTAAAAACCAAGTACCTTAAGGAAATGGTCTTGAATAGTTATAATGGGACTACACTTAAAACTATTGCAACATTTCCAAGCATTTAATTTAGACTTTGGACTGTTCGGGGGCACTTCGCTCGGCATTCTCCCACTCCTGCTCCTCCTCGGACACCTCGTGCCGCTCCTCAGCGACGGTCGTGTCCTTCTTATTGGGTCCGAGCATGATAACCTCGCTGTTCTTCGCCTCCGCGTTAAGGGGCGGCGCATAGAAGCCACTGTTGGCCAGGTTGCAAGTGAACTCCTGCTTCCTGGGAGCGTTTATTTCGCGCGAAATCAGGGACACCGCACTGGGAATCGCATTCTGGCCATGCTTAAACGAACCCAGGCTGTCACGGACGGGCTTAGCCATTCGAGGATTTTCCTTGGCCAATCCGGTAGCCAAGTTGGCCACCATTCTCGGGGGAAGTTTGAATCCAATATGCGGAGCATTTCCGCTGTCCATTTTGAAAACATGCCGTGACCGGGTGCAGCCCAGCTGCTTTTCAACGCGCAGAGACTGAGCTGGCACCATGGGCTGACGACGGACCCCTCGCCGGACCCTCGGTTGCGTCATCTCCTGTGACGACCCCTCGGTGGCTGGTTCATGAGGGCCACCACTCGGCGTCTGCGCGAAGCCGTACATCCGCTTGTGTCGCTCGTAGGCATTAACGTCGCCGCTATTGGACATCAGTCTGCTGGCCGATGTCTTGGACACCTCAGGAGGCAGCTGCGGTGCCAGCACTACCGCTGCTGGCATGTTGACACTGGTGCCCAGCCCCAGGCGCTGCTTCACATCACTCAATGTTTGCTGCGCCTGCTGACGGGCCTTTGACGCTCCCACCTCAAGCAGACATATGATATCCTTGCGCTTGGACAAATGGTATTGAATCTGCTCCCGAATCGGACTCAAGTGCTCAATAACAGCCTCTGCCACACGCTCCTTGTACTTGGCCGTATCTAGAGTGCCGGCCTCGTCCAGCACCGACTTGATAGTCTGTCCAGTGACCTGGGAATGGATGCTGACTAGGTTGCTAATTCCAGGGCGCTTTCCGGGATTGTAGGAGATATCCGAGGAGAAGTCCGTGACCGCTGTGTTTATCTTCTTCGTTATTAGGTCAGGCGAATCAGTCAGGTTAATCATGGCGTGAAGATCCTCGTTAGATTTTGACATTTTTTGGGCGGGATCTCGGAGGGATAGAACGCGGGAGGCCTCCCCTTTCTCAACTATCGCCTCGCACACAGGGAAGGTCTCGCCATAGCGACTGTTGTAAGTCTTAGCCAAGTGCTGAGCCAACTGGATGTGCTGCAGCTGGTCAGCGCCCACAGGAACATGAGTGGCTCTGCAAGAAAAAGGATAATGAGAAATAATATCCTACCCTTAAAGGAAAGCCCACCTACTTGTAGAGCAAGATGTCGGCTGCTTGCAGAACCGGATACACGTACAAACCCAGCGGGATATCTTTCACCAGACGGGACTTCTCCCGGAAGTGAGGCAGCTGCGCCAAGCGTGGCATGGTAGTCAATGAACTTAGGATCCAGTTAAACTCGGACAGCTCGGGTATGCCCGACTGGACGAAGAACGTACTCTTCGCGGGGTCGACGCCGCAGGCGATTAGTGTGGCGGCCAAGTTTAAGATGTTGTCACGCAGCTGCGGCGGATTGTGAGGCACCGTGATGGAGTGCATGTCCACGATGCAGACAGTCACGTCATCGTGGGCATTCTGAAGCCGCACCCACCGCCGCACCGCGCCCAGGTAGTTGCCCAAGTGTAGGGAGCCGGTTGGCTGGATTCCACTGAAGACTTTTCGCGGCCACGCCTGCTTGGGCGACGTAAGGGAACAGTTGCGTAAACAAGTCAGGCTAAGGAACCAACTCACCGTTTTAGAGTCAGAGCCGCTTTTCGGGACAGCTGGCTGCTGGCTTGGCTTATTCTGTTTTCCGCCGCCGGTTATCTGTGCAGTAGCCGAGAGCATGGCCATCGACCGGGTGGCCATTCCCTGCAGCAGAAAGCGCCCGAAATGGATGCAGTGCTTCTGGCGAAGGAGAGGCGAACACGAACACGTGGAAAGCAAGGCCGCAAAGCACCATAGTTTGCCAGCTCGAAACATTGCAGTTTTAATTTTTAATGTTAATCCTATAAACAAAATTACTATGCGGTGAAAGGAATTAGTTTCAGCCGAAAATGGATTGTTTGTTAATTTGAAAATACTGACTTTTGAAACGTTGCCAGAAAGATCCAAATAAGTTGGCCAAAAGAAACTTAACAGGTTCTGTAATCCAAGGCAAGGACTTCAAGCCATAAAAATCGGAAGTTTTTGATTATCTATCAAAATAAAGAGTTTATCAGAACATTCGAAAGGGAACCATATTAGCCATTACAACATTGAAACGCAGTTATATGTGATCCTATGAATCACAAATATTTTTGATAAGCACCAACAGTCTGTTCATTCTGGAATAATATTCTTTTTTTTATAAAAAAGGAAAATTGTTTTAAATATTTAAAGTAGGAAAAACTCTAACATCACTGATAACTAATTTAAAAATTACACCAACCTGTGTACTTTCTTTTAAATACAACAGAATGAAAATATACAACATTCACACACATATATAAAATTAATTAATATATATTGATAGGGATAGCCAAGACAATTTTATGTTACATTTAAACATTAGGTTTTGATTCACCAAATTAATTTGGAGCGCATAAAAATAACTAGGATATAAACATAAATTTGTCAAGCAATTTGCATAACGACAAATTTAACACAGATGATATTCGCTAATTATTAAATTAAGAACAATTGCAATGTTTCTGTAACTAGATCTTTGCTTTGGTTTTCCCAGGACCTTTGCACTCCTCATCTTCCAATTCTCGCTCCACAGCCTCTTCCTCCTCACACTCATCGTATTCCTCCTCGGACTCGTCGTATTGCTCCTCAGACTCTTCGCTTTGCTCCTCGGACTCTTCTTGCTGCTTCGCAGCGGCGGTCTGCTTCTCTGCCTGCTGGGCGATAATGGTAGGCTCGGTGACCCGCGAACCGCTCCGCTCTGTGGTGGTTCTCGTTTCGTTTTTGAAGTGCGAATTACCAGCGGTAGGCCATTGTCCACTATTGGCCGGGTTATAAGTGAACTCCAGTTTCTTGGGGGCATTCATTTCCCGCGCAACCAAGGACAGCGCACTGGGAATCGCAGTTGTGCCAGGCTTGTTCGAACCAGCACTCGAATACTGTCCAAATCCGATGCGTGTGGCAGGCTTGAGAGCCGGGCGCTTGCCTTTCGACAGCCCCCCAGTACCCATGTTGGCTACCAATCCTGGCGGCAGTTTGAACCCAATTTGCGGGACGTTGATGTTATCCATCTGGAAAACATGTTGAGACCGTGTGCTTCCTAGGTGCTTCTCCACTCGCAGCATTTGAGTTGGCACTACGGGCTGTCGGCGGGTCAGGGGCTGACGGCGGACCAAAGGTTGCGAAATTGATTGCTCCACACAGGAATCCGATAGCTTCCCGGTGGCCGACTGACCTGCATCACCGGTTAGCGGTTCACCAAAGCCATACATCCGCTTGTGTCGCTCGTGGACATTGGCGTCGGGGTCACTGGACATAAGTCTGCTAGCCGAGGTCTTGGGCATCTCAACGGGCAGAGGCGGCGCCACCTGCACAGCAGCTGGCATGATGGGACTGGTGCCGAGGCCTAGGCGCTGCTTCACATCTTCCAATGTGCGTTGCGCCTGTTGGCGTGCTTTTCCCGCTCCAACCTCCAGTAAATATATCATCTCGGTGCGCTTGGTCATGTGTTGTTGAATCTGTTCTCGAATCGGACGCAAGTGCTCGACCACGGCCTCTGCCACACGGTCCTTGTACTTGCCGGTATCTAAAGTGCTGGCCTCGTCCACCACCGACTTGATAGTCTGTCCAGTGACCTGGGAATGGATGTTCACTAGGTTGCTGACTCCAGGGCGATGGCCAGGATGGTAAGAAATGTCCGAGGTAAAGTCAGTGACCGCTTTTTTTATCTTCTGAGCTATTTGTTCAGGAGGATCGGCCAAATTGATTGTGGCCTTGGGGTTGCCGTCTGACTTGGACATCTTCTTGGAGGGGTCTCGAAGAGACAGAACGCGAGACGCCTCCCCGTCTTCAATAATAGCATGGCACACAGGAAAAGTCTCGCCATAACGACCGTTATAAGTCCTAGCCAGGTGCTGAGCCAACTGAATGTGTTGCAACTGGTCAGCACCCACAGGAACATGGGTTGCTCTGCAAGAAAAAAGCGAAATGAGAAACAATATCGAACCTTTAAGAACAAAGCCATCCTACTTGTAGAGCATGATATCGGCTGCTTGCAGAACCGGATACACGTACAAACCCAGCGGGATATCTTTCACCAGGCGGGACTTCTCCCGGAATTGAGGCAACTGTGCCAAGCGAGGCATGGTAGTCAATGAACTTAGAATCCAGTTGAACTCGGCATGCTCGGGAACGGCGGACTGGACGAAGAGGGTGCTTTTCTCCGGATCAATGCCGCAGGCGAGAAGTGTGGCGGCCATGATAAAGATGTTCTCGCGCAACTGCGGCGGATTGTGCGGCATTGTGATGGAGTGCATGTCCACGATGCAGACAGTCACGTCCTCTTTGGCATTTTGTAACTGAACCCACTGTCGCACCGCGCCCAGGTAGTTGCCTAAGTGCAGGGAGCCGGTTGGCTGGATTCCGCTGAAGATTTTTCGCGGCCAATTCTGGTTGGGCTAAGGAGGGAAACAGTTATATAAACCATCCAGGCTAACCAAAAAACTCACCAACTCGCTCTTCGAGACTTCCTGCGGTTGGCTTGGCTGCTTTTGATTAGCGCCGCCGGTTACCTGTGCGGTAGCTGAAGGTGAGCACGTCGCTCGGGTGGCCAATCCACGCTGCAGACTCCTTGATTCGGTGCAGCGCCTCTGGTAGTGCAGAAACGGAAACGGGCCCTTCTTGGCCACCGACGATACACTGCGCCGTAGCTTGCTAGCGCAAAACATTGCAACGCCTTAAGAATTTCGTATCCAAACCTTCAAGCAAAATATGTTTGGAATTAGATAAATAAATGTCCAAATTAAAATTTGTTATTCTTTTGAATTTTTGACTATGTCGGCGTTGCCAGATCGTATTCGAACAGCCAGTTCTCGTCACAGCTGTTCACAGAGATGTCCAAAACTTTGATTCTTATGGAATCTGGCTATATTTTATCGATAGTAATCAGGATATAACTATTTCAAATGTTCCTTCATACATAAGGATGTCTGTTTTAACCAATATTTAAGTAGTTCAAATAAATTATTTAAATTATATCATACAGTAAATAGTGATGTGATTAATTTGAAATGTTTAGCCAAATTAGGCATTTATAATGCCCAGGCCAATTAACTTAAGATTATATCGAGTTTTTCAACGGTGTTGTATTTATTCTAAGCCTAATACACATAGTACATTGCATATAACGCCTTGCGTCATTTTCAATATTTATGGTATGGTTTCCACTTTACTGTTTCTACACTGAGAAGTAAAAATATGCAGAGACGTTCGCTTCGGCTGTCAGTTGTTTTCGATTTGGGGGAAGTTTCGCAGTAAATGTTCAAAGCAGTGCAGATTAGTCCAAAAAACCTGGCAGGGGGCTTTTGAGAATCTTAAAAGTTGATGGGTTTGCCGAAGGCCGCAGCCACATTTGCCTCACGCAAGGCCTCAGCACACGTCTAAAAATATAAGATATATTCGGGGATTAGCTCAATTACAGATAAGTAAACATATACAAATATACAAGACTTTGTACTTAATTTAAGTAATGGATCAATGGGATGCTCAACTTACGGGATGTGCGTGGCAGACGCGGGCAATATCTTCGGCTGCCGCTCCGTATTCCATAGCCAGGACAGCCTCATTAATCAGCTCGCCGGCAGCAGGTCCAATAATATGTGTGCCGAGAACCTTGTCTGTGGCCTGGTCAGCCAGAACCTTGACAAAACCGTCCGTCTCGTTGTTGGTCTTGGCACGGGAGTTGGCCAGGAAGGGGAACTTGCCAACCTTGTAGGCCACACCCTCCTGCTTCAGCTGCTCCTCGGACTTGCCCACCCACGCGACCTCGGGATGTGTGTACACCACACTGGGCACGCAGTTGTAGTCGATGTGGACGTTACCGCCGTTGATGCCTTCGATTGTGATGAGACCCTCATCCTCGGCCTTGTGCGCAAGCATGGGTCCGTGGATGCAGTCGCCGATGGCATAGATGTTGGGCACGACTGTCTGGAAGGTGGCGTTGACCGGAATCCTGCCGCGATCGTCCTTCACAATACCAACAGCGTCCAAGCCAAGACCCTCAGTGTAGGGACGACGTCCCACACTGACCAGCAGGGCATCGCACTGAATCTCTTCTTTCTCGCCGGATTTAGCATTCTCCACGGATACGGTGACGTCATTGCCGCTGCGAGAGGCGCCGATCACCTTTGTGCCCAGCTTGAACTTCAGGCCCTGTTTAGTAAGCACCTTCTGGAAGGTCTTGGAAACCTCGTTGTCGATGCCCACACCGCCGATCGTTTCCATGAACTCGATTGCGGTAACTTCAGCGCCCAGACGCGACCACACCGAGCCCAACTCCAGTCCAATGACACCGGCACCGATAACCACCAGGTGCTTGGGCACCTTGGCTAGCTTCAGGGCACCAGTGCTGCTCACAATCACTTCCTCATCGATCTGTTAGGGTTTAAATAGGGTTAGTAATATAAATAATCATGGTTTTTCCGCACTTACTTCAATGCCTGGGAAGGGGGTAACCTCCGAGCCGGTAGCAATCAGGATATTCTTGGTCTTGACCGTCTCCGTGGAGCCATCGGATTTCTGCACCTTCACCTCGTTGGGGTTGACGATGCTGCCGAAGCCAGTGAGCTGCGTGACCTTGTTCTTTTTGAAGAGCATGGCAATGCCACCGGTCAGCGCCTTGACCGCGTTCACCTTCTGCCCCATGAGCTTCTCCAGATCGAGGCTGACGCTGCCGCAGTTGATTCCGCGACTCTCCAGATCACCGGAGTGGGCCATGTGATAGTAGTGAGAGTTGTTCAGCAGAGCCTTTGAGGGAATGCAACCTACGTTGAGGCAGGTGCCGCCCAGCGTCGCCTCCTTCTCCACGCTGACCGTCTTCATGCCCATCTGGGCAGCCTTGATGGCAGCCACATAGCCACCGGGTCCGGAGCCGATCACCACAATGTCAGCCTCATGTGTGGTGGAGTAGCAGCGGGAGTTCAGAGCGCCCAGGATGGCGGCGTTGGTGCGTAGAGGTGTCTGGAAAGACAAGCGGTTAGTGGAGAATTTTGGATTTGCCTGATAACAAGTGCTGGGTCAGTATTTATCACGCCAGTCGCACGCAACTCGCACTAATCTCCGGCCGCGTATCAGCTGCTAATTGGTCCAATTAGCGACCTTGAAACATGGTCAAACAAACCACTAGTCACCAATAAATCAGCCATGTCGGTCATATGGACACTTCGGACGATGGCAATGCATTTTCCAGGCTTTCTTCCCCTTTTCGCGACCTCCCTGTTAGGTTAGATTGCATAACTCCGGGCGAAAGGCAATCGGGAATCGCCTGAGCCTACCTTGGCAACAGCCGACACGACATGTCGAATGGTGAACTGCATGGCTGGTGTGGCGGTGTTTACGGTGAGTTAGGATTCTAGTTATTTGACTAAAAACACAACAATAATTTGATGTGTATTTTCGACTTTTCGTGTTGTGGCTCAGACGGACTTTCCGATAGCAGTCATATGACCGATATCGATAGTTTGGAGGAACTTTTACTGCAATCTCTGAATCCCTAAAATTACAAATCCATTGGGAACTTATTTAAGGAATATTTAAAATATTCAGACAAATAATGAGACTTCAATAACAAATAAATAAATTTCATATTTGCTAAATAATCGATAGATAGGAGGGCGGTATTAATCGAACCTGAGATTCCTGACGGTATAGTATTTCTCGAGCCGCAACAGAACAACAATTTTAATAAAACATGCTGTTTTCGAATATTTGCCTCTACTCTGTCACTGCGTTAAAACGTTGTTTTACACTCTCCATACCGTGCTTCTTATGAAAAGTCTATCTTTTTTGTCCTCCTTTAAACGGAACTGTATTTTTTTGTGTTGAAGCGCTGGCAACACTGATATGATGCATTTTTGGTATTTTCATGCCGCGTCCACATCGCGTTTTCGGTCTAGCCTCAGTTTTTCGCCAGCTTTCGCAATGCGGTCACACTGGTTCGCGGACACAACAAGATGGCGGGGCCTGCTCCCCAAATCAGTTAAAAAACGCCACAAAAACAGAAGACCGATCAAGTATTCGACCAGAAAAGTGTACGCGAAAGTTCACCGCAGCCGGGGCACATATTAAAGTGTAAGCTAGGGCGGCGTTGCCTGCTAGCGTCACGAAAGGCGCAATCTTCTGCTGGCCTTGTTGTTGCAGTTGTTGCTCTGCCTGCGTGTGCTTGTGTGTGTGGGAGTGTGTGTGTGTGTGCGAAGCGCGTACGAGTGTGTTGGTGTGGGTGCCAGTGCCAAGATGATGAGCAACTACGGCAACATAATGATGGACTCGCCGAGGTCGTCGCCTCACGGCGGCGGCCGATCCCCCGTTGTGGCCCGCCAGGACTCCTCCGGCACGTTAAAGACAACGATATCGCTGGGGAAAACGCCGACAATCATCCACACGGGGCCGTTCTACTCAATGAAGGAGCCACCTGCCAAGGCTGAACTGACTGGCGACAAGGATCTCATGACCGAGAACGGACTACACCATACGCTGACCAAGTTCAAGGAGAAGAAGTTCAAAGAGTCACTGGCTTCGTTCCTGCAGAATATACCTGGCATCAACGACCTAATCACGCATCCCGTCGAGAACAGCACGCTGCGAAGCGTGATCGAGAAGCCGCCTATTGGAGGCAAGGAGCTCATCCCGTTAACCCCTGTGCAGCTGGCCGGTTTCCGCCTGCATCCCGGACCGGTGGGTGTCTCTCACAGGGCCGTTCCAGTTTTCACTCTCAAGCATGCTTTCACCTTTTACTTGTAACATCTGCTAGGGTATTATTTTTGGAAAAGTATAATACATTAGTTTGTATATTTTCGTCAAGTAAAGCTGAAGTGGGTTGTGAAAGCGAGAACGGTCCTGCAAAAATATAATGTATCTAACAGTGCTACCTAACTTATTCCTTCTCTCCAAATTTTAATATTGGTTTAACTTTAGTTGGTTCCTGATTACTTGATAAACTTATTTGAACAAACTAATAATACTACAGATTTAACAAAGTGTTTTGGTAGTTTGCCTGACTAAAATTTTCCTGGGAACTTGTTTTAATTTCTTTGCTTTGAACGAAAAAAACTTATTTTACTTTAAAATGTCAATTTATTTGTTATATCCTGTAAGTTGTCCTTTGGAATCTCTGTAATTATTTAATTATTAATCAACCGAATTCCCTGCAGCTGCCGGAACAGTATCGTACCACATATGTCACACCTGCGAGAAAACACAAAAACAAACACAAAAAGCACAAACACAAAGACGGCGTGACGACGGGACAGGAATCCACGCTGCTGGGTAAACTACACTGAAACCTCGCTTCGCCTGAGCCACACATCTAACTCTATCCGCTTATTTTCAGATTCGGCTGGCCTGGAGACTTACGAGAAGAAGCACAAGAAGCAGAAGCGACACGAGGACGACAAGGAGCGCAAGAAGCGCAAAAAGGAGAAAAAGCGTAAAAAGAAGAACCAGAGTCCAGAGCCGGGAGTCGGTCTGCTACCCGGTGGAGCGGGCATGGGAGGCGGTGCAGCGGGTGTTATGGGCGCCACCAGTTTGGGGTCATTGGGCGGAGGGCCTGGCCCCGGCTTATCCAGTCTGGGCGCCAGTATGGGTTCTGGAGTCGTTGGCGGAATGAACAGCTTCTCCTCATCGATGCAAATGCAGCAACAGCAGCAGCAGCAAATGCCAATGCAGCAACAGCAGCAGATGTCAAGCGGCGGCCTTCTCGGATCTGTGCTGGGCACGAGCGGAGGTCCAGGAGGTGGTGGGGGTGGAGGCAGCGGCGTAGGGAGCGGCGGCGGCGGCGGCGGTGGCATGCTAATGTCGCAGTTCTAGGCAGGATCCTTTAGCAAAATAGACTTGGCTCATTACCTCTCATCAGCAGACGTACCCCAGATGCAACGATGGACCTCTGAGAGTCCTCTTAATGCAATTTTCTCGATAAAAGTCGTTTTTAGTTCTTAATTTATGATTACTGTAACTGTAAATTAGTTTATTTTTGTAATTAGCCCACAATTTTTCGTTTATTTACATAATATTTAGCTTAATGAGATTTATTTAAATGCAAGATATGGTACAAAATGCACGCAAAAATTTTCCACTTTCGATTCCAGATTTTCCCCAATCCATTATGCAAGCACAGAACCCCCACATCTCCACAAAAGCTCTTTTTGGAACTCTTACTTTTAAACTTATCTATCTTTTTACTAGTTAGGGTCAGTATTTCATTTCAATATTTTTGCAATGGTTCGTTCTTCCAGCAAGTTTATAAATCCATGAGTAAGCTGAGATTCAACACAACAACAAAAAATGCCTGTACTATTAGTAATTAATTTTAGTGATTAGCAGCCGTATAATACATTAATAAACAAGCTGACAAATGATCAAAATGTTTGTTATTTACTTATAATATAAATAATCTATTAAGTGGCTTGGCCAATTCAAATCTGGCGCCACACACCTGACAGCTTTGCGATAACGGTCACACTTTCTGTATTTTATTCTGTACCAAACACAGTGATGGGCCCTCGAATAAGCAAGACTTTGAGCAAAAATAAGCTAAAAATTAAAAATTAATAAATATAAACAATAACTACACTAGGCATCGGAAAAACACAAATATTTTTCGTTCGTTCACAACGTTCATGTCACGAATGCAATTATTGGCAGAAAATGCTAGCTTAATATTAAAAAAGCTATAAACTAGTTAAAAATGTCATATGCTAGATCTAGCCTGAAACAAGCTAAGGGATTGGTGCAACAGCAACAGGCGCGCCAACAGCTGCTTTATTTCTCAGGGATTGTAATTCATAAATTAAAAGTGATGTGTAAAAGATAGCTGGACACTGCGCAGCAATCAATGATATCTCGGTTTGGTTCACGAATCGCAGCCATGACCATCTACAAGCAGACGTGCACGAATCTCCTGGAATTGTCCTCGGCCAAGGTGACCGAGTGGCTAGACAGCTTTGATTCTGTTATAACAGACTGCGATGGTAGGTCGGGAGGGGGGAGGCGGAAAGGGGGCGTGTGTGTGAAAGGATATTTACCCAGGAAGTTGCGTTACATAAAGATATGTCTACACCCGTTTACGGGTCAGCATCTGCGAATACGTCACCACGCGTATAGAGAGCTCATTGGCGTTGATGTTGTTGCTGCCTCGCAAATTTCAATGTCAAAGAGTGAAGTGCGTGATTAGAGCGGCGACGTCGCCTTTCGGATACCCTGCAAATGCGTAATTGTGTGTCATGTAATTTGTTCTTACATACGTACTTAGATTATTAATCAATATTTACTACTGACACCACTATCCTACTTTTCCGCAGGCGTCCTTTGGATCTATGGCAATGCCCTGGAAGGCTCTGTGGACGTGATGAACCAATTTAAGGCCATGGGCAAGTCCATCTACTTTTGCACAAACAACTCTACGAAGACCCGCTCGGAGCTCCTGAAGAAGGGTATCGATCTTGGGTTTAACATTAAGGAGAGCGGCATCATATCCACCGCCCATGCCACGGCCGCATATCTTAAGCGTCGCAACTTCAAAAAGCGTGTGTACGTGATAGGAAGCGAGGGCATTACCCAGGAACTGGACGCTGTTGGTATTGCCCATACCAAAATTGGACCCGAAATCATGCAGGGATCGCTGGCCGAATTCATGGCACAGCATTTAAAACTGGACACGGACATCGGTGCTGTGGTCGTGGGCTTTGATGAGCACTTCAGCTTTCCCAAAATGATGAAGGCCGCCTCGTACCTGAACGACCCTGAGTGCCTGTTTGTGGCCACCAATACGGATGAACGCTTCCCCATGCCCAATATGATAGTGCCAGGCAGCGGTAGCTTCGTCCGAGCTATCCAAACTTGTGCAGAGCGTGATCCGATGGTGATTGGCAAGCCCAATCCGGCCATTTGCGAGTCGTTGATCAGCGAGAAGAAGATTAATCCGGCCAGGACTTTAATGATCGGCGACCGCGCCAACACGGATATCCTACTGGGCTATAATTGCGGCTTCCAGACGCTTCTAGTCGGCTCCGGTATCCATCAGCTGAAGGATGTGCAGCAGTGGAAGCTGAGCAAAAATGGGGACGACAAGAAGCTTATACCTGATCTGTACCTGCCTAAGTTGGGAGACCTGCTGCCCGCGATTGTCAATCGTCTTACGGGCGAAAAGTAAATGGATTAATTTTTCGTGTGAGAGGAGGCTTTACGTTAGTTATTTTTATGCAGGACACTGAATTCAACCATTTTTTATCTATATCTAACACAAATTTATAGTACAATTTATTCGGCAGAATATACACATATTTAAATCTAAATAAATACACAAGCATTTTGTAGCCGTTCACAAACCGCATCACTTTATTGATATGCCCCGAGCGACATTTACCCTTCTTTTCGCCGTAGCAAGCTTTATATTGGAGGGAGCGAGAGGGCGATAACAGTTTTCCCCAATCATCATGATGGGGAATCGCGGCTCCGCTGCCGATTAGTCGAGTCGCAAACATTTGGCGGAACAGTCTACGGCAGCAGAATGTCCAGAGGCGGAGAAGCAATCAACTTGTCCGATTTGTCCGGGGAGCAGGTGAGCGAGTGGCTCCAAAGCTTCGATACGGTTCTCTGCGACGGCGACGGTGAGTTTGGGGCAGCACTGTGGGTGCGATGGGGAGCAAGGCAAAGTGTTTACAAATTTATAGCTTTGGCCAGGGTTGTCGCCTCGTCGCGAAGTTGATAACATCATTAATTAAGCTCATTTGATCGTATTTTGATATTGAGAAATATTAATTTAAAAACATATGTCAACATAGCCAATCTGCCTATTTCCATTTGGGAAATTTATTAAAATTTCTATTATTTATATTATTCTTTTTTGTTTACTATATTATAAAAAATTTTTAAGAATAAATTGTGATTATTTGTAATATTTAAGCTCACACAAGGCTATATGTTTTTAAAGTTATAATCAAATTCAAAATGTAGGACATCGTTATTGAGCCACTTGGCTAAAGCTAAAACAAGTACTATAATTTTGGCCAAAGCTTGTATTAATAACACTTGCTTTGAAAGTACAAGACAGATTTTCTGTGTTTCATTAAAATTAAATCATCAGTCAAGCAAGGATTTAAATAACTCACATATAGCACATCAGAGTACAAATCCCTATTCCGATTTTTCCGCATTCAGCGAAAGCCGTTACATTTCGAACTGACACAAAAGCTAAACGAATCAAATATCCATTTGACACACACACAGGCACCATTTGGCAGGATGACACGCCCATCGAGGGGGCACCGGATGTCCTGAATGCCCTGCAGCAGCGCCTGGGCAAAGCGGTCTATATCATTACGAACAATGGACTGAAGACGCGCCAGGAGCTCTTCGAGCGTTCCCAGCGACTGGGTTT
Source organism: Drosophila bunnanda (assembly GCA_035046265.1). Classification (NCBI taxonomy): domain Eukaryota; kingdom Metazoa; phylum Arthropoda; class Insecta; order Diptera; family Drosophilidae; genus Drosophila; species Drosophila bunnanda. Next base: position 11,592,637 of record JAWNOB010000075.1, read on the forward strand.
CCAGCTGACAAGCGACCGACACATCATATCGCCCACAGCCGCCATTGCAGACTATCTTGTCCAGAGTCCAGAGTTCGACGCCAAGCGACACAGAGTTTATGTGGTGGGCAATGCGGCCATAGCACGGGAATTAAAGCAGCACGGCATCGACAGCTACGGAGCCGGCGAGTCAGAGGAACTCGCTCCGGGCGACAAGTGGCCGGACTTTGTGGCTCGCGAGCTTGGAAACCCCAAGGCAGCCGAGAATGTGGGCGCCGTAGTGGTCGGCTGGGATGAGTACTTCAGCTATTGCAAGATGGCCCGTGCCTGTCACATCCTTTGCAGCAATCCAGGCTCTGCTTTCCTTGTGACCAACCGCGATGCCGTTCACAAGTATCCCGGCTTCTGCATCCCCGGCACCGCCGCATTTGTGGCCAGCATTGAGGCATGTGCGGAGCGGGATGCCCTGGAGATGGGCAAACCAAATCCTTTGGTCCTTCAGCCGCTGACAAAGTCCGGAGCATTGAAAACGGGGCGCACGCTTATGATTGGTGACTGGTAAGCGGGATTAAGACATCCTTTCATGGCACTTGTAATGAGTTGTAATGAGTCCCTCCCCTGTGCACCTCCTGTGTTCCTCCTCATTTCCAGCCTGAAAATAGATGTCGGCTTCGCCAGTAATTGTGGCATGCTGTCGCTCCTGGTGGGCACTGGCCGATACAGCAGTCTCTCGGATGTCCAGCGGGAGAAGGGTAAGCTGCCCCAGCCAGATGTGTATCTACCCCGATTGGGCGACCTCCTGCCATATTTGTGAGATACGTCCGGATCAGGCCTGGATCCCCTGCAGCTATCAACTTGTAAGTAAAATGCACTTCTGTTTTCCACTTTTATTTAATTATAGTTTCTGTTTTTTAGTTCTGCTGGCAAGTAACACTCTCTGCTGGATATTTTCTGTATATTGGATTGGGTGCCAAATCGAAGGATCGGAAATCTATCCAAGATCGAAACTATATTAAAACTTCCATGTGTATATACAAAACTAACAATTGCGTTAAAGACAATTAATAATAAAATTATTAAGTAAAATCCACGAAAAAGCGATTCTTCACTAACCATTTGAAGGTCTCAGGATGAATTCCAAGTCAAATACATGTCCTTGGATCATCGTTGACCTTCAATAACATTTGCTTAACATCTGGCTGAACATTTAACAATATATTTTTGTGGGCTTTGTGTGACTTATTTTAAGTATGTTCTTATCGACTAATTATTAATCAGCAAAGACGGCATTTCTCTAATAATTGTTCCTATTTGTTCGTGATCCCAGTTTCCTTTTGCTCAAACTAAACATATTCTCAACTAAGCCATGTGCAAGTATTTAAATTAGCATTAACTCGCAAGAAAGCAACTTAACTTATTGGCTAACTGTACAGAATTAGAAAGGACACCCCAAGTATATAGAGAAATAATTGCCATCAATTAATGCTCTATATATATTCGAAGGGTGCCCATTATAGCAAGTCCTCTGATATGTTAGATTTGAATCTGTTTTGTGTACTTTAGCAATTTAGCGCGCAAAGAAATCCCATTAAGCGTTGTCGTTGTGTTGGTAGCAAATCAGAAAAAGAGCGTAACTGAATCTGAACAGTAAAAAATCTCCTTATCCTGCTTGTTCCTTCCCAATCCCTATACTTTTTCCAGCACCTCCTCCAGCTCTTAGTTGACTGTTCGCCGCCGGCGATCGCTTACTGATTTCTTCGAGGACTCTGTCTAAATTGCTAAAAGGTAACATCAGGTGCTCGCGTCCGGCGTGCTGGCCAGGATGCGTGAGCTCCGCGACAGGTAGCCGTACCAGTAGAACACGTTGATCAGGAAGAACAGCAGCGGGAAGACGATCCGCGAGGCGCGATCGATCTTCGACACGGAGTTGTACTGCGGGGTGCGTTTCCCCTTTCGCCGGGCCTCCATCTCCTCGCGGCGATAATAGGACATCCTTCGCCTGCCCACATGCGGTGGACTGGACTGACCAGCTGCAGCAGCCGCCGCCGCCGCCGCAGCAGCGGATGTGGTTGGAGCTTCGTGAGCTCTGAGTTGCGTCTGCTCGTTGTCCTCCTCCTCGTCCGATGAGTAACCCACATGGGACGGCCTTCCTTTCCGTCCCCGCCAGTCAAAAAAGCTCAGCAGCTTCAGGGACCACAGACCATGGCGACGATTACGGGGAGCCCGATTCCGGGAGGTGAGCATGCCCAGGCGACTGCTGCCGGCGGAGTGAGGCGGTGGCATGCTGATCGCACACATGGACAGCGGAATGACCTCGTAGATCTTGGACTCGGTGCTGTCCCGGAAGTCTGACTGCTGCTCTGTCTCCGATTCCCCGGATTCCGAGTCTAGCTCCTCAATGATGAAGTAGCACTCTCCCGATCCGTACTTGGTGAAGTAGTGCACCACAGCAAACTGCAGGATTGTGGCGAAGATGAAGGCGAATGAGAGGAACACAAAGAAGTCCAGGGCCGTGGGATACGAGACCTTGGGCAGATCGGTGCGTGCCTCCAGGCCGAGGAAGGTCATCGTCAGCACGGTGGTGATGCCGAGGGATACACGGTCCGCGGTGGCCTCGCGGTTCAGCCAGAAGGAGACCCAACTGAGGACGACTAGCAGGCAGCAGGGACCATACACTTGGATTAGGAAGTTGCCCATGTGGCGCTGCAGGTGGAAGTTTACCATTAGCATGGAGTATTCCGCTGGAAACAGATAAAATTTTATTCTATAAATCTGTAAATATTTTTTCTTAAATTTAATCCCTTACATGGATGATTGGTCTCCAGGGTGATGCTGCCGGCCAGATTTGTGGTGGATACTGCCCCACCGGCCGAATCCCGTCCCGTGCCGAAGGCACCTTTGTCCAGCTTTAGTCCTGTGCCACGGACATGCTGATTCTTGGCCGCCGGACCGGCAAACGTGGTCAGTACTTTGCTGGTGGGCCTCGGACGACCTCCAACATAGGGCAGATCCTTGTTGTTGTACGGCCGACGCTGTGGTGTCGGTGCCGCCGCCTTGTACACGATGTCCGTCAAATTGCCAGCCGGACAATCGACCAAATCGAATTGCGACAGCTTCATGTCCTCGGCTATGGCAACGGCGGGTCGTTCTTTGTTCCAGCGATAGATGACATCGGACGTGGTGTAGCCAACTGTTTCGATTATATTGTTTTTTGTTTCGATTTTTGTTTATTCTGCTCAATGTTGTCAATTAAGAGGGTGGCATGCGGAACTCAGTGGGTGTCCTGGCGGATTGGGGACTGTTGCCCACCGTAGAGTTTACGTTGGGGATTCTATTTCAATTGATTTCACGAGGGAAGGAGTCATTTACGACCCTATATATGATGTATATTATTGATCAGAATCATCAGGCGAGTCGATATAGCCATGAACTTTACACTTTACTCTAAGATTTTTAAAGTAAACCAGCAGACGCTTAAGTAAGGTAAAATGGTGTTAGACTTATCCAAGCCTGATAGTTACTAATCCCAGCTGACTCCCACTTCGCATACCTAGACTAGGACTTGGTACCCATCACAGGTCTGCTCATTCAATCATTTACCAAAGCTATCGCACTAACCTGCAGCACCACCGCCCACTATTTTTCGCCTCTCAATCACAACCCTCACGTGTGTTCAGTTATTTTATTTGGTTGTTGCTGCCGCTTCTCCAAAATGCACAAATTGCCAAACATTGCGCCATGTGTGTGTGGATGAGGCAGGTTTACCCACCACCTGAAATCTCCCATCCGCACATCTCCATCCTGGCACCTGTCTCCATCGCTGCCGTCGCTGCCGTCGCCACGTCTGTTTGGCAATCGCTGACTTTGGCAATATTTTGCGAGTTCAGTTCGCTCCTCGCATCAAATGGGAAATTGTCAACATTAAGCGGCTGGCAGTATGGGAGGTGGGGCGCGGAGAGGTAATTGAATTCCTCAGTGCATACGGCCAGCATTATTCACAACAAATCGGAAGTAATAATACATTCCTAGCACAGGTTGGGGCGGAGGCTTGTTCATTTGCGATAAGCTGCCAAGGCAGTTAGCAGGAGGTCTTAACAGGAAGGCAGAGAGACAGGAGGCAACACCATTCCTATCGCCCTCGAAAAGATTGCTGAACAAATATTCAACATTGTATTTCACTTTTTGGCCCACATACATATGTATGAATGTATTTCTTTGAATACTTTCTATTTAGCATTTGAATAGGGGGAAATGTGATGGAAGTGCATCAAATGCCAGGAGATTTACTCATTGTTGTAGCCGGAAAATAATGGAAATGTCATATGCAGGGGAAAAACTGCGGCAGAGCCCGGCATAAGGGGGTTCTGGGGTATTTTTGGAATATGGTAATTAGAGCTGATTGCCGCTTACATAAATGCTGACCCGAATTATATACTAGAATTCTGTGCAGTTAATAGCATAGATGGACCAAAAAAAAAATATACTCTAAGTCTCCCTTTAGTTTCCCTCAACCAGCAAGCCTTGTAAACTCTCGCACGGCTTTCAAACCGCATTAGGATATGCCATTAAGCCATTACTTCATCTAATCCGCATCCATCATTCGGACGCATGGAAACCACTTCAACATATCCGGCTCTTGTGCCATTTCCCATTTCCCCCTTCAATTCAAAGCCCATCTTTCTCCCCACAGTCACATCCAATGTCACGGCATTTTAGCGCAATCCCCCAGCTCGGTCTCGGCGTGGTCCTTGGACAGAAGAAGTGGATATTTTGCCGAGAAGAACAAATCATATCAAAGCGCAACGAGCGGTAATTATGCATAATAATTACCATTGAGCCACTGAGTTCCATATGCCCCACTTGGCATCCTTTCTGTTAATGCCGTCGCCAACGCCATATACTCACATGAACCGAACTTCAGGGGACACTTTTGTATGTCCATGGGAAAATCGGCGAGATTCATGGGGCAGCCGGCTTTAATTGTCAGACGACTGGAGTATAGCACACGTCCATTCTGATAGATCCGCACAAACTTATTTGGCGTGGTAATCGTGTGTAAATAGCTCTGCTTGCCATTGTAAAAATACGTATCCGGCTTCCAAATCCGGGCCAGCATCGAGACGCTCAGGGCCAGCGTGTCCTGGGCACCCTCGAATGCGAGACGTTTATCCACCCAGGATTGCCGAAAATAACAGTCCATCGAGTAGGTCTGCAATGAAAATGGAGAAGGAGAGTACAAGGAAGTCAGGCAGGTGAAGGAGGAGGATGAGGTGGTGGAACCAGCATATTGAACTCACAAGAGGCGGTGGGTTGCCTGTTGAACTCAATTGCGTGGCTGAGACACAGCAAATAATAAAAGAAAAATAGGCCAAAATATTACGTATACGTAATATTTAAAATATATATTACGTATACGTAATATTTTGGCGTAATATATATTTTAAATATTACTTATCCGTATCAAATATGTGTATTATGTATACGTATTAAACATTTTTATTATGTATACGTAATATTTAAAATATATATTACGTATACGTAATATTTTGGGGTAATATACATTTTAAATATTACGTATACGTATCGAATATGTGTATTATTTTATGTTTAAATACTTAAATATTTCACTTTTCATTGCTCACTCATTTATCAAAATAGAATTAAAATATATTTAGTAAATATACTTACCATATCCACCTCTGATATGGGACCCATGCTGCGGACCATTATATCGACTTCCACAGTGGCTGGTGGTCCTAGAATAAAGAAAATTATGCTTCATTTTTAACCTACTTATTCTACAATGCGAATTCAATTATTAAGTTACTCGAAACATATTTATAAATGGTAATTTATTGATTATACTACCATAAATTAAAAAGAATTTCGTTGTCTACTCTATAGTAAGGAAAATTCTTAAGGTTTCAATATAAAAATCATATGCTTTAAAACTTGTTAAGACAGTATGGCATTTAAGTACATTATATTTCATTCTAAGTTAATTTAAATTCCTAACAATAAATGCCTCAAAATCTTGTCAAAAGCCTTTGCTTCATTGGGCTTAGCTGAGCTATGGAATATGGGCCTTCTTTTGAACCGAAGGCCACGCAAATCCAACTATATAATCCACCTACCTTACTACCCATATATCGGTTTTTGTTCAACCATGAATATTCATATGCAAGTCGCGGTCCCTAAATGAAAATGTTAAATGCTCCTCCTCTGTGTGAACAATGACACTTAAGCCGCTTGGCAGACAGTCCCAAACCCTCGGTAGCTGCCAGCTTTCCAGCCTCCTGCCGCCCATTTTTATCTAGCTTTTCTGCACTAATATGCAATTTTTCAGGTCCTAGATTCGCCTCCGTTCCCGAAGCGCCCTCGAAATCCTATTTTTTTTTTTTCGTTTTTTTGTATTTTGCCTATGCGAACAGTTTTTAATGACTTTGCTGCCGACGAGCTCAGTAGGCAAACATGCGTCGCGTTCGCAGGATGCGGATGTGCATTGCCACGTATCCTTTGAATCCTCTCCAGCTGGAGCCGGATGAAGAGGCACGCAGAGGCAGAGAACGGAGAGCGGAGGGCCCATTCTTAATGAAGTGTTAAAAAACAATGTAATTTGGTCTTAAGCCATCGAGCGACACACAATTTTCGCCGCGTTAACCAAAATCGCGTTAAGCCTTCTCGTCCCACGCCTCGCCTCGCCTCGCCTCGCACCGAGTGGATGGCATTTTAAATTTCGAAAATATTTAAATTTTTATTGCTTCGACCATTTGCGAGATTGAAGGGAATCGTATTACCTCGAATTATTCTCCATTTGGAGCAAATTGAAATCGTAGGCCCTCGGGAGGAAAGCAATAAAATTGGTTTGTATGCAGGACAAATATTTGTCGGTTTTGACACTCACTATTTACCGAATAAATGTACGCGGTGGATGGAGAGGCAATAATCAAGAGGCCGAGGACTCCTCCCAGTCGTCACCTTGGTGCCTGGTGGCTGGTTTTTGTCAGTGATGTGTCGCCTGGCAGCGATTTCCGCTTCATTAAATGCTTCCGTTGAGCGGAAAATCTGCGAATCTGTGCTGATTACGCCGGGAAGACGGCTCGTGCATGCCCAAAAAAAAAGGGTAAACAACACTTTGGGATTTGACATAGACAGGATTTGCTAGTCGGTTTTTGATCGGCAAAGGTAAGAGAAGCTGACTTAGGTATATGTAGAGGCCTTTGTAAATATACTATATTTTAAAAATTATCCCTTGAATATTAATAATATCCCACTGGACTTTCTTAACTCTAATAATAAAATATATATATTCTCTACTCACCACCAAAATCCGGCCTTATGCTGTTGTCATAGCCACGCAGCAGATTATCCAGCAATTCGGATATATTTGCATGATTATTGCTCTGGGTGAGCCACGCTGACGACAGTCCGGTGGCGGTTGAAGAGGAGGATATGTGCGACAGGGAGCCCATCTCATCCAGGCGATGGGCATCGCCGCGTCCCTTGATGCTGCCGGCCATGACCCAGCCCGATCCCGAGCCGGGGCTGGTGGACAAATGCCAGGCATTTGTGTAAATGCTGAGCATTAAAACGCAGCAGCTAATCAAAAGTTTAAATATGCGCAAGTTTAAGCGTTGTCCTTGATGCCAGGAGCTGTTCCTTCCACTCCTCCTGCTGCAGCCAGGACTTGGACGTGATGCCCCATCTACGATGAGGTCACTTGATGCATCGCCGCAGCTGGACAAGGAGAAGGAGCCGGAGCCGGAGCCGGAGCCGGATGCCACAGTTGTTGTTCCTGTTGTTGTGCACATATTGTTCGGTTTTGTTTGTTGTTTGTTTCGCTGGCTGCAACTATTGTTTAGTCGTCCGATGGCCAAGTCTTGTGCCATTGCTGCTGCTCTAATCTACACATCCGTTTGTCCAACATTTGTCGCTCCAACTGGCCCCTCCTTGGCTCCTCCCATTCCCCTTTCCATTCCCGAGCCCCAGCTCCTGCCGCTGACAGCGACGGGTTCCTAAATGTGTGTCTGTGTGTCCTGTGTTGACTCGCCTCTTTGCTCGTATTTATTCTCATTTATGCACCGGAAGTTGCACTCGGGTCGAGAGCAATTTCATGAGGCGGCGGCTTCTTCTTAATTTCTGAGATTCCTTTCAGACTGGCATTAGTTCCGTTTGTCTTGCCTTGTCCTGGCCCGTCCAGTCCGGGCCTGTGTAGTTGTCGCTTTGCTGTTTGGCCAGGCGATGAGTTTCCTTAGATTTTTTTAATTGCTCGAACTTGTTGGACTTGGCAGTTGGCAGTTTTTGATTGGCCAATTAGCCAGCGGCATCAGTTATCAGCTAAAACTATTGAGATTACCGCTTGGATTCCTTGGCAATGGATTCTTCATTTCTGTGTTTCTTAATTAGTTATTAAATGTTATTTTTAATGGGTTTTTTTTTTATCAAGTATAGACTTTTTACAGCATTAACTTTTCTATTTTTAGTCTAGATCTATTTTAGCACATTGCACTTTAAAGTATTTTATATTATTTTTTTATTACTTTTTAATGTGGTATGTCCAACACGGCGTATGCGTTATATTTAACACACAAAGTCGAGGAGACTGTAAAATTATGTTTTTTAAGTCTTAAGTTTTTATAGTTAGTTAGTTGTGTTTAATATGGTTCTAATAATAATTTCTTCCTGACAACACTGCGTATGCGTAATATTGTATTAATAATGTATTGTTCAAAAATTCACAGAGATAATTAATAAAAACTTTTAATGCTTTGATATCTGTCTTACATTTCTTTTTGCAAGTTCTTTTCTCCTTTTCTTAAAGCACACTTCAATCGTGACCACACGGCGTATGCGTGATTTTGAGTTAAAAAATTACGCGCTGGGGAAAAGTTGAAGATTAATGAGGCCCACTAGCAGGGTGAAAAAAAAAATATAAAATGACGATGGCCTCATATTTTCACTGTACGCAAAACTTAAATATTAATCTTGACTGAACTCCCCGAGTTATAATTGATGGCAAGTTATTAAGCGCAAATATGCCGGGGAATCGGAATCCGAGCCGTTGCCGCTGCTCTAACCAGCTCGTCAGCCGGGCGATTCGTTAATGAAAAATCAACCGGAAAAGTCAAAGGCGCTGTGTGAATAATGCTGACGACGACGGCACAGCCAAGGCTGCAAGACAACATCTCATTTAATTATGCAAAACTAACTAAAAAAAAAAAAAATAGGGGAAAAATAATGCGACCCCATAACTTAATTATGTCTCACCCACTAACCTAATTTTATGCATGGCCAATGCCGACATCCGGACAGCCGCACGCCCACAAAGGCATCCGCATCTCCTCATCAGCACATCCGCATCAGGTTGCGATAACTATTTCCAATACTTTGGAGTGGTCCCTCGGCCACTTGCATGTCGCCTTGTCTGGTATCGGGGCAGCCTCATCTGGTGCATCTTCGTCAGCCTCGACGTCAATGCTACTTGCCACTTGATTAGACGCTTGTGTTGGCTAATTATGGCCTGGCCTGGCTTTGCTTTTGATTTTGATTCTGATTTTGGTCTGGCACAAAGGAAATTCGCATTATTTTTAGTTGATTTGTCACACAGCAAGGCTGCCAGAGGCTGATGGAAAATCTAACCCTGGCTTTACGTATTTCGGAATTTAAGAAAGAACAAGGTTAGCGCTTTCCCTTTTACTTGTATTTCATTATTTCTTTCTTTATTTTTGAGATTGCTTTCAGCAGCAGCCTATCAAGTGCCTTCTTTTGGGCTGTCTGCTCTACATCCTGGCTAATTATCTTGGTAACCCAATCCTCCAATGGCGGGAGTTATATACATTTTTGTCCAGAGAAATCAGAGCCATATACTTGGCTGTTAATTACACTCTTCACTTTGGCACAAATTGCTGTCAGAGGCACAAACATCGGACAGACATCTCCAAAAATGCCATTGCTTTTGGCTTATAATTTCTGGCTTCGCCTTTTCTTAGCTGGTGCGAACGGGTTAAAATTAAATGCAGGGAATACCCACTTTCGCCTCCGAAACACACACACAGGACGCTTCTTGGTTCTGGCAGAGAACAACTTGAGCACGTTCAACGCATTTTCTCATCAACGTCGAAATTGCACTCAATTTTTGAAGGCTGCTGACGGTCCTCTTCTCGGCTTCCACTACCCTTATTTCCTATCCCTCGCCAGCCAGCGAATATTTGTGTGATTTTTCCTACTTTTTTGGGTGGAAATGCATTGTTAGGAGGCTTTCCCAGAAAGGGTATGGAGAGTATGATGGTTGACTTTGGAAAACTGTTGGGATTGATTATAATTTGGGGAGAAGGAGCAACTATTTACTTTGATTTTGGAATTTTAAGATTATTAATTAAAGAGATTTAAATGAAATTAATTAATGAAATGCAAGAAGTTTTATAAAAACACTTGAAATTGCTTTCATTAGCAGAAAATGTCTCTTTTTGATAGCCCTAAAATTAAACATTATTTTTAAGAATACAAAGTCTATGGGGTTCAGGAATTATAACAACTAAGATGCATTATTTAGAACTTAAGTTGATTAGAGATAATTCTTATACAATCTTTAACATTTCAACTTTTGCAAGGAAAGCTTCTTTTTCAGACAACTTTCTAGGCATTGGAAAACTGCAAAGTTAATGAAATGCAATATAATACAAAGAGTATACCCTAAGCCAGCTGTATCCTCTAATAAAATCAAAGAGTTTCCTTTCCTTTGTTGATGTCCCCGGCAGCTGCTGCCTATATCCATGCATCTGAGTATGATGGGGTCGTCACTATATTTTGTGAATCTGCGGAAGCGCCAGCAGCAGGTGGTTTATATGGGACCAGGAAGGCAGAATGCTGGCACTACTATATGCCAGCTGCTCATGAAATATACGTTCATATATAATATAGTTTAGTTCAATTTTTTAGAGAGCTAAGAGTTGACGTCTTTTGCGTGTGAATTGGGACTGCCTGCGGCTTTCCGCAAGTTTTCTAGTTAAGCTAAGTAGCATTAAAGCCGCAATTTAATTAAATGCAAGTCAAAAAATGCACTCTGCGGTCAGTTCAGCAGTTCTGGGCCCCCTCGGTTTGGTGAACTTTATGGCCCCGGGCCAATGCAATTGCTCTAATTATTTTACAGTTGAGCGACAGCGACCGGCACGTGCCCAGCTCCCAGTCTCCGGAACTCACGATCCCGGCTTTCCCTGGCCTTTGCCCCTGTCCGGATTTCCCAGGCACCCCTTCGCCCCTCGTGGACTGATTCACGTTTTGCGGAAATGTTTACCGAACAGAGGAGCAGCCTGGCGAGGATTAGGGAAGCGTGAAATGCAGCTGAATCGCTCGGGTCGAGGCATTATAATGCACAAATGTTTGCACTTGTCTCTGCTAAGTGGGTTCCCTTGTTCACAGATACCGAGATTTCGAGGGCACAAAAGCTAATGTGGAATTTTCGAACTTATTGCAGGACCTTCGATGCCCAAACACAAACTGAATTTATTGGAGTTTGAATAAGGGATGGCAGGGTGTGGTAATTAATTGCTATATAGGGGGACTATTAATGGAATTAAAAACACAGAGTAAAAATTGAAGAAACAATTGTAAAATGATTATAGAACATCTAGAGTTAGCTACACAATGACATGGTTTTTCGAAGTATTTAACGTATACTTAATTAGGGTTTCTTAACTCTAATTGAAATGGAACTGATGACAGAAATTTCCCACATTTACGTCATTAAAAGCCATCAGTTTCGGCACTATCCTTTTGTCCCTCTCTGCAGGGAACCTAAGACTCATGTATAATTTTCAAACATTCCATTTGGCCAGGCCCAGACTTTGCAGTTGTGCAAGTAAACAAAAACATTTCAACTTACTTGCAAATTTAATGAACACAAATGCAGCCGAGTCAGACCAGAAACGAGAATAGAAAAAAATATACAAATACTGGGGAAATGGAAAATGGAGAATGGAAAAGCCAAGTCCACACCGTTCTCCTTTTTTGATATAATGACACACAAAACGCATTCGGACGACGCTTAAGTCAGCTCGGGTGGTGGTTCTGGTGGTGGTGGCCCTGCCTCACCAGACACACCACAATCTTGACTTGTGGGTCAACCAACAAATCCCCAAACCAATTCAATAAGAGCAATAGAAGCGAAGGAAGGACGCCCGAGAGTGGTGGAGTGAAGGCCTCGAGTGAAAAAAATCTACAAAATTCAATTAATTTAAATGCAGTTTTTTGTGTGAGCCTCTATCCTTATGCTATACGTGTACAGGGGCGACCATCCAGGAAGATAGAGGGGTGTGCCCGGCCGGATACTTTACAATGTAAATCTCAAGAGTGGGATCCCCCACCGGCTGTGTGCTTTGCATTTTTTCTATTTGAGAGATGTTTTATGACGGCTTCAACGAAAAAATTTCAGTCTTCTTAAAACCACGAAAAAAAAAGGGAAAACAAGGTGCTAAAGATAGAGATCCTTTGGAAGGTTAAATAACAGAAAAAGATATCTAAGGCACTTTAAGCTGCCTTTGCAACCTAAAAGCAAACTATAATGAAGAGGTAGAGAAATTATTTACGCAAGTAGTGAGGAAACAAATAATAATCTTAGTTCTAAATTAAAGCTGCTCAAATCTATAAGCTTTCAAGTAATTAATATCTGCTACATTTTTGTGAAGAGATATATCTTTATATAAGCATATTTACATAAATGTAAAGACATAAAAACCCATATTTAAAACACATACAAAAAAATGAATTTACCCGAATCTATACCGCAATCGTATTTCTATTTTTCGTATTTTTCCCCACCAGCTCCCCCAATCAATTCCCTTGGAGTAAATAGTTTTTGTTAATAGCTCGCCTTCTTCCTTGTGCTGCTGCTGCTGGTTGACCAGAATCCTCTGGTGGATTATTTTGCGGGCATTTGTGTAAATTTTGTGCCCTTGCCTGCTGCCTCATGGAAAATTTATGATTCTCTAATGCCCGTTTAAATCAGCGATAATTGCACTTTATTTGCACTCAATTGTAGACAATCTGCGTCATCCAATATGGTATTTCAGATGTGTCGATTATGTCGCAGTATTTGTTGCCATCGAAAATGTCATATTTGTGGTTTATTGTACATTTTTCACTGCACTTCTGACCGCATTTCAATTGAATTTGATTGATTTTTAATATGTATTCATTATTCCCTTTCAGAGTGTATTTTAATTTTAATAACTGAAGGAGTCAGTTCCGACCTCATAAATCATATATATTCTTGATCAGCATCAAAAGCCATTTTTATTTTCGTAAATTACAAATTAAGTATACAAGTTTATTAACCTAATAAAAACTAGCTCAGGAAAGCTTTTCGAATTGAAATGAATGTTTTTTTCAATTAGTTATGGATTTTTAAAATTTTGATTTATCCAAGATAATGTCATCTGAAAATATCAATAAATATTGGTTTCAAGAATTTAAATATTTCACGTCTTCTTAAGGACAAAATTGCCAAAAAGAGGAAGTAATTGCCAAAAGTCATATACATTTCGAATCGCAATTAAAATCCTAATTAATTAATATAAATATATTGGGAAATATATACTTTTATGGTTTAGTTATGCCCTGATTAAAGGGTATTCAAGTCTCGGCTTCCAAAAGTTAGCTTCCTGTCTTGTTTTGGTTTTTATTTTATTTACTTTTTATAATCACAAATTAAATTATTTCAATTAAGTATTCCCTTTAATGTACTGACTCTGGTGTCTAATTACTGATATCAGTTTTTAAATATTTTATTTGAAAATCGTGCATGGATTATCAAACCTCGCTAATTAAGTTGATTTAGACAGTTTAATTGCCGCTCAATTGAAGGAGGGTTGAGGGAAGGGGAAAGGTATCGGGGCTAAGCAATTACGGGTTGACAGTTCAATTAGAGCCCGGCCATTTGAGTTGGTTGGAAAAATCAACCGACTTGTGTTTCCCGCGAATCAAAGTTTTATGGGACTTCAAACAGATGAAGCGAAGCCCCAGCGCCCAGATGTTGACAATTACGTATACGCCTCGTTGGCTTTGCAAGGAATCGCACAATAATTATATAATGTTGTTTGATTAGTTAGAAATCGAAAAGATTACCTTTGGTTATTTAGAGGGATATGGGTTTTTAATAGCAATAACATTAGTTATTAAAACTAACACTTTAACGAATTTATTAAGTTGACAATTTTTCAAATATTATAATTGATTTAATTATTCCTTTATTTTTTGATTGGTTTTGAATGTTAAATGTATATATACGTTGTGTTATTTTAATTATATTTTATTATTTTTGTATTGTCAATTGAAGGGTTTTTACTTTTGATTGTTGCTTAAGCCGTGGTAATAAAAACTGTCTTTAGAAATAGGGAAAAGAAAGGGTATTTAAAAAAGTACATATTAAACATATTTTGGTTAAAAAGCTGTTATTTCTGATAAATATATATATTACTTTATAGGGAGTTACTGCCAAATTTTATAATTGTATTTATTTTTAAAGTTTTTTTTTAGATTCTTTATCCACTTCTCACAGCACCCACACATTTTCGGGAACACTTAAAATTCAGCTATGTGTTTTTCCAGCCTTTGGCCATGGTTGCACTCTCAAATCCTACCCAAAATACACACAGAAATCTCCAGGCGAAAATAAATAAACTATAGGAGACCAATCAAGGCGAAAGCCAAACCGAATCGAAACTGAACTGAAACGCGAGCCCAGAGAGACACAGCCGGAGGAGGTTCGGAGATACGTCAAAACGCGCCAAGCGCGCAACGCAGACTGCGCCGAAACGATATTGAGTCCGGGCCAGAAGATTGAACTGGGCGGCCACGCAGAGGACATGCAAAAGGCGCAAAATCACTAAAGCCAGCGACGTGCCACCCCGGCTCAGAATCCATTAACACCGCCCAAAGGGGCTGGAGGAGGCGATGGGGTCCTGGGAGGAGATGTCGCCCACCCATCTTCGTCTGGCTTTCATTCATAAATCCTACTTGCACTTTTGTTTACGCCACCAAGTCCTGCGCAGGCGTCTGGCCAAACCACCTGTGGCTCTTTGGGCCAAATGACTTTTGCTTTTTTGTTTTTTGGGTTTATGAGTAAAGATGTCAGTTTGGCTGTTGACCCAAAAATTTGACTGGCTCTGTCAATCCAAATTGGCAACTTGATGGCTGTCCCCAAATTTGGTTCTAATAACTTAATTGCCTTCGTTGTTTTTTGGGGGTCTATAAAAGGTTGAGACTCTTGGCCAAAAGGTAAGAAAGTGCCCAGGATGATGGATTTGCCTTTGTATCGACTGATTGTCTTCAATCTGCTCCAGTTCAATTTGAAGAGTGTGATGGTATTTCACTGCTGGTCCTTGGAAGGTGAGCATTGATATGGTTTGGCTTTGATGGAGAGTTCCCTAAGGGATCTGCTGCTGTAAATATTTAGATGCCCTTCCTCTGGCTGAGATGCTGAATGGGAATGACATTTATTCGCAATTCATTGACCTGCAACAAGGCCCTGAGAATTTGGCCAATATACACAAGGAGTATTTGGACAGTGACTTGGTCAGACTGGCTGTGTTTCTGGACTTGAGCTGTGAGCGAGCGGAGCTCATTACAAATCAGGTAACACTTTGTTAAGTATAGTTAATAAATAATAATTATAATTAAATCACAGTCCAGCAGTGCTCGTCTGTATAATAATAATCTCCATTGGCTGCTCTATGATCAAGCTGGAAACTTTACCAAATTAAAAGAGCTCTTTGGAGCTGCTAATCTCAGTTTGAATGCGGATGTGACCTATGTTAGGCGGCAGGATGAGGAGCTATTTATTCTTTACGATGTATACAACAAAGGAAGCCACTTGGGTGGACACCTAAACATAACCATTGACCAGAGTCTCCAGTGTAACAGCAGTCACTGTCAGGTGAAGGAATACCTGAGCAATCTGCATGAAGGGACTCGGTTGCAGCAGCGTCTAGACTTGTCCAGCATCACCTTTCGATTGGCCGCCTTAGTGGGTTAACTTAAAAGGATACTAAGAAAATTATAATAACACAATTACATACAGGTTTCGGTGCTGCCCATTAACTCAAGCGAGGACGTCCTCCTGGAATTTCTAAATAGCGATAGGGACTCCCATATGGACTCCATATCTCGAATTGGCTATCGCCTCATCCTGCACACTCAGGAAGTGCTTGGTTTCAAGTAAGGTTTCCAAAGGAATGGGAAAGTATGTTCTAATAAATTTTCCAGGTTGGACTACATTTGGTGCGGTACCTGGAGCGTTCAGGATGCCTTCGGCGGGGCCATAGGCCTGCTGGTCAACGAGTCTGCAGAGCTCTCCACTTCACCTTTTGTTCCATCCTGGAATCGCCTGCACTACGTGCATCCCATGACGGAACAGGCTCCGTTTCGGGCCGTGTGCATGTTCCGAACGCCACATAATGCCGGAATCAAGGCGGCCGTGTTCCTGGAACCCTTTACACCCACCGTTTGGTTTGCCTTTGCGGGCTTGCTGCTCTTTGCTGGGATCTTGTTGTGGCTAATCTTTCGCCTGGAGCGCCAGTCGATGCGACGGTGCCTGGAGTTCATGCCCTCGCTGCTCACCAGCTGCCTGATTAGCTTTGGAGCTGCCTGCATCCAGGGTTCCTATCTGATGCCTAAGTCGGCGGGTGGCAGGTTGGCCTTCATTGCCGTGATGCTAACCTCGTTCCTCATGTACAACTACTACACCTCGATAGTGGTGTCCATGCTGCTTGGATCGCCAGTGCGATCCAATATCCGGACCATCCAGCAGTTGGCTGACAGCTCCCTGGATGTGGGATTCGATACGGTGCCATTTACCAAGACTTATCTGGTGGTGAGTTTATCAAATCTCCTTCAGCTCCAAGATATATGATATATATTGATATATAGTCTTCGCCTCGATCGGATATTCGCAGCCTGTACAAGCAGAAGGTGTTGAGCAAGCGGGATCCCAATAGCGTCTGGCTGTCGCCTGAGGAGGGTGTGATCCGGGTGCGGGATCAGCCTGGATTCGTTTACACCTCGGAGGCCTCGTATATGTATCACTTTGTGGAGAAGCACTATCTGCCGCGTGAGATCTCCGATCTGAACGAGATCAGCCTGAGACCCGAGACCGCTGTGTATGGCATGATCCATCTGAACTCCACCTACCGGGAGGTACTCACCCAACTGCAAGTGCGGATGCTGGAGAGCGGCATCATCTCGAAGCAGAGTCGATTCTTTAGCAAGACCAAGCTGCACACCTTCTCCAATAGCTTTGTGATCCAGGTGGGCATGGAGTATGCAGCTCCGTTGTTCCTGTCCCTTCTGGTGGCCTACATAATGGCCCTGATGATTCTCCTCCTGGAAATCTCTTGGGCGCGTTATGTGAGAAAGAAGCTAGCCAGCGTCTTTCCACAGAATTAGTTCAGGAAGTCATCAAAATATGTAGTTTAGGTGAGTGGCAAGGGGTTATCCTTTCCATTTTTTTAATTAACTTAAATTGTCAGCAATTGGTATAATTTCCATATCATTTCGATTGGCGGTTGACAGGTTGCTGTCGTCAAACCATTAAGTTGTCAAGTCAAGTTCAAATCCTTTATATATTGATTATGTGTCTGATAGAGGCATTATGTGTACCCTATAAAAGCTGAAGATGGCTCATAATCAGTATCATTAATTACCAAGATATTTGTACGAGAATCAGCCATGACAGAGCTGCACAGCTTAATTTTGTATAACTTTCTGCAAATGGCTAAGTTAAGTCACATCTTAATATTGCACTGCTGGTCCATGGACTGTAAGAGGGGTTATCAGAGGTAATTCCTAAAAATTCTGTAAAATTTGTATATTTCAGCACTCTTGCACCTGGCACAGATGACACAAAGTACCAATGCCTTTATCCAGTTTGAGAAAATTACCCCGAACTTTCAACCAAATAACTTACTCAATAACCAAATAGTTAAGCTGGGCGTTTTTTTGGACATCAATTGCAATGATAGTGAAATGGTTTTGAATGAGGTAAGAAGGTTAAGGGTTTCCAAGACTTAATATTTAATTTGATTTACTTTGTTTAGGCTAGTGCCAGGCGTCTTTTTAGCCATCGCTACCACTGGCTTGTCTATGATACATCTATGAATTTCTCCCGCTTCAAAAGGACTCAACTTTATATAGATGCCGACCTTACCTATGTCACAAATAATTCCTCCAGCGAGAACTTTATGCTATATGATCTCTACAACAAGGGACTACAGCTAGGGGGAGAGTTGAATGTAACCGCAGATCGAGAAATTTCGTGTAATGAGAAGGAATGCCGAATCGAAAGATATCTCAGTGATTTCCATACCAGGAGTCCGCTGCAGCACAGGAAGTCCTTTACTGGACTGACCATGAGGGCCACTGGAGTGGTAATGGAAGCTCACCAAATACTCTTTCTCAGAAGTTCTTATAGTTTTCTCCCTTTAAAGGTCAACGCTTTGCCATTGAACTCCTCGAGAAAGGATATCTTTGCCTTTCTGGAGTCCCAGGATCAAATTCACTTGGATACCTATTCACGATTCGGTTATCAGTCACGTCAACCTCTACGGGATATGTTGGACTGCAAGTAAGGCGATATAATCCTAAGGCGATATGATCACTATTTTATAAGCTATATATCCTGTAGATTCCACTACATCATTAGGGATCGCTGGACCGATGGAAATGTTTCTGGCGGCATGATTGCAGACCTTATTAACGGTCTAGCGGATATAACAGTAGCCCCTTTCATTTACTCCCTCGAAAGGGGTATCTTTCTGCAGCCCCTCACCAAGTTCACCGTTTTCCGGGAGATCTGCATTTTCCGCAACCCCCGATCGATGCCCGCTGGCCTAAGCACCACCGAGTTCCTGCAACCCTTCAGCGGAGCAGTCTGGCTGACATTCGCCCTCCTACTCCTGCTGGCTGGCTGCCTGCTGTGGATCACCTTTATGGTGGAGCGGCGGCGGAAGTGGAAGCCCTCGTTGCTGACCAGTTGCCTGCTCTCCTTCGGCGCTGGTTGCATTCAGGGAGCCTGGCTGACGCCAAGGTCGACGGGCGGACGAATGGGCTTCTTCGCCCTGATGGTGACCTCCTTTCTCATGTACAACTACTACACCTCGATTGTGGTGTCCAAGCTGCTGGGTCAGCCGGTGAAGTCGAACATCCGAACGGTGGAGCAGCTGGCGGACAGCAGCCTGGAGGTGGGAATCGAGCCAAATATTTATACCCGCATCTTTCTAGAGACTTCAGAGGAGGCGAGCATTCGTAGTTTGTACTTAAAGAAAGTGGCCGGAAGCAAACGCTCGCCGGATCAGATTTGGATGTCCACCGAGGCGGGAGTGCAAGCTGTAAGGGATTATGTTGGCTTTGTCTACATAACCGGAGTGGCTACTGGCTATGAGTTTGTGAGGAAGCACTTCCTGCCCCACCAAATCTGCGAGCTCAACGAGATTACCTTGCGCGATGCCACCCAGACTCAGACACACACGGTGGTGGTGAAGGGTTCGCCATACGCAGAGTTATTTAAGTTAAAGTGGGTACGCATGATCCTTACATACTGCATCCTTATTATATATCTACTTTAGTGAGCTGCGCATGATGGAGACAGGTGTGCACTCCAAGCACGAACGCTACTGGATGAGAACCAAGCTGCATTGCTACCAGCACAATCACACGGTGGCTGTGGGTCTGGAGTATGCCGCTCCTCTGTTCATCCTGCTGCTGGGTGCAATGATATTCTGCGTGGCCGTGCTGGGATTGGAAATCATCTGGCATCGGCATACGACCATACCCTAAGGTAAGAGTATACCATTGGCAAATTGTCCAGCGATTTGAGGCAATTTAAAACAAACAAACAACGCAAATAGTTGACAGCCAAAGTGGACTTTATGGCACTATAAAAAGGGGGAATCCCTCATTGAAAGTCGAAGCGTCATAGTCAACAATGCAGCTGGTGCAGTTGGCCAACTTTGTGCTGGACAATCTCCTGCAGTCACGAGTCGGATTTATTGTCATCTTTCACTGCTGGCCAAGGGATGAAAGTGGGCAAGGCAGATGTTCCGATGTTCTCATACTTGTATATTTCCCCTTCTCGCCAGGTCTCCAGTTCGCCCTACAGTTCGTCAACCCCATTCATCCCAACCTCGTCTATCATCAATATGTTCAAATGCATGGAGTCCAGGATTGGTCACATCTCGAGCTTAGTTACCTAGAGCACCTGCAGCCAACCCTAGCTATTTATGTGGATCTACAGTGCGATCAGGCCGAGGCATTGCTTGAAGAGGTTTGTTTTCTGCCAGAGTAATATATAAATTAATAGATTCTAGTAAATTTCTCCCATAGGCCAGTCTCAGGCAACTGTATAACCAGCACTATCATTGGCTCTTGCACGGCAACCAGTCTGTCCAGGAGTTTTATGATTTCTTTTCCCCCTTCAACATATCCATTGATGCGGATGTCAGCTTTGTTCAGGAGCACGACCATACCGGCAACTCCTCGGTTGTGTATGGCATTTATGATGTGTACAATAATGGCAAGATCATTGGAGGTCAGCTGAACATGACGGGATCCTATGAGAGCACCTGTGACCTTAGGGTATGCCGAAAGACTAGATACCTTAGTACCCTGCAAATGCGATCAAAGTATGGCAATAGAGAGCAGCTTACGGATGTGGTCCTGAGAGGTAAGAGTCGGTGTATTTTATACCTTGATAACAATGTGTTTCCTCCTCTAGTGGCTACGGTGGTCACACAACGGCCTCTTACGTGGTCAGACGATCAACTCATAGAGTTCTTGAGCCAGGAGAATGAAACCCACATTGATTCCCTGGCCAGATTCGGATTTCACTTGACCCTTATCCTGAGGGATCTGCTCCACTGCAAGTCTGTTGAGGAATTGGAAACCTGAAATCCCTCTTTACTGAATCCACTCATTTTCCAGAATGCAGTTCATCTTCTCTGATAGTTGGAGCAAGTCGGATATTGTGGGTGGTTCGATTGGCGCATTAGTGGACCAAACGGCGGATATCACGGCCACGCCTTCCTTGGCCACCGAGGGCAGGCTGAAGTACCTTTCGGCCATTATTGAAACAGGCTTCTTCCGGTCGGTGTGCATTTTCCGTACGCCACACAATGCCGGTCTCCGGGGAGATGTGTTCCTGCAGCCATTCAGTCCCCTGGTTTGGTATTTCTTTGGAGGCGTTCTTTCGTTGATTGGCATACTGCTGTGGATCACTTTCTACATGGAATGCCGGCGCATGCGGCGTCGCTGGCGACTGGATTACCTGCCCTCGCTGCTCAGCACATTCCTGATCAGCTTCGGGGCAGCCTGCATCCAGAGCTCGGTGTTGATACCCCGCTCCACGGGAGGCAGGTTGATATATTTCGCCCTATTCCTGATCAGCTTCATTATGTACAACTACTACACTTCGGTGGTGGTCTCCTCGCTGCTAAGTTCTCCTGTCAAGTCCAAGATCAAGACAATGCAGCAGTTGGCGGAAAGCCCATTGACCGTGGGCTTGGAGCCGTTGCCTTTCACCAAGAGCTATCTCAATGTGGGCTTCATTCTGTATCCTTCCACCTATTGAACTTCTAAGAATTTGTATTGTTATTGCAGTATTCCAGGCTACCAGAGATCCATTTGTTTATAAAACGCAAAATTGAACCGCAGGCTAAGAACCCGCAGCTTTGGCTGCCCGCTGAAGAAGGTGTCCTTCGGGTGAGAGACAATCCTGGCTATGTTTTTGTCTTTGAGACCTCATCTGGCTATGCCTATGTGGAGCGATATTTTACGGCCCAGCAGATATGCGATTTGAATGAGGTTTTATTCCGGCCCGAGAAGCTGTTCTACACGCATTTGCATCGCAATTCCAGCTACAAGGAGCTCTTCAGACTTCGGTGAATGTTGTTTTTCCAAAATTTTCCAGCATTTTTAACCATCTCCCTTATTAATCTCTTATCTCAGCTTCCTCAGAGTGTTGGAAACCGGCGTCTATCGGAAGCAACGCAGCTACTGGGTGCACATGAAGCTCCATTGCGTGGCCCAGAACTTTGTGATAACCGTCGGCATGGAGTATGTGGCACCGCTCCTCCTCATGCTGATCTGCGCCTACATCCTGGTGGTGCTCATTCTCTTAACCGAGCTGGCCTGGAAGCGATTTCTCAGCCAACCTCCGCCCACCTATACTATGTAGCGCTTTAAAGTCCCTTTAAGCTGCAGCTCAACTATATAAATATATATATGCAAGCGAAAATAAAAACACTTTGCGTTAACTTTTCGCATCGCAAAATTATGCAGGGGCCAACGCTTTTCCCCGCTTCCTGTTTTCCTGCTCTCACGTTTTGCCATTCTTCCGTTTTCCCGCCCGAAAATTGCAGCACGCCTCGTTAAACGGAGGGATAGCTGGCGGATGGAGGATATAGGGGCGAGGACATGGTGGTGGCCATGTTTTCATGTGATTTTCGTATTTGCATTAAAAACTTTTCGTGTTTGGCGGTTACTTTTTATTCTCCATTTTCACTTTTGGCAATGATTTTATTCACTCTCCTCCTCAGTCCGTTTTATTTGCATTTTAATGTCGACATTCGAATTGCGAATTTTTTTTTTGTGTCCTGTTCTCGTGTGAGATAACTAAAGAACAGTAACCGCCGGCCTATTAGATATAGATAAATGTTTTCCCTTCCATGTTTTCCCCCAGGTTTTTCTTATGACTCAATCATTCTTCACCTCTCTATGATTTATGTTGTTTTAATGATGTTTGCCTTTGGCGACAGATATTTGAAGGGGAATCTTCGAAGGCTTATCGAAATTGTTGACAAATTCACCTAAGATTGGGAACTGGGAACCTTATTGGAAAATAAATGCATCA
The DNA here is from genome assembly GCA_035046265.1 of Drosophila bunnanda. NCBI lineage: Eukaryota > Metazoa > Arthropoda > Insecta > Diptera > Drosophilidae > Drosophila > Drosophila bunnanda. The sequence continues at coordinate 11,615,513 of JAWNOB010000075.1, forward strand.
TTGGCACATTTGATGCTAAACCTAGGCCTCATTCCTTCTATAGCATCTTATGTATATAGATAATATAATTGTTATGACTTACCCCAGTAGAGGACCTGATTCCTTCTATACCATCTTATGTATATAGATAATAAATTGTTATGACTTACCCCAGTAGAGGGCACAAATGGTTACCATTACTTCATTCCTTCCAGTGTATAGACTGCGATTTGGCTTCTCATGGTATAATCGAAGTGACATCCTGGTTATCCATTGGTCAGGTGATATTTTGGACATCACTAGCACTTTCACTACACTTGTAAACACCGGGAGTGCCGACGAAAGACTAAAGCCAGTGAGAACGCCATGCCCGTATTCATAGTCTCTGAGGAAAGAGAACAGAGAAAGTTAGAGTGAAGGCATGAGCGAGGGCGCGAGCGAGAAAGAGTATCTCTAGAGAGAGGGAGCAGCTCTATCTCTCTATCTAGAGGTACACATACAGTGATCGACATGCCGAAAAACAAAGTGAGCGAGGGAGAGAGACTGAGAGACAGAAAATTAGAGGCAGTAAACTCTAACTAACTCTTTTACTCTCTCTCACCTAATGCTTACCAGGAATTGACTAAAATGTTTACATGCGATTTTCGTATTTGCATTAAAAATTTTTCATGTTTCGCGGTTACTTTTCATTATCAATTTTCACTTTTGGCAATGATTTTATTCATTATTTATTCTATTTAATTTGCGTTTTAATGCCGCCATTCGAATTAAGATATTTGTTGTGTCCCTGGTCTCGTGTGAGACACCTAACGCACAGTAACCAGCCTATTAGATATAGATAAATGTTAAAAGTTTTTTCCCTTCCATATTTTCCCCCAGGTTTTTCTTATGACTCAATCATTCTGTGCCTCTCTATGATTTATGTTGTTTTAATGATTTTCGCCTTTGGCGACAGATATTTGAAGGGGTTTCTTCAAGGGATTAGCGAATTGATGACAAATTCACATAAGATTGCACGGCCTTTAAGAGGAGTCAGACACATAGCCAAAGATCTTAGTTTCATATAAAATAAGTATAGTTTTCTTAGACTAACATTAATGTATAAAAACAATGAAAACTAACTGTGAGAAGCCGAGTAGTTACCCATAAGATTATGGGATCGACAGTAAAATCAATCATAACTAAACCAAAAATGCGTTAATAATAATTTGGAATGTTTACCTGTGTTGACTTTTATTAAAATATTGGCATAAGAAATATAATATCCTATGAATTTTTTATCATTTTAATGATGTTACCTTTTACAAAATTTTGAAAAATTCATTTAATTATTTTGCGGATTTTTTTTCAAATGTTTTAACCTTTGTTAATAAAGATCTTTATTGTAAAAAAAGTATATATGACTTTTGGCAATCATTGGCTTTTTGTGTTTTTTATACGTCAAAGAAAATGTAAAATATATGTTCTCTAGGTATAGAAAGACGATATTTTTATATGCTATTTTTTTGGGCAAATTAAAGTTTTTGAAATATCATAACTATGCCAAAAATGCATTAATTTTCATTCGGAAAGCTTCGCTGTGCTAGTTTTTATAGCGCTAACAAGTCTGCATACTGCAATTTTAAATTCTACAAATTCAATTTTTTGCCAAATCAATCAATTTTTCAAATTTTGAAAAAATTTCGAAAATTTATTTTTTCACCAAACATGGCTAGATCGATTCAGCTGTTGATTCTGATCAATAAAATATATGGTTTATAGGGTCGGAAATGATTCCTTCACATTATTACAAGCTTCTGACTAAATCTTATATCCTTCAAGGATATAATAATAAAGGATTTTTATATGCTTATTTTTTGAGTAAAACCAAGTTTTCCATCTATCATAACTAAGCCAAAAATGCATTAATTTCAATTCGGAAGGTTTTTCTATGCTGGTTTTTATGGCGCTAACAAATCTGCATACTCCGTTTTTAAATTCTAAAAATTCAATTTTTTGTCAAATTTTGACAATTTTAATGATGTAACCCCTTATCAATTATTCAAATTTTGAAAAAATTTAGAAAATTTATTTTTTGACCGGACATGGCTAGATGGACTCGCCTGTCGATGCTGATCAAGAATATATATGATATATAGGGTCAGAAACGACTCTTTCACTGTGCTATATGGTTTTGACTGAAAGAATAGTACCCTGCAAGGGCATAAAATATAGGAACTAGTAATTGAATTGAAATTAGCATTAAGTAATGGGGTCCATGGCAATAGGGGAATTAATTGTAAATTAAATACATAATTGGCACATCTGATTCTAGACCTAGGCCTGATTTCTACTATAGCATCCTATGTATATAGATAATATAATTGTCATGACTTACCGCAGTAGCGGACATACGGCTTTCCTTTCCCGTCATTGCTTATTCCCTTCCAGTGTGGAGATATATTCCTGAGGACTTCGATTTGGCTTCTCATGGTATAATCGAAGGGAGCATCCACGTGGTTATCCATTGGTCAGGTGATATTTTTGAGATCACTAGCACTTTCACTACACTTGTAAACACCGGGAGGGCCGACGAAAGACTAAAGCCAGCGCGAACGCGAAGCCCGTATTTGAAGTCTCTGAGTAAAGAGAACAGAGAAAGTCAGAGCGAAGTCGCGAGCGAAGTCGTGAGCGAGGGCGCAAGCGAGGGCGCGAGCGAAGGCGCGAGCGAAGGTGCGAGCGAAGGTGCGAGCGAAGGCGCGAGCGAAGGCGCGAGCGAAGGCGCGAGCGAAGGCGCGAGCGAAGGCGCGAGCGAAGGCGCGAGCGAAGGCGCGAGCGAAGGCGCGAGCGAAGGCGCGAGCGAAGGCGCGAGCGAAGGCGCGAGCGAGAAAGAGAATCTCTAGAGAGAGGGAGCTTGTCTATCTCCCTCTCTATAGGTAAACATGCAGCGATCGTCGTACCGAACAACAGCGAGGGAGAGGGAGAGAGACTGGCAGAGTACTGGCGAGCTAGAGTAAAAGGCTTACTCTTTTACTCTCTCACGCCTTATGCTTACCAGAAATTGCCTAAAATGTAGTTATTTCTTTGCCTTAATTATGCTTTAAAGTTAACACACTTTATAAGTCTTAAAGGGCCCCGTAACTGACACAAATGTTTCTCGAACTCGAACCTTTCACTATAATAAATTGCTTTAACGATTTGTCAGCTCAATCTGGCTGTCAACAGGCCCTTGGTCTGGGCCATAGTTTGCTCCTTAAAGGATATTGCATTCCCTGAGGCAGCGAACAGCAGCTCGAAATTGACAGGCAATTGTGAATTATTTACAACACTGAACAGAGGGAGGGCACCCTTGCCCTGTTTTTTATTTTTTTGCAATTTGTCAACAACATGTTTTTTATTGTTTTATTTTACTTTTATATACTTTATGCCACGCCACGCTGCAGGGCATGGTCGGGGAAAAAGCGTTCCCTGCTTTGCGGCTGCGGTTTGAAATTGGTTTTGGCGGTTTCTGTACGTGCTAAATGAGCGCGAAATGGATTTGATTTCAACGGGTTGCAAATGTAGAAGCCGAAAGGAAACAGAGAGCCGTGAATTTATTATTGACAAAACTCTCGGCTAGTCCAATAATTAGATTTAACAGGCATGGCGTGAAAGATAGCTGGCTTTATGTTCGTCGTTGATTGCCTTCGCCGGGTCTGATATCTTAAGATTTATATGGCCCAATGCTGCGAGCATCTTATCTGTAATTTAATCTGTCACCCCCTTCAGCGATAATGATAATGTCGATTGCTGGCCGTCCGGCTGTAATCTGGATTCCCTAGTCCCCGGGCGTGGACGGAACGGACAAGTCCTCAGTTGGTTTCCAGTTGGTCGGTTCGGTTGGTCGAGTTCCCGGCCGGAAATAATTCGAAAGTACGTACTTGGTTTTTTGGGGGAATTAAACCCGCAACTGAACTTTATGGCAATCTGTCTGCCTTGGATTTATAGCCCGGCTTAGCCTCAAGTGTGTCGCTCGTAAAGTGTTTTTGAAAAGTTCAATACGAATCGAGCTTTATATACATATATATGTGTGTACTTATACTTATGTATGAAATTGCTCTAAAATTAGCAGGCAAATTTCCAGTTAGTCGAGCAATTATTGTTTGCATAACCGAAACCGTTTTGTCTTGACAGCTTCGAGTTAAATAACCTTTATAATAATGAGAATGTACAAAGAAACAAGTTTGATTTCATTTCCTTGCTTATTAAATAATCATTTTTTCCTTCTCAATTGGTGTACATAATTTTTGTCTTTCGTTAAGCTGAATATTGGAAACTAATCTCAAGTGTATATTACGCATACGCCACATTACGCATACGCCACGTGCGCGGCCAATAAACCTAAAACCTAACAAAGTCAGTGAACGCTCTAGCTTAGGGAAATGCAATTGAAATTTGTTCAGAATGGTCATTAACACGGGTTAACACGAAGTTCGAGCTCATTAGAAGCCCAATAAAGTTGGAAACACTCTTTAGATACTATATCAAGAAGGGAAATTAAACCTTATCCCAGGGAGGAATGTTTTCCACACTTGCCACAATTATCTACACAATCTAATCGATCGTCTCAGATTGTTCAGGATCAGCAAATGTCAGAAGATGACTAAACCGATAAGCACTCTTAATCGCAAGGTAAAAACCCTACAGAACATCTTATCGTAATCAAGCGTCCATTTGGGGCCCAAGTTGGCCAACTTGAAAAACGTGACGTTCGCTCGCTGACCGACCTCAACTCCCCCGCTGGCCACCGTCGCCGCGAATCGAATCAACTTAAATTGAATTAAATCCACCGCTGCTCACGATATCTATATGTATATCTATATCGGTGTGTATAATTACCTGCTAGCTATAAACCTGCCTGATCGGCACTTTGGCACTTGTTGCATCTGCAATTGTTTTAGTTTCGATTGTTATTGTTGCTGCCGCTCGGCACTTATTTTTCCTTTTGTCTTTATGCTGTCGCTGGCAACTCGCGTGATACCTCGCACTTTGGGTCCCAGGCGCTGGTTCTCAGTGGTATCGGTTCTCGTTCCGATCGGTTGGGAGGGCCCATTCAGGTTCAGTCACTGATTGAACGCCCGAAGGCGCGAAACGTTGTCGTTGTCATCGGAGCACGGATTTTCCCATTAACTTGGATTCCGGAGAGCAATTAACTAAGTTTCCACAAAGGTTTGTTAACCTAAAGGATATTAAAAAGGTGTTGAAAGTGCGGAAACAGAATCGAAGAAATAAATAATAAAGTTCACCAAAAAGGATAATACAATAAGTTCTTAATAATAGATTCAAATGGAATACAATTAAATATTAAAAACAAAACTCCAATTAAGGAATATTTCTATAAACAAAACTGTATGAAACAAGTGCTTTAAGTTAAACAAACATTATGTTTCTTGCAAATATATATTCTATATCTTAAATTTGTTCTATTTCTTGAACATTAATTCGATACAACTTGTTGCTGTCCTATTACTTTGGAGTCCAAGGCAATACCCTAAAGAGTTCTTCTAGCATTCTCAATTTACTGTCCATATTTCGAAACGCTTTTAATGGGATATCAAATTATTTATATATATTTTTTGATACTAAGCAAAAGTAACTGGATAGGACAGGGCACTGCAAAGTAGGCCAACGACTTGGGAACTGCGCAAATGAAACGAGTGAATCCCAAGCTAATGAGTCAATAGTTACCAGCCAAGTGCAATCGGCCAAGGAACCTTATTGGGCTTAGAGTAATAACGGGTTTTGCACAACAATTCTAATAGAATACTGCAGTTAGTTTTTGTATAATTAGTTGCCTTGTTAGTTAATTTATTTTTTATTTAGCTGCCAAGGTCAACTCAAATGACCTGGCACATTGTAACTGTTACTATAGATGCTTCTTTATATCCATTTATCCAATTTCCGGTTTAGTTCTTAGCTTCCCCATTTCTTCCTGTCCACTTCCTCTTTACTTTGTCATCGGTCACAAGTTCTGTCGGATGTAAACAAATCAAGTCACTGCACTTTGCACCACACAAATCATTGCCAAAAAACGGTTAATCTATAATATATGGAATATATATTTATATAGCCGGCAATGTCCCATTTAGTTTATTTACCCCCCGTGACTTTAACGTATTGGATATAAAGAAAACTAAGTAAATATTCCCTCACTTAGCATTTTTCGCAGTAACAAACTAAGCTAACTTAACAAACCACTTAAATTAATTATAGAAAAATATTAATGTAAAAAGCAGTTATACGAAAAAAAAGCGAGGCTTTTAACCCCTCAAGCCCTGAGCTTTGCTTAAACAGCTGTCTTTGGCTGCCTTCAATATTATTGTTTGTTCGTTTTTTTAAGCATTTAGTGCACGTAGTTTCCACGAAAGTCAAGCTCATTCATTTAACTCACTTCCCCCCTGGCCGTTTTCGACCAAGTTCACGACCAATGACGTACATGCTCAGCTTAACAAATTAAACAATTTGCCTAAATAATTCATAAAAATAATTAACATCAACTTAAGAGTGCTAAGTGAAGAGTGAAAAAGCTTAAGGCAATATAGTAATAAAGAGAAGCAAAGATATTTTAAGAGATATTTTAAGTGCACTGAAACAAAATGTTTTCATTCCTTAGTTTGCCGGTTCAAGATGACGGCAAGCAAGCAGCAGGAGGCCGAGGCCGAACATGATCCCCAGGTGGTGGTCACACCCGCAGATGCTTCTCACAGCTCCCGCCATGACAAGGGCCTGTGGCGGGATCTCACCTCCTACTGGATCCTGGGTCTGTGCAACAACTATGGCTATGTGGTGATGCTGAGTGCGGCCCACGATATCATCAAGCAGTTTAATCCGGTAGGTCATATATTCTGTATCCTGTATCCTGTATTCTGTATCCTATATCAACTCTAATGGCTTTCTTGTTTCCCCACAGAACGACGAGGCTGCCGAGAGCGATTCGGGTAGAAATTGCCACTTGGTCTCCACTGGCGCCATTTTGTTGGCCGATGTCCTTCCCTCGCTGTTTGTCAAAATGCTGATGCCCTTCTTCCCCTTCTGGGTTAAGTAAGTGGAGTCTAAGAGCTCTCAAAGGCTACAAATCCTAATCAATCCCTCCTTTATTTCAGCTTTCGCATTGCCCTGGCCGTGATCTTCTCGGCAGCTGGCTTCCTGCTGGTGGGATTCGCCAATGCCGAGTGGATGGCCCTGCTGGGAGTTATCATCACCTCGGCCAGCAGTGGCATCGGAGAGACCACTTTTCTGGCCTATTCTTCGCGCTACAACAAGTGAGTGTGTGCAGTGTGTTTCCCTGAAGAATAGCTCTTATTCAGAATCTCCTCCATAGGAATGTGATATCCACCTGGTCATCCGGTACTGGTGGAGCCGGTGTCATCGGTTCCCTGAGCTATGCCAGCTTGAGATCTCTCGACTTTAGTCCAAGGGACACCATGCTGATAATGCTGATCTTCCCGGCCATTGAGGCCTTTGCCTTCTGGCTGCTGCTGCGACGACCTCAGGTCGACATTCTTCCGGTCACCACGGTCGAGTCCACGGAGGTGCTGATCTCTGACGAGAAGCCGCTGGTGGGCTTCAAGGAGAAGTTCTTCTACATCAAGCATCTCTTCAAGTACATGTTGCCGCTGTGCCTGGTGTACTTCTTCGAGTACTTCATCAACCAGGGATTGGTAGGTCAAGAGGCTGTCCCCCATAACTACTTCTCACACATTGATCCTTGCAGTTTGAGTTGGTCTACTTCGAGGACATCTTCCTGGACAAGGACTCGCAGTACCGCTGGCTGAATGTGGACTATCAGATTGGCGTCTTCATTTCTCGGTCATCGGTGAACGTCTTCCAGCTGGACAAGATCTGGCTGATGTCGATCTTCCAGTTCGTCAATGTGATCTACTTCCTCACCGAGGTCATCTGGTGGTACACGCCCAGCATCTGGATAGTGTTCGCCATTGTCCTATGGGAGGGTCTCCTGGGTGGCGGTGCTTATGTGAACACCTTCTACCGGATGTCGAAGGAAATATCGCCGGAGCGCCAGCAATTCGCCATGGCCATGGTGGTCCAGTCGGATTCCTATGGCATCGCCCTGGCCGGTTTCCTTGCCATTCCCGTTCACAACGCCATCTGCGGCCTACCGGCGGCGGCGCGCAGCCTGGTCTGGTGATCGAGAATGGGATCTGGTGGATCAGGATCAGATTATGCCTTTACCGTGTGCATGTGTAGCTAATTAAGTGTGTGTGTCTGTGCATGTCCCGATAGTATTAGCCACTGAGTGTGACTCCCAGGAGCCAGGTGCAGATGTTATGTAGTTCTATGCACTGCTCCTGTTCGCCTACTTCTAAGCCTAGTTTAATAAAAAGAAATTATATAAAGTTCGTGTTCTTAAAATCTATAGTTTCTTGTTTTAATTAAGGGATTTAACTTGAACATTTGAAATGTCTTTGATCCAGTTTTAAATGCCATTATAAATATGAATATATCAGGAACGTATTGCCTGGAAAACCAAGTTTTTTCTACAGATTTTCCTTTATTTTTCTTTTAAAACTTTTCTAATTAATAAAACTAGTTTAGGAAATGTTTAACCCTAGAAATATTGAGCCTTTAAATTACCAAAGCCAAGTGTAATGCATATCTTTAAAGTTTATTCTCCCCAAATTAATCACGGCTAACCAGCTTGCTGTATCTACACTGGCAAAAAAAGTCTGTGCCTTATTGAGACTTTAAACAGACATATTTGTATGATAAGTTTTTGTTCTGAGTAAAATTAGAATATGTTTAAGAACTTATAGAATATTTAAAAGGAATGCATAAACGTTCTTCCCATACAACAAGCATATTTTAATATTGAAGAAAGTAATTTAAAATGTTAATTTAAGTATTATTTCTATATAAGTTCGATTTAAATTTGGCATGCACTAAACCGGGTTTGTTCAACTGTTGTTATTAAACAATTCAAATGTTTGGTATTAGCACTTGCTATTATATTTTGCGCCGCTGACTTATTACTAAATCAAGCAGTGAGTGGCCGCTAATTTGGTTTCATTGAATCGAACGAAACTGAATCTGGGAGAGACCGATTTGGGAGATCGATAGAGACCCAAACCGAGTCGCGTCGAGTCGAGGCGAGATGTTACGTGGATCAGTTGGATGGAGGCTGCCGTACGGAGCACAACGCGATCGATTCAGTTCGGGAATTGAGTAACCATGATGCGGGGCTTATCAGCGTTTCTACTTTTACTTTGCCTGCAAAGGGTGATGACAGATGCGGCAACGGCAAGGCGACCCAACATAATCATCATAATGGCCGATGACATGGTGGAACAAGTTTCTTCAACATAAATCAAGAAATTTTTTGTACAACAATGGAAATGTATGCCATTTCAGGGCTTCGATGATGTGAGTTTTCGCGGGGGCCGAGAGTTTCTAACGCCCAATATCGATGCCTTGGCCTATCATGGCCGACTCCTGGATCGCCTGTACGCCCCAGCCATGTGCACTCCCTCCCGGGGAGCCTTGCTCAGTGGACGATATCCCATACACACGGGTACACATATGATTTACCCAACTATAAATCAAGCCATATTACGTTTAATTAACCACGACAGGAACCCAACACTTTGTGATCAGCAACGAGGAACCCTGGTCCCTGACCCTCAATGCCACTTTGATGCCGGAGATCTTTCAGCAAGCTGGTTACTCCACCAACCTGGTGGGCAAGTGGCACCTGGGCTTCTCCCGCCCTGAATACACACCCACCCGGCGGGGCTTCGACTACCACTATGGCTACTGGGGCGCCTACATAGATTACTACCAAAGGCGATCCAAGATGCCGGTGGCCAACTACAGTCTGGGCTACGACTTCCGACGGAACATGGAGCTGGAGTGCCAAGATCGTGGGGTTTATGTGACGGATTTGCTGACCAATGAAGCCGAGCGTTTGATAAGGGAGCATGCAGGCAAGGATCAGCCGTTGTTCCTGATGCTCAGCCACTTGGCTGCCCATACGGCCAACGAAGATGATCCCCTGCAGGCTCCCGAGGAGGAGATACGAAAATTTGCCTACATCAAGGATCCCAAGAGGAGGAAGTATGCGGGTAAGTTCAGCGTGGGATCCCTCTGGAGAAACTATTAAGTTAAGAGCTGACTTACCCTTTAGCCATGGTCTCCAAGCTGGACCAAAGTGTGGGCCGTGTGATCAGCACGCTGGCCACCACGGAGCAGCTGGAGGACAGCATTGTGATCTTCTACTCGGACAACGGGGCGCCATCGGTGGGCATGTTCTCTAATACGGGCTCCAACTGGCCGCTCCGTGGCCAGAAGAACACGCCATGGGAGGGCGGCGTAAGGGTGGCTGGCGCCATTTGGAGTTCTCGGTTGGAGGCACGCGGCATCATCTTCACCCAGCCCATCTACGTAGGCGACTGGCTGCCCACACTGGCTCATGCGGCTGACATTGAGTTGGAGGACTCCAAGTCCCACCAGCTGGACGGCATTGACCTATGGCCACAGTTGGCGGGCCCCTCGGACGCTCCTCATGTGCCGCGAGAGATCCTGCACAGCCTGGACGATGTGTGGCGGGTGGCATCTCTTCAAATGGGGCAGTGGAAGTACGTGAATGGAACCACCTCGGCGGGACAATATGATTCGGTGCTCACCTACCGGGAGCTGGACGACCTGGATCCAAGGGATGGCCGTTATCCTGTGACGATAAGGAACTCCGCGGCTTCGAGGGCGCTCTCCCGATTCGATTTGCGTCGCCTGACGCAGCAAAGGATCACAGCTATCCGACGATCGGCTGGCGTACGTTGTGCCGATTTGCAAACATCCTGCAATCCCCTGCTGGAGGAGTGTTTGTACGACATCACGATGGATCCTTGCGAGCAGAACAATCTGGCTTACTCCACCCGCCACTCCGATGTCTTGGCCGCCCTACGAAGGCGTTTGCAGGAACTAAGGGCAAGCGCCGTGACTCCGGGTAACCGGGCGAGCATGCCGGCCGCTGACCCCACCTGGCACACCTGCGCATGGGAATCCTATGAGTTGCACAAGCCAAGAACCGGTTGGTTATCCTTATTCTCATACATTTTACCTTAATATATTTATTTTTAACATTTAACCTTTGCAGTACCCTTGGAATGCGAGTACCATGGCGTACCTTGTGAGAGCAATCATTAGCTATCCGGAAAAAGGAAGCAATTATTATATTATATTGCTTATTATTTAGGTAGTTGGAAAATTATTAGAAAAAATATATAAATATATGTATACTTCAAAGTAAGTGTATTCTGGCAGGGTATTTTCATTTTTCAGAAGCTTGTAACTCTGTAAGGAATCACTTCCGACCCTATAAATCATATATATTCTTGATCAGAATCGATAGACGAGTCAATCTAGCTATGTCACGTCAAAAAAAAAAATTTTTTCGACATTTTTTCAAAATTTGAAAAATTGATAAGGGGTTACATCATTAAAATTGTCAAAATTTGACAAAAAATTGAATTTTTAGAATTTAAAAACGGAGTATGCAGATTTGTTAGCGCCATAAAAACCAGCATAGAAAAACCTTCCGAATTGAAATTAATGCATTTTTGGCTTAGTTATGATAGTTGGAAAACTTGGTTTTACTCAAAAAATAAGCATATAAAAATCCTTTATTATTATATCCTTGAAGGATATTTAAGATTTAGTCAGAAGCTCGTAATAATGTGAAGGAATCATTTCCGACCCTATAAACCATATATATTATTGATCAGAATCAACAGCTGAATCGATCTAGCCATGTCTGGTGCAAAAATAAATTTTCGAAATTTTTTCAAAATTTGAAAAATTGATAAGGGGTTACATCATTAAAATTGTCAAAATTTGACAAAAAATTGAATTTTTAGAATTTAAAAACGGAGTATGCAGATTTGTTAGCGCTATAAAAACTAGCACAGAAAAGCTTTCCGAATTGAAATTAATTAATTTTTGGCTTAGTTATGCTATTTTAGAACACCGATTTCTCGTATAAATTGTCATATACAAAATTTGATATTAGATTAAAAAAATGCGAATATTTCAAGCTTAATTTCGATCCCACAATTCAATTGTAAACTACAAGGATATAAACTTTGGCTTCTTGAAGAAGTTTTCTTTCTTGTTAGTGATGGCCAACTTTCAAGTACAAACAACTTCTTGAATAAATTTATTTATTGTTTCTGTATTTCTCGTTTAAAAAATAAACTCATATATACAAATTCGTTATGGAAATGCATCGCACAAATGCAAAGCTACGAGATGAGAGAGAATGCGTACAAAAAACGAATAATAAGTATAAAAATTGGAAAGACAGTTAATTGTGAGAACTTGGCGACAATCAGTTGATTGCGTAATTTACTACATAACCATATTGGGAAATATTTATATATATCGATCAAAGTTTGCTACTTCAGTCCAATCACATTGTGTTCTCGTTACCAGATTATTTGAAATGCTTCGCTTACGTGGCTTTGGTGCAGCAAAGGAATGGTTAAAGCTGTTACTTCTGTGCCTGTTGCTGTTGTGGCTGCTGCTGGTGTTGAATTGGCACCTGTTCATTTCGGACAGGCGGAGGGCTCTGATTGTTGATTTGTTGCTGCAGCTGTACAGGTTGCTGTTGCTGCTGATCCGGCTGTTGTTGCTGCTGCTCCGGCTGTTGTTGCTGCTGCACAGGTTGCGGCTGCTGCACAGGCTGTTGTTGCTGCTGCACTGGCTGGTGCACCGGCTGCTGTTGCTGCTGCACCGGCTGCTGTTGCGGTTGCTGTAGGACAGGCTGCTGTTGCTGATAGACAGGCTGCTGTTGCTGGTAGACAGGCTGCTGTTGCTGGTACACAGGCTGTTGTTGCTGCGGAATCGCTCCGGCATGCTGGTACACCTGATTAGGATGTAGCTGAACTGGCTGTCCGTTTCCGTATTGCTGCTGTTGGTACTGCTGGGCGTACTGCTGCTGTTGCTGTAGGTATTGCTGCTGCTGCTGTGCGTGCACCTGACCAGCCTGTTGGTAATGAGGCTGCTGGGCGGCAGGATGTGGCGGCGCCTGTTGGTAAGCGACGCCGCCAGGATGCGGTGCAGCATAGTACCCCTGCGGCATGTTGGGATGGGGTGGCAACTGGCCTTGAGCAATCAGACGCTGGACTTCCTCCTGGCGCCGGCGCTCGTACTCCAAGTACTCCTCGTGCGTGTACTGTGGCTGCTGGTCGATTGTCTCCCACTCTGGATCCTTTTGGAACTCCTCCTTGCTGGTCTGCATCATGAACTCCTCAATACTAATCAGACCATCGTGGTTGGTATCGGTCTCCTGGAAGTAGTGCTCCCGCATGCGCTCCATCTCCTCTGCCCTCTCCCTCATGTCGTCCTCGGGTAAATCACTCTGGTAGACCTTGTCCAGCTCTTTGACGAACAATGCCTTGACCTCCGCCTCATCCCAATAACCATTGCTGTCGACATCGTGAATGGAGAAAAAGGTCTTGGGCTGAAAGTCATTCTTATCCATGTGATCCTGCTTCTCCCACACCTCCTCCAGCTGAGCCTTGTTGCCCGGGTGGTGCAACTTTTCGTGGTCCTTATGCTTCTTCTCCTTCTCCATGATCTCGTTCTCGAACTTCTTGCGCGACTCCTCATCCATCTCCTTCTTCTGCGCCTCACGTTCAAATTCCTTCTGCATTTCGTACTCCTTGAACTCGCCACGCCGCTTACGATCAGCCTCAGCCAGGTCATCGGACGTCTTCTGGATCAACTTTCGCAGATCCTCAATTTCGAATGTGTGCTCATTGCCGTGATCTAGATGCTGTGGAACTTTCAGATGCTTACGATCTATGTCGTTCGTCAGATCGTAGGCCTGATTAGCCAGCTCTCGCAGACGCTCCAGCTCGCGCCGTTTGATCTCATCCAGTTTCGTGCGAACATGGTGATTCACGTAGTCGAGCTCCTGGGCAATCTTTCCACTCTGTACGAACGAAAGTCAATTATTTACCAACGGCGAGACCTTCCAGGAGAACCTCGACACCCGAGACTCCTTCCGCTCCTCCACTCACCCGAATGTCCGCCTCAGGCGCCTTGTCCAGTTTTTTACGGAACTCTGGATCGGCTTCCAGAGCCTCAACCACCTCCCGCAAGTAGCGCTCGTACTCTAAAGCCGTCTCCACGTCGGCAGTGGCCGGGGTGCTGGACTCCGCCTCCGCCTTAGAGTCCTTCTCGGCCTTCTTGTTTTGCGTCACGGGCAAGGCGGCGACTAAGCAGAGCGATACAATCAGAGCCAGACCCAGCAGGGCCACGTTTCGCGCCATGGCTGCTAGTAATGACTACTGGCGCGTGCTTTCAAGTTTTGTTCAATGGAAATCTGGCGAAGCAGCTGTGCAAATAATTAAATACAAAACTTATATTCTGACGTGTCGGATTAGATTTTGTTGATTAGGGTGACCGTTGCTGCACCCTTGAAATATACCATCTGTCCATGAAAAATGTACCAAAAATATACCAACTGCAGTGATGCCACTCTGGCTATACAATGGTTTAAATTTCACTTCAAAATTGCAACGTATGATTACTTTAACAGGTTTTTTCTATTCGAGAGCCAAATATTTAATAAAGAAATGATTACATAAAATACTACCAACAGCAGTTACGTTTTTATTCTCAGTCCTATGCCTTTTTTGTTTTTGAAAACTTTCCTTTCTTGGGCGCCTTGAGCTTCTTTTTAATTTCGCCGAGCTTTTTAAGTTTCGAATTCTGGTTCTTTTCGCCTGGTAGTTTTTTCAAAATCTTTTCCGTTTTTTCGATTTTGATCAGTTTTGCTGACTTTTTATCCTCTTTTTTGTTTCCTTCGGGACGTATCTTGGTCGAAATGTCTTCCCGGTCCAAAGGTTTCTTGGCCCGCATCTTGGCCTCCGATTTTCGAACCTTTTTCATTTGCAACATATATTCCGGAACGGAGCCGCCGGAGTTCTTAATAATCTGAGCAACGCTGGATGGATTGGAAAATAATATATAGTTAGATAAGTTGCATTAGTGAAGACTTTAAGAGATGTTACCTTCTTAAATTGGCCGTGTCCTCTTGAGTGAAGAATGTGATGGCTCGTCCTGGACGTCCAGCACGTCCGGTTCGCCCAATCCGATGGATGTACGAGATGGTGGTGGGTGGAAAGTCGTAGTTTATTACCAGATTGACCCCCTTGAAATCAATACCTCGTCCCATGAGCTCTGTGCAGATGAGCACCCAAATGCTACCTTCGCGGAAGGCGCGCACACAATTGTCTCGCTGATGCTGGCTGCGTTCGGCATGAATCACATCCACGTTGATGCCATCGTAGAGCAGCTCCTCGAAGAGTTGCTTGGCTCTCTCCTTGCTCTGTACAAAAACTAGCACCGGCGGCTGCAGTCCCTGGCGGACCAGATCCCTCATGGCTACCAATTTCCCGCTCTCAGATCCCACAAATAGCAGCTCCTGCTGGACGGTATCCGTGGCACTGTTCTGCACTCCAACAGTGACGCGGACTAGGTTCTTGAGGTGTCGCAACGCCCATTTGGCCACAGGAACTGTGTAGGTGGCACTGAAGAAGGCCACGCATTTGGCCGGGTGGGAGCAGGCTGCATAAATATCGTCCAGCTGCTCCTTGAAGTTGTTTTGCCCCTCCTCCATCAGGCGATCCGCTTCGTCCAACACGAACCATTCGACTTGGGACAAGTCCAGCAAAGGTGGCTCCTGTTGCAGCAGGAATCTCACTCGGTTTGGTGTGGAGACCAGGATGTCATAGCGTTGCTTGCACTCTGCGCCTTGTTTCTGCTTCGCCTCACTTACCTTGCTGATAAAATGGGTGCGTAGACCAGTTTCTCGGGTTAGTTCCGCACATTCTCGGTAGATTTGCTGGGCCAACTCGCGGGTGGGGGCCAGCACTAAAGCCCTTAAGCCGGTGGTTTTATGCGCCCTCAGACCGTCGATGATGGGCGTGAGGAATGCTAATGTTTTCCCGGATCCGGTTGGCGCGCAAGCCATCAGTGCCCGCCGCTGCAGAAGCACAGGCAGTGCCTGCATCTGGATAGGAGTTGGCTGGGCAAAGTCCATTCCCAGTAGGTTCTGCTCCAGTCGGGGGAGCAACTTGTGTTCCTTAACCAGAGCCTCAAAGCTAGTCACCGGTGCGGGTACATTCTTGCCTAGCACACTGATGTTGTGCTGCTTTCTGGTCTCATTCAGCTGATCTGTGGCCCTTTGGCGCTCCAATTCCTCGACGGAGAGTTTCTTCGCTTCCTTACGTTTCTTGGGCTGACTTTGGGTGGTGTCATGCGCCAGCAGACGGAACTCTGTGGTGTCGTTATCATCCTGCTTTGTCTTAACTACCGTCTTCATATACTTAAGTTGCTGGGAATCTTTGGAGAGCGGCTGCTGCTGCGGCTTTGAGGGAGTTGCCTATTGCAATGGTAACAGTTACCAGAATATCTTAGTTTTAGTATAATCTTAAGGAGCTTACTTTGGGCCTTTTTGTGAAGCGTACTCCGGCAGTGATTAGCTTAAATATATCGTGCTCGTCCATTCTATAAAAACAGCGCACGTGCATTTGTTTTGATTCTTTCACAGTGTTAGAGTTGCCAGATCTCTCAAATATATGGATAACAGAAAGCAGTTGTGATGTTAACAGTGTACAGAAGTGCTGCCACTTTGTGGGTAAATCTAGTTATGTTAATCACAATTTGAATTAATAAAATGAATAAACGATTAACAGCAATGAAGTACTGATTAAATAACAAGCTGATCTCACGCAATCTGTAGGATTTTAGCATATTTATTCACCAGGCTCAATGGCCACCAGCTCGTCCAAGAGCTCTGCACGCCGCTGCAGACCCTTCGAATCCTTCTCACTGCCCCTAATGCCCTCCACTGGCCCACCCCAGCTGAAGCTGCTTTGTCCATCGTCTGTTAGTCCATTGTCCTCAAATTCCTCGCAGAGATTGTGCATTGCACAAATGCTCTCCACTATAAGCCGCACCTCGTTCAAATCCCGAGCCTCCAAGGCGTACAATGTATTAAAACGACGCGCCAATGTATCCAGGACCCTTTCAGCAACCCGGAAGGCAGGACGAAGCAGCTCGTTGAATACCGCATCCTTGCGGAAGCACTCTGCATCAATGGGCCGCATCAGGTAGGATTTCAGCGGAAAGACGTTATTCCCGATGAGATAGCTACCCACTGGCATGGTCCTGGGATTCAGAGCCAGCGTCTGGCCAATTGGCGAGTCCTCGAAACTATACTCAACGAAAAGCTCCACATAGCAGTCGATGATCTTGCGCTCCGCGTTGCAGATAAGCTGCAGTACCACCGGCACCTCGGCATGCTCCGATTCCAGGAAGACGTCCAGACGCTTCAGGGTTATGATGCCAAAAAGCTCGCGGAAGC
This sequence comes from Drosophila bunnanda, assembly GCA_035046265.1. Taxonomy (NCBI): domain Eukaryota; kingdom Metazoa; phylum Arthropoda; class Insecta; order Diptera; family Drosophilidae; genus Drosophila; species Drosophila bunnanda. The sequence goes on from JAWNOB010000075.1 coordinate 11,632,899, forward strand.
ACCGCAGCTGCTCCAGCCGTTGGTATCCCTGCAGCGTACTCCGCTGGGCTGCCAGTGAGTTTGGCCATTTGATAAAGCTCTCGTAGTTGTCCGAGATGCAGTGCCAGAAGCCACGCACCACTTGCTGGCACAGAGCCCAAGGTAGGCGGAACTTCCGGGCAATCTCCTCGAAGTGTTCATCGGTGGCTAGCTTCCACATGGCCAGAGATATCATTGTCTGTGTCGGCGGAGTGGGATAACCGGGCAGCGCGATGCCACTTAGTGTTTCCTCCAGGGTTTGCTGAACCTTCTGCAAGGCAGTAATTATGGGGGAGGAAAACAAGAAATACCACCCGGCGGCACTCACCAGGAAAGTGAGCTTGCGCATATGCAGATAGGACTCGAATTGGGCGTCCGTGTAGCGGTGCAGTAGATTTAATTCGGCGTGGTTCCACTCCAGCTTGGCCACCTTGAGGTCCGATTTCCGGCCCAACGACTCCTCTAGCACTCTGCGGTTCCTGCTGACTGTCACAGCTCGTTTCTGCTGCAAAAGGGCGAATATCTCCGCCTCATCATCGTCGTCTGCGGTGGTCAGAAGCGGGTAGTTGCCGGAAATGATGTTCACTGGCGGCTGGTCAATTAGTAAATCCTTGGTGATAATAGAGGCTATGTTGGCCAGCACGGCGCGCTCCTCCATGGCAGTCCTAGCGAAGAATTATCCTTTTAATCCTTTTAAAATTGAGATTTAGCTTTTGAATTTGCAGCCTTGTCAACCCCCATTTCCGTTGTCCTTGTTTGTGTATGTATGTGTACGGCTCGTCAGCTGTTCGGCGGAAGGCACTTCCACTATAATTATTATGTTTACTTATGTAATCTTCTTAAAAGTACCTAATTTCGTTAATTAATTTCTGACCAGGACTTTGTTGTCCTGCGAAATAAATATTAGAATTGTTTTCTGGCTTAACATTTTATGTTCCCGTGGAACAGTGCTGCCAGATGGGATTTTCATTAAAGGAAGTCTGATATCCTTAGCAGCACTGTTAAGTGGGGCGGTTTTTTTAAATTGTGTTTTTGGAAGTATGTTTTCTTCTTATTTCGTATAAAAACAAAGCTTAGATTTATCTGCAGTTAATTTATTTTCAAGGTATTACGGACAAGGATAAGCATTTGGGTGGAAAGGCCTCCAAGTGCTCCTTAACCAGAGTTTCAGTTCACGGTCCTGCGTACACGGACCACCACCCGCCTGGGGCCAGTGCCGGTCTGCTGTCCTGCGGCAGCACGGCGGCGTCTCACACCACCCCGTCGGATGACCACGCGCCTGATAATCACCCGGCGACGGCGGTGCCTCCTCCTCGTGGCGGCAGTCGTTGTTGTGGCAGAGGCATCTGTGGTGGTAGTTGTGGCTGAGGCATCCGTAGTAGTGGTGGCCGAAGCATCCGTGGTCGTAGTCGCTGTGCCACTGGTCGAAGTGGTGGAACTTGCGGCTGAAGTCGGGCCGCTAAGGAGGACCACAGTGGCCAGAACGAGGAGGGATAGAACCAATAGGGAACGCATTGTTAAGGTTTTCCTTTGGTGAATAGGGAACTGATGTCAGTACCCCCAAACGGATGGATATTTATAGTGTCTTCTGGGCCGGAGAGATATATTAGGAACCGTGCAAACACAGGTGTAACCCTTTATGTTTTTTGCCTGTTCACCTCTTTGTCCACTTACACTCCACATTGCCTCCACCTATTTACGATGTTTTGTTAATCTGTTTGCACCTGCTTTTGAACGTAAATGGAATTTCTAGTTTTATGCAAACTCACATACCTAAGGTTTTGTGCGAAATCAAATAACATACTTTTTGGCTTGCTATATTTTGTAACTCACAAGGAACATGCTCGTATCGTATCAAATATCCTGAGATACTGCCCTAATCCTTCCAAAGCCGCAAATCTAGAACTGATAAAACTTTTTTTCATTCGTTTCCGGTTGTCCTCATCAGCCTTCCTTAGTTTGTTCTTTCCCATTTAGAGTACTCTCGTTTATTCTAAATTTCTGTCAAGTTAAAGTCAGTAAAATATAATTCAGGAAATGGCAAAGGAAAATAAGCCATCCTTCTCAAAGGTCTGGGATATCGGCGTTTGGGATTCGAAGGACATTCAGTATTACAACAGCGTACCCCGCATCCAAAAGCAGCTCCGCATAGGGAACTGGGAGTATATTTGCAGTCATCCTGAGGCAAAATAATACTTATAAAAGTTTGTAGAATTAACTAACTATTGTCCTTCCAGATACGTGCCATAATTCGTGTAATCCTGCACAATGCCATTAATGAAAAGCCCAAATCAGACAATATAAAAACGTTTTTGGCAGATTTCTTCAACTGTCAGCGCACTCCGTTGCTAGTGCCATTGGTAAGAATGCCAAAAATGTATCATATTCCACTTCCGTCTTAAGTCTGTAGCACAATATATAAAAAATAGTATTAAATTATTCAATCTTTTACGATCCCTGATCTTAGATAAACACTCAACTGAAGTACGTTAAGGAGCAACTGAGACGTGGACGTTGGAGCAAGTTTGATGCGGAGGGCCTGTTCATGGAAAGTCCTTCCACTCATTCTCTGCTATCGACAGCCTCCGAGGACAGCAATGTCCATCCTGTCCTCACCTATGCGCTGGTCTTCAAGAAGCCCGATGAGTGTGGCATTGAAAAGCCTCCTTTTTAGGGACGCCATAGTGTTTGTGGGAAAGAGAATTCAGAACAAAATTACACTGTATACGTTCCTAATCCTATATGATTAAAACTTGGTCAATACATTTTCACATTTAATGATTTCAATTTGTTCTAGGTTGAATAGTCCTTTTATATAAGGCATACAAGTCCTCCTATTCCCCTTTCCCTATGACACATTGAATCTCGGAGGAGATTTAATGTCATGACCCCCAGTACCTTAATTCTTAGATTTGCTGAAATCCGATCTTTATTTAATATTGGGCGAGTTGATATTTTAAGATGAATCAAAAGAAGCGACGTTCCGAGCGGCCCAGGCGACGCTCACGCACACGGATACGCCTCACCACGCGGCCATCACCGCGCTCCCGGTTCCTCCTGCGCCGCTCGCCATCGCCTCCACGCTCACGGCGGATAATTATAACGCGCCGGCGCCTGTGACGACGGCGATGGTGTTTCTTGGTCGACTCCTCGGTGGTAGTAGTGGCATCGGTTGTGGTTGTAGTTGGAGACGCTGTTGTGGTCGTCGTAGCCGTGGTGTCAGAACTGGAGCTGCTGCTCGATGAAGTGGGGCTGCTACTCGATGAAGTGGGGCTGGTGCTCGATGAGGAATCACTGCTCGAGGTAGGAGTACTTGCCTGCATAGACAGGACAAGCAGTGAGGCCAGAACGGCAAGAAAGAACCCTTGGATCGGACGCATGGTGGCTACTTTTCGGAACTGGGCTTTGGATTCTGCTTTTGTCAGTCACAATACCAAGTTATTTATAGTGAAAGTCTCTACAGCATCCGAATGTATCTCCAGACTTCATTGTTTACTGACCAAATATATCACATTCGTGGAGTTTCCAAGCTCTGGATAATTAAGTAATCAAAGCTGTCATTGTCGTCTGATTGTTAAGAGACAAAAAAATGTTTAGGAAAAGTACCTGGATATTTTCCCCATCCATAGTGTTCCGAACCGAATCGATCTGATCCACTTATCAATTAATTATTGGGTAATGTTCTTTCTCTTCTGATTAATTAACAAGTGTCCAATAAATAAAATTAAATATTCAAGTATATAAATAGTAGGCTAAATAAAGCACGAAAACTTCTGTTCAATGCAATAAAGCTTGTACATATTGGCCTAACCGAGTGCAGAGCAAACACTGTGTGACTTCTTGTCTTTCTTGGCCAACAAAAGAATTTGAGTCAATATTTGGTATAAGAAAAGGAACTAAACAAGTCTGGTTTACACAAAACGACGGCAACCGACCCAAAAATAGTTTTACTAAATTGATCATTGTTTTGGTTGTGTCTGAAAGTTTCGGATAAGTTTTAAAATTTTCCACTCCCTTGACGTAATAGCCCTTAGTGTAAACTGTAAAGGGCTATAAATGGAAAGGTAATAGACTAAATCTGGAGACAGTTCTTAAAGATTTAATATGCGGCTCCTACTAGCACTAACGGTCGCTTTGTTGGCTATCCACTTGGTCCCAGTTGTTTCTGAATCAAGTTCAGGATCTGCCGCAGGATCAAGCACTGGAACGGACACAGGAACGGGCACTGGAACGGGAACTGGAACAGGCACTGGCACAGCGACCACTACAACAACTCTGGCTCCCACAACAACAACGACCACAGCCACCCCTGCACCCACCCACAGGGCACACCGTCATCGTAGGCGACGCATAATAAGGAAAATTATCCACAGACGCAATGCCGCAGAAAGAAGACGCCGAAGAGGTTAAAAATATTCAAATAATTCAAACTGTTAAACAACAGCCCCAGGTAACAGTGCTGGTAAAAGGAAAGGATGTCTAACATCTGTTAAATTTAATCCTGTCTGGCAGCACTATTTCTAAAATACTTTCAAACTTGCAAAATAAAACTTTAAAACATAAAAAGAAAAATGATTATATACAATTTGGGGACTAACTATATCAATAAAAATTGGTATTAACAAAAAATTGTTTTAATATTATTAATATAAGGACTGTTTTCAGTGTAGCCCCAATTTCATTCACAAACATACTAGACACTTTTCTTTAGCGTTTTGTTGACCCAATTCAAACGGTCACACTGCCAGCACAAGAAAATTCTTTGGACGAAAACTCCAAGATTTCCGTTTTCAATTAACAATAATGAATTAATTAGCGCTTGAATTAGCACAAGGCCTTCAGTTAAGAAACTAGCACAACACCGAGGCACTAGGAAGCGATGGTAAGTCTGCCGGAAAAGGCTGGAAATCAGTTTCTAAAGCAAGGCCAAACCGGCTTGACAATCGACCAAAAATAGACCGGAGCGGAGGAGCTGGCCAAAAATAGCAAACGGCCGCAAGACCTCCCATGTGTTTCCAATCGTCTGATCAGCCGACAACCCTCTTTCGTTGCAGGCAGTACTGGGCGCCCAACTGGTGATCACCCTGGTGATGGTCAGCGTCATCCAGAAACTGAGTCCGCACTACTCCTTCGCCAAGTGGATACTGTGCCGCACCGGTCTCCACCGTTACCTGCATCCCACCGACGATGAGCTGCGCTCCAAAGGGGGCGTGCCAAAGGAGAAACCACCCAAGGGTGGCCGGAACAAGCAGGCGAACGGAAACGCCGCAAACGCCACACAGTTTCACATACCGCGCAGCATTGAGGTGGAGCTGGAGACTTTGCCCGTTCAGGAGCGGGATGTGGTGCACCTACGGTACTTCACCGAATACCAGTGGCTGCTAGACTTTAGTGTATACGCGGGCATAGTCTACGTAGTCTCTGAAGTCTTCCACTTCTTCTATCCGCTGCGTCAGGAGATCAACCTGAGCATGGTCTGGTGCCTGCTGGTCATATTTTTTGCTCTAAAGCTGCTCTCCTCGCTCACGGTGCTCTACTTCCAAAGCGAGGAGTCGATCGGTGAGCGGTCAATGGTTATTGTGGCTTGTTTGGTCTACCTGCTGGTCGCCATGATTGTACTGATCGTGGACGAGCGTATACTGGAAACGGGCCTGGAGGATGCGTATGCCAGCTTTAATGCCAGTGCCTCCAAATTCCTAACCGACCAAGGCCTCCCATCATCGTAAGTGATTACATCTAATTCATGGCCTTTGTTAGTCGTCAAGCGATTTAATTGTATTTTTTATTAATTCAGCGGTCCCGCATCGAAGATCGTGGTGAAGTTTTTCCTGGCCATGGGTTGCGGCCTGCTTGGATCATTGTTCACGTTTCCAGGACTACGAATGGCCAAGATGCATTGGGACTCACTGAAATATTGCCGCGGCAATCGGCTGCTGCAAGTTCTGCTAAATCTTAGTTTCGTGCTGCCGTTCATCCTGGTCATTCTCTGGATCCGACCTATTAGTCGCGACTACCTGACCGTGCGTGTTTTCCAGGGCATGCAACAGCCCCTGTAAGCACTATTCAATGGCAATGTGTGATTGTTGCTGAGCTCTTTCTCTATTCTATGCAGGTTGAAGCCTCATGTGTTCGAGACCCTTCGCCTTCTATTGGTGATCTTTGTCGTGGTGGTCCGCTTTGCCCTTATGCCCATTTATCTGCAGTCGTACCTGAACCTGGCCCATGACAAGATCCTTGACCTCCGCAAAGAGGCTGGGCGTATCACCAACGTAGAGTTTAAGCAAAAGGTGAGCAAATGCTTATATATCAATGTCATAACAACCATCCCCTCGTCTGTCTTCCATTGCAGATTTCGTCGATCTTCTATTATCTATGCGTTGTGACCTTGCAATTCGCAGCCCCGCTTATACTGTGTCTGTACCTCACGCTGATGTACAAGAGTCTGGGTGGCTTCAGTTGGGCAGGCATATTCAGGGAGAGCGTAGTCCTGCAGCACGAATGTGCGGCAGTTGACGAGAATCCAGTAACCAACAGTGGAGAAGCTCTAACGACCAATGGACAGGACGAATTTAACATTATTGAGTCGGCGCAATCACTACAGGCATCGTTTAGCAGCCTTAAAAACGTAAGACACTTTTTCAATCTATTAGACGCTCAAGATTTTAATGATGAGTATTCTAGGTATTCTCGACGGAGGTGTACAAGGGCTTTCTGGGATTCGCCACTTGGTGGAGTTACTTTACACTGTTCGCCACATCCTCGCTGGGAATTGTCTACCAGTCCTATTTTAACAAGACCTAAGATTTATTGAACAAACCAAAAATGCAGTCTTACATTTTTAATTACCTAAATTTGATATTGTTTACACTAGGTTAGTCAACGTCTTGGAGAACACCTTGGTTTTAATGTATTGTAAATAATACTACTTTACTGACTGTTTATAATGTGTGTAATAAAGACAAAAGAGAGTCATGGAAATGACCAAAGTTGGTAATATAAGCCTATCCAGCCTTCTGAGTATGAAGTTTAAATAACTAAGGAGATGTCTACCAATCTATCTATATATACCATTTAAAACATTTAGCCACCGTATTTTCAAATTTTGTTTCAAATTTTACGTTTTGGTCGTTACTTTTTAACCGGAACCGGAAACGCATTTAAAAGACACAAAATATGGTATTTTTTGGTATATAGACGAACCGATGGTATATTTACTCGCTGAGCTGCGGTCACACTCCTTACCAAACTCATGTTTTGTTTACCTTTTTTCACCTCGTTTTTGAAGACATGTTAAGAGTGAATCAAGTAAAGAACAACCTGCTGGACGGCGCCTGCATAGCGGAGGAACTGTACACAACGCCACAGGATGGCGAGAACTTCTTTCAGAGCCTGGACAAACCGGAGAAGGAACCCTCGAAGCTGGCCCCGCGCAACACATGTTGGTTATCCGCCGGCAGTCCCTCACACACTTGATCCTAATCTCTCGATTTATTACAGTCATTCGCGCCGGCGTTCTGACTACGGTGAGGGGCTCCGCCTACATGGAATACGGGAATACAAAAGTCCTAGCCATTGTGTCACCACCGAAGGAGCAGATCCGCGCCAGTGCTCGACGGATGAACATGGGCGTGCTCAGCTGCTATGTGAACTTTGCGGCTTTTGCCACCGGCGATTTGGAATCCGTGCCGGAAAGGGAACGCCATCTGAGCGGCATGTTGACAAAGGCCATGGAGCCGGTTGTCTGCCGGACAGAGTTTCTCAACTTTCAGCTGGACATTCGAGTGCTTATCCTTGACGATGACGGCTGTCTGCTGAGCACGGCCATTAATTGCTGCGGAGTGGCCTTGGTCGAGTGTGGTATTTCTACCTACGACTTGATCACGGCATCCACAGCATGTATCTATCGCGAACACGTCTTTCTTAATCCCAGCGCCAAAATGGAGGAGCTTCTGTGGAAGCACCGTACTGGCACTATCACTGGCACCGACTCTGACAGCAGGGATAACACCAACAATAAGTCAGTCCATGAGCACGGTCTGATCATCACCGCCAGTTTGGACACCTTCGAACAGATCGCACAGTGCCAGCAATGCGGCTATCTCAGCCCGGCGACATACGTAAAGCTACTGGACTACACACTGGCCATTAACAAGTCGTTGCGCCAGCTGGTTAAGGGGGTCCTTACCGCGCGGGTGAGGGAGCAGCATGAACTCGATCTGCGTGAGAAGGCGGAGAGTGCTCTGGAGGATCAGAGGTTGGCCGAGGTCATTGAGCGGCTCAAGCTGCGGGGCCTAGACGACTTTATACACTCCAATATCAAGGAGGATCCCTTCGTTAAAAGACAGTAGAGGACTACAAATAGGTTACACAAAGTAAGTTATATGCATTTGGTTTCAAAATGTTTCAGTTTTGATAGATAAAACTCACTGCAATTAAAGTACACAAAATTGGCTCTGAAAACACTTTTTATTTTCTGTATTTTTGCACTTCCAAAGGTTTTTCGAAAGACTCCAAAAGAGGTAACACATCCGATGTGTCTGCTGCGTCTTTTCCAAAACATTTGTTCAATTCAGACTTGATTCCTTTCGAAAAATTGAATTTTAGTACGCTCGTCGTTGTTGGGCTTAAATTGCTAAAATGCTTCTACTGCTGATCCGAGGAGGCCTCCAGTACGGCACCAGAATAGGCCAAATCCCAATAGTGCTCCACTTGGTGCTTCTGAAAGAATTCACGGGCCATTTTCTCCATGGGGAAGATCTTGAACTTGATCTCGCCAAAGTGCCGCCGTTGACTGGTGCCCTCCCAAACTAACACGCACGAATTGGGCACATCCTGGCCGTCATTGCCCTTGGCCAGATCCTCTTCCCACTTGATTCGATGCAGCATGAGGCGTCTGTACTTTTTCTGTTGCTTGGGACCACCCTCCACTACAACGACACAGCAATCACGGAACAACACAACACTGCCAGTCATTTGCAGCTGCTTGGCATTCGTCTCCACCTTGAACTTCTTGCTTTGGTTGTCCTGCAAGTCACGGATGCGGTAGACACTTACATGTACCCCACAGCTGGTGTCCTCCCTCAGCTTGCGCTGTTTCTTCTCGCTCTTCTGCTCGCTGGTCAGCTTGCGGGCATTGTTGGCATCCTCGTGCGCCTTTTGCCTCTTGGCCATTTGCTCTCGGACATGCTGTTCCATCTTGGTTGGGTCCTGTACAGCCTCCGAGCCAAGAACGCGCATCAGGTTTGAGATGCGCAGCTTGGGCTCCGGCGGTGCCACCAATCCCAGACGTATCTTTTCCTGCTCCTCCTTCCAGGCCTCACGACGATTCTGACGGCGCAGCTTCTTGCGCTCCTTTTTGGTAAGAAACACCGGCAAGTAGACCGGCTTCAGCGGCTCATCTAAGGAGGAAAAAGGATTTTAAATTTCGCTCTCGAAGTCCCATTTAATATACTTACTTGGCGGTTTCATTTGTGTGGGATGCTCAATGAGATTGCTGATAGCCGTCTGGCGTATGCTTATCTTACCGCTCGCCTCGTCCACCGTCTCCATGTCCTGGGTAAGTATGACCGAGTCCCACCACTCCATGGCCGGCACATCGTCCGGCATGTCCTGCTTCGGTGCGATCAATGCTAGCTTGGTGGCCGATGAAATGCCCGTCTTCCTCGCAATCTGTGATATCTCGTTTTGCAGCCGTTCCAACTGACTCTTCATGCGCATCCGTTCGGCCAGCTGCTGGAACTTGCCCGGCTCGTGGAAGCGCAGCGTACGCTTATTTCGCACTGTGGGTTTCTGTGCAATCCGGTCATCAAAGTACTTAATCGCCTCGTCCTGGGCCGAGGTGGCCGGGTCGCTGCGCTCACCAACACCTCCCGTTTGACGCTGGAACACCTCCCGTTTCTTGGCCCGAATATTAGCCTTTAGCGTGGGCGTCACCGTAGGTATGTTGATGGTCCGGCCGCTCTTATCCACTGTACGCCCCTCCTCATCCAAGATCAGGGGTTTCGGACGTTCCTGTGCCTGGGCGGCGGCTGCAGCAGCCGCTGCTACAGCCGTGGGTTGCATCAGACTGGCCAAGTTACCGGTTAGTTTCGCTCTTATCTGCGCCTGCAGCTCGGCTATCTTCCTGGCTTTCTCTGCATCCTCGGGCGTTGGCTTCTTGGCGAGCGCCTGAGCGGCCAGGGCTACGGGCATACCGATTTGTGGCACGGACGCCAGCAGGGGATCCTTGTCGCGTAGATTACTTAGTGCCCGCTTGCGCTCCTCTATTTCGCGCTGGGCGTGGGCCATCATCAGCTTAATCTGCTGGGAACTCAGCGAGGCCGCCGACGTCGCGTCTTCATGCTTTTCGCTCCCGTTTGAGTCCTTGACGTCGAAGCGGGATTTCTTTGGCGCTTCGACAACGCCACCGCCACCGCCGCCCCCGGAATCTGAGGCGGCAGCGCGCTTTCTGGGCAATTTCTGGTCGTTGCCGTCGCCATCCTTCCGAGTTATAATGGACGACATAATTCGCAATTAAATGGGTCTGACTAAAAAGTAAAGGTTATTTACCAACAACTTTGCACATTCCTCGAGCGGTTTTGCAGCAGTTTGTCAGAAAACAACACACAACGTTTTTCAGTGAAAAATTCTCCGAGTCACAGGGTTGTTCAACAAAATACACAGGGTCGTTTCTCTCTAGTCGTCAACTGCCAGAGTGACCAGTTCTCGTAAAACGGCTCAGTGCTGCTAATACTCTAGCGGGAAATATATTCGATTTTATTAATTAATATTAAATTCATACAAGAATGGAAGCTTACTTCGACACGACAATATTTGTATACCCTTGCATATTGCAAGTAATAATTAATAAAATATGAATTATATATATTTCTTAAAAAAACAAAATACGAAATAATGCATGTTTTATATTCACAGTTTTGCATTTTCCCCTACACTCAACATAGTCTCTATGACAGCTATATATATTTTGTCGTCTGATTTTCATAAACTTAAATCCGTAATTCTAAAATAATACAAAATTGCTTTATCACAAATTAATTAACATAGTTTCTATGACAGCTATGTATATATATTGTCGTCTGATTTTCATAAACTTAAATCCAAAATTCTAAAATTATACAAAATGGCTTTATCACAAATTAGATGAAAATATGTTGAAACCTGAAAAAGTTTTAATTGATTTTTTAATTTCCCCATCCTTCCTATGGCATCTACATGTATATATGATATAGCCGTCCTATACAGCCCGACTAATAAAATGTTGATATTAAATAGAACTAACTTCAATGTTTAATTTAGGTAGCTTTAAATCTAAGAGACAGACGGTCAAGGTTAGATCGACTCGGATGTTGATGCGGATCAAGAATATATATACTTTATGGAGACGGAAATGTCTCATTCACTGTGTTAAAAATTTCTGACTAAAATTATATTACCCTACAAGGATATAAATATATATATATATGTATGTGAAAATAACACTTATTATGAGGCTAGTTATGTATGTCTCAATTTCGCAAACCATAAAGATTATTAATGCAACGTTATATTCGTATATTAGTTTAAATAAAGTACTTGTCTAATACTTTTTACTAAATTAGGTTTACATTTCCCGCTAGAATTCTGACAGCACTGAACTATCGCCATGCAACCCTGCTTCTCTCAATTTTTTGTGTCGCTCTCCGCTCCGCCATATTTGTTAAAGCCGCTTACAACTTGTCTATTTTTTTCTCGTCGTGTCTGTGTGTGCTTAATTATTTGTTGTGGAAATTAAGCGATATTCGTGTGCATAAATAGCTTAAAAGTTGCGTTCGACGGCAAGCATGGCATCGGAGGAAGACAATGACGATAACTTTCAGGGTGAGTACATTGTTTTAGTCTGCCAAAAGTCGGCGTGAAAAACTTCGGTTGGTCCGGAGAATGCAAAGAACCGTGGTCATGTTCAAGAGCCGCGATGCCGCGTGTGCCGCCCTTCCCCTTGCCCCCCCTTGCTGTTTATTATTGCCGAAATCACCAATTGGAAATGGGGAGCGAACCGTTCTCTCATAAATAGTATACATTACGAATATTTATGAAATTTTTACATGTGTGGCGCGTTTTTTCTGGGCTTTTTCGCCTCCTCCATTCCACACACTTTTATTATTGCATTTTTGTGTTTCCCCAATTCGCGAATGCAACCATATATCCGTCCCGCTCGCACATCAAAACATATGTTTTAAATAGTTGTTTTGATTCGAATGTATAAAGCTAAAGGCGGCAGATACGCAAAGAATACCAATTTATATCCAATAATTAGTTGTAAGTTATTTAAGTATATTAATTAGTTAAGTTTGCGCGGTGAAACTAGGAAAATACCAATGTTTTTCCCGCTCGCGGTGTGGCAGTACTCGCAGTATGACCGTGTGCTGCCCCGTAAGAAAACGTCGCGAATAGTGTGACCGCACGATGGCGCATCGGAAATCCAGAGTCGGCCATGCCTGCCACCATTTACATCCATTGTTGCTTGGACGTGGCAGCCATGACGTGATTTCTGAGTTTTTGTTAAACAGATTACACTATTAATCGTAGCGAAAACTGTAATTTTAGGGGAATACGTGCATTACTCGTCATCGCCTATCGATTTGCCAGTGTAAAATTAGAAATCCAGTGCGTAATTCACCTAACAACAAAAAAGAAGTGTGCAAAAAAAAAACTTGAAATTACCACGAAATATTGTGTAAGAAAGCATTGCGAAAAGAAAGAATAAAGAGAAAGAATTGTGCATATGTACGAAACGAAACAAAGATGCGTGAAAATCTTATGGAAAATCTTGTCGCACTTGCACTGACGTACATACATATGTGATTTTTTTCCCACTCCCCCCTTCACCGTCGTGTTCGTACTCTTGATTGATTTCTCCACTCTCTCGTGTGGTCGCGTCTGTATGTGTGCGTGTTATGCACGCGCGCTCCAGCAAACGTCGCCGTCGTCGTCTGTCGTCCGTCGCCGTCTCTGTCGCTCCAACTGCGAAAACGAAACCGAGCAGGAAAAATAATGAAGAAAAAACCCGAGCCGACGCGTTTTAATTAAATTTAGTAACAAATAGAAACAACCAATTTACAATAATTTCAATAAGTGCCAACAACAAAAAGCTGAAATGAAACGTATATGTCGCCTTTTTAAGCCACTTAACCAAAATATGCCAACACACAAGTAAGAAGAAGCAGCAGACGACGAGTATCGCTGTGTGGGAAAGAGAGGGAAAGCGGTATGGGATGGAAGGGAGCCTGACGAGGAAATTGCTGGAATGTAGTAGTAGAAAACCGATAAACAATATGCCGCTGCCGCCGCCGTGTAACAAACAGCATTATCAACCCCAATTTCGCATACAATTTATGTTAATTCGTTCGCAGCTGTTCCTTTTCTGTCTGCTTGCTTGGCTCTTCTCGTCTGTCCCTGCCCCCATTTTTCGCCTCTCATTTTTCCGCTGTTCGACGCTGTTGCACTGTGGGCGTGCGTCCGTGTATATGTATGTATGTACATGAGTTGTGTACGTGTTTGTGGAAGTTATCCTAGAGAATGAGCGTGGGAGTGTCTAATTTTAACACTCGTCTCCCCCTATTCGTGTTCTAATTGGATTTGTGGTCCGCTGTTGTTATCCTTAGATCCTCTCTCTACATACATACAAATATAAATATACTCTTCTTTCTATTGTGACGTCTGCCTACAAGTTCTTGGCAATTTCTCTTTGATTTCACCATTTGCCGGTTGCTGTTGGTTCTGCGATCAATTTTCAATGATTTACATGTGTTAGCCAGATGATGAAAGTGTTTACTCTGGCTCCACGGAAATAAAAGCAAACAACAAAACCGCAATATATTTGTTCATAATTTGTCGTCATCTTCAAGTAAACAATCGAGAAATGAATGCGACATTGCATAAAAGGGTAAAAGGAAGGAGTGAGAGAGGGAGAGAGAGATAGGGTGTTTGAGTGCTGCCACTATTTATGCACAAGTACAATTAAAGGAAGGAAGAGGAAGAGTGAGTGACGTATTTTGCTGACGCACTATTCGTTCTGGTCGATTTCCCTTTTAACTTCAGAAGTCGCTATTCAAATTCAATAAATCTGCCTAGAAACGATAGCTAGCTATTCAAAAAATAAAAAAATAAAATAAAACTCAATACAAGAAGTGAAAGTATATTGAGTGAATGTATGTGAGCTGAATTTGCTTGTGTATTGGTGGCGATCTTACCTTGCTTTGGCGAACTACAACATGCCATCCCGCTCGCACGCACTGCATTCAATCATGCCAACAACAAGTGGTGCCTTTTTATATCCGCCATGTACATACATACATATGTATATTAATATATATCCACGTGTGTGTGTGCTGGCATTTCGAAAAGTTTACTCACAGCTTAAAATCCACAAAAACTATGAAACAGAAATATAAGAAATGTAAATATTATTTTAGCTTTCAATACCATTCATTTTGTTTCGTTTGAAAATCGTTCTCTCCGAGTAGGTTGTGGTTTTTTGTGCATATATACATATGTAGTTCTTTTCGTTTTGACATTTGACGCGTATCTCTCTCTTTCCCTCTCTCATTTTTTTTATGGGAGCGTGTGCCGCTCTTCCAAAGTTGTTTTTATTGCTTTCAGTTGGAGTACACCAACACTGTTGTAGCAGACACAAAATCGGCAGCATTTGACATTGATTACCGTAATACCTTCGGCTTGTATGGTTGCCTATCTGTCAGACAGAAAGACGGTGCTTCTTAATATTTGTGCAACTGCTTGGTTGTCTCTTGTTATTTTACCTATTTACAGTAATTGTGTGTGAGAGAGAGAGAGGCGAGAGCGAGAGCGAGAGAAGGCCACGCTTCAGTTCGATGGCTGCTGTTTTCGCTACTACTGCTATTTGTTTCAGATTATTCGTACATCTGTATGTATGTATGTACATAAACTTGCAAGCAGTGCTCGCACACACTCGCACTTGATCCACATGTATTTGTTTTATTTTTTTGGAAGTTGCCCGCATACAAATACAGTACGTGTCTACGTACATCCACCGTAATATTGTGTACAATTTAATTTATTTTTAAAGCATTCACTGTACTTGTGAACGTGAAAAATAATCGAAGCTTATCAACTGCTCGTTCAGCTGATCGATGATGCTATGCAAGTGTGGGTGTGTATACTCTAGGGTTGCTGTTTTTTCGAATCTACAAGTATCGGATGTTTTGTTTTCTTTTTTAATATGTCTAATTTAAAATCAATTATTTGTAAAATGAAATACATTTTGTTTCTCCAGCATAAACATAATATATTGGCGACTTTAATCATAGTTAAACTGATATGTTGCTTTCTGGAAAGAAAGAATATCGACAGGAACATAATTTGTTCCAGGAACTTATCCCTAAATCTTCTTAATGGTGAAGTGCTTCGACAACCCTGATCGGCCAGAAACCCTTCTGCATTTCAATGCTATTTAGCACGGGAGGTGAAAGTGAAGGTCATTAATATTTGCATATGGAAATGTTTACGCAGCAAAAATGCCAAAACATAAATGGTCATATGGCAAATGCCGTTTCATTTCGTCTCGTTTCTTTTTATTTCGTTTTCCTTTTGCCATCATCGGTGGCCATTGTGTGTGTGGCTTAAGTCTCTTTCTCGTTCTCTCGACGTGAGCTTTGTTTTTGTGTTTCCAGCCAGCCAACAAAGTAATAGCCTCAACTTAATTGGTTCAATAGTTTTGTAATTGTTATCGTGTTCCGCTTGTGGCCCAGCACAAAGTAAAGCCAAATATGTTTGCTTCAATTGTCACCAAAAATAGGTTTATGGTGGTAGCTCCACTCCGTTTTCCTGGGTGTGTACTCACAGAATATATATATAAACAACAACAAACAACAGCACGCATATCTATTTATGTCACATCCATGCGAAAACACGCGTAAGAAATGTGTGTCAGCGAATTTGTGTCATTCCCGTAGCGTTTCTTCTTTTATTGGCACAACATGTAATCGAAATTGTTGCTTCCAATCGGTTCTTTTTGCGCTTCGCTGTTGTCTAATTAGCCAATTAGTTGGTCGCTAAGCCGAAGCTATGGCTTATAAGCTCAGCAGTCTCACAATCAGTTTCAGCGCATTGCCAACTAGGTGCATAATTGTTGCCAACGACATTGCCAGCAGCGCCCCAACCTGTGCGTGTGAGTGTGCGCCTCGGTGTGTGTGTGTCTGTGGTTTGACAGCAGAGGTCATAATGTTAGCACAAGAATTCAACATAAACTGTTAAAACTAGAATGCAATATGTTACAGTGCTGACAATATGTGAACATTTTCTCAATTCATTTTTAAAATAAACCAATTTATTAAATTTGAATACTTATCGGCGGAACTATTTTCTTGACCTTATCTATATATTTTGATTGTTGTAATCCGTCGTTAACTTTGGCATAGTTTCGTAGCTGAGAAACTAGAAAATAAAACAACAACAAAAAACCCCAACATTAAAATTACCAACACACAAGAGACAACAACAATACCAACAACAACTACAAAAATGTAGTTGACAGCCAGCCCTCGTTGTTGTTGTTGTTGTTATTATTAGTGCCGCGTTGCCACCCCGACTTGTTACATATTGCCACCGCTCTCTGTAGCTCTGTAATTGTAGCTTAGCTACTGCTCTCGCTTTTACGACTACGATAGTTATTTGTATGTAAGTGCATGTAGTTGTTGCTTGCGGTGGCTTTAGTCATACTCACGCCGCTCGCCTATAATGTTTATATAATTTTTCGTATCTTTTATTTTTCACATGCATGCCGCGCGAGGTTTTTTATGGCTCATTTGTGGGTTGGGTTTTAGGTTTTGTGCACTCAACTCAACTCAAACTCGACAAAAAGCGCAGCTCGAGTGCTGATTTTTGTTGATTTAACACAACTCTCGGTGGGTCTTTTTTATTTCGTCGGTTAAGAATATAATGTACTTGATAAGAAAACCACAAACATAAAGTCGGGGCTTAAGTGATTGTTTGAAGTGAGGTTTTTGGTTAGAGCTAGGGTCTTATAATAGATATTCCAAATAATATTGATAAGCCGAATTGTCAACTTGGAACCAATCTGTTTATAGGATCAGAATAAATGTTTGTGGAATAGTTTTTGAAGAAATTTAAAGGTTAGCACAGTGTTAAAATATTTTTCATAATGGTTTTTAATATTTTATATTGATTTCTATTAATGTTAGTTGACTTTAAGTGGCTTTGCTTATTTTATAATTGTTCTGTAAAGGTCGTACTGATTCTTAGAAACCAATTGCTTGTCTCCTGTCCTGATTTAAAATTTTTTTGTGCTAAATAAAATGGCAACATACACCGGAAACTCCGGCAAATAGACACGGCAAGGTGATGGTCATTGCTGACGCTTCCAAAGCTTTATTTTTTTTGTATTCATGTGTATGTATGTATGCCACACACAATAGACTGACATAGAGAAGTGGAGAATTCTGCGGAAGTTCAATTAACAACCTACTAAGTGGTTAGGCATAGGGGAAAAGGTGAGGGGGGGAGATGAAGTGAAAGGAAGCAATGGCTTAGTTTTAAAACGCTACATTTGCAGTTACTTTTACTTGAGAAAATAAATATTGCTTTGAATATATTCATAACAACAACAAATGATAAAGAACTAGTATCTTGAATTTACTATAATTTTTACAACAACAACACCATCACCTCTAATACATTCCAATAAAGGCAGGCAGCATTAAAATTGGTTTAATGAAATATTAAAAAGTTGATTGTACGCTCAATTTGACTGACCTTCAGTCTTATATATGTATATATATATTTTTAAAGATATAGCCTCAGATACATTTAAATGTTTGCCCCGTGTGTTGTTGTGTATGTTTGTACAAATATATATATAGTATATACAAAATGTATATTCATTTTTTATAATGAAAGACAACGGCTACAAAAGCAAATACAACAGACAAGCGGACTCATAACAAGCCAGAGAGGGAAATACCAGTCGGCGACTTGCTCCGTTGGTGATTGTTGTTGTTGTTGGTGATTGTTATTGTTGTTATTTGGTTTCTTTCAAGTCCGTTTTTAGTCCAGTTCCAAATTGCCAACACTGTTGCTTACTGCTGCTTGTTGTTTTTCTTTATTTTAATACACTCGCAGATAGCGGGGGGCTTTTCATTATTTAAAAAACGATTTATTAATTAATATCAAAGATTTTACATTATACATTGCCATGGCGAGGGTATAGCAATCGTCTGTACTCTGCAGGTTATTATAATTTTAGTCAAAAGCTTCTAATGCCGTGAAGGAGTCATTTCCGACCCTATAAATCATATATATTCTTGATCAGCATCAACAGCCGAGTCGATCTAGCCATTTTTGGAGCAAAAATAAATTTTCAAAATTTTTTCGAAATTTCAAAAATTGATAATGGGTTACATCATTAAAATTTTCAAAAATTGATCAAAAATTAAATTTTTAGAATTTAAAAACGGAGTATGCAGATTTATTAGCGGCATAAAAACCAGCTCAGAAAATCTTTCCGAATTGAAATTAATGCATTTTTGGGTTAGTTATGAACGATTTAAAAATCGAATTTCTGATCCAATCTTCAAGGGTATTCAAAGTTCGGCTTTTCAAAGCTAAGATACCTTTCTTGTTTTCATGTTGTCTTCGTCTCGTCTTGCCGCTGCTCCAATAAGAAGAAGAAATCCAAACTGAATCTGGGAAGACAAGTTTTCGAAGCCAGCGTTGAGCACCACCTAGCCACCTAGCCACCGTGCCGCACCACCGCCGCCGCCGCCGCTCACTCTCGCCTCGGGTCGAATCGAATCCGATTCCGAATCCGAATCCGACTCCAAGTCCGAATCTCTGGTTGTCTTTCTCGACTGGCGAAGCCTTCTAGTCGACACACAACACACACAACACCCCACTCCACCACTCCACCTGGCCATATATATTTCTTGTATCGGGTTTTCCATTGGTTGGGGCTTTTTGGGTGTTGTTTGTTGCTGGCTTTTTGCCTTTTTGTTGATTAGTATGCATATGTATTGGTGCTGAAGATATCGCTCGCACTGCTTGTGGTGTCGTTACGAAACCACATATAAAAAGTTTTTTTTTTATTCGAAATTTATTTAAGTCGGCCTCTTCAACACACAGCCAAAGTGTTTTATTTATTTATTTGTTTTTCCTTCATGCGACTTTTTTTTTGTAACTCAAATGCGGCTTAGTTTTTTATTAAGTGATTAACGAAGACCAGTTAGCAACGCGGACTTCTTGATTGTGAGATGATTTTCGGGGGATTTTTCTGGCCTAAAGAGGAGTGTTCTTCTGTCTCTGGACTGTGTATAAAATTAGTTAAGTTATAAAACATTACTTAATAGTAAAGTTGTACTGGAATTTATAGATTTCAGCAAACTATTTTGCATTAAAATACATGTGTCTATTTAGATTATAAAAAATAGGTTTCTTTGAGAAGATATCAGATATCTTGTCTTTGCTTTTCATTGCATACTTTTCAACACTTCTTAAATTGATTTCAAATATTGTTTTCTGTGTTCTAAGTTTCAGTTTAAAGAGTTTGAGCCTAGATCTAGGTTCTACCATTAATACAAACCCGTTACCACTCTTTCGGGCTACATAAAAACAAACTTGTGTGCCGGTAGTCTTATTTTTCATATCCCCCATGATGTTTGCGCGTTTTCTGATTAAATTTAAATTACTTTTTATTGTCTGGAGGAGGAGGGGGTTGAGTGTTGTATTTGTTTTCATTGGCTCCTCCGCTCGACCTAAAACCAGATTCTATGGGAGGCAGAGGCGGGGGGGCTCATTAATACAGACTTCGTAGAAAACACATTTCAAAGTTGTTTAGTTTGAATACGATTTTCTGGGCAATCGTACACAACAGCTGCTAAAAGCTTTCTTTATCCAGCGATTTCGGCGCGTTAATTTTGTAGTTTTTTTCTGGTTGCTGATAACGACGCTGTCACGTAAATAAGCTCACACACACAGAGAGGCCCCCCCCCTAATCTAATCATTTCGGTTGTGGCTGTCCGTGTTTCGTATATGTTGAAATTCGATTTATGCCAATTCACGGTCAATGTTTTCCCGATCCACCAAATCAATTGCTTCACTCACACTAGTATCAGCAGGAAAGCTTTACGCATTTCCGTTTCACTTTTTCGCTGCGAAGCTAAACCAATCTGAATTATGCAATGATCGGTCGTTGAACGATCAGTATAGCTCCTTTTCCTTAAGTCATTCTGAATCGAGAATTTGTACGGGCTACAAGTTCATTGTACGCACTTTTTGTGGCTTTTTTTCTCTTATATGTATTATTGCTTTCGATATATAATTTTTGGGACAGATGCTTTGTGCCAGCGAGAGGAGTTCAGTGCCTTTAGATAAGCTTAGGACGAATTGTTGTGTTATTATTGGGGCATATTTAATTGTTCCCTAGAAACTTGTTTTGATTATTTTCCCCGGCATGGAAGTGAACTTTGGTTTCGCTGAAAACTTTACGATATATATAAGCATTTTACGTCAGTGCTAACTTTTAGATAATTGCACAATTAGTTCGCTTAAAGGTTACTATTACATGCTGACTTAATGATTATTTTGATTAGACGTTATATACGATATAGTAACAGAAAAAAATATTAAATTCTTCTGGTGTGTGCATGTTCGATAACAGTTTAATGCGATAATATCGATAGAAACAATCGGCTGCTTTACAAATAATTATCAAATTGTAATAACCGATTACTTTATATATTAAATATTAAATTTTTCCTTTGTTTGCATGTTCGATAACAGTTTTATGCGATAATTTCGATAGAAACAATCGGTTAGCAAATCGTTTGCTTTAAAAATAATTATCAAGTTGTAATAAACGATTACTTTATTGAAGAGAATTTGTAAACACATCTGACTTGAACTTTTTGAGCTTAATGTGCACACTTAGCACCTTTTTTATTTTTATTGTTTTCCTTTTATCATGAAATATTTCCCACTTGATGTATGACTCACACGCTCGAAGCAGAAAAAAAATAAAAGCTGGCATTGCGAGAGAGAGCATTTGTGTTGTGGGTGCTACCGTTGTCGTTTCTGGACTATAAATAGCCCAGTGCTGAAGATAAAATTTAAAATATTGCCATTTTTATTATATAAAATAGAGGTGTGCGTGTGTGTGTGTGTGAGAGAGAGAGAGCCTGACTCTCCCGATATTGGAAATGCAACGAAATGATGGGGGAAAAACAATACGAAATATATATATAAACATTTTTTCGCTACTTTGGCCATACATGTTCAATGTCCAATGGCATTTTGGGATTCCCGTGTGGGTAATTACCAATAAGGCGTGCGTCGATTTGCCGGAATCGCCGTGCCCGGTTCGTCCCCAGTCCCACAGATCTCTTCTCCTCCCCTTCCCCCCGGTCGATTTGCCATCATCATTATCGGCTTCGGCAATTGATTATTCACTCCACACACTTGCACTTTGTATATACTAATTTGCCGTTTACTTGCTAAGTGTGTATGTGTGTGTAGTGAGCCAAGTGTCGCAGCCGTTATTGCGCGCTCTCTCTCAGTCAGTTGCATTTCAAGTACACTTGTTGTTTTCCTTAATTTTGAGCTTTTCCATCGATTTTTAGGTGTAGGTGCATGTTAGTAAATTAGCTGGGGGGTACATTCACTTTGGCTAGTTAAAAACCCTTTTTATACTCTTTCAGGGTACTATCATTTTAGTCAGAAGCCTGTAAGGCAGTGAAAGACTCATTTCCTCCTCCTTTATTTTTATATCCTTGAAGGATATTTAAGATTTAGTCAGAAGCTTGTAATAATGTGAAGGAATCATTTCCGACCCTATAAACCGTATATATTATTGATCAGAATCAACAGCTGAATCGATCTAGCCATGTTTGGTGAAAAAATAAATTTTCGAAATTTTTTCAAAATTTGAAAAATTGATAAGGGGTTACATCATTAAAATTGTCAAAATTTGACAAAAAATTGAATTTTTAGAATTTAAAAACGGAGTATGCAGATTTGTTAGCGCCATAAAAACCAGCATAGAAAAACCTTCCGAATTGAAATTAATGCATTTTTGGCTTAGTTATGAGATTTTAAAATCTTGATTTGTCGAAAAAATTCTCATATAAAAACATCGAAAAATGTACTAAAAAATGGTATTATACTTTTATTCAGAAGCTTGTCACGCTGTGAAGGAGTCATTTCCGACCCTATAAATCATATATATTCTTGATCAGCATCAAAATGCGAGTCGATCTAGCCGTCTCCGGACAAAAACAAAATTTTTCAAAAATTTGCAATTTTTTCAAAAAAAGGAAAGGGGTTACATCGTTAAAATTTTCAAAAATTGGCAAAATTTTGAATTTTTTTAAGTTTTAAATTGAGTATGCAGTTTTTTAAATCCAATAAAAACTAGCATAGAACAGCTTTCCGAATAAAAATGAATGCTTTTTTGACTGAGTTATGAGATTTTTAAGGCATGATTTGTCGTAAAAATCGTCATATAAAAATATCGATTCAAAGAATCCGAATATTTGAATCCTAGTTCGATCGATATCAAGACGTCTATGGTTAATGTTTTAAACGGAAATTATTTTCAGTACAATTATTTACTTAATAAAATAATTCTATAAACATTTTAATTCTAATTTCCTCCTAAATTTGAGCTAAGATTGGGAGAGTTGTGAAATGGCCACAAGCTTATGTATGTATATACATTTATATATTGTGTATTAATTTCTTTTTGATAAGATAACACTTGCGCTTTTTCTATATGTCTCAAATTTGATACTGAGTTAGCACTTAAAGGTATTAATTATTTGCAAGATATTCCTCATTCTTATGCGATCTCTTTAGGTTTCTTATTTACAATCGTTCTCCAGATAAGAACCTGTGTTTTTCATTTAGTGTTCAAAGGTTTCGATTGCATTTTCCTATCGATCAATCGGTCGATCGATAAGGGTTGCACCTACATATGTGTGTGGTTCTGCGAAGATTTCCCAAGAATCTATATAACTTATATAGAATAAACCTAGTTGGTGGAGAGGCCCGTCTCCGCAGTGCTTTTGTTGTTGCTCTCGATGCCCCACTTCCTCATTGGTTATTGTTATCACTGGCCTGTTGCTGTTGTTGTTGTTGCCTTTCCGAAGAACAACTGTAGCACAAAGAAAACTGCCCGTGCACAGCTGACAGCTGCATCGCGCTCTACAAACACAACTACACTCGGACATGGAAAAACGAGAAAATAACCAAACAACAACATCGAGAGGCAGAGAAGTGTGTGTCATCTATTTTTCACCCCGTGAGATTATACATTTTTACACATAGTCTCACCTAGCGGGTAGGTAGGGGTGTGTGCTCGCTGAGAACGTGTGTGTTTGCCTTTTCTTTTGAGCATTCCATTGCACACGTTTTTCTTCCTTTTCCTCTTTTTTTTCAAAAAGTTTCCATTTGTGATACCTTGTATATATCAGGGTATTTTGGTTATTTGTTTGTGAAGCGACTAGTGTATTTTCTGAATGGAAGTTTAATTATTAATGAGACTTTATCTTGACAAAAGATATTTTATAAAAGTTGATAGAATTTTTGGAAAATTAATTATAAAATATATAAAAAGAAAAGTAAAGATTCCTTTAGTAAACAAAATAAACCTTATAGGGGTATCAGAAGTACGAAAAACCTATACAAAGTCAGTGAGAAATGGTGAATCCTGAGATTTAAAGATATAAAAAATACACATAGTGTCTAATCTCAATTCGTTGCTCTTTAGGTTTTCTTTAAAAATAGTTTTTGTTGTCAGGCTCTGACCTTGAAGTCGACTTCCAAGGTATTACCATTCAAATTATCTGTTTATAATCCCAATATAATCCTATAAATTCTAGGTATCTCATAGTCGTATCCTTTTACTTTTGGGCCTTCTCTTTGTTTCATATTTTTGGTGGTTGCTTGGGCGGTTGACGACTCCTGATGCCTGCGGCCAGCTGTTGTCGAAATCCTCGCGTTTCCTTATCCTGCCCCTGCCCCTGTACCTAGGCCTGTCTGTCCCATGACCCTGATCCACCTCTTCCTTTAGGTCTCCGGTTTTTCACATCACCTCGTCGCCGCTCTTTATATGCTGTATATATATGTACATATATATTAGTGCATTGGCCTCTCGCCGTGTTTCCCTCAATGCTATTTGAACAAAAACGAAACTTGAAATTGTATTATTGCTCTTTTGGTGGCTGTGAGTTTGTATTATGGTTTTATACACGTATTTCAGCTAATTTGTTTAAAGTTGACTGCGAATTTGTTGTTACCAAGGCGCACACACACACACCACAGAATCGGCGGAGACGGAGAGCTTTGTCTTTACAGTGGAGGAGAGTTAAATAGCATTTGAAAGTGCATTTAGTATAGATATATTGCCTAGCATTTGTCTATATACAATTTATTAAGTGCTGTAGTGAAAGATTAATTAACGGAAAACAAAGGATGATGGAAAATAAAAAAGATTTTATTAAAATGAACCCATTGGGAGAGTGTTTCAAGCGTTTACAGACCATTTCGTACATTTGTGCCTTGTACAACCGCCTGTAATATGACACTCGATTAATTTAGCGGATATTGAGAAAAACCGAACATTAAATAGAACAAACATGTTCTAAAATAAAATCCTAATCCTAATCCTAATATAAAAACAAGTTTTAGCCATGGAATTATTGTTATTTTTATGACCACGAGTGTATTATTAATGAAGTTTTTTAACCTTGGCAAAGTTTGGCTTTTTGTGTGTTGACTCTTTTTTCTAGACAACTTTTCGGATATTTAGAAATGTGGGTGGGGGGGGTTGAAGTTATATTCGTTGTTGTGTCGGGGGTTTTTCTTCTCATCTTTCCGCTTCTCCTTTTCACTTATTCCATGGACCTGATGCTTTCTCCCTCACTCCCACGGGCAGGTGGGCGCCCTTGACTGTTTAACTGTTTTACCCACTGGCAGTTGGGCAAAACGAAATAGAAATATATGTTTGTAGTTTCATTGTTGAATACATCCATGAGTGTGTACGTGAGTGAGTGTGTGCTTGTGCACGGCTCAAATTCCTAGCGAAAAAACAAACAGAGATAAGCCAGGCAAAAACGGTAGACAGCAAAAGCAGGCACGGCGAAAATGTGAGCACTCAAAACAAAGTCACACACACACACACAGACGGGCGCGCACTTTGGCGAGTTAGAAGATCAGCGCTACGGTAAATCTACCTGAAAGCGGAAAATTTTCATATGCAAAAATGTCAAAAGTGAACCAAAAAAACAACAACAAATGGCAGAAAAATGATGGAGCGTAAAATGTCGCGTGCTCTCAGTTCCGAATTCTCTTTCTATCAAGAGATCAATCTTAAGAGAGTGTTAAAAGAAAGAGAGTCCAAAGACAACGAGCGGCGAGAGCGAGTAACCCTACGTAGTAACGTAAACACAAAACAGCTGAGCGTGGAAAACGTATGATCGATCGCGGCGGCTCGCGTAACGCAAAACAAACAAAAAGCGCACAAGTAACGGTTTCGCGTTTGAATGGGAGAGTGGAAAAAGCAACAAACAAAATACTCAAGTGCTTTCTTTCTTATTTTTTTTTTTATCAAAAGTGTAGAGTGAAAAGAGAAAATAAGTCAAAACTAGAACGCACCGGAGCTGAAATCACCAATACAACATTCACAGAAAAGCAACAATCAACCAACCAACCAAGTATGCCAACAATGCCGTAGGCGTGATTTTATACTAAAATTGAACACAATTTTGCAGCATCTGTAGCAACAACAACAACAACAACAATACAACATATACGTCAACAAGAAGTCAACGTCCAATTTAAAGTTCAATTTGGTGTTGCTTCCTTTATCGATTGCTGCCTCTCCGATAGCAAAAACCCACCCCCGCCAATCGATAACTCGCACTGACCAACACTGCTCAGCGAGCGAGTGAGCGAAAACAGCTGATTGAGACGGGCGGCCTGTTGTTGTTGCAGTAGCTGTGCTTGGTTTTTTGGACCGAGGAAACTTTTTCGCTGCCCCGTTGTGAAGGCGGAGCGAGCGTGAAAGGGATAGAAGAGAAAGGAAAAGAGACCAGAGATAAAGAGAGAAACCAGCAGAAACTACAACGTGTGACGTGGTGGGGGCATACAGGTGGCAAAACAGCTGTTTCAACAGCAAGAACAACAAAGAACAGCCTCGAGAAAATCGGTTTTATGTAGAAATACAATAATCGTAAGTACTCCGTGCCCGTCTGCTTGTTAATCACACTATTAAGCCGAACTATTTTTTGTAGTGCCGTCTGCAGTTTTTCCAGCCAATCAACACACACACACAAATATATAACGTAAGCGATTTAGATATGTATATATGTTCCCATAAGTCCAAATGTATATGCTTAGACGTGGAGGGCTGCAGGTATTTAGCTTATTTTTTTCGACACGCACATCACAGAAGAGCCACAACCTACAAGAGAGATTAAAAATGGAATGAGACGTCGACGACTGCCAAGTGCGCACATTAAATTGCAAACTTGTTTTCATTTCTTCTTTGAGCTCGCTCACTTACAAAAGCAAAAACAACAACAGCGAAAAAGACAGCAAGTGATACAAGGCACGTACATTCCAAATGCGACGAGAGTTTAAGAGAGTCGCACAGCAGCGGAAAAGAGAACGATCACTCACTCGCTGTCTGTCCTGCCCGTCACTAACGTTGTCTCGCTCTGGCACTTGTAATAAACGAGTGCACGCCAGAGAGCAAAGAGAGCAGAAGCAACAACAACAAGAGCAAGCAACGGGCAACCACTTGAAAGCAACTCGTTTCGATTTCATTTAGCAGATACCTTTTGTACGTTGATTAAGATACCTTGGGACTCACAGACAGACACACTGCAAAAGTGTCCCCCACACAAAAGAAACAGCAGCAGCAAACAAACTGCATTTGCACAAAAAAAGCGTACAATAAAATAAACACACACACAATCGAAAACCAGTGCCAAATAAATAAATATATATCCAACAAATATGTTCCACAAATATCCAAAAATGTCTTAAGTTAAAGAGTCGAAGAACGCGTAAAGCGTATGTTGTGTGAGTGTGTGCCAGCGCAACCCAATACCAATGCAATCGAAGCACCAAAAGTAAAGTGGTTAAAAAAGGCATATTACAAAAATTTAACAACATTTCAAGTGCTGAAAACTGAACAACAATTTCGTGTGCGTGTGCAAAGAAACGACGATATGTGCCTACAAGTGTGAGTGTGCACACACACACACAAATCACACTTTGATTGACAAAAACGTACTTATGTGTATCTATGTGCAACTAATATACTAGCTGTGGACAAAAAATAATATAATAAGCAGCAGCAGCAGCACCAGTAAAATATATAAAAAATCAACGTACAAACTCAGATGATTTTTTAGCGAAAAGCGAAAAGAAAAAATGATCAAGCAGCAGAAGCAAAAACAATAATAACAACAACAACATTGCGGAGAAGCCAATCAAAACAGCAGTTGTCTCGCTTCAACGCGCCCGACCACGATCGACGGGAGAGTGAGCCAGAGCGAGAGCGAGAGCAGTCACGGACGTGTGCGAGCAGCCAGCAGCATTGATTTGATTGCCTGCTTTTGCTGTCTTTGATTTTGCTTATGGCCGCCGACTGACCTGAGGTGCTCTCTTACATACAAATATTTGTACATACATACCTACATATGTGCGAGTGAGTGAGTGAGCAGGCAGGCACGCACCCACTGAGACAACGCTTTGGCACCTGGCGCAGGAGTCGCTGCTGCTTGCGGCACTTTCAATAAAAAACCAAAAAGTGGAAGCAACAACAAGGAACGGAGCAAGAGCAGTGGCAACAGCAACAGCCTTCCGCCGCCCCGTCTCTCTCTCTCGCGAAACCGAAACAGGGACAGAGCGAGCATACATGCTGCCTACCTTAACCCAATTAAAATACCATATTATTTAACAAAAGAAATTGTGTTATTTGCAATCAGCGCACACATACCACTACATACTTGCAAGAGAGCAAGAGACAGTTGAGATCGAGATCGAGAGAGGCACAGGCAGAGGCAGAGAGAGCGTAAATACTTTTGAAAGTATAAAAAAAATGTACAAATTACGGAAGTGAAATTCTCGAAACCGTGAAGAAACACAAATACAAAGAGAGTGTTGTTGTGTATTGCCAGTCTGCATTTGAAGTCCGAAAACGTTTATATTTGTTGTAAGCTCAACTTAAAAAGCGAAAGAAAAGCAAAAGAAAGACATTTACAATACAGTGTACAGGTGTTGGTGGGTGTGCGTGTGCGAGAGCAAAAGAGAGCTGTGCATGTGTGTGTCACGTCTTAGCAACAACGTACATTTCGCGTTTACGATTACAACATACTAAATTCAGGCATTATTTGCACAGAACCAACAACAACAGCAACGTACGCAGGAGAGCAGAACTTCCAGGCAGCTTCCAGGATCAGGACCAGCTCCGCGATAGACTTCCACACAACGTGTGCTTCCCCTTCCAACTCCAACTGCACACACACGCATCCTTCCTTCCTTCCATCTAGCCAAGAACCGCTACCTTCCACAATTTCCAAGCTGGCCAAACCACAGCGAGAAGAACAGAAACTCAAAATTCAAAGAAATCTTGGAAGAGCAGGAGCGGAGCAGCTGCAGCAACAGGAGTAACTGGAGCAATTAGCAAGATCACAAGAAGTTTAACGATCGAGGAGGGAAGTGGACGACATATATTGCAATCCAATTGGCGGCTAGCTGCGCGCACGTTATGACCAATTCGATTGCGTCAACGAAATGCCTGCCGCCCAATGTTTTATCGACCGGCAACTATGGAATGTCCCAGAGCCACCGCTACAACAACGATGATAGCAAGGAGTACATCATTGTCAAGCTCACCGATTCCGCCTTCCGTGCGATCGAGGAGTATCAGCGCGATGACAATGCCAAGCGTTTGCAGCCCAATCAAAGGGCCAAGATCCAGTTTGTTGGTAACGACGGCTTCATTCACTTCCCGTCGCGTCCAGCAGCGACGGATCCTAATGGCAATGCTAATGGCAATGACAGCGGCGGCGGCGGCGGCGGTGGTGGTGGACGAAAATTTGGCTTCACCATCAATAATATGGAGGGAACGCTTGAGTGCGTCCAGCAGCAGCAACAGAACTTGGGAGTCCTCGGTGCCGTCACCCTGCGAATGCGGATACATGCGAACGACGATGTCTACGACACGACACGCACAAAAATGGCCAAAGCCGAGGAGACGGAGAAGAGCAAGTGCATACGGGAGATTAAGCCAAATCAATCGGATATTGGGCGTAAGGTGAAGAAGCCGGCGTCCTCAGTGTCATCCTCCTCATCCGCCTCCGCCTCTGCCTTCTCCGCCTCAGCCGTAGCTTCAGCCTTCTCATCCTCAAACTCCAATTCTGGTTCGACGACGACGACGACGACGGCATTTCACCATCACAGCAACAGCAACAGCAACAACAGTGGGAACAACAGCAGCAGCAGCAATAGTTTTAATAGCAACAACAACCATAGTCGTAAGTTAGGTTCATCGCCATTTAATGGCCTAGGCGTAGGTTTGGGAGGCAGCGGCGGCTCCTCCAGCTCCTCCTCCGCCGCATATGCCTCACGTTCGCCCAATCCCAGCACGCTGGGCGCCAGCGGCACAGTCAACGGTCGCTACCACAGCGGCAACAACAGCAGCAGTGGTGGTGGTGGAGCCGCTACCTCGCTGGCCTCCACGTTTGCCAACGGCATCTCGCACGGCTACAATCTGAGTGGCAGCTCGCCGAGGGATGCAATGCCAGCGGCAGCGGCGGCGGCGGCAGCAGCATCAGCCATTAACAACTCCTCTTCCTCGGCGAACGGACGCAGCAAAATGCAGCAAGGAGGTCTCACCTCGTCCTCGTCCTCCAGGAGTGCCAACAACAAGTCTTCGGGCGCCAACAAGATGTCTGATGTGTCCAGACGCAACATACGCGAGCGTCTAATCCATTTGCTAGCCCTTAAGGCGTTCAAGAAGCCAGAGCTGTTTGCCCGACTGAAGAACGAGGGCATCCGGGATCGGGAGCGCAACCAGATTACCAACATACTCATGGACATTAGCACCATGTCGCACAACACGTACAATCTGCGTCGCCAGATGTGGAACGATGTGGACGAGAATTGGCAGTTCTTCAGCGAGCAGGAGCTGCAGCAATTGAAGCGCCGCAAGCCCCAGAATCTGACCCCTCCGATGAGCTCGGATGCGGGTAGCTCGACGTCTGGCCAGAGTCCAACATCGACGCACACGGGAAGTCCGCCGCCGCCCTCGAACGGCGGTGGCGGTGCAGGTGGAGCTGGACCCGGGGGTGCCGGAGGTAGCATGAAGCGCACCAGTCTCGAGTACGACGAGACCATGTTCAGCACTGTTCAGCCCAAGAAGCAGCGCATCAGTCACTACAAAAAGGACACTCCGCCCTCGAGCACCTCGTACTCGTCCTCCTCAGCCTCCGGATCGATGCTGGGCTCTTCGATGAACTCCAGCCGAAATCGCTATACGCCGCCGCAGCGCCAGCCTGGCCCGCTGGATGATCACAGCACCAGTGATCTTAGCTACAATGTGCTGGACAACATGGAGGAGTTTATGAGCTCGACGGCAGCAGCAGCAGCCACGCAGCATCAATCATCGATGGACCAGCAGCAGCAGCAACATATTCATCCGAGGAGCAGCAGTAGCAGCCGGCGGGGTAGCTCTTCAATTGGCAACGGAGGCGCGGCCAGCAATGGCATCGGTGGAAGCAAGGACAAGCGCAATTCCACTGGCAGCAATTCGAGTAGCTCCAGTGGCTACGAAACGCAACAGGAAAGGCAGCAGCGGGCCACGGCGACAACGATGTCGGCGAGCCGCAGCAACAACAAGTCATCATCCTCCTCAGCCTCATCATCTGCGACGACGCCGCCCAAGTTGGCGGCTAGCTTTGTGCCAGCTGCCTCCGCATCCGGGTCCAGCAAGCAGCGAATGCCACCCCAGCAGAGCGACTACAGTTCGTCGTACAACAATGGTAACAACACGCAGCAGCAGCAGCATGCTGCCTCAAACAGCAAGAAGCGGACGAGTAGTAGTAGTGGTGGTGCCAGTGGTCAGCGTCAGAGGAGCTCCAGTTCCTCTAACTCTGGGTATCAGCAAGTGCCACCACCCTCTTCCTCGTCCTCTTCGTCCTCCAACTCGAGATCCTCCCTCCAGCAACAGCAGCAACAGCAACAAGTGCATCAACAGCAGCAGCAGCAGCAGCAACAGGCGCAACATCTGGCGCCCCAGCAGCACCATTACCAACAGCAGGCCAAGCAGCATCCATCGCCAACGCAGCAACTGGCGGCTGCCGCACATGCTTACGCGCATGCCACGGCGGATGCGGATGCATCGTCCATGCCTCGCTACGACTTTAGCCAGTTTGTGCCCATCCAATCGGTCGAGGGGCGTCGGCGGTACAAGACTGAGTTCGAGAGCGACTACGATGAGTACCGCAAGCTGTTGACCCGCGTTGAGGACGTACGCATTCGGTTCCAGGACTTGTCCGAGCGCTTAGAGAGCGCCCGACGCAGTGACTCCGGCTATGGTGACTACGATCACATCAAGCACCAAATAGTGTGCGAATACGAGAGGATCAAGAACGATCGCACCGTGTGCGAGGACAAGCAAAGATTCGATTACCTGCATGCCAAGCTGGCTCACATCAAGCAGCTGGTGACGGACTATGACAAGACTTTAATGAGTGCGGCCACAGCTAATGTGGCGGCAACGACGGCTGCGGCGGAGCCGGTGGCGCCACCAGCCCCGAATCCGGCGGTGGCCGAGGCGGCCGAAAGGTTGGCAGATCAGCAGCGAAGGCAACACCATGCGGCGGAGACGATAGAACACCAGAAGCAGCAGCAGCAACGGCATCATCCCCAGCAGCATCATCACTCACAGGAGCAACATCATCCGCAGCATCCTCAGCATCCGCAGCATCCGCAGCATCCTCAGCAGCAGCACAACGAGAGCGACTCGGATGACAGCTCGGACAGCTCGGATTCCAATGATGACGATGACGACGAGGACTGCGATGATTTCAACTCTAATACAGATGACGATGAGGCCCGCCGTTATTGATCCTGCTGGAACTGCTTCGATGACCCGATGACACTCATATATAAACACACTCTGGAGCTGGAAAAAAAGACATCGACGCTGGAAAAACCTCGAAGCATCGAAAACTTTTATTCCTTTGCAGCTCCAAGATACACTGATCCCGCAATGTAAAAAGGCAAATAAAAACAAAACAACAAAAATGATAAAAAAAAAAAAAAACGTGGAAGAAACTATTACAACTACAAACTAATATAGTAAAAATGACGGAAAACAACACAAAAAAAAAATACAACATAACCGAAAAACACCAACAAAAACGTTCTAAAATAAAATGTTCTACAACAGCAACAAAAAAAAAACCTTCAAAAAAATGTTGAAACTATGTTAACAAAAACAAAACAAACAAAAAAAAATCTAAACAAAAATTACAACTTTTGCGTAAATTTTTAAAATTTAAATGAAACTACAAGAATAAGTGTGTACGAAGGTTCTACATCTATGAACTATATACACATGAGGAGAGGAGACGGAGGAAGATGACGAGGATGGAGGCAAAAGCAAACGCAAACGCAAAATATACACGAGTTGTAGACTTAATTTTTCTGTTGAGCATATATATTGAGCAGCTTAAATAAGTAACTAAATGAGGGCAAAAACACAATGTTTTCCTTGCGTTTTGTGCGTGTAATAATTATTATTATTATTATATTATTATTATCAACCTTTAAATATAGCCTGTACGTTTTTCGTTTTTAATCTAGACTCTTCTTATTTGTATTCTTGATTTTTTGTTACAAACAACAACGGCAAACCACACTACTCACAGACACCCCCACACACACCATACTACACCCACTACACACTCATCGAACATTTTTTTTTTTGCATTTTCGGGGCATAGCTTTTGTTTTAGATTTGTGTGTATAGAGAAAGAAGAGACCGAGATCGAGAGAGAATGAGATATAGCGGGCAAGCAGGCCCAGATCCTGCATCCTGCATCCTGCAGAATCTGTACAGTGTCGGGATTGGGACTGGGATGGGGACTGGGCTGCGGCTGCGATTAGAGTTAACTGATATTGAGCCAATGTTTGCCTAGGCCTGCGATGACCACAATTAAATTCCGTAACCGACGAAACTGACACGACAGGTAGAGATAAAGATGATAGTGCCGCAGAAACTGAGGGAGAGAGCATCCAAGTGCACATGGAGGGAAGGGTATATGGGTTCTTTGGGTTGTACCAGGCCAATCTTCCGTTAAGTTTAACGTTCACTTTTATCGTTTCGACAAATTTTAATAATCAATTTACTTTCGCAATCCGAGTCAAAATAAATAATGTCAGCTTAAGGAACCGGCTCTCCTAATTAAATATAATAACTCTTCTATAAAAACACTTCAAATTAATTTTTAAAACTTGCTACTGTACTCCTATTAAACCCAAATTACTTATCCATTGAAATGTGCAAAGCGGATCGAATGTGTGTAAATTATATATACTTCACTTTAGTGGTGTTGCATGCGGGCGTGCCTCTAAACAATAGACTGAACTTTTTAAAAACGGCTTGTGTAGTGAAGAAATTTCTTTTGTTTTATATAGATAACTATATAGTTAATTTGTTATATATATATATATTTGTGTTTTTAATTTAACACCGATTTTTGTTTGGCTTCCGGAGCGTTCGTTGGTTTATTTTGTACCATTTTATCGTACCTTACCAAGATCTGTTTGTGAACAATATAGGGGACTTTTTAGAAACTGAAACATATTTTATGTGCTTTATTTGCGGCTTCAGACACACGTTATTATTGCTCAAAAACTATATATGAGAGGACTAATAGAAATGATATACTTAATGGTTGTATGATCACAGCTATATATACTGCGACCCCCTGAGTTGTTTGCTTTTAGTTTTTAGAACAACTCTAAGCTTCCTTAAGTAAAATAGTAACGAAGACAAGACAACAAAGCAGGCAGCAAGACGTAGAGATAGTAACGAAGTCAGTCGCTTAAAATGTATCAAATAATTTGCTGAAACAACTCTAGTGTCCAAAAGAAATCATGATAGGAAAACAAACAAGACAAAAACATTGAGAAGAGGGATATAAAAGAAGCGTAACACGAAATTGAAGAGAAGAACCATATGAAATTTTAGCTATTTCGTTGCAATATTTTTTATATACGATATTTAAGTATAGTCGAGGGAGGGGAGTAAAAAGAAAACAAAGAAAGAAACAAACAAACGAATGGGAAAATCAAATGAAACAATGATGAGATCAAGTTGCAAAAAATCAAGCGTTTAAAATCGATTCGTAGCAATTACAAAATCAAGAAAACAAAATCATATACAATTTATATACAAGAAAACTAAATATATACACCATATATATATATTATATACAACATTGACATTTGATAAGCAACAAACGAAAACTTACTAGTTTTATAAATACATAAATGCCACGCCCACGCCCACAACAACACACACAACACAGCAACACATGAACTAACAACACACACAACAGCAATTGAGAAGGAACTTATTAACGATTAACGATTAACGATTAATGACGATTGTGTGTAAGCCGATAAAACCGAAGGAGAAGGAGTGGAAACCAGATCAAGAGACATGAGAAAAATATTATTATTATTATTATTATTGTAAATCTAAGAGCAAAACCGCTGACAAGACCAGCAGAATGAAAAATCTTACAAAAAAACGAGATATTGTTATATACTAGTAATTATTAAGACCACAAACAAACAACAAACAAAAGAAGAAAGAAAGAAAACTTGACAAAAAAAAAGCATCAAAACCAGAAAAAAAATAAAAAATAGAATCAAATAAAATATTGAATCGAAAAAAAAACCGCATTTATTAATTATGCTTTGCAGGTTATTCTATATATTTAAATTTTTCACAATTTTAAATGGGATTATATCATTAAAACTGACAAAAATAAGCAAAAAATGTAATTATTTAACTTTTAAAATCAGTACAGTACACAGCAAAAGGATCTTCAATTTTATTCCCTTAAAGGGTATTATAATTTTAGTCCCAAGCTTGTAAAACTGTGAAGGACTCATTTCCGACCCGATCTAGCCATGTTTGGTGAAAAAATAAATTTTCGAAATTTTTTCAAAATTTGAAAAATTGATACATCATTAAAATTGTCAAAATTTGACAAAAAATTGAATTTTTAGAATTTAAAAACGGAGTATGCAGATTTGTTAGCGCCATAAAAACCAGCATAGAAAAAACTTTCGAATTGAAATTAATGCATTTTTGGCTTAGTTATGATAATTGGAAAACATGGTTTTACTCAAAAAATAAGCATTTAAAAATCCTTTATTTTTATATCCTTGAAGGATATTTAAGATTTAGTCAGAAGCTTGTAATAATGTGAAGGAATCATTTCCGACCCTATAAACCATATATATTCTTGATCAGAATCAACAGCTGAATCGATCTAGCCATGTTTGGTGAAAAAATAAATTTTCGAAATTTTTTCAAAATTTGAAAAATTGATAAGGGGTTACATCATTAAAATTGTCAAAATTTGACAAAAAATTGAATTTTTAGAATTTAAAAACGGAGTATGCAGATTTGTTAGCGCCATAAAAACCAGCATAGAAAAACCTTCCGAATTGAAATTAATGCATTTTTGGCTTAGTTATGAAAAATAAGCATATAAAAATCCTTTATTTTTATATCCTTGAAGGATATTTAAGATTTAGTCAGAAGCTTGCAATAAACGGAGTATGCAGATTTGTTAGCGCCATAAAAACCAGCATAGAAAAACTTTCCGAATGGAAATTAATGCATTTTTGGCTTAGTTATGATAATTGGAAAACATGGTTTTACTCAAAAAATAAGCATATAAAAATCCTTTATTTTTATATCCTTGAAGGATATTTAAGATTTAGTCAGAAGCTTGTAATAATGTGAAGGACTCATTTCCGACCCTATAAACCATATATATTATTGATCAGAATCAACAGCTGAATCAATCTAGCCATGTTTGGTGAAAAAATAAATTTTCGAAATTTTTTCAAAATTTGAAAAATTGATAAGGGGTTACATCATTAAAATTGTCAAAATTTGACAAAAAATAGAATTTTTAGAATTTAAAAACGGAGTATGCAGATTTGTTAGCGCCATAAAAACCAGCATAGAAAAACCTTCCGAATTGAAATTAATGCATTTTTGGCTTAGTTATGAAAAATAAGCATATAAAAATCCTTTATTTTTATATCCTTGAAGGATATTTAAGATTTAGTCAGAAGCTTGCAATAAACGGAGTATGCAGATTTGTTAGCGCCATAAAAACCAGCATAGAAAAACTTTCCGAATTGAAATTAATGCATTTTTGGCTTAGTTATGATAATTGGAAAACATGGTTTTACTCAAAAAATAAGCATATAAAAATCCTTTATTTTTATATCCTTGAAGGATATTTAAGATTTAGTCAGAAGCTTGTAATAATGTGAAGGAATCATTTCCGACCCTATAAACCATATATATTCTTGATCAGAATCAACAGCTGAATCGATCTAGCCATGTTTGGTGAAAAAATAAATTTTCGAAATTTTTTCAAAATTTGAAAAATTGATAAGGGGTTACATCATTAAAATTGTCAAAATTTGACAAAAAATTGAATTTTTAGAATTTAAAAACGGAGTATGCAGATTTGTTAGCGCCATAAAAACCAGCATAGAAAAACCTTCCGAATTGAAATTAATGCATTTTTGGCTTAGTTATGAAAAATAAGCATATAAAAATCCTTTATTTTTATATCCTTGAAGGATATTTAAGATTTTGTCAGAAGCTTGCAATAAACGGAGTATGCAGATTTGTTAGCCCCATAAAAACCAGCATAGAAAACCCTTCCGAATTAAAATTAATGCATTTTTGGCTTAGTTATGATAGATGGAAAGCTTGGTTTTACTCAAAAAATAAGCATATAAAAATCCTTTATTATTATATCCTTGAAGGATATTTAAGATTTAGTCAGAAGCTTGTAATAATGTGAAGAAATCATTTCCGACCCTATAAACCATATATATTATTGATCAGAATCAACAGCTGAATCGATCTAGCCATGTTTGGTGAAAAAATAAATTTTCGAAATTTTTTCAAAATTTGAAAAATTGATAAGGGGTTACATCATTAAAATTGTCAAAATTTGACAAAAAATTGAATTTTTAGAATTTAAAAACGGAGTATGCAGATTTGTTAGCGCCATAAAAACCAGCATAGAAAAACCTTCCGAATTGAAATTAATTCATTTTTGGCTTAGTTATGAAAAATAAGCATATAAAAATCCTTTATTTTTATATCCTTGAAGGATATTTAAGATTTTGTCAGAAGCTTGCAATAAACGGAGTATGCAGATTTGTTAGCCCCATAAAAACCAGCATAGAAAAACTTTCCGAATGGAAATTAATGCATTTTTGGCTTAGTTATGATAGATGGAAAACTTGGTTTTACTCAAAAAATAAGCATATAAAAATCCTTTATTATTATATCCTTGAAGGATATTTAAGATTTAGTCAGAAGCTTGTAATAATGTGAAGGAATCATTTCCGACCCTATAAACCATATATATTATTGATCAGAATCAACAGCTGAATCGATCTAGCCATGTTTGGTAAAAAAATAAATTTTCAAAATTTTTTCAAAATTTGAAAAATTGATAAGGGGTTACATCATTAAAATTGTCAAAATTTGACAAAAAATTGAATTTTTAGAATTTAAAAACGGAGTATGCAGATTTGTTAGCGCCATAAAAACCAGCATAGAAAAACCTTCCGAATTGAAATTAATGCATTTTTGGCTTAGTTATGAAAAATAAGCATATAAAAATCCTTTATTTTTATATCCTTGAAGGATATTTAAGATTTTGTCAGAAGCTTGCAATAAACGGAGTATGCAGATTTGTTAGCCCTATAAAAACCAGCATAGAAAAACTTTCCGAATTGAAATTAATGCATTTTTGGCTTAGTTATGATAGATGGAAAGCTTGGTTTCACTCAAAAAATAAGCATATAAAAATCCTTTATTATTATATCCTTGAAGGATATTTAAGATTTAGTCAGAAGCTTGTAATAATGTGAAGGAATCATTTCCGACCCTATAAACCATATATATTATTGATCAGAATCAACAGCTGAATCAATCTAGCCATGTTTGGTGAAAAAATAAATTTTCGAAATTTTTTCAAAATTTGAAAAATTGATAAGGGGTTACATCATTAAAATTGTCAAAATTTGACAAAAAATTGAATTTTTAGAATTTAAAAACGGAGTATGCAGATTTGTTAGCGCCATAAAAACCAGCATAGAAAAACCTTCCGAATTGAAATTAATGCATTTTTGGCATAGTTATGAAAAATAAGCATATAAAAATCCTTTATTTTTATATCCTTGAAGGATATTTAAGATTTTGTCAGAAGCTTGCAATAAACGGAGTATGCAGATTTGTTAGCCCCATAAAAACCAGCATAGAAAAACTCTCCGAATTGAAATTAATGCATTTTTGGCTTAGTTATGATAGATGGAAAGCTTGGTTTTACTCAAAAAATAAGCATATAAAAATCCTTTATTATTATATCCTTGAAGGATATTTAAGATTTAGTCAGAAGCTTGTAATAATGTGAAGGAATCATTTCCGACCCTATAAACCATATATATTATTGATCAGAATCAACAGCTGAATCGATCTAGCCATGTTTGGTGAAAAAATAAATTTTCGAAATTTTTTCAAAATTTGAAAAATTGATAAGGGGTTACATCATTAAAATTGTCAAAATTTGACAAAAAATTGAATTTTTAGAATTTAAAAACGGAGTATGCAGATTTGTTAGCGCCATAAAAACCAGCATAGAAAAACCTTCCGAATTGAAATTAATGCATTTTTGGCTTAGTTATGAAAAATAAGCATATAAAAATCCTTTATTTTTATATCCTTGAAGGATATTTAAGATTTTGTCAGAAGCTTGCTATAAACGGAGTATGCAGATTTGTTAGCCCCATAAAAACCAGCATAGAAAACCCTTCCGAATTAAAATCAATGCATTTTTGGCTTAGTTATGATAGATGGAAAGCTTGGTTTTACTCAAAAAATAAGCATATAAAAATCCTTTATTATTATATCCTTGAAGGATATTTAAGATTTAGTCAGAAGCTTGTAATAATGTGAAGAAATCATTTCCGACCCTATAAACCATATATATTATTGATCAGAATCAACAGCTGAATCGATCTAGCCATGTTTGGTGAAAAAATAAATTTTCGAAATTTTTTCAAAATTTGAAAAATTGATAAGGGGTTACATCATTAAAATTGTCAAAATTTGACAAAAAATTGAATTTTTAGAATTTAAAAACGGAGTATGCAGATTTGTTAGCGCCATAAAAACCAGCATAGAAAAACCTTCCGAATTGAAATTAATGCATTTTTGGCATAGTTATGAAAAATAAGCATATAAAAATCCTTTATTTTTATATCCTTGAAGGATATTTAAGATTTAGTCAGAAGCTTGCAATAAACGGAGTATGCAGATTTGTTAGCGCCATAAAAACCAGCATAGAAAAACTTTCCGAATTGAAATTAATGCATTTTTGGCATAGTTATGAAAAATAAGCATATAAAAATCCTTTATTTTTATATCCTTGAAGGATATTTAAGATTTTGTCAGAAGCTTGCAATAAACGGAGTATGCAGATTTGTTAGCCCCATAAAAACCAGCATAGAAAAACTTTCCGAATTGAAATTAATGCATTTTTGGCTTAGTTATGATAGATGGAAAGCTTGGTTTTACTCAAAAAATAAGCATATAAAAATCCTTTATTATTATATCCTTGAAGGATATTTAAGATTTAGTCAGAAGCTTGTAATAATGTGAAGGAATCATTTCCGACCCTATAAACCATATATATTATTGATCAGAATCAACAGCTGAATCGATCTAGCCA
The DNA here is from genome assembly GCA_035046265.1 of Drosophila bunnanda. NCBI lineage: Eukaryota > Metazoa > Arthropoda > Insecta > Diptera > Drosophilidae > Drosophila > Drosophila bunnanda. The sequence continues at coordinate 11,673,035 of JAWNOB010000075.1, forward strand.
TGTTTGGTGAAAAAATAAATTTTCAAAATTTTTTCAAAATTTGAAAAATTGATAAGGGGTTACATCATTAAAATTGTCAAAATTTGACAAAAAATTGAATTTTTAGAATTTAAAAACGGAGTATGCAGATTTGTTAGCGCCATAAAAACCAGCATAGAAAAACCTTCCGAATTGAAATTAATGCATTTTTGGCATAGTTATGAAAAATAAGCATATAAAAATCCTTTATTTTTATATCCTTGAAGGATATTTAAGATTTTGTCAGAAGCTTGCAATAAACGGAGTATGCAGATTTGTTAGCCCCATAAAAACCAGCATAGAAAACCCTTCCGAATTAAAATTAATGCATTTTTGGCTTAGTTATGATAGATGGAAAGCTTGGTTTTACTCAAAAAATAAGCATATAAAAATCCTTTATTATTATATCCTTGAAGGATATTTAAGATTTAGTCAGAAGCTTGTAATAATGTGAAGAAATCATTTCCGACCCTATAAACCATATATATTATTGATCAGAATCAACAGCTGAATCGATCTAGCCATGTTTGGTGAAAAAATAAATTTTCGAAATTTTTTCAAAATTTGAAAAATTGATAAGGGGTTACATCATTAAAATTGTCAAAATTTGACAAAAAATTGAATTTTTAGAATTTAAAAACGGAGTATGCAGATTTGTTAGCGCCATAAAAACCAGCATAGAAAAACCTTCCGAATTGAAATTAATGCATTTTTGGCTTAGTTATGAAAAATAAGCATATAAAAATCCTTTATTTTTATATCCTTGAAGGATATTTAAGATTTTGTCAGAAGCTTGCAATAAACGGAGTATGCAGATTTGTTAGCCCCATAAAAACCAGCATAGAAAACCCTTCCGAATTAAAATCAATGCATTTTTGGCTTAGTTATGATAGATGGAAAGCTTGGTTTTACTCAAAAAATAAGCATATAAAAATCCTTTATTATTATATCCTTGAAGGATATTTAAGATTTAGTCAGAAGCTTGTAATAATGTGAAGAAATCATTTCCGACCCTATAAACCATATATATTATTGATCAGAATCAACAGCTGAATCGATCTAGCCATGTTTGGTGAAAAAATAAATTTTCGAAATTTTTTCAAAATTTGAAAAATTGATAAGGGGTTACATCATTAAAATTGTCAAAATTTGACAAAAAATTGAATTTTTAGAATTTAAAAACGGAGTATGCAGATTTGTTAGCGCCATAAAAACCAGCATAGAAAAACCTTCCGAATTGAAATTAATGCATTTTTGGCTTAGTTATGAAAAATAAGCATATAAAAATCCTTTATTTTTATATCCTTGAAGGATATTTAAGATTTAGTCAGAAGCTTGCAATAAACGGAGTATGCAGATTTGTTAGCCTCATAAAAACCAGCATAGAAAAACTTTCCGAATTGAAATTAATGCATTTTTGGCTTAGTTATGATAGATGGAAAGCTTGGTTTTACTCAAAAAATAAGCATATAAAAATCCTTTATTATTATATCCTTGAAGGATATTTAAGATTTAGTCAGAAGCTTGTAATAATGTGAAGGAATCATTTCCGACCCTATAAACCATATATATTATTGATCAGAATCAACAGCTGAATCGATCTAGCCATGTTTGGTGAAAAAATAAATTTTCAAAATTTTTTCAAAATTTGAAAAATTGATAAGGGGTTACATCATTAAAATTGTCAAAATTTGACAAAAAATTGAATTTTTAGAATTTAAAAACGGAGTATGCAGATTTGTTAGCGCCATAAAAACCAGCATAGAAAAACCTTCCGAATTGAAATTAATGCATTTTTGGCATAGTTATGAAAAATAAGCATATAAAAATCCTTTATTTTTATATCCTTGAAGGATATTTAAGATTTTGTCAGAAGCTTGCAATAAACGGAGTATGCAGATTTGTTAGCCCCATAAAAACCAGCATAGAAAACCCTTCCGAATTAAAATTAATGCATTTTTGGCTTAGTTATGATAGATGGAAAGCTTGGTTTTACTCAAAAAATAAGCATATAAAAATCCTTTATTATTATATCCTTGAAGGATATTTAAGATTTAGTCAGAAGCTTGTAATAATGTGAAGAAATCATTTCCGACCCTATAAACCATATATATTATTGATCAGAATCAACAGCTGAATCGATCTAGCCATGTTTGGTGAAAAAATAAATTTTCGAAATTTTTTCAAAATTTGAAAAATTGATAAGGGGTTACATCATTAAAATTGTCAAAATTTGACAAAAAATTGAATTTTTAGAATTTAAAAACGGAGTATGCAGATTTGTTAGCGCCATAAAAACCAGCATAGAAAAACCTTCCGAATTGAAATTAATGCATTTTTGGCTTAGTTATGAAAAATAAGCATATAAAAATCCTTTATTTTTATATCCTTGAAGGATATTTAAGATTTAGTCAGAAGCTTGCAATAAACGGAGTATGCAGATTTGTTAGCGCCATAAAAACCAGCATAGAAAAACTTTCCGAATTGAAATTAATGCATTTTTGGCTTAGTTATGATAATTGGAAAACATGGTTTTACTCAAAAAATAAGCATATAAAAATCCTTTATTTTTATATCCTTGAAGGATATTTAAGATTTAGTCAGAAGCTTGTAATAATGTGAAGAAATCATTTCCGACCCTATAAACCATATATATTATTGATCAGAATCAACAGCTGAATCGATCTAGCCATGTTTGGTGAAAAAATAAATTTTCGAAATTTTTTCAAAATTTGAAAAATTGATAAGGGGTTACATCATTAAAATTGTCAAAATTTGACAAAAAATTGAATTTTTAGAATTTAAAAACGGAGTATGCAGATTTGTTAGCGCCATAAAAACCAGCATAGAAAAACCTTCCGAATTGAAATTAATGCATTTTTGGCATAGTTATGAAAAATAAGCATATAAAAATCCTTTATTTTTATATCCTTGAAGGATATTTAAGATTTTGTCAGAAGCTTGCAATAAACGGAGTATGCAGATTTGTTAGCCCCATAAAAACCAGCATAGAAAACCCTTCCGAATTGAAATTAATGCATTTTTGGCTTAGTTATGATAATTGGAAAACATGGTTTTACTCAAAAAATAAGCATTTAAAAATCCTTTATTTTTATATCCTTGAAGGATATTTAAGATTTAGTCAGAAGCTTGTAATAATGTGAAGGAATCATTTCCGACCCTATAAACCATATATATTCTTGATCAGAATCAACAGCTGAATCGATCTAGCCATGTTTGGTGAAAAAATAAATTTTCGAAATTTTTTCAAAATTTGAAAAATTGATAAGGGGTTACATCATTAAAATTGTCAAAATTTGACAAAAAATTGAATTTTTAGAATTTAAAAACGGAGTATGCAGATTTGTTAGCGCCATAAAAACCAGCATAGAAAAACCTTCCGAATTGAAATTAATGCATTTTTGGCTTAGTTATGAAAAATAAGCATATAAAAATCCTTTATTTTTATATCCTTGAAGGATATTTAAGATTTTGTCAGAAGCTTGCAATAAACGGAGTATGCAGATTTGTTAGCCCCATAAAAACCAGCATAGAAAACCCTTCCGAATTAAAATCAATGCATTTTTGGCTTAGTTATGATAGATGGAAAGCTTGGTTTTACTCAAAAAATAAGCATATAAAAATCCTTTATTATTATATCCTTGAAGGATATTTAAGATTTAGTCAGAAGCTTGTAATAATGTGAAGAAATCATTTCCGACCCTATAAACCATATATATTATTGATCAGAATCAACAGCTGAATCGATCTAGCCATGTTTGGTGAAAAAATAAATTTTCGAAATTTTTTCAAAATTTGAAAAATTGATAAGGGGTTACATCATTAAAATTGTCAAAATTTGACAAAAAATTGAATTTTTAGAATTTAAAAACGGAGTATGCAGATTTGTTAGCGCCATAAAAACCAGCATAGAAAAACCTTCCGAATTGAAATTAATGCATTTTTGGCTTAGTTATGAAAAATAAGCATATAAAAATCCTTTATTTTTATATCCTTGAAGGATATTTAAGATTTAGTCAGAAGCTTGCAATAAACGGAGTATGCTGATTTGTTAGCGCCATAAAAACCAGCATAGAAAAACTTTCCGAATTGAAATTAATGCATTTTTGGCTTAGTTATGATAATTGGAAAACATGGTTTTACTCAAAAAATAAGCATATAAAAATCCTTTATTTTTATATCCTTGAAGGATATTTAAGATTTAGTCAGAAGCTTGTAATAATGTGAAGGAATCATTTCCGACCCTATAAACCATATATATTCTTGATCAGAATCAACAGCTGAATCGATCTAGCCATGTTTGGTGAAAAAATAAATTTTCGAAATTTTTTCAAAATTTGAAAAATTGATAAGGGGTTACATCATTAAAATTGTCAAAATTTGACAAAAAATTGAATTTTTAGAATTTAAAAACGGAGTATGCAGATTTGTTAGCGCCATAAAAACCAGCATAGAAAAACCTTCCGAATTGAAATTAATGCATTTTTGGCTTAGTTATGAAAAATAAGCATATAAAAATCCTTTATTTTTATATCCTTGAAGGATATTTAAGATTTTGTCAGAAGCTTGCAATAAACGGAGTATGCAGATTTGTTAGCCCCATAAAAACCAGCATAGAAAACCCTTCCGAATTAAAATCAATGCATTTTTGGCTTAGTTATAATATTTTTAATATTTTATTTGTCGAAAAATTTGCAATAAAAAATTTCGATTAAAAAATGGAAATATTTTATGCTTAGTCGTGTAAGATTTCGTTCCTATAATTAAATGTCAAGCTTCAAGGGCTTCCTGAAGCTAGTTTCCTTCGTAGCTTTGTCCTCCGATTATCCAATTCGCCTTGAACATGACCACTGGTAATACAACGATCGTGTCTGCAGACACTGATCGCCTTTTGTAGAACACAGAATTCTAACACGAAAATATATGTTAACTTTAACCTCGTCTAGAAGAAGAAGAAGCACAGGAGGACAATGCTCAGGTGGCGGAACTGTCCAACGATTCCGATGCTCCTTTAAAGCCGAACGTAAGTGATAGCCTTTGGCTCCAGCTTAAGATATCATCGTAATGCCAATTTATTTCGGATTAGAATGACGAGGATGACGACTACGATCCCGAGGACAATCGCAAGAAGAAGAAGGGCAAGAAGCGCAAGACCAGGAAGGGCGAGGAGAAGGGTCGCAAGAAGAAGAAGCGCAAGAAGAACGAGAGCGAGGAGGACAGCGACTTTGTCCAGCAGCAGCACGACGAGGAGGTTGAGTATCCCAGTACTTCAAAACGCGGCCGTAAGCGCAAGGAGGAGAAGCAGGCTGCCAAGGAGAAGGAATCATCGGCCTCATCTGGTAAGAACAAATCCCTCCCTCAGTTCGCTGAGCCCTCCATTCCCCTCGAGCAATGATTTTGAATCATTTTCTCACCATTTATTGTCCCAATTTGCAGGCATGCCATCTGTGGAGGACGTGTGTTCGGCTTTCAGCGTTTGCGACGTCGACATCGAGTACAGCGAGGAGGAGCTTCAGAGCCTGACCACCTACAAGTCCTTCATGCAGCACGTGCGTCCCATTCTGCAGAAGGAGAACCCCAAAATCGCGGCGCCCAAGCTTATGATGCTGGTTGCTGCCAAATGGCGTGAGTTCTGCGAAAGCAATCCCCACATTCAGCAGGAGGGCAGCGCCGCTGCCGGTGGTTCCGGCAACTCAGGTGGACAGGCGCGCAGTGTGGCCGGTGATGAGGCGGGCGATGAGCCGCGATCCTCACGCTCCTCGCGTAATGAGAAGCCCGACGACATCTACGAGGAGGCAGCCGAAGAGGAGGAAGAGGAGGAGGAGGAGGAGCTGAAGAAGCCACGTCGCAAGCGAAGCGGGCGAGGCAAGAAGGGCCGCCGACCCTCTGGCAAGGTGCCCACGTTAAAGATCAAGCTGGGCAAACGCAAGCGCGACAGCTCTGACGACGAGCAGGACGCCAGCGGTGCCTCTGAACGTGACTCGGATCTGGAGTTTGAGCGCATGCTCCAAAAGTCCGACGATAGTGCCGACGAGAAGGAAGCGGCTGCACCGTCGGGCTCCTCGTCCAAGGCAGACAACTCGGCAACTCCCGCTGCCGCCCAGGATGATGGATCCGGTGCTCCTGTGGTCCGCAAGAAGGCCAAGACCAAGATCGGCAACAAGTTCAAGAAAAAGAACAAGTTGAAGAAGACGAAGAACTTCCCCGAGGGCGAGGATGGCGAGCACGAGCACCAGGACTACTGCGAGGTGTGCCAGCAGGGTGGCGAGATCATCTTGTGCGACACTTGCCCACGGGCCTACCATTTGGTCTGCCTGGAACCGGAGCTGGACGAGCCACCCGAGGGCAAGTGGTCGTGTCCGCACTGCGAGGCTGACGGCGGTGCTGCCGAGGAGGAGGACGATGACGAGCATCAGGAGTTTTGCCGCGTGTGCAAGGATGGCGGGGAGCTGCTCTGCTGCGATTCCTGTCCCTCGGCCTATCACACTTTCTGCTTGAACCCGCCGCTGGACACCATACCCGACGGCGACTGGCGCTGTCCGCGCTGCAGTTGCCCGCCGCTCACTGGCAAGGCGGAGAAGATCATCACCTGGCGCTGGGCAGTGCGTGCCGATGATGGTCCCTCGACGTCAAAGGGATCGAAGAGCAGCGGCAACTCCCGGGTTCGCGAGTACTTCATCAAGTGGCACAACATGTCCTACTGGCACTGCGAATGGGTGCCGGAGGTGCAACTGGACGTCCATCATCCGCTGATGATCCGCTCGTTCCAGCGCAAGTACGACATGGAGGAGCCGCCCAAGTTCGAGGAGTCGCTGGACGAGGCAGACACTCGCTTCAAACGCATCCAGCGGCACAAGGACAAGGTGGGCATGAAGGCCGATGAGGATGACTCCGAGCAGCTGGAGGAACGCTTCTACAAGAACGGCGTGAAGCCCGAGTGGCTCATCGTGCAGCGTGTCATCAACCATCGGACGGCGCGCGATGGCAGCACCATGTATCTGGTGAAGTGGCGTGAGTTACCGTACGACAAGTCGACGTGGGAGGAGGAAGGCGACGACATCCAGGGCCTGCGACAAGCTATCGACTACTATCAGGACCTGCGGGCCGTTTGCACGTCGGAGAACACACGCTCCAGCAGCAAGAAGAGCAAGAAAGGCCGCAAATCGAAGCTCAAGGTGGAGGACGATGATGATCGACCGGTGAAGCATTACACGCCGCCGCCGGAGAAGCCCACCACGGACCTGAAGAAGAAGTACGAGGGTCAGCCGGCATTCCTGGAGGGAACCGGCATGCAGCTGCATCCCTACCAGATCGAGGGCATCAACTGGTTGCGCTACAGCTGGGGCCAGGGCATCGACACCATCCTGGCCGACGAGATGGGTCTGGGCAAGACCATTCAGACGGTGACTTTCCTGTACTCCCTGTACAAGGAGGGGCACTGTCGCGGACCCTTCCTCGTGGCCGTCCCACTGTCCACATTGGTCAACTGGGAGCGTGAGTTCGAGCTCTGGGCACCGGACTTCTACTGCATCACGTATATCGGCGACAAGGACTCGCGAGCGGTCATTCGGGAGAACGAGTTGAGCTTCGAGGAGGGCGCTATCCGTGGCAGCAAGGTGTCGCGTCTGCGGACAACGCAATATAAGTTCAACGTGCTGCTAACCAGCTACGAGCTGATCTCTATGGACGCCGCCTGCCTGGGCAGCATCGACTGGGCGGTGCTAGTGGTGGACGAGGCCCATCGACTGAAGAGCAACCAGAGCAAGTTCTTCCGTATCCTCAACAGCTACTCCATCGCCTACAAGCTGCTGCTCACAGGAACGCCTCTGCAGAACAACCTCGAGGAGCTGTTCCATCTGCTCAACTTCTTGAGCCGGGACAAGTTCAACGATTTGCAAGCCTTCCAAGGCGAGTTCGCGGATGTGTCGAAGGAGGAGCAGGTGAAGCGCCTGCACGAGATGCTTGGGCCGCACATGCTGCGTCGCCTGAAGACCGATGTGCTGAAGAACATGCCCTCGAAATCGGAGTTCATTGTGCGTGTGGAGCTGTCGGCCATGCAGAAGAAGTTCTACAAGTTCATCCTGACCAAGAACTACGAGGCACTGAACTCGAAGAGCGGCGGCGGCTCCTGTTCCCTGATCAACATCATGATGGACCTGAAGAAGTGCTGCAACCATCCGTACCTCTTCCCCTCCGCCGCCGAGGAGGCGCCCACCTCTGCCGGCGGCCTTTACGAGGTCAATTCGCTGACCAAGGCTGCCGGCAAGCTGGTGCTGCTTTCCAAGATGCTCAAGCTGCTCAAGTCGCAGAATCATCGTGTGCTCATCTTCTCGCAGATGACGAAAATGCTGGACATTCTGGAGGACTTCCTCGAGGGCGAGCAGTACAAGTACGAGCGGATTGATGGTGGCATTACGGGTACCGTGCGCCAGGAGGCTATCGATCGCTTCAACGCACCCGGAGCGCAGCAGTTCGTCTTTCTGCTGAGTACGCGAGCCGGCGGTCTGGGCATCAATCTGGCCACGGCCGACACGGTCATCATCTACGACTCGGATTGGAATCCACACAACGATATCCAGGCGTTCTCCCGAGCCCATCGTATCGGACAGGCCAACAAGGTGATGATCTATCGCTTCGTCACCCGAAACTCGGTCGAGGAGCGTGTGACGCAGGTGGCTAAGCGCAAGATGATGCTCACACATCTGGTGGTTCGGCCCGGAATGGGCGGCAAGGGCGCCAACTTTACCAAACAGGAGCTGGACGATATCCTGCGCTTCGGTACCGAGGATCTGTTCAAGGAGGACGACAAGGAGGAGGCCATCCACTACGATGACAAGGCGGTGGCCGAACTACTGGATCGTACGAACCGCGGCATCGAGGAGAAGGAGTCCTGGGCCAACGAGTATCTCTCGTCGTTCAAGGTGGCCTCCTACGCCACCAAAGAGGAGGAGGAGGAGGAGGAGACCGAGATTATCAAACAGGATGCAGAGAACTCGGATCCCGCTTACTGGGTGAAGCTGCTGCGCCACCACTACGAGCAGCACCAGGAGGACGTGGGTCGCAGCCTCGGCAAGGGCAAGCGTGTCCGCAAGCAAGTCAACTACACGGACGGCGGCGTTGTGGCTGCGGATACTACGCGGGACGATTCCAATTGGCAGGACAACGGCAGCGAGTACAATTCGGAGTACTCGGCTGGCTCCGATGAGGATGGCGGCGACGATGACTTCGACGACCAGAATGGCGGTGGCGAGAGGAAGGCCAAGCGACGTTTGGAGCGTCGCGACGATCGTCCGCTGCCTCCGCTTCTGGCTCGCGTTGGCGGCAACATCGAGGTCTTGGGTTTCAATGCCCGCCAGCGGAAGAGCTTCCTCAACGCCATCATGCGCTACGGAATGCCCCCCCAGGACGCTTTCAACTCGCAGTGGCTGGTGAGGGACTTGCGTGGCAAGTCTGAGCGCAACTTCAAGGCCTACGTCTCACTGTTCATGCGGCATCTGTGCGAGCCGGGAGCAGACAATGCCGAGACTTTTGCCGACGGCGTGCCCCGCGAAGGACTCTCCCGCCAGCACGTGCTCACCCGGATCGGAGTGATGTCGCTCATTCGCAAGAAGGTGCAGGAATTCGAGCACATCAACGGCTACTACAGCATGCCGGAGTTGATTCTGAAGCCCTGCGAGCCGGTGCGATCCGCTCTGAAGCAGCAGGATGCGGCGACAGCCCTAGAGGCTCCGCCAGCCGGCGTCGTCAAGGTTGACGTAGACAAGAGCGCCACCACGAGCAACAGCGCCACTCCCGCCACCAGCGCGGCACCCAGTCCAGCGCCAGCATCGGAGAAGGGCGACGACAAGGAGAAGGATAAGGACTCTGAAAAGGAGAAAGAAAAGGAAAAGGAGAAGGCCTCACCGGAGAAGAGCAGCGAGGTGAAGCAGGAGCAAGAGGCTGAAAGTGGCGACAAGAAGCCCACGGAAGTCAAGGTGGAATCAACAGAGGAAAGTTCCTCCTCTGGTGACACAAAGCCAGCCAGCGAGGCGGCCGAAGTCAAGGCCGAGGTGACCAAGACAGAGCCCAAGGAAGAGGCCAAGGAGCCTGAGCTCAAGGAAGAGCTCAAGACCGAAGAGGAGGAGATCAAGGAGAAGGACAAGGAGAAGGAAATAGAGAAGGAGAAGGAAAAGGAGAAGCTCGAGGACAAGAAGCCAATCGCAGTGACAACGACAGTGATTGACGATGACGATGACGACGTGATGATCGTGAAAGAGGACGGCGAGCTAGAGAAGCCCAGCGCCAGTTCGCCCAAGGATCATAAGGCGGCCGCTGCCGCTGCAGCCGCGGCAACTGGAGCTGGAGCATCCGCCACTGGCAAGGCCGGTGTGGAGGATAGCTTAGAGGTTCTAAAGCGCAAGTTCATGTTCAACATCGCCGATGGCGGCTTCACCGAGCTGCACACCCTGTGGCTCAACGAGGAAAAGGCAGCGGTTCCCGGAAGGGAGTACGAGATCTGGCATCGTCGCCACGACTACTGGCTGCTGGCCGGTATCGTTACCCATGGCTATGGACGCTGGCAGGACATCCAGAATGATATTCGCTTCGCGATAATCAACGAACCCTTCAAGATGGACGTGGGCAAGGGCAACTTTCTGGAGATCAAGAACAAGTTCCTTGCCCGCCGCTTCAAGCTGCTGGAACAGGCGCTGGTCATTGAGGAGCAGTTGAGGCGTGCCGCCTACCTAAATCTCGCTCAGGACCCCAGCCATCCGGCAATGTCGCTTAACGCCCGCTTCGCCGAGGTCGAGTGCCTGGCCGAGTCCCATCAGCATCTCAGCAAGGAGTCGCTGGCGGGCAACAAGCCCGCGAATGCGGTGCTGCACAAGGTGCTCAACCAGCTGGAAGAGCTGCTCTCCGACATGAAGAGCGATGTGTCCCGCCTGCCGGCCACATTGGCACGAATTCCGCCGGTTGCCCAACGCCTGCAGATGTCCGAGCGATCTATCCTCTCCCGATTGGCAGCCACTGCCGGCAATGCCTCCAATGCAGGTAGGTTTCTAATCATATTTCTCTAGTTACGGCTTCTTTAATTACACAATAAATAATGTTACTGCTTCTTTTGCAGCTCAATTAATGGCACAATTCCCGGCTGGCTTCCAGGGCACAACATTGCCAGCATTTACTGGCGGTCCGGCTGGCAATTTCGCCAATTTCCGGCCACAGTTCTCGGTGCCAGGTCAGCTATCGAATAATTCCGGCGCCTAGGCAGCAGGCAACTCTCCTCAATAATAATATCTACGTTAAGCGCATTCGTATTCGTATTCCATGCAAATATATACTTTACTCTTGAGCTAAGAATTTAAATTTCAACACACCCACGTACATATATATTTATGATAATCATTTGCAATGAAATCTCGATACCCATATATATATATATGGTCGCGTTCACACAAATAATTAAAATTCTACATGTTCTGACACTTGGCGGAATGGCGGTAGTAGTTGGATGTTGGCCTGGCTTCCAGTTACGACACTGATATGCTCCCGGGGCGGATCTCGCGGCCAATTCACACATACGACAAGTTTAAATAATTATTCTTATTTACTTACATTACTTACTATGTGATTACAACATAATCTAGATACAATATATAAATGTATTGAATTCCATTGCAATGAACAACAAGTGTTACTTTGTTATTTTAATGGGAGTGGCCTGGTTAAGCACATAAGATAAATTAACCACAAAGAACAACTTTAAAACTTGATTTCCATTTGGTTTAAGCGATAAAAGTTGCGTTTTATTCATAGGTTTTCGTTTCGTTTCGAATATATCATCATGTTCCATGTATGTATATTAATATAAATTAGTCAAGTTCTGTATATATATCTGTGGGGTGTCCATATATATAATTTGTAAATATCAAATACATAATCAGTAGACATATTTGCAATACTTATTTCGCTTCACACCAAAGCCAATCGATAATCATGTAAATATGTAATGAGTCTGCGATGAAATTCGTGCAACGTCTTGATATATATATTGCTGATCCGTGTGATTAATATCAAAAACTGTCTACGACAACACTTTGCACCTTGCTATTTACACACAAAAAAAAAGAAACAATTACCAATTACAAATTACAAATTAAATGGAATAGCTGTGGCACTTCGGAAGCGCCTAATACAATTACGCACATTTTAAATTACACAATTATATACAACAAAAACAATGGCCAAACAAGAGGGAAACAACTATAAAGGGGACGCAATTAAACGTTGAAAGTATTTACAAGCTGGACTTGAATATTATGGTACATGCTCTGGCAAAGAAGGTAGAATTAAGGCTTAATACTACAATAATTAAGAAACTAAATAATTAATAGCAGCAAATATTTTCAAACTGAGCTTAAATAGTAAATAACAAAACGCACACACATTAGGCGAAACAAAAGCAGAAACTTTAGAACATATCTTTAGGAGGAAAGAGGGAATATATAATAGAGTCCTTCATAGCCAGGATGATGATCGGTACACGGATATCATCATCAGTTAGGAAATTGAGCACAGCTTCTTTAACTCGCCCTCGGTCTCGTCCACCTCGAGCTGCAAGCTGGCGGCGGCATTGGGCAGCGCTCGGCCCTCGATGTTGGGTAAATACGGTTCGTAGTCCAGTCCCTTCCGCTCGTAGAATAGGAGATAGGCGGCACTGGGATCTATGACCGGCGGCTTCTGTGATATTTCGCGGCAGGAGCTATCGTTGTAGCAATACCAGGAACCAGTTGCATTCGCTGCATAGGAAATGTAGTGGCCACCATTCAGCATGCCCGAGTGAGACTGCAAGAAAAGAACGGGAGAATGTAATGCCTGCCTGGACTTAAATAAGCAGTTTGGACTCTCACCACCACGGCATAGAGCCTGTACTTGGGATCGAACTCATCCACCTCCGGCTTGAGTCGATGCTGGTGATAGTCCTCGAACTCGCCGTCCACTATGGGCGTTTTCGTGAGACTCGTCGAGATGAGGCGTTGTCGTTGTCGGGCCGCATTGATCGTTTTGCTCTGTCGCAGGATATTATTCCCGGCGGATACTGGCTTGGCCTGCGTTTCCACCTCATCCTTGGTGGCTGTATCGATTTCATCCAGCTCGCTGACAACTTCATTGCTCGCCAGGGTCTGCGTCGTTACATCGCCCTCGTCCGTTTTCAGTTCCAGTAACTCCTTGTGCCGCAATATCGTCTCCTGGGGCACTGAGGCCAAATACGGCGTTGGATCAAAGTCGTCGAATGGAAAGTGGACCACTTTCTGCGACTTGACCCACTTGCCATTGACGCAGTTAAAGCGCTTCAAGTGAACAATCTAGTCAAAGAATGGTTGGTTAATGGGATTTGGGTGAGAGTTTTGGGACTTCCAAGACTCACCAAAATCGGTGGCAATTTCCAGATCTGCAGCTTCTTTGTGGCCGGCTTCTTGCCCTTGCAGTGACTGCAGTGATACCACTGTTCCAGCTGCTCCTCCGAGGTGAAGGCACGCAGGCAGTGATTCAGGTCCACGGGTTCCACCTGTTCCCGCCGACTTATGGCAATGGTCTCGTGATCCACCCACAGCTGGAAACCAGAAAGTCAATATCTCAGAGTGCCCTCGATTCAAGTCGTATTTACCCGCTCCAAGGTGCTCTGATAGCGTAAATGCAAGGCGGTTGGATCCCAATCGATGGCAATGGTAAAGTCTTCAAAATATTTGGTTGTCGGGGTGTACGACAACGATGCGGTGTACTCCGGTGTCGTACGCTTCGCCTCCAGATTTGGTAGCGATGGGAATTTAGCGTTCATCTTCGGCGTCGTTGAATTGCCTAAAAAATAAAACGTTTATTTAATAATTAAAATTAAACAAGTGTCCATTTGACTGCCTGTTGCAGTGTGAAATCAGATACAAAAGGATTGACAGAGTTTTGTCTTCTCTACTTACTGGACACGGGATTGCTAATGGGCGGCAGGGCTCCCTGAAGCACATAGTCATTGTTGCAGCGAATCTCACACCCGCGACAGAAGCTCGACCAGGGGCAGATGGCACAGGTGAGTCCATCCGCCTTAACTGCACGGAGCGTGAAGGGAAAATCGTAGCCCAGGCTGTCATCGCTGCAAGCAAAGCAAGTTTGTTAACCGATTAGACATACCCTACAACCGGATGTACTTACCAATCGGCGGCATGATTCGCCTGCTCGGTGGTGGCGGGCAGCGGACTGAGCAGCCGACTCACTTGCAGCCACACGGCGCAGTATAGATCCTTATGGGTGCCGCCCTCGTTGTTGGGAATGAGCAGCGGCACACCGAACAGGCTGGGCCGCGTCTTGTGATAGGAGAGGAAGTAGCTGTCGTGCCGGGTGATCTTGCGGTGCACGGCCACCAGATACTTGCCCGGCTTGTGGGGCTGCGAGGAGCGACGTGAGTAGACACCGCTGCTGGTCTCCGGCTGTGAGGTGGTTATCTGATCCGGTTGGTCCGGCTCCTCCTCATTGCCCTCCTCCGCCTGCTCGTCCACATCCGCATCGAGGCTGGCGCCCAGCGTGTGCGCCGTCGTGCTCAGGCCACTGGAATCGTTGGGAGACGTACGATAGGAGCCGTCATCGCTGCCACTGCCGTGGCGACTGCTCACCGGCGCCAAATCAACTGCCATCGGAATGGGCTCCGTCAGCGAGCTCTCCATGGAATTCTCGCCGGAGTGATTCGTGTAGGAAATGGAGCTGGTGTTGCTCTCCGTGTGCAGCAGCTTGGCGGCGGACACTCGCTTCTGCTGGGCAGCCGTGTTGCCGTGCATGAAATTGTTCTCCGGACTTGAGCTTAGGATGAACGACTCCTGTACCGAGAGTTTGCATTAGTTTAGATTGGGTTAAGGTCGGGGTTAGTTTGGTAGGGTCGGTGAGGTGTTTGGGGGTGTCAGGTGTGTATGGATGAGTGTATTAAAGCTTGGGAGTAGCAACTAAATTAACCAGGGGTCATCAATCAACTTGTAAATGTACAATCTACCATTCAGGGATGCCAAGGAAATTGCTGTGGGTGTATTTGGATTTAAGATGCGTTAATTAATTATTAATTTGATTTCAGATTATCAGCAAGTTCTTTGGCAGCCCTGCACATCTATAATTCTATGGGATAAACGCTTAACTTTCAAATTCTACATTTAATTTGTACAAATTGTTTATTGCAGGTGTTTAGAATATAAATCTGGTTTATTTTTGGGTTAATTTGTGAAGTGTCGGTGGAAACTGTGACACATAATTAACTATAACTTTGAAAACCTACTAAAAAAGTGCCCAAAAAGATTGGTTAATTTATTATACCCTGCATGAAGGAGTCATTTCCGACCCTATAAATCATATATATTCTTGATCAGCATCAACAGACGAATCGATGTAGATATGTCCGGTCAAAAAATAAATTTTTGAAAATTTTTCAAAATTTGAAAAATTGATAAGGGGTTACATCATTAAAATTGTCAAAATTTGACAAAAAATTGAATTTTTAGAATTTAAAAACGGAGTATGCAGATTTGTTAGCGCGATAAAAACCAGCATAGAAAAACCTTCCGAATTGAAATTAATGCATTTTTGGCTAAGTTATGATAATTGGAAAACATGGTTTTACTCAAAAAATAAGCATATAAAAATCCTTTATTTTTATATCCTTGAAGGATATTTAAGATTTAGTCAGAAGCTTGTAATAATGTGAAGCAATCATTTCCGACCCTATAAACCATATATATTATTGATCAGAATCAACAGCTGAATCGATCTAGCCATGTTTGGTGAAAAAATAAATTTTCGAAATTTTTTCAAAATTTGAAAAATTGATAAGGGGTTACATCATTAAAATTGTCAAAATTTGACAAAAAATTGAATTTTTAGAATTTAAAAACGGAGTATGCAGATTTGTTAGCGCCATAAAAACCAGCATAGAACAACTTTCCGAATTGAAATTAATGCATTTTTGGCTTAGTTATGAAAAATAAGCACATAAAAATCCTTTATTTTTATATCCTTGAAGGATATTTAAGATTTAGTCAGAACCTTCAATAAACGGAGTATGCAGATTTGTTAGCGCCATAATAACCAGCATAGAAAAACTTTCCGAATTGAAATTAATGCATTTTTGGCTTAGTTATGATAGATGGAAAACTTGGTTTTACTCAAAAAATAAGCATATAAAAATCCTTTATTATTATATCCTTGAAGGATATTTAAGATTTAGTCAGAAGCTTGTAATAATGTGAAGGAATCATTTCCGACCCTATAAACCATATATATTATTGACCAGAATCAACAGCTGAATCGATCTAGCCATGTTTGGTGAAAAAATAAATTTTCGAAATTTTTTCAAAATTTGAAAAATTGATAAGGGGTTACATCATTAAAATTGTCAAAATTTGACAAAAAATTGAATTTTTAGAATTTAAAAACGGAGTATGCAGATTTGTTAGCGCCATAAAAACCAGCATAGAAAAACCTTCCGAATTGAAATTAATGCATTTTTGGCTTAGTTATGAAAAATAAGCATATAAAAATCCTTTATTTTTATATCCTTGAAGGATATTTAAGATTTAGTCAGAAGCTTGCAATAAACGGAGTATGCAGGTTTGTTAGCGCTATAAAAACCAGTATAGAATAGCTTTCCGAATTGAAATTAATGCATTTTTGGCTTAGTTTTGATAGTTGGAAAACTTGGTTTTACTCGAAAAATAAGCATATAGAAATTCTTTATTTTTATACCCTTGAAGGGTATTTTAATTTTAGTCAAAAGCTTGTAACACATGAAGGAGTCATTTCCGATACTATAAAGCATATATATTCTTGATCAGCTTTAACAGACAAATCAATATGGGCATGTCCGGTCAAAAAATAAATTTTCGAAAAATGTTCAATTTTTTCAAAAAAAGATAAGGTAAAATTTCGTTAAAATTTTAAAAAATTTGCAAAAATTTTAATTTTGTAAAATTTTAAATTGGGTATGCAGATTTATTAACCTACTAAAAACTAACATAGGAAAGCTTTCCGAATTAAAATGAATGCTTTTTTGGCCTAGTTATGCGTTTTTTAAACTTTGATTTGCGGAACAAAACTGTCGTAGATAAGAATGCGAATATTTAAAATTTAGTTTTGATTGATTTCCGATTCGAGCTCATAATTTGATTATAAACTGCAAAGGTATATACGCTTCGGGGTGCCGAAGTAATGTTTCTTTCCTGTTTTATTTTTAAGCGTTAAGCTCGATTATTTTTAAAGAATTTTTTATCTACACCATTGGAGATGATTAAATTAACTGAAAGTATTTACATTTCAAAAAAATCGTAACATTCTTTAATAATTTAATACAAGCGTTATATGGAAATCGATGATAGTTTATTAAATTAAATTTCACTATACCAGTTCACTGCAGTACCGATAAAGAATTAACCCCAAAATATAACGCTTTAAACAAATTTTGTACATGAAATTTCTATAAATAAACCATAGCAACAAATATACAATAACAACAATTTCCCAACAGCAGGATCTAAAGCAATTCAACAATTCTATCTACTAAGGGAACATGTCATGTCAAACACACGAATAATCGCTCTTATTAGGAATAGGGGTACTGCAAGGGTCTATAAGAACTATGACTAGAAGCTACACAAGGTGTAAATTATAATTCACAAGCTTCCAGCTCGGTAACCAAAAGATAACAACAAAGGATAGCGAAAAGGTGATTGAAATGTTGATTGTTTTAAATCGGTTTTGGTTTTGTTTTAAGCAAAAATTTACAATAGATATAGAGAGAAGAATGCCAGCAACAAATTAGATATGATTAGTAGAAGGAGAGATATTATAGATTACAAATAATTAAGTTCAACTTGGTAATAGAGTGTGCGAATACGAAAGGTACGAAGAATATACAGAGTATGCTAGTAGTTTTTGGTTTTATATTTTTGTAGTTAAGAGGGAAGCCCACAAACCACGCAGCAGACGAGACGGCAACTGTTCATTTAACATATTTGTATTTAATATATTTAGATTAGACGGCGCTCGACGAGCTGCGCCTTGCTCCCTGTCTTCAGTTGAGCTACTTTCGTTATGCTCTTTCATTGACAACTCGTCTCACACATGGAGACTTGGGAGATGAGCGAGAAAAGGTAAGACAGCGCGACTAGGCTGTAATCAATGCTCTATCCTAGGCAAGATAAGATCTGAAGTTCTGAATTTAAGAAACGATTGGCCGCCCCAAAAGAACTGGGACGTAAATCTAGATGATATTAAATACGTGTATGTTAATATAGTTTAGAAGCCATACCTTGAAGCAGAATAGGCTGTGGGGCATGCACTCTCTCTTTCCAAAGCACCGGCTTACCTTTCCGGCCTCATCTGGCAGCAGCTCGTGCACTTGGTTGTCACCACATCCGTTTCCGCTGAAGTGATTGGTATTGCTGATGCTGTGATTGCTTTCCGCCTCCACCGCCTCCAGCCCCATGGCATGGCCATTGCAGAGGACGCGAGATGAGGCGCGGTTACTGGTGGAGGTCTGCAAAGTGCTCAGCGAGGACAACGAGTTGTCCTGGGCTGTCATAAGAGCTGTGGACATGTAAACATTATTAATTGCTCCATTGCCAGCTTCAGACTCCTGCTTACCCGAGCTACGCTGAATATCCTTGAGTCCTTGCTCGATGTGCATGCTGAGCACAGAGTTGGAGCGCGTCCGGACGCTCTGCTCCGGCAGCTGGTAAACATACAGCTCCTTGGCGCTCTGCATTCTCAACTTCTCCTCGTCGGCCAGCACCTGACGTATCTGCGAGTTCCACAGCTCGCAAACTAACATCAGGTTCGGCTGCAGCGAGCACAGCTTGGCCAGCTTGTGCTTCATGTGCGAGTACTTGCACTCCGAGTTGAGGCGGAACCCGTACTTGATGGGCACGCTGCCATCCAGCAGGATAACTGTCAATAGGAAGAGAAAAACGTTATAGATACATCATAAATCATTAATACAGCGTTCACTCACCCAACACCTCCAGATAGACGTAGTTTTCAACGGGCAGCGGCAGACTGAGCAGGCTGAAGGGATCGAAGCGTACCGACTCGTGGCCACAGCTCAAGCAGCTCACCTTCGACTTAAGCTGGCCATAAAACAGATCAATGATAATTGACTGATTGCGAGCGTGATGCTGTGACCAGGCCTCGGCGGCCACGAGCTTGTCTGGCCGGCCATTGGAATCCTTCAGCTCACTGTACGGCTTCTCCATCACGCGGTTAAGGTCCTCGTGCAGGGCGTCCAACAGCCACTCGAGCAGCTCCTGGGAATCGTGCTGCCCGCCGCCGGCGAACTGTGGGGCGTGCTTGTTGACGCAGAAACGCAGCTTAAGCGGCGCCACTGATCGCGTCGTCGCCGTCCACACCTCCTTGAGGAGCTCAGCATAGCGCATCGCCAGCTGTCCCCGGGTGCCCAGCTTATTGGCCGCGTTAAGCTCGAAGCGGTGCATCTCTCGTTGAAAGTACTGCGCCAGTGGCTGGGTGTTGAACAGCACCTGAAGCGCCGCATTCATGAAGCAGGTGTTGCCCAGGTTGTGCAGCCCCGTGGCTCCCGGCGCATGCACTGACATGATGGAGCTGCGAGTCATACGACGTCGATCGCCTGGTGTTCCACTCGTCCCCTGGCCGCTCTGGGCGCTGGCCAATGAGCCCAGTTCCTCGGGCCAGGTCAAGTCCTTGTTGCGAATTTCCAGCAGCAACTGGTCATTGTCCCGGATAAGGAGTTCTTTCAGGCACATGGCATCCTCTTCCAGCAGTAATATGGCACCGTTGTCCAGCTGGGGCACGTGCCACAGCCGGATATCCTCCGCCTTCAGGCGCAGCTGCTCGCACAGAAACTCACCGACCTGGCGCACTGTGGCCAACCGGCTGAAGGCCGCCGTGTAGGCCAGATATCGCTTTGGCGGCTGCAGCACGCTGCTGGCCGCGATTGCTGCATATCCACCGCCGGATGCCAGGACTCCGTAGCCGCCGCTTACTGTGGAGCCCCAGCTGCCTAGCTGGGCACCAGATCCTCCACCTCCAGCTCCCATTTGAGACGGTTGCGCCTGGTGCAACAGGATGCGCAGATTCAGCGGGTACAGCTCCAGTTCCACCTCCGAGTTGGGCGGTTGGATGACTTGCCGCGGCAATGGCAGGTTGTCGCCGTACCACCGATTCAGTGCCTTCCAAAGAGACTTGGGCACCAGCTCGAAGTCGTGGCTCTGCACCAGCGGCGTGTCCCGTTTCAGGTGACCACCCTCGCCGGTGAGGGTGCGCACGTTCCTGTACGGATTGGCCGTGATCAGGTTGCTGTTGTCGATGGGTCCCGGTCGCACAGGTCCGCAGTGGCGACCTGCTGAGAACCCACTGCTGGCAGATCCGGAGCCGGAACCGGTTGCTGAGCCTGTGCCAGAGCCCAATGAGTAGCTGTCGTGCTGCTCCAGACTGTGTGTGTTGAAGCTTTCATCGCAGACAAGCGCCTCGTCGACGGCGGTCCGCTGAGTGGCGGCTGTGCGCTTGCAGTAGTCGCATGTATGCGCCGTGTGTTGGGTGTACTGTGTCCAGCCAAGCCACCAGTCCCGCGTGATCAAGTACCAGAACTGGCCGACGCGGTAAGGTCTGCGTTCCTCGCGTCGCAGCCAGCCCCGGACAATATCATTCTCCATATGCTTGCACTGCGGCCACAGGCCAAAGACGATGTGGCACAGCTCGAAGATGAGGTCCAGCAGGGGCTGCATGAGCCGGAGATCACACTGAAGATTCCACAGCATAAAGTCTTCGGCGGTGAGGGAGACGTTGTCGCGGGTTAGCTTGCTGGGCTCACCATCGGGACTGCGGCGCTGTCCAAACTCCAGCAGATCGCTGATCACATGCTGCTTGGTCAGCTCTTTATACTGCTGGGCATCGCGGTTCTCCTTGGCCACCAGCAGGAGAACATTGATCATCTGCAGCGTCTCCTCGTGGCTGAGCACTCCATCCCGATCCACGTCAAAGATCTTAAAGCAAACTAGAGACGGAACAAGTTAGAAAGGTGACACAGAAAAGAGGTGCTTGGTACTTACAACGCGTCCTCTCCACACCTGGTCCACGACAGGCGGCACTGACGCCGCAGCACAGCTCCTTGAAGTCGATGTGACCGTCACGGTTCTCATCAAAGGCGTTGAACAGACCCGCCAGCGCGTTCTTTGGTATCGGTGGACTAATCAGAGGGCCAAGGAACTGCAGGTCGATTTGTCCATTCTGCGAAGTGTTCTTCAGGCGCCAGAACTCCTTCTCCAGATCGCCAATGTCCTTCTCCTCCAGATGCGTCACTCCGGCAAGGCTCTGGTAGAACGTGGGCGTTTCCAGCTCCGAGGTGAGGCTGACACAGTTGTCGGCCAAAAGCCAGTTGGAGAGGACCGTGGCATTGCGGTGCTTAATGATCCACTCCTGGAACTGCTCGAAATTGACTCGTTCGCCCTGGGCAAACAGGGAGACGCTCTCGAATGGAGCCAGGTTCACATTGCGTACATACTCCGACCTATTTATATAGGTTCCGGCATCGTTGCAGTAGAGGTTCCACAGGAATCTGAAAGTTTGAAACTATGTAGTGATAATCTATAGAAATATCTATATTTCGAGACACTCACTTGGTCTTCTCCTCCTGGGTGCCGCGCGTGATCAGCACCAGGCCGCAGAGCAGATCCTTAAAGGAAATTCCCCGCTGGGTGCCACCACAGGCGGCGTACAGCATGTCCGTGATCTTCGGCGGCACCCCCTCGCAGAGCACATCCTGCTGGAAGGCATTCCGGCTGAGGAAGAGCCGCCCCACGCCCGCCGACTTCTTGAAGGCATCTCTCAGGCGCCGCAGCTCCGCATCGCTCACTGGAAGAGGGAGGTGGGGGAAATCGATCGATGAGTAAGCCATCGGGGTGGGCAAATCCCACTCACGTTGAGCATGGGATGCCCCCTAATTAATGCGATTTACGCGCCCGGTTTCACGCCAACCCCAGCGACGCGATGACGTCTTTGTCCGGCGAGAAATTCACAAATAGTAAGAATTAAATATATTTAATATATTTAATGGCTGGCAACAGGCATAAATATGATGTTTCGGCCATCATTTACCCATTGATTCCATTTTAGGGATTCAGTGTCGCTTGGTTACCTAATTACCTGTTATCTGACATTGATTGCCTTTTTTTCGGTTTCGGAGTGATTGTGAATCACTTTCCTGAGGAATCACAAGTGCACCAGCATATGTTTATTCACACGCGACCAGCGATAATTAAAAATCGTAACGAATTTCGGTTATAAAACCTGAGTCTGAGAAGGCAGAGAGGAGCAGCAATCCACGTTTTTTATGATCTATCAAGAAAGGAAGCTAACTTTTGGAAGCCGAAGTGTATATACCCTTGCAGTTGGTCAAAGAATCATAGGTTCCAATGTGTAATAATGATACATTAAACATTAATTTCAATTTGAAGAGCTTTCCTGTTTTGAGTTGTATTAGGATGCCAGCTATTTAAGCTTTAATATTTAAAATATTAAAAATTTCATTAGTTATTTACGATTTTAATGATGTTACTTAATACAAATGTCTTTGATTTCAATGATTTATTCATCATTGATAAAAATTTGTATTGCAACTAGAAATATTTGTATAAGACTATATTTTTTAATGCTAATTTTTTGAATAATTATATACCCTTGAAGGGTATACAAATAAAGGATTTTTATATGCTTATTTTTTGAGTAAAACCAAGTGTTCCAACTATCATAACTAAGCCAAAAATGCCTTAATTTCAATTAGGAAAGTTTTTCTATGCTCGTTTTTATGGCGCTAACAAATCTGCATACTCCGTTTTTAAATTCTAAAAATTCAATTTTTTGTCAAATTTTGACAATTTTAATGATGTAACCCCTTATCAATTTTTCAAATTTTGAAAAAATTTCGAAAATTTACTTTTTCACCAAACATGGCTAGATCGATTCAGCTGTTGATTCTGATCAATAATATATATGGTTTATAGGGTCGGAAATGATTACTTCACATTATTACAAGCTTCTGACTACATCTTAAATATCCTTCAAGGATATAAAAATAAACGATTTTTATATGCTTATTTTTTGAGTAAATCCAAGATTTTCAAATACCATAACTAAGCCAAAAATGCATTAATTTCAATTCGGTTAGCATTTCCGTGCTAGTTTTTTAACGGTTAACAAATCTGCATATTTAGTTTTAAAATTTTAAAAATTTTAATTTTTGTAAATTTTTGACAATTTTAATGATGTAACCCCTTATCTTTTTTGAAAAAATGCGAAAATTTTCGAAAATTTCTTTTTTGACCGGACATGGCTAGATCGACTCGGCTGTTGATGCTGATCAAGAATATATATGATTTATGGGGTCGGATATGACTCCTTCACTGCGTTACAAGCTTCGGACTAAAATTATAACACCCTGCAAGAAGTTTGAAGTTATAGCTCCTCTAACCACTATTATTATTTTATATTTTTATAATTAAGCCCCTATAGATTGGAACACATTTTTTTAAATGCTGCATTTGTTATGAATCCACTTAAGGATGTCAGTAATCAAAACCCACAAGAACGGCCATTAAAAACTCAATCAATTCACATTTTGAATTGCAAAGATAAAACTAAGAACATTGACGAACTGATATCCGCAAACTTGAAGTGAAACGTGAAAATAAATTGAGGGAAATATGCGACGTCACGGAAATGAATTTGTTGTTGTGGAAAATCAACTGCCATGCAACTGCAAGACCTGCAGCTTTGGTGTTCGGATTCGATTTGTGACTCTTCTTGCATGCAAAGCATTTATATTTCCCCCTCTCATTTCTCGCGTCGCTTTATTGGAACCGGTCGCCCGCCGTGTGTGGCTAATAAGAAACACACGCACCTGGTCGCGCGCAGAGAAGAGGTGCTGGGGTGTTGCTGGGGAGACCAGGGGAGCGGGCACATATACCTTATCAGCAGAACGTTCGTTTTCTTAACTCTCACTGCCGCCTGCCCGGCCGCTGACAATAACAGCGACAGTAGCCAGATGAATGCCAGAGCAACGTCGTGAAGGTAAGTTAAGTAAAGTAAGTCAGAAATATTGCTAGCCAGGCGCTAGAGACGTCATTGAGATTGGGCTGGGGGATTGGGATGGGCTGAAGCGGAGGGCTGGAGGGAGGGAGCGTCCGCCAAGGTGGTGGCTAGTTCCCGTTGTGCGAAAATAATCTTAACTCCTTGGTTGATTTCCAATTGATATGGTGTAGGTGTATACCTTCTTAGCAGCTCTTTAGATACAGTAGTGTCTCATTATTTGAATACATCAGATTTTCTATTATAAGACTATTATGGCAAAAACATATAGTTCATATGTTTTGTTTTTTTTTTTTTAGCCACAACTGGTACTTAATTATAATAATTTGTCCCTATAAAATGTTTGTTTTTTATTGATAATATTAAATCACTCAATTCAGGTACAATTAAAAAAATATACTTGAAGAGTTATATTTACAAAAGTTTGACTGTAATTTGCTAATCGCCAAAAATGTTTCCTCAGTACTGCTTATCTGGAAAATGCACTTGAAAGTGATTTATTTTCGAAATACTGCACAGTTTCCAACACCTTTGCATACCTACATACGTATGTACATATATGTACATCTTTAATACATATACATAGGTGTAAAAGTAAAATGCAACGGGGGAATGACATGCAGAACTGTGGAAATTAACCGCGTCCGCATAATGCAGCTACAGCAACAACCCTAAGCTTGCCGTGGCTACTTAACTGCTTCTGTGCGTCGCTGCTCCGCTTTGTTGTCTCCCAGCCACCCCACACACACCCACCCCTGGCGTTGAGCTTTTCTATTGTGACGTCACTGGCGGCGGGCGACGCAAATACCAATGCACACACGAGCGCAGGCTGTGCATGTATGTGTACTGGTAACAGGGAATATTGGAATATGGCGAAAAGAATGCAGAAAAAACTGCAAGGGAAAGAAAGGGGAACAGGGAACACCTCTGGCCAGTGGGCAGTGGAGACACCGGAGCGGTCAGCAAACGTGGGAGCACAACAACAATGGGAATCGATAAAGCGCAATCACACCTGTATGTATGTTGGTGTCGTTCTGTTTTCTAGAAGCGACGTTGATTAGCTGTGTGACCCATTTTCACTTTCCCAAGGAATTTCGGTTCCGCCGGAGGATCCAGCACACTTAACACTCACCTCGCTTAACCGATTCCTCGTAGCTGATGCTGTTCGAGTGCTTGGACTCCTTGGTGCCCATTTTGTGCCAAGAATTTTTGTTTGCGGGGGTGCGACGGCGACGGGTTCTCGGATTCTACTCCTCCTGTGTCTCTCGCCTCTTTTCACATTTGTTTACGTTCACTTAACCGACGCGGGCAGAACGACGAGCAGGTTAGTCTGATTGGAATCAGTGTCGGAAGCAGGAACAGGAGCACAATTAACCAATTCACTGTCAAATTATCCCCACTTACGGGGCTCAAAACAAAACAACAGTGTGGCTGAATGCGAGCGATGTTTTTTTCCATACTGTGCAATTGTGAAAATAGGTCTAAATTTGCCAGGAGTAATGTAAAAGTGTTTCTCCGTGTAGAAATGGCATAAAAACGTGTAGAACACAACTATTTAATTATTGTACTATCACGATAGTGTAAAACCAATCGTTAGTGGTGGACAGCTAGTGTAATCGACATTTTAGCTCTCCCGTGATCGCTCACGGGAGAATTTTGTTAATTTACTCTTCTCTGGATGAGTATTTTACTTCCTACATAAAAATTCTACCCCATGTATCTGAAAACGTGTAAAACTTTTATCTACACGTGTATGATTCACACAAAGATATTTGGGAGTAAATTTGACAACAAGTAAATAGTCAATATTATCAATTTTAAAGCCAACAATCAAATTATAAAGTTTCTTAAAGCTATTTAAAAAAAACAGTATTTGTGTAGCCCTGTTTCTCTCACTTGCAGCTGATTACGTTTCGTTGTCATTGCTGCTGTCCAGTGTGGCCAGCTTGTAAAAATGAGCTAATACCTACATAAAATCTTTTTCAATTTTGACAGCTCCTACAGCTGCTAGTTTTTTTTCGGGCGTAATTAGAAAGCAGTAATTAAACTTAATTTGCACGTCCTAACCACAACAACACCGCAAAACACCCGCACACCGTTACGCGAGCGCCCTTGCAGATTCTCACCGAACAGGCCGCGCGAGCGAAACAGCGAAAGTCGGGGCAGAGAAGCGTTTTGAAACTACGTCGCCATTTTTGACACGGCTCCGAAACGTCGAAAACACAAACACAAACACACCCAGTGCTAAACTGAGAGAGAAAATCATAGGAACTGTGGTTACGTCTAGGAATATTCGACGACACAGCACGCATATGGGATATACATTGGTTATTAGCGTAATTATTAGTGCACAATAAAACGGAACGGATCGGAGCGCAGCGAAGGCCACTGATTAGCCAGGCACACGAAGGAGGCGACGTGTCCACCCACATCATTAGCGTAACGTAAACCTTGTCATCGCGGGATTTGTGACGAACAACTGTGATCTCTCCCATTAAACCGTCAACATGGCCAAGACATACGACTACCTGTTCAAGTTGCTGCTGATCGGTGACTCTGGCGTGGGCAAGACCTGCATCCTGTTCCGCTTCTCGGAGGACGCCTTCAACACGACGTTTATATCCACAATAGGTAATTGGCCACATCTCCCCAGGCTTGCAGAGGCAACTTGCTGATTTTTAATTAATTATGACGCTGCCGTTCGCATGAACTCACATCGCACCAACATTTTTCTCTCAACTTGGGCTCAGCTCAGCTCAGGCGGCCGTGTGACTCATGGTGTGCCAGCCAGCCAACGTTCTTTTCTTTCCGTTGCTGCTGTCCAAGCATTCGTCATAATGATTGTGTACCGCGCCAAGGATTCCATTCCAATAGCAAGGGAGGGAGGGGCTTCCCTTGGCTCGCTTTGTTGTGAGGAGAGAGCAATCTTTATAATACCCAAGGCAAGGGAATCTACACACCCGCATATAGGAACAATAACAAAATAAGAGCTTCCAGGCGACCGGTGCCATTGTACTGGAGGGAGTGGGGCTCTTATCGCCCAAGAGGTCCGATTGATACCCCATGAATGGAGCAATAGGGGTTTCATACTATACATTCGTTAAAGATTCGTGGGAGATGGATTATCCTTTGCTTTCCAAATCCAAGTAGATGGTATTCTATTCTATGCATTTCCCACTAAATTTGAGTGTGTAAATATTCTATATATGCTCGATAAAGTGGCTTGAGAACGTTCAGATGGCATGTACTTAGTCTTTGCCTTGCACTTGCTATAGTTTTCTTTTATTTTCGCATTTGGCACACGTTTCCCTTGCACCAATTCCGATTTTGGGCTATTTACTTGAACGGCCAGACATTGTTTTAATCAATTGCGTGGTTCGCTCTTTGCGCCTTTCCACGACGTCATTGGGTTGCTCGAGCAAACAAGAAACAGGTTCGGCGGCCGCCGCTTGCCAAAATTATTTGAATTAATGATCTATCTTCGTGTTCTCTTCTCTTTTTTTTCGGTAACAGGTATCGATTTTAAAATTAGAACAATTGAATTAGATAACAAGAAAATAAAGCTGCAAATATGGTGAGTGATAAGGAATATCTCCTTTATTTCATTATGTCTAATAACACATCGCCTGCTCACTTCCAGGGACACTGCCGGCCAGGAGCGCTTTCGCACAATCACAACGGCCTATTACAGAGGCGCCATGGGCATCATGCTGGTATATGACATAACCCAGGAGAAGTCCTTTGAGAACATTAAGAACTGGATCAGGAATATTGAAGAGAACGCCTCCGCCGATGTCGAGAAAATGCTGCTGGGCAACAAGTGCGAATTGCACGATAAGCGACAGGTGAGAGAATAAACCAAACCAACTGCTTATTCATAGGCTTCAATATAGTCCTTATCACAGAGGGGTCAGTATCAAATTTTGATGAGTTGACTAACATCCGAAAAGCAGTGAGTCAGGTCTAAATAATAATTCAAAGCTTGCAATCAAAAATTCCTTAATGAAGTAAAATAAAATAATAAAGAGAACTGCTTTACATAAATATGTTATATGTTATAACAAAATATGTTATAACAAATTGCTCTTTTCACTGATTTCTATTCGAAATGTTAAACTTTTTCAGGTTTCTAAGGAGCGCGGCGAACAGTTGGCTATCGAGTACGGCATCAAGTTCATGGAAACCTCAGCGAAAGCCAGCATCAACGTGGAAGAAGCTTTCCTCACCCTCGCCTGCGATATCAAAGCGAAAACGGAAAAGCGCATGGTGAGTGTCCCAGACAAAGAGAGCGCGTTCTTTTCTTTGAGCATCCGAATGCTAACCCCAGTCCCCTTGTCCATGTAGGAGGCGAACAACCCGCCTAAGGGGGGCCATCAACTGAAACCGATGGACAGTCGGACGAAGGACAGTTGGCTGTCCAGGTGCAGTATGCTTTGACGTGGCAACAACGTGCGCTCGGCACTGATGCGGCATGGTGGTAACAATTATGATAGTGTATGTGGTAGTAGTTTTCTTAACTCCTGTTAGGTTTGAGTGTGCAACAGCCGAGAGAAACCATAGGCGGATCAACCTAAACATCAGCAGAAACCAACTTTAATCCCCCTTACCCTACCTACCCTACAAGAACACGCCCGAAAATGGAATAGAACACGAATTGCATTATGAAACAGTTATTAAATAAAGTATATGACGACCGTGTACGAAATATATAGTATAGTATATAGTATACGCGTATATAGCTCGAGTTGAAAGCGGATCCAGCAGCCAATCCAATCCAACCCGCCCGCGTCCTCCTTCTCGAAAGAGGTTTTAGTATTTACGGAATTACGATGATTTTCTCTAGCAGCCATGGTTGTTTTCTCGATTTGTAAATTATTAATTGTAAAACAAACAAATATATATGTATGTACTGTGTATGCATATTATTAATGCTCGTCTATCCCCTGTCCCCTGTCCTTGTTTTGCTCAGCAGCGCCCTTTGCCATTATGTTAGGGATACGAATACGGAGGATATGTCCAGACGCACAATTGCCCAGATTGTAGTCCCCCAATTCCGCCCTCTCTCATCTGTTTCTGTTTAATCTTCACACACATTTCATTTGGCTAGTTTGTACTGTATTTATTTTCGTTTATTTTTGCCACACACAACCGCAACTTCTGATAAATAACATACACATAAATAAACAATAATCAATGGAAAGTTGCAGAAGAGTTCAACACGATATCGAGCTAATCGATCGACCTTGACAGCAATAAAAACATTATGAAAAAACAACATACATACATAGCGCAGTAAAAAGTAAATAATGTGAAATTAAATGATAACTAAATGCATATTTGATATTAATTACTTGTAATATTAATAATTAAACGTATACAATTTTATAAAAATAAATCTTGTGCAAAACCAAAGGATACCCAAAGTTTTTACTGAATGTTTAAGAGTTCACTGCTTCGATTCTATTCTAATTTGATTGGGGTTTATTCAAGCACTTTTTATTTATGTTTTTTGCAATTATAAAATTTATTTTATATCAAAAAAGAAATCCTCTTGCAAGCTTATTGAATACAATAGTATTATGAATTATTAAGTTTAGGACGGATTAGCATATCCACCGATTTAATGTTATGGCTTTTGGCCCACATAATGCTGTCCTGTCCACGGATTTTCTTTTCGGCATAATATTTACCATTAAGATTCCTTTAAAGCCAATTATTTTAATAATGATTTTGTTTTCAAGCTTTTCAAGAACATTCACTTACGTGTCACCACAGAAACTGTACCACCAGGCCCCGTGGCAATCCTCAGCGCAATTCCGGTTGATGATCTGATCCTTGTCACTGTCGAGAGTGGTAAACCTTCGATTGAGATTCCACACCAGCGCGTTTGGCGCACTTCCGCTAAATTCACCAATGCTTAGTAGAGCGAAGTCCTCCTGTTCCCCACCCACCAAGAAGTTGTCGTAGCGGCCAAACTTAGTGGATCCATTGAAGAACTGGAGGTGCACAAACAGCTCGTGCTGCTGGAGTTTGGTTAGCTGGTGGAGCTTGTCCAGGCCAATGAAAAACTCCCCACTCAAGTTTCCGAAGCCCATTCGGTAATCGCTTAGGTTTCTATAGAAATCCTCCGAGCCGTCGAGGCGTCTCTGAATGACTGTCCAACCAGGACCAATAATATCGGCATCACAAAGAACTGAGAACGGATCCTGGATTCCTGGAATCTGAATCGTCTGTATCCCCGTTCTCTGACCGACAAGCAAACATCCGGAAGGCTGGACTCCGCTACTTTGGAACCATTTCAGGCACTCTGCACCGAGAAGCGTCTGCGTCTCCAGCTGTTGACTGAGTTCCCTAATCGTTACGGCATCTTCCTGGGCTCGTCTATGGAGGACTTCAATTTCCTGCTTCAGCTTCTCAACATCTGCCTCTTTATTGGCGATTCTCTCGTTGTAGCTTCTCCATGTGTCGCTGAGGTCGAGCTGCGTCTTCAGAAGATTATCAGCTTCCATGTTTTTCTGTTCTATAGACACTATTATGTTATGCCATTCGACCATTTGATTTTTAATCTCGGTGAGAGAGGCTCGGTCCGCTCTGGCCTCCACGATGATGTTCTTTAATGTATCTATTGACGACTGGAGCGATTTAATTTGTTCCGTAGAGCCGGAGCCCTCGATTTCGGTGTCTTCATTTTTCACAATTATCTGTGGTATCCACAAGCTTGAGCAAATCTGTGTTCTATATTAAAACCTACTTACAATAAGATCATCGTTTTGTAAACTCTGAGAGGAAGTTGTTTTAAAAAAAGAGCCGAATAAAAAGGTGATTAGCACCAGATTCGAGAGCAAATGCATTGTATAGAACAACCT
This sequence comes from Drosophila bunnanda, assembly GCA_035046265.1. Lineage (NCBI taxonomy): Eukaryota > Metazoa > Arthropoda > Insecta > Diptera > Drosophilidae > Drosophila > Drosophila bunnanda. The sequence goes on from JAWNOB010000075.1 coordinate 11,704,060, forward strand.
TATGACAACAAGTCCCAATTCAATCTGAAAAATGTATAAGAAATCGCCCATAGTCTATGGTGTGCGATAAGCTATCAGTTTGTTTATGAAACAAAAAGAAAATAAGATCACTTCGGAAAGCCGAATTTGTATACCTTTGACTAAAATTTAAATACCCTTCAAAGGTACATAATAAAGTATTTTTTATATGCTTATTTTTTTAGTAAAACCAAGTTTTTCAAATATCATAAATAACAGAAAGCGTTTTTAAAGCGCTAACAAATCTGCATACTGAGTTTTTAAATTTAAAAAATTTTAATTTTTGTCAAATTTTGACAATTTTAACGATGTAACCCCTTATAAAATTTTAAAATTTTGAAAAAATTTCGAAAATTTATTTTTTGACCGGACATGACTAGTTGGACTCGCCTGTCGATGCTGATCAAGAATATATATGATATATAGGGTCGAAAATGACTCCTTCACTGTGCTATAAGCTTATGTCTGAAAAAATAATACCCTGCAAGGGCATAAAATGCAGGAACTAGTAACACTTGAAATTAGCATTAAGTAATGGCAATAAGGGAATTAATTTTAAAAAAAATTCATAATTCGCACATCTGATTCTAGACCTAGGCCTGATTCCTTCTATAGCATCCTATGTATATAGATAATAAAATTGTCATGACTTACCGCAGTAGCGGACACACGGTTTTACTTTACCGGCATTGCTTAATCCCTTCCAGTGTGAAGATATTTCTGAGGACTTCGATTTGGCTTCTCATGGAATAATCGAAGAGAGCATCCGCCTGGTTATCCATTGGTCAGGTGATATTTTTGAGACCACTATCACTTTCACTACACTTGTAAACACCGGGAGGGCCGACGAAAGACTAAAGCCAGTGCGAACGCCATGCCCGTATTTATAGTCTCTGAGTAAAGAGAACAGAGAAAGTCAGAGCGAAGGCGCGAGCGAAGGCGCAAGGGAGGGCGCGAGCGAAGGTGCGAGCGAAGGTGCGAGCGAAGGCGCGAGCGAGAAAGAGAATCTCTAGAGAGAGGGAGCTTGTCTATCTCCCTCTCTAGAGGTAAACATGCAGCGATCGTCATACCGAACAACAGCAAGGGAGAGGGAGAGAGACTGAGAGCTACTGGCAGAGTACTGGCGAGCTAGAGTAAAAGGCTTACTCTTTTACTCTCTCTCTCGCCTTATGCTTACTAGGGATTGCCTAAAATGTAGATATTTTCTTCGCCTTAATTATGCTTTAAAGTTAACACACTTTTTAAGTCTTAAAGGGCTGAACTGACACAAATGTTTCTCCAAAACACCGGCCCCTTTTGCAATATTGCACTAATAATAACTACGAGCTAACCCAACAACAAGTTCTATGAAAATACTCTCCTTCACTGATTAAAATTACAATACTCTCTGCAAGAGTAAATGAATCACTAAAAATATAAAAATCTAATTTAGTAAAAATTAGTAAATTTAAAAATGAATTTTTGTATGTTTTAGTATTATCCAATTAAGGTTTTATGGTTAATCAGAATATATGTTGATCATTTTTTGGTCTCAAGGAAACTTGACCCAATGTTGAAACTCTCTCACCAATAATTGAGTGTTAATAAAACTCTTAACTAATTTGTTATATATGTATTTAAAAAAAATGGTCCATAAATGGCTGGACCACATTTAGCTTAAGGTAAACATAGAAGTGGGAAATCTTAGCTGTAGGTGATACAAGTAGATTGTACGATACGAACGTTTTGATAGCAGGGAGCACAACAAACAAACATACACACACGACACGGCACAGGCTCGGATTTTGGTCAGAAAATGCTATTGTAATAAGTAAGATGAAATCCCTATTAAGGGACAAACTAAAGAAAGCAAAGGAAGAAGCTAAAACCATTAGGCCACAATGATCTGTGGCTATGATAGTATCTTCCTTTTCTTCTTGTGATTAAGATAACTCTGAAATAGCGGCCTTACATTTCAAAAATAGGTTAAGCACACACATAAGCTAATAACTAGGAGGAGGAATTGCACGTTGCTGATTTCCGGCATTCGTTGTCGCATGTTACGCCTGCGGCAGGTTCTGGTAGTAGTTGGATAGGATGCGCCATGCCTCGGGCTCCATGAAGCCGTCCGGTGGACTCGCTCCAGTCTTGGCCAAGGTGCGCATCTTGGTCCCCGAAATAAATTCAAAGTCGTCCTTCCGCTGAGGCTCAAAGAAGGCCATTTTGCTGGCACTCTTATCGTAGGCGGCCACCCGAAAGGGAAGGATCTACAGAAGAATAAAACGTGAGATACCATGCTTACATTGATGATGTGTCCTCCCACTCACCTCCATACTGTCCAAGCCCTGAGCCATTTTAAGCACTCGCGCTCCATGGGTGGCGTCGTACAGGTTGCCATCAGGATAGGCTTTTTTGTCCGGATGTGGCATACCCGCCGGATCGCGTCCTACGATGTAAAAGTTGGCGCCGGCATTCATGCGTGCCTTGGCGTGCCACTGCACCTCCGTGGGGCCGGCGTACATCATTGGCGAGGGGAAAATGGCCAGCACAGTGTCTTCGCGTCGCAGAACACCTGCGTCTAGAACAGCCTGATGCTGCTTCATGCGAACATCCAGGGGCACGTCATCGTCCTTGGTCCAGCCGCCGAGGGGATGCAAAAGGAGCACCGGTTGCTTGAAGCCACGCTCCAAGAGCTGGCGTCTTGTGTCCTGCATGAGCAAGGCATGTCCGTTGTGGATCGGATTCCGCAGCTGAAAGGCGAAGATGGCGTCGGCGTTGAGCTCCTTGAAGCGACGCCTCAGCTCGTTGGGAGTCAGCCGGTACTGATCCAGACCATCCTCCCAGCGAATCCGTTCAATCACAGCCAGATCGCCACCAACCAGGTACTCTCCGGAGTCATAGACCTGCCTGCTGTACGGATGTTCTGGATTGCTTGTGCCAAACTGGCGGGCAAGGCGCTCCTCCTTGCGCTGGTAATAGAACTCGGGCCGGCGCAGAATAGCCACTGGCTTGCCCTGATACTTGAGTGTTAGCGAGGAAGCCCCGTCCAGGCGCTCCTTATCTGCCCTCGTGGCGCTGAGCACAATGGGAACCGAGTGATTCTCGCGATAGGAACCATCTAAGCCGCTTTGGAGTGTATTGAAGTGCAGCGTCTGCAGGTACTCATCCTCGCGCATGAATCCGCGCAGGGGATAGGCCCAGCCCTCGGCCAGTACCTGCACCCACTGCAGCTCCACTGTGCTGATCTCGATGGCCTGCAGTGACTCGGCTTCGTGGCGTAGCACCTCCGTGGCAATGGATTCGCTGGGATACAGCTCGGGCAGTTGGTCTACGTCTCGAAGAGAGCGCGGAATGATGCCTTCCTGCTCGAGCAGAGCCACCAGCTGCTGTGTGGACTCGCGCACCGTGTACCCGTGCGTGTTGACCACCAGCTCCGGCTTCTGGGGTCGCTCATACTCCTGCGTGATGCCCGTAAAGCCTTTGATGACGCCCTCACGCGCCTTCTTATACAGCCCCTTGACATCGCGTGTCTCGCATACATCGAGCGGCGTGTCCACAAAGATCTCGTAGAACTTGAGGCCCGCATCCTTGTGAATCTTGCGCGCCATCTCGCGGTCGTCGGCGAACGGGGACACGAAACTGCAGATGGACACAACACCGCTGTCGGCGAACAGCTTGGCCACCTCGCCCACGCGTCGGATGTTCTCCTCGCGCTCGGCGGGCGTGAAGCCCAGATTCTTGTTCAGCCCGGTACGAATGTTGTCGCCGTCCAGCCCATAAGCGGGGATGCCACGGGACACCAGATAGGCCTCCAGCTCGAAGGCGATAGAGGTCTTGCCAGCGCCACTGAGTCCTGTTAAAGGTATTGATAACGTTAGGGCCTGATTCTTTGGAAACTAATAATAATAATAATAATTAATAAGGACCCTTCGCCACACTCACCAGTCAGCCACACGGTACATCCTCGGAAGCCTCGGCAGAGGCCCAAATTCTTGCCTCGCGTCTCCCGGGTGACATGGTGCTTCTGTTCGGTCACATTCGTCGCCACCTGTAGGCACTGCAAACACAAACGGGGAACAAAAATCGGGTTTAGCTTTCGAAATTATCATAAATTAATATTCATGTCAAGAGATTGCCTCTGCCGGAGGCGGTTCTTTTCAGCTTTTGCCGGCCACCAAGCCAAAAATTTAAACCAAAGAGTCCAAGCCCCATTGAAATAGTTCGCTTTTGACCCCAGGGCGATAATTCCAGCTGAGCTAGCACTCCAGCGCTCAGTTTATTGACCTTCCGCACCCGGAGCTGGGAGTCGGAGTCGAAGCCGAAGCCAAAGCTCGTGTGTGCAGAATCTGGAATAAATTTTGCGATACGGATGATGGGTCTGTATCTCTCAGCCGAGTCTCTATCTCCAAGGGAATAGTGTAAGTGTGTGCAATTGTACTCAAAACAAGGGGAATAGTAATCAGAAAGATATTGTTTTTATACTGAAGAAAGATATGCCTGTCCTTAAATATTTAACCAATAAAGAAAGGTATATTTATATATAATTGCTGGGTATTCAAGTTTTAATCAGAAGAATTCGTTTCCGACCCTATAATTCATATATATTCTTGATCAGCATCAAAAGCCGAATCAATCTAGCTATATCCGACAAAAATTTAATGTTATAAAAAAATTTAAAAAAATATAAGGGGTTACATCGTTAAAATTTTCAAAAATTTAATATTGAGTATGCAGCAGATTTAGGAAACTAATAAAAACTAACATGGAACAGCTTTCCGAATTCAAATTAATGCCTTTTTAGTTCAGTAATGAGTTTTATAAGCTATGTTTTTTTAGCAAAACTGTCTCTCGATAAAAAATCATGTTAAAAAATTTAAATTAATATTTTAAGCTCAGTTATGAATGTTTTCCCGATTCGATCATATAACTTATTTGCATGGGTATATACCTTGGGCTTCCCAAAGTTAGTTTCCATACTTGTTTATAACTAAATTGTGGCTACAAAGCTCACATTCTTTGCAATATATGACACAGTAAACTTATTATTTCTGCGTACTTTGAACATGACTTAAAACTGGGTCACTCTGCCAGGTTGAGGCAGATCCATTCGCTGATCTCTCACTCCCATCACAAATGGCAGTCGCCCTTCTTTTTTTACTCTTACTAATCGCTTTGATTTGGGTTTTAATCAGAATGAGTTAGTTTCTACTATCTGTCCGGTTGCTTTGGTGCTCTGTTTGCCTAAATCTACGCTATCTTTAGTGCTTCCCGTTGTATCTCCTTGGATCTTACCCTTCTTTTTATGTGGGGATAGAATCCAATTGGGGGATTCGGCATGGTTTTTATAGGAAGCTTCTCTAAGATAATAGGCCGGTATAAGCTGCTCTATTCCTCACGATCTGCTAAACTAACAGATTTGGGCGCTAAAACGAACTCTCACAGATGCGAATTGGTAACCGTCATAGACTGACAACACGCGACGAGCGTTGAAAGCGAACTGAAAGTTTTCAATAATATTTACGGTGTTTATATGGCGCGCTCCACCAGAGAAGATCGTGAGGCGGAGAGAGGTCGCTTTCGAGCAGTAGAGTCCGTCATCATCGCTTTAATCTCACTCTGCTCCCTCGTTTCATGCTCGCATCATTTCCACTCTCAAGGTTCCCATATGGAGAAAATGTTTGCACAGTCTTTTCTATATTTCGTTGTTCATTATTATATCTCTGTTGTGGTTCTTTCCTCGCCCTCTTTTTATCATATTGATATATGGATGTTTAGTTTCTTTGGCCATGAGATAATGGATATAAAATGACATCCATTTTTCCAGTTCTCAAGAATATACACATTTACCACAATAAAGCAATAAGTTCTTGTATTCCTGGCCAACTTGATGGTTCATGGAACTTACCGCATCACCTGGCCTTTCCGCCACACTTGGCGGACAGGTCTTGGGGGAAGAGGAACAGCCAGTGGCATTGTTATTGTTATTGTTATAGTGGCCAAGCGAATTGGCACATCGGGTAAACATTTTTCACAATCGAAACAAACGCTGGCCGAGTGAAAAGAAAGCGGGAGACTAACTCAACAATATGTACTCTTTGATAATTAAGCAAGTGAGAGTTTCCGAGCCGCAGCACCGCCCCAGCCCCACCGCAGCCGTAGTAGACAGTTACACACAGAACGCCAAAAAACGCTGAACTTTCTAGCCGAAGCTCAAAACTGCAACTGAAATTTCACGGGCTCCGACTGCGGCTGCGACTGGGACTGCAGGCGAACCCAAGGCAGAGGAAGAGAGCCAACTCTACACGTTGGCACTTGCCAGAGATCTCCTTCGCTGGCGGAGAGGGTGATGTTGGGTGGGACTGGCCCATATAAGAACTTGTTTATGGATGTGTTTGGCTAAGTTATTTCGTTTTGTTTTCATTGCAAGCAAAACAGCTAAGTACACATGATCTTGTTTGGATGCATGGATAGGTGATGCGTAGCATTTGTAAATAAAATTTAAATAAGCTTTTGGATATTAATTGTTATTAAACTAGTCAAATCTTGAGGGGGCTTTATCTTTTACAAGATAACTAATTAACACTGTTTATTTATTTCTATTGCAAAAGTCATTTAGTTAAGTAATCTCCCTTAATTAAAGTGACTAAGGCTATAAAAACCCAATTTTGATATAAGAGGAAACAATTAAAGAAACAAATGTCAAACGATTTCTATGTTATTAACACATGATATTTTTACAAGGAATCAATTCCTAAATGTTGATTCACAGAGACAAAAGCATAACTCTGTGGTCATTCAACTTGCCAGCGAGATGTCGCTGGCTTGGCCTGTTGACCAAGTTTTCAGCCTGGCCAAGAGGAGGAGTTCATCTCGCCGACTTGTTTACAATTCGCTTGTGCGACTGCAGCAGTTGCCGCGGAAGACTTTCTTTCTAATTTGAACCTGTTTAAGCCAAAGTAATAACATTTGTTGTGGTAACCAGTTGCCGCCACTAAGGAAATATGTACCCAGTTGTAGTATGTTGCGCAAGAGTCGTAAAACAATGTTATTCGCTTTTAGTTTAAAGATTGTGAAGTATCTTTACCTGGCGAGTTATAAACTACAACTTATGTATAATTTGCGCAAAGCACGAAGGAAATTTAAATTATGAAAACAAAATCTCTGGTTGTGTCGTGACGTTTAAAACAATTACAAAATTTTGTATCTACTTTTCCCGGCTGATTGTGAATTTAGCAGAATTTTAAGGCAATATTTCATTGCAAAATTTGTTCTTCCCGGCAACGAGTATAATTACGAATAGTGAGTACATACATCATTTTTAATTAAGAGTCCGGAATGCAAAATTGAAAAGTGTGCACTTTCAATTGAGTCGAAAGATAAGGCGTGTGCTGATTAAACAATCTTTTGATGTACACATTTGCATACATTGTAGTATTTAGCAAATATCTGCATGTTGACTAAGCAGATTTTTGGTTTGCACTAAGGCCTTCGGTATATAGAAACTACAAACTTAAATGGAAATGGAATCTTATCACCGCAATGCATAGTTGAAGCTATGTGACCTGTCGTGGATGCCGAAATTGCGTTAGCTACCATATTATTCATCATCGCAGATAAGATTTCGATGAAAAGGGGCGTAAATTCCCGCAGTACTTTTGGTATTACGTGTCCCCATATGGTCGATGGAGGAGGAGAGCCCCGCATTAGCCAAAGGCTGTTCAAATACAGCGATCAACCTGACGCTGGCTGCCGCCACCAGCGGAGGGAAGAGGAAGGTTGGGAACACTTGTCCAAACAGAATGTTAGCTCTGGCTTTCTATGGCCACCATGTCTAGTAAATAGTACTCACCGTCTTCTGACGCTTTTTACTGCTCTCCGGAACCTCACTCATTTCTGGGCCTCCAATGGAACTGTTTGACCCACTAAACAGCACGTCCTCCTGCCGAGCAATAGCAAACAATACTGCGAAAAGTCACACTTCGATGAATGAAAGCTGCCACGAACGCGATGTGCGAACGGTTGTCCGCTGTCTACATAGATGTTCAGTCAGGTGCAGTTGGACTTTTGCACTAATTCACTTTAAACTTAGTTCTAATTAAGCTAATCGGTCAACTATTCTCACAAAAACTGTGTATTATTTCTAATTCACTGTCACACACACACGTACACATACACCCACATACTAGCATCGCGAAGCGCACAGCTGATTAGAGATGGTCAAGCAACCGATGACTTTCCGATACAAAAATTAACACAATCGAATTTAAATTCTATTATAGGAAAACGGAAACAGATTAATACTCAATAATATAAATGTAGTTTAACATGATTGTGTATATTAAGAATTTTGTTTCCTAATTTGTATACCCTTGAGCATAATTATTTCAGTCAGAAGTTTGCAACGCAGTGAAGGAATTATTTCCGACCCTATAAATCATATATATTCTTGATCAGCAAAAACAGCCGCTTCGATCTAGCCATGTCCAATCGAAAAGAAAAATTTTCGAAATTTTTTCAAAATTTCAAAATTTTATAAGGGGTTACATCGTTAAAATTTTCAAAAATTTATCAAATTTTAATTTTTTTTAAAGGTTCAATTTAGTATGCAGATTTCTTAAACTAATAAAATCTAGCACAGAATTGCTTTCCGAACTGAAATTAATGCATATTTGGCAAAGTTATGCTCGATTTCTCATTTGATGTTATGATCCAATCGCAAACTGCAAGGGTAAGCAAACTTTCGGCTTCGCGACCTTTCTTTTTATAGTTAAAATATTTTATAATAATATAGTACTTATTATGCATATTAAAATAATTTATAACTTCATATTCTAATGTTCGGTAAAATAAAAATCGGTTATGAGATCGTAAAAATATTTTCAAGAAGCTTCCTTTAAAAAAATATCTTGACTCGTACTTATTACATGCATTAACATTTCCGTTTTGTAATTTTCGGAATTAAATAAAATTGAACATATTTGAACATTTATTGCAAATACATCTGAGATAAATAAATGATTAAAACTACGTAAGCTTACAATTAAGGAGTGTGTCCTACGATCTAATAGGGCGGCGGCTGATACTGCTGCTGTTGGCCCATCATATTTTGCCTTTGCAGCTGGGCTACCAGGTTCGGTGTCTGCTGCTGGTTCATGCTCTGTTGCTGTGGCACCATGCCGCCCCCGCCACCGACGCCGCCACCACCAGCCCCGACGCCGGGCTGCTGCGGTCCAGAGCCCATTCCTTGCATCTGCATCATTTGCTGGTGCCTTAGCTGCTGTTGCTGCTGCTGCTGGAACTGTTGTTGCGTGTTTAGAACGCCCGGCTTGCCACCGCCCGCGGGCTGCTGTCTGGCGTACGGAGGCACCTGACCTCCGACCACTTGTCCCCCTGGTCCCGGGCCCATCATGTTGGACATGGTAACGTTGGGCGCCTGGTTCATGTACTGGCCCCTGTTGCCGGCCATCATGCCGCCGGGGACACCACGCTGCTGTTGAGCAGCCGCTGCCACCGCCATGAAGTCGGGATTGTTGCGGTTCGCCTGCTGCATCTGCTGCGGATTGAAGTTGCCCATCATGTTGGCCTGCTGCTGTTGCTGCTGATTGGGCGTCATGCCCACTCCTACACCGACGCCTGCTCCATTGCCTTGTTGCTGCATGCCCTGCTGCTGCTGCTGTTGTTGGTATTGATTCTGGAAGTTCTGGAACTGTACTTGCTGCTGCGGCTGCTGTTGGGGTTGTTGCTGCTGCATCATTCCCTGTTGCGGCATTCCGCCCATGCCCATGTTGGGATTGTTCCCCACGGTACCTCCAACAACACCCACACCGACTCCATTGCCGCCTTGGCCTCCGCCGCCGGCCTGCATCATTTGGTTGCCATTTGGATTGACCATGCCCACCATGCCCTGCGACATCTGTTGCTGCATCATCGGGTTCTGCGGCATGCCCTGGGCGCCCATATTCATTTGGTTCATCTGGTTTGGAGCCATGCCGGGTCGCATGTTACCCGCGCGCATGAACTGCTGTTGTTGCTGTTGCTGATTGGGATTCATTTGCTGCTGTTGCTGGGCGTTCTGCTGCTGCTGTTGCTGCATGGCATTGAAGGCGGCCACAGCTTGCGGATTCTGTTGGGGATTCATCTGTTGCTGCTGCCGCATCTGGTTGGGATTCATCTGCTGCTGTGGTCCCGGTACCTGCTGCTGTTGCTGCTGCGAGGGTTGCGGTTGCTGCTGCATCGGATTGAAGACGCCACCACCACCGCCGGGTCCCTGTTGTTGCTGCTGCTGCTGCTGGAAGGGCAGACGCTGCCGCAACATCTGGGACAGAGCCTGCTTGGAGTTGGCATTCAAGGGTGGCCTCTCAATGCGATTAGCTGAAAAATAAGTGTTATGTTCGTTCAGCTAGATAAAGTTATGAGCCAGCAAACTCACCTTGCATGCCCTGCTGGTGCGGGGCATATTGGTTAATGTACGTCTGGGGCGGCTGCTGCTGCTGTGGTGCATTGTGCCATTGCTGCTGCTGTTGCTGGCCAGGCATTCCTCCTTGCGGTCCACCGCCTCCGCCGCCGCCACCCGGTCCCTGCTGCATGAAGTTCATTTGCGGATTTTGCTGTCCATTGCCACCGCCCACGTTTAGCTGCTGCTGTAGCTGCTGGTTGTTGCCCATCTGTTGCATCTGCTGCTGTTGTTGCATCATGGCGTTCTGCTGCTGCATCATGTTGTTTGGATTGGGCGCAAACTGTTGCATGTTCATCTGTGGAATAAGATATTTTAGTTGACACCGAGGTTAAAAGGCACCTCAACAAAGGTTTTTGCTAAAACTGCTTACCGGCATGTTCATCGGCATCTGACCCATTGGATTGTTCTGCATTTGCTGTTGCTGTTGCAACTGTTGTTGTTGCTGCTGCTGTTGTTGTTGCTGCTGCTGCTGTTGCTGCATTTGCTGTTGCTGAACATTCGATGGCTGCTGGGGCTGCGGCGCCAGCTGTGGCTGCTGCTGTTGCTGCTGAACCGGCGGAGTCTTGGCATTCTTGGGCTTGCGCTTCCGCGTCCCTGTTCCCTTGCCCCGACCTCGTCCCGTGCCGCCGACTACGGCGCTAGGGGACTGATCAACTGACGAGGGCGTGTCGGCCTTCATTTCGTCCTTCTGCAAAAGTGTACACTTAATAAGATTGAACCAACTTCCTCCATTAGGTAGACTTACTATGCATATCTTCTCCGGCACGGGCTCAATGTCTTCAGGCGGCAGCGGCAACGGCTCATAGTAGTAGCTGCTGGGTTTAACCAGGCTGTGCGTATGGTACTTAAGATTACGATGCGCTTCCTCGTAGGTTAGGGGCTTCCGCTCTAACTTAACGGCACCGAACCAAACCCATGACAGCGGAGCCGGGTTCTTGTGGCCCTCAAGGATGTCCCACACGCTAATGCGCTGCTTATCCGAGATGCGCAGTTGCTTTTTATCCATGTCGCAGATCTTGTTGCCTTTTGTGTCCATGCCGGCGTGCTCGCAGGCAATTACCTCGGTGGGCTGCTTGTAGAGCGGCAGCAACTGACGTATAACCCGGATGGAGGCGTTGTTCTTCTCACCAATCTCCTTCTTTAGCTTCTTCATCAGGTTCATGTAGTGCCGCTCGTCGTCGGAGACCAGCGTTGAGTGCACCAAGGTGGCCAGCATGTCCACCACGGTAGTGAAGAGCTCTCGGTTGCAGCTGAGGTCCACAACGCCCTGGCACACTAGTTGGGCCAGAAGAATGGCCCAGTCGGTGGTCGGCGTGCTGTTCTTCTGGATGGCCTCAAACATGCCACCCACCAGTGAAAAACGCAGCTGGAGGGCATCCAGGATCTCCTCCCGTGCCTGGGGCTCATCGATACCTCCAATCGTGTCCAGCTGCAAGGTGCAAGAGGTTCAGAAAGGGAGTTCAAAATAGAAGACTCAAAACTCACCTCGGCAAAAGACTGCAGACACTGGGAGAGCTGCGCGTAAAGAGACACCAATAGATTCTCCTTGTACTCGTCCTGACCCTTCAGGCATGTGAGGATTAGTCCCAGAAAGGGCTGGTAGTTGAGCGGCATCTTCTTGTTCCGCGCCGCCACGCCACCCAGGCCGTAACTGTTGCTGCTGTGGCAGCTGTTGCTCTTCTCGCGCTCGTCGCCGCTCCCAGAGCTGTTGCAATCGGATTTTGACACCTTGGAGAAGTAATTCATGCTTTCCAGCACCTGGCCAGCAACGCGGAGTATCCTGCCCTGTACCGCCGGTGTAAGCTTTGCGATCAGCGGTGCCACCAGCCATGTTGAGGGCTTGGGCTTATGCGTCGCCTTTAGGGCACCCGGCAGGACGACCTCCTCCATGTGAAAGACATCGATGGCAGCCCGGGCCACTGTATCCAGCCAGACGTTCAGCTCTGCGTTGTTGCTCAGCGACTGGCGGTACATGAGCTGCAGGTCCAGCCAGGAGATCCGGAGCGTCCACTGGCCCAAGTTCTCCAAAATGCGGACGATCATCGAACGCTGATCCAGCTCGGAGATAATGTTAAACTCCGCCTCCGGATAACATATCATGTGCAGCACGCGCTGCGCCTGTTTGGCGGTTAGCATTTCATCGATGATCATGTCGCACAGCTGCTCGGCATTCTTGAGACATCGCTCCAGGACATGTTCCTGCGCACAGATCTGCTTGAGCACGGCCTGGGCGAATTCCAGCAGGGATATCTGCTCCAAACCGCCACTAGATGGCTGCGGTTGCAACGATTCCGGCTCGCTGGTCAGACTACTGCCCAGCTGGAGATCACTGGTGCCAAGGATCTGGCTGAGATCGGCCGGTCGCTGTTCGTTGCTCTTCGGCGTACTACCGGGATGGACGGGCGTGTTGAAGCCCCCGCTGCGCTTACCGCTGCCAAAGGCACCTCCAGCCGATGAGGAGGAGGATCCATTGCCAGCAGCCAAAGGAGTCTTAAGTGCCGCATTGTCCACCACAATGAGAATGGCCTTGAGGACAGCCAGAACGGCGGCTATGGGAATGGTCTTGTGCGCCCCCACCAGCAGATGCCGGTCGCAGCTTAGTCGAATGCTAAAGTCGTTGTTGCCCACGGCGTGCAGGGGATTGGGCGACGTGCTCACCGAATACATACCGGGTTGGGGGATCTCCAGCGTCTTGAACAGCTTCAGCACCAAGTGGCAGGTGAGTCTCGCCCCAGCTTCTGCATCTACGCTTAACTCGGCTCCACCGGCGCTCACAGATCGCGCCAGGGTCGGTAGAGCGAATTTGCTGACAAAGTCCGCCAGCGAGAAGCAGTGCCTGGCCACCAGAATGCAAACGAAGACGGCCAAGGCGTTGTGCGTCTTGCCCTGGCCTATGTCCACCTGACCGCCAAGGTGCGGATACCGGGGGCTCTTGCTGCCGCTGCATAGGCTTTGTAGCGCCGCGATCCACTCCTCGGACAGGACGTTGCAGCTTGCCGTGAGCTCAGCACAGGCCAGAGCAACATCGTTCAACCGCTCGTTGTCTGTTTCGCGGCACACGGCGATCAGGGCGTTGGACACGAAGCTGTAGACATTCGCCGGTGACTCGTGCAGCGTTCCCAGCCAGTGGGGATCCAGCTTACCACCACGCCGGGGAGCCATGAAAAGCTCCTGTAGCAACTGGGGATTGTAGCCTTGCGGCGGTAGGCTGTGGTAATGGAAAGCATAGAATTAGATATATCCTCGTCAAGTCCTACGAACTCACCTTAGTTGCTCGGGCGTATTGAAGATGTCCTTGAAGCGCTTGATGCACTGTAATTGCTGGTAGTACTCCGTGGACTGTTCCTTACCCTGCAGCAGGACGCAGGACTCGTGCAGGTCGCTCAGGTAGGCGATGATGCAGCGCTCTGCGGATGAGCACTCGCTGGGATTGGTCACGTGCCGGATGGTGCGGCAGACGCCCTCAAACACAGAGAGTGTCTGCTCCGGCGAGAGCAGCAGACAGCTGTGGTAGCGCCTAAGGATGCTGACGATGTAGAGTGCCAGCGAGGTGGTGTAGCTACGCACTAGATTGGACTTCTTTGATTGCAGCTGGTGCTCCACCTCTGGCAGCTCCTTCAGCAGGCTGTCGCACAGCTCCAGCAGGCTGTAGATGTTTAGGGCCAGCTCCATCAGGTCAAACAGGAAGGCCACGTGCTCCTGTACCGGCAGATAGTTGTTGTTCCCCAGAGCAAAGCCGTTGAGCTGCTCAAGCACGTTGGCCGCACACTGGGCAGTGACCACGTGCTGGTCGAAGTAGGCCATCTGCTGGCACTTGGACGTGGTGGCCTCGAAGTTAAACTCATTGCGTGAGTGCTTCTTTACATGCCCGGCAGCGGCCACATCGATGCTGAACTTCTTGGTGAACAGCTTGCCAATCTCCTTGGACATCTTCTTCACGGCGTGCTTCTTCTCGTCCCGCTCCTTGCCAACCCCAAAGAGCAGGATATAGCGCTGGTTACTCTCGCTGCTGTAGCTGCTCATGCTTGGGTCGTCCTGCGGAATGGGAAAGTGCTTGGTGTACACGTAGTGGCGCGAGATGCTGCCGCCAGTGCCGGTGCCAGCGCCTGTGCTGGTGTCTCCATCGACCGGCGACGGTCCGATCTTGGGGCTGTCGGGAGCCTCGTGCTGCTGGCCTTTTTCCTTGATGTTCTGCACCAGCTTGTCAAGGTCGTCGTCCACATTGGAGTCGTCGTACTCGTTGTGCTTGAAATCAATGCCCCCGCCGAAGCCGTCGTCGTCGAAGCCATGCGTCGTCGTCGGTGGTGGAGCCGGCGGCGGTGGAGAGGTCTTTGTGGCCGTTGTGACCGACTTGTTGACCAGAACGGACTCCAGCAGAAGATCTCCCCGCGAGATGAGCGTATGCATGTAGGCGTTGTGCGAGAACACATCGTGGCGGATTAAGGCGCTGAACAGCTGGACGAGATTTGTGAACTCTGTACGTTGCTGAGTGCTACTCGAGTGTTCGTCCAAAATGGGGGCGTCGTGGTCGAGGAAGTGCATCAGGACGTGCTGGAACACAGGCAGCCCGTCAATGAGGCCGGCTCCTGAGGCTAGTGAGTCCTTGTCCTCTTTGTCGCTGGACTGCTGGTCCGCCGGGGTGCTGGTCACGTCGATCTGGCGTTTATCCAGCAAAATGGCCACTACCATGGCCCGGTGCTCACCCCACCTCTGGCCGGAGACAGCCCACTCACACAGAATACGCACCGTGTCCTTGTCCTGCTTGGGCTCATAGGCCGGACGCATCTGTTGCTGCTGCGAGTCCTGCTGCTCCTCTTCCCGTCGTCTACTGGCGGCGCTGGTGCTGGGAAAGATGTGCGCGTAGAGGGTGTCTATGCTGTTGTTGTGCTCCATGCGGTCGAAGCAGTGCGTGTCCAGGCGGTCCAGCGTGGCCAAAACGCTGGTGTAGTGGTTCTTACCCGCACTCTGCCACTTGGCGGCGAACCAGCGCTGCTCCGCGTGCTGTGTGCGCAACACAATGTCCGACTCGGCAGAGCGCAGCTGGCGTCTTATTTCCTGGTTGGTTCGGGGACAGCGTGTGGGCATTGGTAGCACAGACGGCGCCAGCGGCAAATGGTCCAGCGGACTGCCCAGTAGCGAGGAAGGTGCTCGGTGTGCTGCTATTCCACTCCACACCAGGGCTGTGGGGCACTCTATGGTGATAATTTGAAGGATGGTGCTCAGATAGAGCACTACATCCCGGTGGTGTGGGCAACTCATTTGCTCCTGCAACGCCAGCTCATAGGGATCGTGATGTTCGTGCGGCTGCTGTTGGTGCAGCTTGTGCTCGTCCAACTCCTTGATGGCCTGCTGCTCCACAGCTGTGTTGAGCAGCTGAGCTAGCTTCTTGGACACTATGTAGGCCATCTTCCTGCAGAGGCGCTCCGACTGCACGAAATCGTGCATATACTGAAGGGCGAAGATAAGCACCAGCTTTTTGAGCGGTTCGTCAAAGCTCGCCTGAGTGCGCATCTTGTCCAACAGGTCGAGTATCCAGTTAAGGAACTCCTGGCGGTCCAGCAGCGACTCCTCGTACATGTACTTGCTCAGCTGATGGCAGTACTTCCAGTACTTAAGGGCGTTCCGGCTGTCCTCGAACTGGCTCCCGATACCCGATATACTGGAGCCGGGCGGCACAGGAGCTCCCACACCTGCGGTGCTCCCGACACCGACCACTGAAGTCCCGGCACCGCCACCGCCAGCACCGACTGCTGCTCCACCTCCTAGGGCTCCAGACGCCGGTAGGATTCCACTGCCAGATCCAACAACGCCGCCAGCTCCGGCCTGCTGGCCATTTGCCGGACTGTGTATAGGCGGCAAGGGACTAGCCATGCTGGGCACGGGAATTACGTTCGTCGGAGCACTACAGCCAGCCACCGAATTACCAGAGCTATTGCCCGAGGTGCCGTTGGTGCCAGCATTTCCTCCGACGGCTCCCATGGTGGTCAAACTTCCTGGAGTGCTCCCATTTGTCGTGGTCTTTTCGCTGTGCGCTGTAAGAAAATATATTTCAGATGATGCATATCCTCTCATGGCGATGGGCACAATATTTCTCACCCTGTTGGTAGTATTCCTGGAGCTTGGGCAGCAACTCTTTCATGAACTTGATCATGTTGCCCGTCCACTCGGCGGCTGGGTCGTAGATACTCCGCTTCTTATTCTTGGACTCGGTGAAACTTAGCGTATAAGCGGCGCTCAGCTTGATAAACCAGGTGGCCCTTTGCATGTTCACCTGGTTTTCGCACAGTGTAATAAAGATCTCCTCCTTCTTGTTGAAGGAGGGAGCCCGCTTGGCCAAGCTGAGAAGGGGCTTGTTGCCAGCTAGGTCCTTGAACCAGGCGTCCACTGTGCACTTGCGTCGCGGCGACACGGGCCAGAAGTTGTCCTTGCAGTTGATCTGCTGCTTCTTGCGACCCGTATCCGGCAGCGTCATCAGCTCCTCTTTCTTGGCCAACACACCGCTAAAGAAGGCGCTTACCTTGCTGGCGTTCACATTTGAGTTGTGGGCCGTCCCAAACTCGTCAGACAGCGGCGGCGTCGTTGTGAAGCCGTGTTTCACATTGGTAGGCGTCAGCTCGTCCTCGCGCTGCTTCGCGTCCTGCGGATAGATGTCCGGAGGCCCCAGGCGGGTGCGCTTTAGCGGCCGCTTCTCCTGGAGCATGGACAGCATCTTGGCGGCCCGCTAATAGTGTTTTTCCACTCGAATTTTCTCTGGAGAATTTTTCCTCTGTTCGAATTAGAGGTGGGCGAACTCATTATAAAGTCGATTGGTCGCAGTTATCGAATACTTGAGATTGCATTAATCGGTATCGAGACCGTGCAACGATATCAAATTTTTAAAATATGAAAAACACACGTAAAATTAACAAACGCAATTTTCTTTTGAATAGTTTTTAACTGTTATCTAGAAATATTCGAAAATTCTATCTTTCCATCTAAAAAAATTACACAATAATTAATTTCAAATATAATTAATACATGTACAAGTATATTAAATACGAATAAAAGACTTAATTGAATACTCAAAGTGAATACATCGTTGTGCAATAACAAAAAACATATACCACTCAGAGTGATAAAATAACGAATAAAGCTGGATATAAAGAAGTATTATATTAGTTCAGATTTTTTGGTAATGATGAAAAACGGCCGTTCTTTGTTCAACAATCGAACGACCAAGGCTCATACAGCTTGGCGATCGAATTCCGGTTCGTCAGCATAGAAGTGTTCGCTGCTGGCCATTCCCTCGCTGCACTCGAAGTTCAGACAGAGCATCTTACGTGGATACTCTGACGGTAGCTAAATGAAATCCAACAAAATTTTTAATTTAAATGTATAACCGAAGTAAGAACTAAGCGATAACTCACCCTCTCCATAATATCGTGCCTGATATCGGTGGCTGCGGCAAAAAGCTCCATCGGCTGGTGGACTGCTCGCCTGCCCAGACTCCCCAGCGTGTCCAGGATGAAGGCGTCTGTGATGCCCAGGCAGTAGCAGATGTTCAGGTACCGCAACTGTTCGTTGTTGGTCACCAGCAGCGACAGCTGAAACTCTCCTATTTCCCTGGCTGCTTGCACCGAAAGGCACTCTAAGTGCCGGAGCTCGGCCAGGTGACGAACACACAAGTCATCCCGAGGCTTGCAAACAAGCCACCTTAGCGACTTTAAGGCACTGATGTGTTGGGCCTGCTCCTCGCTGATCCAGCGCTTCCTATGGAGTATGAGATACTCTAGCTGTGTGGAGCACTGACTTCTGGCCAAGGCTTTGAAAAAGCGCGTCTTTAATTCCTCCGGGCAGTATATTTGCAAGTACCTGAGGTTTGAGAATTGCGGCAGGACTAGAAGATCGGCTTCGCAGTCTTGGAAGGATAGTTTCTCCAGCTGACGGCAATAGGCGGCCAACATCCTGAGGTTACTGGTAACTAGAAAGCGTTTTGCATTGCCCAGCTGAAGGGTTCGGAGATTCCTCATGTTTTTTACTATCGAAGCAAACTCCGACGCGGTGACTTCATCGTACAGACCCAATTCAACCAGCTCGCTAAAGTGACGCACTTCTTGTACTGAGAAATCAGTGATAGCAAATTAAGTAAAAAGGTAAAAATACTAAGGTATTAGCGGAGAGCACTTACATTCCCTTCGATCGAAGCTCTCCAGGCTTAGTTTGGTCACCAGCGGAAGATGGATCCGTATCGCTCTGACCAGGTCCTTGCTGGTGCTCTTGTAGTTGCGCACATGAACACTCCTTAACGATCTTATCCGCAACAAATACGGCTGTACCCTGGCCACAGTTGCGTTATGTATCGAGATCCTCTCCAGCCGGTAGCAGTGCCTGCTGATCAGCGGCATCAGCTGTAGAGGGTGGTCATCGTCGAAGTACGACTGCACGCTGCGAATGCGAGCACCGCATAGCCAAAGGAATGTGTGCCAGTCCTCCAGAGTCCGCAAATTCGTCTCTCTGTCAGTGATATCTTGGAAATGGTGGCGATGCAGGTGGAGAAAGGCGTCCCGAAAGAGACGACAGCACCGAGCCAAGTGCAGTTGGTCCTCCAAGCTCAGTAGCTTAAAAATAAAGAGCAGGCAACTGGGCTCCAAGTCCAGAATGTTAGTGATGCGGGCCATTACTATCTGAATGCGCACATCGTCGTCGCGAGCTGTGTCACCTGACCAACAGATACAGGTTGTTAGTGGTCACGGTCTATTGGGAAACAGGAGCTGGAGCAGGATTAATTAACAAATTAAAAAATTATTCCCAATTGAATGTCAAAACAAAACAATATAATCGATGTCACTATCGATAGTCATTGGATTCTTTGACGGCATTTCGATTGTTTTTCAACTATCGCAAAAGTTTTTATTTTAATTTATTTTAATCAATGATAAACACATCACAGTAGAATTGGTTATTTGTTAATTATATTTTTCACCTACAAATTATTAGGATTTACTTATAATAATCGTAGTTTTCATATTATTAGATTTCAAGCATAAATGAAATAAAATAAATAAAAACTTCACGAATAACTTTAAATAAAAATTTATAACGCCATTATTTTAATATAACTTTTTATTTTAATATTTTTCACCAATCCCAAATTCGAAGACGATATATATCGATTGGCCTTGCTGGCCGCGCCAGTGTGTCCCCTTCAACATACATATTTACATTTGGCGACGATTATAGATAGAGGGAGGAATTCATTTCACATTTTAACACAAATTAGCGTGGAAAACGATATTACGGCGGAAAAAGGCGAGAAACGGGCGACAAAAGCAGTGTGTGTGCTTTGGCAAGTGCATAACTCCTAACACAGACCGACGGACACACAGCCGGGCTGTGACACACACACAGAAACACACAAAAAACGGGGCAGCACACAACAAGAACGGAGCTGAGTGCGAAACAGCAAACACAATACAAAACACACGACCGAGGCGACCAGGACTACACACAGCTTAGATGATGAGCAGCAGAACGCAGGACGCGGACGGTGCCTCGATCAGATTCAGCGACCACACACTGGACAAGGCCACCAAGGCCAAGGTGACGTTGGAAAACTACTACAGCAACCTGGTGACGCAGTATGGCGAGAGGAAGCAGCGCCTGGCCAAATTGGAGGCGCAGTTAAAGGATGAGAGCCTGACAGAGTCGCAGCGCCAGGAGAAGCGTCTGCAGCATGCGCAAAAGGAGACGGAGTACCTGCGACTCAAACGCCTTCGTCTGGGCGTAGAGGACTTCGAGGCGCTGAAAGTCATCGGGCGGGGAGCGTTTGGCGAGGTGCGTCTCGTCCAGAAAAAGGACACGGGCCATGTGTACGCGATGAAGGTGCTGCGCAAAGCCGATATGCTCGAGAAGGAGCAGGTGGCGCATGTACGCGCCGAGCGTGATGTCCTCGTCGAGGCCGATCACCAGTGGGTGGTCAAGATGTACTACAGTTTCCAGGTGAGTGACACCAGCAGCAGCAACAACAACAAGTGAGCAGCGAAGGGGGTAGGTAGGAGGACGGGTTGGGGCAGCGCGCATAACAAAAGAATTGTGTTAAAAAACACACGGCAGAAAATCAATAAACCAATACAAGTGCAAGTGCCAAAAGCGCCTTGCCAATCATATGGTCACGTCCCTCTCTCTCTCTCTTTCTTCCTCTCTCTATGGTACTGTCTTTGTTGTTGTTTTCGTGTTCCCCTTTACTCCACTTCTTCGTTCCGGTGAAAGTTCTTGCCACAGGGATACGTGCCTATAGCGCATCTTCACTCCAGTTATGCAACAGTTTAACAAAAATTAATTCTCTTAAAAATAATAATTATAAAAATGAGGAATATTATTTAATAATACCTTTATGTAAGAATATACAATGGGTAATATTCCCTCTAATATCTAAAAATCTATCAGAATATATTTAGAGCTTGTTTTGTATTAAGGGAGAGTCCTTGTAACATTACTACCATGATGATTTCATTCATTCTAACTTTATTAAACTTATAGTAATCTTGCAAATACTAATAATATACCTTTATTACCGTCACAGGATCAGGTCAATTTATATTTGATAATGGAGTTCTTGCCTGGCGGTGATATGATGACGCTATTGATGAAGAAGGACACACTGTCCGAGGAGTGCACACAGTTCTATATCAGCGAGACGGCACTAGCGATTGATTCAATACACAAACTCGGTTTCATACACAGGGACATCAAGCCGGACAATTTGCTTCTGGATGCGCGAGGCCATCTCAAGGTGTGCAGTCAATAAAAATCCTCCATATATTTGGGTACTAATCGGTCCTTTTACAGCTCTCCGACTTCGGACTCTGCACTGGCTTGAAGAAGTCACATCGGACAGACTTTTATCGGGATTTATCGCAGGCGAAACCATCCGATTTCATTGGCACCTGTGCCAGGTAAGCAAGTGACGAGAACATTTAAGCTGGCGATATAACTCAAAAACCATATGTGCCCTCCAGCCCAATGGACTCGAAGCGACGTGCAGAGTCGTGGAAGCGAAACAGACGCGCCCTCGCCTACAGTACGGTGGGAACGCCAGACTACATTGCACCCGAAGTATTCTTACAGACCGGCTATGGACCGGCCTGTGACTGGTGGTCTCTCGGCGTCATCATGTACGAGATGCTGATGGGGTATCCGCCCTTCTGTTCGGACAATCCGCAGGACACGTACCGAAAGGTAATGAACTGGCGCGAGACATTGATATTCCCCCCGGAAATCCCTATCTCGGAGGAGGCCAAGGAGACGATCATCAACTTTTGCTGCGAGGCCGATCGGCGGCTGGGCTCCCAGCGCGGCCTCGATGATCTGAAGTCTGTGCCGTTCTTCCGGGGAGTCGACTGGGAGCATATACGCGAACGACCCGCAGCCATTCCGGTCGAGGTACGCTCCATCGACGATACGTCCAATTTTGATGAGTTCCCCGATGTTTCACTGGAAATACGTAAGTTTCAGAATGGTATAGGCTCAAGCACGATACATGATTGTAATTTGATTCCACAGCATCGGCGCCCATACCGCAGGGCGGTGAGATCGCCAAGGACTGGGTATTCATCAACTATACGTACAAGCGATTTGAGGTGCGGAACTTGGAGTGAAGCTCGATCGAGAGCTGAAGCACCAAGAGCCAGAACCTCAACCGGAGCAGAAGCAGCTTGAATGTTGGTCGCCGCACCATTTGCCACCACAGTCGTCTCTCTAACCACCAACACCAGATCACCAAGAGTCGCATACTCCCCGATTTTCCCTTTTGAATGTCTTACCTACATGTGTATTTAAATACTAGCTAACATTTGTGATTCCAAACAAAACGAGAAGAGTACGAGGTGTATTGTATGTATAAAAGTTTTGCTTAAAGCGTCTTTTCCGGCGCCTCGAGATAGGTTTAAAAGCTATACTAATGTCCCCAATTTCCTTCCATATTGGCTTTGTTTAGCCCTTAACCAGTTTAAACGTTGTGTTTGTAAACCCGAATCCCTTCCTTTTGGCAATTCTTTATCCTATATATTGTTTACTTCATTGGGCAGCAGCAAATTACCCCATAAATTTATTATTTAGAAAATTGAAAAATGTTATAAATTTTAGGCACGTTAATTATGCGTATATGTTTTGTATCGATTTATTACGAATCAAACGTCTTATAATATATAGGATTTACACCTTAGGACACTCGAAGCGGATCGAAAATCTATCACACAAATTAGTTACTAATGCCAATAGCAACAAACAAGTGAAGAAGCAGATATATAGACGGCAAAATAAACCACTCTCTCATGTTTAAATATCGGTTTCGTTCTATATACATCTACCTACTCCCCCACCCAACTTTCACGGATATATTTAAATGCATCATTATACTGTAGCTCCCTTCCCGCTGGAGTTTTTAGTTTCACGTATGTAATTGTAGTTGAGAACAGTTACCGAGTTACCGCTGGCAAGTACATATAAATCGAATAATCTAGCCAACCACACTCTACCCCGAGCAGTTGCAGGATGCAAGCATGAAATAATAATAATACAAATACCTATAAATAAATTAAACGCGAGTAAACAAGTTTTAAGAAATTATTTTTGGTAATAGAATACAGTAAGAGTAAGGCATACTGAATAATTCGATAATAATGCTACACAGACGGCAACATGAAATGCAATAATAAACGAAACATGTGCATAATAACTAACAAACAAACGTAAATCAAGGCGTTGTTTC
The DNA here is from genome assembly GCA_035046265.1 of Drosophila bunnanda. Classification (NCBI taxonomy): domain Eukaryota; kingdom Metazoa; phylum Arthropoda; class Insecta; order Diptera; family Drosophilidae; genus Drosophila; species Drosophila bunnanda. Next base: position 11,727,261 of record JAWNOB010000075.1, read on the forward strand.
ATTTCACTAGATCATCTTTATTGTTCTTCGAGCTGTGGGGACTTTTAGATCGTCAAAATTAAAAGAAATTAAAAATTTTTAAGGACCATAAACAAACAAGATGTGTGACACCATCATACTTTGCTTAATTTCGTCGCCTGCTGGAAAAATAGATTGAATTATATTGTATAGATTAATTAAATCGTATTTTTTACGTCACAATCATATGGATAAAATATCTTGGTTTTCAGCCCCAAAAAAACTGACAATGCCGAAGAAAATAAAAATTTTAGGCCAGAAAGGAAGACACGACAAAGAGTTAGGCTTTGTACATTTAAATGTATGTATATATATTTTCTTTATCTTTTTATCCGCACTTCTCCCACCGATATCTCTCTACCTGCACCTTGCGCTCGCGTTTTGATTTGTGTTTCGGTATGCTGTCAGTTATCGGGTGCTATTGATTTTTTTGCAGTGTAGCTGTCTGGATTTAATTTTGTATTATCCGAAACCATTAAATACACACGTGAAAATCAAGATTTCAAATCGCTTTGATATCGAAACTCTAACTAAAATAGCTTTGCATTTGTGCATGTTTGTAGCCTTCAGCCATTGCCTTTTCTTTCAGTGTATGTACGTGTGTGGGGGTGTGCTTGAATCGGAATATATAGCTAGTTGTTTAAAGATATCGTTCGTTATATTTATATATACTACATATATGAATGTATTAGCATATGGAGACTACAGACTATTAGCTGGGGGAGGCAAAAACTTTACAAATGGGAGGCAGGAGGAGAAAGAAGGAAAACCCTACGAGACACATTTACACACAGCTAAATAGACAGTAGTTTTGCGAATTGTTGTCATCGATCGGTATCAATAACTACATATGCTGCGGATAAAATCGGAATTCGGAAATATTTGCTTATGTTCAGATGTAGCTCTGTTGTGGTTTTCTTGTTTGAAATCTTTATTATTGGATGCTTGTAACGGGCAGTAGTATCCATAAAATTATAATGGTAAAATGTTAAAAGTTTAACTATGCGCTTAGATCTAATGAAAGGTGTATACATAGACGAATATGTATGGTAATTTCAGAATTTGTGTGTTATCTTCGCTACGATTTTATCTTCCTTTCCAAATTCCTTTACTATGGATGAGTGGTGTGTTTATGGTGTGTATGGGACAGGGGATAGATAGGTCGGGGGTCTCTTGTTAGTTATGCTATGCGCGCTTTGCAACTATTATTAATTTAATTAAATTTAAATTGAATTACATGTAATCGGTTTAGGTTCTTGTTACTTTCAAATCGTAGCTTAATTAATTCTCTACGCCTTTGCACTTGCTTTGATTTTCGCTTGCTACCTTTTACTGTTTTTTTTTTAATTACTTTTATTTTCGTTTGTTTTTTTTTTCTTTTCTGCTGGGTTGCCCTACGTTCAATAGTAAAATGTATATATATATATATATATTTATATAGTTATATGTACGTTAAGAATTACATTAATATAGGACATAAGTCTAAGAGGATGCCGACAAACTTGCTCAAGGGAAGCAGGGGCGAGGGAGTGGGCATGGCCTATGGACCATTCAGTAGTTAGGATGGGGAAAGGGGAACTTTGTATCATCGATCGTATTAATTAGTAGTAAAATTTGTATGTACAATTCGTTATGTTGCTTAGGACTGATCATCGATCAACAGCATGACCTGTTGCGTTGCCGTCTGTGGATTTCTTGTGCATTCCACCTGGTGAGCGTTCCAATCCTTGCGCTGGCAGAACTCTGAACAGTACGGCGTCTTTCGACACAGTGAGCACTCGGCCAGTGCTTCTCGGTTACAGTTGGCGCACTATTTTGAAAGGGCAAAAATAGTACAAATTAATAATTTGTTTCGGAAATTACAAGCTAAAACTAAAATTTCATACTTAACAAAGAACCAAGAGATAAGATTTGTTTTGGAAATTCGTCGGGACACTGATTATCATTACGTTTCAACTTTCTAAATACGGGACTTATCAATCGAACAATTAGTAGAACTTACCTTCTTGGCCGATATGATCTCATTGCCATGCAGGGAACCAGATATATTGGGATCGTCAATGTCCGCATGAACTTGGACACGCATTGCACTCACTGCCGCATCCCGCTCCTTTTGCAGGACCTCGATGCGACGCTCGTAGGACTGTTTCATGTCGTTCAGCAGGCGCTTGAAATCATTGGTTGCCTTAACCATGGTGCAGTAGACGTGCTCGATATTCTTTATCGATTGACTGGTGTCCAGGACGGCGATGGAGGAGCCATCGTTTATGTTGACCACAAACGTTTCCCGGTCGTAGGCGTTGCCCATTTGGGACTGATCAACTAGCTCGGTGGAGGTGTCCAAACTGTCGTTTAACGCCGCCCACGGCTCATCCTTGGACGTTATATTCTCCTCCGCCAGGAACATATTGTTCTCGTCCACCACATTGGCCGTTGCTGCAGCCACGGCAGCGGTCACGTCCACACAATTGTTGGCTGAGCTCCCTCCGCTCGTGTTGTTGTTGTTATTGGTATTACTATTATTGTTGTTGCTATGATGGGCATTGCGCTTGCGTTTGGGTCCCGGCTCCATGTCGAGATCAGTTTGATTTCGCTTCCGCCGTTTATACGGCGTGAAAAGACGCACTGGGCCGGATGCTAAACGGGATCAAGTTGTTGGGGGAATTAATATGAAATGTTTGTCTATAGGGATTAAGATGATTGCACATGGGACTCGGCATAACTTGAGAAGCAAAAAGAGGCAGGAGAAAGCCACCCTTATCTTTGCATTGATTTAGATGTGAACTACTAGTTGTGTCAGAGTCCCCTGTACACATTGTGACGCCATGTGACGGACCTGCCTGGGCAGATCCTCCACAACGGTGTCTATGTAGAGTAAGTAAATGTTGTTTGTCGTCTCACCTGACTCACCTGCTTCATCGTCACAGCAGACCGTGCAGCTGCAGTTGGTCGCGTGCGGCGTGAGCGTGCCCTCATCGATAAGGGACTGTAGCGACTTGCCGCCGTACTTGATGGAGCGCTTCCAGTCTTTGCTGGAGCCCCGGCCGCACACGTGCTCGAACTCGCTGGGTGTGTGCCACTTATCCTTGTACTTGACGCAGCGGCCGCGTCCGCCCGATCCCAGTTTGCTACGGTATAGCTCGGCGCAGGTGGTTTTACAGCGGATCTGGAAGACCTCCATGTGCTGGGTGGACGGGTTCTCCGACCAACCGGTGGACCCACCGCCTGTGCCGCCGCCACCGCCAGTGCCCGCTCCTCCAGCGCCGGTGTGTTCCAAGGTGGCCAGGCTGTCATGGCTGTTATTGCTCCCGGAGCCATCGTGGTTCAGTCCAATCGTATTGGTGGCGGTTGTGTTGGTGCCCGCACTGTTGGCGCCGCCACCACCACCTCCACCACCAGCGCCGCCGCCGCTAGGCGTCTGTTGCTGCTGCTGGATGACGATCGTCTTAAGGTCGTTGCCCATACTGACCGTGCTGCCGGACAGGTAGCCATTGTTGTCGACGCACAGCATCGGCTTGAAGTGGGGCAGCTGGTCGGGCGTGATCACATTAAAGGTGGTGCCGGTTAGCATAGATCCAATGGGCAGCGACACAGGCACAGATACCACACCGCTGCCGCCGCCGCTCTGGCCGCCGGGTCCGCTTGCTCCGCCACTGGCGCCGCCGCTGCCACTGTTGTCGTTTGAGGAGGATGTGACCATGCGAACCTTGGAGTCCAACTGCATTACCATAGCGCACATATTCCCACGTTCGTCACATGCATGTGGATTAATATCCAGAGCCCGAATTCGTAATTGTGGTTGTGTTTTCGTTTCAATTCGTCGACGATGCGAAGCAGAGCGATTTTTAGCCAGGAATCAAAGAGGAAAATTCGAATGTAAGTAAACAACACAGCATGGGAAAAATGAAAATCGGTATACACAACAATTTGCGCCACAAGCGCGCTGGGTTGGGTGGAGGAGGTAAAAGGCGGGCGGACAGGCTGGCGGTTTTTGGGGGTTGGGATGGCCCAGTGGGTCGCATGGAGCTCATAGCTAGCAGCTCGTAGGGCGCAAGCACCGCGCGCATTTTGTGTGCGCCGCCCGCTGCCACCACCAGCCGCCCAACCACCCACTCGCACAGAAACACACACACACATACACTCGCACACAACCAACCGCACTTTCCACAACTGCGCAGAGCGAAGCGGAGCAGAGCCAGTTTCGATTCGGATTCGGAGTTCGAGGGCTCAGAACCATGAACCAGGAACCAAACTCTGGGAACCACGTTCGCCTCTGACAGCCACCGCCACCCGCCAAAAGAGCCTGCCGTCTCGTTTGTTGCTCCTTTTACCTGGTGATGGTGATGCTGATGATGATGATGGTGATGGCCCGAACTCTCCAATATCACCTCTTCTTTCACAACGTCGTCGGCCAGCGCGGCCAGATCTTTCCTATTCAGGTGCAGCTCGGTAGAGGAGTCGACCTGTTCCATATTATTTTAGCGCCAGGCGCCCACTCGGTGGTTCACTTTCACTTATTCTTGTGCCAAATATTATTATTGTTGAGTTGTGTTCATCGAAATTGCAACTTGCAATTGGATATGTCTGAGACGGTCGGTGTTGTTGTTGCTGCTGCGGCAGCGATCCGCGTTTTCCCGCGCTCACCACTTACATGCGAACTGCGCGTTGCATGCCTTGACGTTGCATTGCATTAATTACAGTGTTTGGGTTCATTGCGATTTACATTTTTTAAGCTTAAACTTTACTAAATTTCGTCTCTAAAAGTTGATATCCTCCTCTTCTTCCTCATAATAATTAGAGTTGTCATGCGCACTGCAGGTATCGCTTGCCATTGCTTTATCGATAGACGCGTTCGGTTGCTTTCTATTTCCCAATTTGAAAGATTCTCTGATTAGGGCCGTACATAAAAATGAATATTGATTTTATTTCATTAAAGTGAATATAATTACTTTAATTTTATTAAAATTTATTTATTTATATTTGAATTTAAATTTATTGCGATATATTTAAAACTTGTTAAATTTTAAACCAATTAAATTCGTGCCGATATGCCATCTCTAGCATCGATAAGTCAGGGGATTGTGGCAATACCGTAATGCGGTCATACTAGTGCTATAAAATGGTAACGAAGCAAAGAATTTTTATATATGCTAAAAAACGTTTCTTTTAGGCCGATGTGGATGTCTTTATAAGTAATTACACGCTCGTGGATCCCGAGATATACCAGCTATGGATCGAAGGCTTCTCCTGTACGTTCAGCTCTCCGAGTAAAGCTCTTGGCTTATTTTTAATTTGTGTACCTTCCAGCGAGCGAGGCGGTTTCCTACCTGAAGCAGAAAGGCTTTGGCCACTCAATGGGAGCACCCAGCGATCTGATAGCTTCCGATGTGCTGGACCACTACCGCACCTACTCTCTGATTGAGCTTTACCTTAACGCACCCACAAAACTGATGGAGCAGTCCTGCTTCCAGCTGGAGCCACATGTGCGCGATCTTATCACCGAGAAGTACTACTCGATCGACGATGTGGTGGCACGGGAGATTCTCGGAAAGAAGCTGTCTTCCCGCTATCGCAAGGACCTTGACGAAGTGGCTGAGAAGACGTGCGTCAAGCTAAAGTCTGTTCGGTAAGGATTGTCCAGGAGTTATCTAATGTAATTGATTTAATTGTTGTTTCTTTAGTCGACAGTTCGATAACGTAAAGCGCATATTCAAGTCCGTGGAAGAGATGCCTGGTACGCTGACAAACAACATAAAGCAGCATTTCATCATTTCGAACGACCTGGCCAAGTAGGAAACACATTCGATTGAAAGTTCTTTCTTACCTGTAACTAAATTATTCCAGAAAGTATGCATGCATTGTCTTCCTGGCCTGTCTGCGTTTTGAGACCACGAAAAAGAAGCTGCAATATCTGAGTTTCAGCGACCTGTTGACCTGCTCCCATGCCATCATGATCTACTGGACATACACCTATCAGGCAAGCCAAACTCATAACCATGTCGGGCCTTGACAGGTGAACTGAATTGATTCCTTGCAGCATACGGGCCCCGAATACTATGACACTGAAATGGACAAAGAGTTCCTTTTGGACTTGCGTGAACTGCGTTGCCTGCTCGACAAGGAAAAGGAAATAAAGCAGTAAGAATAGATATGATATAACATATATATAGAGATATAATTGGTATTTATCCTTAGTCTCGTCTGCCTGCGCCTGAAACCCGTGCTCCTGGAACGTGCCTTTCATGAACTGGATGGCAACTTTCGGTACGTACTTTCCACTAAATCATTATTTTGTTATAATTTCTGTTTCTTTTTGTAGCTCGTACTGGCGTGCTTTAATCACAATTGCCTGTAATTTGCACCGCAATCGTGAACTTCGCGATCTCTTCGTGGATCTCTGTGAGAAACTGATTGATCCTTGGCGGCAGAATGGTTGGAACCGTGAACAGGTGAACAAGTTTTTGGCCTCCATAACGCAGAGCGTGTTAGATCTGGAAATATCTAGGTGAGATCATGGCATTACTTATATTATTTTCTAATAAAAAACAATTACCTTTTAGGGACCAAGAGACCCGATGCCTTTGGGATCGTTATATGCAAGTTATAACCATATGCTTGGACAAAATGTATCACATTTAGAATGTAGTTAATTTTTGTATTTATTATATTAGTTGTGTTTGTTTGTCGTTAAGTATGTTATCTAGCTATAAGGCAACAACGACTTATTGTAAATATCAAATGTGCGAAAACCCATTTAAAATAAAATACAGAAAACCTAATTTGATTTGTTCTTATTAGTTATTTAATTATTGTACAAATCCTTTTTTGAGATGTTACTCTACCGTTATAACTGCGCGCCAACACCAAATTGGTGCAGACTGGTCACACTTTGCCCAAAAGTACGAAATATATGAAAGGTCCCACAGCGGTCGTACGAAGCTTCCAAGCTTGAAGATGCAGGAAAAGCTTGCATTAAACTGTGAGACTGCAGACGCTTCCGTTTGTTATTGGGATGTTATTAGTGCGGCGCCAGCGCCGTTTTTGTTGGTAAACACAGCAAATTGTCATCAGCAGCTACAACCGAAATTGCATCCAGATCCGTTATCGATTGGCAATGGAAATGCAAGAGTTTGGGTAAGTTCTATTAATAAAAGTGCAGTGCAAATTACATAAAGCTGTGTGTAACTGCGTGTCTGTGTGCGTTAAGCTAGAACACAAATTTGCAAACAAGCACACGCACACCGACGAGTTGTTTGCATGTGTGCGCCGCCAGGTGGTTGTAAACGGAAAAACAAGCAACAGTTGACAATTGCCGTTACATCGGCAAACACACACACAAACAAATGGGGTTGTTTTTTTACCTTTCTGTTTTTCTTGCGTTTCAGCGAAAATCTTGAAGAGATCGAAGATGAAACATTCGACGAGGAGAAATCGGCAAGGACTTCAGATGAAAATCGCAAGTAAGATATGCCGACGACTTGCGTTCTTAATCTAAAAAATAACTATTGACGTTCATTAATGTCAGGCAGAATCACAGCGAGATCGAGAAGCGGCGGCGGGACAAGATGAATACCTACATCAATGAGCTCTCCTCCATGATCCCCATGTGCTATGCGATGCAGCGGAAGTTAGACAAGCTCACAGTACTCCGAATGGCCGTGCAGCACCTGCGTGGGATCCGTGGCAGCGGTAGCCTGCATCCCTTCAACGGATCCGATTACCGGCCCAGCTTTCTGTCCGATCAGGAGCTAAAGATGATCATCCTTCAGGCCTCAGAGGGATTTCTGTTCGTTGTGGGTTGTGACCGCGGACGCATATTGTACGTCTCCGATTCGGTGTCCAGTGTGCTAAATTGCACGCAGGCGGATCTGCTGGGACAGAGCTGGTTCGATATATTGCATCCAAAGGACATTGGCAAGGTGAAGGAACAGCTCTCCTCGCTGGAACAGTGTCCCAGGGAGCGCCTCATCGACGCCAAGAGTAAAATATCAGCGAGTGACAGGCTTAAATCGGAAAATAAGGCAACTACTCTTTTCAGCTATGCTGCCCGTTAAGACGGACGTTCCGCAAAGCCTGTGTCGGTTGTGTCCCGGTGCCAGGCGCTCTTTCTTCTGCCGCATGAAGCTGCGGGCCGCCAATAACAACCAGATCAAGGAGGAATCGGACACGTCCTCCAGTTCACGTAGCTCTACAAAGCGCAAGTCAAAGCTGAGTACAGGCCACAAGTACCGAGTGATTCAGTGTACGGGCTATTTAAAGTCGTGGACGCCTATTAAGGATGAGGATCAGGACGGCGACAGTGACGAGCAGACGACGAACTTGTCCTGCTTGGTGGCCATCGGTCGTATCCCGCCCAACCTCCTCAACTCCAATGTGCCCGCCTCGCTGGACAATCACCCGAATATACGGCACGTACTCTTCATCTCGCGTCACTCTGGAGAGGGCAAGTTCCTTTTCATCGACCAGCGGTATGGCATCTATGCCCATTCACAACATATTTATTTATACAATATTTATACATTTATTATTTATTAAAACAGGGCCACCCTCGTGATCGGCTTTCTGCCGCAGGAGATTCTGGGCACCAGCTTCTACGAGTACTTCCACAACGAAGACATATCTGCCCTTATGGAGTCGCACAAGATGGTGATGCAGGTGCCGGAGAAGGTTACCACACAGGTCTATCGCTTTCGGTGCAAGGACAACACCTACATTCAGTTGCAGAGCGAGTGGCGGGCCTTCAAGAATCCGTGGACGAACGAGATTGATTATATAATTGCCAAAAATTCGGTGTTTCTATAAAGGAAATGAAAAGGTTTCCCGACAGGAACGACTCCAAAGATCATTTTACGAAGCATGACACAGGCACCGATTGAAATTCCATGTCTACTGTGGGTACAAACATTATATCTTACAATAAGCTCCTCATCTATTTTATACCAGAACAATTTCTTTAAATTAACAGACATCTTTTAAAAGTATTCTTTAAACTTTGTTTTAGCTTACGATCGTGGGAACACACACAAATCCACTTTTCAACATAGCCTGATGATAACGACTATTCGGTTTCCAGACTCAAGAATTATAAACAACCAAATGAGTTATTAGAGCCAAGCACGTTTCCGACGTGATCGGTGCTCGAATTTCTTTGGGCAAATATCTACTTGTGTACGTGTTGTAGCGTTTATCAACTGAGACAGGCTTTTTCGCCCCGTTTTTTATTATTCTTATTTTATTTTTTTTTTTGCCTGCACTATCAATAGACCCACATGAAAAGACGACAGGCCGACCGACCAGGCGCGTGGGTTTGGCTGGCTCTGTCGCGACGCTCTCTTGTTCATTAGTTGCCATAGAGCTGGCGTGGCGTACGGACGCTCTGAGATTGTGGGTTGCGTTGAGGAGTCCCTATTAAATTAACAAATTAATTGGACAAAAGGCTCGCGTTTCGGGTTACGGTTTCGTTTTCTGCGACTTTCAAAATGAGTGCCCTCGTATTTCTGTGTGCCATACTCATTGGATTCGTGATTTATTCACTCATCAGCTCAGTCCGACGTCCTAAGAATTTTCCCCCAGGTAAGTTTTTGAAACTAAGCAAACACAGCTGTAAATGTGAGAACCCCTGTAGGATTCTAGGAATTACTTAGTCACTATATTATAATTTGTTAAAAGGTTTACGAATATATATGTATTTATTAGGTCCTTAAGATTTAAGTTACTGAACTCGATGTATGCATACAGACAGACCTGCCCCACGTCAAAATTGCTCTGCTCATTAGCAAATTTTAATGGCTATGGGTCACATATGGCAGACAACCAACTTTAGACACACGCCTCGCTTGGCATAAAGAAATCTAATTGATAAAAATATCACATATCTGACACCTTGCCTAACTGGTCCTGAGCTAGTGCCTCTCACAAGGGTCGAGCTGATTTATTACAATTCTGCTGCTTGTTATGCCAGATGTGTGTTATGCATAAGGAATCTGCTTACATTACATTATAAATTCTAAAAAATGAGACTATAAAATTGGATTAATAAGTATATATAATATAATTGTTGTTAAGGAGATTTAAAGATTTGCTGACAGAAATGTCTGCAGGGGATATGGTATAGTTATAGTAAGATATCACTGATAAATCAAGTATATGCCACTTTAATTTTTAAATCATAGATTTCACCATACAGTTTTCACTTTCGAATTGATTGCTTAACAGGCAGCAAACTGATTTGAGTAGTGTCGATAAGATTAGTGCTACTATCTGATATAGCAACAAATTAAATTAGTAGATTTGACGGTTTGAAGCCTAAGTGAAATTAATTTATCAAATAAATAAGTTATGATTTAATAATTGGATAAAGCCAACTCACATATATTCCAAAGTTTATGGCTTGTGTTTCAACGATGAAAATATATTTTTAAAATATTATCCAAACTTATATATGCACATGTTATTAGTATTTATCCTTAATTTTGTTACTAAAAACTCAAAACTCTCATTAATTGAATTTTCAGGACCTCGTTTTGTGCCATGGCTAGGAAATACCTTGCAGGTAAGATGGAAGATAATTCTTTAGGTCGTGTTTAATCTCCAAATGCAACTTTGCATTAATTGTATTATATTTAATTTTAATCCTATTAGTTTTCATGAAATATTTATATTATCGTTCGTTTTATCCCACAGTTCCGTAAGGAGGCCCGCGCTCTTGGCGGTCAGCACATCCTTTTTGAGCGATGGGCTAAGGACTTTAAAAGCAACCTTTTAGGCTTGAAATTAGGCAGGGAATATGTGGTGGTGGCTCTGGGACACGAGATGGTAAAGGAAGTGCAGCTCCAAGAGGTTTTTGAGGGACGGCCGGATAACTTCTTTCTGCGCCTGCGCACCATGGGCACCCGCAAAGGGATCACTTGCACGGACGGGCAGCTATGGTACGAGCACCGTCACTTCGCCATGAAGCAAATGCGACATGTGGGCTACGGGCGCAGCCAGATGGAGCAGCATATCGAGGTGGAGGCAGAGGAGCTGCTGGCTCAGCTAGAGCGGACAGATGAACAGCCCATCGAGCCGGTTACTTGGTTGGCCCAGAGTGTTCTGAACGTACTGTGGTGCCTAATTGCCGGAAAGAGGATCGCCAGCGAGGAGGACAGCACACTCCGCCGGCTGCTCGATCTGATGAACCGACGCTCCAAACTCTTTGATATATGCGGCGGGCTACTGGCACAGTTCCCATGGCTACGTCACTTGGCCCCGGATCGCACGGGCTACAATCTCATCCGTCAGTTGAACACGGAGCTATACGGTTTCTTCATGGACACCATCGAGGAACACAAGCGGCAGCTGGCGAAGGAACCGGCAGCGGCCGACAGCGACCTTATCTACGCCTATCTCCAAGAGATGCAGGACAGGAGTGCGAGCGGCGAGAGCAGCAGCACCTTCAACGAAACGCAGCTGGTGATGACCATTCTTGACTTCTTTATTGCTGGCTCCCAGACTACCAGTAACACGATCAATCTAGCTCTTATGGTACTTGCAATGCGGGCGGATGTCCAGGAGAAACTGTATGCTGGGGTGACTCGCAGCGTTGTCGCTGCCACCACAGCAGATGCCTTTCCTCATCTCAGCAAGCGGGAATCCGTCGACTACATGGACGCCTTTATTATGGAGGTGCAACGATTCTTTCACATAACTCCGATCACTGGGCCGCGAAGGGCTCTTTGGCCCACAAAACTGGGTGGCTATGACATCCCAAAGAATTCCACCATTCTGATTGGTCTGCGTTCCGTGCATCTGGACAAAGATCATTGGAGGGACCCGATGGAATTCCGCCCGGAGCGCTTTATTGATTCAGATGGAAAGTGCTTTAAGGATGAATACTTCATGCCCTTCGGAATGGGAAGGCGCCGTTGTCTGGGCGATGCTCTGGCCCGCGCGTGCATCTTCTCATTCCTGGTGCGAATCGTGCAACATTTCCGTATCGTCCTGCCGGCAGGCGAGACTCCCTCGATGGTCCTACTGCCTGGGATCACGCTAACGCCAAAGCCCTACAAGGTGCAATTCGTCAAGCGATCTTAGGTAGGTCAATTTCGAAATCTAGGGTATAATGGGTATACTGTATGGTGTGAAAAATACTTGAATAAAAAGATTTAATGGAAATTGATTTGAAGAAATATTTTTTAAAAAATTTTAAATGAAACTAATAGAAATCACCAAGTCTTGGATTGTTCTGGTCTGTTTTGTTCTTTATTAATGTGTCCACTAAATTAAATGACAATGCTTTAGAATTTAAACAAATTTCGGATAACAAAATCAACTAAAAAGAAAATATTTAAAATTTTTTGTTATCGTTATAGTAAAGTTCCTTTTGGTTCGTTCGTTTGTTTGTATGAATGTATAATAACAACACCGAGACAAGGCTCTCAACGTACATAATTGGGCTTAATAGAAAATATTTACAAACTCAAGCTGAGAAAAGCAAAGACATCATATACATTAGGCTGTATATAAGTTTTAAGGTAGAACATACGTATAAACTAAGTGTCAGCGATCTCGCCAGCAGGAGAAATGCTCGAGTAAGGTCATGATGACTGGTCCTGGACCGCGTTGCAACTTTGAAAGCGTAAAATTAACGAATCGCAGAAATAAAGTGAGTACGACAAGCGACGACGATGTGTAAATAAACAAATTTAACATAAAATCGCGCCAACTAAATGACCAACTTTTCTTAAATGCTAGTAGTGACTGCGCTCAGGCATTGTACGCCCACCTCCTGCCGATGTTTCGTGTTTTTGTTTTTTGCTGTTTTGCTCGCCTCTCAGATTTCAACAAGCAAGCTGCCGCCTCTGCTTTCTGTGGGCTTGTTGTGTTTAAAGTGTTTTAGGATGTAATCAAACATGACAATATTCCGCTCGGTCAGTTGCTAAAAGTTAAAGCCGCTGCTGGGCATATTGTTCGGATCAAACTCAAACTGCTGCTCTCCCGCCACGGGGGCCACTCGGCTGTCCTCCTCCTCATTCCCAAAGTACTGTTCGATTATGTAGAATGATTTGTGGTATATATCGCGGTTTTCGTGCGCCTGCAGATACTCGATTTTATCCAAACCTAAAGGTAAAGTACAAAAGATGTTAAATAGTATAAGCTTCTGAAACTAAAAATAAAATAAAAACTAAATATCGAAATATCGCGATCATTATCATCACATAATTAAATTAGAGTTTAATGTTCAAATAAAAGTGATCACTTACCTCCACACTCCTCGATGGTAATAGCGTAGGGATTCGGTCGCACCTGGAACTTTTCACCGGCCTTTAAAATATTCTCGAGCGCATTTAACGCCACTTGAACGATGTCAGAGTCGACGGTGGTGAGGAAATCGCACATCGGCGGGACACAACCCACCTCTACCAAGTAGTGAATCTGCTCGGAGGTGCCACTGCTAGTAGCATTGGTAATGGCCCAGGCGGCCTCTTTACGTGTCTTAAACTCAGCAGTCTGCATGATAATCATCAGCTGGGGAAAGATGTTGGCATTGATGATGGCTTGGATCTGCTCCCGATTGCCGGCGGCAATATTCGAGATGGTCCAGCAGGACTCCTTCTTTATGGTTTCCGCCGTTGATTGCAGCAGATGTCTTATGCAGGGCAGAGCATTGAAGCCCAACACCACCTGGGTCTGCTGATCATCGCCCGTCACGATGTTGCCCACAGCTCTCAAGGCTGCTGTACTCACGTTCTGCTGTGGATGCCTGAAAAAACACAAAACATTTTTTAGAATACAGATACAACCGAGGAGCAGAAGTACTGACAGTAGCAACTCGACGAGACGTCGACAAACGCCTGCGTTAATAACAGCTTGAATTTTATCATTAGGTCCGTCGGATAAGTAGCTAATCGCCCAGCATGTGTCGCTGAGTACCTCCGCATCTGTGTAGTCCAGTAGACGTGCCAGTATCGGCAGTCCGTGCACGATTTTAGCAAAGTCTGCAGGCGGATTTTTCCCTCGACACAGGTTTGAGAGCGTCCATACTGCATTCCGTATCATTGTAATCCGTTCCGAGTTACCAAGAACGCTGTTGATGAAATTAGGAACACCTATAGTTCATATAATATTCTACGGTTCTGCTGTTACTTACTGCAGGAGAGGCATTAGTATGCCGGATCCCAGCAGATGGTCCCGACACATGGGCGAGTCGCCGGCTATGTTACCCAACGCCCAAACGGCCTGCTCCTGAACATCGTCGTGGGGACTGGACAGTAGCTCAATGAATATGGGTACAGCACCGGCCTCGATCACGATCTTTGTCTGGTGAGAGGTGCCCGAAGCAATGTTTGTCAACGTCCAGGCGGCTTCGAATTGCAGCGTGGCGTTGGCGCTGTTTCGCAAAAAGGTGACGAACTGCGGTACAATCCCCTTTTGGATGACCTCCTCTATGGGCGGGTTGGGGTCTCGGGATAGCAACTTTCGGAACTTTTGCGTGGCCTCCAGCTGGTCAGTTTCCCGCCCGCTGTACAACATCTGTATCATCTCATCGTTGATCACGGATAACTGTGCTCCCATTCCGGCTGCTGCTTCGTTCTGCCCAGGAAAATGGGATGGCCCTATACTGCTGTCAACCATGTGCATGTCTGCAGTCTACAGCGAAGGAGAGGATGTAAGAGTAGTAGAGCAGTAAGCTTAGTTTTCAGCAGCCATTGTGAGTGCAGCTTGAGAGGGAGTAATAGCATACAATGGTGCTCACCTGCTGCTCGCTGCTGGTGCTGCTGCTTTCCATTCCCGCTGAGGTCGAGGATGTTGCTGGTTCCAGCACCACATTGCGTCGTTTGAAAAGCTGTTGTTCGCGCTTGTTCTTTCGCAACTGAATGCCGACTTCCTCGCGACGGCGCCTCATCTCGGTAGAATCCAGTGCGGCATTTTTATAGCGCTGCTTGTGAGTGGTGGACATTTTGTCGACTTGGCAATTCAAATTCTACGAAGGGTAAAAGTATACTGTCAGTTTTGACCAGGTGGTTAAATTATCTAGATGTTTTCAGATCCAATTCAGAACTGGATTTAAAAGAGCCCCAAGCCAAGCACTACCGCTGCCTTGACACTAATAACTCAGCCGCTCAATCGGATTGAATCCCGAGATTACGTAGCTTTCCAAATATTTATGTTTATTCGTTTGCGTTTCATGAACTATTTCATTTCCATTTTCCTTGCAATATGCACAATCACAAACAACACTTTCACATTTCGAGGTGTGCACACGGCTGGTTACTGATGCATGTGTGTGAGTGGGCTTAGGTCAGCAATTCATCTTAGTTCACACAATTGTATCGCACATTCTTGCTTTTGGTCTCCATAGCTCCGGGACCATTTCGAGGCGGCAACTATGTCGTTTTACCACAATTTACCTATGCAGGAGAATCTTTTTCGTGTTTCAATCATGCACAGAGAATGCGAAATTTACACGTTTTGACGAACGGTGTTGCCAGACATACAGCAAGCTGAATGCATCCAGCTGATACGCCTATCGATAACGATATATATTAATCTACATCGATTCAATTTAATTTTAAAATGAAGGAATCCAAAGGAAAGTCACGAAAAAGGGATGCAAAGTCCAAGGATTCAACGGATACCGAGAAAAAGGAAACCATAGAGCTGCTGCACGAGTACAACGACCTGAAGGACGCTACACAGCTCGTCCTGGGAGCCTTGGCAACCATGAAAAGTGTCCCCATCCGGTCGCTCTACTCCACCTACAACCTGCCTCTCGACGAATAAAAGAACAGTCAGCTATATGTAGTGCTCATGTACTCGTTGTAAATTGCGTAAATACAACCAAGTGCTGGTAAATGCCTCCTGGTTGGGCAGTTCCTTGTTGTCTACCACTCTAATAAATCCACTTAAAGCTAGTCACTCGATCATTGCACGTGCCTACTGGCCGGCGTGGAAGTAAGACCGGCACCGTTCGTTGAAGGCCTTGTAGGTTCGCTCCTTGATGATATCCTCCACATTAAGCTCGGCCTGGAGCACACGGAGCTGCATTTAATGAAAGAGATTTGCTAGATTTTGTACCAAAAAATATCGCACAGAATGGCTACCTTACGCTGCTCCGCCTTGAACTTGCTGTCCGTATCAACATCGTCCGGGTGGGCCTCCCGGTTTTCCCGCAGCTGCTTCAGATTGGTGGCCGATAAGGTTATGCAACTGCGTATGCTGTCTTGCTGCAAGGAGGGATTTAGTTTCGAGCTGCTGAATAATACCTGGAGGATTTACCCGGGACTGATGCGACTGCTGGAGCTTGGCGTAAAGATCGCGGCAGGTGCTCTCGCTGTTGATCTGACCCTTAAACGAGTCGGTGGGCAGGGCGTTCAGTGCATATATAATTTTATCGTCCACATCTCGCATCTTCTTCAGGGCTTCCTGCTTGTGATAAACTTAGCGACATGAAATCTCGACTAGTAACATTCAATGTAAATGTAACCACTGCTTGAACCCCACCTGAAAGCCGAGAAAGTCCAAGCACAGAGTGGCCATTAAGTAAAACAAGTAAATTCCGTTTAAAAAATAAAAACAAACGCTAAATGTAAATTGCCGGCGCAATGTGCCAGTTGGCAGCGCTGCCACCTACTTAAAACATCGCTGAACACCTATCGGACAGTCAGGTGAGTGTCTTTGGCTCATCGCTAGGCTATCCCTCAAAAAATAATAACAAACATAAATATAACTAAAATAATCAACGGAATGGCGCTAAAATTTGAGGATGTTCGCGACAAAATAGAAAGCGGAGTCTACAAGCTGGCGATGAACGACAAAAGTACGCGCAGCACCGTATGGCGTGTGTATCGCAAAATTGAGAAAGACGATGGTAGCTTTATAGAGAATGTCTTATACTGCATCGGTTGCAAAAGTATCATGTCCTTCGTCCACAAGTCAACGACGAATCTGCGCCGGCACAGGTGCCACCTGCAGTATCTCAAGAAGCAGGCCTTATACGGGTATAAGCCAACCGGGCCATCCAAGACGGAGCCACTGGAGATGGATTCGGAATCTGCTAATGAGGAGCTGGAGGATAAACAGTCCATTCCCGATGAAATGGAAATAAAGCCCTCTGTGGTCGACGTAGCCGCGTTAGTTGCCGAGGTCGACAGTGGCGGCCGTTTCTCCGGCGTTCCAACTCTAGTCAAACTGCCGCACCAGCATCAGGACGTTCCGGAATTTTCACTGCCACCGGACATCAGTGGAAGCGAGGAGTCAAACATTTACGCCCAGACTTGGTCTCTAGAATATCGCAAGCTTAGTGAAGACCAGAAATTTTATGCCAAAAAGGCAATAGATGAGATCTTTGTTCTGGGCCGTCTGCGACGCCTCACACTAAACACTGTGCCAACAGCAGATTTAAATATATAAGTAGCATTAAGCATTTTTAAGTTATTCTAGTTATGTATAAACATAATGTTCTTATTATTATATCCCACGGTCTCGGATACAAAAGAATAAAGATGTAGATATTGACTTATCTTTACAATCTAAATTCAAGCTGCATATGAAGTCGAATAAATTTGTTATTTTGTTAGTAAATATTCTATAAGGATATGAAAATAGTCTGTTAAAATAACGAACCAAGATAGATTTTCTCATTGGACCATTTTTCCCCAAGTCTCGATACTTTCGATAGCGACATATCGAATATGTACGACAGTAAACTTCCATCTCTATTGTCGGATTTCGCTTCTGTTCGCTTGTTTTATTATCAAAAGCTTAGATCGAAAAATGAAGGACTTGAAGCGGAGAGCAATACACGACCAGAGACCAACGACTCCTTCCGAGCAGGAGGATCAAGTGGACAATAGGACACTCATTTCAGAGTCAGGAGGCGGGTACGAAGAAGGAACATCCTCATCTGGTGAGCAGGAAACACGAGATGATGTGACTCCGCCGGCGACGCCCCCCGGCACTCCAGCTTCGCCTGCTGATCGTTTTAGAAGACAAAGCCTGCCACCTTTTGGTGGGGCTTGCACGCCAGAAAGCGCACAGCACTCCAAAGATGAACAACTGCCAAGCAGCAATAGGCTACTATATGGAGCCGCTTTTGCTGTCATTCTGGTTGGCTGTTGCCTCGCATTCGCACCGGCACCGGCACCGGCACCTGCTACGACGTTGAAGACTTGTTCTTTTAAGTCTTTACGGAATAGTCAGCCTAAGCAGCAAGACAAAGTTTGGTTAGCCTTGCAGACGGGCATCGAGGGATTAATAAATAAAAAGGATATTCATCCCAGCGTGTTTTTGTTCCTGCATCAGAACCCGAGGCTCCAGAAATTGATTGATGCAATTGCCTCTGAAACGTCGAAATGTTATGGTAAGCGTTTAAGTTTATACCATTAAAAGGTAAGTAAGTTATTAGTATAAAATATCAACAGGTGGCCCCAGTCAACTCATTCACATGAGCAAGGAAGACTTTGGACTCGGCGTGGACAATGCAGGACTGGCGATTGAACGATTCAAAGCAAAGGTGAAAGACGGAAAGGTCTTTTTGATCGTAAATCTTAATGAAGTGAGGTGTACCTTCCATGTGCAATTGGTCAAGTTTTAATTTAACAAGCTTTGTGATCCACAGATTGCTCCGAATGGTGCACGAGCATTGCACACGATTTGCGATACGTATAGTCCAATCGTAGAGGACGCTGTCATCTTCCTAACGCTCCGTACCTTTAATACCACTGCCGCAAGGAACGTGGTCGAGCTGGCCACGGATACATTGTACGATCTGTGGAGTAAGCAGCTGGGTGACCACGAACTGGATCCTCTGATAACCCGCGTCACCGATCAGGTGTTACACTTAAATGATTAGAGCTATCATTTTATTAGAACTTTAAATGTTCATAATTAATTCATTTTCTTTTTTATGTTCTCAATCCCATGAGCTTTAAGCTGCAAAATAAAATTGATAGGAATTTTTCAAATCTTTGAATATCAATAAATAAGGTTTCGACCCCGCCCCAATTCGGCTGCAAATGTGAGGAGGCTGCAAATCATACCGAAACACCACAGCAAGATCAAGCCAATGAAGTTGTCGATACCCAATTTGACGGGACCAATGTCCAAGTTAAGCTTCTGTGAAGCAACAATGAGATTCTGACGGTGGGCGTTCATATAATCGGCGGCTATTTTCCACTCCCAGAACTTGTCCATGCCGGAAGAGTGCCAGGCCAGGATAAAGTTGTTGTAGGCATTCAAATGGGGCCACAGGCGCGGAACAAAGGCTACAGTAAAAGCGAAGTAAATGTCGTCTACCATAAGTTTTAAGCGCTTCAAGGCATCGTTGGCTATAACTTCGGTGTTGCCCAAGTGTCCAAATTGCAGGCGCTCCACCACAAATCCCATTTGCTCCGAGTGCGAGAAGGCGGATATCAAAGAGGCGTCGAACACTCGGTAATGCTCCATTAAGCCCAAAAGGACTGGCTAAAGGTATATATATTTTATATTCTTGAATTAGGAAAACTTTTCTTCTTACATCTGCCGATCTCTCATCAATGGTGGTTATCCAGGCTTGTGAAGTTCCGGTCCAGATGAGCTTATGGTCAAAGAGTCGCTGTCGCGAGTCCGCGGCCTCCTCCATAGTGGGCAGCGTCAGGATTGATGCCAGTCCGCCACTGTACACAGTCGTTAGGATGATGTCGATCATGTAGCTGGCCACTAACACAGTTCGCAGGGCATACGATCGGGTCATATAGCTGGTGCTCTGGTTCACAAAGAGTTTCAGTGTACTGATGAAACCGAATCGCAGGCTACCCGTCCAAGTGTGAGGCAGAGAGGAATCCGAGAAGTGCTCCCACCGCCGAAGGATACACAGGGCCACGCTCTCCAGCAACAGGCACAGCATTACGCACATCCAGAGAACGGCCTGGAATGGACGGAGCAAAAGGGTCCAACTGATCAGGCGACTCGGCGCGGGAACTAGGCAAGTGACTCCAGACCGACCTAAGAAATGGGTCATATCCATGTACTGATAGGCCTCGTACCTAATTTTAAAATTTATTTTTGATTCATCTTCCCACAAAATATATAAACATTTATAAATATATTATACATTAATTACCATAGATACATGCCACCAATGCCATAGTCGTTTCGTCTGTCGAGTACCATTCCCACTAGACCATATCCGGTAGCGTTTGGATAGATATCTCCCCAGTCGGTTGACTCAGCTATGAAAATTTATAGAAACAATCAAAATTATGCCTCGATTATCCCTAATATTAAGCTTTTAAAATCATGTTTTTGGTAAATGAAAACTATATTATTTAATTGTAATATCAGAAGGACATAAATTCAAATACTTATCATTTTTCAGACTTACAAGTGTCCACCTGGACAGTGCAGTTATACAGCTCACAAAAAATAAGCATAGGCTGGACCTCAGTACCATCAATGGATACAGCATCCGTCGTATCTGAAGCTCGATCATATACCTTTGGTTTTTTATCCTAACAAATTGAATAAATAGAAAATTATTTATGAGACCATCTAAGGAAACAAATTATGGAAATACATAGTCCAACAGCATGAAGGGTTTGTAATCAAAGACACCAATAACTATTTCCCGTCCTTGAAGATTTCGCAGTTTTTCAGACATTATCCTTTTCAGCTTATTATTCCAGGTTACATCATTTTCTAAAGCATCGTATCGATGAAGAAGATCAAATTGTATTTGTCCCGGTGCTGGATTAAAATTTCGATGGCCAACGAAGCGGTTTGTTTTGATCTCAAAGCTGCTCGAGTTGAGGTATTCCGATGTGACCAGTAGGACATTTGGTTGATCTGGATTTAAAGAAAATATATAGTGAACTTTTGGAAGGACCTAATATTTCATTCTCACCTTGAAATATATACTCGCTGAAATAGTCATCGCTATCCTTAAGCAGTTCCGCGGTGTAAACAAAAACAAATCTATTTCTTAGAGAACGCCAAATGGAATAAATACTTGCGTGGTAAAAGGATCGCGCGAATTCAGGAATCTGATCCTGAAACGCTATAAAAGTCTGAAATGAATAGTACATTTTTAGAAATAGTGTAGAACCCAATATATTAAATAAATTAATAAACTGCATTACTAATAATAAAGGATTTTGGTTCTAAACCTAAATCACAATAATAGTAATACAGAAAATATGGGACAAACAAATTTCATTTTTGAATTTAAATGTTTTCGATGATTTGTAAAAGGAATTTAAGATAACGGGAGATTAAGCCGATAGGTGGGTCAAATAATTGGTAATGCACTGTTGTTGGTTCCATGTATCGTCAGCTGATAATTAATCGATAGTTTGTTTACCAATTACAAAAACGGAATTGTAGAAATTCTTCAATGATTTAATCCCAGGATAATGGACAAACTGGGCCTTGGTTGTGCCTTTTCCTTCCTGGTCGGAAAGCAGCAAGAATCAATAACAGGACCCAGCCTGCTCCAGCTGAACTACGATTGCTACCTGCAGATATTTTCGCATCTTTATGCTCTGGAGGATCAGCTCAATCTGGGCCGCGCCCATCCCCTGTTCCAAGATGTGCTGGCGGACGTGCTCCGAACACGCTACGGAAAAATTAACGTGCGGATGCTAAAAACTGTCTCAGACTGGGAATTCTTACTAAGCCTGTGCGGCTCCGAAGTCGTCAGATGCGAGGTGCCGCACGGGCGCTGGGATGAAGCCATCACATATCCATTCCTGGATGTTATCCGTCGGCGTTGCCCAAACCTGCGCCAGTTAGTAGTCATATTCATGCACGCGGATACGGAAACGCCGCCAGTTGGTGGTGACAGGGGCCACATTATGCAGCAGTTCCTGGAACTATCTAGTCTGATCAACTTGACTCTCATCGATGCCAGAACTCCGCAGCGTATGACTCTTTGTTCAATCCAAGTGCCGTGCTTTCTCTAACAAATTTATCGTCTATTTTAGTTGAGCAGTTGCATCATTTTAGCAAACTTCAGACCTTAGATGTGGATGGACTCGATCCCAATCTGAGCGGGTCCGCGTTCAGGAAGATTTTCGAAAACAAGCTGGAACTTAAAAGACTGTTGGTGAACTTTGGACGCAGATTCAGGCTAACTCATCAGGTGCCAGAGCTAGCCGAATGCCTTCCGCTCTTGGAGCATCTAACACTGGAGAACTTTGATTGCAACTTAACCGATCTGGGCGATTTACGGGCTCTTCAGTCGTTGCGCTTGATTAGCCGATGGATTGCCGAAATAAATAGTGATTTTTATAGATCGTTAGTCAAACGATACTCCGACCGCTTGCTAAAACTGCAGCTAATCTCTATTCGGATCCGCAGTGACCAGGTGCCTCGCATTGTGTCTCTTAGCCAGCTAAAGGCTCTGGACTGCGACAACTGGCCAGTCGAATCCATGACGGAGTTGAGCAAATTAACCAACGTCGAGTGCCTGGCCCTGGATTGCATAGAAGGACCACCTGCTAACGCACGTGACCAGCTCTTGTCCGTGGTCACAAGCTGTTTGATGTTAAAGCACATGAAATTTGGCAAACGTTGGCAGATGTCTGGCATCGATGTAAATAGCTTTCTAGCTAATGTTAGGGAAATTATATCAAAACGGGAGCAGGAACTCCTGATTACATTCACTTTTATCAAGGCACATAGTAACCAGGAAGAGGTAATAATCATGAAATCACTAGAGGTACACATTAACTTTATTCAACAATTTCAGATGCAAAACCTTTTAAAAGATCAGAGTCACCTGAGAGTTTCTTTTAATGAACGCAGTACTTGCCCACACTGTGAACCAGACACCCACTCCAGATTCGACACCATCTTCGACTGAAAAACTCACCTCACAATGAGACTGTTCAATGGCAATGGTCAGCCTAAGTATCCAATCGTTGTTATGGAGTATACCATTAATTTTAAATTCGTTCCGTTTTATGTTGTAGTCATATACATCTTGGCTATCGGATTTGTTTAAAAACCATCCCTGTGTGTCCATTACAATAAGCGGTAGTGGCTCAACTGAATCCAGTTTGAAATCAAACGCGGGATGCCATAAAATGCAAGTTGTGTGTGAGTCCAAAAAGTATTGCTGAGCTATAAAAAAAATGTGTATATAATAAGTCGATATTTAAAGTAATCTATAATATCCCAGTTGAAAGCGATTTATTCCCAACTCTAGGTTACGGATCAATCGGTCCTCATTAGTCAAAACTTACCAAGAAAACTAAGCACAGTACTCAAGTAATTGGGTTCTATTAAACAGTATTCCATTTCCGCCCAATGTAGTACTTATTTGTAAGACAGAAATAGTTCAAATGATTTTTCCACCTCAAGATTATAAGCCGCACTACTTCACGGACAAAAAGGTGTCTTGACAAGCCTTGTTATAATATATTTTATTGTGGAAAAGCGTGCACATTTTGTCGTTTATAATACTATGGTATTCACGCTGATAAGCAATTAAACGAATTAAGTGCATGCACGCATCCAGATACTGTTTAAATATTTATTGTTATAAATATGATTAAACTTGATTGGTAAATGTATAAACAAATATGAATTTCCATATTAAATAATTTGTTGAATTACATTCTAAACATAAAAGGGGCGCGGGGTAAATGAAAGACTAAATAACGAAAGGCCTACAAAAGAGGCGCCTTTTACTTGAAAGGGAAATTCAAAGTTTGTTCGCTTTTATTACTTATGCTTTGACGCTGCCAATTCCGCTGCCCAGCGATTTCATTAGCTGGTAGCATTCCTTCAGCTTGCGCTTGTCGCCCACCTTCTCAAGCGTCTTGGCCGCTTCGGCCAGCATGCCAGCACGCTCGCCAGGGGAGCTAAGCAGGGCGGGCGGCAGATACTTACAGGCCACGTACATGGCCGCTGCCCGCTCTCGCTCCCCGCCCTCAAAGTTTTGGTGCCTTCGATCCTTGCTGCCGCAGAAGATGGACGAGTGGGCATAGCGGGAGCGCAGACTCCGGTCCAACAGTTGTTGCGTGGGACAGGGCGAGGCCCCAGCCATCAGGCGACAAACGGCCTCGTAGAGATATATCCTCGATTGGGCATTCTGAAATTAATATTATCACATTTAATAATATTATCAGCCATAATATAATCTTATCTTGTAAACGTATCATACCGGTATATTTTCCACAATGCTGCGCAACGAATTCAAATCAGTTTGAACCTTTTCGAGAACCTCCTCAGGCACTTGGTGGTAGCCATCATCGTCCTCCATGTCTTCCATGTGCTCAAGTTCCCACAAGGCAGTCCGTGTTTCGAGCAGCCATTCGCAGGTGAGCAACTGGAACAGCTAAAAACAGGGGAATGGTAATTTATCGGAGATATTTATATGTATAGTCACGATAGCCGGATCAATAAAGGTAGGAAATTTGTTGCTTGTGAGATGCACATAGCTTGCACTGCAGTTGTATTGCCTGGAGGATATATATTTGGGACAGACAATGCGACTACAATGCACCTGCGTGTCATCTCCGGGGGCGTTTGTGGGTGCCACTCAACTCACTCGCCTATCAGCTTACCAGCTTTATTCCCCTGGCATTGGTGATTCGGTTTACGGTTAAGCATTCCTGTAGCTGGAC
Organism: Drosophila bunnanda; assembly: GCA_035046265.1. Classification (NCBI taxonomy): domain Eukaryota; kingdom Metazoa; phylum Arthropoda; class Insecta; order Diptera; family Drosophilidae; genus Drosophila; species Drosophila bunnanda. The sequence continues at coordinate 11,751,866 of JAWNOB010000075.1, forward strand.
ACTCGATGCATCACACAAAGTGTTAACCGATTGCTTCAGGCGTTTGTCCAGGTTGTTTCCATTGTTCCTGTTGAGAAGCATTTGTAAGTGTTTTTTATTTTAGTATTTTACTTTATAAGTTACTTACATAAGTAGAATCATTTTAGCTCGGAGCACAGCATGCAGCGCGCTGGGAAGATGATCGTGTTCGCTACTCTGCTGCAGTTGCACTGGCATTTGCTTGATATTATCGTATAGCTCCTCCGCCAGCGTATCCTCCCCTAGGAGCCAATGCACCGCAATCTCAAGGATGTTAGCCCACCACACCACATTAGTGTCGCGTTCATCCTCCTCCACCCACAGCGTGTCCCTTAACAGTGATGTGTACTTGAGCACGTTGCTAACGATGGTCCCACTGTGCTGTTGCTGTTGTTGTTGAAGTTGCTCCGCTTCTCCTCCTCCGGCAGATGTGGCGGCTGTGGGCAGGACACCGCCAGACTTGTGACCGGCACCCACCAAACACTGAATAGCCTTGAACAGCAGATGCTCGCGATATTGCTAAGGGATTATATTAACCACTTTCAAAACCTATTCTCTTTCGACTGTATACGTTACTTACCTTTATAACGTGAGCAGCAGGATCGCAGGGATTGCGCAGGCGCGTGAAGAAGCCATCCTGCTCGCCAGAGTCACTCACATCATAGCTAAAGACATGGGTGCTGCAGTAGCGATATCCGTAGGCGCTGAAGGCCCATCGCAGCTCTTGCGTCTGCTCAGCAGCCCGGGTACGACCACATTCCTGGCGCGCTCGGCTCATGTAGTAACGGGCAAAGAGCTGTTGCAGCCACTTGGGCGCGCTTTGTTTCATTCTTAGGGCTGCCATCACATGGATGCAGATGGTTTCGCGAGGTGTCAGCAGATTGTGAGCGACCTCAGCCATGTTGCTGGCAAAAAGAGCCATCATGATACCGTTACCATCGCCACGACTCACGTTCCCTGTCAGCTGGAGTTGATTTAAGCGATTAAAGAGCAGCGCAAGTTCCCGGGCCGAGGCCAGGGCCTGTTTGCGGCTTGCGGCATTACAGAAAAGCCCGCCAGTCCGACGCGACAGTACTCGTCCCAGCCAGAGGCGATGGAAGAGGAACCGCAAAAACTGCCAAGTTGTCTGTAGGTAGCATTCTAAGCGAGTCGCCGGCAGACTCAAGCCGAACATGTGCAGACAGTTAAGGTAGCCGGTATAAGCCTGATCAGCCTGTCCTTGAACGAAATGGGATTCAGCACGTTGTTTGTGTTGCCAATAAGCGTCCGTTTGGGGGTCTAGTTGCGGATCACCATAGACCAGCAGCTTCACCAGGCAGCCAAGCATCAGGGTCAAGTTCAGAAGCCATATCCAGGAGCTGTGTTGCCATCCACCAAAGCCGTCACCTTGAACAAGTTAAAGATACAAATCACAATTATCTCTAAGAATTGATTAATAAATTATTTCTCTAGAAAACTCACCTCCATCCACGTCGTACGAAAGAATGCTTCTTCTTTGTCCGCTCAATTCGCCAAGGTCATCATCGTTAAGTCCATTACCAACGAACGGTCCGCGCTGAAGGAACGTCTTGAAGGGATTGACAGCCAAAATGGCAAACATGAACATACACAAGCCCAGTCGCGACTGCGTTGCCATGCCACGTATGGAACTAGGCACCACAAGTAGCTCGTCCTTGCTGCTACTACCGCTGCTGCAGCTGGCGGTGGAACCGCCATAAGGCGACGGCGGTAAAGAGATGTCCGAGTGCAGGGGCGATAGAGAGGGATCCGACACGTCGCTGCGCGGCGGCGTCAGTCCGGCATCGGTGGCGGAGGTCACTGAGCTCTCGCGACGCTTTTTCGAGCTTCGGCCCGGCCGGGAGCCAAGCTGGAGTAGATCCTTGACCTTGGAACCATCGCGGGCCATTAGCTGCCGCTGCAGGTGTTGAAGTTCCGCCTTCAATTCATGTGTCTGGCGCTGCAGGTCTCGGATCTTGTCAATCGACTTGCGGAGTACCGCAGACTTGTTTAGCTTCGCCTGCTCTCCCACCACCAGGTTTTTCAGCTCATTGATTTTGTCGTTGATGGAGGTTCGATAACGCCGCTCAATGGCGTTATGAGCGGATCTCTTCACCTCCTTGACCTTAGGTTGCGCTCGAGTGATGGGCACCTTGCCATGTACCTCTGGTGCGGCACCGGGCAATGGTGCCAGCGGTGCAACTCGCACCTTGCTGGCCCTACTCCCGCCGGAGCTGGAAAGCGGCGACGCCATCGGCGGTGAGGTCTTCGGACTGGCCACAGTTGTCATCTTCGTCTCCGTCATGGATTCCAACAGCATTGGGGTAGCAGCGCTTAACAATCCCGGACTTGTGGTCAGCGGCTGAGCGTACATGATGAAGGACTGCGTCTGTGGCGGAAGGGTCAGAGGGGTTGGAGGTGCTATCGGTTGCATGACATTCACATTCTGTGGTGACTTCTCTGCCGGCGGCGTGGGTGGGGAAGCAGCCTGGTAGGTAAAACCACTGCCTAAAGCCGGCGAATAAAGCGGAGTGTTTGGCGGCAACCGTTGGGCATCCTTATGGTGGATAGTTGCCGTGGGCTGGGCGGATTTCAGTAGCGGCTGCGGCTGCTGTTGCTGCTGCTGCTGCGGGGAGAGATTATAGTTGGATGCCATTAGGGGATCCGGCTTGTAGATGGGCAAAGATGGTTGCTCCTCCTTGATGTCCATCTGGAGCATGTTGCTGTACATGTGCGCCGGCTCCAGGTCCATTTCATTAAGAAAGCTATCCAGCATGTCCGAATGCAGGACCTCGTTGATCATGTCAAAGGCATCCTCCGCCTTGAACAAGTCCATTGTCTCGTCCATGAAATCCATGGGATTCGGAGGCGCGTCCATCGTTTATGCTCTTGCTGCTGATGAAATCAATATAGACGTTGTGTAATTGCTGGTTTGTTTATTATTAATCTTGAGTTTAAGCAATAGAATATTCTGAGCGGCGCAATTTACACAGCGAAAACAACAGTGGGACGCGCATGCGATCTTTGTTTACAAAAAAATAAACACTGATTAGATAAACTTTTGAATGATTGTAATTATTTTTTTATATTTAATAATTTAATATTCAATAATTTTATTTATTTTGAGTATTCCCAACAACATTTTCTTGTTTTACGCGGAGGGAAAATGAAATTCATTATTTTAAGTCTATTTTAATAGCCCCCAACCACTGTACCCGAAACACAAACACACGCGAGCGGGAAAGCACATACGAGCGGGCTTTCAGCCAATCGGAGAGCGAGACCGGAATCATACGATGTTATTGTGACGCCACATCAGCCTTTGGACACCGCACAGAGTTTTCCAGCTGCTAATAGTATGATAACTGTTGTCAGCTTTTCCGCGAAAATTTGTTGCTTAGTTACTTATCTTGACACCACTTCACCACAATCACACTTTAATCACCTTTTTTTCTGGGTTTAGTTCACTTTTGTGTTGATTTATCCATAACTAATTAGTTAGTGCTGAGCAATCGTTGCAGGCCATTGTTATTGTTTAACACTTATTGTTATTTATGGATGCTACAATTTCTTATTGGGTAACTTTCGAGAAAATAATAAACAACTGCTGTTGCGGTGACGAACTGCTGCCAATTTGGATTTTTTCCCGTCAAAACTGGCGTTTTTTTGCGGGAATTGCGAAAAGCGCGAAATCTGGCTCTTATCGATAGTTCGATACTTTTCCCACGGAGAGATTCTGTTAGGTTACGCTCACCCTGTGTTAAGTTACGCTCTCTCTCTCCGATCTGTTAATTTCTACATGAGAATTCGATGCCAAACATGAGGATTCGACCCCAAACATCTGTAAACGTGTAGAACCGTTCTGTAAGTGTGTAGAAGAGTGCTGTAACCGTGTCAAATGCAAACTAATCTGCAGACGCGTAACAGAAAAGGGAACTCTTTTTAAAAATTAAATAAATAAAAGGAATAATAAATTGCAATTTTTTGTTAAAATTTTAATGGTTTTTTATACTTGTGTTTTTAGCTTTTCATTGGATTTTTTAAGCTTTTTTCTTCATTCTTCCCGTCAAAAACTGGTTTTTTTGTTAGTCAAAAGTTGGCAGCACTGGTGACAAAACAAATTGTGCTTTTTGCTAGAGATGAATCGACCCACTTAGTATAATATCGATACATCGAATAAAGCGTGAGCTTCTAAATCGATGTTTTTTGTTTCGATACCGGTGTCAGCGCTAAAAATATTTGAATTTGAATTGAAGCAAATTTCTAAAGATCAATTATCTTTATTGGCTATTTTCTATTGGGCGTTTTCCTATTGTTCCATACAAATGACTGACTAATGCGAAATTAAATATTTGAACTGGAAAGCAAGTGTAATAGGGGTAAAAGTCAAATTAAAATAACTGAAAGTGTGGTTTTCGGATACGTTTATTGTTAAATAGTCACAGGACTGACAAGTAAAGGAAAACTGAATTAAATTACTGCTTCTATGGGGGGAAGTGGGGACAAAGATACATGTAGGGATCCGTTTCCGTTCGTTCGTTCGTTTTTCGTAATGGAGCTTACACAACGTTGGTGTGCTCGTCGCGATGGAAGATCTTGACGTCCACGAACTTGAAGTTGTGCACATCGAAGTAATAGTCGTGCTTCACCGGTCGGTTGAAGGGGAAGCCGAAGGGCAGGGCGTCCACGTAGCGGGAGCCGTGTCCGACGCCGCAGCTGACCACCGGGTCGTAGCCGGTGAACTGGGCCACCGTGGGCTGGTGATAGGGATAGACCATGTAGAAGAACTGGTACATCTGACCGCCCTTCTTGCCGCGGGGCAGCATCATCCTGTTGGGCACACCACAATGGGCCTCGGACATGTCCAGCTTGAACTTGTAATCGCTGTTGGAGGCGTCCATCAGCTTCTGGTAGAGCTCCAGGTAGGTGGTGCGGTCGTTTACCCAGAAGGAGAAGTCACCGCTGGCCCTCTTGATGTGGTTAACGCCAGCCTCTAGGTGCACCTTGAAGTGCTCCAGCTCGAAGAAGTTCTGGTAGTTGTGCTCCAGAGGGATAAAGTGTCCGTGCTCGTCGTGCTTGGGACCGATGAAGACCTTGACAATCGCGTCCTGGGCCTTGTCGGAGGTCACATCCAGGGTGAACTCGAAGGGCTTATGGTTGAGTCGTTGCTGGCGGGCCTTGATCACGTAGCTGGCACCCTTGTAGTGCGAGTTGCGTCCGAAGTTGTACAGCGGATCGGTGGCACCCTCAACAGCTGGCTCCACATTCACAGCGTTGCTGATGTCCGAATCGAAGTACTCGAAGTAGGTGGTCAGGCTCTCGGGCATGTGCACGGCATCGATCTTGACACCCTCGAAGGTGTAGTCGTGCTTCTTGTACTCGGGGTAGGTCTCCATCAGATGCCAGTAGTGGCTCACCAGGGTCTTGTACACCTCGTAGAAGATGGGATCGCGCAGGGAGGTGTCGTAGTGCATGAACAGGCCGGGGAAGCTCTCATCACCGTGTCCGTAGTGGTGTCCCTCGTTGACGATGTAGCGGTACAGCTTGTCCAGGCTTCCGTAGAACTTCTTGTCAACACTGTCGGCGTTGCCCTGGATGATGTTGCCCAGCACGTTGATGGTCTCCATATCGAACTTGTCGTTCTTGTGGATCCAGTCCATCACTCGCTGCGTGTACATCTCGACGTGCTCAATGTGGTCGTAGTTGTCACCATGGTAGAAGCTGTGGTGGTTCTCGCGGTGCCACTGGGGCACTCCGTAGTAGCTACGCAGGTTGCTGGCATAACCGGACTCGGTTGGCACATACATGTTGAAGGCGGGGACCTCGCCAAGGTCGTGGGAGAGACGCTCCATGTACCAGCGGGCCAGCAGCTGCCAGTGGACGTACAGGTAGAGCTCACCGCGACGATCCTTGTTCAGGACATGCTCCTCGCCGCCCTTGGTCCAGAAGGGGTAGTCCAAGTTGAAGTAGTAGTAGAAGGCGTTGAAGCCGACATCCTCCAGATAGTAGGCCAGATCGTGATCGTAGTTCAGAGATCCGTGGACATTCGAGTAGTTGGCCTTGATCACCACGTTGTAGATGTTGTCCATCTGCTTGACATGGTGGAAGCCGTGCATCTTGTAGTGCTCGGCCCACTCCAGAGCCTGGCTGTCGAAGAAGGACCACGGGTGGATTTCGTAGTGGGCTGGCATAACCACGCCCTGCATATCGTCGCGGAAGAGAGTGGCAATGGTGAAGGCATACACGAACATCTGCTTGTTCACGTGCTGACGGGCCCAGAAGACGGCGTGCTGGAAGGTCTCCCAGTTCTTGGCGAAGTAGAAGAGGCGCACCAGTCCAACGACATACTCCTCGTGCTTCTCGTACATCACCGACCACGGCTGGTCGTCATGGAAAGGATGATGCTCCCACAGCTCAAAGAAGTGTTCCAGCATCTCGGGGTGGACATAGTCGCTCACATGCTCCCAGGGCTTGTACTCCACGAAGGTGGCGGGGTAGTGGGTAACGAAGACATCATCCTGATAGATGTGCTGCACCACCTCAAAGACGAACTTTTGCTTGACCAGGAAGTCCTTGTCGGCCACCTTGGAGTCCAGGTGCTTGGCCTGGACACCGGCCAGCAGAGCCACCGTAAAAACTGCGATCGCCGTGAACGACTTCATCATGTCGAATCATACTGCTGCACTGCTGCCGAGCAGTATTTATACCCCGGCCAGCCAGCCATCAGCTTAGGCACTCTCGGCAGCTCGGAAGATTGCAATCCGGGCAACGGCCGGTCGCAGCCGCAGCCTTGACACTGCGCCGGATCTGCTCGACCCCAACATTATGAGCCCTCTGACTGCAGCCAGAATTGCAGGCGATAAGCCCCAAATAGATGCTGTCCCCGTATGCTGCATATAGCTAAAATCATTATCTAAATTCTAAAAGACTTTGTCCTCGTGTTGGAACTTCTAGCGATCGGAATAACACGATGAGATAGGATAGGATAGGAGAGTATAATATTCAGTGAAGTGCCTCAGTTCCAGAAACACTTATAAGCAATTTATTATTCGAATTTACTGCAGACAGATTTTTTATTATATCACAATTATTTCTGTAAGTTTCTAGTACTTTCTACATTTGATTAAAATCAACCGACAAAATAAAACAGATTTAAATATGCAATGTTATATTCGATTTAAATATAATATATTTTTCAACCTATCTAGAAATGACAGGCCTTTTTTTCTGAACTTTCCTTGTAAACAATTTACATTATGTGCAGAGTAGGATGATCACCTGGAAATTGAGGTGTTACTAGGCAGAACCTTGATGCTTATCAAGCATGCAGTTAGTTGCCTTTGTTTTTGCATCGATAGGCCCTCAGTCAGACGCAACATTATCAAAACGAAGCTAAAAATATTTTAAAATTTCAAAATATTTATGACAATATGTGGCTGGAACAACAAAAGGAACAGAAAATGGACAATAAAGACCAAGAGATATGGACCATAGTCGTAGTTTAATAAAGAATATATCGAATCGCATCTCTTCATTTGACTCATGCCTGTTATTAAATTATATATCTTAGATAAACATATATATTTTCAAAATTTAAAATGTTATTTATTATTAAAATTAAAAAGTATTAATAACTAAGAAAGCTACTGTTGAATGTGCTCCACTGTGAGGTACATGGGACCCAAAGCTTAATGCTTTAAATAAAAAGATAGATGTACTTTTATTATTTAAATCTTTTCTATCTTGTTCAAATGGGTACTAGCTTCAATAATATTAATATTATTAATCAGGATACAAGCTTCTGACTAAAATATTAATACCCTTCTTGCAAGGGTATAAAACACGACTTTGCACAAAACAACAGCTTATCAACTTACGTATTAATTAACCCCTAACTTAGTTCAGGTGTCTCAGTTTCTATTCAATGCTGCATATGGGATGATCGAATTTATAGTTATTTGAACTTGAATTAATTATTTTATTAACTTTGTCAACACACTCAAGCAGAGAATCACCCAATATTGGCCAGTAACGAGCCACTCACGCAATGCCTTGGGTCATAATTGGGGATTACGACACTCCAGGGACTAGGTCCACAGGTTGCTGTCAGGTCGCAGTCTGAAAAATAGGGTTAGTTGCCTCCGAGGATATGGTGTCTTCGGTTACTTTCCTGCTCTGCCTCTGGCTTTGGCTCAACTCTCTGTCCGGGATTCGTTCGCTTGCCGGGATTGCCTGTCGCCTGGCCGAGAAGCAAAATGTTCAGATCACCTATTTGTATCGCTGTTCCAGCTGTCCGGCTGCCTTGGATCCGGGTCACTCCGCTCTGGAGTTGGAGCTGCATCGCTGCGTGGGTAGCCAGCTGCCCACGGTCACCCGAAATGTTGAAAGCCATGAGATGGAGCCGCTTCGCAACACGGACAGCTTGAGTATCTTTCACATACCAGGTGGCAAAAGGGGGGATTCCCTAGTCCGTCGTATCGTGCACATGCTGAATCCTCGACAGCCGCGGAAACATCTGCATAAGTACCTGTTCATCTGGCCGGATGCTGGGCAGGATCAACTCTTGCATCTCTTTCGCAGTTGCTGGGCCAAGCAATTGCTTTACGGCCTGGCCATCACCAGCAGGGATAATGGCATCTTTGACTTTGATCCCTTTGCCTTTGGCGGTCTCCAAGTGGTGCAGCGAACTGGAGAGGGCTTACTCTATCCCGATAAGATGGGGAATTTAAGGGGCTATCCACTGCGCTTCTCCATGTTCGCAGATCCTCTGATTGCGGTTCCCAGGTATCCCGTGGAGACGGCTGGCTACAAGGCTGTGGATGGAGTGGCTGCTCGGGTAACTGCCCGAATGTTGAATGCCTCGGTTACCTACGTTTTACCGGCGGACAATGAGTCCTATGGACGCTGCCTACCCGGTGGCAATTATACGGGCGCGGTCAAGGACCTGGTCAGCGGTCACACCCACTTCGGACCGAATTCTCGTTTCGTATTGGACTGCATCTGGCCAGAAGTGGAGGTCCTGTATCCGCAAACCCGTCGCATCCTTTACCTGGTGGTTCCGGCTTCTGGGATTCAGCCAGAGTACCTGATATTTGTACACGTCTTCCGGCGCTCCGTGTGGCACCTGTTGCTTGCGACCCTCCTGGTAGTGGTGCTGATCTTTTGGCTTATGCAGCGCCTCCAAAAACGAGTACCCCGTAGGGGCGTTATCCAGTTCCAGGCCACCTGGTATGAGATTCTCGAGATGTTCTGCAAGACACACGTCGGGGAGCCGGCGCTACGGCTTTCCTCGTTTAGCTCGATGCGCACCTTCCTTATGGGTTGGATCCTCTTTAGCTACGTCCTCACCACCATCTACTTCGCCAAGCTGGAGTCTGGATTTGTGCGTCCCAGCTATGAGGCGCAGCTGGATCACCTGGAGGGCCTCGGACAGCTGGACGTCCGTATCTACGCTGTGACCACCATGTACGATGCTGTGCGGGCCACACTCTCCGAGGACCTATACCGCCTGCTAGAGAGCCGCAGTCGCCAGCTGCCCCTCGGACTGGCCAGCTCCTACTACCAGTTGCACGTTATCCGGCGGGACAGACGGTCGGCCTTCATCATGAGGGACTTCCACGCCAGGGACTTCCTGGCCCACACCTATAATGCCCAGGCGGAGCGACCGGCGTACCACATCGTCAAGGAGTACCTGCGATCCATGCTGTGCACCTACATCTTGCCCCGCGGATCGCCCTTCCTGCACCGCATTCAAACGCTGTTTACCGGCTTCCACGAACACGGCTTCTTCGAGCACTGGCGCGAGATGGATCAGCTTTTCCGGGATGGAACTTCACCGAATGCCGAGGAGTTCTACGAGGATTTGGGCGACCAGACTGACTTGGATCCAGCGGCCACTGAGCCGGCTGCGCGCCGCAAGAAGCGGGTGGTCCTCACTCTGGACATTCTGCAGGGAGCCTTTTATCTGTGGTCCGTGGGTATTGGTCTAAGCTGTGTAGGATTCGCCTTTGAGCAGGTTCATCATTTTTGGAGGCGAAGAACTAATCGTACATTAGGAAAAACTATACCACAAAACATGTCTAGTAAATAAGAAAATTATAATTCTTGTGAACGGTTATTAAAAGTTTCTTTACCTCTTGCCTTTTATATATCTTACTTAATAATTTTTAAGCTGATAATAAAATCATGAAAATTTAAACCGTGTAACGACAATTTAAATATATTCAAGTCGGATAACGGCCGCTTTAGTTATGGACAATCGTATCGATGTATATCGATACGATACAAATAATTTGTGGCTGAACACTATCGATAGGCCCCTGCAAGCAGCCCTGGGCTCTGGCTGTCAAGTTTTCACTGTTGCCAGATTCGCTCTTTTCCCGTCAAATCTGGCTTTTTCTGAATCCCATTTTCTAAAAAAATTTACTACTGGCGGTCAGCGAGATTTCTGGCTTTTTATTTTGTTTAAATGTTTTTTCTTCAATTTTTTGTGTATATTCTTTACATTTGTTGCGTTTACCAAAACATGATTAACGAATACTGATTTATAAATGTACCCTTTGATACTTTTAACAATATTCTTCAGAATACTTTTAGAATATCTATGAGGATATCATTAGGAAGTTACCGCATTTCTGATTTTGGTCACATTAACAAACTTTAAAGAAGTTAACAAAATGCTAATCAAAAACTTCGGTAAGTTTTATATAGTTATTGCAAACTCACAATAATTGCAAAATTTTCTCTTTTGCGTGCACATTCCTCAACCAAACAAATTAATTGACTACACTTAATAGTGTATTGTGCATAATTGGCTTAACTGTTTGTTACTTTAAATATAAATAATATATTTAATTATAAACTAACAGACATGGCTTGCGCGGACTGCAGAATTGCTGCTACACCTATATCGGTCCCAGCAAGTTTTTATGAATGATTGGAACAGGATTATCCTATGAAAATCAGTACCAAACAGCACAAATCGATGAGATTAATATTATATTAAAATTTATAATATAATAAAAGGAAAAGAGAAATAAAATTTCCTATTTCGTTGAACCAAAACCAACATACAATTGTTTTAAAAAACTGATTTTTTAGCTTTTACCACAAATTTGGCTTTTTTTAATCGATCTTCCAGTCAAAAACAGCTTTTTTTTTCAAGGAAAAGTTGGCAGCACTGCTGTCAAGTTTCACTTCCGGAGCGAACAAAATAAAAAAATAAGGCAAAGAAAACCCTGCGAGTGGCGAGTGTTTTAAGATCACACTCAAAAACAACATCAGAAGTGGTAGTGGCAGTTGAGAGAGAACGCCACCAACTGCGACCGACAGCAGACACCCCGAAGAACAGCAGGGAAACGGACAATTTGTTGCGGCACTCGCATCCACACAACAACACCAGCAGCAGCAACAACAACAGCCTTTTGCTTTTCCCGCTTTTCGTTTTTAACCAACAACTGAGTGTGAGCGATGGCCGATGCTGAGAACAAGCCGCTGGCCGCTGAACAGCAACAACAGCAGCCGGAGCAACAGCAGCAGCAGATTCTGCCGGAGGATCTGAAGCAGGAGCCGCAGGACGAGCAGCAGCTGCAGGGACAGCAGGGCAAGCCCGCTCCGCCGCCGAAGGAAGTCATCGGTAAGCCATCGAGTGTGCATTCCTCCCGATCCGAATCCCAATCCCAATCGCAGTCCCCCTTTCATTCAAACGCGAACACATGGCGGCGGCTAGTGCTACCAAAATAGCAATGAAAGGAACGAAAAAAAGACGAAACATGCCTGTAAGAGCGTTTGTGTGTGTGTGTGTTTGGTCTTAAAATATACGCGCGTCGGCCATTTTGTGCGGCAAAAGGCGCATACATATGTATGTATGAACGAGTGTTCACGCCGGCGGCAAACGAAATGAAAATTCTGCCTTTTGCCGGTCTGGCCTTTTTCCATCTCCACCCACCCCCTCGGCGACGGCGGCGCACCTCCCCCGCCCACACACGGCTAGAGCAACCCAATTCGTTGGTGCGCGCGCATCGTGGGTGCGAGCGGGATGGCGCTGCGTTTGTGTGTGTTCATTGTTTTGGTACATTTATTTGTACACACACTCGCATAGCGGCAGCAAGGCAGCATGTGCATGTGCTCGTGCAATAAGCCGATTTTCAAGGCACGCGGTGATCGGATCCTTGCATTCTCCTTCATAAATACTATCTTAGTAGCCGTAATGATACGTGCATTAGGGAACCAATGAGTTCAAACTAATATTTCCTGGATATATTTCCGGTACCTTAGACCCTTAGACAGGTATTTTTTTGTCCGAAACTTTTTTAATTTAATGAGAACTAAAAAAACACGTCTCGCTCGTTAAGGACATATTATACTCGCCTTAGCAGACTGATTTTCATTGTGTTTTGATCACATGATCACATGGCACATGACTTTGACGGTTGATTTAGTTTCCGGGATCCGATATATCGACAAAATATCGATTTATTGCACAAATGTCGATCTATTTTGCAACTTTCTAATAAAAACTCAATGCAATAGAAAAATCCAAATGACGCCTTAATCCCATTCTATAAACCCGCCTAATTAATATATTTTAGTCATTATTAACTATTTTATTATTTTGCAGCCACCAAAGTCACCGGCACCGTCAAGTGGTTCAACGTGAAGAGCGGCTATGGCTTCATCAATCGCAACGACACCAAAGAGGACGTCTTCGTGCACCAGAGTGCTATTGCCCGTAACAATCCGAAGAAGGCAGTCCGCTCGGTGGGCGATGGTGAGGTCGTTGAGTTCGACGTAGTCATTGGCGAGAAGGGCAATGAGGCGGCCAATGTGACCGGACCATCGGGCGAGGCGGTGCGGGGCAGTCAGTTCGCTGCGGACAAGCGCCGAAACTTCCGACCCTGGATGAAGAAGAACCGCCGCAAGGAGCCCGGCCAGGGAGACGAAGGCGACGAGCTGGCGTCGCCGGTCCAACAGCAGCAGCAACAGCCGCCTTCCGTTGATGGGCAGCCGCAGCAGCTGCAGTCTGGCCCGCGCCAACCACGCCAGAACTTCCGCCGCGGCCCGCCCGGCGGTGGACCACCTGGTGGCCCACCACGTGGTGGACCCCGCGGTCCAGGTGGCCCGGGTGGACCTCCCGGCGGCCCTCGCCGCTACAACAACTATTATCCGCGCCAACCACGCCGCGGCCTGGGCGGCGGTGATGGCAGCAGCGCCGAACCCGGACTGGATCAGCGGGGTGAAGGACAAGGACCGCGTCGAGGTGGCGGAGCACCGGGTGGACCCCAGAGGCGCTTCTTCCGGCGTAATTACAATAATGGACCACCGCCACCACGTCGCGATGGCGGCGAATATAGTGAGTATCAATTGAGCATTGGTTTATAAATTTCTTGACCAAAATTTGTGTCTAAATATCAGATTAAACTATTTTCATATATAACCATTTATTTATTCTATTTTATTTAAGTTCAAGGCCAGCAGGGACCACCACGCCCTCAACAGCCACGTCCACGTCGCCAAAATCGGAAACCGAATGGCCCTGGCGGTGGTTTGGAGCAGCAGCCGCCACAGCAGGTAATGAACTAATCACACGACAGGAGAACAACTTGAAACATCTTTGCCAAAGCAAAACACATGAAATACTACGATAACACAGCATCTGCGGCAAACTTAACAACCACAACAACAACAGCTACAGTATCTACAATAACAACCTGGGTGGCGGTCACACTTGAGAATAAAAAAAAAATAACAAACTAAAAATGCATAATTAACCAACCTAACAACCACTGTCGCACTCTAAACGAAACTATTAACAAAGGGAAAGGGAAACCTTAACACTTGAGAGGCTTTTTCTCTGATTTTAGTTTAATCGTTTGACTTTGTATGTTTGTTTATTTATCCTTATAATTTATCAAACAAATTATTCAATACGAAAAACCTAGAATGGCGCTCAAGAACTGCAAAATACCACCACAGAGAGCACTGCTTAGGAAGGACACAGTCGCACCGCCCGAAATATCAGCAGTAGCAGCAGCAGCAGCAGCAGCAGCATTCGCAACATCATCATCAACAACAACAACAACAACCGCTGCAATTTAGAAGATGAGCGACCAACATCATCAGAGTTCGCTTAAATGGGCCGTCGCGTCTTTTTTTCGGTTTGTTTATGCTTTTTGTCTTGTTTCATGGGATGAAATGAATACAACATCAAACATCCAACAACACAACTGTCACTTGGAAATGTCGTATCAAATTCTAAACCAATTCTATCATGTCTGTCGAATTTTATTATATATGAAACACACAGCAGCGATAAAAAATAATAAATTTAAATACGCCCTGGTCTTGATAATTAACTCACAATCAGCTCTCAGCCCAAATTTAACTTATTGTTTATTTAAAAATTAATTTATTTTGGATATCCTCAAACGTTGTTGTAGCGTTGTAATTCTAAGTTTCTCGTATTAAAGATATGATTAAAAATGTATATCCACACACAAACCACATCTTTTCCCATTTATACATAATTTTCATCCGAAAGAAAGAAGAAAAACTACCAGAACAGGCGACTTAATGTATCAAGCATCAAAGCAAAACAGAAAAAACAGAACAAGAATGATAAAGAAATGTAATTCACAGCAAACAAACAAAAAAAAACTGTAAAAGCAAAGCAAAAAATATATACAACAAATGCAAGATGGCAACCAAAAGAAAAATTAAAAAAAAAACTTTAAAAACGTATTGGAAAAAATAAAAAAATTGAAAAACAAATTTTTAATAGTGTTTATTTTGAGCGAATTTGTTCAATTTCTGTCCCATAGCTTTTGGAAATGTTCCTAAGTTTGTATACCTTTTTTTTTATAAAATTTGTATAAATTATTCATCGGAAGATAATGCTATTTGAATTTAATTGAATTGAATTTAATTTTAAAAACATCGATGTTTTTTTGCGTATCGAATAAGATAAGATAAGAATAAGTAAACCAAAAAATATTTACCGTATGTTAAAAGAAAAAATTAATTTCTCTTGCTTTAAAAATGTCGATGTTTGTTTTAAAATTAGTCGAATTCTGCGAATATAAATGTTTTTCGGCGGTTACTTTCTTAAATCTTAATTTAGCAAAATCACTCATTTTTATACCATTGCAGGGTATTATAAGTAGCTAGAATCTTGTAAGATCTGTGAAGCAGTCATTTCCGACCCTATAAACCATATATATTCTTGATCACCATCAACAGTAGAATCGATCTAGCCATATCTGGCAGAACATTTTTTTTTTTTAATTTTTTCAAAATTTTATAAGGGGTTACATCGTTAAAATTTTAAAAAATTGGCACAAATTTTAATTTTTTTTTAAATTTCAAATTGAGTATGCAGATTTATTAACCTAACAAAAACTAACATAGGAAAGCTTTCCGAATTAAAATCAATACATTTTTGGCTTAGTTATGAGTTTTCCTAACTTTGATTTGTCCAACAAAGCGTCATATAAAAATATCGATTGAAATTTCAAACAAACTTTAAAACTATTTATTAAAAAAAAATCAAAACGATTTTCTTTGTAGTTTGGATAGTTTACAGAATTAAAACTTTACTAACTTAAAAGTACTTTTTAAATTAAAGTAAATAATTAAATCGGCAAAAAGTAAATGAGGGATGACTTGAGCTAGGGATATAGGATATTTACGATATTTGTATTACTTGCTACAAGTTTGTTGTCAACGATGTTACCGTGGAAATGCTTAGTTTCTCCAGCCGCCCCAGGACTAGTAGCTCGTCTATGGATCGCTTTGCGTAGAACTTTTGCTCATCGGTCAGACGCAGAAAGGCATGAGCCCAGGATTTGGCATAGGATTCCGCTTCGGAAAGGGCGCTGGCATTGAATTGGTTGTTATTATCTAGTGCCTTCGGCTGGAGTATCTCCTCCTTGTAGTCGTCCCCTGGCGTCTGCTGGATGTCGTTGTGGTCCAGCTCAATCGGCGTCTGTTCCTCTAACACCGACTCTTCTGGCTCCTCTGGGTCCAGTTCCGGCTCACAAGACCAGGAGTCCTCCGAAAAGAGTTTTAACAAGGGTCGCGGCTTGGGTGGCGTTGCCGTGGGCTGCTCCAGGATACGCTCAGATTCAATCTGTGGATTAAAATATACGAAGGTAATTGTGCTGATTTGGGCGTCACATCTGGAGCACTTACAATCTGGTCCGCGTCATCCGCTTCCTCTTCCAGATGACTCTCCTCCGTGTCGTCCTCCATTTCGGTGTACTTGTTTATTGGATTCGGTCTGACTTCGTAAAACTGCTCGTACTGTGACGCAAAGGTTGGTGCTCTCTTAACCGCTGCCACCGGCGCCCTCTGCTCGGTACTCTGCTGGCTGCGTGGCGTCTGCTGTGCTGCTGCGCGGGGCGAAGGAGAGCGGTAAGAGGCGTCACCAGATGGACTCCGACTTCCACCATTTAGCTTGATATATCGCACATGACACTTATGGATGCGCAGATTGGAGGTGGTGCCGCCAGAGGACTGCATCACCCGCTTGCAGCCCAGGCAAAAGTAGCGCCACTTCAGCTTGGTTCCGTCGGAGCGGGCGATTTCCCGATAGACGTTCCACACGGAGCTGCGCTTGTTCTTCTTCACCAGCCTGTACTCGCCCGTGTTGATCTTGAGCAGAATGTCCAGTTGTGCCTCGGTGCACTTCTCCTCCTCGTCGGGAGCGTTTATTATAAACATATTTCTGCTCCCAATGTTGACGCTCATGGCAAATCCAACCGCGATGGCGGTAACCGAGTTGGCAATACCGCCGTGCCAGGGCTGCACAATCACAACATTAACCCGACTGCGGTCTGGGGAAAAAGGATTCAGGGAATTTACATATACATTCAAAAATTATTCTTTTTTTTTTATTACTTATCTTTATATTAACTAAAACAATTCTTAATTTGAAATGAGTTATTCTTCTATTCGTTGTCACAAAGCACCTGGCAAAGGTTCTTATTATACGACATCATTTCTCTCATAACAGATTGAAAACTCCTAAAATTTTCCTTTTCTAAAGCCAGTCTTTCCTCCTGGATGGCCATAAACCGCTTAGCCTTCCAGCGCTTAGCCTCATACATTTCCTTGGGTGGCGGGTGCTGCTGGTCGAGCTCCTCTTCATAGGTCTCCAGAGAAGGCATTGCTTCCATATCAATATCATCTTGGATCTCATCGTCGTCATTCGGCTTTAATGACTCATCTGCTTCCATATCTGGGGAGCTATTTTCATCATTTAAAGAACTGCTGGAAGGATTATTTTCCTCATGATCATTGAGTAATATTTGGAGGTCATGAAAATGTGCCCACTTGGATGGCTGTCCAGTAACTTTCTGCCGCTCGGCCTCCCGGCTGAAATGTAGGTATGTACATAGATTAAAGAAGGTTAT
Organism: Drosophila bunnanda; assembly: GCA_035046265.1. Classification (NCBI taxonomy): domain Eukaryota; kingdom Metazoa; phylum Arthropoda; class Insecta; order Diptera; family Drosophilidae; genus Drosophila; species Drosophila bunnanda. Next base: position 11,769,292 of record JAWNOB010000075.1, read on the forward strand.
CTACTTTTTAAATAATCAGTTCCTTGCCTATAACGATCGCTAAGACTATCCATCTTGATTTTAATGTCTGACGGCTTCAAGCCCAGGTGATACATCTCTTTGGCGATTTCACGAAATATTTGGGCCTTGCTGCTGGGGCCGCCTTGCAAATGTTCCATGTTGTTTTCCCACAGATCAAGGAGCGTCTTGGTTGCTCGGTAGGACCAATGGATGTGGTGGCCGGTATATTTCTTGACCTATCATTTTTGATTCATTGTAAGAGACTTTCTTAAACTCGTGAGACTGGCAGCAGGGACGAACATACCGTTGATTCCGAATCCGGCACCCTGGAACTGGCTATCTGTTGCAGGTACTTCACGTGACAGATGTGGGAGCGCAGGCTGGAGGTTCTGCTGGACGTCATAAGGCGCTTACAGCCAGTGCAAAGGTAGTGGTCCCTCAGCTTGGTTCCATCGGAACGGACGATCTGTCGGAAGACCTGCCATACTGTGCTGCGCTCCTGTCTTCGCAGCAGCCAGTACTCGCCACTGAGGATCTTCAGCAGGATATCGTTGGTGGATTCCTGATTCTGTAGCGACGCCGGTTCAATCATTCCGCTTATATTGAAAGTATAAACAAAACAATAACAAACAAATGCAGCCCTGATCGTCCAGGATTTTAATAGCAAGTTGGCAGTCCTTAGCCTGTACGCGATCACTGGGTTGAAAAACCAACTGATATAAATTATTAAATTAAATTACTAAGCCGAAAATTAAATTGAAATCAAGTTAAACATACCCTTGTAGATTGCATTTCGATCATTAATAACATATATTTATCTTAAACAACACAAAAGTAATTTCTACATTCATTGCATTCGCCGCCAATACGTAGCAAATGTATAGTTCTCCACCCGCAGTTTTTCATTTCCCAATACATTCAATAGCAGCTATATGATATAGCCGTCAGATTTGTACCAAATTAACACCACAATTATAAAATAATACAAATTGGCTTTATCTCAAATTTTATGAAAATATGTTGAAAAATGGAAAAGTTATAATTTATTTTCTAAAAATTTTTCTATCGTTCCTATGACAGCTATATAATATAGTCGTCCGATTTTAACCAAATTTAAAACAAAATTATAAAATAATACAAATTGGCTTTATCTCAAATTATATCACAATATGTTGAAAAATGGAAAAGTTATAATTTATTTTCTAAAAATTTTTCTATCGTTCCTATGACAGCTATATGATATAGTCGTCCGATTTTAACCAAATTTAAACCAAAATTAGAGAATAATATAAAATGTCTTTATCTCAAATAAGATGATAATATAATGAAAAATGGAAAAGTTAAAAATTATTTTCTAAAAATTTTCCGATCGTTCCTATGGCAGCTATATGACAAAGTCGTCTGATTTTAATTAAATTAAAACCAAAATTAGAAAATAATATAAAATATCTTTATCTCAAATAAGATGATAATATGTTGAAAAATGGAAAAGTTAAAAATTATTTTCTAAAAATTTTCCGATCGCTCCTACGGCAACGACGTGATATAGTAGTTCGCTCCGGCGACTAGCTTACGTAGAATCGGACTAGTTGATGCTGACCAAGAATATATATACTTTATAGTTGCAAACTTCTGACTAAAATTATAATACCCTGCAAGGGTATAAATATCTACATATTGGTTTAACTACCAATTCCATTACCCCATTCCGAAATAATCTATATCTAGGGAATTTAGAAGCTTCCTTTTATATTATTAAATTATTTATTAACTTTATCTTAATTTAAGGTAGTCTGCAAACAATCCTAACATTACTTCTTAGGCATATTGAAGACATATATTTATAGATACAAAGGTGAAACGTAACATTTACTTTCTGTTTCTTATCAACTTAATTAGATCCTTGTGGAATGCGGACAGCTCTTGCAATGCTTCCTTCATGACCTTAAGCTTCTCCCGCTCGATGACTAGTTTCTCCTCTTCAATTTCGAGCATTCGATCTGTGCGCCTTTTTGTGGCGTTCTTCCTTTTCGCATGGTCTTCTATTATGAAGTCCGCTTCGGGTGTATCCTCCCTGTAGTTCAATTGCTCTTCAACTTCTCCCTCCACCTCGTCATCTTCATAATCGTCTGCTTCTGGTATTACTGGAGATGGAGAGCGCAGGCTGTCTTTACGACCTTCATTAGAGAAAAATTCAATATTCTGCTTGTTGTCTACATCCTCTTCAAAATGATGATCATTAGCTGCGGAATCCTCTGCTAAATATTCCCCTCTCAGCGAATCCAATTCGTCATCATCCGAATCATCCTGATCGAAAAATTGCGAAGAACCTGTATGGATTGTGATTCAACTTTATGTTATATTGATTTGTAGTGCATTTTGAATATTTACCGGTATTAGTGTTAAACATCATTTCCTCAAAAACATCGACGGCCTTCGTTCCAATTAACAGAGATTGAATTTTGTGGAAATAGGGCCACTTGGATGGCACTCCGCTTTCACGACATTTCTCAGCCTCCACACTGTAGAAGTTTCGTATATATATATATGTATATGATTTCTATATTGTGTCGTATAGCTTCATTACCGATATTTCCGAGACATATTATCCATTTTGGTTTTGATCTCAAAGTGGCTCGGTCCAAATTGGCTCATTTGCTTTTCCATTTCCTTGTAGATAACAGTATTCCTCATGCTGCCGCGCAAGCCCTTTATGTGTTGCGCCCACAACTGCAACAGCATTTGGATGGCGTCGTCATGCCAGGTGTGTCGTTCAGTTTTATTGTACAACTGATCGAATCTATCATGCCGCTTCTGGTGTATACTTTTGGCTGCCAAGACGATGGCCGCTTGCTTGCCTGGCGATGAGGGACCATTGATCTGCCGGATAACCTCGTCCTTCGCAGCAATCACTTGCTTCTTTGGACTTTGCACCAGTTCAGAGGTCTTTCTCACGGCTGGAATCTTCGAAGGTCGCTGCATTTCCGCCAGTGAGTCCTCATCGTTTAGCAGAGCGTGCAGGGGTCGCTTGGTACCCGTACTAATTTCCTGGTCTTCTGCTACCTCATCCTGCAGTTCATACAAATATTAACATTATATAAATTACTATAACTATGAGCTCACCTGCTCGTCATTGCCCAGGAAGACGTTTTCGTAGAACTTCTCGTACTCGGATTTTGGCGGGAGCGGGCGCTTCTGGGGACTGAGACGGGTATCTGCTACGGCCTTTATCTGTCCAACGCTGCCGCGACTCAGATTTCTTGCGGTCCCTGCTGTGTTCGCGCTACTCCGAACACTTCTCGTGGTGACCGGAGCACTGATCGGTGCTCCATTCGATCGGGATCGCATTTTCGGTTGCTCTAGTTTATTTTTTACCAGGTTTTGTTATTAAATTAAATTGTTAATATAACCTTTTATATTAGAGATGCAAATACGTAAATACATCAGTGAGTGGATTTCCCTTTCTGCGGAACTTGGTCACACCTAAATCGATAACAAATCGCTCATGGCTCGGTCGTTGCCATAATTTACAATGAAAGTTCTTTCTTTGTCTAATTTTATCGCGCTCCTTATCATATGGCGTTGCCATATAATGTTTCTGCCGTAGATCTGGTTGGCGGGCAATTTAAAATCAAGGAAAACGAAAGCCAATATAGTTGTATTGTATATTTTATAGTTTTAAGTGAGAAAGTTTGCAGATGGGGCATTGCAATTGCATCAGATCGGAGAATAATTATATTAAATAACGCCGTTCGTGATGTTTTATTGTTTAGATCGATTTTTCTGCTCTGCCATAGTATCTCATCAATTCATTGAGTTCTACTTGTACCCTAAGGTTTGCAAGTGGGACTCAATGAATTGATGAGACCGGCAATTGCCCCAGAAGTTTCCCTATTTAGATTTCGCACGCACTTTTAGCTAATCAAGCTAGGTCGGTCGACATTTGCAACCGCAAGGCAAAAGCATCTGCATCGGCGGGCATCTGCATCTGGGAACGAGCCCAAGGCAGAACGGACGACGACAATCAGCGACAATTGCCCAAAGATTGCGACTAATGGTTGCCCGACGCACGTCGTCAGGCCTCTGACAGAAGTTGCCTGTGGGAGCTTTGCAACCGGTTTCGAATGCTGTCTCCTGTCTTTTGAATTCTTCGGTCATTGCACCGGGAAAAATATCACCACAATCGTAATCTTTGGTATTCTTCACTCCATATAAAAGATATATGGCGTTTCATTGCCCAAAACAGTTTCCCAACGAGCTTTATATCACTTATGATAAAGATTCTTAGCTTAGATTGGTAATAAAGGTGCTGCAATGTTTCTTTCTGTGCAGTCTCCTGGCTCCTGCTCTTGGCCGGCTGCAAAGTTTGTGGCTCGTGCTCGGCGATTGCCAGCTGCTTGTGGCCAAAACTTATGGTTTAGCATTTAACCTGTCACTTAATCGAAAAAAGCTGCCCTCTGCCACATCCAGAAGTTTGTTAATGACGCTTGGCTCGTGCCGGGGCAGATGTTTGATCCAGAGGTACCCGGGTACTGGTTCCCCACTGTTAGATGTCCCAGATAAGACATTTTATCGGGGCCAATATTGATTATTACGGGCTTCTTTTATAAAAATTTAATTATTTCCTTAATAATTACATTTAGTTGCAGCTTCTCTTGCATGCATATGGGCATTAAAGAAAAGGAAATAATTATTAAAGGAATATAGTGTTTTAGGAAAGATTTTTAAAGAATCATATAATACGATATATGGAAGATGTACTAATTTATTTTATATATTAATTAATCCATAGATTATGTATGATTAAAATAAAATACATAATTTAAATAATATTATTTTAGCTTAGCAAAGGAACTTCCTTATTTTTGCTATAATTTCAGGCTGTAACTTGAAATGCTTTTCAATTGAATGCAATTATTATTTTGCTTCCTCTCAATCGCAGTCTGAAGCTGCTATATGGTGCTGTCTGCATATAGCACACTGATCCAACTTGTTGATCGTTGCTTTCCTCATTGTGTCGGTCCAACTTAATTGTTTCTTGCGGTTGCTGGCATTGTTGTTTCTTTTTTTTTTATTATTTTGTGCCATCCGTTTGGGAACCCCCCACTGCAGCCCAAAGAAATGACAACTGTGGCGACCGTGACTTTGCGCCAACTGGCGACATCCCAGCCACTGTCTTACACTTGCAAAAAATATAGAGAAATCTAAACATATTTTACAGATTTAAAAGAATAATTATAATTTATTTTAACATCAGTTTTCTATATAAAAACAAAGGCGTCGATAGATATATTCTTTTCCTCTTTGAAATGTAAGCTCCAATCTATATGATAACTTGCCTCCCCATTTCTTTAAGTGCCGTAACAGTAAGAAAACTTGCAGATGGCCCCATGGCATCATTATGGGGCTGGGTCTCCTCCAGAGTTGGTACTGGGCGAGACCTTATTTGTTTGGCGCATAATTTAAGTTAAAGCCCGTGCAAATGTCGCTGCATTGTTGCAGTTGTTCGCTGTCTGTTGCATGTTGCTAGTTGCCAGTTGCTGGTCCGCTCAATGCTTGGATGTTGCTGGCCTACGCGTTTGGTTGCATGCAGTTGATGATGATGCACAGAAAAAACCAATTATATGATGGGGAAAAGTGAGTAAGAGTTTAGGGTAAGAATATACATTATTTGGTGGGACTCTTTATGTTTATTTCATTAAGTTGTAGAATAATTTCAACCTTACTGATTAAACTCCATTGAAAGTAAGATCAATTGAACCCGCTTTGGACTTAATTTCTTTCGGTGTATTGATGCTGTGGTCCAATCCGTTGGATATGCCTGCTGGCGCTTGATTGCAGGTTGTCATGGACCCGGCGCACTCGACGCGCATCCATTCAGTCAGGAGTGACAGACGGCACATATCCTATCCCCCATATAGGATCCTATGGGATCAGGATCCCCATCGACCAACTGACTGCCAGGTCTCTCCAATTGCATTTATTGCGGCCATGTCCCTTTTTCTGACGTGGGTCGTTCTCGGTCGCTTCTTACGTGATCTCCAACTGGTTTTGGCCAAGTTCTCAAAGGGGTGGGGAACCGGCAGGGCGGTGGCGGTGAATCGTACTATATTATTGCATTTACCATCTCTAAATCGGCAACAGACTTAAGCTTACATCTTCGCTAAAGCACTGAGAAAAACATGGTCGAAGTCTAGTCGAGAAAAGTCTTTAAAAACTTGAAGTTAGGAAATACAAAAAGTAATATTTTTTACTTTAATGAAATATTGAAACTTTCTTTAATTAGTTTTTAACCGATTGTAAACCTACTTCTTGCTGTGCATCTTTTCATAACTATATTGACACAGGCCCGGCCGTAAAGTACACACAACTTATGCGAACGGTGTGTGGTGTGTGCAGTGTGTGGCCCTGCGTGGGTGGGTGGTGCAGTCAGATAAGATATGTACATCCATATGTCTGCCTCTAAACCGTACAAAATCTGCATAAATGTGCCGCAGCTGAAGCGTTTCCAACGAGGCTTAAAGTGTTATTTTTCAGCCTCTAGAAGTTGCCGAACCTACAGACTTGGCATAAGTAAACATAACTAGTTTCCCAACTATGAATCAGATAGTATGACAATTGCTTTCACGTTGGAAAAGAGTACAATTCAATTTCAATTTCTTTAAAAATCAGTTTTAAACTTAGTTACTAGGAATTTTCTAAGAATAATACAATTATTTCTTGTTTTATTTTTATAAAAAGTTATTAAAAATATGGTTAGAAGATTACTACTTAAAATAATAATAATAATATACAACAAATTGAATTTTGTTCAAACTTCAAACTTCTTATTTATTTATTAATATGATCATGTCATATTCGGTGCTAATATATCTATTATAAAAATATTCTGGGATCATGAGATAACTGATTGGTAACTTATTTAGTAACTAACTAAAGTTAAGAGTGTGAAACCAACTTATTTTCCCGATTAAAGTATTATACCCAACATTTGTTTATATATACAATGACGTATCAATTAGGTGGACAAGCCCCGAAAAAATCCTATAAGTCTGTGGGCTGAGCTTAACCCAATTTAGCCGACACAGAAAAGGTTCTTCGAAGAAGAGAATGAAAAATAATTTCCTTTGGTTATCGGGGCCTTGAATCTAACGGTGAACATCGTTAAATGAAAATAACCACCTTTAAACATACGAGAACATGTTCAGAGATACCGGAATAAAGATTTCATTTAAAGGAGACACTGGAATTATGTTATTTGAGTATCATATCAACATATGTCACTGTGTGAGCTCGATTTTAGCTTATGCTAAAATACACTTTGAAATTAGGCACCATTATCTATTTAATTCGAGAAGAGTTCCTTTTAATTAACTGCAGAGTTCGCTAGGAACTTGAATTAAAGTTGCGAGGCTTCTTATCAAAACGGTTGAGAGCGTGCTCCAAACAGTTCGGGGCCATGGAAATTAATTACTTTGTATGCACAGAAAAAAAATATTACAATTGATTTTAGAAATATTTTTAAATAAATATATATATGCATATAAAAAGAATTAATTTTATATGAATAATTGTATATTAAATATTATATATTAACAAAGAATAAAAAATACTACATATTATATATTTTGTTATTATAATATATAGTATTTGGTATTCTTTTTTTAAATTTAGTAGACAATCTTAGGTCAAGTGACCGCTTATGACACTGCCCCAGTCCTTGCTCGCAAAAACCATAGCATACTTTCTTGGGACTTCCTACAAGAAGTGTTATTAAGCATAAATTTAGATTTATATTATTAAAAAATGAAAAATATAGAAAAGTTTAGATGGAAATTAAACAAATAGTAATGATAAAATAAAATTCCCTGAATAAATGTCTATAAATCATTTATAAAATATTTTTTTCTGTGTATAGATGGAGTAAGTAAGGGGATAGACGACGACGACGACAGAAGAACAGTAGCAGTGAAAAGTTTAATGAGCTGCGTGAACGTGGAAGAGGAAGAAAAGTACAACAGCAAGCACAAAATCAACCGCAACAACAACGCAGCACAAGAAGTCAAAACAAAAACAAAGAACGATCGAAAAGCGCGTTTGTTTTGATTGTACGAAAAAGACAGCAACATATACAGAATAAAAAACAAAAAAAAAAAGAAGCCAGAAGAGCAGAAGAAAGAAAAACGATGGAAAACGCGACAACGGCTTTTAATTTAAAAAGTTGCTGGCACAGCATAAGAGCATAAAACATACGAAGAGAATAAAGCGGGAGAGTGAAAGAAACTGGTTTTTGCACTCCCACTCAGGCGCGGAGAGAGCAGATCTTAATTGCTCACTCGCTCTCCACACACACTCTCTTGCTGTGTGAAATTTAAGCTCAGCTCTCGCCGCTCTCTGCCCCACAGGCTTTTACGTTTCTTCGCTCACTGGCTTCTGTCTCTTTCTGCTTACGTTTTTGTGGAGAGTCTTACGTTAAATATAACAAATAAAAACAATTATTTCATTACTGTGTGTGATCTATAAATTAAGTTTGTAAATATTCTAAATAAAGTTTTATAGCTTGTCTGGACTTTATTTCCTGTAACTTTAGTCTATATAGACTTGATAAAGATTACTTCATTATATGTTTTGTACTTATGAATGTACAGTGTACATTGAGTTCAAAGCCTTTTCTAACCCTGACCTAGACAACAAGCAAATAAAATCTCTTGGCTTGTTATTTAGGTAAACAAATGCAGATATATATATATTTATATTTATAAATATAAATTTAAATACAGATACATCTAAACACACAAGGTCTTGGCAAAGGTTAGGTTGGTTAATCTTCGGTTTAAATATTAAATAAAGCCTCCTTTTTAACGGTATACTTAACAAAGCATCATCAGCCGACGCGATATAGACATGACCATGTATCTATAAGGATATGATAGCTAAATGATATGATTAACTCACTCAGTTTCAAAATTAATCGATTTCGAATTTTCCAATATACTTTTAAATAAATAATTAATCCAATAACCGGGTATTTTATGGTCGGCACACACTCGATCAAAGTTTATGTTGCACTTTTTGTTTATGGTTTGCCTTCCGTTGACCCAACTAGACTCTCTTTTCCTGTCTCCATTACTTTGAAAGCTTTTCCCAGATCTACTTAGACAATCTTTCGTTCGGCTGCTTTATTAGGCTGCGACACGAGCGGAAAACTGGGTTAAATTAATAAAGTTAAGGCGGTTATTTGGTATTGGCGTCATCTTTTTGGGCCTGGTTGCCAATCTCTGGCTTAAAAGTTCCTTTTTCCTGGCTCAGTTCGTGACTCGTTTTGCGTGCAACTCCGGGGTAGAGTCAGAGTCAGAGTCAGAGAAACCTTTTGCTGCACAAGATATATAATTGTTCGATTGATAAAGCCTGCCGCGCGACCCCAAGACTTGGTCTAATTTATTTGCGCCTTGCAGTGCCCGCCCCTCGATTGTTGCGAGCCTTGTTTCTTGGTCAGCAGCCATAAAATCAAGTAAGTTGAATGCGCTAAGCCGCATAATAAAGTTGCACCCACGTTGCCCCGGTAGTTGGACTCGCATTGACCCCATAATTCCAGGTCTTAATTGATTACCTTCGGCCACCTTGGTGGGTGGACTGAAAATATGCAAAGTATTTTAAGGTGGACCCACGCACACACTATCTGCTTTTGATAAAAGTACACAAAGTCACTTCCCAAAGGCCGCGTCACTCTGGAATTTCGTTTATCTTGCTTTGCTCTCGAACTTGAAACACTTTCAAGTATAATAATATAGTTTAATTCATTTCCTGTAAACAGCATTTATCGAGCTTAGCGAATGTTCTACTATTTAGTATATACTACTTAGTATATATTTGATAAAATAATGTATAAAAAATATATTTTGATAATATAGTTATATTATATATTTGTATAACTTCATTATTTTCGTTTACATTAAATGAAACATAATGTAAAAACCACAATTTAATGTATTAATTTCGCCAAAAATGCTCCTTTTAGTGTGTAAAGTATGTGCAAAGCTATGGATATTTTATGTATAGTCCTGGAGTACAGGATGGGCGATCCCTGGCTGCAAGGACAAGGCTTAAGGTGATCATATTGCATACTCTCAGAGCTTCTGCATGTTCCACAGGTGTATTCATTGCCAGGTTTGACTAAAATTTGACATCCCAGTGCTTTTGACCAGACGCAACAAATCTCGATATTAGCTGGAATTTCATAAAGTCATATTTTTAGTTAAGTGTATATGCAAAAAGGTGAAACTATTACTTTCGGTTATATTTAAGTCTTTCGGTATGCACAGGGACAGGTCATTGGTGGGATTCGGTGTCATCCAGTCCGCCTTTAAGCCATGTGCTCCCCTTAATTTGTATTGGCCACAACTATATCCACTATTGGTATTAATTGTACAATCAAGTTTGGCATTTTTTTTATAGCCTTTATCGCATTCATTTAGTACATGGTCCTCCCTGCAGTCGATGCATTGATAACGTGCCTTTACGAATATACCAAATAAGGGGAAAATTTGAAAAATTAATATCAATTTCAAAATCATAATAACATTAAGTACTAGGATTGCTTCATTGCTAAATTTCAAAAAGGTTGCATTACTTAGATTTAATTTTTGAGAAAATATCTATTTAGATAGAATTTAAGAAATATTTTTGAGATACTTGACTCTTATGGCATGGCAATATTTCAAAAAGACTGTAACACAGAGTATATTCTAAAAAATATCTATCTAGATCGAATATATCTTAAATATTTTTGAGACTGGGATTGCTTCATTGCAATATTTAATAAAAGATAGCAATATATTCTAAAGAATATAACTATCCACATAAAATATCTCAACTATTTTTGTGATCTTCACCTCTTATGGCATATATATTTCTTTATATTTTAAATATAAATGGGTAATATAATAAATACCAAAAGAAAAATGAAAAATAAATAAAAATATAAATAAAAAAAACATATCTTATTTGGGGAATTTTGGAATAGCATTATAAAATCAACCCAATCGAAGTTTTAACAGAACTCTTTAGATATGTTGGGATATTATAATACAATATTTTTGGTATACTTTATATTTGATTAAATATATTTTATACCATATTTTTCTTACCGTGCTCCCATGTGACATCTGGGGATCAGTTCAATCGTCCGGCGACGTAGACGAAGACTTGTCATTTGCCCGGGAGACTTGTGGAGGCACTGCATCGCATAGCATCGCATCGCTTGTCACTAAATTGACCCATTTCAGAGCTTAAGGCGATGCCACAATGGAGGCAGCAGCAAAGAAAATGGAAGAGGAAAACCAGACTGACGAGCTGAGAGCTGCAGCACCGGGTATGGCATGGGGGAGGAGGCCAGTTGCACTGACTTTGTGCATGTAAGTACATAACACACATACGGTGCATGCCTGTAAACATTCTTTTGGGGTAACTTTTGGCTCCTCGTTCCTCGTTCCTCGCTCTCCGAGTGCTCCAAGTGATCCAAGTGCTCCTCGGGCTGACCATTGCATTCTTATCTTAATATGCACATTTCTTCTGCGTGCTTCTGGTTCTCCTGGATCTCCGTATCCAACAGATACGTGCATTGCTTACTTACGTGGCGCTCTCTCTTCTGCATCCACCTCTTTCTCTCTCTCTCTCTGGCACTCTCTTTTTCTGGCTCATTAGTAAGCCAAGTAACGGTGTACATTGTTGTCGCTTATGTAATGACATATGGAATGCCCCTGCCACAAAATCTGTACAGTTGCGGTCAAGAGAATAGATTTTAAAAAATTACTTGCAAAGAATAATTTGTAGAATGTAAGAAAATTCAAATTAAATAAAAGAAAACTAACTTCGGAAGCCAATGATTATATACCTGTGCAGTTTGATATTGAATAATAGGATCGTATCGGAAATCGGTGATAACCAAGCTTCAAATACTAGATTTAAAGAATGAATCGATCTTTATCGATATTTTTATATGACTATTTTTACCGACAAATCAAATCTTAAAAAGTTCATAACTAAGCGAAAAATTCATTAAATTTAATTCGGAAAGCTTTCTTATGTTAGTTTTTGTTAGGTTAATAAATCTGCATACTCTATTTCAAATTTTTTAAAATTAAAAATTTTGCCAATTTTTGAAAATTTTAACGATGTAACCCCTTATCAAATTTTGAAATTTCGAAAAAATTTTTGAAAATTTATTTTTTGACCAGACATGTCTAGATCGACTGGGCTGTTGATGCTGATCAAGAATATATATGATTTATAGGGTCGGAAATGACTCCTTCGCATTATTACAAGCTTCGGAGTAAAATTATAAGACCCTGCAAGGGTACAAAACTAAATACAACATTTTACATTGATAAATACATATAACATTTTAAAATGTTGATATATTTAAAAAAATATTATATAATAAACAATAATATAACTGTAACTACTAGTATTTTGTTCAGATTTGCTCACTGGTGTCATGCAACCTCTGCTTTATGGTATTGTCTCTTTTAAGTCACTAATGACACAAATTGCTTAGTCTCCGCATAATTTATTGAGGGTTTAATTAAGCTGATGAGTTAGCTTCCATAATTATTACAATGCGCAGAGTTGCGATAACTCCCTTAAAAAAAAATAAATAAATAAATAAATAAAATAAGAAAAAAGGAAACTGATATTCTATGGATGAAATAATTATATGATCAGTTCTAAAATTGGATTGAAAAGCAAGCTATTAATATTATAACCTATTAATCTATTATAGTTAAATAATATTTGATTATTATTTAATTTAAATGAAATTTAAACGAAAACAAAAGCACAATCGGTTATATATTGTCTAGATCGAATAGACCTTTATCATTAATTTTTAGAGTGTTGCATAAATTAAATTTAAACTGTATTTGAGTGAAATGTAATAAATGATTACACAAGTTTCTTACCAAATACCCCCTAAAAAAACTTTCATAACTTAACACAAATGTAAACATTGATTAATAACGTAACCCATTTCCTTTGTATCTATGCCAAAAATAAAAAATAAAAATAAAATAAACTTACAGATTTGCAAAGCAACATAAATCATCTGCTTTCGTGACTTTGTCTCCCAGCGAGACCCATTTAAGATAGATGAGTTTACCTACCACCAGCTGACCCCAGACCCCAAAAATGCTTACAGCAAATGGGATTATCTGCAAATGAAATCATAATTTTGCGGCAAAGACCACATCTTAATTATTACCCTGATTTTTTTGGTCATTTTTAATTTGCATAGTTTCCTATGGCAACTAATTAACATTAATCATACGAAACGAAATGTTAAAAAATGCCCAAGAAGCAAACAAATATTCAGGGTCACTCTCACTTTGAGCCTGAAAAACATATGCTGGAAAATATTATTATGCCGGCAAAATTTGTTGCCTGATTTAATGAGCCGCGAGACATTCATCAAAATGTTATGAAGAGTTGAGTGAACCCGGACTGAGCCTACCTCGTTGTAATTAAGCAGCGCTCTTGAAATTTGTATAAATATTAATTTAGTATTCAAAAATTCAGCAGTGAGTCAGTCAGTCTGTCAGTCAGGTGGCAGTAGTTTTTTGACACCCAGAAAATTAACCGGAAAGAGCAGCACGCGATGTTTGGAACCAGTTCTAAGCCTGGCTTGAATTAACCAACATTTGTTGCTTTGGGAAAATCAGAATACATTTGGCTTGAAATATTTGTTCGATTTTAGATAACCAAAAGTCAAATGACTTCCTTCATTCGAAGGTAGCCCAGAAGAAGAACTCATTTGCATATTAGAAAGCCAAGTCAGCCCTCCAATATAATTGATTAGTCGCGACGTCACAAAAGATCTTTCATCTCTGCATATCTAATCGCCAATAGGATGTTCGTCTTGGCTTTAAAATGTATGTCATTATTTTGGCAAGCTTTTATTTATTTTCTTTTATTTTTCATATATTTTTTATACAGTGAAATTGTGTCGCATTAGTGACACACATCTTGTGACTTCTCTCACGTGGTTTCACTGATTTTTCGCAATTGTTTTTATATCTCCGACGTCTTTTTTTTTGTTGTTTTTAAGTCATAAGCTTGTTTTATGTGTGAAAGATCTTGCTCAGTTGTTTTCTTAATGATTTTGTAAAATTTTTATTATTGAATTCTCATTGTTCAATCATTGGGAGTTTGTCTATTTCGTTTGTACTTTTTTTTTGGGAACGTGGGATCGTATGTGGTAATTGCAAATTTGTGTAAAAGTTGGCAATAAGTGTGGAAAGAAATTAGAGAAATTGGGTACATTTGAGGGAATAATTTAGCAAGCTGAAAAATTCTTTAATTCTTAAACTTTAAGCGTTAAATTTGCCTTATATGCTTACAAATTTAATTTAGATCTGTGCTGATCAAGAACATATATGATTTATAGGGTTGGAAATGGCATTACAAGCTTTTGACTAAACTTATAATACCCTGCAGAGAGTGTCAGAGGGGGAAATCTATGGAAAAGGTGTCAGTAGAGATTGCGATTGCACGCAAATCGAAGAATTTCCAACGTGGGAAAACAAGTTCGACATCGCCCCGAAATCAAGTCAAGCTGAAAAGCGTTAAAAGCTTAAACAAGCCACAAAGTGCACAGCAGAAAAAGCCAAATAAATAATATATCCAAGTAAATAAAATCAAATTAAAGTCTAAATAAAACAAATTAAATTATATACATTTTTTACTTCATTTACCAATTACATACTAAAATAATATAATTTAAATTTAAACTAGTTTTCTGTGCAGTGATCGATAGATGCATTGCCACAGTTAAATCGCTCACACGGAGACACACAAAAGTTTCAAGATACAAGATATCTATCCATCCAGTCAAAGATACATACCCCCGTTCGAGTTTCGATTACAGCTCATCTGAGACAGTCTGTTTTTTTTTTTGGCTACATTCGGAATGGTTGCAATTTCCTTCGATCGGCAATTTCTGCGTCACCATTAGTGTTTCGCCGTCTTTTGGCCAAGACCAAGAGAGCCTGCAGTTAATTGTCTATAATTATGCATTAATGAATGCATCTGGCCGAGAGCACGGAATCATGTTTGAGAATTCTTGCATGAAACGTTGCATGCTCTAGCCTTCGCTCTCTGCATCTTTCGCATGCAGATCGCATTCGACTATTGAAAATCGATAAATTCTCAAATTGCACGCTTCGATCGCATGTCGTCGATAATGATCGCTGTTCCAAATGGTCTTCTATGGCCATGGATGAGTGTGTGCTTAAAGGTGGGTACCATTTCGTACATATACATGTATTTACCTGTGGCTAAGGTGAGCTCATTTGATGACTGATTTTAGTTTCTAAAATTACTTTCATTGTGTGGAGCTTATAATTAAGAAAAAGACAAAATTCCTGACGTGTCCCTCAATATGAGGCATTCACTGTAGTTAAGAACAGACTGTACTTAAGGGTTTTTTGCTATCGATATTTAATCGGTTTACATAAATTGAGTTGTAGAATTTTTCTTATTGAGTATGTTAACTCATAACTTTTTGTTTCTAGTAAAAAGTCATTGTTCAATCATATTCTGTTCTTTTACCCTTTAGCAGACTGTACTTAAAGATTTTGTATTATCGATATTTAATCGATTTCGTTAAATTGAGCTGTAGGATTTACTTTTAATTTCTAACAAAATCATACTCTGTTCATAACCATTTCCATAGAACCAATATATTCACATTTCTAAGCCTTGGCCAGCTTTTTGTTAGCACAAAAAACGCAAGGAACGCTTTTGGTCAGCACCGATTTGGCTTAAAGTGGCCTGGCCGGCACACACATTCAACCTTCTCCGCTAATTGCGGCCCACACATGGTCCAAAACTAGGCCCAGACCACCATGCCAAATGAGTGTGAGTTTGAGTACCCGGTATGTGAGTATAAGTACGAGTTTGAACGAGTACTCGAGTACACACTTGCCTGCCTGACCACAAAAAAAAAAAAAACAAAGGGGGAGAGAAAAAATAAAACCATTTAGCATTTTGCACGTTGGCGACAGATTTGCATCTGAATATGCAAGCACAATAAATTGTTAGCCATGGCAAAAGCAACAATGTAAAGTGCATGCTTTAATGCGGCATTTTGTCTATTTAATTAAATTTTGATTAATTGTTAATGCGCCACGAAGCGTTCATTAGTTATAATGAAATATTGTGTGTGGGCTTCCAAGAGTACTTTGTTACTGTTTTTATATGACTTTGAAGAGTGTTACTGGGAGAATTCCAAAGAAATGCTTAAGGAAATATGTGCAAGTTTTCTTTTGAGACATGAATAATAGAACTAAGTATAGTATTATAATTATTTTAAATGGTTTTAGTTGACTAGAAATAAAGAAAATATAGGAAACTCTCTGAATTTACTTGGTTAAGAACCAGAATTTCTATAAAATCTTTAAAAATAATATAACTCTATACTCACCATTAAAAATCAGACTCAAAATTCTGTTTCCATAACCCGATTTGACCTTCAATGGACACGATTCAAAGTGATTATTAGAAATCACTCAGCGACGCCCCGAAAAAATTGAGTTCAAAGCTTTGGCTATCATTGACCTTTTCGACATTATTTGTTGTTGTTTCGATTTTTAAGCTCAAATCAACAAAATATTGCCTGTGCCTGTGTGTGTTGTTTTTACTAGCAGCAGCAGCATGAAATACGGCAAATGTAATTACCATAACAAATAAAAATATTCTCGCCTAATTGCCTCGAAACAAAAGTCGGCACAATGGCAAGTGAGTCGATGGGGATAAAGCCATGTTGTAGTTACCATATAGCAACGGTTGAAAACTGGGCCCGAGGGGAGTTACCAATTGCAGACCTTCAATTGGCAAATTTTATTATGATCGTTGCGGATCAGCTCCTTCAGTCAAACTGGGCAAAAGATCAGCCAAATTTAAAGTCAAGGTTTCATTTATGTATTTTTTGGTTATTGTTTTGTGCCACTCTGGCCGCATACAATAATTATTATAATTATTGAATTTTTATACCTTTGTAGAGTATTATATTTTAAGCCGGAAGTTTGCCATATTGTATTATTTTAAAATTTCGGTTTTAATTTTATTAAAATCGAACGAATATCATTCTATTTGTATTTATTTCACTTTCCCTGTCTAGCTTTTACTCCAGTTAGCTCTCTCTTTCTCGTGCTTACTCACTCTCTCTCTCCCTTTGTCTATGGTTTGTTTGGTAAGTCCATCTCTCTCTGTGTATCTCTAGAGATGTCGCCCGCTCTCTATCTCTCTGCCTATCTCTAGAGATGCCTCTTTCTTTGTCGCTCTCACTTTCTCTGTTCTCTTTACTTGCATACTATAAATAGAGGCAGGCTAATTGCACCGGCTTCAGTGTGTACGTGGCCTCTCCACTGTTTACATCTGCAGTGATAGTGATAGTGCTAGTGATAACCCTTCGACCTCAGAAGCATCACCTGACCAACGCAATACTTCCGAATAACCAGGAGGATGATGATACCATGAAAATTATAATTCAAGTCACCAGGAATATATCTATAATCTCTGTCTATGGTACTGCGGTAAGTCTTAACCATATATATCTTATATATCTTATATATAGATGGTATAGGAGGGGTCAGACCTAGCTCTAGAATAAGGTATGCATTTAAGTAGTGCTATTGATCCCATTATCTAATTTTAATTTAAAGTAACACAGCAATTTGTTCCACATACAAACGTATACTCAAAGTTAACAGTCTAATTAAATTATTAATTATTGATTTCTTAAACTTACAAAGTATCAAAACACATTTTTAAATTTTATAAGTGTATACAAACTTCTGCTTCTCAAAGTTAGCTTCCTTTATATTTTTTACTTCTATTTAACAATTATATTTTTTAGTAATGACTGGCAGTATTTTGATGGTACATTAAATTATCTTTTATTTGATTTTTATTACATATCTCGCTGTTGGTAATTATTTTGCGATTTTTGCTATGAAATAGTTGGGTGCAGCTGTTGCTAATTATACTTTTGCGGTAATTATTTGGCATATTTATATGTAAATAAATTTCAAATGAGGTCATTTAATGGCTAATAATTATACAGCATACATAAAAATGTTTTAAGAAGATATATGGAAGTATTAAGAACTTTAATTGAGGGATTTGTTTTCTTTGCATTGCATTTAAAAGATATTTTCATATGGTGTGGTAAAGGTATTTATATTCTTATAAATAATTGTGTTTAATATATATATATATAATTATTTATATATATAATATTTATATTTATATATTTATTATTTTTGGAGTAAGAATTTCAAGCACTCTTGGATCTTTGGCTAAATCTTTGTGACCTTTAAGTCGATGTCAGATTTGGCGATCGGCCATTCTCTCCACGATCTCTATATGGTCGATGGTATCTCACAGCCTCTCCAGTCGCCGGGCTAATCTCTTGCCGGTCAATTAATGTCCGCTTCGATTTCAACTTGAGCAGATAAAACGTCAAAGATATTTCGGAAAATATTTTATGTGATTTGTTAAGAGTTTTTTTTAAGGTTTTTTCTACTAAACTAATGTGCCGCAATTACGTTGGTCGATTGGCATTTAATTAAAACAAATATTGGGAGGAGGGAAAAACGCACTCAGGAGCAGACTGAGTGGCCTGTCCGGCACTGGGGTTTATCTTCACGATATCATGGATTTGACAGGTTTAGGCTCGCCTGATGTTTATTTACACAGTCGCCTTATTTTTTTGTTTTAATCTGCAAAGATTTGCATTTCTGTCTGTGCAAATGATTTATGTATATATATCTCTTGTTGTTGTTGTTGCTGCTGTCAGCGCCGTCATCAAATGTGGATTTCCATCATATATATATATATATATATCTCCCATAGCCCCGAGGAGCCGACGAATTGTGAGTAGTCTCCGTTTTCATTGAATCCGGCAGCTTATTTGCCTTTCAATCAAAGCCACTCGGGCGAGGGAAATAAGTTTACATTTGGCTGGATATATACATATACATTTTGTGCTATATTTTGCCATTGGTTTTGTTTCAAGAGTCCACTTCGAGCTGTCTTTGCAGTCAATAAAACCAGTTCCGGATTTTATATTGAAGGTCTGGGTCGAGCGGCTGGAACGTTATATAATGCATGCTAGAGGTATTTAATTATAATGATTTAGAAAACACTAAAAAATCATTAAAAACCCGCTTTTCGTGATTGCAAATTGTAAACCCAATTATTAACATTTTATGTGCAAAATTATTAATTCCCCCCCACAATCTAAGGTTAATCCAAGCAAATCTTCCACCATTTCTCTATGGTTTCTCCAAGCGAATTTCACCCAAACAAATGATTCCCATTCACTGAACAAGCTAAAGAAAATGAATATTTTTATATATGCAACACGGGGGGAGAAATAGATACCGCATCTATCAGTGTTAAAGCCACCGCCGCACCTTTGATAACAACATTACTTTTATTATGATGTATTTTCATGATTTTTGACACAAAACAAGCTAAACAAATTATTTTTAATTGCTACATTGCCGACCACGGCGACCACATCCCCGGCGGAGCCTGAGGAAAGTGTGAAAACTGGAAGAAATCCGCCAAAGCCTGCGAACGGGTATAAATAATAGAAATGTTGTCTGAGTGCCCCGTCTGGGTCTCAGAGTCACAAGAAGATCAGCAGTTGCGATTTAGCACAAGAGAAAAAAACTTGAGAGCTTCTGCAGGAAAAGGAGAAAAAGATATAGAATATAGAGGCACTGAAAAAAAAAAATCATATAATTTGCTATCATATAATTGCTATTCCAAACTAGAGAGAGAAATCTAATGCCTAAAGTGAACAGAAGTTTAAATAAATTCCTTTGCTTTTCGGAGTCACATTTATAGTTCAGCTAATTCTTTATTATATCTAAAAATATATAAAACAAAGCTTTTATATATTATACTTTTAAAATAAAACTAGTATATATTTCTTTAACTGCACAGTGAGAACGAAAAAAAACAAAACCACAACACGATCTTCATGATCATGAAGATCATAGCCTTACCATGGTGTATCTGTGTGCCCAACAAACTCCACATGTGGTCGGATCAGATCGGATCCGCTGGGTTATAGGATAGCATCGGATCGAATGGGAGTATGGAGTGGAGCAGGGTGGGATGGGTTGGAGGATGGGTTGGAGGATGGGAGTGGATTGGAGTAAAGTGATGACGTCGGCCACTTAAGCCTGAGAGAGAGAGTCCAGTCCAGGCAACAAGATCTGCCTCAGAGCCAGGCTCAACCTAAATGTTGTAACATAAACAAACCATAAATATGGTTTGACGGGAGTTGGAGATACTTGACTTGAGAGGATTTTCGTTAGACTTTTGGTATGCCAAAGTTAAACTGAAGAATCTATTGGTATTAAGATCGATCTTGGGGAATGGGTGTGTTAGTGTATTATTAAGACAATAATAGAAAGAGAGTAGAAAAAAGAGTCTCCGGTTTTTTATATGCTTAATTATATTTAACGAATTTTTTTAAAAATAAATATTTATAATTATAGTCAATCAATAACACAAATTTAACAATTTAGGTGCCAAGTTTAACCAGAGAAAACCAAGATATTGTAGTAAAGATACTTTCTTGTTACAATATCGAATCCTAATTATACGATTACAGAAATATAAATAATAATTTCAATTATATACATAAGAGAAAGAAATTTTAAATTAATTCCCTAGAGAAGATTATATTAAAATTTTTCAATGGAGAAGCAGCAGCTGAAATTATTTACTGAAATCGGAAATTGTTGTGTTCATTTTCCTTTGTTTTTCGATTTATCAAAAAAGCTCCTGTATAAATACAAAACCATCTTAAAAAGATCAAGAGTGGTGGAATAAAAGGAAAACAAAATAAAAATAAATATAAATAATAAATTTGCAGAGGGTTGAGTTTAACCTTGAGTTAAATTCAAAGGGGTTTCTAATGAGTTCCTTTTGGCTAATCAAAAAAGAACAAAAAAAATGTATATGTATAAATTTATATTTATATTTAGATTTATATATATAGCGGGTAAGGTCAAAGAGATCTGGGGAGGAGACAAGTGTCAACATTAATTTGAAGATGTCTGAATGTTAATTCACAACGCCGAATATCGCATAAATTTCCCATATGCACACATATTTATACCCTTACACAGGGAGTACTCTAATTTTAGACAGTGTTGGGATCATAATTTGCAACAATTTACCAGAATTTTAATTTTTAAATATTATATTTGGTATTCGGATTTATTTACCTTCACAAAATGAAAGGAATGGCTTTTTGGCTTAGTTATGGTATTTTTAAACTTTGATTTGTCCAAAAATATATCAATAAATATAGATTTTAAGAATGCGAATATTTCAGCTCTTCTTTAGTACATAAATTGCTAAAAAATATACTGATTGCCAAGAAATCCTAATCCTAATTTATGAATTATAAAATATAAAGAAATAAATTATGTCTTTTTTGGCTTGGCTAATATCAAGCGTATAGAAACTTCGACTTCCTGAAGTTAGCTGCCTTTCTTGTTTTTGTTTTTTTGTTATCACTATAACTTATATCTTCTCGGTGCCCAGACATCGGCTGTGGTATCTCTTTCTGCATCGCTCTGGGCATATTTGCCACTCCCTCGCGCGGCTCATCTCAAATTTTATCCTCGGCTTGTTTGGTCTGTCAACTCGCATAAACAAACAATTCGCTTGACGCCTTGCCCAGCGCGGCTTAAAAACTAAAAACAAATAAAAGAACACAACACGTAAAAAGAGCCACAAAACGTAGCATAAAATTAAAATAATTTTATTTTTATTTCAATTTCGTTTTGTGGTGTCATTTGTTGTCTCTTCTGGAAACCTTGACTCGTCTTCAATAATTCTGGATGCGCCCAGCATGCAAATTTTCATTTCGTTTTTTAAAACTTCGGGCTTGTAGATATGAAGATATACCAGAAGGATCTAAAATATACTAAAAAATTTATAATAAATGAATTTAATTTAGCTGATCTATCTTTCAATACCTTATTCTATAAATAATTTTGTAAAATATCACCTATCACCACAAAGTGAATTCTTCTAATATATTTTATCCTGGAGCCACCTTGGTTTTTCTTTATTTTTCTTTCTGCTGATTCTGAGCTGCAATTTACGACTTGGATATGTGCTTAAGATACCATTTATATAGGGAATGTCCAAGAGTGCCTTTGCCTGAGCTTGAAATTAATGCGACATCTCCAGAGGAGGCTCAGGCATCGATATTACACAGAGCTCTTACAGAGGCCATCCCAATCCCCGATAGCGGGTAGTGCGATCCCTTTTTCCAATCCCTGCCTCATATGCATACACATATATATGTATATATTGGATGTGTGAAGAAGTTTGCATCTTGTGGATGCTTAAATTCTGCTTAATGATTTTTTATGAATTTATTGCCGCAGCAGTCGGCGAGCAATTTGCGCATGCGTTGCCTCCAATGAGCCCGAACGGTGGGCCAGAGAGGGGGAGAGAAGCGTTGGTATAAATCCAGAATATCACAAAGAACACTTGAAAAAATACTGCAATAAATTTAATAAAGAAAATATATGGTATATGAAATATGATGAATTTTAAATGAGTTATGAATTATATTAACAGAAAATAAGACACAGATATTATACAAAATTCTAAAGGAATTATAAATATTTAATACATGCTACACAATAAAATAAATGTATCCCTAATTCATGGTATATATATTTTTGAATCAGTTTTGATTTATTATATAAAATATTTGTCTATAAAATTAAATTTGTTTTTATTTATAATAATATTATACAAAACCTAAAACAAAATGTATTTGAAAGGAATTTTCTTTGATTGTAGAAACACTTTAAACTCCATATAAATTTATATAATTTTATATGAGAAAAGAAATGAATAGTTTAATAAAATTCTTAATAAAATATGTAAATATAAATAAATTAAAGTAACATATATTTTTCTGAGCGCAGAATCATATTTTCCAGGGGGAAAGTGAGAAGGAACATCGCACTGTTCTTCTGCTGTTGATTTCGGGTTTTGTTTTTATTTCTTACTTTGTTTTCTTGCTTAATTTTTTGTTGATTTTGTTGCTGTTGTTTGAGGCATGAGAGAAGTTTAAGTGGCTGCCTGCCGCATGCTGCACGCATATGGCGAATGTTTGCAACGCCTACTAAATCATCTGGCAGCATGCCTCACAGTTGCTGCCGCTGCTGCTGCCCCAGGGAAGACTCGGAGATGGACTAACATGTTGCCATACGCGCTGCACTTCCTGCTTCAATAACACTCAACTTGTGAATAAATACAGCTCGTACGAATGTGTGTATAAATAGCACTGTATTGCGTATCTATGTGCCAGTTTTGCTATTCAATGAATGCCGCAGCTTTGTTTTGAATGTAAAACAAAACATCTTTTAAACTGAGTCAGCGAGCGAGTGTCTCAGCACTCACAGAAATCCATAGCATATGTTGGGCAAAGATCGGAGGTCCATGGAGATCGCTTCACGTAATGCCTTGTAATCCACAAGATGGGAAATTATTATTTCCTGTGGCAGAAAGAGTCCTGAATTATAAGGAGTTACAGGAAATTAAGGATTAGTTGTGGGAATTTACATGTAATACAGGAGATTATACATATAAGTTTATAGTTTATACGTTACAGGATAGATAGATAATAATAATTATTAATATACCCTTGAAGGGTAATATAATTTTAGTCAGAAGCTTGTAATAATGTGAAGGAGTTATTTCCGACCCTATAAATCATATATATTCTTGATCAGAATCAACAGCCGAATTGATCTAGTCATGTCCGGTCAAAAAATAAAATTTCGAAAATTTGTCCATTTTTTCAAAAAAAGATAAGGGGTTACATCATTAAAATTTTCAAAAATTGACAAAAATTGTAATTTTTCAAAATTTTTAATTGAGTATGCAGATTTATTAACCTATAAAAAACTAACATAGAAAAGCTTTCCGAATTAAAATATATGCATTTTTTAGTTAGTTTTGAGTTTTTTAAACTTTGATTTACCAAAAAAAATTGTCATATAAAAATATCGATTAATATCAATTCAAAGAATGCGAATAATTTATTATTAGTTATGATCGATTTCCGAAGAAGGATAAAAGCATTCTATAAGTATATTTAGGAAATAAATGTTCCTTTTGAGCCACTTTGCATTATTTAATTTTCTTAAATAACCCTGAATCTAATGGCAATTTCAACTGATTTCATTATTTTTTGTTTAATTTTGTTGTACAATTTACAGAGTGCACTTTAGAGTGCAGAGGTTGTACTTAAAGTATAAAAAGGCACTCATTCAAAACAGAAGGTAACATTTACTTTTAACACTTTTTTACCCACTGACTTGGCTTGAAAACTAAGGTCGTGGCAACTCAAGTAATGCAAAAGCTTAAAGACCACCGGAGTCAGGTAATTGACGTAATTTACATGGGAAGCACCGTGAGCTGACCCTCAAAAATAAAAACACCAAAAACTGTGCCCTAAATGGCAAATGAAGGGCTGACTGACTTGAAACATTTTCTTTTTTCTTATTTGGTTATAACCAAAAATGACCAAAAACACTAGACAAGTGAACGACCCTGGGCGCCTCTGCCTCTCATCTTTTTTATTTTTTAATTTTTTTTTTTGGATCAGAGCTTGTCACTTAGTTTAACATTTTATCAGCGGGCCGCGTTGAGATACAATTTGACAACCTGAGAGATACACTGGAAGTGAGCTGAAAATGATTGCTGCCGAAAGCGAAGGCGAAGTGGAAACTCGATACGCCTTCCAAGCTCCAAGATGCATCGGCGACTATATGTGTATATATATATATATATGGCCACTCGAGCAACATTTTGTGGCAGCCAAGTGCAAAGGCGGTGTCAGATCGCATTGCGATGGATTCCAATCACACGCATATCACTTGCCACTCGAAGTAAGCCAAATAATCGAGTAAATATCGTAGAGCAGCGTTTTAAATGCCAAATGGAGCAAATCGAAGAGTTCTAGAATATCAGGAAAGAATTTTAAGTGAGTTAGATTAGGATGGGTTTAATCTAACCGAGTTTTAGATATTAATATAAAGGTTTCAGGACAGAAAAGTCAAAAATGTAGAACTAAGATTTGTTTATTATTAAGCAAAATAAATTCTTACTTATTTATCTTTATAATCCTAGAATTGAAAGGGAAAAGGAAACCGATTTTATAGTTTTTTTACATACAACAATGCCATTTCAATATTATAAAACTTGATAAATTTGACCTTAAAGTATTATATATTTCCCAAAAACATATATACATATGTGCTATTGAAATTTTTCTTTTACCCATATTGCCAATACTTGAAAATACCCCCTAAGCCTCCCATTTCACACCATTTCCCATCAAGATAACTCACCAAGATCCCGACAATTTTCTTTCGCGTTCGCTTTTCTCCGGGCCAAAGTTTTACAAGTGAAGTGTTGCCTGCATCAATCAAGACAATTTCCAATGGGCTTGCAGCGATTTCAAAAGCATAAATCATTGCATTGAAGGATTCCCAAACTTGGCTTAGATCTAAAACAGCCAAAAACACCAAAAACGAACAAAAAAGTATATATAAAGCCCAGCATAAAGCCATAAATCTCTGGATTCATTAGGTGCAACTGAAAATTGAACAGAAAGCGACTTCAGGTTCTGCAAAAGCGCTTTTATGGCGCGCTTTCTGTGCACTGAAACAAAATTATAGAGTTAGTGATTTCCAATCCAATAAATTGATAAGTTTCATGAGGAATATAAAAATGTTGTGTTAAATCATTTTTATAGGAAAACGCTTACGCAAGTATCCTGTGTCAATTTTTTCCTCAGCATTCGAATAATAATTAATTATATAGTAAATATATAATATATATTATAAAATATATACTATGTAATATATAATATTTATTAATTTGTTTAGTTAGATTTTCATATTTCTTTTTATTAAAATTAAATAAATTAAATAATTGTGGTCGATAATCTTTATGAAACTACTCAAATGTTTCATAAATATACTCTCTATTGTAACATTTCTAATATTTCCTCCTAATATTTTGTTCTGTGTATCATCCTAACGCCCCCACCTCCTCTCCACCCCAAAGGCAAAGACGTGTGCGACCTTCAAATGCCTCACAAACACATACACCTTTTTGGGGGAGAGATCACGCCACTCTTGGGGCCACTGGCAACATCGAAGCGTTGTTGCCAAGCTTCTTGGCTACATGTTGCCAGTAATGAGGCTTGATGGAAGCTTGGCCCAGCGGATGAGGCACCATCAGCTGTGTTTATTTGACGGAGTTGGGGCTTAACCCTTTTAGCACAAGTGGGTGAAAAGTAGACCAGTGCTTTCACCTCTTAATAAAAGTAAACGTATACGTGATATGTACGTATACGTAATATGTACGTATACGTGATATGTACGTATACGTAATATGTACGTATACGTAATATATACGTATACGTAATATGGATGGTAAATATAAGCTCGCACTTAATAAATTAAAAAAAAATATATATATAAACAAATATATAAGCAAAGCATTTGAACATTTTTTTGACATACATTAAATTAAAATTAAACTTTTAGAAACATTAATTAAACCATTTACGGAATTATGAATTTTTTTTACATAAACATGAGCATATATAATCTATCACGTCAAATAATATCTAATTTATATATTATTCTATTATTTTAATTTATTTATTATTGTTAATTCACTTAAGCAGTGGGTTAAATTGATTGCGGTTTACCTGGAGGCGAAAAGGCAACTTCACGGAGATCGGTAACATGTTTTATGCATCCGCAACAAATGTATATACACTTATTTTATATACTTTTATATACATATGCATGTATATAGGCAACTTGTGGCCTAAAGGAAACAAAAAAAAAAATAGCAACAACAGCGAAATACTTTTAAAGGTAACCGATCAGAAAACAACAGAAATAAAAATAATGGCGAAGGTCGTTCAAAGGCAATGCAAAGTTTATGTTTTCTTTCTTTTTAATTTTTTTCCTTTGTTTTGTTTTTTTTTTTTTTTGCCTTTGTATTGAACGTTACTTTTTTAGTTCTCAAAGGTTGCTTTTTTAGAAGCTCGCAGAGGGTTCTTTGTGGGGATATCCTTAGGATATATTGTTGCTTTTGTATACTTGGGTGAAGGAAATATTGTTATGCCTGTAAAAATTGTTTTTATTTTTAGTTTTATGGTTTAAAGCTACCTCTTTTCTTATCTGAAATTTCAAGAGCTGCAGAGCATTAAATATTCGTTTTTTTGGGTTAAGGAAATTTGAGGGATGCAATAACTTCTAGAAATCCTTAGTTTTATTCTTATAAGTATTTTTGTATAAGTATTTTTTTATGTAGAAGACGATTTCTTCTCTCTTTTCTAATCAACCTGCAGAACATGAATTAGGAATTAAATTGCCTTTCTTCTTATCTACCTTTTTTAAGTCCTGCAGAGCATTAATTATTCGTTGTGGAAGCTCCGTAAAGGCCGTAATATTCGTTACTACATTTACTTACAGTAGTTGGTCGCTGAGATTTATTTACGAAACCTCTCGAGGTTGATAAGACCGTCGACTAATTGCTCCTGTACCGGACGTCAGCGGAGTTTTCGATTTTCAAAATCGCTGCTTTGTTGTTGGTGACTATCTGGTGAATTTCGGTCCGTTCCCATCATAAAGTTGTCGACTGGTTTCCTTTTTTGTGGCATCAACGAACGACGAACGACGCACCGTCGCTGTCAAAAGACTGACTTGAGGCGAGGCTGGGATTTTCTTTTGCCATTTTGTGTAATTTATTTTGTTGATTTCATTTTATTAACATTTCATTTGGGTAGTAGTTTGGCGGCTCCCAGGAATCCAGGTCACTGGCGACACTTGGCTGGCCACGGATGTTGCCGAGATTCAGGAATCGGTACTGGGGACGGGGTCTGGCACTGGATCGTTGGCCAAAAAGCTTACACGGTTAATGCCCGGATCCCGAACACGTTTGCAATTCGGATAACAGAGGTGTCAGATATCTCTGGGGAATATGGTTGCCCCGAGACTTTCTGTCCTACATTAATTTCAGATCGAAATTACTGACTGTTGGCCTGCTGATGTATTACGCTAATGGACAGCTTAATGTGCTCAAATCAGAGACTTGCTTTATTAATGAGTTTTGTGTTAAAGGAACCCGCAATCAAGTCAGGCCAGAAATTGAAGAAATTTCAGGCAGAAAAGGGCTAAATAATAATATACCAAAAATAATTTACTTTTTAAAGAAGTAATTGCAAGAAACGGGGGTTTCAAATAACTGAAATTATATGAAAACATATTAAACTACCTTGGAGACAAGGTTTATCTTTAATCGATAAAAGGTATACAATTTCAGTTTCGAATTATAATATTTCCAATATCTTACATAAGATCTCTGAGAACTGGAATTTAAGACAACTTCAACTTGATTGAGACAACTTACAAATTATCATATCGCCTGTCCTCTGTCCATTAATTCGAGTTAACTTTAGAATAAATAAACCTGATGGTAATTACATAACCATATAAGAATCCCGGTTGACATGGCGCCTAAGTCTAGAATTCAGATCTTGGCCCAGACAAGAGTTATATGCGATATGCATCGTTACTAATTGCCTTGGAAAAGAATGTTGCCATTAACATATCAATGGAAATGAAGGCAAATCAAACAAGACATTGAATTATAGGGGGAATTATAAGTGAATTTCAATTACTAAGCTATATACTATATCTGCAATACAGGGGATTCAGGAAAGTAAACTACTGATCACTTTCTTGTCTCCCCATAAAGAACAAAAGATCTTAATAATCTTCTCTCCATAGGCAGTTGAAATCTCAATTGGTAGCTATATAAAAGTTGTACAAATATCTCGAGACAAACGAAAGTCAATTAAGGTTCGATCGCTGAGGCTGGAACACGCCTTCGAGCCTATCTAGCCATGTATCTGATCGTTGCATAAACACTTTGCGGCCGAACAGGAGACCGGAGCTTGCAGCTCCGTACCTCAGAGATCGGCGTGTTGGGGGCGAATAAAAAATAAAAACTTTCTACAATTATTTTCAATACTATTGAACTTTTCTTCTACTTCACGCTGATTTACGCAACTTTCACGGCAGCCACAGCCACCAAACAGCCGCAAAAACAAAAAACCTCAAACAACGAATTTATGGCCACAACAGCGGCAAGCCGGCTCACATCGAGAAAAAGATATATATATGTAAAAAAAACCTGGCCCACGCAACGTGAAAAATAAAAACGAAACCCTTTAGGAAATTTTGTACAAAAAAGCTGAGAAAACTGGCATCGCCGGCCGTATAAATCCGTTTAAAATCGCTGGCCAGGCCAAAACCGAAACTGCAACTGCACCTCCAACTTCAACTCCAGCTCCAGCTCCATCTTTAACTCAAAACTCCAACTCAGACTCGAATCCGAAGCCGAATTCGAAACTGCAACACCAACGCAGAGGCCTGAGGTTGAAGATAGTTTAAAGTTTTCCTCTGGAAAACAGCTCTGGAGCTGTGCGGGCGGCACAGTGGGCTCCATGGCTAATCGAATGGGGGTGAAATTGGAGACCCAATAGAGTTGTTGACTTGCACACACACTCTTTCTTTTTTTTGGGAGTTCCTGGAAATGAAAAGCAATTAATAACCAAGAATCGTGATTTATGGGTGTCAGCTTTCGTTTGTTTAAAAGTTAAGCTAATGATTTACAAGTTTAAGTTTAAGTTTATTAGTTTCTTTAAATCTTCTTTATTCAAGATTTGAATTATAAGTTTGTTTGATAAATAATAATTATAAATTGAAATGAGAAATAATTATTCCCAGATTTATTCTATTAAAAGTTGCTTTATATATTGTATATAAATATGTGTTGTGGAAAAAATATAATTATTTAAATTTTTTATTAAGATTTCAAAGGGAAATCAATATATTTTTTTAAAGGAAAATAAGTAGCTATGAATATAAATTCTAATATATTTGAATTGAGCTATTTGGGGAGAGGATTCAATTTTTTCAGACCCTTTAAGCATTTTTCAAGGTATTTAATAATAATACTAATAATAAACTCTTAATTTTTTACTTCACTTAGTAAAACATATCCTAAAACTGTTTTTTCTGCATTTGTTATCATAGTTAATTTTATATATATTTAAATATATGATACAAAATGCGAAAAAATCAACTTTAACTAGAATGAATTATTATTAATTTATTTTGAATTCCAGAAAAGAGACTGTGAAATTAAACCCTTTAAATTGTGTTACATTTTCCAGAGTCCTCATTATTGCTATAAGTTTGTCTCACTTTCCAGAAACTTAATTATTTTTATATGTAACTCAAAGCTATTATTTTCTGTTTTGTCTGGCAACTTAGAAAATATGTTCTACAGTAATCTAGAATTCTGTAACCGGATCGGCGGCAAAGCAGTCAGGCCACCGCCGGGTTCTCACTTTCGTTTTCGATGAAGAAATTTGTTTTAGACATTTTCCGCTTCCAATTTCCAATGCAAATCGATACCGTGCACTATAGCAGTTCATTGGCCCCACCGTGCGGCGGAGATATATGTACAAATATAACTGTGTGAATGGATATATATCAGCTGGCATAGGATCGGATCGGATCGGATCGCATCGCGGTGGTTTTATTAATGAGCCTAGACGCACGCTTAGCACGAAAAACGCCACCGGAGCGATGTGAAAACTTGTGGATTTTCGGTTTCGATGCGGAATCGATCGAAGAGCTAAGACAAAGCCATGGATATAGACTGGGGCAATAAACAAAAAAACCCAAAAAAAAAAAGAAGAAATAATAAAGATTAGGCCAGGCTGGAGAGCAATGGGGGCGTCACTGGCGTTGGCAGCACATCGCATATCAAAGTGCCACCTCTGCGGTATCATGGTATCATAATGTGAGTGGGATCGTGGCCACATTATAATGGGCATAAATATAAGCTCCTCCGAATATGGGGGCGCTTGGCAAGTGTCGCACGAGCAGAACGTGCCGTGCCATGGAACCATGGAGCCATGGATGGATGGAGCTTCTTTGGCCTCCTGTGATTTCCAGTTCGATTTCGTAAGGTTTTTTACTTTTTTGATTAATGCCACATAGGTCCATAAAGCCATCCACCTATTTAGCTATTCTTGGCCCGCAATCGGCCGTACAATCATTATCGTAAATGTTGCTCACCAGTTGGTAAATGCCATTAATCAAACTGTTTTACATTTTATTTTGGTTCCATTTTGTTACAGCCACCAAAAAAAAATTACCGGGAATTCCAAGACCATCAAAACTGCAAAGCAATTTGAATTTTTTTTTAACTAATGAATGAATGAATGAATGAATGAATGAATGAATCTGTAGAGAAAGGTGAGTGACAGCATAACGAATGTCTACGAACTACCGGCTGCCATTGAACTTGATTTGGTGAGAGGTTTTTTTGAGTGGGAATCCAACTTCCTTATAAGCAATATCTCATATGAAATATGATAACATTAATGTGTGCTGTAGCTAGGCTTTAATAGGGTTAAATAATGTGATTTATACTTATAGGGGAACTGTCAGCAAAAGGCTTTTAATAAATTCAGTTAACATGTTTATTAAGAAAGCTATTGAATGCCTTATTATATTTTTATTTGATAAATACATTTGAATAAAAATATATAAATAATAATATAATTATATTGTACTTTATGAGTAAATAAATTTAGACTCGATTGAATATAGATTCTTCTTTTAAAAGAGTAATTCAGCAGGTTGTTTATTCATAGTGTTTGGTTTTCATCAAAATTAGATTTCTTTGCTTGTATTATGAATATTAATACAATATTATTATACATTATTAAATTTAAAGCCTAATGAAATAACTAAAATTCTAATTCTTAATCTTAATTCTTAATTCTTAACTAAAATTCTAAACTAATCAATCACCAAAGCCCTAATACAACCAATCAGAGTAAGCTTTATCACTGCTTAGACAGTATTCGTTTACAAACAATTTCCATTAAGTAACTAAAGCTATGCAAATCTAGAATAACGATTATAAAATTAATGCAAATTAACTAATTAATCTTATCAGCATGATTTAAAAGCTTTTCCAAACCTGAATGGAAATAGTAATTGCCATTGCAATTAACCAGGCAAAGGTCAGCATAGTCATCATGGGAAATGTAAAAAAAAAAATGTTAATTGAAAAGCCTTTTGGTTCTGGCGCAAGCTGAGGTAATATTCACCTGCGTCAAGACAGCAAGACGGCGGCTCTTTCCAATTACATCCGAATTATTTATGCGGCCAATACCGAATGCCGATATCTAGCGGCATTTATCATGGCTGACAGTTGGGACGGCGTTTGGCTTCAACGCCGCGATCTCAGAAATCGCAGAAATCACCAAATCGCCGCCAGCAGCGGTCAGCGCATAAATTCACCAACAAACTCAATCAAAAAGGCGAGCTATAGCCAGTCTAGCTCATTTTTTAACAGTAAGCTAAAGGGTACAGGTGAGACTGGTTAAGGTGAAATAGTATCAGAATACTTGACTATCAGAAATTCTATTTTTCGAGGATTAATATATTAAATTTAGAGAACAGGATAACAATATCAGTTGAAAAAATAACCTTGACTAAAAGAAGTTGTAGTTACAAAGGCTTAATATATTTTATTTAGAGAAATGGATATTCAGATTGAAAAAAAATCAAATCAACTTTAAATTCTAATATATATAAATAAGTTTTTTAAACTCTATTAGAAGTGTACTTTCTAAATTATGGCTTAAGCTCTCTCTCTCAATTCTAGGATTCTGAAATGTGTAACAAATGTATCTGGAAAATATATTTTTGCTACAATTCACTTGCATTTTTCAACAAAATATTATTCCAACAAAATATTATTCCAACAAAATATTTTTCCAACAAAATATTATTCCAACAAAATATTATTCCAACAAAATATTATTCCTACAAAATATTATTCCAACACCAACACCAATAGATAATAGATAATTAAGATCATATTCCATTTATAGATACCCTCCTGTTTGTGTGGATTTCTGTAACCAATTTTGTCGTGAATGCAAATTTTGTGTACACTTTTAATTAACGTTAAAGGTTGTTTACAGCCGTTGTGGTTGTTGTTGTTGGTGTTGCTTGTCGCTGGAGTTTTTCCAGCACTTATTTGAGTTTGAGACCGAGGCCCGCTGGCGTTTCCCGCATTTCGTTGGCGCTTTGCCTGTTTACTGATTAGCGAAAAAATACAAAAATAAAAAAAATAAAACACTAGTAAAATAATAGACAGAAAAGTCAAGAAATCTTATATTGAATCACGAAATCGGGCGGCAAACGAACCCGCTGCCGAACCCGTACTCCATACATAATTTGCTTAATGTTTACTTATGCTAATCGGGGACATTAATCAGACTTGTTAACAACATTGAGCACGAGCCGCGGAGGGGTCGCCGTCTCCATCTGAGCAAATGCCAAACAAATCAACACTCGCACCGAAATTACTTCATTTTCGTAACTTAAATTGATGGATTATTAAATAAGAGAGAAAAAATGTTCAAAAGATTACAAAGCCTTTCAATACAATAAGCTTTGGTGCCCAGTGGGAAATTTGAAATCACTGAAATTTTATTATTATTTGTTGTATGTGAAAATATTGAAGAAAATATATATATTTATTATATTACATTTTGCTGATAATTTAAATATTAAATTAATTATAGTTATATATTCTTAAGCTTTTTATATTCTTGCAGAGTATTATAGTTTTAGTCAGAAGCTTGGAAAACATTGAAGGAGTCATTTCCGACCCTATAAACCATATATATTCTTGATCAGGAACAATAGCGGAATCAGTATAGCCATGTCCGGGAAAAAATAAATTATTACTAAATTTTTTTAAATTTTATAAGGTGTTACACAGTTAATAAATTTTGTAACTGAGTATGCAGATTTGTTAAGCCCTAAAAAACCAGCTTCGAAGGATTTTCCGAAAATAAATTAATGCATTTATGGCTTAGTTATGATATTTAAAATTTTTTGATTTATCTGAAAATTTAGCATATAAAAATATAGATATAATATACCTAGCATACAAATATATTATATTTTATTTTAGGTATACAAAGAAATGATTGCAAAAAGTCATATATTTTTTTTACAATTATACTATATGAAATAATTTTTTTTTTTTTTAATTTTTGTTGCTGTTTTTTAATTAACCTTTTAACCACTATGGTAACAAACTTAAAGGGCTGTAAATTTCCACATGGGCACGCTTTTAACGCACGTGCCGAAACAGCAACAACATACAGCTTCATCTGCACAACAGCAAAAGCAACAACAGCAGCGAAGCATAGTGCAAAGCGAAATGCAGCCAAACAAATAATAATAAAAAAAAACAACACCAACACAAAAGAAAGTTGAACAAAACACAAACAACAATGGCTCCAAGATAAAAGGGCATTTTGGGGGGGAGCCGGAGGGGGTTATATCAAAGCCGACGCACTTTTCGCTTTTGAAACAACTTAAGCGGAACCAGTTTCCGAAAAGGAGAGAAAAATAAAATAGAGTTTTTAAACTGATGAAATACCCATGAATTTTCCAATTCACGCCTCTCGCGTTACACGTGCATGTTAACACTCTTAAGGAATAATTATAAGTCGGTATGTTAATACGGTTAAAGAATAATTATAAGTTGGTATATTAACACTGTTAAGGAGTAATGATAAGTCGGTACACATCTTGGGTGATTATTGGATCACCCTAATGTTTAATTGTAAAATCAGCATAAACATCTTTAGGGGCCGAGCCTGATTCTTATTGGTGCACGGTATGGTGAGTTATGTTGATTTTGCTAGTGTCAGCACTTTGGCTGCACGAGCGGTCGGCTTGCCGGCCGCGCTTAGCTTACAAAAATTCCTTTGTCTTTAGTTTTTTTTGAGAAACCGAATAAAGAGCACAAGCTCATATTCAGAATAACTCCGGCAACTGCCGTTAAATATCTTATTATTATCAATCCTGTCTGAGTCTCTAGGCCAGCGGGAGCAGAAGGGCAGTCACCCTTCCACCGTAATCGCCATATCTCATCGATTGACGATACTGGCCAACCGGCCACCTAAACAGTGACAGCTGCGAGGGAATCCAAAGGAGGTTTAATACATGTCTTTGGACTTCGCGGGAGAAAATTATAATTGGCGCTCAACTTTAATATAGAATCCACAACCCCAAAACATGTAAGTGGGCTGACCAACACCTATACAGTGAAACTTCAAACAAACATATAGGAAAAAAATAAGAATCCCTAAAATTTATTTACCAAAAATCAAAAAACATACGATTTAAATAAAGCAACTGCAAATGTGACATACTAATAAAGCAAAATATATCTTCCGTCTTTATATAACATTTTTTCGGTTATTAATATCTATTATTAATAAAATCATTATATAAAAATTTATTTTGTCGAATTAAAACATTCGGCCTCCCAAAGATTTGTGTTTAGTGTCAACCAATTAGTGGCCTTATGAATTTTCCTGGCCCGTACAGGGAAGCTAGACGTGAACTTGAAAGTGATAGTGAAGAAGAGTTAGCCGAAGGGCCCCGTGAATATCAACTTGCAAAGGCAGAGCTAGGAAATAACGCAGAAACAATGAACGCGTCACAAGTAGAAGCGTTAATTCAGGCCGCATTAGCTAATCAGGAACTGAGGCTCAAAGCCGCATTCGCAAGTCAAATAAATGCCGTTAATCAACAGCTTCAAAATCTGCGTGTAGAAGCGCCAGAAGTAGAATCCTACCAAAGGGTAGCGGTAGTACCAAACGCAGCAAGATGCGATATACCATTACATGTAGTGAAGTCAGTTCCAGATTTTACTGGGATACAAGACGAGTACGTAGCATGGAGGCAATCCGCCACCGATGCCTATGAGTTATTCGAGAAGTATCAGGGCAGTCCCGAGCATTTCCAAGCCGTTACTATTATTAGAAACAAAATTAAGGGTCCAGCTCGCGCGCTCCTAGTTTCGTACAATACAGTACTTAATTTTAAAGCCATAATAGCCAGACTAGACTGCTCTTACGCAGATAAAACATCTTTGCGCCTATTACGGCAGGGACTTGAGTCGGTCCGGCAGGGCGACCAAACATTAATGCAGTACTACGATGAGGTCGAACGAAGGTTGACCCTCGTTACTAACAAAATTGTCATGACACATGACGACGAAAGGGCTGCATTACTCAATACAGAAGTTAGGGCTGACGCCCTACACGTATTCATTTCCGGTCTAAAAAAATCACTAAGGGCTGTTGTGTTCCCAGCACGGCCAAAAGACCTGCCAACAGCACTGGCATTAGCTAGGGAGGCAGAGGCCAGCATTGAACGAAGTGTGTTCGCGGCCACATATGCCAAGGTAACTGAACAGAGAAATCAGAATACTGATTTTCACAAGGGCCAACTCCGAGCGCCCGAGAAGCAAGGGAAAAATTATGATGCTGACCGCGGACCAGAAAAAAATCCCCATTTTTTTAAAAAGCCAAACAAATATCAAAACAATGATTCATGGCGTAAACAAGACTACTGGGTAAATCAGGGTAAACCAAATCAACCACCAGAACCTATGGATATTGATCCGTCATCTTCTAAATTCCGACACCCTACAGCCTTTAGACAGGGAAACAACCCCCAATACCAAAATATGCAGGGCTCAAAAAGACCAAACTCTTCAGAGAGAATGACTGGCCAAAGGCGCCAGCGGGTTAACAATGTTGAGCAAACCGCAAACGCGGATGATACTCAAGATTACGAAAACGCGGCCACAGCCGCACTAAATGCAATTGATGATAACAGTGACTCATTCGACGATAACGACATCGTTAATTTTTTAGAGGAAGGTCACGCCTGCCTTTCATTGAACGAAGGCTGGCGGGGAGAACTATAAAAATCCTCATTGACACTGGAGCGGCAAAAAGTTATGTAAAGCCCCTAAAGGAGCTGAAGAACATAATGCCTGCCGACTCCCCATTCACTGTGAGTTCCATTCATGGCTCCAGTCAGATCAGAGAAAAATGCTTTATGCACATATTCGGCCAAAAGGCTCAATTCTTTTTACTTGATACCGTCAAGACCTTTGACGCCATAATAGGTTTCGACTTGCTAACGCAGGCCGGAGCGGCATTAGATTTACGTAACAACGTAATCAGGTATGGAAACATATCTGAAGAACTAAAATACCACGAATGCGATAACGTGAACTTCACGAATATCGATGACATAATAGTACCAAATTCGGTGAAAGCTGAGTTTAAAAAAATGATCCTTAAGAGGAAACAAGTGTTTTCGCACTCTAACGAGGCGCTACCTTTTAACACCTCGATCGTTGCCACAATTCGTACGGAGACTAACGAACCCGTATATTCCAAGCTATACCCTTACCCCATGGGAGCAGCTGATTTCGTTAACACAGAAATCAAACAGCTGTTAAAGGATGGCATTATCAAGCCCTCTAGGTCTCCATATAACAGCCCGACATGGGTTGTTGACAAAAAAGGACTTGATGCAGACGGCAACAAGAAGAAACGGCTGGTGATCGATTTCAGGAAACTGAACGAACGAACCATCGCCGATCGTTACCCTATGCCAAGCATTCCTATGATTCTAGCGAACCTAGGAAAGGCAAAATTTTTCACTACCCTAGACTTAAAATCGGGGTACCACCAGATTTATCTGGCTGAAAAAGACCGTGAAAAAACGGCTTTCTCCATAAACGGAGGAAAATATGAATTTTGCCGTCTACCCTTTGGACTGAAAAATGCGGGAAGCATCTTTCAAAGGGCAATTGACGACGTACTACGGGAACAGATTGGGAAGATTTGTTACGTCTATGTAGACGACGTGATAATTTTTTCCGAAAATGCTGCAGACCACGTTACTCACATCGACACAGTCCTAAAAAACCTGTGCGAAGCCAACATGAGAGTGGCACCGGAAAAGACAAAATTCTTCAAAGGAAGCGTTGAGTTTTTAGGCTTTATCGTTACATCAAACGGAGCCAGAACAGACCCGGAAAAGGTAAAAACCATCCAGGAATACACTGAACCAAAAAATTTGTTCAGTCTCAGGTCGTTCCTAGGGTTGGCTAGCTACTACAGAAGTTTTGTTAAAGACTTCGCCACCATAGCTAGACCACTCACCTCCATACTCAAGGGAGAGAATGGCACTGTTAGCAAGCACATGTCAAAAAAGGTTGCTATCGAGTTTGATGAGTCCCAACGCAGAGCGTTCATGCGCCTGCGAGATATTTTGTCGTCGGAAGATGTGATACTAACGTATCCAGATTTCAAACTTCCATTCGATTTAACCACCGATGCCTCAGCAAGCGGTATTGGTGCAGTACTGTCCCAAAAAGGCAGGCCCATCACAATGATATCCCGCACGTTGAAAGACTGCGAGCTCAATTACGCAACCAATGAACGAGAATTATTGGCAATTGTTTGGGCCATAGGAAAATTACAAAATTACCTATACGGCACAAAAGAGATCCGAATCTTTACAGACCATCAACCTCTTACCTTCGCTGTATCCGAGCGAAATACGAATGCAAAAATTAAACGATGGAAAGCATTCATCGAAGAACATAATGCCAAGCTATTCTACAAGCCCGGAAAGGAAAATTTTGTTGCCGACGCTTTGTCACGGCAAAACATAAACGCTATACAGCACGAACCTCAATCTGATGTAGCCACTATTCACAGTGAACTGTCCTTGACCTACACGGTCGAATCCACCGATAAGCCGGTAAACTGCTACAGGAACCAAATAATCCTAGATGAAGCAGAACAACCTTTACG
This sequence comes from Drosophila bunnanda, assembly GCA_035046265.1. Taxonomy (NCBI): domain Eukaryota; kingdom Metazoa; phylum Arthropoda; class Insecta; order Diptera; family Drosophilidae; genus Drosophila; species Drosophila bunnanda. Next base: position 11,808,242 of record JAWNOB010000075.1, read on the forward strand.
GCGACACTTCATAGTTTTCGGGACCAAAAACCGTCACATAATCCAATTCAATAACAAGGACTCACTGATCGGATTGGTCAAAGAGGTAGTGAACGCAGATGTTGTAAATGCCATTTACTGCGATCTCTCCGCATTAGCATGCATCCAACATGCCTTGGTGACCGAATTCCCGGCAACCAAGTTCTGGCACTGCAAAAAATTCGTGAACGACATCACGGATGCAAGTGAACAGAAAGAAATAATTACCTGCGAACACAACCGCGCTCACAGGGCAGCTCAGGAAAATGTCAAGCAAATCCTTCAGGATTACTATTTTCCAAATATGTCCAAACTCGCCAACGAAGTGGTTTTAAATTGCAAGACATGCACCAAGGGGAAGTACAACAGACACCCCAAGAAGCAGGAGTTGGGTGTCACGCCAACCCCCTCATATGCTGGCGAAATGCTACATATAGACATATATTCTACCGATAAGAGGTTTTTTTTAACCTGTGTAGATAAATTTTCAAAGTTCGCTGTAGTACAGCCACTACCTTCTAGGGCCATAATCGATGTGCGCAGCCCTATATTACAGCTAATAAATTTTTTCCCAGACGTTAAAACCATATATTGCGATAATGAGGCGTCCTTTAATTCGGAGACCATAACCTCACTATTGAAAAACCAATATAACATTGACATTGTCAACGCACCCCCCCTACACAGCAGCTCGAACGGGCAAGTGGAGCGATTCCACAGTACCTTAACTGAGATAGCTAGGTGCATGAAAATCGATCGAAAGATCGACGATACCGCAGAGCTTATTATGAGAGCCACGGTAGAATATAACAGGACTATACATTCAGTGACAGGGCTGCCACCCATACAGGCCTTGCACTCAGCCAGTGCCGAACAAAAATCGGCAATAATAAATAACATTAAAAAGGCACAACAGGCCAATCTAGATAGGTGCAACCCTACTAGACAGAACAGAATTTTTGAGGTAGGAGAAAAAGTATACCTCAAAAATAACAAAAGGTTAGGAAATAAACTAACCGCACTGTACACAGAAGAGCGTGTACAAGCAGACATGGGAACGTCTGTTCTTATTAGAGGGAGGGTGGTCCACAAGGACAACCTTAGATAAAAAATACCCCTCTACTTTTATACATTTTTTACTTCATTTTATTCATAGTAGGTTTAACCTTTCGCCTCCTTACAGGATCGTGGGAATTTTATTGATAACGTTAACTATGGTTAACGCTAGAATTATGGATTACTCGCACGCTCAGTATATCCCAATTACGGACGGGATTGCGTTGGTATGGGAAGATAGAAACCTTCTTAGACATTCAAGTAATTTGTCCGAATTTGCAATTATAATAGAAGAAACTACCAGGTTGTCCGATTTATTTCCACATTCTCATATGAAAAAATTGTTAGACGTCGACACCGAACATGTTAGAAGTTTATTGTCCGTTTTAAAAATACACCATAGGATGGCCAGGAGCCTAGACTTCCTAGGCACCGCACTCAAAGTAATTGCGGGCACACCTGATGCTACCGATTTTGATATGTTAAAAATTTCCGAAGCACGCCTAATTGATTCAAATAACCGACAGGCTGTAATAAATACACAGACACAGAATAAAATTAATGAACTAACAGAGGCCGTTAATAAAATTATCAAGGCCAAACAAAATAATATAGTTGACACTTCTCACCTGTACGAGGTACTTCTAGCCAGAAATAGAATACTAATAACCGAGATTCAAAATGTTATGCTTACAATCACGCTTGCAAAGGCCAACATAGTAAACCCAGCAATTTTTAACCAGAATGATTTGAAGTCTGTATTTGTTGATCACCCCACGGAAGTCCCTATCATTAGCTTACTAGAAGTATCTAACATTAGAGTCCTTCAGTCCGACAGTATAATCCATGTGCTAATCGCATACCCTAAGATTAAAATTACTTGTAAAAAGGTCACAATCTTCCCCGTATCACATCGACATACCATCCTGCAATTGAAGGAGAATACAGTAGCCGAATGCATTAGCGGCGTCTTAGCGGTCACCGAGTGCGTACCAACAACTTACGCATCATTTTGCAAACTTGCGGCCCATGACACTTGCGCTCGAGGCCTACATGCGGGGAGTACCGCACTATGCGAGACACAAGCCAGCCATCTAAACCCCATCACGTTAGTGGACGATGGAGTAATGATAATTAACGAGTGCCCAGCTAAAGTCAGCACTGACGACGGCCCTGAAATAGCCACCAACGGCTCGCATCTCATCACTTTTGAGCGAGTGGCTTTCATCAATGGCACCAAATACTCAAACCAACGTGAAGCCGTAAGAAAGACTCCGGGCATGGCGGCATCCCCGTTACTCAACATCATCGGCCACGACCCCACGTTAAGCATGCCACTTCTCCAGAGGATCAACAACCAAAACTTGGAAGTCATCCAAGGGCTCAAGGAGGAGGTGAAATCGGCGGGAACTACTGACATCTGGTTCGCGGTCGGCGTGGGAGCCAGTCTTCTCATCAGCTGCTCCTTCCTACTCATCATGATGCTGAGGAGGAGACGAGACGCGCGGGAAATCCAACAAGTCGTCGATAAATTCCAAATGATCGAGGACGATCATATTTCTAAGGGGAGAGTTGTTAACACTCTTAAGGAATAATTATAAGTCGGTATGTTAATACGGTTAAAGAATAATTATAAGTTGGTATATTAACACTGTTAAGGAGTAATGATAAGTCGGTACACATCTTGGGTGATTATTGGATCACCCTAATGTTTAATTGTAAAATCAGCATAAACATCTTTAGGGGCCGAGCCTGATTCTTATTGGTGCACGGTATGGTGAGTTATGTTGATTTTGCTAGTGTCAGCACTTTGGCTGCACGAGCGGTCGGCTTGCCGGCCGCGCTTAGCTTACAAAAATTCCTTTGTCTTTAGTTTTTTTTGAGAAACCGAATAAAGAGCACAAGCTCATATTCAGAATAACTCCGGCAACTGCCGTTAAATATCTTATTATTATCAATCCTGTCTGAGTCTCTAGGCCAGCGGGAGCAGAAGGGCAGTCACCCTTCCACCGTAATCGCCATATCTCATCGATTGACGATACTGGCCAACCGGCCACCTAAACAGTGACAGCTGCGAGGGAATCCAAAGGAGGTTTAATACATGTCTTTGGACTTCGCGGGAGAAAATTATAATTTGCATCCCCCCCTTCCAATAGGGAACTTCATCTATTTGGGTGGGACTACTATGAGCTCTTAAATTATAGGTTAAAAAGGGGTATATTCTTCTGAATTTGACTTTAAATATATAATATAATATATAAGCTTTAATTTATATAAAAAATCTGTTTCAATTATATAACAATTTTAAAGGAAATTTTAGTTCTTTGAGGACTTTGTTTATTTCAAGTGTGTAAATTTTTATAATTCTAAGTACACTTAGGTTCACCCTAAAGCCCATGGCTCGTTAAGCAACAACAATTTTTGGGGTGCCAGCATCTGCGGAGGCGGTGAAAAGAGGAGGAGCAGCAAGATAGAGAGAAAGAGTCAGAGAGTAAGAGTAACTACTGGAGATGCGAAGAGTTCGAGGAATAGGTAAAAGTGTCGAAAGCGTAAACAAATATTACACATTTAATTATGACAAGGTGACTCGGCTACGCCTCTGCTTTGCCTTTACACTGATCCGCAGCTTACTGGGAAATTCATCTAGGAAAATTCATTTGAAATTTTATACGCTTGCTTGGCCCGCTGACTTCTGGCTGACACTAATGCCTTTAATGATCCCTGTTGTCGCTCAAAAGTTGGAGGAGTGTCATTGGACTCCCATTGTTTTTGGTGACGGGCTAAACGCAGACTTTCCATGGGAAATGGTTACGTGATTAAGTTGGCAACACAAGATCAGTGGAGCGGAAAATGTCAGTTATTAAAAGATCTAAAAAGATGTTTAGTAATTATTTTGTAATTTTTGCAAATTGCAAATTGAAGTTGGTGCACGGTGAGAATTAATTGGGGATTTCCCACTATATTCATTAGCTTAGCTTAGCTTTCGAGAAAATAGTCAAATTAAAAACGAAGCATATCGATTAAGAAAAAAAGAACAAAAAATTTAGGGATACCGAATTTATTATACCCTTGCGGTTCGTTCACAAAAATCATTATAACTTAGCCAAAAATTCAATAATTTCAAATCGTAAATTTTGAAAATTTTAACGATGTAACCCCTTATAAAATTGTGAAAATTTTTAAAAAATTAAAATTTTCTCGGACATAGCTAGATCAACTCGGCTGTTGATGCTGATCAAGAATATATATGATTTATAGGGTCGGAAATGACTCCTTCATAGCGTAAGGTTCTGACTGAAATTATAATACCTGAAAATAACTAAAATAACCTGAAATATAACTATAATAATATAAATATAAAAATATTGATAAATATTGATTCAAAGAGTGCGAAGATTTCGATCCTATGTTTGATAAATGTTTTTAATGTGCATGAAAACCTTTAAGTACTGCTGCACAATCAATTTAGAAGGAAAACCTCTTCTCTTTAATAATTTCATAAATTCACGAATTAAAATGTATCATTTTTTAACAATATATTTTTAGATACAAAAAAAAAAGTACGACAAAATCATAATCAAACAACTTAAGACGTTTTTAAACTGATCATAATGGAAATTAATAAGCTCTACATGGAATATAGGTAGTTTGATAGGACTCGCAGGATCTCTAAAGATTACAATAATTTCCCTATTTTAATTATTTTTATCTTTTTCATTTATATAACTGTCCCTGGGCTTCAATTCCCTCGTCTTGATATATGGCATCTGGGGCCAGTCCCAAGTCGTTGGCATTGAGGTCTCGTAGTTGAAGTTATAGAGATGCGATTGCAGCCACTTGCGTTTATCCTGCGGCTCCGGATACGTGGAGGCCAAGCCTCTGTCGTAGGCACATTGGGTCACCGCAATGGCAATGTTCAAGGATACATCCCGGATCTTGGACAGCGGTGGATATAGCGAACCGCGTTCAATGTCACTGATCTCCACAAATTTGGCCAACTCCTTGGCGGCGATCAGGAACATCTCGTCGGGTATGTGATGGGTGCCCGTGCAAATCACACCCAAGGCAAGGCCCGGAAAGATGTACGCGTTGTTGCCCTGTCCGGAATGGAAGGTCTTCTCACCCATAGTGACCGGCGGAAAGGGTGAGCCCGACGAGAAGATCACACGGCCCTCCGTTTGCTTGTAGGCATCTTCGGCGGTGCACTCCGCCTTGACGGTGGGATTGGACAGCGCAAAGATCAAAGGTCTCTCGTTATTGGCCGCCATGATGTTGAGGATCTCCGTGGTGAAGATGCCGCCGGTGGCCGATACACCAATGAGGACACTCGGCTTGACCAGGCTAACGATCTCGGCCAGATTTGTCATCGGAGGCATGTCCTTGACATACTTGACAGCCTGGTGGGCATCCAGGTTGCGGGACTTGGTCAGCAGACCGTCGGCGTCCACCATGTAGATCTTGCTGTAGGCCTCCTCGATGCCGAGACCATCCACTACCATGGCCTTGACCGTGAGATTAGCGATGCCAATGGCCGCGCCACCAGAGCCGGCGAACAGGAAGGTGTAATCCTTTAAGGACTTCTGTGTAACCCGCTGGGAGGCATAAAAACCGGCCACGGCAACGGCGGCAGTTCCCTGGATATCATCGTTAAAGGTGCAGTAAGAGCGGCGGTACTTTTCCAGGAAGCGAAATGCATTGGGATTGCCAAAGTCCTCAAACTGGATGAGAGTATTTTGGCCATATCGCCGTACCACAGCCTCCATGAACTCATCGATGAAGTCGTCATACTCCTGTCCGACCACTCGCTTCTGGCGCAAGCCCAAGTAGAGCGGATCCTCCAGCAGCTTGATATTATTGGTGCCCACATCCGCCATGATGGGCAGACACTGGTGCGGCTTGATCCCGGCCAGAGCCGTGTATAGGGACAGCTTGCCCACGGGTATACCCATGCCGTTGGCCCCCAAATCTCCCAATCCCAGGATACGTTCACCATCCGTCACACAGATGGCACGCACATCCCATTCTGGCCAATTCTTGATCACATCGAAGACATGCCCGCGGTCGTTGTAGGTCACAAAGAGGCCATGAGGACGTCGGTAGATCAACCCAAAACGCTGGCACGCCAAACCCACCGTCGGTGTGTACACAATGGGCATCAAGTCCTCGATATTCTCCGAGAGAAACCGAAAGAACAGGCGCTCGTTGAAGTCGTGGAGCTCGGTCAGGTAAAGATACTTATTCAGCGGATTCTCGTACCTATTCACGGAGATCTCGCACAGCTGCAGTTGCTCCTCCTGCGTCTTGTAGCGGGCAGGTAGGATACCATGGATGCCCAGCGTCTGGCGCTCCGCCAAGGTAAAGGCCAGACCCTTGTTCAGGCGGGGATCGCGAAGGTGATCAAGGCCACGCACCTGCGAGGGAGTGATAATGTCGCCAGTTACCTCGTGGTAAGACCGGATGGCCAGCACCGTGCCACAGCGGCTTTGCCACAGTTTGCTGGCGAATCCCCACAAGCTTGATCGGAAATACATTTTGTAGTTCGTAGCAATGCTTTCCTTTTGAAGTAATAGTTTTAGATTTTAGCTCACAGCTTTGTTTGGCTATTGTTATTTTGGGTTAATACTTTATTTACTGATTATAGTTAATATAAAATTCAGGGATTACTTGAAAACATAACGTATAATGAATCGCTATGTGTTTTGGCCTAAAACTTTGTATCTAACATCATTAGATACTTATTTTTGAAATAACCCTTTATTTTGTATTTCAACCTGATCACCTTTTTTTGTAAATAATTCCAAGATGAAATATATAACATTTCGTATCAAAATCAGTAATTAAAGAAGCAATTATATCTTATGGAAAATTCTAAATTTAATTCTTTATTTCGCTTTTAATTTTGTTCAATCGAATTAGTTGGCAATTGATTTTGATTAAGGCTCCTGAGAGTTGTCTGTAAATCCCGGTTCAGACTCCTTTGTACAATGCTCAGCTCCAGGTAGCACTTGACATAGTCCTCCGAAGTGGCTGACAGCATTCTGACCAGATTCTCTCGCACCAGGCGCACTGTGCTCAGCTGGTAGACATTCTTCGAGGACACCATACAGGGCAGATCCTCGTCACGACCCTCGAGAAGCTTCAGGCGTCCGCCCATGTCCAAGAAGCGCGTCTTCAGGAGCTTCTTCTTGTAGATCAGTTGCCGCTCACGTTTTCGCAGCTTCCTCAGATAGTCAACTACCTCCTCGGGGATGATGTTGAGGTTGTCAGGGTCCTGGTTCATTTTTTCGGACACAATTTCTGAATTTTGGGCTACAGCCGAGAAAATGTTTAGATATTTATTGTGGCTGCAATCTTGGCATATATATCTAAGTTCGGGGTCTGATTTACTCTGAATAACATATTTGTTATATTATAATATTTTACTACAACAAATTCTTCTCAAAGATAACCCAACAAAATTAATAAGACTTGACTTAAACAATGCCAAATCAATTAACAACATTTACAAAATGTTTGTCAACCAAAAAAGACTTCTTTTTTATACAAATTTGTGACATTTGTGAGCCTCTCAAAAAATATTGTAATAGATTCATATTTTCCCCCCGCAGCTTTTTATGGTGCTTCTTCACACCTCTGAGCTAAGGTTCAGACACTATTATGATTTCATCGGAGCGAAACAAAGAGTATCCATGGGATACAATGGCAATGCTAATCACATTAATAAATTATCCGCACCTCCGGTTGGAGCCTCACACTAGCATCTATCTATCTATCTATCTATTCCCATTCCGATCGTGTATTCGTGTAAATGAAATATTCTATTGGCTGAATTGTTTTTTGCCTTATTCATGACTGGACATTTGCAGTGGCTAAACATTAATTTTTTTTCTACCCCTTGGACTGGCCCCTCTTTGCCACGATTTATTCAAATTATATTTAATGGCCTTTTGTTGTTGACTCTGTCACTGTGCTAAATGGCAATACAAATTCCCCAAGTTTATTGGAATTTTTTTTTATACTCTATGAGCATTTGTGAATTAGTTGGAAATGGTTGACATCAAGGGGAGGGAGGAGAAGAGGGCTATTTTAAATTTATTTATTAATTTTCTAACATACTGACTTGCACGATTTTTTTTTAATATTTATGAAAATGCTTTGATTGTTTAAACTAGAAAATTTTACAGTTGAAAATTGATTGTAGCTAAATCACAAATCTCTCAACCTTTCTAATATCTTTACCACCTCTGAATTCTTTCCTTGACACGCCTAAAGCAAGAAAGGAAGCTAACTTTGGGAAGCCGAAGTTTGTATACCCTTAAAGTTCGAAATTGCTTCAGGGACTGAAGTTGAAATTGATCATAAGTAAGCCTAAAAAGCATTAATCTCTTAGTATTTTATTATTATTTTATAAGGATTTTTTAATTTATTTGAATGTATATTTATCTTGACAATTACTGCTATTTTTCGGCGGACCTCAAATATTAGCACTTTTGAACTATATATTTATTGATATTTTTATATGACAATTTTTTCAACAAGTCAAGATTTAAATATCGCATAACTTAGTCAAAAATTTATTAATTTCAATTCGGAAGGCTTTTCTATGTTAGTATTTTTTGGGTTAATAAATCTGCATACTCAATTTTAAATTTTAAAAAATTAAAATTTTTGCCAATTTTTGGAAATTTTAACAATGTAACCCCTTATATTTTTTTTTGAAAAAATGGACAAATTTTCAAAAATTTAGTTTTTGCCCGGACATGGCCAGATCGACTCGGTTTTTGATGCTGATCAAGAATATATATGGTTTATGGGCTCGGAAATGACTCCTTCACTTGACTAAATTTGTAATACTCTCTGAAAGGGCATAAAAAACGAGCTACAAATCTGAAGTATTCCCCAAACTTCAATGGAATTACGCTTGAACTTGCTTTGTGTGAAACAAGTTCTCCTGCTCTCCGATTTCACATTAAAGACCACACGCGTCTTGGGTGCCATTTATGAGCATTTAATCCTTTTGGGCAGCCCAACAATAGCCAAGAAAGCAACTACATCAAGCGGAAACCGAAAAAAAGGGAGTGTATTTGTGGCAGGGGACAACAACTTGGGTTGATTTATATGATCGCCGGGCGATTCATATTTCTATGGCTTTCACTGTCGACCATAAATATAGTTTTTTTTTTCCTTTATATATGTGTGACTCCCACAGCACTCTGAGGAAATTAAGCCCGAAATGAAGACATTCAAAGTGTGAGGCAAGGTGTGCCAAATGAATCCGATGGAGGGGAAAAATATGTAAATTTTTCAGTGGCTTCTGGCTTAGACACACCCCTTTGAAGGGTGTCCCCACACACACACTTTGCTTCATTTTCGGCTTGACCTCACAATTAGTTGCAATTGTAAAAATCTCCGATTTGTGCTGGGCTTTTGGCCACTCGAAAGTTTTCTATTTACCTTTACACATTTGTATGGCTCTCCAAAAAAAGAAATTTCTCCAATTTCGCTGTACTTGTAAGGAGAGAAATAAAAAACAAACCTTCACCGTGTGTGGCCTTTGTTTTTCTTGTAAAAAGGGCAAAACCTTTACAGAACAACGTGCCTTCTCTTTTTCAAGTTGTACTTGGCTTTTTAGTGTGTTTGTTTTTTTTTGTTACAACTAAGCCATAAAGAAGAAATGTTAGAGAGTCATGTAAAAGTCGGGCTACTGTTTAACCGGTTGGTTTGGCTAAAATGCTGAAATCTGGCACAAATCTATTAGCCTGGCTGGCAAATAAAAAATTCTATAATGGAAGCTAATGGTTTGGGTTTTTAAAAGAAAAATTTCTACACAGAACTTGGCCTAAAGTGGTGAAAATAGAGGACTTTCCAATGTATCAAACATTTTTGGTTAAAGATAAACTATCAGTTTCTTTTTTAATATTTTTATTAAGCTGTGAGCTAAGTATATAGTAAATGCTAATGAATTTATACAATTAACAATTAATATAATTGATTACCCGCATCGTAAGGAAAAGTGTTGATATATTTCCCTACCAAAAACTCTCAAGAAAATGTAAATAAAATCTGATATTTTATGTGAATCTTGTTCCACTTGACTGGCAAAGCGACAAATACTTTAAATACTTTATCTGCGGCCTAGACGATTGCCTCATTCGGCACTTGAGATCATTTAATTTGCACTTAAAGTGAGATATGAATTTCAAGCTAATTTTCATTGTAATGCTGTCAGCCGCGGAGAAACAGTGAAGTGAGACCATTAAGGCGACGCGACATTTGCAGTTTCCATACACACTCAGACATAACTATAATAAACACATATTGCATAGGCCTTAATTTGACAACTGAGAGGCATGAAATGACACCAGACAGCTCCAGCTGGCCACTCATTAATCTGTCTAAATAAAGAACGTTCCGAGCGAAATCAAGAAACATTTTTGATGCCGGAGTTTTGGGGCAAAAGTTGTAAATTGATTTGCCACCAAATATGGCGGACAGCTTCGCTCTAAATTTCTTGTTATTTTTGAAAAATTCGCCAGAGCTCAGCAAATAAAAATCATTCATGGATCGCATTCGGGTAATAAATCTAGGCGAAGTATTTCCATTTTTGGCGGGAGAGTTCCGACTTCGATTCAAAGTGTGTTCGAAACTGCTCCAAAGTGTCCGAAATGTTTTTACTTTTGGCGCGCAGCATGATCGGAATATATAATTCACTAACTGAGATCATTAGGAGCCACAGCAGGTGGAATTCGTCGGACTGAATGTTTTCATAAATAACAAATGCTAAAGCGAAACATTTCCATAAATACAACACCACCGCCTCCCCCTGGCTACCAGTCCGGTAGGAATTGTGTTAAAACTTATTAATTTACATTGGCAGGTGCAGGGGGGAATCGACAAAAGATTATAATAAATTTGTTTTATTGCAATAAATCGAGATTTAAATGAAATCACAGGTTTAGCAGATTAATTTGGAATTTTGTGCGGCTTTTGTAGATTTAATAGGGGTATTCCGTTTAGATTTATACGTATTTTAAGAAGATTAAGTAAAATTTTAGAGTTTTCATAACCTTGGACTGATTTTTAGTCAGAAGCTGTGAAGGAGTCATTTCCGAGCCTATAAACCATATATATTCTTGATCAGCATCAACAGCCGAGGCGATGTAGCTATGTCCGGTCAAAAAATAAATTTTCGAAAATTTTTCCATTTTTTCAAAAAAAGATAAGGGGTTACATCACTAAAATTTTCAAAAATTGGCAAATATTTTAATTTCTTAAATTTTAAAACTAAATATGCAGATTTGTTAACCATTAAAAAACTAGCACAGAAAAGCTAACCGAATTAAAATTAATGCATTTTTGGCCGAGTTATGTTATTTGAAAAACTTGGTTTTACTCAAAAAATAAGCCTATAAAAATGCTTTATTTTTATACCTTTTAAAGGTATTATGATTTTAGTCACAAGCTTGTAATAATGTGAATGAGTCATTTCCGAGCCTATAAACCATATATATTCTTGATCAGCATCGACAGCCGAGTCGATCTAGCCATGTCCGGTCAAAAAATAAATTTTTGAACATTTTTCAATTTTTTTCAAAAAAAGATAAGGGTGTTACATTGTTAAAATTTTAAAAAATTGGCAAAAATTTGAATTTTTCTAAATTTCAAATTGAGTATGCAGTTTTATTAATCTTATAAAAACTAATATTAAAGTGCTTTCCGAATTAAAATAAGCGCCTTTTTGGCTTAGTTATGACTTTTTTAAACTTTGATATGTCATAAAAATGGTCATATAAAAATGTTGATAAATATCGGTTTAAAGAGTTTGATTCCTGAATTTATTTGCAAATGTTAGTGTATATAATTTTCGAATTCTTGAAGTTAGTTTTTTTTTTTTAATGTTTTAATAGAGCTAATAAATATTTTCAAATATTTTACAAGCTCAACAATTCCGTCCTGCCCAACATTAATGTGTTGCTCAAGATGATTCCTGCAACATTTGCTTAGCAATAGTTTCTAGGGCATTTCGCCATGTCAAATATTAGTTTTTGTGATAAATATAAGTAAGATACCTGACATCTTTTTTCAATAAATTAAAACACAGATGAACTTGTTATTACTAAATAAATTACTACTCATAGCTTAAGCTCTCTGACTGATTTTTAAGTCGTCAAAAATTCGTTTTAAAAATACCTGAATACCCTAAATGACCAATATTATTCGTTATTTATTCGCTTAATTTCGATGTTAAACGAGCAACGAAACACAAATTAATGGCTGAGCTTTTAAGATGGTTATTTCGATCAGCCGGCTCTGGGGGCCTCCCCTATTACCATATTTGGTATATTTATTTATTTTCGACACATTATTTGTAGCGAGACTTGAAATATTTACACAATTTCCAAATGAAAAATGTAATTCCAATTTAAATAAAACCGTTTTCAAAGTTGCCGCTGGAGTATTGAGCTCCGGCTCAAAAATATATATACATTTTTGGGTGACCCCTGGCTTATCGCCTCGTGCGATGTCATAAATTCATTTGAAATGTTGCGTGGGTTGAGCTTGAACCTATTACTTATTATTGATAAACTATTAATGGAGGCAGCAACTGATTTAATTTACAATTTCGATTCGAGTCGCTCTTGCAATTGAATTCTTCGTTTTACTCTGTTAGAATTTATGTTTTGGCCACTAATATTTTATGGTCGTTTTATTGGGGGAACCAATAGAGGAGAGATTTCTACATATTTTTATGGTGTTTCTTGGGTTGTTTTGGAAAGTTGCTTAGCATATGGATATGTATGTCTCGATTTGGTTTTCCATCTTTCACTGCCTCGCCCCCTGTCAGTTTTTAATCACCCCGAAATTAAGCATGCAACACCAACGCACTTTAATTGTTCGCCAACGAGCCAACAATTTATGGCTCGCCTTGTGTCCCCGATCCAAATCGAAGTGCACTCGCAGCACTCTGATTCGATTCGATTCGATTCGATTCCATTCCCATGTCCCCTTCATTGGCTTCAATTCTATTTAAAGGTCTTTTCAATTTGCAAGCCCAATCGATGATCATCAGCGTTCTTGATTGGTCCAGACGTTGGACTATATATTTCTGCACTCTTTGATTCAGTTTTGAGTTCTTTTATTCTGTCTTTATGAATTTATTGGTCGATCGTTATAGTTTATAGTTTAGTGCTGGAAAGTGTGGACTTCCTGGGGAGCATTTTTATGTCGCCAAAGTTTATTTATTTTTGGCTTTCTAAACTAGCAACAAAGATTTTCTTTTACTTGTAATGGGTTATCAGATTACTAACTAGAATTATATAAAAAGTCTGTCTGTATTTTTGAAAACAATGATGATTAGTTCTTCTTTTTAAAAGTACTTTATAAAGGCAGCCATAAAAATTGAATAATAATAATAATTCAGGAACCTATTTACTCCGCAATTTATTAAAAGGGTTCTACGTCCTCAAATAATACTCCAAAATTGGGCTGCTATTTAGAAACCTCTCCCGTGAACTGTAAAAAAATAGTATATAATAATGCAAATATTTCTATAAAATGTATAAAGAAACCCCTCCTCTAACACGTAAAAATGGGTATATTATTATAATATTCCATTTCTGTAAACTGAAGTTTATTCTCAAAATTTTTTTAAAGAACTATATAATACTATATATGTTTTCTATTATAGTGTTATTTTATAATAGTAATCTCTATGAAGTATGAGCATTTTCTTCTTGTGTATTAACCACACTTCAATCCCTTTCCTTATCTCCTGTCAAAGCCACAATAATTCACTTTTGGTTCAAATAAATGACATATGCATATATTGACACAAGACCCAACTGAACCAACTGACTGTTGTCCAATCTCCCCCTTTCGAAAATCATCCCTATTTAAACCCACAAAACTCAGCTAAATGAAACCCTTTGTGGGCTAATAACATTATTGACAGGTGAAAACCATAAACTGCGCCGGAACAGAACAGGAAGTCGGGGGGACATCAGCAATATTACCCTCGATAAGGACGCACTTCCCTTTTCAATATATTTTCTTTAGTTTTTTTTTTGGCAATGTGACTCACAGTAGCTGGCCAAGAGATTTGGTAACAAAGCTAGGTAAAACTCTACCTGACTCTGCCACATTAACATTACAATTGTCAGCTGTAAATTATCGGGAGAGAGGAGACTGTGATACCAACAAAATTAGCATATTTGGCCACTGTGCCCCTTGTGGGCCAGGCCAAGACACAAAAACCCGGCCCGACAATGGCTTAGGTAGCCGTAAATTGTCAGGGGCTGGCCTATGTTTTGGGCCTATGCTAATGTCGATCGTTGTCGGCCCACACTTAACTCCCGGATCGGATGGGATTGTATCCGACGGATTGAGTCGCGTCTCCTCGTGCTTGTGTATCCCTCGGATTCGTGCTGTGGCATAAACAAACCCATAGGATCGTGTTGCAGTTGTTGCATTGACTGCGACGGTCCATTTGATGGTTGTATTTGTTCTAGGGACCAGCTGTGTTTTCACACTCACTCTCGAACTCAAGGTTGACAATGCTGTGAATAGCCCAGCTTGGGATGCTGCGGGAATCGTTAAACAAAGGCGATCGCAGTTAAAAACTTCTGTAATAAAAGCGAAACCTTGGGGAAAACAAATCTTTAACCAAAGAATGAGTGAAACTAATCCGAAGGAAACTTTTTTATAGGTGTTGTTATACCTTTCAGAAGAACATTAAGATTTATTCATAGGTTCCCTAAACCAATTAAATTTTATTAGAGTTATACATCTTCTTGTGGCAAATCTTTGGCACTGTTCACTATACTATATGATCCATAATTGAGTCAACAAATAATGCCTGACTAATGGTACTCATTAAACTAATCTCCTATAGTTTTCGACCTTTCAAATCGAACTTATCAGCTTGTCTAGCAACATTTTTGGAATCTCTGCTTACAAATAATTATTTTCCCAGCCGAAATAAGATCCTACTAATATGTTTTCTGGCATTTCTATGATTTCTTTTTAATTTTTTCGCTGATGAACCTAAATCCCCGAGGACTATAGTCAGTCAGTGCCTGGTCTGGTGGAAGATCACGTGTCCTCGAACCGCGACGTCTGCAATACTAATGTCAATTTGTCAGGCTACCAAATCGAGGCACACACAGAGCAAGTGCCCGTCACACCCTCCTCCTCCTCCTCCTCCTGCTTGGTTTTTCTGGCTCTTCCCGGAGCTGTAGCCTCAGATCCCGGAGATTCTGAAGAGTCTTTGTCGTTGTCGCATGATATATGAGTGCCCTGCCCAGTTGCTTCTGCCTCAACAGCGGCCTGTGGCTGCCGTAACCGCGCCTCTTAAGAACTAAAGATACACTGGGAAAATATAAGGGTACTGAAGGAGTGTAGAATCTAGGGTTTTCCATATCCTGAATATTTGAAAATACATATTTTTCTGTGGAATATTATTTTGAAAGCAAAAGGAGAATAGAACAGCGATCATATACCATGATAATTTACAATGTATTTAGAAAAGAATCCTATTTTTTTTTGCTATATTTCCTAACTAGTTCTAGCATTGCTGTAATAGAAACCAATTTTTATTTATTTATTTACAATTTACAAAACAAATTACCAAAGAACTTATTTTAGGCTTTCCTTGTGTAAATGATTTTTTTTACTAATTAAATTTTATGTTTTTTTCTGTAAATGATTTTTGTAGTAATAAAAATATATTTCGTAATATCTTTTTAACTTTATCGAACAGTTTTTCGTATCTTTCGTTATCTTTTTTTGAATTTTGAATATTTAAAATATTTAAAAAAATTTTCTCCCAGTGCATATTCCAAACCCAAGCCGATGTTGAGCCGAAGTCGAGGCCGCTCCCGAAGCCGGTTCTCCTCGTTAACTGCGCTGCGGCTGCGACGTGGGCAGCGATTGCGCGTCGGCGTTTTAGCCTGTTCTCAGCTCCACTCTTTGCTCTTTGCTTTGCTGTTTGTTTTGCGCCAGTGCTTCGTTTTTACGTTTTTGTTTTCGCTCCATTCGCCTCTCCGTAACGCCACGCTCTGGGCGCAACATCGGATCGGCTGACTGTTCAGTTTCTTGTGACTCTCGGAGCGGTTAACTTGGTCGATCGGCGGGCATGCGCGGCTCTACTGTATCTGAATCTGAAGAATTGTAAGAGGAGGAAGCCGAGGCAGAAGAAATACAAAAAAAAAACCCGTCTCTCGCGCTATATTCGTCGACATTGTTGTTATTGCTGGTGTCTATCTCTGTGCCTTTTGTCAATGTTTTTTAAGCCAACCCCAGAGGAAGGCGCATAATTCGGATTTTCCTCTGAAAATTTCCTAAAAAAGAAGCAACAAAAAAATTGTAAACAAAAATATCAAACAAAAATTTCTAACAAAAAAATTGTTTCAAAATTGTGTTGTGTTGTGAAAAGTGAAAATCCGGGATCTGTAATGATCATCTAAAAGAGAGGAAAAAACACGCGCTATTATCGATTCGGTTACTTATCAAGCACATGCTTATATTATACAATTTACCAACAGTCTTTTACAATCTGCTCACCACAAAAGTTGAATGGAATAAATTTTAATCTACTTTTTTGCACGCTACGTGACACTAAATGAAGTAAGTTTCCAACAATCTGCTCTGTAATCGGCATTTTGAACTGTTTACATTTTTTATTTAAAATATATATAAAGTATTTTCGCTTTGAGGAAGTGTAAAATGTTTCACGAACAATACGACAATATTACATTGACAGTGTGATTAAAAATATATAAAGCGGTGATAACACATACTTTTTTTGATTAAGTAGGAAGAGGGTTTTATTACAGATATTGTTGAGAATAAAAAAACCATTTTGAGACAATAAAAATATTAAAAAAATTTTTAATAAATTTAAGTTACTGCGCCAGTCATTGTTTGTGCTTTTTATAATGTTTTTACTTAAACTTTTATATTATAGTGGAAGAAAAATATGTGGTAAAAAATATAACTAACAAATTAAATTACAAGCTGTAAATGTTAATTTTTCGGCTTCAAATTTGTACGAATTTTTATTAAAAATCAATCACAACTAAGGAAAAAATATATTTATTTCAATTTGGAAAGCTTTTCTGTATTTGTTTTTATTAGGTTAATAAATCAGCATTTGGAGTTAATTAAAACAATTTGGTTAATTTTTTATCAATTTTAGTTAGTGATAATTTGGTTCTGAATATTAACATTTATTTGAAACATTTTATTTGTAAAAAATTAGGTTTTTAATGGCGAATCGAAATATATATGATTTTTGGCAATCATTTGCTTTTTAGCCTTCAAATGAAACCAAAAAGACTTCAAATATTACATTTTTAAAGACTTTTGTTTAATATTTTTGTAGAATACTTTAATATTATAAAAAAGAAAAATATAAATTAGCAAAAACAGCATTTTTTCAATTCGAAAAGATTTACTTTAGAAATCTTCTTAAATCTTTTAAAATATCTAAGAAACAAAATTGCTTTGTTAAAGTGTCAATTAATTTCTTTACCATTTCTTTTCTTATCTATATAATTTAACCCACATTTTCCATTCTTTCCAGCATGTTAATATTAAAACTACCTAAAATGTTTAGCCAACTTTGGCTTCTATTGCTGCTATCACTCTTAACCCTACAAGGCCCACGGCCAGCGGCCGGCAGTGGTTACAAGACGCCATCGAATGTGGAGTTGCTGGAGAACGATTCGCGATATATCTCCTATCAAGGTGAGTTTCGGGGCGGGGATTATCAAAAAAATGACATGAAAACTGTGTCAATTGCAAGGCAATCAATCAAGTCAGCCCACTTGAGGAAAACTGTAAGCTGTAGGCCATAAATTGGGTTGATGTCTGTCAGAACGCCAAGTGGCTCTAAGAGTCTGCACTCGATTACGCAAGGGAGAGGGTCCAACAGGTGTCATTTCCCATTTTATTTACTTGTCCGGCCCGGAATGTCAACAAAAGAATTCCCCAGACCGGACCAGTCGCATTTATGACACCTCTATAAATCCGTGTATCTCCGGCTTTTAATCAGAAATCGCTTCGTGTTTTGCATTTTGTTTAAATATTTGTTATTTTTTCTGGTTTTGCAACGGAATGTATCTTTGAGTGGGACACGAAATGCGAACTCAGCTCGAGGTTTCTGTTGACAATGATTTTAATTTTTTGTATAGGGTTTTCTTTATTTCTCCAACTCAGGTTAAATATTTAAAAATTCCATGGAAAATGATGGAAGCGAGAGAGCCCTTCAGAAACACTTGAATATTAAAGTTAAAAGGGAAGGTTATATGGGTCAATTTAAAAAAAAAATGTTGTAAAAATCTTAAGTTTAGTATTATTTATATTTTTTCAGATTTAATGTCAACTGCAAAACGATTTTACGATCCCGAAACGAGCTGGTATTCGGAAATGCTGTTCGATGTGGCCAGGAATCAAGTGATTGTCGGCGCCAGGTAAGAACCAGGAGCCCTTAACTCATGTTATTAGCCTTCTTATTATGGGTTTTCGTTTCCGGCCAATATTGAGTCACGGTTAAGCCGTGCACGTAGTCATTCTGACTGTTCTTTTGCGCCAAAGACCCAAAAGATTATTAGTATTATTATTTTTGTAGACTCACTTTTAATTAGTAGCACCGATAAGTGGGTCATTATTTTGAAAGTAGATAGCGTTAGGGAACCCAAAATAGGAAAAACACCCCCCGAAAATAAATCTTCTTGGACGTATGTAGGGGTTATCAGGCATTACGTAAAAACTCACTGATCCAGAGAAAATAAACAGATGCATTGCGTACGTAAAAAAGTGGCTGATAGTGTTCTTTTTTTGTGTACTTTTTTTTTGGCACATGACGCAAGTTTAAGTTTACAAAACACGTATAAAAAATGAAAGTGCATGCTTTGCTTTAACCAAAAATCTCTTTTATATCAGCAAAGTTCCAATAAAAAAGAACCCTCCAACAGAACCTTATCTCAAGTACCTGCTTTGGGCAAGGGAATAAATAAAGATAATTGTGTGGAAAAATAAAAATTAAAGGAAAAAATAATAAGGGAAAAGGTAAAAACGCTAAGGTAACCGAAAAAAAAAATATATCAGGGCAGAGAATAAGAGCGAAAGAGCATGTGTGTGTGTGTGTACTCCACTTATTTGTTGAGCAATTTAATATACTGCGAGTATACTCGAACTCGTACTCGCACTCATTCTCCTACCCATTCTCGTATCTGTATCTTGTAGTTTGTTTTTCATTTACGTGAGGCTCGAAGTCTATTTGTTTCTGCCTCGCATATAGATGCGGCACCTCTTCCAGTGGAAGTCCCGCGATAAGATACTCTTTGGGACGCAGATGTCTATAGTGTCGTCACATTGATAAACTTCATACCCATACCTATGCCTTAACCCATTGGAAGGTTGGGAAGTCGTTTATCATGCCCATTGTCGTCAATCATTTGTCGGACACTTTTCAGCTTGTGGCCACAGTATCTTTTCCCTATACTCACTCTCTTCCTTAACACTTTTCACACTCATATTTACCAGGCTCTCTGAATTATGACCTGACGATAAGGCCTCGATATAGAGAACCGTTGCCAGCGAAGGGCAGTTGCTCCACATAGAGACCAAAAGCTGGTGGGCAGATAGGCAAGTGGGCTTTATTAACCACATAAAATGTAATTTATTTTTTATAATGTGTAGGCTTACTCGATAAAGCCAACTAATCAAAGGGCCTAGACGGGTTTTAGATTGCTGCTGCCGGTGGGATTTCTTTTTTGTTGAAGATAGTAGAAGTTTCGCTTTGTGAAAGTTAATGAAGATTTCTAGGGTTTTTATAACTATAAAGATAGCCATATCTAAGGGTATATATTTTTGATAAAAAGTAATAAATTAATCAATCATTTTGAGCTGTAAAAAATAATCATATAAGATATCATATAAAAGAAGAATATATAGAATATTTATTGAATATCTAGATCAGACTGAATAATTATTTTAACTCATATAAGCCATGTTTTATCACTTTTTGCATAAACCTCTAATCAAAGACTCTGACATAATTATAAATTAAATATTTCCAAAGCAAGAACCAGCGCTTAGACAGCACAAAAAGGCCTTCAAGAATCAAGATTTATGTTTATTACAAAATGTGTCAGGATGGATAGACCCATATTATGCTGTACACTTAAAGATTAATACAATCTTGAATCAGACACTATATTTTGTACAAGATAAGACCAACCACCTAGCTCTAATCTCTAGAAAAACCACCTAAGGTTAACAATCATCCTTTGCCAGTGTGGTTTCGATAAGGCTTCGCCTCAAAAATAAAAACATATAAAAATATATAGAGTCGTCTTTGAAGACGAAGACCCGCAAGTACCTTAAGTAAGCCACCGGAATGACCCTCGGAGTTCGCTGCCACGTAAACCATCTCTAATCGCAGACCGCATTTTAATTGCGGCCCGAACCTAGTATCTAAACTAGTTGAACAATTGTTTTATGATTTCTGCGGTTCGGATGGGCAATTGCCCCGGTATCGTAATAGTATCTGTGTGAGTCTGTCGTGCCCAGTTGTGGTGGTGGTGAGTGAGTGCATGCTCCTTGTAGTATCTGGACGGCAGCACACTTGACACGACTGCAAGATCGGATTACGGCCAGCCGCCTGTTGACGGGGTCTGGAAATGGGAATGGGAATGGGAATGGAATCGGGAGTGGAATGGGAATGGGAGTCCGGGAGTGGAATGGGAATGGGAATGGGAATGGGACTCCGACGACGACGACGGTCTTGTCCGTGTTCCATGACGAGTGACGAGGCAACTTGGTTGCTTTGCATTATTTTCTAACAGGAGCAGGAGAGTACACTGAGCAAATAATTATATTAAAATTAAATGAATAATTCTTCAAGTTAATTTTCCCCTTTTATAGTACAATATTAAATATTTTAAATTAATTAATAAACACTTTTTGAATTAGTTTTCTTTACTTGTGTGATTTTCGGGAAAATTTTTAATAAATGTATAATTTGTATGTCCTAAAGTTCGTGTTGTATAAATTATTAATGATAAGTAAGATGAGATTTATAATTTGTAATTTGTAGTTTATACATTTTTAAAGTTATTGAGAAAAAGGGGTTTAAATAAGTTGTATACCTAACTCTATACAAAGATATTTTTATATTCTCAAAGAATTAATTTATAAAACAAATCAAAATGCATTAGATTTTGGATATTTATAATTCTTATAATAATATTTCATATAGTATCTAAATTATGATTTTTTTAGGGACTCATATTCCTTAATTTTTGCCCAGTGTTGTTATACCCTTTCAGGGTATTATAATTTCAGTGAAAAGCTCGGAACACAGTGAAGAAGTCATTTCCGATCGTATAAATCATATATATTCCTGATCAGCAGCAATATCGATCAATATCGATGCAGAGCATGCGAATTATGATCGATCCTATAATTCAGTTGAAAACTGCAAAGGGTATACAAATTTCGGTTTGCTTCTTTGTTGTTTTTGGTTGCAACTGGCCGAAATTTGATATAGACTGCATTAAAATAATATTTCGTTGTGTTTTCGCTTTCATTCGCCTGCGAGTGGCAACCTTTTTGTGAGCTCCTGCAGTTTTAGTACTTGAATATATATATAAATATATATATATATATATATACTACATATATATATGTATTAAATAATGCTCACATTATTTTGTTGGAGGGGTCGCTTAAGCGCTGCTTTTCGTATTGTGGCTGGTCGCAAATGGAGCATGCAAATGACCTGCTGGGAAGCATTTCAAATGTTTATACATATGGCTCAACGAAATGTTATATAAACAAGGAAATTATTTTCGTGTGTTATTATTATTTTTTCCACTCGAATATCAGTGGGGTGACTTTCATGGGAATCAATGGTTAGACAGATCCAGAAATGGGATACTGAAGAGTATACAAAAATAAATAAATGCATAAAGTTACAAGGATGTTTATACGGTTTCTAAACAAAATCTGGAAAGATTTTTATTTTTATCTGGCAATAAATCATATTTAGCATGGGTTCAGAACCACCCAACTTTGCAACTCAATTTTTGGAAGTACAAGCCACAAATATGCACCTGTGACAGGCAACGTCAGCGCGACGGCTACTGGAGCACACGGATACCAAAAATTGAAATCAAAATTAATCAAACCATGTTCGAAGACAGGGGCGTACTCTAGGGGGGGGGGCAGTACAGAGGGGTACAAACATTTTGCATATTTTTATTTAAAAAAAAAAACTCTTGAGCGGCTTCAGACTGACACACAGCTATTCGAATGCGGATTGAGTTTGAGTTTGAGTGCAAGGAATGCGGCAGTCTGTGTAGGTAGAGCTCAGCAAAGAGGTACAGTTGGGACTGCTTAAAAAGAACTGCAGTCTGCTAAATATTAAAAAAAAATTATTTAAAAATCAAGAGAAAATACTTGAAATTTTTAATGATATTTATTTAATTAAATATTAGCAAAAGGCTTTTAAGAACGTTCTTTTATTATTTCTCCTTTTACGAAGCTTACCTGTATTTGGTGCAGTTTTAACTGAGATTAGCGGCTGGTGGTTGCAATGGCTATTTTAATTACAAGTAACCCATTTAAGTCCGAACAGCGAGAGCGCCGCCAGAGCGGCAGACACAACGCCCACGCACCTGGCGCACCGGCGTCCACTTGAGCAACTTACTCGCACAGGTAACAGGCGACAGGCGGCGACACCGCATTTTTAATAGCTCCAGTCGCGGGCCCAGCCATATATATACATGTATCTATACCCATATGGTATCCGTATCTGTATCTGTATCTCAAGCCCCGACTCCACTTGCTCCACTGCGCTTTACAAAGAGGCCTTTTTGTTATCTTGTCTCGCTTGTCGCTCAAATAAAAGTTGGCGGCGAAGGTGTGCAAGGTGTGCGAAATATGCGCACTGCGAGTGCTCACTTGCACGGATAAAGATACAAAAGCTAGCAGATATATATAGTGGTCTCTTTGGGTTGATGATGCAAATGGGTCAGGGCGAATTTTGTAGCATTTTATAGGTTTATTTTTGTTGTGTATTTCTGTCTGGTCAGTTGTTTATTACAACAGTTAAAGCTACTTTTATTTAGGTTAAAATTAGATTTTGTAAGTTGAGATGGCTTAAGAAAATATTAAAAATATTTTTGGAATTCATTTAAGAATTATATTTGTATTTAAATAAACCATTTACTCTTGCGTGATAGCCCTGACACTTTCTTTACCAATATTTATTAATAAATTATTAATAAATTCGCACTAATTACGTGCTGTTTAGGTTCGTTTAAGCTTTCAAAGTGATAATGTCTTAGATATGCCCGGGGAAGCTTAGAAGATACTGCTGAGGTGATCGAGCGAGCAAACATCCGAGCATTTCCATGCCCACAACTCAGGCATATTTGCACGCACGCGCTTTGCAAAAAGATAGCGAATAGCAAAGAATAATGACAAATACAAATTAAACAACTAACAAAACAAAACAAAACACAGAAACAAATAGCATACAAGATACGATACTAGGGAGCACAGCCGAAATTAAAAGCGGGAAAAGAAAAGCGCGAAACATGTGTATCGGCCTTTTTCACACCTAAGCAGAATACCAGGTGAAACGAATGATAAAATCAGGTGATGATGAGTGGGAAAAAAAGGGGTGCGGGGAGCTTTGGCGTTTTTTGAAAGCCAATGCTAATTGACAAGGCCGTTGCTTATCGCCGCACGGGGTGGTGCACGTTGGCAGTGGCAGAGGTTTTCTAAAAAGCAACCAGAAACAGCTCAATGAACTTGTCAGGTACAGAGTGAGAAAAGTTTGGATATTAAGATTTATAGAAGTAATAACAAAAGGGATTTTAAATTACCTCTTTTTTGATTTAAATTAGGATTTTTAATATTTTCTAATAACATATTTTTAACAGAAGAATAAATAGAACCGGAGCCTTTTTTTATACACTTAAATTTAAGTAAGTTTTTTATTACATTTTTTATTCAAGTGTCAATCTAGACTAAATTTTTTCAATGCATAGAAATCTATAGGAATTGTGCTAAAATTAACACAACATTTTGGAATTTGTTACGTTTATTTACAATTCCTATTTAAACGCACCTGATATAAGATAGTTTTTAGAATTTAACTAAAGCATACTCATCATTATTATTTCAGTTGATTTTGATTAACTTAGAAAGTCATTCGAGTACTAAGTAATAATTTTGAGTCACTGTTTATATGTTTAGACACAGATTTAATATTTCTTATTATCTAAGAATCTCATAAGCTCTCAGTTATCTACTAAAACAACAATAAATATTAACACTTTTGTATAATAAAGATTTTACAACAGTTTTGTTAGATTTATTTTTATACGTGACAAAGGCAAGGTCTTGAAATAATATTTTAAATTTAGTCACAAGCAAAGTAAACCTTTTACAACAAATGCAGATAGTATAATATATAATTTAGTATAAAAAAGCAAGATTGTGCTTTATGGAATGTCTCCCTAGCTATACCTAATGATTACATCTGATTTTCCTTAATTTTCACCTTTTTCCACCACGACTGAAACCTGTACTTATGGATGTATGAATGTATGAATGTATGAATGTACTTAGTGACCATAGCAAATGTAATCACGGCGTTGAGGAGGCTGCACTTGTCCGGGTACTGAACCCGCCAAGAACTGGGCTCTGTAACGAATACAATCAGCAGTAATTAATTTTTGCAGCCGTTAAGTCTAGGCGAGATTTACACACACCGCAATGAACCGGGCAGTATATACAATATTTTCCTCTCGCACTTTTTTTGCACTTTGCATTTTTGCAGTTGTGACATTCCCCTGCTTTTGTCACGTCATTTTCACTGGGGGGTTTTTTTGTATATATTTTACTTTATGAGTTAGTGTCATGGGGTGTTACCTGAGAGGTGCCAAAAGGGGTTATACGATTTCCGTTGACGCCCCTCTTGAAGATTGGCAATCACTCTGCGTACACTTATATCAGTCTTTATATAAGAACCTTCTCAGACACTAAGTCTCATGGCGCAGTTGTAAACTTGTGTCTTAAGAGCTCTCGTTTACTTTGGACTTACCTGGGGAATAATAAATGTATACTGCTATTTACAGGTAGTTCAGCTAATACTTGAGACCTTACCCAACAAGCTTAACAACAGTCAATAAATGTTTGCTACCCGCCAAAGGTTCGCACAAGCTCTTAAGGCTGATAAGGCCAGAGCAAGGTTCACCGGGGATGTTGGCCATAAAGGATCTATAAACTGCAATCTATTAAATTCAAAAATTAAAAATTAAAGCCATAAACAGGTCATAATTAATGATAGTATAGTAATGTAATGACATAACTCTGTAAAAAAGCAAAACAGCCGTAAAACTCTTTTATAAATTTCTGCCACTACCTAGCTCTTGACATTTTGTCCGGCAGTTGCCTGACAGATCAATTAATTATCGCCTAATTGAAGGCTATAAATTAGAATTGAAATGGCGATGCAAACCGTATAATATATTTGCATCTGCCCAAGTCTGGCATACACCTTTTGCCAGGACTATTGACAGCTGCTTTTCCAACTGCATCTCGAGTAGAGTTTTTGGGGAAGGGCGATGGCTGCGTTATGTGCAAACTGTTGGCGTGTTTATTACCTCATCACGTACCGCTTAAAACGCACAGGCGGCAGCGCGTGGAGCTCGGGTTACCACCTGAGCGATATAACGCACAGGCTGAGGTGCAAACTGGATGGAGGTTTGTGCCACGAAGGAGCCACGCGCCTTGCGCCAGCTGCAATCCAAATGATTGATATTGGGCGAGCTGGCTCGTCAGCTTAAATCTACACAGGGAGAAAATGTGGCAAGGTTTTGAAGCAATTTTTTCGGGGAATCTTTTTTGCGGTAGAAATATTTGTAATAGTAAATAATAATGTATAAACTAGATATATATAAATATAGATAGATAGATCAGTATATTTTTAAAAAGCTTCATTAAGTAAACCTTTTTTGTGGCATATCATTATTGCCTATTAATCAATTAATCAATATATATCCGTATATATACGTAAAAGGAACTTTTTATTAATAGTAATTTATTATGATTATTGATTTTTAAAACCTGTAAATATCCAATATCTTAATTTCTTTCCAATTTTCTATTTTGTTACTTAAAGAAAAACCTTACACACCTCCTATTCTTTTGTTTAACGATTTCGGTGCATCTTGAAGGCTGCCAAAGATAGTGAAAACTAACCCATTTTCTGTCAGTGTACCGTTGCCCAACTGCTTATTCAATATATATATATATATCCTAAGGCCACTAAATAGCCGCAAGTGACCATTAGATGGCTGGACTGTGGGCAGTGATCTCTTTTTCGCTTCGGCTCTTTGGCGACGTCTGGTCGGCGGCGGCATTCCTTCTCAAGCCCAAGCACGGCGGCGTTCTCCATTCCATTCCAATCCAATCCAGCTTTCAGCCCAAACCCCCCTCAAAGATCCCCATATCCGATTGGACAAAAAATGGCGCTGTCCAAGTCGAGATGTAACCATTTAGCAATTGCTTCTCGCGCATTCGAATGCACTTGATCTATTGATCTTCGTGTTCGTTTCGCCAAATCCGCGTAGCACAGTGGTTTGTGTTAGGATGTGGAACAGTGTTTCTTTAGGAATGAAAGAGATATAAAGATATAAATATACATATATTTATAAGTCAAATAAACAAAGAATTTTGGATATAGTGACTAGGCTTTTTATAAAGAAAACACATATTTGTAAAGATATAAATGGTAAGGAGTCATGGCATATAAACTATAAATTAATTTAAAGAACATTCTGATCAGGCATTATAAAAAGATATAAATGCTTTCTAGACTTGCTTTAAATTTTTATCATTAATTAAATAATCAAATAATAAACTTGCATTGTCATAATATTAATTGAATTAATTCAAACTGAGTACTAAAACCCTTTAGAAAAATTCCCTTTCAATATGTTCCTACTATCTTAGATGAATTTAAGCAAAGTAGTGGCTTTTCATATTCCAAAGTATTGCCTAATTCAAAAACTTAACTACATATATGTATGTATAAATGTATCTGCATAAACACCATGTCAATCTTATCGATGCCTAACCCTCGACGATGTCTCTTGTCGTTATCCCCGACTCGAGAGTCGCCCACAAATTCGTGTTTTATCTGGGCAAAACTTTGCCAAATGGCACACCGCCGCACCGCAAATTGGCAACCACTGTGCCGGGGCCAAGTTTCGTTACCTGTTTGCCTTGCAGTTCAATGCACTGGCGGCCAACCAGTTCAAAATTATGACAGCTGCCGGCAAGGGGCGGCGAGAAGGAGCCCCAGCCGAAGCTGGAGCCGGAGCCGGAGTCTGCCTTATTTGTAAACAATTGTGGGCCGTCTCTCTAACTGTTACTGCTGGCCAATAGGCCGCCTTTCAACAGACGAGCACTGCAAGAAAATAAAAGGTGACTTTAGAGAGGTTTCAAAATAAATTAAATCTGGTAGGGAGAGATTATAGAAGCGTAAGTTAAAAGAGTAGCAGAAAGTTAATCATATCGATTGATAAAATCAATCATTAGACTTAAGGCTCCTCATTAATTATTCCTAATCCCTGTCTAATTCTTATTATCTTCCCTTCCAGGGACACCCTATTCCGCATGTCTTTCAATCTGGAACCGCTGGAGCGGGCCAGCTGGGGGGCCACGCCATCGGAGATTGCCATGTGCCAGGCAAAAGGCCAGTCGGAGCGATGGTGTCGCAACTATGTGCGCGTGCTCCACAGCTACGGTGAGAACCAGCTGTACGCGTGTGGGACGAACGCCTTCCAGCCGAGCTGCTCGTGGCGCCAGGTGAGTGGTCGTGGTCGTCGTCGTCGTCCACCAAGTCGTCCAAGAGTCGCCAAGCTGACGCGCCATTTGCCCCTTGCCTCTTGCAGATGGAGAACCTCAACGTCACCGGTGTGGACAGCGGCGTGGTCAAGTGCCCCTTCCATCCGCAGGCGAATAGCACCAGCCTGTTGCAGGCCAATGGACAATTGTTTGTAGGAACCGCCACCGATTTTTCGGGCAGTGATGTGGCGATCCTGCGAACGGGAGTGCAATCCAATGAGGTGGGTATGGGGGGGTATTTTCCTTGGCTCACATGGCGTATGAGTGATTTTTTTGTATTTCATATATCTTATGCGGGTTTTTTGTATGTTTTATTTTATTATGGTTATTTAATTTCCTGATTTTACTACATATTTTCCTTAAAATCGTTCCATGAGATGGATATAGAGGGGTATTTTCCTTGGCTCACATGGCGTATGAGTTATTTTTTTGTTATTTCATATATCCTATGGAGGTTTTTTGCATTTTTTTTTATTATGGTTATTTAATTTGCTGATTTTAGTAAACATTTTCCTTAAAATCACTTTAATAAGTTGGGTATAGTTGGTATTTCCTTGGTACACACGGCGTATGAGTGATTTTTGTATTTCATATATTTATTCGGGTATTTTGATTGTTTTATTTTAAAATGTTTATTTAATTTGCTGATTGTATTAAACATTTTCCTTAAAATCGCTTCACTTTAATTTGTTCAGTTATAGGCGCCTTTATTATCGCTTGGCACACCCTGCGTATGAGTAATTTATTTTCTGCGAACAAGCCTTTAATCTAATTTTCCGACATTTAATGCTGCTTTTTTTATTTTAAACTGTTTTTAAACTCTATTTTAGAAATTTTGAACCAAAGATTAGTTGAATTTAAATATAAAATGTGTAAAAATTTAATTAAAATACAAATATATAATGGCAAAGAGTAACTTAATGAGTAAAGTTGCAAAATATACCTTAATTGTTCAATAAATCTTGAAAATTCGTATTCCCTTCTAAAATCAATATAATTGTTTATTTAAAATTAAACATTTTACATTTGTTTATATTTTATTTTCAGCGTTTCCTTCGCACCAAGCAATATAACAACAACTGGCTGAGTGGAGCCCAATTCGTGGGAAGCTTCGAGGCTGGCAACTTTGTCTACTTTTTGCTGCGAGAGTCCGCTGCCGAGCACATGAGCTGTGGCAAGGTAAACCTATTACCCCAAGATATATATATATATGTGAATATCCAACTAAAATATATATATTCCCGCCACAGGTGATATATTCAAGGATTGCTCGTGTTTGCAAAAACGATGCTGGCGGCGGCAGACTGTTGAAGGAGAACTGGACATCCTTTTTAAAGGCTCGCCTCAACTGCTCGCTGCCCGGGGAGTATCCCTACTATTTCGATGAGATCCAGGGCATGACATATGCCGAATCCGAGTCCATACTATATGCCACCTTTAGGACTTCAGGGTAGGTTTCAATAAAAGGTTTTTCTAAAGGTTCCTGTCATACTAATTCTTTTAATTTTCACAATAGATCGAGTATCTTTGGCTCCGCTGTGTGTGCTTACAATTTAAGTGCCATCAATGAAGCCTTTGACGGTCCCTTTAGACACCAGGAGCACGCGGATGCCGCCTGGCAGACAGTGGACACCAACCAGAGGAGCCAGTTCCAATGTGCCAGCGGTTCGACCAGCTTTGGCCACTGGCTGGAGAGTTCCCGCTACCAACTGATGGACAAGTCAGTTCAACCCATCGGCGCTCAGCCCTTGTACCACTCAAAGTTGGAGCAGTTTGGCCGCCTGGCCCTGGACATCATCCACACGAAAACGGAGCAGGTCCATGTCCTGTTTGTGGCCAGCAGTGGGAATCACATCAAGAAGCTGTCCGTGAAGTATGACAGAGGCGAGGCCCAAACCTGCCTGGTGGAGCTGTGGCAGGCGGATGACACTGGAAGCAGTTCGCTCCTAAACATGGCCTACCTGAAGGTTAGCGACTCGCTCTACCTGGGCACCGACTTGGCCCTCACCCGGATTCCAGCCCAGCACTGCAGCCGGCATGTGTCGCAGTCCAGCTGCCTGAACGCCATGGATCCGTACTGCGGCTGGAACGAGTTGGTGGAGCGCTGCATGCCCCAGCCCTTGGACTCCTCGGTGTGGCAGCACTGGCACCAGGCACCGCAGCTCACCTGCCCGGTGCTGAATGCCCCCATCGATGGCGGCTGGTCCACCTGGAGCAACTGGGCCGTGTGCCAGCAGCATGAGCAGCCGGACAGCAACTGTCAGTGCCGGCAGCGAACTTGCAACAATCCTCAGCCGCAGCATGGAGGCTCCAGCTGTGAGGGCATCAGCACCCAGGTGACGAACTGCACCCAACATGGCGGCTGGACAGAGTGGTCGGCCTGGTCGCCCTGCTCCCAGACCTGCGGCATTGCAGTGAAGATCCGGCGACGCTCTTGCGGCAATCCCCGGCCAGCGCATGGCGGACGCACCTGTGTGGGCTCGGAGCAGTCGGAGATTTACTGCCGCCATCTGCCACCCTGTCCGGTGGCCAAGCCGCAGTCCGTGGACGGCGGCTGGGGACCCTGGGGTGAGTGGAGCGAGTGCAGTGCCCAGTGCGGCGGCGGCTTCCGGATGCGACGACGCGAGTGCAACGATCCGGCTCCCTTGAACGGCGGCTTGGAGTGCCCCGGCTGCCGGCTGGACTACGAGGAGTGCAACATGCAGAGCTGCCAGGAGGTGCGCAAGCTCAGCGCCTGGACACCCTGGCTAACGGCGGCGGGCAGCGGAAACTCAAGTGAGCCGCACCTGGAGCGTCGCTACAGGTACGCCTGCCGGGCCACCAGTCCCGATGCCAGCTCCGTGCGCATTAGCCTGGCCAAGGAGGAGTCCCGCAGCTGTCATGCCGATGGTAGCTGCCAGCGGCAGGGTGATCACGAATCCACAGATGCTGGGGATGCAGCGGACTGGTCACCGTGCAGTGTGAGTTGCGGTGGTGGTACCCAGCACCGGCAACGGGGACGCGGCACTCAAAGCCGCGCCTGCAACTTACAGGCTTGTCCCACGGATGAGCAGCTAACGGGCAATGCCATTGACAATGAACTGGAGCATGGCGAGTGGGGCTGCTGGTCGGAGTGGTCTGCCTGCTCGGTGACCTGTGGACTCGGGCTGCGCAGGCGCACGCGACGCTGCCTGGGTGGACACGAGAGGATGTGCCAGGGACGTGCCCTCGAGGAGCAAAAGTGCGAAATGGTGCCATGTGAAGGTGGGTCTTTCAACCCTTTAAGACAGATCCCAGACTAAGCTCTGTTTACATTCCCATTTAGATTTTCTGGGCTGGAGTTCTTGGAGCGAGTGGTCTAGCTGCTCCAGCGATGGCATTCGCCTGAGGCATCGTCGCTGTCTGATGGAGCAGCCCAATGCTCAGGAGTGCCGGGGAGCAGAGTTCGAGAAGACGGCCTGTGTGCCCAACGAATGCGAGGGTAGGTTTAACTTTGTTAAGTCAAGTAAGATCTATATTAATCTTTATGGTGATATCTTGCAGATATTCAGACTGCCTCTACGGCCACTGTGCCCATTGTGATTGGTGTTTGCCTGCTAATAACTGTGGCCTGCTGCCTGGCCACCTATCGCTACACCAAGCAGCGATTCCTGCTCAGCGCCGAGGAGGCTCTCAACAAGACCACAACCACCACAGCCAGCTTTGACACATATCCCAATCAGTATTCCAGCCTGCCCACCAAAGATGTGAGTCTACTTTACTCATAAACCCCTGAGAATAGTAATAATAACTTTCTGTTTAAATATATCCGCAGTACTACGACCAGCGACCGAAGCGGCAGTCCAGCTTCCGTATGCCCGCCAAGACGAGCAACCTGGGCAATGGCAATGGCAATGGCACCCTCAATCGCAACAACATGCATCACAATAACACACCCAAGGTCCTGGCCAAGACCTACAACGACTGCGAGACGGGAACGCTGAAGCGACAGTCGGCGTTGAATAATTGCCGGAGCAACATTGACGATGAAAAGTTCTAGATCCGGGTATATCCTGTCTCCTCTAGTGCCATGGAAATATTAGATCGATATATATATATATATATATATCTGTTTTTTTTGCGCCGAATCGATGCAGTAGCAAAAAGTTCCTTGACTGACTCACATTGAGTCGTTTTAGTTAAGCTAATTGAGGTAGTTAACGGACCTAAGTAGTTTGGATTAAGTTAGTTTAAGTCAAACATTTAGTTGAGAAAGTATTTTATGTGGGATTTTCATTTAAAACGTTTCAAAATTTCACACGCTCTGCTCTTGCATTTAATTCTGCAGATGGAGTCACTTCAAATTGTTGTACAAATCGTTTAAGTTTATAATAAAAAACAAAGCGAGACTGACCGTTAATAATTGTTTAGATACAAAAAATGTGCTAAATTTCCCAAAATTAATGCCATGCAGCTAAATATTCAACAATATTTTATTATGTTTAGTTATTTGAATTAATTGAAGCCTAACTTATCGTAGTTTATAGAGTCAGAACTGACGTAGTCGAGATAGAGCCTAAGATACGTATACAACGAGAAAATAAAGCGAGTTTTACTAACCAAAATATATGAAAAATTCATTTTTCTTGTTATAAAAAGACATAATTACGGTATGAATTATTTAATTATTTATTTTAAATGGTGATCGTATTATATTTAGTACATTTGTGGCTTCAGTCAATCCAGAAACCTACGATCAGCAGTGCATAGAACTAAAGTTTATAGCTTCTAAACGACCATAATATATAATGCTGTTATAGCGATTGGAACTAAAATTTAGTACATGATCATCTTATCAATACACCAACCACTGATCATAGATTTATAGATTCCAAATCAAACGAAATATAATTTATTTTTATAGTGAATAAAATTATATTTCATTTTGTTATAATGTGACAGAGATATATGGTTCGATTTCGTTTTATCTGAAATGTTTTAGACCATATATTTTTAGTACACAATCCACTAGCCAATACACATACTTTTTATCAGTCAAGTTCGCAACCCAGAGGTTTTAGTTTACAAAACCAACAAAATACATAAATTTAATGGCGCCACAGCTGCGAATAAGCCAATGTAAAAATAAATATATATATATATTCTTTTTATTTTATTTTCTGTACCTGTTAATATAAAATCACTAATGATTTTTCCTATTCTTACTGTAATAATTACTTAATATTAGAGCCAGAGGCAGCTAATTCGTTGCTATAAAAAGTGTGACATTTTGACTCCCATATTGTTATTGCGTGGGATCAGGATCTTTCTTGATCCTGCCTGCGGAACTGTGCACGCTGGCGGCAGGACATGTGGTTCCAGCAAATCCTTGCTTCTTCGACTATCCTTTCGGTGTACACCGCCAGCAAATTGTAAAATGCTTCAGAGTCCGGAAGGCTACGTCCAGCAGAGATGTGCTTGTCCTTGGACCTCTGGCAAATATTGTCACCCTATAAGGGATCAGTTAACCTTCGGATTGCTCAAAGGATATCAAAAACTCTTACCTCTTCAACGGATACATTAAGCATATAAGAGCTACGTCCATCAGGTTTGTAGAAAGAGAAGGTAGTCATAATTTTAATATATATCTTGCTAAAGATCTGTTTTCTAAAGACCTAAATTATAGATTTAATAACTGTAATATTTGTTTTTAAAAAACTAGTATTATATTGTTTAACCTAATGATTTAGATAGGATATAGATTTAGTTAAGCAGCAGAAAATTTTAAAATATGAATGAAGAGTCTCCGGTTGCTTGTTAATTTTAATTCAAACAATACATTTTATATAGCAAAGTATATTTCGAAATTAAAAGTTCCGTTTCTATTTATCACAAATCAAAATAGTTTATCCTAAAACTTAAAATATTTATTACTGATTTATAAACTAAAATTATGATATTACATTTCCAATTTTTCCATAATTTATTTCATTGGGTTTAACAAACGATCAATTGCCTTGACTCTGGGCCTGGTCTCCCAAAATTTATGTGTGGTTCCCACAATAATTTATCAAAGCGACAACCAACCGGCAATTGAAAATGAAAACTCCCAAAGACTGCTTAAATGATCTTCCAAGATTAAGAGGATTCCGCGCGCAGGCGCACCATCAGAAGTCATCAGGAAGGTGTCACAAATCATTCACACACGACAGCGGAAAACTCGATGGGGATGGGGTCGCGGTAAAAGTGGAAGTGATATTAAAGCGGCCGAAGATAAATACGGGGAAGCGAGGCCAGGGAAATTGGAACAGTTGCTTGGAAAAATCAACCCAAGACCGAGGACGAGCACTTCCAGCGAAGCGTTCAGCCATCGTGTAATACAATCCGTGCGTAACTATAACTACTTAGTACACGCATGTATCTTGTAGCTTCGATCCGTGAGGTGAACAAACTCCGCTCGGCGACTGCGCCTGCGCCTGCGCCTGCGCAAGTATCTCTTCTTCGCGGGAAGTGTGTCCTCCTGTTGCTGTCATCCAATTTCAAAACATGAAAAATTAGTCAATTTCCGTTGCCTGGATGGCTAGATGGCTCCATGTGCTCACCTCGCCTCATCCTTGGCCCCGCGGGGTTGAATGAACTGCAATTGTATCCAGATTCAGTCCTGCACGGCAGACTTGTTGCCGCATTGCGCTATATTGTATTATCCCACCACCACCTTTAGGTGCATTGAACTCGGGCTTAGGACAGTTCGTTGGGGTTGTGGTTGCAGTGGTTTTTCCCTGCCGAGTACAGTCACCGGCAGGATAAGGGCCCCAGGAAGCCAATTTAAAACTTAGTTGATCATAGATTCTTAATTGTAATGGGGGATAAGGTAGACAAATTTTAGTGAGGTATTGTTAGTTGAATTTAAAGAGTAAGAGTAAATTATGCCACTTATTACCCTTTTTTTTATCCCATTAGAGAGTATTATAATTTTAGTCTGAAGCTTAAAATCCAGTGAAGAAGCCATTTTCGACCCTATAAATCATATATATTATTCATCAGCATCAGTAGCCGAGTCGATCTAGCCATGTCCCGTCAAAAAATACATTTTTAAAATTTTCAAAAATTGGCAAAATATTAAATTTATTAAAATTTTATTTTGAGTATGCAGATTTATTAACCTAATAAAAACTAACAAAGAAAAGCTTTCCGATTGGAGTTTAATGCATTTTTGACTGAGTTATGATGAATTTTCACTTCAAGGGTATAGGAATTTCGGTTTCCCGAAGTCAGCTTCTTTAATTATTAATTGTGAAATACAAAAAATTAACTAAAAGTTCTTTACTTTTTAGTTTTATAAATTGGCAGACAATTTTCGAAGAGCTATTTCAATCGCTTAGCTAATTATGGCAATAATAATATTTATATATAAATATTAAATTTAAAATTACTTTACTAATATTTCTTCCTTTTTTAAAATAAAACAAAGCAATGTGTCCTTAAGTTTATTCTTAGTTTTTTCCCCCTAATGCTGATATTTAGCTAAAATTTCTCGAACCCCTTGTCCATATTTGAGGATTCTTTTAAATGTTCGCTCCCCCGAGTGAAGTCCGAGACCGAAGATCGCAGTGCAATTAAATGGCAACCAAGCAAGCGACACTCTGGTTCCGCCATCAACCCGCTGCCCTCCGTCTCCTCCTCCTCCGCCTCCGCCTCCACACCGATTGCTCCACATCTCAGGGGCGCAGTTCCCATTAGAAACCGAGCACGCTTCGCGGGGTGCAACGAAAACAGACGCAGCGTCTGCTCCCGAGGATCAGTGATGCTCCAAAGAGTTCATAGGTAATTTAAAATAAGATAAATAGATGCAAGAAATACAAGAAATAAAATATTTAAAATATGTTTATTATGTAAGAAAATATTTAAGTTTATTTAAAGACATTCCTGCTCTTTTAAATTAGAATATACCTTTTTAAACGACTTTCCTGATGTTAAAAAATTATTTAAAACTATTTGAGGGTATTTTCTTTACCATTTTGTATTTAGTAGATTCTTTTCCAGGAAAATGCTTTAAAAATGTACGATTTTGGCTAAGTATCTTTAAGTTTCTCAAGCTAAAAACCAGCTAAATAAGCATTTGTTGCTGGAAATAAAACGGAATCTAACGAAAGTGATGGACCGGCGCTGACTGCACGTTCTTCCCGCGACTATTTTTAGCGCCGCCTCTGGGCTCTCCGTCTAGTTAGCACCGGGGCGTAGATACACGTACTCGTAGATACACGTACCCTGACATCCCTGCGCACGGATGTATCTGCATCTTCGCCTCCTGTTGCTGAGGGCGGCTGCGGCTGCGCTGCCCTACCGCCGCCGCTGCTGCCGCTGCTGCTGCTGATATTCATCCGTCGGATGCAGTTGCCGCCAGCTCGGCGATCCGCTCGTCTCAATTGCATTCCAGCGCGCGTTCGGTGCGGATACGGTTACATTTACGGCGGATAAAAGATACGGATGCAGCATTGGCGCGAGGCGGATTGATTGCCACATTGGATTATCAGTGAAATAAATGTGAAACTAGTGACAGCGAGAGAACATCTGAGACAAAGTGATTGACAAAAGTTCCTAAATAATTAATAAACATAAACAGATTGTGATCCAGATTAGATTTGTGATTAGATTTGTGAAAAGTGCAACTCCACAAGCGTTCCAAATATTAAAAAAAGGAAGGATTAATAACAGCGTGTTAAGGTTTGTTCTTGTATTATATTAGTTATAGATCGTAGCACACTTTTTTGGTTTTATCTAGGATAGTAGGAATATATTCTCCTACATAACTCCGATATAAAATGAGGAAGCTAGATGAAATCAATATAAAGAAAGAAGAAATTACTTAAGAAACATTCAGAAAAACAACGTTGAACATGGAAAAATGTCAATCTTTAATGCTAAAGATATGTATCTTTTAACTTTTCCATAATTTGGTTAAATAATAATCAGAAATTACACAAAAAAGGATAATATATCAGGATACATAAGCATTTTTATAATGATTCAAGTTTCGATATATTACCTTAAGTATAACAACAAAGTTTGAACATCCTTTGTATTATTTCCCCCAACGTAATATATATACATCCAAAAGACCTCGAAATAATCCCCTGAAATGAGTAATGCCAAAGTAATTCGATGTCGGCCTAAGTAGCCAGCGGAATTTCGCATTATCTCCCCAATCGACCGATCGAGGCATCCTAAAAAGGGAGCATCGTTCGGTGACCACATCCCAGAGCATTTAAGTGGAAATGTGGAAATGTCTGCTGGAGCGGCGAGCCGAAACAAAGGCAGCTGAATTTAAATTGGGAACCAACTGAAAAATGTCGCCTTCAGTTCGATGGGGCGGCCGATGCCTCCTCTCTAGGATGGGTAAAATAAAGAAAAAAAAAAACAAGTAAAGAAATCAACTGTGGGAAGCCGAAGTTTATATACCCTTGAACAACTTAAAATATTCATTACTAAGCCAAAAATGCATTAATTTCAAATCGGAAAGCTTTCCTTTATTAGTTTTTATTAGGTTAACAAATCTGCATACTCAAAATAAAATTTTAAAAAATTTATTTTTTTGCCAATTTTTGAAAATTTTAATGAAAAAATTTAAAAATTTTCGATAATTTATTTTTTGACCGGACATGGCTAGATCTACTCGGCTGTTGATGCTGATCAAGAATATATATGATATATAGGGTCGAAAATGACTCCTTCATATTATTAAAAGCTTCTGACTTAATTTAAAATATGCTTTAAGGGTATAAAAATAAAGGATTTTTAAACACTTATTTTTTGAGTAAATCCAAGTTTTTGAAATGTCATAACTCAGCCAAAAATGCATTAATTTGCATTTGGAAAGCTGTCCTATGTTGGCTTTTAGTGTGTTAATAAATCTGCATACTCCTTTTAAAATTGTAAAAGATTAAAATTTTTGGCAATTTTTGAAAATTTTAATGATGTAACCCCTTATCTTTTTTTTTAAAAATGGACAAATTTTCAAAAATTTATTTTTTGACCAGACATGTCTAAATCGATTCGGCTGTTGATTCTGATCAAGAATATATATGATTTATAGGGTCGGAAATGACTTCTTCACAGTGTTACAAGCTTCTGACTAAAACCAAATTACCCTGTTAGGGTATATATAAAAACAAAAAAACAGCGACGCTCAAATGTAAACAATACAAAAAGAGTGAACGAAGCACAAGTTCAAGATTCTCACAGATACTCAGCACACACACACACACACACGCTCCCGAACGCCGCATAGCTAAAAGTAGAAACGCGCGCAGACGAAGCAATAAACTGCACGGAAAGTAGTTTAATGCAGTTTGCTGGGGATCCTGGGGCCCCCCCTTGCTCCTCCCCAGGCCCCTCTGCCCGTTCCGTGGCGCACGACAAACAACTACAACTACAAATAAAATAAAATACAACAACTGCAGCCACGTCGCGTCGCGCTTAGTTTTTCCTCCGTCGATCGTTTGCCTGATCTATTTTCGTACCGCTCTGGGATGTGTGTAGTTTTTCGTCGCCTCGAGTAATTTGTTTGTTGCATTAGTTTGGTGGAAATTCTACACTGCGGGAAATTTAATATAAATTTATACATCATTGTTTTATGTTTTTATGTAAATATTTGTCAACAATTTTGTTTAATAAATAGAAATATGTGAGCATTTGAAATCGCTTCGAAATGCGCTGAAAAGTATGCTATAAATATTTTACTAAACAAATTTGTTGTGAATATGTATATGTTGGTGAAACATTTTGCCTATTTTATAACAACAGGAATCCTACTAGACCTAGTTTAACTTAGAGGTGGATTTGTGCAATCCTAGAAAATTATATAATATAATATTTCAATTAACCTTTTCCTTTTTCCTTAGGAAAATACATTTTTAAAAGTTAATTTAATTCTCAGTTAAATATTTGATTAATTTCCTTTAATATTCTATTAATCATTCATCAAAAGCTTAATTAAATAGCATATTAAGTTATTGGTGTAGGGAAATATTATCCTTTATTTATATATATATTTATTGTTAATTCCTAAAAATATCTGCAGTGAATTTTCGCCAAACCCCAGCAAACCAAAACCGTTCCTTCGCTTTTTCCCCATCCGAGCAAATTTGCACTCAAACAAACCGGGAGGGGAATGCGGCATGGCCACAATGTTTATTTAAAACTTTGCACTGCCAAAGTCAACTTGCAGTGGCATTGGCAATGGCACAAGCCAAACGTTAGTTTTTCCCCAGCGAATCTCGGGAACGAGGGGA
Source organism: Drosophila bunnanda (assembly GCA_035046265.1). Lineage (NCBI taxonomy): Eukaryota > Metazoa > Arthropoda > Insecta > Diptera > Drosophilidae > Drosophila > Drosophila bunnanda. The sequence continues at coordinate 11,847,496 of JAWNOB010000075.1, forward strand.
ACAACTACAATAACTATTGCCAACACCTACTCGAGGGGAAAATTAGGAGACAGAAGCAGGGGCAGGGAAATGGGTATGTCAAGAGGCCGACGACACTACAGTTGAAACTCCCTAAAAGACCAGGCTCTATAAATTATGAAATGCAATAAAGTCTCCCTAGAGGGGAGATCACTATTTAGTTGGAACGTAAGAGGTTTGACTGTACCAGGAGTTCCTTGCTCCGAAGAAGAAACAGATGAAGACGGCACCAGAATCGCTGCAGGGGGCACAATCACACAATCACACTCTCACCCCCAAAGCGCACACACAAACACACACTGGGATACGCACGCGCACACCAAATGTGAGCGAGATGAGCATGTGGCCATTAAACCGAGGGGAAGTCGTTGTCTATCGCCGTCTATCGCTCGGGGGACACTTCCGTCCCCAGGCCAACGTGTGTGTGCATGTCTGCAGTTGCCATACCACGAGCTCCCCCTGCCGCCGGGAGCTGCTGGAGATTGATGTTGGGACAATTTCACGTCCTACTGTTAGCCGGCATTAAGTGGCATTAAAGTTGTCCGGGCTTATCGCCAGCAAGCGCACAAGCTCGCACCTACAAGAGGGCTCTGGCATGGAGAAAAAGAGTCTATGCATTGTTCTTAATTTAATATCTAGTACATTTTAAAGTGACACAGGAGTCTCTGCTCTTAAAAATAAGTACATTTTGGTTCTCGGCTTTTTTTCCGTGTAAGAATTGAGCTGGCTTCAGTTCATTTCCGCTGGAAACCCATCTATTTGAGGGCGGCTTTATGGCGGATCGTTAATGTCAAGCCAGCCCTGAAATTACATATGTCAAATTATGTTTAATGTGGGGCATTGGCCCAGGTACAGTAGTGCCTGGCGGTAATTATTAGGGAGAGATGCTCTAAGAAGCCAATAACAAATATTCCTTGGATTTATTTCTAATTAAAACGAAATAAAATCTTATATACTTTCCCTATTAAAACTAAATTATATATAACCCTTCCAGCATGGCCACCCTGCAGCAGCTACAGCTTCCCATGGATGGTGAACTGGCCGAGCTACAGACTCCTCCTCTACCCATAAATCCCCCGCCCAAGGTGATGGCCAATGGCATTGTCTATGGCTTTCGCACCCGGCACCTGTCCTGCATCGAGGAGAACGACTCGGACTCCCTGCACGGCTCATCCATTCCACATGCCTACGACATGATGCAGCAGGCGGACGAGACCTTCCAGAAGCTGAATGCCAACGAGGAGGTGGACGAGTCGGGCAGCGAGGAGGATGGCCTGGAGAATCTGGATGACACGATTGCCATGATCGATGAGTCGCGGCTCTTGGAGGCCGATTATCTGGACGAACTGGTGGCCGAGGAGCAGTTGCAGCAGGAAGAGGGTTCATCGGACCTGGTGGATTCCGGCAATGTGGAGGAGGACTTCTGGCAGCCGAGCTTCAACCGTAATGACATCATGATGACATCTGTGTATGGAACCCTCAATAGTTCTATGACCAGTGAGGTGTCATCGACAGCTCCGCCGGGTTACTTTGAGTGTGCTACGCCCAAAAAGGAAGCGGAGCCTGTCTATGCCACGCCGGAAAAGCGACGGGCCAGCAATAGGAGCTTCGATTCCACCTGTGCCTCTATAACCAGCTCGATGTATGGCGGATCTATAAGCTCATCGCTGGACTTGAAGTACTCCTCCCTGGGTGGCGGTGACTCGGGCAGCGGTGGTATCAGTGGCACCAGCACCTTGAGGGGCACCTCTGTGCCGCCCATGGATATATCCATGATGTCCAGCGATGGCGTGAGTGCCCTTGACTGGGGATCAGCGAGTGTGAGCTGTGTCCTGGACTCCGGCGATGGGAATCCCGCCGAGGAGCTGAACGAGGAAATGGCCGCCAAGTGCCTGATAGCAGCAGAGAGTGGTGAGTTTTCTCCTAGATTCTATTTCTATCACCCAAAAGTGGGACAAACTTTTAAGGATATCATAAATTTTTAACGTAAAAAACAGCTCATTAAATCAAGGCCCATGGCCGCAATTCCCAAGGGGAGGTACAGTCCATGCCTATAAAGCAATGATTACTTCATTAACAGTGAATTGTAAACAAAGCTGGCTTTTTATATTGGCCACACTTTGGCAATTTCTCTTCACTCTTTCCATGGGTATTTCATCCGCCGAATGGCAATTCATCAATGCAAGCAGGGCATTAAACTCATTTACAATCCTTCATTACCGGACATGCAGGCAGGCAGCGTTTTAATGACCCATTTCGCTCTGCTCGCCATTAGAAAGGCAGCCGCGAGGCGGCGGCGGCGGCGGCTGACCCCCAGCACTTCCACATCCAATCCCATGTCCATGGCCACCGCCACAGCATCTGCATCTCCATCTGCATCTGGGCCGGCAACATCATCAGCTGTATCCTAGGCCCAAAAATCAACAGACAACAATCCACAGGCTGTGGGGAAAATGTCCGTACACTTTTCAAAATGTGCTCGATATGTAGAGGAAAGTGTTTTTAATATTCTTTAAAAATGAACGATTAACGTGGCACTTAAACTTGCTGATATAATATCTAAGCATTCAAGGTAAAATATAATGTTGAGGGAGTTATTTGAAATATGTTTCTATAACCTTAATGTATCCTTTACTGCAAATCCTAGTCAATTTCTTCTCTTTTTAATTTAATATGATATTTTTTCACATCAAAGGATCTCAAATTGGTTCCCCTTATGTATCCTTTTTGAAACACCTTTCTATCCCAGTGTATATCCGTACAATTCGATTGGCCACAAGAGCAAACAAAGCCAGTGAAAGCCAAACAAGTGGCCAGACTTTGCCCATTTCACACAGATGTTTAACAAGCCAGCCCGGGTCATAAATCATCCAAATGGATAGGATATATACTCACCGGGTATATCCATCTACCATTTGGTTAGCATATGACCGCGGTCGAGATCCTCGCGGGTGAAAACCCGCTGACATTGACAGTTTCTAATAAGAAAATTGGCAAAGATTTATGCTCGCGCCGTTGACTTTCATTTTAATTTAAAACTAATCAATAAACTGGGACAGCACCGGGCCAGAGCACCGAAAAGTGTTCAACAAATGATGCTGCAAAGTGCAATGTCACAGTAATTTACGTGCCACTTCAATGGCAGCCAAACTACGAGCACCACACCGCCATCCACAAAGCTGATGAGAATTTATGCTAAGGGTTAAGTGTCAGCCTCGTCAATAAATACATATATATGCATAGTGGGTGGTTTCGCTAGTTAGAGTTATTAAAATAAATTTATTTAAATATTTTTGCCATGAGATCATACGTTGTTAGAACAAGAGTAGCTCTAAAGCTCTGAAGTGAAAGAAATTCTAAATTCTAACACATTGTTTAAAAGCTATTAAGTCTTGGAATATATTCCTAATAATAATAAATTATTACAATTAGTATAGTATAAATATGTTCGAATTTGATTAATATTTGCCACGAAAAATCTGTTGACTTAAAGTGTTGGTATCTTTGGTATCTCAAGTCTCGAAATGTTACTTTATTTCAGTTTTGAAGAGTTGTAGTTTGACTTTGTTTAATTTTTATAGAATTTATATTCAAAAAGGTTTTGAATAAACCCAAAAAAAGAGTAAATTTTCGAATAGATTCATCCCATTGTGCTGCAATTTGGCAGCCAAGCTGTTGCATATGTGTGTGCGGAAAAGTGAAAAGTCATGAATCATATACATCATGATCACACCAAAGCGAACCACACCACACGACCATGGCGAGCTAGGATGGATGATGATGATGACGATGATGAGGATGATGATGATGAAGCTTCAGAGGCAGCAGCATCGGATATGCGAGTGGATGGGCCATAAAGTTACATGGCTTATCGCTGGAAAACTTTTAAAAAACACTTGAGATTGCGCCGAGAACGAGCGCGGTGGCCAAAGCGAACCGAAGAGCGCTTGGAACAGGTATATACATATGTATGCACCTCTTTCACAGAAGAGCCTAAGCACACACACACACACACACACACACACAACACCGGCTAGAGAAAGATCCATGGAGGAGGATTGACGCTGGAGGATGGAGCTGCAGTTGCTGGTGGCTTGTATCTACAAATAGACGCGCACTGACGGCCGCAAGACAAAGTCAAACAAAAGACCCAAACGGTAGTTGCCATGAATGGACAACAGACTCCAAACCGGCTGGGGACTACAGTAGATCTACCATTATTTGAAAAATATGATTTTGAACAGAACCCCCTTTTCCCAGAGAATTGGTGAACTTGCAACATTAAACTTGTGTAAATAGTGTAAAAGTAGTAGATACATTTGAAACTCTACGTTCTGACGGTTACCCTAAAGGCCTTTTACTTGAGTGAAAATATATAAAATATATTTTTTACTGTTCTATTAAAAGTCTCTGTTGAAGATGTCCAACTGTATCTGTATCTGACGAATACGGTACGCCAACTCCAATACAAAAACTTTGACTGGAACGCAGTTGCAATTGCAACTTTGTTGCCCACAGGCGCTGCATGGACTCGGACTCGAACTCGGACTCCTCGAATGGTCAACTATTTATTGGATAGGATGCCGGGACTCCGACCCAGTCTCAGATTCAGATACGAGACCCATAAAATTCCCGCGCACGCACAGACAAATGTGAATGCGAATGCGAATGCATTTTGTGTGTTCGATAAGCTCGAGTCGGCGATTCCCACAATCGAGGCTGCACTTGAATTTGAATTTGCAATTGCTCTCTCAATATTTATGAGTTGAACTCTGTAGTTAGTTTTGTGTGTTTGCCGATAATGAAAGTGCTGCCATTGAAAGGAGCGATGGCTTAAGGTCAGCCCATATACATGTCGGTTGATAGGAAAAGGGAACGATATTAGGGGAATAAGAGAGGATTTAATAGAAATAAAATGTAGTATTTAATTGATTGTTATAAAAAATAATAGAAAAAAGTAAAAAAGAATCTCTGAAAACCTTTAGAAAACTCTCAGAAACTCGTTAGAATACTAATACCTTTTGGTTTGATATTAATTATATTATTTAATAACAATATTGATAAGCTATCAAAAGAAGTGAATCTCTGTCGCAATTTGGGTAAGAAATTACTTAACTCATTTTATCAATTTATTTATAAACCAGTAATAAATCAATTTATTATTATTTATAAATCAGTTATAAATCAATTTTATATATTTTTTTAATCTTATCTAGTACAATATTTATGTACTTTTAATCGATTAGATTCTTGCAATTAAATGTCACTTCATGTTTTTTGCCTAACCCAGATTTCCCTGAGGAAAACTTGAACCAGATGTCTCAACTTCTGGTTCTACATCTGTACATGGTTTTCCCTCCACCCTCGCCCCTTATCGGTGCCCATTAATCAAGATTGTGTCAAAGGTATTAGCTCATTTGGGCGCTCAGTGTCTTTGGGGATTGGATCCGATCGACTCCAACATTCGAATGTTTCGGGCGATTACAAGCACTTACTGTTGTCAACTGCTAGTGGTAACATTTTATTACGTGAGCCCCGTGTGGTTTTCCTTTTTTTTTTTGTTTTCCCTGTTAATGAGTATATTAATTCTAATTGAAAAAAGCCGGACAGAGGTTCTTGCTTATCAAATACGTTCGTGGCTTGAGCAACCGCATTGTGATTGCTAATGACCTGGAAAGCTGCCAGAATTGGTAATAATGTTGAGGCAGTTCTGGGCAGTACTGTAATATTTCGAGTTCCTAAAAATATGAGTCTGGGAAAATGTAAAATATTTGTATGATGTCAAGACTTCCTTAAAATATTTATAACATTCAAATATATGGTTTAAAACTAGCTTGACTAGAGTTTTCTTAGTTTCCAAGGAGAAGCACAAATCTTTGTATGACTCAATTGAAAAACTAATTTCCACAAATCTCGAAAACCACTTTAAGGAACAATATCCTGACACATTCACGGCGTGAATGCCTCTCGAATAGTGTCTGGCTTATCGGGACGATAACCCCCTAAGAGTGGCGAGTATCTGGCGGGTTAATGAGGCATCCAGAGGCACGTACGCTTGCGTCATCGGGTAGCTGCAAAGAAGACACTGTGTGGTAGACACCGGACCCTTACCCAGTCTTTTGTGTTTGCTATTTCCACTGACACCGTGATAAGCAACAGTTCCTGCAGTCAGCACCTCAATCAGTCAAAACCCAAGAAGAATAAATACAAAATCAACAAGTAAGGGTGCTGTAAGTGGTTGGTTCGACTGCGAGGTACCTGTTACTCGCTATTCTTAAATAATGGGTTTTAATTATTATCATTGAATATATCTTAACTAACTCGAATTTTTTATTTTTCCAACAAGTAAGGGATCTTTATTATTTAAAAAAATCTTTTGAACGGAAAACCTCTCAAAATGGTGCTGAAAAGTATGCTACAGAATTTCAACCTCTAAAAAGAAGCAAATTTGCCATAAATGATGACCCGAAATTTTATTATTTGTCATAATTTTAGATGAATTTTTAAAAGTTTTTTAGAATTTCTGATTTGTTATACATTTTCTTTTAATTTTTCCTTCTCCCTACACTCTAAATAAAACAAATCCCAGCATACCCCTTTAGGTGGACAAGTACCGCGTACCAAAAGACAAGTACAAATACAACGACAACGAAGCGTGAATGAATTCCTCGGCGCAAATTGAATAAAAAAGAGTGATAGTGATAGTGGAACTGATAAGCGGCAGAGCGCCGTGCTGAGATCTCATATCAGAAAGAGAGCGGGAGCCAGAGCCAGCACGCTGAGAGAGCCAGAGAACGGCACTAAAAACCGGTCTGTGTGCTCTCAGCTGGCTTACTGTGGTGCACTATGGGCAAAATGTAGAAATGTGTTCACAAATTATATTTGTAATTATTATGCATATTCAAAGAACTTAGGGAAAGTAATAGAAAACAAAATCTTGTTCATGAAAAATATAAAATCAGCATATAAAAAACCCTAGAGAAAAGGTATTAGCAAAATAGATTATATCAAACATAACAAAATATATATGTATGTATTATAAGTTCAAGAACCCACTGTGCCCACTGTGCAGTGTAGACCGAGAGAGCGACTCTTCGGCTCACCGACACTTGTCTGGCTTTCTGGTCTCTCAGTTTCGAAACTCACTTCAAAGCTCGCGCAAGCGTACCGCACGCTAATCGGAAAAGTCGCAGCGGCTCGGAAAAGCATAGCGACTCGCGATCGTACGGCCGGCATTTTCCCTCTTATACGCCACTTTGGATACGGTTTCGATTTGCAAAAGAAAATTGTACGAAAATTGCTAAATTCTAAAAGAAAAAAAGTTCCCATGTGCTGTGACGTATACGTAATGTGACCGCATTGCGACTTAAAGTAAATACTTACTTACCTGAGTAAAAGTAGTGCTCGTGCTTTTGTGTGCGTGTGTGTGTGTCACTGTCTAGGAACTTTTGTTTCTTCTTCGAAAATGTGCAAAGTTTAACTGTTTACATGCGAAATTCGAAGAGCAACGATTGAGTCACCTGCTAAAGACGACAACAGATTAGATAGCATTTAACAACTATGATTTATAGAAATCCCAGAGGAGTCATTGAATCGAATTTCTTATGAATATGAAATTGGTCATATTTTAAATTTTTTGTTAATAAATAATACGATTTTGCCTGGGTTAAATACCTTTAAAAATTTTAAATCTTTGCACATTTAATCGCAAGACGAAACAAAAGACAAGACAAAAGAATGTTTTGCCAAATGTATTCACACATTTTTGGATACAAAAGAAAGCCGTTAACATTGTGCTAGTAATGTGTGAAAAAATGCAAATGTTAAATTTAAATTAAAGGTGACGTTCTTTTTTCTTGTAAAGCGCCCAAAAAGCCGGCTCTGTAGATGTATTTCGAAAACGAATTTAACGAAAAAAGTCTGGAAGAAAGGCCCGAAAAAATACGTGTTGCAAAAAGTGTAAAATAAAGAAAGGGCAGAGAACGAACGAGAAGGAGGAGGAGCAACAGCAGCGACTTGAAAGGATTCGCAGCTGGAACTGCATCCATCCAGATACGTATCCCAGATACAGATACATATATACATACATGTGGCAGCCAGCGAACCACAAAAGATACATGCCATGTTCCCACTAACCAACCGCTCTTCGAGTGGCAACCGCACCAACAACAACAACAACCACAGCTCGAGCAGCAACCAGACCACGAGCTTTATAATCGGAGCTACCAGCAACATTAGCCACAACAACAACCAGATCGGAGGCACCACCAACACCAACAAGGATAAAGGAAATTTTGAAAATAATTGGAGCTGCAATAAAACGACCGGTCGTCGATCTGGCAGCGGTAATAGCTGCAGTTTTTTAGGTAAATATCAACTAAAGCTAAGACAAATGCCGTTAGTTGTGGGTTTTCTATATAGTTTTTGCTGCAAGTTGAAATAATACGGAAAAGTATGCGTTAGATCCTCTAAACCTAAAAGATATCCTTTAAAACATTAAAGGTATTTTAGCCTTTTTTAAGGATTATACTAAATAATCTGGACAAATGTCACAAAAAACATAGTTTGTGATCAATAAGAAATTAAAATTGCTATATAATTGTGGTGCCATATATTCAGTTAATTATCACTGATCAATTTAATGATTTAACTTTTTTTAAAGATACTTTTGTATCTTTAATTAAACTGATACTTTTGGTCTTTAGTAATACCCAAGGGAGTCCCTCCATTGCCCTGCAAGTTGTATCACTCCATTTCGGCGGCTGCTTTGATCACCTCACCTGAGTTGTATCTTGTGACCATCTCATCTCCTTCTCTCTCTATCTCTCTCATTTTCTCTCTCTCTCTTGTTGGAATGACTGCAATTTCACAAATCGCATTTACCTTTTTTCCGTACGGCTCGTTTTAATGTCGCCAAGGGTTCCCTTTTTTAGCCGCAATTTACAATGCAAATTGCATTAATTGCAATTTTCTGTCCAAATTGAGTTTGCCATGGCTGCAGCATTGTTGCTGTTTGTATTTGCATTAAAATGCAAATACTTTGCACTAATTTACATGTCGCGCCGACAATTGCAGTGGAAAATGCATCACCCGCCCCCGTTTTCCCGGACTCTTTTTCCCGAAGACCATAAAACCGCCCGAAGAGACAATGGAAGTCTTTTGTGATGAACATGGGAGTGTGTGTGTGTGTGGAAGTATCTGTGTGATTTGTTGGGGGAATATTGCAGAAAGTGTAATTGTAAATGTGAGCTTGAACCATGTGAAATGCCATAAAAATTCCAGAATCTCTCATGGGCTGTTGCCTCCTTTTGCCTTCCAGGGTATTTGCCAAATTCTTGGGTATATGGAATTGAAAGTTTTTGAGTGGATAAAGATTTATGCTGTACATGTGATAACATTTATATATTATTTTTAAATAAAATAATAATCACTTCCTTTTATATTGATGGGACTTTTAAATACTTCACTTAATTTCTGAAATCGTTTAGCAAAAAAGAGATAAACATTTCCATATTTATATTTAAATAAAAAACACACTTCCTGTAACTTTGCTTGGTCTTTTAAATATTTAACTTATTTTTAAAGTTGTATACATTTTTTTCAAAAATGGAGAAGGCTTAGCAAAAGCATCTCAATACTTTAAAGGACTTGCTTTCAAAAGGGTATTAAAGGTTCGTTCCTACTGCTTCTTTTTCTGTCAGTTGCGCTTGCGCAATCTCCAAAAGCTTCTTCTCTACGTTTCTGCGCTCTTTTTATTGCAAAAAAAGTGGAAAAAGAGGAGCATGGGGATGTCGGCACATGCGCTTTGTTTGTCTGTCTGCTAAAACACTGAAAAAAAAACGAATCTAACAAAAAGAATTATGTATTATGAAAGACTAATATTTTATCATATCGATAATCACTTGTACCCATTTACAATATGATTTGTATGCTTAATTAATTTCTTTAAATTCATTTTAAAAAGTATAACATATTTTATATCCATATTTTTTGTTTTTAGTGCATTTAATGCTATTGTATGTACTACGGTGTGTGCTAAAGAATTCCCAGAAATATTTCACTTCGAAATTTGTTAACAAGCAGACAACAGAAGCAACTCGAACACATAGGGAACATTGTATTTTGGTTTTTTTTTTTTTTTTGTTTGTTTGTTGTTTGCAGCTTGGCCTGGGCCATGAAGTGTATCAAGTGTTTGCCGGGTTTAGCTTCTTTTCTCTGATTCCGCTTTGTCTACAGGGCTTGGGACTTCAAGTTGAAGGTTAAAGTTGAGCCGGGCTACGTTGAAGCCTTCCCGTTTGCATTAGAAAGAGTTTTGTTGTTTGTTCGAGTGGATTTCTTAGAGGTTTACCGGTCCAGGACCTTTGTTTTGAGAACCAGAAATTCAAAGGCTTGAAGTATTCTTCTTGAAGCTGACAGACTTTTGGCAGGTTTTTCAAAGATTTTCAGAGGGGCAAAGGAATGCGAAAGGTAGTTGTGACTCAACTTGAGGTATTGTTAGTGAAGGGATTTATGGGAAATTCGATATACATTTTGAGTAAATATATAATTTTAGTATATATATATATATTTCTACCAGTTGGTGGATAATAGTCTTCTTGCTTAGCTTACCCCTTTTCATATTTCGTAAAGTGTCATATCAGTTAAAGTCTTATATTTTATAATCCCAGCTTTGCACACTTTATGGTATAGCCTCTGCATTGATTTATTAAAACCAATAGAACCAGTTCATTGATGCACACTGACCACTCTTCATAACATTCAGAGTATCGTTGACCAATAACTCAAATGAACTGGAAACCGGCCTTCAAACCCAGCCGCCAACTTGGAATCCGATGCCAAGTCGAATCTCGACGCGTGTTGGGCAGCAGACTCTACAAATCGCTTTCAATTCCAGCTAAAACTCAAATGCGTTTTCCACTTGCACTGCCTGGCGATGTTTTTAATTGCAAATTGCAAAACTGACCAATCATAACGAGTCTAATTAAGGCGATGTCTGCTCTGTCGAACCAATATCTTGCATATTTTTAGATCCACCAGCTGGGTATTTGCATTCGCAGACGGTCAGTATTCAATGTCATACACTGAGAGAATCGGCTTATTATTAGTTGGTTCCGCCTTTCACTTGGGGTACAGAAAAATAGAGAGAGCATCGTACGATGTATTTATTTATCTTTATTTTTATACACTTCCAAGGTATTTTAATTAAAATCAAAAGAAGGAGTCATTTTCGACCCTATAAAGTGTATATATTCTTGATCAGAATCCACAGCCGAATTGATCTAGACATGTCCGGTCAAAAAATAAATTTTTGAAAATTTTTTCAAAATTTCAAAAAAAGATAAGGGGTTACATCATTAAAATTTTCAAAAATTGGCAAAAATGTGAATTTTTATAAATTTTAAATTAAGTATGCAGATTTGTTAACCATTAAAAAACTATCATAGAAAAGCTCACCGAATTGAAATTAATGCATTTTTGGCTGAGTTATGATATTTGAAAAACTTGGATTTACTCAAAAATAAGCATATAAAAATGCTTTATTTTTATACATCTGAAGGGTATTTTAGGAGTCATTTCCGACACTATAAATAATATATATATATATATATATATGTATAAATATATTTCAAAAATAAAATATGGTCTTTATTAAGGACTATGGCTATATATTTTTCCCCGTGTATTACTCAACCAAATTAGAAAGGGAGATCTGCGCGAGGATGATGAAGAACTGTGAGCTGTGAGTGGCAATGAGTTAATTTGCTGCCAAAACACACCCTCGGGCCTCATTAGCCTGCACTCTGAGTGAGATTTATAGACGAGCTGGATGCTGCTGATGCCGCTGATGCTGGCTGCCGGCAAATTAGTTGGAAATGCAAAAACCCTGGGGGTCAAGCAGACAGGGGCGGAGGTTGGCAGACGCTCTGCGGGTTGCCTGGCTAAATGAGTGCTTAAAGTGTCGGCCAAGCTTGCCAAGATTGCAACTGGGCAACATGGTAACTTGGACGTATAACAGCAGGGACGATGAGCATGAAAAATGAGCAGTAGTCAAGCAAAAAAATGGCAAACTTAACTCAACTATAGGTCTCTTTACAAACCCATAAACATGTCTGTAAAAGAGTTTTAGGTTCAGGAGTTAACACCTATTGAACTCATCAATATCTCACAGTGTTTTTCTGTTCCCATATTTAGTTTAAAATATGGTATACTCACTGATTAGAGTTCTTTTCTTAATTTTAATATTTAACAAGACCAAGAAAACTGTGCATTACTCAGCAGCTGGCTGGCTACACCCTAAACAACATAAACATGTCCACAGCTTGTGGGGGAAATTATGACTTTCCATTTGTTTTTGCATTTGCTGTGACATTTTGAGTTATTTGACACTTTGCAGGCGCGTATCATCTTTCCCCCATTCGCTGCCCGGTCTTTCTTCTTGCCAGTTTATTAACTCATTATTTTGAAATCAACTTGGCCTGGCGGGCGAAAACGTGTTGCAGAAGTTTCTGCCTGACAAGTTGACTGCACAGCAGCAGCAGCAGGAGCAACACGACGATGTTGCCAGTGCAACTTGCGCAACTTTTCTTCTCCGCAGTCAAGTTGATTAAGTACTCCGACACTCTTTTCTCCCATTAACGAACGAATATTATTCATTAACATTTCATGTGAAATTGGGACAACAACGAGGAGGAGAGCTTGCTCCGGGCGGCTTTTAATTGAAGTAATCAATAATTGCGGCATATCTTTAATTTACATCGGCTCTTTCTTTTCATTTTAATTCCCAGGGAATTGTGAATGCCATTTTTAGCAATCAATTTTGCACCAAAATTAGCAACTTTATTAAAATATTCAGTAGTCTTGGCCATAAAGTTTCGCATAAAAAATTCACAAACGAAACAAATTTTGAATGCGCCGTTTATGCGGATCTAAGGTTAAGCCTCTGAAACTCTTTTTATCTTAAATGCCGAAAAGGCATTCACAATAAAGCATAAAACCAATTAATTATTTGCACATTTGATTGTGTTTTTTAAAGCTTTTTCTCTATTTTGTTGATTGCAAAATTCAAGTAAAAACAACATCGAGTAGCTACTGCCACCACTGCGTAACACTTTGTTGTAGTGAGGCGAAGATAAAAAAAACTACACCCAAACAACTATTCATATCTCAGCTGTGCCGGTTACAGGTAATAATAGTTACCGGCTACTAGGGCTAAGAAATAAATATACTAAGATTAAATAAAAAAATATGTATAGTTTATAGACCAGAATTAAATTATTTTATTCGTTTAGTCATAATTCCTTCTGGTACTATTTGGTATTATATTTTTACTCAAAGGCTTGTAACGATATGAAGGAGGCATTTCCGACCCTATAAACCATATATATTCTTGATCAGCATCAACAGCCGAATTGATCTAGCCATGCCCAGTCAAAAAATAAATTTTCAAAAATTTTTCCATTTTTCCAAAAAAAGATAAGGGGTTACATCATTAAAATTTTAAAAATTGGCAAAATTTTTAATTTTCCAAATTTTAAAACTAAATATGAGGATTTGTTAACCATTAAAAAAATATCATAGAAAAGCTTACCGAATTGAAATTAATGCATTTTTGGCTGAGTAGTGCTATTTGAAAAACTGGGATTTACTCAAAAAATAAGTGTATAAAAATCATTTATTTTTATAACCTTGAAGGGTATTTTACTTTTAGTCAGAAGCTTGTAACACATGAAGGAGTCATTTCCGACCCTATAAATCATATATATTCTTGATCAGCACCAACAGCCGAGTCGATCTAGCCATGTTCGGTCAAAAAATAAATTTTGAAAATGTTTTCAAAATTTCAAAAAAAGTTAAGGGGTTACATCATTAAAATTTTCAAAAATTGATAAAAATTTGAATTTTCTGAAATTTTAAATTGAGTATGCAGATTTATTAACCTAATCAAAACTAACATAGGAAAGCTTTCCGAATTAAAATTAATGCTTTTTTGGCTTAGTTATGAGTTTTTAAACTTTGATTTGTCGAACAAATTGTCATATATAAAATAATATCGATCGATTTTTGATTCAATCGTATAATTCAAATGCAAACTGAAAGGGTATATAAACTTTGGCTTACCGAAATTAATTTCCTTTCTTCTTATAATGTATATTTTAAGGTATATCATAAGAGTTACTATTGTCTATCTTTTTAGTGTGGTTGTTAGTCAATGTTTACTGTACCTTAAGCGTATCTGTGGTAGTCGGTGAGAAGTTGTAGGCGTGGGTAGCTCGCCGATGTCTTTGGGCCTGTCGGTATGTGCCTGTGATGTGTTGAAAGAGCGACTTGAACAAGCTGCCGAGGACATGGCCGCCGAAATCAAATGAAGTGGCAAAAAAATCAAAAATAAAAAATAAAAAGAGAGGTAGCTACGAGATACAAAATCGTATATATCGCGATCTGCTCAATGGATTTGCAATTACATTCATGAAATTTAATTGGCGATGGGAAATAGCCTTGACTGGCTTAACCATGTGGGGACAATGTGTGTGTGCGAAAATTTATGGGAAATAATTCAGGGCCCATTGAGAGGAGGAGCCTCAATGGGATCAAAGCGATCTCTAACCAGGCTGCGCTGGGGGAGTTTCCCTTGGCCTCCACACTGGGAGCGGAGTATCTGACTTATGCATCTGGCGCTGCGCCCTATCAGACCTTGCCATCGCCATTAAAGTTAGCCCATCTGCCCCATTAAAAGAAGAAAACGCTCAAAGCAACTACACATTTTTGGCCAAAAGTCACGTTTTCACCGATGGATGCCTCCCCTGGACTAAAGTTAAGATCAACATGCGATAGATGGGCCAGAAAAGAAACCAAATGTAGAAAAAGACGTGCAAAAAGGGGTTAACTAACATGGCTTGACTTTTGTTTACATATGCAAATTTACCCATAATCTTTGCACAGCAAACCCAGCTCTATTTTTGAAGTATTTAAACTATTTTCTGTTTTAGCCACAATTTGCCAAGCAAACGTATTTTGTATTCCATTCCGATAGCGCGGCCACAATTGTTTGGTTAGACGGCGACGGGGGAACAACAAGCAAAGCCAATTACCGTTTTTAATTATTTGCAAATATTGAAAAAGTCCAGGCGACTTTTAGCTTGGCGCCTCAGGTGGAAAAATAAAGTTGAAAAAAAGAATTCGAAACCTTATTGATGTGCAACAGGTGCGCCCGCTCTGGGAACAAAGTGTGAACCACGCCAAGGCACAACCTTTCCGCGAATGTGTGTGTTTGTGTGTTTTTTGAGTGTGTGTTTCTGTGTGTGTGTATATGTCGCTATATCTAATCTTAAAGGTCGTCACATTTCGCGTGCCGAATTCCATTGCAATGAGCCATGGGAAGGTACCCCATTGATAGTGTATACAGGTACGGGTTTATTTTCACAAGTACCTGTAACCAGGGGTTTTTAGAAATATTTAAATATTTTATATACATTGAAACATATTCAGGTTAAAAATCAAGTTGATTATGCTTTCAATAATTCATGTAAAATTATACAAAATAATATATTGAAGTCAAAATAATGAGGAATTAAAAGAGGTACAAATATACTTAACGGTAGCTGGGCATAATTGAAGTTAACAAATTTGGCAACTTTAAAACCTACAAATAAATCTCAAAGTACAATTAATTTACTACTCCTTTACCTGCATTATTTATAATATTATTATATTACATATATTATATTCAAACTCTAAATACATCTAATCTTATTTCTTAAATCATTCAGAAAATAAATCAAATCAATTTGAATTTAGTATTTCCCGAACCTAAATAAATTTTATTTATGTATCTAAAACATATTTACATATTTCCAAATAACAAAAAAATCAATCTGGATATCTAGCATCCCACGTGCTGGAAAACAATATGAAAATCTCGCTTCCCAGTCCCATTAATCTCTCAACCTCCTTGGGTTTCTCATATCTGCCATCAGCTCCATCTCCATCTCCAGTTTGTCACAAAAAATAAAAATAAAATAATTTGTTTGCCAAAAACGAAGAAGTGTGGGCACCAATAACAACAAGGAGAAAAAATCAATAAATATGAAGTGCACTCGAATGGAAATTCACAACTTTTTCCGCATTTACACAAAAACTCGTTGCTGTCATAAAATCGGTGATTGTTTTTTTGTTTTAAAGGTGAACCCCTTGGCTGACTAATTTTTGGCAAATGAATATGCGGTTTGAGTGTTGTCATTCATTCACTTATGGTTTCCTCTTTAAACAAAAATATAAACAAAAAAAACCTTAGCTGATTTTTTACTTTGTAAAGTGGGCGTGTCGCATTACGGTAATTTATTAAGTATTTTTCTTGTTTTTCTCACTCTTTTTAATTGCCGCTCAGATGATTTAGTGTCTTTACTTTCTGCCTTTCCTCTGGTTGTCTTTCTTATGACTTTCACCTCGCCAAAGTGAAATTACGGCCTAATGACTAAACATTTCATTTAATTAGAAGATTCATCGCCGAGAGAAACAACAATGGAAAAGGGCGGAACAAGAAAAGGGTTTTGTTTAACTCTTTTTCTTTTTCTTAATTTTTAATTACAAAACTTTGGTTTGTTCAACTCTGTCTTAATTTTAATTTTTCTTTTTACTCATTACAAAAATTTTGCAATCAAGGAAATTGATCTGACACCTGAAACCCCAAAGAGGATTAAAGGTGTTTCGGTTTGATGGATGTGAATAAATTCTGGGAAGGAAATATATTTCTGAATTTTGTATTTCCCATAAAAAATCGTATATTTCGTGTAAGGCTTTCACAATCCCTTGCTGTTATTTTGACATATCTCGAAGTTTGTTGTGGAACCCTTTTGGGTCTCCTCTGAGTCATTGGTAACCTGCAACACGTTGCAATGTTGCAACATTGCAGCGAATTAATTTATCAACATTTACCGCTACACAATGTCATCGCAAGGAAAGAAGTTGCAGCATTTAAAAGGCAATAAATTTGTCGGACAACTCGCCTCGTTCTGGATCTCTTTCTGGCTCCGACTTCCAAGAAGCCAGAGTGGCCACTCGATATGGCCAAACATTTCTGAATATCTCCGCCTGGCGCGGTGGAAAACCTCGACTGAAGTTTGATTTATGCGTTGCGATGCTCAATGGGCGATACCACCACCGCGGTCCAAGGAAGTACTCTCTTGGCGGGTTCGCAGTCAAATTTCCAGGCCCAAACGGCACGACTACCAAAATGCGCTTGCCGGCCAGCGTCTGCCTGGCGGTTAAATGCAGCCAAACATAAATTATAGGCCATGGCTAAGTAGGAAAAACTCTGGTTGAGCCCAGCACGGGGCACAGTGGGAAAGCTAGACTAGATAAAGTCATTTTGTAGGTCTTTTCTCGAAGTCAAGAGTCCCATTTATTTATTTAGAATGAAATAAGTTATATAAAGTTCTCTTTACTGGGTGAATATTCTTTCTATTTTTATGAATTTGTGTTCAGAAATCTTTCGAAAATGATTGTAATTTTTGTACTTTTGAATATATTGTTAAAGCTTTCTTCTCAAAAATAATATTAATGAATTTTTGAAAGAGGTTTAACAATAGATACTTTAAAATATTGCTCTGTTAACTTTTAGGTGTCATTTCTTCATTTAGGTATATTTTTGGATACATTTATATAAAGCTTTCTACTTAAAGAAAATATTAAGAATTCCTTGAAAGAGACCTACCATAGGATACTTGAAAATATTGCTTAATTAACTTTCAGATGGTAATTAAGCAAATTGTATCTTACAGATACAAAATATGAGCTGCTCTTATACATAATTTATAAAGTCTTTTTAAGGCGTTTCTGTGAAAAAAAGAAAATATATAAATTTGAACATGTATTTCTTAAATAATATTAAAGAAGTCTAGTAAACTCCCCCAACTAAACCCACAGTGCCTGACATTTCCCAGCCCGCTTTCCCGGCAGCACTTTTCGCTCTGCCCCCACCACTTCCCCCCTTGCTACTTTCATAATATTGGCAAACATTTAACGAAAGTCCAGTCGGCTTGGCTAATGCATAAGCACAATACCTGAGCACAGGAACTTCAACTTCAGTCTCAGCAATGTAATGCAAAGTTTCCCTGCACTGCGGATGCTGGGCTCTGGTGCTGCTGCTTGCCAGCTTCCAACCGATCCACGGACGACGAGGGATCGGCGGATACATGTTGCCGCCGTCAATGTTTCGCCTTTGTCTCGTAAATTTTAACATTTTTATTATAAGAGCCAGAGCCATACGTACCGGCTGCTGATTTCTCACACAATGCGCGCGATTTATTTTGTATGCATTGCGAGGCTGAAATTGATTAATTACAAAGCGGAAGACTCGCTGATCCCGACTGGCTAAAGCTCAACACATTTTGTTATTATTATTATTATTATTGTTCGTGGCTTCATTTATCAGGCTTAATTTCCAGCATTATTACGATTTGGTTTTATTACATTGAGCTGAGTATCAAGACCACGATTCTTTGATTGTTGTTATTCTATATATTGTTATTCCGAAGGTTTCTGCATTATCTAGTCGACAGTGACACCAGTGACACTTGCATGAACTAACGATATGGAAATGTGTGAATCAACAAATGGGTTTTAATCATGAAAAGTCGGGGTACACTAGGATCGAGAATCAAGCCATTCAATTATTTTTAAAATAATTTTTAAAGTGTTTACTAACGAAAGGCATTCTCTGTCTTGTCTGGCATTTCTTTCTATAATACCATGACTATTCTTTATATCAAGTAGCACATGTTCTTGAGTCTTTATAATTACATGATCTGGCGCCTCGTAATTTCCCAGGCAGTGCTAAAAAACAAAGACTCAAAGTGAAATCTCAAGTGACAATGGGCGGAGGGCAAGTACTGCCAGTCGCGCACTTACACTTAATTGCTGTCAAGTGTTTTGCAAACCCCAAATTGGCAGCTCAAGTGTGAAGGAAAGGGGCGGCTGTCTAAGGGTTATCTGGCGGAATGTCAAAGCAATTAGTTCCAATCGACTCGCGCTAGATACAAATTTGTACGAGCACTTTTTCTTGTCGATCTGTGGCGCCGCAAGAAGTTGACACACACTCGGCTTTTGATGTCACATGTGTGTTTGCCTTTTAATGATTCTGTGTGCTACTTAAATTTCACGGAATTGTCGTTGTTATTGTTTCTTGTTTTTGTGGCTTCTGTTTTTAATGAGCTATTAAAATGTTTGGGGAATCGTTTGATACTACACACAGAGACATGTGTAAGAGCCAAGTGCCATGTAAGAACAGCACGTAACCGAATCTTTCTCTTCAGAGTTTATTTTTAATGAAGAGGATTT
Organism: Drosophila bunnanda; assembly: GCA_035046265.1. Classification (NCBI taxonomy): domain Eukaryota; kingdom Metazoa; phylum Arthropoda; class Insecta; order Diptera; family Drosophilidae; genus Drosophila; species Drosophila bunnanda. Next base: position 11,866,849 of record JAWNOB010000075.1, read on the forward strand.
AGTTTATGGGAGATGGACATACAATGAGATCATTTCTATATTTATATTTTGTGTAATCTTATAGGTATTAGTTAAAAATACCTTTTCTATGGTAAAACTAATTTGTAACTTCTTTTTCGTTTCAGGTAAGTCTTGTTTTTTGCTGTCCCAGTACATTGGTTAACACTTTTGTAAGTAAATATGCTTAAGCAAAAAAAAAAACCTGAAGGTAAATTTACACTTGGATTAGATCATGCCAAATGTGACAGAGTCTTGAAATAACCGCCGTTCTTTCAAGTAATACGATCTCTGGGGATTACAATCGAAATCGCTTTAATAGCTTGAGAAACTTACTCTACTTATTAAGTTGTAAGATGGCTGGACAAGACCTGTATGTATGTTATTTGCCAAATCATTTAACATAATTAGCCGGCCCGATATGATCTCATAACCGGTCTGTTCGGCCGGCAAATCCTTTAGTTAATTGGCAGCCAGAGGGAAGAACAAAGGAGCGGGAGCTGAGGCTTGAGACCTCTACCTGTGTCAGTCTAAATTCATAATTCAAACATCAGTTCCGAGAACACGTAGTGTGGACACAATATTTCATAAATGTCTGGCCCAAAAGTCTGGCGACTGAAACCGAAGCTGACTTTTCTCTGAAGTTTCGTTTCGTTTGGTTTTTATTTGCAATCAAACACAAAATGCACGAGGCATGGAAGAGGCTACATTAACCTTCAAGTCAAAGGGGGTTCGTTGGTATTACTTTTTTGACAATTTTCTGAATTGTATTTTTTCGGTTTGGTTGCGCAAATAAAGCAACAACTACAGCGCCGACACAACGACTCCGAGTTTGTATCTAAAATCAACAAGTTCACGACGACATCACCGGGCCCGGCCAAAACAGAAGAGATAAAAAACTTTAAAGCGTCAAGCAAATACACAAAAAGATACCCAAGCACCAAACACAACCACAAATACCCCTTATTCATTGCCAGACCTTTGCTTAGAAGGTAAATAGAAGCCCGAAACTCGCTGAACCTCTCCGCCAAGAAAGCCCATTTGGTTGACAAGTCAATACAGATAATTCGGTCTCCTACTCAATGCCTTTCAAGGGGGTGGCGAAAATCATATTGGGGCTCTATTTCCGCTTAAGGCTGTAAGTTTCCATTGTGACAGTTTCCGAGAGGAAAAATCCTCTATTCAGAGGTGATTTATAATGAATTTGTAATGGTTTGTTTGTTCTTATGAACAATATCTAAATAGAAATCGTATAAGATTATAAATATTAATTATAAACTGTAAGAACACTCTGTTGATGGATTTTTCCTGATTTCCCTAGAAGTATTATAAGCAAGGTATTAAATTTTAGTCAGAAGCTTGTAAAAATGTGAAGGAATCATTTTCGACCCTATAAATCATATATATTCTTGATCGGCATCACTAGCCGAATCGATCTGGGCATGCCCGGTCAAAAAATAAATTTTTGAAAATTTTTCCATTTTTTCGAAAAAAAGATAAGGGGTTACATCATTAAAATTTTCAAAAATTGGTAAAAATTTGAATTTTCTTAAATTTAAAATTGAGTATGCAAATTTATTAAACTACTAAAAACCATCATAGAAAAGCTTTCCGAATTAAATTTAATGCTTTTTTGGCTATGTTATGTGATTTTAAAATTTTGATTTCCTAAATAAAAATCTCAATAAATACGTATTCAAAGAATGCTACTATTTTAAACTTAGTTATGATCGATTCCCAATGCGATCCTAAAATTTAATTCCAAACTAAAAGGATACATCAACTTTGGTATCCCGAAGTTGGTGTCCTATCTGGTTTTTAATTAAAGGAAAAATAGGTTTCTTACACCACTGACATTAATCCAGGGTTTCTTTAGAGTATCTTATTTAAGTAATTGAGACCCCATGAGTAATGCCATTTGGAAATCGATCGTCAGCGAATTAAATTTCGTATTTTTAATGGCAATTCAATACATTTGATGAACACTTTTGAGGTGCCACAAGCAATGTAATGTAATAGTCCACGAATATTTCGCCCTCAAGTTACAGCCAAACTTAACCGCAAACGAAGTCAAGTTGGTTTCATTTTCAACAGTTTTGTTTTGAGGTTTCTTTAATTTGGTTTACTTATGTATTGTATGACTATAATTTAAATATAGTAAAAAGTATCCATGGATTTACACTTCCACTTTGACATCCTTGGACTTCTTCTTGGCCTTTTGCTCCTGCAGCATCAATTCCTCGATCTTCTTGATGTTCTCTTCAATCTTCTGCCTCTGGAGTTGCTCCTCCTGGCTGAGCTTCTCGGCATTGGGTTCCAGTTCGGAAGCGGGCTTGACCTTGACCTCCGCCTGGCTATCGCCTTCAGTGCGTCTGCCCATCGGGAGGCGGGTAATCAGATGGGGTGGAACTCGTATGCCTGCTCCGATGCGATTATCGTTCTTGTATTGACCAACGGCCCGGACAAATGGCTTCAGGGAACATCCCTTGGCCGTGGCCTCGCCCATCAGCTGGCGGGCGTAGTCGAAGAAGAAGGCATCCTCGCGCAGCTCCTCCAGCTGGGCCTCCCTGTTGTAGTTGGTGTCCGGACGCGTCTCCTCCTCGATGCGCTTCCTTACCTGCTCGTCCAACTCCTTGCGAAGATCTCGCATGCGCTGGAGTTGCTCCTGACGCTGCTGGCGCTTGAACTGGACATTGGTGAGATCGTTTTTGAGCCGCAGCTCCACAGCCTCGCGGCGGTCTTCCTCCTCTTGGAGCTTGCTCTTCCTGGCCAGTTCCTCCTCTTCTTTTTGGATAGCCAGTCGAGCGTTTTTGGCCCGCTCTCGGACTTGCCGCTTCTTGGCCTGCTCTGCGGAATGCACCCGTCGCATCTCCTCCAGCTGTCGCTTGTGACGCTCCTCATCCTCACGAGCACTGTAGTGGAGGCGAGGGGCCAGCTCCTTGGCCAGCTTCTCATTCCTCCGAATGCGCTGCTGCACCCGCTCCTTGGCCCTGTCCCGCTTGAGCTTCTCCAAGTGTCCCTTGGCCTGGTTGTGGACATCGCACTGCACCTGCTCCACCTCCTCCAGCATTTGGAGACGCTGCTGCCGCTGCTCGGACATGGCCAGGGAGGCTAGAGCCTCTTCCCTCTTCTGGCGTTGCTTGGCGAGCTGCTGCTCCTTCTCCTTGTCCTGCTGCTCCTTCAACTGGCGCTGATTGCGCTCCCGTTCTAGGCGTGCCTGCTCCAGCTCCTCGGCTTTGGAGGCCTGTGAATAAATGGGAATCAGGTAATTGCATTCATTTATTTAGAAAGTTTAAATATTTAAGAATCTAAACGTGATTAAATGTGATTTTAGTTGAGCAAAAATCTTAATAGAAAGAGTAAAGACCATTAAACGTGTGTCAAGATGACATTCCACATATCTTAGGTAGTAACAACTGACATATGAATATATATACCTGTCGTTCCCTTTCCCTCTCCGCAATGGCCTGGAGCAGCTCCTTTTTGTGCTCGCCCAGCTGCTGGCAATGCTCCGCATGACGCTTTTGCGCCTCCTCAAAGCCCCGAAACACCTGCTCCTGATACACCTGCCTGTCCAGATCCGCCTGCCGTTGATTGGCCTTGGCGAATTCCTCTTGCACCTCGCGCTGGGCATTGACGCTGCGCAGGACCTCGCTCTGCAGCCGGGCGCACTGCAGCTCCCGGGGACCGGGACGCAGTTGCTCCAACAGCTGCTGCGCCGCCTCTATGCGCTTTTGCCGCGTCCTCTGATGCTCCTGGCGTGATGCCTTGGTCTCCTCCTCTGCCAGGCGCTTGGCTTCCAGGTCCTGCTGCTGCTTCTGCTGCAGCTCCCGGGCGCATTCCTCCTCCTGGGAGATGCACAGATTGCGACCGGCAAACTTCTTGAGGAGCTCCTCACCGCCAATGCGCAGTTTCTCATCAGCCTCGTGGCGCAGCTGCTGCAGATGCAGTTGCTCCTGCTTGGCAGCCTGGCTGGCATTAGCACAGATTCGTTGATACCTCCTTCTGGAGATGACCACCGGTGGTCTCTCCCGGACAACGGGTTCTCGTCGCTCCTGTGGCAGCCAGGAATACTGCATTGTTAGGGGAATTGATGGTAACTGACTATATAGAAAGGGTCTTTATGGGTGGAGTTCTTGGGGTTTCCATGGCTTTTGGTTTTGTTTTCACAATTATTAGTTGTCTTGGAGTTGAGAGGGTGGTTTTCCGGCTATTCTTTTATGTATTTATCACTTGATATAGTTCTATTTTTAATTTGCATTTTTTTCAACTTAATTAAAAGCTGTATAACCTTTTCTTTTGGTAATGATGGCTTTTATCCCTCAACTCCGATTTAATCATTCCATTAAGACATCATGCCTTTAACTCATCATCCTTAAAAGTGTTGTTACGAAATGCCAAAACAGATATTGTCAACTGTTTGCCAACATTTTGAGTAGTTTATTTTAATTAATTAGTTTTGTGTGCACACTGCGACAAGCCACTGTCAACGCAAATGGCCAGTTGAGCTTTTGGTTTGATGGCTTAATTATGTCCAAAAGTAATGGGGAGGCCATTTGGCATAGTCGGTGCAAGTGACAGGTTTTGTGATATGGCTTTTGGCCATTAAACTGAACCGCAATCTATGCCCAATCTCTAATGTGGTTAGATTTCTGGTTTCGGACTTCCCGGTCGAGTTGTCAGCTCATTTCCGAGTCGGGAGCCCATCCCTAAAGGGCTCAACCATTTGGGCACGCTTCATTTGGCTCGCTTTTTGGGCCATTGAAATCGTAGATTTCAAGTTGGTTTAAATAAATTTAGTTAACACCTGGCCGAACCTGAGGAATATTCATTTCAATTTCGAATTGGGTCAGTGCTTCGCCTTTGTCGTTGTCGGGAAAGGGGTTTATGCCACTATATCTAACCAAGCCACACACAAACCCCATGACGGGGCGATAAAGGGGCATGCCCGACCCCAACTATTTACACCAAAATCCAGGTTATATATAAACTTTATCGGAGCGCAAGCCATTTGAAACTTTAAGGGCCAGTTTGCTGGGCTTCTTAGAAGAATTAACTTAGGTTATTAAACATTTTCCTAGAAGCAAAAAGCATAATCTATTTAATGAATAAAAATTAAGCAAAGTCTGACAGTTCTCTCCCATTGACCCTCTTTTTGAATCACTCAAGATCAATGTTGGCCATTTTCTAGAGCATTTAGAGCACTTTACAGTTTTCCCCATAGTTGTAAAGTGAAGTGGAATATAACCTGCTCACTTACACCACTGGAGCACAACACCTTCTTGTTGGAGAGACTGCGTCAAGTACCCGATTCTTATCTAATCGATACTTATTGGCTCCCCATAGACTTTGCCTGATACCATGTAAATATACGACTGTCCGACGCTGGTTCTACTTTGTCTTGCTGCCCAGAGACAGCCGGACATATATCACTTGATCTTCAAGTGCGAATGACAGCTCGGAGTAGGAGAGACCAGGGACCAGAGACCAGTGACAAGAGACTCAAGACTCCAGACTCGAGACCACAAGCCTTTCGCCTGACCACGACGACTACCGTCCAGTTCGTTGCTTCCACTTGAATGACTTCATGTGCCCCCGGTCGGAAAACTTGAAAAACTTGTCTTTGTCTCCACAGCCAGAGGCTGGGGCAAAAGGCAGGGGACTTGCACTCGAGAACCCGGCAACAGGGGAGCCCGAGAATATATGTAAGAAGAGCGGCGGCCCAGACTGGGCCAACAAATGAGTGCAACTGTTTTGGCCAGAAGCAGCAGTCCAGTTTAGTGGAAGGAAAGACGTGAAAGCATAACAATCCCCTGGGACTGGGACTGGGACTGGGGATACACTCTGTGTATCTGCCGCCAATATCTGCAAGTCTCCGCTCTTTCTGCTGTTGGTTAGAGCAATTAACATGCAATTAAGAGACGTTTCAATCTCAAAGAAGAGCCAACAGCCATGGCCAAGACATCGTAAACACTTTAAACAGTGGCGGGCTACAACTTTTGATGGGCTCCGGCCCTGGCTTCTTGGGAAGGTTCTAATTATAAAGTTCCGATCGTTGGGCACACAGTGTTTCTAGCGAAAGTTTGGACAGGAAATTGATGGGATGTTTACACACAGAAGCAGTGAAAAATGTGTCGGTAATTTATAATTTTCAAGCTTTGCCATACAATCAGTCATCAATCAGATGGGTTTTAAATCAAGGCACACCTTTATTTTAAGCTTCATTGTAGGATCTATTTCTGGACACTATTATTTCGCCTTGTCATGTCTAGAGGTTTACAGATTTACAGTTTTGATAGGCATCTTATAGCATAAGAACATTGCCATTATTTTTGTATCTTTGTATCTTGAGAGCCAAGATCAGATCGTGGTTTGATTTATGAAACCTGTCGGTTAAGCGATTTATAAGCCGTGTCAAAAACAATAAGTGCCAAATACTTGCGAGGCTTATGTCATCTTGAACATAGAGTAAAAACCACAAACTTACTTACAAATCCAGAATGTGATTGTATAAGATTCTCTCGACTCAGAGTGAGACACAAATTGTTGAGGCCTTTCCATTTCATGGGGTTAAATCAGTTGAACTCTTAATTGTGTATTTTCATTATCAATTGAGAAGCGCCCAGTTCTTTTCACTATAAACCCTTCCGTCACTCCAATTCGGTTTAGTTCATTATATTGAATAGTTGAATTGTCGATTTCATGGGGCGATATGTGTGGGGCGAAGCCATGTATTAAGTTTTCCATGTCTGTTTGCCAACAAAACAACATTTCAATGTCAACTCGATCACGTTTTCGATGGCAATTTGTTGCTGGATTTTGTTCGAATTTGATACACTCTAAAGAGCGTGGCAAATTGCCCAAGTGGCCCAAGGGGGAGGATTAGAAACTCGGTCTTACATGGAGGTTTACATTGGTTTTGTCATCCATTGACACACACTCGCACACACCTGAAGCTGCGATTGGGTAACTAGGTATTACCACCTGAGGTTGACTGCTAGTCGAGCTGTTAGTTCTTCATCTTCCCAGCCCAGACGCTGCTCATGTTTGCCCATAATCTGAGGTTAATCCGGTTGGGCTTGGCTGCGTCTCAGTGTCATTTCAAGTGCTCGCCGATCGCTCCACGACGCTCCATTAATCAAGTGGGTAATGTAACATTGGTCAGATTGTATTTCAAGTTTATAGAGATGAGTATGTATGAGATGTGATTATTTAGTTTAGTGAATGGTATTTCGTAAATACTCTATATTGCTTTGTAAATTAGGTAATTAAAAGCTGAAAATGTATGATTCTTGGCCTAAATATAAATTGAAACTGAGCGACAGTTTATAGTTTTCAATATATTATTGATTATTTATATAAAATAATATAAATTTCACAATTGTAATAAATTTACTGGACAAATATCCATTCACTGCCCAATTATGACTCATTTAAAACATTGACAGCTATAAATATATATTGAAATTCTTTATCGACTTTGTCAAGTTGACTTTTGCCAACAAGAGAAGCCAATTCAATCTGTCAATCATACAATTACAGATTTCTGTAACCGAATATTCTAGCTCACGGATTGATTACACAAACAAATATTCCACTCGCAGTGCGGATTCTTTTCGATTCTGACCAATAAAATCCGAAATCAATCAATCAAAAGGCATTAAAAATGTTATTTTGAGATGCCAAAAACAAAAAAAAAAAGTTGAAATAAACTCAAACGACTCGCTGGCGGCGGGGCCAATCACACGCTCTATTTACAGCAAATTAAAAATTCAGAAACTACAAAAACATCGACCGAACGAGAAGAAACAAAAACCATAAAACTGGTACAAATATTGGTCAAAATATTTACCAGCCACGCCCAGGGAGATGAATTAATGATTAATGATCGGCGCAGCACAGAACGGAGCCGAGAAAGTGCCTTAAACGCCACAATAAACGTTATTAGATCGAAGTGGAAATTAAATCTTACACACATTATTAAACACTATTGAAAAGGCCAAGAGGGTTAAGGGGAAAACCGGGCTACGATGCACTGGGAAAAATCTCCTTAAGAAATTTAAGATCATTTCTTGAATCAATTTACTTAAATTCTTGTAGTGGGAAAATAATTTACAAAGAATTAAGACAAGTTTAAATTAAAAAAAAATAAGAAATACATTTTTCTCCATCTAAGATATATCTTCTTAAAAGATTTCTGTTACTAAAATTTAACTTGAAGTGTGTGGCATCCACTCCAAGTGGCGCCCACTCGCCATGGCCCATCTTCGTTTGGTATGCAGCTCATCGGTGCCTTTCCAGATAGCCATCGATGGCGTCGCGTAAAGCGCCGGACAAATGCTGAAAACTTATCAATCCCTGGAGGGGGAATCTAGGGTTCCCAGATGTGGTTAATTTATGTAGATTTATGCCCAATACAGTTGAGAGAAATATCTTATAATTTGTTACCAACTTCTGCAACGACCGCAGCGGACCCCTCTTAGCCCATTAGCATAATGGCCATAAGGAATATCTTGGCCAGCAAATAGTCGGAGAATCTGCGCCAAAAGTAGCAACAAATAGCGCTAATGATGTGCTAATGTCGCCCAACAATATTTGACAACCAAAACAGAAATATTGTTTTTACAAATTATGGAAGAAGACTTGTGCCACGGGGCTCTTAAAATAAAATAAGCATAGAATAAATAACAAAGATTACTATCAGATAATATTAATGGGCAGTAGCTACCTAACTATGTATATATTTTTTTAGCAATAATTTTAGACAGAATATCTTTAACTTATATGATATTTAAGATCACAGATCGAGCATAGTTTCGTGCAAATATTGACAAATTCATTTTATTTGTCATTCATTTTCATGTTCCCGTGAATTTAGCATAACCGAAAATTAATTTTCGCACATTAGCAACTTTTATAAACAATTAAGATGGCATTATAAATTAGCAAGGCAAATTTTTCCAAGATTTATTGCCAAACAAAAGGAACTGGGACAGTTCCAATATATTATTAACTTTATATATATATACTACTTTTCAGATATCTTTAAAATTCTTACCCAACTTGTGTGTCTATTTCTTAACTGAATTAATACGTTTTCGATGAAAATGAGAAATTAATTTGAGCGGCTTGTTTGGTTCGTTTCTTTTTTTTCTCACTCCCAAAGAAATTCGAATCCCAAATTAGCCACTTAATTTCGATTAATTAATTTCAATCTAATTTTTAAGCCCAAAGGGAAACCAAAACAAAAGCCGACCGACTAGTTGGCCAGATACAAAATGAGTATTTTGGGCAGATGTTATTTCATATGCATAATTATGCATTTTAGTCAAAGTGATTATGCCTTAAACTAATGATCCAAGGTCGATCCGGTGTTGAAGTCTTTTGTTAATGCAGAGTTTATCTAAATCGATTGATATGAAGTGGAATGTTTTGGTTTTCTGTAAGAAATCATTTTAAAAACAGATCTAAAACTGCAGATATCAGTTGTAGTTTATGGAACGAAATAGCGTGAGTTTCTATTTTGCGTTACTAAACGGTTTTCTATGGAAAGCTTAGATAAGTTACATGAATAAATAATTTCCTGATGGGTGTATTCTTCATTTAATTTATTCATTCTTAATTGATACATATATATATTGTAATATTTGTTATATCATTGTGGTGTGAATAGAAGGTAAATAGTCATTTTCGACCGTTTAAGCTATTTTTATCAGCATTAGCTGATATATCATTGAACAATAACTTTAATAATAAATAATTTAAATTAACATATAAAAATATCCATACAAATAAAAGGCAAATATTTTAGGTCTTCTTGAGGCCATAAAATTATATATATATATCGATTTGCCATTAAAATCTTAATAATTTAACAATAAAATATTGCGAAAAAACAATTTTTTATTTTTTGTCAGAAGCTTGTAACACATGAAGGAGTCATTTCCGAGCCTATGAACCATATATATTCTTGATCAGAATCAACAGCCGAATCGATCTAGGCATGTACGGTCAAAAAATAAATTTTCGAAAATTTGTCCATTTTTTTCAAAAAAAGATAAGGGGTTACATCATTAAAATTTTCAAAAATTGACCAAAAATTTTAATTTTTAAATTTTCAAGTTTAATATACAGACTTTTAAAGCTATTAAAAATTAACAGAAAGCAGCTTTCCGAATTGAAATTAACGCATTTTTGACGTAGTTATGAAAAATTTCAAAATTGATAGAATGATCTATTTGCAAACTTTAGCTCGGGTTTTTTTTAGCTTTAAAGTTGAATTTACAAAATCTTCTATTCTTTATAATATAAAAATATACTATTTTGTATATTTTAAAAAATTAAAGTACTTTTTATAAAACAATACAATAAATTCTAATAATAGTTTATAGGCTTTCACTTTCCCAGAAACTAAGCCAGAGATTTATAACCTTTTCTCACCTGCTCTTCATTTACACCACGCACCCGCATAATTCAGGCAATTAAGGCTTAACAAATTACTTAACTCATTTCGGGCTTACAATATATATATATAAATAAAGCCAAAACGAAGGCGATGCACTAAATCTTTGGTAACTGGAATCGCCGGCTAAATGCAACCTACAAGCCCGCATTAGCCGGACGACTGATCGATGGTCGCTGCCAATTATGGAAAATGATCTCTGGACCACAACTCCCAAATACGATACGGCCACAACGACCCACAAAAGCCGAGATCGAGACTCGGACTCTCGAAGACTGTTTGTCAAAAATGTCTCATGAATGGAACGTGAATGAATGATCGAGTGAATGAATCAGCTGTGAATGCAGCTGGGGCGTATTGGAAATGAATGAATTACCCGATAGACGACGACGACGACTACGACGAGGTGGCCAACTTGTCTGGGCCGATTTTTGTGTGCTTTGGTGCGTGGGCTTCCCCCAAAATCGCAGGAAAAACAAGAAAAACGAGCAAAAATTCGCAAAAATTGTTTGCAAGTACATCGAAATCCCGCGGCATTGACTTGGGCGCTTGTCTGGGGGCTAGACACTCGACGTCTTCCACAATGAAATTGTCACTTTTCATTTGGCTTGGAACAACTGCCCACGTTGCAGCGGAAGTGCCATTTGATTTATTCGCATTGGTTGATTTTATTTCTGTGTGTGTGAGTGTGTGTGTTGGCAAATTTCCGGCCGGCTTGACACACATTTCCATGTGTCGCACAAATTTTTAAGTGCCATAAATATTAATTTAACACCGTCATACATATGATTTGGCTTTTCGACTAATGGAGACATTTCACCCGCCGCTCAATCGAACTTTGAGATGCCGCGCACATGGCTCAAGCTTGTTGCCTTTCCAGGAAACTGGGTCAATGTTAAATGTTAAATAAAAGAAATTAACAACAAAGTAGAGCGAAGAAGTGGAGGGGAAAAAATATACTTAAAGCCAAGTCATATTTGGTTAGAAGCCATAATTCATTTGGTGATCGTTTTATGAACTGTAGTTTTATGGGAATTTTTTAAAGATGCAGAGCAAATATGATTTTACAAATAAAATATACATAAAATTTCTAAACAATGCTTTCAAATATGTCATAATTTTCTCTTAGATTAATGTTGATGTTTGTATGTTTTTCAATTAACAGTTCAGTAATCTTTTATACGCCAAAAAAGTATCCACTATACTTTAATATTTTTATTCCCTGCCTGATTATTTTATACAGCCTTAATTGACTCAAAACATTTCTTAAAATTATGTAAAATACGTTAATATAAACCTTCCAAGAAAAGCCTTTCAAACTTTGTTCTTCCTGCGGCTCTGAAGCAATTTCAATAATCTCTTCTCGTTAACACCATTTTTTATTTTGTGCCTAGTTTTTAGTGGGTTTACCCCCCAAAATGAGCGATGCACTTCTGCTCCATAGTCCAGCTGGTTAGTGGGAAACGCCTAGTTTTTCCTGGGCAATATTTTCCCGCAGGCTGCATACAGACTGCGCTTAGGTAACTCTTCTCGGCCCAGTCAACTCACGACTTCACGAACTTCCAACTGAGCGCATCAAAGTGCAGAATCTCACGAAATTTGCCATTCGAGCGGCCATTTGGGTTATTTATGGTTGCCGATTTGTTTGCGACTCATTTAACCGGACAGCTCTCGCGGTTTTATGACACATTTAACAGTTCGTTTCTGGGTTTAGTTCGCAGTTCGACGATGGGTTTTGCTTTCAAAAAAATGTACGAGAAGTTGGCAAAACGAAAAGTCAAAAGAGAAACATCCAATTTCGCGCTTAATTTGATTTGTTTGGTTTACTTTTCTTCTCACCTGCCTACCGTTTTACCTTTCTTATTATGCTTACCTTTCTTTTTGGGACTTAAAGTTGTTTTCTTTACTTTTGTCGCCACTTGAAGGCAAGCGTTCTATTTTTACAATGGAAATGGTTTATAGAAAGGGTGGTTCTCGTTTTCAAAAACGATTTTGAAAATTGTAAGCTGAAAATGCTACATTTTTAAGCTGTAAAGTTTAATTCAACTGAATTAATCTAGATAATTCCATTGTATTTTTTCCTATATCTTAATTACTTAAGCTTCAAATGTAACATTTTTATTATGTGGATCATTTCAGTCTAAGTGAACTTTACAGCTTAACCTTTTTTAAATCTCTCACCTTTACTAAAAAAAATGCCTTGCATTTAATTATTTTTTTGCATACATAAAATTCCTCGGAATAATGAAAATTTCATTACCCAGGAATACCGGTATAATTATATATCGCTTCACTTCCGACTCGTCGTTGGGAAGCTGACTCATTCAGAGTTCCAACGATGACAAACACAAATCCACACAGAGAGATATTTTACCCACAATGCCAACCATGACCCACGCAAAATATGCACCACAAAGGGAGTAAAAAAACAAAACAAAAATCGTGTAATAAAATATGTTATAAAAAATATATAAAACACAAAACTCTCAACCCACGCAGTGAACTTGAAAATGTTTTATCGAAACAAAGCCCTTCAAAGCCATCAAATGTAAAACAAAACATGAAAATTATGTTAAAAAGCAATTAAACATCAACAAAACAACACAAAAAAAAAATAAAAAGTCAAAGTCAAAGCAATTTAGTAAAAATCTTGTTAAAACTGTGAACAATGGAAAACCGCAGCAGTGGAAAGAAAATGTTCCATGTCACCGGAGATCGATTTAAAATGCGCTTAAAAAAATATATGGCAAGCAGGAAATTTACAATAAACTAAATAGGGAAGTGTTTAATAATTCCAACTAAATTTATTTATGAAAACGAAATTATATAATTAAAAATTATAAATGAAATTAGAGCTTTCAATTATTTTATTGCATAATTTCTAGGAAATATTAACAATTAAAACCAAAATCAATCGAAAGCAATACTTTAAGTAGGGATTTTTCGGATATGGAACTAGGAAAATGATCTTTCTGAATACTTAAAACTCTGCTTTATTTTCGGCACTTGAAGTCAGTATTTATGGCTAGTGTGTGGGCTTGTTTCTGGTTTTTTTTTTGCTAAAATCTAATTGGGGCTGCAAAAAGCCGTCTGCTGTGGTTGGCAATGTGGTGGCCAGTGGAGCTGGGTGTTTTTTATCCGGTGGCAACTGGTAAACGGTCCACGGTCCGTTGGCTGCGCACTTCAGGCATGAATTGATTTGGTCTGGCTTCGAGTCCAGTCGTCTGTCAATCAATTGTAATGAATACGCATTTTTCTATCTGAGCTCTCGGCGGGAGCGTAATGCCCTCCCTTCCCTCTACCCCCACCCTCTGTCGTGGTTAACCCGCTGGGTCAAAACCGTTTCCCCATTTAACCCTGAGCTGTCCAATCAATGGAGGGAACCCCCATTTAGAATAGCCCTGACCTGACCTGCGCAAAACAGTTAAAAACCATTGGAAATACTTTTGCTTGCAATTAGAGTTTCTATAAATAAGCTTAGGAACTGGTACAAATAATACATATAAAAGGTTTTGTAGTAAAAAATAATGGTCTTTAAATTTAATGAAAGTACATGCCATAGAATAAAAAGAAACCTGATTATATCTTTTTATACCCTTACAGGGCATTATAAGATCAGTCAGAAGCTTGAAACCCAGTGAAGCATTCATTTCCGACCCTATAAACCATATATATTCTTGATCAGCATGAACAGCCAAATCGATCTAGCCATGTCCGGTCAAAAAATAAATTTTCGAAAATTTTCCCATTTTTTCAAAAAATGATAAGGGGTTACATCATTAAAATTTTCAAAAATTGGTAAAAATTTGAATTTTTTAAATTTTAAAATTAAGTATGCAGATTTATTAACCTAACAAAAACTAACATAGAAAAGCTTTCCGGTTTGAATTTAATGCATTTTTCGCCTAGTTATGATGATTTTCATGATCAAATTGAAAGGGTATACGCTTGTAGGTTTCCCTTTTTCTTACTCGATGTGCCTTGTTGGTTTTATTATATATTATATATAGTTTATAAATTTATCGATCGATGGTATCAATCATATATGAAGCTCAAAGAGATTTATATTATTAAAATACTATTAATAATATTTACTTTTTTGACATAATTTTAAAACGAATTTGTCCGAGCATTTTCTTAAATATTTAAATTTAGCTATTTCTATATATATTCAAAGCTTTTATTACTATACAAGCTTAAATGAATTTACCACATATATTTTGGCATTCTTAAAGTTTTATTTGCTAATTTTTAGTACTTAACACTCTTATTTATTAAGCTTTTATTTTTAGATTTTCACTCTGACACTTCAAAATATTTAATATCGCTTTTATCGAATCCATTTTTAAGGCCTCGCTTTTGTTTAAGCCCTTTTGGAGAAGAACAAGATCAGCCCGTGCCCTTTGTTTTGGTTAAACCTATTTTATTGGCTCATAAAATCAAAAACGAGTTTCTCAGATATTCATCGCTAAGATTAGATAAAGGGCTTCGTTGTTAACCTTCCAGATATGGAATCTGCAGAGTTTGATGAAAATATCTACCTAAGAAATTAAATTACAAATAATACTTGGCTTTAAAACAAAAGCAGTTAAAATACTTTGTGGTCTGGCAAATATGAAATACAATGAATTCCTTAGAAACTGCACTTATATAATTTTATCATTAAAAATATAATAATAATTATGGTCATGATTACAGGGAATATTTTTCCTTATGACCCTTCCAGAAAGATTCCCACATTCCTCTCTCTGAGAACCAATTTACCACTTATGCACTTAGAAATTTGAATTTGCGGCTAAACCCGCCACAAACTGCGGGTCTCATCACTTCGCATTCCATCAGCATTCCGCTGGGAAACGCTTCGGTTTCGGCTTGGGGGAAAACCACAAATTGAATTAGGCCCGCGTTGGGCATTAAGAAAATAGTAATTCGCAAAGAAATTACATAAAGGAAAACAAGTGCCAACACTGGCGCGCAGACAGATGCAGACACGCAGATTCGCCCACACACCAACCACTATATAGCCGTACGATCCGAGCGGCGGTTTGCCAATTTAGCAGAAATAAAACGCCCACATGGGACGTGGCAAGTTGGAAGCTTTGAGGGGGCAAACCGGCAAGCCGCAACTAACATTCATTAAAGACCACAGACCCAGAGAGAGGCAGGAAAATGCGGCGGAAAATTCAAATCAATTTAGCGCAGACCGCAGCGCACAGTTGCAATGAATAAATCCCATGAACGTCAGAATTGTGCCGCGCATGCGTACAAAATAAATAAGGAAAATTCAAAGCGATCCCTCCTAGCTTTTGTACAATTTATTTATTTAGATTGAGACTCATCGTTGGTGCATTTCAATTTCAAACCAGATCTTTATGAGTGCATTGAACTCCACTGCAGACTCTTTTTCGCTCTCATTTTGGCCATAATTTATGAGCCAAGAATTACAAAATTGCAGCCACGCAATTAATTTGTTTAGAGCCCATGAAATTAAATTATATTTCCACGCTCCACAGAACAAGGTGCGTGTCTAGGCCTGAGACATGATTATAAAAATGTAAATGTTGTACGCGGCTGAAGCTATCTCTTGGGAAAACCCACACTCTCCAGCAGATGAAGACTTTTCTGCAGCAGCTGCTTCTCCAGGAAGCCTAGAGAAAGGCAGGAAGTAATCAATTTTAGCAAGGATCGCTTCCATAATATATTCAGTAATTATTTTAGAAGCACATTTATAAAATTTAATTCTTAAAGATAGCATGACTTTCATAACATGCCTTCCTCCATGGATAACCCCGAAACCTCTGCGATGTCGCAGCCCACACAGAAAATAGTAACCTGGGTGGACTGGCGGGCAACAAATCATCATGTCCAGCAGGTGACTTGACTTGGACGCGACGATAACACTTTATCGATTGCATAAGCCATGTCAGTTGGACAGTCCGCTTTTGGCCTGGCCAAGATGCATCGCTTGGCTTAAAGGCAGGCCAAGTGGAAGACATCGATTCCTGTTCGGGGCTCTCCAAGAGTGGGATACAAATACGACAACCGCCAACGAGAACCACGTCCGGTCGGCTGGCAAAGTGGATTACAAGCGCATGGGCTTCGACTTCGACTTCGACTTATACTTATACTTCAACTTCCATTTCCATAGTCACAGTCACAGCTACAGCCATTCATGCCCACTTCACAAAAATAAATATAAAAAACAGGAAAGAATGCTGTCGATCAATACCTCGACTTTTAGATACTCATTAAACAAAAGTTGAAGAGATACAAGTCAAAGAAAAGCTGTGCTTTGGATACCTTAAGATCTTAGATAGATATTTGGCAGTATTTTTAGCCCTGAAAAATAATTTTCTAGTAATATAAAATACCCTTTTATTTGGCTGCAAGTACAGGTAATTCAAACCGTCGTGCTTTTCCCTCGCTTTATTTATTGCAAATCAAAAGACCGCAGTTTGATTTTTTCGCCGCTTTTTCTGCATTTGCCGCGTGGGCCGTCACAGCTGCCAGTCTCTGGAGTGGAAAGGAATCAACGAGGAGGCACAGCCCACATGGACGTATCTTTGAACTTCACTGCAGTCCCGGAGTTAGCGTCGAACGAGGACATGGTTGTGGACGAGGACTTGCCTGTGGAGAACTGCTGACCGCAACAGTGTGTGACCCCTTGCCGCACATGGCACCATTTATGAACAACTGTTCCGCCAACAAGTGTGCCCCGTCTGACATTTGTTTGGCCGCAGACAAAAGGCAATTTGCATGCAGCACAAAATGTCAACTGTGTGCCACAACAATTGCCTATGGCATGCGCAGGCGCAGCAGCAGAAGCAGCAGCAAAAAAATGCAGCAGATGCCACAGAAGCGAGGGAAACCCCTTCTTTTTTCCAGGGGTGGCAGAATGCATGTTGGGGTTGCAAGTTGCCAGTTAAATGGAACTGCAACTGACGTCCCTTAAATTGCACATCTAATTGAGGTAGACAGAATGCAAAAACAATGGATGACACATACAAATTTCACTTATTTAAAGTCATAAATTTCAACAGCCAACATAAAAGGAGAACTGTTGCTTTTCTAGCATCTGTCATAGAAAAGGGTGACTAGTCTGGTATAAACTTTTATTTGAAAAGTATAAAGTGTCTTTGTTCTAAGATAAACAAGACAGAAAACTAGCTTCCGAAAACTCAAGCCTATATATCTTTGCAGTTTTCTATTGATATTTTATATATTTTTAATGTCAATTTTTGGGATAAATCTAAGTTTAAAAAACTCATAACTCAGCCAAAAATTCATAAATTTTAGTTCGGAAAGCTTTTTTATGCTAGTTTTTATTAGGTTAATAAATCTGCATACTCGATTTGAAATGTGAAAAAATTCAAATTTTTGGAAATTTTTGAAAATTTTAATGATGTAACCCCTTATCTTTTTTTGAAAAAATGGAAAAATTTTCAAAAATTTATTTTTTGATCGGACATAGCTAGATCAACTCAGCTGTTGATGCTGATCAAGAACATATATGATTTATAGGGTAGGAAATGGCTTCTTCACTGGATTTTAAGCTTTTGACTAAAATTAAAATACCCTTCAAGGGTATAAAAATGAAGGATTTTTATACACTTATTTTTTGAGTAAATCCCAGATTTTCAAATAGCACTACTCCGCCAAAAATTCATTAATTTCAATTCGGTAAGCTTTTCTATGCTAGTCTTTATTAAGTTAACAAATCTGCATACTCAATTTAAAATTTAAGAAAATTTAATTTTTTGCCAATTTTTGAAAAATTTAATGATGTAACCCCTTACCTTTTTTTGAAATTTCGAAAAATTTTCGAAAATTTATATTTTGACCAGACATGGCTAGATCGATTCGGCTGCTGATTCTGATCAAGAATATATATGATATATAGGGTCGGAAATGGCTCCTTCACATTTTTACAAGCTTCTGACTAAAAGTAATACCCTTCAAGGGTATGAAACTAAAGGATTTTAATATATGATCACGAAAGTTTAAGGGGAATAGTTCTTTATTTTCGTAGATTTTTTCTTGCAAAAAGATAAACACATTGCTCAATAATATAATACATTTTAGCTTCTTTCTATAAAAGAAAAGAAGTCCATTGCTCAGAACAACTTCCCATGAAGACCCAATTTGCTGTCTGATTCTTCCCCAATCTCGATCAACCGTCAGCACTTTTGTGCACTTAAAATTGTGTAAACAACCGCGAATAAAAACCAATGCCAGCGAAATTGCTGACGATTGGTGGCTGGCATTTTACATAATATTGACACAGAAAGACAAAGTGCTAATAGAAATAATAAACCAGGCAGGCGGAGCAAATTAAATCAATTACGAGTCCGAGTGGTGCAGTCAAGAGGAGAATTCCGCTGGCCAATGGATTAAATGGTCAGAAGGAGGCGAAGCAGGTGCTGCTGCAGAGTCAAAAAACCAAACTTTAAGGCTCTTTTTTGCTAACTGAGATTGGGTCCAAAGACAATTGACAGTTGCACAAACGAGATTTAATTGACAGAGTCAATTTATGCAAACGGTGGCCATAAAACAAGTGCAACGAGATTTGTGTATTTCGATTTAAATTTGTAACTGCTTTTTGTTAGCCGCTCGATGGGGTCGAGGAGGGGGGAAATGGGAAAATGCAGGCCTTAAAGGGGCACCGAAACTAATGGCATTTGTTATTATCAATATTCAGCTCGTTAAAATTGTTTGGAAATTGTCCAGGGTAAAGCAAATTAAATTAAGCATTTGTGATACCTCAAGAATGTGCTCGAATCTTACACATATTCCTTGACTAAAGAGGGTTATACTCTATACTCTCTGGGTAACAATAATACCTGAAATTATAAATAAACGGTTGGTAACACCTGCTTGTGGAACCCCTTTTTTGAAGGGCTTCTTGTAATTTTCTCATTACCATTTCGAAACGCTTTAAACTGTTCAGTTTTTGTTGTGTATATCCTGCACTTGTATATCCTAACCTGTTTGCCGACCCTTTATAAGTTAACTCATATATGTGTCTCCATCTTCATTGCAGACCTCCAGTCCATCCGCCGTCTCCTGGAGCACGATGCCAGTGGCTCCGTGTGCCCCTCCTGCCGCATCTCCTTCGACAAGGGCAAGAGACGGAAACTGATCGACACCTGCGGCCACGAGCGCTGCTATTCCTGCATGTTCCGCAACGACCAGTGCCCCATGTGCATGAACAGTTCCCTGAAAGGTGAGTACGAGAGCTCCTCCAAGTCCTCCGAGTCCACATATCGGCATATCGACAGAGCTGTAGATACATATATACAAATGTGTGTATCTCAGCGGCCTTTTTGGCATATCTCTCGGATACGCCATATGAGGCTGGGAAATATTCTGTTACATGTTGAGTGCAAAATGCCAAGGAAATTGTTTGGGAGCCATAAAAAGGTTGGGTGTTTTGTATTTTTGTACAGCGGAATGCATTAACAAATGGATTTTTAAGTAGTGTTTCAATAGGGAATTGGGAAAATGTAAAAGATACTTATAGTTCATAAAGAAGTAGCTATAAAGATACTTTAATCATTCGGAATATTTGTTCTTTTAACATTTATTCCTTTATTGCTATGCTGATAAATTATAAGTCCACACTTTCATGAATACAACAAATTCTTTATATACCTTTATTATAATTTTTGCAACCGTTGACATAAAAATAAAACCCCAGGCACTTGTCTTCTGCCATTCAAATAGCGGTTCAAGTTGCAAATGCCGCACAGTCGGCTACCTGATCGTGTGATACCTGGGACTCACCTCATTTTTGTTTTTGCTTTCTGGAAAAATTAATATTCGAATTGTGTACAAATTGCTTGGCATGCAGAGTTAGTATTGTCGGTTAACATCATAAAAACCAGAAGCCCACGGGACAAAGCCAGCAACTCCTACTGGCTTACATGCCCATGAAAACCGAAAGTTATGTCCGTGTTTTGGCCAAAGTGCTGACACGATTCCATAGGCCCAACGCCCTGCCAGCCACTGGATTTATTAGCTGCCGATTGTACACGATCGTGTCACCTGCTTTAGGTTTCCACCAAACTCTGTGAGAATTTACGATCTGGCCAACGACATCCAACTTCCAACTCCGGTGGGTTGCTGCTGCTGGCTGGTTATTTATGATCAGGGCCCAGCTTTATTTGCATACCTAATTAAGTGATACAGTTCGTGGAATGGAAATTGCCTCATCCAGCTGTGGTTACGGTATTTAGATAGGATAATTATGTGAGATAATACAGAGTGAGATGCACTTGAACAAAATGTGTGCGGATTTGTTAAAACAACTTTACACACAAAGCAAATAAATAGAAGAAAGCTTAATTAAAAGGCTGAAAATTAATTACAATTAAGGAGATATTTTTGAACTCCAAGTAAAATTCCTATAACTAGATTTTATTTTAGGAGAAACCCCAGTTAGTATCTTTTTCCCAGCAACAGCTCAATAAATATTCACCAAGCCCCTCGGTTGACTTGTTGACCCACATCCGTCATCTTTGACCCAGTGGATACGGCGGGAAAGCCTCTTTCCTAAGGGCCACACATGTGTGCCACTTTTCACCTAGCACTTTTTGCACACATGCACATAGTATTTTCACAATTAAACTCTGCATTTGCATTTGCATTTTCCCCCGAGTGCGTTTGTGCAAACACACATCTTGACTTGATTACTAACATCGTTTTGCATGTGTCTCCCGCTCTTTTTTATCCGCAGATGTTGATGGCGCCAACGCTCAGGGCTATGACACCGGGATCGGTGGATCCACCTCGACAATTGTGAGTCCGCTGGGATCACCGCAGCCGCAGCTCAGGTCGCATGCGCAGCGGAACGCGGCTCTGGCGCGCTACATGCAGGTGAGTGCGTACTGTGAGATACTTGTACTGTAAGATACGAAATACGTGTAGTGGGTTTCACGAGGCAGCAGAAATGTTGCACCTATAGATACATACAAAGCAGGAAACTTTTATAATGAAATTATTCAGATTAATTATAAAATGAAAAGATAGTGTAACCCTTATGTCAAATATTTTTTTACTAATTCTTTAAAGTAGTTTTTGAATGAATGAAGTATCTAGTACCTTAGCTTATACTTCTTGTTTATTGTGTACACTGTTATTTATCTTGCAAATATGCCACAAAAGTACCTTTCCTAAAGATCATGACACTGTGCAGAGCTGGTAGATGGAGGGGCATCTCAGCATCGTCTTTAGTGTGTTTACTTTAATGGCCTCTTGATTATGCTGCCACTAGAGATGAGGAGAAGAGGCCATCAAAGAAATGGAAAAGCTGGGCGGGAGGGGGATGGGAAATGAAAAGCCAAAGAAATCAACGCAGAAGAATGAAAAAGAGAGAGAAATCTCTTTGGTAACTGTCGGTGAAGCGACCTTTGTTATACATCTCATCGACACCCATTTCCGTTCATCTTTTCTAAGCGCCTCTTTTGTCGCCCATTTGGGTTTATCAGCAGCGCCACTTTGACACATTTTCCCAAAAGAGGAGGAGTTTCCATTTAAGAAAACGTGGGCGAAGCACCTTCTCTGGAGCCATGTTAAAGCCCATGGATGATCGTAAAACGGTTTAATTCGCTTTTAATCAAGCCATCACAGAGTGTGAACCGATTTGTTCAATGCGATTCTAAGCAGTCATAAAAGCCATATCTGTTATTTTCTGGGTGGTTCTTGAAAGCTTTTTACGGATTATCTGTTAAGCTAATATGAACACTAAATCTATACACAATAAGTATTAAAGTGACTCTACGGACTTAATGGAGAAAATATATATAAAGCTTAGAGGGAGTTTATAAAAGTCCTTGATATTGATGTGTTTTAGCCTTAACTTTCCATCTTTTAGATTGATTTTTGCTATTTCTTTACCTCTTGAATCTCTCAACTATCAGCGGAAAATCTACAAAACAATTACAACCATAGCTGAAGCTTTCCTCTTAATTAAATTCGATTTAACTCCAAACAATGATGACAATAGCTCTTCCCACTGAACCCATCACCGGTTCATCAGCAATCAGCGATCAGCCAAGAGTTGTATCACAGATCAGAGGCAGTTTCCTTCTGCTCCACGTCCTCCTTCGAATCTTTTGTACCGTCGGGATCATAGCCGTCCGACTGTCAGCAAATGTCACTTTAAATACGCCAAAACGGCGCAAAAGTTTCAATTGTCGGGCGCCGCTGGGATCCGATTCTGGAGAAGGAGGAGGCTTGGAACGGGGGAGATTGCCGGTGCCCGATAGCTTGTCTGGGGCAGGATGCAGTCGCATCGCGAACTGCAGAAGTAGCTGCAGATACTCGAGCCAGCCGGCAGTCGTATCTCATATCTGCGCCCGTGTATCTCAAAGCGACTGTCAAATGGTTAAACTGACAGTTTGTTTTTCCAACGCTCGCCGAGGAGGAGCGAAGAGCAGCCAAAGTCTCCTCTCGATGGAGGAGCAGCTGCTGTGGGCCTGCAACTGGAGATATTCGAACAGAGATGGGCGATGCTAGATGGGAGATGGAGATGGAGATGGCTATGGCAGTGGCAGGAAACTGGGTCAACCAGGCGGCTGGCCGTCGCCTCGGGCTCCCGGCCACAACGTCCAGTGTCTTCTGCTTTCTAAGCCAGGCCAGAGAGACTCACTTTGCACGCAGAAAAATATTAGAAGGTTTCAGTTCAGATAAACACTTTTAAAGTAGCAACTTACTTCCTTTTAATTTAAAGGAAAAATCTTCTCTACACTTGAATAGAATTTAGTAATCAAATATTTCCCATTCCTTAAGATATATACATACAGACTAGGTGATTCTCTCAGTGTTCTCTTTTTGTATACTGCTTTTTTAGGATATTTATAAACATTCGCATTTTCTGAAGTATTTATTTCATAGCGATTCTCAATTGATTCCAGTCTGGGTCTGGCTCTGAGGGGGCTGAGCCTCAGTTTTCTGTTTTCAGTTTTCGGTTGCAAACCGGCGGCTTGGATTTTGGGGTTGTATTTTTCAGTCCGATCTCTGACACGTGACATGGGATTTCACTTAAGACTTTAATACCCGCGCATAAGCAAACATAAACGTGCCAAGTCGCTCGGACACATGACATGGACATGAATGTAAATTTCGGTCCCGGACTGTGATCCGACAGTCAAAAAGGACGGGCTAGGCGAACAATGCTCCCCCTGAAGTTGGGAGAAAGATTGTTGGGTGAGATCTCAAATCCGACGTGTAAATTGATTTCTAATAATTGTCATATTTTCGAGACAGAAAGATGTGTTTTGAATTATTTGCGAAAGTTAAAAATGACTGAAAGATATGTCTAATAGAGAAAGGCAAAAAAAAAAGTATAGTAAAGTGTATCTCAATATTTTATTTCCATAACAAACATCAATTTTTGTAGGCACTTTCCCAGATAACACGTAGTAAACAAAGCCCACATTTGTTTCTTAACCAATTTGCCTGATTTAATCAACGGCAATAGAGACCAACTGAAGAACCCCGTCAGACAAGGCCATATAACACCATATCGACATATCGCCATCGATCGTAAAATCATAAAATGTTCGACACCTAAGTGCCATCAAGTCGATGCCTTTGAAAATGCCACCAAAGAAATGCCAAAGAAAGAAAGTTTCCTTTTACAATCGCGCCTGATTAATATGACGACTCGTTGCGATTCGTTTCGATTCGAATTGATTTGATTTTGAGATGAGTCCAGATGCGCCGGAAAAACTGGCTCAATGGCCGGCAATTGAAGTGAATTGACTTTATGGGCCGGCGCATGAGTGCCTGTCTCTGTCTCAGTGTTTTGGCCAGCGACAATTGGAGCAGCCACAAAAGTGGCGGAGTTGCCTTGATTTTCCATTTCTCCGCAAAGGCGATCGCGATCCGATATATATAGTGTATATATGGATATGGCAGTGTGTCGGAAGTGTGTCAGTTATCCATAGCTGCTGGTTGTCTGGTAGCCAACGAGCACTTTACATAACTATCTATCCGAGCCAGACCAGAAGTCGTTTAGCCAGGAGAGGGAGTGGGGCCAGAGAACTGTCATTAGATTAAGTGGCGGCTGGCCCCGTGGTCTGTGTCTAATTATCGATTGGAAATCATGTTACAAGTAGCCCGAAAAGAGTCACAGCTGTGGTCAATATAATGGCATAACTAGACTTTAAAGTATTTGTACAAAATAAGTCTAAAAAGAAGCCTACAATCGGATCTCTTTGAAAGATTTAAAATATTTATAGATCTTTTTTTACGACAATTTTTACGAAAATCAAAGGAAAAAAACTCATAACTCAGCCAAAAATGCTTTAATTTCAATTCGGAAAGCTTTTCTATGCTAGTTTTCATTGGATTAATAAATCTGCATACTCAAATTTAAATTTAAAAAAATTCAAATTTTTTCCAATTTTTGAAAATTTTAATGATGTAACCCCTTATCTTTTTTTGAAATTTCGAAAAATTTTCAAAATTTTATTTTTTGACGGGACATGGCTAGATCGACTCGGCTGTTGATGCTGATTAAGAATATATATGATTTATGGGGTCGGAAATGTCTCCTTCACATTATTACAAGCTTCTGACTAAAAATAAAATACCCTGCAAGGGTATACATATATATAAAATCCTATAATTTTGCTCACATTTGTATCCAACTACCTCAAAGTTTGTGATTGACATGCACAGGCGACAAATCAACTTGGAAAATGCCTGTGATTCAAATCCGAAATAGTTTGCATTAAAAGCGCCAAATAAAGCCGGCTCGCGACTCGTGCGACCCGCAAGCGATTCGAGCGCGTTTTCCGAGCCATTAGCTGGCAGCAAAACTCGCAAGGAAAACGCAAAGCGCGATTTTATCTCACATGCAATTTATTTTTCCTTTTTGTCTGTGCCTCTCGTCTAATTGTCCATTGCAGGCAACAAATATGGCGTTAATTATCCACAATTTCGATAGCATCACGTATTAATGATTAGCAAAAGCCAAAAAACCGCCAGCCTGGGCACAGGCAATCAATCAAATGGAGCGCACCTTGGTTACTGTATCTTTTACTTTGCGGAATGTCAAACATTGTAATTGGTATTCGATTGGATGGTTGCCTGCCGTGTATCATTAGCTCTGCTTGTTTCTGCTGCTGCTGCTGCTGTTGCTGCTATGATTTCGCAAGAGATTTATGTATTTACCTGGACAGCTATAGTGCGCGACACCTGCCTGAATCGTGGCAGCTCACAGTTCGCATTTCGCAGCTCGCATCGCGTATCTTGAAATGATTCCGATTGTGAGACACCTCGGGGTTTCTTTATTGTCGATTTCCCTGCCCCGCTGTGCAATTATTCATTACTGATCGCGGTGACATGGCGGTGATTTAGCGACGAGTATGCGAATATTCATGGGTTCGAGTTGGATTAAAAGGTGTGACCCAGGAAATGGCAGGGAAACCTCTGTATTCACGATCAATATCAGTAGCGGTGAGATAAGAGCTATCTATACTGACTCAGTTTTGGTTTTAAATGAATAAGAAATCGCATTAATTCATATTTTTATATGAATAACTAATTACAAGCACTTGTTTCTTTTTGAATAATTCAAGAATATTCAATCAAAGGCATATTACATATATTTTAAGTGAGGTATATATTATACTTCCTTATAAAATATATATTTAATCCAATTTTTTTACTAAAATTAAAGAACCCATAGTAAAACATTTAATTTATAAAATCAAATGTTAATTGTATTATTACTATAAACAATTTAATATGCTTTATTAGAATCAAACCACTAATTACCTCCCATTTAGAGTCTCCATTTTGACTTTCGCTCTTTGAACAATCATTCGCTTAATTATGGACTCAACAATAACTGCAATCAGGCTTAAATGCACATTGAAAATAGCCATAGACAACATATCATTAGCCATCATAATCCGATGTCGAACAAGCGACTGATTATTGCAACAAAGGCACAAAACGCGCGCGTCATTGAACTTTTGGGCGCGTCTCGGGGGCGACGAAAACCGCGCGCACTCAATCACTCTGAAAGCGCCACCTGTTGGTCGATTCATTGGAAAGAGCCCTATTATTAGTAACTGACAATTTATCAATTTTCTTAGTTTTTTAAATTGAAATTGGATTGTAATTAAAACTGACACGAAGGAGAACGCTTAGAACTGCAGTCGGGAAATCGCCCAGGGGGCCGCAATGCAAAGGCCACCGTGGTATAAGTCGCTAATTGGCTGCCAGTCGAGCTACTGGAAAAAAACACTTACCTGCATTTATGTCTGCTGACCACATTTGCATGCGAAATGCAAATGAGTCAAAGGCTTAACAGCTTTTCTCGAGTTAGTTGTGGGTCGCTAATAAACGTAAATTGTTGGAATTGTTCAATAAATGCCGCAAAATATGTTCATTAGCCGGCTCTTTGACATTTATGGGCCTTGGTCTAAACCGGGGGCGAGGAAGGGGTCAACTAGGGGGTCGAAATATTTTCAACACTCAAGGGAAAAGCATTTTTAAATAGTGAACTTACAGTGTAAAACAGTTACTGATATTATACTATTACTTACTTCTTTTTTCATAAATATCTATTCCTAATAAAAAGAAATATTCCATTTATATATCTAAGCCAATTATCAGTCACTAAAATCTTTATTATAAAATATAAATCAAACGTTTTTATTGCCTTAAAAAAAATCAATACATAAATTATAAAAATTCCATTAATTTAATATTTAACTACAAGCTGGATAATCCAACCAACCGATAGTTAGCCAAGTTAGTTATTAAAACTGGAGTAAAGGTAAATACCTAGTCGCCATGTGCCACTTGAAATTAATGGCAAATAATAATTTATAAACCAATTCTGATAAAAATCCATAACCATATCATAAACACACCCACATCGAATTACCCCAGTTTGGCTTAAAATTAAAATAAAAATAAACTTAAAGCCCATGCAAGTGAACTGCCCACATCCAGCTGCAGATCGCAGAAATATATAAAACAAATTACACGGCTTATCTTTATTGGCCCAAATTTCAATTTGCCAACAAGTAAATTAAGGCCTGCCATGGCGGGCAATTAGCGATTAAAACAAAAGCCACAAAAGCCAAATTTCGCAGCCATGATAAATGGAAAGAAAGTGGCTTTCGATCGGACTCGGACTCGGACATCTTCCCTACAACAACCAAAAAAAAAAAAAATAAATAAGGGGGAGCATAAAGAAAGACGAGACCTGGACATCAACGGTTGGCTTGTCAGCAGAAATATGAGCTACATTGTGGCGTACACGAGATGGCTGTCTGCCCGGCACAATAAATGCGAAATATAAAGCATACATGTATCCAAATTAATCACTGAGTCGGTCGAAGAAAGGCCAAGCGGATAAAACACACCTTTGGAGGTGTAGTCCAACCCATCTCAAAGCGGAACCCAAGGGCCGGGCTGCGACTCCAGCCTTTGACTGAAATTAATTTGGCCAAAGGGGCTGTGCCAAAAAAGTGATAAAACATGCAGACACTTTTGGCTGAAGCGATGGAGAAATGGGAGATGATGAGATTTGCATAATATGCAGACAATATTAAGTCCAAACGATGGCAGAAACCAAGAGACGACCCTTACACGGAACTAAAGAAGAGTTGAGTTGGGATAACAGGTTTTGAAATGAAAATATTTATAAAATTGTATTTTATATCAGAAAATAATACCTTTCAGGTATAATTCAAACTTTGAAAGAGTAGCAGAACTTGCTCTATAAAAATATCTCCTAAATCAAAGACTTATTTAATATAAAACTCCTTCAAAACACTCTAATTAACACCATAAAAAGGGTAAACTCTGTACAAATCTAAAATACTTGCACTCTAAAATTGTAATTGTTTACCGAAAGTGCGAGGCACGAACTGCAATCAACGCTCTGTAGCTTGGCCCTTATAATTTGGATTGATCATGAAAGTTTTCACTTTCTAAGCCTGGGCCAAAAGGTAAACAAAAAGCCAAGGGCCATGCGACCGTTTCCGGATTTGTCCGGCCAAAAGGTGTTAAAGTGTCGGCGGTTTGTTGATTTAAAATGCTGCTAATTAAATTTGGAAATAAACTCAGGGCTGTTGATTTGTTGCGTAATTGTAACACTTTTTTGAGGGGCTGAAAAAAATCACAAGTCTATAAAATATTTTATTTATGTGTATTTAAATACACATAAAAGACAACCGTAACCATGAATTGTATTCTGTTAATATTTTCTTTATTGTTATAAACTGGAAAATATTTACAAGAATATTAGAATGTTTCTTTCCTAAATAATAAATATAAATTAAACCAGTTTTTATACCCTTGAAGGGTATTTTAATTTCAGTCAGAAGCTTGTTACGCTATGCAGGAGTCATTTCCGACCCTATAAATCATATATATTCTTGATCAGAATCAACAGCAGAATCGATCTAGTCATGTCCGATCCAAAAATAAATTTTTTTAAATTTTTCGAAATTTCAAAAAAAGATAAGGGGTTACATCATTAAAATTTACAAAAATTGTCAAAAAATTGAATTTTTTAAAATTTAAAATAGAGTATGCAGATTTATAAACCTAATAAAAACTAGCATAGAAAAGCTTTCCGAACTAAAATGAATGCATTTTTGGCTAAGATATGATATTTGAAAATCTTGAATTAACTCAAAAATAAGGATATAAAAATCCTTTATTTTTAAACCCTTGAAGGATATTTAAGATTTAGTCAGAAGCTTGCAATAAACGGAGTATGCAGATTTGTTAGCGCCATAAAAACCAGCAAAGAAAAACTTTCCGAATTGAAATTAATGCATTTTTGGCTTAGTTATGATAATTGGAAAACATGGTTTTACTCAAAAAATAAGCATATAAAAATCCTTTATTTTTATATCCTTGAAGGATATTTAAGATGTAGTCAGAAGCTTGTAATAATGTGAAGGAATCATTTCCGACCCTATAAACCATATATATTATTGATCAGAATCAACAGCTGAATCGATCTAGCCATGTTTGGTGAAAAAATAAATTTTCGAAATTTTTTCAAAATTTGAAAAATTGATAAGGGGTTACATCATTAAAATTGTCAAAATTTGACAAAAAATTGAATTTTTAGAATTTAAAAACGGAGTATGCAGATTTGTTAGCGCCATAAAAACCAGCATAGAAAAACATTCCGAATTGAAATTAATGCATTTTTGGCTTAGTTATGAAAAATAAGCATATACAAATCCTTTAATTTTATATCCTTGAAGGATATTTAAGATTTAGTCAGAAGCTTGCAATAAACGGAGTATGCAGATTTGTTAGCGCCATAAAAACCAGCATAGAAAAACTTTCCGAATTGAAATTAATGCATTTTTGGCTTAGTTATGATAATTGGAAAACATGGTTTTACTCAAAAAATAAGCATATAAAAATCCTTTATTTTTATATCCTTGAAGGATATTTAAGATTTAGTCAGAAGCTTGTAATAATGTGAAGGAATCATTTCCGACCCTATAAACCATATATATTATTGATCAGAATCAACAGCTGAATCGATCTAGCCATGTCTGGTGCAAAATTAAATTTTCGAAATTTTTTCGAAATTTCAAAAATTGATAAGGGGTTACATCATTAAAATTGTCAAAATTTGACAAAAAATTGAATTTTTAGAATTTAAAAACGGAGTATGCAGATTTGTTAGCGCCATAAAAACCAGCATAGAAAAACCTTCCGAATTGAAATTAATGCATTTTTGGCTTAGTTATGAAAAATAAGCATATACAAATCCTTTAATTTTATATCCTTGAAGGATATTTAAGATTTAGTCAGAAGCTTGCAATAAATGGAGTATGCAGATTTGTTAGCGCCATAAAAACCAGCATAGAAAAACTTTCCGAATTGAAATTAATGCATTTTTGGCTTAGTTATGATAATTGGAAAACATGGTTTTGCTCAAAAAATAAGCATATAAAAATCCTTTATTTTTATATCCTTGAAGGATATTTAAGATGTAGTCAGAAGCTTGTAATAATGTGAAGGAATCATTTCCGACCCTATAAACCATATATATTATTGATCAGAATCAACAGCTGAATCGATCTAGCCATGTTTGGTGAAAAAATAAATTTTCGAAATTTTTTCAAAATTTGAAAAATTGATAAGGGGTTACATCATTAAAATTGTCAAAATGTGACAAAAAATTGAATTTTTAGAATTTAAAAACGGAGTATGCAGATTTGTTAGCGCCATAAAAACCAGCATAGAAAAACCTTCCGAATTGAAATTAATGCATTTTTGGCTTAGTTATGAAAAATAAGCATATACAAATCCTTTAATTTTATATCCTTGAAGGATATTTAAGATTTAGTCAGAAGCTTGCAATAAATGGAGTATGCAGATTTGTTAGCGCCATAAAAACCAGCATAGAAAAACTTTCCGAATTGAAATTAATGCATTTTTGGCTTAGTTATGATAATTGGAAAACATGGTTTTACTCAAAAAATAAGCATATAAAAATCCTTTATTTTTATATCCTTGAAGGATATTTAAGATGTAGTCAGAAGCTTGTAATAATGTGAAGGAATCATTTCCGACCCTATAAACCATATATATTATTGATCAGAATCAACAGCTGAATCGATCTAGCCATGTTTGGTGAAAAAATAAATTTTCGAAATTTTTTCAAAATTTGAAAAATTGATAAGGGGTTACATCATTAAAATTGTCAAAATTTGACAAAAAATTGAATTTTTAGAATTTAAAAACGGAGTATGCAGATTTGTTAGCGCCATAAAAACCAGCATAGAAAAACCTTCCGAATTGAAATTAATGCATTTTTGGCTTAGTTATGAAAAATAAGCATATACAAATCCTTTAATTTTATATCCTTGAAGGATATTTAAGATTTAGTCAGAAGCTTGCAATAAACGGAGTATGCAGATTTGTTAGCGCCATAAAAACCAGCATAGAAAAACTTTCCGAATTGAAATTAATGCATTTTTGGCTTAGTTATGATAATTGGAAAACATGGTTTTACTCAAAAAATAAGCATATAAAAATCCTTTATTTTTATATCCTTGAAGGATATTTAAGATTTAGTCAGAAGCTTGTAATAATGTGAAGGAATCATTTCCGACCCTATAAACCATATATATTATTGATCAGAATCAACAGCTGAATCGATCTAGCCATGTCTGGTGCAAAATTAAATTTTCGAAATTTTTTCGAAATTTCAAAAATTGATAAGGGGTTACATCATTAAAATTGTCAAAATTTGACAAAAAATTGAATTTTTAGAATTTAAAAACGGAGTATGCAGATTTGTTAGCGCCATAAAAACCAGCATAGAAAACCCTTCCGAATTGAAATTAATGCATTTTTGGCTTAGTTATGAAAAATAAGCATATACAAATCCTTTAATTTTATATCCTTGAAGGATATTTAAGATTTAGTCAGAAGCTTGCAATAAATGGAGTATGCAGATTTGTTAGCGCCATAAAAACCAGCATAGAAAAACTTTCCGAATTGAAATTAATGCATTTTTGGCTTAGTTATGATAATTGGAAAACATGGTTTTACTCAAAAAATAAGCATATAAAAATCCTTTATTTTGATATCTTTGAAGGATATTTAAGATTTAGTCAGAAGCTTGTAATAATGTGAAGGAATCATTTCCGACCCTATAAACCATATATATTATTGATCAGAATCAACAGCTGAATCGATCTAGCCATGTTTGGTGAAAAAATAAATTTTCGAAATTTTTTCAAAATTTGAAAAATTGATAAGGGGTTACATCATTAAAATTGTCAAAATTTGACAAAAAATTGAATTTTTAGAATTTAAAAACGGAGTATGCAGATTTGTTAGCGCCATAAAAACCAGCATAGAAAAACCTTCCGAATTGAAATTAATGCATTTTTGGCTTAGTTATGAAAAATAAGCATATACAAATCCTTTAATTTTATATCCTTGAAGGATATTTAAGATTTAGTCAGAAGCTTGCAATAAATGGAGTATGCAGATTTGTTAGCGCCATAAAAACCAGCATAGAAAAACTTTCCGAATTGAAATTAATGCATTTTTGGCTTAGTTATGATAATTGGAAAACATGGTTTTACTCAAAAAATAAGCATATAAAAATCCTTTATTTTTATATCCTTGAAGGATATTTAAGATGTAGTCAGAAGCTTGTAATAATGTGAAGGAATCATTTCCGACCCTATAAACCATATATATTATTGATCAGAATCAACAGCTGAATCAATCTAGCCATGTTTGGTGAAAAAATAAATTTTCGAAATTTTTTCAAAATTTGAAAAATTGATAAGGGGTTACATCATTAAAATTGTCAAAATTTGACAAAAAATTGAATTTTTAGAATTTAAAAACGGAGTATGCAGATTTGTTAGCGCCATAAAAACCGGCATAGAAAAACCTTCCGAATTGAAATTAATGCATTTTTGGCTTAGTTATGAAAAATAAGCATATACAAATCTTTTAATTTTATATCCTTGAAGGATATTTAAGATTTAGTCAGAAGCTTGCAATAAACGG
Organism: Drosophila bunnanda; assembly: GCA_035046265.1. Lineage (NCBI taxonomy): Eukaryota > Metazoa > Arthropoda > Insecta > Diptera > Drosophilidae > Drosophila > Drosophila bunnanda. Next base: position 11,899,850 of record JAWNOB010000075.1, read on the forward strand.
AGTATGCAGATTTGTTAGCGCCATAAAAACCAGCATAGAAAAACTTTCCGAATTGAAATTAATGCATTTTTGGCTTAGTTATGATAATTGGAAAACATGGTTTTACTCAAAAAATAAGCATATAAAAATCCTTTATTTTTATATCCTTGAAGGATATTTAAGATGTAGTCAGAAGCTTGTAATAATGTGAAGGAATCATTTCCGACCCTATAAACCATATATATTATTGATCAGAATCAACAGCTGAATCGATCTAGCCATGTTTGGTAAAAAAATAAATTTTCGAAATTTTTTCAAAATTTGAAAAATTGATAAGGGGTTACATCATTAAAATTGTCAAAATTTGACAAAAAATTGAATTTTTAGAATTTAAAAACGGAGTATGCAGATTTGTTAGCGCCATAAAAACCAGCATAGAAAAACCTTCCGAATTGAAATTAATGCATTTTTGGCTTAGTTATGAAAAATAAGCATATACAAATCCTTTAATTTTATATCCTTGAAGGATATTTAAGATTTAGTCAGAAGCTTGCAATAAATGAAGTATGCAGATTTGTTAGCGCCATAAAAACCAGCATAGAAAAACTTTCCGAATTGAAATTAATGCATTTTTGGCTTAGTTATGATAATTGGAAAACATGGTTTTACTCAAAAAATAAGCATATAAAAATCCTTTATTTTTATATCCTTGAAGGATATTTAAGATGTAGTCAGAAGCTTGTAATAATGTGAAGGAATCATTTCCGACCCTATAAACCATATATATTATTGATCAGAATCAACAGCTGAATCGATCTAGCCATGTTTGGTGAAAAAATAAATTTTCGAAATTTTTTCAAAATTTGAAAAATTGATAAGGGGTTACATCATTAAAATTGTCAAAATTTGACAAAAAATTGAATTTTTAGAATTTAAAAACGGAGTATGCAGATTTGTTAGCGCCATAAAAACCAGCATAGAAAAACCTTCCGAATTGAAATTAATGCATTTTTGGCTTAGTTATGAAAAATAAGCATATACAAATCCTTTAATTTTATATCCTTGAAGGATATTTAAGATTTAGTCAGAAGCTTGCAATAAATGGAGTATGCAGATTTGTTAGCGCCATAAAAACCAGCATAGAAAAACTTTCCGAATTGAAATTAATGCATTTTTGGCTTAGTTATGATAATTGGAAAACATGGTTTTACTCAAAAAATAAGCATATAAAAATCCTTTATTTTTATATCCTTGAAGGATATTTAAGATGTAGTCAGAAGCTTGTAATAATGTGAAGGAATCATTTCCGACCCTATAAACCATATATATTATTGATCAGAATCAACAGCTGAATCGATCTAGCCATGTTTGGTGAAAAAATAAATTTTCGAAATTTTTTCAAAATTTGAAAAATTGATAAGGGGTTACATCATTAAAATTGTCCAAATTTGACAAAAAATTGAATTTTTTAAATTTTAAAACTAAAAATGCCGATTTGTTAACTATTAAAAAACTAGCATAAAAAAGCTTTCCGAATTGAAATTAATGCATTTTTGACTTAGTTATGATCGATTGAACATTGAAACCTATGGTTAACTATACAAACTTCGGCTACTCGAAGATAGCTTCATTTTTTGTCTTATAATCAAATCATAAAAAATAAACTTAAATTAAGTAAAAGAAAGCTGAAAGCACTAAAGTATAATGAGTTATTCTGCCATCATTACAAGGTATAGTCCCCTAAGTTAGACCCTCGGTTAAAGGCATTCTTCCCGCACTGCGAATGACTTTAATGTTGCCCATAAATTCATTAACCCTCTGGCACCGTTCCTTATCATTACGGCCACACTCTTCCGCCGCAGTTGGTTTTACTAACCGTGAGCGTGCCGAATGCTTCTTTCCACCTGACCCACAAGTCAATGGCGGCAGCCGGCACCTCGAGATTATTTACGCTCAACTAAGCCGGCTCAAGTGGAGTACTTAGCCGACTGGAGGATGGATGGATGTGGACATGGATGCGGATGCATTTGCCAGTGCCATTACTGTTTCCCTTGCCGTAACCATTCCTCATACCGATCACGTTTCACACTCACAGAGGGTCACAAATGACCGACCTGAACCAGGTATTGGCCGAGGCATTAGAAAGCTGCCACAAAAAGTGCGCATGCCCAGCTTGTTCTGGTTCGAGTGTCCCAGCCCCACTGAACCGAACCGAAATCGCTCCAAAGTGCATTTCACTTTCCAAGAAATCAATAACTCGCCGGAGATATTGAAGACGCCCCACGGTGGCGGGCTGGGGATGAGTGTGAGCACCTTTATGCTCCAATCAATCCCACCGATGCCACTCTAAGCCCAACTCTAACTTAATTAAGTGCGGTGCACGTTTTCCCGAGATCGGAAATTGTTGAATTACACACTGAAAAAAATGATACAAGTTTTACCCAAGTATCTAGATTATTTTTTAATATATAATATTGATAGTTTTAATATGAAATTGATTGAAATATCTTTAATATAATATTACCAGGTATTTTCTCTATTATTATAGTAGAGATAACCTTGTATTTCCTTGTTTTTTAGAAAAAGTATACAATTTTGTTATAAAAAAAGTAACACTAAACCCAATTAGATACTATTTTTTCTTAGTGAACTCTCCCAAAAAAAATGCTTATTGATTAACGCACTAGCTGTGACTTCAGTTTTGTGTGAACTTCTTCACACAGTTATAATATTTATAGACTGTTGTGGAAAGTCAGCTTTCCTGGTTATGGGTTTTCACTGTGGGAAGTGCACCATTATTCTCGTGAAAGCCGATGGGAAAATCAATTTGCAACTCAACGCAGAAGTCGGGAGCTGAGCTGTCCAATGGGTTAGATGACAGATAGCGAAAGGATTGTCAACTTTCGAAATGCCATAAATAAATGAGCCAGGCAAGTGACAACTTCATTTCGCCTGGCCTTGCATTTGCATTTGCATTTTTCGCATACTCGCACTCGCATTCATACTCGTAGTCATACTCGAACTTGTAGATTTTCTCACCCATTTCACTGCGTCAGGTGGCTGTGGCTGTCTCTCCGTATCTAGCCCGTTTATCTAACTCTAATCGGAGGGGTTTTTTGGATGGGGTTTTGGTTGGTCGTAGTTTTGGCATGCGAGCCGCTTCCTCAAATAAATCGCACGGCATTTGCATGTCGAGAAACAATTTCTCAGGTCTTGTGTTCGCTCGGTCTTGTTGATCTCGCTGGCTGACTGGATTATCTTGGCCCAGAGTCCGGCGGAGGCCTTTGATATATGCCACACGACGATGGTCATAATATTTTTGCGCAATTCGGTGTGTCGTCGAGCGGGTATTTCTCCTGTTTTTTTTTTTCGGTTCGATTTATCGATCGTTAAGTAAATGCATTAATTTTTCTCACCGCCATGTTCGAGGAATTAAGGAGGCTGACCGCTCAGCATGCATTTCCCCCATCGGCCCACGTTGATTTATATGGCCGGTGGCCGGTGGCCGGCGGTTATATTCGAATTCCCAGCTTGTCAATTAATTATGGTCATGTAGAGTCGCGGTCTTTAATTTCTCACTCAATTCGGCTGCAATTGTCGAAATGTCCGCGATCGGCTGACAACAACTTTATCTGTTTGGCTTTTATTTGCCATACAGTTTCCCAGCTTGATTTGTTTATTCAACTGATTAATGTACGGCTCTTGTTTATTGTTCGTTCGGCAAGCATTTCCACTTACCAAAGCTTTCACCTGACTGCAATCGAATAGCAGGTCCATTTCAACGACTCTCCCAATAGTAATCCCCATAAAATTTGGTATTCAAATTGCTCTGACATCAGCACCAGTTCGGGTTCAGCCTAATGCAAAAACTTAATTAAACAAAGCCTTGAAAGACTGTTTGTCTTGGCTACGATTTCAGTGCACTGTTGTTGATCTTAGCACAACAAGAAAAATCCATTTCGCACTTGGCCAACATTCTGCCAATGATTACAATACAAGAAATATGTTTTAATAAAGCCAGCTCGAAGATTTGGCATCGTAATCGTCAGACATTAGGCACTATACAAGAAGTATATCCACCAAAAGCACGACGACTTCCATTAGACGACGCCGAAACTCCAAAGTGGGCGATTTTTAGAGGCAATTCTCAAATGCCAGCGCGTTTAAAATCGCACAAAAGGCTTTTTGCATGCGATTCGCTAATGATTCTCAACTAAATGATACTCGAACATACTCATTCATATGCAATTCGTGATCACAGACATTTGTCATGGATGAATAAAGCCGAGTTTGTGGAGTTTTGCAATGTTTTTTCAAGGTTTCGAGGGCTTTTCAAGTACCAAGTTGAGGCGAAATTAATTGAGCACTTGAGAAGCACTTTCTATTACCATAATTATTATTCACTGCTAAAAAAAATGATTATTATTTAATTACCCGCTCTTTAGTTAGCTTTAATTCAAGCCACTCCCCTGGGCGATTTCAATAATCTCAGACATTTAATTAATCTGTAATGGAATCTAAGTCTTTAAGATAATCCATTAACTCGCTTTACTTTGATGCAATTTTCCGCGGTCCACCTCCTCCTTTCCCTCCCCACATCTTGGGTGTTGTGTGCTGACCCTCCGCTGGGTTAGTGTTCTTTATTTTATGACATTTAAACAATTATTTTTCAACACAAGCAACGCTTGTTGAAATATCATTTGATTTAACCAGCCGGTTGGCGGTAGGCTGCCTGGGTCCACACCCTCGGTGGAAATGGCCAAAAACAAGTCTTGGCCAGGGATTGGAGCTACAATTGCTGCTGCTGCTGCTGCATGTTGCTGCTGCTGCTGCTGCTGCTGCTGCTGTTGCTGCTGCTGCTGCTGTTGCATGTTGCTGGTGTCACAATGTCTGGGACCGCCAAGTTCTGTGACGCAGTTGTTGTTCTTGCAAACGCCCCGCGGCTAACCATGAGATGTATATTTTATTTTTCATAATTTTAAAGGAGAAACAAAAAATGCCTGCCAGTTGTTGTCGTTGTTGTGGCCGAAATCGAATTCTTGAATGAACCATTAATCTTGTTGCCGGCTCGGTGGACTCGGTCATTAAATGCCTCCACAGTAATTGCATGGCATACACTGCAACCAGATTTTTGGAGAATAAATTCAAGGAAAATATTCTCAAAAATATACATTTTATCAGATCTAGAGCTTGCTTAAATATATTTGTATGACAAATACTTGGAAGAGCCCTGCTTTTCAGTTCAAAAATCGAGCTAGAATTTTCGCTGTGTATCTTCAGTCTTCTGATTTTCTCAGTTTCGGTTTCGTTTCAGTCTCAGTCTCAGCTTTTTTGTGCAAGCAAATTAATGCGGGTTTGTCATATTACAATTACTGGCTTTTTGCGCTTTTTCTGGCCCGGCTCCGTGGCAGCTGGCATTATTACACCTGCGCCTCAATGCGACGCGAGTCGACGGAGTCTCCCCCCTGGGCTCCCGGCCATTCCAATCCGATCCGGTCCGGTTTTCCGCTCGATATACTACAGTTTCTGTTAGCTCTAGTAGTAAGTCAGTTGGTCAATTGGCTCGTTCTGCTCATTTGTTTGCTGCCGGAGGAGCGGCCAGAGTTCAGAGCCCATAAAGTTGACAGTTCCATGAGTTTCCAGCATGATTTGTTTTTACCCAACAAATTTTGCGGTGTGTTCTCACGATTATAATTTGTAAGTTTTTGGCAGCATCGTGAACAGATCATAAGATAGTAAATTGCAAGAGCTTCTAGAGCTAATAAACAAGAGTTTCCCATAACATATTCAGTTCCAATAGTGTTTTTTCCCCATTTAGTAATAAACAATGCATAAAATTACAGAAATGCAACCTTAGGCCCCTGCTCATTTATGAAAACATCATGATCACATCACGTGTAATGGACAATGACCTGTGTGTTCCTTTACAAATTACACTATTTAATGGCATCCTGTTTGCAGCTCAGTGTCCGTAGCCATCGCCATCCAGCGGTGCAAATTTTATGGCGGTAGCCGAGGCAACTCCTCTTTCTCCTCTCTCTCTCTCTGCTGGACAAATTGCCGAGCGAGAAAAGTGAAAATCACCATTGCAGAGATGTGATTTTTTTTCAATTTTCTAATTTTCCACGGGCCCCCATGTATGGCAGGCATAATTTGTTAATTATTTTCCGAAGCACAGCTCGTGTGCCGGCTACAACTTAATCAAAGTGATGGGGCCAATTAAAACGCCGCCGCGGGAAGCGATAAGAGATCGAAGATCCAAGATCCAAGGCCCGAGTCTGGAGACCCCACGACGAACTAGTTTAAAAGAAAGCCTTTCTATCGAGCCATTGATGGACGAAGGGGTTGGCTTCGGGGGAAGACTCGATCTTGGCTTGGATTGGGTTGGGTTGGTCTCCAGCTCGAAGCGCATCGAAACGGACCAAAGCGAACCGCAGCTTAATTACGACGCGATAGAGGCGGAACTCTGCCCACGGATCCATTGATCCGCAAATCGATGGATTGGAGATCAGCTCCGTGGAATTCCCCAGCTGATCCCGGTAGCAGTCGGCATCAAGATTGAAGCCTGTCGATAAGATGAACTAGCAGGCAACGGCCTTAAAATAGTAATAGCAAAAAACAATAATTGACAAGTACCACAGGAAGAATAGGATTTGCCTAAGACCCTTAAAAAATTCAAACTATATTTATTTAAGAATAAAAACAAATTGTTTTTATATCTCGTATTAATTTGCAGGGTATTCTAAATTCAATGAAAAGTATTTTATGTAGTGAAGGAGTCATTTGCGACCCTATAAATCATATATATTCTTGATCAGAATCAACAGCCGAATTCATCTAGTCATGTCCGATCAAAAAATACATTTTTGAAAATTTTTCGAAATTTCAAAAAAAGATAAGGGGTTACATCATTCAAATTTTCAAAAATTGCCAAAAATTTTAATTTTTCAAATTTTAAAACTAAATATGCAGATTTGTTAACCATCAAAAAACTAGCATAGAAAAGCTAACCGAACTGAAATGAATTAATTTTTGTCTGAGTTATAGTATTTGAAAAACTGGGATTTACCCAAAAATAAGCATATAAAAATCCTTTATTTTTATACCCTTAAAGGGTATTTAAATTATAGTCAGAAGCTTTTAATAATATGAAGGAGTCATTTCCGACCCTATAAATCATATATATTTTTGATCAGCATCAACAGCCGAGTCGATTTAGCCATGTCCGGCCGAAAAATAAATTTTTGAAAATTTTTCGAAATTTCAAAAAAAGATAAGGGGTTACATCATGAATTTTTGAAAAATTTGCCAAAAATTGGATTTTTTTTTAGTTTTAAACTGAGTATGCAGATTAATTAACCTACTAAACACTAGCATAGAACAGCTTTCCGAATTAAAATTAATGCTTTTTTGGCTTAGTTATGAGATTTTTAAATCTTGATTTGTCGAAAAAATTCTCACATAAAAACATCGAAAAATGTACTAAAAAATGGTATTATACTTTTATTCAGAAGCTTGTAACGCAAGGAAGGAGTCATTTCCGACCCTATAAATCATATATATTCTTGATCAGCATCAAAATGCGAGTCGATCTAGCCGTCTCCGGACGAAAACAAAATTTTTCAAAAATTGGCCATTTTTGCAAAAAAAGGAAAGGGGTTACATCATTAAAATTTTCAAAAATTGCCAAAAATTTTAATTTTTCAAATTTTAAAACTAAATATGCAGATTTGTTAACCATTAAAAAACTAGCATAGAAAAGCTAACCGAACTGAAATGAATTAAGTTTTGGCTGAGTTATAGTATTTGAAAAACTGGGATTTACCCAAAAATAAGCATATAAAAATCCTTTATTTTTATACCCTTAAAGGGTATTTAAATTATAGTCAGAAGCTTTTAATAATATGAAGGAGTCATTTCCGACCCTATAAATCATATATATTTTTGATCAGCATCAACAGCCGAGGCGATTTAGCCATGTCCGGCCGAAAAATAAATTTTTGAAAATTTTTCGAAATTTCAAAAAAAGATAAGGGGTTAAAATTTTCAAAAATTGGCCAAAAATTGATTTTTTTTAAGTTTTAAACTGAGTATGCAGATTAATTAACCTACTAAAAACTAGCATAGAACAGCTTTCCGAATTAAAATTAATGCTTTTTTGGCTTAGTTATGAGATTTTTAAATCTTGATTTGTCGAAAAAATTCTCACATAAAAACATCGAAAAATGTACTAAAAAATGGTATTATACTTTTATTCAGAAGCTTGTAACGCAAGGAAGGAGTCATTTCCGACCCTATAAATCATATATATTCTTGATCAGCATCAAAATGCGAGTCGATCTAGCCGTCTCCGGACGAAAACAAAATTTTTCAAAAATTGGCCATTTTTGCAAAAAAAAGGAAAGGGGTTACATCATTAAAATTTTCAAAAATTGGCCAAAAGTTGAATTTTTAGAATTTAAAATCAGAGTATGCAGATTTTTTAACCATTAAAAAACTAGCATAGAAAAGCTTACCGAATTGAAAATAATGCATTTTTGGCTGAGTTATGATATTTGAAAAACTTGGATTTACTCAAAAAATAAGTGTTAAAAATCCTTTATTTTTATACTCTTGCAGGGTATTTAAATTTTAGTCAGAAGCTCAAAATCCGGTGAAGAAGCCCTTTCCGACCCCATAAATCATATATATTCTTGATCAGCATCAAAATGCGAGTCGATCTAGCCATCTCCGGACAAAAACAAAATTTTTCAAAAATTTGAAATTTTTTCGAAAAAAGGAAAGGGGTTACATCATTAAAATTTTCAAAAATTGGCAAAAAATTGAATTTTTTTAAGTTTTAAACTGAGTATGCAGATTTATTAACCTACTAAAAACTAGCATAGAACAGCTTTCCGAATTAAAATTAATGCTTTTTTGGCTTAGTTATGAGATTTTTAAATCTTGATTTGTCGAAAAAATTCTCACATAAAAACATCGAAAAATGTACTAAAAAATGGTATTATACTTTTATTCAGAAGCTTGTAACGCAAGGAAGGAGTCATTTCCGACCCTATAAATCATATATATTCTTGATCAGCATCAAAATGCGAGTCGATCTAGCCGTCTCCGGACGAAAACAAAATTTTTCAAAAATTTGCAATTTTTTCGAAAAAAGGAAAGGGGTTACATCATTAAAATTTTCAAAAATTGGCAAAAAATTGAATTTTTTTAAGTTTTAAACTGAGTATGCAGATTTATTAACCTACTAAAAACTAGCATAGAACAGCTTTCCGAATTAAAATTAATGCTTTTTTGGCTTAGTTATGAGATTTTTAAATCTTGATTTGTCGAAAAAATTCTCACATAAAAACATCGAAAAATGTACTAAAAAATGGTATTATACTTTTATTCAGAAGCTTGTAACGCAAGGAAGGAGTCATTTCCGACCCTATAAATCATATATATTCTTGATCAGCATCAAAATGCGAGTCGATCTAGCCGTCTCCGGACGAAAACAAAATTTTTCAAAAATTGGCCATTTTTGCAAAAAAAGGAAAGGGGTTACATCATTAAAATTTTCAAAAATTGGCCAAAAATTGAATTTTTAGAATTTAAAATCAGAGTATGCAGATTTTTTAACCATTAAAAAACTAGCATAGAAAAGCTTGCCGAATTGAAAATAATGCATTTTTGGCTGAGTTATGATATTTGAAAAACTTGGATTTACTCAAAAAATAAGTGTTAAAAATCCTTTATTTTTATACTCTTGCAGGGTATTTAAATTTTAGTCAGAAGCTCAAAATCCGGTGAAGAAGCCCTTTCCGACCCCATAAATCATATATATTCTTGATCAGCATCAAAATGCGAGTCGATCTAGCCATCTCCGGACAAAAACAAAATTTTTCAAAAATTTGCAATTTTTTCGAAAAAAGGAAAGGGGTTACATCATTAAAATTTTCAAAAATTGGCCAAAAATTGAATTTTTAGAATTTAAAATCAGAGTATGCAGATTTTTTAACCATTAAAAAACTAGCATAGAAAAGCTTACCGAATTGAAAATAATGCATTTTTGGCTGAGTTATGATATTTGAAAAACTTGGATTTACTCAAAAAATAAGTGTTAAAAATCCTTTATTTTTATACTCTTGCAGGGTATTTAAATTTTAGTCAGAAGCTCAAAATCCGGTGAAGAAGCCCTTTCCGACCCCATAAATCATATATATTCTTGATCAGCATCAAAATGCGAGTCGATCTAGCCATCTCCGGACAAAAACAAAATTTTTCAAAAATTTGCAATTTTTTCGAAAAAAGGAAAGGGGTTACATCATTAAAATTTTCAAAAATTGGCCAAAAATTGAATTTTTAGAATTTAAAATCAGAGTATGCAGATTTTTTAACCATTAAAAAACTAGCATAGAAAAGCTTACCGAATTGAAAATAATGCATTTTTGGCTGAGTTATGATATTTGAAAAACTTGGATTTACTCAAAAAATAAGTGTTAAAAATCCTTTATTTTTATACTCTTGCAGGGTATTTAAATTTTAGTCAGAAGCTCAAAATCCGGTGAAGAAGCCCTTTCCGACCCCATAAATCATATATATTCTTGATCAGCATCAAAATGCGAGTCGATCTAGCCATCTCCGGACAAAAACAAAATTTTTCAAAAATTTGCAATTTTTTCGAAAAAAGGAAAGGGGTTACATCATTAAAATTTTCAAAAATTGGCAAAAAATTGAATTTTTTTAAGTTTTAAACTGAGTATGCAGATTTATTAACCTACTAAAAGCTAGCATAGAACAGCTTTCCGAATTAAAATTAATGCTTTTTTGGCTTAGTTATGAGATTTTTAAATCTTGATTTGTCGAAAAAATTCTCACATAAAAACATCGAAAAATGTACTAAAAAATGGTATTATACTTTTATTCAGAAGCTTGTAACGCAAGGAAGGAGTCATTTCCGACCCTATAAATCATATATATTCTTGATCAGCATCAAAATGCGAGTCGATCTAGCCGTCTCCGGACGAAAACAAAATTTTTCAAAAATTGGCCATTTTTGCAAAAAAAAGGAAAGGGGTTACATCATTAAAATTTTCAAAAATTGGCCAAAAATTGAATTTTTAGAATTTAAAATCAGAGTATGCAGATTTTTTAACCATTAAAAAACTAGCATAGAAAAGCTTACCGAATTGAAAATAATGCATTTTTGGCTGAGTTATGATATTTGAAAAACTTGGATTTTCTCAAAAAATAAGTGTTAAAAATCCTTTATTTTTATACTCTTGCAGGGTATTTAAATTTTAGTCAGAAGCTCAAAATCCGGTGAAGAAGCCCTTTCCGACCCCATAAATCATATATATTCTTGATCAGCATCAAAATGCGAGTCGATCTAGCCATCTCCGGACAAAAACAAAATTTTTCAAAAATTTGCAATTTTTTCGAAAAAAGGAAAGGGGTTACATCATTAAAATTTTCAAAAATTGGCAAAAAATTGAATTTTTTAAAGTTTTAAACTGAGTATGCAGATTTATTAACCTACTAAAAACTAGCATAGAACAGCTTTCCGAATTAAAATTAATGCTTTTTTGGCTTAGTTATGAGATTTTTAAATCTTGATTTGTCGAAAAAATTCTCACATAAAAACATCGAAAAATGTACTAAAAAATGGTATTATACTTTTATTCAGAAGCTTGTAACGCAAGGAAGGAGTCATTTCCGACCCTATAAATCATATATATTCTTGATCAGCATCAAAATGCGAGTCGATCTAGCCGTCTCCGGACGAAAACAAAATTTTTCAAAAATTGGCCATTTTTGCAAAAAAAGGAAAGGGGTTACATCATTAAAATTTTCAAAAATTGGCCAAAAATTGAATTTTTAGAATTTAAAATCAGAGTATGCAGATTTTTTAACCATTAAAAAACTAGCATAGAAAAGCTTGCCGAATTGAAAATAATGCATTTTTGGCTGAGTTATGATATTTGAAAAACTTGGATTTACTCAAAAAATAAGTGTTAAAAATCCTTTATTTTTATACTCTTGCAGGGTATTTAAATTTTAGTCAGAAGCTCAAAATCCGGTGAAGAAGCCCTTTCCGACCCCATAAATCATATATATTCTTGATCAGCATCAAAATGCGAGTCGATCTAGCCATCTCCGGACAAAAACAAAATTTTTCAAAAATTTGCAATTTTTTCGAAAAAAGGAAAGGGGTTACATCATTAAAATTTTCAAAAATTGGCAAAAAATTGAATTTTTTTAAGTTTTAAACTGAGTATGCAGATTTATTAACCTACTAAAAACTAGCATAGAACAGCTTTCCGAATTAAAATTAATGCTTTTTTGGCTTAGTTATGAGATTTTTAAATCTTGATTTGTCGAAAAAATTCTCACATAAAAACATCGAAAAATGTACTAAAAAATGGTATTATACTTTTATTCAGAAGCTTGTAACGCAAGGAAGGAGTCATTTCCGACCCTATAAATCATATATATTCTTGATCAGCATCAAAATGCGAGTCGATCTAGCCGTCTCCGGACGAAAACAAAATTTTTCAAAAATTGGCCATTTTTGCAAAAAAAGGAAAGGGGTTACATCATTAAAATTTTCAAAAATTGGCCAAAAATTGAATTTTTAGAATTTAAAATCAGAGTATGCAGATTTTTTAACCATTAAAAAACTAGCATAGAAAAGCTTACCGAATTGAAAATAATGCATTTTTGGCTGAGTTATGATATTTGAAAAACTTGGATTTACTCAAAAAATAAGTGTTAAAAATCCTTTATTTTTATACTCTTGCAGGGTATTTAAATTTTAGTCAGAAGCTCAAAATCCGGTGAAGAAGCCCTTTCCGACCCCATAAATCATATATATTCTTGATCAGCATCAAAATGCGAGTCGATCTAGCCATCTCCGGACAAAAACAAAATTTTTCAAAAATTTGCAATTTTTTCGAAAAAAGGAAAGGGGTTACATCATTAAAATTTTCAAAAATTGGCAAAAAATTGAATTTTTTTAAGTTTTAAACTGAGTATGCAGATTTATTAACCTACTAAAAACTAGCATAGAACAGCTTTCCGAATTAAAATTAATGCTTTTTTGGCTTAGTTATGAGATTTTTAAATCTTGATTTGTCGAAAAAATTCTCACATAAAAACATCGAAAAATGTACTAAAAAATGGTATTATACTTTTATTCAGAAGCTTGTAACGCAAGGAAGGAGTCATTTCCGACCCTATAAATCATATATATTCTTGATCAGCATCAAAATGCGAGTCGATCTAGCCGTCTCCGGACGAAAACAAAATTTTTCAAAAATTGGCCATTTTTGCAAAAAAAGGAAAGGGGTTACATCATTAAAATTTTCAAAAATTGGCCAAAAATTGAATTTTTAGAATTTAAAATCAGAGTATGCAGATTTTTTAACCATTAAAAAACTAGCATAGAAAAGCTTGCCGAATTGAAAATAATGCATTTTTGGCTGAGTTATGATATTTGAAAAACTTGGATTTACTCAAAAAATAAGTGTTAAAAATCCTTTATTTTTATACTCTTGCAGGGTATTTAAATTTTAGTCAGAAGCTCAAAATCCGGTGAAGAAGCCCTTTCCGACCCCATAAATCATATATATTCTTGATCAGCATCAAAATGCGAGTCGATCTAGCCATCTCCGGACAAAAACAAAATTTTTCAAAAATTTGCAATTTTTTCGAAAAAAGGAAAGGGGTTACATCATTAAAATTTTCAAAAATTGGCAAAAAATTGAATTTTTTTAAGTTTTAAACTGAGTATGCAGATTTATTAACCTACTAAAAACTAGCATAGAACAGCTTTCCGAATTAAAATTAATGCTTTTTTGGCTTAGTTATGAGATTTTTAAATCTTGATTTGTCGAAAAAATTCTCACATAAAAACATCGAAAAATGTACTAAAAAATGGTATTATACTTTTATTCAGAAGCTTGTAACGCAAGGAAGGAGTCATTTCCGACCCTATAAATCATATATATTCTTGATCAGCATCAAAATGCGAGTCGATCTAGCCGTCTCCGGACGAAAACAAAATTTTTCAAAAATTGGCCATTTTTGCAAAAAAAGGAAAGGGGTTACATCATTAAAATTTTCAAAAATTGGCCAAAAATTGAATTTTTAGAATTTAAAATCAGAGTATGCAGATTTTTTAACCATTAAAAAACTAGCATAGAAAAGCTTACCGAATTGAAAATAATGCATTTTTGGCTGAGTTATGATATTTGAAAAACTTGGATTTACTCAAAAAATAAGTGTTAAAAATCCTTTATTTTTATACTCTTGCAGGGTATTTAAATTTTAGTCAGAAGCTCAAAATCCGGTGAAGAAGCCCTTTCCGACCCCATAAATCATATATATTCTTGATCAGCATCAAAATGCGAGTCGATCTAGCCATCTCCGGACAAAAACAAAATTTTTCAAAAATTTGCAATTTTTTCATCATTAAAATTTTCAAAAATTGGCCAAAAATTGAATTTTTAGAATTTAAAATCAGAGTATGCAGATTTTTTAACCAAAAAAAAACTAGCATAGAAAAGCTTACCGAATTGAAAATAATGCATTTTTGGCTGAGTTATGATATTTGAAAAACTTGGATTTACTCAAAAAATAAGTGTTAAAAATCCTTTATTTTTATACTCTTGCAGGGTATTTAAATTTTAGTCAGAAGCTCAAAATCCGGTGAAGAAGCCCTTTCCGACCCCATAAATCATATATATTCTTGATCAGCATCAAAATGCGAGTCGATCTAGCCATCTCCGGACAAAAACAAAATTTTTCAAAAATTTGGAATTTTTTCGAAAAAAGGAAAGGGGTTACATCATTAAAATTTTCAAAAATTGGCCAAAAATTGAATTTTTAGAATTTAAAATCAGAGTATGCAGATTTTTTAACCATTAAAAAACTAGCATAGAAAAGCTTACCGAATTGAAAATAATGCATTTTTGGCTGAGTTATGATATTTGAAAAACTTGGATTTACTCAAAAAATAAGTGTTAAAAATCCTTTATTTTTATACTCTTGCAGGGTATTTAAATTTTAGTCAGAAGCTCAAAATCCGGTGAAGAAGCCCTTTCCGACCCCATAAATCATATATATTCTTGATCAGCATCAAAATGCGAGTCGATCTAGCCATCTCCGGACAAAAACAAAATTTTTCAAAAATTTGCAATTTTTTCGAAAAAAGGAAAGGGGTTACATCATTAAAATTTTCAAAAATTGGCAAAAAATTGAATTTTTAGAATTTAAAATCAGAGTATGCAGATTTGTTAACCAATAAAAAACTAGCATAGAAGAGCTAACGGAATTGAAATTAATGCATTTTTGGCTGAGTTGTGCTATTTGAAAAACTCGAATTTACTCAAAAAATAAGTGTAAAAAAATCCTCTATTTTGATACCCTTGAAGGGTATTTTACTTTTAGTCAGAAGCTTGTAACTCACGAAGGATTAATTTCCGACCCTATAAATCATATATAAGAAGGAGTCATTTCCGACCCTATAAATCATATATATTCTTGATCAGCATCAAAATGCGAGTCGATCTAGCCGTCTCCGGACGAAAACAAAATTTTTCAAAAATTGGCCATTTTTGCAAAAAAAGGAAAGGGGTTACATCATTAAAATTTTCAAAAATTGGCAAAAAATTGAATTTTTTTAAGTTTTAAACTGAGTATGCAGATTTATTAACCTACTAAAAACTAGCATAGAACAGCTTTCCGAATTAAAATTAATGCATTTTTGGCTGAGTTGTGCTATTTGAAAAACTCGAATTTACTCAAAAAATAAGTGTAAAAAAATCCTCTATTTTGATACCCTTGAAGGGTATTTTACTTTTAGTCAGAAGCTTGTAACTCACGAAGGATTAATTTCCGACCCTATAAATCATATATATTATTGATCAGAATCAACAGACGAATTGATCTAGTCATGTCCGATCAAAATATAAATTTTTGAAAATTTGTCCATTTTTTCAAAAAAAGATAAGGGGTTACATCATTAAAATTTTCAAAAATTGCCAAAAATTGGAATTTTTAAAATTTAAAATTAAGTACGCAGATTTATTAACCTACCAAAAACTAACATAGGAAAGCTTTCCGAATTAAAATTAATGTTTTTTTGGCTTAGTTATGGTCGATTATAATTTCTCGAAGCCATCTTTTTTTTTGCGTTTAAAGTTGAATTTTAACCAATGCAACTTTATCTGTCTCTGGCAAATAGAAAAAGTCTGGTGGATGTAGTTAGTCAGTTGACACCGTCGTCTGTGGGCAGACTGGCTCGGCCCCTGCTTCCATCCTCCAGCGGAAGTGGGCGAATCGTGGTCGTGACTGCAAGTCCCAGAACCCCAGACACATCCGCTGGAGGAAGAGAACCAGAGCACCCAGACATCCGCAGGCGGTCCAACTTGTCGGATAGGTTCTCGGGCCAAATCACAATCATCAAAGTGGCCCAAATTGAATAGCTCTAAGTCCTAACCATAATTTCAACAACTCTTTTAGGGCCCCTCTGATCGATGATCTACAAAAAAACACGTTCGATCCTTCGATAACTGCTGCTTGAATCCTTGGGTTTCAATTAATTTCATAACAGTCCCTCCATAACTTTGGCCCGGCTCCAAAGTCCAAGGATCCTCCCTGGCTGCCAGCCACCTGCCTGCCTCCACACACATACACCTCCTACCTCCTGTCAATTAATGGCCTCCGTCTGCGTCTGGCGGAGCCAACCAATTTCGCCTTATTATCCCACACAGAACAGAACAGAAACTGGTTCTCAGGTTCTGTGGCTAATTCCGGCCTGGAAATCACGTTTTGGGGCTCTTTTCTGTGCCACGTCCAGTCTCCCGGCCTACCCAAAAATAAAAAGCAAAAAATAAAATCGAAGAGAAGGCGCAGACCAACGCAGACAGAAAATGATTTGCAGTTCATTAAGACGAATCCCCCGTTCCAAAAGGAGGCGAGGACTAGGCGATGACTAAGACCTGGTCGCGCAGCATGTGAATGAGATTGGTTGCGGCTTCAGTCCCGCCAGATCGGAGGACAACTGCACCGAAACTGGACAAGCCCCAAGCCTCTTAGGCATAGGATGCACTTAGGAAAGCATGAGAGTAGAACTTATTTCAAAGATCACTTTAAAGTTTCCCTACAATCCAGCACTTTGCCAGGGCTTATTTCTCTTAGTGTAACAGTAGAAACCCACGAAAGCCTACCCTAAACTTGACATGATAATTATGTCTGAACCGGAGGGACTTTGGATAAGAGTGGCACGAGATGCCCTTAATGCCTAGGTGCACCACCTGGTTTCCTTTTAAATCTGTTCCCATTTGAACGCTTTCCTATTAGGATGGCCCACACATATGTGACCAATGAATGTGCAACGCCTTTTCCTTGGGGCCTGTCCGGCATCAACGAAGTGTGTTGAATTTGTACACAGAGAAAAATATGTTAGAAGACTCACGTTAGATACGAAGCATCCTTGGACGATTGGAGTATTTTTTGCCGGTGCATGTGACTTTCATCATTGATAAGTTTTCAACTCTATTCACAAATTTTTTGCAGCAGCATCGGCAGGAATCGGAGTCGCCGGATTACCACCACCGCTATGCAAGCAATGGCAAGTTGCCCCGGGCCGCGGCCTCTGCGAATGGCATTGGCACCACACAAACCGTCACCGTCGATGTGCACCACCAGCACCACAACGGAGGAGGAGGAGGAGCCGTTGCCTCAGCCGCCGCCAAGCAGTTCATGGCCAACAGCGCCATCGGACACATTGGCCACAGTCGCAGCAGCAGCCTAAGCCACAACATCCATGGTGTCTACAGTGAGCTGAGTGCCGCACCACCGGCCTTTGCCACACCACCGACGCGCCGGCGTTTCTTCAACCACAAGAATCTGCGCAGCGCCCTCATCGGAGGCGGAGGAGGAGGAGGAGGCAGCGGTGGGAGCTCAGCTGGCGGAGTAGGCGGCGGCCATCGACGCACTGCCTCCAATGGGGGCTGTCCTACTGACACGGCCTCGATCCTATCGGGAGGTAAGTTTAGCCGAGATTTAAGCTGTGGGTTAGGGGTCAGAGGTTACCACACTCAGTCCAACACTCCTTGCCTGGGTCATCACATTGGATACATCGTTCCCGGATGAAAATGAGTTCCATCTGAAAGGAGAATATTTATTTATTTATTATAAGAAAGTTAAATACGTAGGGGTATATTGATAGAGTCTCTTGTCAAGCATATTCGAAAAGATAACTCACCCAGCATCCATCATCAGATCATCCCCATCAGCAGAACCACGAACACGATCATCAGGCTGCGGGCAAGGAGTCCAATGCACTGAATACATCCACCTGCTCGGACTCGGCGGTCACTCGGAGGCGGCGCAAGAACGTGAGCAACCACAACCTGAAGACCTCCGCCCGGGATGGAGCGGGCAGCGAGAACCGCCTGAACAGGCTCAGCCTGGCGGGCACCTCCGTCTATGCGGGGCATCTATCCTCGTTGGTCTTTGGCAAGATCAAGTCCCTGTGGAGTGTCAATTCCTCCAACTCCAGCGAGGCGGGACTGAACCAACTATCAGGCACGGATCCGCAATCCTTACATGCATCCTCCAGTTTCAGACTTTGCATGTTGCACTCTCATTGTCGTCCATTAACCCAGTTGTTCCTGATCCTTTTGGATTCGCGGACTTATTGCATGCCTTTAACATATTTTTTCACTTTGATTTAGATTTTTGTTTTTTAAACATGTTAACCCAGTGATGACGTACTCCTAATCCTTCCCTGTTCTTGCCACCACAGGTAGTGACGCCCTCGATCATCACTCATCGCTGCTGCTGAACGAGAAACTGCAAAAGGATCAACTCCACGCTCGACTTGGTCTGCTGCTGAACGATCCCGGCAGCAATGGCAACAGCAGCAGCAGTGGCAGCGGATGCGATCCCATATCCGCCCACTCCACCACCAGCACCACCAGCAGCAGCGGAGTAGGAGCGGCCAGCACCACCACGAGCGGCAGCTCTTCGCAAAACGTAAGTCCGGAGCAGACGCTCTCCAGCGGGGGCGGGTTGCTCAGCGGCAGCCAGCTGTCGGTGGCCACCAGTCACGGCATCAAGGAGGATGCCTTGAGTCTGTGCGGCAAGTTCAAGACCGCCGGCTCCATGCTCCATGTGTACGAGGCGCTGCCGGGCAAGAGCCGCAAGGGAAACGCCCGGAGGTCAACTCGTGGCCAGCAGGGATCCAGCTCCAACTCATCGGCGGCTGCGTCAGGTGTCTCGAGAGTCGCGGCCTCCACGCTGGCGGCTGTGCAGCTGGCCCTCAAGCCCCTCTTTTTCGAGGTACCACTGCAGGAGCCCGATCCTCCATATGTGGGTCGCCAGTGGCTGGTGAAGCAGCTGTCCAACATCCTCCTCGGAACCGAAACGCGGGTGGTGCTGATCAACGGACAACCCGGCACCGGCAAGACAGCCTTCTGCCTGCAGCTGGTGGAGTACTCCTGCTTCGGACGGCGCCAGATGCAGGAGGATCCGGACGGCATCTACAGTCAGCTGCAGTTGGGCGCCCACTGTGAGCGTATGCGTGGCCTGGCCTCCCACATGGTCGGCTACCACTTCTGCCAGGCCGACGCCAATCTCACCTGCCAGGTACCCGATTTCGTCCACTCACTGGCCGCCCAGCTCTGCCAGGCCCCGCAGCTGACCGCCTACAGGGACTACCTCCTGTCCGAGCCACATCTGCAGGACATCCTCAGTGTGCGCGAGTGCATCGCGGACGCAGAGAGAGTGATGAAGCTGGCCATACTGGAGCCGTTGGCCCAGCTGCATCGAGCGGGCAAGATCCCTGCCAAAGTGGCCGTCATCCTGGTGGATGCCTTGTGCGAAGCGGAGTACCACCGTCCCGATCACGGCCACACCATTGCCAGCTTCCTGGCCCAGCTCACACCACACTTCCCCGCCTGGCTGAAGCTGGTGGCCACCGTGCGCACCCAGATGCTGGAGCTGGTCAAGGCGCCCAGCTACACACAGGTCACGCTGGACAGCTGGGCCAGCAGCCAGGCCCTGCAGCAGGACATGCTGGACTACATTGGAGCCCGTCTGGCGGATAGCCCCGAGATCCGGATGAACATCGGCGGCGGCGGCCAGAACTCACAGACGGGCAGCCAGCCACAGACCAAGTTCGTGTCCCACCTGCAGTCGCTGAGCAGGGGCTCCATGCTGTACACCAAGCTCATCTTGGATCTCATTGGCCGTGGCCAGCTGGTGATCAAATCCTCAAGCTACAAGGTCCTACCCGTGTCCCTGGCTCAGATCTTCCTGCTGCACTTCAATTTGCGCTTTCCCACAGCGCGCAGCTTCGAGCAGGCTGCTCCCATCCTGAATGTCTGCCTGGCAGCCCTGTATCCCCTGACGCTGGACGAGATCTACTACAGCATGGAGGCGCTGGGCCATGGCCGGGAGGCACTAAGTTGGCCGGACTTTATGCAGCGCTTCAAGCTGCTGGACGGATTCCTGATCAAGCGGTTGGACAACACTTACATGTTCTTTCACAGCTCGCTGAGAGAGTGGCTGATGCGACGCGATGAGGGCGAGTCCAGCAAGTTCCTCTGCGACGCCCGGCTGGGCCATGCGGCCATCGCCTTCCGACTGTCCCGGCTGCAGGCTCCCCTATCGCCGCAGCTTACCCTGGAACTAGGTCATCACATGCTGAAAGCTCACCTGTACGGTGGAACCACTCAGGCTCTGCTCTCGCCCAGGGATCTGCAATCGTATTGGCTGGCAGGAGCAGCTGACAACATCTCCTCCTCGCTGGGCGCCTTGCGGAACGTCTACAGTCCGAATCTGAAGGTGTCACGACTGGTTCTCCTGGCCGGAGCCTCGCCAAATCATCGCACGGACTACATGGGAGGAGCACCCATCCTTTGCATTGCGGCCCATGAGGGCATCCTTCCCATGGTGAGCCTTCTTCTGGAGTTTGGCGCCGACGTGGGTTTGACCAATAGCCAGGGATGCACTCCGCTGATCCTGGCCGCTATGCGTGGCCACTGCGATGTGGTGCGTCCTCTGGTGGCCGCCGGTAGCAGTCTAGGCCAACTGGACATTACCCAGCGGTGTGCCCTGGTCCATGCTGCTCGCATGGGTCACCTAAGCGTGGTCAAGTACCTGCTGGCCTGCGACTGGACGCCGAGGCCGCACTCCCAGGATGTGACCCGATCGATGGCCCTGCAGCAGGCGTTGATTGGAGCCGCTGCGCAGGCGCACTGCAAAATCCTCGAGGATCTGCTGGACCTCAACGAAACCGAGTTCGATCTGGATGTGAATGGAATGGAGCCGAGCAGCGGGGAACTGGCCCTAACCGCTGCCGCCCGTCACGGCTGCGTCGATGTGGTGGGCATCCTTCTCTCCCGCGGCGCCCAGATCGATGCCAGGAACCGGCAGGGATACACAGCCCTCTGGCTGGCCGTGAAGGAGGGTCACTGGAGCGTGGTGGAGCAACTGCTGCAACGCGGTGCACTGCTGGATGAGCCACTAGGGCAGACGCGAAAGACGCCGCTGATGATAGCCGCGGAGGAGGGCCATCTGGAGCTGATGGAACTGCTCCTGGCCCGGGGCTCTGCCTTGGAAGCGCAGGATCATGAAGGATTCACGGCACTCAGCTGGGCCTGCCTGCGTGGGCACTTGGCGGCGGCCAAGACCCTCATCGAGCACGGCTGCAATCGCCACCACGAGGATCACAATGGACGCACTGCCCTCGATCTGGCTGCCTACCAGGGAGCAGCCAGTCTGGTCCTGTATCTACTGGACCAGGGCGGCAACCTGGAGCACATCGATGTACATGGAATGCGGCCACTGGATCGTGCTATCGCCTGCCGGAACATCCAGGCTGTGCAGGTGTTTCTGCGGAAGGGCGCCAAGCTGGGTCCCACCACCTGGAGCATGGCCATGGGCAAGCCGGAGATATTGGTGGTGCTGCTCAACAAGTTGCTGGAGGACGGAAACGTCCTGTACCGTAAGAACCGTTTCCAGGAGGCCGCTCATCGTTATCAGTACGCCCTGCGGAAGATCTCAGGACTAGAGCAGCTGCTCGAGAGGAATGCGATCTTTGCCCAGCTGCGGACCAATCTTCTGCTGAATCTGTCACGCTGCAAGCGAAAATTAAATGTAAGATTAACATTTCCAGATCATATTTAAAATATTTATTTACCTTTTGATATATCCTTTTCAGGAACTTGACGCCTCCATAGATTTGGCCACGCAGGCGATTGCCCAGAAGCCGCACAGCTACGAGGGTTACTACGCCCGGGCGAAGGCGCGCATGGAGCTGGGAGCTCTCAACGAGGCGCTGGTGGACGCCAACGAGGCCATGCAGCAGGCGGCCCAGAGCGGCGTCCTATGCGAGGTGGTCGAGGTGCTGAAACGCATCCAGACCGAGCTGCTCACCCGGATAACCATCAGCAGTGAAGACCAGTCCGGCAGGAGCGGGGTCTCCTCCTCCTCCGCCGCATACGAATCTCACCACGAGATCACCGATTTGTAAATGTCAGTTGTTGTTGTGAAATGTTGTACTCATCGTATCCCGTTCGAATTCTATTCTATGCTAACCTTAGGGCTACCCTAGACCTTACTTCATATATGCTATTTATTGCCTTGAATGTTTTTTTTAAGTTAAATACGCTGAGGATTATTTTGTAATATTTTTTAAAAGTACTTTTTAATTGTTTGACTACGCATGTAAAAATTAGTTTTATACAAATCCTTTTTATTTAGGCTTCAGTTCTAATTGATAATAAATATTAAATAAATGCGAATTTTTTAAGATTAAACCAGAGCTAATTATTTAGTCCGATTTATTGCAACATAATAGTCGATTTTATCGAATTTTCTTTCTCAAATTTTCATATAAAATCGATTATCCTTTAACCGGACGAGCTCTGGCTTAAACACAAAACTGTGGGCAGCCTTTTGGGGATATGCTTGGTCTTACAAATGTTCATTGCCTAGTTGTAAGCTGAACTGAATTAATGTTGGATACATTTGTAAGTCTATCTTTAGGCTTGCATAACAAACTGAATTACGTGAAAAGCTAACATATTTTTAAACGACCAACTGTCGTGTTTGTGATGTCTTTTTGGATTTGTAAAAGAATATATAAAAGTACAAAACGCAAACATTTCTAACATTATAAAACCTAACTACATATTTGTATATACAATCAAAGCTTAAGCTATTCGAGCACAAGCACGTGATGGATTGGCGAGGAAATTTTAAATATAGGAATGAAAGAGTTGGAAATGAAATGTGGCTCAAGTTAAGTACTAGAGAAAGCGTAAAGAGCTCTGTTTGAATGTACCTATGCCAAAGATTGAGCAGGAAGATTTGTTTGCATACTTAAGTACATTTAAATTTAACGATATTCTCATATCCTGCATTGTGAATTTGAGGTTCCTGCTTCTATGAAGTAGTTTTTCCATTAAGCTTACTCAGTTCAGTTGGTTCTCCGGCACCACAGTGCACCAAGCGGGATTCGACGAGCGGTGCTGCGACCTGCAAGTGGAGCACGTAGTCCGGAGCTGAAAAAATACAAATTCCATTATATTGGGGACTAGGCGTGGGATGTAGAGATGGAGTGTGCTTAGTGTGACGTGATCAAACAGTGGAGCAAGCTGCGAATAAAAGCATAGATTTAAAGCATGAAAATTTAGGAGGCGAATGGTTGGGATCGTGCAGAACGGATTAAGTACCAAAACAGGTCTCACTTTGCTCCAAAATTGGTTCCAGATCGTCGGGACAGTCTATCGTGGGGAAATCAATGTTGGTCGACTCCTTCAGTATCACACCGATATCCTTATGGGCACTCATCAGGAACAAGGGCACGTTGGCCTTGGCGAGCTCCTTCTTCAGCGATCCCATTCCACGAGCTGCCGTAAAATCGAAATCTGCAAATTAAACAATTAATTTATATGAAAAGGGAGGAAATACATTGAAACATACCGTGCACATGGGCGCAATCCAGGACCACAGGAGCTGTGCCATGCGTGGCCAAAGCCTTGGAGATGCCCGAGCGAACCCATTCGATGGCCGGGAAGTACAGTGAACTATGCTTCGGCCGAATCAAAATGTAGTTAATGCCATGGCTAGTCTGCAGTTTGGAGACGCTCAACACAGGCCTCGCGGCCCGGTAAACCAGAAAGGCCACATCGGCGCCAACTCCTAGTAGTAGGCCAATTTCGACGCCCACTGCCAGGCTCAACACAAAGGTAATGGCTCCCGGTAGCAGTTCCCGCCGGCTACAGCGCCACAGCGGACGAATGACTTCAAACTCGATCATGAATATCACCGCCGAGATAATGACAGCACTGAGGGCGGCCTTGGGAATATACTGGAAGTAGGGTGCCAGCAGACCCAGGGCCAGGAGAACCAAAACGCTCGTATAGCATCCACCGAGGGGTGTCCTCACTCCGCTCGCATGGTTGACAGCGCTTCGCGAAAACGATCCTGTCACCGGCATGGAGCTGCAGAAGGCGCCGCAGATGTTGCTCATGGATAGAGCTACCAGTTCCCGCGTAGGACTCAGGCCGGCGCCACCAAATGCCTTGGAAATAGCAACGTTTCCCAAAACAGCAATAATGGGTAGAATCAGCATTGATGGTCCCAATTCTGAGAGCTATAATTAATTAAAAAGATATGTGTATGTAAAGATATAAATAAGGATCTATATAAATGAACAATTGAATTGATCGGAAGTCGATTATATATGAATCAGCAATTTTTTCGATAAATCGAAATTTAAAATACTCATAACTAAGCTAAAAATGCCTTAATTTTAATTCGGAAAGCTGTTCTAAGCTAGTTTTTCGTAGTTTAATAAATCTGCATACTCAATTTAAAATTTGAGAAAATTTCAATTTTTGACAATTTTTGGTAAAAATTTTGAAAATTTATTTTTTGACTGGACATGTTTAGATCGACTCGGCTGTTGATCCTGATCAAGAATATATATGGTTTATAGGGTCGGAAATGACTCTTTCATATTATTACAAGCTTCTGACTAAAATTTAAATACCCTGCAAGGGTATAAAAATAAAGGATTTTTATATGCTTATTTTTGGGTTAATCCCAGTTTTTCAAATATCTTAACTCAGCCAAAAATGCATTAATTTTAGTTCGGAAAGCTTTTCTATGCTAGTTTTTAATGGGTTAATAAATCTGCATACTCAATTTATCCTTTTAAAAAATTCAAATTTTTGCCAATTTTCGAAAATTTTAATGATGTAACCCCTTATCTTTTTTTGAAAAAATTGGATAAATTTTCGAAAATTTTTATTTTGACCGGACATGGCCAGACTCGGCTGTTGATGCTGATCAAGAATATATATGATTTATAGGGTCGGAAACGACTCCTTCACAAGTTCTAACCCTGCAGTCGTATAAAAACCATCGCTTTATTGTTCTAACTTAAATCTGATATAGTTTAGAAGTAGATATTGTGTCCTCTTACCATTTGTTCAAAGTTCTGTGGAATTTCGGTGCCATTCCTGTTCAGAATTGTGGTCTCAAACTTTGGCAGCGCAACGTTGGGCAGACCGCTCTTCACCTTACCCGTGAGGATGTACGGACAGCTGTCCATCTGGTCGCAGGTACTATAGGCCAGCACACTGGTCACCAACACCACCAGGGCGTTTCGTCCGGTGGCTATGACCCAAATGCTCCCGCTCACCAGCTGCTGAGCCCGCAAACTACGAATTCGTCCGTTCAGCTTAACGTCTTTCAGTTTCTATAGAAAAAAATATCGGGCTTATACGAATTATAAGTCAATAATTTAAATACATTTGCTTACCCTGAGCACTAGAAGAACAATGATGGAGACCAATCCCAAAGTAAAGTCACCTCGTCGCACCTGATGAAGATTACCAAATACCGAGCGCATGGTGTTGATGAAATCCGACCCGGAGCCACCTCTCAACCCCAGCAGACCCTTAAGCTGCGAGGTGCCAATGATGACGGCCGTGGCGGAGGTGAAGCCCACCGTAACTGGCAGCGATATGAGATCCACCAGGGCGCCCAGCTTCAGCACCGCCATTCCCAACTCCACCACGCCCGAGATGAGGCACAGCAGTATCGCGTAGGCCGGACCCGATCCCAGTCCCAGGCCAGTGTGCCGGCTGGTCATCAGTGCCAGCAGAGCCGTGGGCCCAATGGTCACCTGCCGGCAACTGCCCAGCATGGCGTATATAATGCCACCCACAAAGGCCGAGTACAGGCCGTACTGTGGCTCCAATCCAGCTAGAGTTGCATACGCCAATCCTTGGGGCAGCACCGTCAGTCCAACTGTCACGCCGGCTATCAGATCCGCCACGGCATCCTGGCCACTGTATCCGTGCAGCCACTTTAAGCCGGGCAGCACCCGGTATCCCCAGTCCTTGAGGGTCATACTTTGGTACCTTTTCACTAAAAGGAAATAGGATTAAATAGATAAAGATATGTTAAAGTATAAATCATATATTCTTGACTACTTTATAACATCTATATTATAAAGAAAATATAATAATACTTAACTGTAGTTTTTAATTAGGGGACTTTTGATGGTTCAGAAAAAAAACATAACTTAGGGCCAAAATGTTTATACACTGCCAATAAATAAAGAGCCCTTTTAACGTAGTACATACAAATCTCATAAATATCACACTCATCTCTCTAAGTTCAACGACTTCTCAAACTCACTTTGCATAATTATAGATTTTGATTATTAGACGTCTGCGTGACAGACAATTCCAAAAGCAAAATAGACATCAACCAATGTTATGGCCTACAGCAAAAAAAAAAAAAAGGAACAGTGAAAAATTCTAGACAAAAAATACGGGTTTATGGTAAACAAACTTAATGTTCCACCGGATGAACTAGATAAGGTGTTAAAGAAATAATATGAATAGCAAAAAGAATATACTCAAAAAACTTGTTATGGTAGACAATTCTTTAATAATTTTCTGGAGTAAGTAGAGTCAAGTAATGATGCCATAGCTGTGTAAGCTTCTGTCTTAATAGTAAGTCTATTAGAAATAGTTATACACAGGTCTTCTCAAGGTAATTCGTCGCATATTTTCACTTCAAGGTACGAATAGCAATAATATTTGAAACATTCTATTTTTCAACCTACCTTCTTCTTCGTATTTTGTCTGAAACTCACGTAAATATTTGCACAAATGTTTCGTACGAAGGGCGCGGCACGTTTGTTTAATTCGAGGTATGTATATTCTATGCCAGAAGTATGAATTCCTATTCTATTCTTTGGAGAGCTCTGGCTGAGCAGCTCAGATCGGTTTGGACGCTAGCCGAAGACTGAGGGAAGGAGCCGCCGGATCACTCTTACAGATCGCGTGCCCGAAGAATAACAACTGATCAGTGATCACACGATCGAGGGACCGCCTCAATTAGCTCAACGAGCGACAGAGCAGAGTTGAATGTATCAGTTGGGATCGCTCGAAACGTGATCAAATTGCTCGGTCGGTAAAAGCAAATACAAGCACGAGATATGTACATATATGCCCGTAAATTGAATTTGGCTTTGTTTTGCAAGTGGTTTTATTTACAATTTAGAAGTGTTTTGTTCGATATTTGTTTTGTCTGTGCGATTTAGAGCGACCATTTTGTAGATTTGGGAAATAGGCATTATTAGGTTGAACAATACAATTGTTTTCATATTGTTTAGCTGTCAATTTAAGCACATTTAGTACCTATTATGGCAGATTATTTTTAGTAAATTTATGAAAAATGGATGAATGGATAGATCGTATATACTACATGGCCAAAAAATTTTAACCGAAAATCAAAGAGAAAAAAACTCATAACTCAGCCAAAAACGCATTAATTTTAATTCGGAAAGCTTTCCTATGTTAGTTTTTAGTAGGTAAATAAATCTGCATACCAAATTTGAAATTTTAAAAAATTTAATTTTTTGCCAATTTTTGGTAAATTTTAATGATGTAACCCCTTATCTTTTTTTTGAAAAAATGGAAAAATTTTCGAAAATTTATTTTTTGACCGGACATGGCTAGATCGACTCGGCTGTTGATGCTGATCAAGAATATATATGATTTATAGGGTCGAATCCGACTCCTTCACTGCGTTGCGAGATTCTGACTGAAATTATTAATTAATATAAAATATGCAGGTAGAGGAATTTCAGTTTATAATCATAAAAATCCTAATCTTTGCGCATGTGATATTAAAAACCGATTTTAGTTTAAAAAGCTTTAGTATAGATTTTTAGCTTGCCTTAGGCTTCCGTTCTTTACATTGCACATATTAATTTTATACACAATTTAGTAATAATTCAGTGATTTCCCTGGCTAAAATGATAATCTTCTTAACTTTTACAAATTTTTGCATAATTTTAAATTCAAGCAAGCACACATATTTAAATTCGACAATGTTTTCGTTATTAACGATCGATTTCAAGGACGCGAGATAAGAAAATGATGTCTTATCAGTATGGAAATAAGTATAGCGAACACAGTTTTATCAGCTAATATTTAACCGGAAATTTACAAAAGATGTAAAAAGTTTAAACACGTGCGAGACACTGAAAGTTTATTGGCCCTTCAATGAAACTAGTGAAATCCGTTATTTGCCGGTCCATATATGTACATATGTATATCCAATATGTGTATGTAATTGAGCCCCGAAGAGATCACACACTGAAAGTGTCTGTATGTATGTATGTAATTGCAGACAGACGGCGTGATGGAATCTGTGCTTTTTCTTTTCTTCCCCTTCACCACCACTTACCTCGAAAACACGTTTTTTTTTTTAATTAAAGTTGCCGTAGTTAGTGTAAACAAAGCGAAAACAGGGGAACGAATTGTTCAGTAGCACTTGCTTATTTATAACGCGAGGTAACTTTTTTTCTTCAAATTGGCAAGTCACATTACAACGACAAATGGGCCGAGAAAGCCGCAGCTGCACAGCTCCACTAAACTTGAACTTGAACACGTGCCGTTTGCTTACAAACAATTCGACACCATTATTAGCTGCAGGCAGTTTAAATTTAAGTTTATAGAGTTAAAAGTTTCCCGGTGAAATTGAACTAAAGACATTTTGCTTTTTTTTTGCGACCAGTACTGCCAATTTGGATTTTTTCCCGTCAGCCTTCTAGCCTTTTATTGGATTTTTTATTTGTTTCCTTCATTCTTCCCGTCAAAAACAGCTTGCAGCACTGCTTTCCACGAACAGCTGCACGTCCAGGGCTGACACCACACACCAACTCACATCCACAGCGCCACCTAGGAGGCTGTTGTGGGAACCAAATCGAACCGATACCAGCTCCGTATTGTTCAGCAGGTCGGCGATGATTTATCGTACACTCAAAACTTCGAACACATAGCAAACAGAGAACATGAAACGCAGCCGCACAACACAATTATTTACAATTTTATATTTTATTATACACAGACACAGATACAGATGTGCAAAATCTTGAATTGGTGGCAGCCCTATATCGATATTCCAGTTGACAACGTTGCCGAACACTGGAATCGAAATCGATCGTTTATAACACTGGCCTCCAAATCGAACTTTTTTACAATATTATGGCACTTGCGCGGCTCGCAAATAATATTCACTGACTAAAATCTATTGGAAGTCATTGCCGGAAGTGGAGAATCGCCGCCGTTAAGGTCCCGCGCTCGAAATCGCCGCCCAGGAAGCCCAGGTGCCGGAAGCCAGACATCTACCCCCTGCCCTTTTCTCAGCCAACGAACGAGGAGACGCCGACAGTAATTGCAAAGTAGAGAAATCAACATTATCGCCGACCCTCACATATTATGAAATGGGTAAGCTACGTGAAAAGCGGTCGGGTACACGGATATCCAACTCACGGGCAGACCTCCACGGCAATTTCATTGTAAAAACTGCAACTGCATCTCCAATGCCTAGGTGTGAGTGTGTGTGTTGAACGGGCGTCCGTGTGTGTTTGTGTTTGCGTGTGTGCGTGTGGCTGTGCTTGCAGTTTTCTGAGGGCGTCCTAACTGTATTTTGAGATCAATTTCCCACCAAACGTAATTTTCTTGGTTACCTTGGTCCTCTGGAAATCCTTCACTGAATGCCCTAACAAGGGGGTTGTCTTGTTTATCGGGTTTGTTTCGCCTGCTGTGGTTGAAATGAAATTAAAAATATAAAGATCGAAAAACTTATGAAGCTACAAATATCTGCTTTTTGGGCTTCCAGAACCATCCGTTAAAATTATTAGGTAGCACCTGGTTAATCCCCACAGACAACCTTGTCAAGAGTTTGCTATAATTCGCTGATCTCATTCGTCTTATTCTACATTTCTTATATTAATTATGACTTTTAGAATGGTTTTTAAAACTTAGCCCAAACCTTGATCTATATAAATGTTTTGTAGTTCTCTACAAATGCTGAATAATTTGAAATAATTTATGTAAATATGTCTATAATATTCCCTATAATAATATTTATATAGGTTGTCTATATCAAAATCATAGAAAGAGCAAAATAAAACAAACATAAAACATATATTAGCCCGATTTTAAAATGGATTTCCTAGTTCTCTCAAAAACTTAAATATTCCAAGTCTTATAGTTTAAAAATTTAACTAATAGAAAGATCTTTAATCGCCATGCTCTTGATAAAGGCCCCAAAGTAAATACGTAAATTATTTAAAATAAATTTAAACCTAATTATTCAGCAATTAATGTTGTCTAGCTCATTGCAGATTTTTTTACGAATAACTTTACTTTATAATATATGAAAATAGTTCAAAATCAAAGCTGAGTAGGACCCTAACTGGGGAAATATAGCTAACATACGTATTAATGGGCTCGTAATCGTACGATATTTGGGTTTAATTGTTTCGGATAAAGGCAGAGTTACACTTATTGAATTTCCCATTACTCTACACTTGATCAAGACCATTGAGCATCAGAATCAGACCGTAATCTCGTATACCCAAGAGGAACTTGTTGCTTGAGGCTCGGTTGTAGGTCAGTGCGAAGAGGTGGCTGATCCGGCGGCGCAGAGTGCGCACCAGGCGGCGACGACAGGCGACGATGTAAGTAGCGTCCCATCGTAACACCCATCACCAGTCCAGTAACCGTAACCACCTCCAAAGCAAATTATCCAAATCGTTTCCGCATATTATGTGCCTTTGTTTCGTTATTGTTTGATTTTTGGTTATTCTTTCGTAAAAGCAGCAAAATTTTGTAGCACTTTTAACAGAGAAATTGGCAAACCCTCGATTATAAACTTTTGATTTGTATTTCGCTAACGTGTTTAACCAATTGGTCCGGCTATTTTATTATGTTGCTAACCTTCACCCTTCCTTACAACACACAACACAAAACAACATAAGACACATGGATCGTGATTAAAGTAATCTATGAAAAGACTTCTACTTTTTACCCATAGAATATACAAATTTCATTATTGAATTCGATTTGCTTTTGACAAAGACTTCAAAGTTTTTAGGGAAAATGTTGGCTTTCGATTTTTAGTTTTGGAAAATAAGACAAACTCTTTAGAGTTCTTTTGTTTTTCTTTTAAAATTTTTCTTCAAAATCTTGTTATATACGCATTCATTATGCATCAGTTCTTTGAACTTATTACCTCCAATTCCGTTTGGCGGTCCAAATACACAATCGCACACTTCCAGAACACTTCCTTCCTTTCGAAAAGATATGCCTTACTCGGCCCTCTAACGGATATCCGTTACAATTCGCAGACAATGCCCTCGGCCATCAGTGGCGCGGCACACGGCCAGGTTCACATACCCAGCAACGAAGAGTGCGGCATCCGGGACGTGTGGAAGCATAACCTAGAGGAGGAGTTCCGCACCATTCGAAAAGTGGTGCAGAAATATCACTATGTGGCCATGGACACCGAGTTCCCGGGCGTTGTGGCGCGGCCCGTTGGCGAGTTCCGATCTACGGCGGACTACCACTACCAGCTTCTGAGATGTAACGTCGACCTGCTGCGGATCATCCAACTAGGATTAACCTTCATGGACGACGATGGCAAGACGCCACCCGGCTACTCCACTTGGCAGTTCAACTTCAAGTTTAACCTGAGGTTAGCTCGCTTCCCAGTGACAACAATGGTGGGTTTTTCAATAACGCCCTTCTCTTTTATACCTTTAGCGAGGATATGTACGCGCAGGACTCGATTGATCTGCTGCAGAACTCTGGCATCCAGTTTAAAAAGCACGAGGAGGACGGCATCGACCCCATAGAGTTCGCGGAGCTGCTGATGAGCTCTGGCATCGTGCTGGTGGAGAACATTAAGTGGCTGTGCTTCCACTCTGGCTACGATTTCGGCTATCTGCTCAAGCTGCTGACTGACCAGAATCTGCCTGCCGACGAGAGCGACTTTTTCGAGCTGCTGCACATCTACTTCCCCAACATCTTCGACATCAAGTATCTGATGAAGTCGTGTAAAAACTTGAAGGGCGGCCTGCAGGAGGTTGCCGACCAGCTCGAGCTGCGCCGGGTGGGACCCCAGCATCAGGCCGGCTCCGATGCCCTGCTCACGGGCATGGCCTTCTTCAAAATGCGTGAGGTACAGCACACAAATGATTTGCACTTTGACATAGAAGCGCCCGTTGTATTCTTCCCTTATCTGCTTGAGCACACCATGCACTTGAAGCCGTCCGTCACCCAGATCTGTTTGCTGAGCCGTCCGGCCTACATCGGCGGGGACTTAGTCCCTTCCGTTGACTGTAAAATGGACATAGGTGGCGGTAAAAACCTGCCAAGCGAGCTGCTCACAGCGAGCACCTACGTCGACACGCCTCCCGCCACGCCAGGCTTGCCGCCGACTGGCGAGGAGCGTGTCGCCTTGCGCGTCTTCTCCGAAAACTCAAACAATTAGCTATCAGTAGTCACAACTAATGTAACTACCCATCATAATCATCATCTTCCATTCGGGTTAAAGTGATTCGGCATTCATTATTTTCACACTTACATTTGCATATGTATATATTCGCCTTTTTATCCTTATTTATGAATGAAGTCTATAATCTGAATTGTTGTTAGTTAATTTGAATCATGTGAAACATGTTAGTTGTAAAAAGTTTTTGAAACGAAAAAGTGCTATGGAGAGACCACCTACTTCGCTGGATTTGAATGGAAAATTAAAGGAATTGATATTAATTTTCTTTTTAAACATTTGATTTACACTTTTTTGGTATCTGGGCATTGCATACTTTATAACCTAATATAACATTTGAGATTTCCTTAAAAAAAAAGTTAAAGATAGTGTATAGTGTGTCTGGGATGATTCACTTAGTATAAGTTTTTATTTTGGGCATCACTCATAACCTAATCACATTTCATGTTTTCTAACTTTTAAGGTCTTTGTTGACGTTAATTTTCACACAATGCACTGTGTGTATATTCGTTACACGAGCTTAAACCCGTAGATCCGCCCATCTGCAATATCAAGAAAATAACTGAGCTCCTAAACCCAACCCCATCCTAACCAATCATGAAAACCCCAGAAAAATCCTATATGTTTATATCGGTAAGCGGTATGTAACAAAACCACCTAAGTACCTCTTCCCGAACCGATTGGGAACATATTATATGTGTTGTGCCTTCCCCCTGTAGATTTTTGTGTGCTTCAAACGCTTTGTAGTCATAGAACTAACCCCGCTCGCTTTTGCCTCCCACTGCTTTGTCCAACACAGATCAATTTTTTGCACTAACATAAAACATTTGTCTCTCCCTGTTTCAGATGTTCTTCGAGGACAACATTGATCATGCCAAGTACTCCGGACACCTGTACGGTCTGGGCACCTCGTTCATTGTCAACGGCACCAACTTCCACGAAAGCAACGGCGAGACGAACAACGCCTCTTGATTCGTGCTGATGGGCAACGTGGTCGTGCACGACAGAAAGTTCGAGCAGGAACAGGAGGGAGCAGCGGTGGATCCGACGGCAACGGCCCCGGTTCAGGCCACACCACCACCAGCCCTACACACACACGCTACACATAACGCCACCACCGCATTGCAATAATCCGTTTCAATCGGGTTTTCGATTGGATTTTCTATATCCCATTTACGTATATTATCCACTCTCTTCGTTTTTCCAAAAAAAAAACTAAAAGGAAAAAAGTAACATAAGCCAATTGTAAATCACACATAAAACCAATTGTAAATCACACACTTGAGGGAGACAGAACTTCGCCAATCCTAAATAGATCCAATTTCAATTTCTGCATGTTTTTGTGTTAATAATACAGAACCTAAGCTATTTATCTAAGATAATATTGTAAGCCAAAGGGCAAATAGATTATTGTGTATTTGTATAAAACAAAAGAACCCGCAGAACAATATATTTAAAACTTTTTAATTTAGTGTAAATGCTCTGTTCTTATTTCTGCTTCGAAGGGAATCTCTGGTTCTTGGGGAGAGAACACACTAAATTACCATAAAAAGTAAAGTTGATCAAGCTATTATAATCTAACAAATTTAAATATAAATCTATCATATTGAGATCATTCTAAAACAATAAATAAAATAATTCAAGCCTATAACTCAGTTTAAGACAAGTTTTTAATCTATTTGTTTTGATTTTGAAGATACACATAGCAACTTATATATTTATATAAAGATGCGTTATTTGAAAACTTTGAGACCCGCGAACAATAATACGATACATCGATTCTTTTTCAACTGAAGCAAAAAAAAAATCCGATAGTACCGATGTTGAAATCGATTTTTTCCCAGCTGTATTCTATTTATTTGTGGAAATATCCTTGGACTTTCAAACATAATAGGAAAAACAATGGCTGCAGTGGCTGAGTGCACCCAAAGTGTGCTCGAACAGGTCACCCACCTGGCCACATTGTTGGCGTCGAACGAGGAGGTGACCGATGTTCCCACAGCTGCTCGTATGGTGGCTAAGAAGCGCTCAGAAATCTATGAGGCGCTCTTCCGACGCGGGAAAATGTCGTCCGAGGAAATGCTGGAGCTGCTTTCTGAGCTGAGCAGCGAATTAAAAAAAGATCCAAAGCAGCGAGGCAGGCTACAGACCTTCGAGAGATTGCTGAAAGAGCTAGGAAAAAGGGATTCCCAGGACACTGAGAGGAAAGTCGAGAGTGCCACCAAAGCGGGGTTCAGGGTCCTAAGAGCTGGCGTGCTTAAGCTCCACGAAGTGCAGCTCATTGAACGCAGCATATTCAGAGAGCCAGTAAATCCAAATCTCTTCAGATCAATAGATCAACTGAAGCGTGCGCGGAAACCCCTGCAGCTAAGGGAACACTTCTGGGATCCTCTGCCGTTTAATATAAATAAACGAGTCGGTCGGATAAACCCAATTAATGACAACATGTCCTGTTTGGCGGCATCCCTTGCTCGGATTAGAGATATTAGACTTCAATCCATGCCACCGATCCCGCAACTGGATTTCCTCTATACAAAAAGGTTCAAGAAACCACAGAAGTATCAGGAGCCAGTATCGAAGAAGCATTTTATCTCGGACCGAATGATGAGCAACGAGCTGAATCTCCTATTGAACAAGGAACTGGTCCTCAACTATATCAAAGAAGATGTTCTAATAGATCACCTTAAGAAGGCAGCTGCTGGTCTCCAGTCGGACACGTTTATGTGTTCACCGGAGAATGATAAGGAGCTACTGATTAGGCCTAACACTACCTTGCATAGCGTGCTACCGGAGATCCTGGCGGATTTTTCGGAACCCTTTCTGCGAGCCGGCTCTGCCTACCGGCGTTTGAGGGCCCGCACCACTTGTGCCTCGTACACCAATGCCCGTCTGGAGAGACCTCTCAACCGGGTAAGTCTGTAATCACATCCTATAATGGAGGTTTTTATCTTCTCGCTTTTCCCGCTTGCTTACAGGCATTGCGCGAACTCCTGGTTGATTTCTTGGCCACCATTCGCCAGTTTCTGCTCTCCCAGTCCGCTGACAGTCTTCCCCAGTTGCTACTAAACTCCCGGTCTGTTATGCAGATCCTGCGACAATTGGAGAACGTTTTCGAGAGGGAGCCCAGGCGTAAGTTCCTATACATCAATTTCAATTGTATTGGCTTTCCTCTCGATATTAAACAATAATTTTTGAATAAAGTGAATCTAGAGGCCGGAGTTCCCGGATGTTTCCTGATGAGCTGCATCTGGCAAGTTATCGACACCTGCGGCCACAGCGACTTTCTGCAACTGCTTATCTATCTGCTGCGCAGAATGTCGCAGACTTACTTTGGCCAGTTGCAGAGTTGGATCTACCATGGCGAACTGGACGACGAGCTTAACGAGATTTTTATCAGTCGGAGTCATAACACATCGCCGTCGACGATCGATGAGTGCAGCAAGGACTTCTTCAATAGGGGCTACCAAGTGGTCAACGAGAAGATTCCAGACTTCTTATCCGGCTGCGAGCAAGATATTCTTCAGTGCGGGAAGTACAATCGGGTGCTCAAGGCCTATAATGCTCAGGTGAGGTGAGAAAATCCAAATAATAGTTCTTAATATCAATCCCAATCCATATAGCACCCAGTCTTCGATATTGAGTTCCCGACTATAGTGGTTTGTTTGACGGAGCAGCAGTTAAAGGATATGCGTCGCCGATTGGCGGAGAAGTATGCTGTCATCTATCAACGATTCGGATGGTGCAGCATGCAAAGCATCTTCCAGGAGCGCATGGCGACCAAGCGCAACTTCCAGAACCTAATGGTGGAGCGTACCCGGGTCCATTTGGCTGCCTGGGAGGAGCATATGCGTGCGCTGCAGCTAGAGGCAAATGCCCAGAAGAAACAGCGCTACGATCAGCTCAATGCAGAGCTGGAGCTCCACCAACAGAACGTTTTGGAGAAGCGGCGTCAGGAGATCGTCAATGAAATGGTCTTTCTGAAAGAAAGTGAGCGCCTGGAGGAGAAAAGGCAGCTCCAAGAGAAGGAATCATTACAGAAGAAAGTGGCTCATTTCCACGGTTTATTGGGCTTTGAGACGAAGTCCCAGGACAATTTCAGTCCAGATGACAGCTCAAACAGCGATCGCAGCTTTAAGTCCTGCCTCGAGGGACCTTACTCCCGCCCAGAATCTGTGATAGACAAGGATGATAAAGCAGAGGAGGCGGAGGGTGAAGCAGAAAACTTGGAGCTGCCTGCCAAGCCAAAATCCCAAACTCCCTTGCAGTTTCAGCGCAGACCCTTGGACGAGCTTAATTCCAATGACCATCTGACCTTGCAATCGGAACTGGATCGTAATCGCAAGCATATGCTCTCCTCGGAACACTTTCAGGCGATGGTTAATGTCAAAGAGCTGGACTCGACGACTTCTACCGGGTTACGGGCCCAACTGCCGCCCGACATTAATGCGAATCTGAAGGACACGGAGAGCGCCGACACGCTGACTGACCTCCAGCGTTACCGGCTCCGCATGCAGCAGCATGATTCCTTTGGTAACTATAACTCCACTGAGGATGAAAACACTCGCCGAATCCAGCGTCAAATGCAGTCCACCGAGGAGCGGGCCAAAAACAGACGGAAAGTAATGAGCAGCGAGTATGAAATCGTGTTGGGCGAACGAAAGAAAGATACCTTGCACCTGCCGCTAGAACCCAACAAGTTACACGTGGAAGTCCCTTTGTCGGTTTTAACGCCCATGTCTGTCACCTCCGATGCTGATTTTAGCGCTCTCACGCCGA
Organism: Drosophila bunnanda; assembly: GCA_035046265.1. Lineage (NCBI taxonomy): Eukaryota > Metazoa > Arthropoda > Insecta > Diptera > Drosophilidae > Drosophila > Drosophila bunnanda. The sequence goes on from JAWNOB010000075.1 coordinate 11,937,494, forward strand.
CTGACAACATAGCTGACAAGGACGCCGCTAATAATAATAATAATGATCAAGTGGAGGACTCGTTATTGTTGAATACCGTATCGCCACAAAGGCATCCTGTGCCTGTTCCAATGACTGTGCCTGTAAAAGCAGCCGGAGTTGCTTTGCCCAGCTTTAAGCCCACTTTCAAACTGCCCACGAACTTTCAAACAAAAAGTGAGCTAGCGGTGACAGAAACTGCTGCCGTAACGGAGGCCTGCAATCCCTTTATGGCTCGACGATGCCTTCAACTGTCCGTGATGGTGCCTGTTAACGCGCACTACGCCCTCCTGCGAAACGAGGTCTTGAGAATCTTCAAGGAGCTGCGCATTTACGAGCATTTTCGGCGACTGAGGAACTACTTCTTCCTGCTGGACGGACAGTTTGGTGGCTTGCTCACATCCGACATTCTAGACAAGATCCGAACGGGCATCGATTCAAAGGGTCTCTGCCAGAGGGGCGTTCTTGACGCCATGCTGGGTAATGCGTTGGCATGCTGCCCGACGGATGAGACCACGGTAACGCAGAATCTCACCCTGAATTGCATCAAGATCCCGGATAAGCTGGATTTCTGGTCCCTGGATGCCACATCTATGCTGGCGCTGAATTGCAAGGTGGACTGGCCCCTAAACCTGGTGATAAGTTCTGAAACTGTTGGCAAATACGGCCAAATATTTGGGTATTTGCTAAAGCTGCGACACGTGAGTTTCATTTTGGACGGAACCTGCCAGCACCTCCAACGGGTGGGAAAGCTGCTTGGCCCAAAGCTCCGGATGTCTGCCCAGTATCGGCAATTGCAGGTGGTGCGCCACAAGCTGTTGCACTTTGTGACAGCGTTGCAGACGCATTTGGTGGCCAAGGCCTTCCAGGCCACTTGGAAAAGCTTCAAGGAAGATCTGTGCACCGCAAACTCTATTGAGGACCTGTATAGACACCATGTGGCTTACCTTAAGCGGGTGGCCTTCTTGGCTTTCCTAAACCGGAGGAGTGCCAAGGTCAAAGAAACCATCGACAATATGCTCGTTATTGTACTGCGCTTCTGCAAGTACGTAAAAGAAAAGTCTTTCAATTAAACTATATTATTAATATTTATGTTTTTTAGAGTGATTCAATCGCAATCGTTTATGCTGGATGCGGAAAATGAATTTGGACACCCTCGCTTCAAGCGCCTGCTGCAAGAGGAGGCCGAGTTCGATAAGTTTATGCACTATCTCATATATTTGGGTAACAAGGCGGCCGCCTCTGGCTACCAGGAGGAAATTGGTGACCTGATATGTATTATTAATTTTAATAACTACTATATAGTATCTGAGCACAAATCGATATCTTGAAGCCCGAAAACTATTGAGCAACATTAAGAAATTATCACAAAAATTGTATAAAGTCCCAAGGTCACAAATTAAGGATCTATAAATGAATTCATTAATGCTCTAAAATCGCTCATTTCCAATCCGCATATTAGATAAATTCATATAAAATATTTATGGAGAATTCAATCGAAATAATGTACCTTATTGTTAAAAATCGTAACGCGTCCATTATTTTAGAACACGCTTCGAATAAATTCATGTATATTTGAACTATTTTATTCATTATCAAGTACTTGTAATAGTATAGGGACCACAAGTCACAATAAAAATATTACAATTCAATCAAGATGCTTTAAATATGGTGAGCAACGATACTTGATGCTGATCAATAATATATGTGCTTTATAGGGTCGGAAATGACTCCATCATTGAGTTACATGCTTCTGACTGAAATTATAAAACTCTGCAAGGGTATAATAATTTGGCAAAAGTTGACACTAAGTCAGGATCAGTTTTAAAATGAAGAAATTGTGAATAATTTAATAAGGTTGGGCTGAAAAAATGTTTGTAGGTATCCCTAATACAAATTGCTGTATCACTTTATACTAAAATGAATTAATAAGGTCCATCAATCGAAAAATAAATGCATAACTAGCAGAGCTGATTCTACACACAAGCCTGATTCCGTCTATGGCATCTTAATACTTGATATAATTATCATGATTAAGACTTACCGTAGTATGGGACACTGGGTTATGCTTTTTAGTCATTGCTGAATTCCTTCTGGCGTACAGTTATATTCTTGGTGAAATGAGCTTCTTTCTGGTTATCCAGATGTATTCCCTTAGTCAGGTAATATTTGTGGGGTCGAAGGAAAATCACTATCACTATCACTATCTCTATCACCGGAGATGTAAACAGTGGAGAGGCCACGTACACACTAAAGCCGAAGCGGCGGCCGTGCCCCGTATTTAAAGTCTCCGAGCCAAGAGAGCAGAGAAAGTGAGAGCGAGAGGGAGATGAGCACAGCGACATAGAGAGAAAGAGCTACCTCTAGAGATGCACAGAGAGACGTAGACATACCGAATCAGGTAGAGTTAAAAATAGAGTGTGAGAGTGTGAGAGATCAATATACACATAGAGACAGAGAAAACAGCGAGTTAGAGTCGAAGAGAGACAGGGAGAGTTGGCTGTTGATGCTGATCAACAACGTAGTTACTTCAGGTGGTCAGACATGGCTCTTTTATTGCGTTGTAAACTTGTGACTAAACTTATAATGCCCTGCACGGGTATAATAATGAAGCGCAAGATGGCCAAAATCAGGGTCAGTTTTGAAACTGTCGTAGGATTAAGAAATCAATACTCTTAAATAATTTATAATTAAGTTAGGCATTTACCTTTGAGCATACGTTATTAATTAAAATTAAGTAGTGGGGTTCATGGAAACAAGGGAATCAATTGGAAAATATATGCAAAGCTAGGACAGATAATTCTAGCCCTGGGTCTGATAGAGCATCTATATATGTAAATAATATGATTGGCATGCTTAGGACTTACCTGAGTAGGGGAGACACGTCATTGCTTAGTTCCTGCCAGTGTAGAGTAATATTCTTGGTGATCTTCCTGGTCATCCAAATGTATTCCATTGGTCAGGTAATATTCTCGGGGTCGTAGGAAAATCACTATCACTATCACTTTCACCGCAGATGTAAACAGTGGAGAGGCCACGTACACACTAAATCCGAAGCGACGGCCGTACCCCGTATTTATAGTCTCCGAGTCAAGAGAACAGAGAAAGTGAGAGCGAGAGTGAAAGTGTATCTCTAGAGATAGGCAGAGGGAGAGATAGAGAGTAAGAAATATTTCTTGAGATACACCGGGAGGGAAAGAGAGAGAGAGAGGGAGAGTAAGGTGGCAACGGTAGAGTAAATGAGAGACAGGGAGGGAGAAATTTATAGAAAGGGAGGGAGAAAACTGTAGAGAAGGAGAATCAATTAATTTTTTGACAAATCAAAGAAACAATTTTAATTCGGAAAGCCGTCATATTTTAGATTTAAAGAAAATTAAATTTTTTAAAGTTTTTTCCAACTTAACGATTTAACTCCTTATAAAATTTTCAAAAAATGACAAACAATTGTTTACCGCCAGACATGAGTAAATCGATTCGGCTGATTAAAAATATATATGATTTATAGGGTCGGAAATGACTCCTTCTCTGCGTTGCAAGCTTCTGACTAAAATTAGAATACCTTGCAGTGGTACAAAAATATCACACTCTGTGTCTACAATTCGAAAACGGTGGGGTAATAATTCCGGAAACTACCCTGTGTGCTATAGGGTATCAACACAGTTTCCCTTTTACACAAATATCGCTAAGTTTCCACTTCGATATATCGATAGTCATGCATCCCTGGTCATGAGTCATTTTCGGTCGGAATAATTTATATTTATTTTTAGTTTACAAAAGTTGCATGCGCTCGGCTCCTACCAAATTTTAAGGAACTTATTCTGTGAATAAAACAAATAAAAATGCAGGTAAAATTATTAACACGAAACACACTATTTCTAAATAAGAGTTTATACTTGACTGCGCTTGTGGGTGTGTTGTGTTGTTCCACGCACCACTGCCTGCATCCAAAAATAACTCCATATTTGGTATTGAAAATCTTGAATGAAAACTCACATGGCTTGCATTTCGCGTAGGATCCCAACGAAGACACCGAGTGGAACGATGTGCTGCGCGCCAAGGGAATCATTGGACCCAAGGCCAAGGAGGCCGAGATCACAGAGGATCAGATCCAGAAGCTAATGGACGATGCCATCCAGCGACGCACAGATCTCCCACTGAACGAGGGTCAGAGGGACAAGAAGATCGACGATATGTCGCTGGATGAACTCGACGAGCTGGAAGACTCTGAAGATGAGGAAGTGCTGGAGCAATACCGGCAACGTCGCATCGCAGAAATGCGGGCCACCGCCGAAAAGGCTCGATTTGGCTCGGTTCGAGAGATCTCTGGCCAGGAGTACGTCAACGAGGTGACCAAGGCTGGCGAGGGCATCTGGGTCGTTCTGCATCTGTACGCCAATGGAGTGCCCCTCTGTGCTCTGATCCACCACCATATGCAGCAGCTGGCTGTTCGCTTCCCGCAGACCAAGTTCCTGCGATCCGTCGCCACCACCTGCATACCGAACTTCCCCGAGAAAAACCTGCCCACCATTTTCATCTACCACGAAGGGGCGCTGCGCAAACAGTACATCGGTCCCCTGGAGCTGCGAGGCGAGAAGCTGACCGCGGAGGAGCTGGAGTTCATGCTGGGGCAGGCGGGCGCTGTGCCAACGGAAATCACGGAGGACCCACGGCCGCAGATCAGGGATAAAATGTTGGCCGATTTGGAGGATAAGAGCGCGGACTTTTACTAAGCATGATTCATCCCATCCCCATCCATATCCGGTTTCCTCTTTAGAGTGCCAAGAATGAGTCATTAATCTAATGAAAGCCAACCTATATATATATGTCTTATTATATAGTTAGTTACAAAATCCTGGGATTGACTCTTAATTGGTCGCAGATATTAACACACTCTGACCTCAGGGGCTCCTTGGCACTTATTCATTTCATTGTTTTGTGGCATTTAGTTTTCGTTATCTTCAAACAAATAAATGGTTTATTTTTCTACTGGAATTCATTCACTTGTTCTGCTTGGTGCTGTTGGTTACAGCCTTTGCCACCGTCTTTGGCTTGCCCCGGAATATGTTCGGATCGATGATGTTGTAGGGATGCTCGCAGGCCGGATTTAGCACTCGTCCGCGCCTGGGTTCGTGCTCTTCGAGGAGATGAGGCGCTAGAAGGAGGAATAGCTGTTCCGTCCACGAGGGCAGTCCGCAGCTGGAGAAGCACAGCTCCCAGTAGGGCAGACCCAAATGCGCGATAGCCATGCGCAGGTACTCGCTGAAGGTGTCCGCCAGGAACTGCCAGCTCAGAGTGCTCAGCTCCAGCAGATAGAATTTGGGATTGTTGGAACTCGTTGATTCATACAGCATACAAACCTGGTGACGAGGAGTGAGATATGGGTAACCTTGTGAGTATCTAACAAAGAACCCACCTTGGCCACTTCGTTCACGTTGTTGATCTCAAATATCTTCGACTTGGCTGTTATAATCGGTGTGGCATTGCCCCACTTATCCTTCCCGGATGCAACTGGTGCTGGAAGGGATTGCGAGCTGCTTGCTGCTCCCAGCACATCCGAGTTGCCGCCAGCCAGAGCCGTTGAGCTGCTAACGGAGTGCGTCGTTTCGATGTTCTCTCGCAATAGAGTCACCTGCAGCAAGTGCGGAAAGTGGATGTGACCCACCCGTCGGATATCGTTGGCTGTAAGTGGAGTTTTAAGTGGAGAACAAGTTCAGCTTAGGAGCGGCTTACGTGCATACTGGTAGCTCCAGTTTAGAACGAATCCATCCGAGGAGAGATAGAACTTCTTCATATCCTCCGGCAAGTAGACACAGTGCCTCTGCTCCCAGTTGACTACCTGACAAGTATTCAGCGGTTGCCGTCGCTCCAGAGTCACATTGCACACTCTCGGCACATTAGCTGGCGGAAAAAGGATACTTATGATATGATTTTTAGCAGGAAAAGGTCTTTGGATCATACTCACAGAGGGTCCGAATAAGTCCCAGTGTTAAATTTTCGTAGAAGGCATCCTCGGGTGAAATTTTCTTGTTCATTGTTAATAATTTTTGTCAATGAAATATTTAAATTGTATGTCTGACAAGAGATCCGATTACTATGTTGCCACGGAGTAAATAAGGCTCTGAAGGATGGATGGTTGTTATGCCAACAGAACCTAGCAGCGGGTATTATTCTTTCACAACATTCAAAATAATTTATTTACAAAGAACTATAAAGAACTATATAAACTGCGGAGTTGCAACAACAATTACACATGAATGAAACGATTTCTATGATCTTGGAGGGGAGAATGATAACAATTTGGGGGTTTCTATCACGGTCTCATCCTTTGCTCTGACCATGAACCTCGCTCTCGGCCTCCTCCTCATGTCAGGAGACCTCCCACACTGTCGATTCTACCGATCGTCGTGGCCTTGCTGCGACTTCTACATGGGCATCCAGGCCGTCGCTCAGCCGACTAAAGCGCCGGGCCCAACTGCCGCGGGCATTTGTAGTCTGGCTTCCGGCGATTGAAGTCCGATTGCTGGCATCTCGGAAGAGGCTCATTATGTCTTGGCTGTCGCCCTGCGCCCGCTTAATCCCATGCTGGTACTTGGCCTCCTTGGCCAATAGTTGCTCACGCTGCATCTGGGTCTTTACCTCGGATGGGACATCCGGAATGATGAACTGCATGATGCCAGTGATTACGAACACCACGTGCTGTAAGAGGATGTTAGATGGAAGAACCTCTGGAATCACTTTTAAAGATATTCACCTCAAAGACCACAACGAAGGCCAGTCGAGCAGCAAACACATGCCAATAATGGGGACTCAGTCCGTAGGGTTCGTAGTCCTTGGGTCCATTTCTAAGAAGGTAGAAAAGTTAGTAGATGATAACTGTGAGATGATAGGAACCAACCTGTAACCACGATACTGGCAGGTGTCCGGATCCCGCTCGCTGACCGTTGCACCCCATTCCTCCTTGTAATCAGAGGTGTTAAAGATGGACAGCGAGTGCTCGATGTACCCGGCCAGGGTATGCGTCTCCGAGTACACAAACTTGTAGACCATGCGGGGTATAAAGTCACTGGTGTAGGCAATTACAAAGGCGTTCGAGACGACGGCTGTATATGTGATGATCCGCAGGATGCCGTACCATGCCCCAATATCTTCTACCCGCTCCGCCAGCGGCCGCCTGGCTTGTGTGACCATTTTGTAAGCATCCAGCCGGATCTCGGCCACATTATTTAGGAGTGCGAAGAGCGGTGCCAGAGGAAATGCAGCCACAAAGAGGGTTACGAAGCCATATTGAAGGACTGGTAATACAACAGATTGGTATTGTAAATTATACGTAAGGATTTAAATGGGAGCCTTACTCATTTCCAGATATTCATCGAACAAGGCCAGGCGCCCAGGGTCCTGCATGTGATAATCCTGCTCCCACGCCATGTGTAAATGCGATTCATCCTTGGTTGCCTGAGAAACAAGTACCATCCATGCAGCGAAGTATAACAAAGAACAGAACTAATCCCTTACCTGTTTGTGTTTTCGCTGACGCCACCAGTTCCAGAACTTGGGAAACAGGTACTCCATGAAGTTGTTCCAGCACTGCTTGCCGACCATTATGATGGCCAACTGGATGCAGAGTTCGGACAAGCAGCCCGCCGGGTCGCATATGTCGTTCTTCAGGCGGAAGAACTCGCTCCTTCGGGCCTGATCATCACCCGGATAGTCGAAGAATCGCCCCTTGAAGAAAGCTATGTAGATGAGTGACGAGTAAAAGTTCATAAACTCAAAGAAAAAGATCTTGAAGGTGTAGGAGTCCTCGTATTCGGTGTGAGTGCGGGGATTCTCCAGATTGGTCAACCGGATAGCCATGCGGTGGTAGATCTGGAATAATATATATGTTTACTGACTTCAATTTGAAGCTATTAAAGCGTGGACCTACTCGCGTGAGTATCATGATGACCACCAAATTGATCAAGGCAGCCGTGACACTGGTGAACAGCTTGGCATGCTCCTTCACAAAGAATCCTCCACCTCCATAGATAACCGACACCAGCGTTATGCGATATAGGATAGTGCCCAGCACGGCGGAGAGAACCACAGAGATCTGCAGAATATTCGAGTTAATTTTACTTCTGTAATATTTGAAGAAATTAAGGCACCATGAATAGAACTGCACTGCCAGTGACGACAAATCGCAAGGCACGATTCCACGTGGACATGTAGGGCTCCTTTTCCCGCGTGACCGGATTCATGCGAAACGTGGTGGCGTTTGTCTCGAACTCGGGACGATTCTCCTCATCCATGTCCACGTTATGCAAATCCCACTCCCAGACCAACACCGACTGCTTTCGTTTCCATAGCTCCAGGAAAGTGGTGGCTATTTTAAAGAAAATAAATAAAATACATAAATAATAGAAAAATAAAACATATTTTTGAATTTTTGTATACCCCAAAAGGACATGAAGATCGCGAAGAACACCGTTGAGGGATTGTCAAACAGATAGGTTAGTCGGGAAAAGAGACACGACTCCGAGAGTTGCTGGTAGCTGCAGGCCTTGTCGCATAGTGGACACAAGGTGATGTTGCCGGTGCCATACTCATTGCATATCTCCTTGCTGGGCGTGTTGTCTTCGGATTCGAGAGTGGCCAGCCCGTAGATGAAGCAGAGGGTGCCCACCACGGCCGGATAGACGAGCATCTCCGTGTAGAATCCAAGCCAGCAGAAGTACAACGCGATCTTGTCGCCAAAGTACTTGCGCACCAGGCAAAGCGGCTGCTTCTTGTACCACTGTGAGGGATGGGCCCACGTCTGATAAAGTATCCGGCGGTCCAGAGAGATCCCACTGGAATGGGGTCGGTCGTAGCGGCCCTCGTGCAGCGGGAAGCAACCTAGGTAGGTGCCATCGTTCAGCAGACGCCGAATGCCACTCCGGTCGCTTTCGTCGAAGGGCGTCCGAATGAGCACCTGCATTACCATCAGTGACCGCTGAGCGCTGGTGAATGCGGTGGCGCGATCCTTCACAATGAACCTGTGGAAGAATATTATTCCCAGTCCATATTTCCTGTGACATCCCAAAACTTACTGCTCTTCAGGATTGCCATTAGCAGTTGCAGCCTTAAAGGTAGTCTCTCCCTCGAGTAGGGTTTGGTCCAATTGAATCTTTTTGGTCAACCGCTGCCACACATCCCGCCAATACTGCACATTCCTGAGCACGACATTTTCCTCATCCTGTAAGGATATATATAAATGTATGGTTCTAGATCCCTTATTAACATGAAAATCCTCACCCAAGATGGCTTCACGGATATGGTGATAAATCGTTTGACGGGCAGCTTCAGATTCATGACCTCCGCCAGTCGCGTCTCCAGTCGCCAGGGAAGATGGATCTTCAAGAAGAAGGTCTTCTCATTGAAGGACTGCGACTTGTCCTCCAGCTCTACTTCCAGTCCTTCCCTTATAAGGTTCTCCATGAAGCTTCTCCGATTATCGCGGCGCTTGGCCTCCGCCTCGGTCATCACGCCCAGATCCTCCTCCTCCCAGGCCAGCACCATATCCACTTTTCGTCGACCGTCCCGGAACATTAGAGACTCCGGGTCCAGCCCCTCTCGATCCTGTTTGCTGACTCTCCTCTCGTCTCCGGACTCTCCGCCCAGGCTGTTACTCTTGCTGGCCTTCCGGCTGCCATAGTAGCTGCCGCTCACACTGCTCGTCGAATCCGAGGCCTTCCGTTCCGTTGGCATTAGTTGCCGGTAGCCAAACTGGTCAGGTAAAACGTTGGAGTGCGACGACTCCATTACCTCATAAGACTGGTTCACCCTGTCTCCGGAGCCCAGCGTAGGACTCAAATTCAGACCCAAATTACGCCGCATTGCTGTGCCAGGTATATCCTCCTCATTGCTACCCACGATCTTTGGGCCAAAGGCCTGCGTTGGACTCGGTTCCGCCGATTCCGATTCCAGGTGCGTGGGCAGCGGCACGGCAATGGGATTCGACTTGCTGTACAGGGAATTGCCATTGCTGGTCCGCATTACCGAGGTGTTGAGCCACTTTTCCGTATAGGCAGCCGAGCCTGCCCGGACGCGATTGGCACTCAGCTTGGATTTGGGCAGGATCGGAGTGGAGGGCTTAATGTTCACCGCCGCAACATTATTCACTTCCTGACAGCCGTATATGTTATCTGTCTTCTTGTGATCCGTTTCGATGACGCGCGAGTGCAGATCGGAGTCAATTAGAGCACTCTCCTGCGTGTACACCAGTATTATCTCTGGATATCCACTACTATGGCCATACTCACCCCGTAACTAATCAATCTTCCCGCCACAATGCCACTGTCCTGACTGAGTCTTCGGGGTCGCAGTTTCGTCTGACTTCGGCGTATCATGCGCTCACTTTTGGCTGGACTGGACATCACCTCCCGGCGGGTGAAGGGATCTGGGGATTGGCGCGGACTTCGCAGGGTTGGCACCGAAAGGAATCCTGTAGTCGAAAAGGTTCGATAAGGAAAGCTTCTGGTAATTTAATATACTTACTGGGAAATTGAAAGACCGACTGCTCGCTGGTCCTCTCACCCTCTCGGGCGGCACTGCCGATGAGATCTTCTCGTGAGCTGGCCTCCGTTATGGGGGCGGTGCTCTCATCATCGACGCTGTCGATGCGTATTTGAAAAATATGTGACCTATCGCCCGACCTTCCGTCGTGACTGCTCATTGTGGGCCGGGCTGTCGATGCGGTTGCGGTTGCGGTTGCTTCTCCTCTCTCCACCGGAGGGTGATCGGCGTCATGGAATTCTGTGGAGGAGCGTAATTGGATGGGCGGCAGGTCATATGGGGCCACTTTCTAATTTGGCCTAGTTTGGAGACACGGGTCAGCAGCACCTGTTCTTGTACCCATGATAAACTATTTAAAGTCCCAAGTTCGAAAACTCGAGTGGGAGTGGGAGCGGGAGTGAGAGTCCTAGGTGGGCTAACCTGCCACGCTGCCACCCAGAGGTTGTCCGGGTGGACATACTTTTATCACCCGATTCCACGAGAATCCACGAGGCAGAGCATTAATAATTCATTCATGTTTATATTACTGCCCTCGAGCAGGGCGTTAATTTATACCCTTACGAGTATTTGTATCTTCATTTGCAAGCGCGTTCCAATCAAAAGGTAAACTCACGCACGCATTCGACATTGACCCGTGGAGAGGTGTTTGTTCAGCCTGATGAGGGTCTAGACGATGGGGCTGCGGGAATGGCAATGTTCCCGGGGGGATAATGCCTTCGCATTAGCCACCAATGCACCATGGGAGCGACTCCACTTGGCCGTAAAAGGTTGGGCAAACAAACTTGTTGCTACAAGTGGTGAGCACTTTCCCAGGCGGACGAATGACAATAGTTCTAAATAATTGCCCTAGATTTAGTGATGGCGGTTGCCCCATATGGGAGTGCAGGGGTAAGGTCAGGGGCTTGCAACCGGACAACGAACAAACAAACAAATCCATTCACGGACTCGAACTCGTACCTGGATCACTAATAAGCGTGCGACGGACGTCCTGGAAATGTCAGCGTTTGTTGGCAGTTGTGAAAAGTCCCATGCCATTGAAGTAATCACAACAATTGAAGGATTATTGATTCGCTCCTTTCGGCGGGTCCCATTTATATATGAGTAATCGATTATTGATTTCCGGCTTCTACAGAGATACACTTGGATAATCGTCCCTTTTGGGCACACACACATTCACTAGATCGCGATCGATCTGAGAGATACGTCAGTCGCCAGGACACCTTCTCGATTTCCAGTTCGAGCTTACACACTATTGATTTTGTGTGTGGCTTGTAATTATTATCGCTCAATCAAGGTTCACATTCTCCAAGCACATGCTCGCCCGTCCATCATATTCACTTGTACTACCACTTGGCTTTCACACCTTCCGCTCTGCACGGCCGCACCGCTCACTTCGCTGGTTCCCGACCGAATGAGCGACCAGGAGCTCCAGGACAGTGACACTCTGCGACAGATAGGTAATCACGGTTCTCCGGCTCTTTTGTTGAGTGGCATTTGAGTGTGCGGTTGGAGAGAGAGCCAGAGATAGAGAGAGGGAGAGTGCTCCAGTCATAGTGATGGATTTTCCTGGGAGGAACCTATAACGATAAGAATTATGTGATTGTTTTTAATTAATATTGTATACATTAAAAAATATCATTTATAATTTAATATACTTCCTACATATGAGTTGGGAGCAAATGATATTAATATCCCTTACCGTCCCATCACTGATTGAACATACGCATTTTGGAAAGGGTCTGTGGGTCGTGCCGGCGCTGGGTGGGCACTTTTAACACGAATATCCTATTAATATGGTATTTGACTCGCTGCACGAGGTTCTTCGTGATGACTTCCTAATTTTAAATCAGGCCGACTGGCCGGCAGAACGTTTCCTGACCACTATCTATGTACAATCCTTGGTGTAAATGACGTCAGTTACTCGCGGGGCTTGTAGCCGTCATACGGTTTTGACACGTACGTATGTAATGGCGGTTGACCTATAACCAATGTGAATTTAAGCCTTGAATAAAGCTATCCCCAGGGGCACTCTTAACAACGTCGAATCCTACCCTTGATTGAATAGTCGCTCAAATTCGTGACCATAAAAATAGACTCCAATGCGACATTGTCTGGTAGTACTCGTATGTTGTATGTTAAGTACTATTATTGTACGGCAGTAGGTCTATTTTGATTAAATGCACGTCATTAATAACTTTCTCTTAAATTGTTATTATTTCGGGGGTAAGTGCGTGCCTATGAGACCTTTTGTGGGTCGCCTTTGTTTCTAATTGACTGCAAGCCACATAGATCATATTGTTTCTGAAGTAGCCACCTATCGGAGTATTCAAATGCCAATTATTTGTATTTGAAGTGGAGCTCATTGGCTCTAAATTAGGTCGTAGGAAGGATAGGACCTTTATGGGAACCTATTAGCATTATATATATTTATTCCCAGCATATTTCACCACCACCAAAATGACTTCTTAACTAGGTCAGATCAAAGTCTCCATGGAAGTGCACACCTACTTCTATTTGTCGCCGGAGATCACGTCGTCAGCATCGGATTTGCACTGCTGCTGAACATCCAGCTCACAGCTGCTGGTCGCCTTGTTGAAGAAATGTCCCTGGGCACACTCTCCCGCAATGATTTGGCCATGGACGCACACAAAGTATCCACGACAGTTGTCCGCATTCCGGACCAGCTGTCCGTGCTTGCCGTTACAGACGCCCACGCGTTCGCCGTTCTCCATGAGACAGGTTCCATCGTTCTGACGGCAGATGCCTAGTAGGCTGTCGAAGCCTTCACCATTGCGACATCGCTGGGAAAGGGCCTCGTCGTCCTCGCAGCTGGTGTACCGTCGGCAGTCGCCTTGCTCCGCGATGGAAGCACCATTTCCAATAACTCCACAAATTCCGGCAAAAGTAGTGGCTGCATCGCTGCAGGTTCCAGTCGCTCCTGACCTTCCTTGGCCACTGAGCTCAGCCTGCTGGGACTCAATGGGTGGCTGCTCCGTGGGCGAGTCAACATCAAAAGCCTGGCACTGCTGTAGTGTGGCGTTGAAGAAGTAGTCCCTATAGCAAAGCTCATGGCGCAGTTTTCCAGAGACGCACAAGTAAAAGTTATTGCAGTTGGCCGGGTCTGGCATTATGTATCCGTGCTTTCCCTCGCACACCAGCGGATCGGGTGGCACATACTGATTATTAGGGTCCTCGTCATCGCCAACCTGCTCCACCAGCGGACAGGAGCCGTCGTCCTTCAAGCAGAGCAGCTGCTCCGAGTCAAAAAAGCTCCCAGCGGCACATCGCTGAGCCGTGGCCAGTCCACCGGCACAGATGAAGTACCTGGTGCAGTCCGTTCGGTTGGCTAGGAATGTACCATCTTGCAGGCTGCCACAGCTATAGACGTAGCTGGCGTTCCCCTCTAGCTGCCCGTTCCGACATAGTTGAACGGCCTGTGCTTCCGGCTCGCAGAGAGACAGCACCGGATTGAATTGATGCTGAGCGGGACACTCCACCGGGATCGCTAGACCCTTGACGCAGGCGTAGTACAGATTGCAGTAGAGCTCGTGGGGAAGCTTTACTCCATGAAGTCCAGAGCACATCTTCGTACCTGTCTGAGTGTCATTCTGGTCGGACTCCTTCCGACACTGACCGTTATCCACGCGGCAGATCTGGAGCAAGCTGTGGAAGTACTGTCCCTCGTCACACTGAATGAGACTGGTTCCGTTCTGGCTGGAGCAGCTGTAGTAGGCCCGACAATCTTCCGGATGAGCCACCAGCTTGCCATCCTCCAGGCCGGAGCAAATGGGCAGCTGACAAGATCCATCGTTGGGTCGGCAGTAGCCTTTGTTGATATCAAAAAAGCTGCCAGAGGGGCAGCTCTGCAGCATGGTGGGCACCTGCTGCATGCACAGATAGAAGCGGGTGCAGTCCGTGGGATCGCGAACACTCAAGCCATCCGTCTGATTCAGGCACTGGTTCTCCGCAGGTAGTTCCTTTATCTGCAATCTGCACTGAGCCTGCAGTTGGCACTTATTTAGATTTCCAACGAAACTGTGACCTCTCAGGCAGCTGCCCAGATGCCACTCCTCCGCCTCGCAGTAGAAGAATGTTTGAGAGCAGTTGTGCCCGAACGGAGCACGCAGCTCTCCATCTCGGCAGATGCGCCGCATTCCACTCGCCTGGCAACTCCCGTCACTGGGCACACATCCCAGCATGGGCTCGAACTGTTCCCGCTCCTGGCAGCGCTGCCTGATCCACTGACCATCATTGCAGAGCTCGTAGCTGTGACAGCTGCCTATCAGGGAGCGACTGTCACCGCTGGAACAGTTCTCCAGACTCTGGTTCACTGGCATGGTGCACTGCCCGGCATTGTTGGGCAGGCAATAGTTGTGCTCCTTGCTGAAGTACATGTCCAGGGGACACTGCTGCAGCCACCAGGCGTTGTCCAGACACATGAGATAGCTGTGGCAACCAGCTACCGCCGATGGACGCACTGCGCGCTCCTCGCAATCCGCAGAGATATTCATAGCTTGCTTCTTTTTCACCCAACTGCAAATGGTTTGGTTCTTCTCCTGCTCGTGGCCCAGCGGCAAGGGCACGCATGATCCTGGGCCAGGTGAGTAATAGTGCTGCTTGGGGCAGTTCCGAAGACGCCATTTCCCGGCGGAACACCGGAAGAACTGCAAGCAGTTGCCATTCTTGGCGGCCAAGGTCTGGGACTCGGTAAGGATACTGCACGACGGAAGATTGGAGACCCTGGCGTAGGCACAGACCAAATCATCGCGGGGCTCCAGACACCGTTGCTGTTCCGGATTGTAGTAACGCTGGTCGGAGCAAGTGCGACGTCGCCAGTGCCCATCGATGCATACCTCGTACTGGGAACAGTTCGCTGGCACCGAGCGCTTCTCATCGAGGTCGCAAATCTGGAAAACAGAAGAATCGAAAACTTATCAAATGGTTCAGTACATAATGCTGATGAAACACCCACATGTTCCATTCTATAGGCACATGAATAAAAGCCGAAAATAGTTAATTCATCTAGTTTGAATTTATTTTAGCGCATATGTGAGTAGAGTACATTATTATTGGGTATTTATACGTATAGAAGTGGAACAAGCGGAGCATTCACATTAAACGTAACTCATAAATAACAACTAATGTCATAGGTAGAATATAGGATTATAAGGAGCTAGTCCCTAGCTAGCTTAGAAGAGTTTATGGAAGAATCTCTTGAACAAGGACATGGACCTTACGTTTTCCTCCGTCTCCAGGGATCGCTTCTGGATGCTATGGCTGGCGCACATGCCCAGATCGGCGGCGAAGGTCTGGCCAACGGGGCAGGGATGATAGGTCACACTGACTTTCTCCTCATCGTCGCACGAGCAGAATCCGGTCTCGAGGTTCTGGGCGGCGAAGGGCTCGAAGCGAGCTCGCTTGTGGCACTCTTGCAGGTTGCACGCAATCATCATGATGGTGTCCTTTATGGCACACAATCCCTTGACAACGTCGAATTCCTGACCCTCCGCGCAGCTGTGGAAAATGGACAGGCCCACGTCCTCACAGGTGCAGAAGCCAGTGGTTGTATTCACAGCGGCAAAGGAAACGGCGACCGTTTCACGGGTCAAGCATCGGGTGGCATCGCAGACGCTGGAGGAGACGATCTTGACGGATGGAACCTGACAGGCGCCGAGCGCACTATCGAAGCTCTCACCGGTGGGGCAATCCTTGAACACCGGACTGCCAGCTACGCAGAGGCAAAAGCCCTCGTTGGTGTTCAGAGCGGAGTAGACGAAGTAGTCATCGGAGACGCATTTACCAGGCTCACAGACGCACTCAGATGCCTAACAACCAGGGGAAAAAGAATTGAATATATCTTTTTGAGAAATATTTAAATTTCCATTACCGGCAAAATTCCGCACCGTCCTTCAGCAGCCAGGAATACCATATCTGGGCTGCATTGCCCAAGGAAGACTTCGCCATTATCACAGTAGCAGAAGGCGGAGGAGCTGTCGTTATTGCTCGAAGTCGTTGGGAAGGGCTCATAATCAGTCATACAGGAGCACTTGTCAGCATCGCAGTCGGTGGTCGCGCAGCCATCCTGGGGATTTGACAAGATTATCAGGCATGTCCTTAGTTGCCAATAGGAAAGTCCAGTGTCTCACCGTTTTGGTTTCGCAAAAGCCGAGAGACAATTCGAATGTCTGACCCTCGGGACATTCGCTGTAAATTGGCATACCGGCATCACAATAACAGAAGCCATCGAGTCCGTCGTTCGGCAAATATGGTGTGTAGTCCGATAGGGTGTCACACATTGTAGCATTACATTTAACTACGGCGCAGGGATCCTGGAAAAGAAGGACAGCGGACATTTGATTATTACAAAGAAAGCGTATGCTGTAATTCGCCATACTCACCACTGGTGGCTGGCAAGCTCCCAGATTTTCGTCGAAGACCAGATTATCGGGGCAGTCTACGAAGATGGGGCAGTAGTTCAGGCAGTAGCAGAAGCCGGAGTTATCGTCCTCAGCGGGGAAGACGTCATAGTCCGGATTGGTATCGCAAACGTTCGCATCGCAGGCATTTACAGCGCAAGTGGAATCGACCTGGGAGAAGAAAGATCAGAGATGGCTTCACCACACAAGGAGCAGTACTCACTGAGGTGCTAACGCAGGAGCCAAGCGTCGAGTTATATTTGGAGTTATCGGGGCAAGCGTTGTACTGGGGAACCTCGTCCACGCAGATGCAGAAGCCATCGGTTGTGTCCACGGCCGGAAGGGTGTCATAGTCGGTCTTGCCCACGCAGCCGTTGCGGCAACAACGTGGCTATTACGTAAAAAGAAAGGGTAAGACAGTGTCCTATATATGGCCATGTAGGTGGCATGAGCTTACGTCGGGCTGAGGGATGAGTATGCACTCCAGCTCTACCGAGTCGAAAGTGTAGCCAATCGGGCAAGGCACTGCAATGGGTTCGCCAGCGCGGCACAGGCAGAAGCTATTCGGGTCGATGTAGTCCGGCGAGACGTAGTACTCCGACTCACCTGTGCAGACTTGGGGGTCACAGTTTCCCGTCTAGAATCAAAAGGTCAGTAACTACAGATATCTTAAGCTGAATGATACTTACAAAGTCGCACATTTCCGCTGCTGCGTTGTAATAAAGTCCCGCAGGGCAGGAATTTATGTACCCACCGCCGTTTTGACAAATGCAGAAAGCAGAGGTGTCATTGCACAGAGAGGGATACGTCTTGTCCTCGGAGGCATTTGTACAGAAGCTTTGATCGCACTGATCCTAAGGTTGGAAAATTCATAAGTATTGGGATTAGTTACCAATAAGATTACAGATCGGATGCTACTTACGCTGGGTTGGGTTTGGCAAAAGCCCAAGAGTGCGACGTAGGCAGAGTTGGCCGGACAGGCAGCAATGGTTGCCTTCTGGTTGAGGCAGATGTAGAACCTGCTGCTGTCGCCAGTCACTGGATAGGTGGTGCCATCGGCGGCATCTGCACACTTCAGAGCCGAGCACTCGACGGATGCCGAGCACTGTCCGGTGGCAGAGTTGAAGGCCTGGCCAGTGGGGCATTCCACCACCTGGGCAACTCCGTCAGTGCATTGGTAGTACTCGGTGCAAATGGGATGAGCCACGTTACCAGAACTGCAGGTGCAGGGATTGATGCACCTGGCAGACACATCGATGGCGCACTCACCGTCGCCGTTGTACCACTCACCAGCGGGACAGGTGTGTTCAGTGGCCAGGCCATTCCAGCAGGTTACGTAGCTGGTGCAGTCGGTCGGATTGGCCATTTGGAAGCCGTTCGGCTTGTTGGAGCACACCCAGCAGGTGGCACCGGTGTCCGGGGCGCAGACACCGCTGCAGTTCTTGAAGACATTACCAACGCCGCAGGTTCCCTCCACCAGCTGGCCATTCTCGCAGATTAGATACTTGTCGCAATCAGTGGGATGACCCACAATGCTGCCCTGTTCGATGCCGTCCCCACAGTTGCAGTCCGATGGCGCCGGGTCCGCGCTCCTCTTCTGGCGCGATCCGCTCGATCTGTTCTCTGGGCAGATATTGTCGCTGTCCTGGCGGCAAATGCCGGTGGATGCGTCAAAGTAATAGTCCTTGAGGCAGGTCTCCTCCTCCCACTGGCCATTGATGCAGGACGAATAGCTCCAGCAGTTTTTGCCACTGGCTGGCGGATCACGGGCATTGCACTGGGATTCCGGGATTGCGGTGCTGGTTGTGAGCGGATTAGGTGTCGTAGTAGCGGTCGATGTAGAGCCGCCACCGATGCAAACTCCATTGCTATCCACTTGGCAAACGTCCAGGTTCTGGTTGAAATAACTGCCTGACACGCAGGACTCGGCAACCCAGTCGCCATTCTGGCACTTGAAGTATTTGGTGCAGTCCTGGGCATTAACCATCACGTCTCCCTCTGTGCAGTCAGCCACGCAGCACTCGTTGTTTTCGTCCACGATGCAAACGGTCAGGTTGGAGTTGAACAGGTTGCCCTTGCCGCAGTCTCCCGCTACCAGGACGCCGTCGATGCAGATAAAGTACTTGCGGCAGTTGTCAGGGTCGGGAATGAACTCCGCGTTCTTGATGTCACCGCAATCGCACCCGGCCGAGGATTCCGTGGTCGTGGTCGAGGTATCCTCGTCGCAGGCTTCCGTGGTCGTAGTGGTATCCTCGTCGCACGCCTCAGTAGTTGTGGTGGTATCATCGCAAGGCTCTGTGGGGCAAGTGCCGGGAACGCATTCCCAGTTATTGCTCTCAAAGTAGCTTCCTTCGGGGCAAACCTGATAGGTGGCTGTGTTATCGGCGCACACGTAGAACACGGAGCAGTTGGTCTTATCGGCCACAGTCGATCCATCGTCCTTGCCAATGCAGAAGTTGACCCAGCAATTGGAGTTGTCTTTATCCACCACGCAGGCTTCAAAGGTGGTGTCGAAGTAGCTGCCCAGGGGACAGGTCTGGAGCGTGGCACCCGCATCCGAGCACACGTAGTAGCTGCCGCAGTTTTCGTCGTCGGCGATGAAGGCGCCACTTGCCCTACCGATACAGAGGTTCTGCCAGCATGTGGCGTCCGTATCCGGAACGCAGGCGCTCTCCGTGAGATTGAAGTAGCTGCCGGACTCGCACCTCTGCGGGTAGGCAGTCTGCTCGTCGCAGATGTAGAATTCGCCACAGTATCCGGTCTTGGCCAAGTAGGCTCCATTCACCTCTGTGGCGCACACGTTTACGGCCTAGGGGGGACATGGGTTATACTTCTTGAATCTTTTCACGATTCTAGCAGGAATTTTTACTTACATCAGCGAGAGGAGCCACAAGGCTCAGCTTGCACAGGCCGCGTCTTGCGTTAGAGCACTTGCCGGTCTTTGGATTGTACTCCTTGCCCGCCGGACACGTCACCGAGCGGACAGTGCTCTTGGAGGAGCAGCGATAGTAGCTGGAACAACTTGAAGGGTTGGGCCAGTGTGGCGACAGGCCGCGAATCTTGCGGTAAATGCATTCAGGGTCGGCGGCTCCAACCAGGCTGGCCACTGTAGTGAGTGCCACCACAGCTAGCAGAGTAACTGGAGACGAGAATGCGAGTTTTACATTCCAAGGAGCTATCAGCATCCTTCCTGCACTCACCTTTCATCTTGTTCACTTGTATTCCTCTAGTGTCGGTCGAGATGAACTCCGCATCATTGCCAAAAATTCGAAGCCCTTATATACTTCATTAGTGACTGCCATAGCGGCCTTTAGTTGCCCTTATCGCCATCCATTATGTTGATTATGTCGAACACGGGCCCATCATGTCAGCCTAATTGGGGTGTGAACTCACGGCACTTTGGTTCCTGGAACCACCTATCGAGGTGTAACCACTCCCCATTTCTCGCCAAATTATGAATGAATGTCATGAGCATGGTCGTGGCCCAGCTCAAGACCGCTGGAAGGTCGATCGGGATGTCGGCGCAGTGAGAGAAGTGATAATTGTTGAGAGCATGCTGTTCTAAGTACTTTATTTCGCTAGGCGCAGGTCTTGTCGCAGGTCTGGGTTACTGAATCCCAGTAAAGATCGCTGGGACAGTCCATGACGTATCCTATATCCCCATCGCAGTGGATGTAGAGGTGGCAATCGTATGGATGAGGCAGGAACTGGACTCCCTTGTGCGTCCGACAAGAGGCGTTCGCATCCACGCTGGGCGTGGGATAGGTTGTATCCGGACCATCGGCAGTTGTTGGGTCCGAGGGTTCATCTGTTGGCTTGTCAGTGGTTTCCGTTTCGGTTGTCGGGTCTGAGGGAGCTCCACTGGTGGGGTTCAAAGGCTCTTCTGTGCTTTCCTCAGTTGGATCTGGGGGCTGCGATGTAGGGTCTCCCGTTGGATCCAAGGGCTCTTCTGTAGTTTCTTCAGTGGGATCTGCGGGTTTCTCTGTCGGGTCTCCCGTTGGATCCAAAGGCTCTTCTGTAGTTTCCTCAGTGGGATGTGAAGGCTCATCTGTAGGCTCTTCCGTTGGCACCGAGGACTCTTCGGTAGGTTTACCGGTAGGATCCAAGGGTGTCTGTGTAGAATTCGATGGCTCATCAGTTGGCTCCCAGGGATCTTCAGTTGTGTCATCCGTTGGATCCCATGGGTCGTCAGTGGGGTCATCTGGATCCTCTGTGGGCTCTGGTGCAGCGGTGGGCTTGACACACCTTCGAGCGCTTAAGGCTGTGGCCAAGAGCACAAGCTGCACGGACATCAATATCCACACCACTGAAACCCAATAACGTTTATCTTCAATGATAAAGGATATTATTCAGTTTCCATTGCGACACTTACATTTCATGTTGGTAGTCTGGCACAATGAATGCAACCAGATGGATGGCGGTATTTATACCATTTCCGAACCAATAATTCTCTAATTAGCATACAACAAGTTCTCGTTACCACTATCTTTAATAAATAAGATAAAAAACGCGTGCATTCTTCGTAATAATGAAGAAGAACCGCACTGCATTAACCAAGAAAAATGCATAAACATAATTATCACCATTTGGAACACATTCACTTGCCGATATCGATTTAAATTACGTTATTAGAATCACTTCCGGTACATAGCGCACATTCTTGATCAGTCACTCAAGGTGAAACACGAGTTTCCGAATTATTGCAATCAATATATTATTCTTGATAAGATAATTATTATTCAACAAGATAGGAATAATAGGAGAGTCGCGAAATCACAGATTCAATGTTCAAGACAATGTCTAGTTAACATTAATTCTGCTTTTAAGATAAGGCAAAAGTTGGCCTTAAAGCCGTATATTATTTTCTAAGATATAAAAATAATATTTTATATTTTCCCCAAGTGCATTCATAAATGCTCAATAAAACGTGTAAAGTGATAGTGTTGATTGCTAAATGCTTATTTACTAGTCTCTAATGTCCCTTGTGCTTCCCCAAGTATATTGGACAGAGCTATTATAGGAAGTATTAGTTAGTTACATAAATATAAATATAGTTACACCAAATAGACTAATAATAATTCTCAATTAAAATAATACACGACTTGTGCCTCGTTAGCCACATGGTTAACAAAGAACTAACCCCCACAAGCTTTGGAGTGAAATATAAACATTAATTCAAATGTTTCCGATTTCACTTAATACAACTTTAAATTTCTTAGAACACTTACCTGGCTTCCGTCAAGACTTAATCAATCAGTTAGATAGTTTGCACTTTATACTGATAAGGTTTGTTTAGTTTTTCTAATATTTGTAAACAACTATTATAATGAGAATTCCTTAAAAGAGAATTGAATTGAATTTTAACTTTCATGAGCAGTATATGTAGCCTGGGATGGCCAGAAATAGGCTATGACTCTTTACATCGTATCTGGAGTAAGCTTGAATATTGCAAGCCATAATAAAAAGTATTACCCGATAAGAGTCAACGTGCATTCAAGAAATTATTTACTACGGAATTAGTATAGTATAGTATATATTGCATTGATTAGGAAGATAAAAGATGAGTAGTTGTTGGCTGTAAACTTGAAAGTATTGCTATATAAGCAGTGGGTCTCAGTAAAGATTGGTACTTTACCGGTAACTATTTCAAGCATGAGAGGTATGGTGACTGTTTTTTGCCACAATTGCAACTAAGAATTCTTTAATTATAGGCCTCGGAATTGTCTGCATCGCTGGACTGCTGACACTTCTTGTAAGTGTCGGGGCTGAATCAGCGGAGGATACTACGATTGAAGCCACAACGGATCAACCGAGCACTCTAGAGACGACTGAAGAGGATCCCATTACAACATTGCCCCCGCCAGTGCTCTGTGAAGATGAAGAACTCTTTCTCCCAGCGCCTAATTGCCGGAAGTATTATCAATGCTTGTATGGAGTAGGAATCCTAAAACAGTGCCCCGATGGACTGTACTGGGACCGCGAGCTGAATGTGTGCGCCTGGGACTCCCCTTACTGCATCGAAGACGGAGACAAGTCCACGGAGGCTCCAGCCCTGAGCTGTGCATCTGGACTACCGTTTCTGCCCTATCAAGCCGACTGCACGAAATTCATCCAGTGCGTCTACAACATTGGGTTCAAGCTCAGCTGCCCGGATGGACTTTACTGGAACCAACCTCTGCAGTCGTGCGACTTCACCTGCGACAATACAGTCGAGTTCGCCGTCGTCTCGCAGGTGCAATGAACGACAGTAAATTAGGAAGCATTTTGTAACTCACAAAAAATTGTAATCAGAAATAAACGCAGTAATACAAAGCAATCCCAAGTAATTGGCTTTCAGCAGACGGCAGTTCAATTGAGTTCCTCTTAAAGATAACAACGGGCTTCGCGAAAAAGATCCGATAAGATGGGAACTGAGCTCCCGTAAGCGTTATAAATATGAATGCACGACGCACGGGTATCATTTGACCAAATGTTTTTGCAAAACTCAAACGCGATCCAGTAACGATGAATTATAGCAAAGTGGTCTGCGCGGATTTTTTAATAGGCATTGTACTAGTATTTATATTTAGTGAAATATTACACGCAAAAGCCGAAAGTGAATTAACACTTCAAGAGAGAAGCTATCGGACTAAGAGTGGAATACAATTAGGAAGTTTATTAAACAGTGCATCACCAACAAATGAACACAATCCCAAATTAGATAAAACAACGGAAAATAATAACCGACAAATCGTTCACAACAAGACAACGGATTATTCCACAGGTCCAAAAATGAAAACGATATATGAAAACGATTCTTACAAGTTTCAAGAAGAAACTGCCGACAGCGTTCAGACCGACCTCTCAGAAACTAATGTAACAGAGGAAGGAACTCAAAATTCAGAGGAAAGTACTGCAGAAACCACGAGGGAAGTCTCAACACCAGATTTCGAAGAAAGTACAATTCCGGACTCTTCAACTGCAACCTCAGAGACAAATTCAAAAGATACTTCCACATCAGTTCAAATAGAGAGTACTACAGCCTCTCAAGATTCCTCGACTGCGCCTCCAGAGACAACGGCGATAGAGGATTCGACTACAGCCGACGGCGACGAAACTACTCCGAGTGAAAATTCATCGACGGCAGCTCCAGAGACAACTACTGCGATCCCAGAAGAGAGTACTACTGCCTCTCAAGATCCCTCCACAGAGCCGCCAGAGACAACGACGATAGAGGATTCGACCACAGCCGACGGCGGCGAAACTACTCCGAGTGAGGATCCGTCGACGGCAGCTCCAGAGACAACTACTGCGATCCCAGAAGAGAGTACTACTGCCTCTCAAGATTCCTCCACAGAGCCGCCAGAGACAACGACGATAGAGGATTCGACCACAGCCGACGGCGGCGAAACTACTCCGAGAGAGGATCCGTCGACGGCAGCTCCAGATACAACTACTGCGATCCCAGAAGAGAGTACTACTGCCTCTCAAGATTCCTCCACAGAGCCTCCAGAGACAACGACGACAGAGGATTCATCGACGGCAGCTCCAGAGACAACTACTGCGATCCCAGAAGAGAGTACTACTGCCTCTCAAGATTCCTCCACAGAGCCGCCAGAGACAACGACGATAGAGGATTCGACCACAGCCGACGGCGGCGAAACTACTCCGAGAGAGGATCCGTCGACGGCAGCTCCAGAGACAACTACTGCGATCCCAGAAGAGAGTACTACTGCCTCTCAAGATTCCTCCACAGAGCCTCCAGAGACAACGACGACAGAGGATTCATCGACGGCAGCTTCAGAGACAACTACTGCGATCCCAGAAGAGAGTACTACTGCCTCTCAAGATTCCTCCACAGAGCCGCCAGAGACAACGACGATAGAGGATTCGACCACAGCCGACGGCGGCGAAACTACTCCGAGTGAGGATCCGTCGACGGCAGCTCCAGAGACAACTACTGCGATCCCAGAAGAGAGTACTACTGCCTCTCAAGATTCCTCCACAGAGCCGCCAGAGACAACGACGATAGAGGATTCGACCACAGCCGACGGCGGCGAAACTACTCCGAGAGAGGATCCGTCGACGGCAGCTCCAGAGACAACTACTGCGATCCCAGAAGAGAGTACTACTGCCTCTCAAGATTCCTCCACAGAGCCTCCAGAGACAACGACGACAGAGGATTCATCGACGGCAGCTCCAGAGACAACTACTGCGATCCCAGAAGAGAGTACTACTGCCTCTCAAGATTCCTCCACAGAGCCGCCAGAGACAACGACGACAGAGGATTCATCGACGGCAGCTCCAGAGACAACTACTGCGATCCCAGAAGAGAGTACTACTGCCTCTCAAGATTCCTCCACAGAGCCGCCAGAGACAACGACGATAGAGGATTCGACCACAGCCGACGGCGGCGAAACTACTCCGAGTGAGGATCCGTCGACGGCAGCTCCAGAGACAACTACTGCGATCCCAGAAGAGAGTACTACTGCCTCTCAAGATTCCTCCACAGAGCCGCCAGAGACAACGACGATAGAGGATTCGACCACAGCCGACGGCGGCGAAACTACTCCGAGTGAGGATCCGTCGACGGCAGCTTCAGAGACAACTACTGCGATCCCAGAAGAGAGTACTACTGCCTCTCAAGATTCCTCCACAGAGCCTCCAGAGACAACGACGACAGAGGATTCATCGACGGCAGCTCCAGAGACAACTACTGCGATCCCAGAAGAGAGTACTACTGCCTCTCAAGATTCCTCCACAGAGCCGCCAGAGACAACGACGACAGAGGATTCATCGACGGCAGCTCCAGAGACAACTACTGCGATCCCAGAAGAGAGTACTACTGCCTCTCAAGATTCCTCCACAGAGCCGCCAGAGACAACGACGATAGAGGATTCGACCACAGCCGACGGCGGCGAAACTACTCCGAGAGAGGATCCGTCGACGGCAGCTCCAGAGACAACTACTGCGATCCCAGAAGAGAGTACTACTGCCTCTCAAGATTCCTCCACAGAGCCTCCAGAGACAACGACGACAGAGGATTCATCGACGGCAGCTCCAGAGACAACTACTGCGATCCCAGAAGAGAGTACTACTGCCTCTCAAGATTCCTCCACAGAGCCTCCAGAGACAACGACGACAGAGGATTCATCGACGGCAGCTCCAGAGACAACTACTGCGATCCCAGAAGAGAGTACTACTGCCTCTCAAGATTCCTCCACAGAGCCTCCAGAGACAACGACGACAGAGGATTCATCGACGGCAGCTCCAGAGACAACTACTGCGATCCCAGAAGAGAGTACTACTGCCTCTCAAGATTCCTCCACAGAGCCTCCAGAGACAACGACGACAGAGGATTCATCGACGGCAGCTCCAGAGACAACTACTGCGATCCCAGAAGAGAGTACTACTGCCTCTCAAGATTCCTCCACAGAGCCGCCAGAGACAACGACGATAGAGGATTCGACCACAGCCGACGGCGACGAAACTACTCCGAGTGAGGATCCGTCGACGGCAGCTCCAGAGACAACTACTGCGATCCCAGAAGAGAGTACTACTGCCTCTCAAGATTCCTCCACAGAGCCGCCAGAGACAACGACGATAGAGGATTCGACCACAGCCGACGGCGGCGAAACTACTCCGAGAGAGGATCCGTCGACGGCAGCTTCAGAGACAACTACTGCGATCCCAGAAGAGAGTACTACTGCCTCTCAAGATTCCTCCACAGAGCCTCCAGAGACAACGACGACAGAGGATTCATCGACGGCAGCTCCAGAGACAACTACTGCGATCCCAGAAGAGAGTACTACTGCCTCTCAAGATTCCTCCACAGAGCCGCCAGAGACAACGACGACAGAGGATTCATCGACGGCAGCTCCAGAGACAACTACTGCGATCCCAGAAGAGAGTACTACTGCCTCTCAAGATTCCTCCACAGAGCCGCCAGAGACAACGACGATAGAGGATTCGACCACAGCCGACGGCGGCGAAACTACTCCGAGTGAGGATCCGTCGACGGCAGCTCCAGAGACAACTACTGCGATCCCAGAAGAGAGTACTACTGCCTCTCAAGATTCCTCCACAGAGCCTCCAGAGACAACGACGATAGAGGATTCGACCACAGCCGACGGCGGCGAAACTACTCCGAGAGAGGATCCGTCGACGGCAGCTCCAGAAACAACTACTTCGATCCCAGAAGAGAGTACTACTGCCTCTCAAGATTCCTCCACAGAGCCTCCAGAGACAACGACGACAGAGGATTCATCGACGGCAGCTCCAGAGACAACTACTGCGATCCCAGAAGAGAGTACTACTGCCTCTCAAGGTTCCTCCACAGAGCCGCCAGAGACAACGACGATAGAGGATTCGACCACAGCCGACGGCGGCGAAACTACTCCGAGTGAGGATCCGTCGACGGCAGCTCCAGAGACAACTACTGCGATCCCAGAAGAGAGTACTACTGCCTCTCAAGATTCCTCCACAGAGCCGCCAGAGACAACGACGATAGAGGATTCGACCACAGCCGACGGCGGCGAAACTACTCCGAGAGAGGATCCGTCGACGGCAGCTCCAGAGACAACTACTGCGATCCCAGAAGAGAGTACTACTGCCTCTCAAGATTCCTCCACAGAGCCGCCAGAGACAACGACGACAGAGGATTCATCGACGGCAGCTCCAGAGACAACTACTGCGATCCCAGAAGAGAGTACTACTGCCTCTCAAGATTCCTCCACAGAGCCTCCAGAGACAACGACGACAGAGGATTCATCGACGGCAGCTCCAGAGACAACTACTGCGATCCCAGAAGAGAGTACTACTGCCTCTCAAGATTCCTCCACAGAGCCGCCAGAGACAACGACGACAGAGGATTCATCGACGGCAGCTCCAGAGACAACTACTGCGATCCCAGAAGAGAGTACTACTGCCTCTCAAGATTCCTCCACAGAGCCGCCAGAGACAACGACGATAGAGGATTCGACCACAGCCGACGGCGGCGAAACTACTCCGAGAGAGGATCCGTCGACGGCAGCTCCAGAGACAACTACTGCGATCCCAGAAGAGAGTACTACTGCCTCTCAAGATTCCTCCACAGAGCCGCCAGAGACAACGACGACAGAGGATTCATCGACGGCAGCTCCAGAGACAACTACTGCGATCCCAGAAGAGAGTACTACTGCCTCTCAAGATTCCTCCACAGAGCCGCCAGAGACAACGACGATAGAGGATTCGACCACAGCCGACGGCGGCGAAACTACTCCGAGAGAGGATCCGTCGACGGCAGCTCCAGAGACAACTACTGCGATCCCAGAAGAGAGTACTACTGCCTCTCAAGATTCCTCCACAGATCCTCCAGAGACAACGACGACAGAGGATTCATCGACGGCAGCTCCAGAGACAACTACTGCGATCCCAGAAGAGAGTACTACTGCCTCTCAAGATTCCTCCACAGAGCCGCCAGAGACAACGACGATAGAGGATTCGACCACAGCCGACGGCGGCGAAACTACTCCGAGAGAGGATCCGTCGACGGCAGCTCCAGAGACAACTACTGCGATCCCAGAAGAGAGTACTACTGCCTCTCAAGATTCCTCCACAGAGCCTCCAGAGACAACGACGACAGAGGATTCATCGACGGCAGCTCCAGAGACAACTACTGCGATCCCAGAAGAGAGTACTACTGCCTCTCAAGATTCCTCCACAGAGCCTCCAGAGACAACGACGACAGAGGATTCATCGACGGCAGCTCCAGAGACAACTACTGCGATCCCAGAAGAGAGTACTACTGCCTCTCAAGATTCCTCCACAGAGCCTCCAGAGACAACGACGACAGAGGATTCATCGACGGCAGCTCCAGAGACAACTACTGCGATCCCAGAAGAGAGTACTACTGCCTCTCAAGATTCCTCCACAGAGCCTCCAGAGACAACGACGACAGAGGATTCATCGACGGCAGCTCCAGAGACAACTACTGCGATCCCAGAAGAGAGTACTACTGCCTCTCAAGATTCCTCCACAGAGCCGCCAGAGACAACGACGATAGAGGATTCGACCACAGCCGACGGCGACGAAACTACTCCGAGTGAGGATCCGTCGACGGCAGCTCCAGAGACAACTACTGCGATCCCAGAAGAGAGTACTACTGCCTCTCAAGATTCCTCCACAGAGCCGCCAGAGACAACGACGATAGAGGATTCGACCACAGCCGACGGCGGCGAAACTACTCCGAGAGAGGATCCGTCGACGGCAGCTCCAGAGACAACTACTGCGATCCCAGAAGAGAGTACTACTGCCTCTCAAGATTCCTCCACAGAGCCTCCAGAGACAACGACGATAGAGGATTCGACCACAGCCGACGGCGGCGAAACTACTCCGAGTGAGGATCCGTCGACGGCAGCTCCAGAGACAACTACTGCGATCCCAGAAGAGAGTACTACTGCCTCTCAAGATTCCTCCACAGAGCCGCCAGAGACAACGACGATAGAGGATTCGACCACAGCCGACGGCGGCGAAACTACTCCGAGAGAGGATCCGTCGACGGCAGCTCCAGAGACAACTACTGCGATCCCAGAAGAGAGTACTACTGCCTCTCAAGATTCCTCCACAGAGCCTCCAGAGACAACGACGACAGAGGATTCATCGACGGCAGCTCCAGAGACAACTACTGCGATCCCAGAAGAGAGTACTACTGCCTCTCAAGATTCCTCCACAGAGCCTCCAGAGACAACGACGACAGAGGATTCATCGACGGCAGCTCCAGAGACAACTACTGCGATCCCAGAAGAGAGTACTACTGCCTCTCAAGATTCCTCCACAGAGCCTCCAGAGACAACGACGACAGAGGATTCATCGACGGCAGCTCCAGAGACAACTACTGCGATCCCAGAAGAGAGTACTACTGCCTCTCAAGATTCCTCCACAGAGCCGCCAGAGACAACGACGATAGAGGATTCGACCACAGCCGACGGCGACGAAACTACTCCGAGTGAGGATCCGTCGACGGCAGCTCCAGAGACAACTACTGCGATCCCAGAAGAGAGTACTACTGCCTCTCAAGATTCCTCCACAGAGCCGCCAGAGACAACGACGATAGAGGATTCGACCACAGCCGACGGCGGCGAAACTACTCCGAGTGAGGATCCGTCGACGGCAGCTCCAGAGACAACTACTGCGATCCCAGAAGAGAGTACTGCCTCTCAAGATTCCTCCACAGAGCCTCCAGAGACAACGACGACAGAGGATTCATCGACGGCAGCTCCAGAGACAACTACTGCGATCCCAGAAGAGAGTACTACTGCCTCTCAAGATTCCTCCACAGAGCCGCCAGAGACAACGACGATAGAGGATTCGACCACAGCCGACGGCGGCGAAACTACTCCGAGAGAGGATCCGTCGACGGCAGCTCCAGAGACAACTACTGCGATCCCAGAAGAGAGTACTACTGCCTCTCAAGATTCCTCCACAGAGCCTCCAGAGACAACGACGACAGAGGATTCATCGACGGCAGCTCCAGAGACAACTACTGCGATCCCAGAAGAGAGTACTACTGCCTCTCAAGATTCCTCCACAGAGCCGCCAGAGACAACGACGATAGAGGATTCGACCACAGCCGACGGCGGCGAAACTACTCCGAGAGAGGATCCGTCGACGGCAGCTCCAGAGACAACTACTGCGATCCCAGAAGAGAGTACTACTGCCTCTCAAGATTCCTCCACAGAGCCTCCAGAGACAACGACGACAGAGGATTCATCGACGGCAGCTTCAGAGACAACTACTGCGATCCCAGAAGAGAGTACTACTGCCTCTCAAGATTCCTCCACAGAGCCGCCAGAGACAACGACGATAGAGGATTCGACCACAGCCGACGGCGGCGAAACTACTCCGAGAGAGGATCCGTCGACGGCAGCTCCAGAGACAACTACTGCGATCCCAGAAGAGAGTACTACTGCCTCTCAAGATTCCTCCACAGAGCCTCCAGAGACAACGACGACAGAGGATTCATCGACGGCAGCTCCAGAGACAACTACTGCGATCCCAGAAGAGAGTACTACTGCCTCTCAAGATTCCTCCACAGAGCCGCCAGAGACAACGACGATAGAGGATTCGACCACAGCCGACGGCGGCGAAACTACTCCGAGTGAGGATCCGTCGACGGCAGCTCCAGAGACAACTACTGCGATCCCAGAAGAGAGTACTACTGCCTCTCAAGATTCCTCCACAGAGCCGCCAGAGACAACGACGATAGAGGATTCGACCACAGCCGACGGCGGCGAAACTACTCCGAGAGAGGATCCGTCGACGGCAGCTCCAGAGACAACTACTGCGATCCCAGAAGAGAGTACTACTGCCTCTCAAGATTCCTCCACAGAGCCTCCAGAGACAACGACGACAGAGGATTCATCGACGGCAGCTCCAGAGACAACTACTGCGATCCCAGAAGAGAGTACTACTGCCTCTCAAGATTCCTCCACAGAGCCGCCAGAGACAACGACGACAGAGGATTCATCGACGGCAGCTCCAGAGACAACTACTGCGATCCCAGAAGAGAGTACTACTGCCTCTCAAGATTCCTCCACAGAGCCGCCAGAGACAACGACGATAGAGGATTCGACCACAGCCGACGGCGGCGAAACTACTCCGAGTGAGGATCCGTCGACGGCAGCTCCAGAGACAACTACTGCGATCCCAGAAGAGAGTACTACTGCCTCTCAAGATTCCTCCACAGAGCCTCCAGAGACAACGACGATAGAGGATTCGACCACAGCCGACGGCGGCGAAACTACTCCGAGAGAGGATCCGTCGACGGCAGCTCCAGAAACAACTACTTCGATCCCAGAAGAGAGTACTACTGCCTCTCAAGATTCCTCCACAGAGCCTCCAGAGACAACGACGACAGAGGATTCATCGACGGCAGCTCCAGAGACAACTACTGCGATCCCAGAAGAGAGTACTACTGCCTCTCAAGGTTCCTCCACAGAGCCGCCAGAGACAACGACGATAGAGGATTCGACCACAGCCGACGGCGGCGAAACTACTCCGAGTGAGGATCCGTCGACGGCAGCTCCAGAGACAACTACTGCGATCCCAGAAGAGAGTACTACTGCCTCTCAAGATTCCTCCACAGAGCCGCCAGAGACAACGACGATAGAGGATTCGACCACAGCCGACGGCGGCGAAACTACTCCGAGAGAGGATCCGTCGACGGCAGCTCCAGAGACAACTACTGCGATCCCAGAAGAGAGTACTACTGCCTCTCAAGATTCCTCCACAGAGCCGCCAGAGACAACGACGACAGAGGATTCATCGACGGCAGCTCCAGAGACAACTACTGCGATCCCAGAAGAGAGTACTACTGCCTCTCAAGATTCCTCCACAGAGCCTCCAGAGACAACGACGACAGAGGATTCATCGACGGCAGCTCCAGAGACAACTACTGCGATCCCAGAAGAGAGTACTACTGCCTCTCAAGATTCCTCCACAGAGCCGCCAGAGACAACGACGACAGAGGATTCATCGACGGCAGCTCCAGAGACAACTACTGCGATCCCAGAAGAGAGTACTACTGCCTCTCAAGATTCCTCCACAGAGCCGCCAGAGACAACGACGATAGAGGATTCGACCACAGCCGACGGCGGCGAAACTACTCCGAGAGAGGATCCGTCGACGGCAGCTCCAGAGACAACTACTGCGATCCCAGAAGAGAGTACTACTGCCTCTCAAGATTCCTCCACAGAGCCGCCAGAGACAACGACGACAGAGGATTCATCGACGGCAGCTCCAGAGACAACTACTGCGATCCCAGAAGAGAGTACTACTGCCTCTCAAGATTCCTCCACAGAGCCGCCAGAGACAACGACGATAGAGGATTCGACCACAGCCGACGGCGGCGAAACTACTCCGAGAGAGGATCCGTCGACGGCAGCTCCAGAGACAACTACTGCGATCCCAGAAGAGAGTACTACTGCCTCTCAAGATTCCTCCACAGATCCTCCAGAGACAACGACGACAGAGGATTCATCGACGGCAGCTCCAGAGACAACTACTGCGATCCCAGAAGAGAGTACTACTGCCTCTCAAGATTCCTCCACAGAGCCGCCAGAGACAACGACGATAGAGGATTCGACCACAGCCGACGGCGGCGAAACTACTCCGAGAGAGGATCCGTCGACGGCAGCTCCAGAGACAACTACTGCGATCCCAGAAGAGAGTACTACTGCCTCTCAAGATTCCTCCACAGAGCCTCCAGAGACAACGACGACAGAGGATTCATCGACGGCAGCTCCAGAGACAACTACTGCGATCCCAGAAGAGAGTACTACTGCCTCTCAAGATTCCTCCACAGAGCCTCCAGAGACAACGACGACAGAGGATTCATCGACGGCAGCTCCAGAGACAACTACTGCGATCCCAGAAGAGAGTACTACTGCCTCTCAAGATTCCTCCACAGAGCCTCCAGAGACAACGACGACAGAGGATTCATCGACGGCAGCTCCAGAGACAACTACTGCGATCCCAGAAGAGAGTACTACTGCCTCTCAAGATTCCTCCACAGAGCCGCCAGAGACAACGACGATAGAGGATTCGACCACAGCCGACGGCGACGAAACTACTCCGAGTGAGGATCCGTCGACGGCAGCTCCAGAGACAACTACTGCGATCCCAGAAGAGAGTACTACTGCCTCTCAAGATTCCTCCACAGAGCCGCCAGAGACAACGACGATAGAGGATTCGACCACAGCCGACGGCGGCGAAACTACTCCGAGTGAGGATCCGTCGACGGCAGCTCCAGAGACAACTACTGCGATCCCAGAAGAGAGTACTGCCTCTCAAGATTCCTCCACAGAGCCTCCAGAGACAACGACGACAGAGGATTCATCGACGGCAGCTCCAGAGACAACTACTGCGATCCCAGAAGAGAGTACTACTGCCTCTCAAGATTCCTCCACAGAGCCGCCAGAGACAACGACGATAGAGGATTCGACCACAGCCGACGGCGGCGAAACTACTCCGAGAGAGGATCCGTCGACGGCAGCTCCAGAGACAACTACTGCGATCCCAGAAGAGAGTACTACTGCCTCTCAAGATTCCTCCACAGAGCCTCCAGAGACAACGACGACAGAGGATTCATCGACGGCAGCTCCAGAGACAACTACTGCGATCCCAGAAGAGAGTACTACTGCCTCTCAAGATTCCTCCACAGAGCCTCCAGAGACAACGACGACAGAGGATTCATCGACGGCAGCTCCAGAGACAACTACTGCGATCCCAGAAGAGAGTACTACTGCCTCTCAAGATTCCTCCACAGAGCCTCCAGAGACAACGACGACAGAGGATTCATCGACGGCAGCTCCAGAGACAACTACTGCGATCCCAGAAGAGAGTACTACTGCCTCTCAAGATTCCTCCACAGAGCCTCCAGAGACAACGACGACAGAGGATTCATCGACGGCAGCTCCAGAGACAACTACTGCGATCCCAGAAGAGAGTACTACTGCCTCTCAAGATTCCTCCACAGAGCCTCCAGAGACAACGACGACAGAGGATTCATCGACGGCAGCTCCAGAGACAACTACTGCGATCCCAGAAGAGAGTACTACTGCCTCTCAAGATTCCTCCACAGAGCCTCCAGAGACAACGACGACAGAGGATTCATCGACGGCAGCTCCAGAGACAACTACTGCGATCCCAGAAGAGAGTACTACTGCCTCTCAAGATTCCTCCACAGAGCCTTCAGAGACAACGACGATAGAGGATTCGACCACAGCCGACGGGGGCGAAACTACTCCGAGAGAGGATCCATCGACGGCAGCTTCAGAGACAACTACTGCGATTCCTGAAGAGAGTACTACAGCTTCACAGGACTCTTCCAATAAACCGTCAGAGACAACTGCGTCGGACAGTACATTACGTACTGAAAGTAGTACAACAGAGATATCCTCAACGGTTCCAGACAAAAGTACAACAGCGGGTCAAGATTCAACCACTGAAAGTGAGGATTCTACACCAATTACAGAGGAAACCAGTACAAATGGGAATGACGTAACAGTACCAGTGACTTCAACATCAGTACTTCCGGAGAGTAGCACTGAAGCGACTTCCTCGTCGGAATGGAGTCCATCTCCATCAGTATCGACAAGTACAGCATCTACTGACACTTCCTCTCCAGAAACCACAGAATCAACTTCTTCTACGTTGCCACCTCTCTCTTGTGATAGCGGATATCCATATCTCCCCCATCCAACTAATTGCCACAAATTCATTCAGTGTTCGAATGGATATGAATATAACTTTGAGTGTTCAGGCAATCTGTTTTGGGACTACAAGGCATACCATTGCTGTGATGACCCATCCGTCTGTTATAATAATGAGGAAACCGAGAATCCAGAGGAAAAGGTGTGCAGTCCTGGAGTAGACTTTGTGGCTCACCCCACCGACTGTACCAAATACATTCAGTGTAGTAATGGTCAGCCATTTGAACGAAAATGTCCGGATAACCTGTTTTGGAATCCAGCGATTAAATCGTGCGATTGGTCAAATGAGTACTGCAACTATCAGCGGGCAAGTGAATCGATTTCCTGTGCAGTTGGAACGCTTTTCGATGCTTTCCCTGGTGACTGCTCCAAATATATCAAGTGTGTCGGATCGAGGGGAATTCTAATGAGCTGTAACTCAGGACTTTACTGGAATCCCATTAAAGCAATGTGCGAAAAGTCTAAACGATTCTGTCAATAAGTAAAGGTATAAAAGATACATTTGAACTTATATAAATATAATAAAATTGAAAGTTTTACGTTTTACAGAACATGATATATTCGATAACACTAAGGAACGGAGACCCCATAAAAAAGAACCCTATATTTGTATTTTTCTCAATTAATAAAGGCACCAAAACTAAAATGTTCCCATTTCAATTAGCCTTTTGAAGATGTTCTAAATAGATTTGCTTTTTGGCTGTAGGCAAATTAATTTCAATAAGCATAAACACTTTGAACATTTTGTGTACCCATTTAGCACAGAAATGAAAGGTATACACAACATACATGCATCTGGCAGAACCATAAGTACGTACTTTGTTTAACACCCGAATTATGTGTTAAAATCATTCTCAAAATTGCAGATATGAACTTAATTTGGTAACGAATTTGTAACTATTAGAAAGTCGAAGCAAACGGTATCCGTATTGTCGAAAGATTGAGCTGGAAAATTGCTACACATTTTTTTCCTGATCGTATCAAACTAGGCTTTAATTAAAAATATAAGTAGCCTTGAAACATACCCCACCATACAGTCGTTGGGCCTTTAAAAAATTAAAAATTAGACGCTTGACTTCAATTCAAACACATGGCTTGTTAGAGGCTTTCAGAGATAAGAAAATAACCGGACTCAACATGGGAGGATGGGGGCTTGGAAAGGCTGATCTATATATAGATATGACGATGGACTGTCTAACCACAAGCCAGAGCGAAAATTTTCGAGTTTCAAAGGTTATCAAAGGCAAATCACTTCCGTCGGAATCAAAATAAAGCCTCTCGCCAATAAAATAGGTTCCTTGGGAATGGGAAAGAACAGCCAAACCACACTCTCTCAGCAGACGTAAAAAGACCAAGACATTCAGAGCATATATAAGCCGATGTAGGGACACACTTGAAAATGTATCCAAGAGATATACAATTGCGTATCTTTATATGCTAATAAATGCCAGCACATTTCCTTAAAATGGGTCAAAAGTCTCCCCCATCCGTTGGCGAAGACGATGATGTTGTAATGCCCACAGAAACTCATTCGCCGGCGGGGAGGGCATCGCTTCCCCGCCCATTGCCAGGCGACCAAGTGATCGATTGACACGATCAAAGCGCTGATACGTAATGGAATAGACACTCGAATGAATGGCACTGGCGACGAGCTCCAAGCTCGGAGCTCATAGCTCCCAGCTCGCAGC
The DNA here is from genome assembly GCA_035046265.1 of Drosophila bunnanda. Taxonomy (NCBI): domain Eukaryota; kingdom Metazoa; phylum Arthropoda; class Insecta; order Diptera; family Drosophilidae; genus Drosophila; species Drosophila bunnanda. Next base: position 11,974,379 of record JAWNOB010000075.1, read on the forward strand.
TCGCAGCTCGCAGCTCTAAGTGCCCTGGTCCGCCTCTGAGGGGTGGGCTTTGTGCGGCTCTGTGAGTGTGTGCGAGCACGCCGAGGTTGTGTGAGTCCTACATAAATATTCATGCTGCCTGCTGGCTAAATGCAAATGTATTGGAAATTGCTCGCCTTCAATGAATTTGAGTTGTACTCAAGCTCTAGAGTTTTGATGCTCGGATAGACCAGCGTTATTCGCAATCCAGCAGTTGTCGCGATCGGAAGCAAATCGGAAAAATCTCCCTTGGAATCCTAACACACGAAGGCGAAGAAGTATGTGAATGTATCCTTCCAAGAAAATATGTTCGATAAGGAATCAACCACGAATAAATAAACCTAATATCATAACATCAGTGAACTGAAATACACGCAAAAACCATTTGATCTTCAAGCTAAAGGATAATTTTGTGTTGTGAAACCTACTTAAAGGACATCTTACAAAATAACGATTAAGTGTGTGCAAAAAATATAATTAAAAAAATAGAGAACCTTATATACATACTTATAAGGTCACTCGCAGAATAGGAAAATTTATAAAGACAATAGTCGAAAACCAAAATGAATAATACAAATTAATAAAATTAAGAGCAATACTCTTAACAAGATCATCACAGAATATTTATATTAAAAAGGATTCCTGGAAATTTAATGAATATATTCAACAAGGACAATGCAGATGTTAATTTTATAGCTATTAATTTGTTTCCCAGAAAAGATTACAATAGTACAAGTAATACAATTGATATTAGTGATTACATCATCTATGAAGCCTTAAAATAAACTCAAGATTTTTGTATTTTTTGGCATTTAGCAGAATCGTGTGAGCTCATTTGAAACAAAAGTGATAACCCCTGAAAGTGACAGACAGACCACGATGAGCGAAGGAGTGTACGCTAATGAAATGTGTTGATAATACTATTTTATTCCATTTCACAGTTTGCTGGTTGTGTCGAGACAACGTCGTCGCATTTCAATTGGATTCAGAATTTGATTTATTGAAATGCTGCCCTTTCGCTGGGGCCTGCTGCTTGGCGTTGTGCTCCTCGTGACATGCGCAAATGGAGCTGCCATCGTAAGTGTCAAAATTGTTAATGAATCCGGGGAGTCTGTGGGGTGTGTGAGTGTGTGAGTGTCTGAATGGAACTAGAGTAGTTCAATGCAAATGAACTCGGTTCGAATAGAAGGCGATAAGACCTAATTTGACCAAGGTCAGTTTCGGAAACAGCCCAGAATTGGGGGCACACACAGACACCACCACGCACGTTAAATGTTCAGCGATAAAGCTGACATTAGCATTGAACTTAAATCGTGATTCTATCTATCTCTCACTTACAGGAAAAATCACTAGCAACCGAAGACGAGGCTTCTAATGCGATCGACCTGCAGAGGGAAAAGAGAAGCGGCAGAGGCTAGTAAGTAGAAAAGATGAAGTCAAGGGCTGGAAATAGTACGAGAGGACCGACCTTCCTTTTCCCCAGTTCTAGGGGACAGACCCAGTCTCAGTACTTAAACTTCGGAAAGCCGGAGGAGGATGGCAAGGCGGAGGCAGAGGCTACCGAAAATGGATCTCGCTCAACAGTCTGTAAGTCGAACTCCATGTCTTCCGTGGATGACAACCCTTCTTAATTGTCCACCTGTTCCGCAGCTGGCACCCATGGCATGGGTCAGGCCCAGAGTCAGTTCTCATCAGGAGACTGCAGTGGATGTTCTGGCTACCAAACAGATTACCCCTCTTCCGGCAGAATACTCGACGCCAGTGGATCTGGCGTTGCCGGCAGGCCCGACTCTATTATCAGCCTACCAGGTGGAGGTATGAAGTCAGATCAACTTCCTCATCTTCTTAATCAAAGAATCGTTTGGAAACAGGTGCGCAGGGCGTAGCCGGTGGGCAGCCAGGACTCGGCGGACAGTCAGGAGTTGGCGGACTGCCTGGATATGGGGGACAGCCGGGAATCGGCGGATCGCAGGGTATTGGCGGTGGTCAACCCGGATATGGAGGTCAACTTGGCCGCCAACCTGGAGATGTCGCCGGTACACAAGCCGGAATTGGTGGAGGACAGCCAGGAGCTGGAGGCCTGCAGCCTGGAGTGGGTGGAACCCCCGGATTTGGAGTTGGCAGCCAAACTGGTTCTGGTGACGGTCAACCCGGATTCGCTTCTCGGCCTGGAGCTGCTGGACAGACAGGGGTCTCTGGAGGACAGCCCGGCTATGGAACTACACCTGGAGTTTCTGGTGGACAGCCCGGAGGAACGCAATCTGGAGGTGTCGGACAGCCAGGATACGGAGCCCAACAACCCGGTCAACCCGGATATGGAACAACTGGTTACGGAGGTCAGCCTGGAGTTGGTGGTCAGACAGGAACAGCTGGCGGACAACCAGGAGTCGGTGGTCAGACAGGCGTGCCTGGTGGACAACCAGGTTACGGAACTCCCGGCTATGGTTCGCAACCAGGAGTTGGTAGTCAGACAGGAATTGGAGGCGGACAACCAGGAGTTGATGGTCAGACAGGAACAGCTGGCAGACTACCTGGAGTGGGTGGTCAGACAGGCGTGCCTAGTGCACAGACAGGATACGGAACTCCCGGCTATAGATTGCAACCAGGAGTTGGTGGTCAAACCGGAATTGGAGGCGGACAACCCGGATACGGATCACAGCCAGGAGCTGGCGGTCCAGCCGGAATTGGAGGAGGACAACCCGGATACGGATCACAACCAGGAGTTGGTGGTCAAACCGGAATTGGAGGAGAACAACCCGGATACGGATCACAACCAGGAGTTGGTGGTCAAACCGGAATTGGAGGCGGACAACCTGGATACGGATCTCAGCCAGGTGTTGGCGGTCCAGCCGGAATTGGAGGACAACCCGGATACGGATCACAGCCGGGAGTTGGTGGTCAAACCGGAGTTGGAGGAGGACAACCCGGATACGGAACACAACCAGGAGTTGGTGGTCAAACCGGAATTGGAGGCGGACAACCTGGATACGGATCACAGCCGGGAGTTGGTGGTCAAACCGGAATTGGAGGAGGACAACCCGGATACGGATCACAACCAGGAGTTGGTGGTCAAACCGGAATTGGAGGCGGACAACCTGGATACGGATCTCAGCCAGGTGTTGGCGGTCCAGCCGGAATTGGAGGACAACCCGGATACGCATCACAGCCGGGAGTTGGTGGTCAAACCGGAATTGGAGGAGGACAACCCGGATACGGATCACAGCCAGGAGTTGGTGGTCAAACCGGAATTGGAGGCGGACAACCCGGATACGGATCACAGCCAGGAGTTGGTGGTCAAACCGGAATTGGAGGACGACAACCCGGATACGGATCACAGCCAGGAATTGGCGGACAAACCGGAATTGGAGGCGGACAACCCGGATACGGATCACAGCCAGGAGTTGGTGGTCAAACCGGAATTGGAGGACAACCCGGATACGGATCACAGCCGGGAGTTGGTGGTCAAACCGGAATTGGAGGAGGACAACCCGGATACGGATCACAACCAGGAGTTGGTGGTCAAACCGGAATTGGAGGTGGACAACCTGGATACGGATCTCAGCCAGGTGTTGGCGGTCCAGCCGGAATTGGAGGACAACCCGGATACGGATCACAGCCAGGAGTTGGCGGTCAAACCGGAATTGGAGGAGGACAACCTGGATACGGATCTCAGTCAGGTGTTGGCGGTCCAGCCGGAATTGGAGGACAACCTGGATACGGATCGCAGCCAGGTGTAGGCGGTCAAACCGGAATTGGAGGAGGACAACCCGGATACGGATCACAGCCAGGAGTTGGCGGACAAACCGGAATTGGAGGCGGACAACCCGGATATGGATCGCAGCCAGGAGTTGGTGGTCAAACCGGAATTGGAGGCGGACAACCTGGATACGGATCGCAACCTGGAGTTGGCGGTCAAGCCGGAATTGGAGGCGGACAACCCGGATATGGATCGCAACCTGGAGTTGGTGGTCAAACCGGAATTGGAGGAGGACAACCCGGATACGGATCGCAACCTGGAGTTGGTGGTCAAACCGGAATTGGAGGAGGACAACCCGGATACGGATCGCAACCTGGAGTTGGTGGTCAAACCGGAATTGGAGGAGGACAACCCGGATACGTATCGCAACCTGGAGTTGGCGGTCAAGCCGGAATTGGAGGCGGACAACCCGGATACGGATCGTCAGCCGGAATTGGAGGACAACCCGGATACGGATCACAGCCAGGAGTTGGTGGTCAAACCGGAATTGGAGGAGGACAACCCGGATACGGATCGCAACCTGGAGTTGGTGGTCAAACCGGAATTGGAGGAGGACAACCCGGATACGTATCGCAACCTGGAGTTGGCGGTCCAGCCGGAATAGGAGGCAGACAACCCGGATACGGATCGCAGCCAGGTGTTGGCGGTCCAGCCGGAATTGGAGGACAACCCGGATATGGATCGCAGCCAGGAGTTGGTGGTCAAACCGGAATTGGAGGGGGACAACCTGGATACGGATCGCAGCCAGGAGTTGGTGGTCAATCCGGAATTGGAGGCGGACAACCTGGATATGGATCGCAACCAGGAGTTGGTGGTCAAACCGGAATTGGAGGAGGACAACCCGGATACGGATCGCAGCCAGGAGTTGGCGGTCAAACCGGAATTGGAGGCGGACAACCCGGCTATGTGCCGCAGCCAGGAGTTGGTGGTCAGACAGGACAACTCGGATACGGAGGTCAGCCTGGAGTTGGCGGAACACCCGGATACGGATCGCAACCAGGAGTTGGTGGTCAGGCCGGAATCGGAGGCCGACAACCCGGTTATGGAACGCTACCGGGAGGTTCCGGTACAGGTCAACCTGGTTACGGCCAGCAGACAGGTGGTCAAGCGGCTCTGCCTGGTGGAGGCAGCCAAATTGGAGCACCGGGACGTTATACAGCTGGAACAGGTGGGGCTCCGGGTACCGGAGGTGTGGGAGTTTCCGGTGGTGTTGGTAAGTTGAAACTTCTAGAGTTTTTGCCAGGTTGATATTAATTACTTGCAGGTGTTCCTGGTGCTTCTGGTGTCGGTGGAGTTGACGACGCCTTCTCCCAGGCAGAGTCGACAATTGGAGACGGACAGGCCTCCGCAAGTGCTCAAGGCAAGAAGAACGGCGGAACAGCAAAGACCCAGGTGTCTGGTACCTACAGCTCGGGCGGCACCTTCAGCGCCAGTGCGATGACCTCAGATGCCGATCGCGCAGCCAGTGCCCAGGTGACAGGAAATGCCGATGGAGCCGTGAGCCAGTCGCAGGGCTCAGGCGGACCCGCCCAGTCGCAGGCGCAGGTGCAGGTAGGCAAGGACGGCGGCACCAAGGCCTCCTCGCAGAGCGGAGGCATTATCCAGCAGAGCCAGAGCGAGGTGCACGCCAACGACAAGGGTGGCCTAGCCGATGCTCAGTCGAGCGGACCTGGCCAAACGTCTTCGCAAGCACAGATCGGATTCCGACCAGGTCAAGAAGCTAACCCGCCGGCGGCTAATGGCGGTGGCCAGGCCTCATCATCTTCCGGTGCCCACTCTAGTCAGAGTAGCTCACAGATTCATGGAACCTCCAGGTAAGTCAACACAGCAAGGACAGCATGAGAGTTTATTTATTGCGCTTGAATTGCAGCTTCGGCGTCTCGTACCATGGAGCCGCACAGTCCGCATCGGGAACCAAGGAGCAAGTGGCATCTTACAGGGAACAAAACCGAGAACTGTTTAACACCATCAGCCAGTTTGGAAGCAATGGCAATGCGTGAGTAACTCAAGCGGTGGACGATGAGGAAGTAACCTTAAATCCTTTTTGCAGTGTTTCTGATCGTGCTGATGCCGTCTATAGCGGACCAGCGCTGACTGATGACTCCGAACGACTGCCGGAGCTGCAGCTCAAGTCCACAAAACCCAAGGAAGACACTGTCAAGGACGATAATAAGCAGGACCCGGCCGAGCCTTCTCAATACGAAGACGAGGACGAAAACGAACCGGATGAGTATGATGAAGATGAGTACTACAACGAGAAGCCGGTCAAGTTGGAGGAAAGCCCAAAGCCGGCGAACATTGTGAAGCCAGAGACTACACCCGAGCCACAGGCCTACACACAGTCTTCGCCCACGCAGACACAAAAGGCCGTGGTGGCTCCTGGGGCAGGGGACAAGTACCAAGTGGTCCAAAAGCAGAACGGCAAGGTCAATACCTACACCGTACCCTCGACCACCGAGGCCATTCCACCAGGGTTCCGAGGCACTGTCAACGTGCAAAAGAAGTTCCACACCAAGGCCCTGGAGCTGCACCCTACCAACAAGGTGGAAATCACTGCTGACACTGACGGCGAGGGGCCGATTCGTGGCGACAAGCCAATCCAACGAGCTCCAGACAGCTATGTCACCGTCACCAAGTCCGTGACGGGCAGCATGGACAACAGCAAGAATCCGCCGCAGGAGAACAAGAACTTCCAGTCCACATACTACACCAAGTCATCGACCTGCGGCTACTTCACCTTCTCGTGCAACATTGTTTACGGTGCGAACGGAAGGAGCAAAATCTGCCGCCCCAAGGCACCCACCAACGGCAAGTGCTAGAGGAGCCGGCGCAACAGACCTTGACACCCCACCCATATTATACATAGTAGACCAGTTCCAAAGGGGCTCAATTGTAGAACAGCTTAACTAACTGCCATCTACAAACACCTATTTGTATTTTGATGCAGCGTGTCTATAAGCATTTAAGTGTTTTTCGCAAGTAATTTTATATATTTTCACTGCCATTATTTGAATATTTCGTACGTTTTGCCACTGTAATTAATATTTAATAACAAACCACAAACCAAACAAAAGAAAATCTTTCTCTGAGTTATATCGCTCGATGGTTAAACACAGATTTTGTCGCAGGTTTGTAGGCGAGAGTTCCAGAACAGATATTTCGGACATGCCTTCACGAAGGGCAGGTAATCGCAGTGAATAAAGCGGGTGCAGTCACCTGGGTATGCTATCAGCTGACCAGCCTTGTTGTTACAAATTGAGGGTATATTGTGGGTAGAATTAGGGTCCGGTGTAGAATCGATGGAAGAGCAGCCACCAGGCGGTTGTTCTTGGCATTGCTTCAGTAGGTCATTCCAGTAAAAGTTCGGGGGACAGCTCCACAATGACGTTTCATAATAGCGATGACAGTCATTGGGATATGGCTGCCTTACTACATTCTGCCCCATAGAGATTCCGAAACAAATCACATATAGGCAAACCAGGAGAAGCACTACAGAAGACAATGAATGTTAGAGGAAAACTATTACTGAAATGGACTTCGCTTATACTTTTTACTGAACTGTGAACACTTTCCATCTGAAATGAATACGTCGTCGTAGTATTTATACATTCCTGGTAATCCATCGAAAATATTGACATATTGATACCGAGGGTACATCAAATTATTGACTTTCTGTATGTGATTTCCCCTTGATAAAATAATATTGCCCGATCAAGTGGATTTGTAGGTGATGCATTCCTTTTTTGAAATGTATTTGTGACTTCTTAAAGCCAAGAATTCTACAAGAAAGGTGTGCTAGTCTTATAGACCAATAGCATTCGACCTGAAGAGGTACTGGCTACTGAAACAATGAGAGATTGGCAAACATTGGCATTGAAATAATCTTTGTTTAGATTATCAATCAGAATAACCTAGAATAGGGTTCAGCAGAGATTATTTGTTCAAGAAGATAAATTCGATAAATAAATCCCAAGTACTTTACAGCGATAACGCAGCTGAAACGGAGTATAAAAAGACCGGCTGACTGATTGGAACATTCACAATTACCACGAGCTCATCTCTTCGCGCAATCAAAAGTGAGTAACTGCCTAGGACATTGCAGATTCGGTACTATTAATACATATCCATATACTTTAAGTGTTCAAGCAAGGACTAGCTTTTCTCCTCTTGGCTTTAACGGCTACCTTGTGCACTGTTAAGTGCCAGCAGTACCCTATGATAGTAAGTGATTCCGAGATTATCCCTAGGACTTTTCTGAGAGCAAATCCTGCATTTTAGACTTCCTCGCTAACTCCAAAATGCCCACTGCCGGAAGATCCCAACCATGTGGTAATGCTGCCATACGCCAACGACTGCCGCAAATACTACACCTGCCAGAATGGACAGGCCTATGAGCATCAGTGTCCAGCAAACTTGTACTGGAGCCAGTTGACCTATCGTTGCGACCACAAGGAGTACTCCAATTGCCACGAGTTTGTCAATCCCGGCAATCCGGCTCCTTCAGTGCTATATAGTTCATTCCCCGGAGACTGCAGTCGCTTCTATATGACGAATGTCCTTCGCTGTGAAGGCAACCTTCAATGGAGTGACCAATATCAAAATTGCGTACTCCCTCAGTTTTCCAACTGTGGCGTCATAGCTCCAGGTCCAGTAGTTCCTGAAATTCCAACGTGGCCAAATGGACCCACCGCTGCTACGCCACCTTCTACTGACGGGACCATTGCGGATCCCAGCTTCCTGCCAATTGATCCCAATGCTTTGTGCGGGAACAGTGTGACCAATGGCTACATTCCATATCCTGGCGACTGCCACAAGTTCATCTATTGTGGAGCAACTGCAACAGTGCTCACTTGCCCCGCTAACTTGTACTGGTCCTTCACCACCCTAACGTGCAATGTATCGAGCGCTGGCTGCCAATCCCTGCAGTAAAGCTAAGAAGGTTTCCACTCTGAATATTAATATGAATTTTTGTATTATTATGTGCATATCAATAAAGTTAAATTGCATTAAAAATCAATAGAAAATCCTGCAAACGGCTGAATAGCCCGATGAAAGAACCCATGGTCAGGTGAATCAAGTAGAAATCCTGTGGGATTACAGCCAGCCAGCTGGGCATCCACGCAGATCAACTCAATGGGACTGAATTCTTCGGTTTCGGGACATGCATAGCCAACAGGAATGGGATCTTGACACACTATGTACTTGCTGCAATTGTTAGGATAAGGAACCAGAGTTCCCTCGATCTTATCATCACAAAAGCTATTCGGCAAGGGCGTCTCCTGCGGCTCGGTGGTTGATGTTAAAGGAGCCTGTGTAGTCGTTAGTATGATGGAACAATTTGCATACCATGGAGCCATACACCGTCCAAGGGCGGCACTAAACTCCTGACCAACCACACAGTCGTAGACGAGCGGGTAAGGTTGGACACAGGCTATAAACTTGGTGCAATCGTTTGGATAGGGAACTAGCTTTCCATCTGGAACTCCCTCACACGGATCAGTTTCTATGCCTGGAGTGCTAGGAGTAATCATCGTTGTTGAGCTCTCCGTGGAATCGGTATGCATTGTGGAACTGGTAGTGGTATCATAGTTCTCTCGACAGGCGTCTGGTGACACATCTGGACCACATTCTCCAGTCAATGGATCGAAAAACTCTTCCGAGCTGCAAATGCCCATCATGTAGGAGGAGTCGTCAACACAGCGTATAAACCATTGACAATTGTCAAGATATGGCAAGTTTTGGCCGGAATTATTAAAACAAACTGAAGCCTCTGGGGCTGGAGTGGAAGGTCCGGGCAACGCAGTTGTGGTCTCTTCCTGGCGACAGTAACTCGACTCCCAATCTACGCATCTCTGAAGAGCCTCGTTGAAGAACAAGCTTTGTGGGCAGTAAAACGCTATGGGTACTGGCCGAGCACAGGCTATGTACTTGCTGCAGTCTTCGGGATAGGATGCATAGAAATCCTCTCCGTGTTCAAAACATATTCCCAAAATATCCGAAGGATTGGTCGTTGTATCTGCCGATACAGTGGTGGTCGTTGTGAAAGAAGTTGTTGTGGAGGTCGTGGTAGTAGCTTCACTTGTCGATGATTCAGTAGAACCAACGGATTCCTTACATGCCGTAGGTGACACTTCGGGACCGCAAATGCCTGTTTGAGGATCATACCATCCATTATATATACAATTGGCCACGGTGGACTTTCCGTCTCCCATGCACAGTATATATTGCTGACAGTTTGTAACCAGGGGATAGGAAACGCCCAGTTCCTGATCCGCACAAGGATCCTCCGAACTCGTTGTTGTTGTTGCCACAGTGGTGCTTGTACTGAAAGCGTCCAGGCAAGCCGTTGGTGATACATTTGGCCCACAATCACCCGTATCTGGATCGAACCAGGCATTAACCGGACACTTGGCCGTCGCCGATTGACCACCACCAAGGCAAAGAAGGTATTGCTGGCAGTCCGATTGCAATGGAAAGGTAGCTCCTAGTTCTTGATCTGCGCAAGGGTTCTCTGTGTCACCTACACTTGTTGTCGTTCCAGCAGTTGTCGAAGGCGAGGTGATTGTCACTTGGGTAGTTACAACTTCACGACACGCTTCCGGCGAGATATTGGGACCACAGTTGCCGCTGTTCGGATTAAACCAATTGTCAACGGGACAAGGAAAAATACTGTAGGAGTCGTTGCCCCAGCAGTAATAGTATTGCTGACAATTCCGAGTGTCTGGAAACCAGGCTCCGAGCTTTTGTCCAACGCACTCTGTGAATGGCTCCTCGGTAGTAGTTGGTGATGTGCCTTGTCCATCTCCAGTGGTCCGATCATCATAACACCAGACATTATCTTTAAAATCACAGATTTTCAAATCCGGATTAAAAAGTAGCTTTCCCGGGCATTGTTTCTCTTCACTATGACCATTCATGCACACGATGAACTCGTCACAGCTTAAGGCAGAGGGAAGTATGGTAAAATTAGTCTCGTCCTTGCAAGGATTGTCAGGGTATGGCAACGGAGTGCATTTCACGGCTTCCGGTGTATCGCATATGTGCAGGGGACTGTTGAAGAGTTTTCCATCCGGGCAGTACTCCAAGTTGGCGCAGAAATCATTGCACCAAATGTATGCACCGCAGTCGTAGGGATATTCATAATATCCATTCGACAAGGAGGCACAAAAAGTGGAATCCATAACCAAAGAAGTGCGATTTGTACTGCAGTCGCCAAAAGTTGAGGCCAAAAGCCAACCAATGAAGACGAAGTACTTCCAGGCTGAGTATAGAAAATAAAACAGCTTACTCTCTTTTTTTCTATAGGAAAAGTAATAATTTGTCTACCTGTCATTGTAATCATTTGTTCAAAAAGAAATTCTTTCAAAATAATTCTTTACTTTTGAAGTAAACGCGTGTGCTGATGGTTCAACGGTTTGGAATTAACTGAGTTCCCACTAAATTTTTGGTAATTCTTAAGCAGAAATATTTGATAAACGCCTGCCAATCAAAGCGGTTCTTCTTCTCTGATAATGACTAATACACATTGATAACACACAGCAAGAAGCTCTTTGACAAAAACATCACATATTTGTCAAGGAAGTAGACAATAGGTTTATTAATAATGATGGCTGATAATCTGCCTCGTTGTCTTTCCAATTAGTTTCAGTGAGATATCTGAGAAGTACAATTAAGTGACACCTATAAGCATTCCTGCTCTAGACAAGGCGGAATACTCGATATAGTCTTACCTACTTTTAGGCTCTGCAAAGTAGAGTGAACCAAGAACCATTAATGGCTTTGAACTGTATGATTTTGTTCGATACCCCTTAATGATTTTGACTATACATATATTTTAGAGCATATGTAATTAATAATAAATAATTGGAGTAATACAATTTTTGCTGTTGTTGTGCCACCTTAAGTGGTCTTTAACCTGGGCACATATTTCCCACATATATATACAGTGTCGTGTTTTTATCAAACCTTACATATGTTTTATATGAACCCTTATCAATTCTTAGTAAGAAAATGTAGATAGTACTCGTACTCGAGCACCTATCACATCTGAACGATACAATCGAATGTTGAACACTTTACATATTGGCAAATCATGCAAATTTCCCATCAATGATAGTCTATAAAAACGACGTTCAATGAATGGAAAGTTTCAGTTCGATTAAACACTCGATAGCGACAAAATGAAGCTTTTCGGACTGCTCTTGGCGATTTGTATACTCCAAGAAAGAACACTGGCTCTGTCCCAAGTATGTAGAATGAGCCTTGCCCAGCCACCCGTATTATTAGAGCTTCCTTTCATAGGATGGATTCGCTTTCACAACGGCAATTTGCGAGGGTAAAAATGGCGGACTCTTGCCCATCTTTGGAACATGTTCCGGATACTATGTGTGCGCGGATGGAAAAGCTGTGGTTGGGTCCTGTGACCCGGGTACCTTGTTCAATCCCCTAACTTTGCACTGCGACGCGGCCGATAAGGTGGAGTGCATCTTTGATGGCAAGGATAACGAAAGCAACAACGCATCGAACTCGGACAGTGAGGAGGACGAAGACGAGGAGGAGACCTTCCCAACTGAACCTAAGCCTATGAAGCCCCCTGCAAACCAGGAGACAGAACTTTCGGATATATCCAATAGAATGTGCATGGGCAAAAAGGACGGCGTAATGCTGGCCAAAAAGGGATCTTGTCGGGAATACTTTGTGTGCAAGTCCAAAAAGCCCCGTCTTCGCACTTGTGCTGGCCAACAGCACTTCAGTCCAACGCGTCGAATTTGCATGAAGGCGTCGGAGGCCAAGTGCTCCGCCGGTGGCCAGGAGATCAATATGCTTGACAAGCCTGCCCTCACGGCGGGATTGTGTCCAGAGGAGAAGGAGAACTCCCTGGCAGCACATCAGAGCGATTGCGGCAAGTTTCTCCTCTGCAGCAATATGATGTTCCTGGTCATGGACTGTCCCGTGGGCCTGCATTTCAATGTCGCCTCCTCGCGCTGCGACTATCCCAAGATTGCCAACTGTCAGCCGAAGAAAAAGGAAACCAAGAGTAAAACCAAGGCCAAAAAGAATGCTCGTCGGCCCAAAGCCCGTGTGCTGTAACTTAGCCATTCAATCACAAGTCGGATATTATTAAACCCATGTCGATGTGTTACCCTTGAATATATTATTAAATATATATGTATATCTAGCTATACACAAATATATTGGCATTTACAGAAAAGTTCTTGACACATTTTAAAGTTAAAATGCAAAGAATACATAAGAAATGGTTTAAGAGTTTGAATTCACAATAATATAACAAAATAATATAACAAAAACGCAAAAAATAAATTTCAAATAATTTAACTTACCGAAAGACACATTCATTCCAATTGGCCATTAAAATCTGAAATAATTAATAATCAAATATTAAAAAAATATACCTAATTTTTTAAATTATTATTATTAATAAATTATAATTTTTCGAAAATGGTCAAACATTAAAGTAAAATCTTATCTAATGCGCATATAAATTAATCTAAGGTTAACTAAATTCGAATGATGTCCGAATACGTTTTCATACCTAGTTAAATAGTTTTAAACCAAAGAAATATCACATAAAATACCGTTAAACATCGATTAAAGAATATGGAAATATTTCAGGGGTTCTTGAGGAAAACATGATATTAAGACAATAAAAACATATCTTTTTTTGAAGCCATTGATGTATTATGAGAGATTAATAAAATTTATTTGTTGCCTATTAGAAGAGAAGTTATCTGGAATACTAGAATACATTACAATAATTTAATTGTGATTTGTTGCATATTGAAAAGCCAATGCATTTTGATATCCCGTCAAGTTTAAAGCTCTGAAATTTGATCTGCCCGAAACAAGTACCCATTGGAACCATTAAAACCACCCAAACTGCGCTGCTTAAGACGTATTTATTGAGATATTCAGCATACTACATTGGACGGCCAATCGCACGTTTGCCAGTCCACATTGAAGATGAGCCCAGACGAACAGCTGAAGTTCACCTCGCACTCGCACTGACAAACAATATACGATGAACTACAAGCGTTGACCTCAGAGGGTAACATGGTGCCATCGCGCTTCCCAACGCAGCGCCCTTGACTCTCACAGTAGGTTCCCGAGGGTCCGGCACTAGGACCGCTGGGCGGCGCAGAACCATCATCGCACCCGACGTTCTCGGGATAGTCACACGCTTCTGTATTATTGTTATATTGCAAGTTGTTTGGACACGTCTGCGGAACGTACTTGCCGCCGACACACTGGAAGAAGGCCGAGCAGTTCTTCTCCACTGGCCACATCGAATAATCGGGAAGATCGCAGCACTGAGGGTCGCAGGTCTTGGGGATGCAAACGCCATCTTTGTCGACAACACACTGATTCAGTGTGGTGTTAAAGAACTCAGTAGCAGAGCACTTCCTGGCCACATAGTTGCCGTTAACGCACTGCATGTATCCTGCGCAATCCGCCGGGTTTGCCTTTATGTCGCCCTCTTGGCACGATGGGGTGCCATTGCACTCCCCGTTGTCCGTCTCGCAGATCTTGGTATTATTATTCCAGTACTCCCCAGCGGAGCAGGACATGGTAACATACTTTCCACCCGCGCAAATTTGGTACTTGGTACAGTCACCGGAAGGTTCCGGCCTCTTGCTTCCCTCAGTACAGTTAATGCACACTCCATCAGTATCCGGAATGCAAGTTAGTGTGCTATTACTAAAGTAGGAATCGTCGGGACACTGCTTATTCACGAAGGAGCCGTTCGAGCAAGCCAGATAACCGGCGCAGTCCGTAGGATCAATCTTCAGTTCTCCTTCCGTGCATGATGGACTGCCGTTGCACACTCCATTGTCCTCTACGCATTGTCCCAAGGTGCTGTTCCAGTAATCACCAGCGTCGCAGGACACAGTTACGTACTTTCCACCCGTGCAAATTTGGTACTTGGTACAGTCACCGGAAGGCTCCGGCTTTGTGCTTCCCTCGGTACAGTTAAGGCAGACTCCATTAGTATCCGGAACGCAAGCTAGTGTGCTATTATTGAAGTAGGCATCGTCGGGACACTTCTTATTCACGAAGGAGCCGTTGGAGCAAGCCAGGTAACCGGCGCAGTCCGTAGGATCAACCTTAAGTTCTCCTTCCGTGCAAGATGGACTGCCGTTGCACTCTCCATTGTCCTCTACGCATTGTTCCAAGGTGCTGTTCCAGTAATCACCAGCGTCGCAGGACACAGTTACGTACTTTCCACCCGTGCAAATTTGGTACTTGGTACAGTCACCGGAAGGCTCCGGCTTTGTGCTTCCCTCGGTACAGTTAAGGCAGACTCCATTAGTATCCGGAACGCAAGCTAGTGTGCTATTATTGAAGTAGGCATCGTCGGGACACTTCTTATTCACGAAGGAGCCGTTCGAGCAAGCCAGGTAACCGGCGCAGTCCGTAGGATCAATCTTCAGTTCTCCTTCCGTGCAAGATGGACTGCCGTTGCACTGTCCATTGTCCTCTACGCATTGTCCCAAGGTGCTGTTCCAGTAATCACCAGCGTCGCAGGACACAGTTACGTACTTTCCACCCGTGCAAATTTGGTACTTGGTACAGTCACCGGAAGGCTCCGGCTTTGTGCTTCCCTCGGTACAGTTAATGCACACTCCATCAGTATCCGGAACGCAAGTTAGTGTGCTATTATTGAAGTAGGCATCGTCGGGACACTTCTTATTCACGAAGGAGCCGTTCGAGCAAGCCAGGTAACCGGCGCAGTCCGTAGGATCAATCTTCAGTTCTCCTTCCGTGCACGATGGACTGCCGTTGCACTGTCCACTGTCCTCCTCACATTTCTTTATATTTGAGTTCCAGTAATATCCGGTTTCGCAAGATTGAGACACATACTTTCCGTTAATGCAGATCTTGTATTTGGTGCAGTCGTTGAGGTCGGCCTCTTGGCTTCCTTCAGTGCAGTTCACGCAAACTCCGCAGGTGTCGAGAATGCACTCAGTCACATTGAAGTAGTATCCATTGGGGCAGCTCTGGCTCACCACGGTTCCGTTGACACACTCTAGATACGCGGCACAGTCGTCGGGGTTGCCCTCGATGTCCCCGTCCTCACAGCTGACCGGATTGCACTCTCCATTGTTAGTTTCGCATTTTCCATTTTCAGAGTTCCAATACGTGCCGTCTTCGCAAGACTTGGAAACAAATTCACCATGGCAGCAAACCAGAAACTTGGTGCAATCATCCGGATCGATTTGTGTTTCGCCGTCCGTACAACACTCTGCATTCAGGGATCCCACGAAAAAGGAAAGCGCCAGACACAGGGTAACCGCTAAATGAAAACTTATGGTAAATATCCATCTTTTTAGTGGTCTATCTTGTATGCTTACCATAGTGCTTAGTTTTGATTTGAGCCATCTTGGCACTCCGCAAATCGAACGTTCACTGAGGTGCCTACGGTCCATATCGGCTTTTATATTTACCGGCAATTAAAATAATGAAATGCCTTTTCCTGCTTCACAGCATGTGCCGGTGATAGTAGGGCACCATTCTAGATATTATCAGCATATACTTGCAGTAGTAATACAAGCAATAGATATTGTCACTATTTATACCAGACATCGGTGAACGGAGAATCCGCGAACCCCCGAGTGCAGAAGGAAATTGTCTTCCTATAGCCCCTACTGTTGTCCCATAAATAAATATATCTCAATCTACCCTTTTCCTCTCTGGTGAATAGGTATTTACAATCGCTCTCGTGCCGAACGATAGCCCACAGCTGCTGGACTGTGCCCACCGCAAGGCTGATTAAAATGATTTAGTAGCCCCCGGTTTCATTAATAAATACGGCTCAGATATGGCTTTGATAATGATTTCCTTTATTCTACAATAGGTCAGTTAAAGCGTGCAAGTGACTTGACTGGCGTAATTGCAGGTCTTCTGGCTATTGTCCCAGTACAACCCATCTGGGCAGTCCATCTCGACTTCACACTCGCACTGGCAAACAACGAATTGCCCACAGCTTGTTTCCGAAGGGAGGTAAGTGCCCTCGGGCTGGCCCAAGCAACGACCATTACTCTCACAGGATGTGCCAGAGGGTCCGGCGCTCGGACCCGATGGCGGCGTATACTCCCATTCGCATTTATAATTCTGGGGGTAGACACACTTTTCCACATCAGGGTCGAAGACAAGATTGTTGGGACACCACTGCTGCACGGCGCAGTTGAAATTGCACTTGTAGAAAGTATTGCATGAGCCGATCACCTGGAAGAGCTCGCCCTCCGGCTGATCCTTGCACACGGTGCTGGTGCTGTTGCAGGGCACCACGGGCACATAGCCCTCAGGATAATCGCACTGATCTGAGGTTGCATTGTAGACGAGATTATCGGGACAGAGAACCGCTGAGGCACCGGTACCGGAATTGTCACCAGGTTGAGCATTGCTTCCCGTAGGCCAGTCACAAACCCCCACGTTTTCATTGAAAGTCAGCTCAGCATCACACGGCATGGCGATAGGACACTGGCATTGGCAAACGAGATATCCGTTTGAATCGGGGTCCGCGAACATGGCTCCATCGGGCTGTTTGGCACAGACAGTGTCGAAGGAGCAGGTGGTTCCGGAGGGTCCCACCACCTCTCCCGCAGCATCGGCAGTTGGCTCACAATCCACGTTATACGGGTGGTCGCACTGATCCAGCTCCTTACTGAAGTACAGGCCACTCGGACAGCTCAATTCATTCACGCATCCGTTGCTGCATTGGATAAACCTGACGCAGACCCCGGGCATTTCTAGTTTAGTGCCAGTCGTTTCCGTTGCGCACTCGGTCCGGGGACTGGAGCAATAGGATGGTACGACGCCTGGACTCGCTGGCGTAGTGTTGGAGGCATTGGTGGTGTCATCGGGATTTGTGGTGATTTCTGTGGGATCCGTGTAATCTGGGGGGCTCGGAGTAACCGTTGATTGGGTGGTGGTGTCTGGATCACAGTCCTCAGTGGTTGGTTCTTCTACTTCATCGATGGGATCTCGGCACTCGTCGGCACAGCAATCGCATGTACACTGGTCATCCGCTCCGGCGAAGGCGGAAAGCCCCAGGCAGTTGGCTCGCCACTGAAAGTCGCACTCCCCGAGTTCGCGATTGAAGTGAAGACCCCGCGGGCAGCTGCCAATGATGGACACCTCGCCTCTTTGGCAAACCACAAAGCGAGCGCAGTGAGTGGCCAGGGGAAGTCGGGTGCCGTCCTCCTCATAAAGGCAGACATCCGCCAACTGGGCCACTGCGACCTGAAGACCTCCGGCCAGCAGCAGTAGGGCCCAAAAAGCTAGAAGGTGTCCGCAGAAAAGCAGGGGATAGAGTTTACCATATTCCGGCACTGGCTCCCAACCACTCACCACTGAATTCGGTTCGAATCATTGTCGTCTGATCGGCTTCCGAATGGTTCAAAATTCGCAAACGACTAAGTGGCTAACCGGGCGGAGTGGCAGCATTTAACTGTGCCTCGAGGGCCCAAATCAGTAGTCAATCTTCTGATAATACCAATCACCATATCAATCTCTCGATTAGTTCACCAACTGATTTGTTTGCGCCCGTGTAATTAGGTGTGTGTATGTCTTGGGGCCCGGGGCGGGATTCGAGGCCCTTATCAAGCCCGGCTCCCGCCGCCGCCCATGGAGTTCTCATAGAATTTGGCATAGGTCTGCGGATTCCCAGCTGTTGAATGGGTTCTTGGCGCCGCAACCGCCCCAGCGTCTGCCTAATTTATGTTTCTCCGCGCACTCCTCGATAAGCACAACACGCAAGCTGCCATGCCTAATCATTCGCACTCGCATTCGCTTTATTGACACTTCAAATTAAATGACGTTTATTGTCGCTCAAATTGAAGTGGCAGTGTCACGTACAAGCGGATACACTCGATACAGGAGCAGAGCGACGTGTGCTCGACTAAGGGATACTTCACAACCCTCAAGGATTTAACAGAAGGTAGGATAAGGCACAACTAAAACGGATGAGGATCTATAGAAACTAGGAAGCACTACAATTTAATGCACATTGACTCTGCAGGGAATCATAACAATAAACATATTTAACTTATAATACAGAGACCTAAATTCATCACATTTACATTCCACAATTGAATTGCGCTTATTGTACTTTTTGTTGTACCTTGCTTTTAGGATTTATTGTTTAAATAAACAATCCTTTTGACTTGCAGGGTATGCAGCTTTCGAGATTGTGATAGCAAAGCACCGATTTTGGCCGCTATCGTAGAGCGGAGGTGTGTCTATGTGTACATTTCTATAATTCCTGGAATTGCATGCAATCTCGCCGATTCAAATATCCCGATAACAAACCATTCAGAACGGTTAAACAAAACACCAAAAATAGCTTCCAACTTGTCAATTTATAAGAGTTTAGATACTTTTTTTTTCGTCAATGACAAAAATTACTTTTCCCTGTCATTTCACTTGGGCTACTCAACCGGCAAAGCCGCGGGGAGCCAAGGAGCATAGGTATTTGTCACAGAAATGCAATCGGTTCGTAACAAGTACTGTTATTGGGTACAGAAGAACCAGAAGCATATGGTCCAAGTCCAAGACTGCGGTGAGAGGCTTCCTGCTCGTCGCCTCTCGCGTTGGAATGAAACCCAAGACAATGCAATTCTAATTATTCAAATGCTAGGCAAGTACGCTTGAATTAAATTACCAAACTTATGGAAACCTAAATGAAAGAAAGAAGAGCAAAAGTTGTGGGTACTAAGGCCCAGGCACTTGAGTTGGAAAGGCTTAGACTCTTCGGTGTCCATTACACCGTACGCATCGTCCCGGAGACGGCTGCTCGTAGGAGTCCATAAGGGGCAACAAAAGACAGCAGCCCAGCGGAAATATGAGTGGATATGCCATCGCAAACACACATTCATCTCAGGGGACAGGGGGCGTACGGGCTCCGTCGACTGTCTATTATAAAAATCTTCTCAGGTGTAACAGGTTTCTCAGATTTAAACTGGGGTCGCGTCTCTGGTATACGCAGTCACCAACGGCACTCGCCTTGTCAACGATCGTTAATACGGCTCTCAGTCGGGCTCTTCAGTTCAATTGCGACAGCAGCGGCGGCAGGATCGCAGGATTCGAAGGAGTGCCAACCGAGGACTGTTCGAATCGAAGAACTGAGATCGATTGGTGCATAGATATCAAGGAAACCCGCTTATTTAACTCTAGCACCATTCGAAATCAGTGCTTTTGATAAGAACCAATCAGCAGAGTGTCCATCGATATGAACATTAACTGTGTGAACTTAAACTTTAGAGCCAAACACGAAATGTATATTAACATGTTATGAGTGCCAAGTGGCAACCGAGTTGCCAAGGGAAGCCAATGAAATGCAAACGAGAATCTGACCGGCTCTTCGACCGACGATCGGAATAAGTGAACCGCATTCGCTTAGTCATCAATGGAAATAATTTCGGTATCGCTTCAGATACAAAAGTGCCACCAACCGAACCCTCAAGAAGTTTTCGTGTTAAGATAAACTCCATTATAAACTCCCAAGTTCTCCGTGTGATTTCAGTGACAACACAGTTAGGAAAATCCAACCAAAAATATGTCAGCTGATAGTCACCAATAGCTTAACTTTGTCTTATTTTTCCACTTTATCAGGACTATAAATAATTGACATGACATACTCTATCCTAATTGCTTGCCCTATAATATACAATTAATAGTATTCTTATCTTAACAAATAGCTATAAATAAAATGGCAGCAAGTAGCGAGAAATCGTTGTAATTATAGCTGTCTGCTTTCAAACCGTTAACAATATTACTCTTACCTAAAATAATATATTTATTATATTATAAAATAAATTGTGTTACTTTTCAGTAGTGAGATTTTTTTCCCCTTAAAACTATAAGCAAATCAGGAAAGGAAACTATGTTCGGCAAGCCGAACTTTATAAAGCCTTGCAGTTTTCAATTAAATTATAGGATCGGAAATCTGCATAATCTAATTAAAATTAGAAAAATTAAAATTTAAATTTAAATTGTAAATTTTTGACAATTTTAACGATGTAACCCCTTATGCAATTGCTAGATCTACTCGGCTTTTGATGACTTTTAGGGTGGGGAATAACTCCTTTACTGCGTTACAATCCTTATGACTGAAATCATTATACCCTGCAAAATTATACCCTCTGTCAGTAAACCGATTTCGAAAAGTTTAAATGTTTCAATTAACAATACAAGTTGTCTAATGCGCTTATCGATATAGAGAATTATTTCAAGGCCGCATACAAATACTCTCTGTTAAAAGTCTGTATACAAAGCAAATAAACTTACAATTTAGTTTAGTTTTATATTTTTCTTATAAAATGTTCAAAGGTTGATTTACTTTACATTTGGATTATAATTTACATCTAACGAATTGATTAGTTAAACTAAAACATTATGTTTAGTTCTACCAGAGGCGCAGACTTTTGCCATATAGTGTAGGTCACGCAGTCATAGAAACCTTAGACAAAGGCACTGATCTGACAACCCCCCCGAATCTTATCTCTTTTGGATGTAGTAAATTAATGTCATCGAAGCGGGAAAATATGCGAGTTGAGCGAATTCTATAAAATGCCGAGTTGGCTTTGGCACATAGTTAGTTGTATCTACTTTACTGAAGGCAAACTGTGGGAGGACCGATTCCGAAATGCGAGGTGCTGTCAACGGACTAGACTCGTTGAACTAGAACGCAGACACTAATTAATTACTCATTGCAGGACTCTTAAGCTCGTGGTGCCTGCTTGCTTTGCTGGCAGCCTCGATGGTTCAATTGAGCACCCAGGCCCTGACCCATTACCTGAACACCACTGAGGACATTTGCCGCGATTTCGCCAATGGAGTGAAACTGCGCAAGCCCGGCACCTGTTCGGAGTGGATAGAGTGCAAGAACTTTGAAACCGTCGAAGGGGGAGAGTGTACCACCGCAGCCAAGCCGTACTTCAATCTGGGACAAAAGGCCTGCTACAAGAGCCTGGACACCACCTACTGCAGCAGCCCGTGCACCGCCTCCACGCAGGGTTATGTGGGAAGCACCCTAAATTGCGTCAATTGGTATTACTGCGAGGGCAAAACGCTGAAGGGAGAGGGCGCCTGCACCGGTGGCCAGTACTTCAATGGAGCAACAAAACGGTGCGACTGGCCCAAGGACACCGTCTGCGAAGCCGAGTTCGATATGTGCGACATTGTGCCGCCGAACGTGCCCTTCCGTGACGACGCCAACTGCAACATGTACTACACCTGCAGCAAGACCTTCAAGCTGACGCAAAATGTCTGCGAGACTGGTCTTTACTACAGCGTCGAGCAGGGGAAGTGCATCGACAAGAAGCTGGTCGTCTGCGACAACCATCCGTTGCCGGAGAACGTGTGCGGCACCAAAAAGCTGGCCGTGCGCAACAAGTTCGTCTCGGACGGGGCCACCTGTCGGGGCTACTACTACTGCAAGGACCTCGGCTCTGGCGTGCCAGATCCGGATCCCATTTTTCGCCAGTGCGACCCGGACAACTTCTTCAACCAGGAGCGACAGGCCTGCATGCCGCGTGAAAGCCAGAAGTGTGCTCACGATCGGTGCGATGGCCGAAACGATGGCTACGAAGTGGCCGAGGACGCGGGATGCAAGCATTACTATAGGTGCGAGAATGGCCGCGAGGTGGATCCCATGGTCTGCCCTGACAATCAGTACTTCGATGTGGGGGCCCAGAAGTGCACCGACGCTGAGAAGTCGTACGACGCTTGTGCTTGAAATGTAGCGACCTAGATTTAATTGAAATAAAAGGATGCAACAATCAAATCTCTCCAATTTTTCGGTCAATTTCCATAGAGAGTTAGATTTGAAGAAAATTCAAGTTGAAAGTTAAGTGTTAAATGCAGGTTTTGTTAACTTTAAAGCTGCCACAGGTGAATCCTAATGAATTGATAAAGGAAAACAGCAAGGGTATAAAATCGTCAGCTTTGCCTTAGCTATCTCATTTCTTTAAGATATAATATCATTACGACATTATTTATCTTTAATTAAAGGGTACTGTGCGACAAATCGTTCAACCGGAGAAATTCTTATTAAACCAATGTTGGGTTAGGGAACTGTGGAACCAAATCTTATCTGCACCGAATGTTTTACAAGAAGATCCAGAAGAAATGAATTGCTTTATCTCACAGAGTTTGTGGTATAAAAGCGCGAGTTCAAGCCTTTCAGTAAGTTAGTTAAACCATTTCCAGCTAGAACTGATCTCCAAATGCCAGGTACAAGCCCGTTTATTAGTTCCCCCGAAAAGAAGACTAATTCCTTTGAAAACTTTCAGGATCTGCTAGGTCGATTTACCTTCCTGCCCTGCTGGTGGCGGTCATGGTACACCTTAGCAGTCAGACCCAATACTTGAGCTCCGCCGAGGACATTTGTCGCCTTTTCGCCAATGGAACGAAGCTACGAAAGCCAGGCGGTTGCAGCGAGTGGATTGTCTGCACCAACTCCGTGAGCGTCCACGGTGGAACTTGTGGCGGCGAGACTCCCCACTTCAACCTAAAGAGTGGTGCCTGCTCTAAGACCCTGGATAGCACCTACTGCGACCCACCGTGCAGTTCGATTACGCGGGGCTATGTGGGTGACACCCTCAACTGCTCCAACTGGTACTATTGTGAGGGGGAGAAAGTGCGCACCAGGGGAAGATGTGATGAAGGCCTTAGCTTCGATCAAAAGCAGCAAAAGTGTCTGGCCGCTGGCACAACCTGTGGAGCCAGGTTCGAGATGTGCGACGTGGTGCCAACGGGAGTGCCATTCCGTGACGAAAAGAACTGCAACAAGTTCTTCACTTGCAAGAA
The DNA here is from genome assembly GCA_035046265.1 of Drosophila bunnanda. Lineage (NCBI taxonomy): Eukaryota > Metazoa > Arthropoda > Insecta > Diptera > Drosophilidae > Drosophila > Drosophila bunnanda. Next base: position 11,997,984 of record JAWNOB010000075.1, read on the forward strand.
ATATAAGCTTGTGTCTAACACCTGCGAAAGCGGCAAGTATTACGATACGGCCTCGGGGCAATGCCTGGCCCTAAAGCATGTGGCTTGTGAGCACCACCCGGTGCCGGAGCAGGTGTGCGGCACTCCAGAGGAGCCTCTGAGGAACAGGCTCGTCTCGGATGGAGCCACCTGCCGTGGTTACTACTACTGCCACGATGTGGGCGCAGTTGGACCGGACCCACGGCCCACCAGGCAGTTCTGCGGCGTGGATTACTTCTTCAGCCAGGAGCAGCAGCAGTGCGTGCCGCGCGACAGTCAGAAGTGTCCTTGGGATCGATGCGACGGCCGCACCGAGGGCTACGAGATCGCCCAAGTGGAGGGCTGCCACAACTACTACAGGTGCTTTGACAATAAGGAGAGCGAGTTGCTCAGTTGCGGCGAAGGGTATTTTGATGTCGCCGCCCAAAATTGCACTGCCACGCGTACCGCCTACAAGGCGTGCATCAATAAAATCCAATAATTGGCACTAATTTATCTTAAAAATAAGTCAATGTCGCCACCTGTAAGTTTCTACACAGTCAAGTTCCCATGCGCAGTTCCTTTCAAAAAGCTATTTAAAGCTTTTAAAGCGCTTGCAGCTTTTCAACCGATTGCAAAAATAAACAGTTAAGAACGTACGTATGTATGTATGCACAAGCACACATACAAAAGTACATGGCATTCAAGATGGCGTTTTTCACTCTGGTTTGTGCGGCTCACAATTATTAACTTTGTTTACCCTTACTTAAATATAGCACTTAAAGTATATGTAAGTTCATTAAATATATTAATAATATGCATTAATTAGAGATATATAGCCTTGCACAATAAGCCGAAGTTAGCAAGCCTTATTTGCGGTTTGTGATTTGAGGGAATAGAGAACATGAGATCAGGAGGCTTCAGTTGCTCATTTCTACTAGTTTCCCCAGCATAATAATCATAAATACATAAAAAACAATGAGTGGAACTTACCCGTTAAGCTTGCACACTGTTTTAAAACATTTAACACACTATAAACACTTCTTCACATTTCTCCGATCGCGTCTGCTTTTTTCACTTCGAACTAGAGCTGGCAAAACTTCGATTTTGGCATTGTACTATCGATTCTCAAGGTTTTGTTTGCACGACTATCGATGTATCGTAAGCCATTCTCAGGACCACTACAAAAATGGCGGAGAAAAAGCGCAAACATGTGAATGATGACAAAAATGTTATTTTTATGTGAACGAACTGCAAATTCTGGACTGTCTAGTAAATAAGCCATGAAAGGGATCCGTCGATCGGATAGCTACACTATATTTTTTCATGATAAAGTTTTCCAATAGGAAGCAAGCTTATTAGGATTTTAAATTCCGCCACATGTTGCTCTTATGTTCCGTTTTCACATTCCAATTCTGACGATATTGAAATATCGATATTGGTATCGATGTCAAAGCAACTTCACATCGCAGGATTTGTCGTTTCAAGGTTGCCGAATGTCAAAATCGTGAGTTCGCACATTTTGTGAAAAAGCATTTCGAAGCAAATCGGAGTTCTTCTAGTCGTGTTGAAAACTATATATACATAAAGAAACAAGTGATAGCAATGGCCGCACAAGAACAGCCACGTCCCCAGCTGGACGACGAGCGCGTAAAGGCGCTGACCGCTTACCGCACCAAGCTCTTGGAGCACCGCGAGATCGAGGCCCGCCTGAAGGCGCTACGTGACAAGCACAAGGTCATCAATGCGCAGTTCGAGAAATCGGAGGAGGACCTGAAGGCCCTGCAGAGTGTGGGCCAGATGCTGGGGGAGATCCTCAAGCAGCTGACTCCGGACAACTTTATCGTGAAGGCCTCCAATGGGCCGCGCTACGTGGTCGGTTGTCGACGGCAGATAAACAAGGACAAGCTGAAGGCCGGCACCCGAGTGGCCCTCGATGTGACCACCCTCACCATTATGCGGTACTTGCCGCGCGAGGTGGACCCCTTGGTGTACAACATGACACACGAGGATCCGGGCAACGTCAACTACGCAGAGATTGGCGGCCTCAGCGAGCAGATTCGCGAGCTGCGCGAGGTCATTGAGCTGCCGCTGCTCAATCCAGAGCTGTTCCTACGCGTGGGCATCAATCCGCCCAAGGGCTGCCTGCTCTACGGCCCACCTGGCACCGGTAAAACCCTCCTGGCCCGCGCCATCGCCTCCCAGATGGACGCCAATTTCCTTAAGGTGAGCTCTTGGTGCGGGGATAACACATACATTTAGTCATAACCACCGCCCTTTAAGGTGGTGTCCTCTGCCATTGTGGACAAGTATATTGGGGAGAGTGCGCGTCTGATTCGCGAGATGTTCGCCTACGCCCGTGACCACCAGCCGTGCATCATATTCATGGACGAGATCGACGCCATTGGAGGGCGTCGCTTCTCCGAGGGCACGTCCGCGGATCGCGAGATCCAGCGCACTCTGATGGAGCTGCTCAACCAGATGGACGGCTTTGATGCCCTCGGCCAGGTGAAGATGATCATGGCCACCAATCGGCCGGACACACTAGATCCGGCCCTCCTTCGTCCTGGGCGACTGGATCGCAAGCTCGAGATACCGCTGCCCAATGAGATGGCGCGCCTGGATATTCTCAAGATACACGCCGGCCCGCTGGCTAAGCGGGGCGAGATCGATTACGAGGCGGTGGTCAAGCTCTCGGACCTATTTAACGGCGCCGATCTGCGCAACATCTGCACGGAGGCCGGGCTGTTTGCCCTGCGGTGCGATCGTGAGTATGTGATCCAGGAGGACTTCATGAAGGCAGTCCGCAAAATTGCTGACAACAAAAAGCTAGAATCAAAGCTGGACTATAAGCCGATTTAGGACCATCGATCTCGCTTGTTACATGCCAAAATAAACCCATGATGAGCTGAACTTTCCCATTCATTAATTATTAAACAATGTGAAACATATTTTCCCAATCGTCCGCATCAAGGAGAATTGAAAATGAACAAAAAAAAGAAATACCCTTGACTTTAAGTCCTCTGCTGCGGCAATCGAATAGCATTGAATGCATCGGAAAGGTGCTGGCTGCGAACCAAATGTCAGCATGGCATCGAGGCAATAAATCAGGGCATTTTCGGTGTACTCTGGAGAACGGGTGCAGCTGCCTCCAAACAGCCCAATGTCCACTGGTGGGGGGCCAGTGCATCCGCGGGTCGCAATGGCTCGCATTTGGGCCCATGACAAATATGCAGTCTGGAAATGTTTAATGAATTTTTGGTCCCGCCACGCGATGTCCGCCAAGCATTTTCGGCTATGACCGAAAGCCCCCAGTATCCCACTTTCCCTGATTGTGTCCCATTCCTTCACCCTTTGGGGACATTTGATGGGTGTTTCGGTTGTTACTAGTGTTTTTACTTCAATTTCAACCGGAGCTATTGTATTCAATTTAAGTTTTCACTGTTGATTGCAAAGGCTACGGTACCTTTAAGGTATTAATTATTTGTTTTTCTGAAAATTTCCCAATTGAAGTACAAGCTTTCTACTTTCCTTTATTATAACTTCTGAGGGAAATAACAATACACTTTCTATTCGATTTCGTGATGCAATTGGAGAAGCTGGAACCCAGTAAACCGAAATATGAAGTTTTCTGTAAACTGAAATGAATTTCTATTCAATAAGTTTTTGGTTCCTTGGCGGGCTCGATTTGTATTGCTTGAAACAACATGCGGCACAGATGCTCTTCGTTCCAAAGTTCGCCTTTTGGCCAAAAGCTGCAGAAGTCTTTGATTTCAGTTAGCCTTTTCCCACAATGTCACCGAAAAAAGAAATTAAACGCCGACTTGCTAAGGGTCGGCTGGTACTGCAACTCTTCATTGTTTTCGATCTTGACTTCTAACATCCTTTGCGGCAGGAAAAGGACATGGGCGTGGCTGTGGAGCATGTCCCTGATAAGTTATGGCCTGAATCAGACATTTCTGTACATATGTGCCTTAGGAGCAAGGTTGCAGTTTTTAATTGTATAAAACAGTTTTATATTTGTGGTTTCTCAGCACACTCTAAATTAAATCTCTGATATTATAGAGGATTCTGTTTACGTTTCGCTTTAATTGCAAATAAACAAGTGTTAATCTGTCCGTTTATAATTATTTACCACAGAACATGCATACATGCTATTTTACAATGATGGCCATACATCAAGATGAAGGATGAGCACTCCACAGGATGTATGTGCCATGTGCAAGTGCTTACATATGTACGCAGGTGAAGGTGTGCAGAAATGTGGCCATGCGTTGTAACGTTAACTGGTGTCGCTGTCAGGTCCCAAGGAATGCAAACACTCTGAGAAAAATCCCTCCTATAACTGGAAAATCCTTAAATGTAAGATTATGCATGCCCTATAAGCTCTCTGGATTCGTTAAGTTTATTTATGTAAGTGTAAGTAATTTTAATTTCAATATATTTATCAAGTTATTTTCACTAATTTGCATTTTGTTTTCTATCCACCCATTTTCTTGCAGTGTTCAGCTGAGCACCGGTGAGAGTTTAGAGTTGAGGTTAACAAAAATGGCAGCGCGTCGTCCTGCTGACTGCGAAATTGCCTTGGATGCCAAATGAATGCACCTGCATATTTCATTGCCGCCCCGTCACTTGAGGGCTCACCTGCGGCCCACCTTTGGCTGTAATTTGAGAAAACTCACTTTTGAATAGAGGTTGGTAGTCTTGCAATAATATACACCCACATATGTACATATAACCTTGATGGCTGATAATATTGATTAAATTCCAACTCAACAATATTTTGTTATATTTAAGGTTTAATCCCAAGCCACAAGTAGTTATATAAATAAGACTAGTTTACACATTAATGGAGAAACCATTTTTATTTTGAATCAAAAAGGAAAACTCATTTCGGGAAGCCGAAGGTTATATACCCTTACAGTTTTCTCTTGAATATAGGATCGAATTGGAAATCGAAGCTTAATATATTTGTGTTTCTTTGAATTAAAAAACTGTCATAACTAAGCCAAAGAAGCATTAATTTTAATTCGGAAAGCTTTCCTATGCTAGTTTTTATCAGGTTAATAAATCTACATACTCCATTTAATATTAAAAAAAATTAAATTTGTCAATTTTTGACAATTTTAACGATGTAACCCCTTATCTTTTTTCGAAAAAATGCAAAAATTTTCGAAAATTTATTTTTTGATCGGACATTGCTAAATCGAATCTGCTGTTGATGCTGATCAAGAATATATATGATTTATAGGGTCGCAAACGACTCCTTCACATTTTCAAAAGCTTTTGACTACAATTAAAATACCCTTCTAGGGTATAAAAATAAAGGATTTTTATGGGCTTATTTTTTGAGTAAATCCAAGTTTTTCAAATAGCATAACTAAGCCAAAAATGCATTAATTTTAGTTCGGAAAGCTTTTCTATGCTAGTTTTTATTGGGTTAATAAATCTGCATACTCAATTTTAAATTTTAAAAAATTAAAATTTTTGACAATTTTTGAAAATTTTAATGATGTAACCCCTTATCTTTTTTTTGAAAAAAATGGAAAATTTTTCAAAAATTTATTTTTTGACCGGACATAGCTAGATCGATTCGGCTGTTGTTGCTGATCAAGAATATATATGGTTTATAGGGTCGGAAATGCTTCCTCACAGATTTACAAGTTTCTGACTTAAATTATAAATCCCCGCAGGGGTATAAAAAATTGCAGAATATTGAAAATATCCATAGACGAGTTTATCTAGACATATTAGTGTCTTAAACTGTCCGTGATTTAATTCATACAAGCCTAATTTAGAGTCCTTTCTAGCTAGATTTAAATGTACTATTTGTGATAAACGGCTTTTATACTAGTAAACAATTTTTATTTCGTCATTAAACATTGTGACAAATATTATTTTATAAATTAAAATTTATATTTTCGATTAAAATTTAAAAATGTTCAAGTTTTAGTTAATGTTAAGCGGACCTTTTTTTACATACCGTTAACATGACGACCCACTGCCTTAGTTTTTTGTTGGGGCAGGTCACTTACGATCCACAGCATCCACCCGCCGTGTGTGGCATGCGTTGGGGAAACTGTTGCTGCGGCTGTTACCAGAGCCGTTATAAAGTAACGGTACCTCATCCAGTCCTAGCCCAGTGCGCTGGCAGCCTCGCGTGGCAACGGTATTGGAAGTGATAACGCTTATTTTACGATATAACAGAAAATGTGACGGGAACTTGGCGGGACTGTGCGTATTAGTTTATTGTTTATTTTTATTAAAATTAAAATGTGACCGATTAAAACAATTAATAATCATTCCAAACTACAAACGGTGATGAGAGGTATATAACGAGGACTTTTAGGCAGTTTTAAGTACAGTTTTTAATTTCATAATTCATATCATAAAATATTTAAAAAGCATTACAGAAAAATATTCATTGAATCGCCTTAAACTTATATTGTATTGGATTTTGTAGGTTCATATTTCTTTAATTGTATTTCATAATTAATATTGGTATTCATAAATTATTATATTAATTTCATAATTTTGTCATTTCTCATTTTATTTATTTAAAGGAGAAACGTATCCATCCCCATCACTTGTGCTGCTTTGAGTGACTCTAACCAAGACTATCATTAATAACAACTGACGAACTATGTCTAGTGGCTGAGTGTCTCGCGTAAAAATGTCTTCCGGGGAGTGGGACCTCCGGGCGCTAAAGGCGCTGGAGGAAGAGGAGCAGCGCGAGTTCCTGGCACTCAGCCAGAAGAATCTCTTCGACCCGCTGCCCAATCCCACCTCCGAGCCGGCGGCCAGTGGAAAACCGGCGCTCACCTACGCCCAGCTTCACCCGCATCTGCTGAAGCTTCCAACGATCGACGAATGCCAGCTGATGGCAGTGAAGCAGCAGAGGTCAGCCGGCTTGCGGTTCAGTCGCGCCCTGTCCCTCTCCGCGCACTCGCTTTCCTCGCGGACGGGAAGCGCCAATGCTGGCGGAAGCGGAAGCGGACTCGGGTTTGGCCGGAAGCTGAAGGCCCGCTTGGTCGGAGCCAAGTCTAGTGGTTCCCTGTCGCCCGGGCGCCACTCACACAGCTACAGTGTGTCTCCGGTGTACACGCCGCCGCCCATGAGGCGCTGTGCCACCCTGCACCACACGCAGCCGGTGCGCAAGGCCTTCAAGAATCTCCAGCAACTCCAGGAGCGCAAGCGGCAGGCGGCGGGGAATCACCTGCAAAGGATCGCCGGCACCGGAAAGACCTACTGGAAGTACGGAGCCAACTCCACGGCAGCCTCGATAGTGGGACAACGTGCCCGGCAGAAGCAGCAGCTTGAACTGGAGTCCAACGGCTCGGACGAGGTGAACTCAGAGCCGCAGGAAGTCTCGGAGGCGGAGACTGGCTCCTGCAGCGTCCCGCTGCCCTCGAAGGACACCAACGAAATCCTTCGCCTGATGCTCAGTGCGGCCAGCTCGGCGGTAACTGTGACGCCCACGGCGGCGGCAGTTGGCAACGGAGCAACTGGTGGCGCTCTGCCCATGCGGCGTTACCAGAACGTCAGCGATGTCGAGGAGGACGAAACTGTTGCGTACGAAGCTTTCCACCAGCAGCAGCAGCAGCTAGCCGCCAAAAGCTTCGAGCGGAGTGCTGCGCTCTTGCGAGTGGCCAGCTTAACAGGGCAAGAGAGCGATAACAGTCCCCACAACAGTCCCGGCCGTGAAACGCAATCCACAGCCACGGGTGGCAGGCGGATATTCAAGTCGTCCTCCCTGGATTGGCCCGGGGAAGCACAGCAGCAGCAGCAACAGCATCAGCATCAGCAGCCTCCTCCTCAAAGCCTCCAGCATCAACAGACCGCAAATCAGCTCGAGTTGGTCGAAACCCAGACAAAGGAGGCTCGTTACCGGCAGCGGGAACACTGGGACCTGGAGCACGTCCATTTCCACCAGGACGGCGTCGGACACTTGCCCACCGGAGGTACGATTATTGACGAGGAACTGGAGCAGCATATCAAGCACTGTTCATGCTCCTGCAATCACATGGGCTACGGCAACTCAATGGACTATCAGGTGAGCAGAGAATTTGATTTAAATATATCTTACGAATACATTAGGCCTTCAGGTATTTCCTGGAACTTTCAGATGTGTCTGGGGTTATTCGACATCCATTTTCGTATATTCCCAGCAAATATTTCGGTCTGTGTGTCCGCTTCCAGCCAGGAGGCCCTTCCACAAAGTGCGCATTCTTGCACAAATGATTCTACCGTGTAATTTTAATTGCTCCAACTATTTTTGCACTGCGGGTGTCCGGTTGTTTCCGCCGTCCCTCCCTGCCAGGTGGCGACCCATTCACTGGCCATTACTTTCCACCTTCTAATGAACTGGGGGAGGCCAACACACGCGTATTACCCAAACTCATTACCAGCGAGGCTCTTTGATGCGCATTCCTGGAACACGGCTGGATTGGCCCTGCCAGATTGCCACCTGGAGATCGCCTGGGGCACTGCTGCTCCATTGTCTGACGACTGCGAGTGGCCCGCAGGCTGGGGCAAACTTTTAAACTAAATTGAATACTCCTTTGGATCCAACAATCCGGCTGCCCAGCTTAAGCACTGCTTGGGGTCTCTCCCTCGCTCCAGCCACCTCACATCGTTATTGTCCGTAATTGTTAAAGCGATTTCAAGTTTAATAGGTGCCATTTCAAGTACGTCTGAAGTCGCTCCTATGACCCAAGATAAAGTCCTTTGTTTTACTGCGGCGATGCACATAGCTGCACTCTGTGCAGGGCCCGAGGGTCCTGTGACTTTATATCGTGCAACACGCAGAAATAAACTGGCAAAGGACTGGACTCTAGCAAGAGCAAATATTTTCCCCAGTAAATATTCAGTCGGTCGTGCCAAGAGAGCAACATTCTATTCCGAAGGATACTTTTGAAATGCTTTCGGGTATTAAATGGTGTCTTGCCAGCAAACCAAAAATATCTTGCCTGGCATTTGTGTGTGTCCTTTCTAAAATGGTTTCTAGGTATTTACTTACTATAAAGAGTGTCTCTGTTTGATTTAGCAAATGAAAGGAGTGAATGGGGTTTCATTAGGGAATGAATCCCTCCTTCTACAAGTTACTAAGCATTCATCTTGTTAACAATATTAATACCTAACTTTGTATACTTTGATTACGACTTTATAGGAGATTGTTTTACAGCATATAGATAATTCTACGATAGTTGCGATATTGCGATTGGGAGTGCATTACTGATAGCGTTACTAACAATACAGGGTTTAAGTCTAATACGATCGAACATCCAGGGGGTCATGCGTCTAAGGGCTGGTAGGGGGACTGATCCGACTGATCCGATCCAATCACTGCAGCGTGCTCTGGGGCGGTGTGAGGGGCGTCCAGGTGTCGGCACTTACGGTCGCCGCTCCGGTCACTACGGCGGTGGGCACTGAGGCGCCGAGGACGGCACCGGAAACAGCTCCCCGCTCCACCGAGTGGTCCAGCGACGGTGTCTCGATCTTGATGTCATTGTGGGCTAGCTTCAGGCCGGAACTGGCACACTCCAGAGTGACAATCGAGCTCTGTTCGTCCCCCGGCTTGTACATGGCGGCCTGTGGATCGTCCAGCGTCTTCGACACGTCGACAGGCTCCAGCGGGTGGGCGGCGTAGCTGCAAGGCGGGTGGCGGGATTCATTGATAGCTACGTTAGCGGTAAGAGCGCACAGTTCCCCACCGAAATAACCTACCCGATCTCCAATGGAATATACTCCGGCTGGTAGTACGCGGCCGCTGCATTCTGGTACAGCCCGTACTCTGCCCCCGAGCCGTTGTGCCATCCGCTGGCGGGATAGCTCAGGGCCGAAGGAGCATTCAGCACAGCGTTCGTGTACAGCTGGTGGGTGGGTGAGGTGGGCGTGGGATGGTACACCTGATGCGCCGCTGCTCCATATGCCGCTTGAGGAGATCCCGAAGCTCCGACACCCGCTCCAACGCCCACTCCCGTACCATAGATGTCCGTCTGGGCCATGTTGTACTGGTGACTGTGCGGCGTCAGGTGGTGGATAGTATAGCTGGGCGAGGAGGTTGTGTAGCTGGGCGATCCGTTCGTGGGCGACGGCGAGTTGTGGGAGGCTGAGAAGGAGTCAGGACTCAATCAGTGGCAGTGGTTTAAGGCTACTTGACGTTGTCATTAATTACTCAATTAAACAGTGCTCATATTTCAGCTGGTAATTCACTAATTAAAACTATTTATCACTACTGACTATGCACACACGAAGAATTAAATCACTTAGGAGTTATAGGACGGCTTCCACCAGTTAATGGATTATATATTATGTTAATAAAAACATTTATGCAGAGCTTTAATGAGTTGTGGGCAGCGTAGTGGGGTTAATGTAGTTTTTATGGGTCCTCATTCGTTGTCATTAATTAATCAATAAAAATTTGATGAAGTTTTTAGTTAGGGATTTTCAAAAATAAATAATAAAGATATTAAGACTACTCACAGATATTGCGGCCACTGCACACGTTCATGGGCATCGGTCCTGGGACACTGGTGGCATTCCAATAGTTGCCGTTGCTCTGCCAGCTGCTAGGATACGAGAACACCGAGGCCGTGGTGCTGGCCTCCACCGGCATGAAGCCGGACTGCGAGTAGGAACTGCTGAAGCAGCCGGCGCTGGCTGCTGACCCGATGCCGCCTGTGGTGCCGCTGCTGCTGCTCACACTGGTGCTCACCGATCCCGTCGAGGAGGAGTGCAGGCTGGTCGGTGTCTGTGGCGCCGACGGCGGTTGAGGAGATGTGGAGGAGGCATTGCCGACACTTCCATTAGATCCCGAGCCGGAGACAACTCGCGGCCGGCTGTAGGGAGTGCTGCGCGTGGGCGCCACACTGCGTCCAGAAAGCGAGCGTCCGTACCGGTCGCAACTGGCGCCCGTAGAGGAACCCACTGATGCTGCAGAGGACACGCTGGGACATGATCCCACCAGGCCGTGACCCTGGGCAATGGGCAGCGGGGGCGGAGGGGCTGCCACGGCAGCAGCAGCGGTGGTGTAGTGCGTGGGCGGAGGTATTAGCCAGCCATAGTGGGTGTCATGTGGATACAGCGTGTCCGGACGCTCCTTGGCGTCGAGAAAGGCCTTTGCGAATGGATTGTACTTGATCTTGAGCGAGGTGACCTCCTCGTTCTGGTAGGCTGTCACCGCAATGAACTGTGTCTCGGGAAAGGGATAGGTCACCACATGCCTCTGCTCGGAACCCACGCGGACCAGATGCACTCGCGGCTCATACTTGTGCAGAGAGTTGAGCATTATCTGCAAGGGAATCGTGTGGGCTTATAGAGGCTATAGGGTAGGGTTGCATAGGGAAGGAATCTCACCTGTCCATTGCCGTTGGTCTTGTTGGTGAGCTTAACTTTGGCAAAGGAAATGGGCTCCTTCATCCAATGGGCGCCAAAGTTGGGCGACTCGGGGTGCACGTAGATGGGATTTGAGGGTGGAACCTCAGCCTTGCCACCAGGAACCTAGAAAGATAATGAATCAGGAATTATATAGGGAAGACTTAAGGGGAAATACATATTAATGGATTCTGGCACGTTGTTTTAAATTTGTGGAATCTCTAGCTAGTCGCTTTAGTTAAAGACTTACCCATTCCCCGTTGACGTACTTCCAGCGGTGTGTGTCCACCTGGACAAACTCCAGCAGCACCGTGTACATGGCGGCGGGATCCAGACCTGAGGCGCTGATCTTTACCACGGGAAACATGCGCCTGCAAGGTAATGACAAAAACGGGGATCGCAATTAGCAATTGTAACTGTTATGTAACAGTCGCCTTGCATCCGTGATAGTGGACAAACAACGGACCCAAATGCCATGGCTTGTTTGCCTTTGGCCCAGACCTAAAGCCCCGCACCAAAAACCCAGAGTTCGGCTTGGAATGATATCCGAAGGGAGGAGCTCTTGGAGCCAGGAGGGAGATGGGGCCGAGGAGGGTCTTGGGACTGCGTTGCGGGCAAATATTGGAACGCTCATGCGGGCTCTGTTCCACAACAATTAGTACAAGATGGCGGCTGTTGCCGGGCCATGCTAATTAGCACCTGACCAGGCCAGCAGACCCGACTCTCGGCCCGGTTCCAAGTTCTAAACGCGCGTTTCGCGCACACACACTGACCCTCCATACATATGCCCGTAAATTGGTAAATATTTTTAGTTATTTCAACAAATGCTCGCATGTAAATAAACACACGAACAAACGTAGATCTACACTCACCGAAAAGTGCACAAATTTCGATCACTTTGGGGTTTGGTAGAGTTAGGAAAATAATGGATATACTATGCTTTTTAGGGATCTCTAAATTCTCGTCACTTTATTTTTATATAAAAACGGGAAATTATACTTGTTTTTTGCTCAAAATAAATAGGAGTTGGGATAATTTTTAATTAGCTTTAATTACAATATTTAGTCAAGTTTTTGTTCTCATCGCATTTAAATATTTACCGGAGCTATTCATTATTTTGCCCGAGTGTATTTATCTTTTGGCTGGACTGGGAGAAACGTTAACGCTTCATTATGACTTGCCAACGATGAGCAAGTCGAGATGAAAAACATGGAAAACCAATGCAGCAAAAACAAAAGCGCAAAACCTCATTGCCAATTTGCATAGGAAAACAAAATGCGCCGCCATCGCCATTTAACACATTCGAATTTCGAGCTGAAGCTCTCCCTCCTCCTCCTCTGCCCAGACCCCCAGAAAATTCACTCACCTGCCATTTTTGGTGACGATCATCTCGTTGGTGAGATTCTGGAACCGTAGCCACAACTCCCGGTCGTCCAGGGAAACGCGCAGGTTGCGATCCAGTTCGCTGGGGCTGCTGGCACCACCCACGACCCGGTGGCCGGATCCGCTGGCACCGGCACCGCCCGCAGCCACCGCCACCACGCCACCCAAGCCGTGGCCATGTCCATGTCCGTGTCCATTGTGGGTCACATGCTGCGGCGAGCCACTGCCCCCGTTGGCAGCGCCACCACCACCGCCTCCTCCTCCTCCACCGGTGCCCGACACATTGCCATTGAGTCCGGTAGTTGGATCCACGGCGGACAAGATGTGCGATGTGGTCATGTCAGCTGCAATGCGCAGAAAGGAATGAAATTGAAATCATTTATTAATTGAATGAAGTTTTTCATTTTGGAAAGGAACAAAAAACATATTTTTTATCAAATAAAAAGGATTATATATAATGTAATGAATTAGTGGCAGTAACAGAGGGGCTTTTTGTTAGCTAAACGAATTTTATTATAATAGTCTTAGCACCCATTTGGTTGGTACAGTGTCTCAAAGAGCTCAAGTACTACTTATTAAATTTTAATAACTGATTTAGGAACAGGTACCCTTTACTTACAACTAATATAAATATTTACTGATTTATTTTACCTTTACAAATAATGTTCTAATAAGGTTTCAGACTCTTTCTCATTATTCTTCTCATCTTGATTCTGCTTGAAGTTAGTTTCCTTACATCTTTACTTGTTAAAGAGACATGAGTTTCGGGTCGGGAATACAATCAAGGCTGTGAGCAGTGTGCCTTGGCATTACATCAAAGCAATTTCACCCGCCTGGTCGACGAAGTGTCGGCTTTATGCGTTTACAACACTGTCCCAGGAGCATTAGAAGAATGCTCGGCCAGCGCTCTTGTCGGCTTTTAATTATATTGCACACTTTAGCCATGCCTGGGATCTTGTCTGCGATTGGGATTGGGATTGAGAGTTGAGGCAGAGACCAGAGTCTGGCTCTGAGTCTGAGTCCGTGTCCGAGTCCGAGTCTGAGCCGGCTGAGATGCTGGCTGGCCATAAACAACGGGCACCCTTTTTATTTATGGCCGCGGCAACAAACACCTCTGTTTTCTCTGGGTTTTGCGTCGGGGTCGGGCCAGGGTCACATGGATGCCGTTCCGATGCCGAAACCCCTTTAGATGTGCCGGTTTTGGGTGATGTCTAAATTCTGGGTCCCCTGCCATTCCGCTGAAAGTGTTTCTCGCAATGTTTTGTAATCATAAATTAACAAAATGTATTAATTGTTTTGTTTGTTTTTATTGGGGCCACGAATTGGAGGCGAAGTGCCGCCGTCTAGGATTTTCTTTCTCTTCTTTTTATGAATACACACAGTCCCGACATCCCTCCTCAGCTGATTGCTCTTGCTTCTTGGATCCAATTTTGATTTATGGGAAATCTTGGTGCCCATATTCCATCATAAAAGATGGCCATAACCGAATGTGGTTCGGTGCGTCTTTCTTATTTGTCAACCATTTAATTTGATGGTGTCAAGCGAACAGGTTTCTATGGGGTTCTAGGTGAGACCCGAACCACATAAAATGGTTACAACAATCAATCAGCAGATATGTCTTCCCCAGGGAGTTATCCAGTTGAAAGGGCAAATGAATCAAGTTTAGGAAAACATTTTGTAAAGTTGCCTTAGAAATTATTTCAATTTGTCCTTCAGGCTTAGATGTAATATTTACATAAGGTTTGTCTAATATACTTTAATCCTTTAATCTTTAGCAGCCAATTAAAAGTTGCCCACATCGTATTTATTTCAATCAGTTGACTTTCAAAGTTGAACCTTGTCTAACCCTTTCAACGGCGGAGACGAAGTCAGTTTATGGATGTTCAAAGGTTTCCGTTTTCCCGTTTTCCCGCTTTCCCAGCTTCCCCGCCGCATTATCCTAATTTTCACGCAATTCTTGGCGGGTTTTTCTCATGTCCCCAATAGACGACACCATAAAAATTCACTCTTCATGACGGTGCCGCTCATGGGCACAGCTCGGCACGGCGTGTTTGTGTTCCACATCGATCCGCTCCACCACCACCGCCGGCAGCACCACCACTCCAGGCAGCAGTTACTCGGTGTCCCAGCTTCGGCTCCATCACTAAGCTTAATGAAAAGCTGTTTTTGTGTGTTGTCTCCTCGGCGGAGGGCGCGTGTGTGTGCCGGCTTCTACGGGTATATACATATAGTATAGTATACTTTGACTTTTGATGGCAGCCATGACGGGTTTGGGGTTTGCATTGGACTCTTTCCCCATCCGCCTCGTTGTTGTCTTTGTTGATTTTTGAATCATTTCGTGACTTTGATATTTACCCAGACGCTTTGAGAGGTTTTTTTCCCCCCATATTTTTCGTATGAAAAATGTGCGCTGTTCGAAATCGAACCGAACCTTTTGTAATATGGCGCTTACGAGCTCAAATAGAAGTACAAAAAGTACATGCGAACATGTACTAATGGTTGCGAATGGAAAAATATTGAGGGATTTAGATATATATATATAGATTTGTTTTTGTTTTTTACATCAATGTTGCTTTAATCTTAACAAAATCATTATAAAAGCATAAAAGCATTTTTAAAACAACCTTATACTGAGTGGATTTCATTAAATAGGCTTTAATTGGATGCACACTAAATGGACTGATGACTATTATGTCTTTTATTTGTGGCATTTAAAACGTTATTTAAATAATTATACTTTATATTCAGGCGTTAAATGTGCCTACTTAAATGGTTAATTTACCAGAATAAATGGAATACTTAGTTGCCTTTTTAATTAATACTTTTGAACTCGTTTTAAATAACGAAATTAAATTAATAGAGACATTCTTAGTTGCCTTTTTAATTAAATGAGAAAAATTGAACCAATAGACACAAATAATAAAATATATTTCATTTATATACTTTTTTATCTATAACATTTTGTTGATTCCCTTATTAAATCGACCGCAAATTCCAGACGTGGCACGTGTATTATTATTATTATTATTATTATTATTGATTCGTAAAGTATATCGATTTCTTGGCCATACTTCGCACTTTGCTCAAAAGGATTATATTTCGCACCTGCTCAGGATGCTAGCGGGTGGCGGCTACGATGACAACTCGCTGTGGTAGCCCCTTCGGTGGCGATTAAAATGAATTTGCTAAATTTCACACACCACTTCGCATGAAAATAAACCGAATTTAGATTTTCAGGCACTGCGGAGGCGTACGCAGTTTTCTGGGGCATAAAAAATGAAGGCAGCTAGTCACCGTGACCCTTGACACCTTCAAATGCAGCTCCTTAATAATATAATAATAACATTTAAGGCATTTGGTAGTGACTACTGCTTTTGCCGGGGGCGGATGGGCGTGATTGTCACACTTTTGTTTTCTGCACTCCACGGCACAGTGATAAGCGCACTTTATGAGGGGCATACTAAAATTTTGTACAAACTGTAATTAATTAGTAAGCATTTGTCAAGTACTAAACGATCTGCGGGGGCGCAGGCGGCGGGCCCGGGAGCGGTCTGCTTATGGCAATCTTTGATTTGCATTTAATAGGATAATTTTCACATGCGTCGTAATTGGCCGATCTAAGTCGGTCGGTGTTTTTTGGCAATCCATGTCTACGTTGAAATTCTTATGTCCCCACTAATTTGCGTGTGAACGTGTGCCACGCCCACGGCCGCCACAGATATAGCTGCTCCTCCCGCCCCGGCTTCTGCTGTTTTATGTCATTAGAGGTATTATTAGGATCGTTAATGGGGGCTTTTGTCACTTGCTCGCTGGATTTCGGGCCCCTCGTCAACACTTCATTCTGTTTTTCTCTCTTTGGAAGAGTGTCAAAAAGTGTCTGCTTGGTGGTTGTGTTTGGATTCGGCATTTGATTTTCACACGTTCGTTTAAATAGGTTTGCCAATTTGCTATTTGATTACGTTTATGGTCATATGTCACACGGGAATATAAGCATAGACATTTTCGGAGAATATAAGGTAATGCCGAGCACTTTAAGCGCCATCTCTTTTGGGGTCAAGTTCGGGAAAGGGTCACTTTTTAGGGATCTGACTTAGACTGGAGGATGATGGTTAAGGTGGAGAGATTTTGTCTTCTAAGGGCTATGGTTGAATTGCATAGATTTTCCATTTTATATGGTTTTAAACTGTGATTAAGGAAGTTTTAATATATAATTCTATGAACTAGATTAACAGGTCCTGTAGGTTGTTCATCAACATTTCTAAAATATCATAGGTAAGCTAAAAATATTCGCATTTTTTGGTTCGATATTTATCAATATTTTTAAACTACAATTTTGTTGAAAAATTCAAGTTTAAAATACTCATAACTAAGCAAATAGAGCATTAATTTTAATTCGCAACCCTTTCTTATGTTAATTTTTATTGCGTTAATAAATCTGCATACTAAATTTAAAATTTAAGAAAATTAAAATTTTTGCCAATTTTTGACAATTTTAATGATGTAACCCCTTATCTTTTTTTCGAAAAAATGGAAAAATTTTCGAAAATTTATTTTTTGACCGGACATGGCTAGATCGAATCGGCTGTTGATGCTGATCAAGAATATATATGATTTATGGGGTCGGAAACGACTCCTTCACATTTTTACAATGTATTGACTACAATTAAAATACCCTTTAAAGGTATAGAAATAAAGTATTTTTATAGGCATATTTTTTGAGTAAATCCCAGTTTTTCAAATACCATAACTCAGCCAAAAATGTCTTATTTTTAATTCGGTTAACTTTTCTATGCTAGTTTTTTAATGGTTAACAAATCTGCTTATTTTTATTTAAAATTTAAAATATTACAATTTTTGACAATTTTTGAAAATTTTAATGATGTATCAAATTTTGAAATTTCAAAAAATTTTCGAAAATTTATATTTTGTCCAGACATGTCTAGATCGACTCGGCTGTTGATGCTGATCAAGAATATATATGGTTTATAGGGTCGGAAATGACTGCTTCACAGCGTTAGCAGCTTCCGATCCTAAATCTTAGAAATATGTGGGTATCGGAACTCACTCGCCTGAGAGGGTTCGGTTAAAGGTCGTAATTCATTAAAACAACGGAACAGTATTTTATAAGGAACAAATTAGTTT
Source organism: Drosophila bunnanda (assembly GCA_035046265.1). Classification (NCBI taxonomy): domain Eukaryota; kingdom Metazoa; phylum Arthropoda; class Insecta; order Diptera; family Drosophilidae; genus Drosophila; species Drosophila bunnanda. The sequence goes on from JAWNOB010000075.1 coordinate 12,015,882, forward strand.
TCATTTTGTATAGAACAATAAATTAAATTAACTAAAATGGGTCAGATTTTATAGACATTTTCTATCTAAACTTTCTCATTTTTACTGAAAGTTATTACCAAGATAGACTTACATATTTGGAAAACTTTTCCCCGCCGCAATTCGGCGTTCTCGTTATAATCCAGTGGAAGAGCTCCTCGCAGTCTTAGATTAAACTAGTTTTCAGATATCAGTTTAGCTTAAAACACTCCCAAAAGCACACACTTTTCCAAAGGATCACTTAAATTCGCGGATTTTGAATTTAATGGATTTAATGGAGACTTTCAAGGTGCGAAGAGGAAGCGCGTGAGTGTATCCCTTGTGTCTCGATTCGCCTTTTGAGTTTTTCGATTCGATTCGAGTTCCGTCGAGTTGTGCACTGCCGCCGAGCGTGTGTTTGCGTTGCCACCGTTCCCGAGCTAATGATCGACGATCGGTGCTAATTTCTTCAACCATCACAAGCCGCGCTTTTGGTGCCTCTATTCCTCGTCTTTGGTCAGTTTTTTTTTCGTTGTTGTTGCTTCTGGCCCTGATGGCCGGCTAGCTGGCTAGCTGGCTAACTGGTTACCGCTCCTATGGCCGTCCCGCTCTGGCCCAACCGGTGATCGGTCGGGCCAGGTGAGGCCACGCCCCCTAACAGGTAGGGAGCGATGGTGTGGCATCTCTGTCCCTCTCGCCCGGGTCCATGTGCGGCCATTGCGCCAAGCAACAAGCAGCAGCGGCCGCAGGTAGGAAGCCTTGGCCGGTGGGGGCTTCTCAGGTGGGTCGGATAGCTCAGGGCGAGCACAACTCGCGGGCTTGGAGGCTGGAGTCCTGCGGCTGTGCCGCCCTTTTTTTTAGAGCCCGTGGATAATCGTTCAAACTTTGCATGCGCCAAAAATTAAGTGAAACGTGTTCCCATTGTGCACAATCACTGCACGGAAAAATACTATATGGTGAAAGTTTCGGAAAAGCGAAAATAAATGCAATTTTTTAATTCAAAATTAATGTTGCATTATTAATCACAAAAAAGAGCTTCAAATTGTTGCTGGGCAAGATTATTTATTCATAATAACAAATGAATTGAATATCATTTAAACCCCAAAAAATATAGAGAAATATATCCAAGACAGCCTGATAAATCTCTTCATATGATCCCATTTTAAGATGTGAATATATTTAATGAATTTCTCTCCGTGTTTTAAAAGGCGAAAATAAATGCAGTTCTTTAAGTTAAATTAAAAATTAATGTTGCATTATTAATCAAAAGAAAAATAGGATCTAATTATTGCTAGAGGGCATTTGAAAGAGTTGGAATATTAGGCAAAATTATATATTCATAATAACAAATGAATTAAATATATAATAAACCCCAAATAATATAGAAATATATCAAAGACAGTCTGATAAATCTTTCCATATGATCCCATTTTAACATGTTAATATATTTTATGAATTTCTCTCCGTGTGGTTTAAAGCGAAAATGAATTAAAAATTAATGTTGCATTATTAATCACAATAAAGAGCACTTCAAATTGTTGCTAGGGAGCATTTGAAATAGTTGGAATATTAGGCAAAATTATATATTCATAATAAAAAATTAATTGCATATAATTTAAACCCCAAACAATATAGAAATATATCAAAGACAGCCTGATAAATCTTTCCATATGATCCCATTTTAATATGTGAATATATTTAATGAATTTCTTTCCGTGTGGCTAAAGTCTGGAGTCAGTGTCCGTCGCAGAATGGCTTTGATTTGTTTAGACGCTCGTTTCGTGATTTGTGTGCGCAACCAATTAAAACTTTGTATTTTTTTCCACGGGGTCTGTTTGTAGTTCAAAACGGGTTTGCCGTTCCAACACTCTTTCTTTCTTTTTTTATATATTTTTCTGTTTAAATTTTCAGCTGAATTTCGAGTTGTAAACATTTGACGACTGAGCACGTCAGTTTGTGTATGTGGCCAAAATATGAGTTGGCCCCGGGGCGGAGTTGCTGGCCTTTTTTATTTTTTGGGGCGGTGCGTGACAGGTTTCGGCCAGACGAGATTCGCCATCAAAATTAGAACGATGAATGGCTAAATGTCTCGTTTATATAGTATAGATTAGTCAAGGATGACTGTACATTGGTGAAAATAATGAAATAATACAATAATACATCTTCTAATTAATTTTTTGCTCACATTCAATTACTTGATAATACAAAATGTCTACTTGAAATAAACTAAGTTAATAGATTTTCATTTCTTTCAAGTACCTTTTTATATTCCAAAGTTATTCTGGGCCTTTGATATATTTATAATATCCATAAATATTTTTTATAGAATTATAAAGTATGATAGTCCCTGTATAACATTTTCATCTGAAACCAAGATAACTCCAATTAGAATGGTTTATAAGCCTTGAAATTACTAATAACAAACATCTAAAAATATGTATTTTATTTGTTTCGTTATTGTCTCAATTTGGGTGCTAATTTCACAGAATATATTATATAAAGCAAGAGGCATTTGCTTAGTCTACAATATATATAATTAGTTGCTTCGAAAGTTTAAAATATATATTTATGAGCCGCAATGCGGCAACAATTTATAGCTTTTTCGTGATTTTCGAGATCACGCGCATCTTGCGGCATCTTCTCTTTTGAATTTTGACTTTTTTAAAGTCTACTTCATCGTGAATGGATCGACTTTATCGAGGGGGTCTGGGAACGGTCGATGAAGTTGGGCATTCTATGGCGCTGAAAGACAAACACCGGCCAACGATGGCCATTAGTTTAAGGTCTGCTACAGCAACGGCAACAACTCGACGGGGTAAATGAGAAAAATCAACAGAGCAGGGAACTCAATAAAATGCCCGCTCATGAAAATGGAGGGGAGGCCTGTGGCGGACTGGGAGGGAGGCTGTGCGGCCTAGCTAATGGAGAAATGTATCTGGCGGATAGACAAGTGAATCGAATGGATCGCCATGTAGTTGTCGCACCCGTGACGAATGTCTGGCTACCTATATCCCATAGTCGGTCGGTCGGTCGGTCGGTCGGTCGGTCGGTTGGTCATTCATTAAAGGTGCCGCACGTTTTCATTAAGAATCCGTTTCGGAGGAGTACGCGGAAATGCAGGCCTCGGCAGACACGATCAACCCTTTCGCTGGGAGATGTCGTCCTTGCCCTAAATATTCACCGCACGGCATTGTAGATGTTTTATGGGCAATCCTTTCTGCTTGTGTGTTTGCAAACAATTCGATTTTATGGCCGCCTAAGCGAATTTCCCCGCCTCAATTAGGCTGAGGTTGTAAACTCATAAAGCAAACACGCAAGAGTGCGAACGCCGAGCAGGCAGGCAGGCAGCCGGCAAAAAAAAAATGAAGCAGGAAAAAGGAAAAACATAACGGAGGGTAAATGGGGCAGGACGGGCTCGGTTCGGTTTGCGCAGGATGCGCGCGCAAATATATCCTTTTGGGCGCAATTAGCCGTCGGGAAAATCCCGGAGCCGATATCATCGAACCCAGGGCGCACCCAGCGATCGAGTTCGTGTCCGAAGTCTTTCGTTCGCCATTCTTGGCTTTCCGCCCATGGGTTCGCCCCTTTCTAGTCTGCTCTGTTTGCTCGAACCCAGAGACCGGAGACCGGAGATCGGAGACCGGAGACCCAAAACCCAGACACATTTACATATTGCTCGTTTTCTGCTGTTTTGCGCCGCGCTTAAGTATGTTTGCCCGGCCCGAGATCTCTCTCTCACTGTTTGCTCTTGGCCATCTTGAACATCTTGACCATTTCTTTGCCATCTTGCCCTGTTTGCCGCTCGTCTACTTCTCACCCTCTGCTACAGGATCCGTGGTTTCCTGGAACCAAGCACAGCTTGGAGCTTGCACATCCCAAACTTGAAAATGGCGTGAGTCAGCAAACATAACATGGGAAAGCCAAATGAAGACCACTTTAAGCCAATGTTGACTTGGCTGCGAGAATAAACTGTTGCAATAAGTTGCATAATTTCACTAGAAGCTTATTAACAACTTTGCAGTTTTAAATGCAGAACTTGTTATATGAAAAATTGCAGATTGTTATACTTTTAATAGGTTTGCATTAGGAATAACATTTATTTCATTAAATAACAATGAACAGTAGAGACTTTGCCACTTCTGTAACAAGATGGATTAGCTTCTCTTTCTTAACCGAATATAATTTAGTTCATTTCACGATCTGCCTTGAGACAGAGGATAGCTAATGGCTGGTACGGGATGCATTTGTTCTAGAAATCCCACGGCAATGTTAGGCATCGGAGGAGTCTTGGTGGAAAGTCTTGGAAGTCTGGTCAAGGCTTTCCTGGTTCGGTCTTCTCTTGAAATAATCCCAGATGCAATCAATTCTGCGCCATAGGAGAGTAATGATCCACAGTTCGGTGATCAATAGGCCGGCTTTTCCCCAGCTAACGTAACCAGACTTGGACAGTTTTGTGGCCACCTTATAGAAAAACATGTACAAATTTGTAAATTTTGATGTCGGCTGTGCCCAGAACTGCAAAGGTGGAATCTGTGTCCAAAGGCGCCGTCGGATGATATCGCGCAATGAGACTACGTCCTGTTTGCTGTCCAATTTTCTAAACTCTCCGTCTAGCACATGATATATGGTTAACGGCTCAAAGGCTGACATCCGAATGCGCAAGGTGGCGTCCTCGAGGGGATCCCCGAAAGCCAGGCTCACGTTGTCGATCGTGATCAGCATGCGCTGAAGGCTCCGCTTGAGGTCCTGGCAATCCGCTTCGAGCTTTGAGCACAGGACCACCAGCCACTCGTCGCTGTTGATCCGATCCAAGTTGTTCTCATCGAGCGCGTTAATGATTCGATTCCCTGGCAAACAGGTTAGGAAAACCAAGAGGAATACATTTAATATGAAGATTACAAAATAACGAATAAACATCTTTTAGTTGGATTTTATCAATAATTATGATTTTTTTATAGGGATTATAACGAAGTATTTTAACAAATGAAAGGAAAATATCAGAAAACTAGATGTACATGGAATATATGGGAATACATAATCTGTAACTAAGGAAAGGGTAGGAGAAAATAGAAGATTGGTATATCATCTGAAAAATTAAGCATATATATATTCCGTTCGATGTAATATTCAGCTAATAATTTTTACCCCATTCTATTAATGTAAACTTTAAACAATAAATAAATAAATAAACTAACTTCGGAAAACTGAACATTTGAGAATTATAGGATTGAATAGGAAATCTATCATATTTAATGATATTTTTATACGGTATTTAAAAATTAAAAAAAAAAATTCATTACTAACCCAAAAATGCATTAATTTTAATTCGGAAAGCTTTCGTATGTTATTTTTTAGGAGGTTAATAAATCTGCATACCCAATTTAAAATTTAAAATCTTAAAATTTTTACCAATTTTTGAAAATTTTAATGATGTAACCCCTTATCTTTTTTTGAAATTTCGGAAAATTTTCGAAAATTTATTTTTTGACCGGACATGGCTAGATCGACTCTGCTGTTGATGCTGATCAAGAATATATATGATTTATAGGGTCGCAAACGACTCCTTCACATTTTTAAAACCTTCTGACTAAAATTAAAATACCCTTGAAATGTGTAAAAATAAAGGAGTTTTATAGGCTTATTTTTTTGGTAAATCCCAGTTTTTCAAATACCACAACTAAGCCAAAAATTGATTAATTTCAATTCGTTTAGCTTTTCTGTGCTAGTTTTCCAATTGTTAACAAATCTGCATATTCAGTTTTAAAATTTAAAATCATAAAATTTTTGCCAAATTTTGAGAATTTTAACGATGTAACCCCTTATAAAATTTTCAAATTTGGAAAAATGTTCGAAAATTTATTTTTTGATCGGACATGCCCAGATCGATTCGGCTGTTAAAGCTGATCAAAAATATATATAAATTATAGGGTCGCAAATGACTCCTTCACTGCGTTAGAAACATTTGACTAAAATTATAATATCCTGCAGGGATTCAATTTGAAATTGTATGCTTATTATACCTTATCGAGGAGTACAGTTGACACCATCGAACGCTGACAGGACATTAGCATAAGATGGCTATCGGAGCAACTCGAGAGCTGTTTCTGTTCCCAAACTCTGCCGTCTGAGTGTAAATAATTACCGCGCAACAGCAATAATAACTGGTGGACTGCGGGGGGAGTGGCCTCCTCGAGGAAGGATCCGATGGGAGGACCTGCTCTAATGACCACAATAAATTATTTTCATTTAGGGGCATTTAGCATAGAGAAAAAGCCGAGTGGCTGGTAAAGAAATAATTTATAGCTGTTGAAAACTTAACATGTTCATTTGGCCAGCATGTGTGTGTGTGTTGGGAAATTGTTTGGGTGTGTGGTGTGTGTTTGTGTGTGTGTGTGGGCCCAATAATAATGGCGCTTGTTAAGGCTTATGAGTAAATGTTTGGGTGTGTGCGTGCGTGGGACAGCAAATGAAAGGACCTTGGCAAGCATTCGCCTGGACATCCCACACACACAAACACACAGAGAATTCCCCTCCCCAAACACCAAGGACATGCCCCAACTATTTGGTATGTATTTCATGTGTGTGTGTGGAAGGGTGGGTGAGCGGGTGTGTGGACACAATTGTTGCTGTTTCATATGGTCTCTGGTTGTGGCTGCTGCCACGAACAGAAAAATTACAGTTGCATACACATTTGCCTGTGTTAAATTGTCCCACAACCAATACAAAGTGACCTTTTCATTTATTTTTATGATGCCCCTGCCTCCCGCCGCACTGGCCCCACAATGCCCATTTTCCCGCCCCCCCATCAGCACATGTTACCGAGCCCCGGTCTCGGGCCATAAAAAATAGTTCGCCCAATCCAACTTTCCTGCGGCAACAAATGTTGGTTACTTTGGCCGAAAGAGGATTCCTGCTGCTGCTGGATAAAGTGTATTTTGTTTTCTGTATTTTTTCTTTGTGGGATTTTGAATTTGTTTATTTGAGTCTGGGCCTAATGGAAGGGAAATCTGCAGATGCCCATTCGGGTGCCATGTAATATTATATCTGTATCTGATGAAGGCCTTTTTGTTGATGGCGTTTATGGTGTATTGTGGCATTTTTTTCATTACCCTTTGCAGCTTAAATATGCTATGATCTGCTTGGCTTAAACATTTTAATTGGCTCTTCAAGGAAAATATATAGAAGCTTTTCTTGAGTAGAAACAAGTTTTTCACATTTGCGAAGTTTGAAGAACTTGCTTCTAGCTCAAGTTTTAAATAGTTGACATTGAACCATAGTGGTGCATTTTGGGTAATAAGAAGCCAAAGTTTATGGAATAATAAATAATGCAATAAGTTCCTCCAAATATTTAATTTCTCCCATATGTGAAGTATGTTATATTATCTACTTTTTTTGCGGCTGCCTGGGGCTTATCAATCTTATGGAACTCGGTGCGGCTCTTATGCTCTTCCGGATTCCCCTTGGCTTTTGGCCTTCTTCCTGCTGCAGTGGATAGCCAAGTTTGCCAAGGCTCTCGAAGTTGATTCTGCACTTCATCGGGAAAGAAAACAAAATGTTGCAGTTTAAGCTTTTAGCCAGACTCTTCAGTCGGCGAACGAGTGCAGTGCACTTGGCCTGGGGTGGGCGATGATACACGAAAATTGAATATACAGTGCACTGAGCGAAGGAAATAATTTGAAATTTATAAAATACTTTTACTTTAAAAATAAAACAAAATCAAGAAATACCAAATGAAGCTATAGGTGTCTGGTTATAATGTATTATATTTCCCAATTCTCGGCAGATTTTTCCCAAGTGCACTCCTGTGCGAGCTCGTTATCGAAGGACACAAGTGCGGGAATATATCTGTTCGCTAGCCTGGGGGCCATTCGACTGGGCCATCAATTATATGTTGCTTTTCCTGCCTTTGACTCAATCATCTGCTCGTTTGGAGGCAGCCGGAGCTCCATAATTTCCATTAGAAGCGCCCTGGGTCCGAACTGAACCAAGTCCAGTCAAAGGCAGCTTCCGACCCAAAATGCCTACGAGTCCTGCCGGCCAGTTTTGACCGCTTTGGCAGCCAACAATTCCGGCTATGCCAAACTGCAGTTTTGGCTGTTCGTTCAGTTCGTTTGTTTCGGTTTCGGTTTTGGGTTTCGGTTTGGGTTTGGGTTTGGTTTTCGGGTTTTCGGGGTTTGTTTTCCGTTTGGGTTCGCTGTGTTTTCCCAACAAACACCCATCCACCAACAACGAAATGTTGAAAAACTTTCCCCTGCATAAATTTGATTTATTAATAAATTATACACTCCTCTCCGCAAAAATGAAATTCAATTCTATTTCCGTTTATTTACTTGCAGGTGAGTGCGGGCTGTGCGAGGCCACCTGAAAATCGGTGCTCTGAAATCTACGCAAAATTGAATTGCCATTTTGTGTGTATGTATCTGGGCACTTACATATGTTTTCCGGTAAATTGATGTTTAAATCTAAAACGAATTGAGTGCCTGTTTGTGAAGCAAACCATTGCAAATTTATATACATATATTTCTTATATATATATATATTTTTTTTTTTAGCCTGCCTAAAAGCAGGTCATCGAAAAACAATTTTATTTTCACAAGCCAGCTGTAGAAAAGTATGCAACTACAAAGGAATATATGCATTTATATATATGTCGGCACTAAAACCGATTTACAAGGTGACGCTTGGTGTGACGTCAGCCATTTGTTGTTTTGTAGTTTCTGGCAATTTAAATATACATTTCTGTTCTTTAACATATGATTTGCTTTGCTTTTTCTAGAGGCAACTCGTTTTGAAAGCCTTTTGATTAAGCACTTTGAACCTTTGCTGAAAACCTAAGAAATGAATAATCACATATCTATTAGATATTACTATCATTAGGATTTTATCTAAAGTAAAACTTAGTGACCTATTAGTAACATCGAAATGTATTATATATTATCTTGTGTAGGTTTATTTAACTCGCAGTCTTTCCCTGTATGAATTATGCAAAAAGAATCGCCCAATTAATATAATAAAACTTTTAGTAAACTTTATTTTACCAATTGCAATAAGTATATTAATGATTAGTGTTATTAATCTATCGACTCATAAACAAAGTTTGAACATACACCAAAATCGTAAACACTTTAATCTCTTCATTACTTTCTTTACACTTTCCATTACCAAAGTCATCCCTTTAATTTATAAATACCCTTTTATTCCCTGACCACTCTTTCTCCTTTAAAAAGTATAAAAAAGTCTCAATCATTATGAAGTTTGCAGGGAATTACAGTCGTTATATCGACTGGCAATCAATGAATTTAATATCGATACTCAGTTGAACGTGGTGACAAGGCAGGGCTCCAAGAGCAAAGGCAGAAAATTTGAATAGGCCTCCGCCTGTGAGGAGAGTGTTCGGTGCCAGACAATATTTGCATAGCCAGGAGGAGCTGGTGGAGAAAGTGCCAGAGAAAGTGCAGATGATTGCGCTCACACATTGAGTTGACACTATTGGAAATACATTGCGTTTGCCTTGCTCTCCGGAGTCAAATGAGTTTTGCATAAACAAACATTGCCGATAGGTCCAGTAGTCCCTTGCTACCTTTTGTCATTAAATATCAGTTGGGGAAGCTATGGTATAGGGTCTGGAATAGAGGATACCATACATTATAGTGTCATGTGTTATCTATGGGATTTTAGAATCAATTACAAATAAATTAGTACATGAAAGTTCAGTTGTCATGATTTCAAGAACATAGGATACAAGAATTAACTAAAAATAATTTAATATTAATTTATTTAGTATTAAATCCATAATTATTTGATGTAGAAAATTTTCACGAAAACATTACTTTATAAGGTCTTTACAGGTTTCCATTTCCCGCTTTTCTTTAAATCAGTAGCAGGTAAATTACACTGTTAATGGGTATAAAAAAATATATATATTTTTTACCAGGATTGCAGAACTAAAAAAATCTGCTCAATGCTCTAGCTGGGAATGCATAATTAAGGCAAACAAGAAAAATGAGCAAGCCCTTGCCGGCCATTTAAGATTATTTCTTTTTGTGTTTGCCACATTTTGTAGAGTTCCTGCAGCAGGCGAGCTTGCTTCCGTTTTTCAAATTAAAATACGTTTAGCTTGGAGTACACGTACTCATTTATCATTTTATTATGGCCAAGGCAACAAGGACGGCATAAGGCAGGAGTTTTTCGCCATTCTGACCGTTTTGTTTTCTTGCGCACTCTCGAATATTACGTGCCGGCCAACGGGGCGCATGAGTAATGCGAGCACATTGTGCACACGAGTCTTGCCTCGATTTTGGAATTGAAGTTTTGCCCTGTTGTCTGACGACCTGTGTCTCCTCTGTACGTTTTCCGAGTTTTCTTATTACAGCACCCGTTCTGCAATGCGAATTTCGTTCAGCAGATTTCCATTAATGGTCACCAGCCGCCCCACTCCCGTCCTTTGTTTTCAGCTCCGTGCCAGCAGCAAATATGAGCAGGAAAAACTCTGGACAATGATAGCGACGAGCACACAGTAGAAGTTTCAGGGTTCCTTTGAGTTATAGACAAGGAAAATATTGTTATAAGAACTTATGAGGTGGCCGCAGAAATTTCTCTTCACTTAAAAACAATACTAAGGCAGATAAATATACTTCTTTTAAGAAAAAACCAAACGACATCTTGAAGTTAAATATTTAATTTTCGGTTCATAGCACATCAAATATTTAACATTTTGGGTTAAATTATTTGAATTTCTCTTACCTATAAATATTCCAAACTTCTTTCAGTGTCGAAAACAACTAAATTCTGTTGCAATTTCATTTCGCTTGTCCTGCATCGGGCTCCCTTCTTTCTCGGTACTTGGTTTGTTTCACATTTATATTCATTTGTTTTCCGTTTTATTTACCCAGCTCAACCGCAGCAACAAACAACAGTGCTGCTGGGTGTGTGTGTGTGCATGTGTATATTTAGGTGTTTGTATAATTTTCACAGAAAGCCGAGGGGAAAATGCCCGCATTAGAAATTTTTAGGGGGCAGCGGCGACGCGAACCAAATTCATTCCCCAAGTTATCGCCGAATATATATATTTTTGTGGGGCTGCTGGGCAAAAAGTTGAAACCCCAAACACGATGACCAAGTTTGTGGCCTTCAACTAATTAATTGGGTATTTGTTTGGCTTTGCTCGGCTGGGAATTCAAGCAATATATTTTAAGATATTCCTCTGAGGCCCCCCAAGGATCAGCTGGGGTGTTATCGGTTGGCTAGAATTTTAATTACAAATTTTCACGTTTACTTAGCGTTTCTATTTCCGCGGAGGAAATGTATTTTCATTCTTGTCTTTGCTATATTATTATAGCTATATTAAAGGAAGGAGGCATTTCCGACCCTATAAACCATATATATTCTTGATCAGCATTAACAGCCGAATAGATCTAGCCATGTCCGGTCAAAAAATAAATTTTCGAAAATTTTCCCATTTTTTCAAAAAAAGATATTCAAAAATTGAAAATTTTTATTTTTTGAAATTTTAAAACTAAATATGCAAGTTTGTTAACCATTAAAAAATTAGCACATAAAAACTAACCTAATTGAAATTAATGCATTTTTGGCTGAGTTATGATATTTAAAAAATTGGGATTTACTCAAAAAATAAGTGTAAAAAATCCAGAAGCTTTTAATAATATGAAGGAGTCATTTCCGACCCTACAAATCATATATATTCTTGATCAGCATGAACAGCCGAGTCGATCTAGCCATGTCCGGTCAAAAAATAAATTTTCGAAAATTTTCCGAAATTTCAAAAAAAGATAAGGGGTTACATCATTAAAATTTTCAAAAATTGGCAAAAATTCGAATTTTTTTAAATTTTAAATTGAGTATGCAGATTTATTAACCGAATAATAACTAGCATAGAAAAGCTTTCCGAACTAAAATTAATGAATTTTTGGCTGAGTTATGATATTTGAAAAACTTGGATTTACCCAAAAATATGCATGTAAAAATCCTTTATTTTTATACCCTTGAAGGGTATTTTACTTTTAGTCAGAAACTTGTAACACATGAAGGAATCATTTCCTACCCTAAATTTCATATTTATTCTTGATCAGCTTCAACAGGCGAGTCGATCTAGCCATGTCCGGTCAAAAAATAAATTTTCGAAAATTTTCCCATTTTTTTAAAAAAAGATAAGGGGTTACATCATTCAAATTTTCAAAAATTTGGCAAAAATTTGAATTTTCTTAAATTTTAAATTGAGTATGCAGATTTATTAACTTAATAAAAACTAGCATGGGAAAGCTTTCCGAATACAAATTAATGCATTTTTGGCTTAGTTATGAGATTTTTAAACTTTGATTTGTCGAAAAAATTAAGGTTAAGCTTAGTTTTAAGCTTAGTTATGATAGATTTCAGATACTATCCTATAATACTGGTAGGGTATATAAACTTCGGCTTCCCAAAGTTTGTTTGCTTTATTGTTTTTTACTTCATTTCCCATTTAAAATCTTATTTGAGGAATATTTCCTTTTTAGTAAATATTACTGTGTCCTTATGTTCTCAAAACGAATTGAATTGTTTATTTTGCAAGAAAACTTGAATGGAACTTTTACCTCTTACCTCCAATTCTCGCCTCTTCCCCATTTATTTACCTTTAAGAGATCGAACACTTGCCAACTCACATTTCCACTCCAAACAAAGTTATTTGGGGAACTCCTTAAGCACCATCAAATGCTGCATCCTTGTTCATTACTTCCCTCAACTTTCAAATGGGAAACTTCGGAGGGACAGAGCCCGGACAGGCAGCCAACTGTGCTTAAGATTTCCGCCTCTGCCTCGGACAAGCGAAAGTATTGCTAATTGCAGTTTGTCCACAGGGAAGAAGCAACAAGCTGTCCAGAGCCTGAATCCACCTTCTCCAAACCCCAACCAGACCCCATCCAGACGCCCATCCACCAAAGCTCGACCACTGAAAAGTTGGATAAGTTACCGCTGTAATGTGACCAAACTAGTAGTAGTCGAGGCTCAAGGATCTCGTGCGGGGTATTTAAATATTATGAAAGGTATAATGAGTTCTGTCAGATCTGAAATTTAGTTAATTTATTAAAAAAGCTACAACATGTTTTATGCCTTAAAAAATATAGTATAAATATTATTAGGATTAGGTTTAGAGTACTTTACTATGACTTACCTGTATTTAACTAAAGAATTCAGAAAGTGAAAGTAATAGAGAAAAGATAGGGTACTTTAAATACATTTTTTACAATTTTAGTAACAATTTATTATAATTGTTTATTCATTAAGGGGATAACTACTATATTTTTCCAAAGAATCCAATCTAAAGTAGTTTTAAAATACATTAAAGATACTTAGCAGATAGCAAAGTTAGTATCAGGTATCTTCTTCACGAGTCCCTCGATTACGGTTTTCTCACTTGCAATCCGTGGAGTGTTTAATACTTTTTCTTTTTTGGCAAAAGGAAAACTCGGGGAAAAGTGGGAAAAGCAACGGTATGGCAACAAAGAGTGCCGCCACTAGCCGACGGCTCCGGGGGAAAAAGAGCGTGCTTTGCCGGAAAAATGCTGTCCCTGTCCGGACTCCGGGAGCGTGAAGGGCGGACAGGGGGTCGGTTACGGTTACGGATCCGGGTCCGGGTCCGGGTCCGAGTCCGGGTCGCTTTGAACTTGCGGCTCCGCCTGTTCCGCCCGCTGCTTGCTACTTTTTGTGACATTTTCGCAGAAGGTTTTTGCATTCGTGCAACTTTTTGTGCAGCTCTGCGTTTTATGGTGGCAACACAACACACAGATAGGGGGAGGGGCTGTGGGGGGGCGTGTCAGCTGGCAGCCTTAAAGTTTGCATGCCCGTTAATTTTGTTTGCGCTGGCGAAGAGTGTGAAAATTTATTCTAAGCTCTCGCCCGCTCTAATTTCTGCGGCCGGTCCCGAGAGAGGTGTGAGAAACCGTGGAATGAACTCAATTATTTCGGTTAAATACAAAAAATTAATATATAAATTTAATATTTTCACTGCTAATAAATTGCTTAAAACATTAAGTGATTTATGCTTTAACAGTTCCCCGGAAGACAACAAGACGCAGCTTTTAAGAGTCCTAAAAAATCAGCTTTCACTGCTAGCTTTCAGTTTTATACTCTACAAAAGTAGTAGTTCTCTTTTCTTAAGATACATTTTTATTCCCTTTGACTTTGTAGTTTTTCCGCTAAAACTTATTGGCTTAAACTCACGGTGCATGGAGGCATCGTGCGTGCGGGAAAGTTTCCCTCGACGCGTCGAAAAGTATGCAAATTATTAGGAAAGTTTTTCTCATTTTTCACAGCTCCTCCTCGGCTGGCAGGGCTGAGTTTTCTCACATTTGACAATTGCCAAATCCTCGTTGGTTGCCACATCTTGGGCGACATGGAGTAAGTGGCAGGAGGACCTAAGTGCGCACAAAAGTAGGCTAAATTATTAATGTGCCCCACTAGCCAGTGCCCCAGGACATGCACACAAGCAATCACAGACTGCTGGCCGGCGGCAGCAAGCGTCAGGTTCGGGGGACATCCTTCTGGTGCTTGGTCCTGCACTGAACAAAGTAAATGATTAGGGATTTTTAAAGGTTTAAAAAGAAATTCAGTAACAAATTACTGAACTTTCTTGAAATCTAATTTCAACGATCAAAGAGCTCGAAAGGTTTCCCTTTCAAAATGTTAATTGCTCTCAATTTTTATGCTAGAAAACGGGCTATAAATCGTGCTTGGAAATTTAAACTTGTTGATTTAAGGATTCACTCCATTTCGCTTAGTGTGGCTTTCACGTTGCGACAATTTAATGTCCTGCTCTTGACATTCGACCGGACCCAGCCTGTCCATCCTGCCCATGACGGTGACCCCTTCTCCGGTCTCCTTGTGGGCGGCGGGCATCGCAAAATTTGTCAGTTTTCCCACTCGACCTCTGTCCTGTGTTGCGGAAATTATTATTTTGTTTAATGATTTGTGCTTAGTTTCGTAATTGAGACTGGAAAAGGGATGCCGCAGGAGCAGAGCTGCTCTGCTCTTGACCCACAATGAAAAATGGGGTGGAAAAAATACGAGAAAGTGAAAAACTATCGGTACAAAAAATTTTGCTCTGCTATTGTTGTTACTTTCCCTCAGAGAGGACAAAACTCACTCCAGCGTGAAACGGCAAGCGCAGGGAAAATATGAAAAATTCTATTTATAAATTTTGCTGGCATCGAAAATATTTTGAAACTGTCGTTGGGGCAGAAAGTTCATTGTCAATTGATTTTGCAGCCAAGCGGATCGAAAAAATAAATCCAAAGGACCTTCCTCCAAGTATTTCTTCATTATTAATCGAAGGTATTTGGCTGCAGACCCGACAGGGAATTTGGTGACAGGAATTTTGTTGGCAAACTAAAACCAACTGGGAAGGGATTGTTCACCGGAAATTTCAATTTGCAATATTGGATGCCATTTAGCAATGGCTGAGAACATTCCATTCATTAAGGCTGCCTTTAAGGCTGTGAATAAATCTGAGGGATATCCATTCAGGGAAATATAACATGAAATTAATTCCCTTTCGCAATTGTTTGTCTGCCTTGGAAATCGAATTATTTACTAACTAAGGCTTGTTTATTTACTATAACTGAGTATCTCTTAAACTAAATTATCGAGTAAATGAGTAGCTCAATTTCCAGCATTGATATTAAATTTAAATTATTGCCGCCTGAATTTATTCAATTCCGTTTTCCGTTCCAAATTGATTTCTAACTTAACCGGTAATTATTATTAGCATTTAATAAATACAAATGCTTGCAAACTTTGATTGCAAGGACTTTCAATGGAAATTGCAGATCATTGATGCATTAAGTTGAAGCCCATTTGGTCGAATAATTTAATTAAAAATTAAATGCAGCCATAAGCAACATTCAGAATGATGCCGGCAAAAAACCTTCGATGTGGTTAAGGCCCATAGGAAAATGAAAGGGACTCGATTGAAAATCGCCCAATGCATAATTATTTTGTGTGGGCAGGCGTTGAAATCCATTTATCAGCGAACTATTATACTTCGAAATTCCATATTTTATGAAACAATATCCGATAGCATTGCATCTGTAGCTGGCAAATTAAATGCGGTTTCCAATTAAAACCGGAATGAATGTGACAGACAATTGCTGCCGGATCCACCGGCAACTCGGAAAGGTTTTCCACCGAAGCGATTCGGGAAGCTGATTGAAAATGCCCTTTTCGTCGAATGAGTCAGGAAGGAAAACAATTCGGACCATATATAATTATCAATATACATTTTACATGCAGTCATTTGTCATTAAGATATTTGTGGGGTAAATGGAGGGAGTGTTTTCATTTTATTTGGGTTCATAATTTAAAGGCGAACTTATCACACAATATATTATTTACAATTTCATCTCCTTTTGTAATTATTTACTTAATATAAATTTATTTCCTTGTAAACAATACAAAAGAAGAAAAACAGAGCTTGATGAGGGTTTTCCCATTGTGAAATGATAGTAAATTCCCAAAAGTTATTGGAAAAACTCAAATATCGGCCAGATTATCTGCGCTTTCTATATGTTTTCCACTTCATTAGGTAACACAGTGTTTTTCGGCTATGGGGCTGAATTTTTCACCATTTTCCATACACTTTCGCTTGAATGCAGTTTTAAGACCCGTGTCAGCTTTACTCTCTCACATGTCCAGGAGCGTGAAAATAAAAATGCATAGCATAGTTTTTGGGGCGCACATGCGTCCTTTTTCCCCCCCCTGTCACCTCCCCTTAATCTTTGCATGCCCCGCTCCCCGTGGCTGCATAGAGCTGCTCAGTGGATGCGGCCAAATTAATTCAATTTCATCTGGATCCTCCGAGTCCTTCGTGCTCTGCATGGCGGATGATAGGCGGCTGTTTGGTTTTGCGTTAAACTCACCGCTTGACTGGTTGGCTGGCAGTAACCGCAGGATAAATACATAGTTGTGGCCGCGAAACCGAGTTGTCAGTGTTGCGATGGGGTTAAAGAGTTGGTTTCGTGGGGGGTTAAATAAATAAAGCAAAAGACAACATAATTGTGGTCAAGACATACTACCAATTGTGGGTGCTCTTTTGGCTGTTATCACATTTATTTATTATAATAAATATATATAGGAACAGAAGTTTAAAACTAGATAGTTGTGACAAAACTAGACTGCTTCGGCATCACTAGTTCGGTGCTCAAAGCCTGTTTACTCACTTAGGTAACTTCCTTCGATCCGCCGCTTTGTCTGCGCATACCAAATGAAGCGGAAGAACTTCACGTGCCGCCATACAAATTGAAAATCAATGCCAGGAAGTCGGAATCCAAGATGGCCTGGCCTGCCTCCGGGGCCCTTTCAACCCATTGAAGTCAGTGGCTGGGCCGTAAATCGCCGCTCGAGCTCTGAAGTGGCCATCGAGGCCTCTTTCTGGGCTCGCCTCCTCCAAATTGGTCGGCATATTTACCAACAACAACCGACCGTTTGGCCTGAAATGGCAGGATAATAAGAATGGCTGCGGTATCGGGCGCAGCACTCCACAGACACAGACAGCTCTGCACAATGGCAGGATATACCGGCCGAATGCTCAGCTCTCGAGTGGAATCTTTGACTGGAGAATCCTCGAGCCGAGGAGAGCTAAAGTGGTTAACGTATGACTACGTAAGACCATGGCGTTAATGTATGTCACTTGCCACCACAACGTATTAATTTAAACATTCATTTGTTCGAGTTAATTATACAGAAATTATTTAAAGCCTCAAAGGACCTTCGGGTGACACAGTGAAGGGTATATTTATCCTTTCTTTACATGTGGAAATAACTGAAATTTCTTCACAAATATCATTTTATAAAAGATTTACATTTTGTAATAATGTATTCTTCAAAATAATTATTATAAAATTGAGGTCCTTGGCTTGCCCAATAGTTTCCACTGTGCGCTGCTTGACTACTTGACCGTTATGAATTGACTTTCCTCAATGGGCTCCCCGGCATTGCATTGCCGGAGTGGAGATAATGAAATTTAAATTTTTCCCGCCAGCCCTCCCAACCCCATCCCCCATCCGTCGTCCTTTTACTTTCCCTGGCTGAGTCCTGCGGCTTCCTTGCTCGCCGCTTTTAAGAGGCGTGCGGTGTGGCAATGCCTTGGCCTGCGTTTGCATAGCTTTGCATAATAGTTTTTACAGCTGCTTGAAAGGCATCGCCAGCCACACACATTGGGGGTGGCAGGTGCCGGAAAACTGCACAGGAAAAATTACGGAAAATTACCACCTTAATGATATATTTATAAAAGGAATAGCTCTCTTAGTAGACATTGTTTATATACCAACATTATGGCTGAAGTCACTTAAGGACCTTTTTAAACCCCAAAGCGTGGGACAGTCCTCAAGGATATTTTCTCGCCGTGTGTTTACACGTTCCTTTTGGCTTCGCTATGTAAGCGGATTGATCCCTGCCCCCCGGCGGACCGCGCTTCCTTATTCTGTTTTCACTGTAATCATGTTTGCAGCGCGTGTATGTATGTATGCGGGCGGTTGGCGGTGTGTAAGGGTGTATGTGTATTTACCGTAATTCAGCTTACAGCTTCAGACCAGGTGAGTGTTGCATAAATTTGCAAACATTTTGCAAGTCAGCATCAGCCCGCCAGCTGTCAGCAGCGGCGTCCCCAATGGGGGGCGCAAAATTATTCTCAGTGTCTCAAAGAAAAGCTAAGGGAAAATTATTTAAAAAACTGGACAAATTTTAAATAGATTTAGGATATATTTAGCTGGGAAAAGAGAAAAGAATTTAGCTTCTTGAAGTGTATGTATGTATTTGCAACTGGTTTATAGGATCGTATATGAAATGGATCATAACTAAGCTTTAAATATTCGCTATCTTTAAATAGATATTTTTGAAAGTATTTTTTTTTCGACAAATCATAGTTTAAAATAAGCATAACTAAGCCAAAAATTCACTAATTTTCATTCGGAAAGCTTTCCTATGCTAGTTTATATTAGGATAATAAATCTGCATTCTCAATTTAAAATTTAAGAAAATTAAAATTTTTGCCAATTTTTGACAATTTTAATGATGTAACCCCTTATCTTTTTTTCAAAAAATGGAAAAATTTTCGAAAATTTATTTTTTGGTCGGACATGGCTAGATCGATTCGGCTGTTAAAGCTGATCAAGAATATATATGCTTTATAGTATCGGAAATGACTCCTTCATGTGTTACAAGCTTCTGACTAAAATTAAAATCCCCTTCAAGGATATAAAAATAAAGGATTTTTATATGCTTATTTTTTGATTAAATCTCAGTTTTTCAAATACCACAATTAAGCCAAAAATTGATTAATTTCAATTCGGTTAGCTTTTCTGTGCTATTTTTTAAATTGTTAACAAGTCCTTATATTCAGTTTTCGAATTTTAAAAAGTAAAATTTTTGCCAATTTTTGACAATATTAATGATGTAACCCCTTATCTTTTTTCGAAAAAATTGAAAAATTTTCGAAAATTTATTTTTTGACCGGACATGGCTAGATCGATTTGGCTGTTGATGCTGATAAAGAATATATATGATTTATAGGGTCGGAAATGACTCCTTCACAAGCTTCGGACTACTATATTCTGCAAGGACATTGCTTAAAATTAAATTCAGGGAGTAACTCTTCCTAGTATCTTGGCTTCTTTTTAAGCTCCTCAAAAAATCCCTGCAAATATTTTCTACCTCCGCCCCTGGCTCCAAGGCAGTGGGCTTTCTTCCGTAACCGTACTTGCCGCCTCCATCGTCATAGTCATCAGCATAACGTTCATCGCCATCACGACCACCATCAGCATCATCAGCATCAGCAGTTGCATTGCGGGAAAGGCAACAAACAACGCGAAAGTTGCATGTTGCCTGCCGGAGGATTGATTTTCCCTTTTAACGATGTGGCACGCAGTGCGAGGAATGTCCCTTGCCCTAGGTCCCTACCTACCTTCGGCAATATCCTTGCGAGCAGTTGTGCATGTGCAACATCAACAGGGATAACAATGCGCACGACTTTGCCTCAGAGCAGACATTGAAAGTCATTTTTCACGTCCTGTTTTGTGAGCTCAAACAGCACGTGGAACAGGGAAGGACTTTATGATTGGCATGGTCGTAATAGCAATATAAATAAAATAGAAATAGGAGTTATTCTCAGAGAGTGCAACACATTGGTCAAAGTTATTCAAAAACAATATATGTATGCAATATAAAAGCATTATTTATTGTGTTACATGTATAATATATTCGTCTGTCTTTTAATTATGAATTTAAATTATATATATTTGTGAAGTGAGTCAAACCTTTGAACCATAAATAACATTACATACCACTGTATCTCATCTGATAAAAGTTCTAAAGTCAAGCAAGTCCCCTGTCAGGTCACTGGTTTTCCATAAAAACCAGTTTTATGCGCACCTCAACTTTTACTTTCTGCAACCTGGATTTTCCGCGAGGGAATCGCGAGCACACACAGGTTATTGAAAATATGATTTCCAATTCAATTGCCGACCACGTAACTCCGTTGGCAACGACTCTCTGATGTCAATGAAATTGAAAAAGGATGTTAACCCGATGCGAAAGGGAAAACAAATAACAAATGTAAACGCTCAGACTTGTTTTCTTGTCGCAGTCACAAGATACAGACCCGTCTCATCAATCAATGTACCTTGGACGAGTTGACGGGGGAAGTCGCTCGAAGAAGGATTGCATCTGCTGGATGCAGACATTGCTTCACTGTATCCCCTTGCAATTAGAGTGCCGACCCTCGAGGATCTAAGGAAACATTGAGCAAATTTATGTGAAAATGCAAGTGATTCGATTTTTCATGTCCTGACGGTCCAACTCCGTCCATACAGGACTCACTTGGATTGTCGTCCTTGACGTTGATTTGATGAATTATTGATTTGCTTGATTAATCGTTGGGTCGTCTGCTGTGTAGTCCAAAGGATGCCAAGCAGCAGGCCCTTATGCACAGAGAGAAATATGTGTCTAAATGGAAATTGTTATGGCAGAAATCGTAGCTCCTCTAAGTAATAAATAAGTACGTTGCTAGTTTCTAGAAAACAAATTTGAATCATAATTTTAGTAGACATTTATTTAAGAGCTTTAAAACTTTATTTACCAGTAAAAGTTTATGGTGTTCTATATTTCAATTGTGCGTTCCACACCCCAGGGACTTCTCTCAATGGCAAGGAAGAGATTTTAATTCAAAATCCTTTCTTGTTTCGCGTGCTTCCCAGTCTTAATCGGCTGAGTGCCAACACTTTAATGGATCCAGCTTTAATGGAGCCCAAGACAGTTGGCCAATTATGCGAACAATCGACTGTTAAATGCAGTTTTATTTATTTCAAAGAGATTAAAACTGCTGCAGTCGACCCCTAGTCCTTAAGCGCTCCTTTAGCTCCTTTCGCACATTAAAGACCCCCGGCTCTGAGGACTGACACGCCCCCAAAGCAAATGCGAGTAGGGTTTGTGGGGAGGTGGGAAAAGTGATGAAGAAAACCGGCGAAATGAAGCAAACGAAGAAAAATGGAAGGATGCGGCAAAAAGTTCGAGGAAATATGAAAAACAACGGCGGCAGCAATTTGCAGCAAGGACGAGCAGGACATGCCACAACAATGGCCGTGTTTGTCCGCGAGGACGTGCCGCCTGCAGGATGGCAACGAGAACGGAGGCCACAAAAAGTTACCCAACGTCGGACAAGTGTCAAACCTAGCGGAAGGACGAAAATAAAGAGTAAGCCAAAGGACACGCGCCCCTACAATCTCCCAGTAAATTTTACGGAAAACGGAAGTGTCCGGTAAACATTATCAGAGTCCGTGATATCCTTGCTATCTTGGATGAAAGTTAAGCGGAGTTTGTTATAGTTTTACTATCGGAGTAAACTCCTTTTCGTTAACTGTTTTTTTTTATTATTATAAGTGAAGATTTTATGGTAAAAATAGTATGGGAATGGGGATATTTCTTCCATTCTCAATCACACACATTTAATTAATTTAAAAGAGGTTTAATTTTGGTTACTTTGTTTGTGGTTTCGCATATCCTGGCTTTCACTCAGATCTCTTAACTTTTCTTTTTCATTTTCAATTTCAAGCCTGGTATTTGCTTAAAAAAATAATTCTCTTAAAAAGCACATACATCAGAAATTTAAATTTCACCATGTAAACATTGTCGCTTCGCATTTGTTTTTGGTTTCCCACAATCCAGAGTCTACCTCTTTAAATAACCATCCAACCGTCCATGTGTGTGACTTTGTGGTGTGAGCCAGGAGTGCATGAGTAAACGAAAATGTTACAAAAAATTGAGCACAACACATTAAATGTAAATCAACATTAGCCACGACATTATGATTATGCTGATGGACAGAACCATTTGGGTGACTACCGGAGAACATTAATCAAAATCATAAACGTGCCCCAACCATTCGAACAAATGCTAAACGAAACTTCCACCGGGGGAGGACTGGAGGCGGAGGTCCTGGCAAACGGTGACCTAATGTTCAATTTTTATTGCCCCAAGCCGAAAGGAATCGATTCCTTAATGTATGCTGAAGTAGAAGACAGGCAAGGCACCACACAGGAGGGACAGTTCGATAACTCGTATGACATTTGCCATTCGCCTCCATGGATGATTAGGCTGGCGGCACCCATGCCAGCTCCACACGCATATAGCATACATTATGTATGGGCTTAGGTCCTTGCCCAACTCCCTGCCCAATCAGGCGAGGCAAAAAATGCCACCCTCCCCCGGAAGGTAAGTGGGCCAATTTTGCTGACTTGTCACTTCCGGTCAAATGGCTTTGAATGCCGTCTAACCATCCCAGCAGCCACGGGGGCATAAATCTGTCAGAATGAAGGTAAACTAGGGGAATGGCAATGGTAATGTCGTTGGTCCTTGGAATTGGGGAATAGGAAACGCTGGCAATCTGTGAAATTTGCAGATGCCGTTGAATGCGCATGAAATTAATGAAATTAGGCGACGCCAATGAATTTTCCTGTTGTCAATAATTCACCATCACTTACACATTATTCATAACCGGAGCTTACATAACCTGTATCGTACGAATAACAGGGAAATGTCTGCAAGGGGCAGAGCTTGGCAGCGGGAAAAAGGGTCGATTTTTCCACTAGCTTATTCATGACAGTTTATGAATCTGTAAGTGATTTTTATGCGAGTTTATCGACATTGGCGTTGACACGTCCAAGAACTGTGCCCTCCTATATATATAATATATAGCAACAGTTGCCAAAAAGAGAAAACTTTACAATTTATTTTATATTCTGCACATCCACTGAGCTTTTTTTCACTTGGCAATTGACTAAAATATATTTAAATGTTTATTTGTTAAGCTGCTTATTTGGTTACATTAATTTTACAAATGGCAATCAAAAAAGGATTCAATGTATATTTTAAAATACCAAAATCCTTTACTAAAGCTCACTTGAATAAACCAAAGAATTGTCTTGATTGAATAACTCCCTCGTCACGACTTTTAATCCGCTTTTCTTGTGAAAATATATTTGCCCTTTTAATAAGTACATTCAAATTTTGCAAGTAGCTGAAAAATCGATTGAAATTGAATCTGTCAAATAAAAGTCATGCTGAAAAGGCCGAAGGAATTTTCCTTTTATGCTACCGACATTGCTTTGATCTGGAAAAAAGGGCAATTCTTAAAGAGACAGACTTCCGCGTAAGCCCTGACCTGTGACATGGGCCAATTTCCAGCTTTGCTTACTACTCAAAGCGTTAAAAGGGCCCTCAAAGACGCGGCCTTGGCCAAGGAGCCTTCAACCTTCGGCAGTTCAAACGACTTTCGCGCTGCGTCAGCTGGCAGTGGAACAAATGAACTCATTTGTTCTAATTTAATCTTATTACATGGAGATTTATTGCCTTGCGCATGATATGGCAACCCTTTCGGGCCTTGAGAGACCTCTGGGTATGCCTTCGCCCCCGGCCCCATCTGACTCTGCTCGGTTAAGTTCAGTTCAGCTCAGATGAGTTCGGGACGAGATGGGAAGGCAGTTTAAAAAGCGATTCAAGCGAAAGTGCTCGAAAGTTAATTATGATTGATTGAGTGTCATTGAAGTTGACGGCGGGGCGGGGGAATTGATTTTCGTGACTGCTACGAGTCGAACATTTGACAGCCGCCTGTAATTGACAGCCGAACATTGCGCATACGCACTGTTGATCGAAATTTAAAGAGTGAGGCGTGTAAACGACTTTGTCCGCCAGCTTGGCCGCCAAAGGACTTCCAAATTAAGTGGCTGCCAGCAAGGAGGTGACCATAAAACAAGTTGGGGTTTTATGCGTCCCTCGGGATCAGCACGGTACATAGTATATAAGTGCTAAATAATTAAAAATAGTAAAAGTTTAATGCGCATCGGGTGCCATAAAAACAAATTACGAATGGCAGGAACAGCGGCGGCACAAATGGAATTCCAAATGTTAGCTTTTGGTTGGATTGCACTTGGAAAAAAGGGTTTTCTTAAAATGTAAATATATAAGAATTAATATATATAAACAAGAAAGGAAACTAACTTCGGGAAGCCGAAGTTTTTATATCCTTGCAGTTTGCAATTGAATTATCGGTCGCATTAAATACAAATATTTTCGACAAATCAAAGTCTAAAAAAATCATAACTAAGCCAAAAATGCATTAATTTGCATTCGGAAAGCTTTCCTATGTTAGTTTTTCTTAGGTTAATAAATCTACATACTACATTTTAAATTTACAAAAATTCAAATTTTTGCGAATTTTTGACAATTTTAATGATGTAACCCCTTATCTTTTTTTCAAATTTCGGAAAATTTTCGAAAATTTATTTTTTGACCGGACATGGCTAGATCGAATCGCCTGTTGATGCTGATCAAGAATATATATGCTTTATGGGGTCGGAAATGACTGCTTCACTGAATTTAAAGCAGCTGACTATAATTATAATACCCTGGAATTGTATAAATATTGAAGATTTAACAGAAGGAAGGTTCAGTTCAGTTAAAGCATCTGACTAAAATGATAATACCCTGCAATGGTATAAAAATGGAACATTAAACAGAAGAAAGCTGAGTTCAACAACAAATATGTTTAAATCAAGAGTAGTTGTTTTTTATATATGTCTGCAATTTTCAACAGAATATTTACCGAGATTTTTGTCAATTTTTTGGCAAATCAAAGTTTAAAAATCGCATAACTCAGCCAAAAACGCATTAATTTTAATTCGGAAAGCTTTCCTATGTTAGTTTTTAGTAGGTAAATAAATCTGCATACCAAATTAGAAATTTTAAAAAATTAAAATTTTTGTCAATTTTTGAAAATTTTAATCATGTAACCCCTTATCTTTTTTTCAAATTTTGGAAAATTTTCGAAAATTTATTTTTTGACCGGACATGGCTAGATCGAATCGCCTGTTGATGCTGATCAAGAATATATATGATTTATAGGGTCGCAAATGACTCCTTCACATTATTACAAGCTTCGGACTAAAAATTTAAATACCCTGCAAGGATATAATAAATAGAAAAAGGGGTACTAAAAATGTGTTTATTTAGTTTGATTTTTATAAGAATATATATTTTTTTCAAGTGCATATCCCACTCCTGCAGTTTGTCTTGGTTCCTAATGAATAGGTATGACTGGGTTGTGCTCCTGACAGGATTGCAGCTTGCATCCCGCTGCACCATCCCCCATAACAACGCAGTGCGTAAATCACAGCATCCTTGTGCCTTGTGTCTATTTGTATTGTCCTGCAGTGTTTTCGTGTGTGCCTTCCAGGAAGACAGACCATCTTGTGGTGGCACAGTGGGGTTGCCTGAAATTCCTGTAATTTCCACATTGATTTATTTGCTGGGAAACTAATTAGGCCTAGCCACTGTCGAGATTTTAATTCCAACTGTTTTGATTGTTGCTCTGCAGGGCCTAATGGCTATTGCAATCTAATTATAAAATAACAAATCATAACAATGAATGGAAAATGCTATGCAAAATAAAGGTAATTATATTTAAATCAAGTAGTTCATGAAGCTATTTATCAGCTTTTGGTTTATAAATTATATGATTTAAATGGAACCAAAGAGATTGATTTAATGCAATTTGATTTGTAATATTTACTGGGCTAAGGCATAAACTTTGAAGTAATTATATTTATATACAGTTAAAGCTAGAGCTAAATAGTTGCTTTTGTTTATTAATTATTTCTGTATGTGTTCTTTATAATTTATATTAAGTATTGCAGGAAACTCTCATTGAGTGGTGATCCTCTCATAGATCCACTAAAATCTAGACCCATTGTGTGTGGCTGGGATTAATCGGCCTGGGCGACCTGCCACTTGGTCAGACCGTCCCCTCGATTTTACTCTTTAATGTCCTCTTTTTCCTGTATATGGCCTTGCATCTGTCCTTGTCGATGTCCTTGTCTGTGCGCCGGCGATTGTTCCTCCGTCTGGCCATGGTAATTTATGTGCAGCAATCTAAACTCATTTAGCAGGCAGTGAGGCGAATATGTGGCCAGGCACTGAGCCGCAGTTCTGGTTACAGAGAGAGCCTCACCCCCACGCCCTACGACCTGACCTCGATCCATCCACTGCTGCTCCCATTGGGGGGCTCTGGAATGGGCAAAGTTGGTGCTGTTTGTCCCTAAATTGGCTTCGGCTGGGCAAGTGCCGATGGCGGTGCATCCTCCACAATCGCATTTGGCGGCACTTGGCGGAATGGCCCCGCTCCCGCTGGAATGAAGTTATCCTGTTGACACTTGGCTTCGTTATATAAGCGCACCGCAGACTACACACTTACACAGAGAGAATTGCTTTAGTTGATATACCAAATTCAAGGAAAAAGGGAATAGAGACTACCATTTAATTTCGATTCCGTGAACTCTTTCTAGTTAAAGTTTGATTTCACTAAAGGTGATGTAGGGGGCATGAACCTGAGGCCTGGGTTCTTTGAGTTATTTTGGTTCTGTGTACACACAAAAGTTATTCAACTAGTTTGCACTCTGCTGATCCTTGGGCGTCCTGCCTCCTCCCCCTCCTTCGGCAGCTGTTGCTCATTTCCTTCGACATTTGCATCACAAGCAGCCGCACAAAATCAACAGACAAACAAAAGGTAAACACAGGCAGCCGCACACTGGCACACACCGCACACACACCGAACTCACACACACACTTTGTTCGCACATGCCCAGAGCATTCATATTTATTAAAAGCGTTCGTCCTGCTGTTGGCATTCGCTACCGCCTTTCCAACTTTTCCCTCTTGTCGCCGTCGACAAGCTTTTCATTTCAGCCTTAATTCCTTTTGAATAATATCTACCACTTAAACTTACAAAGCTTCAAGACCGCACATGACGCAGGGCCAGTCACATGTACGTACTTATCACCAAGTACAATTCACATCCGGCTTTCCCACCAACTGCCATGGGCGCAGTGACGAAAAGGGGACTTAAATATAACTACTTAAGCTGTCCCCGATTAATTAAAGTTCTACTTACTTTTTCTATGTACTTTGTACTTTGACTTACATTTAACTTCATTATAATATGTATTTTGTATTTACCTTAAATTTTATTATCTTATTTTAATAATTTAATTTAAATATTTCATGAATATTTTAGTTAATTTATTGATAACTATTAAACGTTGAACTTCAGGGAGTCTTTTATGAATATCACTCATACGCAGTGTGGGAAGGAATACAGGGAAGATTTTAAAAATATATACAATTTTTTATAATAAATACTTGCCATCTTAAGCAAAATATTAAAAAAGGGTTACACTCACTAAAAGAGGACTTGTAATTTTTAAAATTGACACCAATTAATTAAAGTTTTATTTACATTTTTAAAGGCAATAAACAAATTAATAATTAGCTAAAAGAGTCAAATTTGTACTTCTACTTATTACATGCCTTAATTGCAGTAATTTAATTTAAAAATTTAATGAATATTTCAGTTAATTTAATGATATTAAACCATTGACTAAAGCGACTCTTATATAGATATCACGCATACGCAATGTGGCCAAAAAAATATAGGGAAGATTTTAAAAATACATAGAAGTTATTATAATAAAAGCCTACCTTCTCAATCAAAATTTAGAATAATTTACAATCAGTAATAATTATTTATACATTTATATACAAATATCAAGTACTTACTACGTAAAAAGTAAACCCAGCTTATCTTTAACATTGACATAAATTGCTACACTCTTGATTATGAGTATTTCCTAGGCTGAATTCCAGGTTCTCAAATTACAAGCGCTCTGCCTTCTATATTTGTTATCCTGTTTTTTCCATATTTAATGTCATCTTGGAAACATTTATGCCCCCTTGTGTGGGGGAACTTGATTTTGTTTATGTTCGCTGTCTGACATAGCCTCAATGTCAACAGAGAAGTCAAAAAGGCCCGCAGGCCAAATGTGTTCTTCCAATTAATTATGGTTGTCGCCGCGCCAAATTGCAATAGTATATTCAGCGGAGAACCCCCGATCTGCGACGTATCTGCGACACACAATAACATAACAGCCGAGGGCCACGTGCTCCATAGATACATCTAATTATTGAGCTACTCGGTTGGAATTAGCATAAGAAAATCTTGGGGATAGGATTTGTGAATATATTATATTCAAATTCCACGAGTTGTGGAATTTATTAATAAATTTGATGAAGAAAGTACTACGGATATGTTGAGCTAGAAAGAATAATAAATTAGCTAAGTACTAAACAATTACTCTAAGAGAATAATCCCAAACTGTTTTTCAAACAGAATTCAGTATTAGTAAAAAGAGAAATAATATTTATATATAACGAATATAACAATTGTCAGCGAAATAAATTATTTAACTGCATTCAGGCGAGCATCCTTTTCAAAGGATATTCAATGCGGCGACCGGCTGACTCGTCACCAGAGCGTAAATGCTGCATTTTCAATTTCCCGCCATCGGCTGTGACGTTTTTATCTGCTCGTCGACAGCAGCAGTACGTAGTAGTTATATTTCCAGCAGATCGCATGTCATGTCCGATGCCAGCTTTCTGATGATTACTTTTGCTGAAAGGCAAACTTATGGACAGCAGCTGCAGCGCAGAGGTTGCTCCACAAACACACATAACAGAGATCCTGGAAGAGTGCATCCTGTTGCTAGGAAATCCTGTCACTCACCGGCAGAAGCATAACTGCAGGCGAAGCAAAAACAAAACCTGTCCTAAAGGCATCCGGTGCTGCGTAGTAGTTTTCCGAGGTTATTTTTATATTCAAAACAATTATTTTTGCCACTGATTTAATGAAATTTCGTCAAAAAAAAACTTGCTTTACATTGCTGTGTAAATGTTGACAAATTTATAAAGTAAAAGCTCTCACAGGGCTGCCTTTTTTGTCATTTTTTCCCATGAAATTACGGATCTGTTTGCCATGTCCTGCGGCCAACAGACTGTCAATGCGAATATTTCATATAGAATACAACTTTGACCCAGCGGCGCACGAGGCATCCCAATTGTTTGGCCAGGACACACGGTCCTCTGCTCCACCTCTGCTCCCCTGCTGCTCGCAGGCTTCCTTAATTAACCACTGACCACTAGTTGCTGTCCCATGTGTGCGAGTCGGGATGAGTGTGGGGCCTGGCTGAGTGTGAGTGCGCCCTTGGCGAGTACGTGCTAATGTAAGCCTCGTCCTTTTAATTACAAAATTCCACAAGGCTGGTACTTGGCCATTTGGTTGCCAGCTGAAATGTCAAGTGGCTGAAAGAAAAGCCTGCCAGTCGTCAGACGAGGCTTTAGATCCTCGTTTGATTCATTTAGCCAGCTACAGGTCTCGTAAAACCAACGTAGCATACTTTTCAGGGCTTCAAAGCCTGCAGAGGAAATAAAAGCGTTTCCGCTTTGCCAAAGAGTTTTATTTAATTGTAATGAAATTGTTGTTTAAACAACAGCTTTGGTGTTTTAGGTTTTTTAAATTGATATTTTTAAAGATTAAGTTTCATAAGAAAAATTTAATACGAAATTATATTATAAAGATCCTTGCTAAGTATTATAATTTTAGTTAGAAGCTTGTAATAAAGTGAAGGAGTCATTTCCGACCCTATAAACCATATATATTCTTGATCAGCATCAACAGCCGAGTCGATCAAGCTATGTCCGGTCGAAAAATAAATTTTTAAAAATTTTCCAAAATTTCAAAAAAAGATAAGGGGTTACACATTAAATTTTTCAAAAATTGGCAAAAATTTTAATTTTTTAAAATCTAAAATTTAGTATGCAGATTTATTATTCTACTAAAAACTAACAAAGGAAAGCTTTCCGAATTAAAATTAATGCTCTTTTGGCTGAGTTATGAGTTTTTTAAACTTTGAATTTTCGAAAAAAAATTGTCATATATAAATATCCATTCAAAGAATGTATATATTAGAAGCTTATTTATGATAGATTTCCTATTCTTATAATTCAATTGCAAACTGCAAGGGTATATACACTTCGGCTTCTCAAAGTTAGTTACCTTTCTTGTTGTATTTTGTATGTTACTAGATTAACCTTTTTTTTTCTGTGTGCCAAAATAACTTAGCATTGTTGGTCCTGCTGACGCGCCCAGAAGTCATGTCCTGCCCAGGTTTCCATTGCTAACACCTCACCTCTTCGCAGCTTCACCTCACCACGCAATTAGTGAAACTGCCAGTTTGGCACATTTCCACTGGCATCCTTCGCACTGGCTCAAAAGGCTTTTTGCATTTAAATTGGCATCAACTCGGCCACAAGAACGATACGACGATACGTCCGTGATAAACCCCGATTCTGCTGGGTGGCCGGAATACACTTAATTATGCTCCTTAATTGCCACGGCACCGAGTGTCTGCACGGGGCAGGCATTCGCATTCGCATTCGCATTCAAATGCCGATTGACGAACCGAAAATAATTGAAATTCAAATTCGGGACTCACAATTGCGGACACGTTCAAGACGCCGCATCCAAAGGACTTTTCTTGGCGGTTTCTCGCCTTAATTTTATGAATTTCATTTGCATTGTGAATGTCTCTATTGATGAAGAACTCTTTCAGGGTCTCGTTAAAAGAAAAAGTACAACTTGTAAGACTTGCAACAGAGTTGTGGTTTGCTATCCAGAAATAATTAATATTTATTTAATATATAGTAAATAAAAACGGGTTGCAGATGTTACAAAATAATTTTATCCAAGAGGTAACCTAAACTTAAGCCATGCTTACTTATTTTCTTGATCTTTGCCTTTTTAAACCCCTCTGCGGGCGGTGGCTTCTCTTGTGAGGAAGTAAATAGCATACACAAACCTCGTTTCATAAATGCCTGGCCCGGAGGCATGGAGTCCGGATGGTATTGTTGGCTTAACATGCAAATTGCTCTGCAAACAACAAAGTCGTCGGCAAAATTACGCATACGCCGCGTCAGCCGAACGATGGCTCATAAAAACGCAGCTTAATGTGTACTAAGCACTTGGTAAATGCTTGCCAACTGTCAGAAGCGACTTTAGCCTCAGCTCGATTATCCAATTTAAAGTTCTAGACTCGAGAACTCTTTCGGAAATTGTGTGTTAATCTACAGCAATTACAGGGGACTGCGACATGGAAGGAAATAATCCCAAACTCACCTCTTTTTGAATATTACTGAATCGAGGGGATAATTAGACAATCTGAAATTCTAATTAAATTTCTATTGTTGCGCTTACATTGTGGCAATCGCATTGTACCCGTTGCATTACACGACTAAACAAGGGGACGAACACCACGAGGACCCATTCATTATTTGATTTGTTCGCGCAATCCGCTTAACGTAAACATATTCCTATGGAAATTGAATTGGAAATGGCAGTGGCAGTGGCAATGGCTTTTTAAAGGCTGCCCCATGTGACAGCGGCAACCATTCGTGGTGCAATTTCCGCAAATTAAAAGATATCACTTACAGTGAAATAATTTTCCAAACCGCAAAAAGTTAGCCTCCGGGGGCGAGGAGCAATGCAAACATGACACGCCCACACGATTTTTGTCCGCTGAAAATTCAACTGGCGTTTGCGATTTCGGTTTTTCCTTTTTTCTTTTTTTGTTTTGGCCACCGCGTTGACAGCAAATTGAATTAGAAACGCATTTTCACGAACAAAAGTGACCGCATGTTTTGGGGACAAGGCCGAAGTGGAGTATCGTTAGTTGAATCTGATTCAGCACGCTGGCAAGATATCGATTTATTACAGTTGCATCGATAAATGTTCGATAGGTCTATTGCTACTTATATTTTTATTGAGAATATTATATATATATTATTATATTTTTTTTGTGATATTAAAATCGCCATTTTATTTTATTTCTTATGTCGATCAGTTGATAAAAATCGATTTTTCATTTAGAGGCATTTTATACAATTTCAAGGCGGCACTTAACCCCATAAACCAACTGAGATTCTGAAGGGAGTAGCAGCATTGGCATAGCCTGTACATAGATGCCGGATGTGAACAATGACAAACCGCAAAAATTCAATTTAAAGTTTGTATTTCAATACCGAGTTCCCAAACACCAATACACACAGTTCGCGTTCCAAATGTGCGTGTGTATGAAGGAGGGGAAATCGAGAATTGCTAGAACATCGAGCCAAGTGCCAAGGGATACGTGCATGTAATTGGAAAATATTGAACTGTGAACAAGTTTCCCATCCGACGCCAAGGAATCCGGACACGGCAAATTTATTATGCCTGAGAGCAGAGTTTTGGATGCAGCCGAGTCAGAAACAGTAAGCAAGGATATGCAAAATTCATGGCTCTATTCGATAACACTCTGGCCATTGATATCCGGCCACCACCTATAGCATAGGAATGATTGGCAGGCCAAAGGATTCCGTCAATTTCATATTTACATACCAATTAGGTATGTTTCCTTAAACATATTTTATTAGAAAGAAATACGTAACCTTTTTAGATCCAGAATAAATTTTTAAAAATATTTTAGGCCTTGAATAGTTTTCTTCTTTTCTAGTTTGTCCTTAAATTAGAGAGAATTTAGTAACGAAGATTTATTCCTCATTTATCAAAATATGAAACAAATATACCCCTTTCCGGTAGGAGCTCCGAATTTAAATAATATTCTTTGTTTACTTAATAACATTATTTTTTTTTTTTTGCTTAGCTCCCTGCGGCTCTGAAATTTGATTTAGTAGTTTGTGTGGATGCCCGGATTTGCTGCGGATTTTTATGTTTACTGTGGGACTTAGCTCAGATCCGCCGCGGCAGCCAGCAAAGTACAAAATCAGAAATCCCCTAACGACACACACTGAGGCAAATATGTGTGTGCGCACACATGCAATATTTTAGCATTTGTCATAATTACAAAGCCACGCCCGTGGGAAGCCCGCAGCGGGGCCACAAGGAGCGAGGAGCGAGAAGCGAGGAGCTACCGAAGGGTAAGGGAAAATACCATAAAGTGGAAAGAAAATGCGCGAATTTGGAAAATTTCATCTCTTTTGCGTTGGCACGGCACCCGCCTCAGTGGGCCACAAAGCAGCCGAATATGTTTTCCGCCAGCCACACACTCCACGCAGCAGCGCCTTTTGGTCGACAATTATTAACGTCTTACCGAAAGGGCGGCGGCACATTTATGACTGCACTTTTCACATCCGTTTCCGCATCCGTCTGTCGACACGCCCACACAAACGTGCAGGCGCACCGAAAGAAATTACAGGGAAGTCATGATCAGATAATAATTATAGAACGGAGAACAGATAGTTAACAAACTAAGTCAATTTGTTATTTAAAAGTAAACCTCAACAGGCAGTCGATTTTTAAGAAGAAATATATTTTCCTTATGGAAAATATGTTATAATTTTGTGTCTATATATTTTAAATAGATTTTAAAGTAGTATTTTCCCTCTGTGCAGCAACAGCACACTGCTAGAAATTCATTCATTTCTTTGGGGCGTAGAGCAAACAGGTCCGGTGGGCGCGGTCCCTGCTTGCTGGCAACAGCGAAAGCAATTTCACTTTACATTTGTTTTACGGCATTTGCTGCCACACATCTGTGCTCCGCCGAAGCAAGGTGGTTGGATGGGTGGTTAGGTGGTTCGGTGGTTCGGTGGTTTTGTGGATTGTGGGCTGTGGGCGACAATATGTTTGCTGCGCTTCTTGCCACCGTCTGCCACTCCCCGCCGCCTGGCTGCTCCGGTGATAAGTATTTATTATTATGCCTCTTAATGGTGGAAATGCCTTGCTTTGTGCTTTTACCCAAATGAGTTTTCCTCATTAGAGTACTCCTCCCTGGCTGGCGGGACTTTCACTCTGGGTTGTTGCAGGCATCTGTTTGATGGTGTTTCTACAAAGGCAAAGGAAATTCCAAGAAGAAGGATCTGTTCTGGGATGTTTAAGCCAAAAGTCCCTTGGAGGATTCAATTAAAAAAGGAAGTTACAAAGAAAGAATTAAGGAAAATAATTGGCCTGAGGAAGCTAGGAAATAGAAAGCGAATTCTCTTTAAATATAAATCTATTGCATTAATTTCTAAATAAAACAGAAAGGAAACTAACGTCGGGAAGCCGAAAGTTATATACTTTTCCAGTTTGCAATTGAATTATAGGTCGCATGGGAAATCAATCATAACTAAGCTTAAAATATTCGTATTATATGACAATTTTTTCGACAAATTGAAGTCTAAAAAACTCATAACTAAGCCAAAAATGCATTAATTTGCATTCGGAAAGCTTTCCTATGTTAGTTTTTAGTAGATTAATAAATCTGCATACAAAATTTTAAATTTAAAAAATTTCAAATTTTTGTCAATTTTTGAAATTTTTAATGATGTAACCCCTTATCTCTTTTTGAAATTTCGGAAAATTTTCAAAAATTTATTTTTTGACCGGACATGGCTAGATCGACTCGGCTGTTGATGCTGATCAAGAATATATATGGTTTATAGGGTCGGAAATGACTCCTTCATATTATTACAAGCTTCTGACTATAATTAAAATACCCTGCAAGGGTATAAAAATAAAGGATTTTTATAGGTTTATTTTTTGAGTAAATCCAAGATTTGCAAATATCATAACTAAGCCAAAAATGCATTAATTTCAATTCGGTTAGCTTTTCTATGTTAGTTTTTTAATGGTTAAAAAATCTGCATACTCCGTTTTTAAATTTAAAATATTAAAAATTTTGCCAATTTTTGAAAATTTTAATGATGTAACCCCTTATCAAATTTTTAAATTTTCCGAAAATTTTCGAAAATTTATTTTTTGACCGGGCATGCTCTGATCGATTCGGCTGTTGATGCTGATTAAGAATATATATGATTTGTAGGGCCGGAAATGACTCCTTCATATTATTAAAAGCTTCTGGCTGAAATTTAGGGTATAAAAATAAACGTTTTATACACTTATTTTTTGAGTAAGTCCAAGTTTTTCGAATATCAGAACTAAGCCAAAAATGCACTAATTTTAATTCGGTTAGCTTTCATATGCTAGTTTTTAAATGGTTAACAAATCTGCATATTTAGTTTTAAAATTTAAAATATTAAAATTTTTGCTAATTTTTGACAATTTTAATGATGTAACCCCTTATCTTTTTTTGAAAAAATCAAAAAATTTTCGAAAATTTATTTTTTGGCCGGACATGGCTAGATCGACTCGGCTGTTAATGCTGATCAAGAATATATATGATTTATAGGGTCGGAAATGAATAATTCACTTTATTACAAGCTTTTAACTGAAATTATGATACCCTGCAAGGCTATACAATCACGATTACAATTTCTTTCAGTACAATAACATTTGAATTTTGAATTTAATGACTTATCCTTCTCAGAAATGAAATTCACATTTAGCTTAGCTGCTTCAGAAGCCCCCGCCGTATGCTTATTATTTTTACATCTTTACACATCTGACTCAAGGACACGGGAGCTTGTTCAGAAACCCCTTAAATTTTAAATTAGCTTTTAGGCAAATGCAAGCACTCGAATCGCTTTGTTAATTGGTCGCATAAAAAAGGAAATGCCGTGGCATTCGCCATAAACTTCTGTCAGAATTCCCAAGAAACCTGCGAAGGATGAGCCAATAAACTTGATGCGGCCCATTAACACAGTGCGTCTTTAATTATCCGTGCAGAGAATGAAATATATATTCGCGTATTTATTCCGGCAACATCCTTCCAGCTGTTTTCACTTTATGCCGGCACAGATTTGCTGGATCCTGTTTCATGTTTGCATTTATGGTTTATTGTCTGGCGAATAAAGCATTTTGTTGCGGGCGCTGCAATAAACGCAACGCATATTGGCATTCCCGCAATTCACGCTTGAATTTTCGGCGAGCGCCCATAAAAGCGGGCGCGAAAGGATATGAGTTGTATGCATTTCGAGGGAAGATTCGATTCCATCGGCAGTCCACCGTTGCCCCAGTTGGCGGTTATTAAAACGCAATATTCCGCCTTGGCCCGTCCTCAATTTATGAATAATTCAGGCGAGTTTTCCTTTGTGCGCTCACTCGCATACGGCTTCTCATTGCGAAAAGGCAGAGCGGGGTTTCCCTCTCTCAATATGCAGATTATTAATTTACAGAGCGTGGCAATACGCGAAATTATTTTAAAATGCATCGCGATATTGAGGGAAACCCCCGCGGGAGGGTCGTCTGAAATGGCGGGGCCGCTTTTTAAAATAAGAAATAAATATCACGCCCCCAGGGCAGGCGGGCTGCGAAGGTCACGGGTCAGCCTTGAAACGAGGTTAAGGTAACCATTGGAGGGGGCGGGATACGGTGGTACGTGAGGGATTTTCCGACCCTCAACGTAATTTGATAGCACTTTGTTTAGTTCATTGGGCAAGAATGAAGGCAAGTCCTTAAGGGATATTAGTTTCCTTTCACTGAATACGCTCTATTGCTTCGAAGGCAGAAAGAAAACTTGAAAAGAAAATTGCCCTCCTGGAACTACAAGAAATTAACTTTTGGGCATATGAAATTTCCTGGAAATAACCTTAGGGAAATTAAATTAAATAACAAGTTTGATCTACTACTTATAATAATAATATTTGACTTTACAATTTATTCAAATTGGTTAATATAACTAGATTATAAACAAAGCTTTTTCACTTCTTGCATAATGAAGGAATTGTAAAAACAAAAAAGAGAACAAGATTGGCCAGAATTCCTCGAAGAGAGCAATTAAAAAACATCAATTAATAAATCATAGGTAAAATGCTAGAGGGTCCAGTTGCTGGAGACCCGGAAAAGCAGTCAAAGGCTCCCATAAAGTTTATGGGTTCTTGTCCACTTGGACCCCACCAGGTCCACATCCAATTAAAAATTAAAACAATACTTTCGCCGAGGACAGGTCACGTTGGGACGCCACCCGTGTGACCGTAAACTCGCATTATTAACAAGTTGTGAGCAAATGGATTTGCGTAAAGCCAACGCCCCGCCCACGACTCCTAGTCAGCTTACCCATTTCAAACCCGTCCGGCAATTTAGCCATCCATTCCCGGGTTTCGGGTGTCGCACGGGACGGCACGTAAACATAATTAGACGCACATTTAAAAGGTCGTTAAACGCCGCAGCGAACAACGAGAAGACCCATCTCAGGGAACCCCTTTTCCGAGGCCCTTCCTAGCCAGAAGCTGACCCAGGCTCCACTCCCGCGCATTTGCATGTGGCCGAAGTGCCTGCCATTGCCACTGCCCCATGGCCTGCCCTTGTCCGCGCGTGACTGGGAAAATGAAAACTGCTGGCGACACTGCCGTGGAAGAAGCACTCGAAGAAAATGCTGTACACTTTAAGGAACTAAAAGTCAGTCATTAGCATGAATAGATATATTATTGCCGCAAGCCTGAGACCTATGATAAACAGTGTGTATGTGCTGGCAAGTGTCAGCCTTAAATAGAGTGTGAATATATTTTCCTGAGTGCATCAGCAACAGCGTTAACATTGGCAATAGAACATTCGTAATGTCTGCAACAGCAACAACACGCAAACACCATTAGCATCGTTGAGGCACTCGGTGTGTCCGTGGCACACAGCAACAACATCTGCAACTGGGAGTGTGTGCAAAAGGTGCACTTCAGAGCGCTGTCAACGACTTGACATTGTTTCAAGAGCGAGAAATGCGACTTTGAAGCCTTGAAACACTCGCATTCGCCTTCCCAGTAGCATTTGCAAGCGCCAAATTGTAAGAGCAATGACAACATGCAATGACAGTGTGCAAGGCAGTCCAGGCAGACGACATCTGTCCTGTCGTTTTGAATTATGAACAATGCACACAATACAAATCTCAGTCCCTGCAATTCTCTGTTCTTAAATTTTGAAAGGGGATATATGTACTTAGATTCTTTTAGGGATAAACTGGAAATGGCGACACTCGATGGCTAAAAAAGATGGAGATTTTATGTTCTATTATGAAAAATTAATGGTGAGAAAGATATGATTAATGGCTTACATTTTCTAAAAGAAACTTGAATAAACTCATTAAATTAAATCGATTTTTAAATGATATGAGAGGAATTGTCTGTATTGTCATTAAATATTACGTATACGCCCAGTTAAACCAACTATATTTTAACTTAAAAATTTTAGGTAAATGCTGTGAGATATTGTTAAACCAAATTAAGAGATAAACTGTTATTGTCATTACATATTAAGTATACGTCTAGGTGAACCAATATGGCATATGTGTACATATCACGTATACGACTAGGTGAACCAATGACATTTTTATTACAATGTTTTTCAAATAAAAGCAAGATAATATTACCTGAAATATTATAGCATTAGAAAAAAATTAACCGCAAGACATTTATACAAACAAAAGCCCAAGCAAAAAGTAAAACCTGAGCTACACCATGTTAATCTTATTGTCTTGTTCCGCCACCACCCATGGACTTTCGGCCAGGTAACTTATGTCTGGACTACCTCAACCTCTGCCCAGGTGCCCCTAAGTCAACACGTGGCTTCTGGCAAAGTGCCTAAACCACACACCCCGACCCATGAATATTGCGTCGTCTGCTTCCTTCAAACCCGCCAGATGCGAGATGGTAGCACTTTGGATGCCATCTGGACCATCGGAGAGGTACCTAGAATTTCGTGGGATTGTGCAATAAAACTGCAACGTTTATAGCTGGTCGCTGTCGTTGCCTGGCTGTGGTTTCCACCCAGCCACGTTCACTCCGCCCCATTTGCCACTCCCGATGGAAACTGTTACACACTAACACTCCATTTATGCACAGTAGGTCGAAGGAGGAAAATTCAGCTTTAAAATGCAGGTTACTTTCAAGGAAGTAGGAAAAATCGTTCAAGGCTTAAACAATACTACACTATCCTATATTTATATTGTATTAATTAAATTCAATATTAATTTAAAATTATATTTATAAAAGATGGGCTTCGTTTCTTCGTTTCCAAGCGATTTCAAAAGGAAAAATAATTCACCCCCTGCTATGAGGCACTGTGTGTCCGTTAAGTCGTGACCTCTGCGAGTGGCCATTAACGCTTTTTTATCTGTTCATAAATTTTAATTTTGGCAAAATACTCCAAGTACGTGCCGCACTCCGAGACCCCGCTCCGCTTCCCGTGCCCTTCGACTTGAAACGAAGCCACCATAATTCTCTGCTCCGTTTTCCCGGGAGTGGGTCTGAGCCTGGGGTTCAAGTCAGGGTCCGGGTCTTCCCTTCGTGTTTGCCTGGCGTTTTCATTTTGGCCAAAAGAAATATGACTTGGTGGCTGCCTGTGGCCGTGCAGTTTTCCTTCAGCGTCTTTGAGTCGAGGACCCGTA
This sequence comes from Drosophila bunnanda, assembly GCA_035046265.1. Taxonomy (NCBI): domain Eukaryota; kingdom Metazoa; phylum Arthropoda; class Insecta; order Diptera; family Drosophilidae; genus Drosophila; species Drosophila bunnanda. The sequence continues at coordinate 12,055,613 of JAWNOB010000075.1, forward strand.
ACCTTATTTCGCCAGCGGAGCATCCTCGGCGCTGGCGGGCTTGTTTATCGTCCTTTGCATCTCATTGAGCTCGGCGGCTGCCTGGGAACGGATCCCGCCCACTTACACTTGCCTGCTCACAGGCGCTTTTCCGGCGGGGCTGTGCGGGTCTTGCTCCATGTCTTGCCTTTTCGTTTCTTGCCTTTTTCAGTTTTTCAGTTTTCCATTGCATATTTAACCTAATTAAAATGAGTTATGTGAGACAGGTGGAGAGAGCGTGTTAATCCTTGACCTGCTGACTTTGCCGAAGCTCATTTTCCCAGTCGCCCAAGTGGCGCCTCGAGCTGAAGATGTTTCGTTTTGCTATCACAAAATGTTTACCATTCGTTTTTCAACGTTTTCCTTGCCGTTTAGTTATGGTCTCGTGGAGGAGTCTTGCCTTGCGATTTGAAATTTGATTTTTAAAGAGGAATAAAACTGCTCAAAGATGAAGTCCATGAGACTAAATGGTAGCAATTTCAGAGTTATTTTCCCATTAAATAAATAAGCCTACATTTTAAAGATATTTAACCTTCAACTTAAACTAATTTTACAGCTTAAACTCTCGCAGTAAGCTGCGGTTTTGCATCACGTTTCGTCAGCTTGTGCAATTTTTAGAATGTATTAAACTTAAACGTGTTAATCAGTTACAAACACTTTAAAATATTTGCATTCTTAAATTGCGCTTGAAAAGATAAATCGAAAGTAAATTAAATGCTTGCCCTTTTTGCATTGTAAATATTTCTCTTTTCATTTACCCAACACTTTCAACTTGTTTTTCTTTAATTAAAGTACCACACACATATTTCCTTGAAAATCTAAGGGACCAGGAAGCCAAAGTCAAGTCAATAAGAACCTTCATCCATGCGGGAAAAGCTAGCTTAGCCACCTACAGCTCCTGATACCTTCCAGTTACCTTTTTCCCCCTAACTCTTATCCTCTGTATCTTATTATTGCAGGTATGTTAATAGAGCAAACTCTTCCCAGCAAGTGGATCTCCTTCTGGACCGACAAGGAGCAAACAATGACCAAGACCGAGGAGCAAACGAACCTAATGAATTTATGTACGAGGTGCAAGGTGCAAAACGCACAGGGCCGGGCAAAGGCTCTCTAACTGAAAGTACTTAAGCCCATAAAATATTCAAGCCGTGAACATGTGGGGAAAATTACACAGAGCGGCCCGGAAAAGGCGCACAAAAATCCGGAATCCGGCACGCAAGCAGCAGGGAAAACCGAAGAACCGAAGGGAAGGAGAAAACATGGACGGACAGACACTCGACCGAGTAACGAAATCCTAAGTAGGCATTATACACAAATGCACCGGAAGAAAATCGGTATATTGTTAAATAAGCTCAACTAGGGAAAGCTGAAAACAATTAGTATTTAATATGTACTTAGCTTAATTGGAAATCAATTTTTTCCACTTAATTATATCATATTGAACTGTATGTTTTTGGTATTCTACGATTTCTGAGAGGCTCTTTCGTTGTCAAAGTTTTCCAGGTACTTTTCTCCGTGCACTCTTAAACATCCTACAGTTTTCTGAAAACGTCGCAGTCACACAATTTGCCACTGTGAGTTTAGGGGGCGTGTATATGGTAGGGAGTGAAGGTCTTACCCTTGCCCCGGGGGATAGGCAGGCAGCCAGCCACTGATTGAAAAGAAAATTACGGGCAAGTAGTTGGCCGGGTGGCCGCCAGATGGTCTCGACAACAGCGACGACAACGACAGCGGGCCACGGTGACGTCTGTGCTGCTGATGAGCAGCATAAATGTCCTGCGGAAGGGCAGGAACGAGAGGAAACGGAAGCAAGCGGCGCCGCCAGTGGGACCAGCAGCCTTGAGCTCCGGAAGTGGTAAAAGCCAGGGGGGCCCGGGGTCTCCATGCTCTACTCTCCAAGCCATTTGCATTTAAGAGTACACATTGAGATGTCTATGCCCCTAGACAGCATCCGCTGATGGCAACTGTTTCTTTCTGCTCCAGAGAACAGGTTTCCTTTTCCCCATTAACTGTGGTTTATTTTCGACAACTTTGTCCTGTTAACCCCCTTTTTTTTGCATATATTATAATGATCATATAAACTAGCTTAGTAAATTTTGAACAGAATTCCAATATTAGTAAAAATATGACTTGATTTTAATTGCGTTTCCTTCATTTTATACCACTGTACTGCTAAAGGAGCTTAAAAGGCGTGGAGGTGGAGAACCGGCTGGCATGGCACGTTGTGGATATTAAGCATGTCCTTAAGCATAAAATGTCAATAAGTGCACCCAATCGATGCTAAGCAGTTTACATTGCGACAAGCCACTGAGGCACCGTCTTGCCACTTTCCAGTGCCCTCCTGCCTGCCAATATCCTTCGATTTCGAGCAGGAACTTCGCTAACAATGCAAAGGACTCGGAAAAGCACAATCACACTCACATACACTCGCATACATGTTTGAGCTTATCTTTATGCAGGCGTCTCATATTTTCCGGTAAACGTATTTGGAAAAGCGAATTTTCGCTAACATTGCACGGGGATCAAATTGAGCTGAGAAATAGGTAGATGCAGCTATGTTGTTTTATATACATTTTAAAGTTATTTCTCCATTTGAAATAAGATTAAAGCTTAATTATAATATTAGTTAGGCTACAATATATTTTGGAATTTAACATTATAAGGTCTGCTTTAATAGTCTACTAAGCAATAATCGTTAGGGAAATGATATCTTTAGGGAACGCAAGTGGATCTATTGAGTAATTGCACCCTTTTATCATCTCTGAACAAAGGTACATAAGTATTTTCAAAGGGTTTACCCAATACATTTCATAGGAGACCGGCAATCGATACTGTCTTATCCGCATGTCACTCACCTCCAACATTTCTAATTTCGTTGTTAAAACAAAGAACACGCTTTTCTTATCAGCTTGCGCTGGTATCTACAAACAGAACACAAGTCTGGCAGGTCTCTCAACTTAAATATAGCCAAGGGTTGGGCAACGAGTTCAGTTTGTTGAGTTCCGGAAGAGCTGAAGGTCTGCCCGAAATATGAGAGGTACTAAAAGCAGAGTGAGATCAGTGCTCGGAGACTAAAGATAGCTCACCGTAGTTCCGCAATGTCACGTCCACGTGGTCCTATTACTGGCCTGTTTGAGCGGAGTCCGGGCGTATTCGTTGGAGGAGAAGTGCCGCCTCTTGGCTGGAAAGGGCTACATAGGAGATCCCAGTGACTGCCAGGGCTGGGCTTATTGCCAGGACAACAGGCTCATCGATCGACGTAGCTGCTCGGAGGGCACGCTGTTCAATTTTCGGGATGGATCCTGCAAGGAGGCACCGCAGGCGAAGTGCCATTCCAATCTGGCGGAGATCTGCTCTGAGCTAAAGCCGGGAGACTACGCTGCCGATCCGGCCAATTGCCGTCGATTCATCAGCTGTGAGGCCAGACAGGATGCCTCCGGCGGCGACTGCGGCGAGGATCAGGTGTTCAGCAACAAGCTGCAAACTTGTGTGGCGGAAGTCTCCGGGTGTCCGCAGGACAATATCTGCTCTCACATGAAGGACGAATTGCTTCTGGCAGATCCCCAGACCTGCAGCAATTACTATAAATGCCACAATGGTTTCGCCACCTCGTTGAATTGCTCGGCTGGTCGGTATTTCAACAGAATCACGGGTCACTGCCAGTCCTGGCTGCCGGATCACTGCTCTAAGGACGACGAAACAGCGCCTGCCATGCCGCCCTCCTCGAATCCTCATCTCTGCGCCAAGTACTATCAGGCGGATCGATCCGGAGAGCAGCGCCTCCCGGACCAAATGACCTGCTATGGCTACTACACTTGCACCTCCCAGTTCGACGTGGGACACTGGAGCAGCTGTCCCTGGGGCACTCACTTTCAGTGGTGGAGCGAAAGCTGCGCATCGCCGGAGGGCAACAGCTGCTCCTACGATCGCTGCGGGAACCTGAACCGCCTGATGGTGGCCACCATCAACACGGGCTGCCGGGAGTACACCGTCTGCCGGGATTATCGCTCGACGAAATCGGAAAAGTGCCCCGACGACTATCCCTACTTCAACGAGCTCAGTGGTCAGTGCAGCAGGCAGTTTCCCAATCACAGGGTGTGCTACATGGACGGCTGAAGGGACATCAAAATAGGGCTTAATAATAAATCTACTTTTATTAATCTCAATTCGATTTCTTTATGATTTATCTTTAAATGGAATTAATCGTTGGATATATTTATATTTTCATTATAATGTCTCTCTCTGATGGCAAAAGGGTTTCTTTAAATAAAGTTGTGTATTTTTTCTATATTACTTTTTCTCTTAAAATTCAAATCGAAGGCCGTATAATTAATTGCTTTAGAAATAAACTGAAATAAAAACAAATGTGTCTCGGACAAGATTTATGACCAACAAATTCGGGGTTTGATGCTTTAAACTTTAAATTTAAAGGCATTATACACACATTAATGCTTCGAAATGTGAGCTTTTTTTTGTTGTTGATTTTTGGTAATTAACCAAAAATAATTACAAATTATATGAGTAATTTTGGAAAGCCACTGCTGAAGTGTTCTATATATACAACGTTATCTCATGTAACAAGTGATTAATTACTTTTCTAATGTTATCTAATAACGATAAGTGCCCCTCTACAACTAAAGAGACGTCTCCTACCACATTCAAGAGACATCTTTCGCTTGAAGTCTCGCTGCCAGAAAATCAAATGAATCAACGAAAAATTCAAATATTCGCAGCTTTCGAGGATGTCAGGACCCCAGAAGGGACTCCGGTCTTTATGAAAGGCCCTTGGGTGTGGGTGGTGGGAGGGTGGGTGGCACAGTAAACGGCCTTAAAGTGGGTTGCCATGGCTGCAGGCACCAGTCAGCCCAATGACGGGGCACAACAATACGTCGCGTCATTGAATTATTATGATTGACTTTTATTACACGGAATCGCAATTTATTTTACTTAACAACAGGCTGCCAGCCATGGAGCCACCGAGTGCGGTTAAAAGTAGAGAAAATTTGAATGAAAAGTTGTAAAGAAATTACGTTATTTATCATTCGCCGAGTGGCGACCCAACGACAGGGAGAGACAGAAAGGGACCGAGATGTGGCCCAAACCGTTTCCGTATCCGCTCATTTATTTGCCGCACTGTCAAGCGCACACACCCATACACAGGCAGAAAATATTTAAAAATAAATAGTTATTAAAAATGCTAAAGAACAGCTTAGTTTAACGCCTTCATTTAAAACCATATTAAGTTGCATTTCACTCTCTTAAACTCTCACTAAATTTAATAAACTAAATATATAATTAAAAGGAAAATGTCAGTGAAAATTTCCTCCATGTTTTCCCATATATTGGGGCCCTTTCCTTCGTAGTTTGTGCCACAGTTAAAAAGTTTTCCGCGGCGGCAGCAGAAATTCAAATTTATTGTTTGCGGTTGCCAGGCGGACCCGGCCGCCACGCCCACCTTTAGTCGATGGGCTTAAAATTAGTAGCTTCGTCTTGCTGCCAATCGATGGGCGTTTGATTAACGGTCGCGCCGAGAGATTGAATCGCTTAATTGCCTTAAAAGTGGGCGTGGCTAAAGGGAGAGGGCGTGCTGGGAAATCCGAGGCATGGGGATTTAATGGCAGGATAAAAGTCGTGACTATCCAATTACACACGATGTAGCAGGCTGAGGGAAGTAAGCCGTTTTGGTTCCGCCATCACTTACCTTTAATTAGCTAATTCCCTTTAAGGTCTGCGCCCTCAATTGTGGTTCGGGGATTACCCGATGGCGCACTCCGGGGATTAGAGTTTAGTAATTGCTGTAGAGGACTTTTCAGGCTTTTGGGCCCTTACAAGTAGAACGGCAAAAGAAAGTTGTCCCAGTCGCTGCTGAAGCCGCGGAAAGTTTCTTGGGCGGAAAAAAAAGCGGAAGTAAAGCGGCCAAGAAAAGTAATGGTAAGATAACCCATCTAACTCCGCGCTTATATTTATCAGCTTAGTCAGGAAATTCATTTCACTTTGATGGGCGGCTCAGTTGAGGCTTTAAAGTAGGTGTTACTTTCAACACTGCCTTTCCACTTGCACAACTTTTCGATTAAATTTTAATTCTACATAATGACTTTTCTTCATAACCAGTTTGCATAAAAAATAGCTTATATTGCCTGCATTTTTTAGAACCTCAATTAAAATTAATATTAATAAATACCTCATGACATTTTCGTTCACAATTCTCTTACATAGAAAAAGCCCGCATTAAACGTTAAGCTTCCGGCTCAGACTGGCTGGGTTTTAATCAATTTCCATAGAAATGCCTTTGTTTCTGACTTTCATTCTTCGTCATTTTTGCCATTTAAAAAATAATTCATACTCATTTAAGGATGAAAATAACTCCGCAGTCCTTTCACTGCCGCATTGGGGAAAGGACAAAGGCTGGCGGGGAAGCCCCAGCGCGGGGCCAAGCAGTGCAATTCAATGCGGGCTTGCCATCAACCGCAGGCTGCGACATTCCAGTGTTAAGCGGCTCCTTCGGATGGCAGTGAAAGCCGCACAAAGCCAAGTCCCCCAAGTTACCCTCGATTCCGGCCGGGCTTACTCAATGCAGTCAGGGCCAATGCCATTGCCATTGCTACAGCTACTCCTTCGCTTCTCTGCTCCTGGCTCCTGGCTCCTTTGCTCCTGGCTCCTGGCTATGCTTTTGTTTTTCCAACTGGTTGACTGCGACCACCTTCTTCTTGTGCTTCTTGGGAGCCGATGGAAGTGATTCCCCTTGCCTGGCTGGGCTGCCCTGCCTGGGTTGTTTGTATGCGTCTGCTGTGGTTTATGTCCTCGTTGTTGACATTTAGTTGACACACACAACACGGATCCCTCGGATTCCCCTCGTCCCGGCCAAGGACTTCCGGCAGCACAGCACAGTCCGAGGCCCTGGCAATGGATCATCGGCGCCTTTGTTTACACATCGCCACCGAAGCTTGCCGCAGTCCTCGTCCTCCTGATTGTTCATCGTCAGCTGGTGCTCTTCATTGTTGCTAACTAGAAAAGACCGAGCAGAGTCCTTTCTGCCCGCCAGAATGTCCTTCAGCACACAGTGGTTGGAGTTGTCAAAATTTTTTGTAATAATATTTTGATAAAAAAATGTTAAACAAAGTTAAACTAGGGTGCAGAAGTCTTGTTTTCATCAAGAGAACTACTAAGGAAACTAAAGACTCAAGGACTCCAGGGACTTTTTCGTACTTTCGTTTTTGGACCAGAAATCCAGGATTTCGACTACTGTTTGACAGTTGGTGTAAACAATTTTTGAAAGGTTATTTTTGCTTGCAACAGCCGCGTTCCGCACTTTGTTCCGCTTTGCACTTCATTTGCCAGCCCATCCTGCCAGTCGTTCGTTCCTTCGTCCTAGTCGTCGTAGTCATCCTAGCCGTCGTAGTCGTCCTAGTCGTCCTAGTCGTCGTAGTCATCCTCCTTGGGGCAGTAAATTCTGTTTACCAGCTCGGCTGTCGTTGTCTTTGCAGTGGATGCATCGGTGGTAGGGCTATTTGTTATGTCGTTTGACTGAAGCTGCTGACATTTATCCAGCAACTGCAGTGAGCAACCGGAATATGCAGAGGATGCGCCGCCTTAGATATTAAATCGCCTCCAGGCAATGCGAGACTGCAGTGCAAATTTAGCTGGATATTCTAGCCTTAAAAATCTATGGGGACAGGGTGGCAGGAGTATTGGATTTCCGGGTAGCTCCATTAATTATTTAAAATTTGTCCAAAGCTTGTCAAGGCAGAGAGCTATCTTTTCAAATGGCATTCTGTTGCCCAGCTCTAAATGCGTTTCCTCAGGGAAACAGTCTAAAATCAGCCTTAGAGATCTTTTTAAAATTATTTAAAAATTAAAGAGGCACTATAAACTAAATCTACCTTAAAATAAATAGTACATTTTTATTCATATTTATGTGCTTAATTATTCCACCAAGCATTGCCATTATGAATCATTGATGATTTAATCGACCTAGTGGGATGATCTCATTCCTCTGCAATTTATTTGCGCCTTCCTCCGGGAGCCGGTCTAAATGGTTTTCGCCTGGACTTGGAGTCAACAATAAGTACAGATTGTCGCTTGAGGAAGTTACGTGAGGGCACTTCGTTATCATCGTCCGTGGTGGCCACTGTTGGGAGGCAATGATTTTAGAATGGCCAAGGGCTCGGCACGAACTGGCCTGGTATCAATCTCTTACCCGCCGCCGGCGCCTGTTCCGGTGAGGATGAGGAGGTGCCCGCCGCCCGCTGAGCCCGTCCGGCAAAGAGATTGTAATAACACATGGGCATCGGCTGGGGCTTCTCGCCCTCGGGCGCAGATGGGGACTTCGGTTGCTCTGACTTGTACATCTCCTCCTCCTCTTCGTCAACAATGTCCAGCTTGGGTATCTCAAACGGTGGCACATCCTCGGACTTGCTCAGCTCCTGGCAGCGCTTAATCTTTAGTTTGAGTATCTGCAGGAGGAGGAGCAAGGAAATTTCCCTCAAGAATAATAATTGGATAAGCAGCTGAATTTCACCTCAATCATGTCCTCATCAGCGGCAGTGTGGGCCAGGAAATTGGGTAGTTCGGCCACGCTCACATGGAGCTTCCTCTCGGGAATCTCGATATTGCTCTCATCCACCTCCTGCACCTTAAAGATCATCTCGCAGATGCGTTCCTTGAGATACTTGAGCACGCCCATCGACTTGTCCGCCTCATCGGTGTCCAGCTTGCGGTCCTGCTCCTTGGCCGCGATGCTGTTCTTGATTTGCTCGATGACCTCTTGGTTTCTATTAACATTTATAGTTAAGGAATTAAAACATTTAAAGTTTTGTAAACTATTTTCTACTAACACTTCGCTCTCCTTGACGTCGGAGAACTTGGAAGCCTCCAGCTCGCTGGTCAGAGCCTCGCGTTCTGCCTCAAGATTGGCCTTCTCTGCCTCGGCCGCCTTCCTCAGATAATTGAGACGGGCAGCGGACTCCTTCTGGGCACTGAATCGCTCAAAGACCTCGAAGGGCGAGGTGGCCCCAGAGGCCTCCATCAACTGCTTGAATAGCGATTCCATATCGCTGGTCACACTCTCCAGCTGGGAAGCCGGCTCCTCCTCGCCGTTCTCCGTCTTGGCCGTGTGCTGGCCATCGCCGGAGCTAGAACCAACGCTGTCCTGATGGACCAATGTCTTGGTTTCCGCAAAGAGTTTGCGTCCAATCCGCTCGAGCTCCAGCTTACGGGCCTCCACCTGTTTCCGGAAGTCGAGAGCCTGGCGTTCGCGAGTCTTCTGTGAGAGATTCGCCTGCTGCTCCTGGCGCTGTAGGATTACTTTGGCGGCGTCTCGCATCTCGACAGCCTCATTGTGGACCTGCTGCAGCCTTTCGATCTCTGCCTTCTGGTCGCTGAGGGATGCCTCCAGTTCCCGCAGACTCCGCTCAAAGCGCTCGGCATCCGTCATCAGGGAGGCCTCAATGGAGCGGTACTTCTTGCGGATGTGCTCCGCCTCCATCCACTGGACATTGGTGCGATGGATCTCGTTCTCCAGCTGACAAACAAGCTGTTAAGATTTTGTAAATATCATTAATAATTTATTTAAATATTTATTATAATTTCCTACCTTCCTGTTGGCATCCTCCTCAAGGGTCTCTGGTGGCTTCTCGCCCAGATTCTGGTTCTGGGCCTCCTTGTTGGCCAGCAGGCCGCGATACTTCTCCACCAGCTTGCTGAAGTGCTGCTGGCGGGACTTGAAGCGATGCCGCAGCAGATCCATCTGCTTCCGACTCTCGGTGATCTTGAGATCGGTGAGGAAGATGGCATCGTCGGCATTTTTTGCTCCCACCGGATACGTGGCCTTGCCCACAATTAGAGTGGGCGTACAGCTCTGCGCCCTGCGCTGCTCCCCAGCTCCGCTTGGCTCCTTGATAACCAACGGGCGCTGGACGGGATTACGGAGGCGACTCGCCTTCACCGTCAGCTCCTTGATGTCCTTCTTCAGTGAGCCAATGGTGTCGCAGTTAATGCGGTTTTGCTTCTGCCACTCGGCTGCATTGGCGGTCTTTTGGCCCTCTGTTGGTTTAGAATTTTAATGAAACACAAACACTTGACATGGCAGGATTTAAGGACTCTCACCTGCCAACAAAATCCGCTTCTTAATCTCATTTATTTGTCGGTTCAACTCGTTCAGCTTGTCGGATTCCATGGCTTCATCTGTGCTGTTTGCTTTGAATAAGCGTTTAAAGGATATTCCGTCTGGCTTGTCCTTTGTTGGATCAATAAGGAAGTTGCTGTGGCAACGATAAGGTTAACATTAAGTTGCTATCCTCTTTCGGAAAATTATTATTAATCTATGGAAATAAAGAAGAAAAATCTAACAAAACTAAACAAACAAATGTTATTTTACTTGATTTTTACAAAGCTTTTAAACTATTAATTTAAAATGATTAAAACCTATTTATTTATATATCCTAAGTTGGTTAAATTTTAATGCAAAAGGACCTACAAGAAATACGTTGAATGTTCGCTAGAATTTGTAATATTTTAATAATTAAAAAATATAACTAAAGATTACAATAATTTGTCGCTAATCAGAAATCAATTAATTTCGCGGCAAATTAAGAAAGCGTGCCTTTATCACCAGGTTTCGCACCCGGGCGACAAACTCGGCCGCGTGGCTGGGCTCCTGGAAGGTGCAGGCGAAGTGCTCCGGAGTGCCCTCCGGACAGAAGGCGTAGTTGAAGTTGAACCAGCCGCAGCTGTTGGTCCTGTTGGCCATGTACCCAATGTGCCAAGTGCCGTCGATGCGGGTGTAGACGAGCAGAAAGGCGGAGCTCTTCTCGCGGAGTATGATATAGTAAAGGCCGTGACGTTCCATGATCTTGATGTCTCCCGTATAGGCTTGTTCATTGGTGGCACCTTCCCGTTGCCACTGCTTCACGCTGTTGAAACGAAACAATGTAACGGGCTTGCTGTATAGGATCCTGCCGCTGCTCTCGATGTCCTGGCGATCGGCAATCGGATGCTTTATCTTCATAATTTGACGGGAGTAGTTCGTCACACTCAAGGTGGTCTTGATGCCGGAATCTTCGCTATCGCAGCTATCACTGGCATCCGAATCCGGTGCATTTCTGGCCCATCCATCGCTGGCATCTAGTGTATAAAGTACCCGCATTCTCTGAGGATGCATGACTCCATTGCGTTGAAAGGGTTCACAGACGGCCAAGGCATTTGCTGGGAGTTCCTCCTGGCGGTTCAATCGAGCCACCGTTGGCTGAAATTCACTTTTAAACATCTTTGAGAAGGTCAAGGTGGTCTTGCTTCTTTCCAATTGGCTTGACTTGCTTTTTTCTAAACAATTTAATTAAATTAGAAACAAATAAGACTGCTTGTGGCTACTTACCCTGAATGGATTCCTTAAACTTTTTGAATAGATTTATGGACAGAATTAGACTCTGCAGTGCCTTGCAGGTTTGCTGCTTAATCTGCTCCGCGGATTGGGTCCTTTTCCGTTCTCTGTCGCCAAAACAGAGCCTCACAGTAGGCCTCCAAATTGGTTTAACACCAATCAAGGTAGTGAAGAAGCCACTTCCACGTCCTGGCATTGGCGTCTCTACAACTGCTGGCATCTGCTCTTCGAACTGAGTTGAGTCTTGGGCTATGATGATAGGTGATGTTGCTTCCTCTATGACTGGTTTCGTAACTTTTAGTGCTGGCGGATTTTCCACTGCTGGTATAATATTTTCCACTCCTGAAGGTCCTGCCATCTCGGGTGCTTCCGGTTCTTCGAGATTGGTTTGATCCATGTCTTCGACTTCGATTGAATGTCCCTCGTTGACTTCTGGCTGCCGATCTTCTTCAAGCTCTAGTATTTCTGGTTCTTCAATTTCGGGAACACTTACTGCTTCGATTTGTGAAGGACAAATTTCCTCCGTGTCTAATACTTCCATGTCCAATGAATTTGACTCTGTAACGTGTCCAGCTTCTGCGCGGGCGCAATACATCTCAAGTTCCGGAATAAAATAAGGGACCGGGCATGCATCACCTTCGAGTGACTCGGGAACCCGTTCCAAGTGTGAGGATGACTTAAACCCAAGCAAATCCCTTACCTGACCTTGCTCGCGCAACTTCCCCATGATATCCATGTGGATCATAAGAGATTTCATGGGTAAGTTGGGCAGGCTATAGTCCATTTCAAATGAGTCCTGCAGGATGGTGGCCGTGCAGCACTCGACGTCTGATTGTTGAGCCTGGACATTGGGCGAAATGAGCCTGACTTTGGACACATTCGATTGTAAGACATCTCCTGCGGGGGCCTCGCTTCGTCCATCCACATGACTATCTAACATTGTCTGAGCGGGGATGACTATCGAAAGAAAACCCGAACTTATAATTGACTGGGATTTTGAACATAAATGACTTACCGATTACTGAAGTGTTGAGTCGATTTGAAGGATACACCGAAGTGAGTATATTGTGACAGGATTTTCTTAGATATGTAGATATCTGGATTTTTAGGACAACGAATATGTGTCTTCCGGTTTTTGTAGTTTCTGTCAAAGCTCAAACGAGACACGTATTTAGGTCCCTCTATTGTAATCGTATCTTTTCATTAGTATCACTCGCAGGTCAGTTTTCAATTTGCCTTGTGTAGAGAGGTTAACAAGATGAAAATGTATCTGGGAAATGCTTTCGTTCATTGTTGCCGCACGCATGTTATGGCAGAACGGCAGGCAGTTCGGCCCCTGCGTCTAATTACAATTTGCTTTTTGTCCAACGGTGCGTATGCGTAATCATAGAGACAGGAAAAGGAAGCTGACGGAGGGAGGCACATCCACGGCATGGAGCGGGAATCAAATTACATTGACAACAACTTTGCGATGGCTTTTCAATAGACTGAAGGAATGAGCTCGAAAACAAAAAGCACCTGAAGGCCAAAACAAAACATTGCCCAGTTTCGCGATGTTGTTTTCCGAGTGAAATGAGTGTGTATAGTATACTATATGGGAAAACGCCCGAGCCCCAGTCCGAGCCCCTGCCCGCAGCTAAACAAATACGCGAGGGACCACGACCAGGAAAAGGACCAGCTCAGGGAAAGCAAATAGCAGAGCAAAAATATTTGAATCTGAAATATGCATAAAATGCGGGGAAAACGAATTCAAAGCACTGCGAAATAAATAAATAGCGAATGCAAACAAAATGGGAACAAAAAGCGGAAAACAAAACAGAAAAAAAAAAACAAGACCAAGGAAAGTTCCCTTCTCGCAAAAGTAAAACAATCAAAATTTGCGCACCATTAAATTTTGTATTGTACTCGTCCCACCGCACTTCCTCTCCATCCCAGCTTTTGCAATTTTCTCATTTTCCCCATACTCTCCCATATGTCCCTCCTAGTATATGTGTGTGTGTGTCCCAAATCGACTTTCTTTTCAATGTTCAAAGCTTTGATTTCCGCAACTCAATTTTATTCCAGCAAATTCTTAGATTTTCCCTCGTTTTCCGCGGCTGCAGTCCTTGGAATCCTTGTGAAAATTTCGTTGACATGTATTTATTTGCAAAACCGATCACAGTGCCGAGACAGCGAAATGTCAGTTATGATTGTGTTACAAATTGGCTTTGATTTATGACTTTGTTTTCACAAAAACCAGCTGAAGTCTTTGTTTTTACAAAATCCAGCCAAAGTCGCATAGATACGTATCACGAACCAGCGATAAATCGGATTAAAAGTACTCTATATAGCCGTATCCCTATTATACCCTTGCAGGCTATTATAATGTTAGTCAGAAGCTTGTAACAAATGAAGGAGTCATTTCCGACCCCATAAAGCATATATATTCTTGATCAGCATCAACAGCCGAGTCGATCTAGCCATGTCCGGCCAAAAAATAAATTTTCGAAAATTTTACTGTTTTAAATTTTAAGACTAAATATGCAGATTTGTTAACCATTAAAAAAATAGCACAGAAAAAGTAACCGAATTGAAATTAATGTATTTTTGGCTTAATTATGGCATTAGAAAAATTGTATTTACCCAAAAAATGAGCATATAAAAATCCTTTATTTTTATACCCTTGAAGGGTTTTTAAATTTCAGTCAGAAGTTTGATTCATTTAGCCAGCTACAGGTCTCGTTAAACTAACGTAGCATACTTTTCAGGGCTTCAAAACCAGCAGAGGAAATAAAAGCGTTTCCGCTTTGCCAAAGAGTTTTATTTATTTAAGTTTATAAGAAATGTTTACTTAAACAACAGCTTTGGTGTTTTATGATATTAAATTTATATTTTTAAAGATAAAGTTTCGTAAAAAAAAATTTAATACAAAATTATATTATAAAGCTCCTTGCTGAGTATTATAATTTTAGTTAGAAGCCTGTAATAACGTGAAGGAGTCATTTCCGACCCTATAAACTATATATATTCTTGATCAGCATAAACAGCCAAATCGATCTAGCCATGTCCGGTCAAAAAACAAATTTTTCGAAAATTTTTCCATTTTTCAAAAAAAAGATAAGGGGTTACATCATTAAAATTCTCAAAAATTGGCCAAAAATTAAATTTCTTAAATTTAAAAACTAAATATGCAGATTTGTTAACCATTAAAAAACTAGCACAGAAACGCTTACCGAATTGAAATTAATGAATTTTTGACTTAGTTATGCTACTTTAAAAACTTGGATTTATTCAAAAAATAATCCTTTAAAATCCTCTATATTTGGTCCCTTGAAAGGTATTTAAATTTCAGTCAGAAGCTTTTAATAATGTGAAGGAGTCATTTCCGACCCCATAAAGCATATATATTCTTGATCAGCATCAACAGGCGATTCGATCTAGCCATGTCCGGTCAAAATATAAATTTTCGAAAATTTTTCCATTTTTTCAAAAAAAGATAAGGGGTTACATCATTAAAATTTTCAAAAATTGCCAAAAATTATAATTTTTTTAAATTTTAAATTGAGTATGCAGATTTGTTAACCGAATAATTACTAACATAGGAAAGCTTTCCGAATGCAAATTAATGAATTTTTGGCTTAGTTATGAGTTTTTTTAAATTTGATTTTTGGAAAAAATTGTATAAAAATATCAAAAAATATAATCGATTTCCGATTCAATACTATAATTTAATTGCAAAATGCAAGGGTATATAAGCTTCGGTTTTCCGAAGTTAGTTTCTTTTTTCGATTTTAATTAGTTTTCTGTAAATGGCAAACAAATATAATTGTTTGTTATGTATTTGTTGTTTTCTTTTTATGGTTGTGGCTTAGCACAATCATAAATTAGCATTTGTTGAATATTAATTAGGGTAAATGCAAATGTGTAAATATATAGTTATAATTTATAGTTTTAAATTGTGAAATGTGTGATGTTTTGGCTTAATGTACTATTCTTTAAGCTACTATGTGAAGTCACAAAATTTATTTTACTTAACTAAGTAGTTGGAATTAAAACTGTTAAAGAAAACCAACTAAACTTGATGATTAATAGGAAAAACTGACCTTTCTCTTGATTTAAATCTTATGAACACACTCATCATATTTCTCTTAAAATATATCTAAGCAATGACGCCTTTTGGACATATGTATGCATTATTATATCTTGTTATAAAATAATTAAGTACACAGAAATTCATAAGGTCCATTAAAATGGAAGCCAGACTTTAACCAGAATATCTAGTTTAAGCTCCATTAATTTTGCCAGTTAGCCACCGAGAATTTATACAACCAAGAGGATTACATTACATGGTAATTTGCAAAGACAACTGAAATATTTAGCTCTTGGTAACCCAAGCCCTGCCCTCGAGCTTAACTTTCATCTTTGGAGTGTGCAAGGCAACCTGGTCTGGAGCTACTCGGGACGGGACAGCTACCTGGCCCAGGTGTGACATTCTGCAGCTGCCAGGCCAGGCTTCGAGCCCATTAAAACTAATTACTCATAATCATTTTGGCTACTGCTCGACTGCCTCCAGGACACAGCCTCCCATCTGCCACCTCCTACCTCTATGACCGTGGCTCCTGGAGAGTCAGTCCCAGCTGTCACACATACACATTGAAATTAATTAAAATTAAAATTGAAGTGGAAATGGAAATGGAAACGGAAATGGGGAAGGGGAAGGAGATGTAGAAATGGAAATGGAAACGGTGCCCCGCGATGCTGCACATGTGGCAGGCTCAAGTCCTGGTTGATTTCCATGAAAACGACTCAACCGCAGATGATGGGGAAATTAGTGGCCGGGGAAAGAGCAAAATGGAGGCGAGTCAAATGTACAAAGTCAAGTGCGCGGCGACCGATGAAAAATCTCTGCGAAATTAATTAAATTTTGTAATTTAAGCTCACCCCGGGCAGCCTGCCACTGGCGCCTTGTGGGCGGGGTGGGGAAGATGGGCTTTTATCATGATTATGTTGTGTCACTTGGCAGCACATCTGCCTGCCTCCCGCAGGATCCTTGTACCTGGGTTCAGCGACCTTTCGTCCTGACATTTACTCTTTATGCAGGGCAATGCAGGCCAGGCCACTCTGCCTCTTCTACACTGGGGAAAGTTAAAGAAATAGCTATGACCTAATACAAAAAAAGTAAAAGCAATAGGTAATGTTATAAATTTACAAATTAATTATAATTATTATATTAAATATATTTCACCTTTAAGGTATTAATTTCTTTTAGAAGAGTTTTTTCTTACTCTTTTAGTGTTACTTTTGAGAGATGTTTTTCTGAGTGCTTATATTTGTTTTGTGAATTGAAGTGTATGTGTGTGTGTGTGAGGAGGTCCTGCAGGCAGAGCCTTCATGTTGCCGCCGTTCGCCAGTTGGCGCCACCTTTGCAGCGCTGTCAAGCGCAACGCAGCGCAAAATTATTCTAATTAGAGTTCCCCAAACCCCAGCCCCTACCCCTTCCCCCGCCCTGCCATGATATCCCTTACAGTGCCTTTGAAAAGTTATTCAGTTAGACAGGGAACAGTACAAAAAAGTCTGTCTGTTTGGGTGTGTAGTATGTTTCTAATTTGGCTGTTTTATACTTTGTTTTTTATATTTCGCTCTAAGCACTTTAGTTTACCAGTAGTTACACTCCCCTCAAAGAGCTAATGTGAGTGTGTGTAGATAAGAGATTTTGCGGGCAAAAAGTAATCAAATGTGTGGTTTAATATACGTTTAAGTTTTCACGATAATATTGTGGCCTTTTAAAGTTTCCTAACAAAGTTTTCAGTTTTTTATATAAAAACCAGAAAGGATGTTAACTTTGGGAAGTCGAAGTGTGTATATCCTTGCAGTTACCCAAGGATTAGGATATTTTAAAACTTAATATTAGTAAATAAGGCTGTTAACTTTAATATAAAATTACTGTATCTTTTTAAATTACAATTAGGTAATGAGTGCATGGCAATAAGGAAATTAATTAGCAAATAATTGCGTAGCTAGCACATCTGATTCTAGCCCTAGGCCTTATCCTTCCTATAGATCTATTTATATACATAATATAACTGTCATGGTTAAGACTCACCACATTAGAGGTTATCCACATTCGTCATTGCCTTATTCCTTCCATTGAGAGTTATATTCCTGGTGACTTTAATTAGGCTTGCTGGAGCTTCTTCCTGATCAACCAAATGTATTCCATTGGTCAGGTGGTTCTTTTGGGGTCGCAGGAAAATCACTATCACTATTTGCACAGATGTAAACACTTGAGAGGCCACGTACACACTAAAGCCAGAGCGATGGCTGTGCCCCTTATCTATAGTCTCCGAGTGAAGAGAACAGAGAAAGCGAGAGCGAGAGGGAAAGAGGCATTTCTGGAGATGAGCACAGCGGCATAGAGAAACAGAGCTACCTTTAGAGATGCACAGAGAGACGTAGACATGCTGAATCAGGTAGAGTTACAAATAGAGTGAGTGTGAGAGTGTGAGAGATCAATATACACATAGAGGCAGAGAAAACAGCGAGATGGAGTCAAAGAGAAACAGGGAGAGTCGGCTGTTGAGTCTGATCAACAATGTATTTACTTTAGGTGGTCAGAGATGGCTCCCTTATTGCGTTTCAAAATGCTAAGTAAATTGAAGCACGAGTGGCCAAAGTCATTGTCAGTTTTGAATCGTACGGATAAGAAATCAATACTCTTAAATAATTTATAATTAAGTTAGGCATTTACCTTTGAGTATACGTTTCAAAAATAAATGCAAAGCTAGGACAGATGCTTCTAGCCCTGGGCCTGATACAGCATCTATATATGTAAATAATATAATAGTCATGCCTAGGACTTACCGCAGTAGGGGGCACACGTCATTGCTTAATTCCTGCCAGTGTAGAGTAATATTCTTGGTGACTTCACTTAAGGTTCTTATGGTACCATCGAAGTGATCTTCCACGTCATCCAAATGTATTCCATTGGTCAGGTAATATTTTCGGCGTCGAAGGGAAGTCACTATCACTGTCACCGCAGATGTAAACACTGGAGAGGCCACGTACACACTAAAGCCAGAGCGATGGCCGTTCCCCTCATTTATAGTCTGCGAGTCAAGAGAACAGAGAAAGTGAGAGCGAGAGTGAAATAGATACCTCTAGAGAAAAGCAGAGAGAGTTAGAGAAATCTCTAGAGATACATAGAGAGCGATCGGCATACCGCAGATACAGAGAGCGAGAGATTGAGCCAGAGGGAAAAGTAGTCTTACGTTAGGATGCAAGTAGGTTATGATTTCTATATGCTTTTAAACTTTATAGTGCTGAAAAGCTCTTATTTATACAATATTATTATTATTAGTTTTATTTCAACGTAGCTTAATAATAATATCAATTTGCTTTAAAAGATAACTCAAATAAATCCTCCCCCTAAAGTTACCTATGTACATCAACCGAAACATATGTTTTTTGCTCTTAAAATTAATTGTACAACATTTCAATAAAGTTAATAATATTATTTGGAAGGTTGTCAAGTCTGCACCATCTGTTGTCAGCAAAAAGTGTGTTTCAATAAATCGTCCCATGGACAACAGCTGAATAAAACATTGTTTCTCCCGCCGTGGAGCAGGGTCTTGACAAAATGAAATTTTTAAATGTGATGGCAAGCGGAATTTATGTAGTAATCTCGCGGCACGGAGACATATTCCCGTGCCCAGGACTTGTGTGCATGATTTATCTTAAGCCCCCATAACAAAGGCGGTGAGAGCACTTCCTGTGTGCGTGATCCTGCAACCTCACCGTCCTCCTCAGCCTTCTCCTCCATGAATCACCCAGGCAGGAGCAAGGAGTGGCAACATGTGCTTAATAGTTTAACGCTTCGTGTGCCACTTAGCTGGGCATGAATGCCTATTCTGGCAAGGAGTCACCAGCCAGCCAGGACTTCCCTTCCCTGACTCATGGTGATAATGTTGCCCTGCTGCAAGAGGAGCTGATGGTGCAGTCTGTCAGCAGGAACCCGTCCTTTGGCGCACTCACTTTTCGTTTCAGGCATTAGCAGATCCATCTCAGTTACAAATCCGCGACGGTGATGCCCGTCGGTTTGTTCCATTTCGCGAACCAAGCCAATCTCCTCTCGTTCCGCCTGGTGAAGGTAGGGCGAAGAGGAGACGTCAGGACACGAACTCCGGTTCCAATGTGGAGTAGACGTGGCGGAGTCCTGGTTTCCGTGCCCATCTGGCATCGCGTGTCGCATGATGTATGACATTTTTGCGCCTCATAAACACCTGTCCTCTACCCAGGATAATAACAAACAGTCACACTGAAGAAAGGGAATCCATTATGAAGAATAATGAAGAAAATAAATTGCAATAGAAAAAAAACATGATCTACTGAAATTATACAGTACAATAGGGGAAAAAGAAACTAAGCCGAAGTTTATATTATATTTATTTGAAATTTTGAAAAATTTTTAAAAATATACTTTTCAACCGGACAAGGCTAGATCGACTCAGCTTTGATCAAGAATATATATGGTTTATAGGGTCGGAAGTGATTCCTTCACTGCTTTTGAAGCTTCTACAAAGAAACTCTTTGTAAAATATTTATAAAAATAGGAAGATCAATATTGCTATTAACAATTTAGTTATTAAGCTGCACAATAAGTATTCTGATAGTTTATCATATCCTTGAATTCATTTTCTAACAAAGGACTGACTATAAGAACTTCAAGAATACTTTATAAGCACCTTCAATACTTAAATATTTTCGACTCAAAAACTTTCCTTTAAAGGCTTAGATTATATATATAATTTTCCCTTTAGATCCTTTATTTCTGCAGGTGCACCTGTTCCATCTGCCTGCTCGTCACCTTATTGCTCTTTTTTTTGTTTTTGTGCACCTGTCTGGAGGGATGGGCCGCCTCTATTTTTCCCGGGGTGGTGGCATGTTGTTTGTTTTTGTTTGCCTTGATGAAATGGGCACGACTGGCGGCTGGTGGGGCGGGATGCCGCCGTGTTGACTGTTTGACTATTTGCTCGTTTACGTTAACGGCGAGCTGACTTATTTTCCTCGGCGGTGCAATGCAAATATGCCGTGAGTTCCTTTACCCCCAACCGGTTGATAGCACGATCAAAGTCAATTGACCTTTGGAAATTCCCCCTTTTGTTTGCCAGTTAGATGAAATTATTTAGCTGGAAAAGCTTGGATAACAAATTCCAATAAATTTTACTTAACAAAAGCCTGTCTTTAAACAGAAACACTGCGAAAACTACCAGTATTAAAGCATTTTTTTCGGTTATCCGATTTCCCAGTTCCATGTGTATTTTCTGATAAAGTATAAATAAATGTATGTATAAAAAATTGTTGATATTTATTTCATGCTGACCCGCAGATGTCTCTGTCAAAGAAAAACAATACATTTCCATTTCCATGTGTGATTTATCTTCTCCATTTTGGGAAGCTCTTGATTAATCGGATATAATACTTTAGTTTACGTACTATCCACACAGCTAATTGGGCTGCACTGCAAATCTTTAGAATAATTTTTGTTGCCTAGTGTAAACACTCAAAGTTTCCCGTCCACTAATTGAATAAGTTAGTTTTCCGGAACGGAATCTGTGCGGTTATAGCTGGCTTCCTTTCGCCCGGTCGAGGAATATCGAACGCTATATTAAGCCAACTAAACTTTTTGACTTCCATTCCCATTCATTTGCCAACATGCTCATCATCATCATTTGAGCCCGGGTCTGAGCTGAAATACCATTAAAATCACATTTCGATTTAATTTGCATAAATTGAAGCCGAGTCAGCCGCTGGAAAATGAAGCCGAACGGTAGCACTCCCTCTCTGGTCTAAACATGAACTAAAATGCCATTGAAAAGCGATTCAAAATCAATTAGAGAGTGATTTTGCAAAATATTCTATATAGCATATATTTTTATCAAGCGAAAATGCCCAGATGTAGTAGTAAATCCACCAAATCAACGCTAGTAATGGCAAATCAAATAAATAAATATAGTGCCTATATTGAATATAAAAATCAATATTGTTAAAGATTTTAAATATTAGAGGATATCATACCAGTACGAGTATTTAGTTATTTGCAACTTTTATAGGGAAAATATCTGCCTTTTATCTAAATGAAATTTTTAATATGATATTGATAATATTTTGACAATATATTATATTAAAATTCCCCCTTTGCGATCCATAATTCTAGCTATTACTAAAAAATAATTTATATTCCTTCTTTTCTTCTAAGCTTAAAAATAATATTTGACAAATAAATAAATCCTATAATATTTGAGTTGTATTTGTTATTTATTTGGATGTATAATATTGAATTTGTACCCCCCAAAATACATGAACATCCCTAGGCTAAACCACTCCCCAAATCGGTTGAATTAAGCGGGTCCAAGGACATGAGGGGGATTATGACACTTTTTGCGCCTCGCTGCTTGCATATTCGGCTTTTGCTTTTATTGAGCGAAATGAAAAATTCAATTAAAATGCACACATGCTCCAAAACCCAACCCTAAAACTGGCCAGAGATCCCGTGCCAGCAAAAAAAAATTGAGAGCGGAACGAACGAGCCGGAGTCCTGGGCTGACTGCTGCCAGCAAAGGAACGAAAGGAAACGAAAAATGTGAAAAATCAGCATAACAAAGTGGGAAAAACTATGAAAATGCATTTGCCCGGCATGGCCGCTTTCACTTTTCTCTTCCCTGTTTTTCCTTGTTTTCCCCATTTTCCTTTTCTTTTTTTTCGGGAAGTCTTCCGTCATGCTCCACAGGGCTGGCTGCCGTCCAGCCAGACATACTCATGTGTCCATGTCCAGGAACCTCCTCCGGGGGACAGGCCAGGCAACACAATATTACTATGGCAAAAAGGGTAACGGATGCGGGATCCAGTATGTAAATAGGCGAAGGCTGTAAACACATTTCATTTGCACAAAGAATTAGACCTAGAAGGGGTCCCGGAATGGAGTTTCTGCGCTGGAGCTCACCGAAATCAGCGTTTATTGTTGTCGACCCTTTTTTAAAGAGCCATTTTTCTGGCATCAACAAATTTTTAAGGTTGTATAGGGTATAAAATAAGCATTTGTAGATTATCGGAAAAATATTTCTCTTTAAATTCCTTTAGTAATTTATATGTCAAAGTTATTTGTGGCAAGCTACATAATTAAAAGCAAGGTAAACTAAATTTTGGCGATATTCATGCCTTAATATTAAAAACAGATGCAGTGTTTAATTTAACCCAAATACCAAATACCAACTGTATTAATGGTGTCAGACTAAATTAAATTTGCTTTCATGCATTTTCCTTTATTGTTTTTGATTTCGTATTTACCTTTATTATTTTTGATGCCACGCCACATGACACTCTTATATTTTTTGGCAATTGCACAATTCGTATATTTAACGCCTGCAAATAATGCAGCGCTTGCAATGAACGTGTGAGGGGGTTTGTCGAAATATCAACGCTAATGAAACAAGTGCACCCATTCCCCCTTGGGGGCCCAACACCTCGTCCTCCCGCGGATCCTGTCAGAGTCAGAGTTGATATGGGAAAGCCGGGCAAACAAACTGCAAAGCTGAATTTACGGTTGCCGCTTTTGAATTGACAACCGGGAAGGAGGCAGGAGTAGGGATGGCCGGAACCGGGGATTGGGGCGGCGGCGGAGCCTGGTTTTATGGCGGATTTCGACGAAAATATAAAAATAAAATTGGATTTTAGCGTAGATTGTAGAAGGCCGTAAATATTTTTCAATTCACTGGCCCCGGGCTGAGGCTGAAGGATGTAAAGGGTAGGGAATTGGGGTGCGCACACACATATGCAGGGCACTGGGCTTCCCCCCCACATTGATTTCCCCAAGGGGCGGCGGCCTGTAAGGGGGTTCCCCGTTCCCTGGTCTGCGGTTGCGAATCGCGTGCGAATGATTTGGCAGAATTAACTCCCCAACACCGGGTTGCAAACAAATTCGCTGCCGGAGGCGTCGGGCCCCAGGACACGTCCCCGAAAAGCAGGAGAATGCGGATGCTGATGCGGCATTCGGGAGTCCGGAGGAGCAACATGTGGAGCGGGAGGGATTAGGATCGAGAAAGCCTCATTTGAATGCCAAGCGAAACGATTTTTTTTGTTTGTTTTTTTGGTTCATCCGTTGCGTGCGGGTGGCCGAGAACCCTTTTTTGTGATCCTTTCAACGGCACCGAGTCCTTGCCCCAAGGCGTTAGATACCATATAAGTTGGTGGAGCCTGCTTAGGCTACCTCAACAAATCCTCCGAAAACTCATTTCGTGTTGCCGGCGCCAAATTGATTTCATTGCCTGTTTGTGCTTTGTTTTCCGAGCTAAATGCCTACCCCACTCAATCCTTTTAGATCCCGGCGCTCAGATGGAAAACATCCTTGCTGCGGTTGTGCCTTTGACTTTGACTTTCACAAAACATATTTATGGAGATTTTTGCGGCCAATTGGTTAGCATTTTGATTGCAATTCGTAGTTCGTAGTCTAAAAAATGGCTAGCTTATCTTTAAATAAAATATAGTTTTAACTGAAACAAAATTATAATAAGCTAAACTGACCATTTTTTCGAAAATTCTAAGTTTAAAAAATTCATAACTAAAGCAAAAACGCATTAATTTTAATTCGGAAAGCTTTCCTATGTTAGTTTTTAGTAGGTAAATAAATCTGCATACCAAATTTTAAATTTAAAAAAATTCAAATTTTTGTTAATTTTTGAAATTTCGGAAAATTTTTTTTTGACCGGACATGGCTAGATCGACTCGCCTGTTGATGCTGATCAAGAATATATATGCTTTATGGGGTCGGAAATGACTGCTTCACTGAATTTAAAGCAGCTGACTATAATTATAATACCCTGCAATTGTATAAATATTGAAGATTTAACAGAAGGAAGGTTCAGTCCAGTTACAGCACCTGACTAAAATGATAATACCCTGCAATGGTATAAAAGTGGAACATTAAACAGAAGAAAGCTGAGTTCAACAACAAATATTTTTAAATCAAGAGTAGTTGTTTTTTATATATGTCTGCAATTCTCAACAGAATATTTACCGAGATTTTTATGTCTATTTTTTGGCAAATCAAAGTTTAAAAATCGCATAACTCAGGCAAAAACGCATTAATTTTAATTCGGAAAGCTTTCCTATGTTAGTTTTTAGTAGGTAAATAAATCTGCATACTCAATTTAAAATTTAAGAAAATTAAAATTTTTGTCAATTTTTGTAAATTTTAATGATGTAACCCCTTATCTTTTTTTGAAATTTCGGAAAATTTTCGAAAATTTATTTTTTGACCGGACATGGCTAGATCGACTCGGCTGTTAATGCTGATCAATAATATATATGATTTATAGGGTCGCAAATGGCTCCTTCATAGCGTAACAATCTTCTGACTGAAATTAAAATACCCTGTAAAGGTATAAAAATAAAGGGTATAAAAACAATTTGTAAATGAAAATTGATAAGATTAATCCAATTTTTGGGCCTTGTTCACATTAATTTTGAACTTCTCTAATAGCCTTGTGGTGCAGCTCTAATTTGACAACACAAAATATTACTTTAATCACAGGTGGGGATGTCATGAGTTAATTGTAATCATACTAGTAGTACACTAGGGATCCCAGATGGCGGGCCGACTGCGAGGCAAGAGGCTGCTACAGTTCCTGGACCGTGTCAACCAGGCGGCCTTTAGCCCAAAGTACTTGTTCTACACCAACATCGGCATCTCGGTGGGCCTGAGCATGGTGGGCGATGCAATGGAGCAGACCTACGAAAGGATGATCGGGGAGATACCGGAGTGGAACAGAACCCGCACCGTGAGGATGGGCATCTCCGGGTTGACGGTGGGCGTGGTGTGCCACTACTGGTACCAGTACCTGGACTTTTACTTTCCGCAGCGTACCTTAAGGACGGTTATCATCAAGATCCTGCTAGACCAGTTCATCTGCTCACCGTTCTACATGGCCGTCTTTTTCCTAACCATGGCGATACTGGAGGACACCACTTGGGAAGAGCTGAAGCAGGAGATCCGGGAGAAGGCCCCCATCCTCTACGCCGCCGAGTGGACAGTGTGGCCTGTGGCTCAGTTGATCAACTTCTGGCTGCTCAAGCCCCAGTATCGAGTCCTGTATGACAATACCATAAGCCTGGGCTACGACATCTTTACCTCCCAGATCAAGTATCGCAAGAAGACCACCGAGGAGGTGGAGCCCAAAAAGGGGAAATAGCCCTACTTTAAATTTTGTCTAAATTGTAATATTTAAGAAGTAAACAATGTGTTGTTTATAATTTAGAAATAACACTTTTCAGACCTGCTTATGGAACAATGTAGACTGCCACTAAAAAGTTTGTAAAATTCCACGTCTCGTAATAAATCATTCCCAATGCTTAAAGAGACACATGCTTTTATTGGGTGTCGACGCTGGCTCAACCTGACACCATGTCCCCGGGTGTCAGGCATCGCAGCCTCGTTTCGGAGATGGACGATGATGGAAGGTGACCCCAACCGTGGTAGCCATCCCGGTTCGAGCGAGGGACACCAGGCAGCCCGGGTGGGTGACTTGTCAGATGCAGGACCCGGGCGGACCTTTGTCGAGGGCTGCGAAAGAGCAGATACTCGGCGAATGGTGAATGGCATCGAGGGCCGGAGAGACAGACACTCGAGCCGTGAGCCCTCGACGAGGAATTGTGTCAAGCATACAAAATAAATAAAGGCACGGGCTTGGGATACAAAAAAAAAAAAGAAAAATGCTAAGAGAAAGGGAAATCAAGTGACAAAATTGATGTCAAGATGAGCGAGTGGCGGCCCTGCCAGGACATTCACAGCCACATCCAGATGCACAGGCAGACGCCGACCTGGCTTCACGGCCAGCGCCAGTTGATGCCACCAAGGATGTGCACACCCACTCACACACACATGTAAACTAATCCAATTTAAATCTCTTAACATGATTTGCCGCTTTCTTTTCATTTTGTTGGATTTTATGCCATTATCCCTTTTGGTCTCCGTGTGTCCTTTCGGCAACCGTATTGCCAGGCACGACGAGAATAAATAATACTTCAAACTAGGAAAAACTTCTTACGTTTGTAATGAAAAATGTATATAAAAGAGCAGCTAAAACTTTCATCAAGAGGATTCAAGGACTTTCCCCTACAAAATATTTTATATTTAACCACTGTACATTCCTGCCACTGGCAAGTTGACTTCCTGTCCTTACTGTTATCTCTCCCAAGGAGGACGCGCCTGCTAAGACCAAGGACACCAAGGACTGCGGCCAAAGGGTTTATTTATTTGGTTTAGCGGCTGCCTCGGTAGCTTTAGTCGCTCTATCCTCATTTTGTGATTTAATTTAAAAGCTCAGTCCCTCTGCCCCGCCACCGGAGTCCTTTTCCGGAGGAGTTGTGACTGAAACGGGGGGCTTTTCGGCACGTGGCCAGCCGCCTCGACGGGGGGTCCTTGATGAGTTGTGTGTGTGTGTGTGTGTGGTGAAAGTATCCCAAATGCGACTACGTGTTGATGACCAAGTTTGCCGAGTCACCGCCGGCGGCTAACCCAAGTCGAAGCAAGAAAAACTGGAATGTAGAATAAAGTTATCTGCAAGTGGAAATGCCATAGCTTGGTGCTTGATGCTTGGCCCAAACACTCTGGCACTTTGGCATTAATTAATTAAGAGATAAGTGTGGATATACAATGATTTCTGGATAACGAAATTAATTAACACAATGAAGGCATTTATTTAATTATTATGTACCCTGTAAAATGGAAGGAGTTCTTTACAGATTTCTGATAGTTAAACTTACCGTTTAGGATTTATCAATCTTTAAAGGCTTCCTGTATCACTATTTACCGCACAACAATTAGATTCACACCCATCGGCAGTAGGTATTACGATCGATATCTGATGCTGCTGGGTCGAGTACCCAGGGGAAACTCTCATCTGGCCCGGACACCCATCCATCCATCCGTCCGGTTCAGGTGGGGCCAACCACGTTCAGTTAATTGGCACTCAGAGCCTTCAAACAGAAATGCCAATGATGTTTGTCTACGAAATTACCCCGGCGAGAGGGAGAACTTCCTACGAGCCCTGCCCTGTCATGTGTGGATGGGTACGGCGGAGGGCCAGCGCCAAACTCCGGACTCAGGGAGCCTGTCTAGGGGGTCTCGACCATAACCTATGCCCTCATAATGGCATTGTGTGCGAATGCAGAGAGCGAAAATATGTGATTTAAAGCAAGAATTTAAGCCTAAACTATATTTTCCAGCAAGTTGCGGTACCTTCTTAAGATTGATGTTATATTTAAACATATTACTCTTAAGATTAGCATTTCATTTTCTTAATTTTCAAAGAAACATGAAGCATTAAAGAATTATATAATCAAAGGCCAGGCAATATAGATTTAAGGAATGTAACTCTATCAATTTTCCTTTGTTTCCTCTCAGTGTATCCCTTTGCTTGAAATGTACGAAATGGGTACAAGGATGAAAATGAAAAAGGAACCTTGCTGGCGGCGCATTGTGCAGCCACATGCCCAGCAGTTATAATTCCATTTGCGATCATAAAAATGTATTACGAGGGTAAGCTGCTCATAACAGGCTACTTAATTAACGAGGTATTCATGGGGCAGCACTAGAGCCGGTCGCTCATTGTTTCGCTGAGTGTACGAGGAGTGTGCACGGGTGCATACAAGGATCCCTAACCGCTTTTCGCACTGAAAGGACATAACAGCCTGCCTTCCAAGCACGTGGCATATGTTGCTGCCGTTGGCCGGAGGGATTCCCCCTCATCTTCTCCAGCGTAAAAGTTGCGTCAACTTAATTAGCCATAAATTAGCCAGGATTCACGCGTTTTTAACGACTTGTTTGTTCGACCAAGGGCCAGGGACCCGGAGAGTAGCATCAGCAGGGAATGATGGCCCTGTCCCATCGCGATGGCACTAAGTCCATCTGTCAGCCAACTTGAACGAGTTAATTTATTTATCTTGCCGCAGCAGCAACGCCCCGACCCCTGGCCCTAATGCCACTTGATTTATCTAGGAGAGAGTGGTTCAAACTTTTGGAGAAGCCAGCGTTTCCTTGGCTGTGTCGAAGTCTTATTGCGGACAGAATTGATAAATACGGGTGTAAACAAGATGCTGCTGTTGGTGTTGCTGCTGCTGCTGCTGCTGCTGCTATTGCTGCTTTATTCAAGCCCAGATAAGTCGGGGCTTAGAGCATTAACTTGGCTTGGTAAATTGAGAAGAAATGCAGTCATTATTGGGGACTTGGATACATTCTTTTTTTCGGGGGAGTACTTTAGCCCTTTTAAAGTTGATTGAGCTCCTGGGACATAAAACCTTATCCCCATAAAACAAATTAATAATAAATGAATAAAAAAAGGACAAAATGCATAATGCAAACTTGTTCATTCTTCATTCATTCTCCCGAACAATATTTATTAGTATAATGATGACCCAAATCTATTCAAATAACCAGCAAGGACCTAATTAATATTACAAAATAACAAGCACTCCTTTGTAGAAGTCCTTGACGAATATTGATTTTCATTTGTAATCCCAACACACTGGCAAATCCCGCTTGGCAGAACTTCTGACAACTATAAAGGGATCTGCGAAACATACATATGTGTGTGCAAATCCCTCCGACCGCCTTCCGTTCCGTTTGGCATCGGTCAAGGGGCTTCCTGGAGGGCCATGATATTTCACAGCTGTTTGGGTAGTAAATCAACCGCATAATGGAGCCATACAAAGGCCATCCGTCGTCCAGCATCCAGCATCCAGCAACCAGCTGGGCACTTTTGGGCCTCGGCTGTGGCGCAGCGCTAGTCGATGATTAAAAACTCTTAATTGTCGGGATCTGGGATCTGGAAAATTGAATGAACATTAAAGTGCCCGGCCCGGGAGGGATCATGAATCATGGTCGGGCAACTTCATGCGAGCGCTTTTCAATCTGGTTCGCATATTTAAGCGTAATGCCTTCAATCCGCGCCCAACTTTTATGCCTGCCGGGGCCAGGAATCGCACTAAAATTGGTAACAACAGCGGCGCCAACAGCAATCCCAGAAACAACAGAGCAGAGCCAACAATAAGAGCAAGGCAGCAACATCAACAACTCGGCAGCAACAGCAACAGCAGCAGCAACAGCAGCAACATCAACAGCAGCAGCACCGCAGCAACAATCGAAATGAGAGCAGCAAATTTTAACGAGCACCACAAAACCCCAGCGCTCTGCTTTTTTAAGCCGCTTTCATTTACCCGGCCCAAACGGTGGCCGGGGTGAGGGATAGGGGGTAGTGGTCCACACCCCTCCCTGGCTGTGTAATTACAAAAAAGCCGCGGGGTAAAGTTGGGAGCAGAACTTGACAAATGGCAACGGTGGGAACTGTGGAGCACTGTGGAGTGACGGTGGGAGGAGCTTGCCGGTTAACCAGGATAATAGGATGAAACAAATGTAAATGAGGCTGGGGGGAGGGAGGACGGTTGCAATGTGCTCTCGACAAAAATAAAACCAAACAAGACAAAGGCAAGGATAATGTCTCGACAGTGGCATACCGGTTCTCTATCTATTATGCCCTCTGTAAGGGCATTAAAAAGGGTATACCGAATTCAAATTGAAGCCAGAAATAGAGCATTAACAAGCTTAAGTTTTAAGGTTGGACTTACAAAAGTCTCAGTTCACTTAAAAAAAATTAAATTTATAGAGATTTGATGACACAGCAGGATATAAATGTGTAGGAAGTAACGCCTTTCCTCTACCTCTAAAAAGAACTACATGTAAATGGAATATACCTCCAAACGTTACAATCACTGGATATAAAAATAATAAAAGAAAAGAACACAGGACACGAACACAACAAATCGGGACACAGAAACGTTGACTCAAAAATCTGTTAAAGACATCTCCAACTGTGTTTTTTTTTCCTGCCTGCTTCTGTGTCCCAAATGGAACATCGCCGCAGGTGTCGTGTCCATGGATAACAACAGCAAAAATCGCGATGCGTGGCTCTGGGATTTTTGAACCTGGTATGGGAACTACCGAGCATAGTGAAAAGTTGGTCCTGTCCAGATTTCCATGTGCGATGCTGCAGACTGCGACAAATATTTTAAGCTCTATCTTGATGCTGTCTAGATTCACTTATTGGATGTACAAATTTACACAACTTCGGCTGCTTTCTTTATTTACATTTTTTTAAGGATTTCTTTGTATTTTTATTATTTGACGCTATGGCAATTATGTGACAAAATATTGCAAAGCAAAAATATTTATTTTTTGTTACTATTAAAATCATAGAAAATGCTGCTAACATGACATTTAATATCTATGAATGGAAGAAGTAGATCGATTAT
Source organism: Drosophila bunnanda (assembly GCA_035046265.1). Classification (NCBI taxonomy): domain Eukaryota; kingdom Metazoa; phylum Arthropoda; class Insecta; order Diptera; family Drosophilidae; genus Drosophila; species Drosophila bunnanda. Next base: position 12,086,346 of record JAWNOB010000075.1, read on the forward strand.
ATTTTGTATATATTTTTTAAATAAATATTGATCATATTTTTGTGGCACAGAATTTTATTATAAAATGTGCACTCTTTAAAGGGAATTCTTGATTATTTAGACCCTTTAATTAGATACCAATTTATGAATGTCAAGGGTTTTAGCTAATTTCATATCTTGTTAGCTCGATTGTATGTAAGCAAGACTTAACTATATGCCAAACTAGTATTCCTAAAAATATATAGCAAGATAGCAATCTAATATCACCCCTTTTTTTTAATTCAAAATAAACGAGTACAATATGAAATGCTTCTTTCGGGACCACATTGCGGATGAGTGATTTTATGAGAAAAAACTATCAAATATTACTCATACGCACTGATGCCCGTAACAGGCACTTGGGACCTTTTTGCAGTTGAGTGATTTTTTCAAATAAGTTTTGTTGTTTTTTGCAATCAACGTATAACTATTTCGCTCAGTGCGGAACATAAAGTAATATCAGGTTTCCCTCATGGATTTTATGTACGCACTGAGCCCTCACAGTCAATATTTTGCTGGCCGTATCAGAAAATCATTTGCAGGCCACCGCCACCGCCGCCGTGCAATCAGCGGCCATTCAGCCAGGTCATTCCCATTGGAGCCGGGTGGCGGCAACTGCTCGTCATCCGCATAAGCAGTAGCATGTAGTAGTTGTCGGTGGCTGCAGGACTCTCAGGCCCAACAGTTGGTTGCACATCTGCGCATTGCAGCAGCAGCACGGGGACGGGATGGAATGAGATGCACTGCACCGCCCATTCCGCTGGGAATTCCTCACATCGCCCATCCCGTCGAGCGGCAATTAAAATCTCGTATTCGAGTTCTGCGGGAGCAGCTGGGAAGCACTTTAATTTCCCACGACGTAGGAGAATCAACATGGCTTCAAACCCAGACGAGGGGAGCAATCAACTCCACCAAACCCTTTTCACTAAGCCGACACTTGGGAAAATTATTGAGAGAGAGCATTTAACGTTCGTTTTGCATATAAATTAGTTGTGGGATTGTTAGAGTCAGAAGGAATTTTACTAGAATTTATTTAAATTGTTCTTTAAAGAAAGAAATTTGTTAATATTTCTGGGATAATTTTCGTGGGAAATATATGATTTCATGGGGGAATACTATCCTTACACTAATTTTATTTCTTTTAAAATGACAGAGTGTATTTTAAATCTTTAAAACTATCAAATAATTTGCTTTCTTATCAATTTTAAATTTTATTTTAGAAATTCTTTACTAAATTTTGATGTGATTTTTACAAGAAAAGTAGAATTATATTTTCTAGATATACCAGCAGGCTCGAAATATTTTTCAACTGTCTTTTAAAACCATTGATGGCTTACACTTAAAAACCAAATATGAAAAAATATTATATATATTTAATAAATGGTTTAAACCATATATTTTCAAATCCTGAATAATTTTTCCTGTGCACGAAACGGAATCAAAACAAAACGCGTCAAGTGGGGGCTACCAGGAGGAGCGTCTGCGGCGAAGAGCCGAACCTGGTCCGAGGAGGACTCAACCGGCGCATGCTCCGCATCTGCACAGACTCCGGCGAATTGGCGGCGCAAAAATCTCCAGAGATGGCCAGACGGGCTCAGTTGCTGCAGGACTGTCGCGGAATAAAGATTGCCGGAAGGACAAAAGGCGCACACAGTTTTCCGGGCGCGATGTGAGCAAAGCCAAAGGGAACGCGCGCGAAAACTTCCCACCCACTCCGCCACCCTCGCAATAGCAAGTGTATTGGTGTCTCTGTACAGGTGGAAAACACACGCACACACGCACACACAGAGGCCAAAGGAGAGTGGTTTCGCCTAGGAGAATTCAACGAATTGTAATTGTAATTGTTAAAGAAGTGAAGTGTGGGCATAAATAGTGAGACAACCACGCCCTAAAAAAACAATCGACCATGGAGCACCTACGTCCCATGAGCTACGAGGAGATGTGCCAAATGGAGATGCTGCAGTCAGCCGGTGGATCGGCCGTATCATCGGCACCACCGCCAACCGCCATGATGCCCATCATGGTGATACCCACAGCTCTACTGCCGGCTCCAGCCGAGGGGGCGGTGGGCGGTGTGGCCGGCGGAGTCCCTGGCGGTGGGCTGGTGGAGCACTACTATCAGCTGCAGCCCACGCACCACCTTCTGCCAGCCGAGGCGGCAGCCAACACCACCACACCGAATCCCGGCGAATTGGCGCTCCTGCAGGGCGTCGAACAGATTCCACACACAATCCAGCATCCACAGCAAATGAATATTCTGTGCACAGGAACGCTGGGACGCCCACGAATGCCGGCATCGGCAGCCGGGCATAATCCAAGTCTTAATCCCAATGCCGCCAATCCCAATCCCAATCCCTCGGTGGCGGCCACCTTGCCGCGCGGCTTCCAGCCGGCTGCCTTTGTTGCGGAAGTGGAGTCGGACTTCGAGGGCAGCGAGTGCGGAGCTAGCGGGATGACCACCACCTGCATACCGCACTTCCGCTTCGGCGGCTGCGGCCTTCAGTCCCTGCAACACCACCCCCAGCAGCAACAGGATGCAGTGGTCGGCTGCGGTTCGCTGGCCTACATGATGGGTTCCGGGACATTGGGCCGAGGCAGGCGGTTGGCCGGTGGATTGACCGGGGGCAAGCCCAAGCGGGTGTCCTTCAAGGGCGACAATTTGCCGCCGCCATCGCCACCGCCTCCACCAGCCGTGGAACTGGACGAGAATGGATTGCCCATTCCAGGGCCAGGCGATGCCGGCAGCTGCTCCTACATGCACTTTGACAACTACATGGACTACCAGGTGGGTGGTCCAGTCTAGGAAAGAGGAAATATTAACTATTTAAACTATAAAATCGTACTAAAGCACACGAGGAACACATTGATCTGTTTAAAAAAAAGTGTTGTGTGGTAATTAATATCATACATTTAGGGCTTAAATGTGTGTTTTTCTAGCGAATAATGTTTGGGTTAATCAGAGAGAGGAAATAAACTAAATATTTGAAACGGTCTTAATAGTAATTTTAAAGACTTATTAGAAATATATTTCTTTAAAAATATATATAGATAGAAAAGCTCTAGCATTTGTCTTTATAGCAATGACAGTAAATAGAATTTTCTTATGAAGGAAGTTGTTTTGAAATATTCAAAACCAATAATTTAATAATGTAAATAAATATATATTAAAACTCAAAAATTTAGTTATATTAAAAAGTATACACCAATAATGTTAGGTTTCTACAAGAGGCAGCACAACCTTCAGCGAAAAGCTATTTATTTGTGAAAAAAAAAGATTAAATTATAGTTTTTGTAGATTGTTAAATTATATGGTTGACTTGGCTATTAGAACCAACTAAAGAATTGGGCTATCTTCATTCGAAGGTAAAGCTGTGATAAGGATAGGGAGCGCTCCTGGTACTCTAATTGGCATTCAAGGCCTTCGCCCCACAGAAATTGGATATGGAGATGGGGAAGCATTTACGATTATTGCCGGGTCTTTGTGTTCGTGCCGCGATTTCACTGACGACAACGCCTGTGACAATGGAGACACTGAGAAAAATGCATCTTACATACAGGGAAATAACAAATTCAAGTTGCTTTAAAAACAATTTGTTAAGCTTTGCTCCAAGAAGTCAGTTTTAAATGAATTTTCTGCTAGATGTTATATATTTTATATGTTCGAAATATATATTATTGTATTTTCCCTCCGTGTGGGGCATGTCCTAACAGAATCAAACGACCTGGCCTTGAATGGAAGATGCTCCGCTTTTATTTCAACCAGATAGGGATCCGTTATGCAGATTCCTCCATAAAGAAGCTCGTATACTTTTATGCCGCACATATCCGCTATATCCGCATCCCTTCGTTAAACGGTATTCCCCGTAGTTGATTTTATGTCCTGACTGACATAAGGACGACATAAGGAGCTCACAGAGGGGTCAAACCAAAGCTAAATCAGAAATAAAATAATATTCAAGAGTGTCTGCAGTAAGGTTATAATTTCATCTAGTTTTTGCGACGGAGAAAATATGAAATTCAAGCTTTAATTTTCTATTTAGCGTTCTGTTTAATGCTCAAAATTGTATGTTAATATATTCAACGTTTATCATACATTGAGACGAGTGCACTTGCATTGGTTTATTTAGACAGACGAGCATCAACATGCTGAAATATGCAAATTGGCTCTGTCAGATGTTGCATTTGAATTTCGAGGTGTGGAGTCAAAAAGTTGTGTAAACTGAAGTGAATATAACGCGTCCGAATCGGATGAATGTTTAATTATTTGCGGTTACATTGATTTGAATGACAAAAAAATGATCAATCTATTCAGACCTCGAAAAGTGGCAAAAAATATAGGGATATTTCTGCGGTTATTCAATGAATGAAAATATCTCAATGTCGACAAAAAATGAATAAAATCTATTAAAAAGCACTTAAACTCTATGAAATTAGTTGTACTTTAATCCTTCTAATCCGCATTGCTACTTAAAGTTGCCCATTTTTGGTTCCCATGCAAATATCTCTTTAAACCAGAAGTGGCCTCAAAATGTCCCTTTTGGGGAACTTCAGATCTCAATAGTTTTTATTTGCTGTCGGCATTCGACAGAAAAGTTAAGGGGGAGCGGGCTTGATAAATACCAGCGATTTTATTTACATTTGCAAAGGACACACACATCCTGTGACCAAATCGGGCAAACGATTATTTGCATGTAACTCAATTTGCAAGGACTTCGCTGCTGGCTGGGGTGAATCAAATCCAGGACATGATTCCTATCCAACTGCCAAAGCCACCAACAATGAACTGGCAAACTCGAGCTCAAGAACCGAAAAAGAAAGGGGGGAATTGGGGAAAAGTCCTGGGGCCGGGGCAATTGTCCTTCGGCGCCATTACTCACCGGGAACGCTGTCATCTTTGGTCGCCGGCGCCATTTGTTCACATTTGAATAATAAATTAAATGTTGCAAATGTCGTGCTGTTGCAGTTGCAGATTCAGTTTTCAGTTTTAGTTGCCTTTCAGCAGCCCGGGCATTTGTCCAGGACCAGGACCTACTGCTCCTGTTTCTGCCCGTGCTCCAGCTCTTACTCCAGCTCCTGCTTCTCGGTGCTTGGGTTTTTTATGCGTTCCGCCAAAGCCATAAAAATCGCCATTATTTTCCGGCTCCCCCACAAGCCTCAGTCCTGCCGCCTTCATTTCGCGCTTTGTTGCCTTGTCCACTGTCAGGACTTACTAGGACACGGAGAAAAATATGGATTAATGGATCATTTAAAGCCAAGATATCTCAAATTAAATCGGGAAAATAAAAATACCTTATAGATACATTAATTCAATTTGAAAATCGGCCATTCTGTTAAAAGAATTACAACTTTTTTTAAACTTCTGCCGCATTTTCTTTCACTGCCTTGCCTTATCCGTGTCGATGGCTTCGCTTCGATGCTCCTCTTCATTGAGTTTGCCAATAGTAGTTGGTCCTGGCACTCCGCCCCTTTTCCATTGAGACAGCATCCTGGCCAAAAGCGTCGAGTCCGCACTTTTGGCCGTTCTAGTCAAACTTTTCACCCGCCCAACAATTTCCTGTGTTTCTCGTTTGCAAATAGTTTCTGGTCGGTCAGGACGGAGTTGCTGCTGCTGCCGCCATTCGTTCAAGGAGTTCTTCCTTTCTGGCAACTGTTCCACCGCAGCTCCAAGTGAGTTTTGATTGATGGATGTGTTGGCGGTGGCTGCGTGTCAAGTTCGGCAAAACCAGACACTCCAAATCCATTGTCCTGCGCTCCGGCCTTGCAGCTCACGGGTGCTTGAGGGCTGTCCAGGATCCAGGAATTCAACGTGGAAGTGATGAAGCGCTCCGGCATGAGCCTGCACGTGACTTCAGAGAATAACACATCCATCCGAAATTCAGTCAACGTACAGAGGGATAAATATATGGATATGGTATATATATATGGAATATATTTGACTATATACAAAAATTAAAATGGTATTTGCTAAAAAAAATATACAAAATATAACAGAATTATTTATTTGTATAATTCTAACTTAGAGACCTATATTTTTCGCCTCTGTACCTCAATAATTAAATCTTCAACTAAACATTCAGTTGGACACAACTTTAATTCGCTTTCGCTTGAAAAAGAGGAAAACTTCTTCATCAGATATTAACACACATCAATCTGGTCAGGATAATGCATTAATTCGTCCACAAGGCATTACAATTAGGAAAGCGCTCGTCCGCCTAACGCAATCGGAGGACAAATTACATTTGAGGGCAAATCCATGGAGACACAGCAGCATACCTACATATATACCCCTGTGTCCCTGGCAGGGCCAATCAACTTTAAATTGTTTAATGAACACTTAGAACATTTCGATTCCGTTGGAAAAAGCAAACACAAGTCGGAGGTCCGTGGGCCGAAAGTGGGTGAAAAATGGGCGGAAAGTAGCTGGAAAAAGGGCGGGGAGTGCGGACAGACGCCGGTCATCGCCCACATAAGTCGCACTGGGACGGCAGAGTAAACAAACAAAATGCGAAACACTAACACAGCCATTGTGGCTAACGCCGATGGCCAACAGTCTGCTGTCCCTCAGACCCATCCCCTGACCCATCCCCAGACCCTGTCCCTGCACAGAAAGAAATCCTCATCAATTCATATGAAATAAATATGCCAACATGACTATTTTTAAATTGGAAAGCGACGGCTTTGCTAAAAATATGGGGCAAAGCCTCATATACATATATCCCTTACTAAAAACAAAAAGCTCTTTGTAATAAAAAGTAAATACTCTCGTACCCATTGAAACATAAAATATATATCCATAATTCAGGAAACATTATTTTTCCTGTGCACTTTTGGATTGGATTCGGGTCCTTCCGCCATTGCAGTATTTGAATGTGTCTGTTGTTGGAGCAGCCTCCGTGCGGAAGGCAGAAATTACGTAGCAGCCACAAGGCAATTTGTGGGCTGGCAGGATGACGAGCACGACGGGAGAGAGAGAGAGAGATAGAGGTGCTGGCAGGACGAGAAGGAAACTGATGTCCATCAGCGTGAAATGGCCAAATGACATTTGAAAAACTAAAAACAGCAGCAGGAGCAGAAACAGCAGCAGCTGGCAGCGACCGCACTCGACAACTCCGGTCTGTCCTGCTGCGCACACTCTCCGGGGTCCCTGGTATATCCTGTGCCCTGCACAATGGGGGCGAATTGATAAAGTTGACCGCAAATTCTTTGTACATTAGTTGGCCTTCATGGCCGAATCAATCATAATCAACAGCAAGCGCGAGAGGCCACTCGATAAATTGATATGGTGAAGTTTATTGCATTGTCTGCGGAAGTTATTACCCTCAGCGAGGGAAAGTTGTAGGGCTCGAGTTTTGTAAGCTGCCGGAAGTCTCATAACAACTTGACTTGACAGAAACAAGGAACAAAGAGCCATCAATATAAATTAAGCTTTTGTTTTTCTATATATACTGCATCACAACTTACTTTATTTGAAAAAGCGTTCGAGACTTTCAGTTAAAAACTAACTTCAAGCTAAACTAATTGCTTTAGGAGTTTCGAATGTCATAAAATACCTTTCACTAAACAAAAACTCCTTTTTATCTCGATAAGCCCGATGGTAAATCAAAAGATTTTCTTGCAAACAAACTAGCCGAGGGTAAGAGAGATTAGGTTTTGCAACCAATTTACCTTATTTTTTTCTAGCATTCGCCGGAAGTGGAATCATTTTGGCACTCGCACCTAGCCGGGTGAGCTCTCCAGTTCCCTCCTCAAATCCTCCGCGGAGCTGCTGGGGAATATTTATGGAATGGATTTGCTTTGTTTCCCCCGAGTGCCGCGCGTATAACATGATATATGCATGTGGCTGGTATGAGATATGGCATGACAAATACTTTTCAGCAAACAGCAAAGAGCGCTTCCTGTCCACAGCCCACGGACTCGCGGCCCCCTTTTTTTGGCTGTTGCACATGCGGCACAGATTTTAGTTGTTTTTAGTCTCGCACTAAATTCTCGCTGCCGGGCCAGGGTGTTTCTAAAAAAAAATACATCTAGAAAGAAAAGAAATGAAGAAAAAATATAGAGGTTCTACTAAAAACTGCAGCTGCAAAAGGGAAAATAATGGCGGAAACTATAAAGCATTCCGTAACAGTTTTTTCTTGTGCTCCCGTTTCTATTTTTTGCCGTTGCCGTTTTCATTGTTATTGTCCTTGTTGACGTTGGTCCTGTTGCCGCCTGCCTTTCGCCTTTTGTGTGAACTGAATGACTCTGATGTTGCTGCCGCTGACATGCTGCAGGTTGCTGCTGCTGCTGCTGCTGCTGCTGTTGCTGCTGCTGATGCTGTTGCTGCTGTTGCTGGTGTTGCTAGTGCGGAGCCGGGTGTAGTTTACCATTCTTGTTGCCGCATCCTCTGCTCATTTTTATTTAAAACTCAATTGGACGAATTTCAGCCCCGGGTCGGGGGGATCAGGCAACAGGCGACAACAATGGAGCAAATTTGTGAGCCGTCCGCCAGACGCACAATCGCCAACATCATCCATTTCTATTGCACTCACTTTAAAGAGCATACTTTTTGTGGGTGTAGATAAACAGCTAAGCGAGCTTGATTATATCTTATCTTAAAGACTTGGATTTATTCATAGTCAAATCTCTATAACAAGCTGCTATACCAGCTTCCTGGCTCATTATTTCCTTAGAGAACCTTTGTTAAACATGCTTGCTATTGTCTATGCTGTTTTCCACTCTTAAGCCTTCCCACTTCAGAGCTTATTTAGTTCCAAGTCCCCTTTTAAGTCGCAATTAGTTGACCTTTCTGAAAACAAACTAATTTCCTCACAAGTGCTAGGTTTATTTTTGTTTCCCGGTAACGTGTCAATGGAGGGCATCACCCGGACTAAACTAATTATAAAGTTGGCACAACTAAGGCGAACCTGTGGGGCGACAGGCGGCCGTGGTCATGCATTTTTGGGCCGGCTATGTCGCCTGCCAAAATGCGAGCAAAGTCTGTGGGAAATGTGGCCAAATCTGCTGGCCGGATTACAGCTTTTGAGCTCCCACAACGCCATGGCGATGACGACCTCCGCTGCTGTTGCTGCTGCTGCTGCTGCTGGCAAACAAACTTTTCGCGTCAGAGGCAGCCAGCTGTCCTGCGCCCGGAAAAGCCAGCCAGCCAGCGTCCTTGCGCCCAGCGGAAAAGTGCAGTGCACTATACAATGAAGCGCCTTTTAAGCAGCAGCCCACGGTGGCTCCGAAACTTTTTAGCGCGGTTCGGTCTCTCTCATTTTTTTTTTTTGTTTTTTTTGTTAGCAGGAAATCTAGGGAAAAAATTATGCACTGCGCGATGCAAGGGTGCCGGCGATAGCGGAAGCACGTAAAATATTTGCATTTTTATTAAAAATTGAATAAATTGAGATGAATATTTCTTGCGCTGCCAAAAAGTTCTCCCCTCAGTCATCTTGTTATCGTTTTATTACTTTGGCGGAGCCGGGCGAAAGTTTGCAGCTTTTATGAAAGTTAATTTCGCCGCTTCCTGATGCCTGATGTTTGAAATTCATAATTAAAAATAGTTGAAAATGTAGCGAGCGGTCAATGTCCACATCGTCCCTCTTGTGGCTGTATTTTTTATAATTTCATTTAATTAATTCTGTGGCCAGAGCTGCGCTTTTCATCACGCTCATACGCCGTGTGGCGCTGATTTTCCAGCTAATTAGCCATGGGCCGGAAGCGCCAAGCAGAGCAGCGTGAAAACTCTGCGAAGGTCTTGTCTCTTACAAAAATTCACAACTGAAAATCATACTTATTCGTCAAGGTAAAAAATTGCCAGCATTGAAATAATGAATGAATATAATTAAAAAGCATTCATGTAGAAATAGAAACATTTCACCAAAATGCAGCACAGTTGGCGAGGTGAATGTGTAAAAGAAACTAATAACATACTTATATTTATCTATTTGCTTTTTACGCGAACTTTATTGGTGTTAAAGCTTGGGAATTAATTATTAATATTACAAAATGCCCCACCGCATTTTATTTTTTATTATGTCAATGCCCTGAATATTTTATTTGCTTTTAAATTTCATTTAAAATGCATTAAAAAGGGTCTTAACTAAACGTATAACCCTGGTAGGAAAATATTTTAAATAACAAAGAATTCTTTGATTTTGTACAAATGATGGCAAGTTAACTTGGAATTTAATATGTTATTAATAGAGGTAATTGTGAAACTTTATTTAAAAAGTATGAGTACCTGTTACTACTTTTAATTTATGCCTTTTTATTTCTTGAGTTTTCTGGGAAGCTAAACGCATTTATAATCCAAAAAATTCACTCTTTAATATAGTATTTAAAAATATTCATATTTAACATCGCTTGCACATATATTATGTTTATTTAACAACTCTCCAAAGAAAATAGTTATCTTTCTATCCAACAGGGCCACGTTTCAAGTTTGTTTTCAATTTAATTTCATGCTCGGAAATTTCTCCATCCTGGTACTATTCCCAGGCATGTGGAGGGCAATGTGCGCATTTAGATTTGATTTGTACTTTGCACAGTTTACCATAATTCCTCTGGCAGTCGCAGTATAAACAAATCATTGCCCTGCCCCAGGCAAAACTTTATGTCACAACTTTCACACGACGAAGTTTCTTTCCCTTTTGTATGTTGTACGGTGTGCCACGCCCCCTTTGGGTCGAAGGAGATGGCTCTTTCGGACCCCTGGAACACATGTGGCCCCAAAGTCCATGAATTATGACTAAGGCTTAATTATGTCAGGCCAAGATTAGCCCGGCGGCAGCCATGATTCCATCAACTCGCAATGGAAGGCAGGTAGAGAGGCAAGGGCACGGGTCTGGGCCATTATATTGATTCTGATATGGTTATTCGGTTCATTAAAAAGTTTCCCCATGAGTCGTGTTGATGTTTCATGCAAGTTATGAATATGGCAGGGCGCCGAAAGTTTGCGTCTTCTGCTGCAGTTTTAATTAGGGCACAAAATCAACGAAGAAACTTTGACGCACTTTTAATGAAGCAACTTTTCGACGCACAACTGCCATCCCTTCGAAGTTAAACCTTGTTTCGAACCCGCACATATATATGTATATACATATATTTTGGAGAATCTATACCAACTCCCTTCTCCCATTGCAGACCACTGGCTTCGGTGGATTGCCCGACGTCACCGAGCACTCCAACATCCGCCGCACGCTGTCCCGCCAGAACTCCATCTCGAACAGCGACTCTGGCGGCGAGATAGCCAGCATCCAAAAGTCCAAGGTCAACTTCGGCAATGCCATATCCGGCGGCGTGGTGGTGGGTGGCGACATTGTCGGACTGGACGCCAAGTCGCCCACCTCGCTCAGCTCGGCGACGGGAGCCGGCGGTGCCTCCGGTAAGGTCAAGGGCAAGGCCACGAGGAAGACAAACGCCGGCACGGCTGGTGAGCAGAAGGGCAGGCGGGGCTCCTGGCTGGTGGCCCTCACCCTGGTCAGTGCCATCTGCCTGCTGGCCATCGCTGCCACGCTGGCCTACCAGCACTTCCTTATGGCGCCGAGCCGAAACTCCCACGCCCAAAGACTGAGAATCGTCCGACGGATCCTGCGCGAGGTGCCGCTGGTCGACGGGCACAACAACTACGCCTGGAATGTGCGCAAGTATGCCCACAGCAGCCTGGAGCTCCACCTCAGCCACGATCTGGATCACAAGTCGCTGTGGGCACGGCCGGCGTGGGCTCAGACCGACATGGAGCGGCTCAAGCAGGGCCTGGTCAGCGTGCAAGTGTGGTGAGTGTTTAATTAACACTTAATAATATGGAAACATTTCAATTATATGTATTTAATTATATTATTAAACGTTATAATTATGCATATGTTAATTTAAAGATGATACAAAATAAATTTAAATGACACATATTCCGGAGAGACGTTTTTCAACAGCCTTAATACCTTTGTGGCTGTTTTATTCGAAAACATTGATGTACTAATTTCCCAGCCAACAGTTTATGGTCTCACTCTACTTAGAAGTTTCTAAGGCTTATAAGCACTAAGTAAAGCAATTATTTTACGATCGTTTTGGCCGTTGGCCATGATTTAAATCCAATTGAGCCCATTGTTATACCAATCTGGAATTACAACATTTATGCAATGGAGACTCGCCTGCCGGCGGCCAAGTCATGAAAATTGAAAAGTCACATAAAACTGCAATCAGGGCGATGCGGAGGCGACCCGGTCAGAGATTCGACCCATCTAAGAGTGCCATCCACTCGAGTTCTAGACGAAAAACATGGTAACACATATAGCCAGCTGCCACGCCCTACGGGGCCGACCGACCGACCGCCCGCCCACCTCTTGAACTTGCAATAAAAAGCTGCCAACAATTTGACTGCAAAATAAAATTTGGCAACCAACTGGAGGCCTCCAGGGCAAGCAGCCAACCTGTCTCTAGCTACTCCCACCCAGTCCCTCGCTGGGCTTTACATGCACTGAACAAAAATATTTTACAAACATGAGCTAAAGTCAGCTAAGGCTGCTATAAACGAATTTTGTTTCAAATTAAGCATTAAAATTATTTGTACGCAATACTTTACTATTCGATTACTCAAGCATAATTTGTATAATTTGTATAATTTGTGTAATCCTTTCACACTCAGCTGCTCCTCCAAGTACATTTTTTTTTTTGTCGAACCTGACAGGCGGCAGACAGCTGCAGTTTTGGAGAAAAAACGCTGATGGGCAATCGACTTGACTTCGTTTCGAGGGGAATCCCCAACAACTGCCTGTGACTGCCAGATGGCGCAAGCGTAACTTTTCGCCAATTTCGCCTTTCAATTCGACGCTTGGCATCGTTGAACTTGTCCGGGAGTTTGGCACAAGCGTAGCCCCCCCACTTGTACCCGCTTATGGCCATATCATTGCAATTGCCAACTAAAACCCAAAGTTCATCCTTGCTAACTAACCACTTTGGCACTTTCAATTTGCATTTCCCAATTAAACACCACTCGCTGGTAATCACGGCAGGGTCAATTAGGGCTGCTCATTGGATATCGAAAAGTTTTTGGAACAGACAGGAGATAGATCAACCCACCAGGAACAGCAGTGGCTTCTTAAGAGTTCATGCTTAGATTTATGTTTAACTTATGCTATGTTGTACTTACTCTCCATATTTTTTTTTGTTCATTCAACAGTGCGGTATGTCTTTTTCCTGTTGTGTTTAGCCAAAGTTTGCTAAGTTTTCACGATTTTTTGGTCCTTTTTGCAGGTCAGCATATGTGCCGTGTGAGGCTCAGGGCTTGGACGCGGTCCAGCTGGCGCTCGAGCAGATCGACATAGTGCGGCGACTGTCCGACATGTACGCCCGGGAGACGGTGCTGGCAACGTCATCGCAGGACATTGTTGAGGCGCACCGCCGCGGGCTCCTGGCCTCGCTGATTGGCGTTGAGGGGGGCCATACCATTGGCTCCTCCTTGGGGGTGCTGAGATCCTTTTACTCCCTGGGAGCGCGCTACCTCAGCCTCACCCATCGCTGCGACGTCTCGTGGGCGGGCTCGAGTGCCTCGCCGGCGGAACAGGGTCTCACGCCCTTCGGCAAGGCCATTGTCCGCGAGATGAACCGGCTGGGCATGATGATTGATCTGTCGCACAGCTCGGACGCCACTGCTCGGGATGTGCTGCAGGTGACACGGGCCCCGGTCATCTTCTCGCACTCCGCCGCCCGCCAGCTGTGCAACTCGACGCGTAACGTGCCGGACGACATACTCCGCCTGGTGGCAGAGAACGGTGGCCTGATCATGCTGAGCTTCGACTCCGAGGACGTGGCCTGCGGGCGGCAGGCGCGTCTCCAGGATGTGATCGAGCACATCAAGTATGTGCGCGCCATTGCCGGCATCCAGCACATTGGCCTGGGAGCCGGCTACGACGGCATTGAGCTGCCTCCACTGGGCCTGGAGGATGTGTCCAAATACCCGGAGCTGCTGGCCGCCCTTCTGGAGGATCACAACTGGAGCGAGGAGGATGTGGCCATGCTGGCGGGTCGCAACTTTCTGCGCATTATGGAAACAGTGGAGACGGTACGCGATTACTGGAAGCGGGCTGCCATCCAACCCATCGAGCAAACGGAGCCGCAGCCCAAGACGCAGTGCACCTACATGTCCTCGTGACCGCAGGCGCAGGCGGTGAGGCAGCGACGGGACGAACCCACGCCGACCACAGAGCGGGCCAATCGAACCACAGCCACGCTGGCAGGAATCCACTTCTGGGATTCCACTCGCGAGGCGGATGACTCCGCCACCAATCACACGGATCCGGCGGTGATCGCGGCCACGGCAACCAGTTTCACGGTCAGCGAGCTGCTCCAGTAAAAACGTTTCGATTATGAAATCAGAGTTAAGCCTTTTGGTTGGCGGTTCGGTTCGTAGGTCTTTTTTTTGGGAGGTTAGCAAATAATTAAAGAAGCTTTTCCAACTCTTATATAGATATTTTTTAATTTACACGCATTTATCTCTCAGTTATGGCCAATATTTGGAGGTGATAAAGATCATTTTTAATTTTAAACTATAAGTTGAAAGTCAAAAATTTAGCTTCAAAGGTTTTAATTAAATTATTGTAACTTAATTTTTCAAGTCATAATATTGTTCGTTTCCTTCTTGAACTCTATAAAGAACCGTGTATATATAATAGACCTTTTCCACAAGCTTTGAGTTTGAAAAGTTTTCAGTAAAAAAAAAAAAAATAAAAATAACAATTTACAGGCATTGCTTATCCTCAATTCAACATTTAGGCAACTGTTGCGGCGACCCTCGTGAATAATTAGTGTGTACTCGTAATTTACTTCCGTAGGATGCATTGATAGGCGTATGAATAAATAATAATAATAATAAATATACTAGTATTTAGCCCATAATTGTTTTGCAGCTCCTCTTATTGGTGTTGTGGCTCTGCATAAATTATGCACAGTGCGCATACTTATTGCTGCTGCTGTGCCACGGGGCGTATACGCGACGCAGCGAACTCTGAACCGCAAACCAAAAATCTTTCTTGGCTTCTCTGCGACTGTATTATACATGTAGGGCACACACATCAATGATTCACGCAAATTATCGCAATCAAGCGGAATATATTTAATCACGAACATCACATCACCAATATAAATCATCAAAACGAATTAATTGCAACAGATTCCACACAGCTAGTTAGTATTAAGCCCAGGATCAAAGTCAGCACACATCAGTTAAAGGCACGGCCACCGAGCGAATTCAATTAAAAATATATTTTTCATCCGGGCTGCATTAGTGGATCGCACTTAATTTCTACATTAAGTTAGTTAAGAGCCAAGGAAAAATCAAAAAACCAAAAACGAAACAATACTCGTGTATCCATACCAACATATATTCCACACAAAACACTCGAAGAAAAACTGAAATTAAAATAAAAAACTGCAGAAGCAATGCGCATAATCGAATAGAGGAAAACGCATTTCCATGAAAATAAATCGAAACCAAAACAAATTGTAATTTTATTTGGTTTTTTATTCCAATTGTGGTAATTCTACAAATGTTTTTGACTTTGTTTTTTAATTTATTCTGAGAGCAGAATAAATCAAAAAAGATTGCACGACTCACTGTGCCATACATTAAATTTTAAATAAGGATACAATTCTTAGATTCAGGTTTTAGGTTTTAGTTTTAAGCGACTTATTTTCTAGTCTAGTCCCGACTAACCTCTGACCTCTTAGTTATGCCGAGCCACAGCTAAGCCACTTAGTTTCATGCCTAATCAATCAATGGCAATGGATACTTTGGCTCTTATTTATGCGTTTAGTGTAAGGTTAGTAAGTGCCTCTGCGGAACGTCGACTCTACTGGATTTGTTAGATGAAATATCTAATGTATACACGCGAATGCTTATGCAATCACCAAGTCTGGGGACCATAAAAAACGTTAAGTGGTCGTAAATCAAAATTGTGCTACTAGAATGGAAAAGTTCGCCAAAGTTCTTCTCCTACTACGATGTCCCGACGTCGAGTCCTTTCGCCTATTCGGTGTCTCATTGTCCTCGCGCTGGTGTTTATTTCCAGTAGAGAGAACTCACAGGGAATCTGGAAATTTGCAGGGGCTTGCCCGGAGGACAAAGATCCTCGGCAATACAATTTCGTGCATTTGCAGTCCATTGAGTTTTGCTTAAATTTTAATGAAACTAAGCGGTCGCACACACACACACACACACACACATCCCAGTGATTTTTCTGAGGCCTCGCCATCAAGTTTTAATATCAGCTTTTTTTTTTTTTTTGTTTACAAGTTTCTGTTTTGATTGCTTTCACTTTGGCTTAGGACCCCGCAGCGGGGCACTCCGCTGGGCTTTGTTCAATTTTGTTGATTCTGCGACGACTTAATAGAGTCACTAATTGTTGTATACAGGCAGGAGGAGGTTGGAGAATAAAGCTGTATCCTCCCGGCAATCTCACGCAAATCAGCGTTTATTGTCTGGGGAAAATGTATACAATTTCTGGCATGGCCCCTACCATGGCGAAAGAGACTTCTTTATGGTATTAAACTGACCTTTGTTTAAGCTTAATTCCTATAAAGTGAAGCATACAAAATTTGGTAAGCTTTGTTGTTAATTATTCAATAGGAGTTTTTTGGAATTGAAAATATATTTAAATTATATTTGATGGGAAAACTCTCTGTGCTAAATTTATCGTTAAGTTCGGAACTAAAGGACATCATCATAACTTCGTTTACGGTTACATTCGCCATTAAATGTAATTACACAATTTCACGGACACCTCAACGTAAAGGGACGCGACAATCCACTGGAAGTCGGCCGTTAAAGGACAATGAACGTCCCAAGGCGAAAATTAAGAACTGGCCGTTAACGAGACGAGTAGCACGACATGGTATGGTATGGTATGGCATCGCATTCTCATTAACACGCCAGTCCGGTTTCAATTTCCCGTTTAATTTTTCTTTCCATTATAAATGGCTTTGGTCCTCCGCCTCGTAAAGCCGGCGCCGGTGCCAGTGCCAGGGCAGTTTCAGGTCCCAACTCCACCGCCCCATGGGGCAGGAAGCCATAAACAATGCGCTCCGACAACTGCGACGAGTTGATGGACAAAATAATGCCTGATGACATTTATAATGAGGAAAATGTTGTTGCTCTTGCTGCTCGTCCTTGGTGTAGCTGTTGATAAGTGGAAATTCGCTTCATTTGGCCAAAATTTGCGCTCCATGGCATCATAAATCAGCGCCACAAGTAACAACTATGTTTATTTCCAGAAAACTTTATTATTATTAAATTGAAGGTTGACATGAACGGGCCGCAACAAGTTTGTAGCTAAATATTTTACTTCAAGTTTTCATTAAAATTTCGCTGCAGAGTTCATATCATTTATTATATATTTTACTGCAGTTTTAAATTCAACATAAACGAATTTTGTATTCATCTTAATACTTGGTTAGGTAAATATATTCGTATTTCTCCTTAAAGGTCAACAAAGGAGACTTGCCAACGATGTTGTAAAAATCATCCTTATGCATATTATTGTATTTTATGTGTCCCAGCAGCATTTTCACATATTTCCCTTTTGTTTCTGATTCTTTTTTCTTGGTTAATCCCTCAACTTCTTCATCGGAATCCTCTGGCTCTTCGTCAAGCTCCAGGGTATCGGCTGAATTAGAATCGATCAACCCATTTACAGTAGCGTAGGTTGTGATCATTTTGAATCGTTCGATCTCGGGCAAGTATCCCACGGTAATAATTAAGTACTGCTCAAAGACATCGCAGGTCATGGTCATGGCTTCATTGCAATTCATTTCTGATCCAAGGTTCCTTTTCAATCCCTAAAAAAAATTTATATATAATTATATAACTCAATATATATATGTATATATATGTTTACGTGAGGGGCCCACTGTGCCGCCTCTGCTCAGGAGCGAGCTTTCGGTCTCCGGCTTACTCTTGTTTCCCGAGTACCGACGATCTCCCGCTCCCGCTTTAACGAGGCAAAGCGACCGGGAGATCGGTTCTAAGCTTAGATTTAAGTTTCGATTTAAGCAGTCTTATGTATGCAGCGGAATAAAGCTGACGCTGAAAACCCCCACGACGCCCCCGCCTTTCATTTCGAACCCCGACGGGTTATTTCTTCGTTTTGCGCCGTGGGACAAATTGGCCACCAGAAAACAGGATTTTCACCTGGCAGGATTCGCCCCCCCAAACAATATAGATTAAAAAGTGATATTGATTCTTTCTTTTAGCTCACCGTGCTGGAAAGTGCTTTGAGAATATCGTCGTCGATGCTGACCGCGGTCCGAAAAAGAGAGAAGAGATCGCAGATCTCTATAGTCTCAGCCCTTTCCTGTAAGATATATATGCAATCGGCAACGATTGAAATCACCAGAAACTTGTTTCCGCAGGTGATAAGGTCAATTATCATGGAGTCGCTGCACTTGCGGAGCACCTCATAGCTGTAGGTGTACACATATTGAATGAACACTGCAAAAGTTGCAGGCTTAACCTCCTGCAGACGGATTTCATTCTGCTTTGAATCATCGAAGGAGCTGAGGAACAGCCGCTCGAAAAACCGGGACGAGCTGGCCAGAATGACCTTGTGGCAATCGAAGGATTCGTTTTCGACGAGAATGCGGCAGTCTGAGAACTTATGGTTCTTTATCAAATCGGCAAAAACGGGTCGTAGCCTGCGAATTAGCGTTGAATTTATTTAGAAGCTCTTTTAACTACATATGTAGTTAATTACACACTCACCAATTTTCCATATTTGTTACTTTTCGGTAATACGATCGATCTGCGGAAATGACTATAAAAATATGTATGTACATTTATTTCTCTATAACGCATAGTATATGTATATTGTTAAAATTCGTGTTGTATTTTAGAATACGCTCATCAAGGTTTACCCGTTTGATAATAAAACAACATTCAAATCAAGCATTTAGTCTTATTTCTGGGAACCCCCTAATTCGTAGAAAATGAAACTAAGGCGAGAGTATATAGGTATGTATGTACATGTGGTTGCATGTACGCAAGTAGGTTCCAAGTTCCAAGAATTATCGAATAATATAGATACATATGTATTGCAAATGTATGTAATTAAAACAAAACGTTGAGTTTTATTTTTGTCGTTGTTGTCGATTAAGATATTCAAATATTAGTGGGCCCCAGGTACTTACATATATACTTATAATAAAGTAATTCTTAAATCTCTCGTCGCACTACCGAACTGGAGAAGATCTGAGCTGGAAAAGAGTTCAATTTCTTTCGATTTGATTACAACTGGAACGATTCACGCGTTAAGAAATTTATGATTACTTTAGAAACACATGGCAAAAAACGATAACGTGAAGAAATATTATTACACGATTATGGTACGATTGAAAATTTGTAGAACGAAATAATAGAAATCGAAAAAAATAGTTTAAATAATTTAGAAAACTATAGTTTGTAAAAAGTAAATAAGAAGATATATGGCGCGTAATTAAAAAGGTTATAAAATTCTCAAAAGTCAGTAATTATAATACCGAACTGAGTTATAAATTTATAATTTAAATTTGAATTTTTGTTTAGGAAATGTATTAAGAAAACGTAAACAACTCCCTTGCATCGTACACATCAAACCTTATAACACTGTTGTTTAGACTCCTGAGTTACTGAAAGAAGTAATTCTGTGATTCAACTAAAAAAAAAAAACAAAAAAAAAAGGTAGAAATGACCCACTAGAATTCGTTCTGTGTATCTACTCCATCAGCGATCTGGTTTCCGCACACAAATGAACACAAGCATTTGGAACTCCGGACTCCTGGGCGAGTGCTAACCGTTTGGTCAGCTCAAATATAAATTATCACAAATCTGTTTGCTTCAGTGGACCACTCCACTCTCCATGGTGTGTCAAAGACATCAATTCCGAGCTGTGTGCCCGAGCAAATCAGATAGTAAATTTTGCGGTGCGGTGCGGTGCGGTGCCTGGATCCAGGACAATTGACCATTGGACGCACACCGCCCACGCCCGACCCACCAGCCGTAAGTAATTAGGAAATTTGCAAAATTTTCCATTTGCCGCACATGACCCTGCAAATCAGGCGTTGTCCTGTCGGCCAATCCTTGCATTCGAACGCTGGAAGCCGCATTATGCACACAGGCAGATCCCACTTCCCATCGACCACTTGGCCCGGTCGTTTGCAGTGTTTGCAAGACAAATAGCAGTTAATTATTACACAGGACTCGTCCTTAATCCATTTATAATAATTCATCTTGGCCAAGCATTGAACACTTGTTATTGATATTTGCCCATGGTCTCTGGTATTTACCCACAGCATTTGGGTGTAGGATTACAAATGACGCACATTTCTGTAATTGGCAGTTATGTGTGATGGCATATACCCATAGGAATTACAGATTCAGCCATGATTTTATTGTTTTTTAGTTGCCTTTTTGTGCGTTGTAAGCTTTACCTAAAATTAATTTAACTTTTCCGAAAGTTTCTAATATATTATTGGTCTAAAACAAGCCGAAGCTTGCATTTTTCAATTATCGAATCAAATCGATAGTCGTTCATAACTAAGCTTAATATAATCGCATTTCAAAAATCGATATTTATTCATATTTGTGTATGAACATTTTTATCGACAAATAAAAGCTTAAAAAAATACATAACTAAGACAGAAAAGCATTAATTTTAATTCGAAAAGCTTTTCTATGCTCGTTTTAAGTAGGTTAATAAATCTGCGTACCCAATTTAAAATAAAGAAGTGTGGAAAATGGTTTTGGTCACTAAGTAGTACCTGTAGAGATATTAAATATCTAGTAGGTACTACAAATGTATGTGTAGCAGAAATGGAAATAGTTTACGGACCCTTGCCCAAGGATACCTTACTTTCCATGTTCAGCATTGGGGCTGTGCGTGTCCTTACAACTTGAAATTGATTTACTTTTGCTGCAGGCCAATTTGGCACGCTCATTTGGGCCGGGCCATGAGTTGGCGATGTAAGAGTTGGCCAAATACACAACATGCTAGTAATTAAGCGCTGGTGCGTCCCCGGAGTGTAGTTAATGCTGTGGTGCCATAAATTTGACTTTTGTCTGTGAATTGGGTTATTTACGAGTGGCTGCTGCATTTGTCAGGTGAAAACTATCAGGGGAGCTGGGGAGCCACAACTAGCCAAGAGAGTTTTCGGATTGAATTTGGCAAACACCTTCGGGGAATAAAATACAAATCTTCTTGGAATTTGGATATGTTTTGTGTGGAGATAATTAATTACAATTGAGCAGGAAAGACGTGGGTAAGCAGCTTGAATAAAAGTATATCGAAGGGCCGATCAGCGCCATGGGTTGGGCGCTTTGATTCTGATGATGGAGCTATCAAAACTGGAGGACATGCCACCAGCAGTCCTGGTAATTTCCCCACTCGAAGGCCTCAAAGCCTAGTTGACGTGGAAATTTGGCAACGACCGAGAGAGGTCTTTAAAGCACGGCACTCAACACACTTTTCTCTTGAGGAGGGGGCTGGGACCGATTTAAAGTAGGAAAAACACTTGCACTATCAGCAAGTTTTTGTTGTTTTCTATTGCAAAGTGCATTTGCCATGGAAACTGCATCTCTGAGTCGAAGGAAGCGTTGCAAAGATGCGACTGGAGCCGCCTATTATCGACACATGTAAGCAATGGGACAAGTACACCGAGCAAAATGGTTCGCTTGGGTTATTCAATAATATTCTTAAATTAAACATCCAGAATAAATATTCTAAGCTATACCAAAAATAGCAAAAGTAGCAGAAGTAGAAGGGTAGAACAGAGAGCCTAAAAATATTCCATTTTAATTATGATGTTTTTTTTTTTTGTGTACTAGCTGTCTAGGTGTCCACTTGTCCATCTACCTGGTCGTTACAGCCTGAAATATGACAATCTATGGCGAAACTAAAACGGATGTGGAAGGAAGCTCCTCTGAAGGACTTCTCCGCCACTCAGGTGTGCACGTTTATGAACAACATAATGGCGGATTCAAGTTGAGGCGGGAAAGTAACACCCACATGGGAGCGAAAGGATGGCGCTTGAAGGCGAGAGACAAGCTCATGCAAATATTCATAAGAAAAAATATTAAAAATGAATAACCAGCTTCTGCACACACACAACGCATAGTAAACAACGCACGACCCAAAGCACACCCTTCGTGCCTGCAAAGTAAAGTTGGAATGATTATGTAGCGCACAGAAGCACCGCCATATACTGAGAATCCTACGATATTTGCAGCTAATTCACTGCCATGCTTTTTATAAAGCAACAAAATTAAAATTAAAGTATATTAAAAGGTTTCTCAATCACCTTAATTATCTAATTAACTCGGTTTGCTATAGTTCTTCGGTAACAGCCTGTTACCTAGATATAAACAGACTTTTCATTCATTCATTCCTTAAAGATAATATACTTAAAAAAAATATAACCAAGGGATTCAGCGTTTTTCCTTGACATCCTTTTAAGTATCCCTTGAAGTCAAAGTTCGCTCCAATACTAGCCTTAAAATGTCTGTAAGTAAAATGGCAAAGCTAATAGCATAGAAGCAATCTTCAAGTTCGAATGGAAAGTCAATATATTTACAGAATTAAAAGAAAGACGAGCGAGAAATGAATTCCCTTTGTTTTTTATGGGCCAAAGCTCTGAATTTTCAATTAGGCGTACATCAATGATTCCCCAGGAACAGGAACAGGCAGAAACAGGAACTGGCCTGGATACAGAAGGCAGGCTGGCGCAAATTCAAAAAACTCATCCGCGTGAGGTCGGTTAATTTGCTCATCTTCTCGTGGACGCGTTCGTGCACTCACAGCGCATCCTGCGGAATCGCTCACACACACAAGCACACGCACTCTGACACACACCAAGTCACACACACACAGACACACACACACACTTGGACAGCCTGTGTGTGGCCGTAGGGCCTCCAGTCGCCCGGCGTTCATGCATGGCCACGCCAATGTTTTCGCCGCTCCCCATCCGGTCTCGTTTTCTGCCATCGCTTACATTTCCGCTTCCTTCTTTGGCAAGTAGTCGATGTCGCCTTGGGGGTCCTTGGAGTCCCGGAAAAAAGGAACATTTTCGATTCGATTTTTTGCCAATTGCCCGAGACTCTGTCCTGTCGGCGTATATGACGAATACGTTGAGTACGTGCCGCCGACATTACTCATACGCACCGTGGCACTCTGCAGGCGAATATCTTTTTGAAGCAGTGAGAACCGGCTGCTCCACGGGCCCTATTTGTTTTTCGCTTTTGCATATTTTGCGGGCAATTTGGGTAAAAGGATTTCCACACTCTGCGGCTTTCGTTTTTCGCTTAGCTCTCGTTGGCTCCTCCTTGGGACGTCCCCTCCAGAGCCTTCTCGGCAAATCGCTCACGTAAAATATGCATGCGTTTCCTCGGCGGTTTTCGCTCTCAAGTGCTTGCAATTCAATTACATTTCGATTGATTTTCGTGTTTGGCCCCGAATAGAGGCGGAAACTGTTGGTCTGGTTATGCATGGAGCGTGTTTTTTGGGCGATTTACGAGCCAGAAACGGCATTTTCCGCAAGTGAGGCTTGCCCTGCTGAGAGAACTTACACTTAGGAAAACCACCCACTATCAGTAAATCCGAAAAATACAATTTTTAGAATTTTTAATAACCATTTTATGGTCAGAAAAGAAGAGAACGTCTTTTTCAGATATACAAAAATGAATTCAAATAGGTTTAAATTGATTGCAAAGTTCAAATTAAGTTAGAATCGGGAAAATATTATATATATATATATTCTTTTATGTATATATTTCCCAAAACTGCCTTAATTGTTCTTTTGAATTCGGATTAGCAAATAAAATTCTTCCATTCCATCAACATTTTTATTGCAAACGGCGAGACAGCTGAAATCGAATGCTGAAATCAGTGATACACAAAGCAGAAAAAGGCATTCAAATGGCAAAGATACACAGATGCAGATACGCCAATAAAAGTACAAGCTCATATAGATAAATGTAACCAATATATACATATGTATTATAGTAGTTACTTATGTTGGCCTTCGCAGATTGCTGCCTTAAAAAATAAAAATAAAGGACTGGCAGCACGCCGAAAACAAATAAAATTAAATGGGTAAGACGGGGATCCCAGTGGCCCCGACGAGAGTGGGTCAAGTGTGTATCGAAGGCAAATCAATAAGAAATATCAGAGGCAGCCATGGCAGGTAGTCTTGACTTAAATCCAGCTTCCATTCACTTTAGACTGCTCTTCAGTCGTGCACTTCTCTTGCATTCGAATAAAATGTATGCTTTTTAATCAATTCACCTCTTCATGTTGTAGTAAAATGTCGTAGAAAAGATTTATTCAAGCGAATTGATGACTCAATTATCCAAATGACTATGGCACAGGCTTAATGGTCTTTTGAGCAATAAATATCGGTCCTCCTCAGGAAAGTACGCCTCGTGTGTATATTCAGCATCATTATTGGTTAGACAAAGTGAGGCACAAAGTACAAGGAATCAATTAAAATTTGGCAAAGTCGTATCGCATCGCAAACACGCCCAAGGACTTGTCAGCACATCCGCGAGCCTCGTTCAGATTCCAAAATACGCCCACGGGACCCATTCACCTTCAGAGTGGCCTAATACTCGTTACAAAACCCAATCGCATGTGTACATATGTACATTGCAAACTTGGTTCGTATTTCCAAGGGCTTTATGTATGTTCTTTGGGGGAGGCGACCGGGACTCGCCTCCAACGCACATCCATCCTTTATGAGCACACATACACAATGTGAAACATTTGATGGGAAAACGAAGGTAGTTTCCATCGTGTCCATGTACATACAAATTGCATCTAGGTTGTGATCTAAGAAGGCATAACAGATTGAGATACTTAAAGATATTTGTTTCCTGATTGTAGCACAGTTTACTTAAACACTTATGGAAAATCTTTATCGAATAAATCAAACAATAAATACGAATCGGGAAATGTAGCAAATAAAACTCTTCAAAACTATATTCTATTTTATATAAATTATATCTGGTTTTGTTAAATGTTAAATTTGAGAACAGTAATAATAATATGTATACGTATACGTAATATTTGTACGTATACGTAATATTTGTACCTTACTTACTTCCCTTTGAATTAAAATAGATTATATATATTTCTTGAATAATAAAAAAGGTGAAAAATATATACTTATAATTTAATGTCAATCAGCAGTGTATTAGAAAAATCTCTCAATTCAAATAAGACAAACAGAACACTTAAGTGCTACCTGAAATCTAACTTAATGCAATTAATTCAATGATCACATGTTACTAAGGTTTTTTGAGTCAAAAATTAAGTAAATTGCCTAATGTATTTATAATTTATAGCAACCTAAATTCAATTAATTTATTATGTAATAATT
This sequence comes from Drosophila bunnanda, assembly GCA_035046265.1. Classification (NCBI taxonomy): domain Eukaryota; kingdom Metazoa; phylum Arthropoda; class Insecta; order Diptera; family Drosophilidae; genus Drosophila; species Drosophila bunnanda. The sequence continues at coordinate 12,111,738 of JAWNOB010000075.1, forward strand.
GAACTATTTTTTAATTGAAACAAGCTTTTTAAGCTCATCCCACTTATGGGCAATCTAATTCAATAACTAATTTTTATTCCATCTTGAAGATAGGATTCGCGCAGAGAATGAATAAGAGCTGCCATCCAAGTGCCGTGGAGGAGTCCTTCGGAGCTCCGGAACTCCTGCGCGTCCTGCAGATGGCAGGCCGACGGAGTGGATGAGAGCTTTGTGGGGGCAGATAAGCGGTCATAAGATTATTTTTACTAGTGACCCGATGACCGTAAAAAGGAACGCCCGCAGCAGCGAGTGTGCGGTCGCACCAGCACTCGCTCATGCGGACATCCTGCGCCGGAGCGGAGGTCCCATGTCCTGGCTGTCCACCAATTTGCTTTGTTGTCGCAGCAGCAACAGCAGCCCGTCTGCCGTTTTATGAACTGCGAACTCATCTTCCGCCTTCGCCCTTTTTGTGCACTTACCCGCCTTTATTTTGGCACCGATGCGATGGAGGTCGACCCTCGTTCCTCCACTTCGATGATAAAAATGAGGCTGGCCGTAAAATTTTACAACTCAAGGATTGCGGCGGCATCGCCTCCGAGACCCATATATTGTTCAGCACTTGAAATTAATGCCTGATTGACACCACCATCAAAGCGCACCGAGGACACGGCGGAAATTGCAAAATTCAACACATTTTATGTGCTCGAATGGAACATAGATATATGTAGGAACATAGATATATATGGACCCTTGAGAAAATATCTATTTTAATCGAAAAAACTCTGTATTGAATTGTTTAGGGGAAAGTGAATAAGCTTGATTATTACTGAAATACTATGTAATAGTTTATATATATAGATTTTCCTTTAGATTGTTATTGAATATGATTTAATTTAGGTTTTATAGAACACTTGGAATATTTGATAGCTGAAATTTCTTCAATTGCTTGGGATTTGTTTTATATAAAACAAACTCCTAATTGTTATGTTTCAGGTTCATTCTTAGCAAAAAGAACCCATAGCAAATCCAAATCAGTTAAAGCCCTTATAAATATATGAGGAAAGAAATATATATCCAGTAGTGCAGACCAGTTCTATAGTCTTATAAGCCACTTCTATTGCTTCAAGCGCTGGCACCTCATTTTCTCCATGCTTGTGCCATCCAGATGGACATCCATTGACGTGGCCATGCCCTCCACTTCAGTTCGCTTCTCCGAATTCGATGCCTTAAATTTCATATCAATAGTCTCGCCACTCAGGGGATCGTCGATGGACTTGGCAATGGAGCTCACCACACCGCTCACATTGCAATTCCGCAGAGGCTGCTTCACCTTGGGAGGCTCCGGATCTGGGATCGGATACTCTGTGGCAATCTGAGCGTCCATCTTGGAAAACCGACAGTATATCTGGTATTGATTAATGTCGAAAGCCTTGCCACAGTTAATGTACTGCTTGATGGTCTTTTTGCGGAGTTTTTGGCGATCCGACGAGTCGCGGGTTGTGGCGCCCACAGCCACCAAAGCGATGTGGCTCTGACTGTGCTGCAGATGGAAGCCGTCGCTCTGGCAGCTGCTGACCACAGCCCGGAGCACGTCGCCCTGGTCAATGGTCCGGCAAAGGAGAGGGCTCAGGGCACTGGCAATCCTCGAAATATTCGATGGATCAAAGACGGCCCTGGCCAACGGTGTCAGCAGAATCTTGTCCCGCGGATTGTGATGGAGCGGCAGAAGGGAGCAGAATCTGCTGGCTGCCAGCAATCCGGCCTGCTTCAGAGTCAGGTAAAGCTTTCCGCCGCCAAGGCGTGGCTGGCCGGATAGCGGCTTCTGGAACGAGTACGTGTAGACATAGACGCTGCCGCCGCCGTTGAAGACCAGGCGCCACATCTCATCCTGTCCACTCTGTTTCACCTGGCGCATCTTGGGACCCAGTTCGAATAACACTCGATTGGCAAAGTCCAGGCTTTCCAGAGCTTCGGATTCCGGGCCATGGCGGAAGTCGGGGCAGATCTCGGAAAAAGTGTCGCAAAGCTTGTTAAAGTCGAATTCGTTGGCACTCCTTCGGGATCCGCTGGCCATGATTTTCTACAGAATATTAAACCATATGATAAATAAACACGTAATATAAACACATATAGAGACTTGCATACAGCGCTAAAAAAATATATTTTCATCACGAACTTTAATTTATTCACTCGTAAACATTTTCTTTCAATTGTCTTTTTGCTCAATTTTACTTCATTTGTTGATTAAATGTTTTATTTATTTATTAAAGTTATAATTTTGAGTGTATATATATATATATATATATATATTTATTTATTTTACAGCATCTTAAAAAGGAATGTTTAAGCGTTGTCAAATTAATTAATATAATTATATTATATTTTAGATCATTTTACTAAAATTCCTTATTCAGGTATCGAATTTTAAAAACGAATTTTCAGTATCCAATGATTTTTCACGAACTCTTACTCATATTTGTCATAAAGCTAAGACTTGTTTACCAGAAAATGCTGAGTTATACAATCTGGGATAAAGATTCAAGCACTCACACAAACACTATTTTTTATGAAAATGTAAACAAATGGAAACAATTGGTGCTTTCGACTGAGAAACGTGTTGTTCCCCTTAAAGTGAGGCTCTAACTGTTGGGCAGCGAGTCAATTCAATGCCGAGATTCTGATAGAAAATGATCGACAAAGCTATCGCAAAGAAAACTTGATTTTCGATAAACAGATAGTACACAGAAAAAATTAAGGCATTTTTAATTATAGTCCTTTCATTTACAAATACTTAAAATAAATATTTATTATATTTCAAAAATGATGAGATTTCATTCTTAAATTAAATTAATATACATATAACTTTTGGCAATCATTGGATTTTGACCTTTAAATTCCTCCTAGAAAATCTAAAATATGTGTATTCTAAATCCATATTTGTACATGCTACTTTTCTGGGTAAGCCAAAGTTTTTCAACTATCATAACTAGGCCAAAAGTGCATTATTTTCCATTCGGAAACCTTTGCTCTGCTAGTTTTAATAGGGGTAAAAATTCAGCTTATTGCTTTTTTAAATTTAAGCAATTTAATTTTTTGTCAAATTTTGACAATTTTAACGATGTAAATTGTAAATAAAACTGTGCAATTTTGAAAAATTTTCGAAAATTTATTTTTCTACCGAACATGGCTAGATTGACTCTGCTGTTGCTGCTGATCAAGAATAGGATCAAGGACATAATCATAAAGATTTATAATTAAGTTATACTGTTCACTTTGAGTATAATTTTGTAGATATTCTTAATACCAATTGCTGTATTACTTTAAATTAAAATTAAGTAATGAGATACATGGCAGCAAGGGAATGAATTGGAAAATTCCTCCTAGCTCAATTCCTTCCAGCGTTGAGTTCTATTCCTGGTGACTTTAATTAGGCTTTTCATGGTATCATCGAAGTGATCTTCCTGGTCATCCAAATGTATTCCATTGGTCAGGTAATATTTTCGGGGTCGTAGGAAAATCACTATCACTATCAGCACAGATGTAAACACTTGAGAGGTCACGTACACACTAAAGCCAAAGCGAAGGCCATGCCCCGTATTTATAGTCTCCGAGTGAAGAGAACAGAGAAAGTGAGAGCGAGAGCAAGAGGTAGGCAGAGGGAGCTAAAGAGAAGGCACTATCTCTAGAGATACAGAGAGAGAGAGAGGGAGACATAGAGAGACACAGAAAGAGACTCTCTCTCTCTCTCTATTCACTGCCATTAAAATATTATATTTTCACAAGAACGGAAGCTAACTATGAAAATTAGTTTAATATAAATTATTTGTATCTATGTTTAAAAAAAAAACAACTACCAAAAAATTCCCACCTTTTCTACATTTACCGATATTTATTAAGATTATTATGAAAAACGATTTTATAGGCCATAATCGTTGACCTCTTTCCTCCAAATCAACACTAAATCCTTGCTATGTTTCTTAACAAATAAATATTTGAAAATTCTGGGTGTTCTGCAACAGCAACAATGTAATTGAGCTTCGCAGATTTTACTTACCTGCCCGCGGATATATTTATGGGAAAAAGTATGCAGTAACTGGGCGACAGACAGCCAAGGCTGCTTTTCACCTTCGAATTTAATGAGCTTCCACGGGACGTGATTATTAGGCGAACGAGCGTACGTGTGGGGTTCCGCTAACATGGGTGCTGACAATTCCCCAGCTCCCCAGAGGAGCTGTTCTGTCCTCCTCCTTCGCCGACGACTCAACCACATCCACAATGGCGCACCGCCGGAGCCGCCGCATGGGTGCGATTTTCGTAGTTTGCCTGCCATCAGCCGCCATCTTCACATATTCAAAAAATGCCACCCTTTTTGCTCCTTTTAAGGCGAAACATAAACAATTTTTCGCGACGCTGAAAAACTTTTAACTTTGCTTCGCCGCTACATTTTCCACACGTGTTCCATGAGCACACATAAATATATATGGTACGTCCTTACAATGTATGAAAATATACACGGCATCCTTATTTCCTAGCTTCAGAAAATGGTGTCTCCTCATGAATTTACAAGGATGGGTTAAAGGTTAAGTAAATTTTTGAAGAAGTTCCCCGATGATGAAGTTAAAGTTGATTATTTTAAAAGCAACTTTATTAAACGGTCTTTAATGTTTCTCCCATTATTTTTTTAAGAAATGCTTCGCTTTAGCATTTAAAATTTTGACTATAACGTAGACACCACACAGATGTCCAGTCTCGATCCTCGTTGTTAGCTCCTCTTCTGGGGAGACCTCTTTCGGTCATGTTTGCCGTCGCCAACCGACTCCATCATATCCTCACTGAAGCGTTGAGAGTAGATCACCTCCGACACCCCATCGGCTATATCGTCCAGAGTTAAAGGATGGCCATTGGCCACCATCACAGCCAGGATAATGGGGGCTAAGATGTCATTCGCGCAGCCGTCCATTGGGCTAAGTCCAACCGAAAGAAAAAAAGAAAATTAAAAAACAAACAAACAAAAATGAAAACTGGAGCTCAATTTAGACTACTCCGTTGCCAGTGCTTATGTGAATTTATGACAACTCATCTGACAAGCCCGGCAAGGGCCACTTCAGCTCTATCCCATCGGGTTTCCACTTCACCACGGAGTTCGGTGTGGAAATTCAATTTGAAAAAGTGTCACTTGTCAGTTGGCCACAGCAGTCTATTGTGTCATGTGCCCTTTGTTGTTGCTGTTGTGCATTTTTCGGATGCGGCATATCAATACCCCGGAATAGTGGCGGCACTGCGGGGAAGTGCAGATACATTTCGTATGCAAATTGCTCGCAAGTCAGAGACGGGCAAGTCAAAAGAATGGAAGACACCACCCACGTATGCAAATGAGACCAGTGGAGAACATCACACCGCCCCCCATACAGACTACTGGCAGAAGTGGCACAATCTCTGGCTTATTCCATTTCATCTGGATGTTACATGAGCAGAATTCAACAGCAGGCAGGAGCTTAGGATTTATGATTTCTGGAGTAGGTTCTTTTGTGCGGTTTTTAAACCAATATCATTTGAGTTTTGACCCAAAATCTGATGATTCAAATAACAATTACAATTCTACATGACGTATATCAAGTATAAGATGCTTAATACTGAAAGCTTAAAAATATAAATATCTGTCTGGATTGTACAAAGGATCCTAACAATTAGCAGTCCACTTTGAAAGTCATGAGTAACGATATTTATATAGTTTCCCAGCCCTGCAAATGATCGTGACCGACTCGAAAGTATCGGATATATCCATGTGTGCATGCACTTTTTATATGAATGTGGTTCGGGGGATTTGCCTTCGGCATTGTGCGATTTCAGTCAGTTTCCAACAACTGGGCGGATCGCAAGCTATATAAAATCCTCAGTAGTCGCCGAGTTATAGTATATATGTATGTAAGAAAAATAAACAAAAACAAATAACAAGTGTGGACATAAAATTTAAAAATTGAGTGCAGTTTTTCTAAACAATTAGTGCAAATTTTTGATGATTTTTAAAGTATATTTAACAATAACTAGATATATACAAACAAAAAGATATATATACATATATACAAGCAAAATATACAAATATATTGAGTGCCAAAGTGTTGAGTTTGAATAAATGGTATAAGATAAGCTTCGGCCTGAAACGAAACCGTTACAAATATACCAACATACAGATATATACAAGACCGATATACAATGCAAAAGGGTCCAACCTCAGCAATTTTGTCTTGTTTATAGAGGCATTATCTTAAGGAAGAATATGAACCGCTGATTCTTGGTATGAAAATTGTAGGCTCTATTGTTTCTATTTTTAATTACAAAACTGTACGTGACTTATTGCTCAAGTACCTACACATATGTATATAAACATAATATGGGTTTGCCAGAAATCTGATATTTCTATAATACAAATTTCCATTCCATTTTGATGCAAGACTTTGCATTCAAAAAACAAAAAATATACAGGTGAATTTAAAGTAAGTAAACATTTAAAAATATTAATATTGCAGCGCTATGGCGACGTCAAAATTCGTCTTTGATTTTGTGAAACTGAAGCAGACATTCTCCGAAATCTGTCCCGACTTCATGGAGGAGCCCTGCTATGACCAACCCACAACAAGTCGTCGCTTTGCCGAGAATGTGATCTTCGTCTACAGCAAGGAGGCCGCGGCAGCCAAGGCCAAGAAAAAGGACGAGTCCTGGTCAATGCAGCTGACTGTGAAAAATTCAAAAGGAACATTAATCAGCAGTGAGGTGAAAATCCAAACGCATTGGGTCCGTGAACCGCCGCAGAACCAACCCTTTGTGATGCGCGGCCTTCTGGTGCTGTCCTTTAAGCAGGCCAGCCTGCTGGCCGTGGCCAAGTACTGCCAGCTGGTGCCCCACCAGGTGGAGCGTGGCGAAGTGGTGCTTACTCCCCTGGCCGGGGCAGTCTTCTCGAAATTCGAGATACCCAAGCTGGCCGAGGCTGTGGGGGAACCCCTGGCCGATGTGGTGGTGGCCATAATTAGCAGCTGCCAAACCGATGGCTACTATCTGGAGCACAGTCGCTGCCACATCGCCTTATTGGCTATTAAGAAGACGGTGGCCGATCTAAAGATGCAGGCCTCCATTGTCAAGAAAACCATAAAAATGTACAACCTGCATGGCAAAGACTTTGACATGAATAAGTTCAAGCAGTGGAGCACGTTTTTAAACAAATCTGGCCCCGCTAAGGTGAACAACAAGAGTAATGCTGACTTTGATAGGATGACCGAGCAAGTTCTGGCCCTCCAACTATCAATCCAGGAAGAGCAGAATGACGTGAAGCAGTTCTATATAAAGCCAATGAAATGTGCAGCCAACTTCCATAGTCCCAGAGATTCGAAGTGAAGTAAATTGTCCAGGGGGATACACTTTAGGATGTGCCGGGATGTAAGCTGCTACTTGAACCTGTTGGCTTCCTCTCGCTTTGCATTGAACCAACCAACTGCAGAAATAACTCTTTCTGATGAGAATAAGTATAATACATCAATGTATCTATTATATACTAAATATCTTGTATTTACACTAGAAGTATATTTCAATAAACTACAGTTTTCTTCGGCTCAATGTAAACTTATTGCTTTTAACGTTTTTAAATATTTATTCACAGTTTACCAACATGTGCCATCAATCGATTAAACTTTACAATATTTTCTATAAGGTATTGCTTGGTATTTTTGTTTGTCAATATATACAGGATCATTTTTTTATATATATGATCATAACTGCTTTCTTAGCAAAAATACCTACTTTAGTAGGTTAATAACCCGTTAAGAACATGGCCAGTTAGAAACTATTATTGCATTTTGACCGAATCAAAACTATAATAAGAATAAACAATACTGTATAGCAATATAAATGTTAAATCACATATTATTATAATATATTTCAGTTCAATCTAATATCATATATTAAATATTTTATCTTTAATGTATCCAAAAAACACAGATAATTCTTAGATTCTCCAACCATATAATACATACTTGGTTTTGGCGTCTCCCTGCTAACACAGCTTCAATCATTTGGCTTTCTCAGTTGGCTTCGGCTTTCGCTTCTGGAGCTGTATCATCGATAACTTAAGCTGCTGGTGCTCCTTGTGCGTGCAGAGTCCCACTGACTGCAAAAATAACTCCTTAGTGCCTTTCGGCTGGTCATTTTCTGGCGTCTTCTCAACAGGCTTGCACTGCGAGCGAGCTCTTTTGAGAGCTGCCTGCAGATTAAGGCGGCTCGCCTTAACCACGTTAGAGGTATCTACCGACGACTGCAGTTTTGGGAGTTCCGGAGGAGCTTGTATAGTTTTGACGGGCGGTGGTGCCTGTTCCTCTGGGGCCTCTATGATGAAATACTTCCTCAGCAACTGATTCTCGGTGGGTCGTTCCATAACGAAATACGGTTTGAGCGTCAGTTCCGGGTCAACGATGAGCGGCACTATCGATTGACTGACAATGTCCTGGATGACCCGTTCATCAGGCTGCACGTCCTGCTCGGTGAAGGCCAAGCAGAAGCGATCAATGTGATCCTGAAGACGTAGCAATAGATACTGGCATTCTGCATTCAACTCGTACAGCATTTCCTGCAGTTCGTGCAGATAGTTGTTCTTGGTCACGGGATCCTGCAACGTAATGGGTTTAAAAAAAAAGGAATATGGAAATCTTCTAAAGAGTACTTACTGCATCATCCTGTTTGCCAAAAACATCAACAATTGTCTGCAAGATCGAAAATGTAAACAATATAAATAGGTTCCATATAATATGTTGATTAAGCCAAACCTGATGCGTTGCAAGATGCGACTTCATGGCGCGCTGACAGTAGGCTATATCGTTGACCAATTTATCTGGCACTTTGTAGAATTTTCGCAAATAATGCTCGAAGAATTTCTGCACATGCAAATCCTTGCTTGGCACGGAGTTGGCCCCACGCATCTTAACCAGAAACGCCTTGATGATTTCGTAGCGCTCCTTGTGCGAAAATTCGTTGAAGTTAATAGTTTCCATGGCGTTTGAATGTGTGCGAGTTCTGAATTAACATTTAATTTGTAATTTTTTTTGTTTTGACGCCACAAATTGCCGCTTCTCCGTAAAGTGTGCCCAAATTCGTGGTTTTATAGTTCCCTTAAAATACCAAGAGCGTAGTGGCAGCCCTATGATTTCGACAAACATATCGATCAGTCCTTATTTATCGGTATTTGGTTTTTCCTTCTCCATTACGGGCTTTTTACTAAGATCACTCCAATTATTTAACAGTTTGTCATAGTTACTATTTAGCAATTTGAACAACAAGGTGCCGTGGTAGTAATTAATGGGAAAACCCCAATTTACGAGCAAAGTCTGACCAACTGTCAGTTCAGTTCAGTTCGCTGTTGTGTGCTATGGCCGTAAATATGATTGATAGTAGCGACTGTGGCTGAGCTCTCTGTGCACCCATGTGCGTAAATAAAATAATTACTATTTAATTATTCACATATTGATCAGCACATACGTGCCAAATGTATGCGAAACTGCGTCCATTTCAATTAAGCGTTCTCGCAAATAAATACAGTGGTCGTAAAAGTAAACGGCCATTATTGAATGATTTACACGCTGCAGGACTCGCTTCTCCTCTTAACTATGTAGGTACTTATGCTGCATTGTTACAATATGTGTATTTCAATTTCCCTAAATGGGCACAAGTGTAAACTGAGTCATTAATGCATCTGCACAGTAGGTTTGGCCCTAGTTCTCCTAGATCTGGGATGCTGCACACGCCTTAGCTTTCATGAACTCTTGTTTTCCTTGTGTTTTCGCAATATCCTTGGGCAACTTCAAAGCTCTCTGGCCCGGCAAGAAAACTTTTGACGCAAAAAGGGTCTGCCGGAGGAGCTCTATAATCCTCAAACGGCTTTGGCGTTGCCAAAGCAACCAGGATACGCAGCAAATCCTGGACAGCAGAGCGGCCTTCACTGGGTAATGGCCAAAACAGATGCAACTGAAATCTCATCATAAGCTCTGCCTCGGCCAAATCTGAAGTTCGCTTTCAGCAAAATGAGATTTAAGAACGAGGCTGTGTTTCCTCCATTTTCTTTAACAAATTCTTCAAATACTTTCTCAATAATTACATAAATGAATCAAGTATCAGTGAAGACCACATTATTTTCGTGTTGAAAACTATAATTTAGCTTCTCGAAGTAATTTTATTTAGGCAACATTTTATGTCTGCAAATCACCGAAGGAACAATGGCGGTACCTGGTAAATAATTTATTTTTTTTGTTCTTTTCGGTGATGTTACAGGGAGTCGACTTAAATATCGTGCAGCTAATAATACAAGTCGTGAACGACGCACTCCGCGCACTTCGCGAGGCGAGTCCGTATAACTGATGGCTTCTGGATGCCGGGCAATATTCATCTTGCGACTTCAAACGATGGGCGTGGCAACAATAGATGGGCCCGGGACAGAACAATACTCTCCGTTGTCCCGGGCGACGCGACGGTTAAGGAGGCACTTTTCGAGGCAAAAAAAAAAGGACGAACAAAAAGGACAATGGCACCTAATGGTCCGATGTGGTGTTGGTGGTGTCGGTGGCTTCGGCGTCGGCGTTGGCACGGTTTGGAATGGTGGAGTGGCTGGTGTTGCCGGTGGTTCCGGCCGGAACAGTTGCACGCGGGCTCCGACAGTGTCCCTCATTTATCATTTACACACCAACGCACGGGAAAACAGTCCGAACATAGCCCCAATGATGGGATGCTGGGTATGTTGTGGCCCGGCGGCGGACGGCAGGGAATGGATTCTATTGCAGAACCCCGGCAGAAATTCCATTAACGCTTTATGTCGGCGCATGCGGCACAGCGGCCCGTCATTTGCATTGATTAAATCACTTTGCGGTCGGTTCGGCAAATGGCTTAAAAATCCCCACCAACTTTCCGCTCAATTGTTGCTCGTGGGGCCCCCTTTCACATTTTATGCACTCCTCTGGCGTCCCTCATGCTTTTCCTTTTTTACATATATTTTTGTATTTTTGGGTCTCTTTATGTGTACCTTACAAATTGCTATTGTTTTTTATTCAGCAGAACTGCGGAATTTCTAGTCAGGTTTTGGTTTGCCATGTTTCCAATAAATTTCACTCTACAGCCCACTGATGGCAATGTGGATTTTTGGTTCGTGAATTTCCGCTGATGAGGGAAAAGGTGGAATTGTGTGTAATTGATTCCCATAGGAACAGGTCAAATTTTCCATGTTTGTTCCATCAATGGTTGCCCAGCATCTTTAGTTACCCATTTTTCTACCTTTATCGAAATTATTTGTTCGGTGAAATTGTACTTGTCAGTTCAGTTTCAATACTTTTAATAAACTGAAGCTCCCACTGTATACATATGATTTGTAGATTAATCAGAATTCACTTCAGAAGCAATAAAAAATGAGAACCAACAGTCGAAATTGAATATGACCCTAGTCCCACCCGCCACCGACTACTGTACGGACTGCATGAATTTCCACTCAATTTCCATGCTGTCTGCAGCAGGCAGAATTTCAAACAATAACAATTCTGTGCCAATACACGGCCAAAAGTTTAAAACAAAAGCAAAAGAAAGCGAGGCGATGGACGCAGTTACCGCACCTTTAAAAGCAAAAAAAAAAGAAGCAAAATATGCCTATGGCGGAGCTCGTGTCAAAAAATAAATATTTTTTAGCAGGGGAATGAGAAAAATATCCAGATTCAAGGCATTATTTTACGACATTTAAAAGTAATTCTGCTGCTGTAATTTTAAATATAACGGCCAATAGCTGATAACAGATTTCGGCGATTGCTGATGTCAGGTAGCGGGGTGGCAACGCCATGCCATTATCAAACAGCTGATTGCCGGTCTTATTTGTTCATTTATTTTGCAATTTGCACGTAACTTTCAAAACAAATCAGTGTCTACGGAAATCTTCGGGAAAATGCTAATCTTAAACAAATGCTCACCTCTTAGACAGGTTCTAAGACACTGTCATCGTCAGGGTAATAAGAAATACTGAAAGATTTCACTGATTTTGTTTTAAAACAACCTTCAAATAGCTGTGGAAAGTAGCAAAATTGGTAACAACCAGTTGACCGCATTCATGGGAAAATGGCCCGAAGAGGAGCAACAGGAGTTCCGCCTGCACATGCGCATTATCACAGACTTCATAAGCGAATCGGAGGAGCAGCAGCTCCATGAGGAAATAGAGCCCTACATGAGCCGGCTACGCTACGAGTTCGATCACTGGGATGATGTGAGAGATACATGTATAATACGCATTGAGAGCTTCCATTAATGGCAAAGGTCCTTTAGGCCATCCATGGCTTCCGGGAAACGGAGCGCAAGAAGTGGTTCCCCCACAACCGAGAGGTCCTGGAGCGCGTGCGTCAAGTGGCCTTCGATGGCGCCATTATGCCCTATATACACATCCTTGATCTGGCAGCCGATGGGGTAATCAAGCCACATGTGGACAGTACTAGGGTAAGAGAAAATCTAGCCTTAGAGACCTTAAATTTACATATATTGTAAATGCTTCGTTAGTACTGCGGCACCACAATCTCTGGCATCAGTCTGCTGAGCGACAGTGTCATGCGGCTCGTACGCACGGATGCCCAGCGGTATCAGCAGCACCAGCAATCAACGACGAATGCAAAGGAAACGGAGTCCAAGGATGCAGACACTGATGCTGCATATCGCCACCAGCCAAAGGAGGCGTCACTTGAAAACAAGTTCTACGCCGATCTGCTGCTCCCGCGACGCTCACTGTACATAATGAGCCACACGGCTCGCTACAATTTCACGCACGAGATACTGGCCAAGGAGCATTCACAGTTCCAGGGCACGCCTGTGCCAAAGACACGTCGCATTTCCATCATTTGTCGCAACGAGCCTTGAGACAGAGCGTAGGTCATCTTATAAAAAAGCTTGAAGAATTTTGTTTAACCTTTTCCCCTAATATTTATCGACGTATTCCAGTTTAGTTTGTATTTCGTGCAAATATTGGGACACAAATTGTATTCCCTGTTTATATTAATTCAATAATTAACTTGTTGAAATAGGAACGGATATGCCTTTATGCGTTTCCTCTATATTTCCTTTAATGTTGAATAATTTCTTTGCTAAATTCTTCAATTTCAATAATAATTAATTGATGTTTGCTAAGTTCTTGCATTAAGCCAAGCCTCGGAAGAAAGTTCTTGGGTTTGTTAATGCAAATTGTAGTAATTACAGTCAATAAGAGTAATTTCCAGAAATCGAGAAAGGCGGTTCTCGATATCCTGGCAATAGTTTCTACCTTGTATTGCTTACCAAATCGTTTAGGAGTTCAAGTTTCGCATGCATCAAGTTGTTAAATACCATCGCAGAAAAGCAGTAAAACTTTTCATTCCATTTTCCTGGCTTTTCGCAATGCGAGTCGAAAAACGACTAGATACAAACAAGCACACGTACTCCAAGGAGTGTCAGAGTGGGTCAAAGGATGTTCGCATCCTTGATTAAAAGTTAAGGGCTCGAACAGCAACAACAAATCAGCGTTAGTGGCATTCGTTTACTCAACGCTTGACGCCTTTTAGCCCATTTGTTTGTTTATTAGGGGTTTCTCGCTTCGCCTTTGCTTATTTGCTCAGGAGATTGAAGACATCGCAGCAAATCCCACTGCAAATATAAATCTGTGGGCGTTATTTTTAGCGCCCGATAACAAAACATGACGATTTGCAAATGATGTCATAAATTTATAAGCAACACGGCAGCTGGGAGGTACACCACTGCGTATACGCATTGTTTATGATGGACGGCGGGGCGAAGGACGGATATCATTTGGCGATAAAGCATCCTCGCACTTTGACGCGATTTGTTGTGGTTTTCGAATTTTCCAGGAGGCGCCCTGTTAACGGCCAGTGGGTGGCGTGAAAGCTCACTGTTAGTTTCTCTTACGCTGTTAGAACGCCTTCCACAAGGCTGTTAGGGCCGGTCCTGGCCCCAAACCCCAGTCCTGTTAGTTGGTCCGTATTAAATGGGAATTACTAACATTTACTCACAATTGAATTAATGCTTTCGCATGGAACAAGCAGGAAACTTTTATAACAAAAAAATCAAGTTCAGTGATTTTGTAAAATAGTTATTTGTATGCTCTTGCTGAGTATTATAATTTTAGTCAGCTGCCTTAAATGCAATGAAGGAGTCATTTCCGACCCTATAAATCATATATATTATTGATCAGCATCAACAGCCGAGTCGATCTTGCCATGTCTGGTGAATAATTAAATTTTTCCAAAATTTTCCGAAATTTCAAAAAAAGATAAGGGGTTACATCATTAAAATTTACAAAAATTGGCCAAAATTAATATTTTTTAAATTTTGAAACTAAATATGCAGATTTGTTAACCATTAAAAAACTAGCACTGAAAAGCAAACCGAATTGAAATTAATGTATTTTTGGCTTAATTATGATATTAGAAAAACTTGGATTTACTCAAAAAATAAGCATATAAAAATCTTTTATTTTTATGCCCTTGAAGGGTATTTTAACTTTAGTCAGAAGCTTTTAATAATATGAAGGACTAATTTCCGACCCTACAAAGCATATATATTCTTGATCAGCGTCAACAGGAGAGTCGATCTAGCCATGTCCGGTCAATAAATAAATTTTTGAAAATTTTTCGAAATTTCAAAATTTGATAAGGGGTTACATCATTAAAATTTACAAAAATTGGCCAAAATTTAAATTTTTTAAATTTTAAAACTAAATATGCAGATTTGTTAACCATTAAAAAACTAGCACTGAAAAGCAAACCGAATTGAAATTAATGCATTTTTGGCTTAATTATGATATTAGAAAAATTTGGATTTACTCAAAAAATAAGCATATCGAAATCTTTTATTTTTATACCCTCGAAGAGTATTTAAATTTCAGTCAGAAGGTTGTAATAATAAGGAGTCATTTCCGACCCTATAAATCATATATAATCTTGATCAGCATCAACAGCCGAATCGATCTAGGCATGTGCGGTCAAAAAGTAAGTTTTACAAAAATTTTCGAAATTTCAAAATTTGATAAGGGGTTACATCATTAAAATTTTCAAAAATTGGCGAAAATTTTAATTTTTTTAAATTTCAAATTTGGTATGCAGATTTATTTACCTACTAAAAACTAACATAGGAAAGCTTTCCGAATTAAAATTAATGCGTTTTTGGCTTAGTTATGAAATTTTGAAGGGTATAAGAAGGCCAAAATGTCAGTAACTCTTAAAAAACGTATACAATTTTTAATTCAATATATTCAATATTCAATTATTTACCTAATACTACTACTAAAAAGGAAAAACCTTATACATTTTCTAATGATCGATTTATGTACGATTATTAAGGATTTTATTCCCGATACCCATCTATGTTGTTGATGATATTTCCTCGAGACAGAAATTCGAAATTCTAAAAACAGAAATTCGATTAAGTTCAAAGAAAATCCAAACACGATACCTTATACCCCTTCGAGTGAAAACTTGAGCAAGTAATGGAAAAGTAGAAATCAATTGAGCATTAATCTAGCTCCTTTTAAAATGCTCAACAAAGTTGCAACACCGATCAAATGAATGAGCCAAAACACGGTTGGGTTATAGTCAGTGGCAACTTTAGCTCTTTCGCTCACGTGGACTCCTTGTCCAGGTGTTCAGTTCATCATCGGTTTAAGAACTTTTGAACATTGTTCAGGACTCAAGTGGGAGAAATGGCTAAAACACGCAAGGACACAAACACGACCGATTCCAGAACAACAAGGATAAGAGGAGAAGGCAACTCGAGTGGCTCGGAATGAAAGCCAGATGAAGAAATACACCTGCTGCAGGTGAGTCGATAAAAAAGCCATCAACATTTTCTTTGCCCCAGAAACAGAACGGAGCTGGAGTCTGGCTAAAATCTGCACAGCGGCAACTGTTAAAGGGGAAACCCCCACGTAACCCGAATTCCCTCTGAGCAGCAAACTGGCAACTGGAAGTTCTGAACAAATTATCAACTGAATGCTACTGAAACAGCAGAAATAACAACAATAATCTCGGCGACAATTTCAAGAGCCAGAGTCCGCAGCAAAACCCAAAGTAACTTTTTTTTTTCCTCTCAGAGCTTCTTTATTTCGGTTATTGCTATTGCTATATTATTATTATTATTATTTTTATTATTATTATTATTTGCTTGCCATCCCACTCGTAACAATTTCACCCTTTCTCTGTGTTGTCGGTCCCCCGAAAAGTTGAGCGAAACTTTGGGTTTTTCATTTCGCTGAAGCAGTTCCCGAACTCCACTCGAAGGGTTTTTGGCCCCCAGAAAATAGGTCTCTTCGAGGGCCGGGCCTTTGTTTAGTGAGTAACAACGGGGAAATATGCATTTAAGTATCTTGAGGGGTAAGAATAAATTTTAAATAACTTTTAACTCATCCGGTGGCACTTGTATTTTAAACACTTTCCGATTAGGCAACATCACAAGGCGGCTTTAAATAATTATTTATACAATATATACACTTACAAAATATAAATTTAAAGGGTTCAATATTTATATATTTATTTCTTTTATAAAATCAAATTTGGAAAGCCTTTTACCTGTCACCTTATCCTTTTATCTAAGAAACTAAGATTCTTTGCTTGAAGAAAATGTCTTGCTTTAAGAAATTCTTAGAATTGCACCAGAACCAAGGCATTGAAGGGGTGGAAGAGCGAGAAATGCGCTTGGGGCACGGCTTTTGTCCTGTGCCGCCTGTCGAAGGACTCGAAAGGACATTTTCGCCTCTCCATGGACTTTTCGCTGCCAAATATTTTCTTTTAAGCGGCAGAATCTGCTCTGCAACAGGACCGCTTCTTGGCAGCGGGACAACAACAAAAAAATCCAATTAAATGAAGTCCTCTTTTTGTTGCTCCTGCGCTTTTCCAGCGCTTTCTTTATTATCCTGCAGGAGCTGGGGCAGCGCCGGACATGCAGCTTAATGCACAAATTCGCACCCTGACATTTCAATAATCCTCGGACTCAGTAACCCGTACAGTGGTTACGGAAATTAATACGTTAAGTAAATCACTTCAGACCTGCAATTATCCATGCTTAAGGGGGCAAAGCTACCCACTAGATGTCATTGCTGGATTAACCGGTGAAATGCAGCCGCTCTCACCTGAATGCACTCAGAGAAAATTTAAGGAGAAATTAAGGAGGCCTAAGGTTTACTTACTTATCTTTATTAATTCTTAAAAAAAGTAAGAGAAGAAGCGAGTTAATAAATTCAATACATTATCTCCTTTACAATATATTTAAAACTACCCTAAGCTACCTTTTAAAACTCAAATACATTATCAATAAAATAAAACTCCTATAATTACCTCTCATTAATATCTTTTAATTTTGGTGAGTTTTTTGTCAAATAAGCTGCACTTGTCCCACGTTCATTATCTTTGACCGGGGGAATAGAGGCTATCGATTGGTCCTTCCCCTTCCCCAGGCTCTGCTTTCCGAGATTAATTGAGCATAAATTTTTACTGCGCGCTGCCCCGGAATTGCGTGAATTGTGAAAAATGTACGCAACGAGGACGAGGGCCAGGGCCAATGTGTCCTTGAGAAATGTTTAATAGACTTTTAAGTCATTTTTTGTTGTCCTGCAGGGACCACCATGAGGCTCGCGAACTGCTGTCACCTGCCGGCAATCACGGCCATTAATCACGATTATTTCGAACTGAGATCGACAAACGAGCCACAGCCTGTTCGTTATGTTCCCCACAGCTTGGCGCTATTACTCGCATTAATAAGTAATTATTTTTCAGAGTTTGCCTGCTTCGAGTTGGACATGGATTGAGGTGTGTCATTATATACTTAATACCTTGATACCTTCCTTTCGCCAAGCTGCGATGAACTATTTATTATGAATCTTCCGTTAAGGTGTCAGATGTTAACCTACAGTTAAACTAACACCTAATCACCCAGTTAAGCTTGACAGCCAGTTAAGAGTTACCTCTTCTGTTAATCAATAAAAAAGAACCCACTTTTGTTCAATCAAATATTGATTGAAAATAAATCAAGAAAAGGCCAATGTAATCTATAAACTACAATAGGTATTTGTAACTGAAACTCACTGGAATAAACCGTGTTTAAACGGGTTAACTTGGGTTTACTTGATAAACAGAAACACTTTAATCCCCATTAGATGGTCCACACTGTGGGAGGCCTCGATTGAATCCCCCTGGCGGGAGATCTGGTCCTCCCAGCGATTAAAACTTTCTGCGGCGGCCGCTGTTTCAGTTTCCAGTTTTGGCCTGCTTCTGATTTCTCCTAGGCCACAAACAGTTGGCCGAGTCGAAAGTTTTCCCTCTGCGGTTAATTCGTTTTTTATTTTTTTTTTTCTCAGGCTGTGCGATTGTTTAACCAAGAGCCTCAAAGCCAACTGGCGCCAGTCTGTCCCCTTGGACGGCGTTTCCATCCTGACCACCACAACAAGTGAGATGTCAATCAATAGTTTTGGAGCTCACTCTGAGCTGCCAAACTTTCGCAGCCCGAATAAATGTGGCACGAACCGAAAAGTGAAGCCAGATGTGTCCTGGAATATCCTTAGTAACCGGACACACAGTTGTCAGGGCTTAGTTGGTAGTGAGTGACAAGTTGTTATATGAGGATTTCTACATTATTTATATTAAAGTTAAAGATTCAAAGTTTATTGTAGAAACTTTTTTGAAACCTTTTAAATTTCTATGAATTGTGTAAGTTTTTAGAAAATTGTTCCCCTGATTGCAAGACTAATTGTAATATTTATCTACAGAATTTGTTTGTGCAGCTTAGCAAAAATCAATTTTCTTGGACAGCTGAAAAGTAAAAGGCGTCTTAGATTTATCTTTTGTCTTGTCACAGATCTTGTGCAACTGCCGCCCCGGAAACTGGCTTGCGACATCAGCAAAAACTACTAAGATGCGTAAACAATGAGCGTTATGGTCATCCATCCGTCCATGTGTGCGTAAGGGAAAAATCCGCAAAAAAGAATGGAAATGCAAGCGCTCACGTATCCGCAGTCTTGGCCAGCATTCCGTGGTCCAGGTAGCAGGACAATGGCATCGAAGTCATACATACAAATTGCATGTTGAGCGCGCTCTGGGTACTCAGGAAATTGCAATCAGTGATGCAAAAAAGGACCAAGGTATTTTCTTTCTTTTCAGTTTACAGCTAATGGCCGTATTTTATAATCTAAAAACTTAATATACAAAGGATTATATTTGAAGAATTTTAGTCTTGGAATAAATATGTATACAAAATGCAAAGTACTTAGAAACCATATTCCCTAAACACTTTCACTACTCAGGTAAAAATAAGATTTGTACCTTTCCACCTCTGATTGCAACTGGGTCAACGAACCAAGATGTCCAGCAGCCGCCCGCTGTTCTCCTCCTGTTGGTGCCAGGACAATGCCCAAGACAGAAGTCCTGCGGCGCTTTGTCTTGTGTGCACACGATAAGCATCTGCAGCGCCATTCCCGGTCGTTTTTATCCAAAAAAAAAGGCGCTTAAAGAGCATGACCTTTCGAAATTCCTATACGGACAAACAAGGGAACTAAACTAAATAAAACTATAATTCCAAAGGCGACATAACGTCTAATTAATAAGTTTTTTAAATAAAATATTCAAAGAACAATTATTTTTGTATATCTCTGTATGTGAACATCAATGTCCTAATAAGTCGAGCCCATTTACAATTCACTTATTAAATTGGTAATGCCAAGGATTTCGTCATTTATAATTTTTTTTTCTACATGTGTATATATATCACAATAATAATAATAATAATAAAAGTAATTGTTATTGTTGTAAATTTAATTTTAAATCAACCCTTTAATTTCCTCAATTTTCAAAATTTTTTTTCCATTTTTAAACATTTATTAGGTCTGGCAACGCCATGTGATCGCTGCCACTGTTTCTCACGCTTCCATCCAAGTTATCCACCTCTGCTTTTGTTATTTTCACATAATTCTTCCCCCGGCAATTCGATTATTTACGCTCTCCTGTTGTACGCATCGATAGTCCAAAAATCGATGATTTAGAACATTATCGAAACATAGAAAATGACACTATGTTTTGCCAGCAGTGCTGCCAACTTTCAACAAACAAAAAAAGCTGTTTTTGACGGGAAGAATTAAGAAAATAGCGTAAAAATGATTAAAATATCCAATAAAAAGCGGAAAACAAATGTAAAGAAAAGCAATAAAAATGTCAACAAAAATACCAATTTATTAAGTTAATTTTTTTTTATTATTTTTATTTATTTATTTTTGAAAATGATATATAAATATTCGTAGAAGTTTACCTTTGCAAAGTTGCAAATAAACCTTTAATATTTCATTTTCAATTTTTAAATATTAATCGTAAAAAAACACGAGAGATTTTTAAAAATTTATACTAAATACTAATCACAAACACCGACAGTGTGAATTATTATATATAATTGAAGCCCCGCAAATGTTAAAATCAAATCATACATCCAAAACAAATGACTACATAAACATAAATTGGAACATTCGTCATTTTGGAAAACCTCGTCGCAAGTAGTTTAATGGTAAATCCTGCTGATTATAAATATTATTAGGATCCTTCCGTTCATGATCCTGTTTGGACGTAAGTTTACATTTTACTGCTACGCGTCTGCTGATTAGTTTGCATTTGACACATTTACAGAACGATTCTACACGTTTACAGATGTTTGGTGTCGAATTCTCATGTAGAAAGTAACAGATCGGAGAGAGAAGCGTAACTTTTTTCCCGCTGTTAGCCTTAAAAAAAAAGGCCAGTTTTTACGGGAAAAAATCCAAATTTGCAGCACTGGCACTTTGCGACCGGGAAAAACTGAAATCTCTCATCATTTCAAACTCAAACTTTCAGACGCGAGATCAGCAAGGAGTAGCATCCGCGTCGGTGCTGCCCAGAAAAGAGTACTAGTGGTCAGTGTGAGCGTAGCCAAACAAGGAACATAAATTCCACCGCTCCCGTGACGCAAAAGGCTGTAGAAATTGAAAGTCAAATGAATTCCCAAATGTGTGTGTGAGTGTACAACGAGCGTCAATTTTGGTGATAAAATTTGCCTGCGCCTGTAGTGTGTGCGTGCAGCATATGTCTGTCAGTGTGTTGGTGTAAGCGTCGAGTCGAGCATAAGAAAGCAGCAATAACAACAACACGGGAGGAGAGCACTTGGCGACGCTTGGCGAAAGAGGAACAAAGAGAAGCGTGAAATCTCCATTTTAATAGAGCGAGGAAAATCGAGGAAAGCGTGTACACGATGGCCAGTTTCCAGATCCACCAGGATGCCAACAACAAGGAGAACCCCGGCGTTGCTGTTCCGGCCGGAGTCAGGGGCGCAAAGCAGCCGCTGGCCGTGATTGGCAAAGAGAAAATTGCGCTTGCGCCACGGGCCAACTTTGCGGTGCTCAACAACAATAACAACCACAACGGGAATGTGCCTCGTCCGTCCGGAAAAGCGGTAAGTGCCGGGAAAACGCTCAAAATCCATAGCACGATCAGAAATTCTAATGCAGCTGCCGACTTTTTTATGGTGGTGGGATCTGCGCTTGTGTGTGTGTGTCTGTGTGCGCGCTTCAAGTGGTGGTGGTTTTCTGTCCTCCCTCTCCTTTTTGGTATGATTTTCTGTACTATTTTTGTTTTTGGCTGCACTACTTAGATAACCTTTGCTAATTATTCGCGCCTAACCTATAAGTTAACCTAGAAAATGGCACAGCCTGGCGACTGCGCGCCTTTTTCTAAGAGCAAAGCAGTGGAGCAAAGAGGACAGCAATAGCAAATGCAATTACACACACACTCGCGCACGCACGCACGCTCACCCATTCCATGGGAAGCCAAGGAAAGGCGCGCAGCTAACAACAACAAGAAGAGTAGCGCACGTAACAGGATTATTCCAAAGAGGAAGACAGGGACAGGGAGATAGTGCGCATTGGCAGCAGGCTGCATTTGCTGTAATTGTTAACTCTTACTCATTGCGTATGGCTCCTTTAGCAGGTCTTCCGTGAAGTAAAGGCCCAGAATGCTGATGAAAATGTCAATTATGCCGGGAAGAAATCGAACGTGGTGCCCGTGGTGGAGCAATTCAAGACCTTCTCCGTTTACGAGGACAACTTTGACACCCATGTGGCCCCACCGGGCAAGCCCCTGGCCTCTGTGGCCGATAAAGAGAACCAGCATGCCGCCGAAAAGTGGTAAGTTTTAAGAAACTAGACTTTATGAAGTTTCCCCGACATTTAGTTTGTTTTTTTTTTCAACCCAGCGATGTGCAATTCACTGTCTGCGATCTGGACGCCACGCCCATGTCCGTCACGGATATCCAGTCGCCCATGTCGGTGGATCGCTCTCTCGCCGAGGCCAGCGGCATTGAAGCAGTTGCCAAGCCCGGCGAGGTGATCAAGGAGCTGCCGCCACGCAACGATCGCGAGCGGTTCTTTGAAGTGGTCCAGTACCAGAGGGATATACTCATTAATTTCCGGGAGAGCGAGGTGAGCTATTTCTTAGTATAAAGCGAGACAAGTAGAATGGAAAATAACTTCGGTGAGTCGAAGTTCAGATACCCTTGCAGTTTTCAATTCAATTTTGGGATCCAATCGGAAATCGTTCATAACTAAATTTCAAATATTCGCTTTCTTTGGATCGATATTAATCGTTATTTTGATGACAATTTTTACCGATAAATCAAAGTTAAGATAACGTATAACTATGCCAAAAAAGCAATAATTTTAACTCGGAAAGCTTTCCTATGTTAGTTTTTGGTAGGCTAATAAATCTGCATACCCATATTAAAATTTTAAAAAATTAAAATTTTTGCCAATTTTTGAAAAATTTAACGATGGTAACCCCTTATCTTTTTTTGAAAAAATGGCAAAATTTTCGAAAATTTATTTTTTGTCGGGACATGCCTAGATCAACTCGGCTGTTGATGCTGATCAAGAATATATATGATTTAAAGGGTCGGAAATGACTCCTTCACACTGTTACAGGCTTCTCACTAATATTACCCTGCAAGGGTATAAATATCATTTTAGATATATTTACATAGCTTAGCTTAGTAAAGTGGAATACTAAACAAAATATTTGGCAGTGTATTAAACCATAATGTGGCCTGGCTTCTAACTATAATACAAAACGTATATAACCTTATAGATAGAGATAAGGAAAATCAAGATACCACCAAGGGATTCTCCCCTTGAGTGCCTTGGCTGCCATGTGTCTGCTTGTGTGTGTGTGCGTTGTCATGCAAGGCAGGCAGACAGACGTAATTTCTCTATGAGAAGGAGTGGGGTGAGAGGTAACAGGAAGACAAACGGACCCTGAGTCGCACCCTAATGTGGCATTCCTTTCACGCGCCGCTGCCTGGGTAGCAGCAGTAGTAGTAGTAGTAGTAGATTCCCTTTGGCCTTCGTTCAGCGTCACATGTTTACCGGGGCGAAAATGTGCATCTGGTCCTTCGTCTATATTGACTCTTCTGCGTTCCTCTTGCCATTGCATTGCTTGAGAGTTTGTATAACCTCCAACCACCACACGGAAATAAAGGAATTTCACTTGCAGCCAATTGCTGGCTTTCCTTTTCAGAGCTTAGTTGAGGCTACTTTTGTCTTAGTATTTCCATAAACCAATTTTTACTTTCAATTTCCTTAATTTGAAATGTATCTAATGAGAATTAAGTAGTGTATTTATGCTGCTTTGGTTTATTATTTTGTAAACATTTAAATTTATCTTGAAGTGGTCTTAAAACAAACCCTTTAGAATTTCCAAAGTGTCCTCGACACGCATGAGAAACTGCCTCACATACTCAGTTGGTAACTGCTGTTGAGGCCGCTTCCCAATCGCGTCGAGGTCACCCACAGGTCCAGCACAAATTTAATTTTCTCAAATATTGAATTTTCCAGCTTAAAAGATACTAACACTAACGTGAGTTCTTGTTAAACTGATCATAAAATTCATCCGAAACGGCATTGCTCAGGGCCGCCAGGGCATCCTT
This sequence comes from Drosophila bunnanda, assembly GCA_035046265.1. Lineage (NCBI taxonomy): Eukaryota > Metazoa > Arthropoda > Insecta > Diptera > Drosophilidae > Drosophila > Drosophila bunnanda. The sequence continues at coordinate 12,135,738 of JAWNOB010000075.1, forward strand.
ACGCTGCTGATCCTGTTCCACGGCCAATTTGGCATTGGCGCGCATTAACTCATCGAACTGGGCCTTGCGTCGGCGCTCTTCCTCAATGTGACCGAGCACCAAAGTGCGATCCATGTTAATGGCATACTGCTCCCACTGCTTGTCCATCAGCTGGGCCTCAGTCTTGCGCTGATTGGCCAAAGTGAGCTGCTGCTCCTGACCCAGGCGGAAGGCACGCAGCTCCTCGGGCGTCATGCCACGATACATGAAGGCAATCTTCTTGTTCGGATCGGTCCGCGATTGGGCCACATCCGGATTCTCGGTGAGCATGTCGCTCGAGAGCATGTTGTAGATCTCAGCCATGTCGTCCTCGTACTTCTCGCGCTTCTCCCGCTCGCGATCCATTTGCTTCTGCTTGGCCATATTCATGTTGAACTTGCGCACTTGCTGGATCACCTGATTGCGCATCAGATGGTCCGACTTGGCCATCTCCTCCAGATGCTTGTCTCGGCAGCCCAGGTTCTCCATCAGCATGTTGTCGGCCGTCTTGCGTGCATCCTCTGCCCGCTTACGCTCCTGCACCTGCTGATCCAGCCAGGCGCGCTGCTGGTCCCGCTGCCGCACCTTTCGATCGGAATTGTAGAGATCCTCTCCGTGAAAGATCTGGGCACTGGAAACCCCCAGGGTGATGTCATCGTCGGCGACGCGAGTAGGACGCGCCTTCTTCAGGTAGTTGGGGTCATTCAAGTCGAATTCGCGACGCTGCTCCATCCGCTGATACCGACAGCGATAGTAGTTGAGATCCGAGTCGGCCACTCGCTGCTTCTTCTCCAGCTCCTTGGCCTGGGCAGAGATAAGGCGCTTTTGCAGTTGCTCCTGGTCCTCGAACCGTTTGTCGCACTCCAGCTGCATGCTCTTCTGTTTCTTCTTCTCCAGAATCTGGCGCTCCAGCGTGTCGATATCGAGCTAACGGTAGGGATGGTTGGATGGAAGGCTTATCTTATCCAGGATTACACTCACCCCATAGAGACGTTGTTTGGCATTGAAGATGCGGCGCTTGCGCTCCTCCTCGTACTGTTCGCGCTTCTGCAGCTTCATTGCCTCGTCGAGGTCCTGCTTAGTGCATATTCCGATTTTGAGCGTCATCCTGGCGTAGTTTGTACCAATAGGTATAGGATAAGCTTATATATTCCGGCTGGGTCTGACTTGACTGCTTTTCTGGACTGAAGAAAAGAAACGAATATTTGTGTTTGAGTTTCGGTTGAGTTTGTTTGCCGGGTTGCCGGGTGATTTGTTTGTTTTTGGCCTTCTCGCTTCCCTATCTATCTTCTTTGTTTATAGGGTTGAGCACTTGAGTTGTCTTGGACTCCCTTAATTACCAAGGAAATAGAAATAATGATGAAACAAATTAACATTATTTATGAATACTTCCCTTTTTTAAATTATTTTTCTTGTACCTAATTTAATGCAAAACTATTTTGAAAGGGTAATTTTTGGAGCCACAACCCCAGTCTGTACTTATTTGCCTTACTTTTTCGCAAAATGGCCTTAACTGTTTCTCTCCTTTGCATTTTCTGGAAAGGCCGCACACGCCCGGCGCTTGACGTGTCCAATAATCGTTAAGGCGACCATTAAATAAACACCTAATGTACATATTGCCCATATATAGGCGATTTTGGCCAAAAGATTTTCACGTTTGAACTGGGAATTTGAATATGCTGCTCACGTACCACGAAATAACCAATAAACAAATAAAAATTGGTAAATTTGATTCCATCGCTTTTGCTGGTCACTCCTCTGCCTGCTCCCAAGGGACTCGCTTGCTGTGGCGTTGGCTACATCGAATTTGGGTTAGATTTAGACATTTGTGGTACTCCTTAGCATTCTATTTATATTGGTACATTTTGCCAAAAATCTATAACTATTTTCCTATTATGATTTCGAAAGAATACGAACAGATAAGATGCGTAACGCCATACTATTCATACAAATCAAGTATATGCACTACACTCATCTCAGTCTTTATAGGGTCTTTCATTCTATTCATGATTTACGAGGTATTATAAAGCTGTTACTCTTATATTGTGTGTGGAGTCCAGAGTTTGACGCCAAATAAATAAATTCATGGAAATAAATACGCCGCTCGCGGGAAGCATCAAGCATAACAATTTTGTGTGAAATGTGTGTATGCTAACGATTAGGATCTCGCTCATACCAAGCGAAAGAGTCTCTTGTCTTTCTTCCATGGCTGCGTAAAGTTTGCTGTAGTAATTACAAAGTATTAGTTTACTAATTTTGTTGACCTAACCTAATCGCTTTGTCCCATCAATCTGAATCTTGCAGAAGAAACATCGCCCGAAACCGCACTATATGCGCAGGCAGAATGACATCAATCATAACATGCGCTCCATCCTGATTGACTGGCTGGTGGAGGTGTCCGAGGAGTATAAACTAGACACGGAGACGCTGTACCTATCCGTCTCCTATCTGGATCGCTTCTTGAGCCTGATGATGGTGATGCGCGCCAAGTTGCAGTTGGTAGGCACGGCAGCCTTGTACATTGCCTCGTAAGTAGCAATAAGTGTTTACTTTAAAGTCGTTTCATAATTTCAAATCGTTTCTTCGTACAGCAAATACGAAGAGATCTACCCACCAGAGGTGGGTGAGTTTGTCTTCCTCACCGACGACAGCTATACCAAGAAGCAGGTGCTGCGCATGGAGCAGGTCATCCTGAAGATTCTCTCCTTTGATTTGTGCACTCCGACTGCCTATGTCTTTATCAATACGTACGCAGTGCTCTGCGACATGCCAGAAAAGCTCAAGTACTTGACACTGGTAAGTCCTTGGAATTATATTCCTTACATTCTTAATCGCAATCTCTTAATTTCAATCCGCGCAGTACATTTCGGAGCTCTCACTGATGGATGGAGATACTTTTATGGTGTATTTACCCTCGGTGATGTCATCCGCTTCGCTCGCATTGGCCCGTCACATTCTGGGCATGGAGATGTGGACACCGCAGCTGGAGGAGATCACCACCTACAAGCTGGAAGACCTGCAAAATGTGGTCCGCCAGCTGTCTCACACACACAAATCGGCAAAGGACCTCAACACGCAGGCAATGCGGGAAAAGTACAATAGAAACAAGTAAGGAATTCAGATACTTTAAGAAATACACCAAGTTAATACAAAATTTCCTAATAGGTACAAAAATGTGGCCACGATTGAGGCAATTGAGCTGTCCAAGGAAGACCTTGATCAGCTCTGTCAGTCGTACAACGCCAAGCAAAGCGAGAAGAAGAACGAGGAACAGGATGAGAAGTTGTTTTATAAGTTTTAAGTGTTTTGCCATGCCCCTGCCCTGCCATGGTCAAATTGTATTGTAGCTTAGTCTTTCCATGTAATATTGCGTAGATTTAAATTTATGAAGGAAATCTCCGCCGGAACTCTGTTTAGCATTTGTTGGCCGATGGACAAGCTCCCGTTAGATGTACTGGACAATTTTATATGAATTCCATATAAACGCACCTTAGAACGAGCAAAATTTAAACCTGTCCACGGTGAGAGCTTGCCGCGCCAACAATGAAAGCAGAAGAAACGGCCATAGTCTTGAAAAACATAAATTTAGCTAAGTGGCAGTCCGCAGACCGATATTTTATGTTTTTATCACCACCAACAAATGTATTTTTATGTATTTATAAAATGAACCATATTCAATGTATACAACGTGTCTTTAGCAGGTACAGCTAACTCCGGAAATTATACCTACTTAAACGCATATTTATATATATATATATACTAATTATTAGGCCATAAACGTTCTGTGAACCACGCAACAAGAAATATACGTCGATTTACCAAACAGACACTGCAAAGCCATTCTACACACACATCTAATCCGTTTCAAATGCTGCGCTCAACTCGTGTTCACGTAAATCTAATGACGCTTACTAAATGTTTATTAAACTTAGTCTAATCTTCCGTGTGGGTGGGCGGATTAATTCTGTTGCTGATAGCACAAGCAGCACGCTAGTTAAATGCAGAAGACGATTTGACGAGGTTTTACTGAGCTAACATAAATTATAATTTTACTAACTAATGTAATTTTACTCAATGTAATTGCATTGCCGAGTGCGTTATCCTCGCAGACCGTATATCCCATATACCTATTGTATTCAATAAAATTGTGAAAGTCAAGCACAACATATTAGTTTTTTATACATGTGTCTCGGGTTTATAATGAAGATTTCAATAACCAAGCCTTTGAGAGTTTTTCAACTTCTCAACATTTGTTTATTCACAAATCATAAAAAATAACTACAACAATTGGTATCGATGTTGTTGCACTCGCTCTGCGATCAATCACACCATTCCCGAGTCGCGATATCTAAGAATTCTGGGTATCCATTGGTGAGATGAGCTTCTGGTTCGGGAGCAACGGATAAAAATGAGGAAATGGACAAAAACCGAAATGCAAATTCTTCTGTTCCGTAGGATTTCGCGCCTTGGGCGTTCTCCTTTCCTTAGTAGGCGAATCGAGTGTCCGGATGGTAGCCAAGCTTGTCCAGCGCCGGATTGCAGGCAAAGTTGATCATGGGCGGTGGGCCGCAGAGCAGCACAATTGTGTCGTCCTTGGCGGGTAGCAGGTGGGCGGCAATCATGTCCTCGTTGATGAATCCAACACTGTAGGGCCAGCCTGGATGAATGAAGATTTGAGAACAAAAATGTAGTCAGGAGTTTGGCAAAATATAAGCGAGCAATAGATGGAGACAACCTGCACACAATCTTTCCCACTGGCTTGGCTTTAGTGAAATGAAAGCAAAACTTAGGGGGCAGAAACTATATATGTAGTTTGCCAGCTGAAGCTGTGCTAATCCTAATAGCTAAACCGCTGCTCGGCCCGATGACCCAGTCTCTCCAGGCCCGGAATACATGTATAGTTGACCATTGGCGGTGGGCCGCACAGCAGGCACAGAGTATCCGCATTCGGTGGATACAGATGCCGCTGCATCATCTCGTCATTAACGTGGCCCGTATTGTAGGACCAGGCTATGAACCGCGCGTTCCCCGTTCGCGGCATCCGTTTGAGGGCAGCATGTGGCGAGGGGCACAAGACACAAGATTCTTAACATAATAGATGATTGGCACATGTTGGCTCTAATCGGTCAGTGATTGTGGAGACGAATGATGATGCTGCATGCGAATGATGCTACCTAGGTTATACATTCTCAAGTCAAGGAAAAGATTGGTGCAGTGTTCTCAAAGGAATACATATTCTAATCGTAAGAAATTAACGAAATAAATCGTATTCTAAATAATAATTCATATTTTCGCTGCTAAGTAATGGAACTCTAAAACCAAAGGGAATACAAAGAATACGAATTTTGAGACTGCTTCTAGAGATTTCAAGAATCTGTGGCCAGCCAACTCAGCATGATGAAATGATATGATCTGATGAGCTCGAACAGGGGACGGACACCATTACAAATCTGAAAATACTGGAGCTCACCTTCGGCAGCCCTATCGACGGTATACCAGACCTTAAACTGGTCAGGATGCTTCTGTGCCAGCTCGTCCAGCTCCTCACGCAGCAAAATGTCCTTTTCGCTCTATAAAGAAATAGTCATCATTTTAAAAATAGTTGAAAAATGATAAGTACTAGTTAATCACAAACCTGATTGGCAAACAGCAGTGCCAGTTCGGTCTTATCCTTATCGCTGCGCTTGAGCACTTCCCTGGCCAGTTGCAGCATGGGTGTGATACCAGTGCCTCCAGCAATCATGTTCACCCGCTTGGCGGTCACATGCTTGGGAGGATCCTTGCGTAGCTTCTTGATCGAAAAGGTGCCGTTGCCAAGGTACTGCAGCCGACCGGAGGGGCCACGGAAGGAGATCTTATCGCCCACCTCCATCTGTTCCAGGTGCTGGGTCATCTTGCCGCCGGCTGGGAACTTGGGATGCGAGTCCTTGAAGTATACCTTGACCACCAAATCCACATAGCCCACATCCTCGTCGGATGAAATAGGCGTGTACGGCCGGATAACAAGATCATTGTCGATAGTGGCAATCAGATGAATGTGCTGGCCAACTGCCAGGCCGAGGACATGCTGCTTAGAGGGCAATCCAAAGCGGAAGCGTCTGGTGTCATGACTGAGCACCTCCTTCTCGATGAGCGGCAGCAGGTACTTGTCATTGGGATCCACCAGGGTGCGCAGCCGAGCGGTTCTATTGGGTTCCCGACGCGGCTTTGTCGACTTCTTGTTGAGCAGATAGTGGACGATAAGAGCGCCGGCAACCACGGCGACCACGCCTACGGCGATTGGTACAAACTGCAAAGAATATAAGGAATAAATTAATGTTTAAATTATACCTTTATATACAGCTTTAGGGGTAAACAAAAAATATTAAATAGTTTTCAGGTTGACCCAGGAAGCTAATAGCGTGATTTTAAGACTGATAACAGCTAGTGATAGTAATAAAAAAACGCTGATAAGCTTACGTAAGTAAAATATAGACATGCATTTAAGAAGACTTTATATGCATGAATTGCATTTTCAGGTGGGATCACATATCCGAACCTTCTATCGTGGGAAAAACGTTTTTGACTTGTTAATTGAAATGCTTAAAAAATTCGGAGACTGCTAATTAGACCTTAAGCAGCATTACTAATCGAAAAAAAGGAACTGGAACGGTAGTCATATCATCACATCAATGGGTTGCCTAACACTTGATAATATTTTTGTGTGGGCTTTAGCCTGATGAAAGGTCACGATGGTCAGTGGAAACAACCGCCAGACATTTGGAGTGATAAGAAAATAACAAAAATAAACCCACACCCGAGATAGAGATCGAGTTCAGCTGAGTTAGAGACACTTTTTCGAGACCGCGAAGCCTTAAAAAACTGCAACTGATTGAGGTTAAAGAGACATCAAACTTTGGCCCCATATCGGGGTGACCCTGAATTTAATGGCTTTTGAGCAAGTTATTAACCATGACGTCACATCCACTACATTCATAAACAGAGAGCACAGGCAAAAAGAGCGAGCAAAGGAAAGAGCAATAAAAAGTGGCAAAGAGAAAGTTTTCACGAAAGGGGCACTGGAACTTACATCGAATTCGGTCATTTTATTTGATTATTTTCAATAAACACTTGTCAAAACTTTATTCTGCGTCGACTTGACTAATTTCCAATTTGAATTGCGCGTGGGACGGGAAAGCAGGTGAATTTATTTGATCGCGTGTGGCTGGATTCCGATTTCCAATTGAAATGAAGTCGTCGCGTGGATGTGCCGCTATAACTAGACGCTCTTCGCTTCAGCCCCTTTTCCACTCTCTATCTCTTTGGGTGAGCAAGACGCGCAGTCATCACAGTCAGCAGCACTAGTGAGCACAGTTATTGCAAAAAGTAAGGAGACCATGGAAAGGGGTATAAAATAACCCAACTTGCATGACATTGCGAAAAAGACTGCCTTCCACTTTAACTTTACTTGTAGTATCTATTTTTAATTAAAAGCGTTTTACGAAAATCTTTAAAAAATTTAGACAGAACAATATTACTTTAAATTTCCTAGGTGAATTAGTGCTATTACTTTAGGCGCTACTGTACCTTAGAGGCACGTTTCAAGAGAGCCGAGATAACACAAAGTAAGGGAGTAAAAAGTACAGAGAGACCTCCATAGCCAATGAGAGAAAAGCTAAGTCTACCTGGGTTTACTTATTCCGAGTTTGCTTTTTATTGATTAAGAGAATCGTGGAATGGCAGAGTTATTACTTAAGAGTGGGTGGGTTTCTGACTAGCCGCAACAGCTGATTGCCTCTCTGCTTTGCTGCGTTGAACTTGACATTGTCTTTGGTTAAATTAACTTGTGGAGAATCTTTGGATTGAAGAATCACAGGAAAAACTGGCGACATCGCTTCTTGGGTCTCCTGGGCTGCGGATTGCTGTGCAGGGCCCGCGCCTCGTACACTTCAAAGGCGTAATCCCCGCCAGGATGCAGCCGCATGAGGGCCGCCTTGTTGCCGCAGCGATAGCAATAGTTGGGCGCCGACCAGACGGTCACCAGCTGGTGGCCAAAGTACCAGCGATAGCCCTCCTGGGCCAGCTGGTGGGCCCGGCATATCAGGGATATGCCGTTCCGGCGATTGAACTCTGCCACCACATCGCCACCAAAGAGTTGACCATGGCCGCGAGGCGATGCCTTCCATCCGGCTGCCTCCTGGGGATCGCTCCAGAGTAGATCCGCCATTGAGCCGCTGTCGGGGATCTCTTGGCAGCGATCTAGGCGTTGCAGCTCATCCAGCTCTTGGATGTCCGGCGAGAGGCCCCCGTGCACACAAAAGACCGTTCCATCGATAATCGCCGCCAGTGGCAGGAGGTCGAATACCCGGCAGAACATCCTCCAAACGTTCGGGGAGCCGTACTTGGCCAGGCACTCCTCGTAGCATCCGTAGGCTCGCGTGGCGCTGCGGCACTCGTGGTTGCCCCTCAGCAGGCTCACCTGCCCGGGATTCTGTACCTTGAGCGCTGCCAGCAGCAGAAAGGTCTCCACGCTGTTCTTGCCCCGGTCCACAAGGTCGCCGAGGAACAAGTAGCGGTGCTGTGCGACCGGTCCGCCTAGCTCCAGCAGGTGCAGGAGGTCCTCGAACTGACCGTGGATGTCCCCGCACACGATCTGCGGACTCTGCAGGCTCAGCAGGTTCGCCTCTGCGGCAAGCAAGTCGCCCAGTGAGCGGCACAGGCGGCGCACCTCCGCCTCCGTGGGCAGACGGAGTGGCACCTGGCGCAGCTTCGCTACCAGACGATCTGCATCGCTCATCCTCAGGTCACTAGACGGACATCATCACTATTTATAAACCGGCGACGTCACTCGGCAACAGTGATGGGAGAGATACTGCTAACTTTGTTTACCTAGGCAAGGTACAAGGTACATTCCGCATTATAAATATTGATTAACGTTGACTATGTAATGTATAATCTGGTGCATACACATATTAATTACATATAATCGAAATTTTCAATGAAATACAAGACTCTTTTGGTACATCTTTAAGGTAACTTTTGTCCAAACATTATAATCAAAGTACCTAGTATCTGGTTCCCATCACTGTTGGCCAAGTAATATACACCAATGCAAAGTCACTTAGGCAGTTGGCCAAAAGAAAAACGCTCATCTCGCGACAATTATGAAATGCCAGAAAGCAAGAACAGGGAGAAGGAGAAAGCGTAGGAGGAGATGGGGAGCCAAGGAGTTATGTAAAGAACAGCAGCCGCGAGTTGGATAATTTCCAGTCAACTTACATTGCTCTCGATGAGGCGCGCCATGGCCCGGGGAAAATCAATGCACTCGCTTTAATCCCCTTATATAACTTGCCAGTTGCAACGCACTTTTTTATATCTACTAGATGCTAAACTAAAATGCAGACTATCGCCGCGAAGATAGTGAAATGTTTTTATTTCCACGCACTCTCAGTAGGTGCACCTCGAAGAGAGCGCGGTACTCTTTTCAGCGTGCCTATCTCTTTCCTCTTGGAAGAAGCTGGGACTGAAAAGAAAGACTTGCATTAAATAGAGCTACTAAAATTAGGACTAGCATATATTTACACAGCACTCAACGAGCCACGGATACTCTCTTTCCACAGTCACTCGGACATATTCGAAGAAATTAATTTGTTGTGAATTCTTTATTTTCTCTCTCTTTTGGCTCCAAACAAAGCGGCATTCCAGCGCTGCCAGATGAAAATTTTCTAATGGCGTTGCCGCTCTAGAGAAACATCGATGTTTGTTTGTGACTTTTGATGTTTTTAAAATATTACTAAATAAATAAAAAAAAAAACAAAATCATTTAACAATATCGACTCATAGATTGCTAAAATTTAAGGGTTTCTTGGAGACTTAAGATGCATAATAAAATTCACATATATTTCAAATCGTTATTAAATTATTAATTAATTAATAAATATATATCGACATTTTATTTTTCTTTTTATAATATTACCCAATTTTTATAACGACTTAATAATAAATTGCTTAAAATATCGTCCTTTCTAAAAGCGGTTTCCTTACAAAAGGCTTATACGATATTTCCATTCAATACGTGGTCGCTGACTATGTCGTCTGAAGGACTTCAAAGCCAGCGTAAAGTTTAAATAAATAAATTAACTTTTTAGACTGCCAAACAAGTTGCTTAAATTAATTATAGACTATATAGAGAACAAAATAGGTATATTCATTTTTTTCGACTGGGTTTTAATGGAAAATTTACAAATTGACTAATATAGGTGGTTCCCTATACGGCTGAAAATATCGCTGATGCATCGCCGATATTTTTACGAAATTCATTAAATTTATATTTTTATATTTACATTTTATATTTAATGTGAAAAATTATAATACAAGTAGAAAAACATAAATGTAAATGTGATATCGCCTATACATAGCCGATATTCTCAGTAATTAAGTCATTCAGAAGTATATAAGTTTAGTATATATTAAATATATAGATTAAAAAATCGGGATGTTAGAAAATATTCTAAATGGATGAAAATATCGCAATACATCCATTCAAATATTTGTATATATAAATTTTAAATTTAAAGTGAAAATTAATAAAACACATAATTAATTACTAAGTTATGGTTTTTTTTAACTAAAACTGTTTTTTTTTTTAAATGTGTCTTTGACTTTGATTTTACAAAAACACGTTAAACAAAAATAAAAATTTAATTTTTTTATTCAATATCACTTAAAACGTCAAATAAACCAAACAAATGTATACATTATTGTCTGTTAATTAAAAAAACATTTTTTAATCAAATAAAAAATTTACTTTGCTTCTCATTATTAAATGTAAGGAAAATAATTCGTATTTAAAATATATTTTTCGATAGTATCGTGATAGTCCAAAGACTTCGATAGTGCCACCCCTTCTGCGTACTCACACCTCTAGTGCGAAAGGGCTGCCATCTAGAGCTGGTAAAAAGTAGATTTTTCCCAGTATCAATTTGCTTGATGGTTTTACGAATTAAACATCGATACTATCGATATTTCAAGCCAAGCTCATTTTCTATATATATATATTATTTTGAGCAAGAGGTTTGTATGACCTAGCAGCTGCAATTTGATCCTTAATAATTAATACAATATAAATTTTACATATTTATGTTAAAAAACGAACTATTTTCGAAACATCGATAGGGCCGATTTTACCGACTGTATCGATGGTACGATTGTTCCAAAGGTGGCGGTGTAAATTATTAATTAATTAATAAATTTTATATATTTATATAGACATTTTATTTTTCTTTTTATAATATTACCCAATTTTTATAACGACTTAATAATAAATTGCTTAAAATATCGTCCTTTATAAAAGCGGTTTCCTTACAAAAGGCTTATACGATATTTCCATTCAATACGAGGTTTCTGACTATGTCGTGTGAAGGACTTCAAAGCCAGCGTAAAGTTTAAATAAATAAATTAACTTTTTAGACTGCCAAACAAGTTGCTTAAATTAATTATAGACTATATAGAAAACAAAATAGCTATATTCATTTTTTTCGACTGGGTTTTAATGGAAAATTTACAAATTGACTAATATAGGTGGTTCCCTATACGGCTGAAAATATCGCTGATGCATCGCCGATATTTTTACGAAATTCATTAAATTTATATTTTTATATTTAAATTTTAAATTTAATGTGAAAAATTATAATTAAAGTAGAAAAACATAAATGTAAATTAAAGCTGATATCGCATATACATCGCCGATATTCTCAGTAATTCAGTCATTCAGTCGTATATAAGTTTAGTATATATTTAGTATATAGATTAAAAAATCGGGATGTTAGAAAATATTCTATATGGATAAAAATATCGCAATACATCCATTCAAATATTTTTATATATAAATTTTAAATTTAAAGTAAAAATTAATAAAAGACTTAATTAATTACTAAGTTATGGTTTTTTTTAACTAAAACTGTTTTTTTTTTTTTTAAATGTGTCTTTGACTTTGATTTTACAAAAACACGTTATACAAAAATAAAAATTTAATTTTTTTATTCAATATCACTTAAAACGTCAAATAAACCAAACAAATGTATACATTATTGTCTGTTAATTAAAAAAACATTTTTTAATCAAATAAAAAATTTACTTTGCTTCTCATTATTAAATGTAAGGAAAATAATTCGTATTTAAAATATATTTTTCGATAGTATCGTGATAGTCCAAAGACTTCGATAGTGCCACCCCTTCTGCGTACTCACACCTCTAGTGCGAAAGGGCTGCCATCTAGAGCTGGTAAAAAGTAGATTTTTCCCAGTATCAATTTGCTTGATGGTTTTACGAATTAAACATCGATACTATCGATATTTCAAGCCAAGCTCATTTTCTATATATATATATTATTTTGAGCAAGAGGTTTGTATGACCTTGCAGCTGCAATTTGATCCTTAATAATTAATACAATATAAATTTTACATATTTATGTTAAAAAACGAACTATTTTCGAAACATCGATAGGACCGATTTTACCGACTGTATCGATGGTACGATTGTTCCAAAGGTGGCGGTGTAAATTATTAATTAATTAATAAATTTTATATATTTATATAGACATTTTATTTTTCTTTTTATAATATTACCCAATTTTTATAACGACTTAATAATAAATTGCTTAAAATATCGTCCTTTATAAAAGCGGTTTCCTTACAAAAGGCTTATACGATATTTCCATTCAATACGAGGTTTCTGACTATGTCGTGTGAAGGACTTCAAAGCCAGCGTAAAGTTTAAATAAATAAATTAACATTTTAGACTGCCAAACAAGTTGCTTAAATTAATTATAGACTATATAGAAAACAAAATAGCTATATTCATTTTTTTCGACTGGGTTTTAATGGAAAATTTACAAATTGACTAATATAGGTGGTTCCCTATACGGCTGAAAATATCGCTGATGCATCGCCGATATTTTTACGAAATTCATTAAATTTATATTTTTATATTTAAATTTTAAATTTAATGTGAAAAATTATAATTAAAGTAGAAAAACATAAATGTAAATTAAAGCTGATATCGCATATACATCGCCGATATTCTCAGTAATTCAGTCATTCAGTCGTATATAAGTTTAGTATATATTTAGTATATAGATTAAAAAATCGGGATGTTAGAAAATATTCTATATGGATAAAAATATCGCAATACATCCATTCAAATATTTTTATATATAAATTTTAAATTTAAAGTAAAAATTAATAAAAGACTTAATTAATTACTAAGTTATGGTTTTTTTTAACTAAAACTGTTTTTTTTTTTTTTAAATGTGTCTTTGACTTTGATTTTACAAAAACACGTTATACAAAAATAAAAATTTAATTTTTTTATTCAATATCACTTAAAACGTCAAATAAACCAAACAAATGTATATATTATTGTCTGTTTACTTTAAAAAAAATGTTTAATTAAAATAAAAAATTTACTTTGCTTATCATTATTAAATGTAAGGAAAATAATGCATATTAATAATATAATTTTCGAAAGTATCGTGATAGTGCAAAGACTTCGATAGTGCCACCCATTCTGCGTACTCACACCACTAGTGCGAAAGGGCTGCCATCTAGAGCTGGTAAAAAGAAGATTTTTTTTACGATTGATTTGCTTGATGGTTTTACGAATTAAACATCGATACTATCGATGTTTCAAGCCAAGCTCATTTTCTATATATATATATTATTTTGAGCAAGACGTTTGTATACCCTTGCAGGTGCAATTTGATCCTTCATAATTAAAACAATATACTTATTATATATTTATGTTAAAAAACATTGAACTATTTTCGAAACATCGATAGTACCGATTTTACCGACTGTATCGATGGTACGATTGGTGGCGGTGTTTGCCCAGCTCTAGCTTACGTCTCTTTCTTTCAAAATCGCACGTTGAAGAGTGAGGATGGCGTAAGTTTATTTTTTAAAAATTAAGTGGCATCGGTTAAGTTTTTTAATGATTTTAAGTCTGGGGCGCTGGACCAGGGTCCTGTGGTCGTGCCCAGATGGATATTTCTTCGGTTCGGCAATCAGAAACCAGCTTTTTAGACCTTTTTCCATGTCCATATTAGTTTGGAAATGATTGCAAAAGTAAATGTGATTTTTGTGCTAAATATGCAACTAATATGTGGGCTGCCATCATTTGCGCATTAGTTCGACAGTTAATCAAGCTCCTCGAGGCGCTTTAAGTAGAATTCTTCCGTGAAATCGACAACTAATTGCGTTCTTTTCCTGCAGGTCGAAAGTTTCGCGTGACACGCTCTATGAGGGCGTCAATGGACTCCTGGAGGCTTCGGCCAAGAAGAAGCGTGGCTTCCTGGAGACGGTGGAGCTGCAAATCGGCCTGAAGAACTACGATCCCCAGAAGGACAAGCGTTTCTCCGGCACCGTCAAGTATGTTGGCTAAATCACCTGCGCCCGTGTGTTGAGCTGCTCCCTCGGGGGCCGAGTCTACCACGGCATCAGGTAGTCGAGTATGTGGCACATCTCGGCGGACCTGCACTCAGGGTCTTTAAAATTTGAGTAGGTCTCCAGCAATGGACACCGTCCCCCCTTTATATAATTCCGAAAACGTGCTCCCTCGTGGGCTTTGTAAGTTTTCCCCGCCCCTGCCCATCTAATCGGTTGTACCGTTCGTGTCTAAACAGAAGACATTTCTCTTAATCCGCAGGTTGAAGCACATCCCCCGTCCCAAGATGAAGGTGTGCATCCTTGGCGATCAGCAGCATTGCGACGAGGCCAAGGCCAACAACGTCGACTTCATGGATGCCGAGGCCCTCAAGAAGCTGAACAAGAACAAGAAGCTGGTGAAGAAGCTGGCCAAGTCTTACGATGCCTTCCTGGCCTCCGAGTCGCTCATCAAGCAGATTCCCCGTCTGCTGGGCCCTGGCTTGAACAAGGCCGGCAAGTTCCCTGCCCTGCTGTCGCATCAGGAGTCCATGATCGGCAAGATCGAGGAGGTCAAGTCGACCATCAAGTTCCAGATGAAGAAGGTGCTGTGCCTGTCTGTTGCCGTTGGCCACGTTGGCATGAAGTCCGACGAGCTGGCCCAGAACGTCAACCTGTCGATCAACTTCTTGGTGTCGCTGCTGAAGAAGAACTGGCAGAACGTTCGCTCCCTGCACGTGAAGTCCTCCATGGGCCCACCTCAGCGTCTCTACTAGATTCGTTTCTTTTTTACATCATTCAATAAAGGGGAAGCTACATTTCTATAATGTAACTAAAAATACTGTATTTCGATTAAGATATGGGGTTAGATTTCAGTTGAGCTTATGGTTCTAGCTAGAAAGTCACGCACTTCCAGCGCCGCATTTGAATCTCTGTCTTCGCACAGGGCGTCTGTCAGTGGCTCCGCCCGGAACTTTGATACGTCCACTGCGTTGCCCCACTCCAGCAGATGCGGCTCGCTCAGTTCCTCCAACAGATTGTGCAGCACTGCGGCCGCAGTGATGATGCAGGACGCTGTGTGGAAGCTAATGTCCAGTGGCTGGCTGAGGAAACTCCACCGAGACATCAGGCGATGCAGGGCACAGTCACTCAGCTCCTGAAGGTGCTCCGCCACCTCATTGAAGTCGTGCTCGTGTGGGGCAATCGGATCTATGTATCGCTGCAGCAACCACGGACGCAGGGGGTAATTCTGATAAACAGGAGCCAACACAAAGGCCGGAACTGGTCGATCGTTGATGCGAAATTTGGGCAGGGCCGAAAGGTTATTGGGCGCATGGGAGAACATGGGCACCAGTGTCGCCCGAATTCCACATCCCAGCTGCAGCTCCCTGAAGAGCATGCGATCGTCCAACAGATACTCCATGCGCAGCACCGAGCCGGTGGTTGAGTGCTTAGCGTCACCAATGTTGGCTCTTATGGGAATGGAGCAGACCCCCAGGACCCCGATGAGGGCGGGTGGCATGTTGCTTTCGCGCTGGAATCCCTCCGCCACACTGTTGCAGTCCACCGGATGCTGAGGCAGCTGGCGCAGAGCACGTCCCAAAGTCGACATGACGGCGTTGCAGAAGACCTTCAGGCACTTGATCGTCCGTGGCCGGGGCACGGAGAAACGCTCGGAAATCAGGGAAAGGCGCTCTCCGCCGGCCAGGAAGTAAAGGGCCAGAGCCACGCACTTTTCGGGCGAGATGGTTGGCGTTTTGCGTGTCAGTTCCTCAGCTGTCTTGAGAGTGGGAGCCAACTGCTTGCATAGCGTTTCAAAGGTGCCGCGTGTCACATGTAGGGTGCTCAAGAACTCCAATTCGCTCAGCTCGGGAATTACGTCCTCAAAGAAGCGGGAATCGAATACCGGAAAGTCCGTCGCTGTGACTACCTCCTCCGTCTCGCTGGCCTCGGACTCTTCATCATCATCGAAACCGGCTTGCTTTAGGCGCATCATGGCAAACATTTGCAGGTAGCTGGACTGCATCTCCATTATCTGTTGAATGAAGAAGGAACGCATCATCTTCAGACGTCGCCTTGTCCTCTGCTGCGCCCTGCGACGCAAGGTGACTACAGTGGACTGCACATGGTGCAGGTGCTGGCAGATCAGCTTGGCGATTTTCTCTTTGCGGCTCTGCACATCCCAGCTGGCCCCTTGGTCCTGGCTGTTTTTTAACTTTGCCAGGGCACTGAGTAAGTTTTTGTTTATTAATTCCAATTCCGCTTCCATGTTCGTTAATAGTGGTGGCAAAACATCGATTGACGTGTCGATAACCGCAATCGATTGTGGGTGCCTTTAAAAAGTTTGCCTTCTGGCGGGGAAATTTAAATATAATTTTTAAATTAATATTTAAGCATTCTAGGCCTTTACCATAAAGCAAAACAAATACCCAAAAAACATGAAACGATAAGATGTTTACATTTTGGTAGATTCTGATTTCTAGGTCTTATTTTTATGTATTCAATTTTCAAATTTCTAACCAGTTATTATTTATTTTGGAATTGCTTATAGAATAAGTTGTCTTTTTAGGGAATATCGAGTCTCAAGCTTCGATTAGATTAATATCCAGTTGGAATCCCAAACCATTGAAATGTGGCGACTTCTTTGCAACAATAATCACGTTATTATACGCTATAGTAAAGTCATCAGGCCTGTTGGATCCACATAAAGTTTTCACAGGTTTTCTTTCTACACCATTAAATAAGGTATAAAATCGTATATTGTCCAGATTGCAATTGTTTTCCGAACCCATGTCGAACGCTGCAAATCCAACAAATAAATAATTAAATTCTGAACGATGTACAATCAAATATCACGATTTTTCCCACCTGAGAAGCTAAAACGCAGGTTACCACCTGGGGGTACTTCCACAGTCCAAATGCAAACCGAACTATTGCGACCTTCGTACGGGGGATTCCCCACATGGCTTCCCATTGACCCGTGCACAACCAAGGCGCCACCACAGCCACTGGGGAACTTGTTGCTGGTGGAGAAGTAGAAGAACTTGAGGCTGCCGACACCCACACTATCGAGGCGCAGTTCGTTGGTGGTCGTAATCCTGCCCACGGTTTCCCATTGAGTGTTTGTGGTGGTAAAAATAGTCTTGTTTGTCTTAAGATCCGTCACCTGAGGGGAGATAAATTTATGATTAATATTAAATTTAAGAAAATTTGTGTTTCACATACGTTGAAGTATTGCCGATCATTAGTTTCGAACATCACAGACAGGACGTGCAGGGTTATACTGTAACCTTCTGGTACTCGAATATATTCTGTGCAGTTGGGCAGGGAGTCGGTCTCAATGATCTGGCTTAGGTCGGTGTAGTTTCGATTGCAGGCTAATAATATTGGAAACAAATATAAACCTTCCTACAAACCAATCGAGATGGATACTTACTTGGTTTTCGGCGGAAAACCACTTGGAACCCAGAAAACTCGTTAAACGCCGAGCTGTGAAAGGTAAGTTCTAACTTGTCCCGCTTTCTGATATCTCTAATCATTTTATAGCTTTGATTGTAGTGGCCGCAAAAATCTTGAGAGTACGGCATCGAAAATGGCTGTAAAATAATGTCAATATATATGTATAATATAGCGCTAAAGGCAAGAAAAGGATTAATGCTCACAGAAATCTTAGCCAGACGCAAGTAGTCCTCGCATTTTCCCGTCCGTTGAGATACTTCAGGGAGATTGAGATCCTTCAAT
This sequence comes from Drosophila bunnanda, assembly GCA_035046265.1. Lineage (NCBI taxonomy): Eukaryota > Metazoa > Arthropoda > Insecta > Diptera > Drosophilidae > Drosophila > Drosophila bunnanda. The sequence goes on from JAWNOB010000075.1 coordinate 12,153,896, forward strand.
TCGATTTCCACATCTTCTTCGGACCTAATGGTCCAAGTGCACTGAACACTTCCTTCATAGCCCTTGGTGTCATTATCGTACTTCAGTCCCAACGAGATACTCTGCGAAAAGATGGAAATGGATACATAATCTGGTCTATCCGGCAGAGGCCATTCTTACCTCATTCAAGCTCATATCGTACTCCGTCTGACCACAGACCGTGGATTCCATTTGTAGGATTAGCTCGAAGCTGAGATTCCTGGACAGCATTGCCGTGGCGCTAAGCTGGAGAAGCATGTCTGAATACGAGCTAAAGACCTTGGTCCGGTTCGAGCCCAATGCATGGAACTTGCCCAGGCTTTGGCTTTCGACGGCCCTGCTGTCGCGAATCTCTATGTAGCTGCAGGTGCGGCAGGAGTCATTGTTTAGCTGCAGCTTGCGCAGCTCCACGGACAGCCGTTGGTCCGTCGGAACATTGGCCCGGAATTGACAGAGTAACGTTTCGTTGGCATTGATTCTGAACGAGCGCATCAGATTCATCCGGGGCACTGACTGGTCCAAGGTCACTTGCTCGTTGCAGTTCGGGGTGAAGCGTACGCTGGCCAGGAAGCCTTTCTGGCTGTTGGAACTGTCCGTGGTGAGGACAACCAATGCCTCGTTGCTGTCCACCATGATAGTGGGTGGGTCCGTCAGATTGCCGCACAACTGTCGCTGCATCTGCTCCTGGCTGGCCGTTGAACCACGGTAAATGGTCAAACTGTCAAAGGCGCAGGTCTGGCTCTTCTCCATATCGAAGTACTTGAACTCCAACACAATCGCGTGCTGCGGCGGTGCCGTAATTCGCCACTTGCACTTTAAATTGTGCGCATATCTGCCGGAGTCTTCATCAGCTTGCGGGGGACGAAGGGAGAAAGGCTCGGTGTGGTTGCCACCGCATCCTATAAGCTGGTAATGCAGCTGGAACCATCGCGATGCTGTTGAGACGAACTGTAGACGCACTCTTCCGCGACCATTCACCTCGAATTCCGGACAGAACCTGCCAATGCTCTCCTCCTGATCCTGAGCGCCGCGCCTGTACGCCTCAAAGTAGGACTTGGTGCAGATAAACTCCGTCCATGAACGCCCGCTGGTCTTCACAGTCACTGCAAGTTGATGGTTGTCGCTCGAAAGGAATACGTAGCTGCAGTTGAGCTTTTGACCGCGGGCGGCCGTCCACGTGGGACTGTTGATCGTCTGCTTATCGGCTCTAGCCTGCAGGGTGACATCACAGCTGGGAGAGACAGTGAAGCTGAAGCCGTCGCCCGTTATGTTGGCATTCGTACGGAATATAACACGCATCCTGGAGGATGGTATTAGAATCTCGGCTGGCACCTGCCGGCCACAGAGGCTGGTCACCTCGACAAAGGATGCTGCGCCCTGGTCGTAGCGCTCCACGGTCAAGCGGTCGTTCGAGCAGTTGGGAGATGTCTCGATGAAGAAGCGATTCTGGAACTGCATCCTTTGGGACAAGCCCTCTCTGGTGGCAAACTCCCAGATGCGCTCCATGTTGTTTACGTAATCTACGCTCTGAATTGTAACCGGGGGCGATGGTCGCTGGTCAATCCGTATCACATTACCGCTGGATATGGATCTTCTCACTTGCAAGGTAAAGGATGTTCTTTGCCGCAGATCTCTGCGATCTCCATGGTAGATGATCTTGGTAAATACGCGCTCCAGGAGTGTGCCATTCATGGTCATGCCCCGACAGAGGCGTGCCACCTCCTTGGTCCCGCTGAAGACCACTAGGTACTCGCGATCGCAGCTGTCTGTGAGTGTTATATTTCCATCGATTATATAGCCGTTGCTCTTTCTCAGTGTCCACAGGCACTCCAGTTCGCCGTAATCATCATCAATGAAGGCCAATAGATCCGGTGACTCAATCACTAGCCCCTCGGATGCCTCCATATTTCCGCCACAATGGTGACGACGATACGTGGCCCGGAAGCGCTGCAGCTTGACGAACCGACTCTTCAGGAGCGTCACACGTCCCGCCGTGGTGGCTACAGATACATAGCTATTGGTGACATTGGCATACATGGGCACTATCGGACCAAACAGGACATCATCTCTGAACACAACCGCTGGACCGCCAATGGATTGGTATAGGTATTCCGCCACCTTAAAGGTGAGCGTAGTGCCCGGAGTAATGGTGAATTTGACGCTGCAATAGTAGCCAGTCAATTGGTCGAGGGATTGGATAGATAATGATCCTGTAGCTTGGTCTTCGATATTCGGCGGACAGATGGAAGGATCACTGGAATCGTAGCGTGCCTTCAACGCGGTAGCGCTAAAATCCAACTGGTTGGTCATCACCGTAACGAGCATAAAATTGTCCGTGGACTCGATGATGCCGCTGCCATTGTAGCTCTCTATCCGGAACTCGGTGATCTTGGAGAGGGAGTTTGCGTCGTTGTAGAATGAAAAGTGGGGCATGTTTGTCAAACGACTGCGTTCTATTAAAGTTCTGCAAAAGATTTTAATGAAAATATACATATGTATTCATTTTTAATGATTAATCGCAACCCATCACTTACCTGGCGCCTGTATTGCTTCGATTGACAAGTCGCATATCCGCCAAATTGAGAAGCTCCAGCTTTACACGCTGCCCCTTAGGAACATTGATACTCCAGCGACAGAATCTCAACCAGCTGGACGGAGCCATGGGCGAAATCTCCAGGTTCCCTGAAGCTCCATTCACATCCCGCGAACATGATCCCACTGATCGCTTGTACTGCAGCTTGAAGCCCCGGAAGTTGTTCACATTTTTTATCGCCACGAAACGGATAGCAGCGTCGTTGGTGTTGAGGGTAACAATCATGGGCGTGACTGCACTTCCGTCCAGAATCATTAGCTCTCGCTCGTCGTTTGCCATGTCCAGGATTTCGAGACGATCGCTGGTGCTTTTGGATGATGTTTCATTCGGATAAAACGGCAGATGAAGATCGGTGATGTTCAACGCGATGAAAGTGTCCTTGGGCATCCGGATTCTGTAGACACACTGCGACGGCTTGGGATAGCCACCCAGAGCCGGATAGTGCTCGGAACTGATAGAACCCGCGTTGGCACTGAACTGGCCACCACAGGTGCTCAGGGACACGTTTAGTCGGAAGCCTCCGTGGGGTTCACTGAGCTGCGACGTGTAGTGTACCAAGAGAAGGTTGCCCGAGCTTCGTAATGTCTCCTGAAGCTTGCGACACGTGCGTTTCAGGAACTTGGACATTGTGGTGGATCCATCGTAGAATTCCACGTTCTCCTTGTCGCAGTGTCGCAGACTCAGCTCAAAGGGATCCTCGAAGTTTGCGGCAACAATTTCCCCCGGCGGCGCCATCACCAACCATGTACAGTCCGCATAGGGATGCGGCAGATGCGGATAACCGGGCGAAGTGATCACAAACGATGGAGCCTGCTGGGTCAGCTTAATCTCACCATCACAATCGCTGAACTCCCGGTACGTGAGTGACCATACGTCGCCAGCATTCACATTCGTAACACTGCTTGCAACGTATTTGACATAGGCATGCGAGCTACTCGTTCGGAATGATTTCTTCTGAAAGCCCTCCCGGTTACAGAACTTTCCATGATCCAGCAAAGGCGCATGATCGTCAAATCCATCGTAGATTAGGCCGTAATATGGACATGGTAGCACGTTACCAGCTGGACTTTGGTACTCGATGCTGATGTCTATCTTTCGGCCTGGCCGCACCTCAATGTGCCAGACGCAATCTACGAACCTTGTCTGCATCGGAATGGTGCCAACTTTTCCCGTCATATTTGAGCCACATTCTGTGTGAAGAACTGCCTGGAAGCCAGTTCTGTTGAGAGAGACATCGCTCCGGAACTCTATTCTGAGATTTGGAGTACCATGGATTCGAGGCTGCAAATGTCCCTTCTTACAAATCTTCAGTTCTTCGGTCCAGTGGCTAAGGTCAGGAGAACTTTGCATTCTCACATAGTCGGCGGCGCATTCGGGAAAGTCCTCCAGATCAGCCGCGTACATAAGTGTGGAAATATGCTGTGAAGGATCCTCCGGCTTAAAGGTCCATTGGCAATTTAGATTGGGTGGGTAGCCGAACGGAAAACCCTCCGTTTTCAACAACTCACGCGACGCCGGGGCCATTGTATACACCTTTGTGCATTCACGCGTAGTCAAGGTCTCGTTGCCTTTTACTAGATTGCTGTCAAGCGTCTGCCAGGTCAAACGGAATGGACTGAGATCCGCATTCAGAGTCTTTAGATAAATGACATTACTGCTGGAAGTGAAAGACCAGGGACTGCTTTCGATTGAGACAGCCAAGGCATTATCATCGTATCCGTCGAAGAGCTGGAAAAAGTTACGATTAAGATTTATTAACATTCAAATATATATATTTATATATTTTATATAATTCAACTCACAGCCAGCCCAGAGATATATTCCTCAAATTGGACTACCACAACATTCTCGCGATCTGTGAATATCCTCCAGGTGAAGGGCTGATCATCGCCACTAATAAGTGGCGGCGACTCAATGGTTCCATTGGATTTTGTGGTAATTTCCATGTTGTGCACTGGGAAGGATAAGAAATAATAAATAATTTTCCAATTAATGGGATTCCCCCTTACCGTAGTTCCAACGTAACTTGAAACCTGCCGCCGTGTTGCCCGGTTTGCTACAGAACTTGATCCACAGCTGCGAGGTTACAACCAACGGTTTGTCCGGCACTTCCTTGCTACAGTATAAGCCCAGGAGAGGGCCCAGAACACCAGAACGTAGCTCAAGGTAGTCTTCGTTGCAGTGCTCCGAGTGTAAAATGTCCATGGCCTCGAAATTAACCTCCAGGGCATTGCCTGGTCGCGTCTCCACGCGCCACACGCACTCCACATTGGACGGATAGCTGTCCGGGTAGTTGGGAGAGCCCAAGCTGCCACGGGGAGAGGTGATGTTGCCGCCACATGTGTTTTCTAAATTGCTGTATTGAGCCTCTAGGAGAACTCCCTTGGTCAGGATGCGAACATTGCTGGCGGACACTAGGAAGTTGGCCAAGTGTTCGGGGCACAACTTGGCGAGCAGCACTTGATCATCATCATTAAGTATTTGGACACCGTTCGTAGAATTCTGAGAGCCTAACGCATCTTTCGAGCAATCCAGGTGGTTGACCCGCAGGCTAAGTTTGCTACCCGGCGGCACGGTTACCAACCAGCTGCAATCCTCGTCTAATCGGGATCTTAGATAACCTTCGCCGGCGGCGACTGGTCCTCCGCATTGGCGCTCGTAGTGCATGGCGAATCGACCCCAGGATCCCGCTTGGGCCTTGAACCGTACCCGCAGCGTCTGCCCGTGCACTATGTGGATCAGCGGCGGTCCGTCTCCGCAGGCCTTTTCCAGAAAATGTTCTGTGCCGTCTGCCTCCAGCTTGGTGAGTTCCACAAAGCTGACGGAGCAGTTAACCGAGTCCGTCAGGTTGACCTGCTCGAACCAGAGTCGAATGCCATAGCTTTCAGATACCTATGACGGAAGAACTTTAGCTGAGAACCAAGAATATGTATGATCCTTGATACCTACCTGCACAATCCAAACGCACTCTACGTTTGTGGAGAAGTTGGCGACACTACTGCTGTCTGGGACATCATGAAATCCTGGAGATGTGAGCATGCCGTTGCTGCTCGTCATATAGCCACCACAGTTGGCCGGCACCTGGACGAAGGAGGCTTTGAAGTACTTTCTCGCCCGTTCCGAGCTGGTGACAAAACGCACGCGCAGCTCATTGCCCGGCGATGTGAAGGTTTGCGTTTGCATCTCCTCGCGACAGCTTCGATATAGCTCCACCGATGAGTTGAACCCAGCGGGAGCAGAAACGGAGAGCACATCCGTGGATCCACACTCCCCCCGAGAGGTCTCAAAGTGGAGCTCGTGCAGCAGGAGGCGGACTTGCATGCCCACCGTCACGATAATGACCCAGTCGCAGTCCATGTCTACGCTGAACGGAGCCTTTGGAGATTCAAGTCTTCCGCCAGTCGCATATATATGCTCTCCACAACCTATGCGTTGGTACTCGGCCCGGAAGCCCTGCTCCTGGTCCGACGAATCGCTCTTGAAGAGAAGAAGCAACCGATTGCCAACACTTGTGATGGGGGCCATCCCGTCGATTGTGCACAATTTTTGCTCGCTAAGAAGCTTATCGTCCTGCATGTCTCGCACTGTCAAATGATCGAATACGCAGGAGCTGCTTCGAGGAAGCTCCACGGAGAAGTGTGAGAAAACGAGTCTCAGATGATTCGTACGACCGCCGGCGCGTATATCCCATTCGCAGTTGGCCATCGGCGGATAGTTTTCCGGAAAATTGGGTGTCTCAATGGCTCCCTGCCACTTATCAAGTCGAACATGGCATTCCGTTTGGTAGTTGAGCACGAAATCGGTGCCATCGGGATAGGCACTGCTTACATCGTAGCGGACGAGGACGCGATTACCGGTTGACTGCAGCGGCTGCGCCACTGTCCCGTTGCATTGCAGCACCAGCGGACTGCTGGTCGTGGTGGGACCATCGAATATGCTCAGCTGACCCAGGCAGAGGCGCTTGTCACTGCTCTCCAGCTGCAGCCGCACCCGAGAACCCTCTGCCACTGCAATCTGCCAGTCGCAGGCCAAGACGCCACGATTGCCGGCCAACAAATGGGGCGAATGGATGGCTCCGTTCTGTGAGGTGAGCTTGCCGCCACACCCGGCTCCGATCTGCTGCCAGGTGAGTAGGAATCCCGATTTCTCTATGCTGTCGTCCGAAACAAACTTTAGGTGCATGACATTGCCATACGAGGGAAGGCGTGGGGGAATCCGGCTACCGCAATACCGTCCAATCAAAGGCGATAACTCCGAGTCCCCATTCCTGTGCAGGGAAAATAGGAGGTATGTATAAGCTGTAACCTTGGAGCAAGGTGCTTACCTTATCTCCAGCCAGTCGTTTGAACAGCTATCCTCAACGAATGAATCTTCTAGCGTGAAGTTCCTCACCACCAATTCTAAGCGATGGCCTAGCGGTGCTCGAATGATCCACTCACAGCTCTGGGATTCCCCATATGCCTTGGGCCAATTTGGTGATTTTATAAAGCCGAAGATATTTGTGAAAGTTCCTCCACATACTACAAAGGCAGATTATACAGAATATAAATGTATAAACAGAAATAAATCAGAAATAAGATATATATTTTTGTACCTGTCGGAACAATTTCGAACTTTATCATAAACATTCCCATGGGTCTGTCTCTGATTAAGTTTATAGTCAGCAGATCTCCATCGAACTCGTCAACAAATCCCGACGAATAACTGTAAGGGTATTGTAAAATGTACATATATTTAATTATAGGAAATCACTCGGGCTTTAAAATCCCTTTAAACCCAAATATTTAGTAGGTAATTAAGGTATTAAAAAAGACCTAGTAATATATTCCAGCGATTATTTAACTACTCACCTATTTAGTAAATTTCCTGGGCTTGTGCTGTTATCATAAATCTGAATACGGCCAGAGGCAAACATATCTGAGACGGATATTCGTTTCCTTCCGGGATAATCTATATACCACTGGCAGAATGGACTCCGTAGACGTTTCAAGTGAAATTTGCCTGGAACATTAAGGAATCCTTCGCAGCCTATGTCCAAAAATTTGTATTCCAAACGCATGCCACGGCCGGAACTCGATCCGCTGAAGACCAGTTTGGCCCGATTGTAGTGGGAAATCAGCAATAGGTTCTCGGTGGACTTGACAATATGCCGCTTCTCATCTTTCCCCAAGTAAACCTGAAAGATTAGCACTTATTGGGGTGAATCATTTTGGATGCTAAGGAGGCATTATCTTACGTCTAGGTAGTTCGTTTCCCTATCATCGTTGGCCGTGCCCAGGGATAGATCTGTGATGTTTATGCGAATCACGCCACCATTGCCGGCTATGTTGTAGGTGCAGGTCATGTCTCCGAGATAGGAGCGCGGATAGTTGGGAGTGGTGATGTATCCTGAGGGAGGACCAAAGGTACCCGTGCACACTGGAAATGGGGTGTAATTCTTTAATTAATATACATTCAGATATTGATTTGTAAAACTCTCTTTTCCTACCTCTACTATAGCTCAACACGAAACCCTTCTTTAATTGCAGGCCACTCAGTGAGTATTCATAGCGCACCAGGACCTTATTTCTCTCGGAGATCAGTGGCACTAGCTCACTGGCCTCTGGTCGACCGCATATTCTTTGCATTAGGGGCGAGTCTGTGGAGTCTCCATCAAAGATTTCGATCTTTTGAAGACGACAACTCTCCGACTGTAAGAGATTCACCTGATCGAGCACCAGTTTTACCTGCGTAAATTTTGGCTGCTCGATTAGGTAAAGGCAGACTTCTGCATTCATGTGCCCACTTATTCGGCCGCGTGGCTCCGTGAAGACGCCCCCGCAGCCTGGCTGGCCCGCCACCACCTCGTAGTGCACCTGGAAGGAGCTATCTGTGCGCAACTCGTCCGTGTGCAGCTTCAGGAGAACGCTATTCGAGGAGCTATACAATGGCTCCGGCTTGACGGACTTGCAGGCCCGCAGTAGTTGGTGGTCCGAATCGTATACAGTCACGGAATCTTGGCTGCAGTTCACTGCCGCGGCATCGCTGCTGCCCAAGGTGATGTCGTAGAAGCGGAGGAGTAGACGGGTGCCAAACGCCGATGTCAGCTGCCAGCGACAGTCAAGTCCGGAGGGGGCCTGACCAGGATACCCCGGAGACCGTAGGATTCCAGTCTGACCCAGCGTCAGATTGGCAAGGATTTCACCGCAAGAGAACGGCAGCGAGTTCCAGATGACATGAAAGCCCTTTCCCTGCGTTTCGTTGTCGGAACGGAACCAAAAGAATGCCTGCTCCTGGGTGGTGATCACAGTTCCGTTGCCCAGCGGTAGCCGAGATCCGCAGAAACGGCCGATCATCCGCGAGGCTATTGAGTGACCGTCGTGGAGCTGCAGGAAATCCGCGGAGCAATCTGTGCTGTTCTGCAACTCGAATTGGGTGAAGGTCAAGTTCAGGACTTGGCCCTGATTGGTGCGTATGATGAAGGGGCAGCGCTCGTCCGGCTGGTACTCGGCTTCGGCGCTGTTTTGCGGAAAGTGGAGTTGACCAACTGGTCCACGAAGTGTGGATCCGCAGAAGAACCGCTCATGGGCGCATCGGGTGCCGGTGAAGCCGGCTGGGCAGTGGCATTGGTACAGGTTACCCGGCAGCAGACGGCAGGTGCCTCCGTTTAGGCACGGACTTGGGTGGCAGATGTCCGAAGAGTTGCACAGAGCTCCCGTGTATCCTGGCTGGCAGATGCAGGTGGTCCCTCTCCCGGTTTGCACGCACGTACCATTATTCAGGCACGGATGCTGGTCGCAGGGCTCGCGACTTGGATCCTTGGTACATCCATCAGCGCCGTATCCATGTCCGAAGCTGCCCAGCGGACAGGTGCACACAACCGTCCCGGAAATAAGTTCGCACTTGGCCAGTGGATGGCAAATGTCATCTTGGTCGCACGAGTTTGAATCAGCGGCCGTGCAGCTGCGTCCATCACCTCTCCAGCCCGGTGGACAGCGGCCACAGCGATGGGAGCCCTCTGTGTTGATGCAGGCAACACGAGGCTGCAAGCTACAGCCGCCGTTATCCTCGCGGGCACACTCGTCCACATCGCGGCAGAAGCGTCCATCGCCCGTGTAGCCGCTGGGACAGGGACCGCAGCGATAGCTTCCAGGCAGATTGATGCATAGATCGTGGCAGGGATTTACGCTCGGCGCACACTCGTCCACATCCCGTGTACAGGGACTGGCACATGGGGATGTCATATTCGTATCCGCCCATGTCCAGCCCTGATCGCAGACGCACACGTAACCAGCGGCACTTCCCGTCTGTATGCAGGTGCCATGCTCTCCGCAGAGTTCCTTAGAACCACTCCCGACACAGGAGTTCTGCCGGAGTCGGCAGTGGGCACCGGAGAAGCCATTGCGGCAGACACAACTGCAAATAGTAGAAAATAAAGTCGTGAGTATGTTCTTTAATTGGTGTCCCCTCCGCCACTTACCGATAGCCGCCGGGAGTGTTTATGCACTGGCCATTGTTCAGGCAGCCGGCTAGATCCGTGCCAGCCAGGGTGAAGCATTCGTTCACATCTTCCTCACAGGTGGGACCCTAAAATGGGATTTGTAAAAAAGATTGCAGGTTTCTGATTCACTTCCCAATCTCCCAAAAGATATCTCCATTTACGCGATCCATATGAAAATACGCCCACAATCTGCGTCATGAAGACGCCCCCGCGGATGCATACTTACTTGCCAGGCCGCAGTACACTCGCACTGGAATCCATTGTAGGCATCGTGGCAGATTCCACCGTTCTGGCACGGACTCGACTGGCACTCGTCCCTGGCCAGGTTTGCCGCAATGGTCCGCAGGATGCCCGAAACTCGCTCCACGCGCTGCAGCTGCCGGCGTAGCAGGCGCTGATTAAGACCTCTCCTTCGTGTCGAGTTCCTGGCATTGGACACACGTCTTTCGATCTTTGTAAACTTGCGCTTCACATCCCGAAACTGATCCTTGACAATGTCCACCGAGAGGGGTTCCCTTTTAGCCGCCGCCTGGCGATCGGCCACGATCCTTTGGCGTCGGTTAAGCATTGCCAGCATATCCACATCATTGATCATCACGGTGGCCGCATCGCCTATGAGACGCAGCGTCACATTGCGATCCCTTTCTGCCGTCAGGAACAGATTATTATTCGATTCTTTTCCTAAATGGGCACGACTCTGGGATCCTTTCACGGAGAGGATTTGCAAGCACAACACTAGCACAGTACAACTTGGTAACTTAAGTAGAATTTTTCCCATTTTTATACATTTTTGGTAAAAGAAATTATGGGATTTTAATATATAATATTTCCCGAGAGATTATCCACAACACAGAATTCCTTGGAAAGGACGAAAGCGGCGGGAGCTACACGGACGACAGGCAATATCCACGGAAACTGGCCGCAGGCAGCACTGCATCTCTGAATTTATACCAGCAAAAAGTGGGCGTTACCGATAAAGATATAGTAACTAGATGTAGAATATTGTTTCTATTGGTAAATGGGATATTTAGCAAAAAAATAGGAGAGACATTCCGCTCGTTCCTTATCGATTTTGGCATTTTTTGAATTGAGTATCATATAATTTAAGGCGTTGGAACCTTTGGTTCTTATGAATCAATTTATGAAAAAGGGTTAAACCTAAAAACCAATTTAAATTATTATTTAATTGATGTTAAAACTAACATTAATTATGTTGTCTCTAATTAGCATTCATTTATCAGCTCCGATCCAGATCTATTGACCCCCAATGCCTAAGCCTATATTTAACGATCGAATATTACTGATAAGAACAACAACGAAATCTTCGAACTAAAGGCTATTAAACATTAAAACAATGAGTTTCAATGGATTTGCCGTATATTATTGTTTATAATTTCGGACTTTATATTTCGGTAGGTTCTATGGTGTAATGGTTAGCACTCTGGACTTTGAATCCAGCGATCCGAGTTCAAATCTCGGTAGAACCTGTATACCTTTAAGGGAATTTTTATTTTTATATATATTATATCTTTAATTCATTCTCAAAAGATTGATACCAAAAATCGACACTATTAAACTTTCAAGAGATATTTTGTTTGTAATTTAAACAAATAATTTGTTACTTCTTATTTTTGCTGCCTAATTCAAATGAAATTAAAATTTGATAAATAAAGAATAAATGTACTAAGCAATATAAACAATACGTTATTTTGTTGTAATCATTTTTCTACCCTATAGTTGCAGCTAATAGTTTTAGAAATATTATTATTTAGTCTTATCTGAATGTAATCTTGTGAATAGGGTTTCAAATCAAGTGAAATCAAAGCGCAATGACAATGACCTTGGGACCAATTTGCACAACAACGCTTAGCATAAGCACGAATATTCATTCGGTATAATGTGTGAGCGTGAAAGATAAAAAGATACATTTGTATCTAACTATATAGTCATGTGTGTTTTATGCTTAGATCCTAAGTAAACGCGACGCCATGACAACGAGAGAGTGAAAGCGAATTAAATCAATTTAGTCGGTAGTCGGTTATGTACTTTATATATATATAGATATATATATATGAACTATTTATAAAAGGAAAAACAAAAGCAAAAATCAGCTGCTCGGCTGCCGTTTGCAGTGCGAGCCCCCAACTACGGTGACTTGCTCTCCATGCTCGGCTGCGTTGCTCAGTCACGAGCAAGTCGTCGAACGGATCTGGACATCAGCCAGTTAGCTCGTCAGCCTGTCGGTCCTCTATAATAAGACTACACAGCCCCGGCATTATGTCAATCTTCTCAAAAATGTTGCTCTTCCGAGCGGGTTAGTCATATATATATATATCATAGGGATTTTAGAAACACTAAATACAAGTTGTACCCAACCCTTTTGCAGCTGGCGGACGCCACTATAGCGCTGCGGCCCAGTCTCAACTCCGGGATATATTGAGCACACAACTGGCGGGGATTAAGGAAGCAGGTACCTTCAAGGCAGAGCGCATCATTACCTCCTCACAGAGCACTCAAATCACAGTCCAAGGCAGCGACAAGAAGATCCTTAACTTTTGTGCCAACAATTATCTGGGTCTGGCGGTAGGAGAATCACTTACACACTTACCCTTACTGGACTTAGTTCTCTTGTCTCCTCCATAGAACAACCCGGAGATCGTGAAGCATAGCCAGAAGCTGCTGGATCAGTATGGCGCCGGTCTCAGTTCGGTCCGTTTCATCTGCGGCACTCAGGATATACACAAGGATCTGGAGCAAAAGATAGCCAAGTTCCATGGACGCGAAGATACCATCCTGTATGCCTCTTGCTTTGACGCCAATGCTGGAATCTTTGAGGCCATTCTCACGCCGGAGGATGCGGTGTTCTCCGATGAACTGAACCACGCCTCGATCATAGATGGCATTCGGTTGTGCAAGGCCAAGAAGCAGCGCTACAAGCACCGGGATTTAGCCGACTTGGAGCAGCAGCTAAAGGGCAGCGATGCTCGACTGAAGCTCATTGCCACTGATGGTGTCTTCTCCATGGATGGCAACATCGCTCCTCTGGCCCGTATCGTTGAGCTGGCCAAGAAGTATAATGCCTTGGTGTTTGTGGATGAATGTCACGCCACGGGTTTCTTTGGGGCCACGGGACGCGGCACTGAGGAATATGCCAACGTCATGGGTGAAGTGGACATCATTAACTCAACGCTGGGAAAGGCTCTGGGAGGCGCCTCTGGTGGATATACAACTGGTCCCGCCGAGCTCATCACGTTCCTGCGCCAAAAGTCCAGACCGTACTTGTTCTCCAACACCTTGCCGCCAGCTGTGGTGGCTGTTGGCCTTAAGGTCATGGACATGCTGCTGAAGTCCAGTGAGCTCACCCAGCGCGTCCAGAGCAACACGCAGCGCTTCCGCGAGGCCATGACCAAGGCGGGCTTCACCATAGCCGGTGAAAACCATCCCATATGCCCCGTGATGCTGGGCGACGCTCGTCTTGCTTCGAAGTTTGCCGATGAGATGCTAGGTGAAGCCTTACAAATCCTTATAATGTTTGCAGCATGTCTTGATCCTTGACTTTACTTTCAGGACGTGGCATTTACGTCATAGGCTTCAGCTACCCGGTGGTGCCTCAGGGCAAGGCTCGCATCCGTGTCCAAATCTCGGCTGCCCACACAGAGGCGGAAATCGATCGGGCCATCGCTGCATTCATTGAAGTTGGCCGCTCTCTGAAGGTGATCCAGTAGGATAAAGGACATCCTAGTTCAAACCTTGCATTTATAAATTATAATATGTAAAAGAAAAAGCTGCATTTGTAAAGAAAATAATAAGTAATTACCATTAAAAATATATACAAAATAAAATGTTATCTGTAAAAAGGATTATCCCTCATTTAAATCAGTTGGATTCGTCTTTATGGAGTTGCTTTATTTGGTTTATAAGTTTAACTAAGGATCATTTACTATGTAAATATAGAGACTGTTGCAGTTGTGTTTAACTTAAGCTTAGATTGCACAGTAAAAGAAGGACTGGCCCGGGCCGCTAAATGCACGCGTAACGAACTAAACCGAGCACAAAACATGTCATGGAAATATAACCACGGTTTTGAAATCATTTAAAATTGTGTCATCCGAATAAAGCCACGAAATGTAATATCTTACAATAGAAATATGTCAACTTTACAATGGAATTGGGACCTAAAACTCCGTTGCATACTATTAGATACATTTTCAAATGATTTCAAAACCACAGTGATTTCTGTGGCACTCCTAAAATCAATAACAAATAATTAACGTCGAGTAACGAATAAAAATAAACATATAAACAATTAAGGAAGGTCATTAACTAAAATGGAATTAATGGTTGAGTTGTGGAAATGCCAGTGTCTTGGGTTGGCAAAAGAAACATAAAAGGAAACTTACAAAGCTTGAAGTGTTGAGTGAAGATTGGGCTAGGTGAGTACTGTCGAGGTGTACGCATTGCGATGACTATGAATACTTTGGTTAGTGCTGTGTGTTCGCATGAGATTGGTTAGCTTTAGTTTATAATTCGATTCGAGTCGTTTGCGACTATTATTTGTTAACCAGGCCGCGGGCCTTGGGATACGCTGAGGCTGGCTTCTTGCCCGCCGCCGCAACTCGGCCTGTGGGCGGACGTCGGTTTGAGTCGAGGTTGGAGCCGGCACTCGGCAATCCGCGGCTGGACTTGATGTTTCGCACATTGGGCATGGAGCTGCCCATTGCTGCTGGGCCAACTACAGATCCTGCTCCTGCGGCCGCCGTTCCCTTAGCATTCGCATTGATTATGTTCTCCAAGCGGCTGCGCAGCGAGTTTGTGTGGGAATCCACAATGTCGATATCGTCGCCGCCAGTTTGCATTGCCTGGGCGAGCACCGCCTGCAAGGAGGCAGATACCTTGGGCGTACGATACTCCTGGGTGGTGCGGCACGGCATCTCCAGCTCGTAGTTGACGATATTCTCGCTCTTGAAGCGAAGGGAGCTGGGTGCGTTCGTCTTGGCCTCCTGCAGGGCATGCTCGGAGATGGGCCTTCGGCGCTGTGGATGCGACACCGGACGCTTGCTGCTAAACTTACCATCGCCGCCAGGAGGCATGGGCAGAGTCATCGAGGAGAACTTCCACTCCTCCTGCTCCTCGTCGTACTTGGCCTGCGTATACAGGCGCTGTTTTACCTCGATGGGCACAAAGTTGTCAATAATTAGCAGTTGACGCTTCAGCTCCTTCACCAGCTCATTCTGGGCCATCTCCAGTTCTCTGAGGTCCTGGTTGTGATCGGACTTGCAGTCGTTTAGCTCCTGTTGCAGAGCCAGATACTTGGCGTAGCACTTTGACAGCTTGCGCTTCTTCAGCTCCACCTCCTGCTCGAGGGAGACGTTGCGCTCACGTATCTCCAAGGTGGTTTCCTCCTGCAGTTCCAGCTGCTGTTGTATTTCAATCTCACGCTTCTTGCGCTCCGCTATCTCCACCAGCTTCTTTTCCAGTTCGATCTGCCGCTCACTGTAGGTGTCCAGCAGATTCTTGCCTCCACGCACCAGCTGGCCTTCCAGCTCGGCCAACTTGGCAGCCAGCTTGCTGTTCTCCACCCGCTCCCGTTCCAGTTCCTCATTGGACTTGGCCACTTCAGCCTCGTTCTCCTTGTCGGACTCGGACTCAGCTCCATCGAGATCACTCTCCTCCTCCACAGGCTGCTCTATGGTAGATGCCTTCAGGGAACCGGCCATTTCCTTGGCAACGATCTCCTTCTTCGGCTTCTTGGTGCGCTTCTTTGGCTCGCTTCTCCTGGTCTGCTGCTGTTGCTGTGGAGCAATCAATCGCTTGAGACGCTCGATCTCCGCCTGGTACTCCTTCAGCTTGGCGTCCTGCGGGTCCTCATTCTTGATCGGCTGATTCTGGATGGACTTGGCGCGCGAGGCATAGCGCAGCGTGGTTAACGTCTCATTGTAGTTGTAGTTCGAGGGCCCAATGTTGGCTATCATAATGGTCTTTGAGTTGCCGCCGAGCGAGTCCTGCAGCAAGCGCGTCAGCTTCGAGTCACGGTAGGGAACATGAGGCGAGCTCTCGGCTAGGGCGGAGATCACGTTACCCAGTGAGGAGAGGGCCAGATTGATCTTGCTGGCCTCCTTCAAGCGCTCCGCTGAGGCTCCCGTCTTCGACTGCCGCTCGCTGCCCGCCAGATCGATGAGGTTCAGCTTGCCCACCTTAATGGTGTTCGTCTCCGTGTCACACATCTCGATTTTGATCATGAAAATGGCGTGGGACCTCGAGCTGTGCTCATTCATGTTAGTAAATCCCACGGTGCGATTCTTGTTGCCCACCTGCATCACCCGAATCATGTCGTCGACGCTTTTGCAGTTGATGGCATGTAGATTGGGCACGTACACGCCCGATCCCCGTTCCCGGACCTCCAGATTCTTAGAGTTTGGCTTCAGCAGATCTCGCAGCTCCTCCATGTAGATCTCCAGGTAGGAGACATCCACTAGGAACTGAAAGTTCTCGGTGCGATTGATGTGCAGCCAGATCTGCTCGAAGGTGCGCGGTATGATGCCCATCAGCTCGTCGTTGCCACGCACCCCCTCCATGGTGAAGGTCTTGCCGGTGCCTGTTTGTCCATAGGCAAAGATGCAGCCGTTGAATCCCTCCAGCACGGAGCTGACCAGGGGAAAGACTACTTCGTGGTAGAGCGTTGTTTGGTTGGCGGTCGCATCGTATGCCGCATCGTAGGTAAAGACCTTGCGCTGTTCCTTGTTGGCGTCCACCACATTCTGCAGCTCCACCACGCCCCGGTTTGGATAGACGTTGACCACCTCTGGCGAGCCCTCGGACCGCTCCCGATTGCTCATGGGCCGACACCGGACCACTACCTGGACGCACTCATTCGGCGTCTGGCTGCCGGCGGTTCCGGGTCTTCTGCTCTTCGCACTCATTACCGCAGATCCTTGCTTTACCTTTGCTTTTGCTTTGTGCTCTCGTGACTAAGGCCGCTCGCTGCTGCCTCCGCCGCGCTGCTGCTCCACTGCCTGCTGCTCCCCGCCTCTGCTGGTTGAGTAGCTGTGGCGACGGAAAACAAATGACGAATAAAATCAATAATTCCTTCCTGACGCAACCAACTGCGTTCGCCACTTATGCTGCCGTGATTCACGCATGGCTGAAAGCCGCACTTCACAGTGGAGCAATGGGGCGATGCGATTTGGCAATCTTCTATTATTACCTGTTATTTTAAAGCCAATTACTTCACCTTGAAATCGCTTCTTTTTTTTGTCTCAGCTGCGGGGTTTTAAGAGTCTGAAGCGGTGAGTGTGGCCAGCTGCCGTTAGCTACGGAATAACGCCAGGCGATGTCATGGCTACACCAATAAGTGCGCGCGCAAATTGAAAAGGTTGTTCATATAAATATCGTTATATCAATTACAATGTTAGTTGTTCATTTAACTCTTAGTATTTTATGAAAAAACAATCATTATTTTTATAAAAACGACCATATTGTTAATTAAATTGAATTGCTGAACTATATTTGTTTACAAATCACGCTTACTGGCCTTTGATTTGCTGGAACTAGTTTCACCCCGTTTACGTTTGTTCAGGGGATTGCGGGGATCGTAGGCATCATACCAATCGTCTCCCTTTTTATTAGCATCCTTGGCCAAAACGGGGGCAGTGCTATTGAAATTCAGGGTGTGGGAGAGCCAGTCGTCGCCGATGATTTCCTGCTCCACCACCCTGTCGTCCAGATCTTTTGGTTCCGGTTCGGTGTCATCAGAGCCGGACTTGTGCTTCAAGTTGTCCAGCTTGGTGCGGAATTTTGAGAGTAAACTCAGTGTGAACTCCTCCCTGTTAAAAAAAGACATCTTTTAATTCAATTTATAACCATTTGGTTTATCAAAGTCCACCTTGACTGTCCTTTTGGTTGGAGTTTGGTCTTGGCAGTATACTTCTCCTTGGACTCTATAAAATCACTGATGTAGTGATTTTCTTTAGCTCCCTTAATCTCGGCTGGTTTGGTGTCTTTTTCCTTTCCATTCAAAAGTTGATCTTTTGTTTGCTTATCCTTTTGATATTCCTTTTTCAGCGAAGCAATTTCCTCGCGAATCTTGGATCTAAAAAATAGAATTTTTTATATGAATATGATCAAAGAATTTACTGAACCTTACTTCTTTTCTGAGATTTTGCGGCTTTCTTCTTGCTCGCGCGTCAATAGAACATCCTCTTCGCCCTCCGAATCAGTCTTTTCCACCACCAGCTTTGCTTTTTTCTCTGGACGGCTCTTTGAACTCTTGGCAAGCTTCATTTTGACGAGGTCCGAATTGGAATTGTCAGGTTTAGCATTGACATTATCCTCAAGGCAATCGTCAGACAAGTGCTCCTCGCTTTCAGCCCGTTCGACTTTGGGCACTCGAATGGGTTCCTTGCTTAGTTTGGGATCATCGGTGACGTCGTGCAGGGATTTAGCTTTGCCCGCGTTCTGCTTTACGTAAACGTTGGTCTCCTCTTCGTCATCCTCCGCTTCTTCGCCAAAGGAGAGCAGGCCAAAGTTTCTGGGAAAATATTAGAGCTAAGCTATCAATGCTGTATAGAGTTATGGCAAAAGAGGTATGTGTCTTCGTATTTTGGTATTAGTTCTGGTTAATTATTCTTAACCATTTTAGTTACACTCAATTAAACCGATAATTAAGAATAAGTAAAGCCCTTACTTGACTCCTTGTCGTTCCTTCTTGCTCTTTTTGGTCTTTGCAGATGGCTTGGCCAGCACACGTGGAACAATGTCGTCGAAGGGATTGCTCAAAACCTCTGTGGAAACAATGCGATGGGCGTGCATGGGACGCTCCTGGTGGTCAACGATGCCTTCCTCCAGCTTGAGCATGTTGTAGATGGTGTCGCCGGTGACCTTGCCAAACAGTGTGTTCTTGTTCTGCAACTCCGGAGTAGGCGCGAACGTGAAGAAGAACTGCGAGGCGTTGTCATCCTTGCCAGAGTTCGCCATCCCGACCAGGCCGCGACGTGTGTACCGCAGACGTGAGTGGAACTCGTCCTTGAACGGATGTCCATAGATGGACTCGCCGCCAGTGCCATCGCCATTTGGGTCGCCTCCTTGAACTATGAATCCCTTGACCAGCCGGTGGAACTCGGTGTTCTTGTAGTATCCCTCCAGGCACAGCTGGACGAAGTTGCGGCACGCCTTCGGACACTCTCGGGCCCATAACTCGATGTCTATGTCACCCACGGTGGTCTTCAGAAGCACCTTGCCCGAAGTGGGCGGTTCTTGGATGTAAATATTGCTCATTTCTTCAGAATAACAAACAAAACAATTTGCTAGAGATGGCAACGCACCGACGGCACACCGAGTCTATCGATTGGTACATGTATCGCACAGTCGGTAACCGTGACTACCGTTGATATTCAAATTTGTAACTAGGCAACCGTTTGCTTTTCGCTTTTATAGTTTTTACGTTTTTTGATAAGGATTTTTATTCGATTTATCATGAACTTTAACGACGATCCCCTTGCGGAACTCCTGAGCGACAACAGCCTGGACAATGACAACTTTTTTGAAACTCCCGCGGGTGGAGGTCACAAGAAGCCACCAAAGTCAGCAAAACCTAAGGGAAAGCTGGAGGATTTGTTTGGCATTCAAGAAGAGACGGAGGCGGATGTCCAGGGTCAGGGAGCCCGAAGCAAGCCCACCGCCACTAGCACGCCAAGAATTGTCAAGCAGAAACCTTCCATTTCGCTGGACGACGATGCAGCGGACGATGATGACTTGGGCTTCGATCCCAAGCGGCCAAAAAGTGGTGGCGCCAAGAAGAGCCTCTTTGACGACCTCCTGTCCAGCAGCGTGGAGCCTAAGAAGAACATTTTCGATGAAATCCTGACGGGTTCCGGCGATCCCAGCAAGCGTCCTGCCACCGCCAAGCCCTCGATGTCCCGCCAGTCCACAGACACCACCACAGACAACTCGCAGGCGAGGCCAAAGACATCCACGGGGCGGAGGAGTTCGGCCCAGTCAGCCACTATTAATGCTGACCCCCTTGGACTATTTGGAAAGGACACGAATGCCACTGTTTCTGGGATGTCCACGCCGGTTTCCAGGAAGCGGGGCACAACTGCAGATTGGCTAGGTCTGGAGGCAGCTGCCGCCTCAGCGGTGGAGGCAGTGGAACAGCTTGAGCAGCTTCCAATCGCTCCCAAACCGCAAACTCCCAAAAGACAGCCCTCCACAGAGGTTCCTGCCAAGAACGCCGCTGACATATTGCGACTGCCAGACACCGATGAGGCCGAACCAGAGTTGGATCTGGCTGCTCCTCCGGGAGCGTCTGCAGTGACTGCAGCTACACAGAATATACTGATGCTCAGCAATCTCAATCTGGAGAGCAATCACAAGTTCAATGCCCTGCAGCAGCAGGAAGCACAGCTGGTGATTGCGGCGCAGATGAAGAACCAGGAGCGCACCCTGCTGGAGATGCAGCGACGCCAGGAGAAGCAGGATCGAAGGTTCCAAGCCCTGATCCAGCAGCAGCTACAGCGCCAACAGCAAATGGAGGAGCACATAAAGGGCCAGCAGGAGAGGATTAACATGCATATACAGCTGATGATGTCGCAGCCTGTCCATGTCCAGGAGGTAACTGCTGAATCCCCAGAGAAACGGGAGAAAGAGGAACATGTTGTCACCAAGGAGGTCAGCAAGGAGCAGGACCACTGGCTCCAGCTGGAAACAGAGGTGAAGCGGAACCAACTGGAAAAGCAGCGCCTGGAGGAGCTAGTGGCAAACATGAAGGTCAACTACGAGCAGGAGATTGAAATGATTGATGCCTCGTACAAGTATGTCTAGTATCGAAGTTTGAGCAAAGCTAAGACCATAAACAAATCTGTTTTTTAGAAAACAAATAAAGGTCCTCGAGGATCATCTGGCCGCCGTGGAGGATCGACTTAAAACGGAGAACTCCGAATTGCAACAGTATTACATCGGCAAGCTGGAGAAGCAGAAGGAGGACTACGTGGAGCAGATATCCAACTTGAAGCAAGATCACGAAGATGAGGTGCGTAAGCTGCGTCACTCCCATGAGCTGGACATTGAGGGGATTCGACAGGCCAAAATGTTGGAGCTGGCAGCTGTACAGGATCATGGCAACTACCTTGAAACTCTTCGACTGGCCTCCAGCAACCTCCAAGAGCTGAGGGACGGAATGACCGGTACTCAGGAGAGAGAACGCCAGCTGGAGGCTCGCGAGCGACGCCTGGCCGACCAGGAGCGGCGCTTAAAACTTGACGAAGAGACGGCCGACGAGGAAAAGCGTCGCCTCATGGAACTCGTGAGCACTCTGGAGTTGCAGTTGGGCCGACTCTCCAAAGACTCGGCCGAAGAGAATTGGCAGCTGCGCCAGCGCATGGCCAGCTTGGAGGCGGAGCGCAAGGCCTTCGAGCGCGAGAAGGAGTTCCACCGCGAGCAGATGAAGCGGGAAGAGAAGCGGGTCGAGGAACTCAAGTCTATACAGCTGGAGCAGACGGAGCGACTGCATCACGACCTTCAGCAGGAGCGCACCCAACTGGCTGTGGATCGACAGCAGTTGGAGCTGAAGCTCAAATTGCATGAGCACGGCGACCTGGACAAGGATCGACTTGAGCTGGAGGCCCAACTAAAGGTGGCCCGCGATGCCATTCGGCGGGCGGACGAGGAGCGGGATCGCTGTCACAAGCTGCAGCGCGAGGTAGAGCAGCGCAAGCGTATCCTGCTGGACAGGGAGAACGCTCTGAACCTCAAGGAGGACGAGCTTGCACAGGCCAGCGGGGCCTATCGCGTTGCGACTAGTCGCACCCACATGGCGGAGCAGAAGGCCCGGGAGGCTGACCAGCTCCTCCAGGCGAAGCTGCAGCTAATGGGGAAGCGTGCCAATGAGCTTGCCGAGAAGGAGGCCCAGCTGGCGCAGGAGCGAATGCTCTTGGCTCAGGATCGCATAACCCTGCATAATCTGAAGAAACAGATTGCTCGCAGCCGATGTGCTCTCTGCAAAATGGGAGCGGATAGCGCTGAGCTAGCCCTGCGCACAGATCGAAGGAATAACGCCCTGACCACCACGGATCCCCTACTGCTCCAGATGCAGCCCACCAAGGCGGAGCTCCTGCTCAAAATGGCCGCCAGTGAGCCGGGACAAGCTCAGAGCGATGTAGTAGACCGTATGCTGGACGAGAACATCGAAGCTTCCTATCGCAGAATGTACAATGTACCACCCAGCAGTTCCCTAGATGATGCCGACTTTGGTCTGGCTGGTGGGCTGGACGACGACTCCAAGGTGGCCATGGACCACGGAAGAAACTTGGACATGGATCAGGATTTCCTGGCCAACTTTAAATGAGAACTAAATGATATTTGGTTAGATTGGTTCAATTAAAGCACATTAAACACACTACTTTTTTAATATTTAAACTGAAATGCACGTCCTGAAAGATACAATTTCAAAATAAGCTTGGCAACTTCCGCTTATCGAACACTTTAACCGCTCAACAGGTAGTCGTGGGCATCGACGTTATCGATTCATAAACATCGACCATCGACGCGTCTATCGATGTCTCGCCACCTCTATCGCTGCTTGTTGCATTTTCCGTTTTTTCGTGTTATTCGTGTGTGACGTTATTGCACACACAAAAACGAGCATTTTAAATTAGTTTAAACAATATGTAAATAGTACGCGGTAGTGCAAGAGCATAAGCTTAAGTAAAATCAAGTTAATCAGTATTTTGGCGTCTCCGCTAGCGCTTAGTACATTCCGTTTTTTGTGGCTGTTTTCTGTCTGTGCTTATGTGTTCGTTAAGTCTTGCATGAGTGTGTGCGTGGTGTAGGTGTGTAGGAGGAGTCCAAAAACTAAACCTCTTTTCGGCAGTTATAACTCGCAAGCTTAGAAAAGCAAGTAAAACAGCAAGTCGTGGGAAAGAATCGGCTTAGCCAGGTGGATGAAACTCGAAGCCGCCGCACATTGGGCAACTGAATAACGGAACCGATAACCAGCGGAGGTGACACCTCAAAAAGCGAGTAAGTTGGCACTCAGCGAATGTGAGGCACAAAAGAAGAAGAGTAGCCGTACAAATGACCGACTACAAATATACATTTACGAATGTATGTTAATGACAATCACCATTATCAGCGCCCTCCCACCGGTTTTCGTTTTGTAATTTCGCTTCGTTTTTGCTCTTATATTGCCTCTCGCCTGCAGTATAATAAATTGGCAATCAATTCCCTTGATTGATGTTTGTGAATAGTTAAAGTTTGGCAGATATGTACAATTTGTTGCAATTTATTGATTTACCTTAACCTTTTTGCGTCAGATGTCCGCTCTCTCTCTCACTGCCTCTCTGTCGCCGGTTCATGTTTTCTTATCTCCTATTCCGTCTTCTCCTATTCGCAATCACACACACATGCATGCCCATACAGGCGTGTGTGTGTGAGGCTGTGTTTATGCCCGAACAGCTGTTTCCTATCTGAAGAAAGAGCTTCAATGGGAACAAAATCGTGCCGCTTCCCTTGCCGAGATATTTTATAATAAAAAATATATGTACACAAGTATATAATGAAATCGCTTGGGAATTGGTTCCCTCAGCTTTCATTCACGCAAATTGATGCCGCCCGCTACTGTTTGTATTTATTTGTTTATTTACAATTGCGTGCACAAATGCGCCTTTTTGCGCCACTCCAATGAATTTGCAATCAGAAATTTGGAGCGTTCGCGTTTCGTCTATGTGCTATATGGGGACGATATCAGCTCGGAATAGGAATTTTTTGTTTACTTTTGTTGTATTTTAAACAATTGTTGAAGACGCAGCCATTTGCTGTATTTCGTTTCTTTAATTTTTTCGGATTTCCGGTCTGTTTTTTTCGAAGAAGCTTTCAAATAGAAAAAAACTTAACAAAGTCCTAAGTAAAAAGTTGGGATCCTCATAGATCTATGGAGCATTCCTTGATATACATATATTCTGAATTGAATATAATAATAATAGTAAATAATAATACTTAATTCAAGGGTATTAAAGCTTCGGCATCCAAAAATTATTAACCTTTCTCTGTTATTATTAGATTGAAATCTCGAAAAAATAATTGTACAAATTAAATGCCTATCTAGGATCTTTTCAAAGATACTAATGATGACGTTAAACTTGTTCGACAATTTTAATCTTTAACTAGTTTTTGGCCCGGCTTCTGAATCACCCTAATAGTGTTGAATGCCTGGCCCCTTATGGAGCTCCTACAAAAACGAACCATCCACTCTTTCCAATGCTTTTCACCTGGTCTACACCCTATACACTCCTAATCACTTTTATCATCGTCCGTTTGTTATCGCACAGATAAGAGAAACGAAAAAGCCACGAACAGCCTTTGTTCGCGTACAGAATAACAAATAAATTTTGACTGACAAAAACCTGGTACAAAAAAAAATTCAACAATAAATTCAAAAATTTCTCATTCCATATTTCGCTCTGTTCTGATCACTATTAACAGCTCAACGGATCGGTAGAATGTCAAATCAGGCCCAAATCGACTACGACAAGCAGTTCCAGGATGACTTGGCCAAGGCAACGGCGCTTAGTCTCGAGCAGCAAGCCCTCGACGACTACCGGCGGAACAAGAAGTACGGCTCAGGCTACCCTCCAAGCACCGCTGGACGAGACTACAATGTTGCACAGCGCAGTCAGAGCCTCAATCAGGGGCGTAGGCACTCGGAGGTTCACCAGGCCATCAGTCCGTCAGCGACAAATGTGGATCGCTCGCGGACACCACCGGCGCAGGTTCCGGATAACGACTTGATCTGCTTCGCCAGTCCCACAAGCAAACAACCAGAGAGTGCCACTCCCTTTGGGCGGCTCATCGAGGATCTGCAGCGAATGCAGGTGCCGAGCAATCCACAGTCGGCACTAGTGCCCATGGGACCGGTGGCGGCGGCCCCTCTTCCGGTTTCCGCATCGGCCCATTACGGTTATCATCCACATCAGCCTCAGGCCGTTCAGGTACAACCGCCTCCCTATGGCATGGTGGCAGGAGCACCTGGCAGCATGCAGTTGGTGCCCTACCAGCCCGCTGCACAACAACAAAGGCCCCTTAACAATGAGGAACTGCAACGCCTGTACAGCATGCCCGCGCAGATGGCTGTGCAACCAGTGGCACAGCCAAACGCCTATATGTATTATCCGGGAGCAGTAGTCACTCCCTACACGGCGCCCATAGTTCCCGGATCGGCTGCGTATATGCCGCCACAGTATCCCTCGCAAGGTTATGGTTTCGCTGGGGCATACACCCACATGGATCTAAGGCGTCCCCAATCGACGCCCGTGACGCCAGGTCCACCAACGAGTCATCACATTCAACCGTCCAATAATCCTCCAGTTCCCTCCTCCTCCGTGGAGGCAAACGGAGTGTCCTTCCCGGGACGACGTCCAGTGCCGCCGACTGCCAGTGTTGGCTCATCGTCTCGCCCTGGGAGTAATGGACAGCGCAAGGGCAATGATTTGATTGACCTTAACCAGGAGGATTAGTAAGTATCACAATTATTATAGTTATAAGACGAGATTCTACTGAGAAATTCCTTTGCTCTTTCAGCTCCCGTGTGAGTGTTCTGGAGGCATTCGATCCCCTGCTGAACGACAATACTGGTAAGCAGTCACAATGTTGTAATTAGTATGTACACACCACTTCCTGGGCTCGCACCCACTCGAAGATCCTTCTAGACTCCTCGCAGCTTAACCGAAATTCGAAGTATTGTCTGAAATTCTTAATGTGGCGATTGCAGGGAACTAATAAAGCTAATTTCTGTCATATATAGCATTCCTCTGATAAGTTTGATTCGATTGCTGGGCAAGTCTAGAGCTTTTACTTTATATCTAAGATGAAAGATAATTTGCAGGGTTGTCTTAACGAGTCTTGCTTTATGTAAATGCTATATTTGCCATATAGTTTATATAAATTATTTCAAAATGAACACATCTCTTTAGTTAAAACATTTTTAATTGATTTTTTTGACAATGTATTTCGCTCTGTAATAAGAACGATTTTAGTTGCTGTAGTCTATGGTCTGCTCAGTCGCATAAAGAACTCTACTTAACATACTAATTTATAGTTTAGGTGGCTATTAACCTAGTAATCTTTGACCTCGTTACATGTAAAACCAAATAAAAATATAGCACAATTCCAGATCGTTTGTAGCGCTGCCTTGCCTCTAGTTAAGAATTAAACTGAATGTTTTTTGTTTCTCTATAATTGCAGCAGTGTCGCAAAAGTAAACCATTTTAATTGCAAGTCCTCTACTACTACTATCAGTACTACCACTACTACTACCAAAAAAAAAAAAACTGCAAAAAACAACTACTACCTTTACACCCACAACAACAACTACACCATCTAGAGGGTTTCGGGTTCGTTCTCGGTTTCGGAGGCAAAGCAAAGACAAGACAACCATATTTGTGTCTATATAGCAGCACATACTTAGAACCACCTAGTTGCAACTAAAACCACTAATGTAAAATATTAACATATATGTTTTAAGCCCCCCAAAGTTGAAATCTGTGCCTTCCGCCACCATCGGAAACAGGAAACATTTTTAAAAGTCCAAGCTGACGAAACATTTGCCATTGGTTTCTGTTTTCATTACTTGCACTATGATCACTATTTAAACTTTTTAAGAATTTAAAAGAAGTATTTCAAGAAGGTTAGTCTCTTCTTTTTTCGGTATTAACATGTATTACGAAATGAACACATTGTGATTTGCTGCTACATATATACATATGTATATATATATATAATATATCCATTAATATTCACACATATATATATATATATACACACAAAAAATAAATGAATGCATACATATGTTTAATTCTACATCATTGTGAGAGAACAAATAAATAATTTCCTAATAAACAAAAATTTCTGTCTGTTGTTTTATTAATTGTTTATCCGCTTGTTTTAAATTGAGTTTTTAGAATTTGTCGAGAGCATATGTATGTATTTATTTATATATTACATTTCTTGGGTAAACTTTGGACTTGCAAAAGAGTTTTTATTCACATAATTCCCTTGCTTTCATTTTAAGGTACTTCAACATATCACTTGAAATTGAAATTGAAGTTTTTGAAATATGTATGTAGACTCACCCTTTTGAGTTAAATAAAACAGATGTAAGGGCATTAAAGGCAAGAGAAGGCAAATAAATCAAAGCAGGGCGCTATATAAATTCAAAACAGATCGTTTTATAAGTACCAAACATAGCTACAGTGGATTCCAACAACCGTGAATTTAAGCAAAACAAATTATTTACTCAAAAGACCTAATTTTTTTTATCAATATTTAAACTTTTATATTATGGCCACAAGTTAAAAACAAACGAATGGCATATCTATCTTTAAAACCATTAAATGTATTAAGTACAGCTGGTAGTTCACTGTACTGGGGAGAGCGTGGGCGATGTATGACAGCAATCACAATTAGCTATTAGGGATGGCAGCCACCGCAGCGCGCTGACCGTCGGATTTGTTAGCGTAGATTTGCGAAGCATTCTCGCATCGCCACTAGTCCGTCCTGCTCGACTCTTTTTTTGGGGCCGTCTCATTTATTTTTGGCCACACGATGCGATGTGGGGCTGGCTAGCTGTCTGTGCCCGCGATTCGCGCCACAGTAGTAGGCCTCGGTTGTCGGACACAGATTATTTGCATAACTGCTACGCTGGCGGCGATTATCGGTCTTGGATCTGCGACACTGAAACTGAGTTTGAGCCGGAACTGATCATGCACTCGCTACTTGCAGGAAACGACAGCGCCTCCGACAGCACCTCCTACTATGCGGAGTACGATCCCTTCGACTTCCTGTACAGCGGCGACGCTGGCACCCAGTACTCGGATCCCATGTACGAGGCCGTCAACCGGTGGGATAAAACTGCGGCCACCGTCAGTCCCAATGTGAGCCTGATCGGTTGGCGGCAAGACTATCTGACCCAACCGTCACCATCTACCTCGCATCACGTGGAGCAGGAGATACAATTGTCGGAGAACGGAGAGTCAGGAAGCATCTCGCCGCCGCCACCGCTGCCGCCGAGAAACCAGCAGCTATATGAAACAAGCCAGGCACCGGTGACCACCTCGAGGCCAGAACAGCAATCGACCAAGTTCACGGACAGTTACACCTCCAGCATTCCCGCAAATGTGGTGCTGGATCGACGGAAAACCTGTACGCGCCTCTACGAGCTGATTAGCGATCAGCGAACAGATGACGCCGAGCTACTGGAGTTCTACCATATGGTGAAGCAGCTAAGGGCACGCTATCCGCACGACGATGCGCCTACCAATGTGGGACATGTGGTGGCCGCTGAGTTCAACTACCACTACATAATGGACACCAGCATTAAGGTTATTGTGCATCCGGCCCTGAACACTCTCCAGTCTCATGTTCTGGCCGCTTCGATGGCCAAGGAGCAGGTGAAAGGATACGGAACGCCTGTCACCTTTACATGTGATAGTAAGTATGATTTATCTTATTTACTTTTCACATAATTATATATATCCGGCTTTCTACAGTTGACTCGGTGGTGGCCCAGGTTGTGGCCCAGGCATTGGCCTCGCTGGAGGGTCAGGTCAAGGGCACAGTCACCGATTATGTAGTCAAGGTAGGTACACGACTAGCACAAGGTGATTTTCCATTTAAAAGTATGTCAATCCTTACAGCCGATCGGTCTCTTGGAGTGGTTGGCGCCTACCTCTAAGCTAAGTCAGCTGGAGTGCGTTCACAACAGCTTTCAGCTGGAAAAGGATGTGCACCTGGGCCTGTGCCTGAGCACGACGGCCAATATGCAGGCAATAGCTCGAACCGAGAGGGATGACGAGCACGATGCCGATCTGCTACCGGAGCAGCTGCTGCCCAACGAGGTGGTGCCCATAGTAACCTACGACAACATGATGATACTCATCGAGACGCTCGAGATGGAGATCGATAAGCTTGAGTCGGTGGCGGACGGAGCGCCCGGCCGGAGTGTGGTCAGCTGCTCCGGTGTGGTGCAGGCGGTGAAGGCCATCTGTGCCCTGCTCGGCAGCATCGATACCATGGAGATAGCGCGCTGTGTTGCCGATCTGAAGCGCATCTGCGAGGTGGAGCAAACCAAGTACGCAGCGGCGGGGGCCAGCAATCCGGAGATAGTTAGTGACTATGGTGACTATGCGCAAGTTGTGCTTCGTCCACGCTCCCTCCTCGAGCAGATCAAGATGAAGTGCAATGAGCTACGGGATGCCGTGCAGGAGCTGGTCGAGCTGTATGCGAATGTATTCCGTGTAGCGTTCTCCGTAAAGACGCCCGATTACACAACGAGTAAGTGCGAACTAAGAGTACTAAGCATAAGCATACTAAAACTCATATCTTACAGCTCCCATTCCCATCTCCTGCGTGTCCAAGCCCATCGTGGTCTGCATTAGCTGCCTGCATCGACCGCCGCCCAATTGGAAGTACGAGGACTACTCCCTGTGCGTTCAAATCGTGTATGGAACGCGTCTGTTGTCTAAGCCCAATGTGCTGACCTGCTCAAACGACACGAGTGGGGGCCTGTTTCCACGCCTCAACTTCAGTGCCTGGCTGACCTTCGATCAGCATCCCATCTGCACTCTGCCCCGGGAGGCTCGGCTGACGTTCGTCCTGTATGGAAAGCAGGCGGCAAGCGAGGGCGACCCCAACTCGGAGCAGAACGGAGAGCGGCGGCAGGTGACCACCGAGCTGGGTTGGTGCTCCATCCAGCTGTTTGACTTTAAGAGAGTCATGATATGTGGTCCCTATCTGCTCTCTTTGTGGCCCCCGACCACGGATAAGATGTTGGGACCAGCTCCGGCGCGTGGCTGTCATCCGCATCCCGATTTCTGTCCTGTTTTAAGTATCGAGGTGCCCCCATACGGCGGCCGCATTGAGTTTCCCGAGCATCAGGAGGTTCCCAAGCCTGCACCACAGTAAGTAGACGCCTCCATTTGATTATAACTGATGTTCTTATATATCTCACTTTACATTTTCAGCTATGACTTTGCTTCGCTCGATGCCAATCTGCAGGAGGAGCTGCTGGACACCGCCGAGCTGGGTTATTCGGGAGCTACAGAGCGACGAGAGGTTTTCTGGGAGAAGCGCTTATACCTGCAAAACTATCCCAACGCCCTGCCCAAGGTCTTGCATGCCGCCCACAGCTGGGATTATGCGAATTTGATTGATCTGCATGCCCTGCTGCACTCGTGGGCACCGCTTTCGCCGCTTCAGGCCCTGGAGCTATTGCTGCCGCGTTACCCGGATGCCAAGGTACGCGAAAAGGCCGTCGAGTGGATCTCCCAAATGCCCAATGATCAGCTTGTTGACTTCCTGCCCCAACTGGTGCAGAGTCTCAAACATGACACCTACGAGGGCTCAGCGATGGCTCGCTTCCTGTTGTCCAAGTGCCTAGAGTCGCCGCGCTTCGCCCACCACATGTACTGGCTGTTGGTGCACAGTTTGCCAGACGATCCACACAACTCTATTGGCGCCGCCATGGTGGACCAGGACTACGATGAGTCGCAGGTCACACAAGCGCGCTATTACCGTCGGAACAAGATGATGCTGCGAGCCCTGATGGCCATTTGTGGTGAGAAGATGTTGCAGCGATTTATGTACCAGCATCGCATGTGTCAAGTGAGTATTATTAAGCTATCTACTTAAATAAACCTGAATCTAATCACTTAAAATAAACCTGGTACTTTCAGAAACTTACAACCATAGCGGAGTCTGTCAAGGAGGCCAAGGAGTCGATGAGGCAAAAGAGTTTAGCCGCTGGCATGGACGACGTGCACCAGGATTTGTTGGAGAAGCCCACCTGCCTACCGCTGGGACCTGAATTGGAGGTGACTGGCGTCAGTGTGCGCAATTGCAGCTACTTTAACTCCAACACACTGCCGCTGAAGATCACCTTCGTGGGACCTGATGCCGAGTCGCTGCCGGCGATCTTTAAGGTAACTATTTACCTCAGTAATTGAATCTATCAAATTAATGGATAATAAATATTTTCACAGTGCGGAGACGATCTGCAGCAGGATCAGTTGACCATACAATTGATTAGGATCATGAACAAAATGTGGCTGGCCGAGCGATTGGATCTGAAAATGGTCACCTTTAACTGTGTACCCACGGGCTACAAGAGCGGCATGATTGAGCTGGTCAATGAAGCGGAGACGTTACGGAAAATCCAAGTTGAGTGCGGATTAACGGGCTCCTTTAAAGATCGCCCCATTGCCGAGTGGCTGGGCAAGCAGAACCCCAGTCCGTTGGAGTATCAGAGTGCCGTGCGAAACTTTACGCTCTCGTGTGCTGGCTATAGCGTGGCCACCTATGTGCTGGGGATCTGCGACCGGCACAACGACAACATCATGCTGAAGACCTCGGGTCATTTGTTTCACATTGACTTTGGCAAGTTCCTGGGCGATGCGCAAATGTTTGGCAACTTTAAGAGGTATGGAAACTTTATAAAATCACAGATTATTTCTCGGTTATTTAATTTATATATTATAGAGATCGTACTCCCTTTGTGCTGACCTCCGACATGGCATATGTGATAAATGGTGGCGACAAGCCCTCCACTGATTTCCATTACTTTGTGGACCTGTGCTGCCGGGCTTTCAATATTGTTAGGAAAAATGCGGACCTGCTGCTGCACACTTTGGCTCACATGGCCACTGCCGGGATGCCCGGTGTTAATTCCAATGCTGTGACTTATGTACGGCGTGCTCTGCTGCCCTCACAATCAAATCCTGAGGCGGCGGCCACCTTCGCGAAGATGATCCAATCGTCGCTAAAGAGCTGGTTCACGCAGTTCAACTTCTTCCTGCACAATCTGGCTCAGATGAGATTCACCGCCGACGAGGGCACCGGCGAGTTGTTGTCGTTTGTGCCAAGGAAATACACGTTAGTTCTAAATTCCTTTTATACAATCAAAAATGTTAATTTATTCTTTATTTAGCATGCAACAAGATGGACGCTTGAAGATTGTCAAGGTGGTGTGCTTCCAGAAGCACTACAGCATGGAGAAGTTTTACATGTACATTCTGGAAGTGACGCGGCATGGGCAGCCCGTTCCGACGCATTTGTTTCGCTCGTACCGCGAGTTCACCGAGTTCCATCAGAAGCTATGCATGCACTTTCCGCTGGTTAAACTGCACAGGTGAGTGTTCATGATGTATATCTAGGGGATAATAGGGATGTCTATCTAGAGGAAATGTTTGATATAATCATTATATAAAAATATCTTTTATATATCGTCTTACAATTCAAATACTGATATGACATCTCTAGTATATATTTTCAAGTAGTTTTTACCTTTATCAAATTTATCAAATTAACCTTCGATGTTCACGTACTCAGGGAGGTCTAACTACACTCACTTTATTGTGTACGCTTGCCCCTTATCACCTTCTGACTTCTATCTATCAGTCACTTATCTAAAAATGGAAAACTAAAACTCGGACTTGGCATATGATCAATAATTGCAAACAAATGACTTTAGAATTCTTGGATTTTCGAGTGTTGATTCACTTCCACTTAAGGAATTTCTAGGGACTTTCAATATAGTTTCATTATCTTTAATGGCTTCCTGCCGAAACTTCACTACATAAACTTTATAGTCAAAGTGATATGGCAACTTATCTGCGAATCATACACACATATGTACATACATAAATGGGATATTGCCGTTTGGCAAACATAATTAACATATAAAATACTGTATTTGCTAAGGATGTAAGGCATCAGCGGGCTCGGATTACGCTTCGGTGTCACCTCTAACAACAGTATGCGTCCTCAGTGCCGCTGTCATGGAGCGATGTTGGCTTATGGCGCGTCCGAAACCATCGTCGTCCTCATCGCTGTCTTCTTGAGAGACCTGAGCTCCAAAAAGGCTGGGCAGTCTGTTATCCGTTGGTTCGAAAACTATTGAACGCTGCATGGGTGTGGGACGGGGCAGATCGTTCTCCTCCTCCTCGGAGTCTACTCCACTTGAGGTCACCACCTCGGCTGACTGATAGTACCGCAGGTTATCCACATCGAAGCGAACCTTTAGGGCTCTCGGGTCCCGCCTGGCTGGCTGGGGAGCTGACCGGGCTCCGTCCTCGACATCGGCATCACTCGAACTGGAGCTGGGCAGCTCTTCAGGTTGATAGCACGCCAGGGGAGGAGCGGCGTCACCGCGCACATTTAGGGTGGCGGATGGTCTTGAGGATCGGGGGGCAGGCTGAGGAACCTGGCGGGGCGGTGATGGCGTCGCAGCCACAGCCATTTCCTGGCACAAGTCTTCAAAGTTACAGACACCATTGCTCTGGGCAGTAGAAGTGGGTGATCCGCCATTGACTTCCAGTTCATCGTACAGATCCTCTATCCTACTTACATAGTTGGCCTTCTTCGATCTCTGCTCCATTACCTCGGTGTATTTGGGAAGGTTTTGCCCACTCCTTGCGTTCTCCAGCTGCATCAGGGAGTCGTAGTCGGGTAAATAGGGCACACCAGGATCGTATGGCGGTGGATCCACACAGGGAATCGATGGCTCCGGTTCAAAGATCTCCATTCTAGGTTCCAGCAGTTCCAGCTGATGGAACAGACCTTCCACTTGCTCCACATTATCCAGTTGGAGAGTGGCCTCACTTAGCGTGGTCTCAACTGCGGGCACTTCCTCCAAACTGTTTGGGTGCAGAGCCCAGTTTGGTTCTGGAACATCGACCACCGCGTCCAGATTCGCAAAGTTCTCCCAGTCCTCATCGATGCTTTTGCCAAATCCTGGCGGACTGCTAGCCGCCGGAAGCTGAAGCTGATCCACATCTAGGATATCGGCCTCGTGTATCACGAAAGAGTTGCGTATCCGTTGAAAGTCCCTATCCTGGTTACCCAGAGGTAGCTCCAGATCATCAAATAAACTCCGCTGAGTTCCGGTCTCTATTCTGGGAGTTGTTTCCGTTTCTGGACTACCTGCTATGATTTCCACAACGAACGCAGAGTCAGCTTTGCCTGCTTCCTCAAAGGGATCTATTGCTGTTATGGGTTCAGGTTGGGGTTCAGGTTCGGGCTCAGGTTCAGGGTTGGGTTCAGGCTTAGTTGCAGCTTCTTCCTTGGGTATTGCTCCACGGTGTACTACAGCTATCACTGACAGAGCCCCTTCCAAGCCGTCATCGGGTGTCAGAGGCTCTGGCGGAGAATCCTCCGGAGTTAGCAGTTCCGGCACATCATCCACAGGATCAAACTTGACATAACGTCCACTATCCTTACTCCTGAGCTGAGTGGGTCTTGTAGCCTCGCCAGAAGGCTTGACGCTGATCAGCTCATATTTCTCCGCGAAGTGATCGAAGTTGGGCATGCCCAGTTCGCTTTGTGGCTCTGGCACGGCCTCCCGAGGAGCTGCAGACATGGATTGGTTTAAGGGAGCAATTAGGGGCAGCGTTTTGGGTACTTCAGGATCAGTTTTAGGTGGTATAACCAATGAAGCCGGCTCCTGATCAGCTGGCAATTCTTTAGGCTGGGCTTCGGCCAGTATTTCTGGCTGTGATGGAGGAGACGGCGGCTGGCGGGTCGGTGGAGCTGTGTACTCGTAATGCTCACTGTTGACCTCCAAGCGCCTGCGTCGCTGTTCCAGTGACTTTTCTCGATAGGACACCTTGGTCCTTTGGTGCTCCCTGGGACTGACGCCATAGAGCCGAAGATTCGGAACACTTCCAGTCAGGTAGCTATTTCCTGTAAGATTGGGGATGTTTAAATCGGGATTTAAATAACATAAATAATGTATTTCCCACGAAAGTTTTGACTGTAGTTGCGATTCAATGATTTCGTTTCGCTATCTTTACCTGTCGTCGTCGGTGGCGTTGATGCCGATGGCCATGGGCTTTCGAATTCCTCGAGATTGCGCCGTCGGAACACTCCATGGACAGCGGAATCGGTGCCGTTAACCTGGGGAATTACAGAAACTGCATTTAAAAGGGGGGTTGCAACACCTGTGCCTTGGGGTGGCTTGGCTCTTTGATCGGATGCGTCACGGAGAAGGTGCTACACATGACCACAGACACGCAAACTATGAAAATAAATACAAAACCACGTTCGTGCGATAAGGTGTGTGCGACTTTACACTTTGTTTTGAGCTGTCTGTGAAATGATGTGTGATGTTGTGACCTAATTTCATGATTTTAATAAGTAATTGCCTCACTGGATAGATTTGTTAACATTCTAGGCAGTGTTTTTGAATGCAAAGATTAAGATTAAAGATTTATAAATAACTTTTGGAAGGCGGAAGCTCTTCTTCATAATAACATTCTCTTGTTTTTAACGACTCTATTGGTCACTCCCTAGAATTTAAATGCATAGCCAAGCGGAGGCAGAGATTGGAATTAGTGAAAGTCGAATTCCATTGCGATTTGCATTCCTCACGCCCCCATCGCTAGCTTCTAAAACTCACACACACACCCACAGTTGACACTCTCCAAACCCACAACACCTGTGTGTTTGGGCCAGCCTTATCACAAGCACTTGTCGTGTGCTGTCGTATGTGTTGGGGCATTGGTGTGGGTGTATCGCCAGCGAGGGTATCGGTATCACATTAACCTTTTTATTTTAATAACTGCGTGCATCGGCTGCTAAGTTCGTTCTTCTGATTTGCATACGCACCTGCGACTCAAAGGCTGCGTAACGTGGCGGCGGCTGCTGGGCCTGCTGCTGCTGCTGCTGCTGCTGCACCTGCGATCGCTCGAAAGTCAGACGGCGCCGGAAGCCAAAGAGCTTGATGCCGATCAGTGCGAAAACGAGTCCCATGAGCAGCATGGCCGAGGCGAGCGTTGGGCCAACGACAGCCGCCGGCTGACCTGAGGAGAATTACCCAAAAGGTAATATGCGAATATCGATCGGTGAAAGAGCTCAAGCCCTTACCTTGGCCCGGATTCTTTAGCTGAGCCATGTCTTCTTCGTCTTCTTGTCTCGCCAGCGAATCAGTTGGCTCGCATTCTGGCCAGAAATTACTGTGGTTTTTCGCACTCCCCCCTTGTTTTGGCCAAAGAAATACATATAATGAAACTTCACCACGTCGCTGCTAATCGAACCGCTGGCGACTTTCGGCTGTTGGCTGTTGGCGCTTAGCTTTCAGCGCTCCGCTCTCCAGCTCGCTCGTCAACTGATTGAGCGCTGACGTCGGCGTTACCGCTTTTGCCATCGCTTATCGGTGTGATTCGGCTCCGATATCGGTCTGCTCACTCGCTCGGCTCGCTCTTCTTTCACCCACTCACTCTCTGGGGGTCTCCGTCTCCACCTCCGTCTCTTTGTCTCTCCGATGCGATGAAATCAGTATGCTTCAGTGGCCGAATTATCAGCTAATAGCGGTGTTACCTCAAAACCATGGAGACGCTACGCCAGCGCTGATAAGGAATCGCCGAATATGTACCATGATTTTGTAGTGACAAACCGGCTGACTATATAAACACCATGAAAAATAATGCGACTCCAATTATTGTTGATTAGGAGATTTCAAGCCCTATCAAAGGGAACAATTTGTAATTTGTAATTTGTGGATAAAGCACATCATTTTGATATTAACTAATAGGGGAATTAAGATTTCTGCATGAAAGAAATCCATATAATTAATAACAATTATCAAAACTTCTTATATTTATAGTCTTCCGGCTGGCGTGCATGTGGGAAGGTCCAATATCAAGTCAGTGGCCGAGAAACGACTACCTCTGATACAGCGATTCCTGAAATCACTGTTCGATGCCTCCGAGGAAATCGCACACTCGGAGCTCGTGTACACTTTCTTCCATCCGCTGCTGCGTGACCAGCAGGAGGCCAAACTGGGGATGCCGAAGATTAAGGGTAAGGGATTAAGCTTTGAATAAGCAGCTGTATCTGAAGGCTAATATAATTGCACTTTCCAGAGGTGAAACGACAACCGTCGCGGGATAATCCAAACGAGATTGGACAAATTCGACTATCGCTGCAATATCAACGCGGCGTACTTACTGTGATGGTGCGTAGCTATAGTTCTACTTGATAAATAATAGTTATAAACAAAGAATATGGGGAATATGCATTGCAGATACACCACGCCAAAGGGCTGCCCATGCTACAGGGCGGTCAGGAGCCCAACACTTATGTGAAGTGCTACCTAAAACCGGATCCCAAAAAGGAGACCAAACGCAAGACCAAAGTGGTGCGCAAGACCTGTGTTCCCAGTTTCATGGAAACGGTGAGTATACAGTTAGTAGAGATATCAACGGAGCATGAATATAATGTATTATATAATCTTAGCTGGAGTACCGAATGCCCCTGAATATCATTCAAGAGCGGCGATTGCAGGTCACCGTCTGGTCACACGACACGCTGCAGGAAAACGAACTGTTGGGAGGCTTCGAGCTGGACCTGTCCAAGCACGATCTGCGGCAGGAGCTCTGCGATTGGCATCGCTTGGGATCAGTGCCCAGGAATTGACCACACCGACAATCAGGCCTAGGATTAAAGCAATACTAATATACATTTCTGTGCCTGTCTTCTCTTGATCGCAATAATACTTACTCGACGTGATTGTACATTCCATACGCATATATTATAAATAACTCAACTGACGGTAGAAGTGTTATTTCTTTCAATTTGTGCCTCAAATGTATGTAAATATTCTGTACCCACCTCACATTCAGCACATTCTTTTGTTATTTGAATGCAACTTTTAATTATACAACTCTAAAGTTTAACTTTGCACACGTTTTAATCATTGGTATATTTGAAATTAGATAAGATCTACCAAACAAAATAAATTGTACTTGGTGAATGCAGCAGGTTTGATTGTATTCCTAGTTTTTAATACAACAAAACATTCTCTATTACGGTTTCCCGCTAAATACTTATTCTCCTGGAGTAGTCACACCAAGTTCAGTATTATGGCAAAGAATCTACTTGCCTAAGAGATTATAAAACTCGCTTTAAAGCTCAGATTACTAATGATGTGCAGATGAGGTTAAATATGGACATTCGAGTGCACAGAAAGAGAATCAGGCTAAATATGTTTATATTAATTATTTTAGAATCGTTCAGACAAAAAATCTAAAAACTTTAACAAACATTCAGCTTTACGCACAATAAAAAAACTACTTAAATAATGAATACTTTCCTATGCCTGTAAATCTTCATCAACATTTCAGTATCTCTATGAGATTACCTCCTTCCGGGTCTTAACTCTAAAATACTTACAACAATTTTACAAACAGGCTACCAGGAAATAGTAAATAACTATCGGAGAGAACAAGTACTAAAAGTGTCTTAACAAATCTAACGAATATTGTAAAATATGTATAAGATTAAAGCCGCAAGCAACAGATTATATTTTTATAAAAATAAACAACAAGTTTTAGAGCTACATCTGCCTGAGTATTTTAAATGAGAACTCTTCGATACTGATTATTAACTTTATCTGTAATGTATTAATTGTATGTATGTGTGATCAAATTAATATTGAAATTTAGGAAAACCAATTAAATCTTTCTGTAACCAAATTGTACATTTTATAAATTGAAATAATTATTTTTTCGGCACAAATAAATGGGTATAACAAAATAATAATCCTAATGGATTTTGAATTTTAAATGAGTTATTACAACCTTATATTTTTAAATTATTTCAATATCTGATGTTGTAGAACCCAATCTCGATT
The DNA here is from genome assembly GCA_035046265.1 of Drosophila bunnanda. Lineage (NCBI taxonomy): Eukaryota > Metazoa > Arthropoda > Insecta > Diptera > Drosophilidae > Drosophila > Drosophila bunnanda. The sequence goes on from JAWNOB010000075.1 coordinate 12,192,659, forward strand.
CCATTGAAATTGATATGGATATCCGGATATGGAAACTATACTCAGTCAACTGGGAACTACACGTTGATTTAGTTTGAGACGCTGGCATTCTATTTCGAAGGCGTTCCGATTTGAAATTTAAATTATATATCCCGTAAACACACAAATGTCGGCTGCTAACATGGAGAAGGGGGAGCTGATAAGCCAGGTGAAGCAGCAGATCGCCCTGGCCAATGCCCAGGAGATGCTGGCGAAGATGACCCACAAGTGCTTCTCAAAGTGCATCAATAAGCCGGGCAAGGCGCTGGACAACTCGGACCAGCGCTGTATCTCACAGTGCATGGACCGCTACATGGATGCCTGGTATCTGGTGTCGCGCACCTATGGCAATCGCCTCCAGCGGGAGCAGTACAGGGAGATGGACACCATGGACATGACCAACTAGAATCTGATTTCTGATCGTTACGTAAATAAAGCTGATCTCGTTATATGCTTGACTCAGTCCCAATGTATACATTTGCACCCCTGGCTATGGCCTATCTCTGTGCCGATTATATGGAATGCAACTCAAGGGCTAAGGTCGGGCTGTCTTAGATAGCTGTAAGCTGTCTGCTTGATATGTGCAGTTTCGCTGATCGCTATCGTGTTTGGAATGGTCTTGGTAGCTAACGGATGAGCAAGTGCTCGGCTCACTGGCCCCCATGCAGTTTGCGATGAGAGGCCAGTTTACCGGGACGCATTAAAATGTGTAGTTTCGAGACCACTCTAATCCATTGCACTAACTTTCCCTGTATGCAAATTCAATTCATTTTTCTTGCCCTTATAAAACTTTCTTATTGTTTTCGTTGCTTTCGGTTAGGACTTTGGGGTGTAGAGTAATAGCTATAGGAATTTTATTTAAATCTAAGGGGGATTAAGATAAAAATCGATTTACGGCAACTAAAATCTTTTTTTTTTGGGTAACTAACTTAGAATTTATGGTTGAAATAAATTATCCAACGATGGTTTAAATAAAGTAACTTAAGTACCTTTCAGAAGGCCAAAGATGGTTTATATGAACAAGATCAAGTTCCCTTATAATAAATATATTATTAGCTGTTAAATTTTACAAGATCATTAACCCTAAACTAAGAAATCATTATCCCATTTTGATCTTTTACCACCTTTTAAGAAAATTTCCAAAGATAGTTAAACCTCTGTAAGGCCACTTAACACTTAATTAATAATTATAAAAGAAATATGCACTTTCCCTGTGGGACCGGCTAAAAGAACTAACCAAAACCAAGGAGCCTATCAAAATTCCCTGATATCAGTACCAACGAACGGACTAACATGGCCACTTACGGACATTTTAGTGGGTGCAGGTGACCCCGTGCACTGGCCGAAAAGTGGCTGCAAGTAATTTCTAGAATTAAAAAAAAAAAAACAAAAAATCAAAAATAATAAAAAAATGCAAAAGATAAAATGCGAATTGGTGGCCGAACTTATTGGCTCGAATACCAGAGGTAACAAAATCCAACACTGAATTTTTCCTCAACTAGGTACATTCGAAGCCACACAAGTTACGATAAGAGTGCGGGCCAAAACCCTGCCATATGCCAGGGTCCGGAGCTTGCTGCCGAAAGCTCTCCGTGATACTAAAAATAGTACTTCCACCTGTACCGGCACCCATCCGACCATCGGAGCCGGTGCCCCAAGGCTTGAGTAATCATCATTGCAAGACTACGGGCACGATAAGTGCTGAGGCGGCCCCTTATCGGAGCAACTAATCGGATGACTTTGCCACCGCCAAGGGGTGCCTGCTGGGCGGTGGAGCAGGTGGGAGGGATTCCCAGGTCGGTTACACTATCGCCTCCCTAGCCCGCAGGTCTCCACGGGGCGGGCGACATTGGTGTCAGCGCAAGGTGAGCCGAGATAAAGGCTTGCTGACAGTCCCATTACCGGTGTAGATTAGAAAGATTACAATGCCTAAGGTGGAGCTTTCAAGAGACAAAATAATCGCTAATCACGATCGTTGAGAAATTTATATTTATACCTAGGGATTTTTTATCTAATCTTTATAAAATGAAATGCCATTTTGTTCCTTGTGTATTAATTAATCTGTTAAGAAGTAATAAAAGAATAACTTGTGTTTGAAAAAGAAAATACTATAAGATATAAAGAAGTCTGAGGTAAAGGCTCACAGAAAAACCATTAATCACGATCGTTTAATTCTACATTTGTAATCTTGTCATCATTAACTATTATATTTAAAATTAAATTAATTTTAAAAAATATTTTGCAGAACTCCAAGGCCTTAATTTTAACGAACTAACTTTAAGTAATTAATTATCTAAAAATATCTGGATCGTTGTAACAAACCCCTTTAATTCCCAATAAACTCCCATTATAATTAGCACATTTCTTTCATTTCAAGAAGGAAATATATAGTATTGTAGAAATAGTTTTGGAACAATTGCTGCCATTTCTTGGAACTAATTCGAACTAACAATTTCCGATATTGTAGTACATGTGTAAAACGTGACACTCATTCCTCTTTTGTGAACGATGAAAAACAAAAGATTTTAATTTAGTAAAACTATTTGCTCTGTACAATTTCCCTTACAAATTCCACTTGAGATTTGGTTCCTGTTATTGTTTACATTGGCCAAACTTTCGAATATAAATAGAGCGGCATTGACCAGCGGCGTTGCACATAGTTAAATGTGCATTCAATATGTTAGCAGGTGAGTTAAATAATAAAATAGCAACAAAACAAATACGCATATATCTGAATCATTTATATTTTTCAGTGAATGTCCTATGGGCTGTCCTTTGGATCGCCCCCCAGGCCTTGGCGCTGGAATCCTGCGCAGGGCAGTCGTTCGGATCTAGAGCAGTCGACCCGGAAAATTCTCGCTCGTATATCCTTTGCCTGGGCTTTCTAGGCCAGATTAAGAGCACTTGCAATGATGGATATCGGTTCGACGCCCAAAGTCAGGGCTGTCTGGCTGAAAAGCAGGCAATCCATAAAACCGAAAGGGAGATGGAGAAGGTCGAGGCCAAGAAGGAAGGGAATATCAAGCAAAAAATTCAGATAAACAATCCTTTGATATTTAATATCTTTGGAAACTTCAATTTCTTCGGACGTCATTGGGGTAATTCCCAAGAATCGACTACTCCAGGACCTCCACAGTCGAAGCTTTTGTTGAGCAAATTTTCTGTGAAAAGTTCACCAGAGGAGATTGTGTCGAACTCAGTGGATAGCTTACTCCAAAAGGACCTGAATACCTTGGATGAATTAGCGTCGGCAATACAGCCTGCAGATCTTTCAACTGAAGATTCCTCTTATTCAAGCTCGGAAAGTCCTTCTTCTACCGAGCCAGCACCAGAAAGTTCTACCCCGGAAAATGGTCATGATTCGGAAACCACAGCAGGACAGGAAGAAGATGTAGCTTCTAGTTCCAAGAGTCCGTTGTCCACGGAAGCTTCAACAGCAGCAGCGGAAGAGTCGTCTTCCACTGAATCTGCCATGGAACGTTCCACCGAAGATAGTGAGCCAAGCTCGGAAAATCCTTTAACGACTGAAGCATCTGTGGAAGACATCAGTTCTACCTCCGAAGATCCTTTGTCAACGAGTGCTGCTGAAGATTCATCCTCAACAGAATCGCCATCGGAAAGTTCAACGGAAGAAAGCGACTCCAGCTCCGAAAATCCTTTGACGACTGAAGCATCTGTCGAAGACATCAGTTCTAGCTCCGAAGATCCTTTGTCAACGAGTGCTGCTGAAGACTCATCCTCAACAGAATCGCCATCGGAAACTTCAACGGAAGAAAGCGACTCCAGCTCCGAAAATCCTTTGACGACTGATGCATCTGTGGAAGACATCAGTTCTAGCTCCGAAGATCCTTTGTCAACGAGTGCTGCTGAAGACTCATCCTCAACAGAATCGCCATCGGAAAGTTCAACGGAAGAAAGCATCTCAAGCTCGGAAAATCCTTTGACAACTGATGCATCTGTGGAAGACATTAGTTCTAGCTCCGAAGATCCTTTGTCAACGAGTGCTGCTGAAGATTCATCCTCAACAGAATCGCCATCGGAAAGTTCAACGGAAGAAAGTATCTCAAGCTCGGAAAATCCTTTGACAACTGATGCATCCTCGGATGACAGCTCATCCACAGAAGCGTCACTTGAAAATTCAACTGAAGACAATCAGGACAGTACGGAATATATATCGTCCACAGAACCAGAACCAGAAAGTTCCACAGAGGCTAGCTCAGAAAGCTCAACAGAGGAGAGTATTTCCAGTTCCGAGGGTCCGTCAACCCTAGAGCCACCTCCAGGAAGTTCGACGGAACCGAATGATTCCAGTACGGAAATATCCTCGGAGAGTCCCTTGTCCACTGAACCTTCGCAAAGCACGGAAATAGAGTCCTCCACAGAATCCTCATCAGAAAGTTCGACGGAAGCGATCTCCAGCACAGAAATTTCTCCTTCAGAAAGTAGCACCGAGGGTGATAATACAGATCCTGTAGAAAGTTCAACCGAAGAGAGTATTTCTAGCACAGAGTCCTCAGACTCTTCCACAAGGACCACTGATAATAACTGGGGATCCGGAAATGATAATGATGGCTCCCACCGATCTTCGACAGAACCATCTCCGCAAAATACTACAGAGGAAAATGTATCCAGCTCTGAAAATCCATTGACCACCGAACCAACATCGGAGAGTACAACTGAAGAGAATGTATCCAGCTCTGCTACCCCATGCACCACTGTGCCATTCCCAGAAAACTCGACTGAGATTCCTGGAAGTCCATCTTCTTCAGAACCATCGCAAGAAACCACAGAAAAAGATAGTGGCTCTGGGAATGCCGGCTCTGAAAACGGTGGCCCTGGAACGGGGACTTCAACTGAACCATCATTGCAGAGTTCTACTGAGGAGAACATAAGCAGTTCCTCTAACCCACCAACGGATACACCGTGCACCACTGTGCCACCTCCGGCATACTCAACTGCAAAAAGTCGAACATCTTTAGAACTACCATGGAAGCTTTTGAAGGATTCAGTTAATGTTCAGCCAGAAGAACGCACAATTTGTAGTAACTTGCCGAATGGAGTTTTTCTCAGGGAGCCGAATTCTTGCAACAAATATTATATTTGTCTGAATGGAAAGCCCATTCCCGGCAAATGTCCCAATAGACTAAACTTCGACATAAAGAGAAAGGTGTGCAATTTCGCCTATTTTGTGGATTGCTCTTTCAATGAAGTCACAGATACCACATTCTCGACAGAACCTCCAGGATACACAACTTCGACATCTATACTGTCAGTTTCCACTGAAGGATTACTGACCACTACTCCGGCATCACCATCAGACGTATCATTGAAGTCAGTGTCACAGAATCGACTTACAAAGAATTCAGTTAATCAGTTATCAGTGAAGACTAAGAATAACTCCACAGGCAAACGAGAAGAACTTACAATTTGTAGAAACTTGCCAAATGGAGTTTTTCTCAGGGACTTGAAATCTTGCAACAAATTTTATATTTGTTTGAACCGTAAGGCCGTTTCCGGTCAATGTCCCCGCAATCTCAACTTTGATATTAGGGCAAAGGTGTGCAAATTCCCCAGTTTAGTGGATTGTTCCGTCATTGAAGATCCAGAGGATAAGGGACCCCCCAAAGAACCCAAAGAAGGTTCGGTGCCGGACTGTTCATCGGAACGAAATGGAGTACATTTCCATGACCCGATGTCCTGTAGCAGGTTCTATGTCTGTGCCAATGGTCTTGCCTTGTTGCGACAGTGTCCCAGAGGTCTATACTTTGACTTCAAGATGAAATACTGCAACTACCCAACCTTTGTTGAATGCTCGGTAGAAGAAACCTCAGTGAATAACCCAGAACCACTGGTTGGAGAAAGCATTCCGCATTGTGGAAAAGCTTCGGAAGGCAAATCCTTTGGTGACATCATACAGCATAATAAATATTATGTTTGTCTTAATGGAATGGCTGTCGTGCATTATTGCAGTCCAGGCGAGTGGTTCGATCGTCCAAACTCGAAGTGCGTCGACCACCGTTTGGCCAAGTTGACTTAACTGAAGGAACAGCAAATAACTAAAATATAATATCTTATCTAGGAATAAACAAATGGTGAAAGGGTATAAATATTGGTAAAAGGGTTAAATACATATGCTATTCGTATTAATTCTTTATAGGGGTTACTGACTTACATATCTTATTTACATGTCTAAGCGAACTTACTTATGATTTTAAGAAGGAATAAATAAAAAACTTGTACATATTCTCTACATTTAATTAATAGGCTGTGCAATTTCAAAGAAATAATAATATTAAGAAAATCCTATAATTTTGTATTCCCCTTTTTTGTGTAAGAACGTTGGAACTGTCAGTTGTGGGCTTTGGAAAATTCCATAGAATTCCTTGAAAGTCAGCTAAGCGGCTAAAAGTCAAGCGGCCTGTCCCTTATAATTCAAGCTGGCTATCTTGGTGCGTTTTCGCGTGGCAAAGTCCAGGCGAACGCTAATTTCTTTGTGCCGCGGAAGTGACGGCCAGCCACAAAGTTATCCCATTTAAATTTAATTACGAGATAAACGCATGTTCCTGATGTTTCTGGCGTGGGCCGCTTAGTGGGGAGCGTGCTGGCTCCGGTTACCTTAAAGCCGACTCCGTCTACGACGACGTCTCCGGCTATAATTAAATTGTCCAAGAATCAGGAGGAGGACGTTGTGGGCGGCCGTGGCAGACTGACAGGCACTTTGCGTCACTGTCGTGCGGCGACAAATTACAGGACACGGCTCCGTTTTGCGCGCCAACTCATCGATAGTAGACTGGGGTTGGTGCCAGCTGGAAATCGATTTGATTCCAAGGCAAGTCCAGACGCCAGACGCACCAGTCTCATGTTACACTTGCCATCTGATAAGAGCTAGCGAGGCCCCCTCCCTCCCTCCTCAGCTGCTATGCTCTAAGCGTTTTAAAAAGCTAAACCAGGCAGGAGATCTAAGAATTCGTGCTGCAACTTGCTGACCATAAAGGGTGGTTTATAATATCAAGAGAAATCCTTCAAGGACTTACATTTATTGTATAAAGTTGTGCTAAATTAAGGTTAGATATTATTTTCTCATTAAAGACTTCTAACACCTTTCCTTGTTAATTTGAAAAGCATTATCCTTAGCCAAGTTGTCCTTACTTGGGCGCCAAAAATGAGTACAGTGAACTGTGCCTTAAACTACAAAGTCCACCTAGGGGGTTACAGAGAGAAAGCGAAAAAGAGGGGTTGGGAAGTAGCTCACGAAATGCTGAGAGAGAGATAGAGAGAGTTAGAGAGAGGCCTCAGGGGTGGTTAATTTTAGGTGGCAGGTTTTTTTTTCTACCACCAAAGGCGCCGGCTTCAGTTCGCCTTCAACTTTGCTCCGTTCCGGTAGCCGCAATGAATCAGTTAAAATATATATTGTGAGCTTAAGTGCGCCTATTTAAAGCAAATACTATTCAACGCAGAAACCATCAAGCTAAGCTTAAAGTGTTAGTGATAAATACAATTAAAACTAAATTCTTCGGCTCGCTGGAATAAAAACCTAAGCAGTTTTCCACCCTTTTTGGAGTCTCAGTGGAGCTGTAGTGCCATCTTGCTCGCACACGGCTTGGTAATCGATAAGCTTAACAGCGGGGCTGACCACTCGTTCGCCACTGTAAAGCTTGAGCGGCGAGTCTTGCAAGGTAAATGTTAACGAGACGCCAAAATAATCGCCATTAAAAACGAACTCGTCGCAGTCGCTTTTGAAACGTTGAGTGGAAAGCTTTCGTCCGCGCTGTGCCAACCCAAGTGAAATGTACAAAAGAAAATAATGTCTTAAAACAAGTACAATGTACATGCATATATGTACCGCAGTTTGTACACAAAGCGCAGCTTCAGATTAGCGCAAAAGCACATGTGCTCGAAACATTTTAAAGTGATTAAGATGGATTGTGTGAGTAGCTACAAACTAACTTAAATGGATTGCAAAAAACAAAACTCATCTGATTGCGACAAAGTGATTATTGGGAACTTTACTAAAATCTAATGAACTTATCCATAAACAACAAGAGCCAAAGTGCATAATAAATTCAGTTACAGTGCCATAGAGAAACCAAGAGCAGCGAGTGGAACTGGGAGCTGCGGATAGGTACCGCTTTGAAAGTAGCGGAACGGTAACGGGAACAGGAGCAAGTGCGTTGGTGGATCGGGGGTTGCTGCTCCCGTATTCCCTCTGTTCCCGTGCGTTGAGGTCATTTGCACTCATTTGTCGCGGGCCCAAAAAGGGGGTGGATTTTCGCTCGGTCCGGCCACGCCGGCATGTGAGTGAGTGTGTGTATGATGTGAGTGTGTGCCTAACGGTTAATCTCATTCATCAGAGAGCCGCCAGCGGAGCCGTCAAGTTGAGTTTTACACATTTTACGCCTGCGAGTACTACGGGCGAGTAGTACGCTCTCTCTCTCTCTCTGTGAGTCCTGCTCTCTTTGCTGTGAGAGCAAAAGGATTTCAGTTGCCTGTTAATGCTGTTGTCTCGCTTGCACCCAAGAGGGGGAGTGGTGTGGTCGATGGCGAAGGTCCTTTTCGTGTGCGTGTGTGTACAGCAGTACACACTATGGCAGCCTGCGAATGTGTGAAAGTAGTGCCACACACACACACACACACGCACATCCCAGGGTCAGGTCAGGAAGTGTGGTAACGGGAGGATTATTCTGTTGCTTTCGCACCAACCCCCCCTCCCCCCATGTAACCACCGCATCATCCTTCGCTCAGTTTTGGATTTTCTAATTTATATTTTTTTGTTCGACGAGGTCTTAGCCGAGGCCCCCGGACAGGTGATTTATCTGTGTCCGCACTCCATAAAGTCCAGTAGTTCTCGCTGCAAAGCGTAATCGTAATCCCCTGCCATCGCACAAGAGACCCATTTAAATACAGTTGAACCTGGCTATATTGCACTCACATTGTAGAGATAATAAATTGAAATTAAAGGGTATTAAGGGGTAGAATAATAAATTGAAAGTAAAGGGTATTAGGAGAATATACAGGTTTTTCCTTAAGGGATCTCGTACTCAATTTTATTCCAAGTCAGAGAAAATGGTTTCATTCTTGAGCGACTCGGAAAATCGATTGTTGTAAGTTAAAGAATTATGGAATCTAAACTTTGAACTATTTTAAAAATAAATCTAAAATATGAGAACGTCATTTTGAAAAGGTCATTAAGTTCACTTTCAAAAACCATATTTCTTTCTTTCCAAAATAGGATACAGTTAAGCCATGATTAAACATTTGAATAAGGTTATTTCATATCCTTATCAAAACCTAATTTCTCGATAATTCTTTAATTTAAATAACACATACTTTTCTTTAAAAAAATCAAGTTAAGTTGGACTACACATAGGTATAGCGATAACTCGAGTGCTGCTGCTCCAGAGTGGTTGGGGCAACCAGGCGTATTAATCATTAGCCTGACCTCGACCCTTTCGTGCGTCCCAATTTCCCCCCATTTTTCCTCGCTCGAGAGGAAAAACAACTTGATGGGGCTGTCAGCTTATGTGCTGCGCTGGGCACAAATGAGAAAACTGCCAACGGCTAAACATAAAAATAAATAAATAAATTTGATTGCGATTGCGGTTTCTTGTCTGGACTTGGACTCGCTCTTGGACTTGGAGTTGGAGTTGACTCGAGGGCTGGCTGGCTGGCTTCCAGCCCGCGCCATTAATCTGTCAGTGGGATTTGGCCAAAAGGCAAATCGAGGACTTTGATTTTCTTTTCCGTACTTCGGCTTCCGATTGCTCTTGTCATCATTGTGGCTGGTTTTTGCGTCTTGGGATTGTCTCAGCTGTCACTCGTTAGGGTTTCTTGTCAACACCCGTACGCTTGAGCCACATCCTTGGCCTCATCTTGGCCCCCGTGGTACTCAGTCCGTTCGCCAGTTTCACGGTTTGTCATCGCAATCGCCATGGCAGCGCAATCTCATGATTTGGCACTTTTGGAGCTTAAGGAAATGGGCATCATGAGTGGAAAAGGCGAAGGGTTGGGCTAAGCCTTCCCCTGGATGCTGGTCTGTATTTGCGGTGTATAACGAAAAAAAACCCAACCATTTGGTGATTTGCTTAAAGCATAAATTCTTTTATATATATTTTACATAGTTTGGAATTTTTGTAATAATAACTCAATGGGAAATAGGATATAGCAACATCATCTCAACTCCGAAATTTAAGGACAGTTAAAAGCTTTCTTGGCTATTGAAAAATGATATTCCAATCAGCAAACAACACTCTCTTCTATAGGGTGTGCTGGAAGCCCACAAAAAGGACTTAATGCCGCAGAAAATGACTTCAAAAATACATGCAAACATGTCGTTGGCACAAAAGAGCTAAGCGAAAGCGATGGCCAAAACAATGCCGCCATTTTTGCTTCTCCTCACTCTTGCTCCTGAAATTACTCATCCGCCGTGGAGTCCCAATGCACTCCCACAGTTCTGTTGTTGTTGCACTTGCTGTTGGCAGCTCGGTTCCGTTTTCAGCAGACAAATAGACATGCCCCGTGCAGACGTGAGTCAGACACGGACGGAGACCGGCGGACACGGACACGGACACGAACACGGACAGAGAGCGACGGACAAACGGACATTGGCGGACAAGGACGGTTTGGATGGTGCAAAGTGGATGGCAAACATACGTGCACGGTGGGAAAAATACGTAATACGTAATTTATCACATGAATTGATAATTTACACGTATTATGTATTTTTATTTTATTGTAAATATTAGGAACAAACAAGAAAAATATACAATTGGAGAAAGGTCTTTTGGGTTTGTTTAACATATATTAAACCCTGCAGGGTTTGATTATTTTAGTCAGAAGCTTAAAACGCTGTTAAGAAGTCATTTCTGACCCTATAAATCATATATATTCTTGACCATTTCATATTAATATAATTCCAAGTTTATTACTGTCATTTAAACCCTTGTATTTTTTTCTTTCTGTGCATGCGGGTGGCGAAACACAATACAGAAAAAAAAAAACGAAAACCTTTCGCAATCGCTGGCGGGGGCTGGCGAAGTGTTGCAAACATAAAACACTCCGCCGCCATAACGTAATTTCTTTTGTTTATAACGTCCTGCAGTTAATACATTTGCATTGTGTGTGCGAGAGGTGTCGGTGAACGCTCCCCACACGATTACAGCCAGGACAACAAAGCGAGTCCTTTTCGAAATCGCCCCACCTCCCTTTTGGCCATTGTTGCCACTGCTTTTACTGCCCTTACTACCAAGGTTATGTTTTTTTGTTGCTTGTGCCCCTGCCTGCCATATTGACTGAAAGCCAAAGTGGTCGCTTTTTGTGTGCTTTTAACGCGCTGCCAAAAATGTTTGGCTCAGGTGCGAACCAAGCTCGACTTTATGTCGCACATAGTATATAAATGTTTATAATGTTCGGGTCTGGAAATCATATTCTGTGAAATCACTAAAAAACAGTGTAAAATAGACATGAGAAAATGTGTATACTGACCGTCATCAACTGTCGAGTAATACCTTTATGTCAGCTCTTAAGTTAGCTATCTCTAGAATGTCTATTTAAACCTTAACAAAGGTCAAGTTTAATTTTAAGTTAAGTACAATTTAAGGTTAAATATAATTTAGATTGACAGTTGCGCATTTCAATAGTAAATAGTTTCTGTTTCTTATAACAAAATATATAACAAAGCGTTGATAATATTCTAATTGAAGTTTGTCCTCCAAAAAGAACTCTTTGTTTTCTTCCAAAGATGCTCAACTAGTGATACAGATTTTATATTGTACAACGCCATAGAATTTAGTAAATATATTAGGACAAAATCCTGACAATCCTGATCACTACAAAAGGAACTGCAGCGAGACAACAGCAAAAAAATATGGAACCCTCCATATCCATTCGTCGAGGAAACCCCACAGGGCCATTAATTGTGTGTCGCCTAATTTTTCTTTTTTTTTTTTCGTTTTTGTATGTTTTGCTGGCCATTTTGGGCATAGTTTCAGTGGTTGTTTCTGCCGCTGGTACTGTTATTGTTCCCGTGACTGCTCCGTTACTGTTGGCCATGTTTCTATGGAGCGAAAAAGCCGCCTTTGTTGCGTTGCCAGCCTTCTTTGTGTTGAAAAGCTAGTGCTGGTAATTTATGCGGCTTCCTAGCCTTACCCAACCGATTTCCCTAACATTTCCCCACCACTTTCCCCCACTTTTCCACTTGCTACTTTCCTGCCACTTCGTCTGCCTGGATCTAAAATCCAGAAAAACAAAATTAAGCGCTAGCCAAAGTCAGAATTATTCGCTTCGATTTGTATTTTCCGAATTTGTAAATTAAGGGGCAATCAAACCGTAAACTTTTATTTCCACACGGAATTGGTCGTGTATCCTCTAATGTCCCTTCGAAAGCGATTTTCTCAACTGCCCAGAAAATTGGTTGCCATGGCGGCCAGGACAATAACAAAAAAATAACAACCATGGAAATACACAACATGGCACATCCCCTCCATCCACACCACGGTGTGTGTGTGTGTATGGGCATGGTATGCTAGGTTCATGTTTTGTACACACCTACATTTATGTGCGGATTTGTGTTCAAGTGTGAATATTAGGTCAGAGACGTGTGTGCATTCCTGTATGTGTTATTCCTCAAGAGCAAATCGCTGTTGCTCAATATATCCTGGGGGCTATGTGTCTGTCTGTGTTTATTAATTGTAGTTTTCCTTCCACAATATTTTGTAGGCTGTCTTTTAATGGAACAAAATTATTAAATAAAAATGAAAGAAGTCGAATGAAAAGAACTAGAGCGAATTTAATTATAGTAAGAATATATAATAACTTCGTTGCGCTTTGATTAATTGTTATTATAAACATTTCTAATATATTTGAAACCATTTCTAAGCGAACAGATTTATCCTGAAAAATATTCTTAAGATCAAAGTAATAATCCTTCTTGAAGCTTTGCTTTATAAACAGAATTACCTAATCCCAATCTCAGTCAAAAAGCATCAGCATGCAGTAAAGAATAATAATGATAATAATAATAATAATGACAAAACCTGCTCTGAAGCACCTTTTGAGGTGGGTCCTTGCCTGCCCTTTAAAAGGTTCCAAATGCCCGAAAGCTTATTGTTATTACAGACAACTCACACCGCTGGCCTAAGGGATAGGAATTTATAAAAATGAAATTCATCCGAGGGGTGTCCTGGGAGGGAGCGTACAAAGCCACCCGTGGGGAGAGATGATGCCAAAAGCAGAAAGAGTACCTCACAAAGGAGGACAAAGTGAAAAGCTATAATCAGATTTAATTAAACACGAAATTGGAACGCTGCCTGGATGTCAGGCCCGGACCCGCCGGAATGTGTGTGTGACACGGTCACTGGCCATGCTCTCCGATCCGGCTGCGGGTCCTGGTTTAACTCCCAGTTCCAGTTCCAACAACATATCAGTATATATATATACATATATAGTAGAGTATATACAGGACTTGCTCCTTGGCTGTATTTAGCCGTAATATATGTGTGTTGCATTTTTTCTGCAGGCTGCTTCTGATTTCTCATTATTATTTCGCTTTATGTGGAGCAGCTGGGCACGATTTCTAAGTGTGATAAACTTGCAGCCTCGAAGCCCCATGGCGTTCCTGTAATTTCCTTTTTTTGCCCCCTTACAAAATGTGGAGCACAGATGGTCAGTGCTTGGAAATCAGCGACAGGTTCAGCTTCAAATTCTTATTGCCCCGCCTGATACTCATTACTTTTTAACACCCCGCCCCACGTACTCACATACCCTTTGTAGATCCATCTGCATGGGGGGAAAATATATTCATAGCCTGCGCTGCAATGATAAACCCATCCACACTGCGTATACGTAATATTTCATTTTGCATGCACTCTTGAGAGCTAACTGCGTTCCCTTTTGCCGGTCTAAATTTATGCATTGATTGCCCCGATTTATCGGATAGATATGTATCTGCAGTCTTTCAAATATTGATTCAAGTCAGTGGGCAATACTTTATTAAGTTTAAGAAAGCAACTCTTTTATCTTGTCTGAATTTGGAAAAGGAAATTAAGAAAACCATAACTAATATTTATTATTTGTAGATAAAGGCAAAGCCTCTACCAATCTCACAGTTCTTGAAAATTCTTTAATAAACTATTTAAAACCAAAAAAGGAAACTAACTTTGAGAAGCCGAAGTTTGAATACCCTTGCAGTTACTTGGGTTCGATCTAAGCCAAAAATTCATTAATCTTAATTTTGAAAGCGGTTCTTTTCTTCTTTTTTCTTTTGCTGTACTACTTTTAATTAAAATTGAGTAATGAAGTTCATGGCACTAAGGAAATTATATGAAAAATAAATGCAAAGCTAGGGCAGATGATTCTAGACCTGGGCCTAATAGAGCATCTATATATGTAAATAATATAATTGTCATGCTTTGGACTTACCGCAGTTGGGGAGACACGTCATTGCCAGTGTAGACTTAGGTGACTTGTTGACTTATGGTACCATCGAAGTGATCTTCCACGTCATTCAAATGTATTCCATTGGTCAGGTAATATTCTCGGGGTCGCAGGAAAATCACTATCACTATCAGCACAGATGTAAACACTTGAGAGGCCACGTACACACTAAAGCCAGAGCGACGGCCGTGCCCCTTATTTATAGTCTGCGAGTCAAGAGAACAGAGAAAGTGAGAGCAAGAGGGAAGGAGGTATCTCTGGAGATGAGCACAGCGACATAGAGCGACAGAGCTACCTCTAGAGATGCACAGAGAGACGTAGCCATACCAAATCAGGTAGAGTTACAGAGAGAGTGTGAGAGTGAGAGTGTGAGAGATCAATATACAGATAGAGACGGAGAAGAAGGCGTGAGAGAGGCAGGGAGAGTCGGCTGTTGATGCTGATCAACAATGTATTTACTCTAGGTACTGCTGACTAAAATTAAATGATCTGCAAGTGTAAAAATATAATACTTGATATAGATTTTATTTATTGCTTAGTACATATAGACTAAATATCATCTTAAAGTATCTCTATTACCCTCGAATTGACTTTACTTATTGCTTATATTTTCATAAAGCTAACAAATCATAAAACCTAAACTAAACTAAATGGCCTCCGAGCTAGAGTTTAATACAGAAAGCATTCAGTGCAGCGGAAAATGAATTCCTTCGACCATTATCTGTCACCGGTTGCCGCAAGCTGTTGCCAATTGCTCGGTCCCATTTTTTTCCACCCATCAAATTTAAGTTTTTTCTAACTAAATGCACTTTTTGTTCCTTTGCAGAGTGGAATTGGAAACGCTGGCCGATGAGGCGACACATTCGGCGCGACGGGAAGGAAAATTCATAAATGAAAGCTTCTAATTGCCGGAGAATGACAAACGCGACAAGAAATCTGCGAGAGCGAACAAAAGCAGAGCCATCTTTTTAGGCAGCCCGTGAATCCAGTCGCGAAAATTGAGCCGCCGCAGCGAAGAAGATGCTGTTGATGCCCACATCCTGTGGGCCGGGTCCACCCCCCGACCAAGGCCGCTCCCCCTCGCCCTCGCCCTCACCCTCCCATGCCCAGGCCCACTGCCATGCCCCCCGCCGAGCAGAAGATGATGGAGAGCCGGCCCAGCGGTCAGGGATCCCGGCCTCGAGGCCCAGTTCAGGGTCGAGCATTCCCCGGTGGCTGCTAATGCTGTTGATGCTCTTCGCCATCCTGGCCCAGACACCGAGGGGTCAGGTGGCCGCCGAGAAGAGTAAACACTGTGAGTACACCTCCATGCGGGGGAGAATTAATTTATGGGACAGTTGATTTTACTTTTATGAAGACGCCAAGGCGTCCGATTTGTGGGCTTAAAATTATAGGAGGGGTTTCATAATGAAATGTGTAGCAATTTAATTTTTAATGCTTAACTGGGTTTAAATTAAAAACAACATTAAACAATAAATTAATTTCGGGAAGCCGTAGATTATATATGTACCTTTGCGGTTTGAATCGAAATCGGAAAGCGATCATAACTTACAAATACATTATAAATTAGTCGATATTTTAATGACAATTTTTTAAAATCTCATAACTAAGCCAAAAAGGCATTATTTTTAATTCGGAGAACTTTGCTATGCTAGTTCTAAGTAGGTTATTAAATCTGCATAATCAATTTAAGGGGTTAAAACATCTTCCAAAAGGTGTCTAAAAGTTTACAATAATTGTAGTTTTGGTGCCAATTTTAGATTAAATATTTTCTCTTTTCAATATGTTACATTCGGTAACATAGTTATGGACAATATTTAAGGGAATTCAAATGTCTGATATTTTTTTAGCAACCCTAAAACATTTGATAAAAAATAATGAAAAATTCCAGCCTTAAATTTCTATTTTCTACCAAACGATTTTACCGATACATCTCTTGTTTATTTAAATAAAAATATGTCCGTCCAGTGACATAAGGGGAAATACTTATGGCGATATGAGTAAACAGATATGTATATATGCTTATATCAAGTGAACGCTTTCCACCCTCCATAAACTTTGCTCTTCTTGTACAATAAAATCTGTCAACAGCTTAGTTTTATGTTGCCTTGCGATTTCCCGATCCGAGCCTTCGTCCGACAATAAAAATTTGTGTTTGAGCAAATGTAATAAAAGTGCATTAAAATGTTGCCAAACAGAACACAAAAAGGAAAAAAGCATGGAAATGCTCGAACTATAAACATATAAATACCAAGGATACACGCAAAGTCTTATATATGTATACAAATTTGTATATATTTGGGCGATAACATTGTGTGACAAAGCTCATGGGGTAATTCATTCAGTTTCCGCATATTGTTTATGTGGCGAATAAACAACAAATAAATACATTTTTACGATGCAATGTCAACGTGCACACAAATGTATTTACATGTGGCCGAAAAAGGACCTCCATAGCTATCATATTTATGTGTATCCTGCATTGAATGACAAATAACTAATATAGGACAAAGGCACATCAATGAGTAGTTAATAGTAGAAGCTACCTTAAAATCTTGTTATATTATTTCCTAATTAATGCAAGTACCTCCTTCGTACATATGCAACTAATGCCTAAAGCTCTTTTAGGTATATGTTTAAGAGCCATGCCTTCAGGAAAGTAATCTTTACCGTACAAGCTGAGTGTCGGAAATAGTCCGATTATAAACTGGTTGAGGGAAGCGGAACTGTGCCCGTACGTATATGGTTTCCCCGATATGGCTAAACGGAGAATAGCGACCGCAATTGCCGACCCATGAAATGGAATTACTCAGGCGGAGCGGAGCGTCGCGTCGTTGCTCGGCTCCTCCGTGCTCCACTCCTCCACTGGCTTCAGCCATGCTCATGCAGTTTGCGTTCCGGCGACGAAAGTTGTTGCCGCAAATTATTTCCGTATTTTAGCATTAAATCATAATTAAAATTTGAAGTAAAACAACTTACATGCCAGCAATTGGGGGCGCCGCCGCCTCTTTGGCAGAGACTGAAGGCGGAGTCGCTGTTGCAGCAAAAGTTTGCTTCTCGAGGGCGCTGAAAAAGTTCGCTGCATACTTATTTGGGCTCGTTTCCGGCTGCCTCCGCTGCTCCACCTCCTGCTCATCCTGCCACACTTCAAGCCCACCCCGCAGCCTAATTGCAGCCTCCTCTCCTCCGGGCTGGAAAAAGGGAAATGGCGTTGGTTGACGAGTGTCGATGCCAACTAGGTTTCGGGCCAAAGATCTCACTTTGGGATACAGAAAGTAAAATGGAAATATGGATTTATTAATTAGGGTGGGGAAATTTATGACAATTAGAAAGTAAACAAATATTAGAGTTTTGTAAGACATACTTACATTACTTTTATTATTTTAATTTTAAAGAACTACTGAGGCAACTCTTTACCCTTATTGGCAATTATAAGTTGTGTGGTAGAGAATGAAAATACCCCGTTTTCCTTTGCTGTATCCGGTTGTAACACTTTCCACCTCGTACCACTGTGCCACTGTGTCTGATTTAATTTTTCTTGCTCATTTCCGGGCGACAAGGACGCCACGGCGCCAGGACGCTTAGCTGCACTGGCTGCTGCTCCTGCTCCTTGTGCTGCTCCTGCTCCTGCTCGCACTGCTCCTTATTCTCTGTGGTCATACACACGCCGGCTACAACCAGGCTCACACTCAGACACAAATGCGAACCGCAGGAGCGGCTCCCTGCTCCTTGCCGCTCTTTCCCTCCCCTTGTGGGCTGTCCCCGGCAGACTTGTGGCCCACGTGGCGTGTACTTAATTTCCCATGCTCATTGCAGGGGCGCGTTAACTTTTTTACCGGCCACATACTTACTGCCTACCGGCAGGGATCCCCCCATCGTCGGTGTCCTCTCCTGGCAACCCTTTTTACTGCCGCCTCTACCCAGCACTCATTCCGCCGTCGAGCCGCATTGAAGACTTCTCAACTCGTTGAACAAAATTTTGCACAAAAGTTTCATAATTAATTTCATGTTAAGTGGCAATGCGAGCGATGGGCGTGGTCCTGCCAGGCCCGCCCCCTCTCTCTCTCTCCCTGGTCCTAGTGCCTGGACTGGTGTCTTTAATTTGAATTGTCATTTCCTTTCTTCGGCAGCCACTCCGGTGTGTCGTCTGCCAGGCATCCGGCTTGCGGGCACGCCCACAGGCTCCAGCATCCCTTCCATCCCGTCCCCATATACCCCTGGCTGTGGTCGCACGTTCAACTTGATTAGCGTAACTTATAAGGACTCGCACGAGGACGACGACAGCAGCGAGCCTCACTCAAATTCTATTCTCGCAAAACACTTGCAAACAGTTGCTTACATAAGTAAATATACATACGGGGACATATGCGTGGAGTGGGAAATGAGTGGGAGTGAGGCTTTTTGGAAGTGGTTTTCATAATTACTTTGTGTGTGCGAGCACTTCATAGTGGAAACTTCGGCGACTGTCACAGACCGAGCGAACTTTGCTTTCACGTTTGCTGTTTGCCCGCCATTTACAAATATGTGTGGGATATTTGCTCGTAATTATATAGCCATATATGTCTAGCATTATTACTCGGCATTTTGGTAATTGGATTGAGACCAATTAAGTTAAATTAAGTATGCACTTATTAGCTGTTCCGGCTTATCACATTGATATCCTTGTTGATAGAGTTTTGTGCTCCGGACTAGCTTGAGCATTAGTTATCAAATTCGGTTTGCCGAGAACATTATATTAACCTGTAGTATGAGGATAATGAATTAAATTCCCGGCAAGATTAGCTCATAATTGGGTTGCCTTATTGTATATAAGAAATTGGTTGGGTAATTTCAAAGGAAGCTTCAGAAAATAAGAATAAATGAAGACACCTGGAACCCCTTTTATGCTCCTGCTCAACTCTCTTCACCTAACTAAAGATTCCCGTATTAAAACCGAGTTATCTTTAATTTATTTCCCTATGCTTCAATATATCGATCTCATCTGCTGGATCTGTATACTTTATGCTGAATATGGGTATGAGCATTTTATTGGATTTCCCTTTGTAATGGCTGAAATGCGTATGTTTTGACAAGGGACACTGACAGCTCCCACGCTTTCCAATACCCAAGGACCCACTCCACAACTCACCTCTCCGGCCATTGTGCGATTTCCTGCAATAATGCGAACATTATACAATTTTGAAAAATATGTCACGTTGCTGGGATCCAACTCCGACTCCTGCCTGCCTTCCCCTACTCATTTTCTCCACGAATCCAACTCAAACAGAAGCTGATGGCCGCCTGCCAATAAATTTGTGAGAAAAACAACTGTCGACGGGAACGGAGAAGTGGCATAAAACTTTTGCTCTTTGTGTGGAATAAATATGAATGGATTTGGACTTGGTCTCCGGGCTGTTTGAGGCTCAAGGGAATGCCAGGCAGTGGGACCAACTGGTCCACTGCGGCATACACTCCTCCACCTCCTGCCCACACACTTACAAATATTCCAGAATGAGTTTCAACCAAGGAGCAGGAGCAGGAGCAGGAGATGGAGACGAAGCTGGAGCTGGGATCCAATGCGGTCTTCCCACGTCGACGGTTCAGTTCACAAAGGCCAAAGGGGTGAGAGCGCGGGCCAAAAGGACTTTCCTTCCATGGGCAATAAATTTTAATTTTCCCTAAATCCTTGCGCATACGAAATGAGATTTGTAACAAGCCGCAGCAATCATCTGGCTTCGCTTTCTTTTCACAGTCCGAAAATGTTCTCTAACTGAGGAAATGATTGCCTGACTGGCACATTTTGATTAATTGTGAGTGGCATAATATCAGTTGAATAATTTAAAGTTTTAAATACTTTTTAAAATGAAATTAAAATTAATGAAGCTGAGGGAGTGCTTTTTAAATAAGCGAGAAACTACTAAGGCTGGATACAGACTTATTAAGAGGATTTTATAGCTCATAGGTTTTGATTTCATGATGGTTTTTCATTAATTATTTTATATTTTCAAGAAAAAGTATACTAAATCCTTGCATTTAGTCTGATTTAGGTACATTTTCACCTTTAAATGTTAGGGAACCTAAAATGTAAAGCCATATTACATTCATTCGATTTTTCTTTTTATAGAATCACACAAGTGTTTAAATACAATTGCAATAATGGCCATCATTTATTACATTAAACAGATTTGGTGTTTGACTTAATTCCATACCCTTTATACCCCCATTTTCGAACACCATTCACTCGTGGCCCTGTCGCCTGCAATTCCCTAACCTCCTCATAATAAATCTTGGCTGAGTGACGATGACTCAGCTGCTTAGCGATCCCTGGCTCCCTGGAGAACCGGCCAGGCCAGGCCAGACCAGGCCAGGCCAGGTCACAGTCAAATGCGCAGATAAATGTTTATGGAAGATAAATTGCAGCCAGCGGATAGAAATCAGGCAACGCATAATAAATTCCATTTGTAGTTCCCAACTCTCTGGCCAGCGGGGGCGAGGCAGGAGCGATGCCAAATCGAGTATTGATGCGTTGGCATCCCGCGGCACGACGACGACGGTGTCACTGCCAAAAAGCTCCCCTAGCCACCAGCCTCCTGCATCCATTCCCTCCTCCTTGGAGTCCTTTCGAGAACAGCGAACAATGAATTCATTCGACGCGAATTGGTTTTGCGAAATTGTCCACGAACGTGGGCGGATCATTTATCAATATTTCCGCTCTGCTGCTGGAGAGTCGGAGTAAGTAATCGCTTATTATTCCGAATCGCTCGATAAATGCAATACATATATGTGTAATGTGGGTCTGTGTCTGGGTCTGCACCCGTGTGTCCCACTAACCCCAACAGAAGCGTTTTCCAAATTTAATTTATGTATTCTGCCAACAACAAGTAAATACAAAAAAAACAGAAACAGAAAACACACATTCTGTCAGGCGCTTGAATTAGGTTTGACAAATGGAATTCGGGGTATTTCCCCAGCCAGGAATGACCCATTTTTAATTGGCTTATTTATTGACAACCAAAATACATTTCGATGGCATTTATGCCGAGAAATATGTGCAATTTTATTTGTAAACCAAAGTTTGGTAATTGAATTAAGGAAAGTTTAATAGCTCGATTGTGAAGTACCCGGTAATCAAAGCAAATGTAAATGTAAATGTAAATGTAGCTGGAAATATATTACAACTTTATTCTCTAATAACTTCCATGTTTACTATCAGAAGCAAGTTAGATTTTGTATAATATAATTTCTTTTATTAATTTAAAAAATGAAAAATCAGTTGCTAGATTTACCGGATCTGTTTTTCTAAGCCCCTGTGTTTTGCATTCCTTCAAGTAATTTCGATGCCTTAAAGCCAAACACCGCAGTCTTGAGTACTCCATTGATGAATTCCACAAATCCTGGCAGGACCAGAACAGAAAGCCTCCAAGAGAACAGGACGAAAGTGTAAGAAACGGGCCACAAAGGGGCATAAAATGAGTTGAACATTCCGGGCATTGTGCCTTCAGTTAAGCACATGAATCCCTTTTGTAATCAAATGCACAGAAAATTGTATTCTATTCAAGAAAAATCCGACCGAGTCCCAAACCTCTTTCGTGTCGTCCTGATGGGCTTTGTATCGGCGGCTGGGCTCTTCCTTCGGGGGCGGATGTGTCCGTTCGTATCTGTATCTCCTCGCTCCTTTCTCTCTCTGTGTGTGTGCGTGATCCACTTAGGCGTTGCATGGAAAATCCACGCGCCCGCAAAACAAAGCAGCGAAATTATCCTTCGAAGCGAAGACTTCGCCGCGCTGGGGCGGGCCAGTGGGCGGGGCTGGAGGCTGAAAGAAAAATATTACAAGAAGCGCCTAGACAATAGCACCGAAATAAGTAAACAACAATAATAAGAAGAAAAACAACAAAACACAGCAGGCAAAAAAATACAAAAAATAATAAAAACAGAAACGCAGCGCCACCAACAATGGCGTAATAAACTAACGGTGAAGCTAAACTCTCGCCCGGCAAAACTATGCAAAAAGTTTGCTCTTTGTTTCGCAGCACCAGCAAAAATGGAATTAATAAAAGGAAAAATGATTTTTCGAAAAATATTTAAGCCCCTTCTGCTCCTAGCTCCCAGCTACACCCCTCTCTGTAGGCCAGACAAGACCGAGGGGGGGCGGCGCAAAATTTAATTAACAATTTGTGAAGGGGAAATAAACAAAAGCCCCGACGGGCTTTCGCCCCAACACTGGATATCCGGGGGGCTCATCTGGGCTTACCTTCCCCATTGCCAGTGCCAGGGCCAGGGCCAGGGCCAGCCGATGGGGACTGATCTAGTCCTGGGATTGAGGAGCCATTCGATGGCTGCATGACAAGTTGAGCGCTCCTTGACAAGTTCTTAATGAAAAGTTGAAGAGCGACCCGTAATTAAACTGCGCCCTGTTGCAGCCGCCGTTGTGCCGCTTGCAAAGTTGGCTTAAAGGACACCAAATTGAGTCCTAGGTCGGCAAACTATTCGATGCAAGCTTTTCTTTTGTAAAATAAACTTTTTTAATACTAAATCAGAGACTAAAGGAAGCAATGTTTGAACAAGTGTGAACCTAAGACATATTATACAATAATTTATATCATATATTATCCAATAAATACTGGTCTAAATATTACCTTACTTTTGGGATAATAATTAACAATAAACAATATAAATAAATTGTTACTAAAGCTAGAATATAAATATGAACTTAAAATTTTATCTTTCTTTAGTTTCTATTTTCCTTAAATACATCTGTATAATATATAGATTGAATCTATTAATAATGCCACTTCAATTTTACTCTTATAAATTCAAAATTCGATCCTTAACATACCTTTTTAAGAATTCTATTAAAACTTTATTTAACTAATTATCGTAGAAAATTCTCCCAAGCGTGTTAAGCAATTATATTAAACCAATCTGTGCAAGATTCAACTTTCCAGCTCAGAACTGTCAAGGTAGAAAAGTGATTCTGTAAAGAAAAAATCAGAACTATAAATTCTGCACCAACTTTTGACTATTCAAACATTTTGACAAGCGACAATTCGCCTGATTATTGGAAAAGAATCGGGAGACAGGCAGCGCAAACTTAAAAAGAATCTTATCGTCCTGGCTTGGGTCCTTTTTTGCAGCTCCTGGCATTGTCCGTTTGGCTGCCGTCTCCTCCACAGTTGCTTCATTAGTTTGGCACTTCATCTTTGCTGCACGCTCGAGTGGCCTTGGTCGGTTGGTTGCCACATCCCAGTAGTGGGGAACGCTTTGAAAAGTGACAAAAGTTTAATGATGCGTTTAAGTTGCACGTGGCACGCCCTTTGGCGCCCACTGCGTGCTCCACAGGACGCTAGACAGCATTTGATTTGATGAGCTCTACGCATTGCAATGTTTGTCTGCTCCGGCTCCTGCTCCTGCTCTTGCTCCTCATCCATCTCCTCCCTTGGCGGTATTCAAGAAAGTGCAGCTGCCGGCAGGCTATTGATTTTTATCACGTAACTCCCAGACAAATTAAGGGATAAGGTACTGGGACCCGAGGCAGAAAGTTACCCAAAATAGCTAGAGAATCAAAATGTACTTTTGCTCTTCCGAGAAAGAGGTTTATTTTATTTAAAGAATTCAATCGTGATAAAGTCTTAAGTGAGATGAGATAATAAAAGCATTTCATTTAGATAGCATGAACAGAGAAGTCCTTGCTCTAATCCTGATTAATTTCATCCACCTTGGAGTCCTCCAGCTGCTTGAACTGTATCAGGATAACCAAGTACGTGGTGACCGCCGAGAAGATCTTGAAGAGCGTGGAGTTGTCTATGGAAAAGAATCCGTAGGCGGTGAACTGCAGCTCCTGCTTAATGCTCTTGGTGAGGAACTTGTCGGCAATGTTCTGGAACTGTTTGCTCTTCCCATACACCCTCGCCAGGATCTGGGCCGTGCCATTAGCCTCGGAGGCGAGGCAATCGCAGGCACTGCATATCACCGCCATGGTGATGGTTTCAGCCAGCACCCAGGCACACGACAGGCCCATGGTGTCAGCCACTTCCAGCCTGGAACTAGTCGAGCTGGACGTCAGGGTGGCAAAGGCCAGGTAGCTCTGGTTCGTTACCGTGTAAAAGGCGAAGCCGAAGAAGAACAGGAGCGCCACTCCGGCCACGGAGTTCATGTTCTCGGTGATGTAGCGGAATTTGCAGAGCACCTCTATGAGAGTGCTTAGCTCCCGCCAGTTTTCTCCGCTGGAGACACCCTCCTGCAGGATAAAAGCATCCAGCTTCCGGTTGAGAAAGCCAATCCTCAGAGCCAGATTCATGAGTATGGTGCGTAGATATATCGAGAGGACGGTGGAGTAGATGAGCTGCAGGAAGTAGACCAGGAGCAGGATGCTCTGCCTCCGCGAACCGATGCCGCTTCGAAAGTGGATGTAGTAGAAGGCCACAGCCAGGACTCCGGCCGCTGCTGAGGCCACCAGGGTGCCAATTTTCCGGCAGCTGTAGCTCTCCCGGAAGCCATTCACCTCCAGGTACTCATCGATCCGTGCGATCTCCCTTAGGGTCCGGAAATGACGTGACGCATTCTGCACGTTGGACAGCACCATCATGGTGTAGCTACCGATGCACAGCAGTGTCTCAATCGTCCTGTTGATCTCTTCGGTATCCCCCTGGGCACTGGCCACCAGTCTGTACTCGCGGGAGGCGAAGAGTACGTCCTCGCCGAAGAAGAGCGAGGTGACCAGCATGATGAGGGCTATCAGGCGGCCATACCAGCGGCCAAGTCTGCCCAGCCGCAAAGTCTCCTCGTCATCGCCGGTATAGAAGGGCAGAAGGGCGCAGAGCTGCGAGGGCGTGGCTATGGCTCCGATATCCTTCAGGATCTTCATGGCGATGAGGACTGCTTGGCGAGAGTAACTAAATTAAGGTGTTTACCTATAGCACTTTCTAGCCATTAGATTAACTTTCCTTTCACTGAGTTATTAGCGGTAATTAAATATAACTAAGGAGTTAATTATGATAATATATCAATAGAATATATGAATATTATGAAAGCAAGACAAAAGGAATATAATTTCAGGAAACCGAAGTTTGTATGCCCTTGCAAGTTCCTAAATATTTTATATTAATTTGGGAATTTCAATACTAAAAAACATCTTTAATTTACATTAAAAAAGCAATATTGTAGTACCCTTTTCTGTTTTTTTATTTCATTTTAAATTAATATTGAAAACAATGAAATTTCAAGTGTTTCCTTAACTTCACCTGATTCCTGTTGCGTGCCACTCACTGCTAGGCTCCTGAATCATGACTGATGATGGGGGCTAAGTAGTTTCTGTGGGACAATTACAATCATTGGCTAATTACGAGCTAATGCGACCTGTCATAATGGCGTCGTGACATAAATATCCGCGGAACTTAAAAGCCCCTGTCCATTGGGCCACGCAAATTGCCCAATTACTTTGATAAACCGCCGGCGGCGAACGGAGCTCGATGAACCACGTGAATGGCTTGTCGAAGGACATCCCGGGGCCAGTCGGTCGGTGGTGCCAGGGACCATTAGACTATGAGCAGAGCAGAGATTATGCTCATTATGCAAACGCCTTGAACGGATGAGCTCGTCGAGGCGAAAGGCATTTACTTCAATTATTTCATTAAAGCAGTGGATGAGGCAGCCGGAGGAGGAGTCCAGGGGCATCATCTGTGAATCCTTGTGGCCATCGCAGCGCCTCGGAGATGCCATCGAATTTTGTGTGCCGCTAATGGAGCGTGTGAGTCCGGCAGCAGCTGTCGGAGCCAGCAGCTCCGGCTTAGTCAACTATAAGGAGCGTAGGTCGTGGGCTAAGACACTGGAAATAATTTTATAAAATCAGGACATGCTTCCTAATATATTTGTTATATTATGAGATGTCCTTACTACAACTATAATAGTAATATTAATATTAACAAGTATTGCAGATACATATCTCCCTTGGGCAAAGCTTTCAAAATAGTTTTCCCTATTGGCTTTTCCTCAGTGCATCCCTTTGTGGGGGCGTTGACATCACACGGACGCCGGAGGTCACTCGGGGCCCAGTAAAATTCAATATCGGAGCCAAGGAAATTCATTGTTTAACCTTTGTTGCTTAAATTGCTCAAATTCCTGCCATTAGTTTGACAAACGAGCCAGCGAAATTATTTTGTTGCAACCAAGTTGCCGGGCACATCCGGACCAGGAGCAGAAACAGAACTGTGAACCCGGGCGGGGATGATCGAAAACCAACCAGATTTCAGGCTAAAGTTTTTGCCACATCGCCGAGAGCTGTAGCAGCAGCAGCAAACCAACAGCTCTTACCCCCAATCCGCAATTCCCCAGCTCCTCCGCACACACTCACCCACCGAGAACCGAACTTTCCTCCAATTCCAATCCTCGTGCTCGCTTTGGGGCACGCATAAGCTTGCCCCTGTTGCGGTTTCGCTACCGTTGGCATTGTACCCGCCGCTGCTCCTTGCGGCATCCTCGGATGTGCCGGTTACTCGGTTATTCCATTGCTGCAGATTTATTTGCGGTTTTGCATAATCACTGAAAATTAGTTTAAAATATTTACATTAAATTTGCATCCCGATGTCCGGGGCCTTGGGTCTCTCAGGGGCGAGAAAGGAGGTCTGCTGCAGGAAATGCTAAGTATAAGCCCTTAAATGGGCATTAGCCTGCTGGCTGGGTTCAGGGTCCAAAACTCTAAGTGGGGGCTAATTAAATGAGGCCCTTGATTAACTAGAGATTATTTGGGGTCCCTGTCCTTTCAAGGCAAACATGTCTAGCAGGAAGTTGGCTTAAATTAAATTTATTAAAAATGTGTAGTTTGTTCAAAGGATAACTAAAAACAAACTAGTAAGACAAAGAATAACAAGTGGCATCTATAAGTTGTTTACCAAATTTAACCTAGATACAATTACTTAGGATTCTCTGCAAGAAGGAAGAGTCGTTATTGACTTACCCACTCAATAAATATGGAAGCCTCACTCATATTTTTCTTTTGCTTTTTAAAAGTTCTTCTAAAAGAAATATTTGCCAAAGCATTTCGAACTTTCTCTAATCACAGCCTCGCTGTCAGGTTGAATTCCTCAAATAAGAACCTCTCTGAGTCATAGTTTGCAGTTGCAATATTGTATTTGCTGTCATTTTTGCACTACTCGATGATTATCCTTGGGAATATCCTTTGGAAACCGTGACTCACTTGCTTACCTATGCCAACTTGCATTATAATTCTCTGCTTCCATTTGCTTTTATAGTAATATTTGTCCAGTCGATACCCTAAAGGTGGCGGAACTGGAGATGATTGAACCATTCAAGGATACACTACACAGTTAAAAATAGTAATACTTTAAATACAAATATATTAGGGAGGCAGTTCAAAATACCCTGTGATTTATTTACAATACATTCTCTAAGCATACATTTTCTTTCTGTGCAGCTCAGAGAGTCCTTTATTTGCCAAGGTCGTTGGTCCAAGTGTGTGTGACTATGTGTGTCCCAAGGAAATCGAAGGCAACCCGAGAGGTTGAGGACAAAGTTAGAGCGGCAGAGTCAACATAATTTTCCACTGGGCATAAAAAGAAGACATTGAATGTCCACGGTGGCATCTCCGGAATGGAGAAAAAACTGCACTGTCGAGTTTTTTGGGCCAAAACGCATTTAGGACCACCAAATACATCCGGCAGCGGAAGCATTAAGCGGCCGAATGGCCTCTCCGCTTCCTCCTCCTGCGACGAGGACAGCGGCCATTACCAATGCGATTCCGAGTGCCGAAAGTTATGATGACGACGACGAGGATCCACAACTTGGACATTTTGAAGGAGACTGTTTGCCAAGTTGCCCCCAAGCGATGGTGGGGATTTCTATCATCGAGATAAGGCGGAGGACTGGCAGTTACTTGAATGGCAACATCAAGTGATTCCCAGCTCCTTGGAAGCAGCTTTGGCGGCATTATTAGTCGATTAATAACGCGGATAACAAAGCCCTGAAATTAATTATGCCAATTTTAATCCTTTTGGCAGTGGCTCAGCCTTAGCAAAGCGACATTGCCACCGAATAATCCCAGCCATTAACTGAAAAATTGGCTTTGAGTGGCAGATGAGACCGGGAGCCTCTCTGTGTGTGTGTCGGACTTAATATTTTCATGAACACGCCGGCCAGATTGAGGATTTCTTTCTCCCTTCTGATGTGGGCCGGTCTCTGGCTTTAATCCGAGCATTATCCCTAATTTCGAAAATGTCGTTTTCCTGTGTTTTTGCTGCCCTGCCATCAAAACTAAGCCCTGCCCTCTCGGTCCGAGTACTCATTCCCAGCCAGAGTGGTTGTCCTGCTCCCAGGACTCCTCATCCTTCTCGCTGTCCTTCTCCCCTTCCTATTGCTTGTCCATTTGGCTTCTATCTTCGCAGCTCCTCGTCCTTTACTCCCTGCGAGTGCATAAACAAATTGAAGATAAACATGCTTATGTGTGGATATCTCAGGCAGAGTTCACTGAAAGGAAAAGGGAATATAAATAGAATTAGGAAAAGATGTACTACATTTTCTTTTGGAATAGAGATAGTCAAGAGCTAGGTAAACAGTATATAAATTATATATTTTTGATAAGATACTAACAGTATTTTTCATATAGAAATCACTGGTAGAAGAAGGTTGTAAGTAACATTAGAACATTATCATTTATGAACCAAATTATTTATTATTTACCTCACAATTAAAAAGAAAAGCTATTGATGTGTTAAAACATAATTTCTTCGAGTGCATGTGGGTGGCACATAAACCGATGAGATGCTGAACTCGAAGCATGTTGCAATTTCAGCTGGCGGATCCGCGATGCCGCCCACCACTGCAAATGGAATTGTTTTCCCTGGCGCCGCCGACATTTGTGTCAGAAATGCCTTAATTTATAGAAAATGTATCTGTCGGATGGGAGGGGACTCCATCCCAGGGCTGCCATGACTGTCGCATGGGCTTCAACGTCCTGCGCGGCGGCTTCGTTTGTCTTTCACTTCACACAGAAGACCCGACAGCCCGAAGGCAGCCCTCGCCCTCGCCCTCGTCCTGGCCCAGGCCTTCGCCCCTTCTCCTCCTCCAATCCCAGTCCAAATTCCACTTCTCCCTGTATAAGTCTCCTCGCCGCACTTGGTTCTGTCCTATCTCGGCATATCTGCTTCCCCGGGGGCTCAGCGCAGATGCATGATAATCCCGATACGTACATGGGGGTAAACACTGGCAACTCCGCTCCACTACCCACAATCCTGTCCAGAAATGATTGAGGGATTTCTGGCCGCCTAGGAGCCAATGATAACGGAAGCGGCAGCCGAGCACTTTGCTCTCCATTTTCACTCCACAACGTAATTGATATTTTACAATTGTCTCTGACGGTTCATTTTCCTCGGTCCCCAGCCTGAACAGGCGGTGGGAGTATCCTGCTCATCCCTGGTGTGTCTGTGGCAAATTGTGCAGAAACTCTATTTCTATTTCTCACATTTCCCGTGCCCCGTGCCGCGTGCTCCGTGCTCCGTGCTCCATCCTCCATATGGGATGCAGATATAGATACGGATCCAAATGCGGATGCGGATACAGATGCACATGGATCTGCTGCGACGCGCTGAGCTGAGCTTCTCCATTTGTCGCTGTCGATGTTCCAGTGCCAGCTGAGTGAAATTATTCAAGCAGTACCAGCTGCAAGTGAATTTATCAGGACAATGGGAACCTCCAAAGAGCTCCGATGACATAACTTTTCATATATGCATATTCAGGAGTGCGACCCAAATATATATATTTCCCAGCGAATTTTCCTGAGATTAGATAAATCTATGAAATTTAAAGAAAAAGATATTTTAAATCAATAACATTGTAAGCAAAAATTATGATTTTCTAATACCTTATATTACATAAGAAATTAACTAAAAGAATACGTAACTAATTCTTAAGTGAAACATAGTTCTACATGCCCTTTCATGGCCTAATGTAAGCTTAACTATTATAAAGCGTATTTTGTGGGTATCATGGTTATGAAACATTACTTAACGCTAATCTATTAAGCCCTCGTTAAGGTCATGACTCGTGAAATATTCTTCCCCGGCCTGGTTTCAATGTTTACTCACTAGAATGTTTGGGCCAAAGCACAGAAGCCGGCGGAATAGCTGCCTCCAAAAATTTTCCACTGCCTGAAAGGCCACGGAAAATTACTCACCAAGTGGCTTGCGGCCAATTTGTGCAGGTGGCATGATAGGTGGGGCCGGCCACGCCCCCGCCCTTTTCGCCTTTCATTTTACGCCCAGGAGGAGCGCTTTGCTACACTCTGCTATTTACTTTGCCGGAGATCAAAGCGAAATGTGTAACGAAATTGCCAATTACATATAAAGCAGGAAAAACTGTCTACCTAGTCGGGCAGAGGCAGTCCTGGAGAACCTTTTTTCGGGGCTAATACACTTGGAAAAATGTTGTATGATATTGAAATATATACAAGCTATACACAATTATTAACAATTACATTAATTGTATATTTTTTAAAAAATTTCAAACCCACGAAAAATAATTCTAAAGTAAAAGAAAGGTTTCTACAAAAATCTTTTTACGCCAAACTGAAAATACCTTGTGCTTTTAAAATTTTTCTCTGTGTAGAACTAAAACAAAGGGCAGCCGGGTCTGTCAGCAATTCGATCCAAATTGTGAATTCAATTTTGAAGTTGGCAACACGGCGACGACACAACATTTGTGACCGAAAATGAGGCATTTGCAGGGCAGCCAGGACCTAGCTCACATGATGGCTCTTTGCTGACTCCCTTTCCGCGCCTCGGTGCTGGGCGTAAAACGAATTTGTAGTGAATTCCTTGGGCGTGCTCCTGCCCCGCTTCCCGGAGGCTTCCGCCTCCGCATCTCGGCTCGCCAGGATGCGGCGTCATCTTTTCGTGTGCGTTTTATTGGGGGGCGAAATTGAATTAGTACGGCGTCTGCGGCAGGAGCGGAAGCGGTTGCTAGGCAGGAAATTGCCTGAAATCAGGCGCACGTAAGCTTAGAGGGGGGAAGGGGGGTGGGTGTTCCACTTAAACCCACCCGTCTCAGACCCCCTCTCCCTCACATTATTGTGTTTCATTAAAAACCCGCCCGTTGTCCTGCGTCGCTTTAATGGTGCGCCCTAGGAGGAGAGGCGTCGCCATCCCAGTCCTCCATTTGCATGTGCCGCTGTGTCCAGCAGCTCCTGGAAATGGCTCTCGTTTCGTGTTAATGCATTTGGCACTTAAGCGCCATAGTTTGCGCCATCAAACTAATTAAAAGTTGCTTAAATAATGCGATATTATTTTCGCATTGCCGCCTGTCTGCAGCTGGCATCGACTGACTTCCTGCCGTTGAGGTCCTTTTGATTGAGCCGGGGCATATTCAAAGTTCCGACCGGAAGCTGTCCCCCTTGGAACAATTAAAAACTTATCACTAGGGGAGGAGTGCTCAACGAGTGTAGTTTTATCAAATATACAGATAGATAATGGAATAAAAATAGTACTTAATTGTTTTAGGCATCTTTTGGAAGGATAGCGATAAGTTATAAATAATTATTGTATTTAACAAATTAGGGGTATAATTTATTTAGCATTATTTTCATATTTCCATAATGAAGTTATATTAATTTAGTTTAAACAAACCTTTAAGCAGTAAAAACGTAATAAATCCAAGTACATCTGGAAGGTTATAGTTCCTCTCACCAACCATTTACCATTATTTTTTCAATTTAGAGAGCTTATTTCATGGCTCAGCCTGCGTGTAGATTAGGTATTAACGTTGTGCGTTGAATTTGAGATCAGGTATTATGCAAATTCACCGCATCCAGTTGCCAGTTGCCAAACTGCACTCTGAGCGGAGTGCAGGGGAGCAGGGACGGGCATAATAAACGCAACTAGTGAGCCCGGGAAACATGTGCAAGTAATACGCGAAGCGAAGCGTAAATGAATTTTTCATCCTTCCATTAAAATTTAAGTGCACATTTTCCGGCGCCGCGCACGAGACGCCGCAACGCCATTAAGCCAAAGGAAGTTGCCAGCGAAGACGTGTGACGGCCTGGGCGGCGTGGAGAGTCCTGCGAAACCCTGCTGCGGGAGGACTAAGGACCTGTGGTGTGAGAACTTCAGAACTGTTGAGTTTACGGCATATCTGGGTTATGGAAATATTAAAATAAAGTATAAAGATAAGAGTTTATTTCACGGAGTGGCAAGTATGCCAAAGGTATTGCTCTTTTAACAGAAGCAGCGATATGTCACCAAAGAATGCTATATAACATAATACTAGGACATTAAGCTAGTTTATATCTCTTAATAAATTAATCTAATCCTCATGTACCTTCTCATCCTTTTAGACTACATGCAGTCCCTGTGCAAGAACCACTTCCTGCAGCAGCTGTACCGCAAGATCGATGGCGCCGTTCTCTGGTCACAGAACGAACGCAACCTGGACTGCATCATCACCTTCCAGACGCACTCGGTCCTGCAGCGCTTCATGCTGCGCTTCGACATGCTGCAGCTTGATTGCAACGATCACCTGCTGGTCTACGATGGAGCCCATGCCGTCTCCACGCCCAAGGTGAGTTTGTGTCCCAGGACAATATCCCTTTTAGCCAGCTGTGTAATTACGCCCCCTGAGGGGGAGAGGGAATGGTGCGGTGTGTGCATTGAAATCTGCCAGCGGGAGTGCTACGTGAGCCACATTTTTTATTAGCGGAACACCTAATTTGCATATGCAAATCGAAAAGGTAGCGGAGATGTGATTGAGTGGGGGTTCAATACAGGTACACTGTGAGGTTTTAATATATCCACAGAAATCTGTGTTAAATTATAATTTTAATGGGAGTTTATTATATTTTCCCCCTTACTAAACATGTAGTTTATAATTATTTATTGCTGGTAATCCTTACTTGGTTTTCTTCCAAGTGAATTGACTGACTCTGGCACTTTATTGATTCGCCTGGAAACGGCTAATCACGTGAGTGAGTTGGCCAACGCCGTGTGAACAATTAAATTGTGGCAGAAACGCAGCTAGAGCTCCGGCTCCTTGTCCCAGTACATGTGTATCCGCTGCCAGGGAGGCATCTCCGGGTGCATTGTGGACTGGGAATGGGAATGGGAATGGGAATGGTTCTGAAACCGAAGCAGCTGTAATTATGTGCATACACCGAGGAGGCACGGAGGCACAGAGGCACGGTACGCCTACGTATGTGCGGATGCACAGTAGATTGAATTATTGCCAAGTGAACTGTGAAACAGGCAATTCAAATTAGAATCACTCACGGCAGATGATATGTATGCAAATGTGCATATATGCTAAGTGAATTAAGCGATGTTGCTTCTCCATTTTCGTAATCAAATAAAGGCTATGCTGCATCACATCACGGTGCATGGCAAATCAAATTCACCCTCTCTCTATATACATATATATATTGGATAGAAAAAAGTAAAACAGGAGCCCAGCATAAATATTTATTTATAGATTTTCGTTTCATTTGTTCAGCCATCGGTACACCAGCGATATGTTTACTTGCGGCGGGGGTAATGTATATTTAATTTGTCCCAGTTGGGTAGAAGATAGCATCCAGCCAGGCCATCATCGTGCATATTCATATATTTGCATACCTTCATTACGGAATCATTTGCTGGCGTGTTCTTTTCATGCCTCCCAAGCCTAATATTCATACACTGAGCGGCTAAAAAAGTGCATTTTGTATTAATTTATTTGGGAAAATGTCAATCAAAGCAGTTTTTTGAGCTTGTGATTAGCATAAATGGCTTAAAGTGGGCATAAATTAATGTTATTTGTTCTATTTATTTTTTATTGGAGTATAAATTATATTGTTGCTATTTTATGAGTGGTTTTTATGCACATAGATAGGCTTACATTCCCACACCGTTTATATTTTAGCTTTTAACATATGTACACAAATATTACGTATACGCATTACGTATACGACATGTTGTCTTGCTGAAATCACATAAAATAGTCAATTCTGATTGAGTTTTATTTGGAATGAAGCCATTTTGAGGCCTAATAAGTGTTTCACTCACTTTAAATAATAATGTTTAAGCCCGATTTGTAAGCTTTTGGTAATGTCTTGTTAAATTCCCTTCGAAATTACCCTGGGAGGGCGAGAACCCATTGATGCATTCCCCTATCGATTACATGCCACATCCCTGGAGCTGTGCTGTATCCCGGGTAAGTAACGTTTAAGGAATCCGATGACGCCACACATCCTTGCATATATGTAAATATGTTCTGGCATCACATGTCGATAGTTAAGGCCAATCATTGCTTAGTTTGCGACACTCCAAGGCGCATCCAAAAGGGGAAGATGGGGCTAGAATGTGTGGGTGGCAACCGGGGGTGGTTGATCGAATTCCCAGCAATTTGTTGTTGTTGCCCAACTATGCAGGCAGTGGCAGTGGCAAAGGCATAGAGGAGTGGCAGCCGCAGCTACCGCATTATCCAGATCACGTTGATGCTTCTGACATTTTAGGTTCAATCCCTGTGGGGTTTCCGCTCAGCCAACATGCTGCACTCCGCACATACACACACACAGCACACACACACACAAACAGCACACACACACTTGCAGGCATAATTTTGTCGCTGCAACATTCGCAATGATGACAGCCAGCAAGGATGCGGATATGTGCGGCAAGTGCGGGTGCACGGTTTCCACTGCGGCTGCAATGCGGCAACAGCTTCTGGCGCAGCTCCTTCTACTGATAGCTCTGTGATTTTATCAGCAACAATTTCCATTTTTCATTCACCCAGACCCGCCCCGAGCCCCGCCCCATCCAGTCCCGCCGCTGCCCGCCCACTCTCTCACTGCATTATTTAACGGCGGACTGGCTGGCAATGTGAGCCAAGGAAAGTGGCCACAAATAGAGCGCCCATAAGCCAAATCCTTTATTTGCCAAAGGAAGCGGCGACAGTGGCACTAAAAAAATATAGAAAAGAAAATATGCATAAAAAATGTTGAGCTAGAAAATTAGAAAAATGCCAGCCAAGGCAGCCCCTCCCTCCCTCACTCTCTCTCTCCATCATTCTCTCCAGGGAAAACCTTGAAACTGGATGTGCCAAAGCTGAAAACAAAAATGTTTCAGCCGCTTTCTGTCGCCTGTGTGGCGCGACCCAATTCCCCTGGTGGCGATGGCACTAGTTGAGGATCTTGTGGGCCTCCTGCAGCCTCCCCCAGCCACTGGGCCACTGCCAAAGCTCTGTCATCTTGCATGGAGTGGAATCCGAGTGTCACCATTGAGTGGAAAAGACATGCTGGCTGCCAGGTTAGCGGGGCCACAGCGGAATTATCACATTCTACATTTTTAAAGCGATTTGAATGTATTTAAAAAAAAAAAACCATAAACTAACGAGAGCCGAAGCATACCTAAATAAGTACACAAAGTATCAATAAGGGGTTCCCCCCATAACTTTGAAGCCATCTAAATTCAAAGTACAGTCATTAAAAACGCTTAAATCGCAGCTCGGAACTTCTGAAAATGAAAGGAAGTCATAACCATTTCGAAATCTGAACCTTGTAACGAAAGGTAAAACTTCGAAGCGAGTGGAAATTGCATTTGAAATGAGATCGTAAAGAAAGCCATTTCCCGGGGTCTTGCAGCTCCCCAAAAAGCCAACTCACCGTCATCCTTGAGAGCATTGTCGAGGGCCAAAAAACGAGACGCATCAATATCGATGGCTTCGAAATTAACCTTAATTATGAGGGCTCTGAGTACATGAGATGCGAGTTCGAGTGACAGTTATTGTCCAAGGGCAAAGTCAACTGTGATTTCAAGGGGAACCCCATGCCGCCCAGCCCAATCGTAAATAAGTTAGCTGGCGAATGGAAGGGCCATAAAAGCGAAAGTATCGTAAAATCGTTCTGCCAAATCAGCGACGACGACGACTACGTCGAGGACCCGGGCAAGGACAACAACCGGCAAGCTCAACAGGCGCCACCATCACTCAATGGACCAGAAATGGCAATGGGATTCGGAATGGGAATGGGAATGGGAATGGGAATGGACGGGGCCACAACCTTTAAATCAAACAAGGCCAGCACGCACGTACGCCTTCACGGCCAGGACAACGAGAATGGATGAGGCACTGAATCACCCGAATCGCCCCATTCGGCCATTGGCCGCCTGTCAAATTAAGACGCACTCATCGGCCCTCGGAGGTTGTAATTTGTGGTGTATTTATTAGTGGCAAGGTGATCGCCTCTCTTATCGATGCCCCATAAGTTATGGGACTCCAATTAAATAGGGCCAGGGATTTTGTTACAGAAGCTTAATAATGCATATGCACTATAAGGCTTTCTGAGATGGCACTGACTACCTTTGATACAGATGCCACTGCAACTGCGGCAACTGCGGTCTTCTCCTTGGTGACACTCTCTTTGAGGTCACACACATTTATCATAAGCCGGCTGGGCAGCTCCCAGGACGTCGTCCTCCCAGGACGTCGGTTGACACCTAAATGATTCCGATAAGTACCTTAGCGGATGTGTACATTTGTCGAGTGACTTGTTTTGCAGCTCCCATTCCGGCACATCCTTTGAGCGCCTCGCCTCCTCGGTCCCTCTGTGCATATTTGAAGATGCAGAAGTTGGGAATCAGTCGACTTGCGGTATTTGCCACCTAAGCTGCTTTGTAACTTGCCCGGCCGGAGCGGTGTGCTGGGCGGGATTTATGAATTTGACTTCGGCCTGAACCACTTTGCTCCACTTGAGTGCCACTACAGAGCCAGCAAGCCGGCAAAGTGGCAAAAGTATGTAAATGTTCAGAGTGGGGCGGATGCTGGGGAGTGGGAATACAATTTTACGAATATGTAAATAGTTTTTGACAAAAGGAGTTGTCACTGCATCAAGTTGGGCGGTGGCCGCAAAAATTCAAAATTAAAATTTTCCAGCACACATAGACCAGCGGCGAGGAAAACTCCAAGGGGGGAGGAAGCCGGAGAAAAGTTTGCATTTTCGGGGCTGCAACAAAATTAAAATATGCCACAAAGCGTGGCATGTCGAAGATGCAGGAACACCCCGGCATACACATGCCAGGAGAAAGGATGTGGGTGTGGCAGCAGCACCAGGAGCAGGACCAGGACGCTGTGTCAAGAAAGGCAGCCACAGCAAAGCCTACAAGGCGGCTTTGGGAACGCTGGGGGAACGCTGCTGATGAACCCCCAGTGGAACTTTCATGAGCCAAAGCCAACAACATTACAAATTTACACAGCTGCGGGTGGGTATAGAGCTGGAGTTGGAGTTGGAGCTGGCTTCGGTTTCGGTTCGGCTCGGGCTCTGGTGATGAACCAGGAGACGTGGCGCATACACGTGCCCAACGAATTGGCGGTGGTGGGAGTAAGAGTGCCAAAGGGAGTTGGCACCAGGACATAGCAGGAGGTGGAGGCATCATCATCATTTTACGCTTTGCGGCATCGTCGGCGGTGATGAGGATGCGGATGGCGATGCCGATAACGTGGCCAACCAGCGCAGACGACAGTGGAGAAAGTTTGCCAAACTGTGCAAATTAAATGCGAAATCTAAGTGGAAACGTACATATTCGTGTAGCTCATCAATAAAGGAATGAAAAATTGATGAAATAATACATTATTGAAAGCATAATTTCCCCTGAAAATTTAAGGAATACAACTTCCTGACAATGGTATTTAAAGAGCTTACTTTCACATATGTTTGCAATGGAAGTATTTATTTTATGCGATACTCAAGATAATCAAAAAGTGATCTGCAAATTTAAAACCTTATTTATTTGATAATATTTTACAGGATGTCTTCTCTGGTATTCTCTTCTATAAGAAAAGTATTTTTCCGGGTGTAAATTGGTCTTAATTTCCATTATGCTGCCCAGACTGTTGCACATTTGCATGCGGGCCAAAAGGACAGGTGTCGTGGGAGCCAGAAGCGATGCGCCATATGATGCTTTATCTCCTGCTCACCTGCTGGCGTCCGTCGCCTTCTGATTGTCCTGGAAGCAGCATCGTAAGGATACACATATACTCACGTGCAATTAACCGCAGAATCAGAGCACATCAATACGTGGCCAGCAGTTTAAGCGGGCTTGGATGCTGAGCCTCCTTCTGCCAAGCGATTGATTGGTCCAGGCTTTAACAAGGAGTTCCTACTCAGCCTGAAAATCTTCCTTTCATTGCTTTCATTATTTATTACCTGATATATTAAGTTAAAGCTAGTTTTAACTTTGGATTAAACCTATAATAACCTGTTACTATCCCTTTATTGGACCTTTTTGCATTGAATAGCAAGCAATAGATCAATCCACTTGAGTCAAGACATAGAGAATTGATGTTAGCCATATAATCACGTCTAAACGCTGTCGTTAACAAATGTATAATTCCCCTGACTGGCGTCATTGCAATGCAATTTCTCGGGATATAAATCACACGGAGACGCTCATTTGCATATACAGCAGCGTTCGCTCGTTAGTGTAATTGATGATAAACCAGCAAATACTAATTTGTGGATACTTCGCTTTGCAGATTGACATCTCCTGTCGCAACACAAAGAACACCGTCAACGCGCTCCTGACGCGCACGAACTTTGTGACTCTGAAGTACGTGACCGATGGCTGGGGAACGGATGCGAATGGCTTCAAGTTGGTGATTACGTCGGTGAAGGATCCCAGTAAGTGGAGCGACCCGATCCCGATTACGTAAGCTAATCCTTGGCATTCTTCCTTCCCTTCCGCAGAGCACACCTGCAAGGACTTTACCTGCGCCACCCGCGAGTTTTGCATCCATCCCGATCTGCTGTGCGATGGTGTCAATCATTGCGGCGACAACTCCGATGAGTCAGTGCAGAATCTGTGCCAGAGTAAGTATAAGTCCTTAACTGCAACATTTTAGATCCTTGGAAGATCCTTTAGATCCTTTGAAGTCGAGAATTTATGGATTCTTTTCCCTCCTTTCAGGTGAGGCGAGTAGCACAGTCTTTGGCATGGACATGACCTGGTTCGTCTTGATTGTCGTGGGCGTACTGCTGGTGCTCAGTGCCCTCATCGTGGCCGTGGCCATATGCGTGTGCCGGCGTCAGGACGAGAATGCCGCCAATCAGAACACCGCGCTCCAATGTAAGATCAAGGTATACAAATATGAAATTGGACCTGGAATGACCCCTTGATCCTTTCAGTGCACCACAATGCCGACACGAATGGTTCGTCGAAACATCTGCACTACCATGGCATCAGTGTCGGCGGCACGCTGACGCGGGAGCACACCCAGCTGCCGACGTCGGGAAACTGGCATCACCCTGCGGGACCATCCGGGTACCACCGCACTCCACACAGCTACTTGAAGATGGCCACCAAAGTCCGTCCCATTTGGTGCTTGGCAAATTCCGTCAATTAGGTCAAGATCTATCGCATAACTCCGCCGGGCTCAGCCAGACGAACATTGCCGGAGCTGGCGCCGCCGGCGCTGCGCAGAAGGACGAATGGTTCGTCTAGGACCAACGCCTGGGAGCATTGCGAAAGAACCGATTGACTTGAGCACAATAATCTGTACTTTATTAAGTAAATTTATGGATATTTGCAGAGCATTAAATGAAGTGGGTATAAGCTGATATATTCCCCTTTTATACGTATTAATTTACTATCGTTGCAGGACTGTACGACTATATTTAACAACAATTAGTGTGGACATCACCGCGCAGGGTGTATTATACAGAGATCTCTCTTCGTACCCAAGCAGAGACTCGAACGCATTGGGCAGGACTTGCCGGTCCTGTCGGATAACCAATGCATCTGTACATAGTCTATAAATATATATATCAATTATAATTTAACTGATTAACACTGCACGCTGGCTAAACAAGATCCTAAACCTGAACCTGACCCTGAGTCCCTATCATAAGTTGGTGCAAGTACATACGTTGGCATTTATTTAGAGTAATTAATTATTTACGTTTAGAAGGCAGGTGGAATAATTAATGATCTTCGATTATAAAGTCAGTTTGCATTGCATTGCGGATTGCGTTCGATATGTGCACAGTTGAAAGTAACATTAAAGATATTGTATAACGAATCCGGAGATAGTCACAGATTCTGAAAGGAACAATCGTAAGCATTTAACTGAATTGTGAACAGAAACCCAGAAGCAGAAAAACCGTACGAAGTATTAAAGCTCAACATGAATAACCGAACACTTTCATTAATATACATTTTCCGAATCTAATCAATTTGAGATAACTGAACGTTTTTACCAAAAACTAAGCTGAATTCTAATCACAAAATGGACACAAGAAGATCAACAAAACAAGGGATGTACATAAGTAGTCGACAATATACTCACATACTTACTTACAAAATAAAGAAGAAACGGAAGCGGAAACGGAAACCGAATGTCATTAAGCGGAAACTTCGAACGTAACTGTGTCACCTCCTGAATACTTCACCGCCACTTCCCATTGTCCACGTGGAGACTCCGATAGAAGCAAACATTTCACCGAGAGACTCATTCAAGGAACTCATCAAGGAGCCAAAGAACCGATATCGAAACCGAAACCAATGCTAAGCGGAAATATTCTGAGACATTAAGGACAATACAGTGAAATCTTTTGCTTTTGATACAACTAAATTGAGACGGTGCCGTGGTGCATGGTGCATTTTAATCTACAGAAGTGTCCGAATACGAATACAATTTTCTACAATCAACAACCGAAATGGGATTCTACACAAAATTAAACGTAAAACCGAGTTAAAAATTGATACATTTTGCTACAAAATCGAATGATAACGATCATATACATATATTGACGACAATGTGCATAGGAGGCGTCACTTGAGAAAACCAAACTAAAATGCTTCAAAATGATTGTAGTACTTCCCGCCGTTAATATTTTTTTAAATATATCGTACATACTACAAGAATACAGATAATACTTATACTAAGAAGCAATATGTAAGAACTTTTTCCGCTGCTAAACAAAATATTTGTCTTTCAAAATACTTCCATAGGCCCGGGCCCAGTTTTTGCGTATCCTCGATTTTTCTTTCCCAAAATAATACCTTCTTTCCCGTTTTGCTAAGCCAGAAGTAAATGAAACATAAATTAAATGCAGATAGGGGCGAAATTAAACACTAATCGGAGTGTTGGGAGACATGTGTTCAGCCCGATCAGTGCGATTAAGTCAAATTAAATTAAATTAGTTTTGTACTTAGCTGTAAAGTGAAGAAAAAACCCGAAACTAAATTAACTAACTAACTCCTAGGCATAATTTCCGCTGAAAGTCTCTCTCCTTTGTAACCCACTTTCCCTCCTCCTTTCTTTCGATTGTAAAACTACATACATACATGCGTCTTATACTATATATATATCATAAATTATAGGAAAATGGTATTATGATGTATTATGATAAATTGAATTTTTAACCAAAACTTATAAGCAAATTGTATTAGGCGTCAAATTTTAGAAGCGAGTGGCGAGGAGCATACGTTATGGGTATGAGCTGAGGCCGCATTCATACCATACCATACATGGCAACAAATTAATCTTAATTACTTAAAAACGACGATAATAATTGAAACTAAATAACAAACTGAATAACCACAAAGCTAGTTTATGCAATACAGGAATATGGAATACTGAAATTATGCGTCAAGTAAACAAGTAAAACGTTTAGGCGAGATTGTATTGTAATATCTAATCGTAATTGTACTCGTAATCGCATGCCTACTCCCCAGCACTGGTGAAAATCGGTTAGATCATGTCGTACGTACGTATATGAGTGTAGTTAAAATATACATACATATTTACCTAAATACAAATCAATCGAAAGCGGTGGCACCTGGATCAGTGAGCGATCAATCAAGCAGGTAGCAATGCCTGATGCCTGATTGATCCATCGATCTCCGCCAGGTGTCCCAGAGATGGTTTTGTAAAAGCTAATTAGGGAGTGTGGATGGTGATGTTGGGAAGAGCTTTTCGTTTCTCCCAGTCTAAGTGTTACAATGTGTTACAATTCATTTTTTACCTTCAACACAGTCTTTGCCGCAATTAGTCGAACTCTACTTAGTATATTTATGTATATGTATGGTACTTACATGTCTGTATGTATTGTACTTGAATAAAAGCAAAAGCGAAATCCATGGAAAGCCTCCTGCTTTGCCCACGCAATCCATAGCCAGGACTCGATTAGGTATAAAAAAGGCACTTGGGTTCAGTAGAATATCATAAATTGAGAGCTCATTTTTTTGTGGATGGGTGTGCTGGAGCCTCGACTCCATGGAATGGATTACTATGGGATTAAAGGTAGTTAAGTATAGAGATCGACTAGGTATACATCCGAAAGGGAGAGAGCCGTAGAGCAAATGTTATGCGAAATTGGGCAATAGAATCGATAATCCTCTAGGGAATATTAATATCCACACCCTGATTACGGTATCCACAAGGCAAAAGGTCCACAATTTTTAGAGTTTATCACTTTGGTTCAATAAGGAAATGAAAAACCTAAAGTAATGAGATTTTACCAATACCTACCAGCAAAAACAACAATAACTAACCCAATTCGAATGAATGATTAATAATAGCCTAGGATGGGGACGCGTAAGAAATGCTTAGCTTTGTGTTAAATTGCTGTTAAATATAAATGTACTTGTACAATGATAATAATTACGATGGCATTGAAACACAACAAAACACACAGTCAGAACAACAACAAACAGAACACACCAAACGATCAGACAATGCAAGAACAGAACCCAAATCCAAATGAAACTAATTATAATAAAATAAAGAATATAAAACGTTAACTTCATTCTTGTTTCGCTTGAGGTCAGCTTAGGAAATTAAGCAAGGAATCAAGGGTAAGCCAATTTTGTTTCGATCAAATAATATTAAAT
This sequence comes from Drosophila bunnanda, assembly GCA_035046265.1. Lineage (NCBI taxonomy): Eukaryota > Metazoa > Arthropoda > Insecta > Diptera > Drosophilidae > Drosophila > Drosophila bunnanda. Next base: position 12,235,945 of record JAWNOB010000075.1, read on the forward strand.
ATAGATAAAAAATAAACTAATATTCACTTAGACGATGAATTCCTCCTTTGAGAGTTCCTTTTTGTCGGCATATAGAATCATCTGCAGACCGCGCCTCTGGCGCTGTTCCGCCTGCTGCCGCCTGCCGTGGACTTGGGCCAGGCAATTAACCAAGGAAACCACAAAGAAGAACACCATGGCGTAGGCCAAGTACTCGAAGAGCCGTACCACGACAATGAAGCTATCCTGGGAATCTGATTTGCCGCCTCCGTGCATCTGCTGCTTGGTGGAGTGCAAAACCCCCACGATGAGCTTATGCACCGACGCTCCAAGATAGGGCACCTGGAGCAGACGGATCGCCAATTGCTCGACCAGATCGTCGGTGAATGCCATAATGACGCACACCTGTTGGATGGTGGCCTTGATCAAAGCCTTACCAATCAAAATGGCCTCGAAGAACCTCCAAAAGGGCACCAGGAAGTGGCCACAAATGATTCCAGTTATGTCGAAGAGCGGATTGGGCACACTCGCGGCAAGCAGGATTAACACAAAGGGCACTCGTCCCATCCGTTCAGCTATTAACAGCTTGACCCGCTCCAGCAGACTTAGGCCAGCACCTGGTCCTCTGTTTGCCACCATCTCCGATTCCTCGATCTTACCCGAAAGCCGGGCGCTACGTGCCACAAAGTATGAGGGTAACTCTCCCAGGACCGTGCCCACGCCCCAGAGCAGTGCCTCCGGTCGGACCTTCGCCAGGATTAACCACAAATCACATTCCTGATGATTGTAGGGCTTTGGGGGACAAATCTTCTTGTCGGGATAGGGTGGCGCCGGAAAGTTCAGGGTACCGCACTCGTAGGCCGCCAGAGTTACGGCGGCTATGTGAGGACCCAGATAGAGCAGGAAGGTGTGCAGCCCGGCTCCGAATCCCACAGACGTGAGCACTCCCAGGAACAGCCAGTAGACCGCGAATCCAAGGTAGTGCCAGCAAGAAGCCACGTAATAGGCTTGAGGACCTGGAAGGAAGCCTATAAGCCCCAGAAACAACAAAGTGCCCAGCAGCCATATGTTCATTGACTTGTTGTAGGCGTAGAGGAGGAACTGATAGACTTCAATGCCGGCATATTTTAAGGTTTGCACAGGACGTCGCCAAAGGACCAGGGACTTCCACTCCAGGCGCTCTTCGGCAGTCTCACGGGTTGTATAATTTCCGACTATGTTTGCTGCCATAGTAGCCTTGTTATGTTACAATACTTGCTACTTTGTTCTAAATCTACGTTCCAGAAGATTTAAAGAGAAAGCTATTCCAAAGCAGCAATGATAACTAATGTTTATGAATTTGTATATCTCTGAGAGAGAGCTATCATTTTAGTCTCTCGGGCTCTCACCCTCTTTCTCTATGTAACTACCTGATTCGGTATGCCTACCTCTCTCAGTGCATCTATAGAGGTAGCTTCTTCGCTCTATGCCGCTATGCTCATCTCCAGAGATACCTCTTTCGCACTCGCCCTTATTTTCTGTGTTCTCTTGACTCGGAGACTATAAATACGAGGCACGGCCATCGCTCTGGCTTTAGTGTGTACGTGGCCTTTCAAGTGCTTACATCTGTGCTGATAGTGATAGTGATTTTCCTGCGTCCCCGAGAATATTGCCTGAGCAATGGAATACATTTGGATGACGTGGAAGATCACTTCGATGGTACCATAAGAACCCTAAGTGAAGTCAACAAGTCACCTAAGTCTACACTGGCAGGAATTAAGCAATGACGTGTCTCCCCTACTCAGGTAAGTCCTAAGCATGACTATTATATTATTTACATATATAGATGCTCTATCAGGCCAAGGTCTAGAATCATCTGTCCTAGCTTTGCATTTATTTTCCAATTGATTCCCTTGTTGCCAAGAACCTTACTTAATCTTAATTGAAAGTGATACAGCAATATTTAATTGAGATATATACAAATGTATACTCAAAGGTAACTGCCTAAATTAATTATAAATTATTTAAGAGTATTGATTACTTACTCTTACGATAGTTTCAAAACTGACCCTGATTTTGGCCACCTTGTGCTTCATTATTATACCCTTGCAGGGCATTATAAGTTTAGTCACAAGTTTGCAATGCAATGAAGGAGGCATATCTGACCACCTTGAGTAAATATACATTGTTGATCAGCATCAACAGCCGACTCTCCCTGTCTCTATCTGTATATTGATCTCTCTCACTCACACACTCTCTCTGTAACTCTACCTGATTCGGCATGACTACGTCTCTCTGTGCATCTCTAGAGGCAGCTCTTACGCTCTATGTCGCTGTGCTCATCTCCAGAGATACCTTTTGCCCTCTCGCTCTCACTTTCTCTGTTCTCTTGACTCGCAGACTATAAATAAGGGGCACGGCCATCGCTCTGGCTTTAGTGTGTACGTGGCCTCTCAAGTGTTTACATCTGTGCTGATAGTGATAGTGATAGTGATTTTCCTGCGACCTGCGAGAATACTACCTGACCAATGGAATACATTTGGATGACGTGGAAGATCACCAAGTCACCTAAGTCTACACTGGCAGGAATGAAAGCAATGACGTGTCTCCCCTACTGAGGTAAGTCCTAAGCATGACTATTATATTACTTATATGTAAGTAGATGCTCTATCAGGCCCAGGTCTAGAATCATATTTCCGTTGCCATAAACCTCACTACTTAATTTGAATTGAAAGTGATACAGCAACTTTTATTTGAGATGTATACAAATGTATATTGAAATGCCTAACTTAATTATAAATTATTTAAAAGTTATTCTTACCCTAACGATAGTTTCAAAACTGACTCTGACTTTGACCATCTTGTGCTTCATTCAAAGGCTTGTAGGGTATTATGATTTCAGTCAAAAGCTTGTAACGTACTGAAGGAGTCATTTCCGTCCCCATAAAGCATATATATTCTTGATCGGCATCAACAGCCGAGTTAATTTTTTAAAATTTCAAATTTGGTATGCATATATATTAACCTACTAAAAAGTAACATAGGAAAGCTTTCCGAATTAAAATTAATGCGTTTTTGGCTTAGTTATGATCGATTTTACATACGTACCCATGATCCCATGGATACCTGCAAAGATATAAACACCTTGGCTTGCATTATAGTTTTATTTACTTTTTGGTTGTTCCCCTACAAATTGGAATGATAATGATTAAGATATAGGATATAGTAATACAGTTTTATAGATTCTTATCTGTATTTTAAACCAATCTCAGAGTTTGGTGCTGCCAGTGATTAATTTGCCCGGAATGAATATTTCAAACATATTGATTAAGATATAGGAAAATGTCTTAAATTTAATTCTTGTTGCCAGTGATTCAATGAATATTTAAATGATAATGATTATTTTAATTAAATTTATATAGTATTATAATCTGCCTCTTAAAGATCCTTGAGTGCTTCCTGTTGCCAGTGATTCATTGGGCCAGGTGGAAGAGATGTGAGTTTACCATCAAAATTCTCATTATTCTCCACTGCCAAATTTTCATCCTCGCACTGGTATTTAAATTTACTGATATCGTTTATAAAATTGTCAATTTCCATAGTCTCTTCGGGCCCCATGGCTTCCTCCTTCAAACTGTGCATCGATTTAGCACTGCATACAAGAAAATTATGTTTTATATTAGGGTAAGAAATTAATTAACTAAAACTTACATGATCATGAAATGATTTTCTTGCAGACGCAAGCCTGTCAGCAGAGGCAAAACACTTCGCAGCGGCAGAAGCCGATTCCGTTGACGTGAATTGGTCACATCCGATCGCCGGACACCCATGTTTTTGATCAACAGATGCAGTAATTCTTGGAACACGATCAACCTCAGAAGCCAGGAATCAAAAGCGGTGGCTTGCCTATCAATTATGGTCAGGTGAGCGTTTAAAATAGATAATAGCCGGGCTTTAGAGTTGTTCTTGTCGCTGGTCACGTGCAACAGTATGACCGGCAGGCAGCGGATATAGCCTTGAACGCGGTGCTCCAATAGGACACCTAAGAGTTGCTCCAACTCAAGGTCCAGATATTTCAGGGCTGTTGCAGTCTTAAAACAAAAGAGAAATTATAGGGCGATTTAGGGAAGGCATACAAGTCTTACTGTTTTATACTGGACCAACACCTTCCAGATACGATTGTTTGGCAAAGCCAAATGTTTCGATTGCATAAGCCGTCGGAACACGAAATACATCTCAGACACATAGCCCTCAACGGGTAGCTCGGGATCCGAATCTCTCGGCGGCAGAATCAACCAATCCAAAAGCGTGCTATATGTGGCATCATCCAGACTCAAGTCCGGAAGATTACCAATGTGCAGTATGAGATGAGAACAGAATAGATACTTGGCTCGCACAAAGGGTAGATTAGAGTTGGAAAGTTCCGACTTGCAGAAGTCGAGGAGCTGGTGCACTAAAAGCAATATCCTGACCCGAAAGTCATAATTTGATTTGTCTCGCGCCACATACAACATGACCAGCATGGTGGCCAAGCTTTCGCTGCCATAACAAACTGAAATCAGAAACAATACATCAATTTATGCGAAAAGTAAAGTCGCCTCACATCATACTTAGGCTTTCATTCTGAACGCGTTTCTCCAGCAGCAGCTCGGCCAAAGTCGGGTAGATGTCCGTCAGATGACGGACGTCAAACTTTTTGACAATAAGCAAAGAGTGCAGACGTCGTATACTATAGGCATAAGACTCCAGTAGCTCGACCATTTGGGATTCCTCTGAATCGGTATCCAACAGGTTAATCAATGAAGCCTGTTCCTCTAGTATATAATTCGCTGCTGAGCTATGAATCACATCATTTCCCGTGGCATCCACCGAACGAAAGATGTTACTGTAGAGTCCTTGAAACTCAGATTCGCTAAGCGTGTTGTCCTTGAGGAAGTTCTCCAGGCAGAACTTCTCTAGGTCCAAAAGCAGCTGCAAGATCAATCCAATATATAGTCTATATATATTACTACAGAATGTGGCCAGCTAATTCAGCTTACCTCTTTCTTCTTTTGAGCCACCGCCACAAAGTCCACCATACCATAGATACTGTAGAGTATAGCTCGAGTGCCAGTCTGGTGGGATGGGGACTCCACAAGACTTGGCCAACAGCGCAGCAAGTTGTTGATCTTCTCACAAGTCTCCGGAACTTTTAAGTAGTCTGCCATAAGCCGCTCAAAGAGTATGCTTACGGACTGGGCGGCAATAAGACTTAATTCAATTCGCACATTTCGAGCAGTGAGCACAACTAAGTAGGTCTCGAAGCAATGCACCGCTGGAAAATGAGTGCCCAGAATTTTCAGATATCTGCCCAACTCATTTCTGAACTGGGCATAGCTGAGATTCTTTCGGGGATTCCCCTGCGACTTGATGTACGTTTCCAGTATGTGTAGGGATATTTCCTCTTCCTGGTACTTGCGCTGGGATAGCTTGACGTAAACCTTGGCTGACATTGAAGAAACCAGCGAAAAAGAAAGTGGAGCCCGCACTATGAGCTGCAGCAGGATCTCGTGAAAACGGATCGTAAAGCATTCCGCGCTGACCAAGTGTCTGTTAAAAACATTACGGATTAGATTATAGTTTACATACAGATATGGGACGGCTTACTTCTGAAGAGTCATGAGATACTTAAGGGCAGCCATGAGCAGGCGCTTGGAAGTGCTCGACTTGAGTGTCTCAAAGATCACTGCCATATATTTGTCGGTGATCAACTCATTGGTGAACAGACGCAGATACAAGTTGTTGCCTTGATCCCGCTCCATACTTTTGGCGAACTGCTCGAGCATGATCTCTATGAATTCGTAGGCCTCGATGTAACTGTCGGGCTCGTCCATCTGAAAATGTAACTGCATGTAAACATCCCATGGTTAATGGATTGGCTCCTACCTGAATGGTGAGGATGCAGAAGACAAAATCAAGGGCTGACTTCTCCACGCCGCAGAAGGTCTTGTAGTACACCTCGAACATGTCCAGCATGGGTGTCACAACCACATCGCTGGTTGCCTGATAGCTGTAATCATTCATAAGTAATTGAATATAACTTCTGTCGAGGCACTCACAAGATTCCATAGCGGACATCCACCGCGAGGGTCAAGCAAATCTCCTTGAGACCATCAAAATGAGAGTATTTTGGCAGCAGCGTTGACAGTCCGTTTAAAATGTAAAAGGCTGCATGATTTTGAGATTGGGAATGCCAGTGTCATTAAGTGTTACTTACACATCCTGGCCAGTGGCTCGCAGAGAAATCGATCCGAGGACGTGGCGCTGGTTAACTGCATGCTACCGGAAATGGAGTGCACCACCTTCATCCAGACGATCACCACCCGCAGGTAGGCGGATACCGGATGCGTAAGACGATCGAACCGGCAATTTTCCACATCCAAATTCAAAGCGGATGCGTAGTGCGACAATAGCACGGGTAACTCCTCCAAAAATGCTTGCACACCGTTCATCAGTTTCTGATCGGGATTGAAAATATAGTTAGGGTTGTCGGTGCGGTACGGATGGTCCTGCGTCCAGAAGAAGTCCTCTACGACCACGTTGAATCGGAGGTCCAGTACCCGGAAGCATTGGCCCACAAAACGATGCGACACTCGTGTGACCCAATTTTCCGGATCAGAGGTCACAGCTGTCAGGAAGGCCATAGCGAACTCCTTGGTTACGTACTGAAAATGGGGTTTTATCATGTGGATCGGTATGGTATTAATATGGGCACAAACTTCGATTTCGGCGCCAGTTGAAAGAACTGTATAAAAATCCATTTTAAACGCTTTTCACAAAATGGCTTCTAACTTTTTATGAACCCTTTTTCAGTGTTGCAAAGCTATAGATCGCGAAACCATTAACTGTTATCGATTTCTGAAAAATAAGACAATCGATCACACTACTGATCGTGAATTGAATTTTAAACATTTAAAGAAGAAGATTAAAGACACAAGGGTTCAAAAGACCCGACATTCCCTAGTTGTGTCAATTCAAACACCAGCTTCAATTGAGATTTCCAACAAACTGTTTATTTCTATTTATGTTTGTACATTCTGTATTTGGTGAAACACAGCTCATATTAAAAAATGCATATATTTACAGCAGAGGTTTCACATGTAATACGATCGATAATGCCTAAACCTCGAATAAACCAAATGCGCGTCTAATACAAAATGCAATTACAAATAGTTTTCGTTTAACTAGCCGTAGGTAATTAATTTAAAAGCTCACTTAAGCTAAATAGTGTGTACTTCGCGGGTGGGCCCGAGGGCAGTCGGATTCACAAATACTTGAAAACGCCAACATTTGAAATGCGACAAATCGTTGTCACTCTGGGTTGCCCAGGGCAAACTGACACTAGAGCAGGTCGGAGGCTATCGGATAGCCGGCGTGAGACAGGCACTTTAGTGACCCTTCAACTTTATCCTTAGAGTTATGCCAGGTCTGGCAGCAGATCTGATCTTTTTGGTTTTACGCTTGTACTGGGATTTCCTCGCTGGTGCTAGTACTTTTTGAGTTGCTCGTACGTGATGAAGAAGATGATGTTCCAGGGTCCCATCCTGACCCAGGTGGGTATGAATCCCTTGTAAAGGGCTAGGAGTCCCTCGTTTCTGATCGTCTGCACGGCGCAGTCGAGACTCCCGCTGTACAGCTTTGGTGTGGCTGCTGCCGTGACAACGCCGTTCATCGACATGCTCACGTGCCGCTGGTTCATCAGGCGGGTCTGTTGTGGGGGATGAAAATAAATCTCGGTTCCAAAAGTCTTACTAGATTGCGCTACTACTTACCCGGATGACATCGATGGGGGTTGAGGCTATGGCACTGCCCAGACTGGCAATAAAGCTTGAGCTGCAATTTGAACGATATATTTACGAGGAACTTGAAAGCTATTCTACACTGTCACTTACATGAAATGATTGGCCACGTGATCTCCAAAGGCGGTCATCAGCTGCAGCTTGCAAAAGTCATAGACGGGTAGCTCCACAGAGGCGATAACCACGGCACGCTGAGCCGTTGGCCCCACGCCGCGCCACAGTCCACGGACGCCCTCGTACTTGTATATCTCCCCGAAGCAACCCAGAAGGCTCTGGTGCTGGCCCTTCCCGTGCACTTGCATGCGCACCTTCAGCACATCTGTGGGATTGGCGATGGCCGAGGAGATGGCTCCAGCAGCCGCCGCGCACAATATATTGCTCCAGACCCGCTCGCTTCCGTCCTCGTTTGTCAGCAAGCCGCGCTCGTTGGCCAGTTTCTTGAGTGTATAGTAAGTGCCGAACTTGATGGTGCCGTAGGTGGCCTGTCGCAAAACCGCTGGCCAAATGCTGCAAGGGAAAGTAAATATATTCATTAAAGTGCTATAGGCTATTGCAAATACAATTAAATTATCAGGTTCACAGTGATGCTTTGCCCTGATATCAGTTTCAGATACAAAGTCTAATGGGTTAGCAGACAGCAGGGCAAAGTTCGCTGACTGATTAAACTTTTGGCCCGCCGCGAGTATTCCTTATCAATAAGTGTCTGATTCTACAGTAAAAATTATAAACATAGGCTATTTCTATAAATAGCTGTATCTACATATCTACCTATTAAGACTTAGTTCACACTTTAAAGTTCCCCGTACAAAGACCCTACTGTGCTTCGCCTCATTCCAATTATGATGCTCCCCAGCGGACGAACACGTGACCGTCACACGTTTGCGATGATAAGAAGCCACTGCTGTGATGGACCCATGATGTGACAGCGTGCGCGTGGAGTGGAGATACCCAACATTCTTACCCGGAATACAGGGCCCTGAGACCCTCCTCGCGGGAGATTTTCACAAAGGCATCGGTCATGCCGCGATATCGCAGTTGCGAGAAAGTTTGGTCGATTTTCTGACCTTGGATTTGGAGGCGCGTCTTGGTGGTGTCGATGGGAAAAGTGCCTGCAATGTGAATACGTAAAGATTTGTTTACAAAAGATTCGCTGGGGAGATTAGGAGCTGTCCGATTCCGCTGTCGCCCAGACTAGCGGCTAGCCAGCTGGAGAGGCAGGGGAATAGAAAGGTGTCACCACCTCTGTTTTTGTTTACCAAATTCCGCCGTGATCGATGCAACGCCGCCGTAAACAAAAGGCCGCCAGTCCTTCACTTCCGCCATGGCGCCGCACCTGTTGATGTCCGGATTCGAGTCGAATTACGCCCTGCTTCCTACCGTATCCAGCCTCGGCAAAATGTCGCACTACCTGGCAACAAATTGATTTCCGCTTCGCGACTGCCTTTGCATCCAGAAAGGAAAATATGGAATTAACGCAGTGCACCGGTGTCCAATTGGAAAATTTGCGTAAGTTTTGCCAGCAGTGTGGCCAGTTTAGGTTACTTTAAGTTAGTAAAGCTAATAGCTTATAAACTTGAAATAACCAAGTGTTGCCAGACAGCTGCAGTGTAGCGTTGCCAGACTTTTCAACTTCGATTTGAATTAACGGCCAAAGTCGGTTCGTTTATTTGAAAAATAGCATTTGGGAATCGTTACTATTAAATAACTTTGAATATAAAGAAAACCATATACAATATCAAATAATATAACATAGATATTTGTGTATGTAAGCCAAAAATGTCTTTAAACATAGATTAATAGTAACGGTCAATCAACAACGAACAACAAATCGTCCAAAAGCCATGCCAAAAGTAGACCAAGAAACTCCAGCGAGCAGCGAACTTTAAATGAATATTTTATTCGCCATCGACAGCAAGTTAAATTAGCGACGACGATCTGGGAATTCCTAGCCACCATAGCCCTGGCCTCGTGGTCCATCTGGGGATCTAGTGCAAGTTCTCCGGCATTAGTTGGCATTTTGCGATTTGTTTTCGCCCTTGCTTTTTGTTTATTTCGTTGCCAAAATTCGCATAATTACAGGTTGTTTTGGGGGAAGCAAAAATCCGATAGCAGTGTTTACTATGATTTTTCTATGTTTAATTCACGTCACTCGCCGATCGCCGCGGAACCGGATCGTGAAAGTCGGCATCGACGGCGTCAGACGGTCGCCGGGCTTATGGACCAGTTTGATGCCGTTTAGATCCAGCAGATCCAGTGGGTTTAACCCGAAAATGGGCAGGCGAACAAAAGCGGAGAGTCCGCTAACAAAGAATTTGGCAAGTCAATTTAATCTCTGCGGCCCATTGTTAGTCGCAGGCACAAATGTAATTTAAAATCGCTTTACAGCTTATTTCACTTCGCTTGGCATTCCGCTGCCGGTTTCTCCACTAAGTGATTTTCGCCAGTGGAGCGTTCCCGTCGCGGTTCTCCGCCGGACTGCCGGATCGAAATGCGGGGGCGTGCGCGTAAATTGACCGTTTCGGATTTGTTTGCAAATCAAATTAGCGGATCAAGTCAATCGGACTTGATGCGAAATGCGTGCGGCTATATGGAATTTATTGAGACGTGAACTTCAAAGCTATATAAACATTACGAAAAGCTGCAAACTGGTATAAAAACTTTCTTAAAACAACACAAATTACCTTTAAAATAAATATATTTTTGAAGGCCATGTGGGTTAATTAATATTGTCCACAAGTGTGGCTTTATATGTTAAATTAAAACACATATTCTTAATACATACAGTTTCCTATCTGAGTCAAGGAAAACTTATTATTATTATAAAAACGAAAAAATATAAAATAAACCAATAGGGCTCTAAAACATAAACGCGTGCCAGGCACAAAGTTAGCATAGATCTCTCATATAACTGCTTTAGGTTTAATCATTGTACCTGGTTACTCACCTCTCTGGCATGCGGAAGTTGCCCAAAAAAGAGGCAGTTACCATATTGGCTTTAATTCTATTTCAACTTTAAATATTTTAAATGTAATTCGTCAAGGTTTCCATCAAAGAGAGGATCGGACAACACGTGTAACCAATTTTAAATTAGAAAACTATAAAGGAAAAATAGAATGACTTTTAGATTTCTAGATGAAGAGATCTCAAAATCTTATGCACAAGTTAGTGATGCCATAATTAAGTCGGTCGGAAACGCTTCCTTATGACTTTTATGGAGAAGTACCAAAAAATTAAAAACAAAAAAGCATCGCGACAAATGCCAGTTTTTATACCCTTGCAGGGTATTATAGTTTTAGTCAAAAGCTTGTAACGCAGTGAAGCAGTCATTTCCGACCCTATATATCATATATATTCTTGATCAGCACCAACAGCCGAGTCGATCTAGCCATGTCCGGTCAAAAAATAAATTTTCGAAAATTTTCCGAAATTTCAAAAAAAGATAAGGGGTTAGTTACATCATTAAAATTTTCGAAATGCTTTCCGATTTAAAATTAATGCTTTTTTGGCTAAGTTATGAGATTTTTAAACTTTGACATGTCGAAAAAATCGATTCAAAAATCGTGAATATTTTAAGCTTATATCCTATAATTCGATTGCAAGCTGCAAGGGTATATTAACTCCGGCTTCCCGCATTTAGTTTCCTTTCTTGTTTTTTAAGAAGGTATTAAGACAGTAAAATTCGATTTAAATTCAGTCCCAATTCAAAGTTAATGACGGTTGTTTTTAGATTGAATTCCGATCTGGTTATTAAAAAAACAATGCCTCAAATAGTCATTAAAGTATTTCCCAAGTAACTAAATTCCCTAGACTCCCTAGATTCCCTAGATTGATGACCACCTTGCGAGGCGTTCCTAGTTCGACAGCCCCAATTTGGCAAAATGTTATTCCAAATCAATCAGCTAATGGCTCTATCAGGTATTCCCCAGAATCGAGTGGCAGAGCGCGGGGGAAAGGCGATAGAAATTTCTTTAATCCCAGACTCGATAAATTAATTTGTGGCTAATTTGCATATTTAACACACTGGCCTTTGTTTACCGTTTAGGAGTAAAAACCCCGACTATCCAAATCCGCATACGAGCAGAAGCCAAGTCTGGCGCCAAAGAAATTGCCAACAATCCATCAAGCTATCCATCCGATCCCCGCTCCGTCCGCTCCATGTGCTAATCGCCTTTGGGAATATTTACCACATAAGTATCTATATAGTGTGTACGGCGTGAAGATTTTATTACACACCGCCGTCGCTACTGTCGCCGGTCGTCGTGGAGAGTGACAGCCGGACGGACCGGTCCAGTCCGAATCGTTGCCCAATCGAATCTATTTCCCGATCGAACTCCAACTCGCTGATTATGCAGGAATTTCAGATGCGACGCCTGTCGCGTCTCCAAGTCGCCACAGTAAATTCTGGGAATCTGACAGATTTTATGATGGCCTAATATTCGCATCATATATTCATTTCCAGTCAAAACTATGCAAAAACATAAGCAGGCCCATCTGAGCTTCTTGTTTGACTTGAACTGGGTGTTGTGGGTCTGGGAAAGTCATAAATATTATAACTTTTAAATCAGCTATGTTTTAATAATTTGTTTGCTTAGACCTTCCAAGCACATTGTTTATTCTCAAAATAATTATTGAAACCAAGTATCCATTGCAAACAGAGTATCACTTACTACCGAGTTTCCCTTCAAACGAACAATATCGAACAAATTCTAGTCCCTTTTTACATCGCCAAATATATTTGTATAGTTTGTGGTGTAATGGCTTCCGAAAAAGAATTGATTGAACTGGTTAAATCGATCAGAGAGCCAACCAATTTGGAAAAACTAATGAAGTCCAAAAATATACTTAAGCTGAATTCCGAGGACAAGTCGAAGGCAAAGGAGCTGTTGATGGGACTGTTGGCTGCCGGTGTGCGTCTGGGATTCATTCACGAGTACAAGGAGCACTACTGCGATGCAGCCCACGCGGATGACATGATCGCACTCATGGGATCGGACTCGCAGTCCGATATAGACGATGTCAGTTCGGAGTCTATGGAAGGCTGGGGGGATTCTGGAGAGGACGAGTCCTAATGGTAGCAATAAAATAATAACATAACTGACATGTAAGACCGATTGTTCTGACATTTTCCGAACTCTTACAAGAGAATTTATCCTTCAGTTCAGGGGGTAGGATAGGGATATGCGCCCTGTAAACTCGAACCCACTGAGGGGCATATAGGAGGGAGTAAAACCACTACTAAATATCAGTTTTCCTCGATCGAATCCAGTTTTGGGCCAAAAAATAAGAAACCGGCAAAGTGAATGTTAACAACGGCCAGCCTGACTGCCTGCCTGCCTGCCTGGTACACAACTCATCCATAATGCATCACACCCGAGCGGCAATTAATCAACAATTAATTTTTCATAAATTGATCGTTTATTGGCTGAAGGCAGAAATTACCTGCTCGCTACCGTGTGCGCCGCTGGGCCAGCAGGGGGAGAAGGGTAATATTAATTACTAATTATGCGTGGCGTCAAAACAACAAAACTAAGGCACATAAATATTTATCGATTTGTCTGCGGCTTCAGTCACAAAACCCGAACCGTCAGAATGACCATATGTGTATGTGGGCTATGCGATGTCGATCTGGGAAATCGGAGACGACCTATGGAGGTGGCACGTAGGCCAGAAAGTGGGCAATAAAATGGAAACGAATAAACAATAAATCAACCGCAAATCGGTCGCTTCGAGTGGAATTTTTAGCTTACATACGTACAGTTCATTGCTGGGCTGGCGACCCTATCGCGATGCTAGGCTTGTGTCAGAAAACTAAGGAATACCGTGGAATACTAGCGGGCCAGGGTCCGGCCATAATTAATAAATTCCAGCGTGCGCCGACGAGCTGGCCAACCCGGTAACCCAGCCCCAGCCCCAGCCCCAGCTTCAGTCCCAGCTTCAGTCCCGGCAAACAAACAACAAATTGACGTCACACCGGGCTCGGACTCGGACTCCTCGCAAGTGCGACATGGGTATCAAGGCTTGCCGGCGATGGAGACGGTGGAAACGGGTTAAACAAGTAAAGAGATCTCGAGAACCCAAACAACAAACACAACAGGTAAGGGGGCCTTAATCAAAAACGTCGACTGTCTCAAAAACAACTCGCAACAGCAATTGGGCTGATCGAGAAGTTGAGGATTCCCTGGGGTACATCAACAAGTTACAAGTTACATGCAGGGCAGGTACAAAAATATATAATGTTTATTAGTGGTATTTGCCTAAAAGCCTATTTAAATTTCAAATAAACTTTGTAGTTTAAGCAAATAGTTTGCGTAATACACTGCGTATGAGTGATATTGTCTCCATTATATCACTCATACGCAGTGTGTTACAAATGTTACTCACATATAAAAGAACAACGAGCTGAAATGTGTCAAAATAAATGAAAACATAACTTTTCATGATGCCACATCTATAAAATATTTAATATTTCATTATTTACCAAGTCACACATAAAAGTCAAAGTGAACATTATGATTTTCATAAGAAATATTAAAGCCACTCTTCCAACTTGTACATCTAACTATAAAATCCCAAGAGCGTATACTTTTTGCGGCCACTGTGTACTGGTTTCTGGGATGCAATAAAATCGGTTAAAAGTCGGGAAGCGACTAGTTTTCATTAAGCGTTACGCCTTCTGTTGGCCCAAAGGTGGCGGCCGGCGACAAGTTGGCGTCAGCCAAATGGGATAATAAGGCCAGGCAGTAGCAATTTAAATTTTCAATCGACGCCAGGTGCATTGTTTCCTATATTTTGTAGCAGTGTATCTCACAGAGAATTAGTGAAATTGCTCGATTGCATATACATACAGATGCATGGAGAATTCGGATCAAAGTTTGATCATCAAACATTCAGAATTCAGGTAAAATGCTGTTGACACCAAAACTTTTATGAGTTTTTTATGATGCGAGTTTTTTTGGGATATAAATGAGGGTACAATGTAGATGATCTTACTTGGAAATACACAGATTCTCAGTGAATAATTTTACTCCTTAAAAATACACACTTGTGGCTTGGTAAATTAATGTACCATTGTTCGCAGATCATGTCATCTCAGTTGTGGTTGAGTGCCCAGAATAAGACTTAAGTACGGAGTCTTGTCTTTAACTAGCTTTCTTTTATATCCAGGTAAATGTCAGAAGACGACCTGGCGGCACATGGAGCTAATAAATATGTTAATGGAGGGAATCAGGCTATTATTCTGTCGAGACTTCATTTATTCTTTGAACTCCTACTCTCCAAGCGAATCCCCTCTTTAGCGCCATTCCAGGCCTTTGGATTGTTTACTTTTCCCGCGGTCCTCGGCTTAGTCATCTTCAAAAGCTCCGCCTGGGCGTCAGTGCATCCCAATTTGGCCAGCTCTTTTAGCCGCATTTAGCAGTGGTCCATTCGATGCGCATCGCCAATTGCCAACTCAAAAAGCCGGCTAAATGGGGCTCGGCAGCGCGAGGTATTGCCATTTATGAAGATTCAAGGGTGGGCGACCCCGCATTCCGATGCCGATACAGCTAGACACACCACACCCTCGGCCGGGCCGGGTCGGGCCATTTTTGAGAAGGCCGGATAATTAATTACGCAAAACTGCAAAATAATGCAGAACAATGGCCCGGCAGGCAGATCGTCGGAAAGCGGACGGGTAAAAGCATTTCGCCAGCTCGCGATCGCTCCAAATAGCCGCGGAGCCGCCGGAGATTTATGGCGCTCGCCCATCTCCGGAATATCCCAGGCCCCCGTCGAACCAAAAAGACAACATGTGCTTCGACCGAGCTGCGAAGAGAGTGGCTCATTGTAGCTCTCTCCGCCGCTCAAGTTCGACGGACATAAATATGGGAGCCCCCACGGAGGTAGCTTCAGTTGGTGACTGAAAATCAAACTGTGCACAACAGCTCCCCGTGACAAGACCCAGCTCAACGCGCAAAAACAACGCCAGTGAACATAAATACGAGAGTGGCAGCCAAGCTCGTCTACAATTATTAAAAAATATACAATTTTGAACAATCAAAAAACACAAAGACTCAACTGCAAAATGCAAGTGGAAAAAGTTTGTGCCTGCATCGCAGTCTTCGCCATCTTCGCCTGCGTCGTGGATGCAGCTATCTACTCCCAGCCCGCCATCTTTCATCCTGGTTAGTATTTATGGACAAGGAGAATTCTGAACTCTGCTTTGTTTTTTATATTTAAAGTGAAAAAAGTCCGGTTAAATAATGGGTGAAGATGAGTTTTTTATTTTCTTAATACAAAGTCCAAACTAAAAGTCATTGAAATCTACTTCTACTACTACTTTAAATTTCCATTTAAATGAGCGTTTTTTCTGAGAATGATTGAAAATTCCATTAACTCGAAACAAGCTTACGGAGTTTTCCAATAAAGTTGCCATTTAATAGACAGGCGACCTTTGCCAGCCACGAAACACAATAAAACAATAGCATTGATGGCGCTTCGCAGGCGTGATTGATTTACGATTGAGGCGATGATTTGGCGAGGCCTAACATATTAGCTCATGCCCAATATAAACCTCGATCTTGGTCTCCAGTCCGATTCATGCCAATAGATTTCAAGAACAAAAATATTTTGGAGCCGCAAACAGAGCTTTGACGTCAGATTTGGGTGCTGATAATTTGTTTATAATTCCGTTGGCTGGGACATGTGATTTATGGGTTGATATATTTTCGATATTTGGCTGCTTTCGCTGACGTCAACAACAAACACAAAAAGACGATAATATAAACAAAAGAAAACAATGATATAAAGTCGAACAACGCAAAAGGCAAATACGAAAACAACAGACGAAATTTGTCATGTTATTGGCCCCCTTTCGGTTGTTGGTTGTGTAGCAGATTCAGATAAACAGATACAGATACAGATACAGATACAAATAGAGATAGATATGAATTTCGGTTTTTGGGTTTTTCGCATTCGCCAAAAATTAGCATAAGAAATGTGCTGATGTGGTTATTATTCAAGCGCTTGCCTAATTTGCATCGCTATGCGGATTTGAGTTAGAAAAATTATCGATTATCCCGCCAGCCAGATCTGCCAGAGATCGCCAGATATTTTCCTCTGCTGAATTATTCATGCGTGAAGGTCGTCCGACGTCTTTGGCTGGGAATTTCTGGCCATCTCGCGCGACTGGCTCACTAATCTATAAGAAATTAGCGCCAAACTGCTTAAAAATAGGCGATGAGTTCACGCGAGCCTCGATATTAATTGCACAATTGGTCGGAATGCGTGTTCTTCGGCTCCTCGAATGGTAAATTAATGGCGAGTCTCATTAATCAAACTTACCTTTCTATTCGGCAATTTATTTTTGAACCCGACAACTCAGCAATTCGCAGCCGCAGGGCAGCCAAGGCAGGCCAAGCAGGCAGTTCGTTATAAATAAAAGCACGAGTACGCTCCACCGCCATCTGTCAGCTCGGCTCAGTGCTTGAGGTTTAAAAATAAATACCAGTCCCCAGTGCCCAGTCTCCAGCTCCAGCTCCAGCCGAAGCCCCAACCGCAGGCTGTCTATAGCTCTTATTTCTGATGTATTTATATCCCGATGCCGACCGAGTACTTCACCTTTGCTTGTGTGCCAATTTTCTTGTCGAATGACTGTCAAGTTCGTGCCTTAAGTCTTTCGTTTTCGCAGCTTCAGCAAGTCATTGGATAGTTACAAAAATAGGCTGGAGTGGCTGGGGATAATTGTTTATAAAATGTATAAAAATTTCCATCAACTTATTGGTGCCACTGAGGTAGTGGGAGTCTGTTAATTGATGTAATTTTTGTTGATTTAATACGAGTGCCTTGACCTTTACCCGAGAAATAATTTTATTTATGATTACAAGAGTGAGTGTTTAAATTATTCGATTAAAAGGCACCTTGAACTGAATTTCGCTTCGTTTTCGGTTTTGTTTTGTAAGTCGCATGCACATATTTAAATTCCGCTCGGACACAAAGTCACGATTTATAGCCACTTCCTCATAAGCTCGCAAGACATAAATAAAATGCATAAATAAGATGCAGTAACTACGATACAGCATCGAGGAAGCAACAAAGAAGACTGGTACCACTTCCGCTTGCACCACTGTAAACTGAAAACAATTTTTTATATTCTCTTACAAAGGAGAAGGAATTTTATAGTAAAATCAGATACCAAGCAGAGGAAATACATACGTTTAGGTTTCGTTCGAATATTGAGTTAAAAATGCTTACTAAATATGATTTTTTTACAGCTCATCCCGGCAAGTGCTTCGACAAGTTCACCCGGAAGGCCCTGCTGCCCGACAAGGAGTACAAGCCAAAGGGCATCTGCGCCGCAATGACGTGCAGCCTGGAGGCCCGCGAGATCAGCATCGAGACCTGTCCCTATGTGGAGGCACCTGGCTGCGAGGAGCTGCCCAGCGACCCCAACTGGCGGTTCCCCAAGTGCTGTCCGCAGTTCAAGTGCGTCGACTTCAAGACCGGCAAGGACTTTATCGTCTCGCTGTAGAGAGCGAGTGCGAGAGGTGGCTGGCCAATAGCCGCAACTGAAACGTGATTTTACATACAATGTATTCGTAGTTTTATGCAACCCGAAAGAGCGAATGATTGAGTGTCTGTGGAAGCGAGTGAATGTTTGTGGGATGTGTGTGATTCATTCTTAATTTATTTATTGTTATTTGTACATAACAGCATAACCAGCATAACGCCCTTTCCCCCATCATGTTTTCACGTGTGAACATAATGCAATTTGTTTTGATTTATTCAAAAGTCCCTGTATGCGATATTTGCAAGTATGACTAAGTGCAAACAAACTATGTTTAGTCCGTAAGGTTTAAGTGAATAAACTAATAATAAACAAATTAGAAATATGCAAATGTTTGCTTCAACGGATTGACTTGGATACGTGATTAGCAGCGTCATGTCCAAGTTGGGAACGTTTTCCCTGCGGTTTATTTGCGCAGTCACCGCCGCCGTCGCCGTCTCCGCCTGTTCCACCGGATTACGCGCTCTTCTTTTTTTGGACTTTGTCAATAAGCCATAAGATTATTGCCTGGCTCATCTCCGGCTGTTTCGTTGGGCAAACATCGCACATGCCGCATTGGAAGCGGTCCGCAGTGGAGCTCCAAATACAATCAAAAGTTTATTGCTCGAGAGTCCAACGGTTTGCCGACTCTGCGCCTGATACGAATAATAATTTTATGGCCTACGTTGCTCACTAGAGCTTACAGGAAATACCCAAAGACTCAGAGCGTCGCTTGATGATCCACTGGACCTATTCCAAAAATAGAATTGGAAATGGCAAGTGAACCTAATTAAAAAAGTAATTAAACTATTTAGTTCCATGGTTTGTTTTACTTAAATTTTTACCATTTTTTTCGACAAATCAAAGTTTAAAAAACTCATAACTAAGCCAAAAAAGCATTTATTTCGATTCAGAAAGGTGTTATGTTAGTTTTTATTATGTTAATAAATCTACGTACTCAATTTGACTTCTTCGCTGTGTTACAAGCTTCTAACTAAAATGAAAATACCCTTGAATGGTATAATAAACAATGTGTTGTATTCATAGACTCTGTTAGATATAAATGTTTTCAAATTTAAATGATGGTAGATTGCGCCAATCAATCCAAAGTTAGTCTGTTTCCCAACACTAAATCGGTATGTTTTTAGTATTTTGCAGTTTTATCGAATAAGCACTCGATAAGTCGGGCCATTTATTGTTATCGCCAGCTTGGGCGTTGCTTCTTATTATTTACGTTTCTGATTTTTCCAATTTTGTAAATAAAACAACGTTTAGTGCAGGAATCCTTGAAGAAAATGCAATCCCTGACGAATCTCATCGCAGCGCTGCTGCTGGCAGCTCTTATTCACGAAGGTATGTACCATTTTTGACGATGCTACAGAACCTGCAATAATTAAACGTTTTGATGACTGGTTGGTTAACAGGCTCTGCGATCTGGTGCTACCGCTGCACGTCTGCCACGCCCGGTTGTGCGGAGAACTTTAACTGGCGAGGAATAGGCTTCCTGGGCGAGCACTGCCCGGAGCCGAACGACATTTGTGTGAAGGTTACGGAGCGACGCGGCGGTAAGTCGACGCTTTTTTATTTATTCCAGCACGTGCCTTGAATCCAGCAATCTGTTGCAGCCAAGGAGACCATTACCCGCGAATGCCTTAGTGCCCTGAGCTTCCGCAAGGATATACCCGCCGACAAGTATGAGGGCTGTCGTCCTGCCGCCAAGATGGTGAATCTAGCGCACTACGTCAACCACACGATCAAGGAGCACGACGTAAAGCGTGACTACTTCACGGATACGGAGTTTTGCTTCTGCTTCCTTGACCACCGCTGTAACGGAGCCAGCGGAATGCGAGTGTCGGCCATTGTGGGTCTGCTCGCCGTAGCCACTGCGCTGCTCTTCCGCTGAAGCACCACGGAGGTGTAGTGCCAAAGTGCCTTAGTAACAAAACTAAACAACGACGAATCTCGTCTAACATTCCGTCCGCACATTCCACGTCTTTCTACAACTTTTTTGCGTATTGCGTACACCATTTAGAGACTTGTGTTTACTCAACTAATTAAATACATTTTACAATATTTATAAACAGGAGTGAAATCGTTGCATTACAGGATCTCCGCATTCTTTGGCGCCCGGTAATCGTAGCTCGCCACCTCGGGATGTGCGTTCGCATGCTCTGCGTATACCTCGGCCAGCCTTAGGCACTGTTCCACGGACAATTCAAAGGAGCGCAACGTGTCCTGCACCTCGGCGCGCTGGAAGAGCTTCTGGGTAACCTCTTCGCGGCCTTCCGGTGGGAACAACGTGCTATAGCCCCGGCGGCAGTACTTTTGACGCATGCTAAAGATGTGCCGCACCACGCGCTCCACCAAAGGAAACGGCAGATGTGTCTTAGGACGTTTCAGAGGTATTACCTTGACAACGCCGACATCCACCTGTGGCTTGGGCACGAACGCCTTGCCCGGTATGATGAACTTCAGGACCGGCTCCGTCCAGATCTGAGACATCACCGACAGGCGGCAGCGCTGCTCGCCACCGACGGGTGCGCAAATCCGCTCGGCCACCTCCTTCTGGAAAGTGAGTGTCATGCAGGTGTCGTTGCGACGGAAAGCCCCTCGTCTGGCGGCCAAATCCGCATACCAGTTAATCAGAAGGCGCGTGGAGATGGCGAACGGAAGATTGCCAATCAAGTGTAAACGCTGTGTGGTGTCCGGAATATACTGCTCCACGTTGAAGCGCAAGATGTCCTCGTAGTACATGTCCACCTGGATGTTAAGTGGACTCGCGCACTCCTTTAGCAACTGGAGGGTCTCGCTGAAGCGCTGATCCTTCTCCACGAGCATCAGTCGCTCTGGCTGGCGGCGCAAAATGGAGCGAGTGATGCCGCCGGGGCCGGGACCCACCTCCAGCACAATATCAGTCGCATCGATACGTCCCGCAGATTTCACAATCTTGTCCGTCAGGCGCTCGTCCATAAGGAAGTTCTGGCTCAGCTGCTTTCTGGCCTGAAGCTTGTAGAGCTTAACCAATTCCCGGATGGTTGGAAGTGGCGGCAGGCGCATCCCGCTCTGGAGTATACGGGCGGTGGCTTGTGACATCTGCAAGAAGTTAAAATCTAGAAACCGGCCAGGCAACGGGTAAGTCTATAGACCACACTCACATTGTTGTGCAACGACTTCAGGGGTGTGTAAAATGAAGAAAACGCTTACGAACTAGAGGAAACTAACTAAAACTGCTGGGGCTAGTTCGTGGAGACCTTCTTGGGCTCTTCGAAGTCGTCCAGGAACTTCTCCTGCTGCACCGAAAAAATAGAATAGCCGTAGATCGCCAACACAGAGACTCCCAGAGCGCCGGCGGTCAGTAGATTGTTGCGGCGAATGCGCTTCAGTTTCTGCACGCGGTCCAGGTTCTGCTCCTCAATCAGCTTCATAAACTGCAGCTGTGCCCTGTCCAGCTTGGGAGCGTTTTCTCCGTACTTGATCTTAGGTCCCTGCTCCGGCGCCGACATTATAAACGTTTACAAAATGTGATATTTTTTGTTCTTTGCGCTGTTGAAAATTATGAAATCTCACACGATATAAAGATGGAAGTAAATCGATTGCCCATTCGATATCTTGATAACAGTATAAAAACTAATTTTCTATATCACTCAACTATAGATAAACCAGCCGAAGCTGGTCAAATTATATATATTTATTTGCTTTTTATTTTCCTCCAAATTATTATTATAATTTAAACTATTTGATAAGACATCGACAATCGATTGTTTCTGATTGGTACGGCAGCACCGCGCGGCTTGGAAACTGAGGTTATTTTTGGCGCTCCGTCAGTGGTCACTCTAAAGCGAGCAGCGATTTTCACCGTTTAAACGACTGCTTGAGTTTTCCTCATATTTCGGGCCCTGCGCCACGGCAGTTTACATTTGTTGGTGGCTCGAGTGCAACGGCAGCGGACAAGGCTTTTCCGGGCAGAGTGCGTCATTAGTTGCCTGCAAGTCAGCCAAAGCCATTACTTGTAATTGCGCTGCAAAGTGCGTAATTAGAGCTTGAGGGGAAAACTGCGTTTTCCGCAAATCCAGAACGTGTTCCATATTTTTAAAAACGTACGTACGTAGAGATTGCCAGTGCTCGTGTGAATTACTCAAGAGTGTCTATCGAAGCCCCTGCGATGACTTTGAAATGCGGAAATGAAAGTAAAAATTCGGTTGCGTGCTTGGGAAACTGCTCTGAAAATTTTTACTGGCAATAACAACAAAGGCAAAACAAACGCGTAATTGCAGAAATCAGCTGTGTACCTACGGACGAACAAGAGTCACAGAAAGAGACGGAGAGCACAACACTCCGCCAGTCCCCCCCACCGTCAGCTATTACCCAGCCACCCCTCGGCCCCAAGCGCCTCCCCCTCCATCGACGATGGAAACCTAACAGCTGGTCGGAGCGCTCTCTCTCCGACGTTCTCTCTCGCTCGTATTCGCCTTATTTGGACTGCTTTTTTCTTTCGGTTTTGTTTTGGTTTTTTATTCAAAGCTTGTTGCGAGATTCGCCTCCAGGCAAACTGAAGATTTCAAACTATTGGATACCCTGCAATGAATAGCTTTCATTTCCGCAGTTCGTGTTCTAAATACCTTTGATTGCAATTAATTTTGAAATTCCCTCTTGCAGCCACAAATCAAACCGCGTTTCGTCAACCGCCGTCCCGCTTAGGCAGAGTACAATTAAAAACAAAAACAATACCAAATACAAATCTACAAGTTGACCCGAAAAAAACAATAGGCGACGATCGTTCAATAATTAGTGCAGCCGCCAGACAAAGGAATCCGTATCCGAGATGGCGTTCATTTCAAAAGATTTTCGGTCGCCGGGCGAAACATGGATCAAA
This sequence comes from Drosophila bunnanda, assembly GCA_035046265.1. Lineage (NCBI taxonomy): Eukaryota > Metazoa > Arthropoda > Insecta > Diptera > Drosophilidae > Drosophila > Drosophila bunnanda. The sequence goes on from JAWNOB010000075.1 coordinate 12,259,136, forward strand.
ACCGATGGCGGCTGGGAGATGTCCAAGGTGCTGGAGTGCGGCGGCAAGCGGAAGCGGTGAGTCTTTCATTTTTTATTTGGATTTCATGCATTTTCCTATGGCCGAACTAACACACGCAACTTTTCACAATAGACCCTTGATTTTTGACGTCCCAATTATGAAATTGATGTTTTATAAGTAGTTGCTGTTGAAACTAGTCGCACAATGCTCGATTTGCATTTGTGAAGGTTTAAATAATAGCTAACTTAACTTGGTTTCAAAGTAATAACTCACAAATAATAGTAAAATAGGCTTTGAGTTTTTAAGATAGGTTTTCCAAAGCAACAAGTTGTCGCAATTTCTATCATAAAAGCACAGAAATTCGAATACAAATATTCCAAAATCTCGTGAAAGGTTTGAAAAAAAATTTTAATTGATTTATGTTTCAAAAGCAATCTAATCTTGAATCAAAAACTTAAGACGTAATTGAAAATGTTCGGGGAATGAACTTAAGTGAACTTAACTCAGTTGTGGTATTTGGATTACTCATAAGTAGTTTCCAGTCACGTTTCCATTAGCAAATATAATTAGTAAACTAGATCATTGGCCTCACTTCCGTGTGGTAATACACAAAGAGCCCTAGCCTTCGTTTTTAAAATATATTGTTTTCGTTTTTTAGGTTCTATTTGCAAAATCCACTTTTTGCAGATAATCTTATCAGTAAAGATAAAGAATTACCTTGAGCCAATTTTGGCTCAAAGTCATTTTGAGTGCAATGACAATTTCCATCACTTCAAATCGTAAATCTACTATGATATAGAGTTGTATTCCATAACCCTAAGCTTTATAACAAACAAAATACCGAATCGTGGCATTGTGTGGCAGTTTTCGCTACCGAAATATTTAAATCATTCAATTTAATAGACTCGCTTTGGGCCCAATATAATGCCCAGTGATGGTGCTGCCATTGAAGTTGGCCAAAGCAAAGCGGCGAATAATTGTCGTGGCCCAAACAATGGAGCCCACTTCCCATCGGTCGGCGAATCGATGATTTCTCAAACTGAAACAGCAGGCAGTAAAAATATAATCAACCAAAGTTGTGCCTTTATGCCCATGAAAAGTTGCTTCAAGTCTTGTAGAAGTTTCCCCAAAACCTTGATTTATTTAAAGTGTCATAGGTATTGGCAGTGAGTCACTGGTTGAACGGCTGTGAAAGTCGCAGAAGTAGCAGCAATATCCGTATCTCGAGTGCTGGACTGGGACGTAGTAGTATCTCTGATCAATCGATCGTTTGATTGATAGTCATTGTTGTTCGCTTGGGTGAAATGGGAAATTGCAAGTGGAACAAAAAGTTCAGACATTAAAAACAATAGTTGGTAAGAGTGAAAACACGGGGCTTGATAAGCTAATGTTTTAAAGTTGCATACTTGTTGGGTTTTTATACCAATTCTATGAATATGTGTATATTCTAGGCTAGTAAAGGTTGCCATTCACTTTTATTAGATTTATTGAAACCCTCTATCTACCCTCTAAGGCATCCTTAAACTAATTTCTTAAAAGTCATTAATCTGTAATTTCCATTTCACGCCTTGCGAAGTGTTTCTTTTGACAAGATGATGGATTTCCATTATGCATGTATTTATTGAAATTACTTATTCCGATGACTGACATATACCATATATCGATTCAGGGGGGAAGTTGTTGGGTGGAAAGTGGGAGTTCGGAGGTCGAAAGTGGGCGGTGCGGAACCTTGAGCTTTTGGGGCCGTTGCAAGCTCTCTCACATGCTCTCGCACTTTGCACTCTTTGGCCTAAACTTGACCGATTTTCACGCCTACGGTTAAGTTAGCCTTTGGCTAAAGTGTGTGTGATTGTGTTTGGCTTTCCCTTGGGGTTTCGAAGTTGGCAGGACTTACTTTTCACAGTCATAAGACCGCACTAACAAAGTAGTTCCAATGGGCCTGAATGTGCATTCGTGCCGGCCCACCTTTCGTTGTCTTTCTAAATTTGGAACATTTTCGAGTTTCTGAGAAATATGTTTACATACAGCTAAGGTTAAAATAATAGACCAAGAAATATAAACAAATATGTATTTAACATACTAAATGGGGTCTTAAAAATTTAAATATTTTTGTAGAATTATTTAATTATTTATTTCTTTTGTAGATATTTTAGATTCATTCAATTTCTCTATATTTTTCAATACCCAAAACCCCAACGAATTTCCAAGAACATGTTAAACATTAGACCATTTTCTGATATTTTTCTGTGCCCTCTACTATGTTTTCCTGTCCGACTAGATCACGAGTGGCACTATTTCCGCATTTCCCCCATTTACGACCACTCGAAATGCCAAAAATAAACGCCCCTCCATGGGTTCGATGGCGTTTTCTTTATGACTTGTCAAAAGTGCACTTCAAGTTCTTTATTTTTGACATCCACCGCGTGCACGCGTTTCTTGTAGCTTATGTCTAGTTCTATCTTATGTAACTCTTGGCTTATCTCATAAAATATTATATAAATTGTAGTTACTACGCATTTTCGAGAGATTAAGCTCAATTGAAGGCGAATGAGCTGTAATCAGCGCCCCAAGGTTCGGGTTTCCTAACTTTCCGAAACTGGGAAATGTGGGAAGTGGACCAACAATATTTGTGTCTCACTTTCGTGACTGAATATATATTTTTGAAATCCACATATATTATTGCTCACTTGCCGGGGCGTTTCGTAACCGTGTTAAGCACTCGTTTCGAGCATTACCCAACTTTCTTTCTGGTAAATTAAAAATTTAAATGGCTGACGGCCGGCACTGAACCCCCATTAGATAATGCCTAAAAAAAAGTAATAATTAGAAAACCCAAATTGCATGGAAAAGCGAATCCAAAGTGCACACGACGGAGTGCGGACGTGTCCAAGTCAGAGCCGGAGTCGGAGTCGGAATTGGACCCACTTTCACTGCACTCTTCGCTGCACATCTGCGGACCGCTCGCTTTTTGATCGATTTTCCTGCCCGTCTTTCGCTACCCAACGCTTTTTCCACTCTATCAAGGCCCATGAGGTCGCGGAAAATGGCCTAACGTATCGTTAAACATATTTTCCATGTGTACGTATGTGAAGATAAATAACGCATTCACACATTCAGAGTTAATGATTGATGAATTTTACAATTTTCTTTGGCAATTTTATGGCATTTTTGTCTGTAGACTGGGTTTCACGTTGAAATGAATAAGATTAACTTAAAAAATGTAAACCTAATAAGAAATTATTCCCTTACAGGGTATTTTATTTTAGTCAAAAGCTTGTAACTCAGTGAAGTAGTCATTTCCGACCCTATAAAGCATATATATTCTTGATCAGAATCAACAGGCGAGTCGATCTAGCCATGTCCGGTCAAAAAAAAAATTTTCGAAAATTTTCCGAAATTTGAAAAAGAGATAAGGGGTTACATCATTAAAATTTTCAAAAATTGGCAAAAATTTCAATTTTTTCAAATTTCAAATTTGGTATGCAGATTTATTTACCTACTAAAAACTAACATAGGAAAGCTTTCCGAATTAAAATTAATGCGTTTTTGGCTGAGTTATGCGATTTTTAAATTTTGATTTGCCTAAAAATTTGTCATATAAAAATAACGATAAATATGGATTCAAACACAGTGAATATTTGAAGCTTAGCTATGATCAATTTCCGATTCGATCCTATAATTCAATTATAAACTGCAGGGTATTATCGTAACATCTATATTGTATTCTTCATACAAAATAAGTAGTCTTTTAAATGGAATAGATTTATTTGAAAGCCTATTTGTGTCTCAAAAAAGGTGGTAAACATGTTTTCATTATGGTTTTCGGGAAATTAAAAGTATATATTGAAAGAAAATCTGTGAATTTGGCTTAGTCAACTATAATTTACGCAGTGGGAAATGTAAAATGCGTTCTTTTTTCTTCTGATTCACTCATGCGCACTTTCCCAATAATATGTATATATTTATCTTTTGCAACCAAATATTTCCATTCCCTGTGATTCCCCAAAGACTCTTTAAAATTAGAACTTGAAATGAAGTCGATGTGCTTTGTGGGCTCATCCTCGGCGGTCCTCAGCTCCATTACCAATTATTTATGTCGAAAAAGGTCACATGTTCAAAAATAGAAAAGCGATTTTCCGCTGCATCTCTGTAGTTTTTCCCGCTGCGCCTGCCAGTCAAGGCGCCTCGCCCCGCTCCTCAATTCATTTGTTTAATTCGCTTGGAGAAAGGTAAACGAACGCTTGATGGTGACGTCGTTGAGTGATTTATATGAATCACGTGGTAGTCGTAGTCGTCGACCACGACATGGTCTGTTGGCTGGATATGGGATGGCGGCTGTGGGATGGGCCTAGCAGGGACTAGGTGGAGTGGAAGTGGAAGTGGCAGCCAGGAGACAGAAGCACAACGAATTCATTGTTCGCCAGCTATCTTTATACAGATCCGCAGATAATTGCATGTTTATCTAAAAATCAACCAGCGACAACATCACGAATTTCGAGCGAGAAATGGGAAACCGAAACAAAATAATCAAAAAACAATAATTGGCAGTGAAAATTACAATAATAAAGTGTTTTTTTTAGAGGGGTTGGTCTGATTTCTTTGTTTCTTTTATCAAAGGTGAGCAATGCGAATCGTATATGTTTTGTGAAATAGGTGTTGTGGGAGTGTGTTACCCTGTGAATAATAAAGTTTATGAACTAATTATTAGAGAAACCCTAGAAACAATATTCTCAATTAATTAATAATAATAACTAAACCTTTCTAATTTATTCTGTCATATGATAATGTTGGTTTACAGTGTTCAATGGAGTTAAATTGGATGCAAGAAACAAATTACGACTTTATCAAAGAAAGAAATCTCTTGAATATAAACCTTCTTAATACTTTGTTATGTAAATCAACATATTATTGTGTTAACTTTTATCCTTTGAGCTCCAATTTGCCTTATTTCGCCCCAAACTAAATGTCCTGCTGCTCCTAAACGACTTAAATTGCTTGAAACGCATTTTCAGTTGCAGTACATCCCCTATTGTCACTCAAATGCCATGCGAAATGCCAAGCCAAAGCCAAAACCAGAAACGAAAACAATAACAGATCATAGCGCAGCAACACATGGGTGTGCAGTGCTTTCCCACATTACGTATACGTACACGGTGGTGGGCAATAGAACCGGTGACCTACTTTGGGCCATGCCAGACCAGGCCAACGACGATTCTCGGCTCTCGACTCGCTCAACTGGGGGCGCGAAGCTTTTGTGCGTTGCTCCCTTTACTTTTTCCCGTCCCACTTTCGTCGTCCTGTCTTTGATGGCTGTGGCTCTCCTTGGAGCAGCTCCTGTTTGGGGACCGTGAGTGAATTACCACTGATTAAGGACCTAATTCCGGCTGCCCAAAGCTGATGCTGAATTGAATTTACTCTGCTTCGTGGAGGACAAGCACCTGGAAGACCGGATCGATGTGCCTTGACCATTTTGCTGTGCGGCTGTGTGGATTCCGGCGAGGACGCTTGGTGTCCTTGGCTGCCGCAAAAATTGTTTTTGATTTCCCCCACAACTGGGTCAAAGTGTGCTCGCTCGTCTCTGGTGGCTGGTTGGCTGCTGCCTGCTGCCTGCACTTTGTCTAATTGAAGTTTTTCCCCCATAATTGCCTGGTAATTAGGTTTTCTTATCTTGGTTTTGCACAACTTCCAAGCGCCTGTAAATGTCGATTTTCAAGGTCACTAATGGGGAGGGGTCTGACATTTGGATGGATAATGGCATTTCAAGTTGTAAATTTCTAACCTCAAGGGCTTTTAACGGTCTTTAAATCAAAGCAACCAAAGAGGATTCTTGTATTTTTCGCATTTAACTTTTTAATTTGTTGTAGAGTTCATTATTTATGCAGCTCCATTAATAGATTTCTATCTGCTAAATGCTTCCATTTCCTCCTACTTCGCGAATCACACTTAATTTCGTTCAAATTGAATTGCAACTGTGTACAATCCCCACAAATTAAGCCTCGACCCAGCGCTTGTAATTGCATTTACTAAACTTTGCTAAAAAACTTGTCACTCGGCTGGATATCCACTCCACGCCGAATTGCTTAATTTAATAACCGGACAAAGCTGTGGATCAGATGGTGGGAATCGGCAGCAGTGGCTTCCGCCTCGTGAAAAGCGACTCACAAGCGTTTAACACTTGTAAGCCGCCAAAGCCGAATAACATACTTGGTAGTTGCTGCACTCCAAGAGTGCCATACTGGCCAAACTGGTTAGCCCCCCAAGTGGAGGGGAGTGCCGGCTCAGCATTGGACCGAATCACTTCCGAAATGTTACATTGACAATGGATTATCTCGTTTTTAAAGTGATTTAAGACAACGAGAAATCGTAAAAGTTAATAAGATACACTTAAATAACTATGAATTTGATAAAAATATTAATTTGTTTTTGTTCCCATGCAGGCACCACTCGGAGGGAAGCAGTAGCAGCTACCAGGATGCGAGCAGCGACAGTTCAACGGAGGACGAGTCGGCGGGGATGCCGCCACATTACCACATCACCATTCGGTGTACACGTGAGATAGCCGGATTCAATGGTCTGAGCGAGGCCGTGAAGCGGCTGGATTTTCGACGATCGGTGCGGGATCGAAAGCGTTTCCACTACATCTGTGCTTTCCTGCTGCTCGTCTCCAACAAGGGCATTGCCAGTCTGCCAGGCAGTGCCCAGCGTCAGCTCCTCCAAATGGTTGAGGAGGTGGCCTCCCATGGTAAGTGAAAATTCAAGAATATTTTCTATACATGAGCATTATATTAATCTCTTTCCATTTTAGTAAATGACAGTCAGCAGCACCCAAATGTGCTGCGTGGTCTGGCCCTGAAGCTGGAGCACATCGTTAACCAGGAGAACCAGAAGTGCTGGGGCAAGCCACTGGGCAGTACCTACCTGTGGAAGGAGCACATGGCCACCATCAAGCGAATTCAGCGTGTGGCCAGCCAGATCGAGATTAGAGAGGTAAGAGCTCAGAAGAAACTAAGTCCAGTTTTCCTTCAATACTTAATCTCTCGTATTTCTCTTCCAGCCCGATCCCGAGGCCAAGCCCAAGCTGCACGAGCTGCCGGAGGAGTGTGTGCGTGAGATTATTCTGTGCATCGCCGACCATCGGGACCTGGAGTCTGCCGCCAAGGCATGGGACACCATGGCCAAGCTGGTGTCCGAGCAGCGCATCTGGCGCGAGCTGACGCGCTTCCATTTCAATCAGCGCCAGATCCACACCATCCTCGACCTGGACAAGTTCAAGCAGATGGGCGAGATCAAGGACTGGAAACAGATCTACCACCAGTTGCGCCGCACGTACGGTGTTAACGATGACTACCAGTTCGCCGAGGTGCTGGCCCTGTGCCGCTCTTGCTGCTGCCTCTTCTGGCCCTCGGACGGACATCCGTGCATCGTGGATCAGAGTCCTGACTACAAACAGCGAGTGGAGGAGGCGGGTGGCCAGCTGGCGCTGGCCCAGCCTGTGCCGCCGGCCCAGTTTCTTAAGTACTTCTCGTTGTAAGACCACGACGGATCAGACCAAGGGAGAGAGATTAGAGATAGAGATCGATATGTATTTTTACGGAGAGAGGCGTGGTTGGCGTGAATGGTGTCCCTGTCCATGGATAAGTTGTTTGGCTGCGAATGAAAGTCTTTACGTGAGTGTTAAAGTTTTACCCTAAGAGAAGAGAGTAGAGAAATGGACGAAGGAGGAGGAGGAGTGGATCAGAAAGCAAAGTGATAAAGATATCCCTAATCTATAACTACATTATAATCGTTTCGACTGGTTTGCAGTTTTGCGCAGGTTAAGATTCAGATTCTAGTTCAGTTATTTGCCTTTGCCAACTCTCCTTTTGTATTGTTACCAGTTTATAGGGTCGAAGTCTGAACCACGATCTGTGCAGGACCGAAGATTACTATTAGTTGTGTAGAGATGACGCTATTGATGGACGCGACGTGATCGACGCGTGTCAGGGTCCAATTCGGGGTCGCTACTCATTGATATCCTTGAGATTGCAGTTGTTATAGACTTTTTAAGGACACGCAAATCAAGAAACTGCCACAAATGAAACGAGAATAAGCGATTATTTTGTTGTCAAACTGAATCGAGAAACTATTTTTAAATACCAGTATACATAATGTGTAATTATTGCCGATTTGTTCATTTTAAGACAAACGAGAAACACTCACTTTTATGCATGTCTTTTGATCGCGATCTATTTGTAGGGTTTAAGTGTAGTTTCTTTTACGTCTGTATCAAGCTGCTTTTGGTGCTAAATCTTACTATAAGTTTCAATCAAAAATCAAATCAAACCAGGCTCTGAATACCCCGTCCCCGATCCGCGTAGTTCCGAGTAGAGTAGGAGGAGAAATCATGTGATGTTGCAGGAAGCAAAGCTAGAAACGAATACACCTACCTAATGATAACAAATCTTCAAGCGATCTGCCGCTAAGCAATGCTATATATACAAATATTAGAGATCGAGCTGAGATTACGATTACGATTACCTTAACCAACGCTAAGGCACAGTGGCAGCTAAGTATATCACAGAACAGAAATGACCTTATAATAGCAGGATGCATAACGACAGCTTTACAAGCTTTGCATCGTTACTCATCTTGTTACTACAAGGTCCCTGAAAGAACTATAGATAATGTTAACGTGTATAGATATATCCTTTAGTAGAAACCCCGAGATCCCGGCCTCATGATTTCCTTTCCCTGTACAAAATATCTATTCGATCACATTACTATTACTATAACTAATTACTATTGTAAGTGTGAGGGTTTTTAGCATTCTCGATCATTATTCGTTTGCGAAATAAATCTCTGATTTTATGTTTACAATAAACTTGCAAATATCTATGGAGCATCAGTGTTGTTTTAATATTATTTAAATTAAAAGAATATTCCTTAAACTGTTTGAATTGTTTTTTAACGTAAAAATATAATATTAAATATTACAAAAATGTCTGCCCGACTGTCATGTAAATATTGACTAAACAATCAGTTGCCATGGACACAAATCAATCATCAATAAGGAGTAGAGTCACACACAGTTTTCTCTCGGAACTTCTTTGCCTGCTGATAGCTACTAAACAAAAATTAAATAATTTAACTATAATCCTGTAAAATGGAATTTATATTCAAGAAGGAGCGACGCACCTTCGGCGCCCGCGTCAACTTCGAGGACAAGGATGAGGTGGTCTTCAGCGAAAACTCCAATCCCGAGTTGGTGAAGAATTACATCCTGCAGAACCCCGTGGACAGAGTGACGCAATATGCCGGACAGACCTCGCTGAGCGTGGCCAATACAGAGCGAGCCACATACAAGAGCACGGGGATTACCCACAATGAGGGTGGCTGGCCTAAGGACATTAACATGCACGATCCGGAACAGACCGTTCGATATAAGCGCAAGATCGAGAAGGACGAGAATTACATCACGCAAGTCATGAACTTGACTAAGCCCATGGAGCACTATATTCACCAGAACAATGCGGTAAACATCTATGAGAACTACTTCGAGAACCTGGACCCCGCTCCACTGCCGGAACCCTGCAAGTCCCGCACTGTTAACGTGTACCGGGATCCGAATCCCATCAAGGTGCCGGTGAAGCATCTGTCCTGGTCCCCAGATGGCGGCATCAAGATGGCCGTCAGCCACTGTGACATGCGGTTTCAGGGCGACAAGTCTGGCCAGAAGTGCAACTCGTATATCTGGGAGGTGGAGAACCCGAACGAGCCCTTCCTCACCCTGGAGCCGAAGGTTCCGTGCGTATGCCTGGAGTACAATCAGAAGGACCCGACCAGTCTGGTGAGCGGCATGTACAATGGCCAGGTAGCTGCTTGGGATACGCGGCATGGCAAGCATCCGGTAATGATCAGCGAAAGGGAGGTATGTCATCGGGATCCGGTAAACTCGGTGCTGTGGAACAACTCCAAGAGCGGCACAGAGTTCTTCTCCGGCGGCTCTGATGGTCAGGTGCTTTGGTGGGACACTCGTAAGCTCAGCGAGCCGTTGGACCGGTTGCTTATGGATCCCGTGAAGAGCGATGACCAGGACTTGTCGCGTTCCTACGGTATATCGGTGCTGGAGTACGAGACCACGATTCCAACAAGGTTCATGGCGGGCACCGAGATGGGCATGCTCTTCTCCTGCAACCGCAAGGGAAAGACGCCAACGGAAAAGATCCAGATACGAGTGGGTATCTAGTTTTCCTCCTAATGTAAACCACTCTGCAGAGAAAGATCTCGTCTTGCAGATGATGTGCCACCTGGGGCCGGTGTACGCCATCACCAGGAATCCGGCCTTTGTAAAGAACTTCCTTACTGTGGGCGATTGGTGCGCACGCATCTGGTCGGAGGACTGCCGCGAGAGCTCCATCATTTGGACCAAGAGCAGCAGCTCCATGCTGACTGACGGCGCCTGGAGTTACACCAAGTAAGAATCAAATTGTGATCTTTGTTCCCAATATTGCTTGTAATTTGCCTTCCAGGGTATCGCAGTTCTTTATTACCAGGATGGATGGAGTGCTGGACACTTGGGATCTCCTGCAGCAGCAGAATGAACCCGTCCTCACCGTGAAGGTGTGCGACGAGCCCTTGTACTGCGTCAGGACCAATGAAAACGGCAAGTTCGTAAGCTGCGGTAGTCAACTGGGCGCGACCTTCCTCATTGAGGTATCCGACAACATGGTCATGTCAGCCAAGAACGATAAGCCATTGCTAACTGCCGTAAGATCTATGTATTTGAATGTAAGGATATAAACTTTAATGGTTCCCCTTGCAGATGTTTGAGCGAGAGAACCGACGCGAGAAGATCCTTGAGGCCAAGTCGCGGGAAAGCAAGCTCAAGGTGAAGGCCAATCATGGTCAGGATACGGCGGATATAACGATGGTCAACGGAAAGGTCAATATGGCTCCGTTTGTCGGAGCTTGCGAGCAGGCCGCCTCCGAGTATTTTGCGGCTGTGGAACAGGAACGCCAAAGGCGACTGCCCGGCGGAAAGCGTAGGTGAACAATAGGGGTTTATAATTAAGTTATTACTATTTTCCGGGAAACGTTTTTATTAATTTATAAACATTTTTGCTTGCAGAGGATGCGGAGGAGGCTGATGTGTCCGAGGCTGAGAGCTCAAAGCTGTAGAATTTCAATTTAATTGTTATAAATATTTCACGGACCAAAGTCGAATAATAGCCATTGTACAATAAATAAATATTTAGCAGAAATTAGAGAATAACATTAGTATATTCTTAAATAATTATTATTTTAAATAATTCTAAACTATTTTTAATTATATTTGGCTATTTGGCTGTTTACGTGGTCCTAAATTCAAATTTAACGTGACTGTATACCAGTTCTCGCAGCTGTAATACAAGTACCGATACCACCGATGTTTTGCACACATCGATAGCTCGTCGTTGAATAAGTTCCACCTCTAATCAGCTGTTCGACTTTCACACGCGGTTGCTAAGTTTTATTTTAACAAAATCTAATTGACAACGAAAATCGTAAGTAATATGCTTTTAAACAAAGCTCAGTGAACACCCCACATTGAACAAGGGACAATAGAGTGCGCAAAATCTAAGTGCAACAAGAAATCAACATTGCATCAGCTGTGCCATTGAAACGTGCCAAAATTACACTCGCCTGCAAAGTAAAGGACTAAATGCGAATTAGAAAGCAGTGCTAGTGACATAATACGAATTAAAATAGCAGGAACACATTTGAAGACACCAATATATCGCGAGTAAACCAGTTCTAGGTAAGATTTTGACTTTTTGTGTCAGGTAATTACCGTGGTCAGGTAGCAAACACAGCTGCTCCGAAACCGTTCCATGTTGCACGGTGTGCGGCCTACGTGACTCAGAGGCAGTTATCAATGGCGCAACACATACGGAAAGTTCAGTGACCAATTTCTGTGCAGCAGCCAAACGAAAACACACCCCTAGACTGGAAATCAGACAGCGTCTAACGTCCAACTGATAAAGTCGAACGATCCAAGTAATACGCCGGACTTGTGTGTTTTCATTTAATAATTTGTTTTGTAAATTGAGCAAATAACACGGGTAAGACAAAGGCCACAATCAAGTGAACTCAATCTACTTTCGAATTTGTTTGCGTTGTAAATTAACTAAAATTCAACAAAAAAATCTTTGAAATAATCCAAATTCCTTATAAAATCGCGGAACTGCAATAATCGAATTAGATTAATAAAGTTTTATTAATCAGTAAACCCAAAATAAACCCTTATCGACATGTTCTGCATTGTTATGTGCCAATTAAGACTGCCGCAGAACACCAGTTCGTTCTGGTTTAAGTTTTTTGTATTGCCAATTGTTAATTGTTAATTGTTAATTCAGACCTTGGCGCGGCTTCGATTTGAAAGTGTTTCCCCAAGGCGGGGTCGGGCTTGTGCACACCCGTGATTCACCCACCTGGCGTGGCGTTTGTGCTTAATACGTTATTTTGGGATTGCTTTTCCGGTTTTTCGCTGCTGGTGCAATCCCAGGGGCCGGTCCTACCATTCCATTCTGGCAAGCAGTCACGTACGCCAGCCAGCGCATCGCCCATGCTCTCTGTTATCAACGCAGCGCAGACAAAAACAAAGCTTACACGATTTAAATAAATAAATACTCTTGACCTTAAGCATAGCTAACCATAAACAAAAACAAACGATTAAATAGATAATATATGAATATATAAGATAGATGTAGAAGATTTTTAAATACTTAAAGAGAAAACACGAAGTTTGTATACCCTTGCAGTTTGCATGAGCCGAAGATAAAATCATACCTAAGCCTAATATATATATATATATAGATAGATTTTAATTGCGAATCGAAATGAAGATACGGGTTTTCTTGACAATTTATTTCCCCAAAAAGATCTGAAGGTTTCGCTTGTTTAAACCAGTTTTTATATGAGAATTTTAATGACAAATCAAAATTTAAAACATAATGCATTTTACTTCATAACATTAAACTAATCTATTCCGATCTCTTGTTTTTCTAGCACCATGTTGGACGTGATCCAACCCAGTAACAACCACCAAGCCAGCGACAACAACAACGATGTGGTGGTGGTGCGTGCCAGGCCCAAGAAGGTCTTCAAGCCGAAGGCCAGAATCAATCGGATTCCACAGGAGCTACTTGATGATCCGGTGCTGCAACAGGCCATAGACCGCCTACCGTCCAACTACAACTTTGAGCTGCACAAAACCATCTGGCGGATTCGGGAAATGAAGGCCAAGCGAGTCGCGTTGCAGCTGCCGGAGGGACTGCTCATGTTCGCCATGGTCATCAGTGATATCGTGGAGCGATTCACCAGCGCCGATACAGTCATCATGGGCGATGTGACTTACGGAGCCTGTTGCGTCGACGATTATACAGCCAAGGCACTGGGAGCGGATCTTCTGGTGCATTACGGCCACAGTTGCCTCATTCCCGTGGACCAGACGTGCGGCATCAAGGTGCTATACATCTTCGTGGACATTAAGATCGATCCGCTGCACTTCCTAGACTCCGTTAAGCTGAATTTCCAACCAGATGTTGGTCAAATAGCTTTAGTGAGCACAATTCAGTTCGTGACCACACTGCAGGCCGCATCCACGGAGCTAAAAGCAGCCGGCTACGATGTGATAGTACCCCAGGCCAAGCCACTCAGTCCGGGTGAGATTCTCGGCTGCACCTCGCCCCAATTGCCGGAGGCAACCAAAATGATAATCTACCTAGGAGACGGCCGTTTCCACCTGGAATCCGCCATGATTGCGAACCCGCTGCTAAAGGTAGGTGGCCTTAAATTCATAATTTTGCTTGAGTTTCTAACCTATATACATTTTCTTTTCGCTTTTAGGCGTACAAGTACGATCCGTATGAAAAGAAGTTTACCACAGAGCAGTACGACCACATTGCTATGCAGAACCTTCGTCTAGACGCTGTGCAGCGCGCAAAGAAAGCGCGTCGCATTGGCATTATACTGGGTACACTTGGAAGACAAGGCAGTGCCAGAGTGCATCGTTTTCTGGAGAAGAGGCTGCATGCCAAAGGCATTGAGACGACTACTCTGCTGCTTTCGGAGATCTTCCCCCAGAAACTGGCCTTATTCGCGGATATTGACGCCTTCGTGCAGATTGCCTGCCCGCGACTCTCGATCGACTGGGGATCTGCCTTCAGCCAGCCGCTTCTGAATCCCTACGAGCTGTCTGTTGTCTTGGGAGATGTCGAGTGGACGCCACACAATTCGTCACCGCGCAACAATGCCTATCCGATGGACTTCTATGCAAGCGGCAGCCTGGGACCCTGGACGCCCAACTTCAAGCCGCCGGCGCTAGGCGAGTGTGAGAACAAGCCCTCAGCCGATTGTTGCGGCCGCTGCACACGGGCAGAATTGGAGAAGGACGATTCGGGAAAGGCAGCGGCCATAGCTGATCTTCTTGACTTCAAAAAGGGATAATCGATTAATGTTACCCACATTTTTAGCTCCACACAGAGCCCTCCATCTCAAGCGATCAGTCCATGTCGTCTGCCCAAAAATAATGCTTACCTACTAATTTAGTTAGTACAAATTCTTTGTTTGTAAGTTCTATCTTTTAGGTCGTCATCACTTGTGTTCATCACAGCTACGGTTATAACTTTATGTTCGCAAGGGCATTCTTTAGTTTAGTTGCTAGTTTTATTTACAGAGATGCAATTGTTATAGTAACAGCGACAATGTACACTATTTTTAACATTGAAAATAATGTTTAAAACAACCAAATGTGTGTTTTTATTTAAAATGTTGCGTACTTTATCACCTAAAATAAGCGCAGGGACTTGAAATAGATATTTTTATATAAGCATTGTACATAACTATAACTAACCATAACTAAATTTATATTATATTCAATGCATGAGTTAATCAAAATCAATTTCTATGCAAAGTGCTCAATTCTTAAATTTGTAGTACTAAAACTCAGCATGCAGTAGAGGTAAGATGAGTGACAACATCTTATACACTCGTATACTGTGTTCTAGCAATGAGTGACTTGACTTCTGCACCTGTGCAAAGTGCTCAATTCTTAAATGAAACTTAAACTCAACTTAGGGATCTTATTGTTGGCTACAACAACAATCATCTTTAACTCAGGATTAGTTGTTGTACAACAACATCAATTTTGGTCACTGAATTCACGATATCTCGAACAAATTGGCCACTTTTCCCAGATGAGGTACCAGGCGACCAGCATGCAGTAGAGGGACGCTGAGTGACAACATCTTATACACTCGTATACTGTATTCTAGCAATGAGTGACTTGACTTGTGCATCTGTGCAAAGTGCTCAATTCTTAAATGAAACTTAAACTCAACCTAGGGATCTTATTGTTAGCAACAACAACAATCATCTTTAACTCAGGATTAGTTGTTGTACAACAACATCAATTTTGGTCACTGAATTCACGATATCTCGAACAAATTGGCCACTTCTCCCAGACGAGGTACCAGGCGACCAGCATGCAGTAGAGGGAAGATGAGTGACAACATCTTATACACTCGTATACTGTATTATAGCAATGAGTGACTTGACTTGTGCATCTGTGCAAAGTGCTCAATTCTTAAATTTGTAGTACTAAACTCAACTTAGTGATCTTATTGTTGGCTGAATTTACGATATGTCGAGCAAATTGGCCACTTCTCCCAGTTGAGGTATCAGGCGACCAGCATGCAGCAGAGGGATGATGGGTGACAACCACAAGTTCTTATAAACTCTTATACTGTAATCTGGCAAGGAGTTAATCGAGTGAATTTACAAATTTCCGTTCAATGTGTATACTAAAAATTAAATCTATAGTTTGTTAAACATAATTTTATTGCAAGAATATCACTCATATTTGAAATATGTACAATTTCTTTAAATATTTTACTAAATTACAATTGGCTTATATATATACAATTGAACTAAAAGTGGTCTAGTAAATTTGACTATAATATTGGCTATTATTTCTATGGATGTGTATATACAATTGGTCTATGGAATTGTCTAAAATTTGCTAAGGCTTTTCATATATACAGTACATTGGCTAACTAAGTATATACAATATAGTTGATGTATATATACAATTGATTTAAAACATTAACTAAAATGTACACTTTAACTAGGGAATTAACTAGAATTTACAATTGTCTAAATTCGTCTAAGTGCTGACACTGCAAGCGGATTTGGTTTGGTCCCAGGGCCCAGGATGTGTTAAATTCGATGGTCCTCCACTGCCAGTCCTTAAGTTCAGCAAAGTCTCAGCGTAGAGTCCGAGGAGCTCCGTCAGGAGCCGTAGCCGGTCCGCGATGGATGTGTTGCCGGTCGGAGAACATCGCTTGCAGTGCAGGTCGATTCGTGGTGGACAGTGAGTTTTTATAGGACTGTCATCAGGTAGCCAGAAACGATCCTTTTGCCTGCCTAATGACTTTGACCTTGGCGGAAATTTCCGTACCGCGATTACCAAAAAAATTCCTAGAAAGATAACTCTGAACACCTCGAAAAATGGTTAAGTACTCACTGTTTTCAAGAAAAGTACTTAGGTTGACGTGAAGGTAAAATGTGTACTTTTAAACAATAGGTATATATGTATGTATAAGGAAAAGTAGGTAAACCAAAACTTCACAAATTTTAGCAATATTTTATGAAATCTGTTGGGCATATGTAAAAACCATTTGTTTTATCAGTTGGGAAATGTAGGCAAAAGTATTTGTTTCCCTGAAATGAAATGTATATAAATAGAATTATTTTTATCAGTTTTGATTTTATGCAATACGATAATTACGATTTTCTACGCTTTTGTATATCTCTCCAGCCGTCCTTGAGTCCTTGAGGTTCTTGATTTCATCCAATAGTTTCTTTCGATCGACTTTTAGGAAAACTACTTCACGTTTTAGAGAGACTCTACAAAGAATGGTTGGTAAAACATAAAGAAAATATGATTTATAATTTGTAATTCCTTACACTTCTTGGTCCATGTACTTCACATAAGTGTCATCTTTCAAGTCGTTTGTTTCCATATCATCATTGTACGTTGTTTGTAGATTGTGGTGATCAATAATCTGTGTCTCCAGGTGTATATGATCTTTAGTATTGGAATATTATCCAGAATCTTTAAAGCTGTGATCAAAATCCTTTAGAGAAGGAGACAACTTCTTCAGCGATATCCTGGATGGGGAATGTGCGTTGTGTTGGAGGAATGGAACGTTCTCAGTCCGATTCTGCCTTGCTCTGGATGAATTATTTATAGTCATTTTTGTTATTTTGGTAACTTGACAACTTTCGGGGGTCCATTGCCAGAAGGACAAGAGCCTGGCCTGGCAGGTTAATTGTTTAAGTTTGCTTTTATTATTTAATAATGCTTACCCGTTTCGGCGTTTATGTTATCACATTGCATTATGTTATCAAAGCAGCTTCGTTTCCTTGGGATAGTGAAGGAATCGCCATTTACTTGTATTCGAATACCGATTCTTATTTCCGTAGTTATTCACAGCAGCACGTGTTAAAATCACATTTTAATTATAAGGTAAACAACAAATGGAACAGCTGATTAAGCAAGGGATGGGAAAACCCATTTCCGTAAATGCTTAAGGTTCATGTCTTGGGTAAAGATAAAATACATTAATTTTATTTAGTTTTACCGTTATATATATATATAAATAGGTATAAATTTAATAGAAATAAATAAGGTGAAACAAATAGGATGTTTTGTTAAGTTCCACGAAGTGTAAATTTCATTCTTCGCAATCATTTTCGATCATCAACAGTATCGATTGTTACATCGACTTTCTTTCATCTCTATTGTATTTATATTTTATTTGTTTTGTTTATCCTGGTCATTTTTTGTTATTATGTTGAAAAGCAGCAATATAAATAGGTGAAGCTAAGAATAGTGTCTTTGGTGTTCTTCTAAAACATCAAATGTTCGTCTCGCAGTGTCCTCAATGAGTTGTCCGAGCCGGCAGCGATGGAACCCCAAGCTAAATCATCTTCCTCCAATGGGAACTCGAAAGCAGAGGGGCAAACCTGTTGCATCTCCAAGGATCAGGATGTTATGGGCAGCCTTGCCGCTTTGCAATTGTCGGCTGGCGTATTGCAAATAGCGGAGCCACCACTGGACCGCGTACGTGTCCAGCTCAGGGAACTGATGTAAGTAGGAGCTTTAACCCGAATTTCACTTTGCTGAACTGGCTGAATTTCTCTTCAGCGGAAGACAGAACAAGATCTACATTGATTTGTCCAAGGAGAAGTACAAACTGGACTGCAGCGAAGTTGCCAAACTGAATGATATGGTGGGTAACGGAGATAGAAGTAGTACCTTGTAGAAGGATCTTAGGATATTAGGTTATAGGAACTCCGTAACGATGTTTATTTAAAAACTACTACTAATAATAAGAATTTTGAGAACAGTAAATAAAAACAAGGTGGTAAACTAACTTAGGGAAGCCCTCAACTGGATATTTATCGAGATTTTTATATGCCAATTTTTTTGTCAAATCGATGTTTAAAAATCTCATAACTCTGCCAAAAACGCATTAATTTTAATTCGGAAAGCGTTCCTATGTTAGTTTTTAGTAGGTTAATAAATCTCTATACCAAATTTTAAATTTAAAAGAATTAAAATTTTTGCCAATTTTTGAAAATTTTAATGATGTAACCCCTTATCTTTTTTTCAAATTTCGGAAAATTTTCGAAAATTTTTTTTTTTGACCGGACATGGCTAGATCGAATCGCCTGTTGATGCTGATCAAGAATATATATGCTTTATGGGGTCGGAAATGACTGCTTCACTGAATTTTAAGCAGCTGACTAAAGTTATAATACAGTGCAATGGCATAAATATAGAACATTAAACTGAAGAAAATTGAACTATTTTTAAATACACTTGCAATCATTTTTAATTTTTAGTACTCATATTACAAGTTTATTGAATTGAAAAATATGTACACGTATATATTTTGTACAGTACAAATAAATTAAATTAAAATCTTAAATGGAAAATTGGTCATAGCTCAAATGTTCCTAGTCTTACTTTAATTACATATTTGATTTTCTAAAAAGATGTTATAATTATTAAGCTCCGATTTCATGGAGGTGGTTTTATTTTGGATACTTCAGTGTAAATGTACATAGCTTGTGTACATTAGCTTAATGTATCTTTGTATATCGTGGTTATAATCAATAATGCCAACTAATTAGGGCCATTTCGAAGAGCCCAAATAACCCATAACAGCTTAAAGTACCTGCGTTTAGCTATAATTAAGTAGGGCGGAATCTTATCAGTGGGCAGTCATTCGAACCACTTTGTGGTCACAATCTAATCTATATACGCCAGGCAGCGAGAAAACGTAACTAGACATTATAAAATACAACGTAATTAGCTCGTTTACAATCTTCATTTATGCAGATGGGCGATGTGAGGCGCTACAAAGATAAACTGGCAAAGATCAAAAAAGAAATGCAGGGAATCTACCAGCGCACCAAGGACTTAAAGGTAAATCCAACGTTTTCAACCAAAAAACCCATTTATAAGTGATAAAAGTAATCAAAGTTTAAAACAAAGAAAACACATGCAAAAATTTAAAGACGTTTATTATCTTTGAATTACTGATTACAGAAACGCGCCGCAAACGTGGCGGCCTGCAAGCAGCGCGACTACCAGCGGAAACTCGATAGGCAGCAGCACGAGGAGTCACTCATTGGCGGCCATTAGAGGAAGTCAGCGCTTACATTGGGATTCGGATTCTGGGTAACAATTAGCCAACAACTTAACACAGACAAAAGTTAAATCATTTTTGATACATATAGTATGTAATAATAATGCTAATTGTTAATGTTATAAGAGCTTTTGGAAAACATTTCACTTTGTGGTACATATATCGTGTATAATTAAGTAAATACCTAAGAGATTATGCGAAAAAAGCTACATACATGCACCCGGAACAAAGGAAGCTACAACTAGCTACAAATATTATTTATAATTATATAAAAATATAATATATATGTATACATACATTAAACAGCAAGGTGGTGTGGTGGAGAAACAATGGCTACACATTCACAGCGCCAAGGCAGCAGCGGCTTAAATTCACGGTAAGAAAATTGGATCATGCTTAACCGACCGACTGCGCTTGTAGTTCTACAAATAATTAAGTTCTCACATTAAATTCAAAGGTAAATGGGCAAGGTACTTCCGCGTACACAGCGTGCACTTGTGCACGCGGCAGTGTGTGGGAGTGTGTGATTACTAAAATAAGTTACTACTAAATTAAAGCACGTTTACAATACGAAACAGTTGAGTTAACATGCAGCATCCAGAGTAGAAAGATGTCGGAGTGGAGGAGCATTCACAGCTGATCTGTAGAAGAGTTGGATCTGGTTACTGTTGCTCTCGCTGGTTCATTGGTGACTGTTCTGGTGATTGGTGTTTATTTTTGGTGATTGGTTTAGCTAACTCTACTATACTCCTGATCATTCAGCATGTGCATTGCATCTGTCGGTGCGAAATACTTGACAGTGCCTAAAAAAATGCAGAAGTTAGTTATACAATTTAATATATTTAAATCTATAAGGATATATAAATTATCAGATAAATAAATGGATGAATAAGAGTGATGGGTTGTGGGAGGAAATGCGTTTAATTGGTGAATTTGTGTATTCCCTTCTAGCCTTGAAACGGCGTCCAATCATAAACTAGAGTACCTTGTTCTTGAAAACGAAAGGTTTCTTGTAAGCTACAAATACATTAATTAATTATATTTGTTTAAATTAAAGCATGAGTATTATGATTTTTGATTAAGGTTTGGTAAAAAATGTCTACTAAAAATATTAGATTCCGATTTCTTGAGACTTTCTTCTACATAAAAACTTTAATTTTGTATACCCTTGCAGAGCCTTATAATATTATTCAGATTCTTTAAATTCAGTGAAGCAGTCATTTCCGACCCCATAAAGCATATATATTCTTGATCAGCGTCAACAGGAGAGTCAATCTAGCCATGTCCGGTCAAAAAATAAATTTTCGAAAATTTTCCGAAATTTAAAAAAAAAATTGGCAAAAATTTTAATTTTTTAAAATTTCAAATTTGGTATGCAGATTTATTTACCTACTAAAAACTAACATAGGAAAGCTTTCCGAATTAAAATTAATGCGTTTTTGGCTGAGTTATGCGATTTTTAAACTTTGATTTGCCAAAAAATAGACATAAAAATCTCGGTAAATATTCTGTTGAAAATTGCAGACATATATAAAAAACAACTACTCTTGATTTAAAAATATTTGTTGTTGAACTCAGCTTTCTTCTGTTTAATGTTCCATTTTTATACCATTGCAGGGTATTATCATTTTAGTCAGATGCTTTAACTGAACTGAACCTTCCTTCTGTTAAATCTTCAATATTTATACAATTGCAGGGTATTATAATTATAGTCAGCTGCTTTAAATTCAGTGAAGCAGTCATTTCCGACCCCATAAAGCATATATATTCTTGATCAGCATCAACAGGCGAGTCGATCTAGCCATGTCCGGTCAAAAAATAAATTTTCGAAAATTTTCCGAAATTTGAAAAAAAGATAAGGGGTTACATCATTAAAATTTTCAAAAATTGGCAAAAATTTTAATTTTTTTAAATTTCAAATTTGGTATGCAGATTTATTTACCTAGTAAAAACTAACATAGGAAAGCTTTCCGAATTAAAATTAATGCGTTTTTGGCTGAGTTATGAGATTTTTAAACTTTGATTTGCCTAAAAATTTGTCATATAAAAATATGAATATCCAATATCCAAGTCAGAGTGAAAGTATTTTAAGTTTCGATATGATAAATTTACGATTTGATCCTATAATTTAATGGCAATCTGCAAGGTTATTTTGCTTTCTTGTTTTTATCAGTAACAAAAATAATAATTTAAAAAAATGCTGTATACATTTTTAAAGTTCACACAGATTACAAAATGAAGAAAATGCAAAAGGATTAATATATTTTTCGAAATCAATTTATTTACAGCAAATATAGAATATTTTTAATTCATTTTGAGCCAGTTTTTTATGTATTTACCTGTTGTTAAGCCTTAAAACGGTTTATATCTATATAGTTTATGGCAAATCTTTCAAAATCTAGTCTAGCAGCTTTCGTTTCAACATAATATCCTTAATATCGATTTGTTTCTTCAGAGAAATTATTAAAATGTAAAGCACATTGGCCTTATAGGGGATTTTTCTCCTAACTTGATTGTTTTTGAGTCTAAATACTTTTATAAATTCGGGCAACATGGCAAGACTTCCTTTAGAGGGACCCCGAAATCAATCTTGTCTGCATCAACTTAAGTCGACTTCGCGGAACCCGTCACTATCTTTATGGTCAGTATATCTGGGCTTGGCTGTCTCCACGGATGAAGATGCAGAGGTTGAGACTGTGGCTGGGGCGGTGCCAGTGGCGGAGGCAGAGGCCGAGGCCGAAGAGACCTTACCCTTACCGTTTTCGTCGGTGTTTCTGTTGCGCTGCAGGTACATCTGAATGGACACGTGCACCACGAAGATAATGAAGGCGCCGATTCCAAAGATCTCGAAGGTGGTGCGAGCGGAAACCGACTCGAAGAGCAGTCCACCAATTAGGCTGCCCATGGAGACCCCGACTCCCTCAAAAATGGCACCCACCAGGCTCTGTTGGAAGAGGCATATGATATAGAGATCTTTAGGAACCCGGCGAACTCCCAGACACTCACCTGCATGGTAGCCTCGGTGCCCGGTGGAGCCACAATGCTTGCATAGGAGGCCATGGTGGCGTAAAAGAGACCGAAAGTTACCCCGTTCATCAGTTCGATGGGGAGGATGTACCATGGATTCTGCAGCATCGAGTACAGAATGAATCGTACTCCGAAGCCGAAGAGCACCAGGCTCATGGCGTTCACATGTCCAATCTTCTTCAGAATCCATCCCGACAGGAAGAAGAAGGGCAGCTCACCGCCAAAGCATTGGATGCTCATGACCAGGCCCTCCAGGGTCTTGATCGAACTGTCGCATCCCTCGAACGCCTTGTCCAGCTGCTCCAGATAGATGAAGAGGAAGTTCCAGATCAGCGCTGTGCCCAGGCCAATGGCCACGCACCACAGGAAAAAGATGACGCAGCGTAGCGAGAGGAACATCTGGCCCACATCCTTCACGATGTTGGACGACAAATGTGTCTGGGTGTGCTGTATGGAAAACGGCTCACGCTAGAATCTATTCGTGAAAATCAATTACTTACAAGAAGTACTTACCCTGAGCTTGGAGGAGGCAAACACATCGAATCCCATGATGATCAGAGCCATCCAAAATACAGCCGTGTAGTTCTTGTTCACCTCCCCCAAGGACATATGATCCACGAGGACTCCGGCCAGCAAGGCGAATATTCCCCAGCCAAGGGATCCGCACAGCCGTTGCTTTCCATAGAGATGATGACGCTCACCGAGAATTCCGAAGCATATGGCGTCTCCGATGCTCACCACCACCGCCATGCCGATCCAGCTGAAGATGAGCATTCCGAAGAAGAACCAAAACTGCGGCATGGCCATGGCACTGCGCGTGTTGATCACCGCACTCTCCGCCAGCTGCTCCTTGAGGTAATCCTCCTTGCAGTCCATGGTACAGTTGGCCTTGAAGTAGTCCTTCTCCTTGGGACAAATGAAAGTGACATTCTGACCCGCGATCTGGCCATGATCGTGGGGAATCATAAAGAACATACAGCCGCCCTCGTCCACGATGTTAGCCATATTGATATTGGTGCTGAAGTCCAGCTGGGCGTTTGTTCGATTCGCTGCACAGTTCTCCGTCTTGTTCTGCAGCCAATCCTGGCACACAATGTCCCAAAGGAAGGGCTGTGCTTCGCACTGGAGTTCGCAGCCCAGGGTTCGATTGCCGTAGTACCTCTCCAGATTTTTCTCCACGCACTCGCCGTACGGTGAGCAGAATCGCACATTGGATACGCCCTGGTGGCAGTGGAACACCACCTTGGGCAGCGGCTTCTCCATTCCCGGCACGAACATGATCATGAAGAAGGCAAGACCTGTGAGCACCTGGCCGCCTAGGAAGAGGGTTCGATGCTGATGGTACCTAAAGGGGATTGAGTCATTTATTAGTGGATGAATTAATTATTTTAAAGTAATGTTAAGTTCCTGTGTGTATTTAAATTATCCGAATAATAATTTTATAATGTGAGTATGAAAGATAGTATCTAATAAAACTGAGTATCTGAACCTATCAATAAGTAATTAAATATTTAACAATGATAACGATTATATTGAGTACATTTTCAAGTTCTTTTTTGATAACAAAGTGCTATCTTTTTCCATTGAATGTTTATCTAAAACACAATTACTCTATTTAAACGAAAAATATTATTTTTAACTTTAAAAATTGTATATTACAATAGAAAAATAAATATATTTACAATATTAAGGTTAGCTTAAGAATACATTTCTATATTTCTATTTATAAAATAAAGTTTCCTACAGGAGCGTTTCATTTATGTATGAGATGACCTACCGGTCTGCAATGTAGCCAAAGAGGGGCTTCGCCAGCATTCCAATGATGGGCAGTATCATGTACATGGTGCCCACTACTGCGGGGGAGTATCCCAGCTGGCCGGCGAGGGTGGGCATGAAGGGGACCACGGGAGCGGTGCCTAGATAAGAAAACAAAGCGAAAAACAAGCTCGATTATCTTCCGGGAGATGCGTTGAAGCTGATAAGGGACTGGTGACTGATGAGTGGGTGGAGATATGCATATGGGCTTAGGAATAGTCGTCTAGGAGCGGGTGTTGCTTTCCCGCTACCCCGATGGCAAAGTCCAACGACGGCAAGTGGAATTAGATAGTCCCGACCACATAGAATTTAATGTTAATTGAATTAAAAAAGTAAAAGCTAACTTTAATTGCTGAAAGTGGTTCGGCTGTCGGGCAGGTCTAAACTTTTGACGAGTTTGGGAGTGGAGTGTGGGGAGTGGCAGGTCACTCGGCCATTGGGACTGTCACTGTCTGACATTGCTTTACCTTTTCCAGCAGTTGACACAAGTCGCTTTTCTGTTTCGACATTGTGAAAACTGTTCAGACATCTATGTACACATTCTACGACATGGGGAAAACCTTATCGGCGTCTGTATTAGCTTTCTCAAAAATAACTTACTTTATGGTACTTATTATCTTTTTACTTAAAGTAACCAGTTTATTGGGTACAAGGTAGCATCTAGATTCCAGAATAAACTTTCCAACGTTTTAATGACTAATATATTGCTTTTGAAGACCTGCAATATAAAGAATTGATTCACCCGAAATGGAAATTTTATAATTTTGTTTCCATGGAACCTTTTGGAGTCATTGATTCAATTAGACTACAGACATTTCTGTTCAGAATTTTCCATTCCTAATAAAGGCAGAGACAAAGAACAAGATTAATTGATGTGATTCTACAGAAACAGTCTTTATGATTCGATAGATATAGAAGTAGCCAAAAAATAATAATGTTCCATTAATGAAGGAGTAAAAAATTAATTGTTATAACATATTCCTATTATAATTTTACTCAGAAGCGTGCAATTCAGTGAAGCAGTCATTTCCGACCCCACAAAGCATATATATTCTTGATCAGCATCAACAGGCGATTCGATCTAGCCATGTCCGGTCAAAAAATAAATTTTCGAAAATTTTCCGAAATTTGAAAAAAAGATAAGGGGTTACATCATTAAAATTGTCAAAAATTGGCAAAAATTTTAATTTTTTTAAATTTCAAATTTGGTATGAAGATTTATTTACCTACTAAAAACTAACATAGAAAAGCTTTCCGAATTAAAATTAATGCGTTTTTGGCTGAGTTATGCGATTTTTAAACTTTGATTTGCCAAAAAATAGACATAAAAATCTCGGTAAATATTCTGTTGAAAATTGCAGACATATATAAAAAACAACTACTCTTGATTTAAAAATATTTGTTGTTGAACTTAGCTTTCTTCTGTTTAATGTTCCATTTTTATACCATTGCAGGGTATTATTATTTTAGTCAGATGCTTTAACTGAACTGAACCTTCCTTCTGTTAAATCTTCAATATTTATACAATTGCAGGGTATTATAATTATAGTCAGCTGCTTTAAATTCAGTGAAGCAGTCATTTCCGACCCCATAAAGCATATATATTCTTGATCAGCATCAACAGGCGATTCGATCTAGCCATGTCCGGTCAAAAAATAAATTTTCGAAAATTTTCCGAAATTTGAAAAAAAGATAAGGGGTTACATCATTAAAATTTTCAAAAATTGGCAAAAATTTTAATTTTTCAAAATTTCAAATTTGGTATGCAGATTTATTTACCTACTAAAAACTAACATAGAAAAGCTTTCCGAATTAAAATTAATGCGTTTTTGGCTGAGTTATGCGATTTTTAAACTTTGATTTGCCAAAAAATAGACATAAAAATCTCGGTAAATATTCTGCTGAAAATTGCAGACATATATTTAAAAAACAACTACTCTTGATTTAAAAATATTTGTTGTTGAACTTAGCTTTCTTCTGTTTAATGTTTCATTTTTATACCATTGCAGGGTATTATTATTTTAGTCAGATGCTTTAACTGAACTGAACCTTCCTTCTGTTAAATCTTCAATATTTATACAATTGCAGGGTATTATAATTATAGTCAGCTGCTTTAAATTCAGTGAAGCAGTCATTTCCGACCCCATAAAGCGTATATATTCTTGATCAGCATCAACAGGCGATTCGATCTAGCCATGTCCGGTCAAAAAATAAATTTTCGAAAATTTTCCGAAATTTGAAAAAAAGATAAGGGGTTACATCATTAAAATGTTCAAAAATTGGCAAAAATTTTAATTTTTTAAAATTTCAAATTTGGTATGCAGATTTATTTACCTTCTTAAAACTAACATAGGAAAGCTTTCCGAATTAAAATTAATGCGTTTTTGGCTGAGTTATGCGATTTTTAAACTTTGATTTGCCAAAAAATAGACATAAAAATCTCGGTAAATATTCTGTTGAAAATTGCAGACATATATAAAAAACAACTACTCTTGATTTAAAAATATTTGTTGTTGAACTTAGCTTTCTTCTGTTTAATGTTCCATTTTTATACCATTGCAGGGTATTATTATTTTAGTCAGATGCTTTAACTGAACTGAACCTTCCTTTTGTTAAATCTTCAATATTTATACAATTGCAGGGTATTATAATTATAGTCAGCTGCTTTAAATTCAGTGAAGCAGTCATTTCCGACCCCATAAAGCATATATATTCTTGATCAGCATCAACAGACGATTCGATCTAGCCATGTCCGGTCAAAAAATAAATTTTCGAAAATTTTCCGAAATTTGAAAAAAAGATAAGGGGTTACATCATTAAAATTTTCAAAAATTGGCAAAAATTTTAATTTTTCAAAATTTCAAATTTGGTATGCAGATTTAATTACCTACTAAAAACTAACATAGAAAAGCTTTCCGAATTAAAATTAATGCGTTTTTGGCTGAGTTATGCGATTTTTAAACTTTGATTTGCCAAAAAATAGACATAAAAATCTCGGTAAATATTCTGTTGAAAATTGCAGACATATATAAAAAACAACTACTCTTGATTTAAAAATATTTGTTGTTGAACTTAGCTTTCTTCTGTTTAATGTTTCATTTTTATACCATTGCAGGGTATTATTATTTTAGTCAGATGCTTTAACTGAACTGAACCTTCCTTCTGTTAAATCTTCAATATTTATACAATTGCAGGGTATTATAATTATAGTCAGCTGCTTTAAATTCAGTGAAGCAGTCATTTCCGACCCCATAAAGCGTATATATTCTTGATCAGCACCAACAGGCGATTCGATCTAGCCATGTCCGGTCAAAAAATAAATTTTCGAAAATTTTCCGAAATTTGAAAAAAAGATAAGGGGTTACATCATTAAAATTTTCAAAAATTGGCAAAAATTTTAATTTTTCAAAATTTCAAATTTGGTATGCAGATTTATTTACCTACTAAAAACTAACATAGAAAAGCTTTCCGAATTAAAATTAATGCGTTTTTGGCTGAGTTATGCGATTTTTAAACTTTGATTTGCCAAAAAATAGACATAAAAATCTCGGTAAATATTCTGTTGAAAATTGCAGACATATATAAAAAACAACTACTCTTGATTTAAAAATATTTGTTGTTGAACTTAGCTTTCTTCTGTTTAATGTTCCATTTTTATACCATTGCAGGGTATTATTATTTTAGTCAGATGCTTTAACTGAACTGAACCTTCCTTTTGTTAAATCTTCAATATTTATACAATTGCAGGGTATTATAATTATAGTCAGCTGCTTTAAATTCAGTGAAGCAGTCATTTCCGACCCCATAAAGCATATATATTCTTGATCAGCATCAACAGACGATTCGATCTAGCCATGTCCGGTCAAAAAATAAATTTTCGAAAATTTTCCGAAATTTGAAAAAAAGATAAGGGGTTACATCATTAAAATTTTCAAAAATTGGCAAAAATTTTAATTTTTTAAAATTTCAAATTTGGTATGCAGATTTATTTACCTACTTAAAACTAACATAGGAAAGCTTTCCGAATTAAAATTAATGCGTTTTTGGCTGAGTTATGCGATTTTTAAACTTTGATTTGCCAAAAAATAGACATAAAAATCTCGGTAAATATTCTGTTGAAAATTGCAGACATATATAAAAAACAACTACTCTTGATTTAAAAATATTTGTTGTTGAACTTAGCTTTCTTCTGTTTAATGTTCCATTTTTATACCATTGCAGGGTATTATTATTTTAGTCAGATGCTTTAACTGAACTGAACCTTCCTTCTGTTAAATCTTCAATATTTATACAATTGCAGGGTATTATAATTATAGTCAGCTGCTTTAAATTCAGTGAAGCAGTCATTTCCGACCCCATAAAGCATATATATTCTTGATCAGCATCAACAGGCGATTCGATCTAGCCATGTCCGGTCAAAAAATAAATTTTCGAAAATTTTCCGAAATTTGAAAAAAAGATAAGGGGTTACATCATTAAAATTTTCAAAAATTGGCAAAAATTTTAATTTTTCAAAATTTCAAATTTGGTATGCAGATTTATTTACCTACTAAAAACTAACATAGAAAAGCTTTCCGAATTAAAATTAATGCGTTTTTGGCTGAGTTATGCGATTTTTAAACTTTGATTTGCCAAAAAATAGACATAAAAGTCTCGGTAAATATTCTGTTGAAAATTGCAGACATATATAAAAAACAACTACTCTTGATTTTAAAATATTTGTTGTTGAACTTAGCTTTCTTCTGTTTAATGTTCCATTTTTATACCATTGCAGGGTATTATTATTTTAGTCAGATGCTTTAACTGAACTGAACCTTCCTTCTGTTAAATCTTCAATATTTATACAATTGCAGGGTATTATAATTATAGTCAGCTGCTTTAAATTCAGTGAAGCAGTCATTTCCGACCCCATAAAGCATATATATTCTTGATCAGCATCAACAGGCGATTCGATCTAGCCATGTCCGGTCAAAAAATAAATTTTCGAAAATTTTCCGAAATTTGAAAAAAAGATAAGGGGTTACATCATTAAAATTTTCAAAAATTGGCAAAAATTTTAATTTTTCAAAATTTCAAATTTGGTATGCAGATTTATTTACCTACTAAAAACTAACATAGAAAAGCTTTCCGAATTAAAATTAATGCGTTTTTGGCTGAGTTATGCGATTTTTAAACTTTGATTTGCCAAAAAATAGACATAAAAATCTCGGTAAATATTCTGTTGAAAATTGCAGACATATATAAAAAACAACTACTCTTGATTTAAAAATATTTGTTGTTGAACTTAGCTTTCTTCTGTTTAATGTTTCATTTTTATACCATTGCAGGGTATTATTATTTTAGTCAGATGCTTTAACTGAACTGAACCTTCCTTCTGTTAAATCTTCAATATTTATACAATTGCAGGGTATTATAATTATAGTCAGCTGCTTTAAATTCAGTGAAGCAGTCATTTCCGACCCCATAAAGCGTATATATTCTTGATCAGCACCAACAGGCGATTCGATCTAGCCATGTCCGGTCAAAAAATAAATTTTCGAAAATTTTCCGAAATTTGAAAAAAAGATAAGGGGTTACATCATTAAAATTTTCAAAAATTGGCAAAAATTTTAATTTTTCAAAATTTCAAATTTGGTATGCAGATTTATTTACCTACTAAAAACTAACATAGAAAAGCTTTCCGAATTAAAATTAATGCGTTTTTGGCTGAGTTATGCGATTTTTAAACTTTGATTTGCCAAAAAATAGACATAAAAATCTCGGTAAATATTCTGTTGAAAATTGCAGACATATATAAAAAACAACTACTCTTGATTTAAAAATATTTGTTGTTGAACTTAGCTTTCTTCTGTTTAATGTTCCATTTTTATACCATTGCAGGGTATTATTATTTTAGTCAGATGCTTTAACTGAACTGAACCTTCCTTTTGTTAAATCTTCAATATTTATACAATTGCAGGGTATTATAATTATAGTCAGCTGCTTTAAATTCAGTGAAGCAGTCATTTCCGACCCCATAAAGCATATATATTCTTGATCAGCATCAACAGACGATTCGATCTAGCCATGTCCGGTCAAAAAATAAATTTTCGAAAATTTTCCGAAATTTGAAAAAAAGATAAGGGGTTACATCATTAAAATTTTCAAAAATTGGCAAAAATTTTAATTTTTTAAAATTTCAAATTTGGTATGCAGATTTATTTACCTACTTAAAACTAACATAGGAAAGCTTTCCGAATTAAAATTAATGCGTTTTTGGCTGAGTTATGCGATTTTTAAACTTTGATTTGCCAAAAAATAGACATAAAAATCTCGGTAAATATTCTGTTGAAAATTGCAGACATATATAAAAAACAACTACTCTTGATTTAAAAATATTTGTTGTTGAACTTAGCTTTCTTCTGTTTAATGTTCCATTTTTATACCATTGCAGGGTATTATTATTTTAGTCAGATGCTTTAACTGAACTGAACCTTCCTTCTGTTAAATCTTCAATATTTATACAATTGCAGGGTATTATAATTATAGTCAGCTGCTTTAAATTCAGTGAAGCAGTCATTTCCGACCCCATAAAGCATATATATTCTTGATCAGCATCAACAGGCGATTCGATCTAGCCATGTCCGGTCAAAAAATAAATTTTCGAAAATTTTCCGAAATTTGAAAAAAAGATAAGGGGTTACATCATTAAAATTTTCAAAAATTGGCAAAAATTTTAATTTTTCAAAATTTCAAATTTGGTATGCAGATTTATTTACCTACTAAAAACTAACATAGAAAAGCTTTCCGAATTAAAATTAATGCGTTTTTGGCTGAGTTATGCGATTTTTAAACTTTGATTTGCCAAAAAATAGACATAAAAGTCTCGGTAAATATTCTGTTGAAAATTGCAGACATATATAAAAAACAACTACTCTTGATTTTAAAATATTTGTTGTTGAACTTAGCTTTCTTCTGTTTAATGTTCAGTTCAGTTAAAGCATCTGACTAAAATGGTATAAAAATGGAACATTAAAGTCTTCTTAAATTATTAATTTTTTCCAGTGATCTCTGCATAAGTTTGTTTTATTATAATCCGATTATACTCAATCGAGTTCCCATTGCAATCAGTAAAAAAGCTTCACCATTCCATGGGAATCGTGACCCAAAACAGCTTTGTATTAGCTAATCGGTTGTACTTATTGGACTCGCGATCTATCGCTATATGCCATCGGGTTAAGTTCTTATCAAGTATGTGACTAAGTTCGATATTGAAAATCCGCAATTTGCAGGGGGAAACGAAGGGAGGAGAAAGCTCCACCACCACACCGAGCCCCTAGCACGTGCGTGCCTCTAAAGACCTGTAAATGCGACCTTATCGGCTGATGTAAGCGATGCCCGGTACTTAGATTAATGGCTTTGGGGCTGCTTTCGACTGGGGGGTGCTTACCGGCATTGAAGAGAAAGTAGTGAGCCTTCATTGGCAGCAGCTCCTTATCGATGGCCTTCATTTTGTGGTAATTTCGTTGACCTGTGACGCGAAGATCAGTACTGGAGACGTTCTATGCTCCAAACTTGGCACCACTTTTCCAGTTCATTCACAAAAAGTGCAAAGCTAAGCAATAAAGCATGTGTTTTTCGCACACTCAGACACAGCTACACACGTGTGTGTGTTTATGTCGCGATCACGTTTCACTCAAAATTGGAATTCGCTGTATCAGCGGTAAATAGACTCTTTTTCACTTTTATCACAGCTCTGGTAGCCACTACTTAGGAGAGTTTGCAAACTGACGCATTTTTAGCACTAATAATCAACAAAACCACGCACTGTCACACACGGAAATTCAAAGCTCGACTGATTCGAGTCGCTGGCGTCTGGTCTACGAGTTGTCGAGTGCCCGCATGTTTGTTTGCGCTTGCCCCGTCGTTTGTTTACGTATTCCGCTTATCTGCGGCACACCAATTATTATTGTTAACTGGATACGCCCATTTTATTAGCCCAACTAGAAAAAAAAGAAATAAACTTAAATGCAAACAGCTGATTCCGCCGCCTTAGAGATGAGTCGCGGTCGATAACGAGCTAGAGATGGCCTTGCATTAAAACTTAAATTTTCAAAATTAGAACTAAATGGAAAATGGAAAACTATTTCATTATGCACTCTTTTTGTATACGCATTTCTTTTGTACAACTTTTCTCTTATAATTACAATGACTCTATGCGTTGGGCGAGGGGGCAGAACAGGGGGAACGCGTGGTAGGGATGTAGGTAAGTGCAGGATGTGGACCTCAATCGTATATGTGGCTGTAGTGCTGCTGGTAGACATGTATGTAGTTCTCCTTCTCCTGGGGCGTCATCTGCGCTATCAGCTTGTCGTCCAGCTGGTCAAGCGGGTGCGGTCGCCCTGCCACCAGGACTGTGGGCACGTCGTCGTCCTCCTCCCCGGAGTCCGAGTTAATATAGTCGTCGAAGTCGACGTCAGCTGAAAGTTAATACAAATCGCATTTAATAAAAACGTAATCAAACATTAATAGAGAATATTCTTACGAATCTTTGCATTGTCGATATCCTTCTCATCATCGCTGGAATCGCTCGAGTTGGCGTTTGAGGAGCCCATTCGCATTCCCTTCATGTGCGGCTCCTTCTGGCCAGGCTGCTTCTCGTGCTGCAGCAGCACGGACATGATATCCTCGTTCTCCTTCCGATTTCGATGCCCGGATCCGCTCGCTCCCAGACCCGCTTCCGTCAAGCCATC
The DNA here is from genome assembly GCA_035046265.1 of Drosophila bunnanda. Lineage (NCBI taxonomy): Eukaryota > Metazoa > Arthropoda > Insecta > Diptera > Drosophilidae > Drosophila > Drosophila bunnanda. The sequence goes on from JAWNOB010000075.1 coordinate 12,292,449, forward strand.
GGCTGTATCCGTGTCGGTTATCACAGTGCTCTCCGTCATCCAGATCGGCCGTGATTTCCGTTCCACCACAGAGTCAGATGTGTCGTCGCCACCAATAGTGACGTCCACGCGGGTCTCCTCCACGGCAAAGCCCTGGTTGCGGGTCGCCTCGCCCGACCACGCCATGCCGTCGGGCCGCGTGGCATTGGGTTTGCTCAGTCCTCGAATGGTGTCTATGTCTACAGGCTCCGGCTCCAGGACCTCCGGTGCCAGCTTGATGCCCTCCACCTCGCGCAGGAGATCGTACAGTGGCTGAAGCTGCTCGTTGAAGTGGGCTAGCAGCAGGCGCGAGTCCTTCTTGGGCATGGCGGCGCTGTCCTCCTCCACGGAGCTGCCGCAGTACGTGCAGCGGAACTCTTGCGTGGCCATGTCGAAAAGCTGATCGGCCTCGAGGTCCGTGAAAGTCTTCGAGCACATGGAACACTTAAAGCTTGCGCGACTGGTGGCGTCCCGTTCCTCCGTCTCCATTCGCTTTCGCATCAGATCCAGCTTGTACTTGACCACGTTGACGAAAGTCTTGTAGTTAATAAAGTAGTAGTTTACCTTTTGGGCCTTGCCGTCCGGTCCCGTTTCCATTTTAAGCCGGATCTGGATGAACTTATCGGTGCGCAGAGTGGTGATCCTTGCTCGCAGTTGCTTCTTCTCGAACCGTAGCAGTTCGCCGATATCGTCCTCTTTCATACACGGATTTCGCACCAGCATGTCGATAATAAGCGCATCCTCCAGGGAGTAGAAGCCGCGGACCACGAGGCGGGCCAGTTGCTTCAGGCTGCTGGGCACTTCGGTGACGTAGCGCACCTCCGCTTTGGCGGGCGCTGCGGCGGTTGAGGCAGCCGCCGATGTCGACGACATCACGGTTATAGATCTGAAAGACCAGGACACCCCGGATTAAAATCTTCTCACTGGGAAATCTTCCCAGCGGGTCGACCACGCGACTTACCACGTCTCCGGAATCGGAAGCGCCCTTTTCGGTTATGTACAGTTGGAAGCGGGTCCGGGGATCTTCATGGGTCGTCCAGGCAGTTTGCAAGTCCCAATATCGCGAAATAATCCTGATTTTATTAAGTAAAAAATTTGCGCCTCGGTGTGTTTATGTTGGTGCTAGTGGTGGAACTGCGGACTATCGACGGCACTATCGATAATATATCAACAATTACCCGGTCTATGTATCGATATTTAAAGTGCGATTTTTAAAAATTGAAAAACTTCGGATGGGATTAATAGTTTAATAAACGCATTGCAACGAAACAATTATTAATATGCTTTTATATTATAAGGTATGGCTAAAAACATTTAAGCCGAATTTACATGATATTCGTGGGCAAACCTCTGTTCTGAAAGCATTCCAGTCGCATTCCTATATGTTGTCTGATATATTTCCCTTCCACCTTGCTGTTAAATATTCATTTGTAGATGTAAAGCAGCTGATTCTCGCATGTTTCGGACTCCGGATTGTGTGCCTGCCCAATTAAGTCCATGACATTCAGCGAGGACAACAGAAGTGGTGCTGCCTGCCAAATAAGCACGTAGGAGCTCCTGTCTACGGCCGACACACCACCGAATCACCATAACGCCCCCTGACCCATGACCTCGGGACAGTCCACCACCCCTCGGCGGCGGCGGCGGCAGCGGCTGCTTTGTTTTGTTTGTGCCTCTGTGCACTGAGGTCCTGTGTGGGCGAGCCTCGTTGTGGGGGATTACACCGGAATGCACTCGAACGTAAGGCGAAGTTCGCGTTAAAAAATAGACGATTGTAGACAGCGGAGCATGAAATATTAAGCACTGCTCCCGGATAAACAAAGGCGGCGTCAGTGGCGGTGGCGGTGGCAACCAGAGAACGACTTGTTGGATTATATTCACTTATTTGTGCGGCCAAAAGCACTTGAAAGCAAACAGCGTTCATGTACCAAGCTTTCCATAAAGCCACAGAGTGCAAATATGGAAATTAAATGCATACAAATTTGGTAAATACTCGTAGAGTGTCACTAAAGGACACACGGATGCATATGTATAGTACATAAATATACTTTAATTTTTATCATTTTTGGTAATCTAAAATTATTAAAAATTGGGTACATTTTTTAAAGCTTTAATATTTATTATCTGGTTTTAAATGAATTAGGTTTAATAGTGGTAAGATCATAGATTATTAAAGCAAAAATTAATTAAAATTATTTTCCTTTTGAATATGGATATCTCTGCTATTGCTCTGTATTGCAAAGATCTATCCCTCTTTCTATCTAATCTCAAAAATGATTTTTTCTAGAACAAGTTAATACTATCAAGGAAAGTTTTGCATCCTATTTGAATTGATTTTAAAATTCACATCGATTTCTATGGCACCCTTAACAAAACCCCTCCAAAATCATTTAATTTATCTTTAACTTATTTATATTTTTAAATATATTATATAATTTGTACAGTAGTAATTAAATGCTGCAGCTCCAATTGCTGCACGTGAACGCCCACGGGCGATCGGACTTAGCGGCTTCACGGGTTCCTCGGAAAAGCCCAACTCCGCTTGGGAGTGGGAGTGGGAGTGGGCGCCACCGCGATGGTTTCACCTGAGCTCTTGTTTACTTTGCAGCGGAGAGCAGGGCGCAGAATCGACGAGAGAAGTAACCCAACACAACCCCCCAGAACCACGTCCATGGGAGAGCTTTTCCGCGAAGCAATGCGCAGGCCCTCTCGCTCCGTCTCTCTCGTTAGTTTTCGGGGGAAAACAGAAACAGGCTTTCCCACTTTCGCTGGTGGCATCCGCCTGCAGTTTGGATCTTGAGTCGTGCGCGCTAACGCTCGTTTTCCTCGCTTTTCCGCTCGACAATTTTCCACGGCGGCCAACACACAAAGCGGGCAAACAGTTTTTTGTTTTGAACGTTTTTTTACTGCAGTTTTCCTCCTCTGTCTGCGGGACGAGGGGCTTTTCTTTTGCGGCTTTTGGTTTTTCCGTTCGCGTGTGTTTTCCGTTCGGTGTGTGTTTTTGTGAGTGTTTCCCGTGCCTTTTGGCTCTACACACAGCGAATACGGGGAACCGAGGAAAAGCCACGCTAAACACAAAGAGAAATTGGGAAAACGCGGCGCCGCAACTTTTGCCAAATTGATTTTTATTGTGTGAGACGCCGAGTTCAAGCATTATTATATAAAAAGAAAAGGGCCAGAAAGAGGTTGGTTTCGCAGCTTAAAAATCAAAATAAGGAGTATTCAACAAAGTTATTTAAATTTAAGTAAAACCCTAAAAATTGGTTACTGCACGTGATTTGTTGCTGGCCAGTTTCACCCTCTTCCGACAGGGAAATTGTATCGCTCACCCCCGAGCACATAGAGAGCCGGTCGCTAACAGCCCCCAGGGGGTGTGCAGGAGGGTGGTGGTGTGTGGTGGACACCACCCCGCGTCTGTGATGTCATGCCGCCCACCAGCGACATCGCCATAATCACAATAATGGTCTTAGACATCCTGGCGCGTCTCCCCGAGAGCCAGATGGAGCTCATTGATTTGCGGATTTCTTTAAGGCCTTCCTTCACTATATTATTTTGCATAATCTGTGGGAAAACTATTTAACAACATGGCTGCATATGCTCCATGTACTGTGTATATACTATATACGTGTATATATATATATGGTCGGCCTACTCCACAAATCAGGTCAAAGTTGCATAGTGACCCAGAAACGAACGTTGACGTACGGCAAGGATACAAGTTGCTGGGAATCGAATCGTGACTTGGTTTGGATCTAGAATATACTCAGCCGGGAGATTGGGTTCCAACGAGCAATTTTCCCATGCATCCAGAATAATAATTCCGCAATATGGAGCAGCTGGGATAAGCTTACCATATTTCCATATTGCATTTGAATTTGGAAAGTGCTCAAAATGCAGTCTTATTTTATGCTGTAAGAGTTGATTTAAGGATATTCTGTAAATGCAAACAAATAAGGAAATTGTGTTTTAGTTTTGTTTTTATGTTAATCATAAATTTTTTTTTTAATTAAAAAGCTTTAAGGCTTTAAGTAATTTGTCACTTTGTTAGATAGTAATCAAGCCAGATATTGAAATTAAAACGTTGAGTTGAAACTAATTGTAACTATTAAAGGTTGCTTGTTTTGTGGAACTTCTTTGGAGATTAATTATTAACAAATATATCCCATTCAAATAATAAATTTATTATTAAAAAGCATTGCTTAAAATCTAAGTAAATTAAGTTGGAAAATATCCTGCTTGTAAAAGTCCTTGTTCTAGCACAAGCTAATCATGTTTGCCTACATCAGAGCCTCTGCAGACAAGTAAACATTGTGGTAATTATTTAATTGTTCCACTGAATAATTCCCAAGGGTCTCCCACGGCTTCTATAATTATGTTGGGATCCACAACCCCTCCGTGTTCGTACGTGCAACATTTTTTGCTATCCCCGTGTTTTGTTCGCTCCATTCTTGGCCCATTTGCGAGGCGTTACACATTTTCTGGCTCCCAGCTGATGGGACAAAGGAGCCGCAGACAACACTGAACTTGAGCGGGAAATGGAGGAAAAATATTGACATTCGCCATCCGGGAGGGTTAATATTTTTCCTTACCGTCTCCGCACATTGTTTTGTTTTGAGCCCGGAGAGTGGAGAGCGGAGAGTCGAGTGCAAAACAACAGGACGAAAATCGATACTGCTGCTGCCCCGGCGGCACGAGGGTTTGGAGCCAGACTTAGACCCGGATCCGGGCACACCGCTGCGGAGTCGAGTGGAGTGGAATGTGGAGCAGGGCCCTGACACAGAGCGGCAGGGAGGGTCGGAAAATCCAATAAGCACGCGAATGCGAGCGGCAACTCGAACTCGAACTCAAACCAACTCCAAAAATAGACACGGAGCCAAGCTGCGGAAAATGCGCACCCGGCGCAGGGAGCAAAAATATGAAATACACTAGCAGGCACAGCACACACACAAACACCCACCCGCATACGCTACACACACACACAAACAGAGTGACTAAAAGGACATCAATTTACAGGAACACATAAAAAAAAAATAAGTTCCTCACCTAAAGTAAAGCTTAAAAAAGTGACTTCGAAAGGCGAATTTTAATAGAGATGTTATCATTCTTCTGCGACTTAACATGATATCCTTTTCCTGTAGCTTTCATCTTCAACTGATATAAACTCTATTTGAAGGGCACATCCTGGAAGTATAGTAAAGTATTGTTTTAGTCAGATTTGTTAGCAGATTTTAAACAGAAATAGAAAAGATCTTTAATTAAAGCAGTCTTAAAATCAAAATGTATTAATATTTTATATAGTTTTTTTTTGGCAAATCAAAGTTTAAAAATCGCATAACTCTGCCAAAAACGCATTAATTTTAATTCGGAAAGCTTTCCTATGTTAGTTTTTAGTAGGTAAATAAATCTGCATACCAAATTTGAAATTTTAAAAAATTAAAATTTTTGCCAATTTTTGAAAATTTTAATGATGTAACCCCTTATCTTTTTTCAAATTTCGGAAAATTTTCGAAAATTTATTTTTTGACCGGACATAGCTAGATCGAATCGCCTGTTGATGCTGGTCAAGAATATATATGCTTTATGGGGTCGGAAATGACTCCTTCACTTAATTTAAAGCTTCTAACTAAAAGTATAATACCCAGTAATGGTATACATAATAAGTGGGCTTTTATTTTTTCCAGTGTGTCTGGGCCTTTGCTCCTCGCAAAAACAGAGCACAATTTTTTCCAAATTTTAGTTGCATGTGGCAGTGGCCAAAGGGCGGGGCATTGGGCGGTGAAATGCACTTTCCTGAGGTATTAATCAAATTACTGAGACTGTAATTAAACATTGTAGGGCAGGGCAAAGACGTGGCTCTGGCTGTTCTTGAAAGCTCTATAAATTTTAACAAAGTTCCCAGTAACTAAATTAATTTTTATGGTGCACTTTAAAATTAGCTTTGTGTGTTCAATATTTGGTTTCCTTCTTAAGCCTCCGAAACCCTTAAAAATACATATATAAATAGTGTATTGGTGATAAATATTTCCCTTTATTTTAAATCCTACTCACTTCCGTCTTTTCCTAAATCTGGCTTAAATAAGCCTTGTGATATAACCAAAATGTGCAGGCGGGAATGTCACATACACAGTGATTTGTAAAATTATCAAGCCAATTTTCACGCAAGCGACGAGGCACTCTCTTCCACTCCGAGTAACCCAATCGAGTGTCCTCCAGGATGAGTCCTTTCGCCGCATCCACCGCACCTCCCTGCTCCCCAGCCGGTTCATTTTGGCAAAGTCAAGGAGGATTGTGTAACTTGTAACAGACGGAAAGGGCCGAGACGACGGCTGCTTGGATAATGCCAAATTCTGGCTGCCACGTTGGGGCACAAAAATTTGTATTTGCATTTGTCGCACAATCAAATCTCAACAATAAAAAGCAGTCACATTGAGACAAGGGGTCCAAAACGACAGCCAAATACTCTAAGTTTATCCCAAATGGGTTGTGATAAAGCTTTCTAAACTTGAAAATCAGTTTAGATTCCTAATTTAAAGTAAATTTCATGAAATTAGATCTAAGATTAGAATTAAAGCATAAATAATTTTGACTTAAAACCAACTTTCCTCTATAGAAACCATCGAACATGTTGAATCCTTTATAGGTATAGTCAGGATAACCCCTTTGGGGCTAGGGTGCTGGCGGAACTTTCCGCATTCGGAGCGGAAGTGACAGACAAAGCTCAGTCAATGTCTCTGCCACGCCTCTCCGGACTGGCCTTTGTTTGGGCTCACGTCCAAGCGGAAAGACAGCGACGATTGCGAAGATTGGGACAGGACACTCGGCCGAACAAGGATAACTGAGGCTGGGGTATGCTGACGCTGATGCAGCCAGGCGGAGCAAACGATAAGCGCTTACCTTGGTGCTCCAAGGCCTTTTCCTCGGAACTGGGACCAGGCGAATCCGCGCAATTATGGCAATTAAGTTCTGTACTCTACACAAAGTACATCCTTGATAGCCAGGATTGAGACGGAAATGAGTGCAGGAGGTTCATACTGGAGGGAAAAGCTTCGAGTTCTCCCCGGTTAATTGAGCATTTAAGTTTTTATTTATGTTCTGGAGAGTGAAAGCAATATGTATCCATTTCTGTATATGCTGGGAAATCGATTAATCTGATTTGCTTCATTTAATTGAACAATTGCCATTAAAGGAGGGAGGAAAATGATGAGGAAAAGTGGAATAATACTTACAATTTCATGATATACTATAAGTTCTTTAAGCTTTTTTAAATAATTCAGTGATTAGTAACCCCGAAAGTTGGGAAAGTGTAAGCTATCTCAAAGTTTCTCAGCATTAAATCTCCCCTGGTATTAGTGTAGTCCGTGTAATCCAATTGCCCATCTTTGACAGACCCAAGGACCCAAGGAATGGCTCCGCCTAACTTTCACGGAATTTACCACTTCCGGCGATTCAAAGGCAATGCACCGGGTGGCGCCTCACCTTGGCTTAGTTAGACTGCAGCTGGGTTGGGCTGGTCCGATGGCGGTGGAAACATTGTTTGCTTATCGGACATAGCCAACTTTACCAGCCACAACAAGTCGGAGGTCGCAGGTCGCAGGTCGGAGGTTATGGCCTGCACGCCAACACCGCGAAAGTGGGCCATAAATCTGTTCGCTTTTGGCCTTCTTTCCTTTTTAACTTGGTCACGTCGTGAAGTACCAGAAAGTGCCAGCGATGTGGTTTGACGTGAGGCAATACTCCGACAAATCATTGACAGTTTGTGACAGATTGCAAGTGGTCCTTTTTCCACAAATCATGCAATTACAGCTAGCAATTTCTTTGAATATAAATGATTATAGTTAATGAAAAATAATATAAACTACTATCCACTGAAGGGATTACCAAATACTTTATACAACTTAAAAATTGTACTCCCCTAAATATATTGTTATATCTCTATAAATATATGCCTAATCACATGTGGTAACCATGTATAACCCATTAGTCATTCAACCCTCTAGCTAAAGCCACCCCCATTAACACTATGTATCGCCTTACGTTGCCTCCTTCCAGGTGGGACCTCGCTAATTGCCGGTGAAAAGGGTCAGCAATGCACGGTGCGAGCGGGATGTAAAGGATAACCGAAACTCGAGCTGAACACACACTGAGAATCACGAGGGAGTGAGGACGAGGGCTCCACTTTTTCCGAAGCGCTTTTCCACCGGTGGCAAGGTGAATCTGTTCCAGCACACCATGTCATCGATCTCGGCGCAGGGCGTGGTCGAGAGAGCCTCCGCCGAATTGTCGAAGCGAATCAACGGGCTGGGGCTGCGCTCGAAGCACCACCACAGTGGCTCCGGAGGTGGTGCAGCCGGGGACACGGCCACCGCACCCGGAGCCACGCCCACACCGCCGACGTCCAGCGGCAAGACGTCGGTGATGGAGCGGGTGACGAACGCTCTGTGCGGCGGAGGCAACTCCAATTCCAACTCCGGATCGGGATCGAATGGCGCCAATAGCAACTCCTCCTCGCCGGCGGCTTCCGCTGCCACAGCTTCGCCTGCCAGCAATGCAAATCCTCCCCAGACGCCCGACAAGCCCTCCAGGGGTAGTAGCCCCAGTCCCGGAGGCATCGCCATTCCCAGTGGCCAGCCGCAGGTGTCCAACTCCACGCACCACCTCCTGCAGCAGCAGCAGCAGCAGCAGCAACAGCAACTGCAACTGCAGCAGTCCCAGCAGCAACATCTCCAGCTGCAGGCCTCCACGCTGATCAACTCCAACCACCACGTGATGGTGGGTCCAGCCCCGCCCACAGGGATGCCCCTGGGAGCCCCGCCCACGCCCACAGTGAAGTCCATTGCCAAGCAGATGAACATAACCATACCGGGCGGCGGAGTCGGACCGGGATCGCCCACCTTTAGCACCATGGGCATGGTGGCGGCACAGAAGGCGGCCGCTGGCGGCGGCGGCGGCGGCGGTACTCCGCTGCAGCTGAGGAAGCAGCTGCCCAATCCTCACCTGCACCACCCGTACGGGAACATGGCGGTGAACCAGTCGCCGCTGATCATGCAGCACCAGCTCCACCCGCCGCCCATCCACAGCATCGAGCTGCTGATGCTGGACGACCGCTTTCTGAGCCGCTTCTTCCAGTACTTCTCGCCCTACGAGCGCCGCATCCTGGCCCAGGTGTGCATCAAGTGGCGGGACACACTGTACCGCAGTCCGCGCTACTGGAGCGGCCTGCTGCCCACGCTGCAGTGTCGCGAGCTCCGTCAGATGCCGGGCTGTGATCGCGGCAAGCTGTACAACTCGCTCATCCGTCGGGGCTTTCACGCTTTGGGACTGGTGGGTGCCTCCGACGAGGATGCCCTGGATGTGGTCCACTCCTTCCCGCTCGCCTCCAAGCACGTCCATTCGCTCAGCCTGCGCTGCTCCTCGATCAGCGATAGGGGACTGGAGACGCTCCTGGACCATTTGCAGGTGAGTTTCAAAGTTTCAAAGTGGAGGAATTAATTCTCTTTAAATGAGACTGTTAAGGAAGCATGAAATCTTCAATTTAACGCGGCGGAAACATATAAGAAAAAGTTGCCAGTGTAGTATCTATATTGCCTGACAGTGCTGTCCACACACAGTCTCGAATAATGGACTGCCGTTTGTTTAAAATGCAAGACAACTTGGCCTGGGGGCAGGCAGCAAAGCCCGGAAATCTGGCCCCAAGGTCCCAACCAGAGCAGCTGCTCTCCACTCAGACGCAGCTTCCCTTGGCGTGTGTCCTTTTCTGCCTTGGGGACCCCCCTTGGAGATGGGAGATGGGTATCCGAGATGGTTTTTCCTTATTTTCGGAGACGAAACGAAAAATCTCGACTGTGGGTGTGTGAGCATTTTTGGCCAGCGACAAGTTGACAGTGGTCAGTCCCAGAACCGAAAATAAATTCGCACACGAATCCGGGCGCTGGTTAGAGGAAACTATTTTCATTTTATTTCGGGACTTGTGCCGCGCGCCAAAGAAATGAAACGTGTCAGAGCCGTAAAGTGTGTCATCAGAGTGGAAATTCAGCGCCTCTAACCCCCCGCCAGTCGTGGCCACTCTCCATTCGTCGCTGTGCGAGCATAATGAATTGATGCGATCAATTTCAGATGCAAATCACATCAAAGCTCTTTCATAAATTTCATTTAATTTAGCTTATTATTTTGTTTGCGCTAATTTGGGGGAAATGTGTGCAAACGGAAGAGGCTCTCGTGTTGCATTCACAATTTCCACGCGCCGCCAGGTGAATCATTTATGAATTCGGGCTTCAGTGTTGTGTTTATCGAGGAAATTCTTAGTTTTACGGGTGTGGAGAAAGGAAAGTTTACGTAGAAAGATATTCCCCCTTAAAATCAATACTCAAATCACACACTCTCACTGCTCCACCGCAATAACCCATAATTTAATCCATGGATTTACTATTCGCCTTGTCTCTATTATTGCCTCTCCTTCTTTTTCGGTATCTCCCGGAGACTGCCCCAATAATAATCTCCAGCAACCCCAATCGAATTTGGACGAACGAACACAAGTGGGAACCTTAATTGATGGCCAACTGCGGTGAGGGCCCCGGGCAAACTAATCCATTCATTTCATGGACCAATCCCGGGCAATCTGGGAACCTAATCCACCAGGGGCCCAGCATGGGGCGCACCGGAAATGGTCCAATCACACACACAAATACATATACACACATCTCTTCCCCACACACACACACACTCGAACAGAGTCCGTAAAGTGGATAATGTTGGTGAACTGGCTGTGGCCAAGTCCTATATGAGTTTGCGGTCCTGTCAGCTCCGTCAGTCACACACTCAATGAGTTGACTGGAGGCCACCACCTCCTCGGCTCCTCTCTGATTTCCTCCGCTTGAGTGTGTGTGTGTGTGTGCGAGAGTGTTAGGTCATTAGGGTGATTCTTTATGGGAAAACTTCTGGAAAAACTCCATTAAGTTTGCTGAAACAACATATAAACACATTGAAGCGAAAATCAAACAAAGGGGCTTAGAAATGTGAGTCCTTGTTATCGGTGAAGGGACAACACTGCGTATGAGTGATGGGAATGAGATTTATTGTTCAATAATCTCTGAAATAAGTAGCAAATGACTTGTTTAAGCTTTGTCTAAGAGGTGAAATTAGACTTGTCTTCCTAAAAGTTATCTTTAAACAAGTGCTAGAAAATAAGGCTCTTCTGGTCCACCCTAGTGTGCATGCATACGTCACTCAGGATTGCTGATGTCAGAATTAATCCACTGTGAATGCATGTCATGTTTATGAGCCTAGTTCCAGAGAGTGTGTGTGCCAGAGGGTGTGCGTGTGTGCGCAGGAAGCCTCAACAAATGGTTTGATTGCAAATTGTTGTCGCTGGCAATGTCAACAACAATGACACACTGGGGACAAGTTGGGTTCGCCATGGTGGGCCCTGTCCCAGCAAGGATGCGAGCGGATCAACCGCATTGGGCTTTGGAATTTGACCTTGGGGAGCTGCGAGAGAGAGAGAGAGCAGTCTGGGACTCTGCAGAGGAGCAAGTGCACGTGAATTACCCGCACGGAGTGCCACAAAGCGAGCAAGGACCTGCCCCTCCTCCCCGGAAGAGGCAGCAACATGCACGGGAAATTAATGCTAGTTACCGCAGCTGACTGCAACGGAAATGCGGCGACTTTCCTGCATTCCTATACATATTTAATGGGGAAATGTCCTGCAGTCGCCTCGAGCGAATATATGCGATTTCCGCATTGCTGCTCCATGCGAAGCGTTGACTTGGAGTGTTGGCTGCAGCTCGTTGAACCCCAACCCCATTGACCCACAAAATTATGCTACGCTCCTGCACCTTCGGCTATTTAAATTTAAATTCCAACTTTAGCTCACTTCATGATGAATTTAATTAGGCAAAAGTATTTAGAGCTTGAAGAACTCTCTTAAAAGTTACATTTCAAAACTGTGTGGCTTTATGGCAATGTGAAAATCTGTCCAATTTATAGTATGTTATATTCCTCATTTGTTTTCCACAAACTTGAGCCCAGCAAAAACTACCATACTTCAGCGAAAAACCTCAGAAACCTCGAGGGGGGAAAACACGGGAAAACTTTTTCCGGCTAAATAGTTACATATCCTTGTGTGCATGTGTGTGCCTCCATTAGCATTTCATTGTGGAACTCCCCGGTTTGCGTGGTTTGACTTTTCCTATCGATTTTGGCTTCTGCCTGACACATGGCACCTAAAAAAGTTTTCCTTTGCTACGTTTTGTGTGTGTGTGTTTGGGCCAGCCAAGGGAAAAACTTCCACAATTGTCCATAAAAACAAAATACGTTTTGGACTGGAGAGAAAAAAGGAGTGTGAGCTGGGAAAAATCCAAAACAAAAACCGAGCATTTACCATTCATAATGAAGTCATGCCGAAGGCTTGTTCTGGCCCTCAGGCTGATTGTTGGCCAAGTTAACTGGGGAACAAAATCCAATTACTGGCCATGTAAACGTTCTTGCTATATATTCAACACACTTGTAATTAGACCATTTAATTCGTTAATTAGTATGGACTGGGCTTTAAATTTATGCAGGATATTAAGCTCCTTGGAGAATATGCAGAACCAAGGTTGTAAGCTTACTAATCCTAATTCATAAAAACAAGTGAAAAATTTAGGTTTATTACAAAAATTAACATAATATTAGTTCAATAAAGATAAAGAGGTACTCTGATATATTAATATCTTTACGAATAATAAAAAAATGCGAACCTTAAAGGCTTTAATCTGACTTGGTCTTATTTTAAAACCTTTCCAGCTATTAGGTATAGCCTGTTTTCAATTAGAAAATATTGTTTTAGTATTTATAAACATTATATATATTATATTTAAATAAAATATAATTTATAAAACCCATCAAACATAGGTGGGCAAGTCCTCCCGTATGTTTCCAATAAACAAACCCATATCTTAGCGTTGTTTTTCCCATCTAAGACACAAAATGAATCCTGGATTTACGTCCAAAGATTTAATTTTGATTTATTACTTGGGCATTGCCATTAAGGATTGGGATTAAATTCGTTCCCGTTCTGTGTCCTGACAATAAAAATAATTATGGTGCAAGGCGCGGGAGTGGGTTATTTCCTTTCAGGGTTATATATATTTCGTGTTTATGCGAGCATCCTTGCGATTTTCATTTTTATAACGTGCTTCCGGCTGCATTTGCTGTTTATCGCTTTTGTTGCTTTGTTTCCGGCGGTTTCTGGCGGAAAGGGAAAAGGGGAAATCTAGAACGCTCTCCCGGGGACCAAACAACAATGGCAACCATGTCCACTTCATCTTGGGTCCGCGACACAAAGTCTGCCACTCGAACCTACGCGATGTGAGTGTTTTTCCCGCTTCGACTTCCTACCGAGATGTGTTTTGCTCTTGAAAAGGTCAAAGACTATCCAGTTACATGGCTTTAAAGTGCTCCTCGCATGGAAAAACATTATTTTAAGCTAGCGGAAAACTTTTGCGAGTAAATAGCTACCCCCGGCAGCAAAGACCATTACAATTTAATTTAATTTCATGGGATTCCCGCTGCCTTTTGGTCATTTTATCGTTGCAGGTGGCATCAGTTTTACTGGCGGTAATTTGTTTGGCTCTCTGTGGTCCGGATTTTCCATTCAATTTGTTGGCATTCTCCGACCAAAAGCTTTGGAATGCAGTCCTCTGCGTTTTGTTTACGGAGTGAATGCCAGTGTGTCCATGAATACAGAGACCCAATTATGTTTTATGCCACTTTGAAGGCATCTAATTGGTTTAATTAAACTCTAATTCAAATGGCCAAGCAAAATGTGAATTTATTAGTGCTTACAATGCACACAATCCAACATTGTCTCCTCGTTTGTCATTTGAAATAATATTTAATTAAGTGAACATTCAGAATCTCTTTAGCAGATATTCAATAAAACATTTACCTGGGCTAAATGGCACTCATATAAACTTGGCATATATGTACATATATTTATGTATATATTTTATGTAAAAGTTGTTGTCTTCTAACTCAAACAGAGGTACACATTTCTGTTTTCCTATTTTCCATTAGCTTATATTTCTCGCTCGGCTGAATGTCAACATTTGTGAAAGCTGTGAAATGTCCAAAAGTATATTTTTGAATTCCTCGTGTCGCAGCTCATAAAACCATTTGACGATTTGACGACAGAACAGTCACACCTTCAAATGAATATAGCATTTTTTTTTTTAAATAGAGAAAATATGAATCCGTTGAGAATTCTTCAAGAACTTGTATGTATATAAAATTTACAAAATATTTCTTTCATTTTATAGAAATCAAGTTCATTGTCATGAGAAGCAAAAGCAGAAGTAATATTTACAAACACAAATTCAACTTAAATTCTTTAGATCAAAAATATTATTTATTTGGCATTAATAATTCCTATAGGAAAGGCGAGTTCAGGCAAAGTAAATATTTATGTCTTTAGAAATTGAATTCAATGCATAACCTATGGCAACGTGTATAAATTGTTAAATTCTGTTATTGTGTGAAATGTATTGGGAAATATTTATTGAATTTCATTCACAAGGTTTAAGAATTTCCTGAGCTTGAACTTAAATAAAAGGCTCGGAAATAAATCTATAAAAATGAAGACATTTTTCTTGCACTATATTTTTTACAAATATTGGCCTTGCCTATAAATTTTTCAATAACTTTAATACACAAAAAACAATTAGTTGCATTTTCAAATTATTCATATTGTAAAACTATTTAAATGTTAGTAAATAGGTTAAGAAATAAACATTCACCTTACATCAACTTTTCCTGCAAATTCGTCATTAAAACTCTTACATTTTCCTCTTAATTTTCCAGAGTTTGTTTGAACTGGAGCTGGCTGGCTGCAACGAGGTGACCGAGGCGGGGCTGTGGGCGTGCCTAACGCCCCGCATCGTGTCGCTCTCCCTGGCGGACTGCATCAATATTGCGGACGAGGCGGTGGGCGCGGTGGCCCAGCTGCTGCCCTCCCTGTACGAGTTCTCGCTGCAGGCAAGTCCGGATGCGGTGGCATCCGCCTCCTCCTCCTTCACAACTCCCTCCCGGCTCTGGGAACTAATTGAATCTCCCAATTTCCCGATCCCGACAGGCTTACCACGTCACGGATGCGGCGCTGGGCTACTTCTCGCCGAAGCAGAGCCACAGCCTCAGCATATTGCGACTGCAGTCGTGCTGGGAACTAACCAACCATGGCATCGTTAATATCGGTAAGCGAACCGCTGTCCCCCCAACCAGAAATTAATCAAGTAACAGGGAAAAAGCGTGTAAGATGGGTGTGGGAGCTGGAAGCCATTTGTCACACACAAAGTACACTGGGGGAAAATATCAGTTAATTTCGGAGGAGTTGTATGAGGAATACGCGACTTTAAAACCTTATTTTTCCTATTTATAACATGGTTATATTTGCTTTAACTACTCTATTAGTTAGTATTAGTTAAAAATCAGAATAGAATCTAAATGCCTCATAAAATTATTCCCAGTGATTATAAAGTAATGTAGCTTTCGTTCCACTGGGACAATCAGAATCGCTGAGCGAGGCTAAAAGCCATTTGCCATTGGCTTTAATGTTTAATTCCGAAATGTGGATGCCAACCCCCTGGACAAGTGCGATGATGTGGCTCCCATCCGGGCTGACAGTGGTCCGAAATAGCTGCGAGGGACATCCGCCGGGAGTGTGCCGCCTAGAGACTGAGCTGTAAGAAATACATAATGCGAACATAACATTGTAAATGGAGTGCCTGTGCCAGTGGCTGTGCCTGTGCAATGGGAGTAACCATTCCTCAGGGTGCTGTCCTGTTCCCGAAAAGCGGATGTCCTTCCGGGCAGGCCCCTCGTCACCAATTCTAAACACTGCACTCAACTAATTGAAACTTTTTGTGGGACACTTTTTGTGCATTGCTGTGTTTTTTTTCCCCCACTTCCTGTCCAACAGAGCAGCTATTTTTACATCCTTTGACGTCAACCCTTTTTCTCTTGCCAATTGGCAGGGTCCAGTTCTAAAGAACTTTGTTTTCCGGCAGGAGTC
Organism: Drosophila bunnanda; assembly: GCA_035046265.1. Taxonomy (NCBI): domain Eukaryota; kingdom Metazoa; phylum Arthropoda; class Insecta; order Diptera; family Drosophilidae; genus Drosophila; species Drosophila bunnanda. Next base: position 12,308,509 of record JAWNOB010000075.1, read on the forward strand.
TCTATGGGAAATGTCAAACAAACTAAAGAATTTGCAAGTAAATTAAACTAATTTTATGCCGCAAGAAACTATATAGATAACAGATGAGCTTATCTGTGTAAATTTAGAAGCAGAAACCCTAAGAAACTGAGAGAGTTTATAGCCACTTTTTTGCAATTTTATGAACGCATTGATTATGCTTACTCCCAACTTGAACCAACTCCAGCTTGTTTTATTATCAGGCAACACATCCTCTGGATTCCGGATAAACTTGCCCATAAAACCACTTTAATTGACGTGAACATAGCCCCGTTGCTGTGCAATTTTAAAGCTTGCTTAGGGGGCTTTTTCAGGTGCCTGAACGCAAACTCATTTAAAATGCGATCGACAGCGCCGGCAAACATAAACCTGCCACTCGAGAGGGTTGAGAGCTCTCCGCCTGTTCTCGCTTTGCCTATGCGCCTTACTTTGACCTTTGAGTCCCGGGCTCCAGGTCCCGTGTCCCGAGTCCCGAGTCCCGGAGTCCTAGGACCTGGCTCTTCCGGCGACTGAGTTTGGGTGAAAACTTTGCAATCAATTTCATGGCACGTCATTTTCTTTTCCCAACCCCTAACCGCCTATCCTCCGGGCTGCAATCAACAAGGACTAAGGGGCTGCTCAGCGCCGCAAATTAAGCTGCAGGTAGATGGCTTCCCCAGGTGGAATGGAATGGATGTTTCCTTCCTCCTACGGCTTCTGCAGTTAACCAGCCAGATTTCTCGCTGAGGAGCTGCGCATCGAAATCGAATTATTGCAGTTCAGTGATCATCATCGATGCGGTTGCAGTCGCAGGCGGAAGGATATGTCGAGGTAGCTGTTATAGCAGCGATTTGCATAGGTACACTGGGAGAGAAGTTATGTATTTGTTATAAATTTAACACCAGAAATAAGAGGAGAACATACGAAAACCTATATAAACTTAAACACTTCGTAATTTAACTTTTAATAAGAATTTAACATATTTTCCCGATGACCTCAGTGTAATCTGATTACAAAAAACCGTTCCATCACAGACATCCTGGCACAGGACCAAACAAACTATGAATTTTACTTACAGCTTAGGGAGAAAACGGGAAATTTTATGAAATATTAAAGCTTGCACAAACAGATGCTTTCGAGCACACATTTTGGTGCGTTTGTAAACAGCTTGATGGATGAAGGAGCATCCAAAGCCCAAAATGCCAGTTGCAAAAGTATGAAAAGCATATTACACATACGCCCCGTATGACAAAGATTGCCCTCTGCGTGTGTGTGTGTGTTTGTGTGTTTGTGTCTGTGGGTATTTGCGTTGGGCGGTGCTTACGTGAGGACATCAGCAAATAGGCGCCGTATTTAATGGCGGCATTTTGTATAAATTGCCGCCCAATCATAAACTGTTTGCCCAGCAAGCATAAACAAGTCAACAAACAAGACAGGAGGCTAATTTCGGGAAGCAGAAGTTTATATACCCTTACAGGTTGCAGCAATCGAATTATAAGATTGAATCGGAAATCGGTCATAAGTAAGGTTTAAATATTTTCATCCTCCGAATCGATTTTTATCGATATTTTCATACAGAAATTTTTAAGGAAAATCAAAATTTAAAAATCTATAACTCAGCCAAAAACGTATTAATTTTAATTCGGAAAGCTTTCCTATGTTAGTTTTTAGTAGGTAAATAAATCTCCATACCAATTTTAAAATTAAAAAAAATTAAAATTTTTGTCAATTTTTGAAAATTTTAATGATGTAACCCCTTATCTTTTTTTCAAATTTCGGAAAATTTCCGAAAATTTATTTTTTGACCGGACATGGCTAGATCGACTCGCCTGTTGATGCTGATCAAGAATATATATGCTTTATGGGGTCGGAAATGACTGCTTCACTGAATTTAAAGCAGCTGACTATAATTATAATACCCTGGAATTGTATAAATATTGAAGATTTAACAGAAGGAAGGTTCAGTTCAGTTAAAGCATCTGACTAAAATGATAATACCCTGCAATGGTATAAAAATGGAACATTAAACAGAAGAAAGCTGAGTTCAACAACAAATATTTTGAAATCAAGAGTAGTTGTTTTTTATATATGTCTGCAATTTTCAACAGAATATTTACCGAGATTTTTATGTCTATTTTTTGGCAAATCAAAGTTTAAAAATCGCATAACTCAGCCAAAAACGCATTAATTTTAATTCGGAAAGCTTTCCTATGTTAGTTTTTAGTAGGTTAATAAATCTGCATACCAAATTTGAAATTTAAAAAAATTAAAATTTTTGCCAATTTTTGAAAATTTTAATGATGTAACCCCTTATCTTTTTTTCAAATTTCGGAAAATTTTCGAAAATTTATTTTTTTACCGGACATGGCTAGATCGACTCGCCTGTTGATGCTGATCAAGAATATATATGCTTTATGGGGTCGGAAATGACTCCTTCACTGAGTTACAAGCTTCTGACTAAATTTAAAATACCCCCGAAAGGGTATGAAAAAAGCAAAGAAAAATGGAAATAAAAACCAGGGAAAAACAGAGATTAATGGAAACTTCCCTATTATTTATTTTTACGATTTATTCCAAGTGAAGTACGGAAGTACGTGTTTAATTAATGGCCATTGAGCTTCCCTAACACACTCCAGCCCCAAAGGACCTGTGAATCATTTATTAATTCCCGCCATAAACATAAACCAAACACATAATTAAAGCAATTTAAAGGAATTTCTTTTCTGCAAAAGAACTAAATGCGAGGACAAACTATTAAAGGGAAATTATAAAATTACTTTCCTCTTAGCAAGCTCTCTTGATACTTCATATTTAAATCAAGTTCAAGTGACTTGCAGACACCATATGGTCGGTCACTTGAAGTTTATTTTAACCCCACCGAACTTCTTGCAGCATTTAAAGTGCAACCTTGCCCAGACCGTGGCAGCTTGCAGTCTAAACCCTTGTCAGAAGTTGGCTAAACCCACGCGCAGTTTACAGTTTACAGTTCACAGTTGCCTGACGTTGAACTTTTGCCCCGGCGGTGTGGCACAAACTTTTAATAACAATTCCCAGTCCGCTTCCCACGACCCGCCGGCCATGAAAGAGCGCTTGACGGCGGCAGTGGCATTGGGTGCTTATCACAACATCGAGAAGCCATTTAGCTAATTGCATTTGGCATCTAATTGAATTGGGCCAGGCTCCCAGGTTCGAATGATGGCGGCGCAGACAGGACGCAGGACGCGGGCCGCAGGACTCGGGAGACAGCGAAGGCGAAGGCTCAGCTGTCGCTTAGCTGGCCAAGTGCCAGGGGGCATTTTTTTATGGCTCACTGGGAGAAACATTACCAAAACCAATACTTATATTCCTATTTTACCATATATATTTCTAAAGGAATACTTGAAATTAGGCATAGAGGTAATCCCCATTCAATCCTAATCAAAAACCAAATAGTTAAACCTTGTGAATGTAGTTAATATTTCTTCCTGTGCTTGGTTTTTGGCTGCGGTGGCTTCAGTTGCCACTTCGCCATTTGATTGCGAGGTGACACATCATTTGGCACGCAATCCGGCTCGCTGGCGGAACCGGAAGAGCGGCTAGCTGCCAGGCTGGCTGACTAACTGACTGACTGTTTGACTGACTGACACATTGACAGGACGCCCTTGCTGGCCGCGGGGCTAATTGCCAGCGAGGTCGTTCAACCGGGCGTATGCGTGATTTATGATTTCGCACGTGAATGCGAGACTGCGAAATTGCGAATGGCGAGTGGCGAAACGTAAGCGAAACAATGAACAAGTTAATCTCCCATTAATTAACAGTGTCAACAGAAATGCCGCCTTTCATTTAACAGTGCCCGAGCAAAGAAATAACGAATTGCGACAACTACAAACATGGTCGGGGCGACAAATCAAATTTTCCTACCTTTCCCACAAAGCTTTTCACTCGATGTGAGAGGCATTCACAGCTGCTGAAGCAGCCAGGGGCGTAGTCGGGATTAAATCGTTGAAGAAGGGGTAGAAATCATAGCTCCCTTGATGAATATAAAGCGAAAAATTGAACTTAAACCTAAGCAAGGTTTTTCCTTGAATAATTCTAAATAGGTATAGAAAATGCTGTCTGTGCCTTTAATATAACTTACATATATAATGATATAATGATATAAACACTTGTGATCCCCACCAGCTGGTGGGTTACGCCCCTCGGATAATAAGCTTCATCTATACTTGATTGCCATTGCCAGAGGGAGGGGAGGGAAGACTAGTGGCCAATCTGGGTGAGCCGGGGGTGCTCTGCTAATGAAGTGGTTGCGGTTCGTTTCGCGCCTGAACAATTGCACTTGTCGACGCGAAAGCGACATGTCCATCAATTTAACCGCAAAGTGCATCCACTCCGTCCACATTCCCCCCCCTTCTTGCCATCACCCAAAAAGCTGGCGAGGATTGCCAGCCAATGATTTTGTTTATACCAAGGATACAGTGATACTTTGATAAATAAAAAACCATTGAAGGGGAAACATTTTGAACTATGTTCCAGAACTTAGGTTTCATTAGGCCTATGGAAATGACCTTATATTTAAGTGCAATCAGAATTTTAAATACTCTTAATATATTATTTTAAAAGAGTGTTTATTATATTAGATATGTCACACTGTATGAGGTTTGGTAACGAATTAGACTGGTTCTTTACGACATTCTTTTATAAATGACTCAGAGATGTCCTAAGTTATATTGTAAATATTTTATTTGATATAAAATCTTGCGCAAAGAATATATTTGACGTATAATTGCAACACAAATTATATTTATATATCAATAAAATCAAAGTATATATATATTATATATAATTGTTGTTATTATATTACAAAATAATATATTATATTGAGTATTTTATTAATATATATAATATAATTTGTGTTGTTGTCATAAAAAAGACATAGATCAATAAGACCCTTTTCCCATTTTCCGTTTTCCTTTTAAAATAAGGACCACCCCACAGCGGATTAGGTTGAACTTGTCAGTGGATATAGGGTTGTATGTGGGTATTCCTCGATTTATCTTGGCCGTGTTTCTCCTCCGACTCTCTCTCTCTGTCTCTTGGTCTTGGCCTGGCACAGACCGAATTCCTGCTCGCCGAGACATCGAATTTATCTTCCTCAGCCGGCGGCAACGCCCGCTGTCCGCCCTCTCAGACCCGAAATTGATAAGTTCCCCGGCCTGCAGCTGCCATGTAGATATAGCCGTGGGAATCCCCTAGCCTCGAGCCCTCCCGCCTCGACATTGTCCATCCTAATCCTGGTCGCGGTTGATCCCATGCCGCCGATGCCACAGCCGCTGCCTCTGATGGGCGCCCGTCCGGTGTCGTGTTTATTTAATTACATTTGCATTTTCAAGGTGCTCGCGCCGCAGCTCTATTTCATTCGCTCTCTTGCCGAGCAATTTTTAATTAACTTTATTTTTGTGAAAGCTGTTCGAGGGGGGGATTGGCACGCACTCCTCCCTGCTCTGCGCGGCGAGCACTTGGCCAAGTTGTCAATCAATTGTCAGCCGGCAGTGACCATGAACTTGGCTTAATTCGCACAAAGTTGTGCGATTTGAAGGGTATCCGCGGTGCAGTGGATGCAGCCACATGGAAAGTGCACTTGCGGCGATTTTCATAAATTAAATGCAACTTGTTAAGGTTTACTGAAGGTGTAAAACCGGGAGAGACCGGAGTATAAAGTGTTTCCAAGCAGGAAGAACTTTAAACTGGCCATTAAAAGTAGCTCCTGCCTCAGGTTGAAACTTTAGGGAATGCTTCTGACGAGGTAAAAATTTAATTAACATAAATAAACTTTGTTGAAAGCATATAGAATGCTATGGCAAGGAAATCAAGTTGTGGATGACTTGAAATATACATTTACAATGGACTTTATGATTTAATTAAAGCTTACAATAACATGCTCAAGAATTGAGGCGAAGAAAGCCTTGAAAGAGCTTGTTTATATCTTAAATAGTAGAAAATATTTATTAAATTTCTACAAAGCAAAATCTGATTTTATTTATTACCAAATAAAGTCAATCCTTTACTCTTATATTTATTTATTTTTGAGTCAAGTCAAGTACTTAATTAATAAAACTTAAGCCTTTGCTAAAATTCAGCCCTCTAAAGTTGTATAAACTGCAAAAGACAATAGAAATGCAATTCAAATTTCTGTAAGGAATATATAACCAAAGAACCTGACAAAGGCAAGACTATAATTTAAATTAAATGGAATATATGCATGCACTGAAGCCCAAAATCAGGCCCAGACATCAGATGGAGGACAAGGACAAACTTGTGACCAGCCTCCCCCTAAACTGGCACTGCACACTGTACAAATATGTACATGAATATGTATATATATAAAACGTATATATAAACCGTATGCAAACAAGCAAGTTCAAAGTTGAGGGCCAGGCCATAAGGAACATAATTGCTGGCTTATGTAATGCGAATTGAGAGGAGGCTGCCACATGCAGAAACTTTACTGGCAAAAGGGTTGTCGTTGTCGCTTGCCAGTAATAAAAAAAAAAATTAAACAAGAAGGGAATGTAATACCGAAAGCCGAAGTTTATATACCCTTGCAGTTTGCTATTGAATCATAAGATCGAATTGGAAATCGATCATAACTAAGCTTCTTTGAAAAGATATTTTTATATGCCAATTTTTTCGACAAATCAATGTTTACAAATCTCATAACTAAGCCAAAAACGCATTAATTTCAATTCGGAAACTGTTTCTTTGTTTGTTTTTATTAGTTAAATAAATCTGCATACCCAATTTGAAATTTTAAAAAATTAAAATTTTTGCCCATTTTTGAAAATTTTAATGATGTAACCCCTTATCATTTTTTGAAATTTCGGAAAATTTTCGAAAATTTATTTTTTGACCGGACATGGCTAGATCGACTCTCCTGTAGATGCTGATCAAGAATATATATGCTTTATGGGGTCGGAAATGACTTCTTTACATCGTTACAAGCTTCTGACTATAGTGAAAATACCCTGAAAGGGTTTAACAGAAGAACACCCTTCAAGCTCGTGGGCGAGTGAAATTCATTTTTAATTGCATTTGATGGCAGCAGAGACAGGCACACGCATTTGGAATTACGGCGGAAATAGTTGCACGCAATGACGCACGCCGGAAGCTCGGAGAAAGCGGAGGAGGAGGAGGTGCCCCCCAGCTGGGGAACTTGACGGCCATCGGGCTGCTGATTCCCATGCTGATGATGCTGTCACCGTGTGTCCTATATTACCAGTATTACCAGTACCAGGCGCCCATGGCCAGCTAGGAATTAAGCCAGAGCCTCTGCCGTTGGGAGAGTGACAGCTGTGGGAATTTCCATCACTTTCCCTGGACAGCCAGGATGCTGTCAGCTGAGAGTATAAACAAATGCCAAACTGTGGCAATAAATGGGGCAAACTGCTAGCAAGAACTTTAATAAAATATCTTAGAAAGTATTTTCTAAGCAAGAAAATAATTAAGCAAAACCAAAACACAACCGCTGCACCCGTTCTCAGCAATTAAAAAGCAATCCCTAAGTCAAACTGCTGCAGTGCAACTTTAACCTAGGGGAGGGAGTAATTGACGTCATTAAAGTTTGCCGTGGAAATGCTCGAGTAGCGGAGCGGAAAAGCCGGGAAAGGACTCGAGCAGACAACAGGCCACGAAACTGGGTTAACAATTTTCGCTTTTGAAAGTGCCAGGAAAAGATGTGAGCCAAGTCACAAGGGAGGACGACTCTAGAAGCTCTCCGGCCAACTGCCAATCAAATCCGCATACACACACACACACACAGGACGACAACGACCAGTGACCCGTGCCGCCATGTGATGTGCGTGGAAAACGCAGGAAAATGCCGGAGAAAATACAGGAAAATAGAGCAGGGGATACACAGTACTGAAATATATAGCACACGGGGCCCATTAGTCGACAATTCAGCTAAGCATTTTTAATGCATTTTTAATAAAGACGCCTCAAGTCAAGAAGCGGCGGGCCAATTGAGTTTTAAAGAATTAATTATTTAATGATTTAAATGGTTTAAAAAAATAAGCTAAGTACTCTTAATTGCCTTGGAAATTTAAAGTAATTTTCATAGCTGTTGTGAAGATAACAATTTATTGATTTATCTTTTTAAAGGTCACAGTAGCTGGCGAAACATAACGATGCATAGTATGTTTTTTAAGCTCACCTACAATAAAATCAAATCTTGGTATATATTTAGATAAATATATAGTATGTGTTTCCTAAAACTATATAGTTATCTCAATTACCGTCTTGACAGACAAACCTCGTCGAGCCCCAGCTGCAGAATTATTTCTGATTGAAACTGTTTGCTACTGTGGTTTTTGTCAAATTGCCAAAAGAATCGTAATTGTAGATATTTCTTTTTATTTTTCCCGATTCCCCTGTTGTGGCACGCTTTCATTGTTATTTCTATTTCCTTTTTTTTGTGGCAAATTGTATGCTAGCATTCGCATAAATTAGTGTATAATTTAGGGGCTTAACTGAGGCATACATAAAGGGTACAAGGGTATAGATTTTTGAAACATTTAATATATGTTTTTTGTAACTATTTTATTATATTTTATTCAATATAATTATTGAAGCTAAAATATTACTATGATGCCGCTGTAGAATATCTCTTTAAAGTTATATATTTAAATACAAGTTAACATTTGAATATTAACCCTTTAAGTTTCGGCTCAGAAAATCCTCATTTAGTTGTTAAAAGTCACGCTAACTTTAGTCACTTTAACATTCGAATGGCCCTTGAACTCTCCTCAGCGACCTCGACCCCCAAAGAAGAGCTAATCTGCCATTGGGCAACCTCATCGCAATTCGCGGTAGTTCACTCCAGGCAGTCCGCCATCCACATCCTCCCATTTTCCGGGCCCCATCCCGTTAGTTTTCCGAGGAAAATGTAATGAGCGGGGGGAAGCCTAATGAGGCCTGCACGTTTCGAACATTATTTGCCTATGCAAGAAGAAGGGGACTCCCCGGCACCGAGCTCTTCCCCCGCAACGCGACTTTTGCCTGCTCATTTACGCATTCATTGTTTGGCCTCAAAGTTTGCCGTTAATTGACAGGCCACTTCAACCCTAAAGCGGGGTAAGCCTCAGTTTTCCCCGAAGCCCGGAAAATAACCGAAGATTTGTTTTATCACTCCCGGCTTTGTCAAATCCTTAAAGCCGACAACTTCAACGGCGAAAGGTATTTCGCGACGGCATTAAAAAGTTGTTTAGTTTGAGTTTTAAATTAAAGTTTTAAGTGTTCTCAGCTTCGCCTAATCCTTAGTTTGAAGTGGTTTTTAAGTTCTTTAAGTTAAGAGGAAAGTTATATAAGAAGAAAGCTATAAATTCGAAGAATTTTACGGCTTTTCTAAACTATGTTCAAACCTCTCAGCTTTAGCACAAAGAGTCAATGAATTTTTCATAAATTTGCCAGAGAACAATATTCATTTGAGCCTCAAATACATTCAAACAGCATTCAAACCATTCAAAATGTTACAAAGTGTTTATTGAGTTGGAAATCGAAATCTTTGGGGCAAAGTATCCCCACAATGGTGTATTTATTGTTAACTTTTTGCAGCTTTGAGGGTCCCTTTGAGGGACATTCCGTTGTGCTCGGAAACCATTTTGAATATAACATTTCCAGGGAAACTGGAAAGCAGCAGCGGCAGCAGCCACTTTGGTATGTTTCAATTCAGCGGGAGCTGAGCTGATTAAGCTGAAATGCTTCCAGGCTGCTACGTATGTAGCTGCTTTATTTAATATACTCGTAAAAGTTTTGTTGCCCCAGTGAAATTTCATGGCATTTTCCCCCGCAATGCCGCACTTCCGCACTTCCGAGTAATTGGCATAATGACGCCCATCTACGAACTGAACTTAAACTTTAAGCAGCTTTTGAATTTGTTAAGGGGAAAATTCGGAAAAGCGGCTTTAATTATTGATTTGACTTTAATGGAAATTGGTCGCTTACAATTGATATTTGATATTTATTTCTTCACACTTCAGGTGTGCCACAGTCTTACTTCAAGGAATTTCAAAAGTTGTTGAATTTTCTTTTAATAGAAACTCTCCTAACCCCCACAATCCCCGATATATTCGCACGATTCAATACTAAATTCACATAATATTCACATCACTCATACGCACCGTAACCAACTTTTTATTGTCTGAGCTCGGCTGAGCCGTCGGCAAATGCAATTTCCTCCATTGACCCCAAACGAGGCAATTTGAAAAATCAGCAATCATCCAATGAATGTCATAAACAAATGCTAACCGTTATGTGAGCATAACTTTCCACATGTGAATACGAATACGAATACGAATACGAATACGAATTCGAATATGGGAATGAATGGTTGCGAGGCATGCCCAGAAAATCAATAAAAATCGTTGGCACGCCAAAAGGAGCCGAGTGAAAGCCATGGCAGCGAGGCAGGCCAAGAGCTGTCAATAGACATGGAATTTGTGAGTTGTCCCAGTCCTCTCCACAAGCCATTCACCCATAAAAGCCAACAAAAGTCCGCAGAGAAGTATGAAAAATATTATATATATTTTTTCGGCCAGGAGTCTTCAATGGAAGCCCTATGCCAACTTTTTCAACTTTCTTTTTTTTTCTAATGAGCAAATCAAATTCTAGTCCAAACATTTTTCCACAGCTCGAGTGGAAAGCGGAGAAGTGGATCCTTGGATGTGACAGGCAGGCACCGAAACATCAGCTGAATACCAAACGAGGCTCGCATAAACGTCGCTAGTTGTTATGGGAAATGTAAATGTATCTCACGGATACACAAGTTACAAGTTGTTTGCCCGACATGTTTGTGCTCCCTCTGCCCCGGCCCCTCGTCCTTTTGTCCCACGTCCTTGTATTGACACTTGTCTCTGTCTCAACGAGTGCGTGAGAGCAGAAGGGAGAGCATTAGCCCGCTTTCGGTTCACTATTTCCGATGCGAATTTCCATTTCCCTTCTTTTTTTCCCCCCATTTCCCATGTCAAGCCCGACCAGGTAGACTTTGCTGTGCTCTCGTCACCTCACCTCTGGAGTCCCTTCGTAATCCGCTAGAAATTCACAGAAAATGAAACCAATTTATTCATAGAACCAACGAATCATTACCCAACTTTGTTGGCCAGTAATTTATTTTGCCCGAAAGAACAAATACAAAGTCAATAATGAGAGCTGAATGCTGATGGTGGGAAAAATCAAGTAAAGTTCCCGGAATGGGAAAGTTTTATGGAAATGATCAATATATGTTGGCGTACTTTGTAGTAGTTTCCTTTTACTATGACAATGCCTTTTAATTTTTGTTAAAAATTAAAATCAATATAATATATTTTTTATTAATTCTTCTTAGCTTATACCAGCATGAACAAGAAAGGAAAATAACTTCAGGAAGCCGAAGGTTATATACCCTTGCAGTTTGCTATTAAATTGCAGGATCGAATCGTTAATTGATCATATTGAAACTTAAAATACTTTCACTCTTTGACTTGGAATTTATTCATATTTTTATTTGACAAATTTTTAGGTAAATCAAAGTTTAAAAATCGCATAACTCAGCCAAAAACGCATTAATTTCAATTCGGAAAGCTTTCCTATGTTAGTTTTTATTAGGTAAATAAATCTGCATACCAAATTTGAAATTTTAAAAAATTCAAATTTTTGCCAATTTTTGAAAATTTTAATGATGTAACCCCTTATCTTTTTTTGAAATTTCGGAAAATTTTCAAAAATTTATTTTTTGACCGGACATGGCTAGATCGACTCGCCTGTTGACGCTGAACAAGAATATATATGATATATAGGGTCTCAAATGACTACTTCACTGAGTTACAAGCTTCTGACAATGTAAGGGTATACAATAACAAAAATGGTATAATAGTTTAAGAAAATCTAAGGAAATGTGATCTGAGCTTTGAGACACATTCCTTCAGACTTAGTCTAAATGTTAGCATCTATTTCTGATTACTGATTGCATAAACTGGCTGCCTTTTCCAGAGAGAGAGCAATCTCAATTTGTTCAGGGTAACCCTTTCAAGATTAAACTATATTTACTAGTTTGGCATTCAATTTTGTTATCAGTCCAATACATATAGTATTCAATGAAGGCTACTGTTTTGCATTAGTAAATGTCTAGAGCAGGTATTTTTTTAAGTGCATCAAAAATAATAAATAGTTTTGAAGAGACCAGATCCTTTTAATATAAAGATTTATGAGTGAGAAAGATTGTAATAATTAAATGATGCTCCTTAAACTTGGCTCCGCCTTAAAGTTACTTATAAAGTCTTACTGGCATTTAAAATGAAAGATTCCTTACAGAAGCATCCTTTGTTCGCTTAGTATTTCCTTTCATTTCATTGTCCTTTTAACACTCAACACAAATTATTTGCTCACTGGTTCCAACTTGAATGCTGCTCTTAGCTGCAATTTCAGGATTTGTGATCGCAAAAACGAGTAATCCTGCGGAGCGGCTAAGGAGGCCAAACAATTACCCGTTAGTGTCGGTCACAAAGCGAAACTGCAACACGAAAAGAAAGGATCGGAACTCTTCACTATAGTTACTATATATATATTTATATATATATATATTTTATTCTATAAAGTCTAGTTTCGAAAAGGGACTCGGTTCGGAGCTGTTGCGCGTCGATGGAAGGCTGATAACGAAATGAATTTTCATCGACGATCGCAGGCGATAAATAAGCGAGAGAATCGATCTGTGGGCCTCTAATACTAATACTAATACTAATACTAATACTAATACTAATGCTAATGCTCCCGATCCGCTCCCGAGTGTAATTCAATCGATGTCACTCGATGGCTGTGCGATCATAATCTTTCCTATCCCGCCCTCCGCGGAAAATCCCTATGGCATTGTGGTCTGCCGGTGTCGCCGGCGGCTCTTAATCACAGTTTTTCAGCGCCGGCAATTGACTTGGTGCAACGTAACTGTATCTACGTCTGTGGATCGCTCAAAACACACGTACAGTGGAGCTTCGATAGGTTTCCTATGAACATGGATGCTTGCAATTATCTCCAGTTCCTTGGAAAGTAAGATAATGTATCTCTAAGAGGAATACCTCAGAATATATGCATTCAATCCCACAACCTAAGGACCCTTTGGAATCTCCTAAAGAACCTCTAGAGATCTCATTCTATTCGTGGTTCATATTATTGAAGCCCCACTGTTTGCACTAGATGTTTGTGTGCACAGAGGCGCCTTTGTCGTTGGATGTTTTTGCGGTTTTTAGCTTTTGGGTCGTCGCCGTTGCCGTTGCCAGACGATTGTACTGCATCCACCGCTTGGTAGATACAATTACAGTTAGCTCCTTGAGGAGCAGGCGTTGCCTGGCAGCATGGCAACTTGGCCATCATCAGCATTAGGTCGTCAACGTTACGGTTATTGTCACTGTTGCGGCTTCTCGGTGAATCCCCCAACGCCCTTGTTGCCGCCTCCTCAATTACGCTTGAATATGCATTAGCCAAGGATTTGCAAGTCCTTTGCCGGAAAATATCCAGCTACGAATGCAGGAAATTTCTTTGAATGGGGGAGTGTGTGTGGAGCAATCGAAGTATTTCATTTCAATCTGATATCCTAGAAGGACATTGATTTGGGGCATTTAACCAGAAGTTTCAAGAATGTTCTGGCTAAAAACGGTTGAAAGTTATTGTGTTTCCAGACTTATTTGAAAAGTCTGCTTTATTTTGAGTGTTTAAATGAATTAGGACAATTTTTAAATACTGTTTTATAGCTTTTTAATGCTGTTTTCACTTGCACCTTTATGCTCCTGCATAGTATTATAATTTCAGTCAGAAGCTTGAAATCCAGTGAAGGAGTCATTTCCGACCCTATATATCATATATATTCTTGATCAGCATCAGCAGCCGAGTCGATCTAGCCATGTCCGGTAAAAAAATAAATTTTCGAAAATTTTCCGAAATTTGAAAAAAAGATAAGGGGTTACATCATTAAAATTTTTAAAAATTGACAAAAATTTTAATTTTTCAAAAATTCAAATTTGGTATGCAGATTTATTTACCTACTAAAAACTAACATAAGAAAGCTTTCCGAACGAAAATTAGGTCTTTTTTGACTTAGTTATGAGTTTTTTAAACTTTGATCTGTCGAGGAAATTGTCATATAAAATGATTGATAAAGAATGCGAAGAGCTCTAGGGTTCTCTAGATGCTCAAATACCTAGTAGTTGCTAAACTGAATAAATATCCAGACTTACATTAAAATCTTAAATAATTAATTATAAAATATTGAAAAAATATGTTTAATTTATACCCAGTTTTTCAAAATTTTAATTCATTTAAATTGTGAAAAATGTATAAGCATGTTAATTTTTAAACAATTTTAAAATTAGTTTACAGATTTAATAACCCAATATAAAATATAACAGAAAAGAAGAAAAGAATTAAAATGAATGACTTTTTTGGTTTAGTTATGATCAATTTTAAATGTAGTTCCCAGATCCACTTGCACCCTGGAAGGGCATATAAACTTCGGCTGCCCGAAGCTAGATTCCTTCTTGTTATTTAAGTCAGTCGCTTGGGATTTCCTCTTCTCGAAACTACATTTTATTACACAAAACTCCACAGAAAAAATAACATAAAATAAATCCCACTCTCTCTTTATGTAGGGGAGCATAAAAGCTTTGCTTCAGCTAAGTTAGTCAATAGAAATTCTGCGGCACAGCAAGCGATGTTTGTGTTAATTTTTCATAGGCCCCCCATTCAGTGTGCGCTGTTTGCGTAGTTTTCCATTTGGCTCAGAGCCCCCCAAAGGGTATCGCGGGTATCTTCGTGTGGATTCTCTAGTTTGCGCATATTTTGTAATTCAAATCGCTTTTCGTATGCCTTGTGGTTTTTTTGGTCAGAAGCCAAACAAGGGAGCGCTCTTCTACTGCCACTCGCGAGGAGCACTGGTGTCTCAGTATCCGAGTAACCAATGTGGGCCACACACAACCTTCCACCCACAGTGGCATATATGCACAAATGTATTCCAAGGCACTGGAAGAAAAACCTACAAATATTTCTCTCGCAAAACCTATTTAAGATGCTTCTCTTTACTACTCCTTACTTTGTTATTTGCTAGTTCTTCTTATGGAAATAATTTCATAAATTTAACATAAAGTTAAAGTTAATTCTCTCACTAAACCTATTCAAGATGCTTCTCCTTAACTCTTTACTTCGTTATTTGTTAGTTCTTCTTACGGAAATATTTTTATAAATTTAACATAATTTACTACAATTGGCATATATGCTCAAGAATAAAAACCTACAAGTATTTCTCTCACAAAACCTATTTAAGATGATTCTCCTTAACTCTTTACTTCATTATTTGCTAGTCCTTCTTATGGAAATATTTTCATAAATTTAACATAAAGTTAAAGTTATTTCTCTCACAAAACCTATTAAAGATGCTTCTCTTTACTACTCCTTACTTCGTTATTTGTTAGTCCTTCTTATGGAAATAATTTCATAAATTTAACATAATAATAACTACAATTCAACCGCAGTTATTTTCAGTGCCTTTCGGGGGAATATGAAGTGACTCTAAGCGAGTGGTACAAAGCGGCTTACTTGACTGGACCCTGCATTTTTCGACTTCTTTCATCTTGGGCAGGGGGTGAAGTGGCTAGGGGTCCGCCAGGGAGATGGGAATTTTCCCGCAAACTCGCACATTACTTTGGAGTCTGCTCTGTTTTTCCTGGACCCTTTATCTTTGTTTGCTCAGCCGCCGCACGTGCCCTCTTCCCCCCGCCTTCCTGGCCGGAAAATATCCCTAATTCCCATTAGCAAAAGCCTTAAGCGGCTTACGAACGGTAATTGCAGCCGTGTGCTGTCACTCTCCCGTTATGCGTCCCCTGCCATCGGTTATCTGTTATCGGTTATCGGTTATCAGCAGGAGCAGACAACTCTTTGACTTTTCACAGATTATCCTTGGAAAAATATTTACATTTACAAAGGCAACTCAAACAGGACTTAACTAACAATTAACCCTGAACTATGTAGGACAATGAAAAGTATTCCAGATATTTTTAAAATATTTTAAAATTGATTTTAAATCTCTATGCCTTCGAGATCTAGTAGGAAGGTCCTGAAAAGTATGCTATAAAAATGTAGGCTTCGGACATCCTTTTCAATAGATTTCAAAACGTTAAAGAGATATCTCCAAACACCTCTGCTTATCTCCCATTTGTTGCCTCCTGCTCCAACCTCAAAGGAAAGCCAAGAAAACAGGGCATCCTGCATTTATCCACAGAAAGGACAAACAATCCGTGATTCACAAGGAGGCCAGGCCAAAGGGAAGAGCAGAACAAACACGCCAGAAAGTGACACAGCAAAATGTGGAACGAAGCAAAACTGTTGTCGACATAAATGGCACAGGCCGAGGAGAAACTGCCTCAGCCCAAGTGGAGCAGCAGTTGAGGCTGCCGTTGTTCGGCTTTAAATAGATGCGGTAATTAGATACATGACACATTAGGCCAACTCGAGACCGAACAAAGCCTAGCAGCAAATCCAGAGCAAGGCGGCTTTATACAAATAAATAGCTTTCGGCTGCGAATAGCCACAGAACCTAATTACCACCCAGATTGCTTAATGCTCTTCTCTAGCTCATATCTGGGGTAAATGCTTAACAATACTCTCAACACTTTTCGACATTTAGAGCTTAATGGAAGAATTTATTGCAGCATTGCAGGGTATTATATTTTTGGTCAGAAGCTTGTCACGCCGCGATTTACCTACCAAAAAAACAGACATAAAAATCTCGGTAAATATTCTGTTGAAAATTGCAGACATATATAAAAAACAACTACTCTTGATTTAAAAATATTTGTTGTTGAACTCAGCTTTCTTTTGTTTAATGTTCCATTTTTATACCATTGCAGGGTATTATCATTTTAGTCAGATGCTTTAACTGAACTGAACCTTCCTTCTGTTAAATCTTCAATATTTATACAATTGCAGGGTATTATAATTATAGTCAGCTGCTTTAAATTCAGTGAAGCAGTCATTTCCGACCCCATAAAGCATATATATTCTTGATCAGCATCAACAGGCGATTCGATTTAGCCATGTCCGGTCAAAAAATAAATTTTCGAAAATTTTCCGAAATTTGAAAAAAAGATAAGGGGTTACATCATTAAAATTTTCAAAAATTGGCAAAAATTTTAATTTTTTAAAATTTCAAATTTGGTATGCAGATTTATTTACCTACTAAAAACTAACATAGGAAAGCTTTCCGAATTAAAATTAATGCGTTTTTGGCTTAGTTATGAGTTTTTAAAAATTGGATTTGTTGTAAAAATTGTCATATAAAAACATCGATTCAGAGAATGCAAATATTTTAAGCTTAGTTATGATCGATTTGCGATTTGATCATAAATTCAATTGCAAGAGTATATCAATTTCCTCTTCCCAAAGTGAATTTCCATTCAGGTTTCTATATAAAACAGATAAATAGTGGTAAGGATTATACCTATAAATCACACAAATTAATCAAGGGATTGAGGTGAGCTCCTTACGTGACACCTTTATCCCTTATTTGTAATTATTTAAAAAGAATCTAAAACCATCAAAGTTTGTGATTGAAATTCCCTTTAAATATTGGTGGCCAGCTCCTACTGCCATTAACTTCTCAAAACATATTTAACCCATCTGCAGAGATCCCATTCTAAAAAAAACGTGCTCCCGGCAAAACTGGAGCAACTGCAGCGGGCTACGTGAGTTGAATGCTTCGCAGCCTGGGCCAGAGTTGATTCCTAGCCATCTGGTGCCCATAACTAATGTCTCTTCCCCTCTCTGATTGCAGTGCACTCCCTGCCCCATCTGACGGTACTAAGCCTGTCCGGATGCAGCAAGCTGACGGACGACGGAGTGGAGCTGATTGCCGAGAATCTGCAGAAGCTGCGCGCCCTGGACCTGTCCTGGTGTCCCCGCATTACGGACGCCTCGCTCGAGTATATCGCCTGTGATCTGAACCAGCTGGAGGAGCTGACGCTGGATAGGTGAGTCCTCCACTCCAGGCGCAAGGTCGTCGTTACCCTTCATCTTCCGCTGTTCGCTGTGTAATTATTCATGAGTAAAATTCAATTTCCGTCGCCGAGTAGCTGCACCTCATCTCCGGCGGCGGCCATTAGTAGTCCTTGCCCCCTTTACAGGGCAGGAAACTGGCAGTCAATTACACACAGAAAACTATTTGGAATTGCAAAAGTAATACATTGGAAACGGCTTTATGGGGTATTTAATTAAAGAAAAGTATGGTCTCTGATTCCTTATTTACCTTGGGAACAACCTATTTGTATTTGTTATTAATGTTTAGAAGACTTCAGAAAAGAGTCAAGTCTGTACTTTAAAGACGAAGCTTTTTCCAGTGCAGGCTTTTCCTCTATCCTAGCGATTCCTTGTGTAATCTGATTGTGCTCGGTCGCAGGCAGTTGACTCGCAACGTAGCGTTTTTTGCAACAATCTCTGCCATATGTATTCGCACACATATATCCTGGCACACATCTGGCACAGCCACTTTCCTCCCAGACCAAGAGGTGAAGCCCAAGCCGCGCCTCGAAGCGAATAAGGAACTATATAGTTGTGGATGCAATAAAGGGATAATGTATAGAAGGTACAGACTCCGGACACGAGTGCCAGGAGTTGTCAAGGACACATAACCTTTTTTCTATATTTTAAAAGATAAAAATGAATTAAACATTTTTAAATGCAAGCCGAATTCAATTTTAAAATACATTTCCCCCACTTAAATTCCAGATGCGTGCACATAACAGACATCGGCGTTGGCTACATCTCCACGATGCTATCCCTGACCGCCCTCTTCCTGCGCTGGTGCTCCCAGGTGCGTGACTTTGGGCTGCAGCACCTGTGCTCCATGCGCAACCTGCAGGTGCTATCTCTGGCCGGCTGCCCGCTGCTGACCTCGTCCGGCCTGTCCAGCCTGATCCAGCTGCGGCACCTGCAGGAGCTAGAGCTGACCAACTGCCCGGGGGCGTCGCACGAGCTGTTCGACTACTTGAAGGAGCACCTGCCGCGCTGCCTGATCATCGAATAATCGATGATGGGCGGCGGCCCCATCTCATCATCTGGAACCCGGACACTGGACGACGACACTGGTTTTGGTTTGAGTTCGGTGTATGCTTATTTGGTACACTTAGCCTCCAGGCGGCAAGTTCCTCGCGTGCTATGTGACTTCAACTTTCCGTCAACACTGTACTTACTACTCTCTGCCCCTTATAGTTTTAGACTTTTTATGATTTCTGCTGTGATTTGATACGGAACTTAGTTAAGTTGATCTGTTTAAGACGATGTACCACAAAAGACCCGAAGATGATATTTATTTACACGCAATGCAATATGTCTAATATACATACAACCATAAATATATATATATATATTTATAAATATACATACATTATTTATATTATTGTAGTTTTTAACGAACGTTTTATTTATTTACTACTCTCGCTGTAACTAAACATACAGTCTACGTGTAAATTACCGACAAGACAAAAAGAAAAACAAACCAAAACAAACATTGCGCCCAAAAGACGAACAAATATGAATTACAAAGAATCAAAATATGCAATTAACTTACATTAGTTCAAAGAAGCAAAGAAACAAAAGCAAAGACAAAACAAGTATCGAATAAATTTGAAAATATTTACGAGTTGCCGGCAGCTTTAAATCGAGAAAATGCAATTGAACACACACAAAACTTAGTCTCTTGCAGCCCCTGACCAGTGAAACCTTACTTCGATTGTACCATATGACTAATCTGTAACTAACTTACGGCAACTGAAAGTATTTTAAGCAAGGAATCGGTGCACGCTACCCATGGAGTCAATATTTAACACAATGTTTAGCAAATTGTTGTCAGGCGAACCATGAAACAATCTATGAATGTACTTCTGGCCCCCAAAGATACTCTATATTAATATATAGCTTACGTTAAAGCGAGCTGCTCTCCTCCTCGCCCCCATTGAACTAAAGCAATCCTCCCTCTCAGACCTAATGTAAATGCTTTGTTTTTAAATCCAGAGGGAGAGAGCCAGAGCCCTTCATCATGAACGGAGACGGCAAGTCGCAGTCCTAAACCAACAAAAAAAAAACTAACAACCACTCTACAAGTACATGATAAATAAATAAATGGAGAAAATGAATTAAATTGCGTTTTTGTCTACCTTTCTTTACAATAATCTGTATATTTCAAAATTAATAATAACCATCACCAAAAAGAAATAATTTGCGTTCACTTACAACAATAATCAAATTGAGTGTCATTCCTCACATGCACCCTCGCCATCCTCGTCGTTGTCATACTCATCGTCCTCCTCGTCGTCCTGCTCCTCCTCCTTGCCCTGCTGGTCCCACCAGGAGAGTACTCCCAGGCCAGACTCGTTGATGGCACCCTGTAAAATGCACTTAGTCACCAGAAATATTTCACAGAAGCAGCCAATCGAACTCACAATAATCTTGTATGGTGTCTTGACCTCCTGGGCAGCGGCGGCGGATGCGGCTGCCGCTGCTGAGGATGAGCTGGATCCCGTTTGCGACTGAGCCTCTGCCTTGGGTGGCCCAATGGGCGAGGTCTCCTCGAAGATCTCACGTGACACTCGGAACTTAATGGGCTCGCCCACATCCATGAACAGATCGTGTTTGGCTCCGTCTTCCAGCGGATATTCCCAGACCCAGGCCTGCTCGGCCTCGTCAAAGCGTGAGGGATGCTGCAAGGCGGCGTGCGGGATGAGGATGTCGTCAAAGAAGCCGAGCGTCACATGGACACCCTCCCGACTGCAGTTGCGGATCTTTCCCGTGAGCACTGTGCCAACCATTGGCCGAAAGACGACATAGCGAAAGAACACCTCCGTGTGCGAGGCTCCATCACCTGGCAGGATTACCGAGTCCTTCAGCGAGACGATATCCTTGAGAGCAATGCACAGGCCCACATTGAGTAAAACCTGCAGGGAAAAGAAGGTACAGACTGAAAAACTAACCATGGAATGGCAATAGTCCCGTTACCTTGTTGGCCAGCTTGCGGTCGATCTCGTCGCGCACGGCGTCCACCAGCTTGAGGTGGAACTGGTCCGGGGCAATGCGCACGGTGTCCTTCAGCTCAGCCAGCACGAACATGGCGCCAAAATCCAAACAAATTATTAATTTACAGAACTACAGGTCTTTCATTGTTGTTTTTACGGAAACCCAAACATGTGTAGCGGGTCAGTGTGGCCATAACGGAACCGGCGAAAAAACAGCAGAATAATACTGATAAAAATACCACAGTATGCACCACCAAAAGGAAGAGCCGTTGGAATGTAAGTTTTATAATATTAATAACGCAAACAAAACAACTAAATTAAATATAATTATATTAGTAATTACTTTAAATTACCAAACACAACTGTGTAATTATTAGTTTCCAATTGGATATTTCCACGTCCAACTGGTAAAATATACCAAACCTCGACCGCGTATTGTCAGCCCTTGATAAAATACCAAAACAATGTCTGCGCATCTGCGTGAATGGCATTCGCAACACGTGTGGTTAAACCAATTTTGTGAAATTTTTAAACTTTAAAACTTTTTGCATTGCTAGCGAAGCTTTTGGGCCTATAAATACGTTAACCAACTATTACGGTTAAGTGATTGTGCCCGAAGATGGACAAAGACGACGCGCACAAGTACAGCGATGCCGAGGAGGACGAAGAAGACCTGCAGAATGTGAGCACTTCAAATTATAAAGTTCTAAAACTCTACAATAATAAACAATCCCTTTAGTCCGAGTGGGTCAACGATTTCAAAACCCTCACAGTAAAGCATGAAATCTTCAAGGATATCAAGCTGACGCCAAAGGAAGCCAACGATGACCTGGCACTGGTAATAAAACCCACCAATGAAGAGGATGAAGACGAGGAAGATCCTGAGAATGAGGAAGACTACGACGAAGAGGACTACGAAGTGGGCGACGACTACGACACCTACGAGGAGGCCTATACGGGCTTTAATAAGCTTCACGCCCAATCACAGCTCACACATGCTGGAGGAGGAGGCAGCGCCGGCGGTGGCGGCGGCGGTGGACCAGGTTCTGGAGGCACACAGCGCGTGAGCAGCTACCAGCCCAATGAGAAGCTGCTGCGACGGTACTCCGCCCGGATTAACGTGGAGAAATACGATCCCACCACCAACATGAGCGCCCAGGCGGCCAACCGGCTGGTTAACTTCGATCGGCGGGAGCGAACGCAGGTGCGGGACAAACACGACCGAGCGACGGCCGAGCAGGTGATGGATCCCCGCACCCGCATGATTCTCTTCAAACTGCTGAATCGCGGCCTCATACAGGAGATCAATGGCTGCATTTCCACCGGCAAAGAGGCAAACGTATACCACGCCGTGTCCAAGGACGGTGTCGATGAATATGCCATCAAGATCTACAAGACGTCCATACTGGTGTTCAAGGACCGCGACAAGTATGTGTCCGGCGAGTTCCGCTTCCGTCACGGCTACTGCAAGCACAATCCGCGAAAGATGGTGCGTACCTGGGCGGAAAAGGAGATGCGCAACTATCTGCGCATGCGCAACGCTGGCGTTCCGGTTCCCGAACCGATCCTTCTACGCTCCCATGTCCTCGTCATGCGCTTCTGCGGTCGCGACGGCTGGCCTGCTCCCAAACTCAAGGACGTCGAGCTGAGTACGTCCAAAGCGCGTGAGCTATACCGTGACTGCGTCGTTATCATGTGGCGCATCTACAACCAGTGCCGCCTCGTCCATGCCGATCTTTCCGAGTTCAACATCCTGCTGCAGGACGGACAGCTGGTGATCATCGATGTCAGCCAGTCCGTGGAGCATGATCATCCGCATTCGTTTGACTTTCTGCGCAAGGACTGCACCAACATCTCGGAGTTCTTTCGCAAACGGGCCGTGGCCACCATGACCGTTAAGGAGCTGTTCGACTTCATCACCGATCAGACCATCAACGAGAACAACATGGAGGAGTGTCTGGAGCGCATAGCGGAGCGGATTAAGGACCGCGACTTTGACGCCATAACCGCACAGGAGAAGATCGACGAGGCTGTGTGGCAAAACACCTACATTCCCAAGCGCTTGGACGAGGTGAGTTCCCTTACATGGCTTCTTCTTAACGGAAGGTTTCTTACGCTTCGCAATTTCCTTTACAGGTTCGTCACTTTGAGCGGGATGTGGCCAAGTCCAAGGAAGGTGTCCAGCAAAATCTCATCTACGGTAAGATCACGGGCCTGAATTCGGATCTGGATGTGCAGCAGCAACCTGACATTCTGGAATCCACCGCCCAGAACCAACTAAATGAAGCTCATACGGATGGCAGTGATGAAGACGCGGACTCACAGGAAAATGAGGACGAAGAGGATGATGGCAAACGCTTTAAGAACTCCGCCCGGCCACGCGATGAGTCGCCGGAAAGCAAAAAAGCTCGTAAAAAAGCCGTAAAGGAGGCAAAGGCTGAGCAGCGCAAGGTCAAGGTGAAAAAGCACGTGAAGAAGCGCAAGGAGAAGATGGGCAGCATGAAGAAGTAGAAGTCAAGTTCCTGCTCCTGCCTTTTGATTCTAATTAGCGTTAATTACCCTTTATGTAGTTTTCAAGATTTTAGCTACAGCATGTACAATTTCCCTATAAAATATTTGTTCTAAGCAAAAAGTTAATTTGATTTTTTAACGATGCTTTGTATATACTATTTACAAAATTTAATTGTACAGAAATCAGTGGTTTATTATTAGTTAATAAAAATATTTCCCGCTGACTGAAATCGAAAATCTTTTGAGATATTTAATTCCTGGCAATCGCGAGAGAGCTTCTCCTAGGAGAGGAGCTATAGTTATATCTTGTAATGCTTGCTAACAATTAAATAACTTTAATAACAGAAAAATAGTATATATTTGCTTGAACAATTCGAATTTAAATCACTTTTACCATGTAAACTAGTTTAAATTGTATAAAATGTGCGGTTTGCTGAGTTGTGTGTCTTACATTAAATTTACAGCTAACTAAGTATATTTTGTCGCGAAAATGGTGCATATTTATGTACAAGAAGAATCCTTCTGTCTGTTTAAAATCGAACATCACAGCACTGACATTGGGCTAAAACTAGGGAGTAAGATTCATCAGGAGGCTGCCGCTCCAAGTAAGACTCAGGCGTAGCAGCGCTTGCGCAGGCTTATGTACATCATCACCCGGAAGAAGAGCATCAGCATGGCCAGAATACCAAACTGATGGAGTATGGATACATTCTCTACATCGAGAAACTTAAGCAGAACACGGGGATCGCTGAAGTGGCAGTAGATGTCATCGCAGTCCAGCTCCTCTCGCTGAAACCCGAACACGGCCAAGACCAGGGCCACCACGCCCACGCGCACATAGCTGAACTTCATCAGCAGTTGCATTCCGCCCGTGATCTGCGGGGCAAAATCGAAGCCGTATACCGCCAGGCCCATGAGCGGGGCAATAATCATGGGACCCACCACGCTGCCGTTCTGCAAAGAAAATTTAATAATATTAAAGAAGAGTTTCATGAATAAGTCTCTGTTAAATTCACCGTTATGCTGAAAGTAGCTCCAATGGCCAGGCCCATGCCCTCGGCCACCAGGGAGATCATTAACCCAACGGCCACAAAGATGCCAAAGCGCCAGAATTGCTCGGGTAAGCCAGACATCCAGTAGGTAACCGCCATGAAGGTGATGTTCAGCAGCACCTGCAGTGGCAGCCGCGACACCGTCAAGGCCATATAGTACGGTGTCAGAGTATACCAGCGGTTAAAGGTCTCCTTCTTGACCACCTTCACCTCAGCAGGATCTATGTGTAAATATTTGATTAAAGGAATGTTGCAAGAGAGAACACCAATGATACTTACAGCTCAGGATGGGCACCATCACCTGGGTGTACACTATCATGAGCACAGCTCCGATACAGAATTTAAGGTGATCGAACATGCGCGCTCCCTGGTTCCCCAGCTGGAAGAAGATCAGGCCAAAGAAGATGCCGCAGAGCAGGTGGTGGAACAGCTGAATCGTTAGAGCCAGACGGGCACGCGTTATCCGCAGCAGCATTACTCGCATGAGGACCACAAACTGTCGCAGCCCAGAGATCTCGCGTCGATCCGTGTGCAGTCGCCTGGAAAGGGCCTTCATCTGTTCCAACAGGGCACTGGTCCCGCCAATCAGCGAACCATCTGTGGAGGCAGCACTCCCAGCAAAGAAGGTGGGCAGAAACGGACGCTTCGGCTGCTCCACGAACATCGTGGTAACCGCCTGCTGGGACTCCGGCGTGCCATCCAACTGGTCCGAACGACTGGCCACATAGATCAACTTGCCGTTGTCGGTTAGCTCGCTGAGAGCCGGCACAAGGTGGCCATCCTCGGCATCCACCAGCTCGATAACTGTGAAGGAAGGATAGGATTCGATTGATATTTTTTAGAACATTATTCATTATTTTACTCACTGTAATCGGAGGGACTGTAGTGCCGCGGACAGTCAAGCTGGGCCAGGCGCAGGAAGGGAATGGTGGCTCGAGGACTGCCCTGGTAGACGCAATGCCCCTTGGCCAGCACGTAAATGCTGTCAAAGTAATTGTATATCGTCGCAGAAGGCTGATGGATGGTGCAGACGATGGTGCGTCCCTCGTGGGCCATGGCCTTCAGCAGGCGGATGCACTGGGCTGCCGTCACCTCGTCCAAGCCACTGGTTGGCTCGTCCAAAAAGAAGATATTTGGATTGTCCACCAGTTCCAGGGCGATGGACAATCGCTTGCGCTCGCCGCCGCTAAGCTTTTCAGCTGTCACATTACGCCGGTGATTTAAATGTAAATTCTCCAGGATCTCTGTGAGGATCTCCGCCTTTTTGTGTCTGTGCTTTAGCTTAAGATCGCAGGCAAGATTCATAAGTTCCTCGACAGTCAGCAGGGTCTGATGATGGTCATCTTGGGTGATATAGCAGGCATTATCCCTGCGCATCTTAATGCTGCCAGTGACACCATCGCGCCTGAAAGGAGGAAAGAGATCAATATAGAAGCGTTTTTAACCAAGGAGAGTTTTAAAAATAATTATTTAACAACCAACTTAAACTTGAACTTTATAGAACCTTGTTTTATAAATTTGCAATGAAGTATCTGGTAGTGATTACCAAACGTAATTAGCAGCATCATGACACTTCTACACACGATTTATTAGCTATGTGATTGAGCAGGTTTTTGCATATCTATTTAAGTTTTTAAAAACCACAAATTTTTATTGAGGAAGCTTCAGGTTCAAGGCGAAGGTTGTTCTGATAGAATGTCCCACTGTCCCCAACGAACCCTGCAGAACCCATTTGACATTTCACATTGAAGTCTAACTAGCTGGCTGCTGGCCCAATCAAGTCGGAAAGAACATGGCTTTAATCACCAGTTGGCTAAGCATAGAACCGGTTCACGAATTCGGCGGTAACCAAATGATATACCAAGTATTTCAGCGGCGGCGCCTTTGCTTTTTGTTACACTTCAATCCCGATGACGTCTCAAATATAACGCCGTCGAATGCAGCCCCGGTCAGGTCTGGTTTTTAAGCTTATTGTTCTCACCTGAAACCCGAAATCGCATTTAGCAAACTGCTTTTTCCGGCTCCCGAGGGTCCCATGATGGCCGAGAGTTGCCCGTTCCGGAAACTGCCGCTGACTCCGTTCAGAATTTGGCGCTCTCCTGTCACGCGCCCTGTTAAATAATTTGTGCAATAGGTATTATTATATGAGGAGGATTCAATATTTTATAAATTAAACAATAAACACTATAATCATTACTGTTATCATGATTACTTGGTGACAGGTACTAAATTTCTATTAAATGTTTGCTTACATAATACCCCCTATCCCAAATGGGGTTTTCCATTAAAATGCAGTAACATAGAATATGCTAAACATAAACAAACATAAAACCCAAATGGAAAGTACATGTGAATCATAGAGAAATAAAAACCGCAACCTGGAAATAATATATTCCTCCGATTACGTAGAAATATCAGCATTTTGGGACTGGTTGGTCTAGTCTGCTGAGCGTCGAATAGCTTATAAAGCAGTAAATTAAACAATACACATAAAGGCGGAATAAATTAAATAAATCTAGTTTCATTATAATTAACAACACCAGATTTTAGAACGGAAAAATCTCATTCACTTTCATTGATTTTGGGGAAGCATAAAATTAGAGTTAGCTTAGATTTGGCAGATGTAGTGACACGTCTGGGAAGCATTAAATATGTCATGTCATGGCCTGGCAGCGGAAAGATTCCAAAGGTGACAATTGATGGGTCTGAAGCGATTACATGACTGGGCAAAAGTGAAACCAGCTTCCGCCCAGACTGTCTGCCAGTCAAATTACCTGAAAATTCCACACCGACACCGACCCGACCTTTTATTCTAGGTTTGCATGCGTCTATAAAATTCGACGCGTCTCATAATCAAGGAGAATTAATCAAGATTTTAAAATCAGTTTACAACCAGAACAAATTTAATTGCAAAGAATTTCCTTATTTTTGCAAATAAGTACGATCCTGACCTGCATTCACCACCAACTGTCAGTATCAGTCTGAGTTAAAGTAAGTCAATGTCGCTCTTATCAGTTATACAAAAGCTACATATATATTATATTATATTATTATATTATTATATTATAGATCCGTAATTAATTGATTTCTGCTCAAAGCTATGGCTTACCTAATTAAATGCAATGGCCAGAGTTACAAGCTAAACCAACCATTATTATTACATTATATATTTTTGTAATAAAAAGAAATATTCAAAATGTTCAATTTAATTTCGTAATTGCAAAAATAAAGAGGGGTTATCATTAAGTTCAAGTTCTATGCATTTTCAATGTCAATGTCCGTTTGTTATAAATATTATATGTATTATCATGTTGAATTAAAAATTTAAAGGCAATTACACAACTAACATAACAGATTCACAGTTCAATTCAATTAAAAATAGGAAACAACAAAATTAAAGCAATACAAATAATTTAAGATATTTTTTTAAAGATATTTTCCCTGAATTTTGATTCCCAATTCCCAACATTTAAATGACAATATGACAATTAATTTCCTCAATAATCTACCCTGTCAATACCTGACCCAGTTCTAACCGTACACCTGTAATTTCTCGAATATCAACAATTAACATTCATGGCGCAATCGCGTTGCGGTTCACGAACCAATTTCATAAGGTCACTGATAACGGGGACCAGTCGGAGTCCGATGCAAATCCTATTAAAAGCGTGTGTTCCCCACCGGCCTGCCCAGTATACATATCAATTAGCCGCCGGCTCCAAAGTTTTCCCTCGGATCACCACCACCACGTTCTGAGCACGCGCAGCTGCCAAAAACTGATTGTCAGCAAAACAATCGAACCACCAGAGGCACGTTGGCCTGCTCCGGGTGATCGAACCGCTTCCCCGTCACTCCAAGAACCGTGGACTTGTGGACCGCTGCTCCCACGAGTCTACGTGAGTCACATAATGAGGCGTGACAGCGTTTTTGCCGGGAGCGCACACTTTCCGAAGATAGTGAGGGAAGTGGCACAAGTCGGTGTGTGTTTTTTAAGCTGGATATTTATGTTTAAATATTGGAAAACTAAACAATTTAATTTTAAGACATTATAAACTAAATTAAACAATAAATTGGGATGATAAGAAAAGGGAGAGCTGAGCTCTGTATCATTTAAAACATCAAACTAAGCAAGCTTATATTTCTAAACTACATCATTCAGTATTTAGTAGGTTTTATTACTAATTAGAACCCTTGAATAGAAACCATTTTCCCAGCATCTGCTATTAATTCCCGCAGTAAACTTTAATTAAAGTTACAGATTTCTATTTAAGCTTAAGCCATAAATGAAACTACGCCTCAGAGAAACAGAGAGTTCTCTAATTGGCTAAACAAATCTCTGGATCGAGCTCAGCTCGAAGCCACAATTCGGTTATAAGACACACGGAGGAGAGTTCGCTAATTGTTGCAATTGAGTCTTACCAATTAACACAATTTCATTAGCATATCAATAACTTTGAGCTAATACAAAAATTAAAATGCAACCTGCACGCTGAATAATTGAAATGGGATTTAATCTCCAGGTCTGTGATCTTTGGCTGACTGTTTCCAGTCATCGCAATCTAATAGCACTCAGATGTGCGATCGAAGGGCTATAGCAAATAGCTCTAACTATTTTTAACTACTAAGTACATAGAGAGACTATAATTACGTTTAATTAGCATGCCCAGTGCTCTGGCGCATAGCCTGGTTAAACCCGGACATTGACTGGCGACTGGGTAATCCTAAAATAAAAAAAAAAATAAAAAATACGCCCCCAGGGAACTTGGAATGGAAAAGCGAGCGCGCGAGCGCGCTGTCGCGGAACTGGGAAAAATAAAAACGTGTCCAGGCCGCGGCGGCGACTTTTCGGAGGGGAAAATTATTCAATCAATGTTGGGCAATTTTCGCTTTTCTCTGTGCGCCAACATAATATTGCTGTTTTGTGGCTGCAATTGTTGCTTTGGCCGATCATGATGATGGCATGGTGACGATGATGATGATGATGAGGTTGCCGATGCTTTTTGTCGCTGCCTTTATTCAGGCAACAAACTACTGTAGTTTCCATTGATGCGGGGCACATCGAGGAAGTCGCCATGTACGAGATACTCATGTGTACTCAAAATATTAAGCGCACATACTACTGATTTCTATGTACACATTAATTTGTACAGTGCGTTTCAAAAGTGGTGATTTCCAAGTCAATATTGACCCGACACGAATCGAGTGAGTGCGTCAACCTCAACTTTAGACTTCCCCCGAATTCCCTGTAGTTATCTAATGGGTAATTTGTGCTTTATGTTCATGGAAAGCATCGTTTTGTATGCATTATTCTCGTGTTTATCGCTCACTAGATTATTCCACATGACAACCATTCTAGCGCTTGGTTGCTGCCAGCAGTTGCACGTTGCACATGGCGTATGCGCAATAATTAATCATCAGTCGTACTTGAGATTGACTCTGACTCGGAAGCTCAACTTCACAGAAACTAAGTTATTGGCCAAATACAGCCAATTAAATCTCGGTTGGATGAAGTACCACCTCTCCATGGGAACTACTATCGGTTACTGATGGGTTATTGAAAAGTCACGACTGCGTTTTCAAGGGCATATCCGGCTAATAGATTGTTTATAACGGAAATAACTTCCTAGAATAATACATTTCTGGCTAATAAAATATGTATAAATAAAGTTAGGGGCATGTCGTGACGAGATGTTATTAAGGAAACTATCAAGAAGAGTGATCACTATTAAATTGATTAAAGGGGATTAAATTGATTACATGTGATATCTAAAATAAATCAGTTTTTAATAAAATAAATAAGTAAATAAATCAATAAGGCTTATAAGATTAGTATAGAGACAAATCTTCAAAAGCTATAACTCAATCATACATTATAGGATTTATTTGCTAGAACATTTTGTTAATAAAATAACAAACAAGTTAAATTTATCGTATCGCGTATTTAAATTATATATCAACTATAAAATCCATTTAATTCCAGTTCTACCTTTTAATGCACTTTATTGTTAGTTTATTGAATACCCTCAACTGATTTCTAGCAGAAAAAACTTGACGCCCTGTCACTTGCATTACATTATACAATATAATTCCAATAGCATTTTGCAATTCCGTACGATTCTGTGTCAATGGCATGCACGGCCGGAGACCAGGAGACACCAGGTCGGCCTGACCATCTCCGGCCGTATTTGAGCTTGAACTTTTGCCAAAAAACAGGGCCCGGGACAGGGCCCGGAAAACCCGTTTGACACCACAACAAGCTCCTTAAGAACGTAACTATTTGTCAGTCAAGTGTGTCAAACTTCATTTGGTTGAAAACCTTAACATATAATGTAACAAGTTAAGCAATTGACATTAGAAATAAAGCCGAAAAAGAGCGCAAAAAGCTTGACCCTATAATTATGGAGCAGTTAGCGCTTGGCCAGCCAGCTACTTGGCCATTACACGACTATGAAAATATTGCACAGAGCCACACATAACACCGAATGCCAAGCCAAAGTCAACTATGATATATTCGAGTGCAAACAAAAACCCTTTGGAAGCGAAAGATATTTAACACACAACTTGGCTGGCACACATTTTGCCATTGAGGTATAAAGGATTTAAGTGTTTACCACATATTATAGCTTTTTTTATATTTTTAAATGTGTAACTGAATAAAAAATATTGTAAAATAAAATGTGTAACGCTAAATTACAAAATTAACCATTAAACTGGCTGTCCTACAAACGGTTTTTAAAACTCTTTTATGGAAAACGTTTCAGGTTTCTATTATTTAATTAAAAGCAAACTCTTTAAATCTTGTAATTGTTAGTTTTTTAAACACCACAACGAACAGATACAGAATATATGTAACAATATAATCTAAATTGATTATATTTTATAATAAAATAAATACAATAGTAGTATTTCATTAATAACTTCTTGCAAACATTCCAATATTCTTGAAATTAAATAATACCAATATCCCATAACCCAACCAAAATTCTACCAAATTATAATGTTTTTAAATTTAAAAATAATAACTTGATAAACTTACAGAAATTCTTTCGCTCCTTGACCGTGTAGAAGACATCCTGGAACTCAACATCTTTGGACTGCTTGGAGAGCAGATTTCGCGACTGCTCCATGGCGACTTTTGATGGTTCTGTGCTGATCGTTATTTAATGCCGCTTTTTAAAAACTCATATATTATAATATATGTATATATGGGCGTCGCGGGTGGCGAAGGCGGGGCCCTGATGGATTCAGATACTTTGGCCCGTTCGCATCTAGATACGTGCGGCGGTTGCCGAATGTGTCATTACCTACCGCACCAAAGTCGGAATTGGAATGGGAATGGGCGCTGCTGGATTTCTTGCTGCCGCGGTTATTTTCACTCCGTATGTTTTGTATACTTTTATTTATTATTATTTTTTTTTTTTTTTGTACTTCTGTCAGTAGTGCGATTATTATGACTCTGTGTT
The DNA here is from genome assembly GCA_035046265.1 of Drosophila bunnanda. NCBI lineage: Eukaryota > Metazoa > Arthropoda > Insecta > Diptera > Drosophilidae > Drosophila > Drosophila bunnanda. The sequence goes on from JAWNOB010000075.1 coordinate 12,340,585, forward strand.
CGGTGTGTGTTTTCTGGCGATTTTGTTTCTGTTCCTCTTTATGCACGCTTGGTCGTGTGATTGCAGATTTATTGCCAGTTTTGTTTTGATCGGAGCACTGCTGCTGGCTGGTTCTTTGCCGGAGATTACGCGCTGCAAATAAAAATTAATCATTATAGATTTCGACATGTATGTGGGGAGGAGGAGGAAGAAGCGTGAAGTACACACAATCTATCAAAAAATTGCGTCCCGACCTTGAATTCCACACCTCAATGGGCGGTGACCTGATAAAGGGTTTGCCTCCGTGTTGGCACAATTGTTCTTAATAAATTATTTGAGTCGTGGAAAATATCACCAAAATTAGTCATCAAATTGATATGACAGAAACGTGTTTGGCCGAAACTGAATTTTAAACATAAAGATTGCGATAGAAATATATGACATACAACTAATAGATTTTTAATGCGCCTAAAGGTTGTAACTGGGTATTTTGATTAAAATATGCACTTAATGGTTAACAATTTGCTCGTTCCTTAATGATGTCTAGTTATTTTTTAACTAATTCATATTTAATGACTAAAAATATGTACATATATAAATTAGATACCCATTAAATATCAAAGCAAATTCATTTCATACAATGTAGAGATTATGTTTAGTAGGAAACCCCTTTAAAATGGAAATTGGTTAACAATTCAAAATCGATGTAATTTATATATTTAAAATTACAAAATACTTATTAATAAATTCATGGAGTGTTCAAGCTCTGTGTTTTCTATAATATAATTTAAATGAATATTATTAAAAGCAACCAAAGCCTCTTTATTGTTGACAGACGGACAGATAAATCACGATCTTTAAGTACACTAGGGTGTAATCGCAGCTGTCATTTGCCAATTACACAGGAGGAGGGGTTTAGTTACAACAATTAGAAGCTTATTTCCCAAGCTGCTAATACCCCGACTAGTTTATTCGATTCAAAGATTTTCAAGAATTTCCCACTTAAACTTGTGATTTATTGAATTCAATCAACTCGACAGTAAGTAATCCATTTTACTAAGATGCTTATAAATATTTAATAAAAAATTGTAAACAACCTAATGGCCTGATCCTGGCTGTCGTGCAAACAGGCTTTAAAAGCTTTAGAATTCTTTGAGTTTTGAGACCGAATTTGCGTCTTATTTACATGGTTAATGTTCTTGGCGCCAGCACATAAGAAACCCGTTCTGGTTTCTGGGAAGAAACCTCTCAAGTCCGAAATCTACTTCGAAAAGCCAGGAATAACACTGCATCCTAGGGCATGATAGACTTCACTGCAACCAGGAAATAAACACTGTGCGGATAATAGATTGGTTAATTGAAAGCTTAAATATAGTAGCTCTTCGCTTAGCTCGGCAACTTATGCTAATTACTCGTTGGCTGTCAGATTTATTTTCTATTCTAGGCACTGTATTCCGTGACGTCAGGTATTTGGCAAAACTCTTGACCCCCGACAACTTGCTTAGCATACGGTTGAATTAGCTAATACGAAGATGGGTTGAGGAACAAGAAATAAAGAAACATACTGGTCATTCCACCAAATCGATATAATTCTTCAGTTTCTGACAGTTAACTAATCATCAAAAATTTACGAAAATATTTATTAACAAAAATACAAGCCAGCTAACCACAAAAAGACCCGCACTTCACAAGCAATTAGTAAATGGTTAAACCTGTATATATTTTTGGTCATAAGTTCAAACAAAATTATTATAAATTTGCATGAATTATGGAAATTATCTTATCTAACTAATTTTTTTGACTTGAAAGTACACAAATTTTTAACAAATGTGTATATTATTCAAAATGTTATAAATGTATATAAATTCGCATATCAACTGAATTTGATTACTAATATTTCTGCCAACTGAGGGCAATGTATTATAAATCACTTTCCCATTATTGTTGTATTCAAATCACATCACTTGTCGGTGACTTATATGGGATAGAATGCTTTCCAATAAACAAAGGAACAAGTTGTTATTTCCTTAATCTCATTTAATTACTCCCTTAACTCGTAGGTCCATAATGATAAATGGAAAAAAGTTAAGTTAGCAGTTTTTTATATAATTTTAATATGATTATTAAATTAAATTAATGAAAGTGGTTCTGCTAAATTTTACTATAATGACTCATTACTAAATAAAGGTTTAACAGCGATAATTAAAGAGGACACGCTCTCATTTAATTGTTAATAAGTGCACGAGAGCTTAACCTTGTATTATTGCAGCTTACTTAATATTTATATTTTATATTTATTTATCGTAACAGGTTGTATTTATTTTGAATACTTCACACCAAGAAAGGTTGTACCGCTGTACTGCCACTAATGTATCTTAAATTTATTCGCAATTTATATATTTAAATATTCCCTAAGCAAATTCTTTTATATCATAATCCACTTTATAATGTGCTCTCCGACATCCCCTAGTCCCTGCAAAGCCAGCTCTTCACAAGCTTTTAAGATAAGGTACTCAAGTCGGAATTCTTTCTAGCGATAATCCACAAATAACAACACCCACTAAACACACACAACATCCTCTATGTACACACATGACTATTGCTGCACATTAGATTATGGAACTTTGTGAATTTTATGGCAAGCACTTGTATTTCTTGTGGCATTATTGCACATCCCACTGACCGCTCCAGGCCCAATACAAAGGCGATGGCGACTCTCCTTTGTGGCCAAAGGCCGAACAAAGCAAAGGGCAGCACACGGAAACCTAAAAAAATTTCCCTCACTTTGCCAGAATTGATTAGATTGACATATGCATTCCAGATTAGCGTGATAGCATTGATTATTTCTAGTGCACTGCTCTCACATTGGTTTTCTTCGGGTTATGTTTTCAATTATTTCCCGGCGACGCGAACTTTACTTTGCAAAGAAGTGCTGGCGAAAAGCGCGTCCACACTCGGCGGCGGTGTGAAATCAACTGACCGCACGGGTCCACAGCTAAAGTCGCAGCTCAATGGGTTCGGATTCGGATTCGAGTTCGGGTTTGGGTTTGAGTTTCCAAAATTTAAATGGGTTGGGTTCGGCGCGAAGCTCATTAAGGATCTTAAGTCTGAATTTTGTAGAGGACCAGCTTATTAAAAAATATTTATGGTCGTATTTTGTGAGACTATAGAAAATTTATATAGATTTATAGATTGCATTGAAAGGATTTTGATTTCCTGCGTTGCATCACTTTTCTCTACTATTGCAAAATATAGGAACTGAATAACATGTGTTATTAAAAGTTTAGTAGGTTATAATTTAGTTTATAAATAGTTCATTATGATGCTCAATTTTAAAAATTATTTTAGGGATTCCAAAAATATTTAAACAGGAGGATCTAAAAACTCTTCTCAAAACCAAATATTAATAATCAAAAAATTATGAAAACTAATATACCTTTTGTTGGCTTATTAAAACTGTTTTAATGCAACTAATATAATTTTACAGACATAAACCAACCATTAAATTAATATTAAATCCCAAAAGCTAATGCCCTACATATTCTTTTAAAATTGGCGCCCTTTATACTTATCGATAAATCAAAGCTTTTTAAGCAATCCCAAATAATTTAAAATAAAACATACCAAGGCTTTAAAAAATACCGCACACTGTGTCACTTTCCAGCACTGGCTAAAAAAATTCAAAAGTTCAAGTTACAATAACTTAAAGACAAAAAAAATATTTTTAATTTACCTTCATTGTAAACTGCTTCATGGGGGCCCCATTTCTTGATTTTGATTAAGTTCGGTGTTGGGATTAAGAGCATCAAATAACTTTATTGGCAATTCGCTTTGGCGAATCAGTTTCTTGTCACCTCACCAGGTGAGAGGACAGCCTTGCGTGGATGGTGCCAAGTCCATCGTTAATGTGTGTGTATGTGTATATACAAAGTAATCACTAAAATACAATTCTCGTGCGGCTCGAGACGTCTTGACTAGGAGGTGAGGAGGAGCTTTGTTTTGTGGAAGGAACCTTCACTACACTAGCGCATTGGATGCTACTATGATATCTGGCAGCATTGCGCCCTTCTAGCCATGTTCTGGCTCTCCCAATGTGTCTGGAAATATATAGATGAGAGATGGTGAGTGATGCGGCAGGACTGCATGAAATACGTATAGTAAAGAGATAGAGTCTAGGCTGAGAGGAACCGGTTTGTGTTTATTGCCATTGGTTTAACAAGTGAAGGATGCAAGGTTTTAGCTCTGCTGGCCATTGGGGCCGGCCGTGGCCTCTACAGGTGATTGTTTTTCTGTTGCTGTGCGAAATAAAAATAAGAAACGAAGATTCGAATCAAAATGGGTCGAAATCAAAAGGTAATCGGCTAAAACAATGAACAAATCAAATGGTTTTAGTAGTGTTTCGTCCCGCAAGGTACAAATCTGAAATATATTGTTTGTTTTAGAGGGAATTCGATCGAATTTAGATGGCAGCTCCCAGCAGATTTGTTTATTTTAGTTTGTTTGGATTATATAGCTTTATTAATTTTCAATTAAAATACGAACAAGTCCCAAATAAGTGAACCAAAATAATTAAGCAGCGAACAGCGAAATATCAAATTGAGTTCCGTTCTACACACTGAAATGTTTCGCGCTGGCGAATTTCCCTCGCAAATTGCTTTATCTTTGTTGTTTTGGCATTTAATTAAGTATATAGCTACGTGTGTGTATAATTGATTGCTTTTCGAATTGATTTTCAGTGATAGTTTCCATAATTGGGCTACGTAATAACTTGCATGATTCCCAAGTGCCATAGGCTCTCTTCGCTTACTGCGCTTTGAATTTCGATTTCATTGAATATGCACGCTTTAACTATGTTCGGCTGCTCCATTTTTTTGTGATCGTTGGAATGCAACGGGTGCGGGGTCGGGGTCGGATTCGGGGGCTTTCGTACGTTCTAAGAGTGCTATGGAAATTAGTTTACCCATTTACTGATTATGTCCTGCAATCGAGAAGAGCAGAGAGAGTGTTATGAAGTTCTTTAGCGTTGCCATTGTCAGGTTAATTCTAAAACTCAGTGCGCGCCGAACTCACCTTGACGTCGTCCATCTCATCGTCCGATGACGAGTGCGAAAGTCCATTGTACGTCTTGAACGTCACATTCTTCATGAACGACTTGAGCATGCTGGCGCTCAGCTGGCCGAACTTGTACGGCACCACGGGATCGTAGTCGCCGTGCGCCTGGAATATCGGCACATCCTCGCTGGTCAACTTAGCACCGGGAAACTGCTTGTGCAGCGGCAGCCAGCAGGACAATGCCACCACGCCGGCCAGCGGCTGGTCGAACGTCAGGGCCGAGTACAGCGCCAGCGCGCCTCCCTGCGAGAATCCGCCCAGGACAATCCTATTCGCTGGTATACCAGCCGCAACCTCCTTTTGTATCAATCCATGTACATTGTCGCGTGCACTCTGAATCCCAGGCTCATCCTCCGGTCCACCAATGTCGAGCGTTTTCAGGTCGAACCACGACGGCATTCGGAAGCCGGCGTTCAGCGAAACGGGCTGTGTGGGTGCCGTGGGGCAAATGACCTTCATAAAGGGTGGCCGAATGGCAGCCAGGGCGCTGCTCCAGCCATGGCTGCAAAGGAAAATAACCAGAAAATTATATATAGTCTGAAAAATACACAGTGGGGGTCAACGCAATAGCTCTATCTCAAACTAACTCGCAATGATTATTAAATTTGATTTCAGAAGGTTAAATGTTTAAAATGTAATTTGAGATAACTAATTTATTAATTTATTTCCTGAAGTAGCTTTTATTATGGCCGCAGCTGTAGCTGTTCTGACCCCACTTACCCCGTATCACCCAGGCCATGCATGAAAATCAGCTGGAATGGAAAATTTTATAATATTTAACACCCACTTCCTTTAAGGGCAATCTCCTCTCCAGCAGAATACTCACCGTGGCGGTCTGCTTGACCGTGGCCTCGATAATGACCGGCGCAGACATGTCTACGGTTTAGCCTCTACTGCGGGCGGTGTAGGTAGTATTCAGGTATCCAGGTGCACTCTTCGGCGACTCGGCGCTGCTTCCGTCGCTTTCTGCTGTGTCAGCGGATTTCTGCAAGGAGAGGGCGAGCAAAAAGCACACACAGTTTAGTTCGCGCGGGCTGGAAACGCGATTTAGTTATGTCACGTTGTAAATGCAAAGCAAAATTAGTAATATTGATTTTACGATGGCAAAGTTACAAAGTGCAGCCGGCTGAGGCAAAGCGCCGCTAAGCGAGCACGGACAGGTGGCTGACAAATAAGTGCCGGGCTGCCGGAGCGGACACAGTTTCCACCTACACACCAACTAGGTAATCCAAAATGTTTCGTGTTAATTTATTTAATTTTTGTGAAAAGTTGCGAATAGGAGAAACGGTAGAGGTGGCAAAACATTGATATCGATAACACTAATATACCGCACTATCGATTGTTGCTTGGCAATCGCGATAGTTTTTCATTTTTAAAAATAACAAAAATAAAGAATTATTTGTTTTAGAATTTAATTTAATGTGTGGTCTTTGCAGTCATTGAAAATTCCTACAGGGAAATGAGCGGTGGGAATGGGTTCTGCTTGGACACGACCAGCTTGTTGTGAGCGTGGGAAATGTAGCCCTTGATCTTGCCGTCGTAGATGAGATTGGCGATGATGCAGTGTGCCTCGTTCAGGGACACATCCGTCACGCCCACGAACTGCAGGGCCGCGAGGAAGTCGTCCATGTCCAGCTGGTGGGTCTGCCGGATGATGAACACCTTCTTGAACAAGTTCCGATACACCATGAACTTTAGTTTCTGCACCAGAAGATATATACCGCTCCGGATCAGGACCCGCTCGTGATCGCGTACAATCTCATCGAATCGCTTGACATTGCCAACCCTCAGGGCCAGCGCCAGGTCATGGAACAGCAGGAGATCATATCGCTGCAGGAGAGACTTGGCTGGCAGGTAGCCAAGCAGCATCTTCGCCGGCACTAAGTAGATGAGAATCAGCCGCTTGTTGCTCGCAAACCGATCCGGGCAGTTGGTAAATGCGAACGATAGGTCCTCCACGGCGCCCTGGTAGTTGGAATCGAACATGGCTCGCCGGCCCACAAAGTATTTGTAGGTGATCTGCTCCGGCAGTGGAAACGAGTCCTTGAAGACGCAGTTGTCAATGGCCCGAATGAGGGGCTTGCACAGGTGCAGCTTGTTGATGCGAAAGTAGATTTTGAAGAGCTGATTCACCAGGTTCATCATGCCCAGGCGCTTCGTTTCCTCCTCAGAAGCACGTCCGTCAGCGGCGCACACGCGAAAGCAGGCCATCATGCAGTCGGCAGCCTTCTCCAGCACATGACCAGGATTGAATCCTCGGCATCGTTTCTCGCAGGCCTGCGCCAGGTATCTGAGGTCCAGGCACACGCGGTACATGAGGGGCAGGCACCAGTTCTCATCCTTCAGCTGCTGCAGAAGACGCACCACTGCGCCACAGGCTGCCGCCTGCTGTGTGTACGCCTCCATGTAGTTAGGTGGCTCCTGGGCCAGGTGGTAGAGCACCTTCAGGTGAGCGGACACCACATCGTCTATTGGCGGCTTCAGGAATCGCTCAACCAACTTCTCCGGCTGGGCGATGTACAGGTTGTGATTCTGCACGTGCACATCGCGCAGAGATATGTGGGTGCCCAAGGCCTCGCCATCGTACTCATCGGTGGCGCCCAACACGCTGGATAAATAATTATTTACGGTTCCAAACATTTTTACAAAGCCGGGCGGTAGAGGTGCAAAAACATCGAAGAAAACGTCAATTAAAAAAACATCGATACATCGATGTTTCACACACTATCGATATTACGATGATTGGATGTTGTTTTCAAAACATAGATTTAACTATCGATGTTTTGAAAAAATGTTTCGTTATTTTAAACCTATCGGGACCAAACAAAGCTTAGCAAATACACTTTATTTTCTTTCCTATGCTTTACTAATTTTTTTTCTCGGATTGAGGGAACAAAATCAAAAATGTAGGAGTAATTCTTATTACACATTTAATTTATTTTTAATTATATATTTTATATAATAATACCCAAATATGTTAGAGACTATTATTTCAGTTGGGGACAGCCTTTTAAAATCTGTAATAATTTTAAAAAGGCGTGCTAAGCTTGAACCAAAAATGGAAGTAATAGGCGTAGAACTTCAACCGAAATCGAGGATATAAACACATTACAAATCTGAAAATTAAATGGTAAATTTCATTGATTACGAAGTGACCATTTTGTAAATTCTCTTCGGTCGCACATCGATTATGTTCCGCGAAGGTCTGCTTGCCCACAAGTTTCTAAATTTAAACAATTTACGTATGTATATATAGTTGGCTTCCGAAGCTGTCACAAACATTTTTATCTGTAGCCAAATTAACAGGCCCCTGTGTATTCATTCACTTGCTAAATTATAAAATTAAGCCATACAAAACGCACGGGTCCGTCGTTTATACCACAAAATCAATTAAAGAGGAGGGGAAAACCCCAAAAATGTCCACGCCAAACTTTCTTCTGAGCAATGGAAAGAATATGCCTATGGTGGGTCTTGGGACTTGGCGGGTGAGTCTGACTGAATGTGGTAATAATGCTATTAAATAATGGCCCAAAGACTAGCACTTGCAATGTTTATTTCACGGTCAATGCCAAAGCTTTCCGAGCTTTGGCTGCACTTAACATTTTGCAAGTTTCTAAACCCTAACCATCGATTTTAGAGTCCTCCGGAGATCATCACACAAGCCGTCAAGGATGCCATCGACATTGGCTACCGCCACTTTGATTGCGCCCACATATATGGCAATGAGGCACAGGTGGGCGCTGCCCTTCGGGAGAAAATGCAGGAGGGTATTGTCACGCGGTAAGTTATAAAAAAAAAACACGGGAAAATATATTTTCAACTAACTTTAAACTACGCCAGCGAAAGCCTCTTTATCACGAGCAAACTATGGAACACCTATCACAAGCCGGAGCTAGTGCGTGGCGCCTGCGAGACAAGTTTGAGGAATCTGGAAGTCAGTTACCTGGATCTCTACCTGATGCACTGGCCCATGGCCTACAAGTCGGGTGACAATCTGTATCCCACTTGTCCGGATACGAACAAGGCGGTGTTCGAGGACATAGACTATTTGGACACATGGCGGGCCATGGAGGATCTGGTGGACGAGGGACTGGTCCACGCCATTGGGGTCTCCAACTTCAACGAGCAGCAAATCAATCGGTTGCTGGGCGTGGCCAAGCTAAAGCCGGTGGTCTTGCAGATCGAGTGCCATCCGTACCTGCGCCAGAAGTCACTGATTACTTTGTGCTACGACAATGCCATAGCTGTGACCGCCTACAGCTCTCTGGGATCGGGTCATACGCCGTACGAGAAGCCCGGGGCGTATCCATTGCTGCAGCATCCCACAATATTGGCCATAGCGGAGAAGTATGGCAGGACGCCGGCCCAGGTCCTGCTCCGGTATCAGACGCAGTCGGGCATCATAGTCATACCGCGCTCCGTGACCAAGCATCACATGAGCGACAACTTCAAGCGGATCTGGGACTTTGAATTGGCCATAGATGATACCAAGGCTATCGATGATTTGGACTGCAATGGTCGTTTTATGACCATGAAGGCGTAGGTTTTACTTTCGCTTTTAGTATTTTAATATTATTTTATATTTTTCAGGGCTTATGGCCATCCACACCATCCTTTCGAGCCTGGCCAGACGAAATAGTTTACTTTTGGTGGAGTAGATGGAAGGAAGGATATATCCGGATTAATACAGATTCTAACCATAATAGAATTTAGCACGAATTATGTTTAAGATTTGTCTTGTTTTAAAGATGCTTTAATAAAACCATGTATTTTGCTATGCAAATTGGAAGAGTGTGATACTTTTAATAAACCTTTTGCTTTAACTTTCATTCTGAACTCTTAAAATGTTGCTTTTCATTTTTATTTACATTTTTATTATGCTATTTTTTGTGTAGGGAAATTACAAAATCAAAGTGAGCTCAGCATTATTAATTCATAGCGAGATTCTATATATTTAAATTAATTAAGAATTAAACAAACATGAACTCTCTCTGGAGAAATCAACTAAGACAACCAATCCTTGGGAACTCAATTAGAAATGTTGGAAGCATAGAGCGACTAATTAGGTAAGTAATTAAAAATCTTTAGATTTATCTAGTTGTTAATGATAAATAATTTACAAGTTGCCAAAAGGAGAAGCCTGAAGTTCCAAAAATAATTTTTAATAATTGCAAGGAAATACCTATAATTGGCCTAGGAACTTGGAATGTAAGTATAATTCCAGAATAATTGTTTAATTGTTTTTTTTACTCCTTTAATTTTTGGTCAATACCTTTTATCTATACATAAAAAATAAATATATATAATATATATTATTAAGAAACATAAAATAAAGAAATTTAAAATACTAATTTTTTAAGGGGTTGAAATTCAAAATTAACGCTTGCGATCGCTCAGCTGTTTTTTACTTATGCCACTGCAGCCCTGTTCAAAAAGCTTTTTATGTGTTTTTTAACAAGCTTTCGGCTTATAAAACCGGCTACCAGCTGGGTGACATTGTTCAGTTTTAAAGAAACGCCGGCGTTTTGTATTAAATATTTATAAACCTTACCGTGTAAATAAGGAAACGGCAAACAAAATGGCACCCAAAGTACCCAACGTTAAGTTCAACAACGGCAAGGAGATCCCCATTATTGGCCTGGGAACCTGGGGCGTAAGTGCAATGTGTACTAGTAATATAATAAAATCAATTGCATAGCTTTTTTTTATCCCATTTATGGGGGTTTAATCGCTGTCTGCAGTAGTTTTCCGCTGCCCACGACTTCCCGTTTTTTTGCACTAATGACAGACAGAAAAATACAAAAATAAAAACACAAATGGGGGAGATAAAATAGCAAAAACACGCGCTGTATTGCTGATAGTTTGCCGGTTGTGTTTGTTAGTATTTCTAAACATTTGTACGATTGTGTGGGAGTGTCGAATCTGGCAGCGATACTACGAAATTAACTAATACTCCATAATTGTTGGTTTCCAACGATTTGAGGATCTTTCTCGAGCTTCTGGCCAAGCCAAGGTGACCCTTTTCCATTCCCTTCTTGGACTTGTTGAGAATTTCACAACTATATGCCGCATCATCATCTGATATGTATTAATACATACATATATATGTATGTATTTTGAGAAGTTAATAAACATTCTTATCTAAAGTGGAGAGGATTTATTAAACACGATTGTAACAGTACTCTTACAGAGTTCTTTCTAAAAAAAGGGAGGGGTTTTAAATTACAAACGCGCCCCTCAATAGCGAGAACAACAATTTTCATTATACTCAAGGCATTAAATAAATTGAAATTCATAAACACAGCTAGAATGTAGATTGTAGTGGAAAAACTACTGATAAGCTGAGCTTAATTAGCAAGGGTATTCTAAGGGTATTTCGGTATTTGACCTTATCTTTTGCAATCACCGAATGCCTATTATTATTCAGCACAATTAATGAATTATTAAAGTCATAAATTAGAAGGTTAAAGTTTATGCAAATTATGTCAAAATCAAATGAACTTTTATAACCCAAGATTCCTCTTAATCCAAGCTTCCGTTTCCCTTTTGAAATTATTAATAGCTCAGCCTAAAACATATATTTTCTAAAATATTCCCAAATGAAATCAGTCAATTATAAGATGTTAGAATTTGGAGTTACTAAGAGGACTGATAAGTGTCGCCAAGTGTCAGATAGGCCAAAATTTCAATAAATATTGCGATATTAGGTTTCAACGATGACGTACTTTTGAATGTACCGGAAGACCTTCATTTCTTATTGAGATTTGTTCAGTTTTTACCATATATTACAAAAGAATCAATAAATGAATGTCAAAGAACAAATTTTAAAGAATATTTAAGCAGTCTTAATTATAAATGTTCCTTAAGATTTTCAATTACATTAGCTAACATTTTCCTATGTATTTGCCTTTCCAGAGCCCCAAGGGTCAGGTGACCGAGGCTGTGAAAATCGCCATCGATGCAGGTTACAGGCACATTGACTGTGCTCATGTTTACCAAAACGAAGATGAGGTCGGCGAGGGCGTTGAGGCCAAGATCAAGGAGGGTGTTGTCAAGCGGTATGTCCTGAACTCTGTATTCCATTTATATTTCGTTTATTAAACCTCTTTCAATTGCAGTGAGGAGCTGTTCATCACCAGCAAGGTGTGGAACACATTCCACAGTCCCAACCTGGTCAGGACTGCCGTGGAGAAAACACTGAGCGCACTCAAGCTGAAGTACCTCGATCTTTACCTGATCCACTGGCCCATGGGTTACAAGGAAGGTGGCGAGCTGTTCCCCGTCGACAAGGACGGCAAGACAGCACAATCGAACGTCGATTACGTCGATACCTGGAAGGCCATGGAGAAGTTGGTGGAAGATGGTCTGGTCAAATCCATCGGAGTGTCCAACTTCAATAAGCGACAGATCGAGCGGATTCTGGCGGTGGCCAAGATCGTACCAGCCACCAACCAGGTCGAGTGTCATCCATATCTGCAGCAGAAGAAACTGATTGAGTACTGCAGGTCGAAGGGTATTACGATCACAGCCTACAGTCCGTTGGGCTCGCCTAACCGTCCTTGGGCCAAGGCTGGTGATCCGGTCATCCTGGAGGAGCCCAAGGTTCGTTTTAATAGCCAGTTTAATAGATGTACAAAAGTTATAAAACAATTTTTAATCATAGATCAAGGAACTGGCCGCTAAGAAGAACAAGACCACTGGACAGATTCTTATCCGTTACCAGATTCAGCGTGGCAATATCGTGATTCCCAAATCGGTGACCAAGGAACGCATTGAGTCCAACTTCGAGGTCTTTGACTTTGAGCTGACACCCGAGGAAGTCAAGATCATTGAGACCTTTGAGTGCAACGGTCGCCTGGTTGCTATCGAGGGGTAAGTGTTAAAAGGAAACGTTACGTTACGTTCTAAATTATAAAAAAAATCCATATTTGTCAAGCAAACAATTACGAAGAAATTGAGAAGAACGGCAGCTCTTTGCTATACAAATAATAATCTTTATAAACCGGTTAATGTTTATAATTTTCAGCACATACTTCTTGATAGCTATTGTTTTATATGTCTTGGTTGTTTGCTTAATTATTAATATAAATTTATTACATTAATAATCTCTTAATATTTACAGACTCTTTGGACACCCCCACCATCCCTTTGAAAACGATGAATACTAACAGAGGATAATCAAATATTTTAGTTTGTTACACAATCAAATAATCACAAATCGTATGAATAAACAAAAGAGAAACTATTTTGTGTATCCTACATTTCTTTAAAACTGGCTGACCAAATAAACGGCTCCCGTGTGTCTCAATTCAATTGTTCAAAAATCGGCTAATGCACCTCTGACGTATAATTCCGCCACGAGCGGGCAATTTACGTAAAGTCAAAATATCTAACAAGTGTTTAAGCCAAGCTAAGAACAAATATTTTGCACAGTTGTTTCTCTAATAGGTATTTAAAGGAGAGGTATTTGCTTGGACATATAGTATAGTTCAGACAGTTTGCTCAGTTTTTGTCTTATTTTCGGGGCAACAATACAAGTACCAAATGTTGTTTAGCAAATGAAATTTGCAAGCTATACAAAGCATCTACGCAAATAACCGAAAAGCAGCCCGGGCTAGGGTATAAAAGGTTTCAAATCCGAAATTTGGGCAACAGATCTTTGTGATCCGACTCCCGGTCTCTAGGAGGATCATGCGCTCGATTTTCGTCGCGGTTCTGGCCGCCCTGTTGGCCATCGCAGCGGCCCAATCCCAATCTCAAACAGTTACGGCGGTGGCTACCCCGGATATTAAGCCCCAGCCGTGTTGTGAAAGTGTTCGACAAACTTTAATTGAAATACGAAAGGATATACGTCTGTGGCTGCTGGATAGGCTCTTCGGAAAGCTTATTCTGCTTCACGATGGCGAATTGCTCGGAAATCCGAATTATGTGAATTGTGCCAATGGAAAAAAGAAACTTGAACTATCAAATGAGAGCTCTAATATATTAGACGAAATATATAGCGATCCAAGACAATCAATTGACGGCCAGTCAAGTTCTTCCTCTAATGACATTAATGATGATGGCCTGTCCAGCCACTCCTCATCCTCAACGACAACCACTACAACATCGACAACATCCTCAAATGGGAGTCAGTCTTCCAACTCCGCAGTTGAAGTCACTTCGGGAAGCCCTTCGAATGATGATGCCAGCTCCAACCAGTCATCCACAACGACTACTACGACTAGTTCCTCAGATGAGGCAACTTCTGACCCAATTGTTGAAGTTACTTCGGGCAGCTCCTCCAACGATGGCGAAAACACTAACCAGTCTTCATCCACGACTACAACGACAACGCCTACATCCTCGGATAAGGGACAATCAAGCACCTCTTCTGACCCTATTGTAGAAGTTACTTCGGGCAGCTCCTCCAATGATGAAGGAAACACTAGCCAGTCTTCATCCACGACTACAACGACAACGACTACATCCTCGGATGAGGGAAAATCAATCACCTCTTCTGATCCAGTTGTAGAAGTTACTTCGGGCAGCTCCTCCAACGATGGTGAAAACACTAGCCAGTCTTCATCCACGACTACAACGACAACGACTACATCCTCGGAAGAGGGACAATCAAGCACCTCTTCTGATCCAGTTGTAGAAGTTACATCGGGCAGCTCCTCCAACGATGGTGGAAACACTAGCCAGTCTTCATCCACGACTACAACGACAACGACTACATCCTCGGAAGAGGGACAATCAAGCACCTCTTCTGACCCAATTGTTGAAGTTACTTCGGGCAGCTCCTCCAACGATGGTGAAAACACTAGCCGGTCTTCATCCACGACTACAACGACAACGACAACATCCTCGGATGAGGGAAAATCAAGCACCTCTTCTGATCCAGTTGTAGAAGTTACTTCGGGCAGCTCCTCCAACGATGGTGGAAACACTAGCCAGTCTTCATCCACGACCACAACGACAACGACTACATCCTCGGAAGAGGGACAATCAAGCACCTCTTCTGATCCAGTTGTAGAAGTTACATCGGGCAGCTCCTCCAACGATGGTGGAAACACTAACCAGTCTTCATCCACGACTACAACGACAACGACTACATCCTCGGAAGAGGGACAATCAAGCACCTCTTCTGACCCAATTGTTGAAGTAACTTCGGGCAGCTCCTCCAACAATGGTGAAAACACTAGCCAGTCTTCATCCTCGACTACAACGACAACGACAACATCCTCGGATGAGGGAAAATCAAGCACCTCTTCTGATCCAGTTGTAGAAGTTACTTCGGGCAGCTCCTCCAATGATGAAGGAAACACTAGCCAGTCTTCATCCACGACCACAACGACAACGACTACATCCTCGGATGAGGGAAAATCAAGCACCTCTTCTGATCCAGTTGTAGAAGTTACTTCGGGCAGCTCCTCCAACGATGGTGGAAACACAAGCCAGTCTTCATCCACGACCACAACGACAACGACTACATCCTCGGATGAGGGAAAATCAAGCACCTCCTCTGACCCAATTGTAGAAGTTACATCGGGCAGCTCCTCCAATGATGAAGGAAACACTAGCCAGTCTTCATCCACGACCACAACGACAACGACTACATCCTCGGATGAGGGAAAATCAAGCACCTCTTCTGATCCAGTTGTAGAAGTTACTTCGGGCAGCTCCTCCAACGATGGTGGAAACACTAGCCAGTCTTCATCCACGACCACAACGACAACGACTACATCCTCGGATGAGGGAAAATCAAGCACCTCCTCTGACCCAATTGTAGAAGTTACATCGGGCAGCTCCTCCAATGATGAAGGAAACACTAGCCAGTCTTCATCCACGACTACCACGACAACGACTACATCCTCGAATGAGGGACAGTCAAGCACCTCTTCTGACCCAATTGTAGAAGTTACATCGGGCAGCTCCTCCAATGATGAAGGAAACACTAGCCAGTCTTCATCTACGACTACAACGACAACGACTACATCCTCGAATGAGGGACAGTCAAGCAACTCTTCTGACCCAATTGTAGAAGTTACATCGGGCAGCTCCTCCAATGATAAAGGAAACACTAGCCAGTCTACGACTACAACGACCACGACTACATCCTCGAATGAGGGACAGTCAAGCACCTCTTCTGACCCAATTGTAGAAGTTACATCGGGCAGCTCCTCCAATGATGAAGGAAACACTAGCCAGTCTTCATCTACGACTACAACGACAACGACTACATCCTCGGATGAGGGAAAATCAAGCACCTCCTCTGACCCAATTGTAGAAGTTACATCGGGCAGCTCCTCCAATGATGATGGAAACACTAGCCAGTCTTCATCCACGACCACAACGACAACGACTACATCCTCGGATGAGGGAAAATCAAGCACCTCTTCTGATCCAGTTGTAGAAGTTACATCGGGCAGCTCCTCCAATGATGAAGGAAACACTAGCCAGTCTTCATCCACGACCACAACGACAACGACTACATCCTCGGATGAGGGAAAATCAAGCACCTCCTCTGACCCAATTGTAGAAGTTACTTCGGGCAGCTCCTCCAACGATGGTGGAAACACTAGCCAGTCTTCATCCACGACTACCACGACAACGACTACATCCTCGAATGAGGGACAGTCAAGCACCTCTTCTGACCCAATTGTAGAAGTTACATCGGGCAGCTCCTCCAATGATGAAGGAAACACTAGCCAGTCTTCATCTACGACTACAACGACAACGACTACATCCTCGGATGAGGGAAAATCAAGCACCTCCTCTGACCCAATTGTAGAAGTTACATCGGGCAGCTCCTCCAATGATGATGGAAACACTAGCCAGTCTTCATCCACGACTACAACGACCACGACTACATCCTCGGATGAGGGAAAATCAAGCACCTCCTCTGACCCAATTGTAGAAGTTACATCGGGCAGCTCCTCCAATGATGATGGAAACACTAGCCAGTCTTCATCCACGACTACAACGACCACGACTACATCCTCGGATGAGGGAAAATCAAGCACCTCCTCTGACCCAATTGTAGAAGTTACATCGGGCAGCTCCTCCAATGATGATGGAAACACTAGCCAGTCTTCATCCACGACTACAACGACCACGACTACATCCTCGGATGAGGGAAAATCAAGCACCTCCTCTGACCCAATTGTAGAAGTTACTTCGGGCAGCTCCTCCAATGATGAAGGAAACACTAGCCAGTCTTCATCCACGACTACCACGACAACGACTACATCCTCGAATGAGGGACAGTCAAGCTCCTCTTCTGACCCAATTGTAGAAGTTACATCGGGCAGCTCCTCCAATGATGAAGGAAACACTAGCCAGTCTTCATCTACGACTACAACGACCACGACTACATCCTCGGATGAGGGAAAATCAAGCACCTCCTCTGACCCAATTGTAGAAGTTACATCGGGCAGCTCCTCCAATGATGATGGAAACACTAGCCAGTCTTCATCCACGACTACAACGACCACGACTACATCCTCGGATGAGGGAAAATCAAGCACCTCTTCTGAACCAGTTGTAGAAGTTACATCGGGCAGCTCCTCCAATGATGAAGGAAACACTAGCCAGTCTTCATCCACGACTACCACGACAACGACTACATCCTCGAATGAGGGACAGTCAAGCAACTCTTCTGACCCAATTGTAGAAGTTACATCGGGCAGCTCCTCCAATGATGAAGCAAACACTAGCCAGTCTTCATCCACGACTACCACGACAACGACTACATCCTCGAATGAGGGACAGTCAAGCACCTCTTCTGACCCAATTGTAGAAGTTACATCGGGCAGCTCCTCCAATGATGAAGGAAACACTAGCCAGTCTTTATCTACGACTACAACGACCACGACTACATCCTCGAATGAGGGACAGTCAAGCTCCTCTTCTGACCCAATTGTAGAAGTTACATCGGGCAGCTCCTCCAATGATGAAGGAAACACTAGCCAGTCTTCATCTACGACTACAACGACCACGACTACATCCTCGGATGAGGGAAAATCAAGCACCTCTTCTGATCCAGTTGTAGAAGTTACTTCGGGCAGCTCCTCCAACGATGGTGGAAACACTAGCCAGTCTTCATCTACGACTACAACGACCACGACTACATCCTCGGATGAGGGAAAATCAAGCACCTCCTCTGACCCAATTGTAGAAGTTACATCGGGCAGCTCCTCCAATGATGATGGAAACACTAGCCAGTCTTCATCCACGACTACAACGACCACGACTACATCCTCGGATGAGGGAAAATCAAGCACCTCTTCTGATCCAGTTGTAGAAGTTACTTCGGGCAGCTCCTCCAATGATGATGGAAACACTAGCCAGTCTTCATCCACGACCACAACGACAACGACTACATCCTCGGATGAGGGAAAATCAAGCAACTCTTCTGACCCAATTGTAGAAGTTACATCGGGCAGCTCCTCCAATGATGAAGGAAACACTAGCCAGTCTTCATCTACGACTACAACGACCACGACTACATCCTCGAATGAGGGACAGTCAAGCACCTCTTCTGACCCAATTGTAGAAGTTACTTCGGGCAGCTCCTCCAACGATGGTGGAAACACTAGCCAGTCTTCATCCACGACTACAACGACAACGACTACATCCTCGAATGAGGGACAGTCAAGCACTTCTTCTGACCCAATTGTAGAAGTTACATCGGGCAGCTCCTCCAACGATGGTGGAAACACTAGCCAGTCTTCATCCACGACTACAACGACCACGACTACATCCTCGGATGAGGGAAAATCAAGCACCTCTTCTGATCCAGTTGTAGAAGTTACTTCGGGCAGCTCCTCCAACGATGGTGGAAACACTAGCCAGTCTTCATCCACGACTACAACGACCACGACTACGTCCTCGGATGAGGGAAAATCAAGCACCTCCTCTGACCCAATTGTAGAAGCTACTTCGGGCAGCTCCTCCAATGATGAAGGAAACACTAGCCAGTCTTCATCCACGACTACCACGACAACGACTACATCCTCGAATGAGGGACAGTCAAGCACCTCTTCTGACCCAATTGTAGAAGTTACATCGGGCAGCTCCTCCAATGATGAAGGAAACACTAGCCAGTCTTCATCTACGACTACAACGACCACGACTACATCCTCGGATGAGGGAAAATCAAGCACCTCCTCTGACCCAATTGTAGAAGTTACATCGGGCAGCTCCTCCAATGATGATGGAAACACTAGCCAGTCTTCATCCACGACTACAACGACCACGACTACATCTTCGGATGAGGGAAAATCAAGCACCTCTTCTGATCCAGTTGTAGAAGTTACTTCGGGCAGCTCCTCCAACGATGGTGAAAACACTAGCCAGTCTTCATCCACGACTACAACGACAACGACTACATCCTCGGATGAGGGAAAATCAAGCACCTCCTCTGACCCAATTGTAGAAGTTACATCGGGCAGCTCCTCCAATGATGATGGAAACACTAGCCAGTCTTCATCCACGACTACAACGACCACGACTACATCCTCGGATGAGGGAAAATCAAGCACCTCTTCTGATCCAGTTGTAGAAGTTACTTCGGGCAGCTCCTCCAACGATGGTGGAAACACTAGCCAGTCTTCATCCACGACTACAACGACCACGACTACGTCCTCGGATGAGGGAAAATCAAGCACCTCCTCTGACTCAATTGTAGAAGTTACTTCGGGCAGCTCCTCCAACGATGGTGGAAACACTAGCCAGTCTTCATCCACGACTACAACGACCACGACTACATCCTCGGATGAGGGAAAATCAAGCACCTCTTCTGATCCAGTTGTAGAAGTTACTTCGGGCAGCTCCTCCAACGATGGTGAAAACACTAGCCAGTCTTCATCCACGACTACAACGACAACGACTACATCCTCGGATGAGGGAAAATCAAGCACCTCCTCTGACCCAATTGTAGAAGTTACATCGGGCAGCTCCTCCAATGATGATGGAAACACTAGCCAGTCTTCATCCACGACTACAACGACCACGACTACATCCTCGGATGAGGGAAAATCAAGCACCTCTTCTGATCCAGTTGTAGAAGTTACTTCGGGCAGCTCCTCCAACGATGGTGGAAACACTAGCCAGTCTTCATCCACGACTACAACGACCACGACTACATCCTCGGATGAGGAAAAATCAAGCACCTCTTCTGATCCAGTTGTAGAAGTTACTTCGGGCAGCTCCTCCAACAATGGTGGAAACACTAGCCAGTCTTCATCTACGACCACAACGACTACGACATCTTCCTCCGTTGAAGGACAATCTAACGCATCGAATGCTCCTGTCATCAAAGTCACCCAAGGGAGCTCCTCAAAAGGTGGTAAATCTAGCTGGAAATCTTCCAAAACAACCAAGACCTATTCAACAAAGACCTCAAAGGTTCCCAAGTCACGCGGAAAGAAAAACTCGAGCAAAACTACTACCACAACTGTGACATCCAGCTCGACGAATAGTCAATCTGGAGCATCATCCTCTCCCATTGTGGAGGTGTCCCAAGGAAGTTCATCAGACAAGCGTGGAAGCTCAAGCCAATCTTCAACGACAACTACAACTTCTTCCTCAAGCGGAAGTAATCAGTCAACCACCTCGTCTTTGCCATCAGTTGATGTCACCTCAGGTTTTAACGGGAAAAAATCTGGCTGGAAATCTACCAAAACAACTAAGACCTATTCGTCAAAGACCTCAAAGGTTCCCAAGTCAAGCGGAAAGTCCAGCTCTCACAAAACTACCACCACGACTGTGACTTCCAATTTGGTCAACAGTCAATCTGGAGCAGCACCCTCTCCTATTTTGGAGGTGTCCCAGGACAGTTCATCAGGCGAAGGTAAAAACTCGAACCAATCTTCATCCGTGACTACAACCACTACGACAACGTCCTCGAATGAGGGACAATTTAGCACATCCAATGCCCCTGTAGTCGACGTTACTCAAGGAAGTTCCTCTAAAAGCGGTAAATCCGGCTGGACATCTACCAAAACAACTAAGACCTATTCTACAAAGACCTCAAAGGTTCCCAAGTCAAGCGGAAAGTCCAGCTCTCACAAAACTACCACCACAACTGTGACTTCCAATTCGGACAACAGTCAATCTGGTGCAGCATCCTCTCCTATTTTGGAGGTGTCCAAGGACAGTTCATCAGACGACGGTAGAAGCTCAAGCCAGTCTTCAACGACTACTACAACTACGTCCACGAGCGGAAGTAATCAGTCAAGCACCTCGTCTCTGCCATCAGTTGATGTCATTTCCGGTGTCAATGGAGGAAAATCAACCTCGACTTTTACAAAGACAACAAAGACCTATTCCTCGAAGTCATCTAGTCTTCCTGAATCGAGTGGTAAGACAAGCCAAACGGTGACCACAACTACAACGTCCAAGTCTTCTTCGGCTCCTAAGACTGAAACCAACTACTCGTGGTCAACTACATCGAAGAAATTCTCCAATCCCATTAACACACTTTCTTGGACAAGCCGCTCCAGCAGCCAGCCTTCAACTGGGGAAACTACCTCTGTGAATACCGGAGATTCATCAAACTCCTGGTCGAAGCTGATTAAAGGAAGCACTACCGGCATTTCATCAAATGATAACACAAACGGATTTGTTGTAGGTCCAGGCGGATCTCGTGGCGGGCAATCATGGTCCCAGCGCTCAGGATTCTCCAGTGAAAGCTCTGGTATCCAAGGATCTCCCGACATTCGTTTCAGATACGCTACAGGCCAGAATAGTCGCGAAGGACAGTCTCAGGACACGCAAACCTGGTCCAGGAGCTCCACCGGTGGCAGTGACAGCACGGATGGCGCAGCCGTATCCGTAGATGGCCAGAATGTGGATGATTCGGAGGGCAGCGACAGTACGGTGCAGGGTGGCTCCGTTGGCGGTTCCGGACGATACCCCTACTGGTGGGGCAACCGACGATGGGTGGGCGTTGGAGCCCAGCCCAACTGGCGCTACGGATGGCGTCCATACGGAAGCGGTTGGGGTAGATGGAGCAATCAATATTAAAGTAAATCCCATCCATTGGGCTAAGCCTCAAAAAGAGAGGGTTTGGCTTTAATTCATATGATTGTAAAATATATGCATTTGAATATTATCGATCGTATTTTCATTTGAATTGAGCTTATTATTATTTTCCTTTAATAGCGAAGCAGTCTCACATATATTATATTGAAACCATAAATAAGAAAGTCTTAATAAAGTTTGGATTATTTAAGAATTGTGGACTGAGGCTTGAATTACCAGGGGTAACCATATTAGGAAATTTAATAATAACAAAGAATTCAGACCTAAAAAATACATACAAACGTAAGAAATTAAAGAATAAGAGAAATATGCTTCACGAAATTGTTTTTAATTTTATTTAACTATATATTAGCCAGAGAATGTGCTCATTTTAGTAGGTCAAAGATAATCATTTGATGGGAATATTAATTTACTTGAAATCCCATTTTAAAAGAAAAAGTAAAATTTATTTCCTGCACCGGTGGTGCTGTTCTTGATAAACTGAATAAAGTCCGTCCAAGACCATTGGGATGCTGGCGGAGAATCGGTTGAAGCCGCAGGAGACCAGGCGGCTTCAGTGGTTGTGGAAGATTCGGCGAAGGCGCATGATATGGCCGCAAGTAACACCGAAAAGGTTATTATCAGAACCTTCGACTTCATAATAGCTTTGATAGATCACTAAAATTGTAATTACGCGTTTTGCTGCTTTATACTTTTTCCGAAGAGAAACAAACAAATTAATATTTACCAGACATATTTACACAAATGTTTTTTGGAATTCAATCTCTAATAGCGCAGAGTCAGAAACCTGTACAGGAGAATTTATATCGTTATCAAACGAGAGTTCATATATCTTGAACTTTCTTAAAAAAAAAATTACTAATTTTAATTTTTTTACATTTTAAATTTGGTATGCAAATTTATTAACCATATAAAAACTTGCACAACACATCTTTCCGAATTAAAATGAATGGCTGTTTGACTTAGTTATAGTATTTTTTCTACCATAGATTTTCCAAAAGATTATGAGTTAATTTAAATAAATGTACTTACGTTTTCTCTAACTTCTCTCATTGGCAATGAAAACTCCGCTTGGCGCCTTCTTTTCAAATAAACCGATAACAAATCGAGGTGTTGCGGCGCCCTCTGGCGAGTTTTTCCCGTGCTCGCAGCAATCAGATGGCAAGGCCGAAATGGTGCTAAATAATCTTGAAAACAGCAAGAAGAAGCACAAAGTGCACAAAATAAAAAATCGAATTACAGGACTTAAAAACAATGCAAAATTGCAACTAAATCGCTGTCTATAAAACCCTAATCTTGGTGGCAAATCGCATCGGAGCGGTGAGTGTGCGTCGGTGATAATTTGCACGGCATTCGGCCAGCGAGCATTGTTAACAATAGCAAACACAGCACACACACGGACATACGCAGTGGCCCGCACACACTCAAACATAGGTACAAGCACAAACAGAGCAGATGAAAATCTGGAAATTGTATTCATTATTTATTTTTTCATGACAAATCAAGTCGTTGGTGTGCTTCTGGGATAGCTTTCCGATTCCCAAAAGTCAAGCGCAGCCTAGCGCACGAAAAAATCCGTTTCCTGTCGGTGGACAGGAGTGGTGACTCGGGGCACGAAACACGGAGCGACCAGCGCCAGAGCAAGGTGGGTGAAAGGAAACCTGAGGTCGCATTTTCTGCGACGACATCTCGTCATCTGCGTCTGAATCGGAAGCGGAATCGGTATCGGACAAAGAACACGGAGCGCCGACGAGTTTGTTAGTGGCGATAAACGCGAGCAGTAGCACCGCGGAGGAGCGTCGTTTATGACGCACGTTTGGGGAAAGTGAGCGGAGCACGAGACTGCAACAAAGGCAATAGAATAGGAGCAGCAACTGCAGCGGCACCATGACGATCAAGCCTGTGAGTGCACCGCCCAGCGCAAAGCGTGTGGCCGGCAATGTGGTCGATGCGGACAACAAGGAGACGCAGGTGGTGGTGGTGGTCGAGCAGTCGGTGGCCAGCCAGGCCCAGGTGAGTGCCCCTTTCACCTGGTTTGCTTCTGCTCCTTTTCAATTTTCCCTTTTCTTTTCCTACCCCACCAGAGTCCCCAGAGGCGTGGCGAAGTCTATGACGAGCTGGCACGCACCCATCGCTGCAGCCCCCACAAGAGGTGAGTGCCGTCACCGTTAGAAGTTGCATGTTACATTTTGAAGGGGGTTCCCCTTTGGCTGCAGCAATTAAATAGCATTTCTGGTGCATAACTTACATATATTACAAGGCAATTCGAAGAGAGTTTAATGACACACTCCTGAGCTTACAATACTAAACCTTATTACTTCGGAAAGAACTCATTTGGTTCAGGCTATTGCGCAGTAAATTAAAGTAGTTACCTTTGGTTCGTTGTAGGTTTCTATCTTCCACAACTCAACCCTTGCTTTACTTTAATTTTGAATAGAAGCTTATAGTTTACAAGTAATCAGTTCAACTTCTGTGAAATATGCAGTAGCAAAGAAATTGCCATGGGTTTTAAATTAATCCTCAAAGTACTGTCTTTAAACCAATTTAAATTTGTTGTTTCATGTAGAGTTTAACCATCGAACATCCTTTTTAATTGTCCTAGCATTAATATTCACACTTCCATATATTCTTCATTGGCAGCAACGCCCGTTCGAAGCGCCGTGACCACCATGATAGTCATGGTCATCACCACAAACGTGATCGCCTCGAGCGCGAGAAACTCAACCATCCCGCCGTTGTGGCTGGCAGCGGAGGAGCATCCAGCGGTGTGCCTGGCAGCAAATGCAATAGTCCGCCACTGGCTTCCACATCGAGCGGCAGCAGTAGTCCCTCGGTGGGCAGAAATTCACCCGAGCATCTGGGCCTTGGCTGCTCTACAGTACCCAAGGCTCAGGGACAGCTGTCGCCGGCAACGGTGGCCACTGCCAATCTACTGAAATCGGCGGAAGAGGCCTTTTCGGGCTACAACAGCGGGGACGAACATCTACAGCCAAAGGAGCACAAAATTTCAGTGGAGGAGTGGAAGCGTCGCGACGTAGAGTTTGCCAAGTGCATGGATCAGCGTGGCTATGAGCTGAAGCCCGTAGAAGAGGACGGCGCCTGCCTGTTCCGCTCCATTTCCCTGCAGATCTACGGCGATGAGGAGATGCACGACGTGATCCGCCAGCACACCATGGATTACATTGTAAGGACTTGTAGTTTAAACTTAAATATTTTTATTAACATTCAAAATTTCCGCCTGCAGCATGAGAATCGCGAGTACTTTGGACAGTTTGTCACCGAGGATATAAACAGCTACATTCAGCGCAAGCGAGCTCGTGATGCCCATGGTAACCACATCGAGATCCAGGCCATATCCGAGATATATAGTCGCACGGTTGAGGTCTACTGCTACCAGTCGAGTGAGTTCAAGGGGTTTTCTTCGCAAAATTCGATTTATTTACTCTTTTCCTCCATTTGCAGCTCCCATTAACATCTTCAACTCTGAGCAGTCTCAGGCTGGCTATC
Source organism: Drosophila bunnanda (assembly GCA_035046265.1). Classification (NCBI taxonomy): domain Eukaryota; kingdom Metazoa; phylum Arthropoda; class Insecta; order Diptera; family Drosophilidae; genus Drosophila; species Drosophila bunnanda. The sequence continues at coordinate 12,366,214 of JAWNOB010000075.1, forward strand.
CTCCATTGCGCCTATCCTATCAGCGCGGCTCACACTACAACGCCATTTTGGATCCATACAACGCCACTGTGGGTGTCGGCTTGGGCTTGGCTGGTTACAAGCCCGAGTTTCAGACCGCGGAGGCAGTGCGTCTCAGCGAGCAGCTGGAGATCGAGCAGACCATGTTCGAGGACAAGCTGAAGACTACGGACTGGGAGGCCACCAATGAGGCCATCGAGGAGCAGATAGCTCGTGAGTCATACCTGCAGTGGTGCCGCGACAACATGCAACGTTCGCGCAGCAATAACACGGCCGCTGGATCGGCCACATCCTCGACGGTTACTTCTGCAGAGGCGCTCACCGATTCCGATGCCTCGCCCTCAAAGTACTCGATGTGCGGTGGCACCGGTAGCAGTGGCAATCCGGCCGCCACATTGACCAGCGCCAGTGGTGCCGTGGATCCCACAACCGCAGCCTTTTCGTTGTCACCCAAAACGTTGAGCCAGTTCTCCCACAAGTTGGCATCGGATGACATGGGTGGCTATGACAGCGACACCACTGATATGAGCAGCACAAGTTCGGTGGGTCACTGCGGTGGTAACTCATCGCCGAGCACAGTGTCGAACGGTCAGCGGACGGGCAAAGGATCAAAGACTCAGCGTCGTGCCTCGGCTCTCAGAAAGAAGCGACGCCACGAGGCTCGCGAAGTGATGCCTGGCAAGAGGTGCGTTGTGAAGTTGTATAACTTATTTTTAACTTAGTTAACACTTTTTCTCTGTGCCAGTAGCACTGATGTTTTGGAGGCACCACTGCGAAAGAGCCCGAAGCGCGATTCAGCTCCATCGGTGGCTCGCGCCAATACGCCGGATGCTGAGCAACGTCCTTGCACCTCAAAACAGTCTTCCATTTCGCCTGAGAAGCGCGGCGAAGGCCAATCGTCCAGCCAGCAGAACTACTCCAGCTTCTATCAAGAACTCCTTGAGGCTTCCTATGCCAATGAAGGTGAGAAATGTGTAATATTTCGATAGAGAAGTATTTCATAGCTATTTCCACAGGCGTCAACGAGAGCGAGATGCTGCAACAGGCCATCCAGATGTCCACTCGTGACTATATGGAGGATCAGAAGCGCAAGTATCTCTCCGGACCGTAGGCCGCTGCCCCCGACAGCTGCGCCTTCTTCTTTGTACAGTGATTTAGCAGTTCTTTTTCGCAACGAAAACGAAACACAAAACTTACCAAAAACAAAAAAAAAAAGAAGTACGGAAAAAACAAAAACTTAAAACGCAGAAATTAACGACGATCTTGAAATGCTGATGAAAGCAGGTGTGCCGCGCTGATGGATGAAAGGAGCAGGCTTGCTTTTCGTATCACTTTTACACTCTCACACTATCCTATATATATGTATGTATATGTATATATATATATATGATCATATATTTTGTAATAAGAAATCCCAGGAAGGTTCATTGATGAATTTGCTGATTGAAGCACAAATTTTGATAAGAGATCGATCCGCAATACCGATCCAGTCCGCTTTTATACAATGAATTAATGTCGCGTTCCTTTTTCCCCCTTACAATTAATTGCTATTTTGTAAAACTTAAATCATAAAGTTATCTTTAGTGAGCAGACAGCAAATGAACCCTGCGCGTGCATTAACTAAAAATTATATAAATAACATCCCGACATACATATACATATACACACACGATACGGATAATAATAATACGGATAATGCTAATGATTAATTATTTAATTAAATACAATAAATGGTGCATAATAATCGTAATTTATGAGTACTCTTAAATAAAGCAAATAAATAATCACAGAAAATAATAAATTTGTTATTTTGGGGAATATTTAGCTTATGATTTCTCATGAGAATCGAGTAAAACCAACATGTTTTAGATCAAATTATATTATTTACTGCGTACATATATACAAGTTTATCTGTGTAGCAAAAAGTTATATAAATACATTCACAATTTTTGAATCTCCTGCCTACAAGTAAGTTAAAATCTAAATTGCATTTGTTTACATATTTTATATATTTATAAATATATATATATATAGTAGTTCGCTGCCAGTGGAACAGTTTCATGTATTCGTACAGGTGTTTGTACATATGGACAGCCAGACATACATACATACAACATTGATTCTAATTGTGTACAAAAATACATTTCACTAAAATACATTGCGTATAAAATTATTATTCCTTTGCACATATTTCACTTAAATTAGATTATATGGAATTTTGAGGGCGGACAAAGGCCTGGGACCGACCGACTGCTGGGCTTGGTAAGTGAATAATAAATAAAAATTAAACAATTTAAAGTTAATTTAAGGGGATATCCGAAATAAGACATATTTTTAAATTTAAAATTATCAAAAATTCACAAGAAAAGAAGAGAAAAATCAGAAAGGGAGATGAACTTATAGACGGTCCCCATGATCATCGCGATCTTATGATTAAAATTGTACACTGTGTTGGGATCTCCCATTGGGAAATCCCCTGAAGACATTAGCTAAAACATCCTTCTGTTTATTCATTATCCGATTTTGTGAGAGTCAATTAAATTGTGTGGACCGAGAGAGAGTTGTTTTTTTTTTTGGAGCAGCCAAGTCCGAGGACTTGGCTTAGGCTAAATTGAATTTTGGTTTAACTGACTTTACAAAAATCATTTGGCTAATTTATCATTTGCTGCTGTTGCTGCTGCTGCTGCGATGTCTGCTGTTGCTGCGGCGCCTGTTGCTGCTGCTGCGTGATCACTATGTGATGTTGCTGCTGCTGCTGCTGCTGCTGCTGCTGCTGTTGCTGCTGCTGCTGCTGCTGCTGCTGCTGTTGCTGCTGCTGCTGCTGCAACTGTTGCTGCTGGCTGGCTAGCTGATTGGCATGTTGCAATGCTGCCGTTGTGGCCTCCGTGACCACCGGCTGCAGCATGCTGGTGCCATTCTCCCGACGCACATGGCTATTCAGCTCCGCCTTCACCCTTCTGGCTATGTGCGAGCGTGTGTGCTTGCGCAGGTGATCCTTGCGATAGAATCCTTTGCCGCACTCGGCACACTGGTGCCGCTTCTCCCCGGAGTGGATCACAAAGTGCAGGCTCAGCTGCTCCTTCCGCTTGAAGGCCTTCAGGCAGACGGTGCAGATGTAGGGCCGGTCCGGATTGTGCGACTGCTTGTGGCGGGTGAGGTGATCCTTGCGCTTGAGCGACGCCTGACAGATGTCGCACACATACCGCTTCTCCAGGTTGTGACCCACCAGATGCACTTCGAGGAGCTCGGGCTCTGGATACGCCACATGGCACTCGGGGCACATGTACAGCGGGCTGCCATCGAGCGCTGTTCCCAGTCGTATCTCTCCGGGTCGCAGTTTCGGTTTCCGGTCCTTGCTACGCTTTTTACGCTTCTTCTTCTTGGAGGAACTGCCACTGGCTCCGGCCGTCGTCGCCGTGGCCGTTGTGGCCGTTGCCGTTACCGCCGCCTGTGTCTGCACCTGCAACGTCGTCGCCTGCTGCTGCGGCTGCAGGGTCAACTGCTCCTGCTGAGGTATACTAATGGTTGTTGTGCCCAGGGTGTTGATGCCAATGGCTGGTCCCGTCTGCACCTGCAGTACCTGAAGGAGATTTATTAATTAAATTTTTATAAATATAAATGCATATACTTACCACATTTTGTTGATTCTCCTTTTTTATCGTTTCCGCGGAATACTTGAGGAAGTGGTGCAGCGACAGGGGCAACGTGTTGGCTGGAAGATGCGAGAGGTAGTCGGCAACGGTGGTGCCCGGCGTTAGTGTTTGCCACGAGGTATTCTGGAGTACTGGAAAGGGTTTACAATTAGTTTCATTGAAATATAGAATATACCTTGTCAAGTTACCTTGCTGCTGCAGTATGGCATTGCACAGATCTTGGGTGAGTTCCTGTGGGGCCGTCACTTGTTGCTGCTGCATCTGCTGCTGTTGCTGCTGCTGGCCGGAAGTGCTTGCCTGCAGCGCCTCCGCTGCGGCGCTCGTTGTGGTTGCACTGGCATAGGCCACCGTGGCGTACTGCGTCTGCTGCTGCTGCTGCAGGTGGCCATTGTATTTGTCGCCCTGAAGGACATCCTCCTGGCCTCCGCGGAATTTGTTAGTCCCGCTGCCGCTCTGTCCCGTTGCCAGATTGGCCTGGCCAAAGTGTGCGACCTGTTGCTGCTGCTGCTGGTAGCGATTGCTGGTGCCGGCAGCATCCTGCTGTTGCTGCTGCTGCTGCTGCTGCTGCTGGGGGTTATTGGTGGTGGTCACCGTCACATCCGCCACGGCAGCGGTCACCGTGGAAACCAATGGAGCTGTGCTTGTTGTGAATTGCGGCAGGCCGGGAATATTGCCGGGGAAAGTGTTGCCAAACGGGGTGAAGTTCATGGTCCTTCCGTGGCTCAGCTCGAGGGGAGATCGTGGGTAATTTTATGGGATCCTGTGCGTTGAGAATCAGGCAACTGTAATTAATGATATATAAGTAAGTGATTGTGATAATGCAAGCTATATTTTTATATTTATAAAAACACTAATAATTAATTTTAATGCCTTTTTTTACTTTTCCAACTGACATTTAAAATATAGAACTTTACTTTACAATTGCAGCTTAAAAGGCCTTTGAATAGAAAGTGAAAATAGCGCCGTGGTTGTTGTCGTTATTTTAGCTGACTTGCCGAATCCTACGCACACACACACACACACTACCGCCCACCCGCAGGACAGGCATCTAAACACACCACCAGTCGACAAAACACACACAACAACAACACCCTGAATGCATTTGTAGAGGTGACGATAAAAAAGAGCGCGAATCCTGCGCTCTGTGCCGCAATGTGAGCAAGAGAGAAGGCAGGAAGCGGGGTCAGGGGTGGGCACACACACACACACACAGGAGCAAGGGAGCAGGAGGTGTACGGAGGATTCCTGGCAATTTAGTGTGTCGGTACATTAAGATTAGGTTAGGGCTGACCCAAACCGCAAGTGTGTATTCCTTTGGCCTAACAAAAAAACAAAAGAAAATTGTATTAAAGCCAAGTAAAGCGGAAAAATCAACGCCAAATAACACATATAACTCATACGCAGCGTGGGACGATCTAAACTGACTTGTAAGTGGCAAGCAAACAGGGCTGCGCCATATCGATTTATACTTAGAACGCGATTTTGTGTCCCTTTTAATTGGGCAAACATTTGGTGTTTTTAATTATTATTATTATTATCATTATTATATTTTATTTCACTAATATTAAGCCAGTGGATGGTCAAGTCTTTGCCATGAATCAACTTTCACTTGAAAACACTTGGTAACGCGTTCGTTTATTTTTGTGCCTTTTGTGCGCGCGAACCCGTGACACAATAAAACGCAAGGCGCGGGGCTCACAAAGGAAAAGTGCAGCCAATTGCATTTCAGCCCATTCTGGAGGTCACCTCCTCCGCGGGCAGCAGCAACAACAAAGAAGTGTGTGTATTGTGTGGGTACTGGCTGGGAGGATGATGAGCAGGAGGATGAGGAGTGGGGAGGCAACTAACCGTTCAATGTGTCTGCGGTGCACATGCACATGCACACGCGATTAACACCCGCCGCATCCACAATTGGAGCCACCCGGCGGCGTGCGGCATAGCTTCACTACTGACCCGACCCGACCCGTCCGCTCCGCATTTATGCACGAGACGCGTGCTTCGGCCCTCGGCTCTCGCCTCTCGGCTCTGTGGGAGCCGGCATGGCCTCAGTAGTCGTACTCCCTCTCGCTCCCCTCGCTCCCCTCTCTCCCACTTGAGTGTTAGTTGGTCTAACTATGCCTGTGTGCTAGCCAGAGAGAGAGAGAGAATAGAAGGAGAGTTGTGCCATAGTGAGCGAGGGAGTGCAAGAGAGATGGGGAGTGTGTGTAGGCCGCTCTCTCTTGTTTGAGCGAAAAAACATTACATTTGCCATTTTGAAAAACAAATTTGTTGAGTGTCTTTTTATAGCGAAATGTTTATCGATAGATAGGGTCATGATCAGGGTCTCTGGCCCAATCGATAAGGGTTTATTCGTGGGGATTATTTAGTATTTATATGTGAGTTTTATACATAAATATTCATTACTAAACAGAAACTAGTGGATTTTATATTTATATTATATTATATATATTTATAATATATTTATTTATTTATATTTATATTAGGTTTTATATTTAATTGCATAGTAATTTTTATTTAAATATGTATTTTTAAGCAATGTTTCTGGTCCCAAGTTGTTGTATATATTTTATTTAGAAGAAGGTTTCTTTAACAATTAAGTTAATATAATATTAAAAATATAAATAAATTTATAAATTTATAAATTTGCAAGTGCATATATAATAAATGTCTGCTTTAAGTACAAGAATATACTTGTTTTATTTAATGAAAAATTATATTTTAATCAGGTGTTAAGTGATTAAAATTGTTCAAAATAGTTAAGCATTAAAGGAATACATTTCTAATGTGTGTATTTTCCTATGCCAACTAAAATCTGTTCTAATTTTGATTAAAGTTCTCCGATCAATACTAGTGAAAATTCGATACCTGCTAAATTTCCCACAGGAAAAACCCCCCTAATTCTTAATTTTCCAAAACATTACAATTAAAACTCATCTCTATAAGGAATCTCCAGCAAACCAAATTCCAAAGTATCTTTGCTCTTAATCAAAGAATTATACTTTGGCATACAAACACCTTGAATCCGACGAAATCCTTGTCGACAAACACATTCAGGATCAAAGCAAAAGTTTTCAGCTGGACAATTACTGCCAGCAGGACATTTAATCACGGTACAGCTAACAACCTCATTCGGCTGACAGTCTACGCCCATAACACGATAATGGTCATCTGAAATCTAAGATTTACTTAGGTTTTTACTATATATATTTGGACAGATCAGAGTATTAACCTTAGCAGAGTTTGCTTGGCAAAATAATCCGGGGAGAAAAATACACAAAACTAACTTGTGAATGTACATAGCGATACTAAAATCAAAGCAATGTGACTAAACCTTATTTTAAACCAATTAACCATAACTAATATGATCAAAGAATGACTGTAACTAATATTTACTTGCTTCACAAACTGTTTTTAATATAAGAAAATGTATTTCAGAAACTTACACATACTGCAAATAACCCTTATAGTGCCATATTATAATTTAAATATAATTTATACCTACAGAGAACTATTTATATTACGTATACGCAATATTATTTAAACATGCATCACATATTGTTATTAATTGAACAAAATGAATATGAGAAATATTTAAAAACTATTAATTAAACGTCTATTAACCTTTTTAACATAACTATGAAGTAATAAAAATAATAACATAAGAACAACAAATTTGTATATTACGTATACGCAATATTATTTTTAAATGCATACAAAATTGTTTTCAATTGAATATAAATTAAATTAAATTAATAAAATAAATAAGCTACAAATCTTCTTATATCCTGCTTGCATTTAAATGCAACTTTTAGTTAAAAAGAACTATTTATATTACGTATACGCCATGTTAATGTTTCATATTACGTATACGCCACGTTAGACAGGAAAACGGAACCGGAAAACAAATCTAAGCAATTTTTCAACCCATTTTCCATTCCATTTACTTCCTCTAAACACATCAAGGGCGCCACGTGTCTCCTCTTGCCAAGTCTCCTGCCCAACGGGGGTAACATCTCCCACACATACGGGTAGGAACACACCCCTTCCCATAGACTCCACAGGGGTTCGTATGATTTGCATATATGCAGGCCAAGTCGGGCATCAACAACAACAACAACAATAACGATTGCAACCAAAACAAAGATGCTGCGCTCCTGACACTGAAACCCGCACACAAGGCCAATCGACGAAATCAGGCCACGCACACGAATTCCGGCACGGTGGCGACGCTGACGATGGCGATGACGATGGCGATGGCGATGACGTAGCGATGCTTCCGGCAAACGGCCTACCACACCAAAAGGCCGGCCGGCTTTCCCCGGGACCAACACATTCCCAGTCAGCGCCCCCGCCCCCTCAAAGGCACACAGAAAAGTGCACTCAATGGTGCACAGGGAGAAATTATAGGAATAATGTAGATAGCTTAATCAGGGATAAATAGCTAGGGGTTTCTAAGAATTCTTTACCCTAGAACCCACAGCTTTTTAACTATAATCTTTCAAGTATTTAATTAAGTAATACTTTTATAGTTAAAAGTGAACTTTCCCCTCAGTGTATTGCAATCCATCCACCGAGGACTATCACACTCCTGATTCGGAGAGCGAGAGTGTCGGCTCTAGGAGTTGGCCAAATGGCGGGTGGTCGGTGGGTGGGTGGTGTTGCTCTGGCAAGGATATCCCGACAGGAGGCAGGAGGACAAAGTGCAGCTAGCTCTCCTGTGCGCATGTGAGGCGGCTGTTCTTGTGTGTGCGTAACCACCTCGGTGGCCTGCCAGGCCTTGCCATTACCATCACCATCCTTGTGGTCCTGCTGGGTGCAGCGGTGGAATGTGGCGGGAGTAGTGGAAGGTAGAGGAAGGTAGCGAGGATGCAGCAAAGTCGGCGCATTTTGGCCGCACTTTTGCCGGCCAACTCCCAGACACACAGCCTCGTCCTCGGTGGCAGCAGAATGTGTTACAAGTGGCAGACAAAGGCAATCTGAACCCTGGTTGCAATTTGGATTTTTACGAATGCAGTTTTCGGGGATTGGGGTTTTTTAAATTGTATAAATGAATGCTTTTTAAGTGTAGTTATGTAGGGATCAAGGATTCTGGTATAAGTAATAAATAGGTGCAAAAGATTTCTTGGAAAGCTAAAAATAAATATTTGTGGGTCCTTTGTTTATAGTAATTTTATTAAAATAAAGGTTTTTATAACATTTTTAATGGAAGTACTTTATATTTATTTAAAATCCATAAGATATTTACTATAAAAATCTTGATCAAAGCCGTAGGATATTTATTTTTAAAATCCTTTTTAAAGCCATAGGATATTTACTTTTTAAAACCTTTTCCTTTGCAAAGCCATAAAATATTCACTTTAAAAATCGTTTTCCTTTTCAAAACTATAGGATATTAACTTAAAAAATAATTGTTCTTGTCAAATCTATAGGATATTTACCATAAAAATGCTATTCCTTGACAAATCCATAGGATATTTACCATAAAAATCATATTCCTTATGAAATCCAAAGGATATTTACTAGAAAAATCTGTCTCTTTATAAAATCCCTAGGCTATTTACTGGAAAAAACGTTTTCCCGAACATAATTTCTGATATATTTTATAGAAATAAATACCCCAGGATTTGGAAAACCCTTACAAAGGTGTCTAAAAGTATCTGTTTTTATTATAATCTTTATCTAGGCCCACTTTTAAATCATTTTCGAGTCACTGTGCAACCACAACGTCATTGTCATTGGCAGATCTAGTGGGCCGTAACCCGTGTCCGTGTCCGTGTCCGTGTCCGTATCCGTTTCCCAGACTGTGACCGTGACCAGACACCCCGCCAAATCGGCAAAGACGAACTGTGAGGCTGAGTGCAAGTCGCGCCCGCAACTCGCAGGACACCCACAATTTGCACACAGCTGTGTCTGTGTGTGTCTGTGTGTGTGTGTGTGGTGTGTTCGTCGTGAAAGTGAAACTGCGACGCACGGCAGAGCCGGAGTTTTCCAGCCGGAGCCATTTTCCGCTGTATTCCGGAGTCGCCGAAATGCCATATTCGTGGCCGTGGCCGTGGCCGTGGCCATGACCCGTCGTCATCGTCGTCGTCTGTATCCTGTTTTCTGTATTCCGTGTTTTGTATTTCGGTGCCCCGACACACACACACACACACCACGCACGTACACAAGAGTTTTCGGGGAAATTCGGAAACGCGGTCACATGGATGTCGATGACGTTGTGCCGCCGGAGTCAACATTGCAATGTTGGAGTCAACATTAAATGCCTGATTTATTGCACAAATTGTATGTGTGTGTGTGTAAATCATGAGGCTTTTTACCTTGATTAATTTAAGCTGAGCTTCTTACTTTTACCTGAAGTATTTATTAATATTTATTTAAATATAAAGTCACCCCTTTGGCACTAGGATAATATTCTATTTAATTTAAAAGAAATGAATAGCGTGAAATTTACAAATATTATTGGAACATTTCGTGTCTTTCAGTTAAAAGAAATATTTAACAAATATTTTAACATTTAAGAAGTAGAAAAAGTATTTTCTCTTTAACTTATAATAAAAAATAAACATTTCTATATCAAATAATAGCTTATAAACTTCTTTATAGTAATTTTCTTTACTTGGTGAAACTCTTAACGTTAATTTTTCTCTGTCGATAATACATTAATATTGAAATATATAAATATAATAAATAATTAATAACAAATATTCTTGGCCGTTTTTAGGTATGTAGATTCAAGTTAGTAATAGGTTTAATTAAAGCAGTTACTTTTAAGGAACTGCAAACTTTTATATTGAATTAATCAAAAATATCACCATTTTGAATTGAATTAAGCAAAAATATCACAATTTTGATTTTAAGCATAAATACAAATATATAAACATTATATTAATAAGATTAATAATTCAAGTTTAGCTGAGACTATTATTTAGCAAGCTTTGTTTAACTGGAATATATTATATTACTAAGTTAAATAGTTGCATTTTAGCTGAGTTTACTAATTCGGCATCTAGATAATATTATTTTAATAAGTTTAATAATTACATTTTAGCTGAGATAGCTAGGCCAGATTTTTAAATAGAAAATATTATAATTAAAAAGTTTAATAGTTCAATTTTACTTTAGCTTAGCAAATGGAAAATTTGTTTTTAACTAAAGCTGATTTATGAACACATTTTATGATTTTTTGATGAAGATCTATTAATTCATTTGATTAAAATTAGCTCAAATATATATTTTGAGAAACTTCTGAGTCTTCAAAAAAGTACTTTTTTGTTGAAAAATGCTCTCTATATAAATTTAACTATGACCTATTATTTTATATATTTTATTTTATACCATATTAATTTAGTTTAACACTCTGACTTAAAAATCTGCTAAAAATCCTACAAGAAAACCTATAATTTATATTTCTTTGAACAGATTAAAATCTGAATCACTTAATATATCAATAATAAGTACAAAAACGCTGATAATTCTATTAAATCCTTATTATAAATTAAATAATAAAAGACTTGCAATAGTTCTGCAAAAAATGAATATAAAAGTCTCTGCACATATTGCATACTTCTGGGCGCCAGACAATATAACACTAATTGCTTCACTAATTTGCATGTACCCAAAAGAGACGTATGTGTACTCACAAGGTTTTTCTGCCGGCACTGTTTTCACATTTTCCAGCTCTGTGTTTTCATTTCTTTTTTTTTTCTATCTAGGGAAAACACACTTAAGAGACATTAAGGGAAGACACGTTTTCTTGCAAAACTGCTGACGTTGAAAGCCGCGTGAAAGTAAAAACGCGACGAAATTCGCAGCGCGGCAACTAATACCAATGCAAAGTGAGTGTGCCTGTGTGTGTGTGTGTGTTTTTTAGGGGGCGTAACGCAGGATTCAATACAATTCGATGCGAGACGAGACGAGACGAGACAAGGCAATGCGTTTCAACCGGATGACGTAGTGTCGACGGTGGCGTTATAAAGTTAACTGATTGGAAAGTGCGTTCGTCCGGCGCCTAAAATTGTGTGTAGAGTTTGGTGACGAAGAGCCCCGATACACGGCCGAAACTGGCAAAATACCAATACACCGGCAGTGTGTCTGTGTGTGTGTGTGAAAGGACTAGCAGTTTGGCCAAATGTTTGCCGGCGGCAGACAATTATTTACTCTTTAAATTGCCGACAATGCGACAAGCACACACACACACACACAGAAATATATATATATATATACTCCACCCTCTTTGGCAGCACCTATACCGGCACCTCGCTTTCGCTTTTGTGTTTGTTCTCTCGCCGGTCTCTCTCCACACTATGACTTGCTCTCTCTCTCTCTCTCACTGGGATGCTGTGCTCTCTCGTTCGGCTAGCTGTACTCTCTCTCTCGTTGGGGCTCTCTCGTTCGTTGCATTGCATTCTGCCGAATGTCCTGTTAGTTAATTTGAGCGCGCGCCGTCAGGTATGCAACAGTTTTTTTCAAACGCACTTTTTAATAGGCATTTTTGTGCCCCATCCCCCGCAGCATCCGGAGATCCTAATAAAACCCATTAAAATACTGCAGTACATAAGAAGTTTACACAAGTGTACAGCTATGTACTTATGTGATTTATATGCATGTGCAGCCAAAAGCACTCTTTGTTTAGCTTAAAGGGCGGACACACAAATCATTTCGTTTGTTTATTTCCGTTTTTGATGATGGGTTGTGGCAGGGTCAAAAACTGAACTCTAGTTTGCATGGTGTACATATATGTATTGGCAAGTACATAGCTGTAAGAGTGTGAGCAATTAAATTTCATTTCGATTTATTTTTATCATCATGTAAGTGGGGGATTTCCCAAGAAACTGCATTGCAGATGCAGATCTTTTATGAAATAAATAAGGGTTTGTTTTCAAAAGGTTCTCTAGTTAATATTCTTAACGTTTTTAGAAGAAGGAAAGTGTTTTATATTAGAAAACAATACACTATTTATTTATAAAATGATATTAGGCTCAGAAGTAGATCTTAAAGAAAGGCAAGCAGCTTTTATTTAATTTTTTACAGAGACTCAATTTTTTTGAAGAAGATAATAAAGTGTAATGTAATTATTTGGTTTTATGTATCATATACATTTTTTACCAGGAACTAACAATATAATACATATTTAAATAAATACATAGTAAACCTGTGTTGCTTTTGTTTATTTATTTTTTTTTATTATTTCCCATCTATTTATATATTATCTTAGTTGAAAAGTTTAAACTTATAATTAATCAGCCAAAATAAACACATCCTTGTTAAGCTAATAATCTAATAATCTAATAAACATATCCTTATAAATAATAATTTCTAATCTAATTAACTATATATACTATTTTTTTTTTACTTTCAATGTTAATTAAAATTTAAAAAATGATAAAAAAAAATCTCATTTCCTCCAGGCTTTTTCTAGACAAACTAAACCTTATATTAACATAAAATTAATTAAACTTTTTATCGCTCAGATAAATGTATTTTAAATTAAATTTTATTTATATATATTCAAAAAATTTTTAAACATTTTTATAAATGTATATGTACTATTTTTAATTGATAATAATTATCAACATTTACTACTCTATGGTTTTATTTAAATGTTTAGGAAATAAAGAGATTAATTTCAAAGAATGAAAGTAATTCTTTTGAATTAATCTTTGATTAACCTATTTAGGTTGTTCTATCTAATTCCATCTTTTAAAACATGGCACAATTATTTCTCTTTAAATTATTACTCAATTTCAACCTTATTTTAAGTTGAAAATATGAATTCTTTTATGTAAAGAAAAGATATATAGATTCTATTATAACTCCAAGAAAGTTTAGCAATATTTCTATTTAATTTTCTACACCTTAACTCCCTCGCCTGATATCAATTACAATCATTTTAAAGACTCGATTTCCAGAAAATTTCCATAAAATCAATACCCTTATATGCAAAGAAATAAAAAAAAAAGGGGCACAGGACCGACTTTTGTCTAAGGGCCACGCCATCTGCGTGTGTGTGTGTGTGTGTTGTCCAGATTTGTGCCAACTGCAAAAATGGACCAACTGAAGTGCAGCCCAATAGAAACTAAATCTAAACAACACCGGAACACCCCAGCAAGGTCACAGCCGACACCCCTTCGAATGGAGCAAAATAGGGGAACCGAAAACTAACCAAAAACTAAAAGTGAATCCGAGCCAAACGAATCGGAGTGGACTGGACTTTTTGGTTGGTTTTGGGGGAAAAGGGGAAAAGGGGGGATGGTCAACAGGGGTGCTCTGCCGAGCGCCAAAAATTCATTCATAAAATTTCTAAAACGCGCTAAAATCTAAAATTCTAAACAAACCACTCGGCTGTCGGCCGAATGTGGGTAGTAGTTGGGAGTTGCCAGTTTGGCAGAGGGACTCCTAAAGGATAACTCATACGCCCTGTGGTCCATACGGGACATACAGGAGGTCCTCCTGTTGGGCGGTTGCATATATGTGTGTGCGTGTGTGTTACGCGTAAAAAAGCACACACAATTTTCGGGTGCTCATGTTAGTTTACAGTCAAAATACTTGAGTTAACACCTTGGCAAAATATTAAAGCAGGTCAAAAGAGTCTCTTGGGTTTTAAATTCGATTTAAAGAAAGGGTTTACTATATAGAAACTAAATTTGGTTAGGTAAATTGTTGAAAATATATGGTTTATTGGGTTTAAATTTAAACAAACTAAAGAGTTTTGTGGCTTAAAATAAAAATTGTTATGTTATTTACTCCTTAAATTATTATTTAGTGTGAGAGTAGTAAAGACGACTAATTAAATAATCAAATTAGTAAGTAATTAAAACTCTTTTTAAAATACAAATTAGTTAATGTAGAAAACCCATTTATAAATTTATAATAATTACTACTTTATAGTTTATAATTTCTGCGAAATATATAACATGCCTGCTTCTGAAATTCAAGATAATTCATGTTTCCAACATGTGAAATACAATTATAAATCTATACAAATTAAATATAACTTAAAACCAAAAAAAATCTATACTTAATGACTCTCTAAAATATAGTTTAATATTTCCCCGGAGACATAGTTTTTCCTATAGAAGTCCGACTGTACTTAAAAGCCTAGGGTATTAAGAGATACCCCTCTGGGGTTCCTTGGTGTTCTTGATATGTCCCCCTTGACCAGGATTTCTCCTTCGGAATAGGATACAGGCTCCCCTTATGGTATGAGAGTCTCCTAGACCTCTTTGCTGTGCCAAATGTATGTTACTTGTTCAAAGTCCTCATATATATAGATTTATAAAACCAAGGCAAAGGAAACGTTTTGCGCACAACTGTACCGGACAGGCAGGCAAGCAGGCTGGTCAGCCATTTTGTTATTATTTTTAGCAGACGACTGCAAGCAAAATCAAACTAAAAAATGGGCATTTTATGTATACATATATTATAAAATATGTATATAGAGAGATTTATATAATAAAAAAAATCACACACACACACACACACTTTTACATAAACGCACACAACTGCAATTGTTTGTATGTCCTGTGCAAATTCGTATGTAGAAGTTTTGTAGTATCCTAAGGCCTATCAGGATATGTCAGTGTGTATGTGACTGCGTTTTTCTGCATCAAGTGTGTGCATGTGTGTGTGTGTGTGCTGACATCACCTACCTAACTTCATGGCGAAGTGCAACAAACTCTGCTCTACACACAAAAACGCCGCCCAGCAAAATGCAATCAAATGGCAAAAATTTTGCCAGACTGCAGGCAGCGAACAACAACAGCAGCAACAAATGTTGTTGCAACAACTGCAACTGCAGTCTCTCGTCTGCCGCAAAGGCCATTCTGTGGCAGGGCGGGGAGGAGTGGGGTGTGTTAAGGAGTGGGGGGTGATGCATGTGGGTGCTGTTGCAGGCCAGACACTGGCCATAAAACAGCAAAAACAAACTGCATGTGAAACATTTTAGTTGCATTTTCTATATGGAATATGTCTATTAGGGTGGATTGTGTCTTAATTTATATGTTAAATTATATGTGTTATATATTTTGTTAAAATTATTAAAATATAACATAAGAAACTAAAAGATCTTTAAGACAATTAAAGAAGAAAACTATTAAAAACCCACATTAAGTTTTTTGAAGAGAGAAACTAATTTGCAATATATAAAATATATATTTAAACGTATATTTTTACATATAATATACATTAATTAAATAATATGTTTATAAGTAAAATACCTAAATTATATTATATATATATATATAATATACATCATTTAAATTCAATTAAATAATAGTTAAACTTAAATATGTTGTATATTCATCATATACATTAATTAAATACTTTTAATAAATGTGTACATATAACATATAATTAATTAAACACCTAATCGTTATTAATTAACATCTAAAGATTAACTTAATACAAATTTTGACAAATATTGAGCTATGCTAAGCTATTTTTTAAGACAATTAATTTCCTGGCATACCTGACGTATATGTGATATTAATGTTTTTCAAACTGCAAAACTAATAACAATTCCTTAATTTCAAGAAATATAATTTAAAATACTCTTAAAAAACCTTCGTTTTTAAAGATTTTTCTGTAAAGAAACATATATATTGTTTCCCTAAACTTTATCACCCGTACCACATGGCGTATGAGTGATTTCAAGGCATTAATCATTCGCTCACTATATTTTCTCTATTTAAAAGTTAAAATTTTCTAATTTGAACTCACCAAGGTCCACCCTATTGTTCATATAAATACAAAAGTGTGGCTCAAAGGTCTCTATATGTACGAGTGTGGGTGCATAATCCATGTGCATATACATATATCTATATATAAATGTACAAAATCAACCCTTAGCTTTTGACTAGCCGCTCAAAAAAACACACACACTCGGTAGTGTGTGTGTGTCTGTGCGTGTGTGTATAAAATAAATTTCATTTAAATTAAAATAAATAAAACTCGTTCCCCCGCACCGGTCACCCGGCCCAAAAACAAGAACTTAGACAAAGCGCAGACACATCCATAATAGTCACCAACCTCCCCGGCTCCTGATTCCCAGATGAAACTGGTTGTCTGGACATCGTCGAGGAGGAAAAGGCTTTCATTGGGCAACTCCGGCTGCAGTCTGTGCATTTTAATTGATTGCCAGTCATCTTTGTGGGCTGTATTTTTGGCAAAATTCCATTAATCTTCGGCCATCGAGTCTAATGCCATTAGGTGCAGGCCGTAATCTTTCGGCACGACCAAGATGCTGAGCTTGATGTCTCACAAAAGGCAATCTAAAAAGCTGATTAAGAAATCAATTACGCGAAGAGTTGGTCTCTTACATGTGATTGATCAATTTTTAATTAAATAAATATTAAATAAATTAATCTTCATCTTTTTGCTTGAATTGTGAGAGGGGTTTTTAATTAGTTTATTTTATTGGAGAACTGAAATTTCAATTACTTTTTATCTATTTTAGTTGTAAAGGGATTTTACGTTGAATTTAAGTCAAATAAAATTTAGGAGTTACAGAAATATGTAAATATCCAAATATTTAATATACAATTTTAAACAATATACACTTTTAAACAGTATAAAAATTTTAAAGAATTAAGCTCATGCAACTAGTCATTAAAGAACAAAGTAATAAAAGCTATGAATTATCATTTAAACTTGGATTTATATTCAGAATTTATTCAAAACTTTTAATAAATATATTGATTTATGTATAATATATGCATATATATATATAATATATTTATAAATGTATAATAAATATATATATATAAATTATATTCATGTTTTTAATATCTGTATTATTAAGGCTTATTTATATTAGTACAATTAAAGTCTTTATACACTTAAAACCCACAATTACGTCTTCGAAAAGTTACTAATCCAAAGAAATGTATTAAGAAACCTACATTTTTTCTCACATTATTAAATAATTTAAGCAAGTATTTAATAGAAGAGCTATAAAAAGACATTTAAAGATATAAACCTAATCTAGAAACCTCGTCTGCCACACATTAAAAAATCATACCACCTCCCGCCTTGCCATGTGCCACATGCCACAGTCACATTTCGCACATTTATCCCGGAAGACAGAAGCTCGGATGGTAGCAGGCACCTCAACCACCACCACCATCACCACCACCACAACCACCAGCAGGAGCACCATCATAACCACCCACGAGTAACTGGCAACGAAGACGGAGGCAAACATTAACCAAACAAACGGCAGCGGTGACGGTGGCCAAAAGGGAACACGTCCTCGACCTAGTTCAATGGCAATGTCATTGTGCCACATTATCGCCGGCGACGTCGTCGTCCTCTGCCGGCTTGGCCTTGGCTGGAGCGAAGTTGTGAAGCTGCAGGGAGAAACGAGGACGAGCGCATGAGTCGAGGCCACGGCCACGGCCACGAACATGGCCAAAGTGGCACACGGCAGGCACACCAGCCCCACTCCCCCCAGTCCATTCGCACACCTAACCACCACGCGGCCATCCACCAACAAACGAGACACCATGAGCCACCCGAGCCACCACGAGCCACCACCACCCACCCGTCCCATCCGAGCCAACCCATTCCAGTCCCCTTTTATCCGGCGGAAGCGAGACACAACAGCAACAGCGATGCTGCAACGATGCAGGCACAGAAAACCGAAACAGAGTCAGCGGGAGGAAGCAGGAAGCAGGAACAGCTAAACACTGAGAAAAATGTGTAACGAAGTTTGAGATAATTATCCAGAAAATCCTAGAGAGTCCTGGGGAAATTTGAGAGGGTCCCAGAAAATTCTAGGAAGTTCTAGGAAAAATGAATAGGTTTTATAAGTAGTTTCTTTTAAAGAACTTAATTTTTGAACTGTTATATTAGTTTTTAATTTTCGTATGACTTTTTTAATTAACTTCTTAATTTTTTTAAATTATTTAATAAATTCTACGATTACTATCTTTTATTCTATTATCCACCTATTATTTTTTAACCATTATTTTGTTTACCTTTCTTTAGAGTACCTTCCCCTATTATTTATTTATATATTTATTTTTTTAATGTATAAAATATACTCTATTTATTAAATCTTGCTTTATTTGTTATAAATATTCCTTTTTAATTTGGAATTGCTAAGCAATTATTATTAAACTTTAAAAAATTTTTAAACAAAATAAGACGTAAGGTTAGAGTACTTTTTCCTAGTGTTTATTTTAGTATCTCCTACTGTATAACAATATTACATTTTAGGTCATCTTAATTATTTAAATTTTTTAATTTTAAAACATCTTGAAAACTTTTTATTGAATATTATATAGATTTATTAATAACACATACTAAAAAGTACGGTTTAGAGCACCTTTCACTTATAACGCCTTTATTTAACTTCTAATAGTTAGAAATATTATATTTTTTAAACTTATTTTTCTTTTTAGTTTAGCTATTACATTATATTAATTATTATTATAATTTATATTTTATTATTATAAATTAAGTATAATGAAATAATTAAACTTGACTATTTGTCAAACAAAAAAACCCTACGATTAGAGTACCTTTCCCTATTAGTTCATAATATATAATATTCATTAAGCACTTATTTAATTTCTTGTATATATCATATTTTTGCAAATTTAAGTGCCGTTTTTGTAACCTATTTTAAAATTGTCTATATTTGTCACATAATTGTTTTTCTCTGTGCAAAAGCCGACAGTGGCGACGCAATCCTTGCACTTGTGCAGGCCGCGAGGCGAGCTCTCTGCCAGGGTGGTGGAGTGGGCGCGGCTGATAGGTGGGGCAGGGGGTAGGGCAGAAGGACTCTCAGCCACACCGCTAAGCCCGGCAACCAATCCGCCGCCAGCAGAGCAGCAGCCTTGCCGCATCCTCAGCCCCGTTTATTGTTGCAGTTGCAAGGACCCCGGCTGTAGGCAGATTTCCTCCCCTCCCCTCTCAAGCGGCGGGTCCTTGGGTGGGGTCGCTGGGTCCCCGGGTCCTGCTCGGTCGTCGTCCGTGCAGCTCCGAGGGCGCCAAGCTGCAGCAGCAGACACTCCCCGAACCACAGAGCTGCTCCCCCCCTCGAGCCGCTCTCCCTTGTTCTCTTCACATTTAGTTTGAACTCGGACTCGAACCCTCTCTTTTTGACTTTTGCTCTCCATCTATACGGCTCTCGTGCCCTCTCTTTCGCTCGGTTCCACACTGTCTCTCTCTAACGTTGGGCTTTCCTGTGGGGCTTACTCAACAGTTGCAGTGGAGAGTTCTATAGTATTTCTGTAGAGTCAGAGAGTACTAAGCAAAATATTGGAGAGTTGCAAGACGTTTTAAAATCCACAAAGTGGATTGTAGTTTGCAGATTTATTAACCCAATAATAATAAAAATAATAATAATAATAAAATCAATGCATATTTCGCTTAGTTTGAACGATTTTAAATTAGACCCCAAAATCCAAATGCAAATACCAACTTCTGATTCATGAATCTTAGTATCTTTCTGGATTAAATTATATTTTTATTAATATATTTTAAAATAATTAAGATAATAATTAAATACAATGGTTATGTATGTACCAAGTCACAAATTGAAAGAAGGTTCGGGTCGGATTCGGAGTTGTTTTTTAAAAAGGATTAACCACTGTGGTTCTTGCGACTCCTGTTGCGCCTCGCTTTCCTGACCGTCTTGGGGCGATGGATCTTCCGCTTGAAGTGTGTCTTGTGCTTCTTCTTGCCCGAGGACGAGGATGAGGACTCTGTCGTGGTCGTGGTGCTGTCCGAGGAGGAAGCCGTGGTTGTGGTGGTGTCCGAGGATGAGGATGCTGCTGTGGTGGTGGTGGTACCCGATGCGGCTTCCGTTGTGGTTGTGGAACTGGCTGCAGTGGAGAGGCTCACCAGGACACAGGCCACGGAGGCTAGAAGGAGCAGGGAGCAGGTGTACTTCATGTCTTTGGTTCGATAGTTGGATGGGATCAACTGATGCTGTTCTGGCTCTAAGCTGGAACTATTTATACCCCTCAACGGATCTGGGTTTATTCAGAACATCGTGAGAACTTTACCCTATCATAATGCCAGATGATCCAGATAGTCAAAATCTAACTCAAAAAGCGGGCTAATCAAATATGAATTGGCGAAAAAACATGCCTACCAAAAGGCAATTGTTCAAATAGGAAATATATATATTTTTAGAGGTATAGTGTTGAGTCTGGAAGCGTGTGGATGCTATTTTGATATTTCAGCTGTTTATATTTATACACGCACTTTCTAATATTATTAATAGATCATTGCAGATACAATGTCACAGGGAGTAAAGTTGAAAAATAAATAAATAAATAAAATGTAATGAAAACATTTAAAAAGAAGTAATGATCAAGTCAGATTACTACAATTTTTTTAACAAATTCGGATAAAGTATAATTTACAAAAACGCTATGAAATATCAGCTTAGATATAATAAAAACTATTGTTGTTAATGATGTATTTGTTAAATATACTAAAAAACTGCGAAAAAATCCGTGGAAAATAATTCAGTAAGAGTTATAACACTTATGTAGAATATTACTTTTTTTAAGATTATATTTTCCTATTATCTTAGCCTAGTTTTATTGTTAATTTCTACGACTTAGGCCATCTGGCAGAATGCGTAAAGTTCTCACGATGATCTGGAAAAGCCCACATCCGTAAGGTGTTTGCTCAGCCTTTCCTTTCCAGAGGTATAAATATTCCCGGTTTTCAACCAGAACAGCATCAGTTGATCCCATCAAACTATCGAACCAAAGACATGAAGTACACTTGCTCTCTGCTCCTTCTAGCCTTCGTGGCCTGTGTCCTGGTGAGCCTCTCCAGTGCAGCCAGTTCCACAACCACAACGGAAGCCGCATCGGGTACCACCACCACCACAGCAGCATCCTCATCCTCGGACACCACCACTACGACGGCTTCCTCCTCGGACAGCACCACTACCACGACAGAGTCCTCGTCCTCTTCTTCAGGCAAGAAGAAGCACAAGACCCATTTCAAGCGGAAGATCCATCGCCCCAAGACGGTCAGGAAAGTGAAGAGCAACAGGAATCGAAAAAACCGCAGTGGTTAATCTTCCAAAGAACAAACATCCGATCCTGACCTGGCTTTCCTAATATCTGACATAGTGAACTCGTCTCATTAGCATCGTCTTTAGTTATAGTTGTTATGTCTTTCAGTACACTGTTATTAAATTTAAATATATATATTACTATTTCAAGTCTTTAAATGTGTAGAAAATTAGTCAAAGTTTAATAGAAACTACATTTTTTACAGATATTATAAATATATGGATCAAGGGATATACAAATCTATAAACATAAATCAAAGATTCAAAGTTTTGAAAAATATAACTAATATTTTACTTAAAATTAATTATGAAAAACCAAATAACTTCTTTTTTTCATGATTTTTACAATATTATCTGTGCTTTACGTACTATTAATATTTATTTAATTATTTACACACTTTTCTTTTCCATGAATATATATATATAACAAATTACTAAAGTTTATAAAAATCTATAAACATACATCAAAGATTCACAGTTTTGAAATATATAACTAATAATTTACTTACAAATATTATTAAAAATATTTATTATAAAAAAACAACTACTACATTTTTTATTTCATGATTTTTATTATATTATATTTGTTTAACGTACTAATTATATTTACTTATTTGCTAATTTTTATTTATTTATTTACACACCTTTCTTTTCTTTGAATATTTATATAACAAATTACTAAAGTTTATAAAAATCTATAAAGATAAATCAAAGTATCAATGTTTTAAAATATATAACTTATAATTTACTTACAAACATTATTAAAAATATTAATTATGAAAAACCAAATACCTTCTTTTTTAATGATTTTTATAATATTATTTTTGTTTTAAGTACTATTAATATTTATTTATTTACTAATAATTATTTATTTATTTACACACTTTTCTTTTATATGAATATATATATAACAAATTACTCAAGTTTATAAAACTATAAAAAACTATAATATATAAACTAAAACTATAAAATACTATATATATAAATATATATTGGTATATAACTATTTTATTAATTCATGAATATGTACCTAATTCCTCTTTATTCCTTGTTTGTAAATAAGTTCCTCTAAACATACAAAATGTCGGTTCATAAAGATAAAGAATCGGGTTATTATGTGGAACCGGTTCAAAAGCGTTTACCTAATGCCGCTGAATAAAAGTACCTGATGTCATGTATCGACACAAACAACAAAAACGCCAAGAGTCTCGCTGAGGAGTACTAAAAGCGATGCCGTGAATAAGGTCAATAGGTCACGCGAGTACACATTCACACACATTCAACTGCGTTGTAAGGTCCAAAGAATGGGTCGTAAATCAAGGGAACAGGTTCCCCATCTCGCTCTCTCTTCCACCTGCGACGCGTGCTTTATAGTACGGTCCCCTGAGCCGCTAACTACCGAACGACTTCTCTTTACGCCGCCAATAAATGGTGTTTAATTGTTGGTGTTGTCTTTCCTTGTCATTACAGAATCCGTTTGGCGACACACTCGCAGCGGCGATAAAGAGAAACGGCGAAGCTGAGAAGAGAGCGTGAAGGGGAGAGATCTTTTTGCATGCATTTCTAGTGGTGCTGGTCTAGCTATACGCGCTCAATCTAGCTTTTTTCTTGAATTCAGAATGGAAACATATGCCCTTGCAGTTTGTAATGGAATTATAGGATCGTATCGGAAATCGATCATGACTGAGGTTATAATTTTGGCATTCTTTGAGACATATAAACATATACAAATAAAAGAAATATACAAATCTTAGAGGAACAGAACTAACAGAACAGTTTGCTTGCAAACGTAATAGACTTATAATTCAAATATAACCAAATCTCTTTTTTTTAATCTTTTATTATTTATATTATATATATATAATCTGTTTGATTTACGCAATATGATTATACGTATATATGATTATATATTATTTGTTATATTTATACAAATTTACTATAAATACAAAACTATTTTTTGAAATTCATTAATACGTTATATTTTTACTTAAATATTATTACATTATAATTATACTTATTGTTCTATGGATCATTTTATTTTGAATTCCGTTTCGGTAAGTAGGTTCCTGTAAAAATACAAATAGTCAGTCTAAAAAGAGAACATTTTTCGTTATATTAAAATTTTAAAAACTCATAACTAAGCCAAAAAAGCATTAATTTTAATTCGGAAAACGGTTCTGTGTCAGTTTTTATTAGGTTAATAAATCTGCTTACCTTATTTACAATTTTAAACAATTTAATTTTTTTTGTCAATTTTTGACAATTTTATCGATGTAACCCCTTATAAACATTTTGAAATTTTGAAAAATTTTTGGAATTTTTTTTTTTATTGGGCATGACTAGATCGACTCGGCTGTTGATGCTGATCACGAATATATATGATTTATAGGGTCGGAAATGACTCTTTCCCAGCGCAACGAGCTTTAAACTGTAATTATAATACGTTGTAAAGGTATGCAAATTGTATATATTTAATGTAATTTTCCGTCATACTTACGATACATTAATTTTCATAATTAAATGATGTAATTAAAACAAAGAAACAAACATATTTTATTAAAGATTAAATATTTAATTTGAATATGGTACATAAACTATTTATAATATATATTACATATTCGTATATTTTGCGATTCCATATATGTACATTACATACATTATAAATTTTATTACATAAAATATGAAAAGCTCCCTATGTAAGACCTATATATAGCCATGTAAGCACGAGGAAGTAATGTCTTTTGCATACATAATTTAATTTCTATTTATTATTTATTTATTATTTAGCTACTTTCCCATTCAAAACCCGCGGCATCACTGGGCCATCTCTTTGCTGGCAAAACGGGAAATGGGTTAAGAATCAAGGTGCAGACGAAGAGCCCGAAGAAAGAACGAGGGAAAGAGACAGGGCTCCGGTCGCAGCAGCCGGACCGCATTCCGGGCGCAGGCAGCGCCGTCGCAAGCGACAGCAGCAGAGGCAGCGGCAGCGGCAGCGACAGAGGTGAACCATCGCGGCTCCATGCGAACATTGTGTCAGAGATCTTTGGACGTGCAGGTTTAAACCGAAAAAGATATAGCGCTTCTATATCCGATATCCGTGTGTGTGTTGTGAGTGTATTTGTTGGAATATTTCGGCAACGAAACTTTCTTCATCAGCTGGCCGCCGTCCGTCATTTGTATGCAAATGTAAATCGCCAAAAAAGGCGCAGACAGAAGAGGAAGAGGAAGCAACCGGACAAGTGAACAACTGTAGAAAGTGCAAAACTGGTTTGTTACCTTATTTTTTTTTTTAGCAGCAAGCCACGAACGTGGCAAACGAAAATAAAAAGAAAACAAACCAAAACATAAAAGAAACAAGAAGTGATTTCTTAATTATCTCGTGTTTGTGTGTGTGTGTGTGTGTGTTAGTCAATCGCTAATTGATATGTGAAAGTGAAGGGAAGAAGAAGCAGAGTGGGAAAACAATGCAAGGAAGAAATGCCCGCTAAATACCGATGAGCAAATCGCACGATAAAACAATAATAAAAACATTATGTCTGCCACCTACACCAACACAATCACGCAGCGCCGCAAGACGACCAAGTTAAAGCAGCAGCAGCAGCCGCAGCAACAACAACAACCACCATGGGGCAGCGATCTAAGAGAGCCAAACGAAAGACTTCACTTTCGCAGCCGTTCAACAAACTCGACAAAGACAGCAACACCACCACCACCAACCACAACAACAACAACAACAACGCACACAGCAGCTGCAAACTCACCTTCACCAGTGTGCTGTAACGGTGGTTTAACGCTGCTCAACTGCTGCGTCGACGTCAACTGCCATTTGAATGCGCCGCTGCGCGGTAGCGTCAGCCGGCATTCATCGCAGACGGCAACGCCAACGCCAACGCCGACGCCAAAACAAGCCTCCCCCTCACCCACCACCGATCGTTCTCGCTCGGTCTCACGCTCGCCGTCTCGTTCGCGTTCTTCCTACAAAAAGCACAAGAGCATTGCAGCGGGAGCAAGAGCAGCTGGTGAAGAGATTAAAACAACAGCAGTTACACCGCCATTTACCGTTAGCTTGAGCATCGATCTCTTTAGCTGGACTCTCTTTCTGCTGGCATTCGGCACGCGTTTCTACAAGTTGGCAACACCGCCGCACATTGTGTGAGTAAAAGAAAGCAAAGCAATAGTCGAGTATGAATACCCTTTAAATTCTTAGTTTGCTAATATGTAATATATTTTGGTATGTAAAAGCATTTAGAGGCGTTAGGTAATGCAAGGTAATATTTAGTATGCAGTTTTATAAACTTTTTAAACCGGAATTTATATAAAAGTTTGTATTACGACAATGATTTCAATATACTCTTTAAATATAGGGTATCAAAACAGAGAAATGCGGCCATTAACTATGATGGCTTCTTAAGAGAAGAGAAGAATTTCTGCTACTCTTAACATTTCTTGCTTACAAAGAGTTTAAACGAAATACAGGTCAATATTATTATGCATCTGCGTTGCCATTAAGAGATCATAATAGTAAATATCATCTTTTTACAGCTGTGAATTCTCAGCCAGCTTTCCCTATTTCCTTATCATAACTTAGACACGGAACTCGTGAAGATGAGAACTTGCTAGACGAGATCATTAGACTGACTAGAAATATATGCACTGCAACCAAATTTGGCTTGGGATCAAGTTTATTTTTGGTTTTAAGCCGCACCCTAATGCTTTCATAGTGTTATTTTGACTAAAATAATATATAGAAATATATATAGTGACTAAAAATGATTTTAAACCAGTAATTATTGATTGGCAATAACATTTAGCAGATACTTTTGTAGGTCAAATATGGGTTGAATTTAGTAACTTGCTTAAGTTTTAAAATTACTTTTAATATGTTATTTTAAGACGGAAATAAGTTAATTATTCACTCAAACGAAAAAGATATATTAGTGATACCAAAAATAGTTTAAAATAAATGTATATATTATATTAGAAATAAAATAGAGCATTTAAAACACAAATGCAATATTCTTATAAGGTAATAAGATAGCATTTCTGCAAATCATTTATATTATATGTATTATAATAGTTTATTATCTAATATATGTATGAGAAATAATTTAGGGTATTAAAAACATCGCTACAATATATGTATAAGGTTCTATTAGTATTTTTAAAGCATTTCAAATCTTATATATTATCAGATATATATATCTTCTAATAAAGTTCTGCAGCATTTTAGCTCTTATATCTTATCAGATATATATCCCTTCGCATCATACACTTGTAAAATCAATTAAACTAAAAGTAATAACATTAATTTTCCCTTCACAGCTTCGATGAACTTCATTATGGAAAGTACATCTCGCTGTACATGCGCAACATCTTCTTCTTCGACCAACATCCGCCGCTGGGAAAGCAACTGATCGCCGGCTTGGTCAGCCTGGCTGGCTACGATGGCAACTACACATTCTCCCGGATCGGAGCATCCTACTCGCCCCAAATGCCCATATTCTGGTTCCGATTTCTACCGGCTCTGTGCGGCAGTCTTCTCGCCCCCGCTGTCTACAAGCTGCTGCAGGAGGCGAAGCTGAGTCGCTGGGCCTCGGCCATTGGTGGGCTGCTGGTGGTGCTGGATAACTCTCTGCTGACCCAATCCCGGTTTGTGCTGATGGAATCGATGCTGCTGCTGAGCAGCACGCTGGGCATAGCCTGTCTGCTACGCTTTCAGCGGTGTCGCCTGGGAAGTGTCCAGTGGCTGCTCAGTGGAGCGGGAGCGGCTGTGCTTTTGGGTGCAGCGGGTTCCATCAAGTACATAGGCTTTCTGGCACTAGGATTGGCCTTCTATTTGCTGTGTCGACACCTGTGGCAGCTGCTCTTTGATGCACGCTTAACGAGTAAGTGTACAACGTTGCGTATACTTAATATTACGTATACGCCGCGTGTCCTTAGGGATTACATTTAATTCTTCTTAATTTCTCTTTATTTTAGATCGCCAGCTGTGGCTGCATGCCCTGAGTCGCCTGCTCATCTTCGTTGGCATACCTTTGGCTGTCTACGTGGGCGTATTCTACGCCCATTTCCTGGCACTTTACAAGGCAGGACCACATGATAGCATCATGACGAGCGCTTTTCAGGCCTCGCTGGAAGGCGGCCTGGCATCCATCACCCGAGGACAGCCATTGGCCGTGGTCCATGGTTCCCAAATCACACTACGTCACACCCATGGACGCACCTGCTGGCTGCACTCGCATGCAGCAGTGTATCCAGTGCGTTACCCGGACAAGAGGGGCTCCTCGCATCAACAGCAAGTCACCTGTTACTCCTTCAAGGATGTAAACAATTGGTGGCTGGTGAAACGACCAGACAAGGAGAATCTCGTGGTGGGAAACAAGCCCGATGTTATAAGGCATGGCGATGTTATTCAGTTGGTGCATGGAATCACTAGCCGGGCTCTTAACTCTCACGACGTGGCTGCCCCGATGACGCCGCAATGCCAGGAGGTTAGCTGTTACATTGACTACGAGATCAAGATGGCCGGTGAACTGCTGTGGCGTGTGGAGATTCTAAATAGGGCCACCGAGGGCAACAAGTGGCATGCCATCAAATCGGAGATCAGGCTAGTCCATGAGTCCACGGGAGCAGCACTCAAGTTCACTGGTCGCCAGCTACCAGAGTGGGGCTTCAATCAGCATGAAGTGGTGGCGGATCGGGAGAAGAGTCAGGAGGATACCATTTGGAATGTTGAAGAGCATCGCTACACGCAGAGTGAGTACAGCGAAGTATACATATTTAAAGAAATGATTTCTTATATAGCTTCCATTTCTCAGCTGAGGATCACCGAGAACGGGAGCGTCAGCTAATGACCGCCGAGATGATACCCACGGAGAAGACACGGCTGTCCTTCTGGGAAAAGTTACTGGAGCTGCAGGCCAAGATGCTCATCCAATCAAAGACTGTGCCCAGCCACATGTACAGCTCGATGCCGCACGAGTGGCCGCTGATGGACAAGGGCATTGCCTACTGGGTGGACTCGGAGTCCAGTGCCCAGATATATTTGCTGGGAAACGTGCTCATCTGGTACTCGGCCACTGCTGCGCTTTTCTTCTACGCCGTTTTACTTGCCTTCTATGCGATACGTCGTCGTCGTCTGTGCTTTGATATCTCGGAATCGGAGTGGCAGCGCTTTCTTATTGCCGGCGATACCTTCTTTGTGGGTTACCTGATGCACTATCTGCCGTACTTCTTTGTGGATCGCACCTTGTTCCTGCACAACTACTTGCCAGCCTTTCTGTTTAAGCTGCTCCTCTTGTGCTTTGTCATTGAGCATGTCGACTACCTGCTTCGTCTGGTCTGCACAGGACGCGGCATTAACATTGTGCGAGGTTATCGCCTAGCCATAATGCTGTGGCTCCTGGCCGTTCTGGCCATATTTGTCAAGTTCATACCGTTGAGTTATGGAGCGCGAAAGATGACCACGAATGAGGTGAGAGATTTGCGCTGGAAGGACACCTGGGATTTTGTGGTACACAAGAATCATGCCCTGCACTGAGCGAAAATAAGAAGCCACACTTGCCATCGCCGCGGATAGAGAGAGAGAGAGAGAGAAAAAAGTGCAATGAATTATGTACAATTGACTAGAAGACGTAGCTAAAGTTGAACTAGTGCTAAGCCATAAATTATTTGACATGTGAACATACTCATTTGCAAGACCAATTAAAGCAATTATTTATTTATTTAAAAGTTAAAGTGATTCAGTCCAATTCAAGCATTCAATTATTTATTTAAAAGTTAAAGTGATTCAATAGGTTTTTGTAAATTTGAAAACGAACATTACACTTTTCTTAGTTGTCATATATTATCTTTCTGAAATTGTAGTTATAAAAATAGACTTAAAACACACCCACACTCACGTAACATACACACACACAAAATAACACAATTGAAACATGTTCAAGGGGGGACACAAAGGACACTTTATAGATCGAAATGCAGACATACCGCCAGAAGGACAGTCCATCAAGGGCAAAGAGACGCTGCGTAATTGCCTGAAATATAATCATCCGGAGGAGTTGGCCGAGAGTCTGGTGCGGGCCAGTAAGTGCGGGCCAAAAAATGCCAAGTACTCCTATCTCAGGGAAGGAGGACCCTTTATGCCGAATAACAGTCTGGGGGATCTGCTTACCGTGGAGCTGCAAAAGTCTCGCTTCGCGTCCTTCAAGGAGAGTTTCTACGAGGAGCTGTTCTTCAAAAGGGCCAACGTTGGTGAAATTAAGCCAGCCCACTCCAAGCCCGAGAGCGTGACCAATATGAGTAGGACCTTTGGCCGGCCATCGAGTCTAACCCCCGAAGAATCTCTGTATTCCATGATAATGCCCATGAAATCACGGGAGCAGGTCAATTCGGAGTTCACCGAGTGCCATGAGAAGCGGATTGTTAGCCATAATCATTACTTACCCGCAGAGCAAATTAATCGCAAGTATATCTTAAAATTACCAATATTATATAGAAAAGATCAATGTCTAAATGTCCTTTTCAGATACAGCAAACCCTTTGATCGACATAATCCTTGCGGGGAAAACAAATCCCTCGGTGACTCTGGACTTATGGTGAAAAGCTGCATGATGGAGGGCGAGAATCATGTCAAAGTTATTGGCAAGGCTCAAGTGGACTTTATGGAACGCACCCAGGCTCCGCTGGGAAAGAAATTTAATAAGTATGTTCTCACTCTGAAAAGATCTATAATTTGATTTCCTTTCTCTCCCCTAAAGGTATCTTTATGAGGTTCCCGATATCACCTTTGGTGTGACTCAGCCCAGCAATGGTGATGTCAAGATGCTTCTCTATAACATCGTTTCGGGCACGCGAACCAGGCTCCTGATGGACGCCATCAGTCACCTGAACACGTTACGTTTTAGACTGCGCAAGTGTGATGTTAATCATCTTAAAAACCTCATTTCTTTGATGGAGCGAAGTGATCCAGAGAAAACAGGTCTTCTGCCATTCACCCGGCTCCTGGAGATCCTGCTCAGCTATCGCATTCGCTTGGAGACTCGAATGGTTCGAGTTGTAATGTCCCATTACCAGTTGATCGTCGACGAGGGACTCTGCAACGAACGGGTGAAGTACCGGGAGTTTTGTAGGCTTCTCTCTAGCAATGAGCCACTGCCTTCCATGGGTGGTGTGGCCACTTACGCCTATCTAGACCCGCAGGATACCACCTACCGACTATTCTGTGCCGATCTTAAAAAGCAAACCAATGTGGATAGGGTTTCGAGAGAGCATCAGGCCGAAGAGGATGGAATTCGAACTAAGGAACTCCTTGCGCCGGAACTCGACATGATGGTTGGCCTAGAAGCCAGCGACTTCACCCAACTGCGTCCCAAGGTGGAAATTGAACAAATCTTTAGGAATATCATTGTTAAAGATGAATTTGAGGTGATTTGGCAGAGCCTGATGAGCAAACACCAGGATCAGGCGGGACTAGTATCCGTCACGCAGTTTCACGAGGAAATGCACTTGGCCAAGTAGAAAATGGATTACAAAATTATGATATATAAAATATATAGTAAATTATAAGATATATTAATTGATAGGATAAACAATTATTTCCTTCCTTTTAGCCAGAAAAAGTCTTAAGCTTATTAAAAGTTTAGTTCATATATAGGTTCCTGATCTTTGTCATAGCAAGTAATGAACAAATATTGGTTTATTTGATAGCTCCAACTGCTGCTGGCTTATGTCAACTTACAATTACCAAATTATGGTTAATATATAAACAAATGTAAGACAATAAGCAAGTTATTCAAGGTTGTGTCTTGGTTACAAAACACACTAAAGTCTACATACCTTTAAGCTTTGATTGTCAAATATTTAACGTTGTTTACTAGATACTCAAGCCATTATATTGATACCCGATTAATTCTGGCGGAAATCTAAGCTTACTATATCAATACACCTTAGATAAGGCGGAAATTAATCTGTGGATATAAAAGCTGTTCACCTAACTTGAGCTAATCACAACACTCAATCGTTCAGTAATTCAGCAACATCAATCAAGATGAAGTTCCTCTTTGTGGCTATCCTCATTGTCCTGGCCATCCAGTTGGTTGCATCGCAAACGCCAACCACCACTGAAGCGGCCACCACAACCACTGCGGCTTCTGCCACCACCACAACCACTGCGGCTTCTGCCACCACCACGACCACGGCCTCCTCCACCCACAAGATTAAGTGCAACAGGAGCAACAATTGGTGCCACACTCGCATTCCCAAGAGGAAGTGCAAGAACCCGAAGAGGTGCATCAAGACCGTTGTCATTGTGACCCGCAGGAGGGGTTAAGCAACCGAATTAAAACTAAAATTCTTAAATGCAGCTAATTAAAAAAATGTAAAAAAAATAGTACATGTTTCTTTATATGTCCAATTATTAATTCAGAAAATAGCTTTATCCCAGAGCACACACAACATAAACATTTAAACACAATATAGTAAAAAAAAACAAAAAAAAATGACCAATAAAGGACACTATGTCGAGGATAACAGCAACCAGAGAGCTGCAGGACTGCCCTCCTTTGGCCCAGATAGACATATTTTCAAAGACCTTTTTGTCACTGCGAATCCTTTGGATATTATCCACGACCAGATAGAAGAGGACTGCAGGCGGAACAGAGATCCTGTAGATGAACGTACGCCATGTCTGCCAGACAATAGCGTTGGGGATCTACTCACCACCGAGCCTTACCTGTCGACCTTCAAGAGGAAATTCCTCGAGGAAAAGCACTCCAAGGCGGCCAAAGTGGGAGAGGTCATGCCCACGCAATCCAAGCCGAGTCATGTGACCAATTTGAGTCAATCCTTCGGCCAAATTAAAGCGCCATCGGAGTCCTTGTACACCACCATAATGCCATTAAAGACGGCCGAACAGGTTAATAGGGAATATGCCGAGTTCCATAGGGGTCACATTGTCAGTCACAATCATCATTTTCCAGAGGAGCAGATCAATCGAGGGTTGGTTTTCATATACTTTAATTATTGTTTAAAATAAGTCCATAATTGCTTTGAGTATTGTCAAAAAGTATGCGATATTATTATATATTACCTTTTTTCTTTGTGTATAACTTTATAAATACCTTTATTTATTTATCCTTTAATTGAATTGTTCTTTATATTAGATACATAAAACCCTTCGATCGTTATAACACCTTTGGCATATACCATGCTTGTGAGCGCAATGGTTTCGCAGTGAAGAAGTGCATGGCACAAGGTGATGAGCACCTGACCGTGGTCAACAAGACCTGGATGGACTATGTTCTACGTACTAATGCACCTCTGGGTAAAAAAAGAGAAAAGTAAGTAAGAGATCCTAGAAAAATATGTATAAATAAAAGGTTCTATAAATATTTTAAAAATTTTTTAATCTTCTTGAATAGTTCTTAGACTAAAATGAGGTATATTAAAGAGGTATCATAACAACTGACGTCAGTAACAAATAATTTACCACTCGAGTCTTCAGTTTGATCTTAAATTATTTACTCAAGTGTGGGCCCATTTAGGCCTAGAAATAAAACACATCTTAGGACTATTTATAAACACTTTTTGTTAGTACTGGCGATGTAGTAACCTAATTACCTTATTAAGTCTACTTTAACCCAGTTAAGTTGTAATTTTAAACGTATATATTATAATCAATTAGCTACATATATGTATTATTTATTTTATTTCACCTTTGTATACTTAACTAATTAATTAATTATCCTTCAGATACCTCGACCCAGTGCCGGATATTGCCTTTGGCGCTTGCCTGCGCGGAAAATGTGCCAAGAAAATGCTATTGGAACAGGATGACACTTTGGCCAACGCCATTTCCTATTTAATCGGGCTGCGATGCATCCTGGAAAAGCGGACTGACTTCTACATGGTGGATCTCATTTCCAGGCTGGAGAAGATCGACGAGGAGAAACTAGGACACATGCCACTATCGCTTATACTGGAAACCATGCACAAGTTGCACATCCGGGTGCATGCAGCCAAAATCCGCACCGCCTTGTCCCACTTCCGGATGATCATCGACGAGGGCTGTGCCACGGAGCATGTGAACTACCATCACTTCTGCCGGCTGCTCTCGGTCCAGGAACAAATGCCGCAAGTGCGACATATTGCACCCGAGAATATGCACAGCATGGAGACAACCTATCGTCTGTTCACCAGAGATCGGTTGAAAAAGCCCGCAGAGGGGCGGACTCACAAAGGACCTCGTCAAAGTCCTGACACTGGGCGCCTTAGTGAAATACTTTTTCCAAATTTTTCCACCCAGATTGGTCTGGGATCCAGTGATTTTAGCTGTCGGCGGGACAAGGCCCAGATGGAGCGTATATTTGAGAGTATTATTACCAAGGAGCAATTTGAAACCATCTGGAAATGTCTCATGGCGGAGCAGAAGGAAGCCAAGCAGCAGGATGGCCTGGCATCCGTGAATCAGTTTCGTGGCAAGATGGAAAAGGAATACCCGTCTGCCACCTAGCATAGTTACATTAATTTAAGTAAAAAATATATATTAAAGAGAACATTACGAATCGCAGCAACCGGAAGTGTCACCCTGAGTTCGGGATATAAAACAACAACATAAAAACTTGTACACCGCAAAAACATCGCCCATCTCATATGGTAACCGATATTCACTCTAAATAATGGCAAATCTGGGTCATTATACAGATAGGAATCCCGATTTGAGGGCTGCAGGTATTTCGACCATAAGGAATCCTGAGGATGCCTATGGCGCCAAGGAGTGCTGTGTGAGCCTGGACACTGGGGAGGAGGCGGAGCACCAGATTTTGGCCCACTGCCGACGACTTAAGCCCAAGCCGTATGCCCGTACACCCAAGTCTCCCATAGGCAATATGGATGATCATTTTGGCCAAGGTCCCCGAAAGGCACCCTTTGCGGAACTCCAGGAAAGGGCTCGCGAGAATTCCTTTGTCCGAAGGTCGGCTCTGGGTCAAGCCATGGAAACCTACTCGAAACCGGAAAATGTGACCAATTGGAGTCACACTTTTGGCAAAGTCTCCCCACCCGAGGATACCGTGTACTCGGTCATAATGCCGCCAAAAACTGCCGAGCAGGTCAATCGGGAATACGCCGCGTACCACGATCAGCACATTATCAGTCATAATCATTACTTTCCCTCGGAGCAGATCAATCGTCGGTTGGTTTTGATAAATTTAACTATAATTCAACCGGAAGCAAGCTAAATAATTTTGTTTTTCAGATATTCACAGCATTTTAATCGGTTTGGTACCTTTGGTGTTCCCACCTACACAGACTCCACGGGTATTAAGGTTAAGAATTGCTTGAATGAGAGCGAGGAATACCTGAAAATAATAAAGAAGCCAAAAAAGGATTTAGACGATCGCACTAAGGCTCCTTTGGGCAAGAAGTTCCTGTGAGTAAAGGAAAGTTTATTAACAATAATGTGTAGAATTCATTAGGTCACACTAATAATCCTTAGACAGACAAGATTGTGCTTGTCCCCCATGTTGGTTTTGTATTTCTAAGGATCTAAACAATTCTGCTTCCTTTTCCTAGCTGGTATCCCTATAAAATCCCTGAAAACATGACCTTTGGCAAAATGTCGCAGCGTGATTTCGGCGTACAATCCTTAATGGAGTACACCTCGCCCTCATCGCGTACTGATCAAATGACCGCTGCCATTAGCCACATAAACCATTTGCGTAACATACTCCAACATCGTGATGACTTCAATATGAACCAATTGATTACGGCCCTGGACAAGCGGGATACGGAGGGAACGCGCCAGCTGCCACTGGCACAGATCATACAGATCATGCGGAAGATTAATATTCCGGTTAATATCGAGAAGATTCGCATCGCTGCCTCCCATTTCCGGTTATTTGTGGACGAGAACGGTTGCAACGAGCGTGTGAGATACGACGAGCTGTGCGATCTCCTCTCTGTGCTGAGGCCATTGCCCATGATTGGATCCATTTCGCCGGAACCGGAAACGATATATAATAAGGTCACCACCTATCGCCAGCTCTGTGCTGATTTGGCCAAGAAACCTGCGGAGGGTCCAGTCTACAAGCGTCCCCATATCACACCGATTGAGGAGGATATGGACAACACACACGTCAAGGATGTTATCATGCCGGATCCACCCATGTTGTCCGGCATATGGCCGAGTGATTTGAGAAAGTCACGTGCCAAAGATGAAATGGAACGTATATTCCAAGGATTTGTCTCAAAGGAAGACTTTGCAAGGATCTGGCAGGCTCTGATGGAGAATCAACAAGATGCCAAGGAAATGGCTTCCATTCAGCAGTTCCGTGGGGAAATGATTAGAACTGAGGATGAGAGGGAAATTGAGGAGAAAAGGAAGGCATAAGTAAAACTTAAATCAAAGCATTTCAAAAACAATATTTCCTACATATCTACGTAAATAAGTTTCATAAAAAAGAATAATAATAGTATACTAAATTTCTACAACAAGTACATTTTTATGCTGGTATTTTTATTTATGCCATTGAAAATTAAAACTATAAAGCTAATTTATATAAAGTCAGGTATTCCGGTATTTGAAAAGTCAGAAGGTGTAAGAGTTGGATCAATTTCGAAGGCCTCTGGACGATGTTTAACCACTGCGGTGCTTGCGATTCCTGTTGCGCCTCGCTTTCCTGACCGTCTTGGGGCGATGGATCTTCCGTTTGAAATGGGTCTTGTGCTTCTTCTTGCCCGATGAAGAGGATGAGGACTCTGTCGTGGTAGTGGTGCTGTCCGAGGAGGAAGCCGTCGTAGTGGTGGTGTCCGAGGATGAGGATGCTGCTGTGGTGGTGGTGGTACCCGATGAGGCTTCCGTTGTGGTCGTGGAACTGGCTGCATTGGAGAGGCTCACCAGGACACAGGCCACGGAGGCTAGAAGGAGCAGGGCGCAGGTGTACTTCATGTCTATGGTTTGATAGTTGGATGGGATCAACTGATGCTGTTCTGGCTCAAAGCTGGAACTATTTATACCCCTCACAGTTAGTGTAGAGTTTAACTAAGTAAATATGGGCCTATATTTTGGGTCTATGCTAATACGAATCGGCGTGAGAATATTTTGCGGGGTCGAGTAAACAAATTATTCGCAAAGAATTGGATAATCCACAAAACAATTGTTTAAATATTTGTTTTAAGTTTTTTGTGTGTAGTTTTCTGCTGTCAGAAATCAGGCAAAGGATATTTTAAGCTTTCATTTTTGGAATAATATTTAAAAAAGAGTATGATTGAGTGACTAGTCCTTATTAATGACATATATTTAATTACTAATTTAACAATTAATAAACAACAATGCAATCAAAGCTGATAGCCACACCTCCCTACGATCAATTTACCACATTACACCTGCGTAAACAGATTTCTTTTATACATTTTTCTCTAATTGAAAGCTAGTTATTACCCTGGACTCAATTAAGACCATTTAGTAGCAAGTCGCCAAGCCATGAAGTGTGTATTAAAAATAGTGATTACTCTCCTGATTGCCTGTTTAAACATCAAGTTGCTGTCATCCATGCACAACCCCATGATGCGCTTAAGTAAGCGATGTTATATTTAACCATTCTGGTTACATATCTAATTAATTTCGATATGTTTTTCAAGAATGTGCTTTGGGGGAACGCCTTGTGTGCAGAGCACAGATAATTATCTGTTGGAAGTACTATTGCGTTTGTAATCCGAACCACATACACTTGGGGCTTGGACTGGGATGCATATATCATGAAGTTGTGGCAAATGGGGAATAACCCTAAAAATAAACACAGACTTGAGCTTAAACTAATCACATACTACTTTATTTACACCCGAGGGCGGAGTAAGACGACTACTTGGCGTTGTCGAGAAAGTCTTTGGCCTCGTTGATCTTGGCCGCCAAATAGGGAGAACCTCCTCGATCCGGATGATTCAGCAGCATAATCTTCTTGTGCGCATCTTTAACCTGTAAAGGGAGTGAAATGTAAAAGAATATGTATAAAAACACATTTATAACTTCACTACCTTCTGCTTGGTGGCACTGGGACTGACGCCCAATATGAGGGCCGCCTCCCGCTTGTTCATCTTGGGATCGAAGCCGCCCTTGTAGTATTTGGACGCCGCCATGCTCTCCGCATCGAACTTGGGCATATTCTTGAGCGCCTCGTTGAATTTGGTGGTCATCTGGGGCATGCGGCGCAGCAGGTGCTTGCCGGCGAATCCCACGGCGGCCACTCCGAGCCCGGCCAGGATTACAGAGCTCGCCTTGAATTGTGGTGTTGGTTGGTGGTTCGTTGCCATCGCACGGTTCAAATTACGGATATAGAATGGAAGAAATTAGAGATTTTTACGTTTGTTTTCGTCCAAAAATGAGCTAACGTTGTACCATATTTATGTAATTTTAATGTCAGCTGTTAAATGACGAGAAACACGGCATGTTTCTTATTCGATTGTAACAGGGTTGCCATCATACATCGACTAGAACTATCGATGACTATACAGATTCCAGACTATTAAAATCGTTTTAATTTAAACAGTCAAATAAACATTCATTTAGTATATTCTTTTCTAAAATTATTGATATAAATTACTACCTAAGATACGAAATTATTTTTATAGTGCTCACAACCCCCTTGTTATGGCCTGGCAGCCACACAGCTGATAGGCAACAACCAGGGCTGCACACACAAAATAAAAGTGTTTATATTATTAAAGGCAAAAATCTACTACAAACAGATTTTGCAAATAAGAGATGCAATAAAACGAAGCAAGCCAAATAACACCAAATACTTTTTAACTGCAAAACCCCTTTCAACCACCTCTGCGCAGCTGGTATCGAGTGCGTGCGCAGATCGTCTATCGCCTATCGATTGTAATCGTTTCGCATCGACAACGGGACCTCAACAAAGTGCACAAACAAGTGAAGAAGAAGCAGGAAAAAAATTTGATGTGCAAAGTTTCAAAACGAATTACCTAAATATTGATTGACAAAAAGTAAAAGTGTCGATTGGCTCGCCCGGTGATCTCCACATCCTGGTGGCGGTGGTGTGTGCGTTTCCCACAACTCGTCCGCGCGCGCGTGTGTGTGTGTGCGAACGCTTCTCGAGTGCGTGCGTGTGTGTGTGTGCGTTTTGCTCCCTCAGCTGGGGAAAAACTTTGGAAAATTAGCAGGCAGCAGCAGAAACAGCCGTCAAACTGGAGCGAATTCCGGAATATCTGCGCGACACGGTCGATTGGCTGATGGGGTGAGTTAAAATATAACAATAAACCGCAAATCCCGCAGCATAATCGGGGAAAATGTCCCCGAAATGCAAAGTTGTTCCCTAAAAATACATATATGGGGTACATTCGTTGACCACTTGGTGGGTCTCCTTCGTCTCGCATCTCCTCGCTTCGGCTGAGTGTCTTTTGTGTCCTCTGTTTTTTTTTTTTTGCGTTCTCTTGTCCGCTTACTCTTTTTCGTCGCTATTTGGCCTTTTGCCAATTGGCCTCGTTTCGCATTTTCGCCGACAGAAATTTCTTTTTCTGTCGCGTCTCCCACAGGAGTAGACCACAGCAATACCCTGCAAGTTAACCCTTAACTTGTTTTGTCGAGTTATGAAACTGAATCTAGTTTGTTTATGGATTTAATTCATCGAAGAAGTTTTGGTAGGGACATTTCTTTGTTGTGATTCTCTGCGTTAAAAAATCAATGGGCATTTTATCGATTTCTCAAACCTGGTTACCAAGCCGCAAGTGTTTTGATTTACTTACACACTGAACTCCATAAGAAATTCGAAACACGAATGTTTGTATGTATGTGTGTGCCTCAGTGGCTGCCACAGGGGGGGAGGGGGTTCTAGGGAAAGAAAAGCCTTGTTTACTTTGTTTTCAAAGCAATTAATTAACTTGAGTAATAAAGCTAACTAAACTAAAGTAAACAATATAAAAAAATAAAACTAAAATAAATTCTAAATCAATTTTTCTTCCATTAAAGAACAAAAAACAATTAAATCAAATTAAATGATTAATAACAAAATCTAAGTAAAGTATTTTAATAAGAAATTCAATATTTTCTGATATTGTTTATGGGCTACGCCTCCTTTTTAATGCCCTTTGCATCCGCCCCTGGAGTGCGTCATATGTGTGTGTGTGTGTGTGTGTGTGCGTGTGATCGCCTTCTTCTTCTTCCCACGAATCGCGGAGTCGCAAGGCCATCGCTGCACTTTGATTGCATTGCGTTTATTTTTGTGCCCATCTTCGTCGCTTCTCCGCCCCTCCTTCTCCTCTGTATCGCTCTCTTTGCCTCTGCTTCTCGTCTTTTGTTTATGCCTCCAAGCAGGGACGGAATGCTACAGATAGCCAGCAGGTTTAATGAACTTGCCAATTTTCATTAACACACTTGAGTCCCAGCAAAAAGAGGTTATAAAAATGCAATAAAATAAGTTAAACTTTAAAAATTGCTTATCTTTTTATGTACATCTTTTTTTATTTAATTTTTGTTTATTTATTATTAAGCATTCAAATAATAAATCTTGTAATTCCCAAAAATTATTTATTTATAATTCAAATAATAGATAATCTATTATTTTTTCAATTTCAATAAGTTCCCATATCAAGGTTCTAATCCTCTATTTAATAATACAGCTTAAAACTTACCCCTTTATATAAAAAACTTTTAAATAATTATAATTGAGCCAAAAATCTTTAGGCAAAGCTGCCCAAATGCCAGAAAGGGTTGCTTAAGGTAAATAGGTAGGTAGGAATTTACCTTCTTGATAGACAATAAATAAAGAATACCCTTTGAGAATACCCTTCTCTTGAGAATAAACTCTCAACCCTTAACTTTTAAATGTTTCCCAGGCATTTTTTTTTAAGTTAGGGTATAATATTGCTTTAAATATGTACAATATATATGTATATAGATAATATTATATGTTATATATTTAATATATAAGCATTTAATGAGATTTCTTCATAAATGGAAACTAGGCATTCTAGGAAACTAGGATTATTCGACCTCTATATAAATGCGTCAGTTGTCAATATATTATTTATTTATCAAGCATATTTAATATAAATTTGACTATTTCCCTGCCTTCTATACTCTTTTTTTCGTCAAGGATAACTTCTATCCTCTATTTCAAGGACTCCCTTTTGGATTTTTCTACACCCTAAAATTCTATTAGCCACGTCAAGTCCCTTTCCTAATTATATTCGCTAAAACCGGTCAGTCGAGCATAGACTTGAGTCCCTTAATTCCGTATCGACAGTGTTAAGCACGGATTTAAGGGTTGTAAACCCTTGACTTTGTACCCCACATACCTGTTCCTGAAACTACCCAAAAGTTACATACTAAACTAATACAAAAACTAAACAGTTGCGGAAGATAAGCAATTAAGCACAATTTAGTGATTAAATAGACAAATTGAGCGGTGGCAAAATGCGGAAATCGAGTTGATTAGAAACAGACATCGAGGCTGGAGGGTTTAATGAATGGCTTCCCTGGACCGTTGGACAAATTAAGTTCGCACAACCCACTGACAATTTGATGCTGTGTGTGTGTGTGTGTTTTGTTTTTGTTTTTTTTTCCTACAAAGCCAGATGGTAAAGTCGTTAGTAAAAGCTATATACCAGAGCAGAAAATACTATATAAACCTTCATATATATGTATATATAGAGGGGCGCACACATAGGGCCAATCTTTTGTGGACTGTCACAGCATCCAAATAGGCAAAGGAACACACGAAAAAAACACACGATGTGAGAGCAACAAAGAACAAACAAATTGTGTCACATGTCACACCCCATACGCCAAAAAAAAAGGGGGGAAAAGTACACACATCAGTTGATGGGACGACAACATCATACGAGTGGGGTACAATCTGGGGGGCAGGAGATGAAGGGTTCCTCTTTTTTTTTTTGTGTTTTTTTGGGTGGCCTGGGCTGGACGTCATCGCCCTCCATTGGAGCGGGCTTTCATTAGAGCTGGCAAAACAATTAAAAATGTGGCAAGAGAAAGGCTATCGATTTTTTGCCTTGCCAGCAAATAGGGCTTTTGCAGTCACTGCGAGAAATTTATTTATATTTCATAGCGATATTTGTTTATTTAGTTAAATTTAATATTTAATTTGAAATTGTTTGAGAAGAAAGTAGAGATCTAGGATGATGTTGAAGAAACTTTCGAGTTGTTTTATAGGAAATTAAACTAAGAGGATGCAACTTTACTAACTTATAAATTCATTACTAACTTATAAATTTAATTTGAAATTGTTTAAGAAGAAGGTAAAGTTCAAGGATGTTCTTGAAGAGTCTTGAAGAGGCAAGGAAACTTTTAAGTTGTTTTTTTGTTTTAGAAGATGCAACTTTACTAACTTGTAAATTCAATAGATATTTTTCTAAACTTTATATTTTAAACATTTTGTTTAGTTTTCAACCTATTATTTATTTTCTAGATGTTACCCAAGTTAATTATATTTTTCTTATATTTCTACTATAATGAAATAGCATTTTTTAAACATTTTGTTTAGTTTTCCAGTTATTATTTCTATTTCTAGATGTTACCCAAGTTAATTCCGTTTTTGCTTGAACTTCTACTATAATTAAATAGCATTTTTTCTTGAGAAATATGTTATGCCTGCCAAGAATTCCTAATGTAGTATACCCCATTAGCAACCCTCGCTGTTCCGCTGGCGGCGTGTGCATTCCAACAGCCTTGAAGCGCACTTAGTACAACTCTAATTGAATTAGCCGGCAAGCCAGGGGGGGGGGCGCAGGGTGAAAAACAATGGGGAAAATTGCAACAACAAAAAACAAGTGGGAAATGGGGGGTTAGAAGAGAGAAGGGTACATCAGCGACTGCTTTTTTGTGCAGTCTTAGTGGAGAATCCATTGATTGACAGCGCGGCTATGGGGCGTGGCTCAAATCACTAGAGAAAATCAATTTTCTATGTGCAGGCCAAGATTGTGTATATTTTAGTATGTGCGAAGAAGGTTGCACCACCACCACCACCACCACCACCCTTCTAGGGTTTCTGTCACCGGCCAGCAGCTCAGTTGCACTCGAGCGGCGGCGGCGGTCAGTTCCTTGGCAGTTCCTCAGGTCCCTCCGGCGGTGGCCATGAACTGGGCCATCTCGAATCTCACGGGCGGCAATCGGGTCAGCCGGGCAATCCTTGTCCGTTACTCCTCGGTTCCCCTGGCGGATGCCGGCGACGGTTCCTCCACAGCGCCACAAACGCCCACCGCTTCCACGCCCCGCACCTCGGCCTCGCATTCCTCCCTCTCGTCCACCTTTGCGGCCACCTTCCTGCACGCCTCGTCGCGTCACATTCCTGGCCGGGCTGTGCCGCGCCAGAATGCCAACAACGGTCAGAATGGTGGCAAGGGGAATGCCTCTGGTGCAGGTGGTTCAGGTGCCGCAACAGGAGGCGGTGGTGGTGGTGGTAATGGTGGAGCAGCAGGTGGAACAGGAACTGGTCCAGCAACGCAGCTATCCTTGCCGTTGGATGTCGAGGAGACGGTCACGTGTTTCTGCCGGTAAGCGGGGGGTTCACTTTTGATTCCTTTGAGGGGTTTATAGGAAATGGATTCAAATAAAATATACTTGAAAACTATAGATGAAAGGGTACTATAACTTTGTGCTGCAAGGTTTTATAAAATAGTAATTCTTATAAATATTTCATAAATATAAAAAATAATAAAATAAAACAGTCAAAGGCAAAGGCAACTAGCGTTCGGTGTTTAAATTTTAACACTGTATTCTAAGCTTAATTTTTTAAATATACAAAGGAAAAGTACTATATTTTATAATTTACAGTACCAAAGTATTTATTTTCCTTTAAGGAAAAAGATTCTTTAGATTCTTTATTGTTTTGGTAACAAAATATAAATACAATAAATAAATAAAATACCCCAGATTACTACACATTCATAATAAGCTCAAATATAAAACTGAAAAGCCCTAATTTGTTAGTTTATAAATATATACAAGATTTTCCTTTATTTAGATATAACATAGAAGGGTATTTAATAGAAGTTTCCGGTTGTCTAGTGTTCCTAATTTAAAATCAGTGCACATTTGTTAAGAATATGAAATTAAGTATTCCATTATCCGATAGACGAAAGGGTCTGAGGTCTTTCAATAAAGTTGTTGAACTGAATAATCAATTATTCAGAGGAGAGTTCAAAAGGTAGAGGTTACCTTTGGCCCTACTTAAGTTTATAAATTGGTTGCTAATGAAATTCCACGTCTTTGTGGTGAAAAATTTATTATTTTAAGGGCAGGA
This sequence comes from Drosophila bunnanda, assembly GCA_035046265.1. Classification (NCBI taxonomy): domain Eukaryota; kingdom Metazoa; phylum Arthropoda; class Insecta; order Diptera; family Drosophilidae; genus Drosophila; species Drosophila bunnanda. The sequence goes on from JAWNOB010000075.1 coordinate 12,410,202, forward strand.
GTCTTTAATACGATGAAATACTTTTTAAAATATCTTTAATTAGAGTGAGTTTCTGGCGTTGCAGAAAACCTATTCCAAATATAAAAAGGAAAAATCCTTTACTGCTAAATATATAAACCAAGACGCATTTATAGAATCGCAAAATGTTTATACCGTTTAATGGGTTGAAAAAAAAACCCGAAAAAAACATGCTAAGCTTTATAGTTTCCTTTTATCTTGCGCTCCCTAATTGGCTTCAGAGCCCTGGAAAATTCGCGAAAATTGCGTCGTTTCTTTTTTTTGGCTATCGTTTAGGGAGCATTTTCCAAGGCGAAGCTAGTGGAGAGTGGAGAGAGTGAGATTATCACACTTTCACCCCATCTTTCTCTTCGTTTCTCTCCCATTCTCTCTGCGTTGCTCTCGCCCTATCACATGTTCTCCAGCCGAGGGCAAAGTTCGGAGAACAGCTGATTTCTGCGTCTGCCTATCGCTGTTTTCGTTTATTTATTTATTTATTTATTTTTTTTTTGTTATTGGATTTTCCTGGCCTCCTGACTTCAACCCCCTCGTTCTTCCCCGTGTCTTCTTGAAAATTTATTAAATTTGCGTCGCAGTTTTCCTTGGGGGGCGAGGGCCTTTTTGTAGGGTTTCCTCCCTGCTGCATGGAGAAACCCCTGCCATGTCGCTGCTGATTCACACCTCCAGACGAATGTTGCACACACATATGTAAATATATCTATAGATATGTTTTTACATATATATCTGTGCAGTTTTGGCATTAACCTCGAGCTCTAACAGCCCCTGGCGCGATTTACACACACGCCCCCCTTTCGGTGAATGGCGACACATGAATCACACAGCGCCAAGTCCGAGACGCACATTGAAATCTACAGCCAAGGGCAATAGAGTAGAGTATTCAAAATCGGATGAAGATATATTTCAAAGGGATTTTGTTATATTATTCAAATGTTATATTCGCGAATTCGTGGAATACTTAAAAATTAAAATATTACATGTAGTTTGTTTATTTTTGTTATTTTTTGTTTGCATTGAGTTTGAATTTTAAAATATTAAGAAAAATTGAAAATCATATTTAAAAACTTGTATACATTTGTTTTATTATTTCAAATTTTGTAGTACCAAGAAAATAAAATTTTTCTATCAATTTATTATCATTTGCTTTACGGCTATTAGAAGCCTTCAAGAAGATCCTAAAATATAGGCACTTATTAAATCGATATTTATTGATTTAATTTTTGTGGTGGAATTAACAAAAAAAAAAAAGAAAACTAACTTTTGAGTGCATATTTATTGATATTTTTACATGACACATTTTTAGATAAATCCAAGTTAAAAAAAACTCATAACTTAGCCAAAAACACATTAATTTTAATTCGGAAAGCTTTCCTATGTTAGTTTTTAGTAGGTAAATAAATCTGCATACCAAATTTGAAATTTTTAAAAATTAAAATTTTTGCCACTTTTTGAAAATTTTAATGATGTATTATCAAATTTTGAAATTTCGAAAAATTTTCCAAAATTTATTTTTTGTCCGAACATGGCTAGATTGACTCGCCTGTTGATGCTGATCAAGAATATATATGCTTTATGCGGTCGGAAATGACTGTTTCACTAAGTTTAAAGCTTCTGACTAAAATGATGGTACCTTGCAAAGGGTATTAACTGTGTTCGCATCTGCTTCTGTATTTTTTTTTTATGTTTTAAACCGCTGAATAAATCTCTAAAACTTTGACCGCAATTGTACGTTTATGCGTATTTGTCTGCATTTATGTGGCGCTCATTTAAATTCATTGTTTTGTTTCCTTCCTTCTTTTTTTTGTGGATGTTACTCTCTCTTTTTTTTATTTATTTATTTATTATTATTTTTTTGCGCATTTCCTAATTTGATGGTTACCTCTGACGTCATTGCCACTGCGCATGACCCGCAACAGAGGCTGCCACACTAGCAACAACAACAACAACAACAGCAGCAGCAGCGGCAGCAGCACAGTAACTACAGTAACGCTGCTAGCAACAACAACATCTTGATACGCTTTGTTGTTCCGTCTTATTTATGTGGTGGCGTGACCGACTAAACGGAACTAGCGGTCCCCTCCCCCCCTCTTATATGGTCCCTCCTGGCCCCATCACACACACACACACACCCCCTAACTCCCCCCCCCCCCCCCAAGCAAAACTAGAAACGTATAAGCGGAGAAAAACAACAACAGCATCTCAGGCAAGGCGGCAATAAAAACAAATCACACTGAATACAGCACAGTGCACAGAGAGAAATTTAGGTGTATTTTAATTTGAGATAGTCGAAGGAGGTTTTTGTTATGAAATTTTAACAAAATATAGAGTGTAGGTATTGTAGGGCGATTTTTTTAAAATCAATTTTAAATGTCTTTAAAAATATCATGGATATTTAAAATGTATTAAAATTGTATCTCAAAATATGCAATTCAGTTTTTTTTTAGTATAATTAATAAATTTAAATTTCTTTGGTGAAGTTTAACATTTTAAAATGTATTAAAATTGTATCTCAAAATATTTAATTAAATTTTTTAGAATAATCAATGAACTTAAATTACTTTGGTGAAGTTTAACATTTTGTAATTGTGAAATTTTTATTAGAGAATGTTTTTTTTTTTTTTTAATTATATTTATTTAATTATTATTATATTTATGGGTTTTAAAAATAAATTTTAAATGTGTTATATTAAAATGCTTGATATTAAAAATATATCAAAATTGCATTTAAAAACCTAACTATATAAAAATGAATGAAAATTGCATTTCAAAAGTAAGCAATTAAATACTTAAAGATGATCCGTCAAAACAAGTTTATTTTCCATATATCATAATTATAAAATGCACTTTATTTTTGTCTCTGTATCCAGGTGTGAGAGTAATATAAAAAAATATTGTTTTCCTTAAACACTTTTGCAGTTAGTTGTGTTAGTTTTGTTTGTTTGTTTATTATTTTTCTCGGGCACCAGGAAACGATCTCCTTAACTCTTTCACTTTGCAATTAAGTTGGGAAGTTGGAGGCGAAGGTGGAGGAACAACAAGCTATCATAAATCAAATATTACAATTGATAAACAAGCACAACAGTTAGTTTTATAGGTAAATAATATTGGAAAAAATATGTTAGTTACCAAGCAATATATAATATATAACATTTTCAATATATTTATTGTTTTAGTGAGAAATATATTTAATTAGCAAGGTAATGATAAAAGCCTATAGTTTTATAATTAAAGATTCGGTTTAATATCTGGGTCACATGAGATACATTAAGAAATTAATACATGAAGGGCAGAGGAAATGAAGAAAATTAGAAAAATTTGCAAGCCAACGTTAATATATATTAAAGGTAATGAAAGAATAGAAAAGTTTATAGCAATATTATTTTATAAACTTTCGACTATTAATTTATTACATCTTATTTTTATTATATACTAAAAAACTAAATCCTTTTGAAATTATTATTATTATTTCTTCCTATATACTATATAGAGAAAGGTCTTACCTACTCTAAGTACATTGTACATATTATTTATGTATATAACCGGAAAAGCTTACCCATATGACCTGAAAACTTATGCAATGCACTGTTTGGGACTTTTATAGTCCATTCGAGCCACTCTTTATTACTGTCATATTTATGAGGCCAATTCGGTTGACTTGTCCTCCTTTTTATTGAGAGCAAAAGGATAAATAAAGGTCGCTTCATAAATCAAATTCCAAAGATTTAAAATCGGAGTTTAGTTACGAACTTTATAAATAATTAACTGAAGGGAATAAGATGCATTTTTTGCTTAAAACCAGGTCTTTGTATTGTTAAAAGCATTATTTAAAGGGGAAAGGAGGATTTAATACTTTTAAACAGAAAATATTTTCATAGAATAATATATATTATATTTGTTTATATTAAATATTATAATATATATTATTATTATTATATTATATTATTATATTATTATTCAGGTATTATTATTGTTAAAAGTATTATTTAAAGGGGTAAGGAGGATTTAATACTTTTAAACAGAAAATATTTTCATAAAATAATATATATTATATTTGTTTATATTAAATATTATAATATATATTATTATATATCCCTTTTTAACATATATTTAAAACCGTTGACAATAAATCAAACGTATTTTTCTGCACTTTCACATTTATTTGAGTATCAGGTAGCTTTAAAAAAAATACATACACTTGAGAATGTTATTTACGACTGCCACTTGAGAATGTTTACAACTATGTTGTGACAACACCAAAAATAAATATATTTTTCCTTGAGGCAATTGTAGAAGGCACATAAACCGATATATCCTACGAGTAACGGACATGTAATTACACATGTTGACCCCTGACCCTTGTTTATCTGGACTGGGTTTTATTTTTGGCATTTTCTTTCTTTCTACACTCTTGCCGCAATATCTATAATCCAAAGATCGCGATCCACACACAGCAAACGTCGCTGCAATAAGTAATGGGCACAAAGCAATTCAAATAATGGCAAATAGCAGTAGTAGTAGTAGTAGTAGTAGAAGCGGCAGCAGTTGAGCCGCTAGAAAGCAGCCAAGCGTTGCAGTTGCAATTGCCAGAAAGAGAGGAAAAAATTAAGGTAACACAACTATATGGTATGTGTGTACAGAAGGAGATATATGTGTGTATATATAAAGAGAGCCGGATCAGATGTTCCATTAGTCCGCTCCCCGTGTGTGCATTATGTTGTTGAGTAAAATTTGATGTGGTGCAAATGAACTTGCCGCCGTTGCCCGTTGCACGTTGCTGTTGCATTGCGGGCGGTCACAGGTGCTTCTTCTCGTTCCTGCTTGACTCTAACCAATTCTCACCTATTCTACTGCTCTTTTGGGCTGGCAGCTGTTGGTAGATACACTGCCAAAAAATAATACAAAATCAGCTAAGAAAAAGATGCAGAAATAAATGCCAAACTGAGCTCACTTCATTAAGAACTTCATTTAATTTCATATATGGTTCTAAGTATTAATCTTAAAAATTATATAATTAATGTTTCATGAGAAATCTTTAAAATTTCTCCCAGTGTTGTTCCTGTTTTCAACCTTATTTGTTGTGAATGACGAGGCAGTTAGGTTTTGTTTTCCTATTCGGGTCTAGATTCTGTGTAAAGTCAGGGCATCAAATGCAGTTCCTGTGTTCTTCGTTTTTCCTTCCACTTTTCCTCGGTTCTATTTGATTTTCCCATCTTGCTTTCTTCCTCTCCAAAAGAGCGTGATAATTGTGCCCCAGGGAGGTATATTTTTTAACATTTTATGCGGGTTTGGGGTCACTTCATTGATAAGAACTTGCTGGAGGTCCTCGTACCTTTTGGGGTTAACAACTTTTAACGTCTTTCTAATCAATTTCATTTCCTTTCCTTCTTTCAGGTGAGTAAAACTGGTTCTGTTCTAATTGTTGGTGATTTCTGTAAAGGAGAAACTCCTACCAAGTGTCAGGTAATCCAAAGGATAATGATTAAATTACATTTTTGAGGATTTAACAAAATGTAGTTCGGTTTTTACTATTATTATATAAAAGAGCAGTCAAAAATCAGGTACTAATTCTAAAATTGCGACAGTTCTAGGGAACAAACGAGAAGGAAAGAATAAAAAGGGGGTCTTAGGCTTACTACCCATGAAATATTATTATTATTATAATAATAAACTTGCCCCTTAGGTTCTGAACTCCCAAAAAAAAGGTAGTAGAACTTCTACTACTATTTTACAGTAATCTAATTTCTTGATTATCTGGCAACGCTAACACTGTCAGCTGCTAAAGCATCATCACATGAGCTCTCAGCTGATGCCAGAGAGTCACAAAGAGAGCGCAAGAGCTAAAAAGCAGTCAAACAAGTGGTCGAAAAACACAAACAAATACATGTGCGTGTCTCATGTGTGTGTGTGTGTGTGTGTGTGGAAGATACGTACTCTCACTCTGCTCTTGCTCAGCTGCTCTGCCGGGGGAGCACAAATATTGCTGTTGTGTGCGTAGGCCCCATAGCAGTGTTGCCACTTTGGAAATTTAGTAGCTATATCCGGCTAGATATACTATTTTTTACTACTTTTTTGAGCTATGTTATTAGCCATAAATGTAGTATTATTTAATATTTAATTAGCAATTTTAGGAACAAAACAGTTAGTGTTTATGTAGCATTTTTTGCTTTGCAGATGCTAGTACAATTTTGCCATTGTTTTGCTGCCAAATTTCCTCTGAATATTTAATTAATATTATTTAATAAATATTATATTTCTGAAATTACTTCGTATTACCTTTAAAAATTTTTATGGGGAAAAATATAGTTGTATAGTTACATGGGGAAAATATAGTTGTGTTAAAGTTAGTTAAGAAAAGAAAGTCCCACTGGCTTTTTAGTATTACAGTCGATTTTTTAGAGTCCTTGGATTCGCTCAACAGCTGAAAATATCGTATATATATTCCATATTTTCAGTAATTTAGTTTTCCAGTCTTATAGGGGAAGTCCCCGAGTAATAAATAAAAATATAAAACCTCAAAATGAGGGAAATAAAATCTGACTTGGCAACACAGGCCAGCAGAGCAACATCAACAACCACTTCATCTTTTACTGTGCGCCGCTCTGCTCGGCTTTCGTTGTTATTGCTCTCTGCAGTGTGTGTGTGTGTGTATCTGTGTGGAGTGTGTATCTGTGTGTGTGCTTGTTGCCAGCCCAACAACCAGCAGGCAGTCAGTCAGAAGACGGCAGACTTGGCTCAGTGTAAAAATTTCCTTTGGCTCGCTTGGTCGATTGAGCTGTTGAGCAGGTCGACCTTTGTTGTTGTCCGTCGCGTCATTTGACATTGTTTTTTGAGGCGCCGCCGTCGGTTGCAACCTCACAGTGCGGCGCAGTTAAAAACGTAGCAACAACGCCTGAAATGCTAAGCCAGCAAAACGTAGTGAATATTAAATAAAAAGAAATAAAAACCAAAACAGGCAATAAAAATGTAAGAAAACGAAGAAGTGCTTCCCAAAAAATAATAATAAATAAAGAAAAAGAAGAAGTGCCAGTGTATTCGTGTGGTTTTCTCGACTCTGTGTGAAACTGTGTCATTCACTGCGAAAAAAAAGAAAAATAACAACGGCATTCAAGTTTTTCCTCGGCAACCAACTACCAACCATTGGCGGGTTATTGTTGCTGTTGCAGCTAGCTGCCACGGTTTGTTGCTTCACTGATTACGCGCAATGCAGCAGCAGCAGCAGCAGAAGCACCAACAGCAGCAGCAGCAACGGCGGCAGCAGCTGAGAGTTCAGTTGTGAAACCGGCGAAGCGCGACTGTTGCCAATGCAACGCTTAGAATTGGCACACCAGCAGCAGCAGCAACAACTGCAACAGCAGCAGCAGCAGCAACTAATGCAACTGCAACAACCACTGTTACGGTACATTCACGATGTTGCTGCTGCTACTGCTACTTTTTTTTCCTGCTTCTTCTTGCTGCCACCATATTGTTTTAAGCACTTCCTTTGCCGCAGCGGCAGGAACAAGCTTCCTTCCTCACGGGCTTCCTGTCTGTCCATCTGTCTCTCTGTCTGTCTGCCTGCCATCCCTCTCGAGGCAACCTCCCTCTCAGTCTTTCCGGTTTCCTCCCTCCTTGCCCTTGCGGCATTGTCAGGTGTTTTCTCTCTGCAACACACAGACAAAAATTTTTGGGTATTTTAGACAAGAAATTAGCTTAAAAATAAAATTTTATATGGTTATAAACGGAAAACATAAAAGTTTAATTGGAATGGAATTAGGAACAGGAAAAAGTGTTAGATTTCATTATCCCCATTGGCTTAAAGCCGATTTAAGCTAACTCTTGCTTAACTGGCAGTTGTAATTAACAACCACGTTAAGTTTTCTTAATATTACGAACATTAACCAATGATTAAGTGGTAAAAACAATCATTCTTTAATTTAATGTAACGTCATTTAGAGATTTCGCTTAAAGAAAGTTATCGATATACATTATCCCCTTTTTTCAAAGCAAAGTTTAACTGGCACTTGCTTAACTGTCGGTTAAAATGAACAACCAATTAATTTGTCATATTAGAAACAACATATAAACATCTGGTGATATTTATTATTTCTTTGAATCAATTAAATGCTATTTTGGGAATACAAGATTCTGAGATTTTCGAGCATGTTATTGATCTTTAAACTATTCTGATATTTTTTCCTGTGCACATCCCCCGGTTTCCTTGTTGGTTTCCTTCTGTGTATTATTTTTTTTGTCAACCCCGTTGACGCCTACGTGTTCAATACGCTGAAAAAACAACAGTACGAGTGGCTTAACCAGCAGCTTGTTATTTCTCACACCTTCCGGTGAGCCCCTCCACCCCCTCCCCCTCCACTCAAAGCCCCCTCTCGGCGACCCCCCTCTTTTAGCCCTCAAAAGCGCTAGGCCATTTATCGATTTTTTTTAGGTCAGACTAAAATTGCAAAAGCAAACTGGAATTAGTTGCGGATTCCCATGGACTTATTGTGAAAGCTAGAAACTAATGAAACAATAAACGGAATTTTCATATATTGCGTTTATGAGCTTTATAAACCTTTAAAACAACAAATAAATAAATAAAGAAATAAATAAAATAGAAAAGTGTTTAGTTTTCGGTAAAAAGCTCTAGCTGTGGCTTAAAAAAATAAAAGCTAAGTAAGAGCTCAGGTTCAATAACAATTTCTATGTGTAAATAAAACATAAAACCATTATTTAAAAATACAAATTCGGTTTAAAAGGTTTATATATCAAACTATAAACAACAGCAGCTGTTATGTAAGAAAATACTTGAACTACCTTGTGGTTAATATGTTTAAATTATGCAATTTGCTATAAACCATCTTTTTCTTAATGGCAATTAGCTAAATTTATTGATTGTTTTTTCCCCCTTTTAACTGGGGGAAACTACTTTTCACACGGTATTTCCCCATTAGGCTGTATTTTCCAGCGAAATTCTACCAATTGCTTGGCGTTTCTATTACCTTAAGTTCATGCATATATGCATTGGGGGGGATACAACTTTGTTGTTTCTATTTAATTTTCATGGAAAATTAATCGATCGCTTAACCCATTTCTATACTTACGAGAAGGATAGTCACAGTTATATAGAGACGCTGGATAAATCTCTCGTGGTAAGTGGGTTAGTTAGGCGACCCGAAAAACTACTCGCTGCCTTTCCAGTGAACCGTTATGCCAAGATGCATCTGTGGATGTGGCCGGGCCAGCTTCCAAAGACCGAAGAAGGTGTACACTTATCTATGTATATCATGTCATCGTCATCCATTGCATGTGCATCTCACGTCACCTCTCTGTTTCTATCTCTTTTCACCACACATATCTGTATCGTTCTTCCTGTTCTCCGCTCAGTTGATGTTGTGGAACTCGTTTTTATTTTTCTTTTTGATACCAATAATAATTCTACAGCTTTTTCTTCTGTGTGTTTGTCTGAGTTTATGACTTGCCAGTTTCAGTTTCGGTTTCTATGTATATATATTTCTTTATTATTCCGTTTTTATATGGACTCGGACTCTTTCGCAGTTCGCCAAATGCTCGTTTGACCTTTAACGGGGTGGTGCACACACAAAAATCGGCAACAATTAAGCTCATTCAAAACGCGAGCAATGGCACACTCGGCGACGCATTGCTAGTATCACTACACATCAGTTTTTGATTTAATTGTCCAGTGGGTGTGAAAATGAAACCAGAAGATACAAACCAAAGATACAAGCTACAAGTTAGCTGGCAAATTGGCTTCAATGCGAGTTGAAGGTTAAGTGTGACTGCGACGCGGAAATCAAGAAGCTTGTTAGTTATTTTTGTGAATTGAATAACCACAGCTGGCTCTAAACAGGCAATAGAAAATAAAGCCAGCTTTATGACAGTATTTGAAGTGTTAGGAAAAAGGTTTTAGTTATTTTATTTAACCCAATATAAAATAAAGAAAATATTGAACGCAAAGTGCAAAAAGTTAGTAATTTCAATTGGTTTTTATTGAAATTTATTAGTTGCCTAATTTGGTTGTTAAGTTTCTATATCTCTCTGAATATATAAATATTATATTTAATATAAAATAAATAAACTATTAAACTTTTGATATAAACCAAAATAAATACTTTCAATTGGTATTTATTAAAGTTTATTAGTTGCCTAAATGGCTTGTTCAATTTTCTCTAATTAAGACTCTTTCAATTAAATAAATTCCATACCTAAGTAACTAAAATCATATGGTTTCCTAGCTTATTTAGTTAACTTTTATTGCTTTGCAATTATATAAATTTCTAACAGTGCACGAATGACTTCGAATTGAGCGAATATTTTACTTGTGACAGGGCAATTTGTTGTATTTTTATTTATCTTTTATTTCGTTTACCTATTTCCCTGCAAAAATGTATCTTTGCCATAGCTTTGCATGGGTAGACCTGTTCGATATATTTTTGCTTTTTATATAAATAAACCTTAAACGATTTTTTCTGCGCCGCCGGGCCGCACGAAAAGTGTCAATGTCAGCTGTTGTTGGTGTTGGTGTTGGTGTTATTGTTGGTGTTATTGTTGGTGTTGTTGATGTATTTTAGCCACGAAAAGCAAAAACCGAAGCGATGGGAAAATCGGGAAAAATCGAAGAAGCCGTGCTAAATTTATTATTCAGCTGTCAGCATATAGGCTTTTCTCTCACTTTTCTCTCCCCTTTCCTTTCTCAATTTTCCGCTTCTAGTCCTTTTTTTCTATGATTTCTTGGCACTAACTAAAAGCTAAACCAAAAATAAATGTGTATATGTATATATGCTCATATTTTATAAATGACTGCAGTGCCTGGCAAAATGTTTTGCAAAACTGTTTCCGTCACAAAAGCACTATAAATATTGCTTGCACCTCCTTCACCTTCCTTTTTCACCGATGAAACACGCGCTGCTAATTGCACGCATATGCAGGGGGAATTCGTGAGATACAGATACATTTAACAGATACACTTGTCCGCTGCGGCGACTGCCCAGTTCCCAGATAATTGTTGTGCGTCTAAAAATGTGAATACACCAACAAAAAAAAAATAATGTACTATAACAGATGATATATCCATGTTGCAATCATGTTTTTTTCCATGGCACACGCCCCCGCTGTTGGAGATTCATAACAACAAAGACACACACCACAGCCTCCACTTGAGATGTTGCATGAGAGACGTCTCTTGGCTCCCACAACATTGTCAAAAGAGTGTTCCCCCTGTACTCCTCTTTCCATAGTCCCCAGCTGACCAAAAGAAGACATTCGTCCCAGCAGCAGGCACTGTGGTTTTAAGGCTATAAAATTGTTTAAAAAAGTGCTTATATTTAGCTTTGCTCGTCTTGACTTATTGCCTTCCTTATGGCTCTTCGTGTATCGTGTTAACATGGCTGACAACAACTTGTGCATTTTTAATAGAGGATTTTTCTTCTTTAAAAGGTTTCAATGTAGGAAGCCAATGTTGCATTTTGATAGTCCAGCTGATCGGGAATATTATTATGTTTGGTTTATGATCTGCCAAGCCTGGGAAATGAGCTTCGGAAATAGGTAAAGTTTGAGGAAATATGGTTGGTTAAGTTTCTGAAAAAAACAAAAATAAGTAATAACAGGAAAGGAAACAAATTTGGGGTCAAAGTATAAGTCAAAGTATAAAATATACCCTGTCAGTTTGCAATTGAATTGTAGGATTGAATCGGAAATCGATCATAACTAAGCTTGAAATATTCGCATTCTTTGAATCGATATTTTTCGATAAGTCAAAGTTTAAAAATCGACTAACTCAGCCAAAAACGCATTAATTTTAATTCGGAAAGCTTTCCTATGTTAGTTTTTATTAGGTTAATAAATCTGCATGCCCAATTTAAAATTTAAAAAAATTAACATTTTTGCCAATTTTTGAAAATTTTAATGATGTAACCTTATCTTTTTTTGAAATTTCGGAAAATTTTTCGAAAAATTTTTTTTTGACCGGACATGGCTAGATTGACTCGGCTGTTGATGCTGATCACGAATATGGGGTCGGAAATGATTCCTTCGTTGGGTTTCAAGCTTCTTAGTGAAATTATTATACCATGCAAAGGTATAAATATAATAGTTATTAAATATAAAATAAATACTTATAATTTTTTTGTATTAAAATATTTCTAGTGAGATCTTAATTTGATCTGGAATTTTTAGAGTAGGTTTCAGATCTTACCAAAGTTTATTCTTTGCATTCAGGAAAGGTTTTCCTTATAAAAAAAAAACATGCTGAACACTAGCATGTTTTTAAGTACGCAAATTTTATTGGGACATCCCTCATAATTCCAAGTATTATTTTATACTCTTTAAGGTATTATCTTTCGTAATTTCTGTATGCTATCCACTGTGCCCTGCCACATAAAGAGCTCTCAAGTTGCATTGCAGGCCTCTTTTTTTTTTCTGTGGTCCCATTGCTCTGCCCGCCCACCGCCTCCATTTGCTGACCGATCAGCGGGCTATAATTATGCGGTTGGTTCCCCTTTGATCAGAGCTCCGTCCCTGCTTTCCCCACTGACTATAGGAATACCCTAACCCCCAGCATCAACATCAACATCAGCGGCGGCATCTTCAAGATGAAGTTCGTTTTCGGTAACTGGAAACCAGTGAAAATTGCGCTGGTTTCCCTGATTTTTCCCCCTACGCTGCCGGCAAACAATTTTCGGCTACTTTTGCAATAGACTCCTCTTGCATTTCCCTAACGGCTGGCTTTTCCTATAATTTCATCTCCTTGTTTTTTTGTGTTTTTCTACTTTTTTCGTTCATCAAATTGAGTTAGCAAAATTACTATAATTTTGTGGGAAATTTTATGGGTCAAATTTCAGCGTCATGTTGACAATGCTGTCGCGGGGGGAAAACAACAAAAACAAAAATAAATAATAAAACACTAAAAAAACTAAAAACAAAAGTGGGTAAAGCAGACGCGACGCTGACCACAGCACTTATTTTTTCATATTTTCGTTTTGCTTTTTACTAATTTGCTTAATTAGCGCGACTTACATATATATATATTTAAATGTGTATATATGCAGCGGGTTGGTTTTGTTTTTTACACGATTTAATTGGGTCTATGTATTTATTTTTATTGTTTTTTTCGAGTTTTTTCCCTTTGGTAATTTCATTTGGGTCTCTTCTTGACTTGTTTCGGGCCTTTCTTATTTCTCTCACGTTTTAAGCCCGGTACAAGTTTATGGCTCAGCCTGAGAGCGACTGTGTCGTGAATGGATTGGTGGATTGGTTGTTGGGAGTTGGCCCGGAGTTGGTAGTGGAGTGTAGCAATATACCCTGTAACCGCGGGAATCCGGGCCCCCTCGATTAATGCCTGGAAAAACGTGATATGCGGCGTTTTGTGTAACTCGCCGTGAGAACATCGCCAACTTCAGGTTTCGCTACGTTTTAGATGACAGCCAGCGAATTGAAACGTTCAATCGGAATAGATTGAAGCCGAACTGCTGCACGTAGATCATTCAAGTTGTTTCTTTTGTCTTTCAGCTGCACAGTCATAATAATCACACTCCGAGTCACAGTCAGAGTCACATTCACAATCGCACTCGTAAACCCATTTGCATACTCACATCGGCGTTAATCAGTCAATTGTGTGTGGCCTTCGGAGTGTGAAAATTGCTGCAATCGCGCTGAGCATTGAACACTGAAACGCACCGCTGCGATTGATCCAAGTACCATGATCCACATGGTTGGTTGGTTGGTTGGTGATCCCATCCATCATCCGGTGGGGACGAGCCCTTGGAAATCCAGGGTCTGGGGCTGGGGCTGATTGCCCAAACCATTAGGTCAATGGAGTTGCTCTTATTTGTGTCTCTAGCAAGGTGGAAACTATGGAAAATGATTGGGAAAGCAGCTAGTTTTTAAGGGAGAATTTAAGGCACTAGGAACTAGATCATTTAGAGAAATATTAAACAGTTTGCAGTGCTTAAAACAATTTCATTTGCGTAATTTTAGGTATTTATTTGTATTTATCTAAAGCTAGTTCTAAACTAAGAATTATCTTAGGGCTAAGAGTCATAAGTAGCCTTTGGCTGTGTTTCACTTAATTTTCTCTTGCCAGTTTTCACATTTTTTACCTAAAAAAATATAAATCTTAAATTTGTTGCATTATTCAACCTTTCTTCGTTCTGCTTATGTATATTAAGTGGAGTATTCATGCTTAAATTAATTATATCAATCATTTATAAAGAAAGTCAGGTATTTAACTTGTTCTATATATTTACTTCCTCTAGAAAGTGATCTATTTTCCTTGGTGTCTGCGTATTAAGGTCACCAAGCATTAGTGTGAAAAACGATAATCATAATTTTACAATAATTTGATACAGATAATAAACATTACTTACAGATTTTCACTAATCTACTTTTAAAAATCAGTCCAAACTAATTTATATTTAAGGCTTCATGGTGACTAGAATATGAATTACTTCTTTACAGTAGATTAGTGGAAATCAATTAGTTTATGATTATTATTTATTATTTTTTGTATTCATTAAAAGCAAAAGAAAATAGGTCAATGTTTAAGATTACATAAAATTAGAGACAGCTGTCAGAGTTCTGCCTCAGACTACATAGTGTGTATTTCTTTATTAGCAACATTTTATTACTAAATGTAAACTTTACAAGCTATGGCGAAACACAGATGTATCTCGGAATATAGTACGCAATCTGAAAGTTTTCCCCTATTTGCTAGCTAGCTGTACCCATCTTGCTTCTTGCTTTTCCGTAATGATCGAAGTTGCGCCAAATCAATTTCCATTTCTACATATACTTTACTGTATGCTACGATGGCAGCGATGTGTGTGACCTCAAAGCTGCCCGGTTGGCTGACTCTCTGGCAAGCGAAACAAAGCGGTACAAAGATATATATATATATAGATACAAATGTATATAGATACATTTATAGAGATATATCAGCCGAGAGTGGAAACCGCAAAGCTAATTGCTTATGCACAGCGCATAACCTTGCCACTCCATGACACTTCTTGCTGAGTGAGCACTGAGGCTTGAGACCCTTCCAAAGAGCTCGGCCGAAGAATCGGCAAGGGGCACAGAGTGGAGAAAGCTTTCATCATCATCTACATCAACATCATCATCATCTTCATCATCATTATTGGTGTTGTGTGCAGCAGCCACGTTGAAAAGGAATGGTTAGCTCGGCTTGGCTTGTCTTAATTGAAAATTCACAGTAATGCCAGCTGCTGCTGCTGTTGTGGCTAAAACGAGAGGAAAACAAGAGGGAAAACGTGGAGGAAAAAGGCAACAGCCATAGCACAGAGAAAACACATTAAAATAATATAATTATTTTGTTTTGTTTTTTTCTTGCCTAGACTTATCTTTAAGCGATTTTACTTCTTTCCTCTGCTTTCAAGCTTGAGATTTCCGCATGCTTTGTCAACCGTGAACGGGCACGAACTTTCATTTTAAAAATTCTCGAAGCGTGTTGCGCACACTCAACACACAACACTAAGCTCAGTCCGCCCCATTTTCTAGTGGTGTCAATTGCTGGTTAGAAAGAGGAACCAACCTCCCCAAAAATCCCAAGTGTCATCATCATCATCATCATCATCATCATAGTGATCACTGTGCTTGGCTTTCTTTGGAAACTTTTTCATGGCTGCCAGCTTGGCTTAATTCTAGCTGCCACAACGTGCCTGGAAATGGTAATACCCTCACAAAGCATCATGACAAGGCCAAGAAAAGATTTTCAGAATCGCATGCATGTAATTTGCTAAATTAAAAGTCATAGAAAATTTTACCTTTAGAAGTGTTTTGCAGTCACACTTTCGATTTTTTCATGGCACCACCCATCATCATCATCATCGTTATAATCCCAACCAATTCCATCTCGAGTACACTCACCCAAAATTGTGAAAGTTCACCAATTTCCTAGGAGGCGTCCATTCTATTTTTCACACCTTTTTCTTTTACTTTTCCATGGGTTATAAATATGTTTCTCTGGTCCGTCATCTCTCTCACTTGTCTCGTGCCACTGAATCATTAAATTCACTCATCAGGCACGTTGTTACAGCCCCAGATAAGCTCTGTCTTGGATGTCATGTGCCGGGAAAATTCTTTCGCTTATTCATTATAAAGTTAAGATGGAAAAGTGCATGAAGAAAAGAAATGGCATGTGTCATAAATGGCGTTAATATGATATGTGTCATATATGATAATATGGTAGGGCTAATCATTAAGCAGAGCTCTAATCCGAAGAACCTTATCTTGGCTTTTTCTTCTTTTTAATTTTATGGATTTGATTTTAGAAAAGAATTTAGATTCAACAAGCTATAAAAGATTGTAAAAATATATATTGTATAAGAAAGAAATCTTAAATATTTAAAAAGTTTCTTATAACTCAATTTTTGCCCTAGTTTTTATACATTTGTAGGGTGAAATAGTCATTTCCTACCCTATAAATCATATATATTCTTGATCAGCAACAAAAGCCGAGTGGATCTAGTCATGTCTGGTCAAAAAATAAATTTTCGAAATTTTTTCCAGATAAGGGGTTACATCATTAAAATTTTCAAAAATTGGCAAAAATTTTTAAATTTTTTAAATGTTAAATTCAGTAGGCAGATTTATAAACCTAATCAATTCTAGCAAAAAGCAGCTTTCCGAATGGAAATTAATGCTTTTTTGGCTTAGTTATGAGTTTTTAAAAACCTAGATTTTTTGAAAAAACTGTCAAATAAAAATTTCAATATATTGATTCAAATAAGTCAAATATTTAAAGCTTAGTTATGATACATTAAACTATTATTTTTATAATTCAAAAGCAAACTACAAAGGCTTATAATCTACGGTATATCAAATTTAGGTTTCTTTCTTAATTCTAAATTCTAAATTTTTTGTTATATATGAAAATATCTTAAAATTATAGTAAATTTCATAGTTTTTATAAACTAGCAAGATTCTCTATTATTTATTTGAGGGAAAAGGGTTTAATTATTATTTTTATTTGCTTATATCCAGTGTCGTCTAAGGTTCTTAACTTAATGATTTATCAGGGAAAATCCTTTTATTTTGATTTCCTAACTTTACTTGAAGTTTAACTTCTAACTTGGATTGAAGCGAGACTTTTTGTCTAATGAAAATCAATCTGTACATTTTACATTAACCAAATAGTTGCACTTCAATCAGTTTCCCCATCTATTTTTCCTTCTCTTTGAAGCAAGGCTGGAATGGATCCAATCGGCTTTACAATTGGGTATTTGGGTGAAGGTTATCGGGTGTTCGATTCCTTGTTTTTTATGTTTTATTTTGTTGGATTTTAACACGCTGCAGACTCCAGTGTTTCCTCAGCTCCTTCCTGCCCCATCATCATCAGAGCTTGGGTTGGAGTTTTTCCAGTTTTTTCTTTTTCTTTTCTTTTTTTTTTTTGAGCCCAGCCCATTTCTTGGCTTCTTTAATGATGTGTTTTAATTTTGCCTTGTCGTTTCGCTTTTTTTTTTGCCTGTGAGAGATTGCGTAAGCAGCGGATGACGCCGTCTCTTACTTTCTTTTTCTTTTGGCCCAAAGTACAAGCTGAAAAATGAAAATAAATAAGAGACACATCTGAACTCTGAATTGGTTTTATTTTTCCACTTCTTGAATGCCTTTGTTTATGTGTACAATTAAATCTTTAGACTTGTTGTTCCCTCGATTGTTGAGGCATTTGCATTAATTAACTAAATGCAAGCTGGCGAAAAGCGAAAAGCCAAACAAATTAGCAGTTGAGCACCGCAGCAATCTCTAAAAAGTTCAGATTCACAAAAAATATAAATAAAGGAAACAAAAAACAAATAAGAAGAAACTTATAATACATTTCTGTAGTAAATCTAATTAACATATAAGCGGATTTTAGCTTAGCAACTCACACCAACATGCGCCTACTCAAATCACTCACATTCACACTCATACACTCATATATACACTCACATTCACATTCATACTCACACTCACTCATCCATTGCCAATTTACTTGGTGGCGTTGTTTTTGTTTTGTGTGAACTACGCAACGAGTCGAAAAACTCACGCGATCGCGTTTTCTAACGACAAATATAAATATATATACTCGAATATATATATTCACACACAAATATATATATATAGAGGCTAAGGAATATTTATGCGCAACTAAATAATAAATATACACACTGAACTGATATATATATAAAAGCTCATGGTACTGTGGAAGATTACCGAAGGGGAATTTATTACAAAATTGTTCGATTTCGTTCGGGATTAGGCGGGTTTAAGGCTTTCATCAAATCGCCAGCCAGTTGTTTCTTTATATTTTTAGATACAAATGTGTATAGCATGTCACAATTATTGTTTGATTTTAAGCCAAAGAAAATCTTGACAGCCATGAGCTCCACTGTACTCGCAGTTCTTGTGGAAAATTTGTGTTAAAGCCAATGAATGACACGCAGCACGAGGAGAGAGAAGTTGCCATTTTCAGAAAGCCAGGCCAAAAAGGGAATGGCCAACATAAAGTTGAAAGTTCGCTTTGAGACTTAATTTATTTTTTTATTTAGAAGAAAGTTTAGCTTAAACAAGAGTGAAAGATGGAAGAAAACAAACTGAATAAAATTAAAATGTGTGCAAAATCAGTCATCAGTCGAAGCAGCAACAACAAATGAGTAAATTATAGTGACAAAAATAAAAAAAAATAAAAAAGAAACAGAAAACAGCAGAAAAGTGACAGTGAATAATGTTGAGAGCTCCCACACAGCACATTGTGCAACTCGGCTTCGGAACGAAGACGACACCAACATCGACAGCAGCAGCAGCAGCAGCAGCAACACCAAGTGTCAAGCAGCAGCAGCAGCAGCAGCAACATCCGCGGAAAACCCTGCTGCAAAGGCTCAGGCAGCAGCCACACAAGCTGCACAAGGAGCAGACACATGATACAGAATATTATTTCACGCAGCAACAGCAGCAATCCGATGACAAAAGTCTGCTGTTTCTGGCCACAGCAATAACCTCAAATTCCGAGCAATTGCTGAAGAAACCCAAGAAAAAGAAAGAGCCCTGCAGCTACAATTTCACGGCGGCTCTCAGGCGCAACAAGAAGCCAAAACCAGCTGCAGCAACAGCAACAGCAGCAGCAGCAACATCAACCGACGACGACGACGGCAGTTGTCGCAGCATCACAAGCAACAGCAGCAGCAGCAGCGGTAGCGCCAGCAGCAGCAACAGTTTGTCTAATAGTTGCATTAACAATCATAACAACACTCATTATAGAAACAGTAAAAACAGCACTCATACCAGCAATAACAACAACTACATTGGTAATTACAATTGCAAAACAAGTGAACAACAAGCGTGGAAAGCAACAGAAACACAGCAGCAACACAAGCTGCAGCAACAGCAGCAACAGCAGCAACACAAGCAGCAACAGGAGCAACACAAGCTGCAACAGCAGCAACACAAGCAGCAGCAGCAACAGCAGCAACAGCAGCAACACAAGCAGCAGCAGCAGCAGCAGCAGCAACACAAGCTGCAGCAGCAGCAACAACTGCTCATTAGCAGGCCAAGCGATCGACATTATCCCAACTGTGGTGGCCACATCATGTCACCCACTTCGCAGGCGCCCACCCGAACCTCTCTCTTCGATTCCTGTCATCGAAAGATCCGCCTCATTGGCGGCGGTCCAGTTGCCTTCTTGGGCGGATTGGTTGCGTAAGTGTTGAAATATACCATAATATCCCATATATTCATATATATATTTATCCCATATTCCATATATATTCATATATATATATATATTTTGAATTGAATTTATAATGTTCTGGCCAAACAATAGCCTCTAGGTGATTTGTGGCTTTGGGGATAGATTATGGAGAGTGGAAAAGGGTAGTCCCCAATCCGGTCTTCTACTAAAGTTAGACAGTCTGTATAGTCGGTTGTATTATCCAGTTATATGATGATGACGCTGGTGGATGTGTCAATCATCTTTATATTAAGTAAAGTTAAAATACAAGAGAACTTCTTAAAGCACTTGGACCTCATCACTTATAAATTTGCATAAATTAAAAACTGGTCTTCAAAATGCAGATTAAAAGGGGATTTTTAAATATCAAAAAGTTAAAAGTTAATAGAGGAATTATAAATATCAAAAAGTTAAAAGTTAATAAGGGGATTAGTCATACTTTTGTGGTTTCAACGCAGGAGATACTTCTTTGAAGTAGACAAGATATAGATACAGATATATGGTTTCAGTACAGGAGATACTGCTTTGAAGTAGACAAGATATATAAAGTAACACCAAAACTTCCTTAATTATTTCACTTATTGGGTAACAAATATATATTGTTATAGTTTCTCCTGCTTAGCTATGATTTATGATCTAGTTTTTGTATATAATAATTACTATTAATGTCTTAGCATCAAAATTAAGCTCATTAGCGATCAACTTTCTAAGGTCAAGTCATGGAGAATTGCACAAAGTAATAATTTGTCGGCATTAGGGAAATACTTAGCTTACCCGTGTCAGAGGTCGAACAAAGGAAACCGAAAATAAAAAAACTAACGAACAATAAAGAACGCTGAAAACAGAGCAGAGCTACAGATAAATGTGGTATTTACTCATTTTTTATGGCTTTAATTACGAGCATTTCTCAAGCTGGCTTTTGTGGAGCTGTTTTTTCTTGGTGACCACCAAAAGCACTCTGTGGTTGGTGTGTGCAAATTCAAGGTTCAAGCGGCAATTAAAACATCACAAGAGTGGAGGCAGCCGAGAAACAAACAGAAATAGAAACTGAAACAAAGAGCGGCCCACTAAAATTTATGCATATTGCTGTTAGGGCCTAAAGGTATCACAAACAAACTAAAATGTGACCCCTCGAAGGTCACCCATAAATGAGCTGGAAAACCTTTCAGTCTAAAGGGAACAGCTTCCCTTATGAACAGATCCAAAAATGAACTTTATTTGATTTCATTTCCAAAGCAAAGTTAAACGAACTCTCTCGAATTACCGAGGTGAGACAACCGCAAAGCGTTGACACTCTGCCACCGAGTGAGCTCACAAAAGTGCGCTGAACTGATAATTAGTTAGGAAACCAAATATTGACACACATGAGCAGGCATTATGATATGCTATAGGAATAGGAATGGAAATACTATATGACCGGGAAGATGAACCCGGGGAACAAAAGCCCTTGGGTTCTGAGTAACGACAACTTGTTCACTTGTTCTTTCGGGGGTCTTTGCCTCTTGTAAATGCAACTCACATAGGCTATACATCCTCCAAAACTTAATGACTAACTGTATGCGAGAACCAAACCTCATAACAGCAGTCATTTGTTGTTAAGCCACAAAGATGTAGGAGGGAAGGGCGCCTTATGAAAATGATGGTGATGATAAACCTGTCCGGGCCTCGGAGAGTGTCAATGGCACACACTGTGAGCCATCATCAGGCCTCATAATAAGACTCATACCAAGATCCCGAATTTACATAATAATGCTCAAAAGTTTTTGATTGTCTCATTTGCTTTGGTTTTCTTCAAGAAGTCAAAAATTTGAATATATTTATACAAAAAGAAGAAGCCAACCTATGTAAACAAACGAAAAATTTAACAAAAATGAAGCTAACAAAAAGCGGAGACTTTATAAATGAGTAATATTGTCTTCGTTGAGGAAGAAACAGGCCCTCCTTTGTGGTGGAACTGTACTTTTGGAGGTAATTGAACACAAAGAATATATATATATATTTGTTCACACCTTAAGAAGCTTCCTGGTTGGAATATGTCAGCGATATGTTAATTATTTCTGTGGTTTTTTATTGAAATAATATGTTTAAGTTATATTTTTATTTTTACAAGTCTGAGATGTCAGCTATAACTAAAAAAATTGATAATGATGAACTGAGGTATTAAATCATAGCTTGTGAGTCACTGGAAGGGTCTTAAATCTTCAAATGTGATTTATTATATTTTGAAGTAACCCCAGGTAGAGCCTGTAAAATCTTTAAATTTGTTAAAAAACAAGCATATTTTGAATTTTATTGTCATTAGGCCACACTAAATATGTTTACATGATCATAAATGCTTTTGGTCACACTAAACAAGTCTTATTTAATCTTTAAAAGAGTTGTTGCCTGGAAATTTCACTCAACCAGCAGCAAAGGAAGCGGAAGTCTTTAGCTCTCTATACCCTCTGGCTCCAAATGCTTTTGTTACAATGAGTTTAATACGGTACAGTGAAGTCTATTGTATGTATTACTTGCACTTTTTTCTTATATGCATATACCTAGTCGTTGTATGTACTTTACTCCCATGTTGAGCTATTATTAATCTTGGTCGGTTCAACGTTTTTCCCCGTGGCCCTATTTTGGCAGCTGCTCCAAACGTTGGCTCGTTGGGCTTCTCGCTCCACATGCTTTTGGGCCTTATCATATGGCCAGACGGAGAGCTGGCCGTTGGCTGTTACCGTTTCTGCTCCAGCTGGTAGCTAACGTTTTAATTTCCTGTCCCAATTTAATATGTTTTGTATGCCATGCCCCGGTCTTTTATAGCTCCAGCATTTTGCTTTGCTGATTTAGGATTTACGAGGGAGAGAGCGAGCGATTTGCAGATATATTTTCGTTTACGATTCCAGCACAACTTAGATGGATGGGAGACCTTAGTTAGCTTTCCATTAGCTTCCAATTGCTAATCATCTGGGCCTTAACCCGTCGACGGACGAGCAGCTGTCACAGATGGCCACCTTGGGGGCTTGTATTCAGACGAGAACAGGTGCTCAGGTGGGACCAAGCCGCCGTTCATTGACACTTCACGCACTGGACCACTTAATGACTAACTGAGGGACTGACTAACTGACTAACTGACTAACTGACTAACTGACTAACTGACTAACTGACTAACTGACTAACTGACTAACTGAGTGACTGACAAAGGGAACAGCTGTTGGCGGAGACAAAGACCAAGCGCTTGGAGATCAAGCTCTCGAATTAGTGCAGCCAGCAGGCGTATCAAGGCACTTGGAGCTGAGTTCGTTACGATTACCTGGCCGCCGGCAGAGAGTCAGCGATGGGGAACCAGGTAATTAGCCTTCCAGGAGATACTCCAAGAAATGTTCTTTGACTTTATACCATATATATATCATTTATTAACGAGGCTTTGTAACTGAAGTAATCAAGAGAAAGCAGTTCATGTTTTATAGATCTAAAAATAATATCGTGACCCTAGAAATATCTAAAAATTTCTTTGTTAACCCAGAGAGATTAACGAGTCTTTGTAGTAATCAAGAGTAGGCTCTTTTCTTAATGTTTTATAACGTTATTTACTCCCTGGAAAATCTACCATTTTCTTTTTTAAACCCAGAGCCCCCTGATTGACCTCTCAAGAACCCAACGGAACTTGGAGACAAATGGCTAGAAATAACTTAAATCTTGAGAGCAATTACTCTTTGTTTTTTGGGAAGAGAAACAATTGCCATAAAGGCAACTGTGTGTTCTTTGGCGTATGACCCCCTGACCCCCCGGGGAACCTGGTTAACCGACCGGCAATTGTGCAACGGTAGCCGCCGGATAACGTTAGCTGTCCAGATGTTGACTGTAATTATTTGACCATTAGCCCAGACGATGTCTGGCAAAAGTTGAAGATTTGGAACACCGAGGGGGAACCCAAAGGTCAATGGAAATTAACCAAAAACTATGTCAAACTAAAGACAATTGAAGCTTTAAAAAAGTGACTATAACTTATTTATTTCTTCATTATCTAAAACTAAGGAAAAGCCTTTGAAAAACTAACATCATTCATATGAAAGTTCATTAAAACAAGAGCATTAGTTGTGTTTTTTACGGATTTGGTCTCTAATAATTGCTACCACAAACACACTTTGTTAACTTTTATTTGCATTTTCAATTTCACCCGCATGCAAAATTGCAAAAGCAAAAAAAATGGTAGGTAACTTATAGCTCGTAAAAGTTTACCTTGACTTCGGACCAAGTTCCGGCTGTGCGGTTTTCCCTCTCTGTCTCTCTTGGCCGCTTTTTAATCCATTTAGCCACATGTGATGGCCCGTCATCAGCTGCCATCCATCTACCTGTCGGTCTCTCTCTCTTTTAAATACTTTCCATTATTATTATTATTACTTTGTGTCTTTTTGTTTTGTTTTTTGCCTTCATCAGCGAAACATTAATGTCAGTTGTCGTCACCCGACTTTGGTCGGGATCGACCGGGGGGGTGAGGTGTGGTGGGGCTTGGGGGGAAACTCGGGGGGAAATGAGTCATCCAGCAAAACCCAACAGCTGCTGTCGTCAGCTGTGTTTGTGAGAGAGTTGCGCCGCTCTTCTTAAAGCCAGTTCTTCTCCCAGCAACCAGTCACCACTCTCTCTAGTCTCTTGTCACCAGTTACCGGTCACCAGTTACCAGTTACCAGTTCCCATTCCCAGCCAATAACTTGACTCTCTCACTCGGCATGGGATTCTGGTTATACCCGGCAACTTAAATATAATGAGTTGTACTGGATTCCCATAAAGATGTCTTATAGAAACATGTTCTTCTACACCTAGATCCTAAAGATCTAGATCTAAGACATATGTATCTTTTCAAACAAGCCGGAACCAAATGAAACAATTTTCTATGGGAAATTAAATATAAATTGCAAGCTTGATAGGATAGCTTCTATATGAGATTGAATTAAATTAGATCTGGGTTATTTGAACTTTAAAAAATTAAGCAAATATATATAAAATAATATTTTACCTGTAAATACAGGGTATATACCTTTAGATACATTCCATTTCCTACTCGTTTTTGTATGCTGACTGAGTGCCAGTGCTGTGGCCAAAAGCAGGCGAAACGGTACTTTTCGATTTATAGCCAGGCTTTTGTCTTGTGCCCAAGAGAAAGAGATAGCCACAAAGCCCAAAATGATTGGGTTTCGTTCACAATTTGGCAGAAGCTGATTCATGTCATCGAAGCTTTGGCCATTTTTTTCCCAAATAAACCCCCTAAAATCCACTGTCAGACATCCGCCTTGGAAAACGACTACAAAAAATTAAATTAATTAAAATTTAGAGAAGTTTACCTTACTTTTCTATATATTTATTATATATATTATCAGGTATAAATCAATGACAAGGCTTTAAAGAAGATTTTCTAAAGAATCTTTCTAATTAATTAAAAACACCGTTTAATATTGGTAATACTTTGTTGGAATGACTGTTGTTGTTGTTGTTGATTGTTGATTGTTGAAGTTGTTGTTATAGTTGTTAAGCTTGATTAATGCGTAA
Source organism: Drosophila bunnanda (assembly GCA_035046265.1). NCBI lineage: Eukaryota > Metazoa > Arthropoda > Insecta > Diptera > Drosophilidae > Drosophila > Drosophila bunnanda. The sequence goes on from JAWNOB010000075.1 coordinate 12,435,454, forward strand.
TTTCCATTGTTAATTGTGACATACATTTGATTGCATCGCATTGGGGTTGGGGTGAGGTATATGTCTATATGTCTATATGTCTATATAGCACCGCTCCCCTTGGCTTGTCTACCGCGTAAATGGAGCGTGGCTCTGATAGATTAATGCGTTCACCATGAGCCGCTCCATGGAGCCCACAGTGGCTGCCATTGTCTAGCTGCTTCCACATGCAAAATCAATAGAACTCCAAGCTGGCTCTCCACCATTTAGCCTGACATCTGTGGCAATCTGTTTCCTATTGTGCAGAAAACAATATAATTAAATTGGAAATTACTTCCCTGGAGACAAGCTCTGTTCTACAACAATTGAGTAGATATTAATGGCCTTTATCCTGTGGATATCAGGAAAAAAAAAAGAAAAGCTATAGCCGTGTAAATTGTTTTTAATTGTTATCCATATTTATATTTTGTGTAATTTGAATAAATGTAACTAAACACATTTCTGGGTAATAGGAATTTAAAATCTATTTAAAATTCGCCCAAAAAAAATCAATTTTGTGGTGATTGTTGTAAATATTCCAACAAATATTTATTCTTTGAAAATATAATGTGATTTCTACAAAAACCTCATTTTTTCTTTTACAAAATCATCCTAAATCCTAAGAATTTCTTCTCTTTTGTTCGTTTAATTAAGCTTTTTATATTGTATATTTAAAGAATACAAAATTCATGTTTTGCTGTCTCCGGCGTTTGCGATTAATTGAATAAATTTCTGGCTATTTGGCCGTTTGTGAGATTGTTTTTATTAATTTATGGCTGCAATTTTTGACACCTTCATCAAACGAGGGGGAGCGTGAGCGGGACAGTATGATGATCATCAAGGCTAATTGAAAGGAACAACAACAACAACAACAACAGCAGCAAGAACAACATACCGAAAACAACACGGAACAAAATGAATATTAATTGTTTTAAATAATTTTGAACTTGGCAAAGGCAAAAGGCAAACGGCAACGGCAAAAGCGCTGATGGGGCAAACGAGCAATTTGACGAAACGTTCTAGCATCTCACTCGCACAGTCTATAGCCATCCTGCTCCGGCAAACAGTCTGTTTCTGGGCCTGTGCCCATCTTGATTTTCATTTGGATGGCGAGCAGCTGTTTGATTGTCGCACACTTTGTGGTACTTTTTTTTTCTATCTGAATCTAGTACAGAGGGGCTTCTATTATTCGATAAACAAATGTATCAAATTTAAACTTTTCACGTTTAAAAAGTAACGATAAATATCGATATAAGGAAGGGGAACTTTGGAAAACTTTCTTGGGGGACACAATAAGCCATGGAGTGCCAAAAGTCATATATATATTGTGATTCACCATAAAAATCTTAATTTATTAATAATAAAACATTAGGAATTAATTTCTTAAAATATTTAGTCAATTTTTCAAGAATTTAAAAGGGGTTACATCATTAAAATTGTCAAAAATTGGAACAAATTTGAATTTTTAAAAATGTTTTATACAATAAGCTAATTTATTAGCTTAATAAAAAGTATCAGCAAAGCTTTTTGACTTTAAATTAATGCATTTTCTGTTTAGTTACGACCCATTTTCTTATCGAATTTATGACACAATTGTAAACAAAAAGGGTATACAAATTTCGGCTTTCCCAAATTAGCTTTAATATTTTCTTATCTCTAGTTTTATTTTAGCAAGATGATAGTTAAGGCTTTTCTAAATAAAGCAGAAGTACCACTATGATTTATTATTTAAAATTTTAAATGTTCTAGAGAAAAAAATGTATCATTCAAACGATTTGAATAATTTCTCGACATTGAAAATAAATTTAGAATGGCATTAAAAACCATTATAATGAATACACTTAAGATTTATTAACACGTTAATTTGCATACTGATTTCTATTGTGAAAAGATATATACATATCATATATTCCTTAAACTGGCTTGATCTCATATTGACCATATTGGTTAGGCTTAAAAGGTGCGATACATTGAGTGGGAGTTATGGCAGAGCCCCTTGAAGTAGGCAACACATTTTTAAAGAGCTCCATGGGGGGTTCCTTGCCACACAGACTGCACTGTACTCTCTCTGCCGTTCGTCTGCTTACGTTGTCTTTTCTGCAGTCTTCATCGACATTGCGCATTGGGACATTCGTCTGCGTCATTCGCGAAAGAGGAAGGAGATGAAGAGGAAGCAGCAGAAGAAGCAGAAGCAACAAGAACCCAGCGACGCGCGTTTGCATAACAAAATTGATGTGAGCTTCGCTTCGTACATTTATTTGCGCAATATGCAATAGTATATGAAAGCTCAAATGCAAAAAAACAAAAAAAAAACTGCCGTTACCAATTTCATTCAAAGTGCAGCGACCAGGTGGAGAGGGCGAGATAGCAACAGAAGTGGGGGAGAGTTGGAGAGCGTGGCGGAGAGCGCGCAGCACACAGCTGATTTGCTACTGTTTTTGTTCTCCCCGGGGTCTGGGGCTCCCTCTCTCCCACTCTCTCTCTCTCGTTGGGGCTTTGCTCTCCCGCTTCTAATGGCGCTCGGGCCCTCTCGCTCTAGCTGCCAGCAATCAAAGCGCGCTGCGCCGAGGCAAAGGTGCGCGACAGACAGACCGACAGTCTTCCGACAGCGGGCCGCACGCACGCAACAAAAAAAAAAAAAAACACAAAAACTTAAAAGAAATAAAACAAAACAGCAGTGATTCAATAAAACAACAACAATAAATCATAAAATAATACACTAGAAGAAAATTCATGTGATCGAAAGCTCATTTGCCACAGCTAACGGTACGCGTAAAGCGAAGCAACAAGAAAATACAAAACCGAGAGAGAAAAGTGAAACTAAACAAAACAAAACTCCAGGAAAAATAATAATGTGACTAAATAAACAAAATTGTTAATATATTGACTAGTTTTAGTTATAGATTTGTTGTTTAAAGTTATTCAATCTCAAATTAAATCTATGTTTTATAAAGAAGCGTTCAAAATTAATAACAATATAATGAAGTGATATTAAAATAACAAATCAATAAACATAACGAACCGCTACCGACGTAAGCGTAAACGTAAGCTTACGTCTTAACGTTAGCTTTAACGTCAACGTCAGCTTTGGCGCTCGCGTCACTCGTTTCAATGGACTTGAAAAACGCGTTCGACACCCCCCCGCCCCCAACCCCTTCCGTTCCGCCCGCGATTAACCTTCAAAAAAGTTTGTCATTTGTTTGGAACCCCTTCTCCTCCCCCCTTGTACACCATAGATCGACGCCGCATTGTCTGTTTTGTGAAGTTTCTTTTAATTTTTCTGCAATCGCTTTTGTTTTTCTTTCCTTTTTCGCCACTTGACTCACAGAGCACAGTTATGAATGCATATTGTCAATATATATATATTTATATAAAAAGATGTGTGCATATGGAAAAAGCCTTTAATGGGTTAATTGGTTAATGTGTAGTTTCTGGTGGAGCACAATCTGAAAAGCTCCTCGGGCTGTGAAATAATCTTATCTTGCGAGGAAGGTCTATTCGAAACAGAAAAGCTTTCGTTTCAATGATTGATAATGAGCAAGGGATTCAGTGTTGATTTTTGTATAAAAACAAAGGAAAATGTTAAGGGAAAAGTTAAAGTTAACAAGTTATAAATGTATTTAAATTCATTTAAAAATAGTAAAGAATTTCAAAGTACCAGAGAAAGTCTTTAAAAATAAAAGATTGAGTAAGACTGTGATATTTACGTTTGAAAGAATGGAGAACCTTCGAATATAGTATTTAAATTACATTGTTTTTTAACCATTGAACACCTTGAAAGTTCTATTGAATACCTTAAATCTTGTGTTTAAAATAACACCCATTGACTCAACTTTAATTGTTATCAACAAAAAACATTTTCCCAAAGGCAACAAGTGGTGTACCCTTCTCCAAATACAATGATTTCTTAATCTTTGCTTTGATTTATTCAATGCATTTGTAAGCCACCACCTATTTCTCCTATTTTCCGCCTGTTTTCCTCCTATTTTTCTCCTTTTTCTCTTTTATTTTCCATTTATTTTCCTTCTATTTCTCTCCTATTTTCCTCCTATTTTTCTCCTATTTCTTTCCTATTTCTCTCCTATTTCCCTCCTATTTCCTTTCTATTTTCCTTCTATTTCCCCTCCTATTTTCTTCCTATTTCCCTCATATTTTCCTCCTCTTTCCCTTCTATTTTCCTCCTATTTTCCCCCTATTTTCCTCCAATTTTCCTTCTATTTTCCTTCTCTATTCCTTCTATTTCCCTCCTATTTTCTTCCTCTTTCCCTTCTATTTTCCTCATATTTGTTCCTCTTTCCGTTCTATTTCCCCTTTTATTTCCCTCCTATTTCCCTTCTATTTCCCTCCTATTTCCCTCCCATTTTCCTCCTCTTTCCCTCCTATTTTCCTCCTCTAACCCTCCTCTTTCCCTGCTCATATGGTGGCTCATATATTCGGTTGACTCACAAATTGACATCGATCAAAGGAGGGCAGACGCCAGTTCTTTGTACTTGAATTAATTGTAATTAAGCTGCCGAACGTTGCCTCACTTCGGTTCGATTTGCCATATGATTATTTATGCGCAAACCTTACGATATTGTTTTTAATTGCTCAAGTTGAGGTGTTGGTTAGTTCCCTTTGCTTAATAGTTAATTACTAATTACCTATTGGCCATGTCAATGAAGTAAACAATTGTCCGGGAATGGTGTGAATCCAACTGGATAAATGCAATGCTCGCTCGGATGACGTAATTCCCGCCCGGTTGAGTGGCCTCTAGAGCCGCCCTCGTCATTTAGTATTATTATGTGTGTTGTTTTTTTGTATGAAAAATCAGACGAGTGAACGTTTTCAACCGGTTTCCACAAGCAGATACATTTTCACATATAGATTGCAACTCAGAGATGCAAATAAAGCCAACATGTGACCTGGAAGTAGCAGTGTTTATAGTCCTCTAGAGAAATAAGAACTCAAAATGGGTTATTTTCATATTAAAGTAATGGAAATATTATTAAAACATGGATGAGAACCACTTTTTAAATGTTAAAGAATATGTAATACAAAGACTATCCCTTAAGTAATTGTATTTCTGTTAGGTAAGAGTCCAAAATGGGGTTCCTTGTTACTAAAATAATGGTAATATTATTAAAACATAGATGAGTTTTTATTTTATAACAATAGAAGCCTCTTAGAAACATATATACTTCAAAGATCATCCCTTAAGTTATTGTATTTCTGTTAGCTAAGAGTCCAAAACGGGTTATTTAGATACTAAAATATTGGAAATATTATTAAAACATAGATATGTACCACTTTTTAGCTATCGGAGACTGTTTAAACATATCTACTTCAAACACTATCCCTTAAGTTATCGTATTTCTGTTATTTTTCATCTCTAAATGAAGTTACTTAAGGTAGTTTTTCAAAGAGAAAATCCTATGGGACTCATAAAACCTACAAGGTGCTGATTACTGATTTAAATACTGATCTATAAATATATCTAAATATTTTATAGTAACTTTATTGTGCCTAAAGTTCTCCCTTTTAAGAAGAACTCAAAGTTTCCCTTTAAAAGAAATAAAAATATTAAAGATAGAAAAATCTGCCTTGATCAACAAAGTCCATATAGTCATATATATATATATATATATTGACTCACTGACTCAACTTCATCTCCAACTCCAGTGTAATCCGAGGCAGCTCCATTTTGCGTCTTTAACTGGCCCACATTTGTGGGCTTGTGGCTGCCTTTTTATGTATGCCATTTACTTCATCGCACCCTGGGATATCGTGTATCAATGAGACGTTTATGTGGATGCCATTATTCTGTCACGTTTCCATGCTCATTTTGGCAGTAGATGTTTTTCTTTTTATATACATATATTTCTTGGCTGTGGCTGTGGCCTGGCCCTTTTGCCTCGAGTGTTGAGCACAAAGAGCTCTGAGACTGGAGCCTGAACCACAACAACACACATCAGTCAGTTGGAGTCGGAGCCCAGAGACTGAGCTAGTTAGACGGGGTCGTGTTTATGGCAGCCATAGACACCATATAGACCATTACATCATTCCCATTATGACACGATGGGCCTGACAATAAACTAAGTTTGTGGCGAATTCTGACAAAGAAAAGTATCTTTCTAAAAAAAATAAAACAAAAGGAAATTTAGAAAATATTTAATAGAAAAAAATACTAATAACAAGCTAGCTATCTTAGCTTAGAGAAACCGAAGTTTGTATACCCTTGCACTTTGATCATAAAAATAAAACTGTAACTAAGCCAAAAATTCACCAATTTCAATTAGGAAAACTTTTCTTTGCTAGTTTTTATTAGATCAAAATATCTGTATAATAAGTTTAAAATTTAACAAGATTAACAAGGAAGAAAGCTAGCTGCGAGAAACCGAAGTTTATACACCCTTGCAGTTTGATAATAAAAATTATCGTAACTAAGCCACAATTTCATTAATATCAATACGGACAACTTTTCTGTAATAGTTTTTATTAGATTAAAAAAAATCTGTATAACGAGTTTAAATTTTTATGAATTTTTGACAATTTTAACGATGTAACCACTTATAAAATTTTGAAATTTTTGAAAAATTGTCGAAAATTAATTTTTTTACTGGACATGTCTAGATCGACTCGACTGTTAATGCTGATTTATAATACATACGATTTATAGGGTCGGAAATGAATCCTTCACTAATCTTCAGACTGATATTATAATACCCTGCGAAGGGTATAAAAATGCATTTATTTTATAAGTTTCTTAAATGGTTTATAATGAAAATTATAAATATATTTTCTCAAGTTGTAAGAGTCGCTTTTATAGCCCTCGCGTGTGTATTCTGTTATGATCACTTTACACTATATCTTATCGGTGGTGTGTTGTTTTTTTTGCTTTTGCTTTTGCCTTTGCTTGCCATTGTCTTTGGCAGTGTAATTGTTGTCTGCATTCTGGCCCATTTGCGGCTATTAACTTATCATGGAACTCCCCTATATCTACGCTGTTGTTGTTATAGCCATTTCAACACCTTTGGCCACTTGCACCGCCTTTACTTTCAACATTGTCAACAGTAATAACAGTAACAACAACCCGTCCCCATGGTGTAGCATATGGGCGGGTATTTATCTATTTATCTATTTATCTAGCTAAATACATATAGAAAGGCACACAGTTGATATCAGCAGTTAGGGAAAATAACGATATAGGGCTCTTCCCATTGTCTATTGTCAGAGATGGTTCTTTGTTTCAGTCATTGTCTGGATATTAGGCAATACATTTCAATTGTTGTGCCTCTCTTCTGTAATAATAATAATCATTCCAGTTAGTCAGCCTATATATATATATATATCCATATTTCCCATTCGATTTCATCATATAAACAGCACGTTTCTGATATAGAAATATTAATATAAACAAAACGTTTCATTATGGAACATATGTGTGTCATATGAAGCTCAAGGTTATGTCTAGGGACTATGTTTTATCAGCAAGAAAAAATTAAGGGAGAACGAGAAATGATTTATTTTTGCCACCAAGATAAAAGCAAGAAATATAAATAATTTATTTATAAACGATTAAAAAATTCCCCTCGTTTCTGCTTTTGATAATTCTTAACAGGCTTAAGTTTAAATTGAGGTTTTTTGAATTTTTTACTTGTAAATCAAAGCCACGCTTCCCTTGCTGGCAATTTGATATTTGCTTTGGCTCTTATCAAGGGAAACTGTGATAAGCACCTGAAAGTTCAGACTTTTCAGTATGATATGAATATAAATATATAAAAATATATATATGCATATGAAAAGATAACTTATAAGCATGTGGCAACAGCAAAAGCCTTTTAATTGATAGATCCATATCATGGTGATTGGTTTTTGTGCGTAGAATATGGCTAGGAAGGAGGGAAAATGAAGTTGGAAAAGCCCCGTGCTTATGCACTTATCGGAAGTGATAAAGGGGGGTTAGGCAAGGGAAAATGAACTGGAAAATGGACAGGGACTGGGACATGGACATGTGTGCCCAGGGCCACTCATATGGCCCATTTCCAGAGACCTCCCCCCCTAGGGCTTTGTGCCATATGCTTCATATCACTCGATTTGCACAATAAATATATTATTAGGACAGGTTCTTAAAGGTTATTGATTATATTTATTCCCTTGAGGATAGAGTCTCCATTTTGGCTAATTGATTCTTCTTCTAAATATTTCAAATAATATTGCCTTATCGCAAGGTCAATGCCTCACACACACACACACCTTTGACTAACACACCACTTCGTGGCAATGCGGAACTGTTGTGTTGTGTTGCCAGTTTCAATTTTATTTATCACCATTTTTATGCACCCATTTTTAGGGGGCTCTTCGTTTCCATTTTCGATTTCGATTCGTTTATATTGGCTTTTAGTTTTAGGTTTTAGCTTGACTGGCAGCGACGCAGTTCGAAATGCGAAATAAAATCCAAACTTGCGAATATATTTGCGGCCTATTCTGTGACACACAACGAAGGTGTTTATTTGTATAAAAAACTAAGAAAAAAAATATATAAAAAAATAAATAAATAACAAAGTGTGGGGAGAACCCCCAATAGAACCCCAATTTTGTGTAAGGTTTCCGTGGAACTTCTTGTGAAATTGCGCAGAACCCCGGAAAGCAGGCATCTTATCGCGCCACATAACACGTCACTTTGATTGGCCACCGTGTGTAAATTGTGTGTAAATGTGGTGTGTGTGTGCCAGTGTGTGTGTTTTGGGTTAATGGTTTGTTTGCCCCAAAGAGGTTCTCGTTCGATCGGCGAAGTCATAAAACCGTGACACAACTGAGTAATCGACTAAGAGCTTTTCAGGAGCACGTGGTAGATACTTTCCTAAGAGATATGGGTCACGAAAATAACACGTTCCAAAAAGGAAAATTAAGAAAATATATTTAAACCAGCACGAAATATACTTTTACAATTTGCATAAGCTTTAAGCAAATTGTTTATAACTAGTATATAATTTTTAAAAATATTTTGCAAAGTATTTTCTTATATTTTCTTTAGCTTTGTTTTTATAAAGCATTGAAATCATTGAAAATAAGGTCAGATTGTAATGCAATTTTGCAAGGATTTTCCAGCTGTAGTTTTGCCCCTGATTACAGGGCTCCTCACCTGGCCTCGAGTTCCTGGCAATCTTTATATGCCATCGGTGGCTACACATCCGGTGGCAGTGCATTAAAACCCGAGACTCGAGCACAAGCCACACTGAACGACCTCTCAACGCCTCTTTGACCTGACACGCAAATTTGGTGCAAAAAAATAATACGAAAAATAATACAAAAAATAAATTAAACCCAAAGGTAGCGCTAGATCGATATATAGGGGGGAGGTCCTTGGCATTATTTGGCACTTGATGGAATAACTATTACCTGGCGGCACTCCAATTTTCCCCCATTTTCAGAACCGGGATGCGGGTGAATTTCCATTATCTGTCAGAGCAACCAAAAAAAAAAAAACGGGAAAATTCTCAGCTCACCTGTGCGCCATGCCTACCAGCAAATAATGGAAAACAAATGCGCACAATTGTCGGTTATATACAGTATAGTATATATTATGTATGACGACTATATAGTCCAGGTTCACGTGTGTATTTAGGCATATTGTATATGAGTTTTATCAGCACGCTTGGCTGCCTTCATGGCGGAGCTGCTGGGGATGGCATAATTATAATTCAGAACTAAGTTTATTTGTTTAAATGCTTAAAAGAGCCGCTTTTGCCTCTGATAAATTGAGTTTTTTTTTTGGCTCGCTGGGCACATGCTACGCACTTTTCCGGTCTCTTTGCATAAATGAAAAACAACAAAAATACAAAAAAAAAACAATTGTTGATTTTTCGCTTTTGATAAGAATTATGCTTTTTTTAAACTCTCTACTGGATTAGCTTATTATCAGGCCATGTCGGTTTGTTCAGATTTTAATAATTATAATTACTATATAAATAATTACTATAGTATTATAATATATTACTTTACTTTTTATATAAATAATTACTATAGTATTATAATATATTACTATAGTAATTATTTATATAATATTATAGTATATTACTATAGTAATTATTACTATTGTAATTCGAGTTGCAAGATTCGTTGTATAGATCTTTTAAACTTTACTAAATAATATTTATAGTAGTCATTGTCGTGGTTCTTGTCGTTGTGGGTTTATTTTATTTAAACAGATTATAATATGAGATTAAGGATTCTTAAAAAGAAAAAAAAGAAAGTCTAAATTGATATAATAATTATTTCTTGAACTTGTATAAGACCTAGAATATATTATTTCAGCAGTTTGAATTTTCTTTTAGCTATTTCATAGTAACCTTAATTCCTTAATTAAGTTGAGGATGATTTAGTTCTTCGGTTCCTGATTATAAGCAGAACCATCTAAGAACTTATAGATATTTCTTACTCATTTTACTCATACTTAATACTTTTTATTAACCCTTTCAAGTTCCTATTTGTTTTATCACAACTTACTTAGTTTTCAAGGTCCATAGGGTCTTCCTGTCAAGATATATTAATATCTTAAGACCCAAAGTCACCTTTAAAACCTTTAATAGCATTTTGTAAACCTTTCCCTTAACTTAACACTCAAATACCTCACTCATGGTTATAGTTCCCTGAGGCATATCGATCCGAATAAGATAAGATTTGAAACTATAGTTCCCTTGAGCATTTCGATTCAGTTCAGTTCGGTGGGGTTCGTTTTTTGGGCTAATTTAACTCCCATTTACCATTTGCGGGATCGTGCAGGTGGCAAGATGACCAAAGCAATGTAAACAATACCAAAAAATGAAAGAAACTCTAAGCTCAAAGGTGCCAACAACAAGAATAGTGGGTGTAACATTTGTGTCTGCAACGGATCCAAAGAGAAAACTGGCCAGTAGTGATTCCCCATCAACGTCCTCGACCTCGACAACGATATCAACTGTGACCACAGCGACCTCGGCATCGGCCCCACCGTCACCTCCGACCTCTTACGTGATTAAATGTCTGTTGAGAACGGCGCGTTTTATGTGGCAAGTGACGACAATACCCTCTAAAATCGGTGATACCATTGGTACCCTGTACCGCTATGCTCAGGATTCAGTCGATAGTTTTCTATGCGTAGCTGGGTGAGACTCCTTTTTACAGAAATACTACAATATTTTACTATATTTATTTAAATTTCGAGTGTGAATTGTATTTAATTTTCTATTATTTTTGTATCTTTGCAGCAAGGCCCGTCGCAAGGAACGCGATGGCGATCAAAATTCAACAGACACCAAATTGTATTTGGAGGAGAGTGTCCTAGAACGTAAATTACCTGAAGCTGATCTCAAAGCCTTAGTGGATCTTCCAGCTGGTTTGGATTACAATGAATGGCTAGCGTCACACAGTAAGTTCTTTTTGCGAGGAAATTATTAATTACAGGGTATCAAGTGTGTATTACAATTTAGAGATCTAAAAAGGTGTAGAATTTGGGTATAGTTTTTGTGATTTTTAAAGATTTTGAAACACTTCTTTGAAAGTTTTTTTTGTATTATTTCCTGACTGATATATTCTTATATTTTGAAATGTTGTGATAATTTTCTTATAGGTATAGTTAGGTAGATAGATAAATATATTAATATATAGATAAATAGATAGATAAATAGGATGGACGGGTAGATGGATAGATGGATAGATGGATAGATCAATAACTAAATGAATTTGAAGGTCGATCGATAGATAGACAGACAACTGATAAAGCTCCTTTAAAACCTTTAACATATTTAAATTTTTATAAGAATGCTCTTAAAATTCCCAAGTCTAAATTCTGTGACTACGCAAATGTTTAACTCTCCTCGGTGGCTAAATTTACTAATACAATTTAATGGTGAAAGGAAGCAGACTGCACTTATCTTCTTATAAGTTTCCTCTTCTTTTAAATATCATAAATTTAGCTTTATGAATATTTATTTCAATTCTCTCTACTCCCTGGTACAATTTCTCACTCAATAAATCTTTCTAAATTAAAAATTCACGTGATTTTCAGTAAATTTTCTCGTTCGATTTGCTTTTATTTAACCCCCATTGTTATTGTCAGCTTTATCGTGTGATTTACAAATGAGTTTCAACAAGCGGGTGGCTGCCTTTGGCTGCTGTTTTTGTTTGGCAAAAGCTGATAGTTGATAATGCCGCCTAATCTCGCCTTTGGCCACTTAGTGGCGGCTCCGGTTGAGTGCCCCGATTTATGAGACACTACCTACCGGAGGCCATTAAACTTATATATTATACACAGTCGTCCAGGCAATGAACTTAACCAGAGAGATATATACAGTCCGACCGATTAAGCATTATCTTTGGGCTGCAGTCTGGCAAGTGTAGGGGAACCCACATAAAATCAGGTGATCCCAATTTTATTTAGAAAGTTTAGTTTTGTTATAAAAGTAAGACATCAGAGTCTTTTTTTACAGAAATGTATATATTCCCTCATAGTTAGTAAAGCTTACATCACTTTGTAAGTTAATAGAAATGAAATTTCGGTTTTTTAGACACTTTATACCTCCACCCTTAGCTCATATTTTTTGTGAGTCACATCTTAATTAGCCTGAAGGAGAGTCTTCTTCTCTGGTTACATCATCGTAGGAGAACAGAATCGATTTTGAGTCGAGATTATTACATCATCTTGTAAATAATCTGTTTGCTGGGTGGCAGAATGCAAATTACACAGCTCTTTGTTGACTCAAATGAGGCGAATAATTGGCAATGTATCAGCAATTTGTAGCCCCCCAAGGGCATCCTCCTTCCATCTTCAAGCTTTTCCAATTTTCCCCATCTCCCTTTGGTTTTTGGAAAAACAATCAAAGCCAAACTGTGTTTGTCGTGGGCGCAACGCTCAGGGTCAGTACGATGGCGTCAGCTGCAAGTTCATATGCAAATTTAATATCTCAGATTGCTGACTTTGGAGACTCATTCCCCTCCAGGGCTTATCTTCGAATTGGGTTTATTTTTGCTCCAAATACTGGTGCCGCTGCTTGGCATTTCATAATGCAGCTCTGACCGGCTGACGTAATGAGGACACTTGTGCAAATATTGGTTCGACATTGACCTCTCCGTTCAATACATATCTGGATGAGCACATAGCCTTTTCTTATCTCTGTAGGCCAGGCACAGGAAGAAATCAATACCAGAGGCAGTTGATAAGATGGTATCTGTGTTCCGAAATTATCGGAAAGTTTGCTATCGGTGGCTTGAATATATGAAAAGAGCACTCATTTGATTTTTCAATGGAGTTAGTGCAAATATATGAGTTATTTGACCTCTTCTGGGCAGAATTTAATGTCAGTGCTTTGATTTTTAGGAACATGATCTAATTTTTCGATTAATTTATCGATCTAATTATCACCACTTGCTCTAAAACACTAAAAGTTGTTGCCGAAAAACCTTAAATTGTTTGCTTTTTTTAAAACGTTTACTGGCAAATAATTGGGATAAATCCTATCTTCTGCTGAGAAAGAACACAAATCCATTGACTTTTGAAAAATTAATCGATTATTTACATAAAGATGATATTTAAATACTATCTCTTCATCGAAATAATCGATTATTATGATTAATTAGAAGGAGGTTGCTTTGGTAATAAATACTTAATTTAAGTGCTTATAGTATCTTTTTTTTTCGAAAACTTAAAAATGCTACTTCCTTTTTATTAATTTAAAATACGCAACGATTTCTAAAGCAACCACGATTATTAATCGATTTTTCGTACTCCCATTTCCTTTCAGCCCTCGCTCTATTTGAGCACGTGAACTTGGTCTATGGAACTATTAGTGAATTTTGTACACAATCCGGTTGCGCCGACATGACCGGACCCGGCAACAGGTAAGCCAACAAATAAGCCCTAAATATATATATATATTTAATATATATTTAATTGAATTTTCCACAGAACGTACTTATGGTTCGACGAGAAGGGCAAGAAGACGCGCGTGGCAGCGCCTCAGTACATCGACTATGTGATGACATTCACCCAAAAGACGGTCAGCGACGAGTCGATATTCCCAACCAAATACGCCAACGAGTTCCCCGGCTCGTTCGAGTCGATCGCGCGGAAGATACTACGCTTGCAATTTCATGTGATAGCGCATCTGTATGCGGCGCATTTCCGAGAAATCGCGCTGCTCGGCTTGCACACCCATCTAAATCTGACGTTCGCGCACCTCACCGCCCTGCACCGGCGCTTCAACCTGATCGATGAGAAGGAGACGGATGTCCTGCGCGACTTGGAGGTGGCCCTTCGCCTCACCGACGACACTGGCGGCTGTCAGGATGCCTCGTCCTCGTCATCGGTTCATGAGCACTCCTCCGCCGCCTCAGCCGGTGACCTGCAGCCTCATCAGCACCAGCACCAGCAACAGCAGCAACAGCAGCAGCAGCATCAGCAGCAACACCACAACAGCAGCAGCAACAGCAACAGCACCTCCTCGGCGGAGGCCCTGCATGTCAATTCACAAAGCAACAATGGCAGCACATCCGCCTCGGCATCCGTCTCCCTGATCGATGGCGATGCGGCGGCGCCGCCAATTTGCACGCAGCCAGAGGCGGGAGCGGGCTGCAAGCCGGCCGGCAGCAGCGGCCTGCTCGGCGGCATACTGGGCGACCTGACCAGCGGCGAGTTTGGTGATACAACGCGCTACTGCACCTCGGCGGTTCCTCAGGCGGCGACGGCTGCTGCGGCAGCGGGAGCGGGAGCGGGTGGAGCGGCGGCAACCGGAGCACCGGATGCAGCCGCTTTAAATAATGGCGCGGGCGCACTACATTTAAACTTTAGCAACAATAATAACAATAATCATAATCTGAATCACTTGAACCATCACCACCATCACCATCACCACCATGGACACGGGCACCATGGCCATCATCATCATGCGGCGCAGCAGCAGGCACAGCAGCAGCAGCAGCACAGTGGGCTCATACAGTGCAATGCGGCGGGCGGTGGCGGCGGAGGAGTCGGAGTCGGAGTGGGAGTGGGTGGAACCGGAGGAGCCACTGCAGCTGCATCCTCCACCACCACGGCATAGTGTGCGGCTAAGCAGGGAGCAGTGAAACCAGCAGGAGCGCCGTCAGCAGCAACAGCCACAACAAAAAGAAAAAAACATTAGAAATACTAGATTTACGCAAAAATGTTATTTAATGTTACATCTATGATCCTAAAGTTGAAAATATTGTAAAAATAATAAAAACAACAAAAAAATAAGAGAAAACATAAACTTGCAAGAAAGCTAAGTGCAAATACCAACCAACAGCATGAGACACAAGCAACAAAATTATTGAAACGCTAATCGAAGTTGGCATCGTAGTTCCGTAACGTTGATTTAGATATGTACTTATTGTATAGAGACAGAGGGGGTGGCCAAGAGAGAGGGGGCGAGGGGGCTGCAAGCATAGAGTTTAGAGTTGTCGCGTGCTTATGCTTTACACGTATTTTAACCTTCCTCGTCTAAAACTACAAATTAACACAGAGATGAAATGAAAAACAATTCCTGACTGAAGCCCGAGTGCAAATGCAAAGTCAACGCCTTCAAGGCAGCAATAATAATAAAGAGTTTTGAACTACTCAAAAAAATAAAAAACCAACACATGATAAACTTCACTATAAAGATATATATTATGGAAACACAGGAAGATTCAATTTTTGCTATATATATTTTTTTCAAATTGGTTTTCTTTTATATTCGTTTATGCCAAAATTATGAAGTATTGAATAGAAATCATTAGTTTCTTTTTTTTTTGGAAATCTTTTGAGAATGTGTTAAAAAGTGTGCCAGGATTAGGAGATAATATCGATAAATCAGTACTGTAAACGAAATTCGATGCATCCGTTACATAAATCGATTTCTTAACATTGCGGTATATATGCCATTAATCGATATTCTGCTCGAACTAAAATATTTGGCAAAAGAAAACATAAGTTAATAAATTTTTCTTCTGTTTTTCATTTATATTGATAATACCGATATTTTATTGTTAAAATTTATATTTTTCGATATTTAAACTTGCAGTTTTTTGACACATTTTAAGGGATTGGGAAACTCATCTATTCTTTGACTATAAATTTGTTACAGCTTGTTTTGTCATAGATTATTTTGGACTTTTATAGGTTCTATAATTTCATAAATTTTTTCCATTATTCATTTTATAATTATAAATTTTTTTGGCAAATTTATTCTGTAGCATAAATCATTAAAATTCCACAATTCATTCATATTTTCCAAGCAGTGTAATTTGTCACCTCACCGGTCAGTCTGAAAGTAAGCACCGAAAATTCACATTCACTGACAGCGAATTGTCGCCTGCCGGTATGCACCGAATATTTCACGACTTATTAAGTAACACACACTATGACACCAGCGAAGGCACCAGATAATCTCCGCAAAGTATGCTACGAAAGAGAACACATTCCACACTCCACACACTCTCTACACCTTGTTAAATTTTGAAACCGCGTTGGTGATCGATCGGAACAATTAATTAAAATATATAGGGTAATGGGTAAAAAACAAACAACCAGATTTATGCTTCTGCCCGGCAAATAGAAGGGACTTGTATGTTGTACTTACTCACTGTATTGTGTTGTGTTAATAGCCCATAGCGAACTCAAATGGCAATGAAGGAAACTTACTTTAGCAAAAGGGAAAACCGGAAGCTGACAAAGGCATTCAGTGTAGAATATTAGAGGAAAATTTTGTGTATCACAATGGTTCACCTCCCCCAAATGTACTATGTAGATATTAAAGCAACTTGATCCAGAGAACTACTACTACTACTGTCCAGGCAACACACACACACACTCTCTAACCTTTGATCTGTTGAACTTTTAACACACAGGTGTATTTATATGTAGGTATGTGAGTTATTAATAGAACACAGGTGCAAATAGAATGGAAATGAAATTGAATGCAAAGCCAAAAACCTTTTATGTCAGCAAACAAACAAAATAAGAACAAAAACCAAGTGCAAGCAAGGCAAAAGCATAAAAAAAGAGATAATAAAAAATAAACTGTTATGTTCAATTGAGATGTGAAGTTTTAATTGGGTTCGAATACAAGCTTATTCCAAAATTTTATTAAAATTGGATAATAAATGTGGGACTTATAAAGGATTAGTAAAACTGAAAGCGTTCAGCTATCCCACTCGCACTCTTGGGTTTGAGTCCACGCTGAAATAAATGTGGGAGTTACAAAGGAATAGTAAAACTGATAACGTTCAGCTATCCCACTCGCACTCTTGGGTTTGAGTCCAGGCTGAAATAAATGTGGGAGTTACAAAGGAATAGTAAAACTGACAACGTTCAGCTATCCCACTCGCACTCTTGGGTTTGAGTCCAGGCTCAGGAGATAAAAAATTCATGATTTCTTCTGGATCATTTAATTTTCCTTTGCCTTTCAAGCAAATCCCAGTAGACTTTAGCTTAAAAACTTCTTATAAACAACAGAAAGTAAACTGTGGCCCGGTTCGTGTCACTATTTGTACGTATGTTAAGTCAGTCAGTCAGCAGTTAGCACATTAGTTTCGAATCAAATTCAAGGCAAAATTTCTTGTTCGAAATATTAAAGTGCATCGGTCAAGATGGCCGACCCAGGCTGGTGAGTAGCACTCAGAGTTCAGAGTTCGCACAACCCATGAACACACTCGAATTGCAGGCCCAACACGCGCACAACTCCCCATCGCAGGCTGAGCGCCTCCCTCGTGGAGATTGGCAAATCCTTTCGCCATGCGGACTGCAGCTTCCTGATCGAGACCTCCTTTGGGATCAGACGCTTCCGGTGCCACAAGCTCATCTTCAGCTGCGCCTCGGAGGTCTTCGATCGCATGCTATATGGCGACTACTCGGAGGCCAGCAGCGGCGAGGTGCGACTGGACGATGTGGATCCGGATATATTCGAGAGATTCCGGGACTATCTCTATGGCTACGAGTACCACAAGCTGCAAAATTACGATTTTGAGACATTGATGAAGCTGTGCGAATTCGGGAACAAGTATCTGGTGCAGTCCATCGAGGAGGACTGCGTGCACGAGCTGCTGAGCCGGAAGGACACGTACGGCATGACGGAGCTGCTGCAGCTCTTCCAGTGCGCCCATCGCCTCAACAAGCAGCAGATGATCGAGCAGGTGGGCTGGGTCCTGCGGTGCAACTTCACCAGTCCCCTCACCCAGTCGGGCGTGTACGAGTTCAATCCGGAGGTGTTCAAGTCCTACCTGGAGGTGATTGCCGGCAAGATGCCCGAGTCGGATCGCTTTTGCCTGCTGGAAATGTATCTCAAGCACAATGGCATCTATGGCATCGATGGCCCGGCTGGGGAAGTGTCTGCAGAGGCGTCTCCTGGCGGCAACAGCGATGGGGATCAGTCAGCAGGTGACCTGGCTTCGATCAATCTTCCAATTCCAGCAGCAGGAGCAGCAGCAGCAGTAGCTCCTCCCGCGGGTTCTGTCTACCTGACCAAGGAGGAGGAGAAGAGCAACTATATAGCCGATCTGGTGGGATTGATTAACTTTGCCCGATTCACGCCCCTGGAGTTCCACGATGGTCCCGGCCAGTCCAACTTCCTCTCCCTGGCCCAGAAGTATGAATATATGTACAAGATCGCGCGCAATGGCGTCGCGGAGTATGACCTCAAGGTGGGGCTGGATACGGAGCATTTCTCGGACAATCGGAGGCGTCGGGATACGCCGCCACCACCGCCACCGCCACCACCGCTATTGTCCTGGCACCATGCACCACGGGTCTGTCGGCGCCATCGCACTGCAGTCGGACGATTCGATCTTTGAGTCTTGAATCCATCCACACCCACACCCACACCACACGCGCCACACACACACAAGTTGTTTTTGCCGTTCACTTTATTCAAATTATGAATTAAAAGGATTCGAGAAATCGTTGTTGGTCTCAAAGGAAATTTCGAATCAAAAGGAGCTTGAGCTTAATTTATTTTTAAATGAATATTGTTTTATTTGCAATTGTTATTCAATGCTATTCATACTTTTGAATGCCTTAAACAAATGATGACTTGAATATGGAGAGCAAACTGGGGCTATTGTTTAGATACATTTCATTTGTAGCCCATTTCATTGAAATTTTTATACTACAAGTAAGACAAATTAAAGCTAATAATTATTATTTATTTGTTTGCATTATTTCTGTTTGAAAGGCAAACCTGTTTACAAGCTAGAAACGCTGATAAACAAACGTATACTGAACCGCAATTTGAGTTCTTATCATCAGTTTGGTGCTAAAATGTATACATAGCTCTTTAAACACTCGGAAAAAATTATGTGACCTTTAAAACATTCAGAAAAAAATATAAGTAAGCCTTTAGATAATATTCTTTAAGGCTTGAATAAATTAAGAAGGTATATGTTTCTGTTAAACGATCAGAAAGACTCATATTTTTACCATATACCCCTAAAGGGTATTAAAACTGAGTGAAGGAATCATTTCCGACCCCATAAAGCATATATATTCTTGATCAGCATCAACAGGCGAGTCGATCTAGCCATGTCCGGTCAAAAAATAAATTTTCGAAAATTTTCCGAAATTTGAAAAAAAGATAAGGGGTTACATCATTAAAATTTTCAAAAATTGGCAAAAATTTAAATTTTTTCAAATTTCAAATTTGGTATGCAGATTTTTTAACCCACTAAAAACTAACATAGGAAAGCTTTCCGAATTAAAATTAATGCGTTTTTCGCTGAGTTATGCGATTTTTAAACTTTGATTTGACAAAAATATTGCCATATAAAAATCTCAGTAAATATTGATTCAAAGACAGCGAATATTTTAAGCTTAATTATGTTTTTAGAATTCCATTGCAAATTTCCTCACTTGTCTTCAGTTTGGATTGAATTAAATCTCATATGAATATATTTAAATATATATAAATTAAGACCTTAAATACGGAGATCTGTTTTTTAAAGACAAGTGCAGCAGTTTTCTCCACAACAATTTATCACGAAACTTAGCTTCAGATTTAAATTGACCTTGTTTACTATATATATTTATGATATTATATAATTTCTAATATTTATTTCAATCTACCCATTTGAAGATCTTTTTCATATATGTATTTTGTATCTCTAATTCACACTCATCTTTTCAAGTGCACCTCCCGACATATCCATCTCACTGCTCCCACACAAGCGATTTTATGCCAGCTGGCGACCTGTTCAGAGAATTGTACCCTCCTCAAAAGCAGCTCTCAGTTGAGTTCTGATCGTGGACCGAGACAGACCTGGCAGAGTGAGTGGAAAAACACTCAAATAAATACTCGAAAAAAGAGCAAACAAATTCATATCACCGGCTAATTGAGTAAATGGCAATCTCCGCTTGGACGCTTCTGCTGCCGGCGATGCTGATCGCTTGGCTCTCAAGCTGGAAGGTGGTGATGGTGCTGGCCCAGGTGCCAGGACCAAGGACACGTTACGAGCCCAACTGGGCCAGCCTGGACCAGAGGCCACTGCCGAGGTGGTACGACGAGGCCAAGGTGGGCATATTCCTGCACTACGGCGTGTACTCGGTGCCCAGCTTTGGCTCTGAATGGTTCTGGACTAATTGGAAAAGTACGTATAGCTGCGATATAAATACATTTTAATTGATAATAATTTTACTTTCCCACCTACATTTAGATCTTCGTAATCCGGAGTACATACAGTTCATGCAACGCAATTACAAGCCCGACTTTAGTTATCAGGAATTCGCTGGACAATTCACCGCTGAGCTATTCAATGCCACACAGTGGGCGTTGCTTTTTCGAGATAGTGGAGCCAGGTTTGCAGATGTTATATAAATACTATATAGAATAGGCTCCTCTGATCAGTAATCTTCAGATACGTGGTGCTCACCAGCAAACATCACGATGGCTTCACGCTGTGGCCCTCCAAGAGCAGCTTCGGTTGGAATTCCCTGGATGTGGGTCCCAAAAGAGACATAATCAGTGGGTTAACTCCATATAGATGATATCATTTGATTCGTAAACCCCATCTCTCTTATACAGAGGAACTTGCTGCCGCTGTTCGCAAGGAATCAGACCTCAAATTCGGACTCTACTACTCCCTCTTCGAGTGGTTCAATCCCCTGTGGACCGATGACAAGCTGCATCTGCTGATCCAGCAGCATTTTGTGGACCGAAAAGTGCGTCCCGAGCAGATGGAGCTGGTGCAGCAGTATCTGCCCGAGATCATTTGGTCCGATGGCGATTGGGAGGCTCCAGCCAAGTACTGGCGCTCCGAGGAGTTCCTGGCCTGGCTGTACAACGATAGTCCTGTGCGGGAGACAGTGGTCACCAATGATCGCTGGGGATTTGGCACTGCCTGTCTGCATGGGGACTTCTATAACTGCGCTGATCGCTTCAATCCTGGCATCCTGCAGGCCCACAAGTGGGAGAATGCCTTCACCCTGGATAAAACCAGCTGGGGACAGCGATTCGATGTCACTCTGGCGGACTTTATGACCTCCAAGGAGGTGATCAAAGGTGGGTCAAGGTTAAGCAGAAGATCAGTTCATAAAGTGTACAAATTAAATCCCAGAGATCGTCACCACTGTCAGCTGCAATGGCAATGTCCTGATCAATGTGGGACCCACCAAATTTGGCACCATCCTGCCCATCTTCGAGGAGCGTCTGCGGGACATGGGGCGCTGGCTGAAGGTCAACGGTGAGGGCATCTATGGCTCTGCTCCTTGGATCTATCAGAATGACACCATCACGCCCAATGTTTGGTATACGCGGCGTCAGGAGGCTTCCAATGGCAGCGTTGCAGTCTATGCCTTTGTCCTGGACTATCCCTATGACACCAATGAGCTGGACATTTATCCTTTGGGCAGGGACATTAATATTTTCCAAAATGTGCTGTTGACGGGCATAGACATAGGCACAGGTGGCGATATCCTAAATCAGCAAAGCACAAAGGTGGTCATGTTGGGCATGGAGGATACCAAAATTCAGGTAAGGAGTATATTCAGGATATAACTAAGCTGTTTCTTAATTCAATTTTCCTCTTTTTAAAGTGGACTACGGATCGTAATAAACTGCACATTGTGTTTCCTCCGAAGAATCACATCGACAAGAGGGGACTCGACTTTGCCTGGACCTTTAAGATTACTATAACGTAAGGTAGTTGTTTCTAAGGCAATCATTAACTTGTATTAGTTAGTATTTAAGAAATATAGAGTCTAATATATACTCGATTGTTTTTGCATTTAAACTTAAAATATAGCTCTAAAATAATTATTTCTACGGCTTAAAAAGAATGAGTTCTTATTTTAAATAAAGAAACCATTTCAATCTCTTTTTGATAATTTTTTTGTAATAACTTTAAGTTGATTTTTATATCCTTTTTGATTTTTTAAGAAAGAAATACTAAAGTTATATTAATTTTTGTCATTTTTATACTCTATTTGTATACCCTATATTATAATTTTAGTCAGAAGCTTATAACACTGTGAAAGAGTCATTTCCGACCCTATAAACCATATATATTCTTGATCAGCATTAACAGACGAGTCGATCTAGCCATGTCTGGTCAAAAAAAAATTTTTTGAAAATTTTTCAAAACTTGAAAATTTTATAAGGGGTTACATCGTTAAAATTTTCAAAAACTGGCAAAAATTTTAATTTTTTCTTTTCTAAAATAAAGTATGCAGTTTTTTAAACCTGTTAAAACATTGCAGAAACCCGCTTTCCGAATTGAAATTAATGATTTTTTGACCAAGTTATGATTTATTTTTGATTCAGCCGATTGACTGAATTCCCATACATAATTCGGGTTCTTTTACAGGGTATTATAATTATAGTCAGAAGCGTCAAAATCAAAGAAGGAGTCATTTCCGACCCCATGAAGTATATATATTCTTGATCAGCATTAACAGCAGAGTCGATCTAGACATGTCCGGTCAAAAAATAAATTTTCGAAAATTTTCCGAAATTTCAAGAAAAGATAAGGGGTTACATCATTAAAATTTTCAAAAATTGGCAAAAATTTTAATTTTTTAAAATTTCAAATTTGGTATGCAGATTTATTTACCTACTAAAAACTAACATAGGAAAGCTTTCCGAATTAAAATTAATGCGGTTTTGGCTGAGTTATGCGATTTTTAAACTTTGATTTGCCAAAAAATAGACATAAAATCTCGGTAAATATTCTGTTGAAAATTGCAGACATATATAAAAAACAACTACTCTTGATTTAAAAATATTTGTTGTTGAACTCAGCTTTCTTCTGTTTAATGTTCCATTTTTATACCATTGCAGGGTATTATCATTTTAGTCAGATGCTTTAACTGAACTGAACCTTCCTTCTGTTAAATCTTCAATATTTATACAATTCCAGGGTATTATAATTATAGTCAGCTGCTTTAAATTCAGTGAAGCAGTCATTTCCGACCCCATAAAGCATATATATTCTTGATCAGCATCAACAGGCGAGTCGATCTAGACATGTCCGGTCAAAAAATAAATTTTCGAAAATTTTCCGAAATTTGAAAAAAAGATAAGGGGTTACATCATTAAAATTTTCAAAAATTGGCAAAAATTTTAATATTTCAAAATTTCAAATTTGGTATGCAGATTTATTTACCTACTCAAAACTAACATAGGAAAGCTTTCCGAATTAAAATTAATGCGTTTTTGGCTTAGTTATGAGATTTATAAATTTTAATTTTTGACCAATTTCCGATACTATCCTATAATTCAATTGCAAACTGCAAGACCTTTTGAAGTCTTCTGAAGACTTCTGATTCAATTGCAAACTCTAAGAGTATACTAAATTCGGCTCCCAAAAGTACCCTTATTTTCTTCTAAATATTTATTATGGTTATCAAACCCTTACCTTACCTTGCAACAAATAGTATTTGATGAAAGCCAGAAGTTGAAACATATATTTCATTTTATTAACAGCAATGCAGTCATATAATTTGTTCTAAATTATCTTTTACAAATTATTATTCAATTATATATACCGTTCCATTTTCCAAAAGAACAAATAAATAATCGTACAAGAAGGATTTTTAATAATAATTCTTTTATAAAATGGAATAAATTACATTCCCGGTTTATTCGAATATTTTTCCTTGAGTCTTTAATAGAAGAAACCAGTTAGCCTCCCTTCTTGTCTATTATTTTTTTGTATATATTTTAATTGTCTTTACTTGGGTTACTTTCACACCCTATGGAGTTGTATCCGACTTGGCCAAAGGTGTCCGATGCTTGTGGGCTGCCAGTTGGGCCCGGGAGAGAACCCCGCCATCGCAGGTGATGCAATGATAGTGCGTGTGCCGCAGGGCGTAGGAGCAGGATGCGGAGTTGCAAGCCTCGTTGCCGGCCACCTTGCGGAAGCCTGCCGAGCGGACATAGTCCTGGCGCAGATGCAGCCGCCGGTGGGCGACCACCTTGTTGGAATCCGTGCAGACATAGTCGCATTTGCGGCAATGGAAGTGCGAAGTCTTCCTGGAAGCTGCCACACTGGCGTCATCTGAGGATAAAGAAGAGAGTTCTGAATACTTATTGTATATATTTATAATATCCTAGCAGGATATATATCTAGCATCCTTTCTTTAAACATTAAAATTAAGCAAAGTGCAAGCAACATCTCACCTAAACGCTGCTGCTGCTGGGCGGAGGACTCCGTGACTCCTCCAGCTGAAGCTGCATAGGAGCAACTGGCCACGCCGCACTGCATGTTGGCCCGGAACTGACGGAAGTCATCACCCATCAGTGTGTCCATCCTCTCGTGCCGGGCCGTGTGCTGCACGAAGCGCGTCTTGTCGCAGAAGCTATAGTGGCAATCCCGCCGGTTGCAATGGAAGTGCGACTGGTGGTTCCTATAGCCGCACCTCTCAAAGCGGCAATCCTCGTTGAAGCGGAACTTCAGGTAGCCAGTGGGTATGTCCTGGTCCCGGCTCCGCCTAACCGGAGGACTCCTCCTCCGTCCCGCATCCGAAGATGCTGCAGACACCGCCGCTGTTGCAGATGCCGTTGCCGCTGCTGCAGCATTGAGCAGGAGCAACTTCTGATGGGCGGCATTCTCTAGGAGGAGTCTTACATCCAGCAGTGGTCCAGCCACTGCTCCTGCCACTGCTCCTGGAACTGCTCCTGGCACGGCCAAGGGTTGACTGGCTGCCGCCAGGAAGCTGGGCAGCAGCACTTGCCGCTGGTAGAGGTCAATTAGCTGCTTGAACTGCAGCAGATTCATGTTCAGAGGCGGGG
Organism: Drosophila bunnanda; assembly: GCA_035046265.1. NCBI lineage: Eukaryota > Metazoa > Arthropoda > Insecta > Diptera > Drosophilidae > Drosophila > Drosophila bunnanda. The sequence goes on from JAWNOB010000075.1 coordinate 12,460,704, forward strand.
CCACACCCACTCCTGCTGTGGTCGAGGCCTCTGGCAGGGAGGGACGCATGCTAAGATCCTCGGGCTGATCCGCATCCAAGTCCAAGGACTCCTGACGCAGCCGGGAAATACTCTGCGCCTCGGAGACTTCCTGTTCCAAGGAGGAATTCACATTTTCGGGATAAAAAGTTCCTGCTGCTCGGACAACTTTTATGAGGGATTATAATTTATTTATTTAGTTAATTATTTTTATAAATTTATAATTAATAATCTAACAGTTTCCTGCATGAGCAGTTCCAAAGACTTACCTGATTTCCTTTCCAGTTCCCTGCAACTTGGCTTCCTTGAAGCTATAGATTCGATTGGTTGTGTGCTAGGCTGGAGAAATATAATATTATAAATTTAAATTTGATATATTTAAATAATTTAATAAATTAATTAAGCAGTTTTACCTGTGCCAAAGACTCAATGCGGCTACTCTGCAATGGGGCCTCAGTTCTCACTGCCAGACTGTTGCTCCGACTGGACTGATCCCCTGTTCCGGATGTTGGGGCCCAAACGCGACCTCTCTTCCGGTTCCGACTAGGATTGAGATCTGTGACCAATGATGATGAGGATGAGGATCCTTCGTGATCCGTGCGGGGCAATCGCTCCTCCAGGCTGTCCCCCATTGAGCCAGAGGTGGAGGCGGGTGCTGGGTGATCGCTCCTCTCCAGCTTGAAGCTGGTGAAGATGGCCTGCGGCGAGTGCTGAGCCTGCATTGAAATGAAAGCCATATAAAATATATATTTATTGTTAATATTTTCAGTTAGTGAACAATCGGAATGTATATTATTCCCCCAATGCGGTGTGGGGGCGCCTTTCATGGAATTAAATTACTTTGGCATGGCAGGGCCGTACTCGATGTCATTGTCAGTCATAGTTTTTGGATATTGAATTTTTGGATTTATGACAAACAATCGGCCGCAACCAGTTTATTACTCGTATTTCCGAAATTACTGTTAATGTTTGTCGCTGCTGGCCCAAAATGTCACTATTTAAATTTTGTTCACGCATCAAATCAATAATAAAAAGCCGAAGAGAGAAACAACGCGTCGAGGGAAAAAGCCAAAACCAAAACAAAAGAGAAACCAAATGGAATAATAAATACAAGTGCAACTTGTTGATACCCTAAAAAAGATATTGAAATCCCATAAATGGGATTACGAAAGTCGCAATTCAAATAATTTTTCCCTATTTAGAAATATTTAATTAGGAAAAGTAATGGATATCAGGGATATCGTAACGGAAATACCTTATGATTGATACATTTATCAAGGTATATGAATATTTAATTATTAATTAATTAATATTTTAAGGATAGTTGATATTTATCAATATTTTTAAATGACAATTTTTTCGACAAATAATCACAGCTTTAAAAATATCATAGTTAAGACAAAAATTACTTAATTTTAATTCGGAAAGCTTTGCTATGTTAGTTTTGATTAGGTTAAAAAACTTGCATACTCAATTTAAAATTTAAAAAAATGAAATTTTTTGCAAATTTTTGAAAATTTTAATGATGTAACCCCTTATCTTTTTTTGAAATTTCGGAAAATTTTCGAAAATTTATTTTTTGACCGGACATGTCTAGATCGACTCTGCTGTTAATGCTGATCAAGAATATATATGCTTTATGGGGTCGGAAATGCCTCCTTCACAGCTTTGCAAGCTTCTGACTGAACAAAAATGTTGAAAAAAGTAGTATACTTAAAACAAATATTTTTAATATTAATAATTATATAATTTTAATTCCCAACTAAGTAATTAAATGTACAGCAGAGTATATTCGTACTTTTTAACAATAATTACACCGAAAACATTGAAAGACAACGAAACGAGTTTGCCTTTGCCCGGATAAATTGTGGCTCACACACTCATCTAGCCGCACACACACCTTATTTGATTAAATACGCTTTAAGTGTGTATAGAAATTGTTTATGATATTTATCATATTTATTATTGCTATTGTTAGTGCTGCGTATCGGATCCCTGCCATCGCCATGCGGGATTATCGAAGGGGTTCGAGTGTGCAAGGTTCGTGGGCAGTGGGTGGTGGTGGTGGTGGTGGTGGTGCTGGTGGAGCCACCCGTAGCACCACCTCGACTCCTGCCACCGATTTGGGTCACCAACACAGCTCCCCCCGAGGCGATCCCGACAATGTTGTTGCTGCGGCTTATTTCCCAAAAGAATGCCGCAAATGGCAATGGACAAAATATTTATTCAAATTTAAATTTTTATTCACACTGAGAAAGCACTGCGAGAAATGTCGAGTTAAGGGGTCTTGATTTTGAAATTAAAATTTTAACATTTTAAAATTTAGTTTTATTTATTTATTTAATGTAAATAAATTCTGATAAAAATACAGGAATTCTAAGAAGAGGCTAAAAAAATAATGCTCAAAAAAGTTGTTTGTCAAAAAATAATTTCACTTGGAAATATAATTATTTTGAATTTTTTAAATCAAAGGAATTAAAGCAGGAAAAATTTATGAAGTTAATTTAAATATTAACTAAATATATATTACAATATGGATTACTTTTATATGTTTTAAATAATTTTCAGCTTTTGGAAAAGGTCTAAACTATAAATAAAAATAAAGGTTTATATTAAAAAACTTGTATATTCTTCTTCGAAATTATCAAAAAATCAACAGAATGTACTTTTTAATTAATTAAATGTTTTTCTTTATAAATTATATATAAGTATATTATATATATTAAAATTTAAGTATCTATCTTTTGTCAAATCATTATAAATTATTCTTAAACTTCGCAAATAATTTCTCCAAAGCAGAACTCTAAAAGCATTGCAATAGCCCAACCAATAAAGCTAAGAATCTCTCAAAAATATCCCAAAAAACCCCAAAATCTTTAGCTTAAGATTATGGTAAATTAGTTAACTATTTTCGCAGTGTACTGGCCATGTACAGTGTGTGTGCACACCAAGGAGAGTGGCGCGTGGGCTGGGTAATCGTAAGCACACACAAGTGCGATCTGGTGCGTGTGCATGAGCTCGGCTTGGCTCGAAAACAGAAAACAGAAAAAAAATTGTAGAAATTATGAAAATGACAGTTAAAAGCACAAAGCCATTGGGCTGGAGGGAAGGGTATGGGACGACAGGTGGGGCAGGTGGGGCAGGTGGTGGAGTGCCAACGTCGTCGCCACCGCCGTCGACGCTAGACGGGCAAATGAAATAAATGCGGAAACACTCGTTGTCAATATTAATATGACGAATATGGCAAAAACCAAATCCGAAAAACTCAATTCAACGCACAGCACACAAAATGCCGCATTAGGGCCCATCGATGGCGGTCAGAGGGAGGGGGCTGGGAAGTGGCCAGAACGGCTGACGTTGCACACAAATAGGCGCAAATTCCAAATTACAATCGAGCCTCGGTTTGGGTCGCAGACAGACCGAAAAGGAGGACGCAACTGGGTCGAATCGGAGCTCAAGTATTGCCAATGAGAACTTGCTAAAATGAACTTGGAAAATTGCACGAAAATGTTAAGAAAGTGGCCAGGAAGGGAGCTTAAATAAACCCTTAAATAAACCCTCAAATATTGCCAATGAGAACTTGCTAAAATGAACTTGGAAAATTGCAGAAAAATGTTAGGAAAGTGGCCAGGAAGGGAGCTTAAATAAACCCTTAAATAAACCCTCAAGTATTGCCAATAAGAACTTGGTAAAATCAACTTGGAAAATTGCACAAAAATGTTAAGAAAGTGGCCAGGAAGGGAGCTTAAATAAACCCTTAAATAAACCCTCAAGTATTGCCAATAAGAACTTGGTAAAATGAACTTGGAAAATTGCAGAAAAATGTTAGGAAAGTGGCCAGGAAGGGAGCTTAAATAAACCCTCAAGTATTGCCAATGAGAACTTGGTAAAATGAACTTGGAAAATTGCAGAAAAATGTTAAGAAAGTGGCCAGGAAGAGAGCTTAATTAAACCCTTAAATAAACCCTCAAGTATTGCCAATGAGAACTTGCTAAAATGAACTTGGAAAATTGCAGAAAAATGTTAGGAAAGTGGCCAGGAAGGGAGCTTAAATAAACACTCAAGTATTACCAATGAGAACTTGGTAAAATGAACTTGGAAAATTGCTTAAAAATCTTAAGAAAGTGGCCAGGAAGGGAGCTTAAATAAACCCTTAAAATACAAGCTCTAAAATACTTTACCCTATATTTATTTATTATTAATTTAGCATACTCACACTCTTGTAGACCTCCACGAATCGATTCTTGGGCGGACGACCTCTTTTCCTATTGAAGAATCCATCAATCGAGGTGATCTGGGTGGGCTGGGCAGGATCACCCGGACTGGAGCCCTCCAGATCCATAACTGCACTGCTGCTGGACTCCATTCCGAAAGGGGACTATAAAACAATAAATGATTTTATTTAAAACTACAGGGAAATGCCTGTCTTGTGACTCAATCACAATCTGGTGCCACTCAGCAAAAATTTGAGGCGAATTTTCACTATAAAGGGGCCTTTGACCACCTTGAAAGGTCAACACACCCGACATCGATTGGAGGTCAGGTTTCGGCGCCAAGCCCTTTAGCCGGCAATTGCAAAAGCAGTTTTTCCCCAACTTATATTATCGTCTTCTCTTTTTGTTTAAATAATTCCATGAATATTTGGAAATTCAACTGTATTTTTGTCTTATTAATTATGGCTAACTAAGAAGTGCTCTTACCACAATTAACTATTATTATTTAGCTTTAACTTTTGAAAGATATTTATATACATATATTCCTGTTTAATCTGATGAGCTTTTCCTCACACGAAACTCAAATACCACTGCCTTAAGGTTTCCTTGCAGAACTGGTTAAGGTCTTGGCCAAGACGGAGACAATCTACCAAGAACACTTTGCATACCTCTGCCTGCATATGACTTTGATAGGGATCGATATTTGCCATGCTACCTTTGCTGCCAATCCTCGTTCCTCGCTCGTTGGCGAAATCTGTGAGTTCTTTGGTTACACCATTAATAAATTGATCTCCAGCAGCAGCAGCAGGAGAAACTACAATGGTTGCAACGTTTTTGTCAAAGAATGGGTGGTCCCATCCAGCAATTAAATGGAGCTAAGCTCAGGTCTCCTTGGAACGCCGACGATTGTCTGCTGGCGATTAGCAGCCGGGTTTGGTTTTACCTTCTTACCACCGGTGGAGATAGACATCTACATACTTGAGGGAGGAGCAGGAGGAGGTACGGGCAGGGGTCAGCATTTTTAGTCATTTAGCGAAGGCATATCCATATAATTCAATTCAATTCAAGCGGCCACACAAAGGACCAGATTCTTGAGATTGCCAATGCAATTGACAATTTGAAGGTTGGGGTTTTTATCTTGCATTTAAGACACACACAAAACTACACACAATAGGGCTTGATTTTGTTTGTAGAACCCACCAACGGTATTCCGCTATCAAGGTCACCGCATCCTGGGTTATGTATCTTTTTATTTTAACAACTTTCGATCACTTTTAATTAGCACTGATGGTTTTTTTTATACCGTACGCTTGAGCGCCACCGAAACCCGACTGCCTTCGGCAAGTACTGTTGCTCGAGTGGCCAGCGGATCGCCAAAGCTGCCGAGTCAAGCCGAAGTCAAGTCGAAGTCAGGCCGAAGCCAAGCCGAACTTAAACCGAACTTAAGACGAACTTCAGACGATCACAAGCCGATCTTCAAGCCGAAAGCCTCCACACGAAGCCAGTAATCAGCTGATCCCTTGACCAATACCAAAGCCTTATTTTGAGAAGGCTTCCAGACTTGGTATTAAACCTAGTCTTAACTCAAAAATTATATATTATAAAATAAGTTTCATTTTTTTTCAAAGAACAAATTTATTAAAGAAATGCAAACAAAATCAATTAGGTAAAGCAACACAATAACGATCGATTCATTACCAAGTCAAGTTCAAAGTCAAGTTCAAAGTTCCGTTTAGATAAACTTCACGCCGCACACGCACTTCCTGATCTTGGCGTCCAAGTTACGCATCAAGTTAATGAGATCCTGGCAAAGATGATCCCTGTCGCAGCATCCGTTACAAGGGAGACCTCCGGGACCACATGTTGGGGGTTTACATGGCGGTACTGGTGGCGTAACTGGTGGCTTTGGGGGAGTGGGTGGCTTAACTGGTGGCTTTGGGGGCGTGGGTGGCTTAACTGGTGGCTTAACTGGTGGCTTAACTGGTGGCTTAACTGGTGGCTTAACTGGTGGCTTAACTGGTGGCTTAACTGGTGGCTTAACTGGTGGCTTTGGGGGATTGGGTGGCTTAACTGGTGTCTTTGGGGGTTTGGGTGGAGGACAGGGTGCCGGCCAAGGCAGGAAGGTTGCATCGGAGAAGTCGGCCAATCCAATGATCAGGATGCTTGCTGTGAATGAAGTAAAAGGGGGATGGATCCCTTTGTATAAACAGTTTCCCGGATTAAACCATAAGCGTTAATTACCTATGAGAACGACAATGGTCAGCTTCATGATTGTTTCTCGAGGGGAACGACTTGTTCAGGACCTGGAGGGGATCTGGAACTGATGCCAGTCTTGGCTGTTGACGAACTTTTATAGGTGGCCTCTCCTGGTGCACCTGGTATCCACGTAAACTTATTTTGCTAAAAATGGATTCGTTGCGGCAAAACATTTGTCGGCAATGTCAACAGTTCAGTCTGGATTGGACTCTGGTCGATATATTTGGGCAGGTTCGATCTCCTGGGCTTAATTATAGAAATGCCTGAAATTCTTAAGCAAACTTTAGAGTTTAAATAAATATTAAAGCATTTATAGTTAATTATTGAGAATTTAAGAAAATGTATTATATAGCTGTTGATTTAGCTCTATAAAGAACAGATAACTTTATTCTGGGGTCGACATTTATTTAAGCAATTTATCATGATTAATATTGTAAATTGTTAAAATTGTTAATGCCTTATTTAGCTGAATATGTAAAAGTATCTACATTTCAGCAGGTATTTTACCTTAGGTTCTAGCAAATCCACAAACCTGGGGCTTAGTGTATGGAAATTCTTATTTAAAAGTTATTTCTACTTAAACTTAGTATGCTTTATCTACGTATTAGATACAAATATTAATCAACAATCATCTCGGAAAATTATTTTATATCTGTTTTGTATTTTGAACCATTAAAAACAACAGAGAAATAACGTTTAATTTTCTTATTTGTATACCCTTAAAAGTAATTAAATTTCAGTTAGAAGCTTGTAACGCTATGAAGAAGTCATTTCCGACCCTATAAACCATATATATTCTTGATCAGAATCGACAGCCGAGTCGATCTAGCCATGTACGGTCAAAAAATAAATTTTCGAAAATTTTTCGAAATTTCAAAAAAAGATAAGGGGTTACATCATTAAAATTTTCAAAAATTGGCAAAAATTTTAATTTTTTTAAATTTCAAATTTGGTATGCAGATTTATTAACCTTCTAAAAACTAACATAGGAAAGCTTTCCGAATTAAAATTAATGCGTTTTTGGCTGAGTTATGCGATTTTTAAACTTTGATTTGCCACCTCAAAGTACCTTATTTGTGTTAAACAAATACTATACAGATAGCTAACTTTGCCTAAGCTGGTTATCGAGGAAGTAATTTTGAAATTTATTATTTGGTAAATGTGTTTGCTAACACAGAATGAGGAACAAGTCTGTAGGGAGACCGATCGCTATAAAAACCTCTGCTTCCACTCTGGTTTATCACAGCAATCGATTGCCTCAGCTCCATAAGATATCACTCTTACAAGATTCTCCCAAGGATTCCAAATTAATTCAAGATGAAGTTCCTTTTTGTGGCTATCCTCGTTGTCCTGGCCATCCAGTTGGTTGCATCGCAAACGCCAACCACCACTGAAGCGGCCACCACGACCACTTCGGCTTCTGGCACCACCACAACCACTGCGGCTTCTGCCACCACCACGACCACTGCCTCCTCCACCCACAAGATTAAGTGCAACAGGAGCAACAATTGGTGCCACACTCGCATCCCCAAGAGGAAGTGCAAGAACCCGAAGAGGTGCATCAAGACCGTTGTGATTGTGACCCGCAGGAGGGGTTAAGAATTAGGGCTTATATCGAAATAAAATTGTTATAGTAACCTAAACCACTTCAGTGTTTCATACTTTAGGAAAAGGAGCTTGTCTGGTTGAATTAATAACAGATTTATTATTGATGCTTTTCCCAGAGACTATTAACATTTTTAATATGCCAGAACGAAAGGGGGTTTGGTGAATAGTTTACACCTGTGCATCCAAAAATACACCTTAGGTAAATAATAACCTGAGCCCGATAAAATGTTGTATTTGTTTCCGTTCTGCATTTATTTATTTTATTATACGCCTGCAGATTATCTTAATTTAAGGCAGAAGCTTGCAACGCAGTAAATGAGTCATTTCCGATCATATCCCTGACTCTCTCTCTCTCTCCATCTCTATATTTTTCGACGTGCCAAGTTCCCTGTGTATCTCTAGAGACAACTCTTCCACTCTCTCTCTGCCTTTCTCTGAAGATGTCACTTGCACTCTCGCACTCGCTCTCGCTCTCGCTCTCGGGGACTACAAATAGATGCGCGGCCGGCACTGGCTTCACTCTACTTCAGTCCACTCTCTCTCTCTCTGCTTATCTCTGATAATATCAATAGCAATCTCGCACACTCTCACTCTCACTTTCTCTGTTCTCTCGGGGACTTTAAATAGATGCGTGGCCGTCGCGCTGGCTTCAGTTGATACGTGGCCTTTTAAGTGTTTACATCTGTTGTGATAGTGATTGTGATTGCCCTTCGACCCGAGAAGTATCATCTGACCCATGGAATAGATTTGGACAACCAGGATGAAGCTCCCTTCGTTGAAAAGACTTCTTGAAGTCACCAGGAATATAGCTCTACACTGGAAGGTAAAAAATGTTAACCGGAAGTCATCTAGAGCGGGTAAGTCTTAACAATGACAATTATATATTGATGCTATATGAATGATCTAGAATTAGAATTGGTAGCTATGCATTTATTTCCCAATGAATTCCCTTACAACCTTATGGTCATGACCTAATTACTTAACTTGAATTTAACTTAAGTATGAATTATACAGGAATATTGATTTCTTATCCTGCATATAGTTTCAAAACTGACTGGAGTCAACTTTTCCTACATTATCAAATGTTTCCAGGGTATCATAATTTCAGTCACAAGCTTGCAAAGAACTGAAGCAGTCATTTCCGACCCTATAAATCATATATATTCTTGATCAGCATGAACAGCTGAGTCGATCTAGCCATGTTTGCTAAACAAATAAAATTTTGAATTTTGAAAATTGAAATTGAAAAATGAAAACTCAAAGCAACAAATTATTTTATAAACTCAACTCAAGGGGACCCTGGAATTTAATCTAAAACAAAGACGAGCCCACGTTTCTATTGCAGGTGGAAATTTTCCACTGAACCAATTATTTACTGAGATCTATAAAAGGTGTAGCTTTCCTCATTCAATCTCAGTCTGTTAGCTAAGTCGAGACAAACCAAGGAGCTGGACCGAGGACCCTATGTGTCTATAGAAAAATCCGTTCTGCAAAGAAAAGATCTTTTTCTCAGGGAATGAAACACTGAAATGGTTTTGTTTACTATAACAATTTTATTTCGATATAATCCCTAATTCTTAACCCCTCCTGCGGGTCACAATCACAACGGTCTTGATGCACCTCTTCGGGTTCTTGCACTTCCTCTTGGGGATGCGAGTGTGGCACCAATTGTTGCTCCTGTTGCACTTAATCTTGTGGGTGGAGGAGGCCGTGGTCGTGGAGGTGGCAGAAGCCGCAGTGGTTGTGGTGGTTGTGGTGGTTGTGGTGGCTGCTTCAGTGGTGGTTGCGGTTTGCGATGCAACCAACTGGATGGCCAGGACAACGAGGATAGCCACAAAGAGGAACTTCATCTTGAATTAAGTTGGAATCCTTGGGAGAATCTGGTTAGATTGATATCTTATGGAGCTGAGGCAATCGATTGCTTTGATTAGCCAGAGTGGAAGCAGAGGTTTTTATACCGATCGGTCTCCCTACAGACTTGTTCCTCATTCTGTGTTAGCAAACACATTTACCAAATAACAAATTTCCAAATTACTTCCTCGATAACGTAATGGGGATACTAAGACTACATCAACCTGCCAGCTTAATCAGTATTGTCTGTCTAATATTTGTTTAACACAAATAACACTTTGAGGTGGTTTAAGTAGAGCTAGAACAAATTTGATGATTTTATGTATACCATAAAGCATGAAAGAAAATGAACTACGAGAAGCTGTTGTTAATATACCTTTGCAGCTATGAAATTATAGGATAAAATCGTAGATCTATCACAACTTAGCTTAAAATATATGCACTCCTTGATTCAATTTTTATATATCTTTTTATATGAACAATATTTCCACAAACCATCGAAATTTGTATGAATTTAAACGATTTTAAACCATTCTGAGGATGTTATAAAAGTAATAAATATTGATAATAAATAAATATTGCAGAAATAATAACACATTTCTTAGGCATCAGCTTCATTGCCCTTTGATGCTTTTCCCAGAGACTACATATATCTTCTATAAGTCAGAACGAAAGGGGGTTTGGTGGAATGTTTTCACCTGCGCATCCAAAAATACACCTTACCTGCAAACAATTTGTTTCAAGGCAAATAATAACCTGAACCCATTAAAACTTTATATTTGTTTCTTTTCTGTATTTATTTATTTTATTATACCCCTGCAGGGTAGCTTAATTTTAATCAGAAGCTTGCAACGCAAAGAAAGAGTCATTTCCGATCATATGCCTGACTCTCTCTCTCTCTCCATCTCTATATTTTTCGACGTGCCAAGTTCCCTGTGTATCTCTAGAGATATCTCTTCCACTCTCTCTCTGCCTTTCTCTGAAGATGTCACTTGCACTCTCGCACTCGCTCTCGGGGACTACAAATAGATGCGCGGCCGGCACTGGCTTCACTCTACTTCAGTCCACTCTCTCTCTCTGTGCCTATCTCTGAAGAGTGCACTCTTGCACTCACAGTCACTTTCTCTGTTCTCTCTGCTCGGGGACTATAAATAGATGCGTGGCCGTCGGGCTGGCTTTAGTTGATACGTGGCCTTTCCAGTGTTTACATCGAGTGATAGTGATTGTGATTGCCCTTCGACCGGAAAAGTATCATCTGACCCATGGAATAGATTTGGACAACCAGGATGAAGCTCCCTTCGACGAAAAGCCTGCTTGAAGTCGCAAAGAATATAGATCTACACTGGAAGGAATTAAACAATGACGAGAAAGGGTAATCGGAAGTCATCTAAAGCGGTAAGTCCTAACAATGATAATTATATTTTGATACTATAGAATTAGAATTGGTAGCTATGCATTTATATTCGTTATTGCCTTGACCTCATTACTGAACTTGAATTTAAAGTCATACAGTAAAGCCTTACTTAAGTATGAATTATTCACGAAAATGATTTCTTACCCTGACTATATTTTCAATACTGCCCCTGACTTTTGCATGAACTTTTCCTACATTATTATACATTTCCAGGGTATCATAATTTCAGTCACAAGCTTGCAAAGAACAATAGGAGTCATTTCCGACCCTATAAATCATATATATTCTTGATCAGCATGAACAGCTGAGTCGATCTAGCCACGTCTGGTAAAAAAGACTTCAAAATTTTATAAGGGGTTACATCGTTGAAAATTTTCAAAATTTGACAAAAAATGTTATTTTTTAAATTTAAAAACTTAATATGCAGATTTGTAAACCCTTTAAAAACTAGCACAGAAAAGCTTGAAATTAATTCATTTTTGACTTAGATATAATATTTAAAAAACTTTGATTTTTCCAAAATATTAGCATATAAAAATATCGATTGAATATGCCTAAAATACACATAGATAAATAGTAGAAGCCTTCCAAATTGAGATAAATGCACCTTTGAATTAGTTATGATCGACTTCACATTCGCACTAATGATCCTATTAAAATCATTCCTTCATATCATTACAAGCTTCTGACTGAAATTAAAAACACTCTGTATGCGTATAATTACAACTGTGCGTATACGTAATTATTTGGGACTCTGCTATAAATACTTGAAATTAAATCAAAAAGCCATCTAGGGGGTAAACAGCGAACGACTTCGATACAAAATGAGTTTCCGGTATAAGTTCAGCGCAAAAGTATGCCATATATTTTCACTTCCGCTTGTTGTTAATTAATTCAGCCCAAAAGATGCAATTTGGCAATTTGGCCACTCTGAAGTCTTTATTGCATACTTTCGCGGTGCGCAAAATATTTGAACCGTGTTAAATTCTAGCATACTGTTTTGGGCCAAGTTGACCAAGGAATTTATGAAAGTCTTTAACAGATTTTCGTGGCTTTCCGCTGCATTCAGAAAAGGAACAATTTGCTCAAAGATTATTGGGGAATTAAATCGATAGATTTCGATATTTAAAAATTCCATAACTAAACCAGCAATGCCTTAATTTCAATTCGAAAAGCTTACCTATATTAGTTTTTATTGCTTTAACAATTTTCATATTTATTTTAAAATTTAAATTAAAATTTGTACGCATTTTTGACAATTTAACAATTTAAACCCATTCCGAGGATGTCATAAAAATAGAGGTGTTAATTTCATGTCTCTGAAGTTCCTGAAAAGTAATTTTCATTAAATAAAATAGCACTCATTTATTCACATTTAAAAAATTTATTGTTTTTGTTTTTTTTTTTTGTATTTATTTTATATTTTTTAATCAACTTTTACACAGAGAAAAAATTAAATTTGCAATTTTTGCATTTGTTGGTTTAATTTGATTAATTAAAATTTGTTAAATTGCTAGAATTTGTTAAGCGCTACTAAAATTTAAATTTGTTGTTTGTTTTCCACTTGTTTCATTACATACATACACTCATAATCATATAGGTAGCATATGGTATACTTATATAATATATTTTATTCATTTTGCCCGCACATCCTGTGGCCTCGGCCAAGGACATACACAATATATATAGATTGGAATCGTTAAACCTTACTTTGTCACATAACTACGTACACATACGGTTGGTGTCCAACATATATAGATTTCATCAACGGCCGTGTAACTACGAATTTACTTGAAATTGTCTGTTAATTAATTAGTCGCTACGTTACGGAAAGAAGCGCTAATTTGGACTCAAAACATCAGGTTTGTGGGGGCGAGTGTGTGGGGGGGGGGGATGGACTCTCCCCAGTTTGATTGATAATTGCCGTCAATGAAAGCGGATCCTGCGGAACTGAAACGTGAAATGAAATCCGGCTCAGATCGCATGTGGTGGGATAATCGTTTGAATTGATCGATAATCGAAGATGCCGTCCTGGAATGCAGTTCTAAGGGGTTCGAAGGGGTTGTTGGGATGGTGATAGAGATACAGTTATTTGCTTTCGATTTCACTTGAGGCGTTCGTTTAATTGATTTGTAATTTGATTCTTGAATGCATTTAATTGGTTCCCTTAAACAACACACACACATTTATATATATATCGAGAATATACATTAGTACTGCCATTAGTAGTCGTTAGTAATCGTAATATTTGCCTTAGTCGGTAGCTCTGTAGTCAGTAATAGAATGTGTAAAAATCCTACAATTTATATATATAGCCATATATCTATTTACATTCATATATAGACCTCTTTACATATATATTCTTGATACTTGTCGCGATCGTTTATCATTTCATTTATCATTATTGTTTACAAAATACTTTGAGGAGCACTGGACAATGGACTAAGATTCATTTCTTGCCTTGCATCTTTTGTACAGTTCGCACTTATCCATGAAAACGAAACGAAAGATACTCCCGGAAACTGGAGATACACTACTTTGAGATACAATATATCCGATATAGTATGAGAGAAGCTCAAGGGAAAAAGCAAACAAAAAGCCCTGCAAACAATATGTGAGAACCGAAAAGGTTAATTACAACTGATCGGCAATAGTTTAAAATTCTACAAATTAAACATTTCTACAGCTACTTGATAATAACATTTTGTTTTTTTTTTTTTTGTGTGAACATAAAATAAATCATTGCAAAATGTACTGTTATTTGTGGTTTAATTAAAGTTAAGATTACTTTGCTTTGTTTTAATATTAAATAGATCACATTCATGGTTCTATTTCTTCACTTGCTTTATTTATGTTCACATTTAATTCGTTAATACAGTATATATAGTTTTCTCTTTTCTCATTTCTCATTTATTGCTGCTATTTACATATACATAGCTTTGTTTTTTATTTATGCATATGCCTATGTGTATGTGTGTGTGTATAATTGTTTAATGAATGAAGTCGAAAAGTTGATTACTTGAGTTTGGGATGGCTAAAAACATTTATTATGCATTAGAGGGCCTAAACAAGTATAAAGCAAGTTATAGATTCCTAAATTGTATTACATTACTTTGTTTTTTAATTTTATTCTGCTCCTTTTGTTTATCATATAATGAGTTCTGTGTTTTATATTCTTTTGCATAAATCGAGATCTTTTGTGGGATTGATTATTGATGGAAAAAGTTTGCGTTTAGATAGTTAAATAATATTATTGTAAATGTTTTTTGTATTTCTTGGTTTTATAAATAAATTCTTGTTTGCCTTTGCATGTTTGCGTGTGTGTGTTATAAACTACAATTAACCTGTTAAAATACTTGGGATTTGTTTGTTTTTCTCAATTTTTGTTGCTTTGTGGCGTGTGTGAGAGTTTTAATGATGAATTTCGTCGTTTTGCTTTAATGATTTCACTTCTTGGTTTTGTTATTCTACGCTAAAAATTATTTTAAAATTTATTAACACAGATGACTTTATATTTTCCGAAAGTTTTAGCTTCTGCCTCATTTTCACAATAGTTACCCATTTTTTTGTCATACATTTTTCGCTTGTTTTTTCTATAAATAATTTCACTGCTCAGATCGAAACAATTGTTTGCCAACTAACTAGCCAAAATGTATCCATATCCATGTATATAATATCTTAACTCTTCTATCTGCCGACATTAATCGTCCTTCTCTGGTTTAATATTGTTACTTGCTTTGTTTATTAACTAAACTACAGATAAACACACAGCTACACACATTGAATGAAATTTTCTGCTGGATTTAAGTTAAGTTTTTCTCTTGTATGCGGTTGGATTTGTTTAATATTAAAATCTTACATTAGAAACACATCAAATATTAGAAATATTTTCATATATATATATCTATAATATATATGTATATTGTATATTCCCAGCCAGTCGGCCTTTCCTTCTTTGTTTCCTCTTGTTTGTTTAGCAAAGTTTAAAACTCTGCACAAAGACGACAAATTAAGAGTAATAATCAATTAAAATAATAATACAGAGCCTTAATCATAAATTGGTGGAAATATTTTGAGAAATTTGTTGTTTGCTTCTATTGGTTAGCTTGAATTTTGGATACCGCTGAACATAATTTTGAAATACTGTTCAATCTGCAACTGGCTTGCTATGCTCCATTATTCGATTCGTGAGTGTGTTTATGCGTTTATCAATATTCATAATTATTATATAATATCACATCAACTTTGTTTTTATATATTTGTTTGTTATTAACCATTCGCACGCTTTGCCTCTGCCACCGATGATCGTTTCTTCCGATTCTTATTGTTTGCGCTCATATATATTTTATATAAATTTGTTGTTCTTTGAGTTCTCAATTAATAGATTTATGTATGTATGCCTACTGGGAGTGTGACGGAAAAAAAAACGTATTCTATATATTTATCAAACTATACACAATCATGGGACAGTTTTAATCGGTTCGGTTAATTTCTGCTCAGCCCCTATATGAGGACGATGGTGATGATACATCCATACATACATGTTGCGGGGTTAATACTCTATTTACTTGTCCGGGGGTTTTGCCTTTCTCTATATATTCATTCCGTTTAAAAGCGAATCACTTCACTGAGTGAAGGGTTCCTCCTCTCTGCTTGTTTTACAATATTTTTAATATTCCTTTTATTGGTTGTGTGGGTGTGTGTATTTCTTATTCTCCTCATAACTCCTTTTCTTCAAATACTTCTTTTTTTTGTGATTTTTTGTTTTGTTTTTCAAAAAGTACCTTTTTTGTTTGTTTGTTTAAGCCAAAAAGTCAGTCCAATAAGAGTTTTGAGTTGCCTGCAACTGCAGTTGATTTGTTTTTGTTTTCCTTTTTTGGTTTTTTAGTTTTGTTTTGTTTTTAAGAGCTTAGGTTCCAAAATAATTGTTTTTTGTTTTAGCGTTGAGTTGATTTGTTATTTGCAGGAGTAAGTTGATAGTTTGTGGTCCAAAAGTTTGCCTCTAGGGGTTCATTTCTGTTCTATAATGAAGGTTTTCCTTTTTGTGGGTATTGAAGGGATCAGCGACAAGGAGACGCGACCTAAAGATGTTGCTGTTTTTGTTCCTGCTGCTGCTGCTGCTTTACTGATGTTGTTGTTCGGAGGGATTGAGTTCGTTCTGAGCAGCCCAGCGAATCCCTGCCACTGCTCCTTCGAGCGCCTCACTCAGACGAGTAGAGCTTGTTCTTGGTCAGCGTGAAATCGGGACTAATGTTGATGGTATTGCTTCGTGTGAGGTTTCTGGCAAAGGGAAAAGCATAGAAATTGGAGTATAGGATTGGAGGAGGCTAATCCCATCTACTCACTTGATAAACTGCGGCAGCAGGGATGTCCAGCCGCTCTTGTCCTGCCTCAGCGTCAAGTATAGCTCGAATATCGACACCGTTTCCGGATCCACTTTGAACGAAGCAATGCGCCTGTAAGTACATAATAATATTAGCATATTTTCTTAATTAATTTATATAGAAATATCCGCATCTAACCTGACATTATTCGGCTCACTTTCGAACTCAATGAAGAGGGTGCAGGCCCGCTCGCCGCACGGCTCCCGCTCCGACATGCGAATGATCTCGGCGGCAATGCGTCGCGTCAGATCGTTGGGCAGCGTCACCTCCGTGCAGGCCAGGTGGCGACGCTTGGCATCCCGCAGCTGGGCCTGCAGCTGCCCGGACAGCTCCCGCACGGCGCTGGCGCTCACATCGTCCAGGTTGTCCGCGGCCCCGAAACGTGCGCCGGCCGTCGACTGCAGCGGCGAAGCCGGCAATGGGTGGATATGGTGGTGGTGGTGGTGATGATACTGATGCTGCTGCTGCTGCTGCTGGGCGGTGCTGGTCAGCAAGTTGGTCATGTAGGCGTGGTGATAGGCAGCAGCACTGCCGCCACTGATGGGCGCCTCGAAGCTGGCAGCAGCCACTGCTGAGGTGGCCTGCTTGGGTGTGGTTGTCCCACCAGCTCCTGCGACGGCTCCTCCGGTTAGGGAGCCACTGGCAGCCGCAGCAGCGGGCGGACCACTGGGCGGACGCGTATTGAGCGCCTGATGCTGCCGCATGTGCAGCACGGAGGCCGGATGGCCGTCAACCACATCGACGTCCAGCTCGCCGGCGGCTGTGTTCCCGCTTACGGACACGTTCAACTCCTCCTCCTCCTCCTCCTCGTCGACCTCCAGCGGTGCCGTTGCAGCTTGCCAGTCTGCAAAACAAAGGGGGTAAGTGATTAAGTTTAGTTTATTGTTAATTATCTTAAAATATTTAATATTTAATCAAAGACATGGAGAAAGTTTTTAGTTTCTCTTTTAAAAGCTGCCTAAAAGTAGGCAATGTTTTTTAATAACTTTGCACCCACAACTTGGGACTTCTCCCTAGACTTTTCTAGACTTTTCTTGACTTTTTCTTTATTTACACCAACATATATGCGAAATTTTTAGATTTTTGAGAGATAAACTCACGTAAAAGGTAGCTAAGCACTAATGACACCCTATTTCCTGCGAATTACCGGTGAAAGTTCGGGTTACGGAAGTTCAACTGTAGTTAGCTTGGCTCATCGACCGGCAAAAAGTGCCCACCATGTGAGAATGGAAATGGAAATAGGAAAAAGTGAAACAAAAAGAAAAAAACACAAAAAATCAGCTGATGTGCGACAGTTGAGATCCACACACACACACTCGCGTTCCACTCGATGGAACCGGAAAGAGTTCACTGCGCAGACTCCGCTTCCAGGGCGCAGAGGGGGCAGCCGGCGGGTCGGGGGAAATCACCTGGCAACAACAGCTGGAAAATCAGCCGTTTCCCGTTTCCAGCTGACGCTCACTCTCGCTGCTTGCGCTCTCTCTCTCTCGCTATCTCTCTCCGCAGTCAGCAGTATCCAGGCCCCCCTCGCCCCCTCTGGCTTTTATTTCTTTTGCTGCTACTTTATTACCCGTCCAGCCGAGACGATAAAAAGCAGAGCCCGAACTCAACTCAAAACGCAGCCCCACAAAGCTGGGAATTAAATGGAGTACAGTGGGATCAGTGCGGGTGGTAAGTGGAAAAAAATATAAAATTAATAAAATAAGAAATAACTAACAAATTCTAAGAGATATTAAGTAGGGTTATTTTTTTTTTTTTTGAGAATTTATAACGTTTTAATTATTATATCTTACATACCGAAACAATTTTATTGCTTAATATTTATTAAAGCAGTAAACAGTGTTTAAAATTTTAAACTTCCAATTAATATTTTTCGTACAGATAAACTGCTATTTAAATACATATAAAAAATATGCCTTACGTGGGAGTTAACACTTAACTGGAAGCCATTTAACTCGCGGAATTAATTCCAATTTTATTTCAATATTTAAGTACGTTTTAGAATACATGAAGTACCGTTACTTTTCCCATAATCAAGTTATATTGCACATTGCTTGTATGTACATATGTATGTACATTAAATTCATACTCTGTAAGATGGTGAGACTTTGTAATGTGAGTGCATGTGCAGCAAGTACAAATTAACTACTTGGCTTGTCTCGACGGCGTCTTGTAATTAGCGCGGAAACTCTTTAAAGAGGGTTCTACCCCTCCTCCCTCCCCCGAGCTGCTCCCCCTCTCTGCCCCATGCCTCTCTTTACCATTTCCACAGTATAAGTATAATCATTGCAACGTTGCTGAATGGACAATTTGCTCTCGTTAGCTTTGCATGTGTCTGTCTCCCTCTCTCTCCCTCGCTTGCTCCATCGCCATTCCATCCCCCCCCCCACTCCCCCCCTCCCCCCTCTGGCTCCTTGGGACGCAGAGCAGAGCAGAGCAGAGCACACCCGCGTAATTAAGAAATTAACGGCACATGTTTGCGGCTCTGCATGTGTCCACATGTGCGAGAGTGTGCTGTCCTCTGCCATCCCCCCTTTTATATACCCATCTCGTTCCTTCTCCTTCGTTTGCCTTACATATGTCTCTGCGTGTGTTATTGGATTTTGTCAAGTGCCGTTGTCTCCACAAAAGGGTTTGTGTAAAGTCAGAAAAGCGAAAGCCAAAAAGAACCAAAAACAAAAAGTTGAAATAAAAAAAAAACTGACGACCACACACACTTAATTACAGAGCACACAAAAATGTGCACAATTGTGTGTGTGTGCTTGTACCTGTGCGATCAAATAAGTAGCGGAAAAATCAAATCTTTACCCTTCAATTAATTACATAAATCGGTAGATACTAATTTTTGTAAACTATTTGTTCTCAATGTTAAAAACATTTTAAAAAGTAATTTTTACATTACTGAAAATATATAAATTTATTATTTGTGTACAGAATTTTGCAATCTTTACTGTATGTACCCAATTTTATGTACTCTATTGTAAAAGGATGTGTTTCGTAGGTGGTGTATTTTATACATACATATATACATACATACATACATAAATATTTGCATGCATATATGCCTTTGAAAAAGAGATGGGCATATTGATGAACAGAAATGGCACTCCTCCCCCTCCCCGCCCCCTTCATACATTGGCAGCCATCGTGGAGCAGTTTTGTGGTTGTGTATTTTGTGCATTCAAAATCGGCAAAAACAACAAAATCAACAAGGAACACACAAGAATGTACGTACATTGTACCAACAACAACAATACCTGGCTGAAGCAAGTGGCAGTGGCAGAGGCAGAAGCAGAGGCAGAAGCCTAGGCAAGCAGCGCTGCATCAACTCATCCAAGTTAACGGTACACCGCAAACATGACTGCTCTTGTTTTGTTTTGTTTCGCGTTGTTGTTATTGTGCAGCTCAGACGGCTGAATGAGAGATAGAGATACCGAAGCTTAACGGGCGTGAGTGAGAGAGGGAGGGGAGGAGCTTGGGGCTTATTACTTGGCTCCCATAATGCGTGGCGTTGCTTGGCCTTGAGATTAAATTTTCAAGCTTTACAGAATAGCAATCAGTATTAGTACAGTGGTTTATCGGTATAAAGAACCAGCGTTAGATTTTTTAATTGGATTTAATTTCAAATCTGTAGTTAAAGCAGCAGTTTTTAGTCTGGGTTCTTATTTTATTCAAAGATCTGAGGTACTATTGTTGTTTTTGAACTATTTTCTGAAAGCACAAACCTCTTTTTTCAAACTTAAAATAAAGCCTGAGTCCTAACAGATGTTTTTGGCTTAAATAACATTAAACAAAAGTAAGAACATTGAGTTTTAATACTCATTTCACGGTTAATATTGCTTATTTTATTTTCTGAGGTCTTTCTAGGCAATATTTACTGTAAAACAATTAAGGTCGTTGATAATTCTGCTGTCTCTATTTTTAGATCTTCAATTTAATTACCGAAGTAAACAGTTTCACAGTTTATCAGAGTTGATTCTTGGCAGCCATCTTTTGGATCTATCGAAAAAAAAACCCCACTAATCGAGTTAAATTAGTGGTACTGCCTTCACACATAGATACATACTTGTAGATACATATGTATCTATACGCACATGAATGCTGTTATGTTGTGCACACGTTAGTATGTTTGTTAGTTGTGTTTTTTGAATCAATAAGCAGTTGATAAATTATTCATTACGACCAATTTTGGAAGTCATTCGCATTTGGCCCCCTAAAGAAAATCTTTGGCAACCGCTGCGAATCCAAAATTCCACAAACAACAAGCTGTGCGTGTGTGTTTGGGTTGATAAATATTATATCAACTTCAGGATAACCCTTTTCCAAAGGACCCCACGGAAGGGAGACATGCATGCACATGGGCATAACTAATGTTTATTCAAAGAAATTAAGTAATTAATTAAACAGCATTACTGCCACTGCCCCTGCTGGGGATAAGCATAAACCTAAACGTATTTGTGGTCACAACAAAGGCAGTTATTAGCCGAATGTTAAACAAAATCAGGGATTTCCAAATGTATAACCCGTCTCCAGTTCTTAAATGTGAAAATTTGCAAAGCAAAATTGTGTTTGGGGAAAGTGCTTTACGCATGATTTGAAATGGAAAATTCATATTATTCTACGCCTTTCCCCTATATTAATGTGTGTGTTTTTATATTGTATATATTCGTGCATTTATATTCTATATACAGAACGAATAATAACCGTGTGTGAGTGCTGCTGAGGCTGGCTTGTTCCTCCATCGTATGTCCTTCGAAAATAAAATTGCATGCGCTCAGTCAGTCATGAAATTAAATTGACTGCAAATACATACGCTTGCCAGGAGGGGGCCTAAGGGGGTGACACAGAGGCGTCGACCGGGAGGGGGCTGCTCTGCAGAGCGAGGTGTGCTGGTTAACCAAAGCCAGCTTTTTTATCGCCAAGTTTGATAGGAATTTAAAATCAGAATCATAAAAGTTGGAAGGAAACTTTACAAAATACAGAAAATACTGTACATTTTTCAAAATATTTTCACACCCCCCTTTCTGATCATAAAACTAGTATTTTTCCTTTTAAAAGACATAGCTCTTCCTTTTAGCTGATTCCCTTTTTTAAGCCAGATTACGCTGCTACCTTTTGGCAACACTGCGAGGCAACGGTAAATCTGCAGCTGAACCTGTGCTTGTGTGGGGCGACATGTTCTTGCATGTCGCTACCTCCGCCGCTTGTTGTGTTCGCCTCCTGGTGATTTTACATTTTGTTGTTTTTGCTGCTGTTTTGGCTTACGTGCTACGTGGCTATATGGCTATATGTGGTCCCTCCTCCCCCATCTAATTTGCCCAACTCAACTCCTTCTTGGTGCCGTGGTGGAAAGTTTAAAGTGACAGGATTAACAGGATGTTGCATAATCCGACCGTCAGACACATGAACAGGATATGCTGGCCTGGCTTTGCACAGGAACCGAGAAGGGCAAAATGCATTATGCAAATTTTCTTTTCTTTCCTCGTTTTTTTTTCCATGCAACCCTCTTAAAAAGGACTACCTTGCCATATCATAAAATAAGTTAAAGTCAATCACAGAGGCTAATTTAATTGGGAATACAATAAAAAATAACATTAATGCCTAATGTATTCCACAAAATATGAGTTTTCTGTTTAAATTCTTGAAATATTCTAAAAAAATCTATATATTCAGAGTCAAGGAAACAAGTTTACCCTCGAAATCAAATTGAAATCAAAAGTCTATCAAAAATTTGAGAAATACTTGAATAAATGAATTTTATAATCTCTGGAAAATTTGCTGAAGACATCAAATGAAATGTTCCCGTACACCGTACGCCGCTATAAAATTAATTGAATCAAAAAAAAAAAAAAAAAGAAGAGAAAAAAACAAAATAATAATGGCCCATAAACATGAAAAATAAAAATGTTCGTGGCACATTAAAAATATCCGAAATGTGGGCCTTAATTGAGAATTCTTGCAGGAAAACGGCCCGGAGTGGATTTTTTGTAAGTTCACAAGGTGAGCGGCGACCTTAAATTTAGTTTTAATGCCTTGGTAGGGCATTAAAATTAATCAAAAGTAATAACACAGCACAGAACAGTAAATATTTAATGATTTTGTATGTGTGTGCCTTATCGTTCTACTGCATTTTATGTTTCAACAACGGCGGCGGGGAATCATAAATATTTTCCGTTTATGTACTTTCAAAGCTTAACAAATATTTGATTTGTCATTTTTACAAAACATTAATTTCCAGGTTCTTGTAAAGAAATTATAATTGTGCTTTATCGGTAGGTAAAAATATTACTTCCATTTTACCTTTTTATAAATAATATAAAAAGGAATCTTAAGGAGCACCAGGACACAATTATATTTAATTTGCACGTTTTAGAAAATGTCAAATAACACAAGTTTGGGCTTTAAAAAATTAACGTACTTGAAATTCTTCACTTTTTTACAAATTTCTGAAGCGAAATAAATTATTTATTTCACAATACACAATAAGAACTGTAGCCTGGGAAATTGACAATAAGAAATTACAACTTTAGAATATTGTTAAAAGAATAATCAATGTGTTTCAAACCAACTTTGAGTAACTGCAAAATATAACTCAAATATTTCAGCTTTTTGAAACTCAGATATTCACAAAATCTACCAATTCTTTTCATAAAAAATTAATTATAAATGAATCTTATATTTTTAACTGTAGTATTACGATTTTCTTGTATAAAACCACTTTTAGAATAGGATAAAACAGAACTTTTAACGTATTTAAGCCTAATTTTATAAGATCTCATTTCAAAAACTTGGAAATTTCGAGTTGAACTCGCAACAAACCTTTACAAAATTTTATGTTTTCACTTGATTTTTCTCACAAACTTTCTTAACTAAAATAAGGAAAATGGAGGACTCACCTTTAATTTTATTAACACCGAATTTTCCCTGAATGTGATTTTGTACTGAGAGCACTTCCATCTTCATAGAGTTCGCCGCCGCCGCTGCTGCTGCCTTCTGCTCCTTTGCGTGTTTTCAATGCTTTCTTTATTCAAAATAAGGATTTTCCTCGACTTTTATGCCACTTCTGATTTCGACGGACTTTCGTTGCGTTTTGAATTAATTACGTGCGCGCGAGTGTGTGTGTGTGTGTGTTGGGATAGTTGGATTAAACGTACAAAATATATATGTGTGTATGTATTGCGTACGTATTAGAAATGCACTTTAATCACAAGAATTTGATTTTATTTCGCGTGTGTGTGTGTGTGTGTGTTGGTGTTGGTTTTGTGAGAGTTCGATTTTCCAGCGACAGCGTTTATAACAAACAATTGGAAAAAGTATCAACAACTAAATTTGTTATTCTAGTTAAACATTTCAATTTAATACATGCTACAAAATCAACGGAAATCGCCGCCCCGTTCAGCTCTCGCCCTCACTCTATCTCTCTATCTCTCTATCTCTCTCTCTGTCACTCTGTGCGCTCGGTGTGGGAAATCTTATTAGTTTAAACACAGCACATGGTTTTTGTTTTTAATTCTAGACGCTTGTTGTGGTGGACAGAGTTCTTTTCCTACATATGGCGGAGTTTCAAGTGCTGCGATGAGTCGTTTTTCTCGCCTTTCTGTCTTTTATTCTGCCCGCTTGGAGTTCTGCGTTCTTTTTCCGTCTCCCCTTTGGTCCGATGTGCGAGGCGAAAAACTTGTCCAGCGACTGAACGGTGTTTGCTGCTGCTGCTGCCTTGGCTCTCTGCCGCCGCGTGCCTCGCTCTCTCTCTCTCTCGGTTTGTGTGAGTGTGTTGGAGCTCGCTCAGCTGTGGCTCGTGTGGCTGTGTGGCTGTGTGGCTGTGTGGGTGCGTGAGAGCAGCGCCTGCGAGAGAGCTTGGAAACTAGAAGAAGAACTGGGCTGCAGCGACTTCTATAACGGGAACTAAGAGCTGAGCTGAGCGGAGCAGTTTTCCGAGCAGTTTTCCAAAGCTACTATTCCGGCCGGCTGGTTGTGCTGCCGCTTTTATACCGATTTTCCGGAACAGGCTGCGCTGCCGGCGTCGCAGCTTTTCCCTTGGCCGTGAACCGTGAGTACATAGCGCCGGCGCTCTTGAGTTTTCTCACGTTCTCACTCTCTCTCTCTCTATCTTCGTACAGCTGCTGCTGCCGGCGAACATGTGTTGCCATCAGCTGTTTGTGCTCTCGCGCTCGCTCAGCCACTCAATGTGTCTCTTAATGGTGCTGAGTTGAAGAGAGGAAATTACTCAAGCCAGGGTTTGTACTCTTGAGAGTTTCAGGTGAGTTTTTTTTCAAAACTTCTCTTAATCTTTAGGTATTGTATCTTGTAGGTTGAAAATTTTAGAGTTAAGATTGATTTTGTAGTCTCTTTGGGTATTTGGTAATGGGGGAGGGAGATTTTAGCCTGGAAAAATATAGTAAATTAAGTTTAGATTATTTTATTTTGCGTTTTAAATCAAATATAAGACTTTTGAAGTTTTCAACTATTTTTACATTATAAAAAAATAATATTTTGATCTTTAAATGTTAAAAAGAAAATTTAAAATCTTAGAAAATACACAGTTTCAGACTATTTTGTATATTTAATTTTAGATTTTTTTATTTTGATTTAATTATTTGTTTATAAAAATAATACTTTTAGAGCTTTCAACTATTTTTATATAATATTTTGATCTTTAAATGTTTAAAAAAAGTTAAAACACTTACAAAATATAGTTTAAAGTTAATAATACATATTTTGAACTCAGCTTACGACCATTTTTTATTTGTATTTTTAGATTTTTTATTTTATTTGAACTATTTTTAGATAAAAATAATACTTTTAGAGCTTTCAATTATTTTTACATTATAAAATTATAATAATTAGATCTTTAAATATATAAAAGAAAATTTTTTAAGCTCGGAAAATGGAGCTTCTTGGAGGATTTTGAGGCCTAAAATCCAACTTTTTTGTAGCAAGGATTAGGATTATTATGTAATGATGTAAAAACCTATGTACAGGGTACATACTTACATACGTCTAGGTTTATCATACATCTCTGGCCTTTTCCGGATGACAAGACCCATTGTACCGCCCCTCGATCCGGTGGCCTGATGTGGAAATGGCTGGGAAATGGTAGTGAAAAAGCAAGAAAATGGATGAAAATGCTTCGCCGACAACACACAGGGCCTGTCACTGTTTTAACAATTCATCTTAATAGAAATAAAAAATGGCGCCGCCGGCGTTGGACAGTCCAGCTAACACCCCGCCCCTCCCCGCCTGTCCCCTGATCTCCCCTGCTACTCCACACCGCCCCCACTGCCCCCCTTTCGCTATTTGTCACTGGCTCGTTGTGGGTGCTCCATTGGATCGGCTTTGGGAAAAGCATCCGGGAAAGCATTTCCCTCGTCTAGCTCGATGCGGCGCGGCGTTGGGGGATTTACACATGTCAGTTAATGCTGAAAAAATGTTTACACAACACAATTGCCTGGCTGGGAGAGGAGGCGGGGGCGGGACACATGCTGGGGCGGCTGGTGCACTGGGAAAAAAATAAATGGAACTATCTAGTAGTAGTATATAAAATTTCTATTAATTTAATTAAATTTCCTTTGGTTTCATGTTTTTTTATACACCTTAAAATGCTGGATATTATACATTTTTTGATGAAACCTATAAGGAAAAGTGTATTTTAAGAAGATAGAATTCTATCTTTTAGCTGTTAAATTCATGAAAAGTAATTAAGAGCACATAAAACTATTCAAAACATATTAATATAAATTTTTTTAAACGGTTTAGGGAAGCATTTTGTAGTTTAAAATATATATTATTTAATTTTAGAGCTCAAATTTAATAACCAAAATTTTAATGATAGATTTTTCTTTTTGAAATAAGGTTCCTGAATTTGAGCTCTAAAATGAACAAGTTTGAACTAAGTTTAAAAAAGACTTCTTCATTATATTACATATAAATTTTATGTTTAAATCCATAATAACTATATACATACATTATTTTGCTTTTAAACTTTTACTTTATGAAATTTTAATTCCTAAACGAATACTAATTTAATATTATAGATGCAAATATTATACCTAAACCGTAACTCACAAAATGTGTGCTTTGTTTTACTATTGAATTACTTACTTAATCTTCTTAGCTTACTACCAATTTAATATTATAAATCTAAGTAGTATTTATAAGCCTCTAATATCTAAGTGTATGCCTTGTTTTATTTCTTTAATTTCTACTAAGTACCAAGGCTTTCGCTTTTGACTCAATTTTTTCCCTCAGTGTCTGCCAAAACTTTTAAAGGCCAGTTCTCCCTCATCTCAATTTTTCCGTTTTGTTTATTTTTTTTTGTAGCTGCGCTGCAGCAGTGTCGAACAGGATAAAAGTCAGTAGCATACAATTAATCAAATGCATGATTTATGTGAGCGAGTTCCACACGAGTTTAACCTAAATACGTCCCGTCGGGATTCATCCAAATGAGATGTTCGAGGCGATGTCAGGAGTTCCAAAACCTTAAACTTCCCCTTACCCTCGGTACCAATTCCTAGCAACTTAATGGATTTGTTATATTTTTATAAGAAGTGTGTGTCTTTTTGGTTATTTAAGTATTGTAAATAAAACGAATATTTATTCAAGGAAAATCAGAAATAGCTTGAATAAGTGTTCGAAAGATACTTGGTGTACTTCAGGATGGTTCTCTATTCAAAAAAGATATTAGTTTCGTAGTTTATTTCATTTTTAATTAATTTTAAAGAGTTTTTGAAGTAGAGAGAGAGTTTCTTCAAATTTATAACTAAAGGTTGTCATTTTCAATTCCCTATTTATTAATTTATTTAAAAACAAGAAAGAAAACTAACTTCGGAAAGCCGAGGTTTATATTCACTGAATCGATATTTATCTATATTTTGATTTGACAATTTTTACGACAAATCAAAGTGAAAGCAACTCATAACTCAGTCAAAAATGCATTAATTTTAATTCGGAAAGCTTTCCTATGTTAGTTTTTATTAGGTTAAAAAATCTGCATACCAAATTTGAAATTTTAAAAAATTAAAATTTTTGCCAATTGTTGAAAATTTTAATGATGTAACCCCTTATCTTTTTTTGAAATTTCGGAAAATTTTCGAAAATTTATTTTTTGGCCGGACATGGCTAAAACGACTCGCCCGTTGATGCTGATCAAGAATATATATGCTTCATGGGGTCGGAAATGACTGCTTCACTGAATTTAAAGCAGCTGACTATAATTATAATACCCTGCAATTGTATAAATATTGAAGATTTAACAGAAGGAAGGTTCAGTTCAGTTGAAGCATCTGACTAAAATGATAATACCCTGCAATGGTATAAAAATGGAACATTAAACAGAAGAAAGCTGAGTTCAACAACAAATATTTTTAAATCAAGAGTAGTTGTTTTTTATATATGTCTGCAATTTTCAACAGAATATTTACCGAGATTTTTATGTATATTTTTTGGCAAATCAAAGTTTAAAAATCGCATAACTCAGCCAAAAACGCATTAATTTTAATTCAGAAAGCTTTCCTATGTTAGTTTTTAGTAGGTTAACAAATCTGCATACCAAATTTGAAATTTTAAAAAATTAAAATTTTTGCCAATTTTTGAAAATTTTAATGATGTAACCCCTTATCTTTTTTTCAAATTTCGGAAAATTTTCGAAAATTTATTTTTTGACCGGACATGGCTAGATCAATTTGCCTGTTGATGCTGATCAAGAATATATATGCTTTATAGGGTCGGAAATCACTCCTTCTCTGATTTTGACGCTTGTGACTATAATTATAATACCCTGTAAGAACCCGAATTATGTATGGGAATTCAGTCAATCCCCTGGATCAAAAATAAATCATAACTTGGCCAAAACATCATTAAATTCGATTCGGAAAGAAGGTTTTTGCTAGATTTTATTAGATTAATAAATCTGCATATTTAGTTAAAGAATATAACAAATTAAATTTTTTTGCCAATTCTTGACAATTTTAATGATGTAACCCCTTATCTTTTTTTCAAATTTCGGAAAATTTTCAAAAATTTATTTTTTGACCAGACATGACTAGATCGATCCGCCTGTTGATGCTGATCAAGAATATATATGCTTTATAGGGTCGGAAATGACTCCTTCTCTGATTTTGACGCTTCTGATTATAATTATAATACCCTGTAAGAACCCGAATTTTGTATGGGATTTCAGTCAATCGGCTGAATCAAAAATATATCATAACTTGGCCAAAACATCATTAAATTAGATTCGGAAAGAAGGTTTTTTCTAGATTTTATTAGATTAATAAATCTGCATACTCAATTTAGGAATATAAAAAATTCAATTTTTTGCCAATTTTTGAAAATTTTAATGATGTAACCCATTATCTTTTTTTCAAATTTTGAAAAATTTTCAAAAATTTATTTTTTGACCAGACACGAGATCGATTCGGCTGTTGATGCTGATCAAGAATATATATAGTTTATGGGGTCGGAAATGACTCCTTCACTGCGTTGCAAGCTCTTGACTGAATTTATAAATAGAAAAATTGATCAATTAATCAGTCAGAATTATCTTAATTACGTACGTTTAATTATGAAAATAATATCAATTATTCAATGATGATGAACTCATAAAGGTTTATCGTTCAAGGACATATAAATAACTGGCAAATCCAAGAGTTTTTAATAAGTTATGACTGGTTGTTGGTGCTGTCTTGGATATTTTTCCATATTTGTTAGATTGAAGGCTTAAAGGACTATGTTAGCTCAAGTTTCTGGCAGTTAAAATGGTTTATAAAAAATGTTATAATACAAATAATCAATGACAAGTTGATCCGAGCCATAGTTATAATTATATTCATTTTATATCCATTAAGTTTGTAGCATACTTTTGGCCACCTGAGAGGACCTCCTTCGATTCGAAATGCATCCTTTAACCGCCAGAGAACTAAGACCCGCAAGTACACAAGGCAAGAGACACATTCCCATTTGAATTTTCGAAAGTTTATTTGACTTTTTGCTTGACTTACAGACTAAGACACATAAATGCATCCGCTCAATGGGTTCGTTCCATGATCATCGTCCTCGGGGAGTCCCAAACCTAGTACTTGAAGTACTTGGTGTAGTAGTCGCTGAAGAAGGTGTAGTCGAAGTGGCCGTAGTTGGAGTATCCCTTGTACTTGTAGTAGGGCTCCATGGTGTCGGCGTGGTAGATGGTCACATCCTTGAAGTACATGTTGGGCACGAAGAACTCGTACTCATCGATGTCCCGGTCGAAGGGATAGCCGAAGGGCATGCTGTCGACGAAGCGGGCGCCGGATCCGATGCCGCAGGAGTAGGTGTAGTCGAAGGTGGAGAACTGCTCGTGGGCGGGGGCGTGGTACGGCATCACCATGAAGAACATCTGCATGGGCATGCCCTTCTTCCAGCCCATGGGCAGGACCAGGCGATCGGGGAAGCCGCAGTGGGGCTCGCTGATGTCCAGAGGGAAGTCGTACTTGCCGTCGAAGGCCATCATCATGTAGTAGTACAGCTCGGTGTAGGTGGTGCGATCCTTGACGGTCCAGTAGAACTCGTTGGACTTGCGGGTGATCATGTTGCTGCCGGCCTTCAGCTCGTAGTAGAACTCATCGACCTCCATGAAGTTCATGCGGTTCTCCGCCAGCGAGAAGGTCCTGCCGAACTCATCGAACTTGGGGCCCAGGAAGGCGCGGATCACCACCTTCTCGACCTTGTCGGACTCAATGGTGTAGGTGTAGGTGAAGGGCTTGTGGTTAAGACGCATCTGGCGGGCAAACAGCGACTTGTCCCACACGAACTTGCCCTCGTGGAAGACCATCTTGTCGTTGAGCATGTTGGTCACATCGAAGTCCACCAGATCGAAGTAGGTGGTCAGCTCGCTGACCTCCACATGCTTCATGGTAACGCCGGGCATCAGCAGCTGCTCCTTGGTGTACTTGGGCAGGTAGTGCATGAACTTGAAGTAGACCTGGGCGATCGACTTGTAGAACATGTAGTACATGGGATCACGCATCATCGTCTCGAAGTTAAGCATCACGTTGGGGTAGACCTCCATCTGGTGGTAGTCGGTGTCGGCGAAGTACATGTGGGCGAGCATGTACCAGAACTGGTAGAACATCTTGTCCATGGCGTCCACATTGCCCTGCATGATGCTGCCGATGTACTCGATGGACTCGGGCTTGCGCAGATCGATCATGTGACCATCGAAGGTCTTGTAGTAGCCCTTCTCGACGATGTTCTGGATGCGCTTCAGGAAGTAGGTGATCTTGTCGAGCATGTCGAAGTTGCCGTAGGTCTCCATCTCGTAGTAGTTCTTGCGGTAACTGTAGCCGATGCCGTTGTAGTAGATCAGCTGGGGATCGTAGCCCATCTCGATCTGGTGGTACCAGGAGAACTCGGGGATCTCGCCGAAGCCGTGCGACAGGCGCTCCATGTAGTACCTGCTGAGCAGCTGGTGGACATTGTACAGCCACCACTCGCCGCGACGATCGTTCTTCAGGCCGAAGGTGTTGCCGTCCAGGAAGAAGGAGTAGTCCATGTTCAGGTAGTACCAGTAGGCGTTCCATCCCAAGTCCTCGGTGAAGTACGACAGCTTGGACTCCTCATTGAACAGGTTCAGGTCGCGGGAGTAGTCCACGGGCATGTAGAACTTCTTCACGTCCTTCATCATCGACAGCCACTTGGTCTCCTGGTTGAACTCGTAGATGTTCTCGCGCAGGATGAACTTGTCCTCGCTGTACCAGTGCTCGCCCAGACCCATCAGCTTCCACCACTGCCAGGTCTTGAAGTCCTTCATGTACATGTAGTCGCTGGACTGGTACATGTTGCCGTATCCGTAGTTGTGGGCATGGTTCTTGTAGTACACATCCAGATACTCCTTCTCGTACATGGTCATCTTCATCCACATCTCGTAGTCGAACTTCTCGGCCTCGTACACGAACTTGCTGTTGAAGAAGAACTGCGGGAAGATCTCGTAGATCGAGGGCAGCATCAGGCCATGGAAGTCGTCGCGGTGGATCACAGCCAGGGTCAGGGCATAGACGAACATGCCCTCGTTGACGTGCATGCGGGCCCAGGCCACGTTGGCCATGAAGGTCTCCCAGTCCTTGGCGTAGTAGAAGAAGTTGAACAGACCGCGGGCCTGCTTGGCATGGGTCAGGGCCAGCTCACCGAAGAACTCGCCCTTGGGCAGCAGGGCGTGCGCCTTCCAGGCCTCGTAGAACTTCGTCATGTAGATGTCATAGTGCTGGGAGAGTGAACAAAATAGTATCCTGCAAATTTGATTTCATCCCTAAACACTCACCGTGTAGTGGGGCTCATCAAAGTAGAATTTCTCGCCCTTCTTCATGTACTCCTCGAACATCAGGGGATCCTCCACGCGGTACACAATCTCGAAGAGGAACTTCTGCTTGGCCAGGAACTCCTTGTCGGCGATCTTGACCTCGTGGGCTTGATGGAAACTGGCCCCGGCGACCAGGCCCAGGCAGGCCAGCAAAGCGATGGCGATCTTCATGATTCGATGACTCCAGCAACTGCACTCTCAACGCTCTCAACTGCTCCGGATTAGATGCACCCAGTGGATCCAATGCCTAAAGACTGTTGGTTTACTGCCGATGCTGGTGCCTCTTTTATACCCCCCAAATGGAGCCTGACAGCGATACGGGATTGATCTTGGATGGTGTCCAGGTTCAAGTGCATATCGCGGGGTCATTGGGTGTATCTCAGGTGCTGGTCGCACCATCTGTCGCCAATGTTGCCGCTGCTGCTGTATCTCCGACCAGCTGTCGTCAGCGCTTATCACCTGAGATGAAGCTCCTCCCGTCTCTTCTCCTTATCTAGTCTAGTCCGCTTGTTGCCAAGAGCATCTCTGCAGGTGCAATTAAGAAGAGAATATAATGCTTGTACTTTATAGTAACAACAAATCCGGGTTTGGCAATCTGAAATCGCGTTCAATGCATTTTTGTTTTTGCATTTGTGATAGTGTTTCTAAACAAAATAACAATGTCAGTTGAAACCGAATCAATGCATAGCATATTTGACAGTACCCTTTCTTTCCCATTTTTCCAGCTTGATTACAATGTATGGATTTCTGCCCGTAAATCTCTATAGTTTCCTAAGAGTGTAGGAGTGTAATTTAAAAAATGAAAATCCTCCACAGGTGAGCGAACACTAGAAACATTTTCACGTCCCACAAAAGACACACAAATGCACTTCACAAATGTGAAACGGCAGAGTGGGAGCCGTTAGAGAAGCCTTTTGCTAAAAGGTTCAAACCAAAAGCCCCGACTGCTGAGCACTTAGGCCGGCGCAATCCTTTCTTCACAGGATCAGAATTCCCCAATACCGAACGGAACCGGTGGCCTGGCAATGGACTCCAAATAGGATACAAATGAACGCCTTTTCTGGCAAAACCCAGCGGCGTCGCCATCCTCGAATGGACCACTTAGTGCATGCCTTTGTGGCGCAGGAGGAGGCCGGGTGGACGAGTGGCGGAGGAGCTGCCTCTTTTAATGCGTTGCACGTTTTCCCAATAAAATAGCTACAACAACATGGGAAACAATCCTTTAAGTTCACCGATACACCGCATCGGGGGGGAAGCAGGAAGCTGGAAGATGAAGCTGAATCCGAGGCGGAGAGTGGCTTTTTAGTTCTCGCGCCCATTCGAGCAGAGAGAGAAAAGTGTAGTTATCATAATTATTGGAAAGTGTATTGGAAGATAGAGGGGAAATTTACAAAGACTTTTCTACAGGCAACACAAGGTGCATAGATCTAGACAAGTCAAATAACTTCTTAACTATTTCATTCCGAAATAACATCTAGATTTTATTCTATTTACTAAAATAAATTCGAGTTGAAGAAATCTTTGCAATCAGGCAACCTTCTAAACTTGGCTGTGATAATTATTAATAGTTCGAATATTTTTTTCAAGTGTAACCCACAAAGCACAAAGTCAGAGTAGCGGTTACTGCCATGAACATCGATTTTCATGTGATTTGTGTAGACGTGTTTGGGTTTTATTGATTTTCACTTGATTCCCTCCATATGCTTGAATATACTTAAGCCGGTACGTGCACATCTCCATCTCCATCTCCAGCTCCATCTCCATCTCCACTCTCCATTGGCATTCGCACTCCGCATCCTATGGTAGTCCCTCCCAGGTCGCTCGTTGTCGACAGCAGCCGGAGCAGCTCTAATGTCAGGATCATGCGAGGTTATCAACATAATTTCGAAAACCACCCATCCGCACCAGAGCCATCGCCTTCGCCACTCCCACATCCACATCCACATCCCCAGCATCTTTCTCTCTAGTTTATGATGTAGTAGATTTCTGTTTCTTTTCCTGCACCATCATGAGGATGATGATGATGATGAGGCGGTGGCTCTGGATAGTGGGTGGTGGGTGGTGGTTCTGGGTAGTGTCAGTGGTAGCGCTAGTGATGAGCTAGATGGGCGCGTGTGCGGTTTGATAAGACGCCAGCGATTCAGCTCCATTTCGTTTGACTTTCATCTGCCTTACCCAGAAGTTAAAGGGAACATTTGTCTTACTTTTAAAGGGGGAAAAACAGTGCTTATAGCTTTCCAGGTTTTATTATGACAAGAAGCTGGCAAAGCAAGGCTTATAAAATATAGAATTTATATTAAACTAATCAACCTGCAAGTTTATATATAAAAATAATAAGAAATTCTACATGAAATGCTTCTGAAAGTAGGTTCCCCTCTTAGTTTTAATTTCCTGTGAGTGCTTTTAAACCGAAAAACCCTTAAAAATATTAGTGTTTAGCTAAGATACCCGCTTAAAGCTTAATATCATAATGCTTTTGATTCACTTAAAGTATCTGGTAGTCAAAATCGGAAACTGTAGGCAGACAAGGACTGCGGGGCAACAAAGGAATTGAAGTATTTGGCAAAGAACAAGGCGGGCAATTGCCATCAAGTGATGGTCCCCATTTATTTGAGGCAGTGCGCTAAGGCAATCAAAGGGCCAGGACAGGCATTCCTGGACGAGGACGGCAAGGATGGGGACGCGCAGGACGACTCAGTTGGGCTCGTTACTCATTTCGTTTCGTTTCGGCTGACATCTGACATGATTATGTACATTTGTCCCCTGGTGGTGTTGCCCACAGCCCCCTCATCCGCAAAAAGCTGACGCAATTTACATGCCAGGAGAGAGAGAGGGGAGTAGAAGATGCACTCAAATAATTATTTTAGCCCTAAGATATTGATAAGAAAATATACAAAAAATATTTTAATTTATTCAGATTTTATAGACATAAATTACTTATATTTTTTAATTTCTTATACCTAAAAAAAGCTGGAATAATTCAAACTCTAAAGCGTAGACTTTATTTCAAGTTTGTTTTATAACCAGCTTATATCTAAGCCCATTTTAATGCCTTAAATCTCCCGAAAAAATATTATTTTCAGTATTTGCTATCATATTATTTATAATTATTTTCTCTATATAATTTCTGTGATTTCTCTCAGTGCATCTCGACCACCACCAACTCTAATCTATCAGCGGTCTTTGCGCTTTGCGCTTACCTCGAATATTTTGCACTTTTCCTTTTTTATTTTCCCTCCTTTTGGGGCGACGAGTGCCTCCTTATCCTGGCTTTCTCATTCACACTTCCTCTTCGTGTTTTGGCCGCTCTCCACACATATTCCTTGCGCCAGGATTGCTTGCCTTTGCCTTGCCTGCCCGGGCGAGGACATGGCTGGCACAAGTGTCCTTACAACATTTTTTACTTTGTAACGCAAATTCTGAAGTAAGCATGAATAATGCATGCATTGTGTGTAATTCTTCAAGTACTTTGCCGTGCCGACGACAAGCACACATCAGCGACAGGACCAGGACCAGGAGCAGGAGCAGGAGCTAACCCCATGGAATCCCTTATGCTATGTGTACTACCCACAACCTATTTATATTTGGCTGTTTCGCAACTTGCCACAAAGCCCACCCACCGCCAAATTTATAGCGAGCTTTTTGAATTACAAATTCGTTTAAATAATTCGGAATGCGCGAGAGCTATAACATTTAAATAAACTACTTTTTTGTGGAATAAAATGGGGGTTTACGCTGTTCATAAAAGTGGATATGGTGGAGCTCATAAGATACCTAGTATCTAAGGGATTAGTTTAGGATAAGGCCTTCCCGGGTATATATTATGTACTACTTATTATACTTAATATATTAAAGTGTTAAATTTAAAAAAAGTGGACTCTGTAGAACGTATACTACAGTTACCTATAAGATAGTTAAATAATTCAATATCTTATTCAAGTAAAATAAGAAAGGGTTCCTTATAGATATGATATCTGGAGGGTACTTTGATTGGTAAGTGTTTTTGTTGAAAAATAAAAACAATCAAGTAAGGCATTAACTTGATTGTTTTTATTTTTAAACAAAAAACTTACCAATCATAGTACATAGTTATAATTTCTACAATATTTTCCAAGTATCTCTATAATTTAAGCTACTCCTAGGCCTCTGTGCGAATCGATAGTTACTTGGAAATGCAAACAGAGGCTAATAATGCAGCAGAATTACCGATACGCCCATTTAAGTGGACCTCTTTTGCCTCAATAATGCAGAAATCAAAGAGCTCCGACCACCTCCATCGCGGGTATTAACCATTCCCCATGACGGCGGAGACGAAAAAAGAGACCAAACCGCAAAAGTCTTGGTGCGTTATTTACCCGAGGTAGGGAATTAAATGCGAGACCCACTTTGCCAGGTTCCCACAGTTGTCAAAGGCGGCTCCTCCCCTAGTTACTAGCCTTAAGGTAATATTATAACAATTGCCTGGCAGCAAATGCTAGTTAAATATCAACAAGAACGGCAAATTGGCATTAAAATAATGCTAAATAATTCACAGGTTCTGTACTGGATTCGTCACCTGAAGTACGGAATATTTTATAAGCTATATACCTTATTTATCCGTCAATGCAATTATAAGTAATGTTAAGTCAGTGGCTTAAATTTTCTCTTCCCTTAGTTATTGTTTAATGCTATTAGTGACCCTTGACACATCTGCGTTGGGCTAACAGCATTCAAAAACCCCACTCTACCACTTGATGGAAATTCACTTAGTCATTTTCACAGCCATTAGCTGGGGCCAGAAAATGCTGAGACGAGCAAGGAATTTTCTTTTTCCCAAATTTCTCCTGCGTCCGAGAGTCACGTCAAAAAGTGGACAAGCCCCTGAACGCATGTTGCTGACCAAATGAGCAGGGCCAATCCACCCACAAAACGGGGCTAAAGAAAGCGCTGAGAATTCAAACTTTTAAAAGTTTTCAGCTTTTCACTTTTCATTTTTTTTTCTCTTCTTTTCAATTTGTACGACGAGGGAAGCTGTGGCAGCATCGTTAATGGTTTTTGCAAAACTTATGAAACAAACTATATACAGGATGTGGGGTCCATCCTGGAGTGGGGCTCAACGCCGGTCTGGACGGGCTTCTGGTCTCCTGCCAACCTGCAAGTCAAAGACATCTTTACCGAAAGGAAACGAGGGTGGCTTGAAAAATACTTGAAGGATTCAAGATTTATTTTAAGAGCATAATTTTTAAGTATTTTAAAGAAGGATTTAAAGGGAGAAACAGGGATGATCTTTGTAGAATTTATTACAAGAGATCTTTGAAAATAGAAATAAATAAATATAGGAAATCTAGGATATATAGCAATTAAAACTTATACATTAAAGTATCTTAGTATCTTAAAATTCTATAAGAAACCCTCTCCTGAGTATAATGTCACGTACTTTCACTTTTCCACCTCAACCCCAGTTGGGCCGCCTTGGAAAATGGCCAGAGCTCAGCGTCAATGCTTCGTCCTTCGAAAACGAACCTATTCAAAGCCTTCATGCGTTTGAATTCTATTAGCTCAAGAAAGGATTTTCTCTGCTTTCGCAGGACGATGGACGAGGACGAGGACGAGGACCAGTACGAGGACCAGTACGAGGACCGGGTAGCTGGAAATGGAAATGAAAATGGGGAATGGGGAATGGGGAATGGGGGCCAGGCTGCGGCTGCTGTCACAAGCACTTTTTCAGCGCTACGTTTGCCGTTTTACCCCGAGGGTGTATTTTCATCATTTTCATTTCAGAGCCTCGGTCTGGCGCTGGTCCTCCTCCTGCCCCCCGGTTCGCTCCAGATTCCCGATTCTCTGGTCGTGCCATGCACATCCAATTGACATTTCAGCTTAAGTCATTGTGTGAGGCAGCAACAAAGGGAGCGCCAACAAGAACGGAAAGGAAAGCAAGCAAAGTCCGGACAAGTAGCAAGCTGAAGCTGTCCGCCATTCAAACACCCGGGATTCACATGGCAGAGATGCCAATTTGAGTTACTTTGAAAGCAGGATAACATTACAAGGAAAATCTGTAAAAAATTGTATAAGAAAATATTAATTTCTTATATTAATTTGACATATTTTCATTTGTTATTTATATTTATTCGTTTAGGAAGAGATTGGTGTTCATGAAGATTAATTTCATTCGGAATTTCGACTTGAAAGCTGTAAGGGAACCTTATCTAAAAGGACTCTAGACTTGTTTTTCTGTTCCTTCTGATAGAGATTATATTTAATTTCTATGTAACATTAATTGATTTATTATTATAATATTTTTTAAATATTTATAATATTTCCATAAAATCTATACTCGTCTTTTTGGCATCACTGTGAGAGCCCACGCAATCCCTTTCAGCTGCACAGCCGTACATTTATTCTGCTCACTGTGCGAAAAAACAAAGCTCGACGAAGGAAGTAAAGTGCAAAAGCTGCAACGGCAACAAAGGCGCACACAATTACCGAGCACTGTGCCGGGAATGGGCCAAAGGAGGACGAACGCTGGCGCCCGAGCCCTTGGTCGAACTTTCGTGTTTACACAAAAACATTTAGACTGATCCCCGAG
The DNA here is from genome assembly GCA_035046265.1 of Drosophila bunnanda. NCBI lineage: Eukaryota > Metazoa > Arthropoda > Insecta > Diptera > Drosophilidae > Drosophila > Drosophila bunnanda. The sequence continues at coordinate 12,499,342 of JAWNOB010000075.1, forward strand.
CATAGTGGGGGTGTTAGAATGTGGGTTAATGGACGAGGAAAAGGGTTAAGAGCAGGGAATGCGGGATTTTATAAGATTGACGGCGGCAGCAGGACGAGGCGTCGGAGGAGCAGCAGGAGTAGGAGGGACATTCATTCCCTTAGGATTGCAGAACGGAGCTCGACAACACACCTCATAGTTTTCCTGAATTAACATCCGATTCGAAAGAATTTCAGGTATGCACTCCAACAGGGAAACCCAAGTGCTTCAGGGTAAAATACACTAAACTAAATTGGGTTACGTTTTATAAATTTACTTTTTATATTGCCCAAAGACAAGTAGAAGGTTTTTAGTTTTAGTTTTTAGTTAATTAACCTTAAAAATGTATTTCGTTGCCTGAATTAAGTTTAAAATAAGCTTGATTAAGTAGAAGTGCTTTGCTAAATGCGTATTTAAGTATTTCAGGGGGTTTTTTAAACAGAAACTAAGACTTCGACGTGGCAATACATACCCATATTTATACCCTTGCAGGGTATTATAATTTAAGTCAGATGCCTAAAACGCAGGGAAGGAATCATTTCCGACCCTATAAACCATATATATTCTTGATCAGCATCGACAGCCGAATCAAATTAGGCATGTCCGGGCGAAAAATAAATTTTTGAAATTTTTTCAAAATTTGAAAAAAAGGAAAGGGGTTACATCATTAAAATTTTCAAAAATTGGCAAAAATTTGAATTTTCTTAAATTTTAATTTGAGTATGCAGATTTATTAACCTAATAAAAACTAACATAGAAAAGCTTGCCGAATTAAAATTAAGGCTTTTTTGGCTGAGTTATGAGTTTTTTAAACCTTGAATTATCGAAAAAAATGTCATACAAAAAAATAGATAAGTATCTATTCAATGAAAGAAATTATTTTATGCTTAGTTATGATCGATTTCCGATATCCTTGTAGTTTTTAAAAACTACAGGGATGTATAAACTTTGTGTTTCCGAAGTTAGTTTATATTAATAATGAAATAGTTTTATAATATTTTATAAAGCTTCTCCCCATATCCAAGGATCCATTGAAACTCCATTTTTAAAGGCTCAAATTTTCGGTAGCAGCTCCTTCACTGGTGATTCCTAGCCGCTGGTGGTGCTCCTCCACTGTCGCCACTAACAACGCGGCAAATGAAGGCAATATCTCAAATGGGAACCACATAAACGAAATAATAAATACCAAATGATTTCATAATGAATGTGGGGCAGGGGCAGGATGGCATTCGGTTCGCCTAGAAACTGACTCCATCCTCCCTGGCATCGTCCTCGTCCTGGTCCTCGTCCTGTGCTCGTCGTCATCCCGGTTGGCATTTCTTTTATTACAGAAATTGCGAAGGAGATATAAAAAAAATTCTTAATTTCGTTTCGTTTCATCAGCAGCAGCGACAAGATTTACAACATACTGTGAGCATAAAATAAAAATCTTATTTTTCTTCAAATGCTCCGGAGGGTGGACAACCGGCAAGCGAAATAAATAAATAAAATAAAAAAAAGCAGAGGAATAGAATGAATAAAAATACTCGAACGTACAAAAGCATCCACCCATTGTCTGTGCTGGAACAGATTCTGAGGAGGGCGTTGACAACCTTAATAGTTATAGAGGGAGTAGCAAGTGGATCTCGGGACCCACGCACATCGTGTGTGTATATATATGTATATATATATCTGTATATAGGATGTGTGTAGGATGTGTGTAAGGACTATATGTGCCTCGACAGCGAATGCAATAAAACGCACATGTGGAGACTCCTTTCGCTGCTGCTTGTGATTCCCCGACGCTGTCTCATAATTTCTGTGCGGTTCGCAAATAAATTTGATTTTGAGCGAATTGCCGCAGATTGACTCGGTCGCACCCACTGTCACAGGACTGACTGTGAATTTAAGTTAACTCCATGTGGGTTTTACGGCCAACAACAGTGATGGTTCATAGCCATCGGAAAAAGGAAGCTGAATGGGTTGACATACAAGCGATTTGGTAAGAAGTTTCAAAAGATACTATTTACTATATATTTGTAGCAAAGAATATTTTTATTAAGTGCTAAAAGTGTATTTTTCCAAATATATTTATATGTAGAAGTTACTAAAGTATTTTCTATATATTTATTTGGGAATTGGATCTATAATACTCAAGTACAACTTCAGCAAACAAAAGTATTTAAATAAAATAAAGATTCATTTAAGATTTCTATATTCTTATAAATAAAAAATAAAATACAAAGCCCAGTGTGCACAAAAAGATGATAGCCAGGGAGCACAGCATTTTCATTTTTGCTGAGTTTGGCAATTGCTTTCGACTTGCCACTTCGTTGGACTTTTCCATTGTGAAAATCAGTGACCCTGGAACCAAATTAAATGACCAACGTCTGTCTCACATACAAAGGATATAGGAATTGCATTGTTGTAGCAATAATTTATGTAAGGATTTTATCATAACTCGAAAAGAGATTATATAAAGCTGAGAAGGGTTTGATTAAAGGTGGCAATCGGGAAGGGAAATATTAGTTTATATGAATATAAGCTTATGACTTTTTAAAATAATGATTATTTATATAACTAAACGTTTTTCTAGATGTTTTATTCCACTGATAAATGAAGGAATTCATAAAGCAAACAAGATCTTATATTATTTATTTCAGCACTACTTTTAGGCAACTTGTACAAGAAATAAAATATATGTGTTAATATATATATAAGTATATTAAATAAATATATAATATTTGTAAGTTTAATCCTAAGAATTATATTCTAAGACACATAAATAACTAATATCTTAATTTCAATGAAGTATCTCAGAGATACTAAACAGGTGTTTGGTGTGCAAACTAAAATTGGCTTCCTATCGTGATTTCATTTGGCAGATATTTAACACGTCGCCTCAACACGCCTCGCAAAGGAAAAAAAGAAAAAAATAAAGGAAAATGAAGGCGACAGATATGAAAACCCACTCGGACGATATCAGAGGTCAAAGGAAAGCGGAGCCCGGGAAATGTGCGATGCCAAGGGGAGACAGCAGAAAAATAATTCAATGCAAAGGAAACAGCACAACACAAGCACGCGCTGATGAATGGAGAGGGGGGAAATCGCGAGGGGGTGAGGCAAAATTCGCAAAGGAAAATGCGGTTCGAGGTTCGGGGTTCGGGGGCGTAAAAACGGAAACGCTGGGGACAAACATGCCATGGGCAAAGGACAAAAGTCAGCCCTCTGAGGTGTTGCCAACAGGAAAAGCTTCAATCAGCAAAAAAAAAAAAGAAGGAAAACGATACATATATATATATGTATATAGTGAGGGAAAAGGAAAAAGAAGAAAGGCAACTACACATTTAGTGTTTATTTCGTATTTATTGAGAGTAGCAGAGCTGGGGTGTGGGTTGCTTGGAATCCAAAAATGAAATCAGCAAGAAATAAATGTCCTTGTCGCACAGCATAATATAACCATACCCAGTCCCCAGCCATAGCCACCATATATATACAATATATAAATTGTTTCCAAATCATTGGATACTCAGCCACAGAAATACGAAAATGAAATTAAGTCCATCGAGGGCAAAGTTCGCTGCGAAAACCGAAAGGCAGTTACTCTAAGCTAAGGCTAATCTAGTAAATACAGTGTGGGTTTCCATATACACTTTTCTTAAATATATTATATATATTTTCTTCTATAGTTTTCTTTAGGAAATACTCCTTAAATATATTATAAATTTCTCAATTTATAATGCTTCCCCAAAGCCAAAGTCCTTCATCCGTTTAAGGCCACTATTCAAAGTCATAAGATGCTGATAATAATGATGATGGTATGGCAAAAACGAATGACTTTGAGCAACTTGGTCAATGGGTGTTTGCTTGAATGAATGAATGAATAAAGATTCCAAGGATGGGGTGGGGTATGAGAGCAGCAAATAGGAAAATCTGTCAGGGGTATTAAAATTAAAGTCGAATGGCCTCTGGCCTCTGGTCTCTGCCTGTCGACCGCAATTGATGTGTTCAGTTTTAATGGAAACCACATTTTCGTCCATAACAAATCGCCGTCCCACAGCCAAAAGCCACACCATCTTACGAATGCTTTGCTGCCACCCCGGAAGAAACATGGCCTAAACAGGCATTTGCCTTATATTGATCTACTTTTGATGTATGACAGGACAATTTCTGGTCAAGACTGCGGAACTGACAAACTGCTTCTTGATTTCGATTTGATTTTGCTTTAGGTTGCTCTTTTGATTTTCTTAGCGTATTAGTAAAGTGTAAGATTCTAGATTATTTTTAATTTGTTTAAAGATTATTTGATTAATTGGATTATATCTTGTATTGTTTTACAACTAATAGATACGGGTGAGAAAAACAAATATGGCAAATTGGATATGTTATGATTGTCTATTGGGTATTGCAAATGTTTTGTATTTGTTTGAAAAATAATTGATTAATTGTAGAGTAGATTATATAATGTTTTTATTTATTAATTTAAATAAATTAACTCTGCATTGTATAAGGAATAAAGCTTATACTTTAATGCAGAATTATGAGCAAAAATAAATATAAACAAGAAAAGAAGCTTAGGAAACTAAAATTTCTATATCCTTGCAAAGTAAATTCATCATAGTTCATTCAAAAATGCATTAATTTTAATTCGGAAAGCTTTGCTATGTTAGTTTTTGTTAGCTTAATAAATCTGCATACTTAATTTAAGAATACAAAAAATTAAAATTTTTGACAATTTTTGAAAATTTTAATGATGTAACCCCTTATCTTTTTTTCAAATTTTGAAAAATTTTCAAAAATTTATTTTTTGGCCGGACATGCCTAGATTGATTCAGCTGTTGATCCTGATCAAGAATATATATGATATATAGGGTCGGAAATGACTCCTTCTTTGATTTTGACGCTTCCGACTATAATTATAATACCCTGTAAGATAACCCGAATTATGTATGGGGGAAATCAGTCAATGGATTCGATCAAAAATAAATCATAACTTCGCCAAAAAATCATTAATTTCAATTCGGAAAGCAGGTTTGTGCTAGTTTTTATAAGGTTTACAAATCTGCATATTCAGTTTTAAAATTTAAAAATTCAAATTTTTACCAATTTTTGAAAATTTTAATGATGTAACCCCTTATCTTTTTTTAAAATTTCGAAAAATTTTCAAAAATTTATTTTTCGACCGAACATGCCTAATTCGATTCGGCTATTGATGCTGATCAAGAAAATATATGGTTTATAGGGTCGTAAATCACTCCTTCACTGATTTTGACGCTTCTGACTATAATTATAATACCCTGTAAGATAACCCGAATTATGTATGGGGGAAATCAGTCAATGGATTCGATCAAAAATAAATCATAGCTTCGCCAAAAAATCATTAATTTCAATTCGGAAAGCAGGTTTGTGCTAGTTTTTATAAGGTTTACAAATCTGCATATTCAGTTTTAAAATTTAAAAAATTCAAATTTTTGTCAATTTTTGAAAATTTTAATGATGTAACCCCTTATCTTTTTTTCAAATTTTGAAAAATTTTGAAAAATTTATTTTTTGACCGGACATGCCTAATTCGATTCGGCTGTTGATGCTGATCAAGAATATATATGGTTTATAGGGTCTTAAATGACTTCTTCACGGAGTTTCATTCCAAAATTATAAGACCCTGCAAGGGTATAAAAATAATTTCCAACTTACATTTTCTCAAGTATTTAATAAAATAAAATAAAAATAAATCAATTTAGATTAATTTGTATAATTTCCTGTAATATATGTATACAAATTAGTTAAGTATTCTGTCTAATACCATTTAATAAAATACCTTTAGTTTTACATCTAAAACATCTCCAATATAAGCTGGAGTTGAGTTTTAGCAGAGCTTCTCTTTATAAGAAATCTTAAACTTTTAGTATTATATAAAAAGACATAAAATTGTGGATGCTTTTGAACTTAATTCCCAAAAGAGGCTCCACTCCAATCGCACCCACACATTACTGCCTAAATACATATTTATTTGTTTGCCTGCCATTTGTGGAAAGTGTTTGCACTTAATAAACCCATTTCGCTAAGCACTTTGTCAGCTTGGGGGCGGGGCCTTAAGACCACCCACCAACCCACCTACCCACCCACGCACTCCTCACATTTACTGTTATTTCAGCATTAAAAGTTCATTGAATGGCAGCGGAAGTGAAAACAATTATCTGCAGGAAGGTGAACCCATAAATCCTTCGAATCCCTAAGTAAATTTGCAAATTTTTCGTTTATTACTTTCGATGTGTTCGGGGAAGGAGGGTCTTAAGGGATTTGCGGTTAAATCGAATCGATATTTTTTGTTATCATATTTGTTATGCAAACACACACCCACCAAGTGACTGGAGAAGACTGATGCCAAAAGTGACACACGTGCCCGCACAATAAACACATACAAATCGAGAAGAAATGTAAATAGAAATATACACACACCTTGGGCAATTCAACACCTCGGCGAGAGAGGTATTTATATATATTTTAAAAAGTCTCAGATAATATTTCTTATTATTTTGTAAACAGATAAACGGAGACAATGAGCCCATAGAGAGCCAGGACCTCGCCAAAAATCAATATCAGGATCATGCCCACAAAGAGACGCGGCTGGGCAGCGGATCCCCGGACACCGGCATCTCCGGCAATTCCTATGGCCACTCCCGCCACCAGTCCCGGCAATCCCACACACAATCCGCAACCAAAGTGCAGGAAGCCATTCTCCACCGTATAGTTGTCGCCCAAAGATCCGGCAATCAATACGGAAACCACCAGGCCATATATAGCAATAATGCCAGCCATCACCACCGGAATAATGGCCTTCATAATCATTTCGGGTCGGTTCACCGCCATGGAGGCGATTCCAATACCAGAACGAGCGGTACCATAAGCCGCTCCAAAGGTTGTAAACACAATTGCCGCTGCAGCTCCGATGCATCCCATGAATAGGGCATAGGAGGGATATCTATCCTCCTCGTCAGCAGTCATTTTTCACAATTTTTGTATTTCGATATTTTATTTCTTTTATTTAAGATTTTTAAGTTTCAAAAGTAGAACTGCTGCTGTCTCGGATATATTATTTTTTGAAGTTTAAAGTGTGAGCTCCTGTGTTTACAGATTTTCCAAGGGTTACTAGACATTTGCAAGCACATTTCTGGTATTGAAAATCGAAACTGCGGTTACTTGTTCACTCTCTGAGTGGCTTTGCTTCTCCCCCTTTGTTCGGGGGTGTTACCCTCCACTTGTTTCAATTAAACAAATTGGAAAATATGAGCCCGAAACGACTAGCGGGGCTTAGAATGGCGACACTTTGGAAAGTGGCAGGAGTAAACCTCTACCCCTGCCCGCCCGTGTTTGCTTCCTTTTCGTTTCCTTAAAATGGAAATTTCTTTTTTTTACCACCAGGCGGGAATTGTTTGTGGGGCTTCAATTGCTCCTCCACACTCACCCACCCCGGGAGTCGCTTTTATTTGTGGCCCCAAGTCGGCTGCTTTGCATTTTGAATACATATTCCGCATATTCCTTGAGGGAGCTTGTAACTTTGTCAGTGGCTTTGCGTTCGTGTGATGTGATTGTTAAGTTGGCACAGATTTGTCACAGGCAAAGTGGAGACTCTTGATTGCTTTTTGCGGCAAGGTAAAGTGTATTCCCCCAACTGGGATTTAACAAATTTCAGCTTACCTTTTTCGCATCTCAAATATAATTAATATTTATTTTGGGCAGAGTTTAAGTATTATTTATTTCCTTGTTCACTTGGTGTACAGATAAATGGCAACAATGAGGCCGTACAGACCCAGGACCTCGGCGAAAATCAGGATCAAAATCATGCCCACAAAGAGGCGTGGCTGCTGGGCAGTGCCCCTCACACCGGCATCGCCCACAATGCCTATGGCAAAGCCCGCCGCCAGTCCAGACAGACCCACGGCCAGTCCTGCGGCCAGGTGGATATATCCTTTGCGTATAGTGTAGTTATCCGCCAGTGCTCCGGCAATCAGTACGGACACAACCAGTCCATAAATGGCTATGATACCCGCCATCACCACCGGTATAATGGACTTCATGATCAGTTCGGGTCGCATCACTGCCATGGCGGCTATGCCGGTGCCCGATTTGGCTGTTCCATAGGCAGCTCCCAAGGACGAAAAGACAATGGCCGATGCTGCTCCCATGGATCCAAAGAAGTATGCATAGGAAGGCCTATCCTTTTCCTCAATTTTTCCTGACATTTTGGGTGCTGCAAATGAATTGGGAATAAGGATACTCACAGATACCAACACATCTTACGACTCGGCGATCTTCGAGGAGATGCGATTTGTCCAACTTATGATCCTTGATCTGGACAGATTTTAGGCATGCCACACGAATTTATTTGTTGCACAGAAAGCATCGATTAACTAAAAACGCAAAGCCGTCTCTATAAAATGAATTTCGTATTTAGAAAATTTTATAAAAAACTACGAGGGGATCGTATCAAAATTTGGTTTTCCTTACTATCAAGCCCTCAAATGACTAAAGTTAGAGAACTAAATATGGAAGGGTATAATGTTTATAAAATATTATAAATTAGGAATATTACAGTTTTTAGAACTGAAAATATTTATTCAGGATCTATTTCTTATTTTAAGTTATTGTCTAAAGTTAAATGGTATTCTTTGATTACTTTGTAGGGTACCAGATGTCCTTGCAGTGTATTATAATTTCAATCAGAAGCATGAAACTCAGTGAAGGCCTCATTTCCGACCCTATAAATCATATATATTCTTGATCAGGATCAACAGCCGAATCGATCTAGGCATGTCCGGTCAAAAAATAAATTTTTGAAATTTTTTCGAAATTTGAAAAAAAGATAAGGGGTTACATCATCCAAATTTTCAAAAATTGACAAAAAATTGAGTTTTTTATATTCTTAAATTGAGTATGCAGATTTATTAATCTAATAAAATTTAGCAAAAATCTGCTTTCCGAATTGAATTAAATGATGTTTTGGCCAAGTTATGGTTTATTTTTGATTCAGGGGATTGACTGAATTCGGGTTCTTACAGGGTATTATAATTATAGTGAGAAGCGTCAAAATCAGAGAAGGAGTCATTTCCGACCCTATAAACCATATATATTCTTGATCAGCATCAACAGCCTAATCAATCTGGACATGTCCCGTCAAAAAATAAATTTTTGAAAATTTTCAAAATTTGAAAAAAAGATAAGGGGTTACATCATTAAAATTTTCAAAAATTGGTAAAAATTTTAATTTTTTAAAATTTCAAATTTGGTATGCAGGTTTATTTACCTACTAAAAACTAACATAGGAAAGCTTTCCGAATTAAAATTAATGCGTTTTTGGCTGAGTTATGCGATTTTTAAACTTTGATTTGCCAAAAAATATACATAAAAATCTCGGTAAATATTCTGTTGAAAATTGCAGACATATATAAAAAACAACTACTCTTGATTTAAAAATATTTGTTGTTGAACTCAGCTTTCTTCTGTTTAATGTTCCATTTTTATACCATTGCAGGGTATTATCATTTTAGTCAGATGCTTTAACTGAACTGAACCTTCCTTCTGTTAAATCTTCAATATTTATACAATTGCAGGGTATTATAATTATAGTCAGCTGCTTTAAATTCAGTGAAGCAGTCATTTCCGACCCCATAAAGCATATATATTCTTGATCAGCATCAACAGGAGAGTCGATCAAGCCATGTTTGGTCAAAAAATAAATTTTTGAAATTTTTTCGAAATTTGAAAAAAAGATAAGGGGTTACATCATTCAAATTTTCAAAAATTGGCAAAAAATTAAATTTTTTAAAATTTCAAATTTGGTATGCAGATTTATTTACCTACTAAAAACTAACATAGGAACGCTTTCCGAATTAAAATTAATGGATTTTTAGCCAAGTTATGATATTTGGAAAATTTCGATTTGCCTACAAAAATGATAAATTTAAAGAAAATTTGTAGATATATATATCTACTGAATATATTTTAGTTCCTGCTGGTGGTATATGAAGGCCAGCAAATATATAAACTGTAGCCTATAGATTTAATTAAATAAATTCTGATAGATTTTGTTTGGTTTCATAAGAAATTAAATGCATTGGCAGGACTCTGGTTGGTCCATCTCCTTCCAGCAAGGACAGCCTATTATCCCCTGAATAGTATCAGAATAGAAAACATATTTATTAAAACGTATTTATTGCTTATAAAAATTCGGATATGATTCAATCACAACCAACTGCTATAATGCGAATGGTTTTTCTTGCAAGGATTTATTCAGCATCAAAATGCTTTATACTTTTCCATTTCAAACTGCTTTTCGGGAGTCATATTCTTTGCTTTTTCTACCACTGCGTTTGGTTAGTTATTGTTTGCCTCGCTTTGTGCAACTATAAATCGTTTATATATATTTTGTTGAGTGCGAGAATTTATCGCTGGAGCTGGATATGAGAAGGGAATCACATAAATACAAATAAATCAAAAGCATTTCGAATGGCAATGGCAATACAAACAATCTTTTCCTCCTGAATTCGAGGAATGGAAAATTGAGAAATATAAATGGGCGAGTGTAGTTGTGTGAGTAAGTGTGTGTGAGTGGTGTGTGTGTTTAGTGTAGCTGTAGGCAGGCTAGAGTGTGTGCTGTGCGAAAATTGATGTCTTGCCTCATAAAAATAAGGCATCAGAAGAATCGCCCGAATGTGTTTTTGTTGAAAGGCAACATTGTAAATTTTATGACTTTTTTATGCGCTGAAATCTATAAATTATGTAAACTGACACTGACAGCTGTCAACCGAAGGCTCAGCGACAGCTCCAGCTCGCACTCACCAGGCCCATTCGGAGAGATCCCATTCCCAGACATCAGAGATGTTGGTTTGGTGAATGAAAAATAATTAAATCTGGTAAAAATAAAGCTTAAAAAATATTTTAATATTGTAATTAATTAATGGAATTATAAGAAAATTAATTTCTTATATTAAAAAAGGACAAATAACTATTCTGTTTCATTTTGTATTATTATTTTAGAGGAAATCTTTTCAAGACAATAGATACATTGGTTTGGTGAGTGAAAAATAGTTAAATAAAGCTTAAAAATATTTCAATATTTTAGTTTGTTGATGTAATTATAAGAAATTTAATTTCTTGTCTAGAAAATGGTATAACAACTGTTCTGTTTAATTTGTATATTATTATTGTAGAGGAATGCAACAAGGTCTGTAAGATAAACCAACTTTTTGCATGGAGAAAATCCCATAAAAATCAATCAATTCTTAACCAAAATAAAGACTACAACATTTTTAGACACTTATAATATTTAGTGATATTTTTAATATATTTTTTAAATATTTAAATACTTACAAATGTAGCTGATTTGGCATTACTGGCACTCAGCTAACAAGCGGAACGGTTGCAAGTGACACATGTGTCAAATGGTCGATGGGGAAGCGCGACGAAATTTGCTATTCCCAGTTCTCGGGACTTGGTTCCTTCGGCAGGAGCAATCCTCGCCACTTCACACCACCCAAATCGGAGAGCACTATATAGCCTTCAGTCCTCCACTCCCGGTCCACACCCATCCAGCGGGAACTGATGACTCGAGATGATTAAATGATTGCGAGCCGCAATAAAAAAATTTATGTTTCGAATTATAGCTAATATATATTTTCTCGTTATTTGTTTGCTTTTTTAAAATGGATCTAGGGTAGTGAATAGAGGACAAGCTTTTTATATCCTTTTAACTTTAATTTACTTTCTATTTATATGGGGATTTTGTTAGATTTAAAACTTTGTTTTTGGATTTTTATTTGGTTTATATAGCAATTGCTTTTAAATTTATGGAATAAGTTAAAATAAAGGATTGTTCAAGGTAATAAAGAAACCTATTACAGAAAATCCTTTAAAAATGTGTCTAAGAGATAAAATGTGTAAAGTACCAAAACATAAATTTTAAGGAAATATATTAATATTTATGTAAAAGTAAGTTTTTATATTAAAAGTATTTATTGTTACATACTTTTCCTTATTTAAGCTATTTATTATTTATTTAAGAAATACCTCGAAACCGATTAAGGAACTATATTAAGGAAATACATTAATATATCTATATATATACATGTATGCCGTGACCTGGCAAAACCCCAGTCAACAATTAACGCTTTCCGTACTCTCATTTTCTCCGTTAAAGTAAATCAGGAAAGTTCCTGCCAATGTGCAATAAATGAGAGGCCATGGCCTTTCCCGGGGAAAGCAGGCGGCACTAACATAACTAACGAAAGAAATTAACCAAAAATAAATTAACTGGAAACCCCCGGACCCCGAGGCCAAAAGGGTTTCTGGATTCCATTGGGGGCCAGGACCAGGGTGTCAACCGCTCCGCTCGCTGCTCCTGCTCCTGCTCCTGCCCCTGCTCCTGCTCCTGCTGTTGCTGTTGCTTCCGCTGCGATGGAGACGACCGAGTGTGCTCTGTGTGTGTGACTTTTGGAATCCCAAATGTCTTTTCAACATGCAATTTTTATTATTGACTGCTGGGTTGTATGTCGACGGCCGTCGACTGGGGGCTGTCTCGGTGTCGTGCCAGCGCTCAGCTTTTCAGTGTTTTCCGCCCGGCGAATCGTGAAAATGTCATTACTGTCAATCAAGTTGGGCAAAGGTTTTTCCACCGAAAACTCCAGTACATTAAAGCCCTTCTGTCCAACCAAGTGACAAATTGAAAAGTTCATTCAAAATGGAAGAGATTCGGTCACGATGGAACCGAAATTACCAAATGTCGATTATGTTTTAGGGGTCTCCTGACTTTGCTTTCGTTTAACTGACGGATTAGGTGTGTTTTCTAAAATTTTTAGATATTAAAAACGTTGGAAAATAAGTTTAAGAGTAGGCAAGCAATTATATAATTCATTTTTTTTGATAAGCTAAGTTTTACAATGCTTTTAAGAAATATTATAAATTATTTGAAAGCCCTACAGATAGTACATATTTATTTGTCGAGGATATGTTTATTTAAATACAAGCGTTCTTTTTTGTTTCGAAAATTAATAGTGTAAAATATAAACTTACGCTGCCAATTTTCAAAATAATAAAGTAAGCTTGTATTAAAATATATCTCTTAATTATTTTATTTAATATTTTAAGGCTTTAAATACGTATACGTCACCTGCAGTACAAAGTCTCCAGGAATGGGAATCATTTAAATATTATTCTTGTGGGTTTGGAATCAATGGAATTTTGGGATTGGAATGGAATTGGAATTTTGTGTTTAAAAATATTTTAATTTTACATTTTTATATTTTAACCTCCGAACAAAGCCTCCAAAATAATTCCTACAGTCAGGTGATTTTGAGGACTTACTCTATGCATAATGTTTGAAGACCTGACGTAGTTATTGCTGTGCGTGTTATGCGTCAATTCTGATATGCTAACAAATATATATACTCAGAGGTATATATCTACATATAGAATACACAGCACAGGAAAGGCACCAGGAACGGAAAATTGAAAATGTCAGAGGACTCCAAACTGGCGGAAGAGTGATTGCCGACATGCATCGCCGGCATTGGCGTGGCAAATGTAACGATTTGGGCATTAGGCCGAGCTTGTTGAGTTCCGGAGTCGCCACCGATGGACAGTGGCTGATATATCTTTTATTATGTAGTTCTGTGTCATCGTAAAAATCGCCTGCTATTACTTGATTGTCCTTCATAAGAGCCATAAAGCCGTTGGCGGCCTATGGCCCATTGTAAAATGATTTACTCGCCCCCACGTCCCTGTCCTCGTCCGCGTCCTCGTCCTTGTCTCATTGGAGTCCCTATTCTCATTTTTTTATGGCTCGCTTTTTTACGGTCCTTTACAGTTTAACGACGCATCGCTGCCACACAAACTGGAACTGGAAGCTAGAAATTAGAGCTTCTTTTTTTTGGGTATAACAAAATCTATTCACGATTTTCCCTATGGCAGAATAATGTTACCATTTTATTGTATTTATCCCTGTTGTCCGTTAAGCCGATTCTAGTTTGCTCTCCTTTTGGTTTTTCTCCGCTCCTTTTGGCCTTCTTGATTCCTCCATTTAATTTTTGGGCGTTGCTAGTCCTAGTTTTTATGTTATGACTCTTGGTCATTTATTGGTTTATACTTTTGTTTGGTACTTTTATTATTGATATTATATTTAAGGGTGCTTAGTCTAATTAATAAGGGTATTTTGGAAATGAAAGAAGGTCTTGACAAGACAGACAACTAAGGAGTTTATAAGACAAGGCGTATTAATTTTTCCCATTTTGTATTTAAACATTGAACTAATTAATAGCTTCAGTATTAAGTGACACTAATTATGCAGGATAAAGTCTAGTATATAGTTTCCTTAGCTCTTCAAAATTTTCCTACTCTTGTCCAGCGATAAGGTTGACAGCATTAAGGATCGAAATGAGCTAATAACTTAGATACTTTATGGAGGACAGGATTAGGGGCCAGCACAGGTGGTTACCGGCTTATCGGCACCGAAGGACCGCTGTCGACGAGCCTGAAATATGGAAGCGTGAAGCTGATGACATTGATTAGGGTGAGCGGGTCAGCGGGTCAGCGGGAGCGGTGAAAGTGAGTGAACCCTTGGAACTTGAAGATGCAGTTTTTCCTCCTCCTCCTCTGAGCCAGCTCTTGGTCTTCCTCATCGCTCTGTTGGGCACTTTTTTGGCGACTCATTGTTACATGCCGCCCGCACACCTGACTGGGCACGGTTACACTTGAAATAATAACATTGCCTCGCTATGGAGAGCACAAATTATTTAGAGCAATAGGAGTCAGTATTTAAGCAGAAATGAAAATTGTAGAATTTTGTACTATATAATTTTGCCAGTTTCCTAATATTTTCATCTAATTTGGTACATCAATTTAAAAATATTATAATCAGACTACTATTTTTTATAATAGCAATAGGGAAATTAATAGAAAAAAATTATAGCTGTGCTGATTTTCAAAATATGTTAATTTACTTCCAGGGTACTATATAATTTAAGTCAAAAGCTTGAAACACAGTGAAGAAGTCATTTCCGAACCTATAAACCATATATATTCTTGATCAGTATCGACAGCCGAATCGAATTAGACATGTCCGGTCGAAAAATAAATTTTTGAAATTTTTTCAAAATTTGAAAAAAAGATAAGGGGTTACATCATTAAAATTTTCAAAAATTGGCAAAAATTTTAATTTTTTAAAATTTCAAATTTGGTATGCAGATTTATTTACCTACTAAAAACTAACATAGGAAAGCTTTCCGAATTAAAATTAATGCGTTTTTGGCTGAGTTATGCGATTTTTAAACTTTGATTTGCCAAAAAATAGACATAAAAATCTCGGTAAATATTCTGTTGAAAATTGCAGACATATATAAAGAACAACTACTCTTGATTTAAAAATATTTGTTGTTGAACTCAGTTTTCTTCTGTTTAATGTTCCATTTTAATACCATTGCAGGGTATTATCATTTTAGTCAGATGCTTTAACTGAACTGAACCTTCCTTCTGTTAAATCTTCAATATTTATACAATTGCAGGGTATTATAATTATAGTCAGCTGCCTTAAATTCAGTGAAGCAGTCATTTCCGACCCCATAAAGCATATATATTCTTGATCAGCGTCAACAGGAGAGTCGATCTAGCCATGACCGGCCAAAAAATAAATTTTTGAAAATTTTACGAAATTTCAAAAAAAGATAAGGGGTAACATCATTAAAATTTGCAAAAATTGGCAAAAATTTAAATTTTTTAAAATTTTAATTTGAGTATGCAGATTTGTTAACCTAATAACAACTAACATAGGAAAGCTTGCCGAATTCAAATTAATGCATTTTTGGCTGAGTTATGATTTTTTTAAAATTTGATTTATCGTAAAAATTGACATATAAAAATAAAAAATAAAATGCCGAAGTAAGTGTTTTCTTCTCAAAATAAAATAAAAAATATATGTTGTAGTTATACGTTACATTGAATTTTCCCCAGTGTATCCATCTGATAAATTAGCTATAGTTTTTCTCATCTAACCGTTCTCTTTGTCTGATTCTGCTGACCGGCATTCGAGGGAAAACCGCTTCTCTGGGTTCTCCACGAACGTGCCCTATATGTTCATATATACATATATATAATATAATGCCATTCGGGCCAAGTGTGTGCGTGCGAGGGTCTCCGGTTTGGGCCATGGCTTAGACAATCTGGCCAGACGTGGCCGACAATCAACGTCGAGGAAAAAATGTCTTATCATTGTTAGGCGGGTGGCTGAAGTGGAACAAATTAATTTCATTCATTTTAATTATTCGTCTTCTTCAACTTCGACGAAAGAGAACTCTTTTGCTTCTCATTTTCCTGTCTGTCATAGAGGTTGCTATAATTTGAGTGCTATTAAGACCGGGAACTGTTAAGGTCAAGAATCATGGTTTAATTATTTAAATGATTTCATGTTCTCACATTATTTTCACTAAAGAAAATCGTGCACATCATTATAAGTAAAAAATCACTTTGATTCTCAGGTTCTTCTTGGTTAGATGTATTATTCTTATAATTAAGGCAACTACATCTTCTTTAAGAGTACTTTTTCCATTTGCAAACTATCCTATCCTATAAATCTCTTTTTAGTTTAGATATAAACATAAACTTAAACCCTTAACGCAGCTGCAGCCAAGTCAAAAGGCATTAGCAAAATGTGTAATAAGTATAAAGGCGATAAAGTCCTGGATTACACAATATTTCTACGCAATCCATCCGGTCGGGACCTGAGTTAACCGTTGACCCCGCGGTGAATCGCGTGGATTTTGGCCGCTTGAAACTTCACACCCAAAGCGCACGATAGCCGGGGAATCCCCACACCCATACCCCTACTCATACTCATACCCATTCTTATTCCTGCGGTTTCCTTCGGGCTTTCTCCTCTCTGTTTTTTTTTGTTCCTTGGAGGGAACAACACATGGGCACGCAATGTTTCCGCTGCAACGGCAGTCTAAAGTGTCCAATCAAGTTTTTGAAATGAAACCTAAATAACATGTCATAATAAATAACCTTCAACCGACCCGTTGGCCCCGCCTGCCTGCCTGCCTGCCTGCCTGCCAGTTGACTCTGGCTCGGACTCTGACTCTGACTCTGGCTCTGACGCTGGCCAAGGAAGAAATCCAAAATCCTGTAATTACAACGTAAATCCAAAATGTCTCAGCGCCGCACAGCCGTTGCACACTCACTCAAACACAAGCACACACACACACACACACAGAGGGCCAAAGGAAACTTAATTCATATATCAAAAAGTTTGTCGGACCGAACACTGGACGAGAGTAGCAATTTGCGCGCAAGTAGCCAGCTCCAGGTCCACTCCAAAGACCAAAAAAGCCCGGGCCAAGCCCAAGACATGGTCCTGCACTGAGAGAAAAATTTAGGTGAGTCCTGAACAGATTTAAAATATAATTTATTGTATAAAATTGCACTTGAAAAGTCTTCAACTTCCTAATTAAATCTATAAAAAGTTTACAAAGATTGGCTTCCACTTACCATATATTTATATACTTTCTCTATTTTCTTCCAGTGTCCTATATATTGTATACACTTTAGAGCAGGTTCGGAGGACTCGGATTCCTTGAGGGGCTGGCTGTGCGGGTGGCCCAGGATCCGGAATCCAGGGGGAAGATTGAAGCCAAAAGGCAAGGAAAGTCAGCGGAAACGGAGTCCAAGGCGGAGAACACTGCTGCCCCTGCTATCCGCCTGTCGTGTCGAATGAGAAACACAGCAATTATGCAATTTGATAATACTTCATTCTCGGGTAATAAATATTAATTATTTTTTGCGAATGTGATTTCGTGTTTCGTGTCCAACCAACCAACCAACCGACCAACCAACCGACCGACCGACCGACCCACTGGGCGCTAGTTTACGGAGATTTATGGCTCGCCTGCCTCGCAAAATGAAATGAGACAGAGGCGACGAGGACGAGGACGAAGACGACTCTCTTTCCCAAAAAATTCAGGCTTATTGGTGAATTCCTTTCGGGCCCCAAAGATGTACAAGTACTTGTGTTTTCCCATGTCCGACATGTGAATTTGCTTAAAGTTTCGTGCTGACCTCCTGCTGACCACCTACAATAAGTAGCAATTGCTGGACACGAAGGACATGGATTAGTTTATTTTTTAATAAGAGTTGTAGGGCTACTATGTAATTTATCTCGAACTAGATTGCATAAAAAACTTCTCTTACATGTTAAAAATATTTAAGAAAATATTCTTAAGATTTTTATTCAATTTAAAAGCTTCAATTGACACGGAGTTTCGAATATTGGTATGTCATATTTGTTATTTAAGTCAGATACTTACTTCCTGTTCTTAATTTTAAGTTGGAATTATTCAAATTTAAATTTCTTTATACAAACAGCCTTAATTTGTTTGCTTTACCCCACTTCAAGCCACCTTAAAGTCACATTTGGTTACCTAAACCTGCAAAATACGTATATCTACTGGGCTTCCTTTGTGTTCCAGAATCTGGGTTGAGCGAATAAGATTATTCAAAATTCCTTTGGCGCATGACTCGAGCTAATATACACATTAAACGTTAATTAATTTTTTGTTGTTGTGTGCCTACTAGGTTAGTCCTGCCCCTCCAAACACCACCTAAGTATGCCCGGGCTTATAGTCAGGCCATAGTAACCAGTAAGCTTATACACTTTCAGTGCTTCCGACATATTCCACACTGGGAGGGGGAAGTCCCGCTTGTGTGCGGGAAGGGAAGGGATAGGTACTATATATATACCACCACAGAGTCCTACCCTGATCCCTGCCAGTGGCTATACTACCAACATTGTCCTTGTCGTTGTCGTCTCTCGCAGGTTGGTTGACTTCCAGGCCGTTAGCTTTCATTTCGTTTCGTTCCATCAGAAATCTCTCGTGCATAAGGAACATTTTAATTTTGAAAGGGACTCCGACTGTGGCTCCTGCTCCTGCTGCTGACTCCTTCTCCAACTCCTGTGGAAATTGCCATAACATCCACATATCACACTTGCACAGAGACCTCCGCTGCCACTCCGTTCACCTACCCATATAAATAAATAAATAAAAATAACAGAGCTGGGTAAAAAAGAAAGGAACAGGAATGAAAAAGTTAAATTGAATTGTGTTGGCTCGGAATACTTACTTACTTCGTATTACTTTAGCCACCGCAATGCCAGCAGACATTGGCCCCATGCCTCTTGGCTCTCACGTCCTGTTTATCCTGCACTTGAAGTTAACGCAACTTTTTCGGTTAGTTTTTCTCGGTCTGTGTTTGTAGGTGCTGCAAGCAACTGTCAAACTTGCTAGATGTTGCTAAATTGCTTCGCCAAAAAACGAAAATTAGGTGCCAGCCAAAAAAAATATGGAGGAAAACTAAGAATTGCTAGCAAGAGCTAAGGAAAGTGCCATGAAGAGTTCATTCAAAATGTTGTAAGATTGTAGCAGGTTAAACGGAGGCTGAATTTATATAGTATATATCTCTTATGGAATTTTTGTTTCATTCTTATATTTTTATTCGATTTATTCCAACTAAACTTGTACTTTAGTTTTCGTGTAAGCATCTTTACATTGTAATTTCCCACGCACCACATAATCCAAATGGCCAAATTGTCGCCAGTAAATGGTCTGCTGTCACGTCACTGGTCTGGCCATATTCCCGTCAAGATGGTTAAGTTTCCTTTGTATTTCTGGGTGCGGACTCTGTTTCTTACTTTTGATTCTGTTTGTGTTGGGTTGGGCCTACTGTAATCAATTTTAATATACCTCCCGAAAGGGAGAATAGCCCTGTGTAGTGTTAATAAGCTCATGTTGATATTGGTGGTCACATTGAGCCATACGTTGCCATCCGTCAGTCAGTTCAGTCAGTCATTTCCGTCAGTCATTCCGTCAGTCCTTCAGTCAGCCATTCAGTCAGTCATTCTGTCATTTAGCCAAGACAACGCGGTTGCGGTTCGCGGTCGCTGTCTCTGTTCTGTTCCAGTGTCAGCCATGTACCAATGGTCGCCTTGACGAGTTGTCAGCTCACTGTCAATATGTCTCCTTTCCATCTCAGTAATGCCAAAAATATATGGAATTAAGCAGCAGAATAAAAGCTAGATATAGAATTAAACAGAATACTTAAAAATTATACATATGGTAAGATTATATTGAAGAAATTCAAGCAAGGTTTAATATAC
Organism: Drosophila bunnanda; assembly: GCA_035046265.1. Lineage (NCBI taxonomy): Eukaryota > Metazoa > Arthropoda > Insecta > Diptera > Drosophilidae > Drosophila > Drosophila bunnanda. The sequence goes on from JAWNOB010000075.1 coordinate 12,519,533, forward strand.
TTCAATCCAAGGCCTAACTTGGTCCTATGTCAGTCATAAATACATATTTGTTGTTAAGAGACTAGTGAAGCAGATACATATATATTACATTAATGTTTTCCTAGATATATCATCAAATAATTTAATTATATTATTAAAAAAAATTAGGCATTTATGCGGTTCTAATGAGTCCCAGAATTCAAACTTCGGAATTTCTAGTGCACGCCAAAAAGGAGTTTTTAATACTCCTGTTTCGCGAGAGCTGTGTTCTAAAGATTAATTATACTAAATAATTTAATAAAAAAATATTTATATCTAGCTCATAGATTATGGTATTATAATATATCTATTAAACTTCTAAATACTAGCTATCTATCCAACACTATCCTCCCCCTACATCCCCCACTAGAAACCAATGTAATATACGTACTCTGTCTCTTCGCTGTGTTGTTGATTTTTGTCGTCAAGTGTGCATAATTTTATTCTTTATGTTTTGTTTGAGTTTGATACAAAATGTGTATAACCCCGCCGTAAGACAACTTGTTTACCCGCCCAACTTCACCATTTGTTTGTCCGTCTGTCGGCCATGTGTGCGCCATAATAGTTTCGACTTGAAAGTGAATGTAATGAGCTTGAGTATATAGTGTGACACATAAAACATATAGCAAGAGCCACTGGAGCGCGATAATGTGATCTGCTTAGTTTATAACTTCCACTCGAGTGATTGCAAATCAAAAATAGGAAAGTCCTGTGAGTCATAAGGGGGGGAAAGGACTTCAGGGTATAGATTTAAAGGGATTATTGTAGTGGGTTTATTAAATTACAAGAGCTAGAGTTACTTATCATGTCTTAAAGCTTTAATGTTTGAACCCCGCTGGATATATCCTTCTCTGAAAGACTCTGCCATCAGTGGCAGACTTTTCCATTTCCGAAAAACCAAATCATTGTCCAAGTGAGTCAATTTATGTATGCATATTGCAGTCGCAGATGTGCGGCATAGTTGGTGGCATAAAGGATGCAGGATATCGGATGCCGGAACTAGAGCGGGTGGCGGCGGAGGATTTCGGGCCGCGGGTGGCTATAGTTCGGCGCTTCCTCGACGGCTGCATCATGGCAAGCGGCTCCTAAATCATATGGATATATCATCAATGGCACCACGGTCGCTGGTCGCTGGCACATGCCACATGCAGAGCAGCGGCATCTTTGTATGCATGCACAATTGCCACCAAATGCAGCTGTACACCGGGAGAAACAAGGGTAACTATTATAAACAATAGTAAGAAGCTAAATCGTATAGAACGAAGTGCGGGAGCAAGCTATAAAGGGTTTGATTTAAGTTAATAGATTTATATTTAGCTGATTTTTAGAGTCACTGAAGTATACACAGTATTTTTCGGTGCAAGTAATTTATCCCTGAAATTATTCTCAGTGCCTAGAGCATCCCCCTGGTGCGGGGCAGCAACGGCTGGAAATTCTTTCCGCCTGTCGTCCGGGTACATGAGTGCATGTACATGGCTGAAGGGTGTTCCGTTCCAGGCATCGGTTCCCATTCATATTGAGTGGTTGATTGCCTTAATGAATGCCTCAATGCTGACAAGTTATTTGCGGCCACATTGCCAGGCAGCGTCTGTAAACATCCTGTCATTCCGCTATCCCATATCCCGCTAGCCTGTTATCCTGCTGCTGCTGCTGCTGCTGCTTCCCTGCCATCCCGACAGCTGCCGCAGGCGCTGGCTCAGGCTCAGGCACAGGCTCTGGCTCAGGCACAGTTGCATTTCCGCATCCTGCCCACGGCTGCCTGCTGCTCCTGCTTTGTTGATTCGTGATCCTTATTCGCCGAAGGATGCGTCGTCACAATTGCAATTGTTGTGTTTTTGCCTAAACTGTAACTGATTGTTCGGTTAGCGTGTGTCAGCAATCAATTTAGAGAATGCAAAACGTGTTATTTCAGTTTCTATTTGGATTTATACTTAAATTAGTGGGAAATTTGATTTTAAAGAAATATTTCTTTGTTTTAAATTAGTTATGGTAGGATTTTCTGAGCTGAAAATTAGGTTTCTACAAGCTTTTTGCTTTGAAAATAATACACATTTTTAGTAGCTTCCTAGAGTTGCTTACAAAAATCGTAGAAATTATATAATACCCCTCAAAGATCCTTTACTTTTATTGTATTACAATTTCACCCATCTTATTTACATTTTAAAATGCAAATACAAACATAATGAGCTTAGGGAGACCCCCCATGAGAGTGGGCTAAATATAATATGTGATTGATGCCACTCACTCAAGTTGCCATATTAGATTCCCTTTTTGGCCCTGGAACGGGCCTAATTAGGGCTCCAGGTCATGTCGTCCTGAGAAACCGGAAAGCAGGAATCCCCTAAAACGAAGGAAGCCCTCCGGCCGGAGGGCGGACACAATTAGGTCGGCAGGAGTCTGAGGGGAGAACCCTTAACGTATCCTGCACATAGGGGTATAGGGTCGCCTGCCTGCTTGTCGAGTGGAAATCAAATTATTTTAATGATACACAAATTGATACTTTGAAACAAAATAACAAACGAAATGAAATTGCTCGAAGCGCTTTCGACTATTTTGTTTGTTGTATTTTGTATTTTGTGAAATAAAATAAAAGCGGACCAGGAGTGAAAACGGTTGCCATGGCCCTCCGGAGGGTACTGATGCTGCTGTGATCGACCGTAGGGAAAATTCCAAGAAAGAAACTCTAGCGTTGTTCAAAATTAAGTGAAAATTGGATTCTTTACATTTTGCTTTCCCATTTCTTTTTCGCTTTTTCCTTTATTCCCACACCCATTTTTTTGTAACATTCTTTGCAGCTTTTCTTGTGGCAAATCGAATGAGTTGGGCGTTGTCTTTAATACCTGAAGCGTGTGCAATTGCTATTATTATGCAAATTTTTTGCTTTCATTGCATGCGTGTATACTGCTTTCGCATTGTTTCCTCCTTTTTTGTAATTTAAATGAGGGTCGTCCTGGGTGCTCTCTGCCAGTCCTGTGCCCTATGTCCCAGGTCCTCGGTCGGGGCAATAATGAGAGACAATTGAAATGTCAATAGCATGCAATTGTCTGCAATAACGTCCCAGGTAACCGTAACCCGGGTCATCATTATCTGGCGAATGTGTATCGGACCGAGGACAGAGCGAAATGAGGGTTGTCAGAGGTCCTATTAAGGATAATCCAATAAGGCCAATTTCCCTCAGTTGCACACTGACATGGCGCATTTTTCTGATAGCTATACTAAGTATCATTTTAATGCAAATTTATAGATGGTTTCTTTGGAAAATGTTGTAGGATTTTATGGGGCAATTACATATATCTATCAATATAGCTTTTAAGGCACAAAGAAATTTTTCTGCAGCTAAAACCGAATACAAATTACATTTTTCACTAATCAAATAAGCAAAAAATTACAAAACCAGGACAATTTCAATTTAGTTACAAACTTTAACCGAATTCCTGGTTATTCGAGTCCTTTTTGAGTCCTTTCTCTAATCGAGCAGGGAACCAAAAGTCAGAAAGTAAAGAATGTGGACAGGGTCTTGGCAGGGGACTCATGTTCATCAAGGCTTGGGGGCATTAATTACGCATACGCAGCGTTTGCCCAATGCCAGCACACAAGCAAATGAATCAGTCAGTGAGTCAATAGGGCGAAGGCGAAGGAAGGGTTGGCAGGGACTGAGTTTCGCTTGGTTAACGTATGCAAATTAGGACTTGATATCTTGTTGACTTTCTGACCGCCCAAAGAACTTTTGATTCGCTTAAGTTTAAGTTGAAGTTTAAGTTTTGTAAAAAGAACCCAGGCTTTGGTTAGTTTCATGAAAACCTAAATGAAAGGCATTCAATAGTAAAAAAAAGTTTGTTTTTCAAGGGAAGAGAAAGTTTTACTAGGGATTTATTGACGATATCCAACAAGGAATAATGTCTTAAAGGATGTGTTTTGCCTTGAAAGATCAATATCAACATATATTTTTAATTATGTCCAAGCTTCCTTTCGAGTTGCTCAACTCCCGAGTAACTTTCATAATTCGCATCTATATATAATATATATATTATGCAAGCGGGTATCAACAATCGACAGTCAAGAAACTTGTCGCAAATCACAAAATACGCTCAAGTTTTCGGCTGCAAGTTTCAAGCTGCGGCAACGGAAGCGGAAGTCAGTTTCTGTTTTTTTTTTGTGAAGCAATTGAAATAGAAATGGCGGACAACATCAACAACAACGACAACGATGGCCACCGAAATGAGAAAAGTTGGGCAAGACTTTGGCGGAAATGTGGCAAGTAAATTGAAGTACCGACTATACAAAAGCCATATACCCATATTCCCAGTCCCCCCAAGGTCGCTCTTTAAATCCAAATTGCTGCCTTTTTGTTTGACATAATCGAAGGATGTGGCCAGCAACGCAGTTGTTGTGTGTCTTCTTATTGCTGTCTTGTCTCTCTGCCATAGCAGAAATATAAATTCGAGAGGAAATGAAAGCATTTTGTGGAAAAGGCAGCTTTAGTACCGAAAATGGTATACCTTATCCGGATTTATCTATAATATTAATCATACATAAAACTATTTCCTCTTGTATTTTAACTAAAACAAACACGGAGAGAGAGAGGAACACAGCTAGATGAGACTTCCTATATACACACATAGATATCCTTTATAGCAGACTTTGATCTACCCTCTGGCTGGATGCTGCATTAAGCGGACATTGAACCATTCGGCCAAAGTCACTCAATTACCAAAGTGTCCAGTCGAGCTTATCAAAGCGCCAGGACGATGGCCATGGCCAGGATGTGAAGAGAACAAGCGCGGAGTCCTTTGGCTTTGTGTGGCTTGTTTTGATTAAATGTCAAAACAATGGCGGGGCTGCAGCATAATCAGAGGGCTGCTTGCGTAATTGCCCAATAAACCGGAAGCTGCACAAGCGGGCCTTGAAGATGGCCGATGGTCTGATGGTCAGATGGTTCCAATACAATCAGAGCTTTATGAATCCATTAATCCTGGAAAATGCCATAGGATAGGCACGTACTTGGGGCAGAAAGCTCATATTTTCAGATAAAGGCATTGAAAACCTTGTCAGTGCTTTTTAAAAACATTTTGGTATAATAGTAGAATTATATTTGGGTGGATAGTTAATGCCAAAAGATTTTCTATTTTTATACCCTTACAGGGTATTAATTTCTGTCAGAAGCTTAAATCAAAGTGAAGGAGTCATTTCCGACCCTATAAATCATATATATTCTTGATCAGCATCGACAGCCGAATCGAATTGGACATGTCCGGTCGAAAAATAAATTTTTGAAAATTTTTCAAAATTTGAAAAAAAGATAAGGGGTTACATCATTAAAATTTTCAAAAATTGACAAAAATTTTAATTTTCTTAAATTTTAAATTGAGTATGCAAATTTTTTAACCTAATCAAAATTAACATAGGAAAGCTTTCCGAATTAAAATTAAAGCCTTTTTGGCTTAGTTATGAGTTTTTTAAGCTTGATTTATGGAAAAAAAATATACTAAAAAATATTGACAAATATCGATTCAAGGAATGCAAATACTTTTTAAGCTTAGTTTTCATGAAATTCTGATTCGATCCTATAATTCAATTGCAAGCTGCATATATATGTTTTCTAAAGTTGCCTTTATATCTTTAAAAATAAATTTAATTCTATTTAAAATGTTTACTTAGACCAAGACTTCTCTTAGCTCTGTGTGTGTCAAGATAACAGGCTATGAGGAACTTGCTAGCAGTCAGGGGAGGAAAATGCCTAAGAGGCTGGGCCTTGACTTCAGGGTGGATAATTGTAAGCCCTCCTGCTCCTGCTTCCCCTGCTCCATCCTCGTGCAAAGTAATTTTATAAATAGCTATAAAAAAGGCGGAAAAGTGACAGTAAAACAGGGAACAGGGAACGTTTTTTTTTTTGGTAAAAAGAAAAACGAAACTAGAAAGGAAAAAAAATCGGGAAGCCGAAGGTTGTACACCCTTGAAGTGTTCAAACGAATTATAGGATCAATTCGGAAATCGATCAACATTGAGCTTAAATATTTGCATTCTTTAAATAAAAATTTATAGATATTTTTTAGTATAATGTTTTCCATAAATCAAAGCTTAAAAAACTCATAACTAAGGCAAAAAAGCGCTAAATTGAATTCGGAAAGCATTTTTATGTTAGTTTTCAGTAGGTTAAAAAATCTGCATACTCAATTTAACATTTTGAAAAATTTCAATTTTTCTCAAATTTTGAAAATTTGGATGATGTAACCCCTTATCTTTTTTTGAAATTTCGGAAAATTTTCGAAAATTTATTTTTTGACCGGACATGCCCAATTCGATTCGGCTGTCGATGCTGATCAAGAATATATATGCTTTATAGGGTCGGAAATGACTTCTTCACTGCGTTTCAAGCTTCTTACCGATATTATAATACCCTGGAAGGGTATATAAAGGAAGACGCGTTCTGTAAATTACTTGGCGTAGCTATTTGGCTATGCAGAACCTGATGACCTCATTAATTTTCAATCTGAGCCAGATTACAGGCCCGAGTATGATGAATTTCATCTTCCATCCAGCCCCCGCTCCGACTGCCCGCCTGCTTCTAATTTATGATGATAAATGAGTTTCAATCAAGCGGCAAAAGTGAAGTTGACGCCGGCCGGTTGCCCGCTTTTGACCACTTGCCCAGAATTTTATGTATAAATTTTATACACAATTCGATTTGGAGTGGTGCGAGGATTTTCATTTGAATATTTATGAATTATTTTCGGGGAGCATTTCTGATTCCAAGCTAAGCTTGATAACCGAATTCCAAAAATCAAGGCTCCCTCTTATTGATTCAAATTCGCCTGGGTGCACAAGATATATTTTGCTGCTTTTTATCTTTTATTTTCCACTGTTCACTTTAATTATGAAATTGCTTTCGAAAGGCATTTGCATAATCTGTGCTTGCGAACACAAGCGAATAATCTGCTATTGGTTTTGCCAGAGATCTAATTTATCGGATGGCAAAGTCACCTGCTGCTGCTGCTGCTGGCCCAGGACTTTGCTTGACACACTTTTTAGTGGGCAGGTCATTTATTTAAATAATCTGGCTATATTTCAAATTGTCAGGGGCAACCGACGACCAAAAGGTACGAGAATGAATGAAATACATTTAAAAACCCTTTTCAGCGGCCTCAGCGTTTTGCAATCAATTTGGCAATGGCATCGAAAAAGGACAAAGTCAGAGACACATTGGGATATATTTTATATATATGTACTCTATATATACCATAATTTATTACCGACTTTGCTTGGTAAATCCGTCTGCTGGGGTAATTATTGCTATCCTTGACCACCAGTGCGTATACGTAATAAATGGTCAGCTTTTAAAGGGCTTTAAGGTTGTCTCACATCAAATTTTAATTAGAAAACTGGAGGCAACAGTACACTTGCGATATGATCGAAGCCATTCTTGGTAATCTTATAGCTGGAAATGCGATTGGCAAAGTCAACCGATACTTTCACCGAACGCTCCCGAATGAACTTGGCATAGATGAAGGCTCCCACAAAGCTGTCCTCTGCTCCCAGGACCTCCACAATCTGCTTGGGCTTGTAGGGCGGCATGTGCGAAAACTTCCCATCGAGATCCAGAAGCCCGGCGCCATGATCACCCCACATGATGATCACAAAGGGACGCTTCAGATTGAGACCCCAACGCATTTGCAAACGCTCGTCCACCTGACTGCAGGCGTTCTCCGTGGACGTCCAGCCATTCTCGGGAGCCAACTGCTTGGAGAACAGGGCATAGTCACAGTAATCCAGCATTGGGAACATCTCATCCAGGCGCTGATCGAACTCCAGCGAAACGATGATCTTGTCCTCCTTCGCCTCCATGGTGGCATTGTAGGCGGCTATCTCCTTGAGCATCTCCATTGTGGTGTCAAAGTAATAGGCCCGCAGGTGAATCCAACCATAAATGCTGAGATTCAGTTTCCGGAAATCCTCAATGCTTACATAGGGGAAGTCATCGTTGCAAGTGACCAGGGTTCGTTTCTTAATCGACTTGGTCAGGATCACGTTGGCGAAGGGCGGAGCCTGGTCGCAGACCGGGCAGTTGTCCACAATGATGCGGCGGGCTCTCATGTCTTCGATCAGAACCTGAAACATGTGGTGGCTGCTCAGCATGCCGAAGAACTCCACGTTGACACCAAGATTCCGAAGGACTGTGCAGTTGTTGGAGGCATTGCCGCCGCGTTGCCAATATGCGCCAATGGCCTTCTCATGGACATTATCCACCGGAAAGTTGTTAACAATGGTGACACAGTCAATGGTGCTGCAGCCCACGCAGAGAACCCTCTTCTTGCCAATGGCCCAGCTCAGTTTGTTGCCATAATCATTCATTACTCGCTTTAATTTTGTTGTTATTTAAAATTTAAAATTTAATTGTTAAAATATCGAATGCCTCTGGGTGTCAGAACTTATTTGGTAATCGAGACAAAATTATGACAAGCATTTAAAACTTTAAAATAAAAATAAGTACAAGGCTAAGAGGAGTTCGGAAACAAGGATCACCTGCAAGATGCCCAACTGGTTTGCCATCAGTGTTAAGAAGGCCGTGCTGTGTGTGGGCTGCACGGAGGTGGACTATGTGAACACCGTGGAACAGGTGGACTTTCAGAGGGATCGTACCCGCACCCAGCATGGCATTATGGTGCGCAGCGGACGCTCCTCGAATGTGAGCACAGTGCTGCGTCTCCTGGGGGCCAAGGTGGAGCTCTTTGGCGTGCTCACCAGCAATCCCATGTACAACATTATCCTGGACGATCTGGAAAAGAGGGGCATCGATATAAGCCACTGCACCTTTACGGACGAGAGTCCGCCCTTCTCCACAATCGTCCAGGAGCGATTCACACGTCGCTGCACAACGGTCTACTGCGACAAGCCCTTTCCATACGTGACAGCCGAGGACTTCAGGAAGCTGGACCTCAACCAGTACGGGTGGGTGCACTTCGAGGGACGCTGTCCAGCCGAGACCTGCGGCATGATTCGCTTGGTCCTCGATCACAACAACGGACTCGATGAATCGGACCGGATACTGATCTCACTGCAGATCTATAATGCCTTCCGTACGATCGTGGATCTCATAGGAATGTGCGATTATGTGATCCTCACCAAGTATATAGCCGAGGAGCAGGGCTGGACGTCGCCGCGAGAGGCCTGCGATGGCATGCACTCGGTGCTTCGGATGCCGCGGTACATCCATGTCCGGCGACCGTGCTTCATAGTCCCCTGGAGCAGCCTGGGCGCCGGCTGCATGACCCGCGATGGCCACTACTTTCAGCTGGCCGCCCACAAGCCCAAGAAGATTGTCGATCGGGTGGGGGACACTGACTGCTTCACCGCCGGCTTCATCTATGCCATCTTTGTGCGTCAACGGAGACTGGCCCATGCTGTGGACTTTGCCAATGCCGTGGCCAGCCACAAGTTAGCCCACGTTGGCTTCGATTGCCTGGGCAGCCTGAAGGTGGACGAAATTAGGCTGAAGGTGCGCATGGAGATCGATGAATGTCCGGCGTCCTCGGACACTGAGGACGAAAATGGTCCGGATCGGATATGCAAGAACTATCTGTACAGACCGTTCGAGTTCCTGGAGGCAGACGAGGCTTCCATAGTCACCGAGGATGCTTAGCTTTCCAGTCTTGCGTTTTTAACAGTAAATGAATTACTCAAATTATTTAAAAATATATTTCATTTTCGAAACAAGTATAGGGAATTTAGATGGATGATTGGAATGACTTTATCTTATCCCTAGTTGAAGGGCCAAAGTGATGGATGAACTCTTTGAGGGAGCTCTTGACCTCTCCCAGCTTCGACGAGATGATCTTCAACTGAAGCAACTGCTGGTCGTTGACCGCCGGAGAAGCTGTCACCTCGGTATCGGTCTCACTCTCGCCGATTTCCTCCAGCTTGATGTACCTCACGACTTGATCTTCCAGACCATCGGCCACCAATATCGTATGACCCTGTTGAATGTAATGATGAAGGGCCAGGGCATCAGCTATGATGACATTGTCCTCGGCACTGACCAAGTATCTGCCAAAGATTCCAAACTCCTCCGCTGGAATTGGTTAGGATTACGATTTGTAAAGACTATACATCCGAGATAATACCCACCAGCGGTTAGAATGCGATTTGTTGACAAGGTTGAAAATGCTCTCAGCAACTTCCGTGACTTGTTACTCGACGAAATGAGCACATAATACTGGCCATTCTTAATGCTAGACATCTTTGGTGAACTCTTTAGGGATTTCCCAATTTAAACATCCAATTTTCTACTTCAAAGGAACCGTGACAAGTTTTTTGGAGCTAAACTGAATAAACTGAATACACTAAGCAAGCATTAAAGGCAGGGCCACCTACAGATGCTACTCGGGTTTGTTGGTTGTGTATTTTATTTTGAAAACACGGCATAATTTCGTGTTTGGCCAATTCAGATGCAATGATTTAGTTCCTACAGACACGGGGAGAGGGAGACCATGCCTTAATTCCAGAGAGATAGCCCTCAAAGGAAATGGCCAAAGATACATTTGTATATATATAGTATATTGTGTGTGCAAATGGTTGCCGAGGAAGAACTGTTGCCACAGCATAATTGCCACATGATTAATTCTTGAGTCAGGCGAAACTTGTCCGGGTCTGAGACCAAGATAAATGCTAATAGATATACATTTATGTAGAAGTTCTGGACGGTCATTTATCATTTCGGACAACAGGCAGGCTGGCTGGCAGGCAGGCAGGCTGGCAGTCCGGCAGGATAGCAACAACAATTACCACGAATATAAGTGACAATTTTCATGCATTTCCCTGGCCACGCGGCGTATGAGCGATGAAGATAATTTTCGTGCGAAGCAGCAGAGATTATCCCGAGATGAGGACGACGACGTTGAGGCAGCATTAAATCGATAAATGTCCAGCAATGCGACCCATCCGAAAAGAAAAACTTCTGCCTGCATCTGGATGTGGCAACTCCCTCATAAACACATCGAAAACTTGAACTTTTTTCCATTCGAACTGCTGTGTGTCGCCGCCACACGATTATGAGCAAGAATTATGCTTGGCAAGTGTGCAGTTGCCAACTGGAAAGGAGTTTTCCTGCACTGTAGGAAAATTCTGTTTTACGGATATTTAAAGATATTTTTTATGGTTATTTAGAGGGTTATCTCTAGTTGCCTTTTAAATTCCCCAAAAATTTATTTAGAATTTATTTATATAACCCTCTAGTTGCCTTTGAAATTCCCTTAAGAATTCCTTCCGAATTCTCCCTTATAAAACGGCCACAGCTGCAACAATCTTGCATCAAGCATTATTTTCAAAATTATATTTATTATTATTAACAACCTTTGGATTAAATTCTGTTAATATTTATTTTTTAATTTTTTTTTTAACTATTTTGAAAGTCTCCCAATTTTTCGGAGTGTTTCACCCGCATTCCGGCATCGAGAGGCGGAAAGATCGAGCCGGAGACGCTTCCAACTGCCTTCCGGAGGACTCGAATGCAGCTGGCAAAAAACGCAAAGAGCAAACCCCACAGACAGCACACATTTACATGGTGAATAGCGACCGGCATTTATGTAAATTAAAAATTATTTCGGCTGTAAAAATTCAGTGGGAATTGTTTTTGGCAATGTTCTCGGCAAAAGAACCCACTAACAAGCGTCCCTATAAAGAGAAAATACAGCTGTGTCTTAAACTGTACCCTGAGATACCCTTTTCTTCAGTAATAACATATTAGTTGAAATAATTATTCTTAGAAATTAAATATAGAAGCTATGGTTTTTTTTTTGGCTGAAAAATTAATTTTAAAATGGTGTCTATTATTATAATATTTATATTATTGTAATAATAATACCCCCTGTAAGAGAACTAAATAAAAACGAAGCATTTCGCGTATTGCAGCAACGAAAATAATAACAGTCATGACAATGGCCGTGGCAATTGGCAAAAACATTCGCTTTTGTTTTGTAACTGCATTGGCTGTTAAGCAGATATAGAAGGGGAATAGTTATTGTTATTATTTGGAGGCACTGTCATACAGAAAGCGAAAATAGTGACAGCAAAATGGCAGACAATGCGACCGGAGATAGGCAAGAATGAGCATTTGCAACAGGAAATGTTGTATTTTGAATATTTGATTAAATAAAGGAATTTAATTTATATTTTCAAAGGTTTTAAAGGTTTTTATTTATGAGTCTTTAAGTTATTTTATTTTCTGTCAGTATTTTAATGGCTTTATATTATTTTAAAATATATTAAAAGATTTGTTAGGATATTAATAGTAATAGTTATATACAATCACAGCGTAGAGACTGTATAAACCTCAGCAAAGTTATGCTGCCAATGGAAATACTTTTCCATCGCTGCTTGTTAGCTCCAACAAATTTTTGAAAATTATTCAATCCAATTTTCATCCAACCCACTGCCACAACCCTCCTTCCCTGTGTGTGTGTGTGTGTGTCAGAGACTGCATTGGTGCATAGATTATGCAGTTGGCTTCAGTTTATGATTGGCAAATCCAATATACGCTGTGCACTTGGCAGCAGATTGGCAGCCCCGCGTCCACACCGCAGAGACCCAAAAGATGGCCGCCGACTGGCTGCCACTTTATGCCACTTGCACGCATATTTCGACGGGCTCACACTCACACTACTCACACTCTGATACACACACACACACACACACTTGCACTCGCATGCCCTGAAACGCAGACACAAGATGGCGGCGCGCCCATTTCCGGCTGATGGGGCAATAGCGTGATTATCGGCAGACGAGAGACGGGGCAGGCCAGGGCAACCGCAGCGACAAAAAATGATTGTGCAAAGAGTCAATCAGCGGGTCAACTCGAATGTTAAATACCGTAAAAGAAAATATGTATAAATAAAGGGTAGCTTAATGGATAAATGAAGAATCAACGAATAACAATAGAGCAGTACTAAAGGTTTTTATTTTTATGTTTTGATTATAGAGGAATTAGACATTTTTATTGCTCCGGTTTCTTTTAATTATTTAAAGTAATATATTAGTTAATGAAAATATTTTTTGTATTAAGTATATTTGTTTCCAAGCTAAGAAAAAGTTATATATCCATGTACAGGGTATGCCTGCAAGAGGACCACACACACATTGCGTTGGGCAAAGCTGCTGCCACAGCAGTAAGCTGCAAAATAAGCCAAAAATATGCGTTATCAAGCTGGGCCAATAAAAAAAATACACATAGCCGTGCTTTTTAGCCAAGCAAACAGCAAAGACAGTGGGCACAAGGACGTTTGCAGGACAAACATATTTTCAATTTTCTATTAGTACCTAAATCAATTTTGAAGTTTAAATTAAAAATTTCTATAAAATTAATTTAAAACCTCTATAGAAAAATAAATATTATTAAATATTATTATTTTATTTTTAAGGAAATATATAACGCCTCAGAAATAAAATGTATTTACTATAATATTCATATTGATTTTATATTTGTTCAGAGTATTATAATTTCAGTCAAAAGCATGCAACGCAGTGAAGGAGTCATTTCCGACCCTATAAATCATATATATTCTTGATCAGAATCAATAAACGAATTGATCTAGCCATGTCTGGTCAAAAAATAAATTTTTGAAAATTTTTCAATTTTTTCAAAAAAAGATAAGGGGTTACATCATCCAAATTTTAAAAAATCGCCAAAAAATTTAATTTTTTATATTCTTAAATTGAGAATGCAAATTTTTTAACCTAATAAAATCTAGCACAAACCTGCTTTCCGAATTGAAATTAATGATTTTTTGGCGAAGTTATGATTTATTTTTGATCCAATCGATTGACTGATTTCCCATATATAATTTGGGTTCTTACAGGGTATTATAATTATAGTCGGAAGCGTCAAAATCAAAGAAGGAGTCATTTGCGACCCCATAAAGTATATATATTCTTGATCAGCATCAACAGCCAAATCGAATTAGGCATGTCCGGTCAAAAAATAAATTTTTGAGAATTTTTCAAAATTTTAAAAAAAGGTAAGGGGTTACATCATTAAAATTTTCAAAATTTGACAAAAAATTAATTTTTTTAAATTTTAAAACTGACTATGCAGATTTGTTAACCTAATAAAAACTAGCATTAGACCGCTTTCCGAATTAAAATTAATGCATTTTTGGCTTAGTTATGATCGATTTCCACTGCAAGGATATAGAAATTTCGAGTCTTAAAAATTAGAGCTTTCTTTTTTGTTATCGTTATTTTTTAGCCAGGAAACACTCCTTTTGATTTGAATATTAATTTTTTAATGAAATTTCTTACATCTAGGACCCACTGTGCCTGTGACGTGCATAAGTGTACCCACTTGCATTTGAATCGCTACTGACGCTGGCCGCCGTCGCAATTTTGCATTACTTTGCATAACCGAGCAAAGGGCCGCCCGCTGTGGTGTGTGCTGTGTGTGTGGTGTGTGGATCCCGATCTCCGGCCTCTGGCATGGAGTTATACGAACGTCTGGCACTGTAGCTAGCAAAATGGCGCCTTTATTTAACCATAAACTGTGCTTTCATGGTCATTATGGAGGCTTCCTAGCTGAATTCCAAACATTATTCTTATTTATCGGTGGCACAGCAGCACACGAGTGCCCCGAAGGAAGAAAGGGGATGATTAACCTTTTCACAAATAGGTTTCTTGGAGGATGATGGAAACTCTTAAAGATTTTGGTAGCATTTAAGTCCTTTTACTAGATTTTTCTGGCTTAAGTAAAACAAAATAAGATTCAAGTACATAGATGGTAAATGGTATGAAAACATAATCTGTGTACTTTCCCTCATCCATCATTGTTTAGAATCCTGACAGAGTTACCCCCTTTCATTGTCTTGGTTTACTTTTCTTTATTTTTCCTCCTTTATTTTCTTTGATTTGCAGCGAGTTAAGCGAAATAAGTGATAGGAGAGGAAACCTTTTCCTTTGGAGGGAGGAAGGCTGGGTGTTCGTTCAGATTTAATAAGGTTTCAAGTCCTGTGCGCTAGAATCAATCAACGAAATCGTGGTAGATCCTTTCGCATGTTTCTCTGATTATTACGCTCATTACATAAAAAAACATTTCACTTTACTTCAGTTCACATTGCTTTGTGCAGGAATTTGTTATTATTTTCGTGCTTGGCTGCTTTTTCACAGTTCGTCGACTGAAATGAACTTGAGTACGGGGCGGAGCAGCACACGTGGGGTAAAAGTCATTGGTTATCCCTTTACCCGCAGTTCTTCACAATATTTTTCCCCCTTTTAATATCCTGTATTTGAGGCTGAAAGAGGTTGTATTGGTTTACCGGTAAATTGGGAAGAGTTTGAATCGGTTTTTGATGGGGATTTATCAACGTTTGAGTTGAATTTTAAAAAGAGTCTGTTTTGAGAGTCATTTTAAATGTTTGTGTACATAAATATCTATAAACTTGTATGGGAAATATATAACTTATTATTAAAGTTTAAAGTTTTAACTCTTATAGTCTAAAATAATACATTTTAATGTCTTATAGGTAGTTCTATTTAACATTTACAAGACATTGCCTTGAAGCTGTAAAGTATGCTATGCTTTTTGCACTGGGTACTCCACGTTCGAGATCCTTGATTACCACATCCTTTTTGTTTGTGTTGTTGTTTTCTTGTTGCTGTATATTTCTTTTTATCATTCCCGTTCAATCCGCTTGAGTTTCGGTCCGCTGAAAATCTTTTCAAGTCGCTAGGGGCAAACGCGCGAAATTCATTTGTTAACCCGGAAGGGATAGGATGACGTCGACTGTCGCCGATGTCGTTGTCGTTGCCTAATCCACTGCAGGCGCGACCCGAGACCCAGGCAAAGGAAACGGGAATTGGGAGCAAGGATATAGAATCCAGGATCCGGGACCCAGGACCCAGGACCTGACAGTGTTTGCTTTCGCGAGAAATGATTGATGAAGGTATCGCCGAAGAGTTGAGCAAAAAAAAACTACAACAAAAAAAATCAAAACAAAAAGAAAGCAAGCGACTGAGCTGGGTTTGGGGTCGAGTGTCCTGAAAGGAAAGCCATTTAAATGCATTAAAGTACATTTTTTCTATAGAGATTTAATATGTTAAATTGTGGAGATATACTTTCATACCTATCGTTCGCAAAAATAAATTCATTTGAACTAAGCTTAAATAATAAACAGCTTCCTTGAGCTCTACTTTAAAATGTTGTTAGTTTTTCTTTATAGAATTTTCTTTCTCTGCATTATTTTACTTTGTAATAATTTTTAAAATTTTGGCAAGGGTGAGGAGGATGTCTGCTGCTGTCAGGGCTGAGACACCGGTAGGCTACAAAGTCCTCGGAACGTTTACAGCTTGAAGTGTCGATCAGAAATTCACTTTGTCCGCCGCGCAGAACTTAATTTCCTTCATGGGTTTTATGTCCCTGGACCTTTTAACGACCCCATAAAGCGATGCGTTTGCCCATCCTGCCCAGCCTCCTTGTCCTACTCCTACTCCGCCCCCTCCTCCTGGACGCCCTCTTCCTGCGGCATCAATCCTGTCGTCGGCTCACCTGGCCTCGGCTTGGTGTCCACTAACTGCTCGCTGTGTAGAGGGCTTTATTTGGTGTTTTTATGGCTAGTTACTCTCGTTTGATGGTATTAACATAATTTATGTATGAACACGAAACTACTAAGCGCACTAACAAAAGCAGCATCTATCTGCCACTCTGACGGCAAAGGTAACTGAGGGAAAGGATCAGAGATGGCAGGGATATGTACATAGCATGGACTAGCAGAGATTGATTTAAATTTATATATTTTTAATATATTTTTTAAGCCTCACAGTGAATATATAAAAATAATGGGATGAGGAATTTTATTTTAGCTATGAATTTTGATTTCTATAAATAATAATCAAGGAAGGATTCTAGAAGTTCAGTGTTTATATACACTTTCGTTTACAATTGGATCATTCCTTAAATCAATATTTATCGATGTCCTTTCCGTGGGGAAATCAAAAATTAAAAAGTTCATAACTGGGCCAAAAATGCCTTAATTTTAATTCGGAAAGTTTTTCTGTGCTAGTTTTTATTAGGCTAACAAATCTGCATACTCAATTAAAAATTTAAGAAAATTAAAATTTTTGCCAATTTTTGAAAATTTTAATGATGTAACCCCTTATCTTTTTTTCAAATTTTGAAAAATTTTCAAAAATTTATTTTTTGACCAAACATGACTGGATCGACTCGGCTGTTGATGCTGATCAATAATATATATACTTTATGGGGTCGCAAATGACTCCTTCTTTGATTTGGACACTTCTGACTATAATTATAATACCCTGTAAGAACCCGAATTTTGTATGGGAATTCAGTCAATCGATTCGATCAAAAATCAATCATAAGATGGCCTAAAATCCATTAATTTCAATTCGAAAAACAGGTTTGTGCTAGTTTTTATAAGGTTAACAAATCTGCATACTCAATTTAAAATTTTAAGAAATTAAATTTTTTGCCAATTTTTGAAAATTTTAATGATGTAACCCCTTATCTTTTTTTCAAATTTTGAAAAATTTTCAAAAATTTTTTTTTTGACCAGCCATGCCTAATTCGATTCGGCTGTCCATGCTGATCAAGAATATATATACTTTTTGGGGTCGGAAATGACTCCTTCACAGAGTTATAGGCTACTGAATGAAATTATAAGGGTATGAGGGGAAACAATATATAAAAATAAATTATACATTTTAATGTTCCCTCAATTCTTCTTTAATATTTTTGTAACAATTACCTTTAAATATACTTACTCAATTATATTTAGTTACTTCTAATACTAATACTAGCTTTAAAATAAAAAGCTATGCTGTTCCCTTGTGGTTCTACTGCAAGGAAGCATCACTGGGAAGGATGAACGCACCCTGAACCCAAGGTAATAAAGCAATCGTCTCTTGGTTAATTGCCGCCACTCGAGGGAAACAGTATCCTTGGAGAAGAGGAGAGTGGCAAGGGGATTTGATGGTTTTTAACCTGACTTTTAATTGATTTTAATGAAGTTAAGGAAAGGTGATGCCAGGCTTTGTTACTCAATAGCCAGAAAAATACAAAAATGATACATAAAAGACTGTAAAGTTTAATTAAATAAAATAAGGCAATAAATTAATCGTATCATTGATTTTAAAATTATTTAGTTTTATATCATTATATACATTTGTTTTTCTGCATATAGCGATTCTCTAGAATGCCGGCTTAATTATTATCCTGTCACTTGACTATAACTTTTTGTTGTCTTATTTTTTATCAGTTTCCTTAACGTCACTCTAGGGTCGCGGTTCTGGAGTCTTCCTGCATATCCCTTAAATTTTGAGCTTCCACGCAAGGATATATGTACATATATGGACCGTCGTGTCATAATCGTAAACAAGTGCCGGGGACCGCGACATTTTATCGCTAGACCCGTGTGTATCCTGGCGGAGTGGTTAATGGCCACGGACCACTCCGGCATAAATTAAGGGACCGTTAAGCGTAAGCCAGGGCCAATTACCAAAGTATCCTTGGTCATTAAATTTAGGGATGTATTATTGCGGTGACTACCCGTTGGATATGGCGTGGACATGGCTAAATCGATCCGTCTGGTGATAAAACATGTATATAAATACTTGCTATACTTGTGTATATTATATATGTAACATATAACAATTTATATAAATACTTTAATGATGTTATGTATGATTATTATGTCATATCAAAAAATATTTAATAATATATTAACCTATACTCATATCGGGTATTCTCTTTCATGGTGTGTACCTAGCTTTTTGTACCTATAAATAGGACATCGAAATATTTAGCCCTATAAATGGCTTTTTATTTTAAATACCATACCAATAGTTACATAGAATTCCATTAACTTGCACAAACGAATGCATAATTTCCTTTTACCAAGTAAATACTATATAATTCTTAGTAGTGATCGTAATCTTTATACAGACTTTGAATTTTCACAGACTCTTCTCTCAATTTAAATAAATACTAATTGTTGCCAAAAGTTAGAGCTAACCGATGACAGGTTTCCGGGTGTATGGAATTCCATATTGCAGGACCATCAGTCGCAAGCCCTTGCACCCCATGTCCTCGATACTCTTCAGGGCCCCCTCCATAATCAGCGACTCCTTGTCCTTGCTAAGATACCGCTGCACCGCCTGAAGCTCATTGGCCAGACAATCCGTCAGGTCATCTTTCGCAAAGAACCGAAAACTCACAATGGTCGTATCCGTGGCCAGTTGCTGCAGCAGCTCGTACTGCTCCCAGTACATGTCCTTTTCCAGGGTGAAAACGTAGATGACCAGGACCGTTTGATTCCTGTCCAGCTCGCCCTCGCGCTCTCGGATCAATTGGTTGTAGATGGGCACCAGGCCGTGATCGCAGGTGGCCAAATTGTCAATGATCAGGAGATTTATGCCGCAGTTGGAGAGTCCATCGGCGAACTGCCTAACCAGATGGAACTTCATCACCTCGTCGGAGACGACTGTGTTCCAGGAGTACGAGTGGGCATTGGCGGGCCAGGGAAAATTATGTCTTAGCGAGTTCACCGCCAGGGTTTTTCCCACTCCCGGAGGTCCTAGCAGAGCCACAGAGTGGAACTGTCCGGTTCCTGCCAGGGCACGTTCCATGCGAGCCAGAGCCTGCTCCTGGTTGAGCACCTTCTTGCTTATGAGACGGAAAATGTGAGCCAAGTCTACAGTTTGCGGGCTGCAGGAATCAACCTCGGAAATATCCTGGAAAAGGTATTTAATTTTAAGTCTTGAATAAGGTTTTTATAAAGGGTTTTTTTATTTTTCCTTTTACCTGGGATTTTCCTTCATGTTCCCTCTCCTCCTCCAGGCCCACCAGTCGAAGGATGGTCATCCACAGACTGAACTGCTGCCTTTCAGGTACCTCCTCGCTGTCCATCTCAATGCCAATATAGATCAGGAGAGCCAGCATCACGAGCACTGCTGCAATAATGGAAAATCCCTGCAGGATGTACGATTGACGATTCCAGCTGAGACGGTCACGATGTCGCCTACAGTTGGTGCTTCGCAGGACACCACGCTGGCGGGGATCCTCCTCCTCGTGCACATTGAAGTCACCAGCCGGGTGGGGATCCAAGGTGCGGTAAGGGAGATCGCGACGTTGATAGAGCTGGATAAGGGATGGCATGATTGCTAGGTATCTCCTTCTGTAAATGAGATGTCCTTTAATTTAAAAACTCGAAATACATATATCTGTTTTTTAATTTATCTGAAATTATTTGATACTGCTTTTAGAAGTAACTGTACGAATTTATTTGACGCATAAATATCTTGATTGTTTGAGTTTTATGTTGAGGCAAAGTTACTTTGACAGTAAATATGTGATATGTGTTTATAGTATTTTTAATTCAATTAAAATAATTAAGTACTAATTAATTGTAGGTACAGTTTCTTAATCTGCAGAGTTGAAAAAAATACAAATAGATAACTAGAGGCTGCAGATTGTTTTGAACTAGAAAAGAATCCAAAGCAAAAACTTAAAAATTGCAAGCGAAGAGGCCGAAACTGGCCAAACTGGTTTCGGTAAGTTGTTTTGATTTTTTTTCTCTCTTTTAAATGTTTAATGTTTTTTTGTTTTGTTGTTTTTCGCTGAGCCCACTACCGGAGTTACTCACACTTGTCGAACCCCGAACTCCGCTCGAAACCTCCCTGCCAGCCACTCCCCATTTTACTTTTTAAGCGCCCGTTCCGTTGCGTTGTTTACGTTTAGCTTGGATTTCTTCATTCCACGCCAGTTTGTTTTGATTTTCAAAAAGGGTCAAGCTAGAAAAACTGGATGCCACTGCTTGTTGTCTTCACTTGGCCATTGTTTCCCCTTTTTTCCTACCGCACCGAGTCTCACCTCCGATGTCTTCATCTGCTTTTCGGGTTCATTACTTCAAGTGTGGCAATGGGAACTGTCTTTGTCTAAGATTTTCTAGATGTACCTATTATTTATACCACATTTTAGGTGGTATGTTTTATATATATTGAAATTTTAGAGTAGTTTTTCATTTTTTACTATAATTAGAACTCCCTAGAACACCCTATCGCACTTTTAGTTCACGGTAGCTCGAAGCAAAGTAATATCGTTCCATTACTAATCTCATTTAGCCATGTATCCAATCAATAATGGCTCCCGTTTCGCCTAGCTTATGGCCCAGTTTGGCCCAGCAATGGCGGTGGCAGTATCCCACCGGAAATGGAGCGACGCAGCTGGACCGGAAACGCGCACAGAGCGAGCCTCCTGCTCCACCTGTCCGCCGCTGTGCATCTGGGCTTTGCCATCTACTACGACTGCCGGTATACCCAGTTGCCGCACTTGGCCGTGGAACTCCGCCTGGAGCCACCGATCGGGGGCAAGTTCAAGTACATGACCTTCCTGTCGGGACTGGTGCATTGCTTCTACTACATCCTGGCTCTAACCTATGACCTCCTGCGAATCCGAGTGCTGCGACAACTGCGGGACTATGTTATGGCCAGCTTTGTGGTGCCACTGGCCTTTACGGTGGGAGTAACCTTCTGGACCCTCTATGCCATCGATCGGGACTCCATCTATCCGCCAATCCTGGACCTCGTCTACCCCATGTGGCTGAATCACACCATGCACTCGTTCGTCGTGGTCTACGCCGTGCTCGAGCTGCGCCTCACACAGCATCGTTATCCTTTGCGGAGAAAGGCCTTTACCGGGCTGGGAATCTTTATGGCTGCCTATCTAGTGTGGATCCACTTCCTGTGGCTGATGACCGGCATCTGGGTGTATCCCTTCCTGGGCGCCTTTGCGGGATTGTTCAGGGCCCTGTTCTTTGCCGGGATCGTTGGCCTAGGATTTGGTTACTATTTGATGGGAGAGTGGATTAACAAAGTGATTTGGTGGCAAGCAAGCGGAGCTCAACGACAGAGTAACAGGGGGTGAGACACCGCTGTGACCCGGTAATATGGGAATGGAAACTAGGCTGCCTGACATTTGACCAACATCAATTAACCATTACTTGTAAAAATTTAATTTAATAATAATAAATAAATCATTTCGTACTATAAAACGTTGTTCCTTTCTAGGATAACAGCTTTCGGTTTTAAACAGCAACATAAGCATTTAATGTATAAATTGTGCAGTCAACTTTAAAGAATAAATAAACAACTGTTTTTCTAGTAATAAATACAAAGCATGAAAATTTGAATTACCACCGAAGAATAGGAAACTATATTTATTCCCTGTAAAGTTCAAGCTCGACTAATTTATGATGCCAGGTTTACAAAGTATAAAATACAATAGCAGTCGTTGGCAAAGTAAAAACAATTCCTAAGTTGATGACAACTTAGAGCACAGCACTTGAATATTACAATTTTATTTACTTATATTTTTACATTCATTATTTAAACAAGAAAGGGAAGCCGAACTGTGTATACTCTTGCAGTTAGCCAAAGGATCTTGGGTTCGAACTTTTAATAGATCATAAATAAGCCAAAAATGCATTAATTTCAATTCAGAAAGCAGGTTTATGCTAGTTTTCATAAGGTTAACAAATCTGCATATTCAGTTTTAAAATTTAAAAAATTCAATTTTTTGTCAATTTTTGAAAATTTTAATGATGTAACCCCTTATCTTTTTTTGAAATTTTGAAAAATTTTCAAAAATTTATTTTTTGACCGGACATGCCTAATTCGATTTGGCTGTTGATGCTGATCAAGAATATATATGATTTATAGGGTTGGAAATAACTTCTTCACTGATTTTGACGATTCTGACTATAATTATAATACCCTGTAAGAACAAGAAATATGTATGGGAAATCAGTCAATGGATTCGATCAAAAATTAATCATAACTTCGCCAAAAAATCATTAAATTCGATTCGGAAAGAAGGTTTTTGCTAGATTTTTTTAAATTAATAAATCTGCATACTCAATTTAAGAATATAAAAAATTCAAATTTTTGCCGATTTTTGAAAATTTTAATGATGTAACCCCTTATCTTTTTTTTCAAATTTTGAAAAATTTTTTAAATTTTATTTTTTGACCCAACATGGCTAGGTCGACTCTGCTGTTGATGCTGATCAAGAATATATATGCTTAATGGGGTTGAAAATGACTCCTTCACTGCGTTACATGCTTCCGACTTAAATGATTAAACTCTGCAAGTGTATATTTTCCTTGTTAAATAGTTTTGAGATAATATAAGCAAATTCAATGAATACCAGCAATTCACAATACATTTTAATAGTACATTTAATAATATTTATATATTTAGTAATCTATATAATAAAATTCTATTTTAGTCGGCAAAAATGATACGCTTTGTTGTTACTGAAAAATGTGAGTTTAAAGGGAGAAACCAATTAAGCCGGGACGTGACCTTGTGCCCAGCTGATCTGTTTGGCCAGAACTACGAAAAATCCAATGCCAGATGTTATGGGCAAATAATGGTTGGGGGTGAGAGGTCACATAAAACATCAGATCGTAATTATTTGTTTGTATTTCTTTGGCGGCAGTGCAGATCTTAGGGATAGGTTTCATCGCCATATGGCCTACACGAGAGGGTCTCAAAATGCTATTAGATCAATTCCGAACCAATTATTTGATGAGCAGTTTTGTAGTAAATAAAAACATGGGGAAATTCTTAAGAATTCATTGAGAGTTTTATAGGAATAAAATAAATAAATCTTACATCTTCCTAACCACTTTTAAAGAGTTCCATTTAAACTTAACTTTTTTTCTGTTAATTACAATTATTCATGTTAATTGCTGTTAATCTTTTAATCAATGAGTTTATTACAAAATTTATTTTGAGCTTTATCGGCCAAGCTTTGAGTCGAATTATACACAGAAAAAGTCTCTTGAGCACCGTAAGAGAACTAAGCCAGGGCATTAATCAGTGAAAGAGCTCAAGAGAACTGTGATTACAAGGGGTTTGTTTTGTATTAGAACTCTCTTTGAGACCACTTTTTGAGCCATATTTAAGCCAAGCTGATTGGAGTATTTAGCCTTATTTAATTAGAACACAAAACAACAAATAGAAACCAATTAAAATCATATCATATAATCTTTGAAGCAGAAGAAAATTAAAAGAAAATATAATATTAAGTTTAAAATTCTTAAAGCCGTGCAATAAAGGTGTATGGTATAGACCAAGCCACACTTTAGAGGCCTGTCGTTACTATTCCCCCTTACCTGAAGCTTCACCCCTTTGGCTTTTGGGCCCAAGAATTTTCTCTAATGACTTAAACGCGGTAACCACTAAAACATTTACGGCTTGTATGGCCCGCCCTGCTGTTGTTCACTGGCAACCACATCCACCAAATTCAAGGTAAAAGCCATCTCTCCCCCCTGTTTTCCACACCTTGAAAAGCCTTTGAAAGTAGTCACATTTTTGCGCAAAATTTTCCCCGAAACCGCAAGTAGAGAACTCATTAAGCACCAAGAATTCAGCGGCATAGCTGTGAAATGAAAGGATTGGTTTTGGGTTGCCTATCAGCAAGAAGTTCTAGTCTTTTTAGAAAATAAATATACAAATTAATGAAATATAAATATTTTCTTTAATGTTTAAAGATATATTTGAATTTTTTCTTTACTCTGAGAACAAGAAATTTAGTAGCCTCGTCTGTAATGATGGGCCTTCGAATTGTGTCGATGATGTGAACCTCGGTTGTGCCCTGTACGTTCTGGAAAATAATAATAAATCTATTAAATATTTTCTTATTAAAAAAAAGAGAGTAAGCCAGAAAGAGAGAGTAAATACATCTATATTTAATAATATTTTTTTTTTAAAACGAAGTTAACTTACTTGTTATGGAATCGGAATTCATTAAATTACTATCAAGTGGTTTACATACATCAGGAAGTTTTCCTAGGGAAAATAATAAAATTATTTAAATAAAAATAATAAAATATAATAATAATAAAATTAAATACTAATAAAATATATTTATATTATATTATTGACTTGGAACTAAAATATTTAAACATCATCAGCCTGTATATATTTAAAGCCACTAACTTTTAAAGAGACCGACTTGTTTCCATAGTTTCTCCTGGCACTGTTGATAAATAAAAGGATTAAAAAATTCCTAAAAAAAAATCTGTGCTGTGTCTTTTTAAATCCCAATACCAATGGATGTTGTTCATGTTATTTGAACTGCGTGTGTATTTTGCAAATTCGATTCTGCCGAGTTGAGACTGCACGCGGTAGGTAATATTTATATTGCGTGAACCACATTGTTTGCTTTTCAGCTGTGAGTGTGTGTGGCGTGTGTTGTGTTGTGTTGTGTTCCCGGGACGGGATTTTGATGGACAGGAGAGCAAGGATGGTCCTTAGATTGGGGATTTGCGGGGGGGACTTCAGGGATAGAGACACGTGCGTTGCCAAATATATCCGCTGTAAGCCCCTTTGTTTGTCCTTGTTTCTTTATTTTTCACAGGAATCGGACTTATCCCTTTCCGTTTTTTGTTAGCATATTTATTTGAAATTCGATTTTATCCCCGATTCCGACATTCGCTCACCGCCTGTGTCGCCTAATTCGGCAGTCAGGACATCACTTTGTAGTTACGCACATGCAAATTTGAGAATACCAAATTGACGCAAGCAAATCCTTTAAATTCAGAAGGGGGCCTGTGATTTATCCTGTGTTATCTAAGTTAAAAAATTATAATAAATAATAAAATATGTATAGAAAAATCTTATTTGTGACCCTTGATTTATCCTGAACTTCTTAATAAGTAATATATAATTTCTTCTAGCTGCTTTTAAGCGGTGGCAGTCGCCTTCCCCGTCCAAGGACCTTTTCTGCAGCTCCAAGGACCGGCTGCAGGATGCAGCACGCAAAGGTCAGCCCAAGGACAAACACCCAACGAGGTGCACAAAAATCCAGCTTCCCTATTAAAATCGATATTTAGTGCCTCCAACAGTGATGCCCAAGGCAAGGATAAATAAAATTAAATGGGATAAGCAGTTTTCTAAAGCTTAAATTAAATTTTAAAATATTTAAATCTAATTTTAATTTATTTTATTTAATATTTGGCTCTCTTGCTTAATATTTTATTAGCTTTATTTTAAAGTATATGTAAAATAAGTATTCAAACAGTTTATTTAAATATTTAAATATGTATTTAAAAAGCCCTAAACATCTTTGAACATTCCTTGACGACCTTTTAAAGTCCTTCTCTAAGCTTAATACAATTCTTAGCCATATCTTGAAGATATTGTGGCTCTTTTAGCCATCGACTGTTGCCAACACTAGACCGATTCTGGCGAATGGGGCGTGGTAAGAGTATTTGCATTAAATTATGCGACGAGCTGCGGAAATGTTTGGCATCAAATGAAGAAGGGGCTGGACGGGGGGTTACGACGCAGACAAAAAAAGCTGAAAAAAACAGAAACCAGGGAACAAGGCAGTACTGTGCACCGTTAAGTGCGGCGGAAGCAATTTTACTCTTCAGCTCTGGGAAAACCAAAGAAGGAAATATAAGGAAAGCAGCCACAACATCGTATAAACAACAAAAAGGAGAAAAAAAAATTTAATAGAAATCCTTGAAACATCTGTGAACCGCTCACTTAGCCCCCCATCTACATATATATATATACATATGTATATATATACAAAATATATATCTCACTCTTGGATTTGAATACACACAGGTAAGCCTGTGTGTGCGCTCGCATTTTGTAATTGTTTCCTTTGCTGCTTTGAGCTTTTCATGTATGGCACACTGTGTCACCGCCTAATCCTTCAACTCATCTACTTTACACTGGGAAAAATAATTGGAAAATAAAATCTTAGAATTAGTTAAAATATACAATAACAACAGCTACAAAAGCAACAGCAGTTTTGAAGGAATTTAATAAGAAAGAGCTAAGACTTGTGCCTACATTTTCATTATATTTTCTTATATATAATAAAAATTACATAATAATTATTTTAAGACTTGATATAAATAACTAGAGTATTTCTGGGTGTAATATATAATTATTAGGTATTTTTCACAGTGCTGCATTTAGCAAGGGCCTTCGTCTCCCACTGCATTTTAATCGCTGTCATTATATGGCCGTAAGGGTGGGCGTAATTTTCACATTCATTTCGTTTCACTCACTGTTTTTTCCAGCATTCATTTTCACAGTACTTAAAAAAAGGGGAGAATATTTGAGAACCTAGTGCTAGGGATAGAAAGCACAAAGGCAGCAAAGGTAGAGGAAGACTGTGTCATAAAATAAATAAAACAAATAAAAAGCTATATCAAAAATTCTACATACAAAATACATAGGAGAAAACCCTACTGAATCTCTAATCATTTTTGTGTGAGATATATATAGTATTTATTCCAGAAATCTTAATTAGTAAGCTCCAGGAACTCCATAATTTGGGGAAACTAAAAAGATCACATTTTCTTAAAAACCTTAAAATATCTTGTAAGTGTTGGAGCTTTGCCTTAAAATGCCACTTTCAAGGGACCAAAATAATTATGTCCATTTGTATGACCAAGCTGTTCGTCATCTCCAGGACCCATTACACCCTTTTTCAGTTTGCCTTTGGCAACATTTACTCAGTAGATGACCGACAGCATCCCAGGCATCCCACTATCCCTCCTCCCATCCTTTGGCTTTCCTTCCGGGCTGGCATTAAAACAAATCGACATTTTTCTCCGAGAGTAAACTTTATGGGGTCATCGGTGTAAAGATATTGTACCCAAGTTCCATCTTAGACTTGTGCAGTGCTTTCCACCAGAAAAACAGTGAGAGAGAGGGAGAGAGCATTTTTCTTTCCCGCTTATTAACATAATGACCAAGGAGATGGAACGGACATAAGGCCAAATGGGCATTACAGGGGCAGCCGAGCAAGAACTAGGAAAAGTTGTCAAATAAACCAAAAGCAGAGCACAGCAGAGCGAGTGCTGTGCGGCCAATATTTCTACTCATTATGCTAATAAGTTCGCACAAGACCGACGTTGGGGAAAGCAAAACGGTTCAGTGGATAAAATCACAGTGAATTTTGAAGGAAAATAAATTTAAAATCAAGTCAAAGAGACGTGGGGTAAATTCGAGACAAGAAAACGTAAATTCAAGCGCAGAAAAACTATTTAAAATTTAAGGAAAATAACCGCAGAGACTCTGATTCTTACTCGCTAACTACATTTTCAACTACAGTGATTAAATTACAATCTTTAAGATACTCTTTACAAGGTAATATAATTTTAGTCACAAACTTGTAACACTGCGAAGGAGTCATTTCCGACCCTATATATCATATATATTTTTGATCTGCATCGACAGCCGAATCGATCTAGGCATGTCCCGTCAAAAAATAAGTTTTTGAAAATTTTTCAAAATTTGAAAAAAAAGATAAAATTTTCAAAAATTGGCAAACATTTTAAATTTTTATATTTTTAAATTGAGTATGCAGACTTATAAACCTAATAAAATCTAGCACAAACCTGCTTTCAGAATTGAAATTAATCATTTTTTGACGAAGTTATGATTTATTTTCAATCCAATCGATTGACTAATTTCCCATACATAGTTCGTGTTCTCTTACAGGGTATTATAATTATAGTCAGAAGTGTCAAAATCAAAGAAGGAGTCATTTGCGACCCCATAAAGTGTATATATTCTTGATCAGCATCAACAGGCAAATTAATCTAGCCATGTCCCGTCAAAAAATAAATTTTTGAAAATTTTTCAAAATTTGAAAAAAAGATAAGGGGTTACATCATTAAAATTTTCAAAAATTGGCAAAAAATTGAATTTTTTAAATTTTAAAACTGAATATGCAGATTTGTTACCCTTATGAAAACTAGCAGAAACCTGCTTTCCGAATTGAAATTAATGATTTTTTGGCCAAGTTTTGATTAATTTTTGATCTAATCGATTGACTAAATTATCAGTTTTTTAAGCTTCGATGTGTTCAAAAAATTGTCAAATAAAAATACCAGTAAATATTTATTTAAATAATGCAATTATTTTAAGCTTAGTTATGATATATTTTCTATTATTTCTAAAAATTTCATTGCTAACCGCAAAGATATATTTATTTCGAGTTCTCGTAGTTAGTTTCCTTTCTTATTGTTATTAATTTGACTGGTTTTTTGAATTCCCAGCAAACGCTCTATTATGGCTAATTAATTTTAACAAGCTCGTGGTCAATTCATGTGCATGAAATTGCATTGAACAATCTCGTCACTTGGACAGGGAGAAACCACGCGATGATCCAGAAGTCACGTAGCGCAAGACACGTTGCCCCAAAGGCGGGATCATTTGAAGTCGTCACCATTGAGCCGTGACGTAGAACGATGAACTGGAGGACGGACACGTCAATATACATGAACATATGTATATAGCTTTTCAAAAACTCAGCGGTTACGTCAAAGGAAGGTACTTCGTGTGTCATCAGGTAAATTTGAGGATAATTAGCCAGACATCATACCTTATGGCATTGACGTGGGCGCCCCTGATTCCGGTCTTTATGCATTATTTATCAGATTTAATGCATATTATATATTAACAATTCTTACGGAAATTAAAAATAAGAAAAGTATATTAGAGACACATGTATCTTCTTCTATATACATAGCTTATTAATTCTTATATAAATTTAATATTAACACTTCTAACAGAAATTAAATATGAGAAAAGTATACAAGAGATATATGTATATTCTCCTATATACATATCTTATTATTTATCAGTTGTAATATAATAAGTATAATTTGTATTATTATGTAATATTTCCTACAGAAATTAAATATATAAAAGTTTATGTATATCGCCATAAGTTTTCTCTATTTTCCGAGACATTTCTTCTTATATATACATGCAGATTTTCTTTCCCACTATCCACCTATGTTTCGAAGGCAATCTATACACTATATGTTTGATATAAGTATAGTCCGACCCTAGACAGTCGGTCTCCAATTATTATATAGCCATCGGCACTGGTGACTAACAGTACTTTCTGGTCTGGCCGCTGTTGGGGCCCCGATAATTATCCGCCGAACCTTCAACTCGCGTGCTTGTTGCCGGGCGACCGACAATCGGCCAAAACCGGTCGATGACTAATCACAATCAGGCGATGTTGTGAAAAGTGCCGCGATCTCGATTGCAATTGTATGGATCTTGATCGGATCGGTCTCTCTGAACAGTTAATGGGTAGCAACACCGAACAGAGAATGCCCTAAAGTCACCATATAGATTTAATCTGAGCTTTTTTAGAATGGAAAATGGAAAAGATACTTTTAGCACTTATTTATTAATATTTAATTGAGATATTTAGAAGACCAAAAATTATAAATTAATGATATTTCTTTGTTTAAAATTTATGGCAAAATCTTTTTTTCTTTTTGCACAAAATGTATCTTTAAAGGATAGCTAAGATAAAGATACAAAATAATAAAGAGTTCACAGCAATACAAAATGTCTGAAATAATTCCTTTCAGGTAGACCTCTCTCTTTCAAATTTATAAAACCTTATATCAAGTACAATTTAAAATAAATTTTAATCGTTTTTATTATATATTTATATGTAATATAATATATATAATATATACTTCACGTAGATAGAGTATTTACGCCTCTCTATGTATTTTTTTCTGAACCTTTAATGGCGTGTATTAATTCGCAATTTCGCCTCAACAGGGGCGTCACTCTATAGTTTTTGAAAGGAAACAGAGTGTAACTTTAACACCTTTTCCTAGCTCTTAAGTAAGCCTAGTAAAAACCGTTCTTTTGCTAATATTTAAATTTTAAATCAAAGATCTAGATTTAATTTAAGAGCTTCATAGCTACGCCAGTGTATGACCGTCCAACCGCAGCGGGAATAGAAATCTCACGGTGCCGTCAGCTTGTCTGGCGCGATTTCAGTTCAGCCTTTGTTGCTTTTGCTTCTGTCTTTTTTTCTTATTTTTATTTTCTTTTTTTATTGTAGTTTTATTTGCAGTTAGCCGTTGCCGTGTAATTGCAGGCAAAAAGGTGGCACAAATGTCGTTTTTCCCTCTCCCTCAGATTTGAAAACCCCTCTTATGAGGGCCCTAGAGATGGTCATGAATATAGCTAAGCTATGCTTTTTATAAAACTTAAAATATAAAAAATAAAGTATAAAAAATATATATTTAAAAAATATAAATATAAATTACATTTATATTAAAAATTTCATCCATAAACTATTTACGAGTAGAGTCTTAGGGTATCTTTAAAGTTCAGGCATACCATATTATTATATTATATATATATTTTTATATATTTGTATTAAATAAAAAAGGGTTTTCTGCCGAGGTGATTAGCTGATACTTTCCACCACTAAAGACGTTACAAAAATGTTTTTTATTTAGTGTTTAATATTTATAAATATTTTTTTTAAGGAGGTTTAAAACACTTTAAGGTTTCATTATTACAGTAAGGCCTTTTTAACGTATTTTTATTAATTTCCCTTATTTTTTTTTAACAATTTCTCAGAAATTTGGAGTTCTTGAACTTGCTTAAAATATGGATATTCAACAACCTCAATTTAAAATTTCAAATACCCTAATATTTGTCATATTTTTCTCGATAAACCTTGAATTTAGTGACATCTCTAGCGTTCGCTTTTCTGCACCTGCATGTGGCTTGTTGTTGTGGCCATTTTCGTGGGGCTTACGTAAGCTCGCTAAGGCGGCAAAATGAAATGAAATGAAATGAAATTGTTGTAATGGGCGATTCTCATTGCGGCACGCTACCCAGCAATTTTCCAAGCAAAGCCCGCTCCTATGTACTACGAACAATAAATAACCAATTCCGCATTCAGTGAGATGTGAAAATGAACATTATAACAAGCTACGTATCCGATTTTTGATCTCTACAGGTTTTATTTGATATATATATTTTAGTTGAACTTTATAGAAGTTCGTTTTAATTTTTGAATTTTTGATTTTAAGATTATAAATAAAAAACTTTCGTATTCCAAAGATGGTATACCTTGTAGTTACATTGCAATACATCTTTAAAATATTTTATGCTGTAGTAATTTAGATTTTAATGAAGGATCGATAAATACTGATCATAAGTCATGTATTTTGGTACCTTTAATGAAACCTCAAATAGATCGAAATTTTTATTGGACATATAAGTTTAAAAAATTCATAACTAAGCCAAAAAACGATTCATTTCATTTTGGAAAGCTTTTCTTTGATACTTTTGATTAGGTTAACAATTCTGCATACTCAATTTTAAATTTTAAAAAATTTTTGCCAATTTTTGAAAATTTTAATGATGTAACCCCTTATCTTTTTTTGAAATTTCGGAAAAATTTCGAAAATTTATTTTTTGACCAAACATGGCTTGATCGACTCTCCTGTTGATGCTGATCAAGAATATATATGCTTTATGGGGTCGCAAATGACTAATTCTTTGATTTTGACACTTCTGACTGTAATTATAATACCCTGTAAAAGAACCCGAATTTTGTATGGGAAATCAGTCAATCGGCTGAATCAAAAATATATCATTACTTGGACAAAACATCATTAAATTCGATTCGGAAAGCACGTTTTTGCTAGATTTTATTAGGTTTACAAATCTGCATACTCAATTTAAGAATATAAAAAATTAAAATTTTTGCCAATTTTTGACAATTTTAATGATTCGAAAAATTTTCAAAAATTTATTTTTCAACCGGCCATGGCTAGATCGACTCGGCTGTAAATGCTGATCAAGAATATATATGATTTATAGGGTCAGAAATGACGCCTTCTCTGAATAAATTAATAACTAATGGTTGCAAGAATATATTCTTCTATATACATTTTTATTGCCTATAGAAATTTATTGTTTTTCTATTTGTTGTTTCTAAAGAACTCTCATATTATATCTTTTAATATTTAATTTCTTCTAGAATTACATATTTATTATTATATTTAAATTATTAATTTACGAGCACTGTAATTACTATCAAATTTGTCTAGGGAGTAATTGTTTAGCATCAGGCTGTCAAAAAAGCCTGGCCAAAGGCATTCAACATGTCAGCATTCAGTTATTTCAAGCCAAATAAATTCTGCCTCTCAAATCTGTACATATTTAACTAGAAAAACATATATATTTATATTTATATATATTTATCGCTTTGGTAAAACAGCTGTTGCCACTGCAGAAGCACCGCAAGCTTCAACTCGAAGCGAAAGCTAAATGGCAGTCCGGGTGCGAATTGCGTCAGAGATCGTGTGAAAAGCTAATGGACGAGCCGAATGCCAAATTCAATTTACAAATTCCCCATTTCCCCCGAGATTTCCTCCTCTTTCATTTCGATTTCAGTGCAGCTTCCGATTTGGCCTGCCGCCTGCCTTTGCCAATTCCGCGGCCATCTTTCACTTGGCCGTTGTCAGCTGCAAAGCTGACGGGCCACACACATTCCTACCTGCACCTGTGTGTGTGCCTCGTGGGTGTGCCACTGTGTCTGTGTGTGTGTGCAAGTATCCGAGAGATGCAACTGAACCGAAAGATGCACCAGAAAAAAAGATCAAAAGGCCTTGCTGCCATCGGGCCCTGGGTCCCTAAATGAAAAGTGGATTTAAAACGGGTATATTGGGCAGACAAAAAAATATATATAAAGATCAAACTTTACATATATTTGTCCAAATTTGTAGTCGAAAAATTAAAGAACAAATAAATCAATTAAATAAATAACTCATTTAAATGAAATACATATTTTATTTACAGTTTCATTTGAAAAAATTCATGAAATTTGCGTTTACATTTTACTCTTGACATTAAGAACTTTAAGATCAATTTTAATTGCCTCGAAGATAATAAATTAAATTTGAGAATTTTCAAGGAATATTTTTGGAAAAACACGACAGCAAGACAAGTCGGAAATAACGCCAAGAAATCAAATTTGAACTAATTTTTAAGCTGTATTAATTATAATTGTGTACAAAATTAGCATTCCATTATATTTTATTGACTTAGTTCCGAGTGTCCAAAGGGTATATGAGTAGAGACTAATAATTGTGGAAAATTTAAACATTTTATAATATTCAAACTCTAATATTTAATGGTTAAATTGTTAAATTAAATCTACTAAAAATGCAGTCCACTTAGAATATTATATCCCTTAAAATAATATATAAATATATGCTAAAACAAGAATAAATACTAAGTTCGTGAGGCCATAGTTTATATATTCTTAAAGTTTGCAATTGAACTATAAGATCGAACCAGAAATCGATCAAAACTAAGCGTACATTTTTAGCATATTTTGAATATCGGTATTTTTATATGACAATTTTTTCGACAAACCAAAGTTTAAAAAAATCATAACTAAGCCAAAAATGCATTAATTTCAATTCGGTAAGCTTTCCAATGCTAGTTTTTATTGTGTTTATAAATCTGCATACTCGATTTAAAATTTAAGAAAATTAAAATTTTTGCCAATTTTTAAAATTTTAATGATGTAACCCCTTATCTTTTTTTCAAATTTCGAAAAATTTTCAAAAATTTATTTTTTGACCGGACATGGCTAGATCGACTCGGCTGTTGGTGCTGATCAAGAATATATATGATTTATAGGGTCGGAAATGAATTCTTCACTGTTTTTTAAGCTCCTGAATCAAATTAGAGTACTTTTCCAAGGGTATAATGAGCATCTGAAGGCGATTTTCCCCACTTATAAGACAAAAATCTTAGATAATACATATTTCCAGGATATATCCCCATTCGATCCCCATTACATCCCCCATCTCCAACCTGCTTACGTATCTTGTTGATGTTTTCCTAGCTGAACTCTTCGTTGACGTTTGTTTATAATTTGCGTAGCGCTTCGATTTTATTATTTCTGTTGCTTCCTTCTGAAAATAATCATTTTATTTTTGATCGCTCTCGACTCTGTGCCATAAATTATACCACCAAAACGGAACATGTGTGTTTGTGTTTGTTCCTCGGAAGGTAAATGAAAATTTACCCTCAAGAAGTTCCCGGTACATAAATATATGTATCTTTTCTTACACTTTACACATTTACACATGAGTTTTCTTAGAGTTTAAATTGGAAAATTTATTACAGAAGCTAAGTAATAATTATTAAGGATTTTTTAAGCAGTAAATTCTCTCTATTTTTTATTTGAGATGTTTACTTTCTTAAATTTTTACTGTATAAAGCTATCGAATTTTTCTTTCTAGCAATCTTTTCACTGAAAATTTACGTCTGAAACTACAGTCTGCGTTATTTTGGCCTCACTGCAATTTAATTAAAAAAATTGTAACAATTTGCCGTAAATTTCACATGAGCTTTGGCCAATTTCGCCGTTGCATGCGTTCGGCTCGTGTGCGCGTATCTGTATCTGCGGAAGAGTATCTATGTATCTATGTCTATCGCCCGAGTGTGAGTCAATTTAGTACGCACACGGACGTGCTACACGATGGCGTATGCAAATTGCTGTGGGGCAGGTCGCAAAGTAGCATTATTGTTGGCGTTGCAGTTGCAAAGCCGTTCAAGAGCATGGTTGCAAGTGCACTGGCAGAAATTACTCCTTAATAGTTAACATAAAAACTATACATGAAAACTATCTAAGAAATGAGAAAAATATAAAGATATATACCAAAAATAGTTTAGTTTGATTGCTTTTTATCTATTCTATCATAAAACAATATGTTTCGCTTAGAAAAATGTAAGAAAAATCCTTTATTAAACTACATAATTTATTATAATTTAATCTTCTTTGATCTTTTAATTAAATTCCAATAAATTAATAGAAAATGATTAAGTTGTTGGCAAACAAATTTATAAATAATGCCACATGCTGCAGTCGCGTCATCAGTACTACCAAAAATTACAATGAACGCCAAAAGAAAAAGCACTTGCCAAAAAGTAGTATTTACAAAATGTATATAGTCCTTTATATATAAATAATTTCGATCGTAAACAATTTTCATTGTATTTTATTTGTTACAATTTTTCTACTCTTTTATTGTAAGTATTTCGTCGTAAGAGTAATAGGTTGAATTTATTTTCTTGTTCTTTGGAGTGATCTAGGCCTCACTCAAGAGTAAATGTCTTTAGTAAATATCTATTCTTTCTATGAAATTTTATTTTAATATTTTTAATATTTAATACTTTTAATTAAGCCATTAATTTAAGTTTTCTTTGAAAAATTTAATATAGTTTTTTGGTGCAAATAATGTTGAAACTTAAAAAAAAAACATAAATTATAGCCAAATACTCTTGAGTATATATTCCCGATCTCTGCGTTTTCACAACAATTTATTTCACTCAATTTCTCTTTGATCGTTTAGTGCTCTTGAGTTTTTAAAAGCCGCACTCAAACACTCTTCTTTTCGATTTTAAAGAGGGTGTATTTTCAAAAAGTGAGCGAGCGAGTGAGAGTTTAATAGAACGCTCAGCTGCTCAGCGCTCTGCTCTGAGCTCTGCCCAGCTGATCGCTGCTTCTGCCCGCTGCCGCAGAGAAACGTGAACGTGACTCTTGTTTTTTTTTTCTCGTTGAATTTTTAATTTTCTTATTGTCGTTTTTTCTCTTTTCTTTTTTTCTTTTTGTAGCTGGTTTTCCTCAGCTCCTTTGTTCGTTGAATCGTTTGCCAGCAGCCTCCGCCTACCCCAGCCCCTTCCCCACATCTTTGGCAAACTTTTTTATTGCCTCTGCCGCAGTCTCTGCCTCTGTTGACTTCAAAAGCGACTGAGGCTGATCTTTTGCTATAGCAGCAAACACACACACACACACACACACACACACTCGCACACCACCATGCCATAGAGGCTTGCTTGCTTTTTGGTCTTATTTATCGTAGATTTCCTCATTTTACGCTTATTTGTTTTGAAATAAAATTAAACGACGCATGGCAAATCAAGAAGCAGCAGAAAAAACACACAAAAGGGGGGGCCGAGGGGAGGAAAACCAAATGAACCGCAGCACAAATGCATTTCTTAGATCGATCAGCGAGGGGTATAGTTTTTCACAAGGGAAAAGTAAGCAACAAAATATATAAAAATTACTAAAACAATGCATAGATACAGTAATACAATTATTAAATTTATATACCTTCTTTAAATCGATATTTATCGATCTATATATCTATATCTATGTATATCTATATATTTTTTCGACAAATCAAAATTTATTAAACTCATAACTAAGTCAAAAAACCATTAATTTTAATTTGGAAAGCTTTCCCATTTACCGGACATGGCTAGATCGACTGGGCTGTTGATGCTGATCAAGAATATATATAATTTATAGGGAAATGACTTATTATTTAAGCCTGCAAGGGTATAGAAATAAATAAATAAACATAATTTGTAACTTTAAGCCAACTCCCTGGCATACATGTCGTATGCGTAATGTGCACATTGTCCAACTCCCTTGCATACATGTCGTATGCGTAATGTGCATATTTTTCATCCTGTTCATTCTTCATTTGCCGTGCTTAATTACCGTTAAATAATTGCCAAACTAATCTTTTCTTACTATTTTAAATTCACACTTAGCAATTTTAAATGTTTTCCCAGGAATAGGAATATTTATAGCTCTTTTCACTTACCATCGAATAGGCCTTGATTCTGAAGTTCCTTTACCAGTGCAGCCGCAGCTCCATAATTGTTAAGTGTGAAAATTTGAAAGCCAAACACATCTATATCTGCCTTCAGTATATGACAAATAAGATTTATGTAAATTTTAATAAAAAATTGTCTAATCTGATAGGGATTTTTCCTAGGGTCCTCCAGAAATGCATTATTCATCTTTTCAAGCTTTTCGTACAATCCAGGCTGTAGTCTAGCTCCTTGTAGTCTCTCTATGGTTTTATACTTCTTGAAGGTTTCGTAAGAAGTAATTCCGATCATGATGGGAACCTTAATCCCAGCTGCCCGGACTTGATTCACATAATCAATGATGGTCTCATGTTGATAGCACACCTGTGTAATGATGCAATCTGCTCCGGCATCCACCTAAGAGAAGAATTAATACCTAAGGTTAATTCTATATAGT
Source organism: Drosophila bunnanda (assembly GCA_035046265.1). Classification (NCBI taxonomy): domain Eukaryota; kingdom Metazoa; phylum Arthropoda; class Insecta; order Diptera; family Drosophilidae; genus Drosophila; species Drosophila bunnanda. The sequence continues at coordinate 12,557,502 of JAWNOB010000075.1, forward strand.
ATATATATGTTGTAGTTTTAATTTCTTTTTAAGATTTAACTTTGATAATATGTATTTCAATAGTGCTTACCTTATCTTTCAGATATTTCAGGTGAAATGTAATATTTGGAGGCACTCCAACGGATTTGTTGTATCCTTCTGGGAAACCACCCACGCAAACTGACATTTGATCTGGAAAAAAAGGATGCTCTTTGGTAAATTAAACTCTACAAAATAATTTACTAAAGTAATAAATAAAGCTTAATATTTATAATATAAATAGTAGAGATATCTAAATGTCTCACTTACCACTGGACCTGGCTTTCGCCTTTTCAACAATGGATTGGCTGAGTCTAAAACTCTGCGATGGGTGTATCACGTCGCCTCCCAAGGCCAACACATTGCTAAAATTAAGATTCAGAAACTGATCGAGACGCTCTTCACTCAGCCTATACAGAGTTAAGTGTGGCATCACGGGAATTCGTTGTGCTAGGTGGCTGGCCAGCTGAAGGCTTTCCACCTGACCAATGGGCTCCACCTTCCAGGATGACCTACCCAGCCAGGCCACGCTGGCGAAGAGGGGCAGCATCGGCAGGAAGCCGCTAAAGTTCAGGCACACGGGAATATTGTCGGTGCGGGGCATTATCTCAATGCCATAGAAAAGGCGTCGTTGTAGCTGCCTTTCTTCTATAAGTGGTGCAATACGCTGCTCCTTCAATTCATTGGGAAGTTCAGAAACAAAGGTAACGCAGGGCACATATGGGGCATGTCCATGGCCGGGTGCCAGCGTGGTGTCTTCGAAGTGAGCCATTGATATCAGTGCGATGACGGTTCCGCGAAAACTGCCAGTTCAGGCTGTCAGATTGTTAGTGATCACTGATCTACCCTGACGAATCTAGTTGGACATGGTCCAGGGCATGGTCTTTGGATATTATAAAGATTTTATCCAGGTTTGGCATTTTAAAATTTGTTTCCTTTGATTTCCACTCACATCTTAATGTTGAGAACTTAAAGACACTCCTTCGATCGATGAAACACTGTAGTCCCCACCATATTTATACATTATTTATAACGAAAACCTTGGCTTCCATTTCTTAATTTTTTAATTTAATACAAATAGCCAGAGTGTAAAGTAATTTTAAAACATTCAAGCTTTTTAATGGCAACAAGGACGAATTCCAAGATTTATATCGATTGACATACACGTCGTATGCGCAATATGCGCTTTGTCCATCCTAACGGCGTCATTTGTTTGGCTTAATTGCCGATAAATAATTGCAAAAGGCAGAGTTGCAAACAACCCCAACAACTCTGTGTCAACAAACTCAAGCAAAACGCGAAAAGAAAAACGTAGGAAAATTCGCATTCGCACATCATTTTTCAGGCCCAAAGCGACAGCTGCAAAAATAAGCAAAAAAGAAAGAAAACACCAAACGGATTTGAAGCGTCGGCAGTGAAACCTTTTAGTCCCGGATTCCATCTGTGTCATCAGGGGAGGGCCAACAGGCGGAAGTCAACCCCTTGGAAATGCACTGGGAAAAATAAGAGCAGGGTATATATGAGAATTTACTATGAAATAGGAGATGCACTAAAAATAAATGAATAAATGGCGATATTTGCTTTAATTTAACTTTAATTTTAATCGATTTGAAGAATAGGAACATTTTAAGTTTAATTATGATCGATTTACGATTCGATCCCATAATTCAAACTTAAATTATGGTAAATAACCTACTGATATGGTGATAACCTACTGATATAATTTTTTATATAATATGTGTATCATGTATAAATTAATAATATTAATTTTTCTTTAATTTTATACACTGATTTAATTGTCAAAAATAAACCAGAAAGCCAGAGAAATATATTTTTGGTATTTATGCTTATGAAATTTCTTACAAAACTACCTGTATAATGGATAAGCAATCACTATATTTTCATCGCAGTGTATTGGCCTGGCACTTATCCCTTCTCCATGACCGATCAACCGCAAGTTACAAATGTCAAATGTTGTTTTTGTCAAAAAAGAACCTTTCAGTGGGGCGAAAACTTAACACCCCGTCCCCAAGGAAGGTGTTGTGACGCAACAGTTCTATTATTCGGGATGAAAACCGTCACAAAAATATCTACGCACTTCTTCGGCTGTGATCCGTGACATTGACTGACATTGATGACGCACCGAGAGCCAGGATCTGCAACACTTCGCATATGCAAAAAGGGGAAGGCAAGGATATCCGAGATCCATTCATCAAGCGCCGCTCTTGGGCCAGCTGCAGGACTCGAGAGCCCCGGCCATTAGCCATGTCAGTCCTGTCATTTGTTATTGTTCGACTGAAGTCCGCCTGCCATGGTCAAGTCGAAGGGGTTGTCCCTTCAGCTGCTTATCCTTTCCTTTCCTTCTAATGCCAGCATTATGAATCCTAGACCACATCCGCATCAAATCAATTCAATCAAGTCACGCTCCCTTTGTTGCTGATATTATCACAAACAATACGTATTTTAAAATTTCTTATGATATGATATATAGGAAGTAATATTGAAATCGATTTCTTGTAGGAAACGTTTAAGTTAATAACAAGATACTAAAAACTGAGCCTTAAGTATTTATTTATTTGATTTGATTGGAATTTTGAAGTTCAATTTCCTCACTAAATAGGTTTTGAAGGTGCAGTTCCTTAAGCAAAGCTTCAACAGCTCCAAAGTGGTTCAAAGTAAAGAATTGGAAGCCAAAAATGTTCAAATCAGCCTCCAGAATACTCTTTATAATGTGTACATTGAGGCGTACGAAAAATGCTCTAGTTAGATGTGCATTTGCCTTAGGTTCAGTTTGTATCTGAACAAGCTCCTGACGCAAACGTGGCGGTAGTTTAGCTGATGTTATATTCTCTATAAAGGTGTATTTGTGGAAGGTCTGGTGAGTCATAATTCCGACCATAATCGGAACCGTAATGCCAGCTGCCCGAACTTCTCTCACAAATCGGATAATGGCCTCAGGTCGATAGCACACCTGTGTGATAATGCAGTCCACTCCAGCAGATACCTATGAGAAGAATCATTAGCTTACTTTCATTTTCTTATTTAAATGTAGCTTTGGTAATTTACTATACATTTTTATTTATACCCACCTTTTCCTTTAGGAATTTTATGTGATTCGTAAGATCTGGGGTTTCCCCTTCGGTTGTGTTATAACCCTCTGGGAAGCCCCCCACGCAGATTGATATTTTATCTAGGAAAATAAATTCTTCTTACTAAATTTAAAAATATAATAAAATCAGTAGTAAAATAAGTACTAAACAAACATTATTAGAAGCAGCTATGACTGTTCCTTGTCCTGCAGCTTAGTTCATAAAGATGTATACAGTGCAATAAATAAAATAAATGTATTAGAAACAGAGAAGCTGAGCCACCTTAAGCCTTTTGATTTTGTTTTAACAATGATTAATTTCAGACAAAAAACTATTTACGCCTTGCAAAGTAGTAAATAAATTACATTTGGAAGCTGTTTGTGTGATGAGGGAAGGCGTGACAATGAGATAAGCTCATCTTTCAAGTGAAATGAAATCACAAGCATTATCTTCTCAAGCTCTAGACCTCTATAGTTAATAAAACGTATATATGTTTTAGACTGATGAACTTACCGCCCGACCTGCCTTTCGCCCTCTCAACAATGGATTTACTTAGAACAAATCTCTGACCCGAATGCATCGAATCGCCCCGCAAGGCCAACATATTGCTAAAATTCAAATTCAGGAACTGATCCAGCCGCTTGTCGGTCAGTCGATAGGCGGTCAAGTGTGGCATCACGGGAATTCGTGGAGCCAGGTGCTGGGCCAACTGGAGGCTATCCACCTGGTCAATGGGCTCCACATCCCAGTAGCTGGTTCCCATCCAGGTCAGGCTCACAAACATGGGCAGCATCGGCAGGAAGCGTTTGAAGTCCAGGCACACGGGCTTGCCCCTGGTGCGGGGCAGTATCTCCATGCCATAGAAGAGGCGTCGCTGTGCCTGGTGTTCGGCAATGAGGGGTCCAATCCGCTGCTCCACCAGTCCAGTCTGTTGGGGGGCAAAGGTCACGCAGGGCACGTACGAGGGAGGACTCGGACCGGGCCCGCACAGCGAGCAGTGGGCCATCGATAGAGATGCTAACGCTCCGGCGGATCGTCGAGAACTGTCAGTGCCCGCTAGGTGGCACTCGGATTACTCAGTTACCAGCGATCAGCGGCGATGCGATCTAACCTAACGAATATAGTAGCCCGACTCGCTCCCGAGTTGGAACGGCTTGGCTTGCTTGCGAGAGCCGGGCTTGGGCTGATAACTCCTTGGGTCCCAGGTTAAGTCACTTAAGATTTGATTAAAAATATCGCAAATTAAAAGCTATACTTTAATAAAATCATATCAATAATTTTCAGGGTAAGACTTATTAAATTTCGCTTTGACGTAAAATAATTTTGGTTTCTTTTGAGGCAACTCTAGGGAGGCCCCTTGAATAGGCCCAAGTCATGAAGCTCCTGAATCATGAGGTAGACATTTTCGAACCTGTTCAGGGTGAAAAAGACGATGCCCCAGACGTCATCACAGGTGGCCAGGACCTCGCTAATAAGACGAACGTTGATGCGGACAAAGAACCGGGAAATCTCCTCCGATCGCTCGTTTGGGTCCGTTCCAAGTTGACTCTGAATCTGGTCAAGTTCCTGTTCAAGTTCGGGCGGAAGTTCAGCTTCGCCGCGCGTTCGCATCTTCTTGTACCCGTTGTAGGAGTCGTGGGCCATAATGCCAATCAGGATGGGTACCGTAATGCCCTCGGCCCGACAACTGTTCACGTACTTGATGATGACATCCGGCTTGTAGCACATCTGGGTGATGACGCAGTCAGCACCGGCTGCTACCTAAAATTAAATGGCATTGTTAATAAGCGAGCTACTATGTAAACTAGTGAGGCAATCCACCTTCGCCTTCAGAATCTCCAAGCTCTCCGCCATGTCTGAAGGACTTCGTCTGTCGGCGGAATAGCCGTCTGGAAATCCGGCCGCGGAGACCGAAAGTTGATCTGGGGAGGAAGAATGCAACTAGGAAAGAAAACTCGGAAAATCTCAACTTTTTTGTGGTCATTGTGTGTAGTCTGTCCATGAATGTAGGGATCTATTTGGTTTTAGTTTCTGTGATTCACTCACCGCCTCGCATGCATTTTGCATACTTGATCATATCCGCAGCGTAGTCAAATTCCTGGTATGACTCCACATCGTCACCTCGCAGGGCCAAAAGGTTCTTAAAGTTGAGGTCCAAAAACTCATTCATGCGCTCGTGGGACATTCGGTAACAGGTGAGATGCGGCATCACCGGTAGCCGCTCAGCCAGGGGCTTGGCAAGCAAAAGGCTTTCCGTCTGGCCAATGGGCTCCACATCCCAGAATCGCAGGGAATGCCACACAACGTTAACAAAGATGGGCAGCACCGGCAGGAATCGGTTGAAATCCAGTTCCAAGGGTCCCCGGCGGGTACGGGCCAGGATTTCAATGCCGTAGAAGAGGCGACCTTTTGCCTGATGCTCTGCGACTATCATACCGATTCTCTGCTCCCCACTGCCATCCTGTCCAGGGGCAAAGGTCAAGCAGGGCGCGTACGTGGATGCGCATCGTGTCAGCGACATCTGGATCACCTGCAACGCTCGGAACGATCCCAAGCTGGCGGATCGACGAAAACCATTAGCTGCGGCCATCTACAAGCGATGCTATCAACTATCAAATCCAGCTGGCCACCGGCCCGAGATGCCTCTGCAGAAGTAGAGCTACGTAAGGAAGACTTCCCCGAGCCTATGAATTTAGAAGTCCGAGTATAAAATGATTAACATTTCAAAACGACGGGATTTTGAGGTGAAAAAATCAAAAAAACACTTGGAGTTATTTGTAATAAAAGTATTTACTAAAGGATATCCATGGGAACCAAGGTTAACCCTTTCCCTTTTGAATTTATAGATTTTTCTTATGTGCAGCTGCAGCTGGAGGGACCTTCAAATGTTTCCCCCGAACGGAAGGGGATCTTAAAATTAGTTCGACTTCAGTCAATGTGCCTGCCATGTGCACACTCTATTGTATATATATATATACAAGATATAAGATATATATATACATATATGTGGGAGTGCCTTGGAACCTGTTTTTAGTCTTGTCGGAAGGCCGTTCTATATTTAAATCCATGAAGACGACATTAGGGGAGATCGCTCCATTTAGAGCCATAATACTTAGGACACACATAAATGTGACAGTGAAAATATGTTGGAAATCATTTCGTTTTTGGGAAAGTGAAATATTAAAATAACTCAAATATAAAGCAAAGGCAGCGACAAGTATTTGAGAATTGATGGAATGATTAGTGAGTAGATCTAGGGGCATGACAAGGGAAATATGTTTTATATTAGTCGGAAAAGAAGAGCCTAGAATGGAATAAAATTAAAGAAATATATACAGATAATAATAATAAATATAGTAATATATAAATGCTGCAAATATAAACATAAATTTCTGTATTATGACAGGACTTATTATACCTTAAGATTAATACCAAAAAAGTTTCAAATTTACCTCAGGTTCCTTAAAATTATGTCAAAAATTACCTTCTTGATATGGCTCTGCTACATTTTCACCATAATAATAAAAAATAATAATAAGTTCAATACCCTGAACACAACAAGTTCTCTTCGGTTCGCTAAACCTCAACTGGATAGATCCTTCGTAGTTGCGCCACACAAAAGGTTCTTAAGAAAAGACTTCAATCAGCTACAGGATTACCCCCGAAAGGTGATTTGTTGAGGGAAAATTACATTGTACCGCCTTCGATCTTAACGCCTGATTGAAGGACCTCCTCGAAATTAGCTAAGCCGCTCATTCATCGTAGATTGATGCCGGGTCACCTGCTGCGCGAGGCTGGCGAAGGGTTCCCTGCTTTATTACAGCCATATTTTATATTTTATACTTTATATTATTTTCAAAAAGCACCGAGGGATTAAATTACTGCACGAGTTGGAAAAAAATCTTTGATGAAATGCGTCTGCTCAGAGCTGGGAAATGGGAATGAAACCGCGTCTCGGGGCACACGCATGAAGATACATTTCCTTAGGAGACTCCTGCGTCCGCTCCCCTCGCCTCTCCATGAGATACTTTGCACTGTTGAAATTAAAAAATTCCACCGAGAGCTGGGAAATTATATTGCGGTGGCGGGGTAGAGTGGAAAAATGTAATAAAGACATGAGTTGTGAAATTATTAAGATGATTATGGTGGCAGCAAGCACTCGAGTGTAGGCGGCGGCACCGCCAAGGGTTTTATAATAATCAGTCTGAAATGCAAAGGACACTTGCAGGTGAATTTTAAAATTTTGAACTTAAAAAGTGTTCTTTCTGAAGGTTAAATTGCATTTTTAGGGCTTTCCTGGGGAGTTGTTAGAAATAGGATTAGTTACAATAAGCTAGGACTTATAGGATTTATTTAAATTATGAATGGAAGTAAGTATAGAATTATATTTGTTCGATATACATTCAATAATGTGTAGTTTATTTAATATTGTAGTATATATAAGAAGATATTTATTATATATATTATTTATCATTGATTTAATATAATGTTTAGCCTTGAAAACCTATGTACGCATTTCGAGGACTACCTAGTACATACTCACTAGTACATAGGAAGGACGCATGGAATTTTCCATGGCATTTGCAACCTCTGCTCACCGCTGCTGTGTGTGTGAATCATCATCCTTTCTGGGGGTTGAAACACTGTCGATTTTTGGGGGATGCATCTCGGGATCAGAGCATCGGTCGCACCACCAATTTTATTTCATTTCACTCCACTACGCTTTACCTATCGCGCCGAGCGGAATTTATCGCTTGTTGCTAAGCGGGACAAAAAGGCGCAGGACACTCATAACTGGGTGAGTGGGCTGGCCGGGTTCCCACTGACTCACTGACTGAATGCCACAATGGATGGATGGATGGATGAATGAGTGAAGCCAAGGGCCAGGGCTTGGGTTCGCACCGGGGGTTGTTTCGCCCACCGACGCCTGCTGGAATCGCATCATTATAATAGATGCACTGCAAGAAAAATAATTAATAATAATATTGCTTGTTATTCAAATTCAAATCGGATTCAAATCAATTTAAAAAATGACTTAATTAAAGCTTTAAATATCATATGGCTGGAATTTGGTGGTTTGAAATATTTCGTTGCATACTTTTTGACTCCATTTGAAGGGTTATCAAACCGGAGCTATTTCTTTGTCTTTAATATGTTTAATTTAATGTTATTAATTTTGTACAATATAATTTATGTACAATATGGTATATCAAATGTTTGGATACATTTAAATATTGGTTTTGGTGAAAGAAAAATTGTATTTGTTAAAAATAATACACGAAGTACTTCAAATATTTGTATAAGGGGTGTTACAAAAATCATTACAGTTTTTAAACCCCTCGAAAAGGTATTTAAAATTGTTCTAAAATTTTTAAAGCGTTTTACAACACCTAGAAATGTATTTAAATTAATTATATAGGGGTTTTTAAAAACATTAAAAGGATATTTAAAATTGTTATGAAATCCTTTAGGGCTTTCTAAAATGCGTTTAAAGATATTTACAATTATTCTAAAATTCTCTAAAAATTCTATTACAAATATGTATATTTTATATTATAAAATATTCTATACATTAAAAATAATATTAATATTTCTCCCTGTGTAAAATCTGTTTAAGGCAGCGAGTGTGAGTGACGAGAGCCGGCTGCCGCAGTTGGTTTCAGATATTTTCAGTTGGCTTCGGTTGGATGGGTGGCGCAGCAACCCCTGATAGCGTATATGGCATATATAGCGTATATGGCACATCCTGCACCGAAGGACACCGGGCCACCTTTGTGCGTTTCGGTTGCAAATCTTTTGGAAATTGCGTCATCGCCGTGCGGCGAACGTGGCAGGCACGCAGCAGAGTTCCCATTCCATGTGCCTCGCCAGTCCATCCTCCAGCCTTCGAGAGAAATCCCCTGCAATCTCGTATGAGTTACTGACATAATTAGGACTTAACTGGAAGTCACGCGCAGCGCATTCGTAATCCGAGCGGTCCTGCCGCCTGTGCTATATGGGATTCAAGGTCACATTTCCATTTCCATTTCCAGCTGCGGTCGAGTGAGCCGTCAGCGATTCGATTTCATCTCATTTGGCAGTCGCCAGATGCCCTTAACCCATTTGGATCGTTCATTTAGAGAGCTTACTATAGGTCCACTGCAGGACAACGTGGCTGGACTTGGGATATAGTATTCATTTCGATGAATTAAATAAGTATATTGAGGGAAATATGTATATACTTTATGGTAGAGTTCTTCTTTAGTTAATACTATGAAAAGATTCTTAAACTAAGGTTTGTTGTCCATAAGATTGGAAATATATCTGTAAAATCAAAGGCTTCATCATGCCTCTTCGAATTCAATTTTCCAAATCGATATATTATATATTCATTTTAATATCACCCTTGCCCAGACAAAAACAGGACCAGGTCACACCTTTGTTTCTTCAAAATCATATTGTTATTAATTTAATGACCAAAATAACATTCTGTTGATTACATATTTCACATTTGTAAACATTGCTCGCCCGCTATATACATATATTTAATTTCACATTCACGGCCAAGTCTTGGGGTTTTCCGGATGTCTAAGTCATGCCCAAGGGGGGGCGGGGGGAATGGGTGTTGACGGAGTCCTGAAAGGAAAAACAGGACGCACAATGGGAAAAGCAAGTCAGCAGGCCTGCACACATGCACACACGCACCGAACTAAAATATGTGTAATTTAATTATGGGCCTGCCAGCGTCGACGTCGACTTCGACGTCGCGTACGGCGGGTGGCAAATTGCCAAAAAAAAAAATAAATAAATAAAAAAAAATCAAGGAGAAAGTAAGATAAAATGTGAGAGTTCTAGTGACGACTAGAAAATACCTAGTAATGGTAGAAATTGATTCTTAACAAGTATAATTAACTGAATATGTGTTTAATCAAATATAAAAAATACATTTCAGTAACAAATATTTTATAAAAGAAAATGTTAATCAAAACCCAAATTAAAAGTAATTAAATTGGAAGCTTTAGCATAATAATTAAAATTAGAAAGTAGGAATAATTCATTTGTAAACCAAAAAATGTTATGAAAGCTATATTTCATAATTAGTACATACAAATTAATTAAGGACTGTTTCCTATTTTAAATATATATTGCTACGAAATTATACCACAGAAATAAAGTTTTTTTTTAACCTACCCTTGCTTTACCTATTATTTTAGTATTACTTTTCTTCTATAAATATTTCTAATTAATATTTCATATATATTTTCCTCTGTTAATATTTTTGCCGCAATGCCAAACAAGTAAACAAAGAAATTCTTGAAAACTCTCCCTTACCTCCTATATATATTTCCTTAGAATAAAATATACCCTGGCACCTTTCCAAGTACCGGGTATAGAACACAGGGATGTAGCGAAAAAGGGGGAAAGCCGTACGTACGCATATCCTGCTGCTGAAAAGTCCTGCCCTTCGCCCGATTTTCCTACGCTTTCTGCGCCTTTTGTTGCCTTGTTTTTCGGTACCATTTCCCCCCTCTTTTTGTTATTTTGACTCAAGCTGTGCACATTTTCGGTTTGATTATCGAACACAATATTTTTTCCGCTTTCCTTGTTGGCCATAATTGACGATTGCGCCATGAGTCGCCACAATTTCCCCCCGCACTCCGGACTCCACCCACAACGACATCCTATTTCGCATCCTCTGGACGGCGCTTTCCCTTTTAATGAAATTTTTCCCAGCGCTGGTCGAGTAAACACATTAAACAGATTTCAATTTTTTAATATTCCAGCTTTCGTTGGGTGGTATGTTGTTTTTCTTTGCCTCCTTCTCTGCCAGGGGGTCGTGGAAATTAATTTGTAATGCGGAAATTGTAAAAGGCGAAAAAGATCTGAAAATTATGTTGTAATTTGGAGCGGCGACGCGAATTTGATTGAAATATTACTTCAACGAATTGCCATTAAACTCAATAAAATCCAGAGCTGATGTGTTTGGGTTTAATGTGAATGAGATTTTAAATGGAATATAGAATTAAAGTGGATATTAAAGCGTAAATATCGGGATTAGCAGTTAAAGGATACTCTTTTCGAGCTTGTTTTGAGATTGAAATTAATATTTCAGGATCTGACTAATGGTTAAATTACAAAGAAATCGATAAAATAATATTTGAGTATATTTTGTTTTGCAAAAATTATAATAGAGTTTAAATGTTAATATATAGTAATGCAAAAAATTAATTATAATACCTTGAAAGGATATAACACCGACCACAATATAAGCCACCACTTTCCCTCTCTTCTACCTTCAAATATTACCCAAATCTAGATCGAATCGGCTCGAAATATACACTTAAATAAGGCTATAAAAACCGAAATCTTGAAGAGATACAAGTAATCTTATTCAGCCATAAGATGTGATGTTCCCCACTCGAAGAGATACAAATTGTTGATACGATTCAAGTCGCTGTCGTCGATTATTGCCACACATTCGAGGCGGGTTGAAGGTAACACACTAGCCCGGACAATAGATCGCGCCGCCCAAAAATGGAAGATTCGGGCATTAATAACAGCAATAAAATGAGTCGTAAAAGAGCGGCAGTAACCGTTAAAGCCAGAGAAACCCGTTAAGAGCACGAGCAGAGCCGCAACACCCGCCCACACGCCGAATATGTAAAATGGAGCTAATGCCATGCACAAAGCCAAAAATAATAAACCGAAGAGGAGCCACAAATATTGATAGTACAATGGGGGGACAGCCCAGGCCCATAAATGGTGGCCAACACAGGTCTTAGCCGGGCCTCACCAGGCCTCGGAAACCTCACAAAACCTCACTCACTCACTCACTCACAATCTCGTATGACATAGAGGCTCTTTTATGGCCATTCGGTTCGTGAGTTTCTTCAGAGGTATTGATTTGCGACGGTGTCGAGGTGCTGAGGTGTACCGAGCTATAAGGAAGCCGCGTGAAATGCGATTATTGTCACGGTCATGTTTTCACCAAACTCAGCAGTCGAATGTCAATCCATCTACAATTTCTTTCATCAATTTAATTGGCTTCAAGGTGTTGAGGCTCAGCTACATTTCCCAGTTATTTCTAGTTAAAAATAAATTGATTAGAGATTTTTAATTGAATAAATTAGTATTCTAAACCCATTGGGATTCTTTAAGATATTACTTTCTATTAGTATTTGGCTTATAGTAAAATTTAGCTTGTAGAAACAGTGTTTTATTAGTTAAACAACCCAATAAAAACTCTCCCAAAATGAAGCCTAAGTAAATGCTTCTAATTTGCCGTACTAAAATCAGATATATCCTGGATCCCTGACTCATATTTATGGGTCGTAAAACCCAATTAGCATGCAATATATTTTGCGCCTTTATATCCGTCCCTTCGGACCCAATTCCTGGCCAATGTGTTGATCTAGCCGTGTGTAATGGCAAACACCTTGCGCCACAGAGCCAAACTGTCAGCCTACCCTCAAAGCAAAGGTATCAGCCTCAGGTATATATTATATATACACAGTCTACAGTATATATATAAATATATATATGTACATATACCAATATGTATGCACGAAATGTCTATTGTTTCTATCTGTTGATTTTTCTTTCTACGGCCTGCATACATTTTGAGGTTTGCTTTCTATACACAAACAGGGAAGCCTGACAAAGGGTAGACGGTTCGGAATTAAATGGTATTTTTAAAACACGTACCTATGAATATAAAATGTACATATAATAATAATTTAATATGTAAACAATTTTATATTTTTAAGGGTATTTTGACTGATTTACTTAAAAGAAAGGCAGAGATGTAGAATAATTTGTAAAGTAGATACCTTACACCTTTGCTTAGCCTCTGATTTTCTCATCTTGCTTAAATATGTGTATATATATTTTAGGAATTTTTGAGTTATAATATTTTGAAATATAACTTTACGCTTTAAATTTATATAACTCAAGTTAAGTATCTTTCTTGTCATGCTTGAAATAGTCCCATATTCATAGACATCAATTTAGTAGAGAGAAGTCTAGGAGTTTTTCAAAAATCACCAAAAAAAGTATGAAGCAATATCTCCAAAAAAGTATACATGCTAATCCATTATAGCCTGAGTCCACTGTAATATGCTCCTCTCCCAGTTTAGGGCCACTTAGAGGCGACTGGCGAACTAGCCGACTGTTTGACTGACTGACTGTCGAAATGACGCGCCAAGTGGATGGATGACTGACTGATTGCATGACGAACTAACGAAACTAACGAATCGGCGGTCGGTCCAACCGATGCCAAACACTCAAAACAACAAGAAAATAACACACACCATATATATATATATATATGTGTGTATACACACACACCTAGAGTGTGTATGGACACTCAAAAACAACAAGACGAGAACAGGAGACCTCTTAAAAGGCTGGCAGCTCGGAAGAAGCAAAAGTAGAAGAAGCACAATAATGGGCTCGAGACCCCCGGACCTAAGTTTACTTTACTTTGCCTTTTTCACTTTTGATATTTTGACATTTTCATTTGACAGCTGATTGAAGGGCCCACAACCAACAGCACCAACAACAACAACAACAACAACTACAATGTTGGCTAACACACAAATAACAACAACAAGGTGGTGTGATTCGATTTCGATCGATGTTGCGGCGACATAGCCAAAGAAGACAGGTACACCTTAGAAAATTCTATTTTATGGAAATTTTTAATTTAAGACCATCAGAAATAATAGATTTTTTACAGTTTTATTGGTTGTAAAAGGCTGAAAAGGTGGCTAGATCTATGAGGCTTAAGATGCTGCCAAGATATATAAATATCTAGAACTTATATATATGCTGCTCAGTATATAATCGAATTACTTCTGAACTATAAATTAACTATCCATGTTTCAATTTAGTTGTTTATTTTTTTTAATGTATAATTAGAAATCATTTCAATAAGAAACGTATAAATTGTTTGATCTATAATATTTCTATCTTATTTACTTAATAACAAAATAATGTTTCAGTGCATCAACTGGGTACAAATGATAGCGATAGCTTGTTGTCAGGTCGAATAGTGCTCACGCTCATGTGGTGCTGCTGCGGTGTCAAGTGCCCAGGCAGTGGGGCAAAAACCCAAAAAATGTTTAAAAAAAATATAAATGGAAGAAATAGCAAAGAAAATCATATTTGCAGGATAAGGTAATAAAGTCAAAATATACTGGTAGTTGATAAAAAATTAACAAAAAAGATTTATGCGAATATAAAAACACTTGTTTTACGTCTTGTTCATTTTTTACTAATTATTTTTCTGGCTCTATGGTTTAATTGTTTAATAAATATTACGAAACGTTTACCTGCTAAATAATAAATAAGAAAAATTAATTAAAATAATTAAATATAATTTTATAAAGTATAAAGAAAAATATAAAGATGTACAGAGGTTCAAACATACTAAACACCAAGGGATTCCATTTAAATCATACTTAATTCTGCATGCTGCAGTACCGCCCACTTAGATTAATTATTTTAGCAAATTTTCTTGAGAAAACTCACTACATAGGCATTTACCCCGACTAATGATTAGTATAAAAATGAACTCCCATTTTTTTAAATATTGTTTTTTAAGCCACTGTGCCCGGAGAAAGGAGGAGGAGTAGCTGCGTTGCGCATATGAATGTGTGACATGTTTGTCGAAAATGTTCAAAGTTGTTTGGCTCTTTCGGTTTGCTCTCATTGCTGTTGTTGTCGTATTGCTCGCTTGATGGAAATGGAAATGGAAAAGCGGGAAAAGGAGGCGGTAGTGGTGGAGGTGAAAGGCGGGGCAGGGAACAGGGGAACGGGACGGGAGCAGGGTGAGCATTCGATTTGCCAGTGCAGGCCAAGTTGCGCCTAATGGCGTCGCGTGCGTTAACTTCTAGCGTCAAGTGTCATATACAGTTTGTATATGTATGTGTATGCACTAAGAGAAAATAATAGCAAGAAGTCTTAAGAGCATATATATATTTTATATATATTTTTAAATATTTTATTTAAACAAGTGGTGATTTTACAGCAAATCAAACAAAAAGATCCCATTGAAGGCAAGGAGCTAGCTTGGATTTATCGATGTTACCGATTTTTGTAGGGTTTTTTATTTTATATAATTAATTATCAATTAAATATTGAATTAATCCGGCAATTGTTGAACGGCACCTGACTTGGTCATTAATTTTTCTTCTTAATAATAACTTTTTTACTTCCGAGACTTTTTTGTAAACATATTTCTATGGCTGATATATATTCTCTCAGTGTCTCGTGTGTGTGTATTTTATGCTGTGTTTGCCTAACTGCACATGACAGTTGTTGAGCATTAGCCTGATCCAATTTGGCATTCCCTGCCCCGGCCCGACCCCTCTCCTTCCGTATCTGCCCTTTTCGTGGAGAGTGTCCATTGTGGCAGCGAAATGACCCGAAGCACTCGAGTGACACCTTTTTTGGGCTTGCGGCCCGGCCTTCTTTGCATTTAATTGCCCAAAACGAAGGCCCACATACGCACACACACCAACACACACACACAAAGGCACACACACATTTACACACACCTTTATGAGGGCCCTCCAAAAGCGAGAGCTAATCGAAAGCGTTTTTACTTTCATTTCCTCCTCCAGTGTCGGCCCATTTCGGTTGACATTAGTTGCAGGTAACCTTTAGGTATCCACCGAAAACCAATTATGTTTCCTCTTTAAATAAATCAAGGCTAATTTGCAATTTGCCTTGAGCAACTGTCTGCTGATTGGTGTAAACTATTTACACTAACTTGGCTCTAATCCCAGCTGGCCATTGCTGAAATTGAAATACAAGCTGCTGAATTGTCGGTAAACAGTTGCGGAGCCAAATGAAGATTGACGAGGAACATGCTCCGCCCACTAAATTCAGATTCTTCACCAGCCAGGAGCCAGGAGCCAGGAGCCAGGAGCCATCATCCCGAAGACATTTTAATGTAATCCCGCTAGATAGGGACTCGAGTGCAGGGGAACTGCAGGCGAAGGACACGGCACGGCGCTACACGGGACAAATTGCATTGCCATTTCCACGTTTCGCTCAAGCATCCCCGGCATCCTGGCATCCCAGCATCCCAGCATCCCAGCATCCCATCATCCTGGCTAACCCACCCCAAGGATCACCACGGTAACTGGGCTCTGCTCTTAAGTGCTCGAAAGCGCATAGTTCGCCAGCTTGTGTGGGTCTGCTGGGAGCATACTAGCAGGAGTAAGTGTAATCAACATGCAAGCACAACAAAGGACGGAAGGAAAGTGCACTTAAAAATATTAAATAAATAATAAATCAAATAAAAATAAATAAAATATAAATATGGTTATTAAATATATACATATATAATATATTAATATCCTTTATCGGAAAAGTATTATTTATAATGCTTATATTTGTTAAAAAATATATATAATAAATATTTTAGTCGTAGTATAAATATTTTTTAATCATGCAATTTAACGCTTTAACTTCGGGTTTAAAGGTTTAAAACTATATACTAATAGAAAATGTTCTACAAAATAAATGCTTAATACAAAAAAGATGTTTAATATACATTTAAAAAAAAAATAAAAGTATGCTAAATAAAATCCCAGAAAAAATAAAAAAAGTATCAAAATAAAAAACTTACCTTACAGGAATCAAGCCACACATATTCCACATATAAGCATATATTATATATAATTTTATCAAACTCTTAAACACTTTTTCCCAGTGTAGATGGCTGCCCTCACGTATGCCTGGAGTGGCGTTCAAAACGAATTTGCCACAGCACTTGAGCGCTCAACAGGACGAAGATGACGGGCAGGGCCATGGAGGAACACCAACGGGCCTGGGTAGGACACAAGGATGAGTGAGGCCGGGGACCAGGGCCAGGATGCGGAAGGACCAACCTCGATGGCCATGCGAGGGGTGCACTGAGCAGGCTATAGGTACTATAGCCACGCAGCTCAGCGCAGCGAAAATAATGACGGCGAAAACAATTGCAACAGCGGTAAACAAGGACTCGCTCGACACGCTCTCGCCACTCGAGCGAGGGGAGTCCTTGGTACCTGGACTGCCGCCTCAGATCCTGGGCAAGCCGGGATACGGAATCCGGGACTGGCACGCAATCACGAGCATAGCCACGGACGCGGACATAGACGCTTGTTGTTGTGTAATAAGCATTAATGGGGTGCTCGCCGGGATTGCCGTTACCGTTGCCACGGCCGTTACCTATTCATCCCAAATGTTGTTTGTGTTTATCTGTCAACATGCAACGTCGTAGCCATGGCCATCGCCATCTCATCCCATCGCTCCCTGCATGTTTGCGTTGGATGCTGCAGCAGAAAAACAACTCGCATCGGATGGCCATTACCGTGGATGGGAATGTGCGAATATGTGTGCAAAAATTGTTTTTATTTAGATTAAAATGAGTGGAGATAAACGGGTGAACAGTGGGAAGGATGGGAAAGTAATATGCGAAATGGTAGATAGATAGAAAATATAAATAAACCCAAGATATAGATTTAAAACTGTTGCTCTTACTTGTCTTTGTTAATGGGGAAGCAATAATAGTACTTGTATTTACAAATTGTAAAAATCAAGGAAAAATATATATAATATAGTTCAATAATTAGAAAAATAATAACAAAATATTTAAATAATAAACAACATTTAAATGTAATTTTAAATAATGTCTGATTCATACAAAATATTTGGATTAAAAATAAAAAAACCTTTTCCAAAGAAGTTTGACTTCATGTCAAAGTATTTCCTTCTCATTATTTTCTTTTCCCATTTTTCCTCTGCAATTAAGTCAAAGTAATAGCAAACATTGCACACTAATATTTGGTAGAATTTTCCTCTAGGATTCCCCCCCTGAACCCACAGTAACACACCGCCATCATCATCAGCATTTGCCGCCGTCATCCCCGAACCCATCATCAGCAATGATGATTTTCATGATGATGACGACGCTGCCAACGACAGGGAGCGCGTGTGAGAAATCATCTTTTTAATTTTCACAATCAAATGTTTTTGTTATTATTTTTTCCACTCGACTACCGCATTTTCCGAGCCGGGCTGCCGGAGCTGCCGGAGCTGCAGGCAACGGATAGAGCGAGCAGCTGTCCAAAATGGAAAACGGGGTGGATATGGGATGGTATATGGTATGGGATATGGCATGGGATATGGCATGGGATATAGGATCTGATGGGGTGTCTGCATGGACGAGAGGGGGACGGGGGCCAATTGCCACTCAGAGACTCGATTTTTCTGTTTTGTGGTTTATTACACGCAAATAAATTTGATTTATGTTTGTTTGTTTCCATTTCGATGCAGTTGCCAACATCTAGGTATGGGAGTTTTCCTGAAAACAGTTGTGTTAAAAGTATAGAAATTAAAAGAAGAACTATTTATTTTAGGTATTAATGTGTCAAGTAATTTTTTAAATATTTTTTTAGCGACACACTGGTGACGCTTTCACCAGTACAAAGCTGACCCAAAGTAACTGCCTAGCTTATTCAGTTTTCCCATCTCTAATGTCTAGTTTGGCGAACATTTGCTTCGATTTTCAATTGTAATTTTTTCTCTACAATTTTCCCATACACTTTCCACAACCCTCCACTCCCCCCTCCGTCTATGCAGAGCTCTCAAATCACCCCCCTCTTGGGCATCTGGTGCCGCTTTTCGTTTGTTGGCTGCTCTTTATTAATTTGATCATTTCATGATTGCCGTTGTTATTGCTGCTTTTGTTGTAATTAACCTTTTGTCTTTGTGTGTATGGATGGGTGTCGTTGTCATTGTTGTTGTTGGTGTTCATTTTGGCCGAAGTTTTGGTCTATTTGTCGGACTCGGACTCGAACCCTGGAACCCTCTCGAACCCTCCTCTGTCATTGTGTGTTGGCAGCTCTGGTCAAAAGGTCCGTTGTCGGATCCCCAGCTCCCATCGGTCCATTGTCCCATATTCCCATTGTATTTAGTGACATCAGCACAGCGCTAAAGTGACCAGAAAACCCAAAGACCGAGCTCGGAGCATTCCCCTTCTGGCCATTCCCTGCTGTTTCTCCACGTTGGACTTGGACATTTGGGTATTTTCCGGCTCTGGAGTCGGATGCTCGGTTTCAGATGCTAATTATGCACTTGACATTTGACGAGGGCGTGGAACCGCCTCCCTCTGCAGGCTGCTCAGACTTTCATTGTCCACGTACAACAAATTACAACATAACCCTAACCCCTTGACCCTTAATTGCACCGGGGAGGTTGACAAGTATCCCGGCAGGTTGGAGTTACATCTTGACCTCAACCCTTATAAAGTAACAATGTCCTAAAAATTAGTTTTAACTTTAATTAAAAGTTTGAAAGGTATTTTATCATAATTATAAACATAAATAATATTTTATGAAGCATGAAATTATATTAAATAATATGAATATTATTTAAAATATTCTTTAAACTTAAAACCCCCTTGAAATTATCTTTAATATATTTTTCCGGTAATACTTAAAGAGCTATCCCCTCTCCCGTCCGTCCCTCCCCCTAACTTAATTTATTTATTTATAAGCGCTTTTATTCCTTGTTCAACGCATTATATTTCGTATATAAATTTACATTAACATTTTTTCGCATCATTTCACAGCAATGGCTGAAGGCGAACACAGAGGACGACGGGGCGGAAAAAAAAACATTAAAAGCCGAGAAAAACCAAATGAAACTCATTAAAATTTTACGAACTTGATGTTCGGAGCAGTTTTTCTCTTTTTATGGTTTCCGTATTTTTCCTTTTTTGCCACAGCACTTTGCCTAATTTCATGGCCAAAAGCCTAAGAGGCGACAGAGACGTCAAGGACCAAAAAGACATTTGAAATTTTGATCACGTTACGCTTTTTTAATTGTTCCCCTGCGGCGCGCTCATTAAAAACGCCCCCGTAGCCCTTCATCCTCCTCCCCCCATATATACCATATCTTTCCGTGGTAATTGAGACCTCCAGAATTTTAGTTCCCCTTCAATTTCCATTCCCCTACACACTTGAGCTCCTTGGGTTTCCTCATTTAAATTGAGCTGAAATTATTTTAAAGTTTTATTGACTTTCCCTCCTTGGGACGCCACCTCCTACGATTTCCCTGTGATTCGTGTGAGCGGATTTTTACGACACAACTCATACCCTGCAGCTGGGTTTTTGGGGCTGCCATGTCGGCAATTTCCAAATTAGCTTGCAGCAATTTAAATGTTGTAAAAAAATGTAAAAATAACATGACGAAAGACGACACCCAGCATCCAACGCCGAAGCAAGCTTTATGGAATTTGGCCCCGGGTTATTTGTCGAGTTAAACTCAAGACGATTAAGCTGTTTGAGGCCAAGGACCAGGATCAGGCCCCAGCCGAGGACCAGTCATCTAATTATCCTTATTCGGATGGCCTATTAACCGGGATGAGTCGCTTTTAGCACCCACACAAGCCCATTAGCATTGCACGACCCATAAAAAGTTGGATACACCGAAACATCCTCCTTACAGATGACAGCCGTCGATGGTTGTTAATATCAATTTGTCAAGTTAGCCAAGAAATAGTTGTTAGCTAGAAGTAGCAGGAAAATCGATAAAAGTTTCTTAATTAATTTTGTGAAATTTATACATTGAACCCTTGAAGGTAAAATTTGATTTTAAAAAGGGATAAAAGCTTGTTTGATGCTTAGCTTAATGATTAAGAAATAAAGTAATTAATTGGAAAATAAATCCAAAGTATGCCCAGCTGATTCTAGATCAGTGCTATACAATCTATATAAAATTGTCATGATTAAGACTTACCTCAGTAGAGCACTTCCGGTTACCCCTTTTTCGTCATTGCTTAATTCCTTCCAGTGTAGAGCTATGTATATTCTTCCTGATTATCCAAATGTGTTGCATTGGTCAGGTGATATTTGTTGGGTCAAATTATATTATACTTATACCTATGCTTATACTTGTATCACTTTAAAGTAAAATTATTTAATAATGGCAATAAGGAATTATTCTAGATCCTCCTATAGCAACTATATATAATTGTCATGATTAAGTCTTACCGCAATAGATGACATCCGGTTACCCTTATAAGTGACAATTAGGCTTTTCGTCGAGGGGAGCTTCCTTCTGATTACTCAGATGTATTGCATTGGTCAGGTTATATTTTTTGGATCGAAGAGTAATCAATATCACTCTCACTGCCACTATCACCATAGACGTAAAGAGCGGGGGGCCCTCCGATAGACTGAAGCCAGCGCGAAGGCTACGCCTCTATTTATAGTTACCGAGAAAAGAGAACAGAGAAAGTGAGAGCTGGAGAGAAAGAGCTATCTCTAGAGATAGGCAGAGAGTGTTAGAGAGTAAGCGATACTTCTAGAGAGGCAGAGAGAGTTAAGGAGAAAGCGATTTCTCTAGAGATACGCAGAGAGAGGCACTCATACCTTTAATGATTGTACCGATGGTGCATATATGTTATATTCCTTCGATCCGATGACTCCCTCACTGCGTTGCACACTTTTGATTGCCCTGCAAAGTTTTAGTGAAATAAATAACTAAAATAATTTAATAATAAAAATATAATAGATTTAAAAATAATTTAATAATTAAATAAATAAATTAATAATTAAAGCAATTACTTATAACTTTGCAAAAGGATTTAAGAGTTAAATCAAAGACCAGGAAACGGCTTAATCTATAATCGATGGTGGCAGCATCTGCTGTACCCACCGCCTAGGTATCTCCCATTATAATCCCCCGCCCCCCACACACCTGTACCCCCCTACCCCCTTCACCCACCTAGCTGGGCGGCACTGCTAATTAGCCATTTGCATATCAACTTGGGCCACAGATGTCCGGGGCCATAACATCAAAGTTAAGTGTCCCCGGGCGGGAAAAGAGGCGATGACAAATCGGGACCGAGAGTTATGCACTACGCACGTGACTGGGCAGGATCGCACTTGGTCCTGGCAGTCCTTACAGTAGTTCCTCGGACACGGAAGCGATTTATTAGATTTTCATTAAACAAACAAAAGCGTCCGACGCATTTAATTGCTTAATTTATTAATAACCAACTGAGGGAGAGGGCAGCGGGACGCGGGACTCCAAGCAGCTGTCGCTCCTTGGAGGAGGGGAGGGGAGAGAGGAAAAGGAAAAATAAGGAAGCCGGGCTCAAATTAGTTTTTCATCACGAAATTATGCCGGAGACGGAACGTCAATTTGGCACGCCCCGAAATGAGATTCGTCCGACACGAATACAAAGCCGAATGAGTACAATAATGAGGCAGCCAAGGGGGTGGAGAAGGAAAGTATACACTGAGCGAAAAAATGACTCAAAACGTATGGATTTTATGCTCTTTATATTGAGTTAAACATTTTAGTAAAATTTTGATTTTTTTAATGGTACAAAGGCACTCAAAAATCATATTTTTTGGTTTATGGTCCTCTTTTTCTATGCATTGCCTCTGCTTACCATACTCTTCTATGTTTTGATTAAAATTATTTTATTGGTAATTATTTTCATTCTAAGACTTCTTTTCTCTCTGTTTGTTAAGTTTTGTGCGTGGCAAGTCCTTTGGGTAAATTAACACTCTTTGATTAGCCCCGCCTCGTAGCCGAAAAAAACAAAAACGCTCTTATTACGTATACGCCATGTTGGCAGTCAATCAATGGACACTTGAGCAGCGCCTGGCCTCGAGTCACCCAACTCCCACCCAAAAACCCACTTCATCGCCCCCAAAAGGAAGTAGGATGCTGGCTGGCGTATGCTTCTATTGTCCCACCTCCCCGCAATCCTCCTTCCCTCACAAGCTCCTGCTCCTGCTCCTGTTCCTGCTCCTGCTCCTGTTCCTGTTCCGCAATCCTCCTGCTGCCGTTGTCAGGCCCAAGCGGAAAGTTACGCAATTTTTGCTTATTATTTTCATAATCAATATTCAATTTAGACGAAACACTTGCCAGTCAACGTGGCAGCCTCCCCAGCCACGGCTTCTCCTCATATTTCCTCGACGCTCGAAATGAGCTTCAAAGGATGTGGGAGAAGGCCATGGAGATGGAGGAGCTGAAGCCTGGGCATGGGGACATCTAAATGGCAGTGTGGCTCTGCTGATGGTGAATGGAAAAAGAAGCTTTACATGAAATTTAGTTATTGTGAAAATATTAAGTATGAAAATAAAAAAGCAATAAAAGGAGAAGAAAATTAAGTACTTTTAATTCTATGATAAGTTTATGCCGTTTTATGGATTCCTTGACAAAAGTAGACTTCTTAAAAATGTATTTTTAATCAAAATAAAATATTTTCCATACAATGCCTTATTTATTTATCATTAAAATAATCAAAGAACGTATTTAGCTTACATTTCCCCATTTACCAATCACGAAACCACTGTTCCACAAATGGCAGTTTTGCGTAAATTTCCCTGGAGGCAGGCGCTCTTATACCAGGACATCCCGACTGCCTGCCCGACTGCCTGCCCGACTGACTGACTGACAGACAGGAGCTGAATCCAAGGACAGGCCGAATCTGGGCTCTGAAGGAGGCGGCAACATTCTGCATTGAACTTATAATTAAACATGGAAAACGTGGAAAGTATGGCAAATATAGGGGGGCAAACAGGAAAACAATTGGGGGTTGAGATGAGAATTAGTCAGCAGCCGTCAAGACTCAAATTGAAAAGGTTATTTTGCATTCGATTGAAGTACGCATAATCGGGAATTATATTCCACCCCCCAAAGGAGATCATTTCATTTGCAGCTCTAGGCATATTTTCTGCAAATTCAGTGTGATATTTTGCTCATTTACACTTGGTTGCATAGTCGATGATATACCACTCCCCCTCCCGGAGCCTGTCCCAGTAATTGACCAATGCAAGGACCCAGGGACATCAAGGACCATGGCAACAGCAGGAAGCACCAGGACCAGGACCAGCCAGCATCATTGGCAGTGGACAACGGCCCCCAACGGAGTGCTTTCATCATTGAAGCTTATGAAACTTTTGATTGACGAAGCCAGCCAAATGAATGAAATGCGAGTGCACAGATACAAGGACAGATGTAGATAGTAATACATTTACACAGAGAGAAAATGGGGTATATAAATGTAGAAAATTTTAAAGAAAAATTAAACTGAAAAGTTACTATATTTGCAGTCAAAAAATAAAGTATTTAATAAGAGTTAAATAAAGAATTTATAAATTGTAAAGAGCAGAGAACACATAGCCGCAATATCTTTTATATCTCCTCTTGAACTTAATTAATATTTTCCCTTATATTAATTATAATTTCTTGTAGTGTACAAAAATGGATGCGAATGAGCCGATGAGAGGACAGCAGCTGGCCGAGAGACATTCATTAGCATTAATAAACATTTTGTATGCTGCCAACTAGAGCACTGAGAGAAACCTCTCTCAACTCGGCTTGTATTTACCATTAAGATTTATTCTATATAGAAAAATATAACGAACTTTTCTGCCACTGTTCCCAACTGGCTTTTCTTCTACCAATATGCCACAAAATGAATGAAATTTTATTAACTTGGCCCCCAACCACGAGCCTTGATTAGAAATCCCCGATGGGAGCTGGCCGAGTGAAGCTGTGGAAATGTGAAGCTGACAGGGCAGTAAAATTACTTTTTAACTCAAGGCCTGAATTCGAAACTTGAACTATACTGATAACCGACGACTGATAAATGATTCATGAGCTGCTGCTTTGTGCGTTTATTGCAGAAGTTGAATCATTATTGGCTCACTTTCCAACTTTTGGGGAAATTGGATGTGATCTATAAAGCCAAGCGAGGGGAGTTAGTCATAAGATGATGTCAGCGATTAAAACGGATTTCTGAAGCAATGAATGTCTGTCCAAGAAGTGGCTAAAAATAAGGAAATCATTAAGCCTGAATAAGACTTTAATTATTAAGCAAAATGCCTGAATTGTTTATTTACATTAGCCATATTAAATCGACATTTTTAAATGATAATTTTTTGATTTGTTCGATCCGATGACTCCTTCACTGGTTGTACATTATAGAAATACAATTTAACCGGAATATTTAACTATATACACTTAACCCCCGACCTTCTTTCAACACCTTTTTTATCTACAAAATTTTCAGAGCTCCCCCACAGCTGTAACATTATGATAAGTGTGTTTGCCAGTTGGAGGCAATGCATTAACTGCCAGCTGCTGGAAAAGCCCTGCTCAGTCCTAATGGATAACTCCACTTTATCTGAACCAACTTTCCTGCGTTGCGACTGTATCTAGCACATAAAAACAATGGCATAAATCTCATAAACAAAAAAAAAAAAAAAGAAAAGGGAGAGCGCCGGCACTGCTCCCGCGTCTTGGGTTTTGTGTTTTCAATAAATTTTCTGGAAACGGCCGCCCAAAACAAATTCAACACCCGAAACACAAGTGTAATTAATATTTCAGAGCTGAACATTTATCAAAGAAAAAACTAACCAAATTTTTGGAAAGTTGCCTCCGTCCAAACAATTAATGGCACACTCTAACTTCTGAGGCCCTCCGGCCAGCGAGCCATCATCCAGTCAAGACAATAAAAGCCAACTCCCGGGCTGAGTTTTGAAGGGGGGCAGGGCACAGCCAACTCGTAAATGGAGGAGGCGTTGGCCCAAAACCAAACTGAGGATTGGAGACCGAAGAAGACCGAACCGCAGCCCAAGTCGAGCTGATAGACAATCGCGGTGCACCGCAAAGCACGGTAGCCACTTGCACACCCAGTCTCCAACCGAGTGCACTCACCATACACTCATGGAGACTCAGACCCAGACCCAGACCCAGACTCAGACTCAGACTCAGACTCAGACTCAGACCCAGACCCATCGAAGCCATCGGCTGTGATTAGTGGAGCAATCATAAACTGACCAAAGGGTGAGGCCTGCCTGCTCACCTGCGGTTGCCCCAATATTAAGTTCACTTTTCAAGTGATTTACGAGTCAAAGACTTGCGCACGTAATGCCCTACAGGGTAAGGTGATAAGATCAAGTTTAAGATTTTAATTTTAATTAATTTAAGATGAATTTTTAGTCTATTAAATAAGGAAATATAAGCTTTGAAGTTTTGTAATTAAATTAATTTAAGCAGATATATTAAACAATCTTTAACATATGCATAAATATTATAAACTCCCAGTTTTTGTATTCGAAAAAATCTCATTTAATATATATACAGTTTATATATATATTTCAAATCAAGTTCTCTTTACCAACTTCTACTGTATTTGTGGTCAAAAGCAAAAAGCAAACAAAACCTCAAACAGAAACAGCACAATCACAAATCGGAGACGGGCTCCTACAGCAGATTGAAGAGATTTCCATGCCAGTGCCATTGAAAAACCCCAAGGGGTCTGCAATTATGGCCAAGACCAGACCGGAGACCAACAGAAGAACCAATAACACATCAGTTTCATTTCGGTCAGCTGGTCATTTATCTGAAAGGGGAGAATTGAGAGTCGAGAATCCAAGTCTGGCCTTTTGGCCCTGCCACTCGCACTCGCACTCGCACTGGCACTCGTATATATCTTTAATGGCATATTCATCAGTCATTCGTGATAAAATCGGTGAGCACTCGCATCGGGACAAGTTCTTTTTTGGACCCTACCTCTGGCTTTGGGTCTTTGGTCCCAGCCCCGAATTCGTCTTCACCTTCGACTGGCCCGGCCAAGACGCAGAGTCATTTAGTTAAGTGGCAGTTGATTGGAACCAGTCGAAACCGAGTTTGCTGGCTGCTGCCCACGGATTTACACTCAGAGTTTAGCATTATAATTTTGGCTCGAACCGGGGCTAAGACGATCTCTGGGCCCAGTTACTCTCAAAGGCTTACGGCGGCTGCAGCGTGTGTATCTATCGGCTGTGGCCCGAAATTGCTGTCATTAATGAGTTACAGATATTACACTTTTATAGCCGGCAGACACGCTTATCCACTCTAATCGTGTCTGTCTATTGATTCGTAGTCAGGTCCCAAGACAAGACCCCAGACCCCAGACCCCAGACCCAAACACTCATCTGGCCCGGCTCTTTCCCTCTTTTGGCTACTGTTTGTTAATGATGACTCTGGCCCGTTGTTTCTTGTCGTTTTTTATTTTGTGTTGTCTTTGTTTGTTGTTTTTTTGTTTTTATATATATATTTTTTTGCTGGTGGTGCTGCAGCTATTGTTAAGTAAATGCCTTGCACCAAAGTCGGAGTCATCGCTGTACAGTGGAGTAGATTCTGCAAAGACCAGATATTGATTCAGTTAAAAAACATTTTAGAAAGAAAACTTTATAAGTTAAGTATGTTAATTTATTTTCTATTTAAGTATATACAAAATAATACAAATATTATATATTATATTTTTCTACTAACTGATAACTAATCTCCAGTCTAGTCTAGCAGCTTAAAAATCAGTGAAGGAGTCATTTATGACCCTATAAATCATATATATTCTTGATCAGCATCAATAGCCGAGTCGATCTAGATATAGCTGGTCAAAAAATAAAATTTTTGAAATTTTTTCAAAAATTAAAAATTTGATAAGGGGTTACATCGTTAAAATTTTCAAAAATTGACAAAAATTTTAATTTTTTTAAATAATAAATTGAGTATGCAGATTTAATAATCTAATAAAAACTAGCATAAAAAAGCGGTCCGAATTAAAATTAATGCTTTTTTGGCTTAGTTATGAGTTTTTTAAATTTTGATTTGTTTAAAAAAATGGGCATACAAAAATATCGATGTGTATTCATTCAAACAAAGCTTAGTTATAATTGATTTCCGATTAAATGAAACAATTCATTTTTAAACTGCACGGGAAATAAACTTTGGCTTCACGAACTTAATTTCTTTTTTTGTTTATTGTTAAAAGGGAAGTGCATAATTTTACTAATTTCTTGTGGCAAAAAAATCAAATCAAAATCTTTTAAATAATGCACATAAATTGTAAAATTTGCTATTAATTTTATAAAAATAAATTTATAAATTATATTTATTTTTATACTTTTAAATTGGCTTTTTGACCCACTGTCCCTCGTCATCGCCCCATCAACCTCATCATCATCCAGCCACATCTTCGTCACCCGTCTTCGATATCGAGCCCAAACTCCAGCTCTCCAATCGTCAAGTCTTTAGCTCTTCAATCGATTTCGTGGCTACTGTTTTTTATATATTTTTTTCCTCTTTCTAGTTCATCCAATTTTAAGTTTCGCCGCTGTGCTGTTGCTGCTGCTGCTGTTGCTGCTGCTGCTGTTGTATGTTGCCCGTTGTGTTGCCTGTTGTTTTCGCCTTGGGCCATCGCTTGTCTTCTAATAGGCTTCTGCCGCTCTGTGTTATTTTGTTGTTCCCTCGAACCGTCTGACTTTCCGCCTGATTGATTTCCAGCTTATGGATCTAGTTACGGACATTGGTTCTTGAGCATTATCTACAATGTTGCTGCGTTGCTGCTGCGATGTTGCTGCGATGTTGCTGCTGCTGCTGCTGCTGCTGCGTCGTGGCTGATTCCTTTAAATTACTTTAATTGATGGCATGCTGGCAATTGCCCGACGAGGGATCAGAGGGTTCAGAGGGACAGTGGAGCAGTCTCCTCTGTGCAGTCTCCAAATGCTACCCGGCTCAATGATTTCTTTTCATCGCACTCCGATCGCAGGCTGTCGTGCATGAAATCGTTCCTCGAAAAAGATCGGATCGGTGGATCGACGGATCGACGGATCGATGTGCTCCACTTTCGAGGCCCCAACTAATGCCCCAACGCTCTGCTCTGTACAATTTCTTCCAATCTCCTCGGACTCTCAAAGCTGATTAAGTGATCTTGTCTAGTTGACTGATTTTCTTACTGATTCTTGATTTTTTCGCCTTCCCCTTTCTCCGATTTGTTGTGTATCGATCTGCATGAATTGACGCAAAGAAAGCTGGCATTATCATCGGTCAATTTGGCTTTATCGATTGGTAACTCTCAATTCGAAGCAAGAGGGATTTTTCTGTGTCATTTTCCATGTGATTACGAATTTATTATAATTTCTTTAAGGAGGTTAAAGAACTATTCAAGAAGAAAATATCTAACGAACTGCAAGAAATTTTCTTTTGCCTTCAAAGAAGTTAAAATTTAATTATTATATTGTTACATAATCCCCATAAATAATAAATTTGAAAGGCTTAATATTTCGTAGCGAATCTCTTTGTGAAGTTTCCAGAAACATCTCCAGTTCTCAACTGGTTTTGGGAGAAGTACAAAACTAGGATGTCTCTCCCGCTGTCAGGCTTTGTTTCTCTTAGCTATTTGTTATCCTGAAAGTGTTACCTTTTATTCATGGCCATAGGATTCAAAGTAGTTTTCCAGCTCATTACGCTCAGGAATTCATCAGATTGAAGTCATTGCCAGGAGAACTGAGTTCACCAGCTGTCAATTTGACGAAGCCCCAGGACCGATCCTTGGTCAATGTATTCATTTATGCTCGCACTGCGCACTATGCTGCGATATATAATGTATATATATATATATATTATATTCATTGTGGTCGTAAATCAGGACCCCACATTGCTGACACCTTTTTGTCGACAAGTCGACAAGGCATAGCAAAAGTTAATAACATGTAGCCAAAGGCAGGGCCACTTCTAATTTGTGCCAATGAAAGGGATAATAAAACTGGAAATGGAAGTGGATGTGGAAATGGAACTGGAAGCGGGCTGGAGATCGGGAGAAGGCAGAGGGTCGCGGCAGGACTTGTACCAACTGTACCATTCGGCAAGGACAATGGCAAAAGGCACAGGCAGAGGCACAGGCAAAGGCAGTGCGCATATTGAAACCGGAAATAGTCGAACCAAGTGCCTGGCAACCGACTGACGCACTGACACACATTTTGCAAACAAAGGACAAAGGCCACATACACACACAGACGCAGGGACACAGGGACACACTCGCACAAAGACACTGGAAAAAGGAGTTGGGAATGCGGCGCATAAAAAAAGGGAATTGAGCAAAATAAAAAGCTCAAATAAAATGCTTTGTCCATTCGGCGGGCAGGGAACAAAGCCTAACTAACCGCCTGTGGCGGAACAACCACCCTTAATGGCGGAAGGACATGCAGGACAACCCAGATGCCGCCTGGCAACTGCTGCTGTTCCAGCACAAAAAAAAAGGAAGAACCAGGAATAAGAAACCCCCCGGTTGTAGGTCGAAGCCTTAAGGATACCTGGTAGCTTGCCTGGCTGAAAAGAGTTTAAAGAGAACTGAGTTAAAAATGTATCTAATTTTATTCTACAGTTTAGTTAAATATTTAATATTATTACAAGTTTATAACAGCTTTAAATTTTATTTAATTATTTATTTAATAAGCCGCATATACCTCTTGTTCTCTTCAGGATACCTCGTGATATAAAACGCACACACAAAGACCAAAGGAGCCGAAGCGAGAGATCATAATAATGGGAAATCTTGAAGCCAAGGATACGCGGCAGGATACCTGCCAAGTCCTGTTCCTGCTCCTGCTCCACTCTCTCTTTCAAAAAAAAAAAGCAGAACCGGAATGCGTAAGGCGATTGCATCATAAATTCTGTTGATGCGGACGACCCTGCGATATATAAAGTGAATCATCCGCCGACGGAGCTTGGAATGCATGAAAAGGACAAACAAAAGGCAAGGAGAGGGAATGCCCAAGGAAAATAAATAAAAATTAACCCATTTGCATATTATTCAGTGAGCGGGTGCGAAAGGACTCAACGTTGGCTGACAGTCCCGGGTTAAGTTAAGATCCCAAAGATATTTTCTGAAAGCCTGCCGACGGTGGAGATACAAAAAAAAGAAAAACGAAAAGGATTTGCAAACAAAAGGCGGACGAGTGACATGCAAACATTTAAGGATATGCTGGAATCTATACAAAGTAATTTGTAATTTTTTAGATATTTTATTAAAATATTTTAGAGGTTTTATGATAATAAAATGGATAATTAATACAAGAGAAACTGTAAGCCCATTTATCTAATTACCCTTATAAAATTGGACTTACTTAAATAATTGGAATTTTTATAAAGTAAATAAACTTTAAATTGTAAATATATTTTCTTATATCAAATCTAAGCCAGGTTCTTGGAAAATTCCAAGATGCCCGGACCTTCTCTTCTTCATCTCGGTAAGGCCAGCATATCCTGCAGGATCTGGGCAAGGATCCGGAGAGGCGAAAGGTTGGCCTCTGTGTCTGCATGTGTGTGGTGGCGTGATTAAGTGATGGACATGTATGGACACATGCAGCGTTATGTTTAGCATACACAATCAGGCCGCGGGGTGGTGAAGCGCGGGGGCTGGAACAGCAATAGCAACAGCGTTATAGAAGTCGCATGTAAATATGCGGGGGGGCTCACCGGCAAGTCCTTGCGCTTTTAATCATAAATAACAAAGGACACATGACGGCTGGGGCTCGGCATTTAGCTTCATCCAACAAAAGCCTTCCGACCGACAACACGGAGTTACCCTCAGCCGGTGGCCATGTTGACCAAGGATATACGTTTACCCAGTACTGGGATATATACGCGATGGTTTTATCGATTTTGTTTTTTGTGTCCAGATATGGTCAAACAAGGAAGAGGTTGTTAGAAAAATCGCACTTGAAAATAAATATGGGAAATTAAAAGGATTAAAAGTAGTAGTAGTATATAAAAGTATATAGTTTTATATTATTTATTTAAATCATAATAACTTCTGATATACATATTACAATAATTAATTATAATTCTTGGAGCTTTGTTTAGTTAAAAAAAATATATATCCTATTTTTTTTGCATTTTAAGTAACTATTTTAAATTTGTAAACTAATTTTTCACAGTTCCCAAGCTAGGAACCTCTCTTGTTTCTATTCCACAATAAAAATTAGAAGAGGAGATTTCCGTAGACGGGTATTTTTTAGCCGGAATTGCCAATACATCTTTCTTTGCTTGTTTTTATTGGATGGGTGTGTGTGTGGCTACGTAGTACTGGGGTGCTGGGTGTTTGCCTGTTGATAATCCTCCAACCACGTATATAAAGGACCCCCTCCTTTCATACGCCCTGTTGCCGGGCGCTTTCATTTCCGCCTCATGGACGCCAAACATGCCACTCTCTCTCTGTCCGACTGCCTTCGTCCTGCGACCTCCTGCCTTCGCTTGCCTCCTTGCGTTGCGCTTGATAGGCTGGCTGACCAGGACTTTTCTAGTTGGGTGTCCGTGTCAGTGTCCTGTTCATTTTTCCCCCCATCGTTGCCATTTCCCAAACCAAAAACAAAAAAACAAAAACACTGCGCAGTTGCCCTGGAAGCCGCCCGAGGCGGTTCGCTCTGTGTGCGGAATTTTGATATTAATAGCCTTGGACAGTTTTATAAACGCCTTTCGGGGTTAACATGCTCAAGTGGTATTCATATTTTCCACTGACCGACCTGTCACTATTGTGTGTGTCAGGCCCCCCCGAACCCAGAATGTGAAATGTGAAAATAAAACGCAACCAAAGGGAGGATCAGGTTCGGATTAGAATGGATGCATTTAAGTACGTTTCTATATGAGAAATGTTTAATATTAATTCTAGGAAGTGCAAAGAATGCAAGCCAAACTATATAAATATATATAAAGTTCCTAAATGCATAGGATTTTTGTATATTCTTCACTTACAAATATTTATCTCAGTATATTATCAAATACCCTTTAAACCTGAATTATTGCTGCAGGACTGGTTATTTGGTCCTTTTATCGTGCTCTCTGGCATTACGATAGAGATCAGTGGCCTCAACATATGTAACTTCTCAGGATTTCCCCGGATGCTTCTTGCGACTTGAGTTTCCTTGACGCACTGCGCAGTTTCCTTGGATTTTCACCCTCCTTTGATTGAATTGAATTCAAAGCTGGATTACGGGTGGGAAAAGTGTACAAAGCATTGGGATTCTCATCTGTAAAGGAGGGTTGCTTCGTTGCTTCGCAGCGAAAGACAATCGCAGTTTTTCCTATTGCGTCGCAGCTCAAAACTTCGAATACCCATTTTCCCGCAAAGGAGTTTTCCGCCGTTGGGTTGGGAAAACTGCAAGCTCTGTCGGTGTACAGTCAGGCCCCTTCCGCCCCGGTCCTTGTGTGCTTCCTTGTGCGTCCTGCGCAGCATAAATTACGCAATTCACTTTGGCTTCCTTTTCTGTGCCTTATACCCTCCACTCTCGTTGGCCTAAAAGGGTATGCCCTTAAATACAATAATTGTTTGATTTATATTTTAGGGCTCTTCTAACTCCCTGCTTTTTATGTTATGTCGATAAGCTTGGAAAGTTTTAAAAGTGTTTTCTTATTTTATTTATCACCGAATCCGAAATCGATTTAGCTAAAAAGTTTACCAGAAAATATGTGACTTTTAAAAAGGGGTTTCTTTTTGTGCAGTAATTTTGAGTACCAAAGGGGTTTGTTTTATGTTTTAAGGTGAGAATGTACTTATATATATACTTATATTTAGACAGAGTTTAATACTATTTTATATTATATTTTAAAATCTTTTTGAAGATATTAAAAAGACGTTCCATAAACCTATTCACAGCTCTTAAAATGTGTTTAAAAATCCCAAAAACAGAGTATATATACATTTTTCTCGCTTAATATTTAACTAAATTTAAAGGGTATCACAGTATCTTTAGACTCCTAAGGCACAAAGTCAGTAACTCCTTTTTTGCTGCCACTTTTCCGTGCCGCTGTTTGTTTCCAGCGACGCAGTTTGCGTTGTTGCTTATGATTTATGTGCCGCGCGCGTAGCGATGACACACACACTCGCACACACACACACACACGCGGCAGAAAGGACACTGCTGCAGTTTACACTCACCACCCAATCACACCCAACTCCCCCCGCCCCACCCTCATGTCCGCTCTCATTTCCCTTCAGAATTTTCAAGAATTACACGCAAATTGCACGCAACACGCGAATCGAGCGAAGTGGTCGCGTATGGAAATGACGCGGGAATGCCACTCATGCGTTCCGTTCCGTGCGCCTGCCTGCATGTGCGATAGTTCTGTCACAGGCCCCGTATCCGGAGGAGCACGGAGTCCGCCAGCCGGATACCGACTCCCCAAACTGCCCCCAAATCCGCAGCATTAAGTCATGCGTCATCCTTGGCAGGGACATGCGTGTAAGCCGGTTATCGCCCAAAGAGCCTGCCAGCAGCAGCACCACCAGCAGCAGCAGGAGCAGGAGCAGGAGCAGGACACTTTAAATATCTTTATGCATACCATAAATACGTTCTTAAATGCTAATCCTTAAACGATGGCCACCAGGGGTCCTTCTTCTGCGTAACCACAAAATGCGTCATAGTTCCATATACATGCATAGGTCTATGAGTCAGCCCTGAAACTTGGGGGAAAACTCTACGAAATGTTGATGTTGCGGTTGCGGTGAATGAAAAGGCCAGGAGATCAATCACTTGAACTGGTCAAGTTATCAGGATATAGTTGGGGAATGTCCTGGCACTGGAAAAAAATTATATAACAAGAAAGGAAGCTAGCTTTGGGGAGCTGAAGTTTGTGTACTATTGCAATTTGCAATTGAATTATAAGGTCGTATAGTTCGTATTTTAAATAGAAATACCAACTTCAATTATCGATTAAAGCCCTAATTTTATCTGTAACTTCTTAATTGCTTTAATTTTATATAAAAATATAATCAAATATATTTTATTTAAGCCTTTTATATACAATTTTTTCTTAACTGTACCATCAGCTCCTCCCATAAGAGTCACCCGCCCTTGTAAATCCAAATTGTATTCAAACCTGTTAGTCAGATTGGTGGTCATTTGTTAAAGCCCAAATTCGTGTTAAAATACTTTGCTTGTTTTCTTGATTGACGGAAATTGGGGAAAAACCAGTTTGATATCCATGAGAAAACCGAATAAATGGTTCTGCCAGATGGCATTGAGTTTTCTTGATTAGTTCGATCTGCCGCCCGGCCACAGATGTTCTCGATTTTCTCTAATTTGTAATTTATGCTTCAAACTTAAAGCTTAACTGGCCCAGCTGACCTCAGCATCAGCTGGTTGCAGATTTTAATATTTTATTTTTCCCATACTCTTTTTTTATTTTGCTTTGCTTTTTTTGTGGGAAAGCTTCCCCGTTTTGTTTGGCATTGTTTTGACAACTTTATGGAGCAGAGGGAGGCGACAGCATTTAATATATGGCACCGAGCGTGGCCGCAACTCACTTTTTAATCACTTTTCATGAGCTTTTAATTACACACTCCTTGTTTGGGTTTGTGTCGGAATGAAATTTATGAAAAACCAAACGCATAAAATGCTTAACAAGCTCCTGGGCTGCCCAACCGCAGGACACACGTACACACAACCGTGCCATACAGTACGTGCCAGAGTGTGTGTCTCTGTGTGTGTGTGTGTGTGTGTGTATAAATAAAATAAAAATATCCCCACTCATTTCCGTTATAATAATGTGTGAAAGGATATTAATTATGAAACAAGCGAACGGCAGGAAGCTCGGGCAATAAAAACAGCAAGCGACAGGAACACCATGCGTGACCAACAATAACAACTACAGGAACATCACAAGCGACAACAACAATAAATATATATATATATATATATATATATATATACATATATATAAGTATATATATAAATTTATATATTTATGTGTCCTCGTATATTGTATTTAATGTTGGTTGGTGCACTGGAAAAAGTCTCAGCAACTTAATTTAATTTGTCTTTATCTTATTTATGATTTCATATTTTAATTTACACCTTCCTTTATATCTTTACTTTGTTTATTTATTTTAAATTAATAGATTTACTTATTTCAAATAATGAAATTTATTTTTAATATAATTTAATACACTTAATGTACAAAATATATATTTATTCAAACACAAAAGCACCTCTGTTTAATATTTACTTATTTATTTATTAAGACTCTGCTTCCAAAACATTCCATTTTTAGTTATCATCATCAGCTTTTTCTTTAAGTCACTTATTATATTTTATTTATTATTATTATTATTAGTATTATAATTTTTATTTATTTAATGTATTATATATAATCCTTTATTTTTTCTCCAAGTGCCTTGGAGGTGGGCTAGACGAGGTGAGTTGTGCCCGAATTGCTCGGAGTTGGGCAGAGCGGAAACGGGAGCAACATGTGCAACATGTCGAACGGAAGTGTCGGCCATATTCCGCACACATCGCACACAGCGCACACACAAACATACAACCGGCTAAATAGGCCCACGTCGCACACACACAAATTATGTGTCCTGGCCAAGTAGATTTTTATGTAATGTCGGTCGGTTATTGCTTTCATACATTTATTTTATTTCATTTACCCAAACCACACAGAGCAACACCCACATAGGCAAAGGAATATTACATATTTCAAAGAGCCTTAAAGTGTATGCTCTATAAATAGGAAAATAAATGAATTATTTATTAAAATTTTAAACATGGTCACATTTTAAATAACTAATAACCTGACGTCAGACTTTACTGAAGTAATAAAGGATTATTGAAAGGTGAGAATATAAATATTCCTCAGTTCTAAATATAATTAAATAATACCCTTCAAATCCAAAACTATTTTCTTTTTGGCATTACAACAAGGACATCTCTTTGTCGTCGGCTATTACATGAAGATTATATTTTTTTTCCTTGCACTTGGTGTCCTGTCATCGGAGTCAGTCAACCGGCCGGCCGGTGAGTTAGCAGCCATTCACCCGGCCTGCCACTGACAGGGGGCCCCATTGCGGCGGCAACTGTCGTCCATCAGAGCTGTGCGTCAGTTGATCACGTTGCCGCTCCACGTGACGATGACAGGGATGCCGGAATGCCAAAGTGACAGACCGAGAGGAGGAGGATGAGGAGGAGGAGCTCCACTGCCCCGTCATAGCCATTCGCCCACGGGCATGTTCTGCGGCTCCCTGCGTGTAATTGCCGTTGTAATGTCGCTCGACGCGAATATAATTGCTAAAATGTTGCATAAACCGACAGACGTGCCAATGGCCAATGGCCAGGACTCTCACTCTGACTCTGTCTCTGGCTAGGACTCCTGCCTCTGCTCCTACTCCTGCTGCAGAGTCCAGGTCGCGGCGACGACACTTTTCCATTTGAATTTAATTTTAATTTACGCCCAACGGCCAACGCCGTTGCTGCTGCTGCTACTACTGCTGCTGCTGCTGATGCCCATTGCCATTTTCCGGAAATTGGCAACGGCAATGGCCAGAACATTCCGCATTCCGGACGTGGCTCCTGGCTTCTGGCCTGGGACTTGAATGCAAACACAGAGAGAAATAAATGGGAATTGAAAAGAAACCTTAAGAAGAAAATGAAATAATTTGCTATTAAGAAATTATTTATAAAATATGTAATCCTATATAATTACTATATATTTTTTTAAGCAATATGTAAATATATGAACTTTAATTTTCTTAAAAATTTCTCAGCATGTACTAGCGTAGCCTGACAGTGGCAATGCGGCTCTGGCCACGATTCTGACCAAATTCGAGAGGGCTGTCCGCACCGTTGAGTTAATGAGAAGAGACAGAGGTCGAGTGGTGAAACGAGTGCTGGGAGATGGGAAATGGAAAATGGTAGCGGAAAGAATGGATGGATAGGGAAAAAAGAAACCCATCGACAGACATTTTATGTGCAACCGGCCAGAATTGTTAGAGGAACCAGCCGGAGTCTAATTGAAGCGGCCCCAAGCAATTAGTCGATAAATTGAAGCAACAAAAAGGACAAAATGCGGAACAATATATATATATATATATATTTGGGTATTATATAGGATAAGGAATGCAAAGTATAATTAATTCATAAACAGCAAGCTTTATTGGATATTTCAAATAGATTTTTATGGGTAATCTGTTAAGGAATTCCTAGAGCTAAATATATAAATAAATTAAGAATAGCTTCTTAACAAGCATTAAACTTTAAAGCTAATTAACCATTTCCAGTATTGCTTAATTAGTATTTAAAAGAAAGTAAAACATTTACCAAGAATTTCCTTAAAGTAACAATTAATTTAATTTCCACTTTTCACTGTCAAGACACAAGGCCTGAAACTCATTTAAATCTCAACCATATCTTGACTAATCAAAAACTTTTCCCATATTAATACCAACCCACTTATTTACAAGCCCAGAATTTTCCATAATTTCCCTGTTTTAGTCACCGCCAAAGTGTCTAACCATTTTCTATGAGTAATTTTCCGCTGGCAACAATCGTGTTTCAAGGGGCCGGACTCATTAACTGCAAAAGGGAATTAACAAAGAAATAAAATAATAAAGATAATGCATGGCAGGGAGAAGGAGACGATGCTAAGAGCAAAACTGGTAACGATTTGATGAAAATAATTTTCCAAATTTGGCAAAACTATTAACCACGCTACGTTAATTTCATTAGCAAGTCTGTCTTTCTTGTTTCGATGACCGTGTTTCGTCCATACACACTAAGTGTCTCTCCCTACAGATATATATACATATATATAAATATATATGCTGACCATTAAATGCGCTAATTAGTTGGTCAATTAGCGTATGCTTACCGGATTGTTTTTGGCTCTTTGTCTATAGGAGCGGCGGGGTTGGGTCTCAATCGGAGGCACCATCATCATCATCATCATCGCCGTCGGACGTCAGAGGCTCGATCGACCGCCCAACTGTCGCCACATTAATAAATCAGTTTAAATTAATTCAGTTGACAGCTTTTAGTCAATATTGTTGATAAATTGTTTTCTCTTAATTTCGGTTTTTTCGGTTTTGGTTTTGGAAACCTGCAGCTGTTGCCAAGGGGCAACTTTATCTGCTGATTTAATTACCTTTAATTAGCTAATTTTGGGGACAGTCTCCTACTGAATACTTGCTGTAGTTACCAGTATTACAATTTTAATTACAATTTTATAAATATAAAGTAAAGTTAATTGAAAAGAAAGATTCTATAGTATTTATAGATACTTCTTGTTGTACAAAGTATCTTTTCAAAATATGAAATACATATCTTTTAATTTTAAAAACACAAATTTGCTTTAATAAACCATAAAGATATCCTGTATGATTTTAATCAAAATTTTGGATACATGAAATCCGTACAACGGAAATAAATTATTTGTGAAAAACATAACTACGATTGCTCGCTTTCAATGGTCTCGATGAGTATATCGCTCCAGGACCTACTGAATACATCCTCCTGATCCTCGTCCATTTGCGAGCTCTGCTCCCTGCTCTGAGCATTCTCGAATTCTGCCAGTTTTTGCAAACGCATTTCCATGCGGCGTTCGAGTTCATCTATACTGCTTGGCTCTCGTTTTATGGGCATCTCCGAGTGGTAAATGGACGACTCACTGCCCATCCGGGGTGATCCTTCTGGACTGGATGGAGTTTCCGAGACACTAAGGTCACTCACACTGGCTGCATAATGACCGGAAGTGGCATCAATTTCACTGATTGACAAGGGTGTAAAGGCGGCATCGCCACCAGCTCCTGCTTCTCCTCCTCCATATGCTCCTCCTGGTCCTAGTCCAGAATTTGGACTTAATCCTCCCACTCCTATTTCTCCAAACATTCCTCCAAGTCCTCCAAATCCTCCCATTTCCTTGTCACCTACTTTCATTCCTCCACTTGGAACCTTCTCCGGATCCGGGCACAATTTAATCGACAGCAAGCGACCGCGACACTTGAGCTTCTCCAGCTGGAGCAGTCGTATCAACTCCTTCCGGGAGTTCAACTCCACATAGGCGAATCCCTTGGGACGCTTACCCTTCTTGGGCACAGTCATTTTGAAGATTGAAAAGTTGGAAAACACCTGACATAGCTCTCGTTCGTAGCACTCCATTGGCAGATTGCTGACCAATGCCACAAATGGCGGATCCTGTGGCACCACCTCCTCCAGATCTGGTGTCTTGACCTCCATTGATACATCAGCCTGGGACTTCTCTCTATCACTCTTGTAGTAATAGAATTCAGCATCATCCTCACAGCTGGTCTGCACGTGTGTGACGTGCAACATGGCCTCCAGTCCATGATTCGATTTTCCGCCGGAAATTGAGGAAGCGGAAGGAGAGCTACCAAATGCCATCTTCGGCCTGGAACCCCGTGCTGACTTGGACATCTTGTCAAAGTCAGGGGTCAACGGAAACAAAAATATATATGAAAATATATACTTTCTCCGCTTGTGTCTGCTTTTGATTGATTTGGATTGGAACACTGTTTGGGTTTTTTGAAGTAAAGAACAAAGGTTACTTCCTTTATAATTTAAAAACTACAAAGGTACAGGGATTATATAAATATTTACAAGCCGCCAAGTACTTCCGAAAATAATGTTAAAAATAATTGTTCATTTTCAAAAACCTTTGGTTTATTTCATTCCTTTTTATTTTGTGATTTTCTGGATACATAATTATCTAAGCGAATTAATTAAGGTATCAAATAGGAAATAACTAAACGTATATACCCACATTTTCATATGAAAATTTGTTCCATAAATCAAAGTTTAAAAACCTCATAATTAATGCAAAAATGCATTAATTTTAATTCGGAAAGCTTTTCCAAGCTAGTTTTTATTAGGTTAATAAATCTGCATACTTAATTAAAAATTTTAGATTATTAAAATTTTTGTCAATTTTTGAAAATTTTAATCTTATCTTTTTTTGAACAAATGGAAAATTTATTTTTTGACCGGACATGGCTAGATCGACTCCCCTGTTGATGCTGATCAAGAATATATATGATTTATAGGGTCGGAAATGACTCCTTCGCTGCTTATTATACCCTGCAATTCTATAAAAATAGCAAAATTAGCAGCTTATTTTTAAACTTATATATTAGAGGCAAGCTTTATAAACTGGTTTACTGACTTCTGCAGCCTTTGCTAATTTATTTTGTTAACAAAAAAGACAGACAAAACAAAATAATTAATATTAAAAGAGCATAGAAATCATAATTTGGAAAATAAACATTTGGAAATCTGACCAGACTTTAAGGTTATTTACTAAGGTCTTAAGAAATATTTTAGGAAACCTAGATATTTATGATACAATTTTAGTTCTGTATTAATTAATATTTATTATATAATATTGGGCAATTTAAATACCAATTACTGTATGGTTCTGCATCTTTCAACCTCTACATGTTCTTAGTTCTTCGTGGGTTTCTGCGGAGTGTCAGCTGAAATATTCCCAGGCCACGATCTCGTTCCAGCACACACTCCTTCCAGCCCGGCCAGCACCTGCCACAGTGCCTCCGGTTGGATACACACCAGCTAGGAGGGAAATGCCAAGGTTCGCGGTGCCGATCGGGCCAACAAAAACTCTCAGAGCTCAGGCTGGAAAATATCAAAAGTTCAGCAAACAAATGGCATGGAGCTGAGTTCCAGTTGGAGTTTGGCTAATGCACGGATTGTGTCGTTTCTGTTTGCTGTTTTGTTAGTTTGCTCGCCGCGGACGAGGGGCCTCCACATTAGGCAACTTGGAAACGGGCTACACCCATATTCCGTGGAAAATTGGGTGCGTTAGCCAAACACAAACCGAGGTAAACTGATAAAAATCATGGCCTGCAGCGAGTACGAGTGGAGTTTTGGGCCAAGTAACCATGAGAGTGGACCCACACCGCAGCACACACACTCGGGGTGTACGTGTCTGCCGTTGGGCCAGGCATTAGGACAGAGACAGGCTAAAATATTAGGCCAATTATATTTCAAAAATTTACATGACGATGATGTTGACGATGGCTGGGTCATCCATAAGCCCCGAGTCCAGGGAGGAGATACACTGATGAAAATAAACAGGACTTTGCTACCCGAAAAAATTGCTATTAAAACAAAGGGAAAAATTAACATAAAGATCTTTAGAGCAAGCTAAGAAATTCAAACAATTATTTATTATTTTTATTAACATTTTCTTTTCGCTTAGTGCCTGTACAGTGTGCCCACAAAGGAAGCGTCAAGTGGCCCTCCGCCTCCACGCTCTACGTATCTTATATCTTGATGCGCTCGCCCTGGAACGTGCACGGGCATAAGTCTGGTGTCTGGTGGAGAGTCTCTCTCGTATCTTGCATCTAGGATCGGAATTTTCTTCTTCGCTTAATTTCGAAGAAAACTCGGAATGAACTCGGTGGGCTAAAGGTGCAGCGTAGGTAATTAATTTCGAGGATTAGCCATCTGATTTCTGGCCCGATGTCTTGTCCCCCCAAACATTATTCTCATATCGAGGGGCTAGACGAACACGTTCAGGGATCTTATCTGAGCCCATCTCGATGGCTTTGGTTAACACTCTGCTTCTAGTTTTTGGGTCAACAGAGTCGACACACTGAGATTCATAATTGGATATCGTGTGTATAGCTCCATTAAGTGTAAACAAGTCAAGTTTTGAGGTGTGGTTATGGCTTGGAATATTGAGCATGTATAAAAAATGATGGTAATATAATTTAATGTTTTCAGTAGGATGTATTTTAAAGGTCGTAAAAAATACATAGCCATAGGGAGAATTAGGAAATGTGTTGGTTTCTTTTGAGAAAATATTTAAACATAAATAAACAAATTTAATAATGCTTTGAAAGCCTTGAAATACTACGATTCCAGCTTTAAATTGTATATATGCTTGTATAATATTTATAATAAATATAAGTAGGAATCTGTTACAAACAAATCTAATCTAAGAAGTATAAATTGGAATCTAAATCTATGCTCTACACATAAACAGTCATCAAATCCCTGAATTTACCCTCAATATTAGAAGTAACAAAGAGTTTAATTTCCAGATTGTTTTCGGTAATTGCTCACATTCAAGTTAATGGGAAATATTAAACAAACAAACCACTAATTATAATACCTAATCAGCGCTTTCTTTCGCCTCTATTTATTTATTTTGAGGGGGGAACACCGATTTCCCCAACCAGAAAAACCAAAAACCAAATCCAAAAACCAATGCAAAGCACACATAAGCACACACAGGAGGAGTAGTGTTCCACATGACAGCGTGAATAATTTGTCACCAATTGACGGGGCGGCGAGGGGCGACCGAAAATGGGGGGCGGTGGCAGAATGAAAACCGTCATCAGGTAAATGCAATTAGCCCCCGACTCAGGTTTGATTGATGTATTTCGAATGAGCTGCGCCAAGAAAATTAATTAGCTTTAAATTATGTAGGTAGCCAGAAAGCTGGAGCCGCAGCACACCCAAAAACCGTTCTCAATCTGTTCACCTTATTAATTAATCAGAGTGTCTCGAATGGAGCAATTATTAAATAGCAAGTAACCACAAAGAACAATATATAAAACCCGTTACGGATTATATGGCGATGAAATATAATCTGCACTTAATTTAATCAAGCACAAAGGCCTCGAATATGAAGTCGAGTTAATCTATCTTTGGTGATTTTATTTTCCAGCTGAATGAGTTTCGGGGAAATGCAAATCCATGGGCTATATTATTGTTGGATCTCTTTAAGCCAACACCCCCGTTGTATATAATCTTTATGGCCATCTCATTTGTGCCTGAATCATCATCGCATCATAGATGACTTCTCCCGGTATTATTCACATCT
Source organism: Drosophila bunnanda (assembly GCA_035046265.1). Lineage (NCBI taxonomy): Eukaryota > Metazoa > Arthropoda > Insecta > Diptera > Drosophilidae > Drosophila > Drosophila bunnanda. The sequence goes on from JAWNOB010000075.1 coordinate 12,601,076, forward strand.
GGGGAAATACAAAATGGGAAATGGGAAATCAGGAGAGCCGCCCCAATGGGTTCTTTTTTGATAAATGCACGGCTTGAGCAGGCTTGAAATGTGGATATTTATCAATTGCCGGAGAGCAGGGCTTTTCCACAAATATATATATATATATATCTGTGTATAAAATGACTTTGGCTATGGTTATCAATAACCAGGCATCGATATTTTATGAAAATTGATACGCCAACCCCCGTGGAGGGGTAGGAAAATAAAAATAAATAATAATGGCCATTATTACAGTTTATCCCATGCCGAATATAGTTTCGCCTGGCCGTCCGTCTGTTTGGATAGCGACTTTGTCCTGCGTCCGGCGTCCTGCGTCCTTCCAGTCCTTTTGGCTGCCACGATGCCACTCATAAGCGAACTAATCCGTCAAAATTTATTGCCACCACCAAGGGGAGCCACTGTCGAGCCAATTGATAACGTGCGTGTGAAATTTATCAAATAAATTGAGGCCATAAATGTCAAAGCCGCGCATGATTCATAGACAGACAGCCATGGGAATCTCCTTATTAGCCAGCAGCATCCGTTTTTGGCCAAGGACTCAAGGAGTCAAGGAGTTTGGTCGGGTCCAGTCAGAAGTCAATCCCACATTGGATTAGCTGACAAATTTTCTGTAATTTCCAAGTGGTCGAATTATTCGAAGTCGTATTTATTCGAATCCCATTAAGTGTAAGCTGTATTCGTGAATGATTATGAATAAATCTAATGAATGATTTCATATTCCTTAACAATTACATGTAAAGATTTCATTTGGTTTAATGGGTATCTGTCTTATTATCAAAGAAGTTGTGATTTTTATTTTCTGCTAAGCGGGTTTTAAATAATTTTTAATTAAATAAATCATAAATTATTATAAACCCTCAATTTAATTAATTTAAATAAATGTATTCAAAATTAATTTAATTTTAATTTAAAATATATTTTTCAATCATCTTAATAATAGTTTTCTGGCAGAAGTAAATGTTCATGTTTGATAATTGAATATGTTAAGCTCCACTTAAGCAATTTCTTTGTTTATAAATTTAAAAATAACACATTTCCCAGAGTTTAGTAATTATTTGTACATTTGCATGATTATCCTTTTGAATATACCATCTTCAGGGAATTTTTTCTTTTCATAATTTTAAGTGTAACATTCTTTTTACTCACATATTAAAAACCCATCAAACGTTAAGCCCCAAAATTACGATTTGCATTCAGCATTCAGCTGGCGAAATTTCACCCACTTCCTTTCCCACCTCCAAGCCCCATTTCCATCTCCATTTCCATTCCGATTCCCACTTCCATTCCCACCTTCCACTCCCACCATTACTCGGCGTAATCAGAAAGCGTAGAGAGCCACCGGAGTTTGGATCTGGGCTTTTGGATTTGGGTTCGGTTTTTTGGGCTCCAGTTTCGAGTTCGAGTTCCAGTTCAGTTCCGCGTGGCCATCATTATTCAGAATTTAGTTTACTTTTTTGCAGATCCGCCACCGCCGGTCTGTGTCTCTGCCACTCTGATTGCATATGAAAGAGGTGAACGCTTTTTCACGCTATTATTAAATTTGGTTATTTCGCTGGGATTTGGCGCGGGCGAGGTGAAGGCCCCCGGAGTTGCCGGGTAATGACAATGCACGATGGCACGCCCAGATGGAATACCAATTGGACGAGAGAGAGACACCGAGAGAAAACTAGGAGAGGGTTCTTAGAAAAGTCGGGGGAATACTTACAACTATTTGAATTTTATTAAAAACTATTAAATTTAAAATTTATAAATTCTATAAAACTTTTTAGGAGCAGGCTCTAAGTAAAACACTAATATAAACAAGTAAGAGTGTGACCAATCTTGCTTAGAAAGCAAGTTTTGATAAGTGTGGCCGCTTTTTAGGTATGCCAGATGGCTTAAGAGATTGACACATATCTGTATTTTTTTGTAATGAAAGTTAAAGGAATAGGAAATATAATTGGCATTCTGGTAATATGAAAGTAATAATTTGTTTATGATTTTCTAGACTCCCCAATTTGTACATTATTTACACTTTTTTATACAACAAATTAAGCTATAATGTAAGAGAATGAACTACTGAATAAATATTTTCATTGCCTTAGCCTTAAACTGCTATAGATACCCCAAATAAATTTACAAAATCAGCATTTGTATTTAAGAAGCTCTCCTCAGTATTGATTCCCATTTATCCTTCCGAACAGTATAAAACCCCTTATAAAGCAGCCTAATGTATTCCACCTTTGTCTCGGGAAGGACACTCTCGTCCGTCCATCCTAATCCCAACTAATACGCCGACGGGCCAGACAATCGCCACAAATCGGGCAGCATACACAGGCAATCGTTGTAAACTAAAAAGCGCTTCCAACTTTGACATAATAAATAGCCAGGCAATGCGACATAACAGGACAGGGGGACGGCTGGGAACGGAGCTCTTAATAAAAGTCAATTGCCAAACCCACGCCATCCTGCTCCTGCTCCTCCTTGGGCTGGCCATTTGAAATTTTAATAAAAAGTCCTTTTATCGCACTTAGAAGGCCATTTAGTAAGCTAAATTATACCCGAGTATTATCCGGACCAGAGCCAGGACCAGGACCAGGACCAGAACCAGGACGAGACCGATGCCGGTCCTTTGTCGCTCCGAAAATCTCAATCCCAATACCGAAACCCAAAATCGTAGTCAAATTGGCCATGTTAAACCGCAGAGCAGTTTGGCCCTTGTTGTTGTTGACCCGACTTATCTCTCTCTGTCTTTTTTGGCCAAAACGGAGCCAGAGCCGGAGCCGAAGCCGCACCGCACCGGCAACGTAAACTTGCCACAAATTGGCCAACTTGCCGCTGCTGCTAGTGCCTGCATAAGTCCAATTTATTTTTGGTTTTCTTTTTTTTTACATCAAAGCGAAAACAAAAAGGCTGCAAAACCAAATCGAATTAAGCTTAAATCTACATAAGCTTTTTCTCTCTGTGTGCCGGTGGATGTGCGATACTGTGCGGTGTGTGTGCCGCAAATACGGTGGATAATATGATGATAAAGTGACTATAAAAGTAATAAATAAATTCAAGCGGTGTTTTTTAGAGAATATAATTTATGGAGAGTATACTTATATATTTATTTAAGCCTCTATTATTTTTTATAGATTTTATTAGGCTACTTGTATATCTTCTCTTTTATTATACACAATAATTATAGTTTCTCCAAGCAAGAAACGATTTGAATAATGCCTTTATAATTAAGTTTATTATTTTATAAACCCCTTAATGGTGTAGTAATTTTATTTATTATTTTATTTTTTATATACCCCATACCTTAACCCACTGTGGCCAGAGTTTCCTGATTGTTCCTCTGCCTTTCGGTCCATTTGTTTGCTCTGGTTGCCGCTGTTGTTGCCGGGCATGAATTACATTTCTCTTTGCATTTTGCCCCGATGTTGCTGCTGTCGGTCGGTCGGTCGTTTCCATTTTTATTTTGGGTTTCCTCTTTTTTTCTAAATGCTAATTTATGGGCATGTGTTGCCATTTGGTTGCCGTTGGGTAATTTTAGTGCCCACCAAAACACAGAACACACAAAACACCAAACACACACAACAGCAGCAGCAACATCGAAGTTGAAGCCCAAAACCGAAACAGGAAATGCAGCAAGCGAAATAAAAAGTGAAGTAAATTGCATATTTATGAATCTGTCAATTGTTTATACTTTTATGCATTCGGCATTTTGTGGGGCCCCGGCTATTGTTGCTTTCACAGAATTTTCCCAAGTTGTTATTTGCCTGCTTGTATGTTGATTGTTGCCGTTGTGCTTTAATGTTGCTATTGTTGCACTGAAATAAATTAAACAAATATTATTCAAGTTGCTATAAATTATATTTTAAATTAAGTCGTATCGTATCGATCAATTCAAGCTTAAAATATTCGCATTAGACATTTATCGATATTTTAATGTCAATTTTTTCGACAAAACAAAAATTAAAATACTCATAAATAAGTCAAAACAGCATTAATTTTAATTCGGAAGGCGTTCCTATGTTAGTTTTTAGAAGGTTAATAAATCTGCATACTCAATTTAAAATTTAGGAAAATTAAAATTTTTGCCAAATTTTGAAAATTTTAATGAAATTTCGAAAAATTTTCAAAAATTTATTTTTTGACCAGACATGTCTAGATCAACTCGGCTGTTGATGCTGATCAATAATATATATGATTTATAGGGTCGGAAATGACTCCTTCACTGCTTTTCAAGCTTCTGACTAAAAGTAAATACCCTGCAACCTACCTTACATTTTCTTGACAAAATACATTTTTCTCATTAGTTTTTATATAAGACTCAGACTCAGGCAGTACTCTAATTTGTCTAAATATTTTTTCAGTGTCGTGCCACGCCCCCTTTTCGGTTCCACGCCCCTCATAACATATGATTCCATTACCATTTTCGCATTTCGGGTCCGTTCTGCTTCTCGATTGTGTTGCTGCCGTTCTTGCATGAATTGCAACTGCAATTGGAACTCCCCCGACTGCTCCCTGCCCTTTTCACCCCACTGACCCCTGCTCGCCCCCTAGTCAACCCCTCAACCTTCACCTACCGCCAATCGCTGTCCGGTCGACAGACAAAACAAACGCATTATAACGAAATGTTGGCAAAAAAAAAAAAGAAAAACAGAAAAACAACAAGAACACCGAGAAAACAACGAAAAGAAGACGAGGAAAACTTACACCTATTTCCTGTAGATGTCCGTTCGTGCATACACTGTGAGAAACATTGTGCCCGGGGGTCAATTTTCTCACAGCGGCATTCTTCAAAGCGTGACACTTCCTTGGGTCAGCTTGAATAATTCGTGGAAACTAACCGCCAAAAAAAACATATGTAGCTGCTATCTCACATAATCTTTTTTTCAACAAATTAAAGGTTAAGCGGGGTTTAATTTTAAAGAATTTACATATAAACTTTGACTTCTATCTGAGAAATCTGACGGGAATTAGAAAATAAACAGCAGTAGTTAGTGACATTCCCCAAGAAAGACTATGAAATCTTACAGATACTTTTACAGATATTTTAAAAGAGATTTTTAGAAATGGCTTAGTAATATTTGTAGGGATTCGTTTAGAGATTCTGTTAGACATGCTTTTAAAGATACTTTAATAGCTTATGTAGACAATTTTTAAGAGATATTTTAGAGATAGTTTTAGAGATACTTTAAGAGCTCCTCCAGAAAATCTTTCAATTTAGGGATACTTCTAGAGATATTCCTTTAGATACTTTTAAAGCTATATTAGGAGCTGTACTTTTGATATACTATTGGATACACCTTCAGAGATACTTTTGAGCTACTGTTGAAGATACTTTTAAAAATATTTTTAGGCATATATTTAGAGATACTGTTAGAGATTCTTTAAGAGCTACCTTTAGATATACTTTTATACATACTTTCAGAGCTACTTTTGGAGACCCTTTTAAACTTAATTATGCATTGCAAATACCAAGGAATAATTTCAATTAAAAATGAAAAGAACTTGTGTTTCAGTGCATGCAATAAACTTAAATCAATAAACAAAACAAAAGAAAACAACTTCCATTGTCTGCCCCCACCCGTGTGCTGCCCTTTGCCGGTCCGGTTAGGTTCTGTTTCCCATTTGAAGTGAAGGCATTAAATAAGTCGAAAGGTATAAACACAAGCTGGCAAACAAATAAGGCCGAGAGCGAGACCGGGACTTGGGACTGGGACTGGGACCGGGACCGGAGTAAATGGTTTGGCATTGCCAAGGGAAATGGAAATGGCAATGCCAGAGACACGGCAGCAAAAACCGTCGAAATTCCTTCACAGAACATTTATTTTCGGCTGCCTTTCGTTACACACATTGATTTCTGGGCACCGAAGGTACTGGGTACTGGGTGCTGGGTACTGCCACACACACGCGATGCAATAAACTTGAAAAAGGTAAATTGCTGAACATATTTTGTATCTTCCAGATACCACAACTGGCAACCGAAACTGCAGCGCCAGCAACTCAAACGCACTGAGCCAAGAAAACAAAACTGGCCAAGAGGCAGGTCGAAAAAACAAAGTATAAGAAGTCCAGTGACAGGAGGAAAACCAATATGAAGATGCCAACCTGAGTGGTAGAGCGTTTCTTTAGTTTCTGTCCTTAGTTTTTATATTTATGCACTTTTTGCCCCCCTCCCCTGCACCCTGACAACTTTGGCACCCAAAACAGCTGCTGGCGGGTAAATACTATATTTTATTGTTCGACCAGTAAACCTGCAATCGCACATGGACAATTGGATGGGTAGCAGATAATCTTTGGGGGTCATAACATATCAGAGTTATGGCGATTCAGATATATACCGAGGGAAGTGGTAAAAAGAGCTGGCGAATTTCTTTAAATTTATAAGATTGCATATGGAATAGAATTGGCTTAGATAAAGTCTTTGTTTAAAATTTAAAAGGTTTTTAGTATATATTTTTTATGGGACAGATTGCCAGAATATAATTCAACATTAAATAAATTTAAAGTAATTACAAATATGTCCTATTTTGATTTGTTTGAGAATAACTTAGACAAGACTTTTGTGAAACTTAAATGCGTACTAATATTAACAAATTTCTTACCATTCAAAAATCATGGCAATGAAGTAGTAGTATTCTACACAAATATTAAATAAACTAGCAACTTAATATATAAATAAAACAATTTAACAATAATTAAATATATATCCCATTGTTATTTGTTTCGGAATAAGTTCGCTTAGAACTTCTTGAAACTCGATTTCATAATAATAGTATATTTAATTGGTTTACCACATTAAAATAATATTAAATAAACCTTATAAAAATATAGATAAAATCAATAATCAAAAATAAATATAAATTACACACATAAAAACCTACTAAAACTAGTATGTATAGCATAATATTTTCAACTCTTTTAGCAATTTAAAATACCTCTAAATGGGATAATGTAGTTCTACATAAATATTAAATTAACTGGCAACTTAATTCAGTTAAAGTGCCGCCTAAAATTATCTGACTGATCTCTGGCTTTACCTGCCTTTACAGGTTGCATAACTGCTATTTTTAGCCAAAAAAAAAACAATGTTAAAAAACCCGTTTGCCGCGGTGTTGGCCCTTATCTTAGCGCTTAAGCAAAGACAGACAAAAACGTGTCCTGCCGCTGTTACGCTCCTTGACCACACACACTAATATATATTTATATATATAAAGATATATATATATATATATATATATGTGTGTATTTGTATAGAAAGGAATCCGCAATGCGGCAGCCAGGCTAAGGGCTAAAGTTGGTGAAACTGACTATCTACGACAGCAATTCATTGTGGATACTCATTAGCAGCAGGTAAACACATTTCTGGAACATTGCTTTTAATTAGTAAAACAGACGCCCGGTGTCACGGGTTCAACAAAGTAAACCAAACGGAAGGGCCGCTGTCCGTTTGTCCGTCGGCTGTCCGTCGGCTGTCCGTCGCCTGTCCGCCAGTCACCCTGTGCCTTTTTAATTGCAAGAACGTCAAAACATTTACCAAATTAACGCAATCCAAGCTCAACTAAATTGTTTCGTGGCAAAAGAAAAACCACCAAAAAACACGAAAAGCGAAGGAAAGACGCCGAAAAAAAAAATGGAAGAAAATTCTACCCCCATACAAGGGCGAGGAAAAAAACAATGCTAAATGTCCGTCAATAGATTGCAGTCACTGTGTCCGACCACGAGGGGAGATGGAGAATTTCCGACTCTTATCAGATAAACCTGCTCTAATTTGTGTACACTTAGTCAACTGAACGAGGACGAATGGGAAGTGGAAATGATAGTTGGACCTGCTATATATACATACATATATACTAATATATATATGTGGGACATATAATGAGTCTCAGCTGGTGGACAAGGCAGTGAGCATAGCAAATCACCCCGGTGAAGGAAATGCTTTTTTCTGTTTTCATTTAATTTCACTTTGAGTCGCAAATCGTTTTTTGTGAGTTTTTATACTCTTTTCCCCTTGAGGGGTATGTTGAAATTTAGCTGGGTCAAGGGGAACAGTAAAATAATAATATATTAACATATAATATTAGAATTCTTAAGATCTTAATAAGTTTCTATAGAAGTATTTTGTCTAAAAATCAAAGTTTAAAAAACTCATAACTAGGCGAAAAAGCATGCATTTTAATTTGGAAAGTTTGTCTGTGCTAGTTTTTATTAAATATTTTCTAAATAACTTCTTTAATAATATTTTAATAATAAAAAATATGTGAAAATTGTAGGGGACTTGGAAAACTATTTAAAAATCTTAAAAGTACATGTGTATGTGAAAAAAAAAAAAATGTTGCGAAAAGTTTTACTAATATTTTTATTTTTGTTTAATCATTGGAATAATTTTGCTCTAGCTACGTATTTAAATATGTTCAAATTATTAAAGATCTAGAAATCACTTTGGTTTACAAACCCGTAAAAAAGTCGTAAAGAATTTGGCATTTAGCAACTCAAAAAATATCCTGCCATATTTAAGATGTCTTTATAAGGGTTTTTGAAAAACGCAATTCTTTCTCAATCATAATTAAAAAAAAAAATTTTTTTTCCAAATAATTATGGTATAGTATAGGGTATTAAATTTATTTATATTCCCTCAAAAAAAAATCCCCTTGCTTTCTATTTCTTTCCGGCATCCAACCGAGAGTGAGTGTGTATCTGGGTGCGTTTTTTGTCGTCTTTTTCGTTCTTTCTTTATTATTTTTTGGGTTTTTTCTTCTTGGCTCTTTTTTTTATTGGCTGATGTAAAGTGTAATATATTTTTTCGGTACTTTGCAGCGGACAGATACATTTAAAGTCATTCAGTGCAGATATCCAAGTCACACACACAGCTGCGGCGGCGGGGGGTTCCGGAGGTTGCGGGGTCAGCGGATCGGGGAGCGTAAGAGACAGCAGCGAATTAACTACAAACGACTACACATTAATGCCAACTTAACAACAGAAGCCGTCCAAGCGACAGGCCGAAACGGTTCGAGGGGAAACGGAAGGGGCTGGTTTGGAGGGGGAAGGGGCAAGGTGTTTGTGGCAGGGGGAGGGGGGAGGGGTGTGGGAAATGCCAGGCGGAAGGGAGAAAAGGGAAGGTGCAGAAAAGCAAAGGAAGAGACGATGGGCAGCATAAAATACCAGAAGCTAACGACTGCATCTAGAGAAATATTCCTTAATTCATTATTTTTGTTAAATTTTAAATTAAATTAAATTACATTTTAAATTATAATTAAGCTTATAGTAAAAAAAATCGCTTGGTATTTTAAATCACTTAAAACTGAGCTTAAAAGTAGGCTATGATATAATATAAATTGTAAAATTATTTGTATAGTATGTTGTAGCATACTTTTAGATGGTATTTCTCATAATTTTAAATCGAATTTCAGAGATAAAGTAATTTTTTAATTTTGAAATATTTTGTAGGATACTTCATACAATTTTCTAGGGTATTTCAAAACCTTAATTAAATTCTAAAATTAACAAATTCTAAAATTCTGTAAACAGTTAATGAATCTACATAAATAGACGCACATTTAACATAATCAAAATAGGTTTAAATACTTGTGCGTATTCTTTTTACTAATCAAATAATAAATACTTCATTTTATTCTCTAAAAATATATATATATTTTTTTCAGTGCACGAACGGATATACGAACGACTGAAGCTGCTTGACATACCGGGGGTGTGAGGCAGAGATCCACCAGATACAGATACGAGATACGAGATACGACCCTGGACATGGTCACGGGCATGGCTAAAATACAATATATTATGCGTGCGTTGCCTCTTTTTTTCCATCCCCAGCTCTCTTCTTTTTTTCACTTCTTCGGCTTGGCAACAGTGTGGCAAAAAGGCACCGAAGACACCCCAAGCCGCTTGGCATTCTTCAAAATTAACATACCACGAAAAGTACACAAAACAAAAGAAGTGTTTGCCATGTTACTAGATGGATGCATGGACGGATGGATGGATGGATGGATGGATGGATGCCCCATCTCTCTTGGAGAACAAGTTACTGGACCTGCGGACAGCTGACGGCCAGTGGATCCGATGACCATGTCCAAGGTACTTAACATATGGCCGAGATTTGCTCAGTTCAGTGAGTTGGCTTTGCAAAACCATAAGGAGAGGTGAGGAATTTCATAACAAGATGCAGTTTTGCAGTTTAATATTATACTTAAAGCTTTAGTATCTTAATGTTAGTATGATAGCATTGCCTCCTTGAGATACAAGACCCATTCTCATGAATCCAATTAAAGTTGCAACTCTCTGGCAGCCTCGAGAATCCTTAGGAGTACTGGGCAATAACATTGATGGAGTTTTCCACAAGAGGAAGCCACAGAATGCTTTGACAACATCCAAGGACGATGATGTGATTCCTCCTCCGCCTCGGTTCAATTATAGGAAAATTGCGCAAATCCTTCAAACTTTTTGCCTGTCCCAATGACAAAAGTTGGACGTAGACCCGCGCCGCGCTTGCCATCTTATTAGCGCACTCACTCTCTCGACTTTCCGGTGACACTAATCCCGCTGCAAGTTGCCTGCACTTCAGCTTCAAGTTGACTGCACATAAGCCAGGCTCTGATCCACCCGAAAATAAAAGCGAAACAAACAAGCTAACAAAAGACCAAAAAAGTACTAACAAAACGGCCACAGAACAGGCCAACGTCGATGCCGATTGCGATTCTGATTCCGATTGCGCAGCTCCTTTGGAACAGATTAAATTCCAAATTGTTTTTCATGGCCCGACAGGCAGACAGCCGGCGACCGGAGAGTCCTGACTTCGAGGACAATCCCCTCCTGAATTTCGCAAAAATGAAGGGGGCCCAGCGAAGGAAGGCCTCGGGCCCTGGCTAATTCCCGCATGCAATGAAAACAATTTGTATTCTACGCTTTATATTCCGCACCATGGACGTGGCATGTCCACAAAGGTATACGGGTGTATCTTTTTTTATATAAATAAATTCTGAAAAGAGATAAGGACTTAAAAAAAAATTATATTTAAAAATTTGTATATATTGTTTTAAAATAGACTTACATATACTGAAGGTTACATTGTGTAAGCTAACTCAGCATAAAATGCTTTTTAGAAGTTTAAGAAGATTAAATTTAAAAATATTTATATTGAAAAATGTGAAGAATTATATTAATAAATAAGACAGAAAATAAAGTTATTCTAGTATTTTATAAATATAAAATATGTTAGCTTAGAAATTTCCCAAATACATTACAGGTATTTACCCTTAATTACTTTAGGCTTTCCGTAGATACATTTTGAAAACTAAAATGTATCTCTTTGTTCTAGTAGTTATTTCTTGCTTAATTTTTCCGTTTATTACTTATTTATTTATTTGTTATTTTGTCTCCTTTATTTTTATGCCTCGGCAAGCGTTGATTTTATCAAGCTTATTATATGGGTCGTGCTCGTGGTTGCGGTCTTAGCATCGGTTTTGGGGTGCAACCCTTTTCTTTTAGGGTTCTCAAGGCGTTGCAACAACAATGACAAAAAAGGATGCTCTTTAGAGGGATCGGATAAAGGGATCGCCAATAACCGCATTCAGTTGAAAGGTACACAGAGAGAAAGATAACTTTGTAATTGCAATCTAGAATATATATTAATTTTACGTTTTTAATACAAGAAAAATTTCACTAAATCATAATGTTGAAAATTTCATAACTAAGCCAAAAATGCATTAATTTTAATTCGGAAAGCATATCAATGCTTGTTTTTATTTTGTTTATAAATCTGCATACTCCATTTAATTTGTTATTTTATTTAGAAAAGTTTTCTAAACGTATCAATTATTTTATTTGATATAACTTTGTAAGGCATTTAATATTGCAATAAATTTCTCTATGTGCAGGACCTCAGCTGGCATCCTGACCCGCATGGTTCCCTCACAGCCAAGACCCTTTGGCTGGCTGGCGATGGTGCCCCGCAAGTGCAATGCAGCGCGAAATTCCACTCATTTTTTAACAAGTTCTCAACGCTTTTGTTGCACAACAATGCGAGGGCCAAGAGGCCAGGGGAGGGAAGTCAGTGGCAGAGGGACCGGGGGCAGGGACCAGGGACAGGGACCAGGGACAGGGGGACTGTGCCACTTCATATCATAAACTTAAGTACCAGCAGCGATGGAGAAGACAGCGACATTGCCGCCACTGCGTCCCTCATGGGTTGCCTCAATTTTGTGCGTAGTCCCTTACCTTTTTGTTTTCAGTTAAAAGGTAAGCCAAGGCAGTGCTGCCAAGGAAAATATAGCCAAATTTGATAGGTCTTTAATTTTAAAATATATAATTTAACTAAATTAATGTCTAGAATTTATTTGAAGAGTAAGTAATATTTTAAAATACTATAAAATAACTCTCCAAACACAATTTCTTAATGGAAGGTCTTAAATACATTTCTTTTATTTGCTTACAACATTAAGTATGGATTCTTTGAAGTAATTTTCAAGGCAAGACAGCTTAAAAAAATTTAATTATAACAAAAAAAATATTAATAAATAAATAATGCTTTAAATTATAGTATTAGAACTCTAGAAACACATTATCTTTGATACAAAACCCAGAGACTCCTTTCATTTGCTTACTAAATTAGTTATGGTTTTTATACAGCAATATTCAAGACATTTTCAGGTTCAAAAAAATATTTAAAAATTACTTCATGCTTAAATTCTTATATTATAAACTTATTCGAATTTTTAGAATTTTTTTTAGCTCTCAGAAAACCCATTTTCCATTGCCATCACTGAACCCAAAGTAACCCAAGAGCCAGCATAGTTTGCCAACGTCAGCGTTGGCTACCGGAGACCGGCTGCTACCGCTTTCGGTGCTCGTTTTGGTTTTGGTTTCTGATGATGACATTGACAGTGCCCCCTTCTGTCCCGCTGCACCTCTCGCAATCAGCTGTTGCCGGCGGAGACGGGCAGCTCAAAGAGTTACCTACGGGCACTTAGAATGTTTTGGCACAATTAAAGCTGCTGGTCGGCTGTCTCACTCAGCTGACGTTGTCGGGTGTCGTCAGTGTCTCCATGGATGTGGTTGGCCTGTTGTTATTTATTTTCCACTGCTTCTCGTATTTTTTTTCATATATTTTTTTCCACCTCTTTTTTTTGTTTGTCATGAAGCCGCACTGTGGTTGAGATCGGAGATCTGCAAGGTAAAGATCCAAGAGTTCGGGAAATAATCAAGGTATCTGAGGGATATAAATTTAACCAGACACATTGTGGAAAATAAGAAAATTATTTAGGAAAGTTGATTAAATGATAATTTATTATATCCCAGAAGATTAAATTATATAAATCTGAATTAAGCATAAATATACCTCTATGATTTGATTACAAATTTAATCAAAACTCTTGGAGGTAATGTATAATTGCATATCAGCCTCTTCCTAAGACTCTCTTAAAGATGTAAATTTATATTATTATACATATAAAATATACTTTTATGATTGGTTTAATAATTAATACAAAACTCTTGACTGTAAAAAAATGATTGCATACAAATATCAGAGCCTTCGTAAAACTCTCATAAAGTGATATATTAACATTATATGACTTTTCTGTATTTACAAAAAATTGAACATAAAAGAACCTCTATAATTATGTTAAAAATTAAAGTAAAACTCTTGAACCAAATAATTATACCATAAAAACTTGTAGCTGCTTCTATTTTAAAAATATATACATTAATGTTATGTGTTATTATTTGTTTTCGGTATATAAAATAATATTGATTTGGTTAAATCTTTAAATAAACCTTTTAAAGAAAATAAACAATTCGATAAAAATATCAACACCTTTCTAAAACTTTCCCTGAAGATATATATTAACATTATCCTCATTTTTTGTATAAATTTATTAAACAAAACTCAAAAACTCTCTGCTATTTTAATTGCTTTATGAGTTTATATAGTTATCTGATCCGATCCTTGGAATCAACTCTTTTTGGCCAAACAATCTCTGAGCTATCCCCTGGGTACAGAGGCCCAGTGTGCATTGTCATTGTCCCATCAACGTTTTGCTGTCGCTGTCATTATTGTTTGCTTTCTTGCTGCTGTCGGTTTTTGTAACCTTAGAACTTCTCAAGTTGTTGCTGCCTTTCTCGCAGCCTTTGTAAATGGGCATAATACCGGAAACCCGCAGCACAGCGACAACAGCAACAATCGTCGACAGTGGGACCGATCGACAGACTATATAGTAACCAGGCAGCGAAGCGAACAAGCGACCGACTGATACTCAGTGCCGACAACAGCTGAGAAATAGCACTGGAAAAAATATTCATAAGTTCTTAAAAATTGAATTTAGTATTAGGTAAATATCATAGTTAAATGTAGTAATTAAAAAAGAAAGCTTTAGGAAAAGTTGTGCCTAGAAAAATCTCTTAACAAACTTGTAACTTGAAGATTTATCTCAAAGATACACATCTAAGGTTTGCCAGTCTCTTATTTCTCTCTGTGTACAAAATGGAGCTAGGAACACAGGGAAAGCACTGGGCAAGGGGATCGAATATAGGGAGTCGGTGAACGGGTAAAGGAATGAGTATGAGTATGAGTATAAGTCCCTTGGTATGCGGTTCGAGCAGCTGAGTTCTCTTGCCGGTGTGGTTCGGTTCGCTCCGCTGCTTCTCACTCATTTCATAACAAAACGCCACAACAAAGATCAAAAACAAGCTGGTTATCATCAAAAATAGAGTAAGGAACAGGGAATACCTTTTGTTTATTAGGAAAAATGTTTAACTTTTTTAAATCTATTTATTTAACAGCCAGAAAACAAAGATATTTTAAAAGGATAATCATATTTCCATGTATGTGATATAAAGTTTCATAAATTAGATTTAAAAAAAATGTTTTTAGAACTGAAATAATCAGGGAATACCGATTAACTTATAATATATACGAAATATATAATTTGATTTATGTTGGTATTTATTCATTAATAAATTGAAGGTCCTTTATTAGCAGGAAAATGTATCTCTAAGGCATCTCTAAGTATCTTCAGATGTTCTTTCAGCATTTAATCGACATATTTATGTTTAAATAAATATAGAATTAATGTTGATATATTTGTTCTTCAATTTTTTTAACTTAATTTATTAAGTCAATTTTTCCTTTAATTTTTCTTCTACTTAACTGACTTTTAACTTCAGCAAGTCAATGGGTATAACAAGCTGCTGGTCTCAAAGTCCCAGTGCCGTCTCTTGGCCGCCGGTCCCTTTCTCTGACAGAGTATGAAAAAAGTTGCCAGCGGTTCCGGTGAAAATTCACGTTTAACCGAACAATTAATAGAATCCACTCGACAACTGCACAATTTACAACATTGTGTTCTGTCCACCTACCCGGGCTCCGCATCCGTCTCCGGCTGGCACTCTGGCGGCTCTGTTTGTTTGTCTGTAACTGGCAGCATAATTACCACATATTTTCTGTAAGTGGCACGGTGCGAAGTTCCCATTTAGCCGGGCCTAGAGTCACTTGGCCACTTCCCAGACCGCCGCTGCGGCCACGGGAAATGAGATTCATTCTTGGCGTTTTTCCCTCAAACACCGGCCTTTTGTTTTCCGCAGCATTCCGAAAATGCTCCTCCGCTGGCGGTATGATCAGCACTTGAATCTTTTTGAGGAGCTGGGAGCGCCGCCCTGGAAAAGTTGGAGAAAAACAATTCACTTTGTTCTGGTCGATG
Organism: Drosophila bunnanda; assembly: GCA_035046265.1. Classification (NCBI taxonomy): domain Eukaryota; kingdom Metazoa; phylum Arthropoda; class Insecta; order Diptera; family Drosophilidae; genus Drosophila; species Drosophila bunnanda. The sequence continues at coordinate 12,616,801 of JAWNOB010000075.1, forward strand.
ATACTTGTCGGTTTTATTCGCTTAATTAAATAATGGACGATTACCAAGGGAATTTGAGTTTAATTTTGCAAAGATTGAGATGTATAAAATAATTATTTTAGAAAGTCTGTTTAAGAGGCAATTTAAAGAAATTCACTGGGAAAATGTATAGAAAAAAGGTACCCATAAACCATTTTAGAAAGGTATTAAATTTTCTTATATTTAAATTATAAATATAAATACCCTTGCACGGCATAATAATTTTGGCCAGAAGCTAGGAAAACAGTGAAGGAGTCATTTACGACCCTATAAATCATATATATTCTTGATCAGAATCAAAAGTCGAATTGATTTAGACATATCCAGTCAAAAAATACATTTTCGAAAATTTTTCAAAATTTGAAAATTTTTTAAGGGGTTACATCGTTAAAATTTTCAAAAATTGGCAAAAAATTTTAATTTTTTCAAATTTCAAATGTAGTATGCAGATTTATTAACCTACTAAAAACTAACATAGGAAAGCTTTCCGATTTAAAATTAATGTTTTTTTGGCTGAGTTATGAGGTTTTTAAATTTTAATTTTTGGAAAAATTATCATATAAAAATGTTGAATAAAACAATTGGAAAAATGTGAATTTTTAGTTTAGGTCTGATCAATTTCCAATACGATCCTATAATTTATTAGAGAACTGCAAGGTTATATAAACTTCAGCTTCTCAAAGTCACTTTCCTTCCTTGTTTATATTTAAATCAAGAGGAAAATGTTACAAAATGTGATTGAATTTATAAAATTAAGAATTTAAAAATTTTCCGGTTTCCCTTCATTAAATAAATATCAAGAAAGCCATTTAAACATTTTCAGAAAAATTATTTTAAATGTAATGTAAATTAAATGTAAATGGTATGTTTAAGGGAATTCATGAAACAATAAAAATGTAATTAAATATTTTAAAAATCCCTCAAAGATTTTAAACTCCACATATATTTATTCTTGAACCATTTTCCATACCAAAATAAATTGGTTTCGGATATAATCCCTAGTGTCTTTTTAATTTGAAATCCATATAGTTACCTAATACCTTAAAAACTCTTATACAAATCAGTGATTTTTATATTGAATTCGGAACACAGAAACCCCCCAGGGAAATGGATGCCATGACCAATTCTAATTGATTCCATAAATATATTTTTTTTATTTCCGTTGCTTTGTAGTTTTTTAGTTTTCCGCAGACGCCACACAAAGATCGTTAGCCGATGGCCGGGCAACTAATTGATGAGCGTAAAATAAAGGGTCAACTAATTTTTAATTAAAATCTGAATAATCTGAAAGACCCACCGCAACGGATAAGATCTAATTGCCATAATTAATTCTCATATAATTTGGGCGGCGATGGCGACTACTGTTTGGTGTGTGTATTTTTTTTCTTGGGGGAAACATTTACATAATTTCATAAAATGTAAATGGATCTCTGCATCGGGGAGAGATCGAAGATAGAAGCCATTAAATCAAAGCTGGAGCAGGGGGGCCTCTCCAGAAACAACAAATTGCAGATCGGTATCTTTTGATGCGTAATTAATAACTGCAGGAGGGAGGGAACAGTCAGAGGAGGATCCAAAAAAATATATATGGAATGAGAATAATTCCCGGATCTGTAATGCGAGACCGAAAAAAAAGAAAACGAGGAAAACTGGCAACCGCAGCGAACGAACAAGACAATAAGGAGGAAAGCCAGACTCTTTCGGGGAACAAGTTGTGAGGAAAACTCAGGGAAAACTACCCCCTTTTGGCCATGTTTGTTTGTTGTTTCTCCTTGCACCCATTGTAAAGAACCTACCCAACAACTTTATTGATAGATTGCAAGATTCGCGAGACTTCTTCTTTAACAAAAGGCAACAAGTTTACAATTACCTTTTGTCAACGCGGGAAATCCCTAAGCAGAGGAGGTCCGAAAATTTGCGTAACAATACGCTTTTCGCTCGCTGATTTATAGATATTTAATAAAGCACTTTCCCAGGCGCTCACACACAAAGATCGCTGAAGACGAAAGAAAATTATCATTTGCATGATAAAAGTCGCTGATCCTTGGAAGGGATCGTTGGGTTTTAATGGGTGTCTCCCGGGCAATAATAACAAGCTTCTGCACCCTACCGATTTAACAATTTTCACAACCTGAACACCCCAAGTTTTTCCAGCGTTTTCTTTTCTCTTTTTTTTTATTGTTGTTTGCCAGCGCAAAATTATGACGCAATTTATAGTTTTTGATTCTTTTCGCCGGCTGAGTTTGTACCATTGTTGGAGGGATTTTTGGCGGAGGCATAACTAAGATTTATTTCCGGCTTTGTGAAATTTACACCGCATGCCACCGGAATCGGTTTTTGGAATCGGTTTCCCTGGCCAACAGCAGCAGCTGTAAGGCGGTCCGGGGCGGGGCTGTTTGAAAAGAACAAAGTTCTCTGTTCTTTTCAGATATTTTTTATTTTTTACAACGTGAGAATCGGCTGGATCAATCTCGCTAAGATTTGAATGGACTTCTATGTAGTGTATAGTGACGTAATAAAAATGTTTACGACCCTGGCAACCGTCTGTAATCCGTAATCCTTGCATTCAGACAAAAGCTTTCAGTATTTTCTATAGTTATATTTTTGGGAGTTCCGGTCACGGCAATAACTTTAATCTGTCTTTCATTGATTTGCCAGTAAATATTCCTGACGACGTTTATGCCTCGAAAGATGGATGGGTTTTTCCATGTCTTTGGTTATTTGCCAAGGGGAAAATAATTCAGTAAAATGCTAAGAGAATTATATACTTTAAAGTCACGAAAAAACGGAATCATTAAAATTATTTTGGAATTTATAAAGGTTGCTCATTAAATTAGTTGAAAAGCAGGAAACTCCGTCTTTGAAAAGTGTGCAATAAAATGCTCAAAGTAGCAAATTCATGAAAAATGTATAGTTTTCTTAACATTTGATTTTCTTAAACCATTTTGCTTGAGTTTTTGTATGCCTTTTAGTTGTATTTATAAAAAATAACACGTATTCTTCACTCCTACGATGCCATCTACAAATATCTCCTTTGTGCTTTCTCCTTGGATTCATCTGTTAAAATAAAAATAAATAAAAGATGTCATCAGCAAATATGCAAATGTGAAACCATAGTTTTCTTATCTCCGAATAAATTGTCGGTCAATAAGCATATGGTAGGGACCCCAAAAAAAGGGCATTTCCCGGGGTATATAACTCATCGCTGGGAATGGTTTTGCGGTCTCTGGCTTCTGACAGACTTCCCCGCGGACTCTGATGATGCCAACTATATTTCATCCCAATAAAATATGAAATATTACAACGACCAGAGATTAGGAATATGGCATTTTTTCGGCCTCGTATCGCTGAAATCATAACTCAACTTGTCCGGCATTATGTAATCCAACACCAGAACATAAAGTGCACGAGATGTGGCACTCGTTACGTTACGCTCTATGTTAATATTATGCGATAATTTATGGCACTTGCCCCGATTTCTGTGTCACCGCTGGCGTTTCGCCTTTGAGTATAAATAACAAATTTCGGTTTACGACACCGCTGACCTTCGCTGACCTGCCTCCCAGCCACCCCCGCCACCCCCTTCGCCCGCTACCCCCAATTTGTAGAGAGTATCTCTGGGGGCCACAGATCATTTGACAAGTCGAAGACAACAACGGGCGGCTTTGTTCTCCATCCAAAGCATTTGATTTGTGTGCCATTAAATGCAAAGAATATTGGGGGTCATTCTAAAGATTAGAAACTATAACTAAAATTGGTTATATTGTAGCAGAAAACATGTTTGAATTTTATGCCAAGGAATAGTAGTTTTATAAAGTGCGGAAAATAAAAATTCTAAGTTATCTATATGTTACAGATGTGTGTGAGGGAATATTCTGTAACAGAATTTTCGTGTGAGAAACTAAATGTATAAACTATTAAAAATAAATGCCACTTGTGAAATTCCCACTCATTAAATACGGAGAATATGTGAAGCATATGGAAAATGCTTCTCCTAAATGGCAATTTGGGAATTGGTTGCCTCTCGCATTTCCCACTATGAAATACTATGCCTTGGCTTCATTTTAATTGCAACCATTAGGTTTAATGTATTTTTGGGGTATAATAAACACAGGATTTTCATTTAAAATGAGTGTAGTTTTTATTGCGGAAAATAGTTTAATCAATATTTAACTTAATGCTATACATATTGTTTAAGTTTTCAATTCATTAGTGAATGGGGCTCTTCAGCTGCGCTCTGATTATCTGGCTGTAATAAATATGTTGGCAGCGAATCGAAAATAAATATTGTTTCAATTTATCGGCCGGGGCTTGGTTAAAATGCATTCGGCACCAGCAGCACATGCTGTCGACAGACAGGCGGACGGACAGACAAACTGCAGCATAAATCATCTTCATTTTCATCTGCAGCTACAAGTTGCAGCGAAGCGTTCGCGTTCGCGTACTTGCCACATGCTGCCAAATGTTGGAGAGGTTCTTTCTTCAGCCGCTCCCTCCCACATAAACATTTCCCCTTCCATGGATAAATGCACTTGAAATAAAAATGAAAACAAACAGGAACCAATTGAAAGATATTGACTTGAAAATATATCCAGAATCCTGCATGAGTTTTACCAAAATATCTCTTTAAATATATTTCTTAAATTCTGGAAAATACTTTAAACATTTGTTTAAATTAATTTATATGTTCTAAGTTTAAAAAATTATAATTTAGACTGATTTTTGGTATCTCAAAATGAGTATTGCAAACGTCAGAAACCCTTCTTTAGGAATATTCAAAACAAATAATTTCTTTACAACTTACTTAATTTAAATTAATACTTATTTAATTTTAGAAAACCAACATAAAATTTCCAAAAGTTTTTTATAATGTTTATGTAATATATATATATATTTTAATATCTCAAAAATTTTATTTCACCCTTTTAAACCTTTTTAAAGGAATTTACGCAAAGACACATCTTTGAAAAGTTTTCAAGTGTCTAATAATTTCTACAAGACTTCTATTGTTTTAAAAAATTCAAAATAAAATTTCTAAAGGTTTCCCACCATTTATATTTAAAATACATATTTCTTAAAATATTTTCCAAGGAATACATATTTTTTCCCAGTGCCAAATTCGATTCTTATTCCCATTTCCCCTTCACTCGAGTTGCATCTGCAGTGGCTGCGCCGACACTATGCCTTTGATTTATGGGCCAGCTTCCAATATAATTATGTTGTATCCGAAAAATCGAGCGAGCGATGGATGCACGGAGTAGAGCAGAAATTTCGGCTATTTTCGAAACTGAAAAAAAAGAGCGTTTCTTTTGGGAAATTGTCGCTATCCACGCATCAAACTGGGGCGGACTGGGACGCTTCTATTCCATTCCAAGCCATACCATTCGATTCCATTCTATTTTAATTAAAATTTAACTTGCCAAAAAGAGGAAGAAAATGTAAATTGATTTATGGCCCCCAGCCACCAGTATGGTGTGGTGCACCAGCCCCATCGATGTTTGGGATTTATCCACCGAATCGAGTGCTAGAAAAATATGTATTACAAAAATGGGGCTAATCTTTCTGACATGTGGTGGCAATGGGAATGGATGCGTGCTTTGGAAATGTAAAATGATAAGTATTTAGTTGAATAAATAATCTTCAAAAATAATAAAATATAAACAAAGAAAATCTGGGTATTATTTGAACTAAAATTAATAACATGTTAGTTATACTTTAATATCTAAGACGCTGTTGAATATTTATTCCCTTTATCAAATTTGAATAATTTTGTCAGTTTGTTTTATTATTTTTTTTATTTCTCCTACTCTAAAATATGATTGATTTTTTTGTGCATCTGTTCATTAGTGTAGCAGTTGCATTTGCAGCCATATTTTATCCTACAGATTTGATATATGAGTGTAGAAATTAAAACCGAACCATATACGTTATCTCTTTGATGCATCTGCCTCGCAACACACCCCCTTCTCTGGCCATTTTAAGAATGATTGAGCATGGAACACGAACATATATATATTCTTATATATATGTACATATATATATATATAGGAGCGGAGTAAAATCAACACACCACATACATAGCCTCACATAAATAAATCTGTCAAGTGTTGTGCATAAATATATCTCGGCAACATGTTGTTATGCTTTGTTGTTGCCTCAGGATGTTGCTGCTGCTGTTGCTTTCCTCCTTGATTTTATTTTATTTATTATACTTTTGCTTATGCCTTTGTTGTTGCAGCAATTTTTGATGTTGCACAGGAAGAAAAATTAGAGCATGGTAAAAAAATATGTAATTAATTAAGATAAATATACCTTAAAGAATATTTATTTAGTTAGCTTCTGATAAATCTAATAAGAAATTTAAATTCATTTTCTTGAATTTAAATAGTTTTTCATAAAGAACATAATTTTCTCAATTAATTAACTCACAGTTTAGTTATTAAATATTATTGAAAGATGAATTCCTATATTTAAAATCACTTTTATTTTAAAAATCCTTAAAATCTTGAATATTTTTCTTCCAACAGTATTTCAATTTCATGTACAAATATAATTTATTAAAATAAATAAAAATCTGCCAAAAATAAAAACCAATTTGTGAGTGTTTCTTTTTTTCCTGTTGTTGATTTTTCCATAATTGTTGCTGCATTGGATGCTGCTGTTGCTGCTGCTGCTGCTGCTGTTGCTGCTGCTGATGCTGCAGATGCTGCTGCTGCTGCTGCTGATGCTGCTGCTGCTGCTGCTGCTGCTGCTGTTGCTGCTGATGCTGAAAATTTGTGTTGTTGTTTTCGGGGCAGCTCCTTCTGCTGCTGTTGCTTTAATTAAATGCTGCAATCAACTGCGTAGCGCGATATTTCCAATGAAAAATTACGAAAAAGTGGCAAAGGCAACGAAGACATCGGTGGAGCTGCCGGCGCAGTGGGGTTAAGAGGGGCTGCTGCCTGACAGGGGTTAAGAGATGGGTGCGAAGGGGGGAAGGGAGCAGCCATTTGGCCGGCGGGCTGTGCCTCGTCGTGTTTGTGCATTGAGAAAATTGTGTCCGTTGCACATTTGTTGACTTTGCCACTTGCCTGCGTGTCCGCGTCCCCTTGTCCCCCCTCCTGCCACCACCACCCCCCCTCACCCCCCTCTTGGCGCCCAACAAAAAGGCTGGCTGAATTAAATTCATAATTAATGCGTTGCATGCACGCACACACACACTCGCAGCGCACATTGTGGCATGGACACGTATGTGGCAAGTATGTATAGGCAGACAGTGGCGTTCTCAAAAGGGGTTTCAGAATTTATTTAAATATTTTATTTCTTGTTTTTAACTTGTATTTAAACAATTTTTACAGTTTAAGAAACCTTCTTAATTTGTATACCATTGCAGGGTATTATAATTTTAGTCAATTGCTTTAAATTCAGTGAAGGAGTCATTTTCGACCCTATAAATCATATATATTCTTGATCAGGATCAACAGCCAAGTCGATCTAGCCATGTCCGGTCAAAAAAATAAATTTTCAAAAATTTTTCGAAATTACAAAATTTTATAAGGGGTACCATCATTTAAATTTTCAAAAATTGGAAAAAATTTTAATTTTCTTAAATTTGAAGTTAAGTATGCAGATTTATTAATCTAATAAAAACTAACATGGCAAAGCTTTCCAAATTAAAATTAATGATTTTTTGTCTTAGTTATTAATTTTTTAAACTTTGATTTATTAAAAAATAATGTGAATATTTTTAGCTTAAGCGAGATCCGATTAGATATTATTATTAAATTGCTAAGTGCTAACTTCGTCTTCCCTAAGTCCGTTTCCTTCGTAGTTTTCTATTATTTAACAATAAATTAAACAAAAATAAATAAATAAATATGTTTCTCACTAATTAATATCCCTTTTATTTAAGTTCTGCCCCACCATTGTTCAGATACATATGAAACAGCTACCGTTGCCTCTTTTTGTTGCCTGACACGTTTATTAATACTGATTTTTTCGGAATACCCTTAAATAAGGGAATAACCGAATGAGCTAACACCTGAAGCAGAATTGCACAAAATTTATAAAAATATTAAATATTAAATATAAATAAAAGCATATTGTTAAATAAATTTATTTTCTCTTTGGTGCTTTTTTAGTCATTAATTACTTATACTAAAATACTTTGCGTTGTATACAAAACTTTCTAAGTAATTAAGTACCTTAAAATATAATATTTATAAACAAAATTCCCTTAAAAAAAATAGTGCATTAATTTGTCAGTCTTGATATTTTTTAAATATTTTTTTTTTAATTTTGTTTTAGCTTTCAGTTTGACTTTACTCTGGGCATATTTTACAGGCAATTTTTGCCCTTTTGTTGGTGTATTCTTGTGTGATTGCGTTCTGGTTCGCCTTGCTGACTTTGGCTTTATTTTTTATTTCGATTTTTTTTCTTTCCTTTGCATTTTTATAACGAATTTTGATTTTATGCCAAAAGCACGCAATTAGAATTTATTTCTTGTTCATTTTGCCGTTGTTGTTCGCATTTATCCATTATGCGTGTTTTGCCTTCTTGCATCGGCACGCAATTTTGTTCTTCAAACAAGAAGCAAAATAACAACACGATGAAGAGGAACATGGTGTGTTTGTATATAGATTGTATATAAAAGTACAGAAACAGAATGACTGAGCGTTTGCCTGCATGGAACGGACAAAATGTGGCAACTCACCCACTAGAAAATGAAAAGAAAACGGGGTCCCGGGAAAGAGGCGAAGGAAAACAGAAGGGGAGAATGTCACCGATTAGGTGTAATTTGTATTTAATGATTCATTAAAGCAATTTTAGTGTCAATCATTTTAATTTGAATGGCCTATCAGCAAGTGCCATCAGGTGACGAAATTAATCAAATTTCATATCAAATGTGTCAGCACAAAAATGTTGCCCAAAAAAAAAGGTTTCGGCCAGACTTTCACATTTTTGGGAGGGTTAAAAAGAAGTTTGAGACTTTCAAAAAGTGGTAAGAAATTAATTATTCTTATAGAAATTAAAATTTATTAATTGTGATTATGATTAATAGTTAAATTAATAGATTTTTTGATTTAATTGAATTTAATTGTGTTTAGAATAAATGATTTCTTTAAAAATATCATAGGTAATACTCATTATTATAGCATTTCTTTTGTTCAAAAAACTTCATTGTTAAGAAAAATTGTTCATATATTCATTATCTATATATGAATTATTTAAGAAGTAATTAGTTATTACAGTAGGTTTATTGATTTGTTTTAAATATTTTAAAGACTTCTTTACTGCGTTTCAAGCAAAATATAATTGATAATTTGCTAATTAATTTATTAAAAATTTTCCAATAGCAGAATAATACTTTCTCAAATGTCTTATAATAGTTTCAATGCAAAAATACACAATTTTTGAATTTTAGAATATTATTCTTTAAAAGAAGAATAAAAACCCCATTAAAAGTCTGCAATAAAAGCAGTAATTCATTTTTATATTTATGATTTCCCCTTTAAATAATAAGATTAAAGTGCTCCTTGCTGATCGCTTCATAATCAAAGAGTAATTACAGATAATTACCACAATTAGGCACAATTAAAGTACTATATGCTCTGAAAAAATACAAATTAGCTTCTTTAAAGCACTTGCAATCGAGGAAAATGCACACTTCAATTTAAGGTTGCATAAAAAGCGGTCTGATTTATTCATAGATTCAGCTTTCCATCTCTCACTCAGTCCGGTAGCCAGGTTTTATTAATTGCCACCGCGTTTTTTATTCTGGTTTTCTGCTTTATGTTCCCTTTTTTTTTATATATTGTACATTTATTCCTCTTCTCCGGGGGCTTTTAGTTTTTTGTTTTTTTCGTTTTTTAAAGCCGCATTGGTAAAGGTGTACGCAATTATTTATTTGCATAAGGAAAAACCATGCAAACGGTAAAATGGCACGTAAAAATGTATTTAATTATAATTATTGCGCTTCTATTTGCCATGCCGCCGGCCCCGATTGTCGCTGCTGCTACTGTGCTCCCTGGGCTGCTTATTTTGTGTTTTTATTGCCGGACTGTTCAGGAAAATTATAGTAAATATAAATAATAAAACACGGTCCCGGTGGACAAAGCGAGGAGGGGGGGGCTGGCTCCACCGAATGATAAAGTGCATTAAAATGCACGCAAAGGGGTGGTGGCAAGCGCGAGCTCCGAGATGGGAAAGGGGCGGCCCTGCCACGCCTCCGAAAACCGCAATTAAATTGCATGGCACGCAACAGGACGCACGACTCGATAAATTGTTTTTTTGCTCTTCTTTTGGGTTTTTTTGTGAGAGTTTTCTATGGCGAAATGCCATCCCAACCGCCGCCGCCTTCCTGCGACTCCTGGTGGCAGTGGACACTGGCTATAGCCGCTTATTATCGCAGCTAAATTATTCAGCCGGCCGACAGTTGGACAGCAGGAGGAGCTGCTCCAGGTTAGAGTTTCTGCGATTGTCCAGGGCGGAGGAAGGCCATAAATTTCCACTGCACTCTGGACTCCGGCACTGTGAATGGAACGGAAAATTGCCTCTGGTCTAATGACTGCCACTGGAGGCGACGCGGCCTAATGAAATCCCATAAAGCGACAGGCAGCTCGGTAATTAGTGCTAACCGATCTGGGTTGATTTTTCCAGAGGCCCTAAAGGTCTACTCTATAACATGGAAATGGAAAATTTCTCTAAATTGCAGTTTAAAGTAAGTCATTATTATTTTTAAACAAATATCTGACTATATTTCTGGTAAAAATAATATTTTTTTTACCATTTAGAGTCAGACGGAAAGGGCTCAGCAATAAAAATAGTCTTATATAGGTTTTTACCAAATTATATTCTTCAATATTTTGACATCTTGTAAAACAAAAAATATGTATAGAGAAATGTATAATTAAATAATTATTTAATAGTTTTTGTATTATTAATATTAGTTTCTATTATTTTTGAAATATTTCCTAACACTTTATACTTCTTTAATACCAAATATCTTCTATTAAAATGAATAAAATAGAATGAATTATTTATTAGAAACCCTGTTATAATGTCAAGTGAAAATCATCTTTAACATATATTATTTTAGACTTTGAAATAGAGTTTTAGTATTATTAATTTTAATTTATATTATTTGTGATATATACTTAATCTAATACCTACTACCAGATTAATTCTAAATATCTTCATTTCAAATAGTTATTTAAGAAGAAAAATAGTTTTAAATAGTTATTTAAAGGCGATCATATTTTAAGTCTTTGAAATAAGGCTTGAGTATGAACATTTGTAGGTTCCATTATTTTTAAAATATTACCAATTACTAATAATTTACAAGAAGCCCTATTATAATGTGTAAACTTTTAATAAGGGCCTTTGTATGATTAATCTTAGTTTATATTATTTTTAAAATATTCCCTAATACCAAATACCTTCTTATAAATAAATATCTGCTCTTCAAAAAAATAAATTATTAAATATAAAAAACCCTATTATAATGTCTAGTGAAAATCATGTACAAAAGTGATCACAATTTAAGAGTTTAAAACGGCAATCAGCAGCATCGCATCGCATCGCATCGCACAGAGTTAAAGCATTGAAGTTCGGGTTTTATGGCCCATTTTAGAACAGCGAATAGATACAAGAAAGAGCGATCTTCATGGGGAGATACACAAAGTAGTTTACCCATTTAATAGGTCAGCTCTCGACGGCGGAGAAAGGCAGGCCAACCCAGGCCAGGCCTGGCAAGTCGGCTATCAAATGTGCCCCCATCGCCATTGTCCCGCATGCATAAGTGTTCGTCGCACACTGTAGTGTGTTCTTTTGCTTTTTTTCGTGGCTGCGAGAGTGTGTGCATGAGTGCATATACAATGGAAGTCAGAGAAATAGTTACACTAATATATATTAATATTTATTTTAACATCAAATAATAATTAACAGAAACTTTGGCATGCTTCAAACATAAACTTCACTTCCTAAAAAGGATAACTACATAAAATATTTAAAAATTAACAGAGAGATCTTGCTTCATGACTCTTCTTTAAATTGTATCCCTGCTCAAATTCTTCTATAGGTCCTTTTCTCCTCCCACCTGGGAGTCTCGGATAGTGGTCGTTTTCTTTCTTGGACCACTCTCCTGGGCTCCCTGACAGGACATCTCTGAATTGGTATCAGTGGCGGCATTACAAAGTTTTCAATATCGAAACGTCGACTGGTGGAAGCTACTGTAATTACCCTTCTAGCAGATTCCACCTTAACTTCTGACGAGAAGGCTGGTTTCACCTTGGGCTCGCCCTGCTCATCGAGGCCCAGCACTTGGAAGACATCCTCAAAGGAGACTGGACCCTTCAGAACACCCACGTTGCCCCTCACATCGATGCCTCGCAGGTCCAAGCAGATGGATTCGATGGCTCGCCAACGGTCCACATCATTTCCAGCTGTTTGCCTGGTTTCCGGATTACAGATCTGCCCCAAGGCATGCTGGCACACGTTGCCCGAGTGCCAGACAGTGGGCAAAATCCTTTGGCTGGTCCGAAATCGCCGAAGAGAGACGACCACCGCCGGCTTGGGCTTCTGATATGTTGGTGCCTTCTCAGCCGGAGTCTCCTCCACAAGCAGTGCCCGGTCTCTCTTCAACTGACCTCTGGTTACCATACCCCTAGGCGCAGTTCCGACCCTAGCCCTTGGATTATAATCCGGATCGACCTTAATGGACAGCACACGTTTGATGCCCGAGCCTTTGGGCTTGGCTTCCGAATCCTCTTCCAGGTGCTGACTACTTGACAGCTTCAGGGGATCTTCGGCCTGTTGGAAGAATTTAGATCCGAATATGGATGAGGAAGCCATTGCGGCCATGGCATCCTTGCTCGTGCTGGGCATGTTGTCCAGCTGGCTAACGGCCAGAGGACTCGGGCGCCTGCGCACAAGCGATTTCTCGGTTTTCTGGAAATAGTTTTCCTGCAGGAATATTAATTAAGTAATAATTATTTAGGGATTACTGTTGGCACACTTACCATTTCGATTCTGGGTAGGATCCACTTTATTTTCTTTGAAGATTCTTAGGAAAAAAGCACATGGGCTTGGCGCACACGTGCAGAAAGAAAAGTTGGCGGTATTGGCAGGATAGGTTTTCTTCAGGAATATTTTACTTTCCCCCTTGTTTTTAAAAGTTTAAAAATTGTTATAAAAGCAAGCAATCTAATTTATAAGTTATATTGAAACCAAAATTGAAAAGAACGCAATTTTAAACACTTTTCTGGTTGTTCACAAAAATTCTGATGGCTGATTAGCGCTGCCAACTAAGTAAAAAATTTGACTTATATGGGATAAAGTGCTGCCAACTGTCTTCCAAAAGAGAAATTATATAGTATAACTTGCTAGTAATAAAGTTGCAACTATGCAAATAATCCCAAGTCTTAGTTGGCTAAAGTTCTTGTTTATGTTTTTTTTTTTTTTGCTATTTTTTAAAAGTTCTAATATAGAGTGCCAACTTGCTTCCAATAAGGCGAAACCAGCAGGTCTGCCAACTTGCTTTAAAGGCGCCATTCAAAGGACCACATAGTGACGAAGGTATTATATAAATCAATAAAAATATATCTGTAAGAAATCTTTGTTGTTTATTTTTGAATTCATGAAAATTATATATATTTGGATTTTATTTTTTTAATAATATTTCTTTAACACTATTTTTGTGGCCACAACCATATAAGAGCATATATAATGTACCTGAGGAGCGGACATCTCTCTCGCCCGACACCCGCTGAGCCAACACATATATCCGCTGGAACAGTAGCCGGCACAGATGGGGAGCGTAGGCCGGAGTTCCAGGTCTTTACGATCGTCCCCCCCTTCAGCTTCAGTCGGCTCGAACGTCCACAAATCCCCCATACCCAATCCCAGTCCCATTCCCATACCCATTCCGAGAGACCCATTCCCATTCCCCATACCCATTCCCCATACCCATCGCCATGCCCCAATCCCCCAGCTCCATTCAGCGCATGTCATGTCTCGTATCTTTTGTGCTAATCGTAAATAACTGTCGAAATTTTTTGCTACTGTATGTGATTTGCACATGGCATGAGGATGAAAAGGAGTTGCGAACTCACTCCACACGGCTTTGGGCCACTTGCCGCCTGCCCCTTGGTCCACGGGGCGGATGGGATACGCTTCTCGGATGGGGATGCTGCGCCTTAAATGCGATCCTCAGCGCTCCTCAACTTGCTGTTTTTGTTGCTGTTGTGTTATCTCTGATGTTGGCAATCGGTGCCATTGCACAATGGGTCAATATTGTGGATTTGTGGTATTATTCAATTAATTATTGCTAAGGGAAAACGTCCTATGAAATGTATTTAAATTCGTTGATGGCGTTACTATATAAAATTCGTGATTTGTGGTACTAATTAAATAATTATTGTCAAAGGATGTGCATCATTTATTTATTATCATTTATTACTTATGGATATGTTTATATATTATATTATAATTTTATATTCAATTAATTATTGCTAAGGGAAAACGTCCTATGAAATGTACTTAAATTCGTTGATGAAGTTAATCTACATTATTCGTGATTTGTGGTACTATTTAAATAATTATTGCCAAAGGATATTTTTTATCATTTATTTATTATTATTATTTATTTATTATCATTTATCATATATGGAAATTTTTATATGAACATTTTTTCTAAAAATCGTAGTTTAAAAAACTAATAACCAAGCGAAAAACCCATTAATTTTATTTCTGAAAGCTTTCCTATGTTAGTTTTTATAAGGCTAATAAATCTGCATACTTAATTTGATATTTAAGAAAATTAAAATTTTTGCCAATTTTTGAAAAATTTAACGATGTAACCTATTATCTTTTTTTTAAATTTCGGAAAAATTTTCAAAAATTTATTTTTTGACAAGACATGCCTAGATCGACTCGGCTGTTGATGCTGATCAAGAATATATATGATATATAGGGTAGGAAATGACTCCTTCACAGTCTTACAAGCTTCTGATTAAACTGAAAATACCCTGCAAAGGTATAGAAATTGCACCTAAAATAAAAAATATGAAAATGCAGTTGAAAAATTATTTGGTCTTAACTTATCCCAAAAGAAACTAATTGAAAACGATGTACAGAAACTATCCAAATATTGTCCCCATATCTTACCCTTTTCACTCATGTATTATAATGGGTATTATTCCATCACCCACATATCACCTAGGATAGGCCTAATCCAGGGTGCATGTACATTTTTGACAGCACTCTTCATCGACCTAATCCACTGTGATTCACTGATGGGGAAACGGACCGACGACTGGTCGGATGGCTGGCTGTTAAGGCCTCTTTATATGCGCACCTTAAAAAACAACAACAAGAGATGCTTAATGCTGTTTTCTGACTTTTAATACCCGGTAGTTGAAGAGTGCAAGGGTATCTTAGAATTCAGCAAAGCTTGCCACAAGGGAAAATTAAGTGTTTTTAGACGCATCGATCTAGTGAGAGAATTAAGAAACTTGTTAAAGATTCAAGAAAACATTTATCTCTAATTAAAAAGGGTATAGTAAATCAGTTAGTTTTAGTTTTCATAATTTTATTTAAAAAATTATTAAGTTTTGGGGTATTAAGTTGTCGGGGCACTTTGCTCATACTTTACTTCTTGTATGATTTTTTTGTTTTTGCCTTGTGAACGGGGCACACTTATAGCCACGCAGTCGAAGATACATACAACAACACACAGTCACTTAGAGATTCAGATACAGATGCAGGGGGCATAGGCTTGAAACCGGAGTTGGAGCTGCGATTGAAGTTGGACTTTTAGCCTGAAGCCTAAGGTCTGCACAGGGAAAAATTGTGCTTAAATATGTATTGATTAATTTAAAAATAATGAAAAATATTTTATTAAGACAAGGCTTTTTAATATTGCTAAAAAATCCAAAAGAAAACTAATAAAAGCACTCAAACCAAAGCATTTCTACCACTTTTTAAAGGCAGAATTAATTAAATTAACTTAAAAAATATTATTAAAATTTGATTTCAGTTAATACCAATACATATATTCTTTGATTCAATATTTTCTTTGTGTGTTGTTGGATTTGCTTTGGTTTTTTCCACTTATTTTGGTTTTTTGTTTAAGGCATAGCCAGAGCCACGAAGCGAACTGAGTAAAAACATGTTTGGATTTAATTCTTTTTATTTATTTTCACCAACGTTGCTGTCTTTTTTTTCTTTTATTTTTTGTTTGTGCCATGTTGCTTTCTTTCGTTGCTTTTTGGACATGTATCCGAAAGATACTTTTTGTTGTTGCTTGTGTGTGCCACACGATGATGACGCTGACAAAGGTCTCTCCGCCCGCTGCCCCTCCCCCCCGCCCCGTACGCGATTTTAATGAAGCACTTAAAAAGCATAAATGAAAATAAAAACCCAACGAAGGCAACAGACAGCAGAGATACCTCTCAACCCTCCTGCAGATCCGCAGAACGACAATTGATGTGGACCCTGGGTGTGTGTGTGTGTGCCTGGGTCTGGACCTCAATCTGGAGCCTGGAGAACCGGGGTATCTTTGTATCTGCCTGCAGTTGATGGGCGGCTGTCCGGGGCTGGGGATACATCCCCGAGATACATTACTTTTTACTGTCGAAGTTTGTCCACAAGCATTGGCAGAACACCGAGTTATGGATACAGTGGAACCTGTCAAGATGGATGGGTTATCTTCTAGGAGAAGCAAGCCTCAACTAAAGACAATGTAAATAACTAATTAAAAATTTGTAAAAATATATCCAAGTTCATGGAAGTTTCCCACCAAAAGCAGTCCTTACTGTACTCACAAGTATCTTCTGCCCGGACTCAAATTAATTCTAATCTAGCAAATTACGGTGGACCATTTATGCTGCCATAAAAATTAAAGACGCCGCTCCCTCTTCCCATTTTTTTTTTGGCCGATAAGAAAGTGCGTGTGCGTTCATTATGCGGCTTTCGGTGAGGGAGGCTCATAGTTACGCATCTCGCAGATACATTACACAGATACACACAGAGTCATATCTGGCAGCAGTAGCCAATAAAACGGAGGGCATTAAAAACATTAACAGCCGCATTACGGATGCAGGGAGAGATGGAGATGGAGATGGAGTGGCCATCTCGGATTGATAGAGTCGCCACTGACAATTGCCATTGTCGTTGAATAATTAAGCAGGGGCACGACTAAGTATCTCAACCCCGGCCATCTTCGACCAGTTCATTGCTAAATTATGCCGGCAAACAGGGCCCATTCCAGCCAGCCAGTCGGTCACATCGTAGATACCCAGCAATTGGCACTAATCGAATTGATTCTTGAGTGACTTTCATCTCGGTTTATATGACTCGTTTCAATTCGCCTTTTTTATGCCAGGAATTAATTGTTATGTGGAACAGCCTTCGGATGGAGAAGCCAAACTAATTGCTGTACTCAAGCGATTTGTGCATAAACATCGGGGTACTTGAGTTAATATTTAAGTGTAAGTCATTAACATTAATATTTTAGAATGGTCCATAAACCCAGAGATAATTGATGTTCTTCTATTTAACGCAAGGAACCCATCCATAAAGATTCTGATTTATGCAAATGTGCATCTTTTAATTAAAAAGCAAGGATAAGGAGAGAGGATCCAAGGACATAAGTCATGGATATGCATCTATAAATATTTTTATTTATAAAAACATTCATATAATAAAAATATATATATAAAATAATGCTAATGAATATTTTAAGAGAGATTTGTATACCCTTGCAGGGTAATATAATTTTAATCAGAAGCTTGTAACGCTGTAAAGGAGTGATTTTCGAACCTATAAATTAGTTATGCTTTGTTTTAAGTATTTTAAACATTAATTTGTCAACAAAAAGTCATATAAAAATATCCATAAATATTTATTTAAGTAATTCAAATATATTCAACTAAGTTATGATCGATTATCAACATGATCCTGTAATTCAAACCAAATTGAAAGAGTATATGAACTCCTGCTGTAATTTTTTGAGACATGTCTCTCTAATTAATATCTAATTATTAAATAAAAACAAATAAATAACCTATAGAATTAATAAAAAATCCCTTTTTAAAAAGAAAATTCTTTCTAAAGAACTCAAAACTCATATAAAACCCCAGAAAGATACATAGGTAGGTCAGTGCTGCTTTCATCAATTTGGAATGCTATTTAGGCTTGCGTTACGACCACTAAAACGCTCAACATATTCGAGTAGATTTATTTCTGAATTCGAAATCGTTGCAAAATGGCTTGTTTTGTTTATTTTGAGTAACACAAATCCGCTCCCGAGCGCAAAGCGAACACCCCACTATGTAAATAGTTGACCACCTCTGATTTATGCCGAATCTCGTTTGTTTTGCCGTCTCGCTCTCGGGGTAACTGGGGTGTGCTGCTTGCGGGGGAGCGGGGGCGAGGGTGGCGAGTGGGGGGTCGCTGCTCGGCATCGGGGTCTGGGGCACTGAGTAAATGAACGCAGCGCTGCGTTGGGCACTCGGCTGCGCCTACGAAAGCTAGAGCCCAATACCAATGCAATTTGCAGTGTGCGTGTGCCGGCGAGCGGGCGGCGGGCGGCGGGTGTGAGGGAGTGCTGCATTCGTGTGCAGTTGTAGTTGCGGGTTCATTGCACGTACAGTCACACACACACGAAAACGCACAGCACCCAAAACGGCAAACGGCGAACAAAAATGAACGACCAAACAACCAGGCGACCGACCAACCGACCCACCAGTGATGCCACTTTGAAGTAAGCTAGCTATCTTTGGCGGGATAAAGCTAAAGAAAGTAAGATAAAACAAGAAAGACAGCTAATTTAGCACGGCGAAGCTTGGATACTCTTGCAGAATGAAATTCTATAGTTAACAATTAATACAAAATAAGTTATATATATATATACGTTAAAGAAAACATCAAAGTAAAGCCCACATTCATTACATACATATTATATACAGTTTTACAGTTACGGATTTACATTCAAAGTTTTGCTTTATTTTTTTACATTTAACGATCGATTATTTGGCATCTACATATATAATATATTAGTCGGATTTTCATAAAACTTTAACCTAAACCTCTGAAATATATGTATATATCCAGAAATTAAATGAAAATATGTTAAAATTTTCTTCAAAAAATTTCCCGAAAGTTCCTTTGGCTGTTATATACTATAATATTCGGACTTTTTCTAAAATTAAAACAGAAAATTTAAAAAGTTATAATTATTTATCTTAAAAAACGTTCTGATTGTTCCTATGACAGCTAAACGACTTTTTTCTAAAATTAAAACAGAAAATTTAGAACAATATAAAACGGTTATATATCAAATTAGATAAAAATATGTTGAAAACTTGAAATATTATAAATATTTATCTTAAAAAATGTTCTGATTGTTCCTATGACAGTTAAACGACTTTTTTATAAAATTAAAACAGAAAATTTAGAACAATTCAAAACGGCTATATATCAAATTAGATAACATATGAAAACTTAAAAAGTTCTAATTATTTTACTTAAAAAATGTTCTGATTGTTTCTATGACAGTTATGACGATTTTCATGAAATTGAAATCGAAGATCTGAAATAATGAAAAATGGCTAAATCTCAAATTAGATAGAAATATCTTGAAAACTGGAAAAGTAATTCATATGTTTAAATATTTTTAACCTTACTATAATATATACTCACCCGACGCAGTCCGTTCCGCCTCATGTACATACATATGAACTATTGACAGTATAGAATAAATACTAACTGAAAACTTTCATAGCTTCTTTTAAATAGCTTAAAAACTGAAAGACTAGTTTGAGTATATACGGATACACGAGGGACATGGCTAGATCAACAAACATGTTCGTGCAGATCAAGAATATATATATTTTATAAGGCTGAAAATTACACCTGTCCTCGTTGCATATTTTTGACTTGCATTCAAGTCTATACAGAAGACATATATTATGCAGTATAACATTTACTTAAGTTTCTTAGTTTCTATTATTTTAATACGAATTTGATCGCTTATTACACTATTTATCTACATATTCCATGTGTTAAAGCATAATACGATCTATATTTATTGACGAGTCGACTTAAATAGTTAGGAAAATGCGCTACTTATTGTTGTTAATGATTTTTTATATTCAATTAAAATTAAAGCTAGATGTGACATCACTGGCCATGCAACATGCCACCTTCGCGTTGCCTGGCTGTTGCACCGTTCGTCGTTTGCTTTGTCGCTTTGTTGCGTGTTCGTGCGGCAGTTGTTGTTGCCATTGCTGTAGCTGCTGGGTCTCCGGTTTAGACAGCCGGGCTTCGGACTCCGGGTCTCCTGCCCCCACCCCCCTCTGCACCGTCCAGTGTGCTCTCTGCGCCCCATCCGCACCTGCCCCCCCGGTCCTAGCCGTGTCTCTCGTCTTCGGTCATCGTGGATTTCAGTGCTCTCTGTTTTGCGGACCTGCAGTTTGCTCTGCAGTCGGCGCTGCTCTTTTGTTTCGCTTTTCGCTGCTTCTAATGCTCTTGCTGCCTCCTCGCCTCCTCGCCACCTCGCCCGCACCTCCCACTCCTCGCCACATTTCGATGGCTCCAAGCCGCCTTCTGCTGGCAGTGCGACCGGGAGAGAGTGAGTGTGAGAGAGGGAGCGTGAACGAAAGAGAGGTAGCTTGTTTATCGTGGCCTTTCTTTTGGGCTGCCAGCCCGCTGTTTTTCTCCTTCTTCTTTCATTGTTTTTCTTTTCAGTTGTTTTTCGGTTTTTGCAGCTCTGAGCTTCTCTGCTTCTCCGCTGCTGTCGTCGCTGCCTTTCTGCTGCTGCTCCTCCGTCTCCATGTTGTTGCTTTTTGTCTGTCTCCTCTTTGGTCTTGTTGCTTTTGTCTGTTTTGCCTTTTCGCTTTGCCATCTTACACACACACAGTCACACCTACGCCAGCCAAGAGACTTTTGTATGTAAAACTGACGTCGCTGCTTTATTTTTTCCCCGTATTTTTTTTGCACATTCTGCCTGTTCTCTCTTCTCGCCTGCATTTTGTGTATCTCATCTCGTGTACGCTTTCGCTGCCTTTCCAATCTCTTCGGCATCGGGGCAACAACAGCAACTACAACCAAAAGCTGGCGTCGCTGTCGCCGTCGTCGTCGCCGTCATCGTTTTCTCTATTTTCCTCAATCGCTCTGCCTTTTCATTTTCAATTCGCATATTTTTGCAAACTCTACTTTCAGTTATTCGCCGATAATTGATGTCAAAGGACGCAGTTGTGCTCCGCCGGCGCTGTCTCGTTGCCTCTTGGACTCGACGCGGCAGGGACTAGTTGCCACACCAGTTCCACCTACCCTTCTCCCCAACGAAGCTCCCTTTCCAGCGTGACCATGCCCAAGGAGGATCCCTTTGTCAATCGCGCCCAGCTCCTGAAGGCGATCAAGAAGTATCCGGAGATCTGGGACTCCAACAACAAGTTGCACATGTGCCGCAGCGTCACATCCCCCATGTGGACCGAGATCGCCGAGCAGTTCGGCGGCCATGTGCCGACAGGTGAGTGCTAAGGAGTGCAGGAGCGAGTGTGATAGCAGTACAAATCTGAGTGCACACACTCTCTCTCTCTCTCTTGCAATTTTTCAAGCTCTATTTTGTTCGTCGCTTTCCAACTACTGTTTGCTTGCTCTCTCTCTGCTCGAGCTCTCTCTTTGCCTTGGATGGCTTGCTATCCTGCTTTCCTGAAGAAGGAGAGAGGACATTTTTGTTTAATAAAATAAATAAAATAGCTTTATTAATTGCTTAATAACTATATTATTAAATATGTCAATGACACTCGGTAATCCTTTGTTTAATCAATCAAAATAAATACACACTGCGTCACGTTATGATGCTCCTTTTTACGTTATTGCTATTAATATAATGTCGCAACTGTATTTTACCAATTTTTCTGTGTTCTATTCTTTCCCACTTTGTACACTATTGTTTTTTTTTTTTTTTTTTGTCTAAATATAGCCAAAGGTTATGGCATGTCGAATAGGAATAGAAGGTCTCTGTCCGATTGGAATTACCCCACTAAATAATGCAAATTGAAGCAATCGCAAGGGGAATAATTGAGGGGTGTAATGTACTTTGAGAAATGCCATTGAAACGTATAGACTACTCAATAAAGTAGACATAGAGAGAGAGAGAAATAATAGATATAGTTATACGAAATTTAAGTTGATAAAACTATACTAATTATAAGATTATATACATAGTATATTTTTCAAAGTATTATTCTAGGTATTTTATTTAATTTAGATAGTTTTAGAATATATATATACCTAGTATATTTTTCAAAGTATTATTCTAAATATTTCATTTAATTTTGATAGTTTTAGAATATATATAAATATATATAATATATTTAATATATAAATATTTTATTCAATTTAGATAGTTTGAGAATATATTTATACCTAGTATATTTTTCAAAATATTATTCTAAATATTTCATTTAATTTAGATAGTTTTAGAATATAAATATCATTTTATTATATATATAAAAATAATTTTAAACATGTTAATTATAATACCTTCTCAGTATCAAAGTACTATATTTAGCACTTAGTTAAAATATCTCAAAAATCGATATATTCAAGTAAAAAGGAAAAATAATTCTTCTAATCACCTTTCATTAAGTTTTGAAATACTTAAATTAAAATTAAAATCAAAAATTAAATTAAATTATTTTAAAAAACCTTCCAAGTCTTAAAGGACTATATTTGGCATACTCGGTCTTTATTCACTCAGTAAAACTGCAGTCGATCTGGAGCCAGATGAAGTACCATTACCACAACTTGGTCCACCGCCAGATCCTTCACAAGGATCGCTTCAACACCAAGTGGGAGCACTTTGAGCCGATGTCCTTCATGTACAGCATAACGGTGGCCAAAATAGTGGGTGCTCAGTCGGGCGGTGGAGGAGCTGCCTCCTCCTCCTCCGAATCCCCGCCAACTGGTGCTGCTGCTCCGCCTCCGGCTGGGGAGGAATCAGCTGCACCCACACCGCCGCCACCCCTGCCCAGTGCCTCCCATGGCCGGGGGCGACCCAGCGGCAGTTTCAGTTGGTTGCAAGCCACAACTGCCACGCCCCCGGCCCCACAACTGCCACATCTCATTGCTCAGCCGCCGCATGGCCAGAGCCAGGGAATGACATATACCGCCTTTACGGGACTGGTGCCACCGCCGGCAACCGTGGCCACGGAGGTGGTGGCCACACCGCCCCGCAAATTGGGGCGCCCCAGTTCGCTGCACAACAGTATGCGAGGTCGGATTATTGATGCCATTAAAGCCCGTCCATCCCTTTGGGCGGGACGCCAGCGGAGCGAGAAGGGACAGGGCCAGAGCCGAACCTCAGCAGTTTGGAAGGAGGCGGCGCTCGAGATGGGACTGACTCCTAGTAAGTATCACTGCGGGACGAGAGATTACTTAAATGGAAGGTAAAAATCCTAATAAATAATCCCATAATCATAATCCTTTCAGCCCTAATGCAGACCCGTTGGTCGATCATCAAGCAGCGGTACGTGGACGAGCTGCAGAAGGAGCGTCATTCGCAGTACTCCCACCAGGGATTCCGCTCCACGTGGGAGCACTTCGATCGCATGTGCTTTATGCGCGACATTCTTCTAAAGAAGGTCGATGAGCGGGAGCAGACCCGGGAGCAGATCCAGGAGATAGTCAGCGAACAGCAGCATCACCAGCAGCCGCAGCATCATCATCATCATCCGTCGCAGCATCTGCACCACTACCGCCCACCGCCGCCGCCGCCGCCACCAGCCGGACTAGTGGAGCACGCTCAGGACATGCCAATTGGTCTGGTGCAGCACCATCACGAGGGACACCATCCGCCGCTGGCCATGCATCATCCACACCATCCACAGGCCATTCGCCGCAGGGTTAAGCACGAGTCCGACCTGGAGTGGGATCCCTTCGAGATGATACTCCATGTCCATGGCGCTGGCGAGCCGGCGGCCAACTGAAGACTGAGAAAAAGAGAGAAACTAAGGCCCTCGGTTGCGTCTGAGAAGTATCTGAAGAATTGAGATATTCCAGTGAATTATCATATTTTTCTAAATTAATTTCATAAAGTTTTGAAGTACTTAAATGATTTTTTATCATTAAAACACTTTTTACTATAACTCTAGTAAGTTTCTTTAAGTTTATTAACTTATCAAGTTCAAGGAAAGGAATTTTCTCAGGCATTACCGAGAGGTTTACAGGAACTTCGGACTTCCCACGTCCATAAATAATGGCCAGATGTAAAACCATTAGCCACACCACATACTCACATCTATTGTAAAACCTTTTTGTAATTCCATTTTTCTATAACTCTGTAATTGAATACATTACCTAATGTTAAAAAAAAATAATTAAATCTATTAATTTGGGGTCTCTTCTAGGGTTTAAACAACAAACAGGGTTTATTCAGAACAACAGGTCCTGACATTCCTCTAAAAAAAGCATTGCCTACTTTTTGGGAGTATTTTAAAAGAAACGGAAATCTTTTAAAGGCAATTATTGGTTAGAACTTTGGTAAGTATAAATAAGTATATTAATATAAAACGGTTAAAAAAAAAAAAAATAATAAAAACAAATCAATTATGAAATATACATATATATATATTTTTTTTTAATTTAATACACACCTTGCCGAGTGTTACAATTTACAACACAGTGAAGAAGTCATTTCCGACCCTATAAATCGTATATATTCTTGATCAGAATCAAGAGCCGAGTCGATCCAGCTATGTTCGGTCGAAAAATAAATTTTTGAAAATTTTTCGAAATTTCAAAATTTGATAAATTAATTAAAATTTTCAAAAATTGAGAAAAATTTGAATTTTCCTAAATTTTAAATTTAGTATGCAGATTTGTTAACCTTATAAAAACTAACATAGGAACGCTTTCCGAATTAAAATTAATGCTTTTTTGCCTTAGTTATGATTTTTTAAACTTTGGTTTATCGAAAAAATTGTCATATAAAAATGATAATATGTATTGATTTAAAGGATGCGAATATTTTAAGCTTAGTTATTAAATATTGGTAAAAAATTGGAAAAAAACGGCTTACATTTTTTTAATATTGTATAAAGGTTGATATCTAATTACAAGCTGCAAAGATATTCAAATTTTGGCTTCCAAAAATAGGCTTATATTCTGGTTTTTATATAGTTATAACTTAAACTGCTTTAATATTCTCAAATTATTCTTTATTCTAAAATATTTCCATGAATTGGTATGATATCCTTTAGATTATATTGCCGGCTATATATTTCAACAAATAACCATGGCAACAGCTATATTCCACCTGAAGGACTCTGCACTCAATCAATTTCGATAATCGTGATGCGATGCGATGGATTCGAGAACGCCCCTCGGTTCGCGAAAACTAAATTATGCTAATTCTCACAGTGTGTGCAACATTTGTCGATTGCCAAAATCGCAAACATGTGCCGCACACACACACACAGCACACACAACACACACAGAACACACACTTAGAGTCATCCAATAAAGCTCTGTTTTTGCTATCCAGCATTTTGTGGATTTGTGTAAATTTTTGTAGCTGGAATGGAATCCTTCGGATTCTTGGCTGGGGGCCAAGGACGAAGGAACACGCGTAATTCCAATCACGTGCCAGCGCCGAAAAAGAAAAGTTCTCAAACTGTAAAACGTTTATCAAAATATATGTATATATATATATATAGCACATACCCCCCGCCGCCATGGAAAACTCGGGTGCTTTGGCCCACATAATTGGCCAAAAGGATTCCCGCCCACTCCGAACGCCCCGCAGACTCCGACAATATCTTCAATAATAAATGCATTTCACTGTCGAATTTGCCGCATTCTGCACAACACACGTGCCTTAAATAATTCACGTCGCATTTAGCGGCGTTTTTGCCAAGCCTCTAATGGGCCCAGCGATTTGTAAAAGGGGCGTGCCGGACCGGGGGGCGGTAAGGTAGGTGGGGGGGCAGGGGCGTGGCACGCCGCCAGGTAAAGTGGAAAGTAGTTGGCTACGTTTTATACGTTCTAGTTCGAGGCGAAAATTTGCCTAAAAACTCAAGTAGTTTGTTCAAACTTTTATGCTCCGTGCATTTATCAACGCCAACCAGATGCACCGGGGAAAAATAATTGTAAAACAAATTCTATAAGTCGTAAAAATTAAAAATTATATATATTGTGTTTCAGAGAATTTACTTTTGAACTAGTTAAAATTTTAAGCAACGAAGAAAGCAGGCTTATTAGATTTCTAAAGTCGTATTTAAAAATTAAATTTATTTATTTTAGAAAGGTAGTTTTTGAAATTTTACATTCATTAGAAATTAGAAAATTCTAGATAATTTCTACAAGTCGCAAAAATTGGAAAATTTATATATTATATTTTAAAGAATTAATAAAAATTTGAGCATCTTTGAAAACATGTTCGAATTTGTGTTTTAATATATTAATTTATCTATTTTGAAAAGGCATTTTTAAAAATTTTACTTTCATTATAAATTGCAGCAGTTTTAGAATTAAAACATATACTATTTAGTGTTTCATTTAAATGCATTTTCAAATATTAATATAATAATTTTATATAAAGAAAGAATTTTTATAGTTTTCTATATTTTACAAATACTCCTAGCAATTATAAAACGATCTCCCTTTGGCAATTTCCTAAAATAAATATTGCGTTTAAATTTTTTCCAAGTGCCGTGTGGCGGGTCGGAAAAGCGCTTTGGAAAAAGGGGGGAGAAAACCCAGCCAAAACCCATCCAGAGGAGTCCATGAAGCGCAGCAGCCCGGAGCAACAGTGCTCTGCCGTGTAAAAGTTTCCCCACAGCCGAAGGTGGGTTAGATGATGGAGCGTTATTTAAATGGTTTTCGGATGCGTACGTGCGAAAATGTTAGTCATAAGCCAGGTGCCAGAAAACCAGGATCCAGATATCCAGGATTCAGGGCACAGGACACAGGATTGGATATAATGCGATTTGTTTGCTCTAAGGAGTTTCAAGAATGGAAACTATTTGACGATTTTTAGACAAGGAAATTTGATTGCATTGCGCAAAATCATTAATTACTTTTGGTGTTTTATACTTAAAGGATAATATGGAAAATGAGTATTTATTGTTCAATAATATTATTTTTATTTTGTTATTATTATTTTAAGTTACATATATATTATAAATTCTACACTAGAAAGCATAACAATTAAGTATTAATATGAAAACCTATTAACCTTTTGTTCTTATAATATAAGAGCATTAAATACATTGAATTACAAATAAATCTACATAATAAAATCTTTAAAAATAGTTAGTAAATAAATAAATAGGTAGTAACGTTAAAAATCACAAATATACGTGCACAATAAAATCTTTAAAAATCCTGACTTTAAGAAAATTAAAAAGCAATTATCAATGTGCACAATAAATTCTTTAAAAATACAGATTATTGAGTTATATGTATGAAAACACAAATGTATTTTAAGAATATCAGTTTATATCTTATGTGTGTGGTTTGGGATTTTATTAATCATTTACTATGGTTCCAACGGGACTATTTATTGTTATCCACTTACAAATTCTCAAGGCATTTAATTTTGTTATTTATATTTATTTGTTTATTATCTGATATAGTTTAGAGTTAAAAAAATCCAAGCTGTTAATCTGTACGAAAGAAAAAGACTTTTAAGAAGGCCTAAGGTTTCTGAAACTCTAGATTTAAAGCGTAATAAATACTATATTTTTCGTATAAACTATAATTAGTTCAAATTTTTAATAAATATTGCATATATATAATTTTTAAAATATAGTTTTCCCTATAATCCTGATCCCCAACTACTAATATTTTTGCATTGGACTGTAGTAATGGCTTTCGAGTGGAACGTGAGCCGGGAAAACTTCGCTCGCCTAAATGCTCGCTAGGTGATTTCTTTCCGCAGGAAGTACGCATACACACGCACTTAACACACACACACACACATGCTCGAATCATTTTCCACGCCCACACACATACTTTTGTGCACACAAACACGCACACATGATAAGAATGCTTATGTGAATTATCGCACATTTTACGGCATCGAAAAGGGGGGTTTTTCCAAGGGGGGAGAGTGGGTGCTTTTTTGTAAAAGAACTAGAAAACTTGTCTAAAAGTGCGCTTTCCACTCATACATCTGTATGTTGATATGTTTGTGTGTGTTTATACATATCTCCAAGGCGGACATGCCGACAGTAGCGCATAAAAACTTTTAAATTTACTTTTGCTAAGAGTTTTTCCCCCGCTCCCCCTAAGGCTACCAAGCCCATGCATATTCATTTCAAAATCCCCACACACACACACACATGGCCAAGTTTTCTTGGGAAAGTTCCGTTACCCTTTTCCCACCTACCGCACACGGAAAATCAACGAACTGTGAGAGAGGCAAACAGGAGTAGAAAAAAAAAGAAAAACAGAAAAGTTTTTTGGCCAAAAGGTGGGTCCTGCGCCTGGCAAGGGGATTTCCCGGATACGGATACGGATCCGGAGCGGCATCGCTTAATAGAGCTGCCAAAATTTGTGTGCCTCAGGTTGCGTCGCTGCTTGTCGGCAAAGCGCCGCGTTACAAACGCCCCAAATTGCTCACTTCTCGAGGCGCTCTATTTTCCCCCCACAATTTCCCGCCCCCTAGGTAATGCCCCCTCCCCCTAGACCCCCCTTAAAAAGACCTGTGCCGCGGTATGCTACCAAAAATCCTAGCCAATTCCCCCGACTGCCAGGCAGGCCATGATGTGCCTGTCTTCCCAATTTTGCACTCTCTCTCTTGTCTATTTCTAGGACTAGTTACCGTGGCCGAAGTTTTTGGAATTTTGTTACATTTTTAAGATAATATAAAATATAACTTAATATATATAAAAATATATATTCAAAATACTATTACTTATGAAACTCTTGATCCCAGGGATCAAGCCAAAAATGTCTTAACGCCGCTCTCAAAGGAATCCTGCAACAAATTATGTGTGTTGAGTGACTACCATTTGCTAGGACATTCTGTGTGTTTATAGCAGATAATTCTCTTTTTAATTTTAATTTTTTTTTAATATTTAGATAAAGTAAATAATACACAGAAGCTTCAGAGCTTGACAACACTTTCAAGAGGTTGCAAAACCACAGTCTGTTTGTTAGTTCCAAATCATTTTAATTTAAATTTTAACACAAATATGTAGAATAAGTAAAAGTAAAGTAAAAGCAGTAATATATAAATTATATTTAATTATATTAAATTATACTGTTTCTCATTATATTCCATTTCATTATAATTATAACTCCAAGACTTTATAAATATGTATATGAAATATTACCCTTACTCCATTAAAATTAAATTTCTCAAACCTACAATAAGAAAAGACATACAAATACTTCCCCTGGCTTCTGGTCAGAATTTTAATACACTTTCCCCATATGCAATACAAAGCATTGAAAACTCTCCCCTAAATGGACTCCCTTCTCCCCTTAAAAAAAAATAATAAAACCTTTCGAGAAATCAAACCTGACCAAGATTCATATCACAAACTCCTCGGCCTCAGCTCCGCCTCCAGATGGCTTTGAATATGAAAATTCCAAAATAACTTCGATAAGTTCTTTATTTGACAAGTTCCCCACTGTGCACCCCAAACCCCCATATGCCCCATATGCCCCATATACCCCACATACCCCATAATCATCATAGTCGGGGGGAAAATGTTTGCTGTAAAATGTTGGGCCACGTATCCTGCAGCAATTCGTAAACTAATTCTACATACGTGCCCGTGTCAGCTATCCCCGCTCCTGGGCACCCCGCATCGCCCCCGCTCCGCTCCTGGAGGCGCCCCCAAAAGGCGCTTGCAACCTTTTGGGGTTCCCGCAGAGCGACCAAATCGTTACGTGCGTCGGGCCACGTCGGTGGCGTCCTCTCAGTGGGCCGTGCGTCATGTTTTGATTGGCGTCATGTACACGGTCGGATTCGTCCTGCCTTTCCACACCCGCACCAACCACGAGTGGAAGGATGGATGCCTGGAGATGGATATGGTGGCCTGCACAGGAGGAAATACTTTGCAATCACTTTGCACTCACTTGATCATTAGGAGAGAGTAACTTTTAAAATAGGTAACAAATCACTCATTCAGGAAGATGTATTTCCAAGTTTTATATTTAAATTTCAATATTTTTAGGTTTATGCATATTTCAGGAGTTCCAAACTGAAAGTTTAATAAAGAAAATGTTCGTTTTTAAACTTTCGGTTAATAAAATAAGCACCCACAAGATTAATAATAAAGGTTGTAATTTTTTATAGAGGATCATGGTATACCCTAACCTTGTAAAATTGGGATTATAAAGTAAATACTGTACTTATATTAATTTGAATATAATTTAATTCATTTATTTATAGTTGGAATTAAGTTTAAATAAAATAAGACGTAAAATAAAAGCTTAAAGAGGATTTTTTTTTTTTGTTTTTAAAGTTTGGAAGCGAAAATATAAATCTTTAGATATCATTATAAAAGTAAATAGGGAAAATAATTTATTTATATTATTATTATATATTATATTATAATTATTAAAGAATTTTTAGTCATTGCTAAACTAACCCAACATTTTAACAATAAATATATTTTTGATTGTGTTTTAAACTTTAGAAATAAAGTATTTGAAATAATATAAATCTAAGATATTTCTTTAAATTATTATATATCAATTATGTATTTTTCTGATAGAATTAAATATTAAATACTTATTTTAAAAGGCTTAAAGAACAATTTAAAGTTTAAAAAGCTAAAACAACTATTTAATATTTGGTTCTATCAGCAAAAATCTATAGTTAATATATAATAATGTTCTACAAATGATATAATTTTCAAAAAATTAATAGGTAATATCTAGACCTTAAAATAAATTTGTATTTGCTAAAAGTTGCAAAACAATTAAATAAATAATCTGCAAGTGCTTCAGAACCTTTTGTAACTCAGTTCTCAAAATAATCCCTTTTGACAATAAATTTTCCCCTTTAATTTTCTCCAAGTGTCCTTGGGTTAGATTCACTTTTATTTTTTTCCTCTGCTAATAAATAATTGCATTTTCACCTCAAGAACTCACTGACAGACGATGCCCGGGAGGGGCGGGCTGTGGGGCATGGGGGGTTGGGTGATTTTCTCCGGGGTTGACACAATTCAATTTGCCCGCGTTTCCGCTCCATTCCGACTGCAGGTGGCGGCTGGCTTGCTGGATGGGTGGGTTGGTTGGTGTATTGCCAGTTTTTGTAATTCCATTTCTGATTTCATATTTTGCTGTCACTGTGAAATGATTCAATTTTGCAGATTTCTTTCGGCGGGAATGGGTTTGGGGTTCTTTTTTTGGGCGGTCGCTGGCAATATTTGCATGCCGGGCATGGCCATGTATCTGTGTATCTTTTTCTATACCCTTGCAAAGGGTACTGTAAATTTAGTCAGTGCCTTGTAACGCTGTGAAGGAGTCATTTCCGACCCTACAAATCATATATATTCTTGATCAGCATCAAAAGGAGAATCGATCTAGCTGTCTCCGGACAAAAACAAAATTTTTCAAAAATGTTCAATTTTTTCAAAAAAAGGAAAGGGGTTACATCATTAAAATTTTCAAAAATTGAGAAAAATTTTAACTTTTTTAAATTTTTAATTGAATATGCAGATTTGTTAACCTAATAAAAACTAACATTGAAAAGCTTTCCAATTTCAATTTGATGGATTTTTGTCTTAGTTATGAATTTTTAAATCTTTGATTTTTTTAAAAAATTGTCATATAAAAATATTAATAAATATTAATTCAAAGTATGTGAATATTGGATTTAGATTTATTATTATAATAATAAGTAATAGAGAATAGCTTTTCGAATTTTCTAAATTAATCGATTATTGCTTTAGTTTTTATAGATTTTTAACCGAAAGGGTATATTAAGTTCGACTTAGCTTCCAGTCTTATTTTTTATATTTTTTTTGTGGGTCTGCGTGCCGTTATCAATCAAAAGCGAAATGCGAATTGTGCGCAAATTTGTTGCATACGCAGAAATATTTGCTATATTGCATGGCAATCAAAGCGCCGCGTGATTGACAGGCGAAATGGAATATTTTTTGAGTGATATCTTGCAGCTGGAAATGCACTGACTTGAAACATGTCAAAGTCTGTCTATCTTTAGACTTTTCTATGGGTAGGAACTAGGGAATATATATAGGTATTTCTATATACATACATATGCATAAATCCATCAGTTATTGTGGGTGAAGCTCCTGAAAATCACGATTCTGTCATCGTTTTCAAAGCCGAAAAGGTGTATGACCTTTTAAAAATAATAATTCAATAAAAATCAATGAGAGGTTTTATGCGATTCACTCATTTTGGTTTTAAAATATTATATTTTCAGTTAAAAATTATATTTTTTGGGGTATTTTATATGTTTAAAATATTATTTCATTTTATAAATCCCTTTTACCAACCTTGGTATTGATATAATAACGATTTTAAAAGGTTTTCATTAAATATTCTATTCAGAACTTTCTACCTGTTGAATATATTATAATATGTTACCAGCAGCTGGAATTAAATTTAACAGAAATTCCCAAAAACTGTTTAAATTATTACCCCCTATCCAGGACTTTATAACAATCGCATTTTAACATACAATTTTCCTGAAATGGACCTAGAATAAACCTGAAAACAATATCGGTTACCTTGAAATTGTTAAGTGCATAATGGGCCTTGGGAGAGATTTCCTTCGGACTTAAAATCGATTGTGTAATAATATCCTTCGACTTCGACTCAATTAGCAGACAGGTTAATTACTCCAGTTGCGATTGCCCAATCCAGGTAGGAATGGCTCAGGGCCGGGCTACTTGAAGGCGGGACGTGGTCTATGCAAATGCCAAAGGACAAAGGAGCTGGCCACAAAGGGCCTTCGGCGAGTCACTTAGCTGGAGTCCCCGGGCCGTGGATTTTCTTTGGCTGCTGGCATCCTTGAGGCTGCCGGGGTCTCTTATGCCGGAAGTGTCCTTCGCAGAACTCGCACGTGTGTCGGCATAAAATAATGCGACATTTTTATGGCCAGGACGAGTGCCGTCTTCCGTCTTCCTCCCCCCGCCTGTATCTTTCGCACCTCCTGACAGCTCAACTTAAAGCGGTGTTCAAATTTATGAATGAATTTGACTAGGACAGGAAGCGGGACGGGGGGAACCGGGAAGCGAGAGCGGTATCCTGGCAGCAGGTAAGCAATAACTCAGTCTCTGGCCGGGAGTTTTTCTAATTTCTTTCGGCTAAAATACAGTTTCGGTCCTTGCATAGTAAAAATGCCCAAAGATTTATGATGAGGCTCGTTGAACGTGCACACACACACACCGCACACACATACCCTCCTTTCCTGGCTAATCCCGAATGAATGAATTGCGCTCCTGGGCTGTCGTCCTTGCCACAGTCGCTGGCACTGCTCCTGCGGAATGGAATGCAAATCCGTTGATTTAGAAATTCCATTAATATTGGAGTTCCCACAGCCCCCAGCCTTCTATATATTCTTTATCAATATGCCACACCACGTCTTGAGAAGGCTTTAAACTAGTTTACATAAATTTTAAATATTTACAATTTAAATAAGTAAGCTAACCAGAGATCTTCTGGTAGTTTGGTTACTTAATTATTAGCTTTCTTAGTTATATTAAATAAATAATTCATAACACTGAATACTAGTTAAGAGTATTGCCTGTTTATTTTTCCTCTTGCTACATGTCAGCTCTTAATCCATCGAGGCTAATTTCCAAAAAAACTCGAAATGTATTCAATATTTGGCCAACACCAATGGACAATGCAGTAGAGCCATGGTAAATACTCCTAGATGCGTGTTGGCCGGGCCAAGGCCTGACCACATTAGCATGTCACTCGGTGGTAAACAGAGAAAAAGTTACGGAAACTTCTTGGAAAACTTTGCTTATGTTTGTGTCCCCAAAGAAAAACTTGGCAGATAAACAAAAAAAATATATATATATACAAAAAAATCGAGCTGGTTCGATATGAACTCGTAACTTTCCTTTCTGGCTATTGACACATTTGTGTCATCCGACGAGTTGCTTAAGCAAATACTGAAAATTCGTGGGCGTGGCAGGGCCTGTTTTGGTTTTTCTCCAATGGGTCACTGGTTTGTGTGAGTGTCATTTTCATTCTGTTTATTTGTCAGTCATTATTTTGGCCAAATATTGACGCTCTTGTCATGCCCAGTAGCACTCTGCGTTAATTGATTTCGAATTCGGAGCCACTTTTATTGTTATTATAGCAGAACCCAAACAAACTCCCCTGCAATCACACACGCACACACACTTCAAACCAGACCTACTACTCCTTTGCCCCCAAAACCCATTCTATTCGAGCTGGTGACCAATCGAACAATCGAGTAATCGAGCGAAACCATCAGATACTCAACCAGTTCAAATCCAAGTATCGGTGACTTGCACTCCCCAAATTGTTAAACTGTTTTTTCTCGTACATTTATGAGCCATTTCGAATGGGTATTTGGGGGGTTTGGGCCTTTGGCTTTGGCATCTTAAATTATCTTTTTATTTATAAACTTTGCCAAATCGATTTGTCACACCGCATTTAAAATCATATTTCCAAATTTAAGTCGTTACCAGAGTTTTGTCATTAAAAAATTTGCATGCCACTTCGAGTTGAGTTTAAAGTCAATTGAATTTTTAAAATATCGTTTTTATGCAGATGTGTTATCAGCAGAATGGGTTATAAAAAAGATAAATATAGATGGGAATGACTTAAAAATTGAGTCTCATTTTGAAAACATTTATAAAAAATGTTGTAAAGTATAGAATACTATTTTTTACACAGCCAATTCAATGGAAAATTGTTTCTTCTTTATTTTGTGAGAGTAAAGATTTATGTTTTTGTATCTTCTTTAAAATTAAATATTTTGCAGAGCTTTTATTAATATAAAACATGTATTTATAAAAATATATATTCAGTGTAAAATAGTTATTTCTTAACCCTGGTCAATTTTATAATACTTTTCAATACACTTTTAAGATACTTTTATTAAATCCTTATTTAAATAAGTCACTGCAATACACTTTTAAGCTACTTTTATTAAATCCCTATTAAAATTAATCACTGCAAATAGATATAATTAGTATAAAAATATATTTATTGCCTTAATTTTAAGCATTCTTTACTTACAACAATTTCTGAGACAAAATAAAATACAAAACCTTATAGAAATACATTTCCCATGCTAAATATTTCTCTGTACCATATTTTTTTTACCTCTTTTTATTGCAAAAAACATTTATAGAATAATGCCATAAAATACTATAATATTTTTACGATTGTGTTTGTTGAAATTGCAAAGCCGTGACGTTAATCCGCGATTAATCACATTGAGATTGTCAACTGGTCCCGAGATCAACTTGTTCTGGCTCTCCAGCTCGAGTGTTAATATTTGTGCAATAAATAAGCAAATTAAGTGTTTTCACAAACGGCTGCAAATATGCCCAGATACAGATACACAGATACACGGATACAGCTACAAACGGGGGCCACAGATACGGCCTAGTCGGAGATGGGCATAAATAGGCGCATAAATATTTGTTTATGTTTTCACATCGCGCTTATCAGAGTGCAAACATAAGCGGCGCTACTTCGGCTTTCCCTCCAGCTCCGATTTCCGTTCCCTGTTCGAGTATATATCCCTCCATTTACTGCTGTTTGCCCA
This sequence comes from Drosophila bunnanda, assembly GCA_035046265.1. NCBI lineage: Eukaryota > Metazoa > Arthropoda > Insecta > Diptera > Drosophilidae > Drosophila > Drosophila bunnanda. Next base: position 12,652,553 of record JAWNOB010000075.1, read on the forward strand.
CGGATTTTGCCTTGTTTTTTATCTTATCGTTGCCATGGTACCACGGGTCATGCCGGGCCAAGCCGCTGCCACTGGGACTGCCGTCGCTAGCTTGCCTCCTCGGTCGCTGTTTGCTCAATTAATACGAACTTTAATTGAAAAACAATACAATTAACTAAATCAGTTAAGCGCGTCGGTCGCCGGGAGTCTGGCGCCCATTATCAGTATCCGTTGTCTGTGCTCCCGACTCTTGACTCCCTGGAGCACTTCTGGTACCAAACCCACCGAGTTCCCCACTCCGGCCACAAATGGCAATGCAAGGGATGACGTTGCTTCTGGATAGTTTCGGTAAAAGATACTTTTTCTCAGCCAACTGCAACAAAGTTTAATTCCCCGAAATAGAGGAGAGAGAAGGAGATACTTTATTGGGAGTTCAACGGACATCTATAAAGCACTTTAAATCTTGGTTCAAAATTACTCAAGATGTAATAATAAAATAAACAATGCTTAAAAGTATTTAAGATGTTATTTAACAGCAATTTTATTGCGAATTTGATCTATAAATTTGTATTAAATATGTTGAATTAAGAAGAATCAGTAGCAAAATTTGAGCAACTAAAGCAACAGAAGGCTACTACTTAAAATTAAAGTGCAATTGAAAGAAAATGCGATCGTTAAATATCTATTTAATAAATGTAAATATTTTAAACTTATTTCCTATTTCCGATTCGAACCTTTAATTTATATTTTTAAACTTCGTCTTCTTCAAGTTAATAACTTTTCCTATTTGACATTGTTTAAATTAATTGAGAGTATTTTGTGAAGAAATATTATATTGTTAAGAGTTTAGGTTGTAATTATATATAATATAAATTGTATTTCTTAAAATATACAGTAGGTAACGCACAGCTGTTATATAAGTAATTATATTATAAATTTCTTCAAACTGAAGCACATTGAAAATTGTTTCATAAATTCCCTAAACCAATTTGAAACTCATCGCCCAGACGCCACAAATAAATAATTCTCGCAGCTGTTACGTAATTGCAAAGTCCACCTCGCATTCAGCATTCAAAATTAATGAAATTACTGAAAGATACTTTTGCCTAAACCAAGTGCATTGCCCATTTGTGGATGCCCCCAAACCCAGCGCCAGAACAAGATACTTTCTGCTAATTTCGTTCTTGTCGCCCCGCCGTTGTTGTTTGCTTGTTCTTTTTGCTTTCGGTGTGTTTTTATCTAAATTACTTTTAATCGCCATTTAATGTTTTTGTTTTTCTTGTTTTTGGCTGTTTTTGTCGTTGTTGCCGGTTTCGGTTTTGATGTTCGTGTTTTATTGCGACGTCTTTTGGGGCTCTCTAATCTAATTGCAAAATACCAGCAGCCAATGTGAATGAATCTGAGTGCGTGTATGGATACGGGGTGAGGCACGACACAGAATTGGTACTTTAAAATATTAAAAAAACGAATTGTAAAATTTTATATAAATATTTAAGAAATTTTATAAGAATTCAATTTTAATTTATATATATATATAAAGGAATTTTGCCGTATGTATTGGAAATTGAAGTCAAATAAAGTATCTAAAATTATGGTATTAAAATTATTGCTAAACTCTTTTAAACTAAAATAACCTGCGAGTTAAAGTTTCTTCAAAGTCTCTTAAGGGTATACTGTAACTATTTTAAATATGCATTTACCTTTCTCAAACAAAATCATATTCCGGCAATAGTTTCTATTTTGGTTTCATTTTAATTTAAAAATAATAACATTAATATATTTAGCTTAAGCCATCAGTGATTGAAATCATTTAAAAAAGTGTCTAAGCAATTTTACAAATAATTTTCCTATCTCAAACAAACTCAAGTTCTAGCAATGGAATCCATATTTCTATTTCAATTTGTTTATAAGAATATTACTATTTAAAATAAGAATTCCCATGGTTAAAAATTTTATTTAGGAGCGCCTAAAATGTACCTTAAAAATATTAAATATAAATTTACCTTTTCTCAAAAAAATGAAACTGCTGTAATTTAAAACGCATGCCATTGAATAACTTTTGATCACATTCCTTCCCAGTATTGAGAATACGTTAGTATAAGTTAGTTAGTATAATTTTCTCACAGTGCACCGTCACCGGTGTGGGTGCGAGGTGTGCAAGTGTGTGTAGAAGTGCGTGTGACGGGATGTTTGTGTGCTTTTCAAGGCCCCGCAACCGCCCCGCCGTAATAATAATAATCCGGCCTTGCCCATCTGGCTCCCCATGGAAATAGATTGCGCGCTGCCGCTATCTGGAAAAGTTGTTCGGTCTGCAAATCGTATAAACAATTATAAACAAACAGTTCTCGGGGCGAACGCTTCTTTATCATGGCCTAGTTCTTTTATTGATACCATTAGGAGACTCACAAACAGAAAAAAAAAAGAGGAACGAAACTGAGAACCGAAATTCCCCCTGTCAGTCCATCGAAGTGCCGCTCGACGCGTGCGAATCCATGAGATACATTTGGCTGTAAACAAAGTCATTCATTATGCCAATCCTCCATATGTCCAACAAGTCGCACCGATCCTTCGCATGTGGAATGGAATTGCGTCAATCAGTTAGTCTGCCCATATAGCATATATAGGCAATATTTATAAATATTCAAAATATGTCTAAATAGTGGAAAATAACAAGTAGCCCGAGGGACTCATAGGCCCGAATTTTCGACAATTTGATTAATGACTCGCATTTCTTTTTTTTTTTTCTAAGATAACATAAACATTTTCCAGACCCTAATAATCACAAGTAGAAATTATTTGAATTATTCTCTAATGAAAAACAATTGTTTTCCGGCCTTGGTACAAACTTGAAAGTTGTCAAAAGCCATAACAATGGCGAGGTCTTCTCTAGAGATTAAATTGGATATGACTGACGGAGTCTCTGAGTCCCACTATGCACTTCACACAAGGTCCAAGACATAAACATAAACCATTTGCATGGCAATTCGAGTTCACTTGTTGTTTGTAAGAGAACATATTTGTTTCTACATTTTTTTTAAAGAAATATTTTTACTGCATAATTTATTAATTGCCTTGGTTGAGAGACATAAAATAATTTCCACTCATTTGGCATTTAAAAATGTTTCCTTTGGGTTCATTAAAACCACAAAATATATTTTTAAAATCCTTTAATTTAATTGTGAAAATGTTAAGTGTGCCAAAAGTGCAATGAGGCGAATATACACTGTTTAAAAAATAAATAAGGGGTTTTGTTTTAAATGAAATTTAAAGCTATATAAAATTATTAACAGTTTGTATTTTTATTATATTTATAAATATGTAATATATAATTAAAATAATGGTTTTATAAGATTTGTTGTATTAAATTATTATAAATGAATCTAAAACAAATTTCAAGAAAGTCAGAAGACGTTAAGCTTCTTATTTTTATATTGTCTTTGATCTGAAATTGTTATTCATCTTATTGCTGTATTGCCTTGGTTCTTAGGATGTGCAACGCATTGATTGAATGCCTTCTTATGTTGACGAGTGCAGGTAAATGAATGTTGACCCTATGAACGATGCCTTCCATAAGTACTTGTGTCTTGTGTGCCTGTTAATGAGATTTTCTTTATGTCTCTTTGTGGGCCAGTTCCTCCCATTTTCAACACCCACGCTTTTCCGAAATAGCTTGATAATTTTTATATATATCATCGGAGAAAGAGATATATTCCAGTTCCTATAATAATTATATGATTCACATTGTACAACTCTTCTCAGCTGCATTGCACAATTATGGTTAATCAATTACAGCAAATCGTTTAATTATCGATTTCCATTTGCTGTCCATTAATTAACCCATAGCAGGGCACGTTTCACCAGCGATCTATAGACATATATATATATATATATATATAACTATATGTACCTAGTGTCTGCTGTTTGTTTTTTTAATCCCAATGGCGAGGCAGAAAAGATAAAGCTGGTTTACAGAAACTGGCGCCTAACATGGCATACGAATTAATTCGGTTGTTGTATTTAAATGCTTCAAGCTGAAAGTGGGAATCATTTTTTCAGTTTTTTCTATCTTTTTTTTAATAGATTGCAAACAAAACAAAAAATTAACATACAGCCCGATGCGGTGGTGATCGTGAACGTGCCCGTCGTCGAAAAAGCAAAGGCAGAAAACAAAAAATAATAATAAAACATTTGTTATTCTTGTGACATCACCAGGCAGAGCTACAAGAGGGGGGGCTCTTTTCAAAATAAACAAAATAAAAAGAGCGACAGGGCTGCCCCTGAGTGAACAGTAGCTTCTAAGGTAGACACTAAAAAAATTAATTTCACTTCTAATTAATTAAATCTTAATTGAAATTATTTTATATTTTTATTTAAACATTATTCTAGTGTGACATCCTTTTATTGGACTTTTGAATAATAATAAACCTAATAATATTAGTCAGAAGTTTGTAACTCTATGAAGGAATCATTTCCGACCCTATAAATCATATATATTATTGATCAGAATCAAAAACGGAATCGATCTTGCCATGTTTGGTCAAAAAATAAATTTTCGAAAATTTTTCCATTTTTTCAAAAAAAGATAAGGGGTTACATCGTTAAAATTTTCAAAAATTGACAAAATTCTCAATTTTCTTAAATTTTAATTTGAGTATGCAGATTTATTAACCTAATAAAAAATAGCCTAGAAAAGCTTTCCAAATTGAAATTGATGGATTTTTGACTTAGTTATGCATTTTTTTAACCTCGATTTAAAACAAAAATGGTCATATAAAATATCGACAAAAATTCTAATATTTTATATGTAGTTATTATCAATTTCCGATTTGATCTTACATTTTAATTGGTAACTGCAAGGATATATAAACTTCAACTACTCGAAGTTAGTTTCATTCCGTTTTAATATTACCATAGTAATTTTATGAATTAAAAATATTTTTTTAAATATTATTTTACGTTTATTTGAAGTGGTGAGTCTCATTTATCATATTTTACAGCTCTGCTTAGCTTTTAAAATGATAATTGAATTAAATAATATATTTAATATATATAAAAATCCAAGCTGCTTTAATTATTTTATATAAAACTCTCAAATAAACAAATATCCCAAGTATAACCCATTAATTTTTCCACTTTATGGCCTACTGGTTAAGACCTAACGATCGCTGGCCCAGTCTGTTGTGTTCTCTCCGTATTTACTATATATTTGTAGCCTTAGATATACTATAAGCCCCAGCAGAGACCCAAAGCCCAGACGCAATATATAAAAATAATGTATAGCAAAGACCACGGGCTACGGCTGGAACCCCTCCTGGGGCCGGCTCTGAAATAGGCGCAGCTGTGTGTCTCGTATTAGATAAGTTCAAACGCTTCGGGTGTGCGGGTATTAATATGCAAATTAGTTAAGCAACAACAACAACAATGGGCATATACATAAATAACAATGACAACAACAACAGCAACAATATGATGAGTGATTAAAAGTAATGTGCAGAGGCAAAGCCGAATAGCAAATGCGCCAAATGAGGATCGCACTCGTGCAACAGTCACAAAATAAAGGGTAATAAAGGGTATATGAGTTGAGTTTTTTATTGAAAGTATATTTTTAAAATTATAAATTTAAGTATTATTTGTAAATCTAAAAAATATATAAATAAGTGTAAGAAAATCTTGAACAAAAATGTAAATATATGTATAAAAGTTTTAAAGAATTTGTTTAAATATTGAATTGTCATAAGTAACTATTTTTTATGACAGTTTTTGAAAAAGGAATATGTACTAATGTTAACAGGAAATTAGGTTGCTTAAGAAAATAACTGAAATAATTTATTTAATATATGTAAACATTAAATAAAATATATTGTAGAAGTAGCAATAGTATATACATTTATATAAAAAATAGGCATGGATTATTTTAATAATAATATTATAATAAAATATGTGGAACATTTTCAAAGCAACCTAAAATGTCAAACAGAGTAAACTCTAAATAAAATCTGACTAGAGATATCTACAAAACACTTTGAATATAATTTGTAATTTGTAAAATGATGTCTTTATAATATTTTGAATGCAATTTTGTTTTTGAATCATATTCAGTATATATATATATATTTATCCCATTTAAGAAACCCAAAATCCCCTTTGATATCCTAACCAAGCCCCACTACTAGTGGCTCCCCCTTCCCAATGGCCATTTCATCTCATTTTATTTTTCATAGAGCCACATATCATGCGACGATCGAGTGGCCGCCACATGGGGCTCCCGCTTTCGATCTGGATCTGGATCGGATCGCAGCCGCCCCGGCTAGGGGTCTAGGGTATGGGGGACAGGGGTCGGGCCTGTCTGTCATCCATTTGGCAAAACTTTAGCCACAGATCGTTTCGTTTCGTCAACAACAAAGCGAGGCGAAAACAATGGACGCCACTCATCGAGTGGGCTGGGGACTGGGGTCTGAGTACTATGGAATAAAGCCAAGCCGAGCCAAGTCGAGCCGAGCTGAGTATAGCATATAGAGATGCTGGTATGACACTGTATCAATATGGAGAATATGAAAAAGTTTATAGTTATATAAGTACTTGAAATAAAGATGAGTAACTCTAAGGAGAAAAACATATAAAAGATTATAGATATAAGTACTTGAAATATATGATATATATTTCACTGGTTAATTTATTTAGCCTTACAAAAAATCTTATAAATCTTATGAGGGTGTTATTATTTTGTTGGTTTTTTTAGATTAAATTCTTTTTAAATTTCTATACATTTTTAAATGACTTAAAAAGATTATTAATATGTAAGTACTTGAAATATATGATATATATTTCACTGGATACTTTACTTTGTCTAACAAAAAATCTTATAAATTCTATGAGAGTGTTATTTTGTGTTTTTTTAGTTTAAGTTTTATTGAAATTTCTATAAATTGTAAATGGACTTAAAGTCTCAGTGTCACACTGTCATTTCTGACTGATTGCTGGGCTCTGCTACTACGCCGCATTTGAAGGCAATCGGCAATCGGCGGGGCCCTGCGTAGGAGGTGTTTGGCGCGTGTGTCGGCATATTGAATAGGTCGACCCCCAGCTAAGGAAAGACAACAAAAAGCGCGATCTAGCAGCACTCCACACACCACACACCACACTCCACCCCAACCACCAGCACCACCAGCAAGCGGCACCACCCCCACGTCGGTTTTGCCGCTGTTGAGGCGTGACAAATTTCCAAGCGTTGCCTTGTCATGTTTTGTTTATAATTTTATCTAATATGCACAGAGCACTTTGGCCTGTCATATGTCCCAATCGATGGATCTACCTATGTATCTGTACCTATACCCCATAGACCGTACCCTGGCCCCTTGTTCACCTCTTTTGTTTGTAAACAAAGCGCACAGACGCCTCTTGAATTCGAAATTTGTTTGGTTCGATTTGTGCGATGATTTCGAAATCGCTTTCAAAAATTGCCCCAACATTTTTTCAGCTGCGACTGATTTGCTGATTTTCTTCCTGGATTGAATGATTGGCTATATATTTTGCATATTTATGTCATAGGAAATATGTCACAGGGACTGCTGGAATCGTTCGTTATTTAAATTGAAAATATTTTATATGGTATCTTATATTACATTATTTATAAAATATTATATTTATCTGGATAAGGACATATATCAAAATATTAAAATTTATATAAATTATAAAGCATACATTTATTTAAGTAAAGAAAATTCAAATAGTATATAATTAATTATATTAATATTTATACCAGACACATATTTTTAACACATGGAAACAGTATTTATACTTTAAGTAGAATGCGGTTAAGGAAATACATATTTTTGTAAGTGATAGTGGATAAACTAAATATCTCTAATTTTGATATATTATATTATGACCATTGTCAACATGTTTATAGATATTTCTTTATTACACAAGTAATTTAGTAATTAAATCATATTTTATCTAAATCAATAAAAATCTCTTATTTCAATAATATAAAATCAAGTTTTTATAAGCTTAATTTTAATAGTTTCGAATCTTCTAATACGATAAATAAAGAAACTATTCAATTTAGTTGTGTGGAATATGTAATTGTACATTATTGGACTTATTAAACATAGTTCACATTATGATAAATTACTGTCTGATTTACTTCATTAGCATTTTTAGCTTTCTGCTCAATAATATTTTATTTTTCATAATTTCCAGTTCCAAAGACGGAGATTCCACATATAGAGCCTAAGATCGAGACAAGGTCAAGTCTGAGACACGTGCCTAGACCAAGGTCTCAGCTCATTTTAAGCAACAGAATTAAATACAATAATAATAATAATTACAACGGGTTCTTATTTTTAGAGATTACCCAATGTGACAGACAACCTGCAATTTGCACAGATTTTATCATATTTATTCGAAATATTCGGCTGTAAACAACAGAAAAGGGCACAAGGGGAAGCTATTGAAATAAACAGAATTGAATTGTACAGATTTTTGGCTCTGCATAATATTTGTATTTATTTAACAAACTAAGAATTGTAAGAAATATTGGCAGGCTGGCCACAATGTTATTATTATTATTTGCAAATTGCCAGCAGGCCATCCCTCAGAATTTGCGGTGTGTGTGTGCTGTCAAACGGATAAAGCTACAATCAGTTGAATAAATAGGCTTCTTTAAGTGACGATGATTTGTATTCCGCACATTTATCATTAAAAACAAACACTGCTATTAATGCAATGTGCAGACTTTAAGCTCCAACATCGAAGGCAAAAATATACGCAAAATAAATACGAGGGAAATCAAAGTGAGTTTTATTTGCAGACGCCGCCCATTCCCATTTCCATTTCCATTTCCATTCATTCATTCATTCGCTCATTCATATCGAAAATTCGCCAGCGATATGCTCTTGTTTATTAAAACATGTGCGTTTTTGCCTCCGTTTTCTTTTTTTCTTTCCACCAATTTTATTTATTTATGCAAAGAATTTTTGTTTTGAATGCAAATGAAGTGTGGGCCAGCTGAAAAATATTCGCAGCAAGCCATTTCACACCTATTTTCACCTATTTGCCAGGGCAAGCAAATCGAGTGGAAGGAAAAATAGTTGAGCCAGACATTAATAACACCTATAAGTTATTGCACCTGTTGGTAACACTTTGATGGCCAATGAAATACGGAGCCATTTGAATTAAGTTGCTCTTTGCGGTAAGTTGTTTTTTAATGCCTTCCTCCTTCCAGGCGAGCGAGCGAGCGAAGCAGTTTTTATAAGCCAAAGTTTAATGTCAACTGTGGACACTTGTGGAGAAATGTTAGTTGGATTTTTATAGCATTTAAATATTTACTATTTGTCTGTAAATTTTTAATGAAAAAACATTTTAAATAAATCAAGATAAGAGTCTTTGTTGAAGCTAAGAAATATATATAAATTGATGACTTGGTAAAGCAACTGTTTCTGTAAAATAATTCGTAGTTTGTCAAGAGTATTTCTCTTTGTTAAATAAAAAATATATTAAATAACAGTCCAAGAATATTTATATATAAAAGTTCATTTGAATAAACTAGGATAAGTATTTTATGTACATTTTTTATTTAATTCGTGTAGCATTTAAATACGTTTTAAAATTTTCTTTGATGCTAAAAAAATATTTGTAGCAAATATTCTATGTATACGAAAATTCTGTAGTGATGTTATAGTCAAATTGAAGCTATTTTCATAAATTAATAGTAAAAAATATTTTTAAAAATGTTATACATATTTTTTACTATTATTTTAAATTTAAAACTCTTTGCCTTAACTTTTCCCCTATCTAAAAACTCCCTTTTTAATACAATTTTCCCCTGTTTAGACTAACATTTTTCGTGTGGCTGCTGCCAATATAATGATGTCTCGAATGTGTGCCAAATCTATTAAATTTCAAGCGTTGAAAAACAAACCAGAAAAAAAACTGAGCGTAAAAAAACAGGCAAATTGCGCTTTATTTAAGTACAAAAATAACAAGAAACGCAGCGGAATTGTGTAGAAGTGTGGCCCAGGGGCGTGGGCGGTATGGTTTGCTGAAGGGGGAGGAGGAGCGTTTGATGGGGGGAGGGAGAGCGGAACAAAACGCGGGCGGCACTAGAATAAATTTGAAAACCGCACTAAACTTTTCTTTTTTCCTCATTCTGTTATTTGCGAGCGTCCGAATTTGTCGGTTATATGGGTTCATTCGCAGACTCTTGTTGTTGTGCCTGATGGCGTCCGCCAGGTTTATATGGCATATATATCCATCCATAGGATGGGCGAGGAGGGGTTTCCGGGCGGCTGGGTGGGTGTCAGGTGCAGGATGGACCGGCGGGGTGGGGGTGGTGTGTAGTGTACAAGATTGCCAGTCTTAACGCCTCAATTCAGATTCTTGTTTACGCGCCGACGTCCAACAATTTTTGCGTCGTCTAATCAAAACGAGAGAAATTGTTTTCATCCTTCCTATACACTAGGAAAAAAATATAGTTGCTTTAAGAATTTATTTTTTGCGAAATTTTCTTGGTAAGAAAAATATTATATCTAAATTTTTTAAGATCGAAATTCTTAGTTTGGAAAATTTCCTTAGGCACAAAAATGAGTTGTTCTACCTCTTTTTTAAAGATAGAATAAAACCAATTAAGATCCCTCGATAAATAATACTTTTTAATATTTAATAGATCAATAAAAACTTTAGTATAATTACAGAAAATTAAGTTATTTCATTACTTATTTTTAAATTAAAGTATATTTAAACTTTAACATAAAATAAATGAAAAGGCTTACCCCCAAACAACTGGCTTATAATTCCCAATATTATTATATATATAACTTATATAGAAATTATATAGATATTTTCATAAAGATATTATTTATATACTTATATTTATACTTTATACATATATTTATACTTTATATATATAGATCATCTTAATATCATTAATATACATGTATACCCTTGCAGGGTTTTGTAATTTTAGTCAGAAGATTGAAAAGCAGTGAAGAATTCATTTCCGACCCTATAAATCATATATATTCTTGATCAACATCAAAAGCCCAATCGATCTAGCCATGTCCGGTCAAAAAATAAATTTTCAAAAAATTTTCAAAATTTCAAAAAAAGATAAGGGGTTACATCATTAAAATTTTCAAAAATTGCCAAAAATTTTATTTTTGTAAAATGTAATATTGAGTATGCAGATTTGTTAACGAAATAAAAACTAATATAGGAAAGCTTTCCGAATTAAAATTAATGCTTTTTTGACTTAGTTATGAGTTATTAAATTTTGGAATTTTCAAAAAATTGTCATAAAAAAGATCGACAGTGAATATTTTAGGCTTAGTTATGATCAATTTCTATTTTATAATTTAATGATAAACTGGCATAGTTTATAAACTATGGCTTCCTCTTATTTTATTCCTATATTTTCCTCAGTGCACCCATTTTTCTGGGTGTTGTTTTTCCATCCTTTCCCCTTTTTCCCACCTGTCCCAGGCTTTTCCTTCAGGTTTGATTGCAAAATGTGCGAGCATTTTCATTGCTGTTGTTTCGCCTGTTGTTGGCTTTAGTTTTGCATTTATTCTGATTATTTATTTTCGTACTTTTTCTTTTCGTTGGCTCTCGTAGTATTTTTGGTTTGTATTTTTGGGGCCGCAACCTACGAAACTTTCCACAATGCAGTGGGCGGCGGTTGGCGTCTATTTTCGGCGGGTACGTTTAATGGGTTTTCTCACATTTGACATTTGCACGGAAGGAAATGTAGAAAAGCGATGGTGCATTCTCACTCCTCGTGCATGGTCACGGGGATATATGTGTGTTAGGTAAATAAAATTTAAATTTTGTTTACACCCATCTAATTGGGCGTGCACAAAATCAACAAAGTTATCGGTAATAAGCAGGGCAGGGTTTGACATTTGCCAAAACTATAAAAATGTAGTTTTGTTACATCCAATTGGAAATTTTAGCACTGCACTTGAAATTGTTTACTAACAATAAACTAGAATATACATATATCTATTATATCAGGTAATATTAATAGGTCAGCGGTACAACAAAGGAAATTATATTTATATACACATCTTTATTTATTAAATAAAGTGAGATCTTTAGAGATTATTGAGGAAAATTTATTTTTCAATATTTAAGGTAATTTTTAAGAGGATTTAAAAAGAACTCTCCTTGCTCGATTTGATATTTATTTTCTTTGAGTTTTGTTTGTAACATTTATTAAATTAAATAACTATCATATCTTTTGGCTATAGTCTATACTATAAAATACTTATCTTTTAAATAATTGAGTTATTTTTAATTTGAATTAAATAATTTTACCAACAGAAATGGAAGAAAATAAATAAATAATATTGCCCCCACATTCATAGCCTATTAAACAATTTGTTGTTCCTTAGAAAAACACGTAAAGAATACCCCTAAAAAAAGCTCAATTACAAATGCATATTGATTTATCAATAAATAAAGGAAAATTGAAAAGAAAGGAATATCCAAAGAAATTCGATATCCATTTTCGTGGCCTCCACGAAATCCGATATTTGATGACGTTATCGATATTGGATTGATTTGCGGAATGTTGAATGCCGTTGATGGTAAATACGTTTGACAGATAACCGATTGGATTCGACTGACAGCTCTCTCTCTGTGCGTTAACCGGGAAACGTCAAACTGGCAAGTCGCCGAAGGATGATCTCCTTAGAGACTGCTTATTGCCCCCAGGACAATGCACTTGCCAAATCCCAATGCATTGCACATTTCCTGTTGTTGAAGGATAACAATCTGCTGCCATTCAATTATAGTCGGAGGCCCCTAACAAAAACTCTATCTATCGGATGCCGGTGCCAATCCCAGGCTTGAACCCTGAACCCGGGAAAACAAAAAACACACAAAAATCGAAAAGGAAAAAACAGGAAAACCGAAAACAAGGAATACAAATCGTATCGGCTTTCCCTTACGGCCTGCAAGTGTTTGGCAACCTGATCAAGGGCTTATCTCGCCGATCTCGGCGAGTGCATTTGTCATGGGGATCAGCCGAAGATATAGGGTATAGAATGGTCGGGGGGCCTTGACCCGGCCACAAAAGGTTGCCTACAATGCCGATTGGGCTCAACTGCCTGCCATTGTTGTCATAAATTACACTTCAATTGTTGGCCAGGTTCGAGACACTTGGCCTCAGAGATGAGTTCAGATACGGGTTGTTCTTATTTACAAGATATATGTATATATAGAGCTCTATAAGGAAGTATTTTTGTCAAAAAACATTTCAAAATTAACTTGAAAATATTTTAAAAATTGTTTAAAATGCAATTCAAGAGATGAGTTGGGATATGAGTTGTTCTTATTTACTATATATGTATATATAAAGCCTTAAAAGGAAGTATATTTGTCAGAAAACATTTTAAAACTAACTGGAAATTATTTAAAAAATGGTTTAAAATAAAGGTCAAGAACAAGATACACCTTTTAAATACATTATCAATTTTATAATGAAACAAGTTCTTTAAGTTTCGTACATATAAGCTTATTAATTGAATTTCTCATTTAATAAATGATTATTTATATTTTTAAATACCTCAAACATTTATAGAACACAAATATATATTAGTAAAATAATAAACATATACATATATATATAGATTGTACCTAATACCTGCTTCAATAACCTGTCTTCGGCTTTTCTAGCAATCTCTTTGGCACCTTTTCTATATCTCTGAGATACATAGTACCTTTTCCCCCCTACCCCTATAATAGGGATTGGCACCAGGCTTTGCCAAACGGCGCGTTTTCATCTATTTTGTCGACTACCTATTTTCCTTTCTCCTAATTTTTTTTTTACAGGACCCCGAGAAGTGTCAAAAATATCAAATGTCCTTCTTTCTTCACGCTCGCTGGCTTTCTATGTGGAAATCTGTAGGATAACGCTACCTGCCAGGCATAATTAATTTAATCATTGCTCATTGCACACATTGAGCCACGGACAAAGGCAGGGGCCTAAAACCCAGGCCCTAGCCCAAAACCCACTGAGCACAAGTGTCCATTGTGCCGGCAATCCTGGTGACGTGCCCCAGACCCACGACAGGCAGCGGGCACTTGTATATGGCAGTCGCAGTCCCAAGCCCAGACAATATATCGACCCCTCAGCACAACCCCTCACACTCCAGACCGTGACAGACAAGATTCTAAAGAGGAAAAAAATATATAGAAAAAAATGAAGAAAGCAGAACCTGAACCTGGAACCTGGAACCTGATTCTGAGGCCGAACGTGAAGAATCCTGTCCGCACCGAAAGAAACCCTCATCGCCTGATTGAGGTTTCGAGAGGTGATCTTTCCCCGTTCCGCAGCGTCATCTTCATCTTCATCTTCATCGCCGGCTCTTCATTTGTGTGACAAACAAAGGCGAAGAAATCAAGTCCTGTTTGGGACCCAGGGATGGGCGTGCATCGTGATCGATCGTGTCCATTAGGGCCGTGGAGAGCTTGGCTATTGATAGCACAAAGGCTGCTCATTATTGTCGGGGGTGCAGGTACTACCTGTTTTTTCCGAATGTGGATTACAAATGAGGGGTAGAATTTGAATTACAACTACTGTGAGAGCTACAGCACAAAGGAATATGTGAATTTAAAAGGAATAAAATGGTATTTTACTCGATTATTTTATAATTACCGTAAAAAATGAAAGGGGTTAATGAGGACTTTCCATACACTTGCAGGGTTAAATAATTGTAATCAGAGGCTTAAAACTCAGTGAAGGATTCATTTCCGACCCTATAAAGCATATATATTCTTGATCAGCATCATCAGGGGAGTCGATCTAGCCATGTCCGGTCGAAAAATAAATTTTCGAAAATTTTTCGAAATTAAAATTTTTCAAAATTTGAGAAAAATTGAAAATTTTCAAAATGTTAAATTTAGTATGCAGATTTTTTAACGTACTAAAAACTAACATAGGAAAGCTTTCCGAATTAAAATAATGCCTTTTTGGCTTAGTTATGAGTTTTTGAATTTTTAATTGGTCGAAACAATTTGTCCTATAAAGATATCGATAAATATCGATTCAAAAAATGCGAATATTTTAAGCTTAGTAGCTTAATAGTAATGTATATTATAGATTTCATAGAGGTTCTTAGAGGGATTAAATATGTACTAATAATGATCTAGATTTAAATTTAATAAGGATTTGTATAGGGACTTAAAAGGTATTTCACAGGGTTTCAATAGAAATTAAGTGCCTTACATTAAATTTCCATTAAAATAAATTTTCCAATGATTTTCCAGCAACTGAAACTAATTCAAGAAAGCAATCTATAACCACCCTGGAGAGTGTGATTAATAGTAATGTATATTATAGATTTAATAAGGATTTTTATAAGGATTATTATAGGGATTTAATAGGGATTTCATGGAATTACAATTTTAAATTAGTGCCTTAATTTAAATAACCAATAAAATAAATTTTCAAAGATTTTCCATTTATAAACCAACTGTAACTAATTTAAAAAAAAATCTATAATCACCCGGGAGAGTGCGCTATATAATTTGTGTTGAAGACCCCTCGAGAAAATGGAAAATGCATGACATTTGCCGTGTCACGCAAGGTGTGTCCGTGATTTCAACCTCCCCATGTCCCTATTCGTCACGCACTCATCCCGACCTCTCAGCTCGGCGATGTCCCACTGCGAGGGTCTACCTCCTGCCCCACAATACCCTAACCGATCTGCCTGAATATCCCCTATATCTTGTCCATCGCCTGACCGACGACAAACAGAAGACTCGAAAGAAGAAAAGACGAACCCAAAGAGTAAAGAAAGGAAAATCGTGTGCGTGCTTACCAAGAAATGAAATTAGGTGGGGGAAGAGGGACGGGTCTCAGCGGCTCTCCAGCGTATTTTGGTAGTTAAATTACGGCCCATTGTCTTTGGCCAAGATCTCTCTGGCTGTGGCTGTGACTGTGGCTATTTGTACAAAAACAGTGGACATGCATAAATGGTTGCTAATATAGGTATCGATGGTATCCGAACAGAGAGAACTGGTTTTCCTGGATCACCCTCATATACCCTTCCCCTTCTCGGGGTTTCTGGGGAAAGAGGGAAAATGCGAGGAACTATGTATCTTTGTATGTATGGGCCAAGATCTCATGGCGCGCACTTTGCATATAAATCATTTTTATGACTTGTTATTTTTCACTATTTATTTTGCTTCTCCACTCGCCTCGTTCTTGTTTATCGAAGGAAACGAAGAAAAGCATTGGGTTTTCTGTTGATTTTCGTTTCGTTCATCGCTCTCGCGGTGGACTTTTGTAAATTACAACATTATTTTGGCCCGGCGTTGCCGATGCGGGATTGAATAATTGCCGGACTCCATTGGGAGGGCCTGTGGGGGATCGTAATTAAAGGCAACTCATACCGATATCCCCCACTGGGCTATATATAGGCATCCATCTGTTTAATTAACAGCTTTTGACCTTGTCCAATCGTTTATAAACAATTGCCCTCCGTTGTTCCAGAGACATAGAGGGAGAGTGCTGAAATCGGCATTTGTCCGGTGGGAAATCCGTTGCGGTTCTGGAAATGGAAAATGGAAAACTACCGGAGAAAAAGGGGTGAATGATTTAAGGTAATCCCAAACTATTTTCCAACCCTCAATTTGGCTTATTTACGGCGGCAACTAAAGCCAACTCTACTCGGAAAGGGTCAGATTTATTTAGTTTTAAGGCAATTAAATTTAACGAGCGGGCTTTGACTTTTACTGGTTGGGAAAATAAAGTTGTCACAAATCTCTAAAGTTTGTTATGGAAGTCTAAAGTAAACAGATTATAAGGGATTATAGATTTTACAAGGGAGTAACAAAAGGGGAAGAATTTATGAGCAAATATTAAAGATATTCTAATTAGGAAGTTTATAAATTTATGTGTATTTAACGGAGAGAAAATATATATAATATCTTTATTTATACAAGTATCCGAAGTCCTAAAAGTTATTTCCAACTTAAATTTCTACAGAAATCATAATAATAATCACAGCAAATGTTCTTCCATTTTTTACATAATAAGTCAGAAGATTTTTTAATAAAAACAAACTGGAGGATTTTCTAGTTTGCAGAAATCAATAAAAATGTTGAAAATCGAACATGATATATTTTCCTGTACCGCTTATTGAATTTTTTCTAGCCTTCTGCCGCCGGATCAGTGCAATTTGTTTACACTCCTTGGCGATTTATGAGGCATTTAAGGGGGCAGATGGGTCCCTCATGCCACTCCCTTCCGCCTAACAATATTGGCAAAAAGAACCTCCAGTCCATTGTAAATATCACATAATCCACCGCAAACAATTTTCCCGAGCACTGTGTTCCTTTTTTCCGCCATTTTTCCATGTTTTGCCTTGTTATTTTTTTTTTTTTTGGGAAAAAATTTTAATAAAAAGTAAATTTTAAATAAACAAAATGTTTGTAATATCAGAAATTTATTGCAATTGTAGGGCAGAAACCGAGGTCCTAGCGGGGGATAATGGCGGGGCCATGGCAGAGAAGCGATTTATAAAAAGAAAACCAAAATTACGCGACTTGTTTAAATTCTGAAAAGCCATTAAACGCAGCTGGGGCCCCGTCCAAGCCCGGAGAGCAGCATCCACAGCATCCGCAGCATCCTCAGGCACTGGCACATCCACAACCAGGCTGGACCAGAACCGCAATTATCATGAACGCAATATCCCGGCGTGAAGGGAGGGCCCCTGGCACACACACTTTCGGCGCAAAAAACTTAAATCGTTAAATATTTATAAACGAGCTGAGAAAACGCTCTCTCGCACACACACACACAGACACATAGGAGTTGGAAAATTAGACAAGAGGGAAAACGCAGGAAACGGACATCAAGTGGACACCAGCTGGACAATGTTGTGTATCAACACATCATAATCCCAGGAGCCCGGGGGCCAGAAATGGCAGGGAAGGTACACAAGGACGAGTATAATCTCTAAAAGCCACAGCCTGTTTATAAGGCTTACGCCGCCCGCCTAATATGGCTTTAATGAGCTGTGTGTCCTGAGCTGTTTCGGGCCCAAAAGGGGTGCCGGGATTTTCACAAAAAAAAAAAAAAAAAACGAAGGAAAAATGTTTACAGGAATTCGAGAGAAGGTTAAGGTATACAAAGATTTTTTCAAGATTTTCAAAAGCCATTAAACATAAATCTTAAACAGTTCCGGCTTAACTTGCAGGGTAACACAGGTGAGCAGGCAAGGAAATGAAGTACCTTTTCCTAATTTCCTGCTGAAAGTGAAAATTTAAAAAGGCTTGAGCATAAGGAATATATTTTCTTTTCGAAAAAAATAAGATATAAGATCTTAAGGGAGTAATTACTAGAAATCTTCACTATTTCCTTCTTATAGTTTTTCTAAGTTATTTAAGTCTGTAATTACTTGAAATCTTAATCAGTTCCTTCCCATAGGTTTTAACAATAAAGAAAATCATTTGAAAAAAGACTAAATACCTGGCATAAATACATTAAATCTTTACCTATTTTATGAACCAATATACGGCTCTTTCCTC
This sequence comes from Drosophila bunnanda, assembly GCA_035046265.1. Taxonomy (NCBI): domain Eukaryota; kingdom Metazoa; phylum Arthropoda; class Insecta; order Diptera; family Drosophilidae; genus Drosophila; species Drosophila bunnanda. The sequence goes on from JAWNOB010000075.1 coordinate 12,671,069, forward strand.
ATGTCCTTTGGCTAATCTAATGGCCCAACAAAGCCCCATATTTCTCAAAGTTTTTATCCCAACCAAAATCGAGGCGGCGGAATGAAAAAGAAAAATAATATAGCAAATCCTGGGAATGGAAATCCAAACTGCAAACTCCGCAAAATAGCAATCCACTTGCAATCTCCAACTAACCTTGTTTCAGCTTGTTCTTCTCCTCTTTGTTGGGGATTTATGGGCTTTTCCTGTGGGGGACTCCCCCATGCTGCCGCTGCCGCTGCTGCAGGCACTACAATAGTTTAATTAACATTAACGCTGACGCCAAACTACTGATGGCAATAAAAAACCATTAAAAGGAATTTATTTTAAGGACCGAACAGGCAATAAATCACATTACATGTCGCTATAAAAACAAAGGGCAGCGGGAAAGCTCTTTCCCACCCACTCGCTTTTCCCCTCTGTGGCAGGTGGCGGTGGATGAGGGGGCGTGCCACCAGCATGGGGTGGGCAATAAAACGGATGAGAATGTTTTTGTATATCGAAAAATCAATGCATCAATTTCAGTTCAACAAAATACAGGAAAAAAAATAAGAAAAACAAAAAATACTACCGAAAAGGGGTGACGACAGGGGCAACGACTGAGTCTGAGGAGAAGGAGGTCGAGCGAAAATAGTACTAAAAATGTTTGTTTATTTTTTATGTCCATAGTTTGTTGCCGCTTTTATTTGTTATCACGAGTGCTCGAATGTGTGGCGTTAAAAGCATCGGCATTAAAAATGACGATAGGACATCAAAATGGAAATTAATGGCGATTATGTGGCACATAAAAACATGAACACGAACAAACTAACTGCCATATAAGTAATGCGATTACCCGCAGAGTTCGCTCCGAAACCCAATTGATGGGGGAATATATAGTATATGTATTTATATCGAATATTCTCCAAGGTTTATGCATCCTTTTAATGGCTAATTCGGGCTTTTCAAATTAGCACAAAGAGTTGTAAAAAGGGTTTTTAATGTGCTCTGCCAAATGCATTCATCAATTTTATGCGTTACGTGTTGGTAGATATTTTTCATCAGATTAATTTTATTTCGAAATTTTTAGTTGGCTTCAACTATCATTTTCCTAAGGGAGTGTTTCCTTAAAAAGTGTTATTTTTTATGAGAGGAAGAGAAAAGATCCTGAACGTGTAGTAAAATAGGTTTATTTTGCTTAAACAAATTGAATTGGTATTTGTTTTGTATTATTTTCGGTTATTTTATCCTTTAATAATAATTGCTTTATTTATATTTATAGTTTATATATTTAAATATATTTATTAACATCTTTTTGATATATAATTTATAGTAATTATAGCACTCAAAATTTGGAAGTCCGAATTCTGTACTTTAGAGTCATCAACAACTTCATCTGTAATTAATAATTAAATGTAATTAATAATTTTCAAATTATTTTCTGTAATTTTTGCACTAAACAGACTAAGTTTATATTGAATTTTTTTTTAAATAACTGCTTATGCAACGCCAATATAAATTCATAAAGAGAAAACCTTTAGACTTGATAAAACTTCAATTATTTAGGTTACCACATCCCGGTGTTACTTTGACTAAATGTAATTCAATTTGAAAAATATATATCCCACGGATGCAGTTACTTTTCCAGGTAATCTGGACTAAGAGCTATAATGTCCATGCTATTTGCCACAATCACCGCCAGTTTTCTTTGTGCCCCAAAGCAACTTTCACCCAGTTGAGCGTATCTAGTGCCAAGTAGAACATCAACTGGCTGTCAGACTGGTTCGGTTCGTTGGGGATATGCCAGGCGAGTGTGCGAGTGTGTGGTGTGCGGTGTGTGTGTACAGTGTGTGTTTGGGGGACCATAAAATTGACTGGCAGAGGGAAAACACATTGATTTGCCATTTGAGCGCAAATTCATTGCAATAAAATCAGCGCTGGTAAAGTTTTTTAATGCCACTTTCAATATTTGTTTGTGAACACCACACATCGCACCACCCATTTGCCCCACCCTTCTATAGTGGTGGCTGTTTGTTCTGCTGCTTGTCTTATTTTTATTTTTATTTTTTGCACCCCTCCTCAGTGAGCATCGCCGTCGGGCAATTGTAAAGCGCGTTTTGTAATCGAAACTTTTAACGACTTGATGCGATTGGAAATTGTGTAATATCGAGGCACTAATACACACACCACTGGCAAATGGAGGACCCGGCCACATATCCGTATCCGGATCCGAACTCGAATCCATATCCGCACATCCTTGTGCGTGTCTGTCCCGAGTGGAGGGTCCTTCAGATTCTTTACTGCCGCTGCTTCTGATGCTGCCAAGGGCGCTACGTTCCGCTGAGCAGGGCACATCGGTTGATTGCATAAATCCACTGACGCTGATCCTGTATCGGACATATGTTCGAGTATATAGCTGAAGGTCCTTAATTGATGAGGTTTATAATTTCCTTTCCCTTTTTGTTTTTTTTTTTTTCTCTCTTTTTCTTTTTGTATTTGCGATTTTCTCTCTGCCTTTGGAGAGTGCTTCAGCAGCTGGGGTGATATTCCTTTGATGTGCCCAGTCTCTCGCTGGTTAAGAGCACGGAAGCAATCCAAGTCGGCTAATTAATTGAACTCTGATGCGGGAAAATCGCTTGGGGGCCTAGGGCAGGACTCTGAGGTAGTCCCCAAGGACACTCCTAGTTTGTCAAAGCAATATGGAGGTTAATTAGCAGCTTTTTTAGCGAGCAAGTTAACTTTTAATTTAATCTAAAAATACTCTTATAAGCAACAAGAAATTAAAACGTGGCTTAAATTAATATGTGATCCATAGAGAGTCTTTCTAGCATAAATTTACATTATTTAAGATATCTAAACTTAATTCTTTTAAGAACCTTGGTAAAATAGCAAACAATAAACATGAAAAACCCCTCCATCCTTTTGGGAAAACAGTTTCCTAGGCCTTAAATACCCGCTGCTTAGTCGGAGATTATTTTTCGATTTGTCCCCATGAACTTTCTTGCCGCTGTAAAAAAACTCACCTTATTTGTGAGATTTTCCTTGACAATTTATGTAACGCCATTTGCCGCAACACACGCACATTAATATCAGCTTTTACGAACCCACTCTCCGCCGTCGATTGAAAACGGAAAAAGGGGCTTTAAGGATTCGTCACAGGCCGTTGAAGGAATCCCTCGAAGTGCTGGCAAAGCAATCCAAAGCGACGACAAAGATGTGCTAATAAATTTCAACTTAATTTCCGAAATGTGCAACTAACACATAAAAAGCACACACACACAGTAACTGCCAAAGGATCGGGATGAGGCGAAGGCGAGGACCGGAAGCAGGACCCTCTGGAGGAATTGCTGCTCCTCCCATCCTTGCAAATGGGATGGCGAAAAATTTCGAGTATGGTTTTTGCATAAAACTTCAATTTAAATTGACATTTGAGTGGAAAGTAATTGCATGATATGCACGGAGCATAAAAAAGGCAGCACACAGAGCACCCGCCCTGGGAATAGGGGGGCGTGTTTAATATATATGGGCCAATACCCTGGAAAATCCCCTCTCCCTCCCCGTTTCGCAGCTCATTTATTACACTTTGAATAATAATAAAGGTTTTATAAAATTTAAAGTGGGTACTTGGAGATCTTTAAAAGCGCTAAATAGTTTTAGATTTTAAAAAATAAATAAATATTATAGTTTTTTAAATATAGTTACCTAAATAGGTAAATAAAGTCACCAAAAATAATACTGATTTACGTTTGAATTTATAATTACTTAAATACTACATAATTTTAATTGAAAATAAAGATGAAAAATTTAATATTTTAAATATTTACCCATGTATAATACATTTAATACAGTTTAACTAGATTCTGGGTACTTATTTAGATTCCCTGCACAACTTCAAAGCCACGCTATAATAGGGATTTAATATTTATTCTATAATAGTTAGAAAACCTAGTTTACATATTGGGTATATTATATTTTATAAAAATAAATAAAGATTTAAATAAAATCAATAAGATACTAACTGAAATATTTGAACATACATATATGGCTAGTAGATTTTTATTCGTTTAATATATATTAAATATATTAATTTCAAGGAAAAATAGGATAGAAGAAACTTGATCTGAATATTATATATATATTTTTAAATTATTATTATTATTATTATTATTATATGTATATTATTAAATATTTAATTTTATATTTAAACGAATAAAAATATACTTACAATATATGTTCAACAATTTCAGTAGAAAAGCTATGCTAAAACTCTTAAAAAACAAAAACAAAAAAAAGTATATACTTAAATGAAATTTTTAAGAAATGCTGATTAAAGCTAATAAATAATAATAATAATAATATAATGTTACATATTTAAGAATTAATATGAAAACATTTTATATTATCTTTTGTATCCATTTTGACTAGAGAAATTAGTATAAGGACAACCTTGTTGCACTATAAGATTGCACTATAAGATTCGATGTATAAATAAATTATATGTTTTATTTTTAAATAGTGTGCTTAAATAACACTATTGTTTTAAGAACCAAAATACCAAGATTCAAAATATTTCAGATAATTAAGAAGCTAAAGTGACATGTTGTTAGAACACCTTATTAATGTATTTACAAACTATTTTGAATCTAAATATCTATCTAATGGATTGATATATTTGAATTATATTTTATCATATAATTTACTCTCTATATTTTTTATTCCCAGTGTATTTTTAGGCATTAAATGCGATTTTGCTTACCACCCATCCCACCCATCCATCCATCCATCCATCCATCCATCCCAACCAACCAACCAACCCACCGACCATCCGTCCATGGCGGGAAGTTCTACTGAGCTCATTATGCGCTCGTTTATATGCCGCATTTGTTGCTGCGGTCCGCTCCTGTTGTTGTTGCCAAGTTTTGTGCACATTATGAGGGTCTGTTCAGTGGAGTTCCGAGGTTCTGGTGTACTGATGTTCTGGGGTTTCATGGGTTCTGGGGTTCCCGGGGTTCCCGGGGTCTTTGGGTTCCGCTGCTCCGTTCCGGGTCTTTGTGCCGCGAATGCGGGCCATTCGCTTGGTCTCTGCGCCGCTGTGTTTTTTGTTTGTTTCTGTTTCTCTTTTAAATTAAATGCCAATAAATTTGCATATTCTTTTTTTTCGTGGCACACCCCCTACACCTACCCCACTTTTCCCATAGCAGCAATTGCTCTAAGTGCGGAAACCCTGGGAGGGGGTAAAAAGTGTCATTTGCTTTGGGCACTCGTGCCTTCGATTTGGTTTACTTTCATTTCGTTTCGTTTGGTTTTGCTTTTGGTTTCGTTTCGTTTGGTTAGAAAAGTTTTTCAATTCCCAAAGCCGCACGGAAAATGACCAAGTTTTACAGTCGCAAATAAATGTTGTTAATTTGTTTTAATTTCGTGCACATTTATTTGCTAATTTCCCTGACAAGGCAGTCCAAATGGAAAATGGATTTGGATTAAAATAATTTGGTTTGGGCGAATTGGAAGAATGCCTGCGAAGGTTATGTGTTTTGTTTTCCAAACAATTAACCGCGACAGCTGGCGGAAAGTTATTTTGGGAGAGAAAACCGAAAGAATTATTGAGTTCCAAGGCACAAATTAAATTAAATTACATTAAAGAAAATTAAATCATTATACTCACAAGGGAAAATAACAAGCTAACTAGATGGGCTTTTATTTATTATTTAGACTTCAAAAGCATAAATAAATTCAGTCACATTTCTGAGTCTTATTTTCACCATGGAAGTGTTTTCTGAGAACCTCAAATATTTTAATCAAAAAATATCTTCTTAGTTTATTAATTACCACAAAATCATTTCCCACAAATTCCACAAATTTCAACTTTTATTTTTAAAGGAAATCCTGTCGCTCTCTATATCCTTTGACCTTAGTAACTGATGCATTTGGTCAACATGGCTAGGATCCAATTGTTCCAAGCATCCATAATATAAAATATCGGATATCAATTTCCGGGCTATAGTCCTTTGACTGTGAGATAATTCCTCGAATTGATAGCCCCAAGTTTGGGTCAGAGCTTCCGTTTCACTCAATTTCTGCCTGGAAGAGGTTTTTTCTTTGGGAATTTCCGGAAAAGCCGAAAAAGCATAGTTATTTTCCAGGGCAATCGAATTGACGGAGACCGGGGAGAGCAGTGATTCCTCTTTGATTTCCTTTGGCTTCGAGTGAGTTTCCTCCAAATTAAAGAACATGGTCTAGTAAGATAAATGACATGATTTATTCAATTAATATAATATATTGTATATTAAAATCTATACCAACCTGATCACTATCGTCCTCTTTCAAGGACTCCCGCGATCCCGTGCACCTCCTCTTCACTGTAGTATGGATCCTGGCTGCTGTATCCTGGCCCTCGAGGAAACTCAAGAGATTAAAGTACCACAGAGTGGATTGGAAGGACTCCCCCATCGCCGAGCACTGATCCCGTCGGCGCACATCCCTCCTGAAGTTGGTCCGAAACGAATTGATCTTCCTAACCACAGTGGCTCGGCTGGCATCCGGCTCCACCTCGCTCAGCTTCCGCACCAGCTGCTCGTAGCCGACTGTCTTCAGCTCCCGGCAGCCATAGTCGGGACTCTGGACTTGCCAGACGGCCGGAAGGGATCTGTAGAGGAGCAGGAACTCTGTCCAGAACTGGCGGTCGCGGGAATTCATCCCTCGAGTGTCCAACGACGGCGAGGGTGCTTCAAATACTGAGATGGCAAAGTTCTCAGCACAATATTGCATGCGCAAACACACTGGCGAGAGAGCGAAGGAAATTTAAGAGAAAATAGGGACACTGAAAAATATTATAAACTTATATATCATCATTTAGGTGATATATAAATTAATATAATAAAATTTAAATTGTATGTTTTTATATATTATATAAATTTATATATTATTATAATTTTAATAGGGGCTCACTGGCTTATTAGGAAAGTTGTTAAATACTTGCAAAGAATTATTAAATTATATTTTAATTGTTCAAAAGAAGGTGCAAATAATTAATTGACATATATACAAATCTGTAGTAATGTGCGCTGATTAATAATAAATAAATAAATCAAAAATAGTTTATAACATTTACTTAAGAGGTTTATAATTTTTATAAAACCATAAAATTTCTGTTAAAATATAATTTCATTATTAAAAACTCTGAATCAAAGCCAAATCTTATTTTACAAAATATACAAAATATTTAGATTTTAATTTTACAAAATATCTATATTTCTTTTAATCAAATTTTAAGGTAATATTTACTTTGTAATATAAAAATTACGCTTTAAAATCACTTCTTTGATTTTATAAATTAAAGAATTTTGTCTGGTGTAATTTAAATTTTTTCTTAGTGTAGCAAGTACGCGAAAGAGAAAAGAGATATAAAGAGTGCTTGCTGTTTGTGCAAGCTTCAAGCTTTGAATGTGCCCCCTTTCCTTTCCGTGGCAGTGGCTCTGGCTGGAAGGGGATTCATTTCTACCTTGCCTGCCCCCTCCCAGTAATTTCCACTCAATTTTCAATTTGCACAAACAACTCTTGTTGCTATTTGTTATTTCTATATGCAAACGCACACAAACACATTCCCGAGTAGTGCGCGAAAACACAATATTATTGAATATTTTGCGAGAACTATTATGGATCTCATAGACGCGCTCTGCTCACAAAAATATTATTTCGAATGGCTGCCAAGTAAATTGACGCAATCGGAATGGAAATGTAAATGTTCTATGAATAAATTTTGTGCGCACTTTTCATTTTATTTTTACAATTTACGAGTTTGTTTTTGAAAAGAGTATTTATAAATTGAAATAAAATAAGTTTTGTGTTTTTTCTTAGCACCCCCTTGACTAACTTCAGAGTTGGGAACAAAATTCGGGTTCTTACAGGGTATTCTAATTATAGTCAGAAGCGTCAAAATCAGAGAAGAAGTCATTTCCGACCCTATAAAGCATATATATTCTTGATCAGAATCAAAAGCCCAGTCGATCTAGCCATGTCCGGTTGAAAAATAAAATTTTGAAAATTTTTCCAAATTTTCAAAAAAAGATAAGGGGTTACATCATTAAAATTGTTAAAAATTGTCAAAAAATTTAATTTTCTTAAATTTTAAATTGAGTATGCAGATTTGTTAACCTAATAAAAACTAACATAGGAAAGCTTGCCGAATTCAAATTAATGCATTTTTGGCTTAGTTATAAGTTTTTTAAAATGTAATGTGTCGCAACAATTGTCATATATTAATATATATAATAATATTGTCATATAATATTGTTGATAAATATTAATTCAACGAATTTAAATATTTTAAGCTCAAATATGGCCCAATTATTCCATTGCAAACTGGAAGGGTATATTAACTTCAGCTTTCTGAAGTTAGCTTCCTGTCTTGTTTTATTGTTTTATTTATTTTTGAAGAATTATTTAATTACTTAAACTTTTTGATTGGGTTCAATAGATTGGCTAACCAAAAGGCTTCAATATGAATATTTTGGCCCGTTTTTTATGCGACTCTTTAACATAAGTAAATTGTCGCTCAAAGTTATTTGGCGATGGCAAATAGTCAATATCGAAAGTATTGCAATCCCCTTTCAAGAGCTTCGCCTTACTTCCGTTTCCGCTTCCTTGCCCGCTGCTTCCCCTTGCTTTTCCTGCTCTTTTTGTCTTCCTTTTCCTATTTCCCTTTTTATTTTATCCCATTCTGGTGTTTTTTTGGTGCTGTTGTCCGTTTCGTTTACATCAAGTAATTGAAATAACGTTATTTACATGACAAATGTCAAATATTTGCAAGGATACAAATATTGATGCCGCGGGCACATTTAAACATGAAAGCAAACAGACGGACTCGAAGTCCAAGTCCGATTCCGGATTCGAGTTGCCGCCAGGACCTCCCCCCCCCCAAAAGGATGAAGACATTCTGCACTTGCTTCAATTATGCGTGAAAGGGGAAGGACGACAAGGACAAGGGGAATGGAATTGAAGTGAAACTAAAGCCTTTTGCAAATAGTTGTTAAAATATGTCAATAACCTTGCCATTTACTGGACCGCCCTGCCCGCATCCCGCCCCCTCTTGAGGGGTCCCAGAATCAATAGTAAAAGCTACCCCCGGACAAGAATTTCGGACAGGACATTGGCGACGAGCTTGATGGGCTAAGGCACTGTCAGAAAAAATTTTTTAGGTGGGAAATATTGCGAAGGAGTGTATAGAAAAAATAAATAATATATATATAAGTAATGTAAATAAATAAAAAATGAAATATAGCATTTAAAACAGAGTGTGCTATTTTTCTTTGGGGGTATTAGGGAGAACCCCAACATTTTCTATGTATCTAGATGTATATATAACCCTTTAATTTATATAATTTTGCTAGATAAAACGTTCGTTTAATTCTATATAAATTATGGATAACTTAGATTAGGGAATATATATTTTCTCCTAGTGTATGCCACAGAACTGGAGGCGTGGGCACTACTGATGCACAGGAAAAGCAACAGAAGGGGCGAAGGGTGGAACGTGGTATACACGAATAAGCGCTGAAAATGTTTAATTAAATTCCGGGACACATTTGGCATGTTACATTGCTTCGCTCCGACCACAGCCGTATCCGAAGTTGGGACTCAGGGAACAGGGAACCCGGTCCGTGTCCGGGCCCAGGACGAGGACTAGGGACTCCCGGTGGCCGGACTCATTGGTAAATTGCAGAATTGCTGGCAGCAGTGCTCCTTTTTCTCCTGTCCTCCTCCGGTTAACCGAACGACTGAAACAGAAATTGCAATAAAAATACCGAAACGTAGCAGAAATTAAGCAAAGCAAATTATGTCGTTGCCTAAGCTATTGACATTTTCCTTGTTTTTCCTCGCCCTTGCCTTGTTTTTCCAGCGCTAGTTGAAGGGATCTAAGGGGTAGCCTCAACAAGCTTTCCACGTTGCGGTTGAGGTCACCACATTGAGTGGTGTTATATTCCTTAGTGGTTTCTCTCCTGAGAGGATCCTCTTTGGTCTCGCCAAAGCCCTTAAAAAATTTTAAATGCACTTGTAAAATATAGTTCTATAAAATTTGGAACTATTAGGAACTTTTGGGCACTCAAACTGGTGTTGCTAACTGGTGTCTTAAGGTTCAATTAAATGGTGTTTGATTAAATAAATATTTAAGATATGAATACATGGTTTATTTAGCTTGATACCTTCTTTTAACTTATACTATAAATATTTTTATAATATAGCCTAGAGCTTTAAATTTTAAGGCCTCTAATTAATGACAGATATATCTTTTAAGACTCCAAAATAAAAACCAACCAATAATTGTTACATTTATATGCCTTAAGTCCAAGTAATAGATAGTTCCTTTGGACCAACTTAGAAAGCATCTTGTCTAGCCAATTAGGAATATAAATTTCTACCCCCAAACAGAGAGATTTTACAGCTCCACAAGGGAAAAGTGGAAATGATTTAAGTGCACTCCGTTAGGGATTTTTCCAGGGTCTGTAACATGCAATCAAATGAGCGGCCAAATTGCTCATTTCGAGGCTGTAACTCATCCGAGTTGGGCATTCATAAAACCCTATAAGTATAGGGTATATGATTCCGGCTAGGTTGTTCTTTCTGGGGCTCCGTTTATGGGATGCCATTCGGTGAGATGGCCTTTTAGAGGCCAAGTCCGGGCATTTAGGCCCGACTTTTACGATCTCGGCTCCGGCCGGCGGTCAGTCTTAATGATTGATAAACCACACGGGACCAATCAACACCAAAAGACGGGCACCCGAAGGGCTCTCCAGAAAATCAAATCTGCGCGGTCATCCCATTTCATCTCATCTCTCGAATCGTTTCCTATGCAAACTAAAAACTGAAATCGTCCCGGGCCATATACCCCTGCTCTCGCCCCTCTGAGATGCACATCAAATTGGCTAAATTGTCGTGAGGCTCTGGCTCTGGCTCTGGCTCTGGCTCTGGGTCTGACTCTGGGCTTGAGGCAGCATCCAGGGGACCGGGAGTGCTCCTGCTCCACCTCCTACTCCATGGATTCGAGTGGCTGTGGATGGGTCTTGTTCGTATACCAGTTTCTTTATTACAAAAAGGGGCTTGGGTCAAACCAACAACCGCAGCTACAACATCAACAATCGCGGTCGACAGCGACGACGTCGTAAAAGAAAACAATATTGTAAATAAAGTTTAGACTTTAAGCCAAAACTGGTTTTGAAACCAGCGAAAACAAGAAAGGGGCTAGCTCAAGGAATCGACCTGGGGCATACCTAAAACTAACGATTAAATATTTAACATTTTAATAATATATATATATGTATTTATTATCAGAGAAGTCTTGGAGGGCATTCTATTTTTTTACATATTTTTCTGGTAGAAAGTTTTTTATTTGCAAATAGTTGCAAATAAAAATGAATCTATTTTTCTTTTTATTAAACAATTATTAAAATGAGAAAGTTAAGCTAGGAAATCAGAATAAAAATGGAAGGCTAAGGCGAGTTTTTTTTTAAATATAATATTATATTTACAAGGACTTTTGTTTTGTAATAAATTTTAGGGTTAATTTACAGTCGGAAGCATTATTATCTTAAAAGTTATTGTAGAGAAAGGAAAATATTTATTAACACGAGTACATTTAAAATCTTAAATAATGCTAATTAATACACAAAGATACTTTCTTTTCCATCGAGAAATTACTTATTAATAGTTATATCTCGATACCGAAATATATACCTATATCTATAACATTTTTGTACCCTTAAAAACGAATTAAAACACACTTCCAGGGTATTAAAACCAAACCTACCAAACGTCGTGACTCTCAGTTACAATGCTGTTATTGTTGCTCCTGTTGGTCTTTGATGACTTTTTAACAAAATTCGGTGTTGCTTGCTGCCACTGCAGTTGCTTGGAGAGTTTCGAATTATAGTTTAAAATGATGCAATATAATATATAATTCTAGTATATAAAAATTTTTAAATATTAAAATAAGAAAATGGGTCCACAAAAAATTTGAAGTACTTAAATTTAATTTCAATCATTTATTATAAGCAATTAGGACGCTTGGAAAGTATCATCTGATTTACGAAAATATATCCAGATAAACTTATAATTTACCTTATTTTATTGTTTCTTAAAAATTTGTATTTACAAAATAAATCTCCATAAATTAAAGGACTTAAATCTTTTTCAATTAATAATAATATTAATACTAAGCAATTATGTTTTCATTAGGCTATCAAATCTTTTATGAGAATATATCTCAATGAACTTGTAAATTATTATAAAACTTGTTATTAATATAGTTGTATTTTATTTTAGAATTCTATAATTTTCTGTAAGCATTCATATAATATTTATTTTTATTATGTGTTTTAAGTATTCTGTAAAATACAATTAGTTGGAAAATTTTAAAAGAATTATAGAAAGACATCAGTACAAACTAAGGATAATATTTTAGGTAATATTATTTCTTAATTGATTTGTTCAATTAAACTTTTAACATTAACATATCACAGCTTTAATAGTAACAAAAATTTAGTTTAAAAATAAACTTTATTACTGTCTCCAAGTAGCCCCGATCTTTTCTTAACCAAGAGCATCCAGATTTCGTTTCGCGGTTCGTTTCGAAAACTTTCTTGTTTTATTATAATTTTCTTTATTTTTTTTTAGTTGTTGTTTTCGTTGATATTTTTTTGTTGTTACTTTTTTTTTGTGTTACCATAAAAGCAGTTAAACCACAAACCACATCCATAGCCGCAAAACTTCTTGTTCATAAACAACAGCAACAACAGCGAACGGCTGGACTTTGGGACAGACTCTTTGTTGTTTGGCTGGCCGAACCACTTTGGTCGGCAGTGGTTGCTGGTGACTTGGAGGTTTGTCTCGGGTCTCAGCCTCAGCGGAGTTGGCCCAAACACCATAAACATAAAACAAATCTATGACACGAAACAGGTCTGCAACGACGGGGTCTTCGGGCCCGTAGAGAGAGATCTGATTCGAGCGGAGAACTAACCTAGGTCTAGGAACGGGTTCCATCCAGCTCGGCTTGGTTTTATTTTTTTCCATCTCTTTGCAGTGTGTGTGTGTGCACATGTTTATGGGTTTTCAGATAAAAACTATTATGATTGAAGAAACGTGCAAAAAAAAAAACAAAACTTAAAATAAATAAATAAAAACAAAAGCCAAGAAACAATCTTGACAGCTTCGGGGCAATGGAGATGGAGAGCATTTGCACTCCAGCACACGACTCAATAGGTATATATGGTATATCTGCTAGATCTGAATGTGTGTCTGTGAAATTTATGCCCTGGCATAATTAACTTCAAAAATGATCTCATAAATTCATGTCGCGTTCTCAGACCGATATTGTTTACATACAAATATCGGCTCTAAGTTCTGGCTGTGTGAGATGTGCGATGTGCGATCTGTGATCTGGGATCTGGGATCTCGAATCTCGGATCTTGAAGTGGAGCACGAGCACTGCACACCAGATTGACCAGTTGGTCGAGACTGAGGCTGAGGAGCCTCTAGAGCTTTCGAATGGTTCTCATTACTATTTCCTGTTATGGTCACTCAGATGTCCACATTCGGCGGAGTGATAAACTTCAGCAATGGATATTGCCGCAGCCATCGATCACGATCGGCCATCTGGATCTGTGCGAGGAATCTATAAGTAGTGCCCGAACGTGTGAATCTTTCTATAGATTGTTTTCATTTAAGCCAAGAAGCTGCCTGCACTGAAGACCATTGATATCCGGCAAAACAAAGCCTTCTAATATAGGCCATTAAGGCTTTAAGTGGTAATGATGGGGTACATGAGTTGGAATACATTTAGGGTTTGTTAATTTTTTGCAATCTTGAAGTTAGTTTTATTAAACAAAAATTAAGAACCAATTAATAATAACTAAATAAAGAAAGGAAACTAATACTCTTGCAGTTTTTAATTGAATTATAGCTTTAAATCGAAACTAATCTTAAGATATTCGGAGTCTTTGAAAAAATATATTTTAATTTTTGTTCGACAATTTTTTCAACAAATCAAAATTTACAAAGTTGATAGCTTAGCCAAAAATCCATCAATTTCAATTTGGAAAGCTTTTCTTTGTTAGTATTTATTACGTTAATAAATCTGCGTACTCAATTAAAAATTTTAAGAAATTAAAATTTTTTCCAATTTTTGCAATTTTTTTTTGAAATTTTGAAAAATTTTGAAAAAATTATTTTTTGACCAAATATAGCTAGATTGACTCGGCTGTTAATGCTGATCAAGAATATATATGCTTTATAGGGTCGGAAATGACTACTTCACAACGATGTAACTTTTTACTATGATTTTTTATACTATTATATATATTACTTAAAATTTATATTATTTTAAATACCTTGTACTTATAAAGTATATAAAATTTGAACAAATGTAATAAATAATTATATACTCGAGCCAATAAACCATACCCTACTTCCTTTGATTTCCAAACTCAAACTCTCTTCCCATTTATTTCCTACTCAGCCCAGGTAAGGTAAGGTAAGGTAAGGTCTTGTTCTTGGGTTTCCCCTGCCTCAGTTTTTCGGAACCCAATCAAGGGGCTACACCCCTGCAGCAATCGAGCGGAAAAGCCAAGAGCAAGGGGGGGAGGGTCGATGGTGAGGCATGGCATAAACTGCAACTTCCTGAATTTAAAAACGCATTATCAAAGGCACATAAATAAAGGTCGGCGGCGATCGACAGGCGGCCGTTGTCGCTGCCATTGGGGAGAAATCATTGAACGAAATCGACATTCGGCACCGGGAATAGTAAAATTTATTGCACTTTTTTCCGCTGCCGCTCAGCAATCCTTTGTCATGACAAAATACAAAAAACGAAATAAAATAAAGACGAAAAAAGCAACCAACTCTCTGACCCAAGCAGCAGCAGCAACACTTTCAACTCCAATTCGAGAAACAATGAAAACTCTTTCAAATGCAGTCAGCAGCAGCAGCGAAAACAAAACGAGAAACACATTAAGCTGAGACCAGAAAAAACCAAAAAAAAAAAAAATATAAAAACAAAAAACGGAAAAATAAAAAATAAAGAAAAAACATTTTTCACGAATTAACGTGGCCAGTGAAGCCAAACAGCAAAGGTTTTTTTATAATTGATTTCCTGCGATTGCAGAGCAAACGAGAAAGAAAAGCCTTCAACAGCAGCAACTAAATCACACAGGAAAAAAGTTTTTAACAATTAATTTATAAATGTAAAAAATCTGGTTAAACTAATACAAAAAAGTTACAATACAAAGCAATAAATAATAAATATAAAACTTTATATATTTGGACGATGAAACTTGTTTTTTAAACGAACTTCAAAGGCTTATTATCTTTAATATATGTATACCAGCATATATTTCTTTTTAAAATTGTAGAAAATGTATTTAAATATATTAAACAATTTAAATTATTTAAGCATGTTCTTAGGGAATTTTAATTTAAATACTTTCAAGTTACTTAGATTTTCCTTCGAGTGCATTTGCAACCTGAGAGCAGGTCCACTCCGAATCGGACTACCGTGCAAACCCATTTCGTAGTTAACAGCGCAACAAATAAAAATAAATTATGCCAGAAAAAATAGCACAAAAAATATTGTTGGGTTAAACTGCAACAACAACAATAACAGCAATAACAATAAATACAACAAAAATATATATATGTATGTATATCCATATAAACACTATATTATTTGTATGCAAGTTGTTGCATTGCCACAAAAGAGAAAACCATGCCGCAACAAAAGGATGAAAATAGAGAGAAAGGTGAGCTAAGAAGGTTACAAATCAGCCATAAAAGTGAAGTGCTATTGACCAGATATAGAAGGTTATTAAATATGCTTTAAAATATAAAAACAATTATCTAGAGGTATTGATGGGGAATATTAAAAATCATTAGAAAGAAAGTTAAGAAGCTATAAGCATCTAAATTGCTTTTTTGCCAGTTAATTATTTTAGGTCAAACAATATAATCATAGCTTAATGATATATAAAATTCATAAGAAATTATTTTTTCCCTTTAAAAACAATATATTTTAAATTTTAACTGTTATATGTACACGTCTTAAATACGTTTTATAATTTATGCTCTGAGCACCTTAGGATAAATCCTTGTTTAATTTCTCAAGGCAGTTCTTTTACAATTTCTATTATTTTTCATTCGGTGGTTACCTGATCAACACCTTAGGGGATGAGAACGCACTTGGTCCCACGATCCGGGGATGATGCTCTGGGACAGATAATGCCTGGATGACCCATATCAAATCAAAACTCCCTCACACCCACAGTGTACCGCAGTCCACAAAAAAAAGGTTAACAAAAAATAAAAACAACAAAAACATATATACGAAAAAAACAAAAACAGAAAACTGGAAAAAAATGGGGAAAAGAAACGCTGAAAAACAACACAACAATAACAAAGTGGAAGGAAAAAAGTACGACGACCATCAACACGATCATCAACGAGAACCATAAATAAGACTTAAATGGCATGAAAAAGGCACAGAAACAACAACAACAACAAAACACAACAACAATGGTGAGTGCAATCAAAACGCAGGCCATAGCCATTACACCAACAATAACAACAACAACTATACCAACAACAACAACCACCAACAACCGCAGCAAACAACTGAAAAGAAAAAGCAGTGAAAAAAATACAACAAAAATTATCAACAACAACAATACAACAACAATACAACAACAATATAACAACAACAGCATTACAAAAAAAACCATACGAAGTCAACGTTATATATCGGGCTATAAAGGCAACAAAAACCACAGCGAGTCAGCCGCACCTTCGAACCCACACACATCCACACTTACCTGTATAATCTCGGTTACTATATATATACATATACATATATATATATATATATATATATATATATATCTGACTGCTTCCTCTTCCTCATGCTCCGACTTCGACTTCGACATCAACTCCGGAGCGAGGAGCCTGCAGCGTTTGGGGATCAAGCGACCTGAAATGTCGAAAAAAGCAAAAACCAAAAAATACAAAATTGGAAAAGAAAATGCAGAATTCACACCGAAGATCATATACTGTTTGTTTATAAATATATATATCTTTTTTGTAATTTATTATTTTATGTGTAGCTGCTATAATATATCTTAGTTAAGTCCATCATACTTTTGATACTACTTTTTGTAATAATATAATTTTAATATATTATAAAATAAAGTGATATTTATAGAATACACTTTTAATAATTTATGAAATGAATATTATTAAAATGCACAATACTTTATTGTATTTAAGTATTTCGTATTTAATAATTATGCCCCAAATCAGGGGCTTAAAAATTCTTAGATGTTCACAACATTACTTCAGGTTATTCACGTGGAAATGATGACGGCATGGGTCCAATGAAAGTATGAAAAATATAATTTAAAAAATATATTCTCATATTTTGTTTAATATGTTTTAATTTTAAATAGTTACCAACGTTAAATATTGATATATTAACATTTAAGTTTTAAAAACTTACAATGTTTACAATATAATTGTAAACAGCAGCATCATCAACTCAACTAGTTATCATTTAGAGTTTTTTTTTTATACAACAGTCTAAAAAATATTTAAATATAAAAATTAAAATATTAATACCCTACCAAGCTACCCAAATAAATACTTAAATCCTTTGAAAGTGTATTGGCAATCACAGCGAGCGACGGACGCGTGTTGCTCAGCCGTATCTTTGACTCAATCTCGAGGCGGCCTGGCTGGAACCGTCTTGGATCCCGGAGCTCCATTCGATCCGCAGCATGCATCCCCCTTGGAAGCCCCACCGGCACCCCCCCTTTGGGCCTCCTGACTCAGTGGTCCAGAGGGTGGGGCGATGCTGGGGCGGAGATAATGCCAGGTGAGTGCTGAGGGCGGCGATGATGAACCCTCGCATCCGAGGGGCGGACGGCAGTTTCGTTTCGCTTCAAGTGGAGCGGAGTGGAGCTAAGCGAAAGCCAGGAAATCCTTCGTTATTCAAAGATCAGGTCTGAGAGCATATAGCCGGAGCAATTAAAATACTCCGTTTAATGCCATAATTTAGTGAGTTGAAGACAAAACAAATGGAATAGATAAATTAACCTGGCGCCGGGCAATTCTCTGAATATTTATATGTCTGCTAAACGGAGATTTCGGTCTGTTCAAGCTTTCTAATATCAAAAAGCATCTCAAAAGAGTGTGCTAATTTATGCAAGAATACGGATAAATGCATAAATAAACAACTGCTGGAACTAGCAAAGAAAATATAAAAAATATATATTAAACTTTAGCCAGAAAAAGAAAATATACAAAATATATTCTACCCTTTAATAGCCATTGCGAAATAATACAGCAAATTAGAAGATTAATCCTTATAGGGCAGTAAAGAAATCAAGAAAGTTTGATTTATATTTATAGAAAGTTTTATCTTTGATATCTAGTGATGTCACCTTTTTGTAAGACCCATTCTTTAGGGTATCGAAGCCGGCGAGGCTGGTAAACAATGCTTGTTTGTTAGCTTGACTGGAAAGATTGTTTTGCAGACATAAATCTCAAGACCAACAGACACTCCGAAGTGAACAGATGTGGACCAAAAAAAAAAGACACACTATACTATACATATGTATATATACCAGAGAGAACCCGCAGGGCTAGAGGCGACCAAGACACAGGTCCACCATAAATTCTCTTCTGTTCCATCGAGTAAATTGCAAATTGCTTTATAGCCAAACTGCTAAGGGGCTCTAGATCAAAAGTATAATCGATCTTCAGTTTATCTTAGTTTAAGCAAGGGTACTTAGTTTAGAAGAGATTAAATAAGTCTTGGAATTTAAATTAAATTAGCAAAGGTATAAAATAATAATTAAAAAGGTTACAGGTAAATTTCTGTTGTAAGAGTTTTCTTTAATATATATCTTATTATTTCTTTACATTTTTATTGAAGAGGATTTTCAAAATATAATATCAATTATGTTTTATGAATATTTTAGATATAAGAGGTTTATGTGGGGCCTCTTTTTAACAAGTCCAGTTTTCATTATTGTTAACTTTAAATCTAAAATCAGATCTAATTAATTAATTAATTACTTGTAAATTCAAACTTGTCTAAAAGAATTCCTGATTCGTTAAATTAAATTTTTATTAGACTTAGGCTAGTCTAATAATTCTTTAAACAAAACTCTTCAATTTATCTTAATAAAATCTGTGTAATTATAATCTATATATTATTAAATATATCTTATTAATATCTGAATGTTTAAACCTAATTTATTGTGGTTTTAAAACATAAGGAATAACCGTTTATCTATTTAAAATTTTTAGCTACTTAAATATTTCCCATATACAAAATAACCCAACTTTAATTGCTTCAAATTTCTGCTCCCGAGTGTATATAAACTTCGGCTTTAAAAACTCAGTTTGGAAATTTAAATTTTTTGTTTCTTCTTATTTTATTTTATTTTTTTCGTTATTTATTTTTGTTGGCAGACACTTGAGCAAGGTTTGACTGTCTGCGATACTCGGCTTATGTGTTCATTTGTTTATCGTTGAAAACCAGTTCTCCCCAGATGAAGTTCTATCGTAATTGCGTATAACTTTAAGTACAATACATTAAGGTCTAATTGACAGACAGACTGGCAGCCGAAAGGCACGGCCCTGTTCCCCTCCGCCGGAACATCATCGAAATGGGATAGATGTTGGTTGGCTGCTGCTCGTGTTGGCTTTTGGGATTTATTATATAAGCATGCGGAATTACGTAAGCACTTGTCGAGCAGTTGCCTTATGGCATTAAGTAATTCTTTTGGATCTCAAACGTCTTTGTGCCGATTATGGCGATCTGAGCCTGAGTCACTCAATGTCGGGTAATTATTGCCCTATCAAAGAATCGATTGCCATCAGGGAAGGGTTTCTACTGCCCGCATGCGATCTCTTCCTGGAGAGTGCGTGCATGGAGAATTGATTGGAGCTAAGGTAAATTCAATTAAATCGAAATCCAGAACGAGAACGAGAAGAATTACTCGAGTTTAGTGTGAAGAAACGGTGAGTTAAGAAGCAGCAATTTAGTCTGGGAAAATGTCTCGTTGGGGAAACTGTATTTCCTGGCTTGTACTCACCTTAAGCCTGCGTTGTTGTGGGTCTTTCAATCAAGACACGATGGTATACAAACACATTGAATTGAAACTGGATCGCCTGCTTCACTTGGCCTCACTCTCGGATGTGGATCATCTACGTTACACTGTCCAAGCCCTTGCAGTACAAAGGGTAGTTGACACGCCGGGTCATACTAAGGTGAGGGATTATATAAGGGGCTTCCTGGAGAACCTTAACTGGCAGGTGAAGTTCGATGTGTTCACGGAAGAAGTGCCTATTTTGGGCTATCTCACCTTTATGAACATTGTGGCCCGTCAGAATCCCAATGCCAAAAGATACCTAATGCTGGGCTGTCACTATGACAGCAAATATTTTCGGGAATTTGAGTTTGTGGGTGCCACGGACTCCGCAGTTCCCTGTGCCATTCTGCTGAACCTGGCCGAGGCGCTCAAGGATCAGTTGAAAAGGTCTGACCTCAGTTTGATGCTTGTCTTCTTCGATGGCGAGGAGGCCTTTAGGAATTGGACGAAGGAGGATTCCCTCTATGGCTCCAGGCACTTGGCTCAACAATGGCTTAGACGACACATACTAAGCCGCATCGATCTTTTCCTTTTGCTGGACCTAATCGGCGCTCCGGACACATCCTTCAAGATGCTGATTAATGCAACTTCAAGCTATTACCAACGATTGGTTGAGCTGGAGAAGCGGATCGTTAGGACGGGAATCCTGCAGCGAAAAAAACGTATTTTTCATATAGAACATGGCCAGGATGTTGCTGACGATCACTTTCCCTTCTTGGAGCACCAAGTGCCAGTGGTCCATCTCATAGCGGAGAAATATCCCAAGGTGTGGCATCGGCCCGAAGATGTGGAACAACGCATAGACTACAAGATTGTTGAGCAAGTGGATCTTGTCCTGCGAATGTTTATAGTTGAATATTTCACTTCTAAGTCTTCCTCAAAATCTGTCTTACTAAGAAGAACCTATATTTGAACTGTTCATTATTAATTAAATAGTTTAAATAATTAGTACAAATACTTATAAGGAAGTGGTAAATCTTTTAAATGAAATTCAAACATAAAACCTCTTTATTAAAGCTATACAAGAGCTAACAATTCCCCTGTTATGATCTTGTTTTTGCTCTTTATTTTTGACTTCAGCATTCAGTGTGTTATTTTTCGCATATCCTGGCCACCGAATCGTATCAAATTTCCATCCATCCGCACCCATTTCCCAGCTCCCAACCCAACCCTTCGCCGATCCCCCGGGTAAAGGCCATCAGGCCACGGGCAACACTCGAAATTTATGTACGCTGCCGCCGTTCGCTGAAAGCAACACGAAAGTTAATTAAACTTGAAAATAATAAAAGCAAAGCGGGCCAGGCCAGAACAGAAGCGGCGGCAGAAGGATCCCGATGTGGCTGTGGCTGTGGCTGTGGCGAGTAATGAAACACAAAAAGTGTACATCACAGCCAGCGGGCACCAAATGGCGGACACGGGCCCTGGCAATGGCAGGGGATACATAAAAAAATATATATACATATATTTTATATATATATATATATATATTTGGGAAAGGTGCGGAGGGCGGTGGTCATCATTAGCATATCGCCGACAGCGGCGCGAAAAAGGGTTACCATTTGAAAAGTTAATCGCCAGCTGATGCTGCACTGCGATTGCGATTGCGAGCAGCGCGACGATGACTGCGTTGACACTGACAGCCACCCGGGAAAAAAGGAGGAAAAAGTCCAGAACAGAAACCTCGGGAAATGAAACCACCGGGCCGGGCTAAGCCACCCAAAATAACCCACCGGCAAGCCCCACCGAAGGCCATATCCCTGTCGTCGGACGTTATTTGCGGAGTGCAATAAAAACGGACAATAATTAAAACTGGCAAATAGAAATGGCACACAGCGGCTGCCCCAGCATACACTGCGAAAAATTACGTATATTAAGTATTTTTTAGGATTTTACAAATACCTATTAATCGTTGATAAATTAAAAGAATTTATTAATGATTCATGGATTTGCTGGTTTGTTAAAGATAAATGTTAATAGTACATTTTTAGATTAATTTGAGAGTACAATTTATTTCGATGTAATTAATTTAATTTCAAGGAATAATTGGCATTGGCAAAGTGAGAAAAATGCAATAAACTAAGTTCAATTAATTATCTGCTTATATTTTATTTATTAAAGTTTTAAATGTTCATAAATTGCTATGTTAATTATTCATTTATTGCAATTTTCGGTATTTTCATTCTTTATTTATGCAAGTGTTTTATTCTTATTTATTGGTGTGTTGATTTTTTGTTTAATTTATTATTCCATTTTATTAGAGTTTGATTACAGTTTTTGTTTTATTTTATAATTCACTAAAGTGTTAATTTTTCATTCAAGGGATCTTCATTTTCCGTTTATTATAATGTTAGTTAAAAATATTATATTTATATTTGTTATATATTATATTTTCTATATTTATTTTATGTTATTTATATCTTGTTATATTTTTATGAATTGCAATTAATTCTTTAAATATTGGAATAATTATTCATAATACATTTTAATTTTTTATTCATAAAAAATTACTCATAAATTGTTTGCTAACTTCATTGGTGAAATCATTGCTAAAATTTTAATCGTATTGTATTATTTATTTATTTGTAGGTACCTTACAGTATCATAAATATTCTCGATTACGAATAGAAACTATTATTTCCAGTGCACTCGAAAATTGATTAAGCCCAAAGGGGAAATTGTGCTTTTGACTAAATACTGATAGCATGTTAATTCGAGCGGCCTCGTTTGTGACTTTCAAAGGATTTCCTTCGAATATACATATATATTATTTTTTTCCAGATTATTTCCTTCTGTTTGAGGGAAACACAAAGTTTGGGGCATTACGAGTGCCACCTAAAGTCTTGCCCAACATTCATTAACAGTCTGTGCTGTCACTTGCCTAACCCTTTTCTGCTTAATCAACAAAAAAGAGGTGGTGTACTTACAAGTATATATAATTTGTACAGTGCTCGTCAGCTGTATAGGTCAAGGGAGTCTTAATCAAAAGGGAAAGGTTATGGTAAATATTTTCATTCCAAACATAAATCCTTTGTAAATATAAAGTCCTGGCTGGGGTTTTTGTGAGGAATTCATGAAATAACAAAATAATAGATAATACCTTTTATTGTCCTGGCAACGCGCTTAAAGTTCTGCTAAGCACTGTATATATATGGAAAAACTTATCACATTTTCCGGTTTGGTCGCTGTTTGAATTACTGCAGGTCCGCCTTTCCTCCGGTTTGTTTGTTTTTTTTTTCGCCTTTTTTTTCAAAACAAATAACCGTAAAAATCTTTGCCATCCACATCAGTCGTAAAAAGGGGATTTCATTTTAATTACATACGAATTTCTGTTTTTTTTTCTCCTCTCGGATTGGGATTCGGATTCAGATTCAGATTCAAATTCAGCTTCAGCTTTCTGCTTTTTGGGTTTTATTTGTGTGTGCTCAGTGAATGGGTGCGAGTGCATCGACGGATCATATAAAGGGTAAGCGGTACGAGTGCCGCCTAACCCCCCGCTGGAGCGGAGCTTCATTGTGAAACGCTTTCCACCGTGTGTTGACTTTTATAATTAAGCCTTTTGTGTACATTTCCAGTTGACGGCGTTCCCGCAAGGACGAGCCGGAAAGCAACCCCTGAGTGGTGCGCGCTCACCTGGCCACGTTGGCGGAGGAGCATCATAAAAAGGATTAATTGTGCGCAATTAAAGAAAATATATTACCAAGTTCGGGGGCCAAGTTTCGTTACGTATTTTATTATAATTCTTTCGTTTTTTTTTTTTTCTTGGCGTAGCAACGCCACGGATTCAAAAAGTTTTGGACCATTGAATTATGCAAAATCATTTAAATGCGTCGCCCCAAAAAGTTTTGCCAACATTTCTCCAACGACTTAACCACTTTGGCATGTGTCTCAGATTCTTATTGTTATTGTTCTTGTTGTTTGCCAGGACTTAAGTTCATAATGTTCATAGAGCAAGGAGGGGGTGGGCGAAAGGAGTGGCAGGGACTCGGAGTGGGTGGTGTCCCCGATAACAATTGCCAGGACAATGGGAAATGGCACCAGCGGCGGCAGCATCCCTTTCCCTTCCACATGCGTTCCCGGGTTAATTGCTCAAGTTCAAAATTAAAATATTTATTACAATGAAAAACTTTGGCACTTTCGCGACGCCAACATGACGAACAAAAGGCAGCTTACGAGAGGGAGTACCGAGTACCCTTTTCCCTACCCCGTCACGAGTTTTCCTCAAACCGAACCCAAGGCATCTCCCCACATGGGAGTTGTTTAATTTGTTTTCCGCTTAGTGATGTTTGCCCTCAAGGGTGTGTGTGTGTGCCTGGTGTGTGTATGGTGTGTGGCTTGCTGCGGTGTGGAGGCTCTTGAAAGGTGCTCTGGAACAATGGAACTTGTCATAAATTAAATAATTTCACAAGAGCTCAGCAGAGTGCGTCTTTCTAATTGACATACAAACTGCAACTTCCTTTGTGTATTTTATTCTTATCGAGAGAGAGGCAGGAAAAAGAATTATTTGCACTTGGGCTTGGCTTCAAGTTAATTTGTAAATATTTTGCACTTTAAGAGGCTCTAAAGATGTGGCTTTAGCAGAACAAATTACTGCTAGAGATTAGGGAAATAAGAAATAAGAGAAATTTATCTGTAATGGTAGAAATATATTCTTACAAACAAATCGTTTTCATTTAATTTCCATATCTTAAAACATCTCATATAATTTATTGTATTTAAATTTTAAAATATTTTCAAGCTTAGTTTAGATTTCCCAACCTGTAAGCATTTTTCCAAGCTGCTTAAATAGAAAATATGGGGTAATAATCTCAATTGCTTGGTTTTATTCATGATCCTGCGATTGGACGTGTCCAATCCTTGGGGAGCTTAAGTCAGATCTCTGCATTTAATAAGCTTGATTCTACCCCAGCCTCTATTAGAACAGGTGTTGCCTGTGGCCATGTTTCCCTCCCATTCCCACAGCCTCCGATGTAAGGCGAAAATAAAGCAAACCAAACTCGTTTACCAAATGCTTTAAAAATGTAACAGGCGGCAAGGCTTTTCCATCAAAGTCCTTTTGCCTCGCTTTTCCGCAAACAACCAACCAACCAACCCACCCACCCACCGACCGGTCGGCCTCCTCTCGATTATCATTTGAGTGTATTGAAAATTTGAAACGCATGAATAGTCAGCCTAGATCGTCCTGGGGCCATGTACATACGGAATGTATATGTGTATCTGATGGGTCAGACCAGGCACCATGGCTCTCCGAGGGTTTATCTGCACACTTCAGTTGAATTTTCCCTTTTTTCCTCAGAGTGGGCGGATATGGCCAAACACATCCGCTGGCAGATGTTTTTCGCATAGCTCATAAGACACTCAACGAGGCACAGGAAGAGACAGAGACTGGTGAATACTCTACCCAAAAGCAGGATTTAATATCTATAATTTATTCGATAAATATATTTAACAGATTCTATATAAAAATGATAAGATTTAATTTAATTTTAATTAGAAACGAAGAAGGTAACTAGATTCGGGAAGCCCAGGGAAAGGGTATAACAGTTTGTGGCTTATAGGGTCAGAAATTAGTTCATTACAGCGTTGGAATATAACATTTCTTTACAAATTCTTTATTATTGCATATCAAATTAAACTAGGGTATTTAAATATCGGTGATTTGGTGTGATTCTCACTTGCAGCCATTAACTTTGACGGTGCTACGAATGAGCCAGTGTAGCGGAAATGATTTGGTAGCTCTAGTCTCTGGCCACCACAACCCACCGCCTCCCGTTGCACATTGGCGAAGCAAATTTTCATCTACCCGCACGAGTTTTCCGAGATTGAAAAGAGTTTGGATTTTGTTTTCCTTTCCTTTTTTTTATGTCATAAATTGAAGTTTTCTATCGTATTTATTGGTAGGGCAACATGCTGTCTTGCTGCCATATTAACTCTCGATTTTCAAAAGACAATCACTTAATTTGGTTCACACAAGAAAATAAATGGATTTATTTTATTTATAATTCTTTAGTTAAAATATATATTTACGAAAATTTCGATTTTATTTGTTGCTAACTTTTCATTTTACATTGTTTTAGCGACGTCTTTTTGGTGAAGAAATAGTTCGAAATGCGTAAATCAAACCTGCTGCAGCAACTCCTTTTGGAAGTGTTATTATTCCGTCGGTATTGTTCTTGATTATATCGACCAGTTGATCCACATTGGCAACATCTACATTGGAATTCTTCTCTGAATAAATAGTATGGCCTTCATAATATATCTCAAATGTTGTTAAATCCTTCACAAAGTTCTTTGAAAAGAAAAAATTAATATAAGTAAAGTTCATGACGGTTTTGCCAGTTCTTACCCAGAAATATACAAAGAAAAGCAGACCAATGATAATAAGCTGACGTTTTGTTTTCATATTGATTAATTTGTGAAATCCTTTTAAGGAATACTGTAGAGCAAGGATCACAGTAATCAAAAGGACATTCGGTGGCTTAAAATACCCCGAATATATAGTGTACTTCGGAAGCCGTTGCTCTAGTTCTGCTGTAATGTTCTGACAATTCGGACTGAAATAAATATATATTATTTTTAGAATTTATTTGTTAGAAAGTGCAGCAAAAAATGCAGTTGCAATCTAGCAGCTGGAAACACACATTGAGTTCGATTATATAAAATCATATTTTTGCAAATATAATGAGACGTCATTACAGACGTCGGTTCATTGATTTCGAATCGAATGTATAATTTAATTATATTAATGATTGCACTCACGTATAGTTAATATAAAGAACATTTCCAAAATAAGTGAAATATAATAGAATTAGGGCGACAAATTCAACAATTAAAGCTTCCGAAATCATGATGACTTTTCTCCGCAACTGCACTCAGAAGACTGATTCACCGATTCAAACACAGCTCCATTCTGCGGAATCGGCAAGTTTCCAGCTGCTTTGGAATTGAAGGGACTAATATGTTTTGTTTACTATAGCAAATGCAAAATTGTGTAACGTCAGCAAATCGGTCTGAATGCAGCGATAAGAAGGGCGTTTATATACTTCTTATATGTCAAGAAATACGATCAGAAATTTCATAGTTTATGATCACAAATAATTATGAGGGAGGTGGCTTTGCGTTTCTTTTTTTTATAATTTAATTATATATACGAACTTAAAGTGTAGGAGCAAGATTTGGCTTTACATTTTCTTATATAAGAAGTCTTAATGAAAAATGATTAAATCTTATACGATTTTCAAGACTAAGTTAAAATGTCCTTTTGTATAAAGAATTTTAAATAGCTTTTTAGTATTATAGATTTAAATTATTTAAATATTTAATAATTCTAAAAAAGTTATATTGATTTTGCAAGCTTAGCACTTCAAATTATACTCAAAGAACAAAGTTTTAATATTTTTCTTTTCTATAAACTTATGACTTAAGCACTTGATTTGTAATCATTCCGGTTATTAAATAATATTAAACATTTTCCCGAATTATTTAGGCTTTGTCATTAGCTAAAATCTTGAAATGAATTATAGTATTCATAATATTTATATTCGTTTTATATAAAAAAAATTAATATTCATTATATTTTTTAAATAAAATTTCAAAAATAAACCATTTAGATTAGTTTCTTTTAAAAATGTAAGAAATGATTTCTTTATATGTGCCTTTAACAAGGATTTCGGGAAACTCTGAGAACATCTAAAATGGTTTTCCCAGCTCTGTCTGCTTGGATGCTGAAAGTCCTATTCATTTCCTCCTAGCTCTAGTTTTTCCTTTTTTCTTTTTTGCACTCCTCATCATTGCCATCGTCATCATCATCCTGCGCGTTCATCATTATCGGGCCGGAGTATTTCAGCTGTCATTACTTTTTATGACCCAGCAACATGATGCACTTGCCTTGCCCCATGTGGTTGAGCTGGGTGTGTGGAAAGCGGGAAAGCGGGAAAGCGGGAAATCAGGGGGAGCAGAGGGCTTCCCTCGGCAAGGGCCTAATGGTCGGTGGCAGCGGGGGCGGTGTTTTGTAGCCGAGGCTGACTGGCAGTTAAAATATAATTTCAGGAAAGAAATCATCATAGAGCCCCAACGCAGAAGCCCCAAGCCTCGAGAGGCAGTAAAAGTAAAACATCAAAGTGAATGCCAGCCTGTTTTCCAAAGGGGCTGTGGGTGGAAAGGGGGTTGGGCTGGAGAGGAGGGGCTTAAGGGGGGGTGATGCAAGGAGTTGACTCTGCTGTCACCGCTGGAAAACCCCGCGGGTGGTGTGGGGGGTGGTTTAAGGGGGAAATGTGAAAAAAGAACGCATTTATCCAAAGTCCTTTTCCGTCCACGCACACACACACACTCATGCTACTGCCATGTTTCATTTTTCACTTATCTGCATGTGAATACCACACAGAGAAAAAAATTAAGGTGTTTTACAAATGATACAAAATTATAATGCTAAATAAATATAAATTTTATATATAAAATATAAAGCTAATGGTGATAATAGCTGATGGATTGGAAGGTTTTTTGATATTTTTATATCCTAGGATAGGGTATTATAATTTAGTCGAAAATTTTCAAAAATTTCAAAATTTTATAAGGGGTTACATCGTAAAAAATTTCAAAAATTGGTAAAAAATTTTATTTTTCTGAAAGGGTATACATCCAAAGTTTGCTTCCTTTTTATAAACTTAAAAATGGAAGCTAAATATTTGTACCGGAAGTTATCAATATAATTTTTGCTTTATAAAAAAAACATAGCCTACTTTCTTGCACTACCATTTTTGGCTTTTTAGAGAATATTAAATTAGCTTTTGTAAATGTTTTATTGATCGTAAAGACTTCAAATTTGACATTTGGTTACTAATTAAGAATACGTACATATATTTTAAATAATTAATATACGCCTTAAGCCTGGCTTCTGTTAAAAAATACATAACTTTGACTCCTAAGTAGCACAAAAATAGTTTTGTAACAAAAGAAAATTGATCTTAGATCTTCACTTCTTATTTGTTCTTTTTAATATTTTTTTAAAATATCTTAAACTTAATTTAATTTTATTATATTAATGAATATATTATTAGCCATTGAAACCCTTACCTAATTTATGGAACATTTGTTGAGCTTATATTTTCCCAAGTGTAGAAACCAATTCTGCCCATCCCTTTGAGCTGAAAATTGTCAGCCGTTTGATTGTGTAATTGATTTAGCGGGAAAAACTCGTTCTGAGCGGAAGTCTCCCCCATCTGTCCCCTCCCCGCCCCCACCTGATCCGTCAATCCGTTTAAAGTCGTTGGCTAATTAAGTTGCGTCCCAAAACGGCAGCAAAGTGGAAAATTAAA
The DNA here is from genome assembly GCA_035046265.1 of Drosophila bunnanda. Taxonomy (NCBI): domain Eukaryota; kingdom Metazoa; phylum Arthropoda; class Insecta; order Diptera; family Drosophilidae; genus Drosophila; species Drosophila bunnanda. The sequence continues at coordinate 12,700,569 of JAWNOB010000075.1, forward strand.
AGAGAGGGAATGAGTGTTCTGGACAAAAAAAGGAAAAATACATCCAAAGGACTCGTATTTTTTCCTGTTATCGTTCTGGTCATAAATGAGGCTTGCCGTTCCCCAGCCCAACCCTTAACCATCGCCAGCACCCTCTCAACCCTCAATACAAAACGATTTCAATTGCGAGTCCTCGACACCAAAAGTTTACGATCGCTGCTGGTATTTTTTTATATCGGTCTTAATTTTTCACAATTTTTACACTGCCAAAAGTTCACCGAAAATATTGGAGCATGTTTACCGTAAAATTTATAGATAAAAAACATGTTTAAGTTTATAAAAAAAAGTCCAATTAAATTATGTACAATTATTGTACACTTTTCAAACTGAAGTTCGATTTAAACTGTTTAACCTACAAATCATTAGATATTAAGTGCTTAACAATTTTGGAAAGTGTATTCCTGTAGCCGTAATATTCTTCAACATTTTATTATTTCCCACTGCCTGGCGGGAACATTAATTTTAATGTCGTCGAAAGGCGTTTAAAATAAGTTTTTTGGAGGGAAAAATAAAATATAATTCAGTCGGTTGGTCGTTAAAAAAATAGACACCAGCCGTGTTTACCTATAAAAAGTCGAAATATATATATATATATATATAGACCACGGTAGGTAAATGCTTCAATATCGGCAAAGAGGGGGAGACTTTCAGTGGGAATTTCGGCATTTGAGCACGCGGCATTTTATTGCCGGGGACAATGAAACGGCAGAGTGGGCTCAAAGCAGTCGCACTCACGTCAGCACAGTGAGGTGGAAAAGTCTCCATACCGCAAAGCTTCGCATAAAAAAGGCGTAAAACTCGAACCCATCGAAAATAGCAGGGAACCTGTGCGAACACGCCGTAAACAATCTTCCTAATCATATTCCGCAATCGACGCAGATGCTCCAGATCACAGAAGTTTATACTTTGAAAATGTATTTATTCATATATATATATAAAAAAAAATTACAAGAAAGTAAGCTAACTTCCTAAAGGATCTCACAACGCTGCCAGCTTCGGAAATCTAAGATTATAAAACCCTGTAAGGGTATAAAAATAAAGCAAAAGTTGGCCCAAAGTTAGGGTCGGTTTTGAAATAATCAATATTCGTGAATAATTTATAATTAACTTATAAACTATACGTTTATAAACATTCTAAATAAAAATTGCTGTATTGCTTTAAATAAAATAAATGCATAGCACAGCTGATTCTAGACCTAGATCTCTCCTATAGCCTCTATATATATGATATAATTAATGGTTAAGACTTACCGCAGTAGGGGGCATTTTTAGTGATTGCTTAATTCCTTCCAGTGGTAGAGAGACTTTTATTTGGCTTTTCATGGTGTCATCGAAGTGAGCCTCTTCTTCTCGGTTATCCAAATTTATTGCATTGATCAGGTGATCTTTTTGGGGTCGAAGGTCAATCACTATCACTATCACAATAGAAGTAAACACTGGAGAGGCCACGTGTAAACTGAAGCCAGTGCGACGGCCGCGCATCTATTTATAGTCCCCGAGCAAACAGAACAGAGAAAGTGAGAGCGAGAGTGAAAGAGATATCTCTAGAGATAGGCAGAGAGAATTAGAGAGAAAGCGCTATCCATAGAGCTACACAGAGAGAGTTAGAATTACCGGGAAAGCTAGAGCGGGAGAGATCGCGAGATTTAGAGAAAGAGAGAGAGAGCGAGAAAGAGAGAGAGAGCGAGAAAGAGAGAGAGAGCGAGAAAGAGAGAGAGAATGATAACTTTAAAATTATATATTTATTTAATTATTCTTATACTCTCTATTCTCTATTCTCTATTCCTGCCCTTCTGCTCTTTATAATCAATGGAAATTTACCAAAAACAACACATATCTTTAAGCAATAATATTATTATTGCACTGCTATGTATATTTTTAAATCTTTTTCACAAAATTAAATTAAAAATTGATCAAAAATGGGCTCAATTCGCTGCTTAATTTTGTATTAAACAAATTTAAAAACACTTTAAGACATTTGCAAGCCTCAGTTGTGGTTTGTGCAGCCTCCGAAACACAGAGGGGGAAATTAGCTTTTAACACCCGACGAGAAAAATTGGTACCACAAAAAGCGACGGATGCTGGGACAGGGGGAGGTGACAGCAGCGGCTTATTTGAAACGAATTTTAATTAAAATACAACGGGAAAGTTTCGGCTCGGGCAGGAAAGTTTCCCTGTAGCTCGCAGGACGCACACTTGAAGCTGGAAAACCCGAAACCTGTCAGAGGACACTCAACCCCCCAGCCCGCCTCTGCAGGCGGTAGAGAAAATCAGAGCAATTCATTTTTAAAACCGAAACCAATGAATGTGAATCATCATTCTCAGTCTAAAAGGAAATTAATTAGACTATCGGCAAAAGTTATATGGAAACTAAATTAATAAATAGACGAAGTAATGCCATGCATTCCGAACCACGGGCATGGAAATTAATTTAAGCAACACTTTTATTTTACCTTTAATCCAGATATTAATGCTATAGATAATTATTCACTTATTTATTCGATATCATTATTTTGAGTCTTCTCCAGTCGCTGGATATTCCAGATGCGCTGCAAAATAGATGGCCGGCGGTGGTGCCACAAGAGGTAGGCATGATCCGTATACGGGAACACGCGATCATCCGCAAAGAGCTTCAGCAGGGCGGACTTCATGGACCCACCGTAGCCTCGGCGCCAGACAAAGGCGTCCGCCGAGTACTCGAAATGCCGCAGGAAGAAGTACAAGACCCAAATGAGGGCAGCGCGTATGGGTGTCATCAGGTATTTGTACACCAGCCAGTAGCCCACGACATACGGATAGATATGGGTAAATCCTGCTGCCGTGTACATTGTCTGCCATTTGTAGAAGAATCCAAAAATCACCAGGTATGTCAGCAGGAGCAAATGGAGCATTATGAAGCTCTTGGTCAGATGCCACAGTCGCCAATGGGCCAATTGATGGGCCACAAATGCCGCCAGCTGTATATCATTTAGGCCGGCACCCACATGTTGAGAGGGAAGATTTTCCGCCTCTATATTCCTGTTCAGCATCAGATTGTCATGAATGTCCAGGCGAAGGCAACAGGAGGGACCCATCACCCAGGCAGTGGGTCGGCCCAAATAGAATGTTTGCACCACATAGACGCGCCCCGGATACTTGAAGTTCTGCAGGACCAACCAAAGGTGGTTATTTACTTGCGATGTGTCCAAAGCTCGGCTCTTGCCCAGGCACGGAACTCCAAAGATGCCAGTGATGGCGTGAATGATCAAGGAGGCAACCACAGCGACCAACCAAATGACCACTACGAAAATCCAGATTTTCAATTTCGCAAGCGACATTAAAACTGCAGTTAGCGGGATTACGGCAACCTGTGGGGATCTCAAGTTATATATATATATATTGATTTTTCAAGAACATTACTTGAACGACAACCACAAAGAAGGCCAGGCCACATATCATGCCGACCAGGGGCCATCTTTCCTCTGGATCCACATTGTATTTTGGATCCAAAACCATTTTCTCATAGAACATCGATGGCAGCTTTCGCATGACCAAATATGTGGCAAACAGCGCCATGAAGACCACATTCAGCCAGACATCGGGTGCGAAGTGATACCATTCCACAGTTAATTTCCATATGGCGGCCAAGATGCACAGATACAGATCCAGGCAACTATACACAGTGTCTGCGCATATATTGAAGATCTTCAGTCGCACAGCATGAAACTCCTTCAGTTTGGAGTTCTGTCAGAGTTTTAATTTTGCATTTTACTTTATTCTATTGGAAATAAATGTCTATACTTGTGTACCTTGAATTCATCTTGTGACATAACGCCTTCCATTTCAATTGGCGGCGCTTGGCTTTTGCTAATCAGCCTCAACTGGCGCACGCAGAGTATGACATAAAAGATACCTTTTAAGACTATCATAAGGCAAAGGAAGTGCCGGAGGAACACAGGATCGAGGAAAGATAACTTTTCTGGCACCATTTGCATGCCAATACTATATCCCGATATTAACAAGGGCTGACCACGCGCTGGATCCTCATAGAGAGTTGCCATCCTTACGAGTTTATGTGTAGTATATGTTGAATATATCTGGAATATATTGAATATAATCTGCCTGGTAACTGGATAATATATAAATTTAGATAATATGGTTTATTATTAGTGATATGTAATACCTAACTTATTTGAATTATTAATATATATATCGTTTTTATCGATATTCCGCTAAGAGCTAATATTACGTATACGCAGTGTGGACTTCTTTTAATGGCACAATATACTTAACAATAACATTTAAAATTAACTAATTTGGTTTATCATTAGTGATATATAAAACCTAATTTGAGTACATTTATACCATAAATAAATATTTATCAAAATTCCGCGAAGAGAAAATATTACGTATACGCAGTGTTGACTTTTTTTAATGCCACAATAATTAGGGATTGAAATATATTGAAGAATTTCATGATTTTTTCTTTTAATGCATATATATAAAGATTTTTCAAGCATTTAAATTTGATTAATATATTAATTTCTTCTTGAAAAATATAAAATCTAAATATAAAACTCCTTTATCAGAATTTCTTATGCTGAAAATTTAATTAAAAGAGAGAAATTCATTTTCATAATAAACTTTTCACCGAAACTAAATCCTGACCGCCTTTGACAACCAAAAATCAAACTTGTCGCCTTCACATCCTCGTAATCCCTAAGCCTGGAATTGAACAACACAGGCAGGATTACGCCCCTGCCAGCAACCGGATTCCTACTGCAAGCTAAGGATTATAATGGCGCCAAAGAAATTACATGTGTGTGCGCCCGGAATAATGCTGTGAGAGACCTGTGCCTGTGTTGGTGTACTTGCTGGGTGTAATGGTTCTTTGTAGTTTGTTTCGAGGATTTGAACTTCTTACGCCTGGCATATCAATAATGAGGCAAGGGCTTGGCGGGATTCTTGGGGGAATTGTGTTGCCAAGCTGGCTGCTTTGATGGTTTCGGTTCAGCGCCATTACTTAACCCATAGCCGCACACTCGCACTCACACCCTCGACCGCACACACGCACACTCCGGCTCACACACACAAATGCGCGAACATTCACTTGGCATCTCTAATTAGTAGAATTTAATCTTCACACTATGGCAACGTCAAACGTCCCGAACTGCGACCTCTCCCTTAGTGCCCCATCCAAGCCATATAGCCACCCCCTCAGTATCCTTTATTCCGCCCATTGCGCTGCTCATTATGAAAAATTCCAAATTAAAAAGACGAGGGGAGTGGAGCATGCACTGAACAAAATTGTATACAAATAGTGTGCCAGAGTGTGGCATTAACATATTTTTCATGAAATTAAACTTCAAATTTGCTAAAGTTAAAAATAAATTTGGATTCATATTTTCTATACCCTTTCAGGGTATTAAAATACCAGTCAAAGATTAGTTACGCCAAGAAGGAGTCATTTCCCACCCTATAAAGCATATATATTTTTGATCAGCATCGATAGCCGAGTCGATCTAGCCATGTCCGGTTGAAAAATAAATTTTCGAAAATTTTTCGAAATTTCAAAAAAATGATAAGGGGTTACATCATTAAAATTGTCAAAAATTGGCCAAAAATTGAATTTTTTATATTCTTAAATTGAATATGCAGATTTGTAAACCTTTTAAAAACTAGCACAAACCTGCTTTCCGAATTGAAATTAATGATTTTTTGGCGAAGTTATGATTTATTTTTGATCGAATCCATTGACTGATTTCCCATACAAAATTCGGGTTCTTACAGGGTATTATAATTATAGTCAGAAGCGTCAAAATCAAAGAAGGAGTCATTTCCTACCCCATAAAGTATATATATTCTTGATCAGCATCATCAGCCGAGTTGATCTAGCCATGTTCGGTCGAAAAATAAATTTTCGAAATTTTTTCAAAATTTCAAAAAAAGATAAGGGGTTACATCATCCAAATTTTCAAAAATTGGCAAAAATTTAAATTTTTTTAAATTTTAAATTGGGTATGCAGATTTATTAACCTAGTAAAAACTAGCACAGAAAAGCTTTCCAAATTGAAATAAATGATTTTTTCACTTAGTTATAGATTTTTTAAACTTTGATTTGTCTCAAAAAAGGGTAATATTTGAGGAAATTTTCAGGCCATAAGATGGCCGAAAAGCCGATGATTGCAACAAGCCATGTGTACTCCGATTCAACATATAAACCTTAATTTATTACAACAAAAATATTAAAAAATTAAAAGGCAATACATTTCTATGATAAAATGTGAAACATTTTTTCAAATGGATATTAATAATAATTTATAAATAATATTTATTAATTCTTGCATATAATATATATGTTTATGTACAGTAATAAAAGTTTAAATTTACAACAGTTTTTCACATTTCCCAGCTCTCAACAAACATGAAAATGTATCCTTTGACAGGCATTATTGATGACTGAATAACCTTAATATCCTCCAAGAGCTGTGTGACTAAATTAATTAATTATTTATGAAAATGTTGGGAAATTCAGATGGTGGAAAATGGCTCTGACTCTGGTGTTCCTTTTTTTCCTGTGTGCGCTACAAAGTAAAAGTTTCTCTCAAGAAGTAACGGCAGGATTTGCATAAATACCAGGACATGTGGGTGGGGCGTGTGTGGGGGTGCTTCTGTTCTCTGTATGTGTGTGTGTGTGTTAGTATCACACATCATGATTACATAATTTAGCTATTAAAACAGCGCCAAGTGGCTGGCTGAAGGCGCGCGAGGGGGAAACTGGGAGGGAAGGCGGCTTATTTATGCCTCGACACGCCGTTCAGCGGCGCAGCTTCAAAGGATCCGAAACATGGGCGGCGGGCGGCAGGGGTTGCGACTAGTGGCTGGGTATTCCAGTTCAACGGCACACATGTGCACTTGATTTACTCATTAGCGTTACTTTTCTGTTCATAATAGGGCGCTTACCAAGCCGGAAACCGCAGCCGCCAGTGCGCCCCCCGTTCTGGCTCGTCCTGTCCCGTCCACATTTGGTTTCATTTCGAACCGCTCTGGATGCGTCGGCATAAGCCGCTTAGGCGTATCCTTTGTGCATGTGTAATTGTGCTGGCTCTCGCACGACCCCCCTCCACAGCCCCTCCCTGGCCGTCTTACCCTTACACACAAATACATATACCAAAAACACCCACACCCTTACGCACACCCACGGACTAAGCCCTAATAATCCTCACTATTTGGCCCAAAGGAGGAGAGAAAAAAAGGTAAGACACTGCGAGAAGTCCTGGTTTCTGAACGGAAATTAAATAATCTTATAAGAAAATTATTAAACATGTTTTTGGTTAAATAAAATTAATAAGATGCAGACTTAAAAATTTAAGATTAATCTCAAGATCTTAAGATCTTAAAAGCTAAAGATTTAAGATAGATCTTAATTTCATAAAACTCTGTAAAAGCATCTAAACCTTTTTTAAAACTAATTTATTTAAAATGAAGTAAGTAAAGTTTGAAATTCTTTAGTGAAAATAAGGTTTTTCCTATTAAGAGATATGTTTTTCATTTAAAAATTCAATTCCTTATAGGTTTTCAATGATTAAATTCAATATAAGATATAAAGCATTTAAGGAAAATCAATATATATAAAATGTAAATATTATATTCAATTTATTAAAGCTTTCACTATGTATTTAATTAAATGTAATATTATTTTTCAGTGTAATGCGTAACTGGGTAGCATCCCAAATCGCTGTGCCCATTTTTGTACGACTCTCGTTTCTTGGGCAAACTCAAAAATTCAACATTTCACATTTGCCGAAGGCTCAAAACACATTATTTTCCCTTTGGTTCGGTTTCCTTGGCTACCAAAGATGCACTCTGCAGATATACCTTATAAAGAGATATATTTACGTATGTGTATATATACAAAGGGAAAGGTTTACTTCTGGCTGACAATCAAGATGGTGAGGGGGATTTCATCCCACCAAGGGGTATATAAATAAAGATTTGCGTTGAATGGAGTTAAACCTTAACGAATGGCACTATTCCGAAAGAGTTTATCTTAACAAGAAGTCTTACCCATATCAAATGGGAATAGTTTTTCTTTGTTTGGTTTAATAAAAAGAAGGCCTGAAAAGCTACTCTGTGAATAAGGAAACTTTTATTAAAATTTGGCAAAAGGGGGAAGTGCTTTATAAATTTGAAACTGTTTAAAGAATGTATTGTACTGGCAAATAAAGTATTTACTACTCTTTTCGAATGTTTATAATTATGAAATTGTTTTTTATTTCTATATTTATATTATTTATAAAAAAATTGATGTAGTATTTTAAATTAAAAAGGTTGATTATAGCTTAACTTCTCCTGTGCGACTAGTTTAATAAATTAGAAGTTTCATGGGAACGTTTTAAATAAATATATAAATAAAGATTCTTATATTTTTGTATAAAACAAAACTCTTACTAAATTTTCACCTGTATTTCGGTTAATATATAGTATCTTCTGGACACTTTCCGCTCCCTGCTGGGTCCGATTTAGTTGAATTATAGCCGGTGTAATCCTAAGCCTTATAATTATGTGGTCTTGACTCCAGACAGCGGCTGAGCCCATTTACCTGAGGGCTTGATATATTTCCCCGTCCTGCCCCTGGTTGTGTGATATATAGGTGTATATATATGTAGACCTCAATTATCTGGCGCAATTGTGTGGGAGATAATCCGAAACTGATTCGGATTTGTTGCGGTCAAGTTGTGTGCCGTCATCTTCGGCAATCGATGGGCTCCTCCTCCTAAGATGAAGAAAAATCCGGCTGAAGAAACATATATACGTATATATTTTCGTAGGCCATCTATTACGCACGATAAGATCTGTAGGTGAAGTAGAAGTTTCCGTTCCGTGATAAGGAGATTTTAAATTAATAATTCAGTCTCGCGGCACGAACGTGAAAAACGTTGGAAAATTGCTCAATTTTCCATGCGAACACGGTGGAAAATGAGGGAAATGCGAAGAAAAGAAAGAGAAATTTATGCTAATTTCCAGCAACTATCACTGCTCAACATCGCTGGTTCAAGCCAACCGAAAATCACAATCCCCTCCATGTAGACCTGGTCTGGTTGGTGGTCATGTAACGTGGTCGTCGTCGTCGTCGTCGGAGGCAGCGTAACGAAGTAACCTAATTAATTTGTGGCACTCATTAGCAACAATTGAAAATGCCAAAGCCAGCAGAAGCAGCCAGCTCCTCCGGCTACCCTAATGCCCACCCCTGTCACTCGTCAACTCAACCAGAAGTTTCGAAATGCCCGTAATGGGTCCGAAGGTGTGGGGGTATTCGGAGAACGCCCCCAAAAAATTGTACAATTTATCCACCGAAAAAATAAAGTTCTTAATTTTTTTGTATATAAGAAGACTTTTGAATACTCTTTGTTAAGGTATTACAGTACTTTATTTTATGTGTTTGGAATGAGAAAAGTTTGCATTTCTTAGGGATATAATTATATAATTTGTATTCTCAGTTTTCTTTTTTAAAAAAGTCTAGCGTTACAATTTTTGGGTATAAAATATTATCGGTTTTTAATTAAAAAATAATATATAGAAAATATTCATTAAGTAAAAGCTAACATTTCATTTTACCTTTGAATTTTCATAACTTATTTTATTGGAATTTAAGATAAGCCTAAAAGTAAAGGGAAAACCCTAGATCAAATAGCTTGAAGCCCAGGGTTTCGTTTCAGAAGTCCTAAAATGTTCAGGAAAACTGTAAAAAATTCGCATGTATACTAAAATATTTATTATAAAATTCATTAAGTGAGGAAATAAGTATGAAAAGGTTTAAATTTAATTATTAAAGTCACATTTTCCTAAGACTTTAATACTATTCAGAATGTTTTTTTAATACCCAACTTTGTGAGTATATTGTGAGTGTATTTTATAGTCTCACGACTTCCAAACTGATATATTTATGCTTCTAATATTTAAATATATTACACATTTCGAAGCTTTAGTTGTGACGTGATCCTAATTACTATGCGAGCATACACACGATCACTCTGCTTTAAAGTCGATTAAGGTATATGAATATGCCATAAATTTACCACGAAAGTGCAACGTGACTCTTTGGATTGCCATGGCTTACATTTACCTTAGAAATAGCATAAATTTGTATCACTCACGATCAGTGACCAATAAAAGTTGTTTTATATATTTATTAAACTATATATATAAAATAACAATTGGCTCCCATCGAATGTCACTTATTCAATTAGCCGCCCGATAATACCTTCTCTTTAAGAGTGTCGCTTGTATATAGACACTTCCGCACATTATACAGAAGTCCTGGGGTGTGAATGCCTCATTCGATCTATCAATTAAGATTAATGTCCACTTCCCCGAAGGCTTCGATCATTTATAATGATTGTTTCGGAGACATCTTCATCCAGAGCAGCCGGTCAGGTCATCGATCAAGTCTGAAATGTTGTTAAAGCAGCTTGTTGTTTGTCGACTTCCCGAGATCTTTCAGCTAATGATCTTTCGAGCCAGAACATAATCACAACCTAGAGCCTTAGGTAAAGGTAAGAGGGAAAAATTATAATAAATTTAACACTAACCTGTTTTTGTAATAAATAAAGTAATCATAAAATATATACTAGCAATGTTTAAATTTCTCAATAAATAAAAAACATATTGCAAGCAAATTTCTTAAAATAAAACTTAGCAGGTAACTTCGCCTATATTTCCCGATCCTAACCATTATTCTAACCACTTCTCACGCTGTCAGGATCAGCTAATGGACCCGGGCTAATGAGCAGGTGTGCAGGGCATCAAACACCAAAAAATGTTAACTAATTTTCGGCTTTGCTGCGTTGACGTGTGAAGGTAGGAGTTGGGCGGGTGGTGGCACTGCCGCCCCATCCAGCTCTCACCTGCCTTCAGTTAGTTAGCTGACCAGAAAAAAAAAACACAAATAAAATACACAAAAATAAGCCACGGCTTGTGCGTGAGCCGGCCCTATTCGAGGCCCTGTCAGTCGTCACTCACCCGGGCCCTTTGCCTCCACCATCTACGCATGACATTTTCACCATTTTTACCACTGGCGGCCGGCGATATGCAAAATCATTTGACCGGGTCCCAAGGCCCAAAACCGCGGACCCTCGGACCCTCGATCGCTATCTGGGCGCTAATATATGCCGCTGCCACAAATGCCTTTGGTAATGCATAATTCGAGCCACTTTTCCGGCGCTGGCTGGCCACCACCACCACCAACACCACCACTACTGGAGTTATTGGACAACCGCACAACCGAAACAACAACGATGGCCACAATCGTGGCCGTTGGTTCTCTTTGTTTTCCATTCGAGGCCTGGCTGGGAAAATCATTTAATTAACATTTTCAGCCGCCTTCGAGGCGCGAAATTATCACGCATATGCGTGGACCTTACACAGTGGGTGTTCTCATCAAAACTAGGGTAAACTAATGCTAAAGGGAGATTTTTTAGAAATTTACAATTTATATAGAACATTATTTTATGAAGTAGAACAATTTTTAGTATAGGAATTATGCTTTCAATTAGTTTAAAAATAAATAAATTTAATTTAAAAAATAATAAAATTTATATGAACTAACGAATAGTATTTTGTAATATATTTTCTTATTATCATAAATGCTTTCTATAATAAATGATCAAAGAAATTAAAGAATTATGTTTAATTGTATATATTTAAACATATTTATTTAGATTTATTAGCTTTAATTGTTATCTCATATTAAAATATTAAAAAATCAATTAAATAAATTTTACATCTACCGAATTAAATCTAAATCTCAATCCACAGATTCTATACCTTAAGCAGGGGGATATATTTTTAGTCAGAAGTTTGTAACGTTAGGAAGGAATCATTTCCGACCCTATAAACCATATATATTCTTGATAAGCATCGATAGCCGAATCGATCTAGCCATGTCCGGTAGAAAAAAAAAATTTTGAAATTTTTTCAAAATTTAAAAAAAAGATAAGGGGTACCATCATTAAAATTTTCAAAAATTGACAAAAATTTTAATTTCTTTAAATTTTAAATTAAGTATGCAGATTAAAAATTTGAATAAAAACTAGCACAGAAAAACTTTCAGAAGTGAAATAAGTGCTTTTTTGGCTATGTTATGCGATTTTTAGGCTTTGAATAATATCGATTTAATGAGCTTAGTTATGATACATTTGTGTATTATTTGTCTCCTTAAATTGTTTGCTTTAAAGTAAAATAAAATAAATTTAAAAAATATAAAAAGAAAGCATGTCTTTTAAATATATTTAGTGACATTTTTCAAACATCTAAAATGTATCCTTAATTTTCAATGCTCTCTATAATATATTGCCTTGTTCGAAATGCCCTAATTTCCTATATCTTTTGTACACTTAATACCTTGGCTTCTCTTGAATTTTCTACCCTCTTTTAAATTGTTTTGTTTTGCCCTCGTAATGACCCCACTGTACCTGCCATTTCCGTCCACTGTGTGCGACCGTTACCGTCAGCTCAGCTGTTCCTCCAACTGAGCGACCTTTTTGGCTTAAATTATGATTATGAGAAATGCAAACGCTATCCGAGCCATTGCCGCTTGGCATTTCTCAAAACGCATGGCCGGAGGTGGTGGAGATGGTGGGTTATGTAAATACATTTAATTTTTTAGTTTTGCCGCTTGGCCATTTTCCGTTTTTGGCTTTTCCATAATTTTCTATTGAAACGGCCAGCCGGACGCAACACGCACACCGGGATCCTTGGCATGTGGGGGCGACTGTTGCGTATCTCACGGATACGCGCATGAAATACGAGCGTTCTACCTTTGGCTCTGCGCTTATTACCCCTGATTAATTACCGGGGTCGAGTTGTTTTCTTCTACTTTTTTTCCCTCCTGTGTTGTTATTCTTCTTTTTTGTTAGTTGCTTTTATTTTTGTCGGTTTTATTTTATTTTATTTTGTTGTATTTTTTGGGTGAGTTCTTTTTGGGGTCCGTTAAGTGTGATATTTGTAACACTTTGCCGACTTATTGTTGGGCAGCTGAAAAGGCTTTTAGGGCCATCGGCATGCCTGGGATATGGCTAATTAACCCATTACGCCATTATTGTTGGCTCTTGTCGGTGGCCAGCAAAGGGTTTGGTTTGGTTTCTTGGCCGCTTGGCCGCTTGGCCGCTTGGCTTCTTTCCGCTTTGGGCCGCCGCACACAACACGTGTGTGTGCGGACCTGACCCTGTATGGCTTTCAAATCTGCGCAATAAATTCCAATTTTGTGGCCTAATGAATCCACCGAGAGCCGCCCATTCATTTGGCCAACTTGGAGGTGAGCAGAGAAAAAAGGGCCGCAATTAGCCAAGCCCTAGACCCCGACTATGGTTCTAAGAGGTAACTCCGAATTCTGATTCCTAGACGCTTGTAAATATGACGGCATCTCGATTGGGGTCGTTAAAATAAAATTAAATATTACATAATGCCCGAGATAAATTGCTGATAACAACGATGTTGCATACACAAATTATAATTGAAGGTAATAAGCTAAATTAAAATTTATTCGCCAAATTAGCCAAAAAGACAAGGCAGGCATTAGATCATCGCCTGGAAGCGAATACCACTTTTGAAGTTGCTATCAAGGCATCTTTGGGTTTTTGGGGTGATGTCAGAGCTTTAGGGTTTAACATTTGATATATATAGATTATATCAGAGTGTATAAAACATATGATTAATATTTAATTGCTTAGTTCTTAATAGTAAATTTGTGCTGAAAAAAGGTTTCGGTTTGAGATTATTTGATTTCTTTAGAATGATACTCCAAACATTGCTGAAAGAAGGTTATTGTTTAGATTAAAGATGAGTTTAATATGTATTTAATTTCATGAGTTATTTAATAACACAAGGTAACTAATTTAACGTGTTTTTAAATGTATAAAAATGTATGTATTAATATAAGGTATGTATTTAATTGTATTATAATTTATTTTATATATATAGGTATATAAATTTATAATAATGTATTTAATGATATAAAGTTTAATTAATATGTATTCAATTCTGTAGCAAGTTATTTAATAATAAAAGGTGATTAAATTATAAATATATTTTTAAATACCTTTCTTATTTATATTTATTTTAATACTTGATAAAATTGTATGTACAAATGTATCTATCTTCCCGTGACTATACTACTCTCTCTCTCATTTTTTTCTTAAACTACACCAAAAATATTTGTCCAAAATTAATGACTAAATTAATTAAACAAAAACAGAGCCCACTTGACGGTTAGCACCCCTTCAGACCCCAATTAAAGAAGTGTTTTTGTTAACTGCCCCGACAATTTGCAAGACGACTCCCAAAAACCGCAAGTGGAGGCGACCACAAGATGGGGGCATGGGGCATGGGGCATGAAGCCTGCGAGGTGGGGCATTCCATCCATCGCGAAAAGTGTCAGGCTGTCATAGAAAGCCCCCGCAAAATGAGTGGAGCAAATCTGGCAGGGGGGAGAGGGGAGAAAGGCTCAAGGAATTTATGCATTCCTCGTAAGTTTCAATTTTCATCGTAAGCCCCCATTGCCGGAGGACAGCGGCCGTAAGCCCATTGATTAATTTGAAATTTATGATGCGCCCTGTGGATCCTGGGTGGAGGCTGGGCATCCATAACTTTTGCTCTGCGGTCGGTGGAGTCCCCACAGCCACATCCCTTTTCGGGGAATGTGTTCTCATCTTTCACTCGCTCACGGCTCATATACATTTTAATTAAACGCTGGCGCACCGGAAGAGCGCCAGCAACAACAGCAACACTTGACAATTTCACGTTAATCCTGGTCACAGGACCTCGCCACGGTGGCTGCCTATTTTTCGGTGCTAGCCCATAATCATAAACATCGAAACCTGGCCAAGAGCGGGTTGCCAGCGGTATGGCTAAGGATATATATTGCACTTGAAGGAAAAATCTTTGGGAAAATGTAAATAATTTAATTATAATTATTTTCTAGACTTGCCAAAAAATATAGAACATATAATGAGGTATAAAAGGTTACGAAATAGTTTTTAGTAACACTGTAATTATTGAACAATGAAACTTATTTATATATTTTATATTTTTTTAAGTATTTAAAGTACTACTTGTTAAATATATATATAAAATTACAATTTCCTTATTAAATAACACTTTTAAATATATTTTAATTATATAATTAATAAAAATATTACTTATTTCACATACAAAATTAATTTTTCCCCAGTTGGCTGTAAATTTCCCTCGATTTTTCGCAGTGTAATTCCGTACATGGGACTTAATTACGCGTGCCAAGGCAAGCGGCTTTTGTTATTATCATTCAGTCAGCCGGTTACCGGTGCCACTAACCACGCTGACCCCCCCTTCGGTCAAAGTCCCTTTACCTTCCTGATCCTTGTGCATTCCCCGCTACCCCCCGCCTCGTCCTGGAACCTCTCCTCACTGCTGACTGCTCCTTTTGTTTGGCCTCTGCCCATTGATGATAATGTTTGAGCGGCATTGGCTGCGCTTAATGAATTTATTTGTTACGCATGGCGTAGCTTGAATTGGCGTTCATGTCAGGACGAAGTACACACACACACCGACTCAGGGATACACAGATACAGATACGGAGCCAAAGAAAGGAGGCTGAATAGTTGGCCGAAGCCGCGCCTTAATGAAATCCATTATTACGAAACCCATTGCCGAGGCCCAAAAGTAAATACACTTATTGCGGAAAGTGTTGGGCCCAACCCTCCGGGAAAGGGCAGGCATAAAACGCAGCAGGAGCAGGATATTACGATATTACGCACAGCGAATGATGTGCGACGGGCGGGGAGGAGGGAGGAGGGAGCGGGCAGGAGGTACCGGGAACCAGGCGGAAATGGAAATGGCAATGGCAACAACGTTTTAACTGTGCACTGTTACAAATTGTTATTTAAAATTAAATTGTTAAAGTAATATGTAGCAATAATTCTAAAAAAAAAATAATATAATATTTGTATAAATAAATAATAAAAAGCATATTTTTTAGATTATGTAGTATAATAATATTATAAAATAAATAATTTGACATAGGGTTTGAAATTCATTTTAATAACCAACCATATATCTTTAAAACATTTCCTTTGTATAAAAGATGCTTTTAGTTTTTTATAATATAATGTGTTTTAATATAAATTAAAGTAATTTAATAAATATATATATATTTTTTTTTAATGTAATAATAAATGCAAAAATTTGTTTCTATATATGGTTTTGTTTTCATCACAAAAAGATCATCAATATTTGCTGTTATATTTTGTTCCAAAATTCATACTTGTGAAGTATTACTATTTGTATTATTTCTTTTACTAGTTTTTATATCAATTATACTATTTTTTTCAGTGCATTGGTAACGATAAAGGGAAATGGCACTGTGGAATTTTGTATATATATTTTTTTTTCGGCTTGCAAAACCATCTGATAACGATGCGAACCCTCCAATTGACCGTTCTACGAGATGCAAATATCGAGCGGACCCCGACAGCGACGTCTATATAGTAGTATATGTCCCATAGCTCGCGAGTTGTCACCAACCCTCAGTGTGCCCCGTGACCTCCCTCCCTCTCTCTCCTCTGTGACCTTAACGTTTTCCGGATGAGGGTTGCTATTCGTGGCTATTAAAGTGCTCAAAGAATTGCATGCAATTCGAATTTCAACTTGAATGGAATTTTTCGCACATGAAGAGCTATCAATGATGTTTAATGTCAGCCAAATGGGAAATCCCTCAACTTTGATGTGAGGCGTGTTTCCATCAGAATCATTAAGGGAGTACAATTTATTCCAAACTTTATGGTAAAGAAATGCCTTTCAGTATTATTCCAGGTGCTTTCGAAACTGTATAATTAAGGCAGGGAGAGAGTATTGCCTAAAGGTGTTTTTTTATACCCTTGTACTTTTCCCTGTACTTTTCCACTGTCTTATTCCCATGGAAAATTCCGATTAAGATATTTGGTTTCCCTGGACTTGACTTAGTCCTGCATATAATTAGGCTCCGGGTCCGTTGTCCAAACTCACTCCCACACACATGTGTGCCACCGATTGTGCCTCATTCATCACGCTAACAACGTCCGCAAAGTATCTCAAAGATTGTTAGCACTTCCTTGAAATGTCGGAGGGCGGGGGGCGGTGGGGCGGGGACGGAAACCATAACGGACGACGGCCCAGTTGCGTGGCCAGTTATTTATGTTCCCCCGGCGAGTGGCTAACTATTAAAACTAACTACTTAGCAAACACCCCCTGCCCCATCTTCCAGCCAGAGGCCAGAAACTTTTTCGGCAAAGTGCCATTTAGTTAAACATTCTGACACATGATAAATGAGTCAAAGACCGCGTGTGATAGATCTGGCCAAAAGCCCATCTCTAACGGAGCATATGCCTGCCGGATCCTCCTCCGTTCCATTCCGTTTTTGGTATCCGTGTCCGGATCCTGGTCCAGGCAATTAAACAGCCAGAGCTTCGAGCTTCGAAACATGTAAATTCGCCAGAAGAACACAGAGAGAAAATTGTTGTACTTTTAACATATTTGAATTAAGTCCGAAAAATGAAGCGAAAAAGGGTTTGAACTACCACGAACTTTATCAGAATATAAACTATGAAATTCGGTATTCCTAGCACTTACGCTTCTTGAGTTCTAAAGGCAAACAGACAGGGCTAAATCAACTCGTCTGGTGATGCTAGTAAAAGCTATAGCTAGTATACAAAATATATAATTTTATGAGCGAAAATTCAATGGAATTAAACTACAACTCTGGCAAATCAAATTAATAAAAACTCAGTAGTTTTAGTTTTACGAATATCTGAGTTCTTAGGGCATATTGACATGGTTAAATTGATACGTCTGGTGTTGCCAATATAGTATAATGGGTTTGCAACTTATGGGCTTGATTAAACAATTTCTAAATAATTATCTAAGAGCACATATAGTATTTTTCTCACAGTGCATGTCTCCGGATAGAAAGGGAGAAAGCGAGAACTCATTAAATAGAAAGCATTTAATACGTGTCCAGATACAGATGAAGATAGTTCCCAAAGATACAGTAATAGAATGTCAGCGGCAGCTGACGGAAGAGTGGAAAATTGAATGGGCGAATGAATGAGTGCGATATCAGGAGTCAAAGTTTGCAGCTCCCCTCGAAGAAGAGGAATCCTCATCCCCATCCCAATCCTCAACCTCATCCTCATGCTCACCATCATCATCAGCACAGCATCAGCGCAGCGGCAGGAGCAGGAAGAGCATCACAGGAAGGTCATTTAAGTTTTAATGATGGAGTTGTGCCCGCTGGAGGACTCGTAGGTTGGAGGACACGCGAAATGGGTGTGTACAAGCTGTGGTTGCTGTTTGTCCTGGAGAGAGGAGACTGACGGCGAATGGCTTTCCTTTCCCACCTCTCGAAGTTTCCGCCTAAGAACTAAAGTAGCAAAGTAAACAGAGAACAATGGGCGGGCCGGGTAATAGCCAAGTTTGATGCGAAAATTGAAAGAGGGTGTCGACGACTGTATATACACCGTTATCATTCACTGGACCCCTTGGACCCCTTGGACCCCTTGCATCCCATGCCATACAATAGCCACCCACCAACCCTTTAACATCTTTTCAGTAGAAAAATATTGTGAAACTTTGCCAACAAAACAACTCAAACCCATCCTTTCGGGCCAAACTTTTGCAAACAATGTCAATAGAATAGTCCCCGGGGGACAGGAGCCACTATGACTAAGGGCTTTGTACCTATCAAATGATTTGGATTCTAATTAAATGAATGCCCGAAAGTTTGCTGGTAGACGAGGCGGGAGGGAACCTGTATCTAGGCTTCATACTATATATAACCGTCTGGGGAAGAATTTCTTTGACAACGACCCAAGGATCTAGAAGGGATTTCATAATTAGGGTTCGTCATTTACATAGATGATGTAATTTAATACAGTCTCAGTTATCTTTTTGCTTTAATATAATTACCAAGTAAGGATCTATGGCGAGGAAGCCTCTGTGAGTGTACTTAACATATATTTCTCTTGACATAAATAAGCCATAAGTTTCAGAATTTAAAGAGATATTTCAATATTTCAGCTGGAAACCGTTTCCTTTGAGGCTGCACTCTTAATTGAATCCCCAACGAACAAACAGAGTTTGTCTATTGAAATAGCAAAAAAGCAAATCCAAACTCAGACACGATGCCTCTGGACGTGTTTTTTACTGTGTTGGCGTTTCTTTTTTTTGTTTTGTGTGTTAGCTGGCAGCCTTCGCAAATCGGCGCAAAGCGAAAAGTTAATTAAACAGATCCCAAGTGCTGACCACTCAAGTGAGAGCCAGAGGAGGGGCTGTCCATGGGTATTAGGCTTAATCAGATGTGCATTCATTCAAATGCACTTCCTTTGGCCGCTCACTCACTCACAACGGCGACTTCCCGTTAGCACCCGAGAAGCCGGGCCAGCTCAGCCAGGCCAAGTCGCCTCCAGAGTCCGGAGAATGGACAGCACACTGGGACGGGACTGGACGGGACTGGACTGGACTGGATAGGAGCAGGCCGGCCATCAGATACGCATCAGTGGCGAAACTGAAGCAACTAGGTAAATAAATGAGCGCAACTGCAGTATGCCTGTATGACATGGCACTAAATGGAGATAGAGAAATGGTTTAAATAAATTAGAAAGGAATTTTGTATTTAATTTATTAAAGTGTTAGGTGGATAAAATTGAATTTACAAAATTATGATTGCTAGATCACTTTACAGAAAATCTAATTCGATTTGTGAGAAGCTTCATTTTAAAAGAAAATTGTATATCTGCGGTTTAGAAACTGGAAAATACTTATTATTATTTATTTATTAAAGAAAATGAAAAAACAAAAAGAAGAGTGAATAAGGAAAATATTGATATATTAATATTTTTACTACTTAATACTAAATTCTTAAGTATACACTTGCAACGTATTATAAATTCAGTCATAAGCTTGTTACGCTGTGAAGGAGTCATTTCCGACCCTATAAATCATATATATGCTTGATCAGGATCAACAGCCGAGTCGATCTAGCCATGTCCGGGCAAAAAATTAATTTTTGAAAAATTTTCCAAAATTTCAAAAAAAGGTAAGGGGTTACATCATTAAAATTTTCAAAATTTGGCAAAAATTCAATTTTTTTTGAATGTAAAATTGAGTATGCAGATTTAATATCCTAATAAAAACTAGCATAAAAAAGCTTTCCGAATTAAAATTAATGCTTTTTTGGCTAAGTTATGAGTTTTTTAAACTTTGATATATCACAGAATTGTCATATAAAAATATCAGTACATAAATTATACAACAGAAATTATTCTATGAAAATCAAGACCCTTGAAAAAATAAAATGCATGCCTGTAAATATTTGTGTGTATATCTAACATTTTCTATATTTAAATAAGACTTACAAACTTAAATTAAGATATCTTAAAAACTACACATTTCTATAAAATATTTCTATATATTCTCTTCATTGTTGTATATATTTTGATCTTTTAAATTGCTTGCCAGCCCCCTCTTCTTTATAATATTCTGAATTTCCGTTGATTTCCCCCCAGAGTCAGTGTCATACATCCATTTAACTGGCGAAAAACCAGACTTGCGACTGCCGCCTGCCAACTGCCGGCTTGACGGCTGCCCACTGCATTTAGAAGGCGACTACTATGTAGCTTCGGAGCTGCTCGGCGATGGGGAAATAGGGAAATGCTTTTCCAGCGCCGCGACAGCTGCGTGGCTAATCCGACAGGCTAAACAGTTGAACAGTTGCCCCCGGGGGAGAGGTGCAAAAAAAAAGGAAGAAAGAAGAAAAAAATGTAAGGAAAAAGGAAAGAAAAGCATTGTGCGCTGCATAATTGAAAAAAAAAAAGGCGGGGAGGAAAAACATCATCAGATAAACACCCGAGCGGGAGTGGGAGGGGGCTGAACGCGTCGGGGGGCAATCGCAAAAATAACAAAAGACAATGCCGGAGTGGCGACGTCCCGACGTGATGTTGGAAATTGAATAAAAATATGTATTTTTACTTATAAGTATTCCATATAGCCAACGTCAACAGCAATTTCCACCAAAGTGCACGCAACGACAAACGGTGCACTGGGAATAATATAGAAACTATAGTGTCACGACCAAAGAATACCCGGTTTTAAAAACATAGCATACTTTTTGGGGTCTGAAAACTGGAAACACTAAAATACCTCTAGGAAGCGTAATATTTGTTCAATAGAGCTAAAATTTTGATATGTTTTCAATGAATATCAGGAATTTACACTCTTATAAAGATTTCTTTTCTACAATAGTGTGAAGACCATAAAATTACGGGGTTTTAAAACATACCATACTTTTTGAGGGTTCTTTTGCCTACCTGGATACTAAAATACCTTCAAAAAGCGTAATATTTGTTCAATAGAGCTAAAATTTGGATATGTTTTCAATGAATATCAGGAATATACACTCTTATATAGCTTTCTTTTCTACTATAGTTTGAAGACCACACAATATCCGTTTTTTGAAACATACCATACTTTATGGGGGTTCTTTTGCCTATCTGTATACTAAAACACCTTGAAAAAGCGTAATATATGTTCAATGGAGCTTAAATATTGATATATTTTCAATAAATACCTAGAATATTTACTCTTATATACTGTTCTTTTTTTTATATAGTGTTAAGACCATAGAATAGCCGGTTCTTAAAATATAGCATACTTTTTGGGGCTTTTACCTTTAAAAAGCATAGTTTTGGTTAAATGTAGCTAATTTTCGATATATTTTCACTGTATATAAGGAATATATATTACCCTTTATATA
Organism: Drosophila bunnanda; assembly: GCA_035046265.1. Taxonomy (NCBI): domain Eukaryota; kingdom Metazoa; phylum Arthropoda; class Insecta; order Diptera; family Drosophilidae; genus Drosophila; species Drosophila bunnanda. The sequence goes on from JAWNOB010000075.1 coordinate 12,722,410, forward strand.
CCCTTTCTTTGTGATCAAGTACCGGGTACATAAACTGCATAAAAAGCAGCAACACTAACACCCTACCACCGGCAACATCAAAAACTTCCACTGCAGCAACACCTTTAAAGTTGATTGATAAAAAAAAGGAGTGAAAAAAAGAGCTTTTGACTGTAAGTAAAATGCTGAGCTGCACTAATGGAGGGGGTGCTATAGGGGGTTGGGTCGGGTAAGGGGGCGGGGTGGGAGCACTGCGGACTGACGTATCGAGTTGCTGCTCTAATGTGACAGCTCAATGCATTTTAGATGGCAATGACAAACTGAAATGGCAACAACAATAACGCTGGCAGCAGCAGGAACAGAAATTACAATTTATATATATCGCTGAGAAACAGTGCTCAAGGAAAGTTATGTTATAAAACTACAAAAAAGAAAAATAATAATAAATATAAAAAAAATATGAAATAGTAAAAAAAAAAATTAATAAATAAGAAATAATAATAGCGCTACATAAAGCATTTTAATTTAATTTTTAATTCAAAAGTTATAAATAAATTGTAAGAAAAGTGCATAAAAAATATTATCAGTAAGCTTCAGACGTAAACTTACTTTGTCCTACTAAAATAAGTCATCCCATTAGCTTATTTTTTGTAACTAGTATTATTTAAACAATTTAAAGAAAGCTTCTTAAATTATTAATGCATAAAGCATAATTTTATATTATGTCATCTAAATTCACAAATAATTCAATTCTCTTACTTCAATCTTGTATTCAACAGATTTTTCCAAAGAGAAAATAGTGTTTCCTTGCTTACAGAAATTGAAAAAAAAAAAAATTTAAAAAACCGTTTTAAAAAAATGTTAGATTTTAAAAAATAATAATAAAAAATAAACAAAAATTTAATAAAAAATATTCTATTATTTATGTTGGCTAAATTATTTAGCATTGCTATAATGGAAAATATTACGTATACGTAATGTATCAAAGGGTTTTACGCTTATACAATTGTTGCACTATTAAGTAATAAACTTGATTGATCTTAAACAATTTATATAATTTTCAACCAATAAAATCCCCCTGTAAGCTAACTTATCGACCCCAGTGTAGCACCGTCCCGTTCCCTGCTCAATCGCAAAGTCGCATTTATAGGTGGCGAAACGGAGTGTACCGTCGGGAATCATAATGTAATAAGGAACCCGAACGGCGGCGGATGGAAAAGCGAACCGGTGGCGGCGGTCGGGGTGGGGTGAAACGAGGAAAAGCAGGCAGTGCAACCGAAACTGCAACTGAAATGCTGCGCAAACAACTTTGAACGTCAATTTGTCAACTTGGAGCGAGAATTGAATGCAAAGAGCTTTGCGCCACTCAGCTGACGGACGACGGATGACGACGCCTCGTCGCCGAGTCGAGTCGCTTGCCCTGACGCAGTCCGGGCCAATTTCGGCCGGGTCTAATGTGCGACAGTCACGCTGCAGGCCAGGTTATTTTCGTGGATTTTAATGGTGATTAATCGCACCTTTTCCCCGGCAGCAAATCGCCATAAGCTCCTGGCTGGACTCTGCCGCACTCGTTTTCAAGCCTTTCATATTTAAGGCAATTATTTTATGGGAAAATAAACAACAATACTTTCAGTATTTGGAAAATAATTGTGCACTACAGTTCATAAATAATTTATAATTAGTTATATTATCAAAGTTATTTTCACTTCTATTAAACTATTTTGAAAACTTAATTGAATATTTTTAGGTATATAGAAAATATTGAGTTAACAATCATTTTGTATATTTTTAGATTTAAAATAAAGGAATTGTGTAGTTTTTCAAATATATATCGTGTCATAAATTCAATTTTTAATATGTTATATAATTATTTCTAAATTAATATAAATATATTTCATCAATTTTTAATTTTTGAGTGTAGGAGATAAGCCCCATTGAAGATGCAGGGTATTTAGCTGTCAGTATAACCGGTTTTTTTTTGTGCTGGGAGGTGCATGAAAATGTCAGCTTAATACCGTTATCGTAGGTGCGGCAAACACGTCGCTGCCACGGTCGACGTCGACTGCGATGCCAATGGTAACAGCGGCGCAGCTTGATAATGAGCCAGCAGCGGTGGGTGGGGGGGGGGACGAAGTCAGACAGACTCGAAAGCTTCCGCAATGCAAAACAGCTGTGAGAAAAGGAGAGAGAGTGAGCGAGGGGCCAAAGAGAGTGAGCGAGTGAGTGAGTGGGAGAGAGTGATTGTGCAAGGCATAATGCAAAACTGATAAGAAAAGTCCGCCTAAGTCGCTCTAATTATGTATGCTCCTTCATACATACGCACATGCACGTATATTAATTATTATTGTGTGTGCGTTGCGGGTACCGAAATTCGGCGAAATTTGCACGTGGTTTAGTACACGCAATGCCAGCGAAAGAGCTGAGACAGACAGAGAGTGCAGGCTACAGCCTAATGCCTACCGTGAATGCAAAAACAAAGCGCTGCCTACGTGAGCGACAGCAAAATCACTCCATTTCTCTTCCACCCGCAAGCCCCTTCTCACTCGCACCTGGCGATTAACCGAGTAAGCGATAAATCGAATTAATTGATACCCTAAGATGCAAACGATCACCCATTACATTTTGTATAATTGCTGCTTTTTAAATTCTTACTTAAAAAGTTTGTAATATTTTTTATACATTATATATTTTTTGTTCAAATATTTAAACAAAGAAATATTAAAGCATTATTTACTGAAAATATCATACCCCTACAGGTTAAGAAGCTTGTAAAGCAGTGATGGAGTCATTTCCGACCCTATAAATTATATATATTCTTGATCAGGATCAACAGCCGAATCGATCTAGACATGTCCGGTCGAAAAATAAATTTTTGAAAATTTATCCAAAATTTCAAAATTTGATAAGGGGTACCATCATTAAAATTTTCAAAAATTGAAAAAAATTTTAGTTTTTCAAATTTTTAAATTGAGTAAGCAGATTTGTTAACAAATTAAAAAGTAACATAGGAAAGCTTTCCGAATTAAAATTAATGGTTTTTTGCCCTAGTTATGGCTGATTTTCTCTGCAATAGTTTAGAAATTTCAACTTAGCATCCTTTTTTGATTTTTTATAAATTTTTTTATATAACATTCTGAATAGTCACTTATTTTTAATATAGTTTAATTAAATATTCAAGGAAGGACATCTGTAAATCTGAAATCAAAACTCTCGATCGATTAAGGGGTATTTTGAATAAGAATAACAGCAAGGCAAGCCCGAAAAACGTCCAAATTCGCCGTGAAATGCAATTCCTTTTTCGATTCTTTTTCTGTTATTTTGCTGACTCGCTAAATTTGTTACCGTGTTTTTGAGCTTTTTGTTGTTATTATTATTATTTGTTTTTTTTTCTGTTTTTTTTTTTTGTTTTTGCTTTGTCCAAGCAGCAGCAGCAATAATAATAACAACAACGACAGTGGCAACGATAACAACTTCTCAGCCGTGCTGATGAGAGAAGTGCGAGAGTGGAGGCGGTGAGAACTAGGGGGGCAGTGGGGGGGAAAGGAGAGGACCAGGCAGCGACAGAGGCAACAATATTTACAGCTTTAGCTGCCAAACGCACAGTGGGATAAAGGTGGTTGTGGAGGCATTTATTGGCTACTAATCAGAACAAAATATTAAGAATATATGCACTCCAACCCACGTAAATTATTAACACGTTAAAACATTTTAGGAAAAAATGAGCTCATGTTCCTGTCTTAATTAAATTTGAAGCATTTATATATTTTATAATTATAAAAAAATACCTTGGATTAATTATTTATTGTTTTTCTTTGTTGAAAAGTATTGTAGAGTTATTCAACTTGATTTAATCATCTAAATTTATTATTCTTTTCTAGATATTTAAATTAAATATATATATCCAAATCAACATGAAAACTAATATATTTCCCACTTCAGTGTAAAGAATTACTAGAGCAAGCTTGCAACAAATGTGTCGCATTCGCCACACTGTGCCGTGTCTCGCTATTTATAAATAGGCTTTTTGCCCAGATGTCGGTATGTGTGTGCTTTTGTGTGTACAAATGTGTGTATGCTCGTGTGTTTCCAGCATCATCTCATGGCCGCCGACGTTTTGGCAGCCGCTGCCACATGCGCACACCGATTGGGCCCACTGTGCAACGTGTGGCTGTTGACAACAGCAGCAGCAGCAGCAGCACAGGCAGCAGCGATCGCAACTCGCGACACGAGCAAGGCGAACGGAAAGGTGTGCGGGTTATGAGCGGCAACGGGAGCGGGGGAGCAAAAGCCAAAGCAAGTGACGAACTTACGGCCAACAGCAGCGGCAACAACAACAATAACAGCAACAGCAACCGGCCCGTTTGGAGCAGCGCGCATGCCACACACAGTTTAAATATGTGAAATTAGTACAAATCGTGATTTCAACAGCGAACGACGAGCGACGAACGAGCGTCGACGAAGTGGCGACAAAACCAACAAAAAAAAAATAAGCACGAGCGAGCAGCAGCAGTAGCAGCAGCAGCAGCAATAACAACAGCAGCAGCAGCAACATCAGCAAGAGCAACATCAACACAACAACAATAACAGCAACCAATATAAGCCAAAGCTCAAGGAGGAAACAAAAGCTATTACTGTAAGACATAGAACAACACAACAACAACAACACCAACAGCTTTAACTAATATTTATTCAGATAACCATAATTGAAACACTACCTGGAACAACAACAATACCTATTGCAATTGCAACACTAAGAAGTACACCAACAGCTAGATCAATAACGAAATGGAGATCGAAAGATCTTCAACCTAAACTCTCATGACGAGTCCATTACTAATTAACACCAACAGCGGATACAGCAAGAAAGTTAATTCCAACAAAGGAAACTCCAACGCCAGGAAATACACCAACATTGAATCCTATCAACACACCAACAAATACAACAACAACCACAGAGAGCCTAAAAACTGATTGGGGAATCTATACAACAAGTAACAACGATTACACCAACGCTCGGCGCTCTGTGGAATCAAGTGGCAACCACAACAACACCACTCGTCCAACAACATGCAATAAAACAGCTGATAGCAAATAGAAACGCTAGCAGCAGCACCAGCAGCAGCAGCAACAACAAAGCCTGGCATTATCAAGCGAGCAACAACAGGTCGCGCGAAAAAGCAAAAAGTCAGAAGAAAAAACAACGAAAAAGCCCGCCTGCTGCAGCACTCACACATTGACAGGCGGAAAAGAGACAGCGGGTGTAAGAGAGAGAGAGCGGCGAGTCGCACACCTTTGCGTTGATTTTGGACGTACGAACGAGCGAGCGAGCGAGCCCTCACTCTGCCTCTCTCTCTCACACAAAGTGCAGCTGAGCTGGCGCTGCCGCTGCCGTCGCCGTCGCACTTGCCGCTGCCACAACATAGCGCTGAACGTTGCGAACGCTCAACGCTCAACGCTCGCCGCTGCTGCCGCCAGTCGAAAGTCAAAAGCAACGTGTTGTGGACGCTTTTTTCGTCGCGTTGCCGTTGCGTTGCGTTGCGTTCGCCTTTCAGCCTGCTGCGGCCTCCCCCCATCTTTCTCCATCTCTCTCTCTCTCTCTCTCTATACACCTGCCCATCTCAGTCGCACCCACCCACCGCTGCAGAAGCCAACCCCGCCAACTCCCCCCGCTGGGCGAAACTTTCACCATTATGTCCAGCAGCGCAGCCGCAGCGCAGTTCAAGCTTGACGCCAACTCCAATGCCATTGCATTGATCGCCGATGTTGCCTCTGCTGCGGCGCAGTCGCTGCCGCTGCCCCTGACGCTGCCACTATCTCTCCCGCTGCCGCTGCCACTGCCGCCATCGCCCACGCTGCCAGCCGCGGCGACAGCGACGCCCGCCGACCGCATCGAATGGTCGCGCTCCACCATCCTGAACTTCATCGAGGACTATCGCCGCCAGCGGGTCCTGTGGGACCCCAACACCAAGGGCTACCACATCAAGCAGACCAAGTACGAGGCCCTCAAGCTGCTCAGCGGCAAGTACGGCACGGAGATCCGCTCGATACGCTCCAAGATCAAGTCGCTGCGCAGCTCCTTCCACCGCGAGCATGGCAAGGTGCTCAGCGGACGCAGCCGCGGCGTCCACTATCAGCCCATGTGGTTCGCCTACGAGGCCATACGGTTCATTCTCGACGGCGAACGGGATCAGGATCAGGAACCAGAGCCGGAGCTGGCTTCGGAGCGGGAACGGGATCAGGAACGGGAACGGGACCGTGAACTGGATCTGGATCGCGAGGCGGAAGCGGAGGCCGACGAGAAGCTAGCCCTGATGCATAGCCTGGACCTGGAGCAGCTCAAGGCGGACAAGCAGCAGCAGCAGCAGCAGGTGGAGCGGGACCGAGAGCTGCATGCCGAGGAGCTGCAAGCCCGCATTGCTGCCACCGTTGCGGCCGTAGCTGCTGCTGCGGCTGCGGCCAATGCCAGGGATCGGGAGCGGGACAGGGAACGGGATGCGGATAGCGTTGCCGGTGATGCCATGGATAGTGCTGCTGGTGATCTGGATCTTGAGGAGGCATCCGGAGCTATCGAGTCCTCCTCTGCGGCTGTGGTAAGCTAACAGTTCCACATTTATACATTTCATACATACATAACATACATATGTACATACTTACATATTTCCCTTGGCTCAACTTTACATATTTGCATGTGTCTCTCTGTTTTTTGTTGTGTTCCCCTGGAGCTTTGCATGAAGCGCCGGTGTGTGTGCATGTGTGTGTGCGAGTGTGTGTGCGAGTGGTTTGACTTGTTTTGCGGCAGCAGGCAGCACACGCGCTGCTGTCACCGCCACCTCCACCGCTCCCGCAAGCAACGCCTTTGCTACGCTGTCTAGCGGTTCGTCAACGGCAGCGACGCAACCGGTGGCGCACAGTGGGTCAAAAGGTGCTTAAAGCACCTGGTCTAGAATTTTATTAGAGTGTAGTAAATACAACCTAACAAGTGTATTTATTTTTGAGAGAATTTTTATATTTAAAATGTAGTTTATTCATTTTTATAAAATTTGTTTAAATTTCAGTTTTTCATTTATTAATTTTTAGGCAATTAAATAATTTTCTTTTTAGTTTTTATATTTATATTATTTGTTATATTTTTTTACTAAATTACTGTATTTTTCTTAGTTATCATTAATCGAAAATGGTTTTATTTCGGATTTTTCATTTGTGCTTCAGCTGGCCAACGTGTCGTATGAGTAATATTTTGTGGCATTAACTTTATGATAAAAGTTAATTTTTGTCTTATTACAAAATTACATACAATTTGGAATGCAATAGGTATAGAATGGCATAATAATTTAAATTTTTGCTCCTTGAGGTTCGATTTTGTGGACAGGTTTACTTGGTACACATGGCGTATGAGTAATTTTTTTCATTAAATTTAAAAAAATTGAATTTTTTTTTTATGCAGATTTATGTGTTATTTTTTGTTATAAAATGTGAGGCACATATTTATGCTTTATATTTACTTAACATCTTATAACAAATGTAGATGGGCTTTTAAGGTACACATGGCGTATGAGTAATTTTTTTCTTCAAATTTAAAAAAATTTAATTTTTTTTAAAAGCAGATTTATGTGTTATTTTTTCTTATAAAATGTGAAGTACATATTTATGCTTTATATTTACTTAACATCTTATAACAAATGTAGATGGGCTTCTAAGGTACACATGGCGTATGAGTAATTTTGTACTATTGAATTTCAACAATTAAAGAAAATTGTTTAAATACATATTTATGTTTTTTTTATAAAATGTTAAGTAAATATAATGCATAATTAAGATGGTTTTACTAGGATTTTACTAAGATTTTCTTTAAATAAATGTAGTTTAAAATAAATTAAATATTGCAATGCCAAATTTACAAATTGCTTATAAATAAATAGTAATGGGATTATTATTTGTGTTTGTTAAATTTATAGATTAAATCTAAGTGGTACTATTTAATATATATATATTTTTTTTAAATTAAAGTTGTTATATTTTAGTTGTAAATAGATGTAGTTTTAGTTATAGTTTAGAGAACACTGCTTATCACCACGTCACCTCTCTGCTGCCCACTGTGCGCGGCAGTTGCTATTGCGTTGCGCTTGATAAGCCAGTATTTGTGTTAGTGTGCCAGTGTGTGTGTGTCAACTGGCTTTGATTTGCGCTGCCGCTTCTGCTGCTAGCTCGCACACACACACACACACACAGTCGTGTGTGTGCCGTATTGCATGCACACATGTGTGTTGCATCAGCCGTAGAAATCGGCAGCCCCACGTTTTGCACCGACCACGCCCCCCAGCCCCCTTCGGGCGTGCTCTCTGCCGCCCCCGAAGAGCAATATCTCCAACTTGCCGGACTGCGTTTTGTTATTGCCTCGTTCGCCTCGTCCGCTCGTTCGGTTTGTTATTCCATTTGATTCTCTCCCGAAAAAAAACGGCGCTTTTTGGGCAGAAGCTCCTCGCGTCCGTCCGAAGTGGGCAGCTCGGCCATAAGGTGAGCTTTCTCCAGAGGGAGCTTTGTAGATAGGCACTAATACCCAGCAATTTAGTCGATCGGTTGATTAGTTTTTGATATTTTAGGGTCTTTAAATTTGGAAAATATTGTAAATAAATAAATAAATATTTCTATAGAAAAAAGATAACTTTGAATATAAAATCTTCAGATTTAAATAGTACTTAAAAATATATTAAACTTGCTAAGTAATAATTTTTTATTAATATATAATATTTATTTTGTGCTAAACAACCTTTATACCTTTTTTAAGGCCAAACAAAAATCGTATTTATATATTCCATAAACTTTAACAATTGTAAATGTATTTTTTATACACTTTCCAACTTTATTATAGGGCATACACTATTCGTTACCTTGACTTCTCATTCATATCTTGTGATATTTCTCGTGTGTATATGTGTTTTTTTTTTGTTGGTCACTCGTCATCTCTCTTCTATCTGTGGGTCTTGTCCACCCGTTGGTCCACTTCGATGCTGGCTTGGCTGCTGTCCCCCCCTTCGTACCCCCTCCTCCCCCCTCCTAACCGTACCCGTGCCACCTTGTCGCGCCGTGACTAATTTAATCGCCATCGGCTCTCGTCTTGGATCGGACTTTTGTGAGGCTGTATGGGTGCGAGTGTCTGCATCCAGTGCTTGCCTGCGGTTTATTTTTTTGCTACTCTTTATTATTATTCTAATTTGTTTTCTATTTCTCTTCGCGCTTCTCGCTTTGCCCGTCTGTCCACTATTATTACTATACTATACTATAGTGTTGTTTTTTATTATTATTTATCTGGCGAATTCTCCACAGTGCCATAATTGTGCGAATATTTGTTGTTGATTTTACGGTCGCCGCTAATTCTAATATATATATAATTTTTTGTTGTATTTTTTTGTTCGATCTCGCGCAGACACGTTCCTCTTCCGATTTGGATGGCGAGAATTATTGCAATATCAGTGCCGAAGATGTGAAAACAGAAATTGTAAGTACCCCTTTTGACTTTTTTGATTGTTAATTGCACTTTAATTGATTTGACAGGCTTAAGATTTCATTTGCCATTATTATATTTTTTTTTGAGAAGGAATAATTTAATATGTAATATATTTAAGATATTTTTTTTATTGGGGATTAATTTAAAATATGCTATATAAATTAGATTTGCTTTGGCATTTTTTTTAGGAGATTAATTTATTATTTTTTTATTTTAGTAACATAAGAAATAATCAGTGGGTGTAATTAGAGAATATTTTTTAGGACGAGTTTGGTTATTATAATATTATTATTATACGATTAATATAAAAGAACAAAAGTAGGGTTTTTTATTTAGTTAACATTACTTTAAATACCTTTTTAAAATAATACCTCTTTAAATAAAAATACCCTTTTAAATACAAATACCTTTTTAAATACAAATACCTTTTTAAATAAAAATACCTTTTTAAATTTATATACTTGAATTAAACCATATAAACCATTTTCAATGTTTTTACAATTTTTAACCTCACATTGCGATAAGATTTTTGCTCCATACGTAATTCCCACTTATCTGATAATGCAACCGCAGTGTATTAATTTCTGTAACTAACTTAATTCGATGACGAATCTAATCAATTCCATTTATGACGTCCCACAACTTGAACATTGACCATCGAGTTTTCAATAGATGAAGGTCACAGTGCCTGTTGCCAGGCCAGATATGATACATTCGGATATCTCTCTTTAATGATAAGCCAGCGTAGCGGTTAAAATACCTGTGAATCATTTCGATTTATTGTTAAATGCATTTTTAGTTTTTATAAGTAAAAGGAAAATATTTTTTATAGATTTAAATGCAAGTATAATTTAAATGCTTTCTTAGTTTCTTAGTTAGATTTCATAGATTTAAATGCAAATATAACATTCGAAATTATATTTTCTATAACTAACAAGAAAATAGATTTCAAAGATCTAAATTCGGAAACCTCCTATGAATATAAAATTTAGAAAATATATTTTTAGAATTTCCTTGACCTGATTTTGGAAGGGGTATATTTTTATAATTTAATTTAAGTGATATATATAAAATTTAAACATTTTTGCACATAATTAATTAAGTGACTTATCAGTAATTTCTCTCCCTTTGGACACCTTCGATTTAATTGTCTATTTTAATTAGTATTCAAAACGCGAGAGATGCTCGTCTAGTAAATAGTTGATGAAATAACGCCGCATTGATTTCGTCAGTCGTTTCATACTAGAAGTGTATATATAAATATATATATATAAATGTATAAGCGAAGCAAATCAGGTTCCGGTATTTTCAGACGAGCCCATCTTTAAACAAAATAATAATAAAATAGGGCTGATGAAATATGGCTGAGACTTACTTTAGCAAGGGAAATACTCATCCTTATTGATAAGTCAAAAATTGTGGGAAAATATTGATGTTATTTAAAATATAAAATGCTTAATTTGCAATATTTTGGGTTTTACTTAGCAACTTTGTAAAAGTAAATGAGGAAAATGAATAATGAATACTTATATTATATACTTATATTATTTCCATTTATTGCTATATTAGAAGATAACTTAAATTTTCATTAAAAAATCATTTTGTATACTGAATGTTTCTTCAAAAAAATCATATTTTCGTTAAAATTGATTTCGTAGTCTACATATCTTTCGATTGCCCTAAAAATGTGCTTAATTTTTATTTAAAAAACAATTAGCTGCCAATAATTAGCACAATTGCTAAAAGGCAACCATGACGCAAATGGTATGGTTCATTTTATGTCCATAACCATTAAGTAAGCAATGAAAAATATATATATTATTAATTTACATTATAAAGAAATAGGTAATCACATTTAAATGGTGCTAAAAAGTTAAATATAAATAGCAAGTGATTTAATACAAAATATACATGATAACTAAACACCTTTTAGTTTGATTTTCCTTCTTAAGATGCTTCTCAAAGTACAGATTCATATAAATAAAATTACCATAAATAAATATATGTTTATAGTTAACATTAAAAAGAAATTGGTCATCGCATTTAAATGGTGCTAAAAAGCTAAATATAAATAGTTAGTGATTTAATACAAAGTTAATATGTAGAGTGTAGAAAATAATCAAATTTGTGGAATTTTCTTTCTTTTTAGATTAAAGGCTACTATTTAAATAAGAATTGATATATTTACTTGTTCATAATTTAAGAGTTTTTAGTATATCAAAGTTCAATGCCTTTCAGCCCCTTTTTCTAAACCCCATCCTCATTTTTTCGCCCCTTTTCCTATTGCCACCCCCTCAGATCGAGCACGAATCGGAGCTGGGAATGCTGGATCGCCGGACGAGCACACCGTCTCCGATAAATTACTACAAACCCACGGACCTCACCTACAACCACCGCAAGCGGAAGGCGATGGACGAGTGCAGTGGCGTGGTCTTGGGGGGCGTGATGGGCGTGGAGCATGTTGTGGGTGCCCTGACACTGACGCCGATCAAGGCGACGGGTGGCGAACGGACAGGCTGCAGCGGTGGAGGCGGAAACCCCAGCCACCACCAGCAGCAGCAGCAGCAGATGAACCACAACCAGCTCGCGTTTCAGGCACTGCAGCAGCACTTTAGTCACAGTCACAGCCTCAGCCTAAGTCACTGCAACGGGCAACCACAGCAGCAGCAGCAGCAGCAACAATCGCTGCATCTGCAGCAGCAGCAGCAGCAGCAGCAACACCAGCAACAACATTCCAGTAACATGGCACAGAAACGTGATCGTGACCGTGATCTCCTCCAGCCGCCGACATCGAATGGCCACAGTTCGAGCACCTCGCTGGATCCCGCTGCCACATCCAGCACATGCAGCTCCAGCCTCAATGCCACGCCCCCCAAGCCCATCAACGGCCTGAGCACCAATCACGTGGACGAGTACGGCGTATTTGGGGAATATGTGGCCATCACCATACGCAAACTGAAGACATCCAAGTCGAAGATTGTGGTGAAGCACCTGATCAATAACCTGCTGTACGAGGCCGAGCTGGGGAAGTATGACCAAGGGATGCCGGCCAGCAAGGAGCCGCCGCAGCTCTACAAGATGCAATAGGAGCTAGCACCAGGGAAAAACAAGGGGAAAATTTAGGAAAACTACGTATGTATGTATGGAGGGACAGACAACGCACTAGTCAGCAAAGCAACAATGGGTTAAAACCAGAGCCAACAATTCTAAATGAACCAAGGGGGTTAAGAGAGTTCGGGGAGTAGGGAGGAGTATCGGAGGAGCTTAAAGGGGTGGGACATGAGCATTTCATTCAGGGACAAAGACCATATAAGTACTTTATCTACATATATATACATTTATAAACGATTTCAGTGATTAAATCCCACTCGAAGTCAGTCAGTCAAAGTTAAAAAAAAAAGGAGTGCAGTTGAAACAAACATACCATTAAATAAATTGAATTAATCTTAAATGCTTTACGTTAAGTGTGCATTTTTATGCCACACGACCATATATAATTAATATATATACTTTTTCTACCGACTATCGTTCTTTTTTAATTTTCAACAGCGTTATATACTTTTTGATTTTCGTTTTATTATATACTTTATATGTACATACATATATTTACATATTTGGCAATAACACTTTGAACTCAGGTGCCTTTATTTTTTAGTCAATTAAGCCTTGTTATCTTTATGCATAAACGCGAAACAGTAAGCAACAAAAAAAAAAAAAGAAGGAAGGAGAAAAACAGCAACAGCAATGTAAATTTAATTAACTTTTTATCGCATATGCAAATCCATATGTATAAACTTAATTCTGTAAATATAGAGAGAGAGGATAATGAAACGTGAAATGTGCAAATCTTAATTTTTTGTTAATGCATTAACTAATTTGAAATGAGCGGCAGGAAGGCTCCAAATAAAAATGCAAAAATGTTGAATTTCATTTTGAAAATGATTGAATGGATTTTTATTACATATTTTTGCGGGGTTTCAGGGGAAAATGCTAAAGCGTACATGGAGCCTGTACAGCAGGCTTGCACTGGAAATTTTAAAGGGTTTTATATCGAGAAAAATCAGATATAATAAGTCGATAAAAATATTGCACCCAGTGTTAAACGGGAAAAATCGACAGGTTGGATATCCTAAAAGGTAAGCAGGAATAGAGATTTCAGACATAATATTTTGACAAATATATTGCAATCAAAATCATATTATAGCGTAAAGTTTAATCAATCGAAATTTTTAAATCTATATTTATATATGACAATTTTTTTGACAAATCAAAAATTTAAAATACTCATAACTTAGCATAAAATGCATTAATTTTAATTCGGAAAACAGGTTTATGCTAGTTTTCATAAGGTTAATAAATCTGCATAATCAAATTTAAAATTTAAAAAATTAAAATTTTTGAAAATTTTTGAAAATTTTAATGATGTAACCCCTTATCTTTTCTTCAAATGTTGAAAAAATTTCGAAAATTTATTTTTTGACCGGACATGGCTAGATCGACTCGGCTATCGATGCTGATCAAGAATATATATGATTTAAAGGGTCGGAAATGACTCATTCACTACTTTGGATGCTTCTGACTATAATCATGATACCCTGTAAGTGCAACCGAAGTATGTATAGCAATTCAGTCAATATATTGAAGAAAAAAAATCATAACTTGGTCAAAAAGACGTTTATTTCAAATCGGAAGGCAGGTTTGTGCTAGATTTTATTAGGTTTATAAATCTGCATACTCAATTTAAGAATATACAAAATTAAAATTTTTGTCAATTTATGAAAATTTTAATGATGTAACCCCTTATCTTTTTTTTAAATTTCGGAAAATTTTTTGAAAATTTATTTTTTGACCGGACATGGCTAGATCGACTCGGCTATCGATGCTGATCAAGAATATATATGATTTATAGGGTCGGAAATGCATCCTTAAAGCGCTACACGCTTCTGGCTAAAATTAGAATACAATGCAAGGATATAGAAATATCACCAAGAATTTCTTTTCGCTAATAATAAAAATAATATTATTAAATTTAAAAAATACCTATACAAACTGATATAATATTGATAAAATTGATAATATTGAAAAAGTATCCTTAAATTTTATTTAATTTATTTAAATATCCAAAAAATTGATTTAAATATGGTTTTTGTCATAAAGTTTTGGTGTGGTATCAAGAAATGATATTTTCTGTGATTCTTTTGAATTATCTCTATATAATTAAACGTACAGAATGCATTTTATTCAAGATTTATATTCTTACTGAAATAACCCAAATAAATTGTAAGCAATAGATAACTTCTGATGACCCAACATATTGCGCATTAATCCCTATTAAGTTGGCCATGTAAAAGGCTCCGATTGTGTGTGCAGGCGAGGGGTATTGCCTAATTATTCCAACTGTCAGAGCTATTGAGCAACAACTAGCTACCGCCTAGAACAATGAAGCTCGTTGTTTGCCTTCGGCGTGATTATTCATATTCATACTACTCGAATATTCACATATTCTCGGCGCACTCGTCGAGGGTCTCGTCCATAAATCACAAGCGCTCTCGACTGTATCAAAGAACTAGGCATCTAGTGGGGGAAAGGGGGGAGCACATCAAATGCAAACATTAATTGCTAAATAAACAATTCAAAAAATACAACAAAAAGTGTATATACAAAAAAAGATAATAACTCATTTATCTTTTATGGATCGCCCTAAGCAAATTTTCACTTTTTAAGGGCAATTTGTTTACACTTCCTCGCTTTATAGCCTTGAGAGTGCACGATATTCTTGAAATGGTTTCTTTGAAATCAGTTATTGTTATTGATAGTTCTTAATGGTATATACATATATATCCGACTTTTCGATGGCATTACAATTTTTGTTTAGTTTAAGCCAAAGGAAGCCACTTTTCATTGTCTCGTTAAGGTTGAATTTCGATCATTAACACGATCTTCTAGCGATCGATCAATGACGCAAATGGTTCAATCTGTTTATTAGGCAAACAATAGTTATGAGTTAGTAGTAAAACAACATTTAAAATCCCGCTAAAACATGGTTTATAAATAGTAAATAAGTGTAAAGTACTGATATTTGCTTTTTTATTATATTTATTTGCGATGAACATATTTGCCTTCTTGATGCTCATTTGTGAAAAGCTCTCGTGCCCCGATTGTACTTTTATTGTATTCATTTTCCCATTGAGCTGCGATAAGCGATAAATTAGTTACTTTATGGCACAAACCCAGTGTTTACTCCATATAGTAGTGTTAAAAGTGATAAATAGGGCACTACAATGTCAGCCACTAATCCCATTGATCCCCATTGACGTAGGTTGCCGTCGTCTCGAAAAGAAAAGCAATCGCAGATCGAAGAAAAGTCTAAATGCAGCGTAAATATTGGCACACGAATCAGTTTCGAAGGCAAATAGATACAATTCCAATAGTTAATGTGGATTCATTGGGTTATTTGAGGTCACTGCAAATCATCTTTTGCTTGCTTCTGCTGCTTCTGGCCTTCTTCCCCGCCAAGTAATCTCCCCGCGAACACATTCTTTTGCTGCAGCTTTAAGAAGTCGCCCAACTGTCTGGAAATGCAGATTACGCCCATCCACAGCTCATCCAATTATAGACCGACCCGTTCCAAAGGTTCCTCTTGCGGATGTGGCATAGATATGGTAGCAACATAGTATGCAATATATATAGTATTTTAGTTGAACACTTTTTTAAATAGGTTTCAGCAAGAAGAAAATTTGATCTAAATTGAAGAATTAACAAGGAATTTAATGAAGAATTTATTGAACAGTTTAATAAAGTATTTAATAAAACATTTAATAGAGACTTTAATACAAAATTTATTAAAGCATTTCTTATTAAAAAGAGTTTATTAAAAATTTAAAAATAATATATAATATCTTTATATAATTGCATTAAAAATTTTGATTTAAATTCACTTTTTAAATCCACTTTTTTATTCATAAAAGTTACTCTTCCTTTATATTCTCCACCTTTGAAAAATAATTTAAGTAGGGGCATCTACCTTTGTTATAGCCGAAACTTTGACAGAACAAACATGAAAAACGGAGTCACTAATTAAAAATCATAATAATAGCGAAATCGCAGAGCCGTAACATTTGTGCAATTTTCTTCCAGACATGATTTTTATCTCGTGTCGAGTTTGTAGTTTTATCACAACTTTTTTTGACGAGCTCCGTCTACAAGTAATCATGGCAAGCAAATATCAATCATGTACGCGAGCAAACACACCCCGACAGAGGCGTACGCAAAGAGGGGGTTGAGTTATTTTTAAAACCTTGAATATAAATTTATATATTATATATATTTTAAATTTAATGTAAAGTTTAGGATATATTAGAAATTTTTAGTATACCCCTTTAAGGTATTATTATTTCAGTCAGAAGCTTGCTACGTAATGAAGAAGTCATTTCCGACCCTATAAATCATATATATTCTTAATCAGCATCAACAGCCAAGTCGATCTAGCTATGTCCGCTCAAAAAATAAATTTTCGAAAATTTTCCGAAATTTCAAAATTTGATAAGGGGTTACATCATTAAAATTTTCAAAAATCGACAAAAATTTTTATTTTTTTAAATTTTAAATTGGGTATGCAGATTTAATAGCCTACTAAAAACTAACATAGGAAAGCTTTCCGAATTAAAATTAATGCGTTTTTGGCTGAGTTATGATATGTGAAAAACTTGGACTTACTCAAAAAATAAGTGTATTAAAATCCTTTATTTTTATACCCTTGAGGGGTATTTTAATTTTAGTCAGAAGCTTGTAACACATGGAGGAGTCATTTCCGGCCCTATATTTCATATGTATTCTTGATCAGCAACAGCAGCCGAATCCATCTAGCCATGTCCGGTCGAAAAATAAATTTTCAACAATTTTTCAAAAAAAAAGATAAGGGGTACCATCGTTAAAATTTTCAAAAATTGGCAAAAATGTTAATATTTTGTATTTTAAAATTGAGTATGCAGGTTTTTTAACGTAATAAAAACTAGTACAAAAAAACTTTCCGAATTGAAATTAAAGCATTTTTGGCTTAGTTATGAACAATTTAAAATTCCAAAAACTAGTATAAATTAGTATCGCCAAACGATACAATCTAGACTACTATCTTAAGCTAGTTATTTTAGATTATCAACATAGCTTTCTTTCTATTAAAATTTTGTAGGAGATATTTACTTTATATTTTCTTAAATCGTAAACTGATAAAATCCTTTGTTCCCCAGCGAATCCATATGCCATTTACAGTATAAATTGTATACATCGTAAAATATATACTCGAATGCCTGTATCCACAACGATATTTGCCTTCCGATATGGCCGTCGACATCCCCCAAGTTTCAGTTCGTAGAATTTGCCGAGTTTTTCCACGAATCCGACGTGCTTCGATCGTCTGCCACTTGGTCTCTCCCCACCGCAACCACCGATCAGGGGCGCCCCTAACAGGGGGGCGGCACAGACCGACGATTGGCATAAAGCTTGCCATCTGGAAGTGACGCAATGTTTTTGAAAACACATCAACACCCCGAGTTGTGGCGGTTGACGTTGCTGTTAGCTTTTGTGTGTTTTTTTTTTTGTTTTATTTTTTTGCTCGTTGCGTTTCGTTTCGCTTGGCAAAATCAACAACAACGGTTACAACAACACCAATAACACCAACAACAATAACAACAATAACAACATAACAATACAACAACAGCGATTACAATTGTTAATCTATACAGTACATAACATAGCCATACAAGCATAATACGTATACGTAGAGCAAGTGAACTAATGATAAATTCTAGTCGCGTACTATAAACTCTAAATAGGTCTGAATTGTTACACTAAGGAAAATTCTAAAAAATGGGTAAGTAACTTTCTAAAAACTATTTTTCTAACTGATTCTTAACGCAATTAATCCGCTTAGAGAAAGCTTGATCTTTAAATGAAGAGGAATGCTGGAAAATTAATAATTAAATCAGCTTAAGTCGTAAACCCTTATTTCCAATTATAAATCAAAGTTCAATAAACCTTATATCAGGAGCAACGCAATTGTGTTGCAATTTTTTTGATTAATTGATCAATCATTGACTTATCATAATTCTTTATTTATTATTTATGTCATTAACCTTGATATAAAAATGTTAAGTATACATTAAAATCAATATTTAATTTCAGTAATGAGTTTTACTTACTTAAGTTATATGTATATTAATATTCAGATCAAGGTTTATATTTAATATTTTTCCCTGAAATAACTAATACATTTGCTTAAAAAAAATAAATAATAAAGATACATAAATTATAATAATATACAAATATATTATAATATGATTATTATTAAAGTATTACTTTGAAATTTATCTTTATAATTATAATTGTATTTATTGTTTATTTTAAGCAACTTTCAAGTTTTTTGTCCTATAAAATCTATTTGTTTACTTACTTAAAATCTCATATATATATTGTAAATTTATCTTGCAGTGCCCTCAAGCTAATGCCAAACTCAGACTACAACTTAAGCTTCAATGTTGCTGCTGTTATTGTGGCACTTATTGTTGCTGCTGCTGCTGCTGCTGGCTGGCCATACTGTTATTTACAAAATACGATTGGTGTTGCTTTTGTTGCTTTGTGAGGACTGCTTTTCCTTTGTTACTGTTGCTGCCGTTTTCACTTTTCCGCCTGTTATTGGTTTTTGGCCTTTAAAGCCTTTGTTGCTGCTGTTGTTGCTTGTGTTGCTGCTACTGCTGCTGTTGCTTGTGTTGCTGCTGCTGCTGCTGCTGCTATTGTTGCTTGTGTTGCTGGTGTTGCTGCTCCTACGTTGTCTTTGGGCCTTTGTCATGCTGCTGTTCCTGATGTAGCCGTTAATGTTCCTGTTGTTGTTTACTCTGCTGGTTAAGTTAAGCTGTTTGTAAACGTAGCAGCGGCTGCAAGTAGCCTGCAGTGCGGCAGCAAAACATTAAGTTGTCCACTTTCATCTACACTTTACTTAAAAAAAATATATATATATTTTTATATATATTTAAAAAGCCGAAAATTGTAAAGAGCTGATTTCTTAAGTGTTTTATGCTGCAGCCACCTCTGGCGTTATTTATCTTATATTGCTAGACATGTTGCTGTTTCATTTTTTTGTACTGTACCCACTCTTATCTTCTTGCTTTGCTACATCTGTTAATAATTCTGTTATTGTCTTGTTTCTGTTAGTTTTTTCCATTTTTGTTCAGTTTTTCTTTTTTTTTTTTTTTGCTGCTGCTCTGGGGGCCCCATGTCAGCAATCAACAGTTTGCCATAAATTATTTTTGCAAAATGCTCACGCTCCAATGCGACCCCAGGGAGTCAGAGCACACTCACACTCAATAATATATATGCTGTATATATAAATATATATATATGTGAAATGATAAGCTGCGAAACACATATATATGGTCCCATTGCGATTGTCGCGCAATCGAGCATTGAGCAAGTCCCCAAGCAACCCCATCCCCATAGCCATCGCCATTTCCAGCCACCCCCCAGCCCCATTTTCCATTGTGTGCTGCTTGGCTCCAAGAATATATGTATCTCCCCCCAGTCGCCCAGATAAAGATAATAGTTGTAATAATAAGAGAAGCCAGCAGTGCCAGAGCCCTGCATTTGTCACCCGGGCATTGAGTAAGGTTGGAAAAGTGTTGTAAATCAATTAGGCAGAAGCCTTCGCAGCTGACTGGAAGAAAGCCAGCTAAATGCGTAATACACTAAAAACAAACTATACTGAATTTAATAAGTATATAAGTGTAAACGATCATTGAGTTTACATATCATTTTTGTCATGCAAATAATATTTTTGAGGTCTGTTTGTACGGTAATTAATAAATATTAAACAATGATGAGTTTCGAATTACTGAGGTAGGTACTTAAAGGGA
The DNA here is from genome assembly GCA_035046265.1 of Drosophila bunnanda. Classification (NCBI taxonomy): domain Eukaryota; kingdom Metazoa; phylum Arthropoda; class Insecta; order Diptera; family Drosophilidae; genus Drosophila; species Drosophila bunnanda. Next base: position 12,742,798 of record JAWNOB010000075.1, read on the forward strand.
AAAAATCATTATAAAAAATAGACATATTGGAAAAATTATTAAGCAGAATATATCGAAATTTGCAATATCAAAAAATATCGCACTTCAATCTAAAATATCGATTTTCAATGAGAGTAATGTATATCGAGAGGTAAAGTTGACTAACATATCAAATATGTTAAAGATCTATATATTTAAATGAGAAAAATCGAAAAAATAAAGTAATATGGATATTATCGATATCAATATAATCGATACTATGAATTAGGAATCATTGAAAATTAATATCGATTTATTTCACATTTAAAGCAAAGTTAAAATATTGATTTTCATCGATCTTCAACAAATATCAATACAAATAACATTTCAACTATATTCACACCCTTCCCATTTTGCAGATATATTTGTAACTTTTTTTTGCACTTCTACATAAATTTCTTGCAGTGTATAATTCCCTCAAAGGGGTTAAGATAAAGGTAAGTCCGGGTGGAGGGGACATGCACTGCCATTATGATTTATGGCTAAACAAAATGCACAAATGCTGTTCGATCTGCTTGGGGATTGCATCTTCTGGTCGTAAATAACCCAGCCGGAACCCTGGAATGGCCATCAGAATGGGCCAAGAGAGCTAATTTGTTGCCCCTAATGGGACACCAATCAGGCGGAGGGGGCGGGGCGGGGCGGGGCGGATAGTGCGCCAATGCAGGTGGGCATGGCTCCAAACTATCTGACCATCTTGCTGGACACATTCATAAATAAATCTATTTTCGATGGGAAGGAAGTCTTGGGCAAGTGCAATTTATTACCAAAATGCTGACGTCTTTTGGATTTCTTCAGCGTTTCGTTTCAATTTCCTCTCGCATGTAATTTATAACCTATTATTCTACCAATTGAGTTGGAATTAAATTGTGGAGTAAGCACTTTAAAAAATGTGTTTTTTCAGGCGCTAAAACTAAGAGTTTTTAGCTTAATTGGAAGAAATGTAGTGTGAAAACCAGAGAATATGCTTTAAATTAAATTGCCTCTGACATTCTTCAATTAAATGTGTTGTATTTTCCATTTGTTGCTATTTGTAATGAACAAGCAATCAAAAAACGATTTGCTCAAAATATCAATAATAAAAATAAAATCGAACCATTTTAGTAACCAATCTGTGTCAATTTAATTCGCTTGATTTTATGGTTGAAAGTTTTATTTTTGGACTCACTAAAAAACAGGCTTAGATCTAAATATAATTTAACCACAAAAATCATGCGTCATTATTTACACATTTTCGTAAATTATTCACCACTTAAATGGATTTTCGAATAAGAAAATAAGCGTTTTTTTACATATATTTCCATTCGTTAATTATTGATTGTATAAAAAGATTTATTTCCCTACAGAAAGTGTGTATATATGTCAAGTCTTTGTGTTGCCTTTTCTCTTCCTTTATATACTTAGCTTAATTTCCCAGACAAATATTAATTTCTGCTTGGATTTTTCTTGTTGCTAGCCGAACAAAGGTTCCACTCAACTCTTTTGCTTTATCATTTCCCGCAGCTGTCTGGTTTCGTTATTAATAGCAACAACAATAATATACAAACCAAAAAAAAATCTCTCAAAAAAATATGAAAAATAATTAAAAACCTATTAAAGTCAGCAACAAAAAATACACCCAAAAAACACACACACACACAGCAAAAACAACAAAAGTGAACAATAACGAACGAAGGAACAGTCAAATCAAATTACCCAAAATATAAAGTAGAAGCGAAAATAATAAAAAATCATTAAATGCACGGAATGGCAGAGAAATGTGCCATGGCCATTAAGAATTATATGCCCAAATAAAAAAAAGGAGAAAAATACAAATAAAATAAGACTCGAGAGCCGAGGAGTAATTATTATGCGAAGATCACGTATTCCCATTTTGCAAAAACCCAAAAGCGGATGGGTGGTGTGCCACAGGGGTGTAGAGGGGTGCTAAGGGGGGGCTCCAAAGGGGGCGTGAATGCAGGCCACAATAGAAGGACGACGATTTATGCGACCAGACCAAATAAAAACATAAAACCAGGTCCCTGCAAATACCAGGAGAAGGCCAGGCAGCCCCGAAATGGCGAATACCCTCGTTGATTTGCATTAATGTTGAAGTGGGGCTCTCAGTTTTTGCCATTAAATTTAAATTATTTGATAATAATAGCACACGTGATTTGGAAATTAATTAAGCCAAAGAATAAAGTGAAAGAAAAAATAAATATGGGAAGGAGCTTGAACATTTTTTAAAGAATATTTTTTTTAAGCTTTGTAAGACTTCTTCAAGACCTCTTAAAAGAATTATTTATAGAAATATATTAAGTAAGTCAAAGAATCACCCCAAAAAAAATGTTGATATTATTACTATTACATTTTCATATCATTATGGTAAGCCTAAATACTTAATTACTTAAATTAAATTATTTTTATAGATTTTTTTAATACATTTTTTAAAGCTTTATAAGACTTTGCTAACACTTCTCAAAATAATTTGTAAAAATGATATGAAGTAAGGCAAAGACTCACCCAGAAAAATTCGAATTACTATTAGAATTACTTTGAAATTTAAATATTTTTAAGGTATGCAAACTTATTCCTAAGATTTGCATTTTTATAGATTTTTTAAAAACATATTTCTTTAAGATTTAATCAAAACTCAATTTAATGTTTCTATCCATTTGTATTAAAAGTACTTCATCTTAATCCTAATTCACAAGCTATTGCTACTAACTTATTTATTTATTATTATTTATTGCTTTATTTATGTTTACATTTCTGTACTGATTTATTTATTCATTTATTTATAAATTTTATCTGCGAATTAATTGCTTTTATGTGTTTTTTTTTTTATTAAAGTCTAAGCATAATAAGCAACTGTATTTAATATATTTGCCAAAATGCAAGTCCTCTTTGTGTATTGTTAAATTAAATACTATATGGAAATCTTAATAATTTTTTAATACTATAAATTTCTTAAATACAACAACTAATAATACTCTTTATATTTATTTTCTTAGGGTATTTAACGCCCCTGCTAAACGTCAAAACTGTAGCAAACAAAACAAGTGTGCTTTTCGGCCATATGAGTGTTTCGTGTTTTTGTTGGCCAAAAATAAATTTCAATTTTGGTTTCTGTCCCCATCCTGCCATCCTGCCAGCCTGCTCCCTGCTTCCCGTTCCGGTTCTCGTCCATCTCCATCTCCATCTCCCCGACACCTTGCTCCGCTACAATATATATACACACCAATCCCTATGCCATATAGCCATGCCCTCACCCCGAGCGAGGCCCCCTCCTCGGGGCATCCCCACACCCAGTAATTGGCTCAAATTACAGAAACTCGGCTCCGACCACAAATTCAGGCCCGGAGCTTGGCTCAAACCCAAACCCAAGCCAAAACCCAAACCAAACTCAAACTCGAAACCAGACCAAAGCCAGCGCCAAAGTCCGTACCGTTCCCGTTCCGACCACGACTCTTATTATTGTCATGGCACACAATATTGTTTCCAAAAATGAAACGAAACGAAACAAATACGTGACCAGAAATTAAAGAAAAAAAAAATAATAATAATAACAATAAAGAAGGAAGCAGGCGGCGGGGATAAGGCTAAAATAAAAACAAAAACTACGCCGGTTGCCCGACAAAACTGTGCAAAATAAAATAAGGAAACGGCAGAAATCGCGTTGATTTGAATTTTAAAATGTTTCATGGCATTTGTTTTGTTTGTTTTGTACCCCTCCTCCATGATGCCCTGCTACCCCTCCTCCTCCTCCTGCTTGGTGTTCATGCCACAGCTCAGTTTTGTGGTCTCGCTGTGCTCTGCTAACTTTGTTTGTCAGTCACAGTGGGCTTGAAATGCACTAAAGTGCATTAAGGTGGATTACAAATAAATTTAAAAAAAATTAAATAATGAGGGCGGAAGCTAACTTTGGGAAGCAAAAGTTTATATACACTTGCAGTTAATTATTGAATGTATAGACTAGGAAATCGATTATAACTAAGATTTAAATAGTCACATTTTTTGAATCGATATTTATTATTATTATTATTATTATTATTATTATTATTATTATTTCATATGAAAAAAATTGTTAACAAATCCAAGGCTAAAAAACTCATAACTAAGCCAAAACTGCATTAATTTTAATTCGGAAAGCTTTCCTTTGTTAGTTTTCAGTAGGTAAATAAATCTGCATACCAAATTTTAAATTTTAAAAAATTTCAATTTTTGTCGATTTTTGAAAATTTTAATGATGTAACCCCTTATCAAATTTTGAAATTTCGAAAAATTTTCGAAAACATTTTTTTTCACCGGACATGTCCAATTCGATTCGGCTGTTGATGCTGATCAAGAATATATATGATTTATAGGGTCGGAAATGACTCCTTCACTGACTTTGACGCTTCTGACTACAATTAGAATACCCTATAAGGATGCAATAAAATAAATTAGCTATTCAATATTCAATTAAGGCATTAACAATAATAAAAAGCTTGTCTTCAGGTTGATTTTAAAAAAATTATTATTAATTTAATGTGGAATATACTTCTTTAGTCCTTTAAGGATCAATGGAACCCAAGGTTAAAGGTTCTTTTTTGCAACAAATCAAATGAGTCACGGGTAGAATTCATATACTATTTTTATGAAGTCTTTTTTTTCCACTTAAATAAATAAGTAAGTTTAACATTTTTGTATGCAGATTTTAAAGGCTCTAAAAACTCTGTTTGCCAAATAAACTTATAAGAAAGTTTTTTGAAAGCAATTTTTATAAGTAAATTCCTAAAGTAATTTAAAAAATACACTTCCTCCTTAATGTAATAAATTTCCTTTAAAATGGTTGGTAATTCCATTTGATATAGCCTTTGCTTAAAAATTCACAAGACAATTTAACCTTTTTCTTGACTATTATTATTTTTCCCCTTCTTGGTGGCCACGGTGCCCCATTGGTAATATCTATGGCTATCGCTGAAAAAGTTTTACACTGCCATTTTCTGTCATTGTTGCTGGTTATATTTGTTGTTGCTACTGTGGCTCCTGGTGTTGCTGCTGTTGCTGCTGCTGCTGTTGCTGATGTTGCTGCTGCTGCTATATCCATTTATAGTTGTTGTTTGCTGGGAAAGAACTTTGCATAGGACTTATATAGTAGATACACCCGAAAAAAAATGATTTAAAAAGAATTTAAATGATTTTAGAATACAACCAAGGACGAAGAATAATACTAGAGTTATTTAGATTTTATATATATCAGATAGGAATATCACAAGGATAATAATATATGTTGTTTTTAGATTATACATATAAAATACGGATAAATATAGAATATAGAATTTAATTGGAAACAAAATTGGAAACAAAAACCATGCTTGGAAAATATGCTTCAGAAAACATGTTTAAAATATATACATGTATTTGTAATAATACGATATATATTAATATTAAAAAATATATATATTTAAGTTAATCACTTCCTTCACAACCTTCTCATCTCTTTCCGTGTATCACTTATATATAGACAAACTGGAAGCCGCAACAAAGTTGCAAGGCAGCTCTGTCGACGTCCCAGACCTTATGCCTTATGTAAATTGTAAAAAAAAAACGGAAAAAATTGATAATGAAACTTTTCAACGCAATAAATAATAGCTGACAAGGGACGGCAATCGTCGGGAGAGAGTGCGAATGGAAAGGAGCAGGAGCAGGATCGGGAGCAGGAGCAGGAGCAGGAGCTGGAGTTGGAACTCAGACCTGGAGATGGAGTCCGGAGCTGGAGCTGCAGAGGAAGCAATAAAGGAAAGGCATGAAATTCTACATTATTATTGATTTCGTGTTGAATTTTTGATTATTTCTATAAATATTACCGAATCGGTAGAAGAGAAAAAAAACTGGGCGCCGCTGAACTGATACGCTTGAGGGGGTGTTATATTTATATATATACAGAGGTGTGACGCCCCCCTTTTACGGCAAACGCGACACGTGCGATGCGATGTTGATACCGGTCGCCTAGGTCAAGTTTGAGCATATAGTACTTATTATTATTCGAACAAAAAATAATACGGCACACACCCGACACAGAAATATACACAATAAACAAAACTATTTAACAAATATTGTTTACGAATTTTAGAAATATTGTTTACGAATTAACACAAATATTTTCATACATTTTTCCTTTATAGTTATTGTCGTAATCGTGTAATTGCAATATTAGGGTTAAATCTTATTACTTAAAATTAACAGAAATTAACAAATTCGAAGTTAGTTGTAATCACAAGATTATTTTTTGGGGTATTTTATATATATTTAAATTAAGAAATGAATATATAAAACTTAGTGTAAGAAGATTCAATAGAAATGAAGCCCAAATCACACAAGAATCAGAACGATCTTACTTACAGCTTGCTTTGCCTCAGAATTCTCAAGTCCTTAATTTTTAGTTGTATTTTTAAGTTCATTTTTTGTTTTAGATGTTTTATTATGTATATTTTTATATTTAGAAATAATATAGAATATTTATATTAAGAAATTTAGAGGGAAACAAAGCACCTGAAGGATCCTACCCTTCTTCACTATTTTCAACCTTCTGATTCTGTTTTATTTTACAGTCACATTTCCCAATTTTTTAACCCATTTTATTACAATATTTCTCAGATCTTCATATTCCAAAATTTCAAATAATATTATTTACCCAATTTATGGTTATTTCTTACTGTGCACACACACTCACAATATTACTTTATGATTTTATTTATACTTTTGGGCGCTCTCGTTTTTCGCGTATCGACATAAAACTGAAACTGAAAAATAAACAGGCATATAAAAAATAACAAGAGGAGAAAAAATAGGAGTCCGAAGGGGTGGAAACAGCACCCAAAAATTGTTATGCAAATAAAGAATATGGCCTCCGTTCCCCCCCTCCGAGCTCACCTTTGGGGACAGCCGAGATAAGCAAACACTCCTCCTCGTATATACACACACCTGGGCCACATCGATGCTTATGAGTTGTGCACACACAACGGCCATACACACATCCATAAGTAATGGCAAAAGGTGTGCCCGGACCATGTTGTCGTCGTCGTCGTCGTCGTCGTAGTCTCTGTTGCTATCAGTCTCGCCAACGCGCAATAAAATATTCTAAGGCAACACACAGCCCCAAAACACAAAACTACAAAAAAAACACACACACACAACAAACTGTTTGACTGCAAAAAAAAATAGATGGAGAAACAACACCAAGAACTTACAAACAAAAAACTATAAACAACAAAAAGTCATCAAAGTTGAGTTTCACTTGGGGTTTTCAGCTGAGCAGATAAATTTTGTACCCTTTGCCCCGAGGCCCGGGAAAACACTTTTCTTGCCCCGTTTTTCCCAATTGGATTCGAGAATATTCAAAAATTCAATTACGCTGGAGGAATGGGGCAGGACATTGCGTTCCAAAAGGGTTAGCAAATGTGAATTGAAAACTTTTCTTTATTTCAAATAAAATATTTTAAGATATAGGATTTGAAACTTTTAAGAATAATCTGTGAAGAAATATATTTTTTATATTTTTAAATGTTTGTAAATTTAATTGATTCATGTTTTAGAATCTTTTTTATTTTTAAAAATCTGTAATAATATAGGGTGGGATTTTTTAAAAGATTTAATCTTTTCATTTAACTATAAATTGTGGGTGAAAAATATTTTTTATATCAAACTTTAAAAACACAGAGAACCTCTTATTTGAGTGTTACACATTTTATTTTTATAAATAAATAAATGTCACTAATAAAAATGTTATATAAATTTATTATTTTATTATAACACGTGTCGATTGAATCAACCCCTTTTTATATTATTCTTTTTTAATTTATACATAAATATTATCATATATATTTATTATTTTATTATAACAGTGTTGCTTGAATCATACCTTTTTGAATACTTTCTTCTTCGTCAGAAATAAATATCACACCCTTGTTTAAAAAGGTTATTAGGAAAATTAATTTATTTTTTTAATAATTTCACTTCAGCTCGTGTCTTGAACTCTTCCCTTTTACAACATATTTTATTTATAACTAATTTATTTGAATTATTTTATAATAAGTAAACTAGGTTCTAGGTTCAATGCAAGCACTCCTAAGATTATTAATCAATTTTATTTATGGTTTATATAAATATTTTATTATTTAGATATGAATCACCTTGTTCACGGTATTAATAGATAATATTGCATCAAATTTGAATTTATTTTTATTAATATCTGAATAAAGAGTTATAAAACATATTTAAAAATTATTGCTATTTGATTTAAGAAGAAAAGACGCAAAAAGACACTTTGCCACTGAACTTAAACTTGGAAATTATAAAAATAGTTTTCTTTAAACTTTTTGAAAATTTAGTTCCATTAAAGAGTTTTTTAAAATATATATTCCGATTTTAAACCTTAATAGAATTTAAATTATATTATATTATATTATATTTATATTTATATTCAAGTTAAATTTTAAATCATTAAGAAATATTAAAATATTTAATCCACCCCACACAGCATAGGGTAAGACTTAACCCACAATCGAAGATGAAAAAATTAAACAACTCGCGAACAATTTACATAAAAAACAAAACTATAATTGCGTCTGGCTAGAAAATTAGAATAATAACAACAAAATGAATGCCCAAAAAACCAAAACAAACAATAAAAAATCCCAACAAAAAATATAAAAAATAAAAATAAATACGAAAAAAAAACAGAAGCCATAATAGAGAACGACTTAAAGCAGGCAACAACGACGACGACAACTCATAAATATTTAAATTTGTTATTGAGCCCCCGCCTGTAGTTGCATTCTATAATTGTGTGTTCCATTTCAAGTGTGTGCATGTGTGTGCTGGGGTATTTAAAATTTTTATTGATTACGTCTGTAAACAAATAGTAAAAAATCGTAGACTCAATTGCAAATATTTACACGACACGAGCAGAGATCTGAATATAGAACCGGCCCATTCAGAGGCCGCCCCAGACAGAGCCAGACCCCAACCCCGAATCGATCTCTGCGGAACACCTCCGCCGGCATCTGGAATACATATAGTATAGTTGTTGGGAACACTAATATATATAGTATATAGGACTTATCGGCCGACTGCAAGTGGAACTATTGAAATTCACACGTCTCGTCTGGCTGGTTGCGTTTTACGATTCGCGATTCGTTACGTATTGGATCTATCTAACGTGTGTCTAGCCGTCGCGATCGTAAAGAGTGCTGAAATCTGAACAACACCGACAATGAAAATTAAAAATTGCAATAAAAACATAAACTACTACAACAACAACAACAAGAAAAAAAGGAAAACAAAAAACATAAATAGAAAATAGCTGAGACGCCGGCATTGGGCAGCAGACCGTGTGCCGGGATCGATACTCGATTGGGGGTCCATTGGGTATGGGTTTTGGGGCGAGGCTGCTCGCAAATTGCTAATTTACCCAATCAATCTGGAAGAGTGGCGACAGGGCAGGGCGGGGCGGGGGACACAGGTGTGGCCATTGGGAGCAGCGGGAGTGATTGATCGTTCTAGTTATGATTGAGCTGTTAACACAACCGGACAACAAACCATATTTTGGGGGGGGAAGCCAAAATTAGCTTCCCGGGAATGTATTTTTTTGAGAAAATTAAGAAAAAGGGTTCAAGATTTGTAGTTGTTTTTAAACTCTAAAGTGTGTTAGGAGTTGCTTTAATTTTTCTGTACATCTTAATATATTTTAAACCCTTTTTAAGGGCTTAAATGTTAAATTGAAAGCGTATTTAATATTATATTTAATTTGGAAAAGTTGCTGATGGTATAATATTGCTTTTAGATTTAATTTCTACTTTAATTCTCTTTAATAAAATACTATCTTGGCTACTCTTTCTTAATCCTTTATAATCTTTTCCTTTTTTTTAATATATTTAATATTATAAAATCCATTTTAATTATTTTTTTCCCGAACCAGCTTTCCTTGTATCTGTTTCCCTTGAGTTTCCCTTATAGGTTTTCGCAAAAACTTTAGAGATTTATAGTGGTTTTTAAATATTAAAATGTGTTAAGAGCTGCTTTAATTTTTCTTAACAATATTAAATACTTTAAACTCTTTTATAATGGGTTAAATCCTAAATATGAGTGGGTTGAATATTTATAAATAATTTTGTTAACATTTTTAGAATTAAAAAATACTTTATGGCATAATACATAATAAATTTAAACATTAAAATGTGCTCAGTGTTGTTATAAGTTTACAATAATATTCATACATTTTTGAACAAAGTTTGTATGCCTTAAACCATAAATTGAAAGTGTGTTAAGTATGCATAATTAATTCTGTTATTATAGCTTAATTTAGCTAATACATTTAATTATCTTTCCCAAAAATGAAACTTTTCTACTACAAGCTTTTATTTCTATTCTCCATTTTTTAATTTTATATTTTATGAACTTAATTTATATAATTTTTCTGCTAAAACCCGCTTCCCTTGAAGCCTATTCCCGATAGATTTTCGCTTGGTGTTTCGCATAAATGGCTCCACTGCCCCCACACAGTCGTTGGCGGTGGTGTCGGAGCATATTAATTGCAACAATGTTCTATAAATGTCCCCAGTGGATGCCAAAGTCCCTCCCGCCTGGTTTCCCTCCCCTCAGAAGCTAGTATGTAACTCAATTTGCATTTATTCATATTAATATTATTATTTGCCATATTGTTTGACGTGGCTGCGACTCAGACTGAGACTGCGACTGAGACGAGGACAGCAAGCGAACTGCATCGAAATTTAAATATTTAATTTAACAAGTTTTTCAATTAAATTAGTAATGCAAATTGTTTGCTTCGCCGCTGGCTTTTTCCTGATGTCCATCGGGGACAGGAGGAGCCGGAGGAGCCGGAGGAGCCGGAGGAGCCGGCGCAGCTGGAGGAGGAACTGGAGCTCTCCTCCAGTCAGGATAGCATCGAGTTACTCACTCGACAGCCCGCCCTTTGTTCAGTTGCAACAAGTAAACTTAATTAAATAACTGAGTAAGCTGCGAATAAACAAAGAAATTTAATATTGTTTATGCATTATATAAATATCAACTTTTAAATGCTCTCTGTTTAAATTTTAATCAAATGTTTTACGAATAAAATTTTTTTGAATTTTTATCATTTATTTCAATGAGTTATTTATGATAGTTTATGATAAGGAATTGAAGTGATATTTAAACCCAGGAAAATATATATAGAAAATATATTTTTGGTATCGATATTTAAAGACATTGTGAATATTAAAATATATATTTTAAAGTTCATATTTGTATAAAAGTGTAATATATTGTATCAAATGAATCGAAAAAGAAATATTTTCGAAAATGTAACATTTAAAAAGGGATATTTTTCGATGTTTCAAAAAATTATTTATCAAGTTTATGGTAATATTAATATATAAGTATTATAAATTCATATATATATTAGAGTTTACTGAGTGTTTGATACTTTTTTAATATTTAAAATTGCGATAATATAAAATTTACAATATTTTCGACTAGCGTGGTAGTTGTATTGTAATATCATATTGTACTTTTTCTATATAAATTTCTAAAAATAATGTTTACCATCTTATTAAATAATGTGTTTTTGAGTATCAGTTTATTATTTAATGTATTTTTAAATACATTATTTTACTATTTATTAAATAATAAACCAAAAAGACTTCTAAAAGAAGCTCTGCATACTTAAAAATAATTTTTAGTATATCAAAAATTATTTAACAAGCATGTAAACTTAAAAATTAAAATTTAAAAATTAAATTTTAAAAATTTAAAATTTATATATTCTTTTCTTTTATTTTGTAAAAAACTTTTTTTTTAATTCCCTATTAACAACTGCACTAAATATACCCCGGCAGAGTATGCAAAATGGACATTAACAAGTTGAAAGCTTAATTTATTTGTAGGTCATTTTCATGTAATGCAAACTGCAGCAGCAGCAGCAGCAGCAACAGCAACAGCATCAACAATCGTCATCTGTCGTCGCATTCGCCGCCTTCGCAGTCGCAGAGCAATCATAAAAAACAAATCAGCAAACAAGCAAAAAAGACCGAGTAGTACTCATGTACACACACAAAAAAAAATAGGAGAAAAACTCTACAAAAATATATACATAAGACATTTTTTATATGGCGTCGGTGTCAACGTGGCTTGCAAATTAGTTATGTAAAAGAGTTATGGCAACAAGAACCAGGCGAAGCAGCATTTGCTGGGAAGGTTAAGAAGCTGACATTTGAGGTGGTTCGGGGTTAAGCGCTGGCAATGAGCTTCAGAGCTATGAACCTGCTCTGGGTCGAAATAGAAATCGGGGAGCACTATACTCCCGAAGAAAATGGGGGTTATATATAGGGAGTATCCCCATGTCCGCCTCAGTCAGACAGCAAAAAACATCTTGGCCCAAATCTAATCTTATCCTGGTCGGGCTGGTGACAACTATGGCCAAATACGGCTATCAAGTGAAAGCAGAAAAATCCGTAAAGAAGTGAAGTAAGTGTAGGTAATTCCTAAAGGTTGGTAATTCCTATATCAGTGGTTCTATCTTTGGAATCAAATATTATATACTATATACAAATGTCTGGCCTTGGGGGCAATCGTCTGATTCCTTGTGATAAGTGAATTGACTTCATTGTTCAATTATTCTATTGGAGTATCTTTTGGGTATGATATGTTACTATTTATAGGTTTCTATATTTGTTATATTTATTTTCTTAATTGTATCTATATTTCTGATTTAATTCTAGTATATTTGAACTGTTGTGTAATAGTATTCATATGTTTCTATACTGTTTATACTGATTTGTAAGATTTATTATCTATTATCACCTATATTTCTGATTTAGTATAAGTTTCTTTAAACTGTTAAATGTTTATATTTCTATATTTTGAGTAAGTATTTTTTATTTTTATCTATATTTCAGATTTAATGTAAGTATCTTTTAATTGTAAGATATTACTATTTATAAGTTTATATATATTTTATTTGTATCTATATTTCTGATTTAATTAAAGCATCTTTTAGCTGTTAGATGATAGCATTTATAGGTTTCTGATTTTTATTTAAATTTTCTATTTCTATTTATAATTTTATCTATATTTATTCCCTTACCTTAATTACATTCATTGTATTTTTCGATTCTTAAGGTTCTTTTCTCGCTTTGAATTATATTCATTGTCTTCTCTTACCTCAACCCCTGTTTTTCTTTTTTTTTTTGCTCAAAAAATAAAACTCTTTGCTTGTCTTATCTTTATGTATTTTGAGGCCTCTCAGTATTATCTTTTCTACTCTTTTTTGATCTTATCCGCTTTCAACTCTCACCCTTCGCACATGCTTATTTGGTGTTGTTTTTTCGTTGGGTTGTTAGTTTATTAACTTTTCTTTTTACCAAACTGTTCTATTTGTTTTGAGTCTTTAATTGCTTTTTGGTTAGTTTTTCCTGTTGTTTATTGGTAATAAATAGTCTGAGAATATTTTTCGAATAGATAATTAGTTGAAAAGTGTTGAGAATAAACCAAATTTAGTTAAAGCAATCAGACATATTATTTATTTTTACAAAAGCAATGTGAAAAATAATAAAATATTAGTTTTTCCTACGAAATCCTTACAAAAAAGAGTTAAAATTTTTTCTAAACACTAGATTTATGACATATTTTAATTATTAATAATTTTTATTTAAATGAATGATAATTATATATGCTTTATACTCACAAATTCTAAATTAATAAAATGGAATACTATATATTGTTACAATATCTTTGTAAATAACAAAAAATATATATTATTCTTAACATGTATATTAAAATATATGTCATATTTAAATTAATTATAATGCTACACAACAATTTTTGTCATATTTAAAATAATAGTAATTCTATTCCTCAATTTAAGGCTCTTTTAAATTAAATAAAAATCATTAAAATATTATTAACAGCATTACCATTCTTTTAACTTACTCCTACTTCCTGTTTCACATTTAAAACATATATATTTTTTTTACTCTCAAATTAATATGATTTTAAAAATTAAATTTCATTTTTTAAACACTTTAAACAGTCACTAACTTTACTCTCAAATGAACTGCACTTGAGTGGCTTCCCGCTGAACGATCATTGATCAATGATCGCAACATCATTTCCGTTTGGATAATGTTCCGCTTGTTTACTGCACTTTCTGGCATTGAATCTTTTTGCCTGATTATGGCCATATCAAGTGTCTTGTCTTGTTTGCGAATCTTGGCTGGTGAATCGACTTTGTATGAATTTCTATTTTCATTGGCCTGAAAATTCTTTTAAGAACTTTGTTGACCAAATTCCTGTCGCATTTTTTCGGCGTAAACAAATTCGCAAAAGACGGAAAGTCTGGAAAGTAGTCGTTGTCCATGAGAAATCGAGCCCTGATAAGACCCATAATCGGTTAGTGTTCTGAAGTGGGGCGACGATTGATAAGAGGTCTCGGAGTGATAAGGAAATCGAGGACCGCGTTGGTAAGTTTGTGTGTTTTAAGGGGGGTTAGTTACGGAAACGTAAATTGAGACGTCAATGGGAATTACGAGGTCTGACAGAAGCGAGAGCTCTTCAAATCGTGCTTTATTCTAGTGGATTTTATTTTTAAGTCCAGTCAGTTTTGGGACTTAATAAATGCTTAGTAATTATAAAGAAAGTTGACTTGATACACGTTTTGACTGCTTGATAAAAGAGTAAATAATAAACAAAAATATAAACAAAACAATATAATATTAACAGTTATTATAAATAAAAAAAAATCAAATACTTTTTTAATTATAACATTCAAAAATATGTTTAAAATATATTATATAAGTATATTTATATTTGAATCAAATAAGAAACTATTTTTCTTTTAATTATTTTCAATGATTATTTTTAATTTTGTATTACTTATAATCATTTAATAATATTTGAAAAAAAAATTCTAGTTCATATTTTTCTATTACATATTTCTCTTTTCAAATATTTCTAGCCAATAATTATTATTAACTTTTTATTAAATTTCAATCAAATACTGCAAAAAAATAGTAAATAAATATGTGTATATAAATATTAGGAAATAGCAACTAAACTTACATAAGAACTTACCTACTTCATTATATTTATTATAACTATTATACAATTACTTTATATAAATTATTCATTATATATTCCCCACATATTCTATAAAGAAACCGACTATAATGACGTTTTAACATACTACTTTGATTAAAGTCATATAACATCTGATAAAAGGTGACTTACGTTACTTAAGACACTTAAGATTAATTCAGCAGCTTGCTTATAATGAATGCTTTCTATTTATTATATTAATAAATATAATAATAAAATAAATATAAAATAAAATATAATCTAAATATACTAAATAGAGATAATATCAAATATAATACAAATATAATATAAATACAATATAAATATAAACAAGATATAAAACGTTTAAATACTTTTCTTAGTCAAACATTCATCTGAAATCCATTAAATATGCATAGATTGTTTTTTCAAGTTATTGCAACTTGAAAACCCTTTTCAAATTATGCTAATCCAATCTATTTATACCTTCCTGCTTGTATATAGTACATTATTCTAGCCGCAATTGAGTGTGCAATCGAGCGTCTGGCGATTTCTATTCGCTCCAGGGGTCTAAAGGTGCGACAGCCATGCGTTTTGCATGCCAAGTGTATCCAGGTACAGACCTCTGATTCATTGATAACACGTGCCCAGTGCACTACACCTGACCCAGCCCCACTTCCACGTCCACGTCCCAGTCCCAGTCCCAGTCCCAGTCCGAATCCAGACATTTGCAGTTGCTTAAACAAATATTTGCACCGATAATTCAGCTGTCAGACAAAGGGCTCTGTATGGTCTCCGACTCCTGTAATTGTGCACTTCTCAAGACCCCGCCACCCATGTGACTGGGAAATGCTCTTTTATTCTAGACAAAAAAAATGAATAAAAAACTAGGGGAGTGATAAGTAAGGGTCCCGCTAATTGATATAGCTGCATCATAGCTATTCCGATGACCATGACAATACAAAATCGGTTTTAACTGATACCAGCTGGACCTACATTTTGCTATATTTTCGAATCGGCTGTGTCATATATAGGTATATATATTATGTCTAGCAATTAAACATGTGAAAGTCATTTGAGTTTTCGTACGATTATGAACAAGGAAAAGATTCACTCTGACATTAAGCTGACATCATCGCTGCATTTAAAAAGTTCTCATTTGCCACTGATATAATTTTATATATAATTACACAAGCGACTTCAAGTCTGATTATCTGTGCTGAAAACTTGAGTTAATGGCAAAGGGATAGGTCATGAATTCAGTATGAGTAACTTCTGCTCAAACTTAAGATTTATTTGTGCAGAGATTTACTTAAATAAGTATTTAATTATCAGTAAATACAAATATATTTCCGCCTTAAGCCTGAATTTTCCCTTGGAACCTGTGCTAAATGTTCTATAAATATTTAACTAATTACATATACCAAATTATATCCGTATTTACTTCCCTAATGTTTTGCTAATGCTTCCCCACTTCAATTGTGATTCCTGGTTCCTGGTTTTATCTATGAAGTGCCTCTTGAATTTTGCGAAAAACGGTGGCAAGGGAACCTTCTACATTTTAACTTCGTACTACCTAGTTCAGATATATAGATATATTTTGACTATTTGTGGTATGACTAATGCCAACAGCAGCTTGCATAAACAACTTGGAGCAAATGTTTACACTCGCTGGGGTTCAGAATATATATATATATATGTATATATTTTCAATTCCAAGTGGTCGGGCCCCATGCAAATGAGGCCTCGAGTTCGTTAAGTACTTAGTACTAGCTCACAAATAGAGTCGTACATAGGAAAAAATAGGATACACTTTGATGGATAGAAACACTTGAATAAGAACACTTACAAAAAATTAACTAAATAAAAAAAAAAAGATTAATTATATTTTTGATCTCCTGAAGTGATTGCAATAAATTATAAAAATAATAAAGGAAATTAAGAACTGATAAAGTTGATTGAAAAAATTAATATATATATTTTTTTTTATTGAGTAAAACTATCTATCGATTTAATGTGGTAAAATAACACATTTAATGAACAATAAAGTATTATGTATTACATACACAAGGCTCCCCAACATGTTTCCATAAAATACAAACAAATTTTCGATAAAAAATCGATATTTTCAATACGTGATCAAAATATTTTATCTTTGAACTTTAAGGTTATCTAAGAAGACAATTAATAGGATTTATTAGAGCATGTACCAGGAAAATATATAACTTTTTCCGATAACAAATTGATATTTTGAAAACATTATTTAATAGTATATATTTATTGTATCAAACTCAGTACGCAAACTATTTAAACATTAAAACGTTGCGTGTATTAAAAAATTGTTTCTGATAAAATATATATATATTCCAATAGAAATTCGATATTTTCGATACATGTACAAAATAATATATATTTAATATATGAAACTATCAAAATTACCTATCGAAAAACTCTATAGCTCATTATAATAGACCCAATTAATCGGTTAAACTTTAATTTAACATATTTTCTTGTTAAAAAAATACTGACATATCATATAAATTATATCATATTAAAATGAAGAATAAAGATAATAAAATATAGATTTTTGAGCTGAGAAACTTGATCAAAATTGAACTCAGATATAATTTTTCGCTGTGCACTTGTATCGACACGAACTCGCCGTCCCGTCTAAGTATTACTTAATATCATTGACTAAGCACTGCTCATCCAAAAGTCGAGCCATCAAAACAACTTTCGATTACGAAATTTAGCACAGTTGAGGTCCGTGAGACCTACAGGGGTTTTTTTTCAGGAGGGGCGCCAGGTAGAACTGCAAAGAAAACAAGAGGTAAAAACAAACTTAATGAGCTTTTTGCGAAATATGTGTTTTGTGTGCTGTGTTTGCTTGCCCTTTCGATGGCTGCTGTCAAGTACAATAAACGACAACAGGTTGAAGACTAAGAATCAGCAACCTTAACACTTAAAACAGCTGAAATGAAAATTGCAAAGAGTGAAAAACAAAGCCAAACTGCACGAGAACGGAGTTGGAGACGATGACTATAGCTTTGGGCATGACTAATGCCGTCGTCTAAAAAAAAACCTACAGAAACTAAAACCCAACGTTGGAAGCCAAGACACAATGTAAGAAAAAAGAGCACCACTCGAGGCGAATTTCGAATTAAAATAAAGTCATTGAGTGTGGTTGAGTGGCTCGGCGGTTGCGTGGTTCAGTGGTTCGGCATTGGTGGACTGCCGCGTGCACACTCAGTGCGATGCACTGCTGCACTCCAAATGCTAACCGAAATGCACAGGAAGATGCATTCAGATCGCAAAAGATCACAGAATCAGTCATCAAAAAACAAAAGGTTGCTAAGGAAATCGATGTATCTTTTTCTGGGCTAAAGATGAAAGTTAATCAGGAAAGATACAAACTTATTCTAAGAAAAAATGTTTAATAAAATGATCAGAGAAAAGTTTATGTTGGGCTATAATTTAATTACATTTTAATACAATTAATAAAACAATAAGAGTATAAAGTAATAATGAACCCTGATATATGAATTAATAAAGAAATTAATTTGCTTTTTAAGCATTAAACTACATTTAAATAAAAGTTAGGTGCTCAAAGATATAACTTTTCCTAGAAATAACTATATACTAAGAAAAGGTTTATTTTATAAAGAAATTACATTTTAATATAATAAATTAACTTTTAAAGTTCAAACTATAAGTACCTTTCATGCTTCAAATTATATTAAAATTATAATTCAGTCATGAGAGATTCATCCTTTTTCTAGATCTTAAAGAAATTATGAAAGGAAAGTTTTCTTTTGGGTTGTAATTAAATTAAATTGTAATATAATTAATTCATTTTTAAAGTATATATTAAAAAGAAAATTTAAAGTGCTTTCCAGTTTAAAATATAATTAAAATTGGCGTGAAATAAATAACGTTATTTTATTCAGATAAATTTGGAATTTATAATGAGAATAGAATTAAATCTTCATAATAATAAGAAGCAGGAAAAATATAAATCAAGTATATCCTATATAAAATGTAGCATTTTTACTTTTATTAATACTTATATTTTAAATATATATTATGGACAAACTATGTATAAAATATTTATGAAAGTAAAATATAGTTTTTAGTAAGTACCATTTAATTGTGGTATGTTATTATTCAATTTTAAACTTTTCTTTACTTTAAATTTCAGCATTCAATGCACAGGTTTAATTATACAAGATAAACTATTCATCTCAACTATAAATCACCACATACCTTAATTTATTTAATAGCAATAATAAACATCTCTACATTTTAAGCAGCTATTACCTTTAAGACATTTTCTACTTAAACTAAGTTTAAACTGTGAGTTCAGGACCATACAAAGTCTCCTGCGGTGAACACTGTAATCATTCCCATTTTCAATATAATCGATCAGCGATATAACCTGATCGGCCATACAATGTATATACATTATAATGACCTCAGCCGGAGTCAATGCTTCCTGGGGGAAAAAAGATACATATACACAGATACAGATACAGAGAGTGTGTTTGCTGGGCTCGTGCAAAAAGTGCGATCACAAAGGGGGAACCTGTTTTTTGCGATATAAATCTGCCCAGGCGAACCTCATGAGTCCCAAAGTCTGACGGGAACTGACGGGTTTCTATGCAGATTATGTCTCGTTTCGATATCTGTACGGACGTGTAAGTAATTAATTACAAAGTATGTGCTTAAATGCTAAGCCGAACAAGACAAATGTACTTTCCAAGTGAGTTGGATAATCTTGGTGTGACAAAAATAGATATATTCCTCACAGAAGTAGCAACAAAGACATTCTGAAGACAAGAATCTTTAATTAAAAAGTATTGTATTATATTATTATTCTTTTTTTTTGCTCTCAAACTTTCGAAATAAATTACCATCAGTCACGAATCACTTCTACTAAAAAATTCGCATTTCCCTCTACATCTCTGTATCTCGCTCTCTCTCTTTGTGGCTGATAAAAAGCGTATCTGGCAGATACACGGCAACGAATGTTCTGCCATTATTTAATTAGCGTTGAGCTTTTGGCCCTCGGGCATGTACTTAAGTGCATAGCTCTCGTATCTTGTATCTCTTAGCTCATCTTCAGGGGATTAGATGTACCGAGAATGGTACTCCTCCGAATATACATATATATAGATAAGCCGAGAGCGTTAAAATTTACATTTTTTATTGCCTGAATATTCGCATAATAATTGTCTTGCAACAACACAACACAACAAAAAAACAGTTGCCACATTGTGGCCACTTCGTGGCAATTCAGATGTATCTGCCGGATACTTGTTCTCAAAAAAAATTTGTTTATTTCCACCGAGAGCGCTGAAATGGTCTCCAGGGGCCTTACGGATATTTTTGCCGCTCTAATCTGATAATCGCCGAGCCCGAGTCTTTTTCCCGCTTTCCCCTACTTTTCCTTGAACCTACCCAAGTCGGTTTTCCTGATGACTTTTCCTCCTCTTGCCACTTATCTGTTTCCCAGCTCAACTGTTATTACCTTCGCTCCTTTTGTGCTACACTTGCTTCTTGTTTATCTTTTGTTTCTATGCTAAACAATTTTTGCACATGTGGCCCATGGTTATTGTTGTTGAATTTTGTTCTTGTATTTTGTTGTTGTATTATGTTGTTGTATTTTTTTTTTTTTTGTTTATTTGTTGCTGTATTTGTTGCTATTGTAGATGTTTATGCATTGTTCCCATTGTTGTTGCTGCTGCTGACGTCGGAGAGTTGGCTCATTGAATGAATCGAGCCCCTGGCAACACGAGAAACACGAATCCAGCACACACACTTTAAACACTCCGGGTTAAAATATTAGTGAGCAATTAAAATTATATATATATTTAGAAAAATAGTATTGTTTTTAGAGGTAGAAGTAAGAATTAATCAAAGGTATATTTGCCTTTCAGGAAGGTATATAAGCTTTAAGATGCGCAACTCCATATTATTTTTGTTGATTTAAATATACAAATTCAATTGTTAAGCATCTTAAGTATTATAAGGTATTTGCCACATACTTTTAATAATTAACACAAAGAATCCCTTATACAAATATTATTACTAAATGTTTTTCAACAGCTACCTTTAGCTTATACGTTCTTTCAGACTCGAGGTCATTATTAATATTATTTATTATTATAAATATTGTTTTATATATTTTTCCCCATTTTTATATTATTTATTTACTCAGACAGGTGCATTTCGCTTGCTATTATTTCCACCTGTGCTGTTTAAAATCATGGATTCGACTTGCAGCGACTTGCAGATGACTCACAATTTTTGCACAAAATGTTGTTGTTGTTTTTGCTTTTGTTGTGTGTGTTTTAAGTACTATATATTGTTGTTGTTATTGTTTCGATTTACGAAACCTTCGCTGCTCATTAGTGTTGTTGTTGCCATTGCTTCTTCTTTTGTGAATGTCGCTTTGTTGCCAAGCCAGGTAAAAATGGGGAAAGTGTACAAACAAACACCAACAATAAATTATGCACACAAAAAATAATACTAAGCATATCTTAATTTTAGAATGCATTATTTTGTTTTAGACTAGGATTTGATTTTTTAGTATTACCATATTAATATCAAAAATACCACATCAAAAATTCAATAGTCTGCCATTGTAACATTATGCCTATACAAAAATAATTAATAAAAATAATTAAATCAATTCTGTTCTTTTTTAATTCAAAAATATATTTTTAAAATATTTTAAATGTTAATACAGAGGTTGGGAAAAATGTCTTACTATAACATTATTCCTATATTTCAGCTCAATACTCTTTATAATAAAAAAATTCTAAATAAAGTCTCCAGTATTATTTTTCCAACGCAACAATATACTTTTAAAAATATTTTAAATATATTTATATATTTAAGCGCCAAATAAAGTCTTATTTTTTTTTCTCAAGGTAATGTAAAACCCTAGAGACTAAAAACATTTATACCAAATTTTAAAAGCATATAAAAGTATATAAAATAATGTCTTGGAGATAATGTTTAATAGATAAATTAAAAATTAAGTTTGTGTAGTACTTATAAAATTTATAAAAACTCATTATTAATAAAAGTTTGTTTCTTAAATATACTTGTGATCTTTTAGAATGAATCTTATTTTAAAAAATTTAAAAGCCATTAAAAAAATATGTTATAAATCATAAAACCTTATTTTATAAAATCAATTTTTCCTCGCACTGTCCAAAAGCATAATTTCTCTCTGTGTATCAGCATATATTTATGTAAGTGTCTGCGTGCAGCTATCATTCATATTGTGAAAACCTTGGAACTGCTACAATTACTGTTGACATTTATTTCGCTCTTGTTGTTGCTGCTTTAATTTTTACTTTTTGTATTATTTTGCTATTGTTGTTGTTATTGTTATTGTTGCTGTTGTTGCTGGTGATGTTTTCGTTGAGTTTCGCATTTCCGCTTTCGTCGGCCGACATTTGTTTGTCACAGTCGACGGCTTGGCTCACACGGTTGGCAACAGCCACTGCAACAACAGCAACATTAACGACACGGCAACAATGGGCCCACGGACTGCTGCCTTATCAGTTTTTGAAAAACAACCAAATCTAAAGCGATACCGAAAACCATTGAGTCACAGATACAGATACAGATACAGATACAGATACAGATACATCAGCAGCCGAGGCAGCGGCAAACAACAAGTGGAAAAAACAAAATTCGTTAATGCAAACAACAACAGGCAAAAGGTTTCATAAATACGAACATACCTGTACATACATATATGTATTTATGTAGATATATGTATGTACATATATGTACATATATGTATATAAATTGTACCTGAATAAATATATGCAAATGTTACATGCACGACTGAGTTCAAAATATTAGTAGTAACTGAGAATTACTTATTACTTGCAACAAATTAAGGGTATTAAAGGGAATTATTCTATAAAGTAATTATTTAAGGGTAAGAAAGGTAGTGGGGATTAAATGAGTAGTTATTAGGGAGCTATAAAAAAATATATAACTCTTGCAAATAATTAAGTAATTTATATGTAAAGCCATTAAAGTGGTAGCGGCTTCTTGTGTAGAATTATTCTATCTTTCTTTATGTCTTTCTTTAAATCAGTGTTTCATTTAATTTATTAAATTAAATTGTTAAACTACACATGATTATATTTATTGCATATACTAATCTTTATATGCAACAATATTATTAGTTATAATTATTTAATAAAGCAATTAAATGATTGAAAGGGAACCATGAAAAATGGTTCTCAAAGAAGAAATGAAGCTATTAATAATATTAAAAAACTTCTCATAAAAATTTAATTAAACAATTTAAAATACATATATATTTCAAAATATAATAATATAAATGAAAAACCGTTTTAAAAAAGATTTAAATTGATAAGATCATATAAATTAATATATTTTTTAAATAACCCCTAATATAACCAGGATTTTGAAGCTAGAATACTTATGTTTTTTGATATATATATTTTTAAAAATAAAACTATAAAACTATTATAATTAAATTAACCCCTAAAAATACCAAATATTCTTATCTAAGATATTTTTTCTTGATATATTCTGGTGTAAATCTAAAACCTATAATTAAGCTAGTTGTCCTGCCTAGAAAAAACCCCAATAAATCTCCAGAAAACATACCTTTCTCCTGCTCTCTTTGCCTACTAATAAAATGCATCTATATAATTTAGAAATTCCCCGTACAATTGCTATTATATCGACCACAAACGTAATGCTCATTGAACTTGGACAGCAAATACAGAACCATTTTCTAGAGACTTGGAATAGGTTGAGGGACGTACTCGAGAGGGCGAATCCGAGGAGCGACCGTGTCCAATCGAAATAATATATTGTAAGATCTATTTGTGGTCTGCTTACAAGAAGGAAAAACGTTGGAGGGGGTAACAAACCCCTCCTCAGTACCAAAAAAAAAATAAGAAAGGAAAAAAGAATCGAAACGAACTGAAAAACTGAAAAACTGAAAAGATTCGAAGGTCGTAGAAACTGTCAAAGAAGAGATGGATGTCTGGTGTGTATGGTATGAATTGGTTGCTGTGATTGCCCATAGACAAATTGTCAAGAAACATGACAATTGAGGATTTTGCCCTCTGGCCCTATGTGTGCATGCCCTGCCGCACACTTTTCCCTTCCGAGTTTTCCCCTGTCAGCGGGGCGGATGGGTCAAGTTTTTCACTGTGGGAATAATGACACTTTGAGCAGAGAGCTCTGGCAGGGAAAACAAAACAGCAGCAGCCAAACAATATTGACTACAATGGAATTGATGGCATTATAATATGGGAGCAGGCAGTAATTCGGGGCTTAGTAATGGGAGAAGATGTTGCTTGTAGCGTTCATTGTCTCGGATTAGGGGTTTTTCAGGGGTTTATTTTTCGCTTTTCGGGCTAAATTTGGTCAAGTCAGGTGGCTAAAAGATTTGCAGGTTTTTTCAAGGGTTTACAAATTTTTCATTATATATTTTTACTGCGCAAAATGTAAGAGTTTGTTGGGAGAAGTGGTTATAGAGATTTCTGAAAGGTACATTTTGGGAATTTGGATATTTTAAGCGTATTCATTTTAATTTCCAGTAGAAACTGTATGTTTTTTAGAGATTTTTAAAGAAACTTCATTGTGAAAGCTGCTAAATTTTCATTAATATTTTAGGGAAAATATACAATTTCTTGCTTATAAAAAAATGGTTTTAAAATCTTTGAAACCAAGATGATTTTATTACAAACCGTTATAAATACTTTTAAAATCCCAATTATATTCTTATAAAAATACAAGTCTCCTGTAGGTTATATTACTTTTTAATAAGTATATAATATTAGCCTTGCCAAAAATCGAAATAAAATGTTTGAAACATATTTTTTAATTTCTTGTTTTCAACATTTTACGAATCTATTTTCCAAATGTACAAATGTATCTGCACACAAATGCTGGGAAGATATTTTTCAATTTGCAAAAGACAAAAACGAAATTTTAAATAAATTAATCGTAGGAAATTTCGACATTCCTGTGACAGCTAGAACATTTTCCAATTTTCTAATACTACCACCCCTCTCGCCCGGGCCACGTGCCGCTGAAAACAGCAACAATAACAAAAACAGTAGTATATAATAATAATAATAACAATAATAAGCTGGCACGTCCAAAAACGAGTCCACCTACGACAGAGGTTGGATGTGTGACAAGTCCAAAAAAATCTCTTGGTTAAATCGAATGGATTTTTAGAGGGGCAACCAACACGTGCCGAAGATCCGATAAAGCTGGAGACTTTCCATGGCCAAAAATTCCCAAAAAAAAAAACAATATATATATATATAACAACAAAAATTAAAACTAATATTAATTGGCCAACAACTGTGGATGGTTAGTTCCAAGAGCGGCATATAAAAACAACACAAGACTTGACCAAATATTTGCCATCTTTCTGCTTTTTCCTATCTCGTTTTGATATTTGTTTTTATTTTTTTTTATAATGTCTACAAATATAGATACACTTTTGTGTTGTGCTTTCAATAACAGAAATTCCGCATTTGAGAATATGCATGCGAATTGTTGACACAAAAAATGACACACCAATATCTATTTATTCAGTTTAGAATTCAGGAAAAAAAAAATGAGGCGAAACAAAGCCGTTGGGCAAACAAAAAGTTAAATAATACAACAAATATTAACCAGATCCCCGCACTCCGGCTCAAAGTTCGGAATTTTTTGGGGAATACCGCACAGATGTTCGCTCTGGATACGACATAAAGTCAACTAAACTTAATTAACTTAAACTAAACTAAAAAAAAAAAAAATGGGAGAAAAGAAGAGCAAACTTAACTGTGGGAAAACACGCAGCAAAAATGTGGCCAGGAAATTTTTGTATTTTGTCTAACGCGTGTGGGCCATAATCGGAACGTGTTTTTTTTTGGTAGCAACTATCTTAAGGGGGACACAAAAATACCTCACAGTGAAATATTTTTGAAAACATCAATAAATTACAAAGTCAAGGAAATTATCAGCGGCAGACGCGTCATCGGCACATCATCAAAAATCGCCTTGGAAAAACAAAAACACAACGAGACAAAAGTTCAAAATACGTTTCAACAAAATATTAAATATATTATATTTAGGCGAAGAAATGTGCGAAATAAAAGTATAATAATAAAACGAAATGTCCCCAGAAATATGCAAACGAATTGTGACGTGAAATTGATTCAATTAAAATCTTTTATGACGTGACAATTGAATTCTATTTTCGCCTCTAATTGGAACTGATTGTAGTTTCGCCCCATCAACCCCGAACAAGATTCCGCACACAAAAAGTACAACAAAAAATAAATAAATAAATCGCCGGACTACTACTATATATGCTACATGTTCCCTCAGCATATATCCCAATGTGTTGTCTCGAGTACACTTGCACCCTTTCTATTCTCGGAAATGACGGAATCTACATCTTAACGTATCTTCATGTATCCAAAAAGAAAAGTGTCGCATGGCCCCCCTGGACGGCTGCCTGGCTCTGCTTTTCCTTAATTTATTTCTCTTAATTTTCTGCGGATACTAGATGCTTTACCTTAATAAGAACTATGACAGCATTTTAAATGATTTTTCTATAAGTGTGCAAAAATATGGCACACGTCCCGAGGCGGAGGATAATGTCTATATATCTTGAAATTTTGTTCAATTTTGTTTAGCCCATTAATTATATTATTTTAATGATACAATTATTTGTGTACTCAACCTAAATTGTTGAAATTGTTGTCATTTGGATTTACAATGTAAAAACACATTGTATTTAAATTGAAGGTCATATAAAATCGGAATGTCTGACCATATAAGGGCTTGTTTGTCTGCTTATGGTATTAATTTAATTAATTAAGTTTTTGGTATAGGAAAAAGAATTTATTTATAATTTTAAATATACATTAAATAATTCATAACATAACATACGTTATGTTTAAAAATATTTCAAATATATTTCTTTAAGCTGGCAAAAACACCTTATTTTACACATCAATTATTATATATATCACCTAACAACGAAATATATTTTAAACTACATCTGATTAAGGATTTTGATTCTGATTTTAAATTATAAAATAGATCCACAAACTTTAAAATATATTTTTTACTTGATTAAAAGTAAAGTAAATCAGTATTTAGTAAATCACAACATAAGTAGACTTAGGAAATATTTAAAATTTATATACGCTTAGACTGGCAAGCCCCCTTTCTAATAATATTATTATATTATATTCATTAGATATTATTATTATTATTACATATATTATATGTATATTATAGCTTCAAAATACATTTTTTTTACTATATTTCCTAGCTAGCAATTACACCCTCTCTAAGTTTGTCTGCTTTCTTTAAACATATGTATTATAGATTGCCTTATTTAAGCTTAAATAATTGCTTATATAGATAAAGCTAAACAATTACCCAGCTTACTCATGACTGAAAATAATACAAAAAAGCGTTGAATTTATATAAAGGCATGACTTAATATCGCCACAAAAGATTTACTAGATTATTGTTAAGATAATGTTGGCTAAAAGAAAAGCCTCACTTATAATAAGTTCCTGTCGTGTTGTCTTTTTTCTTCATATAGTAGTAGCAAAAGCGACTTATTGACAATCCTTAATCTGTGCAATTTCTTCCTACTCTTGATTTTTTTTCTTTACATATATATATATAGTTTTTTCTTTTAACCACAGCCTGTTTTGGCCAACTGCAATGTTGCCGCTTTTCAGCCAAGTTCATAGTACCCATCCATAGCCCAACAACAAGTTGTGGGCCTAGCCCAAAAACTGGTTGCCCAATTGTCTTCCCCTGGCTGATCGCGAGGCAGCGATTGTTGCCGTTTGTGTAACTGCTGCAACTTGGTGCACTGAGAGAAAATTAAGGCAGTTAAGTACACAATCTATATGGAAAATTAGTTATGAGATTTTTTAAAATTATATGTACTTTAGTAATAAATCAATAAAAAGCTTAAACTGGCATTGAATTGAGAGTAGGTATATCTATGAAAGGGGAGCTAATTTTACATATATAAAGAATTTTTCCTGTTTCTAAAATTGGGCCTATATTAGATATATTATTATATTATATATATTAGATCATTTAATCAAAATACTGATTTTTCAATACAGTCAGTTAAAATTACATAAAAAAATAAACTTTAAAAATTTAAATCGTCCTTTTTTCTTAAATCAAATACCTATTAAAGAGAGAATAAGATTTAAAAAATCAGAAGGAAAAGAAAATTATTGATATTTAGTTAAACTTTCTTCTTTAATAAAAAGAAGCCGTAGTACGAATACCCTTGCAGTTTCGATCTATCACAACTTAGCCAAAAATGCATTAATTTGAATTCGGAAAGCATTTCTGTGCTAGTTTTTATTGGGTTAAAACATCTGCATACTAAATTTATAATTTTAAAAATTTTTAATTTTGATCAATTTTTGAAAATTTTAACGATGTAACCCCTTATCTTTTTTTCAAATTTTGAAAAATTTTCGAAAATTTATATTTTGACCGGACATAGCTAGATCGACTCGGCTGTTGATGCTGATCAAAAATATATATGATTTATAGGGTCGGAAATGCCTCCTTCATAGCGTAACAAGCTTCTGACTAAAACTGAAAAAACATGCAAGGGCATAATTACACCAGTGCGTATACGTGATATTTTTAATTAAAAAAGTTTAATTTTTAATTTTCTTTAACTATAAATTGTCAAACATAATAAATTTCTGTTTATAATATTTGAAAAAGGTTTCATTTTAATTGTATTCAAAAATATTTCCCACATTGGAACTATCTAAAACTCCTTAGAAATGTAAGTCTATCTATAATACCTGATTTAATATTTAACTTACATTTAAAACTAGCTTCTATACCAAATAATCAAAGCCAAAAAATTTTAAAATTAAATTAAAAATTACAGTGACCCAATTTTATTGTTAAAAAATCTTTGTTTTATTAACAATCATAATTATAGCTTCACGAATCAGTCACTTTACACATCTTCTTTTATTTCCGCTTAAGAAACTTCCACAAGCATCTGCAATTTCTGCCAGTGTAGTTACCATGGCCGTGGCAGTAACGGGTTGTGCGGTAGGCTGCGTTGCCGCTCTTCACTCGTTCGGTGGCTGCTGAAAGAAAGTTGCACCCGCAACAAGCTTAATCCGTTCCTGCCCCCTGAGACGCCCCACGTTTGCAGCAGAAAAGAAAGCCGTTTTGTTTTAATTTTTTCCACAATTATTTTCCGCTAGCGCAGGAAAAATTATATGCTTTTATTTTTTGTAATTTTTTTTTTTTTTGCCTTTGTTTTTCGCTCTGTATGTGTTGTATGATTTTTTCACAAAATGTTTTTTGCTTGTTTTGGTTACAAATTTCTCACAATTATTTTGTTGGTTTTACGCAATAAAAAAACTTAACATTAAATACAATATATTTTTGTTTTTGCTTTGTTTGTAATAATAAAAAATTAATACATGTATTTTTTTCGTATTTTGCTTGTTTATTTCTTTCTTTCTCTCTCGCTTTTTTGTGTGTAATAAATAGTTTTTTTTTCGCTTTGATAGATACTTTTTGCTGGTAATAGATACTTTCGTGTTTCGCATGTGTATGTGTGTGTGTGTGTGGATGGTGTGTATGTGTATGTATTTGTGAGAACATTAAGTTTTCCTTGTTACGTTAAATGTAATTTTTACAAATTATATCGCATTGCATTTTAGTTTTATATTTTATTTTTAAATTTGAAATTTTTTATTTGATGGATTCTTATTATCGCTGGCTACATTAAGGTTTAATTAATTTTTGTTTTTATATCGCAATTGGAGTTTTACACAGACAAAAAAATTTTACAAATTTTTTACGCTTTCACATTTACTGAGATATTTTTCATTGCCTTAAACATTACGCTTGTAATTTATTCTCTCTCTCTCTCTCTCTTTTTATTATTTTGTATGTTTTCATTTTTTTGTGGTGAATTTTTCTTTTGTATGTTTTTATTTTTGTTTTTTATATGTTTTGTTTTGTGTGTAGTACGCGCTAAACATTTAATAATATATAAAAATTTGTTAAAATCCTAAAATTTGTTGGTTTTAATTAATATTAATTAATAATTTAAAAAATTTTTATTGCAGCAAGCTGCGTCTAACTAAAATTGGAGCGTGTGTTCTCATCCTCGCCTCCGCATCTTCCTCTCACTGGGACGAGACGGTGGATGGAGGGAGGCCCTCTTCTCAGTTTTTTAAAGTTAAATTTTAAATTTACCAAGATCAAGTTTGTTTGTTTTGTTGGTGTTTTGTTGTGTGTGTGTTTTTGTGTTTTGTGTTTTGTTTATTACCTATATAGCATACAATTTTTTAAAAAATCTGTTCACATTTGAATCTATTTCTGTTGCTGTTGTTGAGTGTGGTGTTTATGGTGTGTGGTGTTTGTGGTGTTTGTGGTGTGTGGTGTGTAATTTTATCAAACATCCTCGGCCGGATTTGGTCACCCCCGGCCGTAGGACTCTTAGCATCTTAAACAGTATCACATATTCATGAGTTGTCGACCGGCGAGGCCCCAAAAATCGAGTTTTAGGGGGTGGAAAAAAGGAAGGAAGGTATTTCCCTTCCCCTCCCCCCTCCCCCCCAGCTCGGTGGGGCTGCCGTCTTTGAATTTCATGTTGGTTTTTCTTTTAAACTTCGCGCGCTCCTCGTTTCTTTTCATTTCGTTTTGTTTGTTTTTCTTGCTTTTGCGTTTTTTGTTGAAAAAGGAGAAACAACTTAAAACTCTAGTTATATTTTTTGTTTTTTGTTTTTTTCTTTTTTTGTTTATAGCACTACGCATCTAAGTAAAATGGTGGTGAGAGTCACAATTACAAAAATCTTGGGCCTGGGCGGTCCCCTATATAGTATTAGTATGAGAGTGTGGTTGGCGTACCCTAATGTGTGTGTGTGTATTGTGTGTGTGTAAGTGTGTGTGTGTGTGTAAGTGTGTGTGTGTGTGTAGGTGGGGTGGCTTCGAATACTTGCTTCGTTGTTGCTGCTGCAACAAACTACTGCTCTCGATCATCACAGGGTTGGTGTTTTTTTCTCTTTTTTTATCCGCAGACATCCTCTGGACTGGACAGGAGGCGGCGGCGGCATCATCCTAGTTGGTGGGCGTGGCAATGGCCGCACTGGGCCGGCTATGGGCATGACTGCCAAAGCTATAGCTCCGCCTGGCACCCAAGCCATCGGCGGAATACAGCTTATTCTTGGTGATCGTATACTCCGGACTGATGGTGATCGTGCGGGCCAGGCTCTTCATGAACTGCGGCAGCAGGGACGTCCAGCCGCGATGATCCTGGCGCAGTGTTAGGTACACCTCGAAGGTGGACACCGTATCGGGATCCACCTTGATCGAGGCAATGCGACGCGAGTTCTTGGGCTCATCCTCGAACTCAATGTAAATGGTGCAGCCGCGGATGCCGCAGGGCTCCTTCTCCGACACGCGGAAAATTTCCCGGGCCACGCTCGGCGTGAGATCACATGGTAGCGACACCTCCGTGCAGGTCAAGTGGCGCGACTTGGCCGCCCTCAGCTCGTCCAGCAAACGCTCCGACAGCTCCTCAATGGGCTTCATGTCCAACGCCTGGCCATAGTAGCTATTGCTGCTGCCCAGCACCTCCTCCTCGTCGCCGTAGAAGAAGTTGCTGTTGTAGCTGCCGCTGGGCTTGGTCTTCTTGCTGCCGCTGGCATTGCCGCTGCTCGCTGGCTGCTTGTGCTTAATACTGTTGCTGCTATTGGTGTGGCTATTGGTGTGGCTGTTGGTGTGGCTGTTGGTGTTGCTGTTGGTGTTGGTGTTGCCACTGGTGGCTGTTTTGGCCTTCTTGGGCATAACAGCCACAGAGGCGGCGTTCTCCACGGTAACTGGCCGTGTCAGTGTGCTGGTCCAATCTAAAAATTAATAATAAAAATAAGGGAAATATGGGTTAGGAACAAGGCAATACATTTGTTGGAATAATTTACAAATAACTAGTTTCTTTAAAATAAATCTTAGCTTGGAGATACTTTTCTTGTAAGTAAATTTGTTGTAATAATTTATAACTAACTAATTTCTTTAAAATAAAAGATACTTTTCCTGTAACTGTAAGTAACTGTAAAATAAAACCTAATGTAAACATCTCTATCTATCTCTCTTTGCTGCTGTCTCTTTCCACATCCCAAATAACGAATCGTAAGCGGAAAGCAAAAAACAAACAACTAAAAGGCAATGAGCAACAGCCGCTTGGCAACAGCGAATGCCAGATAAAAGCGGAACGAACAAACACACACAGAGTGTGAGGGCAAAGAGCCCAAAAAAAAAAAAAAAAAAAAAAACATTTAAAAAAATAAACCGAAGCAAAGAAAACGAAAAATCATTTTTTATTACTGCTGCTGGGGGCGCTCTGGTTTTTTGTTTCTCACTTTTTGTACATTTTAATGTATTATTTTTTTGTTGCAATTCGCGTACGTGACTGTGTTGTTGCCTGTGTTTATGACATTTTTCTTTTGTAAATTGCAAATTGATTTTTTATGCATTTTTTTTTTTCTGTTTGCTTTTAATTTGTTATTGTGTAAATGTAAATTACATGTGAATTTAATTGCCAAAAGGGCTGATGAAATGCACAAAGAGGATTTCGAAGAGGAAACAAAAATAGGAAATGAAAAATAAAACCAGGAAATATTTAATATGGAAAATTGAAATTGAAATTAAATAAAAAAATCGTTTTCATCAGGAAACTGCCAGAATTTTCTGGAATCGTTTTAATAAGACACAAGCACTTTGAACATATTTTCAATTTTAAATTTTTTCAAATTTTTCACAACTTTAAAAACTAGATTTTTCTGGAAAAACTTACCTCTATTTTTGTTTGATCCCAGAACACTGCCGTAGATACTTTGCACGGGAATAACATCCATTTTCATTGGTTTTTCTGTGTGTTTGCTGATGTTGCGGTTGGAAAAGTCGAAAATCGAATCGAAGAAAATCTCGTTCGAATGTTCGTTCGCTTCTCGTTTTGCCGACGGCTTTCTTGTTGTATCACTTGTACGTTTAATTAATTAATTAATTATTTACTTTATCACAATTTGCTGTTTGTTTGTTTTTTTTTTTTGCTGATTGCTTCGAATTTTTATATTCTCTTCATTTGCAGTTTAATTAAACATTTCTTGTTACTTGGTTGTTGTTGTTGTTGTTTTGTAGTGGAAATCACAGCACTTATGTTGTTTAAACTTTAATTTGTATTATATTTGTTGTATCACTTAAATGGCGTTGGTCCGTTGCATTTGTTTGATGGCAATTAATTAATTACTTTAATTTAGTAGTAGCATAGAATTCTTCGTGAAACAGTGTCTGGCGGTTGATGTGTGTGTAACAGTAGAAAATATCTGGCTATGCACGTTTCTTCTGCTGCTGCTGCTTCATCGGTCTAACTTTTCTGGCTGTGTACCTTCTGCTCTTGCTTGGACTGTGTGTGTTTTGTTTTTCGAAGCTACTATGGCTAGCTCTGCCGGCGCGCGGCCTTTTATAGCCCGTCCGGCCTCTGCCGGCGGCTGCGGCGGGCTGCGGGCAGAGCCGCAGCCGGAGAGCCAGTGGTGGTGGCTCTCGCTCTCGCGGGAGCAACAATTAGCAGAGAGCGCGGTGCGCCCTCTCGCTCGCACTTGGGGTGGCTGGCCGCCTGTGCGGGTGCGAAGCGAGCGAGAGGGGAGACCATGATGGCTGATGTAAGTTTTACACTCAGCGCTCTCCCTCTCTTCGGGGCTCTCAACAGCTGTTTCACTCGCAAGAGCAGCGGCCATCTCGCTCATGCGCACCTACAGCCCGGCCGGCGGCACGCTCTCTGCCCAACAGAGCCAGAGAGAGACGGAGCACCGGCATACGTGACTTTTGCGAGTCTCACGGAAAAAAAAAGAGGCACAGGAAAAGCCGAAAAGGAGAAAACCAGGCAAAGGACAACGGCAGCGGGGGGAGGATAATGGAAATGTTCTCCCGCTAGGAAAAAGAGGAAAAAACGAATAATAAAACCAACCCTGCCATTACTGCGCTGCCGGCGTCGACGCCGGCAGAGGCCGGCTGAAATTTTCCACTCCGAAACCGAAACTCAGTTGCAACTCGGCAACTTGCAACATGCAACATGGCAGCGGCGCTGTTGCCAGGCGCTGAAAATTGGTAGCCCAGAAAGCGGCTACCAGATACGAGATACAAGATACGAACGTATCTTTAGAATTTCCTCGTATTTTCCAATGCAAAAATGCAAATTTTCCTGCTCTCTTCGCCGCTGCGCGAAGTGAAAAGAACACAAATCTCTAGAGGGGTAAAAAAAAAAAACCCGTCAAGTTGCGGAAAATGCGTGCGAAAAACCTCAATCAAAGTGGCAGAAGTACTAACCGAAATTTTCCGGAAATTTTATGAACATTTTTTGGAAATTTGTTTATGCAAGTTTTAAGTTTTTTTGAAGTAAAATTTTGGTTATTTGATAAATTGGTGAAAAGAAAATGGAAAATTATTGTTTTTGAATACATTTTATAAGAGTTTTTAATTATTTTTAATATAGAAAAATGATCAATGAATTTTAACAAGTTTTTTAATTACAAAAAATGAAAATTATAGTTTTTAAAAGAATGTGTAGTGATTTTAAAAATGTTAGTAAAGGAAAACTATCTATTTTTTCTTTTTAAGTAGTTTATTTTAATTCAATTAATTTAAAAAATAATTCATAATTTAATTAAATTTCAAAAATGTCTCTTTTACATACCGGAAAATGAAAAAACCAATAATATTTCACAAAATATGTATTTCTTTGTGGTTTTTCATTTCCTGATTCAGCGGCAAGTTATCTTATCTTTTGTGAAATGCAGCGAATAATATAAATTTTATGAAATTTCCGTTGAATACATTTTCGGCATTATAAAAACAAGCATAAAATATATATATATTGGCATTTTTCCGGGAATCCCTAATATTTCTCGCATAAAATAATGCCTTAAATATAGACATAATATTCCGTTCAAATCAGTGATGAATTTCATCATAATTTCAAATTAAATTTATGCTCGCCTAAGGATGCCCGATAATGTGTGGTTCTTATGAAAATCCCAAGAATTTCATCAGCAAATGAAAAGCGGTAGTGCCTGGATATATATGATAGAATTTCATATTCATATCATGATCCCTGGCCTGTGTGTCCTTTACTTTCAATTGAATGCATTTTCCTGCCATCTTCAGTCCCCACTTTTTTATATTTTTATATTCATCTTCTGTCGTGTTCTGTTGCCATTGTTGTTTGCTGACCAAAAGCTGAGAGGATGATGCTGCACGTAGATTGAAAACGAAAGATTGAAATGTATCTCATGAATACACCACACACTCGCACGCAGCACTCCCCCCTCCCCAGATACAACTTGTCTTGATGCTGGCTCAAAAAAATAAAATCAAATTTTCTTCAAATTGAAATGAAATTCCATGAAGCACAAACGCATCTGTATCTGTGAATGGAATACAGGCAGGAAAAGTGGCGATTTTAGATTATAAAAATTATATAAGAAATTGTTAATTTGGGAAGTATTTATAAAAAAATTAATGAGGTCTTTAATAAACAAAAAATCAATAAAAGAAATGCTTTAAAATACTTATAGATACACATTTTATGGCCATTTTATTTAAACAACTTTGTTTGTAATCTGATGAAATATTAATAAACAATTTCTAAGGTCTAGTATTATACATATTGTTAGTAAAAGATGTATATTTTTTATTTAAAATACCCATCTGCATTAGCTGAAGTTTTTAACTTAAAATATATATAACAAAACTATACATTTTGTTTACAATGTATCTAAATACCTTTAAATATATTCTAAATATCTTTTACTTTATATTTTCCCCAAGCTACTTTTATTTTTCTTTGGTGTAAATTCTGAAATTCCACTCATGTGTGTGTGTGTGTGGCCTGCCTGTATCTTTAGGATATCTTTCGTGCCACATTAGCTTTATGTTTGCATGTAGATGTGTTCTGTCAGATAATAAATGAATTGAAACGAGAACTTCTTTTGTTTGTTTCCTTGACTTTAGCAAAATG
This sequence comes from Drosophila bunnanda, assembly GCA_035046265.1. Taxonomy (NCBI): domain Eukaryota; kingdom Metazoa; phylum Arthropoda; class Insecta; order Diptera; family Drosophilidae; genus Drosophila; species Drosophila bunnanda. Next base: position 12,779,012 of record JAWNOB010000075.1, read on the forward strand.
ATTTCATTGATAACCTGAGCGCGGCCTTTGAAATTTCGCAATCTTTGAAATGTGACCCATAGTCAGGCCTCCTCTAAAAACCTCTAATGGGGCGTGGCAGCCAGTTTGATAATCAGAAGAAGAAAAAAAACCGTAAAGATACAGAACAAAGAACTGTGATTCAGGCTGTTGGGGTTAATGATCAGCCAAATTTATGGATATTTATTTGTTTATTGTTTTATTCATTTATTTTGGGGAATAGAAAAAAAATATAGATACTTCTAGAGTTCCATTAATTTTCTGTATTCGATTTGATTTATAATTTAAATTTCATTAAATATACAATTACCTTTTCAATCTAAAAAATTCTTGATTCGATTTGAATTTGATGAGTTTGACTTTGAATTTGATTTAAAATTTACTTTGATTACTCAATTTGCATTATCATAAACAGTTAAGCGGACTTTAATATACAATAATTTATTTTTTTTTTCGCGAAAATTTTCGCTGAGTAAATCAATCAACTTTTGAGATTGAAATCCACTTTCCAAACTGTTTCCTTTGTGACTTTGCGATATATCACAGCCATATACACACATATATATATATATATTATATGTATTTGTGTTGGTGCAGAGAACTTTCCCTCGGTGGCGGTGTGTTCTCTCTGCTTTTCCGGGAAAGCAATTTTCACAAAGTTTATGCTTTGGCTTTCGCTCTGGCAGCAGCGGCATGGCCCCCTCGAAGGCAATTTGTAAATTTAAATTAGTTTTACTAAACACAACACATTTTCACCCCGGCACACTCTCACACACACATATGCATAAATTTTCATTAAAAAAAAAAAGTAATACACATAAGAAAAAGAAAAGCTAGCGGGGCCAAAACGTGTGCAGAACCCAAGAAAATTATCAAGAACAAGTTGGGGTTTTTCACTTTTTTCTCTGCTTCCCAGAACGGGGCGTCAGGTGAAAATCAACCTACAAAAATCACCTGAAATTGTGTGCAAATTATCCATTTATCTGAGGCAGGGAGATCGACTTTCGGAGAATGCTCTAAGAAAATAGATATAAAAAAATATGTTAACTTATGACGAGCACAAATTTTGGTGGGTTCATTGTGCTGCGGATAGGTACTCCTTAGATACAGATACATTTCCGGGCCGCCAGCCAAGCCAAAGTTAATGCCAAGGAATTTACGCCAATTAATTTATGGCTCTGTGAAATTGGAAATGGACAACAGAGATAAGCTAATTTGATAAAGGTGTTTCGCGATCGAATCCCAAAGATAACGAATTTGTGGGATTTGTGCAATTGAAAAGCGAAAATCATTTGCAGCCAAGCAGATATTAATCGATGACGTGGCAGACGGGAATATGTGTTATTATATATACTTGTATATATATATATATATTTACTCATTTAATAAAGTATTAAATTATTTATTTATTTTTCCATGTAATTACATTAAATAATTGAATTAATTATTTATTTATACATTTAGTCATTTATTTATTTATTAATAAATAATTAAAATTTAATAAATAATCTACAAATATATTAGTAAATAAATAAATAACCAACAATAAATATTAATAAATATATTCAATTTTAAAGTGCAGAAACAAAGAAAAAATATACATTCCATGATTTTGTATGACAAAAAACATGGTTTTTAAATTATAAATCAAATTTATAATCCTGTTTCTTTAATGTTTTTTAATTAAATAAACATTCATAGTCAAAAAATCCTCTCCCTTAAATGTATCTCAACCTAAAAGACAAATATCTTTTGGCAAACGAAAAAATGAAACCAAAACGGCATGTATGGCGCCATCTAGTGTGCAGAGTTTCTTAAATAGTAAAAATCTGTGAAAATATTACTTTTGAAGCAATAAAAGGGTATTAAACAGTGATTTATTCCTAAAAAATATATACAAATATATTATTTTAAATAAATATTTAATATATTCTAACATTTTATGTACAAAAATACAAAGAAAACGCATAATAACTTAGTTTAAATCATAAATATATTATTTTCTTACAGTCATAAGATTAAATTAAAATTAAAAAATGTTTTTAATATAGAATTATAATTTATTTATGTATTTAAATTAAAAAAAAAATTATTAGTACATATGTAAATAAAATTAATCATTAGAGAAAATGCATTTCTTTACAAAAGGAAAACATATTTTTCCCTCAAACGAAAAATCGAAAACCAAAACGGCATGCGTGGCGCCACCTAGTGAGCAGAGTTTCCATACCCATAGGCGACGTGACCGGCAGAGCGTGCGAGAGATGTGACAGTTTTTAAGAGAGGCAAAAATAGATAAAAAAAAAATAAACAAACAACAAAAAATTATACAAAAAAAAATCGTAAGAAAAATTCAAACAAGAAAAGACAGATTTCTTCTGGGAAAATGGTCAGAATTAGAACAGAAATTAGATTTCAATTGAATTGCGTTGAAAAGTGTCCAACGGATGCATAATTGATTTATGCAAAATGCGGGAAAACCGGGGAAAAACGGCGGGGGAAAACTGCGAGAACTGGACTTGGAAAAACTGGGCAACCGGCAAAGTTTTCCCCTTGGTAAAACTGTGCAAATGCAAATTATACATTTATTTATGCATTTATGAACATAAGGAGGTTATATATTTTGGTAACTTTTACGGCTTTTCATTTCCGTTTTTCCTTCCTTTTTTAATTTTCCTTATTTTTGCTTGATTTAAATAATCTGTATTTTTCATGGAAATCTCGTACTTTTCTTAATTTCACGCATATAAAGTCGCTTTTCTGCGCCTTGAGTGGAAATGGAAAAATAGGCCCCATGCTCTATGTTTTTCTCTTCTTTTATTATTTTAAACTCAAGAGATAGTTTTACACTCTTTAATTCTTGGAGTGACTTTATGCACTCTTGTTTTCCTCTTTTTCTCTTAATTTAATAGAAATCAACCCCAGTTTATGGGCTCACTCAGAAGTAACTGGTTTTGCTCCTCATCCCCACTCACTCTCTCTCTGCGTTACTCACTCAGCTGTTCGCTCTCTTTGGCTCGCAGCTGATTATTCACTCTTTCGGTGGATGCGCTCAGCTGGGCAGCGGAGAATAACTGGAACAGGCTCCAATTGGCTTATTGCCTTGACTAACTTGGTTAGTTGTTTGTATTTAAGCCTTAAATACTTCAATTAATGTTTAAAACTAAGCCTTTTCTTATATTTTCTAGCCTCACTCTCTCTCACTCAATTTCTTGCACAGCTGCAGGTTCGCCGCTCTCCCTCTCTCTGCCATCTCTTTCAATCCTTGCCGGCACTTGCAGTGGCTCTCTCGCTCTCTGGCCTCTGGCTTGCAGTAATTTTACTGGCTCTCCCGCTGCTTTTTCCGCTGCTTCTCAGTTTGCAGCTGTTTCGCTCATCATATGTTTTTGAGTCAGGCCTCCCTCAGCCCCCACTGCCCCTCCCCCAGGCATTCGCATTTACTTGATGTATGCATTTGTGTGTGTATTTGCATTGTGTATACAAAATCAGCCGCAGTTTGCTGCCTGCCTCTGCCGCTGCGCTGCTCCAAGCGCAGCCAGTGGAATACATACGGACAAACATACACGAACATACAGATGTATGTATGTGTGTATGTATGTATCTTGATTTTCCAACTCGTTTCGCGCAGTCAACGCGCCCCCCAAAAACGCACGCACACACCAACGAGCGCGTACATATATGCACCAGCACAGTGGGGGCCAGGGAAATAGAACTGCTAGAATAAATGGGACTCCTTTTTTATGGGAATTTTAATGAGAATCTTTTCTTAACCATTTTAGTTGCTTTAAGAATATATTCCATACATACATATGTACATATAGGTACACATAATTCGTACTAGAATTTAAAACAGGGTATTTTTATTACAAAAATACATATGTACCATTAATTTCGAAATTAAATTATGTACCTATGTATATAAAACAACAAACAAACATTGTTAACAAACAAAAATTAAAATTTAAATCCCAACTCCAATTCCTTTAAAATAATGAACTTGTACTATATACATTTTTACCCCATTTACTTCCCAAACTTAACAGTCGCAAAGGTTATTAGCATTAAAAAATCCACGTTTCGCACGAATAATAAATATATGTATGATATATATGATATATATTTATTTATTATCGGTTAGCAAATATTGTAGGTGGTTAACCTCTATTGGTCGCAAACCTTTATCGGTTGAAAGCACCTGGTTTTAAGCGTGTGTGTACCGTTTGATGAGCGTGTGCCTAAAATAAGTCTACTGAAAATAAGCAAATAATGTAGAACGACTGATTAAAAATGACTCCTAATCGGTCTTTCACACCTCAATGCCATGCGTGTGTTTAATTGTTAAGTAAAAATCAACAAATTTTTTCATTAGGTACATATTTCATTATCCAAATGGTGTAATTATAAATTTTATTATATGGTACATATTTAATTATCCAGATGTTATTATGGATGCAATTTTAAACTTGGTTTATCATTATATATTATCTATGTAAATAATATAATTGAAAAATGTAGGTTTCCTCTTATAACACAAGATATACAATAAATAAGTATTTATGTACAAACATATGTATATGGTACATATTTAATTATCAAAATATTATGGATGCAATTTTAATTTTGGTATATCTTGATATATTATAAATGTAAATAATGTAAGGTAGGTTTCCTCTTATAACAAAAGATATACAATAAATAAGTAGATATGTACATACATATGTAGCTAAAAGGCACTAAGGATATTTAATTAAAGTGTAGTTCATTGAAAGGTAGGTATATTTATTAATTTATTTATTAATTGTTATTTATATGATATTATAACTAATTGCATTAGTTGTTCCATAAAAATACATATTTTTCATATCCTTTCTTTGATAATTACATGCTTAATCCTTGAAAGGTAGGTATATTTACTAATTTATTTATTAATTGATATTTATTTAATATTTTAACTAACCCTAACTAATTTTATTAGTTGTTCCATACAAATTATAAGTAAAATACTTATTTTTTCATATCCTTTGTTTGATAATTACACGCTTAATCCTTGAAAGGTAGGTATATTTATTAATTGTTATTTATTTAATATTTTAACTAACCCTAACTAATTTCATTAGTTGTTCCATACAAATTATGAGTAAAATATATATTTTTCATATCCTTAATCCTATTAAATCCCTTAAAACCAATTAACTAATGCTATTTAAATGATCGCCGCTGTACGGCTGCAACTATGTATGTATATATGCATGTGTGTGTGCATGTTTGTACGAATGTGGCAAGTTAGATAGATAGCCGTACATATTCCCATAGCTAGGTAGGTAAGTAAGTAAGTATATGTATTATGCCTAAGGTTTTGTTGCTGTGCCGCCGCTGTTTGTTGCTGTTGTTGCGTTCTTTTTTTCTTATTGCCTGCACACACACGGCTCGGGCTGTGCGCCGTTGTCGCTTTTCACTCGCTCTGTTAGCCGAACGGCCTGGATTCGAATTGCTCAACGGCAACGTCTCATTTTCATCTCTTTTCCATTTGTGCCCCACTGTGTGTACGTGTGTGTGCAGTAAGTGTTTGTGTTGTTGTTGCTGCTGCTGCTGTTGTTTCTTCTCTTTACTTTTTTTTTTAGCTGGTTTGCTTATTTATTTATTTATTTTTTGTTTCGTTGCTGCAACAGAAACGACAGCGAAGACAGAGGCAAAGGAGGAGAGAGAGAGAGAGAGAGCGCTAGAGATGAGGAGCGGAGAGAGGGGGGGGAGAGCAAGAGAGAGCTATGGAGCTCTTTGGAGCCCGGCCGGCCTTTCTCTGCTGCGCTTCGGTTACTGGCGACGTCGCTGCCTCAGCTGCAGCCTCTGCCTTCAATGCAAAGCCTTGTTGTTGTTGTTGCTGCTGGTGCTGTATTTCTGTGTTGCTGTTGTTGTTGTTGTGCTTCGTTTTGCTTATGGGCAATCATCTGTTTTATTCTGCACACACAAACACGCACGCACACAGACACACAAACACACTGGCAAACACATTGGCACCTACAGGCACGTATACAGGTGGAATTGCCTAAAAACGATTTAAATAATAGAAACTTTAAGGGGGAAAATATTAAATTTGTTAAAGTTAAAGTGGAACTTATATTTATTTAATAATTCAGTAAGTAACTACGCTTAATTTGGCAACTGAGTTCACTTTAAAGACTTCGCACTGTATCTGTATCTGCTACAAAGTCATGCCATGTATCTTTTGTGTCTTTTGCTTGTGTTGTTGCATTCGCCGTCAGCTTTTTTTTCCATCAATAGTTCATTTTCTGCTTGGCAACGGGTTCTTTCTTTTTCTTTCTATTTCCTCTCCACCTCCAGTCTCTCCATTCTCCATTCTCTATTTCTCTTCTTTTTTTTTAGGCGACTACGTAAAGTTTCATGAAATTGGAGAAAACGTAGAAATGATGAAATTACTGGACATATGTACATGTGTTCTGGGTGGCGAGACTCCATTCCAGGTCCATTCCAGGTCCATTCCAAGCCCATTCCCCATTTCCAGCTCCATTTCCTCCTGGACCCGTGTTAACTGCTACCTCCCTCCCTCCACCCCCCCTGCCCCCTTGGATGGGATGATGAACGTGGATTAGTTCCATGAAAAACTATGCAAAAATTTGATACACAAAGTTGTTACGAGAAGATACAGGGTGACGGGGGGGACGGGGGGCGGGGGACGGGTTGCCCTGACTATGACACACCTGTCATGTGAGATTGTGAGATGTGAGACAACGGCAACAAAGGCAGGTAAAGGAGAACAACGCCACGGTGCTTTATATAATCAACAATGTCTAAGATACTGGTGACAATTTGTTGAAAACCTGCCCAGAACAAATTCATAATTAACCCATTTAATATTAGTTTTTAAGTTAAGTTTAATTTGAATTTTGATTATAATAATAATTAAAATATTAATATTTAAAATATATATTTTTTGTATCTCAAAAACTGGGTATTATAACGTTTTACAAAAGTTTAATGGCTTGAATAATACGCTTTTCTTATAAAAAACACCAAGATATTTTCGTTAATTTCCTTGCTTAGTTTTTCATGCTAAAACCAGAAACATTTAAAAATAAAAATAAGATAAACTAATTTCTTTATTTTAAGACATTTTAATACCTTTGCTACGTGTTTTATTTTAGTTACAAGCGTGAAACGTTGTAAAGTAGTCATTTCCGACCCTATAAATCATATATATTCTTAATCAGCATCAGCAGCCGAGTCAATCTAGCCATCTCAGGCAGAAAAATACATTTTACCAATTTTTCGAAAATATTATAAGGGGTTACATCGTTAAAATTGTCAAAAAATCACAAAATTCTTAATATTTAAAAATTTTAAATTGTGTATGCATATTCATTAAGTCAATAAAAACTAGCAAAGAACAGCTAGAACAAGTTTTGAGTTTTTTAAAATTTGATTTGTCGAAAAACTTGTCATATAAAAATCTCTATAAATATTGGGCCATAAAAAGTTACTATATTAAAAGCGCTTTTCTTGCAATCAAATAATTGTAATCTTTGCAATTAATGACTAACCCAGAAATAAAATTTTATATCAATGACTTCGTGGCTTTGCTTTTTATTGGACAACTAAAAAAAAAACTCCAACAAAGAGTTCCGCCCGTTAACAGTGCTGGAATGATCGATTTCGATAAGAAAAAGGTGACTAATGTCCGATGATGGCTCATAAATCAGAGATGGTCATAAATAAGAATTACAGTTAAATATATTAAATAGTTATAAATTGTGGTAAATAAAAAAACCAAGTTTATATAGCAGGCAGAGATAGGAGTTTTTAAACAAAATAAAGAAATTGAAAAGGAAATTGAAACATGACTTTAAAGGGTAATATTTTATATTTAATAATTTAATTGTCACAAATTTGTGATATTTACTTATAAAGGATGATGATATATAAGAAAATTGTATAATAATTATTATAAAAAATTCTTTTATAGTTTTTAAACATTTTCTTAAAGTCAAACAACTATAATTTTCAAGTACTAAGATTATAGAACATCATACTGTCGGGTAACCTTCCAAGTTCAAGTTGATAATAAATACAGATTTAGGAATCATTTGGTAACCCCTTTTTCTAGTAGGGGTTAACTTCACCCCCCTACCCTCTCCCTGTCCTGCCACAATTAGGGATGCGCATAATGGGCACTCGACTCTTTAATGGCCAGCCCGGAGTCCAGAGTCTCCGGAGTCCGGAGCTCTCTCAGCTGGAGCCCTTTGCCACGGGAAATGGACACCGTAAAAACGAACGGAAAAACGAAGGGAAAAACAATGCAACCCCAAGCCAACTCACAACTTCCTTTCCAATCAAGGCAATTTATCAATTTAGCACTCAACTCTGGCCCCGGCATAGGACTGGAAATGGGTGTGGGAAAGGGCAATGGGATTGGGACTGGGATAGGGATTGGGATCGGGAATCGGGACTCGGGATCGGGGACTCGTCAATAAGCAGCAGGGGTAAGGGGTGCCATGTGCCCAACATCTGAGCTCTAATCACCCCTAAAATTGCCCGAGCAACGAAGGTCAGGAGCCGGGCTATGGCACCGATTTTAAAACGGAATATCATGAACGTTCTTGACTTTGTCTGGGGATCGGAGGAAGGATATGGTGCATTATAAGTATCTGAAAAGGGAAATAAGTATTCGAAAAAAAGTCACGCAGAATTTGTATTAATTAAGATCAAACGCTCGGAGTATTAATTATATTATATATGTATATTGAAAGTTTAATTTTAACCTTTAAAAGGTTTTGGGATATTATTATATTTTGAATTAAGAATACAAAAATATTTATAGGGTTTGAAAATATATTTATAAATAATATATATAATATTTATTAACAAAAACTAAAAAACTTTGATCTAAACTTAAGTCTAGTTTTAGTAAAGAGCTAAAGTCATAAGAAATCCTTTAGAAATCATATAAAAGATACTTTAAATATATTTAGAAATTCAATTTCAGAAAAACAAAGCTTAAAACATCTTTAAAATAAATTAAGAAAAATCCCTGTAAAGTTCTTTTATATATAATTATTATTTAAATAAAAAAAATTAAGATATTTCGATCTTAAGTGGACTACTTTTAGTAAAGAAAGAAAACCACAAAAATGGCTTTAAAAAATTCCCAAAAATATATATCACATTTCTTAAAAACAATACCTGATAAATTCCTATTAATAGTGAAATTATTTATATTATTTTATAATTTTCCACACACCTTTTCCTCCAGTGTAAGCTGGCGTTACTTAGGCTTCTTCCCGCAAAATATCCAAAAATAGTTCAGAGCCTAGTTTGCTTCCCGGTTCATGTCGCACTAAATCAATTAAACAAAATTGACTCTGAATAGATTTAGCATAGCAACAATGACAATATACTCTATGTTCTACATAGTATATCGAGTGTCAGGCCGGGTTCGAACTTTTTGATGAACGTAATTTATGCACAACACATAACACAAATGACGGGCGAAGGAAAAGGCATTAAGATTTCTTGATTTCCCTAAATGATTTCATCAGCCAGAAGTGAGGACTGTCCCGAACCGCCTCCTGCCTACTGTCTTTCCTCGTGTCCATCAACTGTCTGAGTCCTTGCTACCTGATGTGTGCCCAGGACCTCATCAGGTTTTGGTTTTCCTGCCCGAGTTACCTGAGAACGACTCGAGACTGGAACCAAAATTATCCCAAAAAATTTCCACAATGAGTTGGTTGACGGGTTTTTCCCAAACATCTCCCGCTGCTTGAGGTGGCCGTTGTTGTGACATCGATCATAAAGTTTTTCGGGGCGAGAGAGAGTGTGTATAGTGGATGGGTTCAGATACAGATGAAAAAGGGTATTATCTGATATAGACATGTCTGGAAATTTTAAATTAAGGTTGTCACTTTGTTAATTGTTAATGCATTTCATGGGGTTTACATTTCTTCTTTTTGAACTGAGTTTTAACTTTAAGAAAGAAATTAAAAAATAAGGTTAAAGGGCTTAAAACAAAATTCTGGAAAAATTATTTGCTGTAATGGTTTTAAATATACAAGAAAATCTGTTAAAAATCAATTGCTGCAAGGGGTTTCTGTATAAAAGAAAATCTACCAAAAATCACTTGCTTTAATGGCTTTCTGTGTAAAAGAAAATCATCCCAACTTTGTTAAAATAGAACTTAAAACTGATTCTAAAAAATGCGTTTAAAATTTACTATATTTTCCAAATTGTTTCACTTAAAAAGGGTTAAATAAAATGTTATTTTTTATTCATATTCGTTGTTACAGAAAACATATTTTGATCTCAAATTAAGAGCAGTTTTAATTACTTAAAAAATCCTGAAAAAAATATTTAGTTTCTAAAAAACGAACAGAAAATGTAGTGTAGTTTCCTAATTTCTTTCACATAAAAAACCATATTAATTTAATTAATATTTGTTGTTACAGATACGAATTCCTTAACCAGCAATCGATTTCTAAATATACCAGACTTTAGGCTATAATTCAGAATCAATTTTCCATGGATATAATAATATTAAAATATATGTTACACTAAATATAATATGTATCTCGAAATCAATTCGTCTTGACACCCATTTTATTGTGATATATATATGCCAACGATTTGAAAACATTCCAGACTTACTAGTACCTTTGTTAACCTATAGCGCGAAATCGGTTCGCTATGGAGGTCTCATTGGGAGTCGCCTGTTTGTCTACCAGATGTTAAATACGATAGCGATAGCGATAACGAAAAACAAGGCAATTTGCGACCGTCTAAGTATCAGTCAACAGTTTTTTTTTTTTTTTTTCGCAACCAGTATTGACCCAAGCGAAAAGCCCCCCCCCTGCAAGTTTCCCCGCTCTGAACAAACCCCAAAGTATATATACCAAGATATAGACTTCAGTGCACATCGGAGACGACAAATCGTCTGAGTGATTTTGTGCACTTACTATATATTGATATATGTATGGGTATATACTAGGTTGAATCTACGCAGAGTATCTACACTGACAGCCAGAGAGTTAGCCTCATTGTGAGAGTATCTTATGGATACTAATGTATCTGGTTAAGTGTAATGAATAAACTGTTGCTGAAAGAAGGGTTTTTTGAAAATGTTTTACTTGTTTATTAATTATCTAAATATTATGTACTTATTGAAGTTAATTAAAATATGGTTTATATATTAAGTACCCTGTAATATATTTGATTTAGTGATATATTAAGTGATAATTTGTTTTAATTTGGTTGTAGAGCTTGTTTTTACTCTTACATTTATCTGAAGAATATTAAATCAATATTTAAATATTTATTAGTTATTAAAGTTAGTCAAGATATGGTTTTTATATTAAATACCCTATAAAATATATAAGTTAGTTACTTTAACTTGTAAGAATTTGTTAAAATTTGGTTTGATGAGTTTGTTTATACTCTTTCATATTTTTGAAAAATATTAAATCACGATTGAATATTAATTAGTTATTAAATGGACTTAATATAGTGGTTTATTAATATTAAATACCTTAATGAGACATATTAGTTAGTGACTTTAACATGTAAGAATTTGTTTTAATTTGTTTACATATATCTAAAAAATATTAAATCAATACTTACATATTAATAATTATTAAAGGCAGTTAATATAGTGGTTTATTTATATTAAATACCTTATTAAAAATATTAGTTAGTGACTTTAACTTGTAAGAATGTGTGATTTGTTGAGTTTGTTTATACTCTTGCATATATCTAAAGAATATTAAATCAATATTTAACGGTGCTAGGGAAAATATGCGTCACGTTCCTATATAGAACTTCGTTCCACCTTTTACCCACCTTCACACCCACCCACCCCCGCTCCCTCCCCCCAACGACTCCGACATGTCCCTCCATTTTATGGCTCTTTGTGTGTTGTTTGGCTCTGAGTGTGTGTGGGTGTGTGTGTGTGTTGTGACTGGGCAAGGTCGCGTGTTTTATCGCGAACATTTTGCACTTCAGATACGTTGAAATGGCGTGGTTCCAGTGCTCCTCCTTGCCTCCCCACCTCCACCCCCTGGTAGCTTTTCCCATATTCCATGAACATGTCCCGAATCGCGTAGACAAAGCGTCTGCTTCTTTCGCAACTTTTTAGGTTTTCTTTTTATATTATTATTTTTTTTTTTTTGGGCAACAAAGAAGCTCCGTGGGTCGCTGATTAGATCATTGGGTAAACATGATACGATGGCTGATAAGAACAATTGCGATGGCGTTGGTGAAGGCGTTGCGGAAAGTGTGTCATCCGAAACGTCGAGCCTCCGTTTTCCATTTGCAATTCTATTTCGTGCTGGAACAAAACGAAGTGATTATTTAGGTTACACATCCCTTGGGAATTTTTAGGTGTTTTTTTCACTTGGAAATATATGTAATTAAAATTAAAATTTGTATTTTTTTATGAGTGGAAAATATCCACTCCAAAACAGACTTCTTAACTTTATTACTTATATTTTTGAGCAGCAAATAAAATTATAATTTTCTAATAAGGTTGCAAATGCAAATTATTCATATATATTTATGAGTAACATATATCACTTAAAAACAGTCTTCCAGTCTCTATTACTTATATTTTTAAGCTGTAAATTAAGTCACAAATGCAAATCATTTGGAATTCAATAAGATACATATTTATTACTTGAGATTGTTATAGAAATCTTATACCTTTAAATGGATTTAAAGATCTATATTGATCATAAATTAATAACTAACATTTTAGACCAATTTTTACATAATGAAAAATATATTTTAAATACAAAAATGAATATCGAATAAATTGATTAGGATATATTAAATAAGATAGATAACATATAAGATTAGGTTTTAAAAAGTGTGTTTTTTCTTACTATCGTTTTTAAATATTTGTATTTTGTTTTGCAACAATTAGTACACAAGGAGGTCAGCTAATATATATATAAATATATATTTAATATCATTTATTATAAACTTCCTGCAGACCTGAGTCGGTATAAATTAAAGAATAAAAACCTAAGCTGCACTTTACCAAAAACATCTTCGATTTAAATTAATTTATACTTAAGATGTTGAACTAATGTTTGGTTATTTAATTTGAATTTAAACAACAATAATTATTTCTTTATTATTTCTTTAAAATATTATTTTATTATTTACTGTTTTAAACTATTTTTTATTACATTATTAAATGCTATTAATTTATTCAAACAACAAATGATATATGAAGAAAAGATGTTGAACTAGTGTTTGGTTATTTGATTTGAAAACAAATCATAATAATTATTTTTTGCTCAAAATTAAGTTAAATACAAAATTTGTTTAATATTTTACGCTATTATTTAATACATTATTAATTGCTATTAATTTTTTACAAACCAAAAAGTTATGTAAAGAAATTGAATAGATTTGAAATGCACACTCTATCTTCAATCTATGATTATCTATGATATATATTTTCTATCTTTGATTACCTCTGATATATATTTTCTGTTTTTGATTTCGATCTAGATTCTGGAATATACTAGAATATTCTGTTCTATTTCCCGTATGTATATATACCCCAAAACCAGTCACGAAACGTATGGTCAGATCGGTGGCGGATTGCATCAGTCGCAGCTTTCCGGGCTAAAAAAATCAGCCCATGGCAACCGAGTTCGCATTAGTCAGTCTCCCTCGATGAGTGGTGGCGGTGTCTCCGCCGGGTGACTTGGGGAATTTCATCAGTAGTACTTCGTGTTGAGAAGCACGTCAGCTCCCTCAGAAAGTCGAAAACAAAAAATTCAGGAAAAAATACGAAAAGCAACCTACTCCAAGGGAGAAATCCATTGACGTAGACCCCGCGCAACCTTTGCTCGAAGAGAGCCTCCTTGATTTTGAACATCTGACGCTGAGTCAACTATTAGTTTCCAAGCGAAACAAAAAATCAAATAAAAATAACAAATTGTTGAAATTACACTTGGTGAATTGCACCTTTCTGATTTTAGAAGACGATAAGCTAGGAATTAAAGCAAGGGGTAGTGATTTTAAATCAAAAGTTTCATCATACGGGAAAAATTTTAAATTCATGTAATTGAAACGTGCATTACAAATGGTTTATTTTAATTTTTAAATATAAAAATCTAGACATTTATCAAACAAATTTAATTTTATAAATAAAAAACACCAAAGAACATTTGCTAAAATTCCCGAAAACTCATTTTCAGCTTTCGTTGCTAAGCAAACATTTTTGATAACAATTTAAAATCCCCAAAAACAAAATTCCAAAAAATTCAGACGCTGAGTCAGCTTTTGGTTTCTATGCGGAAAGTGCTTAAAATTTGAGAATTTCACCTTGTAGAGATTATAAGAAATTATGAAACTAATTAAACAGGAAGGAATATAAATTCTGTTGAATAACAAAGTGAAACACTCAACTTTCAACAGGTATAATTTAAATATTATACTGGTTCTCACTCTTAGTAAGGGGAAGTACCTTATTTAATCTATACTTGGACATTAATTAACTTAAAAGTTCCTTGAATTTCTGCCCTAAAAATAATTATTTTAAATACTATATACAAAAGTGTTAAGCAAACGTTGATGTTCTTTGTTTACTCAATACATTTTTTATGACCTATAATTTCCACACTTAAGGTCAAAATTTGCTTAGCCTTTGTCTGGTTTTGGGGTTTACTCTTTTATATATCAATATATATACACCGATTAGTACGCGCTGACAAAGTAAGTCATTCAATAGGCTTTACATAATAAAAAACAGACAAAAAAAATATGATTATTCGACAACAACTCGAATGATAGTCCGGTAATTAGCCAGAAATATAAATACTCTTAACAACACTTGTTGATAAATCGATCTATAAGTGGGGTTGCATTGCTTGTCAAACCAACATTTCCATAGAAAAATAAATCGAAAAATCCAATACTGAACTGAAATTTCAACCACTCTGCATTATATAATAGTTTTAATTTGACAATTGAATATCCGATTGCAGATCCATTTACACAGAGTGCCGTTTGCATAGATACATATATAGTTTGAAATTATAGACCCAGCTTTGTGGACAATTTGCTCAATGGAGCACTAAATCTAAATATGTTTGAATGCACAACGAATGCTATTTATCTGGACTTTGTCAAGCGCATGATATTACCCATCTCAATTTTGCAAATCAAAGCGATTTTCTAGTTTCCATTATTGTTCTATAAATACAAAAATAAGGGGAGAGATGGACCAACGAAGTTGGAATACTCTTGGCATTACATTTTGAGATATATATAAACGGGTTTCGATTTTATTTCGTATCATTTTCAATTTAGCATGCAGATTTATTAACCCAATAAAAACTAGCATAGAAAAGCTTTCCGAATTAAATTTAATGGTATTTTAGTAATGAGTTTTTTAAGCTTGGATTTATCGATAAAAATGTCATATAAAAATATGGATAAATAATCTTAAGCTTCACTATGATTGATATATAACTTCTTATATAACTTCTTTAATGAATTAAATATATTATATTATTTATTTGTATATTTATATATATTTTTGTTGTATATTTTATATATTTATAAGTCTTCGAGCAACATAAATTAATTAAAATCAATTTTAAATAACTTTAAAAAGTATATAATATTTTAAGCCACAAGGGCAAAATGCAAAATTCTGTAGCATACATTTTAGGGCACTTTCAAGTGATTTTAAATCTAAAACATTATTCCTAAGAGGATCAACGATTTATAAATATAATCTAAGAAGTGAAATTCTTTTGTATTCGAATTCTGCAAAATATATTTTCTATATATTTCAGACCACAAAGAATCTAGGCCTATTGAAACTAGTTCATTCTTTTGACCCTAACTATGAGACCCTCCTTCAGAAAGAGCATAAAAAGAGGCTCGCTGTCATGATTTTCGATTTACACACACACACACGCACACCCATACATACACATATGGAAAAACAATGAGTGTATTGGGAAAATGAAATAAAATAAAAATAAAATGCTAGGCAAACAAGCGGCGGGCAAAGTGATTATATAAAAACCGTTACCAGTCAAAGCCGCCAACAAAATACAAAATAAAAATAAAAAACAACGAGGAAATGAAGGAGAAAAGGAAAACAGAAAATAATGCCAAAGAACGATTTCGATTTATCAGCAAAACGGAAAAGCAGAGAAAGCAACAAAAACAAAAGAAAAAAGCGCGTTTTTATCTCGCTGCTCAATTGATTTACATAATCAACGAAATCGCTTTTCACCACCCAATCACCCCACCAACCCGCCACCCCTTTGCCACCCCATCCCCTAGGTGGGGTGGGGGGGAGAGGGAAAACCAGGGACAGTTGCCTTGTCTCTCTGTGCATTTAATTAAACGCTGATTAAGTTTTATTCAATGGAGCCCCGGCGACTAGTAGATATAATATATACTATAGTACAATGGGGCAGGAATCTATGGCAAATATGTACATACATAGTATGTATGTTTATGTACATGTATGTACGTATATAGTATGTATATAGTATGGCTGTGTACATACATAGATTCGTAGATTGTTCATTGATATGGTACAACGTGTTCGAATTGACTCGCTTTTGTTAAAGTGAATAATTTAATAACGTTCTCGTTAAGATAATGAAATTAGTTCAAATAGATGCCAGTGTTTGGTCAGATAATACAGATGTTTGATTAGACGGGGTCTATAATAGACATAGGTGGGTATGTATGTATATGTTTTTGTATTTCTGAATTAATTATTATATATATATAATATTTAAGCAAGAAATAAAACTAATTCGGAAAGCCAAAGATTGTTTACCCTTCCAGTTTATAATTGAGTTATAGGAAGCTTAAAATATTCGCATTCTATAAATCAATATTTATTGATTTTTTATATGACAATTTTATCATTAAATCAAAGATTAAAAAACTCATTACTAAGCCAAAAATGCATTAATTTTAATTTGGAAAGGTTTCTTATGCTAGTTTTTATTAGGTTAATAATATTGCATACTCAATTTAAAATTTTTAAAAATTCAAATTTTTAGCCATTTTTTGAATATTTTAATGATGTAACCCCTTATCATTTTTTCAAATTTTGAAAAATTTTCAAAAATTTATTTTTTGACCGGACATACCCAGATTAATTGGGCTGTTGATGCTGATTAAGAATATATATGATTTATAGGGTCGGAAATGATTCCTTCACTGCGTTACAAGCTTCTAAGTAAAAATAATATACCCTGCAAGGTTACAACAATGTAAAGGATTAAGTAAGTGTATTTAGAAAGCAATTTTTAATTAAAGTTTATTTAAAAAATTCAAAACTTTCTTAGCTTGCCAAATTCAAACTAAATTAATTGGAAAGGTGAAATATTAATAAATAAAATTAAAAAGTCATAAAAATATTTATTAAATTTCTAATATTCTCAGCTACTTATAGATTTTTTATTTTGTGTATTGTATTAATATGTTATATTTATTTTGAAGATAAAACTCATAAACGAACTAAAGCATTTGTTTGAGATGTATAAACTCACTTGTTTATTGTGTAAGTAAATCTTATTCTTAGCTTATTAATACATTTTATTGTTAAAAATATCCTCTACATTTTTAATTCTATAAAATCCACTTTTATTTTAAGATTTCTTGAAATATTAAAACCGCATAAAACCGGATTACTCTTTTATTATTTGACCTCGTTTTAATAAAACAATTGTGGCAGCCTGGGGGCAATCAACTGATAAAAATGAACCAAGATTAAGCCCAAGTGGTGGTCATGACTCTCCATCGTTGAACTGTTAAGGCAGCCTAAGGTTAAAGCATTCTGATTAATCTAAAAATATACCCCGTAATTTGAAACCTTACCCTTAAAAATATATATATGAAAATAATTCAGCTTAATTGCCTTTGAACTCTGCGGAGGGTCGGGGGATTAGAACCCATTCAGGTGGAAATAGGAAGCATAAATCAGGTGAACCTTTTCGAATTTAATTATGAATGTAATTCAAATTCAAATTGATACTTTAAGCGGATTACATATACCATTTCCATTGACATATTCCAATTAAGGAATAAATTAGCCAGCGACACATGTAAATTAATAAAATATACGCAAAAAGTAAGAGCAGGCAGGCAGACAGGGACACAAACAAAATTATATTTACTCAAATTAAGTTGGCTAAATTCGATTTGCATACAGAACCAGTTTGCACCGATTTACTAATCAGAAGTGAGATATATAAATATGCATCGACCGGAGCTCAGAGCGTGTGAACCCACCTCCATTTTTTGTCAATGAACTAGAAAAACTAACTTTGGCCTGAGAAAATATATATCATTCCGTTTGTAAACTGTAAGTAACTGGAAAAGCTTAACTGGCCAAGGGAAAATATGTATATAAAGGCAAAGAAAGGAAAACAAATTTAAGGGAAAGAGGGAAAAACCCAGTTGCAGATAGATAAAGATGGAGGACCACAGCTGGGGCCATAAATCAGGGGAAAATTGTTGCTGAAGGAGGAAAAACTTGCCGATGAACAGAAGGTGGGAAAACTGTTGAATTATTTCCCACAGGACACACAGAAGAACACCGGCACACGCACACGGCCGTGAGGAAAACTCTGTTACATTTTCACACTCTAAGCCGAAAGCCGACACAAACAATAAACTGCCAAATTCGCATAAAATATTTTGTAGGAATTAAAACAGAAGCATATCGAATGCCCGGCTCAACTCCGACTCCGGCTCGGGGATCAGGGATCAGGAGGTAACCTCAAGGAACCCATAAATTTTGAAGAGAACCCGAGAAAATCTCCCAAGGAAAACAAAAATAGAAAATGTGTCAATGCAAACAGATATGGCAAGAACAACATTTAGCCCAGGGTCCACTTTGTTGTTGTTATTTTCCTCTTGTTCTGTTGTTGTTGTTGCTTTTGGCCATGGATCGTGGACCAAGTGAATCTGGGCCATAAAAGTGCAAAATGCTTTCCACTCGGCTGGCTTGGACCCAGTGTTTGTTACCAACCTCACCGAAATCTCCTCCGCGCGTTCCCACCACATGCGATGCACTCGTTAGGAGCAGCGAGAACCCGGGATGACACTGAGAGAAATTTGTTGGTAATCTAAATTTCTACAATATTTTTATTTGAAATAATAATTGAAAATTTTTAAATACGGATTTTGTAGCTTTTAAAATATGTTCTTATTAAGGTTGCAAATACTAAAAAGGGGTCTTAAAAAATTATGTAAAAAGTTTATTTTTAATATACAAAAATCTTGAAAAATTAGCTATAATATTTACTTTAATAATTAAAGAATTATTGCATTTTCTTTGGTCATCATCATCATCATTTATTTATGGAATTTTTAGCTTCCAACTCAGTGAAGAAATCAGTTCCGACCCTATAAAGTATATATATTCTTGATCAGCATGAACAGCCGGTTCGATCTAGCTATCTCAGACAGAAAACAATTTTTTTTTAATTTTTTGAAAATTTTATAAGGGGTTAAAATCGTTAAAATTTTCAAAAATTGGGAAAATTTTTAAATTTTTAAGGTCTTAAAAAGAGTATTCAGATTTATTATCCTAATAAAAACTAACATAGAAAATCTTTCCGAATTAAAATTAATGCTTTTTTATCTTAGTTTTGAGTTTTTAAATTTGATTTTTTGTAATTTTTTGTCATATAAAAATATTGATAAATATTAATTCAAAGAATGCGAATATTTAAAGCTTATTTATGATCGATTTACAATACGATCCGATAATTTAATGGAAAACTGCAATGATATTTCGGCTTCCCGGAGTTAGCTTTCTTTCTTGTTACTTTTTTATTTATTTAAATAATAAGCAAAATGTTTTTGAAGATTTTTAAATAATGAATAATAATAACTTCATATATATAATTATATATTATGTAATATGCACCAAAAATTTAGCTTCAAAAATGGTTACAATAATTTTTTCTGAGTGCCGGTCCAGGGACCGGACCCAACACCGGCTGACACTTGGACATGGGAAGCGGTCCGGGGGTGGCTAAAATCGATTTCAGCGCTACCTACCTCATACCTGCCGGCCAGGTTGCCAGGTTGTATGGATCTTGGGCTCGGGTGTTACCTGTTAGCCGGGCTAATGGCCAGCAGACCGCGCGACCAACATAAATCCATAAAAACATGAAAAGGGAAACGAGCCGGGGGAAAATAATTAAATTGCAATTATGTGCAAACAATTCCAAATCCGGGCGATTCGGAAAAAGTTAATTACACGACAATAAAGCGCAGAAGAAGACCATTCTTTGGCACTGTCTACACATATATATATACCTTGTATACGCAAGATGGGTTACCTGTTAGCTGTTACCTGTTAGCTGTTACCTGTCCACATCCGCACCGGGCTGATTGGCTTGGACTCTCGTCTGACTTGAGCTGACATTAATGGGTATTTGAATGCGGCTTCTGGTGCTTTAATCGGCCGACCGATGGCCCGACTGACACGGTGACACATCGTCGTCTTGGCTCGCATTACTATATCGTTAGTGTCTGGGCCCTGACTGCGGATGATCGCAATTTGTTGCTGATTTCGCGACTGGCCGGCAGTATCATCATCAGCGGCTCCAGCCCGAGTTTCCTTGTCCCAATGCCAACGCTTCACTCCCCCCCTAATGAAGATGGACAGACAGGGGATTAGTTATGGTCTTATGATAAATTAGTCTGATCCAATTGTCCGACTGTCGTCGAATTAGTGACAAGATCGGTTGGCAGGGGAAGAGCCACTTTCGCCATAGAGATCTCAATCAGTGGAGCGACTGATTAAATGAAATTTAATGATGATTGGTTGGTCAGT
This sequence comes from Drosophila bunnanda, assembly GCA_035046265.1. Lineage (NCBI taxonomy): Eukaryota > Metazoa > Arthropoda > Insecta > Diptera > Drosophilidae > Drosophila > Drosophila bunnanda. Next base: position 12,799,878 of record JAWNOB010000075.1, read on the forward strand.
TTGGTCAGTTTGGTCTGTTTCTTTGAGTTTTGAGTTTTTAAATTTGAGTTTGAGTCTGGGTCTGCGTTAATTTGGGTTTTATCAAGCAGATCGGTTGGGTTTTAGTCCGGTTTGTTTTGGTTTACCTCATGGGGTGAGGGTTCTTTTAAGTGAGCAGATATGGGCTATATATGAAAGTAAGTAAATAAAAGGGAAATTGGCAAAAGATAATTATTTTAAGGGTGTGTTTCCTTTTTTTATATATTTTCACGAAGTTAAAACAACCCAAAATTAAACAGTTAAAGACTAATATAAAGATAAGATGCGCTAAGCTTTACACCAAACATCATTGTAACAACAAGATAAGTCACGCCATACTCTAAAACAACTATAAAAACGAGCTAAGTCCCGCCATATTATTTTATTTAAGTTGATTCTAATTTTATTTATTTATGGTATTTAATCCTAGTGCGACCAGTTTAAAACCTATATTTATTGCACTAGTTAAATAATCTAATAATTTTTGTATTTAGCATAAAAGTTAATTTTCTAAAGCAATTTTAATGTGTAATCCTTGTGCTTCTTTTTATTAAAAAGACTTTGACTAAACTTACATGAAATAGAAAATATATAAACTATAAAATATATTTTATATGAAGTACAAGTTTTACAAGTTGTATTTTATAAAAAATATACATAAATATATTTTATATACAGTATGAGGTAATTTATATAAAATATATGTATAAATAAAAATATATATATATCATATTGAGTCGTCTGCCATAAAATAAGTTAGAGTCTGTTGTATTTTATATAAAATATGTATTATACAAAGTTTATTTATATATGTATATTTTTTATATAATATATTTTTCATATATTTATATATTTTATATAAAATTCAACAGACATTAACTTAGTCTTAGTCATAGAACTTCCCGTGTTATTAAACCCAAGAAAAACAGATTTGGAAACACGCATGTTTCTGGCCTGCAAGTTAAGGTATTCGTTTCCCTTTAACCTTGAAACACCATGTTGTTACCTGGCCAAAAAACTTATTTCCCAATGGGCCAGAAAACTTTAATTAGATAACCCCGGACCTGGCGGAAAGTTTAAATGTGAGTGAATTAGGTCGTCGTCGTGGTCAGGCAAAACCGAGCCCGATGACTGACGGACGGCCTGACGGGGGACTGACATTCGGGCTCTGGCCAGTTCAGGGGGCTTGGACAAGTTTAATTAGATCTGCATAGGCAATGAGGAGCCGAGGGTGCCACCGGTAAGCAGGTTAACGAACCGCTGGCCACAGTTGCTCTTCGCAGGCGAAAGGATGCGCTGGCTGGACGTCCTGGCCGGGGTCTGCATATCCCTCACGCCCGTCGCTGGCTCCATCTCCAACTCCAGTTCCTTCTCCACTCATCTCCCCCTGGACCCTTACGAGCTGCACTTGAAGCCGCTTCTCCAGCGGATTCTGTGGGCAGCCAATGTCAAGAGATGCTTCAGTGTCATCACGGATGAGATTCACTATTCCATCTACGACAGGCGATTCTTTGAGGCAGCGGGTCGACAGGTGGTACCCTTCTTTGTGCTAAGAATTAATGCCAGCGAGGATCTGCTGCGTCCCACCAGGCGGGTGCAGCTCATCCTGGAGGCCATCAAGGCCAGTGATTGTGAACTCAATCTGATCACCATACTCAATGGCTGGCAGGCTCAGCGATTTCTGCGTTTCATTTACGAGACCAGATCCTTGGTGGCCCAGAGCAAGTTTATCCTTTTGCATGACTCAAGGCTCTTCGAGCGGGATATGCTGCATTTGTGGAGTGTGTTCCTGGGCACGGTGTTTCTCAAATGGCAGTTGGATAATAGGTGGGAATTAAGGCATTAAATTTATTTAAATTAATTTAATTAAATTTAGATGAGCCACAGAAATTGATAGGTATTTTAAATCAATTTAAGTGTGGTCTAAAAGTGTGCTGAAATACTACATTTTAGGTCTGCAAATTTCATTGCAAACTCAGTACAAATTTTTCAATTGATTTTTTTCTGTTGCGAATTTTAATGGCTTTTTAAATAAATATTAATACGGAGGTTCTATAAAAATTATGTATTATGTATTATATTTTCTCAATAAATTCCTAGTATTTTTAAGCCCCCTAAAAATGTTAATATTTTTAACATAAAATTCTATAAACATTTTTAATTTCTTCTGCCAGATTCATCATCTCCACAATAGCTTTTCCTGGCATTTTAAGTGGCGTTTTGGTGTTAAAAAATATTGCCAATTGGGAAATGGGAAAAAGTGTCAATGGAAGAGTTCTCTTTGCAGATAAAACTAGTAACTTGAAAGGTAAAATAATGATAAATATATATGCTCTAGGTATTTATAATATATTATTTTGTACTTGTAAATATATATGCCATAAAGTTCTACCTAAAATAATATTCAAAGATCCTTTTCCTTCCAGGTGCCTCTCTGCCAGTGGCCATTTCCGAGCATGTGCCCATGGTTATGTGGTTAAACACCACAAATAGTTACCAAGGCGTTGAAGTGGAGATCATGAATGCCCTGGGCAAGGCTTTGAATTTCAAACCCATTTACTACAAGCCAAACCAAAGCGAAAACACGGAATGGGAGCTAGGTGGGGATGGTTATGGCAATGGAAATTCCGATGGATATAGTGAAAATGAAACCAGAATAGACTCCATGCTTATAGAAGAGGTGGTGAGTTTGAATTTTTATAATTACATATCATAAAAATTATAGTTTAATTGTATTTATTTAAATAATTCCCTACCTCTCGTCAGGCTTCTCACAACGCGCGCTTTGCCATCGGTGACTTGCATCAGTTTCAGGTGTATCTGCAATCTGTGGAGTTGAGTTTGCCACACAATTTCGACTGTCTGACCTTTCTCACGCCGGAATCCTCCACGGACAACTCCTGGCAGACCTTTATCCTGCCCTTCAGTGGCGGCATGTGGGCGGGTGTCCTGCTGTCCCTGTTTATAGTGGGCACTGTGTTCTATGGCATTAGTTTCCTGAATGCAATCCTTACCAGAGGCGGTTCTTCGGGTTTCTTTCGCTGCCTTAGAAGGAACCATGGGGTTCCCCTTGACCCAAAGATATATCGCCGTCTTAGTTTTAGGATAGCCATAGCTCGCTTTCGTCCTTTGAAAGGCTCCAGGAGTCCTCGAGATCTATTTGATGATTATGCCAACTGCATTCTGCTTACGTATAGCATGCTCCTCTATGTAGCCTTGCCCCGAATGCCCCGGAATTGGCCATTGAGGGTTCTGACGGGCTGGTACTGGATCTACTGCATCCTGCTGGTGGCCACTTATAGGGCCAGTTTTACTGCTATTTTGGCCAATCCCGCAGCGAGGTAAGAAATTTAATTTAAATATATTTATATATATATTTTAAAAATATTTTTATATTTATATTTATTTTAATTTCTAGAGTTACCATTGACACCCTGGAGGAACTACTGCTCTCCCATATTCCTCCCTCCGCAGGTGTCTCTGAAAACCGTCAGTTTTTCCTGGATGCCAGCGATGAAGTGGCCCAAAAAGTGGGCCTGAAAATGGAGGTGATTAGCCAAATGGAGGATCTGGTAAAGTATATTTGAATACATAATATTTGTTATTATTTTTCCCTAAGAACCACAACAAATCATTTAAAAATAATTAGGACAAGTCCGATTCATATCAGGCCTTAACAAAGATCTTAAATTACTTATCGTGATATATAACTACTGCCGACGTTATCAAAATGTCGTAGCAATGAACTTTAAACCACAATTTAGAAAAACAAAAACCTGATTTAACTAGTTTTTAGAGTGTTATCTCTTCTGATAAGTGTATTTGGCCACATTTTTAATTTAGAGTCATTATTTTTTTAAGCCTTCAAGGTAAACTGAGGTGATATGAAAAGTATATAGGTGACTTAATGGATTATATTTGTATTTTAGTAAGTTGGAGAATTACAAATGGGGAAATTTATAGACAAACCAATTTGTTTTCTTTTAACTATGCTAACTTATTGATTTATTAAACTTAAAACACTTTACATTTCTCCATTTACTTTTAAGTTTGCAACTTTACAATCTTCTTTTTTTTAACCATAAAAATATACCCTTTACCCTTTTAATTTTTATGTCTACTGATGTTGATGTTATTTCCATAGAATCAAAAATATTTTTTCTTTTCTGTTTAAGTTTACCTTTAAATTTGGCATATAATTTCCTCACGTGCTAAAATAAAATGTGTGAAAACCAACACTTGGTTTAATATAAACCGCAGGCCCCCCTCTATTAGTTGTGTAATTTATTTATTTAATTTTTTATTAACCACAATATAATACGAATAATAATGAAAGACTCCCCTGGCAGACAGCACGCATAGCCAAGGGTCAGTGTGCCTACTACGACAATGAGTTCTATTTGCGATACTTACGGGTGGCTGACGATTCCGGATCTGGCATTGGATCCACTTTACATATCATGAAGGACTGTGTGGTCAATATGCCCGTAGTCCTGGCCATGGAGAAGAATTCGCCTTTGAGGATACGAGTGGACACCTCTATACAACACCTGACCGAGGGGGGTAGGTAATCCTTTAAAGATATAACAATATATAATTATAAAGATTTAAGGCCTAATAAACAAGTGGCTGAAGGATGCCATCCAGCGACTGCCCGCGGAGGCTCCTGCCCAACAGGAGGCTCTTATGAATCTACAAAAATTCTGGAGTTCCTTTGTGGCCCTGGGCATTGGCTATGTGGTCTCCATAGTGATCCTGATGATAGAGAGATGGCACTATAGACACATTGTGATGAAGCATCCCATGTTCGATGTCTACAATCGCAGTTTGTACTACAACTTCAAGAGGTTATATCCGGAACAATAAAATGATGACTTGACAAACAATTTATGATTAATAACTTTGGTTAATATCACCAGTAGGTTCAAGTACAATCCTCCAGAAGATCCTATAAAGTCATAATATATTCACACACATTCCTAATATTTATAATTGCTGGCGGCAAATGACAAATGTCTATATAGTACTCAGGGCAGGGCAATTGAGAAGCTGAAAAGTCTTCATTGACGCACTAAGGGGCCGGAAAATGCTGAGCCGGAGAATCTTCCATATCGACGGGGCCTTGGCGCAGATGGATGGATATAGTGCCATTTATCACGAGCCCGGTCCAGAGTGGCCTCAAGTACCAGTGGCAATGTGGTGAATAAATTCCAAGATTCCGAATTCCGTGCCTCAATCACTTGTGGTAAATACTGATTTGCATTGTTTATGAGTTAATGCACATTAGGCATTATTTGTTTATGGCGATATCAGAAATCCTGGGAAAGCTGAAATGATAAAAGCCCATAAATAAAACGGTTTTTAAGTGCCAGACTAAACCCAAACAGCCCCAAGACCCCAAACATTTCTATATTCGTAATGAAATTCCCCTCGACTGCACATATGTATCTGTATCTGTATCTGTATCTTTTGGTTATATAGTGCGGGGCTTAGGGGCACTTCAGAATCTGAATGGGCTTGGGTAGAAGGAAATTAATGAGGAAAGTGATGAGGTAGCCAGAACACAGACGTGTTGCCAAACCATAAACAACCCAAAGGTTAATAACAATCATAATAATTAATAAGATATTTTTGTCTAATTTTTATTTGTTGGTTTTCTTTTTGAAATAAAGAAAATACCCTAAATTGCCTAACAGGTAATTTCAAGATGATTGAAACCTCTTTAATAAAAACAATTTTGAATAATAATGCTAGATTTAATATTAAAAAATATTGTACATAAAATTTAAACTAAAAAAGACCGCAAACCATGAAATCTAATCTAAATTAAAACTGTTCAATTATAAAAAAAAACCTTATTTATTAATTAACTCTTTTTTCTTGTCAAGAATTTAATTGCCAATGTTTCCGCCTGAGCGCTGAAAATTAAATTTATATATTTATTAGCCAAAATATATACACAAATATTTAATTTCATTTATTTTCGAATTCCCAAAGCTGGTGTTTTCGCCACCATGAAATTGTTTCGCTTTGTTTTGCAGTTTTTTATGCATACATATTAATGGGTTGTTTTATTTATTTTGTTTTAGCTGCAGCTTGTTGTTTATATTTCTATTTCATATAATTTAATTAGTTTTGCTTCACTTTATTTCCCTCTTGCATCCGACTCTTGCCGTAACAACATTCTACTCGCTCTCTATTTTTTCCTTTATAAAGTTGTGTATTGTATTTTTTATCATCCGTCATGGTTTCAGTCTCGACATCATTCAGACACGGGAGTTTTCTTGTTTTTTATGTTTTCCATCCCCCAGAAAAATATTTACCTGGGGGGCTTGTGAATTTAATTAAAGTTTGTTGCTAGGTATTTTGATTTAGTTGAAAGACTGCTTTAATTTTAAAAGTCAATATTTATAGCTAGGCAAGAGGTTATTTATTATTTATAATTAAAACTAACAAAGCTTTTTTCAGAATTCTAATAAAATTTTTCTAGATTTTATATCAGTTCAGCTAAATTTCGAATTTTGAACATTTTAACCTTCAGGATGAAGTTTTAACTTAAAATTCCTAAAAACAAATAACTTTATGCTTCGTAAAAAATTAAATTTATATCCAGAAAGGATACTCAGGAAGTATAAATACCCTTTCATGGTATTTTTTGATAATAACTTAGCTTAAATATACGCATTCTTTGAATAGATATGAACATTGTTTCGATAAATCAAAACTTAAAGAAAACATAAATAAGCCAAAAATGCATTAATTTCAATTCGGAAAGCTTTCCTATGCTAGTTTTAATTAGGTTAAAAAGTCTGCATACTCAATTTAAAATTTAAGAAAATTAAAATTTTTTACAAATTTTGAAAATTTTAACGATGTAACCCCTTATAAAATTTTGAAATTTTGAAAAATTTTCAAAAATGTATTTTTCAACCGGACATGGCTAGATCGACTCGACTTTTGATGCTGATCAAGAATATATATGATTTATAGGGTCGGAAATGACTCCTTCTCGGATTTTGACATTTCTGACTATAATATAATACCCTGTAGGAGAACCTGAATTATATATGGGAATTCAGTCAATCCCCTGAATCAAAAATAAATCATAACACCGCAAAAAAATCATTAATTTCAATTCGGAAAGCAGGTTTGTGCTAGATTTTATTAGGTTAATAAATCTGCATACTCAATTTAAAATTTAAAAAAAATTTAAATTTTTGTCAATTTTTGAAAATTTTAATGATGTAACCCCTTATCAAATTTTGAAATTTCGAAAAATTTTCAAAAATTTGTTTTTTGACCGGACATGGCTAGATCGACTCGGCTTTTGATGCTGATCAAGAATATATATGATTTATAGGGTCGGAAATGACTCCTTCATAGCTTTTCAAGTTCGTGACTGAATTTATAATACCCTGCAGGTGTATAAAAATATATAGATCCAAAAACCAAAACATTCTCTTATTGTTTCCATACGAAATGTGTATATCCATACGAGAACAGACTACGAGAGATATCTTTATGCAAAGCCTTACGTATTCATTACTCATAATCGCCTTTAAATTTATCCCAGTACGTTGAACCTGAAAAAATGCTCATTCAAAACAACAATTTTTGTTTCTTTAAATTTTTTGTTTATTTTTGTCTTCGTTTATTTTTGTTTATCTAAAACTATTGGAGAAATAAAATAACAAGAAAATAGGACACAGTACGGAAAACAATTCGTTCATCTCTCTATCTGTTTAAATACTTAAAATATACAATTTTAAAAAATCTTTATCGACGGCTGTTAATTAGTTGTATTACTTTTAAAATAATATTTAAAACCAGGCAACTGCTCCTGGAACTCCTGTTTCGTTGGACATTTTGAAATCGCTAAGAAGTCTTTATTTATATATGTAGTATATATATATATTGTCTATTGCTTAAGCTGACTTGGGCGTTGTGGAGTTAAATGTATATTCTTTAAAATACTTGCTGCTGTAAATGTTAAAAATCAAATCCATATATATAATAATATCCAGAGAGCAGTTGCAACATGGACACCGACACCGTTTGCCTGATACTTGACATTTTTAGTTTGCTTCAAGGATAAATACTTTAACAATTTAGCTGGTTTAAAAGCGAATACCACATATGCTCCATTTATATAGTACTAAACTAGACATACTCAGCTAGTGTGTTGTTGTTGTATGCACGTATAAAACTATATATCATACCATATCATAATAATTTGTTATGTAAGCTACACACACCTTCCTCCCATCGAGTGTTTTTGCATAAATGTACATATATAAAAACCTACAGACATGAGACTTTATGAGTAACTTTATCTCTGGAGAATCCTAGGATTGGTTTTGGGCCAAGAAAAGGTCTGTTAATGAACGCATTACACTTTGGATTCCAATTACAAAATCAATTCAATTCCTTTTTGGTCAGCTATTCTTAAAATAATATTGTTTGTTCAGCACAAGGATTGCAGTCGTCCTTCTCCACAAACCCTTCACTAAGCCTAGGACGCATCTGAGTATTTTCCTTACGTTGCTTGCACCCTAGCCGACAATGATAGAAGCTGTTTTTAAAAAATATAATCAATTTAAAATTAGTTTTGTTTACAGGAAACTCCGCAAGGCTTTGAAAAATATGTTTGCTATTCTCTGATTCTTGTTAGTTGACTTTAGCGAGTAAAGAGCTCATCTATGGCTTTTTGTGGACAGATCAGAAGTGAGTAACTCTTGTTCCATTTATTACGATTATTCGATGATCTTCGGTACTTCAAATTATAAGCTTTAAATAAATAATTCGAGCAAGCCGAAAGGGGATAATAATGCCAGCTTTTAAAGTCTAGTAATGAAGCTTGATTAACTCGGGGAAGGTTATGCCTATATCGCTTCATCATCAATTGCTAAGAAATACAATATGTTATACATATATATGTATATATATATATAGTATATATAGTTATTTATCGAATTTATATATATCACTGTTGCTGGTTTGTGTGTTTCATTTTCTGGTGGCCCACTTACTGGGCTGCAGCTTCGCCGGATTCTGCTTCAAAAACATCATCAGACTCCTGGCCCACATAGTCATCGTCATGCTCCACATCCTCCTCCTCCTCATCCACCTCCTCGTTCTCATCGTAGTCATCGGGATATTCCCCAAACTCGGAGGACTCACCAAGCGTCCAGGCGTCGTTTTCCACGGAGTTTCGGGGGCTGTAGCTGACCCCGCCGCTCGTAATGGTCAGATTGTTGGCCGGCCGCAGCACACTGTATGCGAAAAACATCAATTAGTAAATTTTGTTTCATTTAAGGCTTGCAGTATATTCATATATGCAAAAAATTTGGATGGATTTATGTATGAATGCGGGGTACTTTCACTCGAGAGTACTTATCTAGCGATTTCTAAGGAAGCTTTTAATTGGTGTCTATGTGTTAGCTGGGCTGTCTACTGACTGGCTAATGTGGGGTTAAGTGGTTAGGCGGTTTATTTCCGTGGTTAGAATGGGGCATGTTCAATGTGATGTCGGTTAGGCTTTAAACAGGACAAACATTTGTACACTTTACAAAAACCATTTTAGGAATATTAGTCAACAAAGTAGATACTTGTGTATGTTTTATGCTTGGTTAAATTGAGGGTTGCATCAATTTTGAATAAGTAACAAAGAATTTTGTAAACTTTAAATGCAACAACGCTTGCGTTTTGATTTATGGGAAATTGATTAGGGGTTTTTAAGAATGGATTGTCTTGGAATTGGTATGAAAAATCGTAATTGGAGACCTTAATTTAATAAAAACATAAAGTTGTCAGTTATTTATATTAATTTTGTAAGAAATAACATTAAACACACAACTTGTAAAGGTTATATTGAACAATATTTCATAGGTTTATAATATAAGTATATGCCTTTGAGCTGGGATATTTATAAAATGGAAAATTAATGCAGAAAGTATTGTATTTCGCATTTAGCTTTGAAATATTTAAATGTATTTCCATAATATCGATCTTTCGATTTATATATATGGAATATATGGAATATATTTTAAATATAACTAGTTTAAAGAATTGAAATATAAGAAAATATATGCAATTTTCAAATAAAATATCCTTTAAGTATAGATTCAGTATCTATAAATCGATCTTAACGATGGTTTCATACAAAACCTCTCAATCGCTTATTAAAATCCCCTCAATTTCAATTTCCCTAATGATCTGCCAATGTTTATGAGTTAATATATAATATAGATCGATCGATGCAGTTAGTATGCAATCTCCGAGAGCATTTCACGGCGCGTACTCATTGCTTGGCCAAACAAAATCAAATGAAGCCGCACGCAAGACAAATGAACTAACAAACTGACGAACGAACGAACAAATTGGTCGAGACAATTGCACAACGGCGAAACGAAGAACAAAATGATTGATATTTATGCATATAACAACGTTCAACAGTATTTACTACAACTGAGAGAATTCTTCTATTACATTGGCATTCGGATCTTCGGCTGGCTTGGCTTGGCTCTCGTTGTATATTTTTATTCAGTTGTCGTGTTGCATTGCAAAATCGTAAGTATATTTATTTTTTTTGTGGATACTATGCAAGATAGATCAATTTTTCAAATTGATCGTTGTTCGATTCGATTCGATTCGATTCGGCGATTGTAACTGGCACTAGAATTCGATTATAGTGATACAATCTGCTGCTGACACTGCCGCTGCTGCTTGCACCGTGTTAGGATCGCGTGGCATGTATTGTTGGTGGAAAGTAATTGGTTTTCTGTTTTCGGTTTCGTGGAAAGATAATAGACTGAATGTTTGCGTTGTGTAGAGGTTGTATGGCTCAGAAATCGGTAACTAGCACACCATCCGTTGGTCATAACTGTCCACGGCGGTAGTGGGAGCGTGATGGTCTACCGATTGTTATTGGTGGAGTGTTGGTGTGTTTCGTGGTGTATTGGTGTATTTTTATTTTTTTGGGTGTACAGAAATTAAAGAGAAGAAATCAATTAGCAAAATTATAAGTACAGGAATGCTGGATATCAATTAGGACTTAGTTCCTACTCATCCGATTCAGCTGAGCGGTGTTAGCTTACTCGCTTCTTAGCCACTACTTAAGAGTTAAAATCAAGAGAGTAAAAAATCAAGAGCTTCATCTAGGAGTGAGTCATGAGAAATAGTTGGATTACAGCTAATGTATATATTTGTCTATGTCCAGAACAACGCACCTTTACCTCTAGCCGCGAAATTACCCATAACCTTAAGCTAATAATAAAAAAAGAACCAAAATTAAAGGTTACAAAACAAGTTCACATAATTGAAAATATGTATATACTATATGTTGTAAATCATCAATGTAAGAGTGTCTCGAAAAAATTTACTTAAAAAATCGTACTCTAAGATTCCTAAATGAAAAAAAAGAACTAAGCTTTATAAATATATACCACATACATATATATTATATATAGCCACAAAAATACATATAGATTAAATTAATTAATTAATAAAGTGTGGGATCTGCACTGCATTTTAAGAAAACGAAATAGCTTGGCTTACTTCTGGGAAAAACTAGCTGCTGGCTTTACTCTTATAAAATATATTTTAAATTTAAATTTATTTATACCTTTCTAGTTAAATTCTTTAATTGAAAATAGAAACGATCTGCCAAAAATCCAAAAGTAGGTTATTTTTTAAATTAAAAATAGAAACAGGAAGTCTTTAAATGTTGGATTGCGTCTTAACAAGAGATTTATTTAGAGAGGAAACTCGATATATCATAACGAAATATCAACATTTAATATATGAACAAATATTTAAGAACATTACCTACCAACTAGTGATCTATTTGTCTGTGGTCCTCAATTAAAATTGTTATAAACTTAATATGAGTCATCTAACAGAAAGACCTATCTACCAAAGGACCTTCCTATACACGCAAAACCCAAAGACCATTTAATTTACCTCTCGAAAGGCACTTCCTCGTCGGCCATATCGTTCATCTGTCGCTGGGCCTGGTTGGTCTGGGCACGACGCGCCTCCTCCTTCTTGCGGCGATCCTCGGCGGCCGCCTTCATGGGATCGTAGGTTGAACGCCTCTTCCACATGGCCATCTCGGCTTCCTTTTGCTTGTTAACTGCAAATGAGACAGAAATGATCAATTATTCATGAAAATATATAATTATATGCTATAAATTTCCAACCTGAGAGATCACGTCGCACGGCAGACGAGGCTCTGCCTCCCGAAGTGCCGCCACCCAACGATGTAGTGCTGGTGTTCATGGCAGAGGCTGCACTTCGCACACTCCGATTGCTGGCGCGCGTTCCCTCGCCACGACTGAGACCCATGGAGGAGGCACTGGGACTGCGTTTCATTTGATCGGCCGGCTTCAGGGTGCTCTTGGAATCGTTCTTTCGCAGAAAGTTATTAGACTGCGCTGACTTGTACTTGGAGATGTCTAGATATTTCGGCTGCACCCGCTGACCGCCGCCAGGATTGGAGTTGACACCAGCGCTGGCCGTTTGCAGTAGCTGCTTTTTGGCATTGGCCAGCGAACTGGGCACCTGCTGGGCCAATCGACTGAGACTCGTTTCCCTGGGCATGGACTGGCGCGTGTTTCGTGTGCCGCCGGATCCTGGCGCTGCCCTGGGCGCGCTTTTTATACCCCGGCGCGGCATCTCCGGCGTGTTGGGACAGGCCACCAGACCAGCTCCACTTTGTGCAACGCTCAGCTTGCCAGCAGCCGGCGCTGAAGTGGGTTTCACTGGAGCCTGGGATCCTCCGCCGGCTACGCGTTGCTTGCTCCTCTCTATCCGCATCAGCAGGGCCTTGTTCATGCGTGTGTTGCTCAGCGGCACCGAACCTTGTGTTCCTTCGTGTTCCTGTTCCATGTCCTCCTCCTCATTGCTGGAGTAGTAGGCCCCGGTGGTGCCCATTTCGTCCTCGTCGTTGATGTAGTACTGCAACTCATTGTCGTAATCGCTGTAGGCCTGCTCGAAGTTGTTGCTGCTCGCGGACTTCTTCAACTGCTGCTGGTAGTGAGCGGTGCTCAGGGCATGGGCGTGTCGGGCAGCGGGCGGTGTGTAGAGGTTCTGGAAATTGGGACGTGCCTGCCGCACTGGATGTTGACCCTGCTGCTGCTGCTGCTGATGCTGCTGGAAGCTGGTCGAACGACGCAGCGGCGACAAGGGACTGGCAGGAGCTACAGGCTCATCCGGCTCCACCTCCTGGCCAGGATCGTATTCCAGCGAGTTCTTGCGACGACGCAACTGCTTGAGCAGATACTCGCCGCTGGTCAGCAACTGCAACTGCGCCTCATTGATGCTGCTGGTCATGAGGGCCCGGTGGAGCGGCGATCGTCTGTAGCCACCGCCCGCTCCCGCTCCCATCATCCCGGATTCCAGGCTGTGCTGCGGGCTACTCTGAGCCGGTGACTTGACGGAGCTCCGGCGGGAGAGTGACTGCTGCAGGTTGCTTATAGCGGCAGCTGTTTGCTCCAAATACGCATCCGTTGGTGGCCGCGAGCGACTGGCACTGCGCGCACGGCCCAGCGTGTGCAGCGGCGAGGGAATCTTGCTGGGGCTCTTGGGTGGCTTATATGGTGGCTCCATCCCTCCCTGGCCGCCATGGCTGCACAACGCCGGATCGCTGGCGTAGTCACAGTCACCCAGCAGGCGATATCGCTCGGCCAAGTTGCGATTCAGCTTGGCGGCAGCGGCATATTGACGCTGCTGTTGCTGGTTGTACAGGCTGAGGCTGTCATCCGTCAAGGAGTCGCCGCCGGTGTCCGAGCAATTGTAGCTGCGTGTCATTAGTTGCTGGAAAAGGGTAAAAACATGAAGGAATTAGATGTTGTAAACTTTTTAAAAGGAAAATAGATGGGATTTTAGGTTTAAAAAAGAACAAATTTTAATGTAATATATTTTAAATTATTAATATTTAATAATAATGCAAATATTTAAAATTTTGACCCATTGGAATGCCCATAAAAGCGTGCTACAATTTTTGCATTTTCCCGTAGCAAGGGGTTTGTGTCTGTACTAAGTTGTAGAGTTTTTACAGCTTGATGTAAAATATATGTAGACAAAATGCAAATTTAAGAGGAAATTTAAGTTTGTTTTAAAAAATATAATTTAAAATTATTTCTGCTTGGTGTTTGCTTGGTTTAAATTCAAAATAAATTAAAGATGTGTTATAAAATCAATAAAACTAGATTAAAACAATTTTATAGTGTGAAATGAAGCCAAGATTATGAGCTTCAAAATCAAAATGTTTACAAAAAATAATTGCCAGACTGAAGACGATGATGAATCATTATATTCGCTATCTAATCTCTAAACAGGCAGCTAAACAAAAAAATTAATAAGTAAATAAACTCTACGTAATAATGATCAAAATATAAAACAGATATTTCATAAAAATAAATAAAAGTCACTAATACGTATTCCCAAAATGGTTAAATAGTGAGTCACCAAGCAAATTGGATATTTCCATTTATGTAAATCCAGATTTACTCATCTTCCCGGCTTGAAACTGGTTCTGGAGCTCACCTGTGCTTGGGCCTGCTGCTGTTGCTGCTGCTTCCGGCGACTGGCGCTGGTTCCACTCACATCCTGCGCCAGACTACGCGCACGAGCATTGCGTGCCCATTCCTGGATCCAATCCTGCTTGGTCTGTGCCGTCTGCAGCAGGACGGCCTCTGATCCCTGAGTTGTGCTTGTGGGCGTTGTGGGCGTCTCCGGTAACTGATGATGATGATGATGATGGTGCTGTTGCTGCTGCGGCTGCTGTTGATTGGTACTGGTGGTGAACACATTCAGGCGGTACTCGGCCTTCTGGCGATCTGTGGCCGAACCAGCCAGTGCCTGGGTATGCCTCAACTTGGCCTCGTTGCTCACATACTCGGAGCTATCGATCTGCGAGGTGGACAGACTGTGCGAGTGCCGGGTGAGCTTGGGATGTGTGTCCAGGGCACGTTGTTTGGCGAGCACACCGCTGGTGGTGACACTGGTGAAGCAGCCCACATCCGCTGCCGGCGAGGGAGGAGTGGGAGGCGATAGAGGAGCCGGCTGGCGCAGCACGCGGCTCTTCAACTGATCCAAGTAGGCGCCTATAAAGGAAAAACATGTTATCAATATCTTTCTTATTAATTTTGACCAAGTTTCTTACCTGTGGAGCTTCTTTGAGCTGGTGGCAGTTGCTCCTGCAGCGGTGTTTCATGGTAAAAGTTCACCTCCAACACATTACTGCCTCGATTCGCCTTGACCGGCAATTGTTTTGGCCGCATCTTGACAGCAGCTCCTCCTCCTGCTCCTACCTTCTTACCATTCCTATCAATGTTCATGAGATCCTTTTGCTCCTCCGTGTAGTTGTCCCCGTCGAGGGTGTATGTCCCCGCCTCGCTCACTGCGTCATCTGCTAGATTTTTGCCATCCGCAAGCGGTGGCTCTGGACAGAGCATCTCCACCTGGCGCAGGGCCAGCTGCATGGCCGTGGAGCGCGGTGTAAATTGATTGGTCGTTCGATTGGCCACCAGATTGGATGTACCCTTGGTGGCCGCCGGCGGCGCAGGCAGCTTGGATCTACTAGCGGGTCTCGGACCCGCTGCGGTTGCCTGCGTTGGTTCTGCTGCATTGGCCGAGCTCCTGGGCGACCAACTGTGCCGCTTGGAGGCATCTCTCACCCGGGACGCACTGCGATCTCTCACCCGCACCTTCACCTGCACCGGCGGCGCTTGTTCGCTGGAGGGCGTGGCCGCTGTCAGTGAGGATATATCGTCGGCCATGCTGCTTCCGGCATCCAAGCTGCTGCGCTGCGAGTGCCGGCCACTGTTTGAGGTCGTGGTGGTGGTGGTATTGTTGTTATCCTTCTCCGTCTCCAGCTTCGACATGGAGGCACCGCGCTTGTGCCGATTCTGGAAGCGCTCCATCATATTCTTGTAGCGCGCCGCCTGAGCCGCAGCATCGTTCTCCGTGGCATCGTCAAAGTGGTCAATGGTGAAGGCCAGAGACGCCTTCGTGGTGGCATTCGACTCGCTCGAGTTCTCCTCCTCGTCGGCAGCTGGCTTCGGGGAACTGCCAAGTGGCTGCTGCTGGTTCGCTCTGCTCTGTGCTGCGGCTGCTGCAAGGCGAGAGAGCAGACACACAATTAAATTAGCATTTATTTACAGTTATTATTATTACATTTATTATTGGCGTTTATGCGGTGAAAACGAAACTAAGTTGCTGGCGAGGAACGTTACAAAGAGAGATACAAGAAAGTAGCCGAAGAATAGTGGAGAAAGATACAGGAGCGGCCTTAGATAGTTGGGGGGTATTTACCAAGAAGATTTATTTTATTAAGTTTTAAAATATTTATTTGTTAATTAATGTATTTAATTATTTAAGGCTGACTAAAATTGGTAGATTTCATAAAAAATAATATTTTCTAATATGAAATCTAATAATAATTATAGTCAGAAGTTTGCAAAGCAATGAAGGAGGCACTCTCTCTGCCTCTCCCTCCCTCTGTACCTCTCTCTTTATCTCTATTTTTCGGGGTGTCGATCTCTCTCGGTGCTTCTCTAGAGATGCCTCTTTCTCTTCATCTCTCTCTGCCTATTTCTAGAGACATAACTTTCTCTAGCGCTCTCATTTCTCTGTTCTCTTTACTTGGGGACTATAAATAGAGGCGCCTCCCTGGCACTGCCCTCCGTTTACATCTATGGTGATGGCGGTGTGTCTAGCTCTCTCAGTACTTCTCTGGAGATGCCTCTTTCTCTTGATCGCTCGCTGCCTATCTCTAGAGACATGAATATCCCTCGCGCTCTCACTTACTCTGTTCTCTTTACTTGAGAACTATAAATAGAGGCGTAGCCATCGCGCTGGCTTCAGTGTATCCGAGGGCCCCCTGCTCTATACGTCTTTGGTGATAAGTGGCAGTGATAGTGATATTGATTAACCTTCGACCCAAAAAGTATCACTTGAGCAATGCAATACATCTGGATAATCAGGAAGAAGCTTAATTCGATGATACAATGACAAGCCGAATTGAAGTCACTAAGAATATAGCTCTACACTAAAAGGAAAAAGGGTAACCGGATGTCATCTACTGGGGTAAGTCTTAACCACAATTATATCATATATATGTATATATATATATAGATGCTATTTTAGTGATCTAGATTCTAGAATAAGCTGTGTATTTATTTTCCAATTAACTTTTTTATTGCCATGGACTTCATTATATATTTCTAATTTAAAGTGATATAGTAAAGCTTTACTTAATTATAAATTATTGATTGAATATTGATTTCTTACACTGACTATAGTTTCATAGATAAACCTTCACTTTGATTTCATTTTGCTACATTGAGAGAAGGAGTCAATTCTGACCCTATAAACTATATATATTCTTGATCAGCATGAACAGCTGCGCCGATGTAGACATATCTGGTAAAAATATATTTTTTTTTAATTTTTTCAAAATTTCAAAATTTCATAAGGGGTTGCATCGTTAAAATTTTCAAAATTTGAAAAAAAATTTCATTTTTTAAATTTAAAAACTTAGTAAACAGATTTGTTAGCCGTATAAAAACTAGCATAGGAAAGCTTTCCGAACTAAAATTAAAGAATTTTTGGCTGAGTTATGATATTTGAAAAACTTGGATTTATCCAAAAAAAAAAGCATATAAAAATTCTTTATTTGTATACCCTTGAAGGGTATTTTACTTTTAGTCAGAAGCTTGTAACTCATGAAGGAGTCATTTCCGACCCCATAAACCCTATATATTCTTGATCAGCATTAACAGCCGAGTCGATCTAGCTATGTCAGGTCAAAAAATAAATTTTCAAAAAATTTTCCATTTTTTCAAAAAAAGATAAGGGGTTACATCATTAAAATTACCAAAAATTGGCAAAAATTTTAATTTTTGTAAATTTCAAATTTGGTATGCAAATTTATTTACCTACTAAAAACTAGCATAGGAAAGCTTTCCGAATTGAAATTAATGAATTTTTGGCTGAGTTATGATATTTGAAAATTTTGATTTACCAAAAAACTGGCATATAAAAATATTGTTAATATGCCTATAATTGTACATAAATAAATAATAAAAAGTAGCACAGAAAAGCTATCAAAATTGAGATTAATGCATCCTAAAAACAATTTATGGTTTAAATTTTGTACGTTTTACGTAATACTGTTCCCTGGAAATATTAGACACAAGCTTTCTATCTAGATGACCCTGTCCATAGCCACATATATTCAAGGGCCCCCGGTGTATCGCCCACCTGCAGTCAGATCAGATCCCTCACCGCTTCCGCTAACAATTTCTATACGTTTCCGCGGCCAAGCAAAAGAAAATCAAACAATTTACTTTCCGAGCTTTGCCACGCGAAGTGGCACACACACACACACACACACACACTATACACTACAGGGGGAGGGTAAGGGGGAGGAACCATCTAGGGGTATGGGTCTCAGAATCGTGATCTATGGATGGGTAGCTTCCACACGTATGTACTATATAAGGCGGTCGGTCGACTGGCTTTTGGCCGGCAAGTGAAGGTTAGAGTTCGGTGATTTCGGTCAATTGCAGGTTTTTTATTTGGCCAAGTGGAATGAATGGAGGGTCGTCTTGGGGGATGGGTTCCAGGGACAGAGACCCACAAAAAAAAAAAAAACTTTTACGCTCTAACAAACTTCCCGTTTCGTTTCCAATGAAAATATATCTTGAAATTGCTTTATTCCATATTTAGCATAGATTTCGCAGTCAGTATTTTCAACAAGTTTTTGGTCACGAACCAAAATCATTGGAAAAAATTGGCAAACCTAACATTATAATCAATATTCGGATGGGTAATTAAATTAAGAGTCAAGGTGATAAAATATAGATATAATGTAAAAATAGCAGAGATAAAACTATAGTAGTTAGTTAGTTATATATCATATCTAGCAAGAGATTAATGAAGACTCAAAGACTATGTTTAATGTTGTGCGTTTAGTTCAACGTTTTGGCAAATTATTGTATTTAAGTCCAATGATTACTTTTAATGGGTACTTGTAATAATAGTTCCGCATTAAGCTTAATCATTTTTGATAAGCATAAATTAACTTATTGCAGTAATTGTATCTTAGCTGAGTTTCTCATATATCAACCTCAAATGCAGTTGAGGCTACTTTAGAGGAAGCTTTGAAGGGTGCTAAAATTATTATAAAAATAATATTTATATTTTCTTTATTCTCAGTTTTCTTATAAAGATTTGTGGGAAACTTTAGCTCAAATATCTTTCTTTGTTCTCAATTTTCTTATAAACATTTGTGGGAAACTTTAGCTCAAATATCTCAGGTAATTTGTTTATTTATGATCTTGTATATTTATAATTTATTTATTTATTGTTTGTTTATTATTATTATTAATTACATAAGTAAACACACTGCAAAATATATGCTTCGTTTACATATTTCCTATAAAGATATAACTTTGAATAATTTGAATTTGGTTATTTAAGTTTAATTCTCTAGGTTCCATAATTTCCTGAACCAATTTCAAGCCCAACTAGACCATAAATCATTAATACAATTTTCTGTTAATAAGATAATCCTACTATAATGTATCGCAGGAAGTTGGTTTTGAATCTAGAACGACATTATTCGGTTGTCGGTTTTGAACAAAAATTGCAATCTAATTTGGCAGGAAATATTTTCCCCCTCCGCTCCCTTCCATGGTGCAAGGCAATCACCGGTAGACAATAGACCACAATAGGTAACGACCAACGGTAATTACGCTGCCCACTGTGCATGGCCATAAAATGTCTTCTATCGAGTTATCGTAGCAAACGCTCCCCCCGCCAGCTCTCAGCTCCGCCAAGTGGACCATCGGAGCAACAATTCAAAACTGTTGGCACAACGCACAAATGCCGGGCTTTACTATTTGCCATTATTAATATTATTATTGCCCATTGCCGGCTGTCGAGTGGCTTGTTGTTCACTAAAGAAAAATAGAAAAATATACACTCCTTTGTTGGGCTTTATTTTTTAGCCGCTTTTACTTTTCGCAATAAATGAAACAAAATGTTGTCCGAGTGCCATATACAGTGGCGGTCATAGCAATAGTAGTAAAGCAACTATTTTTGTGACATTTTGTTTATTCAGAAATAATTTTAAAAGTGTTTCTTATAAACAAAAAAAGGGAACCCACAAGCTTTGTTAAAAACATGTCTGTAAAATTTCCTCGGAAGGTGTTTCATAGCGATCTTTTAAAATATTATTATTAGCGATAATTATAAAGGGTTATGTATATTGATATATTTATACAATGTATATAGATATATTTATACAAAAAACTCTATAATATATTATCAGTAAATGTATCTGGCTTAATACTATATTGCAATTATCGTTAACTTTGGTCTATCAAAATTTTAACTATCGAAAAATATCTAATTATTTTTTACTACCAAAAATTATCCCATTTAATATAATTTATTTGAAAATCTCTATATTATAAGGGAAAAGTCTCAACAAAACTATACTTAATATATTTATAATTATTTATCGAATATATTAAAGTATTTATATACAATTCCAACAATGATAAACTAACTAATTTTAGACAGTTGCGTGCTTTACCACTATTAATTTGATCCCCACTGTATATATTAACAAAAAAAAAAAAACCTATATTTTTTCCTCTGTCGGTCACCTTAACTACCTTTGTTGTTGCATGGGAAAGTCGAGCAGGGGGAAATTGTGTGACCGCCCGGTGATTTTCGATCGTTAGGTTTTCACTCGCCGTAATTCCGAGTGTTAACAAATTTGGTTAGCCAATAGTATGTACCCACAAATGTGGTGCAGTGTGAGATAATCGGTGCGAATGCAAAGCGGAAATCTATAAACAATTCTCTCACGCTGGCCACCGGTTCCCCCAATTGGTTTCCAATTGGGTTGGCTAATTGCATTATGATCTTACGTCATCGCCGATCAATCACACATAACACAGTTTTCGAACTCTGGGTTTCCTTTCGGTGGTGTTGCTTTGCCTCGATTTTGTTGCCTTTCCGTCGAGGTCAACCTCTCGCATTTAAATAAATGTTATTAACAATTTATTTATAATATTTCTGCTGCCTTTTTTGCGCGCTCGGCGACACCAGAGAAAGCCATCGGTGATCATAATCATCATCTGTCAGGCGGGGAATGAGGTCATCGACTGGCGGCCATTTGTTGTGCGCCTTGTTATCGGCGATTGTTTGGCTTATATGGGATATTTCATTATATATACACACACACACACTCTTCAGATCGACTTGAAGAGGAAAATTGTTGGGAAGTAGTCCATTGAGATTTTCACAAAAAACAATCATCAATTTTTTGCGACTTTCAAACAAATTTCTCAGCTGCTGATCATTGCTAAAAATAACATTATTGATAACTAAATTTAATTTTCTGGTAAAATTAAATTTATTTTGTGACAGCTAAGAAATTCTTTAAATATTTTCATTTTTTTTATGGCCGGAATCTTGTAGAAAATGTAATAATTCAACCAATTAAGCTTGCCGCAACATTATCAATTTGGGAACAAGGCCAAAACCAACAGATTTGTTCCGATTTCTTAGGCTTTATTCTTGGGTGTCGGCCAAGAATTAATGCTTCACATTTATATTGCATAGATATGCTATATATTTGTAATTGGTAAAGAAACTAAAATTCTGTTAGGGAAAGTTGCACGTGACCAGAGTAGAAATAATTGAAAACATTTCCAAAAACTTTTAGAATATCAAGTGGTTATTTGAATTTATAAATGCTTCGCTTCCATTTGGAGAAATGTTTTTTTTGAGAAAACCATTACCCACAGATAAGTTTTCAGATAAATCCCCTAAAAGAAAACACACTTCAAACAGAGACACTTTCAGATATTTGTTTCAATATAATGGGTGACATAAGCGAAACATTCCCAGGCCCTACCAGCTACCTCTCTCCCATCAAGTGCGGCAATTTGTTTTTCATAAATCTCCCCCATTTCCCAATGTTTATCATTTTCGATTTCATTCGTTAGCTTGCCAAATCTTACACAATTATAGCCGGTTGTCGGTCGTGTCATTATCTCACACATTTTCATTCCTTGCACGCAATTCACCGGGGCAAAAATAAAAAAAATTTAAACAATAAAAAGTGAAACAGATTTGTGACCAACTGAAGTGGTGACTCAGCACCAGCTGCGAGCTTTGCTCCATCCGAGGCCACTCCGATCCGATCCAGACTACGTCTGTATATGCCAGACTTGCGCCAATATTAAGCAGAAATATTTAATTGAAACAAGCAAGGGAATGCAGGCGTAAATCTTTCAATGAAAACGTAAACAGAACTTTGCAGGAAGGCAATCTGCTATATATATATTCGCAACGACATGATTTTCTTATATACATCATTTTATATAGATTAATATAAAAGTTGCTTGCCCCAACAGATGCCTTGTTTGGCTTTATAAACAATAAGGCTTATAAGGCTTTGTGGCTTTTCTAAGAAGAACCGAAAAGGTTTTCCAGTATTCTTTAAAGTTTTTATAAAATTTGCTTTGTTTTTCTTTAAAACCAATCTAAATTTTAGGATTTTGTGAACTGTAAACATTTAAGTTTGGCATAATAATGATAGTAAATAAATCAAATTTAAAATTCAAAACGATTTTCTTGTTTTCTGATACATATATAAATCTATCTATCTTAATTTAAGAATATATATTCAGGTAAAGAAAAATAAACAAGGGTAAATTTTGCTAAATTTAAATTTTGCCTTAAATTTTTATATTTCTTTGTAGCTCCCAGAGTTTCCAAAGCAAAGAGAAAATCTCCAGATGTGGGGGTTCTTTCATCCAAGTCTCCTTTAACTTAGTTTAATAAGGAATTAAATCAATTTAGCGAACTTCTTGTGGAGAAACCGCAAAGCCACTTCTTAGTTTGGTGTCACAGAGCCATAAAAAAAATATAAAAATACTCTTTAGCTGATGTCACTTGTCGCTTTTGCGGGCTATTGATCCCGTTCCACTTTCTCGGAACCAGAATCGAGAACTTGCTTTTCAACCGGCCTCGGCCCACTGTGCTCATACAAACAACAACATAAACGAGGTGTGTTTTATACCTGTGTGTGTGTGTGTTTGCCAGGCATGACTATTGCAATAAATATTTGCGCTTAGTCGTGGCCAGAGACTCGCACAAAATAACTTCATTAAAAATTCAAATGAACAAAAAAAAAGCAAAACAGCAAAAGACAAGCCTCACTCAACCTGGAACAACAAAAGCCGGAGCAACAAAATTGTGGCTAAATTAGCCAGCAATTGTCGCCGATGTTGGTTACTAATGTTTCATTTATACCCTTACAGGGTATTATAATTTTAGTCAGAGGCTTAAAACTCAGTGAAGGAGTTATTTCCAACCCTATAAATCATATATATTCTTGATCAGCATCAACAGCAGAGTTTATCTAGCAATGTAAGGTAAAAAAAAAAATTTTGAAAATTTTGAAAATTTTATAAGGGGTTACATCGTTAAAATTTTCAAAATTTGATAAAAAATTTAATTTTCTAAAATTTTACATTGAGTAAGCAGATTTATTAGCCTTATAAAAATCAACATGGGAAAGCTTTCCGAATTAAAATTAATGCATATTTGGCTTAGTTATAAATTTTTAAACTTTGATTTGTCGAAAAAATTGTCTTATAAAAATATAGTTTAAGAAAATGGGAATATTTTAAGCTTAGCTATGACAAATTTCCGATTCGATCCTATAATTAAATGGCAAACTACAAGGGTATATAAACTTCAACTTCCCGAAGTTAGTTTAATTTCTTGTCTTCATATTTAATTGCACAGTTCAACTAGACAACATGGACTATCTATCTATTCTATTCTATTACTATTATTATCCACTCAAATTAGCGAAAGCCTAAAAACATATTTTTATACATTACTTCACTTTTTGCTTGTTAAATTTTAAATAGTATTTTATATCCGATGTTTATGGCAAACAAAAATATAAATTAAACCAGGTGAGAATGGACAATAGGGAAATGCCAACTTCAGTTGTTGAAAACCAAGTTAAAATAACTTGTGATAAATTTAAATATTTAAAAACTTGATTTCCAGGTTATTTTATATTACAATAAGTAAATATAAATTAAATATGGAAGGCTGCAAGACTCACCTTTTTCGGCCGGCGATGGTGGCGGCTTCCCAAGGCAGAACTTTCCACTGGACTCGTCGATGGCCGCTCCGAGGCCTACATAGCCGGGATGGGCAGTTGGATTCCTGAGCTGGACGTGACGGGGTGACAGGGAGACCGGCGAGGTGGCCGGATTGGAGCCACCCGGACTGTCAATGATTTCGGCGATTTTCTTGAGGTTTTCCGGCGTAGTATCGGCCTTTTCACGGCCATCGCTGCTGTTGCCATCCTCGTCGGCATACAGCGTTCGACCGATGGAGAGGTTGTCCCCGCTCTTGGCCTTGGATGAATCAGATGCTGTGACCATGTCCCCAACAGCTGACAGGGAGGCGTTGCCTGGCGTAGTTGTTGCTGCTCCTGCTCCCACTGGTGCCTCGCCAGCTGATGTGGCCGTTGCCGTTGCTGTGGTTGTTGGTGGTGCTGCTGCCGCGGTAGTTGTGTCATTTGCGTATGATGTCATCTTAAGCCTTTTGTTGGTATTAATTTTGCAACAAATCCGAGTTCTTGGTTGTTGTTTTTGTGATAGGAAGGTACACCTACTTTCGCCGCTTTTCTATGCCTATTTAGCTAATTAATTAGCGAGTCATTTCCACACGTTTTTCCAGCCTTCCGTTGCGTGCTGTCTATCTACTGCCTTTTCTACTACGCTTTCCACATCCTGCTGCGGTTTGTTTTTTTGTGCGTAAAGTCAGTTCCTTTTGCTTGGCTTCTCACCTGCCAACCGAAGGTGTAAAAATCATTTAAAGTGGCGTTAAATTAGCATTTATCGGTGGCCCATTCAAAGGACAACTGTTATTTTGACCGCATTTGTGAAGAACACTTTTCGGTTTTCGGTTCAAGAATGCGTGATCACGCCCCGAATGTAAAAGGGAAATGCAGACGACACACGTTGATGGAGGGAAATGACCAAGGTGTATTTCCAATTGCGCGACCAGAGTTTTCCGATTGGACACTTGGCAAAACTATTCAGGCATTTCCACGCGCGTAAAAATAGCCGAAAGGCAGAGGAAAAAGCGATTCTCGGGTGCCTTTTCAAGGTTGCTTTTGTTGTGCTTGAAAGAAAACCTAATCGGATATTTTATTTTTACATTGAACACTTTTGGAGGCGCTCGCACACACACAAACACACACGTAGACACGCACCCGAAAACACAGACACTTGAGGGGCCAACACATACACACTTTCAAGGGCAGGGTCCGCTCGGACTTTTCACTTGCATTTCCCCGCTTGCTTTTCACAATTATCCGCGTTGTTCTGGCTGGATTTGATAATGAACTTTTCTTTATCTCCGCCTCGGTTTTTCCGATTCACGACACGCGCTTGCTTTTTAGCCACAACGCTTACTCACGGCAATTCAGGTAAAGAATGAACTTGCAGGTGTGCGTATGTGTTGGCCAAAAGTGACTTTGGTAAGAGAGAGAGAGAGAGAGAGAGAGCAAGGGGTGGTGAGCACGCGACAACAATGGAGAGAGAGAGCAGTGTTGCCTACCAAAATAGCCAAATCCGGCTATTTGTTCATTTATTAAGGCAAACAAAATGAAAGATGGACTTCAATCTTACAGAAACCAAGAATCTATAAAATGTTTTTTTACGTTTTAGCCATCCCTATTAATAATTTATTTAAAAAGTTAAAAACTCCTGAGACCATATCAAACAAAATCATATTAGTATTCAAGTTTGTCCATAAACTAGCCAAGTTGATAGCACTGTAAAGAGAGGGCAAGAGAGCAAGGCAAACAGCTGGGAGTAGGGTTGCCGCACTCCAATTGGAATGGAAATATACCTTTACTTTACTGCAAAAAAAAAACAACAATGCATATATAATTTAAAATTAACTGTTACTCAATTTTCAATTTCTAGTACCCACTTCAGGGTGTATTTTAAGATTTTATCTCAGTAAAAAGCCAGGTTACGGCTAAAACTTATACGAGATGGCAGCTCTAATTGGCTCTCTCTCCCCATCTTCTGTTCTTGTTTCCCGCCCTTTCCATTGATTGTTTTGGTCAATATAAAAACTAATTAAACCGTTAAATAACACCACACAGCACAGAATAAGATCTACAATACGGATAAATTAACAATAAGAAAAGCGCTCCGCGGATTCACGCATCACTGAACAGCAAATACCCCAGGCGGTGCACCCGACAGGTGGCCTTCAAATATCGACGCTACAGCTATTTTTGGATCCAAACACTTGCGATCACTCTCGCTTTTCGCGCTAACGGGTGTACAGGTGTACAAAAGGTTGTAGTAACTCAATTGGATGGAATTCAAAGACTGCACAACTGTCAAATGGCAGAAACAATAACAATTGCCGCGCAAGTGATAACGGGAGAGAACCAGCCACCTCTCTCGGTCAACACACACACAATGCGCGTTCTCTCTTTCCGCCTTCCTCCCTCAGCAAGTATTTTGTATTGGCATTTTTCCGTTTTCTTTTGTGCACTTGTTTTTCGTTTGCTATTCACACTTTAATTCTCACTTTATTTGTTTGTAATTTGGGCTTTTCACACTACACACTATATTTATACACACTGGCCAACCGTAATTGGCAAGAAACGCTTATTTACTCGGTGGACGAAGCAAGAAACGAACGCGCCAGGAACTTGCAAACTTTTTTTTTTCGTTTTGTTGTGCCAATCAAATTAGAGGTGGAACAAGAGCTGCAAGAACATCGAAGGCACTATCGATTGCTTTTTTGACTATCGCTTACTTAATAAATTTGAATAAATTTGAAATTTATATATACTCTTTATCCAATTAACTGATTTTCCTTCAGGACTCTGGTGCTAAAATTATTTTTACATGAATACCCTATATTTCTTAAGTTACACATTTTTGGATGAAATTAAATATCTTTCTGAAAACTATCGCCTAAATATTTAAGAAATAATTAAATTAATTTAATATTTAGTGAGAAATGAGCCAACTTTGGGAATGGGACATAGCTAAATATATAAATAGGCTCGTCTAGTGATACTAATCATAAAATACATGAACTATCTTTTCCATTTCGGGTAATAGTTGACTAAAATTATATTACCCTCCGCTCATGATTTAAGAAACTAAAAACATTAAAAAATTAAAAAAATATAAAAATATAAAAATATATGCTTAAAAACTATGGAAACTGTTTTCCTCCTTTACCAACCCATATAAATAACATAATGCTTTCTTTAAAACGGTTTTTATTCAAACTGTTTTTATTATTTATACATTAATATATTGTATAGATTATGTAGCTAGGCATATGTTGTATATGGTTGGAGGGCATCATGATGCCAATCTTGTCTTCCCAGGAAAACTTACAAAACTAATAAAAAAGAACGTAAACATTCATTCAGACTGCAATGCGATGGTGACATTTGGCTGTTGATTAGCATATATCTTAGTATATATGTTTGTCTTCATATATGTACGAATATATAAATATAAATCCGCCAAGACTGTACATAAACTGATAAAACTGGGACAAGTGTAAACGGAATACTCTGGGAATGCATTTAAAACTGGCGGTGACCTAACGTCCATTCCAGTGGCCTACGTGTCCATTTTCGAAGGCTAGGTTTATCCTTGGATGTGGCAACGGGCGGCTCGCCTGCAGGACCTGCCTCGCTGGGTCGTCCTCGTAGTACAAGCACTGACGTACAAAGTCCAGAAAGAGTGCCTGCGCCTGGTCAGCGACAATGGGCAATGCTTCCAAATTGGAGTCACTGCAGAGTCCTTGGACCAGCTGCTCGCATATACGCGTGTTGGTGTCGACATCGAAGAGCGGCACTCCGAAGCTGACGTCCAACAGGGTCCACTCCTCTGTGGCATCGTCCTCCTCTTCCATCGTTGGGGCGAGCAGCTCCTCGGATGGTGTCGTCTCCAGCGGTATCTCAACTGAACTCTGCGATATCAGATCAGCCCGGCTGCATTTGGCCAACTCACTGGCCAGCACTTGACTGCAATCCGGCGAGGTGAACTCGTTCGCAGGACTGTGTTCTGGAGTAGCCGCAAAATGGTTTTCATCCGGACTCTTCAACTGAAAGCTGGTAGCCACCTCGTTGTTTGGCACATTAGTCATCAAATTTCCGGCCGGCGCCGTTATGGACGAGCGCTTTGGGCGCTGCGTTGGTTTCAAGCGAACCTGCAGGTCGTACTCCTCGCATCCAAGATCGGGAACGCCCGTGTTCAGGAATGTTATGTAGCCGCACTGTTGACGCAAGTCCAAAAGGCTGGCCAGCTTCTGTACGGCTCGATGGGCGGACCATTTGGCCTGGCGCGGGTCCACGGTTTGGAACGGGAATGATTCGTAGTGGAGATTGCCGGCTGTGCGGATGCCATAGCCCTGGATCAACACGCAGCCGTTCTTGAGCTGTTCGTTTAGATTGCGGAAGTTTTCCGAATTGAGGACGTACGAGTCAGAATGCAGGATGTTCACCAATAGCTTTCCGTAGCCGAGAAATAGACGTGGCAGGGTCTTAAGCACGGTTCCGCGGCAGAGCAGCAAACTGGGCGGACCATAGCCTGAAACATACAAGATGTGGACAACGGTATTGAGTTTGTAAGAAATGACAACTAACCTGTGATATGATTGTAGAAGAGCTTGCTCCACATGGGCGTCACATCTGAGCTACGCAGAAACTGCCCAAAGTAGGGAATGCTAAACGTGTGACTAAGCGATGCCGTCAGTGGCGAAGCAGCTATTATAAACTTGTACTTCTTCTCTAGAACGCGATCACGTGTCTGCCGATCCAAGCCCTCCAAGCACTCCAGTCGCAGCAGATCCAGGCCACCCGGAAGTAGATGGCGCAGCGAGCAGATGGTGGAGCGAAGGATAACGGCGTGGGCAAAATAGCGGGACACATCGCCTTCCCCCTCCGCATCCAGCAGTGATACCTGCTCCAGTTCGGCCAAAAAACTGTCCAGGCTCTCCTCGCACAGCTTGCCCACCTCAAACATAGTGACCGCATGATTCTTTAGGCCCGGTGATAGGTTACCCATCATCAGGAAAGCTGTTAGCGTTGAATCAAAGAGGAAGCCCACTCGTTTGCCGCTCTTGGGAAGAGCCGGTGCAGGAGCTGCAGCTGCAGGCGGTTTGGTCGTGCGCTCGCTTAGATCCTCTAGCTCTAGCTCTGAGCTCAGCTCCTGTTCATCGCTATTGTTGTTGCTGTTCATCGGTTCCTGGGGCGTAGTATTCAAATTGGCAAAGCTAAAGTCGCTGGTATTGCCATCCGAGGAGAGGTATCCAATGGAGCTGCTGTCCTTATCCTTGTCCTTTTCCTTGGGTGTCTTTGGGGACTTGGGGCTCTGATCAAACTCGAAGCTGCTGGCATGTAGGTTGTAGTTCAGTGGCGTGATCTGTGGCGTCTCGGGCGTCTGCTGCCGGTTGTACCCATCCCAACTAGGATGATTGGGTTGACTCTGCAGCTGCTGAATCTGCACCGCATCCTGCTTGCGATGGGCGAAGCCCAGGCGGCAGATAAAGGAGACCGCCTGCTTGACACTATCCAGTTCCAGCTGCAACATGTGGGCCAGCTCAGCGATGGTCATGTGCTCGTCTGCACTCACAAAGATCTTGTACAGCAGATTCTCAAAGTAGTCGCCGCTCACACGATTCATTACGAAGTTCCGCAGCGGTGGAATGGAGATCCGATCCTCGCCGCTAATGGGCACATCCAAATAGACGAGACCCTTCCTGTAAAGGCTGTGCACAACTTCGAAGTCACATTTGCCCGCTGGCTGGGCCCCGAAGTCTATGAGGTCATCGATCAAACCTCTTTCCCCCGGCGATAAATACTTGATGTCTGCCTCCAGAACGTAGCCAATGTCCAGTCGCCACCAGGGCTCCATGTGGATACGGACGGGAAAGCGCGGCAGGAAGTCGAGCGGATTGGGCCGCGATCCGAAGAGCAGGGAGCGTGGCGTGTGGGTCTTTAAGTCGCTGATCAGGGCCAGGTACTCGTTCCGCCCGATGCCCAACACCCGTAAGCAGTCGGCAGCCGTGAAATTGGGCAGCGTGTCGTAGCTCTTGTCGCTCCGCAAGAGCTGGCCCAGCACATCCAGATAATAGTTGAAGGGTGTGACTCTCAGGCCCTTGGTCACGATGTCGGCCAGATGGTACGGAAACGCGCCCAAGCCGTTGATGCTCTTCTGGACCAGCAGCTCGTAGTAGCGCTGCTCTCGCCGGAACACCTTGGCGGCCAGGTTGCCTCTGAAGCGCAGCTGGTTCTTCAGGCTGTAGTTGAAAACGAACTTCTCGTAGTCACGCTGGTTGTTGTGGAGCACGGAGCGCAGGTGGACGGGCAGCAGCTGCCAGGTGACATTTCCACGCACGCACTGCTGCAATTGGTTCTGGCAATTGCTACCACCAGCTCCGCCGCCACTGCCTATTGCGGCTCCAGCTGCGGAGCCACTGCCTCCGCCGCTGGCCAAATCGTCTTGTTCCGTCATCGTTGGCCTCGGATTCGGTCGGGATCTGCTGCTTATATAGACTAACTCATTCCCTGGCCTCTAGTCTATGGACCGTTTAATATTTTTCACCGCTGCCTGCCGAGTTGCGTTTTATTTTTCTTTTCTTTTAGCTGGCAGGAAGAGGAAAAACGACGACAGCTGATAACGACGGGCTGTCTTTTGCAACACTGGTCGATAGGTCGGGCATGGGACTCTATCGAAATTGAAATTGAATTAGGTACCATAATATTTCTGAGAATAGGAATCAAACAACAGGTTAATCTTTATAATTTTAAGGTCATTTTTAAAACCAAAAATTACTTATAATTTTAACTTTAAATTTTTACCAAGTTTGAATTAGGAAATATTACTTTGTACCACTTTTAATTAAGTTAATATCAACATAATAAGTAACAATAATAAGTAGCAGGCACATTGATAACTGTAACTGTATTGTTTTCTGCCAATTTAAAATGTTTTGAAGTAAGCCTTCTTATAAAATTTTGTCAACGTAAATCTTTGTATAACGTCTCGTCTTTTGTCTGATATGTACCTATAACCTATCGATAACAAAGCGCAACCTATCGTACCTGTATCGGTAGTTTCCCAACACGGAAGATTTGCGCGTTGTGCAACACCCGCTGATGATTTTCAATATTACTTTGAAAACACTTGCGTTTTTTAGTCGAAATTGTCAGATTTTTGTTATGAATAGTTTGTAAACAGTGCGCGCTTCAAGTTCACGACTAAACGCAGCCGGTCAGGTACTCTTCGATGCGTGGCCAGCCAGCCAGCGGCAGGTGCAGGGAAAGCGAATGCTGAGCAGCGGCAACAGAATTTAAGGTCACAGCGACAAAAGGGACATCAACATCGATTTTTTTGCACCCTTTTTTTGGTGGAGCACAATCTTGGCAAGCGCTCGGCCGGTTTTAAGCGAACAAAGGAAAACTAAGCGGGTGTGGGGGGTGTGAATAGAGCGGATTTCATCGAAGATGAGTGGTGGCGGCGGTGAGGAGGAGGAGCAAACGCAGCAGCAGCGGCAGCATCAGCACCAGCTGCCAGGTGTGTCCTCCAGGTGAGTGTTGCCTCTGCTCCAGTTAAAACTAGACAACTGATTGCATATCCCTAATCCCCCAGTCCTTCTGCATCTGGAGCGGCAGCTGGTCGGGCCACGCCAGAAATGAAGCGATCGGCGGTGCGCAGTCTGATCCAGAGATACTTCCACCAGCTGCAGTCCGGCTGCGGGAACGCCCACTGCACTAATGACAACTGCGCATCCAGCGGCAAGGTGGCGCCCATGACGCCCAATGAGGTGGCTGCCAAAGCCCTACAACTCTTCTCACAGGATGCTCAGCTCTGCGAGGCGCCTGCTTCGGCATCCAGCAGGTGGGCACCTATCATCCCCTGACTAGGATTAACCTCTATAACACGTTCTTATTTATTCCCCGCTTAGTCCCCAGGATGTGGACATGCTGTCGCCGAACGATAGCAGCAGCAGTAGCAGCGGCAGCTCCACCAGCACGATCACCTCTGCCAGCACCACCACCAGCACCCAGTCGCAGAGCGCGCCAGTTGCCGCTGTGGTGGCGGCGGCAGCTGGTGCTCCTGAGAGTTCAATCCCTGTCCAGAGTGTGCCGCAGCTGGATCTTGACGGCCCTGGTGGCGCTGAGCCATCATCCGTCGGCTCCGATCCTTCTACACCCACCCTGCCAGTAGTTCAGAGTCTGGATGCCAATAGTCTGCTAGCTCTCTATGAGCAGTGCAGGGCAGCGGACAGCTACGACAGGATTTCCCACGCGATCGTCGATGTATTCACCTTCGTGGACCGACTGAGTAAGAGCTTCATACGCAACGCAGAACCGGCGGCCTCTAGTAGTCTGCAGGAGCTGCTGGATAATCCACCAGAGGCTCTAAACAAAGAACAGCTGCGTACGTTAGAGGGTGAGCACGACAAGGACGAGGACTGTACTCAGAAAGAGGAGGAAGAGGCCGGAGCCGTAGCAGATTCAGAGGCGGCGTGTTCGGAAGAAGTAATAGTTATTAACGATACCGAAACGGGGGGCGAGGACGAGGATGTGCCCATGGCTCAACCTGAAGCAGCGTCCCAAACAGAAGAGGGCGATAAGTCTCAGAGCAGCGACACGTTGGTGGATTTTCAGGGACTGCGACGCGTTCAGCGTCTGCTTTTCGGATGCCATACGCGTGAGAAGCTGACCACCAGCGTCATGCTTCTGGCGGATTGGGTGCAATACATGCAGCCAGACTGCGAGAAGATGCTCCACTGCCTAGTCATTTGCTTCGACCTGGCCACCAATAGTAAGATATAGAATTTAATCAAATGAAATTGAAATGTTAAATAATTTACATTCATAAACAGCGAATCACAGCGCAGTGGACATAGACTATTTGGACCGGGCGCTGCCCAAGCTGTGTCAAGCGGCGGCCAGCATGCCCGTGCCGTCACAGGCGCGTCTGGCCAGAATATGGGCAGCACATTGCTCAGATCGATTGCAGACGCTAGTGGCCGCCTGTCAGCAGCAAATCACACTACAGGTACTCCTCGACGAAGAGTCCATGCGGGAGAACGGATCCATTATTGGCGTAACCAAAGTTTTAAAGGTAATACTTTCATACTTGAGCAGCCTTTCAGAAGCGGACATCAATCTTCATTATTATTTTCCATTAGATTATCTTCTATGCCAACCTCCTGGCCAGCGAATTGGAGCTACCTTCTTGCAAGATGCCCATAGAGGATCGGGCCGAGACCCCAGCCACATCTGCATCCTCTAGTGGACCCGTGGAGGATGATTTGTTTGTTTACAGCTCAGTGCATCAGCCGCATATGCCCAAGTTCGCCGAGGACCAGCTGGAGAAGGCGCTCCAAGTGTCGGCCATCGACTGCCGGCGGCCGTTGGTACCGC
This sequence comes from Drosophila bunnanda, assembly GCA_035046265.1. Lineage (NCBI taxonomy): Eukaryota > Metazoa > Arthropoda > Insecta > Diptera > Drosophilidae > Drosophila > Drosophila bunnanda. The sequence goes on from JAWNOB010000075.1 coordinate 12,833,446, forward strand.
TGGAGGAGTTTTACAACGAGGCACTCAGCGAAAATATCCAGATGCACCACGACTACCTCTCATACAAGACGCTGGCCATGGAGAGCGAAATGGGCTCTGGCCATACCAACTACTTCTCCTTCATGCTCTACGCTTTTATCCTAACGCCGGCGGCCAAGGTGGATGCCCTATACTACGACAGCCGTATGCGGATGTACAGCGAGCGCTACTCCATTCTCAGCAATTTCGGACAGGATGGTCAAGATGGTACACCCCGGCCGGATCTAAAGTTGACGGTGCGCCGGGATCAGCTTATAAACGATGCTCTCATCGGGGTGCGTTGATATATCAATATTTAGTCGACTTATTAATTGCAAAGCTTATAAAAACTAACCATATTTCCACAGCTGGAACTGGTGGCCATGAGCAATCCGAAGGATCTCAAGAAGCAGCTGGTGGTGGAGTTTGTTGGCGAGCAGGGCATCGATGAGGGCGGCGTATCCAAAGAGTTCTTCCAGTTAATTGTGGAGGAGATTTTTAATCCCGCTTTCGGGATGTTTGTCCAGCAGGAAGAGACCAATAATATGTGGTAAGATTACATATATTTTATAAACTTATTGAAAGAAACGAATAAGGATTACTTTATCTCAAGGTTCAACGCCACACCCTTTGAGAATGGGGCTCAATTCACTTTGATTGGGATAATCATCGGTCTGGCGATCTACAATAATGTAATCCTGGCTGTAAACTTCCCCATGGTAGTCTACCGCAAGCTGATGGGATATTGCGGAACCTTTGCGGACCTCAACGACTGGAGTCCCACGCTTTACAAGAGTTTAAAGTCCATGCTGGATTACCAGGGCCAGGACATGGAGGAGGTGTTCGATCAGACCTTCAAGATCAGCTACAGCAACGTGTTCGGGGAGATGGTGGAGCACGAGCTGGTGCCCCACGGCAAGGATGTCCTGGTGGGGCAGCACAACAAGCAGTTGTTCGTGAATCTGTACAGTGACTTTCTGCTGAACACAAACATTCAGCAGCAATTCAACGCCTTCCGCAAGGGCTTCGAAATGGTGACGGACGAGTCGCCGCTGAAGCTGCTCTTCCGGCCCGAAGAGGTCGAGATGCTTGTGTGCGGCAGTCGCGTAAGTATTTTGTTATCTATATTGTTTTTGGTAACAAATTGCTAACCGAGTTTCTTATCCCCTTGCAGGAATTTGATTTCGTTGAACTGGAGCACTCGACGGAGTACGAGGGCGGCTACACGGAAGAGTCGCGAATCATTCAGGACTTTTGGAGCATCGTGCACGCCATGCCAAACGAGTCGAAGAGGAAGCTGCTTGAATTCACGACCGGCTCTGCGCGGGTACCGGTGGGCGGGCTGAAGTGTCTGCGGCTGCTAATTACGCGCCACGGTTCGGATAGTGACCGTCTGCCCACCTCGCATACCTGCTTCAATGTCCTGCTGCTGCCGGAGTACAGCAGCCGGGAGAAGCTGGAGGAGCGCCTGCTGAAGGCCATCAACTATTCGAAGGGCTTTGGTATGCTGTAGACTTAATTTACATACACACACACATGACCAACGTCCAAGTCCAAGTCTGTCATCGCAACTGTTACCACCTCTCTCTCTCTCTGGGACGAAGAAGGAGAAATTTGTAATGGGTTTGAGTTCGTTTTGGGTTCTCCCATTTATTTTTGATACGACCTGTTCAATGAGACAATATATACATACAAATAAATATATGCTCAATTTCTGGCGCGATGGCGAGCGATCACCGAACGGGCACGCGATTTTGTTTCCCCTTGTCGCCCAGTTAATTGTAAATACACATTACATACCGCATTATTGTATGCATTCACCTATGTAAACTCCCCTCATTTAAGTCGCAACGCGCTGAATATTTTGCTAAATAAATTTGGAAGTTGTGCGCCAAACAATGTCTCATTTTCAATGTTATTTCGTGTTTAATGGTGCTATAGTGATATTTGTGAATTTTGAAAACATAAAATTGCGCGAGAATTGGAGTTGGTATATATCGATAATTTAGCAATCAACAAAAACAAAACAAATGAATCGATAGTGTGTTAAAATCGATTTTATCCCAGCTCTATTGGACGTTAGTTTCACTTGTTACGTTTTTACTTTTACTTTTTCCAACAAATAAAAAACACCATGGAGCGGAAGCTACACAGTGGAATGCACCACGCCACCCTGCGCCTGCTGCAGGAATCGGGTTGCGAGATAGCCCCCCACAACCTGATGTATCCGGTGTTTATCGTGAGCAATGACGACGACGTCCAGCCGATAGCCAGCATGCCGGGTATCTCGCGATTTGGACTGAACCGCCTGAGGGAGCACCTGGAGCCACTGGTGGCCAAGGGGCTGTCTTCAGTGCTGCTCTTTGGGGTGGTGGAACCCGAACTAAAGGACGGAAACGCCTCCAATGCGGATTCCGCCCAGAATCCCGTGGTCAAGGCATTGCCCAAGTTACGAGAATGGTTCCCCAACCTCCTGATCGCCTGCGATGTCTGCATTTGCCCGTACTCCTCCCACGGCCACTGCGGTTTGCTGGGCGAGAATGGCTTGGAGAATGGTCCCAGCATCAAAAGGATAGCAGAGATTGCCGTGGCCTATGCCAAAGCCGGTGCCCATATAGTGGCGCCCTCCGACATGATGGACAACCGGGTGAAGGCCATCAAGCAGGCCCTGATCGATGCGGAAATGAATAGCGTTTCCCTGCTGGCCTACTCTGCCAAGTTCACTTCCAATTTCTACGGTCCCTTCCGGGAGGCGGCACAATCGGCTCCGAAGTTTGGTGACCGTCGGTGCTATCAACTGCCCAGCGGATCCAGGAGCTTGGCGATGAGAGCCATTCAAAGGGACGTCGCCGAGGGAGCGGACATGCTGATGGTGAAACCGGGCATGCCGTACCTGGACATTTTGAGATCCACCAAGGATTTATATCCATATCACACTCTGTACGTCTACCAGGTGTCGGGGGAGTACGCGATGCTGTATCATGCCGCCCAGGCAGGAGCCTTTGATCTCAAGGAGGCCGTGCTGGAGGCCATGAAGGGCTTCCGTCGTGCTGGCGCCGATTGCATCATTACCTACTACACTCCCTTTCTCCTGGACATTATCACAGGCGGGGTTAAGTAGTTGTTAAACCTCAATGGTGCAACCTTTGTCTTTGGCTCGTGTCTATGTAGATTAGAGTGGACCTCTTGGTGTTATTTAATTGTTCTTCATTTCAAGAAGTTTTTAAAAAGATATTCATTATTTTTATCTTCTGATACGTTGTTTTTAAGCATTTGGTTTCGTACTATAGATTTCATAACCGAAGTACTTAACAGATTGCCTTACCTAGAGGCTCAACCTTTTGTTGGATAAATATTCATTTGAAACATTATTGCAATGAATGTGTTTTTAAAATTCACATTACATTGAAATTTAAGGCTTTATGACACTGGCCCAGGTTGTAGTAGGTCCACTCTATTGTTCAATCACCATTACTAGTGCTTTTAGTTACAAGTGCCTCGCTCCAATCGCCGAAATACACACACACGCACAACTAGAGTGTATATTTTAATGTTCTTATCAATCGAATCGTCTTGTTTTGGATTCCTAATGGGCACGGCCAGAGACTACACTCCGAATATCAATTGCATGGCGAAATTCAAGCTGTCCAACCGGATCTTCAAGCGAAAGCAATCAGGTTTTTTTTTAGGTGAATGGCAATTAACACTTTAATTAATATGTGGACTCTTCGATTGCATTTACAAATGGGGCTACGGTGAGCACTGAACACACTGCCTGGGAGGGAGAGCTTACTTGGCTAAATTGGTACAAGTTCAAGTTAAAAGATCACAAAATTAAATGCTTTTAAGTACAATAAAACAATAAAGTTAATTAAGTTGATTGCGAATATTGTTTCCATTGCGATCCTCTGATCCTCCTCTAGTTGTTTAACGATAGCAGTTGCCTCTATTTTGTTTAGGGTTTAAAAGATTTTTACAGGTATTCATTAATAATCTCTTAATCATTTCAATTCATTGAAAAATAAACTTTAAACAAAGTTTAGAAACTAAAATTGGGGAGAATGTCTTTCGAGGGTTCTGGTTTTGAGCTAACTAAAATTAAAAATTATAAATTATAAGCTAAAATTAAAAAGCGTAAAGTTAAAGACAATTAAGGAAACTATAGCTAAGTTACAATTATAAATAAGATCAAATACTGAGTGCATTAAGGATAGTTTAGGTTGGAATCTCTTTTTTTCGAAATCTCCATGCTTTTTAGGGACTCTCACTGCTGTGGATGCGACTGTGCTCCAGGATGTCCGTATTCTGCATGGGCTCCAGGTCAGTTTCTGAGATGATCTCGGCCAGCCATTGCTCGATCTGCACGGGATGGAAGGAGTCCTCGTCACCGCTGTTGGCCTCCAGTATGATCTTTAGATTCTCAAAGTTCTTCAGGATCAGCCGCTTGCCGGGCTGAAGCTGGGGACCCATGGACTCGCCGCTTTGCGAGATGGTTGTGGTAGTGGTGGAGACTGGCTCCTGTTTGGAAGGTACGCAATCCTGGGGATTGGAGTTGGCATCGCAACTGGAATCGGCGGCGGCAGCCTGAACGGTTTCCGCGGCCACCTGGTGGTATGTCCTGCGCGGCTTCTCCACCATGCTCTTCTTGATTTCATTCAGCAGACGGTTGTAGAAGTCACAGGTCACGTCGCGAATGTCCGTCTCCTCGTAGCGTTGGCTCTGACCCGGGGTCGGTGTGGATTCCGAGCTGGGTTCTCGCTCAATTCGCTCCTGCTTCTTGCTGGATGCCTTCTGTTTCTTGGACTGTGAACGCGAGCTGGCGTTGCTGGAATAGTTTGAACTGGAGGCGGTGGTGGTGGGTGTGGAGTTCGAGTTAGATGGTTCGGTGGTGGTGCTAGAATCGGCCGACTTGGCCAGAGGTATCTCGGCGCTCACGGCCTCTTCGTTGGCGCAGTTGATGGTCAGGCTGGCAATGTTACGCAGATTAATGGTGCCATTGCAATTGTTGATGGTGATCTTTGGCTTGAAGCGCTTCTTTCGTGTCTTCTTCTGTGGCTCCTGGACGCTGCCCTTGGACTTGGCCGAGGTTTCGCGACCCAAACTCGAGACGGCCTCGGCAATGGATGACTCCAGTTCGTCGTCCAGCTCCTCCAGGTTCAATGGCGGCACATAGGTTTCCCGCTTGATCTTGGCCTTCCTTATCAGCTCCTTGGCCTCCTGCAGTGTAATATTTATGATGGACCTTTTGGCATTGTCCTCCACTAGGGTTCGATTACGCGAAAAGTCCACAACAATGGCCTCTGGCGGGGCCCCATCCTCATCCAGATCGTAGTACGCTACATTCCCGTCCTGCAGGCACTTGTACATTGTCTCGTGGTCGTCGAGGGGCTCAATGTAGTCCTCATTCCGCAGGCCCGTGGTGCGGTAGTCCTGCAGCGCCAGCTGCATGTCACTGTTGTCCAGCAGGAAGTGACCAAAGCTCCGAATGGCGGTCAGCAGCTTCTCCTCCACCTCATCGTCATCGTCAGTGCCTCCCTCGCCAGCGACGAACCTCACGCCAGTTTGCTCCTTCTCCGGATTGGAGCTCTCCTTTACCAGCTGCTGCTGCTTCCGAGTGTTGGCTATGACCTCCAGCTGCCGCAGCAGCAGCTTCTCGCGCATATGGAGAGCCGCCCGGATTTCATTGAACTTCTTTTGTACGATGCCTTTGACCTGGGGGCGTGGGACGAAAACGGCGACGATGCGCAAAACAACAGGGTTTGGGGGTGATTAGGCGATGTATTCGTAGGAAATATGTCGCGTCCACTCACCTCATCCAGATTTTTGTCCATTTCGCGAGCAAACCAACAATTTACTTTCTATTTCTAAAGGCAGCGCATTTTTTCCTTCAATTCCTTTTTTTATGTGTTTCCTTTTTGTTTGATCGATCAGCTGCTCTCTCTCTCTGGGACAGTGTGGCCAGCTCTGGCTTTGGTCAAAGTGAAATGGCGGCAAGCGTGAATATTTTAAATTTTAACAACAAGATAAAATAACTTATGTACAATAAACAACAAAAGGGTATAGATTTCTTATTACTGTTCTTAATAAGCGTTTTAATTTAATGTATGCAATTTTGCATTAATTAGCAAGTAACCAAACCATGTTTATCGTAATCGGAAATGCTGGCCGCCTGAGGGCGCGCACCTATTCTGATTTAAAAAAACGTCTAATCGAATAGAATGTGTTCGAGCGTGTGAATTTCACAAAAGGAGAGGGAAAAGCCGGTGAGAAGATCGAAGAGAGAGACTCTGCGAGAGAGAGAACAAATCGCCTGTGTTAGTACTCAGCGAACCTGTTGCCTTCGAGCCCTAGCTTCGACGTCGGCAGAGAAATGGATCGACGAACCAACGAGAGAGACTTCTGTTAATTTACGTTCTCAATAGCAGGTCTGTAAATGAATTTTACTTCCTACGTGAGAATTCTACCCATGTATGTGTAAACGTGTAAAATTGAGTTCTAAATGTGTAAAATGTAAGCTTTTAAGTAACCGCTTCAGTAGTCAGAGTGACCAAAACAAAGATATCAATCGAAAAATATCACAACATCGATATTTGATAACGATATACCAACGACCGACACCCCACAGCCAACGAGAGAGAATTCTTTTACTTTACAGTCACCAGACAACTTAACTTATGCTATTTCGCAGGTCTGTTAATAATTTTTACTTTCTACATGAGAACTCGACCCCAATGTATCTTCAAACGTGTAAAATGGTTATCCAGACGTGTAATATGTAAAATGTTAAATAACAGCTTCGGGATTCAGAGTGACCAACAAGGAATATCAAAAAATAGCAAATCGCCAAATCTTAGCCAAAACAAAAATATCAAAAAAATGTACAAAAACAAAAATTCACTCGTCGAAGGCGGTCGTGCCGCGGAGATTTCGAAAAGACGCCGAAAAGATCGAAGAAATTAAATGCAGCAGGAGGCGGGTGAATTACAACAAGTGAGAGGGTTGACTAACAGAAAGTGCTGTGAATTAAAGTGTTTAAATTTTACATTTTTAAACAATAATACCAGGCGGTGGTTGGCCAACAGTTCGCCGTTGCCAATTGTAAAACATGCGAAACAACAAATAGTATAAACACCGGTAACTGTTTCGTTCCAGTCCTTGCCGACGGTAAAAGTGCGCCAATTCGCGCTGCGATAAAAACAAACAAAATTGATGGCAACTTAACAAGTGATGACATTTTTGGTTAAATTGAAAGAAAAACAAATCGAAAAGTCGCCGCCGCTTCCACGTACACTCAGCTGTCATTGTCTTTGCTCTCCACCGTCTCATTCCGCCGCGTCGCGCCGCTTCAAGTGTTTGATTTTGTAATTGTTTTCGTTTCATTCGGAATTGTGCCATGTTTTTTGTTTAATTCGCCTTCGATTTGTTACATTTGTCGCGTGGCTTTTCGAAAAGAAAGAAGGGAAAACGGCAATATGCCCCAGTGTTTAAATAACAATCGACAGTCAGCGTTTATTGTTGTTGCCTCCGACTAATTTGAGCTGTGCTAGTGTGAGAGTACGTTGGAATGCATGTGTGTGTGTGTGAGTGAAGGCGCGCTGGCAGTTATATTTGTGTTTGTGATTGCGTGTTGTTGTTTTTGTTTCACTCTCGCAGCCAAAGAAATATTCGAAAAAAAAATATGTGCATTTCTCAGAGAATTTGACTTTGTTTCTCATTGGTGAAGGAGCGAGCGAGACACCGCACGGAAAAAGAAGCAACAAACAGAACAAGAAAGAAAAGGGAAACACACATGCAAAGCAACAAAAGAAGCAGGCAAACAAAAGAGAGCAAGAGAGCGCGACGGTGACGCCAAAAATTTTAAAAAATCCATAAAGCCTACTGCTGCTGGCTACACTTTATGTTCGACTTAAATTTGTCAACTATATTTAATTGGATCGAACGCGTGTTGTGTTTCCTATTCCCTACTGATTGTTTCGTTTTGGTGTGTTTGCTTTGTGTGTGTGTGTGACTGTATGTGTGTGCGACTGCCGAGACTGTCTTTGCAAATTGTCTTTGCGTCGGCGGGTCGTTGATTATTTTTTTTTTTATTTTCATTCCATTGAATATTCCACCAATGTGTGAGTGTGTGTGTGTGTGTTTGCGGCTACATGTGCTTGCGATTGTGATTTGTTTAAAGAAGAAATACAGTTAGACTTTTCGCTTTCTGGTCAAGCCTTTTGTTGTTGTTTGTGTCTCTAGCTTTCCGGTTTATCCTCCTTCATGCTCCTCTCTCGATTCCCCTCTCCCCTTTAGTTTTCGTTCCCATCTTGTTATCATCGAGAAACTGGTTTTTTTCTTTAGTCTCAGTTTTGTTTTTGCCTGTGTTTTTACCTAGTCTCTCTCTCTGGCTTTTTAATACAAAATTACCTCATTTTACACCTCGAACTCGAACTCGGGCTCGGTGCTTTTTTTTATTTAGGCGGTGCGACTAACTCACACACGCAGGCCCATTAAATTAAATCATTTTTTATTCCGCCTTGTATTAGTAGGTCGTTCAAATGTTATTAAACTTTTTGTGGAGTTCAAAAGCTAAGGTTGTTCAGGTATCGAAAAAATCGAAAAACAAAAATTACAACTTTTGAGCAACTCATATAAACGAATAATTTCATATAACAAAACAATATTTAAATACTCTTTGTGATAAATATAATTATAAATAAAATATTATTAATAAAAGTGTTTAAATAACTTTCCACAGCTTTGAAAAACCCAACAAATCCAAACTGTTTTTATAATAATCAAGTGAATCCAAAAGTGAATACTAATTTATTCTTATAAACTACTAAAAACCCGGTTCGTTCTTTTTTAAACCTATAAAAAAATATATCTAAAATACATACCTATATTTTAACGCGTGTAATTGAAAAACCTGCGAGTATTTAATCATCATCGAAGGCGAATGTAAAAAAAAAAAAGTGTTCCGAGGTCAATGTTTTCTCTGTTTCAACGGCGGCAGCAACAACGCATCGCTTAAATTAAATACACAATCTGCAGCGAGGTGAGTTTTATTCAGTTTTTATATAGTACTTATTTGCCATTGTCGTGCAACATTCCCCTGACCCTGGCCCCGCTTTTTGGAGTATTTCGAAATACCGCCGCCCACCTGTATTTGCCCCATTGAGGGCTCCGTTCGAGTACTCATAGACGAGACCAGTTAGTAACTCCGCATCGTGGCGAATCGTGTGAATTTGTTTACTTGCGATATTGTCGATAATGTGCGATGAGTAAGTAAGCAATAGCCATCGATAATGGGGTTACAAATTTAACAGATATCAGTATTATCATTAGCAAATATATATGCCACGATCAGGGGAAACTATTTACTAGATAAATATCTCTAGGGGGGATTTATGTAACTAATTTGTTACCCAGGTTTTATATTTATAAACAATAAAAAGCTCAGGGGGGCCATAGGATTTTTATTTAAATAGAAATGGATGAGAACGTTAAGAAAATAGTTATTATTCAAAAAATAAACTTTAAAAATTAACTTTAAATATAAATTAATGCAAGTTATTCACAGGGTAAATATTTATTCAAATTTAGGAAAGAAGTGATATCACCAGGTTCCTTCTTATTTTTTCCACTATAATGTAGTCTTTTCATTAAAATCTAATCTAAACATGAAAGGAAATTATCTTTGGAAAGGCGAAATTTGTATACCCTTGCATAACTAAGCTTAAAATATTCCCATTATTTAAATTAAAATTTATAGACACTTTATATGACAATATTTCGGAAAAATCAAAGTTTAAAAAACTCATAACTAAGCCAAAAAATCACTTATTTCAATTATTATTATATTTATATTTCAGCTTTCCTATGTTAGTTTTAATAGCGTTAAAAAATCTGCATACTAAATTTAACATTTTTAAAAATTAAAATTTTTATCAATTTTTGACAATTTTAATGATGTAACACCTTATGAAATTTTTAAATTTTCGAAAAAATTTCGAAAATTTAATTTTCTTCATACGATGTCTAGATCGATTCTCCTGTTGATGCTGATCAATAATATATATGATTTATAGGGTCGGAAATGACTCCTTCACAGTTTATAATTATTATAAATAATTATAAATTATAATAGCCTTGCAAGGGTATAAAAACATTGCTCTTCATTTTGTGATTCATTTCTACTTGAATAAAAATGCGGTCATTACTATTTTATCATGTTGTTAGACAACTTTTGAGGCATATATTAATTCTTATCTAGTTACTATGAGATACAATTATTTCCGTCCAACGCAAATTCAATATTTATATATACTTTTCAACCAATTTCCATATTATAAAGACGAAAGACCAATTAATTATATAAAGAATTCCCCTACAAGCTGAAGAATCCTTTTGTTAAATGCTTTAAAACTACGAATGCCATTGCATAAAATACCAATTTTCATTGGCTTGTACAATTTTATTTGTATTTCTTTGTTGCAAAAATATAATTAATGTGTATTAACAACGGCTCTTGGCACTTGATGTGGGAAAGCGTTAAGGTATTCCTTTTGTTCGACTTTCAATTTTAATAAGTTAATTTCGCACGCGTAATAGAGTTCCCATCGCGATGATTTCAGACTGTATGGAATTGAGTGGCAATTATTAAATCTACTGTAATTACCAATTTTAATGCAATTAATCAGAGAATCGAGAACGAGCTTTAAATCCAATTGGCCCTCATCCATTGGAGGAGAAGGAGGAGCATTCAGCAATTGCAGAACAGAACAGAGCTCCAGAGTTCCTCGGTTCATACATATAAATTCATTACTCGGCTTTAATTAGTTTCAATTTGCACAACGCCATCGAGATATCATCGAGGGGGTTCAGGCGGGGGTTATAGAATTTCCACCCTCAATTGTTTGCTCTTTCAGTCTTGTCAGTCGTTTTTCCAAAAATTATTCTGCAGTTTGCACAATCAAATTGAATGAACAATGTGCAATATTTTGATTCACACACACAGCAGCTTTTGGCCAAAAATAAATTAGAAATATGCATGGCCGGGCCAGAGTTTAATTGTAAATAACTGTTGGTCAACATAAGGAAAACGATATTTGTATTTATATGCATTTAATTGTAAGCTGTTGGCTTTTTTCCTATATGGAAATATTTTGCAATAACTTTTGTGTGATATTTAATCCGCATTGCAAAGTGGCTTTCGAAATGTTTGGCAATTGCAGACTTTTGACTTGTGAATTTTTATTGCTGCCCCCCCCGCCTCGATCCCGTGACACTCAGATTTTCACTCTCCCCTCAATTTTCACCCCCCCTCTGAATTTTTCCTGGATATTTAACAATTTGCATAACAAAGCCGCTTAGACTCCGCGAGTGCTGGCTGCGGCGGCATATTTTTGTATTCATGATTGATGGGTCTCGGGTCATGTATATATACACATAACATATATATATATAGCATTTAGCATTATTATTATGGCATGCAGAGATACGCACATATATTGGGAGCATTTGGAAGCCGGGAAAGTTCACCACAAGTGCTGTACTTTTATCTGTTGCAATTAAACTTAATCACTTGTTCACAATTAGCCTGGCGGCTGCGATAATTTCGTGTTCGTTCGTTTATGGCCATTAGGTGGACATAAAAATCCTGTTACTCCCCCCCCGGAGCATAAAAATCAAATCAAATTACATTACTAATGCGCCGCGTTGCCCGCGTTGACCAGGCCACACACTCTGGCATTTGCATTTATTTCGCCAATTTATTCTAGGGACAGCTACCCTAAAAAAAAAAACCACCCTATATAACTCTCGATTCGGACCCGGCCTAAGCTGATTTTATTTCGGGGTTTTCCCCTCGTTCTATGTTGGCTTTTAGCGCTACCTTCGCGTGCGTGAATGAAACGCTGCCCGGCCCACTTAAAAAAGCAAGCTGGTGGTGACTCATGGAAAAGCTTGCAGAGCGTTGTCCCTTTTTTTCTACTGTTGTCCCGAGGACGACGGCTGTCCTGGTCGTTTTGGTGTTTTTTTACGGCTTGAATCATGCATTTTTTACCATTCTCTGGCTTTTTTATTGTTATTTTTTGTTCGAGGGTCGAAGCGAATGCGTTTAGCTGGGCGTGGATTTGTTTTTATTAGCGGGTCTCCGGCGGGCGGTTTGTAAACAGCTTTAGCACAGATCATAATACCATATTCAAACGGTTTTACTGCACCAAAGGGGGCACTTACTTCCCCTGCATATTATTTGCAAGATTTCAGGAGTTGGAGTTATACCGCTTTTAGGGTAATTGTTTAAGATGCCATTTTGTTCTTAGTTAGTCCCTTAAGTTGTGTGGAAAATTGTGTGTGATATGAATTAATAATCAATTTAATGAATTACACTTGAAGGGTTTCAGCAATAAATCATCTTTATATTATTAAAAACAAACTCTTAAGCAAGTTGTAAGTTTTATCTTTTGCTTTTAAATTGCTGTGACATTTAAATGATAAATCCAAATATCTCGCTCCCATCTGGCTTATTAATTAATCTGCTTCCATCTGGTGTATCCTGGTTGCACAATTTGTGGCCTAACAAAAGCCGAAATGGACCCCGATTTGATGCTTGCCAAATAACTGAAATCCCAAAATTTCGCTGCTAAAAAATCCTAGGGAGAGTGCATTTTTGGTTTTTTTGTGCAGGCAATACTAATGCGCCATGATTTATTAAAAAATCGGCCACTCCACCGCACACATGGACGAATAACCAAGGGTACGGACAGGACGAAGCCCATCAATACCCACTCTCTATGGCAGGGAGCACTCGACTATTCATCTGGAGAGCAGACGGTCGGACAAGTAATCTCCTTAAAATGCAATTTGTTTTGTTGCAATCAACGATTTTTGATGATGACGACGACGAGGACTAGTCAGGAGCAGGGAGCTCCGAGCAGGGAGCTGGGAAAACTGTGGGTCAGAAGCCGACGATGGTGATCGAATGCGAGTTGGGTAACAATTTGCAGCGTGGCCAAATAAATTGGTTGTTATTCGACTCCACTCGTCTCTCTCTCTAAAAAAAAAATGATGGAAATGAAAGCAAAATTCTGGGGATGCCTTTGGTTTTTTACGTGAATCTGCCCCTGCTTCCCCGCTCGAAACCAAACCCACTTGGCCCAAAACGCTTGGCTGCCAGGCTGATGCATGGCCCTGGCAATACGGTCCGAGCATTGCGACAGCCCCAAACTGGCCAACTGACGGATGGATGGATTGCCAGATGGTTGGATGGTTGGATGGAGTACCTGAATGACCGGCCAATGGAATGAATGAATCACTAGCCGGAGCCCCTGGCCCCTTGCGTGCTTAAAAATACAAAAAATAAAGCAATTGCATTATCCCATGCAGTCTCGTATTTTTCACATTTTAGTCATGCACCTGTGTGGCATGATCTGGCACTCGGATTTAATCTAGAAGCACGTCATGAAAATTGTGATTATAAAAATATAATACAATATTTATTGGCTTAATTTGTCAGGGCTTTTGAATTTACTTGATTAAGAGGTTTCAACTTGTGATAACAGAGTGCTGAAAAGACGTCATTCAATAGGAAAAATGAGTTACTCTTTAATAAATATTATACAACAATATTGTGTAGTTAATCGTTACTTTTTAATGAATATTCCACATAAATATTCTGTATTGTTTGTTGCTTAAACTCGAAATTTAAATAATTTTCTCATTTTTATAAAGGAAATATTAATTATTAATCAAAAGTATTCATTAACTATAAAATTTCCTTGAAAATACAACTTCTTATTAATTCAGTTTGCACTTATCTTAAAGTACGCATTGCAAAAAGACCAAGATACTTTGTGATAAAAGATAAGAAAACGATTTAAGCTGACATTGCAAGTGCTTGGGGGAAAAGATTTCCACACTCTGAAAGATTGTGTTTATCAAATTAATTAAGATGGCAATTCATTAAAGTGAAATACCTTTAAAAGTATCTATTGACTAAAATAATTGAAATGTTTACACAATGAGACAGGGAATGCGTTAGCACACACACCCTTGTGTGTCGTAGATTCACACCCAAGTAACGAGGGTCACTTGGCCAGTTGTGTTCACTGGGCTCTGCTTTTCCCATTCTCCATAGTTTATAGCGTGTTTTTCCAGGCAGCGATTTTAGTTGGGCTTTCCTTTTGTTTGTTTGCTCAAACCCTGCTCCATTTTCACCGTAGTTTTCCCTGCTCCCCTGCCCTGCCCGCCGTGAACTATTTTATTTGCCTGCACGTATCTGAATCGTGTTTCAATTTGCACAAAAATTCACATGTCGATTGCTGCTCCATCCATCCGTCGTATCTGAGATTGATTTCTAGCATGGGTATTTGTCTCTCGGTCCTTCCATCTGTCTATCTATCCGTCCTATCCATCCGTTCGCTGTGTCCGTCCTGGTGGGAAAGATGCCTGGTTCGGAGGCTGGCAACACCGCGTATACGCAATGTGCACTCTCCTCTTTTTACATATTTTTGCATACGCCATGTGTGCCAATGCATTTAATACAGGGAAACTTCTGTAAATGGGAAGAGTTTTTATTAAATGGTTTTAAATTGTTAAAGATTATGTTTAGGTTTATTTTTAAGTAATAAATAGAAAGAGTTTTTATTGGGGAATTGTAACTATAAGCAGGGAAAGTTTTACATTATTAGCTAAAATAATCATATTTAAAGACTTGACTTTCTTCTACATTTTTCTTTGTATTTAATGATTTGTGTACTTATATTTTTAACAAGTTTTAAATGTAAGAACTTTTTTCATTGCATTGAATACCTTTCAGACCAAGTTCTTCTGTGATTTGAACTTTTTTCCGCAGCAGCTGTCGCTCCTGAAGTGACTCCTGTCGCTCAATGAGATGTGCATTTATTTCAAGTCCTTGACAAATGGCAATTGATTAACTCGTTTTTTTCTCTCTCGACGATGTCGTCATCTACATACATACGTGCCTCATTCACCGTCAGTTGGCCTGATAGCAGTTACTGCCATTGCCGCAGCGCAGAGGGCCCGGGTGTATCAACACCCTTATCAGCAGTGCTTATAATCACACCCACAATATACATATATACACCGGTGGGTCTGGGTACCATATCAGACATTGCCTGAGATGACCCTCAGCCCCGCCACCACCCCTGGGCCACCCATGGTAATCGGGGCTTGTGTTTTTTTCGCTGTTATTTCAACAATTTGCTGATTAGATTTCCATTTTCTCTCGTCGTTCCTCCCCCAGAGAAAGTTGATTTTGTTCGTCGAGAGTTTCTTAATTGAAATAATTTAGTGCAATTTTGGTTTTTCTTTTTTACTTTTGTTTTCGGTTAAAGCTTGCCTATTTTACCTACGGCCTCTGTGGGGGTTTTCCTTCTTTGTTTTTCTTTTGCTTTCGGGTCGTTTATCTTGTTAACCTTACCGCACCCACAGAGTAGAACGGGAAGTGTGGAAATTGCGGGTAGGAAAATACACGACGCTGTGACGTAGATGTAAGGAAAGCTGCCTCAGTCATCGGTAACTAATCAGTGCCAGAATTAAGTTGACAAAATGCCATGACCAGGCACAAAGGCAGACTGCGATAAACCGCTTTTATGTGGCAGTTAGTCACCGCACCCCCTGCGAGGGGATGTCAGTTCCAAGACCTATTTTCAACACTTGGGGGAAATGTTAATCAATTTGCAGGGAACAAGCATATTTTGATTAATGGAGGGAACAGTTTAACTTATGCTTAAGCCAGACATAAATTAATATTAATCTTCTGTTGTTTCCCAATACATAATTATTCAATGTTTAATCATTGGAAAAATTAGAAATGGCTTTAGATTAGCTTCTAACTTAAGAATAATTGGTTTAATTGTTGAGGATTTGTAATTCCTGCTCTCAAATTAAAATCCTCTTAATTGTTTCATCGGATTTCCGAAAAAAATAATCCTAATTGTGCTTTTAATTTACGCAAATTTATCCAAGATTACACAGTGTTTGTGAATAATTCATGGTGCTTTTTAATTGACCACGGATTATTATACACCAATTTGTGGGCGGCTTATGCAAATGGTCAGTAAATATTATAGCGAGGCAAATTAATAAATTAATAATGTTTTCATAAATCTAAATAAATAGTTGATGCAGCAGCCTGCGAATATTTCACAGCTTTCCCAGCATGCTAATTTCCAGTGGAGGGGTCATGGCATCCTTGTGCTCCTTGTGCCCCCGGGCTGTGCCATAAATCCGAGCTAATCTAATCTCGGACCACTCCACTTGACGCACAGCACTCAAGTCGTGGCATATGATTAAATATCTATTAGCTGCCATAAATGGAACGCATGTTCTGCTCGAATTATGCAGCAATTGCCATACCAACTTGAGCCCGGAGCCAGCTTCAGTTCCAGCTTCAGCTTCAGCTCCTTCCTCCTGGCATCTAATCATTCATGTGCCAAACGACATGAGCGATTACGTCGACACATGGGCGGGCGACTCGGTTTAAGGATGGGTGTCTTTCGGTCCGATGATAAGCAAGACAAATGTGCTGGCTGAAATCTATAAAAGCTATGTGTTCCACAAAGCTGTGTGTTTTGTACACACAGCTTCCCTGGCACATGCACATCATAAAGCATACGTTTCGAAACGAGAAAGGCTGCTAAGTCAGCATCACTGCGTATACGCAATATTTCGGCAGCTTTGTGGATATGCCGCATGCTGCATGCCCCAAAAGGAGCATAGAACACACAGAGAATAAACTATATATATTATCGATTTGAGGCTGATATTAATAAGAATGAGAAACGTGAGCCAATTTAGATATTAACCACACGTTAAGCTCTTGTTTTGAGACATATTGCATGGGTTTATATTTAGTGAAATCATTAAATTACTTACTTCTATAGAAATCATTTTACATATTTAATAATTGAAACTATTACATATTTACCTTTACAATTGAATGATTTTGATTAACTGACAAATTGTGAACAAGGTTTCCATCGCAATCGAACTGTCATGTTATTATGTCAGTGATAAAATCAAATAAAAATAATAAATAACACCAGTGATGCATAAGTATTTTACATATTTATTTATTTATTTTTTTTTGCTGTGGAAATTGGAAAGCCAATGCCAATGTTGAAACTGAAAGCCGTAGCCAAAGATTGGTTGTGTCGCTGCCATGGTTTATTAAATTTATGTTATGACATTTTCTAATGCATATTTTGCTGGGGCTGTGTGCGTGCTTGAAATATTTTCTGTTGGCCCCTATATCGAGCGGGATTTTCCACCCAATAACCAACCCACCCAACCGCCGCCTGTTCCCCTAATGTCCTGACATACTTGTGTCAGGACGAAGGAAAAGGTGTGGCGGCCGGAACATCACCTGAACTCTGATGTTACTTGAAAGTTGGCCCAACTATTTTTCTAGTGTTGTGATTTTCCCTTGTCACAGCAGGGGAGAGAGAGAAGGTGCCACTAGCTGAGCAACTTTTGCGCTATGCCAACCATTTTCCTCTATTTTCTCTAGGTTTTCTTTTTTGCTCTTTTTCTATTTTTTCTTTTTTCGTTAGACAACTTGGCCTGACAAACATTTTCATTCCAGGCGAGAGCAGCTGGAATGCATTTGGCCTGCAGTCCTCATCGTCGCTTGCCTGGGCTGGCATTTTCCCTTAGTTTCCCTTTAGATTTTCCAACACCTTTAAGTTAAAGCTGGCTTCGCCTTCAAGGCAAATATTGATGCCCTTCGATTGAGTCATCGCAAGTCAAACATTTAGCTCTCCGGGTTCGTTTAGCTCAGGAATCAGTTTCGATTCGTTTCGTTTCGATTTCAATTTGCCAGGGCGCAAATTGTCCATGGCCAGTTGACAGTTGACTGAGGCGTTTGTCAATCTGCGCCCTCCAGAGGCCACCTCCCCTCGCCCCCTGCCGCTTGTAGGGGGCTTTCCCTTCGATGATTTTCCCTGCCCTCCGGGGGCAAGACACACGCACACTGAAGCTGACGTCGACGGGCATTGTGAACGCCTGGCCATTATGTGTGCATTTTCACTGGTCCGCCTTTGTTTGGCCGATGCGTCTTTATGCTTTCCATATATATAGCATATAGCTGGGGATATTATGGGGTATATAAGACAAGGTTCTTATTATTACATTTCTTAAATATTTAATGCAAAAAATTGGGAGTCATTCTCTGTGGGATAATTTATTTCATAAAGTATTAAAACAACTTTAAATGGTTTCAGCTGAACAAATTAGTATACGAGGAATAACGTGATAAAATCAATTCCAATTGAAATCTGAAAAATCTACACTTTTTGTCGATGAAAAACCATTTCCCAATTGGTCTGTTTTAAAAGTGAAATTGAATTTGATTGATGGCCAAGCAATTGAAGTTTCATTTCATAAAATTGTTTGTCATTTGTGGAAAGTGGAAATTTATTGAAATATTTCAAGAAAAACAAGCAGGTTTTATTTGAAGTTAAGCTGTTGAAGTTATTTTTGCTTAATTGTGAGAGATTCTTAACAAAATAAAGTATTGTAAATATAAAGTAGATCTCTCTGGTAGTATTAGATTACAATGAAAATTGCTATTAAATTTATAAAGTTATTATTATAAAGATATTCCTATAATATATATTTTTATCAATCCCTGAACTTTCTTTTCCTGTTAGTTACAAAGAAAAGGAATTTGCTATTAAATTTAAAAACTTATTTATTATGAAGTCTTTACTATAATATATATATTTATTAATCTCTTTATATTCTTTTTAGCGAATCCTTTAGTCTTAACTTTCTTTTCCTGTTAGTTAGAAAGAAAAGAAAAATGATATTAATTTTATAAAGTTACTGAATACAAAGTTATTCCTATAGTATATATTATTATTAATCTCTTGATATCCTTTCTAGGGTATCCCTTAGTCGCAACTTCCTTTTCCTGTTAGTTACCTCTTCTCATTTTCTTTTGTTCGCCATCGTTGACCACATTTAGTCGTTTTGTGTGTGCCTGTGGCTGAGGATCACATCCTGCCGCCATCGTTGCCTAGAGTTCATAAGGTCCCTGCCCCGCCTCCTCGACTTGCGCCACGTCCCTCCCCTTTGCCATATTTTTTCCGCTGGCAGTTCCCCCTCCCCGCCATCTCATCCGCAGACTTGCGGCCCATTGTTCACTAATTTTGTCACGTTTGCAGCTTTTGTTAGCAGTACTTTGCCATCTTTCACTTACTTTTCTATACGTCTCCGCCTGCCATTGGGCCTGATGGGCCAGCGGGGGGAAGGAGGAGCCTTCTGACCTTCCCCTCGAATTATCCTTCCTTCCCCCCGTGGGTGTATCCCCTTCTAGGAAAGCCTTTGCCTTTCGGCTTGTTTGTTTGATTGAATCTTTCTGGGCGATTTGCTGCTATTGCTGCAACTGCCTTTCTGCTTTATAGTTGCCAGTTGCTGCTTTTCCTGTTTTCGGTTTTGTTTGCTGTGGTTTATTTGTTTATACACAGTGATAAATTAGGGTGAATATGTCATGAGAACATTTCTGTGAAAGTTTCATCTTAATCGGTTGAGTAGTTTAGGACTTATGTGGCTTTTTTGTAAAGGTGATGATTAGAGGTTAAAGGATCATAGAAGTTTTATGGTAATTTCTTGTTGAAGTTGGTTTTTCCAAGTTAAAGTAAGTTAAAAGTAGGTTATTTTATTATGCAAACGAGAGCTAACTTCGGTAAGCCGAAGATTGCATACCCTTACAGTTAGCCAAAGGATCATGGAGTTTCAAAACTTTATAATTTGACTTAAATTTATTGATTAATATTTCAATTTCAAATCAAAATATATGTGACTTTTGGCAATCATTGGCTTTTTGGGCTTCGCATACCAATAAGAAATCCTAAAATATTTGCATTTTAGGTATATTAAATTGATATTTTTAGAAGCTAATATTTTTTTTTAAATCAAGGATTTTAAAATATCATAACTAAGCCAAAAATACATTAATTTCAATTCGGAAAGCAGATTTGTGCTAAATTTTATAAGTTTTATAAATCTGCATACTCACTTTCAGAATATAAAAAATTAAATTTTTTTTTGCCAAATTTTGAAAATTTTAATGATGTAACCCCTTATAAAATTTTGAAATTTTGAAAAATTTTCAAAAATTTACTTTTGGACCGGACATGTCTAGATCGACTCGGCTGTTGATTCTGATCAATAATATATATGGTTTATAGGGTAGGAAATGAGTCCTTCACTGCTTTGCATATAATATAGTAAGAAGGTTTTATACAATATATTGTATACATTTTATACTACATACAACTTTTCTCTAAAATAAAAATAATCAAGTTTTTTATCAAGTAAAATATATGTTTATTAATATGTAATATACAATTATATATACATACATATTTGTCACAAAATTTTCAGACCTCTTAGAGCGTTAAAAAAATTATAAACCTTTCATAATTCTTTCCGTTTTCAAACAATTTTGCTACACATTATTTTTTTAACTGCTATTCGAATGTTTGAAAGTCCATGAAACTCCTATTGACTGATTTGCTTCTCTTTGGCTCCATCAGCTGTAATTTGCTTGCTTTAACTGCGGTGAATGTTTCCGGGGACTGGGCTTGGACCAGGACCTGCCCACAAATGATATGCAAACATCCTGGTGAGCCACATGCCACCTGCTGGGGCTGGGAAATGCTGCAGGAAAAAGTTTATCTTTGCCGGAGAGGAGGTCAGCACGTGACGTGCCTGCCCCGCTAAGCATGCTGCACATTTTTCTAGGAGGCCTTCTCGTCAGGTTGCCCTACCTTCCAGCTTCATTTTCCTGGTTTTTCTCGATTTTTTTTTGCTGATGCCATGTGCTGGAAAATACATACTTTTAAGCGCATGTTTTGAATATTCGCGTAATATTTGGCTAAAGGAGATGAGGTGTGGTGAGGCTGCGAGGGGGTCCCTTTCCGGGGGCAAATCTACGCAGCTTATCTACATGCTCCCGCACGATGGCCCGTGCCATCATCATAGCTATAAGTATTTTTCCACAATTTTCCACTGCCATCCACATCGTTTGCTATATATATATATATATATATATTTTTTTTTTTTTTTTGCGTCTTCCTCCGGTTCCTCTCAGCATTTTTGGCGCTGTCGCGGCGGTGCCTTTACATCTTTTTAATGTTGAAAAGCTTTACTCACTTCCGCTGCCAGGCGGAGCCAGGAAACGGAAGTTTAACTTTTGTTAAAATTTTTAGTGATTCCGTGAGGCGCCGACATTTTGCCTGGCGACTCTTACTCTATTTTCATTTTGGTTGTATTATTTTTAATACCCTGTCATCATTGTGATCACTCGACGAAGTTTTGGGTCTAAATTGCTATATAAGTGTGTCAAAAATAAATGTCCTTTTTTATGGCAGTTTCATTCGTTTTTTTTTTTTAAGGGTTTGGTATGCTGTTTAATAGACCACATTTCTTTGTTTCTCTAACAAAAGGTTTCGATATTGTTTTTAACTTGTTTGGTGATATCTGTTGTGCAATTTTTTCTGACTTAATTGCTTACAAAACGATTTTTTATATGTTGAATTGATAAAGTCAGTGGCGTAAAATATTTGCTAGTATTTATTTTAAAGGCTTTTTAATTCATGGAAACATATGTACTTTTTCGTTGGAATTTTTTTGCTTTTGTAGAATATTTATAGGGAATTTTTATTTAGTTTGTTTATGTTTTTTCATATAATTATTATAAATTTTAAAGGGTTTTAATGTAGATAAACCTATGCATTTTTTCAAAGGAAGTTCTTGCATTTATTGAATATTTATTGCTGGTTTTATAAGGGAATTTAATTTAGTTTAATTTAACATTTTTGTTTCATTTAGATTTTATATTAAAATTTTAACAAATTGGTTTATAATTTAATTTAAATTTATATGATAATTTAATAGTAATTTTTATTACTTAATTTGTAAACATATGAAGAAAGGTACAATTAAAGAAAATGGTATTTCATTATGCATTTAATCAATTTATTATTATTATTTTTATTAAAAATACTTAAATATATATCTTCAATTTGAATCAGATTAAAATTAGCTCAAAATGGTGAAATATTTGTCTAAAAGTATATAGTTTTTCTTTATAAAATAACCCTCTTTTACTTACATTTATAAAACATACTTTATTGCACCTTGATCAATGAATTCGAAACACCTTTTAATACAAAAAATTTCCCTCTTTTATATTGTACTTAAAATATTTCCAAGTATCAAAAAATTAAATATATTTTCCCAGCTTTCATAGACTTTGTAGGATTTTAACACCTCTCCCCTGACTCACTCCCATTTTCCCAACTAACAATATAGCTTCTGTTTCTGTAAAGCTCTTTATCAAAACTTTATGGAAGGGCGCTCCTCCTGGACAAGTATAAAATAAAATATCTATGTTATTGTGTGGCGAGTTCGAACTGCTGTTGGATATTTCCTAGGGGGCTTCCTCCTCCTCGGGAGCTGGGGAGCTGGGGAGCTCCGGTTGACCCGCCCATTGACCAGGCACAGTTTTAAGCTCCGGACTTAAGTAGTTTTCAGCACATTCTGAAATCGTCTCTCTGCCCTACGCCGGTAGTGGTAGCTGCCACTGATTTGGCCGGCACTGACCTGCTTATAAGTTTCTCCGACGTGGCAACGAGGCAACGCCCGTTTCCCCATAGAATTTCCACACGGCAAAAGTTACGCTTTCCTCCCCCCCATCCCTTCCCTTGTTAGAAAAGTTGCAAAAGTCGGCAAACAGCCAAACTAACAAACTGGAGGGCTCGTTATTATTATTATATCTGGCCCGTTCGATGCGTGCGCCTCCTCCAGGTTCCGCCAGGATCCCAGGGGCAGGACGGGAGACGGGACCTGGGGAACCTTTTAGTCCTTAAACAAAAGTAGCTGCGGATTTGGCCCGAATTCTATCGATGATTGCGTGCAGCATGGTCATGGCTTTTAGCGTTGCATGTTGCAAGAGTGCAGGACGAGTCACGCCCCCTTCACAGATAGTGTGTGTGTGTGCCACACATCCCACATACACATCGGAAATGCATTTTCAGTGGCCGTCAAGAAAGCAAGGGAAAGCCATTTCGCTTTATTTTACGAGCATTTATTGCGCGCCCACGACGTAACCGTTTTATTTCCCTCTAGCCGTTTCAATTTTCGCAAAGTTAAGTGTAATCACGGCGGATGTGGCTCTGCATATTCCACCGGGGATGGTGCTCTTTGGAATATATATAAATATACATATATATTTTAAGCGAATGTGGAATCTTCCTGTCAAGGAAAAAGCTTCTTCTGTTGGTCTTAAATCAATATTAGATTTAGTTTTTTAGATGGAACTTAGCTGGGCACTTGGTTGGGGTAACTCTAAAAAGATACTAGCTCTGCTTTATTTTATTTAATGAGCTTAAATATTTATATTCTTATCGGGTTATGTTGTAAGAACTTAATTTGTGTGACTAAGAGTTCCTTTAATAATGCAAATACAGTACAATATCATTGTGAGCAGAGGCCGGGCAAGAAATTTTCGTAAATTTATAAAGCCAACATTGATTAGGTAAAGTTTATTAAGTTATGATAACAAATAATTAGATCAACATTAAATTTGTTGTAAATTATATATTGTAAATAAGTATTTATTTACCTTTTAGTTACAAGCTTGTAATGCTATAAAGGAGTCATTTCCGACCCCATAAAGCATATATATTCTTGATCAGCATCAACAGGCGAGTCGATCTAAACATGTCCGGTCAAAAAATAAATTTTCGAAAATTTTCCGAAATTTCAAAAAAAGATAAGGGGTTACATCATTAAAATTTTCAAAAATTGGCAAAAATTTTAATTTTTTAAAATTTCAAATTTGGTATGCAGATTTATTTACATACTAAAAACCAACAGAGGAAAGCTTTCCGAATTAAAATTAATGCATTTTTGGCTGAGTTATGAGATTTATAAATTTTGATTTGTCGAATAAAAAGCATATAAAAAGATCGATAAAAAATCTCTATAACATTAGCTGTAATACAAAATCATTTAGAACTAAATGATTTATTCACAATAAATAATACTAATACTAGTTTAATAGTTACTACTCAATTTTTAAATCTCTTTAGAGAGCCCTGATAGAACCAGAAATCGTTGAATTTGCATCATTGATAAAATGGAGCAATACCCCGTAATGTTGCATATTAATTTTTATATTTTTGGCTGACCTACAACCACTTAAAATCACTTGACTTTTATGCTCACTTCGGAAAATTGCTTCAGCAGGAAAAGCAAAGAAAAAGAATCAGAAACCAGAAGCAGCGGCAGTGGCAGCTTTTGCCATCACAATCTTTAGCCCCAGGCGATGACATCACGACATCGCTACGCAGTAAAAGCATTATGGCAAATTGTTTTAAGCTGTGCGAAAATGCCATCAAAATCAGTTGACTATGCAAAGCAGAAGCTGGAGCAGGGAAAGCAGGAAAAGCAGCTGAGGGGCGGATGTGAAAATCGGACATTGAGGGTGGGGAAAATGGGGCGGAAGGAGAGCAGAAGGAGGAACCAAACAGGACATTGCATTTTATGGCATATGCTGCATGTCAGCCATTGTTGTGGTCGTTTTGCAAAGGGCAAGCGTTTTCTTCGACTCCTGCTTTTCCTGCTTTTCCCGCTTTCCTTTTGGCTGCAACTTAAGCAAGAGTCTCGTCTCGAAGGACTCGCCGCAGCCAGTGGTCAGCTCAGGATGGGGTTCCGGACTTGGGTCCCTGTTCCCTGGTCTCTGGTCACCCACAAAAGCAACAGCTTAGGGAGCATCTGTTCCCTCGGATTTGTAAACACACATAGTGTATATAAAGGGGGCCTCGGGAAACTGTTTGGATGTGCAACACAACTAATTTGATTGTCATGCTGCTGGACTGGACATAAAGCGAAAAGGATAAGACTGAGCAGAGTATTCGCAGAGCATGACAAATGGCATATTTTTATGCTGAATGAGGGTATTATTTCCTTTAGCTGTGTAGGGTATTTGTTCTGGAATAAATTAATAAATAAATAGGATTTAGTAAGCATTAATTGCACAAATATGTCAAGTCATAAGGGTGGACAAAGATAAGGAAGGGTTTTAAAGAAATAAATAAGTATACATATATATAAAATCTTGTTTAAAAAAAATAATAAAGGGGGATGAGTTACAAAGAAATATATAAAGACATGTATAAACCAAGCCTAATGTTATATACGAATAAAAAATATAAATAAATGTGTATAGAAATTAATTAATTAAAAACTGTAAAGAAAAGTCTATACAAATTTTATTAAAAAATGTACAAATTAAATTATAAAACAAAGGAATACAAAATTTGCGAATTAGTTACTAACTTATTTAATTCTTCTTTACTTTCCTTAACAATTTCTATTTAAACTGTATAAATACTGTATAAATACTGTCCTAATTTTAAATGGAAATTGCAAAGGAAATTAAAGCAGAATTAAATAAGGTTTATAATTAATTTCCAAGTAATATATATACTTCTGTTTTGTAATTTTAAAACCCAGTAGAATGATTCAGATATTATTTAGATTCTTGATCCAATTCTCCGCTATATCTTCTTCTATATATCTCTTTGTGCTGCACAATTAAGGCGGAAATTATAACCTCACTTGTTATTAAAATCTCGCTTTCCACAAATTCTTTTTTATCTAATTTCCGTTATCAGAGTTACCTCCGCCTTCTATTTTCCCACCTTTTCGCTCACCTGTCACCATGAATAAGTGACTCTGCTCTCCGCGATTCAATTTAAATTGCACAAATTCTGCGCATCAACTGGAGGGCCGTTGGCTGTGGCCCCTCGAGATGGGGGATTCCCCTCTGAGGTATGCCCGGCCCGCACTTGTTCCCGCGATCCGTTTTTCATTTTTTCTCGTACTTTTATTTTCACATTGTTTGTGGCCCTTGGAGCCTGAGGTTTTTCCAAACCCACCTCTTCCACCTGCGTGTGAAATCGCACGGCTGCTGACACTTTTCCCTCGCTTTTCCTTCGCTCAACCTCTTCGTTTACCTTCGCCGTATGCATAATTTAATGCAAATAATGCACTTGTTTCGTTTCGTTTCATTTCACTTCACATGTTTGCCTTAAATGCTCTCTCCTGAGGCAGCTGTATATATAGTATATATATATATATATATATTCCACTGACGGACTGACAACCGCGTTGCGAGCAAAGTGCACAACTTCATTTCGCATTAATGCCGAGTCGCTTTAACTGAATTTGTTGGATTCGTTGTGGCAGGTTGTCTGCAAATTTATGCAAAAGAAAACCATTTTTTAACTGTGGCACTGAGCTTGCAAATAAAGAAATATTATATTATGCGAGAGAAACACCTTAAATAAATGACTTGAAATATTTATGGCAGCTTCTGGGTAAATGTATGACTTTTCATATTTGTGGCAATAATAAATTCTTGTTATTTAATTGAGAAATATTTATTTGGTCTGCTTTTCTTGATCTTTAATTCTTGATTTATTGAATACAAATTTGAAATTTATATATTTCATATTTTGTTATATCATTGGAATCTAATAAAGAACTTTAGGAAACCGAAGATTATATAAGCTTAAGCTTCAAATTTTCGTATTATTTAAATTTTATTAAATTTTATTGTATATATATAAAGAATTAATCATAAAAACTACATTTTGTTACCATATTTTCCCACAATTTAAATTCCAATCCCTTGAATAGTCATAACTTTAAAGACTTACATGTGTTTCAGTCCCATTTAAAATAACATTATTCATATTAAACAAAAGCAGTTGAAGTAACCAGCAAATATTTGTGGTGTCAACTCATAAATAAGGTACTTTATCAATGTAGCTACATATGAATATGTTTGAGAATATATAAATACATATATGCATATGAAAAATGAAAACTCTGACTAAAAATAAAGCTCCAGATGGAAAATAGCCAGACTTCAAGTATGGATCACTTATATGACTAAGCCAAATGTTTTTCAATGTTTAATCACAAAATATCAAAGTGAAAAGCAGCTTTGCCAAGTAATCTTATAACTTTTATTTTTAAGAAGAGTGAAAATGCTGCTGGAAATTTTTAAAGTTTTTGTCTCACTGAGGAAACTGTTACTGGGTCGCCTTTTTCATATAATTTTATGCATGCACTCGCATTTATTTAGCATATTTTTCTCCGGTGGCCTTGCATTTCAGTGCTGAGTTGTGAAGGAAAGGCGACGCCGTAAACTTAATTTCCGCCCGGCGTTGCTCCGTTTTTAATTCCTTTCGGTTGCCTCGGCATTTTCCGCTTTTCGCGGTGGTGTTGCTGCTGCTTTTCCTTCTTCTTCTACCCTTGTTTTGTTTGTGCTGTGTGTTTGCTGGCATAGTCTTAACAACTTGTAGCTCTCGCCTCGCCAGCGCTTTTCCGCACGCGGCAACGCGTCTCATTTCAATTTAATTTCCCTCTCGAAATGCGCTCACGTAGCGACGGGGCGTCTGGCGTTTGCCATTTGCTATGCTATTTGCCATTTGCGGTTACACTTTCAGCGCCCAGGGTTGGGGCAATTTCCATCATCATCTGTCGCTCCTTGCGCTGCGCTTTTCCTGGGAGCCCCTAATATGTGAGTGAGTGTTGGGAGGGAAATTACTTCTAGACGGCTAATTGTTTGACTGTTTTTGTTCAACTCTTCAAGGCTGCTTGGGAAATTAGGTTGTGCGCCTTAATTCGAGTGTCTTGTTTTGCTGTTTACGCTTTAGGACCTCTAGTAGGCATTGAGTACTTTGTTGTGCATAATTTATGTTCACTGTCCACCATGGCGTATGCGCAATTTTCCTGCGCCAGTTTATCAGAGCATTCTTATATAATTGACTTTGGCATTCGTTATCAGCGGCAGCATCACGGTCCTCGCTGTTTGCTGCTCACCACCATCATTATCATCATCATCTCGTTCATGATTGCCATCACTCATACGCCAGGTGGGCCAGCAATTAAAACCGTTTGAACGAGTAAATCAGGCAGAATGGCTGGGTAAGGGGACACGATGACGAGTTAATTAAACCGCAATATTTGCATATTTCTTTCATTACTCCTCCGACACGGCAAGGACGCACCTGGCGATGAGTTGCCACCGCACCGAGCCGCCTCCACACCCAAATAGCAAACACTCACGGTTGTTTAACTCACATGGGTCTCTCTCGTTCTCTCTGTGTGTGTGTGTGTGTGTTTTGCGCGCAAAGTTTATTGCTCAATTTCCCCAAAAACTTTTGCCAACCTGCTTTTGGTTTGCTGCCTCGAAAGGAAGGAAGGAAGGGAAGGATCGGGGACAGGGAGCAGAGGCTGCAGCGGCTGGTACTACTAACCCCACGCACATTGAGTTAACATGCAAATTTCAGATACTTTTGCAAAACTTGATTTTCCCAGGCCTAGGAAAGTGCTCTGGATATATACATATATGTGGCATATCGTAGAGCCCAGAGGCATTGTTGGCCCAGAGAGAAGATAAGCCGAGACACAATGTTTGAACAGTTGCTCTCGTGGTGTCAATGACTTTTACGTGTTTGCCAGATTTTTATTAACGCAACTTTGAGCCCAATAAAGGAGTTACTTAGGGTCACCAGGGGGTGTTCTTAGTCAAAACAGAGGGGAGGAGGAGCTGTTAAAGTTATTGTTATAATGAACAAATCTATTACTTACCTAAGAATGTTCTTAAATTTTTTGAAGGACTTTAAGGGTCTTAAAAAACTACTTTAAGTCATTCTATGAAGCTTTTTCTGTATGCTCTTAAGAGTATTCGTAAACTGTTCTTTATTTTAGTTAGGTTTTAAAGCTAAATAAATCTAAATATTAATTGTAAATAATATAAATTTTTAGGTGAGCTTCCGCAAAGTCTTCCTTATTTTCTAAACTTTGTCCTTCTCATCTCTAAATATATTTCCCTTATCCAGTTACCTACCAAGTTTTTTAAAGCCTAAATTATGTAGATAACAATGTAAAACTGATATTGTTATTTATCTAGGACCTTAAGGAGGCGCAGCTATAATAATTTATAACTTTAACCTTGGCCAGCAAATTGCTGGTCCTGCAGCTTTTCGGCTTTCCGTTGGCCACCTTGCGAGTCCTCGCCAATTTCTGGCCCTGCAGTGTCCACTGTGATTTACAGCCATGCCTGCCTGCAATGACCTGCGCCGCCCGCCCATTATCCCATGACCGGCTCCTGGTCCTGCTCCTGCTGCTGCTGCTGCTGCTCATTTTCCCATTTCCACATTTCCTCCTGCATGGCTCCTTGCCCCCCAACCAAGCTTCCGAGGCAAACGTGCGCAAAAAGTTTCCGATTCTGACCGCCGACCGCAACAAGGACATTTATGTTTTGCTGCAGGCCAATGTTATTCTTCCTGCTCCTGTTTCTGTTGCTGCTGTTGTTGTTGTTGTTGCTTCGGCTATTGTTTTGCTTGTTTCAGTTTCAGTTTGTGTTTTGTTTTTGTTTTCGTTTTGGGGCTAGGCACAGGCCACAATTTCCACAAGAGCATAATGCGCCGCTCTGTTTCAAGAATTTTCTATTTACCTTGAGCAAAAGCAAGCCTCTGGGGCAACCAGGTCCTGTTCTTGATCCTGCTCGGCGCTAGAGCTTGCAAATATTTCGTTATTTAATTTTGTGTGGGTAATTCCATGTTGTCGAAAATGTTGGTTGTATCCCCATCCCCCATCCGGGATTCCCCTGAGTTAGATGCAAAGAAGAATGTGTCGACGTTGTTCTAACCTATATTTTATGCGAATTAATTAAGTTTAGGAATGCGTTGGGGGGATACATTTTATTACAGGGAAAGCATTGAGTTAATTAGCAACATGTGTTGGTATTTCAAGATTTTCCCCAGTAGCTAGATTTGTAACAATCAGGAAAAAGAGAGATTGTAACAATTTGTTGGAGGAATTTTTAGGTCAGGTCGGAGTTCTTAGAATATTAAAGAATTTTCTTAAAGGAACTTAAATATATTTTCTGTATATAAATTAAGTTAAAGCAGTTAATTAAGGCTGTGAAAATTATTATTTTAATGTAGGTTTTTATATAAAATCTTGACTTAATGATCTAAATTTCCCTGCCGCTATTTATTACGTTATCAAATCACATTTCCCTTCACATTTTCCTTGGGCATTTTCTTAAAATCTTTGCTCTTAATTAAATAAATTTCACCTGCTGCTATTTATTACTTTATCTTATCTAATTTCCTTTCAACAGTATAGTATATTTTTAATAGCTTGTTTTCCTTTAATAGCTTCCAGTAGCTGATTGAATTGATTTTCAGGATTTTTATGACACATTTCCCCTGGCAAAGATAACTTCCAGGCATAAGTTAGAGTCTATTTTCCACTTAACAATGTTTATTAAATTAAATGAAAAAAATGCATACATTTTATTCCTTCTACTTACTACTACATTTCGTTTGACATAAAAGATACATTTAATTTTAAGGCCCAGCATCAATTCTTCTTCTAATATGGATGCCCTCGGGATGCTTTCAATTTAGACTATCCGCTGCCATTGCCATTTTTATTTATTGACATCTTATTTATGGTCCTGAGGCGACCTGTTCCCTTCTCAGAGGCCAAAAGGTCTGTGCGTGCCAGAAGCTGTTAATGAGCCAAGTGCTCAGCCAACACACTTGGCCCTAATCCACTCAATGCCAGGCATGCCAGGCCCTGTCGAGGAGTATCCGAGCATTGAGTATCGGGTATCCGGAGCTAAGCCATTTGATTAGCCATCGACGAGAAATTCCAATTTCAATAGTTGGATTAAAGGGCGAGGGAGAAGGAGCAGGACCTAGAGGAGGAACAGGAGCAGGAGCTAGAGGAGGAGCTGGAGCAGGACCTAGAGGAGGAACAGGAGCAGAAGCTAGAGGAGGAGTAGAAGCTGGCGTGGACATAATCCCCATCTCCATCACTATTTTCCCCCTTATTCTGAACCAATTTGCTGGGCGTCTGGCAAATATAACCAGTCAGGAAAATGACCACAAAATACTTGGCCAGTTGTTCATTTGCGGTCCTAAACTCCAATGCCAATACCAATACCCACACCAAAAACCAATACCAATTTGAAATTCCCAGCTTCCAGTTTCCAGTTCCAAGTTCCAAGTTCAGTTTATTTGTATTTGCAGCTGAAGAAAATTTATAGAACAAAATTAAACACTGCAAGCCAGCTTCCCTTTGCTCCTATTTTTATTTGCTGGGGTTTATTTTCTGAGCTGCTGCTTCTGCACACACTCCCTTGCTCCAGTTGCAGTTTAATTTGTACATCGATAAATTTTTTAAGCTGTCAGGACACACCACACACACACACACACACGAGTGTGCCAAATAACCATAAATTGCCGGCTTGCCGTGCGATTGTCGCTTTGAAATATCGCTTAACTTGGCCTGCAGAAAGCCAGTCGCTCTCCCTGCAGTTGGATTTATCCTGGGGTCGCTAAAAGCTTGCTGGCACTTCGCTAATTAGCCGGCCATTAAAAAATATGTAAGCCTGTGTTTCTGTTTGCTGAAAGAAAGGAGAAGGGCCGGCCAGTCGCCATTCATTCACTCATTCATAACTTGCCCACTGGCCCGGACATTAATCAACGGCGGAGGGGACGTCTGTCAATAGCAGGCCAGGTCCTGCTGCCGGCAAGGAGGGGATCCTGGGATCCCCTATATAACCCCTCTATTATGCGCTAAGCGAACAAAGAAAGTTTTGAATCAATTCAAGTTGTCCAAAGTTAAATCCGCGCACTGCATCGCCAGCTTTGCACTCAATTAAGTGACTTGTGCCGGGGTGTTGCAAGTGCGTGATGAAGGCAGCCGGAGCAGCAGCAACAGCTAAGGAAAACAATTTTCCACCAAGCAAGGAGGGGGGTGTAGTAGTACTAACAAAAACTAAATAAAAAAAAGAGCAAGAAAATCGAGCTGCGAAAATATAAAGCGAGCAAATCCACTTGAGCGGCTAAGGCGGAGCAGCAGCAGCAGCAGCAGCAGCAACTTAGTGCCAACAATTGAAGCAGCTGGCCCGTCAAAAGTTGCCACTTTCTTGGCACTGTCCTTGCTCCCAGGACTCCTTTACACCAGTGACTCTTCCTCAAACTCCGCCTCCTTCGGCTCCTCCTCCTACACCTCCAGCTCCTCATCACCCGCACACGTGAGCTGGCAAAGTTTTAGTGGCATTTTAGCCACTCTTCCCCGGCTTCCGCCTGATTGACTTGCATCGAGAGTTGACTTAGCACAGCTTCTTCTTGACGGCATTTGCTTTATTGGCCAGGGTAGTAGCTCCTCCTCCTCCTACTCCTGTCATTCTGCCTCTCCGGCACTTGGCAATCGAGTTGCGTAAACTAATTTTCCATGTCGTCACTTGATTGTTTTAAAAGCCAACTCGCTTTGGCCCTTTTGTTGACACATTCCCTGGCACAGACACACGTGATTTGAGCCAGGCTGAGCTGCAGTTGGGCTGTCATTGAGACTGAGGGGCTTACTGGCTGCATCCTAATGCAGTTTTTGTGTTACGTGACCAGGAGTTTGGTTGGTATATCCTTTGAAGGGATTGTTGGTGGAACTAACTCAATTCAGTTCAAAATAGTGACAAATGCTTTGGGATATTCATTGTTTTGATGAGGTTTCTTGGAGAGATTGCTCTGGGATTTATTGGAGTATTATTTTCTAGGCTAAATCTAAGAATGAGAATTTTGTAATATTTTTTGTTACTTAATTTCCTATTGTTATTGTTTCTTAATCTCCATAATATTGCTTATACAATTTAAGGTCAAAATATCCTTTAAAAATACCTTTGTTATCTTTATGATTAACTTTAATTCGTAGACAGCTTTAATACAAATATTCCCCACTGTCTGCTCGTTTTAACCAGAATTATTTGAACACATCAAGATCAGCTTTCCCTTTGCGTTAGACCGCACATTGTTGTGTGTGTGTCTGGAAAAGGGGGTGGAGTGTCTTGTGTCCTGTGTGTCCTGTGTGTGTGTGCCTCAGACATTTCCGCAATGTATTCCGACTTGAGGCATTTGCAAGATGATGGATAATGGCATTCAATTTGCGGAATTGCTCAGCTCAGCCCGACTCGACTCGAGTTCGATTCCTGCTTGGACGTCCTTGTTGAGAGTGTCGGTGTCTGGCTTAAATAGTAACGTCAATTAATTTACAACTCATTGTCAGTCCGTTGTCGTGTGCATTATAAATGATTTGTGTGATATTGGCTTTCCTGTGCTGGTGCCTGTGCCTATGCCCTTTGCCCTAGCTTGAAACCTATTTCCTGCATCCCCGGCAGCCGCTGCGTGTTCATTAGCCTGAGGAGGGGGCATGGCCCTCGTTTATGGGTCAACTGGTGCTGTGACCTCGTTTGTGGGTTAACCCTAAACCTGCATTTCGATTTCGATTCGTTGCGCGGGGGGGGGAAGGGACTTTCCGGCTCTTCAAACTAGTTGCAGTGCTTGGCTAATTTTCATTGCCCCACTTGAGTGAATGACGACACACAGGAAAACCCTTTTAAATATTCATGGGCCCCGAGTTGAAGTCGAGTTAAATGACACACACACAAAAACCCTCATCCTCCTCCTCCTTCACTCGCACAGTGCTCTTATCAATTATCAATTAACCTAAATTTTAGCCCTTTACGATTTTGGCACGGCCAATGACAGCGCCTCGGTTTTCCTCCCGCTGTTTTCATCCTCCCCCCCCCCAGCCCCTGCTCATTTTCCACTCAGCCAGGATGTCATCCGAAGTCTTGGTGTGTGCCAGCTGAAGCTGAATCGCTGCTAGCTAGCGGATGCGCAACGAAGATGGAACGTTTTCCAAACGGAAACTGACAGCCGCCATCGCAGGTGTCTGGCTGAGTAACTTTCTGATTAGTGTGAGTGGATTTTCAGACATTTCTCTTTGGAAAATGCCAGGCAAATGGCCTACGTATTGAATTGCATTTAAAAGAAATTCGCTTAAAAATGTATTTCGTTAGTTTATTACAAACTTAGATGCCTTTTAAGCAAACTAAAAGCTTTCTTTTTGTTTTATGGCGCAAGGCTAAGAACTCTGACCGCATCCTGTGCGCGTGAGGGCGTGAGACTTGGCTCTCTCCGACGACCCTTGACAATAATCATTTTCATTACTGTAAAATGTCAACAGTGTCAGCAAGTCTCCTTGAACATCCTCCACGCGACGCAGGACATGTAGCTGAAATTTGATGATGCAGCAGCAGCAGCAACAGCGGGAGTAGAAAAACAGCATCAGCTGCCGCTGTGACGAGAGCAAAAGGATCCAGGATTCGCCATCCTGGCCAAATCTAAAACAAACAACTAAACGGGGTTCCCCCAAACCGAGCTCCTCTGTACTGAGCTCTTTCAAGGCGAAACATTGACAACATCCCCAGTAGGTGCGCCCCGGGGCGACATTTTGCAGCTACTTGTGCCACGGCAACGCCCCCGCATCCCATCCTTTCGTCATACACACACATATCCTTTGGCTATGGCCAAAAAAATAGGAAAATAGGAAAAATGGGAAGGAGTAGCAACGTCTAGAAGACGACAACGACGACGACGACGACGTGCATTTGCTCAAGTGGAAATGAATTGAACTCGGGCAGCGGCAAAGGCAGCAGCAGCAGAATGCAATCTCATTCTCTTGTCAACTTAACCTCGACTGCCGCTGCCGGTCCTGCCACTTGGAGGATGCAGCAATGGGATGAGTGGAAATGGTGTCATCGAGACATTGCTGCTGCCCCCCCCATTGTCGTCATTTGGTGACGCGAAGGCACAGTGGGTTTTCCCCCATAAAAAAAAAACCCAAGCGAATTACCTCTTGGCAATTATGCGACAAGCCATAGAATTTGTAGAACCCTAAATAGTCCTTTGTGTTTGAAGTTGAGCAGGAAAACAAGTTAATAAAAGTATATATATACTTTTACAGTGTAGAAAATACTTTCAAGGCTATCTTATAGTTAATTTTCTTGATTTTGAAAATCTTCAAACCTGCTTAGATATATCTTAGATAAAACCACACTGCAAAGTTGACCCACTTTGGTTTTTATTTCTTCTCCAAGCAGATTGAATTGTTCTGAAAAATGGCACTACGATTTTTAGCAGCTCAATGGAATGGAATTTTATCTGCCTAGATATATCTTCAAGCGACCACTGTGTGTTGTGTGTGTGTGGAGTGTGTGTGACCATTTCGCCTATTGTTTGCAGGTCTGTGCTGCTTTTGCTACTGCTGCTGCTGCTCGATTTTTTCTTTAAACAATGGCCCGAGCATTTTTGATTGTCAAATGTTTGCAGAGATAACATTTACTATACCGGATTTGAAGAGCCAAGAGCGTAGGAGATGGCATTCCGAGATGACAATCCGGTGGAAAGAAGCCGAGTGCCGTAAGCGTTCTGCTAAGCAGGGAAAAGTATATGTATATATATATAGTTTATATGTATATATACCCTGGTGATAGCATCAATTTGTAATGATCTTATAAGTGCTTGTATTGCGCCTTTGTCTGCTGGTTTCCTTGCTTCCTTTACCAACTTCCTTTGGCTCCTTCCTGTGTGCGGTTTATAAACAAATGTCTCGGAAAAGTTTCCGCCAGTCAATTAAATGGCAATTAGAGAGAAAGAGAGACTTCATTGTGAGGACAAGTTTCTGAGGGGGGAGGGCGGATCGCAAGTGAAGTGGGGGTGAGTGTCGAATTCACACTGCTTCGCATTTCAATTAAAATCCAATTTCCCCAGCGGAAGTGCTTAATTATTGGATATTAGCCAAGAGCTTTGCTCGCTCCTCCATCAAGGACTCTTGACACCCGATTCTGCCAAGGCTGACAAACAATTTCCTGGCAGTTGATCGATGGACTCAGCTCCGGTTGCTGCTCGGTAGCTGTTCCAGCTATTAATTGAATCCCTTTCACTAGCAAAGATTTCCTTTTCGTAATTTTCGGCAGACACATGACATATGCCTGTTGCCTACTTTTATGGGCAGTCCTGGGCGGACGTGTTGGTAATGCTGCACTGTTGCACTTTACGCTAATTGAAATTGCAATCGAATTACCAGGGACTGAAGCTGCGGTAGAAGGCATAAAACCCAATGAAAATATAATCACATTTATGCAGTTTTTATGCCAGCTATGTAAATATTTTCGTTGTGCACACAAAAACACATATGTGAGTATGAATGGTGAATGTTGAATGCTGAATGGCTGGGAATTACGAGTATGACTGGACGTCCTGGTTGAGTAACCATAACGTCACACAGTTACAGCTACAGCTACAGTTACAGATACAGCTACAGATATGGTTAAGGCTGCAGATACAGATACAGTTATGGGCATCCCCAGGACCACGTCCTTCTGGCCTGTCGTTCTTTCCTCCTCCTCCTCCTCCGAACTGAACTCTGCTCGCATTTCGAGTTCATTGAATTTGCGCTGATTTCTTCTCTTTCGACCCTTTTCATGGACATGGTTGTGCATTAATAAGAGCACTGCGAGAGCGGAAATCGTAGCGTGAAATTTATGAAATCCAAAACGACAGGATATGTGCATAAATGTATTTTTGATATAATTGCATTTTCTGCTCCAGTGGCCCCCACGCCTCGCGCTGATTACGTAATTTAATAGCTGTTTCCCCGCCATGAGGCTGGGAATAATTGGTTTTGGGTTAGTAATATTGACATGTGGACTTCAGCTGTTGCATTATTAATGCGAGCTGAAGAGCAGCGTTTCCGCTCCATGGCGGAATTCCTCTCATTCTCTATATATGTTTCCCTATGATAAATGATGTCCTGGCTAATATGTGTGTGTGTGTATATGCTTTGTGCGTTGATGTCACGTTCCGATCATTAATTATCTGAACTTGTTTTTTGCTCTTGTCTCTATTTGCAGTTCAGCGAGCAGTCTCCCCCCCGCGGCATAAAGGATAAAAAGGTAAACAAAAAAAAGTCCTGGGTATTTACGAGCGGGGCGTGTCGAATTTGACAGGCGCTACATATATCGGTGGCCCTCAGACAGGCATAATCTATCTCTGCCCTCGGTGCCTGATTAGTCCTGGAGGAGGTGGATGTGACCTGCTGTCCTGTCCTGTCCTGTCCTTTTGCCCTGCCGACCGCACGTAAGCCACTGGCAAAGTAAAACTTTTAACGAAAACTGACAACCGCAATGACCAAAGTGTCATAAATCCATAAATCCATAACCGAGCGTCAACAACATCAACAAACTGTTTGTTGTACGACCTACGACATGTGATGGCGCTCGGAGAGGTCCACGCCGAGAAAATTCTTCATACATATATACATAAACATATATCAATTCAAATTATCTTATCAATATTTGCTCATAAAATTTGGGTTTTCGATTTAATCTTATCTGCTTTGATAAAGGCAAACATCATATTATTAAAAGCTAATAATTATGGCTGTCTACACCAGCATTCGTGGTCCGATTTCAACTAAACGTTGTCAGTTGTCTGCTTTTTTTAGATTAAAGATTTAAGACTAGATTTCTTATAAAGGCAAAATGATCTCTATACTCTTAAAAACTCGAACTACATTTTCTAAAATTGATCTTATCATCACGCTTGATCCTGCCGCAGACCATTTGTGGTTTTTTGAGCCGGATCTTCGCAGGATATCAAAGGGACTTTTTAGGTATTGACATTCCCAACCCTGAGGGCAAACTAATTGCAAATACACATTTAAAGTTGAGTTTGCTTAACAATAGTGGACGTATGACATCAAGGATAATGCTATTAAAAGCTATATACGCTAAGGATATTGTGAGAAATAGATATATACCCAAAGTCCGTTAAGACTCCAACTTCTTTGTCAGAAAACCATGTTCGGTGACCAACTTGAAGCCTTCATTTTCTCCCCGTGCATCCCTTTGGAGTCCTCAGGGCAGGAGTGTCAGCTTGGCGGCCAATGAACCAAATAACCCTCAATCGGTTAGCGGATGCAGGAGCAGGTCGCGGGTGACATCGCTAGACAGGCGGTACACGACATCATCGCGGGCCAAAAAGCTCTCATGTCAACCGCAGTCGTCGGGGGCTGGCAGACAAACATATTGCCAGCGCTGGCGATGGATTCGATGGATTCGATGGTACCCTGCCACTCGAATCTCGTCTGCCCCGATAAAATGAAGTATATCGGCACTGTGGCTGTGTGTGCGAGTGTGTTTGATCCGGGGTCATGTGTGTGTTTGTGTGTGTGCAAAAACAAAACACTTTTCAGTAGCAGCAACTT
Source organism: Drosophila bunnanda (assembly GCA_035046265.1). NCBI lineage: Eukaryota > Metazoa > Arthropoda > Insecta > Diptera > Drosophilidae > Drosophila > Drosophila bunnanda. Next base: position 12,871,684 of record JAWNOB010000075.1, read on the forward strand.
ACACGAGGGCGGAACAATATTGTTTGTGTCAAAGTTTATCGTTAAGTTGTCGTCGCCGCAACTCCCTGAAAATCGCATCAGCAAAAACAAGGAGGGAAAATGAAGAAAAAACGCACAGTGGCGCATAAATTAAACACATATATCCCTGGGAAGCCGACATCGTTGCGTGCCCATAAAAAATCATAAAAATATATTAAATTTATACGTAGTGCTTACACATAAGATCGCCATGAATTCATAAATTCTCGCCGAGCAGCCGCCGACATTCGACATTCGACATTCGACATTCGCCATTCGCCATCCGCATCCTCATTCGCATCCACATCCGCATCCGCATCCTTGTCCCTGTCCTCATCCTCGTCCACAGTTCCAGCCACAAAACGAACCACGGCATAACAACGGCATTGACAGTTAAATGAATGACTATGGGGGCAATGCCGAAGCCAAAGCCATAGCTAAAGTCTATGGTGTTGGTGGAGACCATGCCCAAAAGATGCCCAATACCCAGACCCATGTTGATGTTATAGAAGAAACACACAGGGAGAGTCCTTCTTGAGCTGCTACCGTGTATGAACACTTTGAGAAAAAACTGTAGAGTGAAAGGTATTAAAAAGGGATATCCTTAGAATTTACAAAAATTTATGGAGTGAAATATTGGAGCAAAAGCTTTTAAAAAAGGGTGTCCCTGTAATTTACAAATAATTACATTTAATCAAAGAATTTTTAAGAAGTGGAACTAGTTTGGTATACTACAGAAATAATGGTGGCTTTTTAAAACCACAAACGATTCTACAAAGTTGTATTCCATTGTATTTAGACTCCTTTTTAAGTATTTTAAAAAATTCCATAAAATTCTGGAGCTCTCTAGATAATTTCTTTAATTTATAGCTGATTACTAAACATATTTCTGATGTACGAAAAATAATAATTAATATATACCACCTTCTTATAAATAAATATAGACAGCAAAAACACATTGCATTAAGTGTTAAAAAATACCCCTAAAGACTTCTTGAGCTCTCTAAAGAATTTCTTTTGATATTTATTTGATTATAATATATGTTTCTTATATATAGAATATATAGAATATATTTTTTGTACATAAATTTAGTAAAGAAATCTCTCAGTGGCGATGGTCCTGCTTCGGTTTGGTCCGCCTGTAGCTCTCAGTGCTCCTCCTTCATCTTGTTTTTGCTACGTTTTGTTTGCTTGGGTATAATTTATGCAAATCTGTTAAAGTTTTGCCGTCATCGGGAAAGTTGCCGCTGTCAGTGGCGCTGCATAGTTTTATGCTCCTTCGCAAATGGTACGGGGACCGAAAGTGTATATTCAATTTGCGTTTGTCTTGTGCCGGAGAAAGAGTCTCTGGGAATTGGATTGAACGAATCAGAATCTCAAACTGGGCTCTCTTTATGTTTTGCCATGTGTTTGTGGTCTGAAAATGGAAAGCCAACCAGAGTTTGCTTCAAAACTAAAAAGCTAAAGTGGGAAATTTGCATGAGGAATTGATTTATAAAGTTGAAAATAGAAGAGTGCCTTTTGGTTTGGTAGAAATAATAGTTGGAAAATGGGAATAAAAATATTACTACAAGCAATTCAATGGGTATCAGTAGAGTCTTAATGTAGGTCTCCATTGTGCCAGGCTTTTCCTTGGCAGTTTGTTGCTCTGCCCGTCATTAATATAATAAATAAAATTGGATTCCGGGACCCGCGTCGCGTACCCATGCATATATAAGTGCGTACAATAGTTTTACCGTTTTATATCCTTGTTGTTGTCCTTGTTTTTGACGTTGACATCGGAGCAACTTTACGGAGAGGGGGGGCGGTCCTTTTTCCCTCCTGGTAGGTCGAAGGGCAGTTGGTAATGTTTTTATGCCGCCGGCAGTTGTTTGAGCTTTGCCAGAGCATAGACTTTCTGCTGAATAGCTTTATATTTATGCAAAGTTATGCGGCTTAAGAAAGATAAGTCGGCGAAGTTTTGCCCTAACGCTGGCGATGAGGTGCGGTCAGGAGGATATCGATGGCCAGAGTCCAAGGCAAGACTTGGCGAGCCTGATTTGCATGAAGAACAGATTGTGTTTTGTCCATGATCTGCCAGATATTTCAAGCTATATAGTATCTAGGACATTCCCCGGGATGAATGGGCCTCGCCTAGTTATTTATGCGCAACGCAAGCTCCCTATTTCACTGCACTTTTAATTTCACATGACAAACTGTTCCCAGTCCTTGCAAAATGTGGCACAAACTTTCGCTTCGTCTCTTTTTCTCTGTACTAAACTTGTACCACGTTGCGTATACGCAACAAAGGCTCTGAGAGCTCTCTTCTCGGCCGCCCACCGAACAAGGACCATCTGCCACTCTAGCTAATTCCAAATTATATTAAAAACTTTCGGCTCTCTTTCTTTCGCTGGCTGGCTGGTGGAGCCTTTGCCTTGGCTTTTTCATTATCTGGCGGCCAACAAAGGCGCTCGGCTGGGCCCCCAAAAAGGGATGAATATGAAAAATGGCTAACAAACTGCCAGTATAAAGCAGCAGTATAAAGCAGGCGACTGCAATGAACTCTTCCCTGTGCAAAGCGAGGAAAAAACGCGACCCTGTTCGGGTCCAACGCTGTTTGCATTGTCCGCTTGTTGCGTCCTTCCCAGGAAAAAAAAAACGGGGCAAGGAAAATTGCTATAGTGGGGGATAAGTCGAATTAGCCTTTGGCCTGGTCTCCATTATGGCGGCAAAGGCGTTTTGTAATTCGACACTGGGCCCCAGCAGTTATCTTTGGCATTAGTTGCACTGAACTCCATTTGCTGCCACTTGCCACAAGGATTCCAGCGGCAGCTTCCACGTGACGCTCGGTCGCTCATTGCATTTTGGCCACAGACTGGCAAACACGGAAGGCCCAGGAATATGAATGCACTTGAAGAAAATGTAATTGAATTAGAATACAAATTATGCGAAAAATCAGCAAATATTTGAATATGAACGTTTTTACAAGCTCAAACACAAATATTTTTTTAGTATTATATAAAAAATGAATGCAATTTAATGATAAAAATAATTACTTTCACCTAAACTATATGTCCTTTTTATAACCTTACAGGATATTCTAATTTTAGTCAGAAGCTTCTAAAGCTATGAAGGAATCATTTCCGACCCTATAAATCATATATATTCTTGATCAGCATCAACAGCCGAGTTGATCTAGCCATGTCTGGTCAAAAAATAAATTTTTGAAAATTTTTTCCATTTTTTCAAAAAAAGATAAGGGGTTACATCATTAAAATTTTCAAAAATTGGCAAAAATTTTAATTTTTTAAAATTTCAAATTTGGTATGCAGATTTCTTTACCTACTAAAAACTAACACAGGAAAGCTTTCCGAATTAAAATTAATGAACTTTTGGCTTAGTTATGAGATTTTTAAACTTTGATTCTTGGAAAAAAATTTCATATAAATATATATCATTGCAGTGTATTAAAATTTAAGTCGGGTGCTTGTAAAGCACTGAAGGAGTCATTTCTGACCCCATAAACCATATATATTCTTGATCAGCATCAACAGCCGAGTTGATCTAGCCATGTCTGGTCAAAAAATCAATTTTTGAACATTTTTCCATTTTTTCAAAAAAAGATAAGGGGTACAATCATTAAAATTTTCCAAAATTGATAAAATTTTTAATTTTTGTAAATCTTAAAAAAAGTATGCAGATTTATTAAGCTAATAAAAACTAACATAGAATAGCTTTCCGAATTAAAATCAATGCTTTTTTGGCTGAGTTATGAGTTTTATAAATTTTGATTTGTCGTAAAATTGTCCTATAAATAGATCGATAAATATCGATTCTAAGAATGCGTATATTTTAAGCTTAGCTATGATCGATTTCCGATATAATTGTATAATTTATTTGCAAACTGAAAGGGTGTACCATATAAAATTCGGCTTTAGTTTTCTTGTTAAAAAACATTTTCCAAAATAATTCCAATGCATTTATTAAAAAAAATTCGCCCTTTTACTTTTCCCTGTGTATGCAAGCAAACGACAAGCTAAAGCCCCGACTACGTGCCTTTCTCACATTGATTTTCCACCCATTTTCCCGGCCGCTCTTGTGATTTTCCAACCTGGCCTCTGCCTCTGCCTCTGCCGCCGCCGGCTGGCAGCACTTGACTGACCTCTTAAATTCGTTTAATGTTTAGTTAGGTCGAGCTTAGGCCCGTGCTCCGGCTGACAGGTCCTGGGCTGACCTGGACTCCTCCCTGGCCGCCCAAATTAATGGCTGAAGTGCTCTAAATTTTCCATCATTTTTTTCTGTTTTTGTTTCGTTTCCTGCCAGCGCACATTTCCCTTAATGAGTTTCGGCCCTGCAGTTTTGTATTAAGTGTTCTCGAAATGTAATTATGCGATTTCCGGTACCAGACCGGACCTGTACGAGCATAAAGCCGTCATCTTTATAGACATTTATTTAATAAACTCGCATCCGTGCGATGCCCCCCAACCAACAACGCTGGTGCCATGAAAAATGCAATTAAATACTTTCGGCTATTAAAATAAAAACTTTTCTACCCTGCACGAAAAAATAAAAGACGACAAGGGATGGAAGCGGGGTATAAATGCATTCCGCTCTGTTGCTGCAGTGGTCGCCCTGGTGTGACCTAATAAAAAAATTATGCCAAATGAAAGTGAATGGGGATGGAATATGGGTGTGAGTGTGGGTATGGGCTTGGGTATGAGTGTGGGTATGAGTGTGGGCTTGGGTTGACCCTGTGCAAATTTTCAGAAAGCGGAAAAACTGGTGGCAGCCATTGGCCGATATGCACACTCAGCACTTATGAGATATTAACTTGGAAACTTTTGCCCGAATGCATGCTACTGGTCCCTGTGTCTGCGTCTGTGTCTTTGCCGTGGCTGGAGCCTCTCCTCTGGCCCTGCCGAGGCCTCTGTCTCCTCCACTGGATCCACCTCCTCCTCCGTTCAAGTTAAATTGAGCAAAATAATGCGGTCAATTTATAACGAGCAGGCTGCCGCACCACCAGGCAATTTGTGGGTGTTGCAGGGAGCCAGAGCAAGTTGCACGGAGAGAAAATAAATGAAGGAAATGAATATTAAATTAGCTGTAATTATATAAAGAGTTTTTTATAATATCTTTTTGGTATTATATGCAAAATTACACTTAAAACTTAATAATTTAACTTATGAAATGGAAATAGGGAACAAAGGGATGGAGGTGACATTGTTTCGAAAGGCAGTTAACCTTCTTCATTAGCAAGAAACTTACATGAAATTAAATAATAGCCTTGCCATTTGAGGTCTAAACTCTTTTTTGAATATTTAAAAAGCTTTCTGAGTTTATCAGAATTTACTTTCAGGACTATAAGAACGAAATGCATACTAAGAATATTAAAAAAGACCTTTATAATTTTGCCTAAAAGTATGAACTGCATACTAAAAATGTCTATAAAATTTAAAATAATTTTTAAGATACCGAAGTCAGTGTACATTTATTACATTTTCCAGCTTAATTCTTGACATCTCTTTAGGATTTAAGAAGACCCAATTGATTTCTTTAGCATCTCCTATAATTGAATTCAATTTTTCGAAACTTTTGAATGTGTAATGAAATTTTGTCCCTGTGTGTGCCTATGATGTGCATGGCGTCATTATTCCATGCTCAGGACCAGTGTCAGGCAGCTTAAACAAAAGGAAGTGCCCTGGCTGCTACTTTGTCAGTTTAACTTGTTGTTGGTCTAGCGGGAGGAGGAGACCAAGGAGGAGGAGGAGGAGACCAAGGAGGAGGAGGAGGAGACCAAGGAGGAGGAGGAGGAGACCAAGGAGGAGGAGGAGGAGACCAAGGAGGAGGAGGAGGAGACCAAGGAGGAGGAGGAGGAGCAGGAGCTTCAGCAGGAGGCGGAGCAGGACATCACCATGTTCCGACTGGCTGCGGATGCACGGACGTCGTCCGCCTGCTGGTGTCATTTAGCTGTCTCTTTGGTGGCACGCAAGTTTGCAAAATTATGGCATCGAGCTGCCAGGCCAGGCCAGCCAGCCAGCCAGGCAGCATCCTAGGATGCCTGCATTGCATCCGAGAGTCCACCCTCCAATTTATAAGGTTAAAGCGAAATTATGGCCATCGAAAACCGAGGCTGAGGCGACACGAGGAACGTGACTGCAGGCGACCTGCTATTGAAAGTGCAAGTGACTTTCTGCTGCTGCTGCTGCTATTGGCAAATGACCCAATTTATGGACCGCATTCCGGTCAATGGAGAGAATCGTTTCGGCTTTTCCAGGGGTGCAGCGGGTGTCACATCCCGGACATGGATTAATTTCGGGTCTCACTTTTTAATGAGTTGCCGACGCGCGGCGATAAAGGCAAGCTGGAGTGTGGGCTTAAGTGTGGAAAATTCCAAAAGCATGAACCAAATTGATGGCAAATTAGGGGAAATTCGATTGGCAATTGCCAATTAAAAGGGGTCACGGCTGACGACAACGGTTCGCTGTGTGTGGCTGTGTGGAGTTGCCTTCGCCCTAAGTGGGTCAGGCACTTGACTTCCTCCTGCGCTGAACCCAATTCTCGCTTAATCCAAACCAGAAATTGTTTCCCCCTTCGCCGGCGCGGGGGATTTTCCAGAGCTTTGTCCAAGGCAACCGCAGAGCAAATCACTTGAATGCAAACAACTTTCGAACACGTTGTGCAGCTCAAATTAATTACGCATGAAATTGCAATTAATTGGCTTAAGAAGTTGTTGAGTTTATCTTAAAGTTTTTGCGCCCCGCAGCCAAAGAGTTTAAGTGTGCAGATAAACAAAAAGCCCCAAAGTCCTGCGAAAGGTGAGAGGCCACAAAAAACGGGGGTAAGCCGGAACAGGAGGAGCTGAGGCAGATAGCCAGGAACTGAAGGAGCATCTCCTGAAAGTAAAAACATCAACAAAAAGCGAAAACAAAGCCACCGCGAGGAAAATGCAAAGAGAGAGAGAGCGAGAAAAGGATAGAGATAGCAGCAGAGAGAGAGATGGAGGCTGTGTGGGTAAAAGAGATGGCTGGAACAATGGCAATGCAGGCAGCGCGGCAATAAAAATGGCGCACAAGTTCAGAACTCGAAGGCACGTGAGTCCGAGTCCGAGTCCGAGTCCGAGGGCCTGAAATGTTTATTTGGGTCTGCTGCCGTATGCACACACTGATCTATGTGTGTCCCTGTGTGTAGGCCATTCTGCAGCACTGGCAAATGCAAAAACAACAGCAATAATAATAACAATAACAACGGCAACGGCAGAGCGCCAGGCAGCACACCAGCTCGACAACGACTCTGTCACAGTAACCTAGATATGGCTCCACAAAATTCCACCCAAAATGTGCCACTTTCGCTTTGACCCAGAGCCGTGGCAACGAAGGGCGGCCATCCATGCAGCCAGTCGGCCCAGTCAGCACAGTCAGCCTTTCTGCCAGTCAGCCAGCCAGCCAGCAGCTGCAGAGCCTCCCAGCGTTTGAGGGTCAATGTGGAGCACACTGGGAGAAAATATGGGGTCTCGAGCAATGTCACACAGCTGGGTAGTAAGCCTATAGGTGGAGAGAGTGTTAAAAATAATACAAATCTATTTAAGAGATGCTCAAAGCTATGAAAGATTTAAGTATAAAAATACTTGTTTCACTTGTTTTTAAACATTTACACATAATATATATACATTAAAGTTAGGTTTTAATATTATTATAAAGTAAAAACACTTTTTTAAAAGCCATAAAAGCTTAAGAAACATTCCATACATCGTAATTACACACAAGGATTTAAATATAAAGTGCAACACTAGAAATTAATTTATAAAAACCTTTAAAATATTAGAATAATGAAAAGAATTTAGCATTTCATATAATTAGACATATGAAAATGCCTTTTAAAGTCCCTAAATATTTTGTTTTAAAATAAAAAGCCAAATGTCAATGCTTGATTATAACTTCATTACACAATTTGCACCCTAATTACATTATTTCAGTGAGCATTTAATAATATTAGAGGTTTAATATCACAATTTAAAGCTCTAAAAAGTATGCTATGATATATTTTACTTCACAAATCCTCTGCTAAGTGCTAGTACTTACAGAAAGTTCATCTTGATTATTAAACAGCTCACCTTAACACATTTAAAGCAATGTAATTCGCTTGAAATAGCTTTAAATAACCATAAAGAGTATTTGAACCGAAAGAAAATGAAGTGAAAGTGATATTTTCCATGTGTAAATTGGTAGGAAAACGGCTGCAGTTGGTGGGCGATAGGGACAACGGGTCGGACCGTAAGTCGTATAAGAAATCATGCCTGAAATATTGCACTCGTATGTTGCGGTTAAAGTGCAGCAGCCGAGCCGGGAGGCCATGCAACCAAATTGCATCCATGCGTCACACACACACTAAGTGACAGTCCCCCTGGGTGAGTGTGCACACTTGCAACGGTGTGGGGCAAATGTGTAAAACATGCAACGCTGTCTTGTCTGGAACTTACTGATGCCACAGCCTTTGCTGCCCCTGCTCAGTCCCCTGACAAATGGTTTGATTTTAAGCTTAAGTCAACACACATGAACCCGAGGAGCCAACAGTGATGCTGGGGACTTATTTTGAAAGCAGGACGCAGGGTGGAATGGATACAATTCAAAGCCTACATTAAATACAGATTTTTCTTGATTTTATAATAAAATAAAGCAGTTAGTTCTTTACTTAATTGATATTCAAATTTATTGAAAAAATTAAGTAAAATATGCTTAATATATTTTCCACTTTCGCAGCATTACTGTGACCCAAAACTTAACCCGTTTCCACCTCGAGTGGTCACGCAGCATTTTAAACATGCCACCTTGGGGAAATTTCCAAAATGACAGCAATTTATTTAGACGTCCACAACGAGGGGGTGTGCTTGTGTGTTTGGTGTATGCAGAGTGTGTGTTGTGTGTGTGCGCGAATTGTGGTCAGAAAGGATTGCAGCGGCGGTTTTGGCCCATTTGGCAAATATTTAACTTTGAGCGAATTCGCATTGTTGACATTCGCCGCTAACAAAATTTCTATGTCAAAGAGGTGCATGTTTACGCATAAATAGCTTTGCATTAGAGGCGCCCTTTGAACTCCATTTTCGGCCTGTCCCTCTGGCTGTGTTTTTTGGGCCCATTTAGGGTTTAGGTTCGGTCTCCTTTTCGGGCGCTAATGCCGTCGCCAAAGGGTTCCGAATTAATTATGCAAAATGTGACCTAATCCAACACAATGGGGAAACGAATGCCCGCCCTATATTCATGGCTCTGGCTCTGACTTAACCTTTCCCGATGATGGCCTTATAAACGTGCTAAAAATAAACAATTTTAGCCACCATTGGGCTCGGCTGAGTCCTTTCACTCTGTCGCGTGTATTTCGAACATTTCGCCCAGGACTTGACGTGTAAATATTTTATGCCGACCCTTAAGGGGCTTGCTCTCAGACTCCCTTGATTTGGGTTTGGCAATTAGCGAAGGCTTTTTGGCCTTTTAGGCTCTCCTTTTTTTTTATTTTGTTTTCCACCAATTTTTTGGTGACCCTTCCCTTTGTGCGGAAATGTATTAATCCAGCGACTTGATGACTTTCGATGGTCTTAGCTGCAAAACCATTTTATTGGTTAAAACCATTGAATACGATTACAATTTTCAGTTGTAAAACAAAGGAGCTGTGACGGTTTTATATTTAGATGTCTTTAATTTGTGTTTCTTTTAAAATTAATACTAAAACCTTTAATCAAACTTTGATATATCAGGAAACAAGTTCAATTTAAGTCAGCAAACTCATACAAAATTGAATATTAAAAGCACTTGCATTGTTATTTCTAATAATCTTTACTTTTCTTGTTCTGTATTTACATATTTTACATATTTTACTATTTTTCTTTTATTATAAACTTAATCCTTCAACTTACAACCATACTTTGGCCTGTGGCTGGCATTGTTTCCACTTCCTATTCCTGAGTAAACTTGACATAATTTCCTTGCCCTAAGCTCTGTGTAATTGCCAGCAAGTTCAAACTGTTTGGCCAACTAATCTCCTTGACACTGAACTCGAAGTCAAGTCGGCAAAGGCCAAGAGATCAGCTGTGGTATATGTGTGTGGCCGGTGTCTCTTCCCATTCACTCTCAATCCACTGTCAATCGTCAATCGGTCAGTGGCCAAAATGTCATGTGTGTAACACCACAAAATTGGCCGAAAAAACAGCAGAGGGGCCACGGTCACCTCACACCTCACACCCTTCAACCCTAACTCAAACTACCTTAACCCACACTGCGTATGAGTGCTTTTTCGCCTCGTGAGAGCTCAAAGCGAGTTGGGGTTAAACGCCAAACTCTTTGCACTTTGCCCACATCACTTTTGGTCACTCCCGTAACCCATATTCCGTAACCCGTATTCCGCCACCCGTATCCGTATCCGTATCCGTTGGTCAGTCCACACACACAAATGAGTCAACAGTTTGTGGCCAACGTGGGGAAACTGTCGGCTCGGGAAAGCCGCTGGCTGCTTGTGCAATTTTCCACCGAAGCCGGCGGTATTCTCGATTGGCTCGAGGCAACTTGACGCCTGGAAATATGCACCGGCAACGCAATGCATTGCCTGGCATTTTTGGCTCAATTCCAATTCATAAAGGGGGCAGAATTGCAGAGATTTCATGCCCCCGCCATGGCAACCCCCATGCAGTCGTGCTGAATTTATTGTGTTTGTTGTGCGAAATTAAATAAAAATTGAATTATGTTTATATCCGCCAGTTGCTGTTATTGTTGGCTCTATAATAACGCGCTTTGTTTGCTTTCCTCGAGTGTGCTCCCTCTGTCTGTCTGTCTGTCTGTCCATCCGTCTATGGCAATGTCTCCATGATCTCTGTCGCCCCGGTTTTCCCCGCCGCTTTCCGCCCCCCCGCGCTCCGTCTGTTTTTCATTTTGCATAATAAATTGCATTTTCCATGCCAGTGAGTCGCCGCCTCTCCACGCGACGCTCTCTCTCTTTCCCTGTGTTTGTTTGGCTGAGTGTCGTCGCCGGCGCCCAGCTTCAGCTCTTTGTCCCTCGGCTCCTCCTAGGGCTCTGTAACTCCTTGTGCTTTTCCGCCCCCTGATTTTCCACGCCCCCCCTTCGGGGCAGAGGAGGAGCAAAAGCATGCTGCGGAATGCATTGGAGTTGTATTCGCCGTGTGCCATGTGCCCTGGCAATGGCTTTGTCCCTCACTTTGCTCCCTGCTCTTTTTTTTACATCGTCTGTGAACGCGGTTTTGCATTAATCTCATTTCATTGCCCTGGCTTGTTCTACAAGCGACTCCTCTCAATCCCCTCTCGAAGGTTTTTAAGCACCTTGCACAGGAAGAAATGTACAAGGCTTGAGAGTTTTGAAAATAAGAGAAAGAAAAGCTTTAGTTTTAAGTATATTCTCATGGAATTTCTTATGAAATAGGAGTTTCCTACAATGGCTATACATATTTGAATGCTTTCTTCTTAATCTAAAATATTTTACATAATTTAATGTAGAAGATTCGATAAAATAAATAAATAAATATTTGAATACTTCAATTCCCTATTAATTCCCTCTTCTAAGGATATTTTTTCATCGTGTCCTGAAGCATTTCTGTCCCCGTTCCTTTCTTCATTTTTTGTTTCCTGTAAAATCTGGTGGGGTTCCCCTTTGAAACCAGCATAAACCCCTCAACTGATTCATCCGGGGCACAGCTGCTTCCGCTTGTACGCGCTAAATCAATTTGCTGTTTAAGCTCTGCCAGCTGTCGGCGGTTTGGAGCACCTTTTTGGCTTTCGCATCAGCGTCAGTCAAAGGGAAAATGGGTGCCAAGACACCCCAGCTTCCACGCTTTTCCCCCGAGTTTTTTACGTGCATGCTGCCGTTAAGTGATTTTCATGAGTTTAACGAAGTGGTTTTTCCCCGCCCCGACTAGCACAAAGGAAAAGAAGCCCCACAATAACAACACACCAACAAACAACAGAGAGAAGTGTGCTACGTTTTCTTCTCGTTTTTTTTTTTTTACATTTTCCCCAACTTGCGCCTTTGACTCATCGTGCACAAAAAAATCCCAACATGATGACGGTGGTAATATCCCTCTGTTTTTTTATTTTGTATCTTTCTTGCTTGGTTAGTACTCTTTTTTTTCTGCGGGGTAAGCACAACTTGTTCGCAAAATTTAATTACGCATACACTTATGTTGATAAATTCAGGGATACAAGTGAGGGTGTGTGGAGCATGAAAAAGAGGGTTAAATACTCTATAAGTTGATTTTTCTGCAAGGAAAATATGTCTTCTATAAGGTAACTTCAAAGGTAATTTTATTGCAGCATTAGTGGATATTTAGTTAATTATTATTTCCACTTTTAATCAATTTTTGTACACAAGTTCTAAAATATTACGTATACGCAATGTGAGACATAGCAGACAATATGCATTTTATTTGATGTATATGTATTCTTGTGCCTCTTTTTATTATGTTTTTATATATTATTATGTATTTCTGGCATTTTAAATTATAATTTTTTTTTAATATCGAAATATTGCGTATACGCAATGTTGGACAAAATAGACTGAGTTACTTATTAAGTGGAATGATGATTTCTTCAGTTCCTATTTTATTATTTATTTGTTGGACTTAATTCTTTTGTTTGCATATTCCTTCGAATTTAAATTTAAATAATTTTTTTTAAGTTAAATACAATATATTACGTATACGCCATGAGTGGCGGAGCAGGCCAAGTATATTTTTGTTAAAGACGTGTGCTTCTCTATACTTTTTTATTACGTTATATTATTTATTTTATGAATTCTATATCATATTTTAATTTTTATTTCGAAATATTGCGTATACGCAATGTGTCACAAAAAGGGTTAGGTACGTTTATTTTAAGTTTTGAATATTTTTCAAACTTTTTGGACTAAATTAAATATAAAATATTGTTTGCATATAGGTAAACTTATGTTACAATTTAATATTAGTTTAAAAACCATATCCCCACCATTTCAAAAATGAAATGTATTACTTTTCCCCGGTAATTTATTACCTTCACCCGTTAGAGTGTTACAAAGTCGTTGTTACCATAAAAATGTTTACAAAACAATAGATTTTTGAGTGTTGCCACTTTGTTCTACCATTTTATTGCGCGAATTTCGAGCAAAAAACTCGACAACAACAATAAAGAGCCGCGCCAGCAACAGTGGCATCATAACAAATGGAGCTCGCTTCAAAGAGTTTGCCCTTTTTTGTGTGTGTTCACGTCACACAGCGACACGCCCCCTCCTGCCGCCCCTGTTTGGGTGTCTCTGTGTGTGTGTGGTGTTTGGTGTGTGTGTGTGCGAGTTGTTTGATGCGCACATTTGAGCAATTTCAGCGGGATGCTGCTGCTGCTGCCGCCGCTGTTTGTTTGCAAAATGCGAGTGTGAGCGTGTGCGGCGCGTGTCAAAATTGGTTAAACGTGAGTGGCTTTCGCTTAGCCACTCGGCAACGCAGCTGCGTTTCGGCTGCCAAAAAACCGAAACCGTAACCCGTAGCCCGCAATCCAGAGTTTCGCAGGATTTTCGCAGGACGCGACCTGGTCCAAAGGTTAGTTCGCTGTCCGTTTAGGCAAATTAGCCGCGTATGCCATTGGCCTAGTGCCTGGAGCGGGGACTGACTGGCTCCCTGACTGGGCCATAAATCATGCCAAGACTACTGCTCCTGCTCCTGCCCCAGGAAAGTGGCAAGTAGAAGGTGGCAAGTAGAAAGTGGTTCGAATCAGGACCCACGTCTCGTCTCTCCCCCGCCCACGGGCTTAATCAAGCAAATGGCTAGCACAAATCGGGAGCTCGTTTATTTTAAGCTGCCTCATAAGCAAGTCTAATTCTCTGCCATTCCAGTGAGTTATCGTTCTGCGGGTTGCTCTGTAGGGTTTATAGGGGTTCTTCTAGCTGGGAATCAAGGTGTAGCCAAACAGTTGTTTACACAATATACCCGATTTTGTAATAATTTTTGTAATAAACATAGAGTACAGCAGAGTAAGCAGAGTGCATGAGGTGTGGCATTAACAAAGATATGCTCTTTAAGGACTGGCTCTTCTGGCATTTAAAACTCACAAGTAATTTAACTTTAAAGAGCGTAGAAAATGAAAGCTTTTGACATTTCCCTTGGCATGGCATCCAATCCCTGGCTTATTGTATTAATTCCATTAGCCTTTTCCCTTAAACGTTGACAGGAGAATGTGCTCATTCCCAAATGTATGCCATGACTTTCGCCATTTCGCTTGCAAATGCAGATGTTGCTGATGTTTGGAGCGGCAAAACAAAAGCTGTCAACAACAAGTTGCCGGACAAAAGACGCCGCTGTCCGCTGCACATGCTGGGCAACGGCAGGGCTTTCTCTCTGTGTGTGTATGTGTGTGTGGGCCATCCTGCAATCCAGCAATCCGGCAATCCGACCATCTAACAATCCGGCAGTGGCCAACTAGCAAACTAGCAGCCAGGCGAACAATCGCCCCGACTTGTATGGGAACTCTTGACAAATAGCGCCTGGTTGGTCACAGCTGGTGGCGCATTCCCTCGGACAGATGTTCCTGTCACTCCGTCCGTGTCTCTGTCTTCGTAGCCGTGTCCTTGTACACAGGGGGAAATAAATAGGAAGCAAGCTTAAAAATTTCATAATTTATAATTATATAATGGGGGAAAATATACAAATAAAAATATAAAATATGATAAAAGAAAATTTATAAAACAAAATATAAAATTTGAAAAATGAAAATATATAAATCAAAATATAGAATATGAAAAATGAAAATATATAAATATAAGTGTATACATTTTAAAAACTTCCATTTTAATGCCATCAAAACAATAATTTTATATGTAATATACAGAACGTTCTCTTGAATTCACAATAAAATACTTTCTCTATAAAACACGAACGTTTTAATGTAAATTCTGTAAACATTTTTCATTTTATTTCCATGAAATATTATAACAAAACAAATACTTTGAAAATGCCATATTATTATCATTAAAAATAATAATTACAAAAGTAACTAAACAACACAATTCTACACAAACATTTATTTACTCCAATTTCTCGATTATAACAAAACTAAAAATTCTATAATTTATATACAGAACATTCTATTTCATCAATAATAAAATAGTTTCTTCATAAACCCCTAACTTATTCATGTAATATCTAGAGAAATTTCGAATTTATTAGCATTAAAAATAATAGTATTTTTATAAAAAATATATAAAAATAACTTGCTGAAATCAGTAATGAAATATTAATTATTATTATTTAAAATATTCCACTTTATTATCATTTATATATATATCATGAGTTAAATATTAAAATTCGCATTTTCTGATGCATAACATTAAAAATACTATAAATAATATAAATAATCTACACAACATTACTTTCTGCCTCATTTTTTTTTCTCTCAGTGTATTCTCATTTGTGTCTGGAACTCGCTTCCCCCTCTCTGTGTGAGTGAGTGCATCGTCGTGGCACTCATAAAACTAAATTTCTAAACAATCTGCGTTTGGCAATCTTATGCCGCTGTCGACGTTGCCGCTGCGCAACTTTATTGAAATGTTTGGCAGTTTTTCGTGTCCTACTCAATTTGTGTCACACAAAGACAGAGACAGCGGCAAGGACACAGACACAGCGACCAAGCTATAGAGGGAGGGCAAAGGGACATGCCTGCCAGCCTGCCTGCCTGCTGCCTGTTTGTGTTGCAATTTTGATTTTAGCAATTTTCCGTAGCATACTTTTTCGGGGCATGTGCGCATGTAAAAGCAAAGTTCTCGATTATGGGGCAAATTTGTGCCATGAACAATAATGACGAGACATCGCCCATCATTATGCGCGAAACTTATTTACCCAACGAGTGTGTGTGTGAGCGACATTGGCAATTCATTGAATTCAGATTGAAATTCAATTGGATCATAATTCAAATTTACCACCAAAGTAGCCCCCGGGATTTGGCCATTTCAAACCGAAGGCATAACCAAAACCAAACCCAAGCCAAGCCATTGCGATTCGCCTCGTTTCGATTCCACCAGGGGCATTCGAGCGTGAGCGGGGCAATAACCAGAACTTTTCACATCGATACGATGCGAAATCGAAGATAAATAAAAGCCCCGAATAAGCAATAATCCCCCCTCGCACCGTTAGGAAAATACTGTGAATCGTGCGCGATGGGCGTGGACTAGATAAAGATAAGGCAAAGGGACCAAACTGGCCAAAATAAACATTTGTACATAATATAAATCGTTTTTCGGGGGCTCGCTTATCGGGGCAACTGTTTCTCATTTATACATCATAAGCAGTTTGCAGGCGAAGGCGTTTTCGCCGAACTGAATGCGGGTGGGGAAAATATGTTTTTCTGGCCTTTTCATGCCTGCCTGCCTGCCTGCCTGCCTTGTTTTCCTTATTGCTGCCTTAGTCATAAAGATTCTGTTATCTATAATCGGGATCCTCCCATTATTCTCACATAAATAAAGTATTCTTTATTTATTTACGGCCATCAATATGCCCCTGGGGGGTTTTAAACAAACAAATTGTAAACTTAATAATATTATTAATACTATTACAAATTTGTCTTGATTTTTATCATATTTATTAAAGCCTTAAAATCACTAAACTCAAATATAGGATATTTATATTTCCCTGATATTTTTTAAATTTAATTCTTGATTACCTTTAGTATACCCCTTGTAGGGTATTATAATTTTAGTCAGAAGCTGTGAACGCTGTGAAGGAGTCGTTTCCGACCCTATAAAGCATATATATTCTTGATCAGTACCAAAAGCCGCGTCGATCTAGCCATGTTCGGTAAAAAAATAAATTTTTCGAAATTTTTTTTCCATTTTTTCAAAAAAAGATAAGGGGTTAATTTTAAATTGAGTATGCAAATTTTTTAACGCTATAAAAACTAACATAGAAAAGCTTTCCTAATGGAAATTAAAGCCTTTTTGGCTTAGTTATGAGTTTTTTAATCATAGATTTGTCGAAAAAATTGACATATAAGAATCTCGGTAAATATTGATTCAAAAAATTTCAATATTTCAAGCTTATTTATAATTGATTTCGGATGCGATCTTATAACTCAATTGCAAACTAAACTCAAATATAGATTATTATTTATATTTTGTTCCTTGTTATTTATGTTTTTATAAATTATTATTGATAACCTTTATCTGTAATTCATTTTTATATGATTTATTTATTTTTCTAAACAATTTTTTATATTGCTGTCATGGTTTATTGCTTTTATATTGACATTTATTATTGTCTTTCCCTCTTCAAAATTATCTTTGAGCTCAAAACGCTAGCAATAAACTAAAATAGCTCTCGGGGCTCTGCCACCTCTTGTGATTTGAATAGAATTGCAAACAATAGTTTTAATTTTTTTCTTCAGAAAACACTGGGAAATGTTTGTCATAATAATTGTCATAGTGGACTAGGTTGTGGCTCAGTTTAAACTGTGCAAATTATTATCATCCGCAGACTGTTATTGCTGCAACTGTGCAAACATGGCAAATGGCATAGCAAACGACAATTAATTCCGTCCGCCGCACTGGTCGCTCCTAAGTCGACTTGGCGCAAATAAAAAAGCAAATGCTGAGTCAGTTCATCAGCGGGAGCAGTTGAACAGTTTCCACACAAAAACAAACCAAAACCGAGCTCAACCTGAAACAAAAATGGAAATGGAAGTGAAAACGAAAATAGAAAATAGAAAATAGAAATAGAAATGAAAATGGAAATAGTAACAGAATCTGGCAGAGGGAAACCAAACAAACAACATAGGGAAAGCATACAAAGCCCTGGCGAATGGCAGGAATGGAAAAACAAAAAGTTGGCATCTGCCAAATGGTCAGGAATTTATAAATTAAACCAAAACAATGAGCAAAGATTAACAACGGTTACCGACACACACACACAGAGAACCACCAACGTCGTATAAAACTCACATTTCGACGACAATGGCGACGATAGTTTGTTGTGTTTGAGTTTTTCTTTCATTTAAAGCACTGAGGGAAAGTGGGGTTGATTCTTAAAATGTATTGTTATTGTAAAACTGAAGTAACTTTTCTGTCATGTAAATAACATACATATTTTATTTTATTTGCTGTTAGATTGTTTACAAAACTGAGACTAAAACTTATATTACTAGTACATGGTTGTTAATGGAGCCTTATTTACAGGATCATCTATATCATTTTCATAGAAATAATATACATAGATCCTTGTTTATTTTCTTCTTCTTTTTTTACTATTCATACTGTAATTACTTTGCTAAAATCATTTTCCTTTGCCGCATTTTCTTTGTGATTTTCCCCAAGTGTTTGTAATAAAATAAAGGAGAATCCTTGATGGCGACTTTTCGTTGGGTTCTACTGTCACGGCGACTTGACGGCTATGGCGATGTCCTAGTCGTCGGCGACTGTAGCTGTATATGTGACGGCAACAATTACATCGACAGGAGCAAAGGGAAACGCCAAAGCAAACATACAGAGAGACAGGAACAGAGACATGTGTCTGTGTGTGTTGGTCTGCGTGACTCGCTTGGCTGCCATAACGGAAATGGACGCCATGTCGGATGTTTGAGGAAATGTTCGTGTAGCTGTAACACCATACATGTGCGAGTGTGTGTGTGTGTGCTGCGGTCTATTAGTTGGGCGACTGTTTCAAAAACATTAAATTAGATGGCAGTTTGAAAGAGTGTCCTGTTGGCCATTGTCGATTGTTATAGCCTATCCTGTCCATTCCTTTCAAATCGAAATTAATTGGAATATGATGCGGAAATTATGGTGTTTGTGTCATAATATTTAATTGGAAGGTTTGACTATATATGTTGGTAATTAAGTTGCTAAACTTTTCTAATGTTTGTGACAAGTTTTGTTTTGTGAAAGTAATGGGGAAAATATTTGAAGGAAATGTTTGATAAATTTATTTGGAAATGTAATATGAAGTATATTAAATTAGTTTATAAAATGTAAAGTACGATATTTAATGCTTTTTGAAACCTTATTAGGTTGCTTAAGACAAGATTTTCCATACAAAAATCTTGGAAAATATAATTTCCTCTACGAATTCTTTTAGTTTTACTTATTTCCCCATCGCCAACAAGTAAGCCTAGCAAAATCCTTCACTTAATACCAAAAACTTCTCAAACATTGTCGAATTTTGGCTATCGAGTGCTTTCTGGTATCACTCAAGTTATTATCCCGAATCAAGAGGACCCTCTGAAGACATCGAAACACTCTGGAGCAAGACCAAGTAACTAAACCAAAGGCAAATAACGTGACTACATATATGCATGCATGTAAGCACGAGGGGATCTCTGGGTTCACTCATCCACTATTCATATGCAGTCCAGCGCCACTCGTGCTGCTAGAGTGTGTCTGTCGGTTGGTTTGTTTGTTTGTTTGTTTGTTTTGTTTGTTTGTTTGCCGAACGAGTGGGCGAGTGCGAATGTGGATGCGAATGCAAGCGTTTGCGTAAATGAATGATCCCAGTCGAGTTGTGTTTGAGTCGAACTGAGACGACTACTCCGCGGCGGAAGAGCGGGTCTTGAGGCTACACGTGAGAAATCGCTAAGAATTTAGTGTTTAAATATTAAATTTAACAAAAAACCAAGACAAATTAATGAAGTTATTAGGTATTTTATTTATTTCGAGTATTTTGAATTATATTTATATATTTATAATCGATTGAAGCAGGTCTTGAGTTTAAAATCCAGTTATTCTATTAATTATGGTGCAAAAACCCTTAATATTTTAATGAATCTTTTATTATTAATACACATTTCATTGACTTTTTGCTATTTTTAAACTATGCTTAAATATTTATAAATGTAGCTTGATCCTTTCCTGGTTAAATAGTAACAATCTGTTTTTTACAAAATTATTTTAATACAAAACCTTATGATCTTTTGAAGGATCTTTCATAATTACCAAGCTTTTTTATTGAATCTTTAATTTAATATTTAAATTTAATACATAAATCTCAAACCTTTTGATTAATCTTTTTGATTTACCAAGTTTAAACTATTTGACAACATTTGTGAATAATTAAAATTCAAATTTTCCTATAGTGTATCATTGCCGTGCACGCATGGCTGCTATATAGCACTTGCCACGCCCCCCGTCGCCGTCGCCCCCTCTTGAATGGCAAGTGTACTCGCCATGCATGCGTATGAGTAACGAGAGTGAGAGTGCGGGTGAGTGCGATGAAGTGGGTGGTCGAGGAGGTTGACTGAAGAGGCGCGGTTATGGTGGGTGGTGCAGCAGTTGGGGAAGGGGAGGGGGGTGGTGAGGTGGGAAAAGCGGTAAGCGGAAAGTGGAAAGCGCGGGGGCAACGTCAAGAGCCCTGGTGTTCAAGTGTTTGATGTATTACAAAATACGTATACGCAACCGCAGCCTACAATTACAATGCCAAGTGTCGGTTAGGTATATTTCACACTCGTTCCTCTCTCGCTCTCTCTCTCTGTTTATAGCTCTCTCATGTCCGCTAAGTGAGTGTATGGGAGTGTGTGTGTGTGTGTGTGTTGGTTGTGTCTGTGTGTTTATACGATGGGAAATTCTTGAGAAGTTTATCGTGAACATTGTTTACGGGGGCCTCTGTTTGTTTAGATGTATTTCAAACAGTTTATGAAGTCTACGAAACTTTAAACAAAAGGGAAATACTTTATTTTATATATTTATTATTTAATATAGTCAAAGGAAGAACGTAATTTATTAAACAATTTATTTAAGTTAATTATTCACTAAAATCTCCATACAAAACCTTCGTTCTTTTTGTTTTGTAGCCTAAGGATCTTAGTTGCTTAATTCATTGCCATAATTGCCATAATTATAATAACTGATAAATAATGCTATTTATTTATTTATTATATTTATTTGTTTTTTTTTAATTTTTTTTTTTTATTAAGTAAACTTCCCCGCATAAACATAGTCCCTGCCAAAAGTGTGTTAAATGGAAAATAATTTGCGTTAAAGAGTGCATTTTATTAATACCCACACATGCCTGCCTTCGTTTCCAGCATATTGGTAATATATGGCATATAATTGGCCAAGACACCGGCACCACTTTCACTCTCTCCTCTCCCCCTTGCGCTCTCTCTATTGAATTTACCCCAAGTGGCCATTTATTTACATATTTGCGTTGAGTGGCACACTTCAAAGTTGGCTCTTCTGCTGTTGTTTTTCCCCCTTTTTTTTCTGTTGCTACTTTATGGTTATTGTTTCTCTGCTGGCACTTTGCATCGTTTCGGTTCAATTTATGGGTTTATTGAACAGCTCTCTGCGTGTGTTTGTGCCTTTAATTGGCACTTCTTGGCGCATGTCATCAGCTGTTGTTAATGTTAATTGAGCCAGCCTGCCGGGGCAGTCAACCGTTTCCATGCAAAATGCATGCAAATAATCGCAATGCGAGTGTATTAGAACAGTCGTTGCCGCTATAATTGCAACACAATTTGCATAAACATTGCCAACGCCTGAGAAAACCATCCTGCGGCGCGGCATCTGTGACTGTGACTGTGACTGGGGCGGGGACTGTTACTGCGACTGTGACTGCGATGGCGGGTCCCTTTTAAATGGGCGGCGTGTGCCCAATTAACGCAAATTGCGAATGCAAAGCGCCAGCATATTCGTTTTTGTCTACAGTCTACGCTCTATAAGATGTACAAAGTAAAGTCTGTAATATTTGAGGAATATTTTTGATGTTAACTAACTTTTTATAATGTTTTATATATGATTTCATTAAAAATTAAATAATCTTAACTAAGAGTCATATGAAATACTTACTAGCTTCCTTTTCTCCGAGCCTTCACTGTAGTTTGCTGTGTATGTTTGCTGGTTTATTGCCATTCACAACGCGCCTGTTTGCCTTAGATAACGGGTTCTGGAACCATGTTGCAGCGCCGGCACCATGCAGCGAATGGGAATGGGAGGGGGGAGAAGAAGCTGGGGAGGCGGCGGAGCAATAACAACTTCCTGTCGCCGGGGCGGCATACAGTGCGTATACTTAACTTGATTAGCGCCAATTAGTCGACAGCCTGCCTCACAGTAAAGCCGCGAATTAGCGCATTTCGGCTGTAAATAATCTATGCGTTCTTAAGCCCTTAGTCGGTTTAAGTCAAAGCATAAATTATGAATTATCTGGATTTGCTGAGAGCGGAAAATGGTATACTTTTTGCCAGGCAGGGATTTGTAGGAAAAGAGCCACACTCTCTTGCTGAATATATTATGTAAAATGAGGGTTTCTGGGAAAAAATTAAATAAGAGGATCATTTAGAGTATTATAAAGGGAGTAAAAGTATAATAATTATTTATCCTAAGCAAAAAGTAATCTTAAAAATGCGGGAAAGTAAAGAGAAATCGATTTAAAAATAAATAAACTTCTTAAATCATTTTTTCAAATTATTATTCAATTACGTTGCCTTTACTTATGTTCCTTAACCATTCTTAAGTTATTATAAACTCTTTCTCTAAAAGTTAATAAAGCCTAATTCCCTTTACCATATTAAAAAAGAAAGTAAAGAATCGTCTTAGCTATTCTTTGGTCAATTATGAATAAGAAAAAATGATATCTGGCAGCTATAACAAACCGATTGTGTTGGCATAAAAAAGTGATAAAATTTATCTTATAAATTTGCCCATTGAGGGGGAAACTCCGCCCTTTCTGCTTGCCCTTGGCCAACTGACAATTCTCAGGCAATGCGATTAAAATTCGATAATAAAGAAAGAAGCAGCCTGGCATAAAGGAATCCCTGGCAAAGGAGAGAGGAGAACTTTGCCTCCTGCCTTCCTTCATCCTAGTTGCTACTTCCTTCCGCTTGTCGGCGCCCGCACAAAAGTTCTTAATCAAAATAACTTAATGATTATATTTGCTTGCAATTCCACAGTTGCTCACTCCTTTCACAAGTTTCCCATTCTGCTCCGCTCTCTTGCAGGACTCGCGACTCAAACTGGGCTAAAGCCGGACCCGAAAACCAAACCAATTCGACGCCGACGCCAATTTTAACTACTGTTGGTGGCGCCAGCAGCGAATAGCGAATAATTGAATCATAAAGGACGCAAGGACGCGGACGGGCCACCGAATCGGAGCTGCCAGGCTGGCTGGCAGTCAGGCAGGCAGAGGCAGACGGCGGAGGGACTCAGGATCAACAAAAGCCGAGCAAATAATTGCTGTATAGTGTGCGCGGAACGAGGTCCAAAAACTCCCCGGCTCCTACCTAAATCGGCGGAGCGGTGGGTGCCGGCATTGCGAAGGAGGCGGCTGCAGGGAAATGACAGTCGTCCTGCTTTAATTAAAGCCGGGGCGTGGGCGTGCGGGGGCGTGGCGCCGCCGAAAGTGTGCTCTGCAATAAAAGGAGGAAATTGAAACGCAATGTGGCTGATGCCGCGGACCGTGGACAACGCAACAAAGTGGACGAAATTGCTTTTGGAACAGCACGGCCAGCTAGGCACACTAGCACCAGGCAGGCATTAATTTTGATTAAATTCACCTGAACACTCGCATTTCCGACAGCCCGCTACCGAGTGAAATATTAGCCTAAAAAACAAGCCAACTTTTAAGTATCCTGAAACCGGAAAACAGAAGGAGCAGCAGCAGTAGCAGCAGTAGCAGTAGCAGCAGCAGGAGGAGGCGAAGGTGGTGTCATCATCTTGCGCAAGTCGGTTTTGCGTGCCGCAGGCATTGCAACAGCCACACATGAACACGTCTCTGTGACAGCAGGAGGAGACGGAGGAGGGACGGCCAAGTCGGGACCCCAGCGACGCAGCATAATTTCGTCAACTGCAGCCAGGGTGAGCTGTCGGCGGCAGAGAGCACAACCCACCCATCCCCGGGACCCAATCCAAACCCAGCCCACAATCATCATCATCAGCATCAGGAGCAGGAGCAGCATCAGCAACAGTAGTAGTAGTAGCAGGAAAGGCACAGTCGCTGTCACAGTCAGCAACGGTTGTCAGCTAGGAAAAGGATCAGAAGCAGGACACAGGAGGCGCTGGAGCAGCACCAGGAACCAACTCGAAACCCATTTCCCAGGACCGCGCCCCAATGAATCTGCTGTGCTGCTGTTGTTGCAGTAACATGGCACCAAACCAGCGCGTCACACGCAAATGGGAACTGTTTGCCGGACGCAATAAATTCTACTGCGATGGATTGCTAATGTCCGCACCGCACACAGGCGTCTTCTACTTGACGTGCATCCTGATTACCGGCACCAGTGCGCTCTTCTTTGCCTTCGAGTGAGTATTACGTCCCATGCTCGTTTCAAGCATTTGTCATCGAGGCTTACACTGTACCAAATATGGGGGGGAATTTTTTTTCATTAAATACTTTTCATAAATAACTTATTATTGGTTCTCGAGCTCCATTTAGTATTTATTACATTAATTTCTTTGCT
The DNA here is from genome assembly GCA_035046265.1 of Drosophila bunnanda. Lineage (NCBI taxonomy): Eukaryota > Metazoa > Arthropoda > Insecta > Diptera > Drosophilidae > Drosophila > Drosophila bunnanda. Next base: position 12,896,070 of record JAWNOB010000075.1, read on the forward strand.
TAAAAATGTGAAATTTAAGTTTTTTCTGAATATAGTTTTTCGAAAAACTTACTCTTAGATTGATTTATAAAGTTAATATAATTTAAAGTAACAAATGGCAAATGAATATATTAGTTAGTTAGTTAATCTTTCAGCTGGCCAACAATATCGATTCAATATCATTTCTTGTCAAAGATTTTTTCAAATATTTTACTTTTGATTGATTAAGATATTACTTTATACAATCATTCATTTTTTTGTTCTTCGCATACCAACAAGAAACCCTAAAATATGTGTCTTAATTCTATAAAATCAATATTTATATATGCTAATTTATTGGGTAAATCAAGGTTTTTGAAATATCATAACTAAGCTAAAAATTCACTAATATTAGATTGGAAAGCTTTTCTATGCTAGTTTTTATTGGGCTAACAAATCTGCATGTTGTGTTTTAGAATTTAAAAAATTTAATTTTTTGTCAAATTTTGAAAATTTTAATAATGAAAATTTTGAAATTTTGAAAAATTTTTGAAAATTTATTTTTGCCCCAGACATGCATAGATTGATTCAGTTGATGATTTTGATCTATAATATATATTGTTTATAGGGTCGGAAATGAGTACTTCGCTAGGTATTCAAATTTCTAACTAAAATTAATAATATAATTCTTTAGATTAATTAACAGACTTGTTTATCTAATAAAAACTAGATTATTTTTGGCTTAGTTATGATTTAATTGCAAACTGAAAGCAGGTTATACAAACTTTAATTTCCTCTATAATTTAATTTAAATGGAAATTTAATTTAAATTTAATTTCTTTCGGTGTGACAAATTGAGCAACCCCCCTGGGTTGCATTGTGTGCAAAATGTATACGTTGCTAATTAAGCATTGCCCGGTAACCCTTCCGGATCACCCTTGAATCCCCGGTTCACCCGACTCCGCCCCGGCTCATGCTTGATTTCCAATTACGCCCACATTAATGGTCTCTGACTTTGGACTCTTGCTCTGGTTTCATCAGTATCATCGGGTTGCCGCTCGTCCGGGTCCTGGGTCCCGGGTCCGGTTACTGTCTGTTGTCTGGCATCCGTCGCCGTCTGCCTGCCCGCCCTCCTGCCCTTCGTCTCCGCATCCAATGGCATGTAATTATTGCTGTGCAACGTGGCGTATGCGTTATGCTTGGCCTGGCAAAGGACGCCGCTCCTGCGAGCTGGGCTGGCTACTTTTTCAGCTCGGTCCCAATGTCTCTGCTGGATCCGTTGAATTACGGTTGAATCCGTGTGGAGTGGATTGGCGAAGGGGTTGGACAAATAGTTTCAGCTTTTGATTAGTCAATCCATCCGTCCGGTTGTGTGGCATTCAAATATGTTTCACTCGTCTGCACACTCTCTCTTCCTCTCAGACCACAACACACTAGTTTTAAATAGAATTTCCATTTCGAATTCCACCATCCGGTGCACATTTCTATTTCCTGATTATATGGGTTTTTGTGCTAAAGACCAACTTTTCGCCTATTTAGCTTTTGGTGGTCCTTTAATGGTTTGCAAATTAAAGTTTCGAATTATTAATGTCCAAATGTTGATACCCAGACCTCTGAATGCTCCTTTTGCTAAGCTCCTTATAACTTTTCTATGGGATGTGTTACGATTTTAACAATTCACATGGTAAAAAGTGGGTGTAACGAACAAAGACGTCTTCCTTTTGTGATGCTAAGTAGTCAAAGGCATTCTTTTTCTATATGCCAAAGAAGATTATAGTAGAAATCAAAAAGTGCAGCTCTTTCAATTGGAAACTCTGACTGAAATCGAAAAGAAGAAGGACACAAAAAAGGTTTTCCCAACAAGAAATCAAAGAACGAACCAAAATGAAACATTTTCTCAGAAATGGCACCACTTTCACGTTGTTCCCATAATCATATCCATTGATTGCCTTTTCCTCGGTGGTCTTTACAACTAAATAAATACCCGCAGAGCGTGTGCTCATATGGAAAGCCCCCAAATACGTTAAACTATATTCAATTTTGGTTGCACGTTGCCCGTTGCCCGTTGGCCGTTTGGCCGAAATAACGTATACGTCACGTAGTACAAATACAAATAAAAGCGGGGAGTGTTAAAGGGCTGCAGCACTCGCCTGCACACCCTGACAGCGCGATTAGACAAAATTATGCTCAACATTTTCTGCACGAAATCATTTCGGCACCGAATGTGTGCAGGAGGAGGCGCTGCCACAAAGAAATTGAAATTCCCCCGGAGGAGCAGCCATGTTCTATACCTACATCTTGTGGCTCCGTGCCGGGCGTGCTCCTCCTCCTCCTCCTGCGCTCTTCAAAATTTATTCGCTGCTGAAAAGCGGCGGCTGCAGCGCGATTTTATTTTCATTGCTTGCCTTACATTAGCGCACAGTCGAGTGGAAGGGGATGAGGAGGGGAGTTTTCCTCTTCTCCAGTGTATGGATGGGCATTACAATATCTGCAATGCCTTTGAGTGCTCGCATAGTTATTCCTGCAGATATTTCGCACACATCCTGAGAATGCAGGCGGAGAAATTGAAGCGCTTAATAGGGATTCCGGTAATCCATAAATCCTAATATAAAATATTAATATAAAGGTTATTTTAAGAAGCTTCTTCAAATAACAAGAACTAGGTCATGTTTTTCTATAGTACAACAAGTAGGACTAGGAGTAAATGTTGCTATTTATGATAATTATTTTATATTTATATATAGGTTTCGGTTTCAAGAAGAAACTAAGATCTTCCAACGTCCAAATCGTAACATAATTAGGGCTCAAAATATTAATATGATATATTAAAATGGGGCAAATAAAAGTGTCAGTTATTAATTATATTTAGGACATGAAGTTAAAATTTATTATTTAATATTAAATCTCTTGTAACTACAAGAATGCTTTCTCGCCTCGATTTTTTTTACAACAAAAACCATTATAATTTTAAATCTAAACCTAATTCAAATTCGAAATCTAACTCGATCTGAATGATTTAAATTTATAACTGAATTACAAATAATATAGACTTCAAATTGTAGTTTTCTATACCAATTTCTCTTCTATATTCAACTCCATTTACAAATAAAAACTCAATTTCTTTTGGTAATGGAAACTCTAGCAATTTTTGCCTTTGTTAAAATGAAATATTCAAGAGATTACCATAAAGTTAAAGTCAGCGTAGTTGGTGTTTTAGGTACCATTTTATACATAGTTTTATTATTTTATTTTTGCATGTATCTTCTTTTAAGGCCACAATTTTTATTCTGCATGTAGTTCAGCCCGGGGGATGTGTGAGCAAACTCAAATTGTGTTTCGTTCGACGCTCTCCGGCGATGCAAATCGCTAAAAGGTAGCACACAATGCAAAACCAAGGGGAGCCCCTTTCCCTTACCCATTTTTAGCATTTTCTGTTCTCTATTTTCTATTTTCTATTTTCTATGGCATTGTCAGCGATTTGCCAGCTGAATGCGAGAAAAGCACTTTTTTTTTGAATGCATTCCTATTTAAACTACGCTCCTTGCTGGATGGCAATGGGTTGGGGAAATCGGCGTTGTCATGACAAATGTATTTAACTATTTTCGGTTTATTCTGCTGACAACTGTCCCCCAAATGATGATGATCGTGATGATGAGGCTGGTCCTGCATTTGGGACTTGTCACACATAATTGTCACCGAGCTCTCCGGGTCCTTTGTGAGTTGACAGCGAGTGAAAGTTGCTGCTGCTGCTGGTTGGATGCTGCTTTGACTTTGGCTATTCACAAATCGTTGGCACGCATCGGGCATTAGGTAACAATGACGGGCATAGGCATTGTCCTGTACCCAGGTCCCCGCCACACATCTTTTCCCCATGGGCAGGATGCCCTGCTTGGTGGCTCCTGATGCCCAGAGTGCCTCGTTTCGGGGCATATTTGTACGAGCGCCCACATGGGGGGCACTGCCAAATCACCGAGGACATTTGCATGCATTTTTGAGCAGAGGACACAGGACACAATGCTCGCCGCCCTCTTAATCCTGCTCAGAATCCCGTGGCAGGCGTTTGGGCTGATTTGAGGAATCAATTTTCAATGAGGGCTTTTCCCACCAAATTGCCGTTTCAAATACCAGAGGATAAAAGTTGCTTTAGCAATAAATTGAGACTGTATCACTCTTTAATATCTCTATTTTATTGACCCACGACTTTATTTATTACTAATTTTACTGAAACAATCAAGGCAAAAGCAAGATGTTGCCACAATAATCATTATGACAGAGCTGAAACAGTAACAGAACATCAGATTAATGATGATTATTTTCCTTTTCATTTCCTTTGCAGCTGTCCATTTCTGGCGGAGCGCATCAATCCGGTGATACCCATTGTGGGAGCGGTTCTCTACTTCTTTACGATGAGCTCCTTGCTGCGCACAACCTTCACGGATCCGGGGGTGATACCGCGAGCCTCCAATGATGAGGCAGCCTATATCGAAAAGCAAATTGGTACGTTACTCATACGCCCCGTGGCCCCATCACAGTCGCTGCGGCAGTCGCAATCGCAATCGCAGTCGTAGTCCTTGCGTCCATCCAAAAGGAAATGTGGCCAAGGTCGTTTGCCTGTTGCCTGAATATCCTTCTCCTCTGTCGCCTTTTTCGCCCCCTGCCACGCCCACTCAAACACAGACACTTGCCTGTACATATATACATATATATATATATATATTTGTTTTCACTTCATTAAGTCTGTATGTGTGTGGGCAGAGGGGGAAAGGCAGGGCAGCCAGCGTGGAGCTCACGTAACGTAAAAAGTAATGAGCGTGGCACGACATAGAATGGGAAAATAAAACTGCGATGGCGAAAATGAAAATAAAAATAAAATACAAAAAAAAAAATCACAGGAAAAATATTTATTCCGTATAAAAATCATCATCAAAGGCAAACGCTGCGTTGCCTTTGCACTAATGAGTTGCCGCTGTGTGTTGCCTTTGTATAAAATGTTTAAAATGAGAAAACTTTTATTTTTTCCATGTCAACAACGCACGTCGCTGATGCTGCCTGATCCTGATGCTGCATTTCCGCCCTGGATACACGTTGATGCTACAACAGAAGTGCCAAACTCGCTAAACAGCCCCACATATCGACCGCCGCCAAGGACCAAGGAGGTCCTGGTCAAGGGTCAGACGGTCAAGCTGAAATACTGCTTCACCTGCAAGATCTTCCGGCCGCCAAGGGCCTCCCACTGCAGCCTGTGCGACAACTGTGTGGACCGCTTCGATCACCACTGTCCCTGGGTGAGTGAGTCACTTAATGCAGTCAGTCAGTCAGTGGGTCCTTGTCAAGGACCCGCTGGCACCTCGTTAGCGGTGGCGCACTTTTTAATCACTTCCCCAGCAGCAGCAGCAGCTAGGAAATGGGAGATGCAAGCTGGGAACTGGGAACTGGGAACCGGGTGGTGTCCCCAATGCTCGTCCTGACATTGAGCCTTGCGCCGCGCATTAGGCGGAGGCGAAAATGTGGGCCACAAAACCAACTCGCACAGAGCCTGCGCTGCCCCTCGCCTGTGACTTTAACCCAATTCCGGCGGCAACCGCTGAGGTTGCTAATTTTTTAGTAAAAATAATTTCAGCCAAGAGCGCACGTCACGTTTCCAGCTGAAACGTATAAAAAGCGGACTCGGACTGCCTCTACCAATCCTTTGCTGCTTTTTCGTGTCTGTTTTTTTAATATATATTTTCCTTTTTTTTTTATTATTATTTGGTGAAGGGGGAATCCCCGCGAGCTACGCGCTGATGCAACAAGAGCTGGCGGTGGCTCTGTGTGTGTGTGTGGACCGAGCAAACAAGCCACACTTGCACAAACATACACTGGCTTAAGTAGCCGCACACTCATATTTGCGAGGGCTGTGCGAGTGTGAGTGTGTAATTCAGGCAGGATATCCTCAGGGGGCCCAAATCATCGCGCACACACATTATCCTTGCTTACCCCTGCCCCACAATGCCCCCAAGTGTTGGTTTTTCATTCAGGGTTAGGCCAAGACCGGTGCCATATTGCAGTCCCTGCCCTTAATCCTTAAATAATTATAATTGCTTACTCAGGACCTGTAATTTCACAGGCGACAATATTGATTCGCAAATTGCATTCACCTTGATGCTCTCAGCCTTTTTCCAATCAATTTAAATTGACCCGCCAAGCATTTAGTTTGCGGAAGGTCAGCCCTGCCATTAAATATTTGCCGTAGTGACTTGAGGTTTCATTTGCATTCTGCATTTGAAAACCGGGTACCTTGCCCCCCCGCCACCTTTTTCCTGGGTTCTTAATAGATTTTAATGTCTTTGTGTGTTGGTAAATTGCATTCACCTTGATTCTAACTGCTTGCCCATCAATTTGCATTTGACCTGAAATCGTTTTAGCTTCTAAGGTTGGTCTGCTGAATTATTAAATATTAGCAAAGGCTAGGGATATCCTATGATATTTGCTCGCTTTGTTAATATTTAAAAATGTTAACTTGATCAAATAGCTTATTTAATATTTATGCTATAAACCATTTAAAGAGAACTTTAGTTTTTATAACATTTTCGAAGACAACTTAAATATAATTCCGGGATGTCTACCGAACGAAAAAGTCGAAATGATATCTCTACAAAAATGTAGCACTTAATATCATATTGAAATTATTTATAACTTTGATGAATCAAACTTTTTATATTGAATATCTGATTTAATGCTAAAAAATATCTGGAAAATATAGTTGATTTACCTTTTTTTAATGAGTTTCCTTAAAGAAGCCAACACATATTAAAAACAAGAAATTAAAATAACGCTTAGCGTTTGTATATCCTTGCAGTTTGCAGTATATTATAACTTAGCCGAGTGTACATTAAATTCAATTATTAAAGTTATTCAATATCAGTTTTTATTAAATAAATCTGTATATTGAATATATATTTTAATTTAATTAAATTTGTTGTTCATTTTTGAAAACTTTGATGATAAATTAATGTTTATAACTATTTTTATGATTATTTTATGTGCAAATCAAGGTTTAAAAATATCATAACTAAGTCAAAAATGCATTAATTTCAATTCGGAAAGCTGTTCCATGTTAGTTTTGAAAAGGTTAATTAATCTGCATACTACATTTAATATTTTGAAAAATTAAAATTTTTGCCAATTTTTGAAAATTTTAATGATGTAACCCCTCATCTTTTTTTGAAATTTCGGAAAATTTTCGAAAATTTAATTTTGGACCGAACATGGCTAGATCGACTCGCCTGTTGATGCTGATCAAGAATATATATGCTTTATGGGGTCGGAAATGACTCCTTCACAAGTTACAAGCTTCTGACAGAAATTAAAATACCATTTTTTCAGTCGATATTTCTGTATATTTTTATGAAATTTATTTCGTCAAATCAAATTTTAAATATCTCATAACTAAGCCAAAAGTGCATTAATTTTAATTCGGAAAGCTTTCCTGTGTTAGTTTTTACTAGGTAAATAAATCTGCATACCAAATTTGAAATTTTAAAAAATTAAAATTTTTGCCGAATTTTGAAAATTTTAATGATGTAACCCCTTATCTTTTTTTGAAAAAATGGAAAATTTTTCGAAAATTTATCTTTTGACTAGACATGGCTAGTTTGACTCGGCGGTTGATGCTGATCAAGAATATATATGGTTTATAGGGTCAGAAATGACTCCTTCATATTTTTTTTATTAAAGTATTTAAAAAAAATACAAATTCATATAAACCTTCTTATAACTTTGAAGTAACATAAAATCAAAGGGTATGCTTGTCTGTACCTCCAAAACTATGAGTGAGTCCTTTTCAGTCGGTGTGTAGCTGCCAACGTCCCTCTTCCTTGACGTAATTTAAGCCCCGAAGGAGTGAAGGCAGCTGGCAGCTTGAAGGTCGACTTGGGGCTTTTGGGGGTTTTGATGCGCTGCCATAAAGGATTCTTGCGGGGGGGGAAAGGACCTGAAATTAAGGCATTTCTTGGTCGTAATTTCGGTGTTGTCACACATCTCGTGAAAATGCAATTAACCTTATTATGTTAGGGCTCACAACAATGGCTTGTAACCGTCTTTGTTTTGTTTTGACTGTGGCTTTATAACCAGGTTAATGTACTCTCTCTCCATTGTTTCATTTCCAGGTGGGAAACTGCGTGGGCAAGCGGAATTATCGGTTCTTTTATTTGTTTCTAGTCTCATTGGCATTTTTAGCTGTATTTATATTCTCGTGCTCTGTGACGCATTTAGTTTTATGTGAGTACCACCGAATGTGCGCATAAATTTGGATGAACTATAGTGTTTATAATACCGCCGACAGTGATGAAAACCGAGCAGGAGGTCTTCGAAGTAATCAAGAAGGCGCCCTTCACTGTGATTGTTGTGTTCATTTGCTTCTTCTCGATATGGTCCGTGATCGGCCTGGCCGGCTTCCACACCTATCTGACAACGAGCGATCAGACAACCAACGAGGATGTGAGTATATTGAAATAACTAGGGAAATGTGTGTGTCTTTAAACCCTCTCTTCCTCCACAATAGCTCAAGGGATCCTTCTCCTCCAAAGGCGGTCCACGCACCCAGAATCCCTACTCGCGGGGCAACATCTGCCTGAACTGCTGTCACATCCTGTGCGGACCCATGACGCCCTCGCTGATCGACAGGTGAGTAGCTGACCCCCAGGAGACCCCTCCCAAGTAACCAAGGATTGTCCTTAGACGCGGCATCGCCACCGATGAGTTCATCCAGCAGATGCAGCACCAGTCGAGTCCGCGGCACGCACTGAGCGATGTGCTGAGCGCCTCGCACATGGTCACCACCTCGCAGCCCATGATGGGAGGCGGCGGCGGTGGCGGTGGCATCGGTGGTGCCGGCGGCGGGATCAGCATCGGAGGGGCAGAGCTGAAGCCACGCTTCTACGACGAGGTAAGGGGCAAAGCCACAATGGGCCAACCAACCAAAAAAGAGCACTCCTTCACCACCGAAATCAATATCTAAATGTCTGGGCACTCTGCTTGCTTGATAATATCCTTTCCTTATCTATTAAATCAAAACTCTCGTACGATGAACTTTTGTGCACATCATTTTGACGATCTGTAATTTATACTTCTTCTTTTTGTGTTCTATGCAATGTTCTTTTTGGTAACTACTCTCGATCATACACCACAAACTACTACTACTACTACTACTACCAACACAATCACGACCAACAACACACGACCAGTCCAATCCCTCCTCCTCGACACTGGAGGGCAATGGAGCAGCAGCAGCAGCAGCAGCAGCAGCCGCAGCCGCCGCAATCAATGGCCATGGGAACGGCCACGGCCACGGGCTTGGGCATGGGAACGGATTCGACCATCCGCCGCCCAGCTACGACCTGGTTCAAAACGGTAAGTCCCGCAAGCAGCACCAGCAGCGCTGCTCCCTGCAAACCCTGCTGCCCGCCAGTGCCCAGCAGCAGTTCAAGGCCGGCAAGCACAAGCACAAGCAGCTCAAGCAGCAGCAGCATCATCACCATCAGCTCAAGCAGCAGCTGGTGGCCGCGGAGCTGCAGATGCAGCATCAGCAGGACGGCGGCGGCGGCGGTGGGGGTGGTCCCTCCTCGCCCTCGCTGCTGCCCCGGTCGCCGGCCACCTCCTCGTCCTACCGGCTGAACCTGAAGCGCTCGCTGCACCTGCCGCTGACACCGTCGTACGACGATGTCCGCCACTCGCCGCTGCCGCTGCTGCACCATCATGTGCACTCGCAGCAGACCACCGCCATTGGCAGTGTGGCAGCAGCGGCCGCGGCAGTGGCCTCCGGGGCCAGCGGTACGGGGACCGGGACTGGAACTGGTGGCAGCGGTACCTCCTCGTCCACCACCGCGCCCACCTCGGTGTCGGCATCGCTGGCCACCAATGCCGCCGGCCCGCCACCGCTGGCCCCGCGACGGCCGTCGACGCTGCAGCTGCAGGCCAGCAGCGGAGCGATCTCCGCCAGCAACAGCACACTGACCACCATACACACATCGGCGCCGCAGCCGCCGGCGCCCACGGACTTCAAGTACTATTCCCCGCAACGCAGCACCGACTCGAACCTGATGCGGAACTACCCCTTCCCGAAGGCGGCGCGCGGGATGAGGCGGCAGTCCACGCAGTCGGTGGACTCGCAGAAGGTGAACATTGCGGGGTACCAGCCGCTCCCGATGCGGAAGCCGTACAAGCACCAGGAGGTGATGTTCGAACTGAAGTCCCCAACCAATCGGCTAACGATACGCGAGTGCGACTTTGGCGGTGGCGGTGAACCCTGCGACGACGATCAGTCGATCAAGGACAGCCAGATCTTTCGTGTTAGTAAACGAAATCTTTATATGAATCACCGGTCGCCGTGGAAGGAGCGCGACCGGTACTCCAATCTCTACGAGTACTCGTTCAACATCGATCTCAACTCGATCATCGAGGATGCGGCGGGCAGCGACTCGTCCTAGTACGCAGCAGCAGTCCGCTCCTCCGTCAACCCGACTCCCCCCCATCGGCCCCAGTCCTGGTCCGCTCTGGTCCGATCTGTCCGTTTCCGTTTCCGTTTCCGGTTCGGATTCATCCTTGTCATCCCGCTCCAGCATCACATCCTCCTCGATCGGTTGTTAGGCGCTGTACATAAGGCGGGGCCCTGGCCAGCCCGCTTCCTACTGCTGCTTCCACGCTTTTGCTACGATTTAGGCTTTGGATTTGCGATTTAGGATTTGGTTTAGGATCTTACATGAAGAGAGGCTTTAGCTTAGCTTGTAAAACCCTTTTTGAATAGTTGGCATTTTTTAATCAAGGCTGTAAACTGTTTTTCCAACCGAACCTCTAAGCATTGGTTCGGCTTTTTTTTTTAATTCGGGAATAGAAATATTGGAAAATGGTGTTAAAAGTTCATTGACCATTGGTGAAGCTTTACCGAAATTAATATTTAATATTGTTAACACGTTGAGCAGCTTTAAACTTGTGTGTACTTATAAATTAGACAAATTAGTTGTATTACAACAAATATTACTATTGGCCAAAGGAAAAGCTTGGGTTTGGAGAACCCAAAAGAAATTGCAAGGTTTGCAGCCTTGATTTGTACTTTGTAAGGGAATCGGGAATCACAGCACTGTCTGTGATGGCGGCGAGACTCACTTGGCTTCCAGGATGCAACGCTTTAGAAGCTACTAGTTTATGTTTGCACCCCCCCGTTTTTGTAGAATGTCGGATTTGTATTTGATTTTTGGTTTACGTAGAACTGCCCCCTCAACCAACTTGGTTCATAGAGAATTTTGCGTTTATATTAGCACCCAGTTTCCCAGGCTACAACAGCGCCTGATCTCTCCTGCTGCCGACCAGGGCAGTAGGGGAGCTCCGGCGCCATGGGGCCGCATTGCAACCCGTGTATATTGTAACCACCTTGGTCTACGTCCCAGCGCCGCCACCTCCAAATAGTGAAGACACCAACTAGCCAACTAACCAACTAACCAAGCAACCAACTAACCAAGTAACCAACTAACCAGCCAAGTAACCTACTAACCAACCAGCTAAAACCAGTAAACCAACCAACATCCCTCACCAAGCATGCTTGACTCAGTTCGTTCGCCTTAGTAAAACGCTTCCGTTTTGATTTATCCTTGTTTGGGATCCTGGTGAGGAACGATCGCAGTCACTTGGGGAGACTTTAGCTTTTCTTTCAAATGATTTGGAAGGTTTCAGCCAAAACGAAGAATGCATAATAATTTACTTATTAAATTGCAATTAGAGAACGATATGGGATATTAGCGAAAAAAAAAAACAGAGAAACACTTAATGAGCCAAAATAACTGCCATTTATTGAAGCAACCACAACAACAACATTTTGTTAGGACTTTTTTCATTTTTACAATGAAAATTAAAATTAAATGTAAACGTAAACTAAACAATGGAATTCAATAAGAATTTGATAAACTATGTATCAGTGTTAAGGCGCGAGATGTCATTTTTAAACTTATAGAAGAACGAAAATACGTCAAATTGTTGCAAAAACGGATTGAATATATCAAATATCGAATATGTCTTAATCTTGAATATATTGGAATATGGCCAAGTGACTGCTGCAAATAATTAGCACTAAAAGGAATACACAAGAAAGCGTTGAAATTGATAAGCAAAAAAGGGAATAGGAAATGGAATATGGAAAATGGCAAATGAAAATGGAAATAAGGAACTTTGAAAATGGAATATGAATACGATGAATATTGAAAATATTTATACCTAGTTGTAAAAGTTAAAAGACATTTCTCGGACGGTCAGCAGACGGACTTTTTGGGTAGGTGAAAAACAAAGCGTATAGCGTATTAGGTATATTTAAGGCAGCTTAATGAATATATATATATATGTATTCGCGGCTCACTCGCCGCCTCCAAGGCTTTAAATCTTGAGAATTAACAATATTATGAGTTCCTTTTATAATTAATTGCAAAGTGTAATACGCATTAGCGAGGTAATTGAAGTTATAGGTAGTTATACATATAAATATATATTATATATATGTGAGGGCGCGTGTTAAATGATGCAAAAGTAAATTTATATACTTATATATACACATATGTACGGTTAAATGTTGGGCAATAAAGTGTATCTATATAGCGTATGATGTTCAAAATTGATCCGCCAGCAAAGAGATCTATACTAATCCCCCTCGATATTGAGAGGATCGTGGGACCTACCCGCGACCCACATTGGAACCACATTTGTCCCCGAACCACCGACCATCGACACGCCCCATGATCTGCTCCCCATTATCCCCAGGTTCCCGCCTTATTTTTTGGTTTCGAACTGCCAAAGCGCGCTCCCCAAGCTATAACCTCTGCCCCTTGATTTATCTCGCACACTAATGTCAAACTCTTTCTGTATCTTTCAACTCGACTGTGGAACTAAACTAAACAAACCAAAATAATACGAAACATACCGATTGTTGTGTTTGTTGCCATTTTGTGAAACTAACAAAACAAAAAAAACTAAACTAAACTAAACTAATAACCAAAACAAAAACTGCAATTGAGCGAAAGTTGTCGAGGGCCGCTTAAGACTAGAGTAAAAATGCATTTTAAGCCTTGATTGGGTGAGTTCTCTCCTAAACCTAAACCTCTCTAAAAAAACCAAAAGCAAAAGCATTTAATTGTTGTAACATATGTACCAAAAATCTAACCAAAAAACCGAAATTAAACCAAAGCTTTAGAGTTTCATTTAGCCACAAAAACACACCGCATATATAATCCCCACCATAAAACATAACGTTTGAGTTTGAGTTGATTTTCCTGTAGCTTAACTTGCCGCCAGTCAAGTAGCTGACCGTACTCAGATATTTTTGATCGTTACATTCGCATCCATTATGTAAAGGATATATCCAGCATCACCCCGAAAACAAACACATAATACACACACACACCATCCAGACACCGGAAACCAAACAATAGACTCAAAGTTTAATATGGTATTTAGAGATTATTTATTGGCAAGCTCCCGAGTTGTAAACACACCTACTAATTGTACTCACGACATTTTGAAAGCATGCTTTAAATTGTTCAATTGGCACCGAATCGAAAGCATTATCCCATTATCCATTAATTAGCGCCTATGTTAGTTTCCCTTTTTTATTTGTCACTCAGTTTTTCAGTTATTGATGTTTATTGGTTTAAGAGCTTTTCCACTGATGAGTTTCCAATTAAGTTGATTTCCCCCTCGCAGTTCCGGTTCCTCCTCCTCCTCCGGAAGGAAGGAAGGAAGGAGGGCGGATCCTCTGCTTTCACAGATTCAATTACAACGCGTATTATTCCACTTTTAATTAAATTACAATTTTAATTTGCCGCCCTTTTCAGCGTTTATGATTATTTTTGCATATTTAAATGGTTTTATTTTTCCCACACAGCTAAAACCGAATCAAAACAAACCCATCAAACCAGCAACAAAAAAAAAGAGCAATAAAAAACACTAGATAAAACTGCTCCAAATTGAAATTGGTATTTTAAATTAGTTGGCAAATTTGTTGTAATGAGCATTTGAATATTTTACATGCATTAATTAAACATACAAAAGACCGCGCTAGTTTTCTACCATTCACTAATCACGACCCTCGGGTCACGTCCTCTCTTTCCCCTCTCTCTCTCTCTATCTTTGTCGTCCGCAGGTAATTCCAATAGTCTAGCCCAGCTGGTGGACAACGAGATCCCGCTGGCCCAGATGGACATGCCGGCGTACACTCACCAGACGGCCACGCAGTCGCGGCAGTACCGCCACCGGCATCACAAGCAGCGCCAGATCTCGAACGGCGGCACGGTGAGCTACGAGAATCAGCTGGCCACCGCCAGCAGCGAGGACGAGCTCGATGATCCGGATGTGGTGGTGGTGGGCAGTCCCGAAGTGGTGGCCGCCGTGGCAGCCATTGCCTCCAATAAGGCGCGGGATCTGCGCAATCGCAGCGGCAGCTACAGCAACCTCTTCGATGCGGACTTTGAGGCTGCTTTGGTGAACTCTACGCTGGCGGACAGCCATGTGCGTGGAGGAGAACCATGTGCCACAGTTTCGGGGAAACCCTCGGCTGGTGCTGCCCTCTTGGCGGCCGCCATCTCGGGCAAAACGACGGAGAATATGTACAGCAATGTGCCGCCAGTGGTGGTCAGCAGTGCTCCGCAGGATGCCACGCTCCATGTGTACTCGAACATCATCGATGAACGCAAACAGCAGCAGCAGCAGCAGCAACAGCGAGTCCAGGCCAACAATGTGCTGTCCTCCACACTTCTGTGCGACGATCTCGACCTGGATGATCCAGTGAGCGCCGCCTCCTTTGTGGCCAGCCACTCGCAGCGAAAGTCCGCGGGCGATGGAGCCGAGCAAGTGAAGTCGGCGGAGCGGCTGAGGATGCTGCACGACACCACGATGATAGACACGGCGCTGGATCTGGACAGCCTGGATGGTTCCAGCATGGGCAACAGCTCGCAGTCCTGCCTAGTTAAGCCCGGCAAACAGAGTGGCGCGTCCTCGAACAATCCCATAGTCTGAGCGGCCCCGATTCCCCCTGTCCTGTACATAAGTGTAGATATTCGATTGCCAGGCGAAGAGTATTATTATTTATTTACCTGTACTACCTGTACTTTTACCTATTTACCAGTTACCCCCATGTGTGATGCGGCGATGGTGGTGGTTCAGGGGCGCGGTAGAGAGAACAGAACCTATCAGCAGGCAGATAAAATATTACCTTAACGCGTTACGCATTCAAAAACAGATAGATATCTATGCATATATGTAGATGATAATAACTGAAGCATTTACGGATATATGTATACATATGTATGATACAAAACGTGGTGAACAATGATGTTAACAATTCAATGGCATTAACGACGAGGACGAAATGAAGCGGAGGAAAACCAATACTAGGGAGCGACATAATACGCATATACAATGTATGGTTAGCTATAGTGTATAATTTTTGTATTTAAGTTTTTACAACAGCCGAGTTCAGAGTTTAAAATAAAATTTGCAATGGAGAAACAAATAAAAGGGTGGGAGAAATCGAGGAAACAAAGAAAGCCAACTAGAAATATCCTGCAATATATGTACGTGACGTTGAAATTGAAGAATACGAAGAAGAATAAGGACGAGAAATGTTAACAGCGTAAGAAAGAGTTAAAAGCAACAATGTGGTGTATTAAATGTTCATAAAATTAAAGTTAAGTGTATTTTCAAGGTGTAAAATGTTATATGACATCAATTAAACGAGTTCGAGATTTGGACAAGCTCCACTGCATGAAAGAGCAACATGTTAAGCGTATGTTATGCGAAACTAACAAACTACAATTATACAAAGAATAAAGATTTATAAATAGAGAAAACCAGACAACCATTTAGTTTTGTTTTTATTCTGGATTTGAAGTGGCGAGTTAGTCGCGCCAAAGTCTTATCGATACATCGATAAAAACTCTTTATTCGTGTGACCTCTTCTGTTTCGTGGCTTTCAAAAGCGAACAAATTTGGTCACACCGCCATGGAGAAGGAAACAACTTTTTTGGAAATAATTCCAAAAACAAACTTTTTAAGGTGAATACTGAATAAATACACAATGGGAAGGTGTACAATTAAGCATTTCCAGTGCTGAGGAGCTCATCACACATCGACACTTTGAGTTTGAAGCGCCCAGTGGAGGCCTGAAGCGCACACAAAACGATGGCAGTGCGGCGGAACTCGAGGAGCTTCAACGGGCGCAAGGTAAAATTTGTTATTAGTTAAATATTAATTAAAATCCTAAAGTTTATACATGTTAACCAAATTATAGATAGTCTGCGGGCTCAACTTTCCGTGCCTCGCATAGAGAGACTTGGGGGACGAGCTCTGGCCATGTGGGATGAAAAGCAACAAGTGGCGGAGGTCATGCGCAAGGATGGTAAATTCGAAAACTTTGGATACAGCGACCAAGGAAAACTCTACTTGGAATACTACGAAGCGCTATTTCTCCTGGAAGTGGTGGGCTTAAAATTCAGCTTATTTATTGCAATTTAACTGTAAGTAACAACCCATTTCAGGGACGCCTTCAACTGGAGTATTATGGATGTGTAGTTTCTATTGAGCAAGCTTATGTCCTCCTCCTTGGTGAATTGGAAAACGAGAAATTCGAGCATTACTTGGTTTATTCAGCTTTATCCCGGGCCGGTTACATAGTCGTGAGGCATCAAAGTCCGCGAGTAGCTCCGCCAGCAGTCACCAGAGAAGATTGCATCTGGGCTTTCCTGAAGGCAAGAGTGGAAAACCAACCAGTGCCCGATCACATTAGGGATTCTCCCCATTACACACTCATAGAAAAGCGAATGGAAGATACCAAAGAACTCATTGTCTGCCAAAAGGCGAAGGCTCCCACAGTCATCGAAGAACCCATAGATTTCCATTTCGACACAAGAAAGCGGAAGACTCCTGCTGAACCAAGCAATGAGCAGGAAACAAAGAGAGGAAAGCTCTGTCCAACTGGCCGAAGTCTTGTGGATCAACTAAAGACGCAAGCACCATATGCAAGGTTTGAAGAGTTGTTTAAAAAGTTTGATATTGTGGAGCTGAGAGGCCAAGACTTTACGACCGAAGAAAGCATGGATTTTCCTTTGAAAATAAGCTTTGATATGCATCTGCACAATGAGGGCTTCAAAAAGAGCTCACCCAAGGCACCGGCATTTAATGTCATTATACTGCCGCCTCGCTCTGCGTTTCCCCATCACAATCAGATCGCAAAGATTCAAGGGCTTCGCACCGCTCCACTGCTCGTTGTATCCGTCAGCGAGTCCAAACAGATACATGCCTTTTTGTACTATATTAGTTGATGATGCGGGACATGCTACCTCAATAAAATGTACGTCTAATCAAAGCTCCTAATTTATAATGTTTAACCAATAATTTTATTAATTGCTCATGATCATCCCTGCCTAACTTGTCATATTTTTTCTATTTTTCTCCCTAAAAATGTTTTATTTTTAAATTATGGTGTTTTCCGTATTGTCCTGCAATGGTAAATATCATCAAGATCCTTCTGCTATATGCCAAGTTCAATGAAGTTCTTTCCAGGATGTTAGAATGGCCTGGATAATTGGCGGTCCGGGCAGCGGCAAGACAACGCAGTCACAAAAAATCGCTCACCAATACGGCTACGCGCACATCGATCCTTCTGCATTCATAAAAGAGGTTCAATTGACCGAATAACTGAGAGACCAAATATACCCACACTCATTAATATGTTTTTATTTACAAAACAGGTTGATGCGAAGAACACCAAACACGTAACATCAACAGCAATGGCGAAAAGGGAAAGTCAAGCACTCCTGCATGACATTTTTCCGCTGATCGCAAATAGAGTGTATGGTGCCAGATCCAAAGGCGCCGTCATTGATGGGTAAGCATCATTAGATAAATAAACAAACAAATAAAGACAAACAGATAATCCTCTTGCAGCTATCCGGGGAGCCTCGAAGAGGCTGGAATCCTGGAAAGAGGCCTTGGAAAGCCAGACATAATCATTGCCTTGGAAGTGGATGAGGAGACCAGCTTTCGACGAAGTTCTGCGATAAAACAATATCCACGTCGTCCAACCTTATCTGAATATATAATTGCCTCCAGACCGATTATCCAAAGATATGAAGACGTTACAGCGATGGTGGATAGCAACGAAGAACCCCATAGAGTCTTTGAGGTGATCAAGTTCAATATAGATTCGCTGAACATGACCGATGAGAACCAATCAAAGACGAGAAGAGTGTAGTAATTTTTACAGGAAATCACCTTTAACTGGGTGTAGATACCTCGAAAAACCACCTATGAAAAATGGTAAACTCCAGCTACAACACCTACTCCCGATTGTTTTCCCAGAGGTATGTTACCAAATCCTTAATATATTCATCAAATTTCAATTGCAAGGCCTCTTTCCAGGATTCCAGCCTGTTCGACGCTGGAGCCTCGAAGCCTCGAGCCTCGAAGAGGCTGGAATCCTGGAAAGAGGCCTTGGAAAGCGGCCTTGGAAAGCCAGACATTATCATCGTCTTGGAAGTGGATGAGGAGACCCCATCAAGTCTTTGAGGTTATCAAGTTCAATATAGATTCGCTGTACATGACTGAAGAATGGTAAACCCCAGCTATAGCACCTACTTCCGATTGTTTTCCCTGAGGTATGTTACCAAATCTTCAATATTTTCATCAAATTTCAATTACAAACAATTCCGTTTTCAGGGAAACGGCCAAAATAGCAAGCGCAGATGGCGGAAGAAAGCTCTCAGCGCCGAAAAGCTCTCATGCGCGTACGGAAACCGTTAGCCGAATACAACCGAATCGAATCGAATCGAGTCGAGTCGAGCTGAATCGAAGCCTTTTTCATTCATCTCAGTTCAGTCAGTCGTCACTCTCAAGGCACGCAGCACCGAGAAATCCGTCGGACGGAGAAATCGAATCTGTTTTGGCGCAGCCTGCGGAAAATCGACCACACCAGCAACAGAGCAGGCATCGACGGCGGCATCAACGGGTCCCCATAAACTACCGACAATCTCGCTATTTCTTCGAAGACCAAAGGCGGTCCCCGTATATATCTGGTATACATCATCATGGTGAGTGTGTCCGAGTGTGTGCGGCGCAATGTGATTTAGTATTAGTTTCGTTTCTGCTTATTGCTTAATTTATTTTTATTTGTTTGTAGTCCGTGTGTGTTTCACTTTGATTTAAATCTCTCGGCCTGGGCTCGTTTTCCTCTGCCCAACTAGTACTACTTTAGTTTTCCAACTCGACCTTGAGCCACTTGCACTGCACTTGACCTTGCTCCTCACCCGTCCAGTGCAGGGCAGCGCAGGTTGGAGATGGGAGCTTCAAGCTCTCCCAGTCCAGCTCAACGTGCTCTCCCAAGCTCTGAATCCCCGTCAGCTGATTGCTGTTTATTGTTTACTCGCCTCTGGGCTGTGGTTTAAAAAGGCGGCTCGGCTCTACCAATACTGAGACTAACTAATTCAAACGATTACGTGCCTGTGAAATTCCGTCAGAACACAAAAGACACACAAACAAGCTAGCAACAAATTAGCAACCCAACTCGAATGGGCTAAACAACGAAAATAAAACCGAAATTTCACATTCCAAGAGCTACAGCAAGACCAAGACCCGGCGAATTTTGACGTCAAAATCCCGATTTGCATAAATTTATGACCAGTTGCCCGAAACACAGGAATTTCTGGCGGGGCTTGATTCATTAGCAAGTCCCCTGTCGCCAGTCCGACGGAGCCAGTTAAAATGTGTTTATTGGCGCTACCCGAACTAGACAGTCATGCCGGTTTTGCCATAGCCCCGTCGCGTCGTGTCGCATTATTAAATTGTCAAAACAAAGAGACAAACCTTTTAGGAAAGAAAGAGTCACCAGTCGGAGCTGGAGTTTGGCTTCCATAAAAATTCCTCCTGGCCAAGTTAGGTAGTTATTTAGTTCCGTTTGAGGGGAACGCATGTGTTTCGGTGGCTAATTTTGATATAATTAAAGTTGGAACGTGATTTTAATTATATATTTTCAAGAAAACTATTAAAATTCTCTGTTAAAGGTAGCATTTTCATTACAGTTGAAATCTCTTAAGGAAACTCTTGATAATTAAGTTTTTAAAGCAGTGTTCCGCTTAAACTAGAGTAGTTAAATATAGTTCAGAGACGCATATCTCTTTTTATTTTTAAACAGAATATGTCCAGTCCTATTTAAGAGACATGCAAACAAATAGATACAAATTGATTTATTTTGTATAAGCACATCCCTTGAGCTCTATAACAATAATAACCAACTTTCCGGGAACCGTAGCACCTGTTCGAATTGCCCTGCACAGGTCAGTGTTGAATTATTAACAAATGGAAATCCTTGGAAATGACATTGAAAAGTCACTAAACTACTAAAAATACTCACCAACATTACGTAAATGAGCCTCAAAAATCATAAATTCTCACACGCAACGATTAGAGACTGCGTGGAGAGAAAGGCCAGCCAGCTAAGAGGAAAAGCGTCAGGGAAAATAAAAAAGCACTGAATTTATGCTCTAGAGAATAACGGAAAGGTGCTACAGAAACAACCTGTACATTATCAGGCTGCCAAAATTCATTCAATTTGCTTGTCTGCTATTTTGTTCATATGTATATATTTTATTTTACCCAATATTTCGCTGGGTGCGACAATGCGGAACGCTCGAATATATATCAGCGGGGGCCGCGCCGCACATCTACCCCCACATGCTATGTGGTCACGGTCCCTAAGCGAGAGCAAACCAATTGTTTACAGCAATTGGGATTTTTTCGATGAAATCAAACCATTAATATAAGCAATTGTGTGAATGGAGAAGAGGTGCCAATTGCCCAGAATGAGCTGAGTTATTCGATGGATCATAAACACACAGCTACGCAGCAGTGGCTTCTGTTCAAGATCAATGTCATGATCCATACCGCCCGCAGATACTTTCGTACATCTATAGATACTTTGTTAGATTGTAACACATAGCTTGTAGATGGGAAATTTATTGCTTGGGATTTACTGCTGGCACAGTGCCCGGAAAACACTAATAACCCACACATACATTAGCGGCTCGGATATATGGTTCAATAACACTATAACTTTGAGATATCTAACCCTTCCCCACCAACTGTCTCGATTGTTCAGTTATTTATGTGTCACCAAATGGCCATGAAGAAGGAGGCCGAGGAGAAGCTCAAAGCCGAGGAGCTCCGTAAGGCGAGAGCCGCTGTAAGTAGTCCCGCCAGAAGCCTCGGAAGTCGCTGGGCAATACATATTACTTGATGTACGATGGCATGTTCTGTCTGGCCGCCGCTTTTCCACAAAAGTTTAGACCCGAGATCTGTAAAAAGATATAAGATACCACCCCGTAACCCCACTAAGCTTGCGTGTAAACCCGTAAACCCTAACTGAGCTAATTTTAGTAGATGTTCGCTTGCCCTGTTGTTGTGGCTCTGCTGACGATTGTTCCTGTATTTACAGTCTGACATCCCCATCATCTGGATCTTGGGCGGACCCGGCTGCGGCAAGGGCACTCAGTGCGCCAAGATTGTGGAGAAATACGGATTCACACATCTGAGCACCGGCGATTTGCTGCGCAATGAGGTAATTGGTCAGAAATACTGGAATAGTTTGTGAAATCTCATAGATTTTGAATAATTATTATAGAATGACTTAATGTAGTGTTTACTTTTCTGTTTACATTTATAATTTTTGAGATATATTAAATGAGTTGAGATGGGATACGTGCAGGGGCATATTCTGCGAAGCTTTAACTTAACTTAATTTAATAATTAAAACCTAAATCTGCATACTTCAAATGAATATTTATCACAATTTTTGTTAATAACTTTATGAACAAATCAATGTTTAAAAATAGCATAACTAAGTCAAAAATGAATTAATTTCAATTCGGAAAGCTGTTCCATGTTAGTTTTGAACAGGTTAATTAATCTGCATACCAAATTTGAAATTTTAAAAAATTAAAATTTTTGCCAATTTTTGAAAATTTTAATGATGTAACCCCTTATCTTTTTTTGAAATTTCGGAAAATTTTCGAAAATTTATTTTTTGACCGGACATGGCTAGATCGACTCGCCTGTTGATGCTGATCAAGAATATATATGCTTTATGGGGTCGGAAATGACTGCTTCACTTAATTTGAGGCAGCAGACTAGAATTATAATACCCTGCAATTGTATAAATATTGAAGATTTAACAGAAGGAAAGTTCAGTTCAGTTAAAGCATCTGACTAAAATGATAATACCCTGCAATGGTATAAAAATGGAACATTAAACAGAAGAAAACTGAGTTCAACAACAAATATTTTTAAATCAAGAGTAGTTGTTTTTCATATGTGTCTGCAATTTTCAACTGAATATTTACCGAGATTTTTATGTCTGTTTTATGGGAAATCAAAGTTTAAAAATCTCATAACTCAGCTAAAAACGCATTAATTTTAATTCGGAAAGCTTTCCTATGTTAGTTTTTAGTAGGTAAATAAATCTGCATACTTAATTTTAAATTTAGGAAAATTAAAATTTTTGCCAATTTTTGAAAATTTTAATGATGTAACCCCTTATCATTTTTTGAAATTTCGGAAAATTTTCGAAAATTTATTTTTTGACCGGACATGGCTAGAAAGATTCTCCTGTCGATTCTGATCAAGAATATATATAATATATAGGTTCGGAAATGGCTCCTTCACTGCGTTTGAAGCTTCCGACTAAAATTTTAATACACTGCAAGGAATATATTTATATGACAATTTTTTCGACAAATCAAAGTTTAAAAATCTCATAACTCAGCCAAAAACGCATTAATTTTAATTCGGAAAGCTTTCCCATGTTAGTTTTTATTAGGTTAACAAATCTGGATACTTAATTTAAAATTTAGGAAAATTAAAATTTTTCGCAATTTTCGACAATTTTAATGATGTAACCCCTTATCTTTTTTTGAAATTTCGGAAAATTTTCGAAAATTTATTTTTTGACCGGACATGGCTAGAAAGATTCTCCTGTCGATTCTGATCAAGAATATATATGCTTTATGGGGTCGCAAATGACTACTTCACTGACTAGCACTATAATACCCTCTCCAAGGGTATGAATATCTAAGACTATGTATGGAATTCTTCATCCAAAAAAGCCCTTATTAATTTCCTTTTCACTATTTAAATCTCTACTACACACCTATAAATATTCCAGGTCGAGTCTGGATCGGACAAGGGCCGTGCGCTGCAGGCGGTGATGGCCAGCGGTGGCCTGGTGTCCAACGATGAGGTACTGTCGCTGCTCAACGACGCCATTGTACGGGCCAGGGGCGGTGCCAAGGGATTCCTCATCGACGGCTATCCCCGGGAGAAGAACCAGGGCATTGCCTTCGAGACTCGCGTTGCTCCCGCCGACCTGGCGCTGTACTTCGAGTGCTCCGAGGACACAATGGTGAAGCGCATTATGGCGCGTGCCGCCGCCGCTGCCGTGAAGCGGGCCGATGACAACGAGGCGACCATTAGGTCACGTCTGAAGACCTTCGCCGAGAACACCCACGCCATCCTAGAGCTGTATAACGAAAAGACCCTCACGGCAAGTCAATATTATCCTACAAGAAATATAAATGGTTAATGTTCTAACTCCACCTTAGATCAATGCCGAGCGGGATGTGAACGACATCTTTCTGGAGGTTGTCCAGGCCATTGACTGTGTGCTAAGGAACAAGCAGAAGGCCGCCGCCCTGTGCTAGTTGAAGGCGAAAGCGTTGATTAGGAAGCCGGTACCAAAGAGTTAGCAAAGCAACCAAAATTATTAAAGCACTTTTTAGTGCGAATCTCACACGTCTCAATAATGCTGAGCACACAAATGAAAGCGAAACACCAAGAAATTAGTCCTTAATCTATAATATGTTACCATAATCAATGGCCTTATCCTTCAATCGATTGCAAGCAATAATTGATCGGTTGCTTTAAATAAATTTCTATTTGTAAAATGTACATTTTGCTGTTTACGTTCCCCTAACGGATAGATATAAAGTTAATTGAATAATGAGTGTAATTTACTAGCCTGTGCTTGGTTAACTTTGTTTATATAAAATGCAAATCACACCCAGCCACGATTTAGGGATTGCAATTAACGAGTCTCGTGCTAATTATTCACAAGCTAATTGAAGCTCCAAGGGCACGTGTGCCGATTGAAAGGAAAACATTCGAAAAAGAATTTGCCTTGAAGGCGGCTGTGAGAGCCACGTGATTTATGTCTGAAAACTACAAGCTAATTTGGCTCACTGAACCAGTTTGCTATCAGCATTTAAATGTTGTGGGAGTGAAGTAGAACAGATTAAGCCTCATTTACATTGATTTTTTGCACTAAATTGATTATTAAGTTATCTTGGAAGATGCTTCCTTAACTAGTTCTTGTGACAGCTTTAAATTATAGGTATTCCACTGTAAAACCTAATTTGTCAAGAGTTCCATCTGTGCAATACTTATCCTATCTCTTGTTTACGACTTAATGATGGAGACCTGAACTATATAAGAGTTTTATTGAGGAACTTTCCAAAATCTCTGAATACATCTCCGATAAACATTAACAAGTTGCACCCGATTAACTGCTTTGGCCATAATAAATTAAATTCAAATTTAAATTTAATTTGGAGCGAGTCATCATGGGTTTAATTGATCGCAAGCTCGGCGGGGAATCGTTTCTGAGCTCTGAGCTCTAAGCTCCCATTTAAATCAAAGATGATATCAATTTTTGATAAATCCCTGCCATCGTAGGAGCATCTTGACGTCATGAAACGTTTGAAAGCAAAATAGAACTGACACAATTCGAACAGAAACAAAGGCAGCAGAGGCAAAAAGAAAAGCTGGCCAGTGCCTTGGAGTCTTCCTCCAAACTGGTAGAAATAGAATCGTCCATCTATCACGGAACTAAATACCAAGTCGAGCGTCATCGCGCCAAGCTCCCCTTCGAACTGGAGTGGCTCCGAGTTCGAGTTCTTTCGAGTGTAAAGTCAACACACAAATATTATGTAAAGTAAGTGGTCGTTCAGCATATATGCTAGCATGCCTCATAATTGTTGTGCCTTTCGCAAATTATGTAAAACTGTGAAAACCCAAGGCGAGCACACACAAAGTAGGTAGAAAACGAAACAGTTAACCGTCCAGAAATTATCACCTGGCGACGTAAAAGTTTTTATCTGTCGATTATCGCTGGTCGAGATCAGATCCCCGGACGCGGGAATTCCAATTCCACAAAAATCAGCATGACTAAACAGACGACTGAAAAGCCGAATCAGGTTTTTTGTGTGCTATTATTATTGTTATTTTTGTTTTCGAATCTGTTTTTTTATTTTCATATACAATTTCTTTATATTTTGCATCGCATTTGTTGCTTTCTTTTTGTTTGCAGCCAAAGTTTAACTCGCTTCGGGGCCGCTGTCACTACTCTGAGGTCTTACAGCTAAAATAAATATAGATGTTTAAATAGTTAAAGCTAAGAACAATGTACAGATGAGGATATATCACAAGATTGGAGAATTTCTTTAAACATAAAGCTATCAGGGGATTCAGTCAGGATTCAGGACGAGCTGCCAGGACCCGTCTCAGATGAGATTGTTATCACTGTACGGATGCGAGTGATGTTGCTGCTGCTGATGGTGTTGCTGCTGCTGGTGTTGCTGCTGCTGGTGTTGCTGCTGGTGTTGCTGCTGCTGCTGGTGATGCTGGGGTCGCTGGTACTGCTGCTGCGGTGCCCTGCGTCCCCCAATCTTGCTCTCGATCCAGTCCAGGTAGTGAGTGACCCTGGTGAAGCCACCAGGAATATTAGTTTCACATCCATCGGCGGGTCCGAAGCTGGTAATGCCCACCACCACCTGGGTGTCCTTCAGCACCAAGGGTCCACCGGAATCGCCCGTGCACACTGTCTCATCCTTTAGGCCCTTGGCACAGATCACGCCCGCAGTGACCACATCGTACTCCTGGGCGCACTCCGCATTCGAGATCACCTTCAGCTCGGTGTACTGCATGGAATCCGAGTTGGTCATCTCCACCATGGCCCCCCAACCGCTGGCCACCACACTCATCCCGGCGAACTGATCGTGCCGATATCTGCTGGGCAGCGATGCTGGCTGGATCCTGGAGGTGAACGCTATGTCCATGGGCAGCTTGACCAGGGCAATGTCATTGGCCGCCGTCTCCGGGTTGAAGCGCTCGTGTACGATGAACTTGTTGGAGCGCAGCACCAGGCCGCCCAGCTGCTCCGTATCCTCCACACTCTTGGTGCCCAGGTACACATCGTAGTGGGTCACGCCCATGGTGCAGTGTCCGGCGGTGAGGATCCAGCGTCTATCAAGCAGTGTTCCGCCGCAGAGGATGCGCTTGCGCCACAGCTGCTTTCCGATCAGCATCACCTGGTAGGGGAACTTCTCGATCCGCCCGAACTTGGACTGGCCCAGGGCATAGCCCTCTGTTTGGGCGGGCGCCCATGTGAGCATTAAGATCAGTGCCACTCCCAGTCCCAGTCCCATCAAGTGGGCTATTCTGTTGTGAATCATTTTGTTTGTGTTCTGTTCTGTTTGTTTGTTGCACTTGTCACTGCCTTGTATCTTCGGTGTTCTTCAAACTTAGTCACTGGTTGGCTTTCTTAGTATCTTTTTTTTGTATCTGAGTTCTGCGCGCTTCGAACGTTCGCTTCAATCTAAATCCATTCTGACGGAGCCGTGATTTTTTATACCTCGCCGCTCGCGCTCAGCCAAATATTTCGCCGGCTATCTGGCGAGGCTTTTGGGATCCCATCTCCGAGCAGCTCTCTCCGCTCAGCTCGACCTGGCAGACTCTTCTCCAGCCTCCGGTATCTCCGGTAGCCTGTTGTTATGACAGCAAACAAGTCGTAAAATCTCGTTTATAACGCTGCGGCCACCTCCTCACATCAAGATAGTCAATCGGCCGATTTTCATTTTGCGCTCATCGGCTGGCAAAGTTCAAACTTTTTATATGGGAAACGGAAATGGAATTGGGTTATTTCGATTGCGTCTATTCCCGAAATATCATATTTCGCTTACGGGTAACTTCGGCATACCAAAGCCGTGAGGATTCCTCTCCCAGCTTTCAGATTTCGGAGCACCATAATTTCATAACTTGGCGAGAGAAAACCAAGCTGAGGCCAGACAATAGAACAGGTATTCCAGATGGAGGTGGAGATGGAGCCCAAAGATGAATTTTGGGGTGACAAATACGATTTTAATTATGTATAAACTATTTTGGAATTCTGATTAGAAGACTCGTTTTGTTTGTCGTTTTCCTTTTGGTTTGGTTTACTATACCTACATATATGCCTCCTCCCGGGCTGGAAATGTTTCATTCAACTGAAAAGATGGAATTTTTTTTGTTGAAAGTTGCTTTTGCGCATCTTTATTGCATATTCCTCCGCCGCGGCCAGCATCTTCGGGGCGGTGATCCGTAAACAACGGGGACTCCGGATTTTTGTCTGATTCAGTGGCGCCATAGGAATTCGATATTAATAAGTTATTCCATTTACGCCTCAAAGTCCAATAAAATGCTGCTAATTCCAAGCGAAACTTTCTGGCGAATTTGGGTTTAACTGCGATGAATCAAGATCGCGGTTTGTTTATTATAAACAATACTATATATTAGTATGCAGATTGACGCTCCAGATCAGAATCACAACAATGCTGATTCAGTGTTTTGGTTCTTTTGTTTTTCCCCCATCGATTTTCCTGTTTTCTTTCCACCTGCGCAAAAACTAAATAAAAATCTCCCAAAAATCAATGATAAATATTTGGAATTTGGAGTTAATTTGCCCGGCGCCAGGCTGCTGGGTCTGTTAATGAAAACAACGGAGATTAGCGATCGCATTAATTTTATTTACTTAATTAGCAGGCGAATTGTAAAAACACCCAGCGAATGGCTTTGTTTTTTACTTTGACGAAAAGAATCCAGTACGTCAATGAGACCTCTTCGGAGGCGGGAGCAGGAGCATCGCCAGGTGATTTCGCGTGCCGTTAGAGCATTCCCCATTCGGGGACTTCTTTGCCCCGTTCCTTAATGTTTACATTACTCATTCGCACCAGCTCAAAGTCTATAAATGTATCCAAACACTAATAACAATCAATTGGACATGAAGGTGCGAAATACAGACACTGGCTGCACGGGGCAGTCGAGTTTCCTTCGGGGAAACTGCTCCACCTGAGCGCAGCAGCACGTGTAGGACATATAACTACCTGTCCGCCGTTCTGGGTGGTGCTTCTTTTATTGCCCGGCCAGGTGAGCGAGCCGGGGTAATCTGCCAATTAGTTTTCAGCACATCGTCAAAGTTTATGGGACGGGTTTCGGTCTCGAATCCCAATAAAAACCTGGCTTTTCGGGGCCAATTTGAGGTTTTTAGTGAATGCATATTTCATTTTTCCCCCGAAACATACGAATAAATTACTCCAAGAACCGGCGAGATTTATTCGACAATTAAAATTTAAATTTCTCGAGATGTAAATTGATGCAAATGAGGGACCGGGAACACCCAAAAAAGCGTTGTTTTTCGACCACAAAGTTCAGCGGCTCGCATCGCGCTGGCGCCATAAATGTTGCTTACCTTGCTCGAGAAAGTAGCTGACCTTGACGGAATTCGGAATGGGAGTTCCAAGTCCGGACGAGGCTCCGGCCTCATATCGGCTAGAAAGCAGGGGAGGATCGCAGCAGTCCACTTACGCGCATGCGGAGTGCATTGACCAAGTTCGGGAATCGGCGTATCGTAATGGCCATATCAAATCGGCCATTGACGTCAGCTAAACACCATTTGTTATGTACACAGAAAGAAATCATCACAAGTGGAATATTAATTAACTCTTAAACTGGATATTAGGCCGTTCCCAAGTGCTTGGATGTCTTAATTTATAAGCATTGAGGCTATAAATAAAGTGCTTTGAATCGGAAAGTCAATGTAGTGACATAATACCACTAATTTATTAAGTCATCAGTTTAAAAAGTACTTAAAATTTATTAGTATTTGTTATATTCCTCAAACTAATTAAGGCCTTGTCTCTGTATTTACTAACAAGTGCTCAAAATATAATATTATTTCTTTTATTCCTCAAAGTGCCTTGTTTCTGTATTTACTAACCAGTATTAACATAAGTAGGAGTTAATTCTTATTCTAAAATTTCTGTTTCTGATGTTCCAGGCATCCTTTTTAGCCTAATTTATACCTTTAAGATGCAATATTTACCTTAAATAATATACCATATGCATATATTTTAAGGGAACATTTCCATTTAACTATTCGCATTTCTTTGCGTGTACGTGGGCCTTACAAATTAATTAATGTGCCGCCGAATGAGCTTTTAATATGCAACGGCGTAGAACCAGTAGTCGCTATACCACTTTTCGCCAGCAGTAAAAGTTCCACTCCCCCGGCCGCACTGCCTCCCGAGGGCTGGAGCTCTCCAAACGTTTCTCGGTCAGAGTTTTGGACAAACTAGATCCGGTTGGAGCTCATTTTATGCTTTAGAACCGAGCGAGCGAAGGCTGCGAACGCTTCAAAACGGCAAACAAAAAAGAAAGAAGAAATTTATGGCGCTGGGGTATTCCCAGCCAAAAAATCCGAATACTGGGCCACAATAACAGACTCCCATGACGCTGCGAAGCAAACAAAATTTGCTGAAATTCATCAAAGGCATTTATCATTAGTCGGGAAAGAAAGATGATCGCTTGATCGCCGGATCGCCGGATAGCCGTTAGCCAAATGCAAAGAAACTTTTTTTGGCGCCAGTTAGCCAGACGGCGGCAGCTTAAATTGATATAGTATGGAGCCTTTTATTTAATCTTAGCGGGGATCCAACGAAAACTTGTTCCAGTTGCAGTTCCGACAGCTCTGGAATTCCCTAAAAACACGTGCGAAATACCTATTCGAATGGTCCCATAAAAACCCTAAGAAAGTCGTCAAAACAAACCATTTCAATCAAATGGCCGCTGGTTGGAATCTCGATCCGGAGTCGCACAATACGTCAAGTTGTCAAATTAAATTTGCATGCCATTAATATGCTGCCAAATGAAGCGCAGCTGAAGCCGCTTATAAAACTTGATATGCTTTGCCCACAGATAAGGAATTGATCGAGCTGGAAAACCGCCTTTCAAACTCGTAAAGCTCACGCCCAAAACAAAAATTCGATTCTGGCCGGGCTTTGCCTTTAATGGAACTAGTGGGGGACTGGGAATTTTGGATGTTTGGAATTTATGCGCTTGCTCCGGACTATGTGAATTATGCTGCGCCGATTAGAACAGCTTATTGGCGCCGAAATAATTAATTATAAATTGACTGTCGCGACACTAATAAGCCATCTGAATTTGCATATAAATTAGAACGATTAGAACGGACGAGAACAACAGCCTCAGAAAAATGTATCAAGAACGCAAAACCAAATTGGTTAGAAACAACGTGACTTCTGTATTATTCTACATGTATCTGATGAGGTAGAGTATTTTGAAGGATAGTAAGGATAGGAATCTCATAAAGGATATTTTGTAAATACACGAAAATATCCTACGAATTTCTATTGAACTTAAAGTACTTAAATAATTACCTCAAGTAATCTATTAAATCGAAAACGAATCCAATTTAAGCTCTGGAAAATTAAAACAATCTTTACGAGTCAATAAGTTGTAAGTTTCTGTAGATCTGATTTTTTATTTCTCAATCTTTGAAGCGTACAACATTTTTGATTAACCCATAACTTTGCAGAATTTATTTGGTAAATAAAGGCCCGAGCAAATTATGTTATGTTTAATTGGTAAACAAAAGAAACCTGATGTTGATAGTAATTTGAAGTCTATTCGGAAAACAATCCTAAGTGGGCAATCGGGCAATCGATTCCGTTGAAGACAAACATGAATATAAGCACGCGCTCCAAACTCCAAGAGCGCTCAACACTTGACGTCATATCGGATTTTCTTCGATCCGATGATTCATTATCGCCTCCAGACCCATTCCGTATTATTTGAAACGTCATGGTTGGATTACAAATTCATATTTTTGGGCGATTACTCAAGACCTATTCGGTCTTGGCCGTCTGAAAGGTCCCAGACTTTCTTAAACCATCGCCGGCTCACTGTGACAATGCAAATAAATGATACATATAGCCCCCGACGAGTGGCATCGAACTCAGATTATGGACCGATTTCGATGTTCGATTTTAGCCTGAATAAGGCATTCCAGCTTTCAATTAATGAGATTAATCGTAAATAAACATTTACGGTAAGTACGCTTCAGACGGCATCTGTCACACGATAATTTAGAACGCGCACATGGAAAATATAATCATTTACCCGAAATGCAAATTGCGATCGCTGGTTACGATTCCAATTACAATTTACGGTATTTCCTTAAAGCCGAATAATCAGGCAAGATTTAAAACCAGTTGTCGCTGTCGCTGTCGCAATTTACCGTTGGCACCCAAAAGTATGATATTCCAATTCTATTGACCATTTTTGTGTGATTATTATGTGCACATACGATAAGTAAAATAAATGAAAATATTAAAGTTTGTCCATCGGCCCTCTCATGCCTCCGTCCGTCTGACAGCAATAGCTGTCTGTGGGCGATGGCCACTGGCCAGGTCAAGGGCCGGGTGACCCTGGACCGGCTATGTGCCATATCCAACAACACCAACGTGTTTATCAAGCGTTGCTAAAAGATTTTCTTAAGATACTTTAACTTTCATATTTTTTAAATCATTCGAAACCGCCATATGTGGCTGTTACTTGCATGGCGTCAAGTGATCGTCTATTTAAATTCAAATTCAAACTTGCCGGTAACTGATATGGCGGCTACTGAGAGTCAATTTAAATTCGAATTCAAATTTGGCAGTTAAATTAATTTCTATTATTTTTTGTTGTTGTTGTAAATTGAAAATTGTTGTTGTTGTAAGAAGGTTGTTTATTGTTGTTGTTGTTATAGGCAAAAACAAGCCTTCAATTTGCTTATTTTCAGTACAAAACTGTCAATTTCTGGATTTGATGTACCAGGCGAACAGAAAGCGCAGAAGGTGAAATAATTTTTGTGCAAGAGCCCCTTAGCCGTGTTTTGCACCTAAAGAACTTGATCTAAAATTAGCTCAGACTTAAACCATGTTGATCGATGTTTTAAAATAAATATCGATGTATCGTCTATGTGGTATATTTCAAATATGGATTATGGTATTAAAAGTATATTTTTTGAGAGCCCGGCGGTATTATTGAATAAAAGTCCTACGGCCACACTGAAAACAACGAAAAACAAAGCAGCACGCGCACAGAGGCGCTGTTTTTTAATAATTTTTTACTATACGGCTTTAATTATCGCGGACTCCGGTTATTTAGTGCAGCGAGCCAAAACGGACCGCGTCAGGTGAGCTATGTAGCACTTCCCTATACTCTTTCCGTGGTGCTCCTCTTGTCTGCTGAGTCTCCTTCTTTCTACGATTCTCCCTGTTTTTCCGTTTCTTGCTCCGTTTCTCGCCCTATTTTTTTGTTTCTTTTTTTTTTGCGTAAGTTCAGGTCTGTTGCAAACTGTGTCAACTAATTACGGAGGAGCTACTGATTAAGCGGAGTGGAGTGGAACGGGGCGTCGCGCAGAACTCCGGTCTTATCGACGTGCATTTATCACCTGGCGGCCTTTGAACCAGCGAGCGGTGCGCCCTCTGTTCCATTGTCGTTACCGATTCCGGATCGCGGTCCGCTCCAAGACGAGAGAACCGAAATCTCTGTCTGTCTGTCCACGTCTGTTTACGCAGAGCTTACCTACGGCTACGGCTCTTTGATATGCTAATCTCGACCAGGGCCCACGCGTATCTGGAGTTGACAGTTTCTGTTTCGGTTTCGCTCGCGTTTCGTAATTAACTTAACCGTGTGCTTGTACGTCTTCCTCTACAGAAACGCTACGCAAATCGATAACACCCATCGCCCACGCACATCAATATATACACCGCCCACATACCGGGATACGGATAAGGAGACGGAGGGAGCAGCAGCATGGGTCAGACACTTTCGGAACCGGTGACCGCCAAGGAGTCGGCCTACTGCCAAAATTCCGCCTTCCGCGTCGGCTCCAGTTGTATGCAGGGCTGGCGCATCAACATGGAGGACTCGCACACACACATCCTCTCGCTGCCGGATGATCCGGAAGCAGCCTTCTTTGCCGTTTACGATGGACATGGCGGCGCAACAGTGGCCCAATATGCGGGAAAGCATTTGCACAAGTTTGTGCTAAAGCGACCGGAGTACAATGACGATGATATCGAGCGGGCACTGCAGCAGGTGTGTCACGTGAATGAATGCCTAGAAGTGAATCTATATAAGATGCACACACTCAGGTGCTTATTTTAAGTACCCCCGGGTATATTAAATGTCAGAGATATAGAGAAGATCGAGGGCAGGGCTTGCTATATTGAAGTAGCCCATATCTAACGCTAGCTAGGAGGTGTTTCTTATCTGGCTTACCCAACCTGGGTGTATTAGGTAGTTATTTTTACTAGTTACTAGCTTAGTTACTTTTTGGGCACGTTTTACTCGTATAACTTGCGGAAAACGATATCGTATGTGCGAATCCAGAAAAGCAAGCCGAAGACGCATGCTTGAGTTCTATTTTTATACCCTTCAAAGGGTATTGCAATTTTAGTTAGAGGCTTGTAACGATGTGAAGGAGTCATTTCCGACCCCATAAATCATATATATTCTTGATCAGCATCAATAGCCGAGTCGATCTAAACATGTACGGTTAAAAAATAATTTTTCGAAAATTTTTCCATTTTTTCAAAAAAAGATAAGGGGTTACATCATTAAAATTTTCAAAAATTGGCAAAAATTTTAATTTTTTTATATTTCAAATTTGGTATGCAGATTTATTTACCTGCTAAAAACTAACATAGGAAAGCTTTCCGAATTAAAATTAATGCGTTTTTGGCTGAGTTATGAGATTTTTAAACTTTGATTTCCCCAAAAAATAGACATAAAAATCTTCAATATTTATACAATTGCAGGGTATTATAATTCTAGTCTGCTGCCTCAAATTAAGTGAAGGAGTCATTTCCGACCCCATAAAGCATATATATTCTTGATCAGCATCAACAGGCGAGTCGATCTAGCCATGTCCGGTCGAAAAATAAATTTTCGAAAATTTTCCGAAATTTCAAAAAAAGATAAGGGGTTACATCATTAAAATTTTCAAAAATTGGCAAAAAATTTATTTTTTTAAAATTTCAAATTTGGTATGCAGATTTATTTTCCTACTAAAAACTAACATAGGAAAGCTTTCCGAATTAAAATTAATGCGTTTTTAGCTGTCATGAGATTTTTAAACTTTGATTTCCCAAAAAACAGACATAAAAATCTCGGTAAATATTCAGTTGAAAATTGCAGATATATATAAAAAACAACTGCTCTTGATTTAAAAATATTTGTTGTTGAACTCAGTTTTCTTCTGTTTAATGTTACATTTTTATACCGTTGCAGGGTATTATCATTTTAGTCAGATGCTTTAACTGAACTGAACTTTCCTTCTGTTAAATCTTCAATATTTATACAATTCCAGGGTATTATAATTATAGTCAGCTGCTTTAAATTCAGTGAAGCAGTCATTTCCGACCCCATAAAGCATATATATTCTTGATCAGCATCAACAGGCGAGTCGATCTAGCCATGTCCGGTCAAAAAATAAATTTTCGAAAATTTTCCGAAATTTCAAAAAAAGATAAGGGGTTACATCATTAAAATTTTCAAAAATTGACAAAAAATTTAATTTTTTAAAATTTCAAATTTGGTATGAAGATTTAATTACCTACTAAAAACTAACATAGAAAAGTTTTCCGAATTAAAATTAAAGCGTTTTTGGCTTAGTTATGAGTTTTTTAAACTTTGATTTGTCGAAAAATTGACATATAAAAATCTCAATAAATATTGATTCAAATAATTTAAATATATTCAGCTTTTCAGCAAACTGCAAGTTTATATGCACTTGGGTTGCCTGAAGTTAGTTTCCTTTATTTTTATCTATCTAGTAACCTAGACCATAATAAGTAGTTATTTCTTATCCATCTAGTTTTATCATTGTCATATGCATCACAGTTGCAGTTTTTCAGTCGCATCTGGGTTATTGAGTAACAAGCTAAATCTTTTAGGTTTCGACTGTATCAATATAACGTGCTCTTTATCGTATGTTAAAAATATTTTATCTATCAAATTAACCTTGAAACCTTGTATCGGTAGAGGGTTCTGAAGTCTGCCTTTATAGGATAGCAACCGTTTTTTGGTGCACATTTGTTTATCACAAAAATGTTGATCAGCAAAACTGGAAAAGTAAAATATTTCGAATCTTATTCTAATTCTATTAACTCTAATCTCGAATCATTTCTTTATTATTAGGTGAATTTAGAGTTAGAGAATTATACGCACTTTCTCTGCTTACCTATAATGTATTAATGTTGATTATGAAATTAACAGGGCTTTCTGGACATTGACTACGAGATGTTCCACAAGGAGTCTTGGGGCGACCAGATGGCCGGCTCTACGGCCGTCGTTGTGCTAGTGAAGGACAGCAAGCTTTACTGTGCAAATGCCGGAGATTCGCGGGCCATTGCCTGTGTAAATGGTCAGCTGGAGGTCCTATCTCTGGACCATAAGCCCAACAATGAAGCGGAATCAAAGCGAATCATCGAGGGCGGCGGCTGGGTGGAGTTCAATCGCGTCAACGGCAATCTGGCACTTTCCCGGGCACTCGGCGACTTTGTGTTCAAGCGAGCAAACAAAAAGCCGGAAGATCAGATCGTCACAGGTGAGAATTGACTAAAGCACCTTTCCTTCCCCATTGTTCTGATTTATCCATTATCACCTTCATATTCTGCTGCTGTTTGTTTGTTGTTGTTGCCGTGATTCTTGTACAGCCTACCCGGACGTGGAGACGCGCAAAATCATGGATGATTGGGAATTCATCGTGCTGGCCTGCGATGGCATTTGGGATGTGATGAGCAATGCGGAAGTGCTTGAGTTCTGTCGCACGCGCATCGGCATGGGCATGTATCCGGAGGAGATATGCGAGGAGCTGATGAACCACTGCCTGGCGCCCGACTGCCAAATGGGTGGCCTCGGTGGCGACAATATGACCGTTGTGTTGGTCTGCCTGCTGCACGATCGGCCGTATAGCGATCTGATAGCCCGTTGCCGGAATAGTAATCAGCAGACGGCCGCGTATGAGAAAGACGCCACCACCAAGGAGGCATCACCATCTCCCAAGGGTGGCGATAACTCAAAAGATGCGGAAACCGATACGGAAACAGAATCGCAATCCAATCCAAACAAAAATTGTATTACTCGTTTAGTATTTATGCATGTACACCCAATACTACTTGTCCAAAAGTTTTTGGGTTTTTTTTCAGATTTTTAAGTAAATGAGTGAAGAGCAAAGATGCTGAGTTTCGGAATAAAAGAAAAAAATAAAGCAAAATGTTTTGTAGTGCCCAAAATAAGAGTGTATTTTTATTAGTAATGTAATTTTTAAAGTTTAATACTGGAATTTCACGTTTTTATTTTGTATCCCATAAATTGTATATATGTATTCTAGATCAGCATCAACAGCAGAGTCAGATTAAAAGGAAATTCATTTTAATCACCTTGTTACAATTAACATCCTTAGAATTCACGAAAATTTTAATTAAAATTTAATAAGCTTTCTGAATTAAAATTAATGCTTCCTTGGCTGGAAGGGTATTAAGACTTCGACTTCTCGAAGATGGCTTCCCGCTTATTTTTTTAATGGCAATGCAAAACTGTAGATCCATTAAGCAATTACTGTGACTCTTGCTCCTCTCGCTGATAGCCAGCCTTATATGGTTTCTTCTGTTTCTGTATTTCTGCTGTTTATTTTTCCTCTATCTACATTTAATCTACATTACCCTCGCTGTTTGTTGTTCTCTACTTGGTGTACCCTGTTCCCAGAGAGCGTAAGGGTATACAATCAGGTATAGAGAGATTATGAAATATGAGGATTGTTTTTAAATACTACAAATACTACAACTCTTAGTTTTTCTTTAATTTCTTTTACATCCTTAGAAAATTGTCCTTAAAAGTGAATAGGAGATAACTCATTGGGGTACCATTACCTTCAACTATATCTTTCTGTTTATTATTATTTGGTTTTAAATTCTGTATGTATAGTAGTATAGTATAGAAAATACAATAAAATAAAACAGAGTGTGGACTGGGTAATGAAATGGTCATGAAAAGCAGCCCCCTATCTGTTTTGCGTTTTTGTTTTCGTTTTAACTAGCAAGTGTAAATTTCATTTAGACTTTTTCCGTATTATTTATAACGATTACATGTTGCTCCGCCTCCTCCGCCCATCGTTCGTGGTTCTATGTACAAATTGTTTCGGGTTTAACTATCGTTTTTTTCCCTTCCAAAGGAATTATAATTTTAGTCAGAAGCTTGTTACGCTTTGAATGAATCATTTCCGACCCCATAAATCATATATATTATTGATCAGAATCAAAAACTGAATCGATCTAGCCATGTCCGGTCAAAAAAAAAAATTTCGAAAATTTTCCGAAATTTCAAAAAAAGATAAGGGGTTACATCATTAAAATTTTCAAAAATTGGCAAAAATTTTAATTTTTTAAAATTTCAAATTTGGTATGCAGATTTATTTTCCTACTAAAAACTAACATAGGAAAGCTTTCCGAATTAAAATTAATGCGTTTTTAGCTGAGTTATGAGATTTTTAAACTTTGATTTCCCAAAAAATAGACATACAAATCTCGGTAAATATTCAGTTGAAAATTGCAGACATATATAAAAAACAACTACTCTTGATTTAAAAATATTTGTTGATGAACTCAGTTTTCTTCTGTTTAATGTTCCATTTTTATACTATTGCAGGGTATTATCATTTTAGTCAGATGCTTTAACTGAACTGAACTTTCCTTCTGTTAAATCTTCAATATTTATACAATTCCAGGCTATTATAATTATAGTCAGATGCTTTAAATTAAGTGAAGGAGTCATTTCCGACCCCATAAAGCATATATATTCTTGATCAGCATCAACAGGCGAGTCGATCTAGCCATGTCCGGTCAAAAAAAAAAATTTCGAAAATTTTCCGAAATTTCAAAAAAAGATAAGGGGTTACATCATTAAAATTTTCAAAAATTGGCAAAAATTTTAATTTTTTAAAATTTCAAATTTGGTATGCAGATTTATTTTCCTACTAAAAACTAACATAGGAAAGCTTTCCGAATTAAAATTAATGCGTTTTTAGCTGAGTTATGAGATTTTTAAACTTTGATTTCCCAAAAAATAGTCATAAAAATCTCGGTAAATATTCAGTTGAAAATTGCAGACATATATAAAAAGCAACTACTCTTGATTTAAAAATATTTGTTGTTGAACTCAGTTTTCTTCTGTTTAATGTTCCATTTTTATACCATTGCAGGGTATTATCATTTTAGTCAGATGCTTTAACTGAACTGAACTTTCCTTCTGTTAAATCTTCAATATTTATACAATTCCAGGGTATTATAATTATAGTCAGATGCTTTAAATTAAGTGAAGCAGTCATTTCCGACCCCATAAAGCATATATATTCTTGATCAGCATCAACAGGCGAGTCGATCTAGCCATGTCCGGTCAAAAAATAGATTTTCGAAAATTTTCCGAAATTTCAAAAAAAGATAAGGGGTTACATCATTAAAATTTTCAAAAATTGGCAAAAATTTTAATTTTTTAAAATTTCAAATTTGGTATGCAGATTTATTTTCCTACTAAAAACTAACATAGGAAAGCTTTCCGAATTAAAATTGATGGCTTTTTGGCTGAGTTATGAGTTTTTTAAACTTTGAGTTGCTTAAAAAAATTTGCGTAATATAAATCTTGATAAATATTAAATCAAAAAATACGAATATTTTAGGCTTAATTCTGATCCATATTCGAAATGATCCTATATTTATATTGCAAACCGCAAGGCTATATAAAACTTCGGCCTCCCGAAGTTAGTAATAAATGACTTTATTTTTTTTTTTTTCTCAGTGTTTGTATTTTTTTTTCTTTTTTTCGTTTTCCTTTTTGTTTTTATTATAATATTTTTATTTTAATATGTATGCCATATATTACACATTCAATTATTATGTATAACTGCTGTTTTGTTTGCTTGCTTCGCTTGCTGCATAGAGAGAGATATTATTGTATTTTTCATTAGTTATTTTTATAGTTTTGTTTTTTTTTTTGTTGTTAAATCATATGCAATTTGTTTTGTTATATATAAACCCTTTCGCTTTTGTTGTAGTTGTTACTTTACAGTTGTTTATCAATGTTGTTTTCTGTCGGTACAATTACATAATATATTTATATAATGTGTGTATATGCATGTACTTGATCTTCATCTCATTAATTACTCCTCATTCTTACATATTTTCATTTTTCGTTTTCTATGTTTGTTTAACAGACAGGTTTTTGTTGTTCTTGTGTTATGTTTGTTTGTTTGCTGTTTGTTGTTGTTTTTCTACTGATAACAATGTGCGTAAGCATTATTTTTTAATGGTAATAACTAAAAGCAGCAATTTTCCAGGCAAAACAAAAAATCAAAAGAAAAAACTAAATAATTAAGGAAATGATAAGAATCCATAGGGCTGGCAGTGCCAAAAAGTATGAGTAAAGGGAAAGCTGTCCCTCAACGATATAGTATATATATATATATAGATATAGCTAAATGTATGTACAGTGGTCTCTGTTGTTGAGGTGGCTAGAATTCCCTTTAAATGAAATCTGCTTAAATAAGTGAAAATCGAACTGAAAAATTAATGACATTTCGAAGCCGGGTTTAAGTGTGTTCTATGGGTGTAGGAGATGGATTTGTAAGGGGGGAATATTTATATATATATATATATAGCTATTGTAAATATAACAAGGTGTGTGTGTGTCATATATGCGCTGCTGCTTAAGTATACAAAAATAAATAACTTAAGAACTGAGAGGTTTTACAATGTAACAATTTAATTTAATTTATTGTATTATTACTTACAAATTATTTAACATCAACAATGTTCTTTTTTGTTTCTTTCTCTAAGCCCTACTACTCGTACCTTCTCTAATCTTCCTCTTCCGCCTCCTTCTTCTTCTACTCTCAGCCTGGTCTGGATGGCGTCGCTGCGGTTGTGTGTGTGTGGGGGGCTACTTTGGACCAGGTCATGGTCATGGTCTCTTGGCTCATTCCGTTAATTTTTGTTTATTTGTTTTTTGTCGCACACAATTGATCGATTTGTCTCAATTGCCTAATATCACATCTCATTCACTCGGAACTCGCGACGCGACATGACCCACTCACCACTAGCTAGCTCCACTCCTCACCTCCTGGCCACGTCCATCCGCGACCATTGATTCACCTAAAGCAGTCCAAGTCCGCACAGTCCCAGTCGGAGGGTCAAACTGTACAGTATAGTGTGTGTAAAGTCTCTCTGTGATGAGCACAACAAAAATCATTTGAGAACTATTAAAAAAAAATGTACGAAGTGTGATGGATGGATGCAAATGTTGGGACTATAGTTGTGTGTGTCTCTATCCCTATCTCTGACTCTGGGTATTTCAGTTGTTTTCCTTTTTTTTTTGGAGGGGAAGATACAAACTATCAGGAATGATGCACAGAAATCGCTGTGAACCAAAAATGATGATTAAAAGTATGCAATGATAGTGACATATATGGTGTACCATACTTTTAAACAGCATTTCCATAGATTCGAATCCACAGCGATTTCTGTATGGGCATCCCTGCGGTATATAAGCTATGAATTCATTATAGTTACATCTTGTGTGTGTGCAGAGATGGCATGCAGCGAACCACTGAGCAAGGTATACTATCTGTGGATGTGTCTAGGAGTAACTCTTGAACAGATCCCGGCCAGGGTTTGGATGTCTTAGAGGCAGTTGTGTTTGTGTAAAGTACGGTGACTTGGGACACTCGTTCTTGGGTTCTTGGCTCAGTGGTTCAGACGGTATGCCAGTTCGTATGTTACACAGATTTGTTAAATATATATATATAGTATATATATATATATATATATATATTAGTTAGTATAGGCACTTAGCATATTCGATTGTTTTCATAGAAACAAAGTATATGTGGTGTATAATATATTGATTTTCAGTTTTTAGTTTTCATTCTCTTGATTTGTGTTTAGTTTTTACATTTTAAATTTCATTTTGGTTGGAAGTCTTGCGTTTTTAGAGTTCACTTTTCATATTCTCCCTCTTCGTTTTTGTTTTGATTTTGGATGCAAGTTTTGGGAAAACATATTTCTGGTTTTGTTCACAGTGGGTTCCAAGTATTTTGAGTTAAAAATGTAACAAAAATAATACGTTTTTCAGTGAATAAAAATAAAAATGATTCGTTACAAAGTTAAATTTGTTCTCAAATTATAGGGAAATGATGAAGAACTTAAGAATAATGTCCGTAAGTTAAATGTGTGTGGGTGTGGATGTGTGTGTGTGTGTGGATGTTGGGTGTGAATATCTATAAGTGTGAATACCTAAACTTAATTCATATGCCCTAAACGTAGTGTTTTTTAGATATCGTGTACGCTCCTTATATATACTGATTATTCCTTCTCTACTCCTTTCTTTAGTTGCCAATTGATTCCTTATTTTCCGTAATGCTTCAAGTATCTAATTTACATGCGTCCCTTTAATTTGATAAAAAAAAATAATAATCAAAGCTCCACTAAAAATCATAATTTGTGCGTAAATTAAAATCAAAAATTAAAATGTTACATATATATCTACGATGAGCATCAATAATATTTGGGAAAAAGGGATCTAAGAGGAAAGCAGCATCATATTTTTATCCAAATAGAATTCGTTTTTTTTAAATGCCTATTTTGTGTGTTCTCCAAAACCTCTCATAGAATTTCCATGGTGTTTTCTTTTTAGTATAGTTTATGGCACTTTTTTGTTTATAATGTGTGTGAGTGTGTGTGTGTGAGTGTAAAATACATATTGTTGCTTTGTCCTATATACAGAATTAGTTGTAAAGTCATCGTTCTCGTTGAATATTTAACATTAGTTACGTGTCCTATGAGCTGAGCTGCTGAGCTACGCGTTTTGCAAGGATAAAGTTTAGTATTTAGTAATGCATCTTCTTCTCTGCTCCCAACTCTTCTTAATTCATTTCGTTATCGTGTTGAAATATATATAGACGTCGTGTGAAACCATCAAACTGAGAAAATTGCCTTCATCATGTGTTTTTTTTTTCGTTTTGTAAAGAAATGCAATTTTAAAATGTATAAACTTTTCTTCCTCCTAGGTTTTTTCCTTAGAAAAGGGAAGTCTGTGTCTGTGTGTTTGGGGAAGGAAGATATAATATAGCTTGTCTGAGGGATCCCTAAAGTCCTGAACTAAGTACGAGTATCCCCTCAATCAAGTGACGTTAAAATGTTTACAAATAATGCTTCAAAACAATCGTATATATATATATTACATATAATATATCTAAATAATAGGGACTAGCGGAGGAGACATAGCCAAGTATATAGATAACATATACACGCTACGCACTCAAATCTGTGGCGAAAAATTATGAGAAATAATGAATATACCTAAACGTATATAATATATAACATAAAATCAACGTGAGTTCGTTCATTGATCAGCAAATAAAACCTAACATACGCTCCTGTTGCTATAGGTGTAGTTTAGCTTGTTTTTTTGTTTTGACGTTCGATGCTGCAAGTTTGGCTAACTATGCTCAGAAATCTTAGAACCTATTCACTCGGTAATCGTAATGCTAGCTTAGGCATATATTAATATATATTCATCTCTCGGCTCGCCGTCGTCGTAGCTGGTTATCAGCTTCGTTTTCATTACCCTTTTGAGATTAGGTAACATTAGCTTAGTTAGAGATTAACATTAACTGGTAACTGAATATATATATATATAATTATATATATATGTTTATATACACACATTGGCATATACGTATATATAGCTGGAGAAGGGGATGTGCACCATTCATTCATCATCGTCGTC
Source organism: Drosophila bunnanda (assembly GCA_035046265.1). NCBI lineage: Eukaryota > Metazoa > Arthropoda > Insecta > Diptera > Drosophilidae > Drosophila > Drosophila bunnanda. The sequence continues at coordinate 12,939,087 of JAWNOB010000075.1, forward strand.
CTTGCCTACTAAATATGATAACTGGTCCAAGCGTAGCCCACTGCTTCTTTTTTCTCTTTTCACTCTCTCGCAGCGGCCACAGCTGAAAATTTATTAGGAAAATGTATAAGCAAAGCAATAAAATAGGGTATAAACCTAGACTAACCTTTTGTATGCCTCCTTAGTTAGCTTGTAAATATCTATATATAGCACTTATAGATATATAACAAAAAGTTCTTTCGCTCGATATTTACACATGGAATTTCATTTATGTACAACAGGCGCACACAGAGATGCATCTTCCCTGCTAAGGGGTATCTGTCAACAGTTGCCTCCTTGCTTTTGGCAACGCGGTTCTTTGTTTTGTTTTTTCTTTTCGGTTTCTTCCTCAGCTCTCTCCTTAAGAGTTGCTGCTGTTGCTAGCTCTGGACTTGCGGTTGCCGCCAGTCCCAGAGCCGACAGTGGCATTGGCATTGTTGTGCTCTATTCCAGAGCCATAATGTTGCTGCTGTTGCTGTGGCTTCTCTTTGCTTTGCTGGCGCACAGAGGCATTGGGACGATTATCTGCCAAAATTCATAATAAATTAATAAGTGTTCTGATCAGTTTGAAGTGTTTACCTTACCTTTTTCTTTGGCAGAGATACCGACAGCAGCATTGACACCACCACTGGTTTTGCCAGCTGGCGAGGCACCGCCTGCAGCACGCTTTTCAGCTGAAGCAACCACCGTGACGGCGGCCAGGCCGCTCTTCTCAACCGCAGCCACAACGGAGGCGGGATCGCCGAAAACTAAATCCATCTTGTGACTACCGGTGGGCGAAAGGGTGCCAGTGGAGCCTCCTGAGCCAGTTTCCTTGCTATCACCGGAGGCGGCGGCCTTGTGAACTTGAGCCACTTGAGCGTAGCTCAATTTGCTAGCTGTGGAGGCAGCCGCTAAATTCTCCGTGGACGTAGATGTGGCCACGCTTTTGTGTTTGGCACTATTAGCCAATAGATTCGCTTCCTTTTTGGCGTGCAGAGCGGCCACGGCGGGTGGCTTCTTATGCTGGCCGAGGCAGCACTCGGCAAGGGTCGTGGTCAGACCACTCTCCACCACGGTGCAGGCGCCAGCGCCCGCGGCCAGGGCAGCGGAGTACTCGTTGTGACCTGCCAACGCCGACGTCAACGGCTGCTGCTGCTGCTGGGCGTAGCCTTCGACCAGTCTCTGCTGCTGCTTTGGATACACTTCATCCTCAGTCTTATTTGATTTGTCCAGCTGCTGCTGCTGCTGCGGCGGCGGTTGCTGTTGGGCTCCGGCGGCCGCTTCCTCCTTGCTGCTGGTGTTGATATTTGGTGTTAGACACTTTATCACATGGATCGAATTGTTGTTACTCGAGCTCTGCTTAGTAACATTCTTAGTATTGTTTCCCTCCTGGAGCTGCAGCGCGTACTCTGTGCCCAGGACGGGCGTGGGGCTAACAGGTGGATTACGCTGCTGATAGTTATGGGCCAAGTGCGGCGGCTGGTTCTGGTTCTGCATCTGGTGATGCCTATTATCCTTGCGCGCCTTGCCTTTACCACCACTCACGCCAACGCTGCCGCCAGTGCGCACCACATCCGACAAGCGGTTCTCAGACCAGTTATTCGCCGATGAAGCACTGGCCAGATGAGCATTGCTGTTCTCTATCCCCTGGTGATTGGTAGATCGCTGCTGCTGTTCCTCGCCGACGCCGCTCTCCACACTGCTGCTCAGCTGCTGCTGCTGCTGATGGTGCTGTTGCTGCTGCTGGTGTAGCGACTGCTTTTGGCCCGGACCCGTTGACGAGGAGGACGACGTAGTAGAGTTATGCAGGGAAGCGTTGCTGGTGGCCTGAGGTGTATGCGGTGCGGTGGCCGATGTGGCTGGCAGTGGTGGAAAGGCGGCTGCCTCCAGATCAAACTGCGGCGGCTGGACTGGAGCCGACGGCTGTTGCTGTTGCTGCTGCTGCAGTTGCTGCTGTTGCTGCGTTTGGTGCTGGTGCTGATGTTGATGCTGGTGACCTTGATAGCCCAAAGAGCTGTGATGAAGACCGCCACGATCATTGCTTCCACCAGACAGGCTGTTGCTGCCAGATCCGCCGCCGCCTGAAGATCCACCGCCTCCAGAACCACTGCCGCTACCCCCTCCGCCGCCACCTCCGCCGCTGCTGATGCCCAAGCCACCACTGTTGCCTACATTGCTGCCGATCGAATTGTGGTGGTGATGATGATGGTGGTGATAATGGCCAGAGCCCTGCTGCTGTCCAGCAGCACCGGTGGAGGTCAGGTGGTGCTGCTGCTGCGATGACAAGGCGGTATGGTGATGGTGATGATGTGATCCGCCACTCGCCATCGACGACGAGTGCTGCTGGGCGTGGTAGTGAGGATTGTAGTTGTTGCCCTTGTAATTGCCACGGTGCTGGGGTGGTGGGACGTCGTGGATGGTATTGTAATGGTTTTGGCGCTCCCCGCCGCCGCCGCCGCCGCTACGATGGGAGGCACCCCCTCCACCGCCGACGCCATCAGTGCCACCTGCGCCTCCAGACGACTGTACATTGCTGGCGGTGGATGAAGCTAGAAGGTGCTGCTGTTGCTGTTGGTGTGGATTTGAAGGAGAACTGCCGTAGAGCTGCGATTGATTAACAGATATCAAGGGTTATATATTAAAAATTTTTAAGGATCTTCAATTTAACGATTTTCAGCCACTTAAACTAACTAAAAGCGGATCTATAATGTAAACTAGTTCTAACGATAAGCTTTAATAATTTTAATCAGTTTGCTTACCCCAACTCGCCCGCCTGGGGAATAGTTGAGACCACCGCCCTCCTCATCGCGGCGACGACGACGCGTTCTGTTTTGCCACTGCAGAGGCTCCTTGCTAATCGAAGTAGCCAGCGATGAGGAGGAACTCGCCGACATGTTGCTGTTACGATTAACCTGCTGCAGTGCGTGTGAGCCATGCTCCAAGACGCCGCCGTCCCCGGTCTCCTGTTGCTGTTGCAAATCCTGTGCCTGCTGCTGCTGGGGTTGTGCCTGCTGCTGCTGCACCACCAAGTGGTGCTGAGCTGGAGCTGCGGACACGTAGGTAACTTGCGGGGCGCTGGCTGCGCCAGAGGAAGCCAAATGGTAGTGCTGCTGCTGCGATTGTCCCTGCTGCTGCTGACCCTGCAGATGATGGCCGTGAGCAGGCAGAACCTGCACCTGGGCGTAATGGTGGTGAGTGGTGACACCGCCACCATAGCCCTTATCTAGGTTCTTCTGCATGCCGCCTGTAATGGCAATCAAACCAATGTAAATGATGGGTCTGGGAAGATCCTCTCAATAACTTACCCTTCCAATTACTCTTGATGGGGTAGTGGCGGGTGGAGCTGTTCACCTGCACCTGTGCAGGCTGCTGTTGCTGCTGAGCCGAGCTTGTTGGCTGCTGCTGTTGGATCTGAATCACCTGCTGCTGCGGCTGTTGTTGTGGCTGCTGCTGCAGCGGTGCCTGCTGCAACGGATCCTGCTGAACAATGTTCGCGGGAACCACGCTTACCATCCCACCGGGAATGGCGCCCGCTATCTGGATGGGCACAATGCTGCCGCCTTGGATGTGCGACTGTGTTTGCTGTGAGTTGCGTGGTGGCTTGCCCCTGGACTCGCCGCGTGGTCCCGAATTAGCACCGCCTCCCACATTGTTGGGATTGCCGCCGCCGCGGTGATTGTTGTTGTACCGTCCACCACCGCCTTGCGGCTTGGACGTGACCATTGTTTGTGCAGTCGGTGGCGGTGGAGCAGGTGTGAAGCTGGCAGCGACAGCTTGAGAAGTCAAGGGATTCGCAGTTGCAAAGATATTGCCGCCGATCTCATAGAAATTCTGACCATGGGGGGTAGTGGTGGCCATAGTACCAGGGGGCCACGGACCAGCCACCAAACCTGAATAAAATTGATTCTGCGGAATCGGCTGCAAATATGCAAAAAAAAAGGGAGTTAGCACGTGGGTAGGCGTGAAACTTAAAGGTTTGATCCAGAAAAGGAAATAACAACCCATAAAGGCAGGTATACTCACAATCAGTACGGGATTGGTGTACGGAACTGAGGTGGGAGCCGCTATGGTAGCCCCGTTGGCGTACATATAACGCTGCGGAGTGGGAGCATAGCTAACGGCCGCAGCACCGGCTCCGGATGGATCAAATACAGCCGGTTGGCCAGTTGGCGGCGATGTGAGACGGTAACCGTTCTTCATATTTGGTACAGCTTGAACGCGATTGATAAACGACTTCGGCTTAATGCGCGCCATTATCGGCTTTCCGTTAAACTCCTTAATCTCTTCGCGCAGGTACTTGAACGCCTTCTGCGCATCCTCATCAGACTCAAAGGTGATGTACCACGAGCTGTTGGCGGCGAATTCGCAGGAGATGGGCTGGGGGCAGGTCTCGTTGTTGAACAGAGCCTAACACAAAAAAAAAAACAAAATTGAATTAGTTTCTAGCTTATAAACGAGGAAATGAGTCATCACCTTGACTTCATCGACTGGCGTGTTGTCCGATATCTCGCGCAGAATGATGATGCAACGCTTGCGATTGGGACGCACGCGCAGGCCCTGGTCGTCCACCTGGACGTTGGGCGACTCCCGCAGCACTTCGGTGATGAGCTTGATGTCCTTGGTTAGTTTCTTAACCAGATTGAATCTGGCCACTGTCCAAATGGGCACATACTGGTCACCGTCCATCTGCGACAGCAAGTAAGTATCGTTGGCCAAGTTCTCTCTGTTCAGAAACGATAAAAAAAAGGTTTAAATAGGAGCTAAGGATTAGAAAGACTGCGCGAGCACCCACCTGGAAAAGTAATACTCAAGCTGTGTGGCCAGCATCTGTTTGAGCTTATCCAGCGGTATGTTAGGATCCTCGCCAGTGGCGCCCTGCTGCTGCTGCTGCAGCTGATCGGCCGTCCCATTCGCTGGCAGCGTTACGGGTAGCTGAACGGGAACTTGGACAGGAACCTGGACCGGCAATACAATGTGCTGCTGCTGTGGCTCAAGGGCAACTAAATTCGTGTTGTTAACACCAGGTACGAAGGCGTCTGTGTAGACGACAGTGCCATCCTGGGTCTGGGCGAGTGCTCCATTCATGATGGCGTATTCGGTATTGTCGTTGGCCTCGCCCCCGACTCCGACAGCTAATGATGATGCTGCTGCTGCTGCTACTCCTCCTCCTGCTCCTCCGGCAGTGCTAACCACGCCCTGTGGAGGCGCCGGCTGAAGGCCGTATTGCAGATGCTGGGCGGGATGCGGCGATTGCTGCTGCTGTAGGTGCTGCTGGAGTGTCTGCTGCTGTTGGAGCGACTGCTGCTGTTGCTGTTGTTGGTGGGCGACGTGCGAAGCAAGGTGCTGCACCTGCACCTGCTGCTGCTGGTGAGGATGCGGCTGCGGTTGCTGCTGGAGTGGATGCGGCGGCTGCTGTTGTTGAGCGGGCTGAGCTGCTGCTGCTGCGGCCACGGCTGTGACGGGAGCTACGGGTGGTGCGGCGGCTGCTGCTGCTGCGGCGGCTGCTGTTATCAACGGTATGTGGGCTGCGGCGGCTGCTGCTGGGGCTGCGATCTGTGTGGTGGCGCCGAACAGATTAGTGGCTAGCATCGCCGTTTCGACAGGAACATTGGTGTAGACCGGCGGTTGGATCTTGACTGCATCTCCGTTCATGTACACATATCCTCCTGCAAGTGGACGAGTATGTGAAACTGTGTGAGTGTGGGCATAGTACGAGGATGTGTGCGTAGTGTGCGTGGCGAGAGGGGGTGTGGTTTCAATGTGCGGTGTACGTGTGTGCATAAACAAGGTCAATTTTTTCTATTTGTTGTTGTAGACGTAACGGGAAACTTTCGTAATCGGAGGAAGCTACTGCGAAAACTCTCTTCTCGGCACACGGCCGATTTCAATACAATACGATACGATTTTGATGAACGCAAATAAAAACAAACAAAATTCGATGCCAACATAATCACACAAACATGCGGATGTCAGAGGCGAAGTAGCGGTGAAAAGCTCGAGAGATGAATGTGTGTGAATGCATGTGCAGTTGTATGAGGGGTGGCGGCGACATTTACATATGTATAGAGTATATGTACTGGAGACTCCACTACTAACCTAGGTAGTATTCCATGGTAACGTATGTTGCAATTATCAAGAAATTCCACACACAAAGACACAGTCGGTTTTTTTACTTCACTTCTCTTATTTTTTTTTTTTTTTAATTTATTATTTTTTTTCTTTATTGCTCTTTCGAGCTAGCCCACACACACTCGCACGCGGCACACTCACACACAGCTCAGACACACCAACACACACACGCACACCAGTCACACACACACGCGTTGCCACCCAGTCGCGAGAGAGAAATAGCGAACAATGAGAGAGAAAGAAGAGCTCTTTCTATTTGGAAAATTTGATTTTCACTGTGATATATTCTCCTACTTGCTTGCTGCTGTCCCGAAACTCGATTCAGCACTCTTATTTATTTATACTGCTGCGGCAACTGCTGCTTTGGATTCGGATTGGGATTCGGATACGGATACGGCTCCTGCTCCTCCGCCCCTGCTCCTGCACATTTTCTTCAACTTCTACGTTGCCTTGTCGCCTCCTTCGTCGTTGCTATTTTTTGTTTCTTTGCTGTTTCTGTTTCCTTTCTGCTTCTGCTTCTGTTTCTGCTGCTGCTTTTCTTTTCTTTACGTTTTCTTTCGGTATGAGTGAGTGTGGGTCTATTTTTTTCAGCTTTTTGCACACGCAGAGAATAAATTGAAAATTGAGAAACGACCGAGAGGCAATTGATTTTTTTGACTTTTCACACCCAAATCGCAGCGCCCGCACCCGCCAGCGTAGCGTTTTTTGCTGCCAATCGCTTGCGAAGGTCTTAAATAAATTGTTAAGCTTCTGCCTGGTTTTTTTTCACAACGAACTTGTCACGCGAAAAATCCAAAAATTCGACTTCTCATCGTCATAGAAAACTTTCGCCGTTTCGATAGGTACACGGTTGCAAACGATACCAATTACGATGAATTTGAATAGCGACTAGAATTTATTTATAATTACCAGGTGGCTTTGTATTACGACTGTCAACGGGTCTTGACGTAAACCAAGATAGCGTTTTTTTACTTTATTTCCATATATATTAACAAATCTTCTCCCAGCAAGCATGCATATGCAGTCCGAATATACCGCACAAATACATCGCTACATTTTTAAAATACCGAAATATATACTAGATTTCAGCGAGGTGGCAGCGCTGCAGCGTGCAAGAACATAATATTGTTAAGCAAATTTCTGCCCCCATTCTCTAACTCCTTTAGTCCTCCACCCCCCTCCACTACCCGATACCTAAATGCATAATTAAGTTTTGCAACTCGCACTTACCATTTGCAGTGAAAGAAGTCCCGCGTGGAACCACCTCCAGTCGCTGTTGCAGTGCAGCTGCAGCGTCGCGGGCCAAAACCACTTGTTAAAGCCAAATGAAACACCCAGCGTTCCACTGCAAACTAACTTTTTCGCGTTATTCAATGGACTAGTTCGACTACAATCGCGGACAAATTATCACTTTTTAATAGTCTATACTATTTATTTTTCATCCAAAAGCAACGCAAAATATTCGCGCTCACAACTAGTTTGCAAAGGTAGAGCTGTCAAAACTGCGATAGCCCTATGATGATATCGATAGCATCATCGATTGTATTTATCGTAATAACCAAAAAACAAGTTTAAATTAATTTTTAATTGTGATTTTTATTTTTATCCCTTCATTTCACGCGCTTAAAATGTGCAAAGCTTAAATATCAACGAATGTTCTGGTTATTACTCAGCAAAAGTAACACGATAGTATCGATATATATTTTGACGTGGTGAATCCGCAATTAGGGATGATAAAACTATATTAAAATATCAATTTAATTTTTGTATCCATATATTTTTGACCCACATATCTGAATATTTACTACTCTTTAACATTCTAAGGCAATGTGATCGTGGATGCGAAATTTTTGCATTTGTAAAGGTGTACATTTCAAAGATTTATATATAATTTTATATACGTGTGTAGGGCTATATCATTTTAGTCAGAAGCCTGCAACGGATGGAATGAATCACTTTCGACCCATTAAACCACATATATTCTTGATCATCATGATCAGACGAATCGATCTAGCCATGTCTGGCAGGAAAAAAATTTTACTACATTTTTTCCACATTTTATAAGGGGTTAAATCGTTAAAATTATCAAAATTTAAAAAATTTTTTTAAATTTAAAAACTCAGAATGCAGATTTGTTAGCCCGATAAAAACTAGTACAGGAAAGCTTTCCTTTTTATAATAAATGCATTATTAGCGATACAGAAAAGCTTTAAATAGAGATTTATGCATTTTTGGCTGTTATGATCGATTGAACATTCGAAACCATAATCCTATGATTTTCGGAAAATCATAAATTTGTACTCATTTTTACAACAAAAATATTTACATAAGAACTTAAATGCCTAAATTCAATTTCTATTCTGAGCTTTACACATATTCATAGCAATATTAAATAATGCTTAACCCAATTAAGATTTTCGGGTGTGGCCTGCAGACCCCTATTTTTTCGAGCTAAATGTTTCATTTTCATAATTTATCAACCAGCATAATCCGAGAGCTTAATAATTACATGATTATCCATTTTCGTTTCCATTATGCTAAGGCAGCGCCCACACACACGTTCGTTTATTTAAATTGAACATTTAATTTTATTTATAACATTGTTCTCAGTTAATGGTCTATTGCTTCTTCTGTCTTCATGTAAATGTTCTATATATCAAGAGTTTTTCAATTAAATCGGAACAAAGAACTTTTGCAAGTTGCTGTTAAAAGTTGTTGATGTTGTGGTGCTTAAGAATGAAATAGTAGTGAGAATTCACACCGCTTTTTGTTCGTTTTTGTCCGCCTAGAAGCCGTGCACCTTGAGCTGGTCTGGCTTAGCTAGTCCCACCTTCGTCAACCATTGACAGATGTTCTCACGCTGATCGCCCTGGAGCTGGAGAACCTCACCATACTCTGGATGCTCGATTACAGTGCCATTGCATGCGAATTCCTGCGGGGAGTTTCAAATATATTTTAATATAATTCAGTAAAGGAAGAAATCTAATCTAACGAAAGGTAAGTACAGTTGCCGTCAATATAATAGGTTTAATATCATTATATGCTATTTCAATTAAGGACAAAGGTATATTTCACTGAAAATCTTTTACAGAAACATTCAATTCGTTTGTGTTTTAAAAGGATTACTTAAAAGGAAAACATTTCTTTGAATTAACTAATATTTATAATATTATAACAGATTATTACAATTACTATGACCATAGTATATTTGCTAGACTAAATTCTATTCTTATGGTCTATATAGTTTCCAGTTATTATAGCTCACCTTCTTGCAGGAGCGGACTATCTTCTTCAAGTCATACTCCGCGGACAGGCCCTGAACAGTGGTTAGTGTCTTGCGACCGTTCCTCTGCTGGATTCTTATATGCACTAGCCCGTCTTGAATATCATCATCATTGCCCTTGATTGCATCAGCAAAGGGGTCTGTAGGGAAGAGCGAAGAAACTCCATTGATTATCGGATGCAGCGATGAAACGTAATGTAATGGATGTACAATGTAATCACACCCTTGCAGCGTGCTTTACTTTTATGCGTGTGCATGGGTGTACACACACACATACCAGCGCAGAGGCGGGGGCCGCTGCTCGATGATGACGAACACGAGAGCAGCCATTTTTATGTACATGTGTAACTGGGCGAAAAACTGCACTCGCAGCACTTACCACGAGTGTTTAAATTCTGGATGGACATACGACAATAAAAACAAACCACAGCCGAAAACAAAAACTTTTTGAAATGATTTGTTGTTATCTGAACTTTTAATTTAACGTTTTAAGTGAGTTTTCGGAAATGTGTTTGTCTGACAAGTCTAACACAGGGTTGTCACTAGGGTTGTCTGAAATATATCGATATGTTAAACAATTGTATTGTGATGTTGTCCAGCCGATATATCAATATGACGAAAGTACTGAATTATACACTTAAGTGGTATTATAATTTCAGTCAAAAGCTAGAAACGCTGTGAAGGAGTCATTTCCGACCCTATGAAGCATATATATTCTTGATCAGCATCAAAAGCCGAATCGATCAAGCCATCTCTGACAGAAAAAAAAAATTTTCGAAATTTTTGCGAAAATTTCAAAAAAAGATAAGGGGTTACATCGTTAAAATTGTCAAAAATTGACAAAAAATTTTAATTTTTTTAAATTTTAAATTGAGTATGCAGATTTTTTAACGATATAAAAACTAGCATAGAAAAGCTTTCCGCATTGAAATTAATGCACTTTTGGCTAAGCTATGATCCATTTACGATTCGTTTCCATAAATCCAACTGCATACTGTAAAGGTACTGGATTTATACATTAATATAATTTAGAAGATTAATTTTGAAGTACACTTAAAGGGTTAGGCCCCTTTAATTTATAATAATATTAAACATTTTAAAAATAAATAAAATAATTGGCAGTTCTTGTCAAAGTTGCGAATGCTGCCAACTCCTGCGACTATCGCCTGCGTGCCCGTGCAACCCTGTGTTTTTGGGGAAGCGCAGCCAAGTTCGCGCTATGCCGGGCTGCCATATTTCTTTCCTGCTTGTCTTTCAACGAGAAAAGGTGGGCATTTAGCGTTTTGTCTTGATTTGGTTAAGTTAGAGCCTCCCCACAGCGTTCTAAGCGCACTGAAAATGTTGGGTGCAATGCCTGCACCACGTGTTGCTGTCAATTTGGCTGTAGGAGCGCCGAAGCGCGGAGGTAAATCTAGTTTTACCAACACGTGCAGCACAGCAGCGGCAATAGTGAATACAAGAACAAAAAAAAATGTGCAATATAAAGAGCTGAAAGCCATGCCGGAATTTGTTACTAATGAAAATCTGCCAAGCCGAAAGTGGTTAATAATTTAATTTTCCTTGTGTTTTTTCATGTACCTTGACTGGTGTTCTTTGGAATATTGCATTTTAAGGTAAGAGCACATGTTTTATTTATTTAGCTGAATTAATCCTTATTGTGATGAATGAATGAGCGGAAGAGTACTTTGAAGACTATATTCATCACCCAAGACTGAAAAAAGCTAAAAATGAAGGCGTTTAATGATCCAAAGTTGAACAAAAACTAACTACTTATTTTTTCTTTCATGTAACTGTGGTTTTCTCTGACATGATGTTTTTCGTAAAGGTAAGTCAACATAAAGCAATTGCAGTTTATGATTAAAGATTTTGTGATGAATGAATGAGCGGAAGAGTACTTTGAAGACTATATTCATCACCCAAGACTGAAAATAGCCAAGGATGTCTTCTAATTGTAAACCGAAATGCAAGATCTAACCTTTTAATTTTTGTTTATTTCATGTTTCCTCCAATTTCTATGGTCACCTCTTGATTTCTCCATAAAGGTAAGCTTAAAATTCACATTAAGTAGTTGTGTTTTGTGTAAAATGATGAATGAATGAGCGGAAGAGTACTGTGAAGACTATATTCATCACCCAAGACTGAAATACCTTAAAATAAATTAATAGTTGTGTACCCCTGGAACTATTACTAACTTGATGTTTTTAATTTGCAGACGTGAGATGGCAACCTCTTCGCACCTCAACTGGTTGATCATTCGCAACAACAACGCCTTCTTGTTGAAGAAGCGCGATGTTAAGAAGCCCTTCAGCACAGTAAGTACATGAATAAGTCTTGTTGTAACCTAATAAAGCCTACAATGATGTTTCCTACTTTATACTTTCACAATGATATTTGAAAACAACATGATAGTAACTTTAATCTGACCAAAAGTTGGACGCATCAGTGCCTAATGTTCTCTTTAAAGACTTTTACTCATATCAAATCTTTCTTACCTTTCCAGGAGCCAAATAACTTGGCCAGCGTGAGCTCGTACCGCTACAGCGGCATTGTGCACAAGAAGACCCTCGGAGTCGTGCCCGCCGCCGACAAGAAGGGCTTCACCGCTGTGCTGAAGAAGGGCAAGTATGCCCAGCGTCCCGCCAAGAACACGGTGCGTGTTGACTTCAAGGCCGGTCCCCGCCGTTCCCTGAAAAAGCTGAAGAACCTGCTCATCGGCTCCAAATACCGCAAGGACCTGACTCAGGTAATTATTGCTTAAATCTAGGCTCGAGTTTCCTTGTTATGATGATATTTATTCAATTATGCTACACAACCAAGATCGCAGAATGATCCGTGTTGATAATCCTGTCTGAGGCTTCTATCTTTGATAGAGATCTTGTTTCTTCCACTGGCACCATATAATTATTTTGTATTTTTGCACTTTCAGGCTGCTCTCCGTCGTGCGTCCGCTGTCCTCCGCTCCCAGAAGCCTGCCCCCGTCAAGGGCAAGAAGGCTGAGCTGGCTAAGGGAAAGAAGCCCGAATAAAATGTGTACCAGATGGGATCATGCGGAGCTGTTTTCTACTCGAGAATAAAGAAAAAACGTTAAAAACACCCTACATATTTAAAGCCGATGCGTTTTTGGGGATTATAAAGCATACGCTGAGTTAATTCGTAAAAAGTCGGCTAGCCTTTCTTGATTAATTGCTTAATTTTTGTTGCTAGCTCGAGCGTATTCGAAGTCTAGCAATAAAATTTAGCATTCATTTAGCAGAATTTTCATTTGTAGAATGATAACTAGAATTTTATTCATGAAGTTGTGTCCATGGAATTGCATTGAAATCTTACACAAGACCACCTAAGGTCATGTCAAGTCATTACTAGCTTAGATCTAAAGACAAATACAGTGGCTGTTAAACTACGTTTACACATGGATATTAAATGCGCAAGTTGAGCTGGGGGCTACTCCCCCCTCAGTAGAAGTACTCATACTTCTGGGCATGATGCAGCATCACCTCCATCGACTTCTTGCCCTGCAGCACACCATTTCGCTCCATGTAGTTCCAAATAGAGGCCATGAACACACAGAACAAGATAACGCCAAACACTATGAATTTGAGCAGCAGGAAGATGGTACGCATGCCCACTGGGGCCGTGAACTCAACTAAAAGGACCAGGAGGACAAACAGGAAGGTGGCGGCACTGTAGTAGAGTATCCGATCGGTGTTTAGCTGGAGTAACGAAGCGTCGCAAAGGGCCAGGGCTTCGTGGAGTGCGGCCGTCCGGGCGGCGGGCATTGACTGGATGGAAGTGGAGCTGCCATTGCAAAGAACCTCTGACCGAGTCTCCTCCTGTTCATTCTCACCCTGAGCATCGCCGGCACCCAGTTCTCGCACTGCACACGTTTCATCGTCCTCCACTTGACAGTTCACCTCTATGGTGGCCACTGCGGGAATCTCTGAAATGGTTCTAGTCTCTACTGCTGTTGGCCGGGATAACCTAAGTTTGGCCAGGACGGCCTCGTGATCTGAAAAGCTAAACTTTTCACCGGGCACACGGTTTGGAAAGGGCAGCTTGTACTCTGCAATCTCGGCATTCACGTGATCCCCGCCGCGCACAAATATGTGATCAATGCGAATGCCTTGAGGATTCCTTGCCAAAGCTCGCGGTGATGTATACGAGTTGTGTTCGCACTCATTCGTTCGGAAGGTGTCCGAGGCGCAGCTATCGAGCATCTTTGAGGTGTAGAGCAGCACCTTATATGATATATCTTGCGGCTGGGCGTTCAGATCGCCGGCGAGGATCTGCAGCACAGAGTTGCCCCTGGTGGCCTCAATAAATTGAGCAGTGTCAAAGGCCTGGATCACCCGGTGCGTTTTGTACTCGTCGTTGGCGTTATCGTACTCGGCATGCAGATGGGCATTGTACAGATGCACCATCTGTCCGTTGATCAGGATGCGGCACAGGCCCACTCCCTTGCCGCCGAACCAATCAGCGTGCTGGATGCGGTGGAAGTAGCCGTTGACGGACCACGCATGAAACAGTGTGCCCAATATGGGGTACTTGGAGAGCACCAGAAGACCGGCACCCATCACGCCGCTGTGGAAGTAGTGTGCATGTGGCAACACCGCCTCCGTCCCCTTCTGCAGCCGCTCGCTATCCTGCTGTGTCCACACCTCCTGCAGGGACACAATGTCATACTTGCCACTGGCTAGCTCCTTGCAAATAGCATCTATGCGGGGTCCACGGTCGCTTGACACGTACGGAATGCCCCTGAAAAATAACACATGGACATATATAGTTATAATCTCTGGAGTGCAAGGTCAATGAATGACTGGCTGACAAAGGAAGCCGTAGAAGGAGATGCTCTGAATGCTCACCAAATGTTTAGGGTCAGAATGTTCAGCTCCAGCAGCAGCATTGCGTCGGCCGTTTTTCACGTAAGCATTCTTACAATCCAGTCCAATTCGAACGCTGGGATCGGCGATAAGATAAACTTTATAATTTTGTTGTTAAGATATAGCTGCTAGAGGTGTGAAAGCCTCGATAGATTTATGTTTTCTTTCTGTTTCTATCATGTATCGATATGCGACAAGAGATTTTATCGGTTTTTTTTGTATGTTTTCTGGTACATCCCCATAGTTTGTTTTGGTATATTTGATTAGATTATTTTTTAAAGGTCTGGCAATGGTCACTTTATTGCCGCATCATATTTGACAAGCAAATTTCAGTAGTAAACATTTAACTTAAAAAGAAACGCACTTATAGCTACAGAAAAGCAGGTGCGCTATGTTTCTTGAGGCGCAGACATGATGCTCCAGCTGCTTATATTCTGCCTGGTGCTATTCATCCTCCTTTATTGGTAAGTAGAAGCTCCCAAACCCAGGCCAGCTGACTGGTTGTCCTACGTGAAATCATAAAATCATAATGGTATCACTCTGCTTCATTTTAGGGTCTTGCCCACGGTCATTAGCTGGTATCTGATCAAGCGGTTTCGGGTCAAAGTTCGGATCGGACGTATCTCGCTGCCATATCTGTCGCTGAAGAATGTGCACATCAGCAAGAGCGGATTCTCGGTGGTAGGCGTAACCTCCCTTAAGTATACAAATTCCTATAGAGGTAAAGTGGCCCCAATTCTTGTTTTCACCCTAGCAAATCGAGGAGGTGTGCCTACGCAGCAGCTTCCTCACCACCGAGGTGACCAAGCTGCTCTCCATCTACATCCGTGACATTCGCATCAACAAAGATATACGGAACTGGCAGGATGTTGACACCGACGAGGACGCGTTCCAGCAACGGCCCGCTATGCCAGCGTCCAAGGAGGCGAAGGGTGTGCCGGACTTTCGGCAAACCAAGGTGCCGGCCAGCATCATCACCTTTGCCCAGTTCATGGCCGTCCATGTGAATAACATATCGGTGGTGCTGATGAACAATGACTTTGATCCCGGCTGGTTCCTGCATGCGACGGCCAAGGAACTGCATCTGGATGGAAGCATCGTGCAGAATGCTCGGGTGCTCCTGGTGAATGCGTCGCTAAGCGAAGCGCAGGCCAAAATGCTGAGGCACTGCAGCTCCCGACGCCAGTCACTGGAGAATCTGAACAAGATACGGCCCTGTCTGGGCGAGGTTAGCTTCGATGTGACCTTGGACGCCTCGCTCTTTGCCCAGGGACCGCTTTCCATGGATGTAAGTTTCCTTAATTATGTGTAGGTCATTTTATAGCCTTTTTCCTCGTTGTAGACACTAAGTCTGGTCATCAATAATGCCAAATCCGTCATCCATGGCGGACTGTACGAGTTTCTCAGCGAGGCCAAGCGCAAGACGTCGACAACGACGAGCCACCAGGCGAGGCGATCGACTCAGGTCTTAGGGTCGCCCAAGAGCACCTACGACAATGACAACTATGAGAAGCTGGCGCCGATTATACCAAAGAACTTTAATTTTAGCATTAAGGCGGCTACATTTTCCGCCGTCAAGGAGAACTCGCAGAACGATTTCAGTGCCAAGCTGCAGTTGTTTCATGTAAGGATCTAGCTTTCTCCGTCCCTTGATATGTTTTAAAGGGAATCTGTTACATGGTCCTCAGATCACGGGCAAGTTCAACTCAAAGGTTACCGATGAGAAGACCTTGCTGCCATCCATGCTGGCCAAGTTGGTGTTCCAACATTTGGACATAGACACCAAGTACGAGAAACTGTTGTTTGTGGAGCAGTTCACCATAGACTCAGTGGTAAGCATCGCTTCCTTCAGGAAATAAACCCCTTTTGTAATTATACCCCAATTCCAGCTGGAGAAGGACATCTTTAATCTGTACGTGAAGCTTAAGACATTCCAGATAATCTACAATCACAGTGAGATCTTTGATTTTGTCAACAACAATTTCCTCGCCCGCCAGCGCTCGGGCGGCGGGGCTTCGCAGCAACTGCCGCTCCAACTGATGCACAAGCAGAAATCTCTGCCAGATCACTTGTGTTTGGACAAGGCGTCTGAGGACTGCCTGCAGGCAAAGAGACGTCGCGAGGGCGGCATCCTCGAATGGATTATGCAGCGCATCGTGGTCAAAGGCTGTGCGGAGCTATTTAATGTCTCGCTTCTGATGCAGCTGGAGGACGAGAACATAGCCATGAGTGTCAGCCACACGCGGTTTCTGCTGGAACAGATTGAGGAGAAGCGGAGCTCCCGGTATGACAACAAGTTCCTCAACCTCTTGCTGAATCAGCGTCAGTGGAGCATGGAGCTGATGGTAGAAACGCTATGGTCCAATTTGGGCAACTCTATCAACGATACCAACAATCTGAAGAAGACCCACTCGCCTGGATCACCGTTCTTCCTGGGCGTGAGCCTGGTCAAGTTATGCTCTTATGCCAACACCACAAAACTGGACATTTCGGTGCACACTTTCCGCACGGAGTACAGCATGCAACTTGCGGAATTCGTGGTCAAGTCAATGGAGTGCCTGCGTCAGTATCGAGGTCTTGAGCCGAAGAGGACAAGCTCAGGACGGGCCAGGCAGAGCGCCGTTGAGAACCTAACCGACCTGCCTTCATTGTCGTCATCATCATCATCTACCTCGCTGCGCGTGTCCGTCAAGATCAAGGACATTACAGCCTACTTTGTAAACCATCACAACGCCTACATGCTGCTCAGCTTCTCCGAGCTCTACTTATCGCGAGCCCAGAACGTGGCTACGCTGAAGCTGGAGGAATTCCAAATGGCAATCATGCGGTCGATGAAGGCCTCGTCGCTGTGTCTCACTGACTTTGCGGACGTGTTTGCCACCTGCAAAACGATTCGATTGGAGCACAAAGAGGTGGAGGGCGCCCTTGGCAAACTGTCCATTTACATACCTTGCAACACGGACGCCACCTGGAACTCCAACCTACACATGCACCTGCTCACACTGGTGAGAGACATGGTCGATCTCAAGACGGAGCTAGCCCTGCCCGCATCGCCTGCCAAGAAGGCATCTTCTCGTGGAAGATTAGTCGTAGAATTGTCTGCGGAACGGAGCACAATTTTCGAGATAAAGCTCTCCGAACGCCACTCCGTCCAGATCTTTGTGGAGAGCCTCTTCTTCAGCCACAAGGATCGGAACATTATCTACGCGGAGAATGTCTTTGTCAAGATCGACGATCAGCACATCTTTACGGTGAAGGAGCTGGACATGCAGTCGGTGCCGCGGCTGCAGGTGCTCACACAAGAGCGTCTAAACTTTCCCGGCTTTCAGCTGCCCTCCAACAGGGTGTGGGTCACCACGATTGGCTCCTTCAAGGCTATATTTCCCTATGACCACGACTTCTACAATGCCATCAACAGCGAGTGCGTGTCCCACTTCAAATGGCTCAAGTTGGTCCACAACTACAAGAAGAAACCATTTACGGTGGATTCTCCGCTGCCCTGTGATTTGGTCATAAAAATCAAGGAGTTCCTGCTGGAGATCAGCGACGATCCCTTCGAGGTGAAGCTGCGGGACAACTACGTCCTTCTGGTCGACGAGTACCTGGAGAGTCTGAAGCGCAAGGCTGTGTTTGACAAGAAGATCGCTGAGCTGTGTGCGGAACGTCTCCTGCTGCCCGCTGGGACCATCGAGAGCCTGTACGCAAATCTTGTAAAAAAGAACTCGGAAATCTACATACAACGCTCGAAGAAGATCCGGGAAAGCGGTCCCGTGCGCACCCGCCTTCTGGCTTGGATCATGACCGATGTGGAGATTATGGCGATGGCTGACACCTCCATACATGGCTACGACAACGTGACACGCATGATGCGGGAGATTGATCACGAGAGCCCATGGCCGGAGGAGGGTCTGGAGTTCACAACGCTGTGGTGTCGCGGCGTCAACATCAGCTGCTCCGAATGGAAGTTTATGTTGAGGTGAGTACTCTGCACCTTCTATCTTCTTCTTTTATAATACGTTTTCTGTGGTCTTTCAGGGACTTTCCGCAGCCCATGTTCTATGTAAAGAGCATGCGGCTCTATGGAAATCTCTGTGGCGCCGAGCAGATGGGCTCCAAGCGGGCGAAGCGCGATGTCTTCATTGAAGTGGGCGAACCCTTTGGCACCGATGTCATTCAGCGCAGCATGCCGTCGCTAAAGTTCTACCACGACTTTGACTGCGAACTGGAGAGCTGCAGCTATGCCTTTGGAGCCTGCTGGGAGCCCGTGATGGCGCAATGCAATCTGAGCTTCGAGAAGATCTCGGCCCCGTCCAAGGATCCCTCGCCTCCGCTCCCATTTTGGGACAAGCTGCGACTGCTTCTGCACGGGCGACTAACCCTGATAGCCAAGCAGTTCACCATACTGCTCCACGCCTCCCTGGACCCGTACAACACCACGGAGGAAATGGAGTTGACGTGGAACAACTGCGGCATTGTGCTGACGAATGCCAAGATCATGTTCAAGGGAGAACTGAATGTAAGTACAGGGAAAGCTGTGCCAGATTACTTGGGGAATTATAGGTATTCCATTTCTTGTTTCAGGTCACCGTTCGAACGGCATCCCGCTACGACGATTGCCGCCTGCTGCACTTCCCCAACCTGAAGCTGACTGTGAAGCTTAATTGGGTGTGCCTGGCCAATCCAAACGATCATCATGCTGTCATGCCTTGTGCCCCAAACAAGCTGCCCGAGTACTCAAGCAACCAGGTGCATGACTCGTTTCGGGCCTTCCGGTCGCTAAATCTAAACATTTGGATATCGTTCGAGACGAAGCCAAAGGCGGGCGAAGACCTGGAGGTGGATATACCCAGCCTGGTGTTGTACGGAAGCACGTTGCGCTGGTTCGAGAGCCTCCAGCTTATCCTTTCGGGCGTAACGAGGCCGACGAGACGTGGACCGGTCTTCAATAACGTGCGACCCAGGAAGAAACCACTTAGCAGGCACTACAAGAAGGCCAACTTGCAGATGTGCCTGCATAAGTTTCAGGTGCTCTACTGGATGTCGCACGCCCTGCAGAAGGGCTTCCAGCTGAATGGCCGACGTGTGTCCTTTAGTTCCGAGCACTCGCTGTCCCTCAACCCGATAGAGGATGGGCTCATTCACCGGCCAAAGGCGGACTGGTCAACGATCTACATGAACTGTGAGCTCAACGATGCCGAGATCTGGCTGAAGAGCATTGTCACGGAGAAGATGGACAGCAGCTCTGAGAACCTGGCCGCGAGTGCCGCCGCAGATGCCTTTAAAATCGTTCGCTTCTACTTTCTGAGCGTGGCCAAAGTATCCTATGGACGCGAGGCTCTGATACCCGCGGCGGCCGCCACTACAGAGGAGGATGTCAAGGCCAAGTCGACGACGCCCACGCATAAACTGGTCGTGTACGACCTGAAGGGCGCCTGGACCAAGAGCAATCGCGATGTGGCATTTGCTCTGTTCGATTCCTTTATGAAGTCGCAGAAGCTGAAGAACAACCTCTCCACGGAGGCGGTGAAAAGCTACCGAAAGGAGGGCGCCAGCAACTCGGCGGTGCTAAAGCATAAGCGGAGCGATAGCACCATTACTCTGTCCAGTGCGAGCAACGAGGGTTTACCAAGTGCCTCGCTGAAGAAGGCCCCCGCCCAGATCCATGCTACCGCCATGCTGCAGCAGCTCATCGCCGAAGCAGACCACAAGTTTAATGTGTATAGCGATGACCACAGCACTCAGTCGAGGGAGCTGCAGCTCCAGGGACTGCAGGCCTGCTCCGCCCAGGACATTATTCATGAGAATTGGTCCATTAGCTTGGTCAACTCACAGGTGCTGCTCAAGGGCTGCGAGACGTCCGGCTATGTGATCATCAGTGCCGCCAAGGCGGAGATATTGCAGCGCGAACACCGCCCCGTTTGGCGAGAGCGCTCTCTCATCTCGAAGACCACCTGGAAGGGATTGCTGGAGTGCATGCAGTACTACGCCACCGTGAGTGCTGGCGATAATAACTCCCTGCTGGAGAAGGAGATTATGTGGCTGACAGTGGACAATATCCAAGACAAGGACGAAACGGTGATCAATAACTTGCCTGAGGATATCTCCCATTTGGTGGGCAGTGGACGCAGTGTGGGAGGTGTAGTCTCTGAGACAGTCGGTGCCTTCCTCAGCGATAATTCCGGTGAGGCCCAGCCCGTCCAACTGCAGCGCATCGTGTCCAAATGTAAGTGCGAGTTCTTCTACGTTAGCTACGGCGATGCCATCGATCCGAATAGCATAACTGAGGTGCCGCCGCCACCCTCCGAGGAGCTGCTATCGCCGTGGGAGAAGCAGGATGATCCCGTCGATGCCTTCACCCTGATGCATCACGACCTGGACGTCTGCACCAACTCGCTGCAGTACGCCATGATCCTGGATATTGTGAACAACCTGCTTCTTTACGTGGAACCTCAGCGCAAGCAGGCGGCGGAGAAGCTCACCCGCATGCGCTTCCAGCTGCAGCTGCATTCCACGGAGGACCAGAAACGGCCCATCCAGCAGAAGCAGACGGTGATTCGCAGCCTGCTGATGAAGATTCGGTCGCTGGAGAAGGACATACACATGATCAGCAAGGAGCGGATAGAGGAAGGCGACACCCTGGAGCTACGCGTGGAGTATGAGCATGTCCAGCAAATGATCCGCGAGAGCAAGGAGGAGCTGAACACGTACAGCGAGGATCTGGACATGATGCTGCTGTGCTACAAGGAAACGCAGCTGTCGCAGCTCAGCAAGATCCTGAACGTGAGATCCGACGAATCGGTGACAATGGTGCGGACCAACGAGATCTGCTTCAAACGCGCCCAGTGGCGGCTCACGGAGACGGATGGCCAGATCGGCATAGCCGATCTCGTTCTCAGCGCCTTTCTCTACACCAAAAAGTCGAAGAGCGACGATTCTGTGGAGCATCTGCTGGAGCTGGGGAACATACGTATGGAGAACCTCTTGCCGCGCGAAATCTATCGGGATGTCCTACTGGCCACCGAGATACAGAAGGACATGCCCGTGGATACGCACAAGCGGGTGCTGCGCATCTTCTGCCGGGAAAAGGCGCCGGTGGGCGGGATCTCGGTAAAGGAGCATTTTGAGATCAATGTGGCCCCCATCACCATAGCCATCACCAAGAAATTCTACAGCACCATGCTCAAGTTCTGTTTCCCGGATCGCGACGCCTCTGAGACGGAGGTAAGCGACGAGCTGGACGACAATGCTTCCACCAGTTCGGCGTCCACAACGAATTTACAAGCGGTCAAGCCTTCATCCTCGTCCTCGGCGTCATCGTCGTCGATGTCGACCAAGCGCTCTGGTAAGTCCAAGAAGGGCGCCAAGGACTCGGAGTTCTATGTTAAGATCGAAAAGGACGATGTGGAGAAGATGAAGGAGCGCGCCGAGAAAAACAAGCTCTTCATCTACATCAAGATACCCGAGGTGCCCGTCCGCGTCAGCTACAAGGGCAATAAGGAGAAGAATCTGGAGGATATTACGGACTACTCCCTAGTCATACCCACGCTGGAGTATCACAATGTGACCTGGACCTGGCTGGATCTATTGCTGGCCATGAAGTCGGTGAGCCGTCGGGTGATATTCTCGCAGGCCATCAAGCAGAAGCTACATATCCATCAGCGACAGCCAATCCTTTCCGCCGGCGAACGAGCCACGCCCCAGGAGGCAGAGGACAAGGCAGTGATGCTGTTCGGCAATCGGTTGCTGGTGAGGATCCGACATCCATAATGGTTTACGCTTTGCTTTAATGAGTTTCCCTTTCCAGAACGAGAACAAGAACCAGAAAAAGGGAGGCGTCTTCAAGTTCTCCTCCAACGGAAAGTGATGGTGCTCCACAGTCAGGATATAAAAGGATACTTAACGAAGTTTGTATGCTTTATCTATGTATATTTATTATTACTGTGTACGTTCAAAGGATGTACGAAAATACAATGTGCAACTTGCTGTGCTGACCAGGACGTGGCAGGACTTGACTGCTTAACAGGAATGTCGAGTCGCCCGCTTAACAAATACGATTCACATACACTTCAATCACACACTCAAGTATTAAGCTACTGCAACTCTCTAAATATAATATATAATATATGTTTCGTTTGTTGTTAGCAATAAAGAAGGGCATGGAGCAGGAGTAGTTTAATTTTTACACACGCACACACCCAAATTGTTTATACTTTTATTGTAAACTTTAAAACACTTAAACTTAGGCGGCTTCGTTCCTACTTGTTCTGTTGCTTCAGCGGTGGCTGAAAAAGAGGGCAATAGTCAGCATTGAAGATGATCGTAGGACTAACTACCACTCACCAGCACAAAGACTCGTTTGGGTAGCGCCCGCTGCACCAGTTCATCGAGCAAGGCATTCTGGCTATCGTTCTTCTGCGGATCAGCCTTCGTGTTGTACTCCAGGCTCAGCACGGGCAGCTCCTGCCAGCCCACTTGCAGGGGATACAGGTTGTAGACCAGTTCCTTTTCCTCGTAGGCCATTATTGAGATGTCCAGCTGTGGAAAAGTAATAATTTTTTTTTTATTTACATTTAGGCATTTTAAGGAGAGGATAATCCACCTGTTTATGTCCCGAGCATATAAAGTTATCCGTCTTGCTGATGCTCAGGTTGGCTGTCAGATGGATGACATGCGTAGTCGGATTCTTCAGCAGCACCTTGAAGGCCATGGGCATCTTCACGAACATCTTCTCCTCAATGGTGCAATAGATATTCAGCGGTGGCTCCGCAATATCCAGACCACTGATCACAAACTTGGACTCGTTTTCCTCCTTGCCATTGGCGCGACGCCAGCGGATGCAGAAAACACCAAAGATGGGCAAAGTGGACGCTCGCTCCGGTTCCAGCGTGTAAACGCCCTTGATGAAGCCGCGACAATGCCCCGTGCCCTGGACAGCTTCCAAGGCCTTGTTGTACACCAAGCGAGTTGTCTTGAGGTTCTCCATGCCGGCGCCTGTCGTCGCCTCGCTAGCCTCGTTGGCCTCCTCCGAGTGCAGGGAACTGCTCATAACGCCCGCATTGGCAACCTGGAGGGCATTGGACACTGCCGAGTTGCTATTGATGATGGTCATCGTGGTGGGTATCTTGGCCACTAGACTCTTGCTCATGTAGGCACTGATGCCGGCAGGCGGCACCGGAGTGGGGCCAGATGCGGTCTCTTCAATGGCAGTCGTCGGCTTGGGGGCGGGCCTAATGAATTTACTGGCCACCGGCTTGCCCTCCAGCTTGCCCCGATGATCCAGATCCCGGGCAGTTGTCCAGTCCCGCAGAGTGGCATTGGTGCGGAGCACTATCACGCTCTCCAGCTGCTCGCCGGCACTGTACTTGTTGGTGTATTTCTTTCGCTTAAAGCTGTAGTTCGATTGCACTAAATTGTGATCCTGCAGGAGGAGTTGGAGGAGGAGAACCGTTACAAACAACCTTACAGCTCCACAAGAAACCACTACTTACACATATAAAGAAGCTGTCCAGTATCTCCACATCGTCGACGGCCACCACCTCTGTATTGGCGCGCAGCAGAAAATTCTCGCCACGATACAGCTGACCCAGCGGCTTCCTGTCCAGCGTGTAGAAGCGGGCGGCGAACTTAAAGTCCCCGTAGCATCGCACCGTCAGCACATCCTCCCGTGACTTCCGCAGCCGCGTCTCGTCCAGGTACTCAATCTGCACGGGCGAAATTGTGGCTAGGCTATTGTTGGGCACACCTTTCACCTCGTGATCGGGTGTGGATTCCGCCGAGCTGTTCGGTGCTGTGCTAACCCTGGCTGCATTGGCTCCAATGCCACTACCGCCTCCTCCGCCGGGACCACGATCCACATCCAACGTATAGCTGAGCCTCTGTTGCAGCTTGATTTCCGCCTCCGCCAGGCTGAAGATGTAGAAGGTGGCCGTGTTGCTGCCATGAGCAGATAACTCTCCCACATCGATCTGGATCTGGGCGTGAAGCTTCTGGCGGCCCGGTGAGATATCCGTGGTGAGGAAAACTGGAAGAAGCGATTGCGGTATATTTACTAAGGATTATTGCAAATTTGAGATCTTCTTGAGGTCATAACATGGCCAAAATTTTTTTTTTTAATTTTTTAAAATTGTAAATTCAGTATGCAGATTTATTAATCTAACAAAAACTAACACAGAACAGGTTTCGAATCTGAATTAAGTTCTTTTTTGGCTTAGTTATGAATAATTTAATTGTAAGGTTTAGTGGGTTCCGTCGTCAGGAAACTCCTTTCCTCCAGTATGTGATCCCATGTTATCTCTATAACGAATTTCCTGCAAGTCCTCCCAGAGACAATCGTTCTCCTTTGTGTTCCCAGTTTCCGCTCCATGTCCAAGATTATCTTTATATCTTTATATCTGAACCCAAGGCAAACATTACCGCACAGAGTGCGGTGACGCCTCACTTCCTCGAAGCCCCCACACCAAATTCATTGCCGTGTGTAAACACCCGAGAGCTCACAAGGCGGCGGCGCAGGTGTTTCTGGGCTTCTGTAACTGGTTGCTCATTGGGTAAGGTCAGTGTCGCCACTCGCTGGGCTGGGCTGGGCTCTATAAATGTTTGTGTATTGGGCTTCGGAGCTCCAGTACAGGAGAGTCAAGAGATCGAGATGCAAGCTGCCCTGCTTACGCTGACTATGATGTGGATGCTTTGGATACCCGAGATGGATGCAGCGGCGGTGGAGGAGCAACTGGAGTTACAACGTAAACCTCGCGTGGTCGGCGGACATCTGAGCGAGGTGCAGAATCAACCGCATATGGTCAATATCCGGCGGCGTGGCAACTTCGAGTGCGGCGGATCCCTCATCACGCCGCACTGCGTCCTCACCGCCGCCCACTGCCTGAATGACAGACCGCCCTCCGATTTCGTGGTTCGCGGCGGAGTCACCTATCTGAGCGACATGCGGAATGCGCGCTACGTCCGGAAGGTGCTCCTACCGTCCGCCTACAGTCGCACCACCTTGGACCATGATGTGGCTATTCTGCAGCTCCAGCAGCCGCTCCAGGCCTCCATTGCTCGTCCTATAGGATTGGCCATGAACTCACCGCGTCCGGGTAGCTTCGTGAAGGTCTCCGGCTGGGGTTTGACCGACTCTGACTCCACGACGCTGCCCAATCAGTTGCATAGCGTCCATGTGAAGGTGATGCCGCAACGCGAGTGCCGGAAGCTGTACCGTGACTATCGAAACATCACCGCGACCATGTTCTGCGCCTCTGTGCCCGGACTGAAGGATGCCTGTGCTGCCGATTCGGGCGGGCCGGTGGTCAACTCGTACGGCTTTCTCGTGGGCGTGGTCTCCTGGGGCAGGGCGCATCGGTGTGCAGCGGCGGACAGTCCCGGTGTTTACTCGGATGTGAGTTACCTGTCCGACTGGATAGCCGATAACATGCACAGGCACTGCTAAGAGCATCGACAGTCAGTCGAAGCTGATCGTTGACGTCACTGGGAGTCGAAGCAAGAATGCCAATGGAAGCACTGCCTCCCATTGTGATCCGCAAGCTCTGTTTGCTCAGCTGTGTTGCTCCGTATTTCGGCGAATATCCGGCCATAAAAGCCGGGGCAAGGTCACCAGCGCCACAGTTCACAGCAAGATGCTCTGGCGCTGGGATTACCTAATCTTGGGCATGCTGCTCCTAGCCGAGCTCAGCCAACTTGGCGAGGCGGTGGCGAATAACAACAGGCTGCGACGGAATAGGCGACTAAACAGCGTCAAGGGACGACAGCTGGCGGCCAGAAGAACAAACCAGGTGGCGGCCAGAAGGAGGAATACCAACAGAACGGGAGCCGGCGTCAAGAAGCTGAATCAGCGTAGGAAAGCGACCACAACCGCCAGCAAAAACTCGGCCAAGATCCAGTCCAGGATTGTGGGCGGCACTACTACCACCATTTCGGCGGCCAAGCACTTGGTGCAGGTGCGCCGAGGAACGAATCTCTGCGGGGGCTCCATCATCGCCGCTCAATGGATCCTCACCGCCGCCCATTGCGTTCAGAGTTACCCAGCCTCGGACTTTCGTGTACGCGCTGGCACCACCGCTCTCGATGGCAGCGATGGCATCGTCCGCTCTGTGGACTCCGTGCACGTGGCGCCCAAGTTCACCACCGCCAGGATGAACATGGATGCGGCGTTGCTTAAGCTGAATGAGTCCTTGACGGGCACCAATATAGAAACCATCGCCATGACCACTTCCCTGCCCAAGGCCGGCTCAACCCTTCGGGTAGCGGGTTGGGGCGTCACCTCGGAAGGCAGCTCAACGCCCTCCAGGACCCTCAGGGTTGCCCAGTTAAAGGCGGTGCGGAGGAAAAGGTGCAGGAACCTTTATCGCGGCAGGGCCACCATCACGAACTACATGATCTGTGCTACCGGCGCTGGCAAGGATTCGTGCAGCGGGGATTCCGGCGGTTCGTTGTACAGGAACAACACCTTGTTCGGCATAGTGTCCTTTGGCTATGGCTGTGCCAGATCCCGATATCCTGGCGTTTACACAGCCGTGTCCGCCATTCGTCAGTGGGCCAACAACGTGATGGCCAATAACTGACGTCCTTACACAAGGAAATTATGTCCAAGATCACTCAGGAAATTATATCACTAATTGTTTTGTATCAATAAGATCTTAAAAAAGATCATCTTACTCCTTTCATTGTATTAATCTTAGATGTAAAGATGACTTTTTGATATTAGAAAGGATCATTTGAAACTTAACTTGAATCGAATATCACAATTGATGTATAAATTATAAAATATTATAGAAGATAATAGAAATATAATCATTGATTCTATCAGTTCGATGTTTTTGTTTATATTTAAGAAAACTTTTGACCCTCATTTCATTTGAATGTTTCTTTCTGAAGTCTGAAGGACACCTAATGTTAACCCAACTGAAACAAGCTCCTAAGGTCGTTTGTTGCTACTTGCGATTAAATAAATATTTGTTAAATAAAGAGTTTTGGCATTTAAAAATAGACATCATCGTCGTTAAATAGTAAAAACAAGTTCATCACACTTCGCCACAAAGAATATATATGTATAAAAAATAAAAAAAAAAGGAAACTAGCTTCGGGAAGCCGAAGATTGTATACCCTTTCAGTTTGTAATTGGAAAAATTAAAGCAATTAGTCGTATTTTGGCCATCTGAAATCTGAAGAAGAAAACCTGAACAAGAAGGCCTAAACTATCCAGATTCCAGGGAGTTTAATTTTATTTAAAGTTTAAAAAAGCCATAACTAAGTCAAAAAAGCATTAATTTAAATTCGGAAAGCTTTTCTGTGCTAGTTTTTTATAAATTAACAAATCTGTATACTAAATAAATCAAAATAAAAAATTCAAATTTTCGCCCTTTTTTGAAAATTTTAATGATGTAACCCCTTTCCTTTTTTTGAAAAAATGGAAAATCTGTGAAAAATTTTTTTTGTTGCCGTAGATGGCTAGATCGATTCGGCTGCCGATGCTGATCAAGAATATATATGGTTTATAGGGTCGGAAATGACTCCTAAATTTAATATTAAAAAAAATGAAATTTTTGGCCAATTTTTGAAAATTTTAATGATGTAACCCCTTTCCTTTTTTTGAAAAAATGGAAAATCTGTGAAAAATTTTTTTTTGTTGCCGTAGATGGCTAGATGGATTCGGCTGCCGATGCTGATCAAGAATATATATGATTTATAGGGTCGGAAATGACTCCTAAATTTAATATTTAAAAAAATTCAATTTTTGGCCAATTTTTGAAAATTTTAATGATGTAACCCCTTTCCTTTTTTTGAAAAAATGGAAAATCTGTGAAAAATTTTTTTTGTTGCCGTAGATGGCTAGATCGATTTGGCTGCCGATGCTGATCAAGAATATATATGGTTTATAGGGTCGGAAATGACTCCTAAATTTAATATTTAAAAAAATAAAATTTTTGGCCAATTTTTGAAAATTTTAATGATGTAACCCCTTTCCTTTTTTTGAAAAAATGGAAAATCTGTGAAAAATTTTTTTGTTGCCGTAGATGGCTAGATCGATTCGGCTGCCGATGCTGATCAAGAATATATATGGTTTATAGGGTCGGAAATGACTCCTAAATTTAATATTAAAAAAAATGAAATTTTTGGCCAATTTTTGAAAATTTTAATGATGTAACCCCTTTCCTTTTTTTTTTGAAAAAATGGAAAATCTGTGAAAAATTTTTTTTTGTTGCCGTAGATGGCTAGATGGATTCGGCTGCCGATGCTGATCAAGAATATATATGATTTATAGGGTCGGAAATGACTCCTAAATTTAATATTTAAAAAAATTCAATTTTTGGCCAATTTTTGAAAATTTTAATGATGTAACCCCTTTCCTTTTTTTGAAAAAATGGAAAATCTGTGAAAAATTTTTTTTGTTGCCGTAGATGGCTAGATCGATTTGGCTGCCGATGCTGATCAAGAATATATATGGTTTATAGGGTCGGAAATGACTCCTAAATTTAATATTTAAAAAAATAAAATTTTTGGCCAATTTTTGAAAATTTTAATGATGTAACCCCTTTCCTTTTTTTGAAAAAATGGAAAATCTGTGAAAAATTTTTTTGTTGCCGTAGATGGCTAGATCGATTCGGCTGCCGATGCTGATCAAGAATATATATGGTTTATAGGGTCGGAAATGACTCCTAAATTTAATATTTAAAAAAATTACATTTTTGGCCAATTTTTGAAAATTTTTCCTTTTTTTGAAAAAATGGAAAATCTGTGAAAAATTTTTTTTGTTGCCGTAGATGGCTAGATCGATTCGGTTGCCGATGCTGATCAAGAATATATATGGTTTATAGGGTCGGAAATGACTCCTAAATTTAATATTTAAAAAAATTCAATTTTTGGCCAATTTTTGAAAATTTTAATGATGTAACCCCTTTCCTTTTTTTGAAAAAATGGAAAATCTGTGAAAAATTTTTTTTGTTGCCGTAGATGGCTAGATCGATTCGGCTGCCGATGCTGATCAAGAATATATATGGTTTATAGGGTCGGAAATGACTCCTAAATTTAATATTTAAAAAAATTCAATTTTTGGCCAATTTTTGAAAATTTTAATGATGTAACCCCTTTCCTTTTTTTGAAATTTCGGAAAATTTTCGAAAATTGATTTTTTGACCAGACATGGCTAGATCGACTCGCCTGTTGACGCTGATCAAGAATATATATGCTTTATGGGGTCGGAAATGACTCCTTTGATGCGTTTTAAGCTTGTGACTGAAATTTAAATACCCTGAAAAGGGTAGAAAAACACATGACCAAAACAGTTGGAATTTATCTTGACGCAAAGACGGGAACCTTGCGCCGTTTGTTCTCTAAAAATGAATAAATATAAGTACTTATATTATATATAAACAATAAAGCATTGATAACAAACACTCTTCAGTCAACATAACAAGGGAATGGATAGAAAAAATAAGCAGTTTTTAGGCCATTGTTTAGGCCTGTTTTTGGTAGCGTTGTTTGTTTAAGACACTTTTTAATTAAATAAGGAGAAATAAGTAAAATCTAGAATAATGTATGACTTGATCACAGTTTTATGATTACTATACTTCATACTCGTCAGTACTTGAAGAGGAGAAATCAATGCCTGATCAATAACTCTCACTATAAATTCTATAAAACTATTAAACCAAAAAATTGTTCAGAAAAGTATTAAAAACTCTAATGGACGTAGAATAATTTTCATTTAAAAAAAGGAAAAACTGTGTGAATTTGTAGTTAAAATTTCATAACAATATAAATATTTGAATTGATCGAAGATTGAATTATAATTCTTCAATCAAGACACACAAATTGGAAGTAATACTTCCGTTCAAGTTGGTTTCACAGAGCCAAGTTCTTATAATAAATATTAGATTATAATGCCAACAACATATAACCCGTTTCCGCTTTTATAACTCTTTGATTCCGAGTCTGATTCCGATTGAACAATTGTACAAATGTTGAAGTCTCCCCAGAGATTTAGGCACTATAAAAGCCATCCCTCCTTTCAATGGATATACCACAATGGTTTCGTCACGCTGCCTGCCCTCGCTGTTGCTCCTCCTCATCCCCATCCTGGGATATACCCCCTTCGCTGCCGGCAGCGTGGCGATAGAGCCCCGCATCATTGGTGGCCAGGTGTCCAGCATTAAGCAGGAGAAGTACCTCCTTCAGGTGACCACATCCACGGAGCTGTGTGGCGGGTCCCTGATCAAGCCGCGTTGGGTCATCACGGCGGCCCATTGTGTGTACAAGAAGAACAAGGACGAGTTTAAGGTCTATGGTGGTGCCTCCAATCAGGGTGGACCCTATGCGACCGTTCGCCAGGTGGATTACGTGGCCATTCGACCGGACTTTAATATGAAAACCATGAACATGGACGTGGCAGCGTTGCGCCTGACAGCAGACATGACGGGAGCCAATATAGAGACCATTGACCTGGCTTCCCGGTCCGTTCCACCTCGTGCCTT
Source organism: Drosophila bunnanda (assembly GCA_035046265.1). Classification (NCBI taxonomy): domain Eukaryota; kingdom Metazoa; phylum Arthropoda; class Insecta; order Diptera; family Drosophilidae; genus Drosophila; species Drosophila bunnanda. The sequence goes on from JAWNOB010000075.1 coordinate 12,969,854, forward strand.
GGTCAAGGTTTCCGGCTGGGGACTCACACAAGCCGATGCCACATCGACGGCCACGCGGGTACACAGTGTCATAGTGCCCATGTGGTCGCGTGCCTCCTGTGTGTCCGCTTTCAAGGGCATCCATCGCATCACCCGCTCCATGGTATGCGCTGCCAAGCTGTACAAGAAGGACTCCTGCGACGGTGACTCGGGCGGGCCGCTGGTCTATCGCGGCCAGCTGGCGGGGATCGTGTCCTATGGCTATGGATGCGCCTCCTCGCTGCCAGGTGTTTACACCAGTGTCCCAGTGATACGGCAGTGGTTCCTGCGTGTCGTGAAAGAGAATTCCTGAGCATAGTCGCTCTAGCTTTAGGCCTAATCTTTAAGTTTCGAATAAATAGTTCAAGATTATCAGGCAGGCAATTAACTCGGGGAATGCGGCAGGAGATAATGGAATATATAAGCTGGGTCTAAGGGTTGTGGCTCCAGTAGACCATGTTAAAGCTTCTCCTTGGACTAGCCCTGCTTGAAGCCAGCTCCGGCACAAGGCTGGGTAAGATCTTCGGTGGCATTACCACGTCCATTCGCGATCATTCCTTCCTGGTCAATCTTCGACGAAGCGGAGGGTTTCGTTGCGCTGGCGTCCTAATCTCACCCAGATGTGTGCTAACCGCCGCCCACTGTCTGGAGCGGCGACACCACCAACTCCACGATCTCAATGTCCACGCCCAGCAGCAATGTCTGGGCGAGGAGTCGCCGTCAGAGCATATTCGTCGTGCGTGGTACGCTGCAGTTTCGCCATACTTCTGCCCCGAACAAGGCCTGGACTCTGATGTGGCTGTGATCCGGTTGAGCCACTCCTTCAACATTTCCGGCAATGCGAGTCGCGTCAAGATCGACTTCAACGATCTGCCTGAGCGGGCGAATCTCACAGTGATGGGCTGGGGCAAAATAAACAGCGACGGCCACAATTGGAACCAGTGCCTGCAGGCGGCCCAAGTCCAACTCATCTCGCACAAGCAGTGCTGCGAAACCGTAGGATCTCCAAAGCAAATTGTCACCCAAAACATGTTCTGTGCTCTGGGCGAGAACGCCAAGGATGCCTGCCAGGGTGACTCCGGTGGGCCGGTAATTAACGATCATGGACGCACCGTGGGCATCGTTTCCTGGGGCTATGGCTGTGGCAGTGGCTATCCCGGGGTCTACACCCGTCTCGGCAGTCCCTCGATCACGTACTGGCTAAAGAGCTTCGTGGAGCGACATTGCTGGTGAAAGGAGAGGTTCAACTACTCTTGAATTAAATAATAATAGGAGGAGTTCTCTTCCGGAATACCAAAATAATGGGCCGTAATCGTGTGGAAATATGTTTCCGGACTAGGCGCTATTCATATGTGTCATTATCACTTCACATATTGCAACACAGTTTGTTCAATCAGTAAGCCTCAGTCTGGACATGACATGGCGGGACTGTGGATGCTCCTCTGGTGTCTCTGCCACTGGACATTCGTGATTACCATCTCGGCCAGCAAATCCCGCATTGTGGGCGGTCAGGAGACGACAATCGATCAAGTTCCGTACTTGGTTTACCTGCGGCAAGGTGGCTTCTTCATCTGCGGCGGCTCCCTGATCTCGGCCAGCGTTGTTCTAAGCGCAGCGCACTGCGTCTCTGATGCCCGGCCGGAGGACTATACCGTTTATGCTGGCGCAAGCCGCCTGGATGAGGATGCTCCAGTCACTCGCCGCGTAGCCAGCTTCCACATCTCGCCCAGCTACTCTGCTTCCAACTTTGACATGGACGTGGCGCTACTGAAACTACGGGACGCCATCCGCCCGATGCCCGGCAAGGTGGCCATCATAGGTCGTTGTCGTAATCCGCCGGAGGCCAATTCCTATGCCAGGATCAGTGGTTGGGGAGTGACGCAAGAGAATAATCGCGATCCCGCTGCACAGGTTCGTGCTGCTATGGTGCGGATATTGCCGACTGCGGAATGCAGACGATCCTACGTCGGAGTGGCTCAGCTCAGCGACTCCATGCTTTGTGCTGCCGTGCGGGGACTTCGTGACTCTTGCTCCGGCGACTCTGGTGGTCTGTTGGTGTATCGCGGTCAGGTCTGTGGCATTGTGTCCTGGGGATTTGGATGTGCCCGCTTGGCTTTTCCGGGTGTTTATACCAATGTGGCCAGCAGCAGGGTAAGAATGTTTATAGAGGAAACTCTGCGCAGGATTGGGCATTAACATGACTTGGCGAGGAAATAAAAGCGAGTTTGAAGAGCGAAGTTTAAAGTGGAAATATAATTTGACAATGTGTCGATCAATCATTTATACAATTAAAGATATTCGATCGGAATATCTCTGAACTAATTAAAGGGTAAGTGATCCCAAATACCACTCATTAAGGCCTAGAATCCGATGTATATAGTGGAATAATAAACAAGAAATGTATTAGGAAACGATCTGGTTATATTGCCAATTAATCAATCAACTAATTTGTGGAATCTGCAGCTCCATCTGCATTCCAACAAGGCCATCAAAAGTGTCGAGAACACACCGATGATGATATGTAGCTCCATTACACAGCGGTTTTTATTCGCTGTTGTTGGGTTTCAATTTCGAATTCCCTTACCAACCAATTCGCCGATGGAATCGCTCGATAGGCGACACACAAAATGGTTTATTAAAATAATTATTATTTGCACAATAAACTAATGTGTGTGCTCTGTAATGATCATTTCCTCAAAGGCATATAAATCGGAACAGCCAGTCGCCGCGCGATTCGAGTCGGAACTGCGACCGAAGAGAGTGTGTTTACTCAGCTGGCTATTCCGGCGACTCGGAAACTGGATTGGGCCAACAATACCGAGGCATGGAGTGAGCTGATGGCGGCGCTGTGGCACCTGCACCTGCTGCTGTTGCTCCTCCTCTACCTGATACCATCAACTTGCTGGGCGGCCGACAACGAGGCCAACAGCCGAATTGTGGGCGGCGTCCCAGTGGACATAGGCAGCGTGCCCTACTTGGTTAACCTGCGCATCGGCGGTCGGTTTATTTGCGGCGGCTCATTGGTCACACTCCAGCATGTCGTCACGGCGGCACACTGTGTCAAGGGTGTGGGCGCTGCCCGCATCCTGGTCGTGGCCGGGACCACAACGCTGAGCGAAACGGGTGTCCGGAGTGCCGTGGAGAAGGTCTACACCCCAAAGGCCTACAATACTCGCACCCTCAACACAGACGTGGCCGTTTTGAAGCTCAAGACACCGCTCAGTGGTCCTAAAGTGGCCACCATTGAGCTCTGCAATGCCAGCATGAAGGCCGGCGAGCTAATCAAGGTCTCTGGCTGGGGCCAGATCTCGGAACGCAATAAGGCTGTCTCTATGCAGGTGAGAAGCGTGGACGTGGCCTTAATTCCCCGCAAGACTTGCATGAATCAGTACAAGCTACGCGGCACAATCACCAGCACCATGTTCTGCGCCTCGGTTCCTGGAGTCAAGGATGCCTGCGAGGGCGACTCTGGGGGACCGGCCGTTTACCAGAATCAACTTTGCGGCATCGTTTCATGGGGCGTCGGCTGCGCTCGACAAAAGTCCCCAGGTGTCTATACGAATGTAAAGACTGTAAGGAGTTTCATCGACAAGGCCCTGGGCATGTGATTGATAGAAATACAAAGCAAGAAATGGTTCCAAATAAGGCTAAAAATGTCAATTGTAGAATCTAGATTCCTGAAGAAGTGATTTTTAAGAACAAAAGGCTAGCAAAAGAATTTTTATCCACTAATTTCAAATTATAATGAAGGCATAAATGTAATCCCAACGATATCCCGCCCGAAAAGTGCAGTTTCTGTACTCACCACTATTCCGGAGACCTCCGGGTACACTGATGTGCACGCCCACATTTTGCAGATAGACATTGTACGGATTGCTGATGGTGATCACAACGGGATAGTACTCATTCACCAGCATTCGCGTGGTGGCCACCACGGCCTCTTGCTCATCCATGCCATTATTATTCTGCTGGCCATGGCCAAGGTTCGTTTGCGTGTCCAGATGAAACCTAGAATATAGAGAAAATTATTATTGGAGCATTAAACTAGATGCTTGCGTGCATGTCCCGGAAATTAGATTAGTCTAACGGTACGTATCGCTTTGACTTACGTGGGCGCAATGTAGCAAATGGGATTAATAGTCACGTTATCGTCGAGATCCCGGCTGCGCGTGTGATGCCGAAACAATTGGCGCGAGTAACTCGAACTGCACGTGAGCAGGGCGGCCACCTGGTCGGTGCCCATGTGGGCCTCCAAACGAACAATGCGCAACTGGGTGTTCTCATGGAACTGCTGCGCCTCAGTGGTGCAGAACATCTGGTAGTAGGAGCCAGGCTCCAATCTCATGTTCTTCTCAAAGGGTTGAGGCTGTGTCACCTGCTCCTGACGCAGTTGCGTGAGGCTGGGGAAGCAGAGATACTTGAAAGCCTCCAGCTTGTAGCTATTCTGCGGATTCCCAGCATCGGCCAGAATGACATGAAAGCTGCGCACGCTCAGCGGTACATCCGTAAGAACCCTAAAAGTATGGAGAACATGTATATAAAGCGTGATCCAGCAAACGGAGCTCCCGCACTCACCTCACAAACAATTGCAACTGGACAACGTCGTCATTATTCAGCTGCACTCTCTCGAATGTGGCACACATCTCCACCACGTCGCTAACCTTATCCAAATCGATTTGAATGGGCGACTTCACGCTGGCGAGCGCAGTCGTCCACAGCGCCTGAGCCTCGCTGCTCAGCTGAGTCTTTGGCATGGGCGGTATGCCTTGGAACACCTGCCAGAGGTTCTCCAGCAACAGAATCCGTTCCGCCTGCTCGCCACGGTTGTGGCGCAGGGACAGAGCTTCCACGCTGCAGGCAATGTAGTCAGCCACGGATGCAGAGAGCAAGGCACAGCGCAGGGTCTTCAGCAGAACGTCCGTAAATATGGTGGACCACTTTTCCTGCCGATAATCCGGGAGCATTAACGAATACAATCTGGCGGAGAAGGTCAAAGCACTTGATATAGATCCCACAGGTGAATAGAAAGGGTTTAAACTTACGTCAAGGCCTTGGCATGATCGCCGCTCTTAAGGTACTCCTCGGCCATGTCGATAGCTAGTTTCTTGCGAAACCTGAGGCACTTGTAGATCTTAAACTGGGCCATGGCCTGACTCAGCAAAGCTATAATCCCCGACGAGTGGTTGAAGCTGCGCTCCATTTCACACAGGTGCGCATTGGCCTGCTGCTCTGCTATCAGGTCGCCCGTCTTGACCGCCCGAATGCCGAAGAACTCCGTGTACAGAGACAGGGAATTGGGATTAGGCGTTGGAGGCGTGGCCTCCGAGGAGCTCAATAAAGTAGCATATGCTTGCTGGGCCGAGTCACGTCGCTTCATCACATATTCCGCTGCTTTGTGGTAATAGATTCCCGGGTGTTGCGTCTGTAAGGCGGGCAGGCCGTTCTTGATGGCCTCGCAAAAGAGCTCGGCAAAGACAGAGTGTCTGAAAGCAGAATATCGGATGGTTACCCCAACATTCAATGGATTAGCGGGGCTAGAAATTACTGCGTGCTCAGCCAGGCGTGGTGTTCAAAGGCCAGATCCTTAAAGCCCACTCGGGACTTGTACTTCTCCACATGGATGATGAACTGGTTGATTGCGTCCCTCGGGGTCTTTAGCTTGAACATTAGCCGGCAGATTTTGTAGTTCAAGAAACCGGCCAAGGTTTTAATCTCAAGACAATTGCCATCGTTTATCCGTATTTCGTCTAAATTGGCGTATGCCTGGAAGTAGTGCCTGCACATTGAAGATAAAGTAATTAGTATTGTCAAACTGAAAAGTAACAGGAAAAACCCACTTCTGGCCGGTGCTGAAGTCCTGGCGCATCTCCGCCACGAATCCCAACTTGAACTGATGCCGAATCTTCAGCGAGGTGTGCGCCGCCGTCAACTGATCCCGGTGGTTACGTATCCGCTTGGACATGAGCGCGTAATAGGACTGCGCCATGTCCAAAAAGGCCGACTCCAGCCGTAAAGCGTAGCCCGTGAGGTGTTCCGTGTGCGGGAGGATGAACAACATCTTGCTGGTAATGCCACACGCGCTGGTCAAGCTGGCGGCCCGTTCCGCCGCCAGTAAATCCTCGCCCGGCGGCAACGGGGCAGCTTTCTGCAGCAGGACCAGGCACAGCCGAGTGTTCCGCTCCTGCAGGGCGTTCTTTAGTGCCTGAACAATGGCGGCGCACTGCAGTTGCTTCTCCGTCCATTGCAGGTCGTTCCACTCCATGTCCTGGAAGAGCACCACCACCGAGGGCAGAACGTGCAGATGCTTCAGCATCCAATTGCGCTTGAGTATGCCCTTTGGGTGGTACCACTCGTAGGAGGCCCGCTTGGGCTTGGCCACCGGGAACTCGTAGTTCGGCGGCAGCAGCTTATACTGCACCGCTGCCCTGTCGGTGGCCTTGCGCTGCAAACTCCCGCTAAACGCCTCCCACACAGCCTTGTGCACGCCCACTCGAGCCGTGTCCAGCCCACAGAAGCCAACCAGCGGCTGCGGGGTTACGAGCAGCTCCGACGGCAGGGCGCTGGCGTCCATCGTGGTCTTGCTTCCGTCCGTCCGGCCCTGGGCAGAGATTCAGTTGGGATGACGGCTTCTTCTGAAACGGGGCACTCCTCCTGGTCCAATGTGATGACTTAGTGCTGGCAAAACATCGCAACACTACAATCGATACTATCGATATTTCGATATAGTTTTCACCAAATTCAGCCTTTCTGTTATCGTACTCTGGCCACACTGGCTGACACGTAGCCTCATTCGTTTTGTTATTTCCAAAGGTAAGATTTAAAATCAGCGCTTGTCAAGCTCAAATCGGACAATTCAACTCGTAAACTGGTCAATTAACTAGTGCTCACTTTATTTGTGCTTATTGCAGTGTGCGACGCGTGCATCCCAACACAAACAACACAAAAATGGCTCCACCACAGAGAATGCGCGTCGCCAACGAGAAGGCCAGCAAATATGTGACGATGCGTGGCAATGTCCCCAAGTCCTCGGTGAGTTTGGTTTTAAGTTGAAGTTTGAATAGGCTCCGGGAAGTGCTAAAGGATTTATATGGAAGGAAAGTTCAACAGTGGGCGATAATCAATTGCGAAAGTGCCACGCCGTCATTGATTTTATTGCTGATGCGTGCGCTTGGGTATGAGTGTGTGTGTGTGAGGGGGCGGGGGAAGCTGGTGTTTGTGCGAGTGTTATCGGCTCTTCTGGAAATTTGATTAGATGTTCGCCATCGACGTTCGTTCGACTAATTCCAATAATCTCCAACTGCATGTCACAGCTAATCTCTACTTATTTTCCATTGCAGAAAACGAAAGAGTCTCAGTATGCCGTGGGTCCCTGGCTCCTGGCGCTGTTCCTCTTCGTGGTCTGCGGCTCGGCCATATTCCAGATCATTCAGTCGATTCGCGCCGCGTAAGGAGAGCTATCACCTCTGTTCCGCTTCGCACAACTGTCGCCAGCCGCCACATCTAGCGAGGATGGGACACCTTTCCCCAACTTTCCTATAGCCTTCCCCCATCATACAGAACAGAACCGTAGCTGAATTTTGATTACTGAAAACCCCCGGCAACATGTGCAAATGCCTATAAAAAATTCTAACTTGGCTTTCCAGTTGATTTTCGTGTCTGCAATATGTATTTTCTAAACACAACAATCTTTAAGTCCATTTAACGCGTTTTGCATTAATTAATTGTAAGCTCCACAGCCAACTGAACGTTATGTGCATTCCTGCTTAAATGTCTCCTACACTCACATAAATAGCTGAACGCGATCCTGTATCCTGGATCCGGGCTTAAAGGCGATATATGTAATGCATTTTTAAGATGCTTCTCGATGCTCGAGTTCTTTGAATAGTGCAAAAAAGTGTTTAAGCGTTGTTTTCTAATGCAAAAGACGAGTAGAGAAGAAAACTATGAGTACATAACAATGAAGAATATATAATATATGATAACTTTTTTACCTAAAAATGATGTTTCTTTCTCTATATTGGGGATTATAATATATTTCCTAAAATATAAAGAGACTTATTTGTTTCCTCACGAACAATATCTCATCACTAATTTCTGCAGCCCTGGATTTACCATCGAAATAACTAAAACAGCTGATTGAACTTCTAAGAGAAACAGTGAATTCCTAAAATTAGTGCTTAAAGATGCATTTAATTGTGATTCTTAAATAGTGCAAACAAAAAAAAGTTGATGCGTCGCCTGTTCACATCAGTAAATGTCCAAATAATGTCGAAGAACAAAGGAAAAGCCAAGACAGCCGCCGAGGCAACAAAATCCCCTCCGGCTAAAGAGGAAGCCGGTCCAATTACAGTGGACAAAACGGGCAATATATGCATTCAAATTCTGGCCAAGCCGGGTGCCAAGCAGAATGGCATCACAGGAATCGGATTGGAGGGCGTAGGCGTCCAAATAGCCGCTCCACCCAGCGAAGGTGAGGCCAATGCCGAGCTGGTGAAGTTCCTCTCGAAAGTTCTCGGCCTGCGCAAGAGCGACGTGTCTTTGGACAAGGGATCTCGGTCCCGCAATAAGATAATACTCATCAGCAAAGGAGCGAGCACCGTGGAGGCCATTGAGCAGCTGCTTAGAAAAGAGTCCGAATCGTAGACGACCACCTCTCGCCGCTTCTCAAATAAATATTCTTCGAAATTTGGATTTTTAAAACACATTTGCTTGTTGTTTATTATTTGGTTGTTTTTTTGTTCATCGATCGGGTCATCAAACCTTAATTATACATTTACTCTCCATTGTTTATATTGTAGCTATCAACTAGATCGCGTATGTATGTATGTAGTCTTTAGTTTTTTTTACATAAATTACTTGGATTCTAAATTAGAAGCTCCTTAAAACGACAACTGCTCCTGCTTTTGAATGTTTGTTACGAGTGTTTGTTTGAGTCTATGAGTAAGCGTATGTTTTTGTCGCTTATAACGCGGCAAAATGTTAGAAATGACAATACAAAATTTAACTCTGCTGTCAACTTAGTACGAAAGGTCGAAATGCAAGTAAATTATGTATATCTGGATGAATTTTGGTGGAGTAAGATGTTGGGTGTGCGCGCTTAATCGACCTCCTCCATGTGGGAAGCGTCCTCGGTGTCCTCAACCAGCGAGGGGGCATCACCGGCGCTCTGGGCATCCTCGGCGGTCATCGGCTCATCCTCGTCGATGCCCAGACCCAGCTTGATCATGCGGTAGATGCGGCTGGCGTGCACCTGAGGACTGTCCAGCGAGAAACCGGATGAGAGCAGAGAGGTCTCGAAGAGCAGGATGACCAGATCCTTGACGGCCTTGTCGTTCTTGTCGGCATCAGCCTTCTGGCGCAGGGTCTCCACAATGGGGTGATCGGGATTGATCTCCAACTGCTTCTTGCCGGCCATGTAGCCCATGGTGGCAGTGTCGCGCAGAGCCTGAGCCTTCATGATGCGCTCCATGTTGGCGGACCAACCGAACTGAGAGGTGACGATGCAGCAGGGCGAGTCGACCAGACGGTTCGACACGACGACCTTCTCAACCTTGTTGTCCAGAATGGACTTCATCAGCTTGCACAAGCTCTCGAACTTGGCCTTGTCCTCCTCGCGCTTCTTCTTCTCGGCATCGTCCTCAGGCAGCTCCAGACCCTCCTTGGTGACAGACACCAGCTGCTTGCCCTTGTACTCCTTCAGATGCTGGATGACGTACTCATCAATGGGCTCGGTCATGTAGACGACCTCGAAGCCACGGGCCTTGACGCGCTCCACGAAGGCAGAGTTGCTGACCTGGTCCTTGGACTCGCCAGTGATGAAGTAGACGTGCTTCTGGTTCTCCTTCATGCGCGACACGTAGTCGGACAGGGAGCAGAAATCGTCGCCAGAGGCGGAGGTGTGGAAGCGCAAGAAATCGGCCAGCTTGGCGCGGTTGTTGCTGTCCTCGTGCACACCCAGCTTGAGGTTCTTGCTGAACTGGTCGTAGAACTTCTTATAGTTCTCCTTGTCCTCGGTCAGCTCCTCAATCAGCTCCATGGTCTTCTTGACCAGGTTCTTTCGGATCACCTTCAGGACCTTGTTCTGCTGCAGCATCTCACGCGAGATGTTCAGGGGAAGATCCTCAGAGTCGACTACGCCCTTGATGAAGTTCAAGTACTCGGGGATGAGGTCCTCGCAGTTGTCCATGATGAAGACACGGCGCACGTACAGCTTGATGTTGTTGCGCTTCTTCTGGTTCTCGAACAGATCGAAGGGGGTACGACGGGGGATGAAGAGCAGGGCGCGGAATTCCAGCTGACCCTCCACCGAGAAGTGCTTCACGGCCAGATGGTCCTCCCAGTCGTTGGTCAGCGACTTGTAAAACTCGCCGTACTCCTCCTGGGAGATATCATCGGGGTTGCGAGTCCAAATGGGCTTGGTCTTGTTCAGCTCCTCATCCTCGGTGTACTTCTCCTTGATGGTCTTCTTCTTCTTGGCATCCTTGTCCTTGTCGGCATCCTCATCCTCGCCAACATCCTCAATCTTGGGCTCATCGGTGTCCATCTCCTTCTTTTCATCTTCCTTCTCATCATCAGCCTCATCGTCGCTCACCTCCTTCTCGCGCTCCTTCTCGACGAGCAGCTTGATGGGGTAGCCAATGAACTGCGAGTGCTTGTTCACGATCTCCTTGATCTTGCTCTCCTCCAGATAATCGGTCTGATCCTCCTTGATGTACAGCACGATCTTGGTACCACGGCCGAGGGGCTCAGAGTTGTCGGCGCGAACGGTGAAAGAACCGCCAGCGGACGACTCCCAGATGTACTGCTCGTCATCGTTGTTTTTCGAGGTGACCGTCACCTTGTCGGCGACCAAGTAGGCGGAGTAGAAACCCACACCGAACTGACCGATCATGGAAATATCGGCGCCGGCCTGCAGAGCCTCCATGAACGCCTTGGTGCCAGACTTGGCGATGGTTCCCAGGTTGTTGACCAGATCGGACTTGGTCATGCCGATACCGGTATCGATGATGGTCAGCGTGCCGGCCGTCTTGTTGGGAATGAGCTTGATGTACAGCTCCTTGCCGGAGTCGAGCTTGCTGGGATCAGTTAGCGACTCGTAGCGGATCTTGTCCAGAGCATCGGAGGCGTTGGAGATCAACTCGCGGAGGAAAATCTCCTTGTTCGAGTAGAATGTGTTGATGATCAGCGACATCAGCTGAGCGATCTCAGCCTGGAAGGCGAAGGTCTCTGCTTCCTCAGGCATCTGAAATGGATTGGGGTTGAACGGGAGGATTAGTTTAATCCGGATTTGAAATTGGGTTTGGAGAACTGAAGCAGCTGCATTTTCACTAATATGTTCTCTCTTGCGCTCTCTTCTTCTTTTACCCACCACCACATGCGTGTCTACTCAAATACATTGGTGGTCGAAAAAATATCACCCAGTGATGACGCACATTGAACTTTTAAATTACATACGTTTTACAAATTGAAAATTAGAATTTATAATGTTTTTATTCTTTAATTAATGATTGTGAACTAAAAACCCAAATTAAAGCTTATCATTTGTTCTAGAAATAATTTTATTTTCAGCCCTCCTGTTCTGGCCACCACTGTATGTGTGAGCGTAACCGCTGTATGTGTAGCGTAACCGCTGTATGTGTGAGCGTAACCGCTGCACATTGAAAATGCGTACATAACCAAGCTAGCAAATGGAAACATCTAGAAAATTGGCAAAACTTATCTCCTCGACAACGGTTAATAGTAAGAAACAATATTGAAAGAAAGTACTGATGTTTTATATGTTACAAGCTTTTTTTCACTGACGCCATTTAAATTGGCCGGATTGGTCATTGGCCTGTATGTGTCTGTGTGTGTATGTGAGACATGTGCAAAGTACTGTGTCTGTGAGACATGGGCAAAGTACTGTGTCTGTGAGACATGTGCAAAGTACTGTGTCCGTGTAAATGCAAATGCAAGAAAAAGCACGCATGGGGTTAAGAAATGAAAATGGTTTTATAATTAATCGGCCAGTTTTGCATAGTGTTTAATTCATCAATCGTGGAAAAGAAGATTCCAGAATGTTCTCAAGCCGAAAAGTCGGCATTTTCTGCATATGTATGTGTGTGTTCGCTTGAATCACCCTTACACAGCGGCGAAAATCATTTAAGCAAGAAACGCAACATAACGAATTAATTAAAAGCAAGAACTTGGCAGTATCTTGCATCACTTGGCTTTTAGAAATTTAAAAATCAATATTCGCCAAATGGGTCAAGAACATTCTAGGCTGAATGCGTTTTCTTGCAATTTTCTAAGTTTAGGTTCACTGCTTGCGATTACTCACCTTGTATGTTATTCTTTCTATTCACAGAATAAAGGTAAAAATGTATTAATTTTCACTTTGCTTTGTTGCAAGATTGAGAAATTCACAAACTATTTCGCTTCGCAAACAGACGTGACTGTCAACGCACACCGAACGAAATTTTTTAAGACTGATACCCGGCAACGCGAGGCCAGCTGCTTATATAGAAAAACCGCCCCAGCCGACGAATGTTCTAGACGCTTCTAGAGGTTTCCACACGCCAGGGACTCAACTTCCGGTTAGTATTTGCCCGCGATTCGGCTATCAGTGTTGTGAACTGCTCAAAAAGTGCGCAACCTATGCGGGCGAATTCAAAAATTATACTAAAACCGAATTGGAGAGGTCGGTCTGACTTATGAATGGGGAAGGGAATGTTGGATCATGGATTACTGATTACAGAATAGAATATGTACAATTTTTTAGACAGATACCGGCAACGCGAGCGCAGCTGCTTTTATAGAAAAAAAAAACGCCTCAGCTGACGATCGTTCTAGACGCTGCAAGAGGTTTCTACACTACAGTCCGATTAGTTTCGTTATAGTCCTGGAAGGACGTGCGTGGCAACCGAATTGGAGAGGTCAGTCTTACTGTTTTTTTGTGTTTATTTTTAAAATTTGTATCCTGTTTTTGGCATGTTAAAGTACCCTTAATGTGTAGCGCTGATGGGATCTGATGTCATATCGATAACTTTAGTGACATCGATGACTTGGCGCAGCTGCTTGACATTTCCAGCACTGTCATCATACAACGGTTTTTCAAAAACTTCGGTATGATATATCGATTAAATACAAAATAAAATTAACAAGTTTAAAGAATATACAAATTAGTTTATGAGTTTAATATTTTGTTTAAATATTGATTAATGTTTTTGATAGCAGTAAATAAGTATCAGCTAGTTGCTCAATTCAAGTGACAAATGATCGAATCATCAGTGGCTTTGGTCACGCAAATCTCTTGGGTGGAGGCGTCACAAAAGTATCCATCGGGGCAGCTGCCGGTGACATTGGTAGGCGTCAAGGCTCCAAAGCAAAAAGCAAACGTGGATCGGGAAGTGCAAGCAAAGGTATAATTGGGAGCACACCTGCCACAGCTGTCAGTGTCGCCACAACTGGCAGGATTTTCGCTTCGCTGGAAGCAGATCACTGGTTGATCGGTGCACACCAAACCTTCGGTGCAGACAAAGGTCTGATTAACATCTGGTGTTTTGTCACCGAAGCACAAATTGTAAGCGGTCTGGTTGATGCAAGCTGCTCCATTTGATTGGCACACATCGCAGTCAGCCTGAATCCAACCAATCGATACTACCACCAAAATAACCTGTAGATGGAAGTTATTCTTAGATAGTAATACGTACAAGTTTCTCAAGAGGCCCTATTGCAGAGTCCAATATTCTTATTTATCTTATATAATATATAATTCCTTCTCTATTTAAATATCCTTAATAAGGATACTTAGGAGGAAAGAAATAATGTTAAACACTTACCAAGCCCAAGCCCAAGAGTTTGTACATCTTCACTACTTTGCGCTTCTTATGTGAATGATCAGCGAAATCCAAGGGAGTGCTATATTTTGTCAGAGGTGCCGAATTTATTTTATGGCGTCGTAAAAATCCGGAGCCGTGGGTTATGCTAGTACCTCAACTTATCTTTATAGACACTAAATAAACTTAGAGGTGTGGGCCGGCTTAGGCTCCTATAAAGAGAATTGGCACCGCTTCTGGCAACCATCACACGGCAATGGCTCTTCCCAGTAAACACACAAGCGCCATGCTGGCAAATATCACTCTTAAGGTAAGTCAATCGCCTTTCAAGTAATCTCTAAGCATGTAACTCATTTGCTTTGCAGATCTGTTTGCTTTTCTGGATTTTCTCCGGACGTGCTCTTGGCCAGTCGGTTTGCTCTAGCTGCGAGGCGACCAATGGACAATACGCCTGTATCAGCGAGACTGCCTTTGGGTTTTGCTTCAATCAGGGTACTGTGGACGAGAATGCTGTCCAAAACTGCGAGGAGGGGTACTACTGTGTCCTGGAGGGTTTCTGCGCCGCAATGGACTCAGCGAAAGTAAGATTTAGATTTGGGTTAGAGTAAGATAAGATTGTTTAAGTTCACACTTTTCATAACAACAACTTTCTAACAGCCGGCATGTGTGCCAGAAGATTCTACGACGACAACGGCGCTTACTACAGGTTGGTAAATATAGCAAGTAAATAAGCTTTTGCAAAAAGTAAATGGGTTTTTGGTTTCCGTTCCAATTTTTCTTGCTTTTAACTGACGAATTCATCGACTGATTTGAGTGCAGTGCAGACCACGGAGTCTACTTTGATCGATTCCACGACTCCTGATTCTACAACCGACTCTACGCCTCCCGATTCAACACCAGAGTCTACAATCCCTGATTCAACAACAGAATCTACAATCCCTGATTCAACAACAGATTCTACAATCCCTGATTCAACGACAGATTCTACAATCCCTGATTCAACAACAGATTCTACAATCCCTGATTCAACGACAGAATCTTCAATCCCAGATTCAACAACTGGGTCTACAATTTCTGATTCAACGACAGAATCTACAATCCCCGATTCAACCACAGAGTCTACAATTCCTGATTCAACTAGAGAATCTACTATCCCTTATTCAACGACAGAGTCTACAATCCCTGACTCAACAATAGAGTCTACAACCCCTGATTCAACATCAGAGTCTACAATCCCTGATTCAACAACAGAATCTACAATCCCTGATTCAACAACAGATTCTACAATTCCTGATTCAACGACAGAATCTACAATCCCTGAATCAACGACAGAATCTACAATCCCTGATTCAACAACAGAGTCCACAATCCCTGATTCAACATCAGACTCTACAATTCCTGATTCAACGACAGAATCTACAATCCCTGATTCAACGACCGAATCTACAATCGCCGATTCAACAACAGAGTCTACTGTCCCTGATTCAACCACAGAATTAAGTACTTTGGAAACGACAGATTCAACAACGGAAATTAGTACGAGTACTGTTTCTACCACTGTAAACGCGGGTACGCATAAGATATTTAATCTATTTGGGATTTATTTGCAGATATCTAATTATTATCCACAGATTCTTCCACCGGCACCCCACTAAGCACCACTACATTGCCATCAGAAGTGGACGCAAACCAATACTGTTCACAGTTAGGGGCCAAAGGCTACTTTCGAGTTGAGACAGATACAACTTGCAAAAAGTAAGCATTATATATAATATACAAATTTATTAAAAACGAAATTTAAATATTAGGTATGTGTACTGCTACAAACTGTCCAAGGATTACCTCGGTTGGCTATATTATTGCGACACGAATAAATACTACAACTCCTATATAGAGTCGTGTCAATTGGAAAGGCCATCAAACTGCTAAGTGTTGGAACTTTACCAATATATCTGGGAGAATGTCCCAAAAATAATCATATAAATTTAACGAAAAATCGGTTTAAATAATGCGAATATTTCGGGTCTTCTTGAAGGCATAAGTTGGCCAAAAGGCCACTGATCGACAAAAGTCGTGTATATTCCGATTCGTCAGCAAACTCTTAATTAATTAATAATAAAATGTGAAGAAAAAAAATTTCAAAATTTTTTGTCTATTTTTGAAAATTTGATAAGGGGTTACATCATTAAAATTTTCAAAAATGGCCTAAAATCCGAATTTTTTTAAATTTTAAATTGAGTATGCAGATTTATTAACCTAATAATAATTACAATAGGAAAGCTTTCCGAATTAAAATTAATCGTTTTTTGGCTCAGTTATGCGTTTTTTAAGCTTCGGCATGTCCCAAAAATAATCATATAAATTTAACGAAAAATCG
This sequence comes from Drosophila bunnanda, assembly GCA_035046265.1. NCBI lineage: Eukaryota > Metazoa > Arthropoda > Insecta > Diptera > Drosophilidae > Drosophila > Drosophila bunnanda. Next base: position 12,986,066 of record JAWNOB010000075.1, read on the forward strand.
GTTTAAATAATGCGAATATATCGGTCTTCTTGAAGGCATAAGTTGGCCAAAAAGCCACTGATCGCCAAAAGTCATGTATATTCCGATTCGTCAGCAAACTCTTAATTAATTAATAATAAAATGTAAAGAAAAATTTCAAAAATGTTTGACAATTTTTGAAAATTTGATAAGGGGTTACATCATTAAAATTTTCAAAAATGGGCTAAATTCTGAATTTTTTAAAATTTTAAATTGAGTATGCACATTTTTTAACCGAATAATAATTAACGTAGAAAAGCGTTCCGAATTAAAATTAATAGTTTTTTGGCTTAGTTATGAGTTATTTTAACTTTGATTTGTCGAAAAAATGTTTAACTTGATTGATTTCCGGTTCGAAGCTATAATTCAATTGCAAACTGCAAGAGTACATAAAATTTGGATTCCTTTAGTTTCCTTTCTTGTTTTTATTTTATTTTTAAGTAATAATTTACTTAGTTAATAAAAAATCACAATCGTTACTATAATAATTGTAAACATTATTATGCACAACCATCGGGTTTCGTGACACTGCAGTACCCCAAGGATTCGTTAAAATATTGTCCGCTCCTGCAGTTCTTGACCACAGGTCTTGAGAGACCATCCTTGGCCACATAGCAAAGGACGAAGCTGAAAGAAAATTTCCACTTGAGTCACATTTTATCGACTTTATCTTGAACTGTGATGATTACCTGACACACGTTGAATCGTTTTGGTTCCTAATCATCACCGTTTGGGTCTCATCAGCGCAGGCCTTTTCTGCACTCCAGGCGTCTGAGGGAGCTGGCGATGCAGCCAGGACGTGAACCAGCAACTACACAACGTAAATTATTATAACTGAAACACTCGATGGTAATCCTTGCTTAGTAGTTACCAGGGATAAAATTAGTCTCGGCCACATACTGTTGGTTTAACCTTGCGTCCTCTTTGCACAATGAAACCTTGAGGCGTTTGTGGTGCCTTTATGTAGCAACAGGGTTTAATCTGAGAAACATCGTTTATCTTTGCGCTCTTTGTTAATGTAATTAATGTTTATGGTGTGTACCCTACCTTGATCTGTGTTTTTATAGCAATAAATGTGTGTATGTATGCATATCCGAAAGAGTTTTTAGATATGAGCAACTGTTCCCATGAAAAAGAAACTCCAAGTGGGCATCAGATGGAAGAGCAACAACACGGGAGATATGCTAATGTCTTACTATTATTTTTAAATATTTAATAAGCCTCTGAATGGTGTTTTTAAAATCTATTTTCAAAAGGAACTTCATATAATGTATGCAATTTTAAGTGAATTAACATCAACACATTGAAACAATCTGTGCAATTTAATCTCCCTCAATAAAGTCAAGAGAGTACTCTCTTAAATGTTCTTACTGAAGTTTTTATTGGTAAAACGACAAGTGTTAAAGATTAACAGGAAATTCTGCGAAAGTTTGTGTTTATGGACAAACATCCGGTTTAATGGTGACGCACATTTTGAAGCTGTCGTCAAAATATTGACCAACCTTGCAATTCTTAATTAGTCCGTGAACTTGTCCATTGTTGGTAAAACAATATACGTAACTATAGAAATTGGGAATATAAGTTATTAGTTTTTAGGCTCTTTTTGTTTTGGTCTTTGAGACTAAAATCTGGTGGCTTGGCTTACCTCCTGCATGTGAGATCATCCTGATTTTTTACCAATCTCGTGCTTTCAATTTCAGCGCAGGCTTTTTCTACACTCCAAGCTTCCTCCGAGCCATGGACCTCCAATTCCGAAGTTGGCAGTGCTGTCAGCAAATTAACCAGCAGCTAAATTGATGGGAAATTAAGAAGAGTTCTTTGTAAAAAATATCCAGTAAAGCTTCCTACCATAAATAAAATAAATTTCGACAGCATTGTTAGCTTGATTGCTTGACACTCTCTAAATGCGAAAAGAACCAAAAAAAATTGGCTTTTATACCGGAGGAGCTCCACCTAAACACTTCTTATCTTTAAACGTACTGGGAATGCAATAAAATATTTTGTTTTTTATTATTAGTGATTTTATTGGTATATAATTAACGTGGTAATTCGAAATTTCTCAGAATTTGCTGCTTTATGTACAATAATCGGGTTTGGTTCCGACACAGACTCTCACAGAGGAGTCAAAATATTGGTCCGCCTTACATTTCTTTATCAAAGCCTTAATGGTTCCGCTGGCAATATAACAATATACGTATCTGCAGAAGTAGATCATTGATAATTAATAATTATTAATTTTCTTGAGTCTTCCTCTTACGTAGTGCAGGTGGGATCGTCTTCGTTGGTAAACAAGGTTGTTGTGGTAATATCCGCACAAGTAGCCTCCTTGGTCCAGGGTACTGCTGTAGTGGTCGTTGTCGTGGTTGTCGTTTCTGCCTCGAGGCATCCATCTGGCTTTGTTGGTCCGCAAATCTTTAGGCTTGCGTCAAAGTAAAAGTTCTCCTTGCATGATGTGACCTTCATCGAATGGACACCGGCGTTACTCACCGAACAAGATATGTAACTGAAATAATTTTGAGTGAGTGGAAATATTAAGTTTTCAAACAAATTATTTACGTTGTACAGGTGGGATCATCTTTGTTTTCAAAAAATGTACTCTTAGTGGCTGCATCGCACAAGTCTTCGGCATTCCAAGGAGCTTCAGTTGTCGTAGTTGTAGACGGTGGCGCCGTTGTGGTTAAATAACATACTGGACTGCCACCGCGGTAGCAAGTATAAAAGCCATCGGTACAATAGAAACCCTCGGGACACGGCAGGATTTTATACGAGGGCACACCTAGAAGTGAAATCCGTTATTAACTGAGTATAAAAATAGCTTTGTTCCAAGTACCGACCCTCTTACTCACCATCGTAACAAACGGAGAAGGTGGTTTCGCTGTGACAAGCCACATTGCTTTCACTTTGACACTTATTGCAGTCGGCCATGGCATTGTGGGCCAGCAGCTTGATTTTATTAACAAAGACACGGATGTGAATCAGGAAATTTGCAGTCAGGGTTCGGATTTAGTTACCAGTGGAATTAGAAGCGCCTGCCACATCTTTTTGGTCTTGCCTCGTAGATCATTCTAAAATACTGGGGGCGAACAATACACCTTATATATATAACACCTTAAGTTATCTCTGGATAGACTTGCCAAAAAATAAGAGATAGTTGAGTTATGTTTGCTTACTTTTATTGCGTTGTTAGGCTCTTTGCGTCAATAAATAGTACAAGGCTACGATACGGTAATTTATATAAAAAATATATATATTCACAAATTGAAGGCGCGTTTGTTAGCTATTAGCTGCTAGCAGAGTACGATATACATAGGAATACATAGGTAGAATACATAGAAACAGGAAAAAAAGCCTTTCCGCTCTGGACGCAATATTGAGGCATCGGTATACATAGCACAGCTAGGGGCTAACACGTTTAATAATTTATATTTGTAGAGTAGGCTTTTGTATACTGGATAGTTATGAGTTCGTTGCCTGGCTGGCTTTTAGTCTTCTTCTGGAGTTTTTGTTTGTTGTTTACATTCCATAAATACGTTGGTATAAACTATAGTTAGTATAGTCTTAAGGCAAATCATAGCGGTTTAAGCAGCACTTTTACACTTATTACACTGTGTTACATGGGCTTAAGGCAATATCGATGATCTAAATGCATTCTAAAAATAAATTCGTAATTTCTAAAACGAAATAATACTTCGTCAGCGCAAAATGCATTAATATTCAAGTTCAAATTCAAGTTCGTATACTCGATTTAAGCCCTAGACGCATCCGTATTCATACCAGATACTATTGCTCTTGTCCTCGGTCCGCTTCCGCGCCGTCTTGTCATCTTGCAGGGGCGTACTAGTGCTAGCGACGGGAAGCAAAGGGCTTTGGTCGCCGCTCGTCGAGGCACCGCCGATCGTTGTGTTAATCCGATTGTACATGAGAAATGTGGCTGGGCCACTACTGGCAGTGGTGTCGCCCGTCTTCTGCGGCGTCTGAGGTGGCTCTGGCGCTGGCGCAGCAGTTGCTGGGGCATTGCTACCGCCCGACGATGGCTGCTGCTGGGCGGAGCTACCATCGGGTAGCTTTTGGTGCTCGTCGATTAGATAAACGGTGCGTCGAGAGCCGGCTGTGCCCAGCGTCAGGCTGCTGCCTGTCACGTCTGGCGCTTCAAGACTTCTGTAAAAAAAACTTCATATTAGTAAAATAAATATTTTAACGACACCAGGAGCCACAACAGTGGGTGTTTCAGGGAGTAGGCATTGTGCGGAGGTAGAAACAAGGGGCGTGAGGGTAGGGAACAATTTTAATGGGATCCTGAATGGTTGTTACACATCTAAAGCGCATTACCCGTGCACGCTATTTCTACGTGAGTTATTCAAATCCGTACGTTTCTGTGCCTGCAGGCTACTGCGCACGGCACCTCCGCGTTGGATCGAGTTATCCAGCAAGTCACTATTGTACAGAGTGTGTGGTGCGAGCGAGTGTTGAGTTGTGTATAATACATGTAAATAGAACGTAGATCGGAGAACCGTGAACCCCAAGTACAAACAAAATAACACCAGAGTTTCGATCGCTTACCGCTGCAGGCTCTGGCGGAGCGGAATGTTCCGCTGAAGCAGATGCGTATCGGAGGCAATAGATATGGGCTCCTCGTTGCTATTGTCCGACTCGTTACCGCCGGACTCGGAGCCGATTACAAACTGTGAACTGGTTCGGGCATCATCTACCCATGAGCGACGGTTCTAAAGATAGGGAGCACAGGATTAGTCAGAACACTAACTAGGCCGTGTTACTTACTCGACTGGGCACTTTGTTCATCAAATCCGAGCTGGCCTTCTTCACTCTTCTAACCAGACCAATGGCAAAAGGTTTTCTGAAATCCAAACATACGATTTAGTGACCATTTTCCTTTACTACTCTGCGTGCCTCTTACTTCTTGTGGACTGTGACCTCGGTCTTTTTGTAGTGCTCCATGATTTTCTCCTCCAGCTTTTCCTTTTGCCGCTTGAGACTGTGCACGCGTTCGGTGTAGTTCTTCTCCTCTTCATGAAAGTGCTTCTTGTCTTCGAGGGAAATGGCCAAGAGCTCTTGGTATTGGGAGAGTAATTGCGAGACATTGTCCATTAAGGCCTTGCGCTCCGAGTCCAGATCGGCATTGTTTTGAATGAGCATCTGGAGGGTAAACTCAACAAGTTATAACCAGGTAATAACAAAAGTAATCGAGAACTGACCTCGCAGCGTTGCTGAACCTTAGTATACTCCACTTGGAGATGGCGCACTTGGTCGCTCTTCGTGTTCAGCTCGCCAGTTAGCTCCGTATTGTGCAGCTTAAGGCTCGAGTGCTCCATGCGTATCATCTTGTACTGTTCTTGGATGTTCTTGTACTCGTTCTTAAACCGATCACTAGTGGCGAATAGATTGCGAAAGTCGTCGGTGAGCTTGGAGTGCTCGGTGCGCAGAATAGACAAATCCTCACTGCAGGTTTTCATGTTGTTGTTCTGCGTGGTCAGCTCCTCGATGCGTTGTTCCAGAGCCGTTTGCTGTTCGCGGGTGTCGCGCATCTCTTGGCGCAGATCACGCACCGCTCCCTTAAGCTGTTCCTTGTCTTTGTTCAGTGATTCATATTCCGCCGAGAGCTGATCGTGCAGACACTGTAAAGTCACCTGATCCTGCAGGGCATGCTTGTGCTCCTGCTGCAGCGAATCGATTTCCTTGAGCAGGGTATCCTTCTCGGCCGCCAGCTGCGAATTGGCCAGCTGAAGGGCCACATGCTGCGTGTTCAGCGACGTAATCTGGGAGCCCAAGGCAGCAACATCCACACTAAGCCTGGCATTCTCGGTCTGCAACTGTGTGTTCGAGTCCTTGAGGCGCGTCAGCTCCGCAGACTCGCGGGCCGGGCTGAGTCGAACCTTATGCTCGAACCGCAGCTCCTGGGAAGAAGGCTGTGCCGCAACCGACGCTGCAGGAGCAGCCGCCGCTAGCTCGATATTCTTTTCTACGGTGAATATCTCTTGGCGGTGGCAGAGAACACATATGTCCGACTTGACACCGCCGCCCTCGTGATCACCGTCGTCCTCCACTCGTTGCTGTTCGCGCGTCACGTTTAGCATGATCTCACGCACCGTCTTGAAGGTTTCCGGATTACGCACAAGCTTTTCCACCACATGCTCAACGTTCAGTTCGCCGGGCTCCTCGTCTGCGAGGCCGAGCTTCTCCAGGTTGTGTCGCACCTTCTTTGTCACAAGCGTTCCGGTAACCAGGTCATTGCGCAGTGTGCTTATCATCTCCTGATCAATGTTGCGTTGCGATGTCAGCTCCTGGTTCTGCTTCTCCAGCTCTACGAGCTTCAGCTGCACCTGCTCGGCTTCCTCAAGCGTTTTTGTCAGCCTGAGCAGTTCCTTGGCCTGGGCATCGAGTCGGTTGACACTATCATCCAGCTGCACGGACTTCTGTTCGCTGCCCTCCTTCAGCTTGGAAACCTCCTTAACCAAACTAGCGTTCTCGCGCTCATAGGTCGATACCTTGGTCTCGATCTCGTACAGCTTCTGGCGGGTCTGTTCGTATTGCTTGGATTTCTCCGTGTATTGCTCTAGCTCCTTGGCTTTGCTCTCGGCCAGCCGCTCCAGATCGTCGGCTCGACGCTGAATGCTCTCGTTTAGTGTCTGTATGCGCTGCTTCTCCTTGCTCAGGGTCTCTACATGCTCCTCGGCATCCGCCAGCTTCTGGCGATCCGTTTCCCGTTCGAGACTCTGGCGATCGTAGCTCTTCTGGCGACTGTCCAAGGCGTCCTGCAGCTTCTTGTTCTCCTCTAAAGCATTCTTAAAGACACCTTCTAGCTCGACATTCTGTTGCGTTAGCCGCTGGACATTCTCCTGCATCTGTTCGGTTTTTAAAGAGAGCTTCTTCTTCTCCTTCTCCAGCTCCAGCATCTTGCCGGAGGTTTCATGAAAGCTGCTCTCCTTCAGCTGCTCCAAGGCGGCTGTCAATCGACGATTCTCCAGCTCCAGTTTGAGAGCACGCGTCTGGGCATTGTTCGTGAGCTGTTCGGACAGGCTGTTGTCGCCCGAGTTGCAGTCGTCTTCGTTGTCGGAAAAGGACTTGTCCAGCTCCTGAGTCGTATTGAGATTCTTAGCCACCAGCTGCAACTGAGCATTCTCCTCCAGAAGCTCCTCGAGCTTCGATCGATCCACGTCCCGTTCTAGCGCCATATCGTTGAGCTTCTGCTTGTACTTGATGATCTCTGATTCCAGGGAGATGGCGTGCTCTGAACGTTTACGATAGCGTTGCAGCTGCTCCTCAAGCATTTCCCTAGAAGGATAAAATAAAGTTCTATAAGTTATATAGTTCCTTTTGGGACTATTAGGGGGACATACTTTGACTCCAGCAGCACGCGATTATCTTCACGCAGCTCCTCCACGCGTGACTTGTAAAAGTCGGAATCACCGAGTTTTTCACGATACTTCTGGACCTCCACCTCTAGGCGATCTGCACGCTCCGCGCGCTCCCTTAGGATGTCCACCTCGTCGCGATAGGCAGATGCTCTCTTGGCCTCCGTAAACCATTCCTGGCTCTCCTGCCGCAGCTTATCAAACCGCGCCTTTTTGTCATCGAGCTCCTCCCGCAGCTCCAAGAGATTCTCTGATTTTTCCTCACTGAAAAGGGGAATTGACATTACAACGATAATGGAATATATATAAGGACTTACAGCTCCTGTCGCAACTTGCGGTTCTTAGACCTGAGATCCGCACACTCTACGGCTAAATGATTGCTCTCGGAATTGGAGGACGACGAGGGCGTTGAGGTTGCCGTTCCGTTGGACGGGGAGCGAGGCACACTCACACCCTGGCCGCATTCCACGAGATTGTCGCCAGCGGCCATTTCAGGCTCCACGCAGGCCAGATCGATCCACTTGAGATACATGAGATCCCGCTCCTTGGTAAGTCGCAGGATGTGCGTGTACATGCTTTGCGGTGTCAGCCGTTCCACAGAGTCCTCGGTAAGCACCAGGCTGTGACTGTCCGTCACCTGCTTAATCAACGCCACAATGGCATGCTGCGTCTCCAGATCTAGCTCCTTGATGCGGGCGATGAACAGCTCCTTGTTGGGACACTGCACGGCGGCACCGAGCAGCAGCGTTAGCAACGTCCGCATCTGGTCCAGTCCGCTCCTGCTCTCCGGATGGTGGCCCAAAGTGAAGGCATCGGGGAGGACCAGAATGGTCTGGCCCAACTCCTCCTCAAACAGAGCCTTCAGATTCCGCACGATGCACTCGAAGTTCTTGGCCCTCGCAATGCTCAACGACTTTCCATTGAGATCGTTTAGTTCGCTGGGATTGTTCTGGGGCTCCGGATCGATCTGCAACCAAACACTGTGGATAATGTGGCCATCGAGCAGGGAAGTATAGCCCGCGAGCAACTCCGCCCGCGGCAGGCATGACTCCAGCTGTAACGGAAGAGATTACCAGTTTAAAACGAGTAGAATTCCACAAATAACAACATGAGCGGGCGTGAATATGTATATTTTTTAGCTGGACAAGAGCCCAGCACTCAAATGAAGCCCATTACACTGCTCCTCCTGCGCCCGTGTCGTGGATACCGTAAGCCGCCGTCTTGAGCAAGTTACAATGACCTTGGTTCTTGCGACTCTGCAAAAGCCACAAACTACACACGCCTGAGGTCAACGAATTAGCTACGGGATTTTTAATTTGGGGGTTAAGCTATTTATACCCTTGCCGGATAATATAATTTCAATCAGAAGCTTGAAGGAGTCGTTTCCGACCCCATAAAGTATATATATTCATGATCAGCATCAACAGCTGAGTCGATCTAGCCATGTCCCTTAAAAATTTAAAATTTTCGAAATTTTTCAAAATTTCAAAAAAAGATAAGGGGTTACATCGTTAAAATTGTCAAAATTTGACAAAAAAATTGAAATTTTTAAAATTAAAAACGGAGTATGCAGATTTGTTAGCGCTATAAAAACAAGCACAGAAAATCTTTCCAAATTGAAATTAAGGCATTTTTGGCTTAATTATGATATTTGCAAAACTTGGTTTAAGCATATAAAATTCCTTAATTTTTATACCATTGAAGGGTATTTAAATTTTAGTCAGAAGCTTGTAATAACGTGAATGAGTCATTTCCGACCCTATAAACCATATACATTATTGATCAGAATCAACAGCCAAATCGATCTAGCTATGTCCGGTTGAAATATAAAATTTTCGAAATTTTTCAAAATTTCAAAAAAAGATAAGGGGTTACATCATTAAAATTGTCAAAATTTGACAAAAAATTTAATTTTTTAATTTTTAAAACCCATTATGCAGATTTGTTAACCCTATAAAAACTAGCACAGAATATGTATCCGAATTGAAATTAATGGATTTTTGGCTTAGATATGACATTTTAAAAACATTTATTTACCAAAAAATTAGCATATCAAAATATCGATATACCAAGAATAAATATATTTTAGGATTTTTTCTGTGGTTTACGAAGACCAAAAATCCAATGATTGCCAAAGGTATATAAATTTCGATTTGCAATCAAACTTTTAATAAAAATAAAAATAAAACATTGGAACAAAATTTTACAAAAAAAATAATATTCTCTCATTTATGAGAAGCAAAGGAAAATTAAATATTAACATAAATTTTAGTCAATTTTTCATTCAGTAGAAGTTATGCACAAACATGACAGATTTTAAGGGCGATAATAATAGGCAAGAAGCAACAATAATTTCCATGCTCAAATCGATTTTCTTTGACGACACCTGTTCTCATTATGTTGACCTCAACTGTGTATGTGTGTGTGTCGTGTGCGAGTATGTGAGCAGGTTGTTCTCATGACTGTTGTTGTTGTTGTCGCTTTGAATGTGTTTTCTTCGCTTTTGTGTTTCCATATGTGCGCATGGGAATCGAACACTTGAATTATTTATGCCAAGCACATAGACCCACTGGCGATGCAAATATCGAGCATGCTTATCCATGGGACAACAACTCACCCAAGAAACGAGTGCTCCATTTATGAATTCGTCAATTTCCATTGGCGTCGCCGTTGCCGTGCCAGCCATTGTTGTTGTAGTTGTTTCGGCGAGATGGACGGAATATGTAGGTCCTGGTGGTGTGTGCCCCTGCTGCTGCACCTGTCACAATGTGGCAGCTGGTGCACTGCGGCCTTTCCGAATTGCAAACTACTGCTACTTTTTTATTTTCCCAACAAATGTCCCGCAGCCTCCCAATAGTCATGCCAAGGACGGGGCATTTCCCGAGCCACCAATAACGCACATACGGAAAATCACAGTTAATTATACACTAGGAACGGCGGGACAGCACTTTTCGGAATGGGTTTAATAATTACGTTAACTACAAGCACTAAAAGCGGCTACAAAAAATAGCGAAAATCACTTTCGGGAAGACTGAGTTAAGTTTTTTTTTTTGCTGGTATTAGGGATGGGTCTTCGCTGTTGGTTCTATAAAAAGTATCGGTAATTTATCGATACATCGATACAATCGGTATTTTTATTTTCTTTCTTTTTAACTCTCTTTTTTCATTTCACCCGCAAATTTCTGATAACTCTCTAAAGCATAAATTTGTTTGATATCCAGTGCGGCCAGATTAGCTTACTTCAGGCTATTGTGGAACATTTGAAAATGGAAAAGCTTATGAAGTTTAAAACTGGCTTATAGCACGGCGTCAAATTCTCGAATAAAATGTAAATAGCTAAATAATAGCTGCTGCCCTACCGATACCGATATCGATATCGATAATACACGATTTCGAATGCAACCGAATTCGTTGGAATTTCAGTTTCAAAAGAAAGAGCCAGAAAGCTTTCGAAAAGAATGCGCTGGCTCGCTCGTTTCGTGGATCGGAGGAGGATGCTGGGCTGACGAACGGATTATTCAACGCGCCGCAAAAATGGCAACGCTCGCAAACAAAGCCCCAACGCCACGAAAGTCCCATTATTAGAAAATATCCGCGTGAAGTTTTGAAAAAATCGAGTGTAAAAGTGTTGTTTCCAATTGGCGATACAAAAACGACGGGTGCCCAAGTGTCCCGACTTAATTTTCGACTGTCTATATATAGATCCTCTGTATAGGCAAGCACAATATTGCAAATAGGTTAAATATCTAACGTCTCGGAATGGGAAATCAGCCGGGAAAGCTGCACACGCATCCTCAGAGCGGTCGCCCCAAGAAGGCCGTTCACTGGAAGTCCGCAGGCAAGTAGAATCTCCAAATGGGAGTGCCCGAGTCCTCCTAGAACGAAGGCTCCCCCGCCGCAGCTAGCAGATTCGGAAGGGGCCAGTGAACGGACAGAGGCCCACATAGCTGGCTAGGTGCTGGTGGGAGCGCTAGAAATGCTTCTATTTATAGCCACTCGCACACACTCAGTGGTTGCCGTCTTGTCTCCGTCTGTTTGGCCCCAAAAGAATGAAGCTGACTACGTCAAAGTAATGTTGTCGTCCGAACCACATCGGAAGAAACATTCATTATGTTTCAGGTCAAATACGATTGTCATCTTTCGTGCATCTGCTTATAGGGATAAGAAACCCAAGGCTGTTCCTTTACTTTGAATACTCTGTAATCAAATTGTGCTTTCAGAGCGACCCTCGCCACCCGGTCGACCGATCCTGACGCCACTGGCGCAGCCAGAGCAACAGCCCGACGTGGTCAATCTGAGGTGGGATCGGCCCCTTCATGACGGCGGCTCCCCCATTACTGGTTACACGGTGGAGCACCGTCGTATGGGCTCACCCCATTGGGTGAGGGCAACGCCCATTCCCGTGACTGGCTGCGATGTCTGCATCAGCGGCTTGGAGCCAGGATGGCGCTATCAGTTCCGCTGCTTCGCCGAGAACATTGTGGGCCGCTCAGATGCCAGCGAGCTATCGGATCCACTGACTGTAACGCTGCAGCGGAATGCGATCACCGTGCCACGATTCATTGACGAACTGGAGGACATGAATGCCGTGGAGGACGAGCGCATAGAGTTTCGGGTCCGCATCCTAGGCGAGCCCCCGCCGGAGATCAATTGGTTCAAGGATGGCTACGAGATCTTTAGCAGTCGGCGCACTAAGATCGTCAACGATAACGAGGCCAGCGTCCTGGTGATCCACCAGGTGGCGTTAACGGATGAGGGAGAGATCAAGTGCACGGCCACTAATCGAGCGGGTCATGTGGTGACTAAGGCCCGTCTGATGGTTCAGGCTCCACCCAAGATCCGGCTGCCACGCACTTACGAGGATGGACTGATCGTGGAGGCCGACGAGGTGCTGCGGCTTAAGGTGGGCGTGGCTGGACAGCCGCCGCCGGCCATAACGTGGCTCCATGAGGGCGAGATCATCGCGCCAGGTGGACGCTTCGAGGTAAGTCAAAGCCCGAGCACTGGGGGGTACCTATAACATATCCTTGCTTCGTTTTACAGATCACCAACACAGAGAAAAACTCGCTGCTCAAGATCGACAATGTGCTGCGTGAGGATCGCGGCGAGTATATGGTGCGGGCCTGGAACAGACTGGGCGAGGACAGCACCTCCTTTCTGGTCACGGTGACGGCCAGACCCAATCCGCCAGGAGCGCCCAAGCTGAACATGTCTTTCGGGAAGTCTGCTACGCTCTCCTGGACAGCGCCACTAGATGATGGTGGCTGCAAGATCGGCAACTACATAGTTGAGTACTTCCGTGTGGGCTGGAATGTGTGGCTCAAGGCTGCCACCACTAGAGCCCTGACCACTACGCTGCATGATCTAATTGAGGGATCCGAGTACAAGTTCCGTGTTAAGGCGGAGAATCCCTATGGGCTTAGTGAACCCTCGGGTGAATCGGAGCTGCTCTTTATACCGGATCCCAAGAGGGGAATAATCAAGCCAAAATCGGCTACCAAGATTGCTGGAGTAGAGAAGGACAAGGGTGAAGCCGGAGCCGGGGTTATGCAGGTTCCGCCCCGCCGGAAGACACTGTCGCCTCCACGTCCACAAGCGGATGCCTCCACGGGAATGTCCCCAAAACAGTCGCCCAGCGTGAAGCGGAAGCCCAAGCCCCAGCTCATTGACAACGAGCAGCTGCATCACGAGATGTCCTACGGCACCTCGGATCAGGCTCTAAAGATGGACGTGCGCAAGAGTCCGTCGCAGAGCAGTGCTGACTTGGCCGCCAAGTCGACCCCTGTGGGCTCCAATCCCAAATTGAATCTGACACTGGTAACCACCACTCTAGCTCCGTTGGAGAAATCGGAGGTACAGCCACGGTCGCCAAAGTCTCCAGCATTACCGCCTTTAAAGCTATTCAACATCAAGCCTGCGGCAGCTGCGAAGGACAACCCTAAGCCGAAGGACAAGTCACCAGTGCCGCCGCGACAACCGCAGCCATTGCCCACACCGCCCAAGGATAAGCCGGAGAAGACATCGCCCAATCGCAAGAGGAGTTTGAGTCCACCAAATAAGAGGCAACCGGTGCCGCTTCGTAAGAGTCCAACGCCACCCGAACCCATGAAAGCAACCGCAGCTCTTTTGCGAAGCGCTGAACCCGTTCAGCTCGGAGTCAATCAGAACGTCAGACGCTTCTCAGGACAGACGCTCAGTCCGGCCAGGAATGTGCCCACTCTGGCGCTCGCTGTGGCCTCCGGGGTAACCGCTGTGATTGGCGAGAAGCTGCCTACCATTGAGATCAGTGCGCCTCCTACGCCGCAAGAGGATGAGCTTTCTATGGCGGAGCCATCGTCATCTCCAGTGCCAGCTCCGATGATGTCGCAGCCCATTTCAAGGCGGTCTTCCAGGTCAGCCGATAAACATGATGACGTCCATACCAGCAATGAGTTCATGCTCGTCGTGTTTGATAAGAATAGCAAAGTCAAGGACAAGGACAGTGAGTATTATATATTTATATATTAATGGGATTATAAATTAAGGGATACTTTCTCGAGAGCATGCTGATGAAAAACATCCTGTAAATTTGATCTCAAAATTATACCCATCTTCCTTTCTCACCACGCAGCACAAGATTCCTTTGAGCTGGACCTGGAGGATGCCATTCAGCCGCCGCCTATCTCGATTTCAGCTCCGGATCTGGCCTTCCTGGAGTTCACCAACTTGCACACCACCTTTCCGCTACGCCGCTCTGTCAGCTCCACGGAGCTGCTGTATGAGCGGGCCATGGCGCGCTTTTATGAAGCCGTGGAGCTTGAGCAAGCTTCCAAGTCGCGCAAGACATCGCAGGATAAACTAGCGGCCACTCCAGCTCCGCGCGAACCGCCGGCCAATCTGCGCAAGCGTCTTGGCTCCATTTCGGAGGCGGAGCGTGTGTCCTTCGAGCGGAGAGCAGAGCTGCGTCGCCAGTCGGCAGACATGGTGTCCATAGCGCGCAAATGGGACTCGAGGGAGAATGTCAACGATTCGGGCAACCTAACGCGCCCTGGACACTTGCCCTTGGAGACGCGACAGGATCTTAGAGAGACTCAGGACCAGGAGGAGGTGGAGGAAGAACATTTGACGGAGAGCACTGCCGACGATAGCGAGGATATGGATCTGGACTTTGACGACGACGATGCAGATGTGGACTTGGAGTATCTGTCGCAGAGACAAAAGCAGCAGCACCAACAGTTGCAGCAGCAATCCAGCAACGACCTCGGCTCTGACTATACGGAGAGTACTGCCTCCTCGGAGCAGGACTCCATAGAAAAGTTCAAGATGGAGCTGCTGGCCCGCACGCGCTCACCCAGTCCCCGAGACCTGGAGACCTATCATCCGCGGACCATGGGCGCTGGCACCTTCACGCCCTACAGGGCACCCACTCCAGAGCAGGCTGCCGTGGTCCTCACACGTCCAGTGCCTTTGCCTAGTCCCGATTTTGTGCCTAAGCCAATCTTGAAGCGTTCCTCCAACGAACATGTAGAACAGTCAGCGGTGAGTCCCTTGCCAGCTGGTACTGCAAATGAATCTTTTGGCGGAGCCGCAGTGCCGCCACCAACCGCTGCCGCTGCCGTCGTCAACCCCAGCACCCTCAAGATGGACCTGGCTAAGGGCATCAAGTCGTTCTTCAGTCGCGACAAACGCTCGGCCACCGAGAAGAACACGGAGGCCAATGAGGAGATATCCAATCCGCTGGAGAAGACCAATGCCGCTGCCATTGCTGCGGATTTGGAAGCCAAGCGTAGGGCCAAGGAGGAGGAGGAGTTGCGCCGCAAGGAGGAGGAGCGCCTCATGCAAGAGGAGGCTCATGCAGCCGTCGATCACTACAGCGATCTGGTGCGAGAGGTAGGCAGCTCACATAGGTATCACACACCGCTCTACCTCGATCGCGATGAGTTGAAGCGGGCGGCCGCCAAGGCAGCTGCAGAGACCGATGAGGAGGACATTCTCTCGCACTCGGAGGAACTAAAGAAACGGCTTGCCAGTGGAGGCAGCGGCGATGACATGTTCCTGGCTCCTCCAGTGGTCCGAGAGCGTCGTCTCTCCATCTCGGAGCGCGAACAGTTGGTCCATGTACGTGATGCAGCTAGCAATTTGGCCATTCAGCGCTCCCCGGACAAGGCAGAGACGGATCAGGAGCAGCAGCGGGAGCTGCAGGTGTCCCAGCACGAGGAATATCTGCCGGATGAGGAGCCAGAATACCCCACTGTACTGGTTGTGCCGCCGCCAAAATCGAAAAAGAAGAGCGAATCGGAGACTGAGAGTGTCATGAGCGAGATGGTAGAGGCTCGTCCGGATGCCAGAGGACGTACACGTCTCGTGAAGGTAAAACGAGTGATAAGGCGGCGCGTCCCGTCCAGCACACGATCCCGTGACACCTCCCTAAGCAGACCGCCGCTTCCCGGTGGAACGGAGTCATCGGCCCTGGTTCTATCCACCGCCGATAGGGAGCTGCTGGAGAAGACGGCCGCTCTGGCCATCCTTCAGTCAGAGGAGCAGGCCCACGAGAAGGTCCGCTCCGCGCTGAGCTACTCCACCGATCTGGTACTCTTCCTGGTCGCTTGCTATGTGTATTTGTTTAAGGACGCCCGCCTGGTGCTACCCATCCTGGGTCTGATCATCTACCGCCAACTGGGCGATGCCGTGCGCGGTTGTGTACCCAATTGGCTGCGTCGCCGGCTAAACGGGAATGAGGGCAGTTAGACAATTGGACCAGAATCCCGGCCCAGGTCCCCTTGCTCACATGCGTTTATCGGTTAAGTTAGTTTTTATTAAATTACATACGACTTATTTATACGTCTTAAGTAAGAAAAGTTGATGGCATGCATCCATCCACCCATTCTTCATATCCCCATCCGCATATACCTCGAGTACATCATCGTACCCTTGAAATCTGTATACGTAAATCCTTGTTTCATACTACTTATTTGGGTTATTTTAAATTATTTTACTTTTCGATTTTTAGAATGGAATTTCAGCAGCAAGAAAGATATCCAAAATTTTATATATTAACCCTAAAAAATTATTTAAAATTACAAGGAAGATATCCTAATATATATTAACCATTAATAATTCATTATTCATCTAATTATTACCCTTTGCTTGCTTAACAGTCTCCCCATTTCTCGAAATTAAACGCAACGAAACATTAAGATTATGTATCAAGGACATCTTCATAAGATCCTTTCGTCCCTTCCCACAATTTATTTCGCTTTGTGTATGTATGTGGAGCTGGAGCTATGTGAAGTCCCTCATGTTATGAAGTGTTCGTTTGCGCGGTTCTTTGTGGTTTCCATCATCCGGATTGTTGGTGATTCACTTTGAAAATAAAAGGCTTAGCGTGTTATAAATTCGTATATGTGATGAGTGCTTTCTTTGGCCAAGTTCTTGGCTTGTTTACCCATCCGCCGGAGACTTCCGCGGGGAATTTAAAAGTGGATAAAGCTATAAACAGATCGAAGAAGCGGTCTTATCGGAATGACGACAGTTGTCAACAAGAGATGCTGTTGCGCCAAATGCCGGCGACTATCGCTATCAGCAGATAACTCACGCGGAGGTATAAAAGCAACTGCTAGTAGCGGTTACCTATCATCTTTTCTCGTCATGGCTTTCGCTCTGGGCTGGCTCTTCCTGATCACCCTGGCCACAGGATCATCTCTGGCCCTCTGGACAGCTCCGCAGCCTGGCATTGCCACCGATGGACTTAACCCTCAGCCGCCACCGATTGCTACCTTGGCTCCCCCACCCACGTTGTCCCAGGATCTGGACGAAATCCAGCGGTTGATTCAGTTCAAGCCCCTGAATCAGCTAATAGTGCGTTACCTGATCAACGATGCCCAGTTCCAAGCCTTCGTGAGGATCATCAATAGCAATGCAGCATTCACTGCCCGCTGGCGTCTGCGTTCCCAGCCGGAGATCATCCTGTTCCAGCAGTGGGTCGACCAACAGCTCCTGGCCTCGGGTGGCGCCTTTGAGATGGAGGAACAGAAGCTGAAAGTGACCCTATTGAACCAGTTTCCCTATTGGTCCGGTACTGTTTTCGGCTGGCAAGGATTCCTCAACGAGGCGCAGCTCTACTTCCCGCTGTATGCCATCCGAGCCCACATCGATGCCAAGGTGCTGCAGCAGGGCATCTTTGCTCAGTTCTGGACCCGAGTTCAGGGCCTCCAAGTGGTCTATGAACGTTGGTTAGCCTTGGTGGAGACTACCCAGGTTGTAGGTGAACTTCAAATGGCTGGCATCGACACAGTCCAGTTGGATGGCATCATTCGCGAGCTCTTTGGCTGGAATGTGGTGAATGCAACCACAACTGTTGCGCCAGCAATTCCAGTGGCTCCCACTATCATTCCGGGAGCAGTGCTCCCTCCAGTTAACGCTGGTCCTGTAATTGTCTAGGTGGCCAAAATCAATCAATCATTTTACCTAGGCGGTTGATTGTACTATATACGAAATAAAAATATGGATACAGGATTCATTTGTTAATTATAACAGAGTAGCTAGAGAGAGAAAAAAATTACATTTTAAGCTTTTAGATTGTTATTAAGGATTACCTTCCCATCACTGTGAATATAGCTACATCGTATATTTGGATGATCATTACTTAAGACCGAAGTCTTCAACAAACAAATGGGCACTAACTACATCTACGTCGAGAAACGATGGACTGCACATCGTATTCGGGGTAAGAGCAAACTCAAAATTTAAGTTTGCCTAGCGTTTCGGAGACTTTTTTGGCATTGGCCGGCTTTTTCCTGCTGTCCTTAATGGGCGCCACAGCGGCCTTGGGCTTTTTCACCACCATATCCTTGTGCAGCGTCTTCAGACTTGCATCTAGCTTCTCCTGCTTATCCTTGACAGACTCCTTGATCTGGAATTCAAGCTTGTGAGTCGCGGTATTCCTTTTTGCAGAAGCTTCCGTCTGTGCCACACTCACCTGCTTGAGCTTGCCCTGCACTTCCTTGGGCTTCTTGCCCTTGCCCTTGCTGCTGTTGGCCACCTTGAACACGTTGTTGGCCTTCTTTGACTTATTCAGCGTGGTCTTGGGCTTGCTGGCACCCGGAGCCACCTTCTTGTTGTTCGCCTTGTTTCGACCCATCTGAAAGTAGATATAAAGAGAGACACATTTCACTTGCTTGAAAGTTACAACTTTATTTATCAAACATTAAACACATTTCACTTTGTTGGCTGAATTTTGTAGATCAGATTCGATCTCGTTATCCTCCTGTGCGCATCGCTTTCTTGTGATCAACTCCTCCTTGGATGTGGTCAGTAGCTGGTAAGTTAATCGAAAGGAAACTCTGTACATGTCCTTGTTAGGCGCCACATTCCGTACAAAGCTAATGCCTTGGAGGAGACTGTCATCTAGAGTGGCTCCGAGATGCTTCTCCGCCAGCTCCTGCACCAAGGCTTTGGTGTTTTCTCCCTTGGCAAAGGAGTAAACATGAACGGTGGGATAGACTACATTCTCTGGCAATTCCGCTAGATCCTCCACCCTGTAGAGACAACGAAAAGCGTCCAAAAACTCCACAGCCAAAGCGGGTAGATTCATTGTTAAATGGATGGCGTAGGACGAGGTGTCCGTTGTGAGAAGACGTTTTAAGAGATCCTCCCGTAACTCCTCCACAATAAACTGTCTGCCATCCTTGTTAAACATCTTGATATGTGGAAGGCACTTGTTTCGTTTTGCATTGTGCTGCAGCCAGTGAAAGCTCACAGGATTTAGGTCGTTAGCCAGGACATGGCAACGCTTCTTCGCCGCCGGAACACTAAACGGACCAACGCCGGCGAACACGTCGTAGAGGACGTCACCGGATTTCAACATCTTAACGATACGCTCGTGCTCTGTGGAGAGACGCGGATTCCAGTATACCTTGGAGAAGTCAAACTCGAAGGGCACGCCGTTCTCTTTGGTCTCAACCTGGTACTCCGCCTCTCCACAGATTAACTCTAGCTGAAAGTTTCGGTAGGTGTTGTCGATGCTCGCCGCCTTGTTGACCACCGTCCGGCAGTTGGGCAGCTTGTCCCGCAGCACCTGTCCGATAAGCTGCTTGTACGGCTGCAGGTGATCGCGGAGGTTCAGGTGTGCGATGTGACCGATGCGAGAGTAGGAGGTGAGACCCTCCTCATCGGCAGGCAGTACACTCTTCAGGATCTCGCTGGCGCTCCAGTTTTCGTAGCCCAGTTCGAGTTCCGCAAAGAAGAAGTGCTCCTGCGTCACTTCCTGCTTCTGTAGCTCTTCTGTGGGCAAGGATTCCCAGTTCTTCACGGGCGTGGGATGCAGCAGGATCTCCCGGGACTGGTCCACAGCCCGTACAGGATGTAGATGCTCCATTTTGAGCAGCAGTTTCTTGACCAACGGCATCACACGCTGCACCTGCGACTCGGGGAGCCGTAATCTCGGCACTTGAATACTCTTCTGGAAGCGCTCCCGCTGCAGCTCTTGCATGCCACGCACCGAGGCGGGTGGCTGCAGATCCTGACACTCCATATTCCGAAAGTAGTGACGTAAACGAATGGCTATAGTCGTTATTCGTGGTACCTTAACTTGGGCCACCATAAACATCCAAACACGTGTGTCTGCTGTATGCAGTGTTTTTTTTTCGAAGCGTAGTGGATCCGGCGAAGACTTGGAACTAACCAGCACTATGTGGAGCTCTTGGAGATCCCCTTAATTGCGATCACTCTTTAAAAATACCTCAAAAAGTGGCCAAATTATTGGATATATCCACAAGATCCGTAAACAAACGCAGTGAAAACAGTGTGACCGCCTACCGACCGTTAAAATATTCTAAGTAGGCCACACAAATAAAATACTGAAAAATATAGTTCTGTTTTGAAATTATAGCAACAATGATAGCTCTGCTATAAATTTAAATTAAGTAAAAAGTAATAAAGAAATTTAGGTTTAAAAACTTTGAGATTTTTCTATAAAATCAGCAAAAACATTTCAAGATATTTTAATAGTAATAGAAATTATTAGTTATTTTGTAACAAACACTAATGTGTTCTAATGTGCAACTTTAATTTCGGTTGAAACCCACCAGAAATGTTTTAAAAATCCAATTTCTTTAAAAAATCATCAAATTTAACGAATTAAAAGATTCCAAAGTAAAGTAAGCACAATTTTACAATTTTAGTCACTTTTTAAGTTTTATTTAAAAATAAAAAGTCAATTATTTAGTTTTGGTGATTAATCATTACACAAATTAGCTTTTATAGCATACAAATTATGCACATTCGCCTAAGATTCTTTTACAGATCATTACAAAAATATGTTGCATCCTGTGTCTTTTTATTCAAGCAACTACACATTATATTTATGCCATTAATATATATATAATATATCAATCGATGTGCGCGAAGAAAACTTTGGGGCTGAACTTGAATCGATTTACAATTTGTGCAAGTGTATCCAAGGGCTCCTCCTGCTTCAAAATGGACCCAGCAGGCAGGTGCCAAGTGCATATTTGCATGAGTACTACGTACAAAAGCAGATTTATTATTTAATTTTCGTCGTAGTTGTCCTGGATCGTTTAATGTACACGTATATAACTATCTTTAGCGTGGCAGAAACATACAAGTATAACAGTTAAAAAAGTGGGGGCAAACCGAAAAATATATAAACAACGTCGGCACTGAGCAATTTTAGCAAGTTAGAGTTAGATTAAGGGAAGCCTGGGCTCGTTCCACTTGCCTCCGCCATGTGGAATCCAAATGACATTACTACAATTAAATAAATAAAGGCAAAACGCTTGCTTAAAGTAATTACACCACGGAGCTGCAATCGAACCGAGCAGGATCAACCGACGGTCCTTATCGCCGGTAGCGCCCCAAGTATGCCCTGCAGTTGGGGCACGAGTGATGTACGTCCATGCAGTCGTCAATGCAGCACGGTATCAGGCAGCATCCCAGCCAGCATCTACAGAAGGAGAGATATTAGGATCAGTGATTCCAGAAAGTATGGTAGCGTCTGGTTGTTCCTTCTCTAACTCACCCAAATAGGGCAATCAAAAATCCAGACAAATAGGCAATCATTCCGGGCTCGGTGCGTGTGGTCGTCTCAATCTCGGCGTGACACGATGGACAGATCATGTGTGTCGAGGACCGGCTAATAGGCACTAATGTAGTCACTATGGTTGTATTGGTGGTAGCGGGAGCCACTACGGGTGTGTAAGGGCCCACGGGCTTGACGCCGCCCACCGCCTCCTGGTATGAGGGCGGCGCCGATGGTGGCGGCACATAGGTGAACTGCGGCGGAGCACTGCCCGGCTTACTCATTATGGATTAGGCTTAGGCTGGTGCTACGAAATGCACTTGTTGGTTACGTTTGGGCTAGAAATAGAAAAGAAGAATTTTATTAATTTTACATAAAAAAACTAAATACACGCCTGTATATTATGGTTCACACTATTAAATTCGGTACACACTTATGATCTAGACCTTAATTTAAACAATTTTCTTATTGATTCCATGTGGTTCTATCATTTAAGCTATATCATCCACACAAATAATTAAATTTAAAGGGAATTCTACATCGCATGGTTTTACGGGTCAATAATGGAGAATATAATTTAATATTCTTTCTTTCTTAATTCTCTTAGAATATATTTTAACCGTTGAACTAAGAATTAGGTTACATATTTCACAAATAAATCAGTTCGAAAGGTAAACAACCAGCAACGAGTGGATTTGATTTAAAAAACGTTGTCTGAAAATAGCACAGAGCCCAATGGCCAGCGTCCACGGCGCCTCTATGAGTCACATGCACTCTGTTCTATTCCTTTTGTATTTGGCACGCATCCGAATCTTTTTGAGAACGGAGCACGATTCTGATTCTCTAGAGAGGCATCCAAACATGCTCCAAATAGTTGCAAGTCAGTACACTCAAAGGAAACAGACGATTTTGAATGAAATTTGATCAGTTTTTCATACAATTTACCTTACTTATTTAAACTATTTGTTCCTTTGAAAAAAGGTTATTTTGAAATGAACAAAATATCAAAAAGAAAATACACTTTTTTGTAGGTTAAAAAAATAAAATCTTTGAATCAATATTTATCCTTATTTTTATATGCAAATTTTATCGTCAAATTTAAATTTAAAAAACTCATAGCTCTGCCAAAAAAACAGTAATTTTATTTCCGAAAGCGTTCATATGTTATTTTTTATTAGCTTAAAAAATCTGCATACTCTTTTTAAGATTTACAAAAATTGAAAATTTTGCCAATTTTTGACAATTTTAACGATGTAACCCCTTATAAAATTTTGAAATTTTGAAAAATTATCAAAAATTTATTTTTTGATCCTACATGGCTAAATCGATTCGGCAGTTGATGCTGATTAAGAGTATATATGATTTATAGGGTCGCAAGTGTCTCCTTCAAGCTTCCGACAAGCTTCTGACTGAAATTATAATACCCCTCAGGCTATAAAAGTAACCTTTAATTTTCAATATTTATCTATTTCTTTTAGTTTCCCTCAGTGTGTTTTCATATACATAAATAAGGGGCAGAGCTCAATAATACGGTGGCCGTCACAAGGCAATTAGCAATTGAAATCCAACTGAGGAAGTTGAGTACAAAGTACATTCATTTACCCAATTGGGAGCAACAATCGGAGTTTGTCGGTGGATTTTCGACGAAAGCTCTCCCTTAAGATATGTGGAAATGGTTTTATCTTTAATATATTTCGAAAACTGAATTAGACTTCCATTGACTTATTGCGGTGGACAATGACCTGCACCTCATCCGAACTGCGCCAACTTTCACCATTCACTCGTTCAGGGAGGCGATGATTGCTTGCATACAACATGCTGCTCCGAGCCGCGATATCCACAGTTGCAGGCGGAAGTGTGGAGAACCAGATGCTGGTCTTGACTTGGCCAGAACGCCAACGACCAGCAGCTGCACTTGGCGGAAATAACTACATATAGAGAGATACGAGATACTAGTGCCAAGTGGGCGATGTGCATGCAACGATCGAGAGATCCCAATGAATCAACTTTAATTCGGTTTTTACTCGTTCAAAGCGATAGCGCTAATGGAATTAGCATCTGAGCGAAGTTTTTCTTAATTTCCCCCACTTGACAGACTAACTATAGACGTAATATATTACTCATGATAAACTGTGACGATAGAGACTTTTCAGAGTCACATATCATTCATCCCATCCGTTCTATGTTTGTGCAACCGCAGAGCTTACGTCAGGCGAAAAGACTCTGTCCGCGCCTTCATTGTATCTGAGAGCTTGGAAATCAGAATCTTTGCTTGGGAAATGCGATAGTCTCGCATCGAGACTTGCCAGGTCTACCTAAAGTATATATAAAGCTTGCCACGGCGACATTAACTAACTCACTTTGGTAGCTAAAATGTATTATTTATAACTCTATGCGTCTTGAAACTTGGGTTGTCTTTCATGTTTGGCTTTAGTCTGATTATCTTATCTATTTTTGAGTTGTATTAAACTGAGGAACGTACTGAGACTTGTTTTGAAAATGCTTGCGAAAATGTAAACAGTTGCACAAATGCCTTATCTTATCTAAAGTAAATGTATTTTATTTATTCTATACAAATTTTTGTTTTTAAACACAAGAAAACATCTTAAAATGATCTTGCAAGCCAAAATATTACTTTCATATATTTCTAAACAACAACCATATATTCTGATATTACCCTTCGAGAGGGTATAATTAATTAGAATTCAGCTGTGTATGGCTTTGTGAGTAGTGTACAAGGTCTTTTTGTCTGCCGTCCAAAGCTTCTTTCAATCAAAAGAGATTTGCAACAACAAAAAAATGCAATAGAAATAAAAAAAATAAAGTGCCTTAATATGTATTTAATTTTAGCCTTTGTGTTAATTTCTAGGCAGCGAAAAGGAATATGTAAATGCCATGTTAATCGAGTTTTAAGCCCGAGGGGTGTTATTTATTTACCCAAATTGCCGTAAACACAATTAGATAAACCAGAAAAGAGAATAATTGCAGACATTTCGTGGCAAATTGAAGGAAAATGCAATGGAAATTGCTCACAATTACTGGAATTTAATTGGAATGCTTATAATGTGTTTGCATTTGCCCGTGAAGCCTATCTGACCTATGATCTTTAATAAATCTCAGCAAATACAAGCATAATGTGAATTTTTCGGTGCTGATAATGGAAAAAACTCTTTTACTGTTTATTTTTTAATTGCAAAACGCAAAACTGACCCCAATAGTGAAATACTTTAAAGTTCTTCATAGAAAAACACGATTAGTAAACAAAAATAGGTACTATATCAAAAATATAGGTACACTGTGCAAAAATAAAAGTAGTAATGGCTAACACACTTTTAAACTAAGAAAATGTAGTTTGAAAATCGTGAAATAGGCCCCAAGTTGGTATTTTGAGTTAAGTTAATCCCTTTGCGACCTTGGAGCCGCCCTTTTGAACTGTTTTCTGAAAACAGAACCTGTCTCGACTTCTCTCATAACGGTGATGATGATGTTTCCAATGATGTGTACATCGCGTGTGCTCTGTGTGTTTGTGTGTGTAATATCTTCACACCAGATGTTTTTTGGCCGATGCCACAGATGACGTAGTCGCGCCAAAAATAGACGCACTCGTGGGCGGGAAGGACGCTCGCGGGAGCGGATGGTGGGGGGACACAAGAGCAGAGGTGGAGGTGTGATGGCGGTTTACAGGTGTGTGTGTGTGTGTATGTGTGTGTCAGTCCAAATGAGGCTGCGTCGTGTCGCAATTGTTGCTTTCGCAATGAAATCCTTGCACTTTTGCGTTCACTTTACACTTAAGGACACTGCATAATCACAAATACACGCATACCGAACCGTGACGCCAGCAGCCAATTTAATTTGCGCTAATTTTTAATGGATATTTTTGTTCACAACCGCACATGCACGCACTCAACTACAAACGAATTTTTGTTCTTCGTGAAAGATAAAACGTTTTACCAAGACCGTCGTTCTATTTAGCTGCCCTTTTTTAGCCGTTTTACGGCCTTGATACACCTGCGCACAGAAATTCTTGCGAAAGCGAGATTGTTACCTCAAATATTTTAAGCGAGCGAAAAATAATAATAATAATCACGGTGCTCAATACATCGATGTATCGGCGATGTATCGATGTTTAGGAAAAAAATTCAACTTCGATACGATGTTTAGAACAGCAATTTCAACATCGATATATCGATGTTTTTACCAATATCGTTTTCATTCCGTGGTCTTAGACCACACGCAAAAAGAAGGGAAAAGGGTAATATAGCGCTTAAATATTATTTTTATATTGTTGTTTTAAGAATATGATGAAACTTCATTGAAATCGTTAAATTGTCTGGATGTCTTTTTCAAAATGAGCGGGTAAACATTTCTCCTAAAAGCTTTGATGTATCGATGCATCGATGTACTTTTGTTGAAAACATCGAATTGGTTACACTGCCATAGATCGATGTATCGATCAATTACCGACACTTTTAATAGCACTTAACAGCAATGACCATCCCTAATAGTAGCAAAACAAAATTTACGCCGGAAATTCGGGAATTGCTGCCCCTTCGGGAGCACAGGTGCGAAAGATGCCCGAATTTGGTGTTCGGTAACCAGAGCCACTACCAGCTCCATCTGCGGCAGCGCCACAAGGTGGTCATAGCGCCCGAGCCAAGCGGAAAAGTAACCGAGTTTCATTGTCCTGTGGAGAAGTGCATCTACCATGAGGCCATCAAGGGAGCCCGTAGCTTCGGCAGTTTGCGCCTGCTGCGTCAGCACTATCAGAAGAGTCATCTGGAGAAGTACAAGTGCCAGGAGTGCGGCGAGAAGTTCCTGCTGCAGCGGCACCTTGAGAAGCACCAATGCTCCGAGCACAAGTGTCCCGTTTGTGAGTTGACCTACAACAGCAAGGCTGGACTGAGGACGCACATGCGGCGCAAAAACCACATCGTGGAGGAAGAAGAATCTGACAAGGTGGCCATACCTTCTTTGGCCACATGGAAAAGGCTGAATCAGCAGCCTAAAACGCTTTCTGGGGAGTCTGACGTCCTACCGGCAATAGAGGTGAGCCCTGAGACACCGGTGGAGGAGCCAGAAGAACATATTCTTTGCTTCCTGCCCATTGTGGATGTTGAGTACCGGAATACGCAGCTGCAGTCAGAAAAACTGGACATGGAGACCCAGACGGAGGAGGTCGACGACCTGGAGGAAATCAAGAACGAGGTACTGGCACCCTTGCTGCGAGATATCCAAACCCAAACGCCCGATACCCGCGGAGACATTGGAACGATGACGGATGAATTTCCCGAGGAGCTGCAGCCTGTGGAAGAGCAACAGCTTCAGCAGCAGCAGCCAAATGCAGGGTCAGTTGAAAGCAGTTTTCCCTCCTATCCCGAGAATGAGCCCCTGTTTGGCCTGCAAACATCCGCCCACATGTACACCCAGACCTGCGACGAGCTGTTCGAGGAGCTCGGCCTGTCGCATATTCAAACCCAGACCCATTGGCCGGATGGTCTGTACAATACGCAGCACACGCAGACCTGTGACGAGATGCTGGACGAACTGGAGTTCCTGGAGAACTTTCAGTCGACGTACACGCAAACCAAGTGGCTGGACTGGCAGGAGAACGGAGAAGAAGGGAGTTAGACTCTTGTTTTCCTAGAATATATATTAAGTTACAATAGCTTTATAAAAATCATAAAGCTATTGTTATAAAGCCATTTATAATACAAAAGTTATTGTAATAATAAGTCACATTATTTCATTAATCTAAGCAGACTTTGTAGCGAGGTCAGTTGGTATTTGTCTTAAGGCGAGCCACCCCGACTTGGCCAGGAGCAGCTCGGAGCATTGGAAAAAACAGTAACTGCAAAAACTCAAAGCCATGTAATTGCCCACGCCGCTGAGGTATGCTCCGCGCATCAGAAAGTTGCCAATCTCCTGTCCGCTAATGAAGTATACATTGGAGAAAGCTGCCGGGATGAAGAGCTGGGTAGCCAGAATGGCGTAGAGCCGCTGGGCGCCAACATCACCCAGATACCGCTGTGTCAAATTTTGATATCCCGGCATAGATATCAGTGCCTTAAAGAGCTTCTCCGCAGCCAGGCAGAGGAAGTTAAGGATGCTCCAGATGAGCACGTAGGTGTAGCAGCCATGCCATACGAACACAAACGCAAAGGTCAATGCGGTGGCTCCCAACTTTGCAGCTGGCGAGGAACGCCGTGTGCACAGTTCGGCGTAGATGTTCTGGAAGAGGAATTCGTAGAGACCCTCATCGAAATACTTCCACATGTCGGAATAGAAGTGGATGCGTCCAATACAGCGAGGTCGCTTTGGAGCCGGGATCCCGTCCTGCAATGCAAAGGTGATCCCCAGGCCATAGGTGATCACGTAGTACAAGAAGAAGAACTGGCCCATGAAGTAGCCTGCGGAGTGCTGCCAGAACACCGAATCCATCAACTCCACCATGTGCACGTCCCGCGACATGTAGTGTATGTAAAAGTAGTGAAGGGCGAACTGCATCACCAGCCACCAGACCGCACTGCGCAGCACCCCGCCTACGAAGCCCAGCCAGTCCTGCTGCCCATTCTTTTGCCTGAGGGAGAATCTCTGGTAGCTGATGATAGGTCCGTAGGTCAGACAGGGAAAGTACATGGCGTAGCCCAGGTACTGAATGAGGCTGTACCGCTCTTGGTGATCCTTCTGGGCTCCCATCTTGGAGAGCGCATAGCTGCAGCCGCGAAGCAGGCTCCACGACATAGTGACTATGACCATGACATATTCCGTGTAGCCCACACGATCCGTCCACCAGGCATTCTTCTGCATCAAGTTTATGCACAATATCCAGCTGGCGGACAGGAGCCACACTGTGATCTTGGAGCTGCTACACAGAGGCACCAGATAGTAGCTACCTATCAGCAGGGCTAGAGCCAATCCCGACGTCCAATCGATGTTAAAGCCAAGGGCCAATGCGCACACCACGACGAAACCCTGGCACTGGAATCTGGGCCACTTCCAACGAATAACTCCCTGGACGACCGCATGGAGCAGGTAGAACGGCCAGAATTTTACCATAAAGTCTCCAAAGTTCTCCAGTTCGTCGTTGCTATCATCACGCCGGCGATCGGCTGCGGGATACAGGCTCCAGCCTTTCGGGAACTGGAACTTGGCCTCCGCAAGTATGATATCCCTCAGGCCATAGATCTTGCTCAGCCCAATCGCTATGTAGGCAATGTAGACGCCAAAATAGACCACTATCTCGCTACGGCTTAGCAGAGATCGTTTGATTTTGGACATTATTGGACCGACGAACACCACATCCCGGGTAAATATTGTGTTAGGGATGTGAGCGATGTGATTAACTATCGATATACTTTAACAACTTCCGGGGGAAGGAAAGAAACTTTAGAGGGGAGGGGAATGAGATCTTTACAATATTCGTAAGATAATTAATACTATTGTTTGTTCTTGTGTATAATTTTTGCTTATAGAAGTTGAGAAAGTAGATAAACACATCGTCGGGGATAACTTAGTTTAGTTTTCTTAATTTATTCATAATTTATAAATTATGAAGCTGCGAACAATAATGAGACATACATGCTTAATTAATGTTTCTGCTAATGGTATCTACAATTAGAGCTATGTCTACTATTGAAGCTTCTGCTTCGCTATTATTAATATTGGTTTAGTTAAAGGTTAAACTAAATCGAGCTATTCTTGAAGGGAAGATGAACATTGATGTGAGGACGCAGACACTTGAACGCTTAACCTATAGCTCCTAAGGGGTTTATCTTATCAGAGAATCGGTGGCGGCTTCCTCCTCCTAGTTTAGTATATCGTCGTACTCGTCCTGCAGTTCCTTCTTCACTTTTCGATCTTCGTTCGACATCCGTCGTTGCAGGTGTCGCCAGAGCGTGCTCTTGGGGATCTCAAACAGGTTGGCTGCGTGGTTCTGCGACATGCCCTCGTTGACGCAGGCATGCACCGCCTTGGCCAGCTTGTCGCGCAGCTCGTCCTTCGGTGTCGTGTCCCGCCGGCGGCAAGACACAAAGTTTGGCAGGCGGCCCTGGGCCGACAGACGCACCTTGTGACGGTGCAGTGTTGACATGGGTATGCGGAGATCCTGGCTAATGTTCTTCAACGAGTCGCCGGTCTTCAGGCGCTCGTAAGCCTCCAGAAGTGATGGCCTTTCGCGATTGCTGCGCATATAGGCGGGATTGGTGCGCACGCGACGCCACAGTACCGTCTTGGAGATGTCGAAGCGATCCGCGGCCTTCTGAAGGCTCAGCCCCTCGATGATCACAGCGTCCGCCGCGAGATCCAAGGCGTCGTTGATATCATCCTTTACCTCGCGCTTAAGCGATCCATACTGTTCTTGTCGATGGGGCTTAGGTGGCAGTCGCTTGACGGCCTTCGGATTGCACGGACGACGTACACGCGGCTTTCCGCCGCCGCCCAGCTTGCGCGGCTTTATATCCAGAATATCCTCCTCGTCCACCAGATCCTCATGCAAGTTGTCGTCGTCATCCATTTCGGCGGCAGTGTTTAACTCAACCAGGGGATCGGATGGAGCGTAATCCTCCTCCATTATCTGTGTGTCTGGTTCTTCGGGATCATCGGCTATGTCCTCTTCCACTTCCTCGTCCACCAACTCTGCGTTCTCCTGCGCGTTACCCTGGGGTTCCATCTTCGGTAAACTGGATGTGGACTGAGTGATGGTGAAGGTGCCTGTGTTCTCGGTGAGAATGAACTGGCTGCCGTTTGTGTTGCCGTCCATGTGCTCAATGGAGTAAGTTATCTTCGGTGCATCATATACGTCTAGGTACTCCAGCGGGCGACTGGGCTCGGCTAAAACAGTGGTCGGAACGGCTACCAATGGCTGCTCACCCTCTTCCTCCTCTCCCTCGTCCAGCAGCTCGGCCTGAGCAATCTGGAGACCAGTTATCGACTTGGCCGTCTCCACGGCCAGCGATCCGTTGTCTGGATCGGCACTAGGCGAACTGACGGTTGGGTTGCACTCGAAACTTATGGCCGACTTGATGCCAAGCAGGTTAATTGCCTCAAGAAACTCGGACAGTGAGGCTGATGACAGGCTCGTTTCGCCCATGTAGATGAACGACATCATGCTCTCGAGAAGCTCGCCCCGTATGTCGGGCAGGATGATGGTGGCCTCCTGGCCCGGCGGGACGTCCACCAGGATGTTGCGCATCAGGTCACTGCAGGTGCTTAGCACGAAGAGGTGGGCACGCACCCGGGTACCGTCCCTGGAGGCCAGGACCACCTCGCAGGTCTGGTTGTCGTTGCGCAGTGAACGCTGTATCTCCATTAGCGTAGTCGAGTGGCCCATCCACTTCAGGTGATTCTGCAAACGTTTAAACGGCTATGAGTGCACCTGATCTCCAGGAAAACAATTCCGCGTTCCACTTACCATTTTGTTGTGTTTTGTTTTCCAATTGATTTCCACAGTTCTCTTAAAGTTCAATTCATGCAATTCCAAACGCGACGCGAAGCCAAAATGACACTGAACCAGGGTTACAGAAAGTCAAAAGGGTTTTGGTATTTTTTATTTTAAAAATACTAACGGTTGTGGCTTTGATTATTTTCGCGAATATTTCATGTATTGCTTGTTGAAGGTAATTGCAATATTATTGAAGAAAAAACCAATTCTTAACCAAATTTGTATGTACATTAATACAAAATTTTACTTTAAATATAAATTCTTAAATGTTTATCAAACAAAATTAAGATTATTATATTATTGTCATCTATCTATCATCTTTTTAACTTAAGGGTATACACTTATTGGAACCAAGTTAGTCTGGTCTTTTTTTAGTATTTTCCGGCCCATTTTCGGTACAATGAAATCTCAACCAGGGTCCCCGAATGCGTTCCAAATTCATAATTCCGTCCGCCCTGGGGACTACAACAACAATATTGACATTTTGGCATTACATAAATTGTCAAAAAACGAAGTGCAATTGTTAAATTTCTATTAAACAATTCCTACGAATGGCGGCCTTAATCAGGAATCTGGGTGCCCGGGCCGCTGTCGCCGCTTTGTCGGCCAAACATGGTGGGTAAATGTTGTGAATCAAGAGCTCCAATTGATTATTTCCTAACCCCTCAATATTTAGTGGTGCCCGCTGTAGGCTCAGCTGCTCTGCGGATGTCCAGTACGGCGCCCGTGGATTCCAATAAAGCGGATAAGCGTGAGTAACGGTTTGGCTACCTCCTGGAGCTCACTACATCATCGATATCGCCCCCGACAGCCACTGTCCGCAAGCCAGATGCCGCCGCCCGCACTAGTCTCTCGGATTTCGGGCGCTATGTGGCCGAGTGCCTGCCCAAGTATGTGCAGAAGGTGCAGCTGACCGCCGGCGATGAGCTGGAGGTACTGATCGCTCCGGACGGCGTGGTGCCGGTGCTGCAGTTCCTCAAGGACCATCATCAGGCGCAGTTTACCAACTTGGTGGATATTGCTGGCGTTGATGTGCCCTGCCGCAAGAACCGCTTCGAGGTGGTCTACAATCTGCTTTCGTTGCGGTACAACTCGCGTGTCCGCGTCAAGACCTACACCGACGAGCTAACACCACTAGACTCGGCCTGCGAGGTGCACAAGGCGGCCAATTGGTACGAACGCGAGATCTGGGACATGTACGGCGTGTTCTTTGCCAACCATCCTGACTTGCGTCGTATCCTCACCGATTATGGCTTCGAGGGCCATCCCCAGCGCCGCGACTTTCCCCTCTCCGGTTACGTGGAGCTGCGCTACGATGACGAGAAAAAGCGGGTTGTTTGCGAGCCGCTCGAGTTGGCTCAGGAGTTCAGGAAGTTTGACTTGTCGGCGCCCTGGGAGCAGTTCCCCAACTTCCGCAACGCTAATCCGCCAGCTGAGGTTGTTCCCCAACAGCCGGCTCCGGCCAAGAAGTAATCCCGCGTCACCGACGGTTCGTTAACTGGTAATTAGATCAATAAATGGAGGTACGAGATATGTTATGCCCAAACAAATGAATATTTACTGATTATTTTTTAATAGGTATTTTTGTTTTTATTAAGCTCATTTTTCAGTTTTTTAAATCACATTAACATTAATTATGCCAGAGTGTGCGGGTAAGCGTTTTCTTTCTGTAGTTTTGTACTTTTTATACCCCTGCAGGGGTATTATAATTGTATTCTAAACTTTGTAACGCCGTGAAGGAAATTTCCGACCCCTTAAATCATATATTCTTAATCAGTATCAACAGCCACGTCGATCTAGTCATCTCAGGCAGGAAATTTTATTTTTTATTGTTTTTTCCAAATTGTATAAGGGGTTAGATTGTTAAAATGGTCAAAAATTTATAAAAATTTTAATTTTTTTAAATTATAAATTGAGTATGCAGATTAATTAATCTATGAAAAACTAACATAGGAAAGCTTTCCGAATTAAATTTAATGCTTTGTTGGTTTAGTTATGAGTTTTTTAAAACCATATACAAATCTTGATAAATGTTGATTTAAAGAATGCGAATATTTTAACCTTAGTTAAGATTGATTTCCGATTCGATCTTATAATTCAATTGCAAATCGCCAAGGGTTTATAAAGTTCGGATTTCCGAAGCTAGTTTCTTTTTAAATATCAGAAAGTTGTAATTTTAATTGATCTAAAACAAACCAAACCTTATTATAGTTAATTACACAAGATGATATACAAATAGAAAAACACATCCGTATATTGGACATTAGATGGAAGAAGGAAGAATTAATATTTGTCGGATCGAGAAACTAAGCGTTTATTGAATTTAAACAAGAGGAGCTTCTAGTTTTATTAATTATT
Organism: Drosophila bunnanda; assembly: GCA_035046265.1. Classification (NCBI taxonomy): domain Eukaryota; kingdom Metazoa; phylum Arthropoda; class Insecta; order Diptera; family Drosophilidae; genus Drosophila; species Drosophila bunnanda. The sequence goes on from JAWNOB010000075.1 coordinate 13,019,268, forward strand.
TTTCATAATTCAAAAGTAATTAATAATTTAAACCTTTTCACCAGTAGTTCTTTTTATTTTATAACTATTAAAAACAATGATGTAAAATCTGATACTTTTTCCATTTAATCAATTAGAATTGCTTGATTCGTCGTCACAAGTTTTTATTTTATTTCGTTATCGATTACAATATATATAACTTTACACTCAGAGTTAAACAAGCCCCGAATCCGACTCCATCTAGGGATCCCGGGGATCGATCACTACACGTGTGCATATTTCATTATATGCTACATATAAAACATTTAGTAAAACAATTGTAGTTTCTTGTGGGCCTCTTGACAATTCGTGCGCCTGCGCAGCGGTGCCCGGCAAATGGTGCTGGGACGTACTTAAGTATAGACCGAGGTCGAGTCGGATTGGGTGAGGAGTAGTTGTTGTTGTAGTCGTAGTTGTACTTGGTGAAAATCTAATCGTAATTCGAGCTTCAGAAGTCGCACCGCTTGGCTGCTGCACCGCAACGTATTTTCATTTTTATTCTGTCACTTTATGATTTTTTTAGTTTGTATCGTTTTTTTGTTTGTACAATAACATACACATATACATATAGGTACATACACACATAAACATAGTATTACATTTAGCGATTCTACAAAAAAGTCGAGCTACTCCGCGGAGTGCTCCCAAAGTTTTATTTTTTTTCCTGCTGCGTGCGCTTGAGCACGGCTCAAAAACAAATCTCCAGCGTTGCATCATTGCTCCGCCCTCGCCAGTCCCTGTGCTCCTGAGTCCCCAGGATGCATAGGCTGGACAACAAATGAAAATTTCGATGCAGGTTCGATCAATCAATCGCGCATCCTGCTGACAAAAAAACAAATTTGACAGACAGCCGACCGCTCGGGTGACCGCCTATCTGGGTGATCCTGAAGCAGGGTCATCTTCTTGGCGACGTGTCGTGTCACAAATACAAATGTACGGGCTCCAGCTCCTGATGATTATATCGATTCCGTCTTGGTATAATGCCGAGCCGAACTGCTGCCACCACCACCGCCACCAGCGGAAACGTAGGGCGATGCCTTGCCACTGCTACTGCTGGCCGAACCCGATCCTGAGCTTCCACTGAGCAACTGATTCTCGCCGGCTCCCGCCGCTCCGCTTGAACTCGCGGCGGCGGCGGCCGTCTCGTTGTCGAGCCGCGCATGGTACTCCTGGAAGCACGGCACAATGCATAAATTCGTCTGGCACTCGGGGCAATGGTATTTCGTTTTGCGGCGCAAAATTCGGCCATGCCCATCGATGGTATTCCAGCAGAAGTTGCAGCCCAGCGCCGGACCCGGCCGGATGACGGGGCAATGACTAGAACGCGGATTCTCCAAGGTAATGATCTCCCGTTGGGTCTGGCAATGGAGCAGGAGGTGAGTATGCTTGATTAATATAAAATCTTAGAGTACTCACCTGCGGAGATGACACCGATCGCTGCAGCTCCTCGTTCTTGACGCGCAGCGTGGGCAAATGCTCGAATGAACTGCTCATCGTAGCCTGGCCGGGATGTAGATGACTGCCACTAAGGGAGCCTGAAGCGGATTTGGAATTGCGCAGCCTTGAACCCCCACCACCGCCGCCATTGGCCTCTCCTTTACTCCGCTCCACAATCTGTGTTCGCGTTATGGTCGGCGAGTGCGGAGACCTCCGCTCCGGAGCTCCTCCCTCCGAGCCACCCGCATAGGTAGGCGAAAGGGAGTGCCGACTGCCGCTGCTATTATGAAGACCAGAAGTGGGTGAGGTAACCACGGACACTGCAGCTGCTACCGCCGACGAAGAGCCAGGACTGGCATTCGTGGGTGTGGCCGCCGTTTCACTGGACACCGTCGGACAGGCTACCACTCTTGTGGGTACCAGGTACTGCGAGGAGCCGGCCGGCGGCGGAGAACCAGAGGCGTAGATAGACTCAGGTAGCGAGATGTGGTGCGGATGGTGAAGCGGGGCCGGCGGTACATAGCTAGCACTGCTTCCCGACAGCGGATGCGAGTATTGGCGGTGCAGCGGAGCGAACGGATTGCTGCCAGTGATCCCAGAGCTAGAGCCGGCAATGTGCAGGGCGGACTGGCGGGGCAGCAGCGGATCCGAGTGCTGCTTAATGAGATACGGAGTGCTGGACGGCACGCTGAGCAGGTGTGGCGTGGATGAACCCAGGCTGGGCGCTGGCTCCGAGGCATGACGCTCGATCCTCGGCGGCACCGTCAACAAGTGCTGGTGCTGATGATGATGGTGCTGCTGCTGGTGTGCTGGCGACTGGTGCTGGTGCAAATGGTGCGAGCCCGTGGTCGAGTAGTCCCTGGCTGTCACACTCGTGGCAGCTCCTGCCGCATTGAATGGATCAAAGTCCAGTGTGGTGGCAGCCGTGTCCGGAGATATCTGGTTCGTGGACGAGATACTGTCGCTGTCTCGCTTTACCCTCGGCTGGCGGGTTAGCACCCGGTTGCGCTTTGTGCCCATCACCACGGGTGAGCTGGGCGTAGCGTCAGGATCGCAGTTGTCGCCGCTGCCAACGCCTCCGATGCTGAAGGAACGCTCAAAGCTGCCGCTGCCACCGCTGCTGCTACTGGTGGCAGCCGCCAACGGCGGATGTGACGGATGAGGTGCATGCGCCGGACTAGGTTCTGCAAGAGATCGAGATTGGATTATACATTAGAGATTGGTTGCTAAAGAAGGTAATCCTAGACACGGCTGCTTCTTGGTTATAGGAAGTTCTTTCACAATAATATTCAGGTTTTTAGATACATATTTGATTTTGAATTTAAAGGATTAATCATTTTTATAATCCTGTGAACAGAAAAAGGAGTTGATATTAATTTAATTTAACTTTCTGATCAAGTTTTTTTTAATTTTTTAAGTTACTTTAAGCTTTTTTAGTTAATGTATTTTGTGAGCTCCGATATATGAGCCATAAAAATTAGTTAAAAACAATTGACTTAACTTAAAATCACTTTGAAATATGGTTGATCCTTTATTGTTTTTAACTCATTTTCTAAAAATGTTTTCCCTATAAAAAAGGACCCTTTTCCGTGTAAATTGTCCTTCACTCAAGTAACAACCGTGTGCTTTATTTTCTAGTTTTTCTTTTAGGAAGGAAAGAGTTGTGAAAATGAAGTCAAGAGAGGAAGGCAGATGGTAGTGGTGGAGTTACGTTGTAGTTTTGAAAGTTTATTCGTTTCGTTTGCACATCGAACTACAGTCTAGAATGTTCGTTCCATCTTGACGATATTCGTTTGGGGCTCGCATTACGCATTACGGTTTTAGTTGGTATTTTACATGCAACTTATATTACAATCGGTTCGTTTATATGCACTTGCGCTGATTTTAAATAATTTATATATATATTTAACACACATAACTCTAGCGTAGTTATTGGTACTTTTTGCAATTGTAGGAAACAGAGTTAGTTAATATATTTGCTTATTGTTTGTTCTTTTGTTTTTCTTTGCTATTTTCGCTGTGTTTCGTCTGTGCGATCTGTGGACCCCTTAAGGGAGGACCTGGACCTGGTCAAGTCATTCTCCGTGGTATCGTTTGGTGTGTGTTGTTGTTCTGGGCGAGTGAGTGTGTGTATTAAAAGTCCATTATCAAAGTTTACGTTACTCTATGACTTCTAACAAATCACGCTTAGTCCTTAGTATGCCTTGACACAATATATATAAAAAGTTCTCTATTTAGTTACAATATTGTATATGGATTTGTATTAAAAACACACACGCACTATTCGTAATCGTTATCGTATCCGTTTCTGTGTTTTATCTCATTGTTTTGGTTTCTTCTATTTATTTTTTGCCTTTAGCTGCAGTCTCCGTTTAGGATTTTTGGGTGGTTACGAGTGTTATCTTTAAGTTTCGATTCTGTATCTTTTTCTGGTAATCCGATTACGTGTCCTCTAAATATGTACATGGCTAATATATGTACAAAGAAATCGGTTAAATAAAAACAAATAAAACTGCACCTCTAGGATATGTAGTTAAAATTTCGGAATCAAAAATGATAATACGAAAAACCATGAACCTGTTGAAAAAATCATTAAATTAATGACAGATGTTAGTGGAATTTTGTGTACGTTCACAGATACATAAATATATATACATTACATATTGGATTGGTAGATATATATCATACATGGCTTCTTCCTCCGATCTTAGGCTATTGTTCGACCCCGTGGTCTCTCTGATCATGATTACTGGATGTGTTTACGCTTCAAAATAAGATGTATTGCTCCACTGTACAGAGAGGAAGGCCATGTTCCCTCATGGAGATGAAGCTATAGAAGTACCTTATAGATACTAATTTATTTGCTATTGTAACACAAGTGCAGGAGGAAAAGAAACTTATTTCTGAGGCGCCAGAGCCAGAGCAAACCCACGGAGGGCATACCTAAAAAACAGAGCTCGTAAAGTTGGTCCAACTGTTTGGATTATTCTTGCCTTACACAGACAGATAGAGAATAGAAGAGGAACGGATTGAGGTGTTCCCTGGAATCCTTTTTCAAACTAGTATCAAACTTTACGAGCTCTGGCATAATCATAATCACAAAATTTAGTCTAAAATTCTAGAGTCGCCAATGACATTTCAAGGGTTCTTATTTAGTTAAAATTACAGATAGAATTTTTGGTTTCGTCCATTACTTGGTTGGATTATGGAACATATATTCCGCAAGGTTTGTTTCCGGCTGCTGGCACACACAGCACCACGTTTTGGCTGCAGTTCGGTTTACAAATCATCATGTTGCATGCTTCGGATTAACACTAATATAAAATTGTATAATTTATGTACATTTACATTAATCTTTTACACGTAATATAGCTAAATATATATTCATATATATATATATATATATATATATCGAAGATCTGTACTACCGATTTTGCTTAGTTAACAATCGTAAAAATGTAGGGTTCAAAAACTTGAAGCTTAAAAGGAATTAGGTTCTAAAAAAATTATTACAAGTGCGGCCGGCTCGCCTGATCATTCTATTCCGTCCCTCCTTTCATTTCGTCTCCTGTGATCCTGCCCCGCTTAGCTCAGCTCAGCTCGGCGCAGGTATCCTTTATCCAATATCCGATCCTCGCCGACATTTATCCTATTGCCACTCTGCCACTCTATAAAAGCGGTCCGCTATGTACACTAGATCTGCTGCCGTTTGCTCTAATACCTGTATCGATCGATTGGGGGAGTGGTGCCAGTGCCAGGCTTACGACTTGTCCAAGTACTGGAGGCCCGTGCTGCCGCCGCTGCTCATCGTAGTCGTTGGCGGTGCAGCCACCGTCACGAAGTTGTTGATGAGAAAGCTGTGGGCCATGCCCATGGGCATGGACACGGGCATGGCTGATATGCTAAGGGGTTCCGTCGTCGTAGCTGCTCCTGCTGCTGGCTCGCTAGCGGCCATCACGGCGGCTGCCTGCAGCAGAGTGGCCGTTCCCGCCGCCTGGCTCGAAATCATCGTATTCTATATCGAGTTGAAGTTAATACTCTGTAGATTCATGGCGGTGGTCGGATTGACATTGATGGTGCCGGCACCCGCGCCCGTTCCCGCACCAGTGCTCGCCCCGCCGGTGGCGTCGATGTAACGCTGCCGCGACATTGAGTGCACATTGCCGGGCGAGTCCATGTACCGCGGATCGAATAGGCTCATAACACCGATGCCCGGATGCGAGTTGCCTGCACCGGGCAGACTTCCAGCTCCACTGCCACCGCCGATGCCAGCGTGATGCGGTGTGCACATGAGCGATGATGGCGTCGGTGTTTCCGCTTGCGGTGGTATCTGCATACTGAGCGTTTCGGTGGTGTCGTCGCCGGGATTCGTCGATGGAGTGGGAGACGGCGATAAATTCGGCTCCTGCTTGACCACACGCGCCTTGATGCTTGGTCGCGACACCGGGTATCCACGCTTCTTGTACTCCAGCCACAATGTCCGATTGTTGACGCCATACAGCCGGGCAGCCTTACAGAAACCAATGCCTCCCGTTCGCACCGCCTCCAGGGCACGGATAAAGTTCTCATCGCCCTGCGGATTCACAGATCTCTTGCGCTTCACCACCTGATTGGCTCCCGCTCCTGTGGCATTGCCATTGCCAGCACTAGCATTGCCCGCATTGCCACCACCGGCGGCACCTGCTCCGCCTGCATGCACCGGTGATTGGGTAGGGGTCGGTCCCTGGCTATACACTGACTGCACCATGTTCGATTCGTTGGGCGAGGTGGGAGATAGATTCTGGGCTGCCGTCGCATAGCCGCTGACTAGGTTGTTCACGGTGATGATCTGCGACGAATACGTCTGGCCGGAGGCTGCGGCAGCAGCGGCGGCGGCGGCGGCGGCGGCTTGCTCCTGCTGCTGTTGCTGGTAGTGCAGCTGCTGCAGATGCTGCTGCTGTGTGGCCACCTGCTGCTGCTGCGCCTCGTGCTGCTGTTGGCGCTGCTGGTCGCTATTAGCGCCGCCGGCGCTATTGGCACCACCGCTGCTCTGGCTGCCGGCACCGCCGCTGCCACCGCCACCGCCGCCGCCGTTGCCCAGTAAGTTGGCAGACTGGCAGGCGGGCAGGGAGAAGCGCGGATAATTGGAATCGACAACTGTCCATTGCAGACCTGGGAAGGGGAGAGAGAGAGAGAGACAGCGTATGAAAGATTGGTACTTTGTACTGTTTGCAGTTCGATGAGAGATCGCTCTCCTAGCTCTAGTCGGGGTTTAGTCTGGGTCTCGGTCTCTGGCGTCTGCTCAAGGGACAGCTTATAGTTTTGCAGTTCATAGATAGGTACATAGATAGGCAGTAGTAGTAGTAGAGGAAAGATTGCTAAGGCTAAATCATTATTATCGGAAACCGCTGTTCTTTTAAAACTCCCACAAATTATTACAAGAAAAACTAAAAGCAAAAACGCAAAAGTGAACGCATATCGTAAAGTAAATCAAAGGCTTTAGGTTTTTGGAAGTTTTTGTTTTTGTTTTGGACTCTGTGCTAGCTCTCTCCCATTCCCAAGTTCAGGCATTTAGGATTCGGTTTTTATCGGTTTGTTTTTTGGAATACAATACACAATAAATAGTTGTTAAACATAGAAAATGTTCGGCACTTTCACAAATATTTGCACATTTCATTGCACTTAGTCGGTAAGAAATCGGTAATATTGGTAATAATATCGGTATTATGCCAAGTTCTCATATATATTTAGCTTTAGCATTCATTTCTCCAAGCGCTGTGTACTGAAATTTGTTTCGAAATGGCACCGTTCGTGTGTGAGAGATATATATGAAGGATAAATAATGAAGGATGAGTTCGTGAGCCTAAATCGATGTGGAAATCGAATGTAAGCACAGTGATTGAGACATGTAGATTGATTTTGAAAGGTGACCGAGTGATTGCGAGAGTGCATTCCCCTTGTTTTTAAGGCTGGAAACCAAACCTAAATGGTCTAATCTATAATATTTCGTATTATTACAGAAAAAGTATCTTAAGCATTTAATATCTGTACTTTAGCAGAAATACTATACGATCTTGACAGCAGACGCTGTCGACGTATTGTTATTTAAACTTGATACTCCAATTTTGACATTTAAAACAAATATATTTACTTTCCACTCTATATATACTTATATCCACCCCAGTTTCTAGACAAATTCTATGCCTATCCATCAGTAACCCTAAAATTCAGGATGGAACAAGGTCTATTGTATGCTATTTTGACCAAAAGACTAGACTCACTATAAAAGTGCACATTTTTCCAAACCTCAAAGTAGAGTCATCTAGTATGCTTGTGTTGTTAAATAATAGCAAATGAAATGAAAACAACAATAAAGATCAAGTTATAAGACCTAGAAAAATGAGTTCTCCCTACCAGAAATGAGCAATGAGATATTTTTGAGATGGAATTAAGGTTGTGTGTTTGTGTGTGCGGGCACCGGTAATCTAGCGACAGATTGGACTTACCAGAGTGTGACGACTGAGAGTTGGGCGCATCGTGCTCGGATGGTGTGGTGGCTCCAGAGATGTCCAGAGGCATCGTTTGATTCACGCCGCCAATATCCACTTCGGGTTTCTGCAGTTAAAAAAGGGGAACATTTAGTTTTGATTGCTACTAGGGGACAAATGGCGAGGTTAACGTGACCAATTTCATTACAATTTGCATATGTATGTGTCCATGGCCGTCATCCAGATCCGAATCCTGAGGCTGCTGTTCCAGCTCGGCATTCGCGGATTCCTTTAGCAGCTTTGCCGCGTGCAGCGAATGACCGGCCAGGCCACCGCCAGCGCCGAACGACATCTGACTCATCTGGGCAAGACTGAGGCCGGCGTTGCCGGTGCCACTGCCTGCGTCCAGAGAGCTGTTGTGGTGCTGCTCCTCAGCATTGTTTCGTTCGCCAGAGCCTGTAAGGAATATAAAGCATTACTCAAGGCTTGAACTCTGGCCACAATAAAGGACGACTTTCGATGACGATGCTTTACCCAACTCCAACTCACCGTTATTCGAGGATTTGCGCAGCCGCTTTCGCCTTGTGGCTGGCGAGGTGCCAGCACTCAACGGTGACGGGGTGCGTCGCATCTGATGGTGATGCGGCTGCGCCGCCTGTGCCTGTCCCTGCTGCTGCTGCTGCTGATGGTGGTGGTGGTGATGGTGCTGCTGCGCCTGCGCCTGCTGTTGCGCCGCTTGCTGCTGTGCCGCCTGCTGCTGCGCTTGCTGCTGCGCCGCCTGCTGTTGGGCTTGCTGCTGAAGCTGCTGTTGTTGTTGCTGGTGGTGGTGATGCTGCTGCTGCGCCTGCTGTTGCTGCTGCTGAAACTGCTGCGCTTCGCTGCTGCTCCACAGCGAATCACCAACGCTGCTGCTGCCGCTAGCTGCTCCCAAGCTGCCGGCCGAGTTGCCAGCTCCTGTGCCCACGCCTCCACCGCCACCACCCACCAACTCGGTGCCGTCGCTAGAGGACTTGCTATCGGATTTGGTTAGATTCGCCGGATCCGTTGGCATCTCCGCCAAACCCTTGATCTTCAGCATTTCGGCTGTCTTCAAGATGTGCGGCAACTGCTCCTGCGACACATTGACCTCGCCGTAGTACATAAAGTCCACCATGGTCTTTAAGTCATCGTACTGCACGTCCTTGAGGATAACAATGGGATGTTGGCACGGATTTGTGGTGAACAAAGCCTGTGGGGCAAAGCAAAGGGATTAGCAATGAGAACTGTCAAGGGATTCCCAAGCTCACCTGAAAGTACGAACTGCATGCAGACAGGACTATTTTGTGCGCCTGCAGCTGGCGACCCTCGGCGGCCAGTGTGACGTCCACCAGGGTGCCATTGTGCAGCAGGGAGGAGCACACCGAAATAAAGTTCGGCTGGTGATTGTTCCAGCGCAGACAGAATTGCTGCACCGACATGATTGTGCTTGGTGCTTCCTATATTCCTCTGCCGCCCCTGATCCCGATCTCAATCTGCGACGCTGGCGGCTGACGCCGACTTCGACAGCGACGCCACCTCTTCCTCCTCCTCCGGCGCCTCTGCCTTCTCTATCTGACGGGGCAGCAATTTAATTCACACTGATAACACTTTTTATCGCCTCCCGTCGTCCGTCGGCTTTTTCTTTTGCCGCTCTATTGATTTCTTTTTATATTAATTTTATTTTCCTGTGTCTTCCTTCACTGTTTTTGTTCTTCTCTTGTTGCTTTTCTTATGTTTTTTTGGCTTAATTAATATTTATGAGCAGTATTCTTCTTCGGGGCGCCTTCGTAGGTGTGTGAGTGTGTGTATTGTCGGGGGTTTGGGGTTCCAAAGGGGAAGGGTGACGACTTCTATGCCGCACGCATCGCGAGCCACTGCAAAAAAAAACAGGGGGATGGTATTATGGTGTTGGTGAGGCGAAAATAAATCAAACAATTATCGAAATGTGTTCAATGGTTACAGAAATCACTTTGTTGTGCTCTCCCTCACTCCCGCTCCGGTCTGCTCCTTCTCCCTCTTTCGCACTCCCGCTTTCTTCGTTTTCACCGTTTCTTCTGTATCACAGCTGCGCGCTGCTTACAAAAACCACAAACAACAACAGTGGGAGCAGCAACAACGCTGCGTGTGTATGTAATTATACAGTCGCGAAAACGAAACGAACGCACACACAACACACACACATTTACTCATCCCACTGGGGTGCTTGTTTTTGTTGCTGATGCGCTGGCTCTGGCCAAAGTTTTATTTTTGATAAACCGAGAACGTAACGAAACCGAATAGCTTTGTGTACTAGCGCTGTAGCGCTTTAGACCTTGAATTTTCTTTGATTCTTATGACGTAATTACCGCGTCCGCGCCTGGCCCCCCACCAGGCCCCACTCTACCCCCCATCCAGCTCTCTCACTCTCTCACCCACACAGACGACGACAGCGGCCGACGTACTAATCGCTGCTTCGTTTATTCATCGTATCGACATTTTCAGTGGCATTTATTTATGTGATGTCGCGCGTTATTTTCGTATGGGATAGGCATATAACTGATACACAAACTGGCGCTCCGCCACATGTTTTTCTTTCACTCGCCTTTCCCTCTGCGCTAGTCTTGTTTATGGGCGAAAAGTTTAACTATTTTTTGTGGTAGGTTTTTGCTGTTGCTTTTTTTTGCAGAAAGAAAACAGAGAAAAACAAAATGGCGCGCGCCTTTCGAGCATTCGAGTGCCAAACAACACTAAAAAGTAGGTGCACGGACTTAATTTCATTTCACTTGGCTGCCGGATCGCTTGTGCTAGGTGTTTTTTCACTTTTCACACCATTTCCCTCGTTATTTGTTGGCAAAATATGCAGTTGAAAATTCTTACGTTTTAGTTCTTTATTCCTCTAGTGGTGGCAAAACATCGACTGTCGATACTATCGATGTTTGGACATTGTTATCAAAACATCGATTTCTTTTTGCATTATCGATGTCGATGGCGTTATTAATATTTTACACTTTACACGCGCAAACAACGATATTACACGTTTACAGATACATGGCGTAGAATTCTCATACATGGGGTAGAATTCTCGCCTTTGGGGTAGAATTCTCATGTAGGAAGTAAAATTCTTTACAGATATGCTCTCATCCAGAGAGGAGAGCGTAAATTAACAGAATTCTCTTGTGCTTGACCACTACCGATACTATCGATGTTTGGAAATTGTTTTAAAAATCGATAGTGGAAAACGTCGATTTTTTGCCAGCTCTATCTATTGCTCTATTGCGCTGGGGACAAAAGATCCCAAAGGAGTAGTTGGTATATACTGAAATGAATTGGCATTGAGGAAATATCGATACTTAATAAAGTCAGTATCCGGCTTTCTGCCCACCATCTGGCAGCCCTGCTGGCCCGGCCAGCTTACCGTAGCGTTGTAGCACTAAATAGCTGGGCACACTATATTTTCCGCTAGCTAAACAAAACACCGAAACTTTTTAAAACAATTTTGAAATAGCGTCATGGAAGAACTACGCAAGCATTTATCCTCGGTAAACGTGCCCTGCGGCTCCGGGGCGGGCAGTCCACCGATTTACAAGGACGAGTGCGTCTATTCCTACGATAACCCAGAGACGTCCACCGGCCTGTACGTGTGCCTGCAAAGCTTCCTGGGCTTCGGCGAGGCCTACGTGCGAGAGTACGCCAGCAAGACCGGCCACCAGGTCTTCCTCCACATCCACCGCGTGAAGACTCCCAAAGAGGGGGAGGCTGCCGATGCCGAGTGCAATCCGGAGGAGGAGGCGGGGCCGGAGCGAAAGATCACCCGCCTGGCAATTGGCGTGGAGGGCGGCTACAATGAGTCGGACATGGCCAAAAAGTACGAGATCAAGGACACGTACAGCATCGTTGTAGCGCCGCAGCTGGACAAGAAGCTGCCCTATCCAGATCCCGAGCTGCCGATGCGCGTCACCCAGGCGGTGGAGGCGATTCTGGCCGCAGACTCTGCCATTGCCAAGCTGGAGAAGGCAACTCTGATGGGTGAGTAGTGTCTGCTTGAGGTCTTTGTTGTATAGAATGTTATTTAAGGGTAAATAGACCTCCTAATGAAAAACCGAACAAAGAAAATACATTTTGTGGTTAATAAAAAATGTCAAGTCATCCCGCTGAGACATATTAAATATTACTATAAATTATAAAATAAATATGCGAAATAAGATTTTTAATATGACATTAAGTTAGCCTTTCAGAACCTGATAAAACTACCAAGTTTCTTTGTATTTTTTCATATTTCCTTCAACTTTCCCTCTCTTTCCACAGGTACTTGGGATGGTGAAGTGCGTCAAGCATCGAAATATGCCGAAAACCTGCAACAGCTGGATAATGGCAAGAAGATACCGCCCGCCGGCTGGCAGTGCGAAAAATGTGATCTGACCAACAACCTCTGGCTGAATCTAACCGACGGCTCCATCATGTGCGGACGCAAGTTCTTTGATGGCAGCGGTGGCAACGACCATGCCGTGGAGCACTATCGCGCCACAGGCTATCCATTGGCCGTCAAACTGGGCACCATTACTGCCGACGGCAAGTCGGATGTGTACTCTTACCCGGAGGACGACATGGTGCTCGATCCGCATTTGGAGCGTCATCTCTCGCATTTTGGCATCAACATGGCCGCAATGAAGAAGAGCGAGAAATCAATGGTTGAGCTAGAACTGGACATTAATCAGCGAATCGGCGAGTGGTCTGCGCTGACTGAGAGTGAGAGCGAACTGCAGCCTCTGGCCGGACCGGGATACACGGGTATGCGCAACCTGGGTAACTCGTGCTACATCAACAGCGTGATGCAGGTGCTCTTCGTCATACCCGATTTCCTGCAGCGATTTGTGGGCACCGGAGCCGATCGCTATTTCAACGAGTTCCCCAGCGACCCTGCCAACGACTTCAACATCCAAATGGCCAAGCTGGGCACTGGCCTGCAGTCCGGCAAGTACAGTAGCGTGGCAGAGAACACTCTGGATACCGACAACTCCACAGGCATTTCGCCGGCCATGTTCAAGAACATTGTGGGCAAGAATCATCCGGATTTCAGTACCAAACAGCAGCAGGACGCCAACGACTTTTATCTGCATTTGCTCACCCTGCTGGACAGGAATTCGCGGAACCAAACCAACCCGGCCGATGCGCTTAAGTTTCTGCTGGAGGATCGCGTCGAGTGTTTGGCCAGTCGCAAGGTGAAATACAAGACCCGCGAGGAGTACAGCTTCCGGCTCCCTATTCCGCTAGAGAAGGCCACAAACTTGGATGAGGTACGCGAGTACCAGGAGCGGGAGAAGGCGGCACGCGAGACCGGCCAGCGGCTGGTGGAGCGGGACATTGTCAGGCACAAGGTGCCGCTGCAGGCCTGCCTGGAACGCTTCTTCGCCCCGGAGCTGATCGAGCAGTTCTATTCCACGGCCATTGAGGGCAAGACCAACGCTAGGAAGCTCACGCGCCTCGCTACCATGCCCGACTGCCTGATGATTCACTTGGGTAAGTTTACCCTGGGCGATGACTGGGTGCCCAAGAAGCTAGACGTATCCGTGGACATGCCCGATGAGCTGGATCTGAGCAATTGGCGCTCTGCCGGCGGCTTGCAGGCTGGCGAAGAGGCTCTGCCTGAGGCGGCTGTCGAGGAGGTGAAGTTCACCTTTGACGAGGCCGTCATGTCAGAGCTGCTCACCATGGGCTTCCCCACGGAGGCTTGCAAGCGCGCTTGCTTCCACACGAAGAACAGCGGACTGGAGGCCGCCTCCAACTGGCTGATGGAGCACATTGCTGACGAGGACATCTCTGAGCCCTTCGTGGTGCCCAATAATCGCATTGGTGACTGTTCAGCCGAGCAGTTTGTGGCCAATCCGGAGAGCCTAGCCATGCTGATGAGCATGGGCTTCGACGAACGCCAGGCTGTGGCTGCTTTAAAGGCCACCGATGGCAATGTGGAGCGCGCCACCGACTGGATCTTCTCGCACGCTGACTCCATCGGCTTCGAGGATGTTCCGCCACCCGTTTCGGCTCCAACCGCTGCGGCTGCAGCGACTAGTTCGGGGCCCCACAAGACCAACTATCGCGATGGCGGCGGCAAGTATCGCCTGGTGGCCTTCATCTCGCACATGGGCACCTCCGCCCAGGTGGGCCACTATGTCTGTCACATCCGCAAGCAGGGCGAGTGGGTCATCTACAACGACAGCAAGGTGGCCAAGTCACAGAACCCGCCCAAGGATCTCGGCTACCTGTATCTCTACATGCGCGACGAGTAGCCGTCGCCAGACGCCCGATCTCAGGCCAATCCAAAATACGCCAGCCTCCCACAAAACCTAATATTATGCGCCCCTTAACAATTGAAATTAAGAAAATAAACTTATACATTGTGCTACACAATAGTTTGTTTGGTTTTGGTGAGCATTATGGAGGAAACAAGAACCCTTTGTAATATTTTTGCGTATGCGTATTTAATAAGCGTTTATTTTAACCCGATTTATAAGATGGAAGCTTTTGTCTTCGATATTTGCCTTTTTTAATTAAATAAGGTGATGAAAGGAGGTGACTCATTATTTGTTATGAACTGGAACCTTTTAAATAACGTAATGAATCACGATCTCATTCAATAGATACTCCCCGGATGAGTAATTTAAGATTCCATAATACTATTAAGACAATTTCCGCCGTTTCAACTGACACTTTATTCACGTTTCTTGGCAGCACCCGACTTTGGAATGGTAAGCAGCTCCTCGACAATATCGTTTAGTCGATCTGCGAATGCCTGGAAGGAGAACTTCTGCTGCACTCGCTTATGACCCTGCTCGCCCATCTTCAAGCGGAGCGGTTCATCACGGTATAGCTGGAGCATGGCGGCGCCAAAGCTCTTCTCTTGCTTCTCGCACAGGAAGCCCGTCGAGGTGTTCACCACAGTTTCTGTGGGTCCGCCGCTGTTCAGAGCCACCACAGGCTTCGAGCAGTACATGCCCTCCAGCGGTACAATGCCAAAGTGCTCGTTCTCGGGCGTGTAGAGCAAACAGTGGGCGGCGAAGAGCAGGCGGCACTTTTCCTCGTCTGTGGGTGATTGCAGCATCACCACATTATTCTGTAAGTTCAGCTTCTCTGTGATTCGTTCCAGCTCCGCAAAGTGCTCCACATTCTCCAGGCAGCGGGTGTCGTATCCACCGGCGATGATCAGGCGGCAGCGCTTGAAATCCGATGCGGGCAGCGTATCACCCAAGAGTCTCAGAGAATGCAGAGCCAAGGCATGGTTCTTCTTCCGCTCGTACCTATTGATGTCCAAGTAGATGAATGCGCTGCGTGGCACTCGCGGATGCACAGGCTGCTGGTCGTCCAGCACGGCTGCCCGTTGCTCCAGTTTTTGCCGCATCTGGTCAAAGTACTGCGTGTGGAGAGAGGGATACAGCACGTCCGGCACAGTGCTTAGCCGCCGGAAGGTGTCCTGGAAGACGCGCAGCGTAAACTTGGAGTTCACGAGCACCTTGTCCGCCAGCCCGATGGTGTGCTCCTCCAGCCAGTTGATGGGCATTCGGTAAAGGCGCTTCAGCATGCCCTCCCTGGAGCTGAGGAGTTGATCTGGGAAGTGACAGTAGAACAGAACCCGCGGACGATGGCGGGCTAGTCGCAGAACGGGAATGCACACGGAGATCAAGTCGCAGACCACCACATCCACCTGCTCCCGCTGCGGCATGAAGAAGCTGGCGTAGAAGGCGGCATAGAGCATTCTCAGATATGCGCAAATCGCATAGAATCTCCCGAAGAGCCTGCGTGGCAGCCAGTCGCCCACGACGTGGACGGGAAAGCTCCCGTCCGCCGTCTCCTTGAAGCAGTGCGTGCTGTCGTGGTGATTCGTCAGGAAGCTGACCTGGTGACCACGCTCCTTGAGAGCCAAGGCGGCATCCACCACCAGGCGCTCGGCTCCTCCGATTCCCAAGTCAGGATGAAGGAACAGTATGCGAACCATGGTTAAGATCGAGGTCTATAATGGGGAAGTTTTGGAACAAAATACTGGAAGTGGGCACAACCCTCTTAGGTATCCTATTATCAGGATGTTTGCATTCTTTTACGTGTTCTTTTCGTTAAACTTTAAAATATTATTTTATTCCTCAGCTGGCTCCTCGAAAGTGTGACCGTAGTCGACTGACAAAATTAGAACCTTGCATGGGATGGACTCTTTCCGTTAAAATTTAAATTTAAAGTTACTACTGTGTAATTAATAAAGTTTTTACGGTAAAGGTTAATTAACTTAAGACATTCAAGTGCCAAATAATTTTACAAAAATATGTTCTATATTCGCTTAATTATCCCCAAAACGATTCTTAGTAATTTTTATTAACACAATTCCCTGCGAGCTGCGGCAGCCCTGGCGAGAACATCCTCCGCTTGGCAACCCTAGAAGTAGACGCGCAGCTGGCAACTCTAGAACACATGTTGACAGCGCCCGCTTTTGCCGTTTTTTAGCCCCAAATCAACTCTGGTGTTTGCAACGAACGCATTAAATTTTCGTGGAACCGCAGAATTCTAGCAATAATTAAAGTATTGCAGCAGCAGGTGCTCCCAGTGCTCCACCCACATGTGGCCGAGTGTTCCGATCAAACCGTAGGCATGCGAGCCGCCTAAAAAGAAACCGCCGCCTATCCACCAGCCTTCCGTAGAGTCGCCGTCGATGTTGTTGTGTTTTCGATATTGCCTTCGCCTCCTCGTTGCTGCCTCCGAATTAGTAAACTAATAATCATCATTAATTCGCGCGCGTCGGGCAAATATACAGCAGCTAATAATCCGTGTGTGCGCCTCAATTTAGTCCGGGTTTCAGCGGGGCAACAACACAGGAAAACAAACACCCGGGTGACGACGAACACTGAAAAAAAACGAGTGAGAACGGTAAACGGTAAAACGAAGAACGGAAAAAACAACGCTCTCCGGCGTCTCCATTCCCATAACAAACACTGTACGGAAAGCTAAAGCCACGTAGCCGCAACGTTGCCACCACCGCGACCGCCGCCGCCGCCGCCAAGATGCCCAAAATCCACGTGAAGAAGCCCCTGGCGGGCCTGGTCATACGGAATCGAGCCCACAAGAAGAGCAGTATCTTCACGGTGAGTACTTCACGGACGCGGCGCGGACTCAGCTCCAAGCGCCGCGCAATGCGATATCACTTATCTTGGGGTGATTCAGCAAACGAGCAGCGGCGTGTGCTCCGAGTGCTCCAACTGCGATTGGGCATTAGTTTTAGGCGTAATCGACGTCCATCAGACGATTTGGGGAGCGTTTGGGTCATGACAACTACATACGCCAGCCAGCACGATACGTTGCTGTATATGTTTATTTATTTATACAGTTGGATTTGGTTTTTCCCCCAGGGATTTCAAGTATTCCAAAGTATGTAGTTATTAAGCTACTTCTATTATTATAGATTTGTTTGACCGGTAATATAGCTTCTTTTGATTATTATGCAAAGTTTAATGTTATTACTTGTTAATACATGTTTGATGTTACTACAAACGTACTTGTAGAGAGAATTCTTTACCTGCAAATAGAGTATAAGAGAGAATCTCTTGAATAACATATTGTTCAGCACTATCTTTGTAGGGAATTCCTCTCAGAAACCATAGAATTGAAATATGACTTCTATTCCTTCAAGACGTTGTTATACATCAGTTTTATTCGCTTTACTTTAATACCTTTTGTTAGATCCCTTTTTAGGTAGTTGTACCTTATATCGTACTAAGGTACTATCTGTATCTTGTTATTCCCAGGACTTAGTTTATATAGATTAAGATATTATCTGTATCTTTTAATCCCTAGAATCCTATATTATTTAGTTTACGGACTACTATTTATCGAGGGTTTAATGTTAAATGATGGCCTGATAAAAGCGTTTAAATTTTATCTGCTAAAAAGGATGATGATGTTATATTCTATCTGGTACAAAGGATTACGAGGTTCATATTTATTGAAACAAACCCGAATTTGTTTTCTGTGTAGTTAGCAGTTTATGAGCCCCAAATGGGTAACAAAAATATGTGTGGTACCTTCCCTTCGCTAATGACTAACCGAGCTCGTAAAGTTGATATATAGAAGGTGGGAACATCAGGCGAGTTCTACTTATCACTGATAAAATCACGATATAGGGTTAGTTCTAAGCAATTGCCAGGTTTTTTATTTTGGGGAAAACCTTGCCATATCTAAATATCACAGCATATACCATTAGGTTTTCCCCAAATATTTCCTTAAAGCAAAATGCAGTAAAGGCATAAAAGCCCGGCTGATATGAGGGAAAGTGATGGCAACTCCAGCACTGCCCTCCGGCGTAATATCCACATCCCCCGGCTGGGCCATAAGTATGTCACTATGGCTATGTCGTAATCAATTCAACATCGCTGCTGACCTCCAGATGAACACCACTTGAGCGACGGCGGCTGACTTTCGATTTCGTGGAGAAGCTGTTCCGTGGGTTCTCTGGCTTCTGGTTCTTCGAGTGTTTCTTTTCTTTTCTTTTCTTTTTATTTCTTGAGTCTGTCGGGTTTCGGGTTTTATTTTTGGGCGGGAGCATTGAACTGGCCTTTATTGTTTACCTCTGCTGCCTCTCACCTCTTGCTATTGGCCCACTAATGATGATCGTCCATGTGGACGGCAAATCAGTGTGTGTCGTTGCCGGCGCGTGTAAATATTACATTAGTCACAATTACTAGACTACCACCCCGGCATTGTATTCCGAGTAGTTTCTGCCGTGAAATTAGGAGCAGCCCAGGTGAGGGCGAAAATGACCCCGAGCTCCCACACCCATTTCCAGTGCCATTTTAACGCGGTCATGCATATTTAAGGCCATGATAATTAGTCGAAAAAGAAACAGGGAAATGGAAAAGGAGTTTCTAGACTGCCTGCCGCCGTCGTCAAGCCTTAATTTTCATGGAAGACAGTTTTTCCGTCGAAAGGAAAGCGCTTGGCGCCTGCGCCATGTTCTCATTCTCATTTTCCAACGCTGTATTTTCCATTTTTCCGTTTTCCCATTAAGTTGAGGCACTTAATTAAGGGAGAATTTCATATTCGGAGGTTTGCTGTGGCCTTGGCTAGACGCTAATTGTACTGCACAAGCCAGCCATTAGAGGATATGTCGCCCAGGAGATTTTAGTTCAGCAAAGTTTTCAGGTTTTCTACGCTTTCTGGAAATTCATATATAATTAAGAGTTGTTGTCTTAATTAAGTAAAAATTAAAAAAGAATATGGTGTGAATATAAGCTATTAAAAGTAGTTATTCAATAGAAAATCACATTTCAATTCAAAATCGAAGTTTTAAAATACCATAATTAAGTCAAAAAATCTTTAATTTTAGTTTGGAAAGTTTTTCTGTGTTAGTTTTTAGAAGTTTAATAAATCTGCATACTTGATTAACAATTATAGAAAATGACAATTTTTACGAATTTTTGACAATTTTAATGATGTAACCCCTTATCAAATTTTAAAAAATCGCAAAAAATTAAAAAATTTTGTTTTCTTTAAATTTTGTTACTAATTAATTCAGATTTTAATTGCGAATCGGAATATATATGACTTTTTGCTATCACTGACTTTTTTGGCATCTTATGACCTTAATAAAATCTCAAATATGACAGATTGCTAGATTGACTTAACTCCCTCAATGCCTTGCAAATAATAAATTAAAATAATAACAATATAATCAATAACAAATATATCATAAATCTCTCTTATAAACAATATTTTTAAAAAGCAAAATACTGGTAAATATTTATAATATCACTAATATTTATTCTAAATTGCGCTTTATATTTTTATTATACAAATTTCTCCCGAAGGACTTGGCACCATTACTTTTGCAGTGCACTAGTTACTGTGGCCCAGCCATTTGGTGATTCCTTTCTTGCTTTTCCTTTGGACTTTTCGATAAAGTACATTCTTGGGAAATGTGCCCGAGAGCTTTTCTCACTGAATCGAACAAGAAAAGCTATTTTCATTCATAAAACCCAGCAATAGGGCGCAGAAGCGAACAGGTGCCAAGACGAAAGAAAAGTAAAGTCACCCAATGAACCGCGATGAGAGAGAGAGTGGAAAGTCCCTGTGAGCAAAAGCTTTCGCTCTCTCGGAAAATGCGTTTGCCGGGAAAAACAGCAACAATGGCGAAAAATATCCATTTGGTAATTGTTGTGGGAAATTTTCCGTTAAAAGCGAGAAAGCAGGTTTGTGGAGCAAATCGACGAAGAAAGTGAAATAATCGAAAGTAAATGTGGGAGAAGGAGAGAATAGAATTCGAAATCCTTTGAAAGTGGTTAAGGGAATGCCTTCAAAATGCTTCATAAAATACCCAATGAGAATATATATATTTAATTTTAGTAAAGTAATAAGTATAATATTTAATTCTGCTTAATTATTTACTTAAATAAGCAGACTTGTGGGTAATTCATGAGCTCGTGCTCGGAGAGAGAGCGAGGTACTTGCCAAAAAGAAAAGCTTTGAAAGCTTCGCTGGGGGAAAACTGCATGCCAAAGGAAAATGCCATTGTGGCGAGTGAAAAACACACAGACGCTTTTCCAGCTGAGTACGGCGCAGCATGTGGAAAAGCGCACAACGTTGCGCACATTTTGTCGCGCTGTGTACGAAGAAAAAGAAAAAACTAAACAATTTCCACGCGTTTCCTCACGCTTTCGTGTCGATTTCTGTTGTTAATTAACGCCAGTCGAGCCAACATGTGCAATTAAATCGAGCCTTGTATAAACAAATACCAAAGAAAAAGTATATTATAGAAAAAAAGAAAAACACAAAGCATTTTCCGAAATAAATTCCGTGAAAAGCGCGTGTGTGTGTGTGTTGTGAGTGAATCAGAAAATGTAAATCAAGCGAGGAGAACGAAAAACTGAACTTGAAATGCTTCTCGATTTTTGCTTTTACTTTCAGTTTGTCCGTCAGGCTTTTCACTTACTGGCTTTCCACCCACGAAAAACTGTCCTGCCGTTACGCAAAACGTTAATGAAAACTGTACCCACACTCTTGTTTATATTTTTTTTGACTTGCTCAATATGTATCTTCATGAGATCAGACAATATGTATCTCTAAGTCGTTGGTTTTTCCTTTCCTCAAGTGTGTAGGTGAATTTTTCCTCCCCCTCAACGAGAAAAACAGAGCAACCAGCCTCTCATGTTACTGATTTTCCTTTGTTCTTCTTTTGGCTGCCTGACGCACAGGAAAAATGGAAATGAAAGCGAAAACGAAAGCGAGAGGGGCTTTTCCCCTGCTTTCCTTGAAGAAGGTCACGCCGTCCTTTCGTCGATCCTGCCGCCCCCTTAATTTCACTTGTCCAGTATTATTCGTATTCCTGTTTAATGTTCTGAAAACTTCGCATAATTTCGTACGTATTTAGCCCTCGTAAAATGCGTTTGTTTTATGACCACTGATGATGATGGGGCGGGCTTCTCTCGCTTAATGCCAAGAGCCATCAAAATAATTCAGAGAGACATGCAACAATCAGATTTGCAGTCTTTTATTTGTCAAAAACAGAGATAGAACCCTGGATAATTTTCCAAATAGGGAAAACAACATCTCAATCCCCAGGCAGGGGCAACCCACGTTTATTTGTCTAACCAAATATATGTGTTTATGTGGTGCCACACAAAGTTCAACAAACTTTGGCGTAGAAAAATTTCCACGACACTTTCTTGCGAGAAGGAAAAGGTCTGCCTTGCCACGCATAAATTTTTCATCCTCATCCCTACAACTCCTCTCTCTGTCGGCCAGGATTGAGTTACTTGGCTAAAACCAATCAATTATGGCCTGAACTTCGCTCAAGTGCGGAGACATCGTTCTTATGAAACGCCGTTAGATAACACACACTGCCGCCATATCCATAAATTATTCAGCCATTCCTTGGGCTTTGTTTTGGAGGAGCAGCCATTGTTGGAGTGGCTTCATTGTCCCAAGGAGTGTGGTGTATGAGGCATGAACTATGGAGTTATACCGCAGTCTGTATATAATGTCAACTGCACCACACAGTCTAAAGTGTAAACAAAAGGCTGGCACTATAGTAAACTCTTTTAAAGGATTATATAAACTTAACCCAGAATAAATTAGGAAATTAGAATTTCACTTACAAGAGTTAGCTTGGAAAATAATTATCTATGAAGACTTTTCAACAAATTATGGCAAGACTCTTAGCTAAGTTTCGCCACAGCTGCTTAAAGTTGGGTGAAGGATTTAGGGAAAAATAAATTACACAGTTTAGAAGGACATGCTAAAGATCTGCTTAAGTTTTTATAATTTAATATTCTTCAGCTACTCTATAAGTTAATGCTTTGCAATATTTATAGGCATAGTATTTTTTTCAAAAAGCAATTAGGGAATATATTAATTAACCAGGAAATAAAGGCTTTATTTCTGCTTATCTTCATTGTCGGATTTTAATTATTATATTTGTCATAGAAATACAAGACACTTCAAGCTTAAATATATTTCAGAAAAGTCATTCAAAATGTTCTTTTAAACATTTTAAATGCCCAAAACATCCCCTTATAATACACAAATATATTTAAAATTCTAATACACAGCAAAAGGCAAATTATCTAAGCAAAAGAAATGGCTTGAGGCATTTTTGGCCGCAAGCCAAGCTTCCCATCAGGCGTCATTTCCGTTGTCTCTTTATGCAAATTAACTGCACGACTTCCGCTGATGATGCAGTCCTGCCGTGCTCCCCCGTATCCTGCGGCGGTTGTTGCTTCCCCGTTTGTGTCAACACTTTTTGGGCAACAGTTCAAGAAACATAAATTTATTAAAATTGCCCGTGTTTGCAGTCGTCAGGCCTTCCGTGTTTGTTTCCGTGTCTGGCTCTGGCAAGGTCAGTTGGGCGCTTGAAATCGAATTTAGAGTCGGATCGGGTTAGCCTTTCGTGAGGATTTTAATTCGTTTTTGCATTGGTTTTGGGTGCATCCTCATCCTCATCGTCCTCGCAGCTAATCAATAAGCAACACCCATTTGGCGGCTCCTCTTTTATTCATCTGCACATGGAGCCCTCTGGTTTTTCTCTGGTTTACTCTGCGAAATTTTCTATTATCTCACATCGGGTTGCCCAGCAAAATCAATAAAGGGTATGGTACACACATAAATCATGCGGCAGGCAGTCTGCAGCGGTCAGGCTTTGGTGTCCTGCGTCGCTGGGGTTTATCCTGATTTAGTAGGTGAATGTTGGGGGAAAATGAGAGTCCAGGAAAGTCATAAAAATAATAGTTTGCTGACTGGGGGTTTCCTTAAACTACTTTTTACTGTAATAGAAATTTTAGTATAAAAAGAAAGAGAAATTCAAATACTGAACCAAGTTTTATCGTAACTTTTCCTAATAGATTGTTGACAGGAAATCAATAAAATCGATTAAGAACAGCGGGCCA
Organism: Drosophila bunnanda; assembly: GCA_035046265.1. Classification (NCBI taxonomy): domain Eukaryota; kingdom Metazoa; phylum Arthropoda; class Insecta; order Diptera; family Drosophilidae; genus Drosophila; species Drosophila bunnanda. The sequence continues at coordinate 13,042,597 of JAWNOB010000075.1, forward strand.
TGTCCTAAACCCTTCGGGGTTCCAATTTCCTGTCCTCTTGGCCCAAAGTCCCAAGCAATCCGAACCAATTTTGTCGCTGCAGCCGTCGCAGCTTGACACTTTCTGGCCAAACGTTGTTGACAAACTATTTTTAATATTGAAAGGCGGCCGCTGTGTGTGTGTGTGTGTGTGTTTGTGGGCACATTACGTATACGTAATATAGAAATACGTATACGCCACGTTGCACGCGCTGCAGCATCATCCCTCCTCTCTGCCCGTTTCTTCCCTCTTTTTTTTTTGCCTCTGCTCTTGCACTCACATGACCTTGGTTCTTGTTGTCATCTTGTGCGAGGGAATGCTCTCCATTAGCCACCGAGTGTAGCCGTCAGAAGGTCCATTTTTCATGGCGGCCTGACATTTGGCACATCAAGCTTAGCATCCATCGTTGGTCCGGTGGCTGTGCACACACGTGCTAGTTTTTCATTTCACTTGAAAGCAGCCATAACTTGAGCTCTGTTTGGCCATAAAGTTTGTAGATATCGTTTAAAGTTTGATATCTGTGAGGAACTTAAAGAATTCACTGGATCCTAGAAATAGTATATATATACTAAACCTACTGTGAGCATTTTAATATAGAATATTTGCCATGTCTTAATTAACAATTAAAACCCTCACAGAAGGTGATCTCTTTCCCAAGAAAGCTTATCCTTAATTGCCTGATTTGGAAACGTAATTATTTTTGTGTGTATTTAATACCAGCATCACTCAAATTTCAAATCCTCACAGCCGCCTGCGGGATAGAAAAAGAATGGCGTAGAGGAAATTTTATGGAATTCCGTGGGCCATGAGTCTCCGGCTTATTGTTTTCACTTTAATGTTGCTTCGAGCAGCTTGGCGGAGAGCTTACCCCGCCTCTGGAAAGTGTCACTGATTGATTTGTGCGCCCCGTCAGGTTGGCCAGGGAGTATTTTTAATTAAAATTGCGAAATTGCGACAGTCTTTCGGCAAGGTAGAGCCAGCCACGTTCTTAAGACTCCAAAGACAAACACCTGCGTGAGGCCTACGTGCGATAATCTTTGACTTGGGGAGCAGGAGCAGGAGCAGGGGCAGGAGCAGGAGCAAGAGCAGGAGCAGGAGCAGGAGCAGGAGCAGGAGCAGGAGCAGGAGCAGGAGCAGGAGCAGGAGCAGGAGTAGGAGTAGGAACAGGTGGCGAAGGAAAAGAAACAGAAGCAGGAGAAGGATATGAAACAGCAGCAGGAGATTGGTGTTGGAGCAAACTTCTGGGCGCCAATGGCAGCGTCCTTGGTGCCTTGGGCTTTGGCCTACTTTTCAATAAGCCACAACAATGGAGTTTCTGCCAGTTGTTGGCCATTGTCTGGTGGTCTTGGTGGTTGTGGCATTATTGCGAAATCCAAATCGGAATCAAGAGCGACGCCGACACGTGCGCCAAACTGCCGCAAATGGGAAAGGGTAACTCCTCTTTTGGCAAAAACTAAAAACAGAAAATGCAATTTACAAAAATGTGTATAAATTTCGTAACTTTTTCCTATTAATTCCAGATATTCAAATTTGTTTACTCATTTTTACACAGTGAAAGATATTTGTTTTTGGTATCTTTTTTGTTAGAAATAATAGTAAATTATAAAGAAAATAACTTAGATTTGTAAGTTTAATGTTTTGTAGCATTAAATTGTTATGTATACAAAGAAAATGCTATAAAATATTGATTGTTGTCTGAAAATTAGATCATAATTCGATGATTATTTAAGAAACTGTTAAGCAATTAATTTGAAAACTTATATCTATCTCGCTGGTATCACTCGTCTTGGGTTTAAATTCCTTCTATTGAAACGGAGTTTTTACTAGCTTTCTTACTTGTTATACAGGGTATTATAATTTTAGTAAATAGCCTGTAACGCTGTGAAGGAGTCGTTTCCGACCCTATAAATCATATATATTATTGATCAGCATGAACAGCCGAGTCGATCTAGCAATCTTAGGCGGAAAAAAAATTTTTACCAATTTTTTCAAAATTTTATAAGGGGTTACATCATTAAAATTGACAAAAATTGACAAAAATTTTAATTTTCTTTTTTGTTTTATTTAGTATACAGATTTGTTAATATAAGAAAAACTAACATAGGGAAACTTTCCGATTTAAAAATGGTGCCTTTTTGGCTTAGTTATGAGGTTTTTAAACTTTGATTTTTCTTAAAAATTATATAAATTTAACGAAAAATCGGTTTAAATAATGTGAATATTTCGGGTCTTCTTGAAGGCATAAGATGATTGCCAAAAGTCGTGTATATCCCGATTCGTCTCCAAAATCTTAATTAATTAAAAATAAAATGTAAAGAAAAAAAATTTCAAAAATTTGTTCCAATTTTTGAAAATTTAATAAGGGGTTACATCATTAAAATTTTCAAAAATGGTCGAAAATTTGAATATTTTAAAATTTTAAATTGAGTGTGCAGATTTATTAATTTAATAAAAATTAACAAAGGACAGCTTTCCGAATTAAAATTAATACTGTTTTGGCTTAGTTATGAGTTTTTTTAACTTTGATTTGTCGAAAAAATTGACATATAAAAATCTCGGTAAATATTCATATTTATGCCATTGCAGGGTATTATAATTCTAGTTAGCTGCTTTAAATTAAGTGAAGGAGTCATTTTCGACCCCATAAAGCATATATATTCTTGATCAGCATAAACAACCGAGTCGATCTGGCTATGTGCGCTTAAAAAATAATTTTTCGAAAATTTTTCCATTTTTTCAAAAAAAGATAAGGGGTTACATCATTAAAATTTTCAAAAATTGGCAAAAATTTTAATTTTTTAAAATTTCAAATTTGGTATGCAGATTTATTTACCTACTAAAAACTAACATAGGAAAGCTTTCCGAATTAAAATTAATGCGTTTTTGGCTGAGTTATGCGATTTTTAAACTTTGATTTGCCAAAAAATAGACATAAAAATCTCGGTAAATATTCAGTTGAAAATTGCAGACATATATAAAAAACAACTACTCTTGATTTAAAAATATTTGTTGTTGAACTCAGTTTTCTTCTGTTTAATGTTCCATTTTTATACCATTGCAGGGTATTATCATTTTAGTCAGATGCTTTAACTGAACTGAACTTTCCTTCTGTTAAATCTTCAATATTTATACAATTCCAGGGTATTATAATTATAGTCAGCTGCTTTAAATTAAGTGAAGCAGTCATTTCCGACCCCATAAAGCATATATATTCTTGATCAGCATCAACAGGCGAGTCGATCTAGCCATGTCCGGTCAAAAAATAAAATTTCGAAAATTTTCCGAAATTTCAAAAAAAGATAAGGGGTTACATCATTAAAATTTTCAAAATTTGACAAAAAATTTAATTTTTTTAAATTTCAAATTTGGTATGCAGATTTATTTTCCTACTAAAAACTAACATAGGAAAGCTTTCCGAATTAAAATTAATGCGTTTTTAGCTGAGTTATGAGATTTTTAAACTTTGATTTCCCAAAAAATAGACATAAAAATCTCGGTAAATATTCAGTTGAAAATTGCAGACATATATAAAAAACAACTACTCTTGATTTCAAAATATTTGTTGTTGAACTCAGTTTTCTTCTGTTTAATGTTCCATTTTTATACCATTGCAGGGTATTATCATTTTAGTCAGATGCTTTAACTGAACTGAACTTTCCTTCTGTTAAATCTTCAATATTTATACAATTCCAGGGTATTATAATTATAGTCAGCTGCTTTAAATTAAGTGAAGCAGTCATTTCCGACCCCATAAAGCATATATATTCTTGATCAGCATCAACAGGCGAGTCGATCTAGCCATGTCCGTTCAAAAAATAAATTTTCGAAAATTTTCCGAAATTTGAAAAAAAGATAAGATAAATTTTCAAAAATTGCGAAAAATTTTAATTTTCCAAAATTTTAAATTAAGTTTGCAGATTTATTAATTTTATAAAAACTAACATAGGAAAGCTTTCCGAATTAAAATTAATGCTTTTTTGGGTTAGTTATGAGTTTTTTTTAGCTTTGAATGTGCTTTGAATTTGCCTTGTACCACAACTATTTCTCTCAGTGTACTTAAGTGCATTTCCACTGCACTCTCAATGGAGTTAGACTGGGTCACGGAATTTTGCGGGCTCCGGAATATTTGATCAGGCCACCGCCAGCCAGCAGCGACGGCCCCCAACTTGACCTTGGGCAGGCAGGCTTTTCCCTATATATATATGCACATATATATATATATATATTTAAATTTTGCGTGTCCACAAAAACACATGAAGATTAATTAGCAAAAAGAAAAAAGAGTAGGAAATTCGCCACAAAATCCATTTGAGGGCACACGTAATGTAGTCCCCTTTAGACCTTAGCTCAGATCCCATTTTAGCCGGCTTTTCAATTTGACAGTGCCCAGCCCATTGGGCTCCCCGTTCTCTGTGTGTGACATTAATGAAAGGAAAACATGGAAATGTATTTTCCAGCATGTCTCTTGCCAAATCGTTACGCCATCGCGAACTTGTTGTCAGTTCTTTTTTTCCCTTTTTCTGCTCTCCATTTATATGTAGTTTAGCTTTGCCACCGAAAAACGGATGCGCCTGTCCGTCCCGGCTGCTTTTCCCTTTTCCCTTTGGTTTCCCTCCCCCTGTGCCGCTTCTGTCAAGGTCACTCCTAATGCCTTTTGATGCGACACATGCATGTGGATCCATCCACATCCGTGGGCAGCAGCAGCTCCTCCTCCTCCTGCTCCTGCTCCTGCTGACGCCTTTTGTTCCGATGATTGGCTTGGCAGGCAGTGTTTCCTGTTGAAAAACACCAACAGGCTGTCCCCGGCTGCAACAGGATTGGGTCTTCGTCATCGCCTCCTTCTCCGGCTCCTTCTCCACTTCGTATCTTTCATCCAGATTTAAATGGAAATTACATTTTTTTTTTTTGGTCTGCACTTGACCCGATTGCGGACTGGCCTGCCCTGGCTGACCATGATTTATGCAGCAAGTTTGGATCGGTTTAAATGGGGTTTTTATCTAACTAATTCCACGCACAGCGGTTGACCCAGCCAGTGCTGGAGGTTTATGCGGGTCAAGTTTGGCGAACTAACCATAGTAAGGGGTCACAATTGGTGTTTTTTAAGCTTAATTCGGGTTTGTTTGTATAAAATATTTAAAAGAAAATTAAGCAAAGAAGGCTATTGTTTCAATAAACAAACCATTTTCAAAAGCAAGAACATTTTTATTGCTATAAAAGTTCTCTAAACATGTTCTCATGAATGCTATCTAAAAGTTTAGTTTAGACTGTGATTTACTATATATTTTCCTCATATATTCAAAGAGCTAACTTACAGAAACATGTAGAAGCAATTTTAAATTTAATTTAACAATTTAAATACCGCTTATACTTACTTTTTTGCACCTGCTTTATAGCAGGTATCTAATGTTATCTCGAGAATAAACTCAAGTTGTATTTCGTTAATTTTATTTTGGCCTCGTCACCTGGATATTTGTTAAGACAAGACAAGTAGTAGTCTCAGCATAATTGTCTCTGAAGAGATAACAATCAATTCTCCGTTCCACGACGACTGGAATGGTCTGAGGAAACGTTTCCATGTGCCGCCCGCTGTTCATTTACTTACTTTTAGCGAGAAAACTTTCATCATCGCCGTTGTCAAGCTCATCTATTTGATATGTGCGACAATTACTTTTGGGCTTTTTTTTGTTATTTATTGTTCCCAAGCAGAGAGCACACGGTGGAGCACCATGTAGTGGGTATGCTTTGATATACTGGTTAATAGAATTGTCAACATCCGAAAGTGCTGAAACTTGTTCAATCGCCAAATAATGGCAATTTAATTAGGAAGGGAGAAGCGGGAGAGAGCTATAAATAGAGGAATATTGAGAATATTCTATACCCTACCTTTTGAAATTAATTGGTCATTGTAAAAATAAGGTAGTTGTTGGGCTTATACCTTTGAAGGTACTTTCCTTTTAAAGGAAATATTAAAACATTTACAATTATTAATGCTAGGAAAAAATGTATTGTAAAGTGATGTATTAATATTCAACAAGACAGAGAATAAATTTCATTGCTATCTTTTTAAATTTGTGTAACTTAATCTAAGTTTTTTTTTTTAATAGATTACTTAGTGATCACAATTTTTCATTTTTACAAAATTCTCTGCTGCAACACTGAATACATATTGTAGATATTTTATTTCTCAAACACCTTATTCAATTTCACTCACTGTTTTAAATTTTATCTTATACATAAATTACCATAGGGTATTAAGGCAGTCGTTGCTCACTGACAAAAAACCCCCCACGACTGCTCTCTCTTTTCCCTCTAACCTATCTCTCTTTCGCTGTGGTTCTTCCCCAAGCAAGCCTCCCCAGCAGGTGGACATGTGCGTTGCTGTGCTCTCTTCCGAGCTTCCGCTCGGCGACGGAGAACCGAATTAAGTGCGCGCTCGCTCCACCGATCCAAACCCATGCCATCCGGCGGCTACAGTTTCTGGCAGTGAGTCGCGCTCGTCGGAAGGCAGAAGAACACTTGCTTGGGCAGTTAGTTTTTCCCCAGAGTTCGTCTAGTATCATACGAGAGAGTCGGATCAGATGTTGGGGATGTGTGTTAATTCATGTATTTGTCAAAATTCAAAGTGATTTAATTTGGTTATTGTTTAAATTGAACATTTTGGCCAACGATACGGCGGTGTGGCGCGGAGTGCCAGTGAACTTATGTGAATCCGCAGATCCTAGAGAAGTAGAGTTCGAGTTTTGTGAGTGTCCCGACTATGCCGAGCAAGGGATTCGTTGGGAAATTCTCTCGTTTTGTGTTACAACTCCAGGCAGACCCGATTTTCAAATTGATTTTCACTATATATACACCACTTGGTTGTGTGTGGCTTTGATTCGCTTCACTTGCTAGTTGGCTGTTAATGTTGATCGATCTATTTTCGAGCCCATCACAATACTTGTGGCTTCAATTAGCAACGCGTTGTTAAAATCTCCACAAAGCCAATGGCACTAAGTGCGGGGTTAAATTGGCTTTTAGCGCGATCTTTAACATTTTCTGGGCCAAGTAAATAAGGGGTAACTGATCCGAAATGAACACAAAGCCATGGCATACTTTTTGGAGTCTTTTCTGGGTAGATTTATGGAGTTTTAGCAGCGGAAAATTAAGTATTTTATATAACAAGAGTGTGGAGTTACAGTTAATTTTACTTAAAATGAAAATTTATAGTGTTTTTAAAGCTGAAAATTAAATAACTTAAAGTTGATCTTTGTAGGCCTTATATATTTCACTTTTTGAAGTAATATAAGCTCTCAAAAGCAAGCTAAAGTATTATAAAAATTAAATTACTAGTATTATGGCTGCCCTAATATTATGTGTTAGATTCCAGTTATTAATTAATTATCAAACCGTAACTTCGTCAGAAATAGAGTTTTGTAGGTGTCTATTAGCTATTAATTCGCTTTTAGGGAAGCTTCCCTATGGACAGCTGATAGCAAAGGCAAATCGCGCGAGTTTCGAGTGAAAAATCCAATGAGCAACTCTTATTACAGCCAGAAAAGTGCCTGATTGCAGAAAATAAACTGCAGAAAATCGAAGCGGAAGCATCGAGTTTAAGCCAAACAAATGATAAGATAAACTCTACTTCGATCGGCGGAGATAACCACAGTGAAGAGGAGCACGATTTCTATCAACAAAAGCCCAAATATTGCACTCCCCCACATCACACTCAGCCCATGTCCGTGGATTCGTGGCCATGGAAATTAGTGTAGAGTCAGCCAAGGAGCCAAGGACAGCAGCATCAATTAGCGGAGCAACAGCTAGGGGGGCTTAGAGGAGGACTAAGAGGACCATGCGCAGCGGTCGCAATTATGTCCAGCGGCAGAGCGAGACGCTGGAGAGCAGCAGCTTCGAGCTGGAGGATCACGACGATGCCAGGGATGAGCGCGGCGAGCCAGAGGATCACGAGAAGGAGGAGCACCGCCGGTCATCGGACACGGTGAGCACGCACAGCAGCAGCTCCACCACGCCCACGACAGCGGATGTGGCCGATGTGGAGACCATTAGCTCGCTGCCACTGTCGCCTCCGAGGAGCCAGCTTGTGAAGCGCCACTCGCCGCTGAAGGACCAACATGAGCAGCAGCGGCAGCTCCAGCAGGCGGACAACAAAAGCAGCAGCTCCAGCTCCAGCTCCAGCTCAAGCCAGCAGCAGGATGACTTGGACGATGTGCCCACGGTAAGTGGGTGCCATCTGCGATCGGGCTCCTCACCTAATGCCTCCTCCTCTTCCACGACCCCGCAGACGTCGCGCTACGCGGCTGCAGCGGCACATCCCAGCGCCGCCTTTGCCGAAACGGTGGTCACCTCCTCGTCTGGAACCTCGGGAGCTGCCCACAGGCGGACACATTCGGCGGCCTCCTACATTTCGATGAGATCGCAGGGCGGATCGGAGCCACCGCCTGAGCGACCCAAGCGGAATCGCTTCTTTGAGTGGCTGCGCGTCGCCTGTAACACCTGTTGCTGCAAGGTTGGTTTTCCCGGTGGGACAGGGTAGACTCTTAGGGGTATTCAGTAGGTATATACGGTCTTATGCGTATGAAATTGAGTCAGAAAACATGATAGAAAAGGTTGTACCTGATTAGAAAACTATTTTACATATTTTATTGCATACTTTCAGCTGCATTTTAAAGTGATTTTAAAACATCCTGCATAAGTTTTCCACTTAAAAAATCTCTTTTGGCAGTGTCTCTTCACAAATACTTGAATGAATATTTCATTTTGATACATTACTTAACCCCAAGACAGTGTGGCGTTTTTTATTTAAACGAAGTCATTGTAGTTTTTAAGTGAATTGAATTTTATTAACTGCAATTCCACAAAATTTGAATTTAAATTGACTGAATGAAGGGAATGGCTGGCAGTCAATTGAAATGTGAAAATAAATTTCATGATTTACTGCCTTATAACAAAAAGGAACTTGATCTAAACATATAGAATACAATTGGTGAATTTGTGAACTTGAACCTCGCATGTGTTCAAATATGTGGAAATATTACAAATAATGTGTCAATATTATCTTCACGAATACTATTTTCATTAAAATTCAAAGCCATAGCACTGGTGAATTGGTAAAATGGTGAACTTAAATCATTTGCCATATATTATTATATATATTATTTATTTAAAAAAAGAGAATACTGAAAGCATATTTTTAAAAATTATAAAATTGGTGACTTGGTGTTTTGGTGAATTGTTGAACGTAATTCTTAGATATGTTGGAATAATACTAATATTGTGAGCGTACATCATAGCATATATTATTTTCTGGAAAGTATACAATATTAAAACCTAATGGAATACCTTTGCCTTATAAAACTAGATGAATTGTTGAACATCACATTTTTGGATATAGCCAAGTAGATTTTGTTAATTGCTACCCTCAATAATTCGAATTCTTATTTATTCATTAGCTTTGGATTCAGTTTAACTTATTTTCCACAAATCCATTTCGATATTCAATGTCAGAAATGGAAGCATTCCGATTTGTTTGAATTAAATCATTGGGGTTTCGGTTTTTTATTTATTGATGCGCGACAAAAAACAAATCAGTTGACGGCATTCCGAAAACCATTGCCCGACTGCCATCACCGTCGCCGTCGCCACCGCCTCGAGTGACATTGGGGCAGTTAACGAGCTCAAACAATTTCGCATTTAGTACAATTTATTTTTAGCTGAGACCGCGACTCAAATGTTTACAAATAAAGCCAAAGCCCAGGCAGTCACTGAAGGGTTAATGTGGCACACTAGCTTGGGCCTTACCCAACGATGACGCACTCTCGCCTGGGGGCTCAGTGCATCCTGCAATTAGCCAATGACATTGCTCTTTACTTAGCCCGATATTTAATCCGTATGCCATTACTAATTCACTCTCTAATTTATCCACAGAGTTCCGGAATCGGAGAGCCGAGTGTTCATCATGCGCTGGTTGTGATATTTCTAGAGTTCTTCGCCTGGGGTCTGCTGACGATGCCCATAATATCGGTGAGTACAAAAGTCCAGCATCCACTCCTTAGTCGCAACTTTACTAAAAACTCCTTTTTTTTTTAATCCAAAAAACAGACTCTCAACCAGACGTTTCCGGATCACACATTCCTAATGAACGGCCTGGTCATGGGCATCAAGGGCATCCTGTCGTTCCTGTCGGCGCCGCTGATCGGCGCATTGTCGGACATCTGGGGCCGAAAGTTTTTCCTATTAGTCACAGTATTCTTCACCTGCCTACCCATACCGCTGATGTCCATCAATACGTGGTGGTTCTTTGCCATGATCTCAATAAGCGGCGCCTTCGCCGTCACCTTCTCGGTGGTATTTGCCTATGTGGCGGATGTCACCACGCCGGAGGAGCGATCCAAGGCATATGGCCTGGCCTCGGCCACATTTGCCGCCAGTCTGGTCATCTCGCCGGCATTGGGCAATGCCTTGATGGAGATGTACGGCGACACGCTGGTCGTGGCCCTCTCCACGGCCATTGCGCTGCTCGATGTGTTCTTCATTCTAGTTGCAGTGCCGGAGAGTCTCTCGGAGAAGATGCGACCCGCAACCTGGGGAGCGCCCATCAGCTGGGAGCAGGCGGATCCCTTCCTGGTAAGTCTAAGTAACTTAAAAGCTGTTGTATATATTTTAATCTTTGTGATGTATTCTATCAGGCTTTGCGCAAAGTGGGCACCGACAAGACCGTGCTGATGCTGTGCCTCACTGTGCTGCTGTCGTACCTGCCCGAAGCCGGCGAGTACTCCTGCATGTTTGTGTATCTAAAGCTCAAGATGGGCTTCAACTATGTGGAGGTGTCCATTTTTATAGCCATTGTTGGCATTCTCAGCATAACGGTGCAAGTGACCCTCGGCTCCTTCATGAAGTAAGTCATCTGGAAGCTCCCTTATCGTTCCCTAAAATGTGGAGCTAATGTCATTATTCCTTCCACAGAGTGTTTGGAGCCAAGCGCACGATCATTATGGGCCTAGCTCTGGAAATCGTTCAGCTACTGTGGTACGGCTTTGGCAGTCAAAAATGGTGAGTTTATAGTTTTTAGCTGGATTTTGTAGTAGTTTATAATACCCTCTCCTTTTTTTCAGGATGATGTGGTCGGCTGGCGTTGTGGCTGCCCTGGGCTCTCTCACGTATCCGGCCATCAGCGCCTTTGTGTCGCTCTACGCGGCTCCAGAGAGTCAAGGTGAGCGGTTTGAATCCTTTGCCACCTTTCTTCTCTTTACTGATTGAAACACAAATTCCTTTTACAGGTGCTGTCCAGGGCATGATCACGGGCATGCGGGGCCTGTGCAATGGCCTGGGGCCGGCAGTGTTTGGGGTTATCTTTTACCTTTTTAACGTGGACCTGAACGATGACCACGACGCCCAGGCCAAGACCAGCGGCAGCCGGGCGACGAATGTGGAAAAGATATCACAGCATGTTCCGGGTCCGCCGTTCGTCTTTGGCGCCTTGTGCGTCTTCTGTGCCATTATTGTGGCGGCGTTCATTCCGGAGGGCCAGACTAGCCAGTTGGAGAAGAAACGTAAGCAGCGGCAGTCATCATCCAGAAATCCATTGCCCTCCTAATCCCATCAGTGACGAATAAAAATGATCGTATGCTATATAATGACTATCTTTCAGGTGGCTCGCTCGACGTGCAGTATGAGATTGAGACGGGCCACAAGGCGCCCAGCTCCTTGGCGCCACTCATTCGCTCCGACTCGCTGGCGCAGCTGTAGTGGGCTCCATCGTAGTCGTCCTAACCACACAACCGTAACCCGTAACCCGTAACCCGTAACCCGTAAACCGTAACAGTTGGTGGCTATAGAGATACGTTTAAGCAGAGTTAAGGAGTTAAGAGTTTTTTGTAACTGTAAACAACAAATGCTGTAACTAGTTTGGCTTTAGTTTCCGAGTCTAACATTAATTGTAGTAGAGCCCGAGAAGAGATGTTATTGTTTGCGTTGGATCCCTCGGTTCTAACATTAGTTTTCACCTCAGCCCAAGTATATAGATATATATAGATTTCGTAATTTATATTTATTATCGCGATAAGTAACGTAACAGCAACATAGTCACTTACTATTGGATACATTGGCCGTGTGCTTGCCCGCTTGCCGGCTTTTCCTGTTCGGTTCTCTTTGGGCTGGGGATTACACATCACAGCAGATAGCTTTGCAACAACAACAACAAAAACAACAACAAAATAACTGCCAAACAAACAAAAATAACGAAAGGGAGAAAATTTGTAATTGTAATTTGTAATCTTCAGCAGCAGTTTTTCGAGTACATTTCCAGTTGTGCTTATCACTTGCTATCGCCGCGATATCGTTCTGTTCCGTCACCGTTTTAGTTACCACACACAAATTAGGAAGAAGAGATAAGTGAATCCAAATAAACTGAATACCAAGCTTTACTTTGAAAATTGTAGTGATTTAAAGTCTTAAAACTAAACAAAAAGCAAGAATTGCAAACTTACACTGAAACGACGAGAGTCAAGCTAGGCGACTTCAATTAAACAAACCAAGAAACCACAAATTATATGTATATATATAGAGATATGTATGTATGGATGATAGTGAGACACAAATCGTAATGTTTTTAATTTAGCTAAATGCGATTATAGCGCCGCCTCCTCCCGATCATCATAGTTTTTTATTTTGATAAAAACAAAAAGCAGAGCCAGTGCATAGCCTTTCTCACACAAAGTCAATGCTTGAACGTACATATAAATTGGGTCAAATAGCGTGTGTGTATGTCCGTGCTGCGGGAATCAAAAGTTATATTTTTCGAAGTTGCTAACTAACAACCGTGTAAAGTAGTGCCCCAACTCGCATGCGCAGCCGGGCATACACATCGCACATATCCGTGCGAGGAGGATCAGGAGCAGCAGCAGGAGCTGGAGTCGGAGTTAGAGTGTTGCCCCGATGATGAGACAGTATACAACAAGAAAACTGAATCCAAATTTCGATTGTAAATTATTTAACGTGTAATTTAGTGTTTTAAACGAAACCAAAATAAAACAACATTGTTTAATGAAACGCTAGTACAATGAAGTGCGAAAGACTTTTTGAATAAAGGGTATGCAAGAGTAAGTATGATTTTTTAAGAATTTTAAGATTATGTTATAAAATTATTTATTTTTAGAATACATTTTGAGGGAACTAAAGAACTTGTGCCAAGTCAGATTTAATTAATGATCTTAAATTTCTTTGGATTATATTAATAATTACACTCCTTTGGGTTGTTTCGATGGAATTTATGCCTGTAATGAAAACATAAGACTAAAACAAGAAAAAGGCATCTACTTTTGAATTTAAATATTTGAAGTGTATAACTGCAGAAAAAATTATTTACAAGCTTTTAAGCTCTAGCACAAATATCGATATATCGGAATACCGATGGCGTTTTTCAGCAAACAGCCAACGAGAGAGAATTCTGTTAATTTACGCTCTTTCTGTCTGTATGAGAGAGGTCTGCTGATGAATTTTACATTCTACATGAGAATTCTACCCCATGTACAAGAATTCGACGCCAAAGGCGAGAATTCGACCCCATGTATCTGTAAACGCGTAGAATGGTCCTCAAGATGTGTAAAGTGTAAAATGTTGATTAACAGCTTCGGAGTTCAGAGTGACCAAACTAAATATATCAAAAATTCCAAGAAAATATCGCGACTTCGATAATTGGTCAAAAAATGTCGCGATAGGAAGTCAGAAATCTGGAGACAGGAAAATTAGTTAAAGAAAAAAAGGTGAATAAAGGTGAATGAAGTGCGCCCTCGCGTGAAAGAAGTTCGATTCGACTCTACAATGACCTGATAAAAAAAGCAAGACTCGAGGAAATCGCGGTGAACGAAAACCAAACACAAAGGGCAAGAATGTTTCGGAAGGGCGTGCAGAGTGAATACATACAAGCATAATCGTTCGCGTACAACAAAAAATACAAAGCGGTGCGTGAGTGTGTGTGTGTTCAATTAAGAAGCGAGTAAATAAATGCCGTTACTTTGCGGATTTCTCAATAAAAATGTGTGAAGTGAAGCATAGGGAGAAGGAAAAAGTGCAATAGGGCCACTGGAAGCTGCGTGCCGAAAAACTTCGCGAAAAGCTCGCACTGACCTGAATTCGAATTCGATATTCCCTTAGGGCAAAAATTGTATAGATTTTCATGTTTTGATTTATCTGTTAAAATTTTCGGTTTGCCGATTTCTCGCGTCATTATTCAACAGGAATTTTACACAAACATAGCCCTCACATCCTAATAGTTTTTACCATTTATCAACCGTCCTGCGGTTTGCACTTTTTTTTAATTTTATGGCCAAATTTAAGTTTATATTAGTTCAAATTAGTTGTCTTTCAAACAAAGATCTTGATCGTGCTACCCTGGATACAGCTACTGAATATATACTGCGGCTTCCCTTGCAGCAGCACGGGATAGCGCGGCTAATTGGATTTGTGAGCACTGCATCATCTCCAGAAGGGATTCCGAGACCACCAGCAGGAGGAGGAACAGCGCCCAAACCCGAGCCAGCTTAATTGGCTTAGGCGACGGTTGTTGTTGTTGTCAATGTTGGTGAGTATCTGCACATGTACAAAGCATATATATATATACATAAGTGATCCAGAGTGCCAGCTCATTTAGTTTGTTTATTTCAATTTACCGAGTTATTCAATTGTCGGTGTCGAATTAGTAACTTTATCCACCCTTCCTGTGTGCTGTGGGAGTCTTTGTGTATCCATATCACCTACAGTCCTCACCTGAGAGACGGCATGCATAATTAATCTGATGCACTGCATTGCACTGCGCTACAGGCAGAAAAATGTGTATACTTTTTGTGCTCAAAAAAATCTATTATTAATAGGTTTTTGAGTAGCAGAAAAATATTTTCTAAAGTGGAAATTAGGTTCAATGTTTGGGAATTTTAAGAGCAAAAAGAAATTGCATCTTTCCTTTAAAGCAATACCTTGGAAAATAGCATTTACTATTTAAATAGGTAAATAAATTAGGTAAATCTATAGGAAATTAACAGAAATGCACTGAGATACCTAGCAAAATACTTATTGGACTGTTTTTAGCTTCCAAAAAAATTAATTGGTGTGTGTATTTAACAAACACCAGTTCTTTAATCATTTTCGCGTGGAGCCAGACGCTCAAATAAAAAAAAAAAAACACCGCAGATACAAACTACACCACCGCAGATACGGATACATTCCTGACCTGCGTGGCGTTGAGATACAGATGCGAGTATCAGACCACGAGTACATGTGCGTGTGTGGTTCCAAACGACACCCAGCAGAGACGAGTGTGTTAAAAAAGCATGTATTTTTAGAGTTTATCGAAACCCGGCGACTAAATCCCAGCTACACACACTTCAGGGAATTCGGAAGGGACTTCAAAAAAGTGGGCAGCATGTTATTTTCCAGCTGATTAGGCAAATCCTTAAGCTGCACATAAACACATCATTTATAAACCTTGTTCTAAGGAAGAAAACATTATAATGATTCATAAAAAATGTAAGCTTTTATTCATTAGGTATATTATAAAAAAGAACCTAATTACTACATGCCACCTTTGCAATTTAGAAACAGGTTTTAAAATAACTAATGAAAAGCAAAACTTGAATAAGCTACAAAATTTAAAAATTAGCAACCAGTTGAGCGTATTTTATGAGTTTTCTTTATAGACCTGAAACAAACACTGGTTTCGAGTCTACAACGGCGATAAGCCAAGCTATTGGATAACAAGAGCAAGAGATTGCAGACTCCTATAAAAAAGATTCATTAAATAAATAATAAAGAAATATAAAAGATATATAATACTGAAGGAAGGGAATATTTTACAGAATTTATAGACAAAACCTATTAGAATCTGCAGTTTTACTAACCGAATACGAGTTTACTAGACCTCTTAAATCCCTAGATAAGTCCCAAAATAGGTTCAGGTTTAATTAAGGTGTGTCATATGATAAGTCCAGGCACAAACAATTGTATAATAACAACACGAGAAATTCTGCAAGCTGGAAGATTAGTTTTCATCCAAGCAAATACTCTGACTCAACCGAGGAGTGAAGTTGCTTTATATGACGACAGAGAGCGGAGATTCATGTAATACCAGATGCAAGGTGACTTGTAGATTATAGCACGTATCTGAGTTTCTGCCAGTGTAACATGGCTTCCGTGTCATCTGTCCATCAGGGAGTAGCACAGCTACTTCTCGATCGTCTCCACCCCTTTGACTACTGCACATTTCCGCCCTTCGAAAGGCCTTTCCTCCGTCTCCGTCTCCGTCTCCGACTCGATCATTGCATTGCCCGACTTCCTTTGTTTGGACTCGCTCGGTCTTCATCTAAAGAAGTTCACTTTGTATCTGTGTTGTGTGATTAGCCCATTTCTGCGGTTTTTTATATCGGGGAGTGAGTCACACGGCCGGCGAAACGAGTTTCTCGCCTTGGCATGGCACGACTTCAATCCACTCCATCTCCGTGGCAACCTGTTCTGCTCTCTTGCAGTAAGACTTGTATCTTTTGCCTCGAAACACACGCCGCGTCTTCCATGGGATGCGAACCACTGCCGGTTGTTCCAAATTTCGATGAAGGCGGAGGCGTAGAGAGAGATTGGATGCGACCATGGCGCGAAGTGTGTGCGTTCTCAATTAAATAAGTCGTGGAATTAGTTTGTTAACCGAGTGACAAAAGTTTACTTAAAAAGAACATTTCATTCACACTCGACCACTTGGAGGTAAAATTACCAAGAAATTGTGTCTGCTTCAGATATTTATTTATTATTCTTGTATAGAATATTTATAGAATATTCTTGTAAAGAATATTGAAAGTATAAGGAAATTCTCTCCCTTCTGAAAGGCGATTCTATATTTGTCATCTAGGGTTATCTCTCAGTATTCTTCTTATTCAGATTCACTCATCATTTCAATTGAATTCAATAAAATTCAAATGATAGAATAGCGCTGCGTCAACTGATTATTCATCTATACTTTTACACAAATGTTGTCATGAGTATTATAATAATCTGACAGAGTCTTTAAAGGGTTCTGTATTTCCACTAAAATATTTACTATATTGGAAGGTATAGTAAAAACTAAATTCAAGTTCAAAGCTTATCGCTTCCTATCCGTTTTTATTTGGTAGTTCAAAACAACAGTGACATCTTTTTAAGAATCAACCTTAATCTTTGAGTTATAATAGTTTTCTCACAGCAAAAAAGTCACCGAGCTTCAATGCTGGCCTTGTCATTGTTTTACTTATCGCAGATTTTGTTGGACTATTAATTTTAATAAGTACTTTTAATACTTTTATTGTCATTAGTACTTCGCCTGACATTTTGAAATCTGATGTGAATGCTTCTAAATATTTATTTAGCAGTCAGCAGCTTTCGGAATCGGCATTGATTGCAACTCGCCACAGATGGTGTGGGGGGGAAATTGTTTCATTATTAATTCAACCTTCACATTCGCATTTAATTCTTTTGTTTATACAATCGGTAAGCAAAGCCGTCGTCAAGCTGTGCTATTATTATTCCGCTTTTCTGCTGATTTAGCCAACAGTACCGGCCACCTTGCACTTGGCGCTTCCGCAGATACAGTAGTTACTCCGTGCCTGTGACCCACTGCGAGTATCTGCATCTCTAGATAGGTTTTGTTTAACTTTGTCTACTTTCTCTTCTTGGCAAAAAAAAAAACCTGTCCAAGTCAATCAGGTAGATACAGGCAAAAACCATTGAGTTTCAAGAAATGGATTGCTGCCTTTGTTAGGAGGGAAGTTTGACTCACATTACCCAAAAAAGGGAAACTTTATTACGCTATGCCAAGCACAAAGGGTATATTGTATTCGAGTGCCGGCATGTAACACGGCTTGTTAAGGCACTTGGATGTGAATTTGAGTCCACAGAGATTATTTGAATCATTATATCAATTTTACAATTACGCCCTGGCCTCTTTTTTGCTGAAAATTAATGCCTGGTACTGGCAAACTGCGTGTGTATTTTATTACCTGTTTATGATTATTACTTTGTTTTTTTTTTTGTTGTTGTGGCTTTTTCCAGGCATTTTCATTAATCTAAATAAGAATTTTATTAGAAGGTATGCACATTATTGTGTACTATACAGTTTTTATTTATTTTAGTTGTTTACAGCGAATGTGCAGGGAATTCTTTGTTTTAAACTATGGAAAGTTTTGAGTTTCTACATTTTGTATTGAGAAATTGGTACAAAAAACTCAATTTAGAGAAGGGAAAATTTCGAATAACATTCTTTACTCAGATAACTCGCTTTTCTTTTTTTATTTATGTGAAAAACACCTTTAAAAGTAATGCATTTTCAACTGTTCCTATGTGAACTCCAGCCTGAATTAAGGGCATATTGCGTGTGGCCTTGCCGGGGGATTGCCTCTGCCGCCCACTGTTCCAACCGAGTGCAGCATCAGAGGGCGATGATTGCTGCTCTTTTGGTCCTTGGTCCTTGCTCCCTGCAGCCATCCCAGGCGCATGCGCCGGCCTCGGCCTGCCAAAAGCCGAGGCTGCAAATTGTTTTGTTTTCCTCACAATTGCTGGGGAGACGACCTCTGGCGATGGTTAGTTTTATCCAGCATTTCGCGATTGTTTGCTCACTTCCATGGGCAACTGCTTTGACTTCTCGCGGGGACGCACCACACACGGCACAAAAAAGGAGAACTCCTCGCAGCAGGACACGAATCCTGAGCGCCGCGTGTCAAGGCCGTTCAAAGGCTGGTCCAGTCCGGTGAATACAGAATTTTCTGCACAGCAGCAGCGGCAGTACAGCAACGGGAGCAATGCGCCTCTCGCTTCCAGCTTTCAGTTTAGTTTGCTCTCGGCCGCAGACAACGCTGCGTATACGCAATCGACACCGCACACCGCACACAGCACACAGCACACACTCCAAACAAATCCATCCAATCGGAGTGTGTTTAGCCATCCATATTAAAGCCCTGTTAGCAGGTGCAGGGCTATTTTTACACCACATATCATTCACATCGCCAGCAAGTGCCATCCTCAACACCCAGTAATCCAGCTCTTTCCGGAAAGTAAGCATTGCTACAAAAAACGAAAGAAAACGGGCCTCGGAAGGGACACCGAGAGATAAGCGTGGCGGAAAATGCAGTGCTCCAAATGTATATTTCCATACAGCCGTGTTCACAGTAATAGCAGTGACCCTTTAAAAGAAAGCAAACAAAGTATTATTAGTTAAGGAATTGGTGTCGGAATCGGTAAACCCTTGCAGTTTTGTAGTTGGTTCAGGGTGACTAATTTAAAATCGGTCATATCTAAGCAAAAATTAATTTAAATTCGAAAAGCATATATAAAATAATTTTTTTAAATTTATAAAATTAAAAAAAAAAAAATTGTATACATTTCTTTTCGAAGGTTTGTCAAGACTTTTTTTGTTTATAAATATTGTATTGGTGAATCTAAGGATATATGACTTTTGAGAAGAACCTTATAATATTATATGGACTTTAAGTATACGTTTATAAATAATTTTTTGATGAAATTGAAGTATAAAAATAATCATAACTAAGGCAAGAAAGCACTTATTTCCATTTGGAAAGCTTTTCTGTGTTAGTTTTTAGAAGTTTAATAAATCTGCATACTAAATTTAATATTTTAAAATATTAAAATTTTAATCGATTTTTGACAGATTTAACCCCTTATAAAACTTTAAAAAAATTGTTAAATTTTTTTTCTGCCTGAGATGGCTATATCGACTTACCTGTTGATGCTGATCAGGAATATATATGATTTATAGGGTCGGAAATCCCTTCTTCATTGCGTTGCAAGCTTTTGACGAAAAGTAAAATACTCTGCAATGGTATAAAAGCGGGTTTAATTTTGGATTTTTGATATATTACTATATTACAATTATAGTATATATAATATATAATATATAATACTTTAAATATCTTGCAACTACAATTTAAAAAGGAATTAAATTAAATTTTCTTTCGTGCCTCTGTAAGTTGTTAAGAGCTTATACATACCCATTTAAAAGTTGCCTTAAACGATTATTTTAAAAATTTTCAACCATTATCCTTGAGAATTTATTGAAATAGTTTATGATTATTTTAAGAATTTTCTACAACTATCCTTGGGAATTTATTCAATTGGTTTACTATTTGTTTAATGCTAGCTGTATGCTTGGCTTCTGATGTTTGCTACTGTTGGCTGTTTGTCGGTCGCTGTTGCGACATATTCTATACAATGTTTGAGGGCCGGGGCACAAAGGCGAGGCTATATAAAACATAAAATGAAATAAAGCCACGGACATGGAAAGCCGCTGAGCTTGGCCCTTCGCCTTCCCCCTTGTCCAGTTCGGTTCAGTTTCCCCCAGAGTTCATTAAACCTTTTGATTTCTTTGTCTATGTTTATATATGCCTTTTGCCAAGACAGTCGATGAGTGTAACTGCTGCTGCTGCTGCTTGTTGCTCGGCCCGATGGCCATAAATTTACAGTTTCGAGCTGAGCAGAGTATCAAATGAGCACACTCATTGTCTTGATCGCGATAAATACCACTGGTACCGGCATTGGTTTATATATATAAATTAAATAAATATAAGCAAAGAATTCTTTGGATTTGAGTTACATTCTGAGAAGTATATGTATGTTTGTGATAACCCCAGAGATTGTTGGAAAATTTATATTTATATGAGTGATTTTAGCAAGTGCTTTTGCACACATTTTAATTGGAACGAAAAGTAATACATTACATGAATAATGATTAATTAAAGAGGTACGTCCTTAGATTTTCTTTCCTGAAAATGTTGTGTGATTAATATGAAAAATTTAGATAGAGTGATTAAGAAAAGTGTGATTTTTTATTTGCCAACGATTCAATGAAACTATATTAAAAACTCCTATTATATTTAAAAAAAGTAAAATTGATAAATTACTTATAAAAATATAAATTACATATACATATTTTAATCGAAATAAACAGCCCTTAAAAATTAGGTTTCAAAATATTCTTTATTTAAATAAAACAGTATAATGACATTCTGATAATGAACAAGAAATAAAAAGGTCCAATATGTTTATTAAATAATTATATTACAATTTACTTTTATATAATCTTGCTCCAATTTTCTCTGAAATTATTTGTTATTCGGATTAAAGACGTGCCATCGTAATGTCAATTGTTTAACAAGATAAATTTATGGCAAATAAAGAAGGCGACAAGCGTACACAGTGGTAGCATCTTATTTTTATAAATATTACCTAGGCATATATTGATAAGAAAAATAATCTTTTCAGTAGAAAGTGATCGCCCATGAGAACAAGTATATATATTACTGAGAAGTAGCTTATACAAACATGAAAGGCCAGTAGCTTTATGGGAATGTATATATAAACAAGAAAGGAAGCTTACTTCAATTTTATTGCTATTAGCCTTACAAAACTTTAAAAAATTCACTATAATGTTTCATTTTTTTCAAATGTTTTATTCTCTATATAAGTATATTATGTTATGTTTGACAATCATTGCCTTCTTAGCCTTCGTATATCTACAGGAATATCTAAAATATGTATATTCTATATATATTAAATCAATATTTTTATATGCTAATTTTTTGGGTAAATCAAAGTTTTTAAAATACCATAACTTAGCCAAAAATGCATTAATTTCAATTCGGAAAGCTTTCCCGAGCTAGTTTTTGTTGGCTAAATAAATCTGCATACTAAATTAAAAATTTAGAAAATTTTAATTTTTTGCCAATTTTTGACAATTTTAACGATGTAACCCCTTATCTTTTTTTTTGAAATTTCGGAAAATTTTCGAAAATTTATTTTTTGACCGGACATGGCTAGATCGACTCGCCTGTTGATGCTGATCAAGAATATATATGCTTTATGGGGTCGGAAATGACTGCTTCACTTAATTTAAAGCATCTGACTATAATTATAATACCCTGGAATTGTATAAATATTGAAGATTTAACAGAAGGAAAGTTCAGTTCAGTTAAAGCATCTGACTAAAATGATAATACCCTGCAATGGTATAAAAATGGAACATTAAACAGAAGAAAACTGAGTTCAACAACAAATATTTTGAAATCAAGAGTAGTTGTTTTTTATATATGTCTGCAATTTTCAACTGAATATTTACCGAGATTTTTATGTCTATTTTTTGGGAAATCAAAG
The DNA here is from genome assembly GCA_035046265.1 of Drosophila bunnanda. NCBI lineage: Eukaryota > Metazoa > Arthropoda > Insecta > Diptera > Drosophilidae > Drosophila > Drosophila bunnanda. The sequence goes on from JAWNOB010000075.1 coordinate 13,064,785, forward strand.
TTTAAAAATCTCGTAACTCAGCTAAAAACGCATTAATTTTAATTCGGAAAGCTTTCCTATGTTAGTTTTTAGTAGGAAAATAAATCTGCATACCAAATTTGAAATTTTAAAACATTAAAATTTTTGCCAATTTTTGAAAATTTTAATGATGTAACCCCTTATCTTTTTTTGAAATTTCGGAAAATTTTCGAAAATTTATTTTTTGACCGGACATGGCTAGATCGACTCGCCTGTTGATGCTGATCAAGAATATTTATGCTTTATGGGGTCGGAAATGACTGCTTCACTTAATTTAAAGCAGCTGACTATAATTATAATACCCTGGAATTGTATAAATATTGAAGATTTAACAGAAGGAAAGTTCAGTTCAGTTAAAGCATCTGACTAAAATGATAATACCCTGCAATGGTATAAAAATGGAACATTAAACAGAAGAAAACTGAGTTCAACAACAAATATTTTGAAATCAAGAGTAGTTGTTTTTTATATATGTCTGCAATTTTCAACTGAATATTTACCGAGATTTTTATGTCTATTTTTTGGGAAATCAAAGTTTAAAAATCTTATAACTCAGCTAAAAACGCATTAATTTTAATTCGGAAAGCTTTCCTATGTTAGTTTTTAGTAGGAAAATAAATCTGCATACCAAATTTGAAATTTTAAAAAATTAAATTTTTTGTCAAATTTTGAAAATTTTAATGATGTAACCCCTTATCTTTTTTTGAAATTTCGGAAAATTTTCGAAAATTTATTTTTTGACCGGACATGGCTAGATCGACTCGCCTGTTGATGCTGATCAAGAATATATATGCTTTATGGGGTCGGAAATGACTGCTTCACTTAATTTAAAGCAGCTGACTATAATTATAATACCCTGGAATTGTATAAATATTGAAGATTTAACAGAAGGAAAGTTCAGTTCAGTTAAAGCATCTGACTAAAATGATAATACCCTGCAATGGTATAAAAATGGAACATTAAACAGAAGAAAACTGAGTTAAACAACAAATATTTTGAAATCAAGAGTAGTTTTTTTTTATATATGTCTGCAATTTTCAACTGAATATTTACCGAGATTTTTATGTCTATTTTTTGGGAAATCAAAGTTTAAAAATCTCATAACTCAGCTAAAAACGCATTAATTTTAGTTCGGAAAGCTTTCCTATGTTAGTTTTTAGTAGGAAAATAAATCTGCTTACCAAATTTGAAATTTAAAAAAATTAAATTTTTTGTCAAATTTTGAAAATTTTAATGATGTAACCCCTTATCTTTTTTTGAAATTTCGGAAAATTTTCGAAAATTTATTTTTTGACCGGACATGGCTAGATCGACTCGCCTGTTGATGCTGATCAAGAATATATATGCTTTATGGGGTCGGAAATGACTGCTTCACTTAATTTAAAGCAGCTGACTATAATTATAATACCCTGGAATTGTATAAATATTGAAGATTTAACAGAAGGAAAGTTCAGTTCAGTTAAAGCATCTGACTAAAATGATAATACCCTGCAATGGTATAAAAATGGAACATTAAACAGAAGAAAACTGAGTTCAACAACAAATATTTTGAAATCAAGAGTAGTTGTTTTTTATATATGTCTGCAATTTTCAACTGAATATTTACCGAGATTTTTATGTCTATTTTTTGGGAAATCAAAGTTTAAAAATCTCATAACTCAGCTAAAAACGCATTAATTTTAATTCGGAAAGCTTTCCTATGTTAGTTTTTAGTAGGAAAATAAATCTGCATACCAAATTTGAAATTTTAAAAAATTAAATTTTTTGTCAAATTTTGAGAATTTTAACGATGTAACCGCTTATAAAATTTGCAAATTTTGAAAAATTTTCGAAAATTTATTTTTCAACCGGACATGTCCAGATCGATTCAGAATTTAATTCTGATCAAGAATATATATGATTTATGGGGTCGGAAATGGCTCCTTCACTGCGTGGCAGGCTACTGACTGAAATTATAATACCCTGAAAAGATATAACAGTGTATCAGTTTTTAAACTAGTTCGAGGGTAAGAAATCAATATTCTTAAATAAGTTATAATTAAGTTAGGCTGTTTCGCTTTAAATTAAAATTAGTCAACTTAGTTTATGGTAAGAAGATTAGTCAAAATATAAATATATAGCTAGCACAGCTCTAGGCCTGATCCCTAAATCTAGGCCTCTAGGCCTGATCCAAAAGCATCTATATACATTATATAATTGTCATTGTTAAGACTTACCGCAGTAGAGGATACATAGTTATCCTTTTTTATCATTGCTTAATTCCTCCCAGTGTAGAGTTATATTCCTCTGGACTTCAATTGGGCTTTTAATGTTATCAACGAAGTGAGCTTCTTCTTCCTGGTTATCCAGATATATTTTATTGGTCAGGTGCAATATTTGGTTTCCAGGAGTAATCACTACCACTTTCACTATTGATGCAAACAGTAGGGAGGCTGGGCACAGAATGCAGGCGGTGCGGCAAGAATGCGTTTATTTATACTCTCGAAGCAAAGAGAATAGAGAAAGTGAGAGCGAGAGCGAGAAAGAAAGAGATATCTCTTTCTCTGCCTATCCCAGAGAGGGAGTCATACCGAAAATTATTGAGAAATAGAGAGAGAAAGTTTTGCATGTTCCTCTATATCTTACGATTGTCTCTTTGGCACCTATATAATATAGTCGTCCGATTTTAATTAAATTAAACCTGAAACTATGAATTATTACAAAGTGGCTTTATCTTAAATTCTATGAAAATATGTTGAAAACTGGAAAAGTTACAAAATATTTTCTAAAAATTTTCCGATCGTTCCAATGGCAGCTATATAATATAGTCGCTCAATCCGGTTTGTTACGGCATAGATATATAATAGTTATATTCAGATCAAAGCTGCTTCAAAACTGAGACTCTGGTTTGCGTAGAAACGGTCCGTCTGTCCGGACATGGCTAGATGGGTTCGGCTGTTGATGCTGATCAAGAATATATAGACTTAATATGCTCGGAAATGACTTCTTTCCCTGCTTTGCAAACTTCTGATTAAAATTAAAATACCCTGGAAGGTTATACAAATGGGTCTTTGTCTTAAAACTGATCTGCACCGTTTAGTGCTCCCAACATTAAGTGCTCTACTCTGACGCAATACTGATAAAAAGTTAAAAGATAATTTAAACAAACAAATAATGCCGCATGTTATGCAGATGCGAAACATTTTTGCTGTTAGAACATTCAAGATTTCGCAAAACGAGGCTCGTTTTTGCCGGCGCTGTGTTCATCGCCTCGGTGGCGCAGTTGGCAGCGCGTAAGTCTCATAATCTTAAGGTCGTGAGTTCGAGCCTCACCCGGGGCATGTATACTTTTTTATTATTTTTTATTTTTTATGTATTACCTAAAACGTTTTTTTTCTTTCTATTTTATACACCTAACTTAGAGTTATTTAATATTGGGGTAATTATGCAAATGCAAGCACGCAATGCTTGGCGGGTGACTCATAGTTCCCCTCCTGAGAGCATTCGAACACAGCCAAAGGCAAGGAGCTGTCCCTTCCGGAAAACACCTGCCCCTATGAGCAAGTTGCCACCGGCAAAGCTCAGCTCTCCTCGAACTGCAGCCAGTCCTTTGCAACTTTGCATTCGGTCAGAGCTAGCTAATGCCTCAGCCCATTGTCATCTTCTCCGGGGCTTGTCTCTTTATTGACCTTAATTGATGTCAAGTGGATGCGAGTGCTCCGCAAGATGGAGCGGGGCAGGGGAGGAAGGGAGTGTGCCCGGGAACCAATCCTATATCTATTTCCCTCATTGCCCTGGACGAGCCACACCAAGAGTGAATAATATTCTTTATTGCCCCTGCCACGCATTTATTATTGGCCCAGGACATGCCACGGCCACATTACGGGTGTGGGCTCCGCTCTGCTCTGTCCTCGAAAACTCCTAAATCATTCCGTTCTGGATTCAAAAAAGATAGGGGGAAGGAAGGATCAGAGATTAATATGATAAGTGGCTATAGAATGTCAAGTTCCCAAAAGATAACTATTTCCATATCAATTTGAGTGCGAGTTCCAGTGTTATGGGCCCAAGTCAGAGAAGTTTTAGATTGCGATAAAATATAACCAAAGGGAAATCAACAAAACTAGAGATTTTTCGAAATTTAAATCTATAAGATAAATACCAATATTAATATTACAATCCCTTTTTTTACAGGCTACTGAAGTGTGAAATGGGTGAGGCTTTCTACACCGAAAGGATCAAGAATACCAGAGTTTGAAGGGGACATTCCTGCATCCTCCTCCTTCTGCCCCACTAAGATGAATTCTACAATGGAGTCTCCAAACCCGAAGCCGATGCGTTCCAGGAAACGACGACTGCGTCGAAGGCGCCAGATCGCCTATTTGGCCATATGTGGTTTAAGTGTTGCCATTTTTGCCTTTGCATTGGCCACACTCATTAGGCCAGCTGCGGGTCAGGACCCACCGGCCGATGCAGCCCCACCGGCCGATGCGCCGGCTGATGCAGCAGGAGATGAGGCTAATAAAGAGGGGAATAAAGACCAGAACAAGGATGAAAATGCACCGTGGCGCGAAGGTTACTCAGGGGATGGCACCACCCACGAACAGCTCGGCCAGCCCCATTGGCCGCCCGTGGAGTATACACGTTACCGGCCGACAACGAACTACTCCGAGGAGCCGACAAAACCCACGTCCGCCATGAACCCCATCTTTAACTTTACGCACTTTATATTCGACAAGGTTCTGTACACGAATGATTCCTTTCCACCGGGTGAGTGAAATACTGCCAACTTGATGTGTTCAAATGCACTCTAAAAAGATGCATCCATTCGTCTATATAGAGCTATTCCCGATTTAATTGCATTTTTCGATGACTTTCTGCAGGATACATTTCTTTGAAGAATGGGGACACGCTGCAACTGGGTCCGAAGGTGGAAGAAAATGATTGGCGTGATCTGTTGGCCCATTATTGGTTGGTTTTCATTTGGGTTGTTCTGCTCATGGTACTGATTATTGTCGTACCGTTTATAGCGTAAGTAGCCTGTAATCCCGTAATCTTTGGATGATGTTGATGACTGTATAATTCTGAATAATCCCTAGCGTTTGCTACTGCTGCTTCTGTTGTTGTAAGCGCTGTCGCCAGGGCTGTCCGCCGTGCACCAGCAAGCAGGATGCCCAAAGGCGCTTCTGCTGCGGCATATGCCTCCTGCTCCTCATTATTGGACTAATGTGAGTAGCGCTCTCTAATTTATCCGATGGACGAACCTAAGCTAAAACTCTTTGTCTTTGTTAGCTTTGGAATCATCATCGCCTTTGTTACCAACAAAATGCTGGAGGACGGCTTCGCGGAGACCGACAGGACGATGAAGCGCGGCGGCGAAGACACCTGCACCTATCTAAGGGATGTGGCTGATCATATCCACCATTTGTTGGTATACAACTACGAGGAGCTCGAGACACACGTTAATGACGAGCTAGCACGTAAGAATTTTATAGATCAATGTTCATGGCGCCTAGCTAACATACTTTTTCCGTTGTTCAGATGCCCATGATCACATATTTTTGGATTTAACCGACACATCGCAGAGTTCTGCGTTGTCCGAACTGGAACGAGTGCTGGATAATATGCCGGAGGCACTTATTCTGATGAAGCAGGTTGATGCGATGCAGAAGGACCTGGTCTTCTTCGGCTCCCAGTTGAGAGATGGTAGGAGACAAGCTATTGGCATGCATCGTTCCCACATCTAATATTCCACTATTCTAGGTGTGCGCGGCATGAAACGTGATATTAACTTCGCCGTGGCCAATCTGTGTCAGGTGCAGATGTGCCAGAAGTTCCTCGTGAGCAGCAATATCGAGTATATTGATACCTCGCCCTGCCTACACTTTGACTGGGTATGTATAGCCCGTAAGCGTTACTTAACTTGATATAAATGTAATGGTTCTTTGTAGCTTCCCAAAACCGAAGAATTTATTGTCGGCATGCAGGAGATCATTAAAAAGAACTATGCTGCGATACCCAAGAAAGGCCTGAAGCGTCTGAGCGAGGTCAAGGAAACCCTTGCGAAGCAAATGGCCTTTGTGACGCCGACCATTACGAGCGATCTGAGCAAAGGCAAGAGCATCTTCCGGGAGCAGGCCACCAATGTTCGCAACGTTGTGGAGGCCGTGCTGAGTGATATACACTACAAGACCCTGCGTTCGACCAGGTCCTTTGAAGATGTTTACACGAAATTTGGCCCGGACCGCAGCATAATTAGCCTGCTGGTGGGGCTTATCATATTGCTGGTAAGGATCGGATCTCTTTTAAAGTGCCAAGTGTTTCCATCTCCCTCCCTTCCTTATTCATAGATTCTGTTCGTACTGATCTGGGCCTTGCTTTGCGGCTGCTTCGGACGGCGACGCAGTGGTTACGGCGATGAATGCTGCAGCAAGTCTACCGGCGCCACCTGCCTGCTAATGTGAGTGAACAATCATACGCCATGTCACTCGATTGACCACAACTGAACAACTCCTCTGTTCTCTTTTCGCTTCCAGAGCCATCATACTGATATTCTGCGTTTTCTCGTTCATTTGCCTCGTTGGACTGTTCTACTTTATTATCGGTTTGGTGACATATCAGGGCGCCTGTGCCCCGTTGCGGGATCGCGAGAACAATGCCGTATTCCGGCAACTGGACGCCGCTATTGATGTGAATCGCTATTTGTCGAATAGCCAAGATACCGACGCCCAGCCGTTGAGAATGTCGAGTGCTTTAAGCTCGTGCAATGCCAACGAGACAGTGTTCGAGATAATGCGACGGCATAAGATCTACGATATCAGTGACCTGATGCGCGTCAAGGTGATGTCCACCGATCACAGTTCGGTTCGCATCTTTAACGACGATCTGTCCAAGGTGAAACTGCTCGAAAAGGAGGATCGTGACCTGCTGGAAAAGTTTGACGAGAACAAACTGGCGTCGTATCGCGGCAACATGTACTCGTCCAAACTGTGCACCAAGTTCACCCCCATGAACCTCATCAGCCTCTCCGAGCAGCTGTCGACCCTTTCCAACGATCTCGAGTATCCAGCCTATGGCTGGGCCAAGGTCTCCTTCTGGGACGAGGGCCTCAACGCCAAGACCTTGCACCGCAACTTTGTGCCGAAGCTGACCAGTCTCGTGGAAAAATTGACCGCCACTTGGAATAAGATCGACGATTTGATATTGTACAACAATCGCGATTTCAACGAATCCGTATCGATTCTCTCTTCGACGGTGATTAGCTCAGAGGAATTCATTCAGAAGCGCGGCAAGGACTACATCAATTTGCTAGGCTCCCGTTTGACGTACACCATCCAGCAGTTTATCGATGACTACATTATTATGGTCATGCGGGAGGCTAACGAAAATGTGGGACACTGTGCGCCACTGAGTTATATATACCAGCGTGGCGTTGACCTCGTCTGTTACCGTTTGGTAGATCCAATTGTGAGTTTTCTGACCAGATTTTCTTAACTTCCTAGCCTATTTTATAGATAAGTTATTAATTGATTGATGTTTTCCCTTAGAATGGCTATTGGGTAGGCATTCTCCTCTGCGCCTTACTATTCCTACCCATCCTCTATGTGGCCCATCGCCTGATGTGCCTGTACAAGAAGATCTATCCGTATCTGGCTACCGTGGGAGCTGGCGGCGTTGTCGAGAGCTCGTAAGTGGTTTTCTTTATCATCCCCCAGTCCATTCCATTCGCTTTAAGCACCGCCCTAAACCCCAAGCTGTCCCGCATGCATGGCTCAGGAGAACCGCGGTTCCGGCGGAGGCATAACAATTGAGTTTGAGGAAGTTATGCAGGCCGAGCGCATGAAAGTAGTCGAAGCGGAAGCCGAAGACGATGACAAGGCTGACGTTACCTCGGAGTACGAGGTGGACGTTCCCATGATAGTTACCAGCAAGACCAAGCTGGACTAATGCCTAAATCATTGTACAACTTTCGTGTTATATATTTTTTTAAATTTTACGCATGCATTAAAAGATCGTAAATATTGTTAACGTTTTGAAACGCAATAATCGCAAAAATTGAAAATCGAATTAACCAAAAATTTAACCTGTATTCGTTCTTCTCATTTCACTGCTAACCAAAAAACCTCATCCGCACCACGCAGCAGCGACTATCTGTACGACGCTTATAGTGAGCGCGAGCGCGAGCATGTACCATTGGCGAAGTAAGCGAATCCATTCCGTTGCATCCACACCCATTCTGTGTGCCGCCTGGCTAGCAGCAGCCTTTAATGCTCTCCCCGAATTACTCTTTCCCTCGCCCCTGCAGTGTACCCAAGAAGCGACGCAAGGCCTACGAGCGGCGGCATCGGGAGCAGCAGGACTACTATGAGGACGCCTCGCCCAGTGCGTCGCGGGGCAATCGCTCTGGCGGAGATCGTGGCGGCGGCGGTGGCGGAGATCGCGGCGATGGCGCTCCAGGCAGCAGCAGCATGCGGTACAACGACATGGCGCCCACGTAAGTGCCTCCCCGAGTCCAAGCATGTCTTACTTCCTATTTAGAGCAGCTTACTTATGAATCGACTGCCATAACTTGTAAAGAACTAAACATTTGAATGTAAAAAGTAGGAGAATATTAGTTAAACCAAGGAAGCTTCTATAAAAAAAAGGCAAAACCTTTCTTAATAGAATTATAATAACCTTTATAAAGGCTAAAATCCAGAGTAAAATGCCACTTTGAAAGCACAAAACCCTTTCTTCATCAGTATTGAGTAAATTCATATGATAAAACCCGAGAAATTGTTTTCATATCTCTAAAGGTTCTTAAAAAATCATTGAATTAATTAAATATGATATGACAGTTATGACAGTCGCCTATTTTTAGTGAGCCTTCAACAAATTAACCATTAGAACATGCCTCATAGCTGCGTAACACTGACCAAGAGATTCGCCATTAATGCATCCAGTTTCGCTGCTAAAAATCGCTAAAACGCTAATTTTTAATTTTGTTTAATTTAGCGCTAAAGCTGTGGCCTCCAATGGCGGCACACGGCCAAAGGCATTGGCGGCAGATGGTTTCTTTTAGGCAAATGGTCCCTCGATTCGCTCGGTAATGTGTGCCAGTCAGAGCTCAGAGATTCAATCGGTGTGCTTCCCCCAGCCTCGATTCGAGAGTGCCCCCCACCGATTGTGATTCCCCCTGTGATTTCGTTTACCTTGTGTTAAAGCTTGGCTTGAAACAGAAAACATCTGCTATAGTTTCGTTTTAAACTCATTTTATATTCGATATATAAAACGAAAATACGCGACACCAGCATCAGTTCAACGAAGAAAATATGGTGTTATTTGGTTTTAAGTTGTATTTGTAATTTATGCATTGTTTTTGATAGCTTTTTGATATGATTTTAAACTCGAACTGCTGTGCTTTGTGTTCTTGTTACTCTTGGACGACAATGCTTCTCGTCTCTAGATTGCTCCAAAGTCACAGACACTCACTGGAAGCAATTTCCTAGCCCCAAATATGCGTTTCCTGTGTGATCTAAGCTGTTGACCCAAAACTATAACCGAACTGAACACAACTTTCTAACTTATCTGTCTGTTTCTGTGTTGTGCGTGTCGCGTGGTCGTCGCACCATGAACCTTTGAATTATATATATTTATTATATCATTATTATTAATGTATATATTAATTACAACTTCACAGGCACTGGGACCACGAACCGCCGCGCTACCACAATCCCCCAGCTGCGCCTCCATCCTCGGAGTACGAGCGTCCGCCGCCCTACTACTACCCCGGGGCCTCTGAGCAGGACTAGAGAGTGAAGGAATGAGTTGAGAGGTGGCAACATGGATGACGATTTTGATTTGAACCCAAACCCAAACCCTCACCCATCCCCCTTACACTGAGACTGTACTTTTAGTTAAAAAGCGTAAACAAAAGCATAACTGAAATTATATAATTTAATTAAGTAGTACTGTAGCATCACACATGTGTTATATATATATAAATATCTGCCATTGACCTACAGAAGATAATGTTAAGTGCGAGAATCTGAAATTCACTCAAATATCATTTCACAATTATGTATGTACTTTGAAAATGTTGCCAAAAGACGACGACGACGACGACGATTATGATTATGATGATGAGCACTAAAAAATGGATAGAATGGAGAGATGGTATAGAGAAGAGACGACCATCTATTTAGATAGGGTCGCGCGGCCCAGACGTCGGATCTGAGGAGTCAACCTTGAAGAAGTTTGGCGTTCGCCGGGCCGCACGGTCGCTGAAGCTTTAAGGAATCTCATAATTTTATTATGCACGACGACGATGATGAAAATGAGAAATAAGAAAATATCTAGCAAGCAAGCAAAACTACATAATTAACCGAAACAAACAAGAACACTTCATGGAATCTGTAAAACTTCCAGCAAATCAAAATCAAGTGAAGATAAGAACACAAGAAAGAAATATTTGATCAATACCAAAACTGCCATTTTAATTTAGAAAAGAGTGCAGTACCGGGGAGTTGAGAGTTATTCAATGCATTTAATGTATTTATTTTAGATTGAAAATAAAAAACAAGAAGGAAACCGAGCACACGCGACACTGATTGATACCAATCCAACTGCAAACCAATAAACTGGAGAATAATATGGATACCAACACGTATCTTTAACACGTTGTCATAGTTTAGTAAGTGAAAACCAAAAGCATGAGATGAAAAATCGAAAAAACAAACCCCGTAAAGCATTTAAACGTTTCCCAATTGTATTGTCTAGGACCCAAGGGCAAGCTAAACCATACACAAGCATATTGTACGGATTACACACAACAAATACATCATTTTTAGTATTATTATTATAATTAAGAGTGTATGTTGTATTTTACATTTGACGTACATTAAATGATTTCCGCTTAAGTCAAACAAAAAACAAAAAACAAAAAAACATAAAAAAGAAAAGTCAACTAACCAATGTATCAATATATTGCCGCGTGCAAGTAAAGAAATTATCGCATAAGATCCCCGAGAAGAAAACACATACAAAACCAAAAAAACCAAAAACCCAAACCAGTTGCCAGTCAATCATCGAGCTCCGTTGATGGTTGTCTCTGTCGTTTGCAAACATTTTTGTCAATAAACTTCAAATGGTTTTATGTAAGTCTCAAATTTCTTTTCAAATCTCTTTGGCATCCATCTGTTACATTAATTATTAAGGAGGAATATGGGTCCTTTTCTTTAGTTCAGATTTTCAAAATTTGTAGGGATTTCTAGAAGAGTGAAGAAGTACAATTTGTTGTTGTAATTTGTTCATTGATATATCCATGCAGGATATAAAAACAATGGTTTTTTTTTCTAAGGATTTGTTTGCAATCTCCAAAGATTTGTAGGGAATTCTTTAAAATTCTCTAAAGTAATATGACTTTAAAGTTTTATTACTTTCCCGTATATCTCGAAAGAGTCAATTATTAATTGTTAATACTCGTTGCCTAATAAGCAAATTAATGTTTCATTTTATATTTCTCTGCAATCTATACAGATTAACACTTACATTAGAGCAGTACCTGATTTTTAAATCAAATTCGTTAAGAGAAAAATTTGAAATAATTAACACCAGTAGCTAAAAGTCATGGACATCATGGAATCCCCGATATCCAACCCAATAAAATTACCCACGCAGGATAGTGAAGAGTCCGAACAATTCGAAACTTTAGGAACAGAACCCGAATTAAAGTACCCGCCAGAAGATTACACCCACACTTTAATCTACCCTGTCCCAAATGCTGTCACGGAGGCCTTGGTCGGCAAAACCCCAGCGCCCGATGGGTACAAAGAAGAGAAAGATATTGGAGAGAAGGCAGCGAAGGATGATTGGAAGGATTACCTGTCCGCTCAGAAACTGCTGAAAATACTGCTCCTCCTCCTGTTGCTTCTGCTTCTACTGGTGCCTCTCCTGGGGTGAGATTTGCTTTTTAATGGGGTCAAGTTTGCCGGGAGCAGCTCCTCCTCTTAGACTTCTTTATCTCTGCTGTTGTAGGCGATGCAGAAGGGGCAGGAGATTCTGCCCGATAATACGCTACTGCTGTACCATCTTACTGGCCATTGCGGCAATCCTTATGCTGTAAGTCTGTGAGCGATTTGTATTTACAACTAACCTGGCTGAATGAGCTCCAGTTTGTCTCTCCTCTTTGCCATACTGGCCACCAGGCAGTTGAACATGAGCCTGAGGAAAGCCGGGGACTGCTTCTCCCAATACAACAACGAAAAGACGAGGGAGAATATAATCTTCGACTCCAATCCTGAGAACGTGCTGCGCAGACTCCATGGGACCAACTATGACCAGTTCTTAGGGCGGATCGAAACCCAGTCCGATGCCACACAAGCGCTGGTCCGTGCCAAGGCCATGAGGAATTTGACTGAAGTGCTTAGGAATATGCAGGGAGCTAGGCCGCTTTTGGAGGAGCTCAGGGATGAGCTGTCCGTAGCTAAAGGCTTGGCCCTCAGGTTTCGGGATGGTGAGGAGCTTTGGGGTCTTTTAAGGGACCATGGATTATAAGATTTCTTGATCCTTGACAGCCTTGCGTGAGGTCAAGCAGAATCTCTATGTGTTCCTCACCTCGCAGTGCCACCACAAGGAGTGCGGAGATTTCTACAGAGACAATGAGATCAGAATGCTAGACGAGGGATGCCTGCACTATGAAAGGGTACGTTCTTTTAATCCTGTCTCAAAGCAGTCTCGACTATCTTTCGAAACAAATTGAAGCTTCCCCCAACAGAAGACTTCACCAAGTCCATTGAAAAAATTCTGGCTGGCACTTTCGTCAACTATTCACTACTTGCTGCCCAGCGAATCGCCATGGTAATAAGGAATCCCATGGACGACCTACTGATTAAAAAGGCTCAACATAAAGGCAGTTAGCGAAAAAAACGATCAAAATATCCTTTTAATTCTGCCAAAGTCCACCCTCAGCCAACAAGCTGCCGGTCGAACTGCGATCAATCAATAACCAAACCCTCACGGAGGAGTCTTTCTCTAATTCTACTCCAGCAACTGCTCTGAAAGGAAGACAGATGATGGACCCTGGTTCTTCTCCCGCAACTGCTCTGAAGAAAAAGCTGGGAACGTCGTGGTACAGAACTACGCTGGGATTGCTTCTTCTCCTGCTTTCGTTGCCCCTCCTCCTGCTTCTTGGTATTCTGGTGTCTCTGTTCAGCTGCAAGCATGCCAGAAGGATTTTCCTTGCATTCATGATTCTTGCCTTAATTCTCTTCTTGATTACCATGCTCCTGCTGCTCTTCTTTCTGGTCCACGGAGCCTTGGCGCATCAAATTTTCTGCGGTGGTGGTGGTGGTGGTGGTGGTGGTGGTGGTGGTGGTGGTGGGTAAGTTTTTGCAGTACCCCCAAGGTAAAATAATAAAATAATAAAATAATACCATTATAGAATACCCGGGCCGGCCGATATGTTTAATCCAATGGGTTATCTACCTCTGTTAAGATCTGGAGACGCTCTGCAGCGGTGCGTCCGCAACGAGAGCTTGTACGGAGTCTTGGTTCGGAAGGTGCTCTATGCGAAGATGAATGTCCGGGAATCCCTGGAACAGCTAGAGGGAGCTCCTCTATCTGATAATCTGAGTGCCATTAATGCCCAGGCGCCGGCTGTGAGCCGGCAACCCATGTGGGCTAACCTCTTCAGTTACAACAGTTCAGATTTCACCCGGCACATGTGCCGGGAACTGGTGCCGGAACCCAAGCCGGGTCCTCTGCCAGGGCTGATCAGTAGATTGGATAACCTGACCAGGAGCTTGGGATCGTCGGCTTTTCTGCTCAACCAGACCAGCTACCTGCGTGCCGTCCATAAGGAACTGGGGCAACCACTGGCCGCGACCATCCAGCGCCTGCTGGATAAGCTGAGGAAGCTGGATCACCTGCTGTCCAGTGGTTACGGAAGCTTTGCCAGGTACATGAGCCGCCTGCTAGATCGGATCAAGCAGGTTGACCTAGACCATGATGCCGGTGACTATATCCTTGATTCTGGCCTGGATAATATCACCAAGGCTGCGTTGGAGAGCTGTGCTCCACAAACTCGTAAGAGTATATTAGATTTGGATCGCAATGTGCAATTTGATGATCTTTGTAAGAGGATTGCCAATCCAATGGTGAGTGGGAATTCCATCTGATACATGTATCTTGATTTACATATAATATTTTGCCCATTTTCCAGAACGCCATCTGGTTCTGGCTTCTGGTCTTCACCCTGCTGCTTCTGCCCGCGATCTGTTGCAGTAATTACCTGCGATGTCGCTTGCAATGTTGCAGGAATGCGTCCGAGGACTCGCTGCTGTGCTGTGGCGATGAGAACTATGTGGCCAACTGCGGGCTGCCCGTGGAATTGGAATCACATTGCTGCTGCTATAGATATCTGCCAGTTACTACGGAACCACAATGCCATGAAACGATGGAACATGACTGCTGTGAGCATTACTGCTGACAATTGAGGCAGTAACAATGAGAAGTATTTATAAATAAATACATACTTGAAATGGATCACACTATTGGGTTATTATTATTTATATTAACAAAAGGTTAACAAATCAGCAAAAGCTGACCACAATTTTAAGTATAAATATGAAAAGCATATTATATTAAAAAGCATACTTATAGGAGTGAAGAAAAATGCTGTAAAAATATGTATTTACTTCGGTTTTCAGTGTTTGCTTGAGTTACTCCTATTTTTAATTGAATATTTATATATACAAATGAAACAAATTTTATTATAAGTCTTAAAAGCAATCATAGTTGCTTTCAAAAATCTCTCAACATTTTTCGAGTTTACTATTGGCAATCATATTTTCTCCATTACAAATTGTTATTTATTAATTAAATTTTACTTTTTAATATTGTTCCTTATCTAAATTCAAAATAATATAGATACCTTTATACCACTTCCTAGCACGAATAGTCAGCAGTTTTACACAGTTTTAAATCACAAAACAATAGGTTAAAGAACATGAAATGAGCCATCCGTTTAGAGTTTGGCTCGGTTTCTCCATCACAATGAACCTGCCCCTCGGCCTGTGCCCCAGACTGTCGGAGACAACGGCCTTGAGTGTGTATAATAGGAGTAAGGATACTACTCCCTCCTGCTGCTCCTCGGACTGGCTGATCCAGCTGCAGCAGTCCTGGTGTCCTCTGCTTAGGTTATTAATTTTGGGAATAGTAACACTTCCTATCTACAATGTGGTACTCATCCTGGTAGGGTAAGTATTGCGATTTACAATCTTCTTTAGAAGATTAGCCCTGGGATATCCCTTAGCTGGCGTGTTCATCGGAACATCAGGAGCAGTGCGGAGACCGTAGTGAGGCAGCCGCCTCCGGTTCCTCCAAAGCCCCCACCACGCTTAAGGCGGCGTTCAGGTGTAACTCCTCCTCAGAGATCGAGTAGCCCTGAAGTCGGACACGACTCCGTAGCCGACCAGGAACCGTACCGGATCCTCAGACGGAATCTTCAGTTAGTCCTAAGGGGCCTGCAGAATCCACCTTTGGAAATTGCATCTCCTAGGGTATTGGAACCAATCATGAAGACTTCCGAAATACCTTCCGGGATACCTTCCAGAATACCTTCCCAGGTACATTCCGAGCTAAATTCCGGGACAACTTTCGGATTATCTTCTACGACACCATCCTGTATGCCTTCCGGGATTTCTTCCGAGATACTTTCCAGGACAACTTGCGGATTATCTTCTACGACAGCATCCTGTATGCCTTCCGGGATATCTTCCGGGATACCTTCTGGAATACCTTTCGAGATACCTTCCGAATTACCTTCGGATATGACCTCCTTATGTCCGTCTGAATACCCAAGAAGTGAGACCCAGAAGAAACGCTCGAAGGTCATCTTCAAGCGCCTCTGGCAGCGATGGAGAAGCCGAAGCAAACTAAAGAAGTCCAAGAAACCACTGCTCAGCGGTTCCTCCTCCAGCTGCTGCAGCACCAACGGCTCCAGTTGCTTTTATGTTTATTTAGAGGAAACCTAGCCGAGTTCGAATGTTTATTGAGAAATCCTATGCGAATATATGTTATATTTTTTTAAGTTTAAAAGTGTGCTTTAAAGGCCTTGGCCGGGGAACGCCTCGATCTCTATTAGAACACATCCGGTAGCTGTGGCCGTACAAAAGACAAAAGACCTAAGCGACAAACCTTGTTCTCGCATCAATCAAACGCAAAAACTCAAAACTGAATACTGAGAGAAACAAAAATAAACTCTGAACACAAAAGTAAAGCAAACAAAGGCGAAATAAGCCCAAGCAACTTACCAACTACCGGGTGAGCTTGCTCGTTCGCTGACTGCCTGATTAAGGGGCAGCGAAAGCAGATCGCTATCGTCACTCCATCTCCGACTCCGACTCTGGCTCTGACTCTGACTTGAACCCACTCCACAGCCGGCACCAGCACCGGCTCCACCTCCAACATCCAAGTGCAGCTCCATCATTGTCTGCGCCACAATGGCAGGAAGGGAAGAGGCCAAAGAGCACGGGAAAAAGGCAACAGAAGTTGATACTTGAGGTCACATGAACAGCCTATGCTCTGTATTTAAGTCAGAGTTGAGCTCACAAATTTTAAGAATTGTTTAAGTAATAATTTAAACAGAGGAAGGTATTTTTGAAGGGAATTATAAACTTTACTAGAACATTATTATGCAGAAAACAAAGGAGTTGCGCTGGGGTCTGTTTCAAATAAGAATGACAGAATTATTAAGGAAATATTTATCTATTTTGAAGATAAAAAACCTTAATTCCTTATAGAATCTTACACTGGAGAACATACTTCCCCTAGTCAGTATATTATATAGATTTAAAGCTTCTCTTCAACTTCTTATTGATTTCATATTGATTATTTCTTAAATAAATATGTACTGTAAACCATGTTTAATCACATGATTGTTCACCAGTCTGTTTATAAATATTTACAACACAAAAAAACCCCAAAAATTGTGAATGTAATAATGGTTAGCTTAACACAGAAACCCTTATGAAGGGCATATATTACACACACGAAAATTACAGAGCAAAATGAGCGGCGACAAGACAACTCCCAGACGAGTTTTTTGTTCTTCCGCTCTTTATAAGCCAGACCCAGAGATGACCAGACCAGATCCGCTGCCGATCTTGTATGGCCAGGCCCCACCGGAGGCAAGGCCATTGAAAAGTGAAAAGCGGCCTTATGTGTTTGTTCATAATAATTTGTAGCTAAAAATTAAATCACGTTTCTTATCAGCGATGCGATGCGAGGCGATGCGATTGTGAGTGCCTTTCTTTTTCGACAATTACCAAAATCATAAAGGCAGCCAACGAAATTACCTAGCAACAAAAAAAGGCAAAAAAAGCAAAAAATAAAGCAGTAACAAGTAGCAAGTAAGAGTAACAACAACGAAATTTCACTTTCAATTTCTGAGCGAGTGTGCTTGTGTTTGTTCGACACAAAAACAAAAGACTTAAGGCACGAACTCGGCCGCAGTGAAGGTTAAATCGTTCGATTTGATATTCCATCTACGATTTCGAAAGCCGCCGCCACCAAGCCAATGCACCTGGACCCCTCCGAGGGAGCTCTTAGCTCCCACCTGAACCCCATTGACACTCCGTCCCATGATAGACAGATCACTTCTCAGCTCTCAGGGCTGCAAATCGCTCTTCCTGCCTTTCTGCCTTTCGATTTTTCCCGATTCGGGGTTTTCCTTTTGCCTTTTTCCGTTGTGAAATCTAGTCCACTTGCGAAACAGAGCATCTCGGAGAGTTTTCTCGTCCGAAACTGGCACACACAGAATTGCAAAAGCCAAAGGAAAAGGCAAGAGAAAAAGGAAAAGCCAGAAAGCCAGAAAGCAAAAGCTGCTGCACAAAAACATCAAATGGCAAATGGCACGCAATGGAATTGGGCATTAAAATGCACGCAATTAAGTCGGCCAATTTGATTTACAGTGAAAGGCGGTGAAATTTATGGCATGCAAAGCGTGAGAAGGCATCTGGCCTCGAATCTGGCCAGAAATTGCAAGCCGAGAACCCTCTTGCCGGAGAACGGATTTAAGGCAATTTAACAAAGTTAGGAAATAGGTCTTAGGCATTGAAAGAAATCTACAGGGCATTTAACAACATAAAGTGTTAGAAAAAAATTAATTTAAATCTAAGAAAGAACTTAACTTCATTTATTTACTGTTTTTAATTTATTATACCCATTTAGCGTATTCTAGTTTTAGTCAGAAGCTTGTAAAACTCTGAAGGAGTCATTTGCGACCCTATAAATCATATATATTATTGATCAGCATGAGCAGCCGAATCGATCTAGCCATCTCAGGCAGAAACAAAAATTTTACCAATTTTTTCAAAATTTTATAAGGGGTTACATCGTTAAAATTTTCAAAAATTGACAAAAATTTTAATTTTCTATTTTGTTTTATTTGGTATGCAGATTTGTTAACATAAAAAAAACTAACATAGGAATGCTTTCCGAATTGAAATTAATGCCTTTTTGGCGTAGTTATGAGTTTTTTAATTTTTGTTTTAGCCAATAAATTAGTATGTATAAATATAGATTTAAAGTTGTTATTATCAACTTAATTTAGGTGTTCTTGTTGGTAAATTAAGTCATAAAAGTGAATGTTAGCCAAAAGTCCTAATTAAGTATAGCATTTTATATATATAAGATAAAATAATAATGCTTGCTAAATTTTTAGTTAAATATATGATAAATATATTTCAGCTATTTTTTTTTTTTAATACAAAGCTGTATATTTGCCTAAATTTTCTTTTGAGCTTATATTTCCAGAAAAGTGATTAACCTTCTATAATTTATTTGAAAAAATATGCCGTTTTATGAAATATTTATAAAAATAAATCAATGGAAGTAATACTTATTGGCAATTGGCTTTGTATATTTCTTTGGCTGCACTCAACTTTTCAGACTTTCGTTTTCTTTTAAAGTTTAAACTTGAAACCCAATTTGTTGACGTTTGTTCGCTGATTGCCGCCGCTAGGTGGGCGTGGCTGGGTCAGGAATTAAGCTGGAGATTGGATGCGGATTCGGTATAGCTCCGATATTGGCTCGGATCGAACGCCGCTTATGAAACCCTTTCCATTGTGCCCGGGCACACACCGCACTCCGGCGAACACCTATGCAAATGAGACGGAGCCGAGGCTGCCACCTCCTGCTTTCTATCGTGTGAAACGACAGCCAGCCAAGTGTTATGCGCTGCGTATTTTGTAAATCATATTTCGAATTTGAATTTGCATTTGCCACGGCTTGGCGCAGTCCCAGTCCCAGTCCCAGATGGAGACGCTGCTCCAAGATGGGGATCTGGCCGGAGACGTTTGCCTGACACGGCTCTTGGCCGTTTGTCTTTATGCTAATCAAACATGTTTGTTTACAAAATCCCCCAATCTGATAACAAATGGTGGCTGCTGCCGCCTCCCCCTAAAAGAAATGGGTGGTGACCGGTTTCACCTGGCTGAGTTATCGAACCAAAAGGTGTTAACCCATTTAAAATTTTCCGTACTTGAGATATGAAAGAGGTTAATGATAATGATTTGATTAAATTGAGTTGGTCTCAGGTTTATAAAGTTAAGAAAGCTTAAAGATGGCATTGGAATGTTTTGCAAATTAATTTTAAATTGTTACACATATATTCTTAACACTTAAAGCCATTTTTAATTGACACAAAACAAAGCCTAATTGATTAAATTTTTATTCAATAAATTAAAATAAACATTCAATAAAAATCGAAACCAGTGGAAGCGAGTTTCGGCTGGAAGTCCCTTCCATTGGAATACCAACTACCGCTATTATTCAGTTAACACTCTGTTAAAAGCTAACAGGGCTCTGCCAGTCCCAACCATAAAAGCTGGCCAAAAGCAAACCTAACAAAAACTGAATTTTCCATGCAGCTCACAGCGTCGCGGACTGCAAACCGAAACTGTTTTTATGTTGCTGCTGCTTTTGTTGTTGTTGCTATTGTTGCTATTGTTGTTTCTCTGAATTTGTTGTTGTTTTTATTGGACTACTCGTATATGGCGCTGGTACGTGGCGGGCCTAAATGCCTGATGCCTGAAGCTCAACAAGCTTCAAACCGAAACCAAAACCAAAGCCGAGCTCAAAACTAAACTCAGTGCGGCTCTCTGCTACTCCACTCGCTGCACAGTTAGAAAATCTTTGTATTTTTAAAATAGAATAACTTTAAAAACACTTAAGATTGGAATTAAATAAATGTTTTTCTATTTAAAAATTTATTTGAAAATTAAACAAATTTAAGATAAAAACAAGAAAAGGAAACTAACTTACGGAAGCCGAAGCCGAAGCAGTTTGCAATTGAATTATGGGATCGTATTGGATATCGATTATAACTAAACTTAAAATAATCGCATTCCTTGAAATGTTAATTATCGATTTTATTTGATGACCATTTTTTTCGAAAATCCAATTTTTAAAAACTCCTAACTAAGCCAAAAAAGCATTAATTTCATTTCGGAAAGCTTTCCTATTGTAGTTTTTATTAGGTTTATAAATCTGCATATTTAATTCAAGATTTTAAAAAATTAAAATTTTTACCAATTTTTGACAATTTTAACGATGTAACCCCTTGTAAAATTTTGAAATTTTGATAAATTTTCGAAAATTTATTTTTGGACCAAACTTGGCTAGATCAATTCGTTTGTTGATGCTGATCAAGGATATATATGGTTTATAGGGTCAGAAATGACTTCTTCACTGTTTCGCAAGCTTTTGACTTAATTTATAATACCCTGAAAGGGTATTAAATAGGTCTTTGTATTAAACAGTTGTAAATTTGATGTTATGCAGTGAAGGAGTCATTTGCGACCCTATAAATCATATATATTCTTGATCAGCGTCAACAGGCGAGTCGATCTAAGAATGTCCGGTCAAAAAAAAATTTTTGAAATTTTTTCAAAATTTCAAAAAAATTCAAGGGGTTACATCGTTAAAAATTTGAAAAATTGCAAAAAAAAAATAAATTTTTTTAAATCTTATATTAAGTATGCAGATTTATTGCCTTAATAAAAACTGACATAGGAAAATCTTTCCGATTTAAAATTATGGCTTTTTTGGTTCAGTTATGGATTTTTTAAATTTTATTTGTCTACAAAAATTACATTTAAAAATATCAGTTTAAAGAATGCGATTATTTTAAGCTTAGTTATAATTGATTTTCGATTCGATCCTATAAATCAATTCCAAAATGAAAGGATTCTTTTTTTATATTTTTTAGTTAAGCTGAAGTTAATATTAAAAACCTTGTTTAAACTACGTTTTTTGTTATCTACATTAATTTATTTATTTATAGGCAATTTCTTAATTTGGTTGGTATTTTTGGAACATGGATTGATTAAATAACAACTCATTTTAAAACCTATAAGCACCTTTATATATTACGGCTTACTGTTGTCTTGTGATGTTTTGCATCCTTAAGATATTTTCTAAGAAGCACCTCCCTCCTCAATAATTTTACAATCCCAATAAAGGATATGATTTTTTTTACAATGTTAATTTCGTTGAAGTCTATATAATTTTCTCCCTGTATCGACGTCAGCGTCGCTGTCGTCGCCTTGTCTTGCCAGCTGGTGGCAGCGACGACTGACTCCGCCGGCAGAGCTCGAATCAGTTTCAGTTTCTCAGCTTTGGAGCCCAGTTCGGCTCAGTTCAGTCCAACGTGCGAGCTCGCAGCGACAAGTCAAGAAAATACAAGAAAACGAACAGAAACCAAAAAGTGGTCCACTTCGCCTTGCTGGGGGCCAGGATTTTTGAAAGTGACTAGTGACTAGTGGCGGAAAATGTGCGGTATTTGCCCGCGACAGTTGTAGTTTTTTTCCCAGCCAGAGCAGGGTACCCGTGTACCAGTGTCCATATCGATCGGCAATCGGCAATCTCTAATATCGAAACGAAACTCCAATTGCAAATCTGCAATCTAATTCCCACTGCCATTTCAAGGAGAATCGATTTTGCGGCTGACAGAGCTCGTGGATACACGCGGCGCGGAGTCGAGTTCAAAAATGGTGAGTGAGTGCGAATGTGTGTCAGAGGCATAGCTATATACCCGTGGAAATTATCATATCCCCGAGACATGAGGCAGCACCCCCATGCAGACCCCCCTCGCCTCCTCCGGACAAAAAGCATGCCAAAGAATATTGAAAGTCCGTTGACGCAGCGGAAAAATGAATGTTAAGCAGCAGCAACGCCATGGCACTTTGAGAGAACGTAAACGTAGACGTAGAATGCACAGCTCAAAAAATCTATATTAATAGTAATTAATAAAGCATTTAAATTGGGAAATTTTAAAAATATTTTTTAATAAAGATTTATTAATGTTTACTTTTTATGGCGCTCCAAGTTCGTGTTAACATGGCTTCGTATACGTTTTAACTCAAAATAAAACCAACTTAAGCTGATTTTAGGCCACTCAATATTTGGCCATGACTTTTATCATAGACTTTGTTTATTTGAAAAATTATTAATAACATTTTAAGCTTAGTCAAAGCAAGCGAATTATAATTAATAATTTTTGATGAATGAGCCGCGAGAAGTGGTCTTGAAGTTTATGTTGTATTTTAATAAATAGTTAAGAAAATATGTAACAAATTATATTTGTTTTTAATCTCAGGTTTTTGTTTAACCTGGTATGCTTTAATTGTAATAGTATTTTTTTACTTTTCGCCACAAGTTTAATTTTAATTTTTCTTATAACAAATACCATTTCTCAAGTGCTTTTGGGTCGGTAATTTTTTTGGTAATTTTGCAGCTTTCGTATATGATTTATATATATTAATATTACAAATCAAGTGATAAATGGACATTTATAAAATTATACCGAATTCAAATCGAGTAATTGTCATAAAATGTTAAAGTTGCGTCATTTTGAGCTGTGTAAGATTGGCCTGTGTTTAAGCCCCATTTAAAATGGTTAATAATACTCTGCATTGCTAAGTTATAAAAATTTATGAAAATGTGCGTCTTCTTGAAATAGATAATCCTTTTAAAATGATATTAGTAATAGCTCTGCAAGATCAGAAAAATAAATTTTAAAAATACCCTTAATTAGCTAGCTAAAAATCTCCTTCTTTTTGATATAAACTATAAATATATATACTATTTTTTCTGTGTAAGACTGCGAGGCAGAACCAACTTGGCTTGCTGGCTGTCTTGACTGGGCCGAGTGTGAGAAAAGGTAGCGTAAAGCACACGGACTTGGGCAACAACGACAACGGGTTCTGTACCGCTACCGCTGACCGACCGAAGTTGAAGGCAAACTTGTCAAAGACAATGAATAAAACGAAATGAAATAAACGATAAAAGCCAGTTGGGGGCCAGAAGTTGTTAAGAAACAAAAACAACAACTTACACACACACACACACACTGGGAAAAGGCGGGGCGGCATTTTCAGTTTCGCTTTCAAAGGGGCTCCGGGCACCATGGAGTCTCTTCAATTGGCCAATTGGCAACGGCTTTTACTTCCTCTCCTCAGCGGTGGCTAAGAAGGAAAAGCCAAGAAACTAAGACTTAAAATAGAGAGAAAAAAACAACTAAAAGCTAACTGAAAAAGCGTTGTCCAGCTAGCCTGGTCGAAAAAGATTTCCATTATGGCCGCAGCAGGCGGCACGCCTCAATTTAGCCAGCGAGTAAAAGTTGCAGGCGCACCACAACAATAGCACTAACAATAACTAGTTTTGTTTTACAACAATTAATATTTTTGCAAAAAGGAAAACAACAAGCGAATAGCAGAGCCAAAACCTATAACTCGCCGACTCGCCATCGATTGGCAAATAGTTGTTGGCAACAAAAAACAAAAAAAAAAAACAAAAAACGAGCGGAAAAAACTGGTCTCAACAAAATGAAAAACCCGCAAAAATTGGGTTCGAGTCTCTCGAAGTCCAACTCAAATATCGAAACGCAAAGTCTCGAAAAGAGTGGAAAAGCAAAAGCCAATCAAAATCCAAACTGTGCTCGCTTAATAAATTAAACATTTGATTTTATGTGTCTCTCGCTTGCTCCACAATGCACTGGATCGTTCGAATATATGTGTATATATAGATATATAGTCACTCCATTCCATCATATTTCAGACTGTGAACGAGTGTATAATGTGGAGCAGGTCGAAATGTTGTACGATTTTGAAAGAAAAGCCGCAAAAAACAATGCGAAATGTTAATTGACAGACGGGTCAAAGTTTTCATTAACTAACTGCCCTTATTTTTGTTTAGCTTTAATTAAGTTTTGCATATGGATTTTAATTAGATTTATTTAGAGAAGAGTTTGCCAAGGGTATAATATAATATAATTAATTTGCAATAAAGGGAAACACGGTACTCTTAAATGGTTTAAAATGTTATATTAAAGGTGATTTCTAATTGAAATGAACTCAATTGGTATAAACTTTAAAATGTAGTCTGGAAATATATACTCTTTAAAATTTTGTGAAAATTTCCAAACTATGTTAGGTCAAAATTAAAGAAAATCCACAGATTTCCAATAAAAAAAATACACCACAAAAAACAATGAAAAATGCTAATTTCCACTGCCTTGGTGCACTTTCCCGGCATTTCGCTGCTTTTGGCTAATAACTCTCTTGGCCGACCGCCGACCCCGCCCCTTCAGTCACGCCCCTTAACAATAACAATAACAGTGACACGCGCTATTGACAGCCATGACTGACATGTGTGCAGGCCGTCACTGTCGGCAGAGCTACACGCCTGAAACGTACTGTACTGTAACTGAAACTCTCACTTTCGTTCGCAGCGGCATTTCGCTGACAATTGAATGAAAACACACTTTGCTGCCAGAGAATTTTGTTTGCAAAACAAACCATTCAAGTAGTAATAGTAAAGACAGCGGCACTGACAACGACGACGAGCTGCTCGTGTTTGCATTCGAAAAGCTCCATGGAAAAGTGACTAAAGAAAAAATCAGTAAAAACACACACAAGACAATATAATTGCAGAGCGACAGACTTTCTCCCTTACAGAAAAACAAGCAACGCATTTTTCTTTACGGCCTTTTGCCAGCTTGGTATTATTTTTTGTATGCCATTGTGACGGAAGTTGCTAATGCCGGCCGACTGGGCGTATACGTAATGCGAGTGTCAGCCAGCGATTACGAGGGTCCTGCCTCGTTTTATTTTCTTTATAGTTTTTGCCAGATTTGGTAACCGATCGCGCAATTAGCTTGTATAAATAGAAGAAGGTATGGGAAAGTGAAATTGTTTAAGAAAAAAAGCAATATAAATATATATTATACAATTTTCTAGCTCAATAAATACATTATTTCATATTGGAGTTATAAAGGGGTCACAAAATTATACATTTCTTAATTTTTATGTCATTTACAAGATTTCCCTTTAGATTAATACAACTTTTTGACCTTTTGTTTGCCTTAAAGCTAACCCTGAATCACTTTGACTCTATTTTTTCGGTGTGATTAAATCAATTTTATGGCACTTC
This sequence comes from Drosophila bunnanda, assembly GCA_035046265.1. Lineage (NCBI taxonomy): Eukaryota > Metazoa > Arthropoda > Insecta > Diptera > Drosophilidae > Drosophila > Drosophila bunnanda. The sequence continues at coordinate 13,090,252 of JAWNOB010000075.1, forward strand.
AAGCTTGATTTTACATAAATTAAATGCAGACAGGCTGAGCCAAGCCACTCATTGTTAGCAAACACAAAGCATTTAAAGTTAACATTAAGCAATCTATAATATTTCCATGAAATAAATGTGAATAAATGCCACACGACTCACAAAACAAGCTGCCAAGCCGTCTCAAGTAGCTCGAGCATAATTGCGGCCAATAACCATTTGGCTTCAGTGCTTAGCCCGGTCAGAAGTGCCTGGAAAACATTGCATCTAGATTCTTATTCTGAGATACTGCGATACTGAGAGGCTGAGAGGCAGGCGAGCTGTCACTTTTGGCCTAGCCCTGACAGCCAGCTGCAGGCAGGCAGGCAATAGTAGTTTCTGGCTTTCGGTTTTCTGTTTTCAGTTTTCGGTGTGTGTAGGCCGCCTTGTAAGTGTATAGAGAAAATCGAGTTGCTACCTCGAGGCGCGCTCACTTTTATGCTGATTTGTGTGCATAGTTTGGCTGAAATCGAAACGCATCAAATGGTTATTGAACCCCTCGAGACGAGACAGTCAGTCAGTCAGAGAGACAGGCAGCCAGATAAACATACGCTCTAGGAGTGAGAGTAAATCAGCAAGTCATTGCACAGAAAGAAATAATTAAGTAAAGTGTCTTGAGAGTTTTCAATTTGCATAAAATTGAAAATATACACTTTACTTTAGAGGTGGGTTGAACAGCTTTCCTCTAAAAACCAATACAACTTAATTTTCCTGCCTAATTTTGTAATTTTAGTTGTTATAAATCAAAGATAGAATAAGCATTAGCTCTTAATTTAAACTAGTTTACAAATTTATGTCTCTCAAGCCACACAATTAAGGCAATCATCAATCAATTTCCATGACAATATTGCTCTATTAATGTCAGCTTGAAAGCGTGCCGCATATTTCTCTCTCTGCAGAGCCGCCACAAATCGAAAGACTGAGGCAACGAACTTGGTGCGCGCATACTGCGCTGTGCAAGTTTCAGTTTTAGGGTCTAGCAGGAAGTGCGACAAAAGCCGGGCTTTGTTTGCGCGATACGAGATCCATCTTAATTACCCCGCCAGCCCAATGTCACCTCAGTGGAGTTGGAGAGTGGAGGGACGCACAAATAAATGCTAATTATGCTTGAGCCAAATCCGAATCCATATGCTTATGGGGGGATCTACGCGTGTGTATCAATCATTTGTCAGACAACAACGGTGACAAACCGAAATAAAAGCCAATTCAACGCGAGCGGCAAACTCGTTCAGCCGCCGTCATTATATAAAAGGCGGAGTATCTATATTTATCAGTCGTACCCGGGTATATGTATATCCACAACGGCAGTGGCAGCGACATAATCGAAATGTCAAGTCGATGGATGGACTTGGACTGAGCCGAGCGGTTGCACAACCCTGGCTCTTAATAATTGAAACTAATTAGGCGAAAATTTATAATTTGATGCAGATGCTGGCCCCTTTCGGTGGACATAATTATTAGCAAGTTGTGGAGATGATAGAAGAGTAAGGCTAAGTGATATAGGTAGCAAAATTCAATGTTAAAAACTACCTTTAGAAGATGTAATTCATAGAAGTATATATAGTATAAATAATTCGATATTTATCGGTTATTTTTAAATTTATAATAAATCAATGGATCACAAATATTGTTAAATAAAGTCTAACTTCGCTTACTTTCTATTTTGTATTAGCGAAATTATTGTGAAATTTCACTTTCATATAAAAATAAATAATAATTAAATAATAATCGATAGTGCTTGTTTATTATCGATCTATGTTTCGGTGTTTTATATATATTTTGCTTAGCAATTTATATATACACCTGATCTATATATTATATCCGAAAGGAGTTTTACTAATATAAGAAAATAGAAAAATATTAGAAAACCTTTTTTATAATCAATATCTTCATATAATTGAATTATCGATTAATATCACTATGACATACGATAATTTCGAATTGAATTTTCTACCAATCAGTATCATTTGGCAATAAATTCATCCACCCTGACGAGACTTTAAGACCCAAGCTGGCCAATAAAGTGACTTGACTTAATACCGTTTTACTGTCTAGGCCATAAACATGAGGCTCTTGATCGAGGCATCAAACTGGCCACTAAACTGGCCCAGCCTCGAGGCAATCGGGCAGGCATTTAATTTGAATATTTACCATCTACGATGCCATGCGTTTGGCCGAACGGGTTTGCGCTGGCGTATCCGATTTTGGCCAAAAGGTTAAAGTTGATGCTGCCAGCACCTGCTTATGGCTTTCGTCTGAACGGGAGATGCAAGCCCCGCTTTAACTTGCTAATAATACAAATTTCACCGTTTCCCATAGCCGCTTCCCTATGATTTGTTGTGTCTCTTCTGTTATTATTTTTGTTGGGTTTTTTGTTGTTTTGTGTTTTTTTTTTTTTGTCGCTTTGTTTATTAATAAAAGCGCATATATGGACTTACGTAAGGAGGCGGCTGCTGGCGCTTCTGCTGCTGTTGCTGCTGCTGCTGCTGCTGCTGCTTTTCTCCTCGTGTTGCACTTGCTGCGGGCGATGACGATGACGATGACATAATGTCCGCACAGTCAGTTCCTTATTGCCTCCAAGGGGCCGAAACACGCCTCAAGAAAGTGCCAGCGAAAATATGATTTTTCGAGAGACGCACACACAACACACAACACACTCTGTTTATGCGAAGAATCACTTTGTGGAAAGCCATTAAAAAAAGGTGTCCAACATTGAGAGAGTGGAGCTCACTCACTTCTTATAATAAAATGCTTAATTTGAGCTTGTTCTGATTAGCTTATTTAAGCAAAATTATTTATAAATTTAAGTTTCATTAGGTACCGATGAGCAGAAGACTTTTTTGAGGAGGAATTTTTGTGGATTTTGAATATACTTAAATATAGGATAAACTCTTTAAATATTTAAATAAGTTTGAAGTTTAATTCGTCAACAATTTTATTTAACTTTAAAGAGAGTTGGACATATATTTCTAATGTTTAAAACTTTAAGCTAATGATAAGCTTGAAACCTTGAGTTTTATTTTGTGAAAACTAGCGATGGAGATTTGCCATTTCGTAATATTTATGTATTCATGAACTATATAGCATAAACGTCATTAGAGTCTGGCATTTTCCAGGCCGTTAGCTTTGTACATTCGTCCGCCTTCTGGTCTCGCCAGAGTGAGCTTCTGACAAAAAGACCCAGAAATAAAGGCTAATGCTGGAGCCAAAAACTGAAACCGAAATCTGACAAAAAGCCCAAGAAGCTGGCGACACTGACAAATGGCGAATTCTTTACGAGGCCAAAAGCAAGACAAACAGACAAGCTGGCAAGCTGGCAAACTGGCAAACTGGCAAACAAACGGACATAAATTTTATTGACATTATGAACAAGATCGCGGCGTGTAGGAAATGCTTGATCTGGCGGCACTGGAACGGAAGTGGAGACTGCTGCGCACTCGACTGTTGAGATTTGCTGCTGCTCTGGCATTGCTGCATTACCGCTGCAAGAATAATGGTTATATGTTCTCGTTCGCTGCTGATGTTGCTACTGCCGCTTTTTGTGATAGTGACTCAGCAACAGTTGGCATTTTCATGTGTGTGTACATATGTGCCTCACTCACGTTTGGGACATTAAAAACGTCAAAGCGACATGCAGCTCCATAATTCAATGGGTGCGTCAAGAAACCACAGAGATATGTGTTGCTAAATCCATCATAAGATGAGGTGCTTTAAGGGTCTGCCTGGGTTTACCTGGTGATTATGGTGACTAAAATATAGTCATTTTTATGCACTTCGTGAGGAAGAATTTCACAAAGATAATGTATATGATAGGGAATTTTGTTTTTCATGATTTTTCAAAGGGATATTTATTTTTTGAGGCTTGCCATTTAAGAAAATAAATAAGTGGGTATGAGTTAATAGCATGAACATTGAACATTAATTCAATGAACATTAATTCAAGCTATTACAGACCCGATAAGGATGATTTCCTTTAGAAAACATGGGCAATACATTTACAAGTATTATATTCAATTGAATACAATATAAATACAAGTAAAATTAAAACAATGATACAAGTAATACAACCCTTTTGAAAACGCTACTCCCTAAAAATGTATAAACTATATTTTTAAAAGCAAACTTTAATAAATACTTGGAGAAAAAGTAGTGCAAAATTGATATTTCTAAAAGATGTATTAAAATTTGGCATAAATACACCATTTTAAATTCTTACGTTTAAATAAAATAAACTAATATTTTGTATACAAAAATATATATAGTATAATTTCCGTTGTCTTTAAACATATACCTTAATCTAAGAATACTACAAGATAGATATTATAATGTTTGTATTTCCTTTTATTTCTGCCTACAAGAAACTCCTTAAAAATATCTCAAAATCCAAAAACCATCAGCAAATGTATTTTTTGCCTCCCTTCGACGCCATAATTCTGGTCCTACTACATATTTCTCAGTGTAAGAAGCCCTAGAACTGGCTCTCGAAATCTTAGCACACATTTCATATATATTTCGTTGACTTAGTGCCAAGTCTGGCTCCAACTCGTTTTTTGTTGAAGCGTCAATGGCCGCTTCAGGGTTATGCTGCAACAGGAAGTAATTGCCAGAGACCAGGCCAGATCGGTTCAGATCAGGAGGAATCCGGCAAAGGCACCGCTCCGCACCCAAAAACAGTACTGCAATTGGTAATTGGAGTCGCGCATATAGTCTCGCCCTGGCCAATCCCAACTAATTGCTATAAGCCGCAGTGTGATTATTCTAATTGATCCGTGGTGAACCAGTTTCGGTTTAAGTACAACTGACTCATTCATTGGCTCGGGACTCGTTTGCGGAGCTCCGGCCAGATTGCGCAAGGTCGCCTGGTCGGCGGGACAGGACAGGACAGGTGCTCACGACTTGGCTTAATTGTGACGTATGCAACTGGTCGGTCAAAATACAACAAAAATAAGCAAAGCAAAGCAGTTAGCCGCAAAATCAAAGCCAAGCCAAAGTATTGCCCAAACAGTTATGACTTATGGCTCAAGACAACGTCGGGCTCCGAAATTCCACATCCCACACGCGTGTCGCGGCTTTTCTTTAATTTTCTCTGTGTGCATTTTTTCGTATTTTCATTTTTATTTTAATTTTATTTCAACTCTTTTTCACTTTGTGCTTTTTTTTTGCTGGTGCTGCGTTGCGTCTCACCTTGAGCTTAATTTCGGTCAAGCAAAAAGGCGTTCGAGATTTAATTAAATATACCGAACGAACGAGCGAACGGACGGCCGGACAACATCGATTCGACAGCCGCTAAAATGGTAAATGGATGAGGGGAAAGCCGCTAACGACCGCATTTAAATAAATCGCACTTCAAACGGGCTTTCTGCATCTCCCCGAAAACGAAAGACTTAGGCGACGAACGCGACGAAAGCATGGCCATCCATGTTGCACCGCCTCAACCGTTTCGCCCATGATTAATGCAACATTTTGCGCAATTTGTCGCGCCTGTTGAAAATATATTGAGTGAGCACGAGCACCAGCACCATCCAGCATTCAAAGGCAACAAAAGCCAGCAGAAATGTACGCAAATGAATTGCAATTTCTGCGCTTTCTGTGCTTTTCGTGCAAGTGAAATCCCAACAATCACACACAAAGCGGCTCATATTTTGAGATACCCTCGATGTGACTGGGTTAGGCGGGGTAGATATGACTCTATATATATCAAGTATTAAATATATAGAAGGTTCGAGGATTTTACAAAATATTAGGTATTTATATATTGAAGAATTATATTAATTCTACTTGGTTTCCTTAGGCTTAATGTCTCTTTTCTCTTTGTTATATATATTATAGTTATTTATTAATTATTAACTGTTTATGCCCCAGATTTAATAACCAATTCTTAGGGTATTCCCGAAGCCTAACTCCTTACTGCTGCATGGAAAATGCAATTTTCTCTGATTTTTCATTTGGACTCGCTGTTTCTTTTTCTTTTTGCGCAAGACAATTGAACAAATCCAATCACGCTGCTGGAATGCAGTTGGCTTGTCTCTCCTTGTAGCCATTGGTGGCACCCGCAACTCCCCCTCTCTCTTTTTCTATTATTTATTGACTTTTATTTGGCGCTGTCGTAACCACACTCAGGCGCAAAAAAACCAAACACAGACACACGACTAGGCGGCTCTTTTTTATGCCAATAAAGAAATGTTAGATGGGCAAGGAGCTACACACTTTAAGTGAAAAGTATTTAAAATTTAATTAATATTTTAATGTCCAAAAATATGATTTTTCTAAATAAAAATAAGTATGTTGTGGTATATTCTTTGGCATAAAGATATTACAATAAAATCATATTTTTAAAATAATATTAAAAAAAAAGGAGATAGTGCTTATTTTCTCATGGATTTTGGATCCTAATGAGATTTTAAGGTAAATAAAAGGGTAATAATGGTAGTAATGGTTTTATTTTACAATTAATTGCTGCTTTCTTTCTTTTCGAGCAGGTTTTATTTATTAATTGTATTACCTCCAGTTGTTATATATTAAATTAATAATTATTTACCTTTCAAAAATCTTTCTGAAATCTATTAAATTATTACCTATTAAATCAAGTTCAAATACCCCAATTACTAAAACCAAGAATTAAGTATCATAATCCAAAGCTAAGTATTTTCCAAAAAATTTTCCCCTGTGTACCTTGGCTGTGCTCCAGCGAGCCGTTAGACAACATGGACACTAGTTAATGATACCAACAATCACACAATGGACATTTGTGGAAAACTTAGCAATGCGACTTGGACAACTGCCCGAAATGGACAACGAAACACACACATTTTACGCAAGAATTGTATTGAAAGATGATTTGCTAAAGCAAAAAAAAAATACAAAATAATAATAAATAAAGAAACGAAAAAGGCAGGCATTCTGAGAGGGGATTTTCGCTTTCGCACAAGGAAAATGAAAGGCATTTGAGAGCCAAGCCCGAACCCGGGGCCCAGTTGGATTTCTCTTTACGGTCATTCCGTTCATGTTTATTTCCGCGCCCAGTTCCAGAGCCAAAGATCCGAGGCGAGAGCAAACCAGTTGGTCCAGTACGAGTCCGAGTCCGAGTCCAATCCCCAATCCCCAAACTCCGCCTCCGTCTCCCACGGCAACTTGGTCTAACTGGCCACACGCGATAAGGAACCTTTTGCGTTAGCTGCCTTGCCTTCGCTTTGAGAGGCTCTTGGTAATTTATGCAGCCGTAAATTAATTTAAATAAATAGCCAAAAAAAAATATATACAACTCTAAACCAGTTTCACTTTTTTTCTCCGAGCAATCGAGAGATCTAAGGAAATTGCCAACCACTGAGAACGACATGGACACGGGGATTAATTGGGGGATGCGACCATAAATTAGTCAACCTTTTTTTGGTGACACGACCTTGAGCGATACCTGGCCAGGTATATCTACAGCCAAAAGTTAGCTTTCTAACTGTAAGATTTGGAATTTAACAATCAACTCATGCCTGTGCCAATTTCTGGCCATTTCTGGCCATTTCTCCACACTAAGTTGGCTAACTGTTTGTTGGTTTGAGGGCCTGCGGCTCAATTTGCATAACCCCGGCGTTGTGTAAGGTGTTCTTAATGGAGATGCCCGCGGAATGACCAAACAGGTGAACGGCTAATGGCCCAGAGAACCTCTAATAATATATATATAGGTAGACGAGGTTATTTGCCAAAAAAAAATAAATAAATACAAAATACAAAACTACAAGTAAAAATAAACATAAACAAAAGCCATGTGAAAGGTACACATTTAGTATTTGTGTAGGCAAAGATAAAACTAGATATTTTAAAAATATATCTCCATTCTTTTTCAACTTGTTAGGTTTTTAAGGTTAATGGTTTTCTTTGAAACTATAAAATTTCGTTAAAATTTATTTAGATTTATTTGAAGATACTGTCAGCACGTTGCATTTAATTGGCGTGTGGTTAGATTTATCTTTGCTAATGTTTAGGTCAAAGCCAAGCTCGCCATTTATAATTAATTATTCTTTTCCTAATGCTATTTATTTTTTTGCTTAAGCAGGAAATCATAATAGCCGCTTTTGCTTCATTATTCGTTGTGCTTTATTTAAGCCAGTTTTAGACTCAATTTTCATAGTTTACAGAAATTATTAATGAAGCTTATGAGGTTCAAGAAAACAGGTTTTGTTATTTCTTTTTTTCTATATGATTACCATTAATATTTCCACACTTTCACTAAGCAAAAATAGAATTAAGAAGTTAGCAGGGAATTGTTTAAATTTATGAGAAATTATAGCATGTTTTGATCTCTATTTAAAACTAATAAGTACCACCTTTGAAGGATTACTTAAAGTACTATCTTTGTTAGTTTTTAATAAAACATTCGTACTACCTTTTTAGTTCAAGTTGATGTACTACCTTTATTGGCTTTTAATAAATATTCGAGCATGCTTTTAGTACTAAAAAAAAACCCATAAATTTACATCTTAAATGGGAAATAAGCCCAAGCCTCTTCCCGTCACTTTGGAGAACCCAGGTGAATGGGTCTGGAGGTCAACTTGGCCGGGGGGGAACTGGCTTTCAAAGTCGAGTGACTCTTCACAAAAACGGCTAATAAGCGTCCAAAGTGCAACCGAAGATGTCAGACCAAAAATTTTAACAGCTCTATGAGCACTCCTCCCCCCAAAAGACAATGAACAATGAACAATAAACAATGGGGGGGGCCGGCACAGGCGGCATAACTTGTGACAGTCGAGTTGAATAATTATGGGCAGCAACGGCAGCGGGCTAATTGTTAATTAGTTTGGCCGAGCAATCGACTCGGATCAGGTCGGTGAGGAACTGGGTCAATGTCGCGATGCGACGTGTTCGGATTTCGTGGGCGCCAAAGGGAACTGACCCCGCGGGAGTGACCTTCCCTCTGGCCCAATTTCAGGTGGCGGCCGGCGAACAAGTGCCGCGTAATTTGTCGAAAGTCGACGTGCCCCCTCACACTTAAATCACAGATTAATAATCGTACATCAAATCGTACATAAACCGGAGTGATTAATTACCTCTTGTCTCTCATCTCTTCTACAGTTTCCACCGCGATTGCTGCGAATCGCTTTTGTGATATGTTTGCTTATTGTCTTGCTCTCACCTGCCACAGACAGTGCGCAAAGTAAGTAAACTTATTAAATCATAATAATAATAATTATAATAAGTTGAATTAGAGTATTAAAAAGATGTGACAAAAAGGTTTACCAAGGGGACACCCGGGTTTGAACCGGGGACCTCTCGATCTGCAGTCGAATGCTCTACCACTGAGCTATATCCCCACTTATATAAGGAGCCAGAATTAACCCAACAAACGCCACTCGATCTTGATGCGTGGGGGCGTTCTAGTGCCTATCTTTGACTATTTTTAGTTTCTTCTTTAGTCGTTTATTTCTCTTCTGTAGTTGGTGGGCGGAAGTTGATAAACGACATTGCCTTTCCTTATTTTCTAAGCCCTTGTATTGGTTATCTGTCACTATCACTATCACTCAGGCACTTCACTTGTTGCTTAACCCATTGCAAAAATTAATTAGAGAAAGGCAAGTGGGCGTGGCAGCCAAGCCCCAGCTAGATAACACCTTAGCTCTTAATTAAGCGGTAATTAAAAATGAATTATATAAAGAAACAAAGAGAAGGAAGAAAACAAATGGCCAAGACAAAACAGAAGTTAATACGTATCGATTAAGCATCAGTTTTCATATAACACGTTTTAAATGCAAATCAATAAAAGGCTGCAGACCGAGATGGGCTAGTTCATTAAAGATAATAAAGTGTTTTATCTGAAATTAGTACGAAAAATTTGCAAATTTCTAAGACAATAAATTGGGGGCTACAAATTAAAACTTAAATATATTAAGTTTTTGTTTGTATTAAAAGCTAATATAGCTTTTAGGGGAAAGTTTCGCCCTACGACAAATTTTCTAATTATTATCCACAAACAAATTCCACAAGCACCGCCTAAGGGCTTTTAATACACAAATGTGGATCATATTCCCCGATCTACATACTTTCCGTGAGCGAGCATACTTCCCATTGAGTTAAAGAGTATAAAGCTACATATATGCAGACTCTTTGATTGAGCTTTCAAGTGCAATTGTCTTATCAGTAACAGAAAATCTAACGGCAAGATCTCAGGTGTCGATAAGCGACAATAAAGAAGAGGAGAAAAATAGATAATGTTCTTACTCACTCTGTTGTTTGATGTGCGAAGTCCAAGCTGCGAAAGCTCTTTCATCTCTCTCTCCTTCTCATCTCTTCGATTAAATTCACAAGCTATACACTGAAAACTAATTTAGGCCAGAGAAAATATAAGTTCTTAAGCCACAAAATATATAAATTAAATAAAATAAATACGAAACCGATACCGAAACTTAGAAGGACTTGTTTAAAACACTATCAGTTTTGAATAGTCTGTCTATCACTTTTTTCTCTCTCTGTTTAAGCCGATAAAACGAACAAAATGTAATGCGTAGTAACCTGAGCGTAGATTTTCAGGCTTTTAATCCGAATTTTCACATATTAGTTGGTTTTTCACGACGGAACAAAGAAAATTGCAATAGACCCCTAACTTTTCCGGTTGATTTCCCGCTTTTCACACATTTTTGGTACGAGCTACACGTTTTCCGACCGATCAATGCAAAAACCGAACGTAAAGTGGAAGGGCAAGTGCGTAAATTATTGGAATGCCAGAATGCGACGGGAAGAGCTTAAGCGAGACGAGGTGAGGTGCAGAGAGCGCTTCTCTCCGATATTGGAAAACGATGTCAGCTAATGCTCTGCGGTTCTCAATCCACTTCCAACGGGAATTAGGTATATTCTCAATATTTTGGGGGCTCCCCTCGAACCACTATATATTTTCCTAGGTATATTTTTAATTTCCATTAATTTTCCTATCATTCCTATGGCAGCTGTAAATCAAAATTCTCAAGTAATACAAAATAGTCATGTCATGAACTTTAGATTAAAATATCAAATACCCTAAGAGGGATAAAAATATGTAAAATATAAAAAAGAACAAAAAACAAGGGGACACCCGGGTTTGAACCGGGGACCTCTCGATCTGCAGTCGAATGCTCTACCACTGAGCTATATCCCCACGTTGGGAGGCGCTGTCTAAGCTGCTACTTGGCAGCTGGCATCGCTGTTCTTGTTGCCATCGAACATGTTCGATGGTTGTCTGCTGAGAATTTAACCCTCGGCTGGGCACACAATTTAAGCAGCCAAGTTATAAATAAAACAACTTGCAATTATACAACTGATTATACATGAAATTAAAATGCAATTATTTATGGCTCTTGCAGAAACATAAAAATGGATATTTAAGCATTTAATAATGGCCACAAATTACAAGCGATTTGTAATACAGATTATGGTGTGCAATGAAAGAAAATAATTTACTGGCCAAGGAAATCAGATAAATAAATAATTATTTTGATGAATCAGTTTCTTTTTATTATATAGCTTATTTATAACTTATAGAAAACCCCTTTAAATTTGATTAGCTAGCAAAAAAGTTTACCTAGGGGACACCCGGGTTTGAACCGGGGACCTCTCGATCTGCAGTCGAATGCTCTACCACTGAGCTATATCCCCAAGTGTGACTGCAGGCTCCACAGCAGCCTCCAAATACCAATTGCCGGCTGTTTTTACTTATAATTACTTGAGAATAAAGCCTGATAACACCAGGCACCACTCCTACAGTTCACAGCAAAAAATAAACGATAAGGACTGATCGAAATAAGAATTCTAAAAATAAGTACGAAAAAAGTTTACCAAGGGGACACCCGGGTTTGAACCGGGGACCTCTCGATCTGCAGTCGAATGCTCTACCACTGAGCTATATCCCCAGTTGGAGTTCGAGCGGCCAAACGGCGGCTAGAGGCGCCCGGCCAGTCGAGCGAGAGAGCTAAAAATAGCTTTAGCACTGTACAGACACCGTCCTCGCCCGCACACCCAGCTCACACCCCTCTTTATTTGTTGCTGGCTCAGTGTGTGTGTGCGTGTGTGGGCTTGCGCAGTGGAAAAATGCAAAAGATACGGCCATTAAATGAAATATTTAAACAGGTTTAGCAATATAATCTCGCATTGTTATTTTTCTGCTGCAACAATTCCAACTCATTTAGCGAAATTAACAAACGAAACCGGTGTGGGCCAAGCCGTATTCCATTAATAATTACGAATGCATGTTTGCTTTGGCATCCAGCCCAAGAGCAATATCTCTCTGCCTTTCGATATCTTAATTACTGGGGGAGGGAGGATTGGAGAATCACGACTCGGCCAAAGTTTTCGGCTTAATCAAAATGAATTTCGAATCGCAAGTGGTTGACAATCCAATCGCAATTGCCACTCCGATCACCGATTGAGATCGAGATTGCGACAGCAGACCCGTCATTACCACACATTGTCGCACCGCTGGCCTGACGGATGACAGGTGCACACACCAGCATCGCTCAGGTGCCAGCTACTGTGCTTTACGCCGTCTCCATGGGCTTGGGATTGTGCAACCCGTGGGCAAGGTCAAGTTTTAAACACTTTTGTGGGCCACAGGTGGGCGAAGCACTTGAACTGAATCAGTAAAACTGATTTAAAGCTAGGAAAAGCATAACTAACTTTAGGTAAAGATTAATTATTAAGCCGAATTAGAGAAATACAAACTTACTTCCTTCCTGCAAAGTAACTCTCCTAATCCTTTATGAATTTTAGGATAGTTTAGACCAAACTAAAACCCAATTAAAACCCTTAAGGCTATCCTATCCTTCCAAATATTATTAATAATTCAAAAACTAATTTCAGCTAAAACCCGTCGACGCCTGCGACGTCCCACAACGTCGGTCAGCTCGTCGCGGAGCAACCTCATCGAGTCCAAGAAGTCCACTGAGGCACCAGCTCCAGCGGCGGAGAAGCGCAGTGATCAGATCACAGCCGCCACCACCACCAGTGTCCGGCGCACTCGTCTCCGCTCCAAGGCGAAACTGGGCGGAGCAGCTGCCGCAGCAGCAGCAGCAGGAGCAGGAGCAGCCGGTGGAGCTGCCCTGGTGGCCAGCGGATCTTCGCTGAAGGGCAAGAAGACCAAGGTGGATGATGGCACGCCCAAGATCGTGTGCTACTACACCAACTGGTCGCAGTATCGCGTCAAGATCGGCAAGTTTGTGCCAGAGGATATACCCGCCGATCTCTGCACCCACATTATCTTTGCCTTTGGCTGGCTGAAGAAGGGCAAGCTGAGCTCCTACGAGTCCAACGATGAGACAAAGGACACCACTCCGGGTCTCTACGAGCGAATGATGAACCTGCGCAAGGCCAATCCCAAGCTGAAGGTGGGTTAACTTGAAGCAAAAATAAAATATTGTAGGTATCTAATCCTATATCGTCCATTTTCAGATCCTTTTGGCCCTGGGCGGTTGGTCCTTTGGCACCCAGAAGTTCAAGGACATGTCGGCCACGCGCTACACCCGCCAGACTTTCGTGTACTCCGCCATTCCCTTCCTACGCAAGCGTGGCTTCGATGGCCTGGACATGGATTGGGAATACCCCAAGGGATCGGATGACAAGAAGAACTTCGTTCTGTTGCTGAAGGAGCTGCGCGAAGCCTTCGAGGCCGAGGCCCAGGAACTGAAGAAGCCCCGTCTCTTGCTCTCCGCTGCCGTGCCCGTGGGTCCCGACAATGTCCGTGGTGGATACGATGTGCCCGCCATCGCCAGCTACCTGGACTTCATCAATCTGATGGCCTATGATTTCCACGGCAAGTGGGAGCGGGAAACGGGACACAATGCCCCGCTGTATGCTCCCTCCACCGACTCCGAGTGGCGCAAACAGTTGTCCGTGGACAATGCAGCCAGCCTGTGGGTCAAGCTGGGTGCCCCCAAGGAGAAACTGGTCATCGGCATGCCCACCTATGGACGCTCCTTTACATTGGCAAACACCGATAAGCACGGACCCAATGCTCCCGCCTCGGGCGGTGGACGCGAGGGTGTCTACACCAAGGAGAGCGGCTTCCTGGCCTACTACGAGATCTGCGAGATGCTGCTCAACGGCGCTGTCTATGTCTGGGATGATGAGATGAAGGTACCCTATCTGGTGGACGGCGACCAGTGGGTTGGCTTCGACGATGAGCGCGCCATCAGGAACAAGATGCACTGGATCAAGTCGAATGGCTTCGGAGGCGCCATGGTCTGGACCATAGACATGGATGACTTCAAGGGCGAGGTGTGCGGCGGCAATGTCAAGTATCCGCTGATTGGAGCCATGAGGGAGGAGCTGTTGGGCATCTCGCGCGGCAAGGAGGCCAAGGATGTGAACTGGACAGCCATTGCGGCCACGTTCGAGGATATTGAAGAGGTGGGTTTCCAGGAAAAACTCAAGGATTAAATAATTCATTTGTTTACTTTCAATTCCAGAAACCGGAGCCCATCAAGATCTCGGTGGATGAGGTCCTGAACAAGGTACGCAAGCCCCAGATCCTCAAGAAGCAGCGCATCAAGGGAGGAGCCAATGCGGTTGACACAAACAGTAAGTTCACCTAGAAGTCCCTTCACAGAGATAGAATCTCTAATAAAAACTCTATATCCTTAGCTCGTCCCGCTCAGGTGTTCTGTTACCTGACCAGCTGGTCGGCCAAGCGACCAGGAGCTGGCAAATTCCAGCCGGAGAACATCGATCCCAAGCTCTGCACCCACATTGTGTATGCCTTTGCCACCCTGCAGGATTACAAGCTCACGGAAGCCACCGATGATGATCCGGAGAACTACGAGAGTGTCATTGCTCTAAGGGATGCCAATCCCGATCTTCAGATCCTGCTGGCCATCGGTGGCTGGGCCTTTGGCTCCACCCCCTTCAAGGAGCTCACCTCCAATGTGTTTCGCATGAACCAGTTCGTCTACGAGGCCATTGATTTCCTGCGTGACTACAAGTTCAATGGCCTGGACGTGGACTGGGAGTATCCCCGCGGCGCCGAGGATCGTGTGGCCTATGTCAGTCTGCTGAAGGAGCTTCGTGTGGCCTTCGAGGGTGAGGCTAAGTCCTCGGGACTGCCACGTCTCCTGCTCACTGCCGCCGTGCCTGCCTCGTTCGAGGCCATTGCTGCCGGCTATGATGTCCCGGAGATCTCCAAGTACCTGGACTTCATCAATGTGATGACCTACGACTTCCATGGTCAGTGGGAACGCACTGTGGGTCACAATTCGCCGCTGTTCGCTTTGGAATCCGCCACCGGTTATCAGAAGAAACTGACCGTGGACTACAGTGCCAGGGAGTGGGTGAAGCAGGGTGCTCCCAAGGAGAAGCTCCTCATTGGCATGCCCACCTATGGCCGCAGCTTCGAGCTGGTCAACGATACCCAGTTCGATATTGGATCACCCTCGTCGGGCGGCGGCAAGGCCGGCAAGTTCACCAACGAGGCTGGATTCCTTAGCTACTACGAGGTGTGCTCCTTCCTGGCGGCGGACAATACCACACTGGTGTGGGACTCGGAGCAGCAGGTGCCCTTCGCCTACCGCGGCAACCAGTGGGTGGGCTTCGATGATGAGCGCTCGCTGAAGACCAAGGTGAGTGCGGAATATTATACATAAAGTAAAGAACTTACCCAGTGACTATTTGGCAGACCGAATGGCTGAAGGAGCAGGGCTTCGGTGGCATCATGGTGTGGTCCATTGACATGGATGACTTCTCTGGCCGCTGCGGCAGTGGCAAGTATCCCCTGCTGAGCGCCCTGAACGACGAACTGAAGGGCTACAAGGTGGAGCTGGAGTACGATGGACCCTATGAGTCCCATGGCCCCCGAGGAGCCTACACCACCAAGGATCGTGAGTGTTTACAACTATATAATATATAGAGAGTCATTTAACACTTACCCCTCATATTAGCCCACGAGGTGACCTGTGCGGAGGAGGATGGCCACATCAGCTACCACAAGGACTGGGCCGACTGCACCCACTACTACATGTGCGAGGGCGAGCGCAAGCACCACATGCCCTGCCCCGCCAACCTGGTCTTCAATCCCCAGGAGAATGTCTGCGATTGGCCCGAGAACGTCGAGGGATGCCACGCGCCAACGGAGGCGCCCGCCTAGGCGAGCTCCCCGGAACGAAGGATGTTAATATTTGTTAATATTATATGAAAAGCGATGCCCTACATTTAGTTTTTAAACGCGAAACTGCCACGAAACAATCTTTTGCTGCCGCCGTTCCCGCCCGAAACTAACGAAATACTCGAGAAAACGTTGCTAAATTTCGTCTGAATTTTTGTGTACACTAATTAATAGGTCTAACTTAGTGATGTAAGTAGTTTTTATGTCTTAGTTACAAATTCGCACAAGAAGCAAAGAAAACTGAAAAACTTAAGAGCCGAAAACACAACCAGAAAACTTTCTCCTGCACTCTCTCCGCACCCCGTTCTATATGGTTTATATGGAAAGCGATCGGAAACTTCCATATAGCAAACTGTGATAATCATAAGAGACCAATAACCAACCAAAACCAGATCGGCCCCTAGAAATCACTATCTAAATTTTTGTACCCCCAAAAAACTATGAAAACCAAGCGAAACCTAAGCTTTCTGTCGCTATTATTTTCAATCTTTCTAAAACACAAAAAACACACACAACTGGCGCACAGTGAAAATTTGTAAATTTTCAAGTTTTAACAATAAATATTTGTATTATAGAGTTGTAATTTACTTAGTTAAAATAAAAATATAAAAACCAATTTACAATGGGTTTCACTTTTTACGAAAGAGAAGAATATTTAACTTAATATTTAATTTTTAAATTTATTTAAAATGGCCCCAAGTCTTGCGACAGGGCACTACTAAAAATTATTTTAGACTCATTAGAGTGCTCCTCTCCACGGAAATCTTTAGTAAAAGGCGAAAGATTTATTCGACAACTGAAGAGAAGCCAGAGTGATTTGACCACTGTTTCCTCGCATAATCCATGCCGGCGCTGCTTGAACTGGTTGGGAATTCTGCGCACCGTGGCTCGAGCGAAAAGTGTCAAAAACTGTTGCACTCTTTTAGGTGCTAAATGAGAAGGTCACCCTCGGCTCTCTGAGCGGCATATGCCGAGTGCGCATGCCCTCGGAATTATGGTTTGTTTTGAATTGCACCGGCATATTGTTCAGACTCACGATTTCTATATATTATATATCTCCGATCTCCTACTGATATATATAAAAAATTTAACTAGCATTAAACATGTGGCGTATCTATGTTTTGTTTATTATTATTTCCCGATTTAATCTCACTAGATTGTTATAGAACATTCTAATTAAAGTAGGTATCGGACATATTTTCAGAATTCAAGATTTACTAAATTATTTTAAAATTTAAATTTAGACGTAATACTAATACTATAGGTTTTTCAGACCCTCACTATTGATTTAAAATATAATACTTTAAATAAATGATATATCTTTAGTATCCCTCAAATATTTACTTTGGAATGTTAAAACAAACCATTTTAAACAGCAATTAAATACATTAAATTATTTTTTTTTATATTTCCTTCAAAATTAACTCAAGATAATGCCTTCATAAAACTCCCACCAAGAAAAACCTTCATTTAAAAATTTTATGATTTTTTTTATTGATTTTCTCAAAAAGTTGTTTGTTTTTTTTTACATTTTGTTTTTTTTTTTTTAATTTTTACTCGTTTCTCGTTTTTTTCAATTAAATAATTAGTCTTACGTTGATGTACACAATAATTTAAAAATAAAGTACGCAGTAGTAATCTTGACCAAAAATGGAAAGAGAGAATATAAAGTATATAAAAGTTGTAGAAACAAATAATCAAGAATACAATTTTGCAAAAATTGTTTGTCGTGTGAATAACATTCGAGGAGCAACTCAACAAGTAAACAAATTTGGATAAATCACACTAAGTACTGGCAACATCATCATCTACTACTGATTTGCATAACACTTAGGATAGAATTGCCGTGAAATTGAAAACTGTTTTCTCTAGAGGGATAATAATAATGAGTGTCAGTGGACTCTATATAAATTTGATCCTTAAGATTTCGTACGTTTCACACATTTCCGCACTTTCTATACCCTTAATGGGAGCAACATAATATGATCTAAATCGAAATCAAGTTTTGCACTTAATATGTATTAAAAGGTTCTTCCTTTAGCTGTTTTTTTTATTTTTGTTGGTGGTGCGGAATAGTTGAAGCCTTTCTTTCGATTTCGATATCGATATCGATTTCGATTTCGACATGGGTGATATGCAGCAACGCGACTTCCGGATGGGTTTCAGGATATACGTATAGCATTTGGTGGCGGAAGTTATGGAAGTTGCAGGGCGTCGAGTCGAGTTTAGTTCAGTTGAGTTGAGTTGAGTTGAGGAGCGTTTTGTTTAGTTTACAACTATAGAGACAGACTTTCCTTAGCAAAATATTGTACTCGGATGTTTCAGCGCGTGCTTGGCCATAAATACTACACATTCTGTATACTATATACGCCTATATAATCTGGACCAACGCAAAATAGTTCAAATATGCGAATATTCATGGCATGTGTGTCCTGTGTCCGTGTGTGTGCCGAAGACTCTCTTTCAAAAATGGATGTCTATGTACATATCACGCTGTGGCCTAGACTTTTCCAGTTGCTTTAGCTAGAGTCGCCTGTCGTGTGTTCCATGAACCAACATTTTACATTTCTTTTTCTTTACAAATACATAGTTTCACATTTTCGTTTTTTTTCCTTTTTCATTTTGGTTTCTTTGTAAACTTTTTAAATGGTATTTAGAAAATTTGTTTGTGTTTCATTTTTGGTTTTTTTTTTGCTTTTCTTTTTGTTCGTTTTCGTTTTTTAAAATATTTTGCTATAAAAAATACACAGTTGAAAAATAAAAAACGTTTCTCGGTTGCTGTTGTTGTTTGTTCTTCTCCTGCCCATCTAAGTCCGCTTTACCATAGCTTTCTCGGCTTTCCCTTTTTACCAGTTTGTTTCGTTTCTTATTTCATTTTGTTTGTTTGCTTTGTTTTGTTTGTAGGGGAGAAGAGAGGCAGGCGATCATTGTCACGACATGCTTTATAAACATTTGATGTGGTTCCTTGTTCACTTTCTTACATAATCCTTATTAGTCCTTAGTCCATCTACATCGCCACTTGAATTTCTAGATCTTTTTTTATTGTTTGCTCAACGATTTTGCTGCCTTTTTGTTGTCATTACAGTTATTACACATATTTATTGTTTGCAAAATTTTACAATTTTTTTCTTTTCGATTTTTTTTTAATACATATTTTATAAATACTTTCATCCTCTCTTCCACTCTCTCTCTCACGCTCTTTTCTTTTTCTCTTAGCTCTGTAAAAATAGATCCATGTGATTTCTTTTTCCCATTTTTTATGCGATTTTTTTGTTTTCCTTTTTTTAACAGATTTTTCAAATTTTTTTTGCTTTTAAGTTTTCGTTTTTTGCTTTTCTTTTTGTATTGTTTGCATTTTTTATGATTTTTTTTCTTTTGTTTTTGGAGAGATTTCGTTTTCAAAAAGTTGGTTTTTGTTGTTGTTGTTTTTGAGTTGCTTTTGTTGTTGTTGCTGGTTTATTTTTGTGGTTGTTGCTTCTTTTCGTTTCGCTTTAAATGCCTAAAATGTAGTTAAGATCTAACATTAACATTGGATATCAGTTTTTCATCATTTAGTTTTAGTTTTTTGTTTTACATTTCTTTTTTCGGTTTTTTGGGCTTAACAATATACAGTTTTCGTATTTTACTCTTGTTTAATGGTTCTCAAATGTCTTCTTAGTCGTAATGAATGTTTCGCTTAATTGCTAATCCGTTCCTCGTTAAATCTTAGTCGCTTTCAGTGGTCGTAGGAGGAGTTGGTGGTGGCTAAGTGAGCTGCGCGTGTTTCTAGTTTCCTGCTTTCCGAGACGCTCGACCGCTCCCTCAGTTGGCCGCACTTGACATCAGTTCGGAGAAGGCGTTCTCCAGACAATTCTTGAGTTCAGCATAGGAGACAATGAGTACCGATTGCTCGTCGCGTGACATCAGTTGCACCTGTAGGCATTTTGTTATTATTCATAATTCCCTGCAACATAATCCAAATGTACTTACGCGCTCTATGGAGCCAGCGTCCAGCTTGTTGAGGCATTGGACAATATGTGCGTGATCTAGCCAGGGCCGGCCATCCTCAGTGACGGAATGGAATAAATAATCACGGAATAATTTCAACATGTATCTATCACCAGTCTCGGACCAAGTGCAGTCCAAATTGAAGCTGTGGATAAAATAACATTTATTAAAGAATTGTTTGTTATATATTCTTGCCTTAAAAGTGAGCTAGAAAATGTAACATTAACTTCTGTCAGTGCTCTTAGTTCCTTTTTTTCCTAAGAATTACTATCTTCAACTTACTCGGGTCGCTCATTGATGCAATTTAGTTTGACCAAAATGCGATACAGCCGCCCATTCTCCATCTCCTTGGCCAGCTCATCCTCCTGCATATCGATCTGACTCTGGAGCGCATCCAATTGCGTATAAAAGCGGGCACCAATCATTGGCATCAGATCGGTCACCGAACGACGGTTATTCGTGGTGAAGAGGTAACTATCAGAGATCACAAACAATTAATATTGATCAAATTTAACAGAATCCGGGCTTAGCTTACACTATAAAGTTACGCAGATCGGTGGAGTAATTTCGCGTGACCATGTCAATGCTCGACTGGACGTTGTCGCGTTGCACGGATTGAAGGCAGCGGCAGGCCAGAGCTAATACTAAGCGACCCAAAGCAGTTAAATCGTCCTGAAAAAATGATAAACAATAAATATATAGAAACAAATAAAACAAGTTCCCTCATTACCTGCTGATGCATGTTGACCAGAGCCAATGGATTGGCTGCATTTGGATCGAATTGCGTAATGTCCGAGATGCAGCAGGAGCTAAATCGCACACGCTTGCCCGTCACTATGATCTTTGTAGGATCCAGAACCCTAAAAGAATGATTAATGTCACAATTAATTTTTGACAAATCAAAAAAAAAGGGCTCGAAACCTACTTGCAAGCAAGACCCGCCTGATGGATGGCCCTTAGGCCGGCGGTTAGCTGCATAATGATGGACCAGATGGTGGCCTCCGGCAGCAAGGGTCCGTTGCTGGCTCGCTGCATGTTGCTCTTATGACTGTAAGAATAAAGGTTGATGTTATTATAGGACCTGTTGTCTGATAGGTTTAAGGAGAACTCACCTGAAGGGGCGTGCCTCGCCTTGGAATGGATCAGTGTAACCGTTGGTCTCTGGCGTCGGTGTAAAGTATTTGGCCAGCAATGTTTGTGAGCCGGGATAATAGTCGTACACTAATACTAAAGCTGTATGGGAACGGGGTTTGAACATTGTTAACATGGTTATAGGTGTATTATTAAACCGGAAATGTGTCCCAGTTATAAGTAACTCAATTCTGTTAAATCTCAAGAAGATAACACTTAATAAAATACTTTTTTGATAATTTAAATTCATAATAATGCCCCCTTAAGATTACCGATGTGTTTGGAAGTCATAAATAGGACCTAGCTGAATCAGTTATCGTAATCGCTTGAGACAAGCAAACAATCTATGTTTTATTACTTTCCTGATTAAATTGTACTTTGATTAGCAAATTCAACAAGGTCTATTTTTAATCAACAATATTTAAGAGGTCTTACATGTATTTAAGGTACGATAAGTGATTTAAAAAAACAGTTTCAAGGCCAAGACCTTGCCAGGAACTCAATATTTATAAATACTCTAATGACACATGGTCTTTACTCCCAGGAGCAGCAAGCACACACACTTAACTGATGATTAAACTGATGACTTAACTCAAACCACCTTTCCCGCAAAACACTTACAGTTATCACCAAATGCTTTCGTCGTGAAGACCTCACGCAATTGTACCACATTCGTGTGCTGCAGCTTCTTCCACATCTCCACCAGCGTCATGCACTTGGTCGACTGCAGGCGGAACCCTAATAACCATAGAAATAAAATTTAGTTAATGAAAATTACTCGAAATAGTAATAAACAGGCGACATGTGTGCTCACCGTGTAACCTTCGCAGGCAGTACTTGTAGCCCGTCGTATTGTGCGTGGCCCGGTACGTGCTGGCGGGTAGCGTTAGCTTGGCATGCAGCGGCTGTGCCGGCGGCTCTAGGGGATATAGCGCATGGTAGTTGTCCACCTCCATGGGCAGGGCATGCTGTGCAGCCTCCGCTGCGTCCACGATCAAATTGGAGATCTCGTTGCGGGCAAGGATTTCGGAACGCATCTCATCCGGTATAAAGAAGGCCGATTCCAGCTGCGTCTTCGGTTGCAGCGTGATCACATTAGACGCCGGCCCCGGATACACATGGCCGGTGTACAGGAGCGATGGTGGTACACCGCCAACGGCGCTCATTGGCGGCACAGCACTGACGCCATGGTGGGCGGGATGCGTTGCATCCACCACCACCGAATTGACAACGGGCTGGCTGTTCTGTGCGCTGGCAGTTGGATAGAAGTAGATGGTGCCGCCGACATTCTCCTACAAAAATTTATAAGAAACATAATTAGTACGATGACTTCTTCGGATGGAAAGATTACACAACACCAACCTGATGGACGCTCGTGGGCAACGTTGTGGGTATGGGCGAGGCTCCGTGCGGCGTCATGCCGTGCGGTGGTGACTTTTCCCCGGGTCCACCGCCAGCCAGCATGGCCGCCGTAGGCGATTCCTGACGTAACATTCCTCCTCGTCCCTTCAGCGGTGTCTGAGCGGACATGCTGCTAACAAATGGAGCGGCGGCGGGATTCGGTGGTGCCCCACTGATAGCTATGGGGGCGGAGACGGCCGACACTGCTCCACCGCCCACCTGTAGGGACGGCGGCTGCTGCTGTTGCTGTTTTTGGGAATGCTGCGACTGCTGTTGCTGTTGCTGCTGCTGCTGCTGCTGCTGTTGTTGTGCGATGTTGACAGTGGCAATGGAGGCGGTCTTCTGCAGGGAGAGCATGGAGGCACCACCGTTGGCCGTTTTGCTAATGGTCACAGAGGAGGCCGAGGATACCGACGTGGTGGATGAGGGCGCTGAGGCGGCCGCGGCGGCTGCTGCTGCGGCTGCTGCTGCTGCTGCGGCTGTTAACCCATTGACGCCACTGAGCCCATTACTCAATTGCATGGGCGCGTTGTGATATGGTGCGTAAAAGTTGGGCGACGAGTTAATGCGCGTTGGAATGAACTCGGGCGACTGCGGTGTGACCTGTGGGGAATCCATTTAATAAAATGATTAAACTAGGGATTTTAAGAGCTTAGAGTTTGCTTATTTATTAGGCAAGAGCTTGCGAAAGGGGATTTAGCTTTAAACCAAGGCTTTCAACATGGTTCTCATTGAATTCTCTTAAGAAATACTTAAATTAAACCAACTTTCGCTATATCTTGTCAAATATAATTAAAAACACACACATAATACATAAATATATAATGGAAAACTTACTTTTAAACATTTTTTGGGAATACAGGACTTAAACTTGTAACTACTTCTACTTTTACCAAACACACTATAACCAATCTCTATATAAACGCCCGAAGGAGGACACTAAACCTCTACTGAAGCTTATACATATACAACTCTAGAACATTATTTTTGGATATCACGGAGCACAGACAGAACTAACGTTGTGGATGGGTGTACGAGGGGGCCAGCAGATATTTAGGTCTTTACCTGGGACTTTTTATTCAAGGGCGAATCCAAATTAAGTAGTGAGAACCCGTTATTCAGCCCATAACCGCTCGGTGTGGCGACATTCTGTCGATTCTGAGATATATGGAGACACCAAAAATCAGTTTAGATTTTGAGTTAGAAAGCACAGAAAAGTCAGAGAAATACAACAGGTAATAAAAGAGATCAAGACAGAGAGAGAAAAGAGGTAGAGATAATATTCAGTTGAGCAAAATAATAAGTATAGTTTATTTCGAGTTATAGATATGAATAAATAAAGCAGGGTATTTAACAGGGAGCTGTTGTTGGAGTTGTTGTTGAACTTGTGGTTGAAGTTGTTGTTGAGTGGTGGTTTTTTATGTATAGTTCCCCGTTTGAGTTATATATTGTGTATGTTTTATCTATGTATTTACTATCTTATCTGATGTTTACAACAACTCGAAATAATAGACATTGCAGGGCCGTTTGTATAAAAAAATATCTGATTGAGAACATTATATTCTTTATTATGAAAGCCAGAGCGATAATGAAGTATTTAATATAGGGCTTGCATACAACCGACTTTTAATAAAAAGGAAATACTATTTTCAATAGATTATTCCTATAAGAAAATATAATAAGTAAAAATGTTAGGATAGCTTTAAGGGTTTTTATAACCAAATACAACAGAACAACTATTTTTAATCTATAATTTTTCTGGTTTTTAATTTCTCACTGTAAACTTTCTGCGCTATGATAATAATAATTGAAGCTGCATTTTTTCATTTTTATTTTTACTTATTATTCAGTAATATTGATTATTTATTTGATTGATCATCATAATCATATCAAAAATGATAAATTCCTTGAAAATACATCTTATTTTCCTGAACTTTCATTACTTTTTAATTTTTAAAAATATTTTGGTCTACATTCTCCTTGCTTTACGTTGCTCCATTGGTTTTGCTGATCTTTGCATTATTTAAATTAATTTCGACCGGAAAATACACCCAAAATGCAATTAAATTTCAAATATTTTACAATGAGCACACTTGCAGAGCAATTATGCAGCGGCAACAGCAAACACAATGGTCTCCCATTTAAATATTTTATTGTTAATAATGCTTCAGAGCTTTTTCAGTTTATATATATGTACCATACATATGGACTTTTGCACACCCCTGGGAATGAATAAAAAATCCATGCATAAACACAAATTGATATTTAACTTGCACACACACACAACACACCGACTTATATGGCAGTTTGTTGTGGTTCCTAAAATAATAAAAATCAAAAAGTCGGTCAAGTGTATATTATGTGCGGCTGAGCGTTGAAATTGAAATGTTTCGCAGCAAATTGAGTGAAACCAAATAAAGCATAATTAAAAATGTACTCGAGCTGTTAACTTTTGGGTTTTAAGCAGGGTAAGCAGCTGTTTTAATTATCTATTTCTTCTCGATTAATAAAGTTATTTTAAGTTTCTTTCTCAGCTGCTGTGTTATTATCGTGTCAAGGGGCTTGGGGACTGAGGACTACGATTTGCTTGGAAAGAAGGATAAGGAAATCAAAACTTACCATATATGTTGCAAGTTTACTCTCTGACGGTATACCATTCGTTTGCGAGAAGAAAATTGGATCCATAGCAGCCGTATCTGGAAAAGGGTAGAGGGAGAAAAGCCTGGCATTACTACACGCACACATGATGATAATTGATTAGAAATCAATTAAGCAAACATCAACAGAAATACTTGTGGTGTGTGAGTCGATAAGCCCGCCGCCTGCCTATCCCATCAAACTATTCCAATGTGTGTTATGTTACTCTGTTGTTATTTCTTTTTTATATACATATATATATATATATTTTTGTTATTTTCCACAGTTATCGATGCGATAGGAGAAGGCCTAGCATTTTTGGAGTATGCGCAATATACTTTTATATAGAAAGACCGCTTATAATTCCGCTTCATTTCTTTGTTGTTGTCAGAGGTTCCCCCAGTCAAAGTTAAAGACGCAATTTCTGCGGTAAACAACAAGAACTATATTAGGCGTAGTCAATTCTTTTTTAAATCTCTCTCAAAAAAAAAAGAAAAGACTTAATATATGTATATTCCCGCATAGGTTTCAATTTCTCAGGTGTTAATACCTTTCTGCTAAATAGAAAACTCGGAAGCAGCGACGTCATGACGAATCTTAAGATGCTTTATGATATATGTATATCCTATCTCTGAATTCTGAACGGATATTCGAATACTGAATCAATGCCAAGCGGACTCTGATTTTTCATTTTGTGAAAGTGAAAAAAAAAAACAACAGAAATTAAGTGTAATTATAAAAGCAAAACATTTGTTGCTTTTGCACCAATTTCGGGGTATGGGGCCAATGCCTCACAAGTGAAAACAAGTGATATTGGCCTTGAATTCTCTCTATATATATATATATATAGGTATATATACACCCCACATATACTCGTACATAAACTTTTTATATTTATATGGAGCAGGTTGTATTATTCGCTTTTCGTGCAAATTTCGGGTAAAGAGAAAAAGAGATTAAGAAAGTCGAGAGCGTATTTATTTGTTGATTGAATTTTAATTAAGTAAGAGTAAAGCTTTGGGTTTATTCCATATTTTAAATATAAATGTATTTCAAATTCCAAGAAATCAAAATGGCAGAAAATATTGGAATCTTAAAAGTATGCATACTATATTTTATTATACCATTTTGGTAATAATCTAGGCAGTAAGCAAAACAGAAACAGTTTATTTCGTTTCAGGAACTGATTTTATAAGAATAATAAATAAATCAATAAATAAAGATTTAATTTCAATAGATTTAGGCAATTTCCTATTTATTTATTTTGTATTTTAGACAAGTAAATAATATAAAAGAGGTATTGTTTTTAAGCTTTGCCTTCATCTTGTATCAATATACACAGTTAATAATTAAGATCCCTCCTAAATTTCTTAAAAATCGATACCCAGAAAATTATTAAATAATTTTAAAAGAGCACCCCTAGCTAGTAAACAACCAAATTTGTTTACTAAACAACAAATTTAATTAATTTTAGCACACTGTGATTCTTGATGATGCCGTTTCCATATAAGTAATAATTTGTAGCCCGATTTTATTTATTTGACTTCGCATTCGAAAACAAACACAGAAACACGAAAAAGAACGAGAACAGAAAACGAATGCGAAATGTTTTAATTGAATGCCTATGTTAATGATAATTATTATGTTATGCGAGTGTGCGAGTTATTATTTGTTTTTATTCACCAGAGTAATTACGAGATGGAGAGAGACAGTGTGAGAGAGAGAGGAGAACAGGGTGGGCGATAACCTGTTACCTGTGCAGCAACAGTTTGAGAGCCACAAACAGGTGTTTTTCCCAACTTACTTGGACATGACCGACGGACACACAGTGCCTTTAGAACCGCTGAGAATGAACCCAAGTATAATCGTTATTTTCACTTTACATTCGCATTCATAGATTTGCATTTACATTTACATCAATACATCACGTTGAATGAAAATAATCACTATATAGCCGCTATATGTCTCAAGTTCGGGTACGTATAGAAAACCAATGATTATGTTGCCTTTTCGTTGCGGTGAAATTGCTTCGGTTTTTGGCTTTGGCTTTGTTTTGCTTCAAAGATCACGAACGCGTTCATGAAAAACGTATATGTGTATTCAATTTATACGTATATAAAGTCACACGTTTGGGTAGCGCAGGCCAAACAATAACAAAAAGTACGCTGTTACGTCACGTAACGCGAATATGTAGATGTGGCAGAGCGGTTCACTACGTATATATATATATGTGTGGCTGCTAAACCGCAGCATGTAACGCTCACTCCGTCACTCCGTCACTTTGTTGTTGTCTTTATATTTCGCGCTATTCGAACATTAAGTATTATGCATATTTAAGCGGGGTATCGGTTAGTATCGGTTCGGATCGGTGACCCACCGTTCGATCGCGCCACGGACCAACCACCACGAGTAAATCACAAGCCACGAACGAAACCCCCACCAACCGAGCGGCAGCGTAGCGTTCTCTCAACTGAACGAGCGGCAGCCGGAATCGGAATGGGAATGGGACAGCGATTGGGGAAAAGCGAGCGGCAGAGCGGCCCCACTGCACAGTGGGACAAGTGCCAAAAAGAATCGAATTAATATTATGTCTAAAGATCAATATTAAGTTTTCTAACTCAAGACTCAAGTCAATAATAACAATCATAAATAAATAATACTAAATAAATTATAATAATAAATAAAAAATAATGAGCAATACATAATAATAAATAAATAATAGTAATAAATCAATAATAATAATAAATGAATAATAATAAGCAAGAAATAATAATGATAAATAAATAATAATAATGAATAAATAATAATAAGCAAGAAATAATAATGATAAATAATAATAATAAATTAATTATTATTAATTAATTAAATTAATTATTATTAATTAATTTATTATTAATAATAATAATAAATAATAATGATTGCTTAAATAATCATATTAAATAAACAATAATGATAAATAAATAATCATATTAAATAAATAATAATATTAAATAAATAATAATAAATAAATATTAATAATAAAAAATTAATAATAATAAATAAAGAAAAATAAATATAATCATTGATACAACATCTGAAAATATCCTTCTTAACTCTTCATAGTTTTTTCCCAATTCCAGCTAGACATGACTATTTGCCCCACTGTGCAGATGTTAAAAGCAAAACTGAGAGCGAGTGTGTGTAGCCAGCTCCACAGTGCTGCTCAAACTGTGTGACGATGACAGACGAGCGGCGAAGACAAAGTGGGCGTGTGTGGCGCAGTGTTGGTGTGTTGTGGTGTGAGAGTCTTGCTTGCTTGCTCGCCAGCTCGATTAACTGTAAATATGTGGCCATCACTGCAGTTGCTGGTGTTTACTGCACCAATACAGGCAAGCCTCTAAAAGCCTCATTTGTTGTATACTAATTAAGGGTTAACTTAAAAGCATTACAAAATTCTTTGAATAAGGGATATTGGAGAATTTGTATTGTAATTTATTGTTGTTTCAAAACCTATATATTATAGAGCATCCTTTAATTAATACTAAAACCACACAATTGTGGGACTTTGTTTTTCGGCTCTAAAGCAAAAGTTTTGTTTGTTGTAAAGTATCTATAGTATAATAATATTTCAAAAAACTCTCTTTTACTTGTTTATCAATATCCACTGTAGGTGGAAAAGTTCGAGCTAACCAGGCACACGCTCATAAAGAAAACAAGAACAAAGAAAATCCATTCGCGTTATTTGTTTGTTTATTTTATTTCTCTTACAGCACAACGAAAGTGTGCACAGTTTGAGAGGCCCTACAATGCCGATTCCAATGACCCCTATTATTATTCCCAACGATTGCACTCTGGATTGTGCCGAAACGGGTTTTATTTTTGCGGATCTAATTATGGTCTCGTATTATTATTAATATAAACGATCATCTGATAAGTACACATCGGCGTAAAGGCCCCCACGTGGCCATCGCGCCATGCAAAGGCTGTCAGTGTAATAATAATTCACTCGCACACACATTTGTAATAATAAAGTACATAATAAATGAAATATTTATAGTCAAGGCTTTGGCTACATTATCAGCCCAACCGCAGTCCACCAACAGGCGGGTGTATCTCTACTATATGTTGATATATAAAGACAAATATCTATATGTTACACATAAGGGCTGTAACACGATGAACATACATATGTACATATATTCATGGGATCCCAAAACATTATGTATTATCAGCTAAAGATCACACGATATTGATAGAGACCCAAGTCGGACGACGATTACAGCACACACTATTCAGTTTCTGCTTAAAGATAAGAGGGGTTTGACAGTTCTACCTAAAAATGAACCCATAAATCCGTTGACAATGTGTTTCAGTCATCAAAAATAATAAAATAATATATATGATTAATAGAAACCAGTAACCACGGCAAAAAGGGATAACTAAATAAAAATCTGAACAGCTTTTAAGAGTTTAAGTTTAATAAAAATTAAACCACACAAAGTTTTATGAGAAATACAATATAAAGGGGAAATATAAAATACTAGATCTAATATCCAACCTTATTTATTTATTGTTTAGATTTAAAATTCATGTAATAGCTTAAGAAATCATTACATCACTTGACAAATTGCCTAATTTAATAATAATTAATAATTTAATAATTGATAAGACACTCTAAAAGCAATTTATTTAGACCTAGCCCAGCAATAATTGCAAAACAATCTATATATTAAATAACTGATTAACAATAAATGAAATAACTTAATGGCAGGTTTCTTTTTCAAGACTATATCTGATTTTAGTTCAAAAAACTGGTTAGTAATGTTCACTGACTTTGAACTTTGAGCTAGGTTTTGCCTATGGCAATCGGTTTAAGTTTAAACAAAACGAGATAATATTTACTAATGTCAAAGGGTCTATGTAGCACAGATTTATCAAACTCTTATATAGTGATTATAAATCTAGCAAGAGGTTAAATTAATCATAATACTTTTGATTTGGAAAAGAGACAGTTAATAACCTAAGTTGATAAAAAAATCCTATTTTATGAGCTTAAACTTTAAACTTTAATGATTTATTTGTGTTAAATATTGGCTAGCTAATTGAAAGTTAAATACTAAAAGTAGTTGAGACAATAGAGCAATATAAGATGGGGATTTTTGTATTAAAAAAATTGGAAAAACAAACCTAATGAAGCTATAACTTGGCTGTTACAAAGCAAGGTCACTTGGTACTGTCTAAAATTTTAATATTATTATATAGTTTGCAATTTAAACTTCATTTTGAAGTATTTTACCAATTATAAACTCATTTATCTAGTAAACGACTTAATTTTCCCACCAATTTTATTTCCTCTGTTCGAGAATAAATTAATAGTCTTTTGGTGGGAACCACCGCCAATCTTGGCGATTACTCTTCTGCCGGCTTCTGTTGTCTGTCTCTCCGTCTCTAAACTTGGCCAACAGAACCGTAAACCGCTTGTCAATCGTTTTTTACTGCTGATCGCAATCTGAGCTTGATATCGAGCTGCTGTTGCTGTTGTTGTTTGCTTTTGCTTCTGCTTTGTTGTTGGCCAACAACAGACAAGTTTGGTTGCTTTTCTGCCAGTGGCAACAGCAAACGCGGCAACACTGAGCCACACTGAGCCACAACTGAGCCCCACTGAGCCACAACTGAGCAACAGTTTGACCCAATTTTCTGCCAAGCAACAACAGCTGCTTTCAATCATAGACGCTCGAGCCGAACAGCTGTGCAAGCGTCTCTAGCGGGGGAGGTCATTGGGGGGACTGGGTTTTTAGCCAACAGACCAACACTGGCCAGCACACAAAACAATTGCGAAAGCGAAAACTCAAACTCAAACTCAAGCAACGAAGCCGTCCGAAAATGTAAATTGTGTGTAAATATGTACACACGAAATTAAGCCTACGCGCTCTTTATTTTATTTATTCGCCGCTCGTATTCATTTTCGTATGCATGCGATTTCAACAGCGCGAAGTTTTAAATTTTCGAAATGCGGCCATTGAGTTGACAAAGAAAAGGAAAAACAAATGATGGTGGGGGGAGAGGGGAAAGGGGAGGGAGGGAGAGGGGAAAGGGGGAGGGAGCGAAGGGGAAGGGGTGACACCAGTGGCGGAAGTTGTAAATGTGAAGCGAGTCGAGCCGCAAAATGATATTCAAGAGACAGAGCTCCCTCTTTCTACAGTCAAACTTCCATATTCTTCGACATTTTAAAACAATTGCAATATATTTACTGTGGTTTTAAAAATCATTAAAAATTTATATTTCAATTTTATTGCATTTATTTTAGACACCTTTTTAGGGTATTTAAAAACAGTGGTAAATTATATGTATGATCTATGATTTAAAATCTCTTTTTGAGGTGGTCTAAAGTATAACAAAGATATGTATAACAAATTTATTGATCGATTTTTTTTAATAAAAGTAAGTAAGCATTGTAAGTAAGAAAAAGCTTCATTTCATCAATATATGCTGCTTCACCGTGATTTTAAAAATCAATTTAAATTTATATTTAACTTTTATTGCATTTATTTTAGACACCTTTTTAGGGGATTTAAAAAAATTGAATTAAAATTTTATGTATGATCTAGGATTGAAAATCTCTGGTCTAAAGTATAACAAACAACAAATTTTAACCAAATTTATTGACCGATTTTTGTAATCAACGTATGTACGCAAGGAAAAGCTTCATTTGAAAAAATAAATATTTAAAACAAAAAATTCCTATTGAAAGGAATTTGTAAATAAACAAAACAAAAGCCATATTAAAGTAGGATGAAGCTTGCAAATTAAGCCGTCTATTTTGTTTTTTTGCTAGCGTGAAACTTAACCTGCAGTTCAAATTCCAGGTTCCACAACTGTATCTGTCAACAAATAAACAATTTAATAATACGGAACCTTTCGAGTTATAGAAGTTAAACTGTAGCAACAAAGCACAGGCGACGACAGCACTTTGTGAAAGTTCTTCTTCATGTCGCCCCCTCTCTCTCTCCCCACTCGCTCTCTATCTCTTTCTTTGAGTCTTTTGCTGATTCTTCTTTGTGTGAGTCTCAGTTTCAGAGTCAGCATTTGATTGATGCCCTCGTGTGATTGACGGCCTAAAGCAGGGGGGGTTTTTTTTTTTGGGTTAAGGCTGCCCAAAAATTATTATGGCAAAATAATGATATTACTTTATGAAATTAAATTATTTTGAAAAAATAAAACTACGTCTCACAAGTTTAAATAATTGCTCTATTTAAATCCCCTTGCAATTTGTTTTGGCCTCCGCCCCTGGCAACAAAAACACTTTACCTTGTTGGGGGTTAACACATGTCACACATTATATTCCGATTCTCAACTGTTTGTTTTTTTTTTGTCGTTTTCTTTATTATCGCTCCACTTTTCCAGCCCGTTTACCGTTAAGACCTCCACTAACACACACACACACAAACACACATACAATAAAACACTCACTTGCACACACACACACACCGACAGCACTCGTTTATGATAATTCCAGAGGCGTGGGTGCAAAAAGGGGCGTGTGTGTTGTGTTTTGTTGTTTTGTTGGATCGGCGATTAAAAACGCCCGGCGCCCGTTCACTAACGCTCGCGAACGCTACCAAAGAGTGACTAACAAGAAACACCGAAAGGTAAGCAAGGCGAACAGAGAGAATCAGAAACAGAAACAGAGAGAGAGAGAGAGAGAGAGAGAGAGAGAGAGCGAGGAGGAAAATATAAAAAAACAAAAACGCAAACACCTCTCAATACAAAAGCACGAAGCAAAGTGCAAAAGCAAACAGCCAGGCGCAACAATGCGAGACAAGCACCAACAAAAACAAAAAAACAACAAATAAATAAAGAAAACACAAAATGAAATCCCCGACGAAGCGAAACAAAACAGCAAAAGGAAACATGACAAAACGTTGCGACCGCGTGATAATACAGTTTTGCAAGCATCGGACAAGGGGAGCCACAGATAACATAGACGAATATGCCCACAAAAGAGAAGGGAACGAATGGGGGAAAGGGTAAATTTGATAAGAGAATGGCAAATGAAAATGGGGAAAAAAGATGGACAAAAAAATATGGCAAAGATAAGCTCTAATACAGATAAGTTAATTATAGTATATATTAAGAAGTAATTTAATTTGATAATTATCAGTTTATCACTTAATTAGGTTTTCGTTTCAAGTATTATATTTGTGGAGGAAATATCTAGGGGAAAATTCCTATAGAACAACAAAAAACCAGCGTAAACAATTGAAATAAAATAGATTAATTTTTATGCAGTTTTATAAAATTTCAATTCATTTTAAATGCCTCTGACTAGAACGTTATTTTGAATTTTTTTTAAAACTGTATAAAAATTAATCTATTTTATTTATATTGTTTAGTATAGCTTTTAAAGAGCCGAATTTTATATATCCTTGCGGTTTCTAATTGAACTAAAGGACCCAATCGGAAATCGATCATAACTAAGCTTAAAATTTTCTTTAATATTTATCGATATTTTAATGACAATTTCTTTGACAAATCAAAATTTAAATAACTCAAAACATTCGGAAAGTTTTCCTATGTAAGTTTTTATTAGAATAATAAATCTTCATTCTCAATTTAAATTTTGACTAAAATTGTAATAATTGCTTGAAAATAATTTATACCTAAAAACCTCGACATCCCCTCGACATATTCTTCACCTTTATCCTTCTAGTTTATACTAAACCTTCTAGTCTTGAGTCTATCCTTAAATTTCTGCCCAACATGAAGTTAAAGAACAAATCTTCTTTCATATCCGGCCAAGAATAAGATGTTTCCTGCATTTGCATGTGTAGGACCAGCGGAAATCCGTGCTGCTGTCCTCCAACCAGCATGGTATGAGTTAATGACACCAACTAAAGCTAATAAAACTGGCCGACATTTGCTCCTCCTTCGTTGCCCGTAGCCGGATTGCCATATTGTTCAGATTCGGCACGTGTCCGGGCCACGCACTTGGCCAAATTGCTTTATGGCCACTAGACTGTGGGCCCAGGCCCAGCGGCATATTTACGAGATAAATCGTAAAGGGAATGGTTCCGAAGTACACTTATAACAAATATTTACAGATGAAATAAACATTTTTTTATATGATTTGAATCTGAAAATGATCAGAGTGAACTCTTAACTTTTAAACTAATGTTTAAACCTAACAAATGTCTTAAGAAACCCCACAAATAGATACTTTTTTGTATAGAAATTTGTTAGTTTTTATGTATTAAATCAGATAAAAATTATCCTTAATGCACACCATAATTTTCCTCTGTGCATATGGTTATTTCCCATTATAATGCACGGAATATGGAGGAAGCGGACACAGCCAGGACCCGAACCTGGACCCAAACCCACAAACCGGAAACCACCCCGTCGTATGAGTAATGCCCCAGTGTGTGTGTGTGTGTGTGCAACCCAAGGGCACAATGTGATTTTTGGCAAGCGAAAAGGCGAAAAAGCGAATGCGAAATTAAATAGACAAATCGTGTGAAAGGGGGTAGAGAAAATACAGTAAAGGAGGAGGAAAACCCGTGCAGTTGTTGTCATTATTAGCCCGCTTGCCAAGCGAAAAAGCGTGGAAAGCCAGGGAAAAGCCCCAGTGTATATGTAAGGGACTTGTGCGTGCCAACCAAAGAATGTGTTGCATACTTTGCTGGGCTGCGAAATAAAAACAATACAAATAATAAGAACGAAATGTAGACTAAAAGCTGCAGCAACAACAAAAGTGCCAAGTCTGGCACATTAGCGACGACAACTTGTCTGCAACGTCGACGCCGACATTCGCAACGCGATAATTAAATTATGGGGCAGCCACAACAGCGATGGGGGGGAAAAACTATCGCTAATATCGCCCTAATTCCGATATGGAATATATAACCCTAGGTGCACCACCCCTCATCGAGGATGATCCGCTTGACGAGATTTCAAATGGAAATCGCAACTTCGTAATCCACTTTACCAAGTCACTGTGCTCGTCGCATTATGTGAACTTTTCCTTGGGGTGGAAAATTCCCCCTTTCATTCTCATCTCATCTGGATAACCGCATGCAAGCTCTGCAATTTGCAAACTGCAAATTGCTTTTAAACTGCAAACTACGGGTAATTGTTTTAAAATTTGTTTCGTTACAGTGAGAACTTAACTCCATAATGAAATGGCCTTGGTTTTCTTGTTGGTTAACACCACGGTTTGATGAGCAACTGTTTTCGAAGGTAAGCCATTCGTTAGTCATCAGTATACATTCGAAAAAGTTATGGTTTAAGCATGAATGTTTAATTATATTATGTAAAAAGAAGGGTTACCTCATTAAAAATGGTTATAGATATTTTTATATTACCTACAGTTTGTTAATAAATAAATACACATCTAATCTAATACCTACAAACCTATTAACCTAACTTTTTAACCTTAACAATATACATATTAAACTACAGTTTGTAAAAAAATAAATAAATATATATTAAACAAACCTATAATTAATCTAATAGATTTCCTTCCTAAACAATATAATCATTATATCTTATTCTATATATTTTAACACCTTTTTTAAGCACAAATTCCATTAAATATGCCTCTTTTAAGGGTTACAAAAGCTTTGCTCCCTAGACTTTTTCTGTATATATAAACTTTGTAAAAAATACATAAATATATCAAACAAACCTACAATTAATCTAATAGACTTCTTTCCTAAACAATATAATCATCATATAGGTATTTACAAAGTTACAACTAATAGGGCTCTATGATATTATTATTTCTTCTATATTTATTTAAATACCTTTGCTAAGCATAAATCTTTTGACGTTAATCGTCTTGAACCTTAAGACCTAATAAATTACTCAATAAATGACTCACTATGACAATAGGAAAGCAAACTAACTAATAATAAACCAGGAAACGTAAATAATAAAGACCTTTCAAAACGCTAGACAGCTAAATTTAGTGACACAAACAAAGTGAGTGTTGTGAGAACTGCGTTTGATGGAAAAACTATTTGCAGGCAATTTCAATGAAATTTTGTAAACAAAAGGGAGGTAGTAACCAGCAGACAAGCTCACAAAGGACTCCTCATCCTCCTCCTGCTCCTCGACTATAAAATCAATCGATATATATATAGTTATTTTTTTGCGTTGCGTATATATATATTCGATACAGTTTTTATGTTTCGTGCACTTGTCGCATAACAACAAGAACCTTTCGCCAATCGTTAGACAATAAAAAAGTTGACAAAAATAAAATTAAGCTTGTCTCTGTGTATTTTTTTTGCAGAGATGAATAAAAAAGCAAGGCGGATGTAGTGGGGGCACTTCTATGGGGGCTTTTAGTTCAGTTTGGCTCGTCAATAAAGTTGGGCGAAAATATTTGCACAGCGACAAACGCTTTTCTTTTGTTTGTTGCTCTCCCCCCAATACTTTCTCTCCCTGGTTTATGTTTTTATGGGCCGTAAACAAAAGACCAAATTGAATGTTTGGCGATTGAAAGCCCAAGAGATGGACGAAATCAGCCTTGGAACCACACACAGCTGCTCCGGAGTTCCCATTAAAGAGATGACCATATATGGGAAACAGTTGAAACCAATGTTCTAACGTCAAGAAAAGCTTAAGGAAAATGGCCAAAACGTTGGCAACAAAATATAAAGTAATGTCTTTTAAATACTGCCTGATCAGTTTTCGAAAGGAGGAAAGGACTTAAGCAGCTCTTCCTTGTTAATGATGGAATATTAGCAAATATCGAATGCCCTCTTTGGATATGCTTAGGATTTCCTTTGGCAACATTAACCAGATGTTTCTTTAAAGGCTTTGAGAAGTCAGATTCCAGCTCTTGAGATCTCCAATTTCGGTTGTGGAGCTCATGTTTACGCAAAAGCCAAACCAAAACAGTTCAGAGGCCAGTGCTGCGGCAGCAAAAAGGAGCTGGAAGTCGGGGAAAACCAGTTCTCAGTTGCGCTCGACCAGAACGAACGGACACAAGAGGCAGCTTGTCGCAGGAGGAGCCCCAGGAGGAGTACGAGAGGAGGAAAAGCGTTGGCCATCAACAGGTAACCCAGTGCACCTACAGACAACGCTGCACCAGAAGTTGCCATCAACGGGCACCATTCTATATGGATTCCAAAGGTGAGGAGTGGTGTGGAGTGGAGTCAATGTGTTTCCGTCAGCTGCCGTTGCCCTCGGCTTGAAAAGAGAGCTGCTTCTGCTGCTGCTGCTATTGTTGATATTGTTGATATTGTTGTAGTTGTTCTGGTTGTTCTTCCACAATTTGTTGGTGTAATTGTTGTTATTGTTGTAAGTTCAATGTCTGTTGTTTTGACGACACCAAAAAGAGTTGATCGGCTGAATTTTTTTGGGCTCCGCTAAACTGGTTTAAAAAAGAGTGCATCCAGTCTGCAGCCCATTCAACCCCCCTTCTTAATGTTTATTCTCAGGCTTTTCAATTGTTAATACCGTCTCAAAAAGGGTTTAATTCCTTAGAATAGTTAAATGTGCTATATGATTGTCAACAGATTTTTTGTAAGATTCTTCCAAGATTATTTCTTATTTACAAGAAAATAGTTACGTTTTAAAGTGTTTGTGGCAACGACCTATGTATATCCAATACAAAATGTAATATTATTTTTACTTACTAATTATTAACTCTTTATATTTATAACGAATTCCTTCAAAATCCCAAAGATCCTTTCCCTAATCGATTATAATCCCTTAACTTAACAAAGTTTCAACTGAAACTATGCACTTGAAAGGGCATTTCCAGTTTCACACAACTTCCCTCAGTGTCTTATTGTTTTGACTTTCGCAAAGGGCAAGGGAAACCGAGGAAGTGGTTTTTCCTGCCGTACCTGTATGAGTTTCCCTTCTTCTCACTGCTTCTCTCTCTCTCTTTCTCCATTTATATTTCTCTATTCTCCCGTGTTCGTTTTTTCATAAGGACAAAGAAAATGCAAGAGATGGCAAAGTGTGGAACTTGTTCCTGATCCTGGAGGGGTTGCAAGGAACGTAGAAAATGGGAATCTGAGAATTTCCAGGAATAAAACACAAAAAGGTGGCCGAGCGAAGGGAAAACAATAATCGATATGGCATCGGAGAGCGAGGAATGCATGTAATTAAAGGGAAACGGAGAGGCCCAGTCCCGGGGTAGATTGATTACGTTGAGAATCTCAGCACTGCTCCTCTGAATCCTCTCCCTTATCCCTTGCCGCTTTGTTCCTTGGTCACGTCCTCGTAATTGCCAATAATCACAAGATGCGCTTCGGAAGGAAAATTCAATTTACATGCCGCAGTGGAGCGAGAACGAGGTGTACACAAAATTAAATTACGGGATGAACCCGGTGAGAAGGCCTGTGGATAAGGCCAAGGTGACACCACAATTA
The DNA here is from genome assembly GCA_035046265.1 of Drosophila bunnanda. Taxonomy (NCBI): domain Eukaryota; kingdom Metazoa; phylum Arthropoda; class Insecta; order Diptera; family Drosophilidae; genus Drosophila; species Drosophila bunnanda. The sequence continues at coordinate 13,128,898 of JAWNOB010000075.1, forward strand.
CATTTAAAAAAAATCCTTTAATTAATAAATATATCCCCTTTCGTTTGTAACGTACAGTACTTATAGATACTGATAGATTATCAAAGAAATTGTGATTTCGATAGGGATATTTTTTATTAATATTAAATTATCCTTCGATTAGCAAAGAAAAAATTGCAAATATTTATTTTAATCCCGAAAAATAGAATTTCTCTAATGAATGTTATATGTGTTATATATAAAAATGTTGAGCTTTATAAATTGAAATCTAATCTAAATTAGACATATCCCTAGAAGTTGTTAAAAAAATGAAAAACAAAAGAAGCCAATAATTATATACCCTTGAAGTTTGCAATTAAATAATAGGATCTAATCGGAAATCGATCATAACTAAGCTTAAAATACTTGCATTATTTGTATCGATATTTCTCGATATTTTTATACAACAATTTTTTCGACAAATCAAAAAACTCATAACTAAGTCAAAAAAGCATAATTTTTAATTTGGAAAGCCTTCTTGTGCTAGTTCTTATTAGGTTAAGAAACCTGAATGCTAAATTTAAAATGTTAAAATATTAAAAATGTTCCAAATTTTTAAAATTTTAACGATGTAACCCCTAATAAAATTTGTAAAAAATGTAAAAATTGTTGTTTCTGTCAGAGATGGCTAGATCGATCCGGCTGTTGATGCTGATCAAGAATATATATGATTTAAAGGGTCGCAAATGACTACCCTATAGCGTTACAAGCTTGTAACTAAAATTATTATACCCCCCAAACGTATAATATTATTACATTTAGAAGGAATATAAAATAGTAAAGCAAAAGAACATTTTCACAAAGAGAAAGACCCGTTTAAATTACAGGTTGACCCCCCCTGGGCGAGAATGCTTATGAAATATGCCAAAGGTGACTTTCAATTAAATGCCACCAGCTGGCTTTTTTCCCTCCCCTTCCCTCTGTTTTTCTTTGCTGTGTGTTTGATTTCATTTGATTTGAATTTGTTATTTACTTTGTTTTTGTTTTTACACTCACCTGCCGGGAAGAAATTGTTCAAGAACGTTGACATTTTTCTCTCTCGCTCTTGCTTTCGTCCGTTCCTCTTTTGTCTCTTCTTTGCCCGCTTCGCTTACACTTTGTTTTTGTTTTCGTTTATAAAGTGCACTAAGTAAAAAATAAACGTTTTCTTTTTTTTTTTTGTTTTTTCTTGTGTTTTTTGTTTTCCGATTTTTTTTCGATTTTTCAGTATTTTTTTGTAATTACTTCGTAGAAAATATTCAAACAAAAATTTAAATAATACATACAATCCGCGCTTAGCTTCTAAAATTCACATTACACATTTTCACATCGTACGTTTCGATTATAAATTTTTTTTTCCGTTTTTTTTAGGTTTTTTATGAAAGTTTTTTAAGTTCTTTGCGGTTAAAATGCATTTTCGGGCAAATGAGATTATTAACAATTGAGGCGCGTCGACTGTGAAATGCAAAAAGAGAGAAAATAAAAGCGAGTTTAGTACATTTAAAGGTAATAATTATTAGGTTTTGTAATAAGTTATTGAGAACTCTAAACCCCCCTCAACACCCGCCACTGACACACTCATGGGCACGCATAACGGTGAAGGAAACACAGTTCTCTTTACATTTGTTGTTGCAGAAAGGGCGACAAAATGAAATCCAAAAAGCAACAGCACTTTAAATGGAGTGTGAGTGAGAGGGGTGCTGCTGCTGCTGCTGCTGCTGCGTAGGTGTGTGGGATGCTTTTTTACACATATACAGGCACAATTGCGCGCATATTTGTTTTACAGCTCCTTCCATTTCTTTTTGCACTCTGATTTATACACTTTTCACAAGAAGTTTTTCATATTTATAGAGTTTTATATTTAACATCCACCAGCACGCAGCACAAACACTCTGAACCTGCGCCAACATATTGCCAAGAAAATTGGTCTGAAATTAGCAGCTACACACATTTTCCAGCGAATTTCTGGTGTTTACTTTCGTAAAGTATCTACTTTTTCCATGTACACATGTAACTTGTGTATTATGCGTGCGACATATACATTTTTACTAACTTTCAACGATTTTGCAAATAAGAAAAAACACAACCGCGCGATTGGCGCTGCACGACGAATGAAAGGAACGCAAAGAAGATCCAACAGCCAAGCCAAATGGAGTCCACAAACGAGCAACAGCAACAACAACAACACCAGCGACCCCGCCGCACACCATCAAATGAAAACAAGCCAGAAAGGATGTCGGCGAAAGTCGAAGCTGTAATACCCTTTTTGCATATTTAATTGAGTCGAATACATTACCAAAACACGAACTGCCAAACCGGACATAGACAATTTTTTGAAGATGTATGAATAATTAGTTCTCATTAAATTTCTTATAAAATTATACTTAATTCGTTGCACACTAGGTTGGTCCTTTTAAAAGATAGAAGTTACAAATATAAGTAAAGATAACTATTGCTTTTCTATTTTTAACTATTAGTTTCTTATGAGAACAAAATAAAGGTGTTTTAATTAAACTGAGCGACTAGGAAAAGGTAATGGGATTTTCCAACGAATACAACAAATTCTCAATTCCAATAATATTCGGGAATTCGAAAAAAAGAAACAGTACTTCAAGTGTTATACTCGCCGCCAGGGTATGACAACAACAATAACCAGCTGTGGTGCAACACACGGAATCCCCTGTATGTGCGGAGTGGTGGGAAAATCGCCTGCGCCAGGATATTTAGCAGGACATATTACGAAGCCCTAGCAATTGGCGTTGTTATACACACACACACACACACGGACACAGTCACACACGCACACACACTCAGACGGAAAATCGGGGGGGAGTTCAACAGGACCCAACAGCTGGCCACAGGTTGCATTCCACATAGAGAAATGTGGGAGAATGCCATCCACACTCCAGCCATATTTGTGGAACGCGAAACAGCTGGGCTGCAAAGGGGTGGGGGGGGTGACAAGGGACCGTAGGAGGAAAAGGAAAAGCAAAGCGAAGAAGTGGAAGAGCAGGGGGGGAGGGGAATGCTGAGAACATTTTTACTCGTTTGTTTTATTTTTCTCACTAAAAACTGAGAACAGCTGGGAATTAATTTTTGAGCGGTTTTCCACAGAATAGGAGATATTTATTTATTTATTAGGCTCTCTTTTCTGCTCCCTCCATTCGCTATTTTCTTTTCGTGCTGCATTGATTAACGATTATTAATTGGAGTAGCGAAGCATGAAACGCCAACTTTCCACACAACCAAATGCTCATTTTTAAGACGCAATTGGGCAAAAGGTGCGTTCTGCAAAGGTACACATCAAGCAAAAAACTATATATTGTATATCTATACTAACGAAAACAACTTGCAAAGAGTTTATAATTTTTGCTTGCTTATTTTGTTTCTATTTTTTGTTTTATTTCCACCGCTGTTGCACGCACACACACACACACACACAACGTTCGCGCAGACACACGCATTGCCACAGAAAATGCCACTCCGATACCAACATGTCTACTTGCCGTCTCGCATTGTTTTTCGGTTAACACTGGGGTTTTGATCTTCGTCCTACCCCGGGTGGCATTTTATTTAATTTGTGCACAATTTTAGACAGAAACGAAACTCTTACATGTTTTTTGTATGCCGCCAGCACTGCCAATTTGGATTTTCCCGTCAAAACTGGCTTTTTTTAAGAATTGTGAAAATCGGGAATTCTGGCTTTTATCGATAGTTCGATACTTGCCCACGGAGAGAATTCTGTTAGGTTACGCACTCTCTCTCCGATCTGATAATTTCTACATGAGAATTCGACCCCAAACATGAGAATTCGACCCCAAACATCTGTAAACGTGTAGAACCGTTCTGTAACCGTGTCAAATGAGAACTGCATCTGTAAACGCGTAACAGTAAAATGTAAATAGGGCGAGCTGCTTCTTGCGAGGATCCTAAGGAATAATATTTATAATCAGCAGGATCTACGATTTCCCATTAAACCACTTGCGACGAGGTTTCCCAAAATCCAGATGATGAATCTTCCAATTTATCATTAGGTTTATGTAGTCATTTGTTTTGGATGTATGATTTGACTTTAACTTTTGCGGGACTTCAATTATAGATATAGATATTGCTTGCATTCACACTGACCGTGTGATTATTTATTTAGTATAAATTATTAAGAAACACTCGTGTTCTTTTACGAGTAATATTTGAAAAATGAAAATTAAAAATTAATGGTTAATGTGGAATTTTGCAAAGGTCAACTGCTATGAATATTTCTATATCTTTTTTAAAAATAAACAAAAACAAATAATAACAAAAATTAACTTAATAAATTGTTATTTATGTTGACATTTTATTACTTTTTTATATATTTTTTTTAGCTTTTTATTGGATTTTTTGATTTTTTAATCATATGTTTAAGCTTTTTTCTTCATTCTTCCCGTCGAAAACTGCCAACTGACAACTTCGATGTCACACTATCGATGGCATCGGTGATTGTGAAGATGGCTGGTTCGATACTGAAAGTCTGGCAGCGCTGGTAGATCGATACTAACGTTACCAGACTTTCGAGTGGCGAGCTCTAACGTTGCCAGACCTTTGTGTCTCGAGCTCCAGCAGTATAAATGTGCTAGATCTAGCCTGAAATTGGCTAAGTTGGCAGCGCCATTTACTATTCCATCGAAAATAGCTGAACTGACAGCACTCCGGCCTCTATAAATACAGCTGCTTCAGTGGATTTTTTTTAGATTTTTGTTTTCCTTCGTGATAAAATTATTATTGAAAGTCACAACGCAGAAACAAAATTTCTGTTTATCATTATAGCTAGCGGACTAGTGCTCGGAGGAAAACTTGTTCGAAAAGTTCGAAACGCAGGGAAAAAATTGGGCAAAGTGCGTTTAACTGGTGTTAGTGTGAAAGAGAAGGAGCTTAGCCTAAAGCAGAGAAAAGAATAATAGAGAAAATTAAAGACATTAGCGTAGCCATGTCGACGGTGGAATCCTCCAGTTCGGCGGTGCAGCAGCCGCCTTCCTCGACGCTTCCGCTGCTGGGCGACTCCGTGATGCAGGCCTCCACTTCCAGCGCCAGTTCCTCCTCCTCGTCCGCCTCCTCGCAGGGCGGCGGGGGGCAGGGTGGCAACAACGTTGTGGGCGTGCCGCTCGACACCCAAAGCAGCGGTGAGCCGCCCTCCAAGAAGCAATTGCTCGACGGGGCGTCGAGCAGCTCCGGGGGCGGTGGCAGCGGCGGGGGCGGCGCCTCCTCGCTGTCGAGCGCTGCCGCCGCAGCTGGAACGCACGAGAAGCTGGCCTACCGCATCTCCACAGCGCTTTGCTGCGCCGTCTGCCTGGATCTGCCCAAAACGGCCATGTACCAGGTGAGTTCTTGCAGGGAACGAACTGCGTAGTCGACGTGTCCTGTGCCCGTGCCTCCCCCTCCTGTTCGATGGAACCCCCTCCCCGCTCTCGAAGAGAGATTCCATTCTTCTGTATACAAACAAATCGTGACAGCTCAGCTGTAAGAGTGAAACCACCACTCCACACTCCCCCATGCCGCTGGCCCCCACCGCAGACAGCTGTGCGAGAGAGTGGGACGGATAGCGGGGCTGCTCTTGCATTCTCGCCTTGAAAACATTGCGCCGCAAGCGAGCGAGCGCAGCATAAGAGAGCAGGCTGGCCTTGTCGCACTCGCGGCCAACTAATGCAGTTTTATTGCGTTTTAGAGAAACGGCTTGAAACCAACCCCTCTAACTTTGAACCGTTGCATTTGCCTGTAAGTGATGGCCCCCCCACCTCCTTTTTCGCTGACCCCCCTCTTTTGCGCAGTAACATTTACTGCAGATTTTCTGTATTGCGTCATAGAAACCAGCAAACATTATGTTTAGGACCCATTTTTTTTCTACAAAATCTATTAAAGGGGGAGTGCGCGGTGCCCTATTTTTAGCAGCGGCAAATTAAGGCCAACAACGGGAATTCAAAGCTTTTTATTTTCAATGTTTGCGTATACAGTTTCCTCTCTTTCATTCATTCAGCTTTTTAGGCAAATTCTCGCATTCTTTTTCATTCACGCTTATGTAGGCGTCGTCGCTGAAACTGACAATTGATTGAATTTAATGCAGAAATGCAGTAGCGGGGGCCACGAGGGGTTGGGGGCTGGAGCCAGCCACAATTCGATTTCATTTAAAGAAGCCCCCACACAGCCCCCTTGATTCTACGCCACTGCAACCGACAGATCTTTACGTAAGGCGTGTATGTTTGTGTGTGTTGACATTGCTCTTTCTCTCTAACACACCTACTTGCTTTGAGCAGCGATAACTGCGTCATTGAAATCGGTTTTGGATTACAGAAAAAAAAGAGAATAATAAATGCTGACCCACACAGAAAAATATCAAAAACCTACTTTCTGTATCCCACAAAAAAACGTGACCGAAACCAAAATGAATCATACAAAATGGAGCGCAATTCGCAGAAGCCCGCAGAAACTATTAATTAGCTAAAGAATCCCTGAAAAAAAAACACGATTGTTTTCCTCTTTTGCATTTCCACTTCTTTTTTATGGCCCCCGCTTGTATGCATGTATGTGACTACACACAGACACACACACACACGCACCCTGCGATTTTTGCTCTCTGTTATTGTTTTGCTTTTGCTACGGCATTGCGTTGTTGTTGTTTCTGCTACGTCGTAATACACATGCGTTGTCTCGCTCTCGCCCATGTCGTGGCAAAATCAGCTGTTCTTGAGGCCCCTGGGGAAAATTTGAGATATTTATCTGTCGTTTTATTCTAAATTTTGATTAGAAAAAAGGAAAGGAAAACTACGCATAGTTGATGTGTAACAAATGCAATGCCAACAGTTTTTTTTTGATTACGTATTTTTGTGTGGAATCAGCTTGGTGCAGGTTGAGACCTGTGATCTGGAATAAACTCGTTTTACCAGTTTTCTCAGCCTTAAGTTCTATGCTATGTGTACTTTTTAGGTTCTTCAGCGTGCGAGTGTATTTACGAGTGTGTGTGTGTGTATGTGTGTGTTTGTGCGGGGGAAAGGTACAAATACCTGAAAACACACTCAAAAACCCACCTGAATTTTTTGTCGTCGTCGTCGTCGTCGTTGATCTTTAGCGTGATTTCCTCTTTCCTTTTTTTACCTACTGTTGACGTTCTCTTCCTTTTGCCCCATTCTTACTTATCTACAAAAACACCATCAGCTGGTTTTGTTGTGTCTGCGGCGCAAGTGCGGGCAGCAAGAGCGAGAGGGCAACAGGGCGAGAGCAGCAGCAGCAGCAGCATTGGAGCGAGAGAATGAGAGAACGGCTGCGAGTGCCAGAGCGAGAGAGCGAGTAAACAATGCACATGGCAAAAGAGAGAGAGAGCGAGAGTTGTGATATATTTTTGTTCCGTGTGTGTTATTGTTATCGATGGGGAAAAACGAGTTAAACTCCTTTGTGGTTTCGTGGATTTTCCATTAAACAATCAGATTTGTTGGCCAGCAGCAGCTGGTGCTGCCGTATAGTTAGTCTAGGTCATAAATTGCCAATCAAAGAACACGAATTCACCGGGTTCATTCAACTGCCAAGATACTCAGTAAATGTGCGCTCAGATATATAGATGCTCTCCAAAAACACAGATGCAGATACACAAAGAAAGATATAGAGGGAAAAAGGGCAATTAGAATGCACTATTAATGCAAGATCAATTAAAAATTTACTAGATCTTGTTATTTTATTTGTAAATGTATAGATCTTTCTTTCGAAGTTGGTACTAAAAAACATAAAAATTGCATTGTTTTTAAGTCAAAGATAATTTTGAGCTAAAAATAATTATAAATCAGGAAATGATAATGATAAAACCATTATTTAAAGATTATACATCCGATATAGGTTCAAGAGCTCTATGATATGTTATTAGAATTGGTTTTTATCTGATATATTTCCCATTTGCTTTTTAATTGGTTGGAAATTATGAGAACTACAGTAATTCTGAACAGTTTTCCAAACTGTGTATATATCTAGAATCCAAAACAATCTCTCTTTCTTCCGAGTAAACATTTTTGTACTGTGCAAAAGATATACACACGCGTGTGTGTGCATGTTCAGGCACCGAAAACAAAAAAAAAACAAAGGAAAAGCCATCGCTTATCGCTTGAAAACTCTACGGCTCCGTCCACAAATAGTGCTCCTTGTTGGGCCACGCTGGCTAATTCCAAAAATAGAGACTGAAATTCCAAAATGAGGGAAGAGCCGCCTGGGCCCGGCCCGGCCCGCATTCCGATTTGTAAATAAATGTCGATGCAGATATAGTAATGCTATATTGAAGGCTCCTCGGGGGTTACATTTCACTTTGTCGAGTCACGCTCGATTGGATCTTGACTTTGGACGCGGCATTATCTGGCCGAAGCGACGCACTTGTGTATATTATATACTATTTTACTATATATACCATGCATATATCCGTTATCGGTCCACTATACCAGACCTTCTCTTTCATCAATTGCTTGACAAACTCATGTCCGAAAACCAATTGAGGAAAACATACACACAAAACACCAAATAAATTGGCTTTCAAAAAAAAAGAACCCAAAAATTAACATACAAGAAAAAAAGAATAAAACAGAATATATATATACGATATAAAGAATGCTAAATTTAAACCAGAACTATTCTTATAATTTTCATTTTGCTGCAGCGCCTTATTTAGATAAAATTTAACTATCTTCTCTCTCTATCTACTTAATGAATAGCCTTAGTTAAGTCAATAAAATCGATTTCGTAACCTTTGTAAGCACACGCAACAAAAAAACAAAAAGAAAATCAAGAAAAACGAAAAAAGATAAACCTGAGATTGTAATTGTAAAAGCTAAGTACATAGAACCGTTTTCATCCATATAGCATTAAAGTTAAACCCTGAAATGTATTTAAACCAAAAAAGAAAACCCAAAAAAAAAAAAAGAAAAACGAGAAAATGAATTCAATAAATTTGCAAAGAAGAGTGCGAAACTTGAAAATGCAAAATAAAACCAAACCAACAACCATAGCGTTTTTATTTCAACAAAAAAAATAATAGAATATAAAAACTGGAACTCCTAAAGCTACAACATTTTCAGACCTCTTCAGAACTTTCATCCTCTCCCACTGAGAAATCCATATTCCACTCATACCATTTTTCCATTTTCCCCCAAAAAAAAGTCAACCCAAAATAGACTCATTTAAAACACTACAAAAGTCACCACCCACACCACAACACACTCATTTCCATATCTCTCCAACAAGCTCTCTTTGCAAAACAAGGCCGTATTTTTGACTAATAGCAAACTTTTCTTCTTTTTTCTTTAATTGCAGGTTAATTATCATTCCACTCTTTTGTTTTAGTTATCAAATCTCTCTATATCCATCTACCGATAAACAACTATCTTAGCTATGAAATTATTAAAATCACCTTTCCCTTTCTCTCTGCTCCTTTCACTTGCAGTGCCAGATGGGTCACCTGATGTGCGCCGCCTGCTTCACCCACCTTTTGGCGGATGGACGGTATGAATACCCTCTTAATACCGAACTAAGATCAGGAGAAATAGCCATCTCTAAGCCTAATTAACATCTTTCTTTGTATACCTTTCAATATGTTTACCTAATGTTTATTTCTGTAGCCTACGCGATCAGATTGCCACTTGTCCCAACTGTCGCGTGGAAATATCAAAGAGCACGGCTTCTCGTAACCTGGCCGTGGAGAAGGCGGCCTCCGAATTGCCCAGCGAGTGTCAGGTATTATAATCTTTGAATTTAACCTACTGCATTATAGTATTAACCTTTTTTTGTGTCTAATAGTTCTGCAACAAAGAATTCCCATACAAGTCACTAGAACGCCATGAACAACACGAGTGCCAGGAGCGTCCCACGAAATGCAAATACCATCGCATCGGCTGCCAATGGCGTGGACCCTTCCATGAGAGTATGACTGCCTTATCCCCATAATTTCTAAACTTCAATAATTAACCACAAAATTTCCATATAGCTACCGAACACGAGAGGAACTGCTTGCATCCGCAGAAGTCTGGCCACGAGGTCATGTTTGCCCTGGAGGCACACGATGTCATGATCAAGGAGGAGAAGAAAATGTTCAACACCCTGATTGACTTGCTGAGCTACGAGAAGATTATATTCAATGGTCAGTGATGGGTTTAGACTTCTAATTCCTTAATGGAATTACAGATAAGTTGCTTGATATATGCGGGTAGTGTAGAAAAGGCCCGCACTTATGGTTTAGGAACCTAGTTTTCCTCTTTTCGATATGCCCTGAACAGATTAAAGGCGGGAAAGATTAAAAACATTAATGAAAGAGGGTTAAGTTTAATTAATTAATTAATAATTTAATTAATATGAAATACTTTGCGTGTTCATTACAGATCTTCAAATGAAACCTTATCGAACAGACGAGTATGTGCACAAGCTCTTTTATGAAACAGCTCGCTTCTCGGCCTTCAACCAGCAATGGGTGGTTAAGGCGCGCATTAACAACAGCCAGCGTGATCCGCATCAATCGAACGATCGCACCATCACCTACCAGCTAATCCTGAAGACCAAGACCAGTACGCCCATGAGCATACACTTCTTTGCGCTCAAGGGACCATTTTCAGATATGAAAGTTTCGACTCAGATATATCAGCATTACTTCACAGAGACGGTAATTGAAATGACATTAAATATCGCTATACCAAGCATATTAGAAACTTCTATTTGTTTCTATTTATTCTATTACTAAATCTATTCTTTACTTTGTAGAGCACCGAAAGTGATTACTATGTCCTGCCGCTACCAGACGGCGTCGGCGGCACCGGCTCTAGTGAATGCAACCGTATGCTGGCCAACAAAGGCATTAACTTCCGGTGAGTCTTCAGTTACTCTTCTGAAGTTAATTTTCTAACTTTCGATTCTTGTTTCTTTGCAGCCTGCTCATGTTCTTGCTGAACAAGTAAACACGCGTATAAAAAATTTTCAAATTTAGCTTAAGTTTGTTGTTTCAAACTCTTGAATGTGCAAAACCGAAAAAAAAACAAAAAATTACCTAGAGTTAGTTGATATATTTTCTATGAATATATATATATATGTATATGTATAATTTCGCGCCCAGAAAAAAGACCCCAAACAAATTTCGCAAGAGAAACAGTAACGTCAGAATATATTTCAATCAAGAGTTCAATCGCGATTATACAGACATAAAGCTGTAGGTTGTAACCCACGTTTAGTGACGAATAATGTGTAGAATTCGCCCACATTTTGTACATGATGATGATATATAAAGCCATTGTATGGGGACACTTTTTCAAAGCTATGTTAATTTTTGCTGTTCGTGAAATGGTGGCGCAAATGGATCGCAGACAAGACAGCCGATGTGTGTTTGACTAACGTTTTTAAATGATCTCACAAGGAAGGAGCCAGCCACGCCCAGCTAACCCCGATAATACCAATAACCAATATAATAGCTGTAGATTAACACTGCGGATGCATAAAGAACCTTTGCGTTCACAGCTCCGTATTTTCACTGTAAGAAGAACAACACCAAGTTGACGACATTCGAAACTCTAAGCCCGGCATATATAACGATCTATGATACATATATAGTATGATGTAGCTCTAGATTACATAAATCACACAAAAAGCCCAGGAATGGAAATGGCAAAAAATCAGAGGCCCATAATAATACAAAACTCGAGTTCACATTCAAATCTTGTCTAATTCTAATCGCGTTCTGTTAACCCTCGATTTACGATTTAATGCTTAAACTTAAATTCGTACGTGTAATATTTAAAATGCATCGTTAAATAATAACTATACCTAATGCATATATAATAAAAAATACTTCTTAATAAAGAAAACTAAATTGTGTTTTTGATGTTGGAACGAAATTTAATGGACCTTTTATAGATATAAATATCGCGTTCAATACAATAACGCAAGCTTATTATATATCTCTTTCCGTTTATATACCCAATATATGGCAATTATTTATTTATAAGTTGCCTTTTTATATTCAAATCAATACATCTATTTATTTTTGGGACAGTTGAAGAGATTCTTCCCAACAGATCTCTAATACTAAAACTACTTCACCTTATTTGAAAAAATAAAACAAAATCCTTATTTTCTTGTTACCGAAATATATATTAAAGATATTTCCTAATAATTATGTATCATAGTTAAGAGTATGATTTCTTTGCGGGTTTTAGGCACATAATGAACTAATTTTTCTGTACCACTACATAACAAGATTTTAAACATATTTCTTACAAAAATTAAATTATAAAATTGTGGTTTTAGACGGGTAGCAGTTATTTAAAAGGACTTCCCGACTCTTCATCATTCTCATCCTCCATTGCCTGGTACTTGTTGCGCACATGAGCAGCGATGACTTCACGGGGATTCTTTTTGAAGTTCTTGTCCTTGATGAGCTTCTCGAAGGACTTGACGCGATTGACAATCTCCTTGCGCTTCTTCCGGATCTTCTCGTTGGCACTGAGTTGAGTTTCCGGAGCAGCAAGCATCGTTTGCTCGGTGGTATCCTTCTGCTTGATCCTCACCAGCTTGTACATGTCCTGCAGAGAGGGTAGCGCATCCCGAAGGGGTTTCAGGTCCCCGATCACTTTGGTCTTCTCTCGATTCTTGCGTGCCACCTCCTCCTTGTGCTCCTTTCGCGTCTCGGCGAAGCGCTTCAGTAGTTTCTTGTGCTTGGCCGCCGACTTCTCCTTCTTGGTGGTCGTCTTTTTGGGCGTAAGGGTTTTGTGGAGCAGCTGCTCCTGGCGTAGCTTCGCCTGCACCTCCTGCGCCTTCTGCTTGGCCGCCCCCACCATGCTCTTAGCCTTGGCCCTCACATTTCGCTTAGTTTTCGCCATTTCGTTGCAAAGTATTAATATTTTCAAAATAATAACAAACGTGTTTCGAGAGACAGTGTTACCACTCCTGTTCGTAGCTGAAAAAACATCGTCGCACTATCGCCGATTAATTTAATTAAAAAAGTTTGCTTAAAATAAAAACAAAAATTCTCGAGATATTATTATTAACTAATAAGGATTTTAAATTGCTTTTTGGCATTTTAAGCATTTACGAATCATGCATTTACGAAAACCGTATGATCGCATTCGATATTTTAATATGGTACATTTTTTGACAAATCAAATTTTATAAAGATCATAATTATGTCAAAAAAGCATTAATTGGAATTCGGAAAGCTTCTTAATGCTCATTTTTATTGCGTTAATAAATCTGCATACTGAATTTACAAAATTTAAATGAAAAATGTTTGCGATGTTTTGTTTACTTGTTGACTAAAATTATAACGCCCGGCTAGGGTATGTAACCAATATTAAAATGTGGAACAAATTAGTTATTGTTAGTATTTGCTATTTAATTATTAATTAATTAATAGAGATTTTAATGCCGAATCGGAGTATATATAGCTTTTGTCAGTCACTGGCTTTTGGTCCATATTATGCCCTTAGGAAGATCTCAAATGTTTGCATTCCTTAAATCGGTATTAATTGATATTTTTATATGATATCTTATTAAGTAATCACGCTATTATTTACTACATTTGGCTTTAATACATAAAAATGTTGTGAAATTGACCTTTAATAGTCTATGAATGTCATTAGTCAAGCCACGAATTTTTGAATTCATCGCATGAGCACCGGGACAGTAAATTAATTTTTTTTCCCTTGAGCCGATTACGGTCACACTGACGTGTAAAATTGTTTCAAATCATCGATAGGGCAAAAAAGAAATCGATCAATATCCATCCAAACATCTAATCGATAGCACAAATAAAGCTGTTTTTGACGGGAATTAAGAAAATAAATGATTTAAAAATCCAATAAAAACTAAAAACAAATGCATAAAAAAAGCAACAAAATGTCAACAAATATAACAATTTATTAAGTGAATTTTTGTTATTATTTTTATTTATTTATTTTTAAAATATTTATATATTCATAGAAGTTGACCTTTGCAAAGTTCCAAATAAACCATTAATATTTAATTTTCAGTTTTGAAATATTACTCACAAAAGAACACGAGGTTTTCTTAATAATTTATGTTAAATAACTAATCACAAACACGGGCAGTGTGAATGCAAGCAATATCTATTATCTATATTTTGAAGTTCCGCAACAGTTGAAATCAAATCATACATTCAAAACAAATGAATACATAAATATAATGATAAATTGGAAGATTCATCATCTGGATTTTGGGAAACCTCGTCGCAAGTCGGAAATTATAAATATTATTCCTTAGGATCCTCGCAAGAACCAGCTCGCCCTGTTTACATTTTACTGTTACGCTTTTACAGATTGCAGTTTGCATTTGACACATTTACAGAACGGTTCTACACGTTTACAGATGTTTGGGGTCGAATTCTCATGTTTGGGGTCGAATTCTCATGTAGAAAGTAACAGATCGGAGAGAGGGAGCGTAACTTAACACGGGGTGAGCGTAACCTAACAGAATTCTCTCCGTGGGAAAGTATCGAACTATCGATAAAAGCCAGAATTCCCGCTTTTCAAAATTCCCGCAACTCTCAAATTTTTCCCGCCGTTAGCCCTCAAAAAAATCCAGATTTGACGGGAAAAAACCCAAATTGGCTGCAACATTTCTTTGTATCCCCCGCCTACGAACGTTGCTGAAGTGTAAGTGCAAAAAATTTTGGGGCCGAGAAAATTGCATAAGACTCTCCAGTCAGAGCTCGAAATCAAAAGTGTCAGTAGATCCGAAATCGAATCAAAATTTCAGTAATTATTGTTGCGTTGCTGTATTTGTATCGCTGCCAAGAGACGCCCCGTAAGTGGGATGGAATACTTGGCACGGCACGCCGTTATGTAACCTAGAAAAGCAGCCAGCAGCTGATTGCGCGGCCGAACGAAATATAATTAGATAAAGCACATGTCTGGCGGCGCCTGATAGATATAGCTAATAGTTCTCTCTCTCTCCTTGCTCTTGCAGACGACCTTGTCCCGTAGCAGATCCAGCAATCAAGATGTTCTCAAGCTTCTTCGAAACTGCCAGGAACTCGCCCTTCCGCAGCCCCTTCACGCCCGTGCAATGTGACGCTGCCACGAAAATTGCTGCCGAGGATCCCCAGCCCGTAGCGGGACGCCAGATCGCTGCGGCCGCCTCTGCCAGCCAGAATGACTCGTGCGAATTCGGCAGCAACAAGTATTTTGCCCTGTGCGGCATCGGTGGCATCCTCAGCTGCGGCACCACCCACACCTTTGTGGTCCCACTGGATTTGGTGAAGTGCCGCCTGCAGGTGGACCCGGCCAAGTACAAGAATCTGGTGCACGGCTTCAAGGTCACCGTTGCGGAGGAGGGAGCTCGTGGCCTGGCCAAGGGATGGTTCCCCACTCTGTTGGGTTACTCGGCCCAGGTACGTCGGGGTCGCGGGGTTGCATAATCACTTGAAAGCGGTAGGAACGTGACACTGTCACCTGATGGCCTCAATTACATGAGATTCCTAACGCTCTTAGCACAGATAAGCACATGAAAGAAGTTCAAATCGAATTGTTTGTGTTTAATCAATCTCCCACAAATATCTTATAGTTTTTGTGCATTTGTTTATTGTTTGTTTTAATTAATTCGGACTTCCTTTTCCTTAGGGTCTCTGCAAGTTCGGTCTGTACGAGCTGTTCAAGGTGAAGTACTCTGAGATCATTGGCGAGGAGAATGCCTACCTGTATCGCACCTCCTTGTATCTGGCTGCTTCCGCCTCGGCTGAGTTCTTCGCCGATATTGCTCTGTCGCCATTCGAGGCTGCCAAGGTTAAGATCCAGACTGTGCCTGGCTTCGCCAACACCTTCCGCGAGGCTGTGCCCAAGATGCTGAAGGAGGAGGGCGTCAATGCCTTCTACAAGGGTCTGGTGCCACTGTGGATGCGACAGATCCCATACACCATGATGAAATTCGCTTGCTTCGAGCGCACCGTGGAGCTGCTGTACAAGTAAGTTTTTAAATTGAATTAAAATCAGGGGTTTTTGGAGTAAGAGAAAGTTTTTATAGTTAGAGAAAGGAAGCAGCTTTTTCTATTATTGTTCTCATTAATCATAGTGTTTCCTTATCAAGGCCAAAGTCCACTCAAATGTCTGAAAGAAAGTGGCTTAAGCCAAGTGCCTTTAATGTTGTTTAATATAATTATAATGCAAATATTATTACATCATTTATTTCTGAATATGCTGCATATGTCGTCATGGAGTAATTAAATTATTCTCCAGGTGAAAATTAATTTTTAGCGCGTTGCCAGTCATCAGATAAGAAATTCTGACGTATAAACACCTGACGTAAAAATAATTTATTGTTATCTAGACAAGATACTAGATAGTTAGGGTTACTTTCAGCCTGAAAAATCAATAAACTTTAATTCGCATTCCCTTATGTAATGCTGAAAATAAAAAGACATAGGCTAGATAAAGGCAAAACTTACTCAAAACTTAAACAAATCCTCTGCTTAATATATATATATATAAATCGATATTAATGATTTAACTCTCCCTTAGGTATGTGGTGCCCAAGCCCCGTGCCGACTGCAGCAAGGGCGAGCAGCTGGTTGTTACCTTTGCCGCTGGTTACATTGCCGGTGTCTTCTGTGCCGTTGTCTCTCATCCCGCTGACGTTGTGGTGTCCAAACTGAACCAGACCAAGGGCGCCAGCGCTGTGGATGTGGCCAAGTCGTTGGGCTTCAAGGGAATGTGGAATGGCTTGACGCCGCGTATCATTATGATCGGTACCCTGACCGCTCTGCAATGGTTCATCTACGATGGTGTCAAGGTCGCCCTGGGCATTCCCCGCCCGCCGCCACCAGAGATGCCCGCCAGCCTGAAGGGCAAGCATTAAAATGGGATTAGTCGAAGATGCCACAGAGTTGATCCAGTTTAGCGCGGTTGTGGGCAAAACCTAAGAAAGAGAGCAACATACTTTTACTTACTTACTATCGTTAAATCTCTTCAATATCAGTGTTGCGTGTGTACATTCCTGGAATCACATACATAACTCGATGCGTTTCTATGTCACGGCAATTTATCTACACTACTATATAAAGGGATATTATTTCTTACTTTAGTCACTGAACATTCTGTCTTATGCAACTAAGCAACAAACTGCAGTTCAAAGTATTTCAATTCCATATACAATCTAAACACTATATTCTATATCTTTAGCCCCTCCCCCTATGTGAGTCAAGTATGCCTGTATGTTGTCCCCTTGTTGGTCAGCGCCCCCCGTTCATCCCGCCACACATGCGAATATGATATTATGCTGTTTCAATTGTTTGACCCCCGCTCCGTTCCCCACACAGAAAGCACTCTGAATAAATTAAATTATAAAATATATTAAAACCACTACTAAAGGTGCATTTTGTTCTAATCTATTTGGAGTATTCATGGGGAACTAACTAGTTCTAGCTTTGATAGCCTTTGACCAATATAATTGTGTGTTCCTGACATTGAAAGTTGAGCTTTTATCGGGTTGTTTGATTAATATAATCCATGCAGGCGGGTAATTGAGCATAATGATGGGATTCATTTTGAATTAATATATTTTTAGATTTATTATGTGCACAGTTTAAATTTAAATCACAGTCGAGAATTTTAAGTTTTATTTTCTATTTAAAAAAATGGATAACTACTTAATATTATTCTTGATATTAATTCTTTAAACAAAGAAATTTCAGTTAAAAAAGATATGAATTTTTAAGAATCCGTTTTAAAGCGACTATAACTAAACTTAAAATAATGACATTCCTTAAACCGATAAATATAAATATTATATAAGAATTTTTTCGATAAATCAAAATTTTGAAAACTCATAACTAAGCCAAAAAAGCATTAATTTGAATTCGGAAAGCTGTTCTACGTTAGGTTTTATTAGGATAATAAATCTGCATACCAAATTCAAGATTTAAATCATTTAAAATTTTTATCAATTTTCAAAAATTTTAATGATGTAACCCCTTATCAAATTTTGAACAAAAATTGTGAATTTTTTTTTTCTGCCGGAGATGGCTAGATCGACTCGGCTGTTGATGCTGATCAAGAATATATATGACTTATAGGGTCGGAAATGCGTCCTTTAAGCGTGACAAGCTTCCGACTGAAATTATAATACCCTGTAAGGCTATACAAAAAATCATATTACAGGATGCATGTCATTAGGCGTAGTGTCATAAAGAGTAAAAAAGAAAATCATTTTCATGACGTAATTTGTATATTTTTAATACTGGATATCAACCCCATTTAATATTTACAAAAGGGTATAAAAAAACAATTGCTTTCCATACTAAAAAAAAAAATTCAAATTCAACAAGAAATTTTGTTTTTTCAAAAATATATTTATTTTGTTGTTTATGAGCAATGAGCTGAATAAGACAATATAATGGCTCGTTGTGTCATAAGTTGTGCTAAAAACTAAATAATCATAGGTAATCTTTTTTATATGTATATGGGCACATATAGATAGTTGATTCATTCACGTTACGTCAGTTGGGCTGAGTCTGGCTTACTAACTAAATAACCTCTAAGTACTACAAGCTAGACATCGTGACTTAACTTTAAAACTCATAGGTATATAAATGTATTTAACAGGCAATTTTCTGGTATATATATATATATGTATATTTTTTTGTTTTTCTTCTGTATATGTACAAATCGTTAAAAGCTAGCTAGGTGTATATGTATATGGAGAATATATGGTCGGGGATCTGGATCACACAAAACAATGAGGACAAAGAACTGTTTGTTTTCCACTTGTTGTGCTTTTAGTTTAATTTTATTTCATAATTATATTGCAGGACGTGTTTTCTTCTCCGTAACAAGCCATTTCAGTCTTAGCGTTTCAAATAACCAAAAATAAAAGGGAAGTAATTGTATAAAATGAAATGAAAAGAAATAAAAATGGGGGAAAATAATAAAACGAATAAGCTTATTGTCTAATATTTTGTTTTGATTTTTGAGTGTGTGTTTTTATGTTTGTTTTTTTGTTCTTTATTTTGCATTTGCAGAAAATTTCGAAACAATGGTTTGCTAGGATACTTCACGCCTCAAAATTCCTTCTTATCCTTCCGTTTTTATGGGGGTTTCTTTCGTTTTTTGTTTAGTTTTAAAATAAATCTAATATCAGTTATACAGAGTTGTAGACAATCACACAGGCATACACAGGTAAACATATATATAAATCTGGTTGTTTTTCGAAAATACAACATTTTTTTAGAAAATTAAAGTTGATAAAAGTCAATAGAAACATACAAATTCGGGCTCTTTCCTAATAGAAGTAGTTATCGATGGCCCCCTATATCTCTCATGGCACATTTAAATTGGGATTATTTGTACCGGGTTATACGCTTAAGTCAAACAAAAAAGTGGTAAAAATCTTTTAGACTCTCTCTCTGTCCCTAAAACGGTCAATAAAATTGAAAATTCTTTTCCGATTCTGTTCATGTGGCCTAAATGAGAAACTTAAATCCTTTGCTAGGCTGGGTCCGGGGAAGTCCACTTCCCCGTTTTCAGCCAGGCAATCCTTTTTTTTTTTTTACCAATATGGCGTATGTGGCTCCTGGTGCCAGCCATTTTGGTCCTGCACCTTGGCTAAGGCATCGGTCAGGGTGGACCGCATTTGTTGGCTAGAATTGCGATTCTGTCCCTTATCATAGGGCGACAGGGCGTTGTAATAAAAGGGCGATCGCTTGCTGATGGTGTAGTTTTTGCCCTGAAAATATATAATATATTTACAATTAATATTAAATATTTTATATTTCATTTTATTGACAAAACTCACATCGTTATTGTCCCAATATTCTGTATCGTTGGTGCGGTAGCAAATGCAGAATTCCAGGCGCTTTGAGGATGGCGGCAGGGTTATCTTGAAGGAGAATGTATCGAAGACGACATGGGCACAGGTGGCCGGGCCATAGGCTCTGGCAAATGTGCAAAAGATGTCCTGCTGGCTCTTCCAGTCGTCCCAGGTGACACGGACAATGATCTCCTTTTGGAAGTCGATATTCTTCACCTTGATGGTGCCCACCACAATCGACTCCTCATCCTTGACGATCACATTCTCCAGGGAGACAAAGTCGCGCTCTATCTTTTGTCTGCAAGAAAATCCAAAAATATATTTCAGGGTTCGTAACAAGAGATACAATATGATATATAATTTAGTATATAGTTTTAGTCGCTCACCTAAATGACAGATAGTCGGAGGCCGGCTGCTTGAAGTCCACCGTCCACTGATCCGCCGGATGCGGACTGACCAGGCCCTGTGTTATCTGCTCCAAGAACTTCATGCTCCAATAGGGCGGCACATTCGAGGGTTCGGACATCACACGAACTTCGGTCAGTGAGAGGCCCTCATCATCGGCAAAGATCACATGCTTTTTGGGGCCACGGCTGGGCAAATGGACACAAAAAAAAAAAGAATAGAAAAGAAAAGAAAAGAAATCCCATCAGATGAGTACATCACAATAAATTATATATATAAATTATTATTTAAATATATTTATTTATATTTTAAAGAAATGTAGATTTGACCCCGGCATTATCAGTTTGACTTGACCCCCCCTCCGTTTGGAAATATGTATTTAATTACTTAATGGTCATTGACTTGGATTCTTTGGTCCGCAAAGATTTCTATTTTTACGCTAAACAGTTTGATTTAATTGGTTTGTTTTGATTTTTTTTAGTTTAGCTAACTGCGTCGTTGCCAAATGCATTTTTTAAAGAACTTTTTCTTACAGCTCCCGTCATATAATTAATCCAATTTTCCAAATACCCAAAAGGTTTTTTTTTACATTTTGGTTGATTTCCCTTTTCTTAAGAAATATATTTTATCGTCCCAAAAAAAATGCTGTTCCCGAAAAATTCCCTGCGTCATAAAAAGAGTAATGTGTATGGAATATGTGTTGTTGGTTTTTATTTTTTATTTTTAGCAGTCACGTAGTACGGTCTTGCCAAAGATTTGCCTTAATCTATATGTAAAACACGCCTACTTTTCACCAATGCCTTTCTTTATATTTGTGTTTTTGGTTTTATTGGAAGCCTCGGCCCACGAGTCTTTGGCTTAAATGTAAATAAAAACACGCCCCACTAAGATATATAGTAAGTATTAGGAGGTATAACTCGTGATTCAAAATGTAGGAAATCATTGAAAGAAATTTTTGAATTTCGGATATTTGGAAGACAATCAAATTTGGAATCAATTTGAGTCTGCAAAGAGAGTGAAAATCATTTGAAATATTTTCTGAACAATTTATATTGAAATATATATAGAGCTTTCTTTGGAAGATATCTACATATATAAAATATTAAATGTGTGGAAAATCTGTGTAAAGTGTTAAAGATGTATTTATTATAGGGCCTAAATGTTGTATATCCCTTGTTTTACAATGTATTATTATTTATTAAATTTTTGACAATTATTTAAACAAATAGTAAAATAGCCGTAAAAATATCAGGAACCTACTATTTTATTTGCTCTATTTATTAGGCTTAACCACATTCATTTATATATGTTTAAAAATTCAGAGAATGTTTTAAAGATATACTTTTTATAGTTCTATAATTTATTTCTTTGTTTTATGTTATGTTTTATGATTAATTTTATATGTTTTAATTTGTCTTATTAAGTTCTTATAATGGAACTCAGTTCTCTGCTATTTTATTCCCTCTATCAGCCTTATTTTCTACATATACATTTTTTTCTGCTTAGAAAGTTGACCATAAAATCGATAAGATATTGAGACTAATTTTGGCTAATCAGACCAGTTAGGGGCTCGGTTTTTAATAGCTCTTTTTGCTGTTGTCAAACCAAAATAAACCCCACTAATGCTGAGAAACTGAAAAGTTTCCGTCAGTTGGAGGCAGGTTACTACAACCCAGAAAGACACACACATAATGTGCAGAATCGAAGGAGAGAATCGGGGGAAAACGCATCCCGAGTGCTATATATATTTATATAGTATATGAGAAGTACAAATAGCCAACAATTTTAATGGCTATTGCCAGGCTGGCTGGCTGGCTCTCTCTGTTTATTGAACGCCGGCTGGCTGGCAGTACTCATTCGCCGGAGATCGCACCACCCCGACTCGACTCGAAACGGTTCGAAACGGATCGAAGCTGATCGAGGCGACTATCGACGATCACGCATCGAGGGCATGCTCGGCGGTGCGCCTGCTGTTACTGCATTTTCTTCAACAGGTTTCTTTCCGAGGCGATCGCTTATCTGGCGTGTGTGGGCCTCAGCGCCCAACCAGAAATCAGAAATCTGAAATCCGAAATCAGAGACCACAGCCCCAGCCGCTTTCCTGTAACGTGTCAACGTTTAAAAGAGATCGCCCGCAGCAGTAATAAAAAAAAGAAATATATATTCATTTACATTTCCATTAATTTTTCCCAGCATTTTTCCCCCCAAAGGGAAACGAGTTTGAATGCATTTGTTCCAACACCTAAATGGGCAGTCGCATTACGGTTTGCATTTAATTTCGAGGGTCCGGTTTACAACAAGTCCATAAATTTGTCAGCTTTTCAATATGCAGGGCATAAAAGCCAAAAGAGAAGGAGGAGAAACAAGTTTTGAACACATAAAAAAGGGATTTTTTAAAACCAAAATCTAAAGGAAATTATGCCTAAAAATACTTCCAGTCTTTTAGCCTTGCTCGAGTCCCCCAAATTTTCTGTAATTAAGTCAATAACCTGTCGGAAAAATATTCTGCTCAGACCTGTTGAAATTTTTACAACTGTCTAAGCTAGATGACCTTCCTTTTGGTTTAGTTTTTTTGTTGTGATTTTTTATTTTATGATCAAGGCATTTCCGTTTTGTATTTGGCAAAATTTTCATTTCAAGTTTTTTTTTTTTTTTTTTTTTTATCGAAAATATTATGTCTTTTCTTGGCACGTTTTAGTTGCTTTGAAAATTTCCCCTACGCACAGTCAAAGTCCACTACTAAGCATCTGAAAATAGTTTTATTGTGGAATTGTTGTTCGTCTTTTTCTATGACATTAAATTTTATAAAAAAGTGTATAAACTTTTGTAAATTTACAGAATTTTTGAAAAATTTTGTAGGTGAGATGATGCGCCAAGATTTTTACAACAAGCGCCACGCAACCTCACATTTTCTGATCGATTCACGTGAGTCTCGCATGAACATCGGACATATCTCCCCATCCTCCCTCTCTATATATAACCTTATGGCTGTGTGTGCTTGTAATGTTGAAATATTTTTAGTTTACGTTACACCCGAAAAAAAAATTTATAGTAATGTGTTTAATGACGCCTTTCGCTTGGTGAGAGCGATCACGCCTCTAGGCTAATAATTCTTCGGCCTTGACGTGACCCGTCTGCGTCGTTTAATGGTTGATCTTGATGATATTTGGCTTTTCTTTTTTCTTGTGGGAAGGTAATTAAGAAAAGAAGAAAGCTTTTTTTCATAGGCTGTCAAATGTGATTGAAGAAAACGGGATCAGAATACGTGCCAACGAGTGACAGTATGTTGATAAATGACCTAAAGACACAGTCAAAAGAGGGGGAAACCCTCTAAATATATTTTCATTAATACTATCAACCTCCTAGTTACCTAATTTTCGTTGAGTGCATTTCGTAACTGATAAAACCAGGCATATAAAATACGCAACCGCAAAGTGTATACACAAAAGCTGAAAGCACGCGTCTGGTTTACATTGATAATAAATATTACGGGCTAATTGCATTCGTTTTGGAGAGACTGTGAGGTTTTAAGCTCGTCTAGACATTGCCCAAATAGAACTAGTGCTCCGACTTTTGACGCAGATGCATCTATAATTTATTTTTCTCTATCTCAAGGTACACATTCACACATTTTTACGTATTTTTAGGAATTTTTCTTATATTTTAAATATTAAATTCAAGTGCAAAGAAGGAATTTCAGTTCCCTAGCGAAAGATATTATCGAATATGAATCGATAATGTTTTGAGAATATATATCACTTATACAGAAAGAGAAAATGAAAATAATGGCGCCTTGCCGTGCTATACTATATGTGCGGTTTTTTTATCTGAAAGATACTAGATACTAGAGCCCCTCGCGATCGCGATGCAGTGGCGTGTTTTTCTTTTGGCACATTTCTGCACTCATTTAGATAATTTATATTTTGTTTTTGTGGAATTGCATGTTCTTATATTTAGCTTAACATTCTCGCTTTTGCTCGTATATGTACGTAAGTGATCCCTAGAGTATATTTTATGGATCTTGGTAGCCCGGGAGCTGTATGCAGTTGCCTTTCTGTGATGTATTTACCAAATGACATGTGCTCTGTGACGTCTATGGGAAAGTTGTTTGACTGCCAAGAGATTGTATTTATTTTGTTGCTTCTACTTGAACTATTGTTAATGACTTAAATAAAAAATATATATATTTGTTTGTTTATATATGGGGAAACGGGAAATGGCATTTTGGCGGCTTTAAATGGTTTAATTACTTGAGTTTTATAGGTTTCCAGTATCGATTTGTTGTATAGAAATGAATGTTTTTAGTTGCCTTCCTGTGATGCCTATGTATATTTTTATTTATTAATTATATCAGCTACCAAAGAGATTAAATGAAACTTCTTTTTTTTTTATAGAAAACCCATATATTTGATATGATCTTACGACTTTCTTTCAGGGCAACCACAGGCTACCAAGTTACCCAGACAGACCATCTTCAGCTTCTCCTGTTACCCAACTCTCTCTCTGTATCTTTTACTCAGTTTTCTTACAATTTTCCCCCGATATCTGTATCTATTCAATATATATATCTTTTGCTTCTGAATGAATCACTTATGGGGCGTTACACCCATTCTGACCACAACCCACAGAAAAGGTCCCAACTAGTTCAGTTGGTGGTTTTATAAGTGCGGCGCCATTATCTTCACTGGCCTGACGTCAAAGTGACTGAACCCGCCCCGGCTCGATCGTATTACCTTTACGATGATGTAATCTTATCATTTCAAACTCACCTCAGTTCGCAGTTAATGTCGCTATCCTTGCTGCACATACAGCCATGGCTGGCACTGTCCGTGACATCGCCTTCGGTGTCCGTTGGCAAGAGATCTGTGGCGGTGGGTCTGCGGTTCAGATTCTGGGATTTATGCAGGCAGGATTTGCGGCTGAGACAGGACTTGGGCTGGCTGGTGAGCAGCGGGGCGGAGGCCATGCGCTCCAGGTAGCTTCGACCGGACCGACTGCCCACGCCCAGGGGCGTGGCGCCAGTCTTCTGCTGATTGGGGCCCTGTCCCTGGACCGCCGCCGAGGCGTTGTTGACCATGGCTTTGGAGGCCAGAGTTATCACTTGGGGCCGGCAGTAGCGAGACGCACGGTTCGGCTCGTCATTGTAGCTGTAATAACACAGAAAGGGGGAGATATTTGTGAGTTTTAAGTTGTAATTAATTAAATCCTAAATTATATTTAGTTTATATTGAAATATTGATTAAACCTTTGACTAAAATATTATATTATATATATATTCTGTGCTTAAAACCATCATAAAGTCTTTACATTTCAGATTTCCACTTTCTAAAATTAATTTGCAAATACAAAATATCACCAGATTCTACAGATTTGTTGTGATCTTTTTTCTTTGTATAGATAAAGAAATGAAGACCCCTCGGATCAGTCTTTTATTTTGGGCATCTACGCATCAAGCTGCACTTTTATCAGTCCTGATAAGAGGCGTTGTTGGTTTTTAATTTTTACTGCTATATTATTTGCCTTCATTGTCCGGAGGCCTATACTACTTGGACGGGTACATATATAGCTCCTGATATACATATATATACATATACCTATATTGCCTATAAAGAAACATTACTGATAAGACATCGGGGAGTTGCGTGCGACCTCCCCACTTGATTTTTGTTTGGTTTGATATTGAATATAATATTGAATTGAAGCATTTTTGTTTGGGCTCACCATTGAGTCATCGCTGAAAATGTATTTTCAGGCAGACTCACTCACTCACCCACTCATCTCACTTATCATACATTTTTCGGCTAGACATTTATGAAACTACAAAAGTCAATGCTTGATAAGACTCGAACTAATAATGGACTGATGGACTTTTGCATGCTAAAAACAAAAAACATATGCTGGTTCTATGGTGATACCATTATTTTTTCGGCATGGGCCTGGCTATGAGAACTTTTCCGTCTGCTCTGTTTCCTTATCACTGGTTTTTTTGCTTTTTTATTGACTAATTACTGCAGTCTCGACCCTTTATCAGCATATTTAGTGCCTGAGTTGGCAACTTAAAAATTTCAAGTGTTTTCCATGTCATACCACCGAGTTACATCGGTTATTTCCAGTACTGATCAAGGGTAATGGGTATTGGAAATCCTCCTGTGAAGTTTTCAAGTGGATTGACGCAGAAAAAGCAGAGTTACTTGAGTTAGTTGGAGGGTTTTAAGGGGCATGCCCTGATAAGAATGCTTTTCCATAGAGATTTCCTTATACAAATGCGGTTTTACAGAGTTATACCTATCTTAGATTTGCTCTATCTTAAGTTCTTTAATCCTAACTGATTATTATAGAGTAAAATTGTCGGTTTCTTGTGCCCGTTTTGTTTAGCCTCATATATACATAAATATTTATTTTTAGCTTGTCATAAATTATACGATTTTTGTTATTGTACATTTATCATTCGCCCAAAAATAAAATTCCCACTACAAAATGCAGCTTGTGCACCAAATGAAGCGCCGCAAATTTGTTTTATTGGATCAATTGCTATCGCCTCTATATAGATATATACCCCCGGCTCCCTTTACCGATTTCCCATAACTTTTGGATGGCTCGTGTGCCCCTGAGAACAGAAAGAAAAAGTATCATCAGAGCGCCACGCGCTTATTTGTCGCCAAGCGAAGAGCATCTTCCCGACTCGTGAACGATTCTCCAAACCCAAAATCTTCTGCTCTCTCTCTGGTAGAAGATCACCTCAGCATCTGCGAAATGTTTGTTTTGGGTCTTGCCTTGCCTTGATCTTGAATGGTTTCACTTCATAATTTTTTTCGCCAATCTGTTGTCAACCAAGAAACGAGCCTGAGTCGCGGGAATATTTTTAGTACCCCTGCATTCATCGTGTTCTTGAAATGTTTTCACATTTAGTTCGTTTTCTATTTTTTTTAATATTTAAAATTCAAGCTATGGAGCAGTTGGTTTAAATATTTCCAAATGACAGCTGGTACAGGTGTGTTAATTACTCCAATATTTGGAGACCTCAATAGATATAACTAGTAAACATTTGTGACCTTAAAAGAAATTAATTCTGTTACATTCATTAAATAAAATTGTTAGTTAAGTCTTTGTTTATTCAGCTGAAATTAAAGGCTTCTATTCTTTAAAAGAAATATTATTTACGAATAATATTGTGAGTCTAAAGTCTGTAATATTTTTTGAAACAAATTATTATATATGATCTTCTTTTAAAATTGTTGGGAACTTTCTCAAGTCTTAAGTCAACTTGTTTTAAACAACATTTTATATAAGATCTTCATTTAATATACCTTTTTCTGGTCTTATAGCCTTCTTTTAAATTAAATTATATTATATTTATATTATGCAGTTGTATAACAACGGAAGTGTTAAATACAACCATTTTTTTTTTATTTTTTGTTAATAATCATGTAATCTGACAATTTATCGACTGCTTAATCAACATTTTTTCGGTTTCTTTTATTAACACATATACACACAGCTGTTGAAATTGTTTTAAAAAATGTATCAGGTCGAAATACCTGCCGTGTTTTATCAACTGATAAGAAAATAAAAAGAAAGTTTGTATTAAGACGTGACACCGGCAAGAAACTCGAACGTGCATAAGGTTTTCCATAGCACGAAAAACTCTTTTCAGATTTCTCTAAGTTAATTCATTTTGATTGGCAGCCGAAACTCGTGCGTTCACTTAAATCAATTTAGTTATAAATTAGGCCAAGTGGCAGGAATATTTATTTATTAACATTTAGTTGTTTGTTGCTGTAAACTTACTTTAACGATTGACGCTGATGTCCGCTCATGAATTCCGCCAGAAAACTAACGGGTGGACTGTGACTGAATATGGGCGGACTGTGTGAAATCATTTTATATATAGGGCTTCGATCTGCGCTCTGATTACAAAGTGTTCTCTACAAACAAGGAACTCTATGTGTTTGGAAGCCCCTGTGAAAATAAATACATATAGAGAATTAAACGATTTGTTTTTGTTTTCAAACGAACCAATAAGTAGCAAAACAAATATTTTAGATTGGCATGTAATATATGTAAAATGGAATGCATGAGCGCTTAATAATATATAATTATGTAATTTTTTGAAAGCTAATCGCAGATGGTAATCTATTTAAATGATGTTATGGTTATTCACTTATTTGATTTGTTGAAAATTAAATCAATATAAATATTTAGGCATTATTTAACTAAGCAATTCTAGTTTTTGACATGATATCAATTTAATTTATGATTTAGTTTCTAGTTTTGTTTATGTTTTGGGGTGAAGTTCGCCACTAACCGTTAATTCTTATCTCTTTCTGCGTCTACTCTTCACTATCTTCTCCTGCTTCTGGGCAAAGGAGGAAAGGAACTTTTCTTTTCTTTTTCTTGTGCTGTCAATCACTTTTCTTAAAGATGTGATTTTCTTTTTTCAAAAACCTTTATTTTATTTTTTTCATATGTGCATCACGCGTGTGCGTCAGACAATGAAAATGATTGGACTTTAATTGAATTTATTAAAATCCTCCTTAATGTTGGGGGCACTTTTCGTGGACACTCACAAACGAACGATTTTTTATGGATTTTCCTCGCGCGGCTTTTTCTCAAGTATTACTTAATTTTTGGTATGTGTGTGTGTGTTTTTTTTTTAACAATTAACTGTTACAACAAAAAAACAGCAACAATTGGTTCGCGTCGCGTTCCCCGTTCCGTCTCGTTCCACTCCGTTCCGTTCCGTTCCGTTCCTCCTATGAACCGTACGCTTCGGCGCTGCGAAAACGAATGAAAATGGTTCGTAGGTGCGACTTGCCGTTAAGGCCCGATCCGATCGGTACACACAGAGAAAGAGGGATCGTGAACACTTTCTTGCTCTCTCTCTCTCCCTCTCTCTCTCTCTTCCTCTCTCTCTCTCGGGATCTACTACGTGGCTTGCATTTTTTGATTGCATTTTAATATTATCATTTACTTGGGTTGTATGTGCTGGTAGATTTAGTTTTAGTTTTAGTTTTAGTTGCTTTGATTAGTTTTGGCGCCGGCGGTGGTGACAAAAGTCAAAACGGGTGTCAGGCCCCCGAGACATGATCACGGGGATCTTATATAGACGGAATCTCCCGCCCTCGTGGATCGCGAGTGTGAAATTCAGGGGAAATTTGCCAAACAGTTTTTCCGCTTTTCAGCTGTTTGATCATTTATTCACCGTAGTCGGTAGGTATGTTGTATGTGATGATCAGTTAAGTCCTTAACAAATTATTATATATTTTAGGATTTAATTAAAGTTTAAAAATTGTAAGGAAAGAGTAGAGGAAAATTATTTAAATTTCTAATTAAATTGTACAAATTTAAATCATAAAAGATATACTACATTTAATTAAAAAATATTTCTATTCCAAGGAACATTTGATTTTGATTTACAAAAAAATATTTATTAACATTTGTCCTCTTTCATTTTATTAAATTATTTTTTTTTACTTTACTTATTTGCTTAGGATATTTATTTATTTAAATAATTTGCTAGTAATTGTAAATTTTAATTTCTGTAGTTTTTTTTATGCTTGTTATTATATTTTTTTTCCCAAATTTAAAGACTTGCAATAATTTTTTTACAGTACCGCTCTCTAAATATTTTATATTCTCCCAAAATTTGTACTCTGTCATCTGAGTTTTTTCCAGTTCTACTTTTTCACTCAATCGTAAATACCATTTTTGAGTGGGTTCTATTTATTTTTATGTCTTTAGCCCACGCATATCTTTTATATAGGTTGGCTTTCTTGTCACCTCTAAATCAATTAGCCCTTTAAAAAATTGTTGTATAAGTCTATTTTTACAACTTTTATAAAGAACGAAAAATATTAAATAGACAGGTAGTGAATTGGTTCAAGAGCATTAAAAATGACGGAGTAAAGACGGATTTATGAGGATTTATACGAGTTTTTCAATAGAGTGAGAAGCTAATACCTTTTATATTTAACTAAGCTATATAACAATATATTCAAAATAAATATTTGTATTTAAATATAATTATTATATACTTCATAAACATTAAATATCCATAAAAATAGATTTAACTTTGATTTGAATATACATCATAATCAAATTTATTGTGATCTTCTTTTTGAAAAGAAAATACTCTTTGAATATAAAAAGAATCGGTCACTTAATACCTGTAAAAGGGGCTCAAAATTCCGCAGATTACAAAAAAAACCTAATGAACCATTCGAATTGATTTTTCTCGTCGCCTTTTCTTTTTTCATGTAGGCCCCCAGACCAATTTCGACCCACATGATATCTGACGTACCCACATCAAAGAAAAATAAACCAGAAAAACTGTCCCAGACAAGAGCGGAAACTGCCGAATGCAACCAAAACTCAACACAGAAATGCAGTCTGGAAACTGTGACTGGGCTGTGGGACCTCTTTTATATGGAGAGCTAGTTTTATCTATGGGATACGAGTGGTGTGTGGTGTTTGGTGTGCGTGCCGGGATAGCATTCACTCATGGCGGTGTTTCTTGAGTTATTTTTTTCATGATTTCAAGTCACATCTCGAAGCGCATGATAATGCAACTCTGTGGAGGGTTCACGCTTTTTGTCTCTCGAGTGTCACTCAAACAAAAACTTACTTTGAATGCGCACTTTCTTAATTTCTTCACCGGTGTTGCCGGTTGCCAACTCAGCAGCATCTCATTGAAATTCATTGTATGAGCGGGTTAAAGGAGGCTAAAAGCAGTGGGCGGAGGCAGAGTCGATCGGTTAAATTTGTTAAATGCACTGCCAAAAAATAACTACTTTTTATGTAGGATTTAATATGATAGTTTTAAAAAATATAATATACATATTGAAATATATATAAATGACTGATAAGCATAGTTTTTCAAAGTATTTCACAGTCTTCATTAGTTTTCTGCTAGAACTAAGTGGGAATTTCAAGGGCTAAAGCCTTAAAATTGAAACTATTGTTATATTGCTATACCTTGTTATAAACAAGGTAAAATTGATTAAAAAAATCATGTAAAATATATTTAAAAACAAGGTTGTTACATATAAAATCCTTTAATAATTATTATATATTTTGAAAAATATTTTTCCCAGTGTAGAGGGGAGTTTGAAGAGAAGGAGGTTGAAAAGCCGGGCCGGCCGGCTGAGTTGCTTGCCTAGTTGAAAGCCGGTTTCGAGAGATCCCTGCGTGCATGAAGAAGTGGTTACTTGAGTGGCTCGTTGCAGTTTGCCGGTCACTTCATGTGAGTAGAGCATATGAGATTGTCCAGGGGTGTCCATATAAGGGGTATAAAAAGGTGTAAGGATGAGCAGTATAATATTCTATCACATATCTTAAAAATATATATAAAAATCTCACAAATAACTGCAACTTTTAGACTTGTTTTTAATTAATTTTGTTAGCTGATAAAATCGAATTAATAAATGTGTTTTTATACCCTTGAAGGGTATCCTAGTTTTAGATAGAAGCTTGCCACACTTTGATCAATTTCCGATACGTTTCTCTAATTCAATTGGGAACTGCAAGGGTATATTAAATTCGGCTTCATGAAGTTAGTTTCCTTTCATGTTTTTTTTCTTTTTTACCTGATAAGGCATTTAAGAAACTGGAAGCTAAAATATATTCAAGAATAAATAAAATAAATACAATAAGCTATGGCAAATTCTCTGACTTTTATCTTTAATTAACGTGTACATTTTATAGAACAGTTCAGTCTTAATTTGTTATAATTATATATATATTATTATTAACAGTATTTTATTTCTTGGTACCCCCTTTAACCTACGCCTTTTTACTGAGGTATTTCTCTTCCTTATTTTTTGTTATAGGGTTTCTGCAGCCAGTCCCCTTATACCCTTATTACTATTACACCCCTCTCTGAGGGGTTTCGATCTTCTCTTCCTTGATTAAAATGTTCTCTTTTTCTGCTCTTTTCTGCGATCAATCTGTAAGTTTTCTCTCTCTTTGGTTGCACTTGAAATTGCATTTTGCATTTCCCCCGAGCTGCAGTATGCTTCCCGCTGGCTAATTTAGTGGCACACACTTTTCACATAAATGTATCTTGTCTATTTTAGTACATATTTTCATATTTTACCAGACTTTCTTATGTACCACAGAGTCTCTCGGATGCTGTTTTGTAATTATAGTTTGTTGCTTTCAGCGGATGTCGTTCGGCACCATTTAAATTTTTACAATTTATGCGGGCGACTTTCCATTTTATTTCTCGGGGTTTTAAGGAGTGGTTCAAGTGTAGATTATGATTTAAGGGGGTTTAAAAAAATAGCTGTTATTATATTGTATAAATAAACAAATAATAAATATATATTTACAATAGTCTTAGTTTTTATATAATAAAGAATGCATTTTTCGTGGGACTTTTCTTGCATTTAATTTTGTAAAAATATCCACACTATAGAATATGTTACAAAATTAGGAGATTATATTAAATTGAATATTTAAAAAAATATTCCAATATTTATTTAATGAAAATATATACCGCTTTTTGGTTTATTTCCATCATCAAACATCATTCTTTCACTGCGTGAAGCCCAAAAAAAACATACACAATGAAATTGGAAAACTACCGCTGATTTTTAAAGTCTAGACAATTAGTTAGCAATAAAAAAAGCACACACAAACCAAGCAGAACAAGCTGATTCGTAGCATAATTAATAGAAAATAGAGAAATAGAGAACCAACCACGCGTCCACAGCAACAAATGTCTGATGAAACCTGCCGAGTAATCTAAATCAGTCGGGCCACCACTTTATTATCGGTAAAAATTCAACAAATTGTTGAGCCGATTAGAGCATGCTTTACCTTAGTATATATACTACACAGGACTAGTTACAGCCCCCTCTGGCAGTGATTTAAATTTAGACACAAGGCGCGCGACCCAATCGGTAATTTCGCGCCTTATCAATGCGGAGACACCGCGAAGAGACCCTCCTTGAGACACATTCACCCGAAAGATTGCCACCGAAAAAGTGCTGATAAACTGCGCAGCATAAACTTAAATCATAAATATAGAACTGGTTTATTTTTGGGACGCGACACAAGGCGCAGACAGACCGCTGCAGAGTGATCGCCATGCCGTAACTGACCTAGAGCACCTGATCGAAGCGTGATCGCGAAATGAAGAAAGAAAAACCCAGAGGCATCGGAGGATGCGAGACATATTTTGACTATATGATGATCACTATTCCGATTTGTTTACTTTCTGCGTGCGCGATTTCTTATAAATCACAATTAATTAAGGGGGTTTTCTATGCTCTGCACAAGGGAAAAATATTTCTAAATTTGTTATTATTTTGTTAGGTGGAAAATGAATCTTTCCATTAAGGAATTGTTTTTTTTTTTGAAGTCTTTATTGTATATTGAATTGAATTTGAAACAAACCACCCTCCATCTTTACAACTACAGGGCACTGCAAGAATTTCTTTTTTGGCAACTGACTTGCCTGTGAAAATGGCTGCTTCCGCTGCGGAAACGGAAATAGGTGAAGTGAAGAAATTTGCCAACTTAACGGGGAGCCTTTGGCACTACAATTCACTACGGGGTCACAGGCAATCTAAGAGCCTGAGAGTTCCGTTTGATTTTGTTGCGTGTTTTGCTCGCAATGCGATCGCGTAATTTTCCATTGCAACTATAGCGAACGACACTCGGCGATCAGCATTAAAATAAACTTAATTATGCGATTTATTATGCAAATATATACACGCGCGCGCACACACTTTTATAGAAAGGCAGGCAAACAGCAGCCGCATCTGAACCCGACCACAACTGATCACGTTTTCGCCGGCTGTCTTCGGTAATCTCGGCAGGGCGATAGTTCCATTGACATCGCCAGACGAGCCCGACTCTACCAGTATATATATATATAAATATATATATAGAGTAATTATCTGGGGGCTAACGCCGCACCGTCTGATATCGCGTGTCGGTCTGCTGATAATGACCATAAGCCGCGGCGATTGAGAACTCCCCAAACAACATCCTAAAAATAGGCAGACGAAACCTCTTCATTATTCCCATGTTAATCACCGAACAAACAAAAAGGGTGCCCACTTATAAACATCTGTTTTTTACAGAGTCTAGACACTGTGGACTGTTTCAACAATTCGAGTGTTTACTGTGCCTAATGGGTTTGAATTTCAATTGCGTTTCGTAATACCTGTGGCCAGGTTGATGAAGTAATTAGCAAGCGACACCTTGACTAGCAGAGAAAAATACAATTTTCAATGGGTTTTTAATTACTTTTACTTGGGAGAAAGTATTTGTATTTCGTTCTTAATCAAATCAGGTTTATTTTGAAGTTAGTATCTTATACTTAAGGTTTTATAGAATAAGATGATAAGATTAGATTGTATAATAAAGATATTAAAAGTATCTTGTAGTACATGTCTTTTGTTTATTTCTCCCATGTGCAAGTTAGCTTATCTCTAAGGCTTAACCTTTCTCATTTTATCTTCAAAATTGTATTTAAAACTTGATATAATCCAAAAAAGTAAACACCTGCCTAATATAATCAACAGAAACAGCGGCTAATTGACAGGTTCCAAATTGCATTAATGTATCTGTCATCTGATAAAATATATATATGTTTATTTTGCATAATTATCAGCTACCTGATAAGCAATTAAAGAAACAATAAACCGAATCTTTTAAGATGTGGCCTGATTGAAATTTATTTTTAGTTCACTTAAAACCCAAAGTGTGTACTTAAGAAATGTGCTTGCTTTTATAAACAAATATTTATTTGTGTTTATATTGTATATACAACAAGAGGAGACTTTAAAAGAGGAGATCAATATTAATTTTCTTTTCAAGCTTCTTTTTTCTTTCATTTTTAAATAATTATAAAAACATTTCCCTAACAAAAAACGACCCCCACTAAACAATTCCGCCTTTCTTCGCGATCACACATGACTGTAAAAAAACCAATAAACATAATTTCCCCATCTCGTGCCATTTTCCCCCTCTAATGTTGATTAATAGTTCCGGTTTATGGGACATTAAAATAAAAGTGAGAGAGGAGAGAAAAAAAATCAACCTCAAAAATATGCTCAAACATTGCATTCAATGTTAAACGCGTGCATTGCACTGCCAGATACAAATGTATCTGTAGATGGGCCTGTGTGTATCTCGCAGTTCGTGTGCCTCTAGATACAACTAGAAACGCATAGACTAGTGTGCAATTTACATGGCCATCGTATGAGTCAGTCGGTAGTGCGGCTCCTGAGATTTCTCAGACAGTATCTCTTGAGTTTTGTGTATCTAGAGAAATATTCGCGGATCCAACGAATGCGCACTTTGAATTTTTGGCAACAATGTTGATTCAATTAACCTTCCATTTGGCGGAGAGGTCAGGCTGCAGTCTTGACTAAAATCTGATGGCTTTTCATCATTTTTGCATGATTTTTTATTTATTTATTTATTAAATATAATTGAAAGTCTGTAGTTTGTCTAGGTTCCTGGGAGGGTCATTGAACTCAATGTAGAACCGTGTGGAAAAAATTTGTTTAGAAACAATTGTTTATTTTCATTCAATTCCTGGTTTCAAATTCTTTTTGTTAGAAGTGAAATATGTGTGTTTCTCTACTATTTGGTTACTTTGGATATTAGGTGAACCAAAGGCATTCTAATTACAATTAATTACAATAATAATTAATCAAATGTAAAAGAATCGTAAGGTATAACTTATATTTTTGTTTTATTGCTATTTGAGATCTGTAAAAAGAACTCCTAGACTAAGTAAATATTTTTTAAAATATTATTATTAAAAATTGCAACTAAGACTGAAATATAATTCCAGAAAGTAAGCCTTTAAATTGTAGACTTTAATTCCCCATTTCAGTTACAGATTTTGCTTGTTTTTCTTTGGAAACTTTTTATGCAACTCCCTTGCTAAAAGATCATTAAAAATTTGTTAACTGGTTAAATTTAACGAGTCGCATAGGTCTCAACTGGGTCACCTTTTGGCTTATCAATGCCTTAACGTATATAAAAAAAAATAATAAAGAAATAAGTAGGAATGCAAGGTTAGCTGGACAATGGCGATTGTTCGAATACCCTGACAAAAGAACTGGGATGGAAATTAATTCTGAAATATCAGGATAAACCTGAGATCTATCCCTTGACTTATTAAAATTTTGTTCTAGTATTGTAGGAGGAAATCTGAAAAAAATATCCCTATTTCAATGTTATTAAAAAGTTGTAGTGCATCAGATTTTTTTTTTTGCAATTTCATAGTGTATTTCGCATTGATAATCATTACACATATATTTGTATAATTATATACACTCGTGTTTAAATATAAATTACAACAGACTTACTGCGAACACGATTATAAAATAGGAACAACAAAAACAATGCAAAAAATGCAATCAAAATAATCAACAGGAAAATGCCTCTGAAAATTTTCCACCCGAACCGGCCTTTTTTATATGCGCAAAAATAAAGTTCAGTGAAGTTCAATGGGTTTATCTGCTGCACACCCTTTTTCAACAATTTAAATTTGTAACTAATATTAATGGTAAATAATTTTATAATTTTTTAAGTTATTCTTTAAGAATTCACGTGCCTTAAAATGTGTCTGAAGACAGATAAAACAATGGTCTGATCGTCAGATATAATTTACTACTTTTACCTGTTAGGACAACGTTTTTGTTACTAAAAGTACAATAAAAGGTGAAGCAAAAATTTCTTGCAATATCAGTCTTATCTGATTAGTTAACACCCACTAATCAAGTTGTAAATAAATAAAATAAAATAAAACAAAAATAAACTTTCCATCAAGCTGATTTGCTTTTCTTTTCGATGTTTTGCAAATATTTTTTCACCGCCAACGCAAATTTGTAGAAAAGTAAGACACCTGGCTACACAGTGAGAAAGTGTTTTATTTTTTTAACTTTTCTAAAATGCTTTTCTTTTGTCTAATTAATTTAATTTAATAATTTAATAATTTAATAATTTTTAGTACAATAATTTGTAAGAATATAAACTTATAAACGAAATGGTCTTCTGGTGATTAGAATAATATAATTTAATACTTTTTACAATTGCTTTCAATAAGTTTAAAGATTTAAAAATCACAAATTTTATTTTTTTTTTAATATTTTTAATTCTTATTTATGTACCGTTATTCTTTACCAATTTTTCCCGTCCATTAGCAACCTTTTCTAATCGTGGCGTTGATTAGGAGCCAGTTTGCTTTGTGGCGCTATGGGGGAAGATTAAATTGTTGTTGCCAGCCAGTCGTGCGACTAACTAAAATAGCAAATATAATAATTTATGCTGCCTCACTGCCCCACTTCATCCTCCTCCTCCTACTCAATGTTAAGTTCAATGACTAAATTTTAATTTTCGTTCTTGCTTTTTTTTTGTTTTCTTTTGTTTGACTTTTGTTGGTTTTCCTCGAGAATCTTCGGACAAGGTTTAATCAGCCCCGGTGCCCAAGCCTCTTATCAGCTCTATATACTGGGATGGCCTAGTTTCTTCATCAATTTTGTGGAAGATGGTGCAAAGGGGAGGTGTAGAGGTGCGAGCTCCGGGGGAAGGTCAATTAATTAATTAAATAAATATGAATAATGCATATAAAGCGGAGACACATAAGTGGGGAAAGTCCAGCTTGGGTTTGGCTGTATTTTTTTACAGGGATTGAAGTTTATTTTTGGCTTTAATTATATATATTTTTTAATATTACTCTTATGATTTAAATATTCTCAAAATAAAACAAAAATGAGATTTTAAATTGTTTGTTTGAAGTATTTAAACTTTGCTTTATTTTAAAATTCTTTAAGAACGTCTTTATATTCTCCATTTTTTTCTTTAATATTTTATGCCTGACCATTTTTCCTAACCTTGAGTGCTATGTTTTTATTACTTAGAATTTTAATTATTAATATTTATTCAGTTTTTTTTATTTATTTCTTTGTTTTTTCGATTTTTTGCGGTGATACAAAAAAATCTAGTCTTCTTGGTGGTCCAAAATTCCCAAAATTAAAATATTTATGATGCCTTAAATGAGAATTTAAATCTCTTGTTGCTGATAAGAGCCTTAAAATACTTGATTTGCTTTGCTGCATTTAACATTTAGCTAAATAAAATATATATATACTTGGTATAAGTTAAAGGTATGGCTTGAGGCACCTAATGAGGGACTGATCGATCGATCGACTGATCAGACCTAGTTCCGCTTGACGGAGGTCAATGGATCAGCAATCGATGGCTTTAAATAGACTCTCAGGGCGTTACCAAATCCCATGGTATTTTTAGAGGGAACTTTTCCAACCGGATTGTGTTATAGAACCGATTTTAATCCCAAATCCGCCCACCTAATCAAAACTGATAATCGCAACAGCACCAGACCCAGTAAATATAAAAACCCCAAGATGGGTAGGATCGGTCTACCTCCTCCCCCCACCCCCCCAGGCCCTAATCTGGACCCAAGTCTGGATTTGGCGCCGCTGTCAAACCGGCTAGTGAGAATCGCTCACGTTGCACGGATCCCCGGTCACTATCAGTCAATAATTTAATGATTTCGAATTTAGATTTGTGGCCAGGCTGGGGCGATTAGTTAACATTTGTTTTCAGCGTGTCCACCAGACAGATGAGATAATTAATACCGCATGCATACAGACCCACATACACACCCTCCCAGCATCGTCCGCCCACTTTTCACCGCCTAGTTTTGTTGTATTTATAGACAAGGTCTATGGGTCTACGATTCCAGCCTCGAATGTGGCTGTAAAATCCTAGACTAGATCAGCGGATTGACTATATATACCTAGGTTAGATGGCTTCTAAGGGCCTCAAAGGGGTGTGTTTTTCTCGTCCAGATAAGCTTAAGTAGAAAAGTTAAAAACATAACAATTGCTGTTCTAGAATTATTAAAATATATTTTATTTAAATTACCAAATATGACCAATATATTTGAATGTTTATTTAGCTTAATTTAATACCTTAATATTATTTCTTTTAAAACAAACCGTTAAAATAAGTTAAATAATTGTCAAATTCACTTATTTTGACCAATAACTCCGCATATCTTGATTCAAGTTTGTATGGGTTTCTTCCTACTTTAATAGTTAATTAAATCAATAAATTGCAAAAACTCTATCAATGTAAAGGAACTAATTCAAAGCTGAATTTCTTTGGCGCCATAAACTGCTTGGCGACAGTGCTGTTATCGATAGCTGGTGCTGTTAGGCGCAAAACACAAACCCAATCAGATCGAATCTAAATACTACAGGTTTAAAAATTATAAACTAGCGCTTAATTAAAAGTTATTGAATTAATGTACAACAAAAGCTCACAAGAGCCAATTTTATAAAATCTATTGGCATTTGATTTAGTTTGGAAACGTATTATTAGCTGAATTCAGCGCACGTTTTAGGTGTGCCCAGCTGCCGCAAGGATGAAAATCTCCCGTTCTTTTGCCGGTATGCAACTTAATAATAGTAAAACAATAGTTGGTCACACTGTTGAAAATATTAAAGAAGTGAAAAGTTCGCCATTTGTGGCAAATAAAATCAATTAAACACAATTAGACTAGACTAGACCCCGGCAATTAGAGTAGCAACAACATGGTAAGTGATCTTAAAGAAAAGTACACAAGATTTGCGCCTCGCTTTGCATTCTTCGAGTTTATTTAGACACTGAAACTGATTAAAAGAGGACTTCCAACATTTTCTAACTGTTCATACATTTTTGGCGGAAACCGAGGAAGCCGGGTAGACCTCGGCGGGCACGGCGAAACGCAGCTTAGTAGTCGGGCAGGAGCGGGGGCTCCGGCGACCGCTTGCCGCCCCAGGAGTGGAACCTCTGCTTCTTGCCCAGCACCACGGAGTTGCGTTTCTCGTCCCGCTGCAGCTGCGATTTGATGCGGCATCTCTCGATGACCGCATCCCGTACGATCGTGGCGAAATCAGCGTCGCTGAACTGCGCCATTAGCAGGCGGAAGAAGGCCCAGATCTCGCCGCGCTGCGATGTGGGTGGCGGTGCGTAGTGGCGGAATAGCCAGCCAGTCTCGTCAGTTGTGTCCTGGCCGCCGCCTGGTCGCGAATTGTAGGCATCGCAGACATCCTCGAAGCTAAGGATTGCCTGCAGGATGAAGCGACGGTACTTGGAGAGTTGCAGCTCGCAGGTGCCCAGCTCGGAGTCAAGACCGGCTACGACCCCGGATGCTGGCAAGCCGCTGCTGGCTCCATCGGCGCCGATGGCCAGGAACAGGAACAGGATCCACAGGGGCCACGTTTGCATGGTGGAGCACACTACTAATTGCTAACTGCCGGGCCGACTGTGTGACTGTGGCGACGACTCCTCGTAATCCTGACGGGCAACTGCGATGGCTACCGTAGCGCTGCTTCGCTTATATAGCCCAGCGATCCGCCACCCACAACTTTGAAGTCCATAAAATAATTATAAAACGTTTGTCGTTCGCATTTTCTAAGCCGTTACACACGTCGCTAAATAAATACGAGTGCGTATTAATAAGCGTGGCAGCGTTCCGTCTCCGTCTCCGTATCCTTGCCACTTATATTTCCCGCCAGACAATGAACGGCAACAAGTGTCATAAATTTTCACTCGCTTAACTCGCTCGCTCGCGCCGTCTCTTCCCTTCCGCCAACGTTGCGTTTATTAATCCTGGCCAGAGATAAACGTGACATGCACTTGAAACTGAGACGAAGCTCCCCAAACGCGGCCTTCCCTTATATCCTGGAAAATGTAAAGCGCCCACCCACCCATTTTGCGCTCGTCGCCACTTGAACAAATTGCTCGCTGATTAGCAGGCAAGCGTATGAAATTAATCATATGCAAATATCGTCGTCGCCTTTTTCTTTTCCTCGACGCTGCTGTAGGAGTTCGTGGGGATCCACTCTTGGTAACCCATCCCCATCCTAAGGGGTGTCATTAGTTTTGCTAACAAGTCCGAGGCGGCTTATCAGTGGACCCAAATTATGTTGCCTTTCAAATAGGGTCCTCAATACATGGACCAAGAGTTAAGTCGGAGAAAATAGTTGCAAAAAACTTATTTAATGTTTTAATAATATTTTCATATGTTTAAAATCTATAGAATTTGGTTTCTATATAGAATTTTGGTTTTAACCAAATAATTGTTAGGGATGTATATGAACAGGGCTCGATATTATATATCTAGAAATATATCAGGCTCAATATAAAATGGAAAATATCATATCTTCGATGTGTCTATATTTTAAATATTGAAAAATGTTACACATTTTTATCCTTCTTTATTTTGAGTTACAATTTTCCAGGGTATTCTCAGCTCATATCCTGTTCTTCCTTTCAATTCCTAAAAGCTCTTCATTTGGCTCGAGAGCCCACTTGTTGAAGGCACTCTGGTCTTTAATTTACTCAGAAACGTGATGGGTTAACTTTGGTGTAGGCGTGTGTTTTTGTTTGCTTTTGAAATGTGAAAGAGTGAAAGAGGTGTCTTGGCCACATTAAATTATTTCCCTATTCCAAATGAAACTTCTCTCTCAAATAAGGACCTACATTTTATAGAAATTTCGATTTTGCGGGGAAGGCGATTGCCCCGACTGGGTTCTGGCTGAGATTATATCTACACTCTCCAATCTGACAATTGACAACTTGGAGCAACTCAGCGACCTGGTGGCCCAGCGAATATGTGGACAATCATTTGAGGTAATAAAGTGAACACATTTTGTGAAAATTATATAATAAAGAAAATATATTTTACAGGAAGCCAAAATTAAGTCCTTGACATCCACGCTGACGAATGAGGGTAAAACCGCCGTGGCCTGCATTCATTTTATGCTAATCAATGCCGCTCGCTATAGCTGTACAGAAAGTATTTTTGGCGAGGAGATCCAACAGCTGGGACTGCCCAAGGATCATGCCGCTGCCATGTGTCGCGTGTTGCAGAAGCATACTGCCGCTATACGCCAGACGTTAATAGATAAAGCTTTTAAAAGTGGGTGATTTCTTTGATTTAATTTGTTAATTTGTTTAATTTAAAATCATTGAAATTCATTATTGTTTAAATTTTAGTTAACGAACTGCAGAGCGTTCGAGATATAACCTCGCCCGGCGAAACGCCGCCAAATTGTACCACCTTGGAACTTAAAATCTCGCAAGAGTTAGTGGATGGCCTGCCAAAGGACACCACGCATATCCTTAATATAGATCGCACGCAAATGAAAGCTCTGCTGGCAGAGTTGAAGTTGGCTCGTGCCGTAATGGAGAAATATCAAAATAATCAAGATTCCTAGAAATGTGCAATATATGATAAAAGTTAAACGTGGCATGTGAGTGGTTTTTTCTATTACATAATTTTAAAATAATTTTAAAATTAAAATTAGAAAAAAATTCAATTGATGCCATTGATATGAAACAGACGTAGGGTTTTTAAAAAACAGATTATTCAGCTTTTTGAAATAAAGCTAATATAGTTAATCCAGAAAATGTTGATTATTCCGAACTCTTAAAGTAAAGTAAATAATTCCTGTTGGTTATTATATTTTTTAGTCCTTTATTATTTTATATTTTTTATGATATGAAGCTTTTTAGCGAAAAGCTGCAAGTTACAAGCCTGTAAGCACAAAACTTCTAAAGAGCTTGATAATCCTTAAAGCTTAAGCTCAAAGTCCTTAAATTTGAGCCATAGATGGCGAATGTAAAAGGATGTAAAAAGGATTTCAAACTTTGAAGGCCAAATGTAAGCCATTTTATTAACAAAGATCCTTAGGATCTAATAGTATAAGATCATAATCATAATATTGCCTCAAAATAAACAATAATATTTTCAAAGTTTTGGCATAAAACTGAAAATAAACTAAAAAACTCGTATTTGTTTAAATTACTATAAATCTTTTAGTCCTTAAATATGTAGAAATAGCTTTAGGATTTAATACAATTAAGTGAAAATCTGAAAAAGGGTTCTCAAAATATGCATAAAAATGTCAATAGATTTCAAGATTTATTTTCATTACTTCGAACATATATTTTATAAGGTTCTCAATTTATTATATCCTTATTGGTTATTATAATTTTAATTTAAAGTATTTATATTCTTAATCAGCATCAACAGCCAAGTCAATCTAGTCATGTCCGTCTGTCTGCCTCTGCCCTTCTGTCCGTTCGTCTGTCCGTCCGTCTGTCCGTCTCTCAGCTTTGAAGCTATCTGAATGAAACTTTGCAGTTAGTGTTCTATTTTACTTTATAATTTGACTTAGTTTTTCAAAATCAAATCTCTCAACCCCAAAGAAATGTACGTCATAAATGTCATCAAAAGTCAACCACAAAACGTAAACCCTTTTCAACCGATTTTTAACCCAAAAAGCATGAGAGTACTGCACTGATATCGCTCCATGAACTGTGTCAAATTTAATCAACTGCCTCGTCGTCCCCTTTGGCAGTGCTCTTTTTTTACTACCCATGCAGCCTGATTATTAATTATGGCATAACGTGCGGCGTAAATAAAGTGAAATTTGTTAATAAAAGACCCCAGAAAAGTGAACCCTTTTCCGGTGTCCGTCCGTTCACCTTGCTGCTCCTCTGCTGCTTTTCACATTTGCTTATCGTGTCCGCTGTTGGCCACGGCAA
The DNA here is from genome assembly GCA_035046265.1 of Drosophila bunnanda. Classification (NCBI taxonomy): domain Eukaryota; kingdom Metazoa; phylum Arthropoda; class Insecta; order Diptera; family Drosophilidae; genus Drosophila; species Drosophila bunnanda. The sequence goes on from JAWNOB010000075.1 coordinate 13,172,686, forward strand.
TTACCGTCGCATCCTTTGGCCATTTCCCTGCTGCCTGGCCCGGTTATTAAAATTATCTGCAGTGGCTCCTGGATGGAGGTACAAAAATACAACAACAAAATTCAATTAAAAGTATACAACAACAACAACAACAACAAAAAAATAGGAATAAATTAATTTCACTCTCTTGCTGTGTTGCTCTTTCGGTGGATTTTCTAATTATGAGCTTTGGGCGGCTGCAGCAGCTGCGGAGGTTAAAAGTCGCCTTCATTTTATAGCAAATTCTGTTGTTTTTTATTTGTATTTTTTTTTCAATTAAACTTGACCATGTCAAAAGTGAAAAAAGACGAAGAAAAGTCCGCGACATTTTTTGATTGCTGCGCTTTCTCTGGTTCCTTCCCGCTCTCCTGTAATTTTCCTTTATTTTTTAATTTTATTTTTCTGGATTTTTTCCTGCTCTTGGCCACATGTTGCTGACACTTGCAGCAGTCGCTCGGCTCCTGCACTCTCGCCCCCGCTCCTCGGCCTTCGGAACTTTGATTTATGACACTCGCTCGAGAGAGAAATTCACAGCAACGCCCCTTTCTGGCATTGTCACCTGTTTTCTTTAATTAAATTTCTCCTCAAGGTCCCAATGAACTGCTGCATTGATTTCTGCACAGGACACCCCATCCCCACACTGCCATCCGTGCAAATATCATATCGGAGAAGGTAAATAAGTGCTCCACGTAGCTCTGTTCCAATTACCCCGGCAACTATTTACCCAGCATTTAGTTGGCGGTGTCGGCCCCGGTGTCTCCCTCCTCGGTTACGCAAAATGATATCTAAACATTTGGCGCAAAATTCGTGTAAACAAGGCGGCAATGTCAACAAAAATGGTTCACATCATATGGACAGGCGCGGTGGGAGGTAATTGGGGTTTTTCGGGGGGAAACTTGTCACTCAAAAAGAGCGGGGAAATGCTCGCAGGATGGGGCGGCGGGTACTAGAGTTTCAGAATGTAGATAGGAAAATTCTAGGGAATAAGGAGTATTGTTATATATTTATTCCAAACTGATCTGCAGATATGATTTAATTTAGTTTAGAAAATAATTCATTAAAATTAATTTATTTTAATCTTTTCATTTTTTTGTTTAAATTATTTAAATACGTTGTCTTTTTGATAAATTAAGACGGTACTGTACCATTTCTATATGTTGTTATATATTTTATTGTTTATTTTATTTATTAAAATTTTATAACGAATCGAAATATACCCAAATTTTAGACTTCATTTGGTTTTGCCAACAAATGCCCAAAGAAAGAGTATATATATATCATATATCTTTTATGAATATTTATCGATATTTTTATGACAATTTTTTGACAAATCAAAGTATAAAAATATTTATAACTGAGCCAATAAGTTATTTATTTTATATCGGAAAGCTTTTTTATGTTAGTTTTTATTAGGCTAAAAAATCTGCATTTTCAATTTAAAATTAAATTTTTTGTTGTCAATTTTAGAAAATTTTGACGATGTTACCCCTTATAACATTTCGAAAAAATTGTTAAATTTTGTTTTCTGTCTGAGATGGCTAGATCGACTCGGCTGTTAATGCTGATCAAGAATATACATGATTTATAGGGTGGGAAATGACTCCTTCACTGACTACAATTATAATACCCATTCCAATAAACTGATTTTTGTGTAAGAATAATTAATAAGCTATAGTCTTCAATCAAATGTGTGACAATATGGATAATGAAAGTTCGAAGCGACCCTCGCGGAGTATCCTTTGGCAACCTGGGGACACCGCAATCCACAGCCGTCTGGCAACGCCCAAACATGTGTACCGCCGTTATGTCAGCAACACCCATTTCCGTCTCCATATCCATATCCGTTCCCATTCCAAAATCCCATTGCCATTCCACTGCCACTTCCACTTCCACATCCACATCCGTGGCCCATGGCTGGAAATGCTGTCACATTACGCGCCTGTTACCATATCTTTACAACTGAATCTGCAGATCGTCCTCCACGCACTTGTATGACAAAGCACAAAACTTAAAAACCTTATGCATGTGATTTGAGGGCGATGAGGATGAGGATATGAGGCCATGGAGGTGGGTTCGGTTTTTGGTCTCTGGGTGGTGGTGGTGTTGTATATACTTTGTTCCGGGGCGGAGAAGGACACAAGTGTCAGCCTTTTGTCTACGGTTTTGGTGGTTGCGTCCGGGAAATCCATCCTTCTACGCGTCGCCCCCTGGCTTCCGTTCCGGTTTTTAGTTCCTCGATGATGTGCTGCTGTCCCACAACCCCTGCAATGATCTTTGGGAGTTATGGAGATGTAGCTTTTGGGGTGGTGACTACAGAGGAGGGAAAAACAGCAACTTTTTGACTTTTTCAATTCGACTTTTCCGCTCTCCATGGGTTACCCTAGGCGTAATAATGAAATAAACGTTCCGCTAAATGCCTACGTATTTTGCACTAGGGGGAAATGTCGATTTCTTCTTTTGGGGGGAAGGAAGGAAGGCAGGATGCTGCAAGTGGATCTCATTCAATTAATTCGATGGGATTTGGCTACAGAGGAGGGGGAATATGTTTGGTAAATGAATCAGTTTAAGGGGGGAACCACAAATGGTTTAGGTATTTATCTGGTTTATTATAGTTCTTGTATTTAAATAACTAATGTGATATAATATCCTTATATCTAGTCCAAAGTTATCTCTTTTCCATATTTATTTCACTTGCAATCAACTTAAATTAAGCCCAATGAATATTTATTTTTGAAATCATTGTTGTACCTCATTTACAATTCAAAACTTTTCAAGAAGATTTCTCAAACGGTTTAAGAATTTATCTGGTTTATTATAGTTCTTGTATTTGAATAACAAATGTTAATAACAAAGTTATATCTTTTTCATATTTATTGCACTTGCAATCAACTTAAATTAAACCCAATGAATACTTCTTTTTGAAATCATTGTTGTACCTCATTTACAATTCAAAACTTTGCAAGAAGATTTCTCAAGGCAGCCAATCGAGTATTCATATGAACTGAAGATTTTCCGGGTTTTCACACCTCCCCTCACCCACACAAGTGCTTGGTCACACCTGAGGACTCCGCCCAAGTGTTAGTGGTGGTGGTAAAATCCTCAGCTTGCTCTGGTGGAGATTGACTGCTCCACATTAATCAGCGCATAAATTTAACGCATTATTATTTATGTTCCGCCCACTCGTGCTCGCCCATCCCGCGATTGTTTCATTTTGCAAAATAGAAATTGTTTTACAAATGTCGCGCTTACGGCAAGCATTTTCCCCTCTAGCATCAAAAACCTCTGCAATCCTGAACAAAATAAATGGCGCTAAAATGATTCAATTACCCAAAAACGGAAAAAGCGAAAAGAAACGATTTTTTTTCGTGATTTTTTATTTATTTTTTTGGGAACAGGTGGCGAGGCGAGGCGACAAATTCTTGGGCTAAAATTTTTTAGACGTGTTTATTGGCGGGCTGCACACACCTGTGAAGGTGGGTAAAATGTAATAAGCGAAAATAAGATTTTAATTGGCAACATTTATGGGTCGGGCCGAATGTCATTTTAATGTCCCAAAGTGGCACTTGAAATTATATTTCTGACATTTGCTTATTTATATTTATTAAAAATATAAATTTAAAATTCTTTATGGGTTCCTAAGTTTATAATTTTCAAGTGATAAATATTGATACCATGGCCAAAAAAATTTACAAATAACTTTGTTAATTAAAAAGGCTTCTTCTGATACTTGTTAAAAGTTCGAATTTCCTAAGAGAAGATTTAATAATTAAATAAAGTTATTTTATGTGTTATTGATACCAAAATATTCCAACTGCTTATTTTATAATTCCCAAGTCGTTATTTTTTTTAAGCAACATTTACAAATACCTTATAAATATTTATATATAAAGAGGTTTTTTGTTGTATATTTGCTGGAAATGTTTTATTCAGATTTAATTACCTTAAATATATAATTATTTCTTTAAAAATAATTATAAATTAACTATGATATTCTATGTGTTATTGATACCAAATAATTCCAAGTGTTTCGCTTTTCCTTGGATCATTTTCACCAAGAACACATGCGACCCGCTGGAAGTTCTTGGTTTCGCTGCCTAATTGGAATCCTTATGGAATCATTAGTTGCTTCTTCTTCTGATTACCTTCGAATTTCAGAGAGAGATTCGATTTCTGGCTAGGATTGCAAGCATCCTCGCATCCTTGTTTACCTTGTTCCCTGTCGCCTTTATGTTGGAGGACATCTACGACATGATTTCGCTTTGGTTGCATCCACTGGCAGGCGAAGCTAATGCGCCATTTCCACTTAACCATCCCGAACCCATTCCTCCAGCTGATTCACGCTTCGTTAGATGCTCCTTGGACCCAAGGGGAAAGACGATACCATGGGTTGTTTAATGCACTTAATTTAATGTTGTGCTGTTGTCAGCGCAAGTAAATCAAAGTTGCGACTTTTATTTATGATTTCATTTATGCGTTTTACCATTAACTAAAGTGGTCTACAATAAGGCAGAGGGGTTGTAAAGGATTTGAACAGGGGAATTATAAAAAAAGAACCCTTTTTTCGGGAGTCAAAATACACAATTTAAACAATGCGATATTGGTTTGAGGATTTTCGCTATATATACTATAAACTCTTTTCTATTTTGGAATTTATAGAATCACAGAGTGCAAATACTTTTTCGTCAGCTTTTGTATATTCAAAAATCTGTCTGTGTGATGTCTGTCATTTTTTCATTGTCAAAATTTTTTGGAAATCCGTAAATACAAATCTCGGCGAGACTTAATATTTCTGTTTGCTTGTCCAATGTAAGGTTACCAGCGCAATAAAATTAAATGCTTAAATTAGCCAGTCCCGAATCCATTTAGGTCAGAGCAATCAACGCTGGTCAAATAAAGGGTATATATCAAGATCCATCGAGACGTAACATAACATGTGTTTGTGAGCCACCAATTATCCATCAAAAGGCGAGTTCGCGGGTGCCATGGGCATACCATTAAGCCGGGTCAGATCCAGTCGAAGACGGGGTCACTTCTGTAAGCCAAGATTCCTCTGCAGGAAGGGTTTTCGCCTTGCTTCCGGTTCCTGTTACGGATCATGTGGATCATGCTCGAGTGGCTGTGCTCCGGGCTGGTCTTCCTGCTGTGGACTTTTCCCCGAGCAGTGTTGCGGCCCCTGGTGTGAGTCCTGCCTGGATCCTGCCTGGTTCTCCTGGCTGGCACCGAATCTTAACAGATCATGCTGCTGCGCCAGACGCAGATGCTATTGAGGGATATATATAAATTGATACAGAAATAAAATGCAAAGATTTTAAATTCGATGTAAAAAGATAATGATCGTTTAGTTATTATTCAGCAAACAATGCTACCTTTTAGATTTAAAATGTTAGTGGAAAGAAAGAACTATATATTCTTTTTCGTTGCTCTCTCTCTTGATATATATTATTATTAAAACATATTAATATTAATAATATGTTATACTCCCAAGACTCCTCTTACCGCTTACCTTTGCAAATAAACCCTTAATTGAAATCAAAACAAGGGGAAAATGCAATTTTGATGCCACAACTGCGTCGCCATATTGTAAAACTATAAAAAGAATGTACCGAATGTACATTCAGTGTAATTCGTGCAAATCGCAAAAATCGTAAAAATTGCGCAGAAAAAATTTCCACTGCCAAAAGAACCGCAGCAAATTGGGCCAAAAGGGCGAATTAGCCCGGCGAGGCATAAAAGTGCCACATAATGGTGGCCAACAGGAGCGAATCCGAAGATGCCATTGCAGGGAATCCGGGGCTAATAAAAAATTATAGATTTCCATCTTTGCATATTTAACTTTTATCGCGTGGCAGTTTCACTTTGCCCATGTGTTTTAGGCCCAATTCAGAGGATGTTGGGGCTTTTCCTTTTCCCTGCGGTTGCCTTCTGTTGCGGATTTCTTTTGCGGTTTTTATGCCGCCGCAACCTGAGCGAGGCATAAAACAAATGTCATACTCAGGACCGAATCATGTGTGTGTGTCCCTGCTATAAGGATATTTCGCATTTTTGCATAATCGTCAATTTTTGATTTTAAAATAAGGGAGAAAGGGCCAGAGGAGGGTGCCCTGCCGGTGTTCTTCGGTCAACAATAAAAATTCATTTTTATAATCTTTACATGTGTTGCACCAACAATAGCCAAGGTATAAATATTTATTACTATTTTACGATTGATTTTAGTTGGGACAAGGCTTTACCTTTGCCTGGCAGGGCAAACCTTGAGGCTTATGGACAAATAATGTCATTGAAAAGCTCCCCAAGGACTCGAAATGTTGATTGTATTTTGAAGGTGGGAAAGGGAATTATGTTTCAATTTCTTATATTGTATTAATTATATTTATTGATTATTTTAATAATAAGAAATTTAATCAAATCAGTTTCGAAAACATTAAAATCTCAAGCTAGCATCATTATCATTATCTATTTTTGCCATTTGTTCAACTTTTTCATAATAAATGACAGCCTGTCGTGTCTTGGCCTATTACTTAATACGTAAATTATCATAAACAAATTAAAAAAGTTCGTGATGTGTCATTTTCTGAGGGGGAAAAACACCAGCTTAACCCCAAAAGGGAAACACACAGCCAGAGTTTAAGGCCTCCTCGAAAGTAATAAGCAAAGCCTCGTGGGTGGTCCTGCTCCGGAGCCCATTGGAGAGGATGATGATGATGACTCTAGGGCCCGGTTGAGCACCAAAACGGATATCCAATTGGAACCGGATCTGCGGCAGGTTGTGGAGGAAAACACCCACTGGGACTGGGACCGGGACTGGGACTTTAAATATAATTTGTTTGCCTTTGCTGGGCGAACACCTCTTGCCCACAAAAGGGGTTGGTTCCCTGAGAGAATCGCAGCGGGGCTTTCACCCAGGGGCGCCGGGCTTGGAGGGTTGATCTCTCTAGGGGGGTCGTGCGAAAACAATCAGTCAAAATTGTTGCCAACTTGACTTACTTGAAGAAGGTCTCGTATAATTTTCATAATTTGATTACATTACGAAATGAAAACAAAGTGAAGTCAGTGATTTTTGTACAACGAACTAGGAATGCTCTTTAACATTATATATTTATAAAATATTTATAGTTAAAGGGATATATTGAAATCTGTAATCATGAATACTATTGCGAACAGTCTAATTAAGTAAAGTTTTACTATTTTAATGATAATATATCCTTAAAAAATGTTGATATAATTGATATATTTTGGCCAATGTTTTATTCTTTATTGATTTTTATTGGGAATTTTAAATACATTAAACTTTTTTGTACTTCATATACCATAAAAAACATTTAAAATATGTTTATTCTAGGTATATTAAACAGATTTTTTTATGGTAACTTTATGGTAAATCAAAGTATACAAAAAAATGCGCAACTCAGCCAAAAAAGCATTAATTTTAATTCGGAAAGCTTTCCCATGTTAGTTTTTATTTGGTTAATAATTCTGCCTACCTAATTTAAAATATTAAAAAAATTAAAATTTTTTGAAATTTTTTGGAAATTTTAACGATAAAATTATGAAAAAAATTTCGAAAATTTATTTTTCAACCGGACATTGCTAGATTGACTCGGCTGTTGATGCTGATCAAGAATATATATGCTTTATACGGTCGGAAATGCTTTATTCACTGCGTTTTAAGCAGTATAATACCCTGCAAAAAGGTATTAAAAACCTGCTGTAGGAAGAGTATCCAAGTCAGTGAAGAATTATTTTTGACTCTTGCCTGTGGGCCTGTGGAATTGGCGACACGTGACCCGGATCACGTGTCCACACCAACCAGGCGGCGTGTCAACTCGCATGTAATCACGGCAAACATGTGGCCTTGGGACTGTCCGCCGACAACGGATATCCGGCGGTGGCCGATATCGGATATATGATGTACAATGAAATTGCCATTAAGCGTTTAATAGTTGCCCTGTTGGCAAGTTGGGCTGGAGGACAAGGGGGCGGTGTTTTTGTGGTTTGACGCGTGCCGTCGCCTCATCATTCATTGCCGATGCGGAGGAATATGGCCAAAGGTTCCTTTTTAATGCTCATGTAAATTATGCGCCAAAAAATTACAAAATCCCAGCGATGAGATAAACAATTTTAAAGAATTTACAATCGTGGGATTTGTGTTTTCGGTCTTTTTTTTGTTGTGACTGCTGCCAGCAGGCGTTGTTTTGGCTATTAGGGAAAGTTTTTAGAGTGCTCAGAGGGTTGGCTTGGTGGTTGGGATCGACCTTTTATAGGAAAGGTATTAACTATACACGTGTTGAGATTTTGAGCTTTCTTGTTTTTTTAAACATTATGTGCTGTAAACCTTTAATTTTGATGTTTTTTTAAGCTGTATTTTAAAGCCACCAGTGAAGGAAGTGGGTTGATTATGGGGATTTTATTAATATTAGACTTTAAACATTTTTTTAAATCATTAAAAAGAATTCTAATTTTCATTTTGTTTCTTAAAAATGTTTTAATTAAGGCTATAATAGTTTCTAGTGTGCAAATGTTGAATAATCAAGGCTTTATTATTGCGACTTAAGGCAAAATACAATCATTAATTAAGCGCTGAATGAAATAAGATTAAAACATTACGATGTTACTTAAAAGCTTTTTTAAGCTATAATTATGTTCAAGGTTAAATTTAATGAAATTCTACAACAAATTTAAGACAAACCTTCTGCATAAAATTGCCACTATGCCAAAAAGTAGGCAATACTTCTTACCAAACTCTGTGTCGCGTATTTTATGGTCTGTAATATGGGGTTTCCTTTTGTTTTCCCCTCGCTGCTAGGTGTCACTTTTCCCCTCTACCCTTCAAAATAAGTCTCCCCCTTAGTTGGCTAAAGGAGCTTAGCCAAAATGTTACCATCTCCCGCGACTGCAATCAATCTCAGTCTCGTCGCTGCGCGCCGCTGCAATATTGCGAAGATTAATTAATTTGTATTAACATACACACAAGCACACACACCATCTCCCACATAGTGCGCAATAACTGATGTTCGACTATAATTAATCAAATGAATTACATGAGCGAGGACCCTCACGGGGCAATAATCATATGCGTAGCAACAACAGCACCAAGGAGGGGAACATGGAAATCAAATCAGAGGCCAGGGAATGCGTTTGCATGTCAATTACATCTGGCGCCGCACATTCACCGCCCCCTCCCCCTCTCCTGGAAAGTCCCCTACCCCCTGAACAGATTTCCCGGGGCCCAGCTAATATTCAAAGTCAATCGGTTAGAGCAGGCTCATGAACTTGATGAGCGCGGCAAGCTCGGTGGGGGGATTCCCCAATTATTCATGCCCGACGATTGTATGCAAATCGAATTGCCAAATTCATAATTGGCTATAGTTCCCTGTCTGCCAATTTCATGGCAAGCATGTTGCCATTTGCTTTTAATAGATGTGATAAGCCCAAAAAACGAAGAAATTGAATTTGCAACGAATTTAATTTGGAATGGATTTGATGATATATCTTTTGCTTTTGCATTTTGGTTTCTTTGTACAAGGTTTAGGGGAAAAGGGAATTCTTAAATGCAGCAGATGTGTTCATTTTTTAAATTAGAATTTATATACATCTATATATTTTATTTTCCTTTTTTTGAATAAATAAAATGGGCTTAGAATATTTTGTTTTGTGAGAAATATTGGGAATATTCCTAAGACTTAAGTGTATACAATTTCTGCAAAAAAAAAAACATTAAACAGTTTAAAGATTTTTTTGAAGTTGTTCATTATATTACCTATGTTATTGTATTTTAACTTTTATATTTCATTTCCTACATTTGAAGATATTTGTATATCTTCTCCTAAAATAAATTTTTAAGGTATAATTATATAGCTATAATCAACAATTCGCAGACTCAAATACTTGTTTTTTACTTTAACAAATCAAATCTAATGTTAGACTATTTATTAAATATTTTTTAAAGGTTTTATCTTAGTTTTTCCCTCTATTTCTCTCTCAGTTTGCTATCATATTTCCTTTTAATACTTGATAAGCTTGAAAAAAGAAATTGAATTTGCAGCGAATTGAATTTTTGGATTGCCTTTCTTTTTCCTGTTTTTTTTTGAAAAATTTTCCTAACTGTTGGGTTTGGTAGATTTATGCACACGCAGCTGTGTGTTGTAATTTTTAGCATTCAGATTCATTTCTAGTTTCATTTTTTTTTTGCTGGTTTTCCCCCCACACCCTCCACGATTTATTGGTCGCGATTTTTTCTATCTTTTTCGAGTGGACGAGAGAGCGCGCGCATTGAAAACGAATCACGTGAAATCTAAATAGCATCATAAATCAGAAAATGGCGGCAGGTTGGAATTCGACTCTCCTCGAGTCAGTTTTTGGTATTCCCGAATTTTGGTTTTCTTATTTTTTTTTTCTGTATTTTTGGCCAGGGGTTTGGGGCGTTTCTTTCTGGCCAGACAATGATATATGTTGGGCCGAAATGGCGAAACGCGTCGCACTCTAAGCGCCACTCGCATGTGTATATGAAAATGGCCAAGAGGCGGCGACTCCAATAAAAAAAAAAAGGGAATCCCGATAGACGGCGTTTGATTGCGTTCCCAGTTCCCAGGACCACTCAACTCCACAGCTTTTCCGAAAGAGACACGAGAGGTAACCATCGTGGGTCATTTGCCCAGCCTGCGACCCGGCAGCGGTGGCTTGGAAAATGTAAATTTTCCCCCCGGCTCCCAACTGCTAGCGCTTGGCCCATAAATAAATGTTTGAGGCAAGAGTGGATTGGTTGGACTTCTAGCGGATAGTTTTGTCCTTGGAGACCGTTCTGGCCATACCTTATACGCCTCTTTTTGTTTATTTATTGACGCCACCGTGGTTGCCAAAAATTCCTATATAACTTATGAGAGTTCAGGTCCTTCCCCCGTGCGATTTAGATTTTTTTTTCTCTCTCCAGCCAATTGATTTATGACAAATTCGGTGATTGCCAAAAGGGAAATGGAGATCACTGAGGGTGTCATAAAAATGGAAAAGAATTAAATACCATATTTGGTGTAATAATATTTTAATATTAATTAGAAGAAGTATGCCTAAAATATTTGAATTCTTTATATACATATATCAAAATATAAAATAATCATAACTAAACCTAAAAAGGAGACAAGTCAAGGTTTTTATTTGGCTAAGAAATTTGCATAATGAATTTTAAATGTTGAAATATTTAATTTATTAATATTTATGTATGCCTGAAATATTTCCATTCTTTAAAATGATATTTATTGATATTTTTAAATGGTAACATTTTACACAAATCAAAACTTTAAGAAAACATAAATAAAGTAACAAAAAGTAGTAATTTCAAAGGTGTTCTAGAATAGTATTTGTTAAGTTTATAAATAAGCATATTGAATTTGAAATGTTAAAATACTATAGTGTGTCAATTTTTAAAAATTTGTAATGAAGCCACTTTTAAGATTTTTGAAACACTTTAGAAACTTTAATTGTTGGTTATTAGCACCCTCTTAACCCCCTGAATTGAACAAAACAATTCCCATTTCAACCAATTGCCGGTCATGATTTACAACCCGCAACTGCTGCTGCTGCTGCCGGAACTGGGCCTCGCATAAAACTAAATTGTTTTATTAATATGGAGGAGTATTACGAGGCTATTACTTAGTCACACTCGCCCCCCAAAATATTCCCCTGACCCCCGGGGCTTCATAAGCAGATTAATTATGCGACTTTTGACTGCAAATGTGGGGAGAGCGAGGCAGTGGTCACATGTGGCTGGCAATCTTGATATGGTCGTGGTTCCTAATTAAACGATAAACACAAGTTGACCCCAAAAGCCGGAACTGTTGGCAATGTTATTAATACATAAATCTGAATATTAATTCTTTTGCTAAATGGCCAGGGCTGGGTGGATCGAATGGATTATGAAGTGAGGCCATTTATAAGGCTTTTCAGCAGCAGCCAGTCTTTGTTCGTTTATTGTTCGTAATTAGAATTAGAAATTTTGTGTGTGCGTTGCAATTTCCCGGCCCAGCACACACACACATGTGTGTGTAATCAGAAAATTAAACATTGCCAGCCAACATAATGGTTAATATTGAGCCATATTTGACTTTGACTTTGACTGGCCATATTTTCGCCTTATGTGACGACCATTAAAATGGCTTATGGCAGCCGAACAAATTAATTGTAAAAGTGGCAAGCGAAATTGCATTAATTGTGGATTGTAGAAATATAGATTTATAAAAAATATAACAAAAATTTAACAGATGTTATTTCCATTTCCATATTTCTTAACTTGTTCAGTTATTTATGTATTTACCTTTTTGGCCAACTAAATTACCAAAAAGTTTCCTTTTCTCACCACAAGAAAACAAACAACTCAACCCGAATGTCAACCTTCTTGGTATCTCATGAACTCTTTTGCCCAGAAACTAATTGCAATTAGAATCTGATTTAGTTAATTTGTTTACATTGCGGTTAAATTCTCTCTTTCCCTGCTCGGCTAGAGACGCAGACAGGGAAATTAGAGAAAGAAACATGTTGGCCAAGTTGAGATTTATGGATGTGGCTTATTTTGGCATATTTTTTGGCCAACGAAAACTTTAGACATTTGCGGTTACGGTTTTGTTGGATTTTTGCAAAAGATTTCACACTTGGCAAGCGTAAAAATAATTCGAGATTTATAGCTAATGTAGATGGTGATTAGGAAACATGTATAGTATAATTAGTTAATTGATTGGGGGTTAGTTATTGTATGTAGTTAATATCCTAAACTTGGCAAATATTATATTTTTACAGATATATTGAAATTATAAACCTAATATTTTTGAATGCAATGAAATACAGTAAGTTTTTAGTAGTTAAAATCAAGTTTAATATTGTAAAATTTAATCTTTATTAAAATAGGAAAAACTTAAGTTGTAAGTTGTAAAATATACAAAGCCACTATAATTGTAAATTTATAACTGACACATTTGGCAAATGAAATCTATGCTTTCACCTTGCATTAGATTTAAATTAACTTTGTGATTATTGAACATAATTAATTACTTAATTAAATACTTTAAATTATACCTATTCCGTTCCTTTATTTTCTTCTATTAATCACCATCTTTTTGAATACTTTTCAAACCGATACACTTGATTTATAGCAACTTGCGTGTTTGTCACATCTCGACTACTAAATTACGCTGCTTTGGCGCGCAGATCTAAGTAGGAACATATATCAGGGGCCCGGCTTCAAAGTGACGTACCCGGGGCATTACCACAAAGTTGCCGTGGCCAAGCCGGCAAGTTGACAAAGCTTTTAGTGTCAGCTGGGAGGAAACTTCCTTTCTCCTCTGCAGAGACATGCAAAGGCACAGTGAAAGGTGCCTTAAAATAACTGATTTGATTGGTATAACAAGGATCTAGAAATATTGTATTTAAAGGATTTAATTTCAATTTTATATATGAATTATATATTCTGGTTAATTAGAGGGTTTTTTTTTAAATATTATATTATATCAGGAGCTTGTTTTGCTAAAATGCTTTCCTTATTGCTTTCTTCGGCTCTTAGCTCTGAAAAGTAGGCAATACTTTTTGCAAGACAAGGCAGACACCGGGGAACCCAACTTCAAAGGCGAATAAAAGCTATAAAAGGTTAATAATGATGCAGGAAAAAATCTTTTAAAATTTGTAAAGCTGTTCTAAAGTATTTTTCATTTTTTTGTAAAGTGTTCATGCATTAGAGTCCCCACCGTACTCCCCGCAATGCGGGCCAAGTGATAATTGAATTAGAATATGGCGTCGCTTACACGGACACAGACAAACAAAGCTATAACTTGGGTGGAGCAAAAAATTTCAACACATGTGCGATGTCATTTAGGGGTTGGGGGTTGGGGGGTTGGGGGTTGGAGTTCGGGGTTAGGGCGGGGGTTCGGGTTTTGGTTTTTGGGAGTTGAGTTGAGAGCTCCTCCAAAGAAATATTATGCTTTTAACAATTTTAGCATTTTCTCCATTTACATACATCTTAATTATTTCTCAAGATGGTTTTGCCACTGTGTGCCCATGCACATGTGTGCGTGTGTAAGGGATTATACACGCACACATGCTTGGGTTCCAAGAGGGTTGTTAAATTTTACTGGTAGCGATTCGTTGTCGTCATTTTTACATTTGCATTTCCAGCTAATTTGGTTAAATGTTTTTAGGTGCTCCTCTGGTAATAATAATAACTTGCTCTGTCTCTTCCTTGGGCTGAGCATATTTTTATGGTTTCGTTTTGCAGATTACGAGAAAAGTGCGGGGATTTCGCTAATTACTTTCACCCCACACACACACACACACGCATATGTAGTGGGTCTGGGGATTTAATTAGAGCTTGCACATTAGCGTCGAGTCTTCATTTTCATTTTCATTTCCATGTGCGGCACTTTCGGCCAATTATTAATTACAATTTAAATGCAAATGCCAAAGGGGGCGCCATCTTGTCGCAGTTTAGTTTTATTCGAATCGATTTGAGTGTGGCCGCGTTAATGATATATATAGTAGTTATTCTCTCCCCTCCCCCTTGGCGAGGATCCTTTTCTGCAATTTCACAGAATATCAAAAAGTCGCCTCGTTTCAATTACGGGAATGACAACAAGAACTTCAGATCGGAAACAACCCCTAATTATGTGCTTAGCTTACCCTAAATATGATCGGTTAATGATATCGCTCGGAGGGTAATGGTAGCAAGAAGGGGCTGTTCCGGAGATCAACCCCCTAGTTGACTTGTTGTTCCGCCGAAAAAGTCAATTGGGAAAAATTAATTTGCCGAAAATCCCATTGTATTTCACAGTCAAGCCGAGTGTTTTGCCACGATTTGATGAGGGACTGACAGTGGCACTGAAAAGTAATTTGTGCACTAATAATGTAGCCATTTAAAGGGGAGGGGAGACGGTGCACGGAGAGAAATAGAGTTTAGGTATACAGAGAAAGGCCGAAGTTTGAATACTCTTCAGAATTCGATCGATAATAACTTAGCCAAAAAATTAATTAATTTTAATTTGAAAGCAGCTTTATGCTAGTATGTTAAAGGTTAATAAATCTGCATAATCAATTTAAATTAAAAAAAAAAAAAAACATTTTTATCCATTTTTAAAAACTAAACGATTTTAACCTTTTACAAAATTAAAAAAAATTGGAAATTTTTTTTTTCTTAAGAAACATCTCTAGTTCGACTCTCCTGTTTATTTTGATCAAGAATATATATGATTTATAGGGTCGGAAATGACTCCTTAACTACTTTGCAGTTTTTTGACTGCAATTATGCCCTATAAGGGTATAAAATTACTACTGGAAATTGATAAAGTAAGGATCATTGGGAAATATTTGTTAAAATATGTTACAATTTTGGAAACAAACCTTAATGAACTACAAACACAAAAATATTCAGGATCTTGGTTAATATTTTTTAAACATAAATAATACTAGTAAAAACAAAAAACTCTTATGAGAAAACGGAACCATTTTTATGAACTGTGTTTAACATGAACCCTCTACAAGTACTCATTTCTGTCAGTGTAAAAATCAGTTCCCAATGCGAAATATTCCAACAAATTTGATACCCTCATGAACTCATATACATAATCGCATTTACACTAATTGGGTGATGGTGATCAATCAAACAACATAGAGCCGTGTCTCTTCTGAAAGATGCAACAGCAGGGAAAGGAGAACGGATCTCAGATGCTCTACCTCTCTCTCCTCGAAATTGAACCCATTTCCGGTTGTGGCATTGTGCAGGCGATACCTGAGTTAGATTGTCCATTTGGTAGAAATCATCCCCGTTGTCAAAACGGAAGCAGTTCAGCGGTCCTGCGCAGCTGAAGTTTTTTTTTTGGGCTGTGCCACGACCCCTAGAAACGAGATTGCCCGGGTTCGTTCGTCGTGTGTTGTCACCGCTGCCATTATCCTTGCTAATTTCGCAGCTCAATGGGTCCTTTGGAAAAGGATATATGGCATTCTCCTTTCTTCTATTTTTTTTTGTTTCCCGGGTGATCTTTAATTGCGCAGCTTGGCCAGCGAATTACAAGCAGCGAACCGCTTAAAGTGTGATAAATGTGTTTTTGAAAGGCCCCCAGAATCGGGTTGATTGTCTCCTCATATTCCCTTCTTCATATATACCTTTTGAGCATAATTAGTCAGCGTCCTGTTTGTTGCTTTTTAATTGGATTTTCTAGGTGATCTATGATATGTTTACTCGGGAAGATATGTGAATAGTTTCAGGGAATATTTGTAGATCGCTAATTAATCAGAATTATATTTGTCTTGCTTGCATAAATGTTGGACAAATTGTTGTGCCTTAATAAAACAGTTCACAGTTCTTGTAATCTATTAATTAAGCTTTGAAGAAAGATATATTAAGATTATTCAAAGAAAGTCCCCTTTAAAATAGGAAAATTTTGCTTAAATAAATAAGAAATGCAATCTTTTAAGTACTTTTCATTTAAGAAACGT
Organism: Drosophila bunnanda; assembly: GCA_035046265.1. Taxonomy (NCBI): domain Eukaryota; kingdom Metazoa; phylum Arthropoda; class Insecta; order Diptera; family Drosophilidae; genus Drosophila; species Drosophila bunnanda. Next base: position 13,189,168 of record JAWNOB010000075.1, read on the forward strand.
TAACCTTATCCACCATTTTATAAATTCTTTTTGAGCAAAATATAAAATAACCCGTATGTGATCCATACATTATCCTATGAGTGAAAGCAAATCAAATCGCCTGGAAAAAATGTTTCAAAAATGGTCTTTGCCAATCTACCCGAAACAAAATCATAACATCTGCAATTAATCCCAGCCAAAGCCGTACCCAAAAATGCCATTTAAGGACGAAACTGTCGCGTGAACACAAAATTGATTTTTATAGATATTTATAGATTAAAAATTTTCCACATAAGCACCCAGAAAAAAAGGACCATTTGCTGGATAAATTTATGCCATTATTCGATTTTTTCCTTCTTTTTTTTTCCGTCTTTGCTGCCGCTCTGCTTTTATTTTTTGCTTTCTCCGCTTCGATTTCCAATGGATTTGCAACCCTCCGTGTGTGATAGATTATATGAACTCGGAAATTGCAACAGTGGCAAATAGCAAAGAGCAGACAATACCCTTCCGACTCATGTGGGTCTGACTTGCTCGAGGAAGGGGAGACACTTTGGCCGGGCCCAGCCCAGCCCATTAAATTAAAAGGCCATAAATTATGGGATGGCTTTAATGTCAGTCGAAGATTTTCCAAGGCAGTGTCAATTGCATCTATCGATTGTCTGTCCTCTGTACTCGATTCGGTGTCTCTCGTCCTTTGTTCTGCAGTTCATTGAGTTGGATAACTATTTTATGGTTGTATCATTGAATATGAAGTGAGGCAGGGAAAGAAGTTAACAATCAAGGGTTTAAAATAAGGAGCATTTTTTAATATAAAGATAAATTAAAATAAATTCTTATGCCTTTAAAATATATGTTAAAAGAAAAATTAATGGAAAATTTGTTGGGAAAAGCAATTAAACCTTGTAGGGTATTATAATTTCAGTCAGAAGCCTAAAACGATCTGATCTGCATCAACAGGCGAGTCGATCTAGCTATGTGCGTCAAATATTTATATTTTTTCAAAATTTTCAAAAGTTCATTAACAAAATTTAATTGCCTTAAATTTTGACCATTTACATTTAGTAAATTTTGTAAATTAGGCATTAAATTCCTAAATTTTTCTTTTATTTTCAATTCAAATTGCCTTTATACATATTATAGATTTCAAATTATAAAATATTATTTCCTTTATCTTTATAGCTTCATGCTTTATTTAATTTTAATGTATTCTGCATTCAGATTTAGTTCTCAAAGTCGCATCCCTCATCCCCCAGGCTCATTAATTTTGTTGCATTTCCCGTTCACAAGCAGGGGAAACCCCAATTAGTTACAGTTTGGCATGCATATTAAAGGAAAGAAAAATGGGTACCCAGAATATTGAATGGCAATTATCCACTGATTTGGGCCTCACATATAAAAATGGACAATTAATAAACTGCCGACCGTGGAGGTGACAAACGTTTAAACAATAGAAATTGATGAGATAGCGTGACGCATGCATTATATGACAAATTAATTGCAATTTGACGCTGCCCAAAATGTCAATCAAAGAGCAATAAATTCCCCAACACGATGAGAAAGAAGAGAGCGAGCAGAGCTCAAGGCAAACAAGAGACTAAATATGTACATAGTTGTGATAAAAGAGAGAGAGAGAGAGTATGGGAATGTACACAAAGAAAAATAAGACTAACGCTGGTTTTAAATATATATAATATTGTTAATAACATGTGATCTTAGTTAAATACTTTAATTTAATGAGTATAAATTAAAGATTTAATTTTCTAATACAAATTTATAAATCAAGAGTACTTTTATCTAATTTTCTCTCTCTGTGCTAGGAAAATAACCTCTTTTTACGGATGACAGAGATAGCCCTAAGCTTAAGCCGAGTAACTAGCGAGCATCAAAGCAATTACTAAAAAAAGAGACACAACTACCGCACACACACAGGCAAAGAGAGAGAGAGACGGGGAGAGAGCGACTAACATGCACACAAAGATACAGGTTTATACATACATATATAAAATGTTCAAATCATCAAACAATAAACTCAAAATGGACTCCATCGCTTGTCGCACGTTTCATGCTCATTTTCATGTCGAGCGCGTTAAAAACATGGGGCTAACCCCCACCTTTCGCCCATCTCTCTCTCTTTCGGACGCTCCATCTCTGTTGCACACATTAGGGGAAACGGAAACGGCATGGGAACGGAACACGGGCCATCTTGCGCATGTCGCAAGGGGCGTGGCCTCCTCCCAGCCAGCGTTTCACTCAAATTCAGACTCAAACCTCTCTGTGGTGAAGATAATGAGCTCCGCTCCGGCGATCCGATTCTTTGAGACCGCCGCCTTTACTTCACTGTTTACTGACTGCCCCAACTTGATTACGTTTTGACCTTCTCGTTGCCGCTTTGTTTTTCCTTTGTTCTGTTTGTATATATATATATATATTTTTTTTTATTTTTTCTTACTTTTTTGTGTGTGTGTTTCTTTGTTTGCCTCAATGTTGCGACGTGTTTGTTGCATATTTGATAGGCTACTGTACCGTGCGACCCTCGTTTCGGCCAGCTCATTAACAGTCTCCGTTTCCCTTGATTTGGCTTTGGGTTTTTAATTAAAAAATGTTGGGGATTTCTCGGTTTTGTTGTTTTATATTTAGAAGTATGGCAGGGTGTGATTAGAAGTGGTTCTTAGCTTGGGGAGTAAGTTTAGAAGGCCAGGGGGGTGTAAATTGGTGGAAATTTTGAGTGATTTCTAAAGAGAAATTTAGTAAATATTTAAAAAAGTCAATACTAAAAATATACTTACAACAACTAACTAAAAAACTATTATTAATGTATTTAACAACAGTCGAACTATTTTATTTATTAACAAGTTATAGTGTATCTTGTGTTTATGTAATATAATATTTGACTTCCATTAAATTAAATTAATGTCTTTAAACATTCTTATCTAAAACAAATTTTCCTAAAACATAAAGAAGATTAAAAGAAAATTTTTAGGAATAATTATTTATTAATATTTCTTTAACGAAGTAATTAATTTATATTAAAAATAGTAAAAATAGTAGTTTCTTTGCATTTTATATGAATATTCTTTATTAATAATACTTGTCAGGATTTATTAATAGTTCTTATAGTAGCATTTAATTAATACAAACATAAAATAAATTCATAAATTTGATAAATAAACTTATGCATACTTTTCTTGCATTATTTATCAAATAATAAATAAATTCTTGAATTTAATAGAACGTCCTATAGTTTTTTAGGGACCTCATGGCGTATACGTAATGTGCCCTTCCTTAAGTCTCACAAAACTGTCCCCCAAAACTTAGCCATCTTTTAATAGGCCCTCCTCTTGCCCCAACTCTGAGACATCTCTTCCTATTTTATATAAATAGATTGCCCCCTACAATGATCATTAAAATCGCATACTCCGACATTGTTTTGCTATAAACATAAACAATAATTCAATTCGCTGCGGAGAATGCCAACGACAACGACAACGACATCGGAATAAGGGCAGAAACAGAAGAAAAACACGGCATAATCAATGTCGATGTCTGCCTACAAGGACTTTCTTTGCCTCTGCTGGAAACACACCCACTCACAGATACAGATACAGGGATACAGATACCGAGTGTGTGCCAGGACATCGTATATTACCCCGCTCGCAGATAGATATAGAGAGACATCCCCAGGAAAATAGACAGGACCTGGGCGAGAGGGAGCGCTCTCGACTCTCGTACATCAGCATTGGAATCCACCCGGCAAAACCCCAGCAGCGAAAACAATTTGGTAAGTTTTCGAATATTTGCCGAAAGTGCGAGTGAGAGCGAGAGCGAGAGGACGCTTCTAATCCGGTGCAAGCAGGATGGCCATACTGTGGTCCTCCCTTTCCCGCCCCCAAGTGGAGGCGTTGGGGGGAGTGGAGGTGTGGCAGAGAGTGGACTGGAGAGTGGAGAGTCCATGTACAAAGCTTAGAAATAGACAGACAATAAAAGCTTCATGAAGCGACATTGCCGACGCCATCATTCGAGTGAGCGTGCGAGCGAGAGGCAGAAGCAGAGCGAGTGGGATGGCAACAGGGACGGGGAGAGCATCCATGAAGTTTCTGTTGATTTTTATCATTTATCGATTTCGAATTTGTGTCGAGGGACAATTTAGTAGAGCGCCCAATCCCGCTCTAGTTATGTAACTCACTTTAAAAAATATATAATACGAAACGATTTCTAGTTAAAATCAGTTGGGAATTATAAGAAATACAATGAAATATTTTCTGTGATTAGAAGAAATTATTTTTTAAAACGTTATGGATGTATTCCAATACTTTTAGGCAGTTCTTATTCTATTCTAATCTATTTTTACCTATACAATTTGTTTTATATATATTTTTAAATCTATTTACATTACTCCTATAAAAATATTACCAAATTCATTTATGAATTTAAAATTGTGCCATTTAAGGCCAATTTTTCAATTTCAAAGGCATATTTTTAAAATTCATGGTAATTCTATAGCTTATAATTAATATTTCTTCACAATTTTTGTGTTCAGTGAGTGTTGCCATGTTTTGCCGCCCAATTTTGCCTCCACTCCGTGGACATTCATGAGGTGTCACCCCGAAATCCGCTGTCCAAAAAGGGGTGATGGCTCCGGCTCCACAAACTCCACACTTCCCGCTCCCAACTCCCAAAAACTCCGGCCTGTCATTGTCAGGCTAAACTGCTGCCGACTGGAGTACATTTTTGGCCAGCAATCCCGGCGAGAAGCCCTTGTTGGCTTGCTATTTATGGCCAGCACACATTCGAATGCGAATACATAGCAGCCTCGTTCTGGTAATTCACCCGAATAGGGAATTCTCCCCTTTCAGTGGGTGCAGAGCCTCCAACACGCCATCGTATCGATTTTCAAGGAGTACTCCTTTAAGGATGTGCCGTCTTTTTTAAACTTTCTTGAATGAAATCAGACGAAACGCAGAACTTTTCCTTCTTTAAATTGTGTGGAAATAATATTCAGTAACAATTTAAATACAGCAGACTTAATACATTTTGGTTTATTAAATATACACCATAAATGTCCTTTAATTTTAGTTAAATGCTTATAAGGAAGTGAAGGAGTCATTTCCGACCCTATAAACCATATATATTCTTGATCAGAATCAACAGCCGAGTCGAACTAGCCATGTTTCTAAAGAAATTTTTTTTTAAAATTTTTTTTTCAAAATTTTATAAGGGGTTCAAATTTTCAAAAATTGACAAAAAATTTAAATTTTTAAAATGTTGCATTCAGTATGCAGATTTTTTTGCCTAAGGAAAACTAGCATAAAACTGCTTTCCGATTTAAATTTAATGAATTTTTGTTTAGTTATAGATATTTTAAACTTTGATTTTTATACCAATATTTTATCGATAAATATCGATTTATAGAAAGCCCATATCGGTTTATCGAAGCAGGCTTGCTCTCTAGTTTTAATGTATATATATAGATTAAAGACTTATGGGTACCTATCTCTACAAATAAACAAGAATAGTGTTCCTTAACATTTATTAATAGGATTTAAAAATTAAAATCTACAAAAATCAACAAGTCCCGTCCGTATAAAACCCCAACCAGATCAAGAACTAAGCCCGGTAACACTTAAAATCCTTTTAAGTGTATAATTTTAGAGCTCCATAATCTTATGCAAGGCCAAACTGCTGTTGAGCATTCTCCCAAAATCCTCAAAAACAATAAAGCAATTAATCAAATTATATTTGACACGCAGAGAACACAAACAAACCGAATTGGCAAGCCCCTCATGTGCTGGAAGTCAGTTTGCAATATTTCAGCAAGGAGATTAACACAGGCCTGAGGTCCCAAGTCAAATTGTCCTCCTGGGACACGTTCGCACACCGGCACAGTTTATTGTGTTTGCTTTCTTTTTGCCCGAATTTCTATTAACCTCCGCGTCAATAAGCGGCTTAGTTGGGATTTACCTGAAAACCCATGCGATCCGAACCGAAATCGATCCTCGTCCAGAAACGAAACCAGAAACGGGCACGTTCGCAGGACGCCTGCGCAGCTGGCAAAAAAGATAATCCAAACCTGATCTGAAATGGCAAATTCAAAGGCAATTCACACTTGGACGTCAATTGCTGGAAGTTGACTTTGGGCGCGTACCCGGCACAAAAGGTGATAGAAATACTGCGGAAAACTCACCGGAACTGTTGTGCGGAAGTTCATCCAATTGAGGGGGAAACGTGCCAGGTTCAATAGGTTCCATGAGTTTGCAGAATTCTCGCACAGAAGAAGCCGCCAGTCCCCCCCCATTCTTCTCGTTTTTGATTTGAAATTCAATGTACTCGAAGACTCTCTTCCTATGAATATCACGTAATACGGCGGCTGTTTACGGAGTTGCCGCTAATGGCTTCTCTAGGTAATTATCGCCGGTATGCTAATGGCGTTTTGAATCGAAACGAACCGAGCCGAGGCCCATTTCCCGCAGCCCAATGAAAATACAGAGAAGAGTTACGATTGTTTGCCATTGCACTCGCTGTTAAAGCATGATTAATGTGGGTGCTCCATTAGATGCGAGTCAACAATGGCAGTTCGGTAGTTGCAACAGTCAGTGCCCGGGGAGTCATTAGCCAGTTTCAGTTCAATGAGTCGCGGATGGGCCAAGCCTCACTATTTTTTAGCTTAACATTCGAGATGGGTGCGTGAGAGTCGTTGGTGGTAAAGAAGAAGTATTTATTGCCTCAGAAAAAGGTCAAGGAATGTTCCTTAGATGGCTTATAGTTCCACAGAATTTGTATATGGATCTTAGATCGTCTTATTTATTATTTATTACCTTAGTCACACTTCAATCTCCTCATTCACGCTCTCATCCCTGAATTCTCATCATTACTATATCAGCTTGTTGCATTCCGATTTCAATTTTTCCCCATTATTACCACCTTGGAGGGCGGCATTCATAATTTAATGATATTTATTGTTATTTCGCCCCGTATCGCCTTCCCAAATTGAACCTGCTTCGAGTCCATTCATTCGGCTGTCCAATGTCTTCTACTCATATGCTCGCTTGATTGACAGTTAATCAATCTTAGTTTGATTCTTTTCACACATTTCTCTTACTCTCCGGTGACGTTCATTCATACATTTTATTTTTTTCCTGTTTTCGGTTTTTGTCTGCACCTTGTTGGCCAGAAGAAATACTTTCGAGTTAATCCTTTTGACTTTGTCCGCTTGACGGATTGTCGTTTGACTGACTGCAGGAGAGGAGTGCCCAAAAGCAGATTTCCGGTCTGTAATTGTTATGAGTTTTAAGCCATCTGAAGAATCGCTTCTTAATTCTGTTGTAGGAGTTGGCTGATCGGATTTAGTCGCACTTATTCTTCCCCTTCTTGGCAGCTTACAATATTTTTGATGTAGGAGTTACGGGTTTAAACTAATCCTGATTTGAATAATTAATTAAATCAACAGAGGAATCATGAGTTTAATTTTAAGACTATAGAGTTAATAATTAACTTGTCATAGCAAATATTTATATTCCTTCATAAATATCTTCATTACATGACCTTAAATTTATTCCCATCCATTAAAAAACACTTTTCACATTAAATTTTATATTTTTCCTTGCATTTTATTTTGTTTTTATCAATTCGAAATAATTAAAATTACAATTTAATTTAATTTAAGTACATTTTACATATTATTTACTGCAATAGTTAATCAATCGTCTTTCGCGTTCAGTATCATCATCATCAATATTGTGAATATTGTGTGGCGCAATCTCAGTTAGCATAGTTAATCGTTAATAGTTTATATATATTTATATTTTAAATGTATGAACTAAGGTCTGTTCTAATGCACGAAATTACATTAAAGTTAGGGATTAGAAACTAAACATACAATATGTAATAAATTCAGTTTAATTTTTTGTGCTTGTGCCTTACCAATTAGCGACGTTAATTAAGCTTCATGTTAAAGATATTTCTTTTTCTTTTTTATAAAATTAACATAAATATTTACACACCTAATAAACAAAGGGGGAAATCAGTTAGAGACAGACAGAGGGGAAAAATGAAGTCTTCAGAAGACGGTAAAGTGGCAAAACCTTAAAACTCAAACCCAAATAATTTAGCTGCAATTGTGTTTAGCTGCTGTGGCTGGCTGGGTTCTCTAGCTAATTAGCTGGCGCTTTTGAAATTTATTTTAAGTGTATTCCATTCCATTTCATTGCGAGTTTCGTTCGTAGTTTGTAAATTCGTTTTAATGGCGATAATTATCCTGCTGCTGCTGCTGTTGCTGCTGCTGCGAAGAGCCGGAGCTATTGCTGCGACATCGCTTGCTTTGGGCGGGGGATTCCCCCAAGTCGATGCTTTCGTTATCGCTGTCCATGGTCTCGCTGCAATCGCCATCGTTATCGCCGCCCATGTCGTCCTGTTTCCTCTTCGCGGTGGCCATTTCCGCCGCATGCCGCTTGCGCCATTTGGTGCGACGATTCTGGAACCAGACCTGCAAAACGAAATACAGAAAATTTTGCTTAGTGGGTTTCTAGCAATTCCAGAAATAGGGATGAACAAATACAGTTGACTATCGAAATAATCGGGCTTAGTTATTTATCGAAAAAAATTGTTTGGCATAAAATTTCGACAAGGAAAAATTGAAATAGATATTATAAAAGAGATATGACAAAAGATAGTATCGATTTATAATTTTTTTGTTAACATTATTTATTTATTATTTTTGTTCGACAACATTTAGGGATTGTTCACAATATCGTATATCGATTAATTTTGATAACTACAATAATGCCTTCAGCTTGGAATCATAATTCGGAATCCTTATTACATTTCAGTTAATCAAACTGTATTTTAATTCCTAGAAGAATTATTTTTATTTAACAAATATGTATATATATGAATTGAATTTCCCTTTTAATTCGATTTTCAAGTAAGTCTCAGTTTTAAAAAGAAATATTCCCAGGCCATCCCTAGCTGAAACTCAAGTTTTAAGTCGAAAGCTCTCTGCATGTGTAATTAGGCAAGTCACATTGTCAAAGTCATTAAGTGGCCAAGAGGAAGGGGATCGAGGGCGTGGGCATGTGGGCCCATAAGTCGCATCATCAACGCCGGTTAACCCTCAATTAAGACAATATTAAGCCCTGGGCAGCCAAATGGCGAAATGTTGCCCGGCACCGGGAGCAGCAGCAACTGTTTCAGCGGCAAAAACTATGCACAAAACCATGACTAACGTCTTTGGCTGCGCTTCATATTGCCCGGCCTCGTTTTCCTCGCTCTGTGGCAACATATGTTGGCCAAAAACCCGCCTCATTTTCCGCCCTTCCTCTCTCCATCTACTGGCTGTTTTAAAGGGGGATTCACCACCACCACCACCCAAGTTCCAGGCACGTTCTGCAGCTTGTTCCTCGTTCCTCGGAAGCGTGTGCTGCCTCAAAATCGGCATAATTTCTACATTTGCCTGATGATGGAGCAGATTTTTGGTAGCTGTTTGCAGTTAGAATCATTAACAAAGCCTATAAATGGCCACTTAGTGTTGGAGTTCTTGTTCAGATCTAGGATTTTCCAATTTAAATGGAATAATTTGATTTAAAATTCAGGATATTTGAACAAAAAAAGCCTTCTCAATGGTTCGTTGTTGTCAAGAAATATCATCTGCTGTTTATTAAAAAAAATTCAATATATTCCTTAAGAGTTGTTGGACATTTCAGTTAATTTCCATTATGTCCTATCAAGAGAACATGGTCATAACCATTTTTGTTAAATATTTTCGCCTCCCCCTAGAACCCGTATCCTTAACGAAATCAACGTCGGGAAACAGCAGCCCAAAGGTGCAATTAAACCAGATACAGGATAATTTACAACTTCATTTGCACATTTGTGTAATTATTATTTGCAACATTATGCGAAATAAAAATACAATTAATATTTTCCGTGTGTTACAAGCCGCAGTGGAAAGCAGACAGTGCTGTTGTTCCTTGGCCCTTTTTGGAAAAACAACAGACAGCCAACACGGCGGCAACAACAACATTAGCCAGCATCATTAAGGCTGCTTTTCATGGTCATTATTTTTTGGTAACATCTGTGTCCATGTTGTTACGGGATTTGCCACTGAGCCATGGGTAAAAACGGAAAATTGAGCAAGTTGGGGGCAAGTGGGGTGGGGGCTTTCTCTAGCATTTTCCTTCGGCTTTTCCACCCCGCCTCTTTCCACTTTGTCGTCGTCATCATATTGCGAATGGTGAGTGCGTCATCTAGCACCCACTAAAGCATAGTTGATGTTGCCTTTGGTTGGGTAAGATTCACTGACAACAGATTGCTGCCGGTTTTTCAGGGCAAAAATATTGAAGTTGTGTAGGAAAAGAATCGGGTTTAAGTTGTAGAAAATACTTTAAAAGATGTCCAGGTTTAGGAGTTTCATTGTTAATAAAATGTTTTTGAAATATTTGTTTATTTTTAAATCTAGTTTCTTGGGTAATATATTTAAATTGAAGAGGACAAGCTACATTTAATTATAAAAAGCAATATTTTGAAAAGCAGCTACAATTCTTTACATATTTACCTATGTATCTAGGTACCTATTTTCCTAAAATTACTTTACTATCTCAGTAACACTTTTATTTATAAATTTGACTACCTTTTTCTTCATATAAATTTCCTAAATTTATGTTAATATTTCCTATAAAGGTTATGCTTATTTATTTTACTAATATTTTAGTAACCTTTATCGATATCTTGCATGTTCTAAACCTTATAATCCCTGACTGAAATTTCACAAATGCTTGCCACAAATGTTTATGGCCACAAAAAATGGTAAATAGCAGCTGCTGAAGAACTTAGAAGCCGCCTTTGTCAGGTACAGACAGGTATAGATAGCCAAAATTCGGGCGGTTTTCAGGGCGATGGTCAAGGGAACAGACACACAATTTATGACAGGCAACATGTCAAAGTCAATCAAATATTGTGGCAATCAATTTGACTTGGTTGCGTTACGGTACGCTACCCATTCGTATTGGGATTTATTTATGGCGGCAGGATCGGGATAGCACCTCCTCCGACAAAAGGAAAAATGTTATAAAACATATTCGATTTTGGCACCACAGCGGGAGAGGAGTTTGGAGTCAGAGACGGAGGTCCGGAGGTCCGGAGGTCCGGCGGAGGCACCTTTTGTTTCCTGGGCCGTCATCCGTCAGGTGGGCACCGCAGATAAGGATAAAAAGTGTTATGTAAATTTTCGTAGGAAGGGACCGGGGGTATGTCAAAACCAAAAAACCCTCGGCATCGAAATATATATATGACTCTTTGGGCAAATTGGAAATTTATTTGTTTACGCGTCCTGTGCGGGGAGGATACTTAAAAGTCATGAAAATTTACAACATGGCCGGCCAGTGCCTTTTTTCTTTTTTTTGGTAACATCGACCCTGACAAGTTGGCTCCTACCTCGTTCACCTTTTGCCTGTCTCTCTCCTGGTCTTTTATTTTTTATTTGCTCCTATTGGTCCACAGAATGTTTTATTTATTTATTTGAGTATCTGAGTGTGTGTGTGCTTTGTAGTTCTGGCTCGTAAATTTTCGAATCCGTATGGCCGCCGCCTCGCCCTCGCTCCTTATATGGGCCTCTCGTTTTCCGTATTTATGTGAGTTTGTGATTTATTTGATTTTGTATTTTGTAGCCATAAACTTGAAGCCAACTCACGGCTTGAACCCTGCCATAAAAATGTATTTGATTTCTGTTGCTGTTGCCTTGTTTTTTGGGGTATTTTTTTTCCTGGGATATTTGACTAATTGTTGGGCAACCCTAGAAATCGTCTTCAAATATGTAAATTCCAAATGTAACCCCCATTCATTAACACACAATCAAATCCATTAGTCGGCCACAATGGAATTCTTGCTGGTCCGTGGAGGAAAATCAATTAGAGATTATTTCAAATTTCTGTCATAAGTTTTTTATGAACTCGTCCCCATTGTCGGCCTGTCCCTTCTCGTGGGGCATTGTCATTGCCAAAACTGTCACTTCTGACAGTCGCCCCGAGTTCGGTTCCATAAGCTTTCATTATTCTGGTGCTAATTATGTGGCCTGCTCTTTGTCTCACCGAGAGTAACAGCTCGTAAAGAGGCATTTTAGCCATAATAAAATATTGTTGTTGTCCATCTACGACCGATATCACTTAGCCAGATTCCTGAAAAGTATTCTTTTATGGCAGCCAGAATATTGACGGCTTCCTAGAAGTGCTGAATAGAATCTTAATTTGCTGTGAATATTTGGAAATGTTTATGCTAAAAGCTTTATATAAACCACAAAGTGTTTATTTGACAGATTTAACTCATTTCAAAGTTGATTTTACGAAGAGTTGAATCGGTTTATAAATAGTATTTAATTATTTGAATAAATTTGTTTTAAGAAGGAGCTAAGCATTTATTTTTGTACATGAATTTTCTAAGTTCTTTTGTATAAGTTACCGAGTAAACTGTTAAAGATTTCTTATATTACTAAGCTAGATTAAAAGCTGCATATTTAAAGTAAATTAAGTCCAGGAAATTGTTATATTCCAACTCCAACTTTTGTTTATTTCATTCCTTTTGAAAATTCCAGCAATGCTGGCTCATTTCTCTATTTTAATTAATTCCCCAAATTATCTTTTGCTTCGGGCCAATTACACATAATGGCTGCAGGCTCTCTCCTATGTCCTGGCCATTATTCCCAACCCACCTTCGGTGTACTATTTGCAAAACAAACCCAATCCCAAAGTGTTTACATACATTGACTGAACAATCAGGGGAGCCCGACTCCAAAAATGCCATTACATTTATGCAAAACAAGAGCTGAGAGCGGGCAAAAATCACGAAAAAGCTATAACAACAAAGCATGCAATAATTTTATTGCCTAGAGTGGACCTCTTCCTAACTATACCCGCACCCACACACAACACACACACACCACACACACACACACACACACATGGTATGTCATTAATAATGGCCACAGACGCTATAATTCACTGGGCGGCGGAAGGGAGAGTTCAGGGGGGGCACAGCTTCGGATTGGAGCTCCTCTCATAAGAGCGTACAAAATGGCGACCATTTGCATTAAATGATTGCTAAAACGAAGGACGAAAGGAGTTCGGACTCGCCCCCCTCTCGGGCTGTGTCCAAAAACGGTTTTAATTATGATAACAGCGCAATTATTCTTGTCAAGATCATTTGGCCAACCACCCACGTCCATATGCAGGCACTGCAAGAAATTATCTAATGCTATGGCATAAATAAGAATATAATATTTCTTATTTAAACAAATAATAATAATTCTGCGGCTCTCTATAAATTATATAAATTAATCAAAACCTTTTCAGTAGGAGTTATTATTGTAATTTTAAGAACATGTATTAACAAGGTCTTAAGATGACTTTGGAATATATTTTTTTAATATATTTTATTATTAGAAATTCAATTTAAATGCAAATTAAGATGTAAACGAATGGAAATGGTTTAGTAGGATGCTTATTATTTAACGTATTGAACATAGATTCTCAGTATATTTAGATTACTTTTGAATTTTTTTTTTTAATATATTCATTTCATTTTAAGAATCTAAATATAACCCCTTGAATTTAAACAAAGATGCTTTTAAATCTTATTTAAAATGTTGTAAACTGTTTAAAAATTTCACTCCTAAAGTATAGTATTTTTAACTTAACCAAAACGAAGTCTTCTTTGACTTGTTAGGAATTTGTTCAAGACATTACTAAATTTTAAATATTACTCAATTTTCCTCAGTGCTTTCGGCCACTTTGCATTTTGTCTGTCTGTCATAATTTGGCTTGGCTTTTGGGGGCGGCTGTTGTCCGGCTTGTGCCTTTTTGTTTGTCAATTTGCATACTATCATCGTCATGGCTGTTTTTCATCCCACTCTGGCTCTGACTCTGCTTCTGGCCAACACACAAACACACACCCATGCACACACACTAATTGAATATGTATGAAGCTAGCAGGACGGCTGGCCATCATGGATCTACCATGTCCCCTTGTGCATTTCGTGCCATCCCGGGTCCAGAATTTAATTTACACTCACCCAAAAGTCATGCAGTCATTTGGCATGTCTATCAGGGCGACGAGACGAGGCGAGTTGAGACAGCGCGAAGAGGACTCGAGTGGGGGGAAAATGGGGGGAAAATTGAGAGCCGAAATTCAACCCGAAATCCTGCAGTTTCCATCCATCTCTCTGTCCATTTGTACTCGTCATCAGCGCATTTCCCGTTGCCCCCTGTTTAGTCCTTAGCACAAAATGACGCATATTTAGCTGCAGCTCAAGCCATCAATCCTGAATGTTCATCTATCTATCTCTATTCCCGTCCCTGTTGCTGTCTCTTTCTGTGTCTATGCCGCTCTCTCACTCACTCTCTGCCCTGTGCCTCATTCTTTGGCAATTAATCATTTTTCCTCATCATAAACGTGATTTCTTTTCCACTCCTGAACGGCGCCCAGTTGTGTGGCGAGAAAAGGATTTCCCATTTGGGGAGAAGGAAAATGGGAAATCAGGGGGAAATGTCGCCCAAATGAGGCAATCATGTCCTTCTAATCAGAAAATCTGATTGGGTAAGCACGGTCAATGATAGTCAAGTGATTTCGAAGAAGTAAGAGTAATTACAGCGATTCTATTTGAATTTTGCTTAAGGATATTTGTAAGGGTGAAATTTAAAGAGTTTGCATCTAGACTAAGCTTAGGAAATTAAGGTAAATAGAAATCTCTTTTAAAGATAAATATTTACAAAAAACGACACTGTTTAGTTAGGAAATAAAATACCTTAATTATATATAGTTTAATATTTAAATATTCGCGAGTTCTCAAACTCCTTCGTTGACTCTTTACAACCCAATTAACTTGACCGGCTTACAACTAATTCAAAATTACCAGACCACCGCTCAGATACAGATACAGCTGTAGATACAGATACGGATACACGGTTGAAGATACAAAATCCCGTACGACACACGCGACTGAGACCACGGATGGAAAACCGTGACACGTGCGTTTCCCCGGGTCGGACTACAACAAAAGTTGATGACAACAAATTTGACGACACAAAGGATTTATTTGTTGATAACATTTCCCCTGGTTTTTTCAACAACAACAACAACAAAAAAGGGAACTTTAAAACGGTATTTCCAGCGACACATTGCACTAAGCCTTTGGGACGGAGACGTCCTGCCCAGGGGGCGGGGAGGGAAAATGGGTACCATCGAGACCCATTGGCGCCATTTTGTTTTTCGGAAATCCACGAGATTTGCCTTTCAATAAAAATGCAAATTTGCGAGAAAAGTCAGGGGGGAAATAAGCGGAGTTTGTCTTTACTCCTGTCTACCTTTTTCTTTTTTTTTTGGGAGTCAGTTTCTCTTTTGGGTTTCGGGTTGAGGCAATCAACCCGCCAGTTTTATGAGTTTTTAATTTGCATTCAGTCTCTCTGTTAGAGGTTGTACTAAAAGATGTATCTTTTGCTTACCTTAACCTGCGACTCGGACATTCCTAAGGCATAAGCGAGCTTGGCACGCTCTGGTCCGGCCAGATATTTGGTTTGCTCGAATGTCTTCTCCAGGGCGAAGATCTGCTGACCACTGAATGTTGGGCGGGTGTGTTTCTTCTTGCCATCCTTGTCATTGGAAGGATGATGCTGATGGGACTGGGACAGATTGGCGGACACTGAAAATGAGATAAATAAAGATTTATTATAAGGAAAACGTATAACCAATAAATATTTAAAGGAAACAAATAATATTCTCATTCAGAAAATGATTAGAAAATTATGGTATACAGTATATTAAGATCCTATATGTTATATATAAAACTCAGTTAATTTTCAGTTAATTAAATTCCATTAAAACCCCTTTAATTTAGGCATCCAGCTTCTACCTTCCGCTTTCAATATCCTTAAAACTTTTCATATTTCCACAATTGAAACACTTTGAGTACCTTGTTTACAAGCATTTCTCCAAAATGTGTACACTTTATGCCTTGCCTCCCCCCTTAAAAATTATAATTATGAATTGTTAAATAATGTCGCATCGTAAAGATGTGGACAAAGTTGTTAGCGCATCCTAAGGGTTGGTTGCAAATCGGTTTCCCTGTTGCGGCAGAAAAGTTTTCCTGACATTTATTAATTGTTTACGAGGCGACAGCTGCTAATTTGAGAAGAGGAAAGTATTTTTTGTTTTTGGGGACACAATGGGGAGACACTGGGAAAGGTGTTTAGGGGTTGTTAACTAATATGAAATAAAGCCTCAAATAATATTATAAAAAATAACCAATATGTAAATTCATTTATGCTTCAATTTGAAGATATTCTAGTATTTTATTTTAATTATATCAAACAGAAATACTTTTTCATTTTCATTTTAATATAATTATTTATGGATTCGTAATTCTAAATGTTTCTCATTAATTTTATTTAATTTTCTTCTTGCTAATATTATTTTCCTTGCGAATAATAATTGCACCTTAATTAATTGAATACAAAATATATATTCGTACAAATGAGAGCAGCCAGAAAAAAAATCCCTATGCCCACGTTTGTCCAATTAACAAACCGAAATTGACCGCAGCAATTTATGGTAGGACGACAACAGGAGGCTGAGGACCAAAAACTTTGCCGTCGAGGGTCGTCGTCGTCGTCGGCGGGAGCCTTCATTAAAATCAATTAGCCAAAGCGACGACGACCCCGTCGACGTTGGCAGCAGCAAAAGGCCAATAAAAGCGAGGCAAGTGGGCCAAAAGCAGACCACGCCCACTCCTCCAGAGGGGTATTATTCAGTGGCGCCGGAAGGGGGGGAGCTACGTGCCCCGTTTGGCTCGTAAAGTCACTCAAGTGGACAGGGGCGGAGGAGGAGGAGGGTGGTCATAAAATTAAACGGTAGCCGTGGGAATGGGCAGTGCAAGGGGGTGGCCACTGGTGGGCGGTGGTGGGTTGTGTGTGTGTGTGTGTGTGGGTGTGTGCTTTCAATTAATGTCACCCCATTATTAAATGATCCCTAATTATGTGAAATGATTTAACTAAATATGCACGACGCAGGGAACCCAAACCCGGAAGGGAAATGAGTTCCGGTAAAAAGGTAAAGCCACAGACAGCCGTTGTCCTTGGCGCAAAAAATAAGGCAGAGGGGGAGGGCTTTGGGTGTGTGTGTGTGGGTCTGAAACTTTGTGTCCCTTTATGATACTTTGGTGCCATTTGCTCAGAATTATTAATTTAAATTGTTATTTCTAACAGCTTTCATATAGATAAGGTTATTTTTTTTTATATATTTGCCTGCACTATGAAAAATTGCCTGAAAGGGTTGAATGAGAGTTTTGGGTGGAAAAAGGTCTTGTAATTTAAGAATATTTTAAAGTTTTTGTGTAAGAAAGTCAATAACTTAAATCAAGGAATTTTGGAAATATAAAAATTAGCTATGGGAACTTGTATATATTTTAAAAATATTTTTTTCAATAAGATTTAAATGGAAAAATTGAGGAATGATATCAGAAAACTTGTTACTTGTTGAACAACCTTTCAGAGTATATATTTTAAAGTTATAACTTTATAATATATAATGGTACTATCCAGATTTACATGAGGTTAAAATATAAATCAAATTACCTATGCTTAAAATATATATATTTATTATATATTTTGAACATTACTAATAAAATTAGAACCTTTTTGTATCTCTTTAATTTTATTATGATTTTTTATCGTGTTCCCCAAACCCAGTTTTTCCATTTCCATCTCAGCTGCTACTCTGTCCCAGTTTGATTGCCCTGCTCGTCGAATTATGAAAACAAAAAGTCCGTTTCAAATAAAAATGTGTGTGACATTAAATGTATACATTGGCTTTTGTTTTGTTTGGTTTTTCCTATATATTTCTTTTTTTTTTAGCTTTTCGCAGACAATTCTGGAGCTTAACAAGTCTTGTCAATAAAGGGGGAATAGGATGTTCCGGGGGATAGCTCCCTTTGCTGTGGGGGGTCCCCTCTCTCTCTCTCTCCACCAACATTCACATTGTAACAAGCGTAATCCCTTGCAAGAAAAATTGTAGCAGTGATAATTTTTTTATTCTCTTTCGGCACAGCGCTCAGCTCGGCGGTTGGCAGCTGCGTCCTGCAAGGACCCTCATAAATAACCGACAAATATGAAGCGTTTATTTGCTCATGTCACGGCCCTCAAAAGCAATGCTGCAATGAAATGGAAATGGAAGTGGAAATGGAAATGACAGTGGGCAATGTGTCCCCTTTTATCTGCTGAACGCCCCGCTTTTCCGCCGGTTGATTCAGCCAGCGGCAGTTGTCTATAATCGCATAAGTCACCCTGTTGGCATCGCTGCATTTGCACTTTTTCCTGTCGATTTCGGTGAGTTTTCTGTATTTTCAATATCCTTGCAGGGTATTTTGATTTTAGTTAGAAGTTTGTAACCCTATGAAGAAATCATTTCTGAACCTATAAATCATACATATTCGTGATCAGAAAGTTTTTGAAAAAATCCAAAATATTTTAAATATATTAAAAATTTTAAAGATTTGCCAACATTAAAATTTTTGTTAAATATTAAATTGAGTATGCTGAATTATTAACCTAGAGTTCATCTTTGGTTATATATATTTTTAATAAGTATAATGTTGATAAAAAAGAATTATTTAAATAATTGACTTCTTTTATAAAATTGCTGGAAGAATTTCATGAACATAAGACTGTTTTGAAAAATCCTTCAAATCCTTCCCCTTCCAAACTATTTTTTTTTGCTTTAATTTTTTAATTAATTTTCAATTTATTTAAGTAAGAGTATTTAGACTTCGGCTTACTACACTTATTCGCCATTTACGCATTTATTTCCTCTCTAAACCCAATATTTTTATCGGCATTAATATTTTTTTTTTTTGTTCTGGGGTGGAACACTGAAGTCAAGGTGGGCGTGTGCTGTTTTGTGTAAATGTTTCCCTTATTGAAAATATTAAAAAGTCATTTATTATCGGGCGTTATGGCAAGAAAATTAAGGAAGGCGTTTATAACATCATGAGGGATGGGTGTATTTTGTGCCTCAAAGCGGAGACAATCGTTAATACCAAATGTTGATAGAAAAGGAATCCTTTTTAAAATTTTGGAAAGGTGGGAAGAAATTGAGATGGGACTTATGTGTAGGCTTTAGAAAGATATAATGTCCTGATATTTGAATACATTTTTATATTGTTTTAAAACATTTTGAGATTAAAATCAAGTTTTGGGTGGTTAAAAAACAATTTACTTGAAACTTGGATAGGCAAATTTAAAAACAAATCGCTGAAAATAGCTTTTAGCTTGTTTACAATTTTAACCAGCATCTTGGTAAATGATTATTATACTCGTTAAAAATTAACAATTACCAGCCAATTAAAATGTTTGTCCTTGTAATAAATCAATGTGGCAAAGGAGGCTCCTTGTGGCAGCCAGACCTTAATCATTTCCCGCCGCTTCTCACGTTGATATAACAATCTTGTAAAATGTTAATGCCAATCTGGTCGCTGAGCAGTAAAATTTCACACTCCACACACAGACACACGTACATGTTGTGGGGCGGCGGATAATCCGCACCTTTTTATACACCCCAGGTAGGGGATATATATGCGAAATACAGGTGGTCTTCTGGCTCATTAAGTGCCACTCTGGCCGTCTCTGTCTGCGAGCCTTGTGCAATGTTTTATGGCCTGTTTTATGCCCGATTATATGCTTAAAGCACAAGTTTCACCGGGTTCGAGGGGAAATTCCAGAGGGGATGACACAGAAAATGCCACTTGAATTTTAATTAAACGCAACAGCTAGACAGCGGCCTCGTGCCGTCTCTCTCGGCTGTCTTCATTAAGCTTAATGAATTGTGTCAAACGCTGACTGCGGTTGATGTTGCCATCCTGCTCTACCAGCTCCTCCCTCTCTCTCTCTCTCTCTCTCTCTCTCTCTCTGTCACGCATCCCCTGTATTTACTTTTTATGTTTAAGTTAATTATTTCATTAGCAGAATGCGGTTGCCTCGCTTTATTTTAATTTTGTTTTTAATGAATAAAAGGGAAGCCTAGGCTAGTAAAGCGAGACTGCTGTTTTTATAGCAAATTGTGGCAGGAATATATAAACAAATGTTTTGAGTACACCAAGAAAATTCGGGGTATTTAAAAATTCAGTTTCTGATCAAACAAACAAAATTTAAATGTAATTAATCCTTTGAAAGTATTTCTACCTTTTGAATATTATTAAAAACAAAGTATTTTGTTTATTGATAAACCCATGACAATTAAAATAATATTATCTATGCCGACCCATTTGATATATAATCAATATTTCCACAATGATAGCTAACCTAGCCATTTATTAATAATCCCTGATAAGCCTCATTGTGACAAAACTAACCATTTCAACCATGGTGTAAGCCAACTTAATCCATTTCAATCATTATGAATATGAGAATTCCGCAATGAACTTGCATAAATTGAAAGCCCATAAATTATCATTAATGAATTGCCTGGCAAATATTGATAATAAACAATCAAAATAATCGCAACGATAACAATAAACAGGTGGAAATAAGCCGTGCAATTGCAACCAAATGAAATGAAAAATTCCCGGGGCTTAATCAAAGAGTAAATAATGCCGCAAAAAGCTAATCAAATGCAATTGCATTATTAATAACAAATAAAATGTGTTGACAAAAAACAAAAAAAGCAAAGAGTAGGGCGAAATAAAATCGTAGCACACTTTCGAGGGCAGGCATAAAAATACAAATATTCAAATATCCACGGCCATGTTTGTGAGCAGGAGGAGATGTGTGTTTGTTGTGTGTAGGTTGTGCGCACACGCTGGAAAAGCTTTCTTTTTCCTTGTTAACATGACAGCCTACAAGCACATAAACACACGCACACACACACACACACACACATACACCCAGGGAGACCTATATGTTGCTCCATTTCGGGATAGAAAAAGGAGCAGGACCAAAAAAAAAAAAGCGGAATAAAATAAAGCAAAAGCAAACCACCCCGTCGACGTCGTCGTCGTCTTTTGCCAGATAATAATGTGGCAACATATTCTCACAGCGTCTGTGTCTGCCCTTATCTTCCTATATACATTATATATATACAAAAGATATATATATTTTTGTATATATAGAGGCAGTCTGCCTTAACGTTTCGCTTTCGGCTAAAAGCTGGCTAAACTTCTTTCCGTCTGGACCCAACAGCTGTCGCATCCTTGCAGCCATAAATACGTATATATACAAATAAATAAAAAATAGATATTTGTACATACATATATATGCGACAAGGAATAGATGTTTATGTAAATAGGGAAATGCTTTACGTGGCCAAAGTTAACCAAAACAAAAATGATGTGGAAACAATGAGCCGGTCGCAAACATGACAATTGAAACATGCTTTTCAAATTCTATTTTATTTTTATGACTTGTTATGGTCTCAGTTGGGAATCTCAAATACATAAAGGTATTGATTTTTATGTGAAACGAAGAAAAGTTTAGGATTTAACCAAGAAGCTTTAAGGATTGTGATAGAGTTGTGATAGTATGTGAATTATTTTCAAAGAATACTTCATTTTCAACATGATGTGTATTTTTTAAGAGGTTTTTACACTACTCCCTTTATTTATATTATAAATAGTCACAGTATATATATAGTTTCCAGACTCCCTGACTTTCTGCCTCCTTTTTTACCATCCAACCTGATGGCTGCTCTGTTTAGCAAATCAATTAAATCAATATTTGCTTTATGTCGGCCACAGAGCTACCACAAACGTGAAAATTCCACAACACCTAACGACACACTTCAGAAATCAAATCGAACACAAGATAAACATAAACACGGACTCTGTGCCATGGATCTCGTTGAATCTTTCTCTCGCTCTGCGAGAAAATTATGAACGATTTCCTCCGAGTTTTGGGGCCAAGACGACCTTTCTGCCGAGTCATGGCCGCAATTAAAAGCCAAACAGCAGCAGTAGCCCACAGCACTAAATCAAATCAATTGCCAATGCGAACCAGAAGGCGTTAATGATCGGTCGGGAAGACCAGACCCACTGCTCACAGCTCACAGCTCACAGCTCCCCCTTTAAGCAAATAAATAAATACGGAAAAAGGGAAACGAGCCCACAAACTGGTGGCACATTACTTAATGAGCTTAGCGCGCTCTCTCGCATATAAATAGATGTAATAATGAAGTAACCAGATCAGAAATCAGAAACCAACGCTCAGTAGTAAATTAATTTTTCATATGTGCGCTGCGCTGCGGTGCCATCATTATACACTTTTGTGTGGAGTCATTCTGCGAGACCCTCGCTCGCTCACTGATCGTGTTAAAGTGATTCCTCAACACTTATTAATGAGTCGGACAATGGTCGGGACTGCCTGCAGCCTGCCCCCGTTGTAAGCCATATTGGTAATCACTTGAGATCAGGCCCGTGATCATTAGTTGGGCATTCGCTGCGCTTTGTTAACGGTTCCCGATCGCAGTTCAATACCCATTCCAAATCTCTCCGCCCCCCATTGAGCAGGAAGTCCCGATCGCAACGAGGCGTGGCATGGCAACCGATGACAATTGTAACCAAATTACGCGCTCGATTCAACGCTTTCTGATTGCATCGATTTCCGATCGATTCCCGCTGATCAATTGCAAATTAACGTTTGTCAAGTGACACGGGAAAGAATATTAATTTAGGGAACAAAGTATTAAATAAAACAGGAAATTATACATTGAATAATTCAATTGTGCATTAAATAAAACATGTTACATTTAATAATTGTACATTGTACAATTTAACACAGGAAAGAATATTAATATAAGGGACAAAATATTAAATAAAACAGGGAATTATACATTGAAAGTATTAAATTAATCAGGGAATTATGAATTGAATTAAAAGGTTCTGGAATAATAAATCAATTTGAAAAACCCTTTACTCAAAAGTAGCTTAAAATACCATTGAGTAGTATAAAAGCTTTCAAAAAATATACGAAAATTCCCGAAAATTGAGAATTGAGGAAATAAACCCTCACAAAACTTTAATTATTTCTGTTGTATACAAATCCCTGATATTCAATAGAAACTTATTTAAATGAGTTTTAAAATATTTAAAATTAGATAGTAAACCAGCTTTTGATATTATTTATAATCAAATCTATTGATTTTTAATTAAATTAAATATAGGAAATTAAAGTTGTGTATGGTTAATACAATTTTCAAATGAAAATTCTCTATATATATATATTTCTGTATAGATGTTCCTAATTTTTTTTTCTGTGTACATATACAATTTTCCCCTTGCTACTCACTTGTATTGGAAAGTCGCTCGCGCCACGCTATTGGATTGGCCACCAATCCCTGCAATCCCGGCCAGTACAGGTGCGTGCGATCCACAATGTGGCCAGCATGGGTCTTCAGGGGCGCCCCTTGGCTCTGTGACAGATACTGGGCCATGCCAGCGGCGGCGGCGGCAATTGAGAAGCGGGGAATCCCAGCTATAAAGGATATAGAGAAATAGAAGGGAAAATTAAATAGTGAGTCAAAAAATCAATAGAGGAAAAGATACAGAAGTCTACAAGCAATATATTGATTTTCTATGATAAAATGTCACAAAAACTAAGTTGAGATTTTTATATGAAAATCAAATTATTTTTAAAGTAATTATAAGTTATTATGACATACTTTAAAATCAAATAAAACTTCAAGAATAAATACTACAATAAATATACTCAAAAGGAAAGCTCTCAATTCAAAAACTCTTTATGAATGGCTATTGTCAGCATAAATTGCTCCACTTCATGATCGGTTATATAATCACTATCAAGCCATTAACTAATCCTCTAAAAAAAGAAGGTTTGCGTTTCCCTTTCATGAGATTTTCGCTCAATTTGTTCTCAGCTGGCCAAATTTTGTGCCCACTCATGCTGAACTCACACACACAATGCGGATTTCTGTTCGAATTAATTAAAAGCCATTAAATAATTTGTCATAAAAAGAATGAGAAGCATTTTTGGTGACCAAAAAAAAAAGGAAACCATTGACGAATCAAATCACATAAACGCCCTCGTTAAAAATAATTAAAAAATGTTATGGCAAATTGTCAGCACCCTGTCGGTGGCCGCCCCTAGCCCTCTCCGTTTGTCATGGCTAACAATTGGTTCACATTTAACTGTCGAAAAATCCAGAGACCAAAAAGACACACAAAAAACCAAATCATTTTAGTCACAAATACACGTAGAGTGTCAGTCGTAGATTGCCCACGTTTTTCGTGTGTCATTTTGATTTAATTACAAACAATTTGACAACTAATTGCTGCAACATTTAACGTTAAAACGCGTATCTCATTACGTTTTGTGGTAATTTTGCAATTGGATATTATAACCAATTTTTGGGGCTGTGCCCAATATCTGGAATTGGCCTGATTAAGTAAAAGGGTTTTATTTTTCGGGGGAGCAACAGCAGCAGCAGCACATAATGACCGAGGGGTCTGATGGGGAATCGAAATTGGAATTGCCTTTATTGAATCATATGGAATCATGCCAAACCGGATTCGTAAACAAAACACACACATTTTCTTTCTTTTATTATTATTATTTTTTGTTTGTTTGCTTTGCGAAACGAGTTTTTGAAGCATTTAAAATATTTCGCGATTTTTTTAGTGATTGTGTGTGATATCTATTGATTCGTATATAATATATATATTTTTTTGAATGTTGCATAACAATTTGGTGAATTGAATTGGGCTTTATGGGAGTTAATTGTTAAAGGTTTTCGGTGTTTTTAGTTGATTACTTTTGTTAGGAGTTAAGAGATCCTTAGACATGTCATTTGAAGAGATTATATCATAATATTATATGATCCTAGTTGTGAATCTATATACTTAGGGAATTCAGCGAACTATTCTATAAGTATTTGTAAAGAAACTACTCGTATTATGAGATTTTAAAAGATTTTAAAAGCAATTTTTCGGTGTTTAGTAAAGTCTTGTGATTATTAAAAAGGGTTCTGAAAAGAATCTCCTTTAAAAATCATAAATACATGGTTTTAACAATTTAAAATTATTAATATTAAAACTCAAAGTGAGCTATTAATGTTAGTAAAGGAACACAATACAAATAAATAGATGTTTCAGTATTTATTTTTGATATATATAATATATGTCTTATATGGTAGAGAAATGCAATCCCTTTTGAAATATTTTTAATGATGAAACATAGTTTAATTATTTACAGCTCTAAAAAAATATTTAGAGTACTAAATAATAGTATATTATTGACCATCACTCACCTCCTGTTAAAGCACTTAGACCCGCCGACGTCACTGGCGGCGGCTTGGACAGGATCGTATCGATGCCGTGTGGGTTGGCCGCCCCCTGGCTATTCGTGGTGGTGGCCGTGGTCGATGAGGACGAGGAGCTGCCTCCGGAGCCTCGATCACTGATCAGATGGGCGTTGGGACTGTGGCCGTAGGACAAACCATTGCCCGACCCACCCACACCGCCGACCCCACCCTGACCACCGCCCTTCATTTCCGTGGTCATTGAGTGGAGGGCAGCCAGTGGGGGACCCAGGAAGCTCAGTGGCAGCTTGTGATCCAAGCTGCTACTGCTATTGTTGTTGTTATTGTTGTTGTTGTGGAGGTGATGGTGTCCCGGATTCGCACTGTGATGGGCCAGCGGATTGACGCCATGATGGTGGTGATGATGCTGGAACTTGGCCCGCTGGCTGCTGAGGTTCTCGGGACTAAAGTCACCCCCGGCCTGGGGCGGCGGACTGGCCGACTCGCTGTTCTGGCCAGGATCCTCGCCACCGCTGCTCCTCTGACTGAGGGCATACGACTTGGCACTGTCCACGCCGGGGCTGGAGTTGTGTTCGTAGCGCGGCGATGGCGAGGAGTCGGAATGGAGACGGGAGGAGGCGAGCAGCGGCGGCGGCGTGGTGGATGGCGAGTCTGTGTCCTTGCCGTGTCCCGCCTTCAGGAGCATCAGCGGACTGCTGTTATTGTTGTGACTACTATTGTTGTTATTATTGTTATTATTGTTGTTATTATTATTATTATTATTGGCATAGACGGCCGCAGCGGCTGCTGCACTGTGATAGTCAGCCAGCTGCTGTTGGTAGTCCGCCGCCGCCATGGCATGGGCATGGACATCGGCGAATCCGTTGCTCATGGCCGCCGCCAAGTGATGGTGACGTTGCGCCGCCGACGGAGGACTACCCTGGGCGGCGGCCGCGAAGCTATGATGCCTCATATACGGATTGATTAGATCCATCTCGGGCGTGTCGTGGTTATTATAGTCCAAACACTCCGGCAGCTGGGGCGGAAGCTGGATCTGCTGCTGCTGCGGCAGCTGTCTGTAGAAGCTCGGCGGCAGGGCCAAGTTAAAGGCCGAGTTGGCGGACAGCTGGAAGCTCTGGGCCAGCTGCTTGGCCGCCAGCACCTTGGCGTCCAAGGGGGCAGCTGGAGGCGTGGATGTGGGCGAGGGCGAGGGATTGCTGCTGCTGCTGCCACCCGCCGGCGTGAGGTTCAGGAATGGACTACCCAGCTTGGGATCGGTAACGGAATAAGCTATATATCTTATATATATATCTCAATTCAAGCTTAACTCCTTGGGGTTTTCCTATGCTGCTCTTTAAGCAAGTTGAACTTTATAAAGAATGCAGTTTTCTTTATCATTCGTTGAATATTTGGTGATTTTCGGTATTGGAATAACAGATTATTTGTATAAGTTTATTAATTTTCTATATTCTGCTTTATAATCCGCAATAATTGATCATTTTGCAACATCATCTAAGATTTTTAGGTGGTTCCAAGTTCTCGCTTCAAAGATATTGAAGTATTTTTTGGATAACTTCTAATTTAATTTCAGAATTTCCAGGTTGAGAAGAATTTTTTATATCTGGATCTTCAATCTATTCTTATTTTCCATATTTGAAGCCTAGAGTTCTTTATGATCTTAACATGGGCACTTTTAAGTCTTGCAAGTTAAAGCCTTAACTTTAGCATACTTTTCAAAATCACTTATTGTTTTCTTTTGAATAGTTTAGCTTTTTAAGTTTATTATAAACGATCAGAATAGTTTTGAAAGATCACAAAAATTGAAGTTCGTATTTCACTGACACATTTCGAAAACGATTTCCGTATTTCCGATTTCACGTTCAGTTCGTAACTGTTTGATTTTCTGGGAATAAACCACACTTTAGAAATCCACCGATCAGATTCTCTCGCTTTGGTATTTCCCCTTGTGGAAAAGCGCCGGAAAAGTCGGCTTGAAGACCCGCGCGTGTGTTTAGGCCTACTAGAAAATTTCGACTGACTGGCCAAGCGGGCGAATGATTTCGAAATTGACTCAGTCGCACAATCTGGGCATCGTTTCAATCGTTTCCAACCCCTCGCAGCATCGCCGTCCCAGTGAGTGCAAGCGAGATGGCCGCTGGGGCATCCTACCTGCTCGCACTCAGTGGTGAGTAAATCAGGGCATCGCTCTCTCACTCTCTAGCCACCGGCAGCGGTGTGAACGGGTGGAATGCAGACGGGGAACGTTGGCATTGGCACAAAACGAATGGGAATTTTATTATGTACATCATTAAAATCAACTATTTCGGATTCGGATTGGAGCCTGGGACTGAAACGCCACTGATC
The DNA here is from genome assembly GCA_035046265.1 of Drosophila bunnanda. NCBI lineage: Eukaryota > Metazoa > Arthropoda > Insecta > Diptera > Drosophilidae > Drosophila > Drosophila bunnanda. The sequence goes on from JAWNOB010000075.1 coordinate 13,216,786, forward strand.
CCGGCACTGGCTGTCTCTTTCTCTCCATCTCTCTCTCTATGGCGCCCTCTCCCTCTCTGAGTGCATTTTCATGGGGTTTTCCGTGAGTTTCTCCTGCTTTTCCCTGGGATTTTGTGGGTGGCCTGCGAACTCTGTTTATTTGTTTAAAAAGCTATAAATATTGAGAACGGTTTCTGTTTATTTCTTTTTCGTTTCGGCTTTTATTCATTTAAATAATTAAAAATTGTGCTGGCAATAAATGAGAGTAATAAATGTTGAAGGAAAAATTGAAATGTGGGTAGTAAAAATTTGTTTTTAAATATTAAGGAGTGTTATTTAAGAGGGGTTTTGTAATAAATGTGATTTAAAGGGAATAATGGGGCTTAAAAGTCGAGTTGTAAATAATTTTTGTAATTAATTATTAAAGCTGTTTTAAAATTGTTTTATTAATTTTACCTATATAGCTTTTTTTAGAAAGTTTACCTCTTGATAATTTAATTTTTAAGAGGTTCCATTTATTTCAAAAGTACTTATTACCAATTTAACTTATTTAAAAACTGTAAAATTAATATCCCAAAAAATGCATTTTAAAATCCCCTTCGTGTTCTTTCAACGCCGAACTGAATTAATACGCTAATTAACATTTTAATATTATTATGTGCCTTATGTCTGCGGGCTTTCGGCCAAAGAGGGAGACGCTTAACCCACCGACGGCCCACGATTTATTTTATGTTTATCTATATAAAAATGCCGCTGTTGCTCACAATTTCCACACATATACACACACACACACCAGCAACCGGACAGACGGACAATCAGACGGTCCACATACAAATACAAAAATGCGCTTCATTTAATAATAAACTACACAAAATTTTAATTTACTCAGTCGAAGCTGTGAGCGGCCATAGGAACGAAACGGTAAATGGAACCATCGGCGGAAGCCACTCCCACAAGAGCGAGAGAGCAAGCCGACCATTAACCGTTGAAGCAGCCGCCATTGTTGAATGAGTGCATCCATGCGAGTGTGAGTGAGAGTGAGAGAAGGGAAACTCAACGCTTGAGTGAGTTTCTCAACTAAAAAGAAAAAAAATGTAATTTTCCACCACAGCTTGTTGATTTTCGAATGTGTTCCCTATTTAATTGACTTTGCTGCTTCCATAAAAATGTTAACTGCTTAAATTTTAAATCCACCAAAGAATGTCCCACCTTTTCCACCATTTTCCACTATTTTTCACTATTTATGTATATGTTTCCTAAGCAGCCCGCATCTTACGCTTTGATCTAGACAATTCAATATACATTTATGCATGGCAGAAAACATGTCATGGAATTTTTATCGCACTTAACAGATCTCAAGAAGAAAATAGGGAAAAATGTACACTAACAATTATTAAAGGGATCAGAAATTGTAATGTTTATTATAACAGTTACAAAAATCTATTATTGAATATTATTCAATAAATATTAAACAGTATTTTTTAAAGTTTATTTAAAAAAAGAAAGAAATACAATTTACTTCTTAAAATAATAGTTTTTACATAAGTATTAATAATAATAATCAAGGGCTTTAGTTCGGATTTATAGCACTTGACAGCATACAATTTGTTGCATTTTAAAATACTTATTGTTAATATTACTTTAATATTACAGCAATTTAATACTTATATTAATGTCAAATTTTGTCCAGTGTTATTACAAGGCCTCTTAAAATTTGAAGCCCCACAAAAAAAATCTAGCAAGACACTAAAAACTTGGTTAAAGATAACAAAAAACACAACACACAGTCCTAACTGTGATTGATTTATTGTTTTATTGTGCCAAAAAATAAAGAAGAGAAGATAGAAAACCAGCAAGAAGCTGGGGAGTAGAAGAAATTACAATTTACAATAGCGATAAGCAGAGAATTGAAAATCCTACTTCTGGGGCCTACAGTTTGGCTTTAACCTTTGAGCAACTCGACTCTCTGGCGAGGTTGTGTTTCGGGGTAATTAATAAATAATTTGTGAGATTTTTATTTTCCTTCACATGTTGGCTCTAAAAAATCGGAGCTCGTCCGAAGCGAACTGAAAAGTAAATAGCCATGGCTAATGTCAGGGATTGGGGCTTATGACGGACTCGAAAGGGGGTTTGAAAAGGGGGACACAGTTCATTAAACCGTATATGGAGGAAAGAGTTTACTTTTTGGGCAGTTCAAATCTTTATGATTTCATTGCTACAGGTTTCAAGGTGGACAATGGCTACTGGGCATTGTAAATTATCCAAAAAAGACAGATTTCAAAAGAAAGTATTTGAAAAAGTGTCGGGAAAATGTAAAGAACTTTACTTTAAATAAAAGATCACTATAGGTCATCATTAAAATATATTAAAGCTTGAAGTCCTCTAAATACTATTGCTGTATATCAATTATTTCCTTTAAAAATGCCATAAATCCTAATAAATATATGAGGTACTTAAAATTCAGAAACACCTTTATCTGAAATTAAATTAAAACAAAACCAACTACCTTAAACAATACCGAATTCGAAACACAACCACCCAGAAGTCTCAGTTTCGAGACTTGACCAATCTAAACAAAATTCGAAGCCATCTCCCCTCCCCCCAGAAATGCAGCCAATATTTGGTCAATAATCCTTTTCCAAATTTGAATTTCCCATTGGCCACATAACATCTGTGACTTTGTAGCACTTATAACCCAAATCCTCCCATCCCCTTGCCCCCCCCCGGAGTCCGAGACCAACTGCTGACCAATCTCTATACACAACAGAGTTTTCATTTCACACCTATTTGAAATTTGCTGTCATCTTTGCTTACTGTTATTATTATTATTATTATGATTATAATGCGATTCGGGAACGAAATTGGGGCAACCGCAGGAGAGAGACGTAGACAGGACACGCAGCTGGGACACACACACATGTGTGTGTTTTATATATATATATATATATATTGGACTTCTTTTATACTCTGGTTCGGTCAGCAAAACAAATCTCAACATTTGGCATACAATTTGCATTGTTTGAGATTGTTTTTCCAACCGCCTCCAGTTTTGTTTTTTATTTTTTATATTTTTTCGTGCAAAGTTAAGTCGGGTTGATGTATGTCAAAGTTACGTGCGCGTGTTAAAATCCTGTCTAATTTAATATCTATAAATCCCCGGCTATGACAGCAGAGGGCCCACGGGGCAAAGGGATACAAAAAAGGGGGCGGAATATATATGTATATATAAAAAAAAGGGTTATCATCGTTGGAGGGTTGCTTATCAACGTGGCAAATTGATTTGCGCTCGTTATGCGGTCACTTGGGGTACATTTTTGTTGGTCAAAATTGTAAAACCGAAATTGGCCAAACGTGCGTTACAAATTAATGTTTGTTCGGGATTTTGTTTCTCTCCTTTCACTGCGCTATTATTATATTTATTTATATATATTTTTTATTATTGGTTTTTGTTTCCTTTTTTGTTTTTTTGTTTTTTTGCAAACACGCCATAAACCCTTTTATACTTCAACAGGATGTGCACAGGATGTGCCGCCTGATGCCGAGTTATGTGGTGCAAATGCCTCTGTGGGTGCAGTTCCTTGTCCAGGGGTTGGTCAGGCAATCAATATGGTATTAGTTGGGCTTGTCATTCAATGACATCGATATGGCTTATTGATATTGATAGGAAAGCGAGGGGTTAACTTGGCCACTGGGCGCACATGGAAGCGTTGGATATATATATATAACTAGTAATTTTAATGGAAAATCAATCAATTGAGTTGGAATGTATTAATTTACTTTAATATTAGTTTATTTGTATTTGTTTTTTAGAAAACAAATTATAGTTTTTCAAGTTTGAAACATATTGTCGTTTTATTCTGTAATTTCAGTTTTAATTTTATTAAAATCGAACGACTGTATCGTACAGCAGCCGTAGGAACGATCGTTAAGCGTAGAGAAACCTGCATAACTCTCTAGCTCTCCCTCTCTTACTCTCTAGCTCTCCCGCTCTCACTCTCGACCTCTCTCCCTCTCGCTCACTCGTTATCTCTATTATTCGGTATGTCCCTCTCTCTCTTTGTGCAGCTCTAGCACTATCTGCTTCTCTGCATCGCTCTCTGCTCATCTCTGGAGATATCAATTTCTCTCTAGCTCACGCTTTCTCTGTTCTCTTCACTGGGAGAGTATAAATAATGGCAAAGGCTTCGCGCTGGCTTCAGTCTTGCCGCAGCCTCCCCCCTGCTTGCATCTATAGTGATAGTGGCAGTGATAGTGATTGCTCTTCGATCCCAAAAGTGTCATCTCACCAATGGAATAACCAGGAAGAAGCTTACTTCGTTGATAACATGAAAATGCCTATTGAAGTCATCAGGAATATAACTTTACGCTGCAAGGAATTAAGCAAATGATAACCGTCTGTTCTCTGCTGCGGTAAGTCTTCACGATCACTTTTATATTATGTTTTAAGATACTTTAGGAGGGATCAGGCCTGGGACTGGAATCAGCTGGCTTTGCTTTTATTTTCTGACTAATTCCCCTGCCATGGACTACATTACCTAATTTAAATTTAAAGAGACTTAGCAATGTGTTTGAATGATATCCACAAACGTAAAATCAAAGTTAACAGCGTAACTTAATTATACATTTTTTACGAATATTGATTTCTTACGATTGCTTAAAAACTGCTACTTTATTATACCCTTGCAGGGTATTATAATTTTAGTCAAGAGCTTGCAACGCAGTGAAGGAGTCGTTTCCGGCCCTATAAATCATATATATTTTTGATCAGAATCAACAGCCGAGTCGATCTAGCCATGTCCGGTAGAACTATAAGTTTTGAAAATTTTTTCAAAATTTTTGGAAAAATTTTAAATTTTTTTAATATAAAAACTTAGTGTGCAGATTTTTTAACCCTATAAAAACTAGCATAGAAAAGCTATCCGAATTAAAATTAATGCATTTTTGGCTTAGTTATGATATTTGAAAGACTTTAAAGTGCCCAAAAAATTAGCATTTAAAAATATGGATTTAATACACATATTTTAGGGTTTCTAATAGATATACGAAGGCCGTAAAACCAATTAATTCATTAATTTTCAATTAAAATGTTATTCAAACAGTTGAAAAAATCGTCAAAATATTTAACTTAATTTTTCAAAGTTTTATAAGGGGTAACAAAATGTACAAAAAATTAAATACATTTTTAAATTTATTACTGTCACTATAATCTTACCTGTTTTTGCGAATTATTCAACTCAAAATCTTGTAAAAAGAAAACATTTCCTATTCTCCCCCCCCGCCTTTAACCTCATTTTAGTACAATGTGAACACTTCTTTAGCAACAATTTTTATGTGCAATCATATTATTCCATATGATACTCTGTGCCACTTCCGCCTCACCCTTATTCCATAGCGGCGCTCGCTCGCGTCTCTTTGGCAGACTCATCATCTTTTTTATAGCATACTTTCGTGCGCACTCACGTTAGGTTAGAAAATGTCGCCTCTGATTGTTTTCTTATTTGTTTACACATCCGGGCTATTGACACACGCCAAAAGCACAGGAAACAGTGTCAGGGAGATGGCGGAGAGGCTGGCATATAGAACGTGCATGACATATCAAAGAATCGAAAATGCCCGGACACATGTTTCAATCATTTTCCATTTTTATTTATTGTCAGCATTTATTCTGCTGACACTTTTCTATCTCCATCTCTTTCGCTGGCTTTTCCTGTGCTTGATTCTGTGTGTGTGTGTGTGTGTGTGCTTAGAAAACAATTTGCAAATTGGTTGAAAAATCTGCCTTATGCCAAGTGGAAATCTTTGCATGAATCACTGAAACTAAATGGAAATTTATCTGACTGCCGAAATAAATGGCTTGTATGGATATTTTTCTGCCGCAGTAATTAAACAAAAATTTTGCCAACTGTTAATCAGTTTAAGAAACTGGCAGCTGCTGCAGATTTAATTTCTTAAACATGGCCCATAAATTTATTTCTCCAACTGGTTGGGAGAGGGAGGGAAAAACGTATTGAAAACCATAAAAAATAGTCAAGGAAGTAAACAGAATGAAATTGGAAAGAATTGGAAATATTTCAAGGGGGTATGTTAACTTTTTGGGAAAATTTAATTTATTTAAAATATGATAGATAAATTAATTTAATTAATTAAGGTTTTTTATATTATTAGAAATTTGCTAAGCTTTTATATATTTGTTTATCCTTTGAAAACAATTCCCTGCACTGACAATAAATAGTAGCGCTAGAACTTTGGCTTAAAATAATTAAAATTAGTTACATTTCATTTATGTTTCCTACTTTAAAATTCCTATTCATCAAAGTTGTTTTTTTTATTAAAATTCTTATTTAAAAAATATAGAGTATTCTTGCTTCTACTTGTTAATTTTTCCCTTCACTACCATCGCAGTGTTACCAATTTATGTGTAAAGTAAGCAAGTGGCGGCTGATTGGGGGTCTGGTCAGTCCACTGGCTTGGCTCTCCTCCATTTGGCAGCGCCACTCCACCCGGTTTTCCACCATTTCCCCGAGCAGTTTTTCTTTAGCCACCGCACATTGTTGCTCATGCAATTTCAATTACGTTTGCTGTCGATTTTCGAATACGTTTCGGCGTTTCAATTCGATTTGCAATCCACCCCGGCAATCAACCTTGCCCCACACCATTTCACACAGCCCCCACCAGGCGCAGCCAGCAGCCCCCCCTTTGCCACTTGATTTCAATTAAACTGAGTTGCCATTGGCGCTGACGCTTTTCGACGTGTCGCAAATGCTGCATTCAGTTTTCGCTTTTCCGCTTTTCCATGGCCTCCCAACCCGGCTTTTACCCGCCCCCAATTTTCCAAGTTTATTCGCTTGTTTTGCTTCTGTCGACTTCTGGCTGCCGCTGCTTCTTGCCATTTAATTGTTTTTCTTCGTTTTTCATTTCGTGATTTCCTCCTTTGCCTTCGAGCTCCACCACTTGACCACTTGCATTTTATGGCGACGCGGAAAAGCTGTTTTTCGCCTCCAGTGGGGTGTGGGGCGAGGCGAAGAAGGAAAAGCCATGTATTTGATGATGTTAAGTTGGTGTTGGTTGGGTGGGGCAGAAGTACTGTGGATATTATTGATATTGGAGCATTGTTGAGCACCCCTAACTTTCAGTTTTTACTTGCTTTTTTCATGTATTTATTTTTTGGTGTACTTAATTAATTAGTAAAGTTAGCATAAATTATCGTAGGTACCAAAGATCATAGAGATGGATTTTTAAATCCTGTAGCACCCTAAATTATATCATTTCTATGCTATAGCATCACAAATAAATATTATTTTCAAATTAAATTGGACTTAAAAATATCAAATATTTTCGTCTGAATTATTTCCTAATAAGTTTTCACTTCTTAATATTATGTAACCTAACCTAACGTTTATTCTTTCTATAATTTCTTAAGAATAAACCCATTCTATGCCATAGTACCCCCACAAAACCCATCTAGCTGTCCGAAAATCGCAGCCAATCGGGCGCTTTCCAATCGCCAATCGAGCGTCACAAATAAAAAGCAATGCGCTGCTTGTTTAAAACAAAGAAAATTGCCATTGTAAATAAAATAAAAGGAAAAAGAAAAATACAAAAACGAGCAAAGGGCGAAATCAAATGGAGAGAAGTAGGAGGAATTGAACACCAAAGAGCCAAGAATAAAGTTTTTCAAAAGCGATAAAAACGAAATGTCGCATATTTTTATGACAAGCAGAGGGAGAAAATTTGGGGGTAGAAATCGAGGTGAGAGGAAATTCATAAGCACATTGGCGCAAATTGAATTTGTTGAACGAAAAACAAGGGTAACTTAACAAATTACAACAAGAATATAAATAAAAACACTTTAGAACGCAAAATAAAATTAAAAGAATTCGTTTAAAAGCTTTGAAAAATTATCGTAAGCATATTTTTGGTCAAAAGGAAAAATTTGCATGCTTGTTATCCTTAAAAATATCAATATATACCTTTTCAGAATAGGGAAAATTTTTTAAACCTCTTAGACTCTGTCTCAGAAGTAAAAAATATAACACAGTAGCTGAATTCTTGGAAATGTATTTAATTTTATTATCCATTATTATATCTATACATAATTTATATATTTAATGAAAATTAACAAAATAGGGCTTTAAGAAGAAAGAAACTACCTTCGGAGAGCCGAAGATATATACTTATGCAGTTTCCAATTGAAGTATCGAATTGGAAATCTATCATAGTTAAGCTTCAAATATTTGCATTACTTGAAACGATATTTTTTGATATTTTTATATGACCATTGGAAAAATCACATCTTAAAAATTTCATAACTACGCCAAAAAACAATAATTTAATTGCACTAAAATGACTCCTTCACAAAAATACAAGCTTTTGATTAAATTATAATAAACTGCAAGGGTTTAAAGATGTTATAAATGAAAAACGAATAATAAATATAAATGCATTTAATTTTGCATTATATATTTTACAACAGACAACAGAAACTTTTGAATATTAGTGTTTCCGTATCAATTCATTAATAATTAAAAATCCAAAGAGCTATAATTTGTAACTTACTGAGCTCATTGTTTATTAATTTTAGCCAGGTACGCTCGACATTAGTTATAATCCCCAGACATTCCGCTCCTCCCATAATTATTTCTTATCTATTAACCCACATATATCATTATCAAATTGCTTTCATTGCCGCTCTGGCACTTGTGGTCTAAGGAACTTTTGCCAACTATTCCAAGTTCCTTGACTTGGCATAATTCACAACCACATACATATATGTACAGATATATGTATATATATTCAGTATATGGATGCTATAACTCACCCAGCCCGCTCGGTTCAAGTATCCACACCCGGGCACAAATCATAATCCTGATGGCCTCAGATAGAGATAAAGTAATGCGGCTGCCTTCGCTCGCTAAATGGATTTCCCAAAACATTTGCCAAGTTTATGAAAAATAATCACAGAAACAGTGGGCGGAAGGGGGGAGTGGTGAAGGGACGGTACTGGCGGCCTGATCTATATCTATATCATGCAGCGTGTGGCTGGCGTATAAAGTGCTTTTAAAAACATCCCAACGATGTCGAGTCCTGGCCAAAAAGTTTTTGGCCAAGCTTCCAGCTTGGGGGAATGGGCATGGGATGAGTGAGAGTTCTTCGCTTTGGTGGAAAAGTGTTTTTCATAAGCAATAATAATAATTTCGAGGCCGAATTTTAATTGCACCCAATGGACTCGTTGAAAAGGGGGACGGGTCAGAGAGAGGCTTCACAATGAATGGCAATGAAAACAAAAATGGGTTAGTTGATTCTAAGAGGAATTCTTATCGGGAAAATGTGTTGGAAATGTTAACTATATAACACTTGTCTAATTTATATTTATTTAAAAAATATGGGTTAAAAAAATATGTTGGGTTTGGGCTGAGAAATGCGGAATTCTTATCGGGACAATGATTTGGTAATTTTAACTATATAACACATCTAATTTATATTTATTTAAAATATGTACGGCTTAGTTGATTCTATGAGTAATTTTGTATTGGGAAAATAAGTTGGAAATTTTAAATATCTAAAGAACTATTCGCTTATTTATATTCATATTTTAAAAATATAAAAATTTAATAAATACAAAAAAATAAACATTTTTAAATATCTAAAGAACAATTCTCTAATTTATATTCATTTTTAAACAAATATGGGCTTAAAACATATGATTTCTTATTAAAATTGTATAAGTTTTTAAATATTTTCAACGAATATATATTCCTCTCTACCTTTATGCACATATTTCTTACTTCATTAAAAGGTTTATATATTTTTATATAATTTAATAACTTACCAAATGTTTTCTTAATTTTTTTTTTAATATTCATTCACTTCAATTCTCTTAATTTAAAAATATCTAAGCACTCACCTTACCTTCCCGTATCATTATTATCCTTGAAAAGGCTTTCATCAATCACATTGGGATTTCCTCAGCTTTTCCTTATGTCTACCAAACACAAATCCATTAAAATACAACGAAATTAATTATTATGTAGGTCTGTCTCGCTGCCTGTTTGTGTGTGCGTCAGGTGGGTGGCATGGGTTAAATGGGTTAAAGGGTTCGTTCCAGCTTGTTGTTGTTGCTTTTATGGCCACGTCTATTGCCTTGTCGCGTTTATTTCGACGGCGCCAACTTTCATGCTCAATTAAAACGTTTGTTTAATGAAAACAAATGCGCTTAATTAATAAACACGCATTTTGTGGTTCTCCCCCCACCTGCGGGGGGTGTAAAAGCTGGAGCGGATTGTGTAAAAGGGGTTTTCCCTTCTACGGAATATCCCCTGAATGTTTTTGGTAATACAAAAATGTCGAAAACTGTCGCAGCTGTTTACGCCGCGGTTGTTTGTTATAATGGTTGCTCTCGGTTGGTATTGTTTAATTACATTTTGTTTTAATTTTATTCCTGCGGTTGTCCTTGCCGCGATTTATAAAAATTAAGTGCCAGCCATCAGTGGGAATAATTTTAAGTATTTTGGACTGAAGAACACCCTGTTTTGGGAAAAGTCTATTTTCAAAATATCAAATGCATACCTTGAGGCTGCTCTGGAAAATCGGCTAGGTTCGAAAAGTAAACGTATTGCTGGACAGGCGCTAGAGTGGGTCTTGGTTATTATTATTTTTATAATTTTACAGGGTATTATAATTTTAGTCGAAAGTTATAACTTAATGAGGGAACCATTTCCGATCCTATAAATTATATATATTATTGATCAGCATCAACAGACGAGTCGATTAAGATATCTCCGGGAGAAAAAAAATGTGTACCTATTTTTTCAATATTTTATAAGGGTTCCAACGTTAATATTGTCTAAATTTTATTAACATTATAATTTTTAAACAACTCAAATTAAGTATGATAAAAACTAACAAAGAAAAGTTTTCCGATCTAAAATTAATGCTATTTTGAATTAGTTATGTTTTTTTAAACTTTGTTTTGTCTACTAAATTATCATTTAAAATATAGATAAATATCTATTTAAATAAAATGAATTTTTGAGGTTTTCTTGATGTCATAAAATGGCAAAAAAAACTAAAAATGATATATATAACAATTCATTATTATTCGTTATTTGAATTATCTTTTTATCCTCTCTATGAACCTAAGTTTATCTCTTTAGAGACATAACTCCCTTTCGTCTAGTTTATTTAACTTCTTTCCCCTTGCATCATTCTATATTTGTGATATTTGCAGGCATTTTTATTAATACTTGTAAATTAATAAACCAGCGCAGACCCTCTTTTATTTTTCTAGGGCTTAGTGTCCGTGTTTTATTCGATGCATAATGCATTTCCGGAACTCTATATCTCCCCCATTTTCCCAATTCGCGAACTAGACGAGGCCTAGGCTATGACTTTGGCTTTGATTGCGAGTGCGACTGTCGAGTCGATGGAATGGAATCGCTTGGGCAAGGGCTACTCATATTTATTTGTATTATTTTATTTTATTTTTTTGTTTTTGGTTTTACCCACTCCGCAGTTGACACATTTCTCGCTCGACTATCGCTCAACTTTCCCAGACTTTCTCACATAGGTCATCAGAAACGGTTGCAAAATATATATTCGGTGAATGTCTAGGTGGAAACTTCGATAACATCTCGTATTACCCGAACTTATTGCCAACCCCGCTTCGGTCTCACTTTGTCTACAATTTCAGTGGCGCTATTTAAATTGTCTTTTTTTTAGTTTTATTGCCATTTATTTTTTGTTGGGGTTATTTGGTTGTTTTAAGTTTTTTGCAATTGACAATTTCGTCATAGGCCCGCACACGTGTCTTATGGGTGATAAAATTGACGGGCCAACAGTGCGTATGCATAATTGATTGTGACTTATTTAGGTGCGTTCTATCAGCTGAATAATGCATATAATTATATTTATAGAATTTTTAATATACATATTTCTTTTGACAAAAACAGCTTCCAATTTTGTTGATCACTCTTGTACATATACCTTCCTTAATCTTAATCATTTTAACACCTATTAAAAAGTCATGTAAACACCATCCAAAAATTCATATTTTTCGGCTTATCATCTTGAATAATATCACCCACAGGCCCCGCAGATCTCTCTTGGCCGTTTCCGTTACTCATTAAACGATAAGCTCCGAAGTCCAATTAAAATTCATTAAAATGTAAGACGTATTTCCAGGTCTTATCAGGCCATTAAATGCCAACCGATCTGTAGGCAAGGTGTTGAAAAAAAAATGCTTAATGCGCAAAAAAAAAGAAACTGAAAACTGTGAATGAATCGGGAGTAAACAATATGTATATTACAGCAGCCGGAGATCGGCTGAGGGGGAAACAGACCCGTGGAGATCCCACTCAGACCACTGATTAATTATAGTGAGCACTTGTGCATATAGTACTCGTTACTATAAGGCATGATAAAGCAAATACAGAGAGAGCACAAGGAGAGATTGTGGCAATAAAGGGCAGATGATCGTCTTGGGTGCCACAGCTGTGGATGCTGCGGCGGCTGCTGCTGCTGGTGGGTCAAGTTCAAGGACAGGCGGGCTGTACGTTCAACAATAATAAATGGAAAATGAATGGAGGAGGAGGCGGCGGAGGAGGTGCAGCAGTCCGAAATGAGGGTAAGGGGTAATGGGAGCATGTGTACAGGGAGAAAAATATATTATAAACAAGTTATGGGAACTACATAATTTTTAGTAAGGGAATATATTTGATATTTATATAATATATACATTAAAGAACATTTAAAATTAGCTGCTTTTAACATTGAAATTTTTTAAAACAAACCGCTTTGATATGCATATAATATATAAATAAGTTTACACTTCTCTATAAATTGATTAAGACCTCTGATCTATTTAATTTCACTTTTATTTCACCCATCTCTTTCCAGTTCTCTCCCTATCTATCCCTGTCCCTGTCTGCCTTGTTATCTTTGGGAAGACCGCGCCCTTTGTAGATCATTGGGTCACTATGTGTGCCGATGCGTCCCTCAGCGTCACTTTACCGCTTGCAACTGGAACACAAGCAAGGCGGCGAAAAGGAAAAAAACAACAACATGAAAGGAAGCTTACTGCGGTAAGTCGAAGTTTGAATACTCTTCCCGATTGAAATTTAAGTTGATTAGAACTAAGTCAAAAAAGCATGAATTTCTCAATCTTTTGGTAAAGATTTTAATTGCTTGTCATAATATATAGGATTCTTGGCAATCATTGCCATCTTATGCTTTTGAGAAGATCTAAAATATTCTCATTTTTGAAATCGAAATTTAGCAATATATATTTTTAAACAAATCAAAGTTTAAAAAAACATAACTAGGTCAAAAATCCATTAATTTTAATACGGAAAGCCCTTCTCTATAAAAAAATTACATTTTATATCAATTTTTGATCAAATTAACGATGTAACCCCTTATAAAATTTTGAAAAAAAAATGTTTAAAATTTGGTTTCTTAAGAAACATGTCTAGTTTGACTCGCCTGTTGATTCTGATCAAAAATATATATGATTGATACAGTCGCAAAAGACTACTTCGCTTACTAAATTTACAATACCCTTTGCAAGGGTATATAAAGTGGCAAAAACAAAATAATAATAAAAGAACACTGACCACAAGAGGGGCCCCCGAAGGCTGTCTTCTCCCCGATTCTGCGAAGAAAGGAGGCGCAGAAATGAATTTGCAGCCTCGTGGGGTAATCAAGTGAGGCAACAACTGGTAACGATGCCACTTGTGCTTCTGCGCTCACTCAGACAGCGTGGAGCTTCTTCCATTGTGAACGGTGTGTGTCGGTGTGTTGTTCTGGTTGGCGCTGCTCCTTGTACCCTATAAGGCAGGGAAAATGGTCATATGACAGCTGCCACTGGGGGATATTTAAATATATTTCAATAATTCTTATAAAATTTACCTTTAGGTTAATGAAATCGGTCTTTAAACAGCTTCGCATGGGTTAGATATTTTTCAAATTAAATTTTTACAGAGCATTTAGGGTACTTCCAAGCCTTAGATGTAGCTTCTGCTCAGTCTTCTGCCGTAAGCCTCACTTTGGAGTATTCTTGCTTGTTATCAATTGTTGTTGTTGCCGTTCTACACCCTCCACACCACCTCTCTCCCCTCACTCCCCCAGTTGTTGTTGTTATTGCATTTAAGTGCAGCTTGTTAATGCTCATTAAATGTTAAGGGAGCTGTGAGCTGTGAGCTGTGAGCCGGCTCTGAGCCGATCCGAGGCTCTCCAGCTCAGCTCAGCTCCATGGCACTTGTCAGAGCCTGAGCCCTGCCACAAATTGTGGCAGAGTTGGATCCCCGGAGCTGTGGGCTTTAGTTTCATGAAATGAAGCGAGCCAGAAAGTCGCGGCGGGCGCGTTAAAAGGAAAACAACATTGCCATTCGGCACTAAAAAGAAAAATCGGAAAACACACGAAAAACGATCGATGACACAGTGAATAAGAATAAAATCCATAAAAATTAACAAACCAAAAATCAAAATAAGCAAAGGAAAAACTTAAATGTAAATTGAAAAATCAAAACAAGTTAAATAACTTCGTGTGATACCTTTTTGATACACAGAGGAAAATAATCAACCTTGTTCAAATTTATCTTTACTATTTTTCTGTATCTACAAGGTTATTAAAAGATTGATATGAGAGCTGTAGTTAATATATCATAGTGTACTTTTAGGCTAAGAATTAGAAACTTTCCCTTTTGAATCCTTTACCTTTTGACTAGAGAAAATACGCCGAATTTGTACAATACTTTGATTTATTCTCCGTGTACCACTTCATCATCTTGATCAGCTCATCATTATTGTGATCAACATCAACATTGTTGTCGTCGCGTGAAAAACCTGTTCGCTTGGGAAAAGGCTTCGTGTTGTTGTTATTGTTGCTATTATTATTGTTGTTGCTATATCTTGTGGCTATGTGAAGCTAATTGAAAAGAAGTATTAACAACGCTGCCTTTTGTTTTTATGCCTTTTGATGATTGACTGACCGACCGACCGACCAACACGAAGGAGTCGCACGAGCAGCAGGCAGTATAGGGGGCAGTCCAGTCTGCTTGTTTGTGGCATGGCATAATTGTGGGATCAACCGGCAGCAGAACCGAGCCACAACTGGCCAGTTAATTAGTAATGCAAAGCCAATGCCTACTCAGTCACTCAGGCAGGCAGTCATTCAGGCATTCAGCCATTCAGTCACTCAGTCACTCAGTCAGTCATTCAGGCAATTGCTTAGAAATTCGATTTGTATTTCCACTGATCGACAGGATAAGAATTCATCCGTCTCGGAGGAGAGCGTGTGAATCCCCCAACCAGAGATGAAGATACGCGGGAATCGTATCTAATGTGACAGCTGAGGGTAGCTAGATAAGTATCTACAAGATAATAAGAGGCGGTAGGATGTCCAGATGCATTTATATATGGCCAAGGGGGAATTAAATTGACAGAAGGTGATGCAGGTAATCTTCAAGGAGTGTAAGTTAATTACCAGGATTTACTGTTCTTTAAAATAAAGGGTAAAACATAAGTTTGTATATATATATATTTCTTTTTAAATATTTACTACCTTTATTTAATATCTAAAATAATAAGTATAAATATTTTAATGTGAGAACAAACCAAATAACTCTGTATTACTCAGTTTATTTAATAGAACTGTCGATAATCTAAAACGATTATATTTTGTTAAAGAAGTTTTCATATTTAACTTTACGATCTATATTTACTAGAACCCAATGCAAAAATTACATTGTAGGTATTCTATTAATTAAATTAATGCTTCGTAATAGGAAGGCATATTTCCACATTAAGGACGCTTTTTAAAATGAATAGTTTTTTAGTAGATTTAAATTCTACAAATTAAAACTTAACCATTATTTTATTTAGACAATCTCCGATTATTTTCCATATCCCCTTAAAATCCTAAAAAGAAATCGAAAGAATATCCTTAGATTTTATATCAGAATTTCCTGTCCCATTTGTTGACAACCGATTGCTCCATAAACAACATGTCTATAGCGTTGTGAATGGGATATGTCTATTTCCATCTTCTTGCATCTGGCATCTATATATCCTCCGCCGATCCAGACGAGCGTGCACACATGCGCATTGTTTGGCTTTAAAACAACACGACCACAACTCTAATTCGCATTAATTTAAAACTCAATCAAGGCAATTAGCGCGCACACTGGAGCGACACTCACGATCAGCCCCCTCTGGGGTTCCTGTCCCCCCTCCTTGATCCTCACCGCGCCACGTCCCTGCCCACACACTGCACACGCATGCACGAAGGATTGATGTGTTAATAGAGATGGGGTGTCTGGGCTGTGGGATATCCTGGCAGTTACTTATTTATTTATTTATTATTAAAACTTCAAATATGTAGGTACTAATGTTATTACTTTTTAAATTTCATTCTAAATTATAAAAATGAAAAGGAATATATTATTAGACAGCCATAAAACATAACCCAGTTGTTCCTTAAATAAAAGATAGCATACTTTCTGGCGCATTCCACTGAAATAGGTTTAATAGGCCAACTTCAACCTTTAATTAAACAAGTTTTTTTTAGAAATCTTTTAGAAAGGGTTTCGAAATCAGGAATAGTAATTTTCCCATATTTATCAGATATATTCTGTTCAGAATAAACTATAAGGTTTTTTAGGAAATTCCTAATTATTTCCTATTTAAAATTGCTAATACGGCCAAACCTAATTCTCCTAATGATAATGAACTTTTGTATATAAAGATATTTACAAATCTTTTATATACTTTAACTAGTGAAAAATAAGTATCTTAAAAACTATACATTTACCAGCTAAGCAGGAAGCGTGGGAAAATATATAAAAAAAACAAATTAATACTCGTGATAAACACTCCTCCCATCCTCCTTGTCACATACACTGCCATCCATCATACCCCAGAGCTCCACGAGTGGTCGAGGGTATCTTACATAAATCTCAGCCAGTGGCAACATTGTAACATAGTCGACTCTCTGTCGGATCAGACGGAGCGACATCCGGACAGCCGGTCGCACAGCTGATTCCGATTCTCGAGACTCGCTCGCCGCCTGGGCGAACCAGTTATATCGCACTATACTCTATATATGCTATGCTATATGGAGTGCAACCTACCTCACGCTGACAAGCTGACACGAACACACGCGAACACCCCTCGCTCCCTCTCTGTGTGTGTCTCATACCACACACACAGCTGCCGTGTGTGAGTGTGTGTGCGAGTGTGTTGTTGTTGTGTTGCATAAATTTGCCAGAAGTAAACATTTCAATAAGCCTTGGAGGCATTGTTTCTTGGCAAACTTTCATTGAGATTCTATATGCGAGAAAAAGAAGAAGAATCGGCGAAGATTACGCGCACACATGGGTTCTTATCAGCGGCATGGGGAATACGAGGAAGAGGAAGCACCGGGAGAGCAAGTGTACACAGAGAGCGAGAGTGATCGATACAGTGGAGATTCTATAATTAAAATCACGAGGAATTTAATTTAATGAATTTGATATTTTGAATATATTTTAATTTTAATTTTAATTATAACTTCCAGAATATTAATTATTTCATTTTTTTAATATTATCTCAGTACCTTTTCAATTAAGTTAAGTTCCTTGAACTAAAATCAGTACAGAAATCACTGCTTAAGTGTCCTCTACTAATTGCATTTAAATAAGATTTTTATTAAGAATTTATTTTAAATCGTCATGTATATATTTGCTCATAGAAAGCTTAAACTTATTTTCAATCAAAACTTTATATATTTATTTAAAATTATAATATATTTTTTAGCTCAAAGAAAGCTTTAATTTATCTTCAATAATAATTCTAATATAATTATTTGGCTTTCTAAAATTTAAAGAATTTCATAAGTTTCACTAAAATCATATAGTGCTACAGCAGTTATTTATGTATTTACAGGACATTTTCATTTAATATTTAAATACATATATTTAACTTTTTTAAATCTAAATTATATTAGCTTCCTTACAATCATAAACTCATAAAACACCATAGGACAGTGTATACCTTAGCGAAGTTCGACTGTAAACCTCTCACACAGAGACAGAACATCAGGGGAACCCGGTGAGCGGGAGCAGCAGGCACGAAGAACCTTACTCACTGCAAACGGATTCGAACAGCTGGTCCGAAGATCGGTTCGAGATCGGCCACAGATCGATCTATTGATTCGATGGATCGATGGGTGGATCGATCGATCGGCGGAGGCACTTGTTGCGTGGTGGCTCGGTTCGGGTCCGGTATCGGTTCTCTATTAAATCACCTCGGACATCGTGAGTGCCCGATCGCAATCGCGATCGTTTTTGGGCTCGGGAAATGCGAGAGTGTGCGAGTGCCGAGTGATCTTGCTGTGTGTGTGTTCGGGTGTGTGTGTGTGTGCCTGCGTTGGGCTCGGCTCAGCTCAGAATTTCCCCCATTCATAGTCAGTCTTTGACTAAGCGTGGCTGTCGTCGCAACCAAGTGATCGTGGAGGAGCCAGGTGGAGATCGGAGATCGGAGATCGCGCTCGGATTGGGATATTGATCGGGATTCGGGTACCGGGACAAGGAGGTGACTCTTTTTGGGGCAAGGTGTCTCGCTTTATATTGTTTATAAACAAATAGTAGTTGGACATTAACAATTATGATCGATCAACGAAAACAACAGAGTTCAAAAGTGCAATGTCTGTCTGTGATTAGAAGTTTCTATTGTGTTTTGCTCGCCGCCACATCCAGAAACTGCGATTAAAGGTTGCTTGGAATGCCAACAGCAAAAGCTTTAAATAACAACAATTCATAAATGTGCAATATAACAACTGAAAGTGATATTAAAATATTTGTAAAATATTTGCAATGTTCTAAATTGAAAGTTCAAAGTGATGAGCCAAGCATTAGAGATGCAGTGCAATTAGAAATGTCTACACATCGCGGATCTAGCCGGTAGAAGGATATAACTTATTGGTTTCAAAACGAGAACACCGAAAACCGGTAAGTGTGATTTGGAAGGAGTATAAATATATAGTTATCTGGGATGTTTAGATATAGATTTATTAAAAAATAAATTCCTATAATGAATGATATATAGGTATAATGATATATAGGTGGTGACTCGTGAAAGTCACTAATAAAACCAACATCATCCATTTCCACATCATATAAAATTCCCTGAAATAACAAATAAATTTATTAAATATTTACACAACCGCAGTAGTTAATCATAAAATTCAATACCAACTTCAACAAAATATATAACAATAAATATATATGTTTTTATGTATACATTTCTGTGTATATATCTTGGAAAAATAAATCGTGTTATACTTCGGCAAACAAACGCATTAAATTGCAATTAGCCGCCTCTCAGCTCCAGTTCTCTCTCTCTCTTCTCGCTTCTCACGGCTGTCTCGGGGCTCCATTTATTTATTTATTAATTTTTTCCCCATTATTATTTCATATTTATCAGCGAGCACGAGCGTTTTCAAGTGTAACGCAATAAGAAGAAATAATAATAATAATAATAATTTTTTGATGATTTTCTTTTGTTATCAATTATGTGAGAGAGCCTCAAGTTCATTATCATCGTAAAACAAAAAATACAAACAAAAAATCGCCATCAGCTGGAGCCTCTCCTTTTTGTTGTTATTTCATCTGGTTCGAGGGGAAAAAAAACGGATTGTAAATTCATAAAATATCTCCTCTTTCCAAAGTGAATGTCAGTCGATTACGTTTTTATTTGAATTTTTTGTTTCGTATTTTTTGTTTTATATTTTTTATTTGTTTCCGTTTTTATTTTGTATTTTTGTTTGGTACAAATTGCGAATGCAACGTGCATTGACCGAGAGATTATAATTATTTTGGGGTCGATGATGATACATTTGCCTGAGGGTTGGGTCTTTGGGGAAACAGTGGGTGGAAATTTAAGGCTTAACAAGTTTTGAAATATATATCATAAATATTTTAATGAGATTTGTAATAATAATAAATTCTCTTACCTCGTTCCCTTTATTTTAATTGATTAATAACACCAAAAATTTAAATATTAAGTACATTTTATTCACTTTTCATTGGCCTGGTTCTACTGTATCGAGTCGCACGCCTTCTTACCTTGTTCGAGTGTTATATAAATATCCCTCCTGCCTTTTTAACCGAAACTCCACGCGAATTCCGCGACATTGTTCTGCGATCATTTTTCACCTTCCTTTTTCGATTGGATTTCGATCAAGAACCCAGCTCGGGTGTTGGGCCAAAAAGTTATACCTTCTTGGCGACAGGCTGTCCAAAGAAGGCACCTGCAAATAAGTTCAAAAAGAACACATCCCAGTTAACAATATAATTAAGCGTAAGTGCGACGTTGCCAAAAAAAAATAAATATATAAGAAACAACAGAAAACCACGCGACGACAGGCCACAAAATGTGACACAAAAACGGAAAACTGAAATAAGTTCTACCAACGTTTTTGCAAAATAAACAAGTTTATGTTTTCATCAGAATTTACATACATCTTATATATAAATCCGAAATATATATATTCATATATATGCCGAGTGATTCTTAATTCGGCATTTATCCGTGGCTATTTTTATTGGCACATTTTTCACATTTATGCAAATCGAAAGCCGAATCGAGAACCCAGCGTTTGGGCCGCTGCGCAGTTACAGAAGACCCGAGCTCAGCTCAAACGCCCGCCGATCCGCGATTCGCAATCCGGAGACCCGACATCAGCAGATTATGTCACTATATATATAGATATATGGATATATATACATATATATCTAGAGTGCACGCCGAGCTCCGAAAGCCGCGTGCCGAGATATTATGGCTTATGGCTCATGGTCACGGCCACCGTCGACAAACGGGAAACTTGGCTTAACAATTTTCTTTCCTCGGTCAGCTGTTCCCGCCAACGTTTCCTTCTTTTGCCAAAAAAAAAAAAATACAAGTACAACAAATACTTGGACGAAAAAGAGTTAACAGAGAGTGGTCTATACAGGGAGAAATAGGCAGAGAGATCTATAAAGCCATATCTATTATTTAAATCTTTAATTATTGACACACGAGCTTGATTTATTTTGATTATTTAAATTGATTAAGGGAGCTGATTATCCTTAAAATGTATCTTAATATATTAAATCAATTACAAATTGTTTTAAAACAAGTTTAAAACTCAAAAAGCAGGGCTAACATTTTATTAAAAATGGTTTGCCCAGCTTATCCACTATTTTAATAATGATTCAACATAATTTTTTCCAAGATCCATCTATTATTTAATAACTTTAAATATTATAAATTTTTTTAAATCATCTAAATCTATTTATATATAATAATATAATATTCTCCATGTGTCTACCATTATCTAGACTTTGGCTTTAGCCAGGTTCAATGTACGGACAACGGCGTGCCAACGCCGAGCGACAAAGTAAGCCTCGCAAATAGAAATAGAGAAATTTTCTCATTAGATTTTTGCCGTTTTGCTGCTTCTATTTCTTTTATTTATTTTTTTTTGGTTTCTTTTGCAAAAAGCCTCGTTCGAAACAACAACCAAACTTGCTTTCCATTCTGGAACCCGCCGAAGAACCAAGTTTGGCTCAAAAGCTGGCCTCGTACGTTAGAAAGGCATTAGAAGTTGGCTTGGCTAAAGAAAAGTGAAAGAACCAGTGAGAGATGTAAGATATTTAGTAATTTACTCTGGAAAAATTTAATTAATAATTTGTTTAAATAATTAAAAGTATTTTAGAGCCTGCAGGAAATTCTTAAGGATTATAGAAACCTTATAAAAACCTTTCTTCAATCTACAAAGGAAAGAATTTTACCAGAGATTCCTTTTCCTTTAAATACACCTTTCCCCAAGCACTTTCTTTGGCCCTAGACAACATATATTGAAAGTCTTTCACAAACCTAAAAAATTTCGAGACCGATTCGATAATTCTTGTAGCCATAAACTTCGTTTTCTTTCATGTCATTTTTGTGTTGTGGTAAACAAAAAGCCAAGTTAATGACTGCAGAACCACCCGGAATAATCAATAAGAAAGCAAGAAAACAAAATACAAAGAAGAAAAATCGAAATTTTTATTTGCGTCTTAACCTAATTAGGAGAACCTGGAGAAATGACGATCAGGTATTGTGAAATTCCAAGATCAAAACAGAGTGCGGTGAAAGACAACAAAAGATACGAGAAAGAACTTTCCCATCGATTCTCGCTTTACATAATAATCGGTTACATAATATGCTTTCTACCCACCGCTGGGTGCTTTCTTCTCCTTCTTCTTTTGGCCTGGAGCTGGTAGCTGGTTTCCAAGCCGGTTTTGGCCAGATGCTTCCTCCTACCTTGCTGCTTCTAACGCAACTCTAACGATGAGAATGGAGAATGGAGAACGGAGTGGAGCTGAGCTGAGCTGAGCTGGCTGGTGGATCCATCTGCATATTAATCAGAGAGTTTGCCAGAGCGAAGAGAAGGGAATTCGCAAGAATTCTTATTAAAAAGCGAGTTTGCGGCTTTGTTGTTCTAACCACGTTGGAAAAGTGAGAAGCGCAAAGAACGGCGCACGCGTCGCGCTGAGAAGCGATCTCATGATGAGATGAGGAAGTGATTAGGCCCCCAAGAAGGAAGTGCTCGACGCAGATGTCTATGATTTGTATTTCCAGTTTATTTTCTTCCTTCTGTGTTCTCTATATATCTTTTATTTTTCGCACAGGCCTATCTAACGAATTTGCATTAATAGCCATGGATTTGCCACACCTCTTCCCGCCCAAAAAAAAGAAATAGAATCCATGTGGCGTCACGTAGATAAAGTCATCAGTTACCTGGCTTCTTATCTGGTTCTTTTGCAAATACTAGGCACTGCTACCAGTTTTTTCTTTCTTCATTTTTTGGTAGCCCAAAGTCACCGTGAGGTTTTCTTTTTCGTATTCCGTATATATATTTCATTATTTGTCTATGTGGCCCGAGCAAATATTAGAATCGATCAACTATCTATGGTTTTTTTCATTCAGTTTTTTTTACTTATTCATTAATCACTGCGAGCAGGTAACCCCCTCGAGCCATAAATCGGTTTCCAGCTTATTTATTTAGTTTCTTTTTATATCCGGTTGGCAATAGGAAAATCTAATAATAAAAAAAGGTCTCGGTCTCGAGTCTAATAGGAAAGGGGAGAACCTTTTCCCTTTTAAATTCTATAGCCTATAATAATCCAATAAGAAACCCTAGTCTGGTTGCGTTTTCTTTGCCTTGAATTTCTGGAAGGGAAATTGAAAGAAAACGGGTTTATTTTTATTTATTTTTGGGCATAAAATAGTTAAGTTAAGGTAGGCCTACATCGAATGATAAGATAAATACGATTACTTATAAATATTCATAGTTGGAATTGAGTTTATTATTACCTTCTTCTCTTCATTTCTTCTCAGTTCTGGTACATTTTTTATACCCTTAAGACATTGTGAGATTTAGAGCTTATTATTATTATTCCAGACATCTAAGTGAGCCCTCTATAAACATTGTATTATATGGAATTTTTGCAATCTGGCGAAATTCGCAACACAATCATTACACAAATTTTTTTCGGCTATTAACCTTGAACTTTATCACACCTGCTGGCTGGGCTGTTTATCTTATCTCGGTGTGGAAAGCACGCATAAAGCTTGTTTCTTGCCTTGCAGAATAGCCAAGTATCGAGAACCGAGAACAAAGTGTTATCGCCAGCCTGGGTTGGCAATTATAATGCAAAATCGATGATCAACCAAAGTCAGCCAAATACAAATTAGTCGACCGGTTGTCTGGCATCGGGCCGAAACGTACCGAAACCTAAGGCCAGACTTCAATTAGAGGCCTAGAATCGCTGGGGCGACAATTAGCATAGCATAAGTCTGGGTCAAGTGGATTAACCGACTCAGACCCCTCCCCCGAAACTTGTGTTTACATTGCAGCGCCCCCATGGTAATGGCCGTGATACTGTTGCTGGCCCTGGCACTGGTACTCGGCTGCTACTGTGCTCTCCACCGTCAGAAGCTGGCCGAGATCTATCTCCGTCCGCTGCTGAAGGACACCCCGCTGGAGGATTGCTACCATGCAGCGCCGATCGAGTCGCCGGAGGCAACCAAAAGGAGGCGGCGCCGTGGCATCTGGGATATTCCAGGACCCCAGAGGATACCCTTCCTGGGCACCAAGTGGATATTTCTTGTGTTCTTCAGGCGCTACAAGATGACCAAGCTGCATGAGGTCTATGCGGGTGAGTTCATTTAACAAGGGTTTCTTAGATATTAGATTTATGAGTAAAATATATATTTAATGTAGGCAATTCTTGGTCTTTTGTTTAACTCAAAATTATACATAAAAATAACTCAAGAAATAACTCAAGAACTCTACAATTCAGATCTCAATAGGCAATACGGCGACATAGTCCTTGAGGTGATGCCCTCGAATGTCCCCATTGTCCACTTGTACAATCGCGAGGACCTGGAGAAGGTTCTAAAGTATCCCAGCAAGTATCCCTTCCGACCGCCCACCGAGATCATTGTGATGTACCGCCAGTCCCGACCGGATCGGTATGCCAGTGTGGGGATCGTTAATGAGCAGGGTCCGATGTGGCAGCGCCTCCGATCCTCGCTAACCTCCAGCATCACTTCGCCAAGGATACTGCAGAACTTTCTGCCCGCCCTCAACGCGGTCTGTGATGATTTCATTGAGCTACTCAGGTCCCGAAGGGATCCGGTGTCCTTGGTGGTGCCCAATTTCGAGGAGCTGGCCAATCTGATGGGCCTCGAGGCTGTCTGCACTTTGATGCTGGGTCGGAGGATGGGCTTCCTGGCGGTGGACACCAAGCAGCCGCAGAAAATCAGCCAACTGGCGGCGGCCGTCAAGCAGCTGTTCATCTCGCAAAGGGACTCCTACTACGGACTGGGCCTGTGGAAGTACTTCCCCACCAAAACCTATCGAGAGTTTGCCCGGGCCGAGGACTTGATCTATGAGTAGGTACACACACCTATCTTGGGCTTTTGTAGCTTTTTCCCCCGAATCTAATCGGTTTTTTTTCCTATAAACTCCAGTGTGATCTCCGAGATCATTGATCATGAGCTGGAGGAGCACAAGAAGTCGGCGGCATGCGAGGATGAGGAGACGGCGGGCCTGCGCAGTGTCTTTCTTAATATACTGGAGCTGAAGGATCTGGATATAAGGGACAAGAAGTCGGCCATTATAGACTTCATAGCTGCGGGCATTGAAACGGTGGGTGTTAACTTATACATTTAATAATTATAATTAATTATATATATTATATATATTATATATTAATTTTGTATATGCTTTTCAGTTAGCCAACACCTTGCTGTTCGTACTGAGCTCAGTCACTGGCGATTCTGAGGCCATGCCTCGCATCCTCAGCGAATTCTGCGAGTATCGGGATACGAACATCCTGCAGGATGCGCTCACTAATGCCACGTACACAAAGGCCTGCATACAGGAATCCTACAGACTGAGGCCCACGGCCTTCTGCCTGGCCAGGATCTTGGAGGAGGATATGGAGCTCTCGGGTTACTCGCTAAATGCCGGGGTGAGTGACAATATCACATCTTACATAGGGTATAGAGCTTCAATTCGAATTCTACAAGTTAATGAGTTATTCAATAAATATTTTTGATTATAAATTTGAACATAACTCATCCCCAGACCGTGGTGCTTTGCCAGAATATGATTGCCTGTCACAAGGACACCAATTTCCAGGAGGCCAAGCGATTCTCGCCAGAGCGTTGGATTGATCCGGCCACGGAGAACTTTACGGTGAATGTGGACAGTGCCAGTATTGTGGTGCCCTTCGGTGTGGGTCGACGGACGTGTCCTGGCAAGCGATTTGTGGAAATGGAGGTGGTCCTGCTGCTGGCCAAGGTGAGCAAGGACTTCCATTATTAAAGATCCCCAAGTTAGACTTACAAGCTATCCTTTTAGATGGTTTTGGCCTTCGAAGTGAGCTTCGTAAAGCCCCTGGAAACGGAGTTTGAGTTCCTTCTGGCCCCAAAGACCCCGCTTAGCTTGAGGCTCAGCGATCGGGTCTTTTGATGCTCGCGGAGCTGAGGCTGATCTGTCCCAAAACATTGCCTAACCACGGGCGTTAAAAAATCTAGGAACTGAACCACTAAGTGAAGTATAGTGTAAAATATGAATAGAGAACCTATATCCCTTATATATCCTTGATGAGCCCAGCATCAGCGGCAGCCTAGTCCTGTGAAGCAATCTAAAGCAATTAATTAAACGCAATCAATATAATTTTACATATTTATGCTGACTGGATGTATAGTTCTGTTTGTTTTTAATAATTACACACAATTATCTTAGTTATTGTTAGTAGTTAGAGACTAAGTAGCAGCAATTGTTTTTGAAAGACTGTGTTTAAGTTTTGTGTTTTGATATTAACAACGTTCTATTTCCTGTATATAGTCTTGCAAATTTGTCATTCTATTTGTATGTGTGTACAGCTTAATTTTAATCGTATTTATTCAAGTGTTTATCCTACAGCTAAGTGTATTATTTCATCTCTATATCTGTGAATATATTTTTGTTAAAACGAGAGAACTAATATTCAAATGAATTATAAGAAATCAAAAGTTAAAAACGAAATATCAAAGTATCTTATGTTATTTTATGGGAATTGTTGAACATTTATATAAATAATTATAAACGATTTACAGTGAAGTCCTTTTTTGGTTTGAGAATAAACTATTCATTTAATTTTCTGGGATTTTGCTTGAATTTATCCCTTAGTTTTCACCAAAATTCGCATATGCTCATTGTCTTTCAGCTTTTAAATGGTTAATACATTTATTATTTTTATTAAAAAAAATTATAACAATGGGAAAAACGTTTTATAAAGATATTATTATATTTTCTTCCGTTTAATCTTTAAAATTAAAACCTACTTTTATTTGGTTGAGGCCTTCACTAAGTAAAGGAATTTTAATATAAACTGTGTACAGTCGTGTTCCCATTTTTGTACAGTCGTGTCCCGTAAAGCCTATTTATTTCTTTATTTATGTAATTGGTTGAACATTTTTTTTCATGAAAAATAATAAAGAAATAGAACCAAAAAAAATATATTCACATTTTTCTTAAGTATCTTTCTTTTTATTTTCTTAAATTTGGTTCAGTCCTTCACTATAAATACAGGGAATTTTCATATACATAATGCACAGTCGCTTCCCATTAAATGAAATATTTACTTTTATTTTCGTTAAAGTTTAAACAAACCCCACAGTTGATTGCTTTATTTCCGTGTATTTTAGGTGTTAATTTGTATGTCGCCATAAAATTATTCAATATTTGTTTAGCTTTTTCAAAAGAGAGAATTTACACAGAAAATAATATTTAAAATCAAGCGTTTTAAGCCGGATTATATTAATTTATTTATTAGAACAGCATCAGAATTTTTATTAATCATTTTGAGACTATTCGGGATTTAATTACAATGTTTCCGGATTCCTAAAGCCCCAAGCTAAGAATTTCTCAATTAAAATCGGGGTTAAAAAAGTCACAAATTCACTATAAATAAGGGTTACTTTATTCCAAACTCTTTTTTTCTGTGTAATTTACTCTCTTCGCCTGAATTGAATTCTCTTTCGTTCGCTCACTTTGCTCTTTTTCTTGGGCTGTGGCTGGGGCTTGTTTGGCGGGCTTTGAGATTCAGTTTTGGGCTTTCAGTTACAATAGTTGTTGGCGTGTCGTCGGTTTCAGAGCGTTTCGAAAACCCAATTTCCGTTCCGAGGCGCAGTTGAATAAAACTTGGCTGAAAATTTGGAAAAACTAGTTAACGCGCGCGGAAAATACCTGAAAATTCAGCCTGTGTGTGTCCGGGATAATTAACTCAAAAGCTAACCCCTTCAACCATTAGCTGCACTTGTGTTTGCACCTCTAAACGAATATATTCTGAAAATCTGAAAAATGTAATAAAACAGTAACCCAAATTTTAAAACAAAAAAAAAAAATGAGAGGAAAACTAAAACCAGTTTGTCATTTGCTCATCAGCAGTAACTAATTTTGTAGTAAAGTTGGAAATGCACTGAACCTCTCGCCAAAGGGAATTAATCATCTTCGGTGTCGATCTGGAGATCTGCGGAGTCTGTGAGATCGCAGGGCCCCACCCAGAGCTAATTGTACAATAAACAGGGGACAAACAATACTATATATACATCAGCAAGACGATCGCAGCACTTTTGTTGTTGTTCTTTTTGTTAGACATGCTAATTTTGCACAAATTACACAGACACTGGCTAACACACAAATTAGTTTGTTTAATGTGACTCACTGACAATTTTCTCACCGTCAAAACGGCCCCTCCCCACCGATGCGATGACTTTAATTAGTTGACAAATACTCGGGGTTAATGCAACAGATATATAGACATATATAGTTGATGAAGAAATAATAATTGATTATAGAAATATAATAAAGGAAAGTTAAAGTTAAAGTTAAAACTATAACTATATTCGGAAGCTTAGAAAACAAGAAAAATACAATATTTTCCATTGAAATAAAAGCAAGCAATCAAGCAAGAATTGCTGATTTTGCCTTAATAATTGTTTTTTTTTTAAGTTAATAAATATTAGGAAAATGCATCAAGCCATTGAACACAAATTTAATTCTATTTAGCAACGACAAATAAATAAAATGCAATATTTAAAAAATCATACGCATTGTTTATGACAAAAAACCCAACAGTTTATTAAGCAACAAATAATTACGATTCTAATTATTCTTATTATTTTTTTTTTAATATTATTAATAACATAGTTATGTTATATTTTACAAACAAATATTAGTTTGATTAACACTCAATTACGGGACCTGTCATCCCTTGGGAACTGAACCCCTTTTCAATCCTTTACCAATCCGCTTTATGGACACTGACCTTCAATGACAGCCCCCCAGGCGAACCCATGACACTAAGGTAACAACAAAGGCGAAACAACACAATGAGAGTGACAATAACCCCGGTGTACCTGTTAGTGCCTGTAGTAAATCCCGACCAGCCTTGGCCAATTGCTTTGGCATTGAATTCGCCAGCAGCAACCCCCGAGAGAAACTCCCTCGGACAGGCAACCACCCCCAAGGGAGGGACCCATTCCGCCCACATCGCAAATGTTGCATGTTCACAGCTAAAACAAAGCTCAAGTCGGTGGCTAAGAGCGGTGTGGGACTGAATGAGGTCAAAAGCAACAACACTTGCCACTATTGGCAAGAATATATGGAAAAACCATTGCAAAAAAGTGCAACGTGAGACTGCTAATTAGACTATGACACTTGGGGATACCCTTTTAGAAGGAAGAATTTGAAAATAATATAAGAAGGATTTAATAATTCTTTAAAACTGATTTTCATTACTAAATTATAATAATTTAGCTTTAATATGTAATATATTCATCTAATTGAAGTCAGACTCGGTGAAGGAGTCATTTCCGACCCTATAAATTATATATATTCTTGATCAGCATCAGCAGGGGAATCGATCTAGCCATGTTCTTTAAGAAAAAAAATTTGGCCAATTTTTTCAAAATTTTATAAGGGGTTACATCGTTAAAAATGTTAAAAATTGGTGAAAATTTTATTTTCTTTAAATATTGAATCGAGTATGCAGAAATTGTTACCTAATAAAAAGCAACATAGGAAAGCTTACCGAATTAAAATTAATCATTTTTTGACTTAGTTATGGTAATTTTAAATTTTTATTTATCCAAAAAATTTTCATATAAAAATCTCAATAAATAATGATTTAAAGTATGAGAATATTCCAAGTCTTCTCTAAGGCATAAGATTTCCAAATACTTACATATTATTATTATTAGCTTATTTATAATTAAAAAATGATATTGTGACCCTGCTCCAATAGCCAAATGCAAGGGTATACAAATTTCGGCTTGGTTCTTGGTTTTAGGTTTAAGCAGCCTTAAGCTGTCGCAGTTGAAGTATAACTTTATTGTGCATTAGATACACCCCTTAGTGAAAGGGTATTTTGCTTGTTTTGGAAAATGCAGCTGGAAAATCGCAAGCAACGACTGCCCTTTCGATGGGAGAGAAAACTTGGGCGCTGGATGGATGACCAGAGCCAGAGCCAGAGCCAGAGCCCAAGTACAGTAGGCGCCTTAACATGTGTACGTGTGCTTCTCGCGGCTCTGCAACCAGTTCTCCGTGCTGTGCATATCAATGCGAGTGTGAGGGGGAGGCAAACGCAGAAGGCTGAACGCTGAAAACAAGTTTTGTTGCATTTTTCAATTGCGATTGAGCGCCGAGATATACAAAGACGTATTCTGAGATCTCTCTAGTTGGCAGGAAATTGCAAATGAGGCTTAATTAAAGTGAAAAGCTCCTCGAAGGGGGCCCCCGAGAAGCCAGGAACCAAAACAAAACCGAGAGCCGAGCTGCTGGCCAAGTCATTGACCCAAAAGTCGGACGCAGACAGACCAGTTATAGGGCTGCTTTAAGTCGGAACAAAAGGAAAAACGAGAACAGGAGTTCCTTTCGAAACGAGGTTAATTCACAGTGAGGGCCAAAAAGTTAGGCCCGCCTTTTCCTTTCACACAAAATCCTCTCTGAGGGCGCGCAAACTCAATACAGGTGTGGCTGGCACTGAAGCCTCTCTATGTCTCTTTCTCGAACTCTCTTTGATCTTCTCTCTTGGCCAAGTTATCTTTGGTTTCCCCGAAAAACCTGTTCTTCTTGGCCAATACAAATTTGTTTACATTTTTTTTTGTGCTTCGTGGCTTGTTGCGTGTGTTTTGTTTGGTTACTGCTGTTTTTTTTTAGGCTTTCTTCTAAGCGCCGCCGAAAGAAACTTGTTTTTTTGTATTATTTTTCTCTGTTGGTTTTTTGGTTCAGGGGGGTGGTGGTGGCTTGAGTGTGGGCCAAAACGTGAAACATTCGTTAGCAACACAACACGACACACACATACCAGTTAACACGCAAGCAGTTAAGAGCTGGAATTCCAATCTTGGAGAGCTGCAAACCCGAAAATTAGTGAGGAGTTTCAGTTTTTGTGTTTTTTAAGGGGATGAAGTTATGGGAGTTTATTTAAAGTATTTTTTTAAATGCTATAGAAATTTTTGAGCTATAATAAAACTATACTTTTGTATGTAAAACATCACAAATTTGTCAAACTAAAAATATAATTAAAATCATATAAAAAATAAAATGGTTTAAACCCATTATTATACCCTTTCAGGGTCAGAAGCTTGTAACACTATGAAGAAGTCATTTCCGACCCTATAGATCATATATATTATTGATCAGGATTAACAGCCGAATCGATCTAGCCATCTCAGGATGAAAAAAAATTTTACCCATTTTTTCAAAATTTTATAAGGGGTTACATCGTTAAAATTTTCAAAAATTGTCAAAATTTTTAATTTTTTAAATATTTTAATTGAGTATCTGGATCTGTTAACCTAATAAAAATTAACATTGGAATACTTTCCGAATTAAAATTAATCCTTTTTTGGCGTAGTCATGAGTTTTTAAAAACTGCGATTTGTCGAAATAATTTATATAAAATGCTTAAGATAGATTAAAAAAAATGGCAATATTTTAAGCGTAATTGTGATGAATTTTTAATTTCATGCTATAATTTACTTGCAAGCTGCAAGAGTATATAAACTTCGGCTTCCCGAAATTAGTTTCCGTTCTTGTTACCAATTTATGTTGGTTACAATATTGACTTTCATTTGGCTTAAAAAAATAAAATTATGAACAAAAAATCAAAAGATACCTTCTCGATTATATATTTTATATATATTTGAAACCTTTCCGTTAAAGAAATAATTACTTAGCATTATCTTTATTACTAAAACCAACAGAAGTCTGTGTAATCAATTATTGTTTACCTTTTGGCTACCAGAACCTAGACACTAAAATGTTCATTAACTTCCGAGCTGAGTTTATTGACAGGGAGTGCCTGCCTTGTGCCCATTGTTTCCTTCCCTATCCCAATCTGTGGCTATATCATTTCCTTTTCCAACTTTACTACCAACTTTTTACGCAGTGAAAGTTATGCGTGACCCTTTTTTAGAGTTTGTTGATTTGAGTTCGTTGGTTTTCAGTTTCATTTCAGGTTTGACTTATATTTTTCTGGTTTTCGGGTTGCATTTTAATTGTTGTTGATGGGGTTACACATCGCGGGGTTAACTAGTGCACAGAGTCGTCCCCACCTCCGCACGTTTACTGTACGTGCCTCTGGCTAATTTCTGTTTTTTTTTTTATGTTTTGTTCTTTATGTTGCAATTAGCTTCAATCAATGAGGGGGACCGACGGACGACGCAACCATGGAGTGGTTCCATTGTTGATTATTAAGAGCTTGAACAACCAGTTCTCCCCTTTTATACACAAAGAAAATAATTCTTTGTTTTGGGTATTAATATTATTGTTTTATGATATTTTAAAATATGGGTAATATAAAAATATGGGTAAAACGCCTGTCGAATTATTTTAATTTTCTACAAATGTATTAAAATATTCATCTAGAAAATTCATTTTATTATTCTCTCTCTGTACAATTAAATTACACATGTCCAGCCATCAGAAAAGGTGTTTCATACAAACCAAAAGAGGTGACAATTGAGGCACACTATTGTATCCATTGTGGCTTGGCCTTTAATTAATAAATGAATTGTAATAGAATTATAGATGAAGTGTCGCAGGCCTGCAATCACAGGTGGTCTTAAATATTCATAAGATTTTTGCTATCGGAAAAGCAAGTGGGTTGCTCGCATTCCCAGCTCGAATTTGGTATGCATCTCACCACCTTTAGGATAGGATAGACCCCACCCAAAAATTCCCACACATCCCAGCGATCCGATGAGATCATCGCTAATATATATATGCCCTTAATCAGTTTGGGCTGCACTTCTCGTGGCAGAAGTGGATGTGGGAGACCTTCGGCCATCAATTGACACAAATCCACAACAGAACGTAGTTTTATTTTATTTTATTGCACGCTCCACCGAGCATCCAATAACACACATCCGATAACCCAGAGAAGGCGGCCAAATAAGGTCATCCATTTAAGCCCGGACTCTAAAATTCCACCAAAAAAAATAATAAACGATCCAAAACTGAAGATGCCGTTTCCTTTGTAGGTCGAAAGCGTTTCCCAAAGAACAACAGAATGAGTTACTTGCGTTCGATAGGTACATAAAAACACAGTATATCCGGGAGCAAATGCCAAAGTGAACCAGAATTAAATTAACTTAAATGAATTAATTGTTTAATAATTGTTTTGTGCAGAAATATCGCGGGTGGAAATGTCGCCGGCAGATGATAATTCCTTTGCCACAACGAATGGCAACAAGAAGGCCACCTACACCCTGATATGCATTAAAATTGTGGAATTGGTGAGATTTATTTATCAAATACATTATTCTTAGATACATAATAATTTAATTTTATTATTTTACAGTGCCTGCTAATATGCTGCTTGGGATTGATCGACGAGCCGGCCACCAACTCGCACCTGCGAGTGTTCATCACTCCGCGTGTGATGGCTCTGTGCTATGTGACCTTTGGTGCCCTGGTCATCTATACCGCAATCTATCTGATAATGGCACTATTTGGTGATTTGTAAGTATATATTTTATAAATTTAATAAATATTTTATATTAAATTATAATTATTCCCTTACAGGACCCCCTGGCGCACGGCTACTCTGTGGTCCCTGGTGGGTTTCATTCTGTTTGTGGCCGTCACCGCTCTGCTGTTCCGGGACTGGAGCACCACCAAGGATCGCAACTACTGGCACCCGAACATGCATCGCCTGGACCTGGTGATGGCCTCTGCCTCGATTTCCTTGGTCACCTCGCTGGTCTTCTTGCTGGACATCCTCCTCACCATTCGCTTCGGCGTGCATGGAGATCTGGAATGAC
This sequence comes from Drosophila bunnanda, assembly GCA_035046265.1. NCBI lineage: Eukaryota > Metazoa > Arthropoda > Insecta > Diptera > Drosophilidae > Drosophila > Drosophila bunnanda. The sequence continues at coordinate 13,250,647 of JAWNOB010000075.1, forward strand.
CTGGACGGGCATGGTCAAGAGGAGCATGGCGCGGACTGTAATATTTATAGCTCCAGCTTAGGTGTAAGGACACACATTCCCCCCAGTCTCCCAGCTAATTGTAATCCCACGAGAAAAACGAACCAAGAAACATCTGAATTGCCATCATCGAATCGAAAAAAATGTACAAAAAAGACGACGTCCATGAAGAGAGTTTAAAGTTTTCTACGCATCGCCTGCCCTGTTTTTTGTTTTTCTTTTATTATTTAGCTTATAAAAACAGCATCACGAACGTTTTAACTAAACCAATTAATAAGTAAGAACCCAACACGAGCAACATTTTCAACCATTTACTTTTCAAAATGACAAACAAACTGCATATATTTTCTTAATGTTTTATTGATAAATTACTTATTATTATATACAAAATTGAAACATTAACGATAAAAAAAAAGATTCTTTAACTGTTTTAACAAGGCGATAAACACTCTTCGTTGTGTGTCAAAAAGTCACTTTGATTCAATGAAATATTTCTCAATATCCTGATCATTATTGATCATCTGCAATCCATGGAAAGTCTCCTTGATGTAGCATTTACCAGCATCGCCGTCACCTGGTATAATTAATATAAATTACTTTTCTTAAATTAAGATTATAGTTTATAACATACCTAAGCTGCCTTCACAAATCCGCTGAGTTAGCAATTTTGCCAGGGCCTTGAAAAGCTCCTTGGTGGCTATCTTTCGCTTATAGTAGGGATTTAGCCACTGCACTACGTTTTTACTCACATCGTTCTTAAGCTGATTTTTCTCTGGTTTTTTCTTTAAGTTGGGTGAGTCCTTGGTGTCTTTCCTTTCCGCGGATGAGTCTTTCGAAGAATTCTTTTCTGAGGAAGTATCTTTCGAAGGTTTCTTTTCTGCCGAAGAGTCCTTCGAAGGTTTCCTTTCTCTGGAAGAGTCCTTCGAAGGTTTCCTTTCTCTCGAAGAGTCTTTCGAAGCTTTTATTTCTCCCGAAGAGTCTTTGGAAGCTTTCCTTTCTGAGGATGATGAGTCCTTGGCGGTTGATTCTCTCTCTCTTTTGTAATCTTCTCCATCCTTTCTGCGGGATCGTGAATCTTTTAAATGCTTTTCTGATTCACTGGAGTCTCTGCCCCTATCTTTGCCAGATCTTGACTCTTTTTGGTAACTCCTATCCCTGTCCCGACTCTTTGTATCCTTACCCTCTAACTTATTAGGCTTAAGTTCCTTTTTATCCAAACTTTCTTCCTTAAGTTTGTTATTTTCCAACATTTCTCGGGCTGAAGTGAAGCCCAAGGTTTCAGTTTTGTAATTTGACTTTTCTCGCTTCTCGTCGTTTTTCAGTTTGTTTTTCTCTAACATTTCTCGGGCTGAAATGAAGCCAATATTCTCGGAGGATTCCTTGCTATCGCCTTCCTTCGATTTTTGTTTGCTTTCAAAATTTGTCTCCTTTTCCTCAAGCATTTGCCTAGCGGTTTTGAAACCAATGGTAGGCGTTTCCTGCTCCCCTTCTGATTCACTTTTGAAGGAACCGAATAGGTGCTGCATGCTGGTCTTGGCCTTTGTCTTGGGTTCGTGTTGATGGGACACTCTTTTCCGGCGATGAGTGTCATAGCTACCATCGCCATTCGGCATTAGTTTGTACTTTCTCTCGCCAATTATGCTGTCGGGCAGGGGATCGAGCTCGGCCTCAGATTCAGGACTTTCTTCGTCCATAGGTTCGTCTTTGACATGTTCGGGAGGAGAGTCTTCAGGGGTCTTATTTCCCACATCCTTCTCAGCTTCTTCAGGTTCCTCTTCAGTCGAACCCGATGCTGGTTCCTCCTTCATCTCTTTTTTGAAGAACGAAGAAATGGAAGTCTGCTTGCTGCTGCTACTGTCCTGCTTGAAACCCTTTCGTTCCTTCAAAGCCTTTGGCACTTCCTTGAGACTCTGGGGTCTCTGTTCCTCGAGTTCCTTGAGTTTCCGCTCAAAGTAGGCCACACTGCCTCCGGTCCAGACGCCCTTTGCACTCGTTTCCGGCTTGGGAATATAATCAGCCAGCAGAGGCATCAGTTGCATCTTTCCCGTTAGTTGTTTAATAGTGGAAATCTGTTTGGTTAAGGCATGGCGGTACATATTCGCCACTTTCTGCTGGCGGAATACCTCGTATTCCATGTCCACGGCAATGGCTTCATAGTCATTGTATTTAAGAACACTCTTCGGCTGCTGTTCTGGCTCATCCTTGCACTTGTCCACATTGGCTTTCAGAGTATCGATAATGGCCGTTAGATACTTCTCCCTGTGAGTGGCCTGGAGACCTGCTATTTTCTTCTCTGTGGCCTCCGCCTGTCGAATGCGAGAGATTTGAGCGGCCGTATCCTGTTCCAGCTGACGGGCAGCGCTAATTTGTTTGCGCAACTTAAACTGTTGCTTTATGAAATCTTCACTTTCCTTTTTGGCCTTCTTAGCCATTGAGGAGTGGGAGTCGGGGCCTTCCGAGTCGGAATCCTCAGCTGCATATTCCATGGCAGCACGCTTTTGGCCATGGCGTCCTCCTGAAATAATCATAATAATTATATTAATAATAATAATAATTAATTAATAATAATAAGTAAAGTGAAGAAATAACCATTAAGAAACCTTCCCACCTTCGTATAGATCCGCGCAATCCTGCAGCGAAATGTGCGACTTGAAAGTGTCATCCATGCACAGACGGTGGAACATCTCCAGCGCCTTCTCCGCTTTCTTGGGACGCCGGCAGACATCACACTGACCGCTGCAGTCGGGCGCCGGATCCCCAAAGAAGTCGGAAAAGAGTTTGTGTCGGCACGTTGTTCGCTCGCAGAATTCGGTGATCTTCTCAAACTGCTTGATGGCCCTCGCGGTAAGCATTTCCTTATCGCCACGACCCCGCGCCCTATTCGCATCGTTCTGCAGCAGAAAGCGAATACTCCGCACGTCTTCACGGCCGTAATATAATCTACAAAACGAGGGCAAGCCGTCGCGTCCAGCGCGACCTGATTCCTGGTAATAGGCAGCCACATTCTGCGGCACATCCCAATGGATAACGAAGCGTACGCTCGCCTTGTCCACGCCCATGCCAAAGCTGTTGGTGGCGCATATAATGGGCTGATCGCCACGCATCCATGCCTCCTGCACCTCTGTGCGTTCCCCTGTTTTGAGGCCAGCATGATAAGCGACGGCTCCGATACCCTGCTTGGTAACGCCGATCGCCATGCGCTCCACTTGCTCGCGAGTGCGACAGTAGACAATGCCACAGCCCCGCTTGTCCCTTGGCTGTTCCTTGAACTCCTTTGGATCGCCCAGGCAGTGCCTGGCAAAGTCCGCCAAGTGCTGGAAGTCATCCTCTATGGAGTTCTTGTAGACAATGTCATAAAAGAGGTTCTTCCGGAAGCTGGGCGTGCTGAATTGGGCCACCGGCTGGTGCAAATGCAACTGCTTGTATATATCCTCTTTGACCTCCCTGGAGGCTGTGGCCGTTAATGCTAGCCAGGTAATGTCCGGATATTTGGAACGCAGGTCGCCCAGCTTAAGGTAATCCGGCCGGAAGTCGTGACCCCACTGGCTGACGCAATGGGCCTCGTCCACCGCAAAGTAGGCTAATTTCTTGTGCTTGTGCAGAGTCTGCAGCAGCTCCTGAAAGAACTTGGTGGCCGCCTGTTCGGGTGTGATGTAGAGGAACCTCAGACTGGTCTTCACCGCCCGCAGATCCATAATGACGCGGTCGCGCTCCTTGGTGGTCATCTTGGAGTTCAGCGAGTCAGCCGGTACTTTCAGCTTGGTCAAATGGTCAATCTGATCCTTGATTAAGGCGAGGAGCGGCGAAAAGACAATGGTTATCTGGTTCTCAGACATCAGGCCAGGCAGTTGGAAGCACAGGGATTTACCCGAACCCGTCGGCATCGATACATAGACGTCCTGCTTTTCTGTGAAGTGAAGATTTTCAGCGTTTATTATTGTTTTCGAGATATTGGGTAAGAACTTCATGTCCCATATTCACTTTTCACAGCACATCGCACGGCCCGCTCCTGTAGCTCGGACTTGAACTTGGAATGGCCAAAGTGCTTCTTTAGCGCCTCGTTCACCGCGCTCTCCTCGATCATTTTGTATTTTGTGTATTGCCTAACTGCGTTGTATTTCAAATAAACAAATCGGCCTAAAAACTCGTTGCCGCCAAAACAGCTGGTCAGTGGTAGGAAAGTGTGGCCAGAAAGCAGGCGTGACGAAAATATTGAATAAAAACGGTGATAAGCTGATGTGACTTTTTCAGGTGAGAATCACAGTTTTTATAATTTTGAATTAACTAAATTAATATACTTATATATTTAATGGATAATGTTTTTCTCATTTGCAGGCATCAGTTTGATGGCGTAGTCAGAGTCTTTCTCAGTGAGAAATTCCATTTCCAAAGTTCAAACTACAATAACAATGACACGAATTCGGTATTTTTCTATGCGATAGTAAATACTATGCGATAGTAAGTTCAGATTTTGCGCGCGACAATAGCAAGTGTTACCGTATATTGCAAAACTAAAAATCCTAAATTTTGCCTCATCTCCATAATATGGCAGCACTGGCCGGCAGCCTATATATAAGGGGCTTCCGTGGCCCGCTGTTTTTTTAGTCGAAAAATTTCAACGCGTAAGCACCTTCTGTGCTGCTTGTTCCGCGGTCTCTGCGTTTCGCGCTTCGCTTTCAATTCGTCTTTCGTCGCGGGGTGCGTGCGTGTGAGTGAGTGTGCAAGTGTGCGGTGTGTGCGTGTGCCGCTATTTGTTTATTAAATCTACCGAGAAAGCCATGTTGCACTTTAATTGTTACCAGGCTCAAAATGCACACCGATAAACAACTACAACAGCAATAATGCCGGCAAACAACAGCAGCAAAGCGGCTTATTAGTGTGCGGACGACCACCGGTGCGTGCTTGTGAGGGTGACGAAAGTATTTACCGCAAAACGGCAACAAACATAACCAAGCGACAGCAACAAGCAGCCGGCGTAAATTGTATCTTGCTCTCTCTGTCGCTCCCCAAAAACAAGTGAGTCTCCGTGGTTCTCAAAATGCAACAACAACAGATGCAACAGCAACAACGCCTGCACAGCAGAAGAAAAGTGACGAAAACAACAACAACAACAGCATCAGCAACCGCCTGCCTTGTGATATGTAGCAGTTATTTACTCCTCCTGCTCGCCGCCCACTTTCCGCTTAGCGTGCAAGCGGACGATGGCTCCCACCCCCCGCTGCCCTCAGTTGGCTATCTGGCCGCCCCGAATCCGGCGATGGGAGGTGGGGGAGTGTCCTCATCGATCATCGATCAGTTCAGTCCGAATTGCAGTGCCGTTACGCATATTTTCCAGGCGCGAGGAATCGATGCGAGCGAAATACCACCAAAGCCCAGTAACGGTAAGTGGAGTAAATAATATTTCTTATTACTCTTTATTATTATTATAGGTAATATTTATCAAATTGGTGGTATAAGAAAACAAAATTAGAAAGAAGAGATCTGCATATTATTAAAATAATATCTCAAAGAACAAGCTATCAAAGAAAACTATTATTTAATTTAATTTTTGAGACTGTCAGAGTTTATGTTTTATTTTAAAAAATCTATTATTAAATCGGTAAAAAACAATTTTGTTTAATACTCTTAAACATTAGGAAGTTTACGTTTTTATTTAGCTAGTTATCTCTTATTGCTGACTCTTATGGTTGTCAATAAAAATAGTACAAATTTTAATTTGAGCAGATAAGAAACGAGGTCTTTGCATTGATCAAAGTGCAAAATATTGGAAGTGATTGTCAGTTATAGGAAAAGAATTGAGAATCAAATCATAAATAAGCGAAAGATAACTTTAACATTTTAATTAAATCAGGGGCACTTTAAATTGTTTACATACATAGAGGAAAGGGAATAAGAAAGTGTATATATTATATAAAGAAAAGTAAAAATACAGACTGCAAAGAGGCGAAGTTATTAATTTTAAATGAAACAGGTTAACCCTTAAACTAATTTCTGTTTAAAATCACTGAATACCAACAATACCTACAACCTAATATTAAATACAAAATCATTGTACTTAAATGATTAAAAATCTGAGTTAATTCTTTCCTCTGTCAAAATATCCCTAAAAACTCGCACTTTTCGAAATTTGAGATGATAATATGAATTTATATTCGCATAAATTCCTAATATTTCATAACATTGCTAAATCTTCGGAGATAACAAACCAGTCTGAACAAAGGGAACTCTCGCTGAGATTCGATGCTTCCATGATTCATGCCGCTCCTTCATCTTGAGCTCTTTTTGCGTGTGTGTGTGTTTTTTTGCCAACTGCCCTTTTACGCCTTGCGCCCCTTGAAGGAAATAAAATTCCAGGCAAATCAACTCAAAGAAGCGCATGAGAAGCAGCCCAAGGTAGGCTCTAAATAAAAGAGAGTCCATCGCCGAGAGCGTGTCCATCCCAGAGATCTTGGCGCATGCGTCTGTTGCTCATCCGAATCCCAGGCTCCTTGCCCCCTCCTCGGCCAGCTCTGTGCCGCATCAAAGGGTTCCAGTTTCCAAGACCAGTCCAAAAGGCAGAAGCAGACGCAACGAAAAATCTCAAGAAATTCCTTTTTGATGAACAAAAAAAAAAGGAAATAAAACGAGAAGAGAGCAGCTCTGCATACAGTTGAGTCTCGTTAAAGTAAACTAAATTAACTGAAGAACTATTGAAATTTGAATAATGTAGGAATGAAGTCCTTACCATATTTCATTTTATATTTTCAAAAATTAATTTATATTTTATTTTATGTTTTCTAAAATTTAATGAAGTTCTACTCCTATTTAATTTACTGCAGAATTTATTAAAATTTAATAATATAAGAATGAATGAATATATAAATCGATATTTATATATTTATATATGACGATTTTGCTGAAAAATTAAAATTTAAAAATATCATAACTTAGCCAAAAATGTAATAATTTCTATTCGGAAAGCTTTTCTATGCTAATTTTTCATACCTTAACAAATCTACATACTGAGTTTTCAAATTTAGAAAATTAAATTTTTTGTCAAATTTTGACAATTTTAATGATGTAACCCTTTCCTTTTTTGAAAAAATTGAACAATTTTTGAAAAATTTTGTTTTCGTCCGGAGACGGCTGGATCGACTCTCATTTTGATGCTGATCAAGAATATATATGATTTATAGGGTCGGAAATGACTCCTTCACTGCGTTACAGGCTTCTGGACAAAAGTAGAATACCATTTTTTAGTACATTTTTCGATGTTTTTATATGAGAATTTTTTCGACAAATCAAGATTTAAAAATCTCATAACTAAGCCAAAACAGCATTGATTTTAATTCGGAAAGCGTTTCTATGTTAGTTTTTATTAGGCTAATAAATCTGCATACTCAATTTAAAATTTAGGAAAATTAAAATTTTTGCCAATTTTTGAAAATTTTAATGATGTAACCCCTTTCCTTTTTTTTAAATTTTCGACAAAATTTCAAAAATTTATTTTTTGACCAGACATAGCTAGATCGACTCGGCTGTTGATGCTGATCAAGAATATATATGATTTATAGGGTCGGAAATGACTCTTTCATTGAGTTTTAAGCTTCCGGCTAAAATTATAACACACTGCTTTACAAAAATAAGAAAAGGCCGCTACCTTCAAAAGGCAGAAGTTTTTAAACACTTGGACTTTGCGAGGATCATCCGGGGGTTTGAAATCTATCATAACTTATCCAAAAATTCATTAGTTTAATTCAATCGTTTTATAAAACGTTTTTTCAAATGTTTTATTAACAATTCCTCAACTGCAAAAATAAAACATTTTGCGATTTTTTAGTATTTTTACGATATTCGATCGAAATTCAATATAACTAAGCCAAAAATGCATTAATTTCAAATCGGAAAGTGGCTCTGTGCTAGTTTTTAGAAGGTTACCAAGTCTGCATACTCAATTTAACATTTTAAAAAATTAAAAATTTTGCCAATTTTTGAAAATTTTAATGATGTAACCCCTTTCCTTTTTTTGAAATTTTCGACAAAATTTCAAAAATTTATTTTTTGACCAGACATAGCTAGATTGACTCGTCTGTTGATCCTGATCAAGAATATATATGATTTATGGGGTCGGAAATGACTCCTTCACATTGTTACAAGCTTCTGATTAAAATTATAATACCCTGCAAGGGTAATATAAAACGAATAGGAATTAGTAATATTAAATAATATTATAGAATAATCCGTATTTTTTCGGAGATGGATAATAAAATCCATTAGTTTGCTACATTTTTATTGCATTTTAAAGTAATATAAATTGGATTTTTAGGAATTTTTGAGCTTTTAAAAATCTACAAAAATATCTTTTGATTTCTTAATATTTCTAGAAAAGAGATCTTCATTTATAAGGACGTTGCACTGTGGGACACACAAACGAAAATGCTCTTTTGGCTGGTGCAAGGGCAAAAATGTTGTCACACCGCTTTTACACACGGTTCTTCGTAGGGACAGGAGGGGGTGTGCCGAGGGGGTGGTACCTAGTCTCGGTCTCGATCGGTGCACGGTTTTAGTTAATTTGTATAAATCCTGAATTAATCACGCTTAATTGCAATAAGTTGCTCGCTTCCTTCGCTTCTCTCCTTCTCTCTGTTTATCGTCGCCTCTCTTTGGCTCTTTGTTTGATTTGTTGCCAGGTAAACTGCTGTTGTTGTTGTTGTTGCAGCCTCTGCCTTTTGGCCGCTCTCCCTTTTCCCCTCGGCCCTTTACCTGCGCCTTACCTTTGTTTATTTTTGGTTTTCAACGTTGCTTGATTGGTTTTCTTCTCTTTCGCTCGCACACATCTTTCCCATATTCTTTATCTTTTTATTTTTCTTTTTTGGGCAAATGCATTGCGCACTGCGTTTCGTTCATAATTTCATGGAAATGCAGAGGGGGCAGGGGCAGGGGCAGAGGGGCAGGGGCAGGGGCAGAGGGGCAGGGGCACGGTGGAGATACACACAGGTAGAGTGGTCAGTTCTCGAGTTCTCTTTTGTGTTGTCTTTGATATTAATCAAGGTGTCATTGAAATCGTTTAAATTATGCAGTTCAGGATTTTTATTCTCTGTCGGCATTTTTATGTGAACCTTTTACTTCCCGATCCTCTCTATATGCGCCCTCTCTCTCTCACACACACAGTGGTGTGCAGCAGGTGCACTTGAAATAATAATCGTAATCCCTGAATTATTAAGTGAAACTAATTATAATGAAGAGAGTTGATAAAGCTATAAAATAGTTGAAGAAATTATTACATTTTCTAAATTATTTTATGTACTTAACTAGTATATTTACAAGATAAATTGTTTTTATTCTGTAGATACATTTTACAATGTTTTGTTTAATCAGAAACTTTAGAAAGAATACTTTTTTTCTACGTTAAATGAAAACATTTATATAGTTTATTAGTTGGAAACTTAGAAAAAATACTTTTTTATTCATTAAATGAAAACATTTATATAGTTTAATATTTGGAAAAATAATTTGTAAATACCAAAATAATTTAAAATAAGTTTGTAATTCCAAAATTAACCAAATTAGCAATTACTACAAACGTGTACATATTTTCTTCGAGTGCCCAGACTCTTTCCTGCTTTCTTTTCTCACCGTGTGAGTCATAAATTCTTCTCTTCTCATTTGTTTCTTCTCATACTCATTCTCATTCTCATTCCGATTCTCGAACCCAATTCCCCTGCCCCCCTTTGATTCCAATTCCCTTTCTCCTTTTCATTCACCTGACCCCCCGCCAGCCGTGCCCCTGCCCCCTGCCCCTGCCCACTGCCACCTCGTCCGCCTGATAAGCGCCAGCATTTAGATAAAGTATCCGACCTGTGTTCCTGTTCCCACAACACTTCGAATTGCTTAACCGGGAACTACCTTTCGGCGATAGGTGTTTATGGGGTTCTCTGTGTCTCGGTTATATGTAGGTTACCTGAGGTGAGGCTGGGCTGTCTGATAAAGCTCAACTTCTAATTTCGATAGCGTTAGAAAAAAGAAAAAACACTGACGTAACCAAATGGAGAGCGAAAGAGTCTTTTTTGATAACCAGACTTTTTGGGGCCCTCATATTGTCTAAGGGAAGTTATGAGACTTTGCTTGGCTTAAATTTCATAGCAAAAAACTCTACTTTAGTGAGACTATACTAACAATTTTCCCAAAAATTTAGCAAAAACAAATTTAGATAAATTAGATTCGAAACCATGACTACATCGATTGTATCTACTCAAAGTGAAATTTCGATCAGTCACGATAAAGTGTTTTTCCCAGCACATTCATCTTCACATCTTTAGGCGAATTCCTTTCATTGAACCATGAAAAACGCCAAACACTGAACCCAAAATAAGAAAAAAAAATACAAAAGAAAGCAGATACCTTCCGTGCTGCAAGAGCAACTACAACAACAGCTGGCACTTAAACGCTTCATTAAAGTTGCACTTCCTGTGCCACATCAAAAAGCTGTGTGCGAACCCCACTTGAACCCCTTCTCGACTTGACCATCACCATCACCATCATCATCATCATCATCAACATGGTTGGTAGGCAGGCACTTAGCTGAAATTGTTTGCACAATTTAAACAGTTCACAAAACATTAAATCGTTAAAAATAATATCAGAGAGTCAGGCCAAGAGAGGCTCAATGGAAGAGCCAGTTTTTTTAATTTGATGATCGCAGGATGAAATACTCTTACCAAAACGATCAGAGGTATCTATAGTGTTTATAGGGCTTTAATATAGAGAGTATAGAGTTCGGAAATGGTGATATATTTTAATCAAAGTATTCAGTTTTTATTACTTGTATATTTTTATATTTGATTAATGCAGAGTATCTACAGAAAAAGTATCTTTAGCGTAAATTCGTTGCAACCAACCAACCATTTCTCACACAGAAAACATTCGACGTTGCCTTCCTCTGATTCTCTATCTCCCTCGGTCAGGTTTACCCATCTTTGTCTGTCTTTTGCCAAAAGAAATTTACAGCAGAGCTGATTTTTCATCGGCTGCTGTGGTTGCTGTTTCTGTGCACAGCAAGAAATTGCGTTTACTTTGGGAATATTTGGAAGGGAAAGTACTGCTAACAAATAATCCTAATATTTTAATAAAGTATCCTATCAAGTTAAGATACTTTTAAAAAGAAAGATACTGCATCTTATAGGCACATTTATATATATATCGATTTTATTTCTGTTCACTGTTGCTCCACTTTGTTGGCGTCTCCACTGGCGGCAGTGCATCCGCCGTTCCTGTCCCTGATCTCCTCTTGCCTTGGCAACCGCCGCATGACTATTAATCATTTTCCAGCAACCAAAACTAAATGTTACCATCTCTCTTACTCTCTGCTGACCCTTTTTTCTTGTTTTATTGTTATTATTTTTTATTTTTATTTTTTGCATTGTCGCATTCCTTGGCCGTGTAAAAAGCAGGAACGAGGCGATCGGTTTATATGGCACTATATCATCATCATCTCCATCGGCGTCGTCGGCGTGTGATCATGTGATATATACTTCTGCAATTGTTGACCATTGTACGGAGGCAGGGTTTTGGGTTTCGATTGGAATGCAGATTAGATGGGGGGATCCTTGGGTATATAAAGGAAACGAGTAGGCTGTCCTGGGTTACTTTATGAGGTTGTAAAAAGGATAAATGGTAGTCTGTTTTAGATAAAAGATATAGCATTCCTTAAATCATATTAGAAGGGAGATAAATATGTTTCTGAATAATGAAATATTTTACTTGCATCTCACTGGAAACATTTCTTTAGATGCATAAAAGTGCTTTAGTATAAATTAACAGATTAACAACCACTGATGTTCCAATAAACTAAATCGTCTAGCACAAGGCCCACTTACTGGAAAGCCATGATCATGATCAATATCGATAGCCATTGTACCATTAATGCGCCATAACAATTACTCGGTGACTTGAGGCTGCTTTTAAGACCCATCAAGATCATCAGCAGCTGTGTGCTGCTATCTGATCCATGGATCGCACCGAGCATCCCAGACATTTCGCCTACAAAGTCAACACTTGGCAAAGATTTCTCGTACCAGCGGATCGACGGTGGAGATCTGGGCAATTTCGCGTAATTAGCTGACGATGCTGACAGAAATGGGATCTCCCAGGCTGTGACAACAAAGGCCGCGTCGTCAGCGAATTTTCTAAGAATGAATCCCGAGGATTGTGGATGGATACCAGGCGAGGGATGATGATGAAATGAAAATGAAACCAAGCTAAGGCTGAGGCTGAGGCAGAGCGATCCAATCCAACGGCTTAATTGCCGGGCAAGTGTCGGAGGAGGATACCAAAAATAGGTAGAGAAGAGAATCCCAGACTCTCGGCCAGACTCTTGGCCAGCATTCCCAGCCATCCCGAGAGCAGGTCAAACGTGGCCACTTTATGGAGCGAGATTACATTTTGCCTGTGTGGTCTCACCTCTGTCTCTGTGTCTCTGAGTCGTTCTTCCTGCCTCTGGATTTCCACTCCTGAAACAAGTTCTCGGCGCATGCATTCCGAATCCATTTCGTGGCTTCATTCCATCGGAACAGTTGAAGCAATGACTTTCATATATGGCCAACGTTGGCATACCTTTTTCGGGAGTGCAGCCAACCAAGAAATAAAAATTAAAGATATACGTAAAAAAAGGAAAGAGTTATACGTCCAGGCGCAGCTTGCATTTTGTTTGTTAATTTAGTTTTGTGGTTTTGCCTTAACACCTCAGTGTAAAGATGGGCAAAATGCCTTTCAAGGATATTCCTCGGTTTGCAGATATTTCAAAAATCTTGTAAGTTTTTCTCACGCTTTGATTTTTGGACGAGAGACCAGTAATTAGTAACTTTAAATAGGAATTTGATTTAACTTTTCTGATGCTCTCTTAGTAAATATATATTTATTTCTTACAACCAATATGTATTTAAAACATATTTCTACTTTAAATGTTTCCACAAATCTTGTTTCTCACGCTTTGATTTTCGATGTTAGAGCCAAAAATAGCTTTGGTAATTACGCAAACCAAAAGCCCAATAATTAGAAACGCCCAAAAAAGAAAAAACGGCAGCTCTGAATAACAATTACATTTAACATGTTTATTAATAAGCCAGAGGATGGATGGCAGGGGAAACTCCTCTTTAACCATTTGGCGGCTTCATTTGACCAAAAAAGATAATTAAGCAGTTAGCCAGCTAAGAGCCAGAGAGATGTGAAGCTGCGGCCGGGTCTCAACTACCTTGTTTGGTACTTGACTGGCGGGGAAAACTGCCAGCCCCGAGTCTTGGCGTAAATCTCCAACCTTTTTAGCTTCACCCACTTTTGAGGCTCGAGCAAATGAAGCATTAAATCGTGCAAACAAACAAGCGAAACAAACTTACAACTACAACACAAAGTTATAAATGCCGACTCTAGATAATAATAGTGGGTAAAGTGCAGGAGAGGCGACGCCAAAACCAAGGGGGAGTGGCTCCAGGGAGGAGCAGGCGGCGGAGCATTTACATAATGAGCATGTTGTGGGTTAAGACTCTTCCCCCGATTTCCCCGAGTTCTCCAGTTCTCCGGTTCTCCGGTTGTCCAGGTCTCCGGTCTAGAAATGCCAAGAAAGCAAAGTTTGCAGAAGATTATGGCGCACTGGAACAGGGAAAAACAGAGTCTGGAGGTTGGGAGCGGGTCTAAGCCAGTGGGCGGGTTCTTGAAGAACTTTGCTTAGACATCTCAACTTGGGAAAAAGTTAAAAACAGCAAGCAGCAGACGTAAATTAAATGAGTGGAACAACGATTCTTGGGAAAATTTTCCTTGCAAACTAATAACCAGAGAAATGCAGGCAAACAGGGTTTAAGTACTTCAGACAATCATTAAAAACTTAGTTTACTTTTACGCATTTTAAATACAATGCTTGATAATGCAATTTAAATATGAGATTTAAATAAAATGTTTAAAGAATATCTTTATTGTATTGTATGAGTATTATTCATATTTTTGTGTGGAGTTTAAGAGCTTTGTTTATACCCGCATTATTTATATTTTGTTCGGCTTGCTTAGATATTTATCTTTATGGACCTTCTAAAAAAAAGTCTCTAAAACTTATAATGTTGAAATAAGTGTTTATAAGAGCAATAATTGTGTATCTTTTTTTATCTGATGACATTTAGTAAATTATAATAATATAAATATAAACGCTTATAACATGGAGTTTACAGAATTTAGAGTCCATTTTAATGTCTTTCTTTAAAATTCCTCAGAATTGACTAACTTACTAAACTTAATAAATGCATTCCACGCTATATTTTCTGAATACCCATAAAATATACATGATTTGGTTATTCTTGCACTTGATCTAGAAAATAAACCCTTGAATTAGTTCTCTGTGGCAAATCACAGACCTCTCCTTTAGTGATCCTCATTAGCCATTTCGATGCACTGACTCCCTCATCAACCTTCAGTTGGTCACAGACGGTCCTTGGCCTTAACCGAAGAACAGATGCCAAAGCTTCCCATGGAGTAGTACACTGTAAAAAATGTAAAAATATACATAGCATAAAATTAGGTTCAGATAATAATATTTGTTATTAATATTTATCTTACTCAGTGGTCTGTGCTCTTTTATCTAGTATTATTTTTATATAAAAATATCTGCTTAGCAATATGTGTAAATAATACTTATAAAAAATTATAAACAATTTAATATTAATATTTCGCATCTCTCACCGACTCTACATAAAATCAAAATATTTGTAAACAAGAAAGAAAACTAATTTACGTTAGCTGAAATTTATATACTATTAAAGTTTGTAATTGAATTATAGGGTTTAATTAGAAATCTACCATAATTATCGAGAATTTTGTAGGGGAATTTTTTCTACAAATATATGTTTTAAAAAACTCATAACTAAGCCAAAAATGCATTAATTTCAAATCGGAAAGTGGTTCTGTGCTAGTTTTTAGAAGGTTAACAAGTCTGCATACTCAATTTAACATTTTAAAAAATTAAAAATTTTGCCAATTTTTGGAAATTTTAATGATGTAACCCCTTTCCTTTTTTTGAAATTTTCGACAAAATTTCAAAAATTTATTTTTTGACCAGACATAGCTAGATCGACTCGGCTGTTGATGCTGATCAAGAATATATATGATTTATAGGGTCGGAAATGACTCTTTCATTGAGTTTTAAGCTTCCGGCTAAAATTATAACACCCTGCTTTACAAAAATAAGAAAAGGCCGCTACCTTCAAAAGGCCGAAGTTTTTAAACACTTGGGCTTTGCGATGATCATCCGGGGGTTTGAAATCTATCATAACTTATCCAAAAATTCATTATTTTAATTCAAACGTATTATAAAACGTTTTTTCAAACGTTTTATTAACAATTCCTCAACTGCAAAAATAAAACATTTTGCGATTTTTTAGTATTTTTACGATATTCGATCGAAATTCAATATTAAAAATACTTATAACTAAGCCAAAAATGCATTAATTTCAAATCGGAAAGTGGTTCTGTGCTAGTTTTTAGAAGGTTAACAAGTCTGCATACTCAATTTAACATTTTAAAAAATTAAAAATTTTGCAAATTTTTGGAAATTTTAATGATGTAACCCCCCTTTCCTTTTTTTTGAAATTTTCGACAAAATTTCAAAAATTTATTTTTTGACCAGACATAGCTAGATCGACTCGGCTGTTGATGCTGATCAAGAATATATATGATTTATAGGGTCGGAAATGACTCTTTCATTGAGTTTTAAGCTTCCGGCTAAAATTATAACACCCTGCTTTACAAAAATAAGAAAAGGCCACTACCTTCAAAAGGCCGACTCGGCTGTTGATGCTGATCAAGAATATATATGATTTATGAGGTGAAAAATGACTTCTTCACATTATTACACGCTGCTGACTAAAATTATAGTACCCTGTAAGAATGTTTTTCAAGTTACAAGAAATTTGTTTTCGGTGCATATCCCATTATCCAGACTTCGGCGAGGAGTGCCTTTGGTTATTTTCATTGCCTGGCGAGCATGACGAATGGCAAATTGCCGGGGCCAGCGGCTGGCAAGAGCCGAAAGCCCGGCTCGAGTTGATTTAATTGGGTCACATGAAAGATTTGTTAATTTGCGCCACCTACTTTGATGGCGCGTTTGCAGATAACACACGGATGCGGATGCTACGCCGGGGAATGCCTTGGAATGGCTTGGAATATCAAGATCCGAATCCGAACTCCGACTCCGACTCCGACATTGAGTCTGTAATTAATGCCGGGCCACTACGTGCGTGCCTAAAAGTTCATTAAAGACCTCGGGGTCCGAGGAAGGGCTCAGCTCTTATCCGCAGGCCCAAGACCCGAGACCCAAGACCTCGACTCCATCAAAGGTCGTTTCCCAGCTCTGTGATCTGCTTTTAGTGTTTTGCAATTACAATAAAATGCAATTGCCTGGCCTGGCTTCTGGCCGGCTTCTGCCTCGGTCTCAATTTCCTACAGTTCGTTAAGGGTTCCGTTCCGTTCCGTTCTCCATGCAAATCCGCTCCTAACCTTGCCCATTTGTTATGCGTTGTCCTAATCTGGCAAATAATGGTATTCAATTAGTTTTGGTCCAGTTTCTGTTTATTCTTCGTCTTCTGCTCGAGCTCAAGTGGAGAGATGAATGTGTGCAGTGTGCTGTGTGTATCGAGGGCAGATTACCCTGGATCAACTCAAGGAGATTGCTTTTGTTCGAGAGAAGAAAATAAGGCTCCTTAAGCTGTTTCTTCTCCGCTCTGCCCTCTTCTCAGACACTGCGACACGCCATTAAATCTGTTGACAATTTCATTATGCCCCCCCCAAAAAAAAACCCACCTCCTAGCCAAGCAGCACATTAAACGGCAGTTAAAAAAACCACACAAAAAAAATGTTGAGAAAATTAATTTTTGTATATAAAATATTTTACAACGAACAAACCACCGGCGACGGGTCGCACACAGCATTATTCAGAGGTCATAAATTTGTGGGTTTTATTGACCAAAAGCTACCGGAAACCCGTCTATCTCCCTGTGGAAAAAAGGTATAGGTGCTGATAATAAAATGAAAACTAATTTTGACAAAGGCAAGGTAACAAATAGGTAAAAAAATATTAAAAAAAACCTCAAATAAAAATCAAAACATAAATGCGTAGAAGTCGAAAACGATGAGCGATAAATTTCAGAGACAACAACCCACATGAAGATGAGCTCCAACAAAAACGAATGAGACTCGAAATTCGAATCCGGCGGCGCTTGGAATTATAGTTTGAGTTGTTGAACCGAAAACGGGTTTCGAAATTCATCCTACCCACGCATCTACGAAATGAATGCGGAGATTATTTTATATTTTATCTCCTTCTGTGGCTGAGATTTTGCATGAGGAAGCCGTCAAATAATAATCAAGTTATAAAAGTAAATATTTGAAATTTTCCTAAGTGGCTGTTGCTACCAGGCGGTATTTGTCCTAGGTTAAATTATGACATAGTCCCTATAAGATTTTTAAATAAATAAATAGCTTAATGATAGCAAAGTAAACTAGGAAATTTCAGGAAAGTTATAAGCTATATCTTTAAAATTATACTTATATAATTTCACCAACCAATAGCTTCTTGTCCCCTTAACCAACCTACAGTATCTGGCTCTCTTACAGGCTTTTAATAAACTTTCAATTGAGCTTGTTGGATTTCTAAAAGGAAATAATAAAGTAGGAACTAAATCCCATAAGCAGAATGACACATAAATTACACAAATGCCTACCAGCCATCGTGGTATTGAATTCAAAGGCAAATAAAGACATTTCCGGCATCCTTAGAGGAGTAAGGAGAAAGGACGACGGATATTAACTATATAGAAAAAGTTGCTGACAAATGGTTTACAATTACAATGCAAACAATGAAAAATCCACGCAAAGAAGAGATTGTCCTATTGATTTTGGTATTAGGCAAACTAAAGTATCAGTTGTCCTGTTGGCAGGGATCTTCCTTCCCTCTCTCAATTGCTAGATACAAATTGCATTTTGCTTTTTATCAGCTATTTGTTTTGGCTGTTGCAACATTCTGCGGCCGTTCATTGAAATCAAATGAAAGACCAGAAATCACAGAAATCTCTTCTTTCTCCTCAATGCAAACACACAAACCCAGACTCGAACCTAAACTCAAACTCAACTCGAACGCGACTCGACTCGATTCCTTTTTGTAGTTTCACCGACGTCTGCTCGTATGTCCGCATCCTGTCCAACTGTCCTCCCGTCCGTCCGTCCGTCCGTCGCCCTCCTTCGGGTTACCTGTTTCACAGTTGAGTGGCCTTCCATAGTGTTGGGATTCTTTATGGTCCCAGGGCCCAGAGATTTCAGTCAGAGAGAGAGAGAGTGGCATATCTTTTTGTCGGCATCATCCATCGTTGTAACTCATTTCCATTCATTTTTTGCCTTGTAAATTGCACAAAAAGGATAGCAACTCATAAAAGGATATATTGTGCAGGATGAGGGAGAGTGAGAGATAAATAGAGCTTTAAAGTCGATTTGGTTTCTTGATATTAAAGTATTTAAAAGATATTATAAAGAGAAATATGATAGTAATGTCCTTAATATTTAATTTAGGATACTCTCTAAATTATGTATATGAAATATATGACTTATCAAGATTTAGTAACAGGATTTACCATCTTAAGATGCAAAAATTTCCATCCAAAATATACTAATAACATTGTGTGCCCTCTTAGCTCTTAACTTTCCACTGTGGAAAATCAGCTTAAATCTCTTTCCGACTTGGCTTTGATTATTTGGTAATTCAGGCAGCCAAAATTGCGGTTAATAACCGAGTTCGGCAGGGGAAAAGCGTTGGAGCACAACGAAACTGAATGAAAACAATTCAAAAAGATATTTTTTAAGTAAACTGCTCACGCTCACGAGGCGATCGAAGAGCTGCACAAGATGTGGCATTAAAGGCCTCTCCAAGGGGCAAGAGGTCTGGAGGATTGTTGCAATGGAGGCTCACCCAAGTCGAGTCTGACTCTGAGGCGTTCGCCAGGAACTCAACCTGAATTTATGTGTTTCATTAAAACCGTTATAAGACGCGTGTTTTGCGGCCATTAAGGATCGCAGAGAGCCAGGTGAAATAAAAACAAGAAACCCCAAGAAAAAAGCGACATTACAATGTAATGATGTGGCTCCTCTTGTCGGCTTCTTGCAGATTTCCTTTGAGGTTTCTGGCCCAGTTTCACTTTGGGGTTTCAATTAACTGAGATTGTTTTATTTTTTAGTATAAAGTCTGTCCGCTGCAAGCTAACTTAATACTTAAAATCACCTTAAAGTAAGGCCTAATTATAACCATTTAAATAATATATAAATTCAGCTACAGTTGTAATTTCTTCTCCGGCATTAACCTTGTGATATTCCCACACAATTTGTTATTCGATTTGCGGTGGCCTCCTCGTCTTGACTTCCTCTATTAGCTGATACCCCAGAGGTTGTCGGCTTCTACAAGGAGTACAGGGCTTACCTTATTTTTTAGGGACAAACATTCATGTTAATTTCACACAAGACCCCGCCGGAATGGCAGGAGTTTGGATTTCGAGAGAGTCAGACACGGCAGCAGTCAATTGACGCTTTGTTTTATAACTTCCAAGACGTAAGACAATAAACAACAGTCAGTATCTCAACGCTTACCGCAGCCACTCCCCCACCTGTGCGGCTCCTCTCTCTCTCTTCTCCTTTCCCTAGAGAAGGGTTTCTCCATATATATATATACATATATGTATACCTATCCCCTGTCTATATCTCGCTTATTTTTTGGGCTGCTTAGGTAGTTTTCTGGTGAGCCCGTGTAGAGACTTCTCTTCTCAGCAGGTTCACAGGGCGCCGACGACTGGAAACCACCAAAGGTGATGACTGCTGTAATTGTTGTTCTTCTTGTTGTTGTTTCTTGGTAAAAGGTGTTGTGCACACACACGTACACACACACATATATGCACACATCATAGCCACATGGCACTTGCATGGAATTGCTGTAAAACGCAACTCTCTGTGGGACTCTCGTCTGTGCATATTTCTTTTCCTCTGAACTTGGGTTTTTCGACTCTTCACATCGAAGCCCCTTCTTGGGCGAAATGAAAACGGAGAAAAATCAAGAGGAAAACATGAAAAAATCAACCAGGAGACGCCGCCCCAGACCCCGGCTAGACTTTTGAAGTTCTCTTAAGGGTTTTTTTTTAGCTCAAAACGATTGGTTAGCCAGTGACTTTGAAGGGCAGTCAATTGTTGGAAAATAGATGGCAAGAAAAACATCTTTGTTTAAGGATTCAGCGAAGTAAAAGTCACCAAAGATAAAACTCTGGGAAAGTATATAGGGAACAAGCAATAAGTTTTTAAAATAATCAAAAAAGTATAACAAAAGAAGATGGGAAGTTAAATAAGCCAAGTCGAAGTTTCTATACCCTTGCAGTCATAAAATCAAATTGAAAATTAAACAAAACTAAGCTAAAAATTCATTAATTTCAATTCGGATTTTTCTGTTTTCTGTGTTTCTCAATATTTTATTATTAATATATTAAGATTTTAATTCTGAATCAGAATATATATGACTTTTTGCCAACGCTGTCTTTTTAGGCATATTATGACCTCAAGAAAGCCTGAATTATTCTCTTATTCTTATACCTCGAAAGACTATAAAAATTCATTAGGATTAATTACCAAAACACATACAGCTTTTATTTTATTTTAAGAACTTCCTATTGCGTGATCTTTTGCACTTAAAACTAATCTCTTACAATTTCAACATTTAATCTAAAACAATTTTCCCTTGCTTTCTTTACAGGTAAGTTTCAATGTTTCCAAGTTCTCAAGCGATCATCGTTACTTTCGATCCGATCCCAAGACAGTTTTAAGTAAGTCTACCATTTCCTGTGATCTATCACCGAGCCGGAGAAACCCTCCGGCCCCGTTCATTAGCAAATCAAATAGGAAGGGAAAACATTTTTGGCCTGCGGTTGAAAGGCATTCTCATCAAGACCTCAGACTTCGGGGTTGGGGCTTTAAACCTCAACGCTGGCGGCGTCTGCAAATTAATAATAATCAAGCCCAAATTACACAATGACACGCACTTGATGATGTCTCATCTTGTCTTGTCTCGCCTCGAAGGGGAACGGACTCGTGCTCGACTATCAATTAGGCACATCTTTCAATCAACTGCGAGACACTCGACACTTGGATTGGAGCGACGAGGGCTGGGATTTTGTGTGTGCTTGTTTTTTATATACAAAGAATTAGCGCTAATAATTCCCCAGCCAAGGGGAAGCATGAGTATTTTTACCGCCAGCAATTACCACACGCCAACGCCTACCCGCGCTATATGGTCATCCATCCCTTCTTGTTTGGTCCGATGTCAAGTGCATAATAATCATAATTTGTATTTTTATCTTCACTTTGACAGGTGCGCGGGCTGCGCACTTTTATTCCCCACTTCAGCATACTTGTTGTCCCCTTACTTTGTTGCGGTCCATAAAATTTTCAAGTCTGCCCCATCGGATATGTGGATGTATCTTGAAATTTATGTTAATCTCGAGCTTGTTGCATGTCATGCCGGCAAATGTCGCTTAATTATGAGGATCGCTCCTCAGTCTTGGTCCCTCTCTAATCATAATCAGTTTTTTGTGTCAGTTGTTCTTCGCTGGGCTCCCCCTTTTGGTGTTTATTATTTATGGGTTCCTTGATATTGTTGCTATTGTGGAATGTGGAAAATGTTAATTAAATAGTAATTTATGGAGGTCTGGGAATAGGGTAAGAGTAGACCTAAAAAAAAAGGAAATTAGCGAATGGTTAAAATGTTGAGACAGGTTGGAAGTGGAGAGATAGGATATCGCTAAAATGTATCTTTAAGGTTGTCTTCCTTACTTCAAGAACTTTGCTCTTTATAACTTTGGGTTTTCAATTACTAAGTTTAATTATTTTACTTCTACTTGTTAGTCTTAGTTTTTTACTTTATTCTTCCATATAAACACTTTAATGAATTCCCCTTCTCACTTCTTTATCTGAAATGAATCTGATAGTATTTGGTCCCCCCAATAAATCATCTGATATTGGGTTACCAACCAGCAAACCAGCAAACAAACCCGATAAGATATAAATTTGTCGCTTCGGGTAGAGTATTTAGTGCATCATCTTTGGCTATATGGTTATATATATTTTCCCTTCGACAACTTCCAGTCGCATTCCACTCTCACGCATTCCACTCGCCAGCGATTTCAATGCTAATTTGTCATTTGCCATGAAGCGTGTCTCAGAAAATAAAAAGGATGCAAAAAAGTCTCCCTGCTCATTAACAAATTATGCAATAAATGCAGGATCCCCAAGCTAACGATGTGCCAATAAAACCAGTTCAGTTCCCCCCATTGTTAGCCCCATCCTGACCCCTTCTGGGATCCCTTTTGCCCCCTTTTTCATTTTTCTCGCCGCCACTCGCACTTAATTAAGAACTTCATTTAGCACCTTTCGAGCAGGATCCGGTTTTTCGGTCTCGATGCTAAGGAATTTAATCGCGCTTTGCATATCGCAGTGCTCCTGCTCCTGCTCTCCCTGAGTCTGCCCTGCTGAATCAATATTTTGCTTTCTCACGCTATTTTTTTGGACCCACAACCGGCAGCATACTCTATACACCCATCCAGAGGGAGGAGATGAAGTCTCGGAGCAGGCTCGTTGGCCTGGCTCTCTGGAATGCAGGGCACAGTTGGCAACAATTTCGCCTGATTGCAGCCGGACCGGGGCCACATGGTCCGCCACGGTTGCCATGGAAGAAGACCACGCTCCGAGGCCGGTCCAGAAGTCCAAGTCGGAGTCACAGTCCCCCAGGTTTAAATGGTATCACATGTCGACGACGACGCTGCTTTTTGCCTCTCAAGTGCATTTGCATGGCAGCAATGCCATTGATACTCTGCTTTTTCAGGGCAGGGATACTGTGAGTTTTTCTAGTGATCGTGATCATAAGGCATAAATAATTTAATCAATTTTAAAGCAATGTATATTAATCTATGGCAAGCTTTCTCACACATTTTTGATCAGATATTTTGTTGGTTAGACTTCAAAAGATCATTACAATATGCTCTTTATATTTTCTGCATTGAATTGGATTGCTTAAAAACAAATATCATATTATTTACCTGAGAAGTAAGGGCATTCAGGGATTTCTTTACTAAAAAATGAACTTGCCTTTTAAGCAGCTGTCCCCATCCTTATTTCCCTGCCTTGTCGACTCCTGTACTCCATCTTGTGCTGCTGCTGCTGCATTTGATGATAAATAGGCGCAAAGGTAAAAAGCCAAAACGTGAATGCGAATTTCGTAAGTCTCGACTCATGTTCAAGGGGCAAATAGAAGAAGGAAGCCGACAGGGAGAAGAGGGCCCTCAGATCCGGGCAGGTGGGCCATATATATATATGTTTATACATATATATATGCCGGGAGTCGCCTTTTTTCAAGTGCAACCCGGAGCATAAATGGAGGCGAGAAAGGCAGTCGAGGAGGCGGCGATTCAAGTGCTTCTCTTCCTGACTTTGACTCCTTTTCGGAGCTGCTGTTGCTACCTTTTCACTGGGAAAAATATTACAGAATCAAAGGATCTAAGGAAATTTTTGGTCTGAAGATCTTTGATTAAATAATATAAAATACATTTAATAGTATAAAATATCTACAATTTTATTATGTCATTTTAAAGTCTGAATTACTTTTCGTATAATTAATTTTCTCTCTGCATTCTTTTGCTGTTTCTGCGGGCTGTTTTTGTTTTATGCGCTGGCATGTTTGTTTGTCAACCTACACCAACAACACATCCCGACAGCAGCAGCTGTTGCCGGCAAACATTTGCAATTCCACGGGGAAGGAGGCGGGCACAGGTGGGTTAACCCAGGGGCGGAGTCTAGGAGGAGGACGGTGGGAGATTGGGAGCCACATTGGTAGTCAGTCAGGAGGCGCAGGCGCTGGCACATGGCAATATTTCATTACCCACGGGCAACTTCTATCCCCAGGATCCGAGGGAAGGGGCTGCGATGTCGCTCTGTCGCTCTGTCGTGTTGTAGCTGCCTCCGCTTTTTATACGCTTTGTGCCGGCATTTGTGGCCCTTCCCCCCCCACACTTCTATTTGTGCTATCTGTTAACTTGGCTATGAAGATGCAACGCTTACGCACACGGGCGGGGGTTTCCTTTCCCTTTGTTGCAGTGGGAAGTTGCAATCGGGGATTGTCAATGTCGCCAGGGCCCACGAATCCTGTGTGTGTGTGGAGTCAAGGAAGTCAAGGAATGCCAAGGGATTGTGTGTTGATAGCAAATTTATGGTTTGTTAGGTGGAAAAAGATGCTAGAGATAATCATGGCAATAACAAGAATTTACCATAAGCTATAGGAAAATTGCTAGATTGAAGTTGGTTTATCAAAAAAAGCATTTAAAAAGCGTTAGGCTTCATGATTGTTAAGATACATAAATGTACAAAGTAGTTTTGGTCTTTGTAATTAGTTTATTAAATATTTTTTAAAATCTTTGTTCCAAGTGCTGCTTATGCAGCTTTAAGTATTAATTTTGTTATCGTTCCCTTTCACTTCTTCAAGTAATTTTGAATAAACTATCTTCAATAAGATCAGTTTAATGTTACTTTGCTAATTTCCCCTTTCAATCTTTATTGATATTTACAAATTGCAGTCAATCTTTATAGTTTTACCTTCTGCCTCTTGAGTTATTTTAAGTTCCAACTTCTGGAAATTCCTTCGTTTAATGTTACTCATTCTTTAGCTTTATTGATATCCGTTGGATTGCCGCCGCTCTCGGCGCTTCTCATCCATTCAAGTTGGCAACAATTCTGGCTCTTTGCACCTGTCGCAGAGACAGGTGGTCGGACTGCGCTCGGGCCGGGCTTCCATCTCCCCAATACTATATACTATGTACCATATTGCCACGCCCCGTCTGATGGCATGACGGCTGGCATAACTTTTGCCACTTGCGAATAATTTCCATACCGCATCCATGAGGCGGCGACAATAAAAACAAAAACGAGACAGAGCGAACGAACAGATGCAAAGTTTTTCTTCACTCAACTTCCCCGCCACAGACTCCCTGTTCTCTGTTTTTTACGCGCATCTGCAAATTAAAAACGCATTTTATTTTATGTGTGGCAACAGCGGCAGCAGAATAAAAAAAAAAAGATACAGAAACTGAGGACCAGGGACTTTGACAATAAGCAAGGTGACTACACTGGGAAACAAAGTTTTGTGGCATAGTAAAGTTGGGATTTAATCTAGAACTAATAGCAAGAAAGTACAAATATATTAGCTTAATAACACAGATACTGTCCAGATCTTATATCTTAGTATATCCTTGTGGTTTCATTTAAAGTTTAAATTCCTACACAAGCTCCTTTCTTCCTGAATGTTGCATAAGTTCGGTGCTTACTTTCCATGCAACATGCTTCCTTTTTTTGTGTGTGCCCGCGAGTGTACAAGAGGAGAGGCTTAATTGTTAGGTTGTGTGTAGGATACACGACACAACAACACTCGACAACAATGAGGATGGGACTGAAGGGCCGCCAGGGGCGGGACGGAATGGGGGAAGCCCTGTTGAAATCAAAGCTTTGTGATGCCGACACGATGTGTGGATGATGATGACAGGTAGCCGAGTGTTTAATTTATGTCTTTTTAAGCACTTTACTTGCTCGCCTCGGAGACAGATACTCGGATGCCTCAGCTTGGATACCAACCAAGCAACCAACCAACCAACCAACCAACGAACAGAATCCATAAGTTTTTTGCCTCTGCAGTTTCAAGTTGCATGCATCTGGGTGGGTAGATGATAAAAAACACAGATGCCGAGGCAGAGAAACCTCAGCGAGTGGGTATTTTTCTATTAATCAAAGACGCTGGAGGCCGAGATACATTTGTATCTTTTGGCAGGCGAGCGATAGACGCTGCTCAGATACTGATTAATAATAATTAGTTTGACGTTGAGTCCTCAAATATGCAGCGTTGATGGACAGTTAACGCGTTACAGGTATTTAAATCTCAAGGTTTATACTTGATGGTAGAAGAAGAAAAACAAATATTAAAGACTTCTGACTAAGATTTATAGCTAAGAATACTTTTCAGCTTTCAGTATTTCAGGTAATTTAAGTTTTCCTTCATCAGTCTCTATATTTTATAACCATAAATCCTCCGACAATCTAAGAAGCATTAATTATTTTTTATCCCAACCACTAAAAGCAATATTCCCTCCCAAAATATGTATAAATTTCTGCTTTTGCTTCCGCTGAATAAATGTTACGACTCCTTCACCATATCCAGCGCTGAATATTCGAGATATCCTGGGGCCATTAATAGGCGCGTACTCAATGTTCGGGTCTGGGATTATTAGGCCTAATCATGCAATATTCCAAAAGGGACGAAGGGCCGAAAGGTGTGCTAGCGCTACGAATCTGTAACAAAAAGCAGGAGTTTGGTTACCAGGAAGAGGCGTTACCCAGAGCCCAACAATGCGAGTTGAAAGGGATAATGCGTAACGCAGAATTGAGGGCCAGAATGAATGAATGGGAACCGAGCGTTTAATGCGCTCATTATGGGAAGCATTATGAAATCGGCCGGCAGCCCCCGCACACATTTCATCGGGGGAAAAACACAGAGAAAATTCAACTCAATGCGGCGCAACGAATCCACTCGAGTTGACACTTTTCCAACTTTTCCAACTGCCACTGACAGCTCGGAGGAAAATGTGTCAATTTGCAGTAATCTAATCTGTGTGTGCGGTCCTCTCCTACTGCCACTTTGCCTCCTCCTGCCTTTTCCAACCCGAATTCCATTGAACTACGGAGTAGTTTTTTCTTTCGCTGCGATAATGTGGCGTTTCAATTTTAATCAATTATTATATATTACATTGTTATCTTTTTTGGCATTTTGTTTGTACAAATCGATCAAGGGAAATGAAAGTGGCACACATACCAAGAAACGGCTTCAGTTTACTTTGAAAATCCTCAATTAGTTGTACACATAAATCACCAAAGGTTTTCAACAAGTTTCTGTAGCTTTTCCTATAATTTCTTGATTTGGGTTAAAGATTTCTTGTCAATAAATAAAGTGACAAGGTAGGAGTGGTACTGATAGTTTGAAAGGCATTACAATTGGGAATTAAGTATAGAATTTGATTGGTTAAATAATATCGGTTCTATGCTAAAAGTAGCTCAAGACCCACTTAAATTCCCCTTAGATTTATTACGCGATTATTGCAATTTCCTGTTTCATTGAATATATGTATATAAATACAAATGCTCTTCTGTATGCATAGATACATTTGTAAATATCACATATATGTGCCAGAAAAGATTAGATCATGGCTGCCCGGTGATGACAGCTAAATATTTTCTATAAACGCTTAACACGAATGCTGAAATTCGCTAAACAGTGCGAGTGTTACTTGTGAATTTCGTTTATTTGAATTACTTTAGATCACCGCCATTAGATACATAGATAGATATTTAGATACAAACAGCTGCAGCCAATCGATTCCCTTTTCCTTTTGTTTATCTCACGGATTTTCCAAGACTTGAATTACCGATGAAATATATAAAATGTGCTAATGGATTAATTAATTACCTGTCCAAAGGGAAATGGATTTCAAACCCCAAATACCCGTTCCACTCGAACATGCTCCGGTCTGTTTACATTTCCCCACAAGTTCTCCACCATCATCTCGGGGCCTGGGACAGGAGGGGCAACAAATATTATTTGATTTTTTAATTGTCGACATAAAATTGTCTGAGCGAGGCAGCAGAATGTGTTAATGGCTATAATCGGATCCGAAAGATCTCAACGAGTCTCCGACTCGGACTCGATCGCGACCCGGTCTCCCTGGTTCCTATAATGCACACAATTTGCCAAGTCATATCCTAAAGCGTCGGAGAGCCATCATTGCCTGTTATTAGTTGGCAAAGGCGATGATCTTATCATTCCTGGACAGAGTCTGGTCTGGTTTTCTGCGTTTCGGATACGGGTTCGGGTACAACTTAATTTCTGTTTGGTCTGTGGGAGCATCTCTCCCTGAATAGCTTCATTGATTGCGATTGTTTGATTGTTCAGCTCAGATCGAAATAGTTGTATATCATCCAATCACGTCCGGTATTTCTGTCCAACCAGTTTTCATTTATCTGTGGCATTTCGTTTTCCCCCCTGCTTTTTTTTGGGTATTTCTTTTCCGAGCAACCTGCAAATTAGACTGGTTTCTTAATGGCTTTTCAATTGAGGCATTAAATTATTATTATTACTGCTGTCGGTTTATTAGGTGGCTTTTGGTTTGGTTGACATCTTTATGGCGTGAGAGAGTTGAGGACATGACTAGGGACATTTGAAAATATATAGAAAACTACGGAAAATGTTTGTAAACCTAATGATAAGTCATACCTAATAGGGTACTGTATTTATTTATGTATCTTTAGGCTCCTTTTTACTACTCCTCGGAGGAGTTTTCCTTCCTTTCGTCTCTCAACTTCCCTTCAGACTTCAACTCACACTTTCTGTTAAGGAAGACCTGTGCAAGCTTCATACCATTCTCCCAGCAATTTCGCCCCGGCATATTTGAGGCCATTAAAATCCCACTTTAGTCTTAATAAACTAACACCCAGAGAGATCAAAAGGCAGACGGATCGGCAGGGAGTTGGACTAAGCTAATTATCCTGCCAGCACGTAAAGCACACACAGAGGCAGTAGGCTTCGGGATCCGGATCGGGATCGGGATCGGGATCGGGGATCAGGAACTGCATGGCGATGGCGATCTATTGCCCCCACATGCATGTCCAGCAACGCCCCAAATGCTGTCATAATTGCCCCCAGAGAACCAGCTGGGCCTAGAGAGAGAGCAAGAGATTGCCTCTTGATCATTTTATAATACCAACACGTACAAACGTCAATTAAATAAATACAAGATACCAAAAGCGTTGTAAACGCCCCGAAACGCCGGCCAGATCGTGGGCCATGGCCCAGACAGACACCCAAGAAAAAGAGATTCATTCTCAAACCGGCAAGCGATTCATAAATTTATACACTGAGTGTAAAAGTACAAAGATAAAACCAACCATATATAGTATTTCCATAAGTTAACTTTAAAGAGATTCTAAATTAATATAAACATATGTTTGAAACCTAATTAAACTAAATTCTGAGACAATTTCATTTGCTTTAATAGAGTTGAAATACATTAGAAGCAAGAGAACTTTGAGACAAATTATTATCTGAATAATTAGGTAAATCTTAAGGCAACTAAACTCTTAAAGCAATTAAGAACTCATAAATTATGTTACCCCAAATTGAAGCAAGTGCTCGTTCTTAACCCAATAAAACCCCTTTGTTTGCAGTGTAATTTTCCCAGTTCTGTGACTGGCTGAGGAATGTGCTCCGGCTGGAGTTCGCTGCCGGGCCCCCTTCTCTTCCCCCCCTTAGTTATTTTTGGTCTAGAACTGGTTTTCTTTGGATGCGCGACTCCCCGTGGCGAGATGTGTTGCATCTTGTTCGGGACTTCGGACTCGTATCTTGCAGTGGCAACTTCCTGTGGACGAGTTCTGAGCAACTGGAGAGCTGCAATCCGGAATCCGCAATCCGCAATCCGCGATCCGCGACTGGGAGGAATTGTCATTTGGCAATTTTAATCAAAGTGCTTGAGGTCAGGAGGAGAGTGGCCACTCGAGGCTTTTCATCATTTATACTTGCCCACTCAATTAGTCCGATGGGTACCTCTCCGGCGATCATCCTCCAGCTGGCTTTGTTCTGCTCCAGTGTTTATTTGGTTTATCTCTCCACAAGTATCGAGGAGGAGGAAGCCGGCAGCCCCATCTTGGAGGGCCTTCTGGTTAGGATTTCAAATGGCAAAAAAAAGACTCATTTTTGCATTCCCTCGATCGAAATGATAAATGGTGGATCAACTCTAGCTCGCAGAACGCCCCATTGATTATTCGTTTCGAATCGATTTGATTATTCGATCTTCGATGTCTCTTAATTGTCTTGATTCGCTTCCTAATGAATTTTTAATCATTTTTCATCCAACGATACCCCCGAACATTCCCTCCAACCCCACCGCGTGTGCAAATTAATTTGACACAATTCATATATTATTTTTGTGGTCAGAGAGCGGTTGGGATTGCTCAGATTTGTTCCGCTTGCGTCATGCGAAATCGATATTGGTTCTATATATGTATTAAAAATTACATTACAGAACCGTTTGCTGAAAAATATATATATGATTGGCAGGAAATCGTATATATCAAAGGAACGTGTATTTTCTGCTGAAAAGAAATATTATAAAATATCTATAAACTAGTTTATAGTATGGAACATTTTAAGTACTTATAGTATACATTTTTCTAAAGCCCAAATTCCTCTTCTATTCGAAATTAATATTTTTAAACGTTTCCCAAAATCTTCTATAAGATTTTTAAGAACTTTCCGGGTTTCGAAGTGCAACCACCTCGAATCTTTCAGCTCCACTTGCCGTTATGGAGTGCAACACCATTCAATTCCGATCAATTGCCATTGATTGATATCAAGAAGGCAGAGAGTGGATGTTGCAGCAGCTGTTGGTGCCTCCAACCGATGGCTGCTGGACTTCCCTGCTGGCTGCTAATTAAAACAGCTGCAATTTGCGCCCCAAAGACTGTGGGCATTTTGTAATAATACATAGTGTAGACCCCGAAGAACAATTGTTCAACACCCAGCCTCCCCCGCCCGGGGCTGCTGGTCTCTGCCCTCCTGAATGGTGCTAAATTATACAACAATTTATGTGCAATAAATTTGCTTTAATGCTCACACACAGAGGCCTCATTGACTCGCTGTCTTTGGAGTTTCAATAAAGAAAACTGCAGGCAAATTCATCTAACACGGAGCAGTGCAAACAATGTAGTTACTCCATGAGGCAGACCTCTTTTGTATAACTTCTTTGTTGCATTTCAATTTAAATAAATGTCTTTGGTCTGCATTCGAGTGGAAGCTTTATGAAGAGGCGTCCCAACAACGGGAACACAGATGATGATGACGATGCGGAGAATGCCATTTCTCTTCATTTGCATGTTGTCAGCAGCAGCAGTTCTTTTCTGTTGAAATCCGAGAAGTGGGAGCATAATAGGAGCAGCTTTAGTTAGCTTAAGGAGCTTAGTAAATAAGACGATGGATTCAATTGCAAAAGAAAATGCTAAAATAATACTTTAAGCCATTTATGCTGAGCGATCAAGTGTGCGAAAATCGTTGCTAAGTTGTATTTATATATTTAAAAGAAGAAAGAATTTTAGACTTGGATTACTTAGTTTAGAAATCTCTAGGCATTTCATCTTATACAAAACTCCGTAGCAAATTAAACTTCATAGTTAGAAAACCGTATGTTTCACCTGAAATACCATTTTAAAACTTAAAAAGGTAGCTATAAAATATTTAAAAACTTGTAATAAATTTCTTACCAATTTGCTCGCTTGTCGCCAAGTGTCGCGATCCATCACCACCTTAATCCTAGTGTTCCCTCCTGTTAGCTCTCCCCACAGCCATGATTCCTGGTCTGGCATATCCATAAATCGTTTAAACTATTTTCTTGAGAATGTGCAAGCTGGGAGACGGACGACGCCCACTTGTGGGCCAAAGGAGAATTACGTTATTAAGTCGGCAACAATTTATTTAGTTTAGTGCACTTGTCATTAAAGATAATTTATAAGTGGTGGCAGCAGACACAGACGGAGCAGCAGCAGCAGCAGCAGAGTCTGCTCAAGATACTCATAAGAGTATCTTGAATGGAGGGAGCGTGGGCGTTGCGTTGTCTAAATATAATTGGGGTTTCGGTTTCCAACGGGGGGCAAAGATACAAGAATAAGAACAACGGCAAACGTCAAGTATTTGTGGTTTCTGTTGCAACTCTCCCAGTTCAAACGAGCCTCAAGTGATATCTTTATTTGATGGGCTTTTAAGTGCTATAAAAAGTCGTCGTAGTCGTCGTCGTCGTCTCTGCGACATTTGACTTTTGCCTCGGTTGGCCAAGAAGCCCATCCAATTTGCCCATGTTAATTTATTCCCCCGCCTGGCCTGGAAAAGCCCGAATTTCTCCTCTCAACATTAAATGGCCATAAACTGTCAAATAAAGCCCGGTTATTAGTTGTTCGAAGCTCATTAAGTATGCGCCGGGCAAAAAGGCAAACAGAAATGTGTATGATTAATAATCATCATCGTCATCGGGTCATCGGGGGCTCATCAGCAGTGGACCTTAAGACAGAGTAGGGCCAGGCCCACAAATTATGTTGTCACATGCGAACCTCGCCGAGCGGCGTTCCTCACTTTGGCATTCTCGTTCACGCGTCTCTAACAGGATTATGTGGCATGCAACATTAGCATTTTCTGCCTGTGTCTGTGTCTGTTATATACCACATATATACCATATACAGAACCATCCTTTCCTTACCTGCTGAAACATTGCCTAATTTGTTGTCGTCTCCCATATATATATAAATTTTTTGTATTTTGTTCCCGACCTTTTCACCGCTTTGTTGCCACTCACAGCTTGACTTTTTAGGTTGCTTTCCTCTCATTTTCCCCATTTTTTTTCTTTGTTTTGGGGAATTTATGCTCGATTATGTCCACATGGATTTTATAGAATTTATTTCTGGACTCCTCTGTTCCTCTCTGGCCCAGCCATCGATTATTGATTTAATTAATTATTAACGCTCCGTGTGTGTCTCTTGCACAGTTGTTGTTGCTCTAATAAATATTAATAAATTCCATTTAAGATTTTCTTTTATTGAAAATGGCTCTATATGGCATTGGAAACCCCTTGAAGAGGGTCTTAAATGATTTCCCAAGAGCGAATCAATTGTCCGGTGCGAAGTTGCACAATCGAAATAGAAGTTCACCTGTTGTTCGGTTCGAAGAAATCAATAATTTTCCCTGGTGTTCTAGTTCACAGCAATGAGATCAGTAAAAGTGTGATGGTGTGTGCTTCATGACTCATCTGTGAGATACATTTCCTATCCCAAAGATGCCATATCTCTTACCAAAACCACAAGACAATAGTGGGCCCTTGTCTTGCCGTAGCTTAGCTTTCATTTGAGCGTTATTGAGTGCAACTCTTTCCCAGATTCATTACAAAAATGTATGGGGGAGAGGGAAGAGTGAGGGCTGAAAAGATCGTGGATCCCACAAAATTAAATCATTTATGGGCTTTAAAATTTAGGCAATTTATTTCGCTTCACCGCCTCTCTCCCTGTTGGACACTAAATTGTTTTGTGGTCAACAGCAATTTTGACCGGGGGTAGATTTGGTTATTATATTTTTACCTCTCTGCTCTTTTTTTTGTGCGCTGTAGGTATATATAGAAGAAATCTCGGCTTTTTATGGATTTTGCGGTTGGGAGAGCTCTTGTGGTTTTGCCAAAGGTTGGCTGCCGGCTAAAACCGGGCTAAGAGCCGGGCTTAAATGCTCTTTTATGGCTTAAGCGCAGGCAGCCAATTGATTCGATGACTCGTCATTGTTAACATTTTTAATTGGCACACAAAATATGCTGCTCGTGTTGGCTTGGAAACGGGGGAAAAAAAGGAAAAATCACTCACCGCCTGACAGCGACACGTAGTCAATGTCTTCGGCATTGCAAAAAATAATAAAAAAAATACAAAAACTGAACCGCAGGAACGTGCTTTGAATAAACACACACAAACTGGACGCTGGCTGCATTCGGTAAATCTCTGTCTTTTCTCGCTGGCTTTTTATCTCGTGTCCAAAATCGAATTTAAATCCAGTCAAAACATCAACCAGGCCATAACGTGTCTGAATTTGGCTTTGCGGCACTTTTGACCATGGCCTAAGCTGTTTCTCCCAATTCGCAGGCCATCTCTCCCTGTCCTTTCTCCGCAATTTAAATTGCCACCCGATGGTGCAAGAATGTGAATTGAATAAAATTGAAATTAATGCTTATTGAAACACTGTGCAAATGGGGCTATAAAAACAAAAGGCTATAGGAATTTAGAATAAAATGGAAACGAAGACATCAGTTGTTAAAATTTGCATTTAATTCAGTTACAGATTTAATAGGCATTTCAAAAACGTGTTGTTCATACCTTTTTTAAACCTTTAAAGACACAAAATCACACCTAATGTGATCCAATCAAATGTCTGATCCCATTCCATAATTCGATTAATAAAACACACACAAAACAACACACAATTTTTCCCAACTCACACAACGGCGACCATGACAAATCATCGGCTGACAAACAGAAAGACCAATGAATAAATTGCAAATAAATGTGAGAAGAGGAAAAATATGACATAAACCAAGGAAGAAATCTAACTTCTGTAAGCCGAAGATTGTATACCCTTGCAGTTTGCAATTTAACTATAGGTTCGAGTCGGAAATCAACCATAAATAAGCTTTAAATATTCGTATTTTTTGAATCGATATTTATGAATATTTTTAAATGACAATTTTTTGCGTTAAATATAATTTTTAAAATCTCATAACTAAGCCAAAAATGCATTAATTTTAATTCGGAAAGCTTTTCTGTGCTAGTTTTTATTAGGTTAACAAATCTGCATACTAAATTAAACAAAATAAAAAATTAAAATTTTTGCCAATTTTTGACAATTTTAATGATGTAACCCCTTTCCTTTTTTTGAAATTTTCGACAAAATTTCAAAAATTTATTTTTTGACCAGACATAGCTAGATCGACTCGGCTGTTGATGCTGATCAAGAATATATATGATTTATAGGGTCGGAAATGACTCTTTCATTGAGTTTTAAGCTTCCGGCTAAAATTATAACACCCTGCTTTACAAAAATAAGAAAAGGCCGCTACCTTCAAAAGGCCGAAGTTTTTAAACACTTGGACTTTGCGATGATCATCCGGGGGTTTGAAATCTATCATGACTTATCCAAAAATTCATTATTTTAATTCAAACGTTTTATAAAATTTAGATTAACAATTCCTCAACTGAAAAAATAAAACATTATGAGATTTTTTAGTATTTTTACGATAAAAATACTTATAAGTAAGCCAAAAATGCATTAATTTCAAATCGGAAAGTGGTTCTGTGCTAGTTTTTAGAAGGTTAACAAGTCTGCATACTCAATTTAACATTTTAAAAAATTACAAATTTTGCCAATTTTTTAAAATTTTAATGTTCAAATTTTCAAATTTTAAAAAAATTTCGAAAATTTATTTTTTGACCGGACATGGCTAGATCGACTCGCCAGCTGATGCTGATCAAGAATATATATGATTTATACGGTCGGAAATGACTTCTTCACATCGTTACAAGCTTCTGAGTAAAATTATAATGCCATGCAAGGGTATACAAAAAACAGGAAAAATAATAATAATTGTCATATGGCGAGGTAAACAAAGACAGAATTTCGAACCTGGGCCAAGTTGAGCGGTTGTTTTCCTTTGAAATCGAACGAATTGAATGCCATTTCTCAGCTATTTCTGGCTGATTTGTTTGTTTTGGCCGCTAACCCACCGCCACCTCGTTCTCCTCCTCCGGCTCCACCTCATTGCCCCTCCAGTGGAGTTTGGTTCATTCAAGCGAAATTAATTAAACAATAAAATTTGATTAATGGCATTGTTGGGAGCGTGTGTATGTTTTGGTCTCTGGAAAGCCTCTGTTTAACCTGTTTGCGTCGCTTGCGTCGCTGCTGGCCCCAAAAATTGTACAACGAGGCGTATGAGCAATGTTCACAGAGCCAAAAAATGTCGCCTGTAATTAGAGCAAAGCAAATTTAGTGGAAACTTGTGGATAAAGTTCAGCAGAGAACTAAAAAAGAGAAAATCTTGCTCTACCCTAGGGAGAGAGTATTAAAGGAGGTTTGGGAAAATATGCTATGCATTCTTAAACATAAATTTCAATTCTTTTTGCCACATGTTGTGTGTACTGTGGAAGTTGTTAGATTTTCCATGTTCTGGGAACTTTTCCGCTTGGCTTGTAGTTTTAATTCTTTCAACTTTTTCGCCCTTTTTGTTTCCCAATTAACAGATGTTTTAGACGCCTAATTACGCCCAGGGAAAAATGTTTGTTTTGTTTTGCGGCTATTTCTGTCCGCTTTTCTCGCGATGAAAAATCTGTGCACATTTCAAAATTGTCACTCAGTTGTGAGATGGAGATGGAGAGGCGAGTGCTGAAAGATGCAACTTGGCCTCAGACATCTTGGCAGCCAAACAAATGGCTGAAACATGTGCAAAACTTTGAAAGTCCCGTCCGACGAGGCGTCGTCACTTCATCAGGCAAAAAGCCTGACGACGACCTCCAACCCCATCGACCAGGAAGACTTCTGGAATCATTTTTCTAATACCCTGTAATTTTAGTGGGGGAGAGTAGGGCCTAATTTAACGACTGTGTCACCAGAATATCATGGCAAATAAATGTGCTTCGCTTTGTCGTGTTGAAGAGGCAGAAAGGGGAAGCCCTTTGTTTCTTAAATAAATAAAATCAAGATCAAGAATATATATGATTTATACGGTGAGAAATGTCTACTTAACAGCCTTATAAGCTTTTGACTTTGGTTATTTTGATTGCTCAGATTCTAGTGTCTAAAGAATCTATATTCTGTTGCAATACACCTAGAGACCGGGTACCTACAAGTCGGGGCACTTGTTCTCGAATCTTACACCCCGCTCTCTGGCTCACCCTCCCTCCCTCTGTTTACATGAAACGTGTTTGCAACATAAACATTCCGTATCCCCCACCCCTTGGAGTAATTTTAATTACGCCTAAAAGAGCCGCCTAGCAGCCGCATGAAGAAAGCTGAGAAAGAGCGAAAAGCCAGCTGCGAAGAAAGGAAAAATCTCCCATGCAACATTTTAGCCTACGTTTTGTGTAATTACACATAGTCGGGGCTACGGTAGAGGTGGAAAATGCGGAAAGGAGGAAATTACGGGGAATGTGAAGTTTTGCAGGCCGCCTGAAAAGGTGGAGCTGGGTTAAATGCTGCATATGCACCCGACGGATACAGAATTAACAGTCGACGCCTCCGCTCAGGTTCATTATTCATCTAGATGTGGCAAAATGAACGGTTTTCATGAAACTTTTCAAACGGCAAATAGTCCGCAGAGAAAGACATTATGTCTAGGTGAAAATTATGAATGAAGGAGATTTATAAATAGAGATATAAACTGTTTCTGCACGTTGTAATTAAGCAAAGGGAACACTGGTTTAGATAGGTTAATTTTTAAAGAGAAAGGAATATTATTTGAGGGACTCCATATATCAAATCTGATTTGCTAAGAACATTTTTAAACTTTCTTAGATTACTATCTAAGGTCTGCAATTTCTGTGTTCAACTCTTAAAATTCTGTTTAAATTCATAACTATCCCTGGGGGCAGACGGGTGGTCGTGATCCCATTCCGATTCCCATCCGATTTCCCAATCCCAAATCCCAGTCCCAAAAGGCCGAAACTCTGTTAAATTAATTAAGTGCGAGGCGATGAGGCGATGGGGCGAAGTGTGCCAGAGGAAGTAAAGCCAATATCCATCGCAGTGGTTCAATATTTGTACAAATTTCAGCTTTATTTCTTTTGTATTTTTTGTTTTTTTGTAGCTATATCTCTATTTGCCTCGATCTTGGGTTCGCGGCGGGTGGCGGCAATTGAGTTATATGTGTTGAAAGTGCGGTCCACATGCAGTCCGAGTCGGAGGCGAGGAGTTGTCCGGTTCCGCAGTGGAATAGTGTCTGGGCTTCCTTCTCCTCCAGCATTTGTTTGTTTCTATTTTCGGGGCTTATCGAGTGCAGTGAAAGAGCCATAAAGAAGTCTATGTACAGGGGAAACCGAAAAAAGCAAGCCTGTTCGCTTTAAAACAATTGAGATTTAATTGCATTTGGCTGACCTGAAAAGAAAAAATAAAATAAACGCAAGTTTGTACTACTAAAGGGAGAAAATGTTGCCGTAACAAGAGAAACCTTGCTGTGTTGACCCAATAAATTACACCTCCGCCCCGGGCTCATAATACAACTTCCCGCCAGATGTTGCTGCTGGAATTTGAATAATATCCTAGCAGAAAAAAAAATCATTTTCAATTTACGTGCGAATTAAAAACAGAAACTTTTGCTGCCGCTTAAAGACCGACGACTATTGGGGGGAGGGAAAAGCCCAGTGGGTGGTTGGTAGGTTTTCACTGAAACGGTGGTGGTTCTGATTCTTTTTGCCCTTTTTGCCTGCTCTCGCTTGCTGGGCGCCTAATTAAAACTCATTACCATAAGCATAAAACTTGAGCAAGCAAATTTCCATCATCAAAACTGTTGGGCTAAAAAATGGGAAGGAAAACAAAGGCATTGCGATGAAGAAGCAGCTAGCTCTAGCTGGGAAGTGCACTAAAAGAAAATGTAGATATATTTTAAAATAAATTTCAACAAGGCGTAGGAAATATCCTTCTAGATATTTAATATTTTATTTATTTTATAATGTATTTATTTAAAAGTCCGAGCAAGCACTTAATTGCAAGAAGGATGTACTTAAAAATGTCTTGTCCTTTATATTTGACTATTTTTTGACAAATCTAATTTTAAAAATATCACAACAACGCCAAAAAAGCATTAATTTGAAATCAGAAAGCTTTCCTATGTTAGTTTTTGTTAGGTAAATAAATCTGCATACTACATTTAAAATTTTAAAAAATTAAAAATTTTATCAATTTTTCAAAATTTGAATGATGTAACCCCTTATCAAATTTTCAAATTTCGAAAAAATTTCAAAAATTTAATTTTTAACCGGACATGGCTAGATTGACTCGCCAGTTGATGCTGATCAAGAATATATATGATTTATAGGGTCGGAAATGATTCCTTCATAGCGTAACAAGCTTCTGATTAAAATTATAAAGG
The DNA here is from genome assembly GCA_035046265.1 of Drosophila bunnanda. NCBI lineage: Eukaryota > Metazoa > Arthropoda > Insecta > Diptera > Drosophilidae > Drosophila > Drosophila bunnanda. The sequence continues at coordinate 13,289,493 of JAWNOB010000075.1, forward strand.
TATAAATATCACAAAAACAATTAAACAAATTTTATAAATTAAAACTAAAGTATCTATAGTTTAATCTGTTCGTTTATTCCTAATTTTACTTGAATTTTTCCCTTGCAAAACGACATATTTCTTTAGCAGACCGAAAATTGAAGTCGAAAGGAGAAATAGAAAAGCCAACTGGCCGGCAGGACTTACAGGTTGTTTAACCTTTTCTTTGGCTAATGCAATTTCCTTGCCAGACGGCGACAATTTTTTGTTGTTTCCTTTTTTATTTGTCCTTTTTTTTTTGAGGGTGACTCTGCTGAACTATCCCCCTGGCTGCTCCTGCCACCCCGTGTCCTGGCGGAAAGTGAAAGCTACATGCGTGCAACGACCCCTTTCGCAGGCTCTTCTCTGCGCGCGCTCTCGCACTCTCTCTCTCTCTGGCTGTCTGGCTATTCGTTCTCCCCTTTTGCCGCACATTTACGAGCACATTTTTCTTGGCTGGAAAGTTTTCGTGCACGTGTGTGCAACAGTTTCGAATTCGTCCTGCCGCCGAGTCCTGGGCGCCTGGTGGCGTTGCCGGCTCGCATTTTTGTGCCTCGTCAAAAAGGACGAAGCGATGAGTGAGAATAGAATCGCTCTTTCCCTGTCTCTCTCTCCACCAAGGCTCTGCTCTACGCTTTTGTAGTGGCCATTGAAACTCGACTCAAAAGTAAAGTTTTCCCTGCATTTTCCGACCATTGATAATGCCCATCTGGGTAAAAGGTGAAAGGGAGGGTGGCAAGTGGGAAAGCCGGGTGGTTGAGTTTTAGTTTTTTGGCGTCTGCCTTTGTCCTGTCTGCAACTGTTGTGTGTTTTTCGTTGCCTTTTTGCCGGTTTTGGTTTTTGGTTTTCCACTCGCCCAACAACAGTTTCAAACACACACATTTGTTGTTGTGCGCTTTTCATCTCCAAGTGGAGCACAAAGAGTAGATAGACACACACACCGAGAGAGAGAGAGAGGTGGAACAGAAAGAGAGTGGGAGAGTGGGGTGGAAAAACTTTGAATGCACAAGTGTGCGGGCCTGGGAAATGGAAGTGGGACATTTCCGGCAGGAATTGTGCAGCGGAAAATGCATATATATAAAGTACAAATGCTGCATAAATGTATATATTGTTGATCAGATAATATTTTATTCTATGTTTAAAGTAACGTTTAAGGAGAACTTAATATGGTATATATTGCTTATAAAGTGTATGCTTTTAAAGTAATATTAATATTTATCGAGAGTACTTAAGTACTTCATACTTCACAAAGTAGGTTTCTTTTTAAATAATAGCTGATACAAAAAATCTTTATTTAAGCTGTATTAATTTAAGACAGAAGTGCAGAACTATTATATATTTATACCATATTTGTCTATTTAGAGCTCTTAAAAATTATTTTAAATTGAGTTACTTATTTCTATGAAGTACTCTTTAAATTTCCCCAAAGTCTTTTTAATTTAAATGTATATTTCAACAGAGAAATTAAAATGCAAAACAATAGTTATTGTGCATTCCACTTGCTTCCGCAATTAAAATTCTGTATCCTTGCCACAAAAAAACGTCTCACACACCCATGGTGACACACCAACAGTTTCGGTTTTCTTTGTTTACGAAAACTACGACGAGGGTGCAGTTTGCCAGCCCGGGTTTCCGTGTCAAGCATCCTGTTGAGCATCCCGGTTAGGGGCAACTTTTAGCACTTTTAAAGAGTCCTTCGCTGGGGAGATAAGCTTAAAGTTAACCTTGGGAGAAATGGTCGCCTGCTGGGAAATTCTGGGCTCCCGTTCCCCACTCACCCCGAACTTATCGCTGCTGGATATTTGGGATATACTATATACTATGCTTGCACATTGACTGTGCTAAACTTTCGCACCCTTTTAAGCGACGCCCTCGGGGGTTGACTCGTCCTCGTCGTCATCGTCCTCGTCCTCGTCGTCTGTCTGGGGCAAGTCCTGCGTTTGTTGATCGTTACAGTAAATCATTTGAAATGAAATTTCACTTCCACTTGATGGGGAGTCCTGCACGCGGAGAAACGAGGAGTCTCTTGTGCTTTATAGTCGCTTTTAATGTTTAAAAAACGCATCTTTTAAGTTAGGTTTTTATAAAAAAAAGGCGTTCTTAATAATATAGTAACCTTTTTAGTACAAATATATAAATACTAAATTTATAGAATATTATGAGCGGGTTACATGACCTCAAAGTTTAAATATAAAATTCAGCATAAGTATAAGTATGTTTTTACCGAACTTTCACTTAATTTCTAGATAAAACAAAGCACTTTTCCTCAAGGTCCAATCTATTTATTTTTCAGTGTTTAATCGCTGTTTTTCCTGCCCCTTTGCCACCCTCCTGGTAACTAAGTGGATTGCGCGTGGAAATGGGAAAACATGTGACCAACTCGCCCACAGGGGATGGGTGGTGTTTGTTGCTCCCAAACCTTACGCTTTTCCTGGGTGGTTTTTCGGTAACTTGTATTTTTTTCTGGCTGCGTCGTCTTTGCCAAAAGTTTTCTATTAGACAAACGGGGTGATTTCCACAGCGTCAGCTAGAATAAAAAGGGAAACTGCCTCTGTGTGGCGGCATATCGGTAAGTTGAGGTCATTTATTATGCTCATGACACCTTCCATCCTTCTCCGTTCCGGCTTCCTTTTGGGTGATTCCCCCAGCCGTCGCCTCTGCCGCCTGGCAACATTTGTTATCTGGGATCCCCCGTCGCCGTTGCTCTTGCTTTTCCCTCCTCATTTTCCATTTCCCACTTCCCATTGTTGTCTGCCGGCATCGGGGCAAAATTATGCAGCAATTCATAAAAATGCCTGGCAGCAGAATCCCCATTGCCGTTACTTTAATGTCGTTATATTATTTTAACATAGATTTTAGCTACGGTCTATCGATTAGATCCAGGAACCACCGAGGGAAGGGGTCACCAAACCCAATCCATGGCTCTGGCGATGTGTGTGGTTTTTTGTTTATGGCTGTCATTTTGCGTGAAATTTTAATGGATTTATTTTTTTTTTGGCAAAGGGGAAAAGAGTAGGAATTATGATCCTGTAGGATCTCTGGGGGGGAAAGTTTATGGACTGATGATGCCCTGATTGAAAAGCGAAATATGGTTATTTTATGGGTATTTATAGGTGTTACAGGAATTTATTACTTATTTATGTCATATAACTTTATTGATAAAGTAAAATGTGATTTGAACTGATAAATAAACTTGCAGTTTCCAATTCTACTAAGGGATTCAATTGGAAATCGACCTTAACTAAGCTTAAAATATTTTCATTCCTTGAATCGATATTTATTGATATTTTTATATGACTATTTTATCGAGAAATTAAAGTTTAAAAAACTCATAACTAAGTCAAAAATGCATTAATTTTAATTCGGAAAGCTGTTCTGTGCTATAATTTATTTGGTTAACAAATCTGCATACTAGATTCAACAAAATAAAAAATTCCATTTTTCGCCAAATTTTGACAATTTTAATGATGTAACCCCTTATCAAATTTTCAAATTTTGGAAAAATTTCGAAAATTTATTTTTTTTACCAAACATTGCTAGATCGATTAGCCAGTTGATGCTGATCAAGAATATATATAAAACATAGGGTCGGAAATGACTCCTTCACATCTTTACAAGCTTAGGACGCTCAAGATAAAGCTATAACTATAATTTTTTTTTAGGGACGTTAAAATAAATATTCTCCTCATAAATGGTCTTATAAAAATATATAATTTTAATTATTTCCAACAAATATATTTCTTGTTAAATATATTTTACTAAGAAAGATATAACTCCTTCTTGCCAAATAGTCCTCATAAAATAAACTCATTCCCCACTATAATCTCCTCATATTTCATATTTCAATTATCTGCTCAGTGTGATCTTTATCCCGTGTCCCCATCAAATCCTAAGCCGTTTTATCTGCCACAATTTCAATTAACTCAAATGGTCTTCAGACCCACAAATCCGAGCCAAGCCGTTGTCATGCCAGTCACATAGCCACAAAGGACTGAGACCCACAAGGAGAGCTCCGCGACAGACAATTAAAAAGGGAAACCACACAGTCTGTGGGCCAATTTAGATAAGCCCCAGGATCTAGGGAAGCAGGACTCGCAGGACTCAGAGGACTGCGACTACTCCCCATTCGAAGCTCTATCTGTGCGCCACACTCAATTCATATCTTGTGCAACATAACAATTAGCAGGGGCCATAAAGCGGAGCAGTCGAGCACAGACAATAAAAGGAGGAAGTTGGGGCGAACTGTGGGGCCCCAATGGAAGTAGACTCTGTTTACATTCGGCCGTCGAAAAAATGTGCACTAAAGTATCTAAATTTATAAGGGAAATAAACAAGCCAGGCAACACTCCATATACTGCCCGGTATGTGTGTGCACAGCAGATGATGCATTTAACTGGGCAGCGGCAATTTATGGGCGCACAAAAAACGAACAGAATATAAATACAAAATTCGGATTTAGATTTTCAATTCGAAACGAAACGAACTGGGGAAAAAAAGAACTTCCAACTTGTTTGCTTTCAATTAGTGCCGAACTTTCGGATCGTTGATCTGGCCCCGAGAATTATCTAAATAAACACGGAACCAGGCAGCGGTACAGCGGCTATAAAAAACCTCACCTAAAGCTGACGGGGGGAAATAGAGGTAGTCGTTGCACTGAACTAATGCATATTTTCCTCTAATTTTCTCTCCAAAAATGTGTTAAATGTTTGCGTAAATAAAACAGCCAGCCAGCCAGAGAATGGGAACTCTACAGATTCTCCTCCAGCTACTGACACGCCCGTATCCCAACTCGGTTTAGGTTTGAGTTTGAGTTTGGTTTCAGGTTCTGTTTCGGGTTACTTGCATTCGCCGGTAGCCGCACTTCGTTTGTTTTTTTTTTTTTCTAGTTTTTCCAACGAATCGTTGTTAGCTGGTTAGGCTTTGGTTTTCACTGTTTGGTATTCAGAATTTGGTATTTGGTTACCATGTCAAGTGGCAAGTTGCACTCTCGAGCCGCACAGTGTGCGAGTTCCCGGAATGTGGAAGTGGATAGAGATGGCAGCGTTGTTGCATCGTTAGACTTGCTCTGGAAAATCAGTCTAAAGTTTGAGCAAATACGTTTCAGTAGATAGAAATTGATTCTATAAAACTTGGAAAATGATTAAATGAATGTTTAGTTGAAGTATAGTTGAAATGATTTAAAAAGGATAGTGAAGTACCTTTAATTTGAGTTAAAGAAAAGTCACAGGCTGACGAAAATTATATATAAATAGTATGGTAATCTCTAGATACTTCTTTAATTTAGATAACTATAATTCAAGATGTATAAATTAAGGAAAAAGCTATTTATAATAAGTTTACATCAAAAAAGATCCTTTATATAACTGAATTTGTATCTTTGCTTTTGCAGAACGCGTCCTTCGTTACTGTGAGTCACCCTCGGTGGGCACCTGCTGCACCTACGGCATGGAGACCCGAATGGCCATGCAGTCCCGCCAGCAACTCGAGAGTCATACCAAGGACCACATCTCTCGGATGTCGGGCATCTTGGGCAGCAAGGCGACCAAGTTCAAAGGTAGGTTACATCAACGAACCACTCGAACATGTCACAGAAGCCAGCGGATTTGGGATTCAATTTTGTGGAGTGTCAAGTGGTTCTGCCCGCCAGATCTGATCTATGGATTCCAGATCAAGATACAGAGATGACAATGATGATGATGCGGGCCTCCAGTTGCAGACAATGTCAAGTGGCAATGACTGCCACGACAATGCGGATGTGGCAATGAGTTCGTTGAGTATTTTTGCCATTCAAGCGGATGCAGGCCAGAAATAAAATTAAACTCTAAACAAACTCAAATCGCAGCGGATGTACCCCCTACTATCGCACTCCCTGTGTAAATACCCACTAATTTGTCCCTTCCCCCATTGCAGAAATCTTCACCGCTCTCTTGAAAGAGTCCAGGACGCAGTTCAACAGCATGTTCATCCGTACCTATGGCGTGATCTATGAGCGAAATTCGTACGTCTTCTCCGATCTGTTCAAGGAGCTGGAGACATACTTTGCCAACGGGCGAGTGGATCTGCTGGAGGTCATGGACAAGTTCTTCAACACGCTGTACCAGAAGATGTTCACCGTGCTGAACAGGCAGTACACCTTTGACGAGAAGTAAGTAACACAATCTGTCCGTAATCGAGACCGAATCCCATTTTAGAGGCCCACAGATAAAGAGGCCTAAAGACAAAACGTGTGAAACCGCAAAGTGTCTCTGCTGGGTCTGTCCCCGACTGACTGACTTGGCTGGCTGGCTGGCTGGCTGGCGGTCGAAACTTTGACACGGCCGGTGTGCGATTTCAGTTAACGATTCCGATATACGAGCACCTAACATATATCCTATAGAGAGCCTCTAAAGTTGCTCTGGTTTTTGCTAGATTTTTTGATTGCGGTTGAAACGCTTACAGAGAAGAGAAAACGAGGAAGTTAGAAAGAAGTTTAAGGGGACTTGGGGAATACCCTGGAAAAACAAGGAATAGATGAAGCATTATTCAGGAACTAAAGGTAGTATTAATAGTTTAAATGAAAATACAATAAAGGAGGTACATAATCCTGTAAGTGATGAAAACCCTGACGATTTACTAATATCAAGATATACACCTAATACAAAAGATATCTCCTTTCATCATTTTTAAAGCTATTTCCTTAATTAGAAATTCATATCCATGATCTCTTCATGATCTCAATTCCTTAGTCAATCGCAAAATCTTCATAAAGACAACCTCACAACCCACCGTACTATACTATACTGCCTACTACATATTATTCTCGCCAACGATTTATTCATCCCAATCCCAGATAACCCTCCACCACCGCCTATGCCTGGCCATAGCAACTCCCCATTCCAAGCCAATCCAATCTCATAACGCAGCCAAAACCAAAAACCGCACTTTATGCCAGTTCCTGTGTCAGCTGCTCGCATTTCCGCACAAAAATGGATGGCGAGGAGCGAAAATTGCGCCCACTTGGCTCATTGCCCTGGAACGGAAGGTCTCCGGTAACCGGCAACGACGACGACGACGACGACGACGACTACTTGGCCAAATGACTTGACTGGTCGGTCGCCCGTCTCCTGTCCTGGGCTGTTCTCCTGGCCCTCCTCCTGGCGGCTCCCCTCCTTTGGGCTGGGCTCGTGTTACCCACGCGCTTTCCTCCAATTGATGCCCCGCTGCTGACTTGGCTCCATCTCCGTCTCCGACTCCGTCTCCAACTTCAACTCCAGCGATTCGCTTTTATTGTCATCGTTTTAGTTTGTCGTACGTGCTTTGGCACGTCGTCCGTTTATTGCCATTGGACAACGACAACAACGATGTCGCGTAATTGCCGCCCCTTGCCCGGGTCCCCGGCTCCTTTTACACTCAGAAAAATTGTCCATATAATCAGAATATAATGAAAAAGTTGAGTGACCTTTGGGCTTAAAATCAAGCCATTTTGTTGGGTTTTAGAAATCGAATTCCTTGGAGAATGATTTTATAATCAAGGTATTTGTGAGTTGGGTAAAGTTTTTTGTCTTACCCAATTATCTTTAGAATAATTTACCCTTGCTTAAGGAATTATTCCCAGTGTAAAGCCCCCTCATATTTGTTTGTGGCTGATATTTGCTCTGTGCGGTTGGCCGGTCGCTTGAACGGCGCTGGTTTTGCCCTCAGAATGGATCACATGCCCCCACGGCTGAACCCCCTGCTCCAGCTCGACTTGGTGCTAAGGGGCGGGCTCTCCTCGGCTCGCCTAATGAGGGGGTAGCTCAAGCAGTTAGTTTTCCGGACGGGGGCTATGGAAACTATGGGAAATCAACGGGTGTCGTTGTTTGGGCATAACTTTGATATGCGATATGGCCAAAATATGAAGCGACAAATGGAATGGCACATAAAGGAACGGATATCGTGCGGAGGGAATACATATAGGGGCTTCTACAGAAGCTCAGAAGGGTGTTTATTTAAGAGGAATTAATTCAATATTATTCCCCAAGGCCTTAGTGTAATTTAAACAAAAAAATAGGAATAGTATTGCCTTTAAAACAGAAGTTTGTTGACAGATCATTTTTCATTTAAATCTTCTCAAAGTACTTATAAAAAGATACATCAGAAGGGATCATTGTTAACTTACAATAAATATTCCATAGCATTTACTTTTTTTATAGCAAAGTCTTTATAAAACTGGGATAATCCCTTTATACCAAACTCCTCAAACCGCCCTCCCATCAAGGAGCTGCAGCAGCTGGTGCTGCCGCTTCACTGATCTGTCACCTCGGCGAATGCAACTTGCAGTAATTTCTAAATTGTTTGGCCTAAGCAGAGGGGTCCAACTGCCAACAACGGAGGCAACAACTGCTGCTGGTGGTGGCTCCTCGAACTGGCGACTTCTTGACCATAAGGCCGAGGGCAGCCGTACAAGTGCAATGACTGTCATGCCTGATGGCCAAGTTGGGGCACACACACTCTGCAACAGAGGTGCTATTGGGAGCTGCAACTGCTCCAGCACATGGTTTGGAGCAGCAACTATTTTTATGATTTTTCCGCATAAAAATTTTAGTTGTTCCTCGCCAGGGAAAGAGAAAGAGGCAAGGCATAGCGAAGGCGTTGAGCCGTGCCATTTACAAGCGGAGATTTCCGCCGCCGCACACTCGATGAAAAATTAATGAAAATATTTTCCCTAAAACATTCCGTACTCATTTCTCCCCACTCTCTATTTTCCAGCTACATGCGATGCGTCAGCGAGCACATGAAGGAGCTGAAGCCTTTTGGGGATGTGCCGGACAAGCTCTCCGTCCAGATCAAGCGCTCCTTTGTGGCCACGCGTACCTATGGCCAGGCCCTGGCCACGGCCTCTGAGGTGGCCAAGAAGGTGTTGAATGTGAGTAGCAAAGCATTTGAGTTCCCTTGAGCCCTTACTGATTCTTAACTAATTTCCAGGTGCGTCTAAATGCCGATTGCACGGGTGCCCTGACCAAGATGCAGCACTGCGGCGCCTGCAAGGGCTACACGGAAAAGCCCTGCACCAACTACTGTGTGAACGTGATCAAGGGATGCCTCCATTTCCAGCACGAGTTCGATTCCGAGTGGGAGAACTTCGCTCTGGCCATGGACAAGGTGGCCGAGCGTCTGCTGGGGTCCTTCAACATTGTGATGGTGGTGGAGCCCCTCAACATCAAGATCTCCGAGGCCATCATGAACTTCCAGGTGAGAGATCTTGCAGGAATATTTAAAATTTATAAACTAAATCACTGGCATTAGCATAAGCCAATAGCAATTTGTAACTCGTTTTGGGGCCCAGAAGCAGCTGGAAGGCCTAAGTTATGTGCTCGTAAAACTGTCAGTGCGTGCGAGTCGTTTATAAGCATGTTGGTTCTTTAATTCGCATACATTTTAAACGAGTCTCCCCCCAAAAAGAGTAATAGTTGGGGAAACCCGCTCCGAGATGGTGGCAATTGATAGGAGGGGATAATGACGGGTCAAAAAAGAAATTTATAGAAATTTGGAGCTTGAGAATTGAGGAATTATTGTATTAGAAGGAGTAGAAAATAGTTTATAGCTGAATATCTTTCTAAAGTATGATTTATTAGCTGCTCATCCTTAAAATATTATCAATCCTTTCAGTTTTCTCTGATTTATTCCATGTTAAATCAGTAAAACTAAACCAGTAGCTCCTCAATCATATAAATTTCCTGTCAAAACTAATGCAAATATTTATGCTTGATATATTTACACAGAAGGCAAAAGAATAATTTACACTCGGATGGTCATAACTTATTGAATTTTGATTACTGCAATATTTTAAAACCCTTGCTGGCCTCTCCCCGCACCGAGTTCGTTGGAACTATCGCTTGACTTTTGTTTTGTTTGCCGTTTTTACGATTTATTTGCACAACATTTGGCTCGCATATGAATTTAATTTATATTTCCATTTAAAATTTATACACATTTCTTTCTCCAACCGCTGGTTCTTCTGTTTGTCCGTTTGTATCTACATATATCTATTGCTGTTGTTTGTGTTTCGCCGATGTTGTTGTGCGGCATTTGGCTTTTAATGTGTTTACTTTTTGCCCGTGCTGACGGCCCCATAAAAGGCCAAAAAAAAAAAAACAAAATACGAATGCAAAATGCGAAATAGTATTTAATTTTAATTCTGATTAGCTTTTGAACCGACTCCGACTGACGAGGAACCGCTTTTAATGATTGCCATCAGGGTCGACAGTTATGACGAGCGGGTAACCCATTCCGCTCCTGCCCTGACCCAAGCCTCGCCATTAGAGGAACTGTAAACGGTTGGGAACTGACACCGGCGATATGGGTGCCCTGATAAGGAGAGGTGACGCTTCTCCAAGGCGCAGAGGTCTCTGCTCGCTCGAGTGGCCACTGATGGGCCATAATGAGTAGCCGCTTGAAATCAATTCTTATCTGCGGAATGGGTCAATAAAAAGCAGCTATAAATAGCCATTAAGGAGCCACACACTCGACGGGGTGTGAATGGAATTGCGGTTGACTGTGGCGCAACTGGTTTCGAGATCTAAAATTAAAAGCAAGCTTTCTAATTTCTAAAATAATTTATAGATTATATTACATATCAATAGCTTTCACATTTACTAACATTAAACTTTTGTGGTTCCCTTCAGGATTCTGGCCAGGACATCACCAGTCGCGTGTTCCAGGGCTGCGGCAGGCCCAAGCTGCAGAAAATGAAGCGTTCCATTAACCCCAAGCTGCAAGGCGTCCAGGTGCTCAACGCCAAGAGTCCCGTCGAAGCGGACACCCTGGACATTGATGCCACCCTGGATGAGGCCATTGTGCTGAGGGAGCGCAGAGCGGCTGAGCCCGGCTCGCAGGAGAGCTCGGGCCAGCAGTCGCAGGAGCAGGGTGGAGCCGGCAAGGGTGGCAATGGAGGAGGAAGCAATGGCAATGGTGGCGGAAACGGTGGCAATGGCGGAGGCGGTGGCAACAACCGGCGCCAGCAGCAGCGTCGCAAGCAGCAGCAACAACGACGAAAGCAACAGAACAATCGCGACGACAACGATGACGATGATAACGAAAGCGGCGGCGGTGGACGTGAGCCGATATTGGACAGGATCGTGAGGGATATACGCCAGCGGGTGAAGGACTACAAGAAGTTCTGGTCCAACTTGCCGCACTCGGTTTGCAGCAACGAGGATATAGCCTCCAGTTCCGATGTGGATGGCATGTGCTGGAATGGTCACACCATAGATAGGTAAGAAATGGTTATAAATATACACAGTGAGAGCCTTATTGAATCAAATTCCTCCTCTTAGATACATGCACTCGATCACCACCGAGCATGGCTCCAATCCCGAGTTCAGTGGCAATCCCGCCAGCACCAAGCAAACCGCTCAAATGTCCTCACAGCTGGCTCATCTGAAGAATGCCATCAGTCACCTGCGCAATGCCTATAATGGCCAGGATGTAGAGTGGACCGAGCTGGGTAAGAATCCCCACAGACTGGTCTTGGTAACCATTTTACTTATATTACATTTACTCTTACAGAAGAACCCTATACGGGCAGTGGCGCTGGCTCTGGCTCCGGCTCCGAAGACGATGAGGACGACGACGATGGCTCTGGCCTGGGTCCGTTCGAGCCCAGTCATAAGCCGGACATTGATCGTCCCTCGGTGGATGCGGATAACGATGACGACGAGGATGGAGCCCGGCCGCAGGTGCCCACGCATACCTCACGGCCCACGGGCGGAGTGGATGACAAGAATCCATTGATTCACACCACCCACTTTGACCAGGATCACAACACAATCGAGGAGGATCATGGTCAGCGCAGCGGCGACGACGAGGATTCGGATGAAAGCCATAACGACATCGACGATCATCGCTCGTCCGGCGCCCCGGAGAAGATGACGCTCCGTCGCGCTCTGGTTGTCTACCTACTGCCGCTGTATATGGCGTGGTTCGGCGGCGTCTGCGCCGATTTGCTGTGATTACCCAACGTGCGAAGTGCATCCCCCTGCACCTACACCACCCACACCTCTCAGTCATTCATCCGTGAAGCAAAATGTTATTAGCAGAACTACAAGCATACGAAACATGCAACCCCTACATATATACGAAATGCGAGTCCAAAATTTTATAAAAACTTTTGAAAGAAGCAATCAAAACGCGAAACGAGAAAGGTAACCAGGCTTTCGAACTTGTTACAGTCGCTCCAGGAACTGAAAATCATGAAAATCATGAAAATCATGAGCTGAGATCTAGAAATTTGAAACTCTTGGCGACCGTGAACATCGGAAAAAGGTTTGATTTAGAGCGTAGAGTAGAGAAGTTTTTTGAGGAGAGAGAATACGTAACGAGCCCATATTCTAGCTTAGTAAGACCCGAAGAGCCCCTGTGGTCCCGCCCCCTTCATTACCCCCTAGATGTAAGTGCGAAATTGTAATTTGTAAGTCGGAGAGCGAGTGAGTGCAGAGTCGAGTGCGTGAATGAATGAGTGAGTGCCACGGAGTGAGTGCCTGTTCAATGTGATCGTTTAGCAAAAATTAACTATAAATAAACACTTTAGCCCCTAGAATTGACACATAAATACAATATTTAATTTGTATTATATTTATATATACAAAAACACGCGAAAACCAATTAGCGCCCGAACACGAACAGCAATAACTAATGTCTAACTCTAACTGATAACGCCTAAGCCTAAAATTATTATAATTACGTTTAACTTTTGGCCATAGAAAAAGCGTCCGAGCCACAGCTCTTGTTCTTTGTAATTTTTGTATCTTTCGTAGACAACAGACGTATGTAGCCCAGACCTTTGCCAGCCATTTGTAAGCGCATTTCAAACTGCAAACAAGAAACAAACAAAACACACAGTTTAAGCCTAAATGCATTTTATTTATTTTTGATTTTTTATCAGTTTTTATATTGTATGTATTAAAACGAAATGGAAAAAGAAAAAAATACAAAAAATAACAATGAAATAATGATGGTGTTTTATTTTAATGAAAACGTAAATTATTAGTTTTTATTTTATAAAAATTAAAAAGAAAGATTTGGCAGTGTTTGAGATAAATGGGTACTAGGTGGCGCTGTTAATATTTATTTACAGAAAGCAGTGCGGGAATATTTATAAACTTTTAGGAAGTAGTGTCTGTGTATCAAGCAGTGCATCAGCTCAGACATAAACCTTAAAAAACTCGTTATTTAGAACAAATATTTGGACTTTGTTTAGACCTTGCTAAAATTGCCTTTAATAATGCAGAAAAACATGAAAATGTTTAAATATTTAACAAAAACATAAACAAGAAATTGATTTTAATTGTCTTCCTTGTTTAGGTCAGCAGAGTCATCGATAATTGGGGAATCCTCTTTGGCATCTGTGGCCACTTCGCCAGCTATATTACGATCCAATAGGTTAGTATCCCCAGAAGCTAAGATATTAAACAAAATACCATGCTTACCAGGATCAGATGCGCCTTCCAGGAATCCCATTTCATTGCCAGGCATCTCTTTCTTACACATTTTTAACTGACAATCTAAATTATAAAATTTGGTTAGCTAAATTTGTAACTAGCTTCGTCCCCATGCTTACATTGATAATACTGGGCTTTAAAGTAATCGACTCTAGTTTCTAGTTCTGTGAGGTCTGATTTGATCTCTATTATTAAAGAGACCCCCGACATCAGCCCTTTCTCCAAAATTAACTGAATCAATGTATCGAACTTCTCCTCTAGATCGTTGAGTCGATCAGTAAATTCTTCAAAAACGCTTTTGATTTCCAGCAGCAGTAAGTTTGCCATGGCTCGCAAAAAAAAGAATTTTTTAATATTATAAATTATTTATCAGTTTGGAAGAAAATTTTCTGACTGCTTTCAGTTTGGAAGAAAATTTTCAGACTGTTTTCGAAACCTTATTAAAGGGAAATGATAAGTAGTTGCTACGGTAATCGCACAGACTACTTTGACTCAGTATATTTTCTTTGAATTTTTACAAAATGATATTCGTATGTTTCTTTAATTCAATTTCCTATTTAGTGACAAAATTTTGCTGTATTTTTTCTGTATGCACCAAAAATGAAATTAAAAATTCATTCATGCCGACGGCCGGCGAGTTGAAGAGCATGGAAACTCCGAGATCGCGGAGAAACAAAACAATCTCGAGATCTTAGCCGCTCTATTCCCTCCGTTGGTATCTTGTATCTTGTGCTCTCCGAGCTTCTTTGGGTGCGCGGGGAGCTGCGTGGCGGCCTTTTCAGTGAGCTGACGAGCGGCGAACGGTAAACAACAACTGCTGGCAGACGCGAAAAATATAGACGGCTAAAAAAAGTTTCGAAACGAACGCAAAACCTGGAGCACCGGCCCGCCTCCGCCCCCCATTGCTTGCATTCGAAAATGTATCTATGAGATGCGCGAATCCCAAGGCGATGCAAAAATATATAAAATTTTAATAATTACGCAAGGCGCGGCACACGTGAGTTCGTTCGGTCGGTAGATTAATGGAAGTGAAATGAAAAGTGGAAATTGAAGCGAAAGTGGAAATTGAAGTGGAATCTCCGCTGTGATCACCTGGATGAGTAATCAATCGGTGCGAGTGAAAGACGAGGATAGATAAGAATATTCCGGGTACGTTTCATTAGGCAGAACGTTTAAATTTCATAAGCAAATATTTGAACTTCTTGTCGGTGCTCCACCGGTGCCGTTCCACTGGCCAAGTTAACGTTTGACTTTTAAGACCCCATCGCCTTCTCCCCAGCGCCGTTCATCTTGTATTTACAGCTGTTCGATGGAAACCAGTTTGCAGCCGACCGACTAGCTAGCTAGTGTTTCTAATGATATTTGCTTTTTGGGACGCATCAAACCGCTGAAAGTCTCTTGTCTTCTAACTGCAGTAAGACTCGTTGTGGTTGAAGGTTGGTTGCTTCACATTGGGGCCCATTGTCTGGGCCTCAAAATTGATTTGGCTGTGCCTCGTTACCCGCGCAATTATCAGACAAACGAACAACAGTTGTCAGCTGTATCTTCTCTCAAAAGAGAAATTACTGGCATTTAAAATACGTAAATGGAGAGAGAAATAAATATTTAAATGAAAAACAAGATAAAAGCGGCGTAAACATTTCGCAGTGATATGCTAAGACACTCTACGCTTTTCGGAACAATTTGATTAAGCCTTAACAGGCCTTACATTTACTATTTAGAATAATATTTTCTTTTTAGAAAACACTTTAATTTATAAAAGAAATAATTTAGTGAGATACAAGTTTTTTATACCCTTGCAGGATTTATAATTTTAGTCGAAAGCATGTAACGATGTGAAGGAGTCATTTCCGACCCTATAAATCATATATATTCTTGATCAGCATCAACAGCCGAGTCGATCTAGCTATGTCTGGTCAAAAAATAAATTTTTGAAATTTTGTCGAAAATTTCAAAAAAAGGAAAGGGGTTACATCATTCAAATTTTCAAAAATTGGCAAAATTTTTAATTTTTTAAAATTATAAATTGAGTATGCAGACTTGTTAACCTTCTAAAAACTAGCACAGAACCACTTTCCGATTTGAAATTAATGCATTTTTGGCTTAGTTATAAGTATTTTTAATATTGAATTTCGATCGAATATCGTAAAAATACTAAAAAATCGCAAAATGTTTTATTTTTGCAGTTGAGGAATTGTTAATAAAACGTTTGAAAAAACGTTTTATAATACGTTTGAATTAAAATAATGAATTTTTGGATAAGTTATGATAGATTTCAAACCCCCGGATGATCATCGCAAAGCCCAAGTGTTTAAAAACTTCGGCCTTTTGAAGGTAGCGGCCTTTTCTTATTTTTGTAAAGCAGGGTGTTATAATTTTAGCCGGAAGCTTAAAACTCAATGAAAGAGTCATTTCCGACCCTATAAATCATATATATTCTTGATCAGCATCAACAGCCGAGTCGATCTAGCTATGTCTGGTCAAAAAATAAATTTTTAAAATTTTGTCGAAAATTTCAAAAAAAGGAAAGGGGTTACATCATTCAAATTTTCAAAAATTGGCAAAATTTTTAATTTTTTAAAATTTTAAATTGAGTATGCAGACTTGTTAACCTTCTAAAAACTAGCACAGAACCACTTTCCGATTTGAAATTAATGCATTTTTGGCTTAGTTATAAGTATTTTTAATATTGAATTTCGATCGAATATCGTAAAAATACTAAAAAATCGCAAAATGTTTTATTTTTGCAGTTGAGGAATTGTTAGTAAAACGTTTGAAAAAATTTGAAATTTTGTCGAAAATTTCAAAAAAAGGAAAGGGGTTACATCATTAAAATTTCCAAAAATTGGCAAAATTTTTAATTTTTTAAAATGTTAAATTGAGTATGCAGACTTGTTAACCTTCTAAAAACTAGCACAGAACCACTTTCCGATTTGAAATTAATGCATTTTTGGCTTAGTTATAAGTATTTTTAATATTGAATTTCGATCGAATATCGTAAAAATACTAAAAAATCGCAAAATGTTTTATTTTTGCAGTTGAGGAATTGTTAATAAAACGTTTGAAAAAACGTTTTATAATACGTTTGAATTAAAATAATGAATTTTTGGATAAGTTATGATAGATTTCAAACCCCCGGATGATCATCGCAAAGCCCAAGTGTTTAAAAACTTCGGCCTTTTGAAGGTAGCGGTCTTTTCTTATTTTTGTAAAGCAGGGTGTTATAATTTTAGCCGGAAGCTTAAAACTCAATGAAAGAGTCATTTCCGACCCTATAAATCATATATATTCTTGATCAGCATCAACAGCCGAGTCGATCTAGCTATGTCTGGTCAAAAAATAAATTTTTGAAATTTTGTCGAAAATTTCAAAAAAAGGAAAGGGGTTACATCATTAAAATTTCAAAAAATTGGCAAAATTTTTAATTTTTTAAAATGTTAAATTGAGTATGCAGACTTGTTAACCTTCTAAAAACTAGCACAGAACCACTTTCCGATTTGAAATTAATGCATTTTTGGCTTAGTTATAAGTATTTTTAATATTGAATTTCGATCGAATATCGTAAAAATACTAAAAAATCGCAAAATGTTTTATTTTTGCAGTTGAGGAATTGTTAATAAAACGTTTGAAAAAACGTTTTATAATACGTTTGAATTAAAATAATGAATTTTTGGATAAGTTATGATAGATTTCAAACCCCCGGATGATCATCGCAAAGCCCAAGTGTTTAAAAACTTCGGCCTTTTGAAGGTAGCGGCCTTTTCTTATTTTTGTAAAGCAGGGTGTTATAATTTTAGCCGGAAGCTTAAAACTCAATGAAAGAGTCATTTCCGACCCTATAAATCATATATATTCTTGATCAGCATCAACAGCCGAGTCGATCTAGCTATGTCTGGTCAAAAAATAAATTTTTTAAATTTTGTCGAAATTTTCAAAAAAAGGAAAGGGGTTACATCATTCAAATTTTCAAAAATTGGCAAAATTTTTAATTTTTTTAAATTTTAAATTGAGTATGCAGACTTGTTAACCTTCTAAAAACTAGCACAGAACCACTTTCCGATTTGAAATTAATGCATTTTTGGCTTAGTTATAAGTATTTTTAATATTGAATTTCGATCGAATATCGTAAAAATACTAAAAAATCGCAAAATGTTTTATTTTTGCAGTTGAGGAATTGTTAATAAAACGTTTGAAAAAACGTTTTATAATACGTTTGAATTAAAATAATGAATTTTTGGATAAGTTATGATAGATTTCAAACCCCCGGATGATCATCGCAAAGCCCAAGTGTTTAAAAACTTCGGCCTTTTGAAGGTAGCGGCCTTTTCTTATTTTTGTAAAGCAGGGTGTTATAATTTTAGCCGGAAGCTTAAAACTCAATGAAAGAGTCATTTCCGACCCTATAAATCATATATATTCTTGATCAGCATCAACAGCCGAGTCGATCTAGCTATGTCTGGTCAAAAAATAAATTTTTGAAATTTTGTCGAAAATTTCAAAAAAAGGAAAGGGGTTACATCATTCAAATTTTCAAAAATTGGCAAAATTTTTAATTTTTTAAAATTTTAAATTGAGTATGCAGACTTGTTAACCTTCTAAAAACTAGCACAGAACCACTTTCCGATTTGAAATTAATGCATTTTTGGCTTAGTTATAAGTATTTTTAATATTGAATTTCGATCGAATATCGTAAAAATACTAAAAAATCGCAAAATGTTTTATTTTTGCAGTTGAGGAATTGTTAGTAAAACGTTTGAAAAAATTTGAAATTTTGTCGAAAATTTCAAAAAAAGGAAAGGGGTTACATCATTAAAATTTCCAAAAATTGGCAAAATTTTTAATTTTTTAAAATGTTAAATTGAGTATGCAGACTTGTTAACCTTCTAAAAACTAGCACAGAACCACTTTCCGATTTGAAATTAATGCATTTTTGGCTTAGTTATAAGTATTTTTAATATTGAATTTCGATCGAATATCGTAAAAATACTAAAAAATCGCAAAATGTTTTATTTTTGCAGTTGAGGAATTGTTAATAAAACGTTTGAAAAAACGTTTTATAATACGTTTGAATTAAAATAATGAATTTTTGGATAAGTTATGATAGATTTCAAACCCCCGGATGATCATCGCAAAGCCCAAGTGTTTAAAAACTTCGGCCTTTTGAAGGTAGCGGTCTTTTCTTATTTTTGTAAAGCAGGGTGTTATAATTTTAGCCGGAAGCTTAAAACTCAATGAAAGAGTCATTTCCGACCCTATAAATCATATATATTCTTGATCAGCATCAACAGCCGAGTCGATCTAGCTATGTCTGGTCAAAAAATAAATTTTTGAAATTTTGTCGAAAATTTCAAAAAAAGGAAAGGGGTTACATCATTAAAATTTCAAAAAATTGGCAAAATTTTTAATTTTTTAAAATGTTAAATTGAGTATGCAGACTTGTTAACCTTCTAAAAACTAGCACAGAACCACTTTCCGATTTGAAATTAATGCATTTTTGGCTTAGTTATAAGTATTTTTAATATTGAATTTCGATCGAATATCGTAAAAATACTAAAAAATCGCAAAATGTTTTATTTTTGCAGTTGAGGAATTGTTAATAAAACGTTTGAAAAAACGTTTTATAATACGTTTGAATTAAAATAATGAATTTTTGGATAAGTTATGATAGATTTCAAACCCCCGGATGATCATCGCAAAGCCCAAGTGTTTAAAAACTTCGGCCTTTTGAAGGTAGCGGCCTTTTCTTATTTTTGTAAAGCAGGGTGTTATAATTTTAGCCGGAAGCTTAAAACTCAATGAAAGAGTCATTTCCGACCCTATAAATCATATATATTCTTGATCAGCATCAACAGCCGAGTCGATCTAGCTATGTCTGGTCAAAAAATAAATTTTTTAAATTTTGTCGAAATTTTCAAAAAAAGGAAAGGGGTTACATCATTCAAATTTTCAAAAATTGGCAAAATTTTTAATTTTTTTAAATTTTAAATTGAGTATGCAGACTTGTTAACCTTCTAAAAACTAGCACAGAACCACTTTCCGATTTGAAATTAATGCATTTTTGGCTTAGTTATAAGTATTTTTAATATTGAATTTCGATCGAATATCGTAAAAATACTAAAAAATCGCAAAATGTTTTATTTTTGCAGTTGAGGAATTGTTAATAAAACGTTTGAAAAAACGTTTTATAATACGTTTGAATTAAAATAATGAATTTTTGGATAAGTTATGATAGATTTCAAACCCCCGGATGATCATCGCAAAGCCCAAGTGTTTAAAAACTTCGGCCTTTTGAAGGTAGCGGCCTTTTCTTATTTTTGTAAAGCAGGGTGTTATAATTTTAGCCGGAAGCTTAAAACTCAATGAAAGAGTCATTTCCGACCCTATAAATCATATATATTCTTGATCAGCATCAACAGCCGAGTCGATCTAGCTATGTCTGGTCAAAAAATAAATTTTTGAAATTTTGTCGAAAATTTCAAAAAAAGGAAAGGGGTTACATCATTCAAATTTTCAAAAATTGGCAAAATTTTTAATTTTTTAAAATTTTAAATTGAGTATGCAGACTTGTTAACCTTCTAAAAACTAGCACAGAACCACTTTCCGATTTGAAATTAATGCATTTTTGGCTTAGTTATAAGTATTTTTAATATTGAATTTCGATCGAATATCGTAAAAATACTAAAAAATCGCAAAATGTTTTATTTTTGCAGTTGAGGAATTGTTAATAAAACGTTTGAAAAAACGTTTTATAATACGTTTGAATTAAAATAATGAATTTTTGGATAAGTTATGATAGATTTCAAACCCCCGGATGATCATCGCAAAGCCCAAGTGTTTAAAAACTTCGGCCTTTTGAAGGTAGCGGCCTTTTCTTATTTTTGTAAAGCAGGGTGTTATAATTTTAGCCGGAAGCTTAAAACTCAATGAAAGAGTCATTTCCGACCCTATAAATCATATATATTCTTGATCAGCATCAACAGCCGAGTCGATCTAGCTATGTCTGGTCAAAAAATACATTTTTGAAATTTTGTCGAAAATTTCAAAAAAAGGAAAGGGGTTACATCATTCAAATTTTCAAAAATTGGCAAAATTTTTAATTTTTTAAAATGTTAAATTGAGTATGCAGACTTGTTAACCTTCTAAAAACTAGCACAGAACCACTTTCCGATTTGAAATTAATGCATTTTTGGCTTAGTTATAAGTATTTTTAATATTGAATTTCGATCGAATATCGTAAAAATACTAAAAAATCGCAAAATGTTTTATTTTTGCAGTTGAGGAATTGTTAATAAAACGTTTTATAATACGTTTGAATTAAAATAATGAATTTTTGGATAAGTTATGATAGATTTCAAACCCCCGGATGATCATCGCAAAGCCCAAGTGTTTAAAAACTTCGGCCTTTTGAAGGTAGCGGCCTTTTCTTATTTTTGTAAAGCAGGGTGTTATAATTTTAGCCGGAAGCTTAAAACTCAATGAAAGAGTCATTTCCGACCCTATAAATCATATATATTCTTGATCAGCATCAACAGCCGAGTCGATCTAGCTATGTCTGGTCAAAAAATAAATTTTTGAAATTTTGTCGAAAATTTCAAAAAATGGAAAGGGGTTACATCATTAAAATTTCCAAAAATTGGCAAAATTTTTAATTTTTTAAAATGTTAAATTGAGTATGCAGACTTGTTAACCTTCTAAAAACTAGCACAGAACCACTTTCCGATTTGAAATTAATGCATTTTTGGCTTAGTGATAAGTATTTTTAATATTGAATTTCGATCGAATATCGTAAAAATACTAAAAAATCGCAAAATGTTTTATTTTTGCAGTTGAGGAATTGTTAATAAAACGTTTGAAAAAACGTTTTATAATACGTTTGAATTAAAATAATGAATTTTTGGATAAGTTATGATAGATTTCAAACCCCCGGATGATCATCGCAAAGCCCAAGTGTTTAAAAACTTCGGCCTTTTGAAGGTAGCGGCCTTTTCTTATTTTTGTAAAGCAGGGTGTTATAATTTTAGCCGGAAGCTTAAAACTCAATGAAAGAGTCATTTCCGACCCTATAAATCATATATATTCTTGATCAGCATCAACAGCCGAGTCGATCTAGCTATGTCTGGTCAAAAAATAAATTTTTGAAATTTTGTCGAAAATTTCAAAAAAAGGAAAGGGGTTACATCATTAAAATTTCCAAAAATTGGCAAAATTTTTAATTTTTTAAAATGTTAAATTGAGTATGCAGACTTGTTAACCTTCTAAAAACTAGCACAGAACCACTTTCCGATTTGAAATTAATGCATTTTTGGCTTAGTTATAAGTATTTTTAATATTGAATTTCGATCGAATATCGTAAAAATACTAAAAAATCGCAAAATGTTTTATTTTTGCAGTTGAGGAATTGTTAATAAAACGTTTGAAAAAACGTTTTATAATACGTTTGAATTAAAATAATGAATTTTTGGATAAGTTATGATAGATTTCAAACCCTCGGATGATCATCGCAAAGCCCAAGTGTTTAAAAACTTCGGCCTTTTGAAGGTAGCGGCCTTTTCTTATTTTTGTAAAGCAGGGTGTTATAATTTTAGCCGGAAGCTTAAAACTCAATGAAATAGTCATTTCCGACCCTATAAATCATATATATTCTTGATCAGCATCAACAGCCGAGTCGATCTAGCTATGTCTGATCAAAAAATAAATTTTTGAAATTTTGTCGAAAATTTCAAAAAAAGGAAAGGGGTTACATCATTAAAATTTCCAAAAATTGGCAAAATTTTTAATTTTTTAAAATTTTAAATTGAGTATGCAGACTTGTTAACCTTCTAAAAACTAGCACAGAACCACTTTCCGATTTGAAATTAATGCATTTTTGGCTTAGTTATAAGTATTTTTAATATTGAATTTCGATCGAATATCGTAAAAATACTAAAAAATCGCAAAATGTTTTATTTTTGCAGTTGAGGAATTGTTAATAAAACGTTTGAAAAAACGTTTTATAATACGTTTGAATTAAAATAATGAATTTTTGGATAAGTTATGATAGATTTCAAACCCCCGGATGATCATCGCAAAGCCCAAGTGTTTAAAAACTTCGGCCTTTTGAAGGTAGCGGCCTTTTCTTATTTTTGTAAAGCAGGGTGTTATAATTTTAGCCGGAAGCTTAAAACTCAATGAAAGAGTCATTTCCGACCCTATAAATCATATATATTCTTGATCAGCATCAACAGCCGAGTCGATCTAGCTATGTCTGGTCAAAAAATAAATTTTTGAAATTTTGTCGAAAATTTCAAAAAAAGGAAAGGGGTTACATCATTAAAATTTCCAAAAATTGGCAAAATTTTTAATTTTTTAAAATGTTAAATTGAGTATGCAGACTTGTTAACCTTCTAAAAACTAGCACAGAACCACTTTCCGATTTGAAATTAATGCATTTTTGGCTTAGTTATAAGTATTTTTAATATTGAATTTCGATCGAATATCGTAAAAATACTAAAAAATCGCAAAATGTTTTATTTTTGCAGTTGAGGAATTGTTAATAAAACGTTTGAAAAAACGTTTTATAATACGTTTGAATTAAAATAATGAATTTTTGGATAAGTTATGATAGATTTCAAACCCCCGGATGATCATCGCAAAGCCCAAGTGTTTAAAAACTTCGGCCTTTTGAAGGTAGCGGCCTTTTCTTATTTTTGTAAAGCAGGGTGTTATAATTTTAGCCGGAAGCTTAAAACTCAATGAAAGAGTCATTTCCGACCCTATAAATCATATATATTCTTGATCAGCATCAACAGCCGAGTCGATCTAGCTATGTCTGGTCAAAAAATAAATTTTTGAAATTTTGTCGAAAATTTCAAAAAAAGGAAAGGGGTTACATCATTCAAATTTTCAAAAATTGGCAAAATTTTTAATTTAATTCAATTTAATTTAAATTGAGTATGCAGACTTGTTAACCTTCTAAAAACTAGCACAGAACCACTTTCCGATTTGAAATTAATGCATTTTTGGCTTAGTTATAAGTATTTTTAATATTGAATTTCGATCGAATATCGTAAAAATACTAAAAAATCTCTAAATGTTTTATTTTTGCAGTTGAGGAATTGTTAATAAAACGTTTGAAAAAACGTTTTATAATACGTTTGAATTAAAATAATGAATTTTTGGATAAGTTATGATAGATTTCAAACCCCCGGATGATCATCGCAAAGCCCAAGTGTTTAAAAACTTCGGCCTTTTGAAGGTAGCGGCCTTTTCTTATTTTTGTAAAGCAGGGTGTTATAATTTTAGCCGGAAGCTTAAAACTCAATGAAAGAGTCATTTCCGACCCTATAAATCATATATATTCTTGATCAGCATCAACAGCCGAGTCGATCTAGCTATGTCTGGTCAAAAAATAAATTTTTGAAATTTTGTCGAAAATTTCAAAAAAAGGAAAGGGGTTACATCATTAAAATTTCCAAAAATTGGCAAAATTTTTAATTTTTTAAAATGTTAAATTGAGTATGCAGACTTGTTAACCTTCTAAAAACTAGCACAGAACCACTTTCCGATTTGAAATTAATGCATTTTTGGCTTAGTTATAAGTATTTTTAATATTGAATTTCGATCGAATATCGTAAAAATACTAAAAAATCGCAAAATGTTTTATTTTTGCAGTTGAGGAATTGTTAATAAAACGTTTGAAAAAACGTTTTATAATACGTTTGAATTAAAATAATGAATTTTTGGATAAGTTATGATAGATTTCAAACCCTCGGATGATCATCGCAAAGCCCAAGTGTTTAAAAACTTCGGCCTTTTGAAGGTAGCGGCCTTTTCTTATTTTTGTTATAATTTTAGCCGGAAGCTTAAAACTCAATGAAAGAGTCATTTCCGACCCTATAAATCATATATATTCTTGATCAGCATCAACAGCCGAGTCGATCTAGCTATGTCTGGTCAAAAAATAAATTTTTGAAATTTTGTCGAAAATTTCAAAAAAAGGAAAGGGGTTACATCATTAAAATTTTCAAAAATTGGCAAAATTGTTAATTTTTTAAAATGTTAAATTCTGTATGCAGATTAATTAACCGAATCAATACTAGCACAACGCCGCTTTCAGAATTAAAATTAATGACTTTTTGACTAAGTTATGACAGATTTTTGATTCGATCGATTGACCAAATTGCCATACATTAACAATTTTTTACTGAAAATTATCAAATTAAAGGCTTGTTTTTGCCTATAACAACAACAATAATAAACTATCATCTTACAACAACAACAATTTTAAATTTATAACAACAAAAGAAATAAAAATACTCAAATTTAACTGCCAAATTTGAATTTGAATGTAATTTGACCATCTGTTCCCGCCATATCAGGTTAACCGGCAAATTTTAATTTGAATTTAAATCGACGATCAGTTGCCGCCATGCAATGTTAACAGTCAAATTTGAATTCGAATTTAAATAGTCTAGCAGGTGCCGCCACACAGTGGGTCATATGTGGATCGTATGTGGATCGTATGTGGATCGTATGTGGATCGTATGTGGATCGTATGTGGATCGTATGTGGATCGTATGTGGATCGTAAGTGGATCGTATGTGGATCGTATGTGGATCGTATGTGGATTGTGAGTGGATCGTAAGTGGATCCTAATTTACAATCCACTCACAATCCAATCATCGTCCATCTACTGCATTCTGTTCGCCTGGTACATCAAATCCAGAAATTGACCAATTTGTACTGAAAACGACCAAATTGAAGGCTTGTTGTTGCCTACAACAATAACAACAATAAGCCACTCTTTTACAACAACAACAATTTTGAATTTACAACAACAAGATAGCTAAAATAAATTAATTTAACTGTCAAATTTAAATTTGAATTTAAATTTACTATCAGTACCCGCCATATCAGATAATCGACCAACTTGAATTTCAATTTAAATAATCGATAAGGTGCCGCCACAATTTGAATTTGAAATTGGCTCTTGCACTAAAATTATTCCACCTTCTGCGACTTCTGTTCGCCTGGTACATCAAATCCAGAAATTGACCAATTTGTACTGAAAATGACCAAATTGAAGGCTTGTTGTTGCCTACAACAACAACAACAATATACCACCTTCTTACAACAACAACAATTTTCAATTTACAACAACAACAACATATATTTAACTGCCAAATTTGAATTCGAATTTAAATTGACCATCAGTACCTACCATATCAGTTTGAATTTGAATTTAAATAGTCGATCACTTGCCGCCACATAAGTTAACAGCCAAATTTGAATTCAAATTCAAAGCGAAGATCAGTTGCCGCCAACGGCTAACACGCGAATGATTGCTTGTCAAACTAAGCTTCCGGTCTACGTTCAGCGCAAAAGTACACTACATAATGGCACTTCCGGCGGTTGCTAATTATTTCAGCCTAAAAGATGCACCAATTCGGACACTCTGGGATATTGTTCTCTATTGCATGCTTTTGGGGTGCACAAAATATTGGATCGGTGGTAAATTCTAGCATACTGTTTTGGGTCAAGTCAACCAAGAAACTAACATAACTAAGAATAAAGTATGCCGCCAATCAGAATTTAAAAATCGAATAACTAGGCCAAAAATGCATTAATTTCAAATCGGAAAACGGTTTTATGTTAGTTATTATTAGGTTTATAAATCTGCATACTCAATTTAAAATATAAAAAGTCTGAAATTTTTGCCAATTTTTGAAAATTTTAATGATGTAACCCCTTATTTTTTTTTGAAATTTTTGGAAAAATTTTTAAAATGTATTTTTTAACCGGACATGGCTACATAGAGTGGGCTGTCGCTGCTGATCAAGAATATATATGATTTATAGGGTCGGAAATGAGTCTTTCACAGCGTTACATGCTTAAGACTAAAATAAGATTATACTGCAAGTGAATAAAAAGAAATAAAAAAATTCGTATCTCACGAACTAACTACATAGCAGAGCAAGGTTTCGATCCTCGGACCTCTGGGTTATGGGCCCAGCACGCTTCCACTGCGCCACTCTGCTTGTTTAGTGGTTCGTGTCTAATGGTGCATTTATTATTCAGGGTTGAAAGTAACGTAGCTACTACTATATTTGAACTGCTTGCAAGCAGTTTACATAACATGTTCATTTTACTGCCGCCGAAGTGCTCTTGTGCTTAACAAGCTTTGGACACGCGGTAGACAACAAGCAGAGTGGCGCAGTGGAAGCGTGCTGGGCCCATAACCCAGAGGTCCGAGGATCGAAACCTTGCTCTGCTATGAAGTACATTCGCGTGTGGCGATTCTTTTTATTTTTTTAATTTTTTACGATTAATTTTTATTTTAATTTATATTTTTGCACCGTATAAAAATTGTATTAACGGTCCGTTAATGGAAACCTTTAAATTTATGTCTGTAAATAATATATGCCGCTTTTGGGATATCTAACCTACTGCATTGTTTATCTTTATTCAGTTGTTTTAGTATAAAAGTACAAAATATAAGCTAAACTACTAAGGGCTTTCCACTAACAACTAAGGCGAAGAATTGTCCACTGCTCAGAGCACCTCTCTTGCGCGATCAGTAGTCCTCGTCGCAGAAGCACCCGTCCCGCGAATTCTCCACAATCCAGTCCAGGTATTTCGTCACCCGGGTATAGACGCCCGGGTAATTGGGCCTGGCACAGCCGTTGCCCCAGGACACGATGCCGATCTGCTCGAAGCGCTTGTCGTCGGGCCGAAGGCGCACCAGCGGACCCCCGGAGTCGCCCTGGCAGCTGTCCCGTCCACCGACTCCCGGATAGCCCGAGCACATCATGTTCTTGGTGATCATCTTCTGGGTGTAGTTCGTCTGGGCCACGCACTCGTCGTTGTCCAGCACCGGGACCTCGACCTCCTGCAGCAGGCACGAAGGTTTCCCATCCTCCTTGAGCGTGCCCCAGCCGGTGGCAATGGCCTTGGTGCCCACGAACAGATCCTGGCGCTGCTCCACCCTTGGCAGGCATATCGGCCGGATGAAGCTGGTGATCGGCACACGGTCATTCAGGCGCAGCAGCGCAATATCGTTGTCAAAGTTGGAGAAGCTGAACTTCTGGCTGAAGGCGCGCAGCACGAATCGCGTCTCCGGGCGCTCCTTGTCATTGCAACGGTCGTGCTCCCCGAAGGTGACCTTGATCATGAACCACATGAAGCCCTTGACGCAGTGCGCCGCCGTCAGCACGTAGCGATCATTGATCAGGGTACCGCCGCAGTAGAACCTATTGAAGTAGCTCAGCCGGGCCATCCAGGGGTATTCACTCACTCCCGTTGTCGTTCCGCCCACAATTCGTGACTCGTCATTGCGTTCGCCGCACCTGGAAGGGAATATGGAAAGAATTATAGAATTTTATCGGATGTGATTTGACTTTATAATTTCTAGGGATATAATTCAGTGTCCCCGCCCAAGAACAGTGTTTAAAATGTAAATATCTTTTACTTTTAAAATATATATCTGCTTAACAGAATATATTCTTAGTGCCTATTACTATCTGTACTGTAGATTATAAATTTATGAGCCGAAATAAAGAAAAATTAGCTTATTGCCACCTCATTAGCAAGTTCATATGGAAGAAATAAATGGCATGGGTCAAGGGTGCCTTTGGCGATCTCTCTACCGATTGGCAAGTTCAGGGTTCAGCAACCCCGACATAAAGAAAGTGTTGGAAGTGTTTTATGGACGGACATAAAACAAATGAGCGATTTTTGCAGATTTTATGGCTGTCCCACAACGACTTTAACGCTTTACATTAAACAGGTTTTTAATTACCCACGGACACAACATGCAGCCAACAAAAAGTTCAAAATTCTTCCACTGGGTCGCAAAGGAAGCGCATCTGGTTCTCTCTCTTTTTTCTCTGTGTTTATTTTGGCCACAAAATCAATCGATCCAGCCGCAACAAGTATTTGGGATTCAGATTTTGTGTGTGTTTAATCGTGTCATTGCCCCAAAATGGTGGCCAGGCCAGTCGAGAGGCGTCCCGAAACAAAGAAGCAAAATGTGCGACGACGACCCACTTAGGAGACGGAGACGGCGTGGCCAAGACCGCCGCCTTGGCCAAAAGTCCAAGCCCAAGTCGAAGCCAAAGACAACGGCCACAACGGCATTCCCCTGCCGCCCGCACACACATTAATATGACATGACGCATTGAGCGTATGCCTTCCACAGTATCTGCCCTGTACGATATACATATATGTATCTGTATCTATAGCTGTATCTGTATCTGTATCTCCTGTATAAACACACGCACGCTCTGAAAGCCAAACAGAGACTGTTATCAAATCGTATGCAAATCAGTTTCTTTTTTGTTCTTTCATATGCAAAAAAAGAAAAACAAATAAGAGAAAAAGTAAAAATTATATATAGAAATAAAACGGGTTTTAGGCCTTCATTAACAAATCGAAGAATTGGCTGCGACTACATAAAGTTCCACTAATTTTACGGCTAGATTTTGATGCATAGGGGGAAGTTTTTATAGATTCTGAAGAAAAACAGAACTTATTGGGAATAAATTTAATTAAATTAAATAAAGTCTGACGGAGGAAACAATATACTTTTAAAAGAATGTTTCTTTGTTTTATAAATAATTTACAAAAACGATCAATAATAATTAATAAAACTCTTCGTCCTTCAAGATCAAAGGCCTAACGACTTGACATAAATTAACCTGATGTCCTTTTAAGCACCTAGACTCACGATTCCTTGAGCTTCTTATGAACTCCCTCAGGAATCCGCTTCCATTTGATTTCGATTTTTACTGCTGACTCCATAAATACCCGAGGGAAGTGGCCTATGGCGAGAGCCAAGTGCCGAAAGCCAAAGTTCAATTCCCAATTGGCAATGCAATTTGTTTAATGGCCACACAAGAATGTCTTTCACGTGCAATTCTTCAGAGAGAAACTGACATTTGGGGTCACGTGGAGAATTGGAATTTCAAAACGGGTAACAAATGGGCAAATGAATCTTTTGGGCCACGAAGAATGCGGCAAGGAGGTTTTAAATCATTAACTTAAAACAAAATGCTTCGATACTTTATTACTAACATTAACTTTAACGATTACGATAAAGCGCTGCTCCTATTTTACAACCCTAATTGTTCACAAATTAAGGAAATTTGTATAAACAGAGTGGAAAGATGATTTAGTTTGATAAAAGCCATGGCCAAGTGATTCTCTAGAAAGTTGAAATGCGTTCAAACTGGTGTTTAAGATATATATGAAAACTATAATGGGGTATAGTCATGATGACTTTTGGAAAAGCCAAATGCGTTGTGCTTAACGTTAATTAAGCTAACCTATTAACTTTAGGGATCTCTCAACAGAGGTAACCAACCGATCTATTGGTTTCCTTTCATTTCAAAGACAGTTCTCCCATTGACAGCTTCCTATAATTAACAGTGAGGAGTCTTAGAACAGATTTCTCTGTGGATATATCCCGTCGATGGCGTGCTCTCCTCGCAGGCACTCGAATCTATCTGTAACTTTAACTGTTTGTGCCATTTGTATGCCGTGACAATGACAACGTCAGAGTGGTTTATCACCTACCCGGTCGTCTAACTGGAAGTTGTCATCATGACCATGACAGCTTTCGTGCATCTCTGGATTTGTGGATCTCTGGATCTTCAGATCTTTGCATCTGTAGGCATGGGCACACACACATGGCATATGCGGAGAATGTGTCTCTGGGGTATGGGGACTGGGACTGGGACTGGGACTGGCACTGGGACTCACCTGCAGGAACATGTCGGCGACGTTTGGTTCTGAGCTGCCGGCGAATTATTGCGATTGAAGGCACCGAACCAATTCTTGATCGGATTTTGCCGGAATACAGGTTTGTTGCCATTGCCATCCAGAGTGGTTGAGGCTGAGGAGGCTGAGGTGCCGGATGAGGCTGAGGAGGAGGCAGCTCCGATTTTCAGCTTCTTTGGCTGGTGATGGGCTGCACCCAAGGCCTGATATTTGCCCGGAATGGAGGATAACGATGATGTTGCTGATGTCGTCGTTGTTGTCGTCGCCGCCGATGCTGCTGCTGCTGCTGAGCAGGAAGCGATGGCCAGCACGAGTGGCCAGTGACGTAAGTGGAGCATCATCTTCTCTTCTGGTTATGCAATCCGCTGCATGTAATCTTAATGAGTCTTCGCCACGAGCAGTTCCGTTATCGGAATATATTTCGATATTCTCGCTCGGCTCGTTCTACGTTCTTCCCAGCCTGTTCTTCGCTCTTCGGGGGAAGCTGGCTCTGGCTTCTCGAAATCTCCGTTCGCACTCCACTTGTTAATTATGTAAATCAAGCACGGTTTCTTTCTGTCTTATTGTTGTTGCACTAATTGAACCACTTCACATGACTGCAAACTGTCAACAAGTCGCGCCCTGATCCCAGCGAATTTCTCGATCTGTTTGTTTGCGATTCTCGAATCTCGAATCTCGAATCTCGGATCCACAAATTCTCAGTCACTCTGATCCGCTCCAAATCGTGGCTATAAGCTAGTTCGCACCGCCGCACACGCGAAAGTCTGCAAGCCGACTGATACGGCGCCGAAGAGAGACGGTGCCAAGAGCCAAAGCCAAAGCCAAAGCCACATGCTTTCAGCCAAAAGCCATTTCCATTGCCAAGGCCTGAACCGAAGCAGCGACGCTGACGCAGGCGCAGCAGCAGACGCCGACGCAGGCGCAGAGGCAGGCGCTCGTTGAGCGAAGAAAGTTGCGCATGCGCAGTGCTGCGTGCGTTGGCAGTGACGCGGGCAGAACAGAACGCAGAGAGGCGGCCGACGTGAAGAAAGCACTGAAAGAAATATAATAATAATCATTAAGTATTGTGAATACTAAAATATTTACAGCAAATGTACTAAAGTGGAGCTACAAGAACGTTTACACTATCACTGTAAGCAGGGAAATTTGCTGACTCTTTAGTCACTGATATATTAAGATTCTTAAGCAAGTCTAGATTAAGTCTTGATAGCAAGGTATTCAGAAAAATTAAGAAGATTAGTTTGGAGTTCTATAACTATAATTTTCCCTCACACATTAACATTAAAATGAACTTTCTTCCGAGTTCTTAGAACGAATATGTTTTCCCTCAGTGCAGAGAGTAGGCCAAGTCAGAACGTTGAGGGGCAGGCGTATTTTTGTAGGCTCCCCTGAGTTCCTAATATGCTAATGTGACAGTTTGCTTTGGCTGGGCTTGTTTCCTTCTTTTTTTTTTGTTGTATTTTTTAGTTACCAATGAAGTGTGTGCGTTGGGGAGTTCTTCTCGATTCTGCCTCTTTTCTTCTGTCGCCGACATCGTCTGTTTAACGTTTGTTTATTATGCTCGCAACGTCAATACACCGTAAAAATTACAATCAATGAATTGATTTAGGCAGGTGCCCCATAGATAATCCGGTTAATCATCGATTAAGAAAGCTAACATGGAGAAAAATTATATGGGTGACACATCAATGAAGCAAATAATCGTTCTTAATTGTTTAAAATAATATTTTGTGGTAGAAAAATGTACACTATTATTAACTAATTGATTAATATGAAATCTCTGATTAACTTAACTTATAAAGGCTCGGAAAAAATATATTAAAATACAGTAGGGCACTCAAAGAAGACTTTATATTTTCTAAATTTTTGTCAATTAAATAAGTAACTAGTTTAATTGGTATTCCTCTCAGTGCAATGCGAGCAAATATTTTTCTAATAGCTCAATAGCTTACAAACTGGAAGTGGGAACCAGAGTTCACTCCCAACAGCCAACACAAACATCCTTTAGGATCGGCAAATATGAACTTAAAACTTTAAGTGGGCGAAAGAGAGATTTAAATTATATATTTCTGATCGAAATGATGTGTGTACATAGTCCCTCACACTCAGTGGTAGGCTCGTGGTATTTCACTTTAGTTTTTCATCATTGCCACCCTTTTATCTTTTCCGACGCCTTTTCACTTGCCCAATGGAAAGAGAGAGGAAAACCGAGGTTTTCGCATTTTCATGTTCATTTGCCACTGCATGAATTAACAAAAAATAAATAAAACAACAAAGGAAATTAACTATACAAGCTTGTATTCCCGTACAATTTAAAAATTATGTACACGATCGAAATGGAATCGGTTATAGCTAAGCTTGAAATATTCGAATTTTTTGAATGGATATTTATGGATATTAATTTTCGACAAATTAAAATTTAAGAAGTTCATAACTTGGCCAAAAAGGCATTAATTTGAACTCGGAAAGCTATCCTATGTTAGTTTTTAGTAGATTAATAAATCTGCATACTCAATTTAAAATTAAAATTTAAAATTTTGTCAATTTTTTAAAATTTTAATGATGTAACCCCTTATCTTTTTTTGAAATTTTCGACAAAAATTTAAAAAATTTATTTCTTGACCAAACATAGCTAGATCGACTCGGCTGTTGATGCTGATCAAGAATATATATGATTTATAGGGTCGGAAATGACTCTTTCATTGAGTTTTAAGCTTCCGGCTAAAATTATAATACCCTGCTTTACAAAAATAAGAAAAGGAAGCAACCTTCAAAAGGACGAAGATTTTAAGCCCTTGGACTTTGCAATGATCATCTGGGGGCTTGAAATCTATCATAACTTAT
Source organism: Drosophila bunnanda (assembly GCA_035046265.1). Lineage (NCBI taxonomy): Eukaryota > Metazoa > Arthropoda > Insecta > Diptera > Drosophilidae > Drosophila > Drosophila bunnanda. The sequence goes on from JAWNOB010000075.1 coordinate 13,322,567, forward strand.
CCAAAAGTTCATTATTTTAATTCAAACGTTTTATAAAACGTTTTTTCAAACGTTTTATTAACAATTCCTCAACTGCAAAAATAAAACATTTAGAGATTTTTTAGTATTTTTACGATATTCGATCGAAATTCAATATTAAAAATACTTATAACTAAGCCAAAAATACATTAATTTCAAATCGGGAAGTGGTTCTGTGCTAGTTTTTAGAAGGTTAACAAGTCTGCATACTCAATTTAAAATTTTAAAAAATTAAAAATTTTGCAAATTTTTGAAAATTTTAATGATGTAACCCCTTTCCTTTTTTTTGAAATTTTCGACAAAATTTCAAAAATTTATTTTTTGACCAGACATAGCTAGATCGACTCGGCTGTTGATGCTGATCAAGAATATATATGATTTATGGGGTCGGAAATGACTCCTTCGCTGCGTTACGAACTCCTGACTAAAATTACAATACCCATTTAGAGGGCATAATTACAAAGAGAATCAGTTAATTTATGTTGTTGCATTTGTACAGCGGTTGAAGTTTAATTTAAATTACTTTAAATGTGCAGCTACTGAACCCGGCCACAGATGATGCGATGACCCAATTAAGTTAAATGGAAATTCATTAAAAATGTCGCTCCATCAAATCATTTAAACATATTACGAGGTTTGATAATGTATCGAGTGTCGCCTGACATTCATTTCATTTCTGAATATGAATCGCTTAATTGTCATTAAATCGATTAATGTCTGTTAAAATGAATGTAATGTGTGCAAAATGGAAATTCCATTTTCAGCTAAGTGGCATGGAAAATTTATAAAATAATGATTACTAAGTTGAGGGGCATATGAGTTCACAAGAACTATAGTATAGTATATGTTTATGTTTAAAGTGAAATGTTTTCTGTTGTTGAGGGTTTTACAATATTAATTTTGAATATTAAACGATATATATAAACCCTGCCAGGAATTCCACTTAAAATTCATGAATGCACCCAAGCAATCTTCCTTGAATAACAATTTTGCCAGCCAATTGGACACACCTTATCCCTTTGCCTCCCCAAAAGCTGCCACACCAAAGCCTGTGGTGCAATTTTCTCCATTTCCATATGGGAAAATTGCTCACTCACTCACTCACTCTTCTAATCAAAAGTCAACAATCCGTGCCGAAAAAAAAGTGAAGGAAAACTTTGCTTTTGATGCGCAGACTGAATGGGTTTTCCTCATTAATTGAAAGCATGCAAATTTGCCTCTTCTAATTTTCTAATTTCAAACTCTGATTGTTTCTTTTCGGGGCGGCAGGCAGACACCACACCAGCACTCGTAATTGTTAATTGGAGGGAAGCGAACTGAGACACCACCGGAGGAGGAGGTGGTGGGCCGAAAGGTTAGGCACCAGAACCAGGGGACCAGAAAGCGATCCACCTGACATGCGAGGCAGCTCTTTGAATCCGTGACGACAATCATTGCATCACCGAGATTAGCGGGCATTACCGGGAGTAGCCAAGCAAGGATGAGTGCCGCCGGCTGGCTGGACATGAACGCGGCTCTCCAGAGTCTCAACGCGAATCCAGAACCAGATGCGAGACCCGGAACCCGGCAGAAGCGAAGAAGTAGCTACGCCGGACGCAGTGCCGCCACCGCTGGTGTCCATGGTCGCGGCAGCATTGGCAGCGTCAGTGCCGGCCTCTACAAGGCGTTCCGAGAGCGCTTCCTCAGCAGTGACGATTCCTCGGGGAACTATCGCAAGCTGCGGCAAAGGGACGCGGAACTAGGACGCAATCCATCCAGTTCCACGGACAGCTCTGGTGAGGATGGGGAGCCCAGCAGCAGCAGCAGTGTGGAGGATCTGTTCGCCAGCGAGGCGGACCGACGCAAGTGGCAGCGGAAAACCTCGGAGCAGAGGCGTCGAGCGGCCAGGAAAAAGGTAAGTGGTTTTGCTAATAAAATATTTAAATATTTGCTTTTGGAAAAATACGTTTCACTCAGACATTATTTGTATTTTAAATATAAGCTTTAAAAATAAATTTAAGCGATTAATGAAGTTTCTTTAAAAATTACTGCAAGTTTTCTTTGTATTAAATTAATATTGTGATAGGTTTATGCTCAAATTTCATCCTGAAATTTAATTCTTTAATACACGCCATAGTATTTTAATTTTTGAAATATTATAACACACATTTTAAGTGATTCTGTGTAAAAGTGTCGAATTATATATTAGGTAAGTAATCTCTATTTTAAAATTATTTTGATAATTAATAACCAATCAATATTATTTATGTATTTTATGGATTCAATTTAAACTTAGTTTTAGCTAACGTTGTAAATTATTATTGCCCTGACTTCCTTTATGTTTACTACCAATAAATGGTACATACTTCCTTGATATGCATAAATTGTAACAATTTAAGACCTGTGCACATTTTTTCTATATATTTCAAGAGCTTTCGTCTTCCGAGCAGTTGCAGTAAAAGGTTTAAATTACCTGCTTTCCATTTTGATTTTCGCTGTGAGTTGATTTTTAAAATTCCCATCAGGTCTTCCTCAAAACTACAGTTACGTGTGCGAGTTTATCAGACATTGATTTGGCTTCGAAATTAGTTCACTCTCAGCACGAACTGTCGCGTGAAAAACTATAAACTCCGAACATTCCATTTTCAATTTCATTTTGTTTCGTTTTCGGTTTCGTTCACTGGCCCGACTAATTTGCATTAAATTCCATCTAGTTCCCTCAGTATATTAGATAATTGCATTAATCGCTCTGTTGTGGTCAGGCTGGGTGCTGGATATGCAGTGTTTTTTATAACTACTTAATGAGGAACCATTTTACAATGGGGTTACTGGACGCCATGCTCTGCTTCTGCGGCAATATGGTTTCACTTTCGTTTCTCTGTTAAACCAATTAATTTGTGTGGGAATTTATAGCGTATTTTACATTTTTAATTTACTTTTACGATGTGTTGTAGTAACATTAAAAATGTATTGAAATTTGTAAAACTATGATTGTAGTACAGATTTATATATAGATAGTATAGATTTAAATTGAAATCTATAAAAATGTCAACATTATATTTCCATCTTATTTACATTTTTGATAATACTTAACTTTTTTAAGTATTATATTATTAAATGTTAAATATCTTATTTTTATGCCCTCAACAGGGGAAGTTAAAGACAAAAGTATGCAACACAGTGAAGGAGTCATTTCCGACCCTATAAATAATATATATTCTTGATCAGCATCAACAGCCGAATCGAACTAGCCATGTCCGGCTGAAAAATAAAATTTCAAAATTTTGTCGATTTTTTCAAAATTTTATAAGGGGTTACATTGTTAAAATTGTTAAAAATTGGGAAGAATTTGAATTCTTTAAAATATGAAATGCAGTATGCAGATTTTTAAACTTTATAACCTTTAGGTTATTTTTAACGTAGTTATGGATTTTAAAAATGTTTATTGGTCTAAATAATTATTATATTTTTTTTTAACAATATCGATAAATAGTAATTTAAATACATAAGATGGAAGAATTGCCAGTGATTTCCAAAAGTCATATATATTCGAATTCGCATTAAAATGTTGCATTAAAAAAAAAAGATTAAATTGATTAATAATTATTAAATTGCAAATATCCGCCCACCAAAATTCGTTTTCTTGTTTGATTTAATTCTGTTGGAATCTCGATTTATCCCACTGTGCTTCATATGCCGCCAAAACAGCTGTTGGGAAAGCTTTCACTTTGTTTACAAACAGCCGGCGAAAAGCTACCTCATTCTCTCCCAGTCTCCCTCTTTCTTCCACTCTCTTTTTCTCGAATTCCCACTTTATAGACTCATTGCTCTCTCGAGTGATTTCCCTAGTTCCACTCGAAATCTCAGCATTGGCCTCCTCTCAGCGACTTAAATCTGGTTGCTGGTCCAGTTTTAGTCTTGGGAGGATTTTGGCTTAACTCTGTTAAGCTGCGTTCTTCTGGGATTTTCTATATATATTTTCTTTTTTCGTATTGTCCTTTTTTGTTGTTGTTTGGCAGCCACGTTGCGTTGGCTATCATTTCGTGGTCCAGTGGACTTTAAAGTAGCCGCGGCTTAAAGTAGCGCACCTTTTTTTGGCCCTTGTCTGTTTGCTGGTTTGTTTGTTTGTTGTCATTGCTTAGCCGCACCGTATGCCATGTTAGTTTTATTTTTACGCCGCTGCTCCTGCCTCGCTTGACTGCACATCCTGTTCATCCTGTTTTCCCATTTTGGCTCTGTGGCCATGCTCCTTTTCTTTTATTTTTGCGAATTATTCAGCTAGGCGCATTCTTTTTAAGGATACACAAAGCGAAAAGGTTAAAGCAAAGTTTATTCGTTATTTTCCATAGATTTAGATCAAAGAAATTAGACTTTCTTAATGAAAACCTTAATATATTTTAAGGTAATTTTGTTTAAAGCTTAATGAAATATATGTAATATAAAAAATAATGTCAAAATGGTTAAAATGATCAATGTTTTTAAGCATTTATATGAATAGACTTTTCGCTATTAAAACTACCTTTCATTTTTACCAATTATTTTTTTCCAGTGCTTCTCTATAAGCATTTTGCAGCTGTGTTCACCAAAATAAAATGAGCGAAAAAAAGGAATATATAAATAAATGGCCAAAATTGTGCGCCGCAGTGTCGCCAGAGGAAGTAAAAAAAGGCGAATGCAATCAGTAGACCCAGATCTATGACGGGAACTTGGCCCCTGGTTGCTCCTTCCAACTAACAAGCTCCTTTCTCCACTCTCTCTCCGCTCGCTCCCCTTACGTAACTCCAGTTTTCAGTGTCCTAGAACCCTGAGAACCATGCCCGGACCAGACCACTAACCATCTCTCCGCCTCGAAGCCACGCGCCAGGTGGTGCCTCGCCCGTCCACACATGTGGCCCAATGATTTATGCACGCTACTTAATGCCTTCTTAATTACATTTTATGTTACAACCGAAAAATAATAATATCTTGCTGAAAAACAGCAGACAAGGGAGAGAGCAGGGATGGCCAGGATGTGGCCCAGAGGCTGGCACACAAATCACATTCCTTTTCAGGCAGGGCGCAACGGGCAGAAGGACACGTCCCAGCTGCCAACACAATGCGGAAAATGCTTTCACTTTCACTTTTTTCGGTGCAGCTGCTGTCCCGCTTTTCCCCCGCTCTCCCGCTCTCCCGTCCCACGTCCCCCTTATAGCCATCATATGCGACTGAAACAAAAATCTATTTGGCAATGGCCTTGGGCTTAGGGATAAAAGGGGGGCTTGGGCGTCCTTGTGGAGGGTCTCCTGGAGCGTCCGGGGGACAGACGTTCGTTCTTGTGTATTCAGTCAACACAAATTTGCGTGGCTTTTTTTTCGAATGGGGCTCCCGACATTTTCCCCCCTTGCAGTTCATTGAAATGTGTGCGACAGGCGAAATACAATTACACCATGGATTCATGTTCATTGTCTGGATGCGTGACGCCGGCTGGGGAGAGAGCCAGGGGGGACAGGACTCGTATCCTGGGGTGCATTCCAATGCGCCCCAATACCCTCTGTCGACAGCGATAGTTGGATTGCATGGCGGGCCCAAGGTGAAAGTTCAGTTACGTGATGTTTGCCTTGCTTTCGATGGCAACAGATTTCATTTGGACTTTTGTTTTGTGTCAGGATTTAAATTAAAAATTGGTTTCGGGACAAAATGCGAGCTCAAAAAGTTGGGGATATGTATTAAATGTAACAAGTTTTTAATTTAATTTTAACTGAGGAACCCAGCTTGCCTTTTTATATATCAGGCTTTACACAAACGAGGCTACTAGAGTAATAACTGGGGGGTTTTTAAATCCTTATAAATGTATGAAAAATTATAGAGAATTTTTGGTATCTACAAAAAAAAATGTATTCATAAATGTTTACTTATTTTTAAGTGTTTTGTAAAGTTTTCCTCTTTAAGCTAATGAGATTGTTGTTTTATTGTTATTTGTTGTTTATGATTATTCAAAATATCAACATTCCTTTTAAAATTTCTACATTTTCAGCTTTTAAATAAACTAAAATAAGATTTAATTTTAGAAAACTAGCTCTTATACTTCTTAGAATAGAAAGCCTAAACTGCTTTCCTAAATTTATATATACCTTTTCAACACACGAACTCGATTCACTGGGATAGTTACACCTCAAGTTAACCCTAGCTGCAAATGACAAAGCCAGAAACCTGGGTCGCTTTAAGACCCGGCTGTCAAGTGCTTGCCATTGAGCCGGAACAAGTGGGGAAATTCCTTTCCGAATGAAAAACTGGGCTTATTTTTTTTGGTGTGAGCCGACAGTTCGTGTTTCACAAATTAAACACGTAGCCAGGCCGGCGGCCAGTGAACAACGAAAACTGGAAGCTGCAAATCCTTTCTGTCGAATGCCAAACTGGGACCCCGCTGTGGTCGTGGTCGTAGTTGTGGCCATTGTAACTGAGCCACGAGCTTGCCCGGCCAGAACCGTGTTGTTAACTTGGCCCTGCCCTCCCATGATTTTGCCAGAAAGTCAAATTAGCGTTTCCCCTCCCATCTCTTTCGCGTGAAAAATGCAAATTTTCTGTACTGTTTGCTGTTCATAATTCGCACTGGCCCTGACCGAAACGGAAGGTCAAGCCTAGAACAATAATTACACAATTTATAATTCACAAAACAATTGTTTCTGACAACTGAAATATTTTTGTTCGAGCCCTGGAAAGTTTCCCACTAAATGGGTTGGTAGTTCGGCCCAGCGCGCCCAAGTTTTTAATTGAAATGCCTAAAGTGGGGCCTCATAGTTTTCCTGCCAGTGAAAAGTGAATTGTCGCCAAAGGCGGGGAAATATTGTTGAATAGGGTAAAGGTAACAGGGGAATGGGGACACCCCTGAAGCCCTTGGAACCCCTTCAAGCCTTTAGGTACCCCAGACGGTTCGGAAAAGAGCAGCTCTCTAGAATTTTCCATGTTGCCCGGGAAATGCAGAGCCAAGTTGCCGGGGCAACAAAATAAACAATCAACTACACTCAGCAAACTTATAAATTATAGAACCCTTACAGTAGTAGCATTAATATTTCGTAGTATTATACATTAAATTAACTTTCAATTAAATGATACTTGGTAAGTTTGTGTGCATAGCTTTAAAGTTAAACTAGAATAATTGTAAATTTATACATAACAATTGAAATTTTTCGTGTGTAACGTAGGCGATGGAAATTCGTCAATATTTCAATCTAGTAATCCATGAAATCCAACCGCCGCTGTCAGCTTTGTGTACTAGACGTCGTGTTACACAATTCTCATTCAATCAAAACCAGTCGAACTAGCAGGAGCTCAAGCTCCAGTAAAAGTGAAAAAAATTAACTCTTCCAAATAAAAAAAAAAGTAGTGAGAAAAACCAAGTGATTTATAATTTATAAGTGCCTTTCAAGTATGTCGGTATTCGATAATCCCGAGCAGCTGCGGCAGCTCCAAAACCTGCTTAACCCCAACCAAAGGAGACCCGGTCTCGAGTACAGCAGCAGTGAGGATGAGGATGACTCCATGGTGGTCCACAAGATGAGTGAGTAGAGAGAATGGTTAACGAACCTAGGGGCTTCTCCAGTCAAGAGGGATAACATATTCGCTCTCAGCTCCTGGTGGCATCGGCCCTTCCAGGACCCCAGGTACCTCCACCAAGGCAAGGAGTAAAAGGAAACCAAATCCTTTGGCCACACCATTGGTGGAGGAGCAGAAGAAACAACCCGACAACCTGGAAGAATGGCAACTGCAGCAGGAGAGGGAGGACAATGACATCCTCGACTCTAGGAAGATGCCCGAGTACACGATAACCTATCGCCAGGCGGTGGGTACCGAGGACGTCTACCTGCAGGTGAAAATCTATCGCCTATAGTTATATTTAGTTATCCTTTAACTGATTGAAAACCGCTGTAGATGGGAAATCGGACGGGCTCTACGGCCAGCTGTGAAGATCTCATAATGGAGATCTTCATGCCGGACGAAGAGATGACCGCCGATAAAATGTCGCTGAGTCTGCAGGAGAACGAAGTGGATCTGGGCACCTGCTTATACCGCTTGCGGTTGCCACTGCCCCATCCTGTCGACGTGGACAGATGCCAAGCTAAGTACGACAGCGAACAGAGGAGGCTCAGGCTTACTCTGCGGCTCAGAAGGGAGCTAGACTACGTTAACTTCTAAAACAAAATGAAGTATATTTACACGGTCGAGTGCCATTTTTAATAACATTTCCACAAGGCCATCGAACCCCTCCCCGCAATCTGCCGTCTCCCCACAACCTACAAATCAAGGTCATGTCACACCATGTCCCAAGGAAGTTCCCAGCAATACTACTCTTAAAAGACCACATGCAGAAAGGAAACCCCATTAGCAGCAGCAGCTCTCAATGACAACTACATAATCCCCAAACAGGACCATTTCAGTAAGTTGACTGTAGTAACTTTATTCAAATTGTAAATATAAAATTACTACAGCACTAGCAGCGGGGGCTGAACACATAAACTGTGCATATCCAAGGCGTTTCGACAAAGACACATCATTAAGAACAACTCTAAAGAACATCAACAGAATTAGTTAAGGTTAACTCAAGTTCCTGTCTCCTGATCACTAAAAAGTTCTCTCCAGCAACACTACATTGAAGGTATTTAACAAAACCATAAACAGCAGCAGCGTGTTACACTTTGACAAAGTCAAACCATTGAAAGCGGAAATTCTATTCAGTAGGAAAACAGAATTCCCACATTATAAATATTTCAGTAAGTTAACTGCAGGAAGTATTAAATTTAAAAATTTATAATTATAATAATTACAGTACTAGCAGCGGGCTATCATGATCACATAGAAGCAACAAGCATCCTTACATTTACAATACAACAAACCTGACGTAAACCACACATATCCAAGGGCAGGATAAATAATAAGCACCAGCTTTAAATAACATCAACAGAAATAGTTTTAAGAAGAAAAGTTAAATCACATAGACTCAACTAGCATCCAAACATTTACAAGACAACAACCACATATATGCAAGGACACATCCAATAATTCAGATCATTACCAGCAGCTTGGAAGAACATCAACAGAAGTAGTTTTAAGAAGAAAAGTTAAGCCAGTCACATGTCTCCTGAACACAAAGAAGCAGTCTCCACCAACATTACATCGGCAATATTACTATTTAAAGACAAAAAAGGATCGCTGAACAGACAAACCCAGTCAAATTCAATGAACAGTCAGTCAAACCCAGCGGCAGCTCTATTCAGAAGCAACTACAGAAAAATTAGTAACTATTACAATTTTAGATCTATAATAACCAAATCTTCCTTTTTCAAGACAACAACAACTCTCATCCGTATCAATCATAGAAGAGTCACGAGTCAAGAGTCAAGGGGTACGAGTCACGAATAATAGTCACGAGTCACAAATAAGAGGTACGAGTCACGAATAAGAGTCACGAGCAACGAATAAGAGTCACGAGCAACGAATAAGAGTCACGAGTCACAAATAAGAGTCACGAGTACGAGTCACGAGGTAGAGTCACGAGTAAGAGTCGCGAGTATGGGTCACGAGTGAGAGTCTAGAGTTCCATTCCAGCGAGTGAAACCAAATGAAATAAAATCGGAAACGTCAAAAGTAGAAGCTTTAAGAAAAGCTATACCAAGTTCTCATCATGCGAAGCAGCTACAAAAATAACAATATTAAAATTGTAAAGTTAATTCTAAACACGATGAAAATGTAGGAAATCTTTTGTAAAAGTTTGGAAATAAATGAATCAAAATTCCCAGTTAATTTTTAAATTTGTTTCATTTAATTATATTAATAAGTGTATCGGTCAAATGTAATATAGGCATTTACGGTAATGCCCATCTAAGTTAAGGAACTATAAAAAGAAACTGGTAAGAAATGGGGAAAATTAGCTCTGCAGCTGCATACTTAAAATCTGTAATTCCTATAAAAATATTAGAAATATTTACCAGCCATAAAAGTCTATTTTAGTTAAAGCTGGAATATTCAAGTGCCCATCAAAAGTGACTCGTTCTGCGTTCAGTCCAATTTGATATGTTCAAAATTGATTTAATTCACTGACCCCAAGCACTGTTAGACGCCAATCCTGAGCAAATATTTTGACGCTAGAGCATTACTCGAATTTGGCCGCAATTCCAATTCAATTGTCGGCACTTTGGCTTGTTTTGCTACCAAATTGCGCATACGCCGCATGGTCCTTGCTGCCGGGTCAATCGCAAATTACGCTCAAACGAAGCATGAAGTATTCCTTGGGCGCTCGGGCAGCCTTTATTACGGCGCTGTCAAATATCACTTTGGCTAAATATTTGTCAAGCGCAGACAAACCAAAGTCAAATACAACACAACCCGAGGGGAGAAGTTGAAAATCGAGATTTTAGGTTCATTTTTTTTTTTTTTGTATGTGTCCTTCTCGAGCCCTAATAGGCCACGATTGTGGGATGTATTGGGAGAATTGGGAGGCCGGGGGAGGGTGTGGAACTTGTGTTGTCGTAGGATTCGGGGCACACAATTACGTCCCGCCGGGTCTGCGGCTGCGTTTTGCCTCATTTACCCCGACTGACGCTGGCACATTTCAATTTGGTCGCTCCGGGCAAGCTGGGCCCACTTTTCGGCACCCGGGCCCGGTCACCGGCAGAGACATGATAAAGTGTCGTCCGCCTCACCAAAGAATAAAAAATATATCCATACATATATATATTTATATATAGGTATGTATAAGTTAAAGTTCAGGCAGGCACACGGAAAAGTCACAAAGGCGAGAGATGAAAACTCACAAGTTTTGGGCAGTTTGGGAAATGTGCGTGCCTGGCCAGGCGACTAGTGGGAGGACCTCTCGTCCTCCTCCGACTTCTCCTAATGAAAGTTTTGCCCAGGACTATGATGATAAATCATCAGACAAGGACTCGGCGGCTGTCAACGGAAAACTTTCAATTCAATTTAAATGTCCCAGCCCCGTGGGCAGCCGGCTGTAAAGGGAAAGTGAATTATTTTACAGCAAATTAGGTGCGGGTGGCTTTTCACAGAACAAATTATTGTAGTACCAGGGTTTACTCTACGTTAAATAATCACAAAGAGCTGAAGCACGCTCTGATTCAGCGGGAAAGCTTCGAGGATATTTATTCAATCCACAAGGAACCAATTTCTCAGCCAGGCACACGTTTAAAGACGGCAAGGTAAACAATCCGAAATTGTATCAGCATTTTCCGAATACTCCTTTTCGGCTCTCTTGTGTTCAATGACATTCAACAGGGAAAACAAACAGGAAAATGGAAAGAACGAAAGAAAAAAAAAAACAAATTACCATGTGTTGATGTTAGACTTTCCAAACAAACAAAAGGGAAACTTCCCCAACCTAAAAAAAAAAAAGGGAAAACTACGCAAAAACCAACAGAGAAAAGGGCTGACAAAAAAATAGAACTCCACATTTTTTTCAGCTCATTTACACAAACGCACGTTCCAGCAGCCGTGATGATCATCCCGGCCAGAACCACACCCTTTTTATCATCTCTTAGAAAAGTTTCCATCAACGCAAATACATGGAAATGGGAACACACAAAATTCAAATGCAAATTGAGCGCATTTTCCCATGTGCAATGCGGCCAAGTTTTGTGTGGGTTTTGTTTTTGGGGGAAATTCACCATCCACCTCGGGGGCAGGAAAATTGCCAACTTTTTAATATGTGTAAAATGCCGTGTGCGAAATACTTTAAACCCCAACATATTTATAACCAAACCGTAGAACGCTTGTCCTCGGTTGTGTTTTTTTTTCTGGTTTTCCTGGTCGGCAATAAATAATTGTTGCACTTGGCCACACTTGAAAAATGCAATAAGCCAAAGGCCTCACTTTTTCCCCAACGATTCATGAGTGTTTCGATGGCGCCAAGGTTAAAACTCACGACTCTGATGAAAATTTAAAGTGAAAGACACTCTCACACTCAGCTTAACTGTTTTTCCCCTACAAGCCACGCTTTTCCACTTTCGATGTCATCCCGCTGGCTCCTTTCCCTGGTAATTGCCATCTGATTAAAGTTAACTCGGCTTACAGCTTACAGCTTTTCCGGCAACAAGTCACCCGGCTGAATGCGACTCGCAGGGATCGCTCTGTTGTTGTTCTGTACTCGACCATGTTGGTCCCTGAAAGATTTTCTCTTGTTTTTTGTTTCTTCCGTTCCACATAAATCTGCAGGTTTTATTTTTAATTGCCAGTAAAAACCATTTCGATGTCGACACAGTTAAAAGTTAAGCCCCGAATAAATTTCAATGAAAAAGAAATGATAAACACTGGGTTTATTTTTTGGGCAGAAAGGCTTTTAAGTTGCTGTCCATGTAAGTGGTAATTGGAGAAAGTATAAGCGAAATGATGGGAAAATTAAATAAAGGAAATTCATATTTCAGGAAATATTATTATTTAAAGGAAGCTGAGAATTCAAGAAGCCATCCCGTAATTCTTTAAGTCCAAGCCAAGTGTCCTCTCTTTGTAATTTCCTTAGCTGCGTCACCCATGACTGAAAACTTATTTCGGAATCATCATTATTTTCTCACACAGTTTGCTTCAACTGCCACAATTTACCAATTTTCTCACAAAACACTTTTCACAGCTCATTAGGGCTGGCAAATTAAATGGGGGATACCAGAAAAAAACACAGAAAGTTGGGAGTCAGACGCTGCGCTGCAAGCGTTTAAAGGAAAGGCACACGAATATCACACATACGCCATGTGGTGCGCTGTGTTCCGGCATCTTTGGCGATTGTAGTTAGGCAAGAAGATGCCTTGTTGCTACATGGAGAAATAACAAAATCATTGTGGAATTTAATTAAGTTGCCTCGGTCGTGGGCCACAGTTGGTGTGAACACAACAGAGCCGAGCAGAACAGAGCCCATTAACACATTTTTCAAGTTTAATTCAACGTAATAACAAATTTTCCTAGGCACAAACTGAAGGAGGAGGAGACCTCTGCTGCGGCACTCAAGCAGCCATATAAATTACAGACAGACATGAGCAGCATATACGAGGACTCCGAGGATGCGAAAGTGTTGCCATTAAGTCGCACACGTGTTCCCCCGACAGGTCCGGAGAAAGTGGCTATAGAGAGAGGAGACCGGAGAGCAGGGAACAGAGAAAGACAGGAGAAAGTCAGACAAGTCAGTGCCAAGTGCCAGCGGCAGCTGATGGCCCTTCAAGCACATTTCTTCAAGTGGCTTCTATCCCGGAGACCGCCAACCCTAATTAAGACAAATGTAAAAACTAAAAACAAAAAACCTACCAAAAAAGCTAGAAATGAGAGTGAACACAAATGCAGGGAGAAAAGTACCAGTATTATAAGTATGATATATATATGAAAATGTTTTATAAGAAATTAGGAAACAGTAAAAGACTAATCTTGGGACTCATAAGAATAATTATTTATATATACCATAAACTATCTCAAAATATTGAGTAAATATTTAAATGTAATTTTATTTGCGAACAATTTTTAATTACAGTCTCCAGAAACCTTTAAAAAATTATATCAGGTAACTCTCAATATTTATAAAGTAATTTATTATATCTTCTTAGTAATCGATAATAATTAACTAATTTTTTCGCACTGTGCACTTGTCAGAACCTCTCCCGAAAGTTGATAAAAAGACATTTTCACTTTAGTTCTTTTTGCGACCTGCATGTTGACACACGGCATTTATGTTTGCCCCAACATTGTCACGTGTCTCATCTGGCGCGTCGTCCTGCGGCAGCAGCAGCAACAACAAATAAAAGTGAGGCAGCAGGACACAAACAAAAACAAAGGAAAATGGCAAGCGAAAGGGAAGGGCGAGGGAGAAAAGTAAAAGCAATGGTAGCCGAAAGGAAAGTAAAGGAAAAGCCAACAGCAAATGTCAATGTCTCAGCAATGTGAATGGCTTTCACCTCCTCTGAAGAGCTGGGCGTGACCTTTTCGCATTAATCTCCAGCATGATGGCATTTTAATGCAGGAAACTCAACTATAACTATATGGTTATTTATTGTGATGGCTCTGACAGATGCTCCGCCAGCTACGGGATATGGGTTCATGAGTTATGTTACGCATGTATGTGTGGAACCGGAAACGGAAGAGCGCTGTGAAATGGTCTCGGAACATTCAATTAGATCATCAATTAGTTGTCTGCGTTGGTGGCGGAGCAACATGTTGCCAAGTGATTTGGACAGCGGATTAGGCAACAGCTCGGACTCCGCGTGGCATAAGAAATGAGTGGGGATTAAAGAGAAGAGGGTTATTCCCTGGTAGTACGCCATAGCACTAATTTAGATTGATCGAAAGACGTTAAGTTTAATGTTTTATGTGGGGAAATATATAATATTTAAAGATTTTCTCTTTATGAGTTTTTGTGTACTTAAAGATCTTTACTGTGAGGCGTTTATATATTTATATTAAATTTCAAATTTCATTTAAGCCTTCTGATTTGTGTAGCGAAACTGTATTTATGACTGATATTCTGCTGTTTAAAAGTAACCTTTGTGCTGGGAAAGTTAAATATCTTATCCTATTATTTAACAGAGAGAGATTTTAGGCACTTAAAATAATAAAATTCTATCCTGGAATAGGAATATTCCTAGAACTATGCAAATGTATTGAAATATCATTTAAATATATTAAGTTTCTAAAGTCTCAAGGTTGTTAGAGTTATTGAAATCTCGAAAATCATAGTTTACTATTAAAAACAATCTTGTATGTGCTCTAAAAGTTTTTGCCTTTGTTTACCAATACATTTCTTAATAAAAGCTTTATAAATTTATACAGTTGCTTTTACAAATAAAAGGTAAAATCAAGGTAAAATCAATATTTTCTGCATGGTCATAATCCACATAAATTGTATAGTAAAATAAACTCAAGAACTAATATTACAAGTATTGTCTCACCACCAAGATACATAGCACTACCATGGACAGATTTCCCAGTTAGATAGAACCCTGTTTTTGTGTGATTTTCCCATTAGTTTCGCTCCTCCCAAAATTCAATTTATTTCCAGCTCAAACACTGCCAAAAAGCGAGAAAAACAAATAAACAAGGCTCGGCTGAAAAATGTTGCCTACTTAGCAGCGCAACGGGTTTTCAATAGCAAAAGCCACAAAGTGAAAGACGCTGCAAAAGTCAAAGCCCGGCCACAAGGCAAATGCCAAATGGCATTATCAATAGTGGATTCAGCGAATCCCAGAAGAAATAGGAAGTCTAGAGTGTGCTGCGGCTCTCTCTGGGTGCAGCCATAGACATGCAATCGCAGAAGGATACATATAGCAACGAGTATATGTGTGGCAACTATATACATATATATATAGAGACATGCCATTTATTCCATTGAACAAAAAGTCATTTGTAAGTGTTTTTGTGCGTAAAGGAATTTATTATAAAGGAGGAACCGTTCCGCAGCAGATTTATTGCTTTATTACGATGGGGATCGTGGGGGTATGAGAATGGCAATGGCAATGGCAATGGGTACGGGTACGGGTATGGGTATGGGTATGGGTCTGGGAATCGGAATCCAGTTTGGCGACAAAGGCCAGAGCAAAAGTAAAGAAATGGCACTGGCAAATATTTAGCACATGAAGGCGAAAAACAGGCTGCAAGAGTGATGGGACAGCGGGGAGCTCAACGCTTAAGGAGTGGGAAAAATGGCGAGAGAATGAATGCTGCATTTCCGTCTTTTTTGGCCTTTGTCTTGGTCCCTCTTTCTGCGTTCTGCTTTCCCAGTGGGCGGCGGTGCTGGGTGGGCCTCGAGGGCGTGCCACATCGTCGACATCGTCATCAGCATCATTCTCATTGCAGTCGTTAAGTTATAGACTTTGATTTCGTTCGTTGGAGTCTGTGACTGTGCGACAACTTGCCGTCCTCCAAGGAGAGGGAGGAGGACTCGTTTCAGAGATTTATTTGCCTTGTGCCCTGGCAACGACTGCCGACATCCATATCCTTGCTCCGGTCTCGCCCTCTTAAATGGCTTTAATTGATTTCTGATTTTATGACCCTGCCGGACACATTTCACACTCCATTACATGCCAAGTGGAAGGCGATGGCTTAAAAGATTTTGCATTTTCTTTAGACTCTGTTAAGGACTGATCGTTAAGTTAATGCCATGAAAATACTATAAATATTCAACAAAAATTCAATTAAATATATGTAAACAAATCAGTAAACCCTGCTTTGGATGTCAGTCCTTGAACTAAGATCTCTCTGAAACTTATTCATTTAATTTGAACTTTGCGTGTGCCACTCTAAAAATCTACAAATACTGAAAAATGTCTGACGACGAATTCGAAGAAGCCCTTAGCTGGGAGCCCATCGAGGATAGCCAGGGCAATAATGTCGATGCATCAGTGGTGCCACTGGATGCCTCCGAAGATGCGCAGTTCTCCGAGCAGCAGTACAAAAATATCCAGGATCGACTGACGCGCATCAATAGACGCATTATAATGGCCAGCACCGCACTATCCCAGCTGCAGGACAATATCAGGACCAGAGTCCTGCAGGCTCCAGGACTCCCAGTCCCGGCAGACAACTTAGCCGGAGGCGATAACCCATTCCGAGGGGATGAGACTGAGGCTGAAGTCAGTGATGAAAGCCCCAACTAATGATTTAATTAACAAAGATATACTGACTTTGGTGGCAGTGATCCTCAAAGGACTTTTGTTTGCTTGATTTGTTGCTGATTAAAAATTGCCATGGATCTAAGTTGAAAAACATTTTTTCGATAATTAAATCGATAATCAAAACCCTTAAATTATAGGCCACCCTTTCCCAGTGCTAACTCAGAGTAATTGATAAAGTAAACCCTTTCAATTATTCCCAATTAAAGCCATAAAATCACACCCTAAACTTATGTGTACACCCCGAAAAAAAAGGATAGAAAAATATACCTTTCGCATGCACGATTTTCCCCATCATTTCAGGCCACTTTCCAGCGCCATTTACAATTTATTTGGGGCTTTCCCACACACAAAATTGCCAAAAGGAACTTCCGCTATGACTTCTTTTCGGGGAACAATAAACTTTTCATTGACCGCCCTTCACAAAGTGGTAACCCCCGAGCGATTCTGAGGCAGCTGCACTTTGTCAAGGGCCCCTTTGTTTTCGGCCAAGAAACTTTGCCATGAGAAACCCGAAATGAAAGACAAAGTCGGAAAATTTGAGATGGAAAATTTGCATTTGTACACATACACACACACGCACTCACACACTCAGAAAAGACAGATTGCCTTGGGGCCAAACAAATATGTTAAAAGCAATAAATAAGGAAGGACATTCTTCAAGTTCGTCGGCTGCCGCTCGACTTATTGCCAAAAAGATGTGACAGAAAAAGCTGAAGAGTCGAAAGCAGAAACTGAAAATGAAGCCAAAAAGCTATAGCTTAAACCGAAACTGAACCTAAGGACTAAACTATAGACAAAGCCAAACACAAGCGCCGACGCAGCAGCAGCGTTAAATTATATGAAATATTTTTATTGTTAACTTGCAAAAATGTCAGAAGCATTTTGTCAGCTGGCAAATCTCGGCGGCGGCGGCAGTGGCAGTGGCAGCAATTGTGCAGCGCGTTTATCACTCCAGCTGGTGCAACTGTGGCATGTTGCAGCTGCTCCTCGGATCCTGCGGCAGTTTGTCATAGTCGGGGGAATGTACTCCGCAGTCCGCAATCCGCAGCCGGGAGTCCCTTGGAGTCTCGCATTTTGTCACAAACTCTCAGCTTCATGCTCAAGTAAACTTGGCCTCAATGTTGTGACTACGCATTGTGTGTGCGATAACCGAGTTGACTGAGTGAACTCACCCGGCTGACTGAATGAGTGCCTGGAGGACTCTGTTCGAGTGCCAGGATAAATTCCAAACTTGTACGCGGAGTTAGAAGGCAAATGTTGCAGATAGAGATATCAATGAAGGGGAGATTTTTCACTTTGTTCTTTAACAACAATGTCGTGGAAATGTAACACATTTTAATGGGGATATGATAGAGCTTCGCTTACAAAGAAAATAAGAATTAAAAATTGGCTATATACTAAATTATTTCCCTTAATTTTCGCTTTCAATTTATTTATTAATTCATTTGTTATAATTGTAAACTAATAATGCCACTGATATTATTGTATATTAAAGACTTTCATTTACCTAAACACTAAAAGGCTTTGAGTAAAATATTCCAATATATTCTACCTCTTTAGCAATAAATGTGGATTAATTTCAATTAAATGTAACAATTCAAAGGCAACATACAAAGATACGAATAACAAGAAGACCCGACATTCAAGTACCCTTGAATATACAGTAACTATTAATTCAGATAAATAAAACAATCTGACACCTAAGTGCATTTTAACAAAAGGACTTAAGTCGTTCATAAAATCATTCATTCCCTGCATAAGCTGGCAAAGCGAATGACAACAATTTAACTTAGAAACTAAGACCAGCTAAATGCACACATTTCAGCTTTTAATTTCCGATTCGTAGCTTTGAAGTCTGGCCAGGCATGCCCCTCGCCCCCCGTCATCGATTCATTAAAATTTCAATATGAGCATCGAATGAAATTCAATTACAAAATGCCACAAAATCCGAAAGCAAAGCCATGAGACCTGCTCCACGCACTCTCGTCACCCTTTGCGACCTCAACACAATTTAGAATATGGGAAGGCGCGGGGAAAATAACCCAGGGAAAATCCCAAGTTCCATGTAACCCTGTGTGGAGCCTGTCAGTGACAGCGCAGACAAACTAATAATGTTGCCCGGCGATAATCGCAGCTGGGAAAACTGTTTTTGGGGAAAACGAGAAGCATTCAGGGCAAATCAATCGCACTGAAAATGAAAACGAAATTGAAACTGAAACTGAAGCTCAAGCTGAGGCAGAGCCTGATGGGTTTCGACTGAGAAGTGTCCTGTCATTTGGCCAGGAGGTCCTCACTCAACAGACATTTCGATACTGACAATAATGGTGATGATGATGATGATGATGATGACAATGACGATGACTAAGTCGCGGGGCAACGGAAGTCCCCAATGACTGGCCATCTGCTAGAGAACAGAGTCAACTCGACTCGAGTCGAGTTGAGTTCGAGTTGAGTATTCTTTTTCGTTGGTAATCTGTGGAAATTAGCATTTCAATCAAATCTACTTTTATGTGTCTGACTTGTTTTATGCCCCAACGACAGCAACGAAAGCCCCCATCATCATCATCATCCATTGGGGCAAATGAAATTGTATCCATTCTGTTTATGCATTTGACGAGCCCCGAAAACGAGAACGAAAATTGTCGAAATTGATTGATTAAATATTTATTCATACGGAAGTGCTTAGCGTGTTTTCTTCCCCTTTTCTCTTTCTCATCTGACGGGGATTCCTACATATTTATGAACTGCGGCCTTTTTCGGGTAAATTTTTTTCATGTTTGTTGTCTACTTTTGGCATTTTTTCCCTCTGGTTTGTGTCATTAATTCAGTTAACATGGAATCCCTTTTTGGGGTCCAGGACTCAGATGTTGGGATAGTTTTATTCCTTCAGCAAATAAGGATTTACTTAGGCTTTAATGAACCAGTCAAGCGGTAAATAATCAACAGACATTTTGTAATAATTATTAGGTACATGGAGTAACTTAATTACCTTCCATTCCAATTAAATCATAAGGTTGCCCATTTAAATTGATCTAGCAAATATTTATACATTTTCCCCAGATGAAGTGGTCCCGCATTCTCATCGTTGACTTGCGAACGAAATTTCCCCAGACGGAGGAGAAAGCTCATCTCGCCCCAACCACCCCTGGGGGGTCTGGGACGTGGCTCATTAATTCGTTTAGGTCCCCGGCACTTAAAGTCAATCAACTGGCCCGCAGGAAATCTTAATTAAACAAACTTGTTTGGCAAATCTTTTATAAATGGCCGCCGCTCCCACAACAACAGCTGGGGCCACCTAGCAGCTCTTCAGCTCAAATGCCATTAGCCATGCTCCGGATACACTTAGCCGGAGCTCATGTTGGCCGGAAGTGAGCATCTACACACACATATACGCACCCCATTCAAGCCGTTTTGCGGCCAAACAATTTGACGGCTTTAGCACATTTTCGACTTTGATTTTTGGCCGCTGCTTTCAGCTCGCAGTTTGCACTGGAAAACCCAGACACAATGGCTGTTTGTAGGCGGCTGCCAAGGGTCCTCCACGAATTGCTAGAGGGTCTGGCTTTCGGGGTACTTACAGCTGCACTCGGAATTGCCTGCTGCTCCTGGGAGCATTCCACATTCTGCGATAGGTTTGCTCCGGCTCCGGCTACTTGCTGAGGCTGGGGCCATTAAAGCGCTAATAAATTCTCAAACTCATATCAATCGATGGCCGTGCGGAGACGTAGGCCCCATAAAGCGCTGTTTAATGGGCGAATGTTTGCTCTCGGCCTCATTGGGCGCAGGAGCACGAGCAGTGTATAAATAACCAGTAGGAACTATATACATTTGAGTGCATCGAATATGGGATACTGGGTATAAACCTTGAAACTTGTTGTATGTGAAAAATATGGATGGAAATAGTTCAATAAAATCGATTTTTTAAAATTTAAAGTACCAAATAATGTCCAGATCATGATCAAAAAGCAAAGGATTGCGAGAAGTCAAATATATTCCGATTTGTAATTAAGCTGGGAACTATTAAATGATAAAACAAATTGATTAAAACATTAAACAATCAATACCATCAATGATTTAATTAAATGGATGTATGAAAGTTTGATCTAATTTTTTACAATGATACAAGTTATTGGATATATTGAAAAATATATATTTTTAATAATGAAAGGCTTATGCAGTTGGTAAAATGTGCTTAAACAGCATAACCTTTTGTAATCTACAAAAATACCTAGCACAAAAACGTAAACTCAGGCGAATCGTCGTCATATACGACGAGGATGAGCTGCAGGAAATGGTCCTAGTCAAAATTTATGTGGCGAATGCACCGGAGAGTCATTGAAATAATGAACCGATTTAAGGTAGAGCCATTATTAAAAGCAAACCAAATTAAGTTCAACTAATTCCGGGCTCAAGCTGCAGCTATTTCAATCCCTTTATGCCAGCGTGAACTTTGCCCTGTTTCCTCGCTCTGGGAGTGACCGCAGCATTCACTCAATGAACACCTTTTGAACCCAAGCCGGGCTCTTGATGATGATGTCTTTATTCAATGGTCTACGGCGTCCCTTCGCTTCAACGCTGCCCCACCCCCTTGGGGCAATAAAGCACAAAAAAGTAACAACAAAAATAATAATAATGAAAAAGAAAAGTTTGTTTTTCCCCTTGGTATTACTTTAAATATGCAAAACTTCACTGTTTTATGTCCTTGCAGCTGTCCAGCTTGGCCGGCCACGAGGTCCTTGTTTCTCTCTAACGAAGTGCCTGGGATTCCCCTTTTCGGAGAGGTAGTAGCAACAAAATGCTCACAAATATTATGTTACACAAACAAAACGAAAACAGAATAAAGTTGAAAAACAGCGTTATGGAAAAGTTGCGTCTGGTCCTGGGCCATTTTTGCATTACATTATCTCAAGTTTTGCGCTGGCAATTTCTCATGTTTTCCCCTTATACTGATGCTTCTCTCGCATGTCCGTATTTGTATTTACCCATTGTCGTGCACATAAACATGCAGCTGACTTGTTACTGGCCTATCGCCATCGTCATCATGCTCAACGTCAGGAAAAACTTGTGTCGCGGAGACAAGAAGAAAAAGTCAAGAAAGATGTGTCTGGCTGAGTGGACAGACTCGGGGATACCTGGTGATCGCAAGTGTCAGTGGAAATTTAAGAAAATTTAGTTTAAAATATGAATAATTTTACTCTCAGTTAATATGTATATTTATTTAAGTCATTCAATGTTATATCATGGCATTCTCACAATTTGATGATAATCAAGGAGTTCTTAAGAGTCTTATTCATAGAAATTTTGCACTCTAAGCTCAACATGATATATATAACTAATATCCTTTTCCTTTTCTTGTTGTGTATTACCTATTTATGCACTCGTGCAACATGCCCCTTGTATATTTCAACGAGTACTGACGGTATAAAAACCGAGACTCTGATAAAAACTTTGCCTCATTTTCATGTCAGGCCAAATGAGTTTTGGAAAGTTGCCCTCTTGCCAAGCTCCTATCCCCCCCCTGCCCAGCCCTGCCGGGAAAGTTCTCTGTGCCAGTCGGCTAATGGTGACAGTAATTTTTAATAAAAGCTGCCAAGTGTCGACACAATTTGCAATTTGCTCACGCTCTCGGACTTTGACGGAATAGTTGTCAGGAATTATTATTGGGATTCGCATTCGTTTTAGTATATTCAGCATTATTTCATATTTCTAGTGTCTGCAGAGAATTTTCTTGCGCTTCTTGGAAGTCTCCAGCATGTAATGAACCACCCGCTCCTGGCGGTCTGCGGTGTCTGCAAAACGCTGGCAATGGACCAAGGCGCCCTCGAGTTCCAGTTTTAGCTTAATGAACTTGTAGCGCACATCCACATAGGACTCATCCAGCTCCTGGGCACTACGAGCTCCATACAGCTGGGTGAGAATTTCCTGCTCCCAGTCTGCGGCATGCAAGGACGAACTATCGGTTCCCGTGCTGGGCACTATATAGTCCTCGTTGAAGGGCGCCATGGAAATGACGTAGCGTCCGGGGGCATTGTACTTCTGGTTCATGCCCTCCACAACGGCCAGACAGTCATCCAGATCGTCCTCAATCGCATGGCAAATTTTCAGGGCATCGTCGATCTGCGGGGACTCTGTCTGGAGCATCGGTGCTTGATTCCAGTTGGATTTCATTGTAGACTCGATATCGAATTGAATTCGAATTGAATTCAGATATGACAAGTACCTCAAGGGCAACTGGAACCCATAAAGGCTTATAAACTCTTTTAAGTAAATATCTGACAGCGAGTAAAACGAAGTTTATTTACACAGTTTATTAAATTTAAAAATTGATGTATCTTTCATATGCCACTGAGTTTACTGGTTGTTACAGCTCCGGCTTTATTTTTGTCTCGAACATTCTGAACTATTTCGTTGACTTTCCTTATGAGATCATGCATTTTGGGGACTTCCTTGCACGCATTTAAACATTTAGTCACTTGATTTTCCAGTTGTTTAAGGTTCTCCACCTCGTTATGGTACTGTGTTTCCTGTTGTTGTAATCCTTCTAAACTTATCTTGGCTTCTTCAAGGCTTTGGTTAAGATCATTGTGCTGTTTGATCAAACGATCCATGGGCTCTAAACCATTATGTTGGACTTGAGATAATCGGTCATCTACTTCAAGCCAGAACTGGTGGTTCAATTTCTCAAAGTCACCAATTAAATAATCCTTTTGTTTTTGATTTAACAATTCATGAACATTGCGATCCTGAGCCTGTAAATCACTCTTGGCATTTTGTAGCATATCTTGAAGACTTTTTAGCTTTTGCTGTTCATCCTTATTTTTTATATTATCCAATTTAGCCTGAACTTCGCTAAGCTGCTTTTTAAGATTTTCAAATTCCAATTTATTTTGTTTTAAAAGATCCGGGTAGATTTTCTGCATCTCTTCAATTTTATTTTCTAAATGCTCGGCAAAGGTGTTGAGTTTTCCAATATTTTCACAACAAATCTGGGATTCATTGGAAGCTTGTCGTAAATCGTGTACTTCTTGTTCGAGATCGTTTATGGGATCCTTTAACTTTTCATTAGCTAAAGCAGATATAATTTGTATTATAGAACTATTTCCAGATTTTAAGATCTTCGTTTTGTCAGCGAGTTCCCTGATCTTAACCATTCTTAAGTCGTTTTCCAGACAGGATTGTATTTCTGTATTATTACCATTTTTGGAAATCAGCTTAGCACGTTCCTCCAGTTCCTTAAGTCTGATTACCAATTTATCCAAACAAGGCTCACAGCAAATATGATTATTATTTTGTATCTTGGTTAATATTTCAAATTCATTCTCGCAATTTTCTAGCTCCTTTTCAACCACTTCCCCTTGAGTCTCCACGGTGTTCTTAGCACCCTTGGTCCTATTCTTCAGAGCATGTGCCATATTTTCTATATCTTTTAGCTGGCTCTCGAATTGGTTGGTTTTATTCATAGTTTCAGTTCTCATAGCTTCTATTTGCATCTCCAAGGCTTTAGTGCTTGCATTTAGCTCTGCACAACAGCTGGTTTGGTAACCAGATCTCATTTTATTGTTTTCCAAGTTGTTCAAGCGTTCTTTAGTATCTTTTATTTTATCCTCCAGACTCTGGTGCTTTTCTTCGAGCTCCTTTCTATCTTTGGAAAACTCAGCGCTCGCTTCTGATTTGAATTTCTGTTTGACCCGCCACAACTGTTCATCGAAATCCTTTTTCATGCTCTTCAGAGATTCTTCCATCCTTGAGCAGCAATTTTCATATCCCTTGGTGACCATCTTTTTTAGCCTTGGAAGAATTCTGTTCAAATCATTTCTTATGTCACCACTGGGACTTAATGTTTTTCCTCCATTAATTCCATTCGTTTCCATGTCAATTTTGTTGACATTATCCATAACTGATTGCATGAGATCTTTATCGTAGAAACAGCAATTCGTTGAAGTTGTTGTGCCGTTCAGGTATCCCAGAGCCTCCTCCAGGTGGTCATAATGTATTTGTAAACTATTAGCAGTAGCATTCTGCAGATCAAGCCACTTGCTGAAAGTTTTATAGTCCTCGCAATGCTCCATTGACGACTCTATCATTTTACTGGACATACCCATGGAGTACCCATTAAGAGTGTGAAACTCCACCGAGGTAATTGCAGATAAAAGCACCACTTGCAGCAGTGAAGCAGTTGCAGTTGTAATTGGGACCTGATATTACGAGTGTTGAATGAATACCTACAATTTTTCAACCACGCCAGCTCACCTTTGTTTTCATTTTTAGCCTCCTCGAACCTGAGTCGATGAAGTTTGAAGTTCAACTAACAAGATCGAAACGAGAGCAATCTTGGCCATATTTCTAGCCAGGTAATTGATTTGCATGCTGCACATATACATATTAGGTATCCGGGGGAAGGCCAAGAAGTTTCCAGAAATAGCTTTGTAGTAAATAGTAAATAGCCAGGATTTTAAATAAATATAGAATAAAGAAAGGGTTTGTACAAAGTCTCTTTGGTGTCAACAATTTCCAGATTTTTTAAATCATTTACCTAATCCAATATATATTTATTGCAAGTATAATTTTAAATCAATTAAATTCGAGACTCTGTTCTAGCCGAATATGGCCGCGTCTGTTACCTGATCTACAAAATCAATGCCACCTACTAATGCATCAGCATCATTTCCTGATACTTTTTTTGTTAATTTATTTTTAAAAAACCTCTCCAAGTCCTCAATGTTGTCGAGAAGATCATTTATTTTGTCCAGATCGTTGCAGGAGTCCCGGCAGGGAATAATTTGATTCTCCAGATTCGTTAACTTTTCCATATTAGCCTTGTGGGACTGTTCGGGGTTTTCCAGATGACCAATACTACTCTCGGTTGTATTTATATTCTGTTGAAGGGACTCGAGAAGTTTTTCCAGCCGTTCCAAGCTTTGACTGACAGTACTTTCTTCTAAAAGGTGCAATCTCTTGTCTACTTTTAACCAGTTCTCATTAAATTTCTCTAACTCTTCCTTAAGTTTATCATTTAAGTTATGATTTCTAGATTTTATGGGTTCATCGTTTTGATTTGGCAATTCATTTAATTTGTCTTGCAGATTTTTAAAGTCATCATTGACCTTGTCTAGGTCTGATTGGAGGCTTGTTAATTGATTTTGGAAATCTTCTTTAGCCTCGTTTTGACTACCACCTTTCTGACTTTGGGTGTTATTTGTAATAGATCCCAGTTTATCCATAGAGTTCTTTAGCAAACTTTTAATTTCATTCAAGTCCAGGGCACTGTTTTTAATGTGCTCATCGTAGGTCTGATTCATCTCATCCATTGATTTCAGTAACTTGTCGCCTAGAGTGTGTAGATGGTCAGTTTTCTCACAACAGAGATCCGAGTTTTTCAGGCTTTCTCGCAGCTTCTCTGCTTCTTCAAGAAGTTTCTTTATTCGATCTTCTGAGGCTTTAGATCGAGATTTATCTTCATTTTCAGATAGTTCCTTTTCAAGGCCTCCCCTTCCGGAGTCTCCATTTCCGGTGGCTTCATTTTCTTTTTCACTTTTATCCCTGTATAATTTTTCCAGCTCAGATTCAATCCTGGCCAGCTTTTCACCATTTTCCTGGCAGAGGGTTATATTTAAATTGCTTGCTGAGCTATCTTGTTCTTTAAAGCGATTGTCCAGTTCCATAATATTATCCTCCAAATCTTTTTCAGAACAATCTGAAGCTTTAGCTCCCTTTTCAATCTTTTCCATAAATTCCTTAATATTTTCCCTTCGTTTTCCAAGAGTTTCACTTACTTTAGTTGCCTTTTTATCTTGGCTGTCTAAATTATCTTCAAATTTCTTCAGTTTTTCACCAAATTCTTGGTTGTAATCATTAGTTTCGGTATTAATATTATTTAATTCATTTTGCAAGTTATTAATTTTTCTATAAAATTTTGCACAACATTTGGCTTTGGAATTAGATCCAGATACCTCTTGAATCTTTTCTAATTGCAGCTGTATGTCTTCTAGTTTCTCACCGATGCTTTCTTGTTTTTCCTGTAGGCTTTCTTTAATTTCAGTTTCCTCCTTTTCGATGTCTTTTAATATTTCCCCTTTGAGATCCTCCCACTTATCCTGAAGATGTTCTTTGACTTCATTATGATATTTTTCCAGCTCTTCACAGCATTTATGCTTCTTAAAGCCCTTTGGTACTAACTTTTTGAACCAGGGCAAAATTTGATCTATATCCCTTTTCATATTGCCGCTGAAGTTTGGAAAATCTCCTGATTGTTTTCGATTCATAAGGTTAATTTTCTTCACGTTTTCAAATATTGATTGCATGACATCTTTTTCGTAAAAATCGCATTTTTCGTTTAGGAATGTATCCAGAAGTAAATTATTTTCAGCCAGAATATTGCTAAGCCTTAACTGCTTACTGAACCACATATTGATAGTATTGTAATTATCGCATTCTGGTAGGGAGTCCTTAATTGGGGAATCAATTTGAGTTGGAATAGTCCGGAACAGAGCCCCGGTGGAGGGAGACTCCACTGTGGTAATTGCACATAAGAGAAGATGTGTCAGAAGTGTCGCAGTAGTGACCTGTGCATGATAGTCTTGTTGAATGCCAGTTTGCTAAAGACTCTCCCACACCTGAGCTCACCTTTGGTTTCATTTTCATCACGTTTGCTGCGGTGCAAGGATATCAATCGCCGGTCTGCCAAGTTGAACTAACTGGGACAAGACGACAGCAATATTGGTCACCTTTTAGAGGTGTAACACTAATCGATTTGCATGCTGCGACTATTAAATGTTAAGGGTAGCTTGAGAAGTTATGAGAAAATTAATGAACAAGAAACTAGATATTACTCCCATTTATATTAATTAATTTCTGGAAAAAATATATAAATTTAAAATGAATTTGGAACCCTGCTTGTGTTTTTTTAAATATACTTTTTTACCATATTTTTTCTCTTTTATACAGAAAATAGATTCTGTAAACCATCTTTTAAGCCTAGACTAGAAAATTTATGTAATATCTGCCTACTAACGATCATTTATAGAGGCACAGCAAAGCTCATATTATTTACGATATCCGCCGCTGTCGCCAAAACTCATTCCAACTCTTAAACATCCCCAAATGAAGCAGCATAAATTTGTGGAAAAACCCAATGCAATTCGCAATGCCCTGAGCAGCATTTACTCGTTATCATCGCACAGGTTGTGGCTACAGTGCCACTTGAAATGGGATACCCAACAGGGAGCCGCAGTGGCGACTCCCAGGCATCCAGCTTTCAGCTTCCAGCTCCCGCTTTTCGGTCCCCGCGGGCGGGCGGAAAACCTGAAATGGAAAACAATTTCAGCTACGCAAACACGGCGGGAAAGCCAACAAAAAAAAATAAGAAGAGAAAGAAATAAGAGAAAGGGAAGCACAAAAATTAAATTGCTAAGCGAAAAAACCGGGGAAAAAATAAGGGGAACCGAAACTGAAATCACAGCAAAAGTTGAACCGCAGAAATAAAGTGAAATATATATATATTATATACAGAGGGCTCCTGCAGGATGTTTGGGGGATTTTCGAATAATTTCAGCTCAAGGTGTGTTTGCCCAGCCATCGAGGCAACCGAGGAGATTAGTTTAATTAGTCAACGTGGCGTATGCGTGATGCGGTGGCAAAGCCACCAAGAAACGTGCCACATACGACGGAACGACAGATGCCACCCCGCCAAAAATGCAATCGAACTTTTCGCGGTCGCACGGGAAAAGTCAGCGGGAAAATGGCAGGAAGAGCCAGTGAAAACCAGAGCAAACCAGGGGACAAGATGCAAATGATAGGTGTTATGGCCTCGGGGAAAAGCGCAGAGCCCAAAACTTTTACAAGTAGTTGGCATAGTTGGGTCTAGCTACTCCGGAAAATTGGCAAGTGTCGCTCTCAAGCCTGTCGAGCGTCAGTTAATAGTCAGAATAATGAGAAAAAGTTCAAGGCAATCTTAAAGATATTGAACGCATACTTTAATTTATTATCTGAAGAAAAGTCTTTTTCATAGCAAGAATTAATGGAAAATATTCAGTCAAGTGTAAAATTCTTTGCTAGAAACTATACAGCAGCCATTCTAAGCTCTTTTGTTGGAATTTTCATATTGAAAAGAAGTAGCTAAGTAAGCTTAATGGTTTATGTAATCAAATTTCATTGAAGTGAAAAGAAAAGAAACTGAGAATTGAAATGAACTTTGAAATACATATTAATTAATATAAATTTTAAAGTAATAACTAATTGACTTTTTAATTTAATTTCTTTTCAGGTAAGTTTTTGAACAAGAACAACTGATATTATTTAGGAGAAAGGAGAGTAAGTATTGAGAGTTATTTTATTTAAGAAAATGTTTTAAAATATTTTAGTTTGAACTTTAAGAAATAGCTCTAAAAATACATTAATTTATAAAATCTTTTCTCAATACATTTACCCAATTTAATATGACTTCCTTGTCTATGATTTATTTCTATTGATTTTATATCAATTAAATCATGCTGTCATCTTTACTATTCACCCATTTCAACCTTATTTTATTTATTATTATTTTTTGCGACCTTTAATATTTAGTTCTCGTCATCAATTATGCTGGAAATGCTGAAAAAGGTCGCCTTGATTGAATTACAACATAAAATTCAACAAAATATATATGTCGCATAATGAAAGCCCAACCGAAACTTGATAAGCAAACAGCACAGACAGAGAAATAGAGTTTCCCTTGCCCTTCTCCATCCCGCAATAAATCACCTTTTCAGCCGCACATCAATTTCCAGAGGTTTTCGGAGAGAAAAGCGGGGCCCGATGGTGCTGGAACCTTAGTTTACTGCCGTATTCCGGCCAATCAATCAAGCTCCTGCTTTCAATTATTTTTTATATCAACTCAAAAATACCGTTTTTACTTTAAATATGTGTGCAGTATGGCTTGAACTTTAACCTGGCTTTAATCGGAAATCTGAGAAACGTATTTTATATATACAGGATTTAAGTCAGAGTCAATTAAGGACTTTGTTGTGTTTAAATATGCAAAGCCAATAAAGGCAAATCAAATTACTCAATACCCTGTAAAGATGGCATTTTAATCACAGAATATTATTTAAAAATAATATGATTCTATTATTAAAAAAATGTTACCTAAATTTAAAATGGAATTTAAAAGCAACATTAAAACTTAAACCTTTAGTTTTAATAGTTCGACTTATTTTATGTTAAAGAAAAAAAATGATAGTTTTCCTGATACAAGCATTAATTTATATTCACATAGGACCAACATTGAAGCTAAGGAAAAAAGTTGCGGAAAATTGGCAAAGCTTTTTCCTTTTGGCGATAAGACCTCTCTCTATGTGTGTGTTCGTGTGGGCATTAGTGTGGCAGTGTGTGTGCCTGCACTCATGCATAGGAATAAGCCGATAAAGCCCTGACAATTGTGTCATGGAGCTGCGTTTTAGTTTCGGGATCGGACTTAATGCCTCTTGACTTCAATTTGCATAGTCGGCTTAGCAGCGTCAGTGGAAATGATTCAATGGCAAATTGATAGAATTCGGATTCGGCATTTACCATTTGACAGATGAGGGAGAGGCAGGAAAACTCAACTAGAAGGCAAGGGCATTTAATGATGATTTTAGCAGGGCCTCGCCTGTGTTTGCTTTCATTTTAATTATCAAAGTAGTTAAATATGATGTGCAGTGTGTATGTGGAAATCAATTTCATGGCTTAATTTGTAAAATAACACTGGGTCAGACTGATTTTGTGGCACAGGGAATTGTTTCATTTAATATATTATTTATAGAAACCGAATTGTGTAAGGAAAGTATATTAAATAATGTGAGAAAATGTGTTTAAACCGCCCTTATTCAGTTCTTAGATTTCCTATTTAATTTTCTTTCCCTCCTTCGGCCACAAAGCTATGTACAAATCTGACCTTTAACCCGCTGACAATGCAAAGGCTCACAGAGCAATGTGACTCTGACCCAGACCGCAAGTAGCTCGCAACCCGCAGCAGCATTGACAATTAATCCAATTAGGACAAAACGTATTTGCTTCTCATTAAAAATGGAAGAACTTTGGACTTTGACCAATTACCAGGCATTTTTTCAAACACTTTGGCACATTTAAAAATTAAACAGAGGGGATGGGGATAAAGAGGAGATAAAGAGATTGCGAAAGCGGCTCAGGAATTAGGAATCCCTTTGCCAGCAAACTCTAACGAGTATTAAGCCATCTGCCTTCATTTAGCTTAAGTGCTTATCCGGCAAGAGGACCCTGCCGAAGGACACGTTTGCCCACAGGACAATCAATTATGAATGCAACACCGAGCAGCGGCCCCGAGAAAAGCAAAAGATTCAACCATAAAACTGTGTGTGAGGAGGGGCGGCCTGCCGGATTTGCGGGGATAATGACTATAATTATATGTTTCCTGTGACATTGATTTGTCGCCCCTAACTTGGGAGGCGGAAAATTCTCATAATGTTTAATTCATTAGCCACCTAATCGGCTTACTCAGATAATTATTATAATTGCTGTCAATCATCTAATTATTGCAACAACCCAGCAGGCTTGCCTTTCAGAGTCGCAACAAAATCCCCACACAGGCTCTAGTCTGAAACGAAACAGTCATATAATTCTAAACTCCATATCTCTATATATATATTTTGTACATTGCAAAGATGAAGATGAACTCAAACCCCGCCTACCGTTCGGTAGTTCTTGACTGTCTCCGGGATAATGCCAGCAATATGCGGCGGGAGCACCAGGACCTGGCCAGGCGCATTGACATCGCATTGGAGCATTCCCGAGCCAATCTGCTCCAAGTGGAGAAACTTAACCTGGAGCTGCAGAAAATGAATATCACTGTCAGCGATACCATGCTGAATATATCCAAGGGAACTGCATATACGAAAGTCGTGTGCGAAAATCTCCTAAACAACTTAATCAATGCGGCTGTCGAGGGTCAAGTGGTAATGCCTATTAACCGGATCGAATCGAATGTTGTAGGCCAAGCTGCACCGATTGAAGATGTTTCTTTTGAAGATGATATTGATGCTATATATGCTACAAATAATTCGCAAGTGCAGATTCCAAAGTCGGAGAATGGTGACAAAGTTGCAGCTGAATACTAAACAGAATGCATTGAAAAATCTTCAAAGGTTTTAAGTTAAAATTTACCTGTTCCACAAAGGTTCAATATTTGTTAATCAATTGTAAATAAAAATCGACTTGGAACAAAAACATGATTCAAAGGTGATTAAACGAATGTTTAAAACTAAACAAGAAAGGAAATTAACTTTGATAAGCCAGTTACTAATAGGATCATGGGTTCGAATGTGAAATCGATCATCACTAAGCCAAAAATTCATTAATTTCAGTGCAAGATTTTATAGTGTTAACAAATCTGCAAGCTGAGTTTTAAAATAAAAAAAAAAATTAATTTTTTATCAAATTTTGAAAAATTTAACGATGTAACCCCTTATAAAATTTTGAAAATTCGAAAAAAAAAATGAAAATTGAAGCGTGGTACCCTTCTGACTAAAATTAATATACCCTTCAATGGTATAGCAGTATAGCAGTTTTTAAACTATCTTAAGGCTAAAAAATAAATATTCGTGAATAATTTATAATTAAGTAAGGCTGATTCGCTTTAAATTGAAATTAGGTCCATGGCAAGAAAGTTAGTCAACGGAGAAATAAATATCTAGCAAAACTTATTCTAGCCCTAGGCCTGATCTCTCCAAAAGAATCTATATACTATAAATACCATATATATATATGATAAAATTGTCATTGTTAAGACTTACCGCAGTAGGGAATACTTAGTTACCCTTAGTTACCCTTAATGCCAGTGTAGAGGTATATTCTTCTTGACATCAATAGGGCTCTTCATATTATCAACGTAGTTAAGCTTTTTCCTGGCTATCCCGGTCACGTGTAATATTTGGGATCCAACTTGAGATCCAACTTGAGATCCAACACTAATCACAATCACTATCACTATCACTATTGATGTTATCAGTAGGGAGGCTGGGGACAGACTGCGGGCAGTGCGATAAGCGTGCGTCTATTTATACTCTACGAGTAAAGAGAACAGCAAAAGTGAGTGCGAGAGCGAGAGAGACAGATATTTCTAGAGTTAGGCAGCGCGGAAGAAATATCTTTGGTGATACCCAGAGAGAGAGAGAGACAGACCGAAAATTATTGAGATAAAGAGAGTGAGGGAGTTTTGCATTTTCTTGTATATCTTACGATCGCCTCTTTGACACCTATATAATATAGTCGTCCGATTTTAATTAAATTAAAACTGAAATTATAAAATAATAAAATTAAATTAAATTAAATTCTATGAAAATATGTTACAAGTGGAAAAGTTATAATTGGTTTTCTAAAAATTTTGGGATCGATCCTATGGCAGCTATATGATTTGGTCGCTCGATCCGGTTCGTTATGACATATATAATAAAGTTATATTCAGATAGCTAGAGAGACTGGTTTAAGTAGAAACGGACAAACGGACAGACGGACCTGGCTATATGGACTCGGATGTTAATGCTGATCAAGAATATATATACTTTATATCGTCGGAGATGACTCCTTCACTGCGTTGCAAACTTCAGACTGAACTTATAACCATAAGAAAATGACAAGAATATTAGTCAACATATAAATAAATAACTAGAACAACTTATTCTAGCCCTAGGCCTGATCCCTCCTAAGGCATCTTTAAACATGATCTAATTGTCATTGTTAAGACTTACCGCAGTATTAATTCGTTCCAGTGTAGAACTTTACTTCTGTCGACTTTATGTTATCAACGAAGTCAGCTTCTTCTTGATTATCCAGATGTACTCCACGTGTCATTTGTAGGGTCGGAGAGCAAGCAATATTAAGCACTATCACACCACTATCACAATAGATGCACGCGAGGGGGAGGCTGCGGAAAGACTGAAGCCAGTGCGAAGGCTGTGCCTCTGTTTATACTCTCCGCGTAAAGAGAACAAAGAAAGTGAGAGCCCGAGAATAAGTGATATCTCTAGAGATGGGCAGAGAGATAGAGAGAACGACATATGTTGAGGTACTAAGAGAGAGATAGAGAGATGCAGAGAGAGACACAGAGACAGAGAGAGTGAGAGAGAGAGATATTATTCAATTCTTAAAGCAGCGGCAGTTGAGTTCGCTCGAGGGAGAACTTTGAAGCCGCTTATAAAGATTAGTTCATATTTTGGTTTTATATTCCAGACTCCTTAAGATTTATGCATACATATGTCAAGGTGACCTTAATATACCTTATTTAATAACTTCTTAATCCAGAAAAGCCTTAAAATAAATAAAACAACTTCCTTGACAAAAATTATATATATATATATTTTTTTTTCCCCCAACAACATGATTTCCCAGAGACGTGTAATGCTGCTTTAAACCCTTGAACCAAATACCGTGGTGTTTCCATAAAAACATCTGAATTATGGCCAAACTTTGCACTCGGCACGCACACTCGCACAAATTGCTTGGCCGCCGTAAAGCCAAAGGCGAGAAAATTGCGTATGCGCCCAGTGTGACAGGGCGCAGGAAGAACGAAAACGAGAACGTGAAAACAAACCCAACTGGTAATCCAAGTCACAGCTTCTCCATAGCCATAGTTACTAAACAATTTGTCGACGATTTGCCGCCGCACGCACACATCACACTCAGGCACACACACACACACACACCCGCTCGGCGTGAGCCGCATTACACATACGCCCAGTGTGACCCACAGAGAAGCTAACGAGGTTAAATGACCAGCAGCCGAGCCAACCTGTTGCGCTCCATCTCTCTCACTCTGTTTCTCCTACTCTCAGTCACTCGGTTTGCGCTCTTTGTTTTGCTCTGCTCTTTCGCCGGCAACAAGCTCACTTTGAGTGCTTTTGGCTCAACGACGCTTCTCCAGCGGCAGTTGAGTTCAGTTGCCACTTGTCCATCGCCACGTGCGGTTCGGTTGAAACAGAACGTAGCGCTTACGTTACGTAGCGAGCAAGTCGCCGTCGCCGTCGCGCCGAAAATCCAGTTTACGTCGCATTCCGTGCGTGGGAGTCAGTTCAGCAGCGTAAGTGGCGTTCGCGTGCCTCGCGCCAGTTCCGCTGGGTAGACGGATAAAGATACATTCCGATAGAGATCAATTTTGCCAAAGATTTATTTTGAGCCAACTTTGTTTATGGCTGTTGGAATTTAAAGCCATGAAAAGACTGCCAAGTTACAGAGTACAAAATATATTACTTTAGAGTTATTTTTGGAAAGAGTTTTCTTTCTTGAAAATTAAAAACAAAAAGAGGAACAAGAACAAACTAAATATCTATTTTATAAACATATTTTTAAAAGCACTTTAAAATACAAAAAACAAAGCTAAGTAAAGTTAAATTTGACTTGTAACATAAATTTAAATGCTATTTCTGAACAAATTAAAAGTATTAATCTATCTAAAAATTGTTAGTTGTATGCTAGATAACTAAAGAGAATATGATTTTAAAATATTAACACATTTATATCCGTGCTATGTTTAAAAATATCAAGTTTTTTGGATTTTTGTCAAGCTTATAAATATTATTAACACAAAAATAAATATTTCGGAAATTTTCTCCCATGGAAAATATATATCCATCTCCCCAAAACGGCATTTATTTTTATGGCGCCCACCGCCCTTTCGGTTTCCATTCAAATTAACTAGTTCTGCAATTCTCATTTTGACTTCTGACATCGAAAGTAATCAAATTTTGCCATTCATTTACAACTTGTTATAATTCCGTTGCCGTTCGCAACCGGAAACGTGCTCGCCGCCGTTTTGTCTACGCCACAAAATAGGAAAAGCCAACTGAGTAGAAGTGAAAACAAAAAAAGCAACAGCAGCAATAACAAAAAATCTAAAACTAAACGAAACAAAAGAAAAATAAACTTTGCCAGCGAAATATTTCTTGGGCATTTTTCTTGCAGCATTTTCTTGTTTACAAAAAAAAAAAATAAAAAATAACAAAAGCAAAAAGAAAACATGACCGAAAAATAAGGAAAAACCAATGCATGTGAAGACATTTCTGTCCGCAGTGTTATGAAGTGGTTAGAATCTTGGCTTGCACTTGTCTAAACAAAATACCACAGACTCGTTTTTTCTATATACATATATAATATATGCTGTGCATTTATGAATATAATATGTGCAGGAGGATCCTTGGCTGGCTGCCGAAATGACAAAATGATGCATTAAACTAATTGGAAAAACTTTTTGGGGTATTTGTGCGAGTGCTCCGAGTAGCTGAAGAAAAGCCAAGTGAAGTGCATGAAGTGGAAGGAATTTGCACAGTACATGTAATGATTTTGTAACAAAATAATTGTAAATCCACTTAAATAAAAACAATATTAGTTCCATGAAAGCGGCTCTAATTTACCCTACAAAAAAACCGAACCGAATCACGCTTTTTAATCTAAACGGAAATGTGAACCAGTCATTATAAAATATATAATTAAACAAAACACAAACTGACAGCAACGGAAAAAGGCTATTTAAAAACGTAAACTAATAAATTATATTACAGTTCAACTCTTGAAAAAATAATAAACATAAATAATAACTGTCAGAAACTGGCACAAAATACCACAAGAAATGAATTGTAATTGGAGATAAATTATTATTTTCCACAGATAAATACGTAAGCAATTACAGCCTCAAAGTGGCAGGCCAAGCCACTTGTTTTCCCATCAATTTTCCGTATAATTATGGTCCATGTTAATTTCTCACTAGCCTTGGCCCATGGTTTTTGCATATACATATTTGCACAAGAGTGTCAAAATCGTTCCGAGTCAACAACAGGGCGAGAAATAAATATTTGAGCAGAAATTAATGCAATCAACAGGC
The DNA here is from genome assembly GCA_035046265.1 of Drosophila bunnanda. Lineage (NCBI taxonomy): Eukaryota > Metazoa > Arthropoda > Insecta > Diptera > Drosophilidae > Drosophila > Drosophila bunnanda. The sequence continues at coordinate 13,359,053 of JAWNOB010000075.1, forward strand.
CAGTGAGGGATATCCGCAAAAACTCCGTGAGAAAATGGGCAGTTCTCCGTGGCAATTGATTATACAAATAAAAAGGTCAAGAGACCTAAACAAGCACTGTGTAAGCAAGCAATGCAGGTTGAGTGCAAATTAAGAGCAGAGCCGTGATAAGGCGGCGGTTGATAATGTTTTCGAGACGGGGAATTCTCAGAGGTGAGACTGGTGCGGGGGAAAATTGCGTGTGCACACGTAATTGAAAAATAGATTTCTCTACACTCGACTGGGAATTTGTGAATGCTTTCGGCTGGCAGCCGCTGTCCAAGAAAACTAGGCCGTATAAATTGCTCCACGTTCTCAAAGTTCTATAGACATAAATATATATCCGAAGCATATATATTTTTAGACTTGCGTTATATGTACCACGCGGCGTATGAGTAATGTTCCAAAACTGATTTGTTGCTGATGGGGTAAAACCATCTATTAATTTAATTTTTTTTCACAATTTTGTTTGAGTTAATCTAAGCTTATGAAAGAGGAAAATCCCATGGCAACGAGAGAGTATAAACAAATAAAACTAGAAATACCCCCGGCGGCAGAAAGTCATGAAACAGCAAAATAAAATAAAGTACAAACAAATATGCACACACATAAGGAACGCTCTTAATGCATGCACATATACGCTCTTCTCGCAGCTTATCAAAACAAAAAACCAAAACAAAAAAGGAACTCAGATTTGCTGTCGCACGCAAAGTTAAATCTTTTCAGTGGGTTTTACTGAATGAATGAATAATTTCTGTCTCTTATTTTGCAAAAGTCAGTATCGAATGAAATTAAAATAAACACTTAAAAGGCTTACAATTGAAAATATAAACACATTACGAGGCATTGTTTATATAATTTAATCAAACGCACTTGTGTTTTATTTAATGCAATTGGGTAATTTATGGAGCGTGATTAATTATTATGTTTATTTCTAAAGCTAATTTGTTATGTTTTTTATTAATTAATGCAAGGTTTTTTTATTACTGCCAAAGAAAGGAAAGTAAAAACCTGAAAGTTCAACACCCTTTAACTAATTATATTTAATTCAATAAATGCAACAATAAAATTTCTTCATTACTATATAAAAAAATAAACTGGTGGCTCTTCAATTTCATATGCAAATTAATAAGTGTCGGGCCGCCACATTTAAACATAATAATAATGAAAAGGTAGAAAAAAAAAAAGTATTAATGGGGAAAATTAATTGATTTAATTTAATGAGATGGCCAGAAAAGCCAACAGCACTTGACACAAAGTTACAGAACGAGCGGAAAACCGAGCGGAAAATGTGAAAATCTGACAACAACAACAAAATACGAGAGAGAGAGAAAAATTATAAAAATAATTAAGCCGCCAGCAGCTAAAACAACAGCCAACGAGGGCCGAGGGCTTGACAAAAACTTAACAACTTTATGCTGCCGGTCCTGTCGTTCTGTAAGCTTAATTAACACTAGGATTGCGGTTGGTTGGGGCATTTCCGTGGGCGGGCTGGCTGCCGGCCCTGCTAAATGTCAACAATAAGCTCGAGTGCGGCACTGTTGCACTTTCCCCCATTTTCCGGCCATTTCCCTACCATTTCCCGCCACCCCCCAGTGTTAACGCCCCACCGCTTTCGTTCGTTTTGAATTGTGTGAATTTTGAGCAGCAGCTTTCGGCTGCAGAGACTCTGTGGCAACAAATCTCCCAGCGATAGTCGCGGAAATCGCTTAAATTGTGCAACAAAAAACGCAGATATATATATATACGGTTGCGTTGAATTTATGCAAAATAATAAAAACTTTGCTCCGCTCTGTCCTTTGAGTCCTTGTTGCTTTTTGACTCCGCTTTGGGGAGCTTCATTTCGCATTCAAGTGGCCCCGTTTTGCCAAATGAAAATAAAACCAAAAACTTGGACACACACCACGGAACGGCACGGCACGGCGCAGTCCATGCCCAATTGAGTTTGGCTCGCTTTCGTTTCGGTTTTAGGTCTGGGATATTGCCCCCTATTTTTTCCCTTTTGATTTGACAAAAGTACTGCATTGGTTTTTTGTCTTTTTCGGAGGGGGGCTTGATTCGCGCCTGACTGGCATAGTTTCCATTGCCTTTGCTGGGAAAACGCACAAATTTCATAGCCTAATTCGAGGTGTCGAAATTGCGTATGCATCGCGTGTGGCGAGCGTAAAATAAAAACACGCCAAGCGCGTCCCATTAAAAGGCAAATAAACAAGTCTGAGACACCCCAGCCACATTGACAGGAAAAAATTAAGAGCAGGAGTGCAAAAGGTCCTTTTCCAGGGTTTTTTTTACTTCGTTGTTGAGTTGCTTCTTCACACGAAACCACATAAAAGTAAAAAGGACACACAAAATAACTTGCTGACAGTTACTCTATGTTGGAAAATGTTTAGGAAATATGTTGTATTATACCAATAAAATTAGTTTTGAAAAAATATTTTATAACATTTTAAAAATATTTCAAAAAGTATTTTAAAATATTTGAAAAATATTTTACCTGCCAAAGATTGATTTTTTGTAACTCTTCATGGCAAGAATGTATAATTATTATCTAAATACTTAAAGTATCTTTGATGATTTTACATTTCTTACACATATTACAAAATATATTATTGTATTTTGTGTATAACTATGCATTCTTAAGTCTTAAGTTCAGACCTTAAAAAACAATACAACATTTATTTTTCAAAGAACTCTACTCTGATTACTTTGATTTTGTTTACAACTTTTAGTATACAAATATTTCTATAATGCATAAGTTCATAAGTATGCCTTCAGGCGAACCTTTCCCTATATTTATTTGATCCTTCCAAAAGAGCAAACGAAAAAAGGCAACTCGGCCGGTAATCAAGTCTCGCATTCCGCTTGAAATGAGCTAATTAAAGGACCATTTCGAATGGCCAACAAATTTTCGTTGCTCTCCCCAAAAAAAAACCCCTCAGCGGATCTCCGGTCTTTGCTGAGTGATTAATTTTCATATTTATAATAAAACGCTGAAAAGGTTGGACAAGCCAACAAACAAACAAATACAAAAACATACACACAGGAAAAAAAAGAGCGAAGCCGCAAGGAGAAAGGAGCAGGAAAAAATAACAAAATGGCCTACACAAATGCCAGCAAATGGCTTTACAAGAGGGCCGGCATATGGGGAAAATCTGTTGAAAACATGCTCACTTTTATATGGTTTATATGCTCCATGGATCCCATATGAGCTGCATAATGAGTGGCATTGGGAGTGGTGGCAAAAAAAAAAAGAAAAACACACAGAGACGAGCATGATGAGGCTGGGCCCAACAAGTATAATTAACATTGAAAGCCGGGAATGCCGGGGGGCGGGCGGCGGGCGGCTTGCGTCAAATGAAAAATGTGCAAACAAGTGCGGTTCACAGGGGGGCGGGGGGGGGGGAATATATGTTTTAGGGGATGGGTAGGGAGGGGTATATATCAGCACTCACTCCAACACGCCTGCTCAATGGCCTTTCACGCACACACACCTTTTGGTATTTAAATTAAAATGGCACACACGCTCAGTGTCCTTCGAGCCGGATCGCCTGATTAAAGTAGTTATTTTCATAGAGCAACTGTATTGGCCTTCTGAACAATACAGTGCTATTCTTTTTCGTCCTGCCAAATTGTGCGTAAAATCCAAAATCACATTAAGGCAAACGACCTATGATTATGTGTGTATATATATATATATATTTGCCACTGCAGCAGCTGCTGTAGGCTGAACTAGGCTTTTCCATTTGCGGCTTTTCCGGGCTGCGGTTGTTGGGTGATAGATTAGTTATTTACAGTTTTCGCTCATATATCGGCTTGTCCAAGAATAGTTAATCACATTTGCATATTTGCGGTGATTTGTGTGAAATTTTCAATTACCTTGTATTTATATTAACTTGATTAGGATGTTAATTAAATGTGAACTAGATTGTTGCTTGATACAAGAGCTATTATGAAATGTAAACAAATACTCTTTTTAGATTGATTTTTTAAAGGGGAAAAACTTTGTTTTTATTTCAAATTAGTTATAAAAATGTGATTTAAGGGTTAGGGGAACTTAAATCTTATTTTAAATATGAGTTTTATAATAATGCTTTGCATTTAAAAATTCAAATTAATTTATGTAAGTTTTATTATCTCGTAATATTTTTCTAAGTTCAGCCACAGCTTGAGAGTTTGTTCAGTGGATTATATAAGATATACAAGCTGAGACAAATGCATTTAAGCTAAAACAAAAACCACGAAGGGCTCTAATGTAATGCAATTTGGCAATTCCCCTTTCTTTTTGCCACTTGAGAAAGCCAAACCCAAATAGTTAGTGTTGCATCACAGCAGAGCAGTTCCTTCACAAGATTAAATGCAATATATATAATACTCTAACTCAAGCTCTGGACAATCTGCGGCAGCTTAAAATCTCAAAGTAAATACCAAAAACTAAAAACAATATCTGAGGCAGCGGGCGCGAGCCAAAAACTTTATATTAAGCGCTTAGTGGCACATCCGACAATTGAGGGACAGACAGCCAGACGGAGACGGACAATGGGGCACCAAAAGAGACAGATGGAGGCCAGTAGAGAGAGAGAGGGCGATGCTTCGTTCTCAATGGGTTGGATTTGGTTGCATGTACGCAAGTGGCACTCCAATTAAAATGATTGTCTTAATGCCACGCAGAGCGTCAGTGGCTATTACAACGCGTCGAGTTGATTCATTCAGTCTAGTTTTCCTTTTCCTTTTTTTTTGGGAGAGTGCTGCATCCGGTACCTAATTTACCCCTTCATTCATTCTTTCATTCACTCACTCACTATTCACTCGAACAAAACAGCACTGAATTCATCACTTAATGCGCTGAAAATAACGCACTTGCACGTACTCAACTAATTTATTTGATTACCCTTACAATTACGACGGATTCCGCCTTTGTTTTTTCATTGTTAAGGAGTTTTTTCGAGACATTCCAGAGGTGTTGAGTGGGCTTGCCCCTTTGCCTAATTTATTTTTTACAAACGAGCGTCTTACTCTCTGCCTTGGCTGCCCCTGTGCCCATTAACTCTAATCGGATTGTCAAGTTTATGGCCAAGTGCAGGGCAATTGTTGGAGTATTATCTAATCGTTGTATTAGACGAATCCCACATAAAAGTTCCGAACTCTGCTCAGAAATGTGTGCGGGTCATAATTTTAGAATACTGCCGATAAGTGGAAACTTATTTATGGCTCTTGGTTTTGGGGTTTAGTTAAGCCCGAAAATTGTTAGAGAATATTTTGAAATTCATTTTGGCAAAAGAAATTGTTAAAATAAAATGCTTTTCGGGGTTTAATTAGGGGATTCTCATATTAACATAAGTTTTTGTATATCTTTAAAATACAATTTTCTCCTGAAAAATAAAAGGGACTTTTTGAAAGGAAATAATTTAAATCAAATTAATTGTAGGGTTTAAGTAGGCAATTCAGGGCTTATAATTTGGTTTTTGTATTAAAAATTTTATCAAAGAAATCTTAATTCCCACTTGAAATTCTTTTTTAATTATTTTCATAATAATTCCGCCTTGACAATATAAATTTTCTCCGCCAGTTTCTTTATTAGATCCTTTTCTTCTTTCAAATTACACTCATTATGCCACACTTGTCTGTCAAAGTTGCAGCTAATTCGCATCGCCCCTCTCTGGCACTCGTCAGAAGTTGGCAACTTAATTAACTCATTGCCCAACTATCCGCTCTCCCTGCTCCCTCCTGTTACCCCTTTTTTCCCACTCAGCCAGCCATTTGAATAATGTAGCTAATTTTGGCACATAAAACGAATTAACTAATGAAATTGCACAAGGTTTTGTGCTGAAAAGTTGGAGCAAATGAGTGGGCAGAATAAGGAGCGGGCATGGCTAATACCAATCAAGCTGGCCATATAAATCACATGTCTTGGCCAATCATCAGCGATAGCGACCAAGTCCATCGATATGGAGGAGAGTGTGATTATCGGCAACGGTCTGCAGCACTTGCTTATGGAGTGTTTGCGGTTGGATTATCTAATCAAATGTAGGACCCATAAATTAATTCATTTGGAGCCCTAGTTTGTGCTTTAATGTTTCACAGAAATTCGGACTCTCACACACACGCTGGCATTAACTTCAAAGGGGATTTCCCCCCAGCCCTGGTTTCGACTAATGCCGATTAACTGAATGGACAAAGCACAAATGTATCTTGCAGCTACTTATTTGCATTTGGAAATTTCCATTTGAAATTTTCATTAGGCACGCAAATTATGCTGGAAATGCCGGGGAAATGGAAATGGAAATAACTTGGGTGCGAGCAAACAAAAGTATCTCGAACATGTTTGCCAATGGCCGAGAGACAAAAGCACAGCCTTATTTGATGACCTATCCCACAGTTTCTTTTTTCTCTCACTCTCTGTCTCCATATCCCTCTCTTTCTCCATCTTCGTCTCCATCTCTCTTTAGCTTTCCTTAGAGTCTTCAGTCTGAGTTGTAAATATTTGCTCAAAGCGAAACTGGATGCGACCCAGTGAGCGGGCCCAAAATCAATATTTAAATTGCAGGCAACTATTTTTGGAGGCTCTTGTAGAGCCTGTAGATTGTATTGGCTCTTCAAGGTGCACACAAAAAAATAGATATTCAGATATTTATTTATCGAATTTATTTATATTTATTAAACAAATAAGCTCTTTACTGTTGTTACTTGTTGGGGATGTTTGAATTTAAACAATTCAAAATAAATAAATAAATAAATTTTTTCAAAAATTTATATCATATTTATTTATGATATATCTATCGATATTTATCGAACAATCAGTCTCTTTACTGATATTACGTCTATGGCAAATTTTTTAAATTTAATAATTCAATATTGTTCCTAATCACTGACCACATTTTTAACCTAAACATAAAACGTTACGGACATTAATAGTGTCAAAAAACGATAAAATATCGCTTATATCGATTATTGATTATTTCCTTTATTTACTTATATTTCAAACCATGTCTTATCCTATCTAATATCCTTTTTCTCTGTGCATCCCTGGTAGCCCAAACCATAATGGATATGTAGGTTTGTGTTTGCCAAGAACAAAAGGAACTTTGCAGCAAAACCTTGTAACAGTTTGTTGTGCGAAAGAGACCCACAGACTCAGGGCGAAAGAGATAGAGAGAGAGAGGGAGGAAACGTCTCTTCTAACGACTGTTGCTAATTTGTTGTTCGGGCTTTCGTGGTTTGTTTTGATTTGGTTTGCTTTTATTTGTATTCCCTTGTAGTATGTTTTTCCCTATTCTTTTTTCATATTAATTAATAGTTTAGTTTTTTTTTCATGGTCTCCCATTGTCATTTTTTTGGCAATGAGCTTCGGGCTGTTTGCCATGATTAGCTAGGGTAATGAATATCAAGGATTTAGATAGGATATCATTCCTTTTGCCAGAGCTCTTTGAATGTTTTCCCCACTGGCTTAAGGTATCTTTCAATTAATCTGGCAATTTAATTTGATTGAAAATTTTCAAGTTTATAATCCTTTCCGGCAAACTTATAATCTGCCAAGTTTTACCAAAAGTTTGTCATGGGTGCCATGGGAAAAAAAATATGCTCTCCAGGAAAACGTAATTCAGCAAAAAACTTTCTTTCTGGCCGGGTGAAACCTGTGCAAAAAAAATGTTTATTCAAAAGTAATAAACTTTCGAGTGCAGCATTAGGCCAATTAGTTGGGAGTCCCAACTCGGTGGGTGCCTTTTTTATTCAGGGCTATGCCTCATTTGATTAAAATGTGTCCGTGATCTTTGGGCCAAGTTCCATTGTTAGTCATTCGCTTATTATTATAATAATTATCAACTTGTCAGTGTCGAGTGGTCTTTTCGTCCAGCTGGGGGGAAACTTTTTCGCTCCGTCCTATTGAAAATCTTTTTGTTTTTGTCAATTTGTTGACAGCTCCGAAAGATAAACTCGACGTGGTTGGGGATGATGGTGCAGAGCCATAAATTGGCCAAGTGACTTGTTGGCAAGCTTAATTATGGCTTTATCGGTCTGGCCATATGACTTGGAAGAAAACGGAATAAATTATAAATCATGAAACTGGCGAGCAAGTAAATAAAGTCGACCTAATTTGACATTATCGTATTCGTTGTGAAGATAAGTTCTCCTTTGAAATGGTATAATTCCACACATAAGGGAATTCTTATATTCCCTTTTATTTTATTTTAATGTGTAAACTCATTTATTCTGTTTTCGCAGTTATTTCCCTTCAATTGGAAATTTAATATCCCGTAATATGTTTCTCTCACATTTCCTCCTCCCTCTTGGGCCCTCTGGATTCGATTCCTTTAATCTCCCGGTGAATCCCCAAAAGGACATTTAACCTGAGGTGGAGCTCATCTTGGATGTTGTTTTCCCTCTCGCTTACATCCTTATCTCAACAAGGACACTGGCATAATTTTCCAGCTTTCCGCTTCAATTATACGAATACAGTAAATATTTGATTTTATTGTCGGTGTTTCTTCAGCTGGCTTAAGGATTTAAGTTTGGGTTCTTGGTTGTTCTTTTGCATTTCCCGCTCCTTCAATTTATATCCACAAACAAAGTTCTGCAAGCCGAAAAGTGGCGAGTACCTTGCAGTACTTCCTTTCGGGCATGAGAAGCTTAGTTGTTGGCATTAAACTAGTTTAACTACTCGTCTAGGACATGGCGGGATTAATTTTTTCATTTCGCCGTGCCCAACTTGACCCAAAGTTTGCCTGATTTTTTATTACCCCTCGGCTTGGTTATTAAATGCAATCTCCTTTATGTGTAGGCGACATTAATAAGCTGAAAGTGTCTGTGTGTTTGGGGCTTCCATTAGGGATGGTAAATTTATCGATATATTGTTGTGGATGTAGTATTTTGATAATTATATCAGTACTATAAGTAATCATTTTTTAAGCGACCACCTGAAATTATAACTCGATCATTGTGTGATATGGAGATACATTTATTAATAAACTATTAATAAATAGGAAAAATTTGTTTTCAAAAAATTTCAAATTGAGATTTTAAATTAAATTCAACACCGATATTTTATCGTTACGGTATATTTTGTTTATATTTTATATAAGGCGAATAATCTTGGTAAAAGAGAAAAGTTTATTAAATAATATTCAATTTGTTTGATAGGCGATTTTATGATGTAAAATGATATATTACAAATTTCGATATATCAAAACTAACACTATTTTAGAGTGATATATATGTTTTTTTAATATTTTGCTCTAGTAAAACATATAGTATTTATATTTTCATTACACAACAAGAACACAAGAGTCCTTTTATTTTATTAAATGCTTTTATCGAATTAAAAACGATAAATTTCGATATTTTTGCCAACTCCAATGCACATCCCTGACGCGTATTTTTATTTACCTCCACACACAAACACCCCCCCACACACTGGTACACTTGTATGTGCGTGTGCAGCAAAGGAGGACATTGTTAAAGTTGACAGCCAGCCTAGATCCCTGTTGCCTTACATTAAATTAAATTTATATGCTTATTTATGAACTTGCAACAATGAAATATTTTTGCGACAAATAAAACTTGAGCCCAACGAGGTGGAAGAAGTGGCGAAGAGGAAAAGGAGCGTCAGCTGTGGGCCCCCAACAGAAAAGGAAAGGTAGCGCCAGAGCGACAGAGAGGGAGAGCAGGGATCCTTGGTAGTTTTGATGGGTTTTGTGAATGGCGTCGAGCAAAAAAAAAAAAAGGAATATATGTATATTGTATATAGATGGAAAAGGGAAAGTTGGGTGGCATCCAGGGCCAGCTGTATGCCTCATAAGTGTGCTTTTGATGGCTATTTAAGTATTTTGTATTATTGCTTTTTTCACGAAATGAGTCTTTGACGGACTCCTGTCATCGCAATGAGACTCCAATGTGCGCCAAAATACGATCATATTTATGTGCTCAAGTAATAAACGAAAGCAAGGAGTCGTTAAAGGTGATGTGGGTTAAGTAAAGTGTGTTAAAAAAAAAACACAGTAAACCCTGGGTTATGGTTTCAATTATCCTTAAATTTAAAAAGCAACATTATATTTTACAAGGGGTTTTCTATAAGCTGAAGAGGTTGTTACAATGTCAAGGAAAAAAGTCTTAAATTATGATTTTTTGCACACAACACTTTACCTAAGAACGAGATTTTTAAGCTAACAAGGAAGTCTGAAAAAGGAACCCCTCAAATACCTTTCTCCAATTTAAATTCCTTTAAGCCCCAGGCCCTTTCACAATGTATCCCCATTCGATTTGCATGCCAAATAAATGGTTATCCCTTATTGATTTCCACACAGCTTTTGCAGTGGAGGCACCTTGAAATTTAATTAGATTTCACACTTCTGCCGCATGAACCCTTTTAACCCCTTCTTGCCACACAAACACACACACACATAACTCAATGCCACAAATGCTGAAGTGGAGCCTAATTGAGCCATTTAATTGTCATATAAATCTCAAATTTTATCGTCCTGAGACAGCCGAAGGAGCAACCGCTGGGCCGCAGAGGTCCCTCTCCGAGGGAGGGAAGGATAACAACTTTCATTTGACTCCAGTCAACTCGAATCTGGCCATAAGAAGTGACTTCTTGTATATCGTAAACATTTACGATATTCAATAAACTTTTATTCCCAACTGTGGCAGGACATTTTAAAGTTTTTATTTTTGTCCGCAGCCTTGTGGACAAACTGGCGCTGGTAAAACAGTTAATTGAAGTGCGTACTTGAGAGCAGGCAAATGGCTCAGATGGTAGAATAAAGACAGGGACAGGGACAGGGGATAGAAAAGCTATGGAAAAGGGGTGGAAAATGCTGGACAAAAATGGCTTTGGGAGGGGGAAGAACAGGAAAAGCTTTATGGACTCTTGGTCAGTAGTTGGCTTCCCCAATTTCTGCCATTTTTTTCCGTTAGTTGGTTCCTCTAAGCTGTTTCCCCGCTTTCCCTTTATGCCTCTGCTTGTCCTGCTTTTCCGTGTTTTTTCTTTTTTTTTTTGCGAGTCCACTAAGCTGCAACTCATGAGCGGACAATTTGCAACCGTCGTGCCACAGTCCCGACATTTAAAAATATTTTTTTGTTCTAGCCCGTTTCTGCTAGCCTGCCTTACTTACAAATCCCCAAAGCTGTAAATGGAATTCGTTGCAGTTTTTATACCCTCGTTAGGGGTATTTTTCTTTTGAAGAGGATTGCAATGCAGTTAAGGGGACATCTTTTTACTTATACAGCTTGGAAAAGTCCTATAGATACTTTGAAATTCCAGAGATTTGCCAAGCAAGTCAAGTAAACAATCTCTGGTGATTCCTTTATCAATAAACTTGATATATAATTCCGTATTTCCTTTAAAAAAATATATGTTCAAGGACTGCCAGGGTATCAGTTACTTCAGACTTTCTTTGATTTTCCATTTTGTTATTTCAGATGCTTGAAATAATTTCTTTCTTGTGCAAAAGTCGTCTTTAAGTTTAGCAATTTGCTTCGACTGTGATTCCATTTACTGGGACAAACCGACGACAATTTTCATAGATTGTGGTTGTAATTGCTGTACGTTTTTGCATTAGCCTCATTTGGCTGTAAGGCTCCTTCGACTCTGCTTCCCATATGGAACGTGTTCCAGCGCCCAAAAGTCGCCTGCAATTTCCAGCCTTTCTCTGCCTTGACATGTTTGGTCTCCTTTTAGCAACTTTCTATCTACTCCTCTCTCTTTCTCTGTCCCCATCCCCATCTCTGTCTGTGTCGGCAATGTCCTGGCAAACATTTTAAACTCTTGGCAGGCAAACAGAAGCCCGAGGAAAAGAAGGCGTATGGCACGGGGGCGCGGCACATCCAATTCCAATGCTCATTGCCAGGCTGTTGACATTTTAATAAAAATTATTCGTCGCATTGCAGGGGCAGTGGTTCGAAGGGGGGGCACAAAGATTGCATTCATGGGCGGACAGCGTCGCACTGAGATAGGGGTTCGCATTAGTGCAAATATATACTAGGAACGGGCCAAGGGGGATAAATGATTTGAAAGCGCATTCATTGCCAACTAAAATGTGTGTGCGAAAATTAATGCGAGAGAGCAAGCCATTCAAATGATCTAAAATGAAAAACCGATAAACATTAGCGATGCTGCATTCCAAGCGAATGAACGCAATAAAGAGCACTGCCAAGGCTGCAAATTAATAAATTTATTGCTTAAAGAGGAATTTAAAAATCATTCAATATTTAAAATATTAAATTTGTTTACTACTTCATTTTTTACCACTTCAGGGTATTATTATTTTAGTCAAAAGCTTGTGAATATGTGAAGGAGTCATTTCCGACCCTATAAATCATATATATTCTTGATCACCATCAACAGCCTAGTCGATCTAGCAATGTCCGGTCAAAAACTAAATTTTCGAAAAATTTTCGAAATTCGAAAATTTGATAAGGGGTTACATCATTAAAATTTTCAAAAATTGATAAAAAATTGAATTTTCTAAAATGTTAAATTCGGTATGCAGATTTATAAACAGAATCAAAACTAGCACAAAGCCGTTTTCAGAATTAAAATTAATGATTTTTTGACCAAGTTATGGATGATTTTTGATTCGATTGACCGAATTGCCATACATACTTTGGTTTCCCTTACAGGGTATTATAATTTTAGTCAGAAGCTTCCAAATTAGTGAAGGAGTCATTTCCGACCCTATAAATCATATATATTCTTGATCAGCAGCAACAGCCGAGTCGAAATAGCCATGTCCGGTCAAGAAATAAATTTTTTCAAAATTTTAAAATTTTACAAGGGGTTACATCATTAAAATTTTCAAAAAATGCAAAAAAAATAAATTTTCTTAAAGCTTAAATTGAGTATGCAGATTTATTAACGTAATAAAAACTAACATAAAACTGCTTTCCGAATTAAAATTAATGCATTTTTGGGTTAGTTATAAATATTTTAATATATTCCGATTTGCCATTTAAATCTTTAATTATACTTATTAAAATATTGAAAAAAAAATATAATAGGGTTTTGAAATAATTAATTTTGTATAGGTTATTTTACAATTAAAATCTTACAATCCCACAAAAACTCACAGTTTTCCACCAGAACTTTAATGAAATATAGTTTTTGTTTATGAACCAATTACATGCCACCTCCCTTTTTCTTATTTTGTTACAATTTCCGCGGCCTCAACTAATTTACGACATAATTAAAATACAACACTCACTGGCAGCCAATATTTATCCGTGTTAATATTGACAACCGGCGACAGTAAAAAATACAAATGGCGGAAGCCAAAGACACACACTTAAAATATTATTAAAAAAAAAATAGGAAACACATTGAACTCCAATAAAAAGAACATTTTTTCCCATTAAATGGGAGCAACGAGAAGGCAGCAAGAAAAAAGCTTTGACAGAAAGGCAAATTTTCCAAATGCAAATGAAAGAAATAGAAAGAGTGAGAGTAAGAGAGAGAGAGAGAGAGAAAGAGGCTCAGAAGACAAGAAAAAATAAGATGTACGCAAATAAATTGCATTATCGTTGATTTGCCCCAAAAAATTTATTGCATATAAACAAATTGCCAAGGCAGCAAATCTATTGTTTGGATATTTGTGTCTGCCAACGAAAATTGCGAAAGCGACTACAACGAAATCAAAAGGCAATCAAATCCTCAAATAACCCCAAAAGCTGGAATTTCGTATAATATAATTCACTTTTACTATTGGGTCTTCGCCGTCAGGCATAAAAAAGCCATGAAAAGTTGCAGGAAGGAAGGACCCGCTGGCATGTCTGCATAAAATATTGGCAATGTTCGGCTTAAAGGGCTTGAAATTAGTTTTACGTTCTATTTGCCATGAAAAAAAGGTGAAATGAAAATTGTTGTTTTTAATAAATTGCAAAAAAATTAAATTCAAAAACAAAGACTTATTTTTCTCTAACTTTAAGTGGTATTCATTACGATTCGATTTAAAAAAAGTGTGTGAAAAATGAAAAGTATTATCTCTCTTCACATTAAAATTAAAAAATGTGAATGTTTTTTGTAAATTTTGGTGAAATTATAAAATTATTCTCCTTCCAAAAAACATCTTGGGGGTTCTTAAAAAGAAGAAGAAAGTATTTATAAAAGAACAGGGCTTTATATCGAGAAGAAAAGTCCAGTATGATGCATTTCAAAAATATTGCTTCAATATCATATTGAAAATCTCCTCGTTTTTTTATATATAACTTTTTATAATATTGAAAAGCAAAAATATATTAATTATTGAACATATTTTCCCATTTATTAATTTTCTTGGTGTAATATATAAAATCATACTATAGAAAATAAAATGTTTAAAAAATACCGCCTATGATCCATTTCAAAGTTCTTTCATAACCAAAAAATTTCTTGATGGCTACAGTTATAAGCGGTACAATTTCGCTTTTACAACTGATAGTTGGAATTGTCGCATCATATCGCCTCGTACTATATATCAGCCATAAAGATTGGGAAGCCCGATAGAATCGCTACGACAGCTCCCTATCGGGAACCCAACTTGAGGTAATCTACGCCAGACCGAAGCGTGTTCCGTGTAGATTGCGTAGCCTGGAAAACACCTCCAATTATCGCAAACAGCGCTGGAAAACCGTGAACAAACGAGACCCAGAGAGCTCTCCAGTCTTTAAATATTTCCGCACAGTTTACTTTTGCAGTACTTGCACTTTTCGATGCCCCCGGGGTCTCCGGGTAGCCTTTAACTAATTTTTGCTTTTACTCGTTTTATTTTGGGGGATTCAGTTGGAGGGGGCTGAGGTTTAGACCGACCAAACATAAATTCTGTTGGGTCAAGCACGCACCGAAATTAAAAAAAAAGGAAGAAAAATTAAGTGAAAAGAATGGTGGAAGTTGAAAAATTGTTTGGGTTCCGTAACAGACTTTAAGGGTTCTCAAGGACCTCCTTCTGCACGATGCCGCCTTAACCTTGCCGCGCACCCAACTAATGGGTTAAGGTGAAGCCCCTGCTTGGCAACGGATTCGTACATTCGGATTCTGGCGGCATCCGCGTACAATTCTCGTTAGGCGGGCCACCAATTGACACTGAATTTAATTCCACTTGAAGTGTTTTGCCATTGCCTGACATTTGAATTGGTAATTCCTGCCACCGCGACTTGGTTGGCATTCAAGCAGCTTTAGCCCCCTCAGAGGCCCCCTCGATTTACCCCCTTTTTTTGCCCTCCCACACCACACAACGGAAATTGCCTTTTTTGCGCGACTTCCCACCAAAGGAGTTTTGCCATCCAACAGGGTATCCAGCGATACTTCAGCAAGTGACAGCTTTCCACTGCCTCATCATTGAGCCGCTCCAACTGCTACACTTGTCAAAAAGAAATGCAGAGAAAATTCTATAAAAAAATATTTTAAATATACCATACTATATTTAATCAAAAGGTTTTGTAACCCTCTTAAAATATGTTTAAATGTATGGAATACAAATATTTACGTACCTAATTGTGTATAGAATTACCTATGCAAAATATTATAGCTTTATTCTGAACATTTTTTTAAATGTATAAAAAAAAAATTAGTCATTTTCTATGGTCCCTACAATAAATAAATTCAACTTTAATTTATATCTTTCTGCGAAACCTAAAATTGAATATTCAACATTTGAGAATATTTTTCATAAACCAAACAGTTCTTTGGGGGTCCAAACACATTTTTTATTTGATTATTAGTCCATAATTTACTTAAATTAATAAAAATATTAGCTATGAATATTTTCAAAAATTCGTTATCAATATTTAACAATTTTTGTACATGTATTTTTGCTCCTTCTGCGTACTCCTGGCGGAGTCCTAGTTACAGCGACACTTGGCATGCCACGCATAAAGCTGTCAATGTCAATGTAACGTGTTAATTTCAAAGTGGTTTAGTTTGTTGACGCAGCTTGTTAGGCAGCTACAAGGAGCTACTCAGGGACCGGGGGAAGGAACCAGAACCGGGGCCGGGACCAGGACCAGGACCAAGACCAGGACAAGGGCAAACCATTTGGGAGAAAGAGCTACTCCTTCTGCCATCTGGGGCAAGAAAATGTTAAGGCACATGTGGTTTTTATGCCACTCGTGAGCTCTGTCGGGAGTTACTCAACAGCCTTTATCCTTTTCGCCTTCTGCTTTTTGCTTACAGCCTGCTCCTGCCGATGATTTCTATCGTGGCATTTGATTGATTGAAACTTTAGCCAAGTTAAAGGGGTTGAGAGTGGGGCTAAGAGTCGGCAAGGAAAGCTGCTCGCTCGGTGAGACCCAAGATGCCTGGTTGTGGCATTTAGTTTATTGAGGCGTTTTGCAAAGCTGTCGACTAAGTATTGGCAAAATATTTGCATTTTTAAGTGATTAATTATGGGGGTATCTGTGGCCCCAAAAGAGCAGAGCGATCTGCGTCACGTACAGTCGCTTGGGAAGTCAATTGCGATGGCTAATAATTGAAATTCAATTCAATATTTGCGGGGGGAAGAGGTAAAAAATGCTTAATAATATGATTGAGAATCTCTAGAAACTACAGGTTATTTATGGGATGAAGGAAAATATATATATAAAGCAGAAAAAGATTTCTGAAACTCATTTTACTATTATTTATCAAAATTTAAAGTAGGAATATAATAAAATTAAATAGTAGAATTAAAATATTCTCCAAAGATATCTATTAAAAAATAATATAACTTACAGAAGTCCCTACCTCAATTAGCAAAAATTACACTCAAATAAATCAGGATTAAAGAAGCAAGACCAAGTACAGTACACACCCATCTTTGTTAGCTTACTAAGTTCAACATCAAGTCAACGGCAGAATGAAGCAATTCCAATAAGGTGCAGGTCCTCCAATTTGCTGATTCTCTGCAAAGCCAGGACATAAAAGGACTACTCGTTGCCGCCTGCCAAATTCAGCAGCAGGCAAATGCAAATCCCATTCACACGAGGCACCCACATTAGCAGCTTGTAAAAACTGTGGTCCTGGGCGTGTGTTTGGTCGTCCTGTTTATGCGCCAACGCCTCCTGTTTGTCCTCCCCGGCACCTCCTCCTGCCATACGCCCAAGCTCATTACAAGGCTCAGCACCGCCAAATGCCAACTGTCATGTGGTTAGGGGTGAGACCCAGGAATATACCAGGACCAGAACCAAAACCAGCCTCGGGAGCACTGTGAACAGAAGCTGTTAAGGCGGCGGGAAACGCCTGGGAAATGGGGGAAATCTCTTGCTTTTCGGTACGAGCATCAAAATTTTTGGCAGCAAATAAAATTTGCTTGTGTTTTTGGAGAGATTCTCGTTGCCATTGACAAAAGGCGAGCGTGGCAGGCTGAAATGGCAGCATATTGTGTGCGTTCTGGCAGCCAAATGAATGTGCAAACCCAAACAAAAGGCGTCAGAAATATTGTTTATCTTTAATTTGAAAATGATTGAGAAATAGGTCCTGGGAAATTACGTAAACTAAGAGATATAAACGAATAAAAAATTTGGTTACAAAAGCCGCTTAAAAGCCCTATAAATGTCCTAGTTATGGCAGTCTTATTTTATTTATTGTTTTAAAGCTTCTTTTCGTAATCCGGAATTCAGGTTCTTAGTGGTTTTTTGCTCAGTGATTGAAGATACGGAAATGAGGGGAAAAACAGGAAGTTGAGGCCTTTGGCTCAATGTATTGTACAGCGCACTCAAAAATCCAAATGCACGAGACTTTCATTGTCGCCCCGAATGGAGCCCATAAACTTGTTAACTGAAATTGCCGTTTTGGTGTTGAAATTTGAACTCATCCTGCATCTTCTGTCTTGGTTGCTCTTTGGTGTTTTGTGTTTTGTGTTTCGTGTATTGTTCATCATATTGTCAGACGGCATCTGGGATTGACATGCTTAAACGTGCTCCAAAACACCGAAGCTCCTGCTGCTGCTGCTGCTGCCTCTGTTGTTTTTCGACAAAACAAAAGCCAATTATGTGGCCTGGAAGGCAGACAAAACCAGCTGCTGACCTGCAAGACCGAAAGCTAAACTCCAGAAAGTCGTTGCCCAGTTCCAAATAGCATACTTCAGCTGGAGAATGTGCGGCGGCGGCGGCTTTATCTAAAAACTTAACACTATGACGGGCAAATTTCCGGGATTTTCTGGCGGTTTTATGGTCACAAGGACGCGAACGAACTACTAACCATCAGCATCAAAATTGTTTGCACTAAATCCAGGCGAATATCCATCACGGACGGATGCCTGATCTTGGGGAAATGGATATGGTTGCGTCTAGAAATTTGATTTCTGACAGGAGTGACAATAATCTTAGCCCCCCATTTCGACCCCATTTTGTAGTTGACCGCAATATGTATGTGTATGTGTATACATTTATTTCGCATGCCAGCCACATGGCGTATGCGCAATAAAAATAACTGTCTAACCGCATAACTGACTGGCCCGAGGAAAGGCAAGTGAGAGTGTTCCACTTGCACTTGAAGCAATTTGTCTTGCCAGCTACGTGACTTATTCCACTCGCCTCAGCACTCCATCAAAACCACGGATAACCGAATGGCGGTCGCAAAAAAATATATATTTTCGCTAGATGCTAGAGTTTACTGTGTACAATACATTTATATGAATATATATACGTAAATTCTCATGCCCACCCGCCAGTTTGCCATTACCTTTAGCATGCGTTACGAGGTCAGCATTGTAGCTGTCGCTGCAAACGAAAATCCTTCGCGACGACCGGATGTTGAACTGATTGCGCAACAGCAATGCACCTTGTATGTGTACGTGTACATGTGGCAGCCATTTCCGTTCCATTCCATTTCGTTTCGCGGCCATTGCCGCGCTCTAAGCAAGCTAAGCAAAAGCGACGCTCATTAACGTTACGCAAGCCAAGCAAGGAGATAAGGTGTGAATGCATAAAAAAAGGATAGAAACAGGGGAGAAAAATGCAGTTGAAATATTAAATGTATTCCCTATAAAGAAATCTTATATATTAAACCTAGATAAATCACATTTATCTACAAAATATGCCTTTTCTTAGTACTTTTCCCTCGCCAGATGCCTTGGCATTATCACTGACTATCTCAATGTCAACTGGCAAGTGGCTTAAACAAGCCCAGTTGACAGAATTTTAAAATCATCCGAGAGATACACTTGAAGCAAGCTTAGACCGTAAAGCAGCCACACAGAACACCGAGCGAGGGGTGTAAAGATACGAACAAAAGCAAAAGTACAGCAAAAAGACAGTGGGAAAAAAGGCTTAGGTAAACACACTCAAGAGATAACAGACGCCCGCATTGTGGCTGGCAAACACATGCCGCACAAAATGTGGGGCGGGTCGCTAGGTGGGCGTGGCAGCAAGCTTAAACACACTCAAGATACTGCGCTGCATTTGTCTTAATTTGTGACAAATGCAAGACAAGACATACAAGCGGGGAACACCATGAAAAATGGCAAAGAAAGGGTGAGCGACAGCTAAGATACCCTGTATTTTGTAAAATCTTTGAAGAACTGAAATTACCATTTAAATCTTTTATTTAAAATGGGTCTTTGGTACTCATAATAATTTAAAATGGAACTAGGTGCTGTCTCTAGAACCACCTTAAAGATCTTATTGGGCTTAGCAAACAGGAAATGCTTTTGCTTAATTTAAATATTTATAAAAAAAAAGATAAACAATATAAAATCAATGCATTAAAACACAAATAAAATAATAATAATAATATTACTTAAATAATAATACTCTCAAAGCTTAAGGCTTAAATTAACTTCCCGATGTATGTAATGTATTAGCAAGCTTGTTAAGCCATGAGTTAGGGTATCTGGATGGAAAACACTTCCCTGAAAAGTGCAACCAAAGCTTGGCCTAAGAAGTGAAATCCAAAACAAAAAGGCTGACAAAAAGTAAGATACATGTGTAAACGCCCACGAAGAACAGAGGAAAAAACAAAGACACCTCCATTACCACAGGATAAAAGGCCACATGCCCTTTGATTCGCAACCAGCTAAGAACCTATTGTCACTTCAACGCCCCCTTAGAAAACATTACAGTAACAAAAAACAACAAATTGAGATAAATAAAACTTCAAAATTTTTCGTTGGAAATTTGTTAGTTGACTACTCGCAGGCGATGGCTGGGGTGCAGAAAAAAGTTATCGTCATAGACTCGAAAGGCACCTTTACCAAAATTCTGGAGGATGCGGGTACCAAGCACATACTTGTCGAGTTCTTTGCCACTTGGTGTGGTCCTTGTGCCATGATCGGACCCCGGTTGGAGCAACTTGCCAACGAGTATTCAACTCGCCTGATTATCCTCAAGATCGATGTGGATGAGAATGAGGAGCTGGCCATTCAGTATGATGTCAGCAGCATGCCCACGTTCGTGATCATCAAGAATGGGGTGACCCTCTTGCAGTTTGTGGGCAGTAACCCGGAGAAGATCGTCAGCGTTGTCGAGAAGTATGTGGGTAAGGTGGAGGAAACCCAGCCACCGAGACCACCGTCCACCACTGCGGGTGCGGCCACCGCGCCGGCGCCTCCTAGCAGCTAATAAACTGATACCCAAGTCCTCGCAGTAAATTCAATTCAATTTTCAATATAAATTTAATGTATTTTTAGTGAAATACGTGAAGACTTGGCCTGTGGCATTGACCTAAACCTTTGCCACGCACACTTAAAGTGCCACCCGTTAACGAGATTCCCAATTAAGTTGATTTCCAGAGAGTGTGCACTCCAAGGCCTCCCCCACATCTCGGCACGGCGTAGACAAAGAACCTTTTGTGCCTTTCCCAGCATTTGTCCCCCGTTGTACCGCTGCAATCTGGGATCTCCTCTAAGCGAATCTGGCATTGTCCTAAGCCATTGTTAGTGCCGTAAGCCGGCCAGCCATATGTGTGACTCTCGCCTGTCGTTGGCATTATTTCAATTAGATTAATTAAGCTCAGCCCGCACGGCTCGATGCCAGTGTGGGTGTGGCGGCCATTTGTACAGTGATGCCAGGGAACTATTTTTAAAAGACAATAAAAGGCATAGAGAAATAATGTAATTAAACTAAAAGCTGGCTGTAATAAATCAGATTAAAGTATAAATGAAAAAGAGAAGCATACCAAAATATCTAATAATAGCCCTGCTTCCGGTGGGTAATCCTTTTATAGAACCGATTTTAAATATACTATTTAATACAAAGAGGTCGGTTTTAAAAGTTGTGTATTAAAATTTTACGGTTTTTAACAAGCAAATACTCTATTTTCAATAGTGATCCCATTTAATTCCTTTAATTTAACACTATAAATTCGAAAACCATTTTCAAAATCCTCCCAATTGTCAACTCTGCAGTGCAGCGACATCTGGTGGGAAATCAGCAACAGGACCGGAAAGAGCGAGATGGAATAACTCTGTTGGTGTAGGAAGCGGGTGGGCAGAGAATCAGAGCGAGTGAGAGGAGGCTTATGTCCCTCGGGGAATGACAGCTGTAAACTGACACTTTGTTTTACTCAACCTTCAGCCTTGAGTGCAATCCTCTATTTTTCATTCCTTTTAACATTCTTAAGGACCTTATTGAAAACTTATTTGTCCTTTGCCGATTTTTCGCTCGTTTTTTTTTTTTGTATTTTCAACGTTCCTTGGTTTGCCTGCAGTCTTGCCTGGCAGTTTTCGTGTGCTTTTGTTTTCGTAATACCGTAAAATCGAAAAGTTTGCTGGCATTTAATATGAGGCAAAGGCAAGTGGTATCAAAAGCAGCGCAAAAGAGACAGCTAAAGCGATAACAGAAAGAGACAGCTGTAGCGAAGGCAAGCTTGACTTTCCTCAGCCGGAGACATTTGCATTTTTATTAAAATGAGAAATTGCAGCAGTTGCAGTTGACTGAAATGCGAGGCGCCACAAGGATGGACAGCGAAGTATCTGAACAGGGTGGATTTACGGGTGGTTATGTGGGGTACGTTCCCTTAAATAGGAGGACAAGAACTGTTAAACATCTGACAATAGAAAATTTTATTTGACAGTAAAAACCAATAAGCTTGAATTTCTATTCTCTTTTTTATGGTTATATAAAGTAAATATTGCAAATAAAGGACACTTCAGCTGGTATTGGAATATGAATACGTTATTGATGCAAAGTGTTATGACTGCTAAGATTAGGATTTGGTTACCACTTGTGCATATTTCTTTAACAGATTTTTTGTGGCACATATTAGAGATCTTTGACAAGCTTAAAGATTTAAATGATATATTATTTAACATTTTAATTACTACTTTTAAAGCAGGGATTGATTCGCCTAATATAGGAACTGATGATGATGTTAGCAATATCATAAATAATACCTACCTTGTCTTAGAATCTCCACTAAAATGCAGTTGACAAACGCATTACATTATATATTAAAAATTCCTTGAGAAAACCGATTTAAAATCCCTAACAAACCAACATGTCTGTGCATTATACAACTAAAAATTATCTATTAAACATTCGCTCTCCGCAATTTGCCATAAAATAACTTAATGTTTAAATAGGAAAAGTTGGAAGGCACTGCCTCAGATAAACAATGAAAGGCAATTCCGAAACCATATGTTGGATCTTGGTGGGGGGAAAGGCATAGGGGTGTGAGCTATAAATTTGGAACTCGACCAATGCCGAGTTGAAATTTATATGCCACGCTCTGGCCGGGTCCAAGCTGCGAGCTGCAAGCTGCACACACATCTGTGCCCCTCCACCCACCGCCCTCACATACCGGCACCCCATCTCCTTTGTTATGCAAGTTAATCCTTTTTATAGCTATTGTTCAGCGCATCAACACGCCCCCTCTTGAGCAGTGGGAGAGATAGAAGGAGCACACGCAGTCGCCCACGTCCTTTGTGCATTTGTTTTTGTTTCAAGGGAGGTGGCGAGATGGTTTACAGGGGCGTGGGAAAAAGCGGATCCAGGGGGGAGGTTCGCGGGAGTAAGCAGCAGCTGTGGCACATGTCAGTGCATTTTTCAACGGCTCCAAGAGGCGACACTGCCAAGCCAACATATTAGCTGGCACACAAGCCGCACAGTGGGTTAAAGAAAAATTACACTCATAGAAAAGGTATTAACTAGATCTATTAAAAATATTTACAAAGGTTTTTTTCATAACTATTTTATTTTTAATCCTTTTTGAGCCGGAGCAAGGACTTCTTTAAAAGTCATGAATCAAAGGAATCCTCTTCCTTTTTTCATACAGTGACATGCATATATGGTTTGTGTAATCCCCAACAAGTGATTTCAGGAGCTCTTAAAGGCATTACTTACCCAAGCTCTCTAGGAACGATCAGGTGTAAGCGGATATATAGGGTCTTGGGCAGTCTCAAAAGTAATTCGTAGATTTATTTCTCCGTGTGGGATTGGACTCCGGCTGTGGAGCTGATGCATGTGCAGCTACTGCTGATATCCGGGGCTAAAATCTGGCGCATGTTGCGGCCGCAGCAAGTGTTTGTGTGGCATGCCGCAAATTCATTATTATTTTCAGCTTTCCCGCTGCCGCCTCCTCTCTCCCAGCTGCATATAAACACTTGCCCGTATGAAGTGGCAGCGGCTGCCGCTGCTGCTGGGAAAACTAGGGAAAACGAAGATGAAAAGAAGTGAAAGACCGCCCCATTTCCCAGATGAAAAGGACCTTAAAGACTTTTCAACAAGTTGCCAGGGCAAGCGAGTTCCTAGGAGTTGTTAAACATTTTTATGAGACCTACGATCTCTGTTGAACTTTTGTGGCAATTGAGAAGATTAAATCAAGGCTTTTGTTTACAATTTGAAAACTAACAATGCTCAAGTGAATTTATATATTTTAAAAGGTTAGTTAACATAAGGATATATTTTCTTTTATTTCCATTTGGTTTTGACATAAACAAAGTCTGCTTTTCCTTTCCCTTGCCAAAAAAGATATAGTTTATATAATATATATAAATTTTAAATATGAAAATGCATTAAAATTCAATGAATATTGAATTAATTGGTAGGTCCTGGGTATGACCACTCTACCAGATGGCTGGGAATTGCGGGGCCATCGTCCTCGGCACTGCTGCATTGGCTGCAATCGCTGATGCTGTTACCGCGTCGCATAACCTCGGCGTAGGCATTCGGCGGGACTCGCTCCGTCTCATGGTCGTTCTCCTCGAAATGGACAATCCTTCGTCGACGATTGCGACGACGACGACGACGCTGTCTGAGCGACGGCAGGGTATCCTGCAGGTCCTGGATCATGGTGTTCAGCATTTGCAGGCGCCTCACTCTGACGGTTCTCTGCTGGATCAAATGCGATATGGATGTCGAGGGCGAGGCCGAGTAGGGCGACGATGGCGAGGGAGAACGACCCATCGGATGGGTGCGACGGGCCTGGGGCGTGGTCAAGTCGGTGGTGGCCGGCACAGTTCTCAGGGCCGAGCGCCAGTTATCCAAGGATTGTGCCAGATCGGCGGCCTCTATCTCGAAGGCGATGGCCTGTTCGAGTTCACTTCGACTACCGAACCTCGGCGACGGTGTCCTGTTCGAGTTAATTTCGAGTTCCGAATCGGAATAGGATTCCTGGCTACCGCCGTCCATCGAGGTGATCGAGGAGGAAAAGAGTGGTGCATAGTCGACCATTTGGAGATTTGGATTGGGACTCACTGGTCCCACAATGGGAATGCTTCCTCTGACTGTGCGCATCTCCTCTTCCAGCTCCTCCATATAGGATTCTATATCGTCCTCCGACATCTTGAGCTTGATATTTTTCACCTTTTCTGGGAATTTAACTTGGGATTTGAGAGGAAATTTCTATGAAAATGTTGAGAGTTTCCTTTACCAACCTTTTTTTTCCTGAAAAGTTATAATATGATTTGACAACTAATGTCAGAGAGATAGTGATGGTGTCTTGTTAGAACTATCAAAGAAACTAGTTCTAGTGAATAATATCGGTATAGTGTCCTCGCTAGTATTTTTCTAAGTTAATTTCTCACCGGGTCTAGTCTTCATTCACTTTTTTGTGAATCTTTTTCTAGGGGAAACGGAAATTTAAATGAATTGAGAGACTAAAAGGGGGATTCCCGTTTCCCCTTCCTAGGACTTTCGTTTTCTCTCTGTGACTGACTGCCCTTCCCTGGCTTTTCAAGTTAAGTGGATTGTGTAAAATTGATGAAACTTCTGTTGGTTTCCTCCGCTATTTCCCCCTCCGTGCTGCAAGTATCATTCATTCCGTCTTTCCAACAACGTTTGTTTGTTTGTCCATCGCCGCCTGTCGGTTGCCACTTGCAATTCCTTGTTCTCGCACTTGACAAATGCACAAATGAAAAATCAAACAGTCCTGCATCTGTTGGATTAGCAGACAAGTCAGTCAACCAGTTGGAGGGGTTCCTCTATCCTTATCCTGTAACTAATCCTGGCTTCCATATCAATAACCCAGCGATTTGTCGGTTGAGCATGGCCCTTATCCGGCAAATGTTGTAATCCCTCATTCGGGGACAACAAATTACTTGCCGCTTTTAAACTCATTAATATTTAATGCATTTCGGCACCAGGGACAGATGTGACCGCCAACGGCGCTAAAGGATATCAAATTCCAAGCTCAACCGCAAGTTACGGAACTCAAAAGGGACTTTGGTCAGTTGTAAAGTTACTTAATGGATAGTGTGTCGTTAGGGTTTAAAGACTGGGAAATTTATTTGCTGAAAAGGCCAAAGACAAGCATATTTTTTTGTCAAGACAAGGGAATTAAACTGCCGAGAATTGAGATTTGTCAAGGAACTCAGGCAAAACAAAAAAGCTTTTAAAGCAATTGAAGACAGAGAGAATTTAGATAATTGAAATGAAAAGGTATCTTATATTCTTTCTGTTTTGATGCAAATTAAATATCGTTAAAGTTTTACTGGTTTTTTAGTGAATTTTAACCTAGTTATCCCATAGATTTTTACTAAGAAATTACGAACCCAAGCTTATCCCTTAAATTAGATTATTCAATTATTAAATAAATTATGTTTAATAAGTCATTAAACACTTAAATGCATTTATCCAACAGTGAAACTGGTAGATGTTTTAGAAGATATTATTTCAAAATTTAAAACATACTTAATAAGTAAATTTGTTACCTTTAACTTGGATTAAATATTATTTTGAATATAAATAAATTGTTAAACATAAAATCCAATATAAAAATAAATTATTTGCAATATTAAAACTTAACCACATAGGCATAGAGATATTCATTAAATTCTTTTAAATTATCTTGATATGCCCTCTTTGTTTTTATTCCCCCGAAAACAGTATTTCTGTTTAAGCAGCAAATCCAGCTGTATTTTTACACATTTCAAGAAATCGAAACTCACTTTATCGAGAGTCGCAATAGCAAAACTCCCTTGGCAGCACAGATTTGTCAAGGATCCCAGGACAAAGCCGTTAAGGCAGGGGATGCCAGGATTCGATGACAGGGCTTTCGACATCTGTTCCAAATCCGAATCGAAACCAGATAATCGAGACACAAGCGCATCTTATATGCTGACCTCTTTCACCAGCTTTAAAAGTTCTTTATTTTTTTGCCCATTTGACAATTTAGTAAATATATTTTATGCACATTACCACAAAGGGCGGCCCCTCGCATTTATCACATTTGTTGTTTGGGTGTCCTGTGTTTTTGTTGATTTTTCAGTCCTGTTTTGACTCCATTCCCCTTTGGGGACGCTGTGCTTTTATCTGCTGTTCCAGTTGGCTTTCCTCCACTCACCTACGTGGGCTGCCTCTTTATAGTCGGCTACGCAATTCAATTTATTTGGTATTTCTTATTTATTTTACTTTTTACTTTTGTACTTTTTGGGGCTCTTGGGCTTGCTTTGGCACTGACAATTGAAAACCGCAGCCAGGCAGCCAGCCAGCCAGGGAAACCAACCAACCAACCAACAGACAGACAGACAAACAAACAAACAAACAAACAAACAGACTGGCAAACAAACGTTTTATAAACGCGGCCATTCTCATTGTACAACGGGGCGTATGAGTTACGAGTTATGTGCAATGCGCACTCAGTGGCTCTGGTTGAATGTTTGTGTGTATGTGTGTGTGTCTTGGCCACAAAAACTTGTTCTTAGGTCTTCCTTTCTTCTTTCCTGAATTTGGGATTTCCTCGGTTTGTTTGTTTGCTCATTTAAATTGTTTAATTTGCATTAAGTGACAGGCAGCAGTTATTTTCTTAGGATAAATTACCCGGGATGCCATGTGGCATCAAAAGAATGCAAAAAACATGATTAAAATGAATTCAACGAGACAACTTCCCGTTTTCAACTCGTAAAACTTAATTAAAAATAGCTTGGCAAAAGTTTGGAGCAAAAATAAGCCACAAAAACATTCCAATCAGGACAACTTGTGTGTAGAATATGTATTTCAATAAATCCACGCATCAATTAGAATGCAAATAAAAACGTTTTGAAACAGATGAGAACATTTTTGAAAAGTGTGTGAAGTGCAAATAAAATGTATGTGTTTGTGCGATAAATCATTGCTAAAATGTCAGAATAAATGCGGAAAAATGCCGAAGAAATGTACGCGGAATGCAATAAAAAAAAATATAAATAAATAAAAGAGTATAAAGAGAATTGCCGAACTGGAAATTGAATGGAATAATCAAATAAATTCATTTCTATATAAATCAAACAACCATTTCATTCTATCTCTTTAATGCAGCTCTTCAAAAGTTGAGCTTAATGCAAGGTTAGAAGCGGAAAAGCGATTAATTCAAATCAGATACAATGTCTGGTAATGATGTTTCGGTGACTGAAACAGCACAGAGCGATCAGGTATGTCTCCCTATAAGCCTATATTAAATATTTACAATGTTTATGTATTGATGCCACCGACACAAATCAAAGAAATATCTACTCAGCATGCTTTCAAAACCCACACAGTACGAAAATAGTGTAATGATACCCTTTGATCCCACCCAATTTAAGTATCAACGTTTATTTACATAGTCAATGTTTGATTGCTGGCATGAGATACCACTATATGCTATATTACTCATATTTGCTATGATTTTCGCAAACCGATTTTTGGTTTGCATTCTGATCCGTATATTTACCAAAAACAATTGTTTGTGCTGCATATTTTATGGTTGCAATTGCCCTTTTACCAGTAGGGATGGGAGGGAATGTTGAGGAAAGGCTAGTATTGCCACTTTTCCTCGTCCTTTTCATTTTTTGAATATTCATTCCTATACATGTGTGTGTGTGTGGTGTTTTTTCTGTTTTTTTCTCTGTTCTTTTGCATAAATTATGAGCATATTTAAGGCATTTCTGGACGTTATTCACGTAGCACTTAAAACATATTTATGCATTTGGTTATTTTGTTGGAATTTTATTGCCTACATTTAGGTGTTGGCCACACGTACGCTCGCACCCATACATGCGTGTCTAGTGAGTGTGTGTGTCAAAAAATATAATTTATTACGGCCACGCATTCTAATTTTTGCGTGTGGAAATGGAAAATGTTGTCAAAAGAGTGAAATGTTTCCCAAGTGAGCCGAGGCAGAGAAGAGGATTAAACAAGGTTTATGGAGCAGTTATTGAGTCGGTTATATCAGGAATTTCTTCCATAAAATAAGTACTTCTTATACAGTTATTCAAGAATTTGACCCCCTTCGATTACATATCAGTTATGACTACACTTTTGGCCCTGCCAAGCCTCAATTAAGATGACTCGCTACAATTGTCCTGCCTCGTCCTCGCGAATCCTTCAGTGTCGGCTGCCAAAAATCAAGCAAACGTTGCCTACTTTTTGGCGCACTGATCAAGCACTAATCAAATAAGGCCTCAAAGCTGGAAGCCCAGCCTGCCGCCAGCCATCTCATGGCAAATTGTTTGGTATTTACATATCATTTGTGTGTGTAAGCCCAACCCTTTCTCTTTGGCCTGAGAACTGAGGGAGACTGCTCATTACGCCAGACGACATTGGCGGCTTCGCCAACAACACGAAGGATAATGGCGGACAAGATGGTGGGACGCAGTGTGGGTCGGAAAAGTGGAAAGCGACCGGAAAGCCCAGAGACTCGGAGAACTGGGAGAAAGAAGCCGTGACACAGTTAAAGGGCGAGAGTGCACAAATTTTTGCTGGTGCCCTGCCAAGTGGGCTAACGATTTTGTGTCCGTTTTGTCTGTGTCTATGAAGGGATACACTGAGAGACAAGGTAGTGAAGCTGGGATTTATCGCAATACGGATCAATGAATTATTTAACATTATCACAAACTTTCCTAGGAGTTTTGGTCAATGAGAACAGAAAATATTTGGAAAGCGAGCTTATACTAAAGGTGACCGAATTTGTGCTTAATTTTCCATCACATCAATTTTTGTTTACCTGCAAAAGGATATATTGGTCGCAAAAAAATGGCCACCTGGATATATTATTGCCCGATTTTATAGTAAGCTTTTCTAAACCATTTTCCATTACCAAAAATATTTGTTTGATATATTTTCTATAATAAAAAGAAACCAGGCTTGAAAAATTATTGTAAACTATTTCAAGCTGAAAGGTAATCTTTGCCCAAAACTTTTCATCTCGACAAGTTCTTATATTTTAATACATATTTTAAGTTTTTAAAAGGATACAGGATAGTTCTTCTCTGCTATACATTTTTGTGTTGAAATCACAATATTTATTTAACTATTTTTCAATATGTTTTCAGTACAATAACTAAACTGGTCTCCATAACAAGACATATCTAAAAATAAATGCTCATTTAAAGTATTTTTTAATTATCATTTAGAATATTCATATTCACTATTACAAGTATCTTTAAATTTTTATTTAGTATTATTTCTCTCGGTATTCGTGTGTTTGAGTGCAAGTCGACATTTGGTCGTTATTTGATCATCATTAGCGATACGAATCGGGAAGGGTCCGTCCCTACGTACTACGTGGCTGCATAAGTATCGGTGAAAAGGCCGGCCTGCATGTGGGCGCCACCTCATTGTCCCTAGGAACTGCTGTACCCTGGGTACTTCCCAGCACCTAGCTCCATTTGCAGGGGTCAGAGGTCGCGCCTCGATTTGCTTGGCTGCACCGGAAAGTTGCAACAAAAGTTTCGTTTCGAGCTCTCCATTTCGCTTTCTCTGTGTGTGGCTGGCTCTTTGATTAAACCCCAAAATCCCGGGGGGAGTTGGGTGTGGAAATCCAGGGATCAGGGGGAAAGCACAGTGTAATTAAATAATTGCGGTGAGCACGGCACTCGCCAAAAAGCCGAATCGAGCCAATGCATTTGGGTCTATTTTCCCCTTAGGTTCTACTATTTCGCTTTATTTGGCTTTCTTCTTGTTTTTAGTTTTTTCATAGTTTTTGGCTCTCCTTCAAGTTTGATTTTGTTATTTACTTTGCCCGCGACTTTGGCGCAAATTTCATTTCATAACTTAGTTTTGCCTTCATGGGGATTTCAGAATTGTTTTGTTGCCTGTTTAAGCACGACTTGATCTAATTTGTTGAGGTGGAAATGTTGAGTAGAATTAAGTAGTTGGCGAAACTTTCCGTGTGCCAGTTAAACGTTGTTAACGAAATTCGCCATTGTTCAAGCGTTTATTTTATTGCAATTAAGTTTTTAGCATAATTGAATTTGTGTTATTATTTATAGTTTAACTAGCAGCTTCTTTAAGTGCTTTAAAATTGTTGTTTTAAAATAGAACACGTTTAAGTCTTACTATAAAAAGCACTTTGTTCTAGTATGATTTTAAATATATATTTGATAGAAATAATATAAACTTAGTTATTTTTATATTAAGTAATTTTAGTGATATTTTATTTAGCTGAAAGTGTTTATTATTAAAGCACACATACAACCTATAATAAATCTATAGTTCTTATAAAGTAAACTATTAAATGTAAACGATTCTTTGGATCATTTTAAAGGATTCCTAGTAAATATTTCAATGTATTTTATATTTTTTAATATGTTTTTAACACATTTAGATATTGAAACAATTTTTCTTTATCAAGATAATTTAAATATTTTTTTTATAGAGACATGTTAAATATTTTCCATATTGATTTTCTATGATTTTCATAGCTTATATAAGTATTCATGATTTTCTAATGTCTTCTTATAATTGTTTACCAGAAAATCCTTTAAAATTCCTTTAAGACTCGTACCTTAAGCCTGTATTAAATCTTATTTTTCAATTTGAAAGCTGGTTGCAGAATAATTGATTGCCTTTTGTGTTGCCTTACGTCTTGTAGTTAAAGCTTGCACCTTTGTTGCTGCCTCAATTTGTGTTTGCCGTTCGATGTCCTTTTCCCTTGAGACCTC
Source organism: Drosophila bunnanda (assembly GCA_035046265.1). NCBI lineage: Eukaryota > Metazoa > Arthropoda > Insecta > Diptera > Drosophilidae > Drosophila > Drosophila bunnanda. Next base: position 13,390,291 of record JAWNOB010000075.1, read on the forward strand.
CACACGCTCACACATGCACAACAGCAGCACAACAAGAGCACACACAAATGCCACACACATACCCCCGTGGGGATTTCAAACACTGAAACAAAAATACTTATAAGAAGTGAGCCGGAACTTGTATTTATTTTATATCAAACTACAACTATGATTATGTTTTTTATTCACTTTTTTTAATTAACCTACTTTTGATATTTAATAAAAATACAATTCGCTTCTATATAATATTTTTGCTATGTGTGTGGTGAAAAATAAACGATTTACCAGGAAGCTGTCCACAAACCAATTTTATGTGTGTTCCCTCTCTTTTTCCGTCGACAATAAAAAACAACAAGTATCATCTGCCAACCACTGCCAATGCAGCTGCACATCATCAATATTATCGCTACCACAAGCAACAGCAGCAGCAACAACTGCAACAGCAGCAGCAGCAGCAATTGCAACAACAGAGCTGCCTGCGACAGCAGCAAAGGCAGTTGCAGTGGGAGCAGCAGCAGCAGCAGCAGCAGCAGCAGCAACATCAGCAGCAACAACACTTGCAACATCAACTCACCAATAGCTCCAGCGAGTTCGACGAGTTCCACTGGCCCAGCAAGCAGACGGGCGGCGAGAGTCTGGGCGGGAAAATCTATATAACACCCGCAGATATACCGCCGCCACCCCAGCCGCCCCACCATGGCATCGGCGGCGGCAGCAGTCATCACAGCAATGGTGGCAAGAACCGGCAGCAGCAGCAGCAACAACACCCCCACCTGCATCCACACATCCACTCACATCCGCATCCGCACCACCAGCATGGACACCGGACGCCGCCGCATCGCTGCAAATGCGAGCATCCCAGCATTGAGCTGATGGGCTACGAGGACGCGGCCATTGCCACTGCCACCGCCAGCAATACCGCCGCCAATGTGGGCAGCGGCTCTGGCGGGGTAGGAGGAGGAGGAGGAGGCGTGGGCGGAATTGTGGGCATTGGTCGCCACCAGCATCCGCCGTACTACTACAAGGCGGCGGTGGGACGCAGGCCGAGTGCCAAGCACCACGAGTCCATGCTGGGCGGCGGCAGCAGCCTGGAGGACGATGATGTCGCGAGTGCTGGTAGCTTCGGGGAGGGAATGTCGCGGTTTAAGGTAAGCCAAGGGAGCCAGTGATGAGGCGGGAATTTAGGAGCAGCAATAGCTAGGAAACAGAATTTTCCGATATATTTTTATATGATTTAATGTGTTCAAACAAATCATTTTCACAAATGTCCTTGAAAATGAAGCTAGAATTAATTGAATTTAATTAACTTTAAAATTATCCAAGATCTGGTATTAAACTTGTATTAAACCCTATATTTTTTAATGACAAGTTTTGTATAAAAATATTCCAAAAAACCATTTACATTTGTGCCTCAATGAAGTAGCTTTTATAAAGCGGTTTAAAAACATATTATACCCTTACTTTCCACTCTTAAAAACCTCCTAATAAACTATAGAATTTAAAACTAAATTGTCACCTCTATCCCCTATATAAACACCAGCTTATAGAGTTTCTATTCGAATTTCGCTTTGAGTGCTCAATGGTCTTGGATGTGCTCTGAGTAATTAAATTGATTTGTTCATGAGTGCGAAAATGAGCCGCTGATTGACCACAATGGCCCAACCCGATAAACACAAGATGAATGGGGGAGATGAGCAGCTAATATATCAATCGAATATGTGGCCATGTTCTGTGGTTTAATGGAAGCTGTGGGCATATCCTCCTCATTGTTGGGTGGTTTCGGATCAACAGGTGGCTGATAAAGAGCCGTGTTGATTGCGGAAATTACCACATTGTGCGAGTGTACAGTTAATGGAATTAATAAATTATGTGTAGGAACAAAGGAAAAAAAATCAGAGCTGGAATCTTGTTTACTTTGTTTCTATTTGAATTAATATTTATATTAGTTAGACACATTTTCCCTTTAAACTTCAAAAATCTCATACCAAAAACCCCCAAAAAAGTCAACTTCAAACTTCTCTCATCTCCTAAGTATTTTATTTCCTCAAATAAATCATCTTTAAACAGCTTTAAGCTCACAATTCTTCACTCTCAGAATGATTAACTCCACCCAGATTAGAAATCCCTGAGACATCAACTAATTATGTGTAACCCCGAGCTCAACTTACTTGTATGCATGTGTAGCTCATTAGTTAAACACGATAAAATGTGTGTACAATTAGCAGAGTAAAAAACAGAAACAGGAGCTGGAGCAAGAGCCCCCTCAGGAGCTGAACACACCCAGGACAAAGCAAATTAATTAATTTTAGGACAGTTTAATGAAAAACCAAGCGACAAATGAACAAGCTGTTGCTGGGGGAAAAAAAAAGAAAACCAGACTTTTCCGCCTCGGGCAGGGAAAAGCCAGCAAAGGCCAGACGAAAAGTCATCAATTTTTTTATTTTGTGGACCTCAAAATAGTTGTTAAAGGCCCCTCCTCATGACGCAGCGATTATGTCCTTACAGCAAGCACGAAGCTCAAGTACTGAACAAAAAATGAAGCTAAACAAGTATACGACATGTGGTACCAGCAGCAAAATCCTGCACAACTCGGGGCAGTAAAAACTCCAACTAATTGCCGGAAGTCCAGTCAGGCAGCAAACGAATCCTGTTTTCCTGTTGCTGGGGGATCTGGCTAAAAGCCGAGTGCTTTCAATAACCTTTCAGTTTCATATTTATTAAATGAATCAAAGATTGGTGGTGATAGCCAAAGGTGAGTACAGATATATCGGACTAATTGCGCCACATTGTTCAGCGAATTCAATGGGAAATCCCAAAACAATCAAGCAAGAGAAAAAAAATGTGTTTCGGGGGAATGTGAATAGCCTGAATGGACATTGATATGATTGGAGTTGGTCAAGCGTTCACCATTGAGGGCAAAAAGTGGTCAAATCTAGGCGGAGAATTGTAACTATAATTTATTAATGGGGAAATGGAAATGCTCTTACGGTTTTATGGTGACTGAGAGTTGGAAAAATGATTTATAGTGGAGTTAAAGCAAGTTTTATAAGGCTTGTTTAGGCCTTCAATATTACCTTAAAGTCTTAAATTTAATATATATTATTTTATATGTATTATTAACATTTATTTTAATAATTGTAAGCTCAAAAAATAATGTTTATATTTATATGAAAGTGTTTAAATTGATAGTAAATTTAATATTACATTTACCACAATTTATGTTTATTGTTTATTTATAAACTTTATAGAAATATATTTAATTAAGCCATTAAACAATAAATGTATTTAATTTATTATTTATATACACAATTTAGAAGATATTTTCTATACCAAGAGTATATAATTTGGGAGCATTCCAACTTAAATCTCAATTCTCTTATAATTACACATTAACCTGGCCTTTAATGTGCCCATTAAATGTAATTAAAGAAATTACAAGTCATAAAACCTTTATAATTTGAATAAAATCCCCCTGGTTTTATCGTTTTCGCCAACTCAGAAATCCCTCATGGTCTATGGAAATCCAAGAGGATTCATAAATTTCGTAGAAAAGTTGTAACTAACATGTCTTCGACGTTGTGCCAGTTGTGCCTCCATAGGGCTATATTTTATCCCAGAGATTTGGGGAACACGGGCTCTCTCTACGTGGTCACTGGGGAATCCCCCGCACACACAGACGTGTGTTCATAACAAATGCGATTTTGGCTCTCTTCCTTCGACAGTTTGATTCTAGTTCCGGTGTGAGGATTTCTGTGCAAAGCTGCCATAAAATTCGAGTATTAGGTGTATGCATTAGGTATATACAAGTGCTTATATATATGCATGTATATGGAAATGTGCTAATGCCAAAAGGTGCAGTCGAGTTGAGTGTGTCCGGAACTGGTTTTTCCAGAATTCTTGTTCGCCGCTCAATAATAATATTTCTTATATCGCTGGGCTTAACATGCCGTTTTTATTGTGCTTCTGTGGAGAGCACAAAAGTGGTGGGAAAAAACCAAACTATGGCTTTGAAAAATGCTTTAACTAAGGGAATATAATAATAAATTATAAGCATTTTATTTATTTAATAGAATTCTTAAAAATAAAGGAATTACTGAGGTGTATCCTGAAGCTAAAGTTTAAAGTAAGAAATTACCAAATCTATGAAACATAAGTTATTCAATTAATAATTAAAGAATTTAAATACTTTATTTTAAAATAAATATTTATAAAATATTGTATTTTAAAGAATTTCAAAGGTCGTTTTAAATGCAGTTCACCGTACCTTTTTATTTTCGTTAATACATGTTTTATACAGCTGTTTAAATTAAGTTAACATCCATATTCATTAACTCTTTATCGGAATTATCAGTCACATCTGCTCCATCGGTTAATTATAAACCTATAAAACGTATATAACGTTAAAATTCCTGCAAAATAATAAATAATAAACTGCACACAAAAGGCAGACCCACAATTGATCCCAACCCATAACCTTGAGCTGTAACAAATAAATCCCATTAAGTAATCACAAAAAAGTGTCACGCTCCGTCAAAAATCCATTGGAGCAAACAAAAACACAAAAACCATCGACTGAAAACAGAAATAAATACGTAAAATATATACAAAGTAAAGTGCAAAAGCATTCTCGTTTAATGATAGATTTCAACAGCTCAATTAACACATCGAAGTTGAGTTAAAAAAGTGAAAAGGCAAAACAAAAGCCCCGAATTCCCTTGTCTTACCGAGGCGTGGACAACTTCAATTATTTTTGTCGCGTAATGTGAAATTATGTAAAAGAAACAGCTCACACACTTTGTGAAAATAAGTAACCCCAGAGACAGGTCCAAAATAAACATTCGATACGTAAACAGCAATTTCTGATTTTATTTTGCTTACGTCACGCAGCAATTGAGACCCCAGTGAGCCCCTTGGTACCCCTTTCTACCTGAATATATCTATATATATATATATATTATATATGTACTATATATGTGCAACTCTGGTCAGTAGCATAAACCAGTTGGCGGCGACCCAATCTTAACCAAAAACTACTTTCATTTTCGCTCTCCTCCACCTTTTGGGCTCACACTTCCAGGCCAAATCTTTTTGAGTGGAACGCGTTGAGTGAATGGCAGATGAGAGGGAAAGAGAAAAAAGAAATAGTCATTGCGCATGCGCAACGCCACTTTCCATATATATATATATATACATATATATGTACTTATACATATACAGACATATAGACGTGTCTGGCTTATCCGATTAGGCAGAAAGATCGTATCCAAATTGGCCAAATGTGCGCAATATATAATTCAACCTGGCCAACTTGCACTTTTTTTGGTCAGCCCAGAAAGGTGGCCGATTCGTGAAATGTGAATGGAAATGGAAATTGAGGAAATGAAAGCCTATTTTCCCTGCATGGAAAAGGAGGGGGTTAATGAACCTGCTGGGTTTCGAAAGTAAATTCAAATTGAAAATGTTACTTTCCTATATTAATTCGAAGTTAAGAGGATTTAAGAGTTATCTCGACATTAAAGAAGCATATCATTAAGAAAAAAACATAGCCTTACCTATTTAATTTTAATTTAAGAAGATTATTTAGTGAATACATTTAGTTTAAAGGATATTAAAACTATATACCATAAGCAACAGTTTATTTGATTCATTTTAGGGCCCTTAAAGACCCCGAATAAATAAGTATATATTTCTATTAAAATTAAACGTATTTTCAAAATAATTTTTTATTTATATTGCCCAGAAAATACTGCAAATTTTGTCCTAATTTTCTTCTAATTTCTTTATTTTCCCCACCCTTAAACAGAATCTAATGCATTCCAAGGAGAAGAAGCGCCGTGTGCGCATTATCCTGAGCGTTGTGACAGCAGTGATTGCCTTGGCTCTGCTGGCCACTGCCTTGGTGTTTATCCTTCGGACGGATGAAAAGGATAATTCCAGTGATTCGGATAATAATAACAATAATGCCATTGATCTAGAGGATGTACTGAGTGGTCAACTATATGCCAAGCGTTTCAATGGCAGCTGGAGCAACGGCGACAGTCTGATATACAAGGAGAATGCGGTAAGTGAAACTACTTATTTTATTTTATATTCGAATATTTTATAATTATTAAAAATAAACACAAATTATGGGGGGGAAATGAATAATGGATTTTCCAAAAAAGAAAAATGAATAAGATAAAATAATCGTGGCTGGGACTTAAGGCAATAAAGGAACTATTAAGAAATTCGGTGTCCAGTTTTGATTTAAAATTGTGCTTTAAAAAGACCACTCAATATAGTTTATCTTTCACAATTTTGCCATAGAAAAATAAACAGAAAACCCCTAACTTAATCGCTTCACCCCTCCATTTAGTCCATCATGGAGTTCGATGCCAAAACAGGAGCACGTAGCTCCCTGCTCGATGGTGCCTCCCACTATGTTCTGTATGAGAAGTCCGCCGATGGCCAATTCCTGCTGCTGGCTAAGAACTACAAGAAGAATTTCCGGTACAGCTTTCTGGCCGAGTACGACCTGTACAATCTGAACACAAAGACATTCACTGCATTAACCATCGAGGGACAGCAGCTCTACCTGAGCATGGTGCAGTGGGCTCCCGTGGGCAATGCTCTGGTGATCAACTTCAATCGCAATCTGTACTACAAGGAGAATGCCACTGCGACGGAGATTGCAATCACCAGTGACCCCGAGCAATCTGGCGTACTCAATGGCATTCCCGACTGGGTGTACGAGGAGGAGGTGTTCAGCTCCAATGTGGCCACGTGGTTCAACCCCTCGGGCACACAGCTGGCCTTCATCAAGTTCGATGACTCGACCACACATCAAATCAACTTCCCCTACTACGGCGATGCCGGTGACCTGCGGTATCAGTATCCCCTGCACCAGGTTATTGCCTATCCCAAGGCTGGTTCCTCTAATCCGCGCGTGGAACTGGTAATGGTCGACCTGAAGAGGGCTGTGTCTGGTAGAGATTTCATTACTGTGATGCCCGTGCCGGCGGCTTTGAATACGGAGACGGATTACATTGTTACCGTGGTCAGTTGGGTGGATGATGCGAATGTCCTGTCCATCTGGATGAATCGCATTCAGAATGCTGCCTACGTGGTAACCTTCGATGGACTCAACAGGCGCGTGGTAAGGAATCCCACATTACACATAGATATCATTTGGTTATATCCCTGATTCCCAACAGATCTACAGCACCGAATCGAAGACCGGCTGGGTGGATCTCTATACCGCTCCCTTCAGAAACAGGAACGGCTCTCGTCTGGCCTTCGTCCTGCCGCATAACAACTACAAGCACTTGCAGCTCCTCAGCTCCACGGTGGCCAGCCCGGAGCTGCAGGTTCTGGAACCCCTAACCGAGGGCAAGTATGTGGTGGACAGCATCCTACACTGGGATGGCTCCACCGATGTCATCTTCTACACGGCCAACACGGAGGACCATCCGGAGCAGCTGCATCTGTATGCCATACGAGCGCTGGCCAAGCAGAGTCCCAAGTGCCTCACTTGCAACCTGATCAAGTCCGGGGATGTGCAGCAGACCTACTTCTCGGCGACATTCAATGACAATAACCACATTGTGATCACCTCTCTGGGACCCGGAATACCCACGACCCACATCTATGAGTGGAAATATGAAAATTGTGAGTTTTGTTTGATTTAAAATAAGTAAAACTTAACTTAAGTGATGATTTAATCTCGTTTTTTGTAGCTCAAGTTCTCATCTCGAATGTCCTGGACTGGGAGACCAATGAGAGTCTGCGTGGCAAGCTCAAGGGCGTGGCCCTGCCCTCCCACAAGATCCTGACATTCAATATTGATGGTGGCTTCCAGGCCAAGGTTCTCCTACAGCTGCCCCCCAATTTGGATACCAGTGGCAATACCAAGTATCCCATGCTGGTGGATGTCTATGGCGGACCAGATTCCTATTCCGTAAGCTAGACTTTGGCAGAAAGTATATAAAATTAGCTCAATATTTTAATTTAACAATTGATTTCTTAGGTAACCAACAAATGGATGCTGGACTGGGGCACATATCTGACCTCAAATCAGTCTGTGATCTATGCCAAGATCGATGGTCGCGGCTCAGGGCTACGTGGCGAGAATCTTCTGCATGCCATTTACCTGCAGCTGGGAACTGTGGAGATCACCGATCAGATCAAGGTTACACAGTAAGTACTACTTAGTATATTATTTGGTAAAAGTACATAGTACTTATATCCATGAAATTCATAAGGGAATGCCTGCTTTCCTCCATCACATCAGGTTTCTTCTTATTTTAAAATACTAATTACTAATTTTATTTAATAAATATGTATTTATACTTTTAGAAACCTCACTCAAATGTTCAACTATATAGATAAGGATCACGTGGGCATTTGGGGCTGGTCATATGGTGGCTATGCCGCTGCCATGGCTCTGGCCAATGATAACAACCAAGTGTTCAAGTGTGCTGCCTCAATAGCTCCAGTCACAGACTGGGCTTACTATGGTAAGCCATTATCTAACCAGATTAAATTCTAAGCAGGAAATTAATCAAATATTTCCCCTGCAGATTCCATTTACACGGAGCGCTACATGGGCCTGCCCAATACCAATGAGGTGGGCTATGCCAACTCCAGACTGAGCACGCAGGCGCAAAAGTTGAGGGGCAAGAAATACCTGCTGGTCCATGGCACTCTCGATGATAATGTACACTATCAGCAGGCCATGATCTTGGCCAAGAATCTGGAGCGACATGATATTCTGTTCAAGCAGATTGTAAGTCTGAATTAAAGTTTATAATAAAAATTAAATATTCAAATTAAATATACATTCCCTTGCAGAGCTATGCCGATGAGGATCATGGCCTGTCCAATGTGCGTCCGCATTTGTATCATTCGTTGGATCGCTTCTTTGGCGAATGCTTTGCCAGCAGTCGCCTCATGAAAAGTGCCAAGTAGATTGGGCCCACATTACAATAACAATAATAATAATAAAAATAACACTAATAGCAAGGCAACATTTTACAGCTGCAACTAGTAAAGGGAAAGAAATTAAACACAAAATCAATTGGTACTTAAAAAGTTAATAGATCGCCGAATTAAACGAAAAACTTTAAACAAAACTAAGTAATCAGACAATTTAAATTGATATATAAAGTTGAAAGCGCTTAAAGAATAAATCTAAACGAGAATTACATATAAATCAACATAAATGCAGGTCCAAAAGTGTTATATAAGATCAACTTGGAACAATAATCTTTTCAATTTGCATTTTAAAACATTTTAAAATTATATAGAAAGCGAAATTAGTTGAGATAGCTGTGCAATTGAGAGGGGAGGAAAACATTGTCTAGCTAGTGCCTGATTATATAAAGTGTATTGTAGATATATTGCAATTCAATTACAAAAGCTATATAATCCACACTTTTTGCAAGCGCTCCTCCAATTTAAGCTTACTCCCAAACTCCCTATAGGTCCGAGAAATGTAATTTGTAACGAACCTTCCTGTAAATTTAATAATAACGAAACAAAAACCTATAGTAGTATGTAATCTTTTTTTAGCAGTTTAGTTTGCTAAAGAGAAAAACCTGTAAATATATAACAAAAAACATAGTTGTTAAATGGCTTTTTGTAAATTAGTGAAGACAAACATTGTGTATAGGCAACAGTTAAAAAGGCAAACAAACAATAAATAATTAAATTAATAAAATTTACTTGTTTTTTGGGAACAAACATTTCGGAAATACAAATAAAAACACACATTTTACTTATTCACTTTCAGTACACAAAAACCGGCTCGCTTTTATTGCCTTGGCCCCAAAAATACTGGGTTTACACACTTGACAAATATACGTATGTTTTCCTACAGATAGATATATCCATCTCATTGATAATTCTAAGGGCCATTCTTCCGCTCTTCAACAGTTTTTTAAACAATCAGAATTGAGTACGTTTTATGTGCGAAATTTCTTGTCGTTTCTAATTTGAAGTCAAGATATATATTACAATTTATTATTAGGTTTTGATCTGCAGAACTGACAATAATCACTAGTAACTACTGTCAGTGATTAATTACTTTAATATATGTGCAGTTATTTTCTCAACTAGAATTTTTGATATTTTTATATTATCGCTTTAATTGTGTATAGTACAAAAATAATCTTTTTTAAACACTAATTAATTGAATTCGCCTTCAATATGTATATGTAAATATTGTTAGATTAATATTTTCAAAGGAAAATATGTACTTTATACCGAAAGAACTATATACAACTTGGGAATGTTTCAAATACAAATTCGAATTTATATACAGTATTTGATTTTGGTGTTTTCCAAAAATGTGTGAGCAGTTTAAAAATAAATACGGACAAGGTTGTCCCAGAAATTGCAGTATTGTTTGCAAGATTTTTCATAAATGTGTATTTTTCATTTACTTTCTAAAATATATTAAACTTATAGCAATTTCTGTGGCAACCTAGTTTAAACGAAATTCTTAAAGACAAGACACCATTAAAAGTTAATTAAATATTTGTTTGTAAAATTCCAAGAAAATACAATTTAAAATCCATATTCTGAAATTAATCATCACACACTTTGGGTTTTACCAAAAACTATGGCTTATTAAATGGCTAAAACTTATCCTAATGCTAACTCTCGGATCGGATCTGTCTCTCTTACTGGAGATAAACCTCTTGGACAACGTCATGATGTTGCTGCTGCTGGTCTTGCTCCTCCTCCTGCAGCTGCAACTGATGATGATGCTGCTCCTCGATCGCTCCGCCATCATCGACGTACTCGATCAACTGGTCGTCCTCCGTCTGCTGCTGATGATGATCTATGATTATGTGCTCCTGTTCCAGCTGATGGTGTTGGTGGTACTCATGTTGCTGCTGCTGCTGCTGTTGGCTCTGATGATGATGATGATGTGGATGATGGGTAAAGACCAGGGGCGGCGGCGATGTTGACGTTGCTATATGCTCATGTATCGCCGCCGTTCCCGTCCCGGTCGATGTCGATGCTGTGCTGGCTGTGGCTGTGGTCTGGTGATACGTGTTGGCTTGTTGCTGGTTCCTTACAATATGACCGGCGGCTGTGACACTGCTCACGCTGGCGCGCTGATTAGTGCGCGTCAAGGTGACGGTCACCTCGGAGCCCAGGCCGGCAAACGAGACAGCTGGCGGAGAGCAGGGGGTCGTCCCTCCTACTCCGCCGGATGATGATCCTGATGCTGCCGCTGCTGCCGCCGAGGCTCTGGCCTGGAGAATCTTACGAGTGGTGGGCAATTGCGTTGATGTGCTTTGAGTGGCTACGGATGAGGAACCGGAAGCTGTTGCTCCCGATCCCGTGCCCGTGCCCGACTGTGGCACATAGTTGATGAGCAGGACACGCTCGCCGCTGGTGGTCTGCGCCGCATGGCCGCGCAGAATGCGACGCTGGAGCGTGGATGTGGCGCCTCCTCCGGCACCAGTTCCAGTTGATGATGTTGATGTGGCTGGCGTGTTGCTCCTACTGTTACCGCTGCTGCTGCTGCTTACGGTTGCCGCTGCCGAGACACCGTTGTTGCTGCCACTGCTGCTGCTCGTGTTGCTATGCTGCTGCTGCTGCTGCTGTTGCTGCTGATGCCCGCTCCCGCCTCCTCCTCCTCCTCCAGGGCCGCTGGTCATATCGTTGGCTCATCATTACGTATTATTACCGCCTTTCAAAATGAAAACCTTCTTTACCAAAATGTTCTTATTGTTGCCCTTTAGGTTCGGTAGTTGCAATAATGTTTGGATGGGTAAGTATGGATTGATTGATTGATTCAGATGCATCATGAACACATACATATATTGAATTTTTGATTGGTTAAATGGTGATTTTATTATTTAGCGTGGCAACGAGAAAGAGAGAAGAAGACAAGATAAAACGATTTGTTAATGGTTTAGTTTATGTGCCTCAAAAAAATGGTTTAAGGTGTAACAATGAGGTGAGACAATGCGTCGTGTGGTTGTGTTTTTTTTTAAGTGTTAAAGTGACATCTATACAGCTTAGTCACAAGTAAGTTTCGTCCAAAGTCTCTAATTTTATTGGTCACTTAATATAAATATATTTTATAACAAAGTAAAATAAAGTATCAAATATTAAGCGCATGCAATAAAAAATAAAAATACGCCTTTAAGCCATTATCCAATTTGTTGTATAAATAAAATAAACAAACCTAAAGCTTTATGAATTTTTAAACATTATATAAAAAGGTTCAAAGCCAAAATATCAAAGAAAATTTTAAAAATCATACATTTCCATCACCAAAGCAATGTTAAAAATAAAAGGAAAATACTTTTGGGTAAATTTTTTATGTAAACAGTTTGCGGTTTATTATTCTCTCTTATCTTATTACTTTTTTTTTTTTTGTTTTGTTTTAAATAAAATTAAATTTTATTTAAGTATATTTAAAAAAGACTAATAATAAAATGCCGTATTTTCAGATATATGAAATAAACTCCTCTTGCTTTCTAATTTACACAATTAAATCATAATTTTTACGAGGCATTGTATATTCCATTAATCTGAAAACGAGCTCAGGGTTTGGTTTCTATATAATTATGAAAAATTTCCAACTATTAAAATTAAGAAATATACATACAATATATCAAATAAAACTATTTGATTTAAAATTTACAATAAAACAAACTAAACCCAAAGCGGGCAAATAAAATCCCACAAAAAGAAAGGGGTTTTGGGGAATAAAACCCTCTTGAGCGAGCTTCCTTATTTGATCAGTTCAACTCTTCTTTTTGAGCTGTTTTTTTAAGTAATTCAATATTATCTTCTGGGATTATCGGACTAATTTAAGGTGTGTTTAACGTATTAATATTTAACTAAGCACATCAAGGTGCCATCGCTCGGGGCCAGCCCAGCTGACAAAACGAGAGCAAGAGCATCTTTCTCTAATCACGACACTAGAGAACCTCTGGGGGCATAGGACTTGGGGTTAAAACTATACAAAATAGAGCTCGTAAATAAGAATTGATGGGTTTTTCCGCAGCTTTACTCCAGCTAGGCTTTTCCAAAAAGCCTATTAGGAGGGATTCTGTTGAGCACTCGCTCATTGAGTTTGCTGAGCGAATTAACGATCAACTCTTATTTGCCAGCTCTGTTACAAAACAAATATATAAATTTGTGTAAAAAGATATATATGTATATACGTTTATAAAATATGCATGTGAATTCCAATAACCGTGGCGCACCTACAACATTAAACTCTAGCAACAAAACTAAATACAAGTATATAGATAAAATATATTGCAGGAGGAAAATCAACATGTAAAGTCAATAAAATTGTACAACTAAAGGTTGTCCCATCCAGAAATCAGAGGATCTAAGGCTCCTCTGCTTTCTTAAAGGGATTTTTGTATCTTCAATTAGTTTGAAGAATTCATTTAGAATTGGTCTACGCGTTACTTAAAGCGTTTGGTTTTGGCAAATCCAAAAATAATAATATTACATAATGGATCTAACTACGTTTTTCCGTCCAATCAAAGCGTCTGTTGTGGTTGCTGTGTTTGCTGCTGCTGTTGCTGCTGCTGCTGCTGTTGTTGCTGCTGTTGGAAATCAGTCATATTCACCTGATTAATATTGCCTATGATCTGATGACCCTGAAGCGTCTGCACCTGGGCAATGGACAGCGGTGTTCCGCCACTCTCGCTGCCATCGCCTGACTGCGCCACAAGCTGCTGTTGCTGCTGCTGTTGCTGTTGCTGACCGGCGGCTGCCTGCTGCTGAGCTGCTGCCGCCGCTTGGGCGCTCGTGGTTGCCGTGGTTATGTTGCCGGAGGAGTCAATGATTTGATGATGTTGTAGTTGCTGCTGCTGGACTTGCACCTGCTGCACCTGCTGCTGTTGTTGCACTTGTCCGCCCGCCGAACCACTCACTGCCATTGCCTGTTGTTGCTGCTGTTGTTGCTGCTGCTGCTGTTGCTGCTGCTGCTGCTGTTGTTGGGCATCGGGATCCTTTTTGACCTGCACACCCTGCAACGTATGCAAGGACTGCACAGCCTGCACCTGGGGTACCCCACCACTGGAGCTCAGGGTACCGCCACCACCAGATCCCGAACCGCTGGATCCGTTGCCCGACTTCTTGCCGCTGGGTGCTGCAAGGAAGGAAGGATTGCTGGTGAGTCGAGATGCCGCAGGAAGGGCCAAAACTAGGCAAAGGTAAAGTATAGATAATAGTACAAAGAGAGGCCGAGAGGACGACACTACTACGGCAACGTTGCAGGCCCAACAACTAGAGAAACAAGGCGACCTTCAGGGAGACTACCACTAGGGAGAGAATGTGAAGTTGTGTATGAAGGTAGGTGAAAGAATGAGAAAGTGTGACAACAGAAACACAAAATAAAACAAAAGACAAAACAATTGTTAAAAAACAAACAAAGGAAAGTAAACAATAAAGTAGTAAAATAAAGTAAAATAAAGATTACATATAAATTAATCAAAACTAAAGAGATCTTTAAATGATAAATTGTTAGTTGAGAATAGTCAATCTTTAACAGGTTATGGAATTATTCCGAAACATTCGATCAACAACCCTGCGCTTTTAATTCAACTTTCGCAAGATTTGTTTTGAAACAAAACAAGTCTTTCGTTCGATGAATTAACAACACAATCGGGATGAAACTTCCTCGAAGAAGAAATGTCAGTAGAAAGTTAGTAGCTTTGGAAATCAATCCACCAACAACAGTATTTTCTTGCAACAAAGAGAAACGATAAACGATAACGAGAACAGCCAATTGCAACAAATTATAGAGTTCGTGCCACAGGCAGAGATTAATTTGGGTTTTCGGTTTGTTTTTGTTTGGTTATATAAAAAAATATATAATATTTTATTAATTAAACAATTTGTAATATAATATTTAAAATAGAGAAACTTAAACTGATTGCGATCCTCGATTGTAATTGTACAATTATTAAATTTTTACAACAATTATTTGCGACACTAATTCGATTATTAAGTTAATTATTAGTCGAGTATTTACGTGGAGATATTATTTGCCTTTTTGGAGGATTCTCTTTCTCTGTCTCTTTCCATGCAAGAAAATACTGCATTAGAAAATTAGATGTCATGTTATTTATGTGGAAAAAGCACTCTACTATCGGAAATCTTTTTGCAAATTAAAAAAAACTTACGCAGCAATTAAGTATGTGGAAAAATTAAAAATGATACGGAGGGAAATGAACACAAATCATTCGGATCAGATCACGGGGAATTTTGTTTGTTATTTACATATCGTTTCAGTGTGTGTGTGTGTTTGTGTTATGCATATGCGTGTGAGTGGTGTGTTGGAAATGCGAATGATTGGTGTCGTTGTTGGTGCGTTGGAATGATTGAAGGCTCGGGCAGGAGGCGCTGTTTCTCTTGATGCTTCTGCTCTTGCTGCTACAGGCATTGCTACTGCTGTTGCTGCGGAAAGACGACCTGATCGCCGACTATGTGTATGACGTTCTGCATTCCCTGTTGATGCTGTGCCTGCTGCCCAGCACCGCCTCCGCCTTCGTGTTTGATGTATGTCTGGCCGCCACCCGCCAACGTTGCCGTAGTCATGTGCTGCTGATGCTGTTGTTGCAGCTGCTGCTGTTGCTGGGGCAGGACCTGCTGTTGGAGTCCCTGCGTCGCCGATATCACTCTCGTTGGCGTTGTACCAGACGATGCTCCGCCAGCTGATCCCGCTCCTGCAGCTCCTCCTCCTCCTTCACTGCCCACCGTAGTGTCGCCCTCCTCCGCTGTGGTGTTCAGCTCCATACTGGTGTCTAAGGTGGTATCATTACCGGACTTACTTTTCTTTTCCTTTTTGACTCCCGGCTTGGCAAAGTGCCGCAGCTCAAGATGTCGTCGCAAGTTCCTAGATTGCCGAATGACTGCATAGCAAATGGGGCAAGTAGCTGGTTGTTCCGATTGTGATCGCGACCGTGGTTCTAAGAGCGAGAAAGACGAATTCCATAATCGAAAAATCTATTTCAAGTCTGTGTGCAAAACTCACTTTCTGTGCCAGGCGGATGTTTAGTACGTTTTGCCTTGGGTGTGGATGTGCTGCCGCTGGTGTTGCCACCGCCGGATGAGCTTGTGGTTCCTTGAGCCGTTGTTATCTCGCCCGTGGCCGCATTAGCTGTCGTTACCGGTATCATATTGGGGTCCATGGTCACAATTGTCTCCACCTTTTGTCCTTCGCTCTTGATGATCGGTGTTGACGACAATAGCTGGCCTTCGGCTCCGTTTTCGCCTAGAACCTGTTGTACTGATCCCTGTGCCGAGCCGTGCGAAGAGGTCGGTGTGCCCATAATCGTATCCATTCCGTCAACTTTGCTGATCTTCGGTGCCGAAGCTGTAGATTATGAGAAGAAATTGGGTCAATTTGTGAACAAAATATAAATAATTGTAGCTCTTTCTATTTATTGTTTTTTCCTCGTATTAAAAATTGATTATGGGCTTTAACTTACGTGACATTTTCTTAACACGTGGCTTCCGCTTTCGTGCTGGAAGGAATGCCTGAATCACTGCCTGGTCATGCTTAGCGGCGTCGGTTGTCACAATCGTTTGCTGTTGTCCTGCTGCATTGGTCTGGGTCGTTGCCTGTAGAATCTGTCCCTGGTGATGGATATCCTCCACCACTTGGGCATGTACCGTTTGTTGGGGAGCGGTGGCAATTGTGGCAATCAGTTGGTCCTGGTCATGGTGTTGCGGTATCATGTGCTGCAGTTGGATCGAGTGCGTGGTGTAGTCATCCTTGGTCACAGTCTGCGGCGCCAGTCCCTGGATATTGAGGCACTGGGCGGCCTGCAGAAGCGACGGCAGCTGGGCATGGTCAACGCTAACCTCGCCGCGATAGACAAACTCCAGCAGTGCCTCCAAATCGTTGGCATTTACGCCAGCCAACATCACAACTGGGTGCTTGCATGGTGTGTTCTGTAAATAAAATAAATGAGGAAGAATTTAGTAATTATTTTAAATTGTTAAAAATACAAGGTAAAACAATATAATAATAATATAATAATAATAATATATCCCAATTAATAATTTAAATTTAATAACGGTGCCTTTCCCTTTTGTTTTGAATCTAAGCAATTTCTCCCCTTCACGCGCACAGCTTACATCTCAATCCTAGAGAGCGTAGTATTGGCAAACAAACAACAAATAAAAACAAAACTGAGGAGAGACGGCACGGCGTCCGTCCACCAAACCAAATAAAAACAAAAACAAACCGAGTCGGAGATGGAGACAGAGATGGAAATGGAAACTCTTCGCCGCTCACACGCACTCAAGAGCCAAGCGGCAGCGACCGGCTTTTACTTTTCGCGCTCTGCACATTCTGCAGCAGGATTGGCGGAGATTTCGAGGAGAGATGCTCAGAAAAAAAAAAAGAAAACAGAGCACAGCTCAAGAAAGAAAGAGCACTCACACACATCTATCCCCACTTGCTCACTAGTACCGCTCAGCCAGTTCTCCCGCTCCCGCTCCCGTTCCCACTCTCACTCCCTCTCTGGACATTTAATTAGTAAGCGCTGCTCAGAGTTGAAGAACAACAAACCATCCAACCACCCTCTTCTTCTTCCTCTTAATAAAGACCAATGCCAATCTCTTCAAATGTCATCTACCACTCCTCCCTCCTCCCTTTGCCTACTCCTCTCACTGCGCTCTTTGAACTCTATCGCTCACACTCCCTTCGCTGTCTCGCTCATCGATTTTTTCTGTGAGTTGCATTCTGAGTCTCGTGTCTCGTGTACGTGTGTCCGTGGGGGTGATGGATTGGGGGTGGGGTCGGAGGAAGCGGAAGAGGGAGCGGGAGCAACCAAGAGCGACCGCCATGTGTTTTGCGTGCGTGTGTGAGTGTAACGAGATCAGTACATCTTGTACATTTCGGACTCTTGCAGAGTTCACAGCCGCATTTTTTCTTTTCTGCTTTTGACATTTTCCCCACCGCCGACTCTGAGCGGCGTTTTTAAAAATTACGCTCTGTTTACTTTTTTCAGCACCACAGAGAGGAGAGGACGGAAGAGGAGCGGAAAGGAGAGCTAGAGAAGAGAAGAGTCGCGTCGCCGGCGTCACATCAGGTGTTTTTATTTCGCTGGCCGCGCTCTGTTTTGGTCATCTCGATAAAAACCACGCAATAGGAACGGTGCACATAATGTTCGAATCGGATAGATATTCAGTTTGGTGTGTATTTTGCACGCATCCATTAGGAACGCGAAAACACAATGTTCAAATGCAAATCAAAGCCGAATAAAAACTAAATAAAAAGTGCAGTATCGCAATGTCCCAATGAAAAATAAAAAGAAAAAATAGCAAGCTCCAACGAAAAGTATTCCCTTCCTGATATGAAATACTTCAAATACAAGTACAGGGAGAATCCATTAATAGGAACAAATTTCCTTTTCACCACTCTTTTTTGTAAATTATTAAATTGTAAAAAGTTCAACTGTAAATCAGTATTACATATTCATTTTAGAAATATTGTTAAATTTTATTGAGTTGTAATGAACTCCAAAGTGTTGGAAATTCCCCATACCCAGTTTCAACTGTACAGTTCTGCCAGCGAAAAGAGGTCGCGCTCGTGTGCACCCAGAGGCAACAACAGCAAGAACGGATAGCGAGGCAAAAGCTCCAACAAAGCAGCACCAGCAGTCTCCGCACTGCTTTTATAGCGCTCTCGTTTGCGCTCGCTCTAACACATGCCAACGGAAAGTTGGCGCTGCGCAGCTTTTGCTTCTCACCCTCTCCTACCCCCCAGCCCACCACCCATCTGCTTCTCTGGTTCTCTCGCTCTCTCACTCTCAATCTGCGCTCTGCCATTATGCTCTGCTCCGCCTCTCACTCTCTGTCTCTCTTGTTCTCCCTCTCGCCAGCCACACTTTTGTGAAACTTTACAAGAACAAAAACGGCAGTATTTTTGATAAGAGGTGAACAGGAGAGGGGGAGGTGGTGCCAACTCATTCAACTCAATTGACAGTGGAAAACTTGTACGGAAATCTCTAGACAACTTTTGGAGCGGAGCGTAAATCTCCGAGATATTCGTTTGCGAGTGTGTGTGTGTGTGTGCAAGTTTCTCTGCGCTTCACACATTAACCTATTTCTGCGATTGGATTTCTCTGTTTACAAACTGTACAGTGAACGCCACGTTTGAGGTTAAGCACGGCAGCGCCACTCTCTTTTTCACCTTTTTGCATTTCTTACACTCACCTTGAGCAAGTCCAGGAGGAAGGGGGAGGCGGCACAGAGGACTATCTTGTGGGCGGGAAAACTCCGCCCGCCGGCCGCCAGCGTGCAATCGACGAGGTCGCCATGGCAGCGCAACAATTGGATGGCCGACACGAGACTGGTGCCGTAATCGCCCCAGGTGAGCGAATACAGCGAGTTCATTGGCAGCGACATTAGGGCCGTCGCGTCCAAGTCCAACAATTGTTGTTCCTCTCCAGCGTTGCTAGCGTATTCGTTGCTATTTGTCTCCAACACGACGACGTTTTTATTACACGGGTCTGGGGATAAATTCTCTCTTCCAAGTCGGGATTTTGCAAAAATCCCGTCTGCTCCTCCTCCTGATGCTGATTCTGCCTTTGCTCCTGCTGCTTCTTCCTACTTCGCGCGCTGCTTTCACAAACTGAAATGGTGTGCAAAAGAGAACAAGAGTTAGCTGGCTCGTACTCGTGTGCTCTCGCTCTCTCGCCTGTTCTCCCGCTCTCTACCCCTCTCGGTTGGGGTCAGAGCGAGACAACACTGCTGCTGCTGCTGCTCACAGGAATTTTGTTGTTGGGGGGGCAGCAGCTAAAAAACTTTTTGTTTCAAAATTTGTTGCTGGGAAAAATCACACAAAAATAGCGCGCCAACTGAAATACATTTAAAAACGCAACAGCAGCCACACACACAAACACGCAGGGCACACACATAGCCGCAGCCACATATTTAATACACAATTGTACAGTCAAACCATGAGACACGCACTTCGTTTTTTCCCCTTTTTTTTGCCCCCACTCGCTCAGTTCTTGATTGTTTTATAATCTCGGCCCTCTTGGTAGCGCTTTTTATTTTGTTATTGTTTTCCCGCTCGCGGAGCGCACTTTTTGTGTGATTTTGGTGTGTGAAATTATCTTCTCACCGGAGCGCAAAAGAAAATTTTACTGCTGTGGGTGATTTCCCTTCTCTTTCTCTTGGTGCTCGCCAACTCGCTCGCTGGTTTCTCCTGCTGTCTGCTGTCCGCTCGCCAACGTTGAAAAACTCGAACTGAGACCCAGGCAGAGCTCTTTTGAGAAAATCGCTTCGATCGAATTACGCTGCTGCCTCTGCTTCTGCCAGCGCGGCGGGTTTTCGTTTCGGTCTCTATACGGGGGAGAAAATATTTCTGGTCATGCGCTCAGCTCAACACACACGCACGCTTGGTGGTGTATCGCCGTGTCGGTGTGGTGGTTGCTTTGCTTTGCCGTATTTGTGTATCTGTGAGAGAACTGGGCTGGCAACGCTCTTTGAAGTACAGTTGTCGAAAGGCATTGCCAGATGGAGCGGATTTAAGTGAGACGTTGTTCGTGGAAGAAGAGTATTTTTGTCAGGCGGCAGAGGGAGAGGGAGAGGAGAGAAAGACAAGCAAGACGATAGATAGTAAACAAAACTATAAAAGGTGGTAAATATTGAATAATGGAAATATTCTGGTCCGAAAACACAATCCAAAAACACATGTGGCCATCGCGGCACAACGGAAAATCGTGCTTTT
This sequence comes from Drosophila bunnanda, assembly GCA_035046265.1. Taxonomy (NCBI): domain Eukaryota; kingdom Metazoa; phylum Arthropoda; class Insecta; order Diptera; family Drosophilidae; genus Drosophila; species Drosophila bunnanda. Next base: position 13,410,989 of record JAWNOB010000075.1, read on the forward strand.
GGCGATAAGAAAAATCTATGGGGTTTGGGTCCAGGTTCCACAACTATTTGAATTCGGGTGCAAATCACATGAAACTACTATAAGTTTGTGCAAATGTCATTTTGTACTAACTTTTGGGATCAGAAAAAGATGGAATTTTAGTTTAAAACACTGCCTCAGAAAGAATTACTAAAATTATGACGAAAACTTTAATAATTTTGTATTCATTTAATAATAATTTAATATACATAAATAGGCAAAAACAGAAAGATCGTTTGTTTGCAATCGTAAATATCTAAACCTGTAAGGCTGGAAAATGAAATACTTCAAGATCTGAATACAATTTTGTACTTAGTTTGTGGATACTTAAAAACTATAAACAATAATACTACCAAAAACTTTAAAAGTTTGGCAATCATTTAGTAATTATTTATTTTAGGCAACAAACAGGAAGGTCATTTGTTATTATTGAAAGCGTAAATATAAAAACCTATACCGTGGCTTGAAATACTTCAAGAACAATGTACAAAAAATAGTAATAATAAATCCCTAGAAATGTCCATATTTTATAATAATAAAAATCATTCTAGTCTAATTATTCAAATAACACAATTCGATTATGGAGATAAACCGGTTAAATTCACAAAGTCATTTAAGTATCCATAAGTGTGCGAATTGGGTTTACTATAGTGTCATGCGCCACCTAAGGGTTATGAAATAGAGAAATTTATCCAACCTGCGAATTGGACTGCTCTTTCTTCGCTCTTCGTTTTTGATATCAACAGATCCTGTAAACAATAACAAGAACTGGGAGAAAAGCCGGCTCGCTCTTGGACCTACTACTCCCGCTCTACATGCTCTTTTCTCCGCTCCTCTCTCCTTGACAAACCATCCAATCACCTGTTACTTTTGACACATCTCAGAGACAAGAGACTCTGACCTATTCTCGCATTCTCATACGGCGTATGCAGATCAAGTCCCGCTTAAGAGCGGAGACCAGAGACTGCTCCGGAGTCCGGAGGCCCGTGATAGGGGAGAGTGCGGATAGGAGTCCAGGAGAGGAGCGGAGAGGAGAGAGTTCTATCCAACGCTCAGAGAAGTGGCAAGGTACAATCAGTGAGCGGCATGCATGCGAGTGTCCAAAAACAACGCCAATTCAAGATTACAATTTTCTCTGTTTTGATGCTGGGACCATGAGAAATGCCGTTCGAAAGGCCCCTTTAAAGTTCCAATCAGCATTAAAGCAGTGAGCGTATTTTGCAGCTGGCAATGCCGGCGACGGCTGCCAGTGGCAGGGAGAGGGAGAGCGAGCACGAGTACGAGGCAGAGCGAGGGGTGGTGGAGCACGATATGTGCGCGAGAGGGAGGGGAACAGCAGGAGGCAGAGGCATGAGCGCGAACACAGCACAGTGGGGTAGAACAACTGCAACACCCAAAAGTTATTCAATAACAAGCAAAATACTTTTATTATTACATTCATAGGGAACAAATTCAATTAAAAATGTCAAATGACCCTATCTATAATCTGATTGGAAATTTTCCAACACAATTTGAAGTGAAAACAAATCCATACAATTTTTCACACTAACCAAGCTTATTTGCCACACTGTATGGACTGAAATTCGAACGGCATGACACGACTTTTGCCTGGCCTTCCCCACCGCGCCTTATCGCAGTTGTTGCTTCTATTTAAATAAAATAAAAGCAAAAACAACAACGACAAAACTGAATATACTTGAAACGAACGCAAAACATGAAGAATTCAGCACAAATTTGTTGAAAACAAATACGCAAATGTGTGTGCGCCGTTTTGCCTATCGTTTTTGTAGTTTGCCCGCTGGTTTTGTGTGCATGTGTGCGAGCGCCTGCCTGTGGTTGTGCTGTGGTGGGGCCATAAAATTATAACCTCATTTTGTATCACTAATTAATTGAACAAAACTCTATTATTAAGTCCCGGAACTCAGAATTGGAACTATGGAACCAAACAACTCATGTTGAATGTCGTGGTCGAAATAAACCGATTTTAGCATGTGTAGTGGCCACAATTTCCAACTGTGAGTGGGAGAAATTGTTGTTGCTGCTCCCCGGCTCTGCTCTGAGCGAGCCAGAGAGACGCGGAGAGGAGAGGCCGTCATCCAGAGAGGAGAGGAGATGGTGGAAAGTGGGTGCCAAGTGGCGCTGTGTCTCTGTTATTGTATCCAATTTCATAAGAAAAAAAAATAAATGCGCTTCAGCGCCAAAAACAAATCGTCATGCTCACACTCTCTTCTAAACTTATTCAAAAGAATAACATCACTATCATGAAAATACAAAATTAATAGGTTTAGGAAAATTAATCCCCAACTAAATCAGGTTTTCATGGTTTTGCGGTTACCCTTGGCTGAATAATAATTTTATTATTAAGTAGTATTTCCTATGGAACATTTAATAAAGTTAATTAAAGTTACTTTACCGATTTAAATACTTTTCAAGAGCTTTAAGGCTTCAAAAAAGTTGTTACAGATACCGAATGCAGTGCACACCCGGTATAGCGAACCAATAATAATATTTAGACAATAAATTCCAGCGTCATATTTTAATTTAATAAGTTGAACTTGGTTTTGAATTTAATTACTGTAATTTAGGCAAATCTTTAGAAAATATTCTATTATTTTACTATTTAGCAATCCGAAGTCCATTAACAACTTTTAAACTATACAAGCAAATATTTTAGGTACCACATTTTGTGTAAATATGTGTTAGGCATAGTGTAATGTAATTTAAAACACCATTTTGATATATAAAAACCCTTAAAGTATCTTTTACAATTACTTACTTGCCATTGTGTTATTCCTCACTTGCTAGGATTGCACCAGGACACCGTTTGGTATTGGATTTCCTTGCTTTCTTCGCTTTGATAAGCAAAGACGCAGCTTTTGTTGACAATCACAGACAATCGCACCTTCGCCACCAGTTCCAGGGGCTTAATTACAGGTGTATCCTGAGCAATTACAATGTGCGATGCGTGATATATAAGGGGATCCCCGGGATAGACTAGAAAGTCCGCTCCAAAAGCATCACCAGAGGTCACAAACTTTTCTCGCTTCCAAAGATCCTTGAAAATTCTATATTTAAGGGAGTTGAGGTCAACCAGGGGTCCGGAGATAAGTTCCCCAGCTGCAAGTGAGATTACAGAACGGATTTAGGGGGATATAACTAAGGGATTTCGATTAATAATATATACAGTGCTCTCTTAAATGTTCGCAGGTCAGCTCCACCAAGGCGTTTTGACGATCAAACTTGAAGTTATCCGACATTTCTTTCAGTACATCTTCTGGGGTTAAGGAAGCAGCTGGAAATATAAAATTGTGAACAATACTTATATATTTATTCGTCGATTTGATTTTTATATGAATGAGGATAAGGTATTCCACCTTTTTCGACGTTTCCTTGCTTCAACAACTTGTTGCGTTTCCCTGTCAGTATTTTATCCATATATCTCTCGGTTTCCCGCAGCTTTTCCTTCTTGAGACTTGCCTCTTGGTCCACCAAACGTGACTCAAAGTCTTTCTGATATTCCTGCTGTTTTTCTGGTGTGGGTGGAGCCTTCAAAGCCCGAGATTTATCCACCAATTGGGCTATGTGCTCATCCAACAGCAATTGTGTTTCGAATTTGGTCAGTTCCACAGGGAGAGCTGAAAGATACAACTTTTTAACTTAATATTAAAGCATTCTCCAAAGGTTTTTATTGCTTTATTTAAAAAATATATATACGTAAAGAATTAGAAATCACAAAACTCACTCGACTGATTGGGACACCAGCCCTTGGTATTTGCCGTGCCCACAGGAGCACCCATTATTCGGTGTTTGCTACGCAGTTCCATGTAATCTAAGATATACTTATTTAGTTTATTTTTTAGTCATTTTTAGTAGGAGAAAAGCTCACCATTTACATTGAAAACGAAACCGGTGCCATTTAGAAGAGTTAAAATCATTTTTTCGCCAAATATCTTTTGTTGTTTTAATGCGGCCGCTGCTGGAGTGAGACCAGAGTTTCAAACTAAAAAATACCATTAGATTAAAGGAAAAATATTTGAATTACCAACATATAAATTATAAATTAAGCTATTATTTATTTAAAATATTATTAACTTTATCTGGTAGTAACATCTTTTAAAATTATGCTTTAAATTTATTTGATTAATTTATCTAACTTACCAGGACCCGCCCAACGACATTATGTTTTAATGAAAATGTTCAATAGGAAAGGTTTTTAATTTGGATTATTCCTACCAATTGGTATGGATCAAAATCACGTATATACCGGTTTTTCGCCGGTTTGTAAAAGCCAAACTGTTGTATTTTTGAGCGCCAATTTCGAACTGTTAGGCATTGCTCAACACTGTTTCATCGGATGTCACTTTCATCAACGTTATCGATTGCATCGATAGCAACATCGATGTTTTCGGCCAGCCTGTTGTTGATTTTGCTCGGGGGGCAGTGCTGCCAACTTCTGACCAACAAAACAGCTGTTTTTGACGGGAAGAATAAAGAAAAAGGCTTAAAAAAATATATTTAAAAAACAAATAAATAACTAAAAACAAATGTATAAAAAAGCAAACAAAAAAATGGTAACAAAAATAACAATTTCTTAAGTTAATTTTTGTTATTATTTTTATTGATTTAGTTTTGAAAAATATATATAAATATTCATAGATGTTGACCTATGCAAAGTTCCACATTAACAATTAATATTTCATTTTCAGTTTTCAAATATTACTCGTAACAGAACACGAGGGTTTCTTAATAATTTATACTAAATAACTAATCACAAACACGGACAGTATGAATGCAAGCAATATCTATTATCTATAATTGAAGTCCCGCAAAAGTTAAAATCAAATCATACATCCAAAACAAATGAATACATAAACAAACATAAATTGGAAGATTCATCAACTGGATTTTTTGAAACCTCGTCGCAAATGGTTTAATGGGAAATCGTAGATCCTGCTGATTATAAATATTATTCCTTAGGATCCTCGCAAGAAGCAGCTCGCCCTGGTTTACATTTTACTGTTACGCGTTTACAGATTACAGTTTGTACTTGACACTGTTACAGAACGGTTCTACACGTTTACAGGTGTTTGGGGTCGAATTCTCATGTTTGGGGTCGAATTCTCATGTAGAAATTAATTGATCGGAGAGAGAGAGCGTAACTTAACACGGGGTGAGCGTAACCTAACAGAATTCTCTCTCGAACTATCGATAAAAACCAGAATTCCCGCTTTTCTCAATTCCCGCTGGTAGCCCTCAAAAAAAGCCAGTTTTGACGGGAAAAAACAAATTGGCTGCACTGTCGGGGCGTTTAAACTATTTCCCCTCCCGTCGCTACTATATATAATAAATTAAACAATCGCGAGTGCTGCTGCAATAATTTACACCGCCTTTACATAACGCGTAAAGATGTAACAAGAGCCAGGCCGTGGAGAAAAGTGCGTGCGAAACGTATGGCGAAAAACCGTGGCAGCAGCAGCAGCACGAAAACGGGGCGAAGAGGCGACCACCAACAAAAACGGCGTACAAAATCCATAAATGGATAAATAACCGACGACGACGAGTCTACGTTCAATCTGTGTTCCTATTTAGTGCTTATTAATTTTGCAATTTCCGAGCTGCAATTAAGTGTGAGTTAACTATGTACATGCAAGCAGCGCCCGTGTGCGTGTGTTGGCTTCCCCCCTGCCCCTTTTGTAGTGTGCGTGCGTGGGTGCGAACTTTTGGGTGTTGTTGTTTATTTACCTATTTAGCTTTTGCCAGAATAATTGTTTACTTTCGCCCCGCGTTTGCTAAACGGAGTGTCAAGATTGAGATCCCAGCCCAACGGCATTGTTATGGTTCGCACATATTAACGCGAATTCGATCGCGGATAATCGAAGAGCCGATACCGTGGATAAGAAGGATAAAAATCTGTGTTTGAAATGGTCAATTCCGGATAGCGGGATAAGGGAAATTTAAATATACACTGAGCGGCAGAATTGAGGATCTTTGAAAAATTATATTATTTAATTAATTTTCATTAATTTTATTTTTTGAATCATTAAAAAAATATTTTTTAATCCATATTTTAATTCTACGATTTGAAAAATCATTTAAATTTACTAAAAAACAATTGTTCTACTAAGTCGATTTTGAGACCTTGGATGCTCTTAGTATTAGCCAATTAAACATCTAGTTTTCCCATTAAAACTCTAGTTTTCCCACTACAACCCTAGTTTTCCCATTGAAACCTATTAGATATGGTAACTAATTAATTAACTTATTCCATTAATGCCTTTAGAGCGTAACGCGATCCCTTTGGGATTCTCAAAGGTCAGCCCTTAATCATAGCTGAGGGAAATCTCTTGATTATTTTCACAGCCAACGCACTAGTCTCATGCAAAACATCCCTAAACGAGCTGCTTTCTCCTCAATTTTCCAGGGTCCCACCGATCGAACGCAGGCGGCGGCGGCGGCGACAAGGAGGCGCAGGAGGAGAACAAAGGCTTCCTGGGGGTCTCTTGGCCATGTAAGTCTCTAAGTCAACTAGTGACTGCCATCATCGTCTTGAGTGCACAGTATATAACAATTATTATTATACCGTCCCAATCCATCCCCACGGCCAGGTCATGTGGCGAGAACTGCGACAGCTGCTGCCACCATCATCACCACCACCGACCACCGACGACGTCGACGTTGTTAATCCAACTCGGGTAAGGCAGGGCAACACAGGGCACGGCAAGGCAAGGCAAGGCGGCCACAAAGAGACCGTTAAACGGTGCGACCTTCAGTGCGAGTCCCACCCCGCAACACTTGAAAGAAAAGTACATTCCCAAGAACAAATGTATATTAAATTCGGAGCTCATTACAGCTTAATTAGTAAACAATTGTTTCAAATTTATGGCCTTCTGCTTTGTAGTTCTTATCTTTTGGTTGATGCTTATGCAAATATTGGAAAAGCTGTCTTTCTTTGATTTTATTAATTTTTCCATGTGTATAAACTATAAAAATTGCTTGTTTCTGTTGTTGCAGCGCCTGCATTAGTCATAGGAGGAATGAGGATGTCAGCCGGCCCAAGGGAACGGCGCCACCACAACAACGAACCACCAGAGTCCGAAACAGACCCAGAACACAGAGCCAACCGAGAGGCGGAAGCTAAGCAGTTAGCCTAATTAAATATAATAGCCAGAGAAGCGGCGGTAAACCATGTTCAAGATTAGGCAGCGGAACTGCATGCTTATAGTGACGGCCCTGGTGCTGGCGCCCTGCATAGTGATCCTGATGGTGATGGGACCGGAGCTATCCACCGAACAATCGCTGACCCAGCGTCTGGCCGAGTGCCATATGCGGCTGCAGTACCTAGAGTCCATGTACCGTGCCCGGCAGGAGGATGTGTCGCTGCTCTCACAGTACCTGGGCCAGATTCAAATCGTTAGTAGGAATGTGACCGGAGCAAGTACGCCCCCATCGCCGCCACCGCCGCCTCTGCCTGTGATCAATCTGCTCGATGGCCTGAGCCCAGAGGCGAGGCAGCTGCTGAAGAATGCCTCGCACATCAGTAGAGGCGGTGGCGGAGCGAATGGTTCGCTGATTCACGGCCAGAATATCCGTCTCCCGAATGCCTATCACTTTCTACCGCATCTACTGGACGATGCCGGCTCTCTGCGACCGGCTTATTTGCAAAGTAAAGGCCGCACGGATGTCAGCATCGTGCTGGGAGTGCCCACAGTGCGGAGGGAGAAGCAATCATATCTCCTTGGCACCCTGCACAATCTCATCGAGAACATGAACGACGAGGAGCAGAACGAGACGCTGATCATTGTGTATATCGGGGAAACGGATCTGGAGGCCGTGCAGCTGATAGCCCGGCAAATCGAGGCCAGTTTTGAGCAGTATTTGGATAGCGGACTGATTGATATCATTGCGCCGGCGGCCAGTTATTACCCAAACTTTGAGCGGCTTCGCATCACTCTCAACGATCCACTGGAACGGGTCAAGTGGCGCAGCAAACAGAACCTGGACTTTGCCTACCTGATGGCCTATGCCCACTCGAAGGGCACCTTCTACGTCCAGCTGGAGGACGACATACTGACCAAGCGTCAGTTTATCACCACAATGAAGAAATTCGCCTTGATCAAGAGCGCGCTCACGAAGCCCGACCAGCCGGCGTGGTTCGTCTTGGACTTTTGCCAGCTCGGCTTTATTGGCAAGATGTTCAAGAGTGCGGAGCTGCCCTATCTGATCACCTACTTCCAGATGTTCTACAATGACAAGCCCGTGGACTGGCTGCTCACCTACTTCATCGAATCGAAGGTGTGTCGCACGGACAAGGATCAGAAGCATTGCAACCAGGAGAAGGCAAAGTACTGGCAGCATTTTCGCAAGTCCCTGTTCCAGCACATCGGCACCAGTTCCTCGCTGAAGGGCAAGGTGCAGAAGCTGAAGGACAAACAATTTGGCAGCAAGGTGCCGCAGTATTATGCCCACACTCATAATCCACCGGCCTTGGTCAAGTCCAACATTGCCCCGTACAAGAACTACATTCTGAAGCGTGCCTATCGCGGTGAATCCTATTTCTGGGGCCTGCTCCCGCAACCCGGTGACCTTGTTCAGATCATATTCGAACGACCCACGCAGCTGCGGCGCTATCTCTTCCGCAGCGGCAACTCGGAGCATCCATCGGATAGATTCTACAACACCACCGTGGAGCTTCTGCCAGCGGATACGCTCAGCGAGAATTCGTCCGTTTGGAGTAACTTCAATACCACCACGGATGGCTATCTGGTGGTCGGTGCCTTCGATAGCTTGGGCGTCGCCGAGGGCCAGCTGGATGTGAAGATTGGTGCCATCAAGGAGTTGCGCCTGCATGTGCACAGCGACAGCGAGAATTGGGCCTTGCTAAGTGAGATTGAACTGCAGGAATGGGGCAGTGATCCCAAGTCGGAGGTGAATGCAGCGAAGCCTAGGTTTGTGGCGGGCAGCTGATTGCTACATCGCCACCGGCAGCGGCAGGAGGACCTCTGGGAGGATTAGAAAGCCGAGGAAGGAGTTAACAAAAGATCGCCGATCGAATTCCTTTCCCATCCACAATTTGTCTATATATCTGTCTAGGAATTAGATCGATTTTGTGGACTGAGAATCGTTTTGGGAGCGGAAAGTATCTATAATTTATAGATATGGATATAAAAGTGTTTCAAGACAAAAGTCTGTCATTAGAAATATCCCAGCTTTCCACTTGAGAATTCTAAGACCTTTCTATCCTTTTTAAATCTATAAATTCCGAATTTCTTGAAAGTTTTTGAATACTTCCCGCTCTCACAAAGATTTCTCAATGCTTTTTTGTGCAGTGAAGCCCAGAATCGATCTATATAACCTAATGTACTGTACACATCTGTATGTATATTTTTTGAATGATGCTTTTTACACCCCCCTCTCGATTATATCTCTAAATGTGTAAATAATCTCCCAGAAAACTCTAAATATCTCTCTAACCTAAACTGTAAGTGATCCAAGGACTATATGTTTGGCTGCTGACTAAAGTTAGATGAGGAATTGATTACCAGAACCAAATTCGTTAAGGTTTCTTTAACTCATGAGTAAACTTTGTTAGTCAGCAGCCAAGCTAAGCTCTCATATATCCCTGTGTATCATTCATTGATATTGTTTGGTTCAAGTTATATGTTATTCGAATATTATCTATATTAACTTCTGCTTTAGTTTTTAAGTGTTAAACTCTTTTTATATTGGCAGCTGAACAACAAAACGCACATTCCAATGATTATTTTGTTTTCCTTTTGCTGAATCTTCACAAAAAATCCCGAAGAATCTCGAACTACATAGCTGAAATCGATCTATATATATCTATAATGAAAATTATGTATTAATTGGTTAAAGTATTCCTCTCTACTGTCTAATAATTTATCTTAATTTAGTTCATCCAATTCTGTACATCACTACCATATATCCTTGAAGCCATACCATACATATAAAGGCCTTTTAATAGCAAGATGCTTAACGCATTTATTAAGAGGCCTTTGATACATAAATACCATATAAAACCTATGCGAATGGATTTTTAGCATTGTTGCTTTTTTACTGTGATTTGTTGTTAATAGTTTTTTGCCTAAAGAACAATGAATGAACTAAATAGTATATATACGCAACGCTGATTAGCAAAATTGTCAAACGAAATTCCAAAAAGAACACTTTTTTATATACAAAACACACACCGAAAATTTAATAATAATTGGTTCAACTAATTGGAAACGCCAAATTTTTTATGATAGACTATATAAAAATGGAAAGAAACTGAAGATCAAAGAAACGAAGAATGATAAATGTTTAAAAACTTGGTTCCTGTTGAGTAACGAGAATTGTAATGTGTATATGGTGGCATATCTTTGGTTCTAGCTATCGAAATATATATTTAATATTACTTGTAATTCGTTTTGTGTTAATATGCCGCTATATATACATATATATAAAGGTAGACTGCTTTCGAATAAACTAAACATTAATTAAACAAATGTTTTGCATATATGTATATATATATTTTTATATATGTATCCCTGTGTTATATGTGTGCAACAATAATTTATCGCTGCTCTCTCCAAAAACATCAACTCACTCACTTTTGGCCAAATTACGAACAATTATTAGCAAGCAACAATAATAGTTGATAGTTGAAATCGAAACAACTGAATTATACATTAAACATAGCTGGCAATATTATAGGCTTCCTACCACCACCACCCCGCATCCAAGTTGTAGCCGAAAGTTATTACAAATTATTTTTACAATATTCATAAGCCGTTGTTGGTTGGAAGAAAACTAAAAAAAAAACTTAATCGAAATCAAACAAAGAACAAATACATATATATGCGTGTAATGTGTGTGTATAAGCTTAATAAATAATTCCAAAATATTTGAATTTTAAAAGTGATTTTACTATCCAAAACTAAATCACATAAAGCGAACATAAGACCCAGATACAGACTAGAATCCAGTCTAAGCTTGGCCTTCCAGTGCCATCTTTACCCCAAAGGAAGCTACGAAACCAGGTGAGAGTATCCTCTGAATCCTCTCGTATATAGTAAAACATATAGTTTTCAGCCTTGTCAATGTCTGCCTCCTTTGAAGTTATGCTGTGGCTCATAACAAAGCCACAGAGTGGGGTCGATGTGGCGTTCACATCCAAGTCGGACAACTTATCCACCAGCTCCACACTGAATTCTGGTAGGGCCTTAGCTGCTTCCTTGTGATTTCTGATGCGAATCTCCTTCCCTTTGTGCTGATTGCTTACCAAAGTCTCCATCATCTTGGGCATCTGCGGCATGTACATCCAAATGAAGGTTTCGCCCGGTTGCAGGTTGAGATTGTGTCGCAAAAGGGAGTTCCGATGGGAGGCAACCAGGTCGAGGGGTTGACGAAGATGTGGCAACCGCGGCTTTACCGCTTTTCGGTTGAATAATGTATCCTTGTATTGCTGCGACTTCTGCTCCAGCGTCGATAGCTTGCGTAGATGCTGGAACTGGGAATGCTCCACCCGGATTATCCTCGACTCCAACTCCCGCTGGCAGTCCGGCTGAAATATACTGCCCCAGCGGCAACTCTGCAGAGCCACAAAACTCTGGAGCAGCCAATCGATGGGTTGGTGGTCACAAAAGAGCTGCAGGTAAGTGATGAAGGACTGGAGCACCGAGCTGGGAAAGAGCTTCCCCATGAAGCCCAAATCGGAGAAGCTCATGGCGATCCAATCGAGTTGATGGTCAAAGCGAAAAATGCCATGCATGAGAGCCGACTTCTCTATGTAGTTCAGAAAGCCCTCGTTGGGCATTATGTCATCCTCCAGCTGCAGGTAATAGGAACCCTTCGCTTGGGCGTAGGACATTAGGTATATGTAGTCCATGTTTTGTTTTGTCCGCCAATGAATTCTTTGCGGATCATCGCGCAGCCTGGTGTGGAGTTGTGTGACGTTGGGATAGTAGTGAAGATGTGGAGCAATCACATCGATGAGGCCTGAATCCAAATGCTCGGGGTGTTTCACTCTCAATTCCTTGACTATAAATTTGCCAAACTGGAGGCTCGTCTCGCCCACATAGATCACAATCAGGCAAATGTTGCGCTGTTCCGGAGTCATTTTTTGGATCAAATTGTCGATGGTATCCAGGACATAACTCCTTTTGGGCCGCTGAACTGTGGGCACTCCAATTACGAACATTACATCCTTGCGACCGCCTTTATACAGAAATCGTGGTGGTTTGTCCAAGTTAATCAACAAAGATGGCTTCCAGGTGTTGACCTGCGGCTGCTTGACAGGGACCTCTGGTGCGTTAGTTGTTTTAGTCTTCGGATGGTTACGTTTGGGCTTCATCTGGCTTGTTAGCGGCGGCACTGGTTCATTTTTAGATTCGTAAAGGGTCAGGAATATCAGTGACAGCAGCAAGTAAAAGAGCAAAATGCCGAAAGCCATGCAGGGTGTCCAGCGAATGTTGAAGACCTTCATTGTGGAAATGAATAGAGTTCTTCCGAAAAGATGTGTGTTTTCCAGTTTGGCAGATATCACTAGGATACTTCGATACCTTGAAAAATACAAAAGAGATGATTTGTTAATACTATAATAATATATCAATAGGGCTACAAAAAATTCAAATATAAAATTATTTAAAATAGTTTTATAATAATATTTAACCATTTCTGTTTTCAGGAGTACAATTTGTAGCATTATTTTGAGAGTTTTTCAATACACATCGATTTCTTAGTTAAAATTAAACCCACTTAATATGTTTAATGCATTTTATTAAGTGTTATAAATGTTTGACAATAATATCCAGTAGTGTTCATTGATATATATATAATATACTCGTATAGAGTGGTTTGAAACGCTTGACAAAAATCCCACATTATCATCACGATCACGATTCGTTTAGCTTCGAAATACATTTCATATAACAGTTGTTAGAGACAATATTACAATTACGATATATGATATAGATTACAAAATGATTTCGATATCCTCACAAATACTTTTCATTTGATTTTCTCTTTTTGTTTTTTAAATTGTTTGCAACAATGTCATATTTGTAGAAATAGGTTTTTGCACAAAGTTAATTAGTTGTAAATACTCAATAAATCTTCAGTTAACTGCCACAATGGTTGGTTCAGTTCAGTCGGTTTATTTAAGCTTCCAAAGGGCGTCTAATTCGTTCAGCGGATCCTTGGTCTCCTGCTGCTCCGTGGCATTCACTTGCGGTGCCATCTTCATTTGATACGATGTCATGATGCCACCTATAAAATAAAAATACAATTATATTTTCGACTTTTTTGTTAGTTACTTGATTCGTACGCTTGTTGAGCACATTATGGGCATTGCAGAGCACAATTTGCATGGACTGCTCCAGGATCGCGGAGTCTCTTAATGAGTTCTGACGCTGCGCGCAAATCCGCGACCAAACATCAACCAGATCTGGTAAAGAAAAGGAAAAGTAAAAGGTAAATATATATTTAAAAGTTTACGAATAAAATCCCCTTACTTATCAGCATAGGTTGCTTGGTCTGGGTGGCTATTTCCGCGCACACTCCAATGGCCACCAGTTCGGAACGCTCCGAGCCTGTCAAGCAGTTCATAATAAGCGGCGATTGCGGAGCATTAGCTGCCCTACAGCGTTGTCGATGGGTCTCCAGGGCATTCTGAGCCACACCCAGAATTTGAGCTGGGGATCTAAACAAATTACAAATAAGTTATTGATCTGTATCTTGTTAAATTGCAGGTCCTCACCCCTTGGTCCATTGTTTTAGCTGCAACAGGGATAAATCCAGCACGGCATCTGTTCCGTGCATGGACAACTTCAGTTGATACTCGGAACAGTGGCTGAGTTGCTGGATTTTCACACAGGTCACACTGTAGTCATCATAATGCGTGGTCTGGTCCAAGCTTTGTGGCCAAAATGGATCAAAGAGCTGGGGAGGAAGAAGGGTGTTTTTAGAGGTTTACTTTTGACTAGGAAATAGTAAAAAATTCTATATTTACGATTAGCGATATATTATTTTATCAGACTCAAATTACTTATCAAAACTCACCTCATTGGTGGTATGCAAACAGACCACCGTGCGCGACTTCTCCGACCAGATCATGGACCAGAAATCGTTGATGGTATTGGCCTGTGGAGTCTGAGCAATTATAATGTTCGGGCAGCCGGCACTCAAGTTCTGTTTTGGAATAAAATATAAATGTATTAATTATATAATTTATTACAAATCTCTTAAACCTATAACCTACCTTAATGTAAGCTGCATTGATGTAATCATCGGTTAGCTTGTCCAGCTTCACTCGAGCATGATCGTAGGGCAGACAGTCGAGGGAACGATTCTTTTCGGGAAACAACTTTGCAATGGTGGTGGATCGCTTGCTGGCAGCCGCTTCCTTGTCGAGCTTCTGCTGCAACTCATGCCACTTGGCTCCCAGCTGGGTCTTTCCATTCAGCATTTTGACGTGGAGATTCTCCAGAAGCTTTTCGTAGCTTTCCACCTCCTTTTGGAAATACTTTGTAGTCTTTTCATCAGTGAATGTTTCGGCTTGGAATGAAAAATTGTTCGGATGGCCATTGGCTCCTGCTGCTGGCTTGGATGGCTGCTTCTCGCTGGCGGAATGTGTGAGGGAAACCGAATCCCAATCAAAGTTCTCTAGAGAACTCAAATCGGAGCAGTTGGAGAGATTGTCCAGGCTGCCAGACCTGGGAGGAGCGGCTGGCACGGGATCTGGGCTCGGAGTGACTTCTTCGGGGACTGCTGCTGGGGTCACCTCAGGCGCTGCGGGAGCTATGCTCTCGACCTGACTGCCTGGCGGCGTGGGCTGCTGCACGGGCTGCGGCAACATAGGTGGAGGCACTGCCACGGAGCAATCAATGTCCAGATCACTTAGCAAATCCACATTACTGCTAGACCCCTTCGGTAAGACTGCCTCCACCTTGGTCTCTGCCTGCGGCTTAACCGAGGCAGTGGAGGAGGCATAGGGTGGTCCGCTGGTGGTGGTCTGGGTGTTGGCAATGCTACTGGCACCGCTCTGCATATAAATGGATCCCGATCTTGGATTTGTTGAAGGCAAAGGAGTGGGCTGAAGCTGTGGCTGCGGCTGCTGCTGGTAGCCATAAGGAGTTGTATAGTAGTTGGACGACTCCGCGGGATTTCCCTCTGTTGCAGTGGAGTCCTGGGCTGGCAGGTTAGCCTTGGTGTGGGACACAATGGGTGACTGTCATTGAAGAGTAAGATTAGTTTTCAATTACCTTAAATTAAGAAGAAATCCTGTACTTACATCAAATCCGGTTGCCGGATTACTGCGGTTGGCACTCTCCGAGTCTGTGGTTCCAACCGCTTGCTGCTTGCCACTTTGGCTAAACTGGTAGCTCTGCGACCCCTGGGCTCCCTTCAAGGAGCTGCTGTCCTGCTGATAGCCACTGCTGTACTCGTACTTGCCCGTCTGAGGATTGAAGCTGTAGCCGGGATGATTGGAATAGCTACTGTACGTGGCTGAGGATTGAGCGGGTTGAGCTGGTGAGGGAATGGCAGCGGGATGAGCTACAGCAGGTGCAGGAGCAGGAATGGGAGATGGCTCAGCCGCCGGAGCAGGAGATGAACCTGCATTGGGATCACTGTACTGTTGTGGATACTGCAAGGATTGACCAGAACCAGGATTCTGCGGCATCACAGGAGCTGGCTGCGGCGATGGTTGGACAGCCTGCGAAGGATACAACGATGGTTGTGCTGGATAACCTATTGCTGGCTGCGAATATCCCTGCGCCTGTTGCGGTGCCTGAACTTGGGGATATCCCGCGGTTGCCTGTGGTTGCTGCGTGGTCTGTGGATATCCTGATGCCTGCTGTTGCGTTGTTTGAGATTGGGCATATGCCGTAGGCTGCTGCTGAGGCGTTGGAGCTTGCGGATAACCAGGGATCTGTTGCTGCGGCGTCGCAGCTTGCGGATAACCGGCTGCCTGTTGCTGCGGCGTCTGGGACTGTGGATAACCGGAATGCTGCTGCTGTTGTTGCGTCTGTGCCTGGGGATATCCTGTGGATAGTTGCTGCGGCGTCACAGTTTGCGGATAACCCGTGGATACCTGTTGCGTAGCTTGCGATGGAGAATAGCCCGGCTGTTGCTGGCCATATCCCGCCGGTTGCGGCGGAGGATATCCCATGGTCTGTTGAGTTGCCTGTCCCGCTGGGTAGCCCGTTGATGCCGGTGGATAAGTCATTTGCTGTTGGTTTTGACCAGCAAGCACTTGGGAGTATGCCTGTCCGGGATAGCCTGCTCCCGCCGTTCCTTGATAGTTATTCACCACAAACGGAGCCTGAAGAGACGAGGGCAACTCGCTAGGATTGGAGACTGGATTGGTATTCCCTGACGTGGCCACATACAAGGGCTGCTGGTAATTGAATCCCTGGGAAGCAGAGCTGGCAGGTGCTGGAGCTCCAGGACCTACTCCCGGCGCTGCATAGGCCAGCGGAGGCACTGCTCCACTCGGATAGCCATAGCTATATCCCAATCCCGCCTGGTTGTGGTCCAGCGCCTGTGCCTGCGTCGCCTGCAAGCTCATCTGCGCCATGGCTCCGTGTAGAGTCTGGGAATTGGGTGATGCTTGGGCCTTGTAGGCCGGCGGAGCGACATGCTGCTGCTGCTGATACATGGGATTCGTGTAGCCGGCGGCACTGGGATCGAAGTACTGTTGCTGGGTCAGGCTGTACGGCGGCGGTGGCTCATTTGGCGGCGGTGCGGTGGCATAGGAACAAGCGGCCTGCGTTGGATTCTCCGAGCCCACTGGCACCGGACGCACTGTGGGCACATAGCCGGGATTCGAAGCATCCGCCATGGCTGCCTTGGCCTTTAGGTAATCCCTCAGCTTTGGCGTGCTGCTGCTGCTGCTGCTGCTATTGATCGCTGCTTCTGGGAGGGGTCTACTCATCGAAGAAGACGTGGCAGCCGCCGCCGCTGCCTTGACACTCTGCATCCGCTGCTGGCGCTCCTCGGACTGCACATCCCTGGCAGAGCGGAATCTGGTGAGTAGTTTCTGCACATTCCCAGCCAGCTTCTTGTAGAACTCCAAGCCCTTCGCTGACTTGGCCAGCAGATCCTCGTATACGTCATAGGAGGCAGCCAGGGAGCTGTAGAAGTGCTCTCGCTTCTGCTTTACATCCTGAAGGGTCTTCAGCACCGGCGCTGCCTTGGCATAGTTCTCGGTGAGGGCCTGCAGTATGTTGGCCTGGGCCACCATATTCTGGTCCAGCAGCTGTGTCAGCTTATCGTGCTTGCTCAGTTCGGTGGCAAAGAGAGCTTGGAGCCCCTCCTGGCCGCCATGGGCTATTACCTTGGCCGTTATGTCATCCTCGTTAATAGCAATCCTTAAATCTGCGTGGAACTGAGCGCGCTGAGCCTTCATTTCGTTTACTTTGTTGACAATGAGCTTGACATCCTTGAAGATTTCCGTGGTGTTCAGCTCCGAGCTTAGCTTGGGCATCAGTTGCTGGATTTCTACCAATGGTCTGGCCAAAATCTTCAGGTTATTCACATGCAGGCTCATAGCCTTGCGTAGCGTGTTGTTGGATTCCCCAGCTCGGGCGTGCGCCTCGCTGTACTTCTGGAATTCCCTGGTCAGCTCGGTTATGTGAGCATTCGGCGTACGCTGAACGCCGCTGGCCGATTGGAATTCGCGCTCTGCCTTGGCCTCCGCCTCTAACATGTGGGAAATCTCTCCTAGATTGGTCTCCACATCGGCTGTTATCTCAGCCAGCTGCGACATCGCCTCCACAAGGTCACTGATGGCCGTCTTGTTGGCATTCAGAGAAGCACAACGATCCACAATGCCCTGGGGCAGCTTGTTGGCCTGTTCCTCGTTAATGTTAAGATTTTCCAGGGTTAGCGAGCTCATGTAAGCCTCCAGTTGAGTATCCTTCTCCTCCAGCAGAGCTCCATACTTGCGCAACAGTTTGGCCTTCTCCTCGCTGTACAACGAACTGGCTTCATGCGCCTTCATGGGCACTAGCCTGGCAAATATGTCCGGGCCGGAGTGCTCCTCATCGGTCTCTTGGAAGCCAATGCCATTGACCAGATTGGCGCCTTGCACTGCAGCAATAGTGGAAAGTTCAGGGACTGCTTCGTGGTAGATGAACTCGTTCTCATTCTTGGCATTCTTTCGCTTAGCCTCCACAACATCTGCTGTGAAGCTGAGGGATTCATTGATCTCCCGTTGGTCGGGCAGTCCCTTTGACTCCTTGCGTGCCTCCTCCAATTTGTCCCAGGAGGCCTGAAAAAAACAATTATACGAATTAGTTTCTGAGAAGAAGCGAATTTTAATTTTAACTGGAATCTACTAAAAGTTCCGTCAATTTTCGAAATGGAACACCAACCTGATACAGCGTCACACGCTCGCCCATCTGTCGCTTCTCCTCGGAATGCTGTCCCTGGTACAAGTAGAGGATGCAGTTCAAATAATTGATCTTGAAGCGCACGTATTTCTTCCACAGCTTGTAGACGGAGCTATCGATGACCTGGGCCACGGGACCCTCGTCTCCACCAGTGAGCAGAGCTGCCAGAGCAGCTCCATAGTAAACCACAATCTGGGCCGTTACCTTGGCCACTATATGCGGCTTTCTATTGTCAATTAGCGACTTCTCCAGTATGCACTCCTGAGCCTGGGCGAAGCACACCTGTTGCTGGAACACCAGCAGCTCTTGGGTCATGAAATCACCGCCACTATTGACATTGGCATACCGCTCCCTCAACTCTCCATAGGCCCAGGCAGCGGCCTGAAAGTGAGTGCAGGCCATCTTCATGCCATCCACATCACCACGGGTTACCGAAGCACCCGATTGTGTGTGCGAGGCGGCAATGTTGAAGAGGACAGCGGCACGCTCAAAGCGCAGATCGCTAACCTCGTGCACGGCACTATGGTAAAGATCCTTCCACGTAAAGGTAAAGATGCCGCGGTCCACCAGCTGGGGGAAACGATTCTGGAGAGCATGCAGCTGACAATAGTAGCGTTTCATTACAGGTGCTCCATCCTTGGTGGTGCGCATGGCTTGGTTACGCAGTGTCTCCAAGGCATGGACCTCTTTGGAGAAAGCTTCGGGATCTTCATGGTAGAACTCGGCAATGTACTGTGAAGTGAAAAGAGTTTAAATTAATATTTATATACATTGAATTTAATAATAATACAAAAATACTTTTAAAATTTCATTTAAACAATTAAAGCTAATGAAAGCAATGTTAAATAAGATGGTTCTAGTCTCTATCTTGGTTCCTCTTGAGATGGCATATTCCCAAAAACTCAAATTTTCCTATAAGGTAAATATAAGTACAAAAAATTCACATATAAATATGTAGGAGTTGCTCTCCCACCATTGTTTGTTTATAACTTTTTGTTTAACAGCTGGTCTGCGGTCCCCTGTTAATCAGATGACGGCGGTGACTCAGCGACCACACAAAGACAGCTTGAAAATGGTGAAAAGGGAAAATTGGAGGAGCCCCAAAGAATGCAATTGCAGCCAGCGGAATCCCAAAGGTAATAGCACCGAAAAACAACGCAATTTTCCCCGGTCTTGACCGATAGCAACTTAATTATTTATGGGCCACCTCTTTGTTTTGCTAACTCTCTCTTAATTTTCTTTCTTTCACTCCCCTTTACTGTATCGTCCGCCTCTCTCTCTCCACACTCTTTACCTTTTTCAGAGCCGCAAAGGAGGTGCCTTCGGGACTCGATTTGAGGGCGAACCACAACATATGCAAACGCGGCACCGCCTCCATTGTGTGTCTGCCCAGCTGCCGCTTTTATAAACGCACAATTTAAGCAATTTTCTTGCAATTTAATAAGTGGAAACAAAAAACAATAATTCGGCTACGAGTTAGAGATGTGAAAACTGCGATGGCACACCATCGATAGATATCGTTTATGTTGGACCGTCACTATCGCGAGCGCTACTTTGTGATCGATGATTCGCAGACTCCATCGATTTTGCGTATTTGTTTGAAATTTAACTTGTTTATGAAATTCCAATACTTTAAATTGTAAAGCTACTATTAATATATGTTTTTAACTCTTCAACTAAAATATTTATTATATTAATGATAATTCTTTATATAAATAAAGAATACATCAGATTAATATTTATATACTGTATATTCCTGCAACTATAAATATAATAAAATTATACGTATACTTTATAATATATATAGACGTTATTATGGCCTTGGTTTAGTTATAAATATTTTGTACACATTTTTATACCCTTGAATGGTATTTTGATCCTGATTTACAAATTTAAGAAGTATTTTTTCATCAACAACCGAGTCATATCAGTAAAAAATAATGTAATTATTGTTTTAATAATTAATATAAAAAAGAAAATCGCCAAAAATGTATTATTTTTAGTTTTAAATTAAAAATGCTGCTTAATAACCCAATTTAAATTAATGGATTGTTTACTTATATTTTAAAGTCTCTGATTAGTCAAAAAAATGTTCATATACTACTCTTATAGATCAATAACGAATGCTTTAGAAATTACATGTATATTTCAATACACCATTAACATCTTAATTATAAAAAAATATAACGAAATGTATTGAAAAAATATAAACAATGTTAATATTTCTAAATTTAAAATTGTCAAAAAAAATATAATTTAAAATACATTAAACTCCATATGCTGGTTTGTGAAACCAATATTTTTATCAACACAGAAAACCTTCCCGAATTTAATTTAATTTAACACCCAACACTCGACACTTTATAAAATCATTTGTTTATTTTTTATTTATTTATTATTTATACATTATCGACTTAGCCTAAACACAGATGGGATTTAGAGATGTAGTACATGTCATGCGAGAGATGAATATAATAACAAGAATGCAATTATTTGCTAATTGCCGCTTACAAAACTGACGGATGTTACAATGGCAGCATTACGGCTAAGGTTAAGTTAAGGTACATACGTTGGTCGTACTTAAATCTAGTTACATAAGCTAATGGAAACGCTACTAGGCTTTGCCGCTTTGGAGATGTTTCGATACAGTTCCTAAGACGAGACGGGATGCGTCTCCTTCTCCTCCACTCCTCGTTCTCATTCAATTTCTATATACATATCGCTGTTGGGCGTAATGCTGCTGCTAAAACTCTGATCAACCTCGGGATCACTGAGGACACTAGCATCTGACTCGCTCTCCAGATCAAGCCGGGAGACGAACTGCGGCGCTATGGATTTACTGTCCTCAACCACATTCGGTGTCTGGGCGTCGATGAAGAAGTCTGTAGGGGATTAGGGATAGGAATATAAATTAGTCAAGTTGCAGAGTAATTTAAGGCAAAATAAAATCATAAAATTCGATGGGAGTTTGTGATTTACAAATTTTGGATCATTTACCTGCCAATGATATTTGAAAATATGAAGGCTAAGATTATGGATTGCGTGCATTTTCTATAGTCGTTTAATGTTTTTTATGTCTATTTTTAAGTGCTTTAAAATGCTACGTCGTGAAGTTCAGGTGTCGTGGGCATAATTTGTACTGTAAAAAACGTTTCGGTGTTTGTGATTCAGATTTTCGTTTGCAAAAATGATAAATAATGAAATGTGATTTTTGGAAAGAAAGAAAACATATTTATTTTATGTAATACTAACCTGATTCGACGCCATTCCACTCACTCACCACAGTATTGTGGCTGTGCTGGTGTGGATTGGGATGATCCTCGACAGAACCTTCGTATATTTGCAGATCTGTGGCCAGTTCATCGTGCTCCGTCATATCGAAGATCTCGGTCACTTTAACTTTGTTCGTATTGTTGTCGGTATAATAGTAGGCATAGAGAGCATCGTTGTGCGTTGTCATCTTGAGGACATGCTCAAAATTATCCACGTCGTCCTCCAAGGGTGTGGCCCCACTGAAAATTAATATAGATTTATTTATTAGCCACTTGATTTGGTAGTATTCTTAAATGTATAGCTTACCATTCATCCACAAGAATGGATACCCGTGGTCCATATAGCCGGCTAGAGTGCAGGAGTCCAGTGGCATCAAAGTGGGGCTGGTCATAAAGCTGTAAGA
This sequence comes from Drosophila bunnanda, assembly GCA_035046265.1. NCBI lineage: Eukaryota > Metazoa > Arthropoda > Insecta > Diptera > Drosophilidae > Drosophila > Drosophila bunnanda. The sequence goes on from JAWNOB010000075.1 coordinate 13,433,075, forward strand.
AAAATAAATTATTCATGATTTTGAATTATTTTACTAATCTTAGTCTAAATAACAATTAAATTAATGAACAGAAGAGTTTAAAAATGTATGTCTAGTCAGTTTTAAGTTTCGATTTACATCGCTAAGGTTAAAAACTAGTTCATTGCTTTAGCGTAACATTTACATGACATTGAATTGCTGTTTTTTTAATGGGATTCTTTGGCATTATATTAACTTACCGTAAATTTATTGAGCAGCCGTATTTGCATGGCATTATTCAGCTGAACAATAAAGTCCTCCACCATTATTCTGGCTTGCTTAGTCAGCTTTGGCGTCAAGGCAGTTATTCTGCAAAAGAAAATAATCATTTAGAATTAGTTAATAATTTTTAAGGAAAAAATAAGTAAAACCTACTTTGTAATGGTGGCCAGCAGAAAGTCCATTGGCACTGTGGCGGGCAGGGAAAGCAGCTTGATGCCACGATGCTTGAATATCCAGTTGGCCAAGCCCTTGTTGGCCTGTTCAATGCAATCCTTAATCACATCCAGGACTGTTTGAGGCATATTTGAGCTTAAAGCGTCCTGAAACAAAGAATTTTTCATAAATATAAGGTCTTGAAGGGGGTTGCGCTATAATTTTCCTCACCTTTCTATGCTTCTTGCACTCCCTGCACTCGGGATCGAACTCCTGGGGCTGGGCCACTGTTTCCGAGACCACGAACGTGGACTGGACTGCCACACAGCGCCGGCAATTAATGAGATTATTGCGATGCAGAAACTGCAGGGCATCGTCGAATCCCTGCTGACAGAACTTGGACAGGAACTCCGGACGCGGCGGGAACAGGATGCGTACGAAACGATTTATATTCTGCCGCGAGATCTCGATACTGGTGTTGGCCCAATTGAGATGAAAGAGCTGCGAGCTCTGGTCCCTTGGGCAAATATCACTTTCGCCGCAGAATGGGCTCACCGTGATGGTGTTCTCATCCAGAATGGGGAGATTGTCAGAGAAGGCACCATCCATGTAGCGGACGCCACGGAATCGTGGCGGCAGTATACCAGAGAAGCCCGGAATGAAGCAGGCACAGAGCAGGGCCTGAAGCACCTCCTCGCGGGACTCGAACTCCGAGATGATCACATTCTTGCCGTCATAAACACGGGTCAGTGAGATGTGCAGGCGTCCATTCACCCGCTTGTGGGCATCGTCCGGCAGATGCTTCTGTAGACCCTCCAGCAGGCAGGTCTGGATATTAAAGGAGGGACTGAAGGGGCCCAGTGAATAACGACGGGCCTCATTCACCACCCTGAAGAAGTCAGAGGTCATGCTGCCTGTAAAACACATACAACAAATTGTAATTAGTAAAAGATAAACTTTTTAAAAGCATACTTAATTGTGGCCTATATGAACCTAGAACCCTTCTGTTAAAAGGGGCACGCCATATACCATACATTTTAAATTTGTTTTTGAGATTGACTCATTGACTCAAGTTTTAATGATTTAAACTCCCAAAAATGATCTCTTTATACTAACTGTTATTGTTATTAGAAATTAAACGTAGGGTAAAACCTACTGTGTTTATTCGGCACCCTTGCTAATCGTACTTTTACAATAATAATATTGATATTCATAGGTTCACATGGGCTATCTCTCATCGCTCTTCCCCCGATTTGTTGCTGCTGCTGCTGCTGATGATCTACGTCTGATGATGCCCGCGGCTTTTGCGTCATTGTGTCAACCAAAGGGTCAAGTGGTGCTCTTGGCAGTGCCCGTTTTTTCCCGCCCCGGTTATGGAGGGGAAATGACGTACGAACCTTGAGTGGTTTGGAGGTGTTTGTTTGTTCTATTTGCTGCTCGACCCCCAACACAGTTTATGGGGCTGATAAGAAACTATGGATCCCACCATATGGCATAACCAGAGCTCAACAATGAAACGTAAAAACAAAATAGAGTGCGTTTCGTAAGCGATCGTACGATGCAAGAATGAATGAAATTTATAGAAAACAAATGTATATAGAACCTTCTGTTTAACCATTCGTTATGTTATTTAATGAATATTTGTACTAAGAAGGAAGGAAAAAGGTATTTAAGAAACTTCTTTATTTATCCAAGTAAAGATAATGCGGAGTATTTAAAATCTTTTCATTTACAAATAAATAAATTATATAAAATTACAAGTAACCTCCGGTTAATACTTTAACCCTCAGTTAAGTACACTTATAAACATAGTAAAAGGTATTTAAGGAACTTCTTTACAAATTCAAGTACACATAATGCGGAGTATTTAAAATCTTTCCATATACAAATAAATAAATTGTATAAAATTACACGTAACCTCCGGTTAAGACTTTAACCCTCAGTTAAATACACTTATAAACATAGTAAAAGGTTTTTTATTGCATGATTTCCTATCTAGAAACCTATGCTCCCATACTATATATGGGTATATAGTATATGCTCATAAAAAAAGTAGTTTCTCGTGTGGCCCATACCACATGCTGATAAGAAATCAACCTCCCGGCCGTGCCACACGCTAGCACTTTCCAAATATTTCGATTAGATGAGAGCGGAAAGGCCTAAAGCATTGATAATGATAAGGTTAGATGAATATATTCGCGGAATTTGAATTTCTGTTCCAGAAATTGACGTAAAACGAAATCAGGCCATCAGACAAGACTGCAAAATGCGGAATAGCTGGCGAAAGCTAAGGTCAGGACCTGTCTCAAGTCGATGGGGAATAACGATAGTTGGAAAACAAGTGACATAATGCTCCCCCCGGTGGGGCTGCTTATCGGGGACAAACTATTTAAAGCCGGTATGACATTGAACACTATTACTTGTTATGATTTTGTTATTACTGGTGGAGTTTGGAACCGTGCTGAAGAGCAAAACTCGTGGGGGTTCCAATACCAATCGCATATCAAATTTTGTTTTTGCTATTCCGGAGTGCTTTCATTCGTCAACAATAACAATCATGAACTAGGCAGGAAAATGCAAATAAACAACGCTATCGCATTACGTGCTGCCTTCTTAATTTCTGTTGTTTTCTTGCTTTTCTTGGGTAAATAACAAAAGTGCATGTGCATTATGAGAGTCATTTTATCATCAAGAAAAGTGGGCTTGGCATTGTTGGTGGGGGTTAAAGTCAATTGATTAGGGAACTATTTACATTGATCGTAATGTTTTATATAAATCAATATTTTCGATATTCTAAAATGACAAATAAATGTTTAAAAAAATCAGAACTAAACCAATTATAATTCGGAAAAATGAATTATTTAATTGGTAAAATATTAAATATTAGATTCCAAGTTTCCCCAAATTCTTGGCTACCGCTGTACCTAGCAACGTACACTTGTTTGCCGTTTTACGTTACGTCAAACGTAACCGCAAGTCAAGTGCACCTCGTAACGCCCCAACTTGGAGGCCGGGGGCATAACGGCAAACCGAAACCATAGCGAAACGAACTTGTAAACAACAGAAAGAGGAAAACAACACAACAACACACACAAGCTATATATAGACAAACGAGAGCTGCATCAAAAATACAATACGTATCTTTTTTGGGGGCTCGACTTGAATGGATAAATAAACAAGTTCAGAAAGTGGGCGGGGTGGGGAGGTGGTGGCATACGCCTGCAGTTGTTGCTTTCAGCGGCAAAAGGAAAGGCAACAAACTTTCAACACAAGGCAGAGGCCGAAACAGAGACAGAGAGACCGAGAGAGAGAAAGAGTAACACACACACACCCCCATTTCCGTGGCCTGACCCCCAAAATGTAGCCCTCTCTCATGCCGCCCTTTGTATGCCCTTCCCGCTCTGCTCTGGCCCTGTCTCGCTCGCCCACAAAAGGCCTCATCACGTGATATTGTGGTTGTATTCGAAGAGCACAAAAACAAGAATTCATGAAATTTCTGCTTCTTCCGCTTGCGCATAGTTTACGAAACATACATACATACATACATACCTATGTACATATGTATGTGCTCATATGTTTACAGTGGGCATAGTAATTATGTTTACACAGTCGCTCTGTTTATTCTGTGACTTGTAAGACTTCTTTGTTTCCAATTTCCCTATATAGCATCTGTCAATATTAGAAGCCTTTTTCTTTTGGAGAAAACTAATTGGGGAAATGTAATACATTTTCTTGGTATTTTAATATACAAAACAGGAAAGAGTTATTGTTTGAATCTAATTTTAGTGCCTTGATATATATATTTATGTAATTAATGATATTTATTGTATGACATTTTAATATAATAATAATTGGTAGTAGACATTTATTTATTGCTGAGTATTTTCATTTAAAAAGCTCTTTTCCGAACTAAATCTAATATTATTTGGAATAATCAAGTAAAGTATTTACTACAGATATTATTAAAATATTTCACCAGGTGGTCATAATACTATTTGCCCCAACTGTCCACGAACTTTTCTGTGTGCTCTCTATATAGGTCACATTGCAATGCCGGCGCATGGGAATATGGGGAATCGTTGGAAAAGGTTGCTTTCATTTATGTTTTTATAGTTCCTTTTTGTTTTATTTAGGGTGGTTTTTTTGGGAGGAGGATAGGGAGAAAGGAGAAAGGTTAGCTGGAAGGTTAACCTTATGCAGCTGCCCTTCAGCTGCTTTCTACTTTTGGTTCTATTTCATTGGATATGGAAAAATATTTATTATATTCTGCTAGAGAAGTTTCTAGATTACTATTTCTATTTAGAGTATATAAATGATCAGTAAAAATTCTATAATTTAAGGTATTTAATCAACATTAAATTACTATATCCTAGAGGCTTTCATTTCAATTGTATTATTATATAAACAAGGTTGCTTCTAAACTCTAGCCTCGAATTAAGCCTTTCTAACACAACACGTTCCATTTGATTCCATTCGAAACTGACCAAGTGTCATCTTGGATTAGTTTTGTGTGCCGCAGAAACTGTGTCAATCAACAATAATGATGCTTCAATGATGATGAACAGCCCCATTTGCATTGGCGATTGATTGAGCGGAGGAGGAGGAGGAGGAGGAAGAGGAGGATCATTGAAAGATACGCCACATGCACGAGCATGGAGGACCCCGCAGAGCTGATAACATGTCCAGCCCAGCTGCAGGCCTCAGGCAGATATATATAGTATTTGCTTTGTGCTCTAATCATCTGAAAACTAGGAAACTAAGCCCAATGCAAAATACGTCAATCGAACGAATGCACAACTATGAACGGCCAGGCCATGTATATGGGATAGATAGCAATCGATTTGAAATCAAACAAAGAGCTCCTCGATGTGCGACTCAGAACGCTCGGAACTGCACTTGACTCATTTTTTGTGGTATTGCCTGCTGCAACGAAATCGCACCATTCAAAAATATATATACTACGTAAGCGAATATCTGATACCACCCTCAACTTGGACTTTAGGCGACGGAAATTGGCCACAAAAAACATGACTCCCCCGTGATAACGATGTGTCCCAAGCCCAATAAAGGTAAATCAAACCGATAAGCAATGAATATATATATATGTATGTACATATTATAAGAACAATGAATTGCAGTTGAGATTTCTAAAAAATTTCCAGATAGCCGGCGGCGTCGGCGGAGGGAACTTTACTGAAGGTCGGGCATTGGCTTTTCCACTAAAAATAACAACATTTGTATTTACGGATTTGCATTTAGAAATGTAGAAATTTAGCGTATTTATTTAGGAACCTTTGATCCCTAGTATATAGTACTAGCAGGGAGAATCCATCATCACAACAGGGCAATTTTCATCAACTGATAACGTGTACCTTCCTTGTTTATAAAGTTATAACTCTGTAACTATGCCCAGGATGAGGTATTCCAACGTGATTGTAAATGAAAAACAAGTGATCTAAGAGGGGGTTATAAAAGCCTTTCTGGGAAAGCCGGGGAGGATGTGGGAACTTATAGTTTAAAGTACCGTCATACGATCGCGTGGCCTAACCCACTAATCAACGACTAAAGTGCCATATTTCTGCTCGTGTTCAAGTGGTTCTCGAGCACCAACAACAAAGAGGAAGTGCAAAATATAAGCTGATAAATGGGGGCTCCATAAAAGATCGTCATGAATGAATAGGACTATAAAGAACTAGCTCCAAGAGGTGTTTTCCAACACCATATCTAAATAACCCCTTTTGATAGAAGTTTGGACAATAGAAATTTATGACAATAGTAGGTTTATAATGGAAACTGCAACCATAATTCATATTTAAACTTCTTTTTCTAATGTGATCTGTACAGAGAGTTTAATTTGGAATTAATATATATTAATATAGGATTGTATTGACAATTTCTCTCATTATTATACCTGACTTGTAACAACTTTCACAAATCTAATCTGTAGGTGAAACAAACCATCTTTTATCGGTGTAACGCTACTGTACCTGTTTGTGTACTTAGGACCCGATATCCCCTGCCAGGCATAATGACTTTTAAAGTCCACATTAGACACGCTCCGGGGTGAGTAATCATTAAACAGGCCTAGATCAGAATGCAACCGACCAAATTTAATTGCGGCAATTAAAGTGGCAACTGAAATTACACAGGCCTTGCAGCGCAAAAGTCTGGTTGCGCAGGTAAAACACCTGGCCGGGCTAACGAACTTTCTAGCAAATGGTTGAGTGTTCAAAATCAGGTAGGCACAAAAGATCCATCCACATAAAAGGTAGGGAATGCAAAAAGGGATTATTCAGAGCGGAGAAATATCTTTTAAGATCTTTAAAGGTACGTACGGGAAGTTTGTAGCTCAGTGTGAGCAAGATTAATTAAGTTTTCTATTAGTTAGTGATGTCATGCATTACAACAAGTTTCGACTTGATTTGGGATTGCTTTCCCTTTGATTTAAAGAACAAATGCTCTTTGTAATCGGATTATTTTTAGGTTTTTTTACGAGAAGAATACAATTTTAGAACCATTTCTTTCTGTGTTTCGACTTCAATGAAAGCAGATTCAGTGGAAATTGAGCATGTTAAACCCCGGGGGTGATGATCATCCCATTGGCACAGGAACAACAGAAATCGCTTGATTATTTTAACGATCGAACGCCGCTGCTGCTGACGTTATTCCAGATTATAGCTCTCGATTATGCCCTGGTCAAACGATAAGCGTTGCTGATCTGCAATGCTGCTGCAAAGTAGCCATGAGTAATCCAGCTGACATTTGTTTTTCTCCCTCGCTAGTTTTGAGAGCGCTTGATTGACATGTTTATACCCACGATACAAACGAAGCGTTACACAGAAAGATCCCAGCGAAAACAAGAACTCGTGTTACACAGCCCTATATATATACATATTCATATTTGATAGTTGTTATATATAGCTCCGATTCCACAATAGCACAGCTTTTGCCTCGCATTCCTAGGCGACTTTCGATGAACGCGCCTCCTAAGCAAAACAAATACATAAATAGGCACTCGACCTTCAGCTTCTTGATCAAAATATATGCTTGCCTAGGTACAGTTGGGGCCAAAGTACTAGTATCTTTTCATATAATTTGGGTTTCGGAAAGTTTAAGAGTACTTTTAGTCACCATGGCGAAAAATGTATTATCAAACAGATTAAATAACCTTTATGAATCGAATGTACATAGTATATATTATATAATTGAAGTCTTTTAATTCAGATAAGATTAAGATTCTGATTATGTTTCTTGGTAGATTATAGAAATAGAGGGAAATATTATTAATATAAATAATCGTATGACAAACTATTATTCTCTATATTTTCGCGCCCGCTGCTGTGTATAGCCTGTATGTATGTATATTTTCGGGTTTGCCGCCTTTACAAAAGTGCGTTGTCCCGCGGCCCGGTCTGCGGCCTATGAAACTTGTTTTTCTGTTTTCGTTCGCTTTTCAACTGCGTCTTAGTTTTCCCCCAAAACGGACGAGCCCCCACGATAATTTGACAAACCCACCAAACACACACACACACACACACACAGGCACAGGCACAAACACTAGCACAGAATTATTAAGAAAGAGACCCCCATTGACTTCCTAGCGACCTACAAACGGAAAACAAGCTTATCAATTCAATGCAATGCGTTTTATATTGAGCTTCACAGCATCTCGCTCTGTCTCCCTCCCGCCCACTAACAGAGTCACTGAACTGCCCAGTGGTTGTTTTTGCAGTCAGCTGTTTCACATACAAAGGTACGTATGCATGTATGTGTTTTCGAGAAAGGGGAAAGAGAAGTGGCGAAAATACCAGAGGAAGATGCTAAAATTATTTTCAAGGGGATTATTACATAAAATAACGTATTAAACCTTAAGAAAGGGCATCAAATTGAACGAAACCTGAATAATTTAACAGAGGGAACATTAATTAATGCAAAAAGCTAAAATCATGAGGCTTTTACTCTAATAATTTGTTCTAGGGGGAGCTCAGAACACAAAAACCCTCTTGGCACAGCCACTGTTTTCACGTTCGCAAAGACTCACCCAATGGCAAATCGCAGAGGAGACAGCAGGCGGCCAAGGAACCGGCCGATGCGCCTCCAATCTTCTCCAGCAGCAGATGCGGGGCATATTTCTTGAAGCACACGGCCACTCCGACGTGGTAAATGCCCAGAAATCCGCAGCCAGCGAATGATAGATTCATGCTTTGGATTCTATGTAGTTTCTATAAATTGGCTGATGACCGTGTTGTTGGCTCGCGTCACTGATTTTCTTCTTCTTATTTTTGTATTCTGGCGGTCTCTCGCACTTTCCGCAGATATATATAAGGCAATTAATGGTAACTCTTTCGATTTACAATATAAGTTATCGTAGGAAATATGTTTCGTTTCGGTGTTCTAGCACTTTTCGTTAATTTGGCAAATTTCTCTTCGCGCACTTTTTACGTTTTTACGTCGTTGCTTTGCTCGCGAACCGTTATTCATATGCACTCGCGACGGCCCTTTTATAGGCAGCTGGTGGCTAGCGATGGCAGCAAGTCGATTCCGCGGCCAATCGATACTGTATATCGATATTTCCTAATTGTAGAGAAGATATCCAATTCGACTGGGATGGTTTGATTGAAAATGTAATGGATTTATAAATAAAATGCTACTGTAATCTCCTTAAAATGTTCTGGAAAAACAAACAACAAAGAAGTTAACATTTTTTTATTCCAACAACATATATAAGCCACTTTAAGGAACCGATATTTTCAGCGGCGGCTGCTGCCAGCCGATATTTGCAAGTGCCGCTTCGCCCACCAATAGCGAGTACACATCTAATACATTTCCCATCGCTAGCAGTATTCGGTTTGCAAAAAATAAGTTTATATGAAAAAATGGAATTAGCTAAGAAACTACAAGAGAGCGGCTGGTAAGTTCGGCACAAAACAGTAGTGGGGGCAGTGGACTAACCATTATTGCAGGCACCTGACAGAGGACGGCCTTAAAACACTGACTGCCGCCATTGGCAGCGAGGACCCTAAGAAAATCATCGCCGAGCTATTGAATGTATGTATGAGAATAAGAATGCGAACCGGCGTCATCATCGTCTAATTGTGACTTCTTACTTGATTTCGCAACTCCAGAGGGACATCCGCGACATTGGCGGTGGGGCATTGCCCGCAAAGCGTGACGATGCCACTCTGCCCGGGAAGATTGTACTGCAGGTGCAGAGGGTTCGCAACATAGCCGCTCCCAAGGCGAACGAGGAGTCGAAGGCGGCGCCGCGCCTGCTGCAGCTGGAGCTGAGCGACGGACAGAACTCGATTCAGGCCTTGGAGTTGGAGTCGGTGCCGCAGCTGAATCTCAATGTGGCGCCCGGCAGCAAGATCTACTTCAAGGCCGAGAAACTGCAGCTAATGCAGGGATTCCTGCTGCTTCGTGCCACTGAGCTGCAGGTTCTCGGCGGCCGGGTGGATGCGCTCTACGAAAAGTGGGATTTGGCCAGGACAATGCTGAAGTATGCCCGCAGTGGCCGCCCTTTGAGTGGGTCCACAATGCCACCGCCATGGGTGGCATTCGGCCGAAAAATCGACACCACCGCAGAGCGCGAGAGAAACTTCAAGAGTCTGGGATCGTCGGGCGATAAGGACAAGCCGGCGAAGGAGAACGACGAGTTTAATGCCATGCGGAACGAGGCTATTGCCGTGGCAACGAAAGCTGGCGGCAAGAAGGTTTTCGGCGGCGGTGGCCAAAACATCGTCGATCACAACGTCAAGAAGATCCTAGACAAAGGCTTCAGCGAGGAGGAGGCCCGCAGTGCCTTGCACGCCACCAGAAACAACCTTGAGCGTGCTCTCTTCAATTTAAAGCGACGCAAGGAAACGGGCGGCATGGGTCCCATCGAACCAGCGGGTCGCCCGGGTCGCGGAGAACGTCCTGGCCGAGAGGGCAAGCGCGGCGCCACTGCCAAGGATGAAGCTGAAGCGGCCAAGCCAGCAGCTAATGCCACGCTATTCGATTTTCTTACCACGAAACTGCCCGCCACTGAGACACCGGCCACCAGCGTTGCTGAGACCTTTGCTCCAGCCCCGACTGCCCCACCTACTGCCAATCATTATAATCCTTTCAAGCAATACGGAAACTCAAGATTTGGCGAAACCGAGAGCAGATCGTCAGCTCTTGGCGGTGGTGGCGGCGGCGGTGGAAAGTTCTCGGATCGTTCGAGATTTGAGAATAATGTCTCAAGCAGCTTTGCCGCCCATCGCGGTGGGCATGGTGGTTCCTCCAGAGGCGGCGGCCGCAATCGAGGCGGAGGAAGAGATGACAGACCACCCAGAGAGGAGAGGCCACCGAGAGAAGAGAGGCCGCCGAGAGAGGAGAGGCCACCCAGAGAGGAAAGACCACCGCGTGAGGAGAGGCCTCCTAGAGAAGATAGAGCGCCCCGAGAGAGGGGAGCGGGTGGCTACAATGAGCGAGGAGCTGGAAGAAATAAGTCGGAAGCCAATAATGTGAAAGCCTCTTCGCGCAATGGACCGGATAGCGCGCCAGCCAAGAGCCATTCCGAGGCGAAAGCCGATCAGGAAGCAACCAATGGAAAAGACCACGCTGGCAATCGTCGTGGCAGCGATCGTGGCAACAATCGCGGAGGCTCGAGTCGAGGAGAGAATGGCAATGCGAGTGGAAACAAGCGTAAGCCGCAGGCAGGCAACAATGTATTCAACGCAACAAGTGCATCCAGCAAACCCTCGACCAATTCTGGTGATGATTTCAACGCACGTTTGAGTAAGGTAACCGAAGAGACGGCCAATCTCAAGGTGAGCAGTGCGCCCAAGCGAGAGAATCGTCGGCGGCAGGGAGGCAACCAGGGACAAGCCAGTCGCCAGACCCTATCAGGAACAGGAACGGGAACGGGAGCAGGAGTGGAAAACCAGCAGCAGCAACAGTCAGCACAGTTGGCTTCTCAGAAGCCAGAAAAGGCTCAGGCCACTCAGAAAGCTCAACCGAATCAGCAGCATCAACAGCATCACAATCCCCGGAATCATTCGCAACAAAACTATAGTCAATTGGCGAATGGATATACCTACGATCCCAGCAAGATTATGGGTTTCCAGAGCAAGGAGGCCAACGAGTTTGCCATGAGCCTTTTAAAGAGCCAGGGTGTGGGATTGGCCAATCAGGAATCGCCATCAACGCAACCCTTTGCTTCAGCTTCAGTTCCGCATCCTCAGCAGCAGACTCCGCCACAGGCGGCGCCGAGGGAGCACTACGGAATGACACCTGGCGATGCCTGGATGTGGCAAAAGGGAGACTTGTGCATGGCCAAGTATTGGGACGACGGCAGGGTAAGTAATTCCTGGACGCAAGCATAAATCGAATAATGCTAATCCTTTAACTATTTTTAGTATTACGAGGCTGAGATCACGGGTGTTTCGGAAAAGACTTGCGTGGTCTTCTTTCTGGGCTATGGGAACCACGAGGAGGTGCTCCAGGTGGACATATTGCCCATTACGGATGCCCAGAACAGGCCGCTGAGCAACGCTCCACAGCGGCAGCAGCAGCAGCAGCAGCAGCAACAACAACAACAACAAATGCATCAACAGCAGCATCAGCAACATTCACGTTACCGCGGCGGGGACCGCCAGGCGCAGCAGCAGCAGCAAGTTTATGTTCCGCCCCACAAAAGGGAACATTAAGACGTGGCCGGCTTGTATTCAACGTAAATCAATTGAAATAATATTTCGAATAAAAAACTTTGCAGTGTATTAAAACTAACTATATATTATGGATTTTATTTAAGGTTTTTTTTTTTTATTAATTTATATTTAATTGTAGGAACTTCCTATTAGGAAGCCTGGAATGTTCTGGAATTTTTGAAAACCATTTTAATATATATATATATATTTTTAGTTCTAAACATTTGTAATTATAAATTACATCAAAAAACATTTTAAAACAGAAAGTAAAGCAGTTTTAATTTAAAACTTAATAATTTTAATGCTTTTTTGAAGTTTTATTTATTTTGTGATATGTACCTTACTCCTAGTCATATAACCCCGTTGCATCCTTTAAAAAAAGCCGGTTTTATCTCGAAACTATTAATGAAACTCATACAATGTTGGATTATTAAAATAATATTACTAAAATTGCTTCCTAATACAACTAATTCGTTTTAAAAATTGGAAAATTTAATATTTCTAAAAACATACGCCCGCTGATGGGAAGCATTGGATGAAAGCGTTTGCCAGCACTGTGGATTACTTTACGTTGTGTGTTTAAGTCTGTGCTCAGATTAAAGTTTATCAATTTTTTCTTCATATATTCCATCATATATTATATATTATTTTATATATTTATTACGATCACCATTAAAATCTTTTGTTAAAATAAATATGAAATACCAAAATAAAGGTCCCGGCACATTGGCGCCACCGCTTGAGTAAAAAAGCAAATGTCAAAACATACGTAACAATTCGTAACCCTTGCCATTTTTCGGCGTTACTCAAAACTCATCCACATCCACAGATGTGCATTTTTTCTCTCATAGTTTTGTGGCTTAACCATGTAAAATATAATTAGCCGTAGTGTATAAACAATAAGAATAAGTGCAAAGGTAATAGAAGAGCATAAGGGCCAGTGAAAAGTCGAATTGGGCAACTCCAATTCGCAAAGTGACAGTGGGCGATGGCCGACTCGCAATTATTGCCTTGAAATTTTGCACCCGCAGTCGGCCGCCGCTGCTGCTGGCCATGCGGGATGATTAACGAGCTGTAAAAATAACCGACTAATCAGATAAAAGTGCATTGCGTTTGCAAAAAAAGAAAATATATATATGTACATACATACATATATATTTCATATGGCAAAATCATCGTGTATGTCAGTGTTGTTTTGTCAAATCGGCGCTCAGTGTTGGAAAGCGCGGTCAGCCGATAATCGTGTTTTGTTTTGTGCACATATCTGGATCTAATTAAGGAAAAATAACTCAAAAATGTGCTCTACAGTAAAGTGCTGCGAGTTAATTAACCCAATATGTTGCCAAGCCGCGTAAAAAGCAAATATTTGTTACCGCATGCGATACTCGGCAGCGAGTGCATCGGGCGTTGCCCAACACCGCCGCCTGTCTGCTGTTTCAGCACGTAAAAGCAGAAAAATGGTAAAATTAGTCCTCCGCATTTCGCGTGCATGGTGCAAAAACTCAATTAAATACGCCTGATCGCTGCCGCCGAGCATAAACCTTGGAATAACCATGAATTTATCAAGAAAAGTGCTCCTATTTCGGCTGCAAACGGCTGAGAACGCAACGCCTAAGGAGGAAAATTGTCCATGTATACAAAAAAAAAAGTGTAAAAGAAGAGAGAAAAAAAAACAACATTAAATAATAGCCGAAGAATATTCTGTGTTTGCATTCTGCCTACAACCCACACGGATCGCCATTTAATTGTAAATAATTCCCTAGTCGCCGCGTATAAATAAAAACCGCACAACAACAAATCGCACACACTCACACACACACGCACAGCGCAAAAAAAAAGTAGCAGAAAAAACCGAGAGCAAGCACCTCCAAAAAGGAATAAGAAAAAGAAGGAACGAAAAAGAAGCAAATTGAAATTTCTTTTAATTATGCTTGCAAATTTTCTCGCTTTCGTTCGAGTGCGTATTTTCCCGGCAGCCACTTGCCTCTCCCCCCCTAGCCCAACCCACTGTTTTCCCTCTGTTTTCCCCCGTGCCCCGGCTGCGGTGGCCGGTGCGAGAGTGAAAATGACTCTTATGAAAATTTTGCGTAACCGAATTAGAAGAATGGAAATTGTGTAAAACGCGCAACGGAACACACGGCAAGTAGCACTTCGGATTGTTTACGAGATACCTGCACACCCGGGCGGGCACCCTCCATTAAAATCCGAATATATACACAATTGTTTGTGATCCGATAAGCCGACAATCGACCCACCGAGAGATATGTATGTACATATATATAAACAACTTCTGTTTTTGGCCCCAAACAATTTGGTTTTAACCAGAGAATTATTGTCCCTTTGCCATTTATTGATTTGGGGACTGAGGGATGGCCAGGGGATGATCTGTGGCTTAGAAAGAAGTCCAAAGACAGGGATAATGGTCCAAAGATCTTTAGGTAACTCTAGGGAAACACCTGGAAAGGGTACTTATCACCAAAGTAATCTAGATTATAAATCAGGATTCAATAAATGTTCAGCAGTGAGGAAAAGATGATCCAGTTTAGAGATAGCACTCCCAAGATCTCTTTAGGAGGAGAAGACTTCTCTTTTAACAAAGGAGAATTCTCCAGAAAGAGAACAAGTTATAGGAAAAGTCCCATAAGTCTAGTCATTCGTAAAATACATCTTTAAATCTTCGAAATTGGCTTAATTTTGTCTATATAGATTTATAGATAAATGTAAAAGAAGAAACTAAAAGCTAGACTGTTTTATAAGAACCATTAATCTATAGATCCAAGGCAATGCAAACATAGAATTCAAATTAACTCTGTGATAAACTACCAATAAGAAGCTGTATATAATACAAAAAAATATATTAAAAATACATAAACACCAACCCGTGGATTTAATATATCATAAAGAATGTGAATAACAACTAAAGAAAGTTAATTAAATAAAACAAAGTAAATTTACAGCTTAAATAACTTCTCCAACATTTAGATAATACATTTCCTTATATTCTATTATCATATTTATTTCCAGTAAACATAATGCCCATAAAAGTATATAAATAATGAATTGTAAAAAAACACAAACAGATTTCTTTAATATTTAACCAACCGAAAACTTGTTAACTTATGTAAGTACAAATAAAACTATAATTATTTAAGCCAAGTAATTAATCTCTTCCCCCTTAAATAGAATCAACCTAGCAATTAGACGAGCGATCAAGACAAGAAGGATCCAAAGGATCCATGAGTAACCAACAACAAGCAACAAGAAGAAGCCAGTAACACACACACAATGGCCGCCGAGAAGGAGATGCAGGCCCACGACATGGTCCGACGTCGGAGCTGGGCCCGTGCGGTGGCCCTCTACGATCAGCTCATAACCACGCCCGCTTCCGGCGGTGGCACTACGAGAGCGCAGAAGGATCAACAGATTGCCTGCCTGCTGGGCCGTTGCGAGTGCCTCCTGGAGCTGGGCAAATTCGAGGGCTGCCTGGCGGACGCTTACAAGGTGCTCACATTGCTCTCTGAGCAAACCGAGTGCCTGGCCAGCGTTTCCAGGGCACGTCGCTGGCTTGTCCACGCCCTCTTCAAGATGCACAAGTACGGGGTGAGTATTTCCATAGCTTTTTCCTCTGACACATGGTTATAAATGTATGGTCCCTCGTCCTAGGATGCTGAGATCTTTCTTAGCAAGTGGATCAACGAGTTGAGCGGCCAGCAGATATACTCGGACATATCGAAGACCCTTGAACGCTACAAGTCCATCATACAGATGATCATGAATGGCCAGCACAAGTCGCAGGCCCAGAAGATCCCACACGCCCGTCTCGAGGACGAGATGGCCATACTGGACACCAAACTGGATCACTGGGCCACCAACAATTTGCCTTTGGACAAGTACAGCAAATTGCTTAGCAACAAGGGTCTGAAGAAGCGAGAGCAGCAGCAGCAGCAGCAGCAGCAACAACAGCAGCAGCAGCAGCAACAGCAGAACGGCAACGGAACCGGCAGTTATGCGAGCAGCAGCAGTAATTCCAGCACTGGCAGCAGCAGCACCATGTCCAGCTCTAGCACCAGCCTGCACAAGACCAACGATCTGCTGGCAGCCATGAAGCTAACAGCCGGTAAGCATCAGACGGGCTCCGGTGATGGCTCCAGCTCCGATGGCGGTGACCAGGCAGCGCCATCGACCACCTGCAGTTACTGCGCCATCACCTTCCAGACGAGAAACGAGCTGCGCCAGCACTGCCAGACCGAGGCTCATCAGAAGGTGATCATGAGTGATGAAGGTGAGTATTGGGGGAGTTATAATAATTGTTTGAACTTTGTAAGATAAGTAATGTTGTCCTACTGAAATTGTGTTATAGTTATACTATATATATATAGTTATATCTATAGTACTCATGAAATTATTCCGTAGGACATTTCTTTATAAAAGTCTAGAATATTAAAAGATTTATAGAAAAATACAAAACGAAGAATGTATAGTAAACTTTAAAGAAATGTTAAGTAAGTAGTAAGCACTTAAATGGGTCTACAAACCTAAAACTATTTCTGAAAAACCCCTGAAAGCCTTCATTGAAACTCAATACACAAACATAAACACAAACTTCAACAGTAACATCTTGTTTATAAAATCTCTATATTTAAATAATGATTACACACCATAAAACATGAACATACAATCTTTTGGAAGAAGTAAAAATAAACTAACAATCTTTCGTTTAGGCCGTGACTGGAAGTGGCGACCACCGCCTCGCGGCTACACCCTGGACACCTATTCCCTGTGCGAGACGTTTAGCGAGGCGCACACCTGCCATTACGGCGCCCAGTGCGTGGAGGCCCATGGCCAGGACGAGCTGAACGAGTGGAAGGAGCGCTTTGAGTACCGTCGTATGCGGGTGCAGAAGGCCTGCGAAAAGGAGCTGTATGGCAAGTCGTACACGGAGCAGGTCCTGGAACGATGGATACAGGCCACCGCACCGGAGCGTGTGATGTGCGAGCGGGTGCCGGACATGGAGGCGCGGTGTGAGCAGCAGCTGGTCACCAGCATCAGTTCGAAGACCTCAAAGCGAGAGTGGCTCTTCCAGCTGGACACGAAAAAACCCCTGAAAGCGGTAGCCCTGCTCCAGGATGCCCATCGGAATCACTTTGCCTTGAAGTCCATCAGAATGACCAAGCCCACGGAGACGAGCATGGAGCTAAAGTCCGATCAGGAGTGGGTGGCAGGCAGCAGCAGCAGCAGTTCGTCAGAAGCCGGTGGCGAGGAGTCTTCTCCAACACTGTGCCACGAAATAACTGTGGAGTTCCAGACCGAGATCTATGGAACCTTTCGGCAGGCAATCTGCTTCGATGTGGGTCAGGAGCCGCTGCTAGTCCGGCACCTTTGCGTGGACGTGCTGCCCGTGAATGATGCGGAGAAGATTGAGGAGATCAAGCGGGACATCATTAACAGTTCGGCCACGCGCTGGGATGTGGCTAACACACAGCTCACACGATTTGAGACCACCATTGGCACGCACCTAAAGACGGAGGCGTATCTCAGCGATCTGGAGCACGAACGGGAGCTGTTAGAGCGATATCCCTGCCCTAGGGCAGCGACCTTCACGCTGACCCAGTCGACAATTGTGGAGAAGCGATTGACGCAGAACAACTATCGATCCCGCATCCATGAGCTGTTGTCGGTGGAGGAGATAGCCCGCTACGAGCAGATTGCCAGGTATAATGTGCGTACGCGTCTGACGGTGGCCTCCAACTATATCCTAACACCGGCTGGGATGGCCACGAGCACTGCGAAATATTCCCTGGCTGGCGAACTGTTTGCTCTAATGCGTCTGGGCAAGGATATATCGGAGGATACATCACCAGGCCGCCTGATTCTCTCCAACTGCAGCAGTGTGTATATTTCGAAGCCAGAGGAACCGGACTCCAAAGCTAATCCCGACCAGCTGCGGCCAGTCTACGAGGCTCTGATCGAGGACAAAGGCAAGAATGTGATTTACTTGAAGCTGTCGGCCAAATGCGTGGAGGCAATGTCCCTGCAAGCAGACACGGAACTGGACGTAGACATACAGTTCCAGCTGAATCGAATGCCATACTGCGAGTGGCACAATGCCGTCGACAAGATCACCGACTTCCGCCTCATCTTTCCCGCCACTGAGCTGGAGCCGAGCATACCCTGGACGCCGAAGAAGCAGTGGGCCGATGCCTGTGAGCCCAAGTTAAATGCCAAGCAGAGGGAGGCGGTGAACGCCATTACCACGGCACTGAGCATCAAGTTGCCGCCAATCCTGCTCATTGGACCCTTCGGCACGGGCAAAACCTACACGCTGGCCCAGGCAATCAAGCAGCTGCTGGCCCAGCCAGAGGCCAAGATCCTCATCTGTACGCACTCGAATTCAGCGGCCGATTTGTACATTAAGGAGTACCTGCATCCGTGGATCGAGGAGGGACTGGAGGAGGCCACACCGCTGAGGGTGTACTACCACAAGCGATGGTCCGCCACGGTGAACGGGGTGGTGCAGAAGTACTGCGTCACCGATGGCGCTGGCAACTTTAAGCGGCCCAGCGTGGAGGACATAATGCGGCATAGGATCGTAGTGGTTACGCTGAGTATCAGCATGGAGCTGGCCACCCTGGGCCTGCCCAAGGGTCTCTTCACGCACATCTTCCTGGACGAAGCGGCTCAGGCAATGGAGTGTGAGGCTATAATGCCTCTGGCACTGGCCAATGATTCAACGAGGATCGTGCTGGCCGGAGATCACATGCAAATGAGTCCGGAGCTGTTCTCCGCCTTTGCCAAGGAACGTAAGCTGCACATTTCGCTGCTGGAGCGGCTCTACGATCACTATCCCTCCAACTTCCCGTGCAAGATCCTGCTCTGCGAGAACTACCGCGCCCACGAGGCCATCATCCGCTTCACCTCCGAGCTCTTTTACGAACAGAAGCTGGTGGCTTCCGGCAAGCAGCCGCGGCACGAGCGTTTCTACCCACTGACCTTCTTCACCACCCGCGGCGAGGATGTTCAGGACAAGAACTCGACAGCCTTCTACAACAACGCCGAGGTCTACGAGGTGGTGGAACGCGTCTCCGAGCTTCGAAAGCGGTGGCCCAGTGCCTGGGGCAAGCTGAACGATACCAGCATCGGGATCATGACGCCCTACGCGGATCAGGTGTTTCGCATTCGTTCGGAGCTGAGGAAGCGACGCATGGGCGGCATATCCGTGGAGCGAGTGCTCAATGTCCAGGGCAAGCAATTCCGGGCGGTGTTCCTCTCCACAGTCCGCACGCGACGCACCTGCATGCCGCAGGGCAGTACCGCCGGTGGATCGACAGCCTCCTGTACGGCCAGCATCGGGGATGCCGACACGGACTATGGTTTCCTGAGCAACTCCAAACTCTTGAATACGGCCATTACACGTGCCCAGTCTCTGGTGGCCGTGGTCGGTGATCCCGTCGCGCTCTGTTCCATTGGACGCTGCCGGAAAGTGTGGGAGCGCTTCATCGAGATCTGTGACGAGCACAAATCGCTCTTCGGCCTGACCTGGTCGAATCTTCGCTCCCAGCTGGACGGCGTGGAGCTGAAGCGCGGCTACGTGCTGAATCCTCTGGCCCCCGAGTTCGTTCCGCGTGCCCTGCAGCCGGAGGCGTACCTGCGCGAGCAGGCTGCTCTCTATTTGAATGGACCCCAGCACGGACATGGCGGCGTCGGTGGCCATGGACCGGGACCGGGTCCGCCGGCACACTTTGCCTCTGCCGCTGCGGCAGCCGGTATGCTTGGTCCCGGACCGGCGGCTGCTGCCCATCAGATGAACCAAATGGCAGCTGCCATGGCGGCCAATCAACAGCTCTCGCACATGTACTCCACACACATGGCGATGATGGCTGCCGCCGCGGCTGTGGGAGGCAAGTCTGGCACTGGTCCAGGGGCAGGAGGACCCGGAGGACCTGGTCCAGGGCCACCACCACACTTCGGCGGTGGCGGAGGCGGCGGAGGACACATGGGAATGCGTGGACCACCGCCGCAGGCGCCACATTTACGAGGAATGCCACCCGGTGGTCCGCCGCCTGTTCAGCAACCAGGAGGCGCCGGCGGGGCGGGCGGCGGAGGAGGAGGTGGTCCACCACCACCACCCTACGGACAATACCCGGCCATGCAGCACTGGCGGCCACCGCAACAGGGTCAGAATCAAGGCCCGGGACCGGGACAGCAGCAACAGCCACCACAGAATCCCAACGCCAGTCTCTGGGGACCGCCGCCGCAAACAAATCCGTGGAGCGTGCTGCCACCGAACAAGCAGCAGCCGCCGCAACAGCCCCAGCCACCACCAGTGAGTGCTCCCGGACGTGGGCCAGGACCCCCACCGCTCAACGCAAATCCTTCACTTCCGCTGCGCGGTGGAAGTGTTCCTCCGCCGCCGCCAAATGCCTCGGCAGCCGCCCAGCAGCTGCTGAGGAATCCCAGCGAACTGGGCTACCTGGCCAAGAAGACGCTTTACAATCACGGCCAGGCCCCGCCACACCATCAGCTTTATGGACCCGGACCTGGACCCGGCCAGCCACCGCCTCCGTCTCAGCAGCAGCAGTTGCAGAGGGGCAGCAGTGTGCCCAACGGACCCATGTCGCCCATGGAGAACGGACCACCGCCGCCGCCGTATCTGCGGCACAATGGAAGCGGCGGTGGCTACAATACGGGAGCCCCACCGCTGCCCCAGCAACAGCAGCAGCCGCCGCAGCAGCAGCCACCGCCAAATCCCTTCATGTACGGCGCTGGGAAGCAGCCCTCGCCCAGCTCCATGCGCTTCGGCGGTCCCCTGACCCATGACCTGCTGCCCCCCAATGTCAGCATCTATGAGATGGCCTTCAATCCCAAGGAGGAGCAATACAAGTGGTATCTCAAGCTGCTGGAAACGGTGGGTCAGGAGGGAGCCAACAAGTTTGCGGATATGTTGCGCCAGGTGATGAACTCGATGCAGCAACAGCAGCAACACAAGCCTCCGCCGCCGACGCAACAGCAGATGGTGAACAATCCCATGCTGAATAATCCCCACGTGCAGCGACCGCAGTATCCCATGATGTATCCGCAGCAGGGTCAGCAGCAGCCGCCGCCGCAGCAACAACAGTCCGTAGATGCTTCTCCGCCGCTGGAGAACTTCAACCAGCAGATTGATCTGGTCTTTAACTCCATCATGAATGGAGCTAACGACATTGCCCAGCCCATTCTGCGGGATGTGCTGGGCATGGTGGCCGGAGCTGGGAATAACCCTGGTCCGCCGCCACCGCTGGCCAATGGACTCAATGCCGCCGATCTCCAGCAGCAGCAGCAAAGCCGTCTGTTTGCCATGATGCAGCAGCAGCAGCAGCAACAACAACAGCTGAAGCCACCACCAGGACCGCTCTATCCGAATCATATGGGACCTGGACCCGGTCCTGGCCTACACCAGGCACCGCCCAACGGCAGTGGCAACACGAACTTTATGGGCAATGGTAAGGCAACTCGGATATGAAGGATCGGATCAATCGTTTCCCACTTTTTTTCCCTCAAGAATTCTGACTGACAATGTTATACAAGTCTTGTGTTTTATGGTACTTTATTTTTCGTATAATTATTAGTGAATGTGATAAAGTTGTTGAGTCGTTTATAAGCTGTCTTATAAAAGCAAAATTAGATCCTGGATTTGTATATAAAAACTGCCGACTTGCCTAATTGTTATTGCTTTTGTAGAATGTAGGAGTTATTTATATTTATACAGATTTTCAAGTCTCTAAAAGGAGAGAAAGGAAAATAATGGAAAAAATTCAACTATTTGTTAGAAAAGGCATTCCACAGATTTGAAATCATTTAAAATGCTGTCAAAAAGTATGCTGTGAAGTCTATAAAATGTTTATTAAGGTTATCGCAACGCTAACTTATCGATTTACTTATCGACTTTGAATTTAAATATGGCTACAATATGAATATATCGAAATTTTGGTACTAACTAATAGGTTGCAGAAACTGCAAAGTATCAGTCAGTGAAATTAGAAAAACTAAAAAATATGAAGAGCATTTAAGAATATTCAAGCATATTTAAGAACTTCACTATCCCCTCGATGATCTGATCCTTCTCTTCCTATCCTATACTTGATGATGTATTTACTCTATTTTACTTTATTCCAACCCAGCTGGAAATGCTCTGCTCAATGACAAGCCGTACAATAACCTGAACATGCATAACAACGTGGGCTTGAACAGCGCTACTGGCATGGGACTAGGAGGCGGCGGCGGTGTCGCAGGTGGAGGTGGAATTGGTAACCACAATAACAACAACAATAGCAACAACAACGGACTGTTGATGAATGGCAACAACTCGGTACCTCTATACCGGCGACAAGCGTTGGCTGGAAACGGAATCGGAGGCGGCTACAATATGTCCGGCCTGGATACAGGGGCCAATTTGATAGAAGCCCTCTTCCAGGCCAACAACTCGATGGTGGCGGATCATTCGGTGAAGTCACAGCCTTCGGATCATATGCACGGACTGCTGTACAACAATTTCAATGCGATGAAGGGCGCTGGCGGCGGCGGGCATGATGTGGATCTGTTTCAGGCCCTGCCGCCAAGCATTGTGTCCCATTCGGAGGCGGGCGGCGGTCACCATCACCATCATCAGCACCAGCAATCGTCGGGAGGCGGTTCCTCTTCGGCGGCCACCACATATGCGGCCGTGCTGAGCCAGGGACACCAGGCTGTGGGTGGAGGCAACAACGCGGGACCTTCGGCGGGGCAGTCGCAGGGTCAGGCGGGATCTGTTACAGGTGCCGGCAGCGGTGGAAAGTCCTCGCAGGCAGGCGGCGGCGGCGGCGGCGATCTCTTAGAGAAGGATCCGTTTGCGGCCATTAGGGAACTGGGACAGGCCACCACCGGTTTTTACAATTATTTTCAGTGAGTGGCGGCAGCGACAACATCTCAACAAGCTGTGGCATCAATGGGTCTTAACCTAATGCAAAAAAAAACCAACAAAAAAACTAAAAAAAAAACACAAAAACTAAAAAAAAAAAACAAAAATTAACTAGAAAAAAAATGGCAAAATTCTTAGCTGAACAAACAAAAAAAAGCGTAAAAACGTACAAAAATGCCCCAGACATTGGGAAAACAGAGGAAAAAAGCGAAAAACAAGAAAAAGAACTGCTTCTTAATTATAGTTGTGCCCCCCCTATATACCCTATTATCCTTATTATTGTTTGCTTTCGTTTAAATTGCAAATATTTTAATTACGGTAGCCTTAAGTTCAACGTGTGAATTATTATAATTAATTAATAATATACATAAATACCAATTTAGTTAATGTTTAGTAGGGTTACTAAAAGAAAAGTTCGTCTTTGCCCAAATGCCGCAGCCGCTGGGATGTGTCGTTGTGCTCCCTGGCCACCAGCAGTCCCCATCCTCGCTCCTTGCTGCATCCAATGGGTTGCTCTGAGCAGCCTCACACAGCCTCCACACAGACATGCAAGCAAACCTTATCGATTAGAGAGACTCTTGAACAACAAACAAAAAAATATAAAAAACATTGAAAAAAAATCAACAAAAACAAATAGAAAAAAGCAAAAAAAGGAGATAAATATTGTAATAACTATAAAACTGCAGAATGCATAAATTTAGCTTAGATATGTAAGATATATATATATACATGCTTTGAGAAAATTTGTATTGTACATTTCTTTCTGTAATTTTTTTTAGGCCTTCGGTTTGTTTGTTTGTAATTTTTAATTATTCTCAAAGTTATTAAATTGTAAAACTTTTCAATTTTGTACAGCAAACGTTGACGACGACTATATATTATTAACAACAACAAAAAAGAGAGAAAAAAATCATTAAAAAAACTGAAATTTTGTCACGCACTCAAAAATACATAAATTATTGTCCTTCAGATTATATATACCTATTATATATATATTTAAATATATATATATATTTAATTAATGGCTATAAGGGATATATGAAACTTTTTGTGTACGACTTAAACATATACTTACACTTACATATACATATATATATATATAGATATGCATATAAATAATAACATTTTGTGCACGAGTTATAATTGTTCCTTTTTGCCTGCGAACCCCCTCTGCCCCCCTAAAATTGTCTATGTGAGTGTGTAAATTATATTACAATTGTTGAAGCCCCTCCCCGCAGCCATATCCCCCACGTACCCTCGCATCCCCCTTTAAACATTATAAAAAATATACAAAAAAAAGAACCCCAAACATTTAAAACAAAAATAAATGAGAATCCTTTTTCAATAAGAGAGTAAATATATTTAATCGATCTTTGAGTTTTATCGTAGTATTTTTGGCTAGCGACTTGGATATAGCATATATACATATTAACTTTATATATAACTGTAATAATTTAACCAACAAAAAAGGAGAAAAAAAGAAACAAAAAGAACGAAATTTACATTTAATAAATCACAAGAAATTGTACTTTTAATAATCCATCAATGCCCTTTCCACGCCACTCCACGTCTCATATATCATGTTTGTTAAAAAATATCTTCTAGGAAATATATATATACCAGACACCGACTCTCACTTAGTGTTAAATTATATGTAAATTTAGACACACAACCAACTAACTAAAAACAATAATAAATACAACAGACACACACACACACATACATACATTCTTCATAGAGCAAAAAGAAGTCTAACTAACGAAAATTCCCCATTTCAAAAACTGTATTGTATATGTAAACCCCATTTATATGAAACCCAGCTGCTGCGCTGAAAATCCTTATAAAAAAGAAAGAAATTACAAAAAAAAAAAAAGAGAAAACTAAAAAAAGATCCCCAAGGGACAGAAAAAAAAAATCAAAAGCTAACCTTTTTCTTGGCCAGTGTGTTCCTCCATCTCAGCTGTCTTCGTGGCTCGAACTAAATCGTCTTTATTAGAGTTTGCAATCTTTAAATATTCCAGAATATTATTGGAATTCGTTGGATATGTCCCTTCCATTTGTTTTTTACTATTCTATCGGAATTTTTAAAACCAATTTAGATATATCTTGATATCTAGATAATTGGAAGCATTAAAAAAAAGTAAACAAATGATGTTTTGCTCGCGTTTATTTAGCAAACTTTTAATAACTTAACTAGGGCCCTTAATTAGCAAACGAAACTACAACTACAGGAGGCTTCTTTTCAGACGGGAATATGCAATCCGGACATCTCCTCCTTGACCTCATCGTACAGATCCTTGTAGTCAGCGTTCTGCCGGATCAGCAGGGCAACTGTGCCGCGCTTGACGCCCATGGCAGCTCCCAGATCCGCTCGGCTGGGTGTGTAGGCATAGGGGATGCCCTTCTCCTCACACACAGCAGGCAGGTGGCACATGATGTCCACGGGTGTCACATCGCCAGCGAAAATGCAAATGCTAAGGACAGCGACATTAGTTTTTCAGTTCCTTCTGTTTATTATTTCGGAGGGACTTACCCAGTTTCTCCCTTGCGCAGGCGAGTCTGGACATCCTTCAGTCCATTGCGCAGGAAAGTCTTGTGCTTCATCGCCTTCTTCACTAACTTGTAGCACTTCTTGGCCAGTTTTTTACCTGCCATTGGCTTGGCAATGGCATTCACGAACAGCATCTTGTCGTCGTAGGTCTCCTCTTCCTTGATGGTCACATCGCCGCTGCCCTGCACAGATGCGTCGGCATCATCAGAACGCTCTACTTTCACTTTACCCATTGTTTTTCTTTAAAAAATGTGGATATTTTTACGAAAAATGCGGATCTGCGGTTCAAACACGTGTTGGTAGTTCGCTAGAGATGGTAGAATTATCAATTTTACTATCGATATTATTATTGTGTTTACAAAAGGCTGTTTATCGAATGCTTTTTTTAAAACTTCGATGAATGGATTTTCCCTACTACATATAGATCAATCTTTCGCAATTGAAAACCTTCCGAAAAATTTAATTTTCAGTAGTATAAGAACCAGATAATTCACAAGAAAAAAATGCTGCGTTTGCCGATGTTTTGTATCCAAACCTGAATAATGCAAAAAATATCGATAGTATCGATTATGGCCATTGATAAATGGATTGTAAATACTAAGTTGGGCGGTTAAATCTAGGGCTGCAGAATTTTTTTGAAATGTTTTAGTTCCCCAATCCATCATATCAAGATATTGAGAAGTTTTCATAATAAAAGCACAACTAAAAAAATAATACTCTTAGTTCTGTTTATATAATTCCAACTATCAGTAAAAATGCCCTTCGCATCCCTATATTATACATTTATTAAAAACGCACATAATTATTGAAGTACACGTGACATAGAACATTAAATAAGGCTTTAAAATTATCAGGACAAAAACAAATTAAAAGAATTTCTTGGCCAGCTGAATGATTTCCATGGCTATTTTAATCTCTCGGGCACCGCGAACGCCCAGCGCAGCCAGATCCTCCAGAGTCATATGGATGAGGACCTCGATGTCGATTTCCTGGCGGGTGAAGAGCTCCGTGAGATGCTCGTTGCCGGTGCGGTTTAGCAGAGATCGCACGCGAGGACTCAGTGAGGGATGCTCCACCGGTGAGCCGTGCTTGAAGCGCTGATGGATGGGACTCCGGGCTGTGTCCACCTTGCTTGGCTCCTGCTTCACCCGGAATTCTGGCTTCACCCGAACTTCCGGCTTCACCCGGCTGTCCTGCATCGTCCGTGATTTTGGGTCAACCGGAACGGACGCCTCCCCATAGAAGGTGCTCTGACTTGAGGGCGAAAACACGGATCGCGTGCGCATAAATGCCTGCGAAAAACGCGTCGGCTGATGGCGACTTCCTGCTAAACTTTTCGCGGACGTGGCTGGTCGACGTCCTGGCACCTGGAGATGATGATTGACTTTCGGGATACCAAAGAGACCGGTCCTGGTCCCAGTCTTGCTGCCACGAGGCCCAGTAGGCGTGA
The DNA here is from genome assembly GCA_035046265.1 of Drosophila bunnanda. NCBI lineage: Eukaryota > Metazoa > Arthropoda > Insecta > Diptera > Drosophilidae > Drosophila > Drosophila bunnanda. The sequence goes on from JAWNOB010000075.1 coordinate 13,460,077, forward strand.
CGCCATCCTCGGAGGCCTCAAAGGTGAACGCCTGGGTGCTTAGGGGCGTCAATGGCGTCAGCGGCGAACCGGGATCTGGATAAATTACAATTATTTATATATAAATTATAGATTTACACGGTGTTTTATGAAATTACCTCTCCAGGCGCGATTGTAGCGTTCCATTTTGTAAACTTTACAGCAAGTACAAGCACGAGGGGACGAAAAATAGATTTACAAAATGCTCGCTTTTACGAAAAGTGCATATTAAGTAACTGTTAATTACAGCTTTCACAAGGTGACCACTTTTCGAGTTTTAAAAAACTCCAATGTGGATTACAAAAAATATTAAATATTTAAAAAGATCTGTTAAGTCTGTTTAGAAGCTAGATAAAGCTACTTGTGGCATAATATTTTGAAATAAATAGTATTTATTAAATACTTTACAGTATAATAATAATATCAATTATAATTTGTTTCAAACAAATTAAGAAACAGTTGATTAAATATATATAATAATATAATACATGTAAATTGGTAGCATCAACTATAATTTGTTTCAAACAAATTCACTAAAATAGAGAAACAGTTAAATAAATATATATTATATGTAAATTAATAGTATAAGAATTTATTCAAAAATGCTTAATAAAATTTAATAATAGAATAAGAATTACTACAAATCTTGTAAACAAAATCGAGATCGAAATATCAACAAAAATAATTCCCATATTAATAAAGATGAATATAATAAAAAAGCAATAATAAAATGTAAATAATCATCTAATCAAACTGGAAATCTCTGATGCTGTCCACGTGATTTTGTTGAAATCAATAAATATTAACGAAAGTTCAAGGAACCCAATACGCATTAATATTTTGCTTTCGGCATGTCTAAGTACCAAATGTGTCGTTCTTTATACTTTCTACATAATATTATTTAGCTTCTAATTAAAGCGAGTTTGGCCAGTTTCCAATTTTTGCGACGAAGTTTTTGTGACGGCCTTTATTTTATTTTGTTTTGGTTTGGTTTTCGAATTAGCAATCAGCAGATGAACCGATAAAAGGTAAACAATTGCAAAACTCGACGACGCACAATGATGCCAATAAAGGCTACAAAAATAATCAATTAAATTAATTTAATGACTGATGAAAATGCACAAAATTTGAGTGATAAAATAATAATAATAAAAATATATATGAGGTCTCAATAGCTGCAGAGAAAAAAATGAAACTTATGGGCACTGATCAAAGTTAGTTATAAAAGGTAACTTTATGCAAACTAAAAATGAGAATCAAGTTTATATTTTTAAGATTACTAATGTTTTATTTAGTATTACAGCATGCACTGATATTTAAAGTTATAATTTCATTAATTACCCTTGCAGGGTAATATAATTTTATTTAGAAGTTAACAAAGCAGTGAGGGAGTCATTTCCGACCCTATAAAGTGTATATATTCTTGATCAGCATCAACAACCGAGTCGATCCAGCCATTTAAGGCAGAAATATAAAATTTAATAAGGGGTAACATCATTAAAATTATAAAAATTTGGCAACAAAATAATTTTTTTTTAATTTTAAAATTCAGTATACAGGTTTGTTAACGTTACAAAAATTGGAACATAAAAACTATCCTAATGAAATGAATTAATTTTTGGCTTAGTTATGATATTTGAAAGTATTTGAGTTGCCCCAAAAATTGGCATATAAAAATATGTATTTAATTTATTTAATTTACTTTATTCGATTAATTTATTAATTTTAATAATTGAATTCATGCAATTTATTTTATTATTCATTATACGTTTATTTAATTTTATTTATTATTATAATGCATGATTTTTGACTTCTTATTTTATTAGTTGAAAAGAAAATAGTTAAGTCAACTCACAATTTAAATAAAAACCGCCCATATATATATATACAAATTAGGCCAAGATCAATGCAAAAAATTTAAAATTTATTAGTATTTTATTTATTTTATTTAAACCTTTTAAAATAACACATTTACATTAAATTTGAAACGTTAAAATATTTTAAACTAACTTTAAAAACTACAGGATTACTATACCATCGCACATAATATGTAGAATAACAATAATATGCATAATAATATATAATATAAGTAGTATTATTATTAGTATTATTAGTAACCCATTTCCAGTATAGTAAACCCCGTTTTCTCTCAGTGCTGCGAAATCATGACATTGCCACCTGTTAAAGCTGCGACTAGATACTCGGTATTATTGGCTGCTGGCTGCTGGCTGCTGCTATTTGTGTTTTATGCGATTACCTTGCTTTATTTGGTTTTTCGTGGGCAAGAACAACATTGGTGACCGTTTTGTTGTTGTTGCCATTGCGCATTCGGCATTGCCGAAGCTTTGCACACAACACAACCTCCCCCCGCATGGTTGCCACTAAACCGTCAGTCTTAACCTGGTAATAAAGCCACATGTGAAGGCTTGTTGTTGCCGGCTTTTGGCCGAAAACAGCTGAGTGTGTGCTGCCCCAGCAGCTGCTTTGTGTTTATGTTTTTTCCGCGAGCACACGAGTCAGAGGGCCCGAGCGGCGAGCGGCCATTTGCGCAGAAGCTTCACAAAGCCGAGCTTTCGGTCCGGAGAACGGACATATAAAATAGCGATTCCCCTTTGCTAAACGACTCAGTCGTCTAACGGAGTTCAAAGCAAGCTGAGCTGGAAGCTAAGGTTCTTTTGGTGCTAAAAGCCCCGTGGAAAAACCAACGAGAAGTCAGTCGTAAAAATTTGTAAAAATCATACCCAAGTCATAAACAAGTGCGTTCGATCATTATATATAAAGAGGAAAAGTAATAATAAGCGCGTGTGGAGTGTGTGTGCAATAAGCGCAGAGGAAAAATAATAATAATATCAATAGTAAGTCGCCATTCAGTTGGGCAGTGTTCTTGAGACATGCAAAAGCAGTAGCCAGTGGAGTGTTAAAATTTACAGCTACAAAGCAAAAGCACTTGCGAAACGTATTTTTTGCAAGTGTGTTTCATTTGGTTGTTGCTATTTTTGCCGCCGACCGACGCCGCTGCCGCCGCCGCCGCCTCAACAAAAGAACTTTGGTAAGTTTTTGCTTTGTTTTGCTTGCTAGATTTTTCATGCAAATTAAATTAAGCAATTAAACGAAAACGCACACACTCACACACAGAAATTGCATTTGCTCGTGCTACTGTGGTTCTTTAGTTATGGTTTTTGTTTAGTTTTTGGCGATTGAATTACCTCATGGCATGATTAGACCTCACCAGGTGATTGCAAAAGTTTCCTTATTTATTTTTTCATTCCCCTCGCTTTGGATTTGCCAATAATTACCCGAAATTTACCCAATCAATCAGCTTATTGCAGTTGTTATCTGCACTAGTTTTCTCTGCCTGCCCTCGTATATGAGAGAATATACACTTTTTGCACTGTTTTTATTTTCGCGCTTTTCTCCTCGCTCGCCATGAAAATTCAAATAAAAACTCACAAAACTTTTTTAATAACAACAAACGAAACGAAGGCGTGGTGAAAGGGGGGCAGGGGGTTGCCTGCACTGGAATATATTTAATTGAACAACAAAAACGAGAGGCAAGCAAACAAAATCATAGGCAGGGCAGGAAAAGTGTATTGTTGCTGCTCTCTTTGCCGCTCAAACGATTCACAATGGACCAGGAGTAGTACAGCTGCCACCTAGAACAAGTGGCATTATAAATATTTTACAAATAAATAATGTCAAAAAAAAAAGAAGAAAAAAATGTAAAGCGAAATGAAATATTCACGAGCCTTTATAATGCACTAAACAGTTAAAAATATATGGGTAGATGGGGGAAAATAAGGTTTAATAAATACAAACGGTTTAATACTTGTAATTAATGTATATTTTCATATATTAAACATGGGAAATATATGCGAAACAGCTTAAAAATACATTAAGCAGCTTAATATACATTAACCATTTCAAATACAATACAAAATTCAGTAGTAAATAGTTACAAATTCTATTTAAAATATATTTTAATCATAGAAACATAGCTTGACAATATATTAAACCAATTAAAAGTGAATAATCTGGTACAAAATATTTACAAATTCCATATAAAATATTTGCTAATTAATGAAACGTAGGAAAACAGGTTAAAACATGCTTAAGTTAAGTATAAGTGAGTAGGAAAACTTGATAAAATAATGAGCAAGAAATTCTTAAAAATATACTTATGTTTTACAAATTTTATTTATAATTTTTTGTCTTACTCCTTTTTCTGAAAGTCACTAAATCTCTTAAAGAAATTTAAAAAAATCAACCCAAAATAATGTCAACAAACCGGGAAAGTTAATAAAATCAGCTTTAAATAAACAAAAACAATCAAAACAAGTGACAGAATATAAAATCTAAAATTACTTTCTATTCCTCAAGAAATCCGTTAAATTTAATCAAAATAAATCAAATAAATAAATTCCCAAAAAAATAAGAAATAGACAAACCCTCAGTTGAAATTAAAAAGGTCAACATTCGTAGAGTCTATGAACCCCATTAAAATATATATATATATATGTTTATAAGAACCCTTAGTCTGTTTTAAAAAAAAGTACAAAGGCATAAAAGCAAATTTGGAAATGTGCAAACAAAAATTGGCTTTGGCAAACAGATTTGAAAATAAACCAAAACAAACCGAAAAAGGCAATAAAAGAGCGTGGAAAAGTACGGGGAAAATTGTTGAAAAATGTAACAAGTCAAAGGAATTTTTTTCCCCAGTTCCAGGGTCTCCTTCCATTTCATTCTCTTTTCGCCACATTTTTGTGATAATTTAAATAGAAAAGTTAAAAAAATGTATATAAATAGAACTGAAATATTGTTTGGTCTCCCTGAAAACGTAAATAAAACTTGAATTTTTGCAACAAAAAAGGGTTGAGCTGTGATGTAGCTGGAATGTATTGGATAAAGTTTTGTGAATTTGAATTTTGGGATGGAATTTTTAAAATGCTGAAACCAGGAGATTCAGACTAAGCTTAAAGTTAATCAATCATAATGATTTAAAAATAAAAGCAAATGTTCTGTCTGCCTTGCCCCCCCACCTCTCCTTAAAAAAAGTTCACAAGACTTGCTAAAGATTAGAATAAATGCAAAGGAACTTTTCGGCTTTTTGATTTGGCTGATTTTCAAGTTTTCTTTTAATGTCTTCCTGCTTTTTCCTCCTTGACTCCGGCAAATATGCAAATGGAATGCGTTCAAGTATTTGTTGAGAATTAAAAGGAAATAATTGAATTATGCTTAAATCAAATGAAAAGCATTTGAATTCGATTCCAGGAAAGTCAACAGATTGGATAAATAAATACAGTGGGGATATGTAAAAATAACCGATGCTAGGGAAAATAAGGACGAAGAGGAAAGGCTCTCAGAGTGGACATCTGAATTCATTTCAGTTTTCTTTTTTATACTTTAAATTATGTTCAAGTATAACGTTTGACAGGCTGCAAGAAAAGCTGCCAATTAGAGCTGGATTTTCATGCTGGGATTAAGTCACAAAAATGCACAAAAATGAAAAATCTTTTAAATAAATGAAAACTAGATTTTCGACATAAAAGTTTTGTTTTTGTTTTAAAAAAGTTTTGCCTCTTTATTTTTCTAGAAAAATAAAATCCATAATTAATGGCTGAGATAAAAACATCTAAATCGAAAGAAAAGTTGAGGAAATGTGTGTGTAAAATTCTAAATTAAAGGATCAACTCACTTTTGTGTGGTAATTCCCCGAGGATGTGTTTCCACCCCAAGAACGAGAATGAATATGAATGAATGTGCATCGTGTGTTTGGGTAGCTTGAGTCGCTTGCATTGGGGATTTACCAGACCTAAAAAAAGGAACGAAATATAAAATGAAACAAAATTGTCCAACCAAAATTTATTCTGTTGTCGCTTTAGAATAGAGCAGCCACCAAGGACCAACTAAAAAAAAAAAAAAAACACGAAGGATAAAACACATAAAAATACAGATACAATTTGCCAGAAGTCAGCCAGCCAGTTGTTGGCCGAAAAAATTGTTGCTGAAGGACTGCAGTCACAATGGGCAAAGGGCGGGATCTTTATTTTAAAAAATAACACTATTTAACTTATAATACTCTGCAGAATTTGAATTGGAATAATATAAATAATTATATTTTCTAGATATGAGTTTGGGAACAGTCTGGGAATTTAATAAAGAAATAGGCGAAATATTCCAATAGAATTCTGATATTAAGCAAATAAACTTTGATAATTATCGGTAGTGGTCCGATATCTAGGACTCTTTATATGTTAGAATTTATAAGTATATATATATTGTCTGCTTATAGAGATTACATTTATATTTCAATAATTTCTTTATCGATTGAAGGCCTATCTTTCCTGATGTCAATTATTTCTTTCGATTATTTCGATATATCTAAAATAATATATAAATTTTAGTAAGAATAGATTTAATTTGATGTATACACGAATTTCTTTATGCATTGCCTCTCGATAACACCTTGTTAAAACGATCTTTCCTTTTCGATATTCTCGATATGCAAGCTAAACCCAATTAAATATCATGCGTACCCCCCATCGGAAGGGTATCAAATGATGCTTAGAAGTCTTCTCTTTTGACAGCTTTCCAGCTCATTGTGTGCCCATTGTATGGGGCGAGTGGAGACGAGCGTCAAGTGACTGAGCCAAAGTCACATGAGTGCAATTTTAAAACACTGAAAGATATATAAAGCAAAGGCAAACAACTGATCAAATCTCGCCGCTATTGCAATGGGCGTCGTTTTCCGAAATGACAGCTTAGATGTACTCCCATAAAAAAAATATAGACGGGAGGGTAGAAAGAAAGAGTAACCTGGCTCCCAGGCTCCCAGGCTCACTGGCTCACTGGCGACGAGGGCCAAGAACGAAGATGGCAAACAACTGAGGTTGCAATAAATCCCCGGCAAGACAAGCAAAAGGAGCTGGTGCAATTGAACCGCCTGCTCCTTGGTCCCTCCCATTCGTGCCCAATCCTCAAACGACCGCCATCCTTCGTCCTTCGTCCTGGGTCGAATAGCGCAACAGAATGTCAATTACTTGAATGTGAGGTTAGGTCAAAGCCATAGAGCCAAGGCTTGATTTTCATTTGGAAAATTCCCCAGCCCAGCCCTGGCCCTGGTCAGTGGGAAAAACTATTGGTAGCCCCTCCTGATTGCCTCTCGGTTACTTTGACTAATTTCGGGTTTGTTGCAGTCGGAAAGCAAATCGTCTTGCGGAAAGCAATAAATTTTTGTTCAGGAAATTTAATGGATTAGAGGGATGTGAGAAATTTTCCCTTGATTTGAGGTCTGATTTTTCATATTCAAGCTGCATTTCTTACCTAACCAACAGCACTCCTTGCTTGCACTTTTGATATGCACTAAGAGAAAGTGGGAGGCTTTTTAAACTCAATGGAAAATTAATAGGAAATTCTATTCTATTCTAATTAATAACAAAATTATAAAAGAAGTTTTTATGAATTATTTGAGGAACGTAAAACTACTTAAAACATTTCCCACCTTTTCCTATTTAACTTTTGTATTTAGAAAACAATTTGAAAATTTCTTTAGTTACAAGAAACATTTATTAAAGAATTCTATTTTTTCTTAGCAAAAAGGAAAGGATTTATACCTTACATATTTCTTTGCTTAAATCAAATCAAAATAAAATAAAAAAAAAACATAATTTACCATAGAAAATCCTTCATATTTCTGACAGGACTCAATTTTCCCAGTGCTTGGCTTTCAAAAAAAAATAAGCTAAAGTTGAGCACTTGGTTCTTGGTCCAAGTCCAAAGCGTTTTTCAGTGGGTTTTGCCATTTATCGATGGCCTGCTTGCATGTTTGTCTGTCAATTGGATTTCGTCCTGGAAGTGAGCTTTGAGTTTTGAGTTTCCTTCTTTTTTTGAGGCCCAAAGCCAGAGTCGTGGCACTTGGCCGCCTTTGAGCTGTGAACATGCAAGGGGCCGGCCTGGTCAAATGCCTCCTCGGCATCCTGGCTGGGTCTCGTTCCCGCTTGCAGGTTTCCTTTGTGCCTGTGGGCTTGGAATTCCGGCTTAGAATTGTAGTTCGAAAATTGTTCGCATGCCTGAACATCGCTTTAGTCGTTGAATATCTGAAATGTATAATCTCGGGTTGAAGGAGAAAAAAGTAACACGTGAATAATATTAATTAGCCAATTACCTTAATCATTAAGTAGAATCAGCAAAGGGTTAATGAGGTGGGCTTATTTGAATAAAAAACTTAAAACTTGTAGTTGTGGTTTTATATATATAATTCTATTTATATTTTTCTGGGGAAAATGTAGATGAATTTGATTTGTAATTGCTTGTTGTTAGAAAGCTTCTCATTTATATATTTAACAACAATTATTATATACTTAAATATGTGGTATAAATATTAAATAAAACTGTAATTTTCCTAGTTTTTATAAACCTCGAGACCAGTTAAAAAGTTTCTGCTTTGGTAAATCTCTGCTCAACTTGATAAACAACGACAAAGGAACTTAAACACAAAAAAGCCAGACCGAAAAGGACTCAGACTATGACTATAACAGGATTTACGTCGCGAAACCGCGCTATAACTACACTTAAATTAATTGGAATGAGCTTAGAATTATAAAATAATAAAATAAAAATAAATAATAAAAAAAGGCGGAAAATTATGAACTACAATTTGAAGTATGGTATATTATAATTTGTATGCCTTTTCTTAGTAACAAAAGTGCATTAGATAGTAGCTTATTTAATTAATAATTATTTTTATAGAATTAAAAAGAAATATATATTTTAGTACAGTAAAGATTTTAATAAAATTTGAGCAGATTTCAACAGCAAGGAACAAAGATTATTATATGTTATGAAAGTAATCTTACAAAAAAATACAACAAGGAAATGCAAAATCAATATAAATTTAATTTAGCAATCTTACAAGTATTTAAGCTTAGTTTTTAATACATTTTTCCTTAAGTGCATTGAGTGACGTCTTCTGGCTGTGATGGAAGAAGTCGCAGAAGTCGTCGCATCAAAATGAATGGATATAGTTTAAGTGTATGAAAAACATGCCCGAAACGGAACAACTAATGGATGGATGTATGGCTGGCTGGTTGGCTAAAAGATGGCCTGTGACAGGAGGGCCGAGGGGGGCGGAGGGCGGCGGTGGTTTATATAGCCAAAACTGTCAGATCTGATGCGACTACTGCTGCCATTGCTGCTGCTGCTGCTGTTGTTGTTGCCGACTTTATTCTATGAACTCAGAACGCGTCGCGTCATTCGCAATTTTTCTATTGTTTGCGCAGTGTTGTTTTGTTGTTCCTTTTTGCACGTTACGTCTGTTTGTCTGACAGCTGAGCACTGTTTATATGCCAGACATATATACAGATATGTATGTTTCATATATATCCGGCTATATATACGCATACATGTCGAGGGGTGTGTGCCCCGACGACTCCCTGTCGACGGAGTTCGCTCGTATTACCCTGTCAATCTTTACTTTCGTGAGCTCGTTTGTAACGTTTGCCAGGGGAGGGAGGGGGAAAGTGTGGAGGTGTTTTAGGTTTTAGGCTTTCCCTTTTTCCATTTTCCTCCAACTATATATAGTCCTGATTCAGGACTTTGACGGACAAGTGCGCAGCAAACTATTTTGGCTGTAGTTTGACTAGTGGAAATTTCGTCGCAATAGGAAAGTTTTCTATAATGGAAACTTCTTAATGTGATTAGGTAGATTATCATTTAATTCTTACTAAAATCTGGGCTTAAGAAGAAATTATAAACCCTTAATAGTTATCCTCCATATGGAAACCAAGCTCTCCAAAAAAAGGGAGCAAATAACGAGGAGGCAAAGAAAAAAACAACTGCGCTGAAGGCTTTGTCCATGTTCGCTGCTCGAGAAATGAGCAAAAATTCCAACGAAATGGCAACAAGGACTGGGACATGGGACATGGGACACGGGACACGGGTGGGGAACAGACACACTACTGCCTTGTGTGACACAAGTGACACTATTTTCTGGCTCTGCCACAGTGCCACAAGTAGAAATTCGCTAATGCTCGCCGTTGCAGGCGGCACCACCGGGGGATGCAGCGCCATGTTGCAATTATTATTTCCGGCTGGAAGCGAAAAATAAAGTTGGATATGCAATGAGCAGGAAGGGCAGAGCACAGCACACGCCAAGGCACACACAGGCGTGGCGTGCGAAAAAATGAGGCCTCCGCGAATAACACTCATACGCAGCGTTGGCCAGCCACAGTATAATCCCGTCGGTGATGAAAGCGTGAACTGGGGGCGAATTTTAAGCGGGTTTCTATGATTTGTTCAAGTTAATTTTAACTTATGGAACATTGGATTAATTAGAGTGTTTCAAATTTATAGAGGAGAGGGCTTTAAAAGTGATTTACGAAGAGAATTTTGGTTAATTTGCAAATATGTTCTATTAAATTGGACTATTATTTGTAGGAAATAGCAAGAAGCTGGCTGTTATTGTTTTATTTATCAACAATTTAAAGTTTTCTGATCAATTTTAAACTGACTTCTTTTCCACCTTTCCTTAAATTGTTTCATTAATTCTTAAAAAATATAGTAAAGCAATTTATTCAATGAATATTTATTATAAGGCATAAGATAACATATTTATAAATATTCCAAAAATCTATATATTAGATTGAGATCAGGCAAGGCTCAGTCATATCCATCACGAAGATATCTCTTTATCCTGGGCCTTCAGTGTCCTTTTTTTGTGTGGCTCGACTGCTGCCTGGATTCCGGCCCATCATCAGAGCCAGCGAAAAAATAACCGTACGTACTAGCTGGAGCTGCGACGCCGTTTCCTTCTTTTGTTTGTGTGCAGCGCATAATTTGCGAGACAAACATGCAAAAATGCCCCAGAAGTGAAAAAAAATATCCTACATCCCAGGATCCATGCATACATATATATATATGTATATATACATATATGCAGTGCGCCCCGAAAAGGGAGAACAATTCCCCGGCAAGTTGAAGTGCAAAATGGCGGGAGCAAAGGACTCAAAAGGGGCGGCAAAACCGGAGGTCCTTCGCACAGATGGGGGGGCTGGGAAAATGGGGTTGCAGGCTGAAGATTTTGAAGTTTTTGCGGCAGTGGCCGCCCGCCCAGTCTCTGGGCCGCTGTTCGTTTCGTTTCGCTTCAAGACGCAGAGTTTATCTTGCGCTTAGGCGCAACGGCCGCGAGTTGCAACCAACGGCTTCATCTCAAAGGCTCTTTTGCTGCAGGGTTCCAAGTAGCACTATGTGTGGTGCATTGCACTTGAAGAAAATTGTAGTTAAAGAACGAGAAAATATTATTATATTATTTTAGGGAATTCAGGATAAATAATGATAAGTTTATGATGCTTTAATAGTTTGAAATACATTAAGAATTTTGTTTTTTATATACAATTTTTAAGGAAAACAATGAGTCCTTAAATTAGTCTTGATATTAACGAGATCCTTTCATATAGAGCTGCCACAAAGTGCACTCGGGTGTCCTTAATCCTTCGGTTTTCTTGCAGAGAACACACGAAGCTTGCCGAACTGCAACGAAGTGTCTGCTTCGGCTTTTACGCACTCAAGGACCTTTGTCTTACTGTGCTAGTATCACTGCTTATAAGATATAAGACATAACTATATTTTCAGGATATATTTATAGTTATAAAAGGTTATAATACAAGATATATTAGGCACTTATAAAAGTATCCTGAAAATGTAAAATATGAATTACTAACTTTTCTAGTACATTTTAAAAGCATTATCACGTCTTCTTATAAACTAAACTATATATTTATTTTAATTTGCATATATTCCAAAAACCCCAAGACACTCAAATAATTTATCAAATTAAATTTAATTAAATTTAAAACTAAAATTTGTATAAAATCTTATTGTTTCAAATGTACTTGATTATTTGCACCTGCAGTACGTATTGGTTTTATGCCTCATAATATTTTATTTTTCTTCTTGCCGAGTGCCCGGCTCGGTGTGTGGCTGCTTTTGTGGGCTTTTTGACTTGTTTATGGCCATAAGTTGATTTCGGAAATGGAATTCTCAAAAAGGGATTTGGCTGCCGGCTCGGCCCGAAACCTCATTATTGGACTTCAAAGCGAATGGTAAATCCCGCGGCCAAAAAACCCGGTCAAAAATGGCCTCCGTTTATTTAAAGGAAAATAAACCGCACCGCCGGCAGCCAGTGCACACCAACCCACCATTATCTCTACACACACACACCCAGACACAACAAAAAATTGATCAATTTTTTTTTTGTATCCTGTTTCCCTCTTCATTGTCTCGGTTCCAAGAGCAGAGGAAGGATATTATTGACTAATGGCTGCAGTCGAGGGAAATTTATGGTCCTCAGATGGATGGATGTGTGTGTGTGCTGTGTGTTGTGTGTGTGCCTGGATGTGTGCGAGTTAATGAACATTTTTGATGGTAATTGAATGCGACGCTTGGGTTTGCCGCCGCAGTTATGTCTGATGAATTGCCCGCCGCCTCCCCACCTCGGGGCATAAAATATATAATTTATACATGCGATTGATAAGCGAAATGAATTTGTCATGTCTCAGAAATCTGATTCCCAGATGCTGATTGCGGGTTAAGAAGAAAAAATAAATATATATATATATATATATGGAAAAAATAGTAATAGTAAATAAGTAATTATTAAAATAATTTCCTGTCACCGCAATGCAATCCAAAACTTTCAATTTGCTTGAGAAAAATAATACAAATGAAAATGGAAACGTAAAAATGGAAACAAGTTGCAAATAAACAAAAAGCCAAATCCCTTGTAGCAACAGGGGAAAAAAAAGTAAAATAAAATAGAAAATACAACGGAAAGAAAACAGAGAAAAGGGTTAAAGTAGCAACCGAAAGAAAACAAAAGGAAAACATTTGTTTAGCACTTGAAAAATGTGCTCGACTGCACAGGGTACGGCGAAAATGCTGCGGCCCCTGATCATGTGGTTCCCCGCTTTTTCCCAGCCTTTTCCCCCCCTCTTGCCCCTTTGGAGTTGTCAACCTTTATATGAACATTTTTGAGCACTTTTATTTTTTTTGGTTAGGTTTTTCCTAGTTAGACTTTGTGAACCCAAAAGGGGTCTGCGTGTGCCTGCATTTGTCGCTTTTCTATATGGGTTGGACAGTGGTTGGGGTTTATTTTTAAATTATTAAAAAATTAAATTATTAAATTTATTCAATTTTTTAATTTAATAATAAATTTGGCTTTAATTTAAGAAATTTATTATAGAGTTTTCTTTGCCGTAGGAATAAATTCTATAGACATTTTCCTATAAACTAAGTTCTTAGAAATCAATATACATTTTCCTGCCAAAAATCTTAAATTTTTTTATTACTTTAAAATGATTTATAGAATTAAAAAGTTAATTCAGTGATTCACAAATATAACTCTTAAATATTAAGATAAATAAATATTATTAAACCTTATTCTACAGTTTATCCATTAATTACAAGAACCCTATGAAATCATAAATAGGAACCTATTAAGATTAAAGTAAATATTTAACTAAAACATACGTTTTAATTAAAATATTTTCTATATAATAAAAACTAAATATTTAAACTCCGTCCATGCCCCCAGAGACCACTGTGACTGCCCATTTTGTGTTGTGTTCGTCTTGTTTTTGTCACTGTGGTCACGCCGCTGTCATCAAGCCCCGTCTCGAAAATTCCACGCCTTGTCCCTTCATCGGGCAAACACAGCAGCGGAAAAAGGGGGATTGGGGAAACGAAGGGAAAAAGGCGGGGGGAAACTGAGGGGGGAAAACTTTAGGGAAAACCGAGGAATACAACATAATTGCAATTTGCGTAATTGTGCCCCTAAAGCTGAATGAGAAATGAGCGGCAACGAGTCGTGCTCGGAGTAACTGAGAGGCGCTCGCCGAGTTGAGTTTGCTAAGCGGCGCGGATGACAACGTGGACAAGGGACAACGGAGTCCTTACTCCGCACGGAGCTAAAATATGAATATCCGAATGTACTTAATAAACAAAAACACAAAAGAAAAGCAGCCAAAGTAAATAGCATGTAGTATGCATGGAAGGAGCGCCACAATGCTCGCATTTTCCCCCCGCTTCGAATTTTCCAAACCCACAGTATTTTTGTGGGAATGGAGATCCCTTCCATATAACCGCCCGCAAAAATTCAACTAGGGGTTTTCCGAGTTTGGTGGCTTCCGAATGACACCCATGGCAAACTGCACTGGAGTTTATTTGGTTATTTTTTTTTGAGGGGGGTTGGGAATATTTTTAATTTTAATATGCATGCCAGATGCCGCCCCGAGGCGTGGTTCTGGGTGGGGCAACATCAGCTGGAGTTTTCATGGGGTTTTTGTATCTGTTGATAGTACTATATATGTATGTGTTTTTTTCATCTGCTTTTTCATTGTTTCATACAAATTCGAAATTTACCAGGGGATTTGTATTTGCTCGGGACTTCTAATTGAAAAATATTCTATAGAGTTGACCAAGGTGAAAGAAAAAATCATTTATACGTTACCTTTCAGAAAGTATTTTATTTGTAGTGTAAAAAATATATAAATAAAAGGAAAGTTTAAAGTTATTTTTAGCCGGCAATCCGAGGGATATTTTAAAGATTTAATGGAATATTAAATTATTGTTCAAATTAAAATATTCAGGGTATATTTTTCTTGGTTTGTTTAACGAAAAAAAGGAGTTTTTTATACCAATGATTCTTTATGTAAATTTTGTTTTGTTTGATTGATGATTTATGAATTATTTTTGTATAAGATTTCTGCCATATTCTAATGAATCTGTTTTTTGGAAAATAGAAAAATAAATATATATTATTGTAATCCCTTGAATATTACCATAAGCTTTTAAAATTCTTGTTGAATAATTAATACTTTTTGAGCTTTATTTGTTAAACATATTATATACTTGTTTTTGTTTTTTATAAATTGATTTTATATTTAAGAGTTTGAATATATATAAAATATATTACAAATATATTATACATTTGAGTATATTAAAATATTTGGAGTATTTATATTAGATATTTCTTCTACTGGTTTATTATTTTGTAAAAGGCATTGCTTTAACGTTTGACAGTTTTTTTAATTCTAAATTATTTCCTTGAGGTTTCAATAATAGATAATAATTCACTTAACAAATCAGCTTTTAATCAACGAGGTATTTTTCCCACATTTTTCACATTTAATGTGACAGTTTATAACTTGGCGGCAAACAATGTTTGGACCCATTACACCTGCCACCTGAACCGGCCCTCTTAGACTTCAATTTGCCGCTTCGCTTGAGTTGTTGCCTTCACCCTTTTCTGGTTAAAGCCATGTTGTTATTTGTTGGCCAGCACTTTGTGAGCCAACTCTAGAGTTGGACGAGAAAAAAGGCAGCCAGCAAACACCAGGCGGGCGGGAAAAATAAAATTACTTACCGCCCCCGCCGAAGCAGCTGGAAAAAATAAAAAAAAAAAAAACCGAGGAAAACTCGTTGGCAAGCTTATTGTCAACTATTTAAATGCTGCAATTTCGGCCTTTTGTGCAGGCGGAATGTGTGTGAGGCCCGAGCAGCCATTACACTTGTGGCCATTGTTTGCCTTTATAGCCTTTTGTTGCATAAATCCTTTACAACAATCAAAAAAGAGTACGAGAAAATGGGGAAAAAGTTACTGCCGCTATCGCCACTCTGCGCTTCATGTTCTTGTTGTTGTCCTGCTGGTTGGCCGTGTGTAATTTGTCATTCACACCACGTGCTTGGCTGAGAGCAGGAAGAACCACTGCAGTCTGCAGTTCTTCACCCATTTCTACCCCTACTTTGCCTCGCGTTTCTTTGCACCAAACCCACTTTTCCAAACCCACTTTTCCAACCCACTTTTCCGCAATCCATAGCCCCCCCTACATCCAGCATTTTTAATGGCAGCGAATACACGCGTAAGACGCGACCATTTCCATAATGCAGCACAAGAGCCACCAGCATCTTCACTACGGATTGGTTGCACGTTGCAACGCACAGTGGTTTCAGATGTATTTATAACAAAAGTCTTATTTCACACTTAAATATTAGTCATATAAACTATTTAATAAATATATAAATAAATCAATAACGTCAAGAAATTAAAAACGACAAACAAAAATAAGACTCCTAAATAAGAATCTCGGAACTTTGTATTTGATCTTTTTTAGAATATACAGGAATTTAAGAAACAACAAGGAAGGAAAAGTATTTTAGGAAGCTGAAGTTTATATACCCTTGAAGTTTGCAATTTAAATATTGAATATTGAATTAAATATTGAATCGGAATTCATAAGCTTAAAATATTCGCATTATTTGAATCGGTAATTATCGATATTTTTATATAACAATTTTTGTGATAAATCAACATTTTAAAATCTCATAACTAAGCCAAAAATGCATTAATTTTAATTCGGAAAACTTTTCTACGTTAGTTTTTGTTAGGTTAACAAATCTGCAATCAATTTAAAATTTTTAAAAATTAATTTTTTTTTGTCAATTTTAACGATGTAACCCCTTATAAAATTTTGAAAAATTTTGTCAAAAATTGTTTTCTTAGAAACATAGCCAGTTCGATTCGGCTGTTGATGCTGATCAAGAATATATATGATTTATAGGGTCAGAAATGACTCCTTCACATCGTAACAAGCTTCTGACTAAAATTAGAATACCCTGCAAGGGTATAAAAAATAAGTATTTTATATGTAACAAAAAATTCAATTGCGCTTTTGAATTAAGCCCCTAAATGTCCTAAAGAATTTAGAGTTCATTTTATTTTCCTTCTTATTTAGAATATTTAAATATTATTATATTTAAAGAAAACAAAAAACAATTTAAATACTACTTTTTATGTAGCTGCGTTAACATGAAAAGCTTCTTAAGTTTATTAATGATCTTAGGAATACATGATTAAAAGTTTGAATAAATGCGGAAGTCTTCTGTCCGTTATTATTTAATATTTTATATATATATATATTATATATTTGTGAATTTATTTTTCTATTGTTTACATACAATATATGTATTAACTTCACCCACTGTCCATCCGAACGGAAAAGTGCAAAACTTTATGCACTCGAGCTGTATTTAAATGGTGTGTGAGCATTCGGAACCCTTCTCTTCGTGTCGCAGCATCTTTGAGCTCTTTTCTGTATTTCTTCTTCAGTTTCAGCTTGGCGCACTTTTGTTCTTAAAATTCTGCGTACGTGATCGAAATGTTTGGCAATGTAATACATTCACTACTTTCAGTGCTTATATCCACCCTCCTAAAGCAGGAATATAAATTTATTTAACCTTTTATTTTTTTTTTTGGGGGAAATATGTTTGGGAGTTTATGTGAATTTATGTAAATTATTCAGTGCTTTTTGCCGGATTAGATGGAGTGGAAATCGTAGCTTAGGGATCATTTAATATTAAATATAATAAAGAGAATTATTTTATTTAGTAGATATATAAAAATAAATGATTAAATCTTGACATCTTTATTGAGTAAAAACCAACAAGCGACTGACAATATTGTGTAAGCAAACAATATTCACTTATCAGCTTTGTTTTGGGTGCCAAAAATTTAAAGTAAACACAATGTCTTGATATCACGTATACGCCACCGGTGCGTATACTTAATTTTATTTATTTAAATGCTCATGCTTGGGTCCCCGGTTGAACATGATTAATATGCCTAATGGGTATTGTTTAGACATAGGCCTATGTGAATGGACACCAGGTGTAGGACCGTCTCGATACCAGATCGCCTCCGTCTCGGGCTCTTCAGTGACCTTTTGTCTTAATTACACACACACACTCCGATAGATATATATATAGACAACACCGGGGGCCCAGAGACGACCCATTTCAAGGCGAAAACCCCACCTAGAGCGGGTCTCCCATGCAAAGAAATATTAATGAGCTGCTGGCGACTTGGAGTGTTGAATAAACAGAAGGGGAAACAACAACAATAACTGGCGGGGGGAAACGGCAAACAACATTTTGTCTGCTCATAGATTTTTGATTCAAATTTAATTACTTAAAGGAAATTATACTCAAATTGGCTTTCAGCCTTAGCTCACGCAAGTGGAAAATATTTTCATCTTCATCAAGATATTTTTGGTGTGTGTGTTTCAGGGGGGTTTAAGGGAAAGTGGAGGCTGCTAGGGATGGAAGGACGATTGTTTTTAGGGGTGCTCTGTGCTCTGTGTGTTGTTTAATGCTATTAAAAAGGCTTTCAGGGAGAATATTTTTTGGGGTTCATTTTAGAATCAATTAATCTATTAAATTGTATATATTTAATGGCACAAAATGGTTCTTGTGGCTCCCCTGCTGGCCATTTGCCATTTGGCCATTTTGAGGCCTCTTTGGGACAAATTGAAATGGATTCTTTTGGAAAGATTATTTTGGGAAATGTCCTTTTGGGCTTAGCTTAATGAGGATGATGAGTGTGTAAGTAATTAAATAGGCAAGGAAAATTAAGAAATTTCTTTCCAAACTTTACTTAATACTCAAAGAAATGTATATGTTTTTTAAACAGCCTTTTTGATAATACCATAAATTCTTTAAAATACATTTTTGAATCATAAAATCTCTCCCATTCGAATATATTTATTATTTATTTTATGTTTCCCCGATTTTATCGTAATAATTCATTGAAACTTTGACAAGATTATCGGGGTAAGCCAAGGCAATCGGAAAGCCAATTTAGCCAAAACCAAAATCAAATATACGATTTCAATCAGTAGAAAAGTGTCAACCGAACGGAAAATTTGCCAAAATTTATAATTGTGTCAAGAAATGGCAAACAAATATGAGCAGAAATGTACGTTATATCTGCCATATGTTTGTATACTGGGTAAATCATAGTTCAAGGCTGGATTTAATGCATTTTACAGCCCGAGATGGCTTAGCACAAGGGCGAAAACCACTTGCGCCTGCCAGAACTGGAATAAAAATGCAATCTTTTTATATCTATGTATATATATGCAAGTGTGACCGCAAACAAACGTATATAAAAATGTGCAAGTATATAATATACATGTTCAGGACCGCATTAAATACAAAAATAAATAAAAATGGAACTAGGTTGTCCCCCCAGCTAAGCTGAGAGAGGGACAAAAAGGCCACAGGGCGGGAGGGCGAAACAGAAAATAAGAGCCATGCCTGACCTTGACTTATAAACACTTTTATAACAATTAATTTTGCATTTTTCTCGCCGCTGCTTATAATTCCAACTCACAGCCACACAGAACAGAAATCATTATGGCAAAATAAGCATAAAAAAGAAACGTAATAATAAAGAAGCGAAGCCCACTCGACTCGATGCAAATAAGCAAAGCAGCAGCAGCTGAATCGTTTGAGTGATGCTTGCGAAGCCGGGCTGAGTGGGTCAGTTAAGCCAGGCACATGCAAGTACAGTGAGCCCTGGCTAAAGGGGACAATGAGGGAGTTAATAAATGGGAATTTTTCAGAAGATTTTTCAAGCTAAAATTTAAAATTATAGCAACATTCTGCGTATTTGTAATTATTTTCAAATAGAAAAATATTAAGAGAAATTAAGAGATGTTTGTTAAAAGTATGTTATTATTTTGTATATTTTTTAAATGGAAAATTGATTGGAAAATATATTTTTCTATAGCTGGGCAATATATTCTTTTAGGTAATTTATTTTTATATATTCATTTTCACCGATAGTTTATTTAGTAGCTTAAGTTGTATTGAAGCTTAAAAAATAACCCCTATATTTATATTAAATATATATTCGGTTTAATATATAATATTAATCAATATATTATATATGTCAATATTATGCGAAAGGAATATTTCATATATCTTCATTAATATTTCATATAAATTAAACATTGTTTGAGTCTGTACAAATAATTTTTAATACTTTTAAGACAGTAAAAGGCTTAGGTAAGACTTTAGGTAAAATATTTTTATATTCTTTATGAGAAAATATATAAATGAAATATTATTTGAGTTAGTATTTATTTAAGGTTCCCAGTATCTCAGATAAATTCTAAATAATCTTCTTAAATATAAGTTTGACAAATTACCCTTAACAATTATCGTCTTTACTTGGCAATATTTCATCATTATTATCATTTTTTACTGAAAGGTAATTTCTAAAATGAATGGTGAATAATGAAGCATCGTTTTCGTTAACAATAAGTGCCTTCTGTACCCTCAGACCGCTTATAATTGCACACAATCAGGTGACTCTCAGCTAGTTAAAGATCTGCCCATGTGGGTAGGGCCCAAACCCCGCCCCAGCCCCCTTTGGCACTGCCACAAGAGTGACTTCGTCAGCACCCAGAAACCCCCTTTGCCATGTCGGAATCCACAATAACTATGCATGAGCTGTATGAAAGTCAAATAATAATGATTGGAACGAACCACAAAAACCGACTGCGCCACAAAATCAATAATTAAAATCGCTGCAAGGTGCTTCTCTTGATTACACCAAAAGATACAAAAAATAGGAAAAAATCGAGAAAAGTAAATGCTAACTCAAAAGGCAGCCACAAATATCAGCAATTTAAAAAAGATGAGTATTAAACAAGACACAAAAAACAAGCTTCAAGCGAAGACAGAAGAGTAGTAGTAGTAGTCAGTGATAGACAAAAAAATCTATATGTGTATATAGGAGAACAACGATACAGCATCATAGTTAGAATCTGAAAAAAGATAAAGCTTAAACCGCAAACAAAAAAATGAGAAAAAATGGCATCGTTGGATGCGCCCCAAGGTCAGGCGAGCGTTTTTTATCGTATTGAATTCACGGCGTTGAAAATGAGATAAAGAAAAATATGAAAAAATAATCAAAATAATAACTCTGAGCAATTAAAGTCGTTAGCAAAAAAAAAAAAAATAGCAAAGTGTTGCCACTAAGCGATGCTCTGACAGTGAAGAATTTTAATTGTTTATAGGAGAGGTTTTCAAGTTTAAATGTTAATAGTTACATAATTTAAAAATGATATATAAATTTATAAAATAAATAAAAGACTAGAAGACTACAAGTAAACAAATTTTCAATATTACAAAATATTATTTAAAATAGAAAAGTTTAATATAATACTCTTAACTATTAGTATACTAAAGTAAACTTTCGACTCTCCATAAGTTTAATTCTTTAAATATAGAAATATACATTAAAAAAATTGTTCGTTACTTCATTAACAAACCTTTTTAATGCCAGAAACCTATTACTATATATATGTATACAAAGCTTAGTATATAAAAGCTTTAATTAATTTAATTGGTTTAATTAAACCTAATATACACTTCTATATGACCTGTTACATGCAGCTGACCTAGTATCTTTCACATGTAAATTAGATGATAAATGTATAGCTGTCACTTTGTTATTTAAAACATATCTTTAAAGTGACTACGAAGATTAGGTACTAGAGTTAAACAAGGTTTTAATTTTATATAAACAGTTTAAAGACAATTTCAGAGTTATAACTTATATTACCTTTATTTTAAGAGTAGATGAAACAAAATGTAATAAATATAAATTACAAGAATGTGTTGGATATTAAACATAAATACCTAATATTTAGATAGTTCATATTTTCCATGCTCTTTGAAATATGTCTTAAAAGTTCTTTTGCAAAGTCTCAAATTAATGTAATTTAATTAAAACTGTGTAACTGGTATTATTCACATATAGAGATTAAAGACTCTCCTCCATTTACCGAAGAAATAGCCTCTGGGGCAATACAAATAGAGCAATCACTCATCGAAAACCCCCAGCAGCAATTGCATCGGTTTATGGCCCTGACACGTGTAAGCCAAAGGGCTTACAAACTTGTGGGATATTTTCGACGACTTGGGCTTTAGGTTCTTCTCACATCTTGTGTACTAGAAGTTATAACTCTCTAATCTGTTGTTGTTACGCTCTCAGGGTTGCTTTTTGTTTATCTGCCAACTTTGACAGACATCAGAAATGGAAGCCCAGCGAGGGGAGGCGACAAAAACTGGGTGACAGCATCCTCAAAACTATTTTACCCGGCCCGAGTGCCCCTCGCTGGAGGCATGGCTCTTGAATCTCCGTCCTCCCCGAAGATATTGCAAAATTTTTCGCACTCCCAAAACGAAAAGCGAACAAACGCTATTGACACAAGCTGGATAAGCTGACAAAGGTGCTAAAAAATGTGAGAAGATTGAACGCTTGAGCGACTCACCTGACTAACTGACTGGCTGACTGACAGACAGTTTATCGAATGATGGACGGCTGGGTACACTCAAAGACCAGTACTAAGAATTTTCACTTAAATCAAGTACATGGGGGGGAATAAGTACAAGCATTCTCCACTTAAGTTTACAACAATTCGATTGTAATTTGAGTTGGAAAGAAAAGAAAAATCAATTGAAACCGAGAGGAAATTGTCTGGGAACTAAATATATGGAACTGCAATGCAAGTTTAAATAGGGGAATAATTTTTTTAAATATTTATTTAGCAAGAAAATATGTTGTTGAAGGTATAATCTGTAATGGGGACATTTTTCCTTGAATTTTGTAAAGTTGCTCACAACATTTCTTTGGGTGTATCCCCCCCACACTTGGCGTTTAACGACTGCTTTTTAGCCCAGCCAGGCTGCTAAGTAACTGAAACTGGAATTAACTGAAGCCATATTTAGTGACAATTAGTGAAGACAACGGCAGCTTAACAATTTTGAATTCAAGTACGAGTGTTATGCGCCGAAAATGTGTAATGCGACACAGTTTTGTGAAACGCGAAACTCGGCGAAAAGTCGACAACTCTATCTCTAGGCAGGGGAATGTGTCGTGACACTTGGTACTTAGAAATGCAAATTTCGGAAGCCGTCTCCCATCCAGGATTGATGGGCCGAGCAAGTGTCAAACTAAAGCGAACCGTTTGCACCATGTAAATATGGGTTAAGCGAACGCTACAGTATTAAATAACAATTTTCTTTAATATAATGCAAGATTGCAGGAAAGCCATAATATTTACTTGGCTGCTTTTTTGCGCCATAAAAGTGTAGCTATAAAATAAAATTGAATGGAATAAATCTTTCGAGTTCAGCGAAATTTAAAATCAATATAAAATATGGCAAGAAAAATATGGCAGCATGTGAAAAAAATCAAACTTATTGACTGGAGAAGTCTTTTTTGGCTAAATAATTAGTAGGTTTCTTATGATAAAGTGTTAATTGATGGCAAACTTGAAGCTATATTTATACCCATTCATATATTACATATATGCCTTGGTAGTTCGTGACCTAAAACTATGAAAGAAACTCGTAAAACCACCATAACTGAAGCTATCCAGTAAACCCGCCCAGTTGGTTCTCAACCTAATGATTTATTAGCCAAACACTTGGTATTCTGGTGTTGGCCAGAAGGCAGGGAAAATACAAAAAAAAAAAATCTGTACCACGTCCATCTTTAATGACAACTGACAAGCCGCTCGTAACATACTACCACTGACTCCGGTCCCCAACGAGTGACATTGAGGCATTTAACGCGTTTATATTTAAAATGTATAGTATGACTACGCATATGGTGTCTGGCTAAGTACATAAATGTATGGGCATGGCTAAGTGTGTATGCATATGAGCCGCAGCCGCTTCTGCTTTTGGCCAACACAGCAGCACAGAGCACACACACTCGCAGTGCATACATAATTAATTTATAAATTGTTAAGACAACCAGCGATACAACACTTGGCCGTACATTTCTTTTGATGCTTTATCAACTGACTGGCATGGGGGTTGGGGGATGGGGGATGGAGACTGCGACTCGGCATTGAATGGGGTGCGGAATGGGGTGGCCCTGGGTGGCATTGGGCGGCGAGAACTGACAGCCAGCGTAACGCTTCGTTTGGTTTTTGCCCTGACAGCTGCCCCGCCCACTGGCGGGGGGCTGGGGATTCCGGGTATCCCAGCGATGGGCTGTACAGTCGGGCTGTCTCAATTAAGCGCAAATTGAATTAAATACTTTCACATGCGAAAACAAAGCTGGCCAAACACGCACACTGGCGGCAACGGCCAAGGAGACTATGAAGCGAGACGTGTTTTTCCTATTAAAAAGAAAAATGTGAATGGAGAGGACTTGAAAGGCTCCACCAGGTTCGGGCCCGGAAAGGAGCACTGCCTTGAATCTGGGTGAGATGAAATAACAGCCTGGCAAAGCCAAGAGATACAATGATAACAAATTGAACGTGTGTGCCGGTTGGAGCTGATGCTCTATCATTTCTTTTAGACTTTAAGGAAATCAGTGTTCGAAGAGGCTCTTCTACTAATTTTCCTAAAATTGGGTAATTTAAAAATTACTAAAATAAAGTTACACAACCAAAGCCTATAAAAATGTCTATATTTATCAAGTTAAAGACATTTGTGAGCCTGTAAAAAAAGGTCTTGATTTATTTATTTAATATTTATCTTGGCTTTCAATTCCCCAGTGTTTTTAAAAGCAGCTTGCCATTTTGGCGGAACCATTAAATTTATTGATTTATTTTGTTGCCAACGTATTTGAATTTTAATGCAATTTTAAGAGGCTTAGGGATCTTTGTATTTCAAATCAAATTGTTTCAATTTTGCTATTATGTTCATTCAAATTAAATTTATAATGCCAACTAATTGCATGGCTATTTCACCTATTTTCCTATAATATTATTAGGTGACTTTAATTATGAGAGAATATTGATTATTTATTGTTACAATTTTCCCAAGTAAACCAAGTAGGGAAGTGATTTAACAAGGTTACTTCGCTTAGATGAGACTCGTGGGACTTGAATCAATTTTCTTTAATTATACTTATACACGTTAATATATATATAAGTTTCACTTAACAAGATAAGCTGCATTTAATTAATGTTAATAAATGAAAATATATTTAAATACATATTGATTTAAAAGAAAATAATATTACAGGAATATATATGACTTATGCTTTTAAAATAAATTCTTCTATCTAAATACAGCTTTAAAGATCAAAATAAATCTAAAAAATATAACTTTTAATAGTTCAAAGTGCCACCACAAAATGTTACACCTTAAATACTAAAATCAAGATATATTGAAATGTTTTTCTCTCCCAATTTAAGACAAATTATGTGAAAATCGAAACGATTGCATAATGTTCCTCAACTCAAGCGTAGAACCTGATTTAAAGCGGCTTATAATCTCAACTGAGACTCACCCAGATACCCAAACATACCTTTATTCCCCACTCGAGCTCAAATTGGTTTAATTATATGGCTACGTAAGGCCTTTGGGTTCGCTTCTGGCCCCACTGTGCTAAGCCCTGACTGCTGCCCGTAAATCCGCAGAGCCGCCGAGACTATTACGTGGTTAAACGCACCATGTCCACATAGGTCTCAGATGGCAGATCTGCTCCGGCCAGTTATTCGCTCAGGCACACACACAATCAGTTGACCCACACGATGGAGCTGGGGGGGAGGTTGTTGGGGTAATCCAAGGGGGACATCTAGCAGATACACGGACATAGATACAAATTCAATCTTTTACTGCCTCTGCTTTTTTCAATGGCATCGCTTCACTTTTGTTCCTACAATTTTGCACTTGCCTTTGCCCAGCATCAGTCCATATACTATATGTCCTATTCCTGAGTTTTCTCAGTTGCTGTTGCTGTTTTGTTTAGCCATGTTTTGTTTTTTTATTGCCTTTGCTGTGGGTTTTTGTTTTTGGTGTCGCACACGTTTTTCCAACAATCTTCCGGCTGGTGTTCAGTGCTAGTTTTCCATTTTCCACATAGGGGAAAAAATTAACAATTTCCCTTTCGCCTTGTACGGGGACACTCTCCAAGAGCCGACATGATAATGATTTGGAAACTGAAGTTCTAGGCTTTGAGTTTCACTTTTATTTTGCTGAGAGTATATAAAGTTTTGGAAATCTTCAGAAGTTTTATAAGTTTATTTTAGCTGGATTTTTGAATAATTAAGATATTAAGGTATCTCTTTAAAGTTCTGTTTGAGGGTGTAAGTTCTTTAAATTAAGCCATAGCTTGCAAGGCCTAGGATACTATTTTTTTTGTATTAGTTTTTAAGTCCTTTAAGCTATACAAATATATTTTCACATTTTACTTAAATATGTAGGTTAATTTATTTAAAAGAAACAAAATGGAATCTATAACTTGAGAACTTATTTAGAGTTCTAAAGCTTTATAATATTTCCAGTCATTTTCTATAATTATTCTCAATATAAACTTATATTTACTTAGATTATATAAAATCCATTTAATTATAACTTAACTTAATTCAACTTTGTAAACCTTTTTCCCTCAGTGCATCAAACGTTCGTTGATTTTTCTGCGTTGATTTGTCTTGGATTTCTCTGTCCGTGTGTGTGTGTCTGTTGGTTCAGCCCTTAATTCATTAGACCACAATCGTATTAAGTCTGTAGTTGGGGCTCTGGGCCTGCAATTTCATTTCATTTGAGCTCAGCTCACAGTTCGGTTCAGTTCAGTTCAGGTTTTTTGCCTCCTTTCAGTCGTGACACTTTTTTCCCAGGGCATCGCTTACAATATCCGCACACACACAGCTGTGGGACATGACAGCTTTTGGCTGTCATGTTTAGTCCGCGCGTTGTGTTGTGATTTCCGTTTCCGCTGGCAATCCGGCAAATGCATGCGGTTGTCTCTTTCACGCTTTTTACGCACCGCACGCTACGTGTCGCCGCCAATAAAAAGTACAAACAAAAAAATATAACAGACAGCCGGCGGGGTAGCGGGGGCGGGAAAAGCAAAAAATAAACGGAATTACAAGTTATCCCCCACTCAAGCTCACACATACACATTCGCACGCAGGCCATAAAAGTCAATAACGTCGTTAGCAAAAAATAAAAAAGTCAAATTGAAAATATAGTAAGACAGCTGAAGGGAAAACGGAAAATAAAATAAAACTTGAGACATCGCCTCGCTAATAAATTCGTCACCGGAATAATTTCGGGGGAAAAAACAAAGGCAAAAAGTTAGAAAACAGCGTCGGATTAAGGGATGCTGTGGAGAGTTTCGACATTTAAATACTTAGCGGGGACATATTGTATGATTATATTTTGTTTTTGAAATCAGGACAATGTTTCATGTCGGAAAGCGGAGATTTATTCATAGTTTAGTTGTGGAAGGAAAGGAATGTTATTGCTTTGATTAACTTACCTTTGATTTATTATTAACAGTTTGTTTGTGATTTCAGGGTAATTAAATTGAAGTATTAATTTAATTATTTATATTAGCTTTTAAATATTTGCTTGCTTATTTGGGGCAAGTTTTATACCTCACTTAAATAAGTAAATTATTTAACTAAAAATTACCTTTTTTGATACTCAGTTTCCTTTAAACTTTCCTATTATTTAAATATTTAATTTATGAATATTTTTTTAAAAATATATTTGAATTCATATTTTAACCATATATTTTATGATTCATTTTTTGTATGCAAATTATATATATTTAATGAAGCTGAAGCATTTTACTGTAGAAATTATTTCCTAAAACAAAGACCAAATTTCCATAACTCTTCCAAATCATTCATAGGACCCTAAGGGCTATAAAACCCCTTGTCTGCCTTGAGATATTTATTCCTTTAGTCTCAGGCTTTTCCCTCCGAATTTTCCTTGGCATTTTCCCCATGCCTCACCACATAGCTGGGCATACCCCGTTTGGATTGCTTCTGGGTTATTGGGTATTAAAAATGTAGAGTCTCTAAGCGGATTTCAACATGCTTTATCCGCCGATTGCGATTGCCTTTCGTATTGGTATTGCTGCTCCTGCTGCTGCATGTGCCACAAAGTGTGTGTGAATGTGTGGCACCATGTGGGTGGAGGAGTAGTATCTGTGTGAGTATCTGTGTGAGAGAGGCGACGACTTTGTCGACGCCAACGCTTGCCTGTTACAGGAAATCAAAGCTTATCAGCGACTACAAGGACGACTGTCGTTGCGCTGATTTCGTTTGCGTTGCGTCCTCAGGACCTCCTCTTGAGCCACGCCCCCCCCCTCTCCATCCCTTAAATCCCCCCTTAAGCCCCCCCCTTACGCCCCCGCCGACACGCCACGCCATGCCACCCATGGCTCTTTAGGCCTCGCCGAGCTATTTCAATGCCACTCGAACTGCCACCCAGAATTGGTGGATTCCCTCCCATTAAATTACATGACGATGGCATTTCGAGCATTTGTTTTTTTTTTTTTTTTGGAGGAGAAATGCACACACACTCGCCCACACACACACACCCATGCTGTGGTAATCGCAGTGTGTGTCTGTGTGTGTGAAATTGATGTCAACAGGTTAATAAGATCTATATTTATGGCGCATTTATATACGTTTGTATGGATATATGTCTCCTCCAAGTGTTTTTCCCTCGTCTCATTCACTGGGTGTGTGTGAGTGTGTGTGCGGTGTGTGTGTGGTGTGTGTGCGCTGAGCAGATAAAAGATTATAGAGCTTCGCTTGAAGGGGCTTGAATGTATAATACACGAGGCCACACACGAGGTAAGTGGGCGGTTAATTAAGGAATGTTTTTTAAATACGTGAGCTTTGGAATTCTTTTGAAATGTATATACTCGGATACATTTCAATTCGCATGATTATCTGGAAGTAAGAGGAGTAGGAGGAGGTGTAGGGGATTCCCCGAAATTGTGGCTTATGGTTTCGCGTTAAATGGCTTAGAGTAAATAAATGCCAAATATGCAGATGGGGTTTCCCATTTGCAGAGTTTTATGGGGAACATATTTCATTTATATTTCCTAAATGCTTAACTAATTGGCCGCACATTCAAATAATATAAATACTGTATAAATTTATATATATTTCCAGTGACTGAAATTAATTTCGTAATATTTTTCTTATTAAAATAATTATTTAAATTGTATATTAACAGCCTCGGGTCTTAAACATATATGTTTTATTTTAAACCTCACATTATATACCAGCTTAATGCATTTAAAATGATAAATGCTGGGGTTTTATTAAATAATATCTCAATTTACCATTCAAATATAATTAAATACATTTCAATTCACATGATTATTCCTTGAAATTGTGAGGCTTAACTGAATTATAGCAATTATTTGGGGAACATACAAATTGCTTCCCATTGCAGGCTTTCACTGGAGTTGATTTCATTATATTATTTAAATAATTACACCACCTTAAGGATTTATTTTGATCAAATAAACACATTAAATGACAAGTCAGTAAATGGGATAAGCAATTAAATTTAATTTGATTTCATGCATACTGTGAATTTATAATAGCGCCTGTTGACATTTTACATTTATTTGTGTATTTTGTCAGAATATCTGAAAGAGCATTTAATGCCTGCAAGCTCACAAATATACACACATTAATCCCCTTTAGTGTCGACGCTTGATTAAATAATATTTATATCAATCCGCAAAATAAAGTCCTCGACTTAAGGCCAAACGATGGATTACATTGGATTTTTACATTGTAATCCTTAAAGTGAAGTTTTGAAGCGTTTTATTTGGAGAAGCCACACCATAAAAAAAGATTTTTAATTACAGCTCCCCAATCGACTTTTCCCTTCGCTTCCTTTCACTTCCTTTATTACTGGAAGCTCCGCCCTGCTCCTCGTCGGGAAACTTTAATATTAATACTTTGTTGAAATGGAGCGATGGCAGAAAATGAGGGGGAAAGCGATCATCGCTGGGGATATTGAGCAAAAATTTTTCACAGTCCATTTAATTTAATTAATTTTCATTCGTAATAAATTTTGTTTTCCTGCTGTGGCCAGGCATTCTCTCAGAAAAGCACCAACCAAAGACGTTGACTGCGACTACGACAAGAAAAAAGACGGTTAAATTTAAATATATATATAGGTATATATATCGCGAATGCCAATACTTCTTCGATATGACTGCGTACACACCCTGCTATGATTAACTTTTCCACTTAGTGGGCGGTGGGTGGGGAAGACGGGGCATAGAAACCGGGCTATCTATAATCAATTTACACAATTTCCTCGTCATTTCCGCGATGCCGGCTCAGATCCTGGCCCAGGCGAGGCGGGCTTTTACAGAAGTAACTTGAATTAGTCTTTGCTGATTGCTTTCAGCTCTTAGTCCTTCGTCCTTCGTCCTGCTCCTCCATCCCGATCCGTCTCTGTCATTTGGTGCCTTTGAGCCAGCCAAACAATGTTCCCTGTCAGCAGAAGTACTCCTATACACTAGACCCGGCGACGGCCAGCAGTTTTTGTTAGCCGCCGCTCAAAATAGATTAACATCTTCACGCAGCGGCAATTAAACATGTAGCAGACACATAGATTTTACCCCGGCACAAGTGCTTAGCTTTGTTCGGCTAAAAAATGCGTTGGAAATATTGAGGAAATCGAAGAAGGGGATACTCTTTTGCTACATTTTTAAACTAATATTAGGTACAATTTTTTAATTTAATTGTAGGTCCTATAAAATGTAAAGGAAAATTTAATGGTAGCTATTTTTACTTGATTTTTTATTAATTAACTTACTAGTTTATTAGACCCTTTCAGGGTATTATTATTTTACTCAAAAGCTTGTAAATCTGTGAAGGCGTAATTTCCGACCCTATAAACCATATATATTCTTGATCAGCATCAACAGGAGAGTCGAACTAGTCATGTTTTTTAAGAAAAAAAATTTTACCAAAATTTTTAAAAATTTTATGAGGGGTTACATCGTTAAAATTGTCAAAAATTGATACAAATTTTAATTTTTTAATTGAGTATGCAGATTTATTAACACAATAAAAACTTACATAGAACTACTTTCCGAATGAAAATATTTGGTTTTTTAGCATAGTTATGAGTATTTTAAATTTTTGATTTGTCGAAAAAATTGTCATATAAAAATATTGAAAGAATGCGAATATTTGGAGATTTGTTATGATTGATTTCCGATTCGATCTCATAATTCGATTGCAATCTGCAAGGGTATATAAACTTGGGAATTATTTATTTAAAAGTTTATTTTCTTATTTATTTATATACTTCGCTATTGGATATATCCTTCAGTGTTACAGGTTTTCAGTAGGAAAATATTCCTTACCTTAGGAAGTTCATTTTGGATCTCCAGACCTTCAAGATTGCAATATCTTTTATATATATGTTACATAGTATCTTTAGTATCTTAAATAAATCAAATTCAAACGTCTTCTATATTTAGTATTAATTATAAGTAAGTTTCTCAGAGTTCAAATTTTACTAAAGCCTTTTGTAGTTGTGATTAATAAACTTCTCTCGCCCAAATAAAATCCTTATTCCCCCAAAAAAGAAGTTCGTCATCCAGTTCTTTTCTTGGAACAACCACTTCCGGGGCTAAACTTACCCCAAGTGAGGGTATGCAGGACCAAGTACTGACCCCGCATATTGATACACAGACGTCGACGACGTAAAGTCGACTTAAAGGACAAGGGAACTCCGCCCCGTCCGGATGTGCGGATGTTCGGGGAAGCAGAGGAAAAAGGCATAAGACGACGGCAACTTTTTTTCTTCCTCCAGTCCTGGTAGTTGTGGGTTTTCCTTTATTTCCCCCGTTTTCCTTTCTATTTTCCTTTATTTTTTTTGTTGAGCTGTACGTTCGGTTTAGTTGTGTTTTGTGGGCGGCGCACATGACTGGAAATTATTTAAGCAGCTGTCAGCTTTGCACCGTCGCGCTTTGCCAGGACCAAAATGAGGAATCGGAGGAGATATATACATGTATATATGCTATAAGTACGTATGGGTCGGGTCGTTGGGGGTTAGCAAAAGACAGTCACAAATTGGCAGGCTGCCTTCCATGCTAGTTTGCTCCGTTGACTTTTTAAGCGCCAAGTGCGCACCCTGAACGCACCGAGATAAAAAGTGCGGAAATAATCTCTCTCCTCCAGTGTGCGACTTAACTACCCGTATGTCTGCATAAAAGTGAAGTTTAAGGATACGAAACGATGGTTTTCTGCCAAGTTCAAGTCTGCTCCCCACCGCCCAGACTAAACCCGAAAGCCCGAAAAAAAAAAAAACTGAACAGAAGCTTGGAATTCAATCAGCCAAGAGTTCGAAGGGTTAATTGAAAACTTGCTGGGTTTGTTGCTGCTGTGCATCACCACCGAGTGCTTTTATAACTTAAATTGAAAATTTTGGAGTACTTAAAACCAGTTCGGGAAACTTATGGTTCTTTGGGAGATTATCATCTTTAAATACTTGTTTATAAAAATCTAAATGGATTTTCTTGAGAAAATTCATAATAATAGTAACAGAAAATTATAGATTAATATAGTTTAACTTAGCTATATTCCAAATTCATACTTAATATATGTATTTCTTAGGGACAGATACTTAAATCAATTTTCTATACTTTCTATACAATTCTAACATTTATTATATGGATTAGTGACAATTTCCTGTCCTCTTAATAATTCTTTCAACTGATCATTAATAAAATATTCATCTTTTAAATGTAATTTGAAACTTCAACTCTTAATTTTACAAGTTCTTTAAAATGTATTCAAGTATTTAATTGAGCAATGACAACTTCCTCTTTAACTCCCAGAAAATACTTTGCTTATGGCTAACATTTCATCACCTATTCAATTCCATTAGCCCACCTATAGGTAATTGAAACCCTGTATCTTTATCTTGCCAAGATAAACGTTCCAAAAACTATTTTTCCCGCTTTTAAGGTAAAGAACATTTAATCAAATAAAAGCTTCCCCAAACTCCACCAACTCCTCTGCTCAAAAAAAAAGAAACTTTCGACTTAAGGACTTACCAGATGCATATTGCCAACACGCCACATCCTGGACGAAGGCGAAAAATACGAAGAAAAAAATGTCAACCCAAAGGAGCCAGAAAAAATAGATGGGATAACTTGGTGCAGTGTGGTTAAAGTCAAAGTTGCTATCCAGTTTCCACTGGTGCTCCCGCCGCTGTTTGTTTTGGGGTGTTTGCGAATTTATTTATTGGCGCAGACTGGCGTCGCTTTTGCCCCCAACTTTGGGTGGCTTTGGCGGCACCAGCCGTTGGGCAACATTTTAGTGCCGGCTTTATTTACCTGCAGCCAGAGTAATGGGTTAAATAAAAAGGTAACTGCTACCTGCTAACTGCTCGCCTTACCGTGCAGTACGAGCCACTCGCCGGGACAATGTTTTAACCATGGCTTTAAATGCTTAATTGTAAAATAGTTTTCCGCTAAGCGAGTCGGGGGAAAACTAGTGGAAAAGGAGCCACGTCTCCACACAGAGCTGACCTCCTGTTGTTTATTCCGGTGCTCTCCTCCGGTCGCCCCGGTACCATTGGCGTCTAATAGGGTTTTAATGTAATTTGTGGATCTAGATGGTGGAAAGCTGACTCAGGCGGTGCTGTTTATTTATCGCTGGAACCTTCGATTTCTTGGCAAACATTAATTCATTTTAATCGAGAGCGAAGCATAAATATTGGTTTCGAAAAAGGATTCTTTAATTCTATGGAATTATGTCCTTAAAACATGCTTTCTTCTTGGCTTCTCCAAATAATAAAGTGTTCTATGATTTCTTTTCTTTAGTACCGACTTAATATGTGTATTTATACCTCTTGTAAGGAATTTTCTCTGTTTAATTTATTTATAAAAATTGATGATTATGGTTAAGTTTAAAGCTATATATTTATTACATATTTATTTACAAATACCTTTTAAACAATCATCTTTATTTCTCATTTATAATTTTCAACACAAAATGAAATGGCTTTCATTCCTGTTTGAACCACATTAGTAATTATCATAACACCTTATATTATTAAATTATTTAGTCCCCAAAAGAACACACATTGTTGTTCCTGGAAATTTTGATATCGCACACCGGAAGCTACCTTCTCCACTAGTCTCACCCAATCTCCTTAGTATCCTTCCTAGTTGGTGGTGAATTTTTTACCCTGCCACCGCGGCTACAGGAGACTGAGAGCTTGGTAATTAAAGCGAAATAAAGTGTGGATGGGCGGCGGCATCCTGCTGGCAATCCTTTAAATGTTTGTCTAGCTGTTTGGAAGTCATCCTTATCCTTGGTCTGCACCCTTTCCGCTCCTTGTTGCTCCTTTTACTCACTCCATGCTGAGGCCCATTCTCATGTAGATGTTGGAGTTATGGGCGTGCCCTGCATAGTTCTTGTTGTTGTTTGCTATTCATCGTCCTCGCTGGGGAGGCTCCGCTAATGCACTGTAAGAAATTATAATCAAAATTTAATTTTAAATTAAGAGGAGAATATTTTTGAACTATAATTATTATTATTAATATGCAACTTTTTTTTTAACTACTTCTGAGTCAAAAGAAGACGTATAGTATAAGAATATGTGGAAAATATTGATTGTAAAGCTCTAATTAATACAATATTAAATAGTAGTATTAATAATAAAATGTATAAAATCATAATGAATACAAATGTTGATGATAAAGACACTGGAAATAGGAAAAACAGCTCATAAGGCAAAGGCAGCTAATGCAGAGTCAAGTTAAAAGCGAGTTTATTTAATGTAAACTTAATAATTTGATCCTACAATGAATGAGTGTGTAAGCTACCTAGTTTATCTCTCAGTGCTGTCACAAACGCAGTTACTTTTGTTGTTCTTGTTACTGTTGCCATAGTTGTTGTTGTTGTTGTTCGTACAACGTAAAATTAATTTGCACAGCCGTTTTTCATTTCGTTTGTCGCTTCAATGTTTAATGTCTGCGAATGTGTGTGTGTCTCACTGTGTGTGCCTGAGCGGGGTGTGTCTGTGTGTGTGTGGAGCGTTCCTTGCATATTTTAGCAAGATTGCATTCATTCCGAATTCATCGCTCTTATGCCCAGCCCAGCCCAGCCCAGCCCCCTCATCTATCCAAGCCCAAGCCTTTCCACCGCCGACACACCTTTCGCTTCAGCGCCTCCATTTCGCAAAAGGAGCTACAATCACTTACTACTTCACCTGGCGGCAGGATCTGGAGCAGGCTCTGGAGCGGGCTCTGGAGCTGGTTCGAGGGGTCGTCCGTCGGCAGGTAGATTTATATGTGCTTAGTTGCCTTTGGAACGTTTACCAGCGAATTTATAACATTTTTAATGCAAATTGGGACATGAAAAGAGTTAATTTCCTTTATGAACAAAAGGCAGTCGACATTTTCGGCTCGAGAGAGTCCTTCTCCTTCTGCTCCTTGGCATTTCTTTGGCCCAAGTTAAATGAATGGCAGACTTGACTTGCCAGGGGCTAGATTTAATAGTATTCACTTAAGGGAATTGGTTCGTTAGGGAAATTGGTAAGATTTTGTTTATACTTAGTAAGGAAATTAAATGTAAAAGATACTAGGAAATTTTTATATATATTATGGATATTTTGTATTCTAAATTAAAATTTTAATAAGAAACTAAGTGGATTATGTGGCATTGGTCATGAAATTTAAATTTGGTCAATTAAATTTCAATCAATTTCATAAAGAAACTAATTTTGTGATTTAAAATCTAATGGAAAACATTTCCATAACACAAATACAGAACAATTTTAATTGTATTTATTTTAAATATTGCTAATAAACCAATTTAGATGTGGATAAAACAGGAAATACCTCTTCAAACTATAAAATATTAATAGTTCAGAAGCTCCATTTTAATATAAAATAGAAATTATTCAACTAATAATAATAATTTCCATATATATCTATAATATAGACTATTTAATTGTCAAATTGAAACTATTCAACAGATTATAATTATTTCTATATATATCTATAATATAGACTATTTATATTACATATTTATTATATTTTTCTTGACTTGCAGATATCCCTCGATTGTAACGAATGATTTGCATGAATTTGGAGGCAAATTTGGAGCTGAAAGGATTAAGCAGTCGCATACTTTACGAGCCCAGTGAGTACCAGAAACGAAACTCATTAACATTGTATAAACCTCCCTGAATCGTGATATAGAACAGTCGATATATCATTTTACGGTGCCGCCATCAAAATAAACAACTTGACCAAAATGATACCCTTAAGCGGGCTGCAATAGCTGGCAATTTACCTCCTTTTTTTTTTTGGTGGTGGTGCCGTAAATTCCAGACAGACTGTAGGGAGGAGGAAGCGAAAAAAATTTATAGACAAACTTGTGCTATTGCAGTGGGTCGGTCGGTCGGTCGGTTGTTCGGGCTTTTTGGATGGCAGAACTTTTGCTTGAATATAATATTCATAAATTTAATCCGAGCAAACACTTTTCGCGTATTTCGTGCGCTTTATTTTGGTTTTTCTCTCTTTTCCGAGCCCCTCCCCATTTTTGTTTTTATTTTGTGCCGCCCACGTTTATCACTGAGACGACGTCAAGTATTCCACTTTTGCAACATTTTCCGGGTTTGGTTTGCCTACAGCCCCTTTCACTTTGCCTTCTCCATTTTGGCCAGTATCTGTGTTTTCGTGGCTAAGAAGAAATAAACAAAATAAATAATTCATAATGCAAATAGGCCAAAACACACACACACACAGAGACAAACCGAATGCCAAGGCAACGGGGCAAAATAGCAGCCCGAGGCCGAGGATTGCAACCCGTCTCCGGCTTGGACTCGCAGAGGGTTTTGGGATCTGCTCCTGGCACTGATTCTGACTCGGACTTGGAGTCCTCCACCTAGCCCACTAACTTGGCCAATTCTTGCAGGCAATCTGGCCTGTGTACATAAGCACTTTCAGGCTAAAGGATTATCAAACGAATCAGGTATTCCGTCCATTGTTGGCATTGCCCAAATGAAGGATCTCCTCTGCTTGGGCCCATAAACCAGTGAAACAATCACAAAAAAATAAGAAAACCATAAAAATGTCAAGTGTTGGTGTTATACTAAAGACACTTGGAGAAAATACGGCGTCGTTTTATAGCAATTTATACTCTTTTTGTATTATTAAAAGGGTTGGGTTTAAGTTATTTGGTTTTTTGTGTAACGAAAGTTGCCTTTATAATTTTTTTTTAGTTATTTCTTTGTTCTAAAATAGTTCTATTAATTATTTGTATTAATCCTCATTTTTATTTGCTCAAAAACTGGTTCTCAAACTAAATTATTCCCCATTTAGACTCCTTCCAAATTTAATTAAGTTATATAAATACATGAAGACCCATCCTAAAACACAATTTCTTAGACTATAAAGAGTAAATTCCACTTTCGCACAAGTTTCTTGTAAATTAACACCCCATCTGTCTAAGGTTCACCCTACACTCTCCCCTAGAATACCCTTCCTTCTTTTCAAAAAAGCGTGTCAAGTTCGATGAACCTTTTCTCGCTGTGCACTCTCATTCCGGTTGAACTTATGGCCCGTGTGGCTAAGCCACGGTTAAGGGTTTTACGGCTTTAAATAGTCAACCAAGGCTAAGCAGGGGCCGCAATATCAACATGGTGAAGAGGGAGGGGAGAGTGGAAAGCTGAGGGAAAACACCGCATATATTAAATAAAAAATGCAAAATCGTTAGGGCCGTCACTGGGTGATGAGGGTGACTCTTTCTCTCTGTTGGCCAGGCCGTGTGCAACTAAAATAATCAAAAAAATAAAATAAAAAAGGGGAAAAGTAGGTGGAAAAGCCAGAAGAAGCAGAAGAAGCATTACCAGTAGCACAGTAGAAGAACAAGACAAGGCAGGCGTAATCGCCAAGCAACACACACACTCTCAGCATGGTAAAAAATTCAACAAAATCGGATTAAAAAGTGCTCACGGGTTGAGCAGCCGAGCAAAAGACCAAAGCCAAAGCCAAAAGCGGCTGCCAGAACCTCAGAAACAGTAGTAAAAAACAAAAAAATCCCAACAAAAAACAAGGCTTTTCATAGAGTCTGGAGACTAGAAGATACCTGGTAGTTTTTATAAGGTGGGAAATTATTAGAGATCAAAGAAATGTCTAGCATATGAACTTAGCTGCTCTCTATAAAAGTGCTACAGAGGTCCTTTATAAAGCCATAAGTTTGCTTTAAATTTTTAAGAGATTTTAAGGATCATCTTCGAGCTTTTCCTGGTTTTTCCTTATTTTCTCAAGTAGTTCCATAGGACTTTGGTTGATTTCGTAGTGCATATATTTTTCATATCTTCATAAATCAAACGGAAAACTATATTTCTTAAAGGAAAATATTCAAAAACTGTTGCCTAAATAATTTATACATCTTAACTTCTTCAATATTCATTTAAGCATTTCTTTAAGAACCCAAGGAACCAAAATGTGGTTTCTCCCATATAAATTATTATTATAAGTATAAAAAATTATTATTTCCACAAATCCCTGTACAATATACCCGTTTTACCCTTAACAAATAAACCGAGGTATTTGGAAAAACCCCACCGAAACCTTTGGCCCAAAACCCGCCTCAGCAAAAGAGATACAAATTGCAGTAAGACGGTTTTTTATAGTTCAACGATGGATTTACGATGTTGCACGACTTTGAACTACATTTGCAATGCGGGAAGAGAAGGAAGGGGTAGGGTCGGAAGGGTTTTAAGGTTGAGGATGGAAAGCGCCACCCATCGCGGTTGGAAAATCCCCGCGGACTGCTTAAGTTCGCCGGCGACTGGGGTGCTGAATAAAACTGTTGGTGCTACTACTATATCTTTCTATATCTGGAGCCAGCTAGTTTGTTAACAGCTAACCAGTCGGGTGTGTTGTTCTGTTCCACCGGGTGTAACTGTACTTGCCTGCCCGTTCGACCGTTACGGCTCGTAAAAGTTGCAACTTTTTCTCCGGAAAATCGTTAGAGGGGGAAAGGGGGCAAAGGTTTTCCTGCAATTTTCCTCCATCCCTTCAAAACACTCAATGAACTACAAGTAGATGCAAAAAAGGCTGAGGCCAGGCGGCAAGGAGCATATAATACGGCCGTAAACTGGAATGCTACGTCCGCTGCAAGTTGCAACAAAATTGCAGCCATGTTCTAAGCCGGTTTACGGTCGCACCCACTGGGCAAATATTGCGAAGGGATGGTCTGGCGGGGGTGTGCTGCCTGATGGCATGCCTCCCAAAGAAAATTACGGATTCAAATTAGCGGCACTCAATCTCAATCTGGAGAGAGTTCGGGCCGCCCACTCAACCGCTGGCTAATGCGTTTTATGATGCCCACTTTATAGAGCCAACTTACCCCAGTGCAGGCAATGAAAAAAAAAAAACTATTTGTATGTGGGAAATAATCTTGATTAAAATATATTTATACCCTTGCGGGGTATGATAATTTAAGCCACTATGAAGGAGTCATTTTCGACCCTATAAACCATATATATTCTTGATCAACATCAACAGGAAAATCGAACTAGCTATGTTTCTTAGGAAAAAAAAGTTTATCAAATTTTTCAAAATGTTATAAGGGGTTACATCATTAAAATTGTCAAAAATAGATAACAATTTTAATTTTTGT
This sequence comes from Drosophila bunnanda, assembly GCA_035046265.1. Classification (NCBI taxonomy): domain Eukaryota; kingdom Metazoa; phylum Arthropoda; class Insecta; order Diptera; family Drosophilidae; genus Drosophila; species Drosophila bunnanda. The sequence continues at coordinate 13,499,394 of JAWNOB010000075.1, forward strand.
AAATTTTAAATGGAGTTGTTAACCTATAAAATACTCACCTAGGAAAGCTTTCCGAATTAAAATAAATAATTTTTTCACTGAGTTATGAGTTGAGTCGATAATTATCGATTAATGAAATGCGAATATCTTTAGCTTTGTTAAGATTGATTTACGATTCTATCCTATAAGTCGATTGCAAACAGCAATGAGAACATAACTTTCGGTTTTTCGAAATTAGTTTCCTTTGTTGTTTGTAATATATAATTGTTAACAGAACTACAGAAACGATGCGCATTAACTTAATATAAAATGAAGTTATTGTACAAAATTAGTAATTTGTTTTTGTTAATTTGTTTATTGCATTTTTCCTAATTTGTTTCATAATAATGTTCAATTAAAATGAATATAATTAATTAAATAAATTAATACAATATAATTTATTGTAATGTTGGCACTTTGCAACCATAGGAAACAGTTAATGTTTATGAACCTTAATTATGACCAACAATATGCCATAAAATGGAGCAATTAGTATCATTTTATTGCATTATTTTTAGTATTAGTATTTATTTATCAATTCATTCGAAATAACGTTACAAAATACAGGACTTTCCACGCAGTTTTTATCCTGACACATAATTGTCCTCTCGATTCATAACTTTACCCCTCAGTGTAGCCAGCTTATAGCCCCCTCCCGTTCCTTCGAACCGTTCAGCCCACTTTTATGCAATTTAATCAACTTATCGCGTAAAATGCACAAAACGTTTTTCTTTTAGTCCGCCCAAACCCCTTATAGCTTTCCCGCAATCCCATCCCCCAACCGCACCGCACCGTCCCGCCCCGCCCCGCCAAAAATAAACCCTCCGCCAAAGTAATCAATGATTTTTCAGTTTGTGCATTAAAATGCAACCCACACCAGGGGCTCACCCACCCAGAAGCCCAACCCATTTTAGCCACATTTTACTCATTGGCTCTGTTGCTTATTTAGGGCTAATTAAGTTTCATTTAATGGCTGCCGTTGAGCGCGAGGTGCCGAGGTCACGGGGTGGCTGGCGGTACTTTACAGTTTAGCAGTTAGTTGTTGATGCTTTGCCATACAAAAAAAATACAACAAAAACTGGAAAAACAAAAAGAAAATAGAAAATTTCCGCGTGCCGCTTTTTAACTTTTCCCCGAGTTGGCAATTGAAAGTTTCATGCGGCTGCGGAAAGGGAGATGCGGATTGGGGATTGGATTGTGGATAGTGGGATGAAGTGCACCCAGCGGGTGGACGGGCAGTCATCTATATCTATATCTATCCCCCTTATGCAATTTAGGGATTTTAACTGAACTATATAGCTAACTTTTGTTTGAATGATCCAACGACTCTTGTTTAGACAGAGTTTTGCTTTATTTCCCCCCTCCCGGCTCTGACTGAGTGTTTTTATCGTTTAAGCTTTTGGCTATCGCTTAAAGAGTTTTTAATATTCTATTATATATAGTCAATAATTGGTAGGATTTTTGGTTTTGATTTAATCAATTAAAATGCAATCAGCTAAAGCTGGGAATTAAAAGAGCTTTAAATAATTTATGGGGATTCTATGAAATATTAATTTTTATTTAAGAAAAATCATCCTAAATGAAGCCACGGTTACCAGCTAGCTCTTATAGTTATATGTGCAACTACAGAAGTGTTTATAGTTAAGTGTCCTTAAAGTCCCCCTGTGGTATCTGTGGGTTTTTATTAATATTGATTTGAACAATCATAATCTTCTTGGTTTATTGTTTTTAATTCTTTTTTTTTTAATAACCTTTAATTACCTTTGTTTTGATTACCTATTTTCCGGCTTTACATCTCCCTAAATACATCATAATCTCCCATGTAACCTCCAATAAATCCGACCACCACAGAGAAATAAAAAGAGTCTCTATCACAGAACAAAGTAAAACATTTTTTAATTAAATAAATTAGCTAACCACAAGCCAGCCTTGTTGTTTCCTCTTCGGCTGCCATTAGTCTCTGTGGCTGCGATTCCATAGAACGAGATTAACACAAATGGCTGGCAATTTTCGATGGGCATTTAATGTCTGGCTTCAGTACAAGACTAATGACGACCTTCGAGGGGGTCAAATCGGAGTAGCCCTGCTCCTCTGTGTGCCAGCAATTATGGGGTATCTCCATCTCTCTGGGTCTATAATGATGGTTATCTGTCGGTGGGAAGTGAAAAGTGTTTCCAGTTCCCCCCAACGATTTCCCTTCGTGATTTGAATCATTCATGGCGATGATCCGCCATATAACTAGCCGAGTTTAATGATTTATAATTGACAGAAAACACTTTGTTCTAAAACAAAAACCGAACCGAGAGTCAGGTTAGCCAGTCGGTTGTGTTTGGTCATTATTCATTATACTCAGTGTGACTAGGGGAACCGGTTCCTGTAAGGCATTTCTTTCAAGTGCACATACACTGTAGGTTCTCGCTCACCCTTTACTGCGCGAAACCAATTCAAAACCACACTCGGACGAAACAAGTTTTCAAACAAACTGGCTCGGCCGGCCATTTGAATATTTATGAATTCTAGTGCAAAAAAAAAAGAATTAAACAAAAAGTAAATAAAAAAACCCAAAGGAACCAAGAGCAAAAGGGTGGTGAATTAATGGATGCTCTCTCGTTAGAAATAATGTTTAATAAGTAGTTATAAACTATATAAAAATATTAGTAATCTTCGTGTGATGGCTGAAGGTTAAGATGTTGTAAACTGATTCCTAATTAGTAATAAATATTTGTTTTAAGCCCCAGATTATTCACAAGTATTACATTTTTTCTATAACTTATTTTGAAACTGACCATCTTTATCTATGTTTATTTATAATTAATAAATATACATACTTAATGTCCAAGTACATTTATAGAAAATGTATATAACCCCTTTCGAGGGTATAGGCCCCCCCCATATTTAATGAGTAACCAAACCAAAAATCAACAATTGTAACTCATGTACATCTTTATTGGTTTTGCTGTGGTCTCATATTTGACTTCTTCATTCACACCTCTGTTGGAGAATGAAATCATAAGTTATGGCGGCACTTAAAGTGCCCACAAAAATGCCAGGTAAATGCCGTGAAAAAATTAACCGAGACAAAGTACTTTGAAAACAGTTACAAGGTCAAGGCAGCCGCCGAGCCAGTCACCCACCAAACCACTTGATAAACAAAAAGAAAATAAGTGTAGTAATAAAAACAATTCAAATGCAATTCAATAGTCAATAGCTGAAACAGCTGTTTCTTTTTTCTTTAAGCATTTGACGCGGTACGCCTGCGCACAAAATATGCAAATTTCTGTGAATAAAAGCTGTGCGAAATTGCAGAAACTTGAACAAAAGACAAGCGGCAACAGCTGACTCTGACTATGAGTTTGAGACAAAGTTCTATCATTTTTATGAAAATTTGTGTGATTATGGTGGAATTAATTTATAGTTTTCTTGCTTGACGGGAGACGACAGAAGTTTTCGTAATAACTTTAAAATTAGGCAAACTATAATCATCACAATTAATTAATTGAAATTAGTTTCTCAGCTTGCAATTAATTGCCATATTGCTAAGGAATTTATTAGAAACAATTCTGTAAATAAGCCTACAAGTAATGCATCCTGTTACGTGGGGAATTTCATAGTAATGCTTAAAATACTTGTAGCAACCGGCAATCAAAATACTTTTAAATGGAAAATGAAAACTAATCCGACAGTTCTTGTTTTTAGCTGCAAACTAATTATAAAATCCTTCAACAAAATGATACAGTTTCTCGATAAATATAATTCAATTAGCAAATGTCTACAATCTGTGCTAAATCAAACACTGGCCGGACATATCAAAATGTATTCAATGACAAACTAATTGAATCTTTGTGTCCCAGACAAAGTGAAACATTTTGGCAACATTGTGGGCAAGGTGAAAACGTTGTTATTTTACACTTGAATTACATCTGCTTGTAGATACATGTGTATCTGTCCGAGTGCAGGCAGGGACAACAGTGCGTATTAGTAATTTATATGCCTTACTTTGCCCAATGTCTGGGCTTGTTCACTTGTACATATTCGAGTGTGTGAGCTGTGTGTGTGTGATGATAGAAGTATCCGGATTATCAGGCCCAGAGTGAGCATCTGGCCAGCCCATATATTGGTCCTGGTGAAATATTTGTGCTCATGCGGGAATTACTTAAATTGTTCATCTTTAATGCTGTTAATAGTCTGCAATCAAGCGGTTATTTGTTGTCCTTCTTGCTGTTGTTGATGTCCTGCCATGCCCCAGTCCCCCCTTTGCATATTAATGCAATTTAAATAGGAGGCCAGGGAGGCGAGGGTACCTAGCTTCATTTCCCTAAGCCCAGGTTGTCTGGGACACGGGCCACCACCGACATCTTGGTTGTCCTGGGAACTGGAGACTGGAAACTCGGCACTGTGGGGACCTGATGTTCTTCGGTCTCGTCCTGGGCGCCCACCTTGATAATTCTGCATTTATAATGCTGTCAAATGCATTCAGTGTTGTTTCTGGCTTTCACATAATTTAGTTTGGGAGACGTGAAAGCGGTCAGGTGCATGGAAGATAAGTGACAGGATTTGTGAGCCAAAGACAGCTGTGTGAATTAGTTTGGAATAAGGCAGTTGGGTTAAGCAGTTTGAAAAGCGATTGATTATTTCTTTAGATACTTTAACAATTTCAAAAGAATTGTATTTTACTTGAAATTAAAAGATATTTTTCACTTATGAGATCATATTTGATATGAACTCGGGATTGCTTCTTCTGCAGTGAATTAATTTAACTTGAAATTGGGAGAAGTTTTGAATTTATGAAGTCATCATTTAATATTTAGCTGCTAATTAAAAGAGAGAATATATATATATCAACCAAAACAGATTTTCATTAATTGTTTCACCCACAAGTTACTCCGCAAATTACTGAGTAATTTACTAGACTTTTGTTCAGCTATTTAGACTATAATTTCGTGCAGAATCGTTTGTCAGACACTTGAACTCATTTAATTGCATTTTCGTTACTTGTGATCTGCTATTTGCCTGGCAATTGTCGATGACTATTCGATCTGGCTGGGAATAAGATAAACGAAACCGGTTTTAAATACGTTTCCGACCAAACAATATACACGTATACATTCAGATAAATATGTCAAGCTGTCGATCTGTAAATCTGTCTGTACAAAGCCTACGATTGTGTTTAATACATTATATCTGCGCTTATTTATTTGCTGGCTAATTTAGTAAATAAGCCCAGCTAAATTAGTCTCGCACATCGGAAAGCTTATTTTTATTACTCATCAATTATGGTGGCTATGGAGCAATTCGATTCGATTCGATGTTATTGAATCTAATGTCTTACTCGGACCCAACCCTTTTTATTTTTTGGTAGTAATGCCATAAATTCCTGGCCATATCTGCGGCAGCCATGTCTCAGGCTTAAAGGGGTTAACCGAATGTCTGTGTGTAATAAACATTTATGGCTGCTAATATTGAGTACATTGAACCGTCGCAGCGGAATGAGACTCAGGCAAGGCTGGAATCGTCCTAAGGGCCAAGTTCAAGACACATAAATTACATTTGATTATCAAAAACAGTTACCAAAACTACTTACAGCCATTCTCATACTTTCTGCCATAACTTTGAGCCCAACACAACAGGGTACAAGAAAACAGAATACAAAACAAAAAAAATGAAATAAAAATACGAAGGAATACCGTTGAGTAGATGAGAATTCAAAGGAGAGACGCCCACAAAACTATGTCAGTCAGTATCTTCCCCTAGATTTTCCACATCCCCTCCCTGAGGTTCGATGTCAAGTTGCCTTGTCAACGGCAAAGTTTTCCCCACTCACACACATATATGCCGCTGTGGTGGGGCGATTTTCTTGGGGCTTTCCGCCGGGTTAGTGAAGTGTGGCGTCTGCATAATACGTATTTAGGTTTCAGGCGGACGGGTATAAATTTCACTTTGTATATTTCGTTGGGCCCATATTTATTTCCACTCGCCCCCTCCCCGCCCCCTGTATGTCTCCTACCAAAGCATTTTCAATTATATACACACATTTGTACACACATCCACGCATGCATAAACAAAGTCACAACAACAAAGTCGACAGGTTGAAGCCGAGCGCAAAAAGCCAAATCGGAAGCAGAAGATGGGGGGGCCCGGGAGTGTGGGCTGAAATTGTTCTGAAAGGCAGCCGTGGCAGACAAAAGTTAACAAAACACAAAACCAATTTAACTTCTTGATTTTTGGTTCATTTTCATAAATAAGTGAAAAAGCGGCAACAGCAACAGACGGAGCAGAAGTCCCGGCATTTGGATATATCCTCGGAGCCGTCTCCCCCATCCAAGCTAACCTTAATGCCTTTGCCACGCTCTTACGCCTTGACACAGGAAAATCCCCGATCCCCAATCCTCAATCCCCAATCCGAACTCCTGTCCTGATATCTGCCCCAACCCCAAAATGAGAGCCCCAACCAAGCGTCCTTGGCTGTATGGAGAGAAATAATTGAAGTCCTTGTTCATAGCAATTTTTTTATATTTATGCTGTTCAGCCAAAAATTCATTTCTTTTAAAATATAATCTACAAAATATATAGTTTATTTAAAATATATTGGGAAGAGTTATTTTACACAAATATTCGCAAACTTATATTAATACTTCTCAAGAATTCCTTATTTTAAAATGTAAAATGAAATGTTCTTTTGTATAGAAGTCCTCTGCTTACATTAACCTTTTTCTGTATTTATTTTTTAATTATTTATTTTATCTTTTATATATATTTTGTTGTGTATAAGCTTTTTCTCTCAGTGTTCTTTTTGCAAGCATCATCAGCTGCTTTTTGTGTGCTCATTACGGCAACTTGACATTAATAGGCAGCAAACAGCAACACAAACACACATCCGTATGTACGGGCATAAATATATATTACATGTGTGTGTGTGTGAGTGTGTAAAAACACACACACATTCACCCACAAATACAGTGAACAAATAAGCCCTGCTGGGCTTTCCTTCCCATTGAAAATAATTAAATTTTCAATTATAATCAGGAGTAAATGTGGGAATTTCTTTATATTTTTTATTTTGTGGCCTTTTTTCGCTTTGTTCTCTGACGGGTGAAGCTGGGATTATGAAGGGAACGGCTTGACATCTTTATGATATGGGAACATATATTATACAATTCGATATCATTCATTTTTTTTTTATTTAAATACATATTTGGTTGTTTAAGTTTAAAATTTAAAGCGAAGAATAACCTGGGCCTTATTAATTGAATAATGTTTCAGTAGATTTTTAATTTACAAAATGTATTTTGAAATTTGTAAGGTTAACTCTACATTTTCCAAGTCTACCAGTATATTTCTCTTATTTATTTAATAACTATATTTTAATATTTACACGAAAAAATCTCATTACCATTTACAGATTGATTTAATTAAATGTACTTGCAACATAGTCAGACTAGTCTTTTTGTTATAAATGTAAACTTGATTTTGAAATTGAGTAAACTGGTAAATTAAGCAGAAAAAAAATTACCATAATTGTGAACATTATTTGCTTTTCGTTGCATATCTGGACTATGATCCCTCTTTTTGCCATCTCTCATACACAGCCCCATGTTTAACAAATAAATACAACGCTGGGGGGTGAAAAAAAGACACAAATTTTCAGTTGAAAAGTTTTTGCTAAACCGATTTTCATTTGTAAACAAAAACCTTAGTTGCCCGTCGTCTATGCTCTAAAATATTATTTGCATTTTGTGCGTTTTTAGTATATGCGAAACAAAGTTTTCTGTCGATTCAACTACAAAAACACGCTTCAGCATATTTCGCCCACATAGAGTGGAAAATTTAATTTTCTATTAATTATTATTCGCACTTTTATGTGTGTGGCCAGGCCAGGAGCAGGCACAGGAGCTGGGACAGGAGCACTGCCAGGATCGGGGGCAGTCTGCCCTTTGCTCCGGTCTGCTAAAGTGGTCAAAGTTTTATTGGCTTCTCTTTGGTTTTTGTTTAATTGCAAAATACCATGGATGCTGTGGACCAACTTTAACTGCAGACCAGTGACCAACGTCATCTGCTTCGTTTGGTCCAAGACAAGGAAAGTTGTTTATGGCGCAGGTTGAGTGAGGCAAAAGTTTTCTTATTTACCTGTTGGTGTGCCGGAGATGGGAGTTGAGGCAGACAATACTTTATGGCCTGATGATGATTATAAAGCTGCCGGCTTGGCCGCCGCCTCTCGGATTTATGAGTCCTCCTGTTGAGCGGAAGTTGATCCAGATTGGAAGCGCGGTTAGTTGATTGTGGCAGGTGCCACAGCTAAATATCCTTTTTTATGGGGAGGATGGGGATTGGCTTAGTCTTGTGTCTGTGTAGTTTCAGGGGCAGATCCTAATAAATGTGCTTGAGTTGTGGTCTGTGGTTGGAGATATTCTAACTAGAAACTTTATTAACTTAGGAGGTGACTTAAGGAGGATATGCAGAAAGGGAAAGTAGTGGAAAACGGAAGTGTTTTATATATTAAATTAATATCTTAAATTTTCATGAGGAATATTAAATATCAAATATATATACAACTAATTTACTCAAGCTTTATATAGAATGAAATCTTTCCCTTAATTCCTTTTATTGTTACCCGAACTGATCCATTTCCCGCCTGGAAACCATTAATCGTTATACAAAAGCCCTAATACACCCCAAGTACTGTCCATCTGCTGTGGAATGATTCCCCCATCGATTATCTATAAGCTTCCAGATGTCCAAATGGCTTATCAGTATATATTTTCCGAACAGACAGCAGGATGCGAGGACACAAGACAATCGAAGACCATTTCGTCAACGTTCATTTGCCATAATAAGTACTCAATATAGGGATAAGAAACTAGCAGTATCTGTATGGCGGCCATATCATTTAGCACTAATCCCCGATACAATTTGGCCATGTTAATGCCCCCGACAGCTGACCCGAAAGACTATTTCAACACTTTCAATCAAGCGGGGGCCAAAAAGGTTTCCCATTCATTTTCATTTTAAGACGCCAGACATCAGCTGGGCTCCCCTCGGAACTTTTCCTTGGGGCTTCATTGCTGGCCAAAATTGTTTGTTCTGTTGTCGGTTTTCCGTTGGCTTAAAGCTGCTTTTCAAGTGGCTTTCCGTGGTGGGAAAGGGGGCCTAACTTTTCTGTCGGTCACATTGGTTTTCCTGGCCTGGCCTGGCCTGGCGGTTCGTTCATTCGTTTTGAAGATATTCGCTTATAAGTTGCAAAATTACAAAAATTTTTGCGTATTTGGCTCGGTTTTTTGGGTTGCTTTGACTTGGTGTCTGCGGTACACATGCTCAACTCTCTCTTGTTTTTGTCTATGGTTATAGAGCTGAAGTTGAAGCTGATGCTGGAGCTGGGATCTGGGATCTGGGATCTGTAGCTGAAGCTGAAGCTGAGAACTGAAGCTGATGCTGATGCTGAGGCGGTGTTGGTGCAACAAAAGCCAAAACGAAAATCAAATAAGCAACAGCCAAAACATCTTTTCTGCAGACTCCAAAAGAATAAAACTTGGGGCAGAAGGCAAAGTAGAAGAAGAAGGCTAAAGAAGCATGCAACCCGGCCATCAAAAGCCGGAAACTAAAATTTTGTGGCAGAAGTTAAGGCAGCGCGCACAACTTGTCGATTGTGCGTTCCTCTTGCTTCCTTGACTCGCTTTTTATGCACTTCTAAAAAATATCCATTTACATTTAGCTGTGGGTATAATTTATTATTATATTTGTGTTTTTAATTTTTAGGCACAAAATTATTTTCATGTTCAATGTTCTTTGTATAGTATCTTAATATTTATAAAACAGAAAACAAATTGTTGATAAAAAAACATCGATTGTAATGAAGCATTTACTCCTCATAAATTCTTTCCCTAGTCTTTTATTTATTTCTAAAATTATTTTCTTTTTAACTATAATTTATAAAAGAAAATCATTTTATCCGTGTGTTTTTCCCCACTTTCTTGTTGGCGGCACCGAAACTTTGTTTTTCCTTTATTTTGTACGATTTTCCTTGTGCCTTTTTTTTGCGATTTATTTTTGCTTGGAAAATTCGTGCCAACAACTGATTTGACTGAGGACTTTTACCGCACTCGCTGAGGCGGTGAGTGGAAATTGGGAAAGCGGAGTGTGGGCTGGTCTTTGCTCTGATTCGATGGGTGTTTTTTCTATTTTTTGGTGGGTGAGAGGCGGCTCTTATTTAGTTCTTTGCAGCTACTTTGGCACTGAGCGAACTGTGTTTGGAATTAAAGTGGTATATGATGGTCGAGTGCCAAATCTATAGCTTGGAGTAGGCAAATTTTTCACAAGCCGTGAGTTAGGGTTATTATATGTATATCTTAAGTTAAGAAGTTACAAATAATGATAGTTAAATAGAAATAAAATTTAATAATAATTAAATGCAGACAGGAAGATATGTACAAAGACCTAAAAGCCAATTTCTGGTATTATCAAAGTCTAACTTCCATTTTAATTACCTTTATAAAACCCATTATTTCAAGGATCATAATCTAATGGATCTCAGGCTTTAAAAATATATGGAACGACTTAACTGATATTTATACAAGACTTGAAAAATATATTTAAAAATCTATACTTTACACATTAAGAAAATTAATTCATTGTTTATTATAAAATTCTTTCTGTTAGTATTCAGTGTAATTAACAGGATCTATGAATAACTTATCCCACTTATTTTTCACCGCAAAGAACCCACTTGGTCTGTCGCTCAGTGATCTCTCTCCGTAGTCCATTTTGTGTGCATATTGAAGCCATCTATCCAGACACCAACTCCATGACGTGGAGAATGGATGGGATGGTGGGAGTGCTTGGCACTCAACTCAACTACTTTATTTGTGCTTTTGTATCTGGTCGCGTTATTATTTAACTTGTGAATGCTCCCCCAATGATGTGTTTTTCTCTGCGCATTTTATGCTGATTTTGAATCAACTCTCGCCGGCATCTATTGTGTATTTGGGATTTTCCTCCATGCTAAGCAACACCCAAGGATCACGCGCCACAGACGGCATCTGGTGAGCGAGAATGGTTTGGCGTACTTTTAACTTTCGTTGGCCATTTGGCGAGCATGTTTTTCTTTTCCATTTGTCGACGGTCCGAACACAACTTTGTGCCGCAAAAGTTTGTTTATAAATCAACTTTTTCGTTGCTGCAGCAGGCTGCCCAGAGGGCGGGGAAGTTTTCTTTGACTATGGTGGCTCCTTGGCTCCTTGGCTCCCTCTGGTAGACTTCCCTGAATGTACTCCGCATCCATTCCACATTCATCTCTCAGTTGGATAGTTTCCATGCTGGTACAACGCTGCGTATGCGCAACGTCAGCAAGTCCGGCGGAATGCATCTCGGCGTTTAGGGAATTTCCTTGCGAAAATTTACATTCATTTCGGTGCAAATTATTGAGTAAACAGATTGCACCTCAGCACCTAAGAGGGTGAGAGCTCGTTTTGTGAATTTTCGCGCATTTGTAGGGACTAAGCAGCACGGTCCATGGTCCAGTTTTTCCCCCCAAATTTTCCCCCGCTATCTCCGCAGGCATGCAACAGTTTTCCGCAGTCTACACACAGTCCCTTTTCATTGTTTTTCGTTTTTAGTTTTCTGTTTTCTGTTTACAGTTCTCAGTTTTGCCGTTTTCAGTTCTCAGCTCTGTGAAAAGTTCTTGTTCAAGGAGATTATGATCTTTGCTTAATGTAGTGTAGTCCCCAAAGAGGTTTATCCTCTTAAAATGTCCTTGCTACCATGAATGAATGGCAGCAACCGCATTCAGCATTCAACATTCGGCATTTCGCAACATTTTCTTTTGGAATTAAAATCTAATTTAATCCCTCAATCCTGTCTGTATAAATAAACCATTAGTTTGCCACTTTGACTGATGGCCTGTCCCTCCGGTTTCGTGATTAAACCCCGTCAGGGAAAAAAAGAACCATCAGAGAAATAAAATAAACCCTTTTCTCATTAAAAATCGACGAGCAAACGAAATGTTTTGGCAAACAGAAACAGAGTAAAACGTGTTAAAACCAAATGCTATTGGCTTTGGCCCCGTCCAACGAGTCTGACAACGCTGACAACTGACTGAAGATGGCCCGCAGGCGGAGTGGGTTTTCCAGTTTTCAGTTTTCAGTTCGAAGTGGCATCAAATACAGAAGTGTAGATACTACTTCCTACATTGCCAAGCGGGTCGACTGACGTATCATGATTAATTATTTGCAGAGTTGAAGTGTTTCAGAATCAACAATTTCGATAGGCTGACATTTGGATATACTTTACAAAGGCTTTAAGTTCGATATTTTGGTGAAACAAGTATTCTTTTATTAATAAATTTGAGTTCTATTATAATATATATTTATAGATTTTTATAAAATATTTTACATCATTATTAAATTTGATTGGTTTTGGTAAATGTGTTTTAATTAATAAACAAGTTATCTCTTCTTTAAAATTCGTAATATATTTCACTCTTTATATAACTAATATTATATATTTATTTTTCCTATTGAGCACATTCCAATTTTCCGCTTATTTTTAATAAAAGAATTTTTTACGATTGCACTTTTAATTGCAAGAATTTCCAAAGTTTTCATTTCTTATTATTTTCATCAAGTTGTGTTGTGCTCTTGTTGGTGTTGTCAACTTCATAAAGTCTGTAAAGTTGATAGTCATTTGTTCCTAGCGACGTCGTCTCCCCTACTTTTAATTAAAAACATTTTTTTTTTATGGGCCAAACAAACTTAATGTTCAGCCAAGTTGTATTTACATTTTTCATTGTGCTGGGCTCACTCATGTATTTATTTGTTAATTTTCTGAAATGGCTTTTTCCAACTGATTTCAGGCAAAGATGCCTCATTTTGTTTTATGTCAGGCAGTCCCCTCTCGCCTGTTAAATTGTAGGCACAATTGTTGCTGACAGAAAATTAATTGCATTTAATCAGTACAAGTTCGGGGTGGACCAGAGGCCCCGGTCTCGGAGAGTGGCTCGAAAAAATCGTTAATGGGTTTTTGATTAATTGTGCAGACAGGTCCGGACAATGGACATTGATTTGCATTTTCACAGATTTAATTAATAACCCAAGAATATGCCTATGGAGGGGTCAGGGCCAAACGCAACGAATCTATTTATATTATTTATGCTGGTAAAAAAAATATTAATTTAAAATCAGTATGAAGTATAGATTTCATAAATATCATAGTACTATGTACATTTTGTTTACTTTAAGAGCACTTCCTGGTCGACTTTATTGAGCTCTTTTTTTTACAGCTTCTGCAAGCAATAAAAATGATTTTAATTAATTTGATTAAGGTTTATTTTTTCATATGTTGTCATTTATAAAATTCATTTTTTTTTTCTGCAACCGCTGTGTTTGTTATTTGTTTATTAAACAATTGCTTGGTGGCGGCGGGACAACGCAAATAACTGCAGGGATTACATTATTAAAACGCATACACTGAATATGTATATAATTATAAAAACAAAGAATCGGGCAAACATTGGCCAGCGGCGAAGTGAACAAAGTGATTGCTGCCAATGGATTGACAATAAATTAAATGTTTTCTCGGGCTTTTTAATTGCCTGGGCAAACGGCACTTATCAAATATGAATAAGGTAGCCTCGCATATTAAATATTTATCCGGGGGAGGGACTTTATTAAATGGAATTAGTCAAGGGAAAGCCGAGAGCCCTTTAGCTCGATGTTATTTGGGGTTACTGACCGTGATTTATGATTGCATAAAGGGATAATCCCAACTGAGACTGAGACGTGCACATAAAAGTCGATCAACGAATTTCCCTCGCTTTTATTGCCAAAGCGAGTAAAAGTTTTTCATTTTCCGTATTTTAATTGACGCGCATCATGTCAGCGGAACAAAAACCTGGCAACACAACACGGAAACTGGCGGGTCTTAGCCATGGGTGGGAAAGTGGTGGGAAATGCGAAATGCGCTGACAGGGTGCCCTGCTATATAGTTTCACAGTTAGCGAAATCATCGATAGTTGACGCGTGTTGGCGTCGGCGGATGCTCGGACTTGATAGATTGGCACAACTGGAAAAGCGGGAAAATCGCAACAAAAAGCCGGTGGCAGGGGACAAGTTGATGGGTCGAGACCCGTTATTTTGCAGTTGCCATCGCAAAATGCAGCTGACAGCATCCCCGCCGACATGAACACGACGACAACAGCCGAGGGGGGAAAAAAATATTGAAAAACTTCAAAGTTCCGACTATATCGCACCCACTAAAATTGTATTAGTTGTGGGTAGATTTTAGAATTAATTGGTATCTCAGCTAGAACTTTTAGCAATTTAAATAAATTGGTAAATAGATTAATCAATTATTATTTTGCCTCTTTGACACATAGGAAACTGCGATTTTTTGTTTAATTTGTGATGTTCTTCATTATATTTGAGTTAATATTACATTTTCTGAGCATTTAAAAGGACTTTAACTCAAATTATATATCAAAAATAAATTCTATATTTCGCCTTAGTCAACTCAATTAGTTTCTTGATAACCAAATATAAATTTATAATTACTCTAATGATTTAGAAGTGTTACACATTTTATTTAAACATTTCAAATGCAATTAAGAGCCCCGTTCCTCACCATATATTCGCCTAGATTTAAAGCCTATTCAAATTAATTTTCCGCACGAATGCAGTATACCCTTGAAAGCCGCAAGTGTTGGGTGCAATAAGAAGAAAAACCCCGGGCCGGATGCTCGTTGGCTGAGGAAATGAGAAACTCATTCATTTGGCAGCGGCGGCGGCGGCGGCGGCGATGGCGACCCACCTACGCACACACAGTCACCTTCGAAAAATCGTTGACATGTGAAATTTTAATTAAAACAAAAATGAAAATAATGCAGGAAAAAGAAACAAAGAACCGGCAGTGGCACTACCAGCAGCAGCAGCAATAGCTCTTGTATAAAGTGCAGTAACAATAACGAGAATGCCAAACGAAAATGTCAAAAATATCAACAGCATAAACACACGTCACCAAACCAGGGGAGGGTTAAGTCGGCTGGGTGGTGGAATTACACTGAAAATAATACAATAGTAAAGATTTCAGTCTTGTAAAATATTACACATATTAAACAAATTAATAATAAATACAGCGAAATGCAGAAAAGGGTTTAAATTTAGATGAATGACCATTTAATAGAGGTGTAAAATATGAAGTTAGCATATTTTACATAATTATTTTTTGTTTAATATTATTAAATGTTTCACAATATTTATTTTTCTTTATATTAACATTGTTTTCTATTACTTATTTAGTTGTCTTCAAGGTATTTTTACCTTTTCAGCAATGAAATATAATGTGGAAAAATGTGGAAACCTTTTCATAAAACTTTTTGTAAAAAAACGGATCGAATAGAGAACCAAAGGAAAGAAACCTCAGTTTAGTCATGGATCCCTTTCCTTTGGATCCTTTCTTTCCTTAATATAGTGACCATAAAAATTGACTTTTTCAAATATCCTTCCTTAAAAATAACTCACATTTATCCTTCGAGTGTAAGTGTGTGTGTGGCACAAAGCTTTTAAGTGCTGTCAGCACGGAAAAGAGCCAAAGTTGGCAACAGCAAAATGGCTGCCTGCTA
Organism: Drosophila bunnanda; assembly: GCA_035046265.1. Classification (NCBI taxonomy): domain Eukaryota; kingdom Metazoa; phylum Arthropoda; class Insecta; order Diptera; family Drosophilidae; genus Drosophila; species Drosophila bunnanda. Next base: position 13,515,016 of record JAWNOB010000075.1, read on the forward strand.
ACATCTTCAGTGACTGCAAACTGCAGCTCATTAGCACCTCGTGGGCTCACACAGATACAAGGAGCAGCAGGAGGAGGAGTATGGGCAGGAGCAGGAGCAGGAGCGGGAGAGACCACCATTACTGGGACACGAACTTGGCACTTTTGGTCGCGGTTGACTTTCCACCGATGGCTGCACTGCCGCCGGGCTTCACCTTTAGCCCAGGATTCGGGTCTCTGCATCCTGGTCCTGCATCCTGGTCCCGCTTTGGCCCGGCTGCCGCAAAACTCTTTGCACATTGGAGCGGAAATTTTTTTGCAATGAAGTTTAGCGCTGAGTGCATGTTGCACTTGAGTAAAATTAATGTAATTGCTCTTTGAAATCAGGCTCGCTTGCCGCTTTTTTTTTCTCTCCCGCCATCCAGGAGCAGCACTTTCCCATCCTCAGGCACGTGCGGTGTGCTGGAAATTAACGCGGCGGCTCATAATTAGATTTTCCATCTGCCAGAGCATCAGATTATTACTAAATTATTTATAAAAGTTTGTTTTTTTACAAAGAAAATTGTAGCTAGTATTAGGTTTTAGCTTATAAAGTCTTTTTTTTCAATTTATTATATACGCAGACTTGTGATTAATATTTAAATATTTAATACTTAAAATGGATTCAGAAATGTGTCAGAAAACACTTTGTGATTTTATTAATAATATAATATTAATACTAAGTTATTTATGATAGTTTTTTATAAATAGCTTGAACTTTGGTGGATGTTTCTTTACGATTAATTTATTACAACAACTTATGATTAATATTGAAATATTTATCATATAAAATTAATTTAAAAATTATTTACAAAGTTATAAATTTAATTTTCATATAGCTTAACTTGTTCTCCCTTTTCTTCTTGTTTTTCCAAGCAACTTGCAGTAATGTTTGTTTTTCTGGCAGCTTCACAAAGTTTCCGCTTAGCTTTTCCAAAGAAAATAGTTGATATAGAAAATAGTTTATCTATTTTGATGTATAAATTCTTAATATCTCACTTGATTTTCAATGGCGAAATTAGGCCATAAAAGTTTTGAGCGAACTAACACCGCATTGCGACCGAGGCTGACCCGTCCAATTGAACCACTTAGAAGTTGCTGTTCTGTCACAAATGTCCGTAATAAAAGTTTTCGCTTCTCTCAAGTTTTTTTTTTCCCCCATTCCTATCCCTTAACTTGGCTTGCCTGATGACCATAAACTTGTAACACTTTGGTAACAGAGCCACCCACACACTCGCTCAGTTGGCCACTGATATTTCCGAGTGATTAAGTCGTTCACAAACACAAACTCACAGAGAGATATGATGGAAAAGGGGGGCAATATTTTCTATTGATATCCACAATGTCTGGTTAGTGCTGTATGTGTGTGTGTGTGTATGTGTGTGTGTGTTTGTGCAACCAATTTGGTTCGTAAGGACGAAACAACAAAAGTGTTGAAGCTGCCCCGAAAAAAGCCAAAGAGTCAACACGGTCCCATGGGTAAATTTAATAGTACAACGGGGTGTACGAGCTCTAAAGTGCCGCAAGCATTTGTTTTACTTCGTATCTTTCATTTTATGATTTTTCCAACGTCTTTTTAGATATTTTTGTTGTATTACGTTTTTTTTTATTTTTTTGGGGAAAAGTTCCCTGGCTTAGATGAAGTTTTTCGGTACTTTTCAGACGCTTGGAATAGGCAGAGGCGGGTGCCGGCTTTTGGGGTTTGTCGGCAAACTAGTAAATCTAATTTCAAACCACAGACACATACAGGCAGCAGCCATGTAACTGCAGCCGAGATCCTTGGGAGCTCCTGGGGGGTCCTTGTCTGCAGCAAGTTCGTCAGTGTTCGTCAACTGCAGCAGCAGCAGGTCCTTGGAGCGAACGGCGCCCCGGTTGTTGGCATTTTTCGAGCTTACCGACTTAGCCAACTTGTAGCTGTTGGCCTGTTAAGTACTTCGGTTATCGCCCACACATGTTTGTGGCCTGTTTTCCAGCGGGGCTGCATATAAATTTATATACGTGTGTATATTTTATGTGTTGCCAACTACTAGAAACAAACTGCCAAAGCCAAAAACCAGGAGCCAAAGCCAAAAGCCAAAGGAAAAGCCGAAGGCAAGTGCGGGTGCAATTGCAACAGCAACTGCAACTGCAACTTCTACTTCAACTGCAACTGCTGGCTGCCGTGCTGCTCTGCCATGCTCTTTACAACTTTGTTGAGACTCTGAAGTGGCAGCATCTATGCTCCGCTCTGTATAAGGCCGGAGGAAAATAAATAAAAAATACAGCCAACATATGTGTACATAAGTGATAGTCACTTTGAGCGGCTTGCAGGTATGGGAAATGGTTGAAATAAATGTGTGTGTGCAAAAGGTGCAATCTCCTTTGGCAATATTAATGGTGTGACTTCGATCGTATTTCGAGTGAGCAAATTTTTTGCAATTACTTTAGCGAGAGTTGGAAGTTTTTATAGGGATTTAAATGGGTTATTTATGGGAATTATTTAGAAATTATAAGAAAACGGAAGAATATATAGCAATGATTTTCAGTTTACCTAAGTTTTAAATTTTATTAAAGGTGTACCTGTACCGTACAAATATAGACTTTTTTACATCGTATCAAAGATAAGGTACTTACAGGAAATATTTTGTATAAAAAGCTATTCCAAAAACCAAGAATTATTGTACACAAAAGCTTCAAAGAATTCTTTTAATCTTTTTGTTTTAAAATAAATATTTTCAAAGACTTGAAAGGAAAGGAAATATAAATATAAATATCAGCAATATATAAAAAATATTTAAAAACACACAAAGAGCCTTTTGAATCTATTTTTAATACAAATATTTGAACAAATAATAGGTGAAATGTCTTTAGTTAATTTAATTATTAAAAAACAGAGGTATATATAAAATTTTATTAAAAAACTATTTAGTAACTGCAATATATGCATTTCAAAATTCCATTTCTTTATGGAACAATTTGTCAATTAGTAAATATTAAAATTTATGAAAATACCATCTAGAAATCCCCCTGATTTAATTTATAGATATATCCCAAGTCTCCTTTGGCTCGCCAGGACATCTTTAGATGCGCATCCTCGCCTGCCATTGAAATGCATCTGTCGCTCGTTTGTTCTGCAATCACAGCCCCCAAAGACAGCCACCCACAGCAGCATTGGTGTGTTCTGTGTGTTGTGTGTGCGCATATGTGAATGCGAAACAAAAATGTGTGTTTGTGATGTGCACTGTGCACTGTGCAATGGTAGTGGTGGTGGTGGAAACGGAAGTTAGCAGGCAAAGCGGCGGAAATGTAAAATCAATGTTGTTGCTGTCGCCGTAGAACTGTAGCTGGCAGTTCTTCGGTTGGATATAGTCATACAGAGAAAGAAAAGATATAAATAAGCAAAACTATAAGTATATTTGAATGCTTTTTAATGTGTTCATCAGTTGGAAACAATAGAAGTCAACTCTAAGCATATAAATATTGTTTCTTAGGCGTAGAAAACTATTCCATTTTTGAACCCTTGGAGTGCAGTGTAGTTCAGCTCCAGCTCTGTATGGTTATCTTCAGTATTTTTGCCTTCAACATGGCGAATTGTTGAGGCATTGTTGTCACTGTTCAACTGTGCATTTTGTTGGGATTGTTATGGCTGTTTATGCCGCCTTTGTTGTTGTTGCTCTTATTATTATTATTATTATTATTGTGCATTTGCGCTTGGAGCGAATTATATGTATGAAAAATGCATAAAAAGTTTTTGCCCAGCGAAATGTGCAAACAAAATAAACAATCGGAAAAACAAACTCCTGCAGACACACACACACACACATGCGCATGCAATTATGTCAGATTTACAAATACTCACATGCTTGCTTAGACACAACCAAAACGTCCTTCATCCCTCCACCAGAGCCTTTCCCTTTGGCATTTGCATATGTAAATATATTTTAAAGTAAATCTTTCGTCTGCTCCTCACCCTCACTCCCACTCGCTTTCTGCTGAATTATTTTTTATCTTCGCTTCGGTTTTTGTTTTGTTGCAGAATATTTGTTTAATGTGCCGCTTCTGTTATTGTTATGCTCGAGCATTCATTTTTGCTCTTTTTGTTACAAATTTTGTTGAAGGGTATTTACGGGGAAGTTGGGTATATTTAAAGTTAGCTGGGAGTTTATTTAAAGAAAATATAAAGTTTGGTACTTATATATAACTTAAACATATTTTTATACTAATATTTATGGGTTATTTTTTGGGAAAATGCCACGAAAAGTCAAAGAATACTTTATCTTCATTAACCTTTTTTTATTTATAGTAGAAGGCCCATTTTTAGTGAACTTCTTTACCAAATATATAATGTTTTATCTATTTGATTAAATTTTAAATTTGTTAGAAACAAAATTAGAAGCAACAATATTTTTTTACAATAAATTTTATTATTTCATGTATTTTGAGATTTAAAATATCGAAAATGATGAAGTATTTGATCATATATTAATTTGTCATTATTAAATTTGAAGTATTTGGTGTAATTTTGAGCTAAGATACATTTTCTATAAAATATTTAGGTATATATAAATTCTATTGTTTAACTAACCAAGCCAAATGATCGTATATGTCTTTAAAATAGTGAAAAGGAAAATCTTTTTAAGGAACCTGTTGCTTAGAGTGTATAAATATATATTTTCTTCCTACCCCAAGAACTTCCTGTTAAACCTCAGACCCAAATAATAATCATAACAAGAAAAAAGGCACTCCAAGAAGAATCTTCAAGTCGAGCAACTAATCTAAGCCACACTTTCGCATTCTGTGGCTCTTATTGTTATTGTTCATTATGTTTTGGTCCTTTGTTGTAACATGTTTTGCTTATACTCTACCCCTGTCCGTGCCCCGTGCCCCGTGCCACACCCCAATTGGGGCTCTTTCCGGCATCTGTGCATCTGCGGGCTGATGCCCCATCTTTTTTATGCCTCTTTGGGGAGATTTTTACATTGAGGTGTGTTGATTTTGTTTTAATGCTAAAGCAAATTTCTTTTTTTCCCTCTCCCATCGCCCTTTTTTCCGGCTTAATGCCACAAGCCGATTTTCGCGGTTGTTTCTGGCATTTGTTGGGGTTTTCTTGCCGTTCTGCGTATTAATTTTAATTACAAAATTTCGACCAAAGAAGGGGTCCCTGAATAATTTAACACTTTCTTGCTGTGTATCGTTGTTTATTTTCAGTCTTTTAGGGAATTTTCTTGGGTTCGCAAAATTTAGGGAATTAACTTTTTAATCAAGGTGTGTTTTCGCTATAAACTAAACATTTCCATTTCCCCTTTTAGTTGGAAACAAAACTTTTACCCAGTTGTTTTTAGTTTGGCTTTTGTCGCCTTATCGCCCCGAAAAACCTAAAAGTTTTATGCTCGCACAACTTCTGGTCACACGGCGTATGAGTAATTTTTTGTTTGTTTGATTATCATATTTCTCACTCAACCCATAGCCCATCGGCCTCGACGTGCAAAGAAAAACAGGAAAAGCCAAACAAAAGGCCTAAACATACTTTCACCTTGCCGCTCGCAAAAAAGGTTGACAATGTTCTTGGCTTTTTTCTGCACTCAAGTTCAAGTTTCCCCGGGCAAGAACAGAAATATGCATAGCAACGAACATTAGTTTCAATTTGTGTGTGGCCATTAGAAAAAGTGAGTGTGTGTGTGCTGCGTAGGTCTCTCCGGCTTACCTTGCGTCGCACACTCACCCACCTGGCCTCCCCGTATTCTCGCAGTGTGTCCGTGTGCGTTGCTAGAGCTTGTCGCCTCTGGTAAGTATGCAACACTTTTACTTGTTGTCCTCGCCCCTCCTCCGGGGTCCGTGTGAAAACATGAAACGAACAAAAGCTGCTTAAAAACACCAAACCATAACAATGTAAAGTGTTGTAGGGGTACTGTCGAAAATATTTTACACCTTTTGCGCTGGAGCGCACAATCTATGGGCTGCCTTTGAGGGATGCTCACCTTATCTGGGGCTGCCCCAAAAAAAATATACACCCAAAGCCAGAGAGCCATGGCAAGGGACCGAGCAACAAGGTAAACATTTTGCGGTAATTAAGAAAAATTACCTTGCCCAGCTCAGTCAAAAAAAAAAAAGAAAATACCAACCGAAAAACCAAAAAAAGAAAAACAAGAAAAGCCCAACAACAGAGCCCATAAAGTAGTCCCCACACCGCCAGGCAGACAGACGGACAAAGTTGGCCAGAACGGAAAGACAGTTGCGAAGAGCTCCGCTTCGACTGTGGGAAACCCCCGTTCAGTTTTCCTCCCAATGCCCGGGGCCCCGGCTGTGTCTTTCACCATTTTCTAGTGGCTGCGACTTTTTGGTGTTAACTTTAAATTAGCAGCAAAGTGGAAAGTGTTGTCGGTTGGCTTTTAAAATGTTTTGCGGTGTATTTTATTTATCACGGAGTAGATCTGGTGTGGCAATTGCCAGCCAGCACCGCTGTCCGTCCACCTTGTCTCGCCTGTCATTTGTCTGTCTTGGCCATGTTATAAAATAATGTGTAAATGTCCCTTGTCTTTTTTTGTTGGTTTTTTCGTTTATTCCGGCACTCTACCTTTTTTGTTTTTCGACGGGTTTCCTTTTTTTTTGTGTTTAATTTACTTAATGTGCTGCCCGGGTCCTTTTATGATGCCTTCTTGGGGACTATTTTTCCGGCTTCATTTTTTTCCCCTCTGTTGCTCATCTTATTTTTTGTTGTCCCTGCTTGGGCTCATTTACCTTGAGAGTTGAGAGTGTCCTCCGTCTTATCATTAATGTGTGTGCTTACTTCCTTAATTAGTGCCAGAGACTGGTCTAAAGTATTGGGGAAAGGCAATAAAATACAAAAGTTCCCATGAAAATAACTTCCAAAATATAAAATATAAAACAAAAGGTGCAGAGATATGCTAATTTATGCACTTGATAAATATTTAATGGAATTTCAAGGGGCATCGTCTCATGGGTAAAATTGTTGAAATATGAAAATTTGTACTTAGATTATAAAGTTTTTAATGGCCAATTAAACGTTTTGAGGGCTTTGACCATTAATTAAAACTTTTGCAAAACAGTTTTATTAAACAGTTCATTAGGTTTATGATTTTTTGCTTTGAGTGTTTGCTATTAAAACATTTAATTTAGAAGGAACTGTTAATTTTAGTTGTTTTGATTATTAATAAAGACTTGTATTTGAACATATTTGTTTAATGTTAATACAGAGTCTGGTACCTGGTGCCTTTTTCTATTTATAAGAAAAATCGTCCCATGACTAAGACAATTGTTTTAAGAATTTAGATAAGATTATTAAATAAATTAGTAAATTTTTTAGGGTTGATATTAGGGCCTTGTTATAATATAATTATATTATAATTTCCAACGCTGTGCAGGAGACATTTTTGACCCTATAAAGAATATATATTCTTGATCAGGATCAAAAATGAGTTGATCTATCCATGTCCGTCTTTCCGTTCCTTACCAAACTAGTTTCTCTCTAAATTAATCTTTGCAGTTGTTATATGTCGGATCGTACGACTATATCATATAGCTGCCATACATATGATCGGTACATATAGAGGGAAATGCAACACCGTGACTGTAAAACTTTAAATTAATATGAATAGTTAAATGTAATTTATTTAGGCATTGAATTAATTCCTAGTAATTGAATTGAAGTCTGAAAGGTTATACAAGCTTCGGCGTGCCAAATGTAGCTTTTTTTCTTGTTTTCTAATTTGCTTTATTAATTTAACGGCGAATTTCACTTGTTAAGTTTGTTCTAAGCTTCCATCGAATTCGCCCTTGAACTTCTGAAAAATCTCGCACGCGTGCGCACATAATTCCCAACTGGTTCTAACCTCCCTGCAACGAAGTGACGATGGCCGGCCTGGCTTTAGATAAGAAAGTGTTTGATATTAGTGAAGTGCAAGTCTAGTGTTTATAGTTTATTATAATCTTAGTTAAGTATGTGTGTGCTATTAGTGAAGTGTAAGTCTATTGTTTATAGTTTATTATCCTAAAAGTAACGAAATTATACTTGTACGTTTATTTGACATTTATGAGTTGGTAAATTCATTAGAAAGTGTCTTTTATATTCAAACTGAGCTTACCTATCTTAACTAATGTACGCTCTATAACTTTCAAAGCTTAATCTCATTTATTATTATTCTGCAAGTTAACTTTTAACCTCCATTACCTTTGAGACGCAATTTAAGTTAGATATTTTCTAATTCCTTTCTCCGAAAACCCGCTCAAGATTTGCTTCTAACATTTTGCCACTAAATCGCAATTACCCAGAATTGCTGGCAAATTGAATTAATTAGGATTTTACACATTCCGCTTGAGAGCTCAACGTTTTTGACTCGCAATTTAAATTGGGTTTTCGGTTTCGCTCTTTGGCAACATTGTCTCCCAAGGAAATTTAATTAAGGCAAGCGCAACTAAGCGCACCATTTACCGCCACCGAGTCAAAAACGTATACGTAATTTCATTAACAATTATGACCCGGGCGTTGCGCATCTTCCATCATAACCCTTGGCGGGTGTGGTGGTAAGATTGGATTGATGTGTGCCACTTGACATGCCAAGAAGCTGAAGGAGGAACCAGGGAGGACATCGTAAAAAAAGATTCAGGGCGCTCCTCTTTTTTTGGGGGGGAGGGGAAGTGCTGGTGACTGTCTGTGGCAGCTCCTTCGCTGTTGTGCTAATAAAATCAAAACTGATTACCACATCATCTTCAACGAGCGGAGCAGCGGAGGGCAGGGCAGGGCAGGGCTGAGAACACAGCGTAACGCTTGGAATCGAAGCATGCATATCATATTACTCATACGCCACGTTATACAATTTACTTACATCGTCAACGAGCAGAACGTTGACAGGGAACCAAGGCGAGGCGAGGCGAGGCGAGATGAGACGCGAGACGAGGCGGTAGTTGTGGCCCAGATGAAGACAAATAGATGGCAGAGAGGCAATGCACTGGGAGAAAATACTAGGGAATTCGAACAGAAAAATAACTAGTATAGTTTTTTCCAAATTCATTCAAAGGAATGCTACAGTTTCTTAAAGTTATATCAAATTATTAGAGATTTCTTTAGGGCTTTGCTTAGGTTTTTTTTCCGAGTGCACTTGGGCATATGTGTGTATGTGTGTGTCAGCAGGATGTGCGTGCCTGGATGAGTGCGCAAAAATGGCAACGGCAAAGAGCAAAAGCCAAGAGCCAAAAGCAAAAACAATTAATTGAGTGGGTGGCAAGGCGACACCAGCGATGGTGCCATGCCACAAGGGGCAGCTACGCTGCTCTGCGCTCCAGCAGCGGCAGCCAAGTGCAGCGAAAGATAAATCGTTTTGCAATAGCGCTATAATTTAATCAAATTTGTCACTTTTGCAATTGAGCAACTCGCGTGCGCGGAGATCCACCCAGCGAGGGTCTGCTCGCGTCTGCTCCTGCTCTACAGGAATTTATGAATGGAATTTGCAGGCGCAGCCCTAGACAAAGGGAGCTGCAGTGCCACCCAAGCACCATCCAACCAGCTCCATCTACCTACACCTGCCTCCCCGCACAGGTAACTCAATCTTGGCGTCACGGGTGGCAAGTGCGTGCCCGGGCATCGCGTTCGCACTTTGTAAATTCAATTTGAAATGCGCTTGATGCGCACAAAGGCAGGTACAAGCCCACCTTGTGCACCTTATGCTCACGGATGGAACCAGACCCCCTTCTCCCTGCCCTCTTCCCATTGCCCCCTTGCCCCCTTGCCCTCTGTCGATGCCCTACAAGTGCCGCTGAACGGTGATGGCCAAACAAATGCCAGAGCCAAGCTAAGCGGTTTGTCAGCGCCAATGGGGGTCGCATTCAAAAGGCGGGATGGGGTGGTGTTGGTTGGGTGTAAAACGTCATTGATGACGACCCCTACACACCCCCTTCATCCACTCCCACCGATTAGGTGAATCGATTAACCGCTCTCGTAATTGAATACAAGCACACGCACTCTTTTTTCGCAGTGCAGTTTACGCAATTTGTTGTTGCCATTACCCCGTGGAATGGTCGCTAAAGCTGCCAACAAATTCTCAGTTACGCGCTCACGTTCACGGGGCACTCACACAATTGCGAAAGCAAACACGGCCACCCAATACACACACACACACACACACACATAGCATATACACAGTGAGACACAGATACAATCAGCTCGAGCACCTTTCACAGAATGCACGAACCAATTTCAACAAATCTAGAAACCCCCTTTTGTACACTGCAGAAATCCTTTGGGGACAATACTCCGATGTGTCTGAAAGGGATGCTGGGAATCATTAATTTAAAGTTCAGACAAACACTGATATAAAGTTATTTCAAAATACAATCAGATTTTATGAAAACATAGACAAGTAGCTTACATTTGATTCTTATCTTTTTTAATATTTTTTTAAAGGCATAAATATTGTGTTAAATTTTAACATGTTGTGGTGCAATTTCTGTTTTAAAAAAGCCAATAAGTGAGCCTTAAATTATGAATGTAATTACAAAAATAATACATAATATATTAGTTTAAAGAAATACCTGAATTCAAAAGTTCCATTACTTCTACTTATGATAAGATACCTTCTCAGAAATATTTCTTTAGTATATATTATTATATTAAATATTCTTTAAAAATATTATTTAAAAGTATGCCTGAATACTTTTGTAAGACAGAAAGTTTATAAAAAAGTTACTTACAGTTCAATGAAGTAGAAATTGAATTAACTTATATTAAATCAAAGAAATCAATGAACTAAAAAATATTCTCACCTCAAAGTTAATTAAAGTAACTCTCCTTCTCTAGTTGGAAAATATTTCTCCTTGTGTAACCTGCCACTGCAATGTTAAACATTTTATCAACGCTGTGAAAAAAAAGGAAACGGAGGGGGTAGAGCAAAAAACTCGTTCGAATTTTTAAACAAAAATCCAAAAACGTTGGCCATAAGCGAACAGGTAACCAAACCAGGCATCCCACGGCATGCGGGAAAGCGCCACAGGGGGAAAAGCTGAGGGAGGAAAGTGAAATCGGGGAAAAGCGAATGAAAGGTACAGGTGGGGAGGGTGGGATGACGCTTTTCAAGGGGGTTTGTGAATGTTATTTTTCAAACATCAAATGTTCTGGCAACGTTGACGTCAAAACGGGGTCCAAGGCAAAAGTGACGCTACTTTCAGCTGTTTGTGCTTCCTTCCTTCCTCCTGTCCAAACGGTTCCCAATTGGCTGCATTTCCCAGGTCAGCCATCTGCCACTCCCCCGCCGACAGGCGCACTCCTTGCCCCTCCCACCCAGCAGCTTTTCCCAGAGCCCAAACCCTGTAGTTGCCACTGGCGTTTCGCCTCTCAGCTTGGCCATTTATTGCAATATCAAAAATGCTTGCCTTCTGCCGTTGAAAATGATTGAAAAATATTCGCATTCGCTCTTTAAAGTTTGTCCAAGGATTTTTGTTTGATTTATTTATAACAGGTGTACTTCTGTTGCTAACACTTGTGTTTGCTTTACATTTTGCAGGTGATCCTACAAGGAATAATGCTCAGGCTTTTGCTGCTCCATGTAATAACGATATGTGTGCTACTAACTAATGTTAAGTCTGGTGTGCCTATTGGTAAGTCAATCAAATGATTGTGTTATATTTTTGAGTAAAGTATTATAAAAGAGTAAACAATTTATAGGTTTTTAATTCTGTAAAAAGAATATATTATTTATTTAGCATATTTTCTCTCTTTTACAAATCTTGTATTATACATAATTTCTAGATCTAACTACATTTAAAGTTTTTAACAATGTATAATTATGTTAACTTTTCTTCTATTAACTATTTTCCTTTAATCCAAATCCAGGAACCGGCGGACCATCAATTATATTGGAGAGCAAAGATGCTTTATTAACCTGCGTAGTGTCCGATAATTCCTCAAATAACACAGTAATATGGAAAAAGGGTGACGAGATCCTTACCGCCGGCACAGTGCGGGTTACGAAGGATCATCGTATCCGCATTCTCCACGATGAAAGTGAGTCGTATAATTTATTTGTATTTTTTTTACAAAATGTTAACTATGGCGTTTTTTATATAGATCCCAAGGGAAAGAATCTGGAGACCGGCGGTGAGGTCTGGGTGCTTTTGATTAAGGCCCTTAAGCCCAGCGATTCGGGGGCGTATATATGCGAGCTTAACTCTGATCCTGTGCTGCGGAGTATACACATACTGACGGGTGAGTGGAAATCTAAAATATGAAGAAATAAGTTGAAATTAATAATTAGAAGGTTTTGTTACATTTTAGTCAACAAGAATATCCTTAAATCAATTAAACTGATTCTAAAAATAATTAAATCAAGACAACAAATAAGAGCAGTCGAAGTTTATATACCCCTTCAGTTTCAAATGAAATTATAGGTTAGAATCTGGATTTGATCATAACTTTAAATATTCGCATTCGTTGAATTTTTCAAAGAAATCGAAATTGAAAAATCTCATAATTAAGCCAAAAATGAATAAAATTCAATTCGGAAAGCTTTGTAATCTTAGTTTTTATTAGGTTAACAAATCTGCATACTCAATTTCAAAATTAAAAAAATTTTAATTTTTGCCAATTTTTGAAAATTTTAATGATGTAACCCCTTTCCTTTTTTTGAAATTTTCGACAAAATTTCAAAAATTTATTTTTTGACCAGACATAGCTAGATCGACTCGGCTGTTGATTCTGATCAAGAATATATATGATTTATGGGGTCGGAAACGACTCCTTCACTGCGTTGCAAGCTTCTGACTGTTATAATACCCTTCAAAGACTAAAAGCTAAAAATAAATCATAAAATGGCTTTTTAGCTTTATTATTAATAAAAAGTAAAATTACAAAGTAAAAAGATCAAAGCCAGACTTAGGACATCCTTTTTCTGCCCTCCTATTATATTACTTTCCCCTGTATTTCTCTCTCTGTACATGCCAATTAATTTTCTGCCTTTACTCCCCTGACAGTCAAGGAGCTGCACTCGTCAACGGGTGGTCCCAGCAATTCCACGGACCCTTCCACCGCGGAGTCGAGTGATGTGTTCCTGCTGCCACCGCCGCTGGACGCGCAGGACAATCGGAGCTTCTGGCGGCCGAGTCAAGTGCCGCCGCTGGTCACCCACGACTTCACGGAATGCTGCGAGCGGGCCAATGTGTCCGCCCAGTGCATGGGCTTCTGCAACGTGCACAATATCCTGGACGGCACCACCGGCGTCGACCCGGAGGCCTGCGAGCGGGACTTCCCCGGCATCGTGCGCTGCATGGCCGATGGCCGCAATCATGTGCCCTGCTGTGTGGAGAAGCAGATTCCGGATTTGTGCCAGGACATGTGTCGCGGCGAGTACACTCCGTTCACGGACAAACTGAAGACGCGCGTCTCATGTGTCCAGCACACGCTCAGCGGGCTGCAGTGCATCCTGAAGGGTGTCCAGCTCATACCCAGCTCGCCCACCTTCCTCACCATCGAGAACGTGAGCGAGACGAGCGTGAGTGTGGGCTGGACGGCGCCCGAGAAGCTGGCCGAGCGGGTCTCCGGCTACACCATCAACGTGACCAAGCTGCACAGCTTCGACGAGGACGAGTTGAGTGGTGAGATCATTCACCGGACAGCCGCCGACACTGCCGAGTCTGTGGCGCTCCACACCGTTCCCGCGAACCAGACCCAGTTGGTTCTGAGTAACCTGACGCCCCTGGCCATGTACGCCGTCATTGTTACGGCCACGAATGAGTTTGGCACGAGTTTGCCCAGCGAGAGGCTGAGATTCTTTACCCATACCAGTGCCTCGGCGGCGGAGTCGCGAGCTGGGACCACGGACAAGCAGGCGATGCCTCAGCTACCGGACACTCGGCAGTGCTGCGAGGATAATGGCATGACCCATCGGATGTGTCTGGACAAGATGTGTGATCCCCAGAAGACGGATCAGGCCACGCTGCCTGATTTTATGGTGTGTGCGCCATGGTCGAATATCACCTTTAACTGTTTGGCAAATAACTTCGATCATACGCCCTGTTGCCGGGCAAGGGGAATACCCTCAGCCTGCTTTCCACTGTGTGCCGGGAAGCTGCAATCGCTGGACTTTAGTTTGTTCAAGTGAGTTAAAGGATATGTTTCTTTAATCTAAATTATAATGATTGGTTCCTGCATAATATTCTTGAATCCCAATTACCTTTTGCCTTACCCAACACTCCCTGAATTGATGCTTCCCCCAGTTCGACTCTTAAATTATAATCAATAATTATCGATGCGCCGGAGGAGCTCCTAGTTACCCTGCTAATCACTTCCCCAAGCGCATCCTTATCGCTCGTCCTTGTCCAGGAAATCCATAGGCCGTTAAGCCCTAATATCCAACCCGTGGCTATATACCAACCGCACTCCTTAACCTCCCCCCAAAGACACACAATGCTAGGTTGCTAATGACTCCGCAGGATGGGTTTTTATGCCGAATGCCAATTACCAAAGCCTCCCTTCTTCTTGTGTGTGTTTTCTTTTTCCTCTTTTCCAGATGCCTTCGCTTCATGCCCGAGTACAACAGCTGTCTGTTCCAGGGATACGGGGTACTGGCCGATCCGCCGTCCAAGCTCCGGACGGTGGCCAAGACGGACAGCTTTGTGATTCTGGACTGGAACAAGCCGAAGCGTCTGGCCGACACCGTCAGCACATATCACGTCAAGTTCCGACGTTTGGGCGTTGGCGATGACTATCTGAGCGTGGAGAAGGTATTACACGGGGAGAAATTTTTAAGGGTGTTGAGAGAAGTAAAAGGAGTTTAGGCATCTAGTATCAGTTAAGAGAAGAAGAGTATTATTTTGTATTATTTTATGCTAAATGCAATACTATACTAAAGCTAGATGCCTAATCTCCCTTGGTTTGCCTCTCAGTGGAGTAATCTCCTCCCCTGCCCATGTCCTTGGCTAATTCATTAAGCTTTGCAGCGCCAGCCACCGTTGATACTGGAGGGTCTCGAGGCGGACATCTACTACGAGTTCTACGTGGTCTCACTGAATGCGTACGGCAAGAGCGAGGCGTCCCCGCGGCTGATCACCCGCACCCTGCCAGCGGAACCGGTCCAGCCGATGGCCTCCAGATACAACATGACGACCTGCTGCCAGGCCTCCGGACTGCTGCCCCAATGCGCGCCGCTCTGCTCCTACAACATCCGCCTGTCCGATATCGAGCGGTTGGGTCCAGCCTGTCGAGCCCAAATGCGTGAGTAACAGCTGGAGATGGGGGGACACTGGGAGTGTGGGGAGATATTTAGGGGCTTCCCCTCTTGCTACACAGTCGACCATGGAAAACACTAATTAGCGGCAGGATAGCGACAGCCATTGTCCTGCGGACTTTTGTTAATTTAATGAGCCCATTTTGCAATTTTTCGTTCCGTCTGGCGATGCAATTTCGAATATTAAGTGAGGCCTTCGCACCGCTCATTCAAGCATAATGAATTTTTGTACTTATGCAAATCAATTTTTAGTTAATTAGTAGCAAACAATCCACTGAAAGCGGCAGCCCCGTCGGGTATGTTTGATGTTGGCTAAATGCATGGGAATTTACCAAAATGGTTTCATCACCGAAAAGCCTGTCCGTCCGTTGGCATGGGGGCTCGGCTCTGTGTCAGTGTTTGTCCCTGGCAGGAGCCACAGTGTAGCGTTGTTTGGCAAAGCGTTAGTTAGAATAAACAAAGGGCTTCTCAAATGATACCAGAGTGTACTCTCCCAGTTTCGGAATATACATATATTAAATGCCAAATGGTTATTATGCAGCAAATTGGGGGAATTATTATATCAGCTTGATAACTTACTATATTAGGAGGCAGACTTTAATGTTGATTACTCTTAGGCATAACCTTTAATTATTATTTTATATTAAACACTTTAGTAAAGGTTAAGGAGTTGACTTCTCTCCTTTCATTTACCTTGATTAACAAAACCACTTAAATTCTTGCTTAGTTTATGCCCAGTTTTCTACATATACTTTTAAAAATCTTAAAATAATAAATCATTCTTATGCAAAAATGCCAAGAAACCTGACAAACATAAAGCTTTAAATAGAAAAGAAATATTGATTTTTTTTGGAGAAACCAAAGCCCATCCTAAACTTTTGATTTCGTAGAAATTTTACATTAACTTGAATTTGATGTTCCATCGAAAACACTTAGAAACGAAAAACATCCAAGTCATGCTCCTAAAAAACCTAGAACTGAGTGCCAACGATGACTCCACAGCAAATCTGGCCCTAATTTACCCGTCACCTAGTCAATGATAGGAAATCTTTTGGTTAATTTCCTGTAAATTGTCGCCATGTTGTCGACTCACTCCGAATCCTTTAAATTATCATCTCAACTGGAGAGGCAGGCAGGCAGGCAACGGGCCAAAATTGATGAGTTCATGTCACAAATTGCTCCACAACAGAACACAATGAGCCGTATCTGGGGTGCAAACAGGGGGTTGTGGGACTGGGAGTTTATGCAAATTTTAGCCACAATATTAACCATTCCCATCTGTCCATCTCCCGTTCTAATCCGCAGCTATCCTGGCCAGATGTGCTGCCGGAGGACGTGATCACAGTCCGTGCTGCAGTCGCCGCGGCGTCATTAACGCCTGCATGCCCCTCTGCCGTGGCGTGATGCCGCTCGCCCTGACCACCAAATCGGCGGCGGGAGCAGCATCGGGAGCAACATCATCATCGGCAACGGCTGCGGCAACGCCATCCTCATCATTGTCCTCATCTTCGTCCTCGTCGTCGTCGACGAGCAGTGTGCCCGATTGTTTATCATATGCCGGCAACATTCTGCAGTGCTTCGAAGAAGGTGAGTAGTTACCATGGCAGCCACTGCTGGTTTCCGTTCATCCCATCCTGTCCTGGCCTTTGTCTCACTCCGTCAGCGCAGTGCTGCGGTCGGGACTGGCCCAAGTTGTGACTGCCAGTGAATGAAAATCAGCTCATTTCAAATTTTGACAAAGATAAATCCATTCAATTCGCTCTTAATTAGGCGAGTTGCATTCGCTTCAGGTGGAATACAGCGAGAATAGGAAACAGGGTTTGAAAGAGAAGAGTAACCATCAATCTTTTGAGAATTTTTGTTATTAAACATTTGGTTTATTTACAAAAAAATCAGAATAATAATTGACATTAATATTCTTTAAAATACTATCTAAAATGCTCCATTGAATCATTCATAAAATACGTTTTAGAATAGTTAGTTTAATACTCTTACACATATTTAATAATCCTATAATTTTCTGAAAATTAAATCTTAGTAACCTTTAATGGAAACATACATAAAAAATAGAAAGGAAACTAACTTCGAGAAGTCGAAGTATATATACCCTAGCAGCTTGCAATCGAAATCGATCCAAAGTTAAATAATCGCATTTCTTGAATCGATATTTATAGACTTTTATATGGAAATTTTTTCGGCAAATCCAAGTTTATAAATCTCATAACTAAGCCAAAAATCAATTAATTTCAAATCGGACCACTTTCCTATGCTAGTTTTTATTAGGTTTTTAAATCTGACCACTCAATTAAGAATTTAAAAAATTTTAAATTTTGGCCAATTTTTGAAAATTTTAATGATGTAACTCCTTATCTTTTTTTGAAATTTTCGACAAAATTTCAAAAATTTATTTTTTGACCAGACATAGCTAGATCGACTCGGCTGTTGATGCTGATCAAGAATATATATGATTTATAGGGTCGGAAATTACTCTTTGATTGAGTTTTAAGCTTCCGTCTTAAATTATAATACCCTGCTTTACAAAAATAAGAAACGGAAGCAACCTTCAAAAGGCTGAAGTTGTTAAACCCTTGGGCTTTGCAATGATCATCCGGGGGTTTGTAATCTATCATAACTTATCCAAAAATTCATTATTTTAATTCAGCCGTTTTACAAAAGGTAGATTAAAAATTCCTCAACTGAAAAAATAAAACATTTTGAGATTTTTTAGTATTTTTACGATATTCGATCGAAATTCAATAATAAAAATACCTATAACTATGCCAAAAATGCATTAATTTCAAATCGGAAAGTGGTTCTGTGCTAGTTTTTAGAAGGTTAACAAGTCTGCATACTCAATTTAAAATTTTAAAAAATTAAAATTTTTGCCAATTTTTGAAAATTTTAATGATGTAACCCCTTATCTTTTTTTCAAATTTTGAAAATTTTTAGAAAATTTTATTTTTCGACCAAATATGGCTAGATCGATTCGGCTGCCGATGCTGATCAAGAATATATATGATTTATAGGGTCGGAAATGACTCCTTCACTGCGTTTCAAACTCCTAACTGAAATTATAATACCTGGCAAAGGTCATATTATTCAATTTTTGCATACATTAAATAATTAATTAAACTCGCTATGCAGACCTGATTTTAATTAACTTTTCATCTAAATCAGCCTTGTTTTTCTTCAACTTAAATTGAATTAATTAAAGCGCAAGAAGCGTCTGCTTTAGGAAATATCCTTGATCGTAAATCATTCGCCATAAATCAGTGTGCAGGCAGTCACTGCAGGTCACAGTCACTGGAGGCCGTCACCGAGGCCAGATAGTTGCATCACTGGTCACACCCTGTGGTGCATCCATCTGTGTGTGTCTTTGCCAATGGGCTGCCGCTGCCGTTGCTGTTGCCATTGCCGTTGGCTTTGGTTTTGGCCGGGCTTGTGTTTGCAGCTAATTCTGTTTGTTTAATTGCGTGTCTGTGCACGTCGAGTATACGCACTGTTGCACGCCATTGTGCGCTAAATTATTTGGTCAATGCTTTGGGCCAGCCAACCACACAGCCCGAGCAGACAAAACCAATATTGGCCAATTAAAGTTGCATTATAAAACAAAACAAAGCGGTACGGTATACTACATTACGTTTATTCCTCCATTGAACAGGCACCCAGAATATCCCAGGACCGCCGGAAGATGTGCATGCGACATTTGTGAACCAGAGCAGCATCAGCTTGGTCTGGACTCAGCCGGATGCGAATGGTGGCGGTGGAGGTGGTTCTGGCAACAACGGCAGCAGTGCCGGTGCCGGTGCCGGTGCAGGTGCAACTGGCAATGCGTCGCCAGGTGACATGATAACCGGCGATGAACTGGCAGCCGGTGCCGTGGAGCCTGCAAATGGGAATCCGGCCGTCGCTGGAAGGGATATGCCGTCGTCGGTGGATGCCACAAGTGGAACGACAACTGGAACGGAGGATATTGAATTCATCGTACAATATGGCAAAGTCAATAACATGACCATGTACGAGACAGTTGCCAAATTGGAAAATGTGAGTATATATCGGGCATGGACAATGCCAGCGACTCTATCTGGGAAAAACTTTTCCACAGCGAAACTAAACTCGCTTCTTCCCTATCCCCCCGCCCCCCTTTTCTCTCCACCTGTGAGTTGGCAGGCAAAAGTTTTTTTTTCTTTTTGTGCTGGGCAGGCTCAGGACTCGACCAGGAACTCAAAGTCGAACTCAGATTCAGATTCACACACACAATGGGGCACTTCATTTGCATTGGGGTCTGCGGGCGGTCGCCTTATTACGATTTGCCTTTTGGGCCAAAATGCTGACATTATATATATTCGAGTGCCAATGGAATTGAAAAGAGCTTACAAATTGCCTTGTCTGAGTGCGCCAGAGGCCAGGGGCGGCGGATCCAGGGGATCCAGGAGCCGGGAGCCAACAGCAGTCAGGACAATAACCATTTCAACAACTTTCCGACGGGGGAGAACTTAAATTGGTAGCACAGTTAATGAAGAAGTTCGGAGGACAGGAAATTGCTTTCATAACAACCAGTCATATTAGCAGATATTGTGGTCGTTACCGCCTGGCGTATAAGTAACCTACGAACGAGGCCTAATTGTCCAAGTTTTTTTTTTATCTCAGAACAGCATCTGTCGTAGAGGAAATTGTAGTTGAAGTATGAAATTGGAGAGGAAATATTTAGTAACGAATTAGAAATGTGTGAAAATATCTGCTCTTGTTATTGCAAGCTAAAAGTATTATTAACACATTTCATCTGTGCTTAAAAAATCCCCCTTTCTCTGGAAATTTATTAAATAATTTCATATATATAAACTCAAAAGTTTCAGGACCTTTCAATTTATATGTTTCTGTTCATAATTGAAAGAGTTGGCCATAAAAAACTGTAGATTCCATAAAAGTTTACCCATAAAAAGTAGTTTTCACAACACTTTTCCCGCCAGTCTTCAACAAATGTATGTTATTTATTATTTCATTTCCCTCAATTCTTATATACACAACGGTGTAAAGTCTATTATTAAAATCAACTTTTTTAATGTTATTTTAAATTCATTTCTGCCGAACAATTCATTAAAGCTTTTTGGTAAAAAAATATCCAAGCACACAGGGCGTATGAGTAATGTTTGCAGTTAAGCCAATTATTCAATTATTTATTTAAATCCTTCGACAACGGCTAAATCTCACTAAATGCATATATCGATGGCCATTGTTTATACAGCGAATGAAATCAATTGAAATTCCCGCCGACGCCGTCACATCGAGTTTCAAGTGCAAGCCCCCATGCATACGGCTTAAATATATATAAATTTATATATATATTTTAGATATACTCGAAAGCCAGGCGAATATTTTTTGGTTTGACCAACTCTAATCCAATTCAGTGTTATAATCTTTGAACTCTGTCCAAAACATCGACCAGGTTTAGATATATAGCTTGTATATACGTATATATATATATATGTGTCGAGCTATGGCTAAAGTTTTTGACGCCTTTTCAGTGGGCGCTTTTGAGGGGGGTGGAAGGGGGCTTATAGCCACCATATGCATTGGCAACGGGCAAAACGTGACTATAAACTGGTAAAAATTGCAGGCGGTCCAAAAAAGAAAAAAGGTTTGAGAGAAAAAATTGGCGAAAAAAAGACGAATTCAGAGTAACCAAAACCAAACAACGGGCCAAAGTTGGCTCAGGCTTTGCCATTGGCATTGTTGTAATTGCTGTTGTTGTTATAGTTGTTGTTATTATTGTTGTTCGCATATTGTTGCTGTAGTTATTGGCTGTTGTTGTCACACATCAACGCGCTTTGCTGGCAGCTGGGCCGCTGTTTGCATTTGTTGCTACTCTTACCAATGTTGCCGCCGTCGCTGGTGTTGCAGCATCAGCCATGGCCATCGGCAGAGTTATTGGCCTCGAAAAACTTGCAAATGCTAAAAAATACAGCAATAGCAACAACCAGCCGGGCCTGGCCCGAGTTTGTCGCGTGTTGATGCGCACAGAAATGTATTTAAAGTGGGGTTGGTGTTGCCGTTGCTGCGTTGCTGCGT
This sequence comes from Drosophila bunnanda, assembly GCA_035046265.1. NCBI lineage: Eukaryota > Metazoa > Arthropoda > Insecta > Diptera > Drosophilidae > Drosophila > Drosophila bunnanda. The sequence continues at coordinate 13,536,311 of JAWNOB010000075.1, forward strand.
TGTGTGGCAATGCTGCTGGCATTGCAGTTGCTGCTGCTGCTGCTGCTGCTGCTGCTGCTATTGCTTTTGCTCTTGCTGGCGGACATTGCAACCTGTCGTCGACGACCTGCCAATGATGCTCCGCCAGCAGCAAAATCCATGAAAGCTGAGCACGTGAGGTGTAGGTTGAAGCATAGGTATTAGATATTCAAGAATCGTAGTGTGAAGTTTTCCTACATTCATTAGTTTCCAATGCTAGTAACAAATACTAGTAAGAAAGTATATAGTATGTTCTCATAAAATATGGAACTATATGAGCTCAAATTTAAATCTTATAAGCAAGATTTAAGAGTGTTGACATAATCTTTGATTATCATTGTCTGCTTGTTTTGCTCTTAAAGATTCATGGCCCATCGATTTGATTAAAAATAAAATATATTATAATATTATCATCATATGATCATAGGCTGAGAGTATTTGGGAAGCTCAGTTTTCTATTCATATTCCAAAGAAAAGGAAAAACAAGCTACCCCCTTTGGCAATCGTGACAGCAACTTTCGTCACGTGAGCAACTCTGCGGCCGAAAGGCAATCGATATGGAAGATACTGTGTGGTGTCAGCTTTGGTTCCATGCTTTTTTCTTCTTATATTCTGAGCTGCTTTTTGTTTATTGTGTTGTGGAAAATTCATTCGCCCTGTTGGCTTGAATTTTCTTTTTTGTTTTACCATTTTTTGTTGCTGTTGTCGCAGGCTTGCTTTGGTCAGCAGCGTACGCAGCTGTTGCGGTCCATTCTGTTGCTGTTGCTGCTGCTGCTGCTGCTGCTGTTGCAGTTGCTGCTGGCTGATGCTGCTGGCTGATGCTGTTGGCTTAACTTGGGGCTGGCTTCGGCTTGGCTTAAATGCTTTTCAGTTGGCGGTTTTTTGCGGTGCCCACGGTGTCAAATGGTTTAAACGCGCCTCGCGACCCCCTTTGAATGGGTTATTGTATCGCAGATATGTACGTGTATATATATATATATATATATATGTATCTATAAGTTCGCTGGTATCGCTGCCTGCAATGCGTTGACTCAGTGTGACACTTTTATGGAGAAACTTAATTGCTTTTGGACGTGTCAGAAATACAGAAGGGGTGGCAATATCACTGGGCCAAGACTAATGGCCCAATGGCTGGTCATGGTGGCTGCGGAAAAGTTTGTACTTAAACTAGAAAATCGGTTTATATTAAAGGTAATTTCGCCAGCAGGCAAGGGAACCCTTCCTGATTGAATCAGTGCCAATAATTTGGCAATTTCTATTCGTCGCCATTGCACGGCCGGCATTGTGTCACCGGGAGAAGCGGCAGGAGCAGCAGGGACAGAACAGAGCAGCGTCGACAACAACGGCCCCGCAAAAAACATTATTCGACTCTACAGGATATTACATGCCATCAGGAAGAGCAGCGGGGGGAAAAGCGGATGGGGTGGCAAAAGCGGAAATAAAAGGTTTCCCCACCACCGACGTCGTCCTGATTTCCAAATGATGTCTCTCTGTTCTGTGTATATGTTGACTCTGGCCGAAAACGAACGTAACTTTTGCGATGATTTTTAGTGCCGCCGCGTTAGTTCGAGTTGACTTTTATTCTTTATCCCTATTTGTGTTTGTATTTGGCAAACACACGGCCATAAAAAACTTTTTAATATAGCCGGGCGACAGGGGCGGGGGGAAAAAAAATGGCACAGGACCACTGACCACCACGATGCCAGAAATTAGACACATTAAATATTCTGATACAGCTGTGATGGAGCCAAAGGGGTTTCGGTTTGGGTTTTGGGCTACGGCTTGGGCCCGGGCCACGGCGATTATGTGCTTTGTCACTGCACTGGAGTCCTGGCCAAGACAACTGGCAAATGAGCAACCAGGGACCTAGTTTTATGGCCGGAGTGTGACCCTCGTTAAGGGGAAGCAGCTTGAGATACAGGAGATGAACACCGAAAACTAAAAAAGGTTGAATTTACTTTTTAAATTTGAAGGGGAAATGTAATATTTTTATGGATATTTTCAATTGAAGATCATATATATGTTTAGAGAAGAATATTTGCAGGATATATATTAAAAAGTTAAAGCAGGTGACAAGAATTTATTAAAATTCTTCATGAGACTATAGGGATTGCTAAAGAAATCGTTATAGCATTAAAACTCTTCTAAAGGTGTCAGAAATTATGCTACAAAATACGCAGGAATTAATCTACACTAAGTTTGGTACCAAAACATAAATTTTAATCACATAAGATACATCAAAACCCAGGTGATTCCTTAAACAACCTGGAATATTAGTTTTCAAAAATCCTAATTAAGTCTAAAACACTATTTCGTTTTAAACATATTTAAATATTACCTTTACTTTTTACAAACCTTCTTTAGAATATTTTCTTCAGCTTTATATTTCAGTGCATAAGCTAAATAGCCAAGGACATGGCGCTATGCATTTTGATCAGCTATTCGCTCAAGTAGTTGCTGGGGACTCACCTCTGCTTCAGTGGGAGCGGTGCCACCCCATTAATTATTCAGTTAGGACCCGCTCGTCATGCCAATTGTGGCACATTTAAGTTGCGGTTAATGTAATTACGAAAGGGGACCGAAAAAGCAAAGCCAATGTGACAAACGAAACGCCCATCTAAGAGTCCTTTTGATGCTATTAGTATTGCCTTTCTATATACCCTTGCAAGGGTATTATTATTTTGTCATAAGCTTACAATACAGGGAAGGAGTCATTTCCGACCCCATAAATCATATATATTCTTGATCAGCATCAGCAGGGGAATCTATCAAGCCATCTCCGAAGGAAAAATAAATTTTTGAAATTTTTTCAAAATTTTCAAAAAAAGATAAGGGGTTACATCATTAAAATTTTCAAAAATCGGCAAAAATTTTAATTTTTGAAAATGTTAAATTTAGTATGCAGATTTATTAACGTTCTAACAACTAGCACAGAACCACTTTCCGATTTGAAATTAACGCATTTTTGGCTTAGTTATGGGAATTTTTCATATTGAATTTCCATCGAATATCGTAAAAATACTAAAAAACCTCAAAATGTTTTATTTTTTCAGTTGAGGAATTTTTAATCTACCTTTTGTAAAACGGCTGAATTAAAATAATGAATTTTTTGATAAGTTATGATAGATTACAAACCCCCGGATGATCATTGCAAAGTCCAAGGGTTTAAAAACTTCAGCCTATTGAAGGTAGCTTCCGTTTCTTATTTTTGTAAAGCAGGGTATTATAATTTTAGCCGGAAGCTTAAAACTCAATGAAAGAGTCATTTCCGACCCTATAAATCATATATATTCTTGATTAGAATCAACAGCCGAGTCGATCTAGCTATGTCTGGTCAAAAAATAAATTTTTGAAATTTTGTCGAAAATTTCAAAAAAAGGAAAGGGGTTACATCATTAAAATTTTCAAAAATTGGCAAAATTTTTAATTTTTTAAAATTTTAAATTGAGTATGCAGACTTGTTAACCTTCTAAAAACTAGCACAGAACCACTTTCCGATTTGAAATTAATGCATTTTTGGCTTAGTTATAGGTATTTTTCATATTGAATTTCCATCGAATATCGTAAAAATACTAAAAAACCTCAAAATGTTTTATTTTTTCAGTTGAGGAATTTTTAATCTACCTTTTGTAAAACGGCTGAATTAAAATAATGAATTTTTTGATAAGTTATGATAGATTACAAACCCCCGGATGATCATTGCAAAGTCCAAGGCTTTAAAAACTTCAGCCTTTTGAAGGTAGCTTCCGTTTCTTATTTTTGTAAAGCAGGGTATTATAATTTTAGCCGGAAGCTTAAAACTCAATGAAAGAGTCATTTCCGACCCTATAAATCATATATATTCTTGATCAGCATCACCAGCCGAGTCGATCTAGCTATGTCTGGTCAAAAAATACATTTTTGAAATTTTGTCGAAAATTTCAAAAAAAGGAAAGGGGTTACATCATTAAAATTTTCAAAAATTGGCAAAATTTTTAATTTTTTAAAATTTTAAATTGAGTATGCAGACTTGTTAACCTTCTAAAAACTAGCACAGAACCACTTTCCGATTTGAAATTAATGCATTTTTGGCTTAGTTATAGGTATTTTTCATATTGAATTTCCATCGAATATCGTAAAAATACTAAAAAACCTCAAAATGTTTTATTTTTTCAGTTGAGGAATTTTTAATCTACCTTTTGTAAAACGGATGAATTAAAATAATGAATTTTTTGATAAGTTATGATAGATTACAAACCCCCGGATGATCATTGCAAAGTCCAAGGCTTTAAAAACTTCAGCCTTTTGAAGGTAGCTTCCGTTTCTTATTTTTGTAAAGCAGGGTATTATAATTTTAGCCGGAAGCTTAAAACTCAATGAAAGAGTCATTTCCGACCCTATAAATCATATATATTCTTGATCAGCATCACCAGCCGAGTCGATCTAGCTATGTCTGGTCAAAAAATAAATTTTTGAAATTTTGTCGAAAATTTCAAAAAAAAGGAAAGGGGTTACATCATTAAAATTTTCAAAAATTGGCAAAATTTTTAATTTTTTAAAATTTTAAATTGAGTATGCAGGCTTAGTTAGGCGATTTTTAAATATTGATTTCTTGGAAATATTCTCATATAAAAATATCTATTCAAAGAATGCCAATATTTTAAGCTGAAACTATCATTGAATTGCAAGGGTATATCAACTTCGTCCTCCCGAAATGTGGTTCCTTTCCTTGTTTTTCTTTCTTTTTGGGACCGAGTCCCTCCCTGTCGAGAGCATAATAAATCGTTTTTGCCTCTTTGCCTTGACAATCTATTCGGGCTTTGAATTTAATGCGTTTTAGATAAGTTTCTAATGGAAGGAAATTAGTATTGAGCCGGGCAATTTATTCTCTCGGTGGGGACTCTGGTCACTAAATTATAGTTGGCTTTATCGGACCGTCGTACCTGTGTCAAATGGAAGCCTCTATCTACGAATTAACCCCTGCTCAGCCTCTGGCTTGGACGGTTGCTTTCGAGGTTAAAATGGGTCCAGTGCTCGTCATCATCATATTTGACACAAGTTGTCACGACCACACGACCAGGCCAACACAGCCGACCCACCCCCCTCCGAAAATTGAGATTTACGACTTACGACCCGGGCCAGAAAATCATAGAAAAAGAAGAGAGAAATACCTCTAGCCATAAGCGAGATGGGGCTCCATACATATTTAGAGATGTTGGCCAAACTGGCTCCGCCGACAGATGTCCAACATCGCTCTGACATTGACTTACATACTCAAAAGTGACTCGTTACGCCGGAAAATCGGGGGAGCGGCGGACCAGGGGGAGGCATGGCACTGAAATCAAATATTTTCAGCACTAAGTAGCTGAAATAACAAACGCTGATGACGCCGAGAGCTGATGCTGCTAATGCCACTGAGAAAAACAAAAAAACACAACACGTTTATGCCAGAACTGAGGTGGCTTTAAAAAGCAAACAAAGCGCTCGGCCATAAAGCGAAATAAATTACTTAACGCGCCGCATTTTTTCGCACTGGCCACGCAGCCAAAAATGCAATTAAAGGCCAAAAACCGCACCGAGACTGCGACATCTGCAGGAGATTAAAAAACGACACAGAGAGGGGCCAAAATAACACAGCAGCAACATTGAAACAGCAGCAGCAAAGCGATTCAGTGTGTAAATGATTGAGTTGGGTTTTGGAGATTGTAGGGTGTGGTGTGTAGGAAGGCATTACGAAATTATTTAGAATTTTGAGAGATTTTTTTGAGCAATATATATAAACATTATATTTTAAAAGAGAGTTCATAGCTAAAGGTTTTTAAAAGCTCAAAAAGTACACTATAATACTTGAATTTTTTTAGACTCAAAACATAACTTTACTGAGTAAATAAAGTATAGAAGGGTTATAACAATAGGATCAGAATGCCTTGGACATTTAATATGAAACTGTATCTATATAATAGTCCCTAAAATGGCTTCATTTTCTTTAGGAATTTGTGGAACTTAGAGAAAGTCTAATTAAATTGTATAATTCAAGATTTACAACTCTATCGGATTTTGAAACTGAAGCAAAATTATTTAAATAGAATTTATAAAAATGCTTTTAAAACAGTTTAAATTTGTAGTTAATATAAATAGCAAGTCCTTATATCAATTCCAAGTCAAAACAGATATATTTTTATAATGAAAATTACTCTCAAAGACAGAAGAAACAAAATAAGCTTTACGGTTTAAATATAAAGCTAAACCTTAAGCAAGCTCATTCTATAAGGTTCAAATATACAATCTAAGTATTGAATATTAATCTAAATATAGCTCAAATTCATCAGGAGCATTTAGAGCATCTTTGTAGGCTTTTAAATTTCATTCTAAAAAATAATCAGGTTTTATTTATAACCAAAATGCCTCTAGATTAATTTTCGCGTAGCGCATCTAGCTGCCCCCAAAGCGGTACTGCCAACAGATTACGCTAACGATTTTTAATGTGGATTTGCACCAAGCGGGGCTGTGGATTTTGGATTTCGAAGTGTGGAGAGGGAATTGTGGTGTTTTGTTGGGGGGCCAGCATCCCTGGTCCATCGTCCTTCGCTCCACGTCCTTGGTCAGTGGCAAAAGTCCATGCATACACTAGCGGAGTGTCCGAGATATAGCTGTCAATTTCGAGGATGGCTTTTGAAACAAAATAACGTCATGGTGGATGGGGACATGGAACTAGGACCAGAGTCCGACACAGAGAGAGAGTGGGAGACAGACCCGCAGATGAGCTCCGATGAGTTGAATGACTGCGGCAATGGTATCCTACGAATGACTCTGATGATGCAGCCAGTTGGCTGGCTGATTGGGGAAAACGAGGGGTATAGAGGGATGTGCAGGGAATACAGGGTGCGGTGTCATTTGGCGGGCTAAATACCGCAAATTGCGCTGCCTGGCAGCAATTACAAAAAGTACTAATCATGGCGACATGTCTTTCAGCGAAATCAAGCCAAGCCACAGCCAACAGCAGACTTCAGCAGAACGTTCTCGTTCTCTGGTAATGGTGTCAAAAATGTACTATTCGTTTTAGGGGTATTTCAAAATGAATAATATAGAGATTATGGGGTTGAAAATAAATCAAATAAAGGATTTAAATAATATAGTATTAATAAATATTTGAAATACTTAAATATCTTAAAGAACCAGAAAAGAAACTAACTTCAGGAAGCTAAATTATGTATATTGTGTTAAAGGATCGAATTTAAAATCTAAGCCAAAAATTAGGATACTGAACCCATTTTTATAGGACTAAGATCAAGACTTTTTATAGATTAAATAGTTAAAAATGACTCCCTCATTCTGCAAACTCACCCATTTGTATGGTATTCTTTATATAAATTAAATGAATTATAATTAAATAATTCAAATAATTCCTTTTTAACCTAATCTTTTGTATTAAAGGGTATTGCCAAAGTCTACCCACAATCGCTCTTCATTTGTTTTGATTTAACTCTTTTGATACCAATTTTCGCACATTTTTTTCTCGTTCTCGTTAACGTCTCGCTTGCCATTCGGCATTCGCCATTCGCCATTCGGATGCAATTATACACTTAGGAATTGACCACCAATGAGACGAGTATCGATTTGACGAATTTGGATGCGAATGCCTTGTACCGCATTACGGTTGTGACGCGGGGCAAATTTGGCACATCGCTGCCAGCATCCATGCTGCTGCTGAACACCACGGACCAGCACCGGACCACCGAAGGTGAGTTGGCCATTTAGCTCTTCACGCCAAAAAAGTGAGTTGATTTAATTGTTGTGCGGTCTCTTTGTGTGTGCGTGTGTGTGTGCAGGGGAGAGCGTGACCTGGGGTGCCCCATCGCCACCACACTCGCTGACGGTGGTGGCGCACAGTGCCACCTGGATGCAGCTCACTTGGCAGCCGCCGGAGTATGCCCATCCGCATGAGAGGATTACCTACAGGTGAGTTGCCTTTTTTTCAAAAACAATTCACAATGGCATTAAATTATTAATGAAGCCGGAAGAGAAATTAACTTGTGAAAACCGAAATTCATGTACCCTTTCTGATTAGCATTGAACTACTGGATGGTATCGAAGTTTAAAAAAGTCATAACTTCGGCAAAAAAGCATTAATTTCAAATCGGAAAGTGGTTCTGTGCTAGTTTTTAGAAGGTTAACAAGTCTGCATACTCAATTTAAAATTTTAAAAAATTAAAAATTTTTCCAATTTTTGAAAATTTTAATGATGTAACCCCTTTCCTTTTTTTGAAATTTTCGACAAAATTTCAAAAATGTATTTTTTGACCAGACATAGCTAGATCGACTCGGCTGGTGATTTCGACAAAATTTCAAAAATTTATTTTTTGACCAGACATAGCTAGATCGACTCGGCTGGTGATGCTGATCAAGAATATATATGATTTATAGGGTCGGAAATGACTCTTTCATTGAGTTTTAAGCTTCCGGCTAAAATTATAATACCCTGCTTTACAAAAATAAGAAACGGAAGCTACCTTCAAAAGGCTGAAGTTTTTAAACCCTTGGACTTTGCAATGATCATCCGGGGATTTGTAATCTATCATAACTTATCAAAAAATTCATTATTTTAATTCAGCCGTTTTACAAAAGGTAGATTAAAAATTCCTTAACTGAAAAAATAAAACATTTTGAGGTTTTTTAGTATTTTTACGATATTCGATGGAAATTCAATATGAAAAATACCTATAACTAAGCCAAAAATGCATTAATTTCAAATCGGAAAGTGGTTCTGTGCTAGTTTTTAGAAGGTTAACAAGTCTGCATACTCAATTTAAAATTTTAAAAAATTAAAAATTTTGCCAATTTTTGAAAATTTTAATGATGTAACCCCTTTCCTTTTTTTGAAATTTTCGACAAAATTTCAAAAATTTATTTTTTGACCAGACATAGCTAGATCGACTCGGCTGGTGATTTCGACAAAATTTCAAAAATTTATTTTTTGACCAGACATAGCTAGATCGACTCGGCTGGTGATGCTGATCAAGAATATATATGATTTATAGGGTCGGAAATGACTCTTTCATTGAGTTTTAAGCTTCCGGCTAAAATTATAATACCCTGCTTTACAAAAATAAGAAACGGAAGCTACCTTCAAAAGGCTGAAGTTTTTAAACCCTTGGACTTTGCAATGATCATCCGGGGATTTGTAATCTATCATAACTTATCAAAAAATTCATTATTTTAATTCAGCCGTTTTACAAAAGGTAGATTAAAAATTCCTTAACTGAAAAAATAAAACATTTTGAGGTTTTTTAGTATTTTTACGATATTCGATGGAAATTCAATATGAAAAATACCTATAACTAAGCCAAAAATGCATTAATTTCAAATCGGAAAGTGGTTCTGTGCTAGTTTTTAGAAGGTTAACAAGTCTGCATACTCAATTTAAAATTTTAAAAAATTAAAAATTTTGCCAATTTTTGAAAATTTTAATGATGTAACCCCTTTCCTTTTTTTGAAATTTTCGACAAAATTTCAAAAATTGATTTTTTGACCAGACATAGCTAGATCGACTCGGCTGGTGATGCTGATCAAGAATATATATGATTTATAGGGTCGGAAATGACTCTTTCATTGAGTTTTAAGCTTCCGGCTAAAATTATAATACCCTGCTTTACAAAAATAAGAAACGGAAGCTACCTTCAAAAGGCTGAAGTTTTTAAACCCTTGGACTTTGCAATGATCATCCGGGGATTTGTAATCTATCATAACTTATCAAAAAATTCATTATTTTAATTCAGCCGTTTTACAAAAGGTAGATTAAAAATTCCTTAACTGAAAAAATAAAACATTTTGAGGTTTTTTAGTATTTTTACGATATTCGATGGAAATTCAATATGAAAAATACCTATAACTAAGCCAAAAATGCATTAATTTCAAATCGGAAAGTGGTTCTGTGCTAGTTTTTAGAAGGTTAACAAGTCTGCATACTCAATTTAAAATTTTAAAAAATTAAAAATTTTGCCAATTTTTGAAAATTTTAATGATGTAACCCCTTTCCTTTTTTTGAAATTTTCGACAAAATTTCAAAAATTTATTTTTTGACCAGACATAGCTAGATCGACTCGGCTGGTGATTTCGACAAAATTTCAAAAATTTATTTTTTGACCAGACATAGCTAGATCGACTCGGCTGGTGATGCTGATCAAGAATATATATGATTTATAGGGTCGGAAATGACTCTTTCATTGAGTTTTAAGCTTCCGGCTAAAATTATAATACCCTGCTTTACAAAAATAAGAAACGGAAGCTACCTTCAAAAGGCTGAAGTTTTTAAACCCTTGGACTTTGCAATGATCATCCGGGGATTTGTAATCTATCATAACTTATCAAAAAATTCATTATTTTAATTCAGCCGTTTTACAAAAGGTAGATTAAAAATTCCTTAACTGAAAAAATAAAACATTTTGAGGTTTTTTAGTATTTTTACGATATTCGATGGAAATTCAATATGAAAAATACCTATAACTAAGCCAAAAATGCATTAATTTCAAATCGGAAAGTGGTTCTGTGCTAGTTTTTAGAAGGTTAACAAGTCTGCATACTCAATTTAAAATTTTAAAAAATTAAAAATTTTGCCAATTTTTGAAAATTTTAATGATGTAACCCCTTTCCTTTTTTTGAAATTTTCGACAAAATTTCAAAAATTGATTTTTTGACCAGACATAGCTAGATCGACTCGGCTGGTGATGCTGATCAAGAATATATATGATTTATAGGGTCGGAAATGACTCTTTCATTGAGTTTTAAGCTTCCGGCTAAAATTATAATACCCTGCTTTACAAAAATAAGAAACGGAAGCTACCTTCAAAAGGCTGAAGTTTTTAAACCCTTGGACTTTGCAATGATCATCCGGGGGTTTGTAATCTATCATAACTTATCAAAAAATTCATTATTTTAATTCAGCCGTTTTACAAAAGGTATATTAAAAATTGCTCAGCTGAAAAAATAAAACATTTTGAGGTTTTTTAGTATTTTTACGATATTTGATGGAAATTCAATATGAAAAATACCTATAACTAAGCCAAAAATGCATTAATTTCAAATCGGAAAGTGGTTCTGTGCTAGTTTTTAGAAGGTTAACAAGTCTGCATACTCAATTTAAAATTTTAAAAAATTAAAAATTTTGCCAATTTTTGAAAATTTTAATGATGTAACCCCTTTCCTTTTTTTGAAATTTTCGACAAAATTTCAAAAATTTATTTTTTGACCAGACATAGCTAGATCGACTCGGCTGGTGATGCTGATCAAGAATATATATGATTTATAGGGTCGAAAATGACTCTTTCATTGAGTTTTAAGCTTCCGGCTAAAATTATAATACCCTGCTTTACAAAAATAAGAAACGGAAGCTACCTTCAAAAGGCTGAAGTTTTTAAACCCTTGGACTTTGCAATGATCATCCGGGGATTTGTAATCTATCATAACTTATCAAAAAATTCATTATTTTAATTCAGCCGTTTTACAAAAGGTAGATTAAAAATTCCTTAACTGAAAAAATAAAACATTTTGAGGTTTTTTAGTATTTTTACGATATTCGATGGAAATTCAATATGAAAAATACCTATAACTAAGCCAAAAATGCATTAATTTCAAATCGGAAAGTGGTTCTGTGCTAGTTTTTAGAAGGTTAACAAGTCTGCATACTCAATTTAAAATTTTAAAAAATTAAAAATTTTGCCAATTTTTGAAAATTTTAATGATGTAACCCCTTTCCTTTTTTTGAAATTTTCGACAAAATTTCAAAAATTTATTTTTTGACCAGACATAGCTAGATCGACTCGGCTGGTGATGCTGATCAAGAATATATATGATTTATAGGGTCGGAAATGACTCTTTCATTGAGTTTTAAGCTTCCGGCTAAAATTATAATACCCTGCTTTACAAAAATAAGAAACAGAAGCTACCTTCAAAAGGCTGAAGTTTTTAAACCCTTGGACTTTGCAATGATCATCCGGGGGTTTGTAATCTATCATAACTTATCAAAAAATTCATTATTTTAATTCAGCCGTTTTACAAAAGGTAGATTAAAAATTCCTTAACTGAAAAAATAAAACATTTTGAGGTTTTTTAGTATTTTTACGATATTTGATGGAAATTCAATATGAAAAATACCTATAACTAAGCCAAAAATGCATTAATTTCAAATCGGAAAGTGGTTCTGTGCTAGTTTTTAGAAGGTTAACAAGTCTGCATACTCAATTTAAAATTTTAAAAAATTAAAAATTTTGCCAATTTTTGAAAATTTTAATGATGTAACCCCTTTCCTTTTTTTGAAATTTTCGACAAAATTTCAAAAATTTATTTTTTGACCAGACATAGCTAGATCGACTCGGCTGTTGATTCTGATCAAGAATATATATGATTTATAGGGTCGGAAATGACTCTTTCATTGAGTTTTAAGCTTCCGGCTAAAATTATAATACCCTGCTTTACAAAAATAAGAAACGGAAGCTACCTTCAATAGGCTGAAGTTTTTAAACCCTTGGACTTTGCAATGATCATCCGGGGGTTTGTAATCTATCATAACTTATCAAAAAATTCATTATTTTAATTCAGCCGTTTTACAAAAGGTAGATTAAAAATTCCTCAACTGAAAAAATAAAACATTTTGAGGTTTTTTAGTATTTTTACGATATTCGATGGAAATTCAATATGAAAAATACCTATAACTAAGCCAAAAATGCATTAATTTCAAATCGGAAAGTGGTTCTGTGCTAGTTTTTAGAAGGTTAACAAGTCTGCATACTCAATTTAAAATTTTAAAAAATTAAAAATTTTGCCAATTTTTGAAAATTTTAATGATGTAACCCCTTTCCTTTTTTTGAAATTTTCGACAAAATTTCAAAAATTTATTTTTTGACCAGACATAGCTAGATCGACTCGGCTGGTGATGCTGATCAAGAATATATATGATTTATAGGGTCGGAAATGACTCTTTCATTGAGTTTTAAGCTTCCGGCTAAAATTATAATACCCTGCTTTACAAAAATAAGAAACAGAAGCTACCTTCAAAAGGCTGAAGTTTTTAAACCCTTGGACTTTGCAATGATCATCCGGGGGTTTGTAATCTATCATAACTTATCAAAAAATTCATTATTTTAATTCAGCCGTTTTACAAAAGGTAGATTAAAAATTCCTTAACTGAAAAAATAAAACATTTTGAGGTTTTTTAGTATTTTTACGATATTTGATGGAAATTCAATATGAAAAATACCTATAACTAAGCCAAAAATGCATTAATTTCAAATCGGAAAGTGGTTCTGTGCTAGTTTTTAGAAGGTTAACAAGTCTGCATACTCAATTTAAAATTTTAAAAAATTAAAAATTTTGCCAATTTTTGAAAATTTTAATGATGTAACCCCTTTCCTTTTTTTTGAAATTTTCGACAAAATTTCAAAAATTTATTTTTTGACCAGACATAGCTAGATCGACTCGGCTGGTGATGCTGATCAAGAATATATATGATTTATAGGGTCGGAAATGACTCTTTCATTAAGTTTTAAGCTTCCGGCTAAAATTATAATACCCTGCTTTACAAAAATAAGAAACGGAAGCTACCTTCAAAAGACTGAAGTTTTTAAGCCCTTGGACTTTGCAATGATCATCCGGGGGTTTGTAATCTATCATAACTTATCAAAAAATTCATTATTTTAATTCAGCCGTTTTACAAAAGGTAGATTAAAAATTCCTCAACTGAAAAAATAAAACATTTTGAGGTTTTTTAGTATTTTTACGATATTCGATGGAAATTCAATATGAAAAATACCTATAACTAAGCCAAAAATGCATTAATTTCAATTCGGAAAGCAGTTTTGTGCTAGTTTTTAGAGCATTAACAAATCTGCATACTAAATTTAACATTTTAAAAAATTCAGTTTTTTGTCGATTTTTGAAAATTTTTATGATGTAACCCCTTATCAAATTTTCAAATTTTGAAAAAATTTCAAAAATTTATTTTTCTTTCGGAGTTGCCTAGATAGATTGCCCTGCTTATTCTGATCAAGAATATGTATGATTTATAGGGTCGGAAACAAGTCCTTTACATAGTTACACGCTTCCTAATAAAATTATATTACCTTTGCAAGGATATAATAAAGGGGCTTCGGGTTTATAAATTATTTAATTAAACAATAGCTAGGACAAGCCATATAATTTAACTAATTCTTGTAGGGAAAGTAATTTTCCAAACTTACAGTAAAATATTGCAAAGAATGATTAAACAAGTCATCAAATTCCTTTCGTTAAAAAATAATAATAATAGAGCCTTTAGCTTAAGAATGCATTTGTAATTTTTGCAACCAATTGACACGCCTCTTATCCCTTTTCTAATTGCTCCTTCTGACGCCGCCTTTCCTCGCGTCCTGTAGAGTCTACCACAAGGCCATGAGGGCCGAGCAATTCATTAAGATTGAAACGAAGCTGGCCTGGCTGCGGATGAACAACCTGAAGCCGAGCTCCCAGCATGTGCTCTACGTGGAGGCGGTGGGCGAAAGGGGCGACTCACTGCCCTCCGAGACGCTGGTGGCCTGGACGGATCCCGCCCTGCCTGCCTTTGTGGACGTAAGTACTCCTCGAGGCATGTGTGTGTGTGCATTCGCAAGGTAACTGTACTCTCCACTGGCAGCCCCCCACTGTGCATCCGGCAGACAACATACCCGAGGGTGGATCCATGACCATTCTGTGCCTGGCCTTGGGCAACCCGGCGCCCACCATCTCCCTCTACGTGGGCGGACACCTGGTGCGCCAGGATACCTCGCGGCACATGGTTACGGTCATTCACAATGTGTCCGCGGATATGGAGCACGTCTCCTGCTACGCCGACAATGGCTACGGAGTGCCCATGCAGGCCACCAGAAGGGTTAACATATGCTGTAAGTAATTGTCCCCCAAGGGGGGTTAATAATCCCATTCCCATTCTTTAAAAATTCCCCTTTAAACTCTGACACCTTGCTTGTATCCTGCAGATCCGCCCAAAATCCAAGCAGCTGGCATCACAGTCGCCTCCATTGGCGATGAAATCGAGCTGCGCTGCACTGTGGACTCCAAGCCGGCGCCCAAGACGATTTTCTGGCGGGAGAAGGATGGCCGGGTGCCCGTCATCAATGGGGGAAACAACTTCATATCCGTGAAAACGAACGAATCGCGTCCTTCGATCTACACCATGTCCTTGAGGATAAGCAAGCTGCAGGCCAACGATGTGGGTGACTATTTCTGCCACGCCGAGAATCCCTTTGGAGCCACAACCACACCGGTTTCGGTGCGTATACGCAATACGCCGGCTTTAAATCACAACGTCTCGGAGTGCTGTGCGGAGCAGAATGTCACCATGGCCTGCAGGAGTGCCTGCAGCTACTATGTGGACTTTGATGCCATTGCCGATCGACCCGAGTGCATCGTGGACTTCGACAAGCTAATGCGCTGTGCCGCCGATGGATCCGATCATCGTTCCTGCTGTGCGGATGAGCATGTGCCCAGGAAATGCCTCAACTGGTGCCGGGGGGAGTCTGTGCGCTCCAAGGAGATCTGCAGTCTGCAGTATGCCCGCACCATTGTCGGTTGCTTCGAGAAGAATAGGGATCGCTTGCCGGGACCGCCGGAGAACATAGTGGTCAGTGTGGTCTCCGACAGCGAGGTGTCCATAAGGTGAGTCTTTCAAAATATTTATATATTTATGAATGAACTATAGATGGGGTTCAGGTTTTTGCAAATTTAAATTATTATTACCCGGGAGAATATTATTCAATATTGAAAAAATAATGAGATATGTATTAATGAAGATAGCCCTTCAATTAGCTTATTAGTAACCAAATACCAAATATTTCAAGGCCTTTACAGCTTTTGTTTAAATGAAATTATTTAAGGTATTGTTCTAGCTTATTTTTTCGAGTGTCCTGTCCGAAAAACAAAGTTTAACCGAGCAGAAGCCATTTGGCTTTGAGCTTCCCCCCAAACTATGTGGGACACGTTCCAGCCGCCCCCCGGGCTAAGCTCTTAAACACTTTTGTCCGAAGCGGAAGTGGACTCATCCATTTAGCGCAGCAAACCCAATACATTCATTATCCTTCCAAGCGCCATATCCTCTCGCACCATGTGAGTCCCTCTCAGGGAGCGTGTGTGTGTGTGGGCCACTAATAGACCGCAAATCCATTAAAGCCGAGATTTTTATCTCACTTTAATACACTCGGTC
Source organism: Drosophila bunnanda (assembly GCA_035046265.1). Lineage (NCBI taxonomy): Eukaryota > Metazoa > Arthropoda > Insecta > Diptera > Drosophilidae > Drosophila > Drosophila bunnanda. The sequence goes on from JAWNOB010000075.1 coordinate 13,552,533, forward strand.
AACGTCAAAGGTTGACGCAGGGAAGGATGTCCCCGGAGCGGGGAGCAGGAAACTGGGAAACTGGGAAAACTGGGAAAACTGGGGAAAGAGACCCCTTGAACCTGGTGCCGCATTAAATTTATTAAAATTCCAGACAAGTTGTGCGCGCCTGCAACAATATTACCGAGCACTCATAATGCGGCGCCGTCGCTCTATGAAAACTATTTCATTACAGATGGGATGCGCCGACAAAGAATCCAAATGCCGTTGACGGCTATAGAATATTTTACCACGAGGCCGCCGTCCTGCCGCCAACGTCAACCGGCTCGGGCTCCGGTTCGGGTTCGGGTTCGCAGGACCACGCTTCCTCCATGGAAAGCTCCGGAATGGATACCCTGGCCGCCATGAATAATGCAACAAGTATGGGTAGCAGTGGCGGTGGCGGTGGCGGCAGCAATGCGATGGCTGCTCTCGAGATACGACGCATCGACGTAAAGGACACAACAATAAGCATTAATGGCCTCAAGAAGGATGTGCTCTACGAGCTGGTGGTGAAGGCTGGCAATAGCTACGGTGAGTTAAGTTTACTGCCGCCAGACTCCCAGGACCCGGGTCTCGAGTCCTGCGTCCCTGAGTGCTTCCTCCCGTTTGGATTTTAATTTGCCGGCTTGTCTTGCAGGTGCCAGTGTGCTCACAGATCCGATTAGGTTCACGCTCGGCGAGCACCATGTGACCTCGGCCACTAGCAGCTATTCGAGCGCCGTGGGCACCATCAGCGGCATTGTGGCCAGCATCCTGGCCATCCTTTTGGCGGCGGCCGCCATTGTATTCTATCGCCGCCAACGCTCCAGCTACGGAAAGTCGGCCAATGGCAATGTGGCATTCGAGAATCCTACCTACACCCGGGGCCTGGAGCAGGTGCAGGTGTGTACAGCGATCGATTTTGGTTTCAATTTTGTTTGTTTTTGATGTTACGAAGGGGTAGTCACAAGGGTTAAAGGGTGTATTCATTTTGAAAAGCTGGGAATCCAGCAGAATTTTTAGAACAAAATGTTTTTGTCCTTTAAATTAGGAGTATTCATTTTTACAAATTGAATTTGAATATACTAGGAGCGAAATTTAGCTGAATATATTTATACCCTTGCAGGGTATTATAATATCAGTCAGAAGCTTAGAATACAGTGAAGGAGTCCTTTCCGACCCTATAAACCATATATATTCTTGATCAGCATCATCAGGGGAATCTATCTAGCCATCTCCGGAATAAAAATAAATTTTTGAAATTTTTTCAAAATTTCAAAATTTGATAAGGGGTTACATCATTAAAATTGTCAAAAATTGGCAAAAATTTTAATTTTGTAAAATGTTAATTTTAGTATGCAGATTTATTAATGCTCTAAAAACTAACACAAAAGTGCTTTCCGAATTGAAATTAAGGGATTTTTGGCTTAGTTATGAGTTTTTTAATATTTGATATGTCGAAAAAATCGTCATATAAAAATATCGATTCCAAAAATTGGAATTTTTCAAAACTAAATCCATTCAATATCCGATTAGATTCTATAATTCAATTGCAAACTGCAAAAGTATATAAATCTCGGACTTTCTAAGTTAGTTTTCCTCTTTGTTTAATATTTATTATTAATGCCTAGTCTGACCTATCAAAAAACTGAGATACTGCAAATGAAATAGTTACTTATACCTTTGCAGGGTATTAAAACTTCAGTCAGAAGTCTGAAACGCAGTGAAGGATTCATTTCCGACCCTATAAATCATATATATTCTTGATCAGCGTCATTAAGGGAATCTATCTAGGCATCTCCGGAATAAAAATAAATTTTTTAAATTTTTTCAAAATTTTCAAAAAAAGATAAGGGGTTACATCATTAAAATTGTCAAAAATTGGCAAAAATTTTAATTTTTTAAAATATTAAATTGAGTATGCAGATTTGTTAATGCTATAAAATCTAACACCAAACTGCTCTCCGAATGGAATTTAATGCATTTTTGGCTTAGTTATGAGATTTTCAAATTTTGATTTCTTGGAAAAATTCTCATATAAAAATATCGATTCCAAAAATGGGAATATTTTAAGCTTCTCATTATCAAAATATTACAATTAATATACCCTTTGCTCATTCTCAGATTTAATGTCCCTTCTTTTGAGTTCCCAACTAGGTATTTCAAAGTCGGTTTACCCCGACTTTCAGTTATTCCACCTGTTTGTTTTTACTGCTTCTTTCGCTGTTGGCCAAAGTTGGTTTAGTGATATGATAGCTATATATCCCTCTGTGTGCATTATCGTAGGCGTAGGGTGTATGTTATGTATTTACTTATTTTTTATGTTATAACTGTCAATGTGTGTTTTTTTCTATCCCCCCCCCCGCAACCCCGCCCGCCCCGAAACGCTACACATCAACAACACACGCGGACATGTGTATATGAATAACCATGCCATAGCTGCCTACTGTCACATCGGCCATAACAACGCAAAATGGCAGCAACAGCAACAACAGCGGGAGCAACAGTCACAGCCATGGTCGTAATGGCATTGCCGCCACAATGACGACATCCACGACGACAACGGCGCCGACAGCAGCGGCCACCTCGGCAGGTGCTGCTGCGGGGAAGCAACATCATCAGCAGCATCACCAGCAGCAGCAGCAGCAGCAACATAAGAGTGCCGCAGATGCGGCGCATCACTTTCATAACCCGCTCAGCAATACGCAGTGCAATGAAGTAAATCCCACAATTTATGAAGAGCTCAAACTTGGCCAAGAAGGTGCTGGATTTAAGAAACTTGTGCCATAAACGAAGCACAGCTAACAGTAACAATAACAACCACTGAGACGACAGTACACACACAGGACAACAACATGAACGAACAAAAACAAAACCAAGTATAGCTAGCGAACTTATATATATACTATATATATAATATATATAGAGATATATACGCTAAATGTAGACATAGGCCGTGTAAACAGCGCGAAGCGCAACCTCAAACAACTACACTTGCACAGAGACACAAACACACCACACACACACGCACACACACACATGGCGCACACCACACACACTCACAGCGTGTCCTGTGACATCTTTACAGAATGCATTGCGAGAAAATACTCGTACTTTGGGTAACACTCACACGAAACACACGAAAAAACACACAATTTTTGCTTGCAAAAATCTTTTGGGTAGCGTGTAATAATAAATAAATTTTTAGTATGTAACTGTGATTCAACCAGACAAAAAAAATGAGACATAACAATACGAAAACGATGTAAAATAATTAAACTAATTGGTAACGAAAGTATGCTATAAAAACTAAAACAAAAAAGTGACAACTGATTGAGAAAAAAAAAATACCAATGATTAGTAAAAATCTATATATGCTAAATGTGTTTTCATCTTGGCTTTTTTTGGGGCTTTTATGAGCTTGAAATTGGCCTAAAAGTAATAGTATTAATTATTATATTTTAGAGTTTACATTTTCGTATTTTAGACTTATAATTTGGTATAATTTTCAAGAGAGACAAATATAAAAAATATGAGAAAAGAAAACAAACAGCAAACTAACACATTTTAAAACAACATTTCAATGCTATTAAAAATAGTGAGATCAATCATTTTATATTTAGAAAAGTATTAATATTTTCTCTAGCGATTGTTTATTATATTAATTTTTCTTTTACTTCAAAGCAATTTGTTTTATGTTTATTACTTTTAAATGCTATATAAATATTGAAAGATATTATTTTACTTCTGATTTAAATGTCTAAATATGAGATCATAATTAAATTTGGGCTTAAACCACATTAGTGTAGATAAAGAAATAAATTTAGATAAAGGAATCAATTTATAACAAAAGTGGAAGCCCTTAAAAAATTAATTTAAATGGAATATGAAATATTAAATATGAATTTGTTGTATTAATAAGTATTCATTAGATTTTGCAAAAGCTTCAAATATTTTTTTAAGTGCTCTTATTTCAACCGCAATTGTACTTTGCTCAGTATTCATTTTGAACTTTTATTTGTTATGTGTTGGCTTGCTTGCTTTCTCTCGGTGTATGTAAACAACGGCTGAGTACAATATTAAAAGATGCCAGTGTGCAACCTTCGTCCTTGGTCCCTCGCCCTTCATCCCCATGTTTACGCCTTTCTCGGTCGCTTCTCATTTTGATGAGGACGAAGATGGAAGCTCTCTCGCTCGCCTCATGCCGTCAGATGTTTGTTCGTGTAATGTTGCATACGTTATGGCGACTGGTACACACACACGAGCTCACGGTCTGGTACCTCTTCAAACACACACACACCCACACACACAGAGACACCCTCGTACACTGGCATTATTAGCAAAAGGACGCATCCGATGAAGGAGAAAACAGCCAGCGATATATGCTGCGCACAAAGTTTAACTTTCATATGTAAATTCCTTTTTATTACAAGCACAATATCCGAAAGAGATAGATCCGAGTGGCAGGCGAGGGCGGGTGGAGGAGTTTTGTGCCGCTCGACATGATACACTCATAATCCGTTATGATCTGATACTGATACGGATGATGCCATCATAGTGACAGCCTGTGCCACCAGAGATTATTATAATTTAGTTACCAGGGCCAAGTGCGAGCCCCCTGCGACGACACTTGTGCGGCGTTCTTTTTTATGCAAAGTAAGCAGCGAAAAAATAAGCAAGCGGAAAGTACAATCTGGCAGATTTCTCGTATGATTGAAGCAAGGCGTGTAAACAGCGATGGAGTAAGCTTCATAAATGTCAAACAACGGAAAGGCTTAAAATGCCTGTGCATAATGGTACATAGGCTGTCTCCGATACATGCAGAGTGTACACTGTGCGAAAAGTGGATCTCTATATATGTATCTGTATATAAAGCCCTCTGCAGAGGATTTTATAATTTTATTCAGCGAAGGAATCATTTGCGAGCCTATAAACCATATATATTCTTGATCAAAATCAACAGGAGAATCTTTATAGACATCTCCGGAGGAAAAATAAATTTTTGAAATTTTTTCAAAATTTCAAAATTTGATAAGGGGTTACATCATTAAAATTGTAAAAAATTGACAAAAAACTGAATTTTTCAAAATGTTAAACTTAGTATGCAGATTTGTTGTAGCTGTAAAAACTTACACAAAACTGCTTTCCGAATTGAAATTAAATGTTTTTTGGCTTGGTTATGAGTTTTTCGAACTTTGATTTTTCGAAAAAATTGTCATATAAAAGTACGATTTCAAAAATTGGAATATTTTAAACTTTAATATGTTCAATTTCCGATTAGATTCAATAATTCAATTATAAACTGCAAAAGTATATATATTTCGGACCACCTAAGTAAGTTTCCCTCTATGTTTACATAGTATTTAATATTAATGCCTATTCCGATCCATCAAAATAATGAGATACTGCAAAAAAAAAAAGATATAGTTAATTATACCTTTGCAGAGTATAAAAACTTTGGTCAGAAGTCTGAAACGCAGTGAAGGATTCATTTGCGACCCTATAAATCATATATATTCTTGATCAGCATCAGTAGAGGAATCTATCTAGCCATCTCCGAAAGAAAAATAAATTTATGAAATTTTTTCGAAATTTGAAAATTTGATAAGGGGTTACATCATTAAAATTTTCAAAAATCGACAAAAAACTGAATTTTTTTAAATGTTAAATTTAGTATGCAGATTTGTTAATTCTATAAAAAGTAACACAAAACTGCTTTCCGAATTGAAATTAATGGCCTTTTGGCTTGGCTATGAGTTTTTAAAACTTTGATTTTTCGAACAAATTGTGCCCGAAGTTAGCTTAGTTTCGTGTTATCCCTAAATTTTAAATTATTCAACAAAAATAATAACAAATATCGAATAAATCCATCTTATCAGCAGGAAAAGATATGTTACGATTTCTGCCACGGTAAAATATACTGTAAAAGTAATACTTTACCATTACCAGCTTTTAGTAACATATTTTTCCCCAGTGTACGCATCATTCTCCTTTCAAATTCCACTTTAATAAGTTAGCAGAGAGTTCCGTGGAGCTCATCAAAATGTTGCTGCTGCTGCTGCTGCTCTTGAGCAACTTCCGTTTTTTGATCTGACGATGGTTTTGCTGAGAATGCTGCCAGTGTGCAATGGCTCTGAATAAACGCCGCCTGAATTATGCAACACGTTTAAGTGCCTGCATTCTTTGTGCCCAAACACAAACACACAGCCAAACACAAACACACACGTACGTGCATCTTTGGTGCCTTTCTGTTTACTCTACCTGGGTTACCTGGGATGCTGCAGCTGCAGCTGAAGCTGGTGCTGGAGCTGGAGCTGCTGCCACTGCCGATGCTGATAAAAATGTTGACAGTCGCCAGATAAAACCGAAAATTTACAAGTAAATGATATTGTCTGCTGGCAAGCCAGCTGCCCACTTTGTGGCTGATTGCACTTTGCCTTGGTCTGGCAGTGTCCTTGTCTAAACAGGGTAACATCTGTGCATACCGCCTCGCACCTGTGCTGGTCATAATGAGTTTTTCGCTGCTTTGCAACTTTCCCGTTATGCATAAATTATAAGAATACATTGATGAATATAGTTGCTACCGGGGAAAGTTGTGCGCATCATGTCGCGGAAAGGATATTAAGTAGGGCACAACAAGCCAAGAGGGGGGTTTCGATTAAGGAATTTGAATAATGGATGCTTAAATCGGTAGTGATTGCTCCTGGTTAGATAGGAAGGATAAAGCTAGCTCAGGAATCAGATAAAGGTAATATCTACTCATATATCTAACCTCACAAAGTGATTCCCAAAAGAAAATATCAGATTAAAATCTTAACAATTCTTGTAGATAGAAAACAGCATTTATCTTGACTTTCTTTTGCTAAAGTATTTTCCCCAATTTCAGTATCAATAAGTTGTAAACTAAATAGCGTCTATCTTTATATCGATTTTCATATTTTCATATTCTTTATCATCCATCTCCATCAATTGTTTATTCGCTGTTACTTCACATGTGTGCGCTCTCCATATTGGTTGTCAGGCAATAACTTCAAACAGATATGACATAATAGATTTAGATAGAAGAGCTATTTAAAATTTAGATCCATTCGAGAATCACAAATGAAATGAAAGCAATGCCCATGGATGGGGACATAAAAGCCAATTTCACAGTATGCCAAGTGATTTATTGAGACAGAGCGTTCACCTCCCCGGGTCTATGGGTTTGCGCTACCATCCCACCCATCTGACGCTATGTAGAGCGGCTGCTTTTATTTATCGCTAAACTAATAAATCTTGGCATAAAAATGGAAAATATTGTATACGCCATGTTGTGCCGAGTCCCCTGAATAGCCAGGCTAGGAGAATAAATATAAAAAAATAGAGGCCATAGTCAAGGCAAAAACTCATAAGTGGCAGCGGTTTAAGCAGCGGCCGCAAAAAACCTACGCACATATAAATATTATATAATGGTTTAATGATTTTATTTTATTTACTTTTTTTTGCGCTTCCGGCTTCCAAACAATTAACCACTAACGAACTGCCAACTACGTAACATGTCTAAAAAAAAAAACAAAATCAAAACCAAAACGAAAACAATAATAATCATGAAAAATGCACAGACACGCTGCGTGTCAAAGTACAATGGGTGAGTGCTGTTATTAATTTTTTAATGTCCTTGTCCTACAAAATTTTACTAGGGGATTGCTTCCCTTTTTTTTGGGGCTCGTTTCCTTTACGATTATTACGTGCTGTTTGGCCAGTTGAAATTATATTTAATGAATTTTTACAGCTTCCCGAGCCAATCACAAATCACTTTTCTCACACTTATATTTTGCATATTTCGTTGCCTACTTATCGGGGCCGCACTGGGTGCCTCGCGAAGGCCTTCGAGTTTTAATTGCCGCCGCGTGGACCGGCAGGTTGTCGCCTTCGTCCGGCCGCAGGACCTGGATCAGCACAAAATTTGGGTTTAATGGCAATTGCGTGAGTTAATCGTATTAGGGCAGAAATGCAGAGCAGAACAGCAAAGAGCAGATCGCACACGTAAGTAAACTGCTCTAAAATAATATTTATTTTCATAATTACGTTTATATTTTTATGTCTGCCTGTTTGTTTCGCAGTTTTTTCTTGTACCCCACCGCAGACATACATTATTGTACTGGTAATAACAATTAACAATTAACTTTTTATGGGGTCATGCATGTTGTTGGACATATAATAAATGTTTGTTAATTCCTCCTATCGATTGGCAGTTTTTTTGTGTGCTAATTATATAATTTACAGACACTGGCATATGGCCCCCGTTAATATCCGTGTAAATATGAGGCATTAATGCAAATAAATGTGCCAATCGGTGGGTGGCCAGCGACTTAAATCAGTCGTAAAGCGCACATCCGCATTAATGTGTAAATCGATGGCCGAGTGCGGTAAGTATGTTGCATCAACATTCAATACATTCTTGTTGATTTTATTGCCATCGCTCCAGTAAGTCTCCCACCCAGGATGCCTCCCCCCGTGGCGTTATGTTAATTGAGCCTGATTGACCCGGGCATATTGAGCATCTGATGGAAGCGATTATCCATACGATATGCTTCTACAATAAAAGGGGAAATTTTCCGAGAATTTAATCCATAATTCTGTGGATAACAATCGCCCTTAGATTGCTTCCGGAATTTATGTTGCTGCATACTTTTATGGAAATATATTGTGAAGTTTACAAGCAGGGCAAAGTTAATGCTTCTACATATAATATTATAATATTTTCTCAAATGGCGAAGTTTATGTACCCTTGCAGTTTGCAATTGGATTATAGGATCCTACCAAAAATCGGAGAAGCCATTTGTGTTACCAATTTTTTGTTGCAAATTAAAGTTTAAAAAAACTCATAACTAAGCCAAAAAAGCATTAATTTCTTCTTCTGACTGAAGTTCTAATACCCTGCAATGTATGTTTCTCAGTATCTTAGTTATTTTTACTAGGAAGCTGCTCCTAATTAGTAACTACTTCAAAGCATACAATGCTTTCAAATACAAAAATCGAATTTTATAAATGATATTAACCCCAGCTTACAGGAATTTATGATCTGCATAATACTTATCCTTAATACTCATCAAACCACTTTTTAACAACCTCAAGACAAAGAAGAATTTGTAGAATCTTCTCCAACAAATTAACAGCTGCCAAAGAATTTGCTTAACTTAATGAAGACATTCTGGCACACCATCCGTATAAAACAGATGCCTGGACCGAGGCATTTGTGCTTAACCACCTAATGAAAGACATCTGGCCGGTGACCGCAAATGGCCAGAGAGCCCAAGATGGCCAAGGATGCATTAACTAAAGATGTGCCGGGGCATATAGCTACACATCCAAGTGGAGGGAGGCCACGCGGCGTATGCGTAATGTTCCATTCAACAGTCAGCCGAGAACATCTGCCTTTTACCCTTTTTGGTAGTGCGATGTGTCAAAAGACAGCGTAGGAACCGCAGGTGCGGTGTTCCCCGCCTGCCCTCCGGGTCGTGTGTATGTTTGGTGTGTGTTCTTTTTTTAGGCGGGGTATGAGGAACCACGGGGCTGTTGAAGCGCTTTTGCATACTGTAGCAGGGCGAGTAACAACATGCATACGGGGCAAACATTTTTGTAAACACAGTTTACAGTGCGGTTAACAAATATTCATGGCGCACATGGCGTATGAGTGTTGCCCTCGTGGCACTTGATAAAACGCGAACACTTTGGTCCACGGGGAGATGGTGCAAATTTGCGGTGGAAAGCAGCAAAAAGCCAACGGAGAGCTGCCACGCAAATGAAATGGAAGCCAGCTGCTGGGAGGTTGATGGTGGAGCTGCTCTTGGTGGGAGTTGTAACATTAGGTGGCACCGAGGTGTGTGCGTCTGTCTGGTTGACGAGACAAAAACAACATATATAAAGGCAAGTCTCAAAACACTTCATTATACTTTCTAATTTCCCTTTTTATCGTTCTTGGGTTAGGGGTTTTCATAACATTTATGGCAAGTTGCAAAATAATTGAACAAGGTTAAATCTCGTTACCGGGATCGCTTACAAATCACTTAAGATTTAATACGTGCCGAAGTTAGCCTGCTTTCTTGTTTTGAAATATATAACTCTTTAAGCTTCAAATAATCTGATAGAAAATATGTAAATATTTAATGCCAATGCAATCTTCAATAATAAATAAACCTTTACTGAATTGCTTTACTACTCCATACTATATTCGAAGTGACTAGAGTCTAAATTATAATATTCCAAATTGCTTTACTCAGATTAGAATCGTTATAATAATTACGCAAGGTAACCCTTTATAATAAAACCTTAATTTTTTGGGTCTTACTTAATCGATGGAAACTGAAATTACCTTGACCAAAAATCCCAACGCGCACAGTGGCAACCGAAATTAATTGCACAAGCGTGAATGTTGGAACTTGCAGAGAAATGTTAAACTGGCTTAAGCCGGGTAATGAGATATCATTCCGATGTCATGAGCAGGACTCTTTTTCTGGCCGGATATAAGCCGTTGAGCAGAAAGGACAGGGTTGAAATGCTTAAGCACGAGTGGAAGGGAGCTTAACGCATTTTTACAACCGACACACACACACACACAAAGACCAGGCACAGAGAGAGAGGAGGCCAGAAGGACATTCCGGCAGACAGTGAAAAATATGACACCCTATTTCCGTTTCCCGTACGCTGACAATAATGGCAGACAATATGGCGCAGCTTACGCTCAAAAGTGATTGCCACACCAGCCGACAGCTAACCAAAGTTTCGTTGAATGCAAAAACAAAAAAGCCGCTCGCACACACAAATACACACACACCGAGGGAGAAAAGCTGGCAAAAGATTATATGTCTGGGATTTTTGGGGTAATTTAAGCAGCTTTCTGCCAGCAACCAAAAAGAAAATCCCGAAAAAAATTATGTATATATGTATATATGTAGAGAGGCGCCTATGGCCGTGCCTTCGCCGGTGCCAGCTAACCCTGTGCAAGTTTTAAATTAATTTTCATTAAATGTGGCGCACACGAAATTGTTTTAAAGTGATTATGGCCGTGGAAAATTATGCTTCTAATAGAGGCGGGGTGCTTTTCGGGGTGGGATGAATGGAAACGGGATCAGCATGAGAACGGAGGCTCTGAAAGCAGGCCACGGCTGTTGACAATGATGGCGCATTTAACGGTATTAGACAGGATGTCGCTGTGTGTGGAAAACTGGATGGAAAATCGTGGCGAGGACAGGGAGTCTGAAGAGAGTGCTGCCGCCCAATCAATATGCATTGCACTGTTGTCATCCCTTTTTTAATAAATATCTTTTTAATTATGCATAAATTATAATTAACTACTCCGGGCTGGTGCCCGCGGCCACAAGTGCCAGATCGGGTCGCCAGTTGAATCGCAGTCGCTGCATAATAAATGCCCGGCGCACATAATTAGTGTTAATTATTGAATTAATGCACTCGCCATTGTAATTTCACATCTACGAAATGCACTCGACTGCCATCTCTCCGGCATTCCCTGGCCTTATCTCTCTGCTATTTTCTCTGAACAGATTTCGGTTTAATTTTTTGTTTAATGCTTCAATATTATTAAATAACGCACATTTTACACGATGCGAATATGTTTTAATTATGCCTTTAAGTGATTTACATTGATATTTTATGGCCAAGTGCGAGGCATGAGTGCGTGCTTTAAAAAAATATCAAAGACTAATGAGCCGCACTCCAGGCTGAATTGGAATGTGCTAAATGAATTGATTATTCACGTAAGTGCATCATGTTGCATTCATTATTCCGAGGGCATAATGTACATTAATGTGCATATAATGGAACTATACATATGTATATAAAAGATGAATGAACAATGATTTAAATTTAATGAAATAATGCTGATTAACGAAGGGCTAACAGGGAAGTAACTGTAAGTTTAGTTTTTATATATTTATGCTGCTTTAAAAATGTTTCCATCTTTAAATTTGTTTATAAACTAATGCAAGTTTTTTTTTTAACGCATTAAAATGTATAGCAGAAGTTTTGTAATATGAAGGATTTATATTAATTAAAGGTTTTGCCCTTTCTAAGTAAGTATTCAAGGTTATTCTTCAAGGCTTTCTTATACTTATTTATAACCTTGATTTATAATTAATCCTTTATCATATAAATATTCTATAAAATATAGAAATATATTCATATTCCACCCGGTACCCTTAGGTAGCCTTAGGTTTCCGCACATCCTTGTGCTCAAATCCTCCAATTAACCTCTTCCCGTATCGATTTACAACCTAACAATGCCTCAAACATTTTTCCCGTTTACCCAGAGTGAGTGGCACTGGCAATTCCGATTTTATTTCGCTCGGAATTACCTGCAGAAGAAATATAATAACCCCGACCATTAGAAGACAAACAAGCATCCCGAGCACCGCAATTGCCAGAGCGAGTGTCTGAGGCGTGTTTGTGTTTGGCTGCAGTCGCCCTCGCTGGCACGCCCGGGCAACCTTTCAACTTTATTTATTAAAAGTGCTTATTACTTTAACACTTGAGCGCGATTTAACACGATTTGCTCAAGTATTTTCGTACGACAACGAGGACACATTCCGGCGTTCTCGTTCTCGTGCCCGTTCCCAGCGCCAAAGAGCAAGAGCGAGTGTCAAGGTATGTCTCTGTCTGGGCCAACTGTCTGTCTGTCTGTCTGTCAGTCTGTCCCCTGCTCGAGTGTCCTGTGCCAGGGTCCTCGTACTCGCACTCGTCCTTGTCCTGGCCCCCCCGCCCGCGCTTTCCTCTTAGGATCCTTGAGTATTTAGCTTACCTACCAAACACCGAAAGCAGTTTCATCTTTTTCATGTGCAGCAAGCAGCTTCGCCAAGGAAGCAGCTTCATCATTTTTACTCTTTTTTTTTCACACTTTACAGAGAGAAGAAAAATGTGGGTAATTATTTTGAGTTTTGATAGTAAAGTTCACAAAACGAAGCCTAACTTGGAAAGTGTGAAAATCATAAAAGTCTACGTAAAGATTTTCCTTTAACTTAAACCGTTTCAAAGTTCTGTTAATGATTCATTTTGGAAGCTCAAAAAGATATATGTTTGTATTTAAGAAATCTCATAATAATATTATTTCCCAGCTAATTAGTGGTTATTTTTTCTTAGTGTGCCCACACAGTTGTCCTTGGATGCCGGCTGCTAGTGTGAGGTGGGTCCTTGCTTGCTCTTCAACGCCTGACTGTTGGCTGTAGATCGACTTGACTCGGCTTCAGTTCCTGCCCCTGTTCCAGCTTCTTTTTGCCCCTTTCCGATGTGGCACGCCTCCTACCCGAGCTGCTATCATTGCCAGCATTTTCCTGGGGTTCCGCTGGAGGGGGTTTTTCTGGGGGTTCTCTCTGGGTTCTTGGGGCCTGCCCCTAATATTGCCCTTGACTGTTGTCAACATGCTCGGCGTATTTGTTGTTCGAGCTGCTGCTGTTGTTGCTGTTGACTTTAAGTGTGTTGATTTCATACAATTAACTTTTTGTCTGTTTGTTTTGCGCGACTTCTGCTGGCGTTCGCTCTAATTTCCTGCTCCGGGAAAGTCACTGACATCGTTTGACAGCCACGTGAGCTTTAACAAGCTGGGGCCAACAGCAACAACAGCATCAGAGGCAGCAGCGCTGAGCATCGACCGCAACGTGGCGTATACGCAATGTGAATTGTTTTCTTTCGTTTTTTTTGTACGCTTTTTGTACGCCAAAGCAAGCTGGTTAAATTTAATATTTATTTTTATGCTTTTTGATTTAATTCTTTACTGTTTCAACTTTATTGTGTGTGTGTGTATGTGTGTATGTGTGTGTGGCCGCAGTTATGAGGTTTTTCGCGTTGTTACTGCTTTGGGGATTTATGAAATATTTAGTTTTTCTTGTTATTTTTACTGCTGCTCAGGTGATTTTTATTTTTATTTTTATTTCCATCACGGGACTCGCATTAAGTTCCCGTTTTTATATATTTTTGTATTGCGAGATGCGTGTGTGACGGACTGTGTGAAATGTCATTTGTTTTAATTTGCCCGCGGTACGTGAAGCGGATTATTTTAATTTATTTCATACCTGGACACGCTGGCACCTTTTAAACATTCTTTCAGGGCCTTACTTAAAGCACCTTCCATAAATGTTTGGAAATATCTCTGAGCTTAAAATTAGCATGGCACAATCTTTGGTGATTTATAACATCAGCATGTACATATATATATTTTGGGCCATAAAAAGCAGATACATAAACTCCTTGCTCCTTGGTGATTAATGCGTCATAATTAGAGTTGCGAGCCGGGTACATGCATAATTCCACGTGGCAGCCCTGTAAATCATTCGCTGTGAGTGTGTGTGGCGGCCTCGTAATCTAGCCACCGCCAAAATTTGGAATTCGGTATATTCCGGTATATCTGTCTGTCAGAGACACTTAACTTTTGGCCGCTGGCAGGTTCATCGCCAAAAGTGTCGTCGCCGGCAACCCAGGAACGCCTCTCTGTCAGCCGAAATAAATGCGTTATGCGTGCGCTTAAGTGCTCATTAATTTGGAATGTCAAACTATGTTGACTAACGCAAATGTTCCACGTTTAATCGCTTCGAGGAGGACCTCGTTTGCGGCCTTGATGAGTTCCCGGCATGCTCTGTATGCCGCATCCCTGTCAAATTGATTTAGAAGAGCCTCATAAAAGCAGTCCGGTCAACATTTAGGCCCACAGACCCCCCACCCGGACGTACCAGCTTCAACCACCAACCGCCGTTCATTCCAGCCAAAAATAGAGGCCGACATCAGGTGGAGGACTTCACGTAGGCAAGGCATTTTCAATTGAGATATTTGCAAATGTTGCTGCTGCTAATGTGCACACAAAAAAATCCTATTTCAAATATTTTTAATTCAGATTTTGTCAGACGAAGGAGTTTGGGAAGATGATTTTAAATTTTTAAGCTGAGAATTTTATTTATTATTTTTATTGCAAGGGTATTATCATTGTAGTCAGAAGCTTGAAACGTAGTGATGGAGTCATTTCCGACCCTATAAATCATATATATTATTGATCAGCATCGTCAGCCTAGTCAATCTAGCCATGTCCGGTAAAAAAAAAAATTTTCGAAATTTTTTAAAATTTTTCAAAAAAAAGATAAGGGGTTACATCGTTAAAATTTTTAAAAATTGGCAAAAAAATTAATTTTTAAATTGAGTATGCAGATTTATTAACCTAACAAAAACTGACATAGGAAAGCTTTCCGAATTAAAATTAATGCTTTTTTGACGGACTTATGAGTTTTTTAAATTTTGGTTTGTTCGAAATATTTTCACATTAAAATATCGATAAATATTGATGTAACGAAGGCGAGTAGTTTATAAAGCCATTGATTACTTAAAACCATATAAGCAGATTCTCCATTAAAATCCTAATTTACTTCTAATAAAAAATAGGAAAAAATAATACAACTTTAGCCTTTACTCTAATAAAAGCTGGCAAAGAAAATCTCAAATTCCCTTGGTTGTGAACGGATTCCAATTTGATTTAAAATCTTTTCAAATGTAGGCTATTTTCCCCCGTGTACCTTCCGATTCGGGGCATTGTTGCTCGTGATCTCCTGGCCTGAAGTTGCGGGAAAAAAGAAAAAACAGAAGCGACTGGCCTAAAAGAGATGCGGGCTGTCTGGCCAACGTGGCCATCGGGCGACGTGCAACGCAACTGGAGGCTGCCGACGTGCCTTCCTTGCGGTCAGTTGTTGCACGTTGCAGGGTCAGAAGTCATTCGGCCTCTATTAGCCTGCTAATTGAAATACCAGCAGCAGCAGCAGCAGTAAGGACTCGAGCCAAGCAATGGGTTAACTGTTGCCTGGCCCCGGCTTCAATCCATGTCCTGGCAGTGCCAAGCGAAAGATACAGAAAGTATAAACTAATTAAGAGTTGCCAGCTCGCCAAAGGTAAGTTGCAAGTTCATTAATTAAATAGCGCACAGATTTGTGACTCCTCATTGATTTGGACTCTTCAAAAGGAGCCTTTGAAGGGGTTAGTTAGTGGGTTTTCAGTGAGCGAGAAACCAAAGAACATCCCATTTTTGGCTAACTTTATTTACTAAGTACTTAAGGTTTGCCTTGTAAATGTTCTCCCCTTAAAAACTAAGGAATATAAGCGGCATCCTGCCTCAAAATATATATGAACACTAATAATTTCTAGTCCCTGCCCATAATTATTCTCATCACATACCAGCATAAGCATAATTATCTCACGTTTATTGCGCAATCCTTTGGCATCGTTCTGGCAATGTTCTTTATATACACATTTTTTTCGCGCTCTTGTTTACGTGCAATGCAGTTGGGATTCCGTCATTAGGAATTAAGCAAAAGTCAGTGGCGGAAGTTAAGTACTTGTCAAGTGACGATGATGCCGGAGTTCTTGGCAAGGCCAAAAGTTTTTAGAGTATGCGGGTTATTTCCCGACTCCATTCAACTTTGCTCCGCTTCGCTGTTTTTTTCTTATTCATTCCTGCTGGCTCTGGCGCTGCGAACAGCTACTGCCGCTGCATCCTTAAATATTTTCCCTTTAATTAAAATTTCAACAAGCCAGACTCCCGGCACAAGAGACAGGGAGGAAGCTGGCGGAGAAACACAGAGCCGGGGAGGAGAAGGAGGAGCAGACATGCCCGCATAAATTAACTTTTGCGTAGGTGACTGTGTGTACGGTTTTGTATGGAGTTTCGCCGGGGTCCTTGGAATACGGAACGGAACACGTCGAGGGTGTGGAGCCTCTGGTAAGCTGGGCGTAAGTGCCTTATCTTAATGCCCCGCCATATCTGGGGCCTAATGCATATAATAGGCCAGGCCTGCTATTTAAAGTCTAACAACCCTTTTTATATGCAAATTGTTGCGCCACACGTACACGCCCCAGCGCCCTTTTTGCACTCCCATCCCAGCCACACATCCTCCCACCGGCAACTTGACATTTTTTCTAGATTTTTTCCACGTGGTGGTGGGCTCTCCCCCCTTTTTAATTTCCCTCATTTAAACATTTTGTGAAAAGTCATATATATACCCGTTGTGGGTGGCGACCGTGTGCGTGAATTACGTTTCAACTTTTTACACGACTCCGGGACTCCGGGACTCCGGGTCTCCGGCTGTGAGTTCCTGGAGTGTGTGTCTGTGTGTATGTGAAAAACGTTAAAATAATTTGCAATTTAAATAGTTTTAATTAACTTTCACTAATTTGCTGTCACTCAACTTGCCCAAGTTGGCAAACTAATTTTAAAGTGATTTATTATTTAAACAGCTTGATGATTGGCAGTGCCTGCCCAACTTCCAGCGGCCTAATTAGCTAAAGGTGTAGGACCTCCTCCTGCCCCACATTTGCGGTGTATCCTTTGACTAACTGAAATTGGTGTAAAAACGCCGCTGGCTTTGGGAGATTCTAGTTTGTGGCTGCGTTTATTGTCCACAATCAATTGAACAAAAGTTTTGCGGGGGGCATTTGTATATAGGATTCCTCGGTTTCAGGTTATTATCTGACATTGACCCCAGAACGCAGGCCACAAGCAACCACCAGTTCCATAGGCATGAGCTAGATTATAGCTTCGGACCAGGCCAAGTCCCACAATGAGTATCAGCAGGATCATTAGCACAAGGATGCCAGTGGCCCACTCATCGCAGCTGAATCTTTTCCAGAAACTAGCGAAATTTTAATGTAAATTTATAATAGCATCAATTGTTGCCTTCTTACCCTTGACTACATTTAGGTATTGTCTTGAGTTTGTTCTTTTTTGAGATTGATGAGGTCCTGCAGAGAAGGGCCTGGCTTGTTTTCTTAGTCAGCTGCACCATGTGACGGGCCTGATTTCCCAGTCTTTTTCCGCATTCAGCAAAGATCTCTGTCACACTCTCCTGACTTTTTATCAATGGCACCTGTTCAGGTGTTGCTGGCTCTGAGCAACAGCAATCGTTGGGGGAAGGTATTATTTCTTCTCTAACCATAATTAAGACATAAAATTAAAGGATTTTTATTTGAATTCTGAGATATATGACAACTTATTCAAAGCACAATTTGTTAATGTATATTTAGCTATTTACTCACAGCCCTTGAAGCTATACTTCTCAAAGGATAGCCTCATATTTTGATTTGTAAATTGTCAAACTTATGTAATTGATATTTAAGGACTTGAAATGTTTGTGAGATATAACAACAATAATTGAATATAATAGAATCAGGAAAAATACAAATTATTATGATTTATTCCGAATGTTTATTATCATGTATTAATTTATTCTCTCAACCCCAAAAATCTTTCTCACTTTAAAGTGCAGCCCCTAGGGGCACTAAGAAAATGTTGATTATCCATTGAGGCTGCGGCCATCTGGGCCGTCTTAAGCCATTTCAACGTATAAGCCAGAATTAATAACATTATGCAAATTTAAAGCCGACCCATAAATCAACGCATTGAATTTGCCATGAAATAAATGCGTGCCCAAAAGGCAAATAATGGCAGAGTCATTAGATAAATTTATATCGAACGGCAAACAAACAGCGGCAAATTGAAAGAGAACAGAGAGCGAAAAACTCAGACAGCAGCTACAAATGTGAAGATAAGGGGGAAAATCGATAACAACGGGAAAATTGAAACCGAAAATTTACAGTAATCAGCATAATATAGAAAACCGCCATTAAAATCATTATGTACCAAGTTTAATGCCTATTTATGGCTGATTTCAATTTAAGTAGCGCCACCGCCATGGGGGAGTCGCCGCCACCTCGTCCTATGCCAAAGCAACAAATATAGAATACACACAGAAATACCAAAAACCTGCTGGCGTTAATTTCCAATAAAAAGCCGCTCTGCAAAAAGTAATTAACAACAAATTACGAAACCGTAGCAGCAACAGCCGCCGCAACCAACACACTTAAAGCTAATTAAATTTTACGCTGATTCCCGTCCTCCCCACTCTCTTCAAAAACCAAACCCATAACTGATGGTTGGCAATAACGACAGCCGCAGAGAGCCGAGAGCCACAACACATCTGCTATGGGTCCTCGACAATAATAGGTATTGGTGAAATAAACCCAACAAAGGATATACTCCAATAAACTCAATTATAAACAAATAATGTACAAAAATATTTGTTCCTTAGTACACCCTTTTCTGGTTAATTTAAAACTTCTTCTTAGAGTTTAGTTCAAATAAAAATTACACAAATAAAACTATAATTTTCCTCCAAACTTATGAAAACATTTTCTTCCATCTTTAAAATCAAAAATCTGAAACAAAAATAATCAAAATGAAAAGCTAAACTTTTCATTTACAAGAAAGCTTCCTTTTTCCTTTTCGTCTGCTCTCTGGCAAAATGAAATCAAATAAATTAAGCGCTGACCAGCAGCCAAACACAATTTGAAGCCACCTAATTGATTTGCCAATAAAATTCACAAAACCCCAGCCGCAGTTGCCGCCAAAAAAGGACTCGGACTCGCCGCCAGAAAGGAAGGACCCGTAGCCTGTAATTTGTAACCGGCCAGCTGCAAGAGCCAAAGTAATTGACACACACACACCCAGACACACACTGCACACACTACACTACAAAACACACAGTGGCGAGCATCCATACATATGCACATTAATTACCACAAAGTAAAGGAAGGCCAAAAGGTGGGAAAGTCCGCTCCATTGCCGGAAAACTCATAGATGACGACACCGACGCCTGGCCGAAAAACCATTGGAGTCCAGCGATGCGAAACTAATGTGCAGCGGTCAGTGGAAATGTCATTCGTGTGCAATTGTTGCTCCGGCCTCATATTGCCTTTTGCCCATTTCCTATATAACAGAGCCTTGCGATCATTGGTTAGATTCCTAGCTCAATGGTATGTGTCCTTCGGGGGGAATTTCAAGATAATTAGAGAAAGTGTTAAGATATGGAGAGATTGTAAATATTTACTTTATGAGAGATGAAAATGCGACAGGAAACTAAATTCGTCAAGCCTAAGTTTATATATCCTTGCAGTTTGCAATTGATTTAAAGAATTGTATCTAAAATCGATCATATCTAAGCTTAAAATATTCACATTCTGTGAATTGATATTTATCGAAATTTGTATGTATTTTATTCTACATATGAAAGCCTAAAATACTCAGAACTAAGCCAAAAATGCTTTAATTTAAATTCGGAAAGCTTTTCTGTGCTAAAATAAAGTCTAAATGGTGCTGGATTGTAATATAGAATATACTACATTTTCGCAAGAGAACTTTGTTCTAATTTAATTAAATATTTTATATTAAGTGTTCTTTACAATTGAAACAATTTTACACACACTTTTTGGGTACTAAAATATTTCTCAATAAGAAACTACCGCCATTAAGCAACAAACTTTGGTCCAAAACTGCCAAAAAGTTGACCATTCGTTCGTGTGAATGCCACTGCGAATGCCTTTTCCCGGTGCCCTGCAGCGTAAATTGCAATCATATTAAAAGCGGAGGGAGAAAGAGAGAGTTTTCCCTTCGTTGGAAAAACATTTGATGACGAGAAGCGCGAACGCGGAGCGGAACATGTGGCCGCCTGAATGCGGCATGCGGCATGCGGCATGCGGCAAGACCGGTATAACCGATCCGTATCCCGATCCCCCAGACCTAAACTAATCACGGCTACCCATCAACTGAAAGCGAGAGAAAAATAAAAACGAAGCCAAAAATCCCGAAAACCGTAACACTTTGAACGCCATTTGCATTTCCCCAGGAAAATGCCGGGCAGAATTTTTCGGAAAGAGCAACTGGCTCAAAGCGAAAAGGCTGCCAAATGCTAATTTCCTGGCTGTGAAACTTTTTTGGTCATTTGCTTTATTAACGACAAAAGATGCAGGAAACGTCAGGCCACAAAGCCTTAACCCATTTTAAAGATGAAATAAAGGCAAATATTATTTCTTTAAGAAGAAAAAAGGAATGGTAAAAGGTAAATTAATATCAAAAATTATAAAAATATGAATGCAATATTAATATAAAAGTAAGAGATTTTCCTATATCCTTATATGTACATTTAACCCCAAACTAATCAATTCTTGATGGCGCTTCCAGAGGGTTAACTCAACCTCCTAAGTTTAAATTAAATTCCAAGATACAGGATGTGGCGCTAAGTGCACTCCCGTCTCCACTCGAGCTTTGCATAACTCATTAATGGCGAAAGTTTCTCTGGTGCTGACACTATCTGAGATGGCGATAAGACCCCCTTTCGAGCCACAAAGGACATTGGACAGGAACCCCAAGTCCGAATCCCAGAGCCAGCTGGGTAAGAGTACGAGTCCGAGAGTCCAAGCCGGGGGCGGCGGCAGGTCAATTGGGGCATTTATCAGGGCAGCAGGGATTGCACAATATGGACGCATAAGGCACACGCCCATCATCATCAGCATCGGCATCATCATTATCCTGGCGATCATGTGCTGCATGTAAGCAACAAAAATTAATTGTGCCCACATGCAACAGGAAGCAGGACCGAATCGGATCCAAGCCCTTGCCGCAAATGAGAAACTTGGACAATCGCATTCACACATTCTCGGCCAGAGACAATTGAAACTTTTTGTTCGAGGACGAGCACTAGGATGCGAATGAGAACGGGAAATGGGAATGGGAACGACGACGACGATGACGACGACGAGGACAATTCTGGTCTCATTCACATTTGAGGACATGAGCTTTTCTTCTTGGCCGGCCAGCTTGACATGCGTTGGCATGAGGCTCCTCCGTCTCCTACTCCTGCACTTTTCTAGCTGGCCATTCTTATGTGCCAAAGCATGTGTTTGTGCACTTGAAGAAATGGGTCTAAAGATGTTTAGATGTGACAACTAATAAAAAAAAAATTGGAGAATATTTCCGCCTTAACAGAGTTAATAAAGTAATTCTTAAGAGGCTACAATCTTTTTCCTATTCAACTCTATCAAGCTTTAATCTAATGAATACTTATGTATTATCATTGTTTCCCATTCTCAAAAGGTAATTAAATTAAAGCAGTTACCCAATTTGGTTTTCCTAGTGCATATATGCGTACATATAAGTTGGCCAAGCTGTTGGCCTGCTTGTGGTCGGTTCGCCTTCCAGCCATATACCCCATCCATTCATTCATTTTGACATGGCAGCTGCCTCTGGTCGACCACCTCACACCACCCACCTCTGTGTGTGGCCCATTCCTACTACCAACTTCCAACTCGATTCCTTTTCATTCAAAGAACTCTTGTTATGCTCGCCCTGCTTGCGGTTTCGAACATGGCCAAATGCAACAGCTTCGATGGGAACACACGGCGGCGGTCGGAGGACGATGGTTGCGAGTTCGAGTGCAGCTGAGTGGCAAGACAAAGTGAGAGTACATTGGGGAAAAATATTTTCCGAACTCATTAGCTATTCTTTACGATATTTAATAAATGTGGGAATCGTGTAAGCAGGCATTAGGAAAATATCCACAAGTTTTTACAAGGTGCAAAAATTAAAATACTTTTGTAAAGGCTATTAAATAGGTGTCAAATCTCTTGACAATTATATCGCTAACTTCGAAAGTAATATTATTAAACGTATTTTAATATATGATATCTTCTTTCTTATATTTATTACTTTAAAGCGGATTGTTAAATAAATTTAAAACAGAATTAAATCATCAAAGAAGCAATAATAAAATGTCTAAGTCTAATGCCTAAATAATTTAGAGGTCTCAGCAGTATAATCATATAGATTCCCCTTTTTTATTTAAATCAAAATAATTACAATTTGCAGTTTTTTCTTTTAACTGAAAGTAACTTCAAATTGTAATTATTTTATTATTATTACATGTTTTTCCCATGTGCACTCATTCTCCCATAGCCATAGCCGTACTCGAAGTCACTGCCGTCGCAGTCGCAGGAGTCACTATCGGAGTCAGTTGAGTGCCTTTGTTGCGGTTCATTCAGTTGAATATGTATGTATGTGTATGTCCTTGCCGTGGCTCGTTTCTTGGCTTATTGCTCCTGGCCTGGTCGGGTCCTCGGCTCTTCACTCTGTCCGCACTGTTCTGTCGCCTCATCGGGGCTGTCGCATTCTTCAATGTCTCCTTTTAGTAGCGTCATGGGCTTCATACTTTGTATTGAAAAGTTTTCGCGCGCGACTGACAGCAGCTGAATGCGAAGACTGCCTTTTCTCCTTCCCCGCATATACGATTTTATATATATATACATATATTTGTGTATATTCCCGCGACTTGGGGAAACTTTGGCTTGTTGCGGATAACCCAATATAGTCACTCGAGTGTGCAACGAGAAGCTCTTACATTGTGATTTCAAATTGAACACATTTAGATCGCACAACTGATTTCTATTTGTATAATTTTTGATTTAAATTGGTTTCAGGAAAGGAGAAATATTGAGGGTTTTTTTTTTAATTAGTTAGAACTATTTTTAAAAGGGAGTAATGTATATATGAGAGGAACTAACTATTATTCATGGATATTAAGAACGACTTTATTTCGTACTTTGTTATTATTATTTCAAAGGTGTAAAGGCTTTCTTTACAAATAAATAATTCCAAATACTTTAATTTGAATTAAATTATATTTAATTTAAATTAATTTAATTATAGAAGAATTCCCTTTACTTTCAATTAAATAATTACAATTCTTTTACAAATATTACTTATGATTTGTGATTTTGTATACAAAAAATTCACTGAGTTTCCTTTCAGAGACCAATTTTCCTTTTCCAAACTTTGTATGTTGGGTTTAATTTTTGGACACTGCCGTCCAATGCAGTCAATGTCCCTCATTCGTCCCTCTTTTATCCTGATTGTGTGTATGTATGTGTGTCTCTGTGTGTGTGTGTGCATTGTCCTCGTTGCCATTGTTTAATGGTCACATTAAAAATGCCTCATTGTTGGCTCTGTTGTCGTTGTCAACTTCTGACCGCGCCCTTTGCACAATATTTTCCACTGCATTTTCTCCGGCCCGGTCCCCCCCTCCCACTCTTCCATCTTGTCACCCCCTCTTGCTCCTATAGCGCTTTTCCTTTTTCTTTTCTTTACCAACGGCCACGGCGCAGAAAAGTATGCAATACAAAATGCATGCCGGCGGCATTGGACTTTTTAGTGGCTTGCATTGCACTTTCTGTTTACTCGCACACTCTCTCTGAGTGTGTGTGTGTGTGTTTGCACGTGAGTACATTAGCTGAAAATTTAAGGTGAGCACGTGTGTGTGCTCAGCCGCCGCACAGTGGGCATTTACAGCAAACAAAACATCCTTTGTGGCCATCGACTTTCCGTGAATTCTGGCGCATTTGCAGGTGCCGCTGCAGCAGCCGCTGAAGTCCTTCATGTGAGCACAATGCCAAAATGGCAACAAGGTGCTGCAGCCTGCTTTTTTCCAGCATCCTGATGCTGCCATTGGGGTCGCTGCAAGAGCTTATTAAGGCAGATGGCCTTTCTCTATGTGAAACAGTGCTGCTGCAAGCCTAATCCTATAACCAGTACAGAGTCCTTAAGAGCTTTTTTTGATAAAACTGGTTAATAAAATCTATAAAACGAGGTAATATTTGTATTTTAAATACAAATACATTTTTTCATGTATTTTTTTAGGCCCATAAATATTAATATAAATACTCAACAATATAAATAGGACCCTAAATAGAATAATAATAATACTTTAAAACCCGGAAATAACTAATCCAAAGCGATCTCTCCTTCCGGCCAAGTTGCCATCACAGCAACCAAGTTTGTGTGTACTTTGTGTTGCCACAAGGAAGGGAAGTCGGTGGTAGAAAGGACTCCAATTGGCAACAAAAAAGGAAGCTTATTTGAGTTGTTAACTGATGTGGGCGTGGCTCTAATAGTTTGTTGTTTGCCCGCCCGAGTGGCCGCTGGGGGGAAATTAGATAATTGAAAATGAAACTGCAAATAATGATGCTGCTGATCGGAGCCAAGTAAGCTTAAAAGCCAAAGAGAGAAAATTACGGCGAAATTGCCAATAAAGAATTGAGGGGGGGTGAATTTCGATTTATCGGAGCAGAGATAACACTCAGCGATTTTCCGACGATGATTCAATTGCGGGCACTGGCAACGGCACTCGGTTGCTGAAATAATTAAACCGAAATATGGATTTTCATCCACAAATCACGCAGCCAGCCGGAAATGGCATTAAAATAATACATTAACTTTACCAAAACGTTGCGTCTCCTGCCCCCTCCCGTACGTTTGAAACACAAAAATGTGATTAATTTAAAAGAATGCGAGGGCGGCCAGGAAGGCGACGTTGAGAGCTCACAAAGTTATTAACAGAGAGTCGCCTACGCCTAATACAAATCACGAGTAATAGCATTGTAATAAAAACAAATTTCCCCAAACGTTTGGCCTAATTGTACCATGATGAAAAAAAAAAACAGCAGGGAAAAGAAAAAAAACTTGAAATGAAAGAATTACCCCCGAAAAACCCCCCCAAAGTCGACAAAGGAATTTCCTTTGGCGCTTGGAACGGTGCGGGTGCGCGGACTTTTCGCGGGGACTGTTGCTCGTGCGGCCAGCGTGACACAGAAAATTTCACAGCCCGGCCGAAAGCAGCTAGAAGTCCCCCTCAAATTGTTTTGGCCCGGCAGTTGCATGTGAGTGGCGCATAACCATCACCCCGATGGACCCCTCTATGCCAGGACCTCCTCTACCAAAGGACGGACGGTCCTGCCAACGACTAAGGCGACGACAAAACACACGAACATAAACCCAAGTACACAATCGCTGGGCCACACACAACGACGACGACGACGACGACAATATAAACACGATAAGCAAAAAGCTGCGATTTCCCCTCGGGGGAGAGGACTTTTCCAAGGGGGGAGGGGGTAAATTAGGAGCCAAATACCATCGGGTTTGGGTTTAGTTACTGTGGTAAAGGTTTTGAACATTTTCTAAGACATTTTATATTGAAATAGTAAGGAATATGTTAATTATTTTATGAATACCATTACTAGTTTTGATATGAAGCAGATGTTCACAGGAAGCTCTAGCTTCGATATTAGAATTCTCAACTGGTTTACCGAAGAGGAAAATATGAATTTCTTTGAAAACAAATGCATATCCAAAGTTATATTTTAGGGTATTAAGATTTCAGTCAGAAGTCTGAAACGCAGTGAAGGAGACATTTCCGACCCTATAAATCATATATATTCTTGATCAGCATCACCAGGGGAATCTATCTAGCCATCTCCGGAAGAAAAATTAATTTTTGAAATTTTTTCAAAATTTGAAAATTTCATAAGGGGTTACACCGTTAAAATTGTCAAAAATTGACAAAAATTTTACTTCTTTAAAAAGTTAAAATTTACATTGCAGCTTTGTTAATGCTCTAAAAACTAACACAAAACTGCTTTCAGAATTGAAATTAATGGCTTTTTGGCTTGGTTATGCATTTTTTAAACTTCGATTTGTGCAAAAAATTATCACATCATAAAAATATTAATAAAGACAATATTTGAGGTCTTCTTGAGGGCATAAGATACCCAGTGATTGAATCATATATCCTAACTTACAAAAAATAAAATATATGAGGTTACATTATTGAAAATGACTAAATATAAATTATGTTAGGGGCTAAGGATGCGTATTCAAATGTATTATTCTGATAAAAACTAACACCGGAAAGCGTTCAAAATAATGATTATTTATTTTATATTTTTATATTAGTTCAGAGCGTTATTAAATTCGACCCCCTTTAAACTGCAAGGATATGCACATTATGGCTGCCCGAAGTAACTATCGTTTCTGGTTTATATTATTTCCTATATTGTACTATACCTTTAAGCCAAGAAAAAATATAAAATGAACTATAAACTACCTAGAATTAATTTAATGAAACCCTTAAAGCCTCACCACAGTGCCGTGAGCTCCAGGAGGTTCGAATGGGTTAAAAGGATTTCTTTTAGATGGCTCTGCGGACTCGTCATAGTAAACATTTTCCTGGCCTGCAGCTCCTTGAAAATGGCTTTAAACAGCCAAGACTAAGAATACCCTTTACCAATCGCTCAGAGCCAGGATTCTCCTCTCCTGGCTGGGAATAATTAGAGGAGCTGGCTGAGGTAGGTGCCCCCCATTGCTTATAGCTACGCCCCTGGTCAACGGGCAATGGTGCAATGAGTAAGGTGAAGAAGCCAAATGGTTAGGAGAACCTAACAAATGGCCCCCTAGGATTTTCCTCTACACCAGTATGTGTGTGTGTGGGCTTGCGGTTTTCCTAAGCAGGGCACAATTAGTGACGGAGAAGGGTAGCCCCTCCTTTCGGGCGGAGCAAAAGTGGGGAGTTGGGCAGTTAGCCCCATAAGTCAGTCACTCACACAAAGGCGAACGTGTAATTCGATTCGCGGAGGAAAGAGAAGGAGAGGCACTCTCTAAGAAAATTGGCTGCGTCGCCGAGGAAATTTAGAGTGGACAAAAGGCAGCGAGGGCAGCACGGAATGTGGCAAGAAGGGGAAAAGCTGTGGCGGCAGCAGCAGCAGCAGCGGCGGCAGCGGGAAAAGCCAGCAGGCAGCGCAACTCGAAACACAATTCAAAAACACTTTGACCGGCAAAGTTGCCACACGGAATTTCTTCTTGTGCATCGCGGTAAACGCCAGAAAAGTAAGCAAAAGTTTCGCACTTTTGTTTTGCGCCAAACTTTCTTCTTACCAAAGGGAGAGCAAGAGCAAGATGTTTTAATAAACTCCGGCCATCGCCATCTCGCCATCTCGAGTTCATTAAATTTGATTCAAGTAAATGTGTTTATTCGTGAGTGTTTTCCCCGATTCAGAGCCCCCGCAAAGCAAGTGGACACAATTGCGGCTGATTGATAGGCAATTAGCGGAAGTGGCAGAGCCCGAGGTGGGGGTAGGATGCTGCTTGCAACAACTGTTTGTCCATAAATAACCCAAAGCAACAACCGTCGGACCCAAGTGTCATTAACCTAATTGCCGCAAAAGAAGCCACAGCGCCACTTTCCCCGGACGAACCCACAAAAAAGAAAATATACAAAAAATCGTCCACGGCCATAAATACGCGAGGCAAAAGGAAGGCAACGTGCAACGTGTTGCAATAAAAACAAATTTGCATAAAACAGGTAAGTCAGCCAGCCAGTAACCCACCGAAAGCGCCACTAAAAAAAAAAAATACAAACAGGTGAAAAACCCCAACAAAAAATCGGGTGAAAAAAGGGCTCCGCCAGCAAGAATTCCCCCGCTGCCAACAAATATTTATTTTTTGTTGCAATTGTAAAATACACGAAATTCCAATGCAGTGAAAAGGACTTGGATCCAGGACCCGTCTGTGTGTGTGTGTCTGAATGGTTGTTAGTGAGCTGAGGGCTCCTGTGTATGTGTGTGTGTGTGTGTGTGTATGAGTGCAGAGTGGTCAAAGACACAGGAGACCGATGCCGATGCCACTTAAGCCGGGAGTCGTCGGCTTGTTCCCAGCCGTCTGCAATTTTACGGTGCTTACCACTGCCTACACTGCTCAAAAAAAGGGGGGGGAAACTCATATATAGAGAAAGTATAAGGTGTGCCTAATCAGCACAGTTTATTTCAACTGTTTTTATTCAAATAGAATTCATTTTGTTTGAATTTATTGAATAAATTGGTAAGAGTCACGCGGAATGGTTGATAAAATTCCTTTCATCTTAAGCAGTTTGAGTTCTTGGGCTCAAAGCTGAGAGCTTTCTCTATTAATAACCAATATAAAACCACTTCAAGTAGATTTTATTCTACCTTCTATGTGAGTTAATTGCAGCTATGAAATACCCATCTAAGCATTTCATTTAATAAATTTTAATTATATGTTATATTTTAATTATTATTTTAACTTAGGCATCTTTATCATATCTTAAACCTTTGCACATTTTTTCAACGTGTGAAATAGCAATGCAAGGCAAGGCAGGGCAAATAATACGCGATATTTTCGGCCTCTCCTGTGAACGCGGAGCAGGTCTGAACTCTGAACCCTGAACCCGGTCTCCCTCCTTCCCCTCAGCCATTCCATTCCATACCCCCTGTCCCTTTGGCCCGCAGAAGTGTGAATGTTTGTAGTGCCCACGCCGAATGGTTGAGTGGGGCTCTT
Source organism: Drosophila bunnanda (assembly GCA_035046265.1). Lineage (NCBI taxonomy): Eukaryota > Metazoa > Arthropoda > Insecta > Diptera > Drosophilidae > Drosophila > Drosophila bunnanda. The sequence continues at coordinate 13,581,568 of JAWNOB010000075.1, forward strand.
CGGTCTCCGGTCTGTTTACCGGGACAAAGGCAGTGGCAAGTGCTGCCTTGCCGGACAGCCCATTGAATTGACCCGTGGAGCAGGGAGCAGTGAGCAGTGAGCAGGGATCAGGGAGCAGGGAGCAGGGATCAGGGAGCAGCTAGGAGGAAGGAGCACTGGGTGCAGAGACCAGGATTTGAGAGGAGGGACTCTGAAGAGCCCCTGGGCAATGGGAGCATTGGACACATTGCATCGAGAGCTCGTGGCATATCGATTGAGCAATGGGTGCGAGGACATGGTTAACAGTTGATATTTCTAAGTGCAGTCCTTGAGACGGACAAGAGCAGGAACATATGTACAATTTGTTACCGGATTATGAATGAGGCAATTAGGGGTAGCATCTTCCCAATAGACGCTGAGATTACCGAATCAAAATGATATATTTTCGTAGACATTAACATATTCATTATAGAATATATAGAAACTTTCTAAGCTTTTACTTCCCATTCAAAAATAAACTATATAATTTAAATATATTGTGAAATAATTAATAAATTGGTTTTAAATACGAGTCCGTTTCAATATTGAGTAGTTAAATAATCTTAAAGTTATAGTCTTGTATTAAAATTCTTATTGGTCAAAGCCCAGAATGAGAAATTCATGAAATAAATTATTTTAAAATATGATAACTTTATCAAATTTAGGGTTTAATAAGAAAGAAAACTTACTGCGGCAATCCGAATTTGATATGCTCTTGCCAGTCTGCAATAGAATTAAAAGATCGAAAATATTATTATTATTACGAATATTTACATTCTTTAAATCGGTATTTATAGATAAATAACATTTATAGACAAATCACAGTTTAAAAATCTTATAAGTAAGCCAAAAACGCATTATTTCAAATCGGAAATATGTTTAATAAATCTGTATACTCATTTTAAAATTAAAAAAAAAAATAAAATTTTTGTAAATTTTTTAACGACGTAACCCCTTATCAAATTTTGAAAAAAATTTGAAAATTTATGTTTCTTCTGAAGATAGCTAGATAGATTCCCCTGGTGATGCTGATCAAGAATATATATGATTTATGGGGTCGGAAATGACTCCTTCACAGATTTTAAGCTTTTGACTATAAAACTATAATAAACTATAATACTATAATACTACTATAATAAATAGGTTTAAAAATTGTTCCCACAATTTTAAAATTCTTTGTTTATAAGACCCAAGTCCATAATGTTTGTAAAAAGGTTTTTAAATGACATGAGATTCGCGAAATCACATTCATATATTTCTAAATTGCAGCTAAGAGCTCCTTGGCTCCGCGCTGGACAACCAGCGACTGCGGGCGAAATCGAAAGCCGAGAGGAGAACTCCAAGAATTGCCGCTTCCCATTTTCTTGTGCTCCACATTTTTGCATTGCGTCGACGCGACGACGCTGCCCTTAGCGATTCCTTTGACCACAACAAACCGAGCACGCAAGGTGGGCCAACTGAGCCGGGTGAGCTAAGCTTCAGCCCAGGTGGTGAGCCAGGGAAAGTGCCTTAAGAGAACCCCGAAGCGAGTGCTTCTCCACACCAATACCAGGACAATGTCCCACGAAGAGAACGACGACTACATGACCAGCCTGAGCCAGGCCCATAACATGGAGGATGAGGCGGATGTCGCTGGAGAAGGAGAGGGCCGCGGCGGAGGCGGCGGCGGAGGAGGTGCTGAGGCCAGAGGTGGAGGAGCTGGCGATGGCCTGGCAGCTGGCAGTAACGAGTCCGTTCTGAGCGGCCAAACAATGCCACAAATTAGTCCGAACGCACCGCTCGAGGGAAACGTTTCGCCGCCACCGACGCAGCCCCATTTGGATGATAATCTGCAGCACAACGGCCACGGCAACAAGCACGGCAGCAACATCAACGGGAACGGGAACGGACACGGAAACGGACACGGCAACGGACACGGACACGGACACGACAGCAATCGCAGCAGCCCGGCCAAGAGTCCCTCGAAGCGCCCTGTGTCGTCCAGCTTCCGGATTCAGAATGCCCACGATGATGATGAGGAGGACTTAGCAGCCGGTGAGCAGGTGGTAGGATTACCCGATCGCCAGGTGCCGGATTACTGGCAGCAGCGGAACGGTGTTGGCGGCGGAGCAACCAGTGGCCGCCAGAGCCGTGCCATCAGTCCCGGCTATCCGGACAATATGAGCGAGACCTCGGAGCAGCCGCCGGTGGTGCCGCTGGTGCGTTCCAAATCCCGGCCAGAGATATCCAGTGCAGCGGCGGCGCGCTATAACAATCTGTCGTATTGGAAGGCACGCCGGGTGGTCTTCTACCGCAATGGGGATCCCTTCTTTCCCGGCGTGGAGCTGCGCTATCGTCCGGGACGGGATGTGACCTCGCTGGACAATCTGCTGGATAAGATTTCGCCCAAGATGGATCTGCCGCGCGGTGCACGCTATGTCTTCTCCATGGATGGGGACCGGAAGTACCATCTGGATGAGCTGGAGGATGGGGCCTTCTATGTGGTCTCCTCGTTCAAGGCCTTCAAGGTGAGTCCAAGATTCGCATGCATTTCTGCACTCAGCATTTTCCATAATTTTGTTGTTTTTGAAGTTTAAGTGAGCGTTTTCACGTCAGCGCAGCAAAATCAATATAAATTTGAATATTTTGGTATAATTTCGGTGAGTGTTCCGAGTGGTGTGTGTGTGTGTGTGTGTGTGTTGGGCATACATAAAACTATATACGAGGTTTTGGCGTTCAGCTTTCAGCGTTCCTTAGTTTTTTTTGCGGTCAGCGTCCCACTCCCAAATGGGTGAGAAACTTGGTCACTTGGCCTAAAAATCAAAGGCGTCGGCGCTCGCCTTTTGGCTTCTTTGTTTTGCTCCCTCTTCCTTGGACGTCCTTGGGGGGGGGCTGGTTGAGTGGGCTGGGTGGGTGGCTGGTGTCGGTTAGGGGGTCGCATTTTTGCATGCAAGCACTTTCCTTTTCCCTCGCTCTCATTCACTCACTCACTCACTAACTCATTCACGGCACTGTGGGAGTTGCTGGCTAAGGGAAACAATACCAACAATTAGCACGAGCTGCGGCCTGGGACGAGGGCAAGTCGGGGAATTAGGTCTTAGCTTTTTATGGTCGAGCGAGAGTTGGCTTACTCGAGAGCTCGCAAAAGTGGCTAAGAGAGCGGGCTGCTCTTAGCGAACCTCCAACACATATGTGGGGGGAAAATAACTGAAACTCTTTAAGGAAAAAGGGGTCAGCTGGGAGTCTATCGATAGGCCTATCGAAAGGATAAGGATAAGGATTCAAATCAGAGTTTTATCGAAGAAATTCCAGAGACAAGTGTTAATTTGAATAATTTTTACTAGATATATAACCTTCTAAGTTAAAAGTTATACAAAATAATATACAATAAGTATAAGATTATCAATTTTCCAGTTTGGATTAGCTCCCAAAGTGTTTCTACTAACTCCTACATAGAGTACTAAACTACATTTTAAAAACGCATACAGAAGGTGCTAGTCTACAATGAATTATTTAATTTATTTAATTCAAAAAGTACCCACAATTCCCTTAGGAATAAAATCAGAAACCTATCAATCTACTGCTGATAATATTTTTCCTTCATCTCGTCTATAAAAGCCACTTACTTCCCTCGGTCAGCTCCTTTTCTCAATTGTTGATTTTCGCATAAATTTCAATCATTGCCTTCGCTCAGTCCTCAGCAGATGGCTTAAAGGACCGTCCCGGCTTTGACATCTGGTTGAGGCAGCTGGCCAAAAAAAAGAAAGACGAAGTCCGCACAAATCACAAAGTACATGGCAGCATGCGGGCGCAGCAATCAAGTGTCCGCACATCCTGCATGTCCTGGTAACAACTATTGAAAAAGTTTCCACCTTCTTGGACCAAACCTTTTGTGGGTTAAGAGAGAGAGGCTGCCGCTGCATTGGCCAGCGGGGGCGTGGCAACAAGCCATAATCGATAACGACCAAGTCAAAAGCCAGCTATGCGTCTAATGCAGTCAGAGAGTTTCCTAGTGCCCAAGACAAAGACTGGCGCTAGCTTAACAGAAAAAGTAGAAAAAGTAAAAGTAGAAGCAAGCAAGAACACACCACTCCAAGCATCCCCAGAACCAACGAGACCCGCCAGTTTGTAGATTCTCCTCCGGGCACCTCCACGGGATCCACTACGACGGCTCCTCAACTTGCGAGTTGCAACGGCAACGGCAAAGGCAATTCCGCGCCTTGCCAGCGGCTGGCAAACAAAAGCACAGCATGGAGCATGCAGCATGCACTGCGAAAAATATCTTATAGTTAAGACATTGGGAATTTAACTTGTACATTTTTCATATTTGTTTAAATTTATTAATAATTTATATTGCAAGAGTTGTATTGAAGGTAAGGCTCTTTAGAAGAAGCTTAGAAGTGGGTTTCTTAGCGCTTTAAAAATATTTAATTAATAGATTTATACTCCTTTCACTTCCTATTTGAATTTATATTCATTTTCTCTTGGTGTTAGACTCCTTTCCTTTCCCAGCACCACTCAAAATCAAAACTTATGATGAGCCAGCGGCGCTCTCCTCGGCAACCAAAAGGGGCTCCACAGCTCCGCCGCTCCGACGGTCCGTTGTGTGTGAGGTCGCGATCCGCAGGCTCCACGCCATGGTACAAAAGGCCACAAAGAACAATGGGCGGACTCACATATACACATCAAATGGGGAAAATGGGAAAATGCATAGAAAATCAGCCGGCACTTGGGGCGAACTCACGCGAAAAAGGCCAATTTGAAAACTTGTGGCGTTTCACTTAGGGAAATTAAAAATGTATGCAAAGTCCGCCGAGGAGGCCGAGGGAGAAGGCGCAAACTGCAGCCGGGCAGCTCTGGCTAATAATATAAATTCATTTTGCGGCCAAAGGCAAAGAAAAAGGACTGTTTACGAAATCATTTATGATAATTTATTCAACCAGGCATGCGTGACGCCCACCTGAGCGACCTGCCCGACCCGAGAAATTTGAATGATTTTTGGGTGCAGCAAATTGCATTAACCTTGTCAAGCTCACCAAATAATTGCTCTGCTAGGGCCGGGACACGGAGTGGGTGGAGTGCTTCATGCTCACAGTTTGTAATCAAAATTTAAATTTCCCAACCACCATGCTGCGAAGGTCGAAGGGGAAAACAGTGGGCTAAAGACAGAGGAATTTTCCGCCAAGACAATGGGCGGAAAACTCTTTGGGCTCTCCCAGGGCGAAACACTGTGGATGGGATTAACGAGCATTAATGGAATTTGTTAGCTTTCTCCGAAAGGAATTCAAGAGTCTGTCCTTTCTCTCCCATCAAAACATTTTTAATTTCCATATTCTTATAATTTGTTTAGGGCTTATATCTTTACGGGAAAAGCAACGGTTTAAAATGTTTTAAAATAAATAGCAACCAAAAGGGAAATAGTTGAGATGCTAGAAATTCCTACGAAACCTTTACTATTTTTATATTTTGAGAAGTTTATTTCTATTTTACTCCTAGCTGAAAATGTTCTAACTTTTACTTGCTAGATATATTTTTCCGAGCTTAAATCATTGCCTTTAAAAAAAACAATTAAATTGCATAGAAGAGGAAAACTGGAGATTTATTTATTACCCCACAATAAGTCAGCAGAAAATAAAAATAAAATTGTTTTTATATTTATAAAGCTGGATTTTCATGGAAATTTTGAGCTTTCCTAGCTGACACCCAAGGGCAGAGGAGAATTCCATGTGAAACCAATTTTGTAGCGAAAGTACAAGTGAATCATGCAATTTAGTTATTACAAAACGGAGAGCCCATGTTTGGGCTTTCTAGAAAATGAATTAAGATTGCATTCGAAGAGATGGAATTTTTATATTCAACTTATTTTTCCTCCTCCACACCACGCCACAAACCCCTCCGAAAATAGCTGCAATGCAATTTATAAATTCCTCTCTTGACCCCAATATGAAGTTCCATTTAAATTCCCCTCTGCTGACCAGTTTTGCTATGAAATTTGGACATATATATCTGGCAATTTAGCAGCCAGTCCCAGGCAGGCCCGATAATGCCACTGTGCCATAAATACGCCTTAAAGGTGCAGCACGCCAATTATGAATGATGGCCAGGACTTTGGCCGCCACGGGGCTGCACCCAAAACAACAAGAAAAAAAAAAGAGAAAATACAGAAAGAAAGGAAACGGTGTTGGCCAAGAAAACGGACACGCAGAGCCGCAGAGAAATTAAGATTTTTGGCACAGACGTGAGCGGCATGCCAAAAGAACAAAAGCCAAAATGCGGGCATGCAGCACGCAAGGTCAGCGCCGCTGTAATTAACTGCATATAAAGTGGGCTGGAGTGGGCGGTAATCGACCAGATTTCACGTCAATTATTTTTTCTATTCCATCCCATGCACCTTTGGGAGGGGCAGGACCTGGGGGGCGGCCAACTTATGACCAAACAAGCTGCAGTGACATGTGAACAAGATTAAGCCCAACAAACCCGTGTGGCACGTGTGCGGGCTTGTGCCGCCGCCTCAGCCTCTTTTATTTTCCGGCTTTTCCCGCACCTCGCCAGACCGCAGCAAGCCAAAAACTTCGGACTCGCCTTTGGGCCATAAAGCGTTTGATAAATTTCGCTGCCATTTACGTGTTGCACGCGCCAGGGATGTGAAATGTGGATGAACCGGTGCCGGGGGAGCTCCCGGGTGTGGGTTCAGATAGTTGGCTATATACATAGCTATAGCAAACTCTTGGGAGGCGGGTGGTGAGACTGCTCCCCGTTATGGCCAGCTCTAGGTGCTGACGAGGGGCCGGGACAGCTGTGTCCGTTGACTGCACCTGACGACATAAATTGCGCATTTGCGTGGTCGTGATCCTTTTCACTTACAACGCCACGACAAAATCTCAGCTGCCGCCAACGCCAGTGCCTTTTTGCCAGTTCAACCTCTTTGCTTCACCCCCGCCCCTTAACGTTTTCCACCTGAATTTCCGCCCAGCAGCACTCGCACTCGCACTCGCTTTAACAAAAGGTGCAGGCCACCGGGGCGTATGAGTAATGCGCGTTTGGGTGTGTATGACGCGTCTGCGCCACAATTACAAGAGCATTTTATACTCAATACCCATTGAACAGGTAAAAGGAAAGGGTGATTTATTTGCACAATAATCTATTTATCATTGAATGTTATATATATTTTTTAAGTATTCAATAATGTAGTTGAAAAACTCTTAGGGCCTTGGGTGAATTTAAAGAGGTTTTAAATAAATAAAAACCTACTTTTATTAAACCACTTTAATTTTACTAAGACCTGTTTATATTGCCTCATTTAAAATATATAAAAAGGTGGGATGCCATTTTATATTAAGTCCAAGCTCAATTTAAACTTTATACCTATTTAAGTAGGCTTGTAAAGCTAAATAACATTTAACCAGAAAGGACACTAAGTTCGCGTAGCCGAAGCTTTTATACCCTTGCAGTTTCCATTTAAATTATAAGTTTAAGTCTGAAATCGATCATTATTAGGCTTAAAATAATCCCATTCGTTGAATTAATATTTATCGTTGATTTTATTTAAAAATCAAACTTTAAAAACACATAACTAAAAATGCATTATTTTCCAATCGGAAAGCTGTCCTATGTTAGTTTTTAGTAGGTTAAAAAATCTGCATTCTCAATAAAAAAATTAAATTTTTGGTCAATTTTTGTAAATTTTAACGATTTAACCCCTTATAAAATTTTGAAAAATTTTTGAAAATTTATTTTTCGACCGGACAAGGCTAGATCGACTCAGTTTTGAATGCTGATCAAGAATATATATGGTTTATGGGGTCGGAAAGGACTCCTTCACAGCGTGGCAGGCTTCTGACTAAAATTATAATACCCTTGTGAGGGTATTAAAAATTAAGCATCACTTTATAGTCCATCACTCGGTGGACTCGCTGGGACTTATCCCGCTTGTTTGCTGCTGCTGCAATGATTTTTTAATTGCTTGACACAAATATAAACACAGACTCACAGACTCGTCCTGCTTTTTTTAAGCCTTGCTGTGCTGTGCCCTGTTGTCCAGTGTTGGCCCTTCGCTGGCCGGTGCCATTGTGGGCTCATTTTAATGATTTTCTGACTGCGTCATCAGAGCCATGCTTGATTTACATTTTTGAGTTGTCCGCCCGGGCAGCATTACGGCTACTGATTGCATTGACAGTTGGCACACGTAACTGCTGCAGAGCATCAGGATATTCAGGGGATTCTGAAGCTGCAGGAGCAGCGAGAGCAGCAGGAAAAGCCCGGAAAAATCGCATCCTGGCCACTGGATTTTTACCGTTTAATTGCCGCCTTTCATCGCATTCTTAATTTGTTGTTCGCTGCCAACGTTTTTGTTTTTTTTTGTTCGCTGCACTTTTTCATTTAAAATTGTTTGCCAATCAGGTCGAATGAAAAGGCCCAGGAATAATTGCTCCGGCCTGCGTATAGATTCGATTATTGAAAAATTACATTACTTTGATTAAATGGCTTTCAGGCCAGGGGACAATAACAAACAATTTGTGTCACGCCTCGGAGACTAATTGAAGTCAAGTTCAAATTGAGTCGCCAAATTGTTGAACAATATAAACGCATGTTTGCGGATATGTATCATGGACAAGAGCACTATATATTAATGTATATATATATATCTGTGTGTTTATTTTGGTGAGCACCTAATGAAGGTGAATTCATAGTGCACTGGGCGTAAATGTTATCTCAGAGGACTCAGAGGGGAGGTTTGTAAAGTTTGCAATAAATTAATATGAAAATAAATAGCTAATTACAAGTAGTTTCTAAGATCTTCCCTCTAGATACTTAAACTATTTGAATTACAAACAATTAATATGATTATATACTTAATTACTTAATACTTAAAGTAAAAATAAATGATTTGCAGTATCTCCTATCCTTTACCCTTATCCCTAGTGTTAAGCTCTGCCCACGAAATCAAAGTAACTTATTACGCAACAGAACCTCCTTTTCCATCAGCTAATTATCAGACACACAACTCTCTAATTATGCTTGGCATCGCCCAATATGTTCAAAGGATTCCCCACAATAGATAACCAAATTAATCCGTATTATTAAGGATCATTTAACCCCGAAGAGGACTCATTCTTTGGCAACTCTGAGGCCTACCCACCGAAGTAATAATTATGTGCTTACATATGTATGGACATGTGTATATGGGCTCGAACGCGTCTATAGCCTTAAGGCGTTTTGCAATTATGGCAAAAGCTACGGCTATGAGCCATGGAAACGTGGATTGGCAGCGGAAGAGGGGGCCAGCCAAGAGATTTTGCTTACGTAGACGCCTATTAATATTACGCATTCGCCGTGTTGCAGGCGCGCATTGGCTCGGAAAATGTGACCCAGACCGCCATTGTTGTGCTGGCGACTGCTGTCCCTATTACACATGCCGCGTTGAGCCGGCGTTGTTTTCCTTCGGGCAGGACTCACAATTAGAGGCATCCAGATGCCGCAACGCAATTGGGGTCGGGATTTCGTAAGGGCATTAATAAAGCACTTTAATAAATTAGTCCAACCGAAGCACTTAAGCGTCTTATCAAATCAGAACAGTTGCATGCCGAGGCTTAACGCACACACGCAGGCCACTGATGCGGTGCATAAATATGTGAATATTCATATATATATATTCACTCGATCCTCCTCATTGCGGTTGACATTTAAATTGCCTGTTGTTGTAGTTTGCGGCCATTGAAATTGCATTAGCGATGCGAGCGGAGGCGGGAGGGGGGCACACGACCGCATGTGCAAATTCCTATGAAAATATGTAGGTGTTGAAATCGAAAAACAGCCCCGAACAATAATAACAATTATTAAAAACAATGAAACACAAATGTAAAACAATATTACCCGGCCAGCAAGCCAGCCAGCCTTCTGCCCATAAACACACACATGAATTAACGGCCTACCATGGGAGGATTTCCAATAAAATTGGTTGAAAAAAAGAAGATATATTTTAAGTTTGATTTAAAAAAGAAATACGAAGAGAATCAAGTATTTTTCAAGATGGAAACTTTCTTAAATGTTTAAGTCACCTTTTAATGCTAGCTTGAAAAGAACTTCACTTGCTATTTTTGCTCTTTAATACTTAATTACCCAACTTCCTTAATTATTTATTTTCCTGTTAAAGAAATAGAAAATAGATAAACTCTCTTATTGACTTGGAAAACCATGTCCTTTCTCATTTTCTCATTCCGCTCGACCACAGCTGTTTGTTTTGACTTCTTCAAAGCAGTTTGCTGGCAGTGCCAGTACAATGGAAATATAGTTGTGTTGCTTTATTACTCGCGATTTTCCCCCATTGTCCCGCAATCGAGCATTAAGCCACCCACACACACATACATATACATATATACACACTCTGACAATAAAGGACGTGCCGTGTCCACAACCGGCAAAAGGACCGAGGCCCTCGTCGAGCATTTTTCCGTATAAACATGACAATTTAAAACGCATTACAGTGCGGCAATTAATTAAACTGTCATTGGTTTGCAAGATTCTGAATCGTTTCGTTTCGTTTCGTTTCGCCGCGCCACAGAGTCAAAATAAATTGTATACAAAAAGCGCGCACTGGCGAACACAAATATTGCATTAAAAGCCAGGCCAGGCCAGGGTACTGGCAACAGTAAAGCATTGCGTAAATTTATTGAATTGTAAAAAGAACATATATCAGCGTTTTTAATTGCAACAGCAGCAGCAGCGAGGATACTGGGGTTAAATAAATAGCCGAGGACAGTTTAAGCGACGCCTGGCCCTCGGAATATCAATTGGAGGAGCGGCTGCCACAGTTACAGGAACTATAAAAGTTTATCGAGTGAGCAACATAAAAAGGGTTGGACTTATTTGCCTGCCCCTATTTTCCCGGGAAAGGGAGCCACTAGGATTGGCTATTTAAATCATCGACGAAGCTCTTACTTCCCCTTCCCCATTTGAGGGGAAGAGTGCCACTTTAACTGGTCCATAAATGGCAAACGACTTTTGTTTTGCTTAAGATGAGCTGTAATAATTTCGCTCGTTTTACTACTGCTTTCCGCCATAAAACAAAATTAAAATATATTAACTTAATCAAAAACAAAGACGGAAAACCCAGAGAGACGCGGAGAGAGAGAGAAAGCAGGGAAAAGTTTTTGGCTGCATGAAAGCCAATTTATGCTGGCCCTTGGCAAAAGTTGCCAAGATCCGAAGCCACAGCCGCAGCCGGCGAGAAAAACTTAAACCAGAGCCAAATGACAGTAATTAGAATTTGCAGAAATATTTTTTTGTAGCCCCTTGCTTATTTGGCTATTTGTTTATTCGTTCGCCCCACGTTTGGCAACACGGACTCGGTTGTTGCCAAAAAAGCAAGTGGCCAACTGGCAGCAACTGTAATAAATGACAACAAATTCCCCGCAGAAAGGGAAGTTAGTCGACTAAACGTTGGTGGAGCCGTTGGAGGGGGCATAAATAAATTATTTACAGGCGCCCCTAGACCATTTTCCCGGGGGTTAGGAATGCAGCAGGCTGGCTCTCTCCTTTCTGCCTTATGATATTTTCATAATTCTCCCACTGACGTCACTCGCTTTAAACTATGCAAAACAACTCAATCCAACGGACCGTGGTGCTGTAAAGCACTCGCCAAACATTCTTGTCGCCCTCAAAGCGCACAGGGCAATAAAACACAGGCCTCCTCTGGAAGCAGCGAGGGGTTGGGAATTGGGGAAAATGGGAAAATGGTGGCCTGGGCGGTTGGGAAACGTCTTCAACTCGAATTGATGGCGCTGACTACAAATTCGACTTGTATGTGCCATATTGTGAGTGAGTGTGCTGGTGTTTGTCCGTTGTTCCGCTAATGGTGAAAGTTGTCAAGCGGCTCAAGTGGTAAAATGGAAGTACCGGGCCAGGATAGTGGCCAAGGGACGGCCGAAGCGAGGCTAAGGGTTGAGGTTGTTCGGGGTGGCAAACTTCCGTTGTTTTTCCCATAGACAACAACTTTCACTTGGGCCCTATGCTGCACAAGGGAACTAAAATGTAGTTAGCCCGATAAAAAGCACTATGGCGTTGGCACTACTCTTCAAACTTTTTATAGCTTGCTACTTAGAGCTGTAAAAAAATTGTTAAAATGTGGTTTATTATAAAAAAAAAAGTAATTCTTAACGCGAGGAAAATGGTTAAAAAAAGAGAGGGAAATTTTATATACTTTACTACCATTTTAATAATTATTAGCAGCTATAAAAGACACTATTATTTCAAGCACAGGATCTAATCAGTTTATAAGATAAAAAGCTATATTTTCAAAATAAAATAAAACTTGTTATATAAAATCCAAGAAGAGTCCTTAAAAGATATGCAACTTTAAATATTTAAATATCTTAAATATTCTTCTTGTATTTACATAATCCTCATTCGCAGAGATCCATTATTTCCCCAAGAAAACTTTCTCGTTTACCGGGCGAATATACGTTGCACCATTTTCCACCTTCGCTTAAGCAAGCAAAAAGTGTTTTCCACCCATTGTGAATGGCACACGTCGTCAAACATATTGAAAAGTTTTTAGAATTTGCAAACAGTTGTCCCGCGCTGTCAGCCACAGCGTGTTTCTTAGCTGCACTGTGAGAAATTCTAGCCAAAACGGAGAACAATAACTTAACCTAAGATTGTGGTAAAAATCTAAAAACTCTCTTGCAAATATTAAAATAAAAAGGAGAGGAAGTTCGTACTTAAATAAATACTTTAAGAAAATTGCTTAGTGAAATGTTTACAAATTAGTATTTAAATGCCTTTGTTTTCAACATTTAAAATGCTTTTGATTGTCATAAGTAAAAACTAAAAATAAAATAAAAGCAAATTCATTTAATTAAAAAATTTCAACCCGGTAGAAATTCTTGTAATAAATTTTAGCCTCATTTTATGATCATTTAAATAATAACTTTAGTTATTGATGGAAATCTCTCTCAGATATGTTACTCCCAAACTATATCACTAATTTTTTGCTGTGTAACAAGAATAAGGACCGGAGGCAGAGGAGCCCGCTGGTCACGTCGTCGTCGTCGTCGACGTCGTTGATGTCGTCTGAAACTTATGAGTTTTGAAATGAAAACTGGTACAAACGGAAATGCAATTGAAACGTCGCCATTGTTGGTGTAGCCTGTAGTTGCTGTTGTTGTTCCCTGTACCTCTTGTTGTTGTTGTTGTTGTCGTTGTTGATGGCCTGACAAGTTGAGAGAGTGTGAGTGAGTGTGCCAGTGTGTGAGAGTGACTGTTGTATGAAGTTTTTGCGCTAAGCTATTTGGAAATGCCATTAGACCATGTCACAAATACACACTCACACACACACAGGCTTGACGTGTCAAGACGCTTCTTCTTCTTCTTCTGCTTGGCCGTTTTCCATTTTCCAACCGAATCGTCCTTCTCCCGCTTCCTTCACCGCCCCTCACCCCTCTGCAAACCCCTTTGTTTATGTTTATGTATGCAGTGCAATATTTTGCGTCATATTGTGTGCTGCGGTTTGGAAAACGCGCCGCTGGGAAAAGTTTTCAGCGACTTTCAGGACTTTTGAGAAGGACCGTAGGCACAGTTCGGTGTCTAGCAGCGGCTAATGCGGTTACATGGCAAACACTCTGTCTCTCTGGCCACGAAAAAGGACAACAATTCGCGACAAGGACTCTGCTCCCACGCACCAGAGCAATCGCAATCTCAATCGCAGTCGCAATCATCGAGGCAGCAATTTAATTTCCGAAAATATGCTGCCTCCCCGCATCATATTAAACATTTGTGTTGCGTTGTGTTATTTGTGCAAGTGACATTAATTATATCAACGGTGATAAATGCTTTTTTATACGGACGTATTATTCAAATTACGGCCAAAAATAAATATAGCATAAATAAGCAGCGACAAGGAACCTTGGCGCATAAATCAAGGCGCAAATTGTCACGTGCTCTAAATTCATTTATTTCCCAATCCGAATCCGAGTCAAGGCGTGTGGCCCTGCCGAAAATAAAGCCCGAATATATACCAAAACTAGGCTAAGTAGCCACCAGAGAAGGTGTGTGTTGGTGTGTGTATTTTTGTGTGTGTTTGGTGTGCGAGTGCGTGTGCGTGTGCGAGTGTAATTGTTATAGCAATCGACATCGATGTACGCCGAATCAACCACAACGGAGATGACCGCTTATCCGGCCAGAGAGCCACCGGAGAAGGCGACGCTGCGGGATTTCTGGGCCAAGGAGTCGGCCGTGAATGCATTCCTGCAGACCTCACATGTAAATATACACTCGTCTATACCATATATCGAATCGAATCGAACCGAATCGATTGTTGATCAAGGGGCCAGGGAGAACAGCAGCCATTATACTGCGTAATCAAAAGTGTCAACATTTTCTCTTGGCTCTGCCCACCCCCAAAAGCAATCTAAAATCAAATGGCGTACACGCAATCCAGGATATACACTGGTCTGCAAGCTTAGGGAAAACTATAGTTTAGTTTTTGTTTATTTATATAACTTAAAATAAATTTAGAAGTAAGAGTAAGAGAGCAACAAACTTGTACCCTTGCAGGGCATTAAAATTAAAGTTAGCTCCCATTCTCATTCTTGTGTTTATATTTGTAAAATTCCAAATAGTTTCCCAAGTATAAATATATATATAGTCGAAATATGTTTTACTTTTCGGAAAGTATATTTTTAGATTCTATATTTTAATTAGATCATTTAGGATCTTACCTGAACTCTAGTTGGCTATGTCTCGAATGCCCGGCTAGCTCAGTCGGTAGAGCATGAGACTCTTAATCTCAGGGTCGTGGGTTCGAGCCCCACGTTGGGCGAATTTGAATTTTTTATTTTATTACCTTTTATAAGACCCTTTTGTTAATTAAATTGATATAAATAATAATTCATTATGTTATGAATATAAAAAAGATCAATGAAGCTATAATTCTCATTATAAATCCATCAATTAATCAAATGTATACCTTAAGGAATATATTTTAATTATTATAATGTTATATTTTTATAAAAAAGTAATTAATACAATTTAAAATTCGTCAACCCTTTTTAGTTAGTTGCAAGACAATTATAGAAAGGAGATCTGAGAATCTCCATCCAAATGTTCTTAAATAGCTTTTAATTTGTATATATATATTTTTAAATTTTTAAAACTTTGATTTCTTGAAAAAATTGTCATATAAAAATATGGATAAATAATAGATGGATGATTCCCATAATGCGAGTATTTTAAGCATAGTTACAATGAATTTCCGGTACGATCCTATAATTTAATTGCAAACTGCAAGGGTCTTGTTTCTATAACATTACAAAATCTATTGTTCTTCCAACTTTCCCAGGCCATTTTGCCGAACTTTGCTAACCAGTGTCTCACGAAATGATTGCGATTTTCTTCTCATGGCTTCTGTCAGAGTGTCTCTGCTGTGGCACTTCTCTTGCATTTTAAGTGCACTGATTAAGTGCATAAGTGATTTAAATGCTGGGGGAATTTTCATCTAAAGTCATAAATTGAATATGTTTCAACTTTTGGCTTTGCCTGGGATTCAGTTACGTTTTCATAGGGGGCCGCTGCGTTGCGGTGCAACGGAGAATGGGGGGGAGGGGACCCTGGCTGGGCGTGGCTGGAATTGCTTAAAATTTTGCTGGCGCACTCAAAAAACTTTGCAGTTATAATTTATCAGATTTTCGAGTTCAGACATTTTACAACAATTATGCATAGTTATGCGCATTGCCACAGATAGTTTCCTTTTGCCATTCCCATTTCGAGTGAGTCTCTGTGTGTGCGTGTGTGCGTATACGTAATATTTGAAATGGAGGCCATCACAGTTCACAGCCTCACAGGTTTTGTGAGCACTTGCAATCGACCGACAACGTTTTAGCTTCAAGATTGTTCCATTGCATAAATGCATACAACAAATCTGGATTTTTCTGCTCCATGAATTGACAAGTTCCGCTTACATCATGCGCCAGGTGAAGTATGCTCCGGCGGAGCAACAGGAGACCTGGATGCGTGTCTCTGTTTGGTTCGCTTAACAAATTTGCATTTACAACTTTTGCAAGCTAATAAAAATTTCATATTCATCTTATGCCCGAAACTGAAACCGAAACAGAAGCCGAAAACTGGAGAATGAGTCGAAAAAAAACATATATAAGTAAAATAAAAAGGAAAAACGGAAGTCAAATAATTCCGACACGTATGTCCACGCCACTTTGAAAGAGTGGAGCGCATACAAAACGAAGGAAAGAAATATGACTCCGTATGGAATATTTATGCGAGAACTCCTCCACACATACACACATATATACACTGGCACTCACACACTGTGACATATTCGCAGGGCAAAATATTCGAAACTTTGCATATGCATGAGCCTGGAATAGGGACCAAGGAGGAGTGCCATAGTGTGGCGCATTACATTTGTAAAATCTGGCACACGAATGCAATAAATCACAACACAGCACAAAATACCCCACCACACACACACACACACTCAGGACACAGGACACATACTCACACAGATACGCGTGCATACAATGGCATTATTATTAGTAATGCAGGCTGCTCTCGGAACCTAAGAACTCGGGGAAATTATTAGGGTCACATGTGTAAAAGGATATTTCCTTATTAACTCGCACACATACATATTAAATGAAATATGCCGGCATCCTGCCAGCCCCCCTTGCCGCTGCTCCCGGGCATTATTATTATGGCGTCAAATAATGAGGCAAAAAGTGTCAAATTTGCATGCAAAATATGTCTAGATGGCATTTACAATATTCCATCTCTGTATATTATTTTCGATGGCATGCAGCAATTGCAGCAAATTAATTGCACGGCATGTGGTGGTGGTGACGGTGGCTCACAAAAAAAGGAAAACCCAAACGAAGCTCTGAAAATGCACAAGGACAAACACACTGCTTCAACAGTGGAAATTGTGGGAAAGTGAACTCAATTTTGAGGGAAATATATACAAATATTAAATAAGTAAATATTCATCTTGAGCTAAGCTGCAGCTTAAAGGGGATCTTTGTAGTAAATTATATTCTTTTTATATAAATACAAAAAAATTAGTTTAGTATATATTTGTTAGACAAACAACACTAAAATTTAAAACAAAAAATTATATTAATAATGACAAAAGGTTCGCTCACTCCTTCATCTCCTTATTGATCAAGTATCTCCCTTGATTTCCTGGATAATTAATTGGAATTATACTTTATAGTTTGCAGTAGTAAAAATAATGAAATATTTTCATAAATTAAATTAAAAATCCTTCCCATTCGTTATACTTCCTACTCACTGTACATGACTTCACTCTGAGCTATCTGGCTCATTCCGAAATCGGACAGTCTGAGCAAACTCCATGGGCACACACATAAAACTCAACCTAAGTAGGGTATAAATATTTGCAATGCAAAATGCTGACTCGACCCAAGCGAATGAGGATGGTCTGAATATGTGTGCGAAGGAGTCGCAAGGACGCTCCGTCGCTGTGTCCGAGGATCCTGAGATTCGGTGGTGTGTGTGCGTGTGTGTAATAAGTGGGTGTACGTAAGACCCATGGAATTCTTAACTGGGGGTATGACTGCTCTAGATGCACACATAAGCAGGGGCAGGCGCAGACACAGACGCAGATACGGACACCGACAGACAGATGCACGGGCAAAAGGCACATGCAACAGGGAACTGCCACTTACGCACAGGACACGCACACCACGACAATGGCATAATATATTGGTGTCTAACGCAGACACAACCAAATGGCCGACTTGAGGCACAAGGACATCATGAGGGAGAGAGAACGTGAACGAGAGAAGCAGAAGGATAACAGGGCAAGGTGGCAAAGGAGTGCGGCAAGCCATCTTGGCAGCACTTTGCGGATGCAAGGCACTGGAAAAAAATGTTTCGGGATTTAAAATAAACCGAGGTTTCACTGCACAACAAAATACACAACAAATAATTTTAGATAAAAAGTCATAGAGGTTGTAATAAGGCGCCAGGGCAGTATTCTGTGCGTCTAAGCTTGAAAATCTTCTTTAACTAACTTCTTGTTTATCTTTCCATCTTATGATTGATTAAATATATTTTATTATATTTATTTTAAATATTTTCCAAATTTTCCTAAATTTACCCATCTTATTTTTCGCACTGTAGTTCCTTTTCGTGTGCATTTCACAGCTACAGTTGGGGTTACACTTACCATACGTGTTACTGCGGGGGTGAGTGAGCCCCGGAAAAGCGGGGGAAAATGGGAAATGCGAGATGCGAGATGGAAAGGCTGGCGGTGTTAGCTGCCCCCGTTAGTTGCTAGTTGCATGTTGAAATGTCGTCTGTCAGACATGATGAAAATAATGGAGCAGAAAATGTCACTGGCTATGCTAAGGACACATCTGATATGCGAATGTGTGTGCGAAGGCCTCCCTCCCTCCAGCCTCAGCATATCTGTGACCAGGTCCACCCACTGCCCACTGCCCACTGCCCACAGCCACCCACCTCCTTTGCAGGCGAAACGTCAAGGCTGTGTTGGCCATCATTGCTTTTGGCATGATGATTTAGTAAGGCTGACATTCCAGCGCGTTTCGGTAGCGCTCATTAACGTCTCCCGCTCTCCGGCACGAAAATGCAATTATACATCCCCACACACACACACCTCTAAAGTCCCCGGGAAAACCTGCTCCATTTTCTTCCACAAGAAAGGAAAATATATATTCAACGTTCATCAACAATTTGTCAGCGAGAGTGGCAACAAAAAAGAAACATTTTCTTGTATTGTAAGTCGAAGCAATTTGCATAACGTTTAACGGTCGGACGGGAAAATAACAAAATATGCCAAGCAAGTAATTAAATTCAAATCAGTTTTGTGCTTTT
Source organism: Drosophila bunnanda (assembly GCA_035046265.1). Lineage (NCBI taxonomy): Eukaryota > Metazoa > Arthropoda > Insecta > Diptera > Drosophilidae > Drosophila > Drosophila bunnanda. Next base: position 13,600,432 of record JAWNOB010000075.1, read on the forward strand.
GTAACGGTATTTCCACCCACGTCCTATTAAGGGGGCGTGGCCGGAAATGGGAGCCGATTGGGCGTGGGAGGGCAATGAATGGGCGGCGGAAAAACTGCTGCGTTGTCCAAATGATTGAAAAATTTATGGGATGCAGTCTGGCAAGTGACATTTATATTAATTTATTGACACTGCGTGACTTCGGTGGCCAAGGGCACACATGTCTTAGGATATTGAATATTAAGCTCATAAAATAAGGCAAAACCACTACCATCTAAGATGTATGCACAGGGAGAAAATTTTTGGGAACAAAAAGGTAACATTATGAACAGAGTTTCTTCAGGGGAAAGGAAATATAAGACGATACAACTTTAGAAAATGGTTAAAAATATTGAAAGCCTTTTGATCCGTATTATTATCTTGATAAATTTGCAACTACAAATTACTTTAAATTGAACAAATCAAGATTTCCCTCTAAAAGAATAGATTATTTTGAAATATCTCCTCTAAATAATTATAATTAAATATTTAGAGGTACTTATGTTTCATAAATATATACTAGTTATTTTTCTCTATGCACCCACACACGCCCTAGATCCTTGAAAGGTTATTGCCTGCCCCTCCAAAGGGATTGTAAATTAAAGTCGAGAAAAAGGGGTCGGTAAACCTTGGCAAAAAGAGCGACCATAGCACGTGCCATAATCATTAACAAAAACTTGTCAAATGCAATAAATCTTTATGCATTTTTTTTGTTCGTCCAACTAAAGTTGACCTCCATTAAAATCGGAGCGGAGAGGGAAAGCTGGAAAAAGCCGAGCTGAGCTGAGCTGACGTGGCCATTAATAAACCGCGCACATGTAGGAAATAATTAAAATTATATTCCAACCCCTGACCCCCAGCGTAGACGTCCGTAGACGCGTAGACGCACAAACAAACATTTTATAAATCATAAAAAATTATGTATTATATGCGTGTGCTGCGGAGAAGTAAAAAAAAAGGAGCCCAAGACCGCACAAAAGGGGTTACCGAACAATGGCTGGAAGAAAGGACTTAAGAAGGAAGCGGCGTCAAAGGAGGCTCGTTTCATGCATGGGAATAATTAAGCTATAAACCTCGACCTCTTTTCGCCGGCCCGCTTCACTTGTGAGCTTGAAATATTTACACCTAAAACAAATAATAAATGCCCAACAAATTATTTATGCACGAAGACTCGTCGCTGAAAATGGCGACGATAAGTCAGCCCCAGCCGCCCAACTTCCGTTCCCGGAGAAAGGCGGCGAATGGGAGGTCCTATAGCGACCCCATCATGACCTAACCTTGCCCATAATGTTTACTAATAATAATACGAGCAGTCCAAGGAATCCGAACGGGGAACAATAAAAATAATAAAGACTTGTAGGAGTCGATGGCAGCTCAAAAATGCCAGCCAAGCAGTAAAATGCCTGAGCCAAACTATTTAAATCAAAAACTTCCCATCGTCCAGCATCGGGAAAGAGCTGAGGAATTTCCACACAGCAACAGAAAAGCTGGACAGCAGCAAAAAATATATACTATATATATATGTATATTTTTGTGTTTGTATAAAAAATAAAGAGAAAAAAATTATGCAAAAGGCCGAGGAAACAAAGGCAAAGGAAAATGCGCGATGGCAGGGCGGCGCTGAAAGGAAATTGCGAGTATTATTACGACTTTTATTAATTTTACCGCGGACCAAGCACCCACACCCGCCCGCAACCGCGTGGCACACTTTGTACCATTTTGGCCAACTGCGGTTTCGGCCATGTCCAGTTGAAGTTTCTCACTAAACAACTTTGCACGCACCGGAGCGGAGGCAACTTTCGCGGACAATATTTTTTTTGTGTCGCTGCGTCTTTTTTGTCGAGGAAAACGCGACCGCCGAGTGGGATTTTCCTTGCGCCTGATTTATGTATGAGCGGGCAAAACTTTAAATTGTGTGCAGTGTGGCAGTAATCATTCTTGCGACGTCCGAAAATCGGTAAACTTTTATTAACAAGTTGAGCCCCGGCGAGGCGGCGCGCACTGTGCCCCAGACATGACAGCAACAATAGAAATTGAAAATGCGAAAATACGAAAATATACGATATATGAAAATATGGCCCTCGGCAGCAACAATTCCCGGGAAAACTATGCAACAAACACAGACAGACCTACACGCTTATGGGAAAATTCTTTGGGGGCTGTGCGAGGGCGAAAAGGAGAGTGCGAGGGATGTCAACGCATGGCCGAAAATGTGAATTATTCTGGCCGATTGTGTGGCTTTTATGAAAATATTTCGAATTTCCCCCCTACCGAAAACGGGAAAGGCAACGCCGCCAGTGTATTGTATTTCCAACTCTTTTCCTGCGCCGCCACAGTGAATATGAAAAACTCCAGTGGGGGTGGTGAAAATAATTAATTTAACCCAATTACCAGCTGTAAAGATATGTCACAAATATAATGAAGATTAGTTCAGAACAAAGTGGAATTTGTTTGTACGGTTTTGGTGAATAATTAAAACTATCATTCAATACAAGAAAACCCTCTTATAAAAATATATTAAAGAGCTTTCAAGGCTCTTTAAAGAAATAAATAAAATACAAATATAGTTTAAATATTCAGAAATTCAGAAAATGTATAGGATGTGCTCGAGAATATGCTAATATATTTGTGAATTAAAATATTTTCAACATCTTTCTTAAATATCTGATTTAAAAATACCAGAAATAATTTTAAAATGTGATATGAAATAATTAATTCCTTTACATAGATTGCCTTAAGTCAAAGTATGTTCTTTTTAGGGTCGACTTAAGTATTTCGCAAAAAGTGTCTCTTCAGCATTTTTGAAAACTTTTTGAAGAATTTTGCACCACTGTCCGAGCATTTACCTGGTGAAATGGTTTCACCTTTCGCCTCCAACATACACATCGCCTCCGTCCGCAAATATGACAGTCGTTAAGGTTGAACAAACTTTTCCCCACCGTGGCCACAGATCAAACAGTGTGTGCCATCGAGTTTCCACTTAAAAGTTGTGTGCGCAGTCAATCACATTTGGGCCCACTGTCCACAGTCCGAACAATCACTGACCGGAGCCGCGCACAATGGCCGAAAATTGCAGTTTCATGTGCCATGGATCCAACTATCCGGCATCCGACCGACCAACATCTGAACTTGTATCTATGTATCTATCAATTTCGGCGAGTTTTCATTTTCATTTTCATTTTCGCTTCATTGTCCACGTTGAACACGCTTTTGTTATTGTTTTATGCCATAGAATGGCCATCAAATGTATCTGTATCTGTGGCTGTTGCTGTATCTGTATCGGTATCGGTGACGGAGTCGCCGTCTTTGTGTTGGTGTGTTTATCCGTCGAAGCACAACAGTAACAGAATGTCCTGGGTTGTGGGTCCTGCGACGGCGGCGGGCATGTATTTATTTTCATAGCCATGTTTGTGACACAATTGATTGGAAAAACATAAACATCGGATCGAGTGTGCGGCAGCTTGGTGTGTGCGGAGTGTGCGTCTAATACGTGTCCAAGTTGAGTTGATTGTCATGTCAAATTTGCGGTGCTAGGGGTCCGGATTAGAAAATTCTATTTATAAACATCAGCAGGAGCGGGAGATCGCTCTCACCTGGCCTCGCAATTGATGACTGCCGGCTGGCTGGCTAGCTGGCTGGGTGGCGAGCGGAGCAAAATCAATTTAATTCAATTAAAGTCAAAGCAAGCCAACACACAACTAAGACGATTTATTTCGACACGCTCCGAGAAACGAGAACCGAAAGCCAACAAGCACAAATGGCCAAAAAGGTCGAGCTAACAAAATTAATCTTGGCTCTCTCCGCCTTGAAGATAAATGTGAGGTAAACAGAGCCGGCCTTAAATACGGCGATTATGCTATGGATTTTTGGGAAATATTTGTGAAATAAAATGTGCCTTAGGATTGGAAATAAAATTTAAGTAAAAATTATTTCAATTATATAGTCTGATATATAAAAGTTAATAATAATTTTGCTTCATGCGAGCTGGCTAGGTGGAATCCTCAGCATATTTGCAAGAGTTTATCACCTTAATTCATAGAAAATGTAGCTTCTTCACTGTTTACTTTATTTTCATTGTCATAATTGCATTCAGCATTCCGAAACTAGCTTCATTTTTGGATTTATATAAAGTAGTAGTACTTTAAAAGAATCAAGTGCCTTAAATATTTGGCATAATGTAATTAAAGAATTAAATTAAGTAAAATTTTAACAAATTAAATTTGAATTAAACTTATATATTCAGTCAAAACACTCAGCATGAGTCATGATTTTTGGCATAATCACAATCAGAGAAGTGGCAGCATAACACTCATACGCCCTGTGGTCCATCCCCCCAAAGTAGGCAACACATAATTGCGGTGTCGCACATTCAGCATATTCCGAGAGCGTAACAGGGAAAGCTCGCTTTTCGAGTTTTCCGGCCAAAAGTTGTTTGAACAACCGCATTAAATGCCGGACCAAGTGACAATGCCATGCAAACACACCGAGAGAGAGAGAGAGACACAGAAGCAAACAAAAGAGCATAAAATATTTAATAAGCAGCCCCAAAATCAGCATCCCCAGTGCCATTTGGCCAATTCATTTGTGCAGCTGTCGTGGCCACAAACAAATATGGCAACGGAAATGACCGCAGGCAGCCGGCAGCAATCAGAGTATGCAGGCAAATACCTAGATAGTTCCCTTTTTTTTTTTCTCCCGGTGCATGCTAATTATTTCCATAATTTTGCCAACCGAAGGACGGGTGAACGAGCACCGCCCAAAAAAAAAGAACAAACACACACAATGGCCAATAACAGGCCCAAAATAATAGAAACGAAACCGAGCCACGTATTTCATGCGTTTTCATTCACAAACCAAACTTGGCAAAGGGAAAATTGAAAAAGGCATAGTACTCGTTCGTAGACGTTGAAGTATTACCCGTAGGCCACCATATCAAAGGCAAATACTAGAGCAGAAAGCAAAGGAAAAAGGAAAGGAAAACAACGCCATAAGAAAAGTGGTGGGAAAGTGTGAGAAAATAAGAGAGTTGGCGCGTGCTTGGAGCCAGTGAAATTCAAATACAACCGACATGGTAATAAATATCCATATAAGCCACTTCAAAGTGAAAAGCAATAAGCTAAACTACCACATCAGCTTGGCCAAGAGCGGACCTGAATTTCCACCCGGCCTCCCACCTGCCGCAAAACTATACAACAACACAAAGCCGAAAGCGGGCCAATACCGATACCAACACCAACACCAACACCAATACCAATGCCATGACAAACACGAGCACAAACACAAACACACCGAAATACCAATGTATTGGCGAAAGCCAAAGGCGGAGAGCGAAAGTGGCCGTCTCAGAGGGCAAAGGCGGCAAACAAGAACCGCAGTCAAAACGAAAACAAAGCAACAACAACGAACGCTGTGCTTGGCGAGGAAAAGCGGGGAAAACCCAGGCGCTTTCCTCTTTGAGACTCTTTCGCAAGTGAAAGTTATACGGCTCCTTTGGCACGCACACCAGTCCAGTCCAGGATATGTACATGTTGGGTCATGCATACTTCATTTTGTGATTTAGCAAAGCCAGAGGTGACCATTTTTTTTTTTACCAGGGGGGACTTTTAGCTAGTTCGAAAGGCAAGGAGAGATTTATTTAGCAAGTTTTGATAATTTTAATTTATAATTGTAGATTTATAGTAATTTATAATGCTTCTAGCGAGTGAAGGAGTCATTTCCGCCCAAATAAGTCATATATACTTTTAGTTAGCGTCAACAATTTACCTAAATTTAAATATTTTTAAATATTATATTAAGAATGCGAATTTTGTACCCACACAAAACATCTTTCCAAATTGAAATTAATCCTTTTTTGAATTAGTTATGGTTTTTTATACTTCAATTGTCACCAAAAAAAATTAGAACTTAAAAATAACTGTTTAGTTTTCTTATACATTAAATATTTTAAGTAATATTGGTGGCATCTAAGCTGCATTAAAATCTCTTTTTCATTAAAGACATTCTTTGTGAGCCTTAAAATGCAAGAGTTTCCTTCACAATTGTCTTAAGTTTCAGCCACAAGAGTCCTTAATTATCTCTAAAATACCCTAAACACTCAAAACTCATTCGAACTAGTTCCGTGAGTGTCATAATCCCGGGCATCTCTGCCCGACAAGGTGTGGATGTTTGGGCTCTGATGGATATGCAATATGGGCCCGGCTATAACTCGTTATTGGCCCACAGCTCAAGCGCTGGCCAATAGCTCATGCAGCAAATGTTTCTCTTAAGGCAAACAAATCAGCGGCGCGGAGCTCGGAGCTCTAGGATTGTGCTTAGGCACACACTAACTCACTCGGTGGCAAATAGAGGCTAATAAGCGAAACCGGGCGAAGTCAGGCATGGCATATGTGTGCGTGTGTTTGAGAGGATTTTTGGCGCGCAATTTCATCGACGCCTTGTTGATTCACAACGCCAGCGCCGCACAGCGGCGAGCGGCGGAAACAGAGCTGCACCGAAACAAAAAAGGGGGTCAGAAGGCAGGCAGCTAATGGCCGCGAAGTTTCTTTTTGAGATTGACGGCCCTGATTTGGCCAAACAATAAATAAATACAAGTACGAGTGCGATATATACAAGAAATATGAGCACAGGTGAGCCGTCGCCGTCGCCATCGCGAGTCTTTGAGTGAGTGTGAGTTGAGAGACGGGCGCTGAGTTGCCAATTTGAATATTCTTTATGTACACGCTATACGTGTGTGTTCTTATATGGCACCCTTGCAGCTGTGTGCGTGGTCACTCCGGCGACTGAGGATAGCGTAGCGGAATATAACGTATACGTACCGTGGCCGCCGCGATACTTGAACCGTTCCTCATTCAGTTGCTCAGCGAACGCCAACGAAACCAAAACGACATGTGAATCGAGTTGCCGGCGTGAAAAATACCAAATAATTATAGTCAGAGCAAAGTCGTGGGGCAACTCGTGGAACTAGTTAGCTAGCTGGCTGGCATAAATCAACCTTAGCGAATTAACTAATTTAGAGTGCAATTAAATGTAAATGATTTCAATTAACTCATTTGCGCGCAGAAAATTACATTTATTTTGCACTCTCCGCTCGGCGCTTTTTATAGCACGGCACGGTTATACGGACTTAATGCTGTGCGGCGGATAAAACTGCAACTGAATTAAAAGTGCCTCGAACACACACCCACACACACAGCGTACTACACACACACACACATACGCGCGGAGAAAGAAACTTTCGCTTAAATGTACATCGACGAGGATAGCGAGGAAAGTTCGCCCTTTGTGATGCTCTCATCGCCAACGAAGTCTTGGGTCAGTCCGCACAATGTAAACAAAAGAGTCCGGAGACCGGAGTCTGCAGTCCGGCACATCACATCACACATCTCCCTGTGCCCTGTGCCCTGTATCCTGTATCCTGGTCCCTCTGCCTTCGCACACACATCTCTTAATTTCACATTTCGTTCTTTTTTCCCCTCGCCGGGAAATAGAGCAGCAGCAGCAGCAGCAGCGTGCGGGTGGTAACAGAACAAAAAAAAGTTGGCAAAAAGTTTAAATGACTTTTGTTGTTTTTCTAAGTGTTTTTTAATGGTCTACGTGTGCTGGCCGCCGAATCCTGTCCTGTCCTGTCCTGCCAGCCCTCGTTGATGTATGCTCAATTTTAAATATTTCTCTTCGCCTTCGACGGACAGCAGGCACTGAGATTTAAATTTGGTTTATTATCCTTCCTTGAAATTTAGTTCTTTGCATAAGAGTTTATTATGCATTGTTTAGTCTTAAAGGAATAATAAGCAAACTTTATATGTTTTACTTTCTTAAAAAGGTGACCTAAGCCAGCCTAAGTTCTTGATAGATTGAAACTATTTTGATAAATTTAAGCATTTTATGGGTATTAATACTTAAAATTGTTAATATCGTATCTAATTATTTTGTATCTTTAAAGATATAAAGCTGTTAAAGAATACTATTTAATTTAAAACTCTTTAAAACTTAATAATGTTATTCAAAATGTCTCACAATAATTTTAAAATAATTTTCGATTGGTTCGAAGAAATTTATTTAGATGAAACATATAATATTAAACACAAAATTATATTTCAAAGATTATTCTGTAAAGATAGTTGTTTCAAATTGTAACATTTATAAATAATAAATTCATAATTTTAATGCACTTTCCCACCGTGCATATTTTGTGTGTAGGACATGTGGCATGTGCCATGTCAGCGCAAATTTATGCTCTGCCCAAAAAGTTCACACAACGTTGAGTAGATGATATTTACATTAGCCACTAACTTGCTCTAAACTGCTGATTAAGTGAAATGCGTGTGTGTCCGAGAGTGTTTAGTTTGAAATTGGCAAACGAAATAAAGGGAAATAAATCTAAAAGTACAAACAAAAAAAATCTCCATTCTAACTATGAATTTTCCACTTCCTTAATAGTAATAAAATTAAAGAAAATAAATTGCAAACCCATTTATTTATTGCTCTGCCATAAATTTCCAGGTGCGACCTTTTAAAGCTGCCTGCAGCTTTTTTGGATAATTTTTCATAATTTGTAAAATCCCAAACTAATCCAAACAAAACCGCAAAAGGTGCGAAAGCGTAAATATTACGTATACGTAATAGCACATAAAATGGCCCGTAAATTTTAAACCCCATTTAACACACTAGCGGCGAGCAAGGAGAATCCCTGGGGTTCCTAGGCCAGACATAAATGTCAATATGTATTTATTTGTTTACCAGTTTATTGGGCAAACTATTTTATTTGTTTACGCCGAAACACAAACCAATTTCACCCGCACTCCAGCGGCCCAAGCGGTGATAATAATCATAAAGATTACCGACTAAGGCTCGACTCCCCCACCGCCTAAATATGCGTAAAATGTGGCATCTTAAGCTGCCACTCAGACCCGCCCCCAAAAAAAGCGGGGGGGGGCTACTATGGACAACGCTCCGTCCCTGCTTTCTGCCTCCGTCCCAGGCCAGAGCTGGCTTCACTGAATTTTCTGCGAGGCTGCACGTCAAACGTAGAAAGGGCTTTGAAGTTGCGCTTAGATTTTGCTAGCCCCTTTGTATTGAATTGGTGGCCTCACTTCCAACTTGCTTAAAGTTTAATTGAGCGCGTAATTTAAGCTTTTGCCGAGCAGAGTCCCCTTGCTCCGCAGCATTCTGGTGCTTATATTAGTTGCTAAGTGGCAGGTCCAGCCCCAGTTTCCACTACCAGAGTCCCAGGGGGGAAAGCATCCATCCCATCCGGTCCAGGCCAATTTTAAAGTTATCCCTATCTCAAAAAAAAAAGAATGTAGGAGAAAAGTATAAAAAAGAGCTCTTATGGCCGCATAAATTAAACATAATACTCTCAATCGGGACTTTTATTTTAATGCATTTCTTGTTTAATGTGTGGCCAACAAATCTATCCTGCAGCAAAAACAATTTTTAATTAAAATCCGAGCTTGGTTTACGTTTTTTTTTTTTTTGTTGTAGGTCGCATGAAAAAGTACCCTTAAATTAGAAGCTTTCAGATTTAAAATATATAAAAAATCTTTAAGAAGTTATTAGGATGGATTTAAATATTATTATACTATATATTTGCCTTTAATGTTTCTAACTAACCTTTTATCTCTCTTTGAGCCATTTTTTCTAGCTTAACAAGTACCTTTAATAATTTAAATATTAATGAAAATAAACCAAAAGATTGAATGGCCTTAAAAACCCACAAATACATCAAAATATTCCTAAATCAAGCGTATTTACGATGTAATACATTCCCATTCATATTGCCAAATACAATAGCCTCACATAGAGCCCTGGGTAAACTTTTGGATAAAAATTAATACGTTGCTTTTGAAAAACAACCAGCACATACGATTTTAATTGGATGTGCCTTAAATAATTAGAAATGAGAAGGAAATCTCTCAAATGCAATAATCGCATTACCGCCAATAATTATAAAATTTGATTAAATTCAACGAATTAGCAGAGAAGCCATTACCATTACCCATAGCTGTGGCGGGCAAAGGCAATTGAAAATTCATGCCGGCGCTGTCCTTTTAATTTATTTACTTTTATTTTACTCAAATCACCGCAGGAGACGAGAAAAATGTGCATTTCATTTGGGCTTTTAATAGGTGGCAAAAACGGTTTGTATTTATTATTATGTTTTGGCGGAATTTTAATTGATTTTTCGGCCGAGAGGAAGTGTCCGCCCACTGACAGTACCAACAATCATTGACACGTGCACCCGGCTTTCCAGCTGCTTTTCCGGTTTTCCATTTGCACGAGAGCCAAATCTCCGAAAACATATACACACACACACACACGAGTCCGGCATATTTGAATTTCTGCATTTTTGTTGAATTTCAATTAAAAGCCTTGATTTTGATTGTAACCTTGTGCACATGCTGGGCCCGGGCCCAGAGTTTCTACTTGCTCCAAGTGTGTGGGCGCCCCCAAAAAACATTATTGGGGTCAGTCAGAGGATTCGCTCTGGCTGTCAGGCACTGGGAAAATTATTTCAATATTTTTTAAAAATTATTAAGAGTGCATGATTTGCAAATGCAAGGGTTTTAAAGGTATATTTTATGTAACCTTGATTTTATGGTTCAACAAAAGGTCATTTGATTTAGTTTTAAATATTGTTTAAACGGAATATATGATTTATAAAGACCTTCTTCTCGGTAATTTCTTTAAAAAGCAAACTAATAGGAAGAAGAATGATTTAATAAACACCTTAAAGACAATCCCCTTCATAAGTAAAGAATTCCAATGACTTCACCTTGTTTCGCTGTGCACAAAGCAAATGTGAAATTGCCGGCTGAGGAATTGTGTTAAAAACGAATTTACATTAATTTCAGTTTCCACTTTTTGTTTCGTCCTGTGGCCCCTGTTTTCGGTTTACAATAATTGTATATCCCATCCACCTTTGCCGTGGCAAAGGCGAGCCAAAGAAGCAATCGTATCGGGGCGAAAGGACGAAGGGGAGCGGCGCAGAGAAAAGGAAAATTAAATTGAAAATCCATCGAAGCCGAATGTGGAATTAAAATTGAATTTTCACCTACGGATCAAACGAAAAGAGTCGACGACTCTGAGAGTCGAGACGAGGCAGAAAGACGAAAAACAATTAAAATTAAACAATTTATTTATTTTGAATTATGGCCCCGGCTTCTGTTTGTGGCAGCAAGCTGAAATATATGGCAGACGGAAAAATAGGAAAAATGCATTTGTCAAATTGAATGTGAGCGAACAACTCAATTTAAAGGCTCGCTCTCTCCCTCTGTGTGGTAACTGGAAACTGCAAAAGTGCCACAAATATTTGTCAAAGGACTGCCAGAGTGCAATCCCGGAATGAAAGTGGCATTTTCCCTCGGGGCGGCACTCGATGATTAGGCAAATGGAAAGCTTAGCAAAACTGTACATATACTAAATATCCTGGCTCCACCCGAATCATTAACCTCGTTGAACCCGGGCCCCGTGAGCTCGTGGGGGTAGGGATTAGGCTGATAATTTATTCAGGCTGTGGGCCAACTAATCTCGCACTGTCAGTGACTCTAATCATTCAATGAGATAAAAGCAAATGCCAATACGCACACTCCACACTTCACTTAGTCTGAGGCGGAATTCTTTTCCGATTTGCGGCTTCAGGGGCTCAAAGAACCAAAGTCTATGAATAGGGATGAGATCGTGACTACAATATGAACTGAGGGGGGGAGAAGGATCTTAAATTGGAGGGATGAATATCAATGCTTAGATTGGATTATTAAGGGACTAAAAATTAATGGAATTCCTTATAAATATAGATAGAAGAGGACTTGTTTGGATAAAGGAAACTATCTTAATAATAATAATTATTATTACTTGCAATTTCCCACATGTTTTCTCTAATTATTTCCCAATATTACAACCAATTAACAAAATTAATTTATAATACCCTAAAACTCTCAACTTAAGCTCATCTTTGACTCGATTGCCAGCCCTCTTACACATCTTATCCCAGCTCATCTCGTCCTTTATAAGCTCGAATATCTTATGCCAAAGTCCTCACGCTGTCACCACCCAAAAGTCGAGAATATTTGATGCCTTCAAGCCAAAATAGTGTGGGCTTTGGATAAGTTCACAAACATAGGAGGAGGAGGAGGAAAAACCCGATTTTCCCCACCGAAAATTCAGGATTTTGGCTAGGCCATATTTGGTTGATTTTGGAACTCGGTGCGTGGTCAGTTCGGGTGCGTGTCCACATTCACGTCCACGTTCACATCTCTCCACTGCCAACATGACTATTGCCATGGTCAAGCCATGGGTCTGTGCGTGCTGCAAAACAATTTAATTAATTCCAGATTTGCGCGGAATTTTTCACGAAAGCCGCGATGCCAGCAATCTGTAAATGGCATATACATACGCACTGTATATACTCGGGGGCTTAAGGGGGATGTATACAGAACAGTGATGACAGGTATCGGGAGGATATTACCTTTGGGGCTAGCCATAGGTAATCGTTTCTAGTTGAAGATCTTTAACTGTGAGATTTAAAGTTTAAGTTAAGATTTTTATTTAAGAATATATATATAGTTTTATATACTTATATTGCAGGTAATAAAGATTCACCTCCACCATCACTGGTGGCAGGGAGAAACTAGTCAATGCCAAAAATGCAGCCATTCGCACGTACTTTTACTATTTATTTGTTTCTCACCTCCGCTCTCTCTTTTTCCCATGCTCTCTCTCTGTTTTCCGTACATTTTCCGGACAGCCTGCCAGCTACGGCAAGAAGAACGGGATGTGGTATGCATCGCCTGGAAATCAGGGATGGGGCTCCAAGCCCGCCAGTCGGAAGCCCTCAATAATGGAAGCGGATTTGGGCACATTATCGACCACATCAGGCTCGATAAAGCGCAGCGCCGGTCGTGTGATACGCATCATCAATAATTTGGATCATTCGGTGCAGGTGAGTCTCATGAATCTGAATATTGGGGGAATTTTCCCATTTTCCCATGCCCCTCGATTTTCATGCGATATTTATTGTTTCGCCTGAATCCCCACTCCACACACTCCACGTCATCAACAATGCACAAAAATATTTTGTGAAGAGGGGGCGAAGCGAGAACTGAGGGAAAATGCACCTCTCGTGCCTCGAATTTTCCCCATCGATTGCGGCCATTTTTGCTATTTTCGCAATTTCGTTTGTATTTGTGCCCGGGCAGCGATGCGTTGTGCAAATGTTTTAATTGCCGCGATTAAAGCGCGCATCGACCTGAAATATTTATGTAAATTTATGTTTGACTATTGCATTAGAGCCACCGGCTGGCTGGCAGTGGCTCCAACGGATCGCGCGGGCCTACAAAGTTTATTGAAATTTATGCAAAGCGCTGGATGAAATACGCCAGAGTCGCGAACAAATACTTTAAGTAAATATAAAAAATTCTGCTTAAATATTTAAGGGGCATATGCGAAGAGAGCTCTGGGCAAATATATGAGCTACATGCATTATATACAGATATATCTGAAGCGGAGCCCCACCTGACCTCGCAGAATGCATTTTGTCCAACGTTTACTTTTCCGCTTCGCGTGCGGGAGGATAAAAAATATTTATAAAAAAAAAATGCAGACCAACTCGTAGCTGAGAGCCAAACCGATTCGCTTTTATTTGTATAAATATTTGCCATCAATATTTTATGGTCAGCAGAGTTTATTTTATTTTTTGCTGCCGCCGCCGCTGCCGCTGCAGCCCCACGACCCGACGACACTGACTTAACTGTCATTAAAGGATCCAGCGCATAAATAATTTGACAATTTATTTTACCCAATCCCCGGCGGAATAACACCAGTTTGATGTGTTTTTCAGCACTTGAATTCTTGGATTGACCCTCGGGGGCCATCATTAGTTGCGGTTGCCGTTTTTCAAATGGCTTTTTACTACTTTTTTTGTACTCATTTCGCTTTGTACTCAATTGCAGCTCCATTATAATTCACATTTTATTTATTCATTTTCTATTAAAGTGTCCCAAGTGCAGTGATTAAAGTTTTATGACGGCCTCCGACAATAAAAAATCCATTCACTTTGACATTTCGCCATTTTTGGTGAGCCCGAAAGTCCGCAATTAACCTTTGCCTACTTTTCGGGGCCTGCACTCCGCAATCATATGGAAAATCAATTGTCTGCAATTTGTTTTTTATCGTATGCAGTCAGGGGGAGTTAGGTTCGGGCCAGGCCAACAGCCAACAGCCAGCCAGCCAGAAGTGAAATTGAAGCCACGGTCAATTTGGTAATTTCCGCTGACATACAAAAACCAGAAAGGAAACTAACTTTGGGAAGCCCAAGCTTATATACCCTTCCAGTTTGCAAATGAATTATAGGTTTGAGTCGGAAATCGATCATAGCTTTGATGCCATATTTATCGATACTTTAATATAAAAATTTTCTTCAACAAATAGAATTTTGAAGTACTCCTACCTAAGCCAAAAAAGTATTAATTTTAAATCGAAAGCATGTTAAGTTTTATCTGGTTAATAAATTTGCATACTGAATTTAACATTTTAAAATATTAAACTTTGTATACATTTTTCAAAATTTTAACAATGTTACCGCTGAAAAAATTTTGAATCAATTTTGTACATTTTTTTCTCTTAAGAAACATGGCTAGTTCGACTCTCCTGTTAATGCTGATCCTGAATAAATATGATTCATAACCAGAGAGTAAAACATGGCGAATGGAATCACAGAAAACAAAGGATTAGTGCAGGAAACTGAAGCAATGAATGCTTTCTTTTTACATTTTATATGTCACTTACTAGTAAATATTTGACAATTCTATTAACTTCCCAAAGTGTATTTAAGTTATTTACCATTTTAATTGAGTAGATTATAGTTAAATCCAATAAATCTCCTTTACACAATTTACAAAATTATGCAAACCCTAAAAATTAGCAGCCATATACGAAATATTTAGCAGTACTTATATACTTGTGCTTATCAAAACTACTCCCCAACTTCATAAAGCCCTTGGCAAGGGCATAATGGCCTGAAGCCTGGCAAAAACTTTGCAGTCAGGTGTACGGACCCATAACTCTTTGCCCCCCAAACTCTCTCTCTGCAGTCGTAATTTATGTTATTATTACGAAAATGCCTTTAAAATATGAATTGGCTTCGGCACTATAAGCGGGGCAGCAACTTTCGCCCACCTGACCGTTGTCGTAGTAACGCTTTATGGTAATTTTCCTAAGTGCAAGTAACATTCCTCTGCAGCTCCTAGCTTTTCTCCACTTTCTTTTTTATTGTTTTGTTTTTGCCGGTGGTGTCGGGGCATTCGTGCAGTTTTATGAATCAAAACTACATTTTACGTCGTGGGCGTTTCAACGCCTTTCAGCACGTGGGCTGCAGCCTTGGCCAAGGCCAGCACCTGATCGGGCCAATTAGGGGGAGGCGGCCAAGTCCATGGCAGACCTTGGCTCGGTTCAGGGGATGATGTTGGCTAGCCCAAAATCGAATCGAATCTCATTAATGGCTGCCAAGACACAGCCAAGACAAAAGGAGCGTGGAAAGCCCGACCGAAAACAAAGGCAGTCGTTTTTCCATCGCTTTTCCGCCGCTCTTCGCCCCCCCGCGCCACTTACAAGACACACTTAATGGAGTTTGCAATGCAAATTTGACCAAAGTACAACCGACAACAAAAGCGAAAAAGGAAATTGTAGTAGTCGTTGTTGTCGGACTCCACCCTGCACCGAGCGCCCATTGACCAAGGCCAAGGACATGCCGCTCCAACAACCAAGTCCTGGCGAAAATATATGCTACATAGTATATAGACACGGGTGCTTTGTACTCCAATATGGAAAACACCAAAAGTGCATAGTACTGGAGCCGATTGCATTATGGGAACCTCACCAGGAGATACTATTGCAACTTCACAAAGGAAAATGGTGGTGGAAAGTCTCATATACTCATATATAAATATTAAATATATATTTTTATGTTTGAAATAGTCCTTGAATAAATGTTTATTAAACATTTTTTTATACCTTTCCTATTCAATACAAATTTATACAAAATTACTGTTTATGTTCAAGGCTAAAATATTCATTCAAGGATTTCCCTTACTCCCAAGCTAATTGCATGATAAACAACTTTTGGAAAAAGTGAAACCTCATTGCTTTAAGTAAGGAAAAAATGTCAGGTTTTCCCGTACAAATTTCCACATAATTTTTCCCTAATCTGTTGACACTGTTCACCTTTTTCCACCCACCACCGCCGCCGCCACCGCCGCCGCCTGCTCCTCCTTATGTTCGTCTGGGACCAAGTCTGTGTCTCGTGGCCTCTCTGTCTGCGTGGGCTGCCATGTTTGTGTTTATTTGTTTTGTTTGTGTCTGGGAGACACATCCACACCTACGTCTACATCAACATCGACATCAGCATCAACATCAGCATCAACATCAACATCGATGTCTATATCTAGTATCGCTGTGTATCTGTAACTACAGCAAGTGGCTCTGTTGGGTAATGCAATTGAAAGCCACAATAAATGGCTCTGCATAATGGCATGCTACTCAATATCGGCGGTAGCTTCGCTCCATCTACATGGCATATATATCACCCGATATATATTATAGTATGTGCCTGGGTATTCGGCACACTGAAGCTCAACGTGTCGCATTGCATTCTGTTTGTTGACTTTTTCAACTTGCAGCTTACGTGTTTGACGTAATAGACGAATCTATTCTTATATTACTTATGTGTTTATGAACGCATACAAGTGCATGTACACTTGGGGGAAAAGTGTGTAAGTTATGGAATTTTCATTGTTGACAAAATTGGTTTAAAATGAACCAAAATCGGACTTAATTTATATAATTAAGTGCCATTTATGTTTTATTTAGATGAAGTATTCTTATTTTAGTCAGAAGTTTGCAAAGCAAAACATATCAGCCTTAAAAACCGAGTCGATCTAGAAACGTCGCCTAAAATAACTAACGAATAAAAGGAATTGTTTTCTTTTTAAAATAAAACTAATGCACTTTTGGCATAGTTATTACCTATTTTAAATACTATCCTTTAATGCAATTGCAAACTGAAAGGGTATTTAATCTTCGTCTTTCCGAAGTTAACTTTCTTTCCTGTTTCCTTTTGAATTTTTAATCAGAAAACCATTTAATAATTTTTTCCTGTGCACTTATGCAGTATTTATATCGGTTCAATTTTTTTCATAACGTATACGCCACAGGGGCTTTGAGCAATGGACCCTAGGAGAGAGCGGAAGGAAGGACGAACGGCAACAAAGGCAGCAGCCTCACCTGACCCGCTCTCTTCCCATATCCTCATCGTCCTTTCATGTGTGTACTTTCGTTGAAGGCAAACAGAAAAAGGCAGAGAATATGTAAGCATATATGGGAGCAAAAAAAAATGAATGAATGAAAACAAAATAAGACTCGGAATGGTTTCAGTTTCCATAGTCCGGGAATACGCTCTACAGACTTAAAATGAGGATGATCCAAAAGGATTTGAATTTTCAGGCCTGCAAGGGAATTTTTTTCAATAAATTCAAGACTGAGATTCCTTTGTTCCTTATCTTTAATTAAAAGTCTTTTTAGAACAATATAATTCCTTGATTATTCAAATAATAATTGCTAAATTGCCTTGATTTTATAAACTATTTTTATTGGAAATAATAAAATATGCCCATTTAAGTCCCAATTGATTTTAATAAGTTGCATAAGCTCAAACCAAAGAGACAGCAAACTATAACAAATATTTGAACACTTTGCTGAAAGTTTGTCCTAAATAAAATAACTTGCTTTTATAAAAACGAAAGTCTCGGTGGAAGTATGAAAAATACATAACTGAAATGCTTTTCTTTTAGGCCTTTGTAATGTCCTAGTTAAATCCCTGCGTACCGCAGTTGAATCGCTTTCGGTTCCCGTGTTTTTCATTTAAATTACTTGTGTTCCCTTTTGTGCAACTCTATGACCGTCGACGACAATAAGGACGACAGCAAACGGTCCTGCAGTTTAACGTCTTTTGTTTTATGCATGTTTTGTGTTTTATTGGAATTCCATGGTGACTTTAGTGTGTGTGTGTGTGTGTGTGCGTGTGTGAAGCGCTGGAAGAGTTGCCGCAGAACGAAAATATTTGGGAAATTTGCATGGTTTTGACGTCACCAAGATTAAATCAACCATGCAACCCGGCCGAGCGAGCTGGCGAGCTGGCGAGCGAACGATTGAATGCCTGAAAAACCGGCACAGAGTTTTCCCTCCAGACGAGAAGAAATGCTGACAATTTAAATCACACAGACACACTCGACAGACGGGACACGATGGGATATATATGTGTGTGTGTGTAGGGAAAATGGAGGTCCTGGCCATTTCCTTCCGGCAGCTGTTTGCCAGCCTGTCCGCCTCCCGCTCCACACACACTCCAATCCCTCCAATTTCCTTCACATTTCCAACCGTTTCCACCTGCTCCCGCATACGAAAAGTGCACGTAATTGGCTTAACAAACGCCATTTGTTTGGGGCCACGTGATTGCAGCTGGCAGCGTAGCCGATAATGTAATTATTTGCTCACATAATTATATTTGTTTATAGTCCATGTCCGATGCCCATATGCCTCATCAAGGCGTCTTCAGAATGGCTCCCATGTGCATGACTCTCAGTGTGTGTGGGTTCTTTGAGTGTGTGTGGGAGACTGGGCAAAAAGGAGCAGAGCGGCAGGACATATTCGTGCATAATTTATGGCATAGACATCGACAGCCCTGCAGCAGTCGGGGTCCAAAATGCATTGCACTAAATTATTAAAAGCATCTTTTCAGCCTTCTGGCCCTGTCAATTAATTTTCCAGTAAATTAAGTGACAGTCGATTGCCGAAAGAAAAGTTTAGGAAAAGTTTACCCCATCTGCTGTGTGTGAATATTGAGTGGCAAATGGGGTAACAATTTGCCTAATGGACATTTGATGCTATTTTTACGTTAAAGTAAGTTTAAAGTGGCTTGAGATTATTATTTATGGGTTAAAGTTTTATGGGGAAGAGGACCTTAAATAACATAACATGACTTATTACATTTTTAAGAGATTTTCTTGCTGCTTTATATATTTTAAATCCCATTTAAGAATTTATTTAAGAGCTGCCTTATAGAAACTACAACTTGCTATAACCCCTATTTAAATTATTTCCCAAAATGTTCTAATTTTGATTTTCTATTTTCACTTGAATAAATTGTTTCAAAAATAAGTTTATTTCTCTACCAAATTCATCCATAAACAAAACTAAGCTTATCGAAATGCTCATGCAGCCTTGAATGTTCTCCATTTATTTGATGAAAGGCAAAACTCTTCCATCACCATTTGAATTTGAAAACATTTTGGCTGGACAATTGTGTCGCAGGTGCTACGCTTTGATAAACCATAAATAAATTGTGATAAATAGAGGCACACAATCCATGGGGTCCGGCCCGGTTGGGTCCGGTTCGAATCGGTCGGCACCTGAACCAGGCCACCTAACGACCCATAAAGGACATGCGTTCCGGTAGTCCAAATGGTCGTCACTGTAAATCAAATTGCTAACCATAAAAAAAAGGGAGGGGCCAGAAAAAGGCTAGCTTAAAATAACAAGACTTTTGAAAAATTGACCTTTGCTTCTGTTCAAAAAGATTTGAAAGGATTTACTTTAAAAGAAATCAAAGCTACCTATAATAGATTCTTTTAATACGAATAGGAGGCAATCGTTCACTAGTAATAAATATTATTGCTTTTAAACGAGGTTTTCCACAGAATTAGCCAAAAAATAAGGACAAGTACAAGACATAAAATTGATTCAAAAATATTTTTGAACAAGTATTTTAGCATACTTTACTCTATATTTAAAAATAATTGTTTAATATAATTTTTAGACTGAAAAACTTTTGTTGTTTTGTCTAAAAAGTTCAAGTAAATTTACAGCCCCTTTTTAGTGGAGATCATCGTAATATTCGATTGAGAAATATAACAAAATACCGCTGACAACTGCAATTTTTTGATAAATCCTTTTGATTTCTTTAAGCAATTTACAATTCTTAAAAATCGTTATAATTTTTCTTAAATTAATTTTCTGCCGCCCAACTGAAGTGGCAACAAAGTCCTAAGCAGTCAGCGCACAACTTTCCCTGAAACAGATAGTTCTCTGCCTACTTCGATGATAATTATAATTGATTCACAAAAATTTCGACGAAAATAAAGTTGTAATAACCGGTCAGGCCTAACAAAAAGTCAAATTTCAAACTTTTCCCCACCGAAAACTTCCAAATGAGCTGGATAAATTCGCGGCTTTCGGGGTGGGTGGGTTGTGTGGGTTAGGTGGAAAAGTTAGAACCTGGCATTTAGACTCGCAGTGTGTTTTTTTCTTGTGTTTGCCAACAATCAGTCGGATGGCCGCGATGTGCGGGGAAAACCACTCAACGCGGACATAAAACCATTAAACGGACGCCTTTTCCGAAGCCAAACTAAATACATAAATTAAACCGAGCTTGGCCAGACAACGGCGAAAGTTTATCGCTGTCGCTTGGTCTTGGTCTTGGTCTCGGTCTGGGTCTTGGTCCTGGTCCTGGTCCTGGTCCAGGTCCAGGTCCAGGTCCCTTTTTGCCAAATAAAACTTGGATGGCAGCTGCTTTAATTTTATGCGAGTGCCCGGAATAGGGAAATGATGATGGAGAGAGATCCTGGCAGAAGTGGAGAGACAAATTCTTCTTTAACACGCGTGAATAACTGTTATCAAGGCCCTGAAGGTCATTAAAACTCAAGCATTCCACTTGAAAAATAAGCAGCGAAAGCAGAAAAGCCAAAGTCAAGCGCCACCCAGTGAATGCAACAAAGCGTGGCCTTCATTGTGGGTGAGAGGGTGAGCGATGGGTGGTGGGTGGTGGCTGGTGGTTGGTGTCTTCGGGGCTGTGGGATGTGCGTGGGGTGCACCCAATTATGAGCGCAAAAGCTCGAGTGCAACAACAATAACAATATCAACAATGAGGCAAAGCCAAACAATGATGCTGCACAGTCAGAAAATTAACTGGACTTTTATATAGTAAAATATTGTAATTAATTCATTTCAATTTAAAAAGAAAGCTAACTTCGAGAAGCCAAAGTGTACACCGAATGTGAAATCGATCATACTTAAGCCAAAAATTCTATTACATATTTTGTCGACTTTTTAAAAAATATTTCATTCTCTATTGATTAAGATTTTAATTGCAAATATAAATATATATGTTTTTTAGAATCATTGTTTTTTTGTCTTCATTTACCTGCAAGAATACCTCATATACCTCATATTAACTAATGAGGCAATAAGGGAATTGGAATTGGAAAGTAAATTCATATGCAGCACAGTTCATTCCAGGTCTGATCCCTCCTATAGCATCTAATATAATGCATCTGATATAATTATAATGGCTAAGACTTACCCTTCAATTACTTTTTACATGATGTCCTCGAAATCAGCTTCTTCCTGGTTATCCAGATATATAACATAGATCAGATGGGGTCCAACGCTGGGATCACTATCACTTTCACTATCACTTTAGATGCAAACAGCGGGGAGGCCGCGACAGACTGAAGTCAGTGCGAGGGCAGCAGCTCTATTTATAGTCTCCGCCTAGAGAGAACAGAGAAAGTGAGTGTGAGTTAGAAAGTGATATCTCTAGAGATGGGCAGAGAGAGGTAGAGAGAATGAGATATCTAGAGATGCAGGGAGAGAGAGATGGACATACCGACAGCGGTAGAGGTACAGAGCGGGAGTGGGAAAGAGATTAAGAGACAGAGAGAGTTTCCTACACATTTCCCGATCATTCCAATGACAGCTATATAATATACTCGTTCGATCCAACCCGTACTACTTTTTCAAAATATATATATTTATATTATTACCCTACTCTCAGAGTATCTCTTGCTCATCGAAACAAATTCAACTTATTATTTGAGTATCTTTCACTCAAAGAGAGCGCTCTAACCTATTTTTCTTCGAGTGCTCACACTGGCTGCAACAAATAAAATGTATTAAGCATTAAAAAGAAAACGCAAACTGGGTCACAGACTCGATTTGTGGGAGGCGCGCGTCAAAGGAAAATGGACGCGGACTTGGATGTGGATGTGGCCGAGGATGCGGCAAGGACGCGAGTCGACGACAACATATAATTATAAGCATTACTCGAGGAAACGGGGTGTTTTTCCTGCGGGAAGGGGGTTTTGGCGAGCGGAAGTTGCGTGCCATGACTAAATTTTTGACCGCAGGTCAAGCAAAATGTGTTGAAAGGCCCCGACCCCGTCCCCGTCTCCGTCTCTGGCCCCGGTACACATGTACTATGTATGTCCAGACTAATTACCCGACCAGATTTAACACGTGATTCTACGCATATACAAATCTATATACTCATGCCCCATGCCTCGGCTTTTTCCCCTTTGCCCTCCACAGTGTCGCGTTCTGCTGAACCTACGCACCTCGCAGCCGTTTGAGGAAGTGCTCGAGGATTTGGGTCAAGTGCTGAAAATTAACGGAGCAAAGAAAATGTACACAGGCACTGGCCAGGAGGTAAGTGGTACTATATATATATGAATTGAAGTTCCGCGACCTTGACACGGCCTAATAACTTAATGAAGACCTAGGCCCAATCCGACCTGAAGCGACCCGTAAAATGATTTGACAAATTGTTACCAACAAGCCTTAGTTACACCCCCCGGAGCGAAGAAAACTCAAATTGGTCATCTATTGTGGAGGTTTTTAGCACTCAAAAAAGTCTGTGATTTATACAGATTAAAGTTTTTAAACAAACATGGTTTAAATAGAAATTTGAGATAGCAGCGAACGAGTTTTTGCCACAAATAAGATCTTCAATGAGCTGCTTTTTAAAGCTTAATTATAAAGGCAATTAATTGTACTTCTGTGAAAAAAATATTAATAGTTTACCAAGACTACATTAACATATGAATCCTTGTTAAATATAAATTAGTCTCAGTAACTTGATTTAGGAATTATTAAATCTTTTTATACTACCCTGCAGGTCCGCAGCTTCTCGCAACTGCGTAACGAGTTCGCCGATGTGGACACCTTCTACCTGGCCACGGGCACAGCCCTGATCGCCGGCTCGCCCATTCGACGCTCTCGATCCCGCCCCTCGGTGGTGGCCGCCGCACCCATACTGCCCACGGATGAGCTGCCGAAGGTGCCGCTGCGGGGCGCCCGTCCCCGGAGCAAGAGCCGACCCAGGATCCTGTATGCACCGGAAAGCGAAATCCTGCGGCCGAACGGGGAGTACACCATGCTGGACATTATGAAGGAGGAGCCCACCAAGGTCACCATCAGGGGACTAAGGCGTACCTTCTATCCGCCCGTACACCATGCACCGGCGGACAATTCCCCGCCGGATAAAAAGCTGCAGCTGCAATGGGTGTAAGTAGGACGATACGGATATATCCTTGTATTTGTTTTTAACCCTGGTTATTGATGCCCTTAGCCATGGCTATCGCGGCATCGATGCGCGACGCAATCTGTGGGTGCTGCCCTCCGGGGAGCTGCTCTACTATGTGGCCGCCGTGGCCGTGCTCTTTGATCGGGATGAGGAGGCCCAGCGGCACTACACGGGACACACCGAGGATATCATGTGGTAAGTAATTACTTTAAAAGAATTTAGAGAAAACTGTTCCCATTTTATCTAATTAACTAATAATCTCTATAAAATCCAGCATGGATGTTCACCCCTCTCGGGAGCTGGTGGCCTCCGGCCAAAAGGCTGGCCGGGATCGCAAGTCGCAGGCCCATGTTCGCATCTGGAGCACCGAGTCCCTGCAGACGCTGTATGTCTTTGGTATGGGTGAGCTGGACAGCGGGGTGACCGCTGTGGCCTTCTCGCAACTGGTAAGTGATGTCCCTCCCAGACACTAATCCCCTTCAGGGAATAACGTAATGTAACGTAACGTAACCCCTGCGATTCCTTTGCAGAACGGAGGCAGCTACATACTGGCCGTGGACAGCGGACGCGAGAGCATCCTGTCCGTGTGGCAGTGGCAGTGGGGACACCTGCTGGGCAAAGTGGCTGTAAGTCCGACTAATCCCCCCCTGCTTCTGCTCCACTTGAGAGTATAATAATCCCGCTCTGCTCAATTACAGACCCTGCAGGAGGGCCTCTCGGGGGCGGCGTTCCATCCGCTGGACGACAACCTCATTATTACCCACGGACGGGGGCACCTGGCCTTCTGGCATCGGCGCAAGGATGGGTTCTTCGAGCGCACGGACATCGTGAAGCAGCCGTCGCGCTCCCATGTGACCAGCGTACAGTTCGAGCCGGACGGAGATGTGATCACAGCGGACTCGGATGGCTTTATTACCATCTACTCGGTGGACTCCGATGGGGCGTACTTCGTACGCACTGAGTTCGAGGCGCACAACAAGGGTATTGGGTGCCTGATCATGCTAGGCGAGGGCACTCTACTCTCTGGTGGCGAAAAGGATCGCAAGATCGCCGCCTGGGATTCCCTGCAGAACTACAAGAAGATTGCCGATACCAAGGTAGGATTATCCCCGGGAAGTGTCTGACCCACTAACACCTCTCTGCTCTTTGCAGCTCCCCGAGGCCGCTGGCGGCGTTCGCACCATCTACCCTCAGCGTCCGGGTCGAAATGATGGCAACATCTATGTGGGCACAACGCGGAATAATATCCTGGAGGGTTCCCTGCAGCGCCGCTTCACCCAGGTGGTCTTTGGCCACGGGCGGCAGCTGTGGGGCCTGGCCGCCCATCCGGACGATGAGCTGTATGCCACCGCCGGACATGACAAGCATGTGGCGCTCTGGCGGAAGAACAAGCTCATCTGGACCATCCAGACGGGCTACGAGTGCGTGGCCCTGGCCTTCCATCCCTTTGGCACTCTGGCTGCGGGCAGCACCGAGGGCCACCTGCTGGTCATCAACTGCGAGAATGGAGCCGTAATGCTAACGCTCCGGGTCTGTGGCTCACCACTCAACTGTGTGGCCTACAACCAGGGTAAGGTTACTTTTAAGTAATAATTCATTTTAGAATTTAATATTAAATTATTAATTTATAGTTGGTGACATGATCGCCATGGGCTCGCAGAACGGCAGCATTTATTTGTTCCGCGTCTCGCGCGATGGCTTCTCTTACAAGAAAGTGAACAAGATCCGGGGCAGCCAGCCGCTGACCCACCTGGACTGGAGCATGGATGGCAACTTTGTGCAGACGGTTACCGTGGACTTTGACCTGCTCTTCTGGGACGCCAAGTCGCTGTCCCCGGAACGCAGCCCCATTGCCATGAAGGATGTCAAGTGGCTGACCAACAATTGCACCGTGGGCTTCCTGGTGGCAGGACAATGGAGTAATCGGTACTATAGCAGCGCCAACACCATCGTGGCCACCTGCAGCCGCTCGGCGGCTCACGATATGCTGGCCTCCGGCGATGCCGAAGGATATCTGCGCTTGTTTAGGTAAATATTTCCTTTTTGAGGAAAGTTTTGAGGAAAATCTTGTAAGCAAAAGTAATACTGTAACGACTTGCAGATACCCCGCCATATCGCCGAGAGCGGAATTCCATGAGATGAAGGTCTACTCCGGAATGCTGGCCTGCGTCCGCTTTTTATGCGGCGACCACACACTCATCACCGTGGGCGGCACAGACGCGTCCCTGATGGTTTGGGACATCGTCGAGGAATAGCTGAAATGGCCACCGTGGCACCGCACCGCCGCCCAGTACGAGGCGAGCTACTCGGATTACTGGCACCGCCGCGCCTCGAGGGTCTCCTCCACGGTCCTCGACAGCGACTCGGTGGACTACCAGTGAATCCGGAGATATCCGGACTCAGACGAACAACAACAACAACAACAATTGGCCAGCGTTCCGTTTATTTTGGTTTTAGTCCAACGAAATATTGATATTAGATAATTGCACCCTAATACGAGAACAAAACGAACAAAATTTTCAACATTTTCGAAACGTTTTTGAGAAAGAAAACCCTAGAAAACAAAAGGAAAGACAAAAAATTGCACCAGCAAAGAGCACCAGCAAATCAACGACAAGGAAATCGAAATCCAAAAATCCAAAAAACCGCAGACGAAGGCTTCCACTCCGAAATTGAATCTTCCGTTCCTCCAGTCTTGCCATCCGCATCAGTTTGAGCCGACTCGAACCAACTCTCAATGCCACTGGTGGACCCAACAACCCCTAACTCGTACAGCATCCAAGTATCTTCATCTTCCAGAACGTGGTCAGAAGAAATCTTCCCGAAAAATAACTACGAAAACGCAGCAAATCAGACAGTGAGTGACAGGACACACACATACATCTCACCCCGAATCACCCGACACGTACACGTACACGTGCAAGGATAACGAAACCCAAGTGCACTTCCAACATATATACTTATATATACATATATCGAATGTGTATTGTTATAGCAACTTTTATTATAAGCGTTGAAATAAATAAACAGTTTGAAACAAAACGAAAAGTGCGCCCTCTCGCTGGCCTATCGACTATCGATTAGTTTTGTGGCAGTGGCAAGGCCAGAGGTCAGATTCGTGGTTCGTGCAACGCACACGACACACGACTGAAAAGCGGCGCCACTGAGCAAACCCGACCTTTTGAAAATAGGGGGTTTTGAGCTCTTGGGCGAGGTAAGGTCATAGGTGAAATGTAATTAATGAGCATAATGATAGGAAAATATATAGAAATATTAACTGGAAACATATCTTGAATAATTCTCAAATTTTCAGACAATAGAATCATATGTTTATAAAGTAAAGAAAGGTCTAACTTCAAGGCCTAACTTCAGTTTTCAAGGTACTGTTGCCCAAAATACCTAAATTTTTGTATAATTACTGAAGGTTCTTATAAATAATATTGTCTAATCTTATTTTAAAATAATAATAATGCAAATTTCTTGTTAAATATTTGGTTTGGCAACTAAATTTCTTAGTGAACTAGAAAAATGCGTGAGATAACTTAATAATTACTTATAAATAATATTTATAGTGCTGACATTTAAAAATATTATTAGTCAAGAAGTAATAAAGTGACATGAGAAAATTCATTATATTCAAAGTGTTATATATTTAAATAATATAAGATATATAAGATATATAAGATATATAAGATATATAAGATATATAAGATATATAAGATATATAAGATATATAAGATATATAAGATATATAAGATATATAAGATATATAAGATATATAAGATATATAAGATATATAAGGTATATAAGATATATAAGATATATAAGATATATAAGATATATAAGATATATAATATAAAATATATGTAATTGATTAACCATTGATAAATATCACATCACATTTCCATTCAATTTAATTCCGAAATAAATTGCATACGTAGATTAGATTGTTGTTAGATCGAATTGCTTTTTAAAATCCGATATAAACATTGAATTTTTTACATTTTGCAGTTTTATTTAATCACTGCAAATTGTTTATTGAAGTTGTGATTTTATTTTTTTTTAACTGCTACTTGTTAGCAGACTTGAAATTCTTTAATGTTTTCAATTAAAGAACGGCAAAAATGCAAGAGAAATAAAACCATAAAGTTTTGTTTTTTTTTCCTCAAGGGAATTTTTATTCTTAAGCTAATTTTGAACCCTAAACAAACAAACATGGAAGACAATGATTCGCTTATAACTAATGGAAGACAATGATTAATGCTAGGTTGATGATTACGGCTAGATTAAAGCATTATTGAAGACATTCCTAGGAGCTAGTTGGGGCTATGTACAGTTGGCGGAAGCGACGCTGGTGGACGCTTCCGAGGCACACAAGGCGGAGTCAGTCTCGTGTTCTCGTCATCACAGTTGGAGTTGAAAGGTTAAAGCTGACGTGCCCATTTATTGACCTTGCAAACGGGTCACATCACAGATACTCGATGGGGTGAGGTGGGCTGAAGAGCCATCCCCGAAGAACTCAGTGCTGCAGGCGGATGATCTTGGCCTCCAGTTGCTCGTTGAGCCAGTTCTGGTGCTCCTCCTCGGTGTGGCAAGTGTGGAGGATCGGCATCGGGATCGGCGTCTCCTTGGCAACCTTCGAGTTCTTGAAGATCCTCTTGAAGGACTTCAGCAGCTTCCTCATGTTGTTGGAGGCGCCGGTGAGCGAACGCTTCTCGGACACTCCTTGGGTGTTGGAAATGAGAGCTGTTTCGGCGAACATTTTTCAGGACGATTGCTGATGATGATCTGCTCAAATGGAAAACTGTGCTTCGAATGATGCTTCTGCTCTGGCAGCTCGCCCTTTTATACCCTGAGCGGTGGTGGAGGGTCCTTTTTCCCGCTACCTGCTCTGCACAATCCCAACGAGAGATGAGGGATGCGGAATGCGTCATCGCAGGTAGGGACAGTTTTACCTGCCGCGGATTTTCCCTTAAACTAAACTGTAGCAACTTATCTAGGATGCTTTCCAAATTAATTGCAATTACTGCGGGCACTTATTCGGTTGGCTGAAACTGATTACTTTGATATATCCAACAGGATCCGAAATATAAATAACGAGTCACGACATGAGGCGGTTTGCTTCAATAAGGGATTAGTATCCCATTTCACGAATTAAGATTACGACTCGTTGGGTTTTGTGGATAGCACACATATATTCATTTATGTAGAACATTTTTTCTTCGTTTTAATCTTAACGATTTTATTATTGGTATTTTACCAACAGTTTTTGTTTTCACTTCACTTAATATTTTGTAATGATATTTTCACTGTTGTCTATAAAAAAACACTCTTAAATAATAATAAACAATTAAATCAGGGACAGAATTTAAAATCCATCATAATTATGTCAAAAATGTATTAATTTCAATTCGGTAAGCTTTCCTATGTTCATTTTTATTTAGTAAATAAATCTACTAACTCAACTTTAAAATGTAAAATCTTTGCTAATTTTTGACATTTTTAACGACTTAACCGCTTATAAAATTTTAATATTTGGAAAATTTATTTTCCGACTGGAAATTACAAGATCTGTTGATGCTGATCAAGAATATATATGATTTATAGCGTCACAAATGACTCCTTCACAGCGTTATAAGCTTATGACCAAAATTAGATGTTAATAACGTGCGAGGGTATAAACATTTATTAACTTTAAACTGTAGCCTAAAAATATTTCTGCTTTACATAAATAATTTGAATAATTAACCATACAGTTTATCTTCAAAAAGACAAGTATAAGTAATGTGGAATCATTGTCTATAATAAATATATGGTATATATTTATACTTTATAATAAAATGCCTTATTGTTGATTAAATAAATTTGCACTTTCAATTTAATATTTTAAAAGACATTTTTAAGTGGACATTATTCAGATATTGTATCGAAAGAATTACGTCTTTGCACCTTATTTAAATTTTTAAAGCATTAATTCCTTTTTCAGGTCAACCTGCCGATCCCATATATTATCTTATCTTGACTCTAATTGTTAAAAGAAAACCCTAAAATATGCACTTCTTAAGAGTAGACCTCCGCATATCTTATCTCGCTTTTATCATGAGTCGAAAAAAGTCGAAATCTTCGAGAAATAATTGAGGACAAGGGCCCGCAGGGACTACAACCCACCGCATCGGCGTATCTTATCCTGTTTTCATTAAGATACCCACCCAGAAGGACTGATATCGAAATCGGATTCGTTCTAGCAATCCAGGATATACACCTTCAGTCCCGCCACTCACTCGAATGGTCTTCTAATTAAGCAATTAAGTTCGAAGGATAATTAGGATTAACGTGAAAATTGCGATTTCCACCGTATCATTTTGTAGGAGTAGTTCGATTTACTTCGATTTACGCATAACCAAAACCCTCCACATTCCGCATTCGGAACTTTGTTCGTCCCGAAATGAGCGTAAAACACCAAATAGATCGTGGCGAACAGCTGAAACGAATCCTGTTGAATCCTGGTAACAGGATGCCAAAAAGCCAGAGGCCCAAAAACGAAGAAGGCAACTACCAATTCAATTGCATCGACTTGGAACCAATCGATTCGGAGCGATGCGGCCGACTTTTATTTCTAAGAAATAAAAACGAAAAATGAATAATTGTCAAATGTCAAATGGGTTCGAATGCTAAAATCCGTGACGTGACTCGAACAACAAGTACGGATCGTTTAAAAACAGGAGAAGTGTGCAGGATCCTTTTTGTCCCTCGAAAAGGGCTCAGCATGGGTTGTCTGTGCACAGCTCGGAGGGACGCATGTAGTTGCATGTCCACAAATACACCCCCGATCGGGATCCTGCAGGACGCATTCCAATTTGCAACGCCTGAACATTCCTGTTCACAATTTTTATTTTTCTTTCTCTATTATTTCAGGGAGCTCTTTTCTGCAAGCAAGACTCCTGCGAGTGAAAAGTCAGTTACGTGCCCGATGAATAATTGTATTTTTTTTTTGGCGACTTTGTCGCCAACGGCCAAAGGAAATCGATTCGTTCCAAATGTTGGCCGAAATGTAACCGAAGCAAAAGTTCCTTTACAAAATAAAACAAAATAAGAGTTCTTGGAACCCAAGCACGTTCTCTGTGCAAATTGAAATTATTACGCCCAATCTAAATTTGTCCTCAAATGCTTAGGGATTACTTAACGAATTAATAATACAGTTTCAGAGAGATTTTTGAAGAAGAAAAGTAAAAGTAGGTCTAAGATACTTAAGATTAACCAAAGGAAAAAATGTAAATGAATCTTATTTTAATCAATTTTGTAAATATATCAAATTAATCTATATGATATAGGGACTTTATATAATTTACAGCCTGTAATAACCTTCCCTATAATCTCCAACTTATTTTATTTATAGTGTTAAATGTGACTAATTTACTTTACAAGTAAACTACAAAATAAAAAATAATATAAATAAATAAATAAAAATGTCTGAAAATATTCTAGAAATGTTATTAAGCAAATAATAATATTTTCCCTAAAAATATATTCCATTTAAATGATCAATTTAGGCCAATTCCTTTAGAATAACAGATTATAGTTTTCTGAAACCAAATATTCGAATGGCCTGAAATATCACATTTTCATTTTGTCATTTTCTGGGTTTTGAATTTTAATTATTTTTCGTTGCTATTGTGCCTTCGCGGTGGTACAATGAGCAGTCCCGTGAAAAGGTTTCCTCTGTGGCTAAGCAGCAAACAATACTTTAGTAATTATTCCCAAATATGCAGACGGGAGGGATTATGCTCTTTTCAGTGTAGACACCCAAGTCAAATGCAGATTTGAGGGTAAAAGGTAAATTATTGTTAATAATATTGTTATAATAAAAGATCATAAATATCAAGTCAAATTGTAAAGGGATTTACATATGTATGAACATAGTGAATAGTCCACTGTGGAAGGTATTCCTTGTGGGGGGGGGTTCCACTATAATCTCCTTGTTTCAAAAGGGAGTCTTTATGAATTGTAATTAGGAATTAAATATAGAAAGACATTCAATATATGCAGAAATGTTTGAATCTTTTAAGTTTTAAATAGGTAGAATTTATATACTGAATATAGAAAGACAGAATACTTCTTATTAATTAATTATTGAACTAAATATTCCCTTTTTATATAATATATATTCCTTCCACTGAGGAAGGTATTCCTTGTGGGGAGGTTCTACTTTAATCACCTTGTTTCAAAAGGGAGTCTTTATGAATTGTAATTAGGAAATAAATATAGAAAGATATTCAATAAATGCAGAATTAATTTAATCTTTGAAGTTTTTACTAGGTAGAATTTATATACTGAATATAGAAAGACAGAACACTTCATATTTATTTATTATTGAACTAAATATTCCCAATATTATTATTAACCTTATAAATAATACCTAAAAATAATTACTATTGCAATACTAATATCAAGAAACAATAGCGAGTCATATTTTTAAGATAAAAAAAAATTGCACAAATATAGTTTAAAAAATAACCTTTAAATATATACTTTTATTAGCATTATTTTCAAATACACTTTTTTATGTACTACAAATAACATACTCGAAGGAACAATTATTTATTTAGCTCCAACAAAAATTAAAAGCAACAAACTGTGTGCTATTTATTCAAAACCATTTATAAACATTTACAGATCCCTTTTTGTGTAACTTTCCAACTCTTATATTCCAAATATTTGTTTTATTTAGTTTCGAATATGGCAGCTTAACACAGAAATTGGCATCATCCAATGCGGGCCAATTAAAGTCCTAAATAAACATGGTAGCGGACAGAATGCCAGCGAAGAAATTGAAATTTCCTGGCTGGATTACCTGGAACATTGGCGAGCGAAAACAAACGTACAATATCGATCGGCCAGATGAGCTCATTATTGAATCGCAACCGAGTGCATCGAATCAATTCGAAACAAGAAGGATGCAGGCAGGACATGAATCCTATTAGAAACCCAATCAACCGATTCAAATGGGATACACGTTCCCTGATCCTGTCCTCGTTTCATCCTCTTTCAATTTTCGGGTCGAAGAATCCGAGAAGCGTTGCAAATCGTCCTTTTGAGAACCATATGTGCACAAGGGATGAGTATTTCTTTTTTGGAGCAAAGATATACCAACTAAATATAGTCAGAGCTCTAGTTGGACTAGCATACTACTAAGGTCGGCAAGGTAATCTTCTTTGGTGGCCCTCGCTAAACCCAATTTGTCGGCAATTTAAAAGCAAATTGAAAGTGTCTATGTAACAATTTTCGTAGCCCGTCGAGAGAAAGGACCTCGGCAAACACGTAGGACTACCCACATAGATCACAAAGGGCGGGCCCAAAAGCAAAGGCCAAGCGAGAATCGGAGAAGAGGAAACTGCTACTTTTCGCACAATGCCCGGGCGCATGAAAAGAGACACCTCCGAACTATTCCCTTGTCACTACCAATATACATCCTCCACCTCCGATCTCCGATCCTCGAACACGGAACACCGAGCTCCGGTCCTGACAAGCCGACGCATCCGTCACCTGGTGCGATTAGCTGTTACAATGGATAGCGGCCACGGCAGGATCAAAGCGGAAAATTCATTTGGCTTGGTGGTCTTCGTCTCGGTTTCGCTTTTGATCTCCGCACAAGCGATCCTTTATGTCGCTCAACACGGAATTTACTAAAACACCCTCGATCGCCCAGTTCATTAGACACATAATTGTATCGAATTGCATTGCGAAGGTTGGCCAGGACTCTTCAACAGATCCCATAATTGGGTTAACAAGAGCTTGTTGGGCCAAGAGCTGATTTCGTCAAGTTGTTAACTTGCAGTCAACATCATTTATGTCGAAGGAAGCGTGGTAATGCTCAAAAGCTAGCCTTAGTTAAATAGTTTTTAAGTGAAATATTTATTCAAAATTTGCCATAGATAAATTGTTTATTTCATTGGGATCCTAGTTATTAATCAAAATAATTTTCAGGCTCCAGAGAAAAGATTCATATCTAAGCTAAAATAACATTAATTCCAGTTGAAAGACACATCAGCTATGTATGGCTTATATTAAGTCTATATCTTAGTTTATCAATAAACCTGGATATTCGGTTTTAAAGATTAATCAAAAAAAAAAAAAAAATGTTAAAAACTGTTTCTTTAACCCAGCTTTTAAAGGCAAAAGGAAAATATATGACATCAATTTTAAGGGCTTTGATTTTAATAGTACGGAATTTTTTTTATTTTATTGATAGTTAAAGAAAACACCTACTAGCTTTGGTAAGCCGAAATTTATATACCTTTGCAGTTTGCAATTTAATTGTAGGATTAAATCGAAATCTATCATCTATTTGTTGATGTTATATATATATATTTTTTTTAACAAATAAAAGTTGAAGAAACTCATAACTAAGCAAAAAAGCCTTTAATTTTAAATCGGAAAGCTTTTCTATGTTAGTTTTTATTGAGTTAATAAATCTGCATATGCAATTTAAAAATATTAAAATATTTGTCAATATTTATAAATTTTAACGATTAACCCCTTACAAAATCTTGAAAAAGTGTTTTCTGCCTGAGATGGCTAGATCGGCTCGGCTCTTGATGCTGATCGAGAATATATATGATTTATGGGGTCGGAAATGACTCCTTTACATCAGTACAAGCAAAAATATAATACCCTTGCAAGGATATAAGATATATATAATTAATTAAAACTAAGAACATGTTTATAGAATTAAAAAAGATGTCTATTGCCTATTTTTTGCTATATTATTGAAAGATTTTTAAATAGAGAAGTAGGAATTAATATTCATTTTGAGTAAATATTTTGACCACTATTTCCTATGGTTTAAATATAATTAATAATATATAAAGATTTCGGAAAGAATTTCAACTGAGATTGCCGACATCCTTTGTTAATTTTTCAATCATTTGATAAACCAGACACATTTAACGGAAATCATTGACAATGAAATAGACCCCAGTAAAGTTTCCATTATCCAGAGCATTACATTCCCATTTTGTTGTTATTAGGATCTATTCTGGGTATTCTTAAAAAACAAAGTACTTCAATTGCCACCAAATTGCCATTCACTTGATTTCAAATAACGCGAAGCACATCTGCACCGATCCCAGAGACCACTGTAATGTACAGTCGACACTACAATGAAGGATTTCTGGGTGGATATGGATATGCACAATGACCTTTAGAAATTGACTTGAAATTTATGGTCCTCCATTATACGATTATTAACAATAATTTGCCTTTTACCAGGAATCCGCAGCTGACTGACTGCCTGAATAAAGAAAAAAGAGCAGCTCTCGAGAAAGAGTGTGTTATATGTTTGATAATTGCCAAACTATTGTGCGCTACTTAGCGACCGAAATTGCTTTCAAAGGACTGCTCTTTGTCCTTCATTAATGGCTGGCATCACCTATGAGTAATTGAAGGTGGAAAGCGGACAAATGAACAACAAAAAGCGAACTGAACAATTAATAGCCCGGAAAATGCCGTGGATACTGCTTCAAAAAATGGTGGACACTCTTTTTAGGGGCCAATGACGAAGGCGAAACTTGGGAAAGCATGCTGAGGTATTGTTTTTAATTACACTGGCAAAAAAAAGTATTTTAAGCCCTTAAATTGGGCTAATATAATATAGAATTAAATATTTAAAGAATTGGTCGCGATAGTGTTGTTAGTAAATTTATTATATAAGTACTGCTTAAGGATTTACGAAGTAAAAATGATTTAAAATACTATTTATAATTTATATATAAATTATCCTGGCTGGTGTATAAGTGTAATTATTTTTTATACTTAAACTATATATTTCTATACTGCAAACAAAATTATTATTTATTTTTTTAAAGAAGCTTGAACCTCCCGGAATCTTTTCCCCAGTGTATCTGCTTTACTGCAGCGATCTGGCCAACAGATCGATCCGACTTATGGCCAACAGCAAGCAAGAACATGTCCAGGACATGTCGGCCAGACCCAGGGACCCCGAGAGGATCGAGGAAAAAAACACAATATTCGATTTAGTAGACAATAAATGTATGTATAATTGGCAATGGATTTTCGTTGAATGGACCAGCGGAGCATTCGTTGCGCATGTGCACAGAAACGGGGCATTGTCTGCGGGTGCAACGAGTGCTGAATGAGTGTTCGCCTCTCAAAGGACAATGCCTTCTCACTCGACCGTCGAGTGTGAATGCCGGCGAGAGGTCCAGCATTGTCCTGTCCATTGAGAGGCACTCGTGCGTAGCTCCGCAGGACATCTCCCGGCCCATTCAAGCCATTCGAACTTGGAACCGCACCAAAGAAGAAATACACAAATCGTCGCACTAAAATTGGTCACAATTGCACGCAAAACACGGCGAGTGCATTTTACATGCCAATTCAATTCGAGAGAATGAAAATTCAATGAATGCAGCAGCCAGGATGTCGTCCTGCATGGCCCTGAGCAATTTCTAAGTCCTTTACAAACCTTTTAGCATTGAAATCACCGGGCCAAGGCCAATAAAAACAGAGGATGCGTTGCTAATACAATTTACATGCAATTGTTACATATATCGGGGCGACCGGAAGCCGATCTTTAGTCACAATCTTGGACTGTAAACAGAAATACGATTTCTCAAGGGAGTGCTAATGGCAGACAAAAGGAGCGGAGCGAAAGTTGCTTAGATACACCTCACTTCCAATATCAGGGAGGTCCATTTAGCCTTGGATTGACTGTACATTTTATATGAATTTTGGAATATAACCTTATATACACTCCATTTTATTATTTTCCATCGATATAGCAACGATTTTTACTTTAAGCTCAACTAAAATAATTTTAAACATTCAGTCTTGCTAAGTAATCGAGACAACGCTTCGAAAATCCCTGAAATTAGTAAGATCCCTTTAAAAATAATTGCTTTAATATATAGTTTTTCTAAATATTGTAGATCTATTAGCGAAATGGAAGGAACATCGTCATTTCAAGTGCCCCCTGATGTGGATTGGCCAGTAAAATCAAATACCAGCGACATCAACAAGGTCATAACGATTACCAAAATACAAGATTTGAACCTGAACTATTACCAAAATCGTTACAACCTTAATATGCGAGAGCTACGCGAGGAAGAGGGGCTTGGACTTCCCATGAAGATGATCATGGATCGCTTAGTCGTCAGTATGGTGGGCAGCACAGTAATGGATGATGTTTTGACTGGACGCTGTGACAATATTGACTTTGAGGACTTTATGAAACGTCGCAAGCGCGTCAAGCGATCTGAATTGGAGATTTTCCAAGAGTTTTAATACGATTCTATTAATGAAAATATCTTAACAATGGGAATTATACAAAAAAAATAAAAGGCCTGTTCTTACACTAATTATACTCTTTAATCGATCTCCAGGTTAAACGTGTTTATAATTTAGCAAAAATATATCTGAGAAAATGAGCAATGTGTTGACAAGAATTTTCCACCAAGCTTAGGGCAAGTATTTAATATTTTGGAATAATAAAGACTCTCCGATCACTTAAACTAATTAAAAACTGTTCACAATAGACACCTCTCTCGGAGAATAAGTCGGGATGTCATGTTTTTCCCTTTAGCTTTCAGTAAGTGAACTTAATGGCATAGATATCCCTTTAAGAGAAAGTTTCCTTTATGCAGACAGAAAAAATTTACATATATTCCTATATTTATGTACTTATATACTTTTTCAGTCTCAGCAAAACCTAGATAAAATAAGGTAAATAGGCAATCATTATCGCCGCTGCCATTGATGCTGATCGGGCACTGAAAACACTTCATATTCATGGTGTACCGTGAAAATGCACCTCCCTATCCCTCCATTACACACGTAGTGACTTTGAAAAATACCCTCAGCAATCAGACCCAGACCCCGACCCAGACACAGGGTCATCAAGCGTTGAAGAAGGGATCTAATGAGCTCTCTGTCAATATAGCTGGCATCGCCGATTAACACAAGGGACTCTCCGCTGGGCAAATAGAGGTTTTCTTTGCACTTGTACGGCAAATATTGACACAGGACTAAGCAAACGCACTTGGACGTAGTAGAAGACAAACAGAAACAGAAACGGAATTATTCTCTCCAGACGCGATAGCAAGTGGCCAAGTCGATTGGAACAATATTTGACATTCCTACTTAGTTGTATATATACATCCTATATATATATTTTCTTAATTTTTGGCGGCACTGCGTCGCCAGACATAGGAATATTTATTGAAAAAATAGCTATGCATGAAATTTGAGGCCCCGACGGGAGGGAGAGTGCCTACCATTGTTGATCTTATCGCTGGCCATGGATCTTCAAGTGCTGTGACAATAGAGGAAAATATTTTGTAAGCCAAGTACCAAAACAGAGTGCTAGTTTGGATGCCTTATCTACATCTTGGCCGGTGTTGGGATCACTGCTCGGCATAATCCCGGAGTACTTCTAGATTGCACATCGCAGATAAACGTAAATCCCTCGCATGTGAGTACTTTCTGAACAATGAATAAGTAAGTAGTGTCTAACGAATGCGAGTGATTGAGTTGCTCTTTGGGTGCACTCGGGGATGTCTGGATGTCTGCCTGGAGATAGCCACTTCGATTAGTATCTGCCGTCAAGTAGAAGTGGCTATCTCGAGCAGATCCCGGCCAGCCTGCTAATTGAGCCAGCGAGATAGAAGTTGTGACCAGGAATTGGTTAACCAGATTCCACTATCCAGGATCATGTGTGAACTTAGGACCTAGTAGATGCCATGGGCGATTGGCGTAATCAGTTGAGAGAGATTGGTTTGTCGAGGAACAGTTCTATCTCGGGATA
Source organism: Drosophila bunnanda (assembly GCA_035046265.1). NCBI lineage: Eukaryota > Metazoa > Arthropoda > Insecta > Diptera > Drosophilidae > Drosophila > Drosophila bunnanda. The sequence continues at coordinate 13,638,675 of JAWNOB010000075.1, forward strand.
TCCCATTTCCACATGTGATAAATGATCTCAGTTTAGGAGCTCTAAGGAGCTCCTTTCACCAAGTAATTGAACATCAACGATAAGTCTTCATTCATATGTGATTAGGGAATATGTATGTGGTCGTGTGCTATGCAAATCCTCAGGGATCAACTTTCATTTTCTTAAAGGATACAGGATTATGAGATATCTAGATATTAATGAAGAAGATTATACATAAATTAGAATTCAATTTTCTTAGAAATGTATCTTAATTAGCACGACAATTATTTAAAAGAAATAAATATTGTCTGATGGGATTGGAAATCTATAAAGTATAAATATATAAATAATTTTCTAAGCAAAACAATTCAGCAAGGAAGCTTAACTAAATAAACATTGTAATGCAACCATCTTTTAGTATAGGAAAAAAATAGAACCTATTCATTAATTCACATATTAATATTTAGGAATACAATTTAATATTTTAATTATAAGTCCTTGAAGTCTTGAAAGCGAAATTCTGATTTAATTTAGTTTTCAAACTTTTTTTCTTGCCAAATTAAAATGTATGAGTTTTTGACTTAACTATGTTATTTTAAAACTTTAATTCGGAACATTATTTTAAAATATCAATTTAAAAGTCTTTAAAATGCGTATATTTTATATGTTTTTTGTGGTATATTGAAAATGTTTCTATAAATATATTTTGTATATGTAATAATTAATATAGATCTCATAAATTCATATAAGATAAAGGAACGATTATTATTATTCTCTTTACTAAAAATTCCTTGTTATTCCTAAGATTTCATTTTAGTTTCAAAAACTCGGATTAGATTCATATAAAAGCCTTACCAAAAATCCTTTTTCAGTTACAAAAATTCGACAAATTCTAAAAAACTACTTCCGAGTTCTCTTAAGCTTAAAAAAAAGGGAAAAGACTAAACAAATATAAAAGCAAGCATAGTGATAAATTAAAGTATCTGCAAGATTATTTTCCCCAGGAACCATCGACTTCCTGTGCTCTACAAAAGCATTAAATAGTTACAATTGTTACACATATATATCCCAAAGATAGATCATAGGGGACAATTCAGGAGAAATATTGAAGGATTCACGTTCCTGTTTCAGCTACAATGGCTACTAGAGAAGGCAAGTATCTCGTCCGGACATTGTGCACTTCTGCACCGCCATAGAGACATCAACAAAGCGTCGGAGGCAGAAGAGGTAGGATCGGAGGCGAGGAGGAAGACGATGCCAACAAAGGAGCTAATCACCGGTGCCGGGAAGCCTTCAAGGAGATGGCAATCTTCGCCGCTCACATATATATACACAGATACTATATCCTTGTGTATCCTTGTTTACCTACATGTCGCCTACCGAACGCCCCGAGGCCAAAAAGGGAAGAAAGAGGAAAGCAGAAGTCGCTCCCTCGCACACAGATGCCCTAAAGATCCTTTTCAGATCCCAATAGATCCCATACATTGCGATCCGACTACCGCGGCAAGCCAACATAGCGGTTGACCATGGAAACCCAAGACCCACACAATATCTGTGGTCCCATATATGGCCTCGCATGCAGTTTTCCATTTTCATTTTCATTTCCACTTCGATTCCTTTTCCTATTGATCCGTCCCATTGTCATGTGTGCCTTGTCCAGGCGATTTTTTCAAAGAAACAGGAAACATAATCCTACAATAACATTTTTACGCACTGAGCTCCTTTTAAGTAATCTTTACGTATGAAATTTGTTATCAATGGCACTCCATCTCTTCTCGTGTGCATGTTTTTTTAGGCAAAATTGAAATAACACAGCCGATATGCGTAGTGCATTCATCAAATTCCCGATAATATCCCCAGATAAGGTCCATGGAAAGAGTAATGTGCCCAGGATCAATATGGAATCTATTATCCTATGCATATAGGGGATTTGCAGGAATATATGCATTTATAAGAATTTTAAAGCGAATTTTCTTAAAAGGAAATAAGTAATGGACATGCATATTAAGCGGGGGATAAATATAAAAGTATTGAAAATGGGAGATTATATTTATAAATATTAAAGTATTGAATATGGGAGATTAAAATTGCATCTAAGGAAGTGTTTAGTAACCATTATTTGGCATAAGGGTACTGCGAATTCTTAAGTTTCTTTTAGATAGTCTCTCAGTAAACCTTCTAGATATATTTTTAGATCTCTAAAAATATCGAATTATTTATTAACTAATATTTATTTATTTATTAAATTTACAGAAAGTAAAAGGGGGTTTTATTTCAATTTGTTTTCCCTAATATAAGTGCTCTTATTATCACATTATATTATAACTTCGGGATGCCAAAGTTTATATAATCCTTTAGTTTTCAGTTAAATTTTGAAATCGAATCGGAATTCGATCGTTACTAACTTTTAAATACGCGAATTGTTTTGATAAATAATTTTATATGACAAAATTTTACAAATCAAAACAAAAATCTCATAACTAAGTCAAAAAAGCATTAATTTTAATTCGGAAAGCATTTCTATGCTAGTTATTATTAGGTTAAGAAATCTGCATACTAAATTTAATATTGAAAAAAATTAATATTTTGGTCAAATTTTAAAAATTTTTTAAATTACTAAAATTTGAAAATAATTTTCGAAAATTAATTTTTCGACCGGACATGGCTAGATTGACTCGGTTGTTGATGCTGATCAAGAATATATATGATTTATGAGGTCGGAAATGACTCCTTCGCAGCATTTAATATCCCGAAGGGGTATAAAAATTAGCAAATCGTTAACCTTACAGTAAAAAGTTAGCGTTTAAGTACTTAATCATTCTAAATTTACTAGTAGAAAAATACTTTAGAAAATAAAGTACAACGTCCAAAGCGAATTATGTTTATTTTATTGGTTTAAGTATAGGGTAATTTAGTATGAATCATTGAATAAAAAACAGTAAATAATTAAAAATAACACTGTATATTATAATTATGAAAACAAATAAATCTTTAAAATGTAGAAAATAAAACTGTTATTAAATAAATAAAACCCTAACAGCTTGGAGCTAAATATATTTGTTACCATTAATTTCTTCACTGTCTCCATCATCTAGATTTTATTTAGCTGCTTATTGTTACCCAACTATTATTCCTACGATAGCTCCTTTGATGTCAATATTTCCACGATATTTTTTTGGCAGACAATAAACTTTATTTCCAAACAAGAATAAATAAGAAAGAAAACAAATCTCGGTTTATTTACCGACCGACATTTGTAACTAGCTCCAATAAATCGCTCGGGAGGCAGTCAGTCAATAGAGGTATCTATAAGAACATACCAATTTATAGATATTGCCAACTACTCAATCATGAAGGATAATGAGCGGAAAAAAGTGAAACGAGAGGACGAGCCAACAAATAGACGCTTTGATGAGGATATACACGTATATGGATAGTACAGCCACAGATATTGAAAAGAAGCAACAATTTAAAAAAGAACAACAGCCAGCGAATAGATATTCATGCGATGGTTAAAGGAAAAGTCATGCAAAATGCACACAATAGGGCTCGGAGTCCCCCCGAGGCTGTCGCATTGTTTGGGCCGCTTTTGAAAATATTTGTAAACACGTTTTTGGGAAATTCGGTGTGTTTGCCAAGGCTAACCATTGTCCCGACGGAGGAGGGTTGGAGGCAAGGTTTGGCCAACATCACAGTGAGACGTCATGGAGTTTCACGTGTTGTCACCAGCCACCAACCGCCAGGCTTATTAATAGCCCCGACAACTCATCCTCGCCCGGAACACCGAGACCCAGCCCCTGCAGTAGAATCTGTTGAAACGTGATCTCCGACTGGGTCTCGGTCTCGGTCTAGGTCTAGGTCTCGGACGGGGGTAATCCCCTGTCTCGACTCCGGCTTTGAATCCCGAAAACCAAACCCGAACCCGTCTCCTCTGATCCCCGGGGCACACAGAGTGTGCCTTTTAACGAGCTCTAATTTGGTGCTGGACCATTTCGAATAGACGACAGCAGGAATAGCAAAAAAAAAAAAAAAAGGTTCCATTATTCACAACTTATTTCTACAGAATAGCTAAAATAATGATCGGTTGTCTACTCGACCGAATCCGAGTCTCAATCCAGGGCTTAGCCTGGAGCCAGAAACACTGAAAAATATCAGTGAATTCTTTCTTAATAAAAGAGAAGTATAGAAACTAATGTTTAACTATTGAAAGTATATAGAGCAGCTTCTAAAAACATCATATATTATATATAAAATATATAATAAATCATATATATAAATAATATGATAATAACATATTTTAATATATTCAGAAGACTTCTAAAGTAATATATTATAATAATAAAACTAATAACACATTAAAAAAAAATCTAAAATAATATAATAAATAGAGCACAGCTCTAAAATAAAATAATATAATAATTAGTAAAGGTAGAAATTTGATAAACAAATTAAATATTAATTTGTAATTACAAAATGAGAAAATTAATAGATCATTTCCGTTTAAATTAATTTAAATTTTACTCCAAAATATTCCTGTTATATATATAGAAAATTATATATATATATATATATATATTTAAATTGCACTTAATATACAAGTACTTATTTTCTATCCTGCAATTAAAGAGATTTTCTTACTAAATATAATATTCTTTCATTTTTCCCAAAATAAATTAATGTAGTACTCCCATTTTTATTCTCAGTGTATATGTTTTCACAATACCAGTCAAACAAAGTTCAATGTTTTTGTTCGATATTCGAGACAGATCCCTAACGTGATAATCTTTTAAATTGCTCAAATTTTACCTATGACTCGACCTATTGCTCTCTCTCCTGTTGCCGCGCCGCGCAGCCCTTATTAGTTCGCTTCCCTTTTGGGAAATTGGAAAATGAGATCTTGTCGCTTATGTTATTTGGTATTTTGACAAAACAATGAGCAAATTTGAAGCGTTTTCAGTGAGATGTGTGTGTTTTGTGTGTTACCTCGAGTCGTTGGCCAGAAATGCGCGGCTTGGCAGCCAAAGTCCTGCCCGGCCCCCATTGTCCTCATATGTGTACAGTTTTTTGTTTGGAAAAACGATTTTCCTTACTAGAGTCTTAAGTGAAAGATGCTCCTGAGCTGTAATCTTGAGCTGATTTGATGTTCATGTGATGTTTACAGGGGCTTTTGTCTGGGACATTAGGCGGTTAACTGAGTTCTCCACGGGGATTGATTTCTTGTTGCCATCTCAAGGAGATGGAGTTGGTATTTGGGAAGAGGTCTTAAGTATGTGCATCAATAAATATTTATTTCGTGTTGATTATTTTGTTTATTGAGCAACATACGAATTTAGTTATTTGTTTGCTCTTCTGAGATTTATAAATATCATTAGACAGTTCATTGCTGTTTTGTTTATATAAGCAATTCAATATTTGATCAAAGCAATTAATTTTTTTATATAAAAAGATAAATTTCTATACTATAGAAGATGTTATTTGTATTAAATTCAAATTGAATTATTATTATAAATATACACAAAATAAAATTAGATTTAGAAGAGGCTAATTACAATGTAAATATATTTTATAAAATATTTTTAAACTGTGATAGATAATACATTTAGTTAATATTTACATATAAATCTATATGCCCATGCAGGGTATTATAATTTTAGGATTTAAGGAGTCGTTTCCGACCCTATAAATCATATATATTCTTGATCAGCACAAAAATCCAAGTCAATCTAGCTATATCCGGCTAAATTTTTTTTTTTTTTAATTTTAAATTTTTATAAGACTGCATTATTATAATTTCCAAAATTTTACAAAAAAAAAATTAATTTTCTAAATTTTAAAACTTAGTATGCACATTTGTTAGCCCTCTAAAAACTAGCATAGAAAGGCTTTCCGAATTAAAATTAGTAAGTTTTTAGCTTAGTTATGATATTTCAAAAACTTTTATTTACCCAACAAAATTAGCATATAAAAAGGTCTGTTTAATATACTTAGAATACAGTAATTCGCGGATTTTCTTGGTGACATTGCTTTAAACAAACTTCGTGCTGTCGAAGTTAACTTTCTTGCTTAGTTTTTGTTTTTATTCTTACAATTTCAAGGATATTTTTCATCCGTCTGTGATCTAACTCTACTGTTCATCAATCTGATTATGCTTTAGTAATCACCTAATGAGGTCCCAACCTGAACTCATTAATAAATCGTTCAAAAAAATAACCACTCCTCAAAGCCATCGAATAGGTAATTAACGATGTTCCAACCCGATCGCATATCTTATAGCTAAGGTCCTTGAAACGGCTCCAGATCCTTTTTATCTACAAAACTACCGACTCACTTCCTAACTGCCGCCGCCCCGAAACAAAGGTTCATTAGTAGATTTCCAAGCTAAAAAGGCTGCTTAGGCATGATCATCTTAAGTATACATACTCAGAGCAATCAAATGATGTTTTAGGACTCACTAGAAACACTTTTTCAGTGGAACACAGAGAGGGGCGGAAGGGGGCGATGACTACGCCCATGGCCGCCCGGAGAGACCTCCAAAGTCAAAAGGGAAAACAGTGTTAACAATTTACACCAGAAAGTCTATGCCGCCATCAATCTTTTAACAATATCGTTTGTAGCTGATTGTCGGGCTCTACACCCAACAACGCCCCCCAAAAGAAATGTTAAAAATTTTCGAATCTCCGAATATATATATATATAGGGACTTCCTATGTAGTACAGCTTCTACACGGACAATGCCCAAAGAACGCCCCTCAAGAGCCCAAGATGGGAGAGCCAAAGAGCCAGGGAGGAGAAGAAAAGAGATTGGAAACCCAAAATCAATAAAATCCAGCGCCGCAGGGGACACTGGCGAGTCATGGCCGAGGGCCCTGCAGTAAAAAAGAAAATAAATTCAAACAAAGGAGACCCTGCGCACACGTGTTCACAAAGGAAAACTGACCGACACAACACGATCGATCGAGCGACCCTAGTCGGAAAATGTTCCACTAAAATTCGGTTTAAATTTGTTTCATTTGCTATCCCCTCTTTTTTAACGATGCTAGACCGCTTTTTGGCCATAGATTGGTTATCCGTTTTAACAAATAGGTGTGTAAAATACTTTTAAATGTCCAGACCCTTGCCTCAAGGGATACATCGAACATTTACTGTGAAATTGAAAATTGGTTGAACCATTTGAATAATTTTTTCTTTCTAGTTTTTACATGGATTTACCTTGTAGATAAAAGAAAAATGTATAATTATATGGAAAAGGTCTTAAGGGTTATGTTTAACAATAGCGAGACGAATTTAAAATATTTTAGATACTATAGTTGCCATAAAAAGGCTTGGTTTTGGTTTTCAAATAGGTTGCTCCATTTGATATTATCTTTGTTATATATTTATTTTAATTACCATATTTAGAGCTGTTGTGGATGCCACAGAATCCTTGTTTTATTTTTTTAAACAAGAAACAATTAAGCTCTAAGGCTATATATATTTTCTTTTTAAGTGTTGTCCTTATGAAATTAGATAAAATATTTGTAGCATACTTTTGAAGGACATTTTTATCAATTGCTGAGGAATTATTGATTAATGATTAATTATAGCCGAAAATAGTTTAAAAACTCGTAACATGTATAAATTTATACTTATTTTAAGAATTTTGGTATTTTTAAAGAAAATAGCTAGTAATAGTGAGAACTTACACTTGTAGTCAATAAAAAAAATTTTAATTTAAGTTTTATTAATTTTATACGAATTCGTTTTAGGAAATATCAATAAAAACAAATATCAATAAAAAGGAAACCACCCTCGGATTGCAGTTTGCAATTTAATTATAGGATCGAATTAAAAATTGATCATAACTAAATTTAAAATATTCCAATTCTTTAAAGTAATATAATATGAAAATCCTGCAAGGGTATCAAAACTATTTTGTTTAAGTTGTTATTAAACCTTAACAAAAGATCCCAAAATTAATTAATCAAAATATAGATATATAAGCTATTTTCTATGTAATAATATACTATTCAAAGCAATTTAATTTAAAACACTCATCCTCATTCCCCCTTTTTAACGATGTTCTTTTGTGTCAGTAAATAAATTATAAATAAAACCAAGGCTCGTCTGTTTAAATTACCCAACCAAGAAAATAAATCTCCACACTCCTTGCGTTTTAAAAACCAATGAAGGACAATTTCAATTGCTCAACCCCAAAGAAACGACCTTGTATATAAAGTGATCTTGGTGGCCGCCATGTGGTCTTAGATTGGTTTTCGATTTTAACAAATAGGTGCCTAAAATATTTCACAAATTGTCGGCTGTATATATGGAAATCCATTAGTCCCAATGGAGCATGGATCGTAAATAATGATCCTCTGAACCGAAAACACTCGAGACTCCACAGCGAGGCGCAAGGATCCGGTTTCAACGAGGGTCCTGGCACTGGAAATCCAATCCCTGCGCCGATCCCTGTTATATTTGACAACAAGGATTTCATCTGTGCTCCGTCTCCCTCGGTGTGTGTTTTAATTGTCAAGTGCAGTTTCTGACACGAACCCCGGGACCAGAGCTCCTGAAATTTAATGCCCCCGACATGCAAGCCGATCTCGTGTTCGAAAGTGGAGTTCGGGCGTTGCCCCGCCATCGAAATCAGGTCCTTTAGGGCTCAGGATCTGCTTCGGAGTCGTTTCAAGTGCCGCATTCGGGGCGAGGAGGCGCAAGTGTTTACCATGCCACAATAATCTTTACTAATCAGCTATGAAAACTACCCACCCCATCGGAATGTTATCGGCTGTAAAATGATATTTGTGTCTGGCACTGAATCAAACTCAAGCATGACCAAACCGACCAAACACACAGATGGGATTTCTTCGGTAGAGTATGGAGAAATTAAATTTGAATTTTTTGGGGCTGGTCCACAGCCACTTGAGAGGCTCGTTCGGCAGAGTAAACGATAACTAACGATCCCTAAACTGCTGATTGAGCCAAGCCGAATTGACGACAAGATAATGCACTCTCTCCTCCATATTTAAATATTATTTTTCGTTGGCTCCTTAATGACTCTGGCCTTGTCTTAAAAGTAATTGAAACGGTGACGCCATTTAGAATTATCAACAAAAAATAAATGGTTTTCTTTAGCGACAGTTCGGTCGATAAGGTTTTAGGTTTTGGTTTTAGGGGTACAGGTAACACTTTGGTTTTAGGCGGCGGGACAGGTAAGAGTCTGCAAGGCGTCTCGAGTCGTTAGGAGGACAATAAACGCCGGGACGCCGGCGCCAGGAAAATTATCCATCGTCTGGCGTTTTTGTCATTCGACTTGACATTCCTGGAATTGGCAGAACCTTTCCAGAATTTATATGGATTTTTCTTTTGTCCCAAAAGAGCGCGATTTTTCACACTCGACAGGAAGGAGAACAACTAAGGCACACAACAGGTTGATGTCAACCATTTTTAAGAGTTGTGAAAGTTGCAACAATGTCAAAAAACATTTGTCAATTTTAAACCCATGATTTATAGCCTTTAGCATATGTTTTCTTTTAAAAAATTGTATTTAACTTTTGTTGCTTGTAGAAAAAACATATTGGAAAATTTGAACTATATCTTAAGAATAATATGTTATATATTAACTTCATTTGAATATTTATTCAACAAAGATCTAAAGAGAAAATGGTTTAAATTTACTTCTAAGGCAAGTACTTATATCTATTTCATCTATCATAATTTTCAGAAAAGTTAACGAGACTACGAAACACATTGAATAACTGACTTCGGGAACTGAATGATAGGATTGTATAGGTAATCGATCATAACTAAGCTTAAATTATTCGCATTTTTTGAATACATATTTATTGATATTTTATATGACAATTTTTTGGGAAAAATCAAAGTTTAAAAATGCATAGCTCAGCTAAAAATACATTAATTTCAAAGCGGAAAGCTTTTCTGAGTTAGTTTTTATTAGGTTAATAAATCTGCATACTCAATTTACAGTTTTTAAAAATTAAAATTTTCTTTCTAATTTTTGACAATTTTAACGATGATAAAATTTTGAAAAAAAAAATTAAAATATTTTTTTCTGCCGGAGATGCCTAGATCGATTCGGCTGTTGATGCTGATCAAGAATATATATGATTTATAGGGTCGCAAATGATTTCTTCACTGCTTTTTAAGCTTCTGACTAAACGTATAATACCCTGAAAGGGTATAAAATTATTCATTTCCTAACAAAGAATTTTTCCTAGCAGCACTTTTAATTTTTAATTTCTAATAAATTAAATTATTTAAATATTATTTTTATATTTTTACCGGAGAAAATAGACTAGCTACTTACATATGTAAGTATATTAAAAATATCAACAAGTACAGTTTTAAATATTTTGCTACTTTAAGTATTTTAGTGTTTTATAAATCAGTAACAAAATAAATATTCAAGTAGTTGTCCAAAGAATTTTCAGATATCCATCTACTTCAGCAATTTAATTTTCCAAACACTCAAACGTTTTTTTGTAAAGTAGATAAAATATAAATAAAACCAAGCCCTCCGTGGTTCAATTACCCAACCATGAAATAAATCCCCACACTCCTTGAGTATAAAAACCGAACGAAGGACAATTTCAATTGCTCAACTCAAAGAAACAATCTTCCAAGGGATCGTCTCATTTGATTTTATAATTCGAAACCAACCCATCAATCAATCAACGCGGCGGGTGCACAAAAACATCACCCTGAAAAAATTCAAATTCTATTCAAAAGATTACTTTTGGGGACTCTTCTTTGGGTCTCCTTACAATATCAAAACATTAACATTTTTTGGGTACATTTTATTTTTTTTTCTTTTTTGTAAAATCGAAGTGAAACCAAACTCTTTGCATTTGATAAAACCCTTGGACCCTTTTTACCATAATGCCAAAAGAAGCGTTTCTGATTTCGGGGGCAAAAGAGAAAAGAAGAAAACCAAATCGACGTTGGACAATGGCAATCTTTAATCCCTTTTTCCGGAAGGTCACAATTACGCTGGATTGGAGTGGCATTCGACGGTCATATTGGGCATGCTGACCCCCTCCACCGCCGATTGTACATTGTTGCATTTCGGGTAAAAGAAAAGGGTCCAGCGATGCACACGTGCAAGGGTCAAAAGTACGCATCCATCGGCAGCATCGGCAGGTAGAAAGGCGGAACGAACACAAAAAGATGCGACCCCAACACACATCATGATGAAATGCAACATAAAAGAGGATTAAACGAGACGAGAACGAAACGAGCCGAACCCTAAAATGACCCAAAACTAATGCACCTCACGGAGGTAGTGTAAACGGCCTACTAGTCGGCCATGAAAAAGCAATAATCATCGCGAAGAAGATCCCCGAGATCGTTTCCCTGATGTTTGCAGATAAGATTCAAGAAAAAACTGCCTCAACTCTATATAGTAACTCCAAAACAGTGATCCCTTTGGCAAATAGGAGACCTAATTTCTACCGAATGTGGGAGAGTTTCTACCAAGTGATCGTGTCTGGACTTGTTCTGGGTTTTTTTTTCAGGATCAAGAAATGTTGCACGTGTGGAAATACTGAAATTGTGGGATCGGTGGCCTTTCTACCTTTCTTTTCTTTCGCTTGGCAGACAATGAAACGTTTTGGTAAATGTTCTCATTTGATAATGACAAAAAATTGAACAAAAACTGAACAAAAAACTATGCAAACAGAATAGAGACTGTGAAGTTGATGAAGCAAGAGAGGCAACCAATTCAAGAATATTCCCTAGTCGTTTAATAAATAATTAAACTCAGTTTAATATATAAAATTATATTTAATATATGTTATTTATAGTTTAATATATTTTAATATTATTAATGGTATCATATTATTATTTTAATTTGAAATAATGTATTTAAGAACCATATTTTTACTGCTGATAGATTAATATGATTTTTTGGTTTGAGTTTTTGTAATCAAGATATTTTAACGATAAGTCTTTATCAACTAAATTAATAATTTTTAATTAACCATTTAAAAAATATTCTCATAAGTTCTTCTACGAGTTTACTATATTTTTTAATTAATAAGTATCTTCAAAAATAAATAAATACCATGTAGTTGTTTATTTAAATAAATATAAGATACAGACGATTTATATTTCTGAACTCTAAATAGCTACCTATTTTCATGGACAATTTTCAAATAATATTAAATAAAATAATATGAATATTAATATTTTCATGTTTTTAAAAGTCACGAGACAAACCTAATCATTCTATATTTTGTTAACCATTTTATTAAGCACTAAATTAGGGCCATGAATTTGTCCTGTATCCTTTGTCTTTAATAAAATGTGAAAATATATATAATATATATAAAGTATCTTATTAACTGCTTCATATTACCAGAGTTCACTAACTCTATAATCAAGTCTTTTACAATTTTCTTTTACATTTTTTTTAAATAACTATTAAAAGATTTATAATCTTGTGTAATCTTGATTTGTGATATTAGTTCCCTTAAAAAAAACGCATATATTATACCGGCCATTACTTGATGATCCAAAAAGCCCTAACAAACTCAATAAATACCCATTCCCTGACCAATTTACATATCACAGCCATTATTAATTAGTACACCTGAGGAAAGTCATCGTCAAAGGTTGAACAATAATCAAAAATTTACATAAAATCAACGTGAAACGCCTTTCAACAATAAACAATAAGGGGGCTCAAAAGGGTAAAAGGTAAGAGTGGCATGTGGAGAGGGTCAAATCGGGTCAAGCACGTCTTCAGGCCAAGTGAAAAAGGCCCCCCGACAGCCATACAAGTATTTTAACCCTTTTGACTTTTACCACTGCAAGTGAAACAGATATTTCCAGCAGCAAATTGGGGCAGAAACAAACAGGTTTATTCCCCAAAAAAAAATAAGGGGAACCTTAAGCCAAAGAAGCTCTGCGTAATCAGGAGCAGAACCATCATCATCACACAGGGGCCAATTAGGGACCCTCCTCTTAATGATGGCCAGGACATCCAAGTGAGGAAACGACCGTTACAAGAAACTCGACTCCGCTCCTCCGGAGCCGTTACAAAATTATGAAAGTAACCTTCGGGGGCTAGAGGGAAAAGGGCAAATAACAATTAGGAGGCGACTCATCAACGACGAAGTGCCGACAAAATTCCAGTAAAATGCGTAAACCGAGCCAAAAACCAAAACTCTCGGATACAAAGATACATATCTGTCGGGACGTGCTTCTCCCGCGTCGAAAATTTTTCACGCATCAACAGAGAGAGCAGGTCCCTCGAAACCTTGGAATGAACAACAATGACAAACAAATGCGATCGGAAGGAGCCGAAAAGGACCTGCCAAGATTTCCCAAAATGCGGCATTAATGCATATTGACTAACCTTGAAGAGTCCTATTCCCCGATCCCAAGCAAGTACCCGAGGAAAAAATACGTTACTTTCCACAAACTACCTACAGGTTGGGAAAACTGCCAAAAGAGGGAAAATGGTAAATAGGGACGGAAAATGGACGGACAGAAGGGCACTTTCGGGGCTGTCTCAATGAAATAACGGACAAGTCCCTTGTCCGCTTGGGTATTTCCAGCGGCGAGATTGTATCTCTCGGATGCGCAAACCTATTGTTTGTCCATATCCTCCGTCTTTTCGTCGGGACACTGTGTCGAATTTTAAAATCTCTCTTCCCTCACACCAGGACTCGGAGTTTTTCCAACAAGTTACGACTTGTCCGCTCTGTGCTCTCTTGGAATTTTTCGTCTGGGATTTAGGGATTTCACTGTATTATTTTTTTTTCAGAGGCAAGCAGGTAGTGAGAGGAGTCTGTGTGAGGGAGGGTGAGAAGTCTCTGCGGGGGATACAACAGAGAGTTCGAGAGAAGAGCAAGATCTGAGAGATTCTTCAAAAGTCCGTTAAAAATCCAGCAGAGCAAGTAGATGGAAATAAGCGACTCGAATAAATGATACCTTAGACAAGATTGTATTAACTATTAGTTTATTGGTTTAGTTTTTGATTTACTAAAGTTATAGTAAGAGGTATAGCTTTAGTAAGAGGTATAACTTTAGTAAATCAAAAACTAAACCAGAGATTGAACTTAAATTTAATATTATAAACGTTATATTATGGACATTAACTATGTTTATTATATTTATGCATTGCTGTAAGTAATTGTATACAAATTTCATTAATAAATCTTTAAGATTTAACTCGTTTCCTTATATTTTATGTAATCATATTTATATGTATAAACATTACATTTAAAAAATCAAAATCAAATCAAATCTGAATTTATTTCACTTAAAATTTCTGAACCTTATTGCCACTCCACCAGCCCAGCATACCCTACCTGCTCAAGGGTAAGGATCTTCTTCCACAAACAATACCAGAGACCGGTCTCTCTATACTCTCCCTCTTTCTGATTTTTGTGCAACCACCTGCCTGCAGTCTGGCCTCCTATTGGTCGAACCTACGATCGTGAGAGGCACCGCTCTCTAAGAGAACTCTCCCCTGCAGTGAGTGTCCCCGGAGCGCGGATGGTATAAAAGGAGCCCGGCCGAGAGCCGGGAAACCAGATCAACACCAACCTCTCAACGGCAAACATTTCAAGTTAACTCGAAGAACTCCCACCAACCACTTCAGTCACCATGTCGTTCATCACTCGGGAATACAAGTTTGAGAGCAGCAACGTGATGCAGCAGAAATCAGATCAGCACACGATGGCCATGCGGAGTCTGCGGAAACTGGTCAAACCCCTTCTGCGGCTGGTGCGTAGGAAGCAGCTCCTCCGGAAGACGCTCGCCGAGATCCAGAACCAGAATGCAGTCAATGCCTCGCTGGAGGACATGCGCCGCGATCCGGCGGCCAGTTGCGACAACATGGCCAATGAGGAGCTGGAGCAGCGACTCTACAGCGATCTCCGCCAGTGTCCCAGCAACGTGGCCATGATCGTCCAGCCGGGACAGCAGCAGCAGGCCGTGGTACCGGTTCACCCGGAGCAGACCTTCATCCCGGTCCACTTTGCCCGCACCAGCAGTGGCACCTTCTTCTGGACATCCGCCGACGGAGCCCGCCAGCACCACGAGCAGCAGTTGCGCCAACAGTTCGACCGCTGGGTCCAGGCCTAGAGTCTTTGAAGGATCAAGCATCGATCCCCATCCCAATTTGGCAGCTTTAAGTGCAAGTGTCTCCCATCCATTGGTCGTCGTCGGATGGACGCAGGGTTCAGCTTCGCATGTTCGTAATCTCAGGGTGATATTAGGCATAGATTGGATCCCTTGGGCAGCCGCCCCAAGGGAGACGCAACTCTAAATGATATTCAATTGTCACAATCAAGTGTTACTATTCGTAAACTCATTGTGATCCCTTGTGTCTTATTAGCTTACTAGGTTAGTCTAAGTCGAATCATTGTCTTCCATGTTTGTTTGTTAGGGTCATTAGAATAGGTACCTAGGCTAAGAATCATTGTCTTCCATGTAAAATTATAGATATAAGAACAAAATAAAATACTACAAAAAAAAGGAAATTCAACTTGGTTTATTTATTTCATAATTTCTTTCTACAGGAACTCTCAAGAAAGTCTTCTTTTTTAGAGAGTTTTTTATTTATTTATTTTCTTTGACGAAAATCTTCTTGGAACTAGGAAAATTCAGATCGTGAATGCTCATTGGAAGTGTTTTCAGTGCACATTCCTGGTTTGAATAAAAGGAAATTATATGGGTTTCTTCCTATGCTGGTAACCGCATGCCAATCAGTGAGTTTATTCTTTCCTATTTGAGCATCAATTATAGTAAATAGATAATGCTGATTAGAAGTTCTGGTCAAATCAACTTAACTCAAAGAAAACTATTGGTTTGAATGTGTAAAGTTATTATTTAACATTTTTAAAGGCGTCTAAAATTGTCTTTTAAATTCAAAAATATAAACTAAACAAGCAAAGCTGAAACATTTTATTTTATAATTATTTTGTGCAGAAAATTGTGTTGTTATCGAAATAATTTTTAAACAAATATAAAGAAAACTAAGAAACTACAATCTCAAAAATAAATACAATATTCATTAAACGCTTTATCTGTAGTGTATTAAAATACAGATGAATCCATGTATTATTTATTCTTATTATTTATTTGTTCACCTCGAAATATATATGTTTTTTCTTCCTAACATAAATCCTTCCCATTAAAAATTCTCGACAAATCACAATTTTATTACCGACTCCATCCACAATATTTGGTTTCACTTTGCCCAGAAACTAATTAGCTTGGAATGGGATTTTATGCATTTTATGCAGGCTTCATTCAGGCGCTTGAATTTCAAGAAACCTGACACTGACAACTACACTTGAGACGCCACAAAAATTGAATCTTCAAGGGTTTATAGGGAATTATGCCTGTGGAATAGTTAAACGAGCCACAAACATGCAAGAACCCAAAGATTTCCACCCCCCAAGTGGATAGAACAGGATCCTAGACCACGGCAAGATCCTACTTGACTGGAATACGAAATGGTTCCCAAAATTACAACTACCAAGTATTTCAATAGGAGACGAAATCTGAATTTCAACACGAAATGAAATTTTATATTACATATTTCTTCAACAAGAAGGGAAGAAGCCAAAGGAACAAGTGTGAGGACAGCCAAGACTGTCATAAAGAAATATACGTTTTCACATTGCAGCACATAAATAAATTTGTATGAAATATTTGCTATCAATGGATATTTCACATTTTAATCCAAAATTAAAATATTAAATTGACTATATATATTTCAATAATTTAGAAATCATAATCACAGTGAGTAGACCAACGGTGAAATCATAGTTTCTTTGCCCTTAGATTAATAAGAAAAAATATTAAAAGACCAGGTTAGAGCTCAGCTAATTTCAGGATAGTATATTTCTCCTATTTTAGATCCTGTTTATATAATCAAATAAGAATTTCATCACGACCTGAAATTAAAATTTTCCCTTAAGAAAATAATTCAAACCAACGAAACAAGTGTGAAGACAGTGAAGCCTGTGTCTAAAGGAATCCCCCTAACAATCTCTCCCTACTTAAAGCAACCAAAAAAATCTAGAAAACTCCTAAGACAATCCCAAGGATTCTTCACTGTATTCCATTGGGATACCCAAGACCTACCTGTACCTATCGAAAAAATGAAATGTTGACGTGTAAATATTTCTCGACAACATGTGTTCAACGAGGGTCTGTCACTTTTATCCTCCACTGTCAGCCTATTAACAATTAATAGCCAAAAACTAATCAAGGCATAAATTCGAGCCGAGTCCTCCGCAAACAAACCACTCAAATTACTGAGCCGAGTCCATGAAAAGGGATGGTTTCTCCTCGATTCTCGATCCTCGATCCCCGATTCCGATCTCGATCCTCGTTTGTGCATGCTTGCCGCATATTCGACTGAAATTATACTCTCCCACGACGAGGCCAAGGGAGAGATTTATTTAGGATCATCAGCGTGGAGGCCTCACTTTGCACACGTGCAATGGAAAAAAGGTACCCAAGCTACCTGCGGGGAATGCGTGACTCTCATATTTGGAGAAACCAAAAAACACCTGCGCCAGGACGCTACCTGATTGGCCAGGACTAGGGGTTGCTTTGCCCGAGGATTGGGTATAAAAGCGAGGCGACATTCCACAGAGGACATCACATTCAATCGCAACGTTGAACAGTCAAGATCTACGACTACAAATAACTACAAAAATGGCCTACGAAACTCTGTTGAACACCACCTACAGCCCTGCCGCCGTGGCCTGCCAGAAGAAGACCTACACCCCCAAGAAGGCCGTGAAGAAGCTCTTCAAGGTGGCCTGCAAGATCTTCAAGTCCTCGGGACATCAGTCCCTCAAGGACACCAGCATCATCGCTACTTCCACTCCCGTTCCGAAGGAGCTGCCGCAACCCGCCTCCGATGAGGAGCTGGAGAACTCCCTCAATGAGCAACTGGAGGCCGAGCTCGTCCAACTGTGATCGCGGAAATGGACCAAACACGATCCAGATCCCTGAACATCCTGAACAGCTTTAACCAGACTCCTCCGGAATCGGTCTCTAAACATCCGCATCAGCTTTAACTCCACGCTGCAAGTGGAAATCTTACAACGCATAAACAACCAGCTTTAATCACTGTCTTCCATCTATGTTTAAGAGTATGAATAAATACATAACATTAATATTGAACAAACTTGTTGGCATTTCATTTCGGAATTTCGTATTCAAACTTTCCCCCTGTCATGGTAATTTCCTTAAAGGTTTTCCAAGAATTTGTAAGCCAAAAATCCGTTCTTACCCCTTACCTGTTGCCGCCGCCTCCCATTGTCATTCAGGCAGGGCCTTAAGAACCTTAACTGGAAAAAAATAAAAACCTTTACCTGTTCCCTTTTGATTCAAACCTGTTCGGAACCTGTGGATTCGAAAAACTCGAAAAAAAAGATGCAAGCTTAGGGAACCGAGAAAACCTGTTGTCCCGCGGCGATTTCTGATTTTCGTTTTCTGCGCTCCTTCTTAGGGTTGGGCCCTGGACAAAATAAATCTCGAATTGCATCGGAACAGGTAGAAAGGGTCCAGGTAAACAAAACCAAGGGCCGAAAGAGCCTGAGAGCCAAGGCAGCAACAGCAACAACAAAGCCAATCCTATCTCAATAATAAATGCGAAAAGGCCGCACGGATCAGTTCGATCTTTCGAGTGAGTCTTGAAAACAAAAGGGGGGAATTCTTGTACATAATGCTGTGCGTGTGTTATGTAAATAGTTCAGGTGTATATAATAGTAATTAATTCCGATACAGATTCCTTATTGAAAGCATACATCTAGGTACAGTTGGTGCAAGAGTTATACTATAGAGGGGTCTAATTTAATATCCTGTATTTAGCAAACTTATATCTTGAATATGAGTATATTATATCTTGAGTATTAGCAAATATTTATAAGTTTTAGATTGAATTATATATGAAATATTTATACATTAAAGTATATATTTAAGACATGCTTTCGAAATGCTATAAAGTTTGCAAATAATTATATTATTACTGCAAATATCATTGGAAATATTTAAATAATCTTATTTAAAGAAATCCCCCTTCATATTATGTAAATTATTGATTGATTGACTTATATTTAGTTTATGGTACTACAACTAATTGTAGTAATTTTTTAAAGCTCAGCTTACTTATTTTTGAGCTTCTGGGAAATAAATAAAATACATTGTAATTTCTTTTTATATTTGGGGTTTAAATGTTCAACTTATTTTGTAGATTTAAAAATGCAATAAATAATATTTAAAGAACATAATAATATTTTTAAATATATTTGTTTAAATAAAGTGAATAGATTAACGACATGCGTAGAATTTTAAGCATAACGTAGCCTGTAGCATATTTTTTAATATTAAATAAGAGCCATAAAATGAACTCAGATTTCCAGAAACAAGTCTCATCTCATTTTCATCCCTTCAAATCAAAATAATAACACATTTAATATCATATTTCGATGCCAGTAGCAATTAAACACGAGTGAGGAACCCCTCTCTGCCAAGCTATAAATATAAATATAAACCGAAACAATCAACGCATCTCACAATAAATGAGCTATAAATGCGATACATTCACATACAAATAAAAAATAAACCCTCATCCAATTAATTGAATGAGTGAAGCCACAAAAAAGTGAAGACTAGAGATGATCAAGGAAAGGAACCCCCTGGCGTGACACGAAAACCACTTGCAGGTTCATAGTAAATATTAACCCACGAAAAAACCCAAAAAGTGGCCCAACTGATCGTGAGAACCCCGAAGATCGTGCCTCAAAGGACATTTCTGCACTGCCATCACTAATCGAAGCCACAATAAGCATAATACGAATGAAAGTGCACGATTTTGTGTAAATTTGGTTTAGAATGTAGCCGGTTTTCGGTTACAGGATCGACAGATTTCTGACGAACTGGCAAAACAACCCAAACCCATCCGATCCGATCCGAAACGAAATCCATAACAATGATGGGTCTCTGCGAGAGAAGGCCCGAAATGTGCTGTTCCCACGCCAAGGATTCCTCCGGGGGATCATAATTGTCTTGGAAGAAGTAGAAATGGTCCTGAGATTCCCACGCTTTGCACAAGATCTCGGATCTCAGGTCCTGCAGGACCTACCTGCTGCCTACCGAAGAACGTGTGAAATTTCGGATCCTTGCACCTGTCTGCTTTTCAAGGCCTGTGATTGGTCGAGATGCTGCAGGATCGTCCGCAGCACCCGGAAAATGTATAAATAGCGCCTCCGGTCTTAGAGAGAGCATCACACAGCATCCGAACGTTGCAGCGAGCACATCTCAGCACGCATCTTACGCACTCACAGAACGAGAAAGAAAGAAAATATCTACGAAATCCAAATGTCGACCATCAGCAAGCAGAAGAACTTCAACACCATGTACAAGTCCAAGGTATCGCCTTCGCGCCGCCTCAAGAACCTGCTGAAGCCCCTCCTGGGGCACGTCTTCAACCTGAAGAAGGAGCAGCAGCCCAAGCGGAGCTCCTACATCGCCTCCGAGGAGAAGGAGTCCGAGTTCGAGTGGCTGAGCAACGACATGGACAACATGGCCAACGAGCATCTGGAGCATCGTCTGCTGGACGAGATCCGGCAGTGTGCCAAGGAGGATGCCGTCATCGTTTACAACGAGAACGGATCCGGCGAACTGCAGCACATGGACCAGGAGGACTACTACGTGCCGGTGCACTTTGCCCGCACCAATGCCGGCACCTTCTTCTGGACCTCCATTCAGCCCAAGAGCTGCGAACCCTACGCCATCGAGTGGAACTTCCTGGACCGTTGGGCCCAAGCTTGAGCTAATAGTCCTTTGGAGCTTCCCTGGGACTTCCACAACCTTGAACACTAATGGGGTTTGTTTTTCAACCTTCGCTTGGGACAACTTCACTGGACTGGAGCTCGGCACTCCAGCGGGATGGGCACACCAGAGTTTGGGCACTTCGACTTTGGGTTTCATCGGACTAGAACGACGTGCTTCTGGGATTTTCCGACCTTCTGGAAAACCCCAAAGAAGCAATTGGGTAACCACTGCGGTGGTGGGCGATATTCCAAACAATTATCCCTTCTTTTTTTTTGCTGTGCAAAAATGGGTTTTAATTGTTGTGTATTGGAATAGAAATTTGTTATTGCAAACAAAAACTAAAATAAACAATTGAAACTTATTTGAATTTCGTATTATTTATGGGGGGAGAGAACGAGGGATGTTCAACATGTGGTCCTGCCTTGTGTAAACAAGCGAGAGGTCCTGCCTGCAGATCCTTTCAAGATGTGTGGACATTCCCACGGCACCAAACACATGTGTGTGTTAGGTATCTGTTTACGATCTAGTTGGGTTTTCGGAAAACGTGTTGAAAATAGTGAGGAAAACTGCCGTCAGGGGAACATATGAGTGTTTAGATAACAGCTCATTGGTCACGTTTTTTTAGAAAGACGAATGTTATTTTAAATTGTTTGGCTTTAAGGAGAAACATGAGTTGAGCCGAAGGATAAATAAATTTATGTCAGCTTCAAAATATGTATGTAAAACATAAATAAAATAAAATAGGAATAATAATCTTAATATATAATTTAAAATAATAAAATATCAATATATAATTTTATATGTAATCTTATATTTAATTTAAAACCAAGTAAAATTATTCAGCTAATTCAGTATTCAGTATTCAAGATAACCTTTTTATACCCTTGCAGGGTATTTTAATTTTAGTCAGACATTCACAAGGAAGTGAATAAGTCATTTATGATCCTCTAAATAATATATAGTATTGATTAGCACAAGCAATTAATGCGATATAGCCACCTCTGAGATACAACAAAAACTGTATACTTAAAATTGTTGAGAATTAATTAAACTTATTAATTAACCACCAACAAAGAAACCTTCTCCGAATTAAAAGTAATGAATTTTTGACTTAATTAGTTTCAAAATCGGCTTTCTCATCCAATTGCAAACTTCAAGAGTATACAAACTTCGGCTAATCGAAAATTACTGTCTTTCTTGTTTAGTTTAAAATGTACAAAAGTATTGAGCTATTGTTAAGATTGACTCTTAATGCTTTCAAAGACCTGTTTTAAATTATTATAAAACAATTGAAACAAAAATTAATGATGGCGTGAATCATACTAATATTTATATATATTTTAAATATTTAACTATTATAAAAATAACACATATATACCAGTAATCTATATTAAACAACAGAAAATATATGTAATTTAAGGGAAATGAAAAAAATAAAAGTTGAATAATATACTTTAATTATTCAGAGTATTTGAAAAAGATAAAGAACTTTCTTTTTATAAGAAAAATATTAAGTAAAAAGTTGTATCTTTTAAAATTTGCATTCCTGTATTCCCAAAATGATTGTAAAAATGAAAGGTATTTGTTTTTTGTTAGCTTTCCCATGAAGAGCTTTTTTATTTCAACAAAGGAAAAACTATTTGTCTTACAAACTAACATTGCACTTAACGTAAATGGAAGACGCGAACGACTTTGTTGTTAACTCAAACGTAACGTAAGAACGATAACGTGGCAGTCTGGAGTTTTGATAATTAGTAATAACAATTAATCAAACAAAACGGAAGCTTTAACAATCAATAATTAACAATCACAGCTAACGTTCTAGGAACGTGGAACCAACAATAACAAATCGGTTTAAAAATATTGCACATTGTGGGGTGTGTTGTCCTTGGGCGGGAGACGCTTTCCTCCAAACGTCGGGGGGAGGGGTCATGGGTGTACCTCCTCCTCCGTTTGCGTGTGTGTGTGTGTCCCGCGCCAAGTCACCATTGCACTTTCCTCCAGCCCGGTCCTGCTGTCTCCTTAGCATTGCCACCCAATCCTTTCTGGTGACGTTGCGGCGGAGCCAAGCGGTCTTTAAAGCTTCTGTACCAACCAAGGTTACGACGTGGCG
Source organism: Drosophila bunnanda (assembly GCA_035046265.1). Taxonomy (NCBI): domain Eukaryota; kingdom Metazoa; phylum Arthropoda; class Insecta; order Diptera; family Drosophilidae; genus Drosophila; species Drosophila bunnanda. Next base: position 13,661,581 of record JAWNOB010000075.1, read on the forward strand.
CGACGTAAGGCACTACGTAGTGTATAAGGGGGGGGTGTTGCGCTTGGAGCGCGTTTAAAGCTGCAGCCTGATGGATCCTCACTTGCCGCCCACGCCTCACAGCGAGGGTGGGCGTGGCGGCCAGAGATGAGGAGCGTTGATGTTGATGTTGATGATGTTGATGTGATCGTTAACGGTTTTCCTTGAGCACTGACTCTCCCAGCGCCGCTGCGACGGATTTTATACAACTCGCGGCCGACGTTGACGTTGACGCCGCTGCCGCGTAAATAGAGATAAACAAAGCGCACGCACACACACCACCAGGCAGAGTTTTCTCGTGTCGGTGTGTGTGTGTGTGTTTGTGTATTGTTATCATGCATTTATGTACGCCTCGGCCCTTTTCCAGTTATCTCCGCTCGTCGCCGGGCTACTAACCATTTTTATGTTTATCACTTTTTTTTTGTTTTCCCCGTCCCGCCGTCGACGCCGAGGAACGATCTTGTGTTTACTTCAGGTCATTCGTTTCGAATGCACTGAGAGAAATTTGTTTGACAGTGAAATAAACAAACAATATATAATATAATACATTTATATACCCTTGCTGGGGTATTTTAATTAAAGTCAGAAGTTTGCAACGCCGTAAAGGAGTCATTTCCGACATTATATATTATATATATTTTTAATCAGCATCAACAGCCGAGTCGAATTAGAATATCGAACCGAATAAAAAAATGTATAAATTTTTTCAACATTTTTCAAGGAGTAAAAAATATGAAAAATGAATACAAATTTAAATTTTGTTAAATATTAATTTTAGTTGAATAGTTAATAAATCTGTACATTTATTAACCTAATAAAAACTAACATAGGAAAGCTTCCCCAATTAAAATTAATGTATTTTTGACTGAGATATGGTAGATTTTCTCTGCAAGGGTATATTTAAAGAAATTTCGTTATCAACAAGTTAGTTTACTTCCTTGTTATTTTACAATTAAGGTATTTTTTTGTTTTTAAGAATTTAGATTTTCAAGAGGGTTGACCCATGTGACGGCCGTTTTTTTCTAATTTATTTTGAAGAACGCTTTAGACTTAAAATGTAACTTTTTTAATAAACTAATTTTGTGGAAGTTATAATAATATTAATTTTAAGAGATATTGCCATGGTTAAAAAGAGTTTGACCAAATATATACCAAGCAAGTCCTATACATTTTAAGGCAATCAGAAATTATCGATAAATAAGTTTACTAGTTAGAAAAAAAATATGGTTTCGAAAAGATGGCAAAAGAAATAATTATTGCAGAAAGAGGTTGCTCTGAAGGACATTCCATCTTAGTGCTGTAATTTGTAACTGGCATCCGACTTGGGAAAAATGTTTTAACCACATAAAGTGCATAAGTTTAAAATAAATATATAAATATATAAATAAATTTCCTAAAACCTTCACATGGGAAACCCCCTCAATTCTTAGTAAAGAAAACATTGCCTACATCCAGGCGCCTGCTGAGGACCCCACCGATATCCCTACTAACCCTTCGTTGAACTGCCCATTTTCTTCCAGTGTGCTGGACGTTGAAAACTCTTTTGACTTTGGCGTTTCCTTTCTGTTCTTGGTGCGATTTGTTTTCGTTTAATCTTCTTCCACACGCACGTTCGGCAGCCTCTCTAGGGTCCGCCGCTCTCGCTTACTTTTAACGATCTCGCGGACCCCAAAACGAGAATCCCCCCCCGTTCCCTTTCCCTTTCCCTTTCCAGCGTGGAGCCTATGTAACATGCCTGCGGCACATTAAATACACATATGTACACACACACACCGATGGAGTAGAGTACACACATGTGGATGCAGATACATAGGGAGCGAGTGAGTGGAGGCAGCAGCAACGCCCCTCTGGAAATGCAGTTTAATGACCGTTCATGACCAAGTCAATCAGATGCGGGACTATTTACGCATAGCAAAAATCTGGGGAGAACTATTCCTATGACGAATACTGTAGACACAGCCCCGGCATAAGGGAAACTTAATAGCAGATAACAGCGACAATATTTAAATAGTTATAGTGAATGGAAAGTAATGATTATCAGCTCAGCAGATTTATGCTGGTTTATTTGATATTTTGTAAGCAGTAAATGGTTCTTATCTTATGGAATACAAGTTAGGTTACATTTGTATCTTTGAAATACATCTTAAACCTAATACTTATCTTGAAAACTCATATTGTTTTTGAAGTATTTCAAAGTTAAGACTTAGAAAATCAGTAAAAATTAATCGAAAACATAAAATACCAAATGATTTAAACTATTAATTCACGAATTTTAAAAGTTATTACATATTTATTTCAATTTAAACCACTGATCCTAGTTTATATACGTTTTATAATAAAACTTAAAAAGAAAACTAAGCCTTTTTAAATTTGTAACAGAAACCTTAATTATTATAAGTTATATTCTAAAAAATCAACAACGAAATCAAGCCTATTAGGCTCTGATTATATTTAAATAAGAACTTATATTAATGCTACTTGATATACAATATACACAAAATACCCAATTGTAACAGAACTTCATTTTGAAATAAAACCACTCTTATATATTATTACAAAAGAAAAATAGGAAACAAAATGCCTCACAAAAAATAAAAAAAGTAACGTCCAGAAACCCGAATAAAACAAATAAAAGAACCTGTAAATAGGAAAGAGTATCTAACCTACCCCCATTTGGCATAAATCTCTCTCCGTCTCTCGACCGTTAATGTTTACCCTAGGACCTTATCAATAAAAACCTCTACAATTACCGAGGGCAGCAGGTAGAACTGTTTCCCCTAATCATTTCCTCTGTCTCCCTTCTTGTGCAGGGTATTCTTCGAGCAGATATCCCTACGTGGCGAGGGATCATGGGAACGCACGTTATGCGTGCGCTCCTCACGCGCAGGACACGTTCGGAAGGAACCGTGGGAAAGGCAGCCAAAGTGCATCCAAGGAATAATAATAAATGCACCGGACCCTTCTAGGGGACAGGGTAACAAGAGAACCCAAGCCATTTCGAATTGAATTAGAAAAGGTTGCCTGCCCAGGTGGAGTCGGGGGGAGAGCTATCAATAGGTTCCAAAGAATGGAAGCAATCAGATGTAAATCAAGCAGACAAGTTAGCAGTCAAGTCATGGTAAATAGGAGCATAGCATCCCCTAAAAAGATACATTTGTACAGATTTATCACCTGTATAATTTATAAAGAGAGCAAAAAGAGAGATGTAAAGTTGTATTGGCAAAATTTAACCTGAATATTAACTCATTTTTCACAGAAATGTGTCACTTAATATAAACCAAACTTCTTTAATTATATAATCCAGATTCCCTTTGGACTCCAACTCATTTTCCTGGTGATGGGGGCTTCTTCTTCCATAGAAAAATACAGATCCAACTATGCCAAAGAGTTGAATCTATACGAGTACTGTGTAAAGCTGATAGCGGCTTGTGAAAAACTCCGGGATAACGTTGAGAACTTTACCGAATCGAATGAGTTTAATGTGAAACAGGACACGATCGATGCTGCTCTCAATAAATACAACAAATTTGGCTGCTTTCCGGATGGCCTATCCCTAGCAGGATTGAGATCGTATGGAAATCTAGTCGCCAAATGGGAGAAGGAGGTCCACGAATTATTACTCGTTCAGAATTTATTCTCCGTCCTCGAGGAGTATAAGGGCGGGCTCCAAATGAAGGTGACTCTGGGCAAAATGCAAGGCTGGTGTCCGTTGTCCGATGATCCCCAGGACACCTCAGCCACGACCAGCAGCACAACATCAACCAAAGAATCTACACAGCAAACCTCAACCTTTAAACCCGCGACAAATAATAATGTAAGTGTTTCAGTTGAAAATATTACGGATTCATGCAAAGTTTCTACAGATGTCAGTCGATGGGTTCACAACGAAATCAAAGGCTTTCTAAATATGAGTAGTTTAATACATAGATTTTCTGATATTGAAAAACTGCTTGGGGACTATAGAAACCAAAGCTGCTGTTCGTATAAATCAATCAGAGATCGTATGGAAATTATAAATGATGGCCTTGATATTCTAGAAGATCTGCAAGACCTCAAACCCTCAGAGAAAAGGGTTTACTTAAATATAGAGTCTGATTTTCGCCATCTGAACAGTAGATTGGAGCACCTGAGAGCTGCCAATGGTACTTATTCATCTGGAAAATGTTGCCCTGCTTTCATGGATCAATTTAAAAGTTTTCAAACTAATTTCCACAGAAATCTTGAAGATTTCTCTCCACCAAAATCAAACATTACTTTAAAGGATCTTTTGGAAAATGTAACCACCTTGGAGGACATTTGCTCCCAACAACAGAATCAATTAAATAAATTATTTAAAAATTTTGACAATAAAAGAACTAAAATGAACAATAACTGTTGCATTGAGGAAGCAAATAAAATCAATTTGATGGAAAATTCATTGAAGGATATGCAAACCATAAAGTCCCAGCAAAATTTATCTGAAAATATAAATTCTGTAATAGAAAAAATGGCTAAAACAAATAAAAATCTTTCCGATACGGAAAATATGCTCGGCTTGGAAGCCAAAGAAATTGAAAAACTGAAAAATGAATGCGGAAAGATAAATCAAATTCGGGCAAGTAAGATTCTTATCAAAAGTCTGAGCTCAAATGTAAGTAAACTAGTTAATAAACTCAACGAAATGGAATTAATAAGAACTGTGGATATGTCAAAACTAAACATAAATAGTTTACAAAATATAAATACAACATTTAAAGGGATTAGTAGAAGTATTAGATCAAACAATACCGAAAAACATAAAGAAGATGTGAGAAACTTGATGAATACATTTAAGAATGTAGACCTAAAATATAGCAACTTTCATGTTTATCACGAACTTTATCAAGTGGCTGCAACAAAGACAATCCAAAAATATCGAAAACATTATGATGATCTGAATGAATCTATCAGGGAAATTGAGGCTTCCCCTCAAGGATCTCACAAGAAAGATGATGAAATCTTAAAACCAGATATAAATAAATTGGAAAAGGACCTAGTTAACCTTACAGATAACGCCATACCCAAGTTGGTCCTGGAAATCAAAGACCGCAAAAAAGACATTGCCGGTAAATTGGAGGAAAACGACCATCAAGAAAGTATAACTTGGTTTAATGAAGAGATTAAAAGGAAAAAGCAACAAATTTTAGAGCGTCTCGACAAGTTAAATGAATATAAATCAGACTCTGAAAAAGTGCAACAACTGGAGGCACATATTTTGCAGCTCTCAGATCGACATGCGAGCCTGGCCAAAAGAATAGCAGATCGGCACGAAGTCCTTAAGCAAAATGTAAATGAAATGAGTAAAAAGATTGCTGCAGCATCCTCGAACGCTCTCTCCTGCCACCAGGATTGCAACTTGCATAATTTTCCCACCATGGATGCCTTGACCAAAAGGGTAAACGTTTTGGAAAAACAAGTACAAAGTTATTTAAAGCAAAAATTAAATTAAAATTGTCAAACTATTTTCAGTTTTTCTGAACCAAATTGTCATTTGTAGTTAACCTCTTCAAGAAGGTTAATTCAATTAATTTTAACAACATATATTCATATTCATAGTCATATACTTCATTTAATGAAATATATAAAATTTTCAGAAATCTTAATTTTGTAAATGCATATTAATAAAAAAAAAAATAAAAAAAAAAAAACAAACACAAAATAAACAAAATTAAAAAAAAACGAATTCATATAATTAAATATATTGAGAAATCTTAATTTTTTAAATGTGTTTTAATAAACAAAAATAATAAATAAAGCAAACACAAAAATATGAAAATACCTATTTCATATAATTAAATATATTGAAATTGAGAAATCTTAATTTTTGAAATTGTGTTTTAATATATAAAATTATAAATATTAAACACTTTTTTTTATATCGAAATAAAATAATTGTAATACATAATTATTATAAAATATTTTCAACAAATTTTATATATTGTCCAACAGGTGTTTTTATAGTTCTCAGAGGGTAATTTTGAAAATTCAAGTTTTACCGCCAAGATTCAAGTGTGACCGTCAGATTTTCCGTTGAAGGAAAGTTGAAATTCGCCTACTTGGACCCCCAAAGTCTGGCAAGCCTGGGAAGACTAGCTCTCAAGCTACGAGCGTTGCCAGTCGTTTATCAAAGTTTCACACCCCCTTATTATAACAGTTCCAATCCGGGTTTCGCAGCTCGTATTTTCACACTTTATCACAGTCTCTGGCCACGTGCGGCTGTTGTTTAAGTTTCAATAACATTTAGTTAACAACAAATAGCGGCCGTGATGCAGGAGAACACGCCGCCGCACCGCCCCGACATCGAGTACAGCGACGACGAGGTGCTGGAGGAGATCGAGGTGGGCGACGATGTGGACGAGGAGTTCGACGAGGTGACGCTGGAGCAGCTGGAGGCGCGCCTGGGGGGACTCGGCGGCGACGACGACGACGAGGATGATGAGGAGGAGGAGCGTCGCGACATGGAGCGCATAGCGCGCCTGGAGGACCAGGCGGAGGTTACGTTCCAGCAGCACAAAGCCCCGGTCTTCGCCTGCAGCCTGCATCCGACATACAACTGGGCGGTGACCGGCAGCGAGGACGATCGCGCCTATGTCTGGGACACCACCACGGCCGAGGTGCTGCACGAGATTACGGAGCACAAGGACACCGTGACGGAGACGCACTTTAGCCACGACGGCGCCTACTTGGTCACCGGCGACATGGCCGGCGAGTTGTTCGCCTTCAAGGTCAGCGAGCAGCGCGAGGAGCGTCCCATCCTGGCCAAGGTCTGGGACTACTCCATGAGCGACATGTCGTGGCTCTTCTGGCACCGCGCCGCGCACATCCTGCTGGCCGGCAGCGACAGCGGCGATATCTACGTGTGGCGCATTCCCGGCGGCGACTGCAAGATTCTGCCAGGTCAGTCATCGCGCTGCGAGTCCGGAGAGCTCAGTGGCGATGGCAAGAAGCTGTTCACCGCCTACCTGAACGGACATGTGAAGCTGTGGGACCTGAAGACCTGCCAGGTGCTGATGGAGGTCACCGATCAGCATCCCCTGGGCTTCGGCGAGATCACGCACGCTGTGGTGGACTGCGAGCGGGATTCGCCGTTCTACATCTGTGCCGAGGGATCGGGTGAGTTGGACGATTAGTCCGTGGCCTGATTGTCACAATCATAATCGAAAGTGTTTCCTCCCTAGGAATGATGCTGTTTTGCACTAACAACGGGCCGGTGAGCACGGTCCAGTCCGAGCATAGCATCGAGTGCCTGGCCTTTGCTCCCGCCTCCTCGGATCTCAAGCTCTTTGCGTGCGGATCGCTGGATGGACAAATCTCTATTTGGGACTACGCCAAGACATCGCTGCGAACTGTCTGCGAGACCCCAGAGCCCAATGACAGCGTCCTCCGGTGAGTATTCTTGGGAACTGAATCTAGCTGTGATTCTAAATCCTACTCATTTCCCAGGATCAAGTGGCTGAACGACCACACCATACTGGCGGCCACGTCGCAGGGCAACCTGAATGCCTTCGACGCACGCACGGGTTCCCTTAAGTTCAAGCTGACCGGCCACCATTACCACATTTACGAGTTCGTGTACAGACCGCAGGATAACCTGCTGCTGACGGTGTCCGAGGACAAGATGGCCAAGATGTTCAGGGTGCCACCGCTGGGCGATTAATTAAGTGTTTTAATTGTTGGACATACATACTTGTATATGTAAATATAGGAAATACATACAAAAACAAAGTACGTTTGTCTTGGCAGCCAGGCAGGAGCAACGACCCCGAGGGGGCGGTCCTGTCCCACTTGTCCTATTTACAGAGGAGCCAACGGGTGCGACTAAAGATAGAACAAACCAAGTTGAAACAATTGTGGGAACAATAATAGAATTGCAAAGGCATTTAAATTGTTCTTTGTTTCAAAATCTGTTGTATATCTTTCAATAACAGATGTACTTATTATTTTTATAAACAAAATGTATGAATATATTTAGTAATAAACAAATTTTGTTATAAAAATAAGTACTCCAATGTAATATCAACATTTCTACGAAAAATTCGATATATCTTGATATATAGAACTTAGTAATATCAAAGTTTATGATATTTTTAATATCGAAACAATTGTGGGAACAATAATATAACTGCAAAGGTCTTCAAATTGTTCTTTGTTTCAAAATCTGTTTAATATCTTTAATATCTTTATCTTCTTTTAACTGCAGAAGTACTTATTATTTTTATAAACAAAATGTATGAATATATTTAGAAATAACCAAATTTTGTTATAAAAATAAGTACACTGATATAATATCAACATTTTTATCAAAAATTCGTTATTTCTCGATATATAGAACTTAGTCATATCAAAGTTTATGATATTTTTAATATGACTTTGACACTGTACCGAAGTTTGATACTTTAACAATGCAATATATATGCGGGAACATGCGTTCTCAATATATATATATATATATATATATATATATGTGTCTTTATATGTGTCTATTATTTTAATTTTATAAGAAAAAAGGGCAGATATTTTCTATCTACCTTGCCTAGTTAGTCATATTAAAGAACCTACCTATAAGTCAGCAAGTTTTAATGACTGATTCCTAAGAAATGCTATTATTTTGAGCTTGACTGTAACCAAGAGAAAAGTGCATTCAAAGTGCAACTTGCAGCACTCGCTCTTTGGTCTCTGGGACTCGGTTCTCTTAGCGAATGGGGAACATGCGTATTGAGAACGTTTCCCGAAAAGAGACAAACAATTGTTTATGTTTTTGTTTGTCAGTTCCCTCACTCACACAAAGGCCAACAATTGTCTCTAAAAAAAAAATAAAAACAAATGCCTTGATTTACATATTTATTTATTTATTTTATTAAAGCTTTTTTTGGGAACATTATTCTCGCTCGAAAGAGCAACCCGCTGATGGGGAAGTGAGGACTGTGTCCTCAGTCTGTTTCGGGTTATCACTGCGAATGGATTACGGTTCTCCCTGCGAAAGGGTATTTGAAAAACGGATAAAGACGTAATATTCAAGTGTGTGAAAATCTGATGGGACACCTAGGAAATTTCCATCAAGAAAATCAACCTTTTTGAATTTCCAAATTAATCAAAATACAAAGTTTCCTTTGGAAAATTAATATACATTTATATTACACTATAAATGAATATAATAAAAAGGGATGATCATGAAAACACTTGACTCGTGGCATGATATGATGGAAGCAAAGCACCGAAATATTAACGAAAATTGCATATGGAAGTGATCCATCATATTTCTCCTTCCATCTGAATATATATGTTTTGTGTGTGTGATGTGATGTGTGGGTGTGTGCTGTGATAAACTTACAAAAAAAAGTGAATATATAACAAAGAACGAAGGGAATACTCTTTGTCAAGGCAGGATTAACTCCTTTGTATGAGTTTATCCTTGGAGATGAACTCTTTAAACTCATTTTGATATAAGGGAATTTTTTGAAATCCCCCCAATATACTCTATAATATATATTTCCATTAAACAATCAATAAATTCTACTGAAAAATTAATATTATTTTTATATTAAATAAAAATAAGATTCCCTTAGATTCAGATTCCTTAAAAACTTCTGATTTACTTGCTTCTCCTTTACCTAAAGCTGACTACATATTATATGCTTTTTATGATATAATGTCAAGTCCTATCAAAGAGTCATACTACCCTTATTGTTAGGGTATAAAAGCTGATATCCCGCAGCTACGAGGCGACAATAAAAGTCACACGAAATCACAGTTAATCAACCGCAAACGGGGGCCCGAACGGATCCAACGCCCGAACCACTGGTGTTGTTGTGGCTATGGACACCACTTTGGATACCAGCACCCCCTGTGTGTGCGTGTGTGTTTGTGTATCTTTTACAATTAGATTACCGGCTGCGGAGGAGGAGCTCCACAGATCCAAGCTAAGCTGATCGAGCGGAGCTACTAAAACCGGCGATGTGGAGGCGCTACACTTGTTTTGTTTATTGTTTGTATTTCATATTTTTTATGACGACCCCCAGGAGAGGCGGGAGGGGCATGGAAGCTAATCCATATAGCCGGGCGAACGAACACTAAAGGTTCACGATTCACACAATTGAATTATCACAGTTTGAAATGTCAAATGCACGCGCCTGGCAATGGCATATGGCCCCCGCTCCGTCCTCCTCGCGAGGAACTATGTATCTCTGGACATTTCATGACGATAATCCGCTCAAGTGTTTAACAAAAAGTCACTCACAGACACATACTTTAATGAGACCACCGAATCCGAATCTGAATCCGAATTGGGAGTAAATTGCCTTCAAATGCGCAACAAAAGAGGCAAGATTAGGCTGCGAGGAGGGAAGCCTTATAGAGTGGATTACCCAAGAGGTGGCTAACCACTCCATCAAAAGTCGGTTAGTCTCTTCAACTGCGGTTAGCCCGTGAGGCCCTTCATAGCTGAAGTAATTGACATTTGATTCACTGATATGCTTAGCTTTTTAAATCAAAGCTATAGGAAGATTAGGGCTGCTTATCGCCGACTTCCTATATTCCGATAATGAACCTAACCGGAAATCAGCAAGGTAGAGACAGTGGTTATTGGTTAAGAGAGATTGGGAGACTTATGCTGAATTTCCTGATTGTTTTCTCTTAAGTTAAAGTTTAATGTAGTTGATATTTTATCCTTTTCATATTTCAAAATACACTTATTTCGGGTAAATAGAAAAATTAATGTATATGTATATAAATCTTAAAATGTATATGAAGAAATAATAGGGTTCATAAAAAATTGAATATAAATGTGTTTATATAATAAAGAAAATGTTTAGAAAGTCTAAAACTAAAGACAAAAAAAAATAAGAAAGGAGACTAACTTCGGGCAGCCGAAGTATATTTTATATACATATGTTCCTTAGCAGTTTGCTTGTAAATTAAAGGATCTTATCGGAAATCGATCATAACTAAGCTTAAAGATTCGTATTCAAATTATCGATATTTACCGATATTTTAATCTAACTTTTACCTACAATTCAAAGTTAAAAAATTTCATAACTAGGCCAAATAAGCCTTAACTTTAAATCTTTCCTATGTTAGTTTCTATTAGCTTAATAAATCTGTGTACTCAATTTAACAATTTAACAATTTAACAATTTTAATAATTTTTAATAATTTTAACATTTAACATTTAACATTTTAACCCCTTATAAATCTTTCAAAAAATTTTGCAAATTTATTTTTCGATCGGACATGTCTAGATTGGCTTGGCTGTTGATACTGATCAAGAATATATATTGTTTCTAGGGTCATAAAGGGCTCCTTCACTGAGTTACGAGGTTCGGACAAAAATTATAATACCCTTGCAAGGCTATAATATCCATGTAGAAACTTGTAAAAAATATATAGATTTGCAAATAGAAAATCTAAAACTAAAGATAGATATTTACAAGATCAATAAAGGGACAAATAATAATAAAAATCCATGTAGAAACCATTTAAAAACATGTAGATTTGCAAATAGAAAGACAAATATAAAAATAGCAATTTACACGATCAATAAAGTACATGTTTTCTCTATTTGTCGAATGATTGCACTTGCAGAGCAACCGTTAATAGCTTGTGGCAAGTTTCACTACCAATAAATGTCACATAGCTTGGAATTACAGATATATAAATACTAGATAAATGCATAGCTAATAGTTTTTGGCACATGCCTTGGCTTTAGTTTAAATAAAATGACCACAAAGTTGTTAGAAAAACTATGAATTCCATTAAGACCCCGCCACGGCACACACACTGCCTGCAAAAGGTCAATGACTAAGGTGTAAGAGAACCCATTTTAAGAGCAATTCCCTATACCGAAGGGAGTTTTCTCTTTGCCGGCTCCACGTGCTTTATTTTTGGCCACAAAGACTTCTTTTCTAGCGAAATGTTTGCGGCTTCTTGCATCATGCGGATGCCGTGGAAAGTATGCGCGAGTGCGCCTTGTACAGGTAACACTCAAGCGGGGCGACAGGTAAGAGCGCGCGAGAGAGCAGCTGCTGACCGGCCATAAAATAAAGTAAAAACATATATAGAGGCAGGGAAAATTATAAAAGAAACTCAAACATAAAAAAAACGGCAAATGCAAAGCCCAAGTTGAGGCGACGCTGGCAGCGACGCCGGCCGCAGACATCGCGCTCATAAAGGGGGATAAAAATACATATTCCAAACTTAGTTTCAACTCGGAGCGTGTGGCGAGCGGTTGTCCGTCCCTCTCCGGTGTTATTTCATTCGCGAAGAAATCGAAGACACGTTTTTCCCCCACAACACAAAGATGCCACTGCAGCGAACTCTATAAAACCACGTGTGTTCCCCCCTCTATAGCTTATCGGTTGTGGATATATTGATAGAGTGTGTGCCGTGGTTACACCCCTGAGGAGAGTGTGTGTATGTGAATTGAAAACAAAACAACAACAGAAAAAAACCATGTGGACTGAACCCAACTGAACTCTATTCGAAGCTCCACGCTGGCACACACACAGAGAGAGAACGCTGATAAAAAAATTAATACAAAAAACTCAAGGAAAACTAAAGTTAAACTAAAGTTAAATCAAGTTAAAATCAAATAAATCAACAGCAGGAGAACGGTAAAGTGAGAATCCTAAAAAGGAGTGTTCCCAAAGGAGGTGAAAACCGAAAAGTTAACCCAGAAAAAGTGTCACATATCAAAGTAACAAGCAATGTACTCAACTAAAAACCTTCAACAATAATTAACAAACTATATAAATTAAAAGAAACAACAACAGATCGAAGATCCTTCATCTATAAAATCCCCAAAAAGGAAAATGGCTCGCGTTCAGGCCAGCGACTCCCTGATTCCCCGCCAGGTGTTCGAGGTTCCGCCGGCGGAGCCCAACAATTCCACGGCGGACAGCGGCAGCCAGGGTTCCGGTGTCAAGCTGAAGAAACAGATCGGCCTTCTGGATGGAGTGGCCATCATCGTGGGCGTCATCGTGGGCTCCGGCATCTTTGTCAGCCCCAAGGGTGTGCTCAAGTTCTCGGGATCCATTGGACAGTCGCTCATCGTCTGGGTCCTGTGCGGTGTCCTCAGCATGGTGGGCGCCCTCTGTTACGCGGAACTGGGTGAGTAATGGGGTCACTTGTGGAATATTTGCATATTCCTTTTTTTTATTTTCGGGAATAGTTTCCCCAGTCGATAATGAGCCCACGCCCTGAGTGTCAACAAGCTTGTGCGACGCTGGCATTTATTGCTTCTGGCTGATGACAGCACTTCATGGGTCAGCAGCATATGGCGGGGGCGGGGAAGTTGTTTACATAGGTGTAAAGCAAACCTGAAGCACCTGTGGCAAGCACAATTAAAAAAAGAAAAAAAAACAAGAGACTGCAAAGAACTAGAACAAGAGCTCAGAGAACATTCCAAAAAAGTGCTTGAGTCGGGGGGAAAATATGCAATCACAAGACAAGGAGGTTAAGGCCAGAGATTATCCGCAAATCTAGACGAGAGATTGTAATGCACAGAGAGAAATAAAAGAGGAATCATTTAAAAGAATATTAGAGGAATAAGACGAAAGACTAACAAGCTGGGCTCGGGATATTAAATAAAACATTAGAGGAAACTTTGCAGAATAAACAAATACTTTTCATAGCTTTAAATATCAAGATAATCATATACCACTTATTAAACCTTCAATATTCTTTAAACTTTTAGTTTAAATACAATTAAAACTGATTAAAAAAGATTAAAGTTCTTGAAAGCTCAAGTTCAGCTCATTTTCCGCCTCCAATTTTACTTTAAAACTTAAACTTAAATCCCTTTTATGAACACTACTTCCCTCAACATCTGTTTCTTGGCAAAGCTAAAAATAAACATCCACCATTTTTATTTGTCACCAACTTTTGCAAGGGAAAACCAAGAATAAACCGCTTTGTTCCAATTAAAATCGGCTCAGATCTAAAGCAAATTTAAACAGAAAATCACTGCGACCTTGGAGCTAGAATAGCTTTTCTGAGATTAGCAAGTACTCCAGACAATTACCTTGGAGACAGTGGAAATTAGCTGGGATCCATCAAGATGCCCTCTTCAAGGGGCAGACAGAATATGTTAATAAACAAAATCAGCTCATTATGAATGAAAGATGGGGTTCTTGATGGTTCTTTGGGGAAGAACAACCAGACAAAACATTCAATTATCAAAGAATTAGCACTGATCTGTGTATGTACAGTGTTCTTTCGTTATGATGTATTTGCTTTTACGTATTAAGTTGGGAATTTTCAACCCTTTTTCTACATATTTCAAGGTTAAACAGCCAGAAATTAACCCCTTAGTTCAAGGAGTACATGGTTCCTTCTCTTTTAAGAGAGGAAAAGATCTGCTGAATAGGAAGAGAATTTCAATGATAAGCTTATTCTCTTTTTTACGTCATCTTAACTCAAGCATTTCTTTATCAAAGAAAACCCGTTTGCTTGAATTCAATACCTGGCAGACACTAATTATCATAAATTTGTCGGCAGACATCAAATTTACATAATTTTTTTTGGGTGTGAATTCTAAGAATAGCAAGGAGGTATTCTTGTGATTTTTTAAATATAAATAAAATATTTAACAAGTAATTATTACATAATATATAATTATAATTAATTATTGGTTTAAATGCTTTTAAAGTTTCCACTTAGAACAGTGTTTAAACAATTCTTAAAGCGTTTTAATTACCAATTCTTTTCCACTCATAACTATCTGAAGTTAACACCTTATACTCTCTACTAACTAATATAATACAACCTATTGTTTGCTCATTTATTTAGTTAGCACAAAATGATTATTATCTGTCCAAAATGACCACTAATTGTTTAAACAACCCTCGATAAATAGGCAAATATTTCCAACATTAGCGGAACTATGTCACGCTTATCAGTTTGGCAATATTTACACACCTTTGCTGCTTACACTATCGCTCTCTTATTTATATATATTATATTATATTCTATAAAACAAGATAAAGAAGTAACTGATACATAGACCTTGCATTATAATAAGTTGGTTAATAGTTTAAAACATAAAAAAACTTAGAAAGAATAAATCTAACAACAAAACCTGACTCATATGTTCTATAATCTTTACGAAACTGTGTACTATTTAAATGTATTCTATAGAAAATCATTTAATTACTGATCAATCAATTAATCTCTGTTTTAAATATACTCTTTACCAATCCCTTCACAGGCACAATGATCCCAAAATCGGGTGGAGACTATGCCTACATTGGCATTGCCTTTGGCCCACTGCCCGCTTTCCTCTATCTGTGGGTGGCCCTGCTGATCCTGGTGCCCACGGGTAATGCCATCACTGCCCTGACCTTTGCCCAGTATTTGCTGAAACCCTTCTGGCCCTCCTGCGAGGCGCCAATCGAAGCGGTTCAGCTTCTAGCGGCTGCCATGATATGTAAGATTCATTGATAATAATCTACTTTTTCACTGATAATAATCTTTGCTCCTTAAAGGTGTCCTAACCGTTATCAATTGCTACAACGTCAAGTGGGTGACACGTGTGACGGACATTTTCACCGGCACCAAGGTGGTTGCCCTGCTGGTGATTGTCGGCGCCGGTGTCTGGTGGCTGCTGGATGGGAATACGGAGCACTGGGATAAACCTTTTGCCGGAAGCCTGCAGACACCTGGCTATATAGCCTTGGCCTTCTATAGCGGCCTCTTCTCCTACTCCGGTTGGAACTACCTGAACTTTGTCACCGAGGAGCTAAAGGATCCCTACCGAAATCTGCCCAAAGCCATTTGCATCTCCATGCCGGTGGTCACGATTATTTACATGATTACCAACATCGCCTACTTTTCGGTGCTATCGCCGGATGAGATCCTATCGTCGGATGCCGTGGCCGTGACCTTTGGCGACAAGATGCTGGGCTATCTGTCCTGGATAATGCCCTTTGCCGTGGCCTGCTCTACCTTTGGATCGCTGAATGGAGCCATCTTTGCCTCCTCGCGACTGTTTTTCGTGGGCGCAAGGAACGGACATCTGCCGGCGGCCATTTCGCTGATCAATGTCAACTGCCTGACGCCGGTGCCTTCGCTGATATTCCTGGTGAGTCAATGGGGGAAATTCCATCTCTAAAAAGAGTACTCTTTAAATAATGCTTTCATTATGCTATTTCAGGGTGTGATTACACTGCTCCTGCTGTTCATCAAGGACACTTACGTGCTGATAAATTATGTGAGCTACGTGGAGGCCCTGTTCACACTCATCTCGGTGTCCGGGCTGCTGTGGCTGCGCTACAAGCAGCCCAAGACGGAGAGACCCATCAAGGTGAGCCTGGCACTGCCCATCATCTACCTGATCGTCTGCCTGTTCCTGGTGATCTCCTCCTGCTCGCAGTCCCCCTACGAGGTGGGCGTGGGCACGATCATCATCCTATCCGGCATTCCGGTCTACTATCTGACCATCCACAATCCGGTCAAGTGGCTGGCGGACACCTCGCAGGCCATCAATCTGTGGTGCTCCAAATTCTTCATCTGTATGCCCAACCAGGAGAAGTTCGACTAGGACTCAGTGGGGACTCAACGGAGAAACAGAGAGACAGAGAGAGGGAGAGGAGTGCCTTCTGCGAATGGTTCGATCAAGCGAATACCTTGTAGTTAGCCTAAGTCTCAATTAACGAATAAGATAGGTTTAGCAATGAAAATTCGGAAAAACCTACGCACAACATTACAAAAGCGGTGTTATTGTAAATAACTCAAATGCATTCTGGCGGAGACGAAACTCCCTGCCTAACTATTATTATTAATACTTGCTCTTATTTTACAAACTATTGTATATTTCACCCAAAAAAGAGTTCCTCGTCAGCACACAGCAACCAGAGAAGAGAAGATACACATTTCTAGCATACAAAATGCGAACCAATTTTTACACATTATACACGTAACTAGGAGCTAATTAATTAGTAATAATTAAGTAATTATTATTATTGAAGCAACTTTTGCGAAATGTATAAATCGAATTTGTTTTGTATAAGAAACGTTAATAATAAACAAACTAAATATAGCAATTACCAGGGAGTTGTATGTTGTTAAATAACAAATATTCTAAATTGGTTTAGGAAAGGGTATATTAATATTAAATATTAATATTATTTAACTCTTGTTTACATTTTAAATTGACTCCCACTAATTACCATTTAATTTTCATAACTTTGTAAATTATTTTCCCCTCTCATAACATTCCACAGACATTTACTTTCGTAAACGTTAATTTCATAAAAATCTTTACAACTCTAAAATTGGATAAGGAATATTTTAAAATTAAAGATATTTTTAAGACACAATTAAATAATTAATTCGAGCTATTTTTCATTGATTTTTAATACCAACAACAGACAGACAGTATCAATTTATAGATACAGTATCGATAATTAAGGCGGAAGTCGATATTTTAACTTTGTATTCGATAAACCGATATTCTTTTTTGATAAATCGAATCAATATAATCAAAAAAGGGAAAAATAAAATCATTTTACGAATATTTTAGTATAATTTTCCTACTTAAACACTTTGGATTTTAACTATACCAAAGATTAGGATATTTTCGATGTTATATCGATATATTTCCCAGCGATAACAACCCTATTTGGATACCATTCAGTTTAGAGATGTTTTTCAACCCTATTTTTAACGGTTTTCCTTAACCCGCGAAAGCTTTTTAAAGCTTGAACACGGTGCGAATCGTAGTTAAGTTTACGGCGAGTGCGCAGAGCGAAGCAGCCGGCACAGAGAGAGAGAGAGAAAGAGAGAGCGACCGAGCGAGAAAGGAGAACGCTCTCGCTGAAAGTCGTATAAAAACGTTGCGTGGGCGAAACTGTCATTTCAAAAGACCGTTGAACGGGATCGGTACTGGGCCGCAGCGGTACGGATTAGCGCAAGTCTGTGAAAAGTGTCTAAAAACTCGAAAAAAACGCCGAAGAAACCCCCGGGAAATGATATAATTAAATATATATATACAAAATCATACCACACTCGAGTGTTCAGTTCTTAACTTAAGATGGCCAAAAGGCAAGTGCTAAGCTTCTTAACCCTTTTAGGCCTTTGCTGGGCTCTTAAAAGCACACAAGCATCCACGGAATATAATCGGTATCTGGCCCAGATATTCCAAAAATACGGCAATGGCGGGACAATCAACTTTGAGGTAATAACCAATAAACCATCGAACTAGCCTTGTAAATACACACACAAAAGAGTGAAGAGCTTTTGCAGTTAAATGTTGTGCCAAAAAATTAGTGAGTTTGTCTTTACTTCGAAGAGGGGAGAGGAGACAGCAACAAAAAACAATGGGAACAGAGACTTATATAAATTGAAGTTAATCAAATATTTGTTGTATTGTGAAAGTGTTTAGTCTCGGTGTGTTGTTCTGGCCAAGTTGGCAAACAACACACATAATCGCGTCACTTTTAAAAGCCTGTAATCTTTATATGCCCGCGGGGTAATTTTTTTCTTTTTTTTATAACCCAAAGTAGATCTCCGTCGTCGCGTCTTGGAACGCCTGAAGATAGCCGCCGCAGTGTAGTCTTTATTGCGGCCATTATCATAAATTTAATCAAAATCCAGACAAACGAACATTGTGATATATAATAGCGACCTGAAAGAGCATCCCCACACATGGGATGTCGTCGCAAGCCTCAGCCAGCTCGGAGATTAAGATACTAAGCGGATGATAAGATTCTTTCTCCTAATGAGGAGCAGCCCTCTCTATACTCTTTCGCAACAATTCCCCACACGCTTCGCTATGCTTATGGACTCGAAAATTATGGACAGACAGAGAGACAGATCTGATTCAATTGACATTACTCATGCGTACTGGCTACGCAATACGCCGTGTCCATTTAAATGGCAAAGTTAGTAAAGTGATTTTACTATTCACGCACTCGGCATACTAACATTGGAGGTGGCCACCCGTCGCCAGGCCTTTATTCTATTATCATTCAAATATCCCCCCAATCTCCAGTTACATAGTATATATATATATATATAGCACATTTTTCGCTGAATGAAAGTAAAATCGTGATTTGGCGGAGACGACTTCATGGGCTCCATAATAAATAGTTTTGATTCTGTTTGTTTTTTTGTATGCCAGCGCGTGGCTATATAATGTTTGTTGATATGCTAATTGTGGCATCCTGATCTTGGCCAAGGGAATGCCTGCGATCACCACTCATCACCGGGGGGGGACAGGTGTCTATCAATTGAATTAACTGGGGGGCATTTCCCCAACCTCCATTTTCCGACAGCAAAAATGCGACAATATACAAATGGAATGCAAATACACAATGAATTCAGATGTAAATATAATTGCTTTGGAACGTTGACAAGTAAATCAAGTAATTATCTCTGATAGATGCGAATCTGAAAACAACTTGAGTTCCTTTTGACAAATTACCGGAGAATAGTGAGTGTGATAATTGTTATGGGGGCAGGGAAAGTGTTGTACAGGTTAAGATTTTCATTCGATTCAGGTTTTTGGGGCATTCTCTGACTCAAAACAGCTGACAGTTGGTCTTCGCTACTTTTGAGGTAATAAAAAAAACATAATAAAACGTTCCCTGTCTCTTCAGTAACTTCAAAGAGGATCTTTGTGGGAAGCTTTATTGTTATTGTGGAAATTACTCTGTCACTTGACCATATTCAAGGTTGTAGACAGTGTGTGCGTATAAATAATTGCAGGGAATAACATAACAATAACAAATAATAGCAATAATATGCCGAAATGTGATGTTATATATATTTAACAAATGCCAAAATATGAACTAAATGTCTGACTCACTAGTATTTATGGACTTTTGGACTAATGTAATGCCTCGCTGAAGAGACTTAAATATATATATAACTATGTTTTAAATAAATATGCTTAAACAATGGAACGAAGTTAATGAAAGGTACATAGTATGTACAACAAATTGCTAAACTGTGATCAGCAATAACAAATCAAGTCAGAAGCTTATCACAAAAAAAGAAAGCTTGTAAAATAAACCCAACAACACCTCTCTGCTTATATAAAATAATAAATTTACTTATTAAAGCATCACCCTTAATTATTCTTTTAAACTTTCCCATTCCCAGGGTCTTGAGCACTTGATGTTCAGCCTGAACTTGGGACAAATTCAATTTGATCCCTCGCACACCATCGACGAGCATCGACCGGAAGGATATGCCAAGGAAACCATTGGCAGCACCAATGTGACCAGTAGCTTCCTGGCGGAGCCGACGACACCCACTAACTCCACCGATGAGGAAGCTCTGGAGGTGCAAATCTCCACGAGCAATCTCACAAAGTCAGAGTCAGGGCCAGAGATACCGGAATTCCTGGAAATACACGACCCCAGACATAGGCACCCCAGGGAGAGCAGCGGTGAGTGTGTGTCCACACCATATCACACCATATACATATATACTGTTCAGGTGCCACGGCACATTATCTTTATGGCATGGACACCGTCTAGGTGTTAGCCATAGTATTTATTTACCTACCGATGCCAAAGATAGCCGAGGGAAAACAACGACAACAACAGAGTCATAAACAGTAGGCTAGATTTTTCCCCTGACAGATATCAAGTATCCGCAAAAGCCAAGAAATTCTAAGAGCATACATATGGGATTAAGGCTTACTTGAATGGCAATTACAAGCGAGCAAATATGATAAAGAACTACCAGATACCTGATGGGACAATGGCGTCGCATCGGAATGAAAATATAAATAGCTAAAGCCGGGCCTCGACTCTGGCCATCAATTGGCCGATTTCCAAGTGCAAGGCGACGTCGGTCTATGATCAATTCAATTATGCCATCCCATCCTCCCATCCCATTTGGCTGGCAGGAAGTTCCGTCTGTAGAAGCGGCCTTGTCGCATAAATTATCATATATATATTATATAGTACCTTTCCTTTCGGGTAAATGTAATAAATGTAGCCGTAAATCAGTAGGTAGAAAAGATCATTGTCAGCGGGCGACGAAAACAGGGCGATAACACGATAAAAGCAAGCGTTATGGATGCGGAAATCCAAAAAGACAACAATTGAAACAGATACAGGACAGAATGAGAAGCAAACAGGCCTCAATTGTTTCGTTTGGTTAGTTCTCTTCAATGGGATTTGCAGTTAATTGAAGTGCACACAGTCATTTACAACGATGTTCCATAAAAAGTTAACACTAAACAGACGACGAACGACTTGACTTTGTGACGAATTCGCACATGCAAATTGGATAACAATCAAGCGATGTGAAAGCCAACGTGACGGCACTCGGGAAATGTGATTGGTAATTCCGTAGAACCACACACAATGCCTGAGAGAAGTAAACAAGAGGCGCTTTCTGAGGGTCTAGGGAAAATTCCCCATACCTGAAAGTTTACCTTAAACAACAACTGGGAAACAAGAACGTAATGGCTTTAGCCGAGTATGAGTCCCAGAGCGAATTAACATCAAAGTTATCGAAACATTTTCCTCCACTTTAGATCCCGTTGCTGCCTGCTTATCGCCCAAATCCTTGCTGTCCCTTCTGGTGGATCACAATGATCTGCACAGGAACACCGCCTATCGCAAGCTGATCAACAAGGATGGCATCGTCTCCGTTGATACCATTCACAACTCCGAGGAGGAGTACAATCAGTTCATCAACTCGGTGAGAATAACGCCGCGTGCCTTTATGAAACTCTGTCCCGCTTTGTTGGCACAAATCGATAATGGAGTTTGCAAGCAACCGGCACCGAAGTCCAGTGATCTGGAGGAGAAGAAGCAGAGGATTTGGTATGGTACGTGTCCTTAGAATCCTTTTTAATTGCTCTTCAATACATTTCAGTATTTATTTGCAGCTTGGATTGCAGCCAGTATCACCATGATGATTCTATCCGCCTGCGGCTTGCTGGGAATTCTCCTGGTGCCGTTAATGAAGACAGCTGCCTACCAGGAGATTCTCAAGTTTCTGGTTTCCATCGCCGTGGGCACTTTGGCGGGCGATGCTCTGATGCATCTCCTGCCACATGCTCTCTTCACGGAGGAGAAGCATGAGGAGGAGGTGACGGGCATCAATCCCTTGGATTCCGATCACAAGCATAGCAACGAGGCTGCCCTGCTCTGCGGGTGCACCTTCCTGGCAGCCCTTTTCATGTACATGCTGGAGAATTTGATTCCCATGTTGAAAGGAGAGAGGTCAGGACACGGACACAGTCATGGACATGGTCACAGTCACAGTCACAGTCACCATCACGCAGGGAAGCAAGCTGGGCAGGAGCTTCCTGATCTCCCAGTGCCACGCGAACTCAATGTTATGCTGCAGGAGGCCAAGCTGGATGAGAAGACTCCCGATCGTCCACTCACTCCGGTGGCCTTTATGGTAATCATTGGCGATGGCCTGCACAATCTCACCGATGGCCTGGCCATTGGTGCGGCGTTTGCCACGGATCCGGTCACGGGCTTTGCCACTGCCTTCGCCGTTCTCTGCCACGAGTTGCCGCACGAGTTGGGAGACTTTGCGCTGCTCCTGCAAACCGGCGTGTCCATGCGAAGAGCCATCTACATGAACATTGTCAGTTCAGTGCTCAGCTTTGTGGGCATGTCCGTGGGTTTGTTCATTGCCGGCATCGGTGATGGGATGACCCAATGGATTTACGCAGCCACAGCTGGCTCCTTCCTATACATAGCCTTTGCCGATCTCGTGCCCACGATGAGTGTGGCCCACAATCCGGAGATGGCTAAAGATCCCAAGGGTATTATAATACAAATATTGGGCATCCTCCTCGGCGGACTGATCATGTTGGTTATTGCCCTGAAGGAACATGATCTGCAGGGTCTATTCGATGTGTTTTCGAAGAGTTGAGAATCTAATGGGGGGATTTCCTAACTTTTCCTTTTAGTCCTTATGTAGATAGTAGCCTAAGTCGAAATCCTTTCCTGGAATCTCCAAGATCTATCTTCTAGCATTAATTATATATATATGTGTATAAATATATATATAAATAAGTAAAAGATACGATCGCTACAAAATGTAAAAAAGAGTCTGGTAAAAGTTTAAGAAAAAGATCTTAATCGTTTACCAGAAATATTAAAATTAATGGGAGAAAGTATTGTTCTATTGTTTTTTTAGAACCTTTTAGGGCTTTAAAATGTTTGTTTAATATTAATATTACCAAAAAGTGTTCCATTGCCAGAAAACTCTGAACATCCTGTTAATTATATCTCTTTCCAAAGCTGCATTATCCAAGTTAAGTTAAAAGATAAGTTTGTAATAAAGAATTGATTTCAAAGATTGTTATGTTTTTGTAACAAGTGAGAACGCTCTTTAATTAATTACCCTATTTTACTTTACTTTAAATATTAAAGAACGCTTTAAGATAATTGCAGTTGCTGTTGTTCCTCGAAGGGTTCATTGGGCAGGCGAGCGGGGCTCTATATAATAGTATAATGGGATTTTATAATAGTATACGGGGGTAAAATAATGTTCTGACACACTCACCGGCTTCTTAGATCTCTCCTCGAGTACGCCGAATGCGACATGATTAAGCTGGAAGCCGCTGGGCAAGGCCACGCCTTGAATACGATAAAAAGCACCGGCAGCGCCTTCCTCTGCCACCTTGTGGGCTGCTGAAATTGTACACTTCCCAAGAAAACTGGTAGAACCGACCATGGGCCCGCGCGAGATATCGATATGATCACCGAGACGATAGAGGGTTACTCTTCCCTGGGTTTGCTGTGCAATGCTGGGCAACTGTTCGCTCTTGTATTTGGAATCCTTGAACATTTCCTGAGCAAGATCCTGCTGAACGTCCAGGCGTTCAATTCGCAGATCTTGGGCGGCCAATTTAACCATCTCTGCGGAAATGGCGCGCATCTCCTCCTTGGAGGGCTGCCAATTTTGGGCTTGCAGCACAATGTCGTGCACAAAGCTGCCCGATTTGACTAAAAGAAATGATTACTTCAATTAAAAATGTACCGTATTAATATTATAAATGATTTAAGCTTACTATTTGGTCCAGGAAAGCTGTGCAGCTGGAGGCCAGCCTCTGGCTTAAAAGCCCTGTTTAAGGCAGCTCCCAACATAAAGCTGCATGTGCGCCAAAAAGCTCTGCACGAAACAAGATGTGAAAATTAAAGCAATAAGAATATAATCCGGAGTAGGAGCACTTACTTATTGACTGCATGCGGCTCTGAAACATGGAAGTTCAGCAGCTGCAGGGTGCAGGATTCCTGCAGCGGCCGGTGCATATCCCAGGGCACACTGCCATCGATCAGGGCCAGCGCCGAACGCTTGCAGTGGCCCTCGCTGAGGTGCTGGGCACAGTTGTAGGGCGTGGAGATGTTGCTGTTCATCACCAGAGTCACGTCCTCGGGCAGGCCCAGGTACCGCACCTCGATCTTGTCGATGCGACCCACGGCATCCCGTTGCCGTCGCTGTTCCTGGTTAAAAAGGTCATTCCGCGTGGCTACAGAGGCAGAGCTGCCACTAAGTGTGGCTGTAATTAGTAATGGTGTTTATTACAGTTATTAAAACTCCATTTTCAACTTTGATGGTTCTAATTTTGGCTATATTCTCTAGATTAAGCTTTTTCTATACACCTGAGACGCCGCCAAAATGCCATCACTGAAAATGGCGCTCCGCTAAACGTGATCGGCTACCGGCATTATATAAACCACTTTCCCCGGTGTTTTTCAATGAAATATCTATTAATTAGTGTTACTTACCCTTAGTTCTGTATTGTTGCAGTTGCCTAAGCGCGCACCAACTGGTTTTATGTAATTTTGTGGCCGCCGACATTGCACTTGATGAAAATTTTTCTTCAGGGCTGCAGAACACTTGTGATGGCACTGCGAAAAGCTTATCGATGTGCGATAGATTACTGTAAAATCTATTGAAGCCGAGCTGAATGGTATATTTCCAGCTCCAAGATACGGTCACACTGCACCAATTTTGTTTGTCATTCCGGTCGACAAAAAATTCATAGAACTCAACTTCATTTTGCGATTTTAGTTGCAAACAAAAAGCACAGATAATGGATTTGGATATCAACCGCGACATGCCCCGTGCGGGCTTTAACTTCGACAACTGCAAGCGGTGAGTGGCGCCCGCGGCTAGCGGCAATCCTCAAGCGGCTTTTACTGACGAGACTCCCAAATCTCTTTTCGCAGCAATGCGACTCTTCTGAAGGGAGGCTTCAAGCCGCCGACCACCACCAAGACGGGCACCACCATCGTGGGCATCATCTTCAAGGATGGCGTTATCCTGGGCGCCGACACGCGTGCCACCGAGGGCCCCATTGTCTCGGACAAGAACTGCGCCAAGATCCACTATTTGGCCAAGAATATATAGTGAGTCCACAAGTCACACATATCATGTACTGCATATTTAACCTATACATCTCCCCCGTACAGCTGCTGTGGAGCTGGCACTGCTGCGGACACGGAAATGACCACCGATCTAATCTCCTCGCAGCTGGAGCTGCACCGCCTGGCCACAAAGCGCGAAGTGCGCGTGGTGGCCGCCAATGTTATGCTGAAGCAGATGCTGTTCCGCTACCAGGGCCACATCAGTGCCGCCTTGGTTCTGGGCGGTGTGGACAAGACTGGCCCCCACATCTACTCCATTCATCCGCATGGTAGCTCCGACAAACTGCCCTATGCCACGATGGGATCGGGTTCGCTGGCCGCCATGAGTGTGTTCGAAAGCCGCTGGCGCCCCGACATGTCCGAGGAGGAGGGCAAGAAGCTAGTGCGCGATGCCATCGCCTCCGGTGTGTTCAACGATCTGGGCTCTGGCTCCAACATCGATCTGTGCGTGATCCGCAAGGGCAGCGTGGAGTATTTGCGCAATCACGAGCTGGCCAACAAGAAGGGCGAGCGGCAGTTGGACTACCGCTTCAAGCAAGGCGCCACGCCGACTCTGCACACAAGCGTCAAGGATCTGCTCATCACCGAACGCGTCCAGGCGGTGGTGCCCATGGAGGTCTCCTAGACGACACCGTTTTTTCTACCTTTTCACGTACATTTATTATAACACGAGCTCGCGGCTCGGCGGATCTGCTTGGAGTGGTTCAATAAAAGAAGCCATGCTTCGGATAAAGTGAGTTTTTATTTTGGGCTTTTATATTTTAGACTAGCGATACTCCTCGACGGACGATGCTTTGGTCGATAATGAACACGTAACCGGGGATTCAAATGATTGATTATCATTGAGAGAGATTCTTGCTCTCTTAAGTAAATGAAATAATCATTCCTGACACAAACTAAAGTAATGATAATGGGTTATTTCTGCCCCGCTTGAGCTTAACAATTAATTTTTAGCTAATATCACAAGGTTTAGAGGGGTCAATTCCTAACAAGTTGAAGGCACTTTCCATCTCCTTATACTAACAGATTAATTGGCACCAAGAATTCACTTGATTGAGTCAAATCATACAGGCTCCCTTGCTCCTTAACACCCTAGCCTAGGCTACGATTAATCTAAAAGCTAACAAAAGTAGGGGGAGCATCAGCCACATGGTGCGATAGCCACCGGCGGATGCCCCATTTGGCGTGGGTTCTAGTAGGTGTGACACCGTCAGGCAGGATAACGCTAGATTCGTGGTGATCCTGGGCGATTGGGCGTTGATTAACGATGATATCTTCTCGGCCTCGCGGGCACAGGCCTCTAGCTGAAGCCGCGTCGGTCGCTTGACACTGCTGGCGGGCACCAGGGCCACAAAGATGCCCACTTCCATGGTGAGGAACCCTGTCATCTGGCACTCGCTGACCTGAACCAGTCCATCCAGTTGCTGGAGCACTCCATGCAGCGTCAACAGCGTGGTGCTCTGCGCCCTCAAGCCGTACATGGCACGATCGAACTGCTTCCGGGAGTATATGATCCGGAACGCTCCCCCAGCGCACAGGGGACAACAGGCGCCTGGGGGAACTATCAGGCGACAGTGCTTGGACACGGGAGCTGGACACACCACAGTGCGGCACCGCCTGCCCATGTCGCTGGCCAGCAACCCCACTTCTCGGCACCTTCCCACATAGTCAACCATCACGTATTCGGCACGAGCAGCAAAGCTGCTCTTGTAGGTCACTCCATTGATGCCGCACACGGGTGACGGCGAGGCCACTGTCCTGCTCGACTGGCAGGCAGACCAGTAGGCCACCTGAGCCTGGGGATTAACTTGCAGCATGGCACAGGCATTGGGATAAGTGCGTCCTTGGGTGTCGCATACCTCGCCCTGGTGGAACGAGGAGCAATTCGAGGCTGTGGCGTTGACTGTAACGGAAACCAATATTAATTCTTTAATTAATTAATTCTTTAACTCTCCAACTTACCGCACACATACTGCAGGCAGGGCCGCTGCATGCTGGCCAGGCACACCTTCCTCCTGTCCAGGCACTGCGTGCCCTGGGGACAACTATTCGGACCCGCTGCCTGGCAGGCATTCCGGGCATTGCAGGCCCCATAGACATAGTCGCCCTCGGGCAGATGACACTTGGCCACGCAGGCCGAGGGATAGGTGTTCCCGTTGGAGCCACAGACGGGGACATAGTGGGCGGGACAGTTGCACGGCAGGCTGGTGTAGCCGGAGTCTGCGAATCCTGGCAGGCGGCACTGCTGCTTGGTGCAGGTGATCTCGCCGGCAAAGCAGCTGCAGAGATTACATTCCAGATAGAAGGAGGCGCCATGACGATAGCTCCTGCCTCCCGGAAGGCTGCAGTGCGCGTGACTGTAGCTGGGTAGGGGTTGGCACTGCTCCAGGTGACCCTGTAGGCCGCAGGAGCAGACAATGTGCTCGGCCAGCGGCATTTGGCCCACCTCGATTTTCTTGTGGTTGCTCTTTCCCAGTCGCACATAGGAGCCGAAGGGCACAAAGAGCTTGGAGTCCTGTCCCAGGTTACAGCCAGGTATGCAGGAGTATCCTTGGTTTCCGCCTCGCTGCAGGATGCACACCTCACTGCCGTTGCAGGGTCTCTTGGAGCACGGCGAGGTGATGCCCTGGGACTCTTCTGCATTCGAATCCCCTGGCTTTAGGTAACCCTCCAGCGAAATGCACGGCAGAGGGGCATCTTCATCCTTTTCCTTCAGCCTGGAGCAGATATCCTTGGGTCTCTGGTGCTGACGCGTCCAGTCCAGACACTCCTCCAGGAGTTCGTGGCAATCCTCGCTGCAGATGCCATTGAAGAGATCCACGCGAGTGCAGGGCTTGAGCTGGAGGGCACAGACCAGAGCCTGCCACTTCTCCGGAGCACAGCGACTGGTGTTCTTGATGAAGAGTTCCTGCCCCAGGACCCTCACGGTTCCTCGCTGCTGCAGCAGCTGCAGATCCTCCCGAGCAGCCGCATCATGCTCGGGCGTGCAGCTCCGGAAGAGTTCCGTCGGCCGGTTGTTAAAGTTGGAGCAGAAGCTGAGACCCTGGCAGCCCAGCTCGCACGGAGCATCCACACTGTCGATGCAGCGACGCAGCTCTCGTTCTCCCGGCTGATCCATGCACTCGTTCTCAAAGCTGGACCGTGCATCCCACCAGTTGCTGGTGAAGATCTGGTTGCACAGGCGCCGGCACTTGTGGCTGCCAGCCTGCTCGCAGCACTGCCTCTTGGCCGCATCCATTCCCAGGTGATTGGGCTCCCCCAGGGTTACGCCTCCCTTGCCACCCAGGCGACCCCTCTGCGAGGCGGATCCTCCAGCTCTTCCCGATCCGCCGGGCACATAGAGTTTTCCTGTCACGGTCAGGAAGCACTGCCAGAAGGGAAGCTGCGGCAGAGGAGAGCCACAGCCGGCTGCCTCCAGGCGCGAGAAGATCACCTCGCTCCTCTCCATTCTGGTGGCATTCTGGCGCAGAAGATTGCGGCAGGTGTGCCGGCAGTGCTCCTTGTTGCTGTACTCACAGCAGGGTATATCTGTGGGAGGGTTAGTCAGAGTCAGGTTGGAGGCTGGAGATGGTTTAAGATGGAACTTACACTGCTCGGCATTGGCCAGGGGCGTCATGTCCGTGTGATTGTGGATGCACTGCACCACATCCGAGTTGCGCTCCCCGCAGGCTCCGTTGATGTCCACATGATCCTGGTTGTCATTCGAGGGCTCAAAGACAGCCCGACAGGCCTGGAAATAAGTATTTAAATTAATTTTTTCACAAACTAAGATTTATTTTAAATATAATTTCCCACCTCCAGACACTCGGAAGTGCGGGCCTGGCCGCAGCATTGATCCGCCGCCTCCTGGCGCTCCAGGCAGTCGTACAGCGTCTGCTCGTCGCTGCGCCGGCAGGTGGGCACAGGTGACCGGCTCGAGGAGGCGCAGGCATTGCGACAATGTGGCAGAACCCCAAATTGGCAGCAACGCCTGCCCGACCAGTCCGCACCGCGGGACACCGCTACAGGATGGGAATTAACTTGGTTAAATGGAGGCACTAGGGGAGGGAAGATACTCTTGGCAACACTCACCATCGAGGGTCTGGTTGATGCAGGTCCAGAACTCCACCTGGTGGAGTTGACAATACTTGCGCAGCTCCTCGCGACTATCCCCAGGGCCGCCAGTGGCATATTCAACCAGAGATAACTGCAAAAAATATGCATAAATTGCCATAGACAACAAGTTATTAATCGCAATCAGACTTAATCATTGGCGGAGCGATTAACCCGCTCCTGACCCGCAACCTGTTGGGGTCTCAAGTGCTCTCCAGTCTGCGGTATTTCAATTTGAACACTTGGAAAAATTTTGAGGTAGTAAAGGAATAAAGGGAAGCTTTGAAAAGGTATTCTTCATGAAGAAAAGAAGCTAAGAAAATGTATTCCTTAAGCAGAAAAGTACTAACTTTAAGTTAGTTTAATATCTTAAAATATTTATTATAATTTCGTTGTTATTTTAATCCCATAATTTGCTAGTTAAGGAATAATGGGAAGCTTTGAAAATGTATTCTTTAAGTAGAAAAGAAGCTAAGAAAATATATATTCCTTAAGCAGAAAAGTACTAACTTTAAGATAACATCTTAGAATGTATATTAATAATATCGTTGTTATTTTAATCCCATAATTCGCTAAGTGCTTGGGGTTAAATTCAGGGTCGAAAGAGAGTCTCAGGTTTTTATTTGTGCCCCCAAAAAACATGCAGGTTGCAGTTTCGTGCGGATATTTCTTCCTTTTTGAATTTTTTGTGGGGTATTATGTTACATTTGTGAATGCTGTTCTGTTCCTGACACCATCATAAATAACATTTTACAGCCTCATTCTGTATCTCTCTGTCTGTCCCACACTCTCTATCGATATGGAACCGGCCCAGGAAACTTCAATAACAAATTTCCAGGCTCATTCCCTTTCCAGGTCTGAGGCGGGCATATCTGCCACAGTAATCTGAGTAAAGCGATGTCTATCCCAGATGCTTCGTGTGCTTGTCGTCCTCAGAAACTTGTCTGGATCTTGAGCCTGGTGGCATTGCCATAAATACAAATTAACATAAACCCTGGGGCGTGCTTAGAAAGGGGTTTCAGGTGAATATATAATAATATTCTTAAAGTAAGGAGAAGATACTTTTAATATATATTTATTTCTACATTTTATTAGACTTTAACTAGTAATTTGGTTATAATTTTAAAAGTATCTGAGAGATTCTTAGGGGTAACATCATTAAAAAAAATACTCAAATAGTACCTCCCTTTTGGCATACCTTAATTTCCCTGTCAACGCTATTAATATCACCATTTAAATGGAATAATTCTACTAGTCCCATTTAATTACATGTCTTTATATAGTGGTTCCTCCCTCTGTGTTTATTCCAAATTGCATGTTACCCCTTTGCAGCTACGCCCCTGTCAGGTACGCACTTCTGGCATGTGTGTTCCTGGCTGGATTCCCCCCTCTGCGAGAGCTCTAAGCTCTCTGGGCCCTGTCTGTTGCAGTTTTGTTAATGAAGTGTCCGTGGCCATGTCACGCACTCCCACACACCGCAGTGGATAAATACAGGGCATCCCACCGGAATCCCGAGGACAACCTGCCCACCGCCTGGCACCATCAAGATAGGGATCCTGCTGCAATTACCACAAAAGACTATTTTGTCAATAATAAAATGAGCGTAAATTTTCACTTATCTCGGCTAGATTGTCGTCGTACGTCTCGGGTTCGACTTTTCACACATCCAGGGAATAATTCCAGAGTGGGGAGAGTCAGGTATCAAAGGAGGGGGTCTCCTATTTCTGATATTTCTGATATTTCTAGCATTTCTACGACACCCACTTGTAAAAAGCAATTCAAAAGTGGATTTAAGGGGAACGCCCATGGGAACCGAACCGGTCTCTATCTCTCTCTCTTATAGCCTTTCTGTGCATTATCCTGTTTGTCAGTTTCAATTTGGCCAAAAGATTTAATGCCTTCATTTGCATTTCTAAATGAAAAAATTGGCAAAACCCCAGCCCACTTTTCGTTTGGGAAAACTAATTGGTTTTGGGGGGAAAATTGTTATGATTACAAAGTTAAATGATGTCAGTGATTTGATTGCCCGGCATTGCCTCTAACTAAAACGGGGGCTAGGAGCTGAGCTGAGCCAGGCTACCGACACACAACACACTACACACACTAGACACTCACTCCTCATAGACAACAAATTGATTTTCAGCCGGCTTGGGTTTTATGAATGACTTTGAGTGGTAAACTGGTTGGTCTGGCTCTCAATAGGCACTGGGAAAAAATTATGTAAGTACTTCTGTAACTATTCTATATTAGTTTTATATAGAATTAAGTAGCTGGGATATTCTTTTATATAATTTAAATATTCTGTTCTTTAAAAAACAACTCTTTACTTAAGAAATTTCTTCATGAAATTAACCTATGCCTTGTAAAGTATAAATAAAATGTTATAAGCATTGTAAATTTCATTTAAATAATATTTCGAATATATATTAATAGTTTCTTAAGCCATTAAATATAATAAATTTAATTTAATTAATATTTAGAATATATATTAATAGTTTCTTAAGCCATTAATTTCTCTTTGATTTTTATACTAGACTTTGTTTGATAATTTCTTAATTACTTGCTTTTAATTGTTATGCAAAAAAAAAACTATGATAACAATGTGGTTTTCTTCACTGGATTAGACTGGGCCTTTGGCCTGAGTTTGGCTTTTGAGCCGCAATTACCTGTTGGCCAGTTTATGCTAATTAACAATGCAATTTGTACGGATTTTTCTTTCCTTTTTTGTGGCACAAGGCTCTGGCCGAACGGAAACACATTCAAAGTTCCACCGAAATCGAGGCGACCACTAAAAACCTGTCATAATAATTCTCGATGGCTTTCCATTCGTGTGACAGTCCGTCGGATCAACGCTTATTGAATTCTAAATGCATATTACTTAGTATGCACCACGGATCGCACCATTCATAAAGCGGCAAAGACGAGCCGTGGACACATTAAAATACCAGGAAATGCATCACTGTGTGGCTCGATCAGTAGTTTTTCCACCTTATCGGCTTGTCCAATCTGTATCTGATCTGCTGTCCGAGGTGTTCATACTGCCTATAGATGGCTGGCCAGCTAGCCCCTGGCTGGCGTTTAATATTTATGACAGACACACATCATTTCCCTTCGAGTTGGCTTAGGCGCCTGGCAGCACACACCGTCGTATAGGGTAGAAATAGTTGTGTTTGTAAATATTCGGATAGTAAATCTAATAAAAAAGGCCTCAAGGAAATTCATAAAAATTATTTACAATTTTATTGGTTTATATAAAATTTTTATACTCTTTCAAAGGCACTCTTCAAAGGCTTGTAATGCTAGGAAGGAGTTGTTTCCGACCCTATAAATCATATATATTCTTGATCAGTATCCACAGCAGAGTCGATCTAGTCATGTCTGTTTGATAAATAAAAATTGTTTTTTTTTTTCAAAATTTTCGAAATTTTATAAGGGGTTAAAATGGTTAAAAATTTACGAAAATTCAAAATTTGTTAAAATTTTAAATTGAGTATACAGATTTATTGAGCTAATAAAAATTAACATAGGAAAGTTTTCCGAATTTAAATGAATACTTTTTTGACTTAGTTGTGAGATTTTTAAACTATGATTTGTCTTAAAAATTGTCATATAAATATATTGATAAATATCGATTCAAAAAATTCAAATATTTTAAGCCTAGTTATGATCGATTTCCGATACGATCATATAATTTAATTGCAAATAGGAATAGATAATTTAACGTAGATATAAATCGTTATGTTGATTCATAAACAATTAAATTACATATTTCATATATTAATTTTTTAATAATAATAATATTAATATTTTAATTTTAATTGAAATATTTGTATATCGATACATGTACGATACTTTCGTTAGATATTGATATCAATATATTTATCACACTTTTCCAGTTTATTCTTTTTTTTCCGCGACATATAACCTATATAATAACCCTATTTATTGTACCCCTATTTTTTATAACACTATTAACCCTTTAATAACCCCTATTATTTACAATTCCTCATTCTTTATTTATAATTAACCACCAAAATATTGCCTATTTCCCAACCTAAATCATGCTTTTTTTACATATATTTTTCAATTAATAAACTTTACTATCGTGTCATAAAACTTTTGCCTCGAGCTGTAGATACCACCCGTTGCATCCACTGAGGCTGCACATTTCGTACGCATTTCTTGATATACGAGCAAATGCAAAGACGGACTTAAAGTTAAAACCGCCTTAAACCCGCCGATCGTCATACTTACATTCTCGCATGCTGTGCGACATGAGCCGAAGACCTGATTGCAACATGTGAAGATATCTGCAAGAGACGCAAAACAAACAGAAAATGAGCATGTTTCGAGATTGGGGAAAACAACAAGCCAGCGAGCCAGCGAGCCAGTGAGCCGGAGTGCATCGCATCAGGGTTTAATGGCTTGGCTCACGCATTTTGACACCACTCAGTAAATTAAAATTTAAATAAATGCCACGGCAGGGCAGAGTCAAAGCAGCACGATCAAGAGTCGCCACATGTGACTCTGCAGATGCACTTCCTCTGGCACAAATCACGCTGCGAATATTGGGGAGCGGGGATTCGCTTTTCGCACTAATTAGGTGGCAGGGTATCCGGCTTATCTGCAAGTTTCCCTGGTGACTGATTACTTATTAAGCACTTATTGCTTGTTTTTCTCCTCTTTTTTCCCTCCCCCCTTTTGGCTTTGGTTCATTTGGAAGATTGCTCATTGGGTGTTGGACTTTTCTGGCGAAAAGAAATGGGGGAGCTTGGTGGGATGTGGTCAGAGATGAGAGTGTGACACGATGTACGATCGGAGGAAATATATTCAAGAGAATATATAGATATATATTCAAGAAAATAATAAATAAAGAGAGATATAAATATTTACAATTTAATATTTATCAAAAGTTAGAGGAGTAATATATAGGTATATATTCAAGAAAATAATAAGTAAAGACATGTAAATATTTGAAAGTCTTCTAATTTATCAAGAGTTAAAATTCAAGTTAATATATAGATATATATTCAGGATAATAATAAGTAACGAGATATAAATATTTCAGCTAAAATTTTACAGATAAAAAACCCCTCAAGCTCCTTAAACCTTCAAGCTACTTATTTTTAATGTAGATTTGAAATATTTTTAATGATAATTGATAGGTATTTAGAGGAAATATTTTTAGAGCAAAAAGCAAGCCACAGAAATCTTCATAAAACTAAATATTTTTTAAAAAGTTTAAGCCTTTAAAAAGTATACCTTATCCTGAATATATATCCCCCATCAATAGTGAACTTGTTTTACCTGCCTTTACCTATAATTGGCATCATTCTGATTGCATTAAAGATTGAACAAGTAAGATAAGCCCCTTATCCTGGCGAGATGAATATGAATGAGTTTTAGCTCGAAGAGATCGAGTAATCGTGGCTTGCATAATGTAATTAATTTTATTTAAAAATCCCCCAAAGATCCCTTCACCATCTCTAGATGGAAGCGCTTCCCATGTCTGACATGTGCGACACATGTCCCCGATTCTCCGTGCTCCCATCTCCGGATCTCTTTTGGATCTTGTGGATCTCCCGGATCCGGGACGTGTGACAGGGAATGGAGGTTCAAAGAGTTTCGCTTTGAGTGCGTGAAAAATTTGAGTTTTTGTCACTTGCGAATGGAAATTGGAGGGGCTACTGAACTTCACAGAAGATCAAAAGCAGTGCCCATTAATTAAGTGTGCAATTGCCAACGAAGGATCCGGCTAAGATCTCCCCCTTGTCTAGTCACGTATTTTTGGCCCAGCCATTTTCATTTCGGCCAAGCGAGTCGTCTTTTTTTCACATTTCGTTATTTTTCTTTTTTTGTTCGGGTTGAGTGACTAATTTTAGCAGAATTTTACTTTGAAGTCCACCGAAATAAATGTTGGACGCGGCCTATGAACATTGATTTTGGGGGAATATGGAATATGGATTCAAATATGCGAATGCGAACGCGAAATGTGTGACAAATGGTTTGGAAAATGCCATCATTTGAACCCCATTCGATTTTATTCTAATTCTGATTCAGTTTCTTTTTTTCTCAGTTGCCATTTATTTATAAAACTGTTAATGTTTTCATTTGTGCCTCGCTCCGGCATAGTGTGCCGTTGAGTGCTATTTTTATTATCTTAGTTTCAGTTTTAGTTGCAAAGTTGCGCAGTCTTTTGGCGGCTTGTTCTTACTGTGGCCAATGATCTAAGTTGGCTGTCAACGCACTATACGGAAAATAATATTTTTAAGTTATTAAATGTATTAAAATATGCTTTAAAATATTCGAAACAATATTTTGTAAGAATAAAAGCTTTAAATTTAAAGTGGCTTCCTGTTTTCCCATTATAATTTTATCATGAAGATATGTCTTTAAATTCTTCTTCAAAATAGAGAGCGAAAGCTACTGTTTTTATATTACAAAAAAGGTAAATATATTTTAATTTAAAAAATCCAAATTTAGATCACATATTTCACACATTTCCCTGTAGAATTTGATGTCATAAAACAAACTCATTTTAATCTCAAAGTGTATATATCAAGTTGATGAAAATGAAAATTTCTTCTATGGAATGGGGCGTCTTCTATAAATAAAGAAATCCCCTGAATGCCGGTCTTCGATTCCGATTCGCTGGCCCATGTCAAGTGTCACAGCTGATTTGTCGCTGCGAAGTTTTCCGACATTCGCGTAGATACATATATACATATATACATATATACGAGAAACTTCCATCGGAGACCCATTGGATGACCGACCACCCATTTGATTAACGTGAATGCAGCAGAAATGAGTGTTTAATAGGCTTTTTTTATGGTCGCAACGCATCTAATGAAACAATCGAGAGTCATTTGTATGCAAAGCATTTCAAAGGCCGCGCAATTCAAATGATTTCGGATGCATAACACCACTTGCCGGGGGCTTGAAGGAATTTCCTTTTGCGAAAAACAAAAGAGAGCCGGCGGCGGCGGCGACATATACGAGCAGGCCATAAAATTTCATTGGAAATCTAACACATTTATCATACACACACTCTGGCACCCAACTCAGTCCATAATTCACCCGATCTTGGGAGTTAATAAAACAGACAGAGGGGAATCCCTGGAGAAGGGCGATTCCGAAATCCCGAAAGCCTTATGCTGGCGCCATCAGGCCAGCTTTGCCACAATTTAAACTAATTTTCAACACAGTTTCAATTTATGCTTGATTCCTACACGCATTCGCCAGATACATTTACAGATACAGCTAGAGATACACAAGTATCTGGAAAAAAAAAATAAAAACAGTGGCATCATCATCAGCACTTTCAATTAAAACATTTCGTTCGCGCTCAGAAAGAAAATTATTGCTTTTGATTAAGTGAGTGGCTGCGAACCGAAGCGGAGTGTGCTTCCATTTAAATGCAAATCCAAGTGGGCGTGGTCGCGACTAGTATTTATATTCCTATAGCTATATAGCTGACCAGCCCTAAAAATGCGGGTCCCCTGAGAGAGGGAGAGATATGTGAATGAAAGTCACAACGTTAAATATGATAATGTTTGGTAATTACATTTTTGACTTCGATTATTAAGAGGAAAATTAAACAAATAACCAAGGGAATTTATTGAAACGAATGGTTTTTAATTTATGAAGATAGATGTGAAATATGGCATATACATTTCTGATAACATTTCATCAAAACAACTTGTGCATTTTTGCATTTCATTATATTGAGGGAACGAGTAGCACACACCTTTATAAATAAGTTTTCTACCAAACAAACACGAATACTGTACAATCAATCAAAGTAGCGTCAACTTGTCATTTATTATTATTACCCTTAGAGAATATTAAGTATTTTCAAGACGTATTTTATTAAAAGATGTTTTTTAATGAAATTTGTGTTTGATAATATGATTTGATTTTCTTTAGAAAATATAATAATGAATAAAGAACATATTAACTTTTTAATATAAAATTTTAATAATAATTATTCAATATTTGATTGATTCAAATATATATATATATAAAAACAAAAAAGGAAGCAATAAACTGAAATTCCTATTCCCCTCTTTAGACAATATCCATTATAGCACAGTCAAAAATGTAATAAAATTTGTTCGGATATCTTTTCCGTTTTAAATTTTATTAGGTTAATAATTCTGCATACTCAATTTAATAAATTAAAATTTTTTTCCTATTTTTGAAAGTTTATAACTTATTAAAAATTTTGAAAATTAATTTTTGACCTGAAATGGCTAGATCGATTCGCCTGCAGATGCTGATTAAAAATATATATGATTTATAGGGCCGAAAATGATTAGATTGGAAGCTTTTGACTAAAATTATAATGCAGAAATATAAAAATGCCAAAACTATTTCAATCTAGAAAATTTGTGTAGCAAAACATAATTTAAAATAGGTAGTTATTTTTGTGCAAGGAAATAATGAAATATTTATTAAAAGTATATAATATTTATAAAAATTATACAAGCATTTCCCCACTATACCCTGTCAAAGCCATTTATCATAAATTATTTTTTTTTCACTCCTCTGATAAGAGGCTGCCTTTGAAGGGCCCGCCAAAGGTCACTCTACTGGGTCACCCCTTTTGTTATCAACTCACCAGGCGATTCTCCAGACGCTCTCACAGTTCCCAGAGCCGCCGTTTCGGAGCTATCGATGGCCTCGCTGGTGTCCGCCTCCAGCCAATCGTAGTCATCCGAGTCCAGGCTCACCGAAGACGCCTCCGTTGGTCGCCTGCCATTCTTCTTGGCTCCTCCTCCTCCTCCTCCTCCGGCCAGGTGACGCTGATGGTCCACGGAGGCATTGCTCTTGTTGGTGCGCCGTCGCACCTGACGCTCCGTGGAGTGCAGGTGATCGTTCTTGGTGCTCTGATTCTCCTCCAGCTGGCGGACGGCACTCACCACGCCGAAGGGCAGCAGGAGCAGCAGGATCGCCCAACTAATCGGAAGCATTTTTATCGCTATTTCCTGGTTGGAATTTTCGCTCACTGATTCACTTTGTCCTGTAGTCTATGCCGATTGTGCTGAGTGCATTTTGTGCACACGCACTGATAAGTCAATCCGATTGAAGGAAATGCAAATGGAAATGGAAAGGAAAATGAGTGTGTCACAAGTGCAAGTCAAAGTTTAGCTGGGTTCATCTACATGGCCAACGTGCATCCGTATCCGTTCGATAAGGCAGTGTTTTAAAATATAAGCAAATTAATGTTTTCTACACAGAAAATAGGGAGGAATAAATGAATATATTTTACGAGAATTTGGAATTAGAAATTAAGCTTAAAAGTATGATTTTCCTTACTAAAAAACTCTATTAATTTAAACAATTATTTTGAAAATGAAAATTCTGAAATATTTGATTTCTTTAAATCAATATTTTTTTAATATTTTATTCATGGCAAATATGAATCTATATAATTATCGGCAATCACTATCTTTTTGGGCATCATATACCCTCAAGAATACCTAAAATATTCGCCTTATTTAAATCTATATAAATGAATTTTTGTATATAATATTTTGCAAGACAAATCAAATTAATTATGCATTCTTCGAGTGTATAATATTTATGTTCTCTCTGCCTGCGATGCTCGTTACTAGATAGTGATTGAAAAAAAGCACAGACAAAAAATGAAAAGCGATTAAAGTTAATGTTCTCCATGCCCGGGACAAGGGACTCTATTGATAGGAAGTTGAGCTATCTGCTGAAATATACATAAAACTCGAGTGTGGAAACATTCGGATTCGGAGCACGCCTTCGCCTCCGTCTCCACCACCGCCTGCGCCACTTGTCCACTTGTCCACAAAGCTGTCACACAGTAATTAAGCCAATTGACCTCGCTTGGCCGGCAGGCAGTTTGGCAAAGCGTTCCTTCTTTTCCACAAAGCCAAGTGGCGAAGGCAAAACGCAAACGCAAAGGCACAGGCACAGGCAATGGCGACAACATTTTATTAAATGTGAAAAAATATAAATAAATAATATCAAAAAGCGCCGGTAGTGGTAGCTGCCGACAAACAAAGTGACACAAACGGAGGGGGCGGGGAGACCTGCACTAATGATGAGACTCGTTTCGGGCTTGGGTACTTCAAGAGCGCCCCTCGCCCCAGACCCTTGCTTTCTCGGTGTTTTTCGCTTAGTGTCCTTGCACTTTGCACTTTAAAAATATGCTTTAAATTGCTGAGGTATTGTTTAATATTCATTTTTAAATTTAGAAATCTTCAGCAACTAGAAGATACTAAAATAAATATTATAAACACTTTATTAAAGGCATGAAAAATTATTACAAATTAAAAATGTTTGAATCTGCAATGGCATTTAATTTTTTTTCTTTTTGGATCATTTAAACACATTTAAGTCATCGTCTTTAACTCAGAATCTCTTTAATAGAGCACAAATCTACTCTAAACTTTATTTTATTTTTTTCTAAATATTCTTTAAATGTTTTTAAAGCAAATAAAGAATTTTTCTCACAATTATATGCATTGAATTTCTTTTAACAATATTTAAGTCATCGTCTTTAATTCAGAAGCTCTTTAATAGAGCACAAATCTACTCTAAACTTTATTATATTTATTTCTAAATATTTTTTAAATGTTTTTAAAGCAAGTAAAGAATTTTTCTCACAATTATATGCAGTGAATTTGGGGCTTTCTTTGCTTTTTCCAGTGCTTGTCGTCTGTGCTTGTGTCAAAGCGCATAGCAAAGCAAGCGGGCGGCGGCGACAGCGAAAGCGAGTGGGGTTCTGTGGGGGGCGGGAGGTGGGAGGCAAAGTAAGTGGTGGGTGGTTGGGTGGTTGGGTGGCTCGACTGACTGTGGGTGGTGCCCGGCTATCAGCGCTGAGTTGAGCGGTGACTGTGCTTTGATGTCTTTCTAATTGCATATTTTACAGCGCCAGGGAGTCGAGGCTCACACTCGCATCCCAGCCCTGATGCAGTGCAGCTGTATCCTGCAAAAAGGATAGCACTTTCGGCGAGAGTGGAAAGTAGAGCTATTTGCTGTGATGTGGATGCCTCCGCATACGCCCCCGCCCGTCCTGCCCCTCCTGGGGCCACCAGCTCAAAGACGCTGTCATCCAAAGTGGACCAGGACCTGGTTGGTTTGTCAACTTCAGCGTCAACGTCAGACGAGTGCATGGACGGGAGGGAGTCCTGGGTGTGAGTGTGCGGGAACACAAAGGCTAAGACAAAGGCGGCATGTTCAAAAACTAGACAAATATTAACTCATATGCAGCTTGAGGTTGAGCGGGGAGTATGCCTTTGTCTTTGGCGAACTACAGTCCAGCTTCCCAGAAGTGGAACTGGGAGTCTGAGTTAGCTTCAGACCTTAAAGTTGACAATTTAAATATGAATTTATATAGAATATTTCACAACTGCTATTAAATTTTATATCAACAAATATTTATAGAGCATGATTCTTTATTTAGATGACCATCTTTCTACCTATTATTATAATTATTATTGTATATATTTAATTAATTAATTTTAAGCTTTTTCTGTTCCTCCAAATTCTTGTTCAATTTAAAGAGGCTCCACTGTGTCTGTGTGATTGTGGCTGAAACTTCTCTTTGATTGCAATGGGAGAACAATATGCATCACACAGAAAATGGCGCCACTTTGGCCAAAAGGGATGCAAAAAGGAGCCGCAAAGGACTCCACAACAACTACACTCACACGTTGCACTTGCACACACATACACACACCCACACACACACCGGATAATCACTTGTCGTTTTGATTTATTTACCGGGTTCACTGAGCTTTCACTATTATACTAGTCTCTGTTCTCAGATTAAAAGTGGTTAAATTAATTAAACCGACTCTCATTTAGTGTCACTTTAACTTAGTGAAATTGGATATTTTTTATTTCGCATTTAAAAAAGCTTCGCGCGCGGCATTTGAAAGACGCTCCGCGGCACAACCGCTTCCGTTGAGGGAAATTTTTGTTTTGAAACTGCACGTAGTAAGGTTGTTGAAAATTTATCAATATATCGATATTTTTCCTAAAATGATATATTTATATCGTGGTATTCTGTTTGCCCAAATATCGATGTTGCGATATTTTTATAATATAAATAAATAGTTTAAAAAATAATAATAATAAATACTACAAATATTAAATATTAATCTCAACTTGACTAATTATTTCGGAATTCACACCGGCCGATAAAATGCTGCCAATGCAAGGGAAATCGATGTAGGAAACTACCAAACGATGTTCCGATACTATCATTATCGATATTTTACCACCTCTAGTAGCCGGCAAAGTTTGCGTGCTAATTCATTTTATTTAATTACTTCATTTACTCGCGGCACTTGACAGTAATGCCTATTACGTAATGGAGGCAATTACCTTTGGAGTTCTGACCATCAGTGACACCTGTTACCAGGAGCCGGCGAAGGATAAAAGTGGCCCAAAACTGGTAAGGCTCATCGGTGACACCTTCCAGAACGCCGATGTGATAGCCAGCGTTGTGCCGGACGAGCAGCAGCTCATCCAGAGGGAGCTCCACAAGTGGATTGCTCGGGACGATCTGCGTGTGATCCTAACCACCGGTGGCACTGGGTTTGCCCCGCGTGATGTGACCCCAGAGGCGACAAAGCCGCTCCTGGACAAGGAGTGCCCTCAACTGGCCCTGGTTATTGCCCTGGCATCGTTGCAAAAGACCAAGTTTGCGGCCCTTTCCCGGGGAGTCTGTGGCATTGCTGGAAACACGCTAATCCTCAACTTTCCGGGCAGTGAAAAGGCCGTGACCGAGTGCTTTGAGGCTGTCAGCGAGTTGCTGCCACATGCCGTCCATCTCATCGGCGACGAGCTGGCTCTAGTAAGGAAAATCCATGCGGAAGTCCAGGGAATTCAATCCCAATCCGAATCTACCGTCATTGCACGATCTGCCCATGTGTGTCCCCATAAAACGGGAGCTGGCAGCGACACGGATCGCAATTCACCTTTTCCCATGTTGCCAGTCCCAGAGGTGCTCTCTATCATCTTCGATACGGTGAAAAGGACCAGCGATCTGGAGAAGCTCCTGTGGCAGCAAACCTCGCCGGTGAACATACCGCCCTTCAGGGCCTCCATTAAGGATGGCTATGCCATGAAGTCAACTGGTTTCTCCGGTAGCAAGCGCGTCGTGGGCTACATAGCGGCCGGATCTGCGCCTAATGCTGATCCTTTGGCGGAAGATGAGTGTTTCAAAATAAACACGGGAGCTCCGCTGCCCCTGGAGGCCGATTGTGTGGTGCAGGTGGAGGACAGCAAGTTGCTGCAGCGAGACAAGCATGGGCAGGAGAGCCTGGTAGACATCCTGGTGGAACCACTGGCTGGACTGGACGTGCGAGCCGTGGGTCACGATCTAAGCACCAAGGATCGCATATTCCCCTTTCCAGATGCCTCGTCCGTGGTGGTCAAATCCCTGCTGGCATCTGTGGGCAAGCGGTTGACTGTGCGACGTCCCAAGGTGGCCATAGTGTCCACGGGCAGCGAGCTGCTGGCTCCCCACGATGAGCCTGTGGCGGGTAAGATCTACGACTCGAATACCACCATGTTGGAGGAGCTGCTGCTGTACTTCGGTTTCGATTGCATTCAATCCACGGTGCTGAGCGATAGCTTTGATGAGACTAAGCAAGCGCTGGCCAATCTCTTCGAGACGGTGGACTTTGTCATCTGCAGCGGCGGCGTCTCCATGGGCGACAAGGACTTTGTGAAGCCTGTGCTGGAGCATCTTCAGTTCAAGCTGCACTGTGGCCGGGTCAACATGAAGCCCGGCAAGCCCATGACCTTTGCCAGCTGGAGACAGAAGTACTTCTTCGGTCTGCCCGGGAATCCCGTCTCTGCCTTTGTCACATTCCACCTGTTCGCCCTGCCCGCCATCCGCTGGGCAGCCGGCTGGGATCGCAGCAAGTGCTCCCTGCCCGTGATTCAGGTCAAGTTGCTTAACGAGCTGCCGTTGGATGGTCGTCCGGAGTATGTGCGCGCCTCGGTGATTTCCAAGGCGGGTGAATTACAAGCCAGGATCGTCGGCGATCAAATCAGCAGCCGCCTGCAGAGCATTGTGGGCGCTGATGTTCTCATCCATCTGCCGGGCCGCACATCGGAGCGGACATCAGCTAAAGCCGGCGAGGTTTTTCCGGCCTCCGTGCTACGCTACGACTTTATCTCCAAGTACGAGTGAGATCATGACAATACGATTGATGCTACAAACTGGTGCT
Source organism: Drosophila bunnanda (assembly GCA_035046265.1). Taxonomy (NCBI): domain Eukaryota; kingdom Metazoa; phylum Arthropoda; class Insecta; order Diptera; family Drosophilidae; genus Drosophila; species Drosophila bunnanda. The sequence continues at coordinate 13,705,286 of JAWNOB010000075.1, forward strand.
GGGACCCCTCGAATGTTAGAAAGACAAGACATGCCTTCCTAGATTAGCACAAACAATTTATTGTTTCATCATGTGTCGCAACCATGAAGTCTAGAGTGTTCAAAACACTTTAGCTCTTATCTGTGCGTGACATATGTACATATAGATTGTTTTATTTATCTATAAGTACACATAATACGCATACATATATATTTGTATGCTTCTTCACGATGTTATCTGATTTTATGCGACTTATATCACTGATTTTAGTGTATTTTAATAAAGTAAAAAGAATGTTTTATTAGCTGAAGGTTTTTATACCTAAAACGGGGGCGCGGAAAATAATAATAATAATAATATATGGAAATAATAATATGTTAGGAATATATTTGTAAATATTCAGTATTCATGGGTTATGATAAATTAAATTAAATAATGTAATTTCTTCTTTTGTACTATTTAAAATTTAAATTTAGATATGAATCAAATTTGAAATGTAACGATTTTTACGAACGAAAACAGTCACGATTTTTGATCAATTTTACATTGAATTTTACTTGACTTGTTCTCACTTTTCATATTCCGAATTCTACGCGACTGCTTGCTCCGTATACAGGACTGCTTTGCCAGAGTAGAGTTGCCATAAATTTTGAAATCCTAAAACTACACTACTCCGAATTTAAATTTTTGGATTCTCAAAAATATATGTTTTCAAGGATCCAAATTATAAAAGAAACTTTGGTTTAGAAATTATTTTTTTAAATATTCTATTCTGGAAACCTTTTCATGCTAGATTAATTATAAAAAACACGAGAGAAAGCTAACTTCGGCATGCCGATGTTTGTATACCCTTGCAGATTGGAATTCGATCATTAATAATTAATACAATATAAATTATATACATTTCTGCAAAAAATCTAGGAAGTAATATATATTATAATAGTTTCTATGGCAGCTATATATATCATATAGTATTCCGATTTTTATAAAATTAAATCCAAAATTCTAGAATAATAGAAAATGGCTACATTTGATGAAAATCTGGTGATTACTGGAAGAATTAGAATTTTTAATTGTATTAATTTCTGGATCGTTCCTATGGCAGCTATATGAAAAAGTAGTCCGATTTTCATAAAATTAAATCCGATTAATACAAAATGACTATATTTCGAATTTGATGAAAATCTGTTGAAAACTGGTAAGATTATAATTTTTTTTCTAAAAATTTTCCGATCGTTCCTATGGTAGCTATATGATATAGTCGAGCGATCCGTCCCGTTCCGAGATATATACGAGTGAGAGTATCTAGAAGACTAACTGGAATGCTTTATTAAGATAGCTTCAAAACTGAGAGACAAGTTTGCGTAGAAACGGACAGACGGACAGATGGACACACGGACATGGCTAGATCGACTCCGCTGTTGATCCTGATCAAGAATATTCTATATACTTCATATGGTCTTTCACTGCGTTGCAAACTTTTGATTGAATTTTGAATACCCTGCAAGGGTATAAAATTCGTTGGAAAATGTTCCTAGAGATGTATTTGTTTTTTGTTGTTGTTTATTTATTTTCGAATAATTTAAATTCACATACATATAAGTTTACATATACATTTCTCATTCATATGAATATAGGTTGTTCTGTAGTTTGTATGTATGTGTATATTTATATTTTAGGTGGTGTTACTCCTCAATTTAAGGTTTAGCTTCCAGCAGAGTCCCCGTAAGGCTACAATAAATAAACACTATCTGTAGGAAATATACTTGTATATATATGCAGTTTTGTACATTTCGCTTTGCTATCATATTTTTTTTTGTTTTTGGTTTTTTTGTTTTTCGCGTGCACACTTCATGTTCTTCGAAGAATTGTAAAGTAACAATGTTTCGCTTAAATCGGAGGTATTTCAGCATTTATCCTGTTGTGTTTGTTATTTGGGTTTATTCGGTATTTTCTCCGTGTCAGCAAATGTGGTTCTGTGATTCGTCTGGCTTTCGGACAAATTGAAACAATTATGTAGAAGGATTGTTTAGAAAAAACTTGTACAAGTAAGTATAGAGTGTATAATATATAGTATGTATATATATATATATATATTTATTTATTTGCTGGCTCCCTAGAGTATGTACTTTTTTTGTCTAGTTAACACGTGCAGTGCTATGTATTCATTATGTTTTCAAGTCTTTGTTAAAGTTTAAATTACACACATTCAGTTTTGTATTCGTCTGCGATATTTATACGGATTAAGTAGCATATTTTACACACATTATAAGGACAGAATTCCCATAATTCGTACGACAACACCGAAAAAACACACGCATAGATTTATGAGAAAGAAATCGGCAAACCCTCTTAACTCGCAGTGACTCTCCACCCGTAAATTCTTATTATCCTTGGAATACTCGTTGTAAGCACATACAAAATAGGCCAAAGTGCTCGAGAAAAGGCTCCCCCTGGCATCCCTCGATAGACGTACTCGGTTGGAAGGAATATTTAACTTAACAATTAGCATAAGTTCTCTTTCCAGTCTTCCCCCTTGGTTCTGTGGGAGAAACTGTCAAACCGTTGACGACGACAAAACACACACACACACAGGACACGGCAGGATCGAATGGCAAAAGGACAACAGGACGATGGCAATTTGTCAACTGTCGCCGGCATAAAAGAGCGACTCCTTCTAGGACCTGGCATGATTGACGACCATTCACCTATACGAATATTATTCCCCGCCCGGTGTATTCATAATTATTTAAGAAATGCACACTTTGAATACCTAACGGCGGAGCAAAAAGGAGCAAAAGGCAGGCTCGATTGAAATGTCAACAAGTCTCGGTGACAGTTTTGATCCTTTCGGTTTCTCCCCTCCCCCAAGGACCCGCTCTCGAGAGATTGCACAAAATGCACAACTTAAGGAACAAAACAAAAGTCCGTTAAATTAAATTACCCACAAAAACACATTCAATTATCAAATGTTCGTGGGCAATTTTTCGAAGTTTCTGTCGTTGTGTAGGAACTTTTGATTGAGCTTCTTTTGGAGGGCAAGTTAATGCTTAGTTAAGTAGCTGCAGCCAGTGTATATATATATTACTCTATATATATATATATAGGTGAGATTTGTTTGATTTCGTTATAAGCTTCGGAAAATGCAATTGGAAAATTCACACAGACACACAATGGTTACACACGGTTACGGTAGAACACCTATTATCAGGGGTGTCCAATAAAACTAACAGAAAACTTGTTACATCCTTGTTCCTTTTACAGAAATCAGAGGAACAAAGGAGCAAGGGAGCTAGGAAGCTGGGGAGCTGGGGAGCTAGGAAGCTAGGAAGCTAGGAAGCTAGGAAGCTAGGAAGCTGGGGAGCTTGGGAGCTAGGAAACTGGGGAGCTTGGGAGCTTGGGAGCTGGAAAGGCTTCGACTGGACACCCCTGATCTATATAGACGCTGTGCGGGGGCAGCAAATCATAACCCCAATGGAGGAGGGCCTAGCGGATGTAGTGCCACATGGCCGTCGGCTTCCGGGCATTGTTAATCATGTCGTGCCAGTGCTGGCACCCAGTTCCGCTCTCCTGAGGCCCCAGGCCGCAGCACCCAATTTCCGTGGCCTCGCTCCCGGCGCCCACCACGTAGATCTGCAAGACAAATGAAATGAAAATGAAAATCAGATATCAGGGGTGCTGGGTGAGTTTTTCAATTAAAACACACAACGATGGGCACCGCCATTAAGCCGTGGCTATGGCCAAGGAATTAGCAGCAAGGCTGTTAAAAACGTCGGAGGCCAGCCGGTTTATGGCCACCAAAAAGGTTAAAGGTTACGTTACCTCAATGGCTGCATTGTGGAGATAATTTGATTGCAAATTAAATGTGAATGCCTCGTTCCAGATGGGATTGGTGGGATCGTCGGACTTTGTGATGCTCGTCTTTTTCTTCTTGATGCGCTTGCCGTTTTGAATCAGGTAAATCTGTATAGGGGAAAATTCATTAAGTTTATGAGGCTTTGATGCACAAAAAGAAAATGCTTAATATTTTTGTGCTTTGTAAAAGTTCAAAGGAAACTATAATAAAGTAATTTTTAAAATATTTAAAATATTATAATTACCCCTAAATAAAATCAAATTAAAAACAGTTCGAATATTATTAAAATTACAATTAAATGTATGTTTATATTATATAATTATATTATTATTTATATTATATTTAGCATTTTATAATAGTTCTATTAAATATCTTTAATATGAATAAGTTTAATTTACTATTACATTTCTCATGCTTTCAATAATTATCCTTTAGTTATTTTAAATGTTTAAGCTTTGCTCTACTATAAAATCGATTTAAAATTCATATAATATATAATATATAATATATACATTATTTGTACTATACCCACCTTGACATAGGGTTCCTGAACCGTATCCAAATTCCTTGCCTTCATTATTACCACCGTCAACCGCTCGGCCTGTGGCAAATAGTTCAAGGAGCAGAGCAGCTCCGGTCGATCCTCCTTGGGCTTCTTGGTGCGCAGCAAGTCACCCCAAATCTTTCAAATATATTTTATATATATATATTCTTCACAGTGTATATGCTGAAACTTACCTCCACCGACTTGGACAGATCCAGGCCATCCACGGAGATGCGAACCTCTCCAATGATGTCGTTGTGCGAGTAGCGATCGTAGTCGAGCACCTGGAGGATCAGCTCCTTGCCCTGCAGCTGATCGCGGGAAACCGGAAACTTGAAGTGCTGGTCAAAGTAGGGGTTCGACTCGCCCCGATGGATGTGCGTCTGTCGCTTTCGGCTGTCCACTTCCGGTTGCAGCATCAGTCGAACGTAGGGATCCCGGAAGCCGCCCTCCTCGATGGGACTGAGATTGTGAGCTGCAGGTTTACAAAATATTAAAATATATTAAGTAAATCTTAAGTTTAAATATTATATATTAAAAACCCACCTTCAATCAGATGCACCGTCAAATCAAACAGGTGATAGTCATACTTCACGCGCAGGTGCAAGCGTCCCACGGCATGACTCGACTCCGGCGCTGTCAGATACACGGGTCCGTCCGGCAATCGATAGAGATCCGGCTGCAGGGCGCCCAATGGCGAGGCTGGACCCATGGCAGGATCCACTCCGGGCTGCGATCGCGGCGGTATCAGCAACGGCGACAGGCACCGACCACCGCCCACGCCCACACCCTTGCCAGAGCCACAGCCCGAGGCACCGGCCAGAGAGGCCAAGCTGCTCTGGGAGGGACTGGGCGTCCTCATATCCCCCGGATCCACGGAGTGGGCAGGACTGCCGCAACGGGCGTCCAGGGAAATGGTTCGCATGGGACTGGGCGACCTGGCCAGATGGTGGGGAAAGGCCGGCTCGCTGGGCAGCGAGCTACGTCCATCCGGTCCGAAGGTCCTTATCTGTGGAGAGGAGCCGCGATGACCCTTCCGTAGGAAAAACACGAACACAAAAGTAAGAAAACAGAAAAGGGAAAACGGAGGGGGGGAAAAATCCCACTCACCGAATGCCTGGATGGGGCACTGTCCACGCTGCTCTGGCTGGAGATGGACGGCGTGCGTTGGAGGCGCGGCGGGAAGGAGCGACTCTGGTGGTGCAAGTGCAGCGGACTGTGGAACACCTCGGCTGGTCCACGCAATATATCCGTTCCAGTGGCCGCGACGGCGCCCATGTGATGATGATGATGATGGTTCATCCCTCCGTGCATGCCATGCATATGGGTGGCCGGCTGGATGGGCTGGCACTCCTTGGCAATGGCCACCTCCTGCGGAAATGCAAACGTAAGGAGTGAAATGCTTATTAGTGGACTTGGCCAAGGGGGATTCCCCCGCGCGGGGCTATAAGAACCTCCGAGTCCGTGGGCAAATCACAGCTGTCGCTGACACTACCGGCCGAAACGCTGCCGATGCCGCTGGTGGTCGATGTCACCGACGATGCCGATGGCGGCGGCGTCATGGGCTGTGGCGGCGGTGTGGTGGAGCTACCCGAGATCCCATCGCCCGTGGGCAGGATGTGCACCAAGCCCGGCACCCCGGCGGTACCATTGCCACCGCTCGCGGACGTTGTGCCGGAGGTGGCACTCCCGCTGCCGCTGCCGCTGGGAGTGCCCTCATCCGCCGAATTCCGGTCGAGCGTGACCCGACGCACCGCTCCCACGCGCTCCTTGGCCATCCGGGACCAGGACTCGATGCGCTTGTGGGCCAGCCAACAGGCTGCCGGACCCAGGCCGCTCATCTTTTACCCAATTACTGAGTGGGGGCTGTGGCTATGCGAGAGCGCTCCTTTTACTTTTATTTGTGTTATATTTCAGCAGGGGAAGATGGGAGATGCTGTTGCTTGGCTACCTTTCAAAATTTTGTGGGCAAAAAAGGAACCATTGCTTCAATGCTCTTTGCTTTCTGTGCACTTGAAAAAATACCCTTAATTCATTAAGATTTTATTACCAAAAAACTGAGATCACAAAAGAAGAGAAGTGAGATTCAAAAAAATTATATAAAATGCCTTTATAAAATCAACAAACATAATATAAAATGCCCTTTAAAATGCAGAATTTAATTTTTATGATAAATACAATGCCATCACGTTATGTTTTTAAAAAATTATAAGTTAAATATCTAGTAATCTATATATATATTTATATAAATATATAAATAACAAGAGTAACTAAACTTCGTTTTAAACATTTCAAATACATCCATCACTTTCTTTTAAAATCCCATCATAATTTCCAAAAATTCAAAAAAAAAATTCCAGCATTTAGGCCATCAAAACACCCCATTTTCTCCCAGTGCACCCACACAATTGACCGCTGTTAATCCGCTTAGGCAAATACACTCACACGCCGTTGGATTTAAGCTAACCACCAGAGAGGAAATGAGGAAATGGACAGGATGAGATGAGTTGATGCCGGGCACGAGTGCGGTTTCAGGTTGAACTGGCCTTGAACTGGCATTAATTATGTTTCAATTTTGCTGCACATCTCCCCAATGAAAACAATCCGTATCTTGGACAAGTTATTTTTACAATTTTTGTTTCAGAAACATTTTCTTTTGCAAATGAGAAGAGCCGCATCCTGAAGCTGTGACGCACTGCGAGGTTGGATGGTCACTAGTTAGCTCGCTCAGCCGGAGCCTTTATTGAGCAAATGAAAGGACCTCAAGGACCAGAGGAAGCTGGAACGGAATGAATACCAATCTGTATAGCTATGGCAACTGCACCAGCGAACATTGTGCGTCAGAAGGACGCTGGCTGGGCCGCTAATCAGGCTCTAAGTAGTTTCTGTCGTCATCACAATAATGTCAAGGTGTTCTAAGCGGATAAGGACTAATTATCCGGAGAGGAAATGCCAGGAGAAAATGCGGAAAAAAGCCTTTCATATTTACACTAATTTAACTAATTAAAGCTGCCTTTATTTCGATGTTTATAAAGTACTATATTCTAGCAGTTTGACAGGATAAATATACATTTTAAGCATCTATTTCAAGCATCCTTTGTAAAGCCTTTAAAGTCGCGAACAACTGCATGGCTGCTGATGCTAATGAAAGTTTTATTTTAACCGCTTCCTCGTGGAAACTTCTGGCCAACTTCTGGTTAATATTAGACCAAAGGATCTGCCTATCCGACAATCCTATAAATATGCAGGAGGAGCCCTGCCGACGTATCATGAATATGCAGACGAGGCATTCTACCGGCAAACCTCACAATTCCCCAGCGGGCGATTTGTCTTGCAGTACTCGCAGCACCTCTCTATATATCCTTTTGCATTCCCTACCATTGCCACATCCTCATCCTCATCCTTAGCCTCATCCTTAGCCACATCCTCATCCACTTAAACTCCCCGAATTCCACGTTTTTCGTTACGCAGCGAGGCGAATGGCGAAATGCGAATTCATTGGCATTCGTACACGCCCAAGTGCCGTTAAATAGAGGGAATCCCAAGGATACATACCCTCTATGGAGTATAGGGAATGCAGGAGAGCCAGGGAGGGGTGGTGGTTGTTCAATACAAAAGTAAACAAAAAACTTATTTTTCAAGTATTAAATAAATTAAATGAAATTAAGCACGTGTAGCGAATGACATCAAAACATGGCAACAACGGATGGGCGAAAGCGAGAAGGATACAGAGGGGGGAAAAGGACGAGGCGAAATCAAGGACCAACCCTCAAATTAGTTTGGGATAATAAAAATGTGCTCGGTCAAAGAAAAATGTTGTTTAGGTCTCGAAATGTGTGTCCCTAATGTGCTTGTGTGTGTGTGTGCTAGATGTCCTAGATCTTCTAAAAGGATTTTTATTGATTTCGTAACATTACTCTAAGTTATTCATCACTTTCATTGCCCCGACTGTCGCCGATTTGACTGGAGGTCCTGGCAAGGAAGTAGAAGCAGATGTTTGGAAAAGAATTTAACCTTGTTTACAAGTAGTTTTCGAGGGGTTAATGTCTTGTTGATTTTTGGGGGTTTGTTTTTAATATAATAACTAGTTAAAGGAGTAACTAGAAATTAGGTGAAACTTTAAGGGTAATTAAAAAGAAAGTCTACTAACAATTAAGTAAATAATACATGCTTTGATCAAGGGTATATTTAAAGGTGTGCCTGTTGAAGTGTACATTTTACCCTTAACATTATATTTAATTAGACAGTATAACACAAAATTCGATCTCAGGGGTTCATTTTCTATTTTTTCAAACCCAAAACTACCTGAATAAAGAGATAATTAAACCCAACATAAGTATTGAAGTCTCTCCCTCAACATGTGCCGCACTTAAATTAGAGTGTGAAATTAATACCAGAGATTAAAAATGTGTCACAAGCTCTCCGGGGGAATTTTCAACTATAAAATACACTAAATGGCAACATAAACTTATAATTTTGGGTGTCAGTTTCGGAGCTGATCACTAATCCCCTCAACTGTCCCCTGGCCGAAGGGTGGCAGAACTGCGAAAACATCAACACTAATTCCATTGAAATGCAGCCAACCGCACCGTTGCTAATTGACACCTATGTAAACTGCAATCAAAGCCCACACTTGGCACACATTTTCTCACCCCATATAAATAGAAAATGAGCGAAAAATCCCAGTGAAAATACCCCAAAAAAAAAAGAAACCAAACAAACTGAAAGAAAAACTAAAAGCGGTTCGAACTCAAAGGCAGCCGCACCCATGGCCAGGAAGAGAGAGAGACAAAATAAAAAGGTGCTGCATGCAACCTATCATCATTGCAACCTCCCCGCCGTCGGGGTAGATAAATATGAAAATGAAATTTTCCAGCTTGTTTGGTATCGCTGCAGCGATTGATTAATGCGATTTTCATCGCTATTCTCTCCCCTTGATGCTAGAGCATTTCCACTTCGTTGTGCAACGCAAGCTCAACTTTTAACTTTGCTTGTTCGCTTAGAGTATTTCCCCAACTCACACACTGGTTGCTATTTTTCCTAGAAGCTTTCGTTGGATTTTCCTGCTCTCGACTGTCAGTTATGAGCTTGCCTCACTAAGTGCTAAAACATTGGCTATGAACGTAAGAGGGTGATGTGTACACATATATATGTGAGAGTATATATAAACACGGTAAAGCTCTCAGGCAGCTCAGCTCAGACGATTCTGACATGCTTCAAAGATGTTGCCTTAAACTAAAAATTGCCCTGGACATCCTTGAGATACTTATGGATTTTTTTTGTTAACGATAGATACATAGAAAGAAGCGAGGAAAACAAATATAAGAAGCTTTATTTGTTTAAGCATTTTAAAGAGAGGATTTTTGACTTCGATTTAGCCTCAGTTCCCCAGGTGAACCATTAATTTAAAACCCAATTTTATACTCTCAAGCTCAAGTTAAAAAATAAACTAATTTTGCATAAAAGTTAAGCCGATTCCGATTCAACTTTTTCGATTAAAATGCTTGCATTTCGGTGGCCCTGGTGCATCGTAATCCTGCCGCATTCTAATTAGTTGCTCAAAGTCATTACAAACTTGTTGCTGCTGGAAAATGTGTATGCTCCTGGCATGTGGAAACTTCTGGGGAAAACTTTCGATTAGCAGGCTGTGCGAGTTGTACTCAATCTTTCTCAGCCTCGATTTCTGGTTCGACATCGTTTCAAAATTGTTTTCAGTTGAACTCTTAATTCGTTAAAACGCCGGCCATGGTTGCCCGTCTCATCATGGGCATCCTGCTGTGGGGCGAGCACATCCTGCCTAGAGCCAACTTGCTCCATCAATCACTGATTCCCGTGCGGGAAATGGCCAAAAGGACGGGCCACAGCACCGAGAAGGGCAAGAGTTTCTGTGAGAGGAATCGTTTCCTCGGCGGCTGCTTTCAGAGTTAGTTGCCAAAACACTCATTATCATATATATATATATTATTTTCCAAATTTTCCGATCTCTTTTTAGGGAGGCAACCTTATAGGAGGGAGCAGAAGAAGCCGAATGGCAAGCGCTGCCGGGATCCCTGCAAGGATGGAGCCTGTCGCCCCAGCAAATAGAGGGTAATATCTAAATATTACCAAGTGTTAACAGCTATTGAATTTAATTTACAAATATTGGAAATTGTTCATTTTCACTTGAAAAGAAATACTTGGGAATAATAGCCGATAATCAAATCAAAATAGAAAAATAAAAAAAATAACTTCGAGAAAATATTAAACTAGTTTCAGTTAATTTATATAAAATTGATATATATGTGTATTTATATATAAATTTTTATATATGTATTTTAAGAAACTGAACACACAAGCGGACTCTCAATATTTGACCTGAAGGTCTATATATAAATCTATAATTTAACTTAGCCATTTGTCTTATAAATCTATATATATTATTTAATATATAGAATCAATTTCCAAGTCATCCTGAGCTTAGGTTACATTATTTATTCATATATATTTATATTATTGTTAGACATTAATATAAAGAGGTTATTAATATTTTAAAGTATGTTTTAAACACTCAAAAATGAATCGGAAAAATTGTCTTTAATGTCTATCTTTTAACTATTAATATATGATATTTAATAAAATAAATAAACGATATTTTCCAATTAATTTTCGATATTTAAATATTCCACAAATCAAAGTTTACGATATTTTTGTGGATATATAATATCGGTTCTCTCCTCTCTAACACATATTAAAATATTGATATATATTATAAATATTTCAAAATATTTACACATATATATTATTTAAATATTTACCCATGTCAACTCACAGAAAGTGTAGATTTCCCCAACTTAATTTCAAACCGAATCCGCTCTCAAACCTGGCAGAGTTGCCGCAATTTTCTCGATAAATTTTCAGATGTACTTAGTGGCTCTTTGCATGTGTGTGGGCGTTATCTGTATCTGAATGTGCAGTGCACATCCGAGCTACCGGTAATGTATCTATGCAAACAAAAGATACGTGAGGTAGTCCGGTGAAAAACGCTCAGCATCTGTTGACACCTGTTCGGTGGGGAGGCCAGCGCCCATCCCGTCTGCCGCCTGCCTTTGGGCTGTCATCGGCAGACAGGACCTGCGTCCCTCTAAAGCTGCCATTGTGCGCTGCATACATTTTAATCCTATTAGCACAATAGTTACTGTTATTTTATATTGCTGTAATTTTTCTAGATTGCTCTCCCTGCCACAGACACGCCAGCAAAGAAGGAGGAGAAAAAAAAACCATACACACAAAACCAACAACGCCTGTCACTCCAATCGAGCGACGTCCTTGAGCTTGACCACCGACGCCCCCACCACCCCCCCTGGATGGCCCCACAGTCCAAGGCCAAGCCAAAGCCATTCCCACACCCACACATACACACACCTCTGGGAAATGGGGAAAATGGGAAATGCAAAATGCGAAATGGAAATTGTCATCGCCGTTGTTTTGTTCTGTTTCAGTTTTAGTCTCGGTTTTAGCCAGTGCTGCTTCTTATTTTTTTATTGTATGCACAAATATCCTGCGGCGTTGGCTGCCTCGGATGTCCTGGCCAGGATATTTAGGTGCGGTCTGCAGCAGTCTTCGAATTCGCTGAAAGCTTCTCTGCGTGTTTCGTCCAGGTGCAAAAGGCTTCAGCCGCTTAAATGATGGAAAAGCGAGGACATCGGAAAGGTGGAAAAGTGGCCGCAGATGGTCAGTGACGACGACAAGATGGGGCCAAGGATTTGACTCGCAATGGGAAAGGTTTTCGCATTCCTGAGTACGGATTTACGGGGCGTATTTGAATTCCAAAGTGAGTGAGGGATGAACGGCCTTAAGTGCTTCTATAGTGCTTCTATAGTGCTTCAACCTGTGGGTCTTATATATGCACTTGGTTAAAACTAACTATTTTTGAAGAAAGTCAAAGAAGTTTAAGGATTTCTGGGAATGCAAACAATAGGAAGGATCTCTTGAGGGATATGTTTAACAAATATTACTTGAAGGAAGCCTAAGATCATTTGTATTTTAATACCATAGGTTGATATATTAATGATATATGACTTTTTGTGGAAAATCTACCAAAAAATACTCAAGAACTAAGTGAAATAGCATTAATCCAAAATGGAAACTTTTTTGTTTTAGTTTTTATATAATATATAAACGATGTTGGGCAATTATTTGATTTTTGACCGCCAATTATAATATATTGTAAATATTAATATATATTTGTGGAATATCAAAATTTAAAAATTCAATAACTGAGCTAAGAAAGCACAAATTTCAATTCGGAAAGCTTTTCTGTGCTAGTTTTTAGAAGGGTAATAAATCCGCATACTAAATTTAATATTTTTGACAATTTTAAACCACTTAAAATTTTGAAAAAAATTTCAAAAATTTATTTTCTACCATACATAGCTAGATCGACTAGGCTGTTCATGCTGATCAAGAATATATATGATTTATAGGGTCGGAAATGACTGCTTCACTTTATTTTAGGCTTCAGTTTAAAAGTATACCAGGGTATAAAAAAGGCCAAACCTCTTCAACAAAAATAAAATAAAAACTTGTTCTAATGCATTTTTAAGTTGGTTAAATTTATGCTACAACTAAAACTTTCCCTCGCATAGCAGCTGTCCACTTAGATGCTTATTTATTTCAGTTTACTTTCAACTTTGGTAAATGGGCCATGTCCCCGGTGCAAACTTTATAAACTGACATGTGTCCGTTTGCCAGAAACTGCTGACGAACTCATTAGGACCTCGCTGAGGCCAGGCAAAAGGATAATCTGGCTACCAAAAAAAAAAAAAAAAAGATCAAACTGAGAACAATTAACAATCAAATTAGATATGCACACGACTTTATTGTAGTTTGAACAAAAGCCAAACAATTGGCCGGGATAACTTTTGACACACGTCGTCTAAGCCGCAATGTGAGCCAGGGCCAAAAGGAGGATATGAAGACTTGGCAATCCCTGGACAAGGATGCCGGAATCAGGAATCAGGAACCAGGAACAAGGAGCCCTGGCAGCGGACAAATGAACAGCAAACACACATACAATAAGATTTCCGCTGCATAAGACCTTTGTAATCTCATTTAAATAATTGCTGCCAACAAAGTGGAAGTGAGAGGCGATGTCTGCTCGCCGGCAGACAAAAGCCAAATCCGCAAATCTCAGCTTCTAGCCAAACGGAAGGACGAAAGGACGAAAGGACGGAGGGGCAGTCAGCCATTTCAAACGTGGCCGGAAATTAAAATGTAAAACAGCAGCTCATTATACGCTCACCTACACACGCTCACACAAAGGACACCGAGAGAGAGTGGGCGATAAGGAAGGACGAACACTTGGCAGGACATGGCTTACACTGCACAATGGCAACGGTAATGCATCTTGCACTTTTTGTGGCTTTAAGGAAATTAGGTTGCTCACCAGCTCGTGCACTTTATGATCCTGCCACGCAATTTGTGCTGCCTGTTATTGCCCTGGACATTTATGGGGCAACTTCATTTGTGGCACTCTACGGGTAACTGGAAAATGTGGAAATGTGAAATGGAAAATGGGAAACTGGTAACTGGAAACTGCCAACTGGCATGCCAACTTTGTACAACGTCCTTGGTTGCACTTTATTGGCCGCCCTCGCATAAAACTAGTCTTTATGGCAGCACCTAAAAAAAAAGAAATGTAAAGGACACGGCTCCGATTACGACTCGGTTCAACGATGAAACCATTCGGGGAATGTTAAATGTAGTAGAAAATGCAATGAAAGTATTGAATTTATAGCTTAAATTAAAACAATAAGGAAACTTTACACATCAAATATAAAGTATACATAATAATTCCTATTTATTTCCCATTAAGACTCATTAATATTCCCTATAAACCCCAAGAAAAAATATTAATAAAGTTAAGTTGGCTTGCAACAAGTTATCCTTGAAAAAACCAGTCCTTAAAGTACCGTTTCCCGCTTGAATTTTCAACAGTTTCGCTCACATATTGTCGAAGGAAATCAGTGGGAAATGGCGCAGTTATTGTGTGGCGAGAAAAACCGATCCAACACTTGTCCCGGGACAGGGGAAAACTGCCGATGATAATCCGCTCATCAAACGTCAATACAGCAGCTCCCAACGACGGTGCTCGACGGTGGCCGGATGCCTGTCTGTCAACTTGTTTACAAAGCCGAGATGCGAACGAACGAGTCCTGGCCGCAGCTCTGGCGCGGAGAGACAGGACATCATCATCTGTAGCCACCCGGAGGCTAGAAATTAATCACCAATACAATGAAAATTGTGCGGCTGCAGTACATCGATTGCACTTAGCTGCGGCAGCTTTTCCCTGGTCGTGGCTGTGGTCCCCTTGCCCGTATCCTTTCCCGATCCATCCTGGTAAATAGCCCTGCGGCCACACGCACACAGTGCCTCACAAAAGGGTTTGCCTGCCGGAATGTGTTTAATGCTATTTGCTCTATTCTATTCGAGGGTTTTTTATTTGGTCGAGTAGGAGAGAAGCAGAGCGAGTTGTATTTGGCGGATAAGTTCCACAATAATGTTTTCAGATCGGTAAGTTGATTGAGATCGGGATTATAGGTGATTATAGAAAGAATAGTGGCACTTGACGGGTTCCCCACATGAGCATGTGAACTGAGGTTTCTTCTATAAATGCGTTGTAATTTTCTAATTGAAGGTTTATTAGTTTATTATAAGGTTTCGAGAATTTTAAGATCAGAAAATCTGTAAGATCGTTATTATTTATGAAGTATATGTTTTTTAAAATGGAATTTATGTATTATTCTTTTAGTAATTTAGTCAGAATTTTCTCCAATAATGAAGCACATTTTCCGCCATTGACAAGCCACATTCTCAGTCCAGTTAGTTGTCAAAATCTGTTAGCAAACTTCCTGCCATTTGCTACCTTTTTTACTATTCCGACAATGCGTGTCGGCCTTCGTTTGCGGTTTCAATCAAAACAGAATCAGACTCAATATTGCCATAAACAAATACAATGTAAGCCGAGAAATGTTTTTGCAAATCGCTGTGCGAAAGGAGCCAAAAATAAGGAAAACCGGGGAGAAAAAGGGATCAAAGGGAGCCCGCCACTCTCTCTCCTCGCTCCTTCTCGACAATTTGGCCATTTAACCCTTCGCAAATCAAAGGACTATTGTCTGGGAGCGGCAGAGGGGAGCAGAAACTGCACTGGGATGCATTGACATGATCCGATTTGCCATCCATTCACCCGACGATATATAGAAACGCTGATGGCGATAGAAAATGCATGTTCCATGCAGGCGAATTATTCGCAATTCAATCTTGTTAAGGAACTAGGAAAGGGCCTGGGATTTGCTTGGAAAGCATTCGTCGTCAAGGACATTCACTGTCTTGAATTCAACCTCTCCGAGGACCTTTGCTCACTCCCCCGATGGCACAAACTTTTCTCCAAGCCCCTCGAATATTGTGACGTCAATGGCCTCGATGTCGTCTCGGTTCAGCTGTTTATTTGTTGACTTTGCCCCAAAGAGTTTCAATTAGGCGCAGCGTTTTCTGTTTTCAAAGTTTAAAATATAAACAGAGCCCATTTAAATTTCGTATATCTTGTTGGGTTCCCTTTTCTTTTTTTAAGGTGATCTATCTCCCAGCACAGCGATAATTTCATTGGACTAAGCCAACTTACATTTTGTTGGACAGTTGATTTTTGACAAGGGAATGACGTTGGGCGGCCATAAACTTTTGGCTTAAATACGTTTAGGATCAAATTAAAGCTGAAGTTTTTCGGGATTTTATTGAAATTAAATCGCTTTGCAAGCGTTAAAGGTTTACTTTCTAGGAATTATTTAATGAATTCCTTCTCGGAAGCGTAACCTATAGTGTAGGTATTTATATTTATTTACTATTTAAATATGTCAGAATATAAACTTGTATTTTTATGGTTATGTAAGCCTTTTAATTTATAACACGAGAAAGGATCTAACTTATGGATCCGAAGTTTGTATACCCTTGCTTGCAGTTTTCTTTTGAATAACTTAGTCAGCAAAAACACAAACTTCTCAATATTTTATTTCTAATTATTTATTATTTTAATTGAGAATCAATGGCTTTTTTTGCCAATTTAAGCCCTCAATAAGACCAGAAATATACGAATTCTTTAATGATATCTTTGTTTAATATTTTTTTGATAAATCGAATTTTAAAAATAACATAACTCAGTCGAGACAGCATTAAATTTAATTCGGAAAGCATCCTTATGTTAGTTTTTATTAGGTTAATAAAACTGCACACTCAATATAAATTTAATTTTTTTTGCCATTTTTAGAAAATTTTAAAGATGTAACGAAAATTTATTTTTTTACCGAACATGGCTAGATTAACTCGGCAGTTGTTACTGATCAATAATATATATGATTTGTAGGGTCGGAAATGACTCCTTCAGTAACTAAAATTATAATATACTTTGCAAGAGTAAAAAAAAGAAACCCCATTACCGTAAATAAACATATTTTGTATAACCTGTCATTAAAGGCAAATATTAGCTTTAATATATAGCAAAAAATATAAATTTTTTACTAACCCTTATTCAGTTAATTAAGTGCCATTGAAATGCAGCCTTTTTTACCAACAGTTTTCTCGCTTTGCCTCACCTGATGGACATTTCAATTGTCAGTTTTTTGATGGACAAATTAATTACTGCCTGAAATTTGATTGCCATTTTTGCCCGGGCAACAGGGCCCCTTAACTTTTGGCCCTCCTCCGGGGATTCCCCCCAGCACCTCCCCCCAGCTTCCCAAAAATGTACTGCCATCCTGCGAAAAAGGTCCTGACAAATCGATGAGTCGGGTTGTGTGAGAGGAGTGCCTGTGTTCGTGTGAGACTCACAATCGTTATCAGGGCATCATTTTTGGCTTTCATCTCTCTGTCGCTGGGATTTCACCTCCTCCGCCGTCTTTGCCTGACTTTTCCCCACATTTTCCCCTACTTTCGGGGCTATAAAAAATATATATATATATTTATATATATTTTTAAAAACTTTCTACTTGTATAAGCCCCCGTGAGTGCTCGATGTGTGCTGTGCCGCTGGCTATATGGATTTTGGCCGCTGGCCCGGAGTCAGGTTTCAATATCTCGAATGTCGCCGCAAATTGCCTGCGAAAAATCTATTGCAAATTTTTACGTGATTTTTCTCCTTTTTATCGGAGGCCTTCGTTTTATGGAAATTCGTTTTGTGGAAATGCTCGTATAGGTGGAAAAAATGGCTTGCTCTTTTATTGCATTCAAACTTTTGTGTTATTCTTTAATTTGATTGCGTGTCTTTCGTTGTTAATGAAAGCCACGGATAGCCGGTGGATTTTCGTTTATTTCTTTAGCCGAAATGGAAATATTTTCGCTTTGGCTTTTGTGAGTGAAAGAAATTGGAAAGTTCTCTTTGGTGTAGAGAGAGAGAGAATTCCTCAAAAGCGTTGGAAAAGTTTTGTGATTGCATAGAGACTTTGTATATATTCCGGGACTCGCAGCTATTGATTTTGGTGCAGCGGTCTACGTGATTCCATTTCCATTTCCATTTCGATTCCAGTGGGCGGCTTTCACTGGAAGCCATCATGCATCTTAATTGCATTTGCATATTGCACTGACCATAAGTGCATTAAGCCCGGCCCGAACTCCCAGCTGATGCTCCGCATTCGCATTCGCCGCCACTTCGTCATGCCCATTGTTTATTGTTTATTTATTGCGCTTTTAATTAACTGCCTGGTCTCTGTGTCAGGATTTTCGCCACGCCTCAAGGCCGCCCACCTATTTTCCTTTTTTCCCCTTTTTTTATGGATGACTTGGAGCCTGGTAAACAACATATGCATATTGAAACAGTGAGTCGACAAACTCTCTGGCTGAAAGTTAATGAAATCAGTTCGTGGAAGCAGTAGCCAAGGATAAAATATAATATATATAAATATATCTAATGGTTTTTGCAAATAATTTCTTTGAAATTTAATCAAAATATATATATTTTAATAAGGCCTTTGGCAAGTGTAAATAATGCATAGTGCTCACAACTATTAATTAAATCATAAGAATTTTAAATACGATTTATTTTGCCCGAGGGAATAATAAATCCTGAAAATCCAAACATATAGGACGTATATTTCATCAAATATTTATTGCTGCCCGGTTGAAATCTTTTTCATGCAACTGTATAAGCCTTGAATTAAGGGCTTATGAAAAAATATCTAGGCATCAGTTTTTACAATTTTTTGTTGAGCTGTTTTTTATGGAAAATCGGATCATGCTCGCAGAGTGTGGATATTTGCAGCTACATTTATTTTTATTTTACATTTTTCACCCTTTGATTTTTCAGAACTGACTGCAATCAAATCAAAATGAACCAACCCAGCAACTGTCCAGCGGAAATCAAGTAAACTAATTAAACCGTACACACACTCACGGAAAAGGGCTTATAGTATACTATATATCCGAGCGAATACACATACACTTGCAATCATTTGAATAAATCATATAATAAACCCACATCTCTAACTGTGTATATGTCATACACTTGAAAAATGGCAGAGATACGGGATTAATTTTACTGATTTATAAAATATAAAGGTAAGGAAATATTTCTATACCAATTATGAAATTTAAATTAATGTAGTTAAATGTTTCTATTTAATTGTAAAATGTATTTTATATGGAAAATATATGAAATTATTCAACTATACAGTTTTAAACAAACAAATTCTCCCAATAAATGCTGCAGCCTGCGAATTTTATGTTTTTTTTTTATTAATGTTTATTGATATTTTAAACATATGGTTATTTTTCTGACAAATCAAAGCATAAAATAACGCAGTTCATTTAAAACAATCATTGATTTCACTTTAGAAAGCGTTTCTATTTTAGTTTTTATAAGATTAATAAATCAGCATATTAAAGCCACGCTAGGTTTTAAAGGGTTTATAATCTAAGGTTTATAAATAAAAATAAAAAATAAAATTTCTTGAAGACTTTAAACTATTTTAATGTAATTTCACTACTGTAACACATTATTTTTCCCACTGCATTTATGGCCAGTTCCAGCTTGTTGAGCTTTTGGACGGAAATGCATTGGCTAACCAAGAGGGAAATGGGGAGTTATGCCAAAGGGGGCGGACTTTATGGTGGGTGGGGCAGGATAACGCAATCAAGTCATACATATGCAATTTGTATGCATGAGCACTCCCAACCCAGTATGAGTATGAGTGTGAGTGTGAGCATGAGTTTGAGTATGCATTCATATCTATGTCTAAGTAATTGCAAGAGCTGAAAGATATTTGGCTTAGAAGCATGCCAAATTGAGATTTACGACTTGCCAGCAAGCAGTCAGCTGGAAAGCCAAGGAAAAAGCCAAGAAATTCAAAACTATACAAACATGAGGTACCCAGATTGGTCTATTTTTTACTACCAAATGGAAGTAATTAACACTTAAAGATAAAATGTAATAAATACGTTTTAAATAATATATTATATAGACGTTAAATCTATACTATAAAAGATTGATACAAAATTAGACAGAAATAAAATATGTAGAAATATTTATTATTTAATACTCGCAAAGATTTTAATTTTAAGATAGAAATATTAAAGAAAATATTCAAATCGTTTCAGGAAATCTATCAAATATTGATAAATTCATAATATATTTTTATACAGACCCCCTGCTTCATTTGTTGCAACATTATAGGTTCTATAAATACTATCTTGAATGCATTATACGCTTGAATAAAAGGAAAATCCTAACAAGAGGGAAAACCCAACTGCAACTGTTCCTCCTACACGGACAGCTGAAGATTCCCTCTTGAAGTCAGCTCCTCCCCCGTTTGCTTTGTTTGGCCAAATCCTCTCTGTTTTCTTTATATTTTTTTTTTGGCCCGTGACTCGTTGCAGCCATTTTCGTCCTTCTAATTGTGACAAATTGTGTGGCACATGCAACATGCTACACATATGTGTGTGTGTGCGAGTGAGTGTGCCAACGCGTGTCGCACACTGCCTTCCTGTCTCTCCCGCGGCCTGCCATTTATTGTTATCCACAAAATGCTGACATATTTTTCTATTATACGCTCCCTCATTGATATAATTTATGGACTCCCAGGCCAGGCAGCCATATATGTATATGGAGTGCGGCATGGAGTGCGGCATGGAGAGTGCCACAGCTCCCAGAAGCCTTTCGTGTGCGTTTTTAATGGGCGAGATGAAAGGAGGCCACTCCTTAGTGGCATAGGGATGGGCATTGGGATATGCATGAGGATGGAAATAGGAATAGCAACAGGAGTGGAAGGATGCTGTGGCAGCACGTGAATAGCAGCGGGAGCAACAATAACATTTAATAGGCGCAAGGGGCCACAAGGATGTCAGACTAAACATGTCCTGATTTGACTCCTCATTGTGCACGGCAAGAAATTCAATTCAGTCGGTCTGAATAGCAATAATTTATGAAGGTATTTAAAAACTAAAGAAAGATATAAATCACAGGAAATATAAAACATAATAATATATGTGTAATTATAAATTAACGGAATAAAATCAATAAATGATTAGAAGTAAGCCTAACTAATAAAATCCACAACTATTTACTTTAGAAGTTTTCATATAAACATAATTTTTAAAATTTGATTTAACTATTTTAAACTTAAAGCCTATCTGCTGAAGTTATAATATAACTAATGCTTCATTTTTTTCTATTCTCCCTAAATTATATTAATAAACTGAGAATGCTTAAATATATTTCAAGATAAGTACAGCAATGCCTTCACATTTTCTTTCATAAAATTTAAATATTAAAAATATCCCCTTTATTTTAAATAAAAACCGTATCTAAATAATAAATTAACAGTAACATAAAAGCTCTAATCGAGATGTATGGGGGCGACCTAATGTTTTTCTCAATAAATTTTAAATGAGAAGCATTAAGTGAAAGTGTTGTGGCATATGCAACATATTGGTTTTTTTACGACCCTCTCACACCATTATAATTTATCTATATATATGCTTTTTGTTGCAGTGTAGGAGGGGCTGTCATCATCTCTGGTTAATAGCGAAATTCCCCTGCCACAAAACCAGACAGCTGCTCCATTAACGCTCGCTGGCAGAGCGTTGGGAGACAATCCCCCCGAACGAATTTGTGCACTCGCCTGATTCGTTATCTATAAATAATTATATTAACTTTGCTTTTTGCTCTTGACTAGGCCCAAAAAAAAAAACAGAATAAAACAGGGCGAGGACTCCGCCAAAGGACTCATCAGTCAGCGAGGTGCATTGTGGGACCGCGCCTGGCAGCCAGCAAGGACCACAGGGCGCATACGAAATTTTTGTGGCAATCCCTTGGAAAATGAAATGGCAGAGAGCTGGGAAAAGCGACACAGGGACACAGAATAGACAGGCGAACAGGCGAAAAAAAAACATTTTCTAATATTTAACAAGGAGTTGTTAACAAAAATGTACACAAGGGACATATTTGTTAACATATGTTTGTTAAATACATATATTAACAGCTAAAAAAACTTGATAAATCATTGCTAAACAAGTATAGTTTGTTTTATTTATTATAAATCAAACATTGATTTTCAGACTTGTTGATTTATGAATTATGTTTCACTTGATTTTCCTTAATTTTTCTGCGTGCACTTCTATGCTTCTTTTTTCCAGCTTTGGGACAACATTTTCAGGTTTTTTGTTTTTTTTCCGCTTTGACGTGGGGAATTTAATCGAAATTCCAAAGATTTTCCAATTGCAATTTTGGCCAACGGATGACACCCACCCACACCTTTTGGCCAGAGGGTTCTGTCCTCCGCCCCCCCTGTTATCCCCGCGGAAAACCAAACTAATTAATGCACAATTAACTTTCCATCGCCGGGGGCTCAATTAACTTTCCAATTAGCCCCCAAAAAGCAAACAAGATGCCACGCAGGACCTCAGGAATCTATCTATATGTATATATATGAATAACTCTAGGATCAAGGATGCTGACACATTTGATTTGCTATGAAAATTAACAGGTAAATAATGAATGAGACGAGATAAGTTTTTGCCTCGCAGAAAGTGAGGGAAAGCAGCGAAGCAACAGTTCCCAAAAAAAAGGACTCCTCTGTACCTACTTGATATATATTCTCTTTTACTAGATTTTTCTTTAGGAGAAAAAGGATTAATTTGGTCAACACTTTACACCCAAATCACTGGGCCATATTGCAGGAACACGCACTTGGCCGCAAATAAGTGTGGCAACAGAGCAACAAAGTGACACGAAACTCAATTGAAAGTTCTCTGGCTCTCGGTTCGCATTAATTGGCGATTTCGGTTGGTTATTCGCTCGGCTGTCGCTTTCGCCCGCTGCGATATCCTTTCCGCGAGATGTCCTTCGCTTGGGAGCTGTACGCGTGCTACTGATTTTCCATTTTCACGCAGAGCCAACAAGTTGCAAAAAAAAAAAGAACGGAAAATGTGAGCAACTTCATTCGAAAGCGCTTCGTCTTCGGCCTTGCCACCGCCGACAGGAGCACCAACAACGATGGCGAGTGCTCTAGTGCCCCGAAATTGATGACAGTACACTGGGAGAAATTACCATTATTGTTTGAGTGAAATTATCTATTAAAATTTAATAAAGCTCAAATAAATAGAACACTTTATGAGATATATAAGAAATGTATATTAAATAAAATATAGAAAAGTAGAAAACAGTTTATAGAAAACCACTTTTATCTTTTAAAATCTTCCATTAAAAATGTACTATTTATGTTGCAATTTTACAGCTAAAATGTTCAAAATTTTCTATTTAATGTCGTTTTATATATTTGAACATTTTTAGAAAACATTTGTGTCCGAAAATAAATTAATAAGACATCATATTCGATTAAAAAAGGTTTTAACTATCAAATTTGACACAGTAATCAGTATTATGATTAATAAAATAAATAATGTTTTGAAAAACACAACAAAATCCTTTCAAAAAAAAGTATAAGCAAAAATTTAGACATATTCAAAAAATACAATTCAGGTAAAAAGACGTTTCAAGTACCGAAATAATTGAATATTATTATTTTTTTTTAATTATTTTCATTACGCTTCATTAATTAATGTCTCGAATATTTCTCTCAGTGCAGGACCCTTACATACACACCGCCAAAGAGCGGCTGAGAGACAGGGAGAGTGCGAAGACATTGTAGAAAGCTCCCTTTTGGCATTGAATTCTTTCAATGCGAACTTCGAAAGCTTTTTCGCAACTTGTTGCCTTGTCCCTTGTCCAATCAGCTGTTGCTCTCTCTCTCTCTCTCTCGCTCTCTGTATGTCCTTTTGCCACCTTCTCTCCATTGCTCTCCTTTCAAGTACACATATTCTCCCATTTTCTACCTGGGGAGTGGTCTGGTTCCCATAAGTAGGCAATAGTTTTTGTCGACAGAACAGTTTACAAGTTTTCTTTGCAATTAAACAGAACATTGAACTCGGGCCAAGACAGGAGACAACAACAACAACAACAGCAACTCCAGGATAATACCGACGAGTTCGAAAAAGCTTAGAGCCAGCTTTTAATGGTGTGCGTGTGTATGCGACTTCACCTTGAAAGCTTCCTTGCCAAAGAGCCAAAGAGATAAGAAATGTATATATCTGTATTAGGTGTGAGTGTGTGTGTGCTGTGTGTGTGTGTGTGTTGGTGTGCCAGTGATTCAATTTGTTGAATACTTTTCGGCGTTTTTTCGTCTTAATGACCGGCCATAACTGCGGCTCGAGTTACCCATAAGCGACCTTAATTGACGCACACAAGTGCGCCCCCCAAAAAAACACAACTTTTTTGCTCTCTCTGCCATTGCGCCTCCCCTCCCCCCTTTGCCCATCCACCCTATTTACCTGTTGTCATCTTTGCCCCTGAGAACAAAAAAAAAAGAAAAGAAGAAAAATTAAGCACAAAAACACGAAGCTACGGCGAGAGCCAAGAGCGACGGTGAAGCCGCTGACATTGAGCAAGCTGCAAAGTAAGTTTACCCATGGCAATGGCATCGAGCTGCTGTTTCCTCCCCGCCCCCCGCGGGATTTTCATATAGATACCCTAGGAAAGGGTATGTACGATTTGTGAACCTTTCATATTTTATGGGTTTGATTGGGTTAAAGAAGTCTTAACGAAAGAATTCCTATAGAAGCCCTTAAAATTGTTAGAATTCTTGAAAGGATATGGCATATTGGAATATATTAAAAAAGGATTATGGGAAAATATATAATTTCATATTAAAATCAAGTCAATCTAAAAAATATAAAATTTATATATATATATATATAAATATTTCTTCCAATACTGAATAAATATTTTATAACAAAAATGTATAAAATTGATATAAGATAGAAATAAACTATGCCTTTGTAATATAAGTTTAATTTCCTTAAAATAATAAATGATATATTTAATAATGTAATATATAATATAATAACACAATAAATTTATAAATAATATAATAATAAAAGACTTTATCCAGAACAATATTATCGAATATAATATAATATAATAAATATAATATATATTTTTCAAATATAACAAGTAAAGAAACTAACTTCAAGAAGCGGAATTAGCCATGGGATCATGGGTGCGAATGTGCAATACTTCATAACAAATCCTAGCTTTATTCTTTATTGATTATTGATTGCAAATCAAATATTTGGCTATTAAAGTTCGTATACAACCTAAAAAAATCGTTAAATATATGTACTCTAGGGAAAATTAATTTTTTTTTTTTAATTTTGACAATTTTAACGATAAATAAAATACTGAAATTTTGAAAAATTTATTTTTCTCCAAGACATTGCTAGATCAATTCGGCAGTTGATGCTGATCAATAATATATATGGTTTATAGGGTCGGAAATGACTCCTTCGGTAACTAAAAAAGAAATACCATCTGCATGGATATAAAAAAAGGGGGTAATATATATATATTGCTATAAAAAATTTTAATACTATACAGACCCTTTTTATACTAAAATTATTTTAAAAATTCAAGATTATTATTTATTATTATTATTTTCCTTTCATAAACCTTAAGCACACCCTCTGTAATTAAAATCCATAAACTAAATAAATATATTCCTTCGATTTTCAGTGAAATTTTCCCACCCTGCCACACCTTAAAGGGTATCCCTGTCGTCCCTTGGCGAATCCTGGACCTGACCATCTAGCTTTGCATTGTGTTTGCAGCAGACAAACACACCGCATGTAGCACGGATAGTGTTGGGGGCAGCCTCAAATGGCGTTCCTAAATGTGCGCATATATTTATGTTTGTAAGTCAGTGTGTCTGTGGATACTTTATGTGGACAGGAAACTTTGCAGGCAGACGCACTTCAGGTCGAGCAGGGCGGGTCGGACAAAGGCGAAGGACTCCGAGTCAGACGTGTACAGACGACTCCTCGCCGTAGGTTTCTCTTCAACGCAGGATATTCGCATAGACAGGCAGGTAGGGGCGTGGCAACAATACAAAAAAAAAAGAAAGAAAAAGGAGGCGTGTTTGGGAAGGAAGGTAAGGAAAAAATATGGAAGCGATTGCCAAAACTTTTAAAGTTATTTATAAGATAGACATTACAACAGGATGTGCCAGAGGGGCTTAAGTCAACTTTTCTAGCATTGAATTGTTTGAGGCAAAGTTAATGATTCAAAGAAATTCTGTTTGTTATATTTGTATTTGTCTATAAATTAAATAAAGCTACTTTAAATGTTGTATGAGTTTTGTATTTCTCAATAAAATTTTATCTAATTATTATTTATCACACAAGAAATGGTAATTATTTCTTGGAATCTATTTTAAATCTGAAGATATGTTGGCCTTTTTTAGTTATTTATTATTTATAAAGTTAAGAAATGTTTAATAAATTGTTTTTTAATTTGTTACCTTTAAATTTTGTATTAGTTTTGTATTTCTCAATAAAATTATATCTATATATCATTTATCGCACAAGAAATGGTAAATATTTATAGAAATCTTTTAAAAAACTGAAGAAATTTATTTAATATTAGCCTGTTTAAATTATTTATTACTTATAATGTTAAGAAATGTTAAATAAATTATAATTACCCTTCTTATTTTTATTTAAATCCTAAAACGTAATATCTATCTTATAAATTTAAACAAATTCCCGGTTCTCCTAACTAAAAGTTATAATCGTTTTGGATCAACGTAGATCGCTGGCCATAATTTTCCCTCCCAGCCTTAGTGCCAGCTTTTCCTCTCTTGACTAAATTATTCAAGCCCCCTTTTCCCGCTGAGGAAAAGTTCTGAGCCCGGAGCCCCACGACAGACAGCTTGTTGCTCGCTGCACACCAGCTATCTCTTGTTTCCTCTATTTTCCATCGCTTTCCCTGTCATTTCTCTGGCTTTTCCTTACATTTTTTTTGTTTTTTTTTTCTTTTTGGGGATTCTGTTTCAGCAACAAGTTGCTTACATTTCGTAAGCCCCACAGGCCACCTGTGCCAGCGAGTGTAACCCATTTGAAGGGGGGGAGGCGGCTGAAGGCTGGCACTTGGCATTGGCGAAAATTGTCAACCTCGTCGTCTGCCCTGCAGATATGCTGGCATATTTATTTATGTGCTCTGCCAGTTCGCAGTTCTCGATTTGATTTCATTTCATCTCTGGCTGCCTTCATTCTTTTTTACTTTTTTTGTTTTGTTTCTTTGGTGGGTCTTTTAATAACAAAAAAGCGCTCTGGCTCCGGCTCTGTTGTTTTCTCGTTTTCGTTATTTTTGTCGTATTTTTTTGACTGAATTTCAGTCAGCTTGTTGTACTTTGGCAGATGTTTTCCTCCAAGGGTTTCACATTCGCAGCTACCCTCTCTCTCTCAGGCCTCTAATATTTGGCCCTGACTTTAATCTTAAAGATTAGCCAAGCACCTTGCTCCCTCGACTTAGACACAACCCATTTTCCATTTTCCACTTTCCACTTTCCATTTCTCGCTTCCCGCCAGCCCATTCAATTCATTCACTTTAGGCCCATCTTTTTGCGGAGGCGTCAAGTGAGTGAACTTTGTCTTTGTTTTGATTTCATTTGGGCCAAAATGTTGTCTAGCGTTTAAATTTCAAACTGCCAAGGCTTTAATGTCTCTATATAAATATATAGAAGTATATATATGCGGAGGATATTTATGCGATTGTGTGTGTTTTAAGCTTTTTATATAATTGAAATCCGGACACGTGCCACTCAATGCGTATGTTGGCAATAAATTCAGTTTCACTTGTAATCTATACGCACATAAACAGATACAGCGAGACGCACAAATATATATATATATATCTGGATATAGATATATATATTCCTGTTGATTCCCATTTCCCTTCCCATATGTAAATTCACTTGTCCATCGAGACTGAGGTCCTGATGGGGCCGGAGCCGGGGCCCGGCGACAGGACATTGTCCTCACAGTGTGTAGGCGCCTCTTGGCATATGCTACAATCATAATTACATCGTCCTGAGCAGATAGTCCTGTGCGTATGTTTATTTCTTTACTTCTATCTATCTTTCGGTGTCAGCGACAGTGAGGAAAATTCCTCCATGAACAAGGATAAATATGATCTCAAAATAATAATAGGAGATATATTAAAAATAAGATAAAATGTATTTTTAAATAATTCCAAGATCACTTTAATCTTGAATTAGAAAAGTATTTAGGTTTTAGTTTATCAAAAAATTGCTATAAAGGAGCTTAAACTTCTTAACCCATATCTTTTGACAAACCAATAAATTCCACTTTCATTTCACATTTAAAAACCAACATTTTCTGCGTAAATGAGACTCCAATAAATTCCCAATTTTCTGTAGAAAATCACATTTTCTTTAAGTGACTTTCTTAGACAATATCTAGTACATAGTCAGTTGCATAACGAAGCGACAAAACTCATTTTAAACAGGCGCCACTCGACGACTGTGGGGCGCCACAGAAATTGCCCTTCTGTTCCATTCCGTTCCGCTCCAGACCCAGATCCCAGCGCCCAGATCCCTGGCCATATTCCCGTATCGCATCGCCCCCAAACCAAGTCAACGTGCGGCTGATGATGAGACCAGAACGGTTGCCAACAAAGTTCATTAAATACAATGCACAGAGTGCCCAAGGACGATGACGTGCTGGCTCCATCGCCAACGTCTTCCTTGCGTAGCCTTCGAGGGAAAACCGATTATGCGGAGGTGGAGTATATCCAATCCCCGATAGGGGACCACCTCTGCGGGATGCTCGGCAAATTGAAATCTTTTATGAAGGCATAATTATTGGAAACTGGAATTCTTCGAAGGTAATTGAATGCGTTTAGTAACTAGCACACAATGGGAAAACTTTAACGCAATTTTTGGGACAGCAAAACTTCACTTGAAAGGGGTTTTCTTGTAAGGCAAAGCAAGATTGGGTTATAAGTAAAACTGTGATAATTATTACAGACCCCTGCTGTATATAATATTTAAAAATAAATAATATGTAAACCTACTTAATTTCCTGCAATTTCATTATCTTAAATTATTCCAGCTTTTATAATCAGATATTTCCAAAAGAAAACATCAGAAAATAATCAAAAAGAGTTGGTCTAAGGACGAACAACTTGATGGCTTCACACATCCTGCGACCTAAATAGCATTCAAAGGAGCAACAATGTTTCGAGGCCGCTTTAATGGGTCAATTAGCTGGTTCGCATATGGTCGAAGTCCCCGATTGCGTGACCCATGAACATTGGCTGGATTCTACGGATGAATTGCCATAAATATGTATTTAATCTAGGTGAAAGTAATTATTAAAAACAACAACGGGCACACAATTTGTGGAAAAGTGAAAACTCATTTCGGCCGTGTGTTTACCTTCGCTTGACCAGCAGAAAAGCCCCACAGACTACATACAAACACATAAGCACACACAGTTAATTTATTTATTCTGTGTGCACGCTTTTATTTGCATAAGCTTAAAGGATTTCGAGACGGCGAGCTTAGATTTACCTCGGTCTGCAGTTGTTTTATTGCCCATCCGCCCCGTGTCCCGCCCCGTTGACAAACCCAGTGGCCCCGAAATAACGAAAGTTTAACCCTGAAATTGAGGTGAAAGGTGGGTCCAATAGCAGCGAAAAGCTTTTGGGGGGAGTCCTGCAAGAATAAATGTCCTGAAAGCTTAGTCTTTAGCTTTATTCTATGTAGAAAGCTTTTGGGGGAGGTACTAAACAGTTAGGAGGTCAAAGGTTTCGAGCTTTTTAACATTTACTTGGGTTGGAAATCGGGATGTAAACTTATAAGTATTCAGTTTAGAATAATTAAGGTAAATAGTATAAAAATATATATATTATTTCCATAAATTTTATCGAAACTATCAAAAAAATATCGAATTTTCTATTGGTATTTTTGATATAATCTAAAAAGTTAACACTTTCGCAAGATAAAAGATTGTATTTCTATAAACAAATTAAAGAAAAACTAATAAAAATCGTAGAGAAACATCGACGAATTATATATTTTCTAAGTAATTGATATCTTATCGAATTAGTCTCACTATCCCTAACCTTTTCTCATGGTTAAAAACCTACAAAAATATTCAAATTAAACACTTGAGACCACAACCGTTGCACCACAGGGAATTTAAGGAATCCCTCCGCCTTGGCGACACACTGTCTAGACTGTGTCGACTTTCTCTAGACAGGAACAAAAATCCAAAGGCGAAGGAACACCTGACAAATTTCTTTCCATTTCTGCCGTCATTCAGGTAAGGCGGGCTATTTTCAACGGAATTGCATTTGTTCCAGCCAGAAGCGTTAGGCCTAATGATCTTTTAACAGGCCCAAAGGACCTTAGGGGAATTTCCCAGCCTTGAGGCAGGCAGGGCCGCGCATTCATTCATGAGTGTGCGATTGAGTAGAAAAAAGATTCCACTTTAAACTGAAGAGGTTCTACACTTGAGGCTGCATTCATTCATGAAGTGTCTGCCAGGCGGGAGATCAAACTCAGCGAGGTGCTTCTCTTCAAAATTAGCAGGGGGCATTTGCAGGTTGCCAGGACATCTGGCCAAAGGTACTCGACTAGAGGAACCCACGGGATAAGAGGTGTATGCAAATTTGTTTACGGATATTTAGGTTTTTTCCAGAAGAAGAAAGATGTCTGCTAATATTTGTATATATATTTTAAAACCTATAGTTGGGATTTAAATTAAATGTACGAATTCAAAGACTGTCATTCAACTTAAGTTATTATATTTTAGATTTATTAATTAAGGACAACTTAGTACAGTTGTATAATTTTGTATATTTTCAGTTATTGAATTTAATTCGATTTGAATGAGTTGAAATTATAAATAAAGTCATAGAAATTTGTCCTCTTTTTTAAAAGCAAAAATATATCTTAGAAATCTTTAGAGATTTTAATGTGTTACATTCTTTTTATAATCTTTTTTCTTCGTAATAAATTTTTTTGTATTTAAGGAACTATTTTAAGGACAATTTCTTATACAACATTTTATCAATATTAAATATTAATATAGATTTTTAATTAAAATTGAGATGAGTAATAAATTTCACGTTTACTATGCTCAACTTAGCAATGAATATAATATTTAAACATAAGAAATATATTACTTCGAATTAAATATCAGAGCATAAGCTACATTGCAAAATAATCTAACATATCTTGTGACTAATTGCTTTTATCCTTTTCATAGATGCCTTAAGATACCAAATCCCTTAATTTTCCTTGATTTTACTCACTTTTTAGTTCCCAAAATACTTTCCCAGCATCCACTCGACTAACTCCAAATGTTATCATTAATTTTCTAAAAATCAAATCACCGCCAAACGATAAGAATCAAACAGCCTACGCAACACACACACATTTTGGCACAACATTTTCGCTACGCTCCTTGAATGAGAATTGGCAATCAGGGGAGATCCTTGAAAGGAGTCAAGCGTCCCAGTGAGAGAGATCCTACCTGCTGATGCAGCACTTGAGACTGAAGAGGACGAGCTCTTCAGCTCAAGTGGAGGAGGCGCACACTTGAGCCGAGACACCGAGGATAACGATCAGGATCGAAGCCAGGTAAGTTACATAGAGAGAATCCCAATCCAAAAATTTCAAGAATAGAGCCAGGGGAATTATTGTCTTTCGAAATTCCGTTTAAAACCGCCGACTGGGCTATTTTGGCCATTCGCATTCCGATTTCCATTTTCGGACCGAAGGCCCAGAGGGGCGTAGGTGCAATTGCGTTTATTAGCACCGCACCCGCACCCCTTGGGATCGCACACACAATGGCCGAGTTACTACGGATGAGCTAGTCGGTCGTCTCCGTTTCGGTTCCAAGTTCAGAGGATCCTCGATTCCATTCAGGAATTGTCCGTCATTGAATGAATCCTGAATGAGACGGCTCGGGCAGGTTTTTGTTTGCTCCTGATTCGTTTCGGGTGTGTCACCCAACTTCGATTTTGGACAAATCGCTGCCATATCTCAGATGATGATAAGCATCGGCCCAGCTCTGACATCATCAATTTGTGCAATTTCAAGTGTCGTGGGAAATGCTAAAATCTATCTCACTCCACGGAAAGTCCTTTAATGTCCTTGATTAATTATAATTTCGAATGATGCGGCAGAAATGTCGCTTTGCGGTTAAATATCGGTGACAGACCACACAGGGTATGTTTGAGAGTCCTTGTGGAACTAATTGAGTAACGGTATTGAAGAAAATATATTAAGGAATATTCGAAAAAATTAAAAAAAATATATTTGTACATATATATTATTTTAATTTGTTCGAATATTTCTAATTATATTTTTATGATAAATTATATACCTTTAATACCGATATGAATTAAGTCCACAATAACTCAGAGATGGTCCATAAAATATAAAAAGAACAATATAACGAATCTTCTTCATATCTATGGTATATTCCTAGCAAATATTAAGAGACAAAATTTGCGGAAAGCCCATAAAAAATATTTATGTAGTTTAGCATTATTATAAAAAGAATAGGAACTTACTTCGGGAAGCCGAAATTACCTAAATTATTTAAAGTATGTAAACTACAAGGGTATAGAAAAGGTTACAATTAAAAATTAATGGATCAAAGGGAAAATATATTCGTAACAATTTATATAAAATGATATACATTTGAATGAACTGACTGACTTCATGAGCAATTATTCAATAATGGAAGTGAAGTTATTTAGTTTATGACGGAAGTATCAAAATATCCCTTTTTAACAATGTTCTAAAATTAATAATAATGAATTAATAATATGCTGCTAAGCGCTATAAAAATATATATAAGTAAAACAATTTATGAAAAATAAAGAGCATGTTTTATAAAGCCAAATATTTCAATAAAAAAATACCTTATTACAAAAAATAATCTTGAAATAATGTTAAAGACCATTAACTCTACTTCAAATTAGTGTAATTGCAAAACTTCATCCTTATGTTATAACCAAAAATGAAAATATTCCCCACACAAACTATTCACTTAAATAAAGCAAAAAACTCCCCTTCTCCGAATAAAAACATCCTTTAAAGATCTCCTGCTGTCCCTCTTAACTACTTTCTTATGAAACTCATCTGCATAACAGCCATTCTATATCATCGTCACTCCACTAAGCCCACAAGTCTAACAATTATCCTATGACAGATTTGCAAACGAGATTCTTTCCATCCGACAATTTGTCAGGCCTGTCGACTTATCGGTCCTTCGAGCAACTCAATTTTTGCACATTTTATGCCAAAAAAAGAAACTCAAAATAAAATAAAACGAGACCATACAGTTGAGATGTGTGAAAAATTAAGTCTGACAAATTTCCGGTTGCCGCTTTACTGATTTTCCTCCGTTGAATGTGTAAATTTCGTACATTATTTTCTGCTTGAGTGGATTATTGATAACAATATCGAGGGGAGATATGTATTTCTCGCTGCCTAAACGATTTTCTCCAGCTCCTGGGCATAGGATAGATTATTGCTAGCAATATCCTTGGCCGAGACCTTCTCCGCCTGCCTGGTGTTGAGGCCGGCATAGTCGTAGTTCCCCTCACTGTCCACCTTCCAGTGACGACGCTGGGCTAGGTCCAAGAGCTCCTTGCTGCCCGGACGATAGCCCAGACGCTGGGCGGCCAGCTTGGGTGCCATCTTGTCGTAAGACTTCTCCATACAGGATGCAATCTCATCGCGAGCCGTGTCCACCAGCATGTCCATGAAATTCGAGTAGATCTCCGCCGGCAGTGACTTCTTGGCCTGCAGGATCTTGTTGTATCTGCCCTCCATGAAGTAGTTCTCCAGATTCAGCACCGGCTTGATGAAGTTGTTGTTAGTCAGCAGCGGCATTGGCAGACGCTCCAATTCGATGTGGAAATCCGCAATGCGATTGGTGGCCAGCATATACAGCAGATTCAGGCCCATGAACTTGTGCATGTGCACCGACGGCCCCAGGACCTTGTCGTAGTCGAAATAATAGGTATTCAGCTGGGCCATGTAACGCTCGAAGGCGGCATAGTCCTTGGTGGCAATGCTGTGCTCCACGGCGATCTCCAGCATCTCCCGGGCACGGATCAGCTGCTCCTTCTGCCTGGAGCTCGACGAAGCCTGCGGTGAGCCAAAGTCGGAACGCACCAGCTCCAGCTTGAAGCCATCCAGCAGGCTGGCACAGTGGGCCAGATTTGGAGCATGCTTGCTCCATTCGTTCTTCAATTCGTTGTAGAGGTTTGCCATGTTGAGAGGTTCGGTTAGGACTGAATTTGTAGCTTCTGAATTTTTCGGAAATGACACCGAGTGACAGCAAATGACAGCAATATTTCCAGGCTTGCTGGGATTGAATACAAAGTTCTTAATGTTATCTGCTAGAGTTGCCAGCTATTTCTAGCTATTCTAAATATTTCTATTAATTAATCAACTTTTTTTTTATATTCAATTTTAATTTATTATTTAAACTAACAACAGTCTAAGTTCTACTGTACAATTGGTTGCTTCTTCATGGCTTTTTCCTACGCCTCAACTTTCAGCTCGTGAACCTTGGCCTGGTGTGAGGACACCGGCGATGTCTGAGGACTTCCACTTCCCGAATTGGTGGACAAATTGAATGTGGGACTCTCAGAGCCGCCCTTCTTCTGCTTGACGCGTCTATTCTGGAACCAGATCTTCACCTGCTTCTCGGAGAGTCGCAGCCGATTGGCAATCTCGATGCGCCGCAGGCGGGACAAGTAGGCATTGTGCGAGAACTCACGCTCCAATTCCAGCAGCTGAGTGCTGGTGAAGGCCGTGCGGATCCTCTTGCTGGAGTCAGCATAGTCGCTGATCAAAGGCGTGATATCCTGGACGGCTGCGGATGCGGAAGGCAGCTTCAACGGCGAGCTGTTGGGAGAGCAGGAGGACTCGTGCTTGAAGCGCTTTCCCTGCGGCTCATCGTAGTTGTTGGCATAATCCTGAGAGGCGGAGGACGAGGCCGAAGGCGATGTGCAGAAGCTGCCGGGTTCGGGCAGAGGCAATCCATGGACACCTGGAGCTCCGTAGAGTCCATGCAGCGGCAGCTGCTGCTGGGCCTGGCTGCTGTTTGGATTGGCCGACAGCGGCGGCGAAGGATAACAGCTCTCGTAGTTGCCAAAGCCGCTGGACTTGCGTTTCGGAGCGAACAACTGGGCGTATGGGTGATATAACGATGTGGGACTGGAGCTGGAGCTGGCACTGGAGTGGAGCGTCTGCTGGTGCTGGAGGGCAGCTGCTGCGGCGGCCTGTTGCTGCTGCTGCTGCTGGATGCCCAGGGAGAAGAGGTAGCTGCCCACATAACTGGCCGGATACGGAAGCATCGGGAGTGACGGCAACATGGCAGCCGCGGCCACGGCAGCGGCGGCGGAAGCGGAAGCCGAGGCCGAGGGACTTCCACTCGATTCCTTCTTCAAATTTGGCCGATCGCTGAGCAGGGAATCCATGAGAAAAGAACGTGACATCTTGGTGGGTTTGGTTTTCGCAGAGAGATCTACTTGAGGAGCTGGTAGTGAACACGATCGCTGACTGTGCGAGACTGTCTGGCTGCTGGGCCCGCGCCCCGCTCTTATATACCTCGGGAACCCGGTCGAGGGTTGGTCCTGGGCTCACCCACCCCTAAGGACCAATTCGAGGGTTGTTTGACTCGAGTCGCTTCGGCCATTTGGTCACCATTTAGCGGCAACTGTTGCCATTTACGCTCCGCCCCTATTCCACGTTCGATCACTCACAATGGCAGGTAAGCGATGCCTCACTGTATCTGTGTTCCTATCTTGGCTTGTGTTTGTGTGGGGAACAATGGCGGCTGAGAGGTTGAGTGTGTGTGTGTGTTTGAGAGTGTGTCCTGGCAGAACGAATCCTTCTTTTCCATTTCGCATTAGCACTCGAGTTTAATTGAAAGTTGAAGCGAGTGCGTAAAAGCTTTTTAAATGAAACCAAATTAGTTCGGCCTAAGCTAGATCAAATTACTTTCAAGAGATTTTAATATTGTCAAATTATTTAATTTAAATATATTAAATATTTCAACGCAGTATTTATCAATTTAAATTGGTATTACTCTTCTGTATTAATTACTTATATTTCATTAAAAGCTGTGAAAGCCTGGTAGAGGTAACCAATAACTGAAGACTGGGTTTATTTGAATTATGTTAAAAATATTTCATTTTAACTTAAAATCACTTTTTTTAATTGTATATTTTTTTTAAATAAGAACCTAGAACTTCTTGCTTTTTTTTAAGATTTTACACAAATTTAATTAAAGTCAGAAACCAAAATATTTATTTATAAGAGGTTAGGACTTGGTTTATTTAAGTAAAAATTTATAATGGTACCTTAAAAAGGTATTTATCAGAAAATGCTGATATAAAATGAACTTGTAAATTAAACATTCAATCGTTTAAATAGTTAAATCTTTAGATTTATTTATGAGAAATAATGTAGTTTAATTTTTAATTTCAAAGCCATTTGTAATGTAAGAAAACCTTGATAGCTATTTTGTTATTTTGAGGTGCCTAGCGCCTAATACTTAGTACCTTATACCTTGGTATAATATACGTAATTTCATTCCAATAATATTAATTTCATTCAAATCTTGCGAAAATAGAAATCAACGTCCATAAATTTACATAAATTACAAAAGGTCATAATGATTTTATGTTCAAAATAGAAAATCTATTGAAACAAGCATATATTCTGTAATTCTTTCGTTAGTTTTAGTTATTCCCTTTTAATACTGCCCTACGGCATGTGTCCTTTTTAGAGAGATAAAATAAAATAAACGAAAAAGGGAAACCTCTTCAAAATGACCCTCCACAATCGAATCGATTAATTTTACAACCATTGAAAACTGCAAGCCCTCGAAGCGTTTAATGCCAATTTCATGGCAACTTATGGCCCAAGTGATCGTGGCTACCTCTATTTCTCCAACTCCAACTCCAACTCCTGCGATCCTCTCACATTGTATATCTTGTCTCCTTTGAGTCCTTGCCCTGGCGTAATTTTATTGATGCATTCTGCTGCTTGTGCAACTTCGGGGAACAATGCGGCAGGGATCATCCATTCAGGCGATGCAGTCCATTCATGGATGCAGTTGTGTCCTTTGACAAATCTCAGACACGACGCACGTTGTGCCATTGTTGGTATTTGTGTGTGTGTGTGCTTTGGGCCAGGTATTAGAAGTCTGTCTGAGCCAGACAGAGCGTCGCCGAGTGACGGCGGGGAGAACTGTGTTTTTGGGCTACATTACACCGAATTATGGCGGCAGTTTAATCATTTGTTAACTGACTTTAAGGATTTACCAATAATTGTCCTTTTCACGACTTTGTCCATAGGTGCGGCTTTGTCGCCCTTAGTCCTGTCCTGGCAGTTGATCATATGTTAAGTGGCTATAAAACGGATCACAATTACTGACGTTAATTGTTGACCCCCGGCTTCTACGTAGGCGATCCTTCGGGTGTTCGCCTACTTTTTAAGGTTGTATATATATTTTTTTTTTGGCTTCTGCTTAATTGGCGGGCCGTGTAGAAATGGGATTGCAAAAGGATCAAGGATCGATATTGGTCAATATCGAAATCGGGAGTAGCAGCAGCTGCCTGTTGTGTGTTGCTATTTTTGCCGGAATTTCTAGTCTTTGGGCGTTGCGTTGGTCTCGTGCGAGAGGTCCTTTTGACCGCCTTTTACCAATTGTTTCGAGGCCTTTGGCCACTTGAGATTTTCTCCATTGACCACTTCCGTTTTTTGTCTGCAATTATTTCATGCTCGATTTGATCCTAGGCGAGGTCCTTTCACCCAATTTTTAGATCGTGCTATTGACTCAGGCTGCGTCTTGGGAACAACAATTGTTACAGATTTCTGAATATGAAAATTTATTCTAAACAGATATTCGTATCTCTCAGATAGCATCAGAACGCATTCAAGCGCACAATTTCATTTTAATTGTGAACAAAACTCGCTTAAACACTGAACAAATGAAAGCTTGACGAATCTTTCACTTCCCCTCACTGTTTTTTGATATGGATACAACGCAAAACTAACTGAGATGAGGGAAAAATAGAAAGAAAACTTCAAACCGGATTTGCCCATCAAAGGGGTGTTTCTGGTACGAACAACCACCATTGAGAGGGTTTTCGGATATGGAAAATAAAACCCCCATGTCCGGGTTAATCATTTATTGACATTAATTGGTTGTGACATTTGCATCTTGACGGATTGCTGTTGTAGTTGCCATTGTTGCTACTTTGGCGAGGGTTTGTTTATTCACTCGCTCTCCTTATTTGGTTTTGTACATACACATATTTGTTGATTTAACAAATATGACTTCATTATGGCTGAAGCCGTTTCATATGCCAAACGAAATGATTTCCATTTACCCCTGAATAATTTACGAATGAGCTTTGAGGTTGTGTATGGCTGCTTTGCGTGTTACTGAGTCAATAGGCCTCAGGTCCTGCTTAAGGATACTTCAGTTGGGTTGCTTTTGGGTCGGTATTAATAATTCTTAATTGGCCATTTAATTTGGTATTATATTTGAAGTTTTTGGAAAAGTTGTAAGAATTGAACATTAATTTAAAATGGCATTATTAAAAGATAGACTCAAATAATAGGAGAAAGGAGAAATATAGTTTGTTTAATTAATTGAAAAGAAAGTTTCTTTCCAATGTTTTATTTTTTATTGACTAAGATTCTGATTTTTAATCGCAATAAATAATTGTGAGATTTTTTGCCTTCGTATACCTCCAAGAAAACCTAAAATTTGTATATTCTAAATATATTAAATGGATAAAAATTAAAAATTAAATGAAAATCCTTTTGATTGATTATTTTCCTTCTTCAAATACAACGAACTAATAATATATACAAAAAATATGAAAAATGTGTGACATCTCCTAAAGAAAGTTGCCTTAGCCTCTTTGTGGAATATATTCCTATATATTTTCTATATTTTTAACTATAGAAAACAAATATCAAAGTGATGCACCGCCAAATGCCAAAAAATGTTAACCAAAACAAAGGGAAACTTTTTCATTCTTTTTTCTGAAAATAATACTCGAATATTTTCATGAATGAAAAGTCAGTGCCAGTGGACAATGGACAAAGGACACCGGACAAAGGACCCACACACGATCCGCACTTGCAGTGATCTGCACTTTTGTTTCGTCCTTTGTCCACCGAGAAGAGTGATCGTGATCCTTGCAGGTAAGGCGAAGTGTCTCTTAAAAAATAGAAGAGACCATGCCCGCCGTTTAAATGGAGGTTTATAGGTTCCTTTTTAGCTGTGGTCAAGGCCGCCGGACAATGCTATTAATCAGGACCCTCGACTCCTTTTCTATCCCCGTTTATTGTGGTCAATATTGTGGCCAGTTTGAAGGGCCTGTCCTGGGCTTGGGACTGTGATTTGTAAGCCTGGGGAATGTTGACAGTGCCACCCCAAAAAAAAGATATATATATATATAGAAAAAAGGGAAAAACACTTAAACACTTAACGTCTAATCAAATTACATAATAAACGGCAAACAAAACGAAACCAGAAACGCTTAGCACCCTTAAGGCCGCCACTTACCCCGCTGTCAGCGAGCAAAGCCAGTTAGTTAATAAAAACGACATTTGCAATCATAAAACGCTTCAGCGATCCGATCAGATCCGAGCCTCCCCTTGCCGCCAGCACGCGTTGGGCTAGGTCACCATGGTCGTACATACACCAAGAGAAAATTCATACCAAATATCAAGAATTTACTTTAAATCGAACGAAAGGAATCCACCAAGTTTCAGCCAAAACCGAATGGCATTTAAATTAGAAAATCACCAAATAAATTAATATTAAAATTCGAAAATTAATACATACTTATAAAATAATGAAATATGCTACTAATCCAGACTAAATATGATTTTTTCCCAGTGTTTGCTTTCATATCAAAACTACCCTCGGATTGGGCTATATCAAATGCATAATGAAACAGATTTTGATACGGCTTTGGGAACGTTGCCATCGTATTCATTGGATTGCAGCCGCTCGCACGAGCGTCAGATACATTTGTATCTTTGCGGTTGTTGTCAGCGATCCCTTAATTTCCCAAGAATTTAAGATGGCAGCTCGATTCAGTTGACTGACTTGTGATAAATAGATACGAAACAGCTACTCCATAGTGGATTTTTTTATCAAGAAAAGGAAGCTTGTTTAGATAACGAAAATATTCGTTTAAATAAAATCCTAAAAATCTCTTTTTAACTATATAAATTTTATGACTATTATTTATGAGCACTCCTAATTAAAAGCATTTTAAATGGCAGAATCCAAACTACATTTCTGTACCAAGCTTAATAACAATATTTTCCATTTGTGGAAATAGTATTGATAGTATTAATAATAGTAATTCAACAAATACTTTCAAATTTGATTCATTTATAAGGTATAAGTAATCATAAAATAATAAATAAAAAATAAAATTTATTTTTCACTCACCGATTTTCTCGTTTTCGTTTCTTTCTTCTTCTTTTTTCTCATTTTCTTCATCTTTTTCATATTTGATTTATTTAAATTTATTTTCTTCTTAAATCGCCAATTAAATTAAACAGCATACATTTATTTTCATATTTCACTTTTTTAACTCCGAATTAAATATATTTAAAATTTGTATTAATTAAAAACTTAAAAAAAACAAAAAATAAATAAGATATATATTTCTTTTAAGTGGTTATTTTCCACTCTGAAATATCATAATAAAACTGATTCACTTAAAAAAAAATAATAAAAAAAACTACATTTAATTATGGCCACTCAAGGGATTTTTTCCCATTAAAACTCACAGAATGACAAATTAACACATTAACAAAATAAACACTTAAAAAAAAAATAAAAAAATATGGATAGAAATTGAAAGAACTATAATATTGACGCGCACATACAACATACCGATGATCATATATCACATATATTTAATCAATTTTCCTCTTTTATATTCGTTTAGTTTATACACGCACTTTACAAAAGTAACTTTACTTTACTTTTACTTTACATTTTAATTTATTGTCTTAAAAACGGTTAGCTTAAAACACGAGCGGCAAGAAAACAGTTATTTTGCCGTTTCTCTTTGGCAGCGGTTACTTGCCATGCACACATACACAAATATGCAGTGACTCCAACACACACACACACATACATAATGGCGGGTGCTCCACTGCAGTCCGCGGGAGTCTCAGTTTTTTTAATTGGTTTTTTAGCGGCCTTAATTCGATATTCAATTGCTAACTGTTTTAAAAATGTCATCTTTTATTAACACGTACCTATTAACATAGTTTTTTATTTAGTACACTTCGGCATTTGCACAATTAAAGAGTTTTTCATATTCCCTTTCCCGCTCGCACGGCTCTAATTGGAGGGAAAAACAGCGCTCACTTGAAAATTACATAAATTCGTTAATATTTCACTTGTTTGGTGTTTATTTAAGTGTCCCCGTATTAAGTGCAGTTAGTTTTACTGATTTAGTCACTTAGTAGGTATTATTAAACGTTTTTTCCGCATTTAAAACACTTTTTAGCAGCAGCACGCACAAATTTTCACTTTGATCTTGAGCTCCTCTTTTGTTTCTCCTCCTTCTTCACTTCGCTCGCTCTAATTTGGACCACGCTCTCGCGCTCTCCCCTCTCTCGCTCTCTTAAACTGTCCCATTGCAATGTCAAACAGTTTTCAATGCCAAAGAGAGGTGTGGAGGAGGAGAAGAACAAAGTCGCCAAAGTGTTAAGTTATGCCGTGCTGCTGCTGAAGAAATGTTTATTGTCCGAAAAAACGTGTGATAATACCAACAAGTTAATTAATACAACTAAACTAAGTGCGCTTTATGTGGGAAAACTCAATTAACCACTGATAACGAGCAATTTGCAGCTTAAGATTTAAGAGCTTAAAAGCTTCAATTGGAATTGTGCCGACGGACAAGGTAATTAAACAGTGAAGAGTAACCGGGTGTCTTGCCAAAAACTTATTTAATTGCTACGTTATTATAATTATTTGTAAAAATGAAATAAAATCACTTGAGACCTCTTCGAACAGTGTAATTCAGCAGCAGCGGCAGATGCTACGTGTAATTCTAATTAGAGGTTGTCAAGCCAAGATTCTTATTGCGTGAGTGTAAAAATGCAAATACCGTATGCAAGTGTGGACCGACTCTCAGCGGCAAAGAGAGCGTGGAGAAAGAGAGGAGGAGAAAAGGAGGAGAAGAGATCATTGCCATGTGAAAAATTTTGCCGTGCGGTTGCTAAAATACGTTTTAGGTCTGAAAAAACGTTTAATAATACCTACTAAGTGATTAAAATAGTCGAACTAACTGCATTTAATACGGGAACAATTAATTAAACACCAAACAAGTGAAATATTAACGAA
The DNA here is from genome assembly GCA_035046265.1 of Drosophila bunnanda. Taxonomy (NCBI): domain Eukaryota; kingdom Metazoa; phylum Arthropoda; class Insecta; order Diptera; family Drosophilidae; genus Drosophila; species Drosophila bunnanda. Next base: position 13,747,480 of record JAWNOB010000075.1, read on the forward strand.
TTCATGTCAATTTCAAGTGAGCGCTGTTTTTCCCTCCATTTGGACCTGTGCGAGCGGGAAAAGGAATAAGAAAAAGTCATAAATTGCGCAAATGCCGAAGTGAACTTATTAAATAACTATGCGCATGTGTATGTGACAATAAAATAAGACATCTTTTAAACATTTAGCAACTGAATATCGAATTAAGGCCGCTAAAACTCCAATAAACAAACTGAGACTCCCGTGGACTGCAGTGGAGCACCCCTAAAAAATATGTACATACATGTGTATGTATGTGTGTGCGTGTGAAGCCAATGCATTTTGTTTTTGTGAGCGCGGCCAGCAACGACTCCAAAAGAGAAACTGCAAAATAACTGTTTTCTTGCGGTTCGAGCGTTTTAAGCAAACTGTTCTGAACGCTGTAAATGCAAAGAAGAAGTAATTAAAGTGCGTGTATAAACTAAGCGAATATCGAAGTGCGAGCCTGATTAACTATGCCTATGATTATCGGTGAATATAAAAGTGCAGGCCTGATTAACTCTGTCCATTATTATCGGTGCGTTGTTCGGGCGTATAAATTTAGTTCTTTCCCTTTCTTTCCATCATTTTTGTTCTTTTTTTTTTTAAGTGTTTTAATGTGTGTATTATTTTTTAAATATATAAAAGCAAGAAAAAATTCAAATTCCGTGAGTGGTTATAATTAAATGTAATATTTTTGTTGTTTTTTTTTATGTGAATCAGTGTTATTATTGTATTCTTCCGTATGAAAAATAACCTCTTAAAAGAGGTAAATATCTTATTTTTGTTTTTTTTTTAGGTGTTTATTTAATAAAAAAGCATCAAATATTTTAAATTCTGTGTTAAAAAAGTGAATAAAAGAAAAGCGATGAAATATCGTGAATGTCTAGAAGCAAATGTGTGCTGTGTGTAAATTATCAACCAATACAACAAATATTTATAATTCTGTGAGTGAATCGGAAAGAAAGGAAAGAGACAAAATCTCGCGAGTGTTGTGTTTAAATTAATTTTTAATTCAAAAGGGAAAATACACAATTAAGAAATAAAAATACGAAATATAAGAAGAAATAGACGAAAAATAAGAAGAAAGAAGATGAAATGAGTAAATCGGTAAGTGAGCAATTAATTTTATTTTTATATTGAATGTATTTTGATTCCCTTATACTTATAAAGCAAAAATTTTCCCAATTTGTCCTGCTAAAATAATGACAATTTTCTCGGGGGATACGAAATTGGTTTACAATTTAACTCACTCTTAAAAGTTAACAAAAAAAAGTAAAATGAAATGAAATATTTACTCAAGATTATTACAAGTCAATTATATGACCTTATAATGGCTGCAAAGGTGCGGGGGAAACAAACAGAATTTCTTAAGGAAAGTTCGAGACCTGACTACTTCACTTCCTCCTCTAGATTTGCTTCCATGATATTCCATTAATGCGTTTTATTAGGTCTAAACTTGATATACATATATTTAAAACAAAAACAGTTCAAATATTTGCACATTATTTAATTCCTTTTAGGAATTAAAACAAATGTCGGGTTCACACTTTAACGAATTGCAAGAAACGTTCCCAAAAACCAGTATTTTTTATACACAGATGTAAGATACATAACAAATGTATATTTTACCATAGTTCCAAGAATGAGCGCTGCATACGCTTGAAATAGTGGCGCCACAGAGGACCACTTGTAAAATATATTCTACATGACAATCCTTTTAAAATAAATCAAGTAAAAATGTTATAAAAAATAATTTAAAACATTTTATATATAACAAAAAAATGTACTTAAAAATTAGATAAAATATTAGGATTTTTTTTAGATAATTAAGGCTTGCCGAACAACATTTAATATCCTCCTAAAAAGCATTGTTGAAAATGAGATTGGGATTTCAGTTAAGTTTTTTGGTTTATTATTGTTTTTCGTCTTTTTTTTTGCATTTATTGATTTCCGTTTTGTTTGTTAATTTTTTATCGAGCTGTCACGGGTTGCGGGTCATTTATATATTTATTTTTGGAGTTTATAAGTACGCATTTCTTGAATTGTTTTGCGTAAGACAGACAGCCCCAGAGAGTGTGCGTCATTCCACCTACCTTCATCTGCAGCTTCCGCATGATGCGGGTCTCCTCCCACCGATCCAGCTCGTCCCACTCCTTGCCCCTCTTGCGCAGAAGGTAGTAGCGGTACATGACGATGGTCACGGCCAGGAGCAGGGCCAGCCCAGTGCCGGCTGCCGCTCCCAGGACCGCTGAACTAACCATAACCATTTTTCAAGTCCCTTTGAGTTTCTACAAAATAAAAGAGATTCTATATTTAAATTATAGGATTTACTTATATTTTTCAAGAGCTTTTAACACTCTTAAAAAATATTTTAAAAATCATTGCATTTGTATTTATAATTTAAGTTTAATAATTTGAGAAGCATCCTCTTAAATTATCTTTTTATTTGCTGGAAATATTGACATTTATTTTAGATACTTCATAACTAATGATTTGTTTTTAATTTATGTTTTATTTACATTATAGTAATAAGAAATATTATTATACATTTAATACATAAAAAATAAGAATTATTTATATATATTATATTTTCATATTCTTTTTAAATTAATTGCTTTAAATAGCAAATCGAAATGTCTTTCGTTTTGGATATTCGGTTTGTGTCTCCCTGCAGTTGCTATACTCTTCCCCACTCTCGGCACTATCACATGAGTCAAGGCTTTCGTTCTCCAGATCAAAACGATCCTCTCGATTTCGCGATTTTCCACTGGATTCTGTAGATGTGATTACCACCAGAATCAACAAAAGAGTCGCCAGAAACCAAGCTCCAACGGTGAGACGCATTCTGACCACTCGAGGGAAAACTATTCAAATGCAGGGTTCGGAAAACACTGTCTAACGTTAGACTTTTCTGCCATAAATAATAATAAAAAAAAAACAAACTCTTGTTTTGAGATATGTACCTTAAGTGTCTGTAGACCTTTGTCTAGAGTCACAGCTGTGTAAACTTTTCTGATGCCGGAATTACCCCCACATCTTGCAAAACAATTCAACATTGTGTTAAAGAACACGTCATTATAGTTTATTTTCTAACTGATGGCGTATATTAGGACTTTTACTCTATATATTTTAACAAAATATTGATAATAAGGAGGTGGAATAAGTATCTAAAGCAAATACAAGTATTTGAAAGCAAATCTTTTTATATAAAAAACAAAGCTAGAAATTGGGGAAATTACAACTTTTTTAAAAATCCAAGTTCATATGATGCACGTAGCCATTTCGTAGTATGGCAAATCGTGGATATGGCTTAAAATCCTCTACATGTTCGGGATAATTAAGGAAATTCACTGGTACGGCATCAGTGGGCTTATCCACAGTGGCTTCATCCTCATCCTCATCATCTTCTTCGACAAGGAGCTCCTCTTCCTCCTTGCCACTAACACCAGTGGCATCTTTTGTTTGCTCCGCACTAGGATCCTTGGTAATATATGTTTCCTCGCCTGTAGGATTCTTGCTTAGATAAGTTTCGTCATCTGTAGGATCCTTGCTAAGATGTGTTTCGTCTTCGGTAGGATCCTTGCTTAGATATGTTGCTTCGCTTGTGGGATCCTTGGTTTTATATGTTTCCTCAGAAGTGGGGAAATAAGTTTGTTTTGCCAATTTTTCCAGTAGCTTAGAGTTCTCTCTCAATTCAGCTATCTCAGATTTATAAAACAGCCTTAGTTCTTGCCGTTTTTTAGACTCTTCCAATGGCTTCGAAGAGGTTAGATTAACTCCCAAAAAGACGAACAAACTTGAAACAAATAACGCACGCATTTCTTCGACGTTCTAACGAAAACTGTTCGATTCGACATTGAAAACAACTGTTTTTAGTCAAGAAATGTCAGCTTAGAAATTGTTTGTTTCTTTATTTAGAGAAGAACTGAAGTTTATAGGCAGAAAGTGTATTAGAAAAGTGAAAGTGTCTTGAAGACTTAGGCCCTGCGGAGCGGGAGACCACGCCTGCGGACCACGACTGGGCCGTGACCACCGAATCTGGGCCAGAAGGGGCGGACGTGCTTCCTGGGCTTAGCGGTGGTGGTAGTGGTGGCCTCATCCTTATCCTCTTCGGCATCGGCATCGCTGGACTCTTCAGCAGCAGAGTCTTCTTCGGTTTCGTTGGCAGAATCTCCTTCGGTTTCATCGTCAGTTGACTCCTCGTTATCCTGAGTCTCCTCAGCATCGTTATCCTGACTTTCCTCAGCATCAGTATCTTGAGTTGCCTCATCGCCAGAGGATGCCGCGGTGTCCTCACCATCGGCAACTTCCTCCACAGCACTCTCCTCAGCCTCAGCCGGGCGAGCAGCCACGAAGCCAACAGCCAGGAAGGCCAAAAGAGCCACGATAATCAGGGAACGCATTTTGGACTTAAGTCAACGAAGGTATTACGAAAACTACTTTCCAATTTCACTCAAGCCTCAACCTTTTATAGGGAAAATGTGCGCAAATTCTTTTTTTTTTTGGTCGATTAGTTGATATTGCCCAAAAATCTTTATTTACCCATTTGACTGTTTAGACAATTGTCTCAATGGAAAGTTTACAAGCTTTTATTTTTTTGTTTGGTGTCTCGCGTCAGATGGTTCTAAAGAGTTCCCAGCTTCGTGGGGCGAGGGATCAGGACCACAGGACCAATGCCGCCCCATCGGGGCCATCTGGGCCTCGGTGAAATAACATCGTGATCATCGCCAGAGCCTTCTTGTTCACTTCCACTATCTGTGCTGTTGTTATTGCTGTCACTCTGATCCAAAGTATTGTAATTGTTTTCACTCTGATCTGAACTATTAGCAGGAAAAGCTGCTGTCAAGGATATGGCCAGGAAGGCCAGCAGGCCCAAGATGATTAGAAAGCGCATCTTTATTTGGGTTTAACTTAACTGCAACTAATGTCAAGTGTTGCATTTCTTTTTATAGGGGAAACTAACCACTTTCTTGCTTTTAATTTTATTTATTTATTGCTACTTGTTAATGCCACAAGCTGAATAAACCATATATTATAGTACCAGCAAATATGCATTTTAATTGCAATACCATAGAATAGAACTGAATAATCTCATATTATATATTCACTTCAGTAGATTTCGTTTACAAGAAAATGTAAGTTTTATATATTGTTTAAAATAGAAAAATCATAAGTGGTTCGATGTGGCACAAATTGGGTGGGACGCGTGTGCAAAGGCCATCCAGAGCCACGTGGTAAATGTTCTTTATTTGTAGATCTGGTCAATGGTAACATATCCTTAACTGGCCATGTTGCCGCCCAGGATATGGCCAGAAAAGTCACTAGGCCAAAGATTATTAGAAAACGCATCTTAACTCCGGTTTAACTAACTGCAACTAATTTGCAGTATTACTTTCCTTTTTATAGCAACAATTAACTACTTTTATTTGCTTTAATTAATGATATTTAATTATTAATTATTGCTTTAAGCCACAAGCTGTGCAATCGTTATAATGCAATTTAAGCAAATAAATACTAACGTAAAATAAAGTAAAGTAAAGCACCTTCTAAGTAACTTTTAAAACAACCTTAATGGCTTCTAGTTATTATGCAAGTTTTTGTAAATATTTAAATGTAGAACTTCTTTAGTCTATAATGTACAAATATTTTATATAAAGTATTTATGGATATTATAAATATATACAAATCGAAAATAATAGCATCCTAATATGACATACATATAATAGCAAAATAAACTTTTAGACATCCTATAAAGCCACGCTTTACATTTTATTTATATATTTATAATTCCATTTTATATTAAATAACATTTCTTGGTAAAGCACAACTAAGTAAGAAAAGTATTTTAATAAATTAAATGTGGGGATATTGGAAGTCTCATTACTGGCATTATAAATGCACTTAAATACTTCCTTCACGTCCCAAGTTTGGTAGGACGACTGTTCAAAATAAATGGAAAACCATGCCATGGAAACCATTTGTATGGACATCCAGGAGCCATTGCATTAGAGGAGCAATTATATTTTATTCCACTCGAATCAGTTGGCCAGGTTTGGGCCAGGGAAAGTCCCAGGAAAATCACCAGACCAAATAAGATTACAAAGCGCATCTTTATTCCAGTTAATTTCACAGCCACTAATGTGCAGCTTTCCTTTTTATAGGGAAACTGTACAATCTGTATTTGTTTAAGACACAAGCTGTGTAATCTTTATATTGCAACTATAAGCAAATATACATATACTTTAGTTTATAAATCTAGAAATTTCTTAAATTTCTTTGAGTTGAATTTGAGAATTAATAGTGACTGGTAAATATTATGCAGATTCATGGAAATATTTTTATTTAAAATATATTAGTCTTCATTTTGGGAAGTTAATATTATTTTATTTTAAATAATAGTGATTACTAGTAGACCATGTGAAAATATCTGTTGGATACTTTTAGGCATTAGCATAATAAGATATTTTAATGCCAATGTTTTTCTATTAATTATTTATTATTATTTATATTAAAAAATGTATCATTTTCGTTTCGGGTATCAAGATCACATTCTCGGAAGGAGGATCATCCAAAATAAATGGAAAGTCTAGCCATGGGAATGTCTTGTAAGGACATCCTGGAGCCCTTGGATTATCAAAGCAGATAAAATTTTTCCTTCTGATTGACTAACTGAGAGAACAAGGAAATAGACAAGAAAGCCGGCATCAGGCTGCAATAGTAATTAATAATTAATGCACTTTTCGATGTATTTAAAAAATAACTAGAAAGCTTAACTTTGTTTAGAAAACTTTCCTTATTTTTGTGGCTTTTTTCATTTTAAGAGTTCTCTTCCTTGAAATCGAATAGTTTCTTTTTCAATAATACTTATTTTATTAAAAGACACCATTTATATAATAACACTTATTATTCCCAAAGTGGAAATTTTATTTGTGGCAAAAAGTGTAAAATAAATTAATTTAGATTAGCAAGGAAAAGAGGCCTAGCATGGATGTAAACTGGGACCTGATTGTGTCTTGGCCTGAAAGGATGTGGTGGTCTCTTGGGAGGGGAATTCTTGGTTGGAGCCTTATCCTGATCACTGCTGTGTTCGCTGTTTTCATCACTGTTTTCTTCGCTCTGTTCTTCATTGTTTTCTTCGTTGCTTTCTTCGCTGTTTTCTTCGTTGCTTTCTTTGCTGTTTTCTTCGTTGTTTTCTTGGCCATTTTCTTCGTTATTTCCTCCGTTATCTTCTTGGTTGGTTTCCTCATTGTTTTCTTCGTTGTTATCCTCTGCATTGTTGTCATCTGAGGTTCCATCATCGGAGGCATCTCCATTGGATTCCTCCTCTACAGTATTTTCATTGTCGGAATAATCTCTAGGGGTTCCATCTTGGGACTCAGTCTCAGCATTATCTCCACTGCCCAGCTCGGAGTCGTCGTTATTATCAGATTCCTGGTTTTCCTCATCATTAGATTCCTGATCCTGTAGAGCAGCAGCTCCCCAAGGCCGTTCGTCTTCGTTCTCATCGGATTGGGAGACCACAGGTGACTCCTCCTCATCCTCAGCTGGACGGGCAGCCACAAGGCCAACAGCCAGGAAGGCCAAAAGAGCGAAAATAATCAGGCAACGCATTTTTTGAGGTGTTGTTAACTCTTCAAGGTATTCAAATGATAACTGGTTTCCAATTTCGCATATTCATTCGCTTTTTATATGGAAAGTCTGCCGAAAATTTGCGCAAATCGTTTATTATTTTTTTTGAAGCTTCAATTACGCATTTCATATTTGAACAAATGCTTCAGGGGGACGGACGGGGTTTTACAATTATTATTATTATAATTATATGACGCATATTTATTGCCAAATGTGTGTATTCCAAGAATTGACTGAAACACGATCAGGCTTCAACGAATTTAATGCGTCACAGTATGTTTTTAATTTGAGAATCAGAAATATCTATAAAACCGTTCATTTTCTTATAAGAATTTAAGAGCAAAAGAAAAAGTAGTATCTATATAGTAAAAAAATATATTTTTTTTAGTTTAATAATTGTTATATTTTTTTGTTATACATTTTCTCAGAAGTTTCGCATGAAAAACCGATTTTTCAACCACCTAAAGTAACATCAATCTAAACAAGTTAGTCTTTCCGATTAATATTTAACATATTATGTCTATTGCAGAAATTGTTTATTATTTTGTTTTTAATTTTGTCAAAATATAATAAATCTATTTAAAGTTCTTAGACTTCAATATTACATTTACAATGTATAAAGTACCATTTTAATGTAAACCCTTTTAATATAAATTATTCATAGTTAATTTAATGATATTTAAAAGCTTTATTACTTATTAAAATTGGTCAAGTATTTAAAATATAATTTACTTCTTTCTAAAAAACAAACAATAATATATAATGCAATTGTTTTTTTAAGAAACAATGCAAAACGTGTGCATTATATATTTAATTTTCCAAAAATTAACGATAAACGAAAACAACAAATATTGTGCTTAGCTCAAGGGCATTATCAGAGTTCCAAGTATTTATTAAAAATTAAAAAACGTTGGCCTATTAGGCTATTGTTATTGTACTTTGTATCTGTGTGTGAACAGGTATGCTGCAAAAAGCTAACGAACGGCATTAACGGGTAATATTAATATTGAATCAACATTTCGGATGATAGACAAGCCTCAGTGTAAATTCCCTCTACACCTACTCTTCATCTTGGGGCTTTGGCTCTCCCTCATCGCTCTCATCCTGAGAACCATCCTCCTCCTCCTGCGATTCTTCCTCATCATCCTGAGATTCTGGTTCTTCTTCGTCATCCTGAGCATCGTCGGAGTCTTCCTCATCTTCCTCCACCTCAGCATCATTCTGAATGTCCAGATCCTTTTCCTTCTCACCAGCGATTCTCAGATTCTCCTCCTCGTCTACAACATCATCAATCTCGACAGGATTGGCCGAAACGGTGGCCAAGAGCACACAGCCAAAGAGAGCTAACAGCAGCAAAACACGCATTGTGGGGCTTAGTTTCTAACTAATTAGAGTTCCACGTTTAAAATACGTTTTTATAGCAAAATTCTCGGATGGGCAGAAGAAATATTAGAGGATAACAAATTTCTATGCCCCATTTTGTGTTTACCCCGCGACAGCTGTTGCCTTGGGTTTTAGCCACAAAAATTGTCAGAAGTCGTGCGTAAATATTTGGTTGAGCCAACTTGGCTTATAAGTTTAAGAATACAGTAGAAATCAGTTAACTGGGATTTATAATTATAATGTGAGATTGGAGTTCAGGGAACTGGGGTTTGTAAGTTTTGTAATATATAAAAGGGGCAGTTGTGGTCAAGTCTAAAAACCAAATCTTTTCGCTAATCAATTTTAAAAGAAATGGATTTAGAATAATAGGGTTTATTAAATGTTAATAACTTCTATAAATGTATCCGAAATTAAGAGAAGAAAGGAATTAAGATATTCATGTTTTCTCTATTAAAAATATTACCTTTATTTACTAAATAGTAATTTCAAAGAAAAAAGGTTTAGCCGTAGTACAAAGTCTTAAAGAACCAAAGAAATGTACCTCTATTAGCTCTTATTTAAGCTTATTCATAAGCATATATTGCAGTAAGGAACATTTAAATTATTGGTGTTAAACTTGAAAAAATGTATTAGCATTAAGGGAACTTCATGCTAAACAACACTTCCTCTATGGTTTTTATACTTTTAAGACACTATCCCATTTGCTTCCTCTAAATGATGAAAAACATCACAACTACAAGTGCTTCATTTCTGCACTCCTCTCAGTTATCGAGTGAAATGATTCATAACTTATATATACCGAGTTCTTTTCGATTTCAAGAGTTCTCCAAATATTTACACATATGTTCCGCTTTGGAGTTCTTCAGAGAAACTGAAACATAAGTTAACATAGAACGAACTAACCTTGATTAGATGTTAGCTCAGTGTAATCATGTCCCAATCAATCAATCGATCGATCGATTTGTACCAATTCTCAAAGATATAAAAACAAAGCCAATTGTGCTGGAAATCATAGTCTCAGTTGCACTCAGCCAGTCTAGTTTTTTGGGAATCATGCGCTCCATTGCCTTTGCCGTTGTGATCTTTGCCGGAGTCCTGGCCTGCAGCAGTGCAGCTCCCCAACTGAGTCGCTTCGACTTGGGTTGGCTGGATGCGATCCTCCGGGAGGCGGGACAAAGGAACAACACGGTGCGATTCGGCAACAACACGGTGATCATCTCGGGAGTGTCCAATGCCCAGGCTAATGCCAATGATGGCACCATCAGGCCATCGCCACCACAGAACCAGTGGCAAAACCCATGGTTCAACAACAGATATCCCTACAACAACGGCTACTACTACTATCGCACCTTGCCCACGGAGAACGGAGTGAAGATTGTGGAGGTGCCAGTGTCCAGCAGCGAGGAGTCCCGGGAGACGGTATACGACATAAGTGACGATCAATCCGAAGAGGATGTGTACCATCAGGAGGATCAAACCGTGGAGGAGGATGAGGAGGATGAGGAATTGAATGAGGCTGATGATGAGTTGGATGAGGAGCCTGAGGATGCTGAGGATGCTGAGGAGGCTACCAACGCGGAGGCTGAGGAGGTTGAGGATGAGATGATCGATCCCGAGGAGGAGGCTGTTGACGCCGAGTTGGAGGTCATTGAGAAGGAGCTCATTGTCAAGGAAAGCAATTAAATCGTTTGACTAAGTAATTAATTAATCAAAACAGGCAATAGAATATTTTGAAACAAACAAAAAAATAGCAAAAACCAGAAACCTATCATGAAACAACAACCTGTTACATACATTTCATTTCATATTTTTGGGATCATCCTTAAAAAAAATAAAAAACGTATATACAAGTAACTAATTTTGTGTTACATTTTTTCGAAGCATAATTTTAGTTGTCCATGAACTAGCATTGAAATTTAAAAGGTTTCTTAGGAAAAGATATTTCAAAGATATTTTTGAAATAGAAGAACTTTTATAAAACCTTATATAACCCAGCTTAAATGTGTACTGAAGTAGCCTTTTGAAATCCATTTAAATTTGAGAAAAACATACATAATAGATTTTAAAAAAGGTCTAAAAATTCCTTATGCTTTAAATTTCCGCTTAAATTCGTTCAGAAACTTCTTAAAAAACTCCTTTTGAAATTCAAACAAGAAAACAAGCAAAAAATACCATTCGGATGTCTGTTTATTTGCTGGCGCCCACTAGAAAAATCTAATGATGTTTATTTGAATGCACAATCTGTGGAAAATCTAGGGAGCAGTGAAAGCATTTTCTGTTTGGGTAGCAGCACCACCTACCCCCAGATTCCAAGGACAAGGACAACAGCCATTGACAACTTGTGCGCAATTGTAAACAGTTAGAGGGAAAAAGCGAAGAAGAAGGCTTGGCCGGGCTTAAAGGAAAGAAATAAAGGCGCGATGCCAGGCGACACAAGTCAGGTGCTCGACGAACAAAGGTGAATTGCATTATAATGCGGCGCGTGTTTGTAATTTTTAATGTCGACAATGAGATTAGTTGGTCGGCGGTTTGGACTTGTCGCGGCTTAAACGGCATCCACATGCGCTTAACTCGATTGCCGGCGATGGCCCAGAGTGCTGGGCCATGTTCCATGATTCGTGTGCTAGCCATTTGCCTATGTCGGCCATACACCACCCACCACCCACCGCTCAATGCCAATCAATGTCACGCACACAGCCACACTGATTCGAAGGGACATGTTCACGCACGCATTCCCCTGACAGGCGTCCGTAAGGACTTAATCATAATTTGATTCAAGTTCGACTTGGCCTCGTGCCACTGACGGAAATTGTAGCATACATTTCAGCGCTAAAAATAATCTCCCCCCGAGACCCCTCGTCTTGCCACGGAATTTAACACAAAACCCAACATAATTGCCATTCTTTTTTCAATTACACAGCCTTGCGCATAATTGAGGAATTTCCCCATCATTGGCATTGAGTGGGATTTAGCGGAAACACCTTTTAAAATTTTTGAAATTCCTAATTACCGATTAGCTGAGCTTCAAATAATTTTGTTTCGAGAGGTTCAAGTGAGAGTAATTTAATTATTTTTGTGATTTAGGTAGATTTATATGTATATTTTAAGGAGAAGGGAATCATTTAAATGTGAAACAAATTATTTAAGGGGAAAAGGCTACAACAAATAAATAAAAATATAAACTTTGTTATTATTTAACTTTTAAACTAGTCTTTAATTTCTATACAAATTAATTAATTTCTACAAAAATTAATTAATTCCTTCACTGGAACTTTCACCAAATAATCACTAATGAAAAATCGCATTCAATTGAAAGAACACACTCTGTAGAAATGTCATCTTCGATTGAATTTCCATAGAAAATAAAACAAAACTAAGCCCCGGGACTGGCTTTCAAATGTGATTGCATTAAATTTTGCCTGGACTCTGGTTTTAATTAAAATGGAAACCTTTTAGCGATCGAGCTTAGGCCACAATATGAATCGCAGACAAAGGGAAATAAGCCACGGGAAGCACCCATTTCCTTTGCTGACTCAGGAGACAATTGCTCAATTTCCACATGCCTCTTCATGTGTGTGTATATACATATATGGTCAACAGTCCGTGCCTCGGAATGGCATCACATGCTCATGTCCATTACACTTGACCCCTTTCTTTCGCTTTCTCCCATAAACCCCTCGAGTCCCCTCTTCCGCGGCAATGACATTCTTGCCTGCAGTCTGTGTACGTTTCGGGTTCAAAGCAATTCGCTTTATGGCTGTGATTGCAATCGATTCCTTAGCCCAGTTAATGGGCATACATACACATATGCCACATGCCCTTTCTTAGCCACTGACCCCGTTCGATTGCCGACGACCTTGTCCAGGCTGCCGTCAATTAAAGTAATTCTCTTGGCGGTTCTATTGGATTATATAAAATAACAGATATAAGCCGAGGATAATTTAACGAAACGGGAAAGATAAATTTAAGGGAAGAGAAACCAAGAAGGCCTAAACCTAAATTATTATTTGGCTAACATTGTTTACTAGCTGGGAGAAATATAATATCTAATAACAACTTGAATTTAAACAAGAAATATCTTTTAAAGATCGAAAGAATGACACAAATTAATACTTGTATACTTTATTTTTATACATTTCTTTAAAACATATATTTTTTATTATATTTCTTAAAAACACTCTTAATTTCTTCTTCCAACTAAACCCAAATATAGTGCAGTAAATAATTGTCAGCCCACTGAATTTTCCACAAAGCAGACTTCCAGCTTTGTTCCCAGAATTGTCTCTTATTTCGACCTTTGCCAGGTCAAATTATTGCAATTGCCGCACAAAGAACGCAATTGCTATAATTCCTGTTGACACAGTTGACATGTTTTGGTCAATTTGACATGGTCTGGACCCCATGCACGGTAATTTGCATACGAAAAAATTACGAAACTTTGTCTAGTCCCAGAAGGGAGTCGCAGCCGAGGCAATGTCCTGGGACACACTCTTGGGGGGCGGAGCGAAATATGCCATGTGTTGGCTTTAAATTATTATTTGTTGATTTTGCGGGTTCACGGCTTATGGCAGGAAAAAAGGAAAAGCAAGGAAAAATATAGAAAAAGTGAGAGTGGCAGTGAGTTTTTGTGGTTACAGAGGTCAGTGGCTTACATTAAACATGTTTTTGAGGCTGAGGGAAAGACATGAATTTCAGGAATTTTAATTATATAAAGGAATATTAATCAAGCTGTTCTGTAAAACAAAAAACAAAATATAAAATATAATTTATATATATTTTAAGGCAGTGAAACTTTTAAATTATACTTTATGTAGAATTTCATTCTACTTTTATGTTTATAAACCTTTTGCCTATTAAGTTCTGTGCAATTTAATAATTATTATCATAGTTTAACAAGAATATATATGATTTATAGGGTCGGAAATGACTCCTTTACTGCGTTACAAGCTTCTGACTGAAATTATAATACCCTGCAGGGTATACTATTCAGTGAATTTATTAATTTTTTTTACTACTTATATATTTTTTTCTATTACATTTATACTCATTTTTATTTTAGTAATATATATATAGACACTTTATATATAACTACATAAGTATTATATTTTTATTGCTTTGTATTTCGTTTAGTTTTATTTTAAATACATTTTGCAGTCTCCCTAATAGCCCTTCAATACCTTATATCTTATATTAACATTTCTGGCTAAAAATAAGCCCTCAAGCTAAACAAAATTCCTTAAGTTTTCCCAAGAAAATCCCTCCCATAACTCTCAGTTATCCCTGCTCCTGGCTAACACACATTCCACAACTATGCTCATCTCCTGGGCAATCATTTCCTTCAACGTCAGACGCTAATTTCTGTTTGCTCGCAGGCCACATTTTTTCCTGCTCCTCGATCCCCATACTAATTCCCCCCAGGAAATGCCAACTCTTGCCCACAAATAAACACAGCCTGTGGGTCTGTCCATGTGGAAACGGAAGTGTTTCCAATTGTTGTGTCAATGATGGTGATGGCTGAGCTCTCATCAAGTCACTTAAGTGTCATGAAGGAGGTGAAAGGGAGCAGGCATCGGCGGAAGATGCGATTAAGCATTTCGCTCAGTGTACGCACACATATGCTGTCATGTGTAAGGGATTATTAGGGGCAAGCCTCCATCATATCTGATGTTTATTCATTACTTTCGGCTTATTAAGCTAGCTTTTGTGATTATAATAAAGAAATTACGCCTAAAGTGGTAAATGAATGAATGAATTTATTTCACCAAAAGATCAAGTTAAAAAAATTACTTAAAGAATGAATATTAAGTAAAGAATAGTTTAAATTTGTTTAACTTACGCTCTCATCTAAACTGTTTTTTTTGTACCCTTTTTAAAGCTATAAACCAATTCTATTTAGGATAATGGCAAAAAGCAGGATTAAAGGGGTTAAAAAGAAGGAAGAAATATTTAAAATACAAATTTATTTTTATACTTTTTTATGATGAGTATATTAAGTTTATTTTAACGTTATTTTTCTATACGTTTAATATTGATATATCAAAGTTTAAAATGTATCCATATAATTTAGGATTTCGGGGGAAAGAAAGATCTAAAATTAATCTTTTTTTGTATCATTTTTAATGATACATATATTATGTTTATTTTAACTATATTCTTCGATATATATAATGCCGATATACATTAAATTTGATATATATTTAGTATGATATAAAGCTTTATATCTTTAACTATATATATATATAACATTTTTCCTCTCATTATATTTACATCACTACACTAAATCACATTTATGCTGCGAAAGCAATTTTTTTTAATGCTATGAAAAACCCTTAACTCAGAAACAATCAATTCTTTTATTGCAAATAAACTAGAAATAGTCCAACTTTAGACATTTACAAGTATAATTGATGCAATTGGGGGAAACTGCACAATAGGAACTCCCGTGAACTTTCGCGGGCATTAATTCATTTGCATTTGCTGCCACCTAAAGCTCTCTCTCACTCGCTTTATCAGAGGAAAACTCACCCCCAGGCTGTGGCAGTGGGTGGTGGGAGTGGTCCGATGGCGCCAGACCCCTAAGCCCCGGCCAAAACCCTAAAAATAAACATGGAGCAAAAGCACGTCACTGCCAGACCGGCCCACAATCCCGGCGAGCATAGAATGTGCCTCAATATGCTCCTCCGGTTACATAGACAAAAACAAAAGGGAGTCCTGTCCAAACTGCGCGAATAAAAATAACAATGGACATCCTTTTTTAGGTATCCTATCTTCGTAGCATAATGAATCAACAAGTGCAAAAGGGTTTCCTTTTTTTATTTTGTTTGGGAAATCCATCTCTTGCGCCGCTTTGAATTTGCATAAAAGCCTATCAAAATTTCGATGGAAATTGCACCTGAAGCGAGTCGATCGTTCGAAGTTCAAACAATGCCTGAGTTTCCTTTTGATTTTCACTTTTCCCCTCCCCGCTTTTGTCCTCGAATTAACATTTTGATTGGATATTTCAATATTGCGCCATATGGCAGGTTGTTTGCCGGCTGGTTACATCTGGGTTTGGGGCTGGTCAGAACTGGTTGTCCACACGCCAGTGGATTTCGCACCTTTAATGCCCGAACTGAGCCCCGTGTTTGCACTCTACTCCAGTCAATTATAATATATATAAATTTCGATAAGATAGCGCAGGAGTACTTGTACTCGTTATGGTTCTGGTTTCGGAGAGAGTTTGCCATAAATTAACACTTAACTTGGTTGGAATTGTTGAAAATTTCCATCAAGCACAAATGAAGAGAGGAAAGCTGCTCTATATATACACACGAAATTTATTTAACGAGTCCCTGGCGCTGCCTTAGATCACCTGAGTGGTCATCAGTCCCTCGCCTTCGACTTCAGCCAGCTCGGGAATGGGAACGGGCACAACATCGGCCACGGGCAGGACATCGGGCACGGCAACCACATCGGGCACAACGGCGGCACTGAGAGTGGCATCCACAGCGGGCTTATCCTCAGACACCACAGAAGTGGTGGTGGTGGAGGAGGAGCTAGAGCTGGATGCGGCGGAGTCCAGTGGAGCAACCACAGGCTTGACAAGACGACGCCTGGGCATGAAGGGTGGTGCCTGGTAGTTGTACCAGCTGTTGTCCCAGTACCGAGGACCAGAGTTCCAGCCGCCGGGATACCAGCCATCGGTTCCATAGTCGGGCCAGTAGCGGGGATAATAGGGATAGCCGATGCGGCGTTTGCCTACCGACACTTGGGGCAGGATGGCTGGGGTGGCCACGGCATCATCCAGCTGGACAGCGGGCACAATGCCGGCGTTCTTCACCAGCAAAGTGGGTGCCACAATACCGGGATTCTTCACCAGCAAGGTGGGTGGCTCCACGGCCAGCTTAACCTGGGCGGAACGAAGGGATCGGCCACGGATGGACACCTGGCCGGAGGACAGGGCCACCAGGCTGATGCAAACGAGGGCAACGAACAGACGCATTTTTCACAACGAGTAACTCCTTTCAACTGACTTTCTTCAACCTTTGCTCCCGCTTTTATAGCGGGAATAATTTACTTATATCTTCTATAATATTGAATATTATTTATGCAAATATTTAAACAGTCAAATTTCGTCTCTGCAATTAAGTTTTTGGAGGGAAGTTTCGACACCTCGCCGGGCCTTGGCAATCCGTGCAAATTATTTAACCACTTTTGCGTAGTTTCATGTTTATTTAGTTGGGTTCGCGGCATTTGGGGAATCGAAAACAGATTTTCCGCTGAATGGTTGTCATTAGCGGTTCGCAAATGCCAACTGTTTAATTGTTCCACACAATTCGGCAATTAGATGGCAAGATTTGCATTTCAAATTCGATTCCGGGTTTCAATTTCGATGGGGAAATCGTCAAAAACGAAATTTGGCTTTGATATCAAAAGGTATCCAGAGTTTAGGATTCATTTTAATTGCTTGATTATAGGATTTTCATATACGTATTTTAGTAAACTAAAGCTATTGAAACTAAAAACGAATCTTACTAAAATGTTTATTGAAAATGAAAGAAACTTTAAACTTTAATTATCAATTAAAACTTAAAACAGTCCGGAAAATGCTCAAATAATTATGCCTGTTCAAACCAACTAATATTCACATTTAAATGCCAAACATATCATATTTATGATTGCTCATTAATTGGCTAATTATAAATAAATGAGAGTTTTTGGCTAATCGGATTACAACTGGCCAAATGAGGTATATTGCCATATGGCCATTAATTAGCTAATTGCAGTGCTTATAAAAAGTTGAGTGACGAGGATTAAAAAAGGAGAACTAAATGTAAAAAGTAAAATGTCAGAGGTAATAAGAGAGGAAAAATCGTAGGAAATAATCCTTTCTTATTATTATAAATTTATATAAAAATAAAAATATTTAATTTGTAAAATATATATATAATTTGTTTATAAAGTCAAGAATTATTTTTATAAGTTAAACATTATTATATTTATTTTTGCTCGATTTTTTAGGGATTTAAAGACCTGCATAATTAAAGTCTCTCTTGGTTTGTAGGTGTGTAGAGTGTGTGTAAAGGGTGTAGACATAGCTTGACGGCTCTGAATTGTTAGAAATATCTTTAAAACAGAAGTTCTGTATTATATAGCAATAACAATACATGAATTAGGTATTATTTATCTTGCATAGATTTTACGTACACATTTTTAAACTGCTTTGCAAATCGATTTCTTTCTTTATTTTTCGAATTGATTTATTTACAAGGGGTTAACAGCCTTAACTATAATCCGATTTGCAATAAATAATTAAAATATTAAATTATATTTATACAAAAAGTACCGAGTGCTGAGTTTTCAGCTTAATTTAAAGTTTGTTCTTCGCACTTAAGCCCACTCCTGCTCGTAAACCACAACGTGCGACATCGCGCATACGCCATGTGTGCCCGTCTTTAAAACGGATTAAGCCAGGGTCTTAGCCAGGCGGCATAATTAAAAAAACCTTAAAGCAAGTGCACCGGGGGGGAGGGGAAAATCTAACAATAACAAAGTTGTGTGCCAGGCGGGAAAGCGTAAAAGATGAAATTTAAGCCCCGGACATGTCAGTGACAAGCAGTCTCGCCATCGACTGGCTGTCTCTCCTCCCGCTCCCAGTCCAGGGTCAGCTCCTGCTCCTGCTCCTGCTGCTGCTCCTTATGCGCCTTGGTTCTCCTGGTGACAGTGAAGCCATTCAAGTGTGCGCACACAGGCATCAATGAAAGTTTGTTGCCGTGGTCAAGTTTTGGCAGCTGAGCTGGCCTTAATTTCTGAACAACTTATAAATTCGAAAATTGCCACAGCAACTTTAACCAATTTTCTGTCATGGCCTTGGCTATCCGTTACCTGTTGGCCATAACCAGCAAGCACATAGATAGATATATATATGTACATATATCCTTGACGTCATTAGACAGACCAAATAAAAACAAAAAAAGGACAGAGCGTAACAAAAATTAGGCTTACAGGGCCATGTAACGCCTACTAACTGGTGGGAAAGCGAATAAAAAAAAGAACTGCAGGGGCGTAACGAATATGGGGAAAAATTGTACATTGAATACCCGTATATTGTCCGTTGATAAGGGACTAACTATCTTATCAGATACAGATACAGATACAGCGGCAGATACCGTCGCCGATACAGAGGGAAGCGAAACGAACTGGCCAACTTTCACTCTCAGGAAATGCAAAAAAAAATATGTATATTTATATAAAAATAAAACCAGGAGAACCCAAATCAGGGAGCTCTTCAAACTAGTTTGCCTTTTGACCTGGCAAACTTTTGTATATTCTCGCCCCACCGGGCGGCAACAGCAAACAATCACAGATTTAATAAGCCAACCCCCAAAGAATGAAGAGAAATATCAACTCGAATGGCAAATATTCAACAGGCGGCAGTTGGGACTGGTATTGGGTGCCTTTGCCTTTGGCTTTAGTGTTTAAATGGCTGGGATTAGGGCCCAAAAGACGCTTTAACTGCGAATTTCCAGGCTTTGCTCTGATGCGATTACTTATCAAATTGGATTTCTTCATTGCCTCCCTCGGCTTTTCTTTCAAACTTGTTGTGAGTTTTGTGGATGGCTTAAAGTGACATCAGACACGTCTTTAAGGAGAACGATTTTTAAGTGCGAAATTACAGTTGAGGTTGAATTACATGAGAATGTAGATTTCGAAACGTATTAATTGATATTTTATCAATTATTTGAATTATTGTTAATACAATATATTAGCATATTTTTTAATTATCTTTTTTGGGTGGTAAAAGGTAAAAGGAAATATACATTAAAGATGAATTCTTTGCTAAATGTGTACTACTATTTACTTATATTATAAAAGGCATTATTTAAGCAATTAAATATGAACAAATATACAAAATCAATTTATTCTGAACTACTTCTGATATTATTAAAATTTTAAGAATTTCAATTTATTAAATTATGAATCAAACTGCTCAAGAGACAGTGATTTTTTAACCAAGTTTTTGTCATTAATTATTTTTACCTAATACAAAAATATTTTAAATAATAACAATTTCAATCTAGAAAGATAACTTTAAGATCGTTTAAATTGAATTAAATATTTCAACTTTTAAGCCCCATTAAAATTTTTAAAAAACAAATAATCAGTCTGATCAAGATTGATTTAATTTGAATAACTATTCTTATACAATGAACACACTTGTTGATCTATTGTAAAGCAAGAGAATAAAATATTTATACATATTTTTATGAAATCGTATTAGAGACTTAGAATTCCATTAAAAAAAACCTAGATAAAATCTATAATCACAAGTAATTCCTAATTCAATTCAAGAGGCTTTTTCTATACTAAACGAAATTTAAACTTAACCACAGTTTATTAACCACCCTACAAATCTTTACCCTCTCTAAAAATCAGATTAATTAATATTCAAAGCTTACCTTGTCACCCTTGGATTGTTCCAACTTGTAGAGCACAAAACTTGACCGTAATATATTGTTTTCGAGTGATTTTTGATTGTTTACTTTTACCCAAAGTCTGGATAATTAATCATATCCCTTGCTGCACGAATCATTAATATTCAAAGGAAAACTTGGGAAAGCACACTTTCGGCCAATATGCAAATCCAGCAAAAAGTTAAACACCGGCGAGCCGCAATAATCGAATTCAAGGACTTTCTTTTTCAAATATTTTGTTGCTCCTTTTTGTTTGTTTTTAATATTTATGCGCGAGACAATCGAATAAAACTGGTTTTATGCAAAGTCCAAAGACACAACACAAAACACAAGCGAGATCCGACTACGGAATTTGGTAGGGAAATCAGCGAAGCACTCGCAAACCGCTTAGGAGCTGCTAGGAAAGGACCGCTTGCCACAACGACAGGATAGCCAATGCTAGACGATGCGCCATTCAACTCTGCCATATGTTAGCAATTCCTGCCCGTCCGCGATACCATGGATGCCGCAGGGAAAGCTCAGCTTTTCCTTCGGCCGGCCTCGTCCGGCTTCGGGTGGAAAGCTCGCCACCGACCTGTGTTATCAGTGGGTGGCGTGCTGCGGCTGATAACGAGCTGGCCAGTAATTATCAAGGGTATATCAAGAAGGGAAGTGTTCACTATGTCAACGGGTTGGTTGGAGAGCTTTTCAGTACAGGAAATAGCAACAAAAATTGCAATTAAATTTATAGGAGAAGGAAGAAGTGATTGTTTTAAGTAGAAGGTAGATTTTTTGTAGTTCAAGAACAATTTGATACATAAAATAATCTATATATAAACAAATATCCATACTTAAGATATCAGAAGTTAAAGAGTATTTGTATTTCCTGTTTAAAGAATACTTTACCCCCTGGCTTTGGGTTTAGATTGATTCCCTGCTGGACGTGCGAAAACATTGCAGCTTTTCGCGTTCATTTGACGTACAGCCGCCCTGAGGCGAGGTACTTCACTTTACTTAATGCTCTCTTTGGTGTCCTTGTACCTTAGCATCAGCACTTGACATTTGCCTGATCAACGAACGAAGCAACCCACCAACCCACCTCTCACTCAAAAACCTGTTGAGCTTAATACCCGGCATTGGGAAACACTGCAATCCGTTTTGTGCTCCTGGCATATTGTTGAGGAGCACTTTTGTTTATGTCCGTATGCTGAAGTTGGTTATTAACTACCACTTGGTTTTCAAAGTAAATCAAGTATACGCAGTGGTAATTACGCAAGTGTAGGCCTTCTTTTATAACATTAAACAACTTCTGCTTCTACTTCATTAACATGTTAACTTTTATTTGAATGATTTTAATGTGAATTGAATTCTTAATTGTCCATTGAATCCTCTCACCCATAAGGCACATTCTGTCTATCTGTACATTAAAACTTTCACAAGAAATAATAACTCAAGAAACACTTTTTAAATAAGAAATCAATATCGGTTTAATCAAACTTATCAAGAAACTTATACAGTCAAATCCAAATTAAATATATACCTGCAGTACCAAATGTCATCAATTGGGGAAATTCATCAACGTTTCATCAACGTGCCCTTGATGACTATTTCGATGATTCATCAATGGTACTGCAGTCTAGGGACTCTGCTAGAACTCAGTCGAATCAAATTTAAAAAGAAATACTGGGACTTGGATTGGGTTTATGCTTACGACTACACTTGGGCGGTAATAATACAAATAACACTTACAGACGATCGATTACATGCCTAAGTTTGGTGTGGTTTTTGCGCGAATGCTTAAACTAGGTTACACAACAGCTTAATACATAGTTTTTGATGGGGGGCGGGGGGAAAATGGGAGGTAAATGGTACAGGTTGTAATATAATTCTAAAAATGGATCTCATGCTCCTAGAAAATGTCTTCGATTTATATGGCTTCACTTAGTCTAAGGGACTCTCCTTCTCTTCTCAATGATGCCGCGCATGCGCTCTCTTGGGCTTCTGCATCGTTGGCCAGTCCAATCTGGCCAAGGACGGCAGGCCATTGGCATCATTGCCATTGTTATTATTCGAGATGGAGTTCTGCAACGATGTGGTTGGCGCTTGGAGGTTAAAATCCGATGACAGCATTATTGGTTGCAAGGTGCTGTAGTTAACCATCGGTGGCGAGACGGGTGCATAGCTCAGGCGTCCCGTCAGGCCGTGGCTATTATTATTGGTGGGAAAGTTCGAGGAGTTGGGCACAGGCAGGGGTGACGGCAACGTAGGCGCCATGTTCACATTGAGTCCAGGACTTCTAGAAAGAAAGTTAAGATTAGTTTTCAAGCCTTGAACATATTTTTTTGTTTGAGTGATTTTAGGATACAATTTAAGGTGAGTTTTAGAACGGAAAACAAGTATATTTTGCATTTAAAGCAAAGCTTAAAAAGGAAACCCGAAACCCAATTGATATTCTGTTAGTAAAAGTTATAAACTATATCTAAGGCTACTCTTGTTCTTTCTAATAGGTGAACCATTAAAAAACAATAAGTGCTTTCATTTGTGGAGCCCAGACCTTGACTATTTCTTGGCTGAATCGCCCTTGCTTAGTTTAACTTTCATATTGACCGTCACTAGGGGCATCTTAGAGCTTAGCGGGGGGAATGAGAGAGAATGCATGTGGATTATGGCATCGAGGCTTTTATGTACAGCAAGGTATGGTTTGGAACCTCCAAATGAACTCCAAGAGCATCTCTCACCTTTGCTGAGTAATTGTAAAGACGGACTTGCTCACAATTCGCTTCCCTGTGTGCCAGATGCGTCCGATATACTTGATTCGCTGGATGGCTATGATGGCCAGGGCAACAGTCCTGCAAAAGGAATATCAAGTTATTAAGTTAGATATTTTATTAAAGAAAGATCGCTACTCACTTAAATTTCTTTTTCACATTCCGCTGGCTCACTGCCTGCGCTCCGCCTCCTCGCAGATTCTGCAGTGCCAGCTGCTCACTGGCCTGGTAACCCTCCAAGGTGAGCTTCAGATACCTCTTCTGGTAGACCAGTGCCTTGCGATGCGACTCAACGCGGAGATAGCGACCGATCAACTGGCGGCAGCGTTCCTCCAACTCGGTTACATTGGTATTGCCGGAGCTGTTCATCAGCTCCTCGCATTTCTTTTGCAACGCCAGCCGTTCGCCCACCAGAAACTGTACTGTTTCAGCCATCTGCTTGTTCTCTTGGGTGTTCTCCGCCAGCAGCGTGTTGATCTCCTTCATCTTCTGCAGAAACTGGGCCGGCACCGTGTCATCGGTGGTGCTGTGCGCCAGCCGATCGTTGGCCTGGGCCAGTGCCTCGGCCAGCTTGGCCTCTCGCTGACCCGAGCGACTCACATCGAAGCGCAGTTGGACAATCTTTTGGTCCAGAGAGTCTTTGGCCGCCTCGGCGGCGAGCAGCTTGGAGCGCAGCTCATGGATCTCGGCCTGAAGCTGGACGTTCTCCTGATGCTGGCGGGTGCGAGTGTTGGCTCTGCGAGTCTCTGCCTCCTGAAGAGTGACCAGCCTGGCCTCCAGGCTCTCAACCTCGCTCGCCTGGAGAGTCAGCCGCTCGTTGAAGTGCTCCAGTTCGGCCTCCGCCGACTCCTTGTCGCGGGAGAGTCTCTCCATCTCCTGCTTGAGCCGCTCACAGTACGCCACCCGCTCTTGGAGCTCCATTTCGTACCGCTGGCGCTCCCGCTCAATGCTGCGCTGTGCATCCGCCGATCTCTCGCGCTCCCGCTCGTTCTGAGCGGCCAGCAGCTTGATCTCACTGCGCAGCCTGTCTCCGAGCTCCGACTCGAAGTCGGCACGGGGCGACTTGCGGGGAGAGTCTCCGGGAGATTTGAGGAGCAGAGAACTGTTCCTTCGGCTTTCCGCCCGTTGCAGCGAGGTGAGCTGTGTCTGTAGACGCTCGCAGCGCTCGCGTTCCTGGTCCAGCTGCTTGTGGAGCTCATCTTCCGCATCGAGAGCGGTTTCCAGGCGCTTTCTCATTGCCTCAATGATGACCACGTCCTGCTCCTGGATGTCTTGCGAGTGCTGCTTCTCGCCGAGCAGCTCCTTGCTCAGCGCCTCGCATTGCTCACGCTCCACGGCCAGCTGAGCCCTAAGGGCCTCCAGCTGATTGAGCAGCTCCCGCTCCCCGGTGAAGTTCTCGTCGTCGGTGCCGTTGCCAGTGCCCGGCAACAGATGCTCCTCCTCCTCGGTCTGCACCTCCTTCTGCTGCTGCTTCTTGTCCAGATTGTTCTCATCCTCGCTCTCGATGGCCTTGAGTATATTCGAGTCCAGCTGGGCGGAGTAGTTCAGCTCCTTCTCTACCTGCTGAGCGATCTCATCCACGGAGTACTGCTTTGAGCTGTTCTCGCTGTTCTTCAGACGCTCCAGATCCCGTTCCAGGGTTAGCACCTGCAGTTCCAGCTCCCCGCAGCGTCGGAGTGCGGCCTGCAGCTGATCGGCCTTGACTTTCACCTCCGCGTTGAGCGCTTCAAGCTCTCGCTTGCGAGCAGCGGCCGCATCCTCGCAGTGGCCATGCGCCACACTCACGTAGTTCAGCTCCTTGCGGAGATTCTCACGCTCGGCGGCCTCCTGAGCGGCTGCCTCCAGAATCTTGGCCTCCAGCGACTCAATGCAATGTCTGTACTTCTGCTCACTCTCTTGGTGACTTTGAAGGGTTTGTGATTGGCGACTGACTTGCTCCCTCTCCTGTTCCAGCTGCCTTCGCAGATCCTCCAAGTTCTTCTCGGCTTCTGTCTGCTGGCGCTGCTTCTCCTGCTCCAAGGCGGAGACTTTCTGTCGCAATTGGTGCACTTCCGGCGGCGTCGTGGGCCTGGGCATCTCCGGGGTTCGCATCACCATCATGCTGGGCGTCTTCACCTTGGAATCCTCTGTCAGGTTAGAGAAGTTGATCTGCCGCGGCACAAGGCCAGGTGTGAGGCCATCGCTGCTCTGGGCAGTAACGCCCAGGGCTTGGAAGTAATGCGGATGCTCGAAAGTGTTCACCGGATACGGGGCCATGAAGCCACTCAAGTCATCGGTACGCTTGTGCGTTAGGTTGGCCACAGCCTCCTTGGATGTCTCCTGAGAAGGGATATCAATAATGAATAATGAATAATTAAACAAAATAAAGAACACTCACCATTGTCTGGTGCAGGAAGCCGCCCGCACCGTCACTCATGTGCAGGGGAGCGTTCAGGCTGCGCATAGCCGCTCGCCGGTCCACATCCGGCTCGGGGAACTCGGTAATCGATCCGATGTCGCTGAGAGTGCGTGCACTTAGCTTTCCTCCCGCTCCCGCTCCTCCATCTCCTCCTCCTCCTCCTCCTGCCGGCGAGGTGTCTGGGCTGACATCCTGTGCTTGGGTTGCCTGCAGCAGCTCCTTCTCCCTGGCCTCCAGTTGGTCGCGAAGGTGATCGATCTCATCGTTCTTGTCCGCCAGCATGGTCTGCATAAGATCCGGCAGGGCCAGTCGATTGATCATCTCCGTGCGTATCTTCTCCTTTAGCTTGCCAATTTCGGTGCTCTTCTGCTGCACCTCCGCCTCCAGCTTGTCCACCCGACTCCGATCCGGCTGAGTGCGAACCGTGAGCTCCGCCTCCAGCCGCATGATCTCCTCCTTGCTGCGCTGCAGCTGCTGTCGCATGGTGGCCATCTGCTTGTCCCGGGCAGTCAGTTGCTCACTCAGATTCTGGACCTCACCCTGGAGTTCATGGACTTTGGTGGTTAGATCCGAGGTGCCAGCACGATGCAGTTGCTCAGCGCGCTGCCGTTGCTCCTCCAAGCGGTTCTGGAGCGTGGATATCCGATGGGTCTGCTCATCCATTCGACCCTGCAAGGAGTCCCGCTCATGTTGGAGGTCCTAAAAGGGTAGAAGATTGATTTTAAATGAGTATTAGTTTCTAATTATATACAGTTAATTGGGTTAGTTTAATTTTTCTCTAGAAAATATTGAAGTATAAATATACTAGTATTCTATTTAGAATTTTAAATTATAAAACAAATATTTTGCCATGGGTTTAAGTGACTCTATCTAGACTATATCTTTCCCCTATATATTTTGTATCTTCTGGATTGTGTGGGTGCGAGTCCAATGACCGAACTCTTGACCGTTGGCTTCATCTGCATTTAACCCTTTCCAACTTCAATTAAAGTGGAAGTATTCTATATATCTTCATTGCACAGTAGATTGTATGTGTGTGAATAATTTTAAATTGTTTAAATTGTGCCATCTTTGCTGGTAAATGTAAAAGATATCGCTGAGTATGAGTAATGTTATTCATGTCATTGGGTTGGTTTTATCTCAAAGTTTATGTGACTGTGCGGTAAAATAATTTAATGCATTTTTAAATCATTTAAAATCTAACTAAGAAAATATTTTAATATTTCTTAACCATATAAAAATTCCAGTTCAATTAAAAAATCAACTCTTATAAGCTGCATTTTTCAAGAATTATTATATACATTAATTTTTTAATAATTTCCTCCACTGTCCTTAGTATCTCTCAGTATCTCTTTGCTTTTTGCCACTGGTGTTTACTCGGTTTTGATCCATTTAAGTATATATTTATGCGGGCATATGAACGGACGGCAGCTTCCCCCAATGCAATCGCTCCAGGCCCCACCTCCGACGACGGGTATCCAGCATCTCGAACGTTGCAAATCACTCTGCCCATTCTCCAAACAACGCAGCGGGATGCGTGCCATAACATAATGGAATTTATTGAGGCATTACAGCATCGTATTAGTGTTTCAATTGGGGATGATGCACATTGTAAACAAAACTGCACTTCTTTCTACGCTTTCCCGGAACAAAAGGTCCACGCACTCAGCGGGAGGATGATGGAAATGTGGCAGCAGGTGCCAATGGAGGCGCCCAATGATTTGTTTTTATTAACATACTATTTTTGAAGTGAAAGGAACACTGTGCCCAGGCTATTTTTGAAGTGGAACGAACCGGGCAAAATGGGGAAAAGGGAACAGGAACATTAAAAGATTTATTTATGACATCGAGTGTGCCAAATTCCCGAAAAATTCACACACAACTCGAGTCTGCCTGTGAAGGCATGGACAAAACATTATGACAACGGGCAGCCACAACAAATTCAATTATAATATATTTTTATTTATATTATGATTGCCTTGGAAAATAAATAAACAATTGCTGCCACAGGCACATCAATTGTCGCACAGAGAGCTCGGTTTTCGGCGGGACCTTGGATCGAATATTCAAAAATATATTCACTTTAGAACTCACTCGCAGAGGAATCTTTGGATACTGAAACATTTCCGGAACCTCAGCCACTTGCAGTCTTTATTTCGAGTATTCTTTTATATTTCTTGTATATAGATTTATTTCTTGGACCGACATATATATCATAATTCAGTTAGCGATATAGAATGAGATACAGATACAAGAAAGCAAACATTTCCTCCGTTTCTACCGTTCACAATGCCTTTCGGAAGGCAACTGAATGATGTTTGCGATCGGGAAAGCTAAGAGAAAATGTGCAAGAGCAAGGGGAGTGCAAGCAAGAGGGAACACTCAGCAGAGAAGCATCTAAATATATAGAAAGCATCAGTTAAAATTTAAAATCAACGCTTTAGCAAAGACCCAAACCTAACCTAATCTTATTCGAAAACTTTTTGAACTAAAAAATGATCTGAAAAATAGATCATAAGTTGAGACACAAACCATGATTATTCAAATTAAAATTATAAGTTTACCAAACAAATTTAAACTAAAAATGATACAACAAATTTACCTGAAACTTCTATTAATTAATAATATTTAATATTATTTATTTCTTCTAATTAAGATTGCATTATTCTATTATTAATAATGTTGTATGTTATATACAATCTTAATTAGAATAAAGAACTTATATTATATATTATTAAGAAATTTAAAAAAAAAATAATGTCACGTAATTAACATAAATTTAAAAAAATACCTTATTATTTTAGATATAAAAAGATAAGAATTTAATATAAATTCACCTCAGTAGCTAAGAAACACTCGAATTCGAACTCCGCTTCTTTAGCATGGACATAAACCAATCGTTTTCGATTTCTTACTCACCATATAGCCGGTACGCATTTGCTGCGCCTGCATCTCCAGATCGCGTATCCGCTTGATGGCCGCCTCCTCCACCCGAGTGTGCTTGTCCAGCTTCTCGGTGACCCGCTGCACGTTCTCGATGGTGAGCGATGGATGGTTGGGGGAGCCTTCGGCTGTGCGATCCTTGCTGCCATGCACGGAGACATCTTCGCTGACACTCAGGCTGATCGAATTGGAGGCCGCGTTGGAGTTGTGCAGCGACTCCAGGACCTTGGTCTTCTGATCCAGGGTGGTCTCGATGTCCCGCAGCTTCTCCGCCACTTGACTGAGAACCTGGCCCTGTTCCGCCGCTGGTCTGCCCAGTTGCAGCTTCTCCTCCAGCAATCGGATGCGAGATTGATAGCCCTCCCCGATGTCCGTCTTCAGGCTATGCACCTCCTGCTGCAGGGCATCGTTGTCCTTGATCTGCAAGCTGACATAGTCCTCCAGCTGCTTGGCCTTCTCGGTCAGCACCTGCTCGTTGATGGCCTTGGTCTGGACTTGGGTCTCCAGTTCCGAGATGATCTCCCTCAGCACAAATATCTTGTCAATCGAAGCCTTCAGTTCCACCTCGAACTTGTCCCGCTTGGCATTCGATTCGCTGAGCTGATGGCTCACCTCTCGCAACTGTCCCTCCAGCTGGGCGTACTGCATGGAATTAAGCATTCATTTCAATTAGTAATCATGAATTCGTGGTGAATTAGGGTCAATGGTGGTGAAATATGGTGAGTGTGCAGGTGCGATCATGTCCAGGATTAGTGACCAACTTACATGCTTATTCTTTGCAAACTTCAATTATTTTTTTGTGTGTTGTGCAGGCGGCGCAGTGGGGAAAAAGGGGGGAACGGGTGCAAAGAATTTTAGGTTGTAGTTTATTTTTAGTTGTAGTTTAGTGGCAGTTTTGTTTATGGGGTGCATGCAAAAAGAGTTACAAATATTTGTTGGATTAATACAAGAAACATTTATCTATTTATGTTTAACAGGACCATAATACCAAACTTAAGTAATAATTGTAATTTATAAATGCAAAATAAGGTTGTAATAAATACCAATATATATATATATATCTTGTTCTAAATACTTTGTTTAAATAACGAGAAACTGTAGTTCCCTATCTAACAAGACTTTTATTCATTTTAACCAACAGATTTAGCTCTTAAAATGCGAAGAATAGTTTAAAATTTAATAGAAAACCTCATAAATCAAAAATCAGAATGTGTTGCAAGACTAAAAAGTTCCCATAGATCATGTTGAGCATTTTGTAATAATCAAAACTAGAACAAATTAATTAATCTTCATATCACACTTGTAAACTATCCAAGAACTGTATTTTATAACACTTCCTCATAGATCATTTTCGAAACAAAGTGCCTGCATATATCCAAGTGACATTGAAAATATCTTCCCAATTCCGCTGAGATCTTAAACTTGAGGTAGCTTCACTAAATGGAATCCGACTGGCGCAGACACTTAAGTTTATATGTATTTCTCCGGGTCTATAAATATGTCTGCACGTTCTTACAAAAGATCTAGCGTACACATATATATACAAAGAGATACAGATACATATGTAGTTATTGGATGCTGCCCTTGACTTCCCCCCTATGGGGATTTATAGTGGAATTATGCCCAACAGGTGCCTGAGGCTCGTGCGATTTTGTAAGCATTTTTAATGCTTTCCAGACTTGAATTAATTCCAAGCAACTTTGTGTTTATATATTTAAGTAGAGGTGCATAATTGTGTCAGTTAATAAAAAAGAGGAAACATTCGGAGGAAACTTAAATAATTAAGAACTAAACTTATAACCGAAACTAAAGCTATAGTAATATAATAATACCAAAAACAAATAGAGAAATGTAAACAAATATAGATAGAACTAGAAAAGACAGAGAGAGACTTTATAAACCAAAAGGCAAAACGCAAAAAAACGAAAGTCAAACCAAGCCCGAAAATCAAGACCAAGCAATCCCAGCGATCGTACATATGTAGATGTGAGATGACCGCGGTCAGGACTCACCTCCTCGGAGGCATTGGCATAGGAGCTATGCTCCTTCTCCTTGTCACGCAACTGGGCCTTTAGCCGCTCAATTTCGCGCTGGAACTCGTCGCGTTCCTGCTCGCGCTCGGCGGCCTGATCCTCCAGGAAACGCCTGGTGTCCTTCAGCTGCTTGTCAGCGGTATCGATCTGTGTTGTTTGGTTGTGGGGTTAGGAGCGGGTATTGACTTAACATAGATAACTTGAAGACCTGGCTTACATACTAATCGAATTTATTTCGATTTTGATCAAATTTTACGGATCATGCGTTTAGCACTCGGAGTTGGGGAGGAGGAATAACTTCTAAGAGTACAGGATCCTTACAATTATTAGGATTAAACTCACCTGCGACTGCAGATCCTCGCGATCCTTCTTGCCATGCTCCACCACCTTGTCGCCCTCGCGGCAAAAGTCTTCGATCATTTGAAGCAGCGTGACCGTGGAGTTTCCCTGCTCCCTCAAGGGTTGTGCCTCCTTCACCGGAGAGGAGGACGAGAGCAGGTGTCGTGCCCTCTCCTGCAGGGCCACAAA
Source organism: Drosophila bunnanda (assembly GCA_035046265.1). NCBI lineage: Eukaryota > Metazoa > Arthropoda > Insecta > Diptera > Drosophilidae > Drosophila > Drosophila bunnanda. The sequence continues at coordinate 13,778,594 of JAWNOB010000075.1, forward strand.
GCTGGCCGACGATTGATCCAATCCCTCCTGCTCTTGCAGGCTCTTCATTCCGGGTCCCCCCAGGCCATAGCCCTCGTTGTAGTCGGTGTGGTTGAGGGAGTTGAGCTGGGAGAGTTGATCCCTCAGGGCCTGCAACTCCTGCCCCAGTTCGGCATTGCGATCGATGGTGTGACTTAGTTGCTGCTGCAGCTTCTGGCGATCGGTCTCCGACTTAATCAGCCGGTTTTTGAGCTCCACCAGCTGGAAGGATAGCTGCGAGGCATTGCCCTCCTGCTCGTACAGATCTGGCGGCAGAGAGGTGTGTGTTTTTCCCTCCTCCGGGCCGCTATGCTTTCGCTGATTGGCCACGCCCATTTGCTGGTCGTTCAGGGAGTTGGTACGCAGGAATTTGGACAGCACGGCACCGGTGGTCTTTAGGCCATCCTCCGCCTCGCAGCAGAGTTCATGCTCCTGCTTTTCCGGCTCGTCCAAGTGCTCCTCCGAGGCCTCGTCCTGGGCTCGTGGCCTGTGCAAGTCCTCGGACAAGTGCAACAGGTAAGAGGCCTCGGATTTCAGACGCTCCAGGCAATCATTCAAATCGAAATCCTCGCTGGGCTCCTCGTTGCTCTTGCTGTCAATGAACTGCACCAGACTGGGATCCTCCACCACCTCCAGCAGACTGTGCACATCCGGCACACGAAGCATCTGCCGGGTGTTATTAAGCGAGCCACTGAGCGTGGCATCCAGCTCATCGGGAGCATCCTGACTGCGGCTAAGGGGCAGCAACAGACGTTGCAAGTCCTCCGAGAGCGTTGAGTTCAAATCCTCCTCGCAGTTGGCCACACACTTGGCCAGCCGGCTGAGCACGCTGCGGAAGCTCTTCGACAGCTCCCTGAGGCCATCCCGCTCGCAGATCACCTGCTCCAGGTCACGGGCGGCATCGAAGGTGGAATGCCGCCTGCTCTTCCGATTCAGTTGCTTCTCGAATTCCAATTTCAGGCGCGACATCTGCAAAATAATATTATAGTTTAGTTTGCATTCAAAGTTTGGTGTTAAATATATTTGAAAATAATTAAAACGCACCTCGTCGGCATGTTTAATATTCAGCTGAGTGATCTCCAGTTGACTTTTGGCCGTAAACTTCTCGCGCAGCAAGATCAGCTCCTTGGGCCAATGCTGATCGTCCACGGTGTTCTCCGACAACAAATTCTGTAAATTAAATGCAAATTGTTTACAAAGATTAATGCTTTGTTTACGGAAAATGTGTGGCAACATTCGGCTGCATATTGCAGGCGGAAAGCCTCGAACTCGGAGACAGATCAGAGCTTTTCCCGCCTTTCACCAGAGCATAAATATTTATGGTTTCAAGTGAAAATATTTACAAGATATAGATGGGAAATGATCTGTGTGTTCTTTATTTTTTTCTCTTCATTTTTGATCTCTATTCGGGATCATCCAGAAGACGGAAGCTCACAGCAAGATGTATAAATCTTAATAAAGATTCTCCCCCAAGCCAAACGGAGAAAAGACAAGAGGGAGTAGGGGCCGTAGTGGGTGGAGTTTGGGGTTTATTTTTGGACGTGGTTACACCCTCTTCAAGACCATAAAAATCGCATTAAATACAATTAAAAACAGTTGAAGTATAATGATTTCGAAGTTAAATAAAATTAATTATCAACAGCAAGTTCTGTTATCTCTGAAGTTCTCTCTCACTGTCTTTATATATATATATTATATATACATTTCTCTCTCAAGGGGTCGTGATCCCGGCAGATTACAAGTTTTCTTTGTTTTCAATATTTTCCTATATTTACTTGAGGCTTTTGCGTAGGCTGATGACAGCGCATTACAGATTTATAAAATCGGAAAGAAATAATAAAAATGTTTTAAAATCAAAATTTCTTTGTGCTTAAAACCATTTTAATACCCTGAAACGCACTGTTTTCTGCTCCCTTTGTTTATTTGGGTAAATGGCAGGTATTTTTCCCAGTGAAAATTTTCCCGCGAGACAAATTTGAATTTTATTTTCGTCACACTTGCAATTTTCTACATTTCATGTGCAGCAAACATGTAGTACTTTATATATATATAGGAATACGTGTAGATTTCGTGCAATGCTACAATATATTTTTAGAACTTTGCATAACAAGACGCGGCAGCAATAAATCTCCAAACGAGCTGCGAAATCTTCTCTCGCTAATCCAAAATAGAAAGCAATTTCTACGTTTTTTAGGTTCCAAAACTCTCTTTTTTTCCCTATTTGTTCATGTTGAGCAGCAAGGCTAGCAGGCTATAGGCCTGATTCATAGTCTGAAATAAAGACATGTTATAGAAAGGATCTCATCCTGGAACGGGATCCATCTTAAAAACCTTGGTAAATAGAGGCAAGCCGACTTGGAAAAAGCCACCTGCCCTCAGGGACAAAGGATGATTTAGGTAAACCATAAACATTAGGATCAACCGACGCATTCGAGGATTCATATCTGCCCAATCGGAGTTATATAGACAACTTGTTAGCGAATTGGCCGAGTTTATGACGGCATTGCCATAGATGCTGGGCAAAAGGATTTGCATGATCATGGACAATAGATACTGCAGCATGGCGGCGAATTTGTTCAAGTCCTGCATTACGGGACTCTAAAAGGATAATTCGAGTTGAATGTAATGTAAATAATTCCAGTGGCCTTGTGTAAGCACTCACCATCTGTATGGTATATATGGTAAAGCATATGGTCAAGGAGCTGACCAGGATCTGGATGAAAGTGCTCTTCGAAATGAAGGTCTCAATGTCCAGGGCCTGTCGCTTGAGGTCCTGATGCACATGCACCAGCTCTAGGAATTTCTCGCCCAGTTTTTCATCACTTCCCCGCAGATCACTCAATCTCTGGCCCAGCATCCGCAAACAGAGCGACAGATGGAGCATCATGTACCAATTGACGCCGTCCATGGTGATGTTACTCAGGCAAAGAATGGGAATCGTTATAAACTGATACATAAAGGTATACCAAAAGCTAGCGGGCTTTTGCCAATCGAATGGGGTCCACATCCAGAACGGCAACTGATTGGGAATATCGAACAAGGGCTTGATCACAATTAAGGGTATGACACCCGCACTGCACGTCAAGTAGAAGATGAAGACCCGGGTGTAGCGACGATGCTCGAACTGCCACATGTCCACTTCCCGCTGATTCCGCAACTCAAACGTATCCGAGGTACTCCATTCGGTGAGGAGTCTCTGGGCCACATGGGCATGCCTCCAGTTATTCACCATTTTTGCCGCCAAGGCTGTGGTGGTGAGGCCAATCAGCAGGACATCGGCTACATGCTCGATATCCTTGCTCATCATGGCCTCCACCCAGAGCAGAATCATGAATAGCAAGGAAAAGGGTGCGTGCAGTAGATAATCCCTCCAAGTGCTCCAATTCTCTCGGGGTATTGGTCCATCCCTTGGCCAAAGGCGACACCAACCCAAGAATCCTGTCAAGAAGCGCACCGGTCGTATGCGGTCGTAATCCATGGCACTGGATTTGAGCTCTTATTAAATGATTTTCGTGGCAAGCAAAAGCCTTATAAAGGCTCGGCCTAATTGATTAACTTGATGGCTTAATTTTAGGGGCGTTCCTGGTCGTTTGGGGGGTTTTCAATTAAAATGCACTTAGTGCGAACAGTTGGTGAACTTTACAAGAAGGTTCTTTAAGGTTTAAGGTTCTGAGGTTTGTGAAATGATGGGAAAATATAATTTCCTTATAGTTCTGCTCTTTAAATTGTTTGTTAAATATTATTTAAGTCTATACCTTTCTTATTCCCAATCAAAAATCTGTATTATTTAAACTAGGAGTGAGTGCATCCCGGGGAAAGTTGACTAAATATATACCCCAAAAAAACAAAGATTCATTCCCAGAGCAAACGAAAATTTTGCGCCTTTAAAACAAAAATAAACTCCTGCCCTGGAAATGGGAATTCTTTGGTTTTTAATTTCTCTGCTTCTTTTTTTTTGTGGAAAAAGGCCAATGACTTTTCCAGTTCGATGGGAAGAGAAGACATGGGTTTGACAAAGTGCAGGAAGTTTGTTTATTTAGAGTCTGGTTGTCATTCGATTGATGGATATTTAGAAGGGAGACACTCAACAAATTGAGTTTGTTTAGTCTTTTTTTCACGTTTGCTTACTTTTGAAGTTCCTTTTTTAGATTTGTTTTCCTTAATTTCCAGAAGAACCATTCAAAAACCGTTAGATTTCAAATCACACCATCACTCACACAAATTTCCAATTAATGGACACAATGAACACAACTTTTAATTTAAATAATTGTTTGTTTGTATTATTTTTTGGCTATGATTTTGCCTATTTTTCTTTCTTTCCACGAAAAGAAACCACTTGAAGATGCCGCAAATCTTTCAGAAGACTTCTCTTCTCCGCTCTTTGAATAAAATTTGAATGAATGAATGATCCGCGTTATATAGAAAGAACACTCACGTACGCACTCACTGAAGTAACGGAAAAGACTGATCGGTTTAGCCGAGGCAGGCATATATATAGAAGATCGGAAGAGAGCGGTTTCTAGCGGAAGAGAGCGAAGATTTATTTAATGTGGGAGAATCTGAGAGAGCACTGAGAGTGAGTGCCTTTCTTCTCTCTATTTCTCTGAGTGTTTGTGTGCGTGTTGAAATTAATTCAAATTTATGAGCGTTAATTTTAAAAAGTTATTTGCTGGGCAGAAGAACTGCATGCTGCAGGCAGCTTCTGTATATATTCGGGGCTGTTTTTCCCCCCTTTATTAATCCCAACTTGAGCCAGTTTTCACACTTCCGGTTTTGACTTTTTTTGAGCTCCATTTTACGAGTTTATTAGGAAAGTGTGAAATAAATAAGGCTTAATGGAGTGACAACAGGACGAGCACATGTTTCTCGTTCAAATATAGTTTTTTGGCGCGCTATTTTTTATATGTATTTAGAGATACATATGCATATATATTTGTTTTGTCAAATCTTCGGCAGAATGTCTGCGAAATTTGCTGAACGTTCGCCAAGATATCCCCCCATATGATATACATATAAAATAGACTATTTTTTGACATCATAAGTGGGACGGGAAATGTCTTTGGCGGGTGCTTGTATCCGAATGATTTGGGGTATTTTGTATTTGGAAAATACCTAAATTTACAGTAAATATGTTTATATTGAACTCAGTATTAATGAGAGAAAATAGAGCATAATTTAAACATTTAAAGAACCTCTTTACCTAAATTCTTTTTAAAAAACCTCAGATAAATATCTAAGTTATTGTATTCATAGAATTATTTAACTAGACTTTTGTGCTACATTATATTTATATTTGTTTATTTTTACTTTAAAAGTCTAGCTCCAATTTAATGGCGGATATGAGTTCTATAGGAAAGGTTTGGCTTATTTTGAATATTTTTTTTAAATACCTAAACTTACAGTAAATGTGTCAGTATTAATAAAAGAAAATAGAGCATGAAACCTTTTTACATAAATTCTTTTAAAGAAACCTTAGATAAATATCTAAGGTATTGTATTCACAGAACTATATAATTAAACTTTGGGGCTACATTATATTTATATTTATTTATATTTCAATTTTAAAGTCTAGCTCCAATTTAAAGACAGATTTTAGTTCCAACACAGTCCTATTTATTAACCTTAAACCCATCTCCATCTCTAGTACTTCAAAATTATTTTCCCCTTATAAATATTATGTTTTTCTAACCCATCCCCACTGTATAGACAATGGTACAATATCCAGTAGTCTTTGACCTTCATTGGTTTTATTTTTGGGTTGCCACAATAAGAACAACAAATAGTTGTCTTTGTGTCAGGCGAAATCGAAAGGGAGGTCTTTATCTATTCTTTTTTTTCGTATTCCTCGCCTGAAGACGACACGTGGCCACCATATTTGGTGAGAGTTTGTGGGGTTGCTGGAAGGGATTGGGGCGCATCATCCGTCAGCGCCTTGAGAGGGGATCATTGACTGCCGCCGGCAGGTATAAATAGATGGATTTGCCCAGGTATCAAAGTGCACACGGATTTAATGCTACATAAATTCAAAGATTCAAAGTGAGTTGAAAGTTCTTTTGGCACACGTTCGTCGCCAGCATGATTCTCATCTTGCTGCTCTTATTTTGTATTTTATTTTTTGTTAATTTTATTCGGTTTATTTTGCTTTCATTTGAGTGTTTTTTGGCTGCTTGACAATTTCTGCACGTTTTTTGCTTGCGTGCGCCGCTTTTAAAAATAAATTATGCTAAAAGGAGGGGATTTTATGCAAAAAGGAAGATGTTTTAAGATTAGACCCTAAAATCAAGGGAGTGAATCACACATACTACGTTTGCATGATTTAAAAATAATTAAATATTTAGTACAATTTGTTTAAAAGGGTTTTTTTGGAAGGGGAAAGTGAACAAAGTCGAGAAACAGGTATCTATGTAAGCCTTCTGCTTGAGTTTTCCACCTTTTATGACTTGTTTTTTGTGTACTTTTGACTTAAATCCAGCTTATTTTTATAAGTATTTATTAAACCTAAAAAAACGTGGGCAAAAAACTCTCGGAGTTAAATTTATGGTTTTTTTATTTCCAATTCAATCAAAAGATCAAACTGCAAACTGCAAAAATATAAAATCATCGGTTTACCGAAGTTACTTTTTAAAAATATGAATAAATTTTGTAATATTTTTTTTTTGTTAACAATTAATAAACAAAAAACATGCTATAAGTACAAATAAATAACAACATAGTCATGCCATTATGCTGTGCCTGTGCCTGCCGCAGCTCACCTGAATCTGTTGCTCCAGCTCATTGGCAATATCCTGGCGGGCCAGGGCCAGTTGCTCCTGCAGCCTTTTCTCGTACTCCTCGATTATGCGCTGGATCACCTGGGACTCGTTGTTCAGATTCAGCTCATCCTCATCGATGATGATCAGCGAGGTGTTCGCAGGCCCCTCGCCGGCGCCCAGCTCCCGCAGACAGGTACGGGATGCGGGCGATTCGCTTGCAGGCTGTGTTAGTTATTTTTCGGGTGTTCGATTGCAGGTAGTTACAATTGTTATTAGTCCGTTTTATTGGGTTATTAAGATCGTAGAAGAGAAACAAGAATAGACATGCAGCAGGTTAGAACAGTTAGTTGAGAAAACAAGCTGGACAAAGGTCATAGGAAGTGCCAGGATTTGGTTATATATAATTGTGTACCTTGTAGTCATCGTCACCCTGGCGGCGCTCATAGAACTTGACGCGATCGCTTAGCTTTCGCACCTGATCCTCATGCGTCCTTTTCAGATCCTTGATGTGTGCTTGGTAGAAGTTCTTCAGGTCGGTTATATCCTGAGAAGACTGGAAAGGAGTTTAAGAGAGTTTAATACTATTTTAACGAGAATTGGTTAGAAGTATAACTTTATTATTATACTAAGAGAATTTAAAGCTATTAAAAAAAAGCTGGTGGCCAGAGAAAATAACTTCAATAAATAAGAAAGGAAGCTAACTTCGGGAAAACGAAATTGCTATACCCTTACTAAGATCTTAGCTCAGTCAGAAATTCATTATTTTCTGTCCTATGTTACTTTTTATTATCTTAACAAATCTGCATACTCAATTTTTCATAATTTTAACGATGTAACCCCTTATATATTATTTGAAAAATTATAAAAATTTTCTTTTTTTGTCGAATACAGCTAGATCGCCTCGCCAGTTGATGCTGATCAAGAATGTATATGATTTATAGGGTCGGAAATAACACCTTCACTGCGTTGCATGCTTCTGACTGAAGTTCTAATAGTCTCATAATTTTTCCTACTTATCTTTTACGACAGTTTGTGAATTATTTTATTTATTAAAATAGTACACAAAACATTAATCAATTAATTTGTTATTACTTGAAGAACTGTGCCTTAAATATCAATAAAAATATTTAAAGACAAGTTCAAAGAATTAATAACATTTATTAATTGCTAACAACTTTTCTTCTATTATGCATTTTGGCAAAGAACAAAGAAAGTTCCTTTGACAGAGATAATAAATACCGACAAGTGATATCTCTGGTCAATGAATTGTTTCAATGGCAAATTTTTGTTTGATTCGGATAGCTCACATGCTTAAATCTTATTTAAGCAAACTTATTTGAGTTAAAATTTGTTAATATAAAGCCATCTTTATTAATTAAAGTGTCCAATACTTCCAAAATAAAACTCACATCTTTGGCCGCTGCTGGATTATCTCCTCCCAGGGAGTCCAGGCCACACGGTGTCATCTGCCTGTGACTCGGACTCAGCAGGAGCTCGGCTCGCTTTCGCTTGCGGGGCGACGGCTCCTTGGAGGCAGCGGCAGACGCCGTTATTACCACCTCATCCTCGACCAGCTGATCCATTTCGGAGCACTCCGAAGAGCTATCACTGGCCAGATGCTGGGACTTGTGCGAGAAGACATCGTCCGAGAACTGTTTCTCCAGATCGGCGCACTTGTTCTCAAAGTACTTGCGCAGCTCCTCCATCTGCTTGGCATGTGCTGCCTGCTGGGCCTGTTCGGCGGTCTGCTTTTCGCTTTCCCACTGATCGCGGGCAATCTTTAGCTCCTGAACGCCCTGATCCCGACACGAGGCTAGCTGCTGACCCAGATAGTCATCGAACTTGCGCTGGACCATGAGGAATATCCGCTGTTCCGTGGGCAAGAGGTACGTGTGGAATTGCTCGATCTGCTTGCTAAACGCCGGTGTCCAGTCCGGCTGCAGATCATCATTGCTGTTGGCCGTTGGAAACTGAGGCAACTGTCTCTCTCGGGAGCTACGTGAACCCCGCTCCTCGTTGTCGGTGAGAAAATGCCGATCCAAGTCGTCGTCACTCTCGCTGATTAGATCCATGGAGATCTCCGATAGGCGCTGGCCAGGATTAGACTCATGGTCGGGCCAACCGACGCTTGAGCGTTTCATTGACTCGATGGCATCCTGCAGCTGGCGGCGCAAATTTTGTACCTCGCCGCCAAGGCGTTCCGAGTCCATCTGGAGTTTCTCCCGCACTGTCAGGGATTGCTGCAGGGAATCCGTGAGCTTGGCAATCATCTCATCCCGGCGCGACATTTCCACATAAATGTCCAGTGTCTGTGAAGAAAATGAACCATATTATTATTATTATTTAAAGATAATATGCAAAGTTGGATTTACCGGTCCACCCAGCTCATCCTGGAGTGTGCGATACTCCGTGGAGTTGGTCATTATGGAGCTAGACTCCCGTGCCGAGGCTGGGCCCGCACTTGATTCCCTTCTAGCCGCCTCCAGTTGCAGACTCAACGAGGCCAGACAATTGTCCTTGGACTCCAATTGAGTGTGCAATTCCTGGACCTTGGCCTCCAGTTGTTGCAGCACACTGGAGCTGCTTCCGCCGGCTCCAGCTTTATTGGCTCCTGCCTGCAGGAGCAATGTTCTCGACTCGTCGAGGGACAGTGAAGCTGGCTCCTGTTCCTCCTCAATGGTGGTGCTCATGGAGAGCTGTCGTTCGCTCTCCTCCGTGATATCCTCCAGGACATCCTTGGAGAATTCCGTCAGAGGCACACGCTCCATTTGCTTGAGTTCCAAGCTGTTGCTGGTGCTGGTTACCTGTGCGTGCTCCGCCTCCGTGGGCGACAGCTTGGGCGCATTGTCAGTGATCATCTGCTGATTCATGGCCATTAGACGCAACTTCATCAACTGGAGGGAGCTCTCCTCATCGTCGTCCTCATCATCATCCTCGTCCACGGCTACCTCCAAAAGGGTTAATTCGAGAGGCTCCATTACCTCGGGCTGCAATCGCAGTGAAGTCAATGCTCTGGCCACCTTGTTCTCCACCACTCGTGCCTCTTGGAGCGGTGGTAATATTAATGGTTCCACTGTGGACGTGGGTCTTTCTGGCACCTGCTCCTGTTCGGGTTCCTGATCATCATCCAAGTCTGTGACTAACTCCACTTTGTGGGAGGTTGTATTGGCTGTTTCTTCCGCCTCATAGGTGACCTCTATCGATTCATTGGTGGCCACAATTTCCTCCATTGAATGATCCTGCTCTTCGGTCATTTGGCTTTCATCCACATGAGTTTCCTGCGGGGCATCGTCACTCTCCTGGGTCTTCTCGTCATGAGCCGGCTCCTCAATCAACTCAGATACATCATCCGTGGTGCTTTGGTTGCTCAAACTCTGATCCACAGAGTCGTCTTCTTCCTCGTGCAGAGAATGCACCGGTTTCCTCTGCTCCAGAGGTAAACTAATGTCAAAGTCATCGTCATTGGATGAGAGAGTTACCTCCACTTTGGATGCAGGAGCTGGTAGCTCGGATTCCTCTTCGCTGTCATCAACCAGAAAGTGCTGGGCCAAGTGTCCACCGGACAGCTCGGCATCATCGATCCGAAACTCATCGGCATCCTCATCCTCATCCTCATCATCTACATTGCTAGTCAAGCTTTTGGCACTTGATGGCTGCTCCCTGGGCCGAGCAAAAGCGGCTGCCTCCGACAGCGACTCGAGGGGCGAGTGCAGTTGCTCCTCCACCTCGCTGATTTCGATGGCCTCCTCGATATCCTCCTCAATACTACTGCTGGTCGTTGTGGTCGTCGTCGTCGCTGTCGTTGCTGTGTTGGCAGCCACAACATCCACACTGCTGGTGGTCGTGGTCGTGGTCGTTGTCGCTGTCGTCTGCTGATCGGCCATGTCAATGGTCATGGAACTGGTGGGCTGTTCGATGCTAAACGATGACACCCCGGACTGATCCTCCTCCTCCGTGAGACTGAGATTGTTCTGTCGCCTGATTAACTCGGCGGTATCCGTGGAGGTGACCGCATAGGGTGTACTGCTCGATGTGGCTGGTGTCCAACTGCTTCTCGAGATTATGTAAGTGTGCGTGGAATCGTTGGACTGGGAGCCGGAAACGGTGGAGTTGCAATCATCCGCAGGTTCATTGTTATCCGCCGCGGTGGCAACATGTTGCGTTTGCTCGGAAAATTGTTGCGCATCAGAAGATGTTGTTGCTGTAGCTGTTGTTGTTGGTGCTGTTGTTGGTGCTGTTGTTGGTGCTGTTGTTGGTGCTGTTGTTGGCTTTTCAAACAAAAAGTTTAGCGTGGGCACAAACTCAACATCCACACAAGTTCTTTCTGTTGCTCCAGCGCCGTGGGATGTTGCTGCTGCTGCCTGCTGGGATAATGTTGCCGCTGTGTGGGATTTTGTTGCTGCTGTGTGGGATTTTGTTGCTGCTTGTTGGGATTTTGTTGCTGCTGATAGAGATGTTGCTGGCAATTCCTCAACTGCCGCCGCTTCGATCGCCTTATAACTAACACTGGCACTTTGCGGTCGCAGCAATGATGTGATCTACAAGAAATAATGGTATTATAAAGGTCATTAAAAGTGCTATATAATTATATATTAAATTTGTGAGCTTATAATTAAGCTACAAATTTAATTAATAGTAATATCTTGTAATAATTGAAGTTAGACCACAAAATACATTAATTATAATAGTTGAAAACCCTTTTGTTTAACTTGTTTTGAAAGACCTGAATATATTTGTGAAGTTAGACCACAAAATACATTTTTTATAATAGTAAAAACCACTATTATTTAACTTGTTCAAAAGCCCTGAATATATTTTTTAAGTAAGAAAGCCAGAGTCCTGAATGAAGCCATGGTTTGAGCCTTGACTAAATTTCCTCTAGAAGAGTGCAAGCGTGAAGAAGATAGACAGATAGTTTGAGTTTTTTTTGTCTCATAACTACCAAGTTTATTATTTGAATTTATTAAAATTTAAATAAAGTCTGAGAATATGTTTTTATTATAAAACATTGAAGTATTTATTTCAGTTTATTTTTGTAATATCTCAAATATATTGATTTAAAGCTTTTATTGATCTGGTTTTCCACCTGGCTTACTCATTATAAAATATCCAAAATAATCTTCCTGTTTAATCCAATGAAATTTTAATTTATATACTAATAGATTCCGACCAATAAGTATGACATTCCTTTCATTAAATCGTAGACCGAAAAACATTCACATTTGTTTGAATAAGAGCTAAAAAACCAGAACAAGCTTTGGCCCACTTGTTGTGCCACCATCTCATGCCACTTGAGTTTGAGGCAAACACGCGTCGTCTGCCGCCATAAATTTATATTCTAGATTTCGATTCGATTTAATGATGTCACCCGGTTGTCATCGTCGCAGAAGAGACGCATTGTGAGGATTCTTTGGGGGGTCTCCTCTCTGGTCTCTGGCCCACTAAACTTGGGTGAAAGGTATTAAAAAGCGACGACTTTATTACGTAAATAAGATGATGATGTCTGTGTGTGTTTGGCAACATCCAATTTCAAATTGACCTGCATCTCAAGTGTTTTTGTATCGGAGAAGGGAACTCTCTCTGCCCACACCGATTCCTTGATGGATTGCAGCTGTACGTCGGCTGTCTTGGATTCCCTTTAAATTATAATTAGAAACATTTGAAGCATCTTTATGCTTTTTGGTAATAAAGTTTGTTTCTTGGCAGTTGGAGTTGCATATGCCTGAGTTATTTATTTTTAGGCCCTGCCCACATTAATTAAGAAAGACGCCGCGATGTGTCCACTTGAGTGATCCAAAATAACGGGTGGGAAGGTGTTCGAAACGTGTACCACACATTGCATGTTGCATCCGTTCCCGAATTGAGTGAGGAAATATTTAGGTATTTTCCAATTACATTTCCACACAGCTGGAGATCTAATTAGATCTCGTATGCATCTTTATATAGGCATGTGCCAAGGCAATGCAGTTGACGTAAGAAATAATAAACTTATTTGAACTTATGAGATGATGTGTACAGTAGGTACTGGCTATAGCTGGTTATTATTACAATATATTGAGATTTTAATGTTAGAGAGTATAATCTGCGGTATATATTCATAATTATCAGTGTTTTACATTTATTTTCTTCAACTATACATTGTGTTCAATATAAAATATTTGCTTTGTAGAACCTCCACTGTATCTGAACATCTGCTAATAACAGTATTTTCCATATTACGCATACGCCATGTGGGTCAGTTCGTAACGCTTGACAAATTATTTAGATTAGCCGGAAAATATTTGTGCAAAAGTTTTCTCATCCCCCTCAATTCCTTTGTAATTCGAACGTCCTTGAACTTGTCAGGCGACAGGACAAAGCCAGGACTTTGGTAAGGAAAGTCCCAGTCCCAGTTGGATCCTTAAACGCATATCGGGATAACAAGTTTGCCATCATAGCCATGGCAACATGGTTTCGTTAGTTTTCCTTTCTTTGAGTGTGCGTGCCTTCTTGTTTGGCGGCAGAGCGGAAAAACGAAATCGAAAGTTTTCCCACCTCCTCGCAAAAAACACAAGAAACAACAAAAATTTCAATTTGTTGCTATAGTTCGGTGCTCTATCGAGGGGGCCGTTGTTTGGGTGTGACACACATTTCATCAGGTGGATCGGCGTCGTCTGGGGTTTTTGCACTTCGCCAACTAATATAACAATAACAATGCCTGCCACTCCTGCCGCAGGGATGAAGGATGGGATAGGGTCGCAGGACCTAGCCCAACGTCTCTGTTAATGGAGCTGCAGCTGCTTTCCCTTTTTTTCCTTTGATTTTCCACAAGATATTGTCAATATATAGAGCTTCAATAAAAGCACGCATATTGGCGAAAATGATTAAATTAATGGCTTTTGCCAGGCGAAAACTCGGCAATGAAATATAGTATGGAAATGTGGTAATAGGTAAAAGAAGTCGCTTTTCTTGGGCGTCAAAAAGGTTATATAATTCTTGAGAGGATAATATAAATGTAATGTAGTTATTTTCTGTCTTGTAAAAATTAATTGGAATTATTTGATAATTTTTGATATTATAAATTAGTTTCAAAGTAGGTTTCTCCTCCAGAAATTCTTGGTTTTTAAACCTCTTTAAAAGGTGTAAAGGAAATATCATTTTTAGATAGCAAATTTAGCATTAATTGTTTTGTTTTTACAATATAACATTTTATAGCATAATTTTAAACGTCTTTTAAAGAGTTTTTAAATCATTAATGATTTTTTTAAGCACTCTCGATGGTTTGATGAATATTATTCAACGATCATTCATTTCAATTAATTAATTAACTTTATATGAAGTGGATTAGTTCTCTTTATAGCTTGTAAATCATTCAATTTTTTAGTTATTTTTTTGTTTGTATAGTATTAAAACTGATACCATAATAATTAACATAACTGCTACTGCGTATTAAATATAACATTCCAGAGAATAGTATGATAAATATATTGTAAGGCAGGAAATACTCGGATAACCACACTCCTATACTATATTTTGAGCTTTCTCTTTTAATTACAATAAATAAATAATAAATACTACCTAAATACTATTAAAATCTAATTATCCATTAGTTTCAAATGATTCTAAAGACATAAAAGAATGAAGAACAAGCCAAATGTCAGCCCGGTTGATGCAAAAGATCACTCGCATCCGACGGCTAAAACTCACATGCAATTTCCCCATTTCGACGACGCCTCTCTCTCATTCGAGTCGATCCAACGATAAAGTTATCCCAATTAAATGCAATTTACAGTCACTTGAAAATATAGAGTCCATGTATCGTCACATTGTCACATTGTGAGAGTTTCCACTTGTATGCAAATTATTCTTTAACTTCACTGCACTTTTTTATGTAGTTTTCCCCAAGAGCTATAAATGTGCGGGGAGACGCACGAGCGACGCGACCGCCTGCAGTGCAAGTTCTTTTATAAATAAAACGCCCGAAGAGACATTCAATTGAAATCAGTCACTCAATCCGAGGAAAATCAAAGGAAAAGCGATGGAAAAGAGCAGCCCGCCGCTGCTGAGAGCGAGCAGAGAGTGCCGCGGAAATTTGCAATGCGGTTCCAAGCGGTTCCGTGCACCGAATCAATGTGCGCTCCCATTTTTTATTTATAAACAAAATTTATATGTGGAACATAAGCGATGTAAGCCCATATGTGTGTGTGTGTGCGTGTGTGTGTGTGTGTCTGCGTTTGTGTTTGCGGGCAACATTTGTTGCCAGAATGTTGATGGCGCAATGTTGATAAGACAAGGAATTCCTATAAATGTACAGTTGATAACGCGTTTAAAGGGCACGGAGATATATATATATTTAAAGTTTTAAGAAGCGAAAATAAATGCTCATAAAATTAAACAGAAGATTTTAAGTGTGTTCTTTTAAATGAATTAATATATTAATGAATAAATATAATTATAATATTTCCTTAATGGTTAAGGGTATATTAATTCATTAATATATTAATTCATTTCAAGGAGGAACCCTTAAGGAAATATTTAGTTTTTTAGGTATACTCCTTGAATTTCTGTTTCATATTAAGAAACTGCGATATACATTTTATAAACCTTAAATAGAGGACCAAAAATAAATGCTAATACAGTTAAACAGAAGAAAATAAGTGTGGTTTTTTAAAACAAATTAATATATTTATAAATTTCAAGTAGAACCCCTAAATTAAATACTTGGAATCTTGAATTATACCTTTAGGTTATTTTTCATAAAGTGTCTGGTATGAAGTTTCCTTTTAAATTGTATTAAAGGTTGACTTCCACATCTTTTAGATTTTCTTAAAAACATATTAAAAGCAAAAGGTTTTAAAAAAAGCTTAGTTTCAAATTTATCCAATTAGTTTCTATAAAATTTATAAATAATATAAAAATTCCCGTATTATCTTAATAAGTTTCCACTGTACATAGTTTGTAAAAGTTTTTGAAGGGCCTTGTGTTGTGGTCGTCTAATCGAAAGTTCAAAGGCGCATTCAATTTCGATTTCATTTGTAAACAACACACTTTTTTCTTCTTCTGGATCTGTTTGTGGATTGTGTGGATTGTATGTGTGGATCGCATTGAATACCATTCCCCACACATGAAAAATATGATGGATGTTCCCCGGATTTTGGGTTAAAATGTTAATACTTTAATGGCTTTCCGTGCTTACCCAATCGTATAGAGTATACAGATTCATGGCAACTGCTGCTGCTGCACTTGAACCAAATAATTTAATTTATGGCCTATTCCCGGGTTCCTCTTGGCCTGGCCGCCTTTGTTGACACTTGCGCCTGCCTGTCAGTTGCAAATGAATATTTCTATTTGTTCTAGATGTGATCCATTTTCCGGATTTTGATGATACTTCTTCAGGGTTCAAACACGCGCACAAACACCGAATAATTTTGTAGGTTATGTTGGATAATTTACGTAAAATTTTCAATATTTTACAAACACTTTCGAAACTAAGAAGACAGCACACAATGAGGGGGAAAACTAGCTACTTAAACCGTGGCCCTCAGTCAAACATTATTTTGTATATTTTTTTTAAACTCCGCTAAGGAGAAAAACCGCAAAAAATAAGGAAAATCTAAAATAAAACCCGATTTAGTGCAACCGAACTGAGGCAGTTGCACGTAATCGCAAGAGCGCGATGCAACTGAACATCAGGTCCACCAAGAAGACTCTTTTATTTTTGGGTCTTGTGGGAGAATTAACATACTGTGACGCTCAGTGGAGCGCAACACGAGATTTGTTTAAAAATAATCAATCGTAAACAAAAACTATTGCATGGGGAATCCGAAATAGGGAGAGTCAGTCCATCCCACACAGCAGAGAGAATTTGAATTTGAGAAAGAGAAAACACAAAGAACTGAGATATGGAGGGGAAAAGCAGGGAGGCGGCTTTATCGCCTATTCTATAAATAGGTTCAAGCAGAGATTTGGAAACTCTCCACAAACATTTGATAAAAGGTTATGGGTAATAGGAATGATATACAAGTATTCGTATAATTATATTAAATGCTTGTAGAGAATATAATATATCATAGAAAATGGTATAGTTTATAGAAAATAGTTATTATTTATCCTCACTCGCTTAAGAGTAAAAGCTACTCATTGTTGATAACAAGCTCTAAGGATTGTTTAGATCTGGTAAATCTCTGGGTCTTAAGCCAAAGTCAGCCAATTGCTCTGCTAGACCTCTGAAGGCATAATAAACAATATGGAAAAGAAGATTAAGCACTGTCACATGGTAATTTTGTTTATAAACTAATATTTTTTATACCCTTGCATTATAATTTTACTCTGAAGCTTGTAATGCAATGAAGGAGTCATTTCCGATGCTATAAATCATATATATTCTTGATCAGCATCAACAGCCGAGTTGATCTAGCCATACATTTTCGAAAATTTTTAAAAATTTCAAAATTATAAGGGGATACATCGTTAAAATTATCAAAAATGGATAAAATTTTTAATATTTTTAAATTTGAGTAAACAGATTTATTAACCTAATCAAAACTAACATAGAAAAGCTTTCCGAAGTAAAATTAATGCTTTTTTAGCTTAGTTATGCGTTTTTTTTTTTAAATTTGATATGTCAAACAAATTGTCATAAATATTGATTCAAAGAGTGAATATTTTAAACTTATTTATGATCGATTTCCAATACGATCCTACGATTCAATTGGAAACTGATATAATATATAAACTTCGGCTTCCCGAAGGTAGCTTATCTTATTCTTTAAGGATAGTTATATTCTTAATCATAGCCATTTATATGAGTTGTTGGCAATTGTTTATAATTACTAACCACCTCATTCATACTTTAGTTATGTTCTTCCATAAAAGTACAAGTTTCTCGTTTACATTTTAATATAAAATATTTATTTATATTTGTGTTGTTATTGCTCGTTAATAGTAGTTAGTCTTAAACACTCCATATGCTTCTATAAAATAATTTTGTATTTGAATATGCATATAAAAATATTATATTTGTTGTGTAAATAATCCATTTTATACACTGTAACAATTGCTAGTCAGTTTCCGTCTAAGCTAAGATTGGGCTTTTGTAAATGCTTTAATATTTATAAAGTACTTTCATACTTTCTAGGCATCTTGCCATAAGGCTTGTTTCATATTGTCCTGGTTTTTTGTGTGTCCTATTAGAATGTTATAATAAATTGCTTTCCATAGGTCAAGTGCTGAAATTTTGGCAAATTCGTTGAGCATTTTCGTGTTAAATTAACATTCGATTAGTCTTGAGCTTAAATAATTTAGCTAACGAACTTTAAATTCGTAATTCGTGTCCAACGTTTCCTGCTACGAAAATTAGTTTAGTTAATCACAATAAAGGGTGAGAGCACGACGTGGAGGATCCCAGGGAACCTTATAGGTCAGTTGGGATTGCCGCTCTCCTTTTGTTTGAACTTGGTGGAGTATTTGTAGAAATCGGACATCTCGAAGGGCTTGGTAACCTCCTTGTACGGCTGGAAAGTGGCCTGTTGCACTACGGTCATGTTCTTTGGCGACTCGATACGGATGTCCGGCGATAAGCTGGCCGTGGCGACAGTCAATGGCGGTGATACCAATGCCGTTTGAAGAGCACTCCCATGACCATGTCCACTGCCCGCACTGAGATTCAGATTCAAACTTGAATTCTGATTCTGATTCTGCTGACTGGCGGCCGGTGGAGGTCTGGGCGGCGGCGTGGGCTGCTGCATCTGACTCGGCTTGGGCGGCAAGTTACGAAACGGTGGTATGTCCAGCGGTTCCAATGGATACGACACCGAGATGCCCATCGTTTGCTCTATGGCATTGAGGTACGATGTCGATTGGCTCAGCAAAGCCTTGGTGCTGGTGTTCACCGCATAACTGGCACTGGGATAGTTCTGAGCTGGCCTCTGGTTGCCGGACATGGAGTAGTGGCGACCCGACACCGACATGGATTGCGAGGAGAGCTTGGCCCGTGGCTTGGTGCTGGCAGCCATGGCGCCTGCTTGTTGATTACTGCTTCCATTACTGCTACTTCCGGCCGGACTGTGCGGCTGTGAATCCATTTGCCTTATGACCGCCGGTCCATCTAGCGATGACTCCAGCCACTGTTTGGGTTTCGGCTTCTTTTCAATGTGCGTCGTGGAGGCGGATGACAGGGAGATCTCGTCGTGCATTGGATAGCGACTAGGTGGCATTGGCGCCGCCAGCATATCGCTCGAATGGGATTTTACCTCAACAATGCCCAATTGCGGGGGCGTCAAGGGCGGCGCTATGTGCGATTGCGAACGCCAGCGGTATTGTTGCTGTTGTACAGCCGCCGCCTCCATGTCCACGGATACGTAACTGGGCGCCAAGGATATGGCATCCAGTTGCCGGAGCATGGGATTCCGCTGCTGCTGCTGCTGTTGCTCGTAGCTCAGATTGCTGGGCGAACCCAAGGGCGAGACATACTTCTTAATGTTCTGACTGGACTTGATGAAGCCGCCCTCGTTGTAGCTCTGATGTGTGGGCGACAAGTAGTATTTGTCGCAGTGCACTATGATGGGTTGCTGCTGTGGTGCCACCTGCGGTGGCTGCCTCAGTGTGGCCACATTGGAGGAGTTGGCCGAGTACATGGATATGACATCCGGCTGGGATCTCTGATAGTTCATGTTCATTAACAAATGTGACGATTGTTGCTGTTGCTGCTGCTGCTGCTGCTGCTGTCGCATATATTGCTTCTCCCTGAGAGTCGGTGTGGGTCGCTTCTTCAAGGCACTCTTTACCAGCGGCGGCTGCTGTTGAGCCTGCTGCTGGGCCACGCCTATCACCAGCATATCTCCGCCTGCATTTACCGACGACGGTGAAGGCTGGTAATTATCGTATTCCGAACTGCGATTTGACAATGTTTCCGACTGTCGGTTGTTGTTATTGTTGCTGTTGCTGTTGGTCACTTGACTTTCCCTGCTTTCCCGGCTCGTCGTGCTTTGTTTCCTTCGCAAAATGGAATTGTTTTCACGCGCCAGAGCCTGGAATTGCTGCTCATGCTTGTACTGTTGAGCCAACTGGGCAAAGAACTCATTGATGCTCATCTGCTCGTAGTTTCCATTGATAATTGCGGTCTCTTGCTTTTGGATTTGCTGATAGAGCCAACTTTTCTCACTGAGTCGCTGCTCCAGAGCCAGCTTCCTGGCCTCCAAATTTTCTCGCCTAGTCTTGGGATCATCCTCGTTGTTGTTGTTGCTCCTACTGTTGCTGCTGCTGCTGCTATGGTTATTGTTAACATTATTTATGTTGTTGTTGTTGTTGTTGGCGGAGGAGGAGGAGGCGGAGGTGTTGCTTGTGGTTGCCGCCTGTTCCTCATCTTTAAGACTGGCCATTTTTCTGCTCTTGAGGGGCGCTTTCAATTGCATCGCCAGAGGTTGCTTTGGGTACTTCGTTGGCTTCGTTCGTTCGGTGGTGTGGTGCGGATATGAAATTTAACAGGTTTGGGGGGAGACGATCCTAGAAAAGACAAGCAGTCTTTGATCAGAGTAAGCCTCTTGGAATCGGTTGATTTTGTTTAGAATTTAATTAGGTTTTTTTATATTATTTTTTGGGGAATTTTCTAAGCTCTGTTTAGTAGTGATTTTTTGGCATTTAATTGATTCAAGGTATCCTTTTTTCTCTGAATTTTTTATTAAAACATCTTAAAATAATAAAAGAGTAATCGGTTTTATATAAAACTACTTCATTTTCTTTAAATTTGTATAATTTTCTTGCATTTACAAAGAATATTATTATATTTTTATCATTTTAACATTATAAATTTGTAAGTTTGAACTTTATATTGCAATTTTTAACGGATGCTTAAGCAATTTAATAATTTTTAACGTGTGTTAGGTTACTTTGGATCAGAGCTAGAAAATTCCCTTGGTTTTAATTTATCTTTATTAAGTCCCAAGTTAGCTTTTGGTATTAGAGACGTGCACTAGTTAATTAGGATTTGTTGTTGATATGTAATGTACAGACTTAGTTTTTTGTTTTGTTTCTTATCTTCGGCAACCATTATATCACGCACCACAACCACCGTACACCTTTGAAGCGAAATCCCGTCTCCAAGAAATGGCCAGAAGAACATTAACCCAAACATAGAGTTTAATAGCTTGCCCAATGGATGGATTTAATGTGTGTTGTATTTCTTTCTGTGTACAGTCCGGCAAATAATGCGATGACTTAATATAATAAAAGCCTCTGGCTTACAGTGGATGCTCGCTGAAAGGAACCAAACTGGTTTCCAGGCCTTTCCACTGCCAAGGGGTTGGTTTTTTAATTAAAAACGAGGAAGCTCCTCCACACGCACACGCACACAAACCAAAAAACTACACTTATGACTAATAAATGAAGAATTATGCATAATTTAAAAACAAATCGATTCAAAATGTGCCCCAAAACACACGAAAAACAACAAAAACAGGTCAAGAACAAGAACAAGAACGGAAAACGGTAAAACAAAAACAAAAACAAAAACAACAACTTTTAACTCACCTAGAGAGGCGCCTTTGTTGTTCTTGTTGTTGTATGTGTAGTAGATGCTGCTGGCGTTGCTGTTTTCTTATTGTTCTCGTTGATTTCGACGTTATGTCTTGCCACAGCACCTATGAATGAGTTATGGTCTTGCAATTAAACAATTCGGCAAGTTGGCCTTAGTCTTACCTTGCTCAGGTGAGAGAGAGTGAGTGCACCTACACACCTTTTATCGCTCAGAAATGCGGTCGCATAGCGTCGCTGTTGTTGCAACGCCGCCGCGTCCTCTCCCAAAAACAAAAAAAAACACACACACAGAATCTGGCACTTTGTTTTCCACTTGAAACGCCTGGCGCTTAGTTTGAGCACTGTGGTTTTGAGCAATTAGTGGGTGCAGCACTTGAGTTTGGCCCAACTAAATCGAAAATTTGAGCAAATTAAGGCAAAAAACACGCGAGAAAAACAGAACATAATTAAAACACAAAACCAGTGTGACCTAGCTGGCAAAACATCAGAGTACTATCGATACAATCGATAATATCGATGTTTGGATAAAGTAATGAGACCAGATAGTGGGAAAAAAGACTGCCTTTTAAAATGATTTGCACCAATCTAAAAGTGAAAATATGCTTACATTGTAAAACGAGGGACTTGGATTGTTTTCACTTATTATTTAAAACATTCGGACCGAATGAAAGAAATAATAATTAACCAAATACCTTTCACATAAGAATACCTTGATGAATTTGCCTAATTATAGAAGGTACAAACTGTTATAAGACCTAAGCGAAGTTTCCTACCCTTTTTAGTCTGGCAATGTCCAATCTCAGTCTGAGCAGTGTGACCAAATTTATGTGTTTTTAAACAGAAAACCCGTCGGCTACACTGTTCTCTTCATCCAATTGCATCCACTAAAAGGTATTTCATCAATTCCGCCGGTTTTATTACATAAATTCGCTTTCGGCCGGCGATACAATACAACCGTATTTATGTCATTGCAGTTGCTAAAAGCGCTACCCCATTTGCGCAGCGCCACTCTAGCCGTGAGATCTCAGTTAGCGAGAACAACGTGGAGCAGAGAGCACATTGCCACGAAAGTGTTTTTCAGCACCGCCGCTGCACCACCCGCACAGTCACCGTCACCGTCCCCGTCACCCACTTGGGGCACCAAGAAGCAAAAGAGAAAGGTTAACCTACGATCCGCAGCTGCCGAGTTCATAATGTCCAATCCGGAGATCGAGGCACAGTTGGCTCCATTGCGGGAGCGCGTGCAGGAGCAGGGCAATTTGGTGAGGGAGCTCAAGGCCCAGGGAGCTGCCGAACTGGATGTGAAGAAGGCCGTGGCCGAGCTGAAGGCTCGCAAGAAGGTGCTGGAGGAGAAGGAGCTGGCGCTGACGCCCAGCGTGGTCAGCTTCGATCGTGCCAAAATGGAGGATCTGCTGAAGCGGCGCTTCTTCTATGACCAGAGTTTCGCCATTTATGGCGGCATCACCGGCCAGTACGACTTCGGACCCATGGGCTGTGCCCTAAAGTCCAACATCCTGGCCCTGTGGCGTCAGTATTTTGCCCTCGAGGAGCAAATGCTGGAGGTGGATTGCTCAATTCTGACGCCGGAACCGGTTCTAAAAGCCTCCGGTCATGTGGAGCGATTCGCGGACCTGATGGTCAAGGATGTGAAGACCGGCGAGTGCTTCCGCTTGGACCATCTCATCAAGCAGGCTCTGGAGAAGCTGTCCAAGGCCAAGGAGGCGACGCCAGCGCTGCAGGCCGAATGCGAGGACATCATCATCAAGCTCGATGGCCTGAACAAGCAGGAGCTGGCCGATGTCCTGGCCAAGTACAACATCAAGTCCCCCCTGACCGGAAACGACTTAACCGAACCCATCGAGTTCAATCTGATGTTCGCCACACAAATTGGACCCACTGGTCTGGTGAAGGGATTCCTCCGACCGGAAACGGCGCAAGGCATCTTTGTGAACTTCAAGCGATTGCTGGAATTCAATCAGGGCAAGCTTCCCTTCGCCGTTGCCCAGATAGGCAACTCGTTCCGCAACGAAATCTCGCCCAGATCGGGACTTATACGTGTGCGTGAGTTCACCATGGCGGAGATTGAGCATTTCTGCGATCCCGTGCACAAGGATCACCCCAAGTTTGGCAATATCAAATCGGAAAAGATGACCCTCTACTCTGCCTGCAATCAGATGGATGGAAAGTCCGCTGCCCAGGTGGAAATCGGAGCAGCAGTCGCCTCCAAGCTGGTGGCCAACGAAACCCTCGGTTATTACATGGCCCGCATCCAGCAGTTCCTCTTGGCCATTGGCATTAAGCCGGAATGCTTGCGTTTCCGCCAGCATATGTCCAACGAGATGGCTCACTACGCCTGCGATTGCTGGGATGCCGAGATTCTTACCTCCTACGGCTGGGTGGAGTGCGTTGGCTGCGCCGATCGCAGTGCCTACGATCTGGGACAGCACACGGCGGCCACCGGTGTTCGCCTGGTGGCGGAGAAGCGTCTGCCGGCGCCCAAGACCGTGGAAGTCAGCGAGATTGTGCCCAACAAGCAGGCCTTGGGCAAGACATTCAAAAAGGAAGCCAAGAACATAACGGATGCCCTGGCGAAGCTCTCGCTTGAGGAGATCACCAAGGTGGAGCAGCAGCTGGCTGGCGATGGCCAGTACAAGCTCACCCTGGCTGATGGTCAGAGCCATGAGCTGGGCAAGGACACCATCAGCGTGAAGCACTCCTCGAAGACCGTCCATGTGGAGGAATTTATACCGAGTGTGGTCGAACCCTCGTTCGGCATCGGAAGGATTATGTACGCCCTGCTGGAGCATAGTTTCCAGTGCCGCGATGGCGACGAGCAGCGCTGCTACTTCACCTTGCCCTCCTTGGTGGCACCCATCAAGTGCTCCATCCTGCCGCTGTCGAACAACACAGATTTCCAGCCATACACGCAGAAGCTATCGTCGGCATTGACCAAGGCGGAGCTCTCCCACAAGGTGGACGACTCCAGTGGCTCCATTGGCCGGAGATACGCACGGACAGACGAGATTGCTATTCCCTATGGCATCACCGTGGACTTTGATACCTTGAAGGAGCCGCACACGGTGACACTGAGGGATCGGAATACCATGAAGCAGGTTCGCGTCGGTCTGGAGGAGGTGGTGGGTGTGGTCAAGGACTTGTCCACGGCGAGAACCACCTGGGAGAAGGTGACGGAGACGTATCCGCTGTTCGAGCAGCAGGAGGCCAGCAGCAAGTAACCGGATGGCTGATGAGCAACGAAATTCTCACGCTTGACACACGCATTTTCTATATTATTTCTTTTTATACCTTTATGCCTGAAAGTTGAATTAAACATGCAACATTTAAAGCTTCGCACGAACAAAAATTGTTCTGATTAAAATAATTTATTAGCGAAGGTAGCTAATTAAAATTGAGTCTTATAAATGTATAAAAATTTAATATTATGCAGTAAACTTCGCTTAATTATAATTTTTAAAAATTCGTTAGAAAAAAATTAGAAATCCCCTGCACCCGGTCACACTTAAATCGTTGTCAATACTTTAGACCTACCGGATGCTGGAAGGAAAAGTTCAGCTTAATAGTTTTTCGAAATATTTTTCGCTGGAGTTGACTGCGGATTCGTAAAAATTACGTTTATTCCGGGGAAAACCCGGGAAATCCTCATAAACATTACTTGATCATCAATGTTCGCAACCCTTGTATGCCAGTTTTTAGTAGTGTGTTTTAAATAGGCAAAACTGGGCACACTGAAGGCCATACCGCGGTATATATATACATATGTATTTAATATAACACAGATAAATCAACGCGCGGTTCGCGAATCGCGGGGCCACGTGTAAGTGTAATCGAAAACCAAAATAAACGGCGCAATTGTGCTCGGCTTGGCTCCTACAAGTGTAGACTCAGTGTCGACTCCGCGAGACGGTAATCCGCGATCCGAAAATCCAACGACGATGAAATACATCCTGGTAACTGGCGGCGTCATCAGCGGCGTGGGCAAGGGCGTGATAGCTTCCTCGTTCGGAACGCTGCTCAAGTCCTGCGGCCTCGATGTCACCTCGATCAAAATAGATCCGTACATCAACATTGATGCTGGAACATTTTCGCCGTATGAGCACGGTGAGTCCTAGCCTTTTGACTGAACAATACGGGGCTATATATTATATGGATATATGCGATAAGTGCTCGCGGCAAAGCAGGAAAATCTATCTGTATTTTGCTTTTTGGCAAATTTTCAATACTGCGCCTTAGTGTTAGTGGCTGGTGTTTGCAAGTGTGTGCATTGTCGCTGTAACGGGTCCTGTTGTTGTTGTCAAAGGTCACGCGGCATGTTGTAAACCACATGGCGTGTAAGAGAAAAAGAGAGAGCGCAAATTGCAGGGTTACCATGTGGAAAAAGCCCGCTCTCCCGTCAAAAAGTACGACAAAAGAGTAAAAAGAGCGGGCCAAATTGAAGCTAAACAAGAAAATAGTAAAATAAAACAAATTTTCCCTTAAAACATATGCCATATAATAACAAAACAATTAATACAATTCGTGCCAAATTCTCTAACTGTATATGTGCCGTAGGAAACTGAAAAGTTGCGTGTTTATTGCGTCGTGTGGGCGTATAAGGGAGATGACCAGACACCACAGCCGGCCCGTCAGCTGTTTTTCTTACCCTCTCTGTTGAGCTCTCTCGCAAAAAGCAAAAAGTAAACGCACGTGTTTCGGTGTGCCGGATTTAAGTAACTTTTGTTTATAAATAAATGTGAATGTGAATGATTTTAAGCCTTGCAAATATAAACAAATTATGCGTCACTAAGTGTTTATAAAGTTTACAATTTGTATTCGCTTAAACATAGCTGAGATCTGTCTCGCACTCTCTTCGGCCCTCTCCCTGTTGCTCTCTGTTTATGGCTCTCTTGTTACAAAAAATCCTCCCTCAACCGGCATTGTCGTTGTTGTTGTAGCTTGACATTGAAAATGAAAGTTTCTTTTTATTCTCTCTCTGTCTCTCCTGTTTAAATTGCTCTGCTTTTGCCCGGTTCCTTCGTTTTGTTTTGTTTTTATTCTGTTTTGGTGTCTCTTTTTTTTTGTATTGTCACAGGTTGTTTGTTTGATTGAAGGAAAGGGAAACTTTTCACGTGCGCATTTAATACTATTTGTAAACAAACTAGAGATAAGCCAGAAGTATTATTATCTCTATGCGGCTTATCGCTGTGCGGATTTTCATTGATTTGCTGTCACAGATTTACTGTATATTTGGTGTATTTATTCGCCTGTGATCGGGTTTCTCACTCTCGCTGCCATTGTTATGCGCTCACCCACAATCGCTCCATCTCTATCCCCCTTGTATGCAAAAAGAACTTTCTCGGCCAAAATGGCGCCATCAGAAGCAACAACAACAAGTACAATGTGAGTGAATAAACTGCAGCGGCAACACACAAATTTATTTATGCAACGTGCCAATGCAATTACGGTGTGTTTGTATGGTTGAGGACGGGGAGAGAGTTGGGGGGGTGTTGTGTGAGGGAGACATGTGACGCAGCGTTGACCTGCAGGAAGCGCGAGGCCGATCTACACGTGCGAATTAATTTATAGGTGAAATGGAAAGTTCTCTATTACGAAATGTTACTAAACAATTTACATTTTTCGGACAGCGTTGAATTGGTTGTCTTTTATGCCTGTTGTTGACTCTTACGCAAATTAATATACATAATTAATTTTTAATCTTTTAAGAGGTGTGAATAGGGCCAAGCAAATTCGATGAGTTGAAACAGAGGACAGGCTGTCGCCAATATTCTCTCATATCTCTCGCCACCCAACTCCCCCACTCACGGGGGATTACTGTCTGCTGCCTGTCATTTGCATTTTTGCGCCAGCATCGCTTTTTGGGGGTCGAATTGCACACAGAATGCATTTCTGGGTGTTTTCTGCTGGATTTGTTGTTGTTGTTGTTGTGTTTGAGTTCGCTGTCGGCGCTGACGTCGACGTTGACTGCGGCACATGCGTGTGCTTCATTTGTTTTGCGTTAATGCCCGTGGCGTGCGAGTGTGTTGGTGTGAGCGTGAGTGGGCGAATGAGAGAAGTAGGAGTGGAATGGGAAATGGCAAGGGTCGCCATATTGGCCGCTCGCTGTGTTCCATCTTTTGGAGGGTGTCTCTTCTTCCAGCTATGCGGCGAGTGCTTTTGTTGCTGTTGTTCTGCCTCCGCTTGGGCTCTCAGCTTCTTCTTGCTCGTCTTATTCAGCTTGGGCTTTTGCGTGTCATGGCCCCCCACCGCCCCCGCTTCCTCGCAATCGCCACATTAGCGTTTTTAGCCATAAAAGAGCCAGCAGCAGCTCCTATATATATTACATACATACATATGTATCTCTCTCTCATGTGTCTGTTTGGTTGTGTGGCCGTCATCGGCGCGTCAACATCGTTAGCAGCTGTTGCTCTTTGCCTGTGCGCCATTAACTGCCGCCGCCGCCGCCAACTTTGGTTCCGAGATCCCCCTTTGCACCCGCCTCTCTTCCACTTCCCTTTTTGCACCTCCTTTTTGGCCTGCATTTGCTTTGTTGCTGCCTTTCTGCTTGCGCATTCGTTACGCTCACGTTTCGCGACGACAATAATGCTTGGGCCTCTGCTGCTGTTGCCACGCCGTTGCTTGTTGTTGTTGTTGTTGTTGTTACTTCTGCTGCTGCGGCCACCTCTGCCAGTGACTCGTCCTCTTCACTTCCTCATGCTCCTGCGCTGCCCGGTGCGTGTGCTGCTAAGTACAGTGGAGTCTACCTAATTCAAACGGTAAATAAATGTCTAAACATATGTATGGATGTATATTAGGGCGAGACTACAGATCATAAATGGAACACTAAAAATTTATAAATGATTTATTACTAAGAAAAACGAATATGAACAGGTTTCACTGTATTCATATACATACATACATATGGCAGCGGGTGCGTGCGTACGTGTGTGTAAGTGTGCAAAAATTAAATGGAAAATACCATTCCGTTGTGGCTGCTCTCCAGCTCCATCCAGCTTTCCAGCAGGATGTGACCGTTGCTACGCGTAGCTGGCGTTTGAGGCTGAGTGGCTGCCAACCTCCCCTTCCCCCCCTTCCGTTCCCCAGCCTATGCCTACATCCATCCCTCACGCCCGCGTCCCACACCTTATTTGCTGCCACACGCATTCTCACACACACACACAGAGTAAAGTTTACTGATGGGCCAGCACGTGTCCGTATGTGTGTGTGTTCTATGGCTTCATAAGCTTCAATCCGTGAGTCTGGTCAAAAGTTTCCTCACTTTGCATAACTTTAAGCATTGCCCACGGCTTGCTTTAAGTAATTACATTGACGAGCTGGGAAATTAAGGAACTTGGCGAAAAACCTATCCATCTTCCGTCCGACTTGGCAAGGAACACCCATTATTACAAGTCTTTCGTTTTCCGTTATAATAGAAGAAGCTTACACCCAATATCAGAAGGCATTCGTTTTCTGTTATACTAGAAGAAGGTTAATTGATGGTCTGGTTCAATGGTTTATCGAACTATCGAAAGACAATCGAGTGATAAATAATATAGAAGATTTCCCTAGCAATAGATCTTATTCTGGAAGACTTCCGTTCTTCGTTAGCTTAATTGTAAGAAATTAAATTCGGTGCTGCGCTGGCCAATCGCACGTTTTCCCCTCATTATATTACAGCCTGGTTGGCGGCGGCCACCCTGCCGCGCCGGTAGGGTGGGCGGTGATAGCCCCGCCACAGTGCCGTTTTAATTTCCCCACCTACCACCTCCTTCGTTACCTCACACTTGGCATGTCTGAGCGACGGGCGACGGGCGCCGGAGCCAAGGGAAGTCGGAAAAGAGCAGAGGAGGAAGAGCGGCGGTAGCCGGAGCCGGAGCCACAGCCAAATTCACATCGATTCGCTTTGCCCGGCTTTTGTTGCACCGCCCCCGTTGTCGTTGTCGTTGCTGCTGCTGCTGCTGCTTCTTCTTTTGCTGCTTTTGCCTCCTGTCGCGTGATTTTAACGAGCCTCCTCTTCACGCCAGCCCCTGGCCTCCCCCTCCGACACCGCCTTGCCCACTTGCACCTCTTCTCTCTTCATGGTTTATGCTTTTCGCTCGCTAGCTACTAGGGCTCGCTCGCTTCCGCGCGTTGATTGTCGTTGCTGCGCGCATGCAGTAGGCAGCAAAGGCAGCGGAAGAAGAGGAGGACGTGCGACAGGAGGAGGACCGCGAGGAGAGCAGGCAGGCCACCGGCTCCACCTCACTCACACAGACACCGCGGCTGGCTGGCTGGCTGGCTGGCTCTCTCTCTCGCATGGTTTGCGAATGTAAGTGTAAGTGTGCGTGTGCTGGATAGCCGGCAATAATATGCCCAAAAGCAGCAGCAGCAACAGCAGCAACAGCAGCAACAACAACAAAAGCAGAAACAGTGAGCAGAGCAGAGCAGAGCGAAGCAAATGGCGGCGGCCGTTTTTAGCGTTTGTGCGCGCTTCTCCACATCCCCAAAACCCCCGGCCACCTTCTCATCCTGCACACACACATTATATATGTATGGCAGTATGTATGTGTGTGTGTGTGTGTGTGTGTCGCGCCGGCAAAAGCAAAAGCTTGTGGCGTGGCTTTGGCTTTGGCGTTGGCTCTCGCCTGCTGGAACTGCCAGTGCCAGCCTGCTGACTGCTGCTCCCTGTTCCCCCATCCCCCTGGCACAAATCCCTCCCCTGTCCTCCCCGCCCCGCCAGATGACTGGATGGCCTGGGCCTCGCTGGCGTTTTTTGCGTTTCAGTGTGCGCTTCTCATGCCCTCTCTTTTTCGCAGGGCACAACGACACTTGGTTTAGGTTTGACGTCTTTCGAAGTGTGCTTAATAATAGCATATAATTTAAAGAATGAATTTAAATTGATTAATTTATATATTATCACATAAATAACATATAATTTACAATAATCTCCCTTAAGTTTCTAAGAATTCTTGTGGATTTTTTCCCCTACTTAACTTAAAGAGAATCTAAAAGAAAGAAGAGAAAACAAAAACTTTAGATTGCAGTTGCTCATGCTAATGAAGTAAGGGTGTTCCCATCTTCGTTCTCTTCTAGCCGGCCTTGCTGTAGTACTTTTTTTTCTCTTATATTATTTTGCCTGCCTGCTGCTGCTGCTGCTGCTGGTGGCTGGCTGGCGTCGTTTCAGCTGCCGCCGCTAGTTGGCACGTTTTGTTGGCTGGGCTCTGGCTCTGGCTCTGGCTACGGCTACGGCTATGTGGCTATGGCTCGCTTGGCTTTTGGGGGGCTTGGACCCGGGCCTGAATACACGGCCTGTGCTTGCTTGCCCTGCCTGCCTGTTGGCTCACGGCTCATGGCTCATGGCTGATGGCGGATGGCGGATGGCTGCAGCCTGTCGCAGTGGCAGTGGATGTGTGGAATTGGCGGCGGGGGCAGCGCGGACTGTGCGGCGGCGGTGGCGGCGGCGGCGCGTCAACGGCGGCAAATGGCAGCCGCCGCGGCAGCAGCAAAGGCAGCAGCAGCGGCGGCGGCGCTTCGCACTTTGCTCTGCTGAATTTTCAATTTCAGTTGTAAGCTGACTGCAATCAGCAGTGGTTCGCCTTTTGGGTTCGGAATTCGGGATTCGGAATTCGCAATTCGGTTTCGGTTTCGAGTTGTAGTTCGGATTCGGATTCTCGCTGGTTCTCGCTCGTGAAACGCCGCCGCGCCACGCTCTCGGGATATAACGGAAAACGGACGGACTATATATGCGGGGCCGCTGTCCGAGCGCAAAACTTTTCGATTATTATAAACTTTGGCGGTAATACTCCACGACCACCCTCTGGGCCACCCACATTCACCGTTAGTTGTGCCTCCTGGCGCGCTAATTTTGCATACATGTGTGTGTGTGAGTGATGAGTGTGTGCGAAAGGAACACACACGCACATGTGTGCGTGTTTTATTGATTTTATAGAGCAACAACAACAAGAAGACAGCAATCGTATAGTTTATTCCCCCTTCCTTACTTACTCCCCCCCCCTCTTCTGAGCCTATTTGACTCTCTTCCTTTCCTCTTCATTCCCAGGCTAATTTCAATGACAGTTAAAGCGAGAGAGAGGGAGTGGGGCCAACCATTTAAGTTATGGGCGCCAAAGAAAAGAACTCCTCGATATGGGGATTATAGCAGATGGAGAGATTCTAAGTAGGAGAGAGGTGTGCAGCTCGTTTAAAGGTGATGGTAAAGAAGCAGATGCTGCAGAAGGGAGAGCCAATATGTTAAAAGCTGTCGAACTTATCATTTAACCCATTAAAGAAGCTACTAAGCTGGGAAATGCAGTCTAACAAGTAGGAAATATTATAAGTTTGAGGATATAATGGGTTGAAAAAAGTTAATATTATTTTTAAAGAATTAATCTTAATAGATAATAGATAATTTTGTGTTACATTCTAAATATTAATCAATTCTGCTTTTCTCTTTTTAATTCGCAAATATTTATTTTTATTACAACTACGTTAATTTGTTATTTGCGGTCTTCAATGGGTTAGGCTGGAAGCAAAGGAGACTATCAATGGAAATCGCTCTCTTTTCCTTTTCTCCCTGATCAATACCCTGCATTTATTACAAGATCTGACCTATAAATAGGCGAGTAGCATAGTCTTATCTCATTCTCTCCCCCCTACTCTCACACTAAGCGATAAGCTGAGGGAATCTCTCCACTGTGCGGGGGAAATCAAAGTTAAGGAAGTGATTTCCAAAATCTCCAATGTTAGACCACTTAGCTGCCAATTTCCCAGGCAACGGCAGCTTCCAGTTTAGAGGAGTGTGTAACTGCCGAGTGCGAGGCCTCATAACTTTCCACGGCGGGTCGAAACTTGTGAAATTCTTGGCTGGCAGCAGCAGAAGCAGAGGAGCCGCCGCCACCAAGCTCGAGCACCTCGCGAAGCAGCTGGGCCAGCTTTTCTTTCACCCTCCCCCCCCATCAACTGGTCCTACCCCCTACTTCTCTTCACCTAACAACAACAACACCACTGTCGCCGGCAGTTTTTGCCCATAAAAACGGCAACGGCGGCAACGGCAACGACGAAAACGAAAATTTAACGACTGCGCAACGTGACGCATTATTTGTCTGGCTTGGTCTCTGGTCTCTTGTCTGCCTGCAGCAATAGCTATAGCTGTGGCTGTAGCTGCCGCCAGAAATTGCTTTTGCTCGCTGGAATAAAGTATGTGTGTGTGTGTGTGCCCGGCCTGGCTCGGCCTGTGCCTCCGCATCCGCTCCGCTGGCCCCCCCCCCGCCACAACATGCCAGTTCTCCCCACAATCGCAGTCGGCTGTCTCCACACTCCACACGCTGCCGTTTTTAGTATTTCGCACTCTACGGCAAACATTTTTGCATGACTGACTGAATGCCGCCGCCGCCTGCGCCTGACTCACTCACACTACTTGCAGACGCACACACACACACACACACACATACTCTGAAACCGATGCACTGGGGCCAGACGCTGCACTGGAAAAAATCAAGGCTAGTAGGACACTTCGCAGAAAATATAACATACACAATTGGTTTTTAAGTTAAATGAAAATATTTATAGTGTTGTTTAAAAACAACTCACTGAGGTAAAAAAATATTCAGTTTCTCTTCGAGATTATTGTTTAGTTAGGTTTTAAAAATTTTCAAGGTGATTAGTAACACTGAATACAATTTTAAAATGGAAAAAAGGACATTGTTAACTCTCTTGTTTATTAATCCACTAAAATCCAGCACTAGTACTTGGTTTTACTCTCCAAGATTTTGTCAAATCCATTTACATGTGTATATTTATCTCTTTTCTGCAAGTGTGCTCGGTGTGTTGATGACGTGAGACGGGGGGGGTCAGTCAGAGGCATCAGGAGCGTGAGCGGGAGCAGGCAGGCAGGCAGGCTCATGGAGTAACTGTTGGCTGGTCTCTCGGTCGTCGCCGTCTGTCTCAGTCCCACTGTCGCTGGCCTGGCGTGTTTATAATTTGATTTTGCTGCTTCTTTCCTGCCTGCGCCTCGTCTTGTTGGCGGGGAGATGAGGGAACTGGGGGGGAAAGATGGAACCGATGGAGAGCAAAGCGAATGGCGCAGAGCAGCATTTCCTGTCGCTCGCTCGGCTTGCTTTGGGCCTAGGCATAAGCCCAAGGAAGGAATCTTAATGAAGTTATTGTGTTAAGTTTGTTGCTGCCCTCTCTCTTCTTGTTGTTGTTGTGGCTCTCGGGGAGCACCCATTGATGGTCACGGATCGCGGCTAACTGTCATGGTGTGGGTGGAAGCCGGACGAAGGGAGTGTGGTCAAAGCCTAATGCTCTTCATCCTCTCAGTGCTCTCTCGCTCTCTCTATGCGTGTGATGGTAGTGGCGCTGGTATTGGTGAAGGTGGCGTGTGCTATTTGAGCATGCATTTGGCATTCACCGTTAGCTGGCGGACGGACAAGTGAAACGGGAAGAGCGCTGGGTCGGAGGTGCATCAAACCAAGTGCGAGTGAGACAAAGACAGTGCGCAGAGCGGGCAGCGCTTGAAGAAGATGGCGCCAAAAAAGTCTACAATTGTGCTTAATGTGGAGCAGTTCATTCACGACATCGAAGAGCGTCCGGCCATCTGGAATCGCAATTTTCATTGTAACAAAGCCTTCCTCGAGCAGATGTGGGACGAGTTAAGCGGAGCGCACAAGTTGCCGAGTAAGTAGTAGATATTTTTATAAGCATATGGCCAAAAAGGAGTTTCTTCCTTTTCGATAGTAATGCCAACTAACAGAGGAAAGCCAATGAATAGGATTTTAGATTTTAAACATTTTTTAATATAAAATATTTAAAAAAACGCAGAAATTCATCTTAAAAAAATTATGTTTTCTATTTTGATCAAACGCATCTATTGGATACAAATACTTAAATTCTAAAGAATAAACTACTTTTTTTTAAACTCTCTCTTAACTCTTAAATAATTAAAATAGATGTCATATAGTTCTGATTATATTTAACTTTAAACAAGAAAGAAATCAAACTTCTTGAAGACGAATTTTGTATAGCCTTGCACTTTAATACAGGATTAGGAAATTGGATTTTAAAATATTACATTACTTAGCACTTTTGTGCATTAATTTCTACTTAATACTTAAAAAAAAAAATTTTTTGTTCAATTAAAAAAAACAGACATTACTAGATCGACTAGGCTGTTGATGCTGATCAGGATATATGGTCGGAAATGACCCTTTCAGGTTTTAAGCTCGTGACTAAAATTATAAATCCCTGAAAGGGTATAAAGAGCTTAGTTGGCAGCACTGGTAATGGTCACTCACAATCGCTCTCGCTCATTCACCCCTCTCTCTCCCCCAGAGATCGTGCTCAAGGCCAAGTGGAAGGGATTGCGGGACAATTTTCGTGTCGAGTACAAACGGATACCGCGGGCGGATAACGGCGATTTTATGGTGGACCCGGCAACCTTCGAATCAAAGTGGTTGCACTACTACGCCTTGTTGTTCCTAAGTGAGTTGTTCTTGTTATCAAAAATCGGTTCTTAGTTTAACCCGCTGCCATTTCCAGCTGATCATATGCGACATAGGCTGCCGAAGAACGAGCAGGATCAGTCGTTCTACTTTAACCAACAGAGCGAGGACTGTGAGAAGACGGTGGTGGAGCCGGACTTAACCAATGGTCTGATACGCCGACTGCAGGACAGCGACGAGGACTACGAGGAAGAGGATGACATCGAGGCGGAGGCAGAGGCGGACGGTGATGCTAGCCAGGCCACCACAATGGAGGACGTTATGCCCACGCCACCGGCTGCCCATCAAATGAACCAAGTCAGCACAACGCCATTGGCCACCGGCGCTCTCAAAGCCCAGGAGGAGGCTCATCAGCACGCTCTGCTCAAGGCGGGACTACTGCGGGCTCAACTTCTAGAGCTGGCCGAGAAGGAGGCAGAGGATCTCAGCAAGAAACCACCGCCACAGCAGGTGCAGCAACAGGTTCAAGTGCCATTGCCGCTGCAAATGCATATGGTGGAACCACCGGCTGCCCACTGTTCGCCGCCGCCCGTGGTGACCACCACATCCGCTCAAATCCAACAACCGGAACCGGGAGCTGTATTGGCGCCCGCTACCACCACATCCGCATCATCTGTGTGCTCCAATGGAGGCACACCAATAGGCATGGGCAAGCGATCTGTATCTCCGCCGCCGCTGTACAACAAAGCACACCATCCGCTGGCCACATACGCGACTAAGGAGCGCAACGAGGACTTTGGGTCGTCTGCTGCCCCAGTGGGAGGTGCTGCTGCTGCAGAGCATCTTAGCTTCACCCAACACTCCTACGCCAATGGACTGATACCCGCCCTCAAGCTGAAGCGTCCGCGTCTCTCCGAGGACAGCAACTTCAATGGTTCCTCGACAATGGACACGCCAATGGTGCCCGAGGACGATGACTACCACTACTTGTTGAGCCTGCATCCGTATATGAAACAGTTGACGGCTGCCCAAAAACTGCGCATACGCACCAAGATACAAAAGCTCATTTTCAAGGAGCTCTACAAGGAGGATCTCGAGGAGTCCAAGTAGAGACATTTATCTAGAATAGGCCGAAGACTGTACATACTCCCAGCAGTAGGTTAGATTGTAAGGACTTATGCTTAGTTTGTGTCCATTATGCCATGCTACATTTGATTCGACTTCTAGTTGAGTGCCCACTCCAAGGAAAGCTTGCGAGTGTGCGCCATTTACACCTAAGCACAATAATTACCTTGGAAATAAAACAGAAATGTAAAGATTCGAATAGAGATCTTAGTTTATTTTGGAGATAAAAGGGTTTTTTGTACTTAAAAGATAGTTACTAATATGTTATTTTTGTGCATTTCAGGTGAGGTCTACGTTTTGGACGATGGTGCCGAGGTGGACTTGGATCTGGGTAACTACGAAAGGTTTCTGGACATCACCCTACATCGAGACAACAATATAACCACGGGAAAGATCTACAAGTTGGTCATTGAGAAGGAGCGCACCGGCGAGTATTTGGGCAAAACCGTTCAGGGTGAGTAGAGATTATTTCTTGCAGCTCCGAGTTCATAGACTAATAATTACTCATTTATCAACAGTTGTTCCACACATCACGGATGCCATCCAGGAGTGGGTGGAGCGCGTGGCCCAAACACCTGTCCAGGGCTCATCGAAGCCGCAGGTCTGCATTGTGGAATTGGGTGGAACCATTGGCGATATCGAGGGCATGCCCTTCGTCGAGGCATTCCGTCAGTTTCAGTTCCGAGTCAAGCGAGAGAATTTCTGCGTGGCCCATGTATCACTGGTGCCACTGCCCAAGGCAACAGGAGAGCCGAAGACGAAGCCGACCCAGAGTTCGGTGCGAGAACTGAGGGGTTGCGGTTTGAGTCCTGATTTAATTGTCTGCCGTTCGGAGAAGCCCATCGGTCTGGAGGTGAAAGAGAAAATAAGCAATTTTTGTCACGTTGGACCCGATCAGGTGATTTGCATCCATGATCTGAACTCCATCTATCACGTTCCATTGCTGATGGAACAGAACGGTGTGATTGAATATCTTAACGAGCGGCTGCAGCTCAACATCGATATGAGCAA
This sequence comes from Drosophila bunnanda, assembly GCA_035046265.1. Taxonomy (NCBI): domain Eukaryota; kingdom Metazoa; phylum Arthropoda; class Insecta; order Diptera; family Drosophilidae; genus Drosophila; species Drosophila bunnanda. Next base: position 13,815,423 of record JAWNOB010000075.1, read on the forward strand.
GAGAACCAAGTGAGTTGCGTCTGAAGAAAAACTTAAGAGGATGAGAATTAATTTCCAATTCACTTTTCAGATGCTTGCAGCAATGGCGCGACTTGGCCCGCCGCACAGAGACCGTTCGCCGTCAGGTGAGCATTGCCATTGTGGGCAAGTACACCAAGTTTACGGATTCATACGCGTCCGTGGTAAAGGCCCTGCAGCATGCCGCTTTGGCAGCCAATCGTAAACTAGAACTGGTCTTCATTGAGTCCTGTCAGCTGGAGGAGGAAACGCAGCAAACGGAGCCTGGAAAGTACCACAAGGAGTGGCAAAAGTTATGTGAAAGCGATGGTATACTGGTGCCCGGTGGCTTCGGCTCCCGCGGCATGGAAGGCAAGATTCGTGCCTGTCAGTGGGCGCGAGAGAATCGTAAGCCATTGCTTGGCATCTGTTTGGGCCTGCAGGCGGCAGTTATTGAATTTGCACGCAGTAAACTTGGCCTGAAGGATGCCAATACCACGGAGATCGATCCCAATACGGGCAATGCCCTGGTTATTGATATGCCGGAGCATCACACAGGTCAGTTGGGTGGCACTATGCGTCTCGGCAAGAGAACAACCATCTTCGCCGATGGTCCCAGTGTGATACGTCAGCTGTACGGCAATCCCAAGACCGTGGAGGAGCGACATCGTCACCGGTATGAGGTTAATCCCAAGTATGTACCACGCCTGGAAGAGCATGGCATGCGCTTTGTGGGCACAGATGTGGACAAGACCCGCATGGAGATCATCGAGTTGAGTGGACATCCGTATTTCGTGGCCACACAATATCATCCGGAGTACTTATCCCGTCCCTTGAAGCCCTCACCTCCCTTCCTAGGCCTGATCTTGGCCTCTGTGGATCGTTTAACGCAATATATCCAGCGTGGCTGCCGCCTGTCGCCCCGCCAATTGTCCGATGCCTCGTCGGATGAGGAGGAGAGTGTTGTGGGCCTGGCCGGTGCCACAAAGTCGCTCAGGTCCTTAAAGTTACCCAGCACGCCCAAGAATGGGCTTTCGAATGGCTGCAATGGCAGCTCCAGCACTTCCGATGGAGAAGGCGCCTGCGGTGGTGTTAACCCCACCAATGGCCACGAATAAACTAATGACAATGAACTGATATACCGATGCTGGACTTGTACTTGTTTGAGATACGCTTACTGTGTATAGAATGGGGTGACGTCGATTTAAATATAATTATTATTATGCCTTGAATTGATCAGTAGATAATTTGTCAAATATTATTTCCTTTTTTTTAACCATTTATTTTCTATATAAATAAGGATTAAATGTGAAAACAGTTTGCCTAATGAATCAAAGAAAATTAATTGTTTAAAAACTTGTCTTTATAAATACTTTTCAAAAAAAGAAACAAGAGCTTAAATTGCATATTGTAAAACGTTTATTTCGTATCCCTTTGAATTTTAATTATGTTTCTGAATTTATTTAAATCGACGCACTCTAATGTGTGTATAGCCCCGGAAATAGCCATAGCCTCGCGTGTGTCTTTCTTCATCTACGGTGAATTACTGAAAAGAAAACATAGTCTATAATCTCTTCCCAATTAACATCTACATGTTTAACTTGCTTATATTCTGGTTAAGAACAGATTGTCTTAAATTAATTAAAACAAAAACGAAAGTAAGCAATTACCTTATTCATATATAAATATATTTTTTAGATAAAAATATGAACAAATTCCAAACTAACTGAGTTTTAATTTGAATTTTTTGCATTTTTCAGCTCTGTCAACTGGTGTCTAAATTGTAAGTTACTAATAACAGTTCTTAACATTTTCTTTATTGTTTTACAAATAGAATAGGGCAGGGAAATCTTTAAACAATTTCCTTATTAAATAGATAAGTGCTCTTCGGAGCATTATCATTTGAAAAATGAGATACCTTATTCAACTTAATGTTTTTTTGTGACAATGAAAGTCTGGCAAGAGAACACCATCGGGTGAGGAGCTTTTATTGTAATTCTCTGCTCTGCTTGTTGACGCAATTAGTCGGCTAAGCGAATAATTAATCAAGCCCGCGGTACTCTGCGTACATTATGCCGAGCAACCCGCCTAGCCCATGCGGTGGACTCGGATGCCGGCTGCCTGGCTGGCGTTGTCAGCCCAGAGGCAGGCCCGTGTGCTCTACAAAAATAGATAAATAAGACAGGGCATACATTTGGGCGAGGCGATGCCGCGAGATGAGATGAGATGGCTGCTGGCCAATTGAATCGGAGGCAGCGGAATCGCTATAATCTCAAACCACAAACAATGCGCATTCTTCATTGTTCGTTCAATTGAGTTACGTGCTCTAGTAGTTCTTGGTAATTTCGTCCACAAAAAAAGAGGTCCAAATGAATCACAAGAAGAAGCCAAGGATTCGGAATCGTCCAAGGAATAAGTGTAACCACAGGGTGCAAGAAGAAGTTCCAGGAGAAACTCCAGATGAAACTCCAGGGGAAATCCCTTCTAAAAGTGATCTTTCTAACCCGCAAAGTGATCTCAGCCAGATGGAAGCTTCACCCAAGGGTGCTGCCTCTCGGTTGAAAACTCCTCCAAAAAGTGATCACTCCCAACCAGATACCTCCAAGGAAAGCGAAACCATTAGATTTATACAACAATTGTTGCGTAGAAAACTGTTGGCCAAAAATAATGGAAATTCAGTCGGTGAACCAGAAAACTCGATTAAAAATAATCAACCTACAATGATAAAGCCCTCAAAGGAAGTCAAAAGTGAAGAGAAGAAATCAAAGAAGAATTCTCCAGAGTCCATTAAGAAAGCCCAAACCGCCACGACGGCAGCCGGCAAATCATCAAGGGAAGTGAAAGCGGATGAAGTGGACGAGCTACTCAAGTGCTTGGGCAGCAAATTGCAAAAGGGTTGGTCACGTCTCATTTTCCTTTATCAAATGTATTTTTAAAAATAATTATTTTATATATCCTAAACTTAGGATCGGGGGAATCTCCCGCAGCGGCACTGTTTAGCAACCTTGGAAAGCTTTTTAGCCAGGCGCCGCCCAGCGATGTGGAGTCCTCAGATGACGAGGCCGAGTACATTGAGTACATCTACAAGCCCAGGCAATATTTCATGGCCTCGTTATGCAATGTAAGTAGGTGAATTATGCTCTAGAGTTCTTTGTTTTTTAGTATTTCCCACTCTAAAGTTCTGCAAAGCGGATCTGTGCGGCCAGAAGCGAATGCCCTGCTCCCGCTGCGGTCTCAGTTATTACTGCAGTGGCGATCACATGAAGGAAGACCAGGAGCACCGTCAGCTCTGCTATGCCTTGCGTCAAACGGTGGACCACAAAGGTGAGAGAGGAGTGCGGAGTCTCGTCTCTGTCAGCGAACCATAAATCATTCTAATGGCCAATTATCGGTGTGCATATCCAGGTCACGAGATGTTCTACAAGTGCGGCGACTTCAGCGCCGAGCAGTTCCGCTCGTACCGGATCGTGTGCATCCGGCAGGTGGAGAAGGAGATGAACCGTCCACTGTCGGCGACGGAACAGGAGCTGCTGCTCTTTCCTCTGATCTGCAGTGACTCCAAGTGCCGGGAGCATCGACTAAAGCGTCTGTCCATCTGCGGTGGATGCGGCGAGGTGGCCTTCTGCAAGGATAAGCCAGAGCATCTTAGCAAGGAGCACACCCAGTGGTGTGGCTCCTATCGCCTCTTCAAGGCCTTTGTCATGTTCCAGGCGCAGTTTGGCAGGCTGGAGCCATCGCTGCCGAATAAGGTGCTCAAGGAACTGCCCATGGCCTGCTCCAACACCAGGCAAATTATGAAGAAGCTGAATTTTAGTGAGTATTTGGAATTATCCCATGATCATTAATCAATTTTATATTTATAGTTGTTACCAATGAGTGCGAGTACGCGGCCCTTACCCAGGTGTCCACCGGTCCCTTGACTGCCTGGTTTGCCCTTAAGCTTTGTGAGCGTCTGAGGAACTGCGAGGAGCTGACTCTTCACTTAATTGGCGCTGAGATCGAGTTCGAGGTGGATGTCCTGCAGAAGTGGGAGCTCTTCCTGCTCCACATAATGCCAGCTGTGAAGACCCTGAATGTGGTGTTTATAGGACCTGAACTCAATCCCAATAACATATCCTTTGAGCAGCTAAAGAAGATCAAGTGAGATACTCGAATTTTCTTTGAGTTTTCACTTAAGTTCTATGAAATTTACACCTTATTCTTGTATTTAAGATGTTGTCTCTCATGCCGAAAGGCCAAAAGGACGGTTAACTATCACTTTGAGAATCGTTTGTATCACGATTACTGCAAGCAGTCGCAGTTTCTTTCACCAAATTTAAGTGAGTTTCCTCCGACATAATCCTTTTTGCTTTAAATTTTAACATTATCCTTTCTTAGTTTGCTTTTTCAACTCGGGGCTTTATCGATCCACTGGTTTCGCTCTCGAGGATACATGGCCAGATACTATTCAAGCAGCATTAAATATAAAATGCCCAGTTGTGGTCACTTCCTATACGAAATATGAGGCTCCCTTGGATCTGGTGCATTTTGTTAATCAATCGAATCGTCACATCAATGTTGTCCTGCCGCCCACAACCAATCCGTTTTCTTCGGAGAAGCCTGAACGCAACTTTATATCGGACAATGAAGCGCCATTTATGTTCAAGAATTTTTATTGTTTTGTTGTTGAGTGAGTTCTTTATTCATTTATTTCTTGATTCATTCATAATAAGGAGTACTTTATATTCTTTATAATAAAAAAACAAGATCAGACATTAACTGCGGGAAGCAGAATATTATATACCTTTTTAGCTTGCACTTGAATTATAGGATCCAATCCAGAATCTATCATAACTAAGCTTAACAAATTCGCATTCTTTAAATCTCTATTTATATATTAATTTTAATATAAATTTTTTTTGGAAATTCAAAATTTAAAATACCAATAACTAAGCTAAAAATGCATTAATTTCAAATCGGAAAGTGGTTCTGTGCTAGTTTTTAGAAGGTTAACAAGTTTGCATACTCAATTTAAAATTTTAAAAATTAAAATTTTTACCAATTTTTGAAAATTTTAATGATGTAACCCCTTATCTTTTTTTGAAATTTTCGACAAAATTTCAAAAATTTATTTTTTGACCAGACATAGCAAGATCGACTCGGCTGATGATGCTGATCAAGAATATATATGATTTATAGGGTCGGAAATGACTCTTTCATTGAGTTTTAAGCTTCCGGCTAAAATTATAATACCCTGCTTTACAAAAATAAGAAACGGAAGCTACCTTCAAAAGGCTGAAGTTTTTAAACCCTTGGACTTTGCAATGATCATCCGGGGGTTTGTAATCTATCATAACTTATCCAAAAATTCATTATTTTAATTCAGCCGTTTTACAAAAGGTAGATTAAAAATTCCTCAACTGAAAAAATAAAACATTTTGAGGTTTTTTAGTATTTTTACGATATTCGATGGAAATTCAATATGAAAAATACCTATAACTAAGCCAAAAATGCATTAATTTCAAATCGGAAAGTGGTTCTGTGCTAGTTTTTAGAAGGTTAACAAGTCTGCATACTCAATTTAAAATTTTAAAAAATTAAAATTTTTGGCAATTTTTGAAAATTTTAATGATGTAACCCCTTATCTTTTTTTTGAAATTTTCGACAAAATTTCAAAAATTTATTTTTTGACCAGACATAGCTAGATCGACTCGGCTGGTAATGCTGATCAAGAATATATATGATTTATAGGGTCGGAAAGGACTCCCTGAAAACTTCTGACCAAAATTAATATTTTAATTTGAATTTAATAGTTCAGTGGCGCTCCTAGCGGTGAATGTTGATAGCCAAGCAGCGTTGCCAAGAGTGGGTAAGCAGACACTGCAGCGACAATATTGATTCAATTTTAAGTGATTATGTCAAAAAGGCTAATTATATGTGCTATTTTTCTTGAACTTTATCTTCAAATATCTTTTTTTTTTACAAATTTTTCAAATATCTTGTGCCAAATATTCGCCTGAAACATTAGTACAGTTTACATTTTACTGTGATATGCTTTTAGTATTTTTTGTTATATATATTCTTTCAAATCCATTTGTCATATTTCACCTGTCCGTTTACGGTCACACTGATTTTGTTTGACTCTTGGCGGCGTAGTTTCCTTTTTTTTTATTTTCTGCACGTGTTGTAAAGTTTAGCGAAGCGTTTTATTGTAGTGTGTTTACATCCAGACCCATGAATTTCAACGATGGGGACTTCAAGGATCTGCGCTCCAAGCTGGACATTATGGGCTTCACGCAGACGCTGCCAGTGCTGGCCATACCGCTCGTCCAGGCGATCTTTGCAGATTTGATCAAGACGACGGAATGCCTGCGGGACACCAAGAAGCAGATTGCGGCATTGCTGGAGGTTTGTATATGGCACTGCGTGTCCCCAATTATACCTTGGTTGCTAAGCACTCCTTTTGTTGTGGCCCATCCAGGACAAGACCTGTTGGGAGCTGGGCGTTGAGCCGTACAAGTGCGACAACGCCCGCCTGCTGGCCGAGTGCAACGAACTCCACTTGCAGTTCCTGCGTGACCGCGAGGACTACGAGCTGCGCCTGTGCGGTAAGCGTGGCCATCGATTCCCCAATATATATATAATGTTTATACATAAACTCTGCCTTAGAATCTGAGCGCAAGATCCGGAATTTGGAGACGGACAGGGAGCACTTGCAGAGCCACAATGTGGGCCTTCAGCATCAACTGGATGCCCTGCTCTCCAAGCAAATGGTTTCCTCAACCACCGCCAAGCGAACGCAGATAGGCATTAATCGGCAAAGTGAGTCAAAAAACTATAAATGATGTTACTAAGATAACCAGCAATCCCTCTCTGTAGTTCTGTAATGATTAAATCCTTTTATAATACCTCCCTCCTTCTTTTTAGCCAAAAAACCCTTCATAACTACAGTACGTTCCGGCAATGTGCTGCCTGCTGTTCTCGCCAGCGGTTCTTCCGCCGCCTTAAAATGCACAAAATGCAATGCTGGTGTTTTCCAAAAGACCACCACCACTGGCAAGGATGGGGGAGTGACAGTTACGCAGACCAGCGGTCAAGAGGAGCTGGACAAGATACAAAACGATCTCATTTCGGCCTCCGAACAACTGGAGTTCTACAAGCGGAAAGTGGAGTCCAGAAATCGTGAAATACGTCGCCTGAATGATATGTTGGCCGGTGGACGACCGCCAGCAGCTTTAGCCAAAGATTGCTGCTACAAGGATGTGGGTGCACTCTCCCAGGACATCGATCTGTTGCAGCGCGAGAAGAGCGAACTTATGCTGCAGGTGCGTGATTTCCAGGACAAGATGCACGATGCCATGCAGCGGGCATTGGGGTCCGAGGAGGAGAAACGAAAGCTGCAAACCCAACTGGAGGAGCTCAAAGAGGCTGCCCTGCAAGTAGAGCAGCAGGCCAACACGGAGATAGATGCCAGGGAGCAGGAAATTAGACAGTTGCAACAGGATCTGAAGAATCTACAAAGAGGCAAGAATCCTCGACTTGCCGGTGGTAGTTTCGCCACCAACCAAAGTGACAAGCATAATCTTAACGAGCGTCTGAATCTACTGACTCGCCGCGAGGAGGAACTGGAGGCCACCAACGAGAAGCACAAGAAAAAGATCAACAAAATGCAGGCAAAGATACTAGAGCTGCAAAAGGAGCTAAAGGATCACAACCAACAAAACAGTGGCAATCTGGATGAGGAGAAGATCAGGCTCGCATCGGAGCGTGACTTCTTTCAGAAGGAATACCTGCGACTGATGAGCAAATCTGGTTCAGAGACGGAAATTGCCTTCTTGCATGCCCAAATCAAGTCCAAGGACGAAGAGCTCAAAGCTCTGCGATTAGAGCTCTTCCCCGGCGGTAGCAAGTTGCAGTTTTCGCCACAAAAGAGCGTCCAGTATGAGACTTTGCCCTCAGCTTCCTCCACGCGCCCCTCAACCGCCAATAGTACTCAAAGTGACTGTGTACAGGCTGCCATTGGCAGGGCAGAGCGAGAGCGGGATTGTGCTAGATCCGAGCTGGAAAGAGTACGCTGCGAACGGGATACTTTAAGGGAGAAGCAACTGTGCAACGTCCAGCTTCATGCCGAAGAGGTCAACGCCCTGCGCATGCGCAACGAAGAGCTAAACGATCGACTGCGTCAACTGGAACGGGACAAGCGCGAGCTCAGCTCTGCACGCATTCCGGCCGAGACAAACCTGGTGCTGCTCAAGGAGGATCTGGTACTAATGCGCCAACGTTTGGCCACCCTGCAAACGGAGTTCGATCAGTTGAAAGAGGAAAATAGTCAGATTAGGTAAAGTATTTATTATTATTTATTTATTTTCAAGTTCCAATTTCTAAAGTAATTGAATATCTCGACAGCATGCTTAACGAGCAGAATGAACGCATTATAACTGAGCTCCAGAGCAAGCTACTGGTGGCCGAGCGCCAGCGTCAGTCAGCGGATGTGCGAGCCAGCACCTTGGATTCCAGTCGAGAGTCCAATCGCAATGAGGTCACCCAGCTCCGCACCGATATCGGAGTTTTGCGGCAGACCTATATATCACTGGAGCATGAAAAAGATACACTTTTGGTGGGTAAAATAGAAACCGATGGATTGGAAATCGTTAATAATGGTTTCCTAAGGTAGTCTGTAAATCTGGGAAAGCTTTATCTTGTAGTTTGTCTTTTATAGAAACCATTTCTCACCATTTCATATTTATAATTACCTTTTTAGCATCAATTGGACAGCAAAACGGAGCGAGCTTATAAGCTGGAGTACGAGCTAAAGGATTGCCAGGAGAAACGCCATTCCCTTGAGCAATGCGTTAAAGAGTTGGAGGAACAAGTGCGGTGAGTTGTTTTAGAAATTATTTTAAACAAGAAAGTAAACCAACTTTGGGAAACCGAAGTTTATACACTCTTGCATGCTGCAATTGAATTGTAAGATCGAATCGGAAATCGATTTTCATAGTTTGAATCGATATTTATTGATATTCCTATTTGACAATATTTTCGATTTTTATTTATTTAATAAGTTTTCATACTCAATTTAAAATTAAAATTAAAATTTTTAAAAAGTAGATTAACAATTCCTCATACTGAAAAAACATGTTGAGATTTTTTAGTATTTTTACGATATTCGATGGAAATTCAATATGAAAAATACCTATAACTAAGCCAAAAATGCATTAATTTCAAATCGGAAAGTGGTTCTGTGCTAGTTTTTAGAAGGTTAACAAGTCTGCATACTCAATTTAAAATTTTAAAAAATTAAAATTTTTGGCAATTTTTGAAAATTTGAATGATGTAACCCCTTATCTTTTTTTGAAATTTTCGACAAAATTTCAAAAATTTATTTTTTGACCAAACATAGCTAGATCGACTCGGCTGGTGATGCTGATCAAGAATATATATGATTTATAGGGTCGGAAATGACTCTTTCATTGAGTTTTAAGCTTCCGGCTAAAATTATAATACCCTGCTTTACAAAAATAAGAAACGGAAGCTACCTTCAAAAGGCTGAAGTTTTTAAACCCTTGGACTTTGCAATGATCATCCGGGGGTTTGTAATCTATCATAACTTATCCAAAAATTCATTATTTTAATTCAGCCGTTTTACAAAAGGTAGATTAAAAATTCCTCAACTGAAAAAATAAAACATTTTGAGGTTTTTTAGTATTTTTACGATATTCGATGGAAATTCAATATGAAAAATACCTATAACTAAGCCAAAAATGCATTAATTTCAAATCGGAAAGTGGTTCTGTGCTAGTTTTTAGAAGGTTAACAAGTCTGCATACTCCATTTAAAATTTTAAAAAATTAAAATTTTTGGCAATTTTTGAAAATTTGAATGATGTAGCCCCTTATCTTTTTTTGAAATTTTCGACAAAATTTCAAAAATTTATTTTTTGACCAGACATAGCTAGATCGACTCGGCTGGTGATGCTGATCAAGAATATATATGATTTATAGGGTCGGAAATGACTCTTTCATTGAGTTTTAAGCTTCCGGCTAAAATTATAATACCCTGCTTTACAAAAATAATAAACGGAAGCTACCTTCAAAAGGCTGAAGTTCTTAAACCCTTGGACTTTGCAATGATCATCCGGGGGTTTGTAATCTATCATAACTTATCCAAAAATGCATTATTTTAATTCAGCCGTTTTACAAAAGGTAGATTAAAAATTCCTCAACTGAAAAAATAAAACATTTTGAGGTTTTTTAGTATTTTTACGATATTCGATGGAAATTCAATATGAAAAATACCTATAACTAAGCCAAAAATGCATTAATTTCAAATCGGAAAGTGGTTCTGTGCTAGTTTTTAGAAGGTTAACAAGTCTGCATACTCAATTTAAAATTTTAAAAAATTAAAATTTTTGGCAATTTTTGAAAATTTGAATGATGTAACCCCTTATCTTTTTTTGACATTTTCGACAAAATTTCAAAAATTTATTTTTTGACCAGACATAGCTAGATCGACTCGGCTGGTGATGCTGATCAAGAATATATATGATTTATAGGGTCGGAAATGACTCTTTCATTGAGTTTTAAGCTTCCGGCTAAAATTATAATACCCTGCTTTACAAAAATAAGAAACGGAAGCTACCTTCAAAAGGCTGAAGTTCTTAAACCCTTGGACTTTGCAATGATCATCCGGGGGTTTGTAATCTATCATAACTTATCCAAAAATTCATTATTTTAATTCAGCCGTTTTACAAAAGGTAGATTAAAAATTCCTCAACTGAAAAAATAAAACATTTTGAGGTTTTTTAGTATTTTTACGATATTCGATGGAAATTCAATATGAAAAATACCTATAACTAAGCCAAAAATGCATTAATTTCAAATCGGAAAGTGGTTCTGTGCTAGTTTTTAGAAGGTTAACAAGTCTGCATACTCAATTTAAAATTTTAAAAAATTAAAATTTTTGGCAATTTTTGAAAATTTGAATGATGTAACCCCTTATCTTTTTTTGAAATTTTCGACAAAATTTCAAAAATTTATTTTTTGACCAGACATAGCTAGATCGACTCGGCTGGTGATGCTGATCAAGAATATATATGATTTATAGGGTCGGAAATGACTCTTTCATTGAGTTTTAAGCTTCTGGCTAAAATTATAATACCCTGCTTTACAAAAATATGAAACGGAAGCTACCTTCAAAAGGCTGAAGTTTTTAAACCCTTGGACTTTGCAATGATCATCCGGGGGTTTGTAATCTATCATAACTTATCCAAAAATTCATTATTTTAATTCAGCCGTTTTACAAAAGGTAGATTAAAAATTCCTCAACTGAAAAAATAAAACATTTTGAGGTTTTTTAGTATTTTTACGATATTCGATGGAAATTCAATATGAAAAATACCTATAACTAAGCCAAAAATGCATTAATTTCAAATCGGAAAGTGGTTCTGTGCTAGTTTTTAGAAGGTTAACAAGTCTGCATACTCAATTTAAAATTTTAAAAAATTAAAATTTTTTGCAATTTTTGAAAATTTTAATGATGTAACCCCTTATCTTTTTTTGAAATTTTCGACAAAATTTCAAAAATTTATTTTTTGACCAGACATAGCTAGATCGACTCGGCTGGTGATGCTGATCAAGAATATATATGATTTATAGGGTCGGAAATGACTCTTTCATTGAGTTTTAAGCTTCCGGCTAAAATTATAATACCCTGCTTTACAAAAATAAGAAACGGAAGCTATGTACCTTCAAAAGGCTGAAGTTTTTAAACCCTTGGACTTTGCAATGATCATCCGGGGGTTTGTAATCTATCATAACTTATCCAAAAATGCATTATTTTAATTCAGCCGTTTTACAAAAGGTAGATTAAAAATTCCTCAACTGAAAAAATAAAACATTTTGAGGTTTTTTAGTATTTTTACGATATTCGATGGAAATTCAATATGAAAAATACCTATAACTAAGCCAAAAATGCATTAATTTCAAATCGGAAAGTGGTTCTGTGCTAGTTTTTAGAAGGTTAACAAGTCTGCATACTCAATTTAAAATTTTAAAAAATTAAAATTTTTGGCAATTTTTGAAAATTTGAATGATGTAACCCCTTATCTTTTTTTGAAATTTTCGACAAAATTTCAAAAATTTATTTTTTGACCAGACATAGCTAGATCGACTCGGCTGGTGATGCTGATCAAGAATATATATGATTTATAGGGTCGGAAATGACTCTTTCATTGAGTTTTAAGCTTCCGGCTAAAATTATAATACCCTGCTTTACAAAAATAAGAAACGGAAGCTACCTTCAAAAGGCTGAAGTTTTTAAACCCTTGGACTTTGCAATGATCATCCGGGGGTTTGTAATCTATCATAACTTATCCAAAAATTCATTATTTTAATTCAGCCGTTTTACAAAAGGTAGATTAAAAATTCCTCAACTGAAAAAATAAAACATTTTGAGGTTTTTTAGTATTTTTACGATATTCGATGGAAATTCAATATGAAAAATACCTATAACTAAGCCAAAAATGCATTAATTTCAAATCGGAAAGTGGTTCTGTGCTAGTTTTTAGAAGGTTAACAAGTCTGCATACTCAATTTAAAATTTTAAAAAATTAAAATTTTTGGCAATTTTTGAAAATTTGAATGATGTAACCCCTTATCTTTTTTTTTTTTTTGAAATTTTCGACAAAATTTCAAAAATTTATTTTTTGACCAGACAGCTAGATCGACTCGGCTGGTGATGCTGATCAAGAATATATATGATTTATAGGGTCGGAAATGACTCTTTCATTGAGTTTTAAGCTTCTGGCTAAAATTATAATACCCTGCTTTACAAAAATATGAAACGGAAGCTACCTTCAAAAGGCTGAAGTTTTTAAACCCTTGGACTTTGCAATGATCATCCGGGGGTTTGTAATCTATCATAACTTATCCAAAAATTCATTATTTTAATTCAGCCGTTTTACAAAAGGTAGATTAAAAATTCCTCAACTGAAAAAATAAAACATTTTGAGGTTTTTTAGTATTTTTACGATATTCGATGGAAATTCAATATGAAAAATACCTATAACTAAGCCAAAAATGCATTAATTTCAAATCGGAAAGTGGTTCTGTGCTAGTTTTTAGAAGGTTAACAAGTCTGCATACTCAATTTAAAATTTTAAAAAATTAAAATTTTTGGCAATTTTTGAAAATTTGAATGATGTAACCCCTTATCTTTTTTTGAAATTTTCGACAAAATTTCAAAAATTTATTTTTTGACCAGACATAGCTAGATCGACTCGGCTGGTGATGCTGATCAAGAATATATATGATTTATAGGGTCGGAAATGACTCTTTCATTGAGTTTTAAGCTTCCGGCTAAAATTATAATACCCTGCTTTACAAAAATAAGAAACGGAAGCTACCTTCAAAAGGCTGGAAGTTTTTTAAACCCTTGGACTTTGCAATGATCATCCGGGGGTTTGTAATCTATCATAACTTATCCAAAAATTCATTATTTTAATTCAGCCGTTTTACAAAAGGTAGATTAAAAATTCCTCAACTGAAAAAATAAAACATTTTGAGGTTTTTTAGTATTTTTACGATATTCGATGGAAATTCAATATGAAAAATACCTATAACTAAGCCAAAAATGCATTAATTTCAAATCGGAAAGTGGTTCTGTGCTAGTTTTTAGAAGGTTAACAAGTCTGCATACTCAATTTAAAAGTTTAAAAAATTAAAATTTTTGGCAATTTTTGAAAATTTTAATGATGTAACCCCTTATCTTTTTTTGAAATTTTCGACAAAATTTCAACAATTTATTTTTTAACCAGACATAGCTAGATCGACTCGGCTGGTGATGCTGATCAAGAATATATATGATTTATAGGGTCGGAAATGACTCTTTCATTGAGTTTTAAGCTTCCGGCTAAAATTATAATACCCTGCTTTACAAAAATAAGAAACGGAAGCTACCTTCAAAAGGCTGAAGTTTTTAAACCCTTGGACTTTGCAATGATCATCCGGGGGTTTGTAATCTATCATAACTTATCCAAAAATTCATTATTTTAATTCAGCCGTTTTACAAAAGGTAGATTAAAAATTCCTCAACTGAAAAAATAAAACATTTTGAGGTTTTTTAGTATTTTTACGATATTCGATGGAAATTCAATATGAAAAATACCTATAACTAAGCCAAAAATGCATTAATTTCAAATCGGAAAGTGGTTCTGTGCTAGTTTTTAGAAGGTTAACAAGTCTGCATACTCAATTTAAAAGTTTAAAAAATTAAAATTTTTGGCAATTTTTGAAAATTTTAATGATGTAACCCCTTATCTTTTTTTGAAATTTTCGACAAAATTTCAAAAATTTATTTTTTAACCAGACATAGCTAGATCGACTCGGCTGGTGATGCTGATCAAGAATATATATGATTTATAGGGTCGGAAATGACTCTTTCATTGAGTTTTAAGCTTCCGGCTAAAATTATAATACCCTGCTTTACAAAAATAAGAAACGGAAGCTACCTTCAAAAGGCTGAAGTTTTTAAACCCTTGGACTTTGCAATGATCATCCGGGGGTTTGTAATCTATCATAACTTATCCAAAAATTCATTATTTTAATTCAGCCGTTTTACAAAAGGTAGATTAAAAATTCCTCAACTGAAAAAATAAAACATTTTGAGGTTTTTTAGTATTTTTACGATATTCGATGGAAATTCAATATGAAAAATACCTATAACTAAGCCAAAAATGCATTAATTTCAAATCGGAAAGTGGTTCTGTGCTAGTTTTTAGAAGGTTGACAAGTCTGCATACTCAATTTAAAATTTTAAAAAATTCAAATTTTTGGCAATTTTTGAAAATTTTAATGATGTAACCCCTTATCTTTTTTTTGAAATTTTCGACAAAATTTCAAAAATTTATTTTTTAACCAGACATAGCTAGATCGACTCGGCTGGTGATGCTGATCAAGAATATATATGATTTATAGGGTCGGAAATGACTCTTTCATTGAGTTTTAAGCTTCCGGCTAAAATTATAATACCCTGCTTTACAAAAATAAGAAACGGAAGCTACCTTCAAAAGGCTGAAGTTTTTAAACCCTTGGACTTTGCAATGATCATCCGGGGGATTGTAATCTATCATAACTTATCCAAAAATTCATTATTTTAATTCAGCCGTTTTACAAAAGGTAGATTAAAAATTCCTCAACTGAAAAAATAAAACATTTTGAGGTTTTTTAGTATTTTTACGATATTCGATGGAAATTCAATATGAAAAATACCTATAACTAAGCCAAAAATGCATTAATTTCAAATCGGAAAGTGGTTCTGTGCTAGTTTTTAGAAGGTTAACAAGTCTGCATACTCAATTTAAAAGTTTTAAAAATTAAAATTTTTGGCAATTTTTGAAAATTTTAATGATGTAACCCCTTATCTTTTTTTGAAATTTTCGACAAAATTTCAAAAATTTATTTTTTAACCAGACATAGCTAGATCGACTCGGCTGGTGATGCTGATCAAGAATATATATGATTTATAGGGTCGGAAATGACTCTTTCATTGAGTTTTAAGCTTCCGGCTAAAATTATAATACCCTGCTTTACAAAAATAAGAAACGGAAGCTACCTTCAAAAGGCTGGAAGTTTTTTAAACCCTTGGACTTTGCAATGATCATCCGGGGGTTTGTAATCTATCATAACTTATCCAAAAATTCATTATTTTAATTCAGCCGTTTTACAAAAGGTAGATTAAAAATTCCTCAACTGAAAAAATAAAACATTTTGAGGTTTTTTAGTATTTTTACGATATTCGATGGAAATTCAATATGAAAAATACCTATAACTAAGCCAAAAATGCATTAATTTCAAATCGGAAAGTGGTTCTGTGCTAGTTTTTAAAAGGTTAACAAGTCTGCATACTCAATTTAAACTTTTAAAAAATTAAAATTTTTGGCAATTTTTGAAAATTTTAATGATGTAACCCCTTATCTTTTTTTTGAAATTTTCGACAAAATTTCAAAAATTTATTTTTTGACCAGACATAGCTAGATCGACTCGGCTGGTGATGCTGATCAAGAATATATATGATTTATAGGGTCGGAAATGACTCTTTCATTGAGTTTTAAGCTTCCGGCTAAAATTATAATACCCTGCTTTACAAAAATAAGAAACGGAAGCTACCTTCAAAAGGCTGAAGTTTTTAAACCCTTGGACTTTGCAATGATCATCCGGGGGTTTGTAATCTATCATAACTTATCCAAAAATTCATTATTTTAATTCAGCCGTTTTACAAACGGTAGATTAAAAATTCCTCAACTGAAAAAATAAAACATTTTGAGGTTTTTTAGTATTTTTACGATATTCGATGGAAATTCAATATGAAAAATACCTATAACTAAGCCAAAAATGCATTAATTTCAAATCGGAAAGTGGTTCTGTGCTAGTTTTTAGAAGGTTAACAAGTCTGCATACTCAATTTAAAAGTTTAAAAAATTAAAATTTTTGGCAATTTTTGAAAATTTTAATGATGTAACCCCTTATCTTTTTTTGAAATTTTCGACAAAATTTCAACAATTTATTTTTTAACCAGACATAGCTAGATCGACTCGGCTGGTGATGCTGATCAAGAATATATATGATTTATAGGGTCGGAAATGACTCTTTCATTGAGTTTTAAGCTTCCGGCTAAAATTATAATACCCTGCTTTACAAAAATAAGAAACGGAAGCTACCTTCAAAAGGCTGGAAGTTTTTTAAACCCTTGGACTTTGCAATGATCATCCGGGGGTTTGTAATCTATCATAACTTATCCAAAAATTCATTATTTTAATTCAGCCGTTTTACAAAAGGTAGATTAAAAATTCCTCAACTGAAAAAATAAAACATTTTGAGGTTTTTTAGTATTTTTACGATATTCGATGGAAATTCAATATGAAAAATACCTATAACTAAGCCAAAAATGCATTAATTTCAAATCGGAAAGTGGTTCTGTGCTAGTTTTTAGAAGGTTGACAAGTCTGCATACTCAATTTAAAATTTAAAAAAATTAAAATTTTTGGCAATTTTTGAAAATTTTAATGATGTAACCCCTTATCTTTTTTTGAAATTTTCGACAAAATTTCAAAAATTTATTTTTTAACCAGACATAGCTAGATCGACTCGGCTGGTGATGCTGATCAAGAATATATATGATTTATAGGGTCGGAAATGACTCTTTCATTGAGTTTTAAGCTTCCGGCTAAAATTATAATACCCTGCTTTACAAAAATAAGAAACGGAAGCTACCTTCAAAAGGCTGAAGTTTTTAAACCCTTGGACTTTGCAATGATCATCCGGGGGTTTGTAATCTATCATAACTTATCCAAAAATTCATTATTTTAATTCAGCCGTTTTACAAAAGGTAGATTAAAAATTCCTCAACTGAAAAAATAAAACATTTTGAGGTTTTTTAGTATTTTTACGATATTCGATGGAAATTCAATATGAAAAATACCTATAACTAAGCCAAAAATGCATTAATTTCAAATCGGAAAGTGGTTCTGTGCTAGTTTTTAGAAGGTTAACAAGTCTGCATACTCAATTTAAAAGTTTAAAAAATTAAAATTTTTGGCAATTTTTGAAAATTTTAATGATGTAACCCCTTATCTTTTTTTGAAATTTTCGACAAAATTTCAAAAATTTATTTTTTAACCAGACATAGCTAGATCGACTCGGCTGGTGATGCTGATCAAGAATATATATGATTTATAGGGTCGGAAATGACTCTTTCATTGAGTTTTAAGCTTCCGGCTAAAATTATAATACCCTGCTTTACAAAAATAAGAAACGGAAGCTACCTTCAAAAGGCTGGAAGTTTTTTAAACCCTTGGACTTTGCAATGATCATCCGGGGGTTTGTAATCTATCATAACTTATCCAAAAATTCATTATTTTAATTCAGCCGTTTTACAAAAGGTAGATTAAAAATTCCTCAACTGAAAAAATAAAACATTTTGAGGTTTTTTAGTATTTTTACGATATTCGATGGAAATTCAATATGAAAAATACCTATAACTAAGCCAAAAATGCATTAATTTCAAATCGGAAAGTGGTTCTGTGCTAGTTTTTAGAAGGTTAACAAGTCTGCATACTCAATTTAAACTTTTAAAAAATTAAAATTTTTGGCAATTTTTGAAAATTTTAATGATGTAACCCCTTATCTTTTTTTGAAATTTTCGACAAAATTTCAAAAATTTATTTTTTGACCAGACATAGCTAGATCGACTCGGCTGGTGATGCTGATCAAGAATATATATGATTTATAGGGTCGGAAATGACTCTTTCATTGAGTTTTAAGCTTCCGGCTAAAATTATAATACCCTGCTTTACAAAAATAAGAAACGGAAGCTACCTTCAAAAGGCTGAAGTTTTTAAACCCTTGGACTTTGCAATGATCATCCGGGGGTTTGTAATCTATCATAACTTATCCAAAAATTCATTATTTTAATTCAGCCGTTTTACAAAAGGTAGATTAAAAATTCCTCAACTGAAAAAATAAAACATTTTGAGGTTTTTTAGTATTTTTACGATATTCGATGGAAATTCAATATGAAAAATACTTATAACTAAGCCAAAAATGCATTAATTTCAAATCGGAAAGTGGTTCTGTGCTAGTTTTTAGAAGGTTAACAAGTCTGCATACTCAATTTAAAAGTTTAAAAAATTAAAATTTTTGGCAATTTTTGAAAATTTTAATGATGTAACCCCTTATCTTTTTTTGAAATTTTCGACAAAATTTCAACAATTTATTTTTTAACCAGACATAGCTAGATCGACTCGGCTGGTGATGCTGATCAAGAATATATATGATTTATAGGGTCGAAAATGACTCTTTCATTGAGTTTTAAGCTTCCGGCTAAAATTATAATACCCTGCTTTACAAAAATAAGAAACGGAAGCTACCTTCAAAAGGCTGGAAGTTTTTTAAACCCTTGGACTTTGCAATGATCATCCGGGGGTTTGTAATCTATCATAACTTATCCAAAAATTCATTATTTTAATTCAGCCGTTTTACAAAAGGTAGATTAAAAATTCCTCAACTGAAAAAATAAAACATTTTGAGGTTTTTTAGTATTTTTACGATATTCGATGGAAATTCAATATGAAAAATACCTATAACTAAGCCAAAAATGCATTAATTTCAAATCGGAAAGTGGTTCTGTGCTAGTTTTTAGAAGGTTGACAAGTCTGCATACTCAATTTAAAATTTTAAAAAATTAAAATTTTTGGCAATTTTTGAAAATTTTAATGATGTAACCCCTTATCTTTTTTTTTGAAATTTTCGACAAAATTTCAAAAATCTATTTTTTGACCAGACATAGCTAGATCGACTCGGCTGGTGATGCTGATCAAGAATATATATGATTTATAGGGTCGGAAATGACTCTTTCATTGAGTTTTAAGCTTCCGGCTAAAATTATAATACCCTGCTTTACAAAAATAAGAAACGGAAGCTACCTTCAAAAGGCTGAAGTTTTTAAACCCTTGGACTTTGCAATGATCATCCGGGGGTTTGTAATCTATCATAACTTATCCAAAAATTCATTATTTTAATTCAGCCGTTTTACAAAAGGTAGATTAAAAATTCCTCAACTGAAAAAATAAAACATTTTGAAGAATTTTTAGTATTTTTACGATATTCGATCGAAATTCAATATGAAAAATACCTATAACTAAGCCAAAAATGCATTAATTTCAAATCGGAAAGTGGTTCTGTGCTAGTTTTTAGAAGGTTAACAAGTCTGCATACTCAATTTAAAATTTTAAAAAATTAAAATTTTTGGCAATTTTTGAAAATTTTAATGATGTAACCCCTTATCTTTTTTTGAAATGTTCGACAAAATTTCAAAAATTTATTTTTTG
The DNA here is from genome assembly GCA_035046265.1 of Drosophila bunnanda. Taxonomy (NCBI): domain Eukaryota; kingdom Metazoa; phylum Arthropoda; class Insecta; order Diptera; family Drosophilidae; genus Drosophila; species Drosophila bunnanda. The sequence goes on from JAWNOB010000075.1 coordinate 13,835,281, forward strand.
ACCAGACATAGCTAGATCGACTCGGCTGGTGATGCTGATCAAGAATATATATGATTTATAGGGTCGGAAATGACTCTTTCATTGTGTTTTAAGCTTCCGGCTAAAATTATAATACCCTGCTTTACAAAAATAAGAAACGGAAGCTACCTTCAAAAGGCTGAAGTTTTTAAACCCTTGGACTTTGCAATGATCATCCGGGGGTTTGTAATCTATCATAACTTATCCAAAAATTCATTATTTTAATTCAGCCGTTTTACAAAAGGTAGATTAAAAATTCCTCAACTGAAAAAATAAAACATTTTGAGGTTTTTTAGTATTTTTACGATATTCGATGGAAATTCAATATGAAAAATACCTATAACTAAGCCAAAAATGCATTAATTTCAAATCGGAAAGTGGTTCTGTGCTAGTTTTTAAAAGGTTAACAAGTCTGCATACTCAATTTAAACTTTTAAAAAATTAAAATTTTTGGCAATTTTTGAAAATTTGAATGATGTAACCCCTTATCTTTTTTTGAAATGTTCGACAAAATTTCAAAAATTTATTTTTTGACCAGACATAGCTAGATCGACTCGGCTGGTGATGCTGATCAAGAATATATATGATTTATAGGGTCGGAAATGACTCTTTCATTGAGTTTTAAGCTTCCGGCTAAAATTATAATACCCTGCTAGCTGCCCCAAGCCAAAGACAGTTTAAATAGTAAGATATGCAGCACCCATAAGCCATGAAAAGACATTCGAATTTTCAATTTTGTATTATTTTATTTGCCTTATCGGGAGCATTCCCTTAACTACAACTCGTACATTAATAGTCGATGTAATACATTCATGGCACAATCAATCTCTTCCTATCGGTACACACGTTAACCGAATATCTCTAAAAACCACCTGGAAGAGAGTTAACAAAATGGTTAATGGAATAACATGATCTTTGGGGCGATCGAACAATAACAACATATAATCGCAACATGCAACACGCAACACAGGTTTTCAAAGAAAGAAGATAGGTTGAAGTAGTCACGGGGGAAGGGAGGCAGACATGCGAAGGAGAACGTTAGACAGAAGAGGGATCCATCACAACCAGGAGGACAAAGGATAGCGTGAAGATCGGGTGGCCTTTCAGAAGGCCCCGCCAAAGTGCAGATCATTGAGGAACTTCGAGTTGAGTCGCTCGTTGGTTAAATACCTCGCCAGGCTGACACTCGGTGCGCTGCAGTTGCTCATGCCACGCTGATCCCCTGCTGCCGGCTGATCCGAGGGCGTGTAGCCCGGCCGGCAGACGCACTTGGCCCGACTAGCGTGGGCCAAGACGCCCGTCGTGGTGCCATTTGTTGTCTGGGTTTTCAATGGCTCCAGCCACTGACCAGCGCCGCAGGGTCCACGGCTGTACAGCTTGTGGCACTGCCCGTTGATCTCCACCATGCCGGGCGTGGATTCGCATATATTCAGCTCCTTGTCCCCGTTCTCGCCGGAGCACTGCTGGTCCAGATTGGTGAGGACGCCGGAACAGCCGCACATGCCATTGTAGGAGATGCCATCGATGGATGGCCGGGCGGTGAAGTCAAAGATGACCACCTGGTGCAGGGCACAAGGACCCTGTGATCCAATCCTGTAGCAAGAGTCCTCCGCTGGGAAATACAAGCGATTCTTGCCGCAGAAATTGCGCACGCAACTGGTGCCATTGATGAGGAACTCATTGGAGCCGCAGGGACCCCTTGTATACAAGCGATAGCAGATGCCATCGCTCCAGGGCACATAGCCCTCCTTGCACTGGCATTGTCCGCGCGGCAACAGCTGCAGGGAGGAGCTGCCTCCGATATCCTCATGGACAACCTCGTCGGGTATGCGGAAGATATGCCCAGGCGGACAGGGGCCAGGAGTGTCTGTAAGGGAAGAATATGTATTACATTTGGAGTACTTATTCAAGGAATTTCCCTAGGCCAATCCTACCCAGCTCGTAGCACATTTGCTGGGGAGCATGATAGTGCGGCAGGTGCCGCTGACAGTCACAGCGACCGCCGGGCAAGAAGATGTGACCCGGCGTGGAGCAGGGTCCTTTGGTGTAGTGCTCGTAGCAGGACTCCTCTGCGGGGTAATAGAATGTGGATAGCTCGCCCTCATTCTCGCAGCGGCACTCGGCCAGTCCATCCTCGTTTCGCACCAGGAGTTTGCCCCGACTGCAGGGTCCCTTGGAGTGGCGGCCATAGCACTTGTTGTCCCTCGGCCAGAACACCATGTTCTCCGGGCAGTGCAGGGGTCGCTTGCAAGTGCCCCAGCGGTTGCCGGATCTGGAATAGAAAAATATATCAATTTCAGGAGTTGATCTCCATAGGGACTCACACTCACCTCTTAACCTGCTCCGGCATGGGCTGGAAGTACTCCTCCGGCTGGCAGGGCCCCCGCTCATACAACTTGTAGCACACATTCTGTGTCAATGGGCTGAGGGCCGTGCCCGGCGGACAACGGCACTCGGCCGCTGGTGAATCCTTTCTCTTCGCACTCACTGCCGTGGGACTGAGCTCCATGGTCTCCGGACACGGATAGCCCAGTGTAAAGATCTTAAAGCACTTCTTCAGAGGCGTCCAGTACAGCAGCTGCCAGCCACCAGCCATGCTCGCGCAGGGATTCTTGGCAGGATCGCTCCATGGTGGCGGCACTATTCCGCCAGCCACCTGATGCGGATGCTGGCCAGTGGTTAGTAGGAGGAGCAGGCACGTCAGGATGGAGCTGCCCGCCTGCAGAGCAGCCCAGCAGATGAGCGCTTTCCGACGTCTCATGGTTGGAACTGTTTAAAAAAGCGAAAGTAAATCAATTAATTACTGGTTAATCCGTCGAAGAAATTAGCTTAATCAGTTGGTTAAATATATTATTAATAATTATTATTAATATATTATTAAATCATTATGGGTTTATATACAAAATTAGCTTATAAATTTAGTTTTGTTATATCCGAAGGTCGTTCGTCTTCACGTATTAAAGTTGAAATTGTATAAAATTATGTGTCATTAGATGGAATTAAGTTCGTATTAGGAAAGTTCCACTATAATCATTTAATTATTCTCCGAGAAATATATGTATTTATTTTTGGTGGAGGAGAAGGAAGCCCTGAACTCCCGGCTCTCTGCTCCGATCTCTCATTAAACCGGATGATGGATGACTTTTCCATTGTCGTTTAAAAATCAATTCACCGCTCTGCAGCTTTAGCAGGGCCTAAAGCGGGTCCAATTCGAATTAGCCAACCCTTTTGGGGGGCAACTGATTATCATGTTGTGGTGACCACCGCCGGACCACACCGCAAAAACGGCCCAAAAACCCGAAGAGCAAAGCCGAAAATAAAAACTATAAACTGTCTGAAAACCAGTAAACGGTTCGCGCGCGGTTAACCATGACCCAAATACCCATTTATCTTGACTTCTTTTCGCCTCAGTCGCTGGCCAGAAATCTTCTGCCCCAGCTGCAGCCGTAGCTCCAGCTCCAGCTCCAGCTGGTGGTCATAATCGAGGGGCTTCTTATGTAAGCGGCAGAAACCGCAGATGACGAAACGCTCATGTGGCAGCAACGGCAACGGCAGCGGCTCCAACCTGCCAGCCAGGCACAGACAGCCAGCGAAGCGATTCCGCCGCCGGACACAAGAGGTGCCGCACACTCTGGGCCTGCTTCCCCCGCGCCAGAGAGCTCCAGCTCTTGGAGCAGGAGCTTCGGAGCTGCCATGCCTGGGGGTTGCGTGATTTGTGGCAACTGGTTTTTGGGGTTTACGTTGCCATTTGATTCTGACTTTACTGGGATTCTTCGGTTCATTTATTCAAACCTTTCGTCAGCTCTTTGTTAACACACTTAAGTGGCTTTTGTTTGGAAGCATTTACAGGTTTTTGTTTTGAATAGAAGAAAGCGTTCTAATTTTAAGAAAATTTCTTTTAAAGGTTATTTTTTATTCGAATTACGTAATTATTACTTTAATTATACCCTTGCAAGGCATTGTTATAATTTATTCAAAAGCTGTAAAGGAATCATCTCCGACCCCATAAAGTATATATATTATTGATCAGCATCAACAGCCGAGTCAATCTAGCTATGTCTGGTCAAAAAATAAATTTTTGAAATTTTGTTGAAAATTTCAAAAAAAGATAAGGGGTTACATCATTAAAATTTGCAAAAATTGGCAAAAATTTCAATTTTTTAAAAATTTAAATTGAGTATGCAGACTTGTTAACCTTCTAAAAACTAGCACAGAACCACTTTCCGATTTGAAATTAATGCATTTTTGGCTTACTTATGATATTATTAAAACATCGATTTTCCTAAAAAACTAGCATATCAAAATATAGATAATTTTTGACAAATCAAAGTTTAAAAAACTCATAACTAAGCCAAAAATGCATTAATTTTAAATCGGAAAGCTTTTCTGTACTTCTTTTTATAGCACTAACAAATCTGCATACTGCGTTTTTAAATTTCAAAAATTCAAATTTTTGGCAATTTTTGAAAATTTTAATGATGTAACCCCTTATCTTTTTTTTGAAATTTTCGACAAAATTTCAAAAATTTATTTTTTGACCAGACATAGCTAGATCGACTCGGCTGGTGATGCTGATCAAGAATATATATGATTTATAGGGTCGGAAATGATTCCTTCACTTAGTTTGAAGCTTCCGGCTGAAATTATAATACCGTGGAAGGGTATTAAAAAAACATCAAATAAATATCGATGTTCATAATTTCCCCCCTTTAGTAGTTGATTTTATTAATGGTTTTACTATATTTTGATCTCTTGTTAAATATATAAATTAATCAAACCATAAAAAAAGATGTAAATACGAAATTTTAATGATTTTATATGGTTTTTGGTTAATTCCTATCCTTTGTTTTATAATTGATTTGTTTGTATTTGACACATTTCGTAAGCTCTTTGTTCATAAATAAAACTGGATTTAAGTCATTGCTTCTCTGTTTTATTTAAATTTTAAATCAATTAAGCTATAGATATGGGTAGACAGCTGTTGTAAGCCACAAAAAGTATTAGGTTTTGTTTGTTTTCTTGCCGTTTTTTTGCTAGTTTGGCTTTTACAAAAACTTTGTATTTTATTAGGTAAACTATTAGGTATATTTTATTATTATTATTTTTAATTTGAAAATATTCACAGCCCAAATTCGAGGCACTAAAAATTATAGAAAATAGTCTATAGTTCTTTATATTTGTTGGCGCTAGTTTCAGTTTATTTTAGGTTTTCTTTTAAATTTGTTAAATTTTAGTATTTTCAGTTTTTAGCCTCATTTAATTTTCGCTTTTATAAATTTAATTAATTGTCCATAATTACCACTTACAGATTGAATGTTTAAAAGGTTGAGAAAGAGATTTTGTTACGCTTAGATCTTAGGCCTGATATTAATCAAAGAAACAGGTTACACTATTCCACTTATTTCACTAATTAATCCAATTAATTAATGACTCAATAAAACTGGACACAAATCAGATTTAAGGCAAGGCATTACTCCACGCTTTAATTTAATTCTTTGTGTTTATTCTGAGATATTTTTTCTTGGGATTATCCCATTCCGCCCCGTCATTTAATTCGCACCTTTTGCAACTTCTTGGTAATAACCAAAATAAAAACTGGTTAGCCAGAGGCGGAGGTGGAGGAGGGCTCAATTTGTTTTGATTTGGCTTCGGCGGCAATCACACACAATAAACCACGAAAAAGAAACAGAAACCGAAACTAAACTCCAGTTGGCGTTAAATTGAGACGATTTCCTAGGGCAGAACCGTCGCGACGACCCGACTTGGCCAAAGTAAATGAATCGATCGCGAACGAGCGGGCTGGGCGGCGTCCGTCCGTTCACCTGAACAGGTAGCAAGCGTCTGAGCCAACAACTCCCCAGTTGGTTGGTTGGTCTCTGGCCGCTCTTAGACTCCGCTCTTCCACACACACGCGCACACACACACTGGCAGGCAGGCAACAAAAGGTGAAGCCAACTTGAGCCGTGTTAACCATTTTGGCCAAAAAGGTAACAAACGAAATGTCAGTGATTGTGTCTCCGTCTGTCTGCCTCTTAGCCGCTTAGCCTCTTAGCCTCTTAGCCTCTCTTAGCCATCCATCCGACCATCCATCCATCCGATCCGAACCGAGTTCTGCGGCAGTGACGACGGGTATTTGAACTTTGTTTAGCCTTAATGACTGACTGACTGACGGACAACGATACGATGGCTAAAATGGATACTCGGACAACGGCGACTTTGACTGCCGCGTGTTCTTGAGCTTCGGGCCAAGTGCGGATGTGTGTGACTACGTGTCTGGCATCTGTATTTAATGCTAGATACTCTAGGCCCTCACTGTGCACTGCCACACAAACTCTTGGCTTATAATTGATTTAATCTTGGCAATAGTTCATCATCACTGTATAAATGGTTCGCAGTTAAAATAATTATTTCAACTTTATACAAATAAAACAAGATCTCTAGTTAATGTTAGATTACACTCCAGAGATCCGAATTGTGGACTTAAAAAGAGACTTGTGGTCAAACTTTCTTATGTTATGTTATGTTGTTATGTTGTTAAAACCTCAAAAACTAAATATTTATATTATTAAAATCAAAATTGATCTATATTTTGATATGATAATTTTTTAAAGAAATCAATCTTTTACTAATATCATAACTAAGCCAAAATTGCATTAATTTCAAATCGGAAAGTGGTTCTGTGCTAGTTTTTAATTGGTTAACAAATCTGTATACTTAATTTCTAATTTAAAGAAACTACATTTTTGGCAATTTTTGAAAATTTTAAAGATGTTACCCCTTACCTTTTTTTGAACATTTTGAAAAAAATTTAAAAATTTAATTTTCGATCGGACAAGGCTATATCGACTCGGCTGTTGATGCTGATCAAGAATATATATGACTTATAGGGTCGAAAATGATTCCTTCACATAATTACAAGCTTCTGACTGAAATGTAAATACTCTTCAAGGATATAAAAATAAAAGATTTTTATATGCTTATTTTTTGAGTAAAACCAAGTTTTTCAAATATCATAATTTAGCCAAAAATGCATTAATTTCAATTCGGAAAGCTTTTCTGTGCTACTTTTTATAGCGCTAACAAATCTGCATTCTGCATTTTCAAATTTAAAAAATTAAATTTTTTGCCAATTTTTGAAAATTTTAATGATGTAACACCCCTTATCTTTTTTTGAAATTTTCGACAAAATTTCAAAAATTTATTTTTTGACCAGACCATAGCTAGATCGACTCGGCTGTTGATGCTGATCAAGAATATATACGGTTTATAGGGTCGGAAATGACTCCTTCACGAGTTTGAAGCTTCAGACTGAAATTAGAATGCACTGAAGGGGTATAAAGTATGTGAAATATAATTTTGAATTTTTGAAATGTTTTATAATTTCACGATCACTTGCACTAGAGAAAACCTTTCCCCCATTTTCCCCCAGTGTCTGCTTGACTGGAGACTGCGACTGACCCCCTCTCTTTTTATGGCCAACTCGGAAGAGGGTCAGGTTTTGTGGCCTACGCGTCGGCATTGATTCCAATTGATTTCTTCACAATATATTCACTATTTATTCTCCTCGTTCTTCCGTTCCCGCAGCAAGCTGACCAGCAGGAACCGGCAGCGCGACTCAGAACTGACGGAGACCTCGACGGAAAGTAAAACGCTGCGCCAGCAGATTGTGGCACTCAAAGCCAGCCGCGATGAGGCAATCGCAGAGAATGGGTGAGCGAAAAGTCATTAGCGCGGCGAGGAGGAGCAGCGGGAACTGCTTCCGCGCTGAGGCAACTCGGCGTGTGTGCCTGCCACTTCGATCATTAGCGAAGTTTTTATAATTATTTCGAAATATTGTTGCCACAGCCGGCTGATGGACAAACTGAGCGACGCCCAGGTGGAGGCCAGGACGCTGCACAAGAAGCTGACGGACTCGGAGCAGCAGGTGGCCAACATGAAGCAGCAGCTGCACAAGTATGTCCAGGAGGTGAAGAAGGCCGAGGACCTGCTTACCCAGAAGGTCAGTGTTAGCCTTAAGACTAGATAAGTGCCTGAGATCGACCCACTATACAGGTGCGTTCTAAATTAAAGGAAAAGGAGCGTGACGAGCTGCTGGATCACTACCACTGCCTCACCGAGGACCAGGTGGCCCTCGAGGGCAACAATCAGAGTCTGGAGTGCGAGGCGGCCGAGTTCCGGCGACAGATCTGCGACCTGGAGTGCGAGGTGCGCAGCCTAAAGGACCAACTGAAGGGTCGCCAGTGTGCTCTCAATGAGCTCGAAGCAAAGCTGGCCGCCGAACGACAAAACACGCGATGCCTGCAGCGGGAGCTGGAGAATGCCCGCGATGATCTGCGTGTCCAAAAGGTTGCTCTCGAGGCGCGCCAGGAGCTGTGCGACAAACTCGATGTGGAGAAGGACAAGCTCAATGCCGAGCTCCATGAAATGAATGAAACGCGTAAAAAGGTGAGCTTCCGCTCCGGTCCCGACCAGTATCAGTATCAGTATCCTAGCTAGAACTCATCTCCAAAGTAGTTTTCTTCACATTGTAACACAATTCTCTAACTAACTTGCTAGTAAGTGAGTAGCTTTGCTTTACCATATACTTGAGAATTACATTAATTTTCCCCTTTGACAGCTTGAAAGGCAGTGTGAAAAGCTGCGCGATGAACTGCAGCAGTCGAAGGCTGTCAAGAAGGTCACCACCGAAACCACCGATCAGATGATGGAGCGCTTGCACCATGATCAGCAGCGTCAGGATGATGCCGGAATTAGAGCCAACAACGAAATAGATCGTCTGCAGCGTCTTTACCAGCAGACTGCGGTAAGTGGTGACCTCTCTAGCGACCTAACATTCATTTAATTTGTTATCTATTTCTTGCTGGAAACAGAACGACTTGCAAGAGGAACGCGAACGGTGTAGACACCAGGAGGATTTGGCCAACAAATACGAGGAACAGGCACGCGATTTGCGACGAAATCTCACCGAGGATCGCTTTACGCGGGCAAGGACGCGAGCTGTGAGCCCCAGGATTCCCTCCAAGACCCTTTAATCCTATTGTGTTTTCTTATGTTTTATGTTTTAACTCAAATTTAACGTTTGGCTGGATAGACTGTCGAAATATTGTACAAAAAAAATATATCAAATTTTAAAAACTCAAAAAAAAAAAAAAAGAATTGTGTTGGAACTTTGACTTCCCCAAACTTTTCACCTATAGTAAGGACTTTTGGTCTGACACATGGCTGCCAGCTGGCGATAGGTCCTGTACATGCAGGGACAGGCCTTAATAGGAGGCATAAGTTCGTCCGTCCGGGATAGCGTTTCGATGCAGCTATCGTAGGCATCCTCCTCGTCGCAGCTGGACTCCAGGCAGGTATGCTCAGCAGAACTGCTGGATCCTGGGGCCTCAATTAAACACTATATAGTAATATTACTTTCTAACACTTACGCGAAGTATAATTTTCACATGGGAAAACTGGATCCTGCCGACGATACTTTACTGCCTGCTCCCAATCAATATTACTGCAACACTTCTCCTCTATCTCGCGCCGCTTGTTCAGCTCACCCTGCTCGTCCTTGAAGGTCACAGTGCGTGTACGCTTTTCGCAGACAGTCTCCACAATGGGCTGCTTCTCGTCGACGTTCTTAATGATTTGTGAGCCATTTTTGCCCGATAGTAAATGATAATGCTTCTTAGAATCAACGGACCGTGTCGTTTCATATCCATCGTAATCACTTCTCGACTGTGTGTCATTCGTGTGCCTTGAATAATCCTTATTCCTGTTGGAGAACCTTGAATATCCATTGTTATCCTCTTGGTCAGGATATCGAGACTGTGACGAGCGCTCTCCACGACGAGAATCGCTGTGTGCTCTAACGAAAATACCTTCGGCCTCTTCCTCACTCATTTTCGAGGTTCTAGACATGGGTTTTCCGAAGCTTGCTTGTGGAGATTCATAAGGCGATTGAGATGTTTTTCCGCTTGGAATACTTATGGTATCATGATACTGATGGCTTTTGTTTGAAGTGGTATTACCCGATTCATTCTTTCGCTGAGATTCAAGTAACTTCACATCACCCAGCCTCATATCGAAGCTCAGGTTGTCATCAGAGCCTTCATCCGAACTGTGGGGATTTCCTATTCGCGATGATTCTGCTCCAAATGGATTTGGACTTAAGCTACTTTGTCGACGTGAATCTGTAGCTGGGCTTTGCGCATATCGGGATGATCCTGCTATACTACTTGTGTTATCTTCCCGACGGGAATCTGATACGGGGCTTTGGGGCATTCGGAACGATACTGCTCCATTACTTTCGGGCATCCTGCATGATCCTTCTTCGCACGACATAGGATTTGAGTTACTTTGTTGACGTGAATCTGTAGCTGGGCTCTGCGCCATTCCAGAAAATCCTGGTCCATTACGTAATATACTTTGTCTACCGGAATCTGTAGCTGGACTTTGCGCATATCGAGATGATCCTGCTCCACTACTTAAGTTACTTTGTCGATCTTTAGTAGGGCTGTGGGGCATTCGAGATGACCCTTCTTCGCACGAAATAGGATTTGAGTTACTTTGTCGACGGGAATCTGTAGTTGGACTTTGGGGCATTCGGGATGATTCTGCTCCACTACTTAAATTATTTTGCCGGCCTTGGTATACTTGCGTGGACATCTCATTGGTTTGTAATGGATATGTCAGCGATGATTTCTCTTTACGGTGTTGAGTCGGTGTTGTGGTGATCTCTTGCTTCGTTAACGGAGGATTGCTTTGGCTCTTGACAGATAGTGAAGCATTGCTGCGGCTATCGAATTTTGATTCCTTAGGCAAAGAATATACATTCTTTGGAACCTTAGGCACCATGACACTCTCTTGTCTCATCCCTTGGCGATCCTTGGTAGACTTTGGGTATTGGTCGTCTTGGGAGTCTATCGGGCTAGTAGGATGTGGTGTGCTCTTATAATCGCTCGGTTTGGTTGAGCTGTTATCAGGCGATCTGTAGCCCTGCTCCTTAAAGCATGATGCGTAGCTAAACATTTTTGGATACATTTCTATAGATGATCTTGAGTCTTGGTGTCCCAAAGATTCACAACTTTTCTGATCCGGTATTACATTTTCTTCTCGCAGTCTTGTGTACGTGGGCGTCGGCTTTGGACCTCTTCGAAGAACTACCTTGGAGTTTTCTTGGTAATACAAATTCAAATAGTCGTGGTACATGCGTTCTTCTTCGTCAAGTGGTTGCTCATCAAGCTTATTGACTTCCGTTATTGGGGCAACCTCTTCAGGCCTTTCCTGTTTGTTTGTTGAAGGCTGATACTCTTTTTTCAACGGCATCTCTGGCTTAAGATTTCCCTTATCCTGTCGCTTTAATAGCTTCCCAGGATTTGGCACCTCCTCCTGATTTTCCACCTTCACCTGATTTCGCGTTTTGTAAGGGGTAGCTTCCCCCTTGATCTTTTGCTGGTTTTTTTCATCTGTAGAGGTTTTTCCCCTTTTAATTGGACTTTTTCTTTTCTCCTTTGAGCTTTCACGAAAAGACAATGGCGACTCCGTCCGCCTTGAATTGCACCGCTGGTTGGCCGAGATACGATCCGGCGATATTCCGACGGCTCTATTACTGCAAATGTCCTCGGTATTTAGATCAGTGACCCGCCGTTTTGCGGTACAGAAGGGAATACCGTACTGAATTCCCCGGTTGTATGCTAAATTACAGGTGCCATCAGTAGTCATATAGCCACATTGGTCGGTGCAGTGATAGCATTGATTGCAGGGGCAATAAAAGTGGCAGCAGCCACCACTGACTCTGGCTGCAAGTTCTTCTGGAGGAGAATCTCCACTCGGAAGTTCTCTTTGCATAGGTTCGTCCTGCATGGGTTTTCTTGCGGCAGCTTCTTTAAGTGGTGGCTTTACGGGATTAAGCTCTTTTTGATTGGAACTATTTGGTTGGGAATTTCTTGTCATAAGTGCTTTTGGTGGATGCTCTTTAGACGTAGGTTCTTCTGATGAAAGTCCTTTTGGTGGAAGTTCCTTTGGCGGAATTCCATTTGATAGAAGTTCCTTTGGCGGAATCCCATTTGGCGGAAGTTCTTTTGCCGGGAGAACACTTGGCGGTGGTGTTCTTGAAGCAAGTTCTTTAGATGGAACTCCCCTAGGAGAAAGTTCTTTAGCCTGGAGAATCCTTGGAGGAGGTTTTCTTAAAGAAAATTCTTTAGGCTGTATTCCTTTTGGCGGAACTTCTTTTGCCGGGAGTTCTTTTGCCGGAAGAACCCTTGGCGGTGGTTTTCTTGAAGCAAGTTCTTTAGACGGAACTCTTTTTGCCGGAAGTCCCTTTGGGGGAAGTTCCTTTACTGGGAGAAACCTTGGCGGTGGTTTTCTTAAGGTGAATTCTTTGGACCGAACTCCTTTTGGTGGGAGTTTTTTTGCCGGGAGAACCCTTGGCGGTGGTTTTCTTAAAGGAAGGTCTTTAGACGGAACTCCTTTTGGTGGAAGTCTCTTTGGCGGAAGTTCTTTTTCCGGGAGAAACCGTTGTGGTGGTTTTCTTGAAGCAAGTTCATTAGACGGAACTCCTTTGGGCGGAAGTCCCTTTGGCGGAAGTTCTCTTACCGGGAGAAACCGTTGTGGTGGTTTTCTTGAAGCAACTTCATTAGACGGAACTCCTTTGGGCGGAAGTCCCTTTGGCGGAAGTTCTTTTACTGGGAGAAACCGTTGTGGTGGTTTTCTTGAAGCAAGTTCATTAGACGGAACTCCTTTGGGCGGATATCCCTTTGGTGGAACTCCCTTTGGCGGAAGTTCTTTTGCCGGGAGAACCCTTGGCGGTGGTTTTCTTGATGCAAGTTCATTAGTGGGAAGTTCCTTTGGTGGCAGCCTCACTGGACGGATTTCTTTCGGCGTGTGTTCTTTAGGCGGAGTTCCCTCTAGCTGTGGTTTTCTTGAGATGCCACATTTTTGGTTGACCTCATTGAACGCAGGCTTCGGAAAATCATCTATTAACGAATACGTTATTTTACTAGTTCGAAAATATGCTTTAGGTACCTTACCCGGATATGCACGCCGTTCACGTCCAGGATCATGCCGTCTGTTGGTAACCGGAATCCTGGCTAATGGTCGATTGGCTTTAAACCTTTCGGCCCAGGTCATTAGCCTCTCATCCTTCTTGTTGTTCAAACTATTGTTAACTTGCTTCAGGAGTTCTATCTCATTGTTAATCTTTTCATTCAGACTGTCTACCCGCTCCCGTGTGCGATGGATCTTCTCAATGTAATCCGACGATGAGGAAGTGCGGGCCACATTCAAGGCGGGATTTTGGTAGAGCCTGCGGTCATTAAAGTAAATCCGTTCGCTTGTCTCGAAAGAGAAGCACTCCTGTCTTTCAAGGACAATGCTGCGACCTGCGGGAGAGGTATCAATATTAACTTATAGTTTGTTTTAAGGACACTATACCTAAGGCGCCTCTGTTCTTACTCTCCATTGGGAATTAGTGAGCTCGTGGAAAATATATATGTATCACTGGAGCTTCCGATGTTTCCACATAGAGAGGCGATCAGTGTTTGTTTTAATATTGATGTATTTTGACCAACAACTTGGATTACTATTTATGGAATATATAAAAATATTTTATACAGCTTGAACAAGCTTCAAGCATCAGGTTTAGTATGCCCGCAAAGGAAACAAAATTTGTTTTAAAACAGTTGCTTCTTAGATTATATATTTTACTCGCACTAAAGAATATTACAATCAAATTTGTATTTTGTTAAATTGACATTCCTCAATGCCAGGGATTTTGGTACGCGTGTAGACTCTTATCCGAGTCGTGTGTATTGCAAACGAAAAAGAAATACTAAACATAAACGGTCAACAATTTGTAATTAACTACAATGGAGTCTAGATATAAGAACTGCATCCGGCAATGCCATTTCAGAGAGAACACAAATACTATTACAGGCCAAGGACAAGGACAGGGTGCGAGCAAATACCTCAAAATAACAAGATGCATAACGACACGATACAGTTGAGAGTTTATGGAGAGCTCATCTTGTTATTATTGGGTCTTTGGTGGGGAGCAGGGGGACTGCGATTGGAATACGTAGCACTGGGGCTTGGTGGGGGCTTCCTAATCTAAACTATCCATACCTTTTATGGCTCTGAACCGCTGGCACTACTAAACTGGCTGCTGGAGAGCGGAGTGCTCACATCGCGACTCTCACCGTTGAGCAAATATACCGGAACACGACTGGTCACCAGCTCGAGGTTGTGCGTCGGCGAGAGCAGGGCGCCGGTGTCCTCCCCGTCTTCCGGCTCAAGCATTGGAGCTGCAATGATCTCCAGTTCGTTGCCTACCTCGGGCACCAACTCCTGATCAAACTCGTAGGCGGCAGGATCTGTGCTTGTTGTTGTTTGTTCGGCAACGCGAACGGGGACGGAGTCCGGCACCGGGTCTGGTTCCGGTTCTGGTTTTTCATCTGGCGCTGGATCAGGCTCTATGGAAGCTGCTTTGGTCACATCATCCGCTTTTGATTCCACATTCGGACAAGCAGATTGCAGGTAGCTTTTCTTCAATTTATTCTTGACATGCGTCCATAGAGTTCGCTTCGTTTTCCTTCGCCGCCTTCGCTTCGGCTTTGTCTCCAGTTGTGGCTTTTCGCCATCAGATGGGGATTGTGTCTCGCCATTTGCCTGGTGAAGATCCTCTTGATGCTTCTGCAACTGCTCTTCCAACTCCTCGAGCAAATGCTGCAGGAGTTGCTCCTCCTCTGCCGCCGGATGTTGCACCTTCAGCTCCTGCTGATTGCCCTCATGTAGCGGCTGCTCCTCCTCCTCATTTTCCGTCAGGGGATCCTGATGCTGGTCATTTTCCACTGGCTGTTGGTCATCCATTTGCTGTTGCTCATGCAGATCATGATGCTCCTCGGACACCTGCTGTTGGTCTCTTTGCTGAGTCTGTTGTGGGGGCTGCCTCCGATCATTGGGAACACCCTCCGATTCGTGGCTCTTGAGATTTATACGTTTCAGTCTTACAATGGGATACCTGCCCTTTTTCGTCGCGGATTCCTTGGTCCTGGGCGCCGGCTGAACCACCTTCAGCGCCTGTTTTTTGCGCAGCAATTTACGCTGTCGCTTCCTGGCCTGCTTATGCAGCTTGCGCTCCTCCTTAATCACATGATTGTCGATTCGCATTATCTTCTCTTGCTGTATCATCAATCGGCGTTGTAGAATCTTCTCGCGCTGCTGGCTCAGCAGCTCATTGTAAAACTTTACTTGGCCATCCGGTGGCCACTTGGACTTCAATTGTCGGGTGGTGGTGGATACGCTTTGAACATGGCACGGACTACTGGAACTGTGCGTAGAAGCTGGCGGAGTTGGCAAAACAGCCTTCTTGTTATGGCTAGATGTGGCCGGGTGTATCCGGGTGGGGGTCCCACTAGAGGCGTTGCTGGTGGTGGGCGTTAGATGGTTATTGCAAATCGTTTGATGGTTCTTAGCGTCCAGCTTTGCAAACATTCTCTCACTGGCCTGGAAGTGCTCTGCAAAGGAGTGGATTTATTGGTAAGATTTAAAGGGAAAACAGGAGAGATTGTCTTACCGTTACGCGCCTTCCGCCGGATCATTTCAATGCGTTCGGCCTTAGATGTTCTCCTATGACGCTTAATCGACGACTTCTTTGATGAGGCGCGTGCTGGCGAAAGAGCATCGCTTGGGGCAGTTGCACCCAAATGCTGGGCACTGAAGGTAACCTGTTTCTTCAGGAGCGACGTCTCGCTGGTGTTGCTGCTGGTGTTTTGACTAGAAGATTGACGGCAGTCATAAAGCGGGGTTCGCTGACCGCTGTCAGCATCGCTGCTGCATCTGCTCCGAGGGAAAATGCTTCGGTAGGTGTCGAGATCCTGCGCCGGCTGCTCCTCCGCCAACGTTTGTACGCTTTGATCGACAAGATGCGGCGCTGTGGTGGACACCAAATGAAGGCTATCCCTGCGGCAGCTGTAGCTATTGACAATGCGCGGTACTGTATACGTGGCGGTGGGCGGGATCGTAGCTACTGTCCGCTCGTAGGTGCGCAGGTTGCTGGGATAGATCCGAGTGACGTTCACAGAGTCATCTTCGCCGACGATCGCCGTCGACGTCTGATGTGCAGCATCATTCGAGTTTGAGTTGGAGTTCGACATGATGCCATCTACGCTGGCGGGCACATTGAAGTTTACGGAGAACATTTCCATTTCGTCGTCGGAATCGCGCAGATCAACAATTTCAACGGTATTGTCAATGCCGCTAAAGAGAGCATTAGCCCGCTTGCATGGCTCCAAATGGCGGGCATTCCGGCAGAGGTTCTGCAGGAAAGCAGGTGGATTATGGTTCGTCACCGGCGATGTTGCTCCCATGGTGGCATTCCACATCTGACAACTATCTTCATCATCCGAACTGATCACCTGTGGATGGAATTTTTACGAAGGATACATGAGCAAAACGGTGCAAATTCAGCGTATCAAAGAATCATTACTGCATATGGCACTCAGCTGAGGTTGTAGTCATTTTCGGGACAGCGCACTGAAGCCGACCACTGTCTCGTTGCGCGACTAACTGCGCCGACAGCGGCTTTTGCTCCATTGCGCTAATCCGAATCAGACCTTTTACTAAGACATCATAGTTAAGACTATAAAAGGACAACAGCCTGGAATAATGAAGCTTCACTTACCACTTCGTTGGCTGGCGGCGGTCGGTTATCCATTCTGCTGGCAATGTGAAGACTGGTGCAGCTGTTCTGCCGCAAATAGTTCAATATGGCTCGCGTGGCCGTACTCTGGACGGTTAACTTGGGCAGGTAGGCGGCATACATACTCCTTGTGGTTAAATATTCCGACGGTCTCATAAACTTATCAGCAAATGTCACGATGCGCTCTTTAAGGGACTCGTCCGGCTCAAGGCGGTACCAATAGTAGAAAATGAGTATATATTCGATGTACAGCTTGTCGGGCAGCTCGGCTTGGATCATAATACTGGGCATCGACCAGTGGGGAAAGAGGCGGCTTTAAAAAGAAGAAATAAAAGGATTAATTGAAATAGTTGGGCAATGTTATATGTATATACATACCTGTATAGTACAGACAGAATACTGGCTCTGTTGAAGAGCTTGGGTGCTGCCAAGAGAGTGCGCAGCACGTGCTCTTTATGGACGCCAGGACCTCCTTCTCCATGCTCCACATACAGCCTGAGGCAAGTATTGATCCGATTAATGATGCACTTGTCAGCCTCGACCGACGCCTGGGCGGCGCACAACTCGCAGGATATGTAGTAGCCAACGATCTGACACATGCGTTGCCAGTAGTTCTCATCCAACCGAAGCGCCCGGCCCTGCATCAGGCTGTGTACGATGTCCGTGAGTCCCATAATGATGTGCGCCAGCTGTCGGCACTGGGACGGCGAATGCTGCGCCCGCTCAAACTCCTCTCGAATGGCACTGAAAAGCCGTTAATGGTATCAGATTCGAAAAGCTATGTTAGCTAGAGGGACTTACCTCTCGAACTGCGCCAGCAGGCGGGCCATGCGCTTGTCAAACCCATCATCATCGTTCAAGGCCGCAATGGCATCACGTATCTTGCGCCGTGTCTCGCCCAGATGACTAAACTCCGCCGGCTCGGGGTGCTTGAGTTCGTGGTTGTCCGTCTGCAGATCCGGATCCGGTTCCGACGATATGGACTCACTATCGTCCGCATTGGCCTCGATGCTGACCTTGTCGAAATCGTCCTCAGCAGCGCTGCCGCTGTGCCGCCGCCTGTTCCTCCTCCCGGAAGCCTGTTGTGGCTCGCAAAGGCAACTCATGCCGCTGAAAAGTGCGAAGCGATATGATGAATGCAAATGTTCGCATACAAACAGTCGCGATGGAAGAAACTCGTTATTCCAGTGAAAGTCAGCCCCCCTTCCGACCCTTACGCGCAAAATTAAAAAGAGAGAGAAAAAAGGCAAAAAGAAAACATATACATGTATGTATATGCGTACGTACCTGTGTAAATGTTCGTTTTGAAGGCTTTACGCAGGAAATTTCGTAAGTCCTTCACAAGACGCACTGCAGCACATTGGATTTCGCGGAAACATATTAATTTCGCGATTTTAATATGCGGCGCACTGTTTACATATACTTTTTATACATCGAGCAGGAGCAGGCAGAAGGCAGAACCGATTAAAGAGCTTCCGTCAGATGACGGGTTTATACCATGCGCATCTGCGGTATATCGCGTTTATCGTACATCGTGAAATGCCGCCCACACGCTTCATGTTATATTGTTTCGTAACTCCTGCGCAAGGCACCGGCTGACTAGCGTTTCATTTGTTTATGTGTATGGCTGCTCTGTATGCCTCGTTGTTCAGTTAGTTTGCACTATATTCTGCCAACACATTATATCAATAAATCCAAATGCGTGATAAGGACAACGTGGGAACGAAACAGGCGCGAAGCCATCGCGTTCCGTCAGTGTTGGAAAGTGTAGTCCTTTCGCCGTTAGAGCGTTTATGCGGTGTCATTTTTTGATTAACAATAAATTATATAAACTTCATTTTGAGGGAATTTAACTTGTATCAGATAGAAATAATAAGATAATAATATTGCGATTAAGAAAAACATTTCCCAATATATAGTACATCACTTGGACATACTAGTTATCACTTGACTAGATTCTGATAAACTGTGAAGTCACGAACAACGAAGTCATAAAATAAGTTGTTTTACAATTAAACCGTATGAACAAGGTAACACAATACCACTTCAACTTATACAACACTGTATTAGCTATGATGAAGTCGGGATACCCCTATCGATAAGTTTCTGTACTATCGGGTTTGACACGATGTGTTTGTACTTTAAGATTGATTGCATACACTTTGAAAACGATGTATAAATCTAAATATACATTTTAAAACCTTACGCTAGACCTCCCAAATTATCGATTGCACTATCATCGATTACATCAATTGGTACAAGGATGCGCGATAGCCGCCTTGCGCAGTTTTTACATGCTGTAAAATTGTATGTCAAAAACAATTAAAATAACAGAATGAAATTGTTTATCAAATAAATTTTCATTACGTTTAAATTACTTCAATCCGCTAGAATTCGTTCAATTATTAATGTTTATGGTTGCAGTTGCAGTAATAATAATGATTAATAATTATTTAACGACTCAATGTAGCCGGTTTCAAATTAGCTTAGAGTATCCCACAAAAGAGAGTTTCTTGTTTTAATGTTGTTTACCAACTTTATTTGTTACGTTCTTAATCAGTTCTTTCAATGATTCTAAAAATTCCAAAATAGAAAACTTAAAGAATTACATATTAAAATTTATCGCTCATTCTTCATTAAAACTGAATTTTTGTTAAGTTTACGCAATTCAACGGACGTAACATCGCGCAGAGAGCGTTAAATAAAATCTGCGTTGCAATTACATACAACAGGCAGAAATTTAGTAAGTATTGCGAATAAAAACCGTGGGCGGGAAAAATGCTTTGATGGCGCCGCAGCCGGGACGTTGCCACGCCCAGCTGACCCCATCGCTCCAATGACTGAAAAAAACTCAGCCGACGACGTGGATGGGGAAACTCTAGGCGGGGGCGAGCGAGCACAAGACGCCGGAGAAGACGTTGTTAGGAATAAACTACAGAATGTACGTTGCTAGTTGTGGCATTTTGTTGTTTGTTGCACGGATGTTGCTGTTCAAGTTGTTGGATTTTCTTCGTTTGTTTTGCGTGTTTGGATGTGTTTTTCGTGTGTGTGTTTGTGTGTGTGTGTTGGATTTACAATTCGTCCTTCTTGGGCGCCTCCTCCTCCTCCTCCTCGGTCTCCTCGACGGGCTCAGTATCACCAACGTCACCGTTGGCGTCGAGGAACTTGACGAAATCTTCGAGGGTCCTGTCCAGATTGTAGTCGATGACCTTGTTGTCATCCTTGCGGAAGTACTTGATCGTGGGGAAGGATGAGATCTTGATGCTCTCCAGCTCGTTGGCGGTCGAGTCCATCTTGGCAATGACGATGTCCTCGTTGTCCTTGTACTTCTCGGCCAGCTGGTCGTAGATGGGAGCCAGCTGCTTGCAGTGACCGCACCATGGGGCGTAGAACTCAACCAGCACGCTCTTGCTCTTGTCCAGGGCAACGCTCTCCAAGTTGCTGGAGACCAGCACCTTGACGGGGTTCTTGTCCCAGTCCTCGGGAAGTTCCTGGGACAACAGGTGCTGCTTCAGCTTGCCGTCGAGGAATTTCTTGAGGAAGGCCTCAATGGTCTCAGCGGACAGATCGTTCGACTCGGGCTTGTACTTGGCCATGTCCTCCTCCAGCTTGATCAAACGGATGGTGGGCACCTCCTCCTTGTTCATGCCGAAGAACTCAAAGATGCGGGTGTGGTCCTCCTCGTCGGACGAGATGGTCACGAACAGGATGTCGTTGCGGTACTCCTTGGCGATCTCCCTCAGAGGATCCACGTACTTCTCGATGTGACCGGCCTCCTTGGACACGAAGAACAGCAGGTGCGATTTGATCGAGCCACCAAAGATCTTGGAAGCGGACTCATGGTTGAAGTCAACGATCAGGGGCAGGGACTGCACCTGGGCGAACTTCTTCAGGCTCTCCTCGGTCAGCTCACCATCGAACACGGACTTCTTGTCGTCGAAGGGCTTGAACAGGATCACTCCGTTGTCGCTGGCCTCGTACTTGGCAATCACGTCGGCATTGCTGCTCACACCAAAGACGAACGAGTCCAGGGCATTGGCGGCCTTGGTGAAGGTCTTGGCCTCCTCCGACTCGGTATCCTTGAAGAATCCAATGATGGCGATCTCGTTGTCCTTAAGGAACTGCTCGGCATCAGCAACGCTGGTCAGGTCCTTGGCCGGAGGTCCGGTCTTCTTGTTCACCCAGGCGATAATGTCGGCGGCCTGACGACCACCGCTGTACTCCACGGGAGCGCCGCTGCGGAAGAACTTCAGTGTGGGATAGCCGCGCACAGCATACTGCTCGGCGAGCTCACCCTCAACGGTGGCATCGACCTTGGCCAGCTTGATGGGCGACTCCTTCTCGGCCAGCTGTTGGGCAGCCTTGGCGTACTCGGGAGCCAGAGCCTTGCAGTGTCCGCACCATGGAGCATCTAGAAGGATTCAATGGAGGTGATTCAAATTAGAACTTAGTCTGGTGTCAAGAGGTTGGAAGGAACCTTCAGTGCTGGTGGGCTGTGTTTGAGCTTCAAGATTAAACTGAGCTCTAATTAGTCCAGTTCGCTAAAGCCTGGTGCGCCCCCATGTGTGTTTCGTTCATATAAGCTGCATATTTAATTTAGCATCTATAATTATGGCTTAAACGCTTCTCTCGATCATGCTAAATTGATATTGCAAAACTAAATTGTTTTAATCACTCTTAATTCAAAGCAATTAAAACAGCTAATTATATTCAGATTTTTTTTAAATTTCCTGAAACTTGTCTTATTTGAAATTACCAATAATTCAGAAGTAAGGCGCTTTTAATTATATTCAGAGTTTTGGAAATGCAAATGACTCAATAAAACTACTTTTACTGAAATTGAACAGGTTCTATAAAAACTCGAAAATTAACATATGCTAATTATAAAACTTTATCTGCTTATTATTTGCACTAGGTGAAAATGGGTTAATAGGAATTTCTAAATAAATGGGGAAGTTTCTGAAAACAAAGAACTTGGCTGTAATAAAATTAAATACTAATGCAGCTGCTATTTACATGAACTAGTTTTGTTTTAATTACTGGAATAAAGATATATAAGTGACCTGAATTATTCTCTATCAGCCAGTCATAATGCCTTTAAATGCTTTGCTTATGAATGTATATCTCTTGTTTATAACTTTTTATTTGTAGCTCGTTAACCGAGTGTGAAATTCTAAATTTGGAGCAACAATTATCTGCGCTAGATTTACCATGGATCTGGAGCAAGGTTCCCCTCTCCATATGGCAGGCTCTTGGCATTATGCAAAATCCACGTGTCGCCCCCCTAAAGCCCCAAGTGCAGCAGCAGTAGTCGCAGGGGAGCTGGCTCCTTGAGAGCCACGGCTGCAATCTGGCACGCATCCGTGAACCCGAATGAATACTAAGAACCGGCCGGCGGAGGCAGATGACATAATGCCCCCCGAGCTTGACAACGCCTTCGTCTCCAGCTTATCGCCAGCTTCTGACGTGGCCATGGCATTGGTTCCGCTTCTTGGGACTCGACTACGGGAGATAAGCGCTGCGCAGTGCCGCGGATGAGCAGGCAATTATCGACTTAGCTGACGTTGTCACCTCCGCGCATAGGGACAGGCAACGCCAACGCCAACGAAGAGTGCAAAAATTTAATTAAACAAATAAAAGAGAAACGCTGGCGTAAACAAAGCCCCAAGGGTCGCCATATTTGTTGGCACCCAGAGATGGCAAACATATCTGACGATTTAAGGCTGCATGAAGCACGAAATGGGGGAATTTTTTGTATCACTACATTTTCTTCGATTATCTATCAAGTGGGTTTTGACTTGTGAGATAAGAAGGGGCTTCAGATTTTAATTTTTTTGTTTGTGTGCTCATTAGGGAAAACAACAATGAAATTCATTGAAAGTTTCTAGATATAAAAAGCCACTTGTTGACTGAATTTTTGAGATATAGTGTAAAATCACTGTCATATTTTAAAACAAAGTATAATAATAATTTCTGTATTTGAATTATTTGCATTTCACTAAATTATTTTTATTTTAAAATTGATATAAAAGGAGCTATTTTAAATTTCGGACTAAAATTTTTTACATTCTGTAAACGCATTGCTTTCAAACTAAATTTCAAAAAAATCAAAGAAACTATTACTTTTAAAGTTATGCGCTTTTCCCCACCAACATGAAAATCTTTTGCTCGCGCTGAGCATCACTGGCGGCGGCACCGTTAGGCACGCGCAAAGGAAAAGAGTTGAATGAACTTTCCACTGCGTGGCTGCCGCGCCGCCGTGGAAAAGGGTCGAAACCAGATTTGGAGTAAGCAATAGAATCCGCCGTGTCAGAATCTGAATCCGACGAGGAATCGGTATCAGAATAGAAAGCAAATGGCGAATAAAAAGTGGTTTGCTTTGGCTAACCTAGATTCGTGAGAGAAAGAGGGAAGAAGAGTTGCCCGACGGCTTTTGTTCTTTTCGTTTCAACTAACATCGAGAGACTCGCGCTCCCCGGGAGATTGGTGAAGCGGATGTGGCCACGCCCAGGGTTAGAGTTAGAACAAAAACTAGAATTACTGATAAAAGTGAAAAATATGGAGGCGGGAGCCACGAATAAGAATATTAATGCTTACTGCGCACAAGATTGTGTCTCATTTGGCACTTGGCATTTCGAATTTATAGCAGGTTTATGGCTGGGGCAATAACAACAATTGCCGCTGGAGCTAGCTCTCTCTTTCTGATGCACGGCTCCCACAGGTGTGCAACAGAGACGGCACTTGCACGCAACACCGGAGAGCGCGCTCTCCGCTCTCATCGATGCGAGAGGGAGATAAAAACGGTTAAACAAACGATAAAATTGACGAAAATCGTACAAACAAATGTCCATATGCCTCACACAGGAAACCATTGTTTAATTAGAGTTTGCTTAAATCGCAAAACGAGGTGTACTTGCCCTGCACTAGCCGCATTTTCCCCCCGCACTTTACTACTGCCACGCAGACAGATTTTCTCTGACGCCGCGAAAGACCACGTAGCCGCTAGACAAGCATGAATCAGCGAGAGCGAGCGAGAGGCAGAGAGCGGCCGGCGCGTTTCTCAGATTGCGGATTTCGCCACTATTTGGCAACTTTTACAACTTTGTACTTACAGAACTCAACCAGCACGAATTCGTTGTCAGCAATCAACTGCTTGAAGTTCTCCACCGTCGCCACCAGCACTCCTTCCTCCACCTTGACCTCCGCCTCGGCGGACGCGGCGGCCACGTAGGACGCCGCCACGAGCAGGGCACAGATTAGGAATTTCATCGCGGGTCTTCCAAATAGCCGACTTTCTGTCTGGAGCAGCACAAACAAGATCGAACTTGCCCGGTAGCAAGTAAAAATCGAAATGAAACTTAGTAAAAATCGAAATGAACTTGTCCAAATCGAGATTCGAGTCAGTGTGGCCAGATTAGCTTACTTCAGAAATGTCTGGCATATTTGAAAACGGAAAAGCTTTTGAACTCTACAACTAGTTAATGGCCTTAAAAATAGCTTAATTTAATATTCATCTAGCATATTATATATAATATAAGAGAAATAGAGATGTTATTTATAATACGTGTGTTTTTATAAGAAATACAAATTTGCAAATTTCCTTACATCTATGTAAATTACTATTTGAAGAAGCTTTTAACTTTTGTGGCGCATATAAAGTAGTTTTAAGTAAAAAAAATATGCTAAAATTATCTCATTTTAAAATTCTCACATCTTCCTAACTTATTTAGTAAGCTAGACGATTAACAATATGATCCTGAATTAACTTTTTACATTTTATACGTGTAGATAACAAGTTTTACAGATACGTGGGGTAGAATTCTCGCTTTTGTTCACATTGTTCGGCGGTGTTGGTTTGCGTCACTAGATTACGTTTTGATCACTTCACGTCAACTTCACGATTACGTTTTCAATGGTTTATGTATTGTGTTATATTTTAGAAAAATATTTCACTTATTCGATGAAAATTAATTTAAGGAATTGGAAATAAATATGTGTGTCAATAGAGAACAATTTTTTCAACACTTTATAGTTGTATCGTAAAGCGAAGCAGTGCGACCATAGGTAATCCCTGTATATGAGTACTAGGAAAATAACAGTTTTTCAAATTAATTTAATTTGAAAAGAAAATATAATAAAAAGAATACTTTCCATTTTTGTTTTTAAGAATACATTAAATTTAGAAAAACTGCGCGTTTCTTGTTTTTTATGGCTAAAATAAATAATTCGGAGTATTAATTCATCTGTTAAACGAGTTGTTTAAATATATTTAAACAACGTGAAACGTTACAGATGCCTTTTTTCTTTTGTTTTATTTAAATATGTATTCAAAAGACAACTTTTTTATGTAGTATAAAATTCATTTCCTTAATTTTAATACTGTAAAACTTGAAAAATGGAGATTACGATAAAATGCACATTGAATTCTTTGTAATCATTAAAACCTGTAATTAAGACAGTTATTCACAGTCGGCCACCTGTTGAACGCATTGTTCGACTATTTTGAAAAGGATCTCAGCTGTTTTCTCGCTATTGAAAGGCTTGTCTATGGGGGGTACATGAACAAACAGACTCCGTTTGGTGTCCATATCCAGAGACTTTAGATAGATGTACCCGCAGAGGAAGTCACCTACGTTTTTGGAGGCCTTTGTAGCGCTCGGGAACTTCGGCTTATCATTATGAGGGGTGTTAATGGGATCAGTGGGGGCCACACACTCATCGCATGTTGCATTTACGGTCGCCACGATCTTATCCACATCAAGGCCACAGCGCAATACATTCGCGCGGCCATTACGCTGGAGTTCACAGCTGCCGTTGGGCAAATAATTGCCGGAGTTGTCCGGCCTTCTGAACTTGTGGTTATAAGCCAATTTCTCCACATAAACGCACTTGGCGACGCCCGAAACGCCAACATGTATGACCAGCTGGTAACGGGGGGCGAGAATGATATCATCACGATGGCTATTTACGGTTCAATTGAGATGCGGGCTACTCTTACGTGTGGTTCGCGGCTCCAGATCTCCGCCACGGCTGCGTCCACGGCCGAGTACTCCACGGGAACCAAGCGCTTCTCCAGCTCGTAGTCTACGCCATTGTGGCTCAGGGTCTCCGGCAGGAGCTTTACAGCCTCCCAGCTGGCGTTGATTGATTCGTGACCCACAAAGGGTCCGAATCCGGAGACGACAATTAGCTTTCGATCCGAAGAGGCCATAACAAAAACAAACCCCCGCCCACACAAACTATTATTAGAGTTGACAATTTAGCTAGATTTTCCCCAGATCTTTTGTCTTTCTGAACCTAAATGAGCACTATTAATCAAAAGAACATTGAATGGGGAAACTGTTTATTTATGAAAAATTTCCAATAGGAGGGGTTTGAAGTTTTTGTTACAGAAAACGTTAAGTTTTTTTAATTTTTACTGCAAAAAGGTTCAATTTAGTTTTTTCTGCAGATTTCAGCTTTTTTATTGACAATGGTCAGCGCTGACTATTACAATTCTTTTTTAATTTTCGGTCGATGGTTGAGTGATACGAATGAAGCTATACAAAGCAAAGAAATATGCATCCAAGTTTTTAGTTTTCATTAGCCATTTCTAAAAAACATTTGAATTTTTCACTGGGAATCGATAACTGTCAAACTATCGATTTCCAAAATCGTTTTTCCCCCAGCTCTAAATGTAACTCGGACAACAACAAAGATATACACATACATTCCAGACCAAAATCCGTGCAGATGCGCCAACATCGCGCCATCGTCGAACCAGAGCCAGAAAATCAGCATTATCGAACCAGAACCGATCTGAGGAATTAGGTGAGCAATTGGGACTAATCTAATCTCGCGGGCGCTTGGCTAAGGCGCGACGCAGGCAGCGACGCCGGCAGAACGAACGCACACAGGTGAACTTTGCACATTAACTATTCATTAACCTCTCGAGCAGGGTGCGCCGGCGGAAGAGCGGAAGCGGTGAAAGGAAGACAAGTGGCACGACCAGCAGTTGGCACTTTTCACACACGCACTCCACCACCACCACCATCACCACCGTCAACCACAAGGCAGTGTCCAGTTGCCACAATGCTGTCGAGGTTGCAGGACTTCTTGTCACGCCACCGGCGGAAGTTCATCGTGACCGGCGTTCTGGTGGGTGGTACCATCTTTGCGGCAAGGTACGCCCAGCGGCGCCTGGTGGAGTTCCAGGAGAAGCAAGCGCGGGAGTTCTTCGAGCGGACGAGACGCATGCATCACTTTGAGTCGACGGAGAAGACCTGCAACCAGGTGATACTCGGAATGGGCGAGGAGATGTGCCAGGCGGTGCTGAGGGAGTGCAGCACGGACGAGCTGCTTGAGCAGCTGCGCCAGAACCCGAAGAACAAGCTGGAGCTGTGGGAGGACATGAAGATCGTGGCGTTCACACGGCTGGCCACCTACGTCTACGCCTCCTCCATGCTTGTGATCGCTCTGAGAGTGCAGCTGAACCTGCTGGGCGGCTACATCTATCGCGATATAATGACGGAGCAGAAGCAGATCACTGACGAGCTGAAGCAGCAGTATCTCTCGCTCATCCGGCACTTTATTACGGAGTCGGGCATCCGGGATCTGGCCCGATACATTCGCAGCCAGGTGATTGCCGTCATCAAGTCCATGCCGCTGTCGCAGCAGCTCTCTCTGAACGACATGGAGCAACTGTTCTGGTCTCTCCAAATGTCCATCAACGCGGACACGCGACGGGATCCAAACTCGCGGATGAGCAAGTACCTACTGCCCAGCCAAAACCCCAGCCACTCGCCGCTGCTGCAGCAGATGTACAACGAGACGCTGGACCTACTGGAGAGCGAGGATGCCATCGGCGTGTGCTCGCACAACGTGAGCCGGGGCTTTGTGCTGGCCTGCGACGCCATCGCCGAGTCCATGGGCCAGACGCTCCAGCACCTGCCGCCGGGCGAGGTGACCAAGCAGCAGGAGAGCCAACAGCCACTGAAGTTTAATCAGCCAGCCAGCAGTACTAGCAACGGCTCCCAGAACCTGGACAATCCCACGACGTCGACGACGACGGCGACGGCGTCGGAGAACAATAACTTGCTGAATATCAACCGGGTGCTGATGGCCCTTGCAAAGCTCATTCCGATCATTAGTGGCATCACCTCTCGGGGCTTCGACAGCACGGCCCGACCTATTAACCTGCCCACCCAGCTGCTCACCTTCTACGTTGTCGCGGAGAAGACAAAGACGCTGGGGGCCAACGTCTACGAGACCTTTAGCTCCGCTTAGAAGCAAGCGCTCTGATTATGCTCTATGGATTATGCATAGGCTAGGACTAGGCTAAGACAATTGGAACATTATAGTTATTGTGTACATGTATATTTTTAATATGAACCCCAATCCTCTGGAGCGCTGTTTGTCTGTCTGCTTGATCTTGCTCCCACATCCCGTATTAAGTCTAGCTCCTAAGAATATTTAATCGAAAGCGAATGTAAGGTATATGTTTAAGCAGATCTATAAATAGCGTCCACATGAGGAAACCTTTTACGACAGGGACGAAACGAAAAGAGTAACGATGGCCTTTTAAAATAAATGGAGTGTGTAATTTGTGCATAAGAACAACAAAGAACAAAAAGAGCTTTTTAGTAGTTATTTGGGTAAGAAAAACTTAATGGAAACCTATTATGTGTAAGCGCCATCCAGATTCAAATTAAAAGCTTATTTTCCATAAAGAATTTATGTTTGTGTTACTTAAGACTTAATGAACCTACTTAAAAATGGATTGTATAATAAATTACATACATTTTGAGTTGACAATAGAATTTGAATGTGTTAGAAGTCTAAATCACTTAAAGGGAGTGTTTTTTTTAAGGCTGAGTACTTTTAATCAACAGAAAATAGGATTTTCCATTAAATTACTAGTAATATAAAGTGGTTTCTTTTTTTTAATATAGGGGGTAGGTTGAAAAGTAAACATTTTAAGAGGTGGATAAAAAATATATTGGTATTAGTAATTTAATTGTTCAAAAGCAATCAAAGGAAAACGTTTCGGACTACAAATTGAAACCAATTTAAATGGAGCCTAAGAGTATACCGCAAGAAATATACCTGATAGGCTGTGAGTTGTCAGAAAGTGTCTAATTAGTAAATCAAATAAGAAAAACTTAATTTTATTCAGATAAAAAAAGATTTTCTGTCCAATAATAGAACTTTTATCACTATAGTATTCTTCTTTCATTTAAAATTGAAATCAAATACCATTTTAAGCGACTTAGCCTGGACACGAACCGTGGAAAACGGCTGCCACAGCTATCAATGAAAAGGGGGTGGCAAAAATCCGCCCTGCGAGTTGATAAGACAGCTGTGTGTGCCTCTGCTTTTGTTTGTTTGCCATTTCTCTTGTTCTTGCCGCTCTCTCGCTTTCCCACTCTCCCAGCACTTGCGCAGAAATGCCGCCAAACACAAAGTGCTTAATATTATTACAAATTGCAACATATTAATGGAAAGTCACAAGCTCCTTGAAAGTATTAAGATATAATCCATAAAATAAGTTATTTCAAATAATTTAACTGCTTGCAGCAAATAACAAATAACGGCATTTTAGTTTATGCCCTCTATCCGGCACGGGCTCTCTCTCCGCTGCTCTCTCTCACTCCTTTCGGGTGCCCAGCTGTCTAGGAAAAGGAAACACATTTACATTTCCCATTTTGGGCGCAGTTGCAAAAGTTACGTGAAAAGGCGAAGGACAACAGTTACTACCTAAAAACCCGTGTGTGTGCTCGGAAAAATAATTGCAAAAAGGCAAAGCATTTAAATGAAATAACAAGGATTCAAGGCGAGTTGGAAAAAGTGCAAATATGAGAAAGGCTGCGAAATGTGCACAAATTAGCCTGGCCACTGGAAAAAGAAGAGCCTAAGGAAGAGGAGTGCAACAATAACAAACAACAACAACCACAACAGACTCCATTGTGTAAGTGCATCGCGCTTGCAAACCGTTTATTGACCGCGACTCTGGAGGGTTAAAAGCCTACTTAACCCATCAACTTTTGAGTAACGGGCCACGATTTTTATTGATTAAGACACACAAAAAAAAAGCCAAACAGGAGGGCAAGACACATAGGATACACGTGTGAGAGGAGGATAGCCATAACAGCGGTAAAACGGTAACGGTAACGGGACAGACACACAGACAGACGATTGCGTGCGTAAAAAGCGAGCGGGGGCGGAGGGTTGGAAAAATGTGGGAAACTAGGCAGGAGTATATGGAAATACCAGTTATCATGTGAGGCCTAAAAATATGAACTCTTTAATATTACGACCATTATTGGGACCACAAGTGAACAGCCATTAAAGTAGCAAAGTTATGGCTAGTACCAGGGAGAGACTCCTTCCAAGAGCGGGGGTGAGACAAGGGTCCTTGGACCTTAGCTTCGAATACTTAAGCAGATAAGTTTAACAATAAGATCTAAATATATTAACAGGTTCGGTTTTAAAAGCTTACAAAATGATAACAATTTCCTATCTGCACTTCCTTTAACTACATATATATAAGGACTTTAAAGGGGTGTATCCTTGTACTTTCATGTATTTTCCCTTTGTTTAAGAAGTCTAGAAAACCTTTTTAATTAATATTTTAATAGGAGTACGATTCCATACATTCCACTCAACTATTACCCTCACTGCTGGAATATCCTTTCTGCCAGGATAATAAAATTGTAGCCAAGAAAGTCAAGTGCGGCACCGTGAAGACAACAAAGAAATGACATTTCCCCCAGACCAAAAGTCCATGTGGAATATTTGAGGAAAACAATGCATGCAAGTCAGGCAACCAACCCAACCCAACCTCTTCTCTCAACGACCTTCCCTCCCACTCCAAGTTTCCCCCGAGTGCCTTGAGCCCCCTATATTGTATATATAGGCATATTGACATACTAAGGCATAGATCAAGTGCCTTGACAAGAGGCCACAGCACCTAACTAAATATAAACACATAAATTAAGGAAGTGAAAGCGTCAGGGAAAAGAGTGTGTCATGGAATTTTTAGGGAAAGCAATTAAGTATGGGGATAAAATGGGAAAATTCTAGGCTAGAAAAGTCCTGCTGTGGTAATTTGAAGACTTAATTATTGGTTGCCCAAATTACCATATTATCCTAATTAAAATTGGTTCTTAGAAGCCAAGGATTGTATAAAGATCCTGTTATAAGAATTAAGATTTTATGTACAATTTGTATATTTTATCTTTCATTTGTAGACATTTTTTAACTTAGTATTTTACCTTCATAGCATTCCTGCACTCTTTTTCATTGGAAAAATCCTTATCTGTATGATATAGGAAAGTATAATGGTTATTGACATACTTAGTCGGTACTTGTATTTCCAATAATTTTTACTGATAAACCAACTTCATTTATAGGCCCAAGCTTTTGCTAATTAGCATTATATTATCCATAGATAACTCATTCAAAATGTGTTAGTGTTGCAGCACCTTTCAGTAGAGGAACTGGTAACTGATAGTTAGGGAGTTCTGCTTATAAAACCGTGTGATAATCAATAGAGTGAAAAGGTGGACAAATAAACGCGTATAATGTTCTACTTAGACTCCTAGGCTATGTGGAAACCAGGGAGTGCTGTGGTCGTTATCCAGCGATGAATTCAACTCAACCCTTCCGGCCACTGGAAGTCTTTGCATGTGGCTCTGTTTGCACACGCCACAGAAAACCCATCCCCATCGCGGTCGGTCGTCGTGGGTGTCCCCTCTGCATCGGAGTCCTACTTTTGCAACATGAATGAATGACTCTAACTACATTTGCCATGCACGAGCCCAGGGATCCATGCTTGTCCGCTATTCCCACTCCTTATTCCTGGGTCCTCCTGCTGTTTGCTTGTCAAAAACGTCAAAAGTGCGATAGTGAAGACCCCAATGAAGAACAGAACGGGCTACACTGGGGGAAATAAATCCATATACAGGCGGGAGCTTTCTTAGAAGTAAAAACCTTAACATATACATAGTTCCGCCTATTTCCGTATTCCCCATCAAACCTGCTTAAGCCACATTTCATTGGAGAGTTGTACAATCTTTTGAATATTTTTTCTCCAAGTACAGAGGGTCTGCTAGCGACAACTTGAGGCTGGTGGCTTAGGTTTGCTTGGTTACCAAAGTGGTCCGGAAAAGCTCAGACCCCAGATCCCAGCACCTCAAATGATGTTGCAGCGGGATGATGCACACAGAAACCAACCCACCCACCACACTGGAACGCATGAAATAGTGCCATAAATGACATGTGATAGATGGATGGCTGGACACTTGGGTAGGGCTTTGGGGGATTAGCCCGGAATGTGGCCCAAATGAGGCTGCACCCTCACTCCGCCCGTCTGGCAGTCGAGTCCTGCTGCTCCTGTAATTAGGCTCCCCTTCGAGGCGAGAGAGGCCATAAAAGCCGTTGATAGTAGCCAGCTTTGACTTTATCTATTGCCTCAGTCTATAGCCATCCTCAGTCCCACACTTTTTCCCTTCAGCCACTTCACTTGATGCTCTGTGGCCCTCCGTTTCTTTTTTTATTACGTATACGCCCCGCTGGTTGATGTGGCACAGCACTTGGGGCGAGACTGCCAACCAGCTATCCCAGTCCCGGCCATCTGCCTCAATATTTGGTCTGAGCAAATATGAAATTCCCAATTCTGACCCATTGGAAAGGGGAGAGTGACTGACTGAGTCTCCTATATGTTTACATACAAAAAATGCCAAGTTGGGACAATCATTTCACGCCCTGCCTCGCCATTTGGAACTAATGCCATGCGATGCATTCGGTCAGCCGTTGCTAATGGGAGACAACTGGAAAACGATGTCGATCATCATTATATATACGTATATAGATCCCTGCTAAGTGCCAGTTTTCATGATTCTGAGATATTTATCAAAGAACAGCTCTGATAAAAATTGCATTGCCAAGAGCTCTGAATTCACAGAAATACATATTAAAAAAAAAGAACACATACCGCCCCTCAAATCGCTTGCAATTGTAAAAAAACACTTTCAATATCGAGCACAGTTCCCGCAGGCAGCCCAAGCGATCAACACGAATCGAGTCAGAGAGAATCTAGAACCAGAAGCAGTGACGATCATAGATCCAAGATAATTAACACGGACAATTAGTGCTGGAACTCTCAGATAGAGAGTACGCGTTGCCGAATATTTGTATGAATTTATAGAGCCCATTATAACGTTTGTTTACTCTTCTCCTCACAGCAACATGACAAACGCCAGCTGAAACGCCAGGTGGAAGACGCTGAAGTCGGTGGTTTGGTGGTTCATTGGTCTCCCTCCCCAGTAAAGAAGCACCTTTAGCTTAGACAGTGTGATCACCATGCGACGTCCAAAAATATCCCTCAAGAAGTACTTTTATTTCACACTGATCTGCGCCCTCCTCCTCATATTCGGTTTCAATATCAAGTGAGTAAGACACGTCAGACCATAGTTTGAACTATATATAGCAAGAAGTTTAAGTAAATGTTACTAGTCAAAGTATATTAATAGTTAGTAAATCAATAGACACTAATCAGCTTGAAATACCACAAGCCTTATAATCATATAATCCAAATATAATCATCAATTTAGTGCTTTACTTTTCACGTTGTCACCACAATTTAAATTAAATAAATTGATTAGTTATTAACACTTAAGTCAGGGAGAGGCTCTCTTTATATATAATATATGCAGTCAGAAAGATTCAACACTGAACAAAAGTTTGAGCGAGTTTTTAGTTTCGAATAAATAGCATTATATCATATTATATGTATGTTTCTTCTCTGCTTTTTTTAGAAGGTTCTATGAACAATGTATTATTCCCAGTGTAAACACTTATATTTGCTGACACAATTTGTTTGTATTACTCATTAACACAATTTTGTTTCTAATTATATTTACCAAATCGCTTATCAAAATGCTGCCCCTAAGGGGCAAAAGCTGCCCTACCCTGAAATGGGTTTAGTTGATCTCCAAGCAAAGTTGCTCAAAGTTTAGCAATAATGTTACTATAACTCTATATAACATTTAATTAAACACAAAATCTTATGTTATGATTCTGTTTCCCCAGAGAGCACGAAATATGGAAGACGCGGAGTCCCCGATCTGCCCTTATAACTACACAGCAGCAGCAACAGCACCTGCATCAACTGCAATCCCTGGATGAGGAGCATACACTGGTCACTAGCACTACAATGCCACCAGCAGCAGCTGCCACACTGGCGCCCGAAAGCAATGACAATCTTGTTGTAGCGGAGCCAGAACAGGCGGAGCTCCAGGATGAGGAGGATTTGGAGGAGAGCGAAGCGGACAGACAACAGGAACCGCCACCGGCTAAGCCGTGGTTCTTCAAGAACGGCGAATACTATCCACAGCCGGCCAAAACCTATAGTAATCGCAAGGCCAGGAGGCGACATGCTCCCAGGCTGCTGCCCCACCAGGATCCTCACTCGGATCGGATTACCAATCAGTTGATGTACGTGCCGCACAACTATGAACAGATCAAGGCCAGCGGCAAGCTAAAGACCATCCTGCTGTTCAATGGTCTCGGTCCGTGGAATGTGAAGAAGGGTCGCGATGTCTTCCTAAAAGCCAAGTGTCCGGTGGACACCTGCGAACTGACTGCCAATCGGGATCTGGTCAGTACCGCCGACATGATCCTGTACAAGGATCACTTCATACCCACGGGCATACGGCGCCCCAGCAACGCCAAGCAGGTCAGCATGCTGTACTACCTGGAGTGTCCGTATCACACGCAGAACGTCAAGGTGCCCGATGCCATCAACTGGACGGCGACCTACAGGTGGGTCTCTTAAAGGAATCACTCAACTCACAGAAGGACGACTCTATTAACTCTTCTTTCTCTGCAGACGCGACAGCACCATTGTGGCGCCCTACGAGAAGTGGCAGTACTACGACACGAGGGTCCAGCAACAGGAGCAGGATCAAAACTTCGCCGTCAACAAGACCAAGAAGGTGGCTTGGTTTGTGTCCAATTGTGGGGCGAGAAATGGCCGTCTCCAGTATGCCCATCAGCTGCAAAAACACATAGAGGTGAGGAGGAAACGCTTGCACACTTAACTTGTTGTAATATTTATTATACCTTCCTCATCTGCTCCGCCAGGTTGACATCTATGGGGCTTGTGGCAACTTCAAGTGTTCCCGCAGCACGGCGGACAAGTGTTTCGAGATCCTCGACAACGACTACAAATTTTACCTGGCGTTCGAGAACTCCAACTGCAAGGACTACATCACGGAGAAGTTCTTCGTGAATGCCTTAAATCGCAGGGTCCTGCCCATTGTGATGGGCGCCCGACCCGAGGACTACGAGGTGAGTGCACCGCGTCGCTCCTACATCCACGTGGATGAGTTCGCTTCGCCCAAGGAGCTGGCGGAGTATCTGCACATCCTCGATCGGGACGATGAGTTGTACAACTCGTACTTCAAGTGGAAGGGCACCGGTGAGTTCATCAACACGTACTACTGGTGCCGCGTCTGCGCCACCCTGCACAACGAGGAGCAGTTGCGGAAACCGCGATGGTACAGTGACCTCAACGACTGGTGGCGGGGCGCGGGCGTATGCACGACGGGTTCCTGGCGGAACTTCAAGGCGCGCAAGGATGTCATTAGCGACGACTGAGTCCGAGTTGAAGAGGCTATCCAGATCGTGGGCATAGCCATTGCTGCATAGATCACACACCTCATCATCACCTTCAGTGAGTCCTTCTTCGTTTCTGAATTGCTTTTATTTTGTAGAGGGTATCATGGTCATCATCCTTTTTCTTATATTTTGCTATCACTATTCCAGGATGGGTTTTTTTTTTTGTTATGATAAGGATAATTATATTTGGTGCGATATTTCTAGGCAGGGTTTCTTTCACTAATTTAGCAATTATTTTAATTTATATTATTTAATTTATATTTAATGGGTTTCTTTGAAAACCTAATAATTATCTTTTATAAAAAAGGTGTGTGCCAATTGATTTAAGTATAATTTTTTAAAGGTAAACTCGAATTTGTAATTAATAATTTTAAAGTTATAATATAACTTCTTATAGTGCCAATATCGCATCATTTACAATGTCCAAATCAAACAAATAAAACCCATCCCATCCTTCGCTAACCATGTGTAAAGAGTCGCTTCGTTTTAGCAGGAGTTTTACGTAAGTGTTCTTGTAGTTAGTTAGTAAGTAAAAAAAGAAAGGATTAGAAGGAGGTTTAAACACTAGCCCCATAGACTAAAGAAAGATCCCCGTGCTGATCGTTGTAACATATACAATACCAACCAGAGACGCATAAGAGAAAACCTAGAAACCTAGCCTATAGTTATTATATACGGATATACAAATGATATACATAGATCGATAATTTATATACATATATAGTTGTTTAAACATTGAACGCAAGTCCAACATAGAGCATAAAAATGAGAGGCAAGCAAGTTACAAGTAGTTCGATATTAAATAGCCTAACTGAGCCATCAGCTACATAGCCTAGAACTTTTGTAAGTGTTTTTTTGTAAGCAGCAATATTATAAATATTATTATTATTATTTTGACTGTATCATTTCTCTACCTAGTCCTGGCTTTTAGTTGAAACGTTAGCAGCTGTAGTTAGAGCTACTTGAAACGGTTTCCCCCGGCCTGTTGACTTAAACTACTTAGTCTAGAACGGATTCGCACAAGCCAACATATACATATATATATATATATCTGATCTAATACAAATACAATCTGCATTCCTATTTTGTCACAAAATATCATACATGTGTATATGGCGCATTACTGACGCTTACGTGTATGTTTTTACACACTTTTTGTTAGCAATATTTGTGTAATTATTGTGAAAACATTTATTTTATAAGTATTATGGAATAATATTAATAAATCATCTGTGTGTGTATTTTGATTGTGAACTTGATTAACTTTTAGTTTTTACTGTGATACGAAAACATAATAATAATTATAATAAACAAGAATTAAACGAAGAAAAATGTAAATTATTTGGAAACCGAATTTTTACTGGGAATGGCACAGACAGAAAACTAAAGTTAGACCAAAAAAATATATTAATATTCGTTTCTTAATGGAAATACCGAAAATAAGCTTGAGAGCAACGTATACTTCAAAGGTACTACTTCAAAGGTAGCAGGGCTGATTTATGGCAAAATAGTCGAATTGCAAAAGAATTCAAATCAAAACGAGAGGAAATTCAATGAAAAATGATCTCCTTAAGAAATTCTTAAGAATCAGCCTCAAGAGGAGCAACATTTAAATCTATTAAACATGACACATTTTAAGCTGTTGCAATAAATCCTTCAAAACACTTAGTTTTTTCTTCTTCGACCCCTCATCTTTACCTCCCGCTGCGGCCACAATCTTTGCCGTAATCTTGCGTTGCAAGGCTATGGCTTCTACTTTCTTGGAAAGCTGCAAAAAAGACACTTTTCTTAAGCAAAAAATATAAAAGATATATCAATAGTACAACCCACCTCATAGGCTCGCTTGATGATCCCATGTGGCATGCCTGCCAGCTTGGCTGCATTGAAGCCATACGACTTGGGACAGGCACCGGCTGTGTACTTGTAGAGGAACGTAACCGTTTCTTGGGTGGGATCTGCATTGTCCTCGTTCTCCACCATGCAGGCCATGTGACCCAGCGTGATCCGCTTGTCGTTGTGGAAGAAGTCAATCAGATTATGATAGTGCGTGGAGAACAAAGTGCGACACTTGAGATTGGCCAGGAAGTTGACCACCGAAGCGGCAATGGCAGTGCCATCATAGGTGGCTGTACCCCGTCCCAGTTCATCGAGTAGGACCAGCGAATGGCAGGTGGCATGCTTGAGAATCAGCGAGGTTTCATTCAGCTCCACGAGGAAGGTACTATGCCCTGCTAGGATATCGTCCTGGGCACCCAATCGCGTAAAGATTCTGTCCACCAACGAGAGGCGGCAACTGGCAGCGGGAATGTGAGCTCCCTGAAAAGGCGGAAATACAATACAAATACATATAGTAAGATCTAAGGGTTACTCACAATTTGCGCCATGATCACCAGAAGTCCCAGCTCTCTCATCAGCGTACTCTTGCCGCCCATATTGGGACCGGTGAGTAGGGATAGAGGCGCCTCTGTTTCAGTGCCCAACTCCAGGCCATTCGGTATGTATGTGGAGGCATTCACACACGGATGATAGCCCTCTTCCAGCTGTATGAATGGCTGATCCACGCCAGATACCAGCTCTGGCACACAGATGGTCATCTGTTGTCCGGCATACTCCGCCAGGGAGCCCAGAACATCCAGATTGGCCACACAATCGATGCACTGCTTCCACTGTTCGTAGTGATTGGAGAACTTTTCAAAGAGGCGACGCGCCAAGTCCTTGAGCACCATATTCCGTGTATCCTCCGCCTGCTGCATATCCTTCAGAAAAGCTCGCGTCTCGGCCGTGGTGTAGCGACGTGAGGGCTTCTTGCCTTTGGTCTGTCCCTCCAGGGAATATGATTTGTTGGCCTTATTGGCATGCGTTTCGGGAACGTCCAACTGGTAGCGTTTCTTGTCGCTGCCAAAGTAGGTGACGCGGCAGCCAAAGTGCCGCTCCTGTTCCACCAGATAGGTCTTTAGGCGCCCCTCTATAGCCTCTATGGCATCCATAGCCGAGTCGTATTCCGCATCCATACCGGCCTGAGGAGCAATCACTCCGGTCTTGGCTGCTGCCTCGTGATCAAATGCGGTGGCAAAGTACTTTAGTTCCTTGCTAAGATCGGGAAATGTGCCTCCAGACTCTGGCAGCTGGGTGATCCTCTTGAGTAAAGCCGATTCGCATTGATGGAATATCATGGGAAGCTTGGTCAGTGAATTGAAGCCGTTCAAAACGCTTATAAAACCACGCAACTTCTGCTTGTTGTACAGTTTCTCCTCGAAGAGAATGGCCCGGGAGTCAGGGTGATTCATATCCTTGACTTGCTTGTTGCCAAACAGGTGAATCTGCGCCAAGTTTCGCTCAAAATCCGGCATAGGTGCTAGCAGGGCGCGCATCTCCTGCAGCTCGCTGGACATCCGTATCAGCTCGCCAATGGCCTCCTGACGTTCTTTGATCACAGCCACATCACAGCTGGGCGCACAGAGCCAGTGGTGCAGCAGACGCTTACCAAACTTGGTGCAGCAATGGTCCAAAGTGGAGAGCAGCGAGTGATCCTCACCAATAATCCGCAGATTTGACAGCGTTGTGGCATCCAGCACCATGTGGGAACGCCGCAAGGTGGAAGCTATTGGTTTAACATCATTCCTAGCATCCTCCGCTATCTGATCGGGGGGCACATAAAGCTGATATCGCGCCATGGGCAGTACCTTTGGCTCAAGCTTGCATTTGTGTATGAAAAAGATGCACTGGCCAAGGGCCTTTAGCGCCAGCTTGTATTCCTCGTTCGGCGTGAGGCCCAAGTGATCCAAGTCCGACTGCATGGTGCGCAGCACCAGAGGCCAGTTGTCATCAGAACCATCTGCCTTGCCGGCATAATATCGCTCTGCCAAAAGCTTGAGGGTCTTCTCAGCGTTGCAGCCTTGCGGTCCATTGCTGGGCAGTTGCTCTCTGAGTATGCCTCCAAGAACTGTGCGCACAATTTGCTGAGAACGCTGACTCAACGAGGATTTCTCATTGAGGAGCTGAGGGATATTGCAGGATAAGATATAAACATTCATAGAAGCGTCTTATTCTAAATCAAGACTCACCAGCACTGGCATATGGTGCGAAAGAAGTGTCAATAGCCGGGAACAGTTTTTGTCGTCCTCGAACTCGCCCAGGTGGAAATCTCCAATGGAGGTGTCAATGAAGCACACACCGTAGCGGCTCCAAGTGCCCTCGTCCTGCTCGACCAGGGCCAGCATATAGTTAGGCTGATGATTCGGTCCTATTTTGCACTGGGAACCAAAGACCTGAGTGCCACGATTGGTGATCTGACAGATCTCACGGGCCACCACCTTGTCGAACTTGGTGGGCTTCGTTCGCTTGCAGCGCTCGGTCATCATGTCGGGTGTCTCTGTTTGCTCTACGCGAGCCACCTGTGGGAAATCAAGGAGTAAAGGTTAAAAGTTTAGATTACAATCTACCCAAGACCTCACCTTGTATCCCCTGTCTATGAGGATGGTGGACATCTTGTCGAAGGATATCTCAGGGAAGCCCGAGTGGGCAAACTCGCCCCGCATGTAGGTGAAGCCCAGCTCGTTGA
This sequence comes from Drosophila bunnanda, assembly GCA_035046265.1. NCBI lineage: Eukaryota > Metazoa > Arthropoda > Insecta > Diptera > Drosophilidae > Drosophila > Drosophila bunnanda. The sequence goes on from JAWNOB010000075.1 coordinate 13,875,204, forward strand.
CGCCGACATCCGCATCGCCGTGGTAGAGCTCATAGAACTTTCCCACCTTGAAGAACAGCACGCAGTCGTAGTTGTCCGACTTGAGGACCCACCACTGGCGAACACCCGGCGACAGGCTGTTGAGGAACTTCTCTGGCACATACAAGGTGCTGCAGTCGTAGTCCGGATGATCTGGCCGCCGTCCCGCCTTGTCCTTGATCTTGTCAGGCTGCAGGAACTCCAGTTTCTGATGCGGCCACACAACAGGCTCGTCCAGGTTCGAAGTGCTGGTAACTATATCATCGTAGGCGCCATCCTTTTTGGCATTGCTCTGTAGGTTCTTGAGCTTCTCCTGGAAGGTGGCACCCTCCGCCAACTGCGGAGTGGTGGTCGTCTCCAGCTTAACCTTCTTGCTGGAGGGTTCTATGTTATTATTGTTGATATTGGTGTTCTTGGACTTCTTGCGCGACTTCTTTGCCACAGGACTGTCCATGGATGTGTCCACTTCGCTGGGTTCCTCTACTTCCTCCTCCCCGCTACTGCCACTGTCGTCGCTATCCTCGTTGGCATCGGGCTCGTAGTCGGAGGCGCCCTCGGAGAAGTCCTCCTCAGATTTGGTCACTTCCATGTCCTCCTCGCTCTCCGATTCGGGTTGAACGATGCGCTTCCGCTTGCGCTGGCCATTCGTCTCCTGCTCATCCCCCGAACCGCCGGAAATGGGCAGCTTCCTCTTGGCCGCCGGCTTGGATACCTGCTTTGGTTTTTCCACTTTCGGTTGGACATTCTTGCGATTTTCCTTTTCGGTGGTGGTGTCTGTGTCGGTTTTCCCGCTTGGTGTCAGCTTTTTCTTGTCAACAGCCGGCGATTTGGCGAAATAATTAAACAGTGTGTTCGTGGGCGTTCCCCCTACACTTGTGTTCAACTTCTTGGACATGATTTCGGCCTCGAAATGACTGAAAACGTTCACAAATCAGGATAAAGACGCCAAGATTATGCGCCAAAAATCTGCGCAGCCTGCCAGATGTTGAATGCCAACCCGCGAAATGCAAGCGTTGCCAGACGTTAGTCACAAACAGCTGTCACGACGTGAGGACTTCAAGTTTAATGTGCCCAGCAATATTTGACATTATAAACGGAAAATCCGGCGGGCACACTTTCGTCTGTTTGCATTTCCAATTTCACAAATCAAAATATCTAAAAACACGATAAAATGTCGCTAGCGGACGAACTTCTGGCCGATCTCGAGGAGGACAACGAAGACAATGAACAGGATGAGGATGATGCGGAGATGGGTAACGCCGAGGAAGAAAACGTAAGGTGTAAACAAACCATGCCGGTTGTCTTTTTACACTTAGAAGATTCCCTCTCTTTCCACAGCTCTTGGCCGAGAAGCTCTCCAAGCCGGCTCCCAACCTGATGGAAGTGGACGTCACAGTCCAATCGGTGCGGGAGCTTTGCAAGTTGCGTGACTCGGAGCGCCTGAGGAATATCCTTCAGCAGATCGAGCACTATGCCAGCCGTCAGAGGACTGCCGCCGAAATGCTGGGCTCAGTGGAATCCGATCCCGAGTACTGTCTCATCGTGGATGCAAACGCCATTGCAGTGGACATTGATAATGAGATCTCCATCGTGCACAAGTTTGCCAAGGAGAAGTACCAAAAGCGCTTCCCCGAACTAGACTCTCTTATTGTCGGTGAGATTGAGTATTTGCTGGCGGTCAAGGAGCTGGGCAACGATCTGGATCAGGTGAAGAACAATGAGAAGCTGCAGGCCATTCTCACGCAGGCTACAATCATGATTGTGTCCGTCACAGCATCAACTACACAGGGGTGAGTCCTCTTCAGGCGAATCTTGAAAAAATAAGAATTAATAAATATTATTTCAGCACCATGTTGACGCCGGCGGAAAAGGCCAAGATTGATGAGGCCTGCGAAATGGCCATCGAGCTGAACAACTTCAAGTCAAAGATCTACGAATACGTGGAGAGTCGCATGACCTTCATAGCGCCCAACCTTTCGATGATTGTCGGCGCCTCGACAGCTGCCAAGCTTTTGGGTATCGCTGGTGGCTTGTCTAAGCTCTCTAAAATGCCCGCCTGCAATGTCCAGGTCTTGGGTTCGCAAAAGAAGACCCTTTCAGGCTTCTCGCAGACACAGATGCTGCCACACACGGGCTACGTTTACTACTCACAGATTGTCCAGGACACGGCTCCGGATCTGCGACGAAAGGCGGCACGATTGGTAGCTGCCAAATCGGTGCTGGCTGCTCGCGTTGATGCTTGTCACGAGAGTGTCCATGGGGAGATTGGGCTGCGGTTCAAGGAGGACATTGAGAAGAAGTTAGACAAGCTGCAAGAGCCGCCGCCGGTGAAGTTTATCAAGCCGCTGCCGAAACCCATCGAGGGGAGTAAGAAGAAACGAGGAGGCAAGCGTGTGCGCAAGATGAAGGAGCGATATGCCCTGACCGAGTTCCGCAAGCAGGCAAATCGCATGAATTTCGGCGATGTAAGTAGAATTATTTTGTAATCTGTGATGTATTAATCAATTCTACTTCTCACAGATCGAGGAGGATGCTTATCAAGGAGACTTGGGCTATTCGAGGGGGACAATTGGCAAGACTGGCACTGGACGTATCCGTTTGCCTCAGGTTGATGAAAAGACCAAGGTGCGCATTAGCAAGACGCTGCACAAGAACCTCCAGAAGCAACAGGTCTACGGGGGAAACACCACCGTCAAGCGACAGATCTCCGGAACAGCCTCGAGCGTGGCATTTACGCCATTGCAGGGTCTGGAAATTGTGAATCCACAGGCGGCGGAACGATCGCAGACCGAGGCCAATGCCAAATACTTTTCCAACACGTCCGGATTTCTGTCCGTGGGACATCGAACCACTTAAGCCCAGCAAGCTATCTTCTTTTACCTATAAAATTAAGCGCTTTTATTTGGAGATTTGTCGAATGTAGTAGTAAAAGCTGCAATAAAGCTGCAAGAGAGATTCCAATTGTTGTTAGCTTAGCTTGCCCACCTCCAGTTTCCGCTGGATGGCCTCCCAGGAGTTGTTTAGCAGCACGGCCAGAATTCCGGCCACCGTGAAAACGCCTCCAATGATGGAACAGCAATTTGTGGCAAAGTGGCCAAAGGAGCTATGGACGAAAACAATAAAAATTATAAATAAATACAGAGCATAGGTTTTCTTCTATGTGTTTACTGACTTGCGCTTCTCGGCATATTTAACCATGAGCGGCGATAGCTCATAGCTGAAGAATATGCCTGGCATGCCGCGTTCGCGATCCGAAAGATCTTTCCGGTAGCGCGTCACGGAGAACTGATTCGTGTAAATGGGCTGGCCGTCGGTGCCACCCCGCTGGTACAGTGTAGGCACAATTTTTAAATAGTAATAAAACATTTCACTTTTCGACTCTGGAAGTAATAAGGTCAATATATATACTTAAAAAATGTATTATTAAATATTTAATTTAAATTTGAAGCAATTCACTCAGTGGAAATTAACCTTTCAGCTTCAAAAATACAAAAAATATCATGATTTATAAAAAATTTGTTGACTAAAAATACCATTTAAAAAATAGCCCCGATGTATCGCCTTTTTAAAAAACGTCGTTGCTATCGATAGTGTCATCGATTTGCTCGTATCCCTAACGCACAGCCGATAACATCGACACGCGACGACAAGTCCGGAAAATAAATAGTAAATTTCCCAAAGTGGACAAACTTTTCGACATTATTTACGTTTAAACCGGACGCGAGTCGAGGCGCGAAGCTTGGTAGAGCACTAGACCAGACACTGCGGAACAGAGCAAGCGGAAACGAAGGATACAACTGAGACATGCCACTGCCCTCGAGCTCGTTCTCCCAGCAGGGACCCACCTGCTTTGACAAGATGAAGACGGGCTTCATCATTGGTTTCTGCGTGGGCATGGCCAGCGGAGCCCTCTTCGGCGGCTTCTCCGCTCTCAGGTGAGTGTGTTAGACTTCGCACCCGCACTCCGCCGGCGTGACGCAAGGCTGGGAGATTGTTATGTAATTTGTGCCGGCTAACAACTAACTAATGAACCGAAACTGAAACTTCACAGATACGGACTGCGCGGCCGGGAGCTTATCAACAATGTGGGCAAGGTGATGGTCCAGGGAGGCGGTACATTTGGCACGTTTATGGCCATCGGCACTGGGATACGCTGCTGATCCGCCAGCCGGCATTTTCATTTAGTTACTAAACACGAAACCTAATCCTCACTCCAATCTTGTTTAAATTACGCTAAGTTATTTCAATAATAAGAGATGTTAACCGAAGCCAAGCTCCTTGTGTTCCCCAGTTGACTTACCCGCCACGTCTACGAGCAGTCCATCCAATGGGTGGGTTTTGGCAAACTCGATCTTCTCGCCAAAGGAGAGGTGATTAATGGTGTGAGAGAGCTTTACGTTGCTAAACTGGAAGTCATGGATGTGAAACTGACGCATTGAGAAGCTCTTGCCGGGCGCAAAGTGAAAGCTGCCGGCCATGCGGTTCACCTCCAGGTGGCCCTGTATGCGGCAGCCCTCCTTGAAGGCATCCTCATCGCTGCGCTTGTACTTTCCCTTGCACTGCTCAATCTTGTCCACCTGCACGGTCCACTTGCGCAGCCGGTAAGCGTCCAGGACCTCCTCGCAGGTGTTGCAGCAGCTACAGGCGAGGGAAAGTGTGAATTATATTAGGTAGGAGCCTGAGACTGTCGAATATCATCTAGTTCTTACTGCGTAGCATTGTACTCTGCCCCGTAGCAACTGCCACAAGTCACGTTCTTGTTAGGCGGCGAGACAGCCACAATCTCCTTGATGGGCGTCTCCTTTAGCGGCTCCCCATTGAGGTCCAGTCGATGCTTGAAGACATCGTGATCCACCCGCAGGTGTGTGTCGCCCGAGGAGTCCATTGCGTCCAGGGAGATGTAGTTGCAGGCCAGGTTGTGCAGGGTAACATCCAGATTGATGCGCAATTTGTGGCCTCGGGTGGTGTCCACGAACAGCTCCTCGTGCAGGGTGGGCTGTATGTAGCTGAGGAACTCGAGAAAGATGAGCAGGCTAATGATGCTGGTGCTTATTATGGTAACTGAGAAATTGGGAAAAAGCCGGTGGTTAGGGTTGTCGAAATCAATTCGCTATTGGGAGCACCCACCTGCGGCGCCGCCCACTGTTCGAACGCTGAAGTCGTCCAGGGTCCTTGGATACGCGTCGAGGCGTCGCAGCACATCGGCAAACTTCATTTTGAACACAGAAAAACACACGGAAAGACGAACTCTAAACGTAAACAATAAAAATTACATCTTTTCCTAGCGGCGGCAAGTGACGTGGTGCTGCGCGCCTTGCCAGATTGTTGATGTTGCCCAAAAACAGCTGTTCGCGATTGATGTCACAGAGCTGCCGGACTAACGAAAAGTGTGGCTACCGGTGCCACCGTTAAATTTGAAGATTTTAGGGAAGGGTTTCTACCTTTAGAGGGGTTTCCTCAAAGAACAGCTTGTTTTGTGCATAGTTTTCTTTTACCTAATGGCAGAGCAGAACCTTTAGGTTTAAAATGTTAATTTAATCAAATTGATTAGAAATCTAGCAGCTCTTTCTTCTGTTTGAAGTGTTTTAAAGTTCGAAAATCGTTTTTAACTAATAAGAGGCTTTAAAGTCTCCTTTTTAAACTAGAATATTAATAATAATTCAATATTATGAGACATTGAATTATTATTTAAATATATGTGCTTGATTAGCTTTATTTTGCAGAAGACTATTTCTTGCAGTCACCGAAAGAAACTTTTATTTCTATTAAGTTTCATTTCTTTGAATTTAAATGTCTTTAAACACCTTTATAGTATTTACTTGAATTGCTTTTCTTAGTTTGTAAACTTGTAAACTATTTTTTCTGGCTTTATCCTTCAGTAACTGGGCACTTTTCCCCATTCATTACGCATACGTCACGTTGGCCCAGCGATAATTAGGACCTCCGCCGCGTCTGACCCGCCCTTTCCAATGGCCGCGCATAATGTTTAATAGTGTTGTCATGTCTTGGGGCTGTGGTTGCGCATACATTAGGCCAAAGCCATCCCGCCCGCCATTCTTCCACACCCTTAACCCGTTGCTCCTGCTGCTGCTGATGCTGCTGCTGCTGCTGTGGTCCAGGAGACCGCGTCTAATTTTATAATACATGTTAAACAGATGAAAGGTTAATTGAAAGGAACCACAAGTTTCGACAGCCCACGCTTGGCTTTTAGGGGTTGCAACCCCCAATGCCCCCACCAGTCCGCCCGACTGTCCTCCGCCAAAGGCAAGAATAATAGGAGTCTGTGGGCACATCCCAGGGGATTTCGGTTAGAGTTAAAAGTTTTCGCTTAAATATAAATCACCAAATGGCTTGCCGCTTGACTGATTGAAGCCAAAAACCCAAACCAAGAACCCAGAGGACGAACCCTGGATATCCATGCAGGGTCACAAATAATTGCGTGTGTAGAGGTGTACGAACATGCCGCGACTTTGTGTAATTACCAATTAAGTTCAAGACCCCGGCAGCTGACTTGCTTTGTTCCTAAAGCACTCTCGAGTTTGCCATTGTATCTCTTTTTTTCTTTCTCGTCCTGCTGACCTTTTCCCACCCTTTCTTTTTTTTGCAATTACCTGAACGAGAAATCTGTGAAATCGGGCAAGGCAGCTGGAGCAGATGACAAAGATTAGCTAGCGGTAATTTTTCTTATTTCTTTCTAAATTGGAGTAAATGGATTGGGAAGGGTATGAGAGGGATTATATGACTGACGGATAATCATTTGAAGGTTCTGAAGATGTTATATCATAAAGAAATTGTTGTGGATTTAGGATATGTTGAAATTGCCCTAATAAGTATGCTACGAAATGTAACAACCTTGGAAAGTATAGATAAAAGGATGTTTTTGTAGGAGAACTCGACTTCAAATACTATGACCTATTGCCTCTTCTACACCCAAACCTTTAATATGATCTAAACTCTTCTTAAGAATATAATTCTTTCAGTTTTTCGTTTCATCCGGGACAGGTCATAGTCCTTTTCTGTTATGGCCATAGGGCATTCGAGTTTTTGCCAAGGCATCATTTCGGCCATTTGCCTCGACACCCCACAGCCAACCCAGCCAACCCAGCTACCTTTCCCCCCCGTCTTATCTGGCCGCTAATTTGCATTTCTAACCATTTCGCTCTAACCAATTCGCGTCATTTCTTATTTGAAACAATGAGCCCAACAGCAGCCAGAACAAATAACGGAGAAGGAGTCATTGTGCTCCGGCTTTGCAGGCAATAAAAGACTCCGGAGACAAAAGAGCCGGAGAGAGCGTGTCAAGAAACTTGGACCCGGACGGACTGGGACTGGGACTGGGACTAGGACGAGGAGGAGCTGCAGGAGCAGGGTATGGAGAAAGCAAAAGAAAAGGCAGAAAAGAAGTTGGCGTAAAGCAGCTTAAACAATCAGGACTGCCTAATGGATATTGACACTTTAATGCCCTGGCCACCGACTCAGGCTCCAGTTTGGATTCTGATTCTTTCTTCGAATCCTGCACTGCAAATTTAAAATTATTATAAATTAATATACAACTTAGACTGGGATTAAACTTGGTGCTTGAATAATATACTTAAAAGTTGCTTGGAATATTTAAAGAACGAAGTTTATAGCTATTTTTTGGTTCTGTATAATTTAGTGAAGAGTGCCTCAAGTTTTAAGCGATAATGGGGCTTTAAAAATAATATTTAATAAGTTTTTAAATTTATTTAAACTATTTATACAACTAATTCAAAGATATTGGTAATAAAATCAGCCAAAAAGGCTCAGAAAAAAATCTCTACATTTGTGGCAGGCTCTGCACTTAAAATTCCCAAGTAAGAATTCAGTTAGGGAAACTATTACTGCAACAAATATGTACATATGAACATAAGAATTTATAATAATTTTCTTCTTATAGAACATAAAAATACATGTCTAATAAATACCCCAAAAATGCTCCCCGTTGATCACTAAATATTTATCTGTGTGTAAATTTCAAATTGTTAATGGGGAGTGGTGGGCATCCCTGGGAGAGACGGCAGGATCCATCCGTGCAGATGTCCTGCCCTAATTCGCTTCGGTTTTCAGCTCCTTCATACATACACATTTTTTTTTGCCATGGGCCACAAATTCTTTGGTTTAAACAAAATTGCAGTGCCGAAATTAATTATAGAGCCGCCGCACCCGGGCCATATTTAATTAAACGTGGACATTTTAAACTTGGAACCAAACGGAAACTCAACTGAACCGCCCAAGAAACGTGGAACCAAAAGGCGTAATTAATTAGTAGAGACGTGCCAAATAATTGCGGGTAGAAGTAACTTTTTTCCTATTTTTTGTCAGGGACTCCTTTATTATTTCGCTGGTCAAGGAATGTTTCAATTACGTGTATTGCTGGGCTTTTTCGGGGTGATGCTTGGCAGGACTAAACTTTTGTGCCACCTGGAAGGGGCGAAGGGGAGAGGGCAGGTGGAAATTAATTAAATTAGCAGGCGCGCGTCATTACGGAAGAGTGTCGCGCAAGGACTTGAAATATTTTGTGCCATTGCCATTACCTTTTTGCCGGCATTTCCTGTGTCACTACCTCAAACCCTCACAGAAAGCCCCCCAAAAATTGCCGAAAATGGCCGCTGTGAAAATTCGCATACATAACCCCCAACTTCCGCTGGCTAAAACCGAAAACGTCATTTCCGACAAATTAGTCCAGTCAACTGTGCCACGATATATTGTGCTGGGAAATATGTGCAGGCAGTGTGTGTGTGCGTGTGTGTGTGGCTAAGTGTATGGAATGAGCAAATTCCTGGTGTTTCAGTGAACGATTTCAAATCGCTGGCCACGTTTTAAGCATATTTCCTGGTTTCAGGATGCAAAGCATTCGCTCTTTGCAGCTCCATTTGGCGACAAATGTTTCGAAAGCGTTTCGAAAATTCGCCACTTCCCTGGCCTCTTTATGGCTCTATCATTTATGTGTGCATCCCCATAATGGTTTCTTCTGCTCGTTACTTTTAATTGTCGCGCCTATTAATTGCATTTGCAATGCGTTATAATTAGTGGGGCATTATGGAACCATATTCCCCGTCTCCCCAGCACTCGATTCTCCTAAATTGGCATCGAGGAGGTGGAGTGTGCGAAACAGATTTAAAATGTAAATGTCAAATGAAGTTAATTCTGTAATATTCACGATATTTAATGACAAGGAATGGGTTGTGGTGGTCTTAATGGATAAGGTAAATGGTTTGTTTATGGCTTTAAGGAAATGGGTTCTGAGGCGACTTAATTTCTTACAAATTGTAATTTTATAGAATTTTAATGTTGAAATGAACTGTATTTAATTTGATTTAAATTAAAGTTACAGGACAATAATGGTTTAATTAATTAAAAACAAGAAAGAAACCTAACTTCGCGAAACCGAATGTAATATATTGATGCTGTTCAATAATTTATATGAAATGACTCATTTATAGCGTTTCAAAGCTTTTTACTAAAACTTTACTGACAAGGGTATTATAATCAAAATAAAAATAAATGTATATATTTTATAAAATATATAAATATATATTTTTCGATTATTTTGGTAAATCCAACTGTGCAACTATCTTTTTTCTTAATATTTAATATAATATATATTCATATATTTTATAAAACATATAAATATATATATATTATCTAAAAGATAGTTGCACAGTTGGATTTACCAAAATAATCGAAAAATATAGACTTTACATTAGTTTTGTACAATGATATTTAAAAATAAACTTATGTTTTTTTTTTTGCACAGTTCTGTATATCAAAATAGCGATTAATTGTAATATATATTGCAATCTTAAAGCACCGAATTATATATCAGCCATAGTGTCAAATATTCATAAACCTTGATATTGATTTTAACAATTAAAATACCTATTTTAATCTTTTTTAAGAACCGCCCTTATTAACATTCTTATTTTGTATTTTCCTCGGATATAGCATCTTAAATGAAATAATTAAAATGCATTGATTGGTAAGAATGGAAAAAATGTGCAGCTTTTCCATATTTCCGGACTCTTTTTAAGCCCAATCTGGAAATCGGTCTCATTCGATCCTTTCACAAAGTCCCATTGCCGGCTGCACTTTAACCATTTTGTGGGATGGACCGCAACGACAATGGGCACCTTTTATGCAGACAATGGCGGGGGTGAGAAATAGATGAATGGGCGGCGCTCACAACCCTTAACCCCCCTTTGCGTGTGTGTGTTTGTGAGGTCGTCCTCGGGTTTTTCGCCTATTTTTGTTTATTCGCAGTGTGGAAACAATTTTTTGTATTTTTTTTTGTTGTGTTTCACAACCGCCCGGGTCACGTCAACAGAAGTGCATACTTTTGTTGTCGCTGGCGATGCTGCTGCTGCTGCTGCTGCCGACCAGCAACATGAAAAATTATTTACATAAATATCCGCGCTGTCAATTGTGTGTTGTGGCATGTAAAGTGACAGTAGCAGCGCAAAATGGCGTCGCTGCCTCGGCCTCAGTCGACGCTGTACGTGACTGCACATTTTTTTCGCCACTCGCCGCCCCCCCCCGAAATGTGGGCGGGGCTATCAAATGCAAATGCAACGTACATGTCCCTGCACAGGGAGAAATAATCAGTGTATCATTACACATTTTCTAATTAATTAAATAAGTGATATATTTAATTTTTGAAAGGGTAAAAAAATATTTTCCACTTTTAGGTTAAATAAAACTAATAATTAAACTAGTAATATGATGGCTAAATATTTAATAAATTATGCAATTCTATATCTATTAAATCCTCGTCAAAAAATATCCCATTTCACACACATTTCTAGTTTGGAAATAATTCATATCATCACCTATAACAAATTATTTCTCCAAGTGTTTCTGAATAATGGTCTGTTGGTGGGAAATTGTGGGTGGGTTTTCGAGGGGGGAGGTGTGCGGTGTGTCAGTGGCGGTCAGACGTCAACGTTATGGCTGCCAAAGTTTTCAATTTTCCACTTAATTGCTTTCAATTAAGCAAAGAGTCCTCTTTAGTCCCCCACACGAACTCAACTCGACTCAACTTGACTCGACTCGACTCAAGCCCCACCCCACCGCCCACTATCCACTCATACATGCATTCATACACACATATGAGTGTGCGGGTGAGTGTGTTTGTGCGCCTCGTTATGTCCGTTCAATTAAATTACACACCAAAGCGCTGCACTGCACCGGAGTCCTGCGAGTCCTGCGAGTCCTGCCCGTCCGTCAGCTCGCATCAGTCCAGCCCGCTCGTGTCACAGCCTCTGGAAAGGACCTCGCCGCATTGTTATCATTGTCAAGAAGCTGCACTGCCTGCGCCTGCTGGCAGAAAACCTTTTTCAAACTGGTTGACAGTGGTCTCAGGTTCATAATGTCCTTTGCAGGATATTATAATTTAATTCAGAAGTTTGCAAAGCAGTAAAGGGGTTATTTTTGATCTCATGAAGCATATATATTATGATCAACCGATCAAGAACTGCTTACTTATTTTTTCTACATTTTAAAATAGTTAATTTAAATTGTAAAATTTAAGAAAAAATTTGTATTATTGTAGTTAAACTTGATATGAACGTTTATTAAACGTAAAAAAACTAACACTGCAAAGATTTCTGTATTAGAATATTTCCATAAACATTAAAAGGTTAAGCATTGTTTCAAGTAATCTTCATATTTTAGGTTTTTCTATCGGGAAATCTAATGACAAAAAGCGAATGATTGTCAAGCGTTAAATATATTCTGATTGATACAAATTTGTACTAATTATGTCTACAATTTAATCATAAAATGTTTCAAAAATTTAAACGAATATTAATTTGTTATATTTTTAATGTTGTATGCTTTTTGTTATTATAATACAAACCAATACAAAAAAGTTTTCCACACTGAAATGAATCTATGTTTGGCTTAGTTTTGATATATTTCAAATTCGGTTTTTTAACTTGGCTTCCTAAATCTTTGTAACTTATCTAATTGGGAGTTCTATTTGACTGCAAACCTTCATAATTAGACCTTTTTTAAACGAGTTACAAATACGCAAAATAAACATAGAGTTAAGTCCGGTTAATTTTCGTTCAACCCAATCCCTTGTTGACCTTATTCAGGCCACTGTGCATTCACTGTTCACCCGCACTGTTCAGCTGGGCTTCTCAGAGGTTTGTTGTTTGTTTGCTGGTCTGTTTGTTTGTTTGTTTGTTTGCCGGGGATGTTGCGATGCTGCGTGTGTTTTTGACAGTAAGCAGGGGCTTGTGGGTGCCCTGATTGTTGCACTGCCGCCCCCGCCCATGTGAAAAGAGAGCAAATGGGGCAAAGGGGGCAAAGGTCACCGGAGCCAGGCGAGAAGCGAGGCGAACAAATGAACAAATAAACAAGCAGAACGCTTTCCCGGCCCCCAAACTCCTTTGAGCCGTACCTTATCCCATGGCACAATATGCAAAAGAGCGTATAATGCAACTGTCTGGATTCCCAAACTCCCATTTCCAGTCTCGCTTTTCGCTTTTTTCTCGCAGTGTACAGCGGTGCTGGGAAATGTAGGTGTTTTTTAAGGATATTTTAGGGTTTCTAAAGAAACTCTGGAGTTTTCAACTTGAATAAGTTGTAATATTATTGATGAAAATTATATGCTAATAATCTTACTGGGAAATATGTTTTAATATCTCTTTTCTACATATATAAAATATTAAATTAAATCTATGTCAAGCTTGCCCTGGTTAAAATATATAAAACCATATGATTTTGCTTCTTTCCCAGTACTTAGCTCCATTTATTCTATTTCCACTGCCTTCTCAAGACTATTATTCCCTGAAACGTATGCAAAAAATGCCTTAAAACTATATTTTTAAATAAGTTCTTAATGCATTTATTCAACGCCCTGCTATTATGTTGACCACAACTGTCTGAACTGAGGTGTACTTAACAGCAAGTGCTGCATGTGCGGTTGGCTAATGCCAGGGAAAGTCTCACACTCTGCAGCCGACAACTGACCAGGCCAAAAAGACCCGGAAACCATCCTTTTGCCAGGACCAAAACCACCCCACACACGCACAGATTTCGACGCCTTTGCCCAGGAAGGGCAAAAGGATATTTTAATTACATTTACGCAAAATTCCAAAATTGAATAAAGCCATGGTCGTCAGGTGAGAGTGTGCGGAATGAGTCTGTGTGTGTGTGTGGTGAAGGGGAAAACTGAATTGGAGGCTCAATCCCTTAAGCTGCAATGTAAACAAGTGAAAAGCATTACTAAGACAGCAAGGAAATCTGTTTAAGGTTATTAAACAGCCATGACTGACTGCATTACACTGGGACTCCTACTGCTCCTACATCCTTCCTCTTCCTCGTTTCGCATTGTAATTACACTGACACTGGGATGGAGGGATGGAGGGGATTCCCCGTAAATTGCTCATTTACTGGACACTGGGATGCGGCATCGGCATTGGACGGCTGTCTGGAATCCGGTCAAGTGTGGATAAGTCTCAAACAATGAACAGGCCCGGGTCTGGGATTGATTTGTGTGGAATGCGGAAGTGACACTCTACGGAGAGGTGGGCATTCTCGGACTTAAAATATCACCTAGACTACATGCAGCTCACTGCAAATGGTTACTAGCATTGCTTTCCTATTACTATCTCTAATAAAGATTAATTGCAAATAATTATTTATAAATTATATGCGTAATGTATACTCTTTTTTATCTATTAGAATACCTATTTTGTAAGTAATGCTTATTAGAAATATATGCTCTCTTATGCTATGTACTTCAGTGGAACTATAAATCCTTTGGCAAATCTGATTTCAGTTCATTTTATTGGCCCGCGTAGGTTGGACACATTTCAGCACTTACCCCTGGTCAGAAGGGGGTCGGATGGGATCTTGGCCAAAACCCACTGCCCACTCCAGGGCCACCTACATGCGGCACAGCAGTTGGCCAGAACCGAGGAAAGCAAAGCGAAGCGAAATGGAAACCCAACCCATTGGAAATCACACAGGAAAAAGTGACTATAGTGAAGGAAATAGTGTTTAGAGAATTACTGACATTACAAATATTTTATAACCACATAAATTTTTCAAATATTTTTAATAATATAATAATACATTAAGCCTTTAATAAATATTTTATTAGCAAGGAAAGCGAAGCGAAATGGAAATCACACAGGAAAAAGTGACTGTAGTAAAGGAAATAGTGTTTAGAGAATTACTGACATTACAAATATTTTACAACCACATAAAACTTACAAATATTTTAAATGATATAACAATATTTTAAGTTTTAAATAAATATTTTTTTTAGCGAAGAAAGCGAAGCGAAATTGAAACCCAACCCATTGGAAGTCACACAAGAAAAAGTGACTATTGTAAAGGAAATAGTATTTGGAGAATTACTAATATTAAAAATATTATAAAACCACATAAAACATTCCAATATATTTAATAATATAATAATATATGAAGCCTTTAATAAATATTTTATTACATATTTATACTATAGATTTTTTTACATATTTATTTGGCAAGTTTTAAAACACTCTTATTAGAAAAACAAGGACCTATGCAAGACTTCTATGTAATATAAAGTAACTTTTAATCCTCCCTACACTTATAGAAAAAATGTAAGCTGATAACTTGCTTAATTTAAGAGTATAAAATATTTGAAATTATACCAATTTTCCCTCAGTGTGAGGAGGCTACGTAACAGGAACCCGCTGCTGAGAGGCTGAAAGCCTAATCGAACACGTTTCATATGACTGCGGCGCTAAAGATTACATTTTAATCTCTCTGCATAGCTATCTCGCTTTCGCTTTAGCCTTGTCTCCCTCTAAGCCCCCTTCTTCTACCTGGACTTGTGCCTTGGAATAGCAACTAATCAATGGCCAGTACTTGATTTTAACTTGCTTGTAATTGGGCGGCGATGGAGAGATTCGAATGGCGACGACAGCCTTGGCGATAAATGTCCGAAAAATTCTAGACGCGTACACTATATACCCCTCTCTTTTCTATTTCTGTGTGTGTGTGAGTGTGTGTGTGTGTGTCGTCCGGTGTGAAATTACCGTTTAATGAAAAAAGCTCCAGCAGTTTTTCCCGCAAGGAAAAATAAAGGAGAAAAATAAACACACACAGAGAAAAGATATATTCCTTGACATTTGAAAACTTTAAAAAAATAAAAGAGGTCTCTCTATATAGAGAGTCTATGATGATACAATAATAATAATCTTTAATAAAAAAAAATTTCAAAATGTAGTCCAAAAAGTGAGCATTAAACAAAATTAATTGGTAATTATCTAATTTGATTTGTTTTATAAAGGTAAAGGTAATATTATCCTCTATTGAGCATGATCTTTTTACAATAATTTCGAAAATATAGAAAAAAAAAAATACATCATCAAGTTATTATGATGTATTTTTTGCTATATTTAATACCTTTTTAATATACCGAAAGAAATACATAAGTTTCCAGCCAAAAATCTTAAAATTTCTAATTATTCTGACGGATTGAAATATATTAACTTGTCCCTAAATTCGTACTCGGGAATTTTAGATGCAAAGCCTGCAGCAAAAAGCGTAAAGAGATTAAATCCTCTGAAGTAAGCTACGTTTGATTATATTATATTTTTTTGTATTTATTATTGCATTAAAAATTAAGATAATTATATTATTCAACACAATTAATCCCAGTGCTTGATGTTCAGAATCTGTAAATACCAAACCCATCTACCGACAAAGTTATGCAACATTCTGGAGGCAGGGGTCTTGGCCGATTTGTCCCGAACGCCCCTGGGCACATTTTTTGGCCCATAGTCTCACAGTTGGCATCATCGCCATGGCCATCAGATTCGGGAATAGGAATAGAAATCGGAATCAGAAACGTTGAGAGCCGAGCGCGTAGGTAGCCAGATATTTTCCACACAGCAAATGCTGGAAAATTGCCACCGCTGCAAACTCACACACAAACCTAGACACTCGCACACACAGCACGTGACAAGGTGAAATAAAATGAGAAGCTATCAGCGGATGGCCGCAGGTTCGGTTTGCCATTTGCAGTTCGCAGTTACAGATACGGATGGCACACACAGCGGAAGATACATGACGATACAACATCTTATTAGTTTTTAGTGCGGCCCAGTCGGGCTCTGCTAGATGGTTTTAGCATTGAGCATCCCAACGGTAGCCGTTGCAGTTGCAGTTGCAGTTGTGAAATTTGCATACCAGTCGGAGCGAATATTCCACGGGCCACCGGTGACATCTTATTGCATTCCTCAGTGTCAGAGGCTTTATTGGTTTTCCCGAGGAGCCACAGGTTGCGCTCTGTGATTACAGATAGTCTAGAGGTTGTTTACTCTGAAGGATAACCTTTAAGGTTTTGCTATGTCCTATATTTATGTTCCTATATTTATTAAGAAAAAATAAGTAGTTCTGTATTGAGAACCTGTATAAATATAATTATATATTTCTATTAAATAAATTACATAAAAATCAGACACTGACAAATGAAAACTAACCATTCTCGAGACTAGAAAGTTAATTCTTGACTCATTTAATGGGAAAATTTCTTATTAAATTAAAGATATAGCTCCAGAAATAATACTGATTGAATCTTTGTTTATTAACTAATCTAATTTCCTAATTTGTTATATTTTAAATAATAATAGGAACATTTATTGAAAATATTAAACCCAAAAAAAAAAGAAAACCATCTAATCCGACCCCTGGAAGACGATTAACCCTTCCACAACCTTGATTACTTGAGACCCCTTAACCGGCTACTGCCACTTCCCTCAATGACAGTTAACCCATGGCAATTGCATTACCGACCGAAACCGACACCATCGGCCGACAGAAGGATAAACCCTATTAACCTTTGGATCTGCCAATGTTAACTAGAAGCTACGGGGGGCACTTCCTCATATCATCATCGTCCTGCTGTTGCCATTCGCGATCCTCCGTGGTGTTGCTTTTATTGCAGCTGCCTTCGTCTTGGACTGAAGCTCCTGCGGTCGCACTTTGCACAATTTACGTGCACATAAATTACCATTAATTAAATATTTCTGCGCTAATGCCATCCGAACGGGAGGGGAGCCAGAGCACCAGTCTCCCCTCCCCGGTAATCACGGCAACTTTTGGTCAGAAAAGTGGACTTCTTTAAACCGACAAGTGACACGGACACCGAGAACTGCAATATGCACTGGCAGAAATTGTAAGGAAATTCAGGGTTTACAAGTTATGGGTTATATATAGTTAATAGATTTGTGAGTTAATGGGATCAGTAATGGGTCAGTCATATTTTTAAATACTTTTAAAAATATCTAAATAAATAGGATATATTTATTTCTTCTTGTGCAAACTTCAACCCATACAGCTAAAGACGTTCATTAGGCTTAATGTAGCGGAGCAGTCGTATAAAGTGGGCTTCCCCTGACTCTTTCGTACCTCCTCGGTCCCTTTTTGCATATGACAAACGCGCAGGCGCGTGGCCTCAACGAGATACCGGCGGAGCTACCACCGGCTACCAGGCCTCCTCTCCTTGGGGCCTTTAAATTTATGGAATTATGAATAATATTTTAAGAGGGCCCCGAGGGCGGCCGCCACCGGGCACTGGGACTTGTGACTGCGACTGCGACTTCCACTGATACTTAAGCCCAAAGCCAGGAGGAGAGAGAAGTCGGCGGACTGTCCGACTGAAGTCGGCTTCAAGTCCAAGTTGGGTTAGTTCTGCTGGCTGATTGCTCGAGACGGTGACGAATCGATTGATGTCTCGCTTTGAATTATCACGTCGCTTGTCTTCGGCAACTTTTAACAAGGCCATATCCCGTCAGCACACTGAGCGAAAAGTATTGCTCAATAAATGTGTGTAAATATAAATAGGGTTGGACAATTTAGCGAGAGGCAAAAAACAGATAAAATGTATCTTATTATTGCATTGACTACATCGTAAACTCTGATGTATCGATATTTTTAAAAATGGAAATATATTGTATTTAACTTTAATTTAAATAAATATATATTATGGAAACTCTTTGAAAAAATCTATTTAATTTATTTGTGCCTTGTTTGATATTATCAATAATATCAGAAAATGTTCATAGATTTAGTTTCCATTTTTCAAAATATATTTCAAATATTAGATTACATATTAGATAATATTATACATATGTATATTTAATTTGTATTATTCTTAAATATATAAATATGTATATATTATGTAATATGATATATATATTATATGTTTGTATATTAATTTATATACATCAATCTATTTATTCCACAGAAATTGCAAAATATGGATTTCCTTATTGACTTGAACGTAATTACGTTTCTTAAATACATATTTAAATTGGGAAAAATTAATAATTATTAATTTTAAATAATTATTTGAAAAGTCTTCTCTGTATATAACTTTTTAACTTGTTTAAGTACTTGTCTAAGTTAAGACTGAGATCTAACTTATTTTATTTATAAGTTAATATAATTCAGCATCACCAGACGAGTCAATTTAGTACTGTTTTAAGCCTCTAGATATTCGCTTTTTAAGCTATAAACCTTTCTTAATAATTCCCAACTTCTATTATTTTACTATCCATAATAATTCCCACTTGAAAAGTGTCTTTTAAATTCCTCAACTATTCCTCAAACTTTTCTTCAGTGCCTCCCCATATATATATATAAATATATATAACCCCATAGATGCTATATCTGTTCCTGTCGTGCGCTGCATTTTTGATGAAAATCACTTATAATCCCATCAACATTCCCCATCTCGCTCTCCAATTGAAAGTTAATGTCTTTGCCTTCCGGGGAGTGGGAGTTGCAGACTTTTCGGATCTCTGGGAGTTATGGCCGATTTATTGGGGGGAAAGGGACTTTGTGGAGTCGGAGGCCCAAAACTTCGACTCTGTGTGTCTTTCGCCTCGTCTGTTGCTTTTTATTGATGATGTCTTTGTTTATTTGTTGTTCTCATGTTGTCGCATTGTTTGTTGCTCTTTGTCGCTGCCGAGGCTGTCTTGTGTGTTCTCGTTGGACGCGCTTCAGCAATTTGTTGTTATATTTACTATATTTATGTATCAAAAAAATAAAGAAAAAGCGAAGCAAACACATCAAACGCCAATGCCAAGGCGAGCAGTGAGCACTAAATAATTACCGAACAACATCCGGTGCTACGCCAAGGAGGAAATCAGGGGGACTCCCCTACTCCTGCCCCGCTAGTCGGGAGTTGACAAAGTGCTTCACTTAATATCGCATGACGTCGCTGGCATCCAAGGCGAAAGACTGCCTGTAGTATTTTTTGATTCTTCTCCTTTCGGAATTATAAACACATTCACTTATTCCTGACGAGGGCGAGAAGAATTTTCCACGCCGAAGGGATTAGGGGAATGTTTAGTGCCAGCAGATGGGCCCTAAAATAAACTCAAACTTGAATGTTTTGAATCAATTTAGTGATATGATCACTCGGAAGTTGTAGAGTTTGGAAGATTTTCTATAACAGAAATTAACACAATAAATGCAGACAATTTTAAGCTTAATTTAAAGCAATTTGTCGACTTTCTTGTTAAATCTAGGTAAACCCTTTAATTTCTGTATGAAAATGAAATATATTTCAGATAGATTAAGTCTCTATGATTAGCAGACAAGTGCAACAGGTTGTTTGTTTGATCTGTTTTACTTTTCTACCCTAAAATTAATCAGCAAACTTTGCAATTGATCTAAATTTCGAATTCATAAATTAAAGCTATTAAATTAAATGCATATAAATTTATTTAAAATATTTAATAAGCTGTCATTAAATCATACCGCTTCTAAAGCTTATAAAATCTACAAAACCTCTGCAAGTTTCCAGACTCCAAACTTCATAATTGCCTTCACTAATATTGGCACTAATCGCCAAATAAATCACCTCACAAGACACATACCACGCCCCCTAAAAAGCACAACAAAAATATATATAATAAAATCGAAATGCTAAGCGAAAATTCCTTTGAAAAAAAAAATAATCCATAGCCATATAAGCATGGCATGCCGTGTATTTTTCTTGTCGGTTACGGTATTTGTTTTTCGTTGACATTTCGCCATATGATTTCCATAAGCTGCCACAGCCTCGACGGCGGCTGTTTTGGACAAGTATTTGGAACCACTCGCGCACATCGCACATCGCACATCGCACATCGCACATCGCACATCGCACATGTTGCTGCTTATTTTTGGGATGCGGGATGTGCGGCCAACATACACAACAACACCAAACACACACACAGCAATCACAACACGCAACAAACACAACAACAAATCCTCGCGACACCGCAACGCACTTAGTTAACGACGTCGACAGAGCAGCCAGCCGAGGCAGCGATCCACGGCGTCAGCTTGCAGTGACAATTGTCAATGAAGTTTCCGTAATAAATTCTCGTCTTTCGGCTGTCTGTGCCACGACGGCCTCCCATTCACCCCCCACCCCCCTTGATTTTCCCCGGGTTTTTCCCTGGTTTTTCCCCCTCTTGGAGCAAGCGACTAACTTGACACGTTTGGCGGTTCCCCAAGTGTTGCTGAGTGACAGAGATGCTGGGCTGGTATTTCAGAACGATTTGTTTAAGTGAAAAATAAAGGTGAATACAACATAAGTTATATGTTTATAAAAATATTATATATTTATGATGTCCTTTAAAAAATTTAATTTTAATCGGATCATAAACTTGGGAGTTTTTATACCCAAGTTGGGTATTGTAATTTAGGTGGGAAGTTTGACTATCGACCTAATAAAACATATATATTAATGATAAGCATCAACAGGGGAGTCAATCTAGCCACCTGAAGAAGAAATAACATTTTTAACAAATTTTTTCTTATTTTTGTAAGAAGTTACAATCGAATATTGGCAAAAGGTTTAATTTTTGTTTAATTTTAAATAAAGTATGTAGATTTATTAATCGAAGAAAAACTAACATATAATAAATGCCATCTTGGCTTATTTATGATTTTTTTTAGACTTGATTTGTTGAAAAAATTATCATACAAAAATATTGATAAATATCTATTCAAAAACTGTGAATATCTGAAGCTTAGCTATGATCGCTTTCCGATTTGATCCTATAACTAGGATATATAAACTTCGCACTCTAAATAAACTTAGTTATATCTTTCTTAAACCATTTAAAAGGATTTAATATTTAAAATATCTCGTATCAAAAAAGATATAAATCCTTATAAAGGAGCCTTAATATAGCCAGAAAACCAACCCGTATCGGGCTGCACTAGAAAAGTATCTGTAAGTGTGTGTCTCTGGATTGCATGCAACTCAGATGGATCGCAGGGAGAAGAAGAGGAGCAGTCCACGGATCGTTTGCCACGCCACGAGGATTTGGTGTTGCGGCTTTTTATGAGGATCAGCTGCAGTTGTGGCCACTATAAAGCAAACACAACACCGATGACTGAACTGCATATACCCTCTAGAACCCCGAACACATAAGGGAGAGAATCCTAGACTTAAGTCAACTTTGGAGTTGTTTACGAGGCTGTAAATCAGGTGACAGATATGTGCGAACTATAGTTTCTGGATAGTCGGGTTAAGAGGGAGTCTTGGTAGTTATTTATAGATATAAAAATAAAACTTAAAAACTATTGGTGTGCTTTATGACAATTCTATTAGAATTTAATGGGTAAAGCAGACCAATTTTATAAGTTTTCATAAGGTTTTTACTTCTTTTAAATTAAAAATTTCTCTATAATTTCCCTGGACTTTCCCTTAAGTAAAGCTACCCTCTTTTCAGAGAGTAAAATAAACACTCGACTGGATACGCTTGGCGGCTGAATGATGGCAAAAGTTGGTCTTTTAATATGCAAAATTCACAGCATTAATTACACTTGCTGCGAGTCGTTCGCAATGTCTTTGAAGCAGCTAACAACATGGCTGCCTCCTTATGGCCTCCTTATAAATAGTATGTATTTTCCAAATCGGGGGATGGCAAAAAAAAAAAACAAAAAAAAGGGGTTCCCGGCTAGCGTTTCCCACTCAATTACCTTGACGCTCTGCGCCCGTTGGTGGCATAAATCATTTACCATAAAAACGTCGCCTTGTCTACACTTTTCCTTTTCGTGTGCCAAAAATAAGCAAAGCCCGCTTACGAAACACTCAGACTTCGGAGGAGATCGAACAGGGACCGCGGTCTCCTCCATTCAATAATAATATCGCCAAATACGAGAGGGGGGAATGTAGCATGTTTCCAATGTCTATTTTTGGGCGTCGCACGTTTGTGTTTTACTCTTTTTTTGGGGATAAATGTCCGAGGCGGAGAGTCGCAGAGCCTCGGCTTGGGGGTCCCCTGTCTCCGGTTGTGGCATTCATAAATATTCCCAGGCGAGCGTTGAAAAGTTGCCGCGACCAAAGTTGGCCACAAATTGTTTTCCACAACTGTTTTCCGTTTGTGTAGTGTGTGTTGTGTGTTGGCTGCCCCCCTTGGCGGTGATTTTGCGCAACTCGGTTGCACGCTCCATAATTCAATCAATTAATATCATTATTATTATTGACTGGCCATTGTTTGCCCGGCCCTGACTCTTGGGTAATTAATTACAATAATTAGAATTTAACAAGCCGTGTTTCGGCCACCCACCTCCCTCCCGAAAACGCCATCATCTCCTCCTCCTCAGCCTCCTTGAACAGCTGTCAGCCATCATCGGCAGGGAATTCCTCTCGGATTTCATTTGTTTCCCCTTCCAGTATTTTCATTTTTTAAGTGCAACACACTGGCAGAGCTCACAAATTTGTTCAGTGAGGCAGGACAGCCTTCAATTTGTTTATTTATTTTCTATTTGTTTTTGTTTTTCTTCTTTTTTGTGGGGGGAAAAGACGATGTCTTTTCTGGGGGGTACGTTGAGCCGTTTTCCCTGTGAATTTATGGTGGGAAATACTTTTGGACCTAGTGGCTTTGTTTATATTTTGTATTTAGTTGCGACAAATCAAATGCTTAAGAGATTGAAAAAATGTGTTTATAATAAGGCAGCTAATGGGCGGAAAACCACGAAATAAAGGGGTCTGGGGATATCGCTTACAGTGAGGGAGTTTTCTTTTAAAGAAATCTGTTTGGCATTATAGCTCGTGGGAAGTGGAGAGCGAAGAAATCGAGACGAGAGATTGCTCTTAATCTATATAAATTAGAGTTCAAATTGATTCTACAAAATCAGCGAAGTTTTAAAGTAGATACCTAACTGTGCATAGAAGTACTTATTTAATACTTATTTATAAGCCATATACATTTATATATAAGAGCACCATTTATACAGAAAATATTAAGATGGTTTGTATTTATAACCAAGATTAAGGTGAGTAATTTCGAAACTATTCTAAACTATTTGTTCTTCGATTCAGATATAGTTCTTTCTAGATTTCATAAACATTCCATAAGATTAAAAATTCATTTCCATTGCAACTGTTTTCCCGGAAATTTCTTTCATAAAATCGAAATCGATATAACTTTCCCTTTCAAACCATAATAATATCCAATAATTGAGATAATTCCAAAGAACACTCAACCCCTTTAATACCCTAAGCATCTGTTTATATGTTTCGTTTATGGGTTTCCCTTAACCAATTAAAGCTTCAGCGAAAAACCCCATAATCCTGTTGTTAAGGATCTCATTAAGATAAGGATCTTTCATCAAAAAGGCATTAAGGAAACCAACAGATTTTAAGTGACTTAACCCCGAAGATCGATCAAGCCAACCGATAGGATTGGGTTAGGAAAGGTTAGGTCCGCTTTAATGATATACTCAGTGAAAGGTTGTTGGAAGGGGCAATCGAACCTCACCTCACTTCATTTCACTTCACTTGCATCGATCCCAGAAGGTTGTTTTCCTGTGCCCAGAAGCTATAAACTGTTTTGAGTAGGGACAGAAGAGCATTGAGGCAACAGCTGGCAGCGTGGTCTTAATGGCTCAGGGATAGCTCTTACCGGAGCGAACCCGTTACGCCCCAGTCCGATCCTCGATGGCCAAATTGGCCACCACTGCTAGGGGCGTATTAATTTATGTATAACTTATAAACTCAAGGGCCTTGGCCATGGCCATTAACATGTCCCATTGCCGCTGGCGACTTCCGCACCAAAACGTCAAACTCCCGGCGACACCTTTTAGTTGAGATGAGAACTGGGCCCCGATGTTAGGACTATATACATATATAAATATATATAGAGTATAGTATATGTTTGTGTGGTTATTTAAGCCATATGTTCGGGTGAAAACGACAAGACTTTGGCTCTCTCTCTCTCTCTCGTAAAAACTTAAAAAACAGGCCGCGCTAAAAGCAAAATTCGATTCTTTGCCATTGCCATTTCCACACAAGAGTAACAAACAACCGTTGGAAGATGGAACTGGCACTGGAATATGGCCATGGCAATGGGTATCAAAGTGGGAATGGGAAGTGCCAATGAGACTGGGAAGTGGGAATTGGAATGGGTATGGCTACGGGTATGGGTATGGGGTATTGGGATCGGGATGGGAATGAGACCAGGGCCTGATCCCGGTCTCGATCCCCAAACCCAGACAGGAACACAGAGCCGAAGACCATGACCAAAGACCAAATGGCCCGAGTCGTTGCATGTTTCTTACTTGATTTTCTGCTATAAATTAAAGGACTTTAATGACACTTTGGACGACGACGACGACGACGACGACGACGACGACGACGACGACGACGATCGCCAAGCGAAATTGTTCGCCCAGAGTCTGCGTTTGCGTTTGCGACTGCGTCTGAATCTTAGGCTGTATGCGATGCAAAGTCATTCTCCATGGGTGCGAAAATGCCACGCAATGTCCAATAACAACACCATTACACTGAAGGAAAAATATCAACATTTTTTGAAGTGAAGAAAAAAAATCGAAGCCAATATTTTTCAAAACTTAAGTAGTTTTTTTTTCGTACTCATTCTAATGTTTTATCAGTTCTAGAATGAATTCTTATTTACCATTTTAAATTATTTTAGAGGGTAAGTATACTTATACAAGTCGCTATAATTCTTGACCAATTTTATGCCAAAAAAAGCAATTGTTTAATATTATAAATGTTCTAAAAGAATCTATGTTAATTCTTATTAATTTGATCTATTGTTCTTGTCTGTCCTATCTTAGTTAGACATGATCAGGCTATAACTCCCAACAAAGTTTTAGCTAAGGAAAAATATCTTGTATTATAACCAGTTTAAGGATATATTGTTTCAAGTATATTCCTTTAGTTTTAAGTGTTCTACATGTTTTAAGACTTTTATCCAAATTCTCTATATAAACCTATCATAGAAAAATCTCTCTGTACGTCGCACTAAATCTCAACTAATTTTTTGTCAAGGATTAAAATCATTTCTATAAATAAATAAATATTAAAGACACTTAATTACACATAAAATAAATATATTAAGAAATGTGTAATATTTGTAAGTTGTTATACTTCTTTCAAGTATAATTTTTGTTCAAGTGCAGCCCTCGGACCATTGTATGACCAATAGAATGTGGCTTTCAGACTTGGACAGCAAGGGAGACTCAGACTGAGGCTGAAACTGAGGCTCTCTGGGCTCGGAACGCGGCCTTCCTCCGTTCGAGTGCAGGAAATTCATTAAGTGTATTTATTGCTTCGATTAAGATGGACACTTCTCACCTGCAAAGGAGGTCCAGGGGATCCGGGGTCCGGGACCCAGTGCCCAGTGCCCAATGCCCGAGATCTGGTCCCGCTTGGAGTTTTTGGCCCCGGCCTTCGTTCGATTCGATCCGTTTGGTACGGTTCGGTTCTCGGTCTCCATTCGACTGGGATTGTACATAAATTTCAGGTCTCTCACAATGTTTACACAATGTCGCCGTCGTTTTTGTTAAGATTGGCACCGCACAGAGCCCACTCCCTCGGCCTGGAACTGGAACTGAGACTGAGACTGAAACTGGGACTGGAACCGGGACCTGGGACTGAGACTGGGAAATATGCAGATGAAATCACCCAAAAACATTATGCGTTGATAATTAAGCCAAGGAATCTCAATTCTTAGTGTCAGGCTTGTCTTGTCGCCTTTTAAGTATTTGAGATGCTGGCAAAGGCAAAGGCACTGCCAATTCACTCATTTCAATTTTATTGTTATTTTCCGAATCTTTTACGGCCTGCCTACAGTGGGAATTGGTTAAGGTGCAGGAATTTATTACAGTTACTGTTTGCAGGATTTGCCAGCGAGATTCACTCTGGCCGCCAATACAGTAGCCGTGGCAAGTGATCCGCCTGGAAATGGGATAAGATAATGGCCAAGAACGCTCCGGCTTCCTCCACTTGCCTCAATGACCATAATCTCTTAAGATCTGCAGCTGGAAAATGAGCTCTTTTGATGGCGGGAAACCTGATTAAGGTTACTTAACTTAAGTAGTTAAATTTTGTGGAAATATATACCGATATGGATTTTATTAATGGCTGAGTTTGAGCATGATTTATCTGATTACTTAATAGTAGGCAACAAGAAGTGCTGTTTTTTCAACAGGAAATTAAACCAAATTGGCTGAGAAACGCAACAAGAACAGATAGATGTACATGTAGCATTTGGCATTTACATAATTTCACAATACTTTTATTATTATTGGGCAGTAAAGTTTATGGCCAATAAATTAATAGCTGCCTTTCACTTTTCTGCCCATCCACCGAGTTCCTCATCCATCGTGTTTTCCTAAGCGGAAACACTTGGCTAAATGCAGTTTAGTTCCTCAAATGGGGTCTTGCGCCATAGGTTCCAACCCCCCAAGAGCCAGCCAGGTGACCCACCTGGAGCATCCGGGGCATTGGAGGAGCCGGACTTAATGTCCATCTTGTTGGTTTTATGACTCAGTAGAGTAGGAGTCCAGGTCGGGGTCCGACTGGGAGCGGGAGCGGGAGCGGGAGTCGTCGAAGGCCCGAGCCACCGCTGAGGCTGCAGTAAATTTTAAGTTGCAATTGTTTTAATTGCCGCCCGGGCCTGTCGTGTTCGCATATTTATGGCATAACGGAAATGAGTTAATAACAAAGTACAAGCCAAACAACAACGCGGACGGAATCACTGTCCAAGGCAAAGATTTAATACCTGACAGGGATAAACGTTCCTGTCCAACTGCGAGGGGGATACTTTTTCCATTCTCTCCCAGGCACGGCGTGTGCCGTTGTCATTTAAATGAAATTACTGTCAGATTTTACACAAATAAAATTTCGAAATTACGTCAGTTTTATGTACTTCTATTCCATTCACTTGGCTGGCTCACCACCAGCTTCTAAGATTGTTTTTTCGCTCTGTGTTCTGGTCATCGTGCCCGTAAAATTTACGACCATTCGTACACACTGGACAGCATAATTCGGTGTGGATATATCCAAAGAGCTCTCGTATCTGGCGGATTAAGAACGCGTTGTTGCCGTGAAAGGCACCAACCAAAAGCATGAAGGGGATAAGTTGTACATACACGTGATATGTGTGTTTAAACCCCCTTTGGATTGTGGGGTTAAATAAGGAAGAAGGACGAACTTAATGGTTATTCAATTGTTGCTGGGAATAACTTTTATGGGTTACTCGCGGTGGCTGAATAAATCAGTAATATTCGTAGGTAAAAGAATCAATATATGCTCAAATATTTCTTTTTAAGAAGGGGAAAATTAATAGCTAAGGTTTATAAGGAATTTAAGTATTATGTAATATCAATTTTTACAGTCAAGATTGTGGTTGAAGAGGGTGTGTGTGTTGTATAAAAAGGAGAAATATTATATCTAATAAACATAAAAGATTAAATGAGTATAAAAAAATTATATATGGTTTATAAGGGATTTAAATATTATATATTATTTAAAATAAAAATATTGTGGCTGAAATGTCTAAT
The DNA here is from genome assembly GCA_035046265.1 of Drosophila bunnanda. Taxonomy (NCBI): domain Eukaryota; kingdom Metazoa; phylum Arthropoda; class Insecta; order Diptera; family Drosophilidae; genus Drosophila; species Drosophila bunnanda. Next base: position 13,903,065 of record JAWNOB010000075.1, read on the forward strand.
TAAAGGATTAATTATAATTAAAGGATTAATAAATACAAGAATAAATCACATATAAAGGAGAAATATATATAATAAACAAAAGGGATTTCATTCTTATTTGATATTATTCATATAAATATATATAAAAATATTAAAAATTCTCACTTACCACTGACAGGGTTTATTTTATTTATATATTTATTATTCCAACGCATTTGCAAGCTGTAAAAAGAGTTAATAAATGATTAAAAAATATCACATAAGAAGGAGTAATATTATTTATATTATACATAAAGAAATTAAATTAAATTAAAATTATAAAAACATTTGTTATATTGAGACCTTCGTTTAAAAGGCTCTTAAAGCTGTGGCCTGTTTATTTATTTATTTATCTATTCCAATTAGGATATTGCAAGCTGTAAAATGGATTTATATTGTCTAAAAAATGTCACATAAAGAATATACAGTATATTTTAAATTAAGAATTTAAAGGTTCAATTATATAACTTCCTAAAAATAAATGAAGAATTTAAAGTTTAAATTATATAACTTCTTAAAAAGAAATTTTAAATAATTTCTCATATTAAAACCTTAGCTAGAAAGCCTTTCAAAGAAGACTCTCATCATCATTATTTTCCTATGGCTCAGCATATTGCATATTGTTTTGGCCAAGTATTTCCATACCCCCCTATATAACCCATTTCGTGAAATTTCTGATCAACTTATCGTATTGTTTTGTGGCAGAAAACCATCAAGTGCTGGCCAGGATTGCGGCAATTGAACGCCGCTCGTAGAGCAATCGTTTCACGTGCCATATTGAATGTGTCTCATCCATTTTTTCTTTCCCCTCCTCTCTGTACAAGGTTGGACATTAAACAAATCCATTGACCGGTGGTAACCAGGAACAGGAACTGAAACACACGCAAATCTTGATTGAATCAACTTAATTTAGATCAGAGACCGGTGATTCCTGTGTGTGGTCGTAAAAAGCGCGACATATTGCAATTGGTATTGGCATTGGTACTGGGGATCGAGCCCAAGGACTTATCACACGTCCCTGGGCCATATCCTTCCACCGAATATACAGGATGGGCTTGGGTGTGTGGGTGTGTTTTGTGTCTGTAAACTTTTATGACACGTGGTGGAGTTGCTGCACAACAAATAACAGCAAACAACAGGCAACATTGGACACCGGACATCAGGCAACGGGCAACGGGCAACGAACGAACAACGGGAACAACAAGAGTTGTTTAATAATAATAAAAACAAATGAAAAGAGCACGTAGTTGCTGTGGCAGCACCGCAACAAAGGTGCCCGCCGCCACACGGCTGTAGCTCCAAGGGGTCGCCGGGGGTCAGAGGTCGCGGTGGCTGGGAGGTGCCAAGAGCGGCGCAGAGTGGATTGCGGCTTGTATGTGATAGGAATGCCATTTTGCATGTGGCTCGCTCGGTGTGACAAAGCAGCAACCAATTACCAAATACGAAAAATGACAACTTGCAACAAAAGCGGGGGGAAAAAATATATATAAAAAAATAACAATATATGCTACACTATAAGAAAATTATATTACTTTGATTTTAGATAACAATTATTAACTATGTTTCTGTAATCTTAACAAAATGCCTTTGCTTTTTTGTAAAATTATAAATTAGAAGACGTATAAAGCCCTCAAAGGAACTGCTCCTATATTGGCTTATTTTCTCTTACTCTTATACTAAAATTCGCAACTGGTTCTGGCCAAAAGTATAGTAATCAAGCGGAATGTTTAGTTAAGATTAAGAGAACTATAGCAAACTCTTGAAACTGTTTTATGTCGTACCTATGTCATACCTATTTATATTTTATTTTTGGTATAAAGTCATAATTTAAATTTATTTTTAAAATATTTAAGAGATATAAAATATAATTGAAAATGGTTAAGCATATATGCTTACCTATAGGTAGTTTTATTTATAAATAAATACTAGATATTTGGCAATATATCCAAATATCTTATTAATTTATACACCACTCTAGAGTTTTTAAAGAAAAACACATTTTAAAATGCATGCTCTAAATTGTGTTATTTTATATATATATATTTTTTTGTAAGTGTATCTCCAGTAATGGAAAGGGTAAGCTGGAAGTTAGTAGGTGTTGCTGGGACAGCTGCACCATCAGCAGCAACAGCAGCCGGCCAAAACTTCCACTAACCGCAGCTCAAAACATTATCCTGTGCCACCAATTTGGCCTGATAGTTGGCACTGCCCCCCCCCTTTCCGACACACCATTGCCCCGTTTCGCAAAGAACCAAACCCCTCCGGCAGTCGGCATTGCACGCCCCTGGCAATTGACACGTTAGCTTGGAAGCTTTGGCAGCAGCCGGCACAACAACCGAATATCCACTTTGGCCAAAAGCAGCCGTCCCCTCCGCCCGCTCCGATTTAGTTTGACTTGGTTTGGTTTGTTTGTTTTACGACCATGTTACTACACCTACGGACCGAGCCGGGAACCTGGAATCCCAGCCAGCTTGGATCTGAGGGCGTGAGCCGGTGATCGTGACAAGGGATTTATTAGTTCTCGCTAGTATCGGGGATTTTTATGGATTCTCTTAGGTTAAAGTTTGGAAAAATTATTTAAAGTTATAGCAGTTCAAAAATAATTATACTTATTAAGTAAGAAAATGTATCTTAAGGTGGCCTTTGTAATTCTAAACAGGGTAAGGAAATCTTTCAGGTTATATATATCACAAAATATTTGTAGATTGAGTTTGAAAGTATTTCTTCATAAAAAAATCATTCACGAAAAGTTATAATGTAAAGAATTATTTTAAATTAAAACCAAAGAGAAAATAATTGTATATTATTTAAATAAAATAAAAGAAATATGAAATAAGGTATAAGTAAATTGTTACCTTATGGCCCCTTAAGTTTCTTTATGAAAAGTCAATAGAATTTAGTGTTCTATTCTAATTTGCACAGCAATTAAATAATTAATTTTGTATTTTTCATATTTTAATTTCTCAAACATAATATAATTAATATATAGAAAATCGTGAGAGCATCTTTAGCTTCACAATGAGCCAGAATCTATGGAAGGATCACGCTGCCATCGCTCCCCTCAAATCCCACTCAAATTTGTTTGGCCCGGCCCCAGAGCCATTGGTACGTGTTTCCATCAAACATAAAAAGAGAAAATTTACCAAAATAAACAAGACACAAAAGCAGACCGACAAAAAATAAGAAAAAATACAGAAACCAAAACCAACTCGAAGCCGAAAAGAATTTTCAAATCGAATGCAAAAATTGTGCAAGCTCGTGAATACAAAATGCTTTGTTGCGGAGGAACAGTTGGAGACTAAACTAAAGCTACAACTAAAAATTTTATTTGTATCCCACCGGGTGGGAAATACATCAGGAGGGGAGAAAGGAGCAGAAAGGAGCAAAAGAGGAGCAGAAAGGATCCGGCGTTATCTGTCGAAAGTCGGAATAAAATCACAGACATCGAGAGATGGGAAGCTGCCGCTGTCTGGCCTCCGTTTCTGGTTTTTTGGTCTGACGACCAATTTCTGGTCGGTGGTAAACTGAATTATATTTTGAGTGGTGGCCACTGCACCACTCCACCACCCGGAATTTTCCCTCCTCATTTGCTGCAAATTTCCCCCCCCCCTCAGTTTTTATGTGTTTTGATGTTGTCAAGCAATTAAAAAATGTTGTGCCAATGCCTTTAATAGTCATTTTTGTTTTGTATTTCCTAGTTTTTACTTGCGACATTTATGCGAATTTTATTTCTGGCAAAGACGAGAGGGAATGCCAATTCTAAGTCTCTGTGTGTGTGGCATTTATGGTTTTCCTTTTTTTTTGTCGTTTTAAGGCTCGACAGGAAGCCCATGCAACACATAAGTGATACAAATTGGCAGTAAATAATTGAAAAAGCTACGGCAAAATGTGATTTCAATGGAACTCGAGTAGCAAATGAATGACAAAAGGATAAATCGCACACAGATAACCGAAAGCAATTTGCTTGAAACTTCTTTAAATCGAGGATTACCTGAATGCCATACAAATTGGTACCAAAGATAATAGGATAAATGTTTAGCTTGTGTTTGAGGAATATTTCGTAGAAAATAGACAATTTAAATATGGGTTAGATATTTCTGTTTGACTTAACTTGACCTTATTGAACCAATTTAGTTGACTGACTGACTGATGAATTTAAACTGAGATTGGAAATGTAATGAATGGCTAACAAATTGGTCACAGAGAGGAGATTTTTGTGGGGAATTTGGGAATTTAAAATGTCGGTTAAATATTAAGAGCTTTCTTGGAAAATTCGTACAATAAAATAGAGTCATATTATAGCTCTTAAAAATGCTAATATAACTTTAATGTTTTAGATTTTCTTCTTTATTTATTTTTTAAGACATTCTTGACCTTTCTTTTATAGAAATTTTGGGCTTGGCTTTTATTTAATGCCAGATTATTTGTAGCCCAAAGTCTAATGACTTTACCTTAATGAACCAAAGCTTTAATAGACACTGAAGAAGTTATCCAGCTGGTAATTGCAATTTATACAAATGTCTGAAACCGTGTGGCATTCCCTTTTATATTAGCCATCAAAACCTCTGTTCATTAGATTCACCCGATCTTGGCAATTAATGTGAAAGAATGGCAATTCGCGTTAATGTCGGAAAATCGTTTAAAAAACAGCAACAGCCATCGACAATAACCGTATAAACAAGCGTTCGCCTAAATAGATAGATACGCATAATTTTCAAGGCAATCCAATATTCAGCGGTTTCTGTTGGCTACCTACAAGATCATTTATGGATATACGATATATATGGCCCCCCATGGATATGGTTGTGCCTTCAGTGTGTGTTCGGGGTGTTGATGCTGGCGATGCGAAACCCGGCATTACTATGCGTTTGCCGCTGGCAAAGTCGTTACACTTTTTACGAGTCCGCAAGTCTTGCCATGGAAAATCGCATTAGTTAATCCGACAGATACATATGCAAAAAAGTCGACAAAAAAAAAAGAGCAAAAGAAAAGAAGAACTCTGAGCAGGACAGTGCACTGAGAATTATAATTCTTTGTACTTGAGTGTACTTGAAATTTAGATAAAACATTTTGTTATATAAAAGAGAAAGGGAAATAAAGATACATTTAATGCATTTACATTTTTGTGTGTGAAGAAATCTATAAAGGCTGGAATTAGTTACAAAATAACCCCTTTAAAAAACTCTCTAAAATTCTCTTAATAAAATTTTGCTGTATCACTTTAAATTCTAATTAAGTAAAGAGGTCCATGGCAATAAGGGAATTCATTGAAAAATGTATTCATACCTATCACAGACCTATTCTAGACCTAGGCCTGATCCCTGCTATAGCATCTATAAACATGATATAATTGTCATGGTTAAGACTTACCGCAGTAAAGGACACGTGGCTATTTTTGGTGACTGCAATTAGCTTTTTGATGGTATCATCGAAGTTAGCTTCTTCCTGGTTGTCCAGATATATTGCATTGATCAGGTGATCATTTCTGGGTCGAAGGGTAATCACTATCACTTTCACCAGCACTATAGATGCGCACAGCGGGGAGGCCGCGAAAGACTGAAGTCAGCGCGAAGGCTGCTCCCGTATTTATAGTCTCCGAGTTAAGAGAACAGAGAAAGTGAGAGCTCGAGAGAAAGGGATATCTCTAGCGATAGGCAGAGAGGGCGAAAGAAGGAGGCATCGCTAGAGGCGTACTGAAGAGTTAGAGGTATAGAGAGCAAGGCAGAGAAAGTCAGAGAGAGAGTAAAGGAAACAAAGTCATAGAGAAAGAGAGAGAGAGAGGCTGAGAGCTAGAGATTGAGGCAGAGAAAGTGAGCGAGCTAGAGTATAAGCGCGAGGGGGAGGTCGAAATAAATACAAAGGGTCTCTCTCTTTCTTTAGAGATGGCTATGTTGGACAAAGAGAGATGGAGAAAGCTATTTACTGTCCATATAATATTATATTATTACAAGAACGCAACAAATAATTTTAAAAATAAATTCCTATTTAAAAGTAATAGAAAATTTTAAATACAATTTTCTTTTCAATCTTTTCTTTGCCTGCACTGAAATCTTCATATGCGAGTATGATAATTTCATTGGAGTTTTTCCTGGACTCTTTCCAGGCTGTGCTTATTTAACTATTACCACTTCCTTTGCCGGCAATGGTCGATGGTTTCAGCTGATTTATTGTTTGTCATACACTTTGAAATTGCGCTTTAAATTTTGCACCGCTTCTTGCAGCTAGCAACTGGCGACGTGCAACGTGCAACGTGCAACTTGCAACAATTACATGGCCATGGCCATGAGGCCACTGCCATTGTTATCTGAGTGTGTGTGTTTTTTTTTGCATGGTTAGAGCAGTGTGTGGCTGGCAAAGTTTTGCGAGGCCCCGCGCACTATTGACTATTTTTTTCGCGCTTAAGTTGTCGTCGTCGTTATATTCCTTCCTGTCTGTCAGCCGCCGGATTCCTGAGCCGGTCTCCTCGCCCAGCTCCATCTCTTGTCGTCGTTCTGTGATTTATAAAAGCAAGACTCCTCGACTGCTGCCGGAGAATGATTCTTCGACGCTTGGGCCCCGAAAGAAGAATTTGCAGCCAAGAGACAGCGAGTCAGACGGAGAGAAAGACGGCAAGAAACATGAAGAAGCTTTTAACGAACTCTTTTCATTTGTACTTTGGTACGTAGTATGATGACAAGGTTTTTTTTCCCCCCCTTTCAAGCCCGCTCCCTTCTGCCCCTTTGAATGCCCTGCGAAAGGGTATAAAAACCAGGTGACTGAGCTTGGGAAAGGAACTAGAGATGCTGAGCAAGTTTTTTTTATAGCATTTTAATGGTATTTTTTGTTTCTCTCATTTCGATATTGAAGGATACATTTCAATGGGAGTTCTTCATGATTTCAATGGGTTTTTGTTGCAGGATTTTTATTAATATCCGATTTTATGGTTAAGATTGTTATATGGTTTTTTAAAGATTTTATTAATGAAATGAATTATTAATTCACTTAAAGCTTAAACTATGTTTCAGAGATTAGTAAAGTTAATACATACAGTTGTAAAAATTTCATAATTTCAGAAAATATATACAAATAAATCACTATATATATATTCTTTAACTATTCATTAATTATTAAAAAATATATAGCATACTCGTTTGAAAGCATTTCAAATATCTAGTGATTTATCCATTTATATATTCATAAATAATAAATTATTTACAATATATAATGTTTTAAGCACCAAAATCAGCGTAAATATGTCCTTTTTATAAATGTGAAAAATAGTAGCATAGTTTTGGCCACGTTACAAAAGGATTTCAAAGGATTTCCCAGGGATTTTTGAAGACATCTTTTATTAATATATTTTAACAAGCTCCCAAGTTTGTTATATATTTTTATAGAGTATCCAAAACCTCAGTTAAAAAACAAAAAACAACACTTAACCTTATCGCTTCCCTTGCTTTTGGTTATGCATATGTATCGTCTCTTAGGATCGTTCGATTCGGTATTTCTTTGGTCGTTTCCGTTGATTTCGTCCAGGTTGCTTGGTTCGTTGGTTGTATTAAAATTTCGCTAAACTAAAATTTGTGTGTGCCGAGGCTCAGGGTCTCGTCTCCTCCAATGCCTACCAAGTTCCTCCTGGGGAAGGCATTCAACATCGGCTTCGACTGAGACGACATATCGACATATCGACATCGGGACTGGGTGCATCGGTGAGTTGAAGAAGTGATGACAACAACGACGTATGAGCACCCGGGTTTGTGCCGCATTTAAATTTCAAATTGGTTCGTTAACATGAAGTTAACATATCTGCTAATTGCTGATTGCCAAAGTCGCTCGCTGCCGGAGACCCAGAACCAGACCCAGAACCCAGAACCCGAGCTGGAGCCTCTCGTCGAGTTGCCAGGAGTGGAGCCGGAGATGCCCCCAGATACTCGCGTTCGGTTAGTAGCTACCAATGTAGTCCGGCTTCGGTATCTTGATGCCTCTGTGCAGGCAACGGCAGCATCCAGCAAAACAGTAACAAGTTGGGGGCAACAAGCTGATGAATTTCGACCTGCAGATACCTCGAGAGAGGGTCTTTTACTTAAAGCTTAGGGTTCTCTTTTAAGGGGTAAATTCCTAAAGAACCGAATTTGTAGGCCTTAAAAGGTACTTTCATTTATAAGTACAATTATTGTCCTTTTAAAATGCATTATAAAACATTTAATGATGGTTTTATTATGTACAAAACGATTTAAATGTATCAGTTTTGATATATGAAACAATGAATCGCTTGTTAAATCTTAGTTAGAGTAAGTTATTATTAACTTACTTTAGAAAAATATATAAATTTTTGATTTTAAATATTTTTCATAGAATAAAAAGAAGCAAAGAAGCAGAAAAGCACAAGGTTTATTGCCTGAAAGCCTTGTTTTTCTGATAAATTTAGATAAGAGTAAATGGATTGAAATATAGATTAAACTATAAAACAAATATGTATATAACATTGCGGAAATACAAGTGCATTAACACTATATACCGAAATTAATGAAATGTATTCCTTAAAAATGTTATCTAAAGTTCCCTCAGCATTATGTGGAAATATATATATATATATTTGGTTTCTTTAAAATTAGACAAAACTCTTATAGAGTTAGCGATTGAGTAACCAAGTTTCTTGAAGTCTTAACAACTTTTTACATCACAAAAACAAATCAGTCCATAGACCTTAAAAGATATGCTTTCTACGAAAAATATATACTATAAAAAAATGTACTATTTATATAGATTAAATATTTGAAATACCTTAAAGAGGTTCTTCGAAATTCCTAGCTCATTTCCATACTCCCTGAAACTCCAAAGATTACTGGGTATAACCAGAACAGCAGCAGCATCAACAGCAACAACAAGTGTGGCAGGTATATTGCACCGGCGTTCTCTTCGCAATGAGCGTATCTAATAGATACTTGCACACGCAGCAGTAGATGCAGCAGCAACAGCAACAGAAGTGGAAATAGGAGAGGATGGAGCTCCTCTACTTTACCATCGCATTTTGCCCATCCCCCCAGCAGCTTTTCCTTTTCTGCCTTTCTTATGGAAATTTGATGTTGTTGGAAAGTTAAGTTCATTAAGTGTTAGTATTTGAACCTCTGGCAGACAGCCTTGCCATCGATACCAATCTCAGGTGGCTCTGTTGCTCCTCCTGCTGCTCCTGCTGATGCTGATGCTGCTCCTGCTCCTCCTGCTATTGATGATGAACAAATTCAAGTGTTTTTGGCCTGCCGGTGGGCTTGGCCCGATCCTCCTTCCGCCCTCCACTTGCTGCTCCGGCATTTGGGCATTTCGGCATCTACTGGGGAACACACGCACGCAGCGCAGACACCTTTGATAAGCAGCCAATTGAGGCACACACGCCCATGGGTGCTTGGCTTCAGCTTCAGCTACAGTTTCAGCTCCAGGTTCAGCCTCAGCTTCAGCCTCAGCCTCATGCACACTCAGGCACATGGAAAATTGTATTGGAAATTAACTGCCACATCTCGAGGCATGGCAGGGGGGGTGCTCTGCAATATGACCAGACACGAGACTGAAGCCACCTTGCGGCAATCCCCGTCTGTCTGCCAAGTTTCGGAAAACCCCCAAAAATCAAATAAGGAATCATAATTAAGTCGTGGCAATAATAAGCTTGGTTGAATAATTAAAAAACAGCTTAATTCGTTCCTTTTCCTTGTCATTCCTTCATTCAAATTAAAGATTTTCTAGCTTTACCAAACTAATTACGAGGAAAATCCTAAAAAGTCCATGTTAAAAGTTAACAATTAATTTGATGTATACAAAATTTTGTAAACCCAAAGATTAGCATGGTCCAAAATATATATTACATCTAAACGTGTTACAACTTTTGTATTTTTCTATTATTTCCATACTTTTAAGCTGCATTTAATTAATGATTTAATAATTAAGACATAAATTTAGGCTTGCTTAAATTAACAAGTTGCAAAAATATTCAAAGACAAGAAAGAGCAATGATTTATTTAATAAACTAAGTATTTGAATTAGTAAATCTAGTAAAATTTGCTTTCCATCAACAAATATATTTAAAATATTTAATTGCAATATTTATAGTTCTCTTACACGGTTCACTTAACTTTCAGTAAACAATTCTCAAGAACTAAGCTTAAATAACATAAACAAGTAATTTTTGGGACCTTCCTGGTGGTAGCTTCTGTGTCAAATTCCATGGGAATGTGACTCCTCAATGTCACCGAATTGAAATGCTTCCTGATTTCACCAGAATCCGCAAGAATTTCGACGCAAAAACCATCTGTCAGACAAGGCACATCCTCCGCCGAGTACCCAAAAAAAAAAAATATATATAAAAATATTCCCATTCGACCATCCGACACTTTCGACTAACACACAAGGCCAACACCAAAAAATAAAAAATTCGCAAAAAGCCTTACAATAACAAATAACAAATAAAATAACAACAGCTCTGGATTGGAGGCAACAAAAAATTATGAAATATGCAAAGCAATAAACAATTTAAAATCAAATAAAAAGACAACTTCATGTGCAACCCGAATCCGAGAATCGAAATCGATTGCAGCTTAAACTTTGCTGGGACAGCTCCAAACCAAACCAAACCAAAAAAAAGGAGAACAAAATAAATACAAATAAAAAAGGCAGAAAAAATATCAATATTTTATGCTTTAAGCATTTGTTTGCTTAGAACGACCCCCGAAAAAAAGGCAACACGAAAATAAAAATTCAAAATCCGCCAGACGAACTAGAACGGCGATCGGAGTCGCCGGATTTCGATACTGGGAGCTGGAGCTGGAGCTGGCGATGGAGATGGAGTTGGAACACATGGCACACTTGGACTTGTAGCTCCTCGTGGCGACTTTATCCCCCCGAGGTGCCGTCGTCCTCTGCCCCCGGAAAACCCCGATGCGATGGTGCCTACTACTGTTGCGGCTGCCGGTTCGTTGTTGTCTAAATTTATGATTATTGCCCTGCCAAGCATCTTACGAGCAACGGCACAAAAAAACATAACAGCGGCGGACTCAATTCGCCTTGGCTCAGCCAAAAAAAAAAAAAAAGAATAAGAAAAATTGCACAAAAATTGGTAGGATGACGGGCGAAATACCCTTTTGAGAGGATTTAGGAATTCATATAAAAAAAGAACAGCTCTCGGGATGTTGAGATACAAATATTCCTATGACTTAAACATAACTAATTCAAGAATAAAAAAAATACAAATTAATAAAGGAGCTAATTAAGCCATTCAGTAAAATAATTGTTATTATTTTTTTAGCACATAAATAAATAAGTTTTAGGGTTGTAGCATTTAAGAAATAGATATAATTTCTACTTTATACGTTGCTCCTTCATTTCACTTTTCACATTATTAAATATAAATATATACAAAAAACTTGTATTTTTAGCAAAAAAAAAGTATTATTTTTATCATAATTTAAAAGAATGTAATGTATTTTAATCTTAGAAAAACTTAAATTATTGTTAATATAAGGCAAGCAATTATTTTAATTCTGTAAACAAAAATCTATAACAGTAGAATTTAAATATTTATATCTGCATTATTAGCCTCTATATCTACTTTATTTATTTAATTTTACTTTAATACAGAATATATATTATGCAATTTATATTTTCATTTCATTTTCATTTAAATATCGTTTTATATTTTCAACTAGATTTAAATAAATGAATCTCTTAAATGATGCAAAAATACCTATGATTTCATATGAAAATTCCAAAGCATCTTTTAGTTTTTCATAACTGATAAATTGATTTTTCTAAATATACAAAATATGTTCTATACCCTCTCTATAGGGTATTTCAAATTGCAGCAAATATGTGGATAGGCGGCGGGTGGACGGTGGAGCGGGTCCAAGTGAAGTGATTCTGCAGTTATAAAAATTGGATTTTGCGCGCAACTTAATCACATTTTCGCCTCCAACTCGAGAGACTCTCAAACTTGTGCTTTTCCCTCCAGCCAGCCACCTCCTTTACCAATTCAGCTATTTTATTGCCGTCGACTTTTAGTGTGACGATTTTTTTCAGAGTGTATATATGTGTGTATGTATGTGCCTGAGTGAGGTTCGACCGGAGATTCCTCTTTTGCGGTGGCTCCTTGTGAGCTGGGCGAAAATTTACGATTATATCGAAATCTGATGGTTTATATGCCAGACTCTCCGTGGCCAAAAAAAAAAAAGAAAAACAAAAAGCACACACACCCATAGAGCCAGCTACTTTGTATGTCCAACTAGCAACTGAAAGACTTACGGACAAAAAATGTATTTACGATTCCAGCGAAAATTAAATTACGTAGCCGCCGTGTATTCCGCGAAGCGGCAACAAAGTTTTATTTAAATTAGAGTTCCGTAATTAATTTCCAAACTGCCGAAGAGTGATTGCTGGAAATCGAGGAAGAAGAGATCTGATCGCAAGTGGATTTAAACCCGTTTAATTTCATTCCCGATTAACCAATAATGATAGTGCCAAGGGAAAAACTTTATAAATGCAATTGCACTTAATTCGTGGCTTGGGTAACTCACTTTTACGATCTTCACAGGGAAATATATCCCCCCTTGCCCTGGAAATTGTATTGATAACCCACTCAAGGGTTAGATAATAAAATTAAATAAAGTTAGGTCACTGTGAGAACTGCGTAATGAGTCTCTTGAGGCAGTCATAAAGAATGCGTAATCCCAAGATCAACTCACATCGGGGGGAGTTCTTCTTTCGTGTGGGAAGTTCTACAATCTGACGAAATGTCTTAGAAAATTCCAAGTAACTCTGTCTGATAATTATGCAAGAACTCCCCCTCTATACTCTTGGATTCAATTATGAATAAGGTAGCTCACTCTTCTGAGACGAGGGTAAAACTGAATGGAGTAAGGCGAGCGGGCTTAGCTTGATGTTTCGTAAAATAATAACAGACGTCATTCCCTTCGATCGTTTACAAACGATAAATGCTTACGAACATGCAATAACAATCCTCTATGCTAATGATCAAAGATAACGCAGCCGTTCTTACGTGATCGGCATAAACATAAGAAATGTTTATAAAGGGCTTAAGGAACTGACATTGCGAAAAAATAATGTGCAATGTGCGAAATGCAAGAATAACCAGTTTCACAATGGAAAGGTATGAGGAAAAAGTTAAGTTTTTTAATTTAAATAGCATAGACTTCATCTTGGTTTTTATAGTTGCTAGATACACCTATAAGTGATCAGTTTTTATAACACTAATACTTATTTTTGTAAGACATTTATAAGCTAATTCTACTAACATTTTTATGCCATGTAAAATACTGACACGGAAATATATATTTATAGTAGATAAAAAATTTATTATACAATTTAAATGTTAATTATAAAGTAAAGTGGAAGGATGGGAAAATGGATAAAGAGTTTACTATTACATTTTTATTATGATTGTTATACTTTCACCCAGATTTCTTGAGTCAATAATATAAAGAAAGTGGTGTTTAGAACATTTAAATATAAAGCAATGGGATTAAAGATATAATAATCTTTAGAATATTTAAACAAAGAGAAATACTCCTTAATAAAATCAAATTAAAATAACTCAAGGATTAAGCGATTACTAAGCTTCCATTAACTCTGAATTTTCCACATAAACGGAATGGCTAAGCGTTACACCTAATTACGTAAGGCACCAAACACAGTAAGCGATAAACAAGTGTCGTAAAGAGCGCAGTAAAGGAATAAAATAAAATATTAACAATCTAATCCAATAAAAAAGAGTTGTAAATGTGCCAAGCGAATGTTCGAACAAATCCAAACAAGCCGCCAACGAGTGCGTTATATGCCAATTCCGATGGAACCAATCCCATGTCATATATACATACATGACTATATCCAATAAAGAGCTTTACTTCAGTGTGCTCTGTTCTGCTCGGATCGGGGCACTTGATGGTTATGCGTTATATGTAGTTAATGCCTCCATATACATATATTTAGATAGCTGCGCTACAATCGTGAGAATTGCCAAGATGAGTGCTCTAACGGTGTTTATGCAGAACACACGGTCACACTGGGCGACCGGGACCCCCCTCGAGTTCGAAAAGAGCCAATTAGCATGCTGTAAAAGTGCAAAATGCATTCGCAAGCCGGGACATTACATTTCATTACAAGCATTCTGAACATTGCGCGACGGGGCACGCATTGTAAAACATGAGCCCCCCGGGAGGGAGGGGGAAAAATACTTGAATAGAAACAAAAAATAAGGGAACGTATTGTACATATGTATGGGTTTTCACCAAAAAGTTCCCAAAGTCTCTGCTGCTGACCATTGAAATGAAGCCACGTTAAGAGACAGAGAGAGAAAGAAATGGTAATTGAAATGTGCGACTGGCCGGGAGAGTGCAACTATAAAATTAGTTTTCATGGCGTTAAGAACAGCGTTTCCAAGTAACCGAGCAAGTAACCCATGGGCCGAGCCAAGAATTCAATTTAATGCATTTCAGGTCTCTCTGCTTCACTCTTCGGGGCTCTTTAATTTAATGGTTGCCGAGGCGAGCGCATAAAAAAGGTTATCGGCATTTAACTCAGGCCAACTATAAAAAAAGAGCCAACTCTGGAGCTATTAAATAGCATTATTTACACTCGGGGAATTGTCCGTCTGTCCGTCTGTCCGCCAGCTTGTCCGTTGCATGGGAGAGTGCCGAAAGTGCGTGCAGTGTCCGCGTAATTGGAACAATTCAGTCTTCCTTGGACAATGATAAGCATTACTCGAGCACGGAGAGACCCAAAGAGTCAAGTGCACTGCCTCCCCCTTGCTTTTTATTGACACAGAGGGACTTCAGTTCAAATTCTCAGCTGGGATTAGACCCGGTCAAGATTGCGTGCCAGCGGATGCCTCCCGGGCACGATCACAAATAAAATAATAAAAATATAAGCACACTCATATTTTCATAATTGGCCAAACTGCTCCGCTGGGCAATTATCATAATTGCATAATTTTCGTTCTAAACAAGCCCGAAAAGAGCAGGCATAAAATAAACAACACACACATGACAGCCGATGGGTGAGTTTAGTGCACTGCGAGAAATCGAAAATCTATGGGAAATTGATTGTATTTATATAAGATAGAGTATGTAATGAGAAGAAATACTTGTAATTGAATTACTTTCCTAAAGTATGCAGGTAAATTCATTTAAAAATATAGATCTGATGGATAGATAGAAAATAAATAATTTAAAACTTATAAAAGCTTCTTTAGCTTGGTGATATTTTTAACTTTTTTTAATTTAAGGAATTGAAATAATACTAAAAATACCTATTTATATATTAATAAATGTAAAAACATTATAATGCTAAACTGAGCGGTTAAATTCTTTCAAAAGTATAGATCATAAGGGCTTGATAAGTCACCAAGAAATATAAGTTAATAAATACCTATGAGAATATTATTTAGTTTGGTGATATTTTCTATTATAAAAAATCAAAATTTATAAATAAATAATATCCTAAAAAATATATTTATAACCTATGTTATTTATTTTAACATAAATTACTAAAAATCCTTATAAATATTATTATTTTCATTAAATAATTTTTTTTTTTTTCTTATTAATATCCTGAAATATTATTTACTTTACTAAAATGCTCAAAGTATTTTGCAAGAAATCCTTTTTCCCATTTAATTACTATAAATTTCTCTCTCTGCACAAAAATTTATCTAAATTTATATGTTTACTATTGGATTTATGTCTCTCAGACGCCGGCGCAGCAGCCTCAAGCTCAGAGGTTCGAAAACTGATTCAGATTCAGGTTCGGTTGAGGGTTTTCAGTTTGAGTTTCAGGCTGGCGACTGCGACTCAAACTGTGACTGGGGGATTCGGCCTGGGGTTCGGACTGGGTCTGGGACTTGGGCTCAAGTTACCGCTCGTCCAGGAAACAATTATCCACATGCTTGTTTGCCCGATCGGGGGAGCTGCTCTCAGTTCTCTACGGAAGTGCTGTTTCCAGGGGCGTCGCAAAAGGGGGGCGCGCGAGAGGGGAGAGGAGAATTACCAGTTGGCCCCAGGGATACCAGCTCCAGTACTGAGGGGGGAAAGGGGGACTCCAGAGAGTCCCAATCCCAGTCGCAGTCGCAGTTTTAGACCAGTTCGAACGCCGCGCATGCGCGTTTAATTTGCTGCGCCGGCCGCCTGTTTTCGGTTTCATTTTTCTTCTTTCCATTTTTCGGGACAGCGAAAATGAGCGAGAGGCGGTTGATTCAAATTAGCCACGTCTCCTCGGAGGAGAAATATCAGGCAGCAAGACAATGGAATGAGCAGGCGGTGCCCGGAGGCGTGTACCGGGCCAAAAAGACCAGGGAAGACCAGGGTAGCCGGCATTTCGGAGCTGGCCAACCAAAGCAGGCACCCGGCCAAAAGCAGCCAACCAACGAGCCACGACTCCATCCCCATAGCCATTCCCAGCTCCGTCTCCAGCTCCAGCTCCAGCTCCAGCTCCGTCTCCGTCTCCAGGTCCGACTCCTCCTGTCCGCCAGGCTTTATGTGCATATGCGTTTCACTCGCTGATTATAGGGTCGAAATTGCCGGGTTCAACAAGATTATTAATGTGCGCCAGCTTGTTTATACAGATGCACATATGCAGATACTCAAACAGCAGGGGTCAAGATAATATTTTAGGGGTTTGCATATCTTTTATAAATATTAGAGTGATTTTTATCATTTTTTTAGCATTTAAATTAAGCTATTTTATCTAGGTCAAGACTTTGAACATTTAAATATTAAATTTAATACATTTTGTAGGTCTTCAAGGATTGTAAACTATTTTATTTTATAAATATAGCATTTCTTTATAATTAAAAAATTATAGAAATATAATAAAAGCATTAGGGAGTTATGGAATCGGATTATATTTATAAAATCCTTTCAAACAACTTTCTAAGCAATCAATAATAATTAAGTTTTATAATAGAAAGTGTCTGTATTTAAAGTAATAAACAATGGTAAGTTTTTAAGTCAATAAAGTTATCTTTGAATTTAAATGATATAATTAAATCATATATATATAATAAACACGATTATAAACCCAATTCCGCTTTATAAATAAGCAATAACTGTTTATGTATTAAATAATTATAAATTCTACATAATTTATAAGTATAAAACTTGTTCAAAGAAACTCATTTTAAAACAAAAATACACAACCCCTATGAACTTGACCCCAACTGTATATGCATATGTATATTTTGCACCTTTGTTCTTGTTTCGCATTCGAATATAAATTGGGGAATGGCTGCAGAGCCCTAAAATAATTTACCTCTTAACCGTTGTTTGTTTAACCCAAAAAAGCAAATTAAATGCGAATGACAAACAAACAAGCGATGGAACCAGCGACTTGGAATGGAAACGATGTGGACAGGCGGCAACACATTTTGCTGGAAAGGCCAACAAATCAACGAGACCCACACCCACACCGGCGGAGAGTGCGAAAATAATGTTATAAATACTGGGGATCCCCCTTCGATCCCCCCCAAAAAAAAAGAAAAGATATATCTCTGGATCAGTCAGTGGATCTGTGCGAAGAACGGCTCTTTTGCGTAGGCCGTGGCTCGGACTTGTGGTCAAAAAAGTATATACATATATCTCTGGGTTTCTTTCTTTATATACATATATATATTTTTGTATTTTTTTGTTTGAGATACATATGTTCATATGCTGACATATCCGCAATGTGGCAGCATAATATAAATTGACATTGACAGTTGACATTTGTGGTACATAAATGTTAGCCCAGGCCCGTTCATATATCATGATGACCATCAGCATCAGCACCGGGAACAGAAACCGAAACAGAAACAACAGCAGGCGGCGTCTTACTTATAGACCCGACCAGGTTTTTTAGCTTTCTTTTCATTTTTTTTTTGTATCTTTTTGAGATACACTCTCGTCGTTGTACATTTTTTTTTCTTCTGATTGTGCTTTGTAAGTTTTCAAGTTAATTTGTTGTTGATAGGTTGACATTTTCAATTGGGGCAAACAAGGCGTTCGTTCGCTGCATGTGGCAGTAGAATTTTCAGTGTTCAGCCGAGAGAGATGAGATGAAATGAGATGAGGCGGATTGGCAGCATGGCTTTGGAGTGGGCATTGGGTTAGGATAGGTGACCGCAATTCAATTTGAGTGAAGGAATTGTGGCCAAAAATAATTATACACTAATGAGGCACAGTCTCCTGTAATTGATGAAATTGTAAGCTTCTTTTTTTGTGTATTTTTTGTCTATACAAATTATAATTGAATGAGCCGTGTTTGTTATTGATAGAGTGGAGTGTTTTGTGGGTTACTTAAGTGACGTTGAGCCGGTCCACTGGTGGGTAGATGTCGGTCAATGGTGATATGTCGGGGCACATGTACTTCTGCTAAGACCTTGATAAAGTCTCTTCGAAGTGAACGTATTTGGGATCTGGCATTACACAAATATTTATGTTAATTGAGTGAATGAGAAGGGAAAATAAGGGGTAGAATTACTTAAGTCATCAGAAAGAAAAATATAGATTAAAGAGTGGAGTTTAAGTGATAAAGTAATGAATGTATTAATTATATTTCAAATTAATTATAAAAGTAAATAATGTGTGTACCCTTTGCAGGGGTATTATATTTTTAGTAAGAAGTTTGCAAATTGAATGAAATAATCATTTCCGACCCATAATCCATATATATACATGATCAGCATTATTAGCCGAGTCGATTTAGCCAGGTTCAAAATTTTATAATTTTCTCATAAATTTCAAATTAAGTATGCAGTTTTTTTAACCTAATAAAAACAGACAAAGAAAAGCTTTTCGCATTAAATTTAAGGCATTTTTTGGCTAAGCTTTGATCGATTTAGAATAGCTGTTAGGGTAGATGAACTTCGGCTACCCTTTCTTCTTTTTAACTAACAACTGCCAAATTATTTACAGAAAATAATAATTATATAGTACATATATTCAGAGCAAAATAACCTTATTTAAAAGACTGGTTTACTTATCATCTCTCTATATATTTTTATATCTTAATTTTCCCTCATACGCCGAGTAATTTCTCAACCTGCCTGCATTTTGCACTTAACAATTTTTTGGAAATTAAATTCCCAACCTCGACCTGCTTGTTACATTTAAAGAAACACCGTATTTTTTCTTCGGGCACGTCTGGCCATAAAGAACTCGACTTTAGTGCTTCCTCTCCCCAATTGAATCGAAGCGAGTGAGAACGATCCCAATCAAAAATCAAATCAGTGCTCCTCTCGCC
Organism: Drosophila bunnanda; assembly: GCA_035046265.1. Classification (NCBI taxonomy): domain Eukaryota; kingdom Metazoa; phylum Arthropoda; class Insecta; order Diptera; family Drosophilidae; genus Drosophila; species Drosophila bunnanda. The sequence goes on from JAWNOB010000075.1 coordinate 13,922,334, forward strand.
CCTTCCTCGAAGTCTTTCTGATCCGATCCGATTCGATCCGATCTAATTAGTATGCCCGCTCATGCCTGCATATATATCAGGTGAAGGTGCGTCCGGAATCCCGGGACCAGGATGAGGAGCGACCAGAGAGTCAAGCAGTCTGCTCCTGGGGAGACACTCTGTCTAAGCCAGGGAATATGTTAATTGTTGCCCGGGATTAATGTTTTACCCCTTGCTCTCAGGGGGGATCTCTTATCGCTGCATGTTGTCCATTATTTAACTCTGTTGCCATGATCCTTTGACCCGCACTTTTCACCTTTTATCCACCGCTACATATAAGAAAAATATATGGGACCAAAAGGAAAACAAGGAAAAGCAAAGGAAACCCAATTTGATTACATTTAAGATAACAATCAATCGCTTCAATGATGGTGCTCTTAAAAAATTATTTTCAAATACAAACATGTGCATGTGCACAGAGAGAAATGTATTGTAATTAGATATAATATATAATAAATATATCAATGTCAAAGTCCATTCCTTTATTAATAATATAATTAATGTATTTAAATGTTATAGTTTATTCTACTGTAAAGAAAAGGACTTTAAAGTTGATATATTTATCTATAATATATTATACTAAATGACATAAATTTCTCTCTTTATATATTTATATATAATATATTATTATCTATTGAAATATTCTATATAATAAAATTGTAGTATAATAATATTGTAATATTAATAATGTATTATATTTTAATGTAAAGAAAATTACTTTAAAATTGAGCTAAATAGCTTACGCAGCAATATAATTTCAGCGATAAGGTTGTGGGACAGTGCGACCTACTTAAAGGATCAGTAGTGTATTAAAATATTTTACTACACATATCTAAATAGTTTTTAAGTAACCCTTTTAATATTTAATAGCAATTTTTAAACTAGTTATTAGTAGGTTTGTATATAAACATTATTATAACTTCTTATAATACGCTTAGGAAAAGAACTAACTTCTTTATAATCTAACTCCCCTATAACTAATGATAGTAATAATACTTAGTTTTTATTTTTGATTTCTTTTAAATAATAAGATTTTGTAAATATTTTATAAATATAAAATATATATAAAATATATTAAAAATGTATATATAAAATTTATATAATTATTCTTATAAATTTATCTTAGTTCCTGACACTTTCCCTACCCTAAGACTAACCTCAATAAGTGTTTCTGTGACTACAATTAGTAAGTTCGCTTTCCATTATTCTTAATCTTTTACTCACTTCCTTAATAGCTTTTTTCTCAGTGCATAGAATGCAAAAGAGTCTGGCTAAACTCGAAATTTATTCAAATTAGGCTAGGGTTAAGGTTATGGTAGAGTAGTTCACAGTGCGCGACACCTTGCGGCATCGCCAACAACACGCACATTGCACTCAACGCAACAACGCACACGGCAACACACAACAGCAACAATGGACAGCAACAACAAGTACCATATATATACTGATATATATATATATATATATATATAAACAGATATTGGTGAACAACAATGGAACATACTAATGCTATAACAACCCATTCCCATGCCCATACCCAGGGCATCGCATCTGACCGGTCAAAGAGTTGCAGAGGTGTTCCTCCCTCCCTCCATTCCATAGAAGTTGTGTGTGTGTCGCTGGTTATTGTTATTTCGGTGCTTCCCCTTTTGTTATTGTACAAACCCGGCTTTTGTTGCCCCTTTGGCTGTTGTTATTGTTATTTTTTGAACTTGTTTCGTATCGTAAATTCAATAATTTTGACATTTTATTGCATTTTTATTGCGTTTTGTGACATCATTAAACGTTTTTATGAGTTTTCTTTGTCGCTATTTGCTGCCCTCAAAGTTTTTTCTGTTTCTCCTTATTATTTCGATTGTGTTTCTTTTGGATGCTCTTCAGTTGGAACAGAGAGAACGAGTTGAGTCCGCTTGAGTTTCGAGTGGGTTCTGTGTTGGTTTTTGAGGTCTGTTTGCATCTGATGGATGCATTTGTTTCCGATAGGAATTAATGGAGATTAGAAGTCACATATTTATGGCACTTTGGCGCTGGGGAAAAGTAATTAATGACCTGACTGATTGATTTGTCAATGAAGTTGAAGCTGTTGAAGTTCATCTCTAATGAGAAGTTGATAAGGAAGAGATTTCTAAAGGCGGAAATGCAAATTAACTAAGGAAATTTGGATTTTTTTGTAATTAGGCGCAAAAAGATTGCGATTTTTGGGGAAATGAATAAGGAAAAAAAAATGTATTGATTATAAATATTTATTATTTTTATGGCATTGCATTTTTCTTTTAAATTTTTCCAATTTTTTAAAACAAAATACAAGTTTTATATATTCTTTAAATTAAAAAAAAAGCTATATGATTTGGGTTAAGTAAGATTGCATATTTTTATGTGAAATAAACATCAAAATGTATTTATATTCTGGATATAAATATCTATAATTAGGAGAAAATGTCATTTTATTTGGATTTCCCTTATTATATTTTGTATACATAATTATTATTATTTAATTGTTTTGTTTATTTTATCTGAGTTTCTTTGTTATTAAGGAAAGACTTATTATAATTATTTTCCCTGAGCTCTGCCTTAAATCTTTATATTAAACGTTATATAGGTTTAATTTTTTATTAAATTGATATATTATGATTTACGCCGAATATTATATTTTTTTGAATCAATATATAAACGGTTTTTGAAAGGTTTCGAAATTTACATTAAGATACAAATTCTGATTTTTAATTCGTCACATTCGTTTTAAATATTGAGAGTCTTATCTTGTATGAAATGGTTTATAATAAGCATAAAAATGTTTTACAATCATAATTATATTATTTAACCATTTTTTTCATTAGAAATTCATTTAGTTAGAGTATTAACTCTTTCCCGTATATGTTACCCCTTTTTTGGAGGGATCACATTACGTTCTCGGGTCATCATTCTTGTGCTGGCCCGTTTGTTGTCAATAATAAAAGCCGTTGTTCCTAAGGAGAACCAGGCTGAGAACCGAGAGGGGGAGATGCATATTAAATGCCTGTCTTCCGCGACCTTTTCGGACCTGGCCCTTACGGCTAACAGCCATGAAATTAGAAGCACACACATGCGACCGGTGACCGGCGACCGACGACCGACGACCGGCGAAAGGGTTCAAATGCTTGTGGCGGGAGGAGGTCAAACTCAGCCGGCTGATGGCCCATTGAAGAGTAAAATTCGAAACTTAATTACCTGGGGCAGGTTCAACTTGAACTTCCCTAACAAACAGCTGACAGTTGGGAAACACCCGCGCAGTTAGGCCCCGAAATGCGTTTGGATGAGCTCCGGGGGAAGGCGGGTTTCCCAGTTAATGGCTAATGGTCTTCGATGCTCTTCGATTTTCTCATGTGTAAAATTGTTGTAAGTTACCTCCCTCCCTCCACGAACTCTGTTGTTTTGTTAATTTGTTTAATTGTCTTGCATTTTTTAGAGTCATGTGAACGAACATCTTGTGAGGTGAACGCAATGAACCCTAAAAACTCTGGCACATCCGTCTCCGTGGGGCAAAACCATTGTTTTGCTGCATTTGGGACTTATTCAAAATAAAGCCTCCTGTGGGCCCCGAACAAAACACCAAGAAAATGAAAGACACATCAGGTGTAGCCTAATGAAACTCTTTGGAAAACTTTTCTTTTCTCTTGAGGGAAATATTTCAACGATTCCAAAATGGATCGTGAGCACTCTCCGCTGGAGACGAAGATCCATCTTTTGTGCGGAGCTGTGAAAAATGCCAAACAACAAGCGGCTTAAATGGCGCCCCCTCCGCTCTCCCAGAATAGTAATAATAATAATAATAATAGTAATAGTTACAAAGGCGGGGGCACAAAGGGTTCTCCGCCTCGGGCCCCACCTGCCCCCTAAGCCTTAAAAGAAAAAGAAACTACAAAGCCATGAATAAGTAACATGTGTATACACTTGTACAATGCTCGCGGGATTCCGATATGGTAATTCACGGCTTTCGAACGTTTTTTTTTTTCATTTTGGTGATTCAAAGTCTTGAATGGGTGTTTGATTGAAGGTTTGAATATTTTTTGATTTTTATTGAACGTTTGGTATATAAATTTTGGGCAGCGATCATGGAGTTCGGCTTTTCATTGCATTGGAAATGCTGTGAGTGTGTAGTTTTCTTTGCAGGGACTGCATTTAACTTAATTTTTGTGACGAATTTAGTTGATTGTATATTGAACAACTCTGTTATTTAATATTAACACAGTTTTGTGGAATTTATTTAAGATTTTGATTTAAACTCTTTCTATATTTTAAGTACAGAAATTAATAATTACAAAAGTAATGTATCTTCTAATTTTATGGGAAAATTTCTCTGTTTATTTATACATTAAAAAATATAAAGTTTTTTAAAAAGAGCCACATTTAATTCAATAATTGAAATAAATAAAACCATATAAAACCAATTTTAGAGATTTTTAGCTTTAGATTTTTAGATTTTAAAGAACAATTATTTATATGATCCTTTCATTAAAATAATTGAATTTGGATTAAATTATATATATTAAGGATGCAAATATTTATATAAGCACTTGTAAATATGTGTAAAGAATAGGAAAACTACTTTAGAATTTTACAGAGCTTATTTGCATTTTTTTTTATATATATAATTTAAAGGAACTCCATAGAAGAAATCCTTAAATGGATACAAAATCAATAAATAAGTCATTTCTGAGTGGAATACATATTTTTAATGTTATATCTTGCTAATGTGTATCTAAGATCATTATTTCATTTTGTGTACATTCAACAAATAATTTTGATTAAGAATATATACTTTTTAAAGCGCAAACACCTGGTGTCAGTCACCCTTTAGTTTTCAACAGATTAATTGTTAATAGTTCTAAATATATCTAAGCTCAAACAGATTAATAAATGACAAATTCTTATCTTTATTTATGCATTACCTGCACATAAAATATACTTCCCAAAAAATTAACACATTCATTGTCAGTGCATTTGCCATTGTTCATAATTAAGTGCGATATGAAATAACAAACCACGACATAAAACTGATATTTTTTACACTCATGCACCAACCTAATAAATATCCATCTAGGGTTGAAGCAGCAACCCCTAAACTCAACACCCCCCATGCCACTGGGGGACCCCCTGGTCCAGTGTTCTAATTAATACAACACCTCCTATTCCACCAGATATATACCCATTAATTGTCAAGCTTTTTATCATTTGTCAGTGGAATTGGACAAATTAATAAATTTCCACGGCCAAATGTGGACAGTTGAGTGAAAAATTAGACAGTTAAGCGGACGGGAGGCCACCCCTAAGCAAACTATGCTAATTATGTGAGAGATATACCGGAGAGTGCACCAGATAGATACATTTATATATCCTACATGGGCATATATACTTTAATAAAAACGTTATAATAATTCACTTTCCGGAGGAATTTATTGAGCCAACCGACAGGGAGAGAGATGCAGATAGAGTCGGTTAACCTGAAAGGCTGCACATGCTCAATGGGCGACATGTGACGGAGATCCGGGGGTTACTTTCGCATACCGCAGTCCTCTCACGCAACCACATGGAACTGACATGGGGTTCAGAGTGCGACAGAGAGGGACGCACTCGCAGAGAAAGAGAGGGCACTCCCAGAGACAGAGAGAGAAGGAAGGAGTATAAATTTAATTTAGTCGGTCGGTCGGCCGCCTGTTTGCGCCTAACAATTAAAAGGCAAACTTCAACTAGAAACAATTTTCAAGATGAATACAAGCAGATAAGGCACGAGGGGCACCAAGACGAGGGTCGCCGCTTTTGGCATTTACGCATGCCATGCAGTTGACGCCCAGCACTCTCTTGGCCCTAACTGTGGACCTGGCCAATAGTGGCTGGCCAGGTCTATGCGCCGGCGTCTTTCCCTTGGAACGGTTCGGACCCTATTCCGTGATCTCCTCCAGCCAGAGGTGCGATAAACTATCCGAAAAAGACTAGCTATACTGGGTTTTTGAATATATCTAGTACGGAAAATAGCCAGATATGGAAAATGTATCTTATATAAACCAAAGATCATGGGCAGGATTTATAGTTATAGAAAAATCATAGAGCATTGCCTTTATTTTTATACTCTTTCAGGGTATTATAATTTCCAGAGCTCGTGAAGGAGTCATTTCTGACCCTATAAACCATATATATTATTGATCAGCATCAATAGCCGAGTCGAACTAGACATGTCCGGTAAGAAAAATAAATTTTTAAAATTTGTCCAAAATTTTATAAGGGGTTAATCGTTAAAATTGTCAAAATATGACAAAAAAATTTGTTTTTTTTAATTTTAAAACCCAATATGCAAAATTGTTAGCCATTTGAAAACTATCACAGAAACGCTTTCCGAATTGAAATTAATGCATTTTTGGCTTGGTTATGATATTTGAAAAACATAAAAATATAGATTTTTTATCCCGAGAATATATGTTTCTTAGGATTAAAATTTAGATAAATGCATAATTCAGAAATAAATAATATAGAAGCCATAAGCGTAATATATAATAATATTAAATTTAATTATTAATATTATATTAAATCTATAAGAACCTCTCCATTTTATGAATTTTTGAGAATCTTATTTTTGAATGGCTGCTTTTGTTTTATTTTTTGTTGATTAAGATTAGCTCATTATAAACATATTAATTATGGAAATAGGTGTATTAGACTTAAGACTTAAGACTTACAATTGCTGTGTAATCTATAACCCATTGTCTCTGTTATATTTATTTTATAAGAAAACTTGTATTATCCATCTGTATATTTTTATTTTAATATTTTATATAATTTTCTGTGACTGTTAACTGATTTTATGGATGAATAAAGTAAGCGTAACATTGATTTACAGTCTTACAAAAATCTTCAAAGGATATTGTGTCAAGTAAACATATAAATAAACTTGTTTATAGTTTAAACTCTTTCATTTTCTAGACTTTAAAGCCATGTCTCACCTATTGTTTAACCAAATATTATCCAGTTGGGCTGCACTGACACACTCGGGACTGCAGTGACACAGCAAATGCGTGTCCCTCTACTCGAATACCTGACGCAAAAAATGTTAATAAAAATCATTTAGACAAAAGAAACTCAACGAAAATAAGGGAACCGAGGGGCAGTGTCAGTGTGTTGCAGTTCAAATTGTGTGAGACCATTTCTCAGCTCGTTTCTTAAGCGTTTCAAATTTACGGAAAAAAAACACACAGCGAGTCGGGAGAAGAATGCTGAAGCCATGGAATATTAATTTGGGGCAGGTAGAGATATGCAAATGAATTCGTTTGAACGTTAATGAGTTGAAAAACGCCTCCTGTCTTTGTTTTTTTGTACGAGTTATATATATTTTTCTGCTGTCGGTTCGCTACTGAACTTCGGTTCGGTTCACTTCAATATTAATTAAAGAAAAAGATTTTCGTTCGCCCCGCTCTTATTTTTCTGCTACTCATGGTTCTGGTTCTCTAGTGGCCCATCGTCCGTCGTCAGCATTTTATTTCCTTTAATTAATCATATGCAATTTGGAGTCTGAGATCTCTCTCAAGTTGCTCGGCTCCGGCTCCGGCTCCGGCTCCGGCTCCGGCTCCGGCCGTTGATCCACTTAATTATTTAGCAATTTATTCTCACAATTGTTAACAATTTTTTGTTGTTCTCTGTGGCGTCACGTTTTGCGTAGTTTGGTAGCCAAAGCCATCGTTTGCCGCGTTGTTGGTTTTTCCACAGTTTTGTGCCATTAAACTAATGAAATTAGGAGTGCTGGCCAGCGAAACTCTATGCTGATAAGGCGAAAACTATTAAGGTTTTTCTGCTTTTTTATTTTCTGCCCTGCGTCTTTTTTTTGGTTTATTTTTGTGTGTGTTTTTTGGCTGGTAATTAAAGCGTAATTAATGGTCGGGCTTCCGATTCGATATGGGGAGCCTGCCTGCCGCCTCCTTGGCATTTTTATTTGTGTGTGGTGTGCGATTAATCAAGATCAATTAAAAAGAGTTCAAACTATTGAACTATGCGTTCCATGGGAAGCGAAATAATACGAAAAGTTAAAGACTTTTCCAATCCATCATGATTGTTTTAAGGGGGAAGGCCGCCTCTGACTGACTGGGCGTGTGATTGTAATTTTATTTTATATATTTTTTCCAGGGGGGGTAGGAGTTAAGTGGCCATATTCCATGCATCGTTAACGAGGCTATAAAAAAAAATTGAAAGTAAGCCTGTCGGGGCACAGTTTAAGTGTAATTTAGGTTTATTGACTAATTAATGGGGGTCCTGATTTAAAGAGCCTTATTCTTAACAGATTTGCAGGAAATATATTGTTTATTTAAATTTAAAACATTTTTTTTTTTTACAAAAATGTATCAATTAAATAATAAATAAAAATAAAATAAAGGGCATTTTTACGACTGAAGGCGTTTTTAACTAAAAAACTTTAATAATATTAATTGAAGTGACTGATCCTACCTCAAAACTATTACGCTGAATTCTGACTTGAGAATTTTAAGATAAAATAACTGACACAGCTTGCTCCTGATGCAGGTATCTCAGAGGGTCATATTTCGTCTTATATATATGAACTTTTTCTTTATTAATTAAACTTATTTAATTGAAAGATTTCCGCAACTTACTTCCTTAAAGAAATACATTTAAAAAAGAGTAGATATGCAACATTTTTAAGCAGAATATCTTTCGTTTTTTATGACTTATTTTATACTAAGCCAGGTGCTGAAGAAATAATTATATATCTCACGTCTCCTCAGCTCAAGCATTCCACAAAAAAACACATTATAGTATGTTTTTTTTTTTTTGCTAACTTTGAATTCATTTTTTGTGCCCCGACAATCTCTTGGTAAATATCTTTTTAAACTAAAAAAAAAAACATATCTTATTAAACACACTTTTTGCCCCCTGCAGTGTGAAAAATTGCCTTATCAACGCTTTATTTAATTTACTTCAATTTCGTTATCTTTTGAATTTGAAATCGTGTCATGATAATGTCAAGCCATAAGCAGGGCCATAATTTAAACCTGTCCCGAACTGAGCCCCAAAAATACATACTCAATTTCCCTATTCAAGATAACACCGGCCATAAACCAATTCTCAAAAATATTCGCATTAATTTTCAACCAACAAAAAGCTAATAAGAAAAACAAAGCCAAAAGCAAAAACAAGAACAAAAAGTTATAATAAATGCGTATAAAGCTGAAAATCAATCAATTTGTGTATTTTATTGTGCCATCATGCCCGTGTTCGTATTTTTTTTGGAGGCTGTCTGGCATTTTCAATTGCCATTTAATTAATTAATCGACTTTAAAATTGTCATTTCAAATGTTTATCACTTATGAAAAATCTATGCGCAGGCAAGGCACACACAAAGCAAGGCGCATAAATTTCCCATGAGTCGAAATCCAATAAATTCGTATAAATATTTGGCGAATAAATTCGGCTGAAACATCGGTTGTCGTTGTCGGATCAACTTGGCCAAAAGCGGGCTCCAGTTCCAGCTTAGATCGCCCGGCAGTGATAGGCCGGGGGCGCTGCTGATGGCGTTGGCCCCACACGCATTAATTTCGCTTTTGGCATTCATTAACCAAGTCGCGGCCAGACATGAAGACAACCCGGCCAGGCCAGGCGGTCAGAAATACTCGCAGAAATACTTGAACAACAACAAAAAAATCATACAAATCTTGGGCGAAAGAAAAATGTTTTTTGTGATTGCGTTGGCCGGAGGTTTTTGGCTTTACTGGGGAGGAGGCCTGGGAGGCGAGACTCGCTAAAAACTCGGACACGCCACAGTCGCTTTCAAGTGGGAGTTGGTGATGGCAACGTGAATTTATTTATTGGTAGGAAGTTATAATAACTTTTTTGTATTTTATATATTTTTTTATATATTTTTACTGCATTTTATATATTTTATTTGTATTTATATTTAATTTTTTTTTTTAATTTTTCAAGCTTCACGCCTGGAAGTTATAAATTACTTTTCTAAAGAGAGCGAGTGTTTTATTTAATTTTAATGTTGCTGTATTTACATTTAATTAAATTTCTCAGAAAGCTTCTAGCATGCTTTGCATATGATTAAAAATTACTTATACATATATCATTCCAAATTTATTTTTTCTAAAATATTTATACTCTTTTGCAGGGTATTGTAATTATAGTAAAAAGCATACAATGCAGTGAAATAGTCATTTACGACCCTATGAAGTATATATATTCTTGATTAGCATCAATTGTCGAGTCGATCTAGCCATGTCTGGGAGTAAAAAAAATTTTTAATTTTTTTTTTATTTTACATCATTAAAATTTAAACAAAAAAAATGGAAACAAAATTTTAATTTTAAAATTTTAAATTCAATAAGCAGATTTGTTAACCTAATTAAAACTAGCATAGAACAGTTTTCTGATTTGAAATTAATGCATTTTTGGCTGAGTTATGATTGATTTTCTCTCCAAGGGTTTAGAAATTTGGGCTTCCCGAAATTAGCTTCCTTTTTATTGTCTTAAAAAGACTTATTTATTTATATAATTTACTAAAATTTGCTTCCTTTCCTGTTTGCATGAAAATTATAAATAAATATACATAAATAAATATATCTATCTAGTTTTAGTATATACAAAACTAGACAGTGTTTTATTTAATGATTTCGGAAAGGAAGCATAGGAATAAGGCCTGGTTTATTAATATAATTTTGGCTTATACATATCTATATTTTAGAAAGAGAAATGAAACAAATAATAATAAATAAATAAATATATAATAATAGCAAACAAATAAAAAATCTTTTCCTATATCTGTAATAATTATAATTTAGTAGTAATAAAAATACTTAAAAAGAAAAAAGTTTCAATCCAAAATGCTTACATTATTTGCGTTCACTCTTGCAATACATACTTAGTACTTATATTTTATTTAAAACCATCTATATATTATTCAAAATATTTAATATATAATAAGAATATATCATAGACAATCTCCCAAGAATATTCCCTGGATTTTGTTTTGCCAAAATATAAACCCTCACGTTTCCATCACCATATGGTTTAACCTGGGCCGTCTGGTTCGCCCCGCTGTTACTGTTGGTTTGTCTTATGAGTTGTCCGACGCACGATGACGTTTAAATTTCAAATGATTGATTCCCCGCTGGCAAAAAAAAAAAAAAAAAAAAAACGAAAAACAACAACAAAATGAAAACTTTGAATAAAGCCGCAGCAGCCTCGTACCGAGGCGGACACGCCCAGTTGAGTTTTCCCGCAGATCCCCGTTAAGGAGGTACACGTAGACGTGGCTAATAACATATAGGGGCAGGCGGCAGATAGCCTGGCCGAAAGGCTGATGGAGAGACAGGCCTATTTGCGTGCTTAAATATTTTAATTAAGGAAAAGGCCAACAGGCCGAGACAACCGAGCAACCTAAGCGAGTCAAAATATTTTGGAGGCAGCCCCGCCCCATTTAGCTTGTTTTAATTGCAGTTTACATGTCTATTAACAGGCATCCATCCATGTTGACTGCCAGCTACGGGTATTTCTACCCCCAGTTGGCTTTTCTTTGGCTTTTCGTGTCTTTGCCGCTTTTTAATTGCAACTGTCATCAGGTGGCTAGCGGTAATTGACGGCCTGCTAAATCGCCTCGAAATATTTCCACCGAAAACATATGCTAAAAAATATATGATGTAGCCAGACCGCACTGAATGAGCTGTCAAGGAAACTCGATCCGTGTGGCTGGCGCAGATATGAAAAAATTCGACGACGACGACGACGACGACGGCTTCAATCGATCAAAGCCAATAAACCGCATAAAATGCTCGAATTTCCCTGTCGTCGGCGTTGGTCGACGGTGTCATATGCGAAAATTAACACAACAATCATTTCACACGCCCATCCCATGCAGGTGGTTTTCACATAATTGAATCGGATTCAATTTAATCGATTGCAATTCGATTTATTTTTAGAGAAAGGAAGCGCTAATTGGGGCTGATCGTGTTACGATTGTCGGTTTGATATGAATGGGAAAATCGTGTGGAAAATTTACGAAAATTGAAACAGAATAACCGAGGGGGAGATGTAATAAATGCTGTAATCAAATGCTAAGTTATTTTGATTTGCAATAGAAAAGACCGTTAAAATGAAAAAATGAAACACTATTACAAAGTAAAACCTTAAACAAGTTGTACATAAGGTAAATGTTAAAAATAAAATATTATTAATCACTTTGAGAAGAAATAAAACGGTGAACAACAAACAATGTGTCTAAGCTAAAAGTTTCCGGCTTTCAGCTGATCATTTTGCCAATATTATGTAAAAGTTTTTACACAATTTCTATTATAGTTATCTAACTATTTAATAATTATTAAAAAAAACAAAACAAAAAAATCAAAGAAAGCTGTTTAATAAAAATTACCTAATGCCAACTAACATTTCACTTTCGCTTTGAAAAGAAATTAATTAAAGTATACGTCTCCCTATCTTCTTTAATGTATAAAAGTAATCAGCAATCAGTTAAAGGGCAGCTTTAATAATTTATTAAAAGTATAAACAACAAAACCAAGAAATAAGAAACAGAAAATAATAAAAGCCAAAAAAACCGCCGCTAAAGGCAAGGAGCAACCAAAAATTGTATCTGAAATGAATACTTATTATTATCGCACGAAAGACTTGCCGCCGTTTGTCATCAAGGTCTTGCTTAATGGATGTGGTTAAATTTTTTTTGTTCAACTTATATAAAATATTTTAGCTTTTTTTTATATTTTTTGTTGTTCCCTGGCTACCGCAGAGTCTGCAGTGAGAGGAAGCAGTTGGCGAGGTGCGATCAAGATCGCTTCTCTGGCTCTTCTTCGGTTTTTCTCTACACAGAGGAAAAAGGGGGAATTGGGGGAACAAAATTATAAGTAATTTATAAATTAAAATAATTGAAATTAAATAAATATATAAACCATTTACTCTAGGTCTAGTTTTCTGGATTTTATCCTTATCATTCAAGTGTTAGCTTGTTACAAATTTATCTACAACTTCATATTACTATATTTTATGATTGGGATTTGACATAAATATTTCCACTTATATATATATTTTATGTTATATTTTTTATATTCTATTTTTTATATATTTCTTGTCAACAATTTACACTTCATAAAATAAAAAAACAACTCATTCAATACCATAATTTTAAATAAGTAAGCAATAAGCTTTTCAAAATGCAAACAAAATAACTAGAAATCTCTATATATTATAATGTTCTATTATATTTTTTATGTTTTTAAATAAATATTAAGAGTATTTAAAACTCTTTAAAGATACTTTTTATGTAAGAGTCTGCACTTGAGTGTTAAATATTAATGGGAAATACCAAAGCTATTGACGCTTTTATTGTGATACATTTTTCTCCCTGTGATTTGGTGTCTATATTTTATGGTAAGGATTTGACATAAATATTTCCACTTTTATATATATTTTATTTTATATTTTTTATATTATATTTTTTATATATTTTTCAAATTCCTGTGCCAATAATTTACGCATCATAAAATACAAAATAAACTCAATCAATACGATAATTTTAAATAATGTTAAACAGTAATGGGAAATACCAAAGCTATTGACGGATTTATTGTGATAATTTTTTCTCCCTGTGACTTGGTGTCTTCTCTGGCGGTGGGTATTTTTCCTTTTTCTGTTTTTTTTTTTTTTCCTTTTTTTGTATTTCTCCAACTTGCCGACTTGCCAGCTTGTTGTCGCCTTAGTCATTGGCGGCTGCTGTGGTCTCGCTCCGCCGGACAACCTCAATTGGGGCCACCGACTGCGCCCTCCTCGCAGCAGCCACTTCACAACTTTGCGCGCTTATCTTAATTGTTGCTCGCATATTAATTTCGTACCTGCTGTGCTGACAACAACCTGGCCGGCTACGAGATGGAGCTGGAGATGGAGCTGGAGCTGGAGCTGGAGATGGAGTCAAGAGAGGCCATCCTGGGTCTGGTGTCGCCAATCAATGCTCTCATTCGGTAACGATGTCGCCTGTCGCTGTCTTACTTTATTGTTGACAAATTAATAGATTGTGTGTTGTCCATATTAACACGTTTACGTGTTGCGCTTCCTTCCGGCCACAAAATGGTGGCATTAAAAATGCATGAGCATTCCGGCGGCTATCGCTCTGATTAGTAATGAAATGTGTTTCGATTCGAATGCATTTTAATGGCTGTCGTACGTTGTTGTTTCGTTTTAATTTCTTTTGAAATTTCAAACTTTTTAAAAATAAAAAATAAAGCCTGTTCATGGTATTGTTTTACCACCATGGCTGTAATTTCCTATTCTTCAGTTTCTAGAAAGCCTTCATCGATGGGTTCTTGTTCAATGTTTAAATAGGCTGCATCCAGTTTGTTTAACTTCAACAATTAATAATATATGTATTTATGAATTCTTAATAACAATACAACTAGCTTACCCGAACTGGGAAATCTGAGTCCCTAATTAAAGGGCCCTAATTGCTGGGCTCTCTCACCGTTTTCAAAATGTCCAATTAAGTATCAATATACTCTTGACTGAAATACTGAGTTAAAAATATATACTTAAGCTTTTGGCAAGATCTCAAAACTGGCAATATTTTATTTAAAATAATCTCGTGACTTGAATTCAAATGCAAATCTTTTAGTTTACTTAATTTTGTGAGTACCTGAAAGCTAGCTTCATTGGAAAATCCAACGAGAAGTTTTTCCAGACTTTTTATTCGTCCCACTTTAAGAGATTCTTCGTAAATTTAAAAATGTAAAATTTTTGCCTGTTGATGCTGATCAAGAATATATATAATTTAGCAGCGAAAATGAGTCCCCCTGCCAGGTGATATGAAAGCTAAATGTAGCATTTTCAAAACAACAAAAATTAAACATAAATAATAATAATAAAATAATACTACTATATACAAATTTCTTTTTGTAGAAAACTTTCAGCCTTAAAAGAGAGCGACGTCTTGTTTAAGATGATTTTAATTAGACGCGTGATAAGATGCCAGATACAGAGTCCGCCGGAAGCGATTTACGTGCCAGCGGAGAGACTCCCAACTACGGATCAGATAAGCCCGGTCCACACGCTTGTATCTCAAGCCAATGATTGATTACGCTGGCGCGGCTGGCTCCGTTAAACGAGTTGATTAGCAACTGCGACCAGATCTTCATCTCCATCTCCATCTCCATCTCCATTTCGATCTCGATCTTGATCACCATTTTCAGGTCCAACTTCAATCTGGAAGCTGGAGGCCTAGAGAGCTGGCGACGTGACGCTCTCTGCGTCCAGAATCCAACCTCAGCGTTGTAATTGCGGCAGATGCGGTTCTTTCAACGCTGCTCGCTGGCGCCTCGGAACGATGCGACGTGCTCTTTCTCACCTGGCCCAATCCCAATCCCCGCCAGAACCCGACCCCGGGGAGACATGCCTCATGGGTTAATCAACTCAATGGCATATAGCGGACATCGACAATGTGCGTACAAGCCATAGGAAGTTGGTTTGATAATGGAGAATATGGCGAAAAGCTAATCACCAATGCCTGGTAAGTGACTCTACAAATGACCCAAGGTTCACAGAATTGGCTAGATGCATTCATGAAATTGGTTTCTTGGCAAGAACAGTAATAAGGAACTTAATTTCTATAGAAATGAGACATCAACTGACTAAGCTTTGATACTTTCCAAATGAATTTATATTTAATTTTCTCTTTAAGTTTGCAATTAATTCAACAACTGTTCCACACCGGTGTGAGTAACGACTATAATAAATGAAGCATTTCCGTGGGCCTGGGAAATGGAATCAGGGAAAATGCCATGACTAATAAAATCTGTAACCAGGAAACGAATGCCACAAACCCAAATCATTCAACTCAACTCAACTCAACCATCATTCCGTGGCATTTCTACTCCCAGGGAATTGTCCGTGGAGAAGGCATCAGCATAATCATTGGGATGTGCCGATCCCCCGCAAAACTCATTGCAAAACACATCTGAGAAATCATCCGGCGCGATGATATGTGGATAATGGCTTTCTGGGCACCATCAACAACAGTTTATCTTGCCCTAACCTTCAACCTTTTGTGGCGGCAATCAAGTTGCAGTTGCAGCCACCATTCATTCCTCCACCCTTCACTCAGCTGTTCAACACCTTTTCCCAAAATGCAGCTGAGACTCGAAGGCTTTTTGGCCAACTAGAGAGAGAGACGGGCCTCTGCCATGAGTAGAAGTGTAGACAACTTAAATCAAAGTGCTAATTTTAAAATAACAACCCTGCAGACAGCCTAAACACACAGGCCGGCCAAGCAAGGCCTTTTGCCGAACGAGCTGGTGAGCTCATATTGGAAAAACGTTTACGCGAAACTGCTTAACTAGCTGCCAGCAACAACAACAATAATAATAACAACAACAATAACAACAATAACAACAATAACAACAACAACAACAGCAGCAGAAAAAGCCAAGGCAAAAGGCAACAAAGAGACGGGGGTCCCGGACAATTGGAGAGACAAGATGAACGGCACGAAACAGGATGTTGGAACGTGGGGCAGAAATTTGCAAAAGCGAAGCCCAACGGAGGGGTTAAAGCTAGGGGTGAGGGGGGTAGAGAGGATGCCCAGGCACTCGCAAAAAATATTCATATAATTTAAACTTATATACTATATTAAAATAATATAATATATAATGGTAGAATTTCATATAACTAAGTTTTGCGCTAACTAAGCCTTTAGAAAGCTAATGAAAACCTTTGCTTAGAGATATACTTCTCTTAAATTGTTAATTTAAATATATTTATGTTATAATAAAAAACGAATTCAAAAGAAAATAAGTGAGTAAAAATCATGAGTAATATAAATACTAAAAAAGTTATACTCACAAATAATATGGGAATTTATTAACGCCTTTTTAAGGTCTGCAAAAAAGATTTGAAAAAGAAATCTTGTTAGTCATATTTTAGTTTTTTGGAAACTTAACTTAAATAATATAAAATAGTAATAATATAAATAAATAATATTAATAAAATATTAATTTTAATAAAAATAATTCCATCAATGATTTATTTAAAATCCTAATCAAATAATAAATTCATAATAAACCATCCGGCTCGAAGGACCAATGTTCGTTGCAGGAACTAATAGGTACTTATAAAGTTTCTTGTGAGTGTTTCAAGGAAACCCAAGCTTAAGAAATACATATTTATTTGAATTTTGTGATTGAGTTTTGTTTAGGTAATTTAAAAATCAAAAACCCTTCGTTTTCAGTGCACATAACCATCTCCAATGGCCCCGGCCTGATGTTGATGTTGAGTTATCGCGGGTATATTAATTTTAGCTGCCGTTGATGGTTCCAGGGCTTCCCAAAAAAAAAAAGAAGAAAGAAAGAAATAAGCCCAGGCCGGGGCCAAGCCGGGAACCAGGAATATACTTGTACAAAAGAAATCTTCGCACATTCACAGCTTCCTTTAAGGAGCGCACTCTGCTCACCGCTCATTCTAATTGACGAAAATCAGAGAAAAAATACACACAGCCAACCAGACAGTCGGACGGATGGATGGATGTATGGATCCAGAAGGGAAGATCCTCCCTTCGCCTTCACTCGTTCTCGTTCTCTGAAGCACGTAATTGTTTGCACATATTTCTGAAACACCAAGTTGGAGCCAATCTCGAATCGTTTGGCTCCTTGGTATGCGCTTCGTCTTTCTTAGAAAATTGCCGTCTTCCAGTTGGGACAGCGAATTGAAATGAAATGATGATCACGGGCCGCATAACCTGGGGAGCCTGCTCACGTTTTCTTTCTTTTTCCTCTTTTTTTTCACCCGCTTTTTCGGTGATTTTCACATTGAAATACTTCTGCATTGGGGCTCGGTGCGAAAAATGCCACAGATCACGGCGAAAAAGAGGTGAGGATGCTTCCTTTTTCAGTCTGTATTTTTTTTTTTTTTTCACATATGTATATATAAACAATAAAAGGAATATTTGTTTGTCTTGCTGGGGGACTGGCGGACTTGATTTATTATTGGGTAACAATTCATATGCCTTTATTGATATTTTTCAATTCCTGAACGTCCCAGCGCGTGTGAGACACAATAAATTTTGAAATAAATTGGATTTCTCAGTTTTAATCAGCCCAAACAGCAAAAAATAAATATCAACCGAAGGGCAGACGACTGCGGTCCAAGCTTCGAGCTGTGGATCCTTCTTCTCACACACCAGACGCCACAAGTGGAGCGCTGACAGAGTCCCCGATCCGAGATGGAGATGGCATTGGAGATGGGCATGGGTATGGGTATAGGGATGGAGATGGAGCTGGACGCTCGGAGGCTGGTAATCGGGAAGGATGTTGCCGCCTAGGTATGCCGGGGGCCACATAAACGATGTGCAAAAATAACCCAAGGCGGTGCTAGGAATCGAAGCTGCAACTACCCTATGTCTATGATCCAAACTTTATATATTTCAATTTTATATGCCATAAAATATGCTTGAATTTGGCATATAAAATAAATTAATAATAGTTTTATAAACGAAGAATATATATAAGTTTTCCCTAGTCTACATAAAGAATCTATTAACTTAAGGATACCTATTATATCAAGATACCTTTCAGAGCTTGTAATAAATTTATTAAATTATTTACTAAATTATATACGATGCTGCATAATAAACAATAATGTATTATAGTTGTTAATACTTTCTAAAAATAGTTAGTACACCTGCATTAAATAAATTGTTATATTTTCTCATTAAAACTAAGTATATTAATAGCTTGAAAATATAATAAAATATAATTATCCAATCTCCTTTTTAGCCCCCTCAAGTGTTAAGACACACACATCATCAGATTATAAGTATCAGTCTGCATTATATATATTTATATATTTTTTTTTTGCTCCTCAGACCTCATTTCATTCCCTCTGGGCGAATTGTTACCAACTCACTGTCCGTCTAATTATACCCCATTTAACCCATTTGGCATTGCTTATTAAAAGTGCGTTGCTTTGCGTTCTCCTTCGTCATCGTCATTGCAACCGTCCATCCTTGTGCTATCCTTGGACTTGGACTTGGACTTGGTCCCAGGACCGTGGGCTTTTTGGAGAAGTGTAAAAATATGCTGCCAATGTTGCAATTTATTTATTTATTTTTCCTTGACTTTTTTTTATTGTTGTTATTATTGTTGTTGTAGTTGGTGTCTCGTTGAGCACAAAAATGTACATACAAGCCAACACATGGGTGGAGTTGGAGCTGGAGACAGCAGGGGTCAGGGAGGAGGGACGCTGGGCAGCGGGAACGACGTGTGCACATTGTTTATTTCACACACTTATTGGGCCGCGGGCGCTACTGTGCAGCCGCTCCGCCACTTCGGTCCGCCAGCTCCCCCAGCTCCACCAGCTCCTCCGGCACCCTCAACCCTGATCCCGGCCTGGCTTAGCTCCAGTTCTCCGGTTAGCATTCCCAGCTCAGCTTGGCGCGGTTCGCTTCACTGCGCTTCCAGCGCTCAGCGTGTACACTCAGAAAAAAACTTTACTTTAGGCATATACAAAAAAGATTTAAGATTTGGAAATTTATAATGTATGTTTGGTGAAGAATTTGGAGTTTTAAAAATATATTTAAAGTATTATTAGACACTTCTATTCATTCAGTTTCAAATTTTCTATGATTTAAAAATGTTTATGTTGTTAAATGCTATACAATTTTTAATGTAATAAGACTCCCCATGTTATATTTAGGGCCCTTTTAACTATATGCATTTTCCATTCAACTCAAAAATGTTATTTGAGCTACTATATAAATTCTGGATAAAATCAGAAGCTATAAATAATATATTTATAGTATTTGTTAACAATTCTATTCCGGCTTTTGCATAAGATCTCTTAGTTGGTTTAAAAAAATTAAATAATAATTATAACCATAAAAATTCCGAATAAATTTATTATAATTTTGTAATTTCCCCGATTTTTGAATATTTTATGTCTAATTAAAAATTATATTCAAAGAAAATATAATAAATGTCCTGCTTAATACTTTTGATTATAATATTAAAATAATAAAAATGATTATAAGATTATAAGCTTTACATTATTTTCTAAAGAATTTTTCACTAATATAAACTCTTATTGGTGGAAATTTCTTAAGAAAATATTAAAAACAAAACCTTAATTTGTTTTTTCTAGTGCATCTCCCCTCGATCCCCGATCCCTTAGCGATCCCAGAGTTGGGGCCAGCAATTGGCTTGTCTTGTCTTGTCGTACGTTTTCCAGCTAAGATTGGCGACGCCATGTAGTTAACGCGTTCGCACTTTTTTTCTGCTTCCTCAGCTCTTTGTTGTAGTTGCAGTTGCAGTTGGTACTTGTTGTTGCTGGCAGTGTGGCAAGTTGGCCCATGGAGAGGAGTCCTCGACTCGTGTCCAGTCCATTGAGTTTTCATGCCACGCAACTGCAGCGAAATTGGCTAAAAATGACACTCGTTTTCAAGGAAAAAAGGAAAATAAAAAGAAAAAATCCGAAAAAAAAAAGGAAACCAAAAGAGGTTTATGCATATAGTATAGACGGCAGAGGTGGGCATGGGCATGATTTCTGATTGGCCATAAACACACAAAAGTATTGAGTTTTATCAGGCTGCGGGCTATATGGCTGGCTATAAGGTGGAATCTGGCATGGAACGAAGGGTATGGCATCCAGATCCGATCCAAGGCATTAACTTGTACCTCATATAGTCGCCGTGGCCGGCACCATCAGCAATTGGCAATTACTTTGATAACCGGGCCGAGGACCAAGGCATCCAACTCTTTGGCTTTTGTGCTGAAAAGTTGATTTGCCTTTTCTCCATCGATTTGCCTTTGGCTTTCGAAGGCTTCAAGGTTTGACAAAGCAATTGATGGCACTGCGCACAGGTATAAGGGAGAACTAGCTTCAAGGACCAGTTGGTAACTAAAAATATGAGTAGGCTAAAGGTTTATCAGCGCCATAAATAAGAAGGATTCCGATAATGCAAATGTAATCTCGGGTAATCCTGGCAATCTTAATTGGTCCAAGGCGATCGAGTACTGGAGCCAAGGTGAGATATAGGTATTTATATCTCAAGGCAGTATAGAAATTAAATTGTTAAAGGCACAAACTTTACTGTTAGTTAAGAAAATTAACCATTTTCAGTTGGTTTCTTATGGGAAATATAATTAATTTAATTGTTGAGTAAAATCCCTCATCTAGCCACCCCATTAACCACTTACTAATAGCTTAATTAATAATAATGGAATGGCATTTAAATTATTGTTAGAATCGCTAACGTTCTCTCACTTCAAAGCGGAAATTTTCTATTTGATATTATTGCGGATCCCTCCTAATCTGAATCTTAAACATATTCCGAAAGTCAAGAACAATTAACTTCCTCATTACCCGCCCACTTCTGCCAGCATTTATTTTTCCTTTTGTGTCCGCGGTGGATGGATGGATGGATGGATGTATGTATCAATCTCGTGATTCTCTCCCACTTATAATTACTCCGCTGGATATGCCTATCTGATGGTATTTCACTCAGGGCAGTGCCTTACCCTCAGAATTCAAGAAAACAAAAAACATGACAGTTTTTCCCAGTGGCCAAAAGGGAGTTGGATGCACGGAAAAAAATATTATATCATATATAAATTTCCTTAAAAACTAAAATCTTTAATCATTAAGACTTTATAAAAGATTATAGTGCTATTAGAAATGCCAGTCAATGTCTAAATATCATTACAGTAATAATATTTAATCACAATGGTCGATATATATATTTATCTCGATATTTTAATGTTGCGATACATATGAAATAAATCGGTAATTTATTTGATGTATTGCTTTTAGTTAAAACTATCGTTGTTGATCGATATTTAAACTTTTATAATTAAAATAAAAATGATATTTTAAAGTAAAATGTCATTTTTATATTATAAATTTCAATATAAAGATCGATAAATTCTTCGATATATAATATCGGAATTTACCCAAATAACATCAGAATTAATCAATACACTTTAAGTAAATTTCGAACTCTTCAGATCAATGAAAAATATGATCATATTTTCACACTGAAATTCATATTTATTTCTCTGTATGAAATAGCCATATTCTCGCTCGCCCTCAAGTATCATGCCAACACCATCGATTTATGATGGTCACCGTTCGCGGCCCGCCTGTATTATATAGTAGTTAGCTGTTTTGGTGGCAGGGATTAAGATTAAGACCTGCTGCTACATCAAATGGGTGTGAAAAACGCAAATTACAAAGAATTTCCTCGGGGATCCGGCGGAGTAAATGCAGGAAACCGGGCACATAGCTGCCTGTCGTTGGTCTTTCAGACTTTTCCGTCTGCAGATGGACAGACAGTCCACAACGACGACGACTAACTAACTAAGGGCGTGTCAGGTAGAGGTAGAGGAGTCCGGTACCTCACCCCTTTTACCTTTTTGCACCGGTCGTGTAACTTTGAAATATGTTGAGCGTGGTGGCGATAACTGGCCAAGTAACTAACTTGGCTAACTTGGGCAACGTGGCTAACTGGTAACCGGGAACGGGCTTTGGCCGGGCTGGCAACTGGCCGCTGCATATGCATATTTTATGCCATTTAAGCGGCATTTATGCAGCTTCGCGTGTTGACAAAAGTTGTTGGCTGCTCGTAACTCAATCTCAATATTTCAGAGCCCCAACCAAGCCAAGCCAAGCTAGGCAGGCACTCTGGCAGCGTTACATTAAAACGTGACTTTGACAGTAGCAGTTGAGGCCTCTCAGCAACAGCAACAGCAGCAACATCCAACAGCAGCAACATCTAGCAGAAACAGCAGCAACATCAACGCTGTACGTGCCCCAAACACCAGGAAGAGTCATCGCCATCGATGCTGTGTGACATTCGTTAAGCAAAATATGTGTCATCCTCCAGCTAGAAGCCTAAAAAAC
Organism: Drosophila bunnanda; assembly: GCA_035046265.1. Taxonomy (NCBI): domain Eukaryota; kingdom Metazoa; phylum Arthropoda; class Insecta; order Diptera; family Drosophilidae; genus Drosophila; species Drosophila bunnanda. Next base: position 13,945,290 of record JAWNOB010000075.1, read on the forward strand.
GGGAATGGGCACTCCGATTGGCCATGGTTGGGATATTAGTCGACGGGACAGTTTCCCAAGGGTATCTAGGGGTATATATAACAATCTCATATCCCTAAAATTGGAGATATCCAAGACAATAGCAAGTGTTTCCCAGGATCAATAAAAATAGAAATACGTGTCCTCAGAGCCAAGAGCTATAAAATATGGCATTATGATTGGAAAACCTGGCGCCCTCAAACCCCAGAATATGTGTGGTTTGTACAAAATATGGGATTAACTTTGGATTAACTTTGTTATGGGAAGCAATACTTTTTATAAGATAAAAACATGGGAATTATTGAAGGAAATAGGGTCGTTTTTGAAGGTATATTTGTAGTTAAAACTGCAATATGTCATGTAAGTTTTATATATCTAATAATAATAAATGTTAATTCTTAATCTTAATTACTAAGTACCCTAATAGTCGCTAGATCTTTGGGTAAATTCCTTCACATTTTTTAGGGAGGAACGGGAACAGCTAGCGACTCCTGATCTATTGGTTTTTGCGTGGCAAACGTTTACAAGTTGAACATATTTTCGTGGTCGACGTCGTTGACTGCCTGCCATGGCTGATTGCATGCATATTAGCCAAGAACCAAGAACCAAGAACCAAGAACCCAGAACTAAGAGCCAAGAGACGAGAGAGTCTGGGCCAAGGAGAAGAGGAAACTTGGGGGGACTTGTTCCCAAGTGAAAGACGCCAAAAAGTTGATCTGCGTTCCTAGGAGGAGTTCGTCCTTTGCCTCCCTGGCCTCCTCACGAGCTGCTGCATATTTTTGCTACCCTTTTGTTTTGTGGCAAAAGCGAAGCAGCCAACAAGACACGATTTTTAAAACGAAATCCATGTTCTTGAGCCGCTCTACGAGCAGATCGCACTTTATTCTTATTTTCCTCTTTTTCCCCCTGTATGAGTAGTTTTCAGTTTGAGTTTCGAGTTTGAGGTCTGGGAAGCGTTATTTATAAAACATGTTCGAAATGCAAAGCATGCGACACGACGAAGCTTTCATGCCCTATACACAAGTGCCACATACTTGGCATAGCTCCACAGATTATTCAGATTTTTTTCTCACTCCGATGCTGGGATTTAATGATTGAAATTATATATAAGATTTATTTATAAGTGTATATATAGTGTTTCTTTCCCCTTTTACTTTGTGTGTATTTTTCTGTTGATTGATCATCTCTCAATTATCTTCAATGCCAAACACTTGCTTATTGTCACTTTGTTGTCGCACTCGATCATTGCCACTGATCTTCATTTGTTAACACTTTGGCTGCGATCCGAGTCAAGATCATTTCGTTTAAAGATCACTTTGTTCCGATCTCTGGCTCTCTTTATACTTTTAAGGCGATCGCCTATCTTGGCATTTGTGTGTCGAGTGATGTACAATTGCTCTTGATCGGGTATTTTTGCCACGCGACGGATTGTATCTTGTTTTGGGATCCTTAAGACAAGATATGTCACAGTTGTTGATGGTTTAATCATTAATCTTTTAGGGTTTTGTTAGGGTTTATTAAAGGAATATTCAAGAAGTCGTAATCATAGCTGCATTTAAAAACTCTTAATCTTAAGTCCTTAATGTCTAGGTATCTTAGGTATATCTAGTCTTATATTATTATCTTGAGAATTCGCTTTCAGGCATATCCTTGAAATACTCCCAGCTTGTTCAGAACTTTCCATCCTTTTTTAAACAAACCCAAATTTGGTGATCAACCCGCCGCCAAAAGGGCAATTCTGAGTAACCAACAAGTTGGCTGGCCCATTGAGCTTACCATTTTTGCATTCGGTGGCATTTTCAATGGTCTCATAACCCAGGGCCAGACAATGAAACCCTCAAACCCGATCACCAAACCCAAACCCCTTTGAATGTGCTGTCAATGTGCGTAACAATTAAATCGTGTGGCTTCCCCCTACTGTCTGCAGACAATTTGCAAATGATCGGTGGCTACCTTGGCTCCTATGGCTCACAGGATGTGCAGTGCCCGGTGCAGTGGTGGGATTGCGTGGCTTGTGCACCTAACTTCATCACGATCCGCGACACGAAAATAGTTGCACTCCTTTGCACTTCATAGCCCCCTCCCTTCGACCTCAAAGACGGGCGGCGCTCGATGCCAAGGAGCCTATTTGGTGGCGGAGTGGGAAGCGTCACATCACGAAGTCGACGCCAACGCCACTACTACCCATCAAGACACTGTTAAAAAAATATATTTCCTAAATATAATATAATATAGGAAAAATATGTGCATTTCAGGTTAAAAAAGATCTCTTTAAAGTTGTTTTTAAGGGTTTTGGGTGTATTCTGTTAAAGAGACAAGGGTTTTGGTTATATTATGTTTAAGAGGCAAGGGTTTTGGGTATATTATCTTTAAGATACAAGATAGTCACTCAGCTTTTCACATTCCCAGCTTAAGTTAGAATTTATTTAACCACCTTTCTGACTATTTTAAAGGGACTTTGTTATACTAATCATAGATTTCTTCAAGTGCCATAATAGCAACTGGCAAACGGGGACTCTCAACTGCCACCAGGTTGCCTGGCTGCCTTGGTGAGTTCTTGTGCTTTGCATATTTAGCAAACACATTGGCAATGCTCGTAACGAAAAACGGTTTCATTGTTGCCGACAACAACATAAAAGCCTGCGCTCCTTTTGGTGGCCAGTACCCAGGCCCAAGCCCAGGTCCAGGTCCAATCCCCAATCCCCAAAACCAAAACCCAAAACCCCCATACAGATAATAACAATCGACACACAGCCAACAGACCACAGAGGAGGCCTGAACGAGGACTGGAAGTTGGTCGGCGGCTGGGAGAACCTGGGGACCCAGAAAGAGCTCTGGCCAAGAGCAGCCGACAAGAAAATAAGTTGAATAAAATTATTGTGAACACGTCTCGTTGATTTATTGTGAAATCGCGCATGAGTAATGATCGCATATTTGGGTATGCTTGTTGTTTTATCCGAGGAGAAGGTCGCTCTCGTACCTCTATCCCTCGATTGGGCCACAGTATAATTTCTGCTTTTCAGTGTTGCTTTTCTTTATTTTGTATTTTTTTTTATATTTTTTTGTGCCTTCAGCATGGTTATTGCTCATTTTCGTATCGATACGTAAGCCGGTGTTTCTGTTTACATTTTACCGGGCTTGTGCTCTCTATTGTTGCTCTAAATGGCATCGAATGAGTTGAACATTTTTGGTTGGATTTTCTCGTTGTCCAAAAACAGTGCTGGGATCTGGCATCGGGTATATATGGAGCTGAAGCCGGAGTTGGACTTGGAGTTGGAGTTGGAGTCTCTGGCAAACAATAAAACATGATGATGGGCAACTCGATGGGATGCAGGAAGCCCAGGGGATCGGAGGTATGGGAGTATAGTAGAAGTATAGGGAGCTTGGCTGTGTATCTTGGTTTCTGGTTATCTAATCGGCCTTTATAATTGGTGGGTAACCAGCCGGAGAACCCGCTGAGAGTGGAGATTCAGCCCGATCATTGTGTAACAATTAAGGCAAGGAATCAACACTGATCAACAATCTCCTGGCATGGGGCGATCGTAATTGTTCTTTAACTTTTTTCCCCCTCAAATCTTTTGTTCTCTTGCACAGGTACACAAAATGCATTTGAAGAAGAAATAACACCGGAATTTAGGCATGAAATCGAATTTGAAATCAAGATATTAGTTTTCTAATTGAAGGAATAGAAAAGTTGAGTGAAACGAATGCAGAAATCATTACATTTGGATTTTTAAATATATTTAAACATTAAAATCAAGTCTCTGAAAACAAACAAGTTTCCCTTTCCTTTCTACTTATCGGATAATCGTTTTTAACCCATTCGAATGAAGCAAATTGAAACAGGCTTTTCATGTAAGAATTCTTCTGGCTTTCTCTCCATTTCTCACATATCAATAACCATTATCTAGCCACAAGTGATTTTTCTTCTTGTCCCGAAAAATTACAAAATGAAAAATAAAGTAAGGAAGATGCAGACGCTGAAAGTGTATCTGGCGGGTAGAGAAAATGTATCTTGCAGTACGCATGCGGCTGTTACGGGTCGAAAAAAAACAAAAATTGATGATCGCGTGCCAAATGTGCATGTTTATAAACATATTTCTTGGCCAAGAGCCCCGGAACCCAGCAACTCCGAGTACTCCGACGACTACTCCGCTGGCCGTTGGCTGTCCCATTTGGATGATCTTGCATTTGATCAGTCGCTTTGTTGATTGCTTGAAACTTGTGTCCATGCAATAAAACACTCAAAATGCCAACTTTATTTTGGGTCAAAGCCGGCCAAACACGCAACGTTGCCTGAGAGGGTTTTGTTGAGTTTTTGGGATGCGATAAACTTTTGCCTTGTTTGAGGGGAACCCGCCCCGCCCCCCTGTACCTCTACCCTGTACCTCTACCTCTTAAAAATTGTCTGCGGGCAGGCACAACACACAGATTGTGAACGAATTTTGCGTGTGTTTGACCTTTTTGGGGGAAACAAATAAGAAATATGAAATTCACACAAAAATAAAGAGCAAAGGGGAGCCTAAAAACCTGTAGGAAATGAGGTTATGAAGAGCGGCGTTGGTAGAGACTATATAGTCTCGTATAAAAATTCCAAATTCCCCTCCAGCCGAACCGATCTGAATCGACTACCAACTGTGCATTTGGCGGAACTTTGCGCCACATGCGTCGCATATCTTTGACACAATCCGTGGCGCCCACCCGTTGGGAATTCGAGGGCAACCTTTTCACTTCTTCAGCCGTTCCTCCTTCCCCCGGACCCTGGACACACTGGACTCAGCTCCAGCATGATCACAAATTAAATTAATTCATAATGAACGGAATTATTAGAGCCTAACCGCCGCTGTAAAATGTCCAAAAGAACCGACCTGCATCATTTATTTTAGCCCAAAAACAGTGATGCCAACGAAATGGTTATAAAGGGAGGAAATGTTAAGGAAACAATTAGTTAGAAATAATAATAATAATAATAATAAGAATAAGAATAATAATAAAATAATGTTTTATTCTAAGGTTTTAATATAAAGAAATATTAAAATACGATAGGTTCTCTTTTAAATAAGTAAAAGTTATGTGGAATTTATAATTATATTAAATATGTAAAGAGACTTAGTTTTAAGGTAAAATATAAAATGTATAAAAGGATAAAAGAAATATTTACTTGGGAAAATAATACTAAATTAATTTGTTGTATTAATTTAGATTTCTTACATAAAAAAGAATAAAAATGTGAGAGGTTTCCTAAAAATGCGTATTATATGGCATAGGTAATTATTTGTAATTTTTGAAGAGACTCAGCTTAAACCAAACATTACTCTAATTATTTAATATAATAATATAATATTTAATAATATAATATAATATATAAATTAAAATAATTACTATAACCTTGCATTTGATTTTTATTTTACAATATAAAATATACATTAATTTTACCGCTTTACCTAGCACTTAAAAGTATTTCAAATAAACCTTACAAAAGAATCTTTAAACACCTCCCATAAAATAACAATACAAATATTGCCCGAAAAAAATAACAAACTATATTTCAAAACCCTGACTTATTTGGGATTATATTTCTATATATTCAGAAAAGGTCCAGAGTTGCATCACTGGTCCCAAACAGATTGAGTTTAAGACAAAAGCCAAGCGAACACTTTACAAGGGCGTTGTCAAGCAGTTAAGAAAAGGAATCCCTGAGAGAACCAGAAACGAACTGGAATCTCTGGGGTAGCCCAGGGATTAATGGTTGCGCTGACAGAGAAAATCCTGCGGTTGTAATTTTTATGACCCTTCCCTTCTAGCCGCAACCCTACTCCGACTCCTCCTCCTCCTTTCTCAGCAATTAGAGTTGGGTGAGCAAGGGCTGCCTCCTTCCCACTTGGGTGCTGATCGTAAAAGATCTTACCGGGAATTTGCTGTCGCTCCGCCCGCGGATCATTAGTTATCCAGGAATCCGGCGTGGGTTGTGAATCACAGGATCAGCACCTTAGGGATCATGGGATTATATTTCGCCGGACCTTTACGCCGGCCCAATTACGTGCCATGATCGGAGGGTTGTCGATCCTTCTTATTCACGGAAGTGATCTATGCAAAATGCTGAGCGTTTTGGTCAGCGGTTGGGCTAAAGTCAACAAACAGTTAAAGCAAGGTCGGCAAGGGTTTATTGTCTATATACCTGCTGGAGTGTATATATAAATTCCCAGACCAAAAGTGATCAGTAGAGGATCAGTATGCATATGTTATGGGTAGTTGGATGGCTTTATGTGTGTCATAAAGGCATAAAGGAACCATTTTTGGTATTTAAAAGGCTGTTATGATCCGGACAAAGTAAACTATGAATCATTATACAAAGGTATGGTCTTTTCAAATTACGAAGACTTGAAGAGATGGGAGACTTAAATTAAGTTAAATACGAAATGAGCAAGTGTTACCTATCTTTCTATATATATGTTGAAGGATTAAGAATGGATATGAAGGATTAAATAATCTATTTTCAAGAACATAATAATTTTGCATTCAATAAAATCCAATTTTGTATTATTTACACAAAGATTATATGGCATAAAATACGTTCTTTAAAGCCTTTTTAATATGAAACAAATATATTTGTTAAGCCAAGGATGTCTTCTACTACATTTGCTGTTTAAATCCTTATAATTCCATAAACTTATTTATTTCTCTTATTTTGTTAGCTAAATCATAATATTATCAACCTTTTGTACTTCTAAACTATTATTTTTATGTTATTTAGGTTGTTTATTCCGATATTTTAAATAAATTAAAATTTTTGAATATCTTAAAATACTTTTTGTATACACAGAAAATCATTATAATCCCATTCCGAACTGTTATTCCACCGTTAATTCCTAATTTCCTCAATATCAACAACAATTAAGCTGTGCTCAATCAAATCGATCAAGATCTTATTCCCTCTCTCTCTCTCCCCCCCTCATTCCCTAGTTAAAGTAGACTAATTAATCAAGCGAAGATCCACTGATCTTTATGAATCAATATACGTTCACTAAGCTCTCTCCCCCCGCCTTGAAAAGAAGAGGTGTTCTTGCGCCGAGAAACATGATTCTTCACTTCCTCCAGCCTCCTCTGTAGCGTCTCCCAGAGATTTCCCTAATGATCAGAGCATATATCTTTGGCCGGAACAGCCCACAAGAATTCAACCACATATTTCTGGCTCTGTCCGAATACCCCAATATGATTAATTTTTCCTTAAGGCCTCTGACAGCACAAAATCTCTCTCTCTCTCTCTTGGTGGAGTCATGCCCATTGCAATTGGCCCGGAACACGTGTTTGTTTTGCTGCCCAGCCGGTGGTTATAATTCTCCATTTCTCTGGTTCTCTGGTTCTCTATTCTCCATTCTCCCGAATCGCTGCCACAGCAGCAGCAGCTTTCACTCATGCGTGGTGGTTTCCCTAGAGTCCCAGAGTCGGAAAATGCGCATGCGCAAACGCAAATGTTGCATGGAACGCGGGAGAACCAACAAGCACTACATGACATAGTGCCTGTCGTCTCATTAGGATTAGACCCACGTTATTTAATTGCATGTTAGGGATGTTAGGGATTCCTGCCTTATAATGAGTTAGTCAAACACACACACGCAGGCAGCACCGAACACTAAGCAAATGATTAATGACTATAGAACCTCCTCTGTTTATCTCTCACTCTTATTAGGGGGGTCCGCAGCCTAACCTCTGTTGGTTTTCCACATGAATTTATTTACAAATAAAATTATAGTCTCAAAGTCAAGGCAGCTAAAAAGCAACAAAGGCAACAAAAGCAACATAAGCAGCAGCAGCAACGGCAGCCATTTAAACACCCCATAAACAATTTGCCATAATTTTGTTGAACGACGGCGGCGGCGGCGCTCCCTCATTACAAAATGACGGCAAATTGCAATTTTCAGAGCCCGCATGCCGATCCAAACTGAACCGATCCCATCGCATCCTCCCCAGCCCATTCCATTCCATTGGAGATCCCATCCATCCATCCATCCATCCAATTCGGTAGCCAGCGATGCAGCGATGTGACAATCAACGGCACGTCCACGGCCTGATGTGATGTGATCTGATGTGATGAGTGCGTCTATCATATCGTCAACGTGCGTCGTCGTCGTCGTCGTCGTCGCAGTCATCTTACACGAGAGCACCCTTCTCCCATCCCCAATCCCATACCAATCCCCATATCCATCCTCATCTCGCCATCGTCATCGTCATCGTCACTGTCAACCGACAACATCATCATGCTGCAGCAGCAGCAGCAACAACAGCAGCAATCACGCAAAGAAATTAATTTTTAAAGTTCAGATTTTAGATTCCATTGTTAAATAATTTTTATTTATTATTTGCAATTATTTTTCAACATTTTTATTAGCAGTTATTTGAGGCCATATAGCTTGCTTAGCCAGAACCAGTTTATAAACAATGTCAGCCTTAAATATTGCCATTAAAAATAATACTTTAATTTGATTTTTTTAATAGTTTAGATACAAGATACTTTGTTTTAATTTTATAAATTTGTGTGGCAATTTTTTTTAGTTAAATTCTTTAAAATATTTGGCCAATATCTGACCTACTTAAGTTGGTTTGCTATAGTTCAAGCTTGACATATTACATATAAAACCCCTTCTTCCTCTCAGTGCATCAAAGCCTTCCCAAGGCTGTACCCCTAACTATATCCCCTTGATCTTGATCGGGGCCAAGCCAGGCTCAGCTGAGGAGCTCCAGAGCTCCAGAGCTCCACTGAACTCCGCTCAGCTCATCATCGTCGTCATCGGAATTGTCATGTCACGAAAGTTAGCTTCCAGCTGCTGCTGTTGCTGCTGATGTTGCTGCAGCTACTGCTGCTATAGTTGCTACTGCTGCACCACCAATCCGTTGGCGGCTCAGCTTTATTGTGGTTCTCAATTTTTTTCTTCTGTTTTTAGTGTTTATTTGGCCCTTGATCCACTGGGCACGGCCACTTTATAATTGGGTTTGGCTCATTGAGGCTGAGTTTCCCTCGCTTTTCAATTAGCATAATGGAAAAACTACCCATCCTATAGTTTATGGTTTTATAATATGTTATAAATATTATTTTTTATCAAAGGAAGGTCTTTATGGGATCGTTTTTTTTTCATTTGGTAATTAATATTTAGAGGAAGTTTTTAATAGCTATTCTGTTGCTTAATACGCCCACTAATTTTTCTCAGGAAATGAATTATTCTTTGAACAATTGTACAACTTTTAATTGTTTGAATTTAAGTTTAATTTGGTGTAGTATTTATTAATTGCTCTCTAAGTAATTGTAGGCACTTTTTTCTCGAAATAAAATCATTTTATTCGACTAAAATCCCTTTAAATCTTCCTATAAATATTTTTAAAAATATATACTTTAGAGTATTTCCACTTTTCTGATCAGTCTGAATTAATCTCCTCTACTTGCTGTAATTGTTGCTGACTGGAGCCAGTGTTGTTGCTGTTGCTGCTTGAGATTTTGTGGCTTAAATGCCTTTTAAATGCAGCTCCCCACGGGAATATGCCACCGTCGCCAGTCTGGCTGTCTGCCTGTTGTTGTTGTTCCTGCTGCTGCTGCTGCTGTTGTTGCAGCTACTGTGTTGCTGCAGCTTCTGTGAATGTTGCTGTTGTTGCTGCAGTTGCATTGCCTGCTGTTGACATTGTGATCAACGATAGCGGCCTGACAACTGATGGCAATCACTTGTCGCGCTTCAGATCATCCGCCCGGCAGCAGCAGCAGCAAGCAGCAACAGTCGCTGCAATGTTGCATGTTGGCCCCATGCCTTGACACAGATTTGTTGGCCAAAGTTGGCGACAACGTCGTCGCCTTTTTTGGCCCAGGCGTCTAAGCCGGGACTTGTAAAGGATCCGGGGATCGCTGGCTCCTGGGCCAATTGACAATTGACGCAAACATCAAAACTGTCTAATTAAAAAGCATTGCCACAGTGCGTAGCTGGGATCAATGGGAACGAGAGTTTGGCGGAATGATGATGCCGACAAAAGCGTTTTGACTTTATGACATCTGAGGGACGGAAAGGCAGCGGGCAGTGAAAGAACTTGCTATTTATTTTGTAATTTTTCTGGAAACCTTTAACGCGGCTTCTTTCTTGGCCTCTTCGGGCTAAATTATGGACTCTCCGCAGCAGACTATAAAACAACAATGATTCGTATAAATTGGAAACATTAAAAAAGCAATCAAAAATGTTCGGGCCAAGGCAACAGTTTGCGGTCTCTCCTCGGGTCAGTTTAACCTGGCGTGTTAACCTGTTGCCTCTCCAAATCAGACAAAAAAAAAAAAGAGAAAAAAATTAAAGGAAAACAAAATAAAAACTTCAGCTGATGCAGCTTCACACGAAATGGCCGAGAGATCGAGCGAGCTGATGATGATGATGACGGCGATCGAACGGCGATCGAGATATACGAGCTGCTCTTGGCCAGGTCTATGGGGCAACCTCACTCAACGTTTCACGTTCAACATTTTGGCCTTAACGCCTTGGCTGACTGATAGCAGCAGCGGCAGCAACAACAATACCCGTCGATTGTTAATCAGTTAGATATAAAACAAAATAGAAAGAGAGGAGTCTTCTTCGCTCCTACAACATCCCAAATAGAAAAAAAAGAACAACGAAATCTCATCGCGTATCTACGACATGTTAATGATGTTTCCACTCCTCCCCACAAAAGACCAAGAAAAACGTTTGCTTTGCGGGGCCCTGAGATCCGAATTCCTAGAAGAGGTTCATTCGAGAGTCGCCTGCGCTCTCGATTGATGTTATTTATGTGAAATGTCTGTAAAATGATTACCCTTTTTCCATTCCAGGCCATGGGGGAATTTATTTTATTTCGTTTGAGTTTTACTCGCTTTTAATTAGCAACCCACCAGCGACACAGAGTGAAAAGAAACTTCAGATCTCTTCGAAACATGGTAATTTAATCTCCCCGCCATCCCAAGGCTGATCCCAATCTTGATTCACTTTGACCACTCATCAAGTAGTCTTTGAGATCGACTTTAAAATGTGATTCCAGTTGATTGTTTCGGTTTATTTTCGAGTATTTCGAGTTCTTATCGCCCGCCATAGATTTGACGCTCTTTTGTCTCCGTGGTTCCCCTTTTAATTGCATTTAGTTGCAAATAGATGACATATTAGTGAAGATATAGGGCTATATCGGGGACAAGCATTAATAAAACTGAAATAAAAGTGACATTTTGTGGAGGTTGCATGGGGCAGATAGCCAGGTTTATGGGATCGCTATACGCTTTCTTTGATAATGAGAAATTCCTGTTCAAATTTGTATTTAAATGTTAGATTAGGTATATTTATCATGAACTCTTTGATACTGATACGATAAATAAAAGGTTTGCCTTGTATTTTATTTAAATATATTAAAGGGAAAGGAATGAAGATCAATAGGGTAATATTAATAGGCAACAAAGTCTATGCTCTGGGTTTTATTTTTGGGTATATTATATCATTTAATTTTATATTTTGTTTTGATCTTTATATATTATAAATATTCCTATAAACTTCATGGATATTTCTTAAACTGATTTAAATTTACCCAAACAAGGGTGTGTTTTGTCCACAGATTAAGTTGCTTTTGTTGAAGTTAATTTACTAAGCCGATTTCTGTCCATATCTAACTTTGAAAAATCTATATATATACAGCATAGTAAGCCTTCCATTCAACCTAATTGAATAAAATGCGAATTATTTATAGCCAAGCGAGACTAATTCCAGTCCATCGTCCCACAGAAGCCTAAAGTTTGCCATTGTTCTCTCCGCACTCCCAGTTTCAACTTCCTTTTCAATTTTTTATCATTTTTTCTTGGTTTTCTTTTTTTATCGAAGCACGAGTCGCGAATGGCGAGAACTTATGAATGGCCAGCAGAAAACTATATATATATATATAGATGTATATATGGAGCCAAGTCGGCTGTCATTTGCCAGTCACCATTAAAATCAGTTGAGTTATAATTTGACTAATTCCAATGGATTGCATGAATCAACTTTTTGGTCTTATGCTAATTCGCATCGGTCTGCGGCCCAGCCTCAGCCGGAGTCAGTCGGATCGAGTCAATTGTAGGCCCATTTGGATGGACTTAAGTAGTTTCTTTTTTATTATTATTATGAACTGGGTTGGCCAAAGGCAGGGCGAGTCTTTAAGGCTGGTTTTCCATACTGCATACACTTGAGAAAATGTTGTATAAATTAAGGGGTTTTTATAAGAGAATTCTTGGAGCTATTTTTATAGAAATGTAATCTAATTTTGTATTGAAATTTTTCACTGAAAGAACGGAAAGTGAAGAACTTTTGAGTGATCTTAATATAATCAAGACTTTGGTAAATAAAAAGTCTAGATCTGCTAGCTGGAGACCTTTTAAAACTCTACGAGAACTGAAGCTTTTATGTTTTTTGATTTTTTTTTATAAATATAGAATATAGTATATAGAATATAATGTTTATATTTTCTAAATCAATACCACAAACCTTCCCTTAACTCTTTATAATCTCAAGTACTCAAGTTTCTTCCAGTGCATCTATGTAGATGATTAGCTTGGGAGCTGGGTTCGGGGCATGTCTTGGGTCCAAGGTTGTCTGCCTGTCTCTTGTTTGTTCATCAAATTATATAGAGCTCGTCTGCCCGGGTTGAGCGACTACCGACTACGGACTACTGCTGACTGGCAACCTCCTTGCAATGCGTAGTGTATCCTTTCAATTCGTCGGGCCTCGGGCAGAATACAATTGGACCTCACTGTGTTGCATGTGTGTGTGTATGCTAGTTGCTGCTTCTGTTGTTGTTTGTCCATGTCCATGTCTGACGTCGTCTATGGTCTTTTTGATGTGCGTCCAGTCGGAACGCTAAAGTCGATCCCCCCCACAATCTCCCCTCGCTGCTCGCTCTCCTCGAGAGCAGCCTGTCGTGCTGCCAAGTTTTTGGAGAGCGCCTAAAAATATCTACGATACGAGCCGGGCATAAGCTCCTCAGCCTCCTCGGGGATCCCCGGGAGCGCGTGTATCGTGCCACCAAACCACTTTGACTGCGAGAAACCCGAACGAGGAGGCAGCTGCAACGCGTTTCGATTAGTTGCCGCGGCGGCGGCGGCGGCGGCTGTCTGTCAGTCAGTTCAGCTCACTCAAGACCCGGGCCCAGCCCAGTCCAGTCCAGTCCAGCGCAGACCGACCCTACCCTCTCCCTGGTTCTCCTCTGACCACCGGTAGTCTCGGTCTCCGGTTTAGTTTCCGACCCAGACTCGGGGTTGTGATTGGACCAGGAATAGCCTGTTTTTTACCTATTAAGCTGATTTTTTACCTATTTCTTTGCAGGGTTGCAAAAAAAAAAGGTGACAAATATTTTATTTTTACCCTCAATAATTGGGGTTGAATAGGAAATGTTAATGAACAATGTGAGACTAATGAATGAGGACACGGGTGATATTTAATTTGTTGTTTTTTAGCAGGAAAGTTTACTGAATTTAGAAGCTGCTTTTAATAAAAATCAAGGCGCGTTATGCATCTTATATGCATTATATTTTCTTATACCTTTAAACAATGGCATGGGATATATTAAATAGAAAATTTGTAGCAAGTATTTTTACTGTTACTTTAGAGATTAGCAAAAATTAAGGCGCGTTATGCATCTTATTAAGTATATTTTCTTGTAATTATATATAGCATAGATATTTACTTTTGCTTTCATACATTTTTGTACAGAAATGTGTACGCCTTATGCATCTTATTCATTATATTGTATTTTATGTGAAAGTTATATAAAATATGTCTAATATTCGCCATAATACCCTTTCCTTAATAAGGCAATCATTATCACCCAAATACCCTTTACCTATTTACATTTAAAGGGTATCAAGAACGAAACGCTGACGTCGCCATCGCTGCTGACGCTGTCTTGTTAATTTTTTGAGCTATTTATTTTGATGTTTTCGCTTTTACGCTCTCGTTAAGTCGCCCAGACGCAATGCCAAAGTTCTTTAGTGGCTTGCAAAAAAAATATATAAGAAAAACTAAAGAGAAGCCGAATGAATGGCAAAGAATATAAAATAAAAAAGAAGAAAAACTCTGCTGACCGTCGCGAATGTGTGTATATTTCCCCCATTCGAGGGCCAAAACGAGGGGCTCTATGCCGATCTTCGAGGGGCTACCAAAGCAAAGGGGTTAAGGCGGCCACATCGTTTGTGTGTGCAACGTTGCATCACGAGATAGTTAAGAGAGATATGCATACGAAATTGGAAATGCTAATTAATATGTTTTGCACAGCAGATACGACGGCGATATCCACACATCCCCGGCGACTCTGTTTACATAAGCGTTAACTGCTCGCCCGCACTTGCCGTCGCCCAGCCTCAGAGTTTTCTCTGCGTTTCTCTGTTGGAGATTATTAAATTAATTTTTATTAGGCGTCAAGCCGTAAAGAACAGCTGAGATGGATCGCCAGTCGCGGGAATTGAGTGCCTGACTGACTGCCTGACTGCCTGACTGACTGACTGACTGAATGAATGAATGGCAAGCTCACATGACAACGCGTTATAATTAAGAACAATGGCAACTTATTCAACATAAAACACACACTCTTATTCCCGTGCCCAGAGCGGGATTTCTTAGCTCCCCGCCGACGCTGACACTTGACGGATGCCATCGCCGATTGCCGTGACATGTCATCGCCCGGGAATTTAATTGCAACGCCCTCGTGGCTTTAAAGCGGTAATACCAAGTCTCGGAAGTGAGTTTATGATATTCTCTGGCTTGGGAAAATAATAAAAGAGGCTTTTTTAAGTACAAAATAGTCTGAGGAATATTTAAAGAAACATTATTAGGGGTCTTAAGAAGCCTTGTTAAAATATAAAGTATTTTGTAAATTAAAACTGATGTCTTGAGGTTATCTTTGAAATTTTTATATAATTTCCTTTAGTATTAATCATCTCCTAAAATTATCTAAGCTTACCTAAAATACTTCCTTGTCTCACCTGTCACCTGTTTCTCCTCCATCAATCCCTTTACTAAGATCCTTAAACAAACCTTCAGTAATGTAAGCAAAAGAGGAAGTTCCTTCAGGAGATCTTCCCAAGCGATGCCTACATATGTACAAATTCAAAATCCTAATCCTTGCTCAAGGGTTTACCATTCTCCCTTCACCGGGGGCGTTCCTCCCAGCGGTCATTGTCTCCGTAAAAATATACAAAAAAAAAAGAAAAGCAATTCCAATTACAAGACAACAAAACAGCCAACATTTTCGCAACCGGCAGCTGGCGCAAAGTAGAAAAAATAAAATACGAATATCTACAAAAGAATCATTGCCCGTGACTCATGTGACTGTGACCCAATGAGCAATGCCTCGCATAAGCGCCCAGCACCCACAAGATACAGATACCCAAGCCATACACGTCTTTGGCAACCCAAGACAAGCGAGGCGATTACAATGAAAAATAATTTGCGCAAATGAAAATGAAAATGAAAGAGAGAATCGACAACGATCAGTCATCGTAGGGAAATGTTACTCCACCCACCCCCAACTCCGCTCACAGGCACTCAACTAATCTAATCAAATCAAATCAATGGAAGCAGGACCGCCCCTCATATACGGTTACGGATCCTGGTAGGTAGTACTAGGCTGTGTCTACACTAGGAAAAATATTTGATATAGAAATATATTAAAAAAAGAGGGTGCATTTATATTTTTAATTTAAGAAAACGTTTAAGATTTAATATGGTTAATAAATCATAATTTTTGACTTGAATATAAACAGGAACACTTTAACAAGTATCTAGAAGGTCCTATGTTTTATAAATTTAAAAAATATATACCATCGTAAATAAATATTAAATTTTATATATATTTATGATAGGAAGACAAGTGTATTGGGTTGTTTTAACAAGCACATTTAAGCAACTTTGATAGGACTTTAATAGGATTACTCCAAATATGATTTAAAAGAACATTTTTAATATTTAATATTTAAAAACAAAATCATTTAGGTTATAATTCAAATTTACAGCTTATTTTTAGGCAATCGTAAACCCATTTAATTCGATTTAAATGAAATAAATAATAATAAATAAAGAAAACTGTGTAAATATAAATGTAATCAACCATTTATCCTTATTATGAATTAATAAAATAAAAGAGAATATTAAAGAGCAAAGTATATATAAATTACTAATATTCTCTCACTATTTACATCTCATAAAAAAGTCCCAAATTATAATTTCAAGTGCACTTCTCCCATCAGCGACTGCAACATATTGTGCAATCCGAACGACTAAGCCAATTCTTTCTATACCCAGGCACTTCCTGGCTTACACCAACTGGCCTGATCGATCGATCTGTGGCGATAAAGAAAATCATAAGAGCAGGGAGAGAAAGAAATAAAAATAAAGAAAAGAAAAGAAAGGTACAAGGCAGGAACAAACAATTGAGCGAGGATTGTAACAAAATCCTAGCCAAAGATATCGCTCCTCCTCCGGCAAAGCAATCTGTTCTCGAGCTGCTGTTTACCTGAGGACCAAGGATGAGCCCGAAGATATCCCGATCCCGATCCCGATCCCGGTACCAATTCCAATTCCAATCCAGAGGAGAGAGGAGAGCAAACCGACGATGTTTGCACGGTCAACTTTCAACACAATTTGTAGGCTACCTGCAGTTTGCTCAGACGGAGGCTTGGGTGCGGGTTTTCCTGAGAAAAGGGAAAGATCTCACATCCCCATCCAACGTGGCCAAACAAGCTGCTTGGCTAACTGGCTGACTGATACGCATCGCCTGGGATGTGTTTGGTTAATCAGCACCTGTCGCTCTCAACGGGCGTCGACAGGTACAACTGGCCAGCGAACTATATATACAGTTGAGATCGAAATAATAGCACAACAAATCAAGGGTTTAACTCTAGGCGGGGTTCTTATTTTGTCAGCTTTAAGGGGATATTTTAAGGAGAATAATGCAAGGGAAAGATGGGTATTTCTAGGCTTAAAATAAAGGGTATACTTGAAGCTTAAACTAACAAAAGTCTGATATAATCCATCATATCTAAGTGTTTTAATTTCCTTAATTAATTTTGTTATATTTATTCTTATTATTTCCACCTTAACCGTCCATGTTCTGGTCTAGATACCTTTATGGCTGAGTTCAGCGTTTAATTTTGCTCGCTTTCAGCAATTTATATTTATATTTATTTTTGGGAAAGTTTGAAAGTGCGGTTACAACATATGCCAGCAGCCAGAGATCATGCGAAAAAAATATGAGATTCAGACTCCATCTGCGGCTCAGCCGGAGTTCGGAGCCACATTGCCTTATGGCCACCTTGTCGTAATGAGTAAGCCCCCAAACTCAGGCCGAGATCTCCCCAAGAAATCTCGATTGCCAGCCGGTCCGAAAGAAGTGGAAATAGCAACAACTTCAAGCTGCTCTCATAAATCAAGAAAAATCAGTCAATTTTTTGTCGGTTTCAGCTCGACTTCGAGTGTGTGTGTGAGTGTGTGTGTGTGGCTATATCAAACTGACATTGGCTGAATTAACAATTAATTTCAATAATTTTTTATGATTATTCCCCGCAGTTTTTTTTTCCTCGGTTTAGTTTTTGTGGCGAACCAAAGAAAAGCCGCAAAGATCAGCCACTTGCACTCAATTCCGACTTATTCAGCAAATAAATCCGCTCTCCTGAAGCTGAAAAAACTCTCATTTGCTGAATACGAAAACTCACTCAATTTGAAAACACTCTCAATTCCACTGAGAGAAAGAGAGCGTAGGGAAAACTCGTCTAACCGGTGTGACGAGTGTCAATGTCTCATTGGAATTGTTTGCTCGGCTTTGACGCTCAGCGGAACCGACAGGCGGAGGCAAGGGCTACGGGGTGGCAAGGCCCACGGTGCCGCACAGTGGGCCCATAAAGCAGCAAGGTGCCAATGGTGCTGTGGGTGAGGAGGAGGATCTACTGGTGGGCTTGCAGGGTTTTTGTTCCCAAAAATCAAGGCTCTTTGGCGTGACAAGTCATGGTTTCTGTTGGTTAATTCGATTTGTATTTAACAATTTTCTACCGGAAGTCATATAGGAAAATTTGTATAGCTATCTTGTAGAGATCCTTTATAGGTTTCTTTAGCCTTTTGGCATTAATAGAAACTGAATTTGCCATTTAATATTATTTCTAAAAATCACCAGGCGTATACGTGATATTATAGGCTTTGATACAAAATTATTAAGTATACGCATTTTAAGGAAATATTTTTTATAAAAAATCTAAGATAAATAAATTTAAATATATAAAGTAAAATCTTTAAAAAGATTTAATCTTTCCAATATTTCCGCTTTAAGGATTACCATGTTCAACCTGCTTCCTTAATATTACCCAACCATCTTCCTGCTTCCCTAGGGAAAAACTCTTTTTATCAGATCACGGCAAATCTTTGATCTATATCTTTAACCATATCATGTTACTAATTTCTGCCTTGACCCTCAAATTTGTTGCAGATTCCGAAGAGACTTGAAACATTACACATGTTTCTGTGAGACAAAATCACCTGCCTGCCATCTCCCGCGATCCCATTTCCTTATTTCGCATCTGTCATTCGTTTCCAATTCTACCTGACGCGCTGTGCAACCCACTGTGCACTGTGGGCCATTATCGTGCGTTGCGTTTGCGTTTTGCGTTTGCATTGCATAGCTTTGTTTACTTTATCCTCTTTGCCTCATCGATCTCTCGCTCTAGTTCTCGGGCTCTGTGTGCGTGCTCAATGGGTGCTCGCTCACCGAATAGGTTTTCACTCAGTTGCTCTCAGTTGCACGGAGAGAAAAATAGGGGTGGATATCAGGAATTCATCAAAATTATTTTTTCTTAGTCATTTATAGTTTTAAAAATCCAAGTAACTAGGTATTTATATTGAAGAATATATTAAAAAATGAATAATTAATAGAAGTATCAAATTAATTGTGTATTTGATAACTTGTTAAGATATTCTATTACTAAGATAAAATACGAACTACATGTGTACTGAATATCTGAAGTAAAAAATTAAATTAAAAATATGTAAAGATGTTCTATAACAAATATAAAATATAAACTATAAGTGTATCAAGAAATATACTTATTATACATTAATTGTTTAAAACGAAGTAAATAAATTTGGTCTTACATTTAAAAATACTTAACAACTTTTAATGTTTTATACTTATATTATATTATACCTAAAAATGCATTAATAAATTGATCAGGAAATTTAAATAAAATTTTTGCAGAAAATCAACCTTTAAAAATAGTTTAAAATTTCTATAACTATTTCAAAATTTGCAAATACTACAATAATATATAATATAATAATATAAATAATAAATATACATATACATATAATATAATAATATAAATAATAAATATACATATATATATAATATAATAATATACATATCATATTTAGCTTTAATTTGTATAAAAAGGTAATACTTTTATGCCTTAAAAGAGAATTCTTCATGAAAAACCCATAATTTCTAAAACCTATTTTATTTTCTTTAATCTCACTGTGGGCTTATTTTTTGCCAGTGTACCCATACTCACTCACTCTTGCAACGGCCACCTACTCGATTGAGTGCGGCACTTGCTGCTGACTGAGCGGCCCGGAGAACGATCAGTTTGAAAATTGACTTCGAGCCGAGCGGACGCGAGTCTGTCGTTGAGCGGACCCAAAAGAGAAATAAATATAAAAAGAAAAGCAGAAGTATCGCCTCGAGAAAATTTAGAACACAGAAATTTATCAAACGCGCTATCGCTACCCCCCACTTGGATTACGGTCAACGCGAAACTAAAACAGATATTGAGAAAGCCGACGAGAAATCAAAAAATTGAAACATAAAAGCAAAGCACGAAAGAAATTAATAGCGCCAGCGGGAAAAACAAGAAAATCGTATTAGATAAAAAGAAAAAGGCATTAAGCATTACAAAATCTGATATGTGGTGATGTGTGAGAAGTGATTTTAAATTAAATTTGAAACCAAACCAACAAATCCAAAATAAAAAACGCAAAACACTGTGAAAATGGGCGAGAAATAGAGACGGGAGAAAGGGAAGTGTGAGTGAGTGTGAGAGAGATCGAATCGAGAGAAGAATCCCTCGCCCGAATCCCCGCTAGAAGCCAATTTCGAACCCACATCGCCCAAGATGCTGGCCACCAGTCACATGCTCTACGTCCTCATAGCCACCTGGGTGATGCCCATCTTCGGGGCCGCCCTGAGCAAGACGGTGCTGTACCAGGCTCCCGACGAGTGCCGCTGGTCCGGCGGCGGGGAGCACGACATCACCCTGGTGTGCCACCTCAGGACCATCAACTCGGAGCTGGAGAACACCAACTTCAGTGTGATCCAGCCGCACAATACGGTACGACTGCGGCTGGAGTGCAACGATGCCCTGTTCTTCCAGAGCAGCCTCAGTCCGGACAGCTTCCGGTCGCTTGTGGAGCTCCGGGACCTGACCATCGAGTACTGCAAGCTGGGCAACCTCACCGACGGCTCCTTCCGGGGCCTGCACGAGCTGAGGAATCTCACCATTCGCACGCACAACGGCGACTGGTCGACCATGTCGCTGGAGATGGCCTCCAACAGCTTTGTGGAGTTCCGGCAGCTGGAGCGGCTGGATCTCAGCCTGAACAACATCTGGCTGATACCGGACGGCATGGTCTGTCCCCTGAAGTCGCTGCAGCATCTCAATGCCTCCTACAACAAGATCCAGGACATTAGCAACTTCTACTTCAGCGCCTCGCTGAGCTCGAGGAAGGCCCGCGTCTGCGGCTCCACGCTGCAGAGCCTAGACCTGAGAGCGAATAAGATGGTCAGCTTGCCCACGGCCATGTTGTCGGCCCTGGGACGCCTGACCCACTTGAATATGGCCAAGAATAGCATGAGCTTCTTGGCGGATCGAGCCTTTGAGGGTCTGCTGTCCCTGAAAGTGGTGGATCTGTCGGCCAATCGGCTTTCGTCACTGCCGCCGGAACTCTTTGCGGAGACCAAGCAGCTGCAGGAGATCTATCTAAGGAATAACTCCATCAATGTCCTGGCCCCGGGCATTTTCAGTGATCTGGCAGAGCTCCTGATACTGGATTTAGCCAGCAATGAACTCAACTCCCAGTGGGTCAATGCCGCCACATTTGTGGGTCTTAAGCGGCTCATGATGCTGGATCTTTCGGCCAACAAGATCAGTCGCCTGGAGGCGCACATCTTCAGGCCTCTGACCAGTCTGCAAGTCCTCAAGCTGGAGGGCAACTACATTGACCAGCTGCCGACGGGAATCTTTGGGGACCTAACCAATCTGCATACCCTGATCCTCTCCCGGAATCGCATCTCAACCATCGAGCAGAACACTCTGCAGGGGCTAAACAATCTCATTGTGCTCTCCCTGGACTTTAATAGGATATCCCGGCTGGATCACAAGTCCCTCATGAACTGCAGTCGCCTGCAGGATCTGCATTTGAATGACAACAAGCTGAAGACAGTGCCAGAAGCTTTGGCACATGTGCCCCTGCTCAAGACCTTGGATGTGGGCGAGAACATGATTAGCCAGATCGAGGACACAAGCATCACCCAGCTGGAGAATCTCTATGGTCTCCGGATGACGGAGAACTCGCTGACACAAATCAGGCGAGGAGTCTTCGATCGGATGAGCTCCCTGCAGATCCTTAATCTGTCTGGCAACAAGCTCAAGTCCATTGAGGCGGGCTCCCTTCAGAGGAATAGCCAGCTGCAGGCCATCCGTTTGGATGGCAATCAGCTCAAGTCCATTGCTGGACTATTCACAGAGCTTCCCAATCTGGTGTGGCTGAATATTTCGGGAAATCGCTTGGAAAAGTTCGATTACTCGCACATTCCCATCGGTCTTCAGTGGCTGGATGTGAGGGCCAATAGGATAGCCCAGCTGGGCAACTACTTTGAGATCGAGAGCGAGCTCAGCCTGAGTACCTTTGATGCCAGCTACAACATGCTGACGGAGATCACAGCCAGCTCCATACCCAACAGCGTGGAGGTGCTCTACCTGAATGACAACCAGATATCTAAAATTCAACCCTACACCTTCTTCAAGAAACCCAATTTGACCCGAGTGGATCTGGTGAGGAATAGCCTGACCACCTTGGAGCCCAACGCTTTGCGGTTGTCGCCCATAGCCGAGGATCGGGAGATCCCCGAGTTCTATATCGGGCACAACGCCTACGAATGCGATTGCAATCTGGACTGGCTGCAGAAGGTGAACCGCGAGTCGCGCACTCAGCCCCAGCTGATGGATCTGGACCAGATCCACTGCCGGCTGGCCTATGCCCGTGGCTCCTCGCACGTCTCCCTGATCGAGGCGCGCTCCGATGACTTCCTCTGCAAATATGCCTCGCACTGCTTCGCCCTGTGCCACTGCTGCGACTTCCAGGCCTGCGACTGCAAGATGGAGTGCCCGGACCGATGCTCCTGCTACCACGATCAATCCTGGACCTCGAACGTGGTCGACTGCAGCCGGGCCACCTACGAGCAGGCTCTGCCCTCCCACATACCCATGGACGCCACGCAGCTGTATTTGGATGGCAACAACTTCCGGGAGCTGCAGAGTCACGCCTTCATTGGACGCAAGCGACTAAAGGTGCTGCACTTGAATCACTCCCGGATCGAGGTGCTGCACAATCGCACCTTCTATGGCCTGCTGGAACTGGAGGTGCTTCAGCTGCAGAGCAACCAGCTGAGGGCTCTCAATGGCAACGAGTTCCAGGGCCTGGACAACCTCCAGGAATTGTATCTGCAGCACAATGCCATCGCCAGCATTGACACGCTGACCTTCACGCACCTGTATCACCTGAAGATCCTGCGACTGGACCACAATGCCATCACCTCGTTCGCCGTGTGGAACTTCCTGCCCAGTTACCTCAACGAACTCCGGCTGGCCGGGAATCCTTGGAGCTGCCACTGCGAGTTTATCGACAAGCTGAGGGACTACATGAACCGACACGAGTATGTCCAGGACAAGCTGAAGATGAAGTGCGATTCGATTAGTGGCAACAACACCCAACAGATGGTTGTGTATCCGCAGTCGGCCGAGGCCACCTCCCTGCCCGTGGTGCAGTGCAGCCAAACGCTGCCCCTGGGCCTGGACAATAACTATGATTTCGCCGAGCAGGCTGGCGGTGAGAATGCCTCGAATGCCACCTCCACGAAGATGATCTTGAATCAGCCGCCAAAGCAGGATTACATTCCCATCCTGGTCGCCATCCTGACAGCGTTTATATTCGTGATGATCTGCACCTTGTTGGTGTTCATCTTCCGCCAGGAGATGCGTGTGTGGTGCCACTCGCGATTTGGCGTGCGGCTCTTCTATAACGCCCAGAAGGATGTCGACAAGAATGAGCGGGAGAAGCTCTTCGATGCCTTCGTCTCGTACTCCTCGAAGGATGAGCTGTTCGTGAACGAGGAGCTGGCCCCGATGCTGGAGATGGGCGCGCAGCGCTACAAGTTGTGCCTGCATCAGCGGGACTTCCCCGTGGGCGGCTACCTGCCGGAGACCATTGTCCAGGCCATCGACAGCAGCCGCCGCACCATCATGGTGGTCAGTGAGAACTTCATCAAGTCGGAGTGGTGCCGCTTCGAGTTCAAGTCCGCCCACCAGTCCGTTCTGCGCGATCGTCGCCGCCGCCTGATAGTCATTGTCCTGGGCGAGGTGCCCCAAAAGGAGCTGGACCCCGATCTGCGCCTGTATCTGAAGACCAACACATATCTGCAGTGGGGCGACAAGCTCTTCTGGCAGAAGCTGCGCTTTGCCCTGCCGGATGTATCGGCATCGCAGCGCTCTCCCAATGGCGCCGGAGGCCAAAGTTGCCATGTGCCGATCAACCATGCGGCATACCACCATCACCATCATGTACACCAGCAGGCGATGCCACTTCCCCACCAGGTGCACCATCACCAGCAGCAGTTCATGTTGCCACCGCCGCCCCAGCAGCCGGGCAGCTTCCGCCGCCAGCCATCGTTGCATCAGCAGCAGCAACAGCAGCAGCAACAGCAGCAGCAACAGCAGCAGCAACTTCGCGGAAATAACAACACTACGCAACAGCAGCAGCAGCAGGCGGCCTTGCTGATGGGTGGCGGTTCGGTGGGTGGTGCTGGTGGTGGTGGTGGAGGCCATCCCTCGGTACCCCAAATGATACCCCTGGCGGGTGGCATCCAGCAGCAGAGTTTGCCCCTGCCGCCAACACAGCCAACGCCCGCGTCTAGAAATCTGCACATGTGAGTGGGGTTTTTAGGATTAAGTAGAGGGTTAAAGGCAAGGTCAGTAGAGTTGGAGAATCCATTTCTTTTGATTTTTTACCAAAGTAAATTAATTTTTATGAAGCTAAAACTAGATGAAAAATGGGCACAAGCGATCTAGAATATCTGCAGACCATTTGCTAGCCTCAAAAATAAGTAGAAAACAAGTTTAACTTCCTTGGGTTTCCACAAAAAAAAAAAGAAAAGGGGAATTGCATTCAATATGCAAATGCGAGCGTTTAGCGATAAAAGCCTAGTTACATGTTAAAATAGCAAAAGTAAAAGAAAAATCGAGTGGGGAAAGAACTGGGCACCAAGAACTAGCAACAACACCAACAACAACCATACCAACAACCACACCAACAACTACACCAACAACTACACCAACAACAACAGCAAAAAGACAACAGTAAAATAGCTAGCGAGCCAGGCAATTGTTGCTTTGTTGTTGGCCCTGTTCTGTTTTCTTACGGCCAGCTATTTTCAGTTTCCTGGCTCGCAGCTAGATTCAGAAAATTGATGTTGCATGCAACACACAACGAGCAGCGTCTACAGAGAAAGAAATTTCACATATTTCAGGCTGTTCATCAAGTATTTTTTTAGCTCAAAAGGTGGCACCTATTTCGAGAGTCTTTAAAGAACATTCTTAATTAATATTCCGACATTCTTATGACTGGCAAAGAGGGATATATTTCATAGATTTATTTCTGTGTAGCCACAAACATCAACCAGTCAGTCAGCAACAAAAGGCAGCGCAGGCCCAAAAGTATTTCCTTTGGTTGTATTTTTTATTTTTTTCGTTACGTTCCTCCTGCGTTTTTTTTTCTTTTTTTCTCCTTTATTTTGTCGTTTTCCAGTTTTTGTTTTTCCCTCGTTTTCCCTGTTTGCAACGTTCAGTCGTTAGTTCATCTTAACTGCTGCATTTTGCTATAACAAGCCCGACGTGTGTAGAAGATACACCCCGTGTATCTGTATCTGCAGCAGCTGTAGATGTAGCTATAGCTATAGCTGTAGCTGTAGCTGTATTTGTATCTGTGACTGTGACTGTGACTGTAAGGCTAACGAAAAATAGGCAACGCAAAACATCACAGAGCTCATGTCTGGCCAAAGGAAAATTGTAACAAAAAGCAGACCTTAGACGTTAGAATCCAGACCGTCTACAGACATGGTCTAAAATTGGTTTCGTTTTAGGTTTTTCTTTTTTGTTTTTTTCTGTTATCTGCTTTTTCCCCCCTTTGTGCCACAATTTCATGTGCTAATCAATGGGGGGAAATGGAAAATAGATAGAAACATTTCCCCACGTGTGCGTGTATGGGAAGAGAAAACAATTGTTAAGAGGATTTGACTTTTGATAAAACCAACTTACAGGCAACAATTAATGCCAGTTAATTTGAAAAGATAAAGAAAGATGTTGCGAAAAATATACTGGATACAAACCCCAAGATCACGCCATGTCTAGATAGAGGAAAAAGCAAGGCTTTCTTTTTTTTCCAGCTAGTCAGAGATTAGGAGGAAGGTAGTCAGAATTTCCCAGAGTGAAAAGTGCAGCGGCTGCTGGCTGACCTTGCTGCAGAAAACTTGAAACCGAGAAAGTTCCCTGAAAGTAACCAAGGAAAGGCGTAGGAGAGAGATCAGCACGTGTGTGTGGTGTATGTTGCTTTTTTGGCCCCCAAAAATTGTGTTTTGGCCAAAATCGACAAGGCCAGAAAAGGAGGAACATGAACAGAGCAAAACAACAACAGAACACAAAGCCGTACAGATTAGTTTGGTCTTCTTGGCGATTAAAATCTACCAGGTTGTGTGTTACGCTCCTCTCCTTACCAATTCTCTCCAGCTCCACTGTCTTGCCAATTTAAAAAATGCATTCCAAAAGCAAGAAACCAGAAAACTAGTTAACAAAGTAATGAAAGAGAAACACTCTCCACTGCAAGAGTTACATGTAAATAAGTTAAATGTTAATCGTAATCATTGTTTAATCATTGTGATATTTTGTTTTAGCATTAAGCGCTAATTAATTTATTAAGACAAATTACAAATTTCCTACCAACCTATGTCTAGCCTTAAGCTTATCCTCATTAGTTAGTTGTATTGCCTAAGTTAATAAATTGAATCCGAATCCAGAACAGCCCCGCCTACCATATACAGCCATATTAATTCTATGAAAATTATCAAAATATTGTAAATAATAAAAAACAAATGGACTGTATACATTTAACGCAAAATTATAATGCAACACGAATCATGCTAAATTGAAAACATATATCGACTGATTACATGTGTACTATATATAAATATATGCATAACTTTTTATTAAGATTTACTCGCCCCGCTTGTTGTAAATACTGTGACTATTCGGACACATTTATGAATATGTATTTTATTTTGTAACCTTATGTTTTCTAGTTTATAGCAACAAGAACAAAAATACGAAGAGAAAAAACTGAAACACAAAAATATATAAATGACAAAAAATTGATAAACAAAACGAACTCTGGCTTTTTTATTCACGTTCCCACAGCTGAATTATTATTGTTATTTTTTTCGTCTGCCGCTGATAAGCCATAAACTATCTCGCCTTGACATTTGATATGGATTCTTGATACGAACTGCAAATTCCAATGCCAGCAGCCGCTTTTCTTTTTTGCCTTTTCTACATTTCCACAGCACTATTGGGTTTTTGTTTTAGCTTTGGTTTTGTTTATGTCAGAGCGGTGTTCTATTACGTACGGAAAAAAATCCGCAAGATAAACATTAAAACCATGACGGATGAAAGAAAGATTGAGGCTTAAAAATTGAAAAATTCATGGCTTTGGCTTAAAAAAAAAAAAAACGCATAGTTTATGTTCTTATTCCATTATTTGCAGCTTAAACTAAATTTATTTTAAATGAGTTAATGGGGTATATGTATGAAGAATGAGTTTTTATTAAGAACCCAGATAAAATATGTAAATTTAGTATTCTTTGAAATTGCTAACAAATATTTTATTAAAGGTTAAGCTTCACGAGGTAAAAGAACAAATAAAAGCTACGTTTAATGAGATAAAACAATAATTTGTATATTAAAAGATATCAAGATAAAGCCATCGCAAAATATATATATTTATCTCAATTAACTTAGAAACTTAGTATGAGATAAATAAATATATTTTATTATGGCTTGAACCTTGTGTTTCTTTTTTTATAAAACCAGTTAGCAGGTATTTATTTTATGCCTACTATTCAGTTAAATTTGTACCTTTTTTGGAAGACTTGAAGCTTTAAAAAATAGCAAATACTAAAAAACTGCTGTGACTAATAATACTGCATATCTATAATTAAAAAATATATATTATCTACATTTTTTGATGATTATTTCAGTTCTTATTTATTTATTTATTAATTTACTTAATGAAGATTGCAGTGAAAATAAATTAAAAACCTTTTATAATTTAAATTACTTTTTCTAGATTTATTTTAAGCTTACTTCTTAAATGAAAATATTCATCTAGATTTATTTTAGGTTTACTTAAATAAATTCCCTTAAAAAATACCTTATTAACCCCTGATAATTTCCACAATTTTTGAGATTCTATAAAGACTTGTCACAGCAACCTCGCAACACCACACACCACACTCACTCATCAAAGCACACATCCCACGATTGCTCCATTTGAATTAATTTTAAACAGAGAGAAAAACCCCTCCCCTTCGCCAGCGTTTTGGTATTTATGCGACGATATCTACCACTACTTCCCATGCATATCTTAAAGATATCTATATGGCAGTCGTATATATCTCATCTTTGGAATCGCTGGTCTGGCCATCATGCTGCCGCTGCCTTTTATTCGAGTCAATGAGCCGCCCCGGCGCAGTTTTGCTGGAAACGAGTTCGCCGGAGCCTCCCGATGAATGAATAATTTTTATGATCAATTAAATGCGCAATAAAATTGATGGCGGGCCCCCCAACTGCCGAAACATAAATTCGCATTGCTTAAATTAGCGAATTTTACAATCAATCATTAGCAAGCCAACTGGCTTCCAGCAGCCTTTGATGTGTAACTTTGGGAATGGATGGGGCTTCAGGCGGGGGGAAATTGTATCTGATGGATACACACACATGTCTGTGGCCTAACCAACAGAGAGAAGTTCAAGCCCGGACTAAACCCTTTTCAATATTTTTCTCTTTCGGTGCGAAACGGAAAACGAAAACCTAGAAAAGTTTTGCAAAAAAAAATGGAAAAGAAACACGTCAAATATTAAAAACTTTTCTTTGCTTTTACTTTCTCCGAACCCGCTGGCATATATATATATATAGATATCTAACATCCCACATCCACATATATATACATATATATATATCTCTTCCCCCTTTATTTTATCAATTTTGCCTGTGGGATTTGTTACAAAGTAACGGATGAGTTGAAGTGGGAACCGAGGAGAGTGCAGACACCGCCAATCCAAGGGGCAAACTTTCAATTGAATTTTTTCGTTCACGTTGTTTCCTTTCGGTTAAGGAAAGTTTAGAGGCCCCTTTTGGGGTCGGGGTTTCCTTTTTTTCTCTCTCTCTCTGGCTTTTCTTTTTTATTTTTCCGAGCCCTCGGTTTTGGGGGGTTCGTCTTGGGAGGGTTCCGTCTGTCATTTGGCATACGCAGCAAAAACAAGTCGACGTAAATATTTCGGTTTACAAGTCAGTTTAGTGTCAAAAGAGATGCCTTTTATTTATAGATTGCCCCTCGCCGAACTTGGGCTTTAACTGAGCAGGAAACAAGGGGGTGTGTCTAAGACAAGGGATGGAATTCTCTAAAGGAGTTATTAATATAAACAATTAATATTGTTTCAGAAGCTTAGAACTAATAATTATATGATTTAAGTCAAGCTAAAAATAATTAAGTTATTAAGAAAACACATTTTTTCTAATCAAGAGAAACTTTTAATTGCATTAAAAACTAAGTAACTATGGTATATATATTTTTTAAACTCTTATTTTATGCTAAAATCTTAAAAAATCAACCCTTTGAGCCTTCCAGCCGCTCCTGTGAGCCCCTTCCTTACACAGGTTTTCTACTCGGCCAAAAACCTACATCAAAAATTTCCCCGACTGCAGTTTAGAAGTTTTTCTTTTTGATTCGCTCTCGCATTTTCCAGACCCGCTGTATTTTTTTTTTCTTTCGATTTTCGGTGCCCAAAGTCAAATCAAAGTGCTTGGCCCCGGCTGAAGCTTAGTGCTAATGCCAGAGCCATCAGTCTGAACTTTTTGGCCATCTATCAAAGCCTGAAAGGGAAAGGAGCTAACAAAATAGAGAGGAACGGTAGGAAAAATCGAAGAGGCAATCTCATTAGGAGGCGGAAGAAATATATATCTATATATATATTTATGTAGATATTTTTCCCATGTGCAACTGCCGTCAATTAGGTAGCCACCCAATCATTGCACCCACCGACCACACTTGCCTCATTAGACTCCAAACGAATCGAGGGTCGTAAACTGGTCGGGTCTGGTCCCCCTTCTGCTCTGTGCTCAGGCTGGCTCCCAGTTCCATGTTCCACAGGCTTTTCCAGTGTATAAATAAATATGCTTTTATTGGAAGACGACTACAACTGTTTGCAATAAAAGCAACATTTTTCTTAATTTCCATTTCTTGCTAATTTACCAGCCATAAATTGTGTGCGCCCCTGTGGGCACTGGCACGGGATAGAGGGGGGATCAGGAGGGATTTTCCGAAAAACAAGCGGACCTGAACCAACCGAATCGACGGTAGACACATAAAATTGACTACAAATTATTGCACATTGTCAAAACAACATTGGTTTGCAATTTTCGCGCTTCAACGCAGATGCAAAGAGATAGTCGCCGGCGATTTTCGAGGGAGGATCGTGAGGGTGAGGAGGGGTTTTTTAGCCGAAGTAATGCCAATTTGGAGAGGGTATATATATGGACGGATACAGTGAGGTATAACGAGCGAGGCATAAAACAATCAGCCAAAGGTGGGGGGGAGTTTTCGCCATGTGGAAATACTCTCCATGCCGGGAATGTATTTCATTTTGTGGCCATGCTTTAGCTGGAAAATTGGTATTTTCACAGTTGAAAATCGGGGGAAATTGGATTTGATTTATAGTCGGGAAATTAATAGTTTTGCTAAACGGGGAAAAATGTGTCAATGGGGAGGAAAGAATTTCAAAAGAATTCAATTGATTATGTATTTAGGAATTTTAAAGAATAACTTTCAAGAAACTTTGGTAATATTTCTTGACAAAAACATATGTAAATTTTTTGGCGTTACCTATCTTACTTTTAAATATTATATTTTTATATATTTCCCTATAGAGTAATCTCTATTCAGCTATGATACCTTTACATAATAAATCTTTAAACTTTCATATAACTTTAGTAATATTTCTTTACAAATACAAATATCTAACTTTTGGCGTTACCTATCTTATTTTAAATATATTTTTTTATATATTTCCCGGTAGAGTAATTTCCATTCGGTTATGATACCTTTATTTAACGAATCTTTTACAGTTACCTTTGATAATTCGCACTGCAAACGCTCTCATATGCAACTGTGATATTGCAAATGGAAAATGGGTTTAGGTTTATGGTCGACGACCCAACCCAACCCATCAGCATCATCATCATTCTCAACCTCATCATCATCATTTTCATCATCATTTTCATCATCAGGCCCATCGACAGCCCAAGGAGAGCTTGGTTTTGCGGGTAGCAAGGTGAAGATATATACGACGTAGTGCCGCGACATTGACATATTGCCGGCCGATTAATGAGCCCACAAGACCGGGCCTGGTCGCCGCTGCTGCTGGGCCTGCAGTCAGTGCTGATTGTTTTCATTGAAATAAATGACAGACACCGGGCCGTTGACACACGCGTTGAGGGAATATTTGATACCCTGCATAAATAATAATAATCATTTTCACTTCCCATCCCCGGTATCCCCTCCCATCCCGCCGCAAGCCCTGACTCTGCATAAAAGCAAATTTGTATGCAGTTTATCTTATCGCGATCACGTTGCATCTGAAGACGCTCAGGAGGAGGCTGCGAAGGGGAAGTCCCCAAAGACGCGTAAGTTTCACGTATTTTCATGCACGATTAAAGCCTTAATTTCGAGCGAACAGAGAGAGAGATACATGGAGAATCTGGTAGAGAGAGAGGGCACTTCCACAGGTACACTCTACACACTGCACACTACACACAGGTATCTGCAGCTCCTAATTAATGGTTTTGCATCGGCTGCTTATCGCACCGCACGCATCGGGATCGTCTTCGTCCTGGTTATCGAAGGTGCACAGGGGGAATCTCCTTGAGCATCAACGAAACGGAGAAAAAATATTTGAAAGAATTATGAAAATAATTCTAAATAATAATACATATATATATATATATATATATATATACTGAATTTAGATGAATAAAACTTGTTAGCTAGGAAAGCTAGGAAAATATAACTATTATTTAAAGTAAAATTGTTAAAAGTATTTAATACTCTATGAAAGTATTTATTTCAAGTATTTAGAGTTGATTTGTCAATGAATAAATATTGATATTATGACAAGTAAACTTTTTACAAGTGTTTAATGTTTAATTCTCAGTACTTGCTGGTATAAACATCATTTTTAAATTAATAAAAATTGATTTTAAAATGTTTTTTCTTTTTAACTTCAGGGGAAAACACCTAACAAGTTTTTAATATTCTTTGAAACTCTTTTATTTCTAATATAGAAATATCTTATATAGAGATCTAAGCTCTATGTATTTATTTAAAAATTGTTTAAATCCCTATATCCCAAATTTGTTATCCAAAAAAGTCATTAATAAATCCCATCATCATTTAATTAATTCATTTGTAAATATGCTAAATGAGCAAAATCATTAAATTAATAATGATTGGCAAGCAAACAAAGCCAGTGGTGTGTCAGCTTTTAAAAGGCGTGAAATTTGTGTTGACAAAGCTGCTTAATTTTAAACTTTGCTTTCTATTTAAGCTTAACAAATGAACTGCTAAATATTGAGGGGAAATTTTCATAAATTCTAGCTCATATTTTCGCTCAGTGCTCTTGCAGGAGCCCCCTCACTGCTGTAGTGCCGAGCTTTGCTTTGCTAAGTGTTCGCTGGGGATCTGCCTTGGCGGCACCTGATCAAGGCAAAAAGCCATCCGATCCGATCCGATCCCGGCCGATCCTGAGTTGCAGTGCCTTCTTCTTGGTCAGCGTAAAATATTTAATATTTTTGCTGGCTGCATTTTATGAGCTGTAGCATTGCACATTATTGATAATGCGCGATATGAGTGCGAATACGAGGAGGACTTAGCAGGGGTGTTGTCAGGGTGCTTTCCCCTCCGGGAAACCCCCCTATTTTCTTTTTTTTCTGTTCACTGATAAGACAACATTGTTTTTCGGGGTGTTGCAAGTTTCCAGCGATAAGCATCGAATGGTGGTAAAAATGGCAAAGAGAAAGCTTGCGACAGGAGGCACCCAGCGATCCTGTCTCGACGTTTTAGCGCTCGATTGGGCAACTGGAATTCGCGATCGTGCGCAGAGATCTGCCTTGCTTCAAGGTTCTCGGCCAGCATCCTCTTCCTCCTACCAATGTCTGGTAGATGGTCAAGACGCCTCTTGACCGATAAGGTTAGTATGATTTTGTTTCAGCCAAAGCTTAAGTTTTAAAGATTTCCCCCTGATTTTATGCCGTTAGATTGTTGAGATAATTATACAAAAATTTAAGGTAAATTAAGGGTCTTAAATATTTGGGTTGATAATTAATAAGATAAAATAGGTAACGTAATGATAAAATATAAGCAATTTAACGCAGTTTTGAATTAGATAAAAAAATATACATATTTAAAGAGGTATTAAATAGTTACAAAATAAAATAAAATAGATATAAAACAAGGGAAGAGAACAGTGTCACCTCAGGGAAAGCATTCTGGCTCAGTTTTCCTAGGCACCACCCTCCTTTTCTTTTATTTATAAAATATATAAAACACACCATCTTTACTAATTTAAACCCCACCTAAAATATCTTTAAATTCCCTTTGAAAAAACCCCCTCTTTCCAGGCATATCTCGACTCACACGTTAAGCCTGTCCATTTGTTAAAGCAACTTAATCATACTCAGCCATTGAGTAATCAAAAAATCAGAATGTCCAACTTTTTCTCCGCATTTAATTGTCCGCTTCGATCAGGTAACAGAGAGAGACACTCTGTTGACTCATTCGGGCCGAACAATTGATTAGCTTTCGATGCTGACCATAAAACCCAATTCATTTAGCCATAATGTTGACACCGAAATGCAGTTAACAGCTTTAACTTTTTAACTGGAATTTACTTAAATGTTTCACCTTCCCCTGGTCCCATGTTCTTTCATTTGTGTGGATATATATATATATATTTTTCGGCGGAATGCACAGAGAAAACCTGGCCAAGAGATCCGTTGGCCAGTTTTCAAATTCGGCACGATCAAGCATCGCGATCGGCGATCAACGATCAACGCTCTCATCTTCCCAACTGAATTTTATACATATATATATTTTTTCAGTCTGCTTGTTTTGTTTTGTTGTTTTTTAACCGATTCTCGGCTGTGGCTTTTTTTGCGTTAACGTTTTAATTGATCGCTTTCAGTTATAAACAAGTTGGCTTTTGATTTATGAGCGCGTGCGTGCAGCGGCGACAGTGGAAAAATGCGTTTTAGGAACCGACAACTCTTCTCCCCCCCAGGTCTTCTTTCGCTGATGGGTTTCTTTTTGGCCATCATCATGGGCCTCAGTTCGGTTTGGCTTTGGCTTTTGGTTTTATGTAAATGTAAATGAACTGGCTTTCGGCTCTTGGCTCTCGGCTTTCGGGCTCTTTCAATAGCTGTTGATGATGTTGTGCCGCGGCGACAATGTCTCTATTTCTCTAATTTTTGGCCCCGCCATCGTGGCTGATTTTTAATATTATTTGTCTAACGGTCACGAGCATTTTGGCTTTGGCTTTGGCTTTGGCTTTAGCTGAAGACCTGGGCTCTTTGTCTGTGGTTAAACGTCAAATTGGTATAGCTTTGTTGTTAGAATTTCCCGCATCGTTTAAACCCAGCCAATGTTGTTTTTCTGGCAAGCAAATAAATCACAGCCGACTCTGGGGCTGGTTTTGAATAACCATCTTTACATTTCTCTCCCAGGCGACAAATGTATTTGTTTTATCAGCTATTGTTGTTACTACTTATACACCAGAAAGAAGAAAAAAAAGGTTTATTTTCTGTTAAGGTTTTTTGTGTCGATGCCTGTGAACTTCACTTTCTTCTTCACACGATTTCCCATCGCCCGATGATGCTGAGGAAAAATGTTTGTTGAAAAACGAACAAACATAAAGATTTCACTTTAGCCCGAGCCTGGGATTTGGACTTGTATTTTGAGAGCTTTTTTTGCGGTTCCACACCGATGTCAGTCGGGCAATTAATCAACGCATCTCCAGGTGACTCACACAGATCCAATGCGATCTGGGGGATTGTATCGGTTTTTGGATTGGAATGGACTAGGCCCAGAGGTGCGTTTCGGTTGCTTCGTTAGCAGATCGTCGCGTTCCGATTCCGATTCCATGCCATTGGACTCAAGCTCGATTCGATTTGTTTATAGAAAAACAAACACTTGGCCAAGTACTAGACGCTGGCCATTTGCCTTGCCTTCCCCCGCAACGTCCCATCCCGTCCCGTCCGTTAGCGTTACGTTACTCATGGCTGGCTAAGTGGGTCGTGACTTTTCAAAATGCAAACGTGTCGTCGTCGTCGTCGTCGCAGTCGCAGTCCGCGTTGCATCTCTGCCATCGGTCACTGAGGAAAACTTTTCTTTTAAACATTAAGAATATGAAGCATATAGTATGCAGATCGATAGTATTGAATATAGGTTACTTCATCAGATAACTATCATTATAGCGGCCTTCAGAGAGACAATTCTTCGGTAAGAATCTAAGCATCTTCTTTTAAAATAGAGTGCGGAATTATATTTAAATATTTACAGAAATTAATAAATATTAAATAATAATATAATAATATTTAATATATATTAGTAATAATATAATATAAATAATAATATATAATAAATGATACTTAAATACTTATATCGTATATAACAATATGAACCAAGCACAACAATCTCATTCAAGCTATCTAACTCCCTAACTCTCCATCTCTCTATTTCTGTATCTCCCTATTTCTGTATCTCTCTATCTCTCTATCTCTCTAACTCTCTAACTCTCTAACTCTCTAACTCTGTAACTCTGTAACTCTGTAACTCTGTAACTCTGTAACTCTCTAACTCTCTAACTCTCTAACTCTCTATCTCTCTAACTCTCTAACTCTCTAACTCTCTAACTCTCTAACTCTCTAACTCTCTAACTCTCTAACTCTCTAACTCTCTAACTCTCTAACTCTCTAACTCTCTAACTCTCTAGCTCTCTAACTCTCTAACTCTCTAACTCTCTAACTCTCTAACTCTCTAACTCTCTAACTCTTAACTCTTAACTCTCTAACTCTCTAACTCTCTAACTCTCTAACTCTTTAACTCTCTAACTGTCTAACTCTCTAACTCTCTAGCTCTCGATCTCTCTATATCTCTATCTGTCTATTTCTCTATCTCTCTATCTCTATATTTCTCCATCTCTCTATCTGTTAATTTCTCTATCTCTCTATCTGTCTATTTCTCTATCTCTCTATCACTATATCTCTTTATCTCTCTATCACTATATCTCTCTGACTCTCTATCTCTATACCTCTCTGACTCTCTATCTTTATATCATTCTGACTCTCTATCTCTATATCTCTCCATCAATATATTAAATCTATTTCATAGATTCTAATTAAAATTGCGTTGCAGTCCCAAGACACCTCCATTTTCCCTCAGTGTATGCAATGCTAAGTTTGTGTTACTTATGGGAAGTCCCCGAAAAGTCTGACTCCCCTCCCAAAATGAAAATAAAAAAAAAAGAGTGGGTATACGGCGGGGACACCAGTCACAGAAAAAATCCAAGGCGCAAAGCGCACACGTACGGAGTACGTAATGAAATTCTTACCTGAAATAGCACTTAACTCCAGTTTAAAACGAGCCAAAAGTGAATGGTACTGACCCCAAACCGTTGCACGTTTGTCTTAACACTTTGTTGCCTGGGTCTTGTTTGTTTGTTTTTTTTTGTTTAGTTTTCCCCGCTCTTTTACCTATTTTTTTGGGGCCAAATAGAAAAGTTTGGCTCGCGAGAGAGCGGGCCAGCAGCCACCGACCGACCAGAAATTTGTTTAATTGAATTGAATGTATGAAAAGTCAGCGGACAAGTCAATGCAGTTCGCCAATTCGAATTAGAGTCTGGGTTAACTAAAGTATCAAAAAAATAAGACACGAAAGAAAGGCAGGCAGTGAAGGTCGAAGTGGAGATTACCCTTTAAGTAGGTCTTAAAAAGGAGTAATTAAGGGGTTAAGTCAAGATATTAAAGTATAAGAACAGGAAGCCTATGTAGAATAGTACAGACTTTATAGAATATATGAAATTCTATAGTGTTCTTCAATTATTTCTAAGACCCTTAACAGCTCTTGATTTAAATGCAATCATTGAACTTCCAAAAAAAAAACTAGTAACTTGGATTTAAGCTTATAAAAATTTAAGAACTGAGCTGAATTTTGAGTTTATTATTATTATAGACTCCTCCTGATAGATATTCATATCTATTTCTCATGATAATATAATTTAATATGGGTAAATACCCATAACCTACTATATTTCTTAATTAAAATACCTTTTTCATAACACAAAAAGGGTATTTCAAAAAAGGGGAACTGCAAACATGCGAGCTCATTTAAAGTGGAAGTCATGAAGGAGGCCAAGGCACCGATCACTGATCACCAAAATCGCAATGCCGATGCCGATGTCGATGCCGATGCCGATTCCCGATGCCGATCCTCGATCACGGTCATGTTCAAGATCAGATGAGCGGGGAGAGTCATGTCTGTGGTCTTTTGAACCGCAAGATCACAGGCTGCAGTTACTTGTAAGATTTTTGCATTTTGTCGCATGACAATTAAATGCCTCAATGAATGGCACAACACACGATCGACGACCGACGATCCACTATTCGCTGTCATCGATCACAGGAGGTATATATTTTAGAAAGCAAATTATAGATGATCCTTGAGTCATGAACTCTTCAGGAGCCGACAGGGCCGAAATAAATGATCTTTGCCTAGGCAAACGATCAATCAAGATCAATCACAATCCGTCCAAGGTTTTGCACTTGATTTCACAGTTTTCCTTTCTCGATATCGATAAACCAGCGATAAGTGGGTTTAGTTTTCGTGAATTAATGATCATGGAAATCATAAATTATTAAGAGAACTTAATTATATCTCTCTCAATTTAAAATATATATAGTAATTTAATTAATAGTTAACTCCAGCACACACACTCGACTTAAATATGGGTATTGGGTTGCCTTTTATTTCATTTTCATTTCTTAAATAAGCTTTTGCATTTGATTTCACGCTTTAGCTTCGCCTTCTGCCCCTCGATCATTGTAATCAGAGATAAGATTCAGCCATTACATGCATTTTTCTGGTGAAATCCCCGCTCTGATCAATATTGTGCACCATTTATATGATAATGGGCAATGGTGATCTCTGGCCTGGTATCTTAATACCAGCCGTCTTATGATAATTCAGCATAAAATTTTGATGTTGGGCAAACCGCTCGCTGATATATGTAGGCCGACCACATATAGATAAACATAATTATGTAAATCCAGATGCTAATGCAATGACTGGCATCCATCCGTCCCCACACATTGCAGATGGAACACCTGATACCAAAGACTGCTATCCAAGAGTAAAAATTTATGAAGTTTATGACAAATATGATGACGGTCTAGGGCAATGCGGTCCAGCACTTTGTTAAGCGTCTTCAAGAAACTGAAATAAAAAACATTGCCATTGTCCGCACAGACACACACACATTTTTGAATGAAAAACGAAAACAATGCCATTTACAAGACACTTAACGAGATGTCGAGTGAAAGCCAAAAGCTGGCCGTTTGTTGTTACTGTTTTTCAGAGAGATGAGGAAGCTGCACGGGGAGAAAAGTTATTGAAATGTAAGGGAAATCAATAGGAATCTATAGAGAGACACTCTAGGGAAATCACTTGTAAATATCACTTCAATTTGCAAAGGAGTTTAAATCCTATTTAGAAGTAAATTGAATATATTTTTCAGCTAAATTCTTTGTAAAACATTAATGAGTTATATCATTAATTTAAACCTAATTGATTTAGAATCTCTTCCAAACTTATTTGGTTTTTTTTCTGTGTAATTTTGAAACTCCTTGCGATTTGATGTGATGGCCATTCGCCGATGATGACGCCGCATGTGAGTTGCATGGAGTGGATTCGAGTGGTGCGATGGTGCGGTGGTGCTGCCCCACCAGTCGCATTTGGGAGGCACGGGAATGGCGGTGGAGTGGCCAAAGTGACGTGGCTTGTTTTGGCGTACAAGTGCACTTGAGCCGGGTTTCGAGTCCAATCTAAAGAAGCACAAGTGAGCGTAGACTTTCGGTCTAGTGTCTCTCCAGCCGACGCTCGGATTGGGATCTTTTCTTTCCCAACGCGACTTGGCTCTTTCTAATGACAGGCAAACAAACAGACCTGCAGATCCGCAGACAGCGGCGGCGGCTACTGCTCCCCACATACTTTCTCATGGATTTTCCCCCTCTCATTGAGCTGCAGAGAAATAAAAGATTTATGGCCAGCCATTCACCAATTGTTCAAAAACGTTTTGTGGCTTTGCAGGAGCTATTGGCACACGGGCGACAACTAGGACAAAACTGTTTTTGGTCACATGACTCAAATTAGAAATGCGCCTGGCATTTTCCATAATAAATGAAAATTTAAATGCGCGCTCACAGCGAGCGAAGCGGTTAGCCGAAAGAGAGTGAAGGAGGCAGGATGCACAGCGAGAAAATGTGGGTAAGTGTCCTAGTTTAAATGCTCTCGGGGAAAATGTTTCTAAATTTCAGATTATGATATAAGATTGTTTTCAGATAATAAGGAAGATAACGAAAATGTTTTTAAATTTAAGATTATGATATAAGATTGTTTTCAGATAATAAGGATAATTTTTAAAAAGATAATATAGATTTTAGATACAATATATGTATATAATATAGATATAGAATATTTATATATAGTTAATATAGATAACAGAAAATATACATATATCGATATTCTATCGAAATTTGATTCAAAAGTCTGTATCTAAATCGATATTTTAACGATTTTATGTGTTTGATATTTATTGATATTTTGATATTGATATTTTTCTTAATTTATCGGACTAAAATAATCGGAAAAAAAGGACACAGTTTAGATAACATTTTTCGATATTATCGATATTTGAATTTATTGAATTTTTTGAATATCTTTGAAAATCCAACGATAAATGATATATTTAAGAAATACATTAAAAAATAATCAAATTCAATTTATTATAGTTTACGGTATTTTTGATATATCATAAATGTATTAATGATCATTATTTGTAATCATTTGATATATATTATATATTATAAATATTATTATTATATTATATTTTATATAATATAAACCTATTCTATTTTATCTTATTTTAATTTTAAAGACCTAATAATTTTCTAAGATGTGTTATTTCCTTTCCCATCATTAAGCCCAATCTAATTAATGCCCAAAGGTTGACAATATTTCGCCAAGTGCAGGCTAAAACAGGTTAAATGGTTAACAAGGCAGCGAACAAACGAGACCGAAGACCCCGAGTAACAGGCAGGTACGATGTAGAATGCTGGTGAGGTAGCTCTCTGGTATCCTCCTCCCCGAAAAAACTCAATACCAATCCCGACTCCGACTCCCTGGCCAAGTCCAAGTCCAAGTCCAACTCCAAGTCCCAGTCGCAGTCGCAGGCCCAGTCCAAGACGCATGCGCGTTGACCGCCCGCTGAGCGTACACATTCTGAGAACTTTCCACTTCAATTAATAACTAATTTGATGTGTGCCGCACGGATCGCGGTGCATTTTATCGATTCGGACAGCGATCAGCATTTGGAGCAGGAACCCCGTGTTCCCCGGATACCCCTGATTCCCCCCTCAAATGGTCGGATTGCTCCGGAGCACCTTAGATGTTTGCTCGCTCATTCGATTTGTGTTTGCCTGCAGTTATGTTACCAATCGAAATTGATTGAGAAGGGTCTAGGCTATATGTGACAGTGGATATATATTTTTTTACATTTTTTTTTCGAACCATCCGAGGATCGTGGGGAAGACAGGAGGCGTGAGAAGGCATTAGCATGAGAGATTATCTATTCAGAAATGATATAAGATCTGTTCCGAGGACTTCCAGGTTACATAGGCTTCCCTATCAGCATGGCAAGGTTTATTTATTCAAATATTTAAGACGATTTGAGGTCAACGTATGATGGGTCTTTCAAATCGCATTAGTAATGAGTACTGTAAGCGGGATATCCGGATATCGGGAGATATGGTAAAGAACAAG
This sequence comes from Drosophila bunnanda, assembly GCA_035046265.1. Lineage (NCBI taxonomy): Eukaryota > Metazoa > Arthropoda > Insecta > Diptera > Drosophilidae > Drosophila > Drosophila bunnanda. The sequence goes on from JAWNOB010000075.1 coordinate 13,986,101, forward strand.
TTAATGAACTTAAGGGTTTACTGGAATTTTTTAAAAAGAACTTTATGCAGATTTTCAATAAGATTCAACTCAGTAACTAGACTATATGTGCTTAAATAATTATTATATTATTTAAAAAGGTTAATTTATTGTTCTTAAACTCTTAAATTAAACACAAATGTCTTCAAATTAACCCAATTTCCTTAATTGGGTTTTGCTAATGAATTAATTTCTGATTAATAAATCCTTAGCATCCGTGTATCTTAATCCGCTTCAACCTTTTTTTTTTTGGTGAAGCTTCAGCTTTAAGCAACCCCAATTAATAATCTCCTGTGTACCCAAATCATCTCTAATTTTTATGAATTATGATCTATAAACATATGTATATGTTTTGAGGTTCCCAGGAGGTTCTCTTCTTCAAAGCCCAAAAAAACCGAATCCGAATCAGTTTGGCATTTGATAATTATGGCTTATTGTGTAGTCTGAGCCAGAATGGATGGATTGGATGGCTGGTGGTTAATGCATGTGGTATGTGGTTACCCCATTCTCGCTGCAGTTCAATACAATTTGGTGTTGGATTCGTTCGGTTCGCACCGCCCGCCGAGTTGGCCAAAATAAATCACAGTCTAAATACCCCCAAAAGCTGAAGTTTTAGGCTTTCCGCTTTTGCACTGCAACACTTCAACAATAAATAACCAAGTCATATTTTTCACCTCCTCGCCGTGGCCGCTGCTTTCTGTTGTTGAGTCACTTCCTGGTTTTTTGAACCCACTCGAGGAGGAGGAGGGCAGCGGGCACATTAACGAGCATATTACCCACTATCTTGCCAGAGCGGGCGAAATATGCAAAATTGTTGCCGCTGACCGACCCAACCGTCGTCCAGCGTTCTGAAGTCGAGAGCTGCAAATCATTAACATCTCTGGGGGAGCTGTGGATCTGGGGAAAAGGAGCAGGAGCAGCAGCAGGAGGAGGAGCAGTCCAAGTCCAAGTCCGAGTACGAAACCACCACGAACATATTTTGCACGTGACCTTATTTCCCCCGCACTGTCAGAATTTTTGCTGAGATGCAGATGCGGACTCAGGACTCAGAACTCAGAGTTAGGAAGCCTGCACTGGGGGAAAATAGAAGCCACTTCAGGCACTTTCATAATATGTTAAGCAGATCTAAAACCTAACTAATATACTATATATTATTTAAGCTTTGGTTTTTCTTTTCTAAATTATTTTAAAAATATTTCTAGGCTCTTAAATCTCCATATTTCTCTCTGTTTATAATGCGGGGATGCTGGGATTCTGGGATGTTTGGGGAGCTAGCTTGCGGTTGGTGCAACATCATTTTTCGATCACGTTTTAAGTGTCTTGCGCCTTCCTTGGACTCGTAGTCGTAGCTTGGAGTTTGCAGTCTCGTCATCATCATCATCGTCGTCGTCGTCGTCGTCGTCGTCGTCTCCTAGGCAAGTTAAATGATTTAAAACCAACAGCGAAAAATATCGTGCCAAGTGCTGCATATTGCACGTAGATCTAAGCCGCGACCAAGACCCCTTTCCCCATCTCACCCCTGGTTTTTTTAGGTGTTTCTCCTCTCCGCCCCCCTGCCCCTCCAAAGGCTTGCATTTCTGCAGCTGAGGCGGCGGCAGTCAGTCACTCAATCCGTTAGACGGCGGAGGCCACGTAGCTGTGACTGCGCTGATTGCCGTCTATCGATTGCACTGGGAGAAAAAAGAAGGGGGCTTCACAGACACAGGGACAGGACAGCGGCGACGGCAGCTGCGGCCCATTAGCCAGGAATGGTGAGGAAAACCCTATTTAGTTACTCTCCATGGCCATAACTCGGCGCTGGTTCGATTGATTTTGATTGATTCGAGGCATCACTGAAATCTGTCGTTGACAAGACCGGCGGTTATTTAGCAACAAAAAGTAAGGAAAAAAAATTAGAGAATGAACAACAAAAGCCTGATGATTGACCATTGAAAAAACTGAAGGTTTGAATTATAATTGATTAAACAGATTTGTTAACTAAAGTGGTCTAGACTTGTATATAAGTACAATTTTAGAATAGAAATGAATTGGAGGGTAATGTATTTTCTTAAGTGAATGATATAGAAATAAATGTAAAATTCAATAAATGCATATTTCTAGTTATTAGTTATTTAATTATTTAAGCTTTTATAATGTTAAGATATATATATAAACTTAATACGATTCAGAAGACAATATAATATTTATTTATTTATTTTCTTGTCTAAAAAATATATTATAGAGTGATTAACTTAAAAAATATTCCAGAAATGTGTATTATTATATTGAAATAATTAATAATTAAATATTTAAACGATTTATTTTAAGAGCGAAATGGCATATATCCACTTTATGCTATTTTTAAAATACTTCTTTGTAGCAATATTAAACAGGTCTTAAAAGAAACTATATATGTTTAATTTTTTCATAGTAATTTTTTATAGAAAAATAGATGTAATGATAACGTTTTAAAAAATAAGTACATAAATGGAAATAAATATATGATAAATATGAAAAATATACACATAATAAATATATATATATACATATAATAAATATAATATTTATAATAGATATAATACAATTAATATACATAAATAAATAAGCAAAACTATAATAATAAATATATGATAAATATAATAAATATACATAGGATATATAAAAAAAATAAATAAACATACATATGAAAAATGTAGATACAATAAATACAAATGTAATAAATATTTTCTAATAAAATTATTAGAAGAAATATTAGTATAAAAATATAACTTCAACATATATTTAAGTACCCTTATAAATTGTATAAATTTCCCTGAGTGTACTTTGCCCCATCTAACGTTGATTTTTTGCTGTTCGTGAATTTTTTTCACTAGCTCTGCGCTGACTAACGACAGTCGAAGAGCGTTTCCAACCCTCCCCCGCCTCCACCGCCTTCCCCCCCGGAAACCCGTCTCATCTTTCTTTCATTTTCCAGCACCCCCAACTGGAGATTGCGGCAGCAGTGACTAAACTGCATTATCACGCCTCTCCGTTGCATTATTGGCAGCCGGCTTTCCTCCCTCCTCCCCCCACCTGTATGATCCGCTGCTAGGTTAAGGTGAAAACAAGGCAGTCCCCTCTCCAGTCCCTCCGATCCGCCCCAGCTCACGATCCGGCCAAGGCATCCGTCCATCGATCCTAACTATACACACTCCTCGGGAACGCTAAGCAGGCTGCAAAATATATATCTGACAGATGCGATGCGCATACTTGCTACGATTCGTTGCGCTATTCACATTTAGGTGTCTACTTAAGCAAGAAATCAACGGAACAACAACAACAACGAAATATGGTAAAATAACTATACAACACGAATAACAACAACCATAAAAATGGTTGGTAAAAAATCATCAAAAAGTTATACAACTCCAAGACAGTCTGGCATCTGACTATAAACCGCAAGTTAACCGAAAAAAATGACGTGGCAAATAAAACAGAGCGATGAAGCCCTGGGAAGGTGGTATCGGGGAGAGGGGGAGGGAGAGGGGTTAAGGGATTCACACTGAGAGAAATCCATTGTTTACATATATGTAAACTTATTTTGCAGGGTAATAAAATAACAAATATTTTTCAACAAATACTTTCTAAGCTTTTAAGTGCTTCAGAAGAGGTTTTATGATGTCAAAAGTGTGAATATAATGTGGTTTTCTATGACAAATATCTAGTTAAACTTCTCTTTTTAAAAACAGGATATATATATATCTATTTAATTTCCATAAATTTCGAAACTATAACATGTATATATTTATAATATTTATAATGTAAGTAAATGTTAACAAATACTTTATGCAAATATTAATTGCGTATTTGTAAAATATTGATCTGTTATATCTGTGAAAAAATATTAAAAGTTGGTTTAACAAAATGGTTTTGAATTATTTGTTATATATTCTTAAGATTTAAATTTAAATTTTAAATAGAAGCATATCTTTTTATAGTAAGAACATATTATTCTACTATTTAAAAATGTCTTAAATTATTTATTTATATAAGAAAGGTTATTTATTTTGTAATAAATAATTGCATATTTGAAAGTAATAGCTTGGCTTGTTTTCAAAATAGAATACCTTGGTGTAGGAAAATGCAATTGAATAATCATTTAATTATTATTAAGAAATAAAAATATTAACAAGCATTTATTTGGAGGAAAGAATATATTATTCTAATATTTTAAAATGTTTTAATTATGAGATTTAATAAGAATAGGTTATTTTTAGTAAATAATTCCTTATTTAAAAGAAATTGCTTTGTTTGTATATAAAATAAGCAAGAAAGTAAGATTTGTCTATTTTTTATATATATATATATATTATTAAGAAATAAACATTTTAAAAAGCATTCCATTTTTAAGTAAGGATATATTAATCTATAATTTCTTAATTGTATTTCTTCATTTTAAGATGTAAATAAGACGGATGAACGAATGTTATTTGCATGAATTTCTTTAATTTTCAAAACTTTTATTAAAACAATGTACCTATTCCAAGTCAAATATGTGCCACTTGTTTTTGTTAATATTTTCTTACAGTGTAAAAGCCCAAATGGACATTGGTATCCGCACCCAAGCCGGGGATTTCTTTCAGCTCGTCGCTTTTCATTGTGTGGTGTGAATGTTATGGAAATTTGTTAAGTTCTGCATACGGACAAACAAGATTTTGCACGAAACTTTTTTTTTTTTGTACGATTTTATTTATTTTTCGGGGAGATTGTCGGTTGGAAGGGGAATTGTTAGGAGAGAGGGGGCACAACCAGCATGTACATGCGAAGTTTCTTTTCGATTTTCACACCAAAACAAAAAAAAATGAGCCACAAGAGCCCAGCTTCGTGGCTGGTCACATGTGACAGCTTTATTGGATTCCGATTTCAGAGAGCTATTTAACCAACTGCGGAAAATGCTGGGAAAATGATGATTTGTCAGCTGGAATGGGGAATGGGGGGAATGGGGAAACCCAGGTATCCGCCTAATGCATTTTGCCATTCAATAGGTTGGATTTAAGTTTCCTCTTTGCCTGATTACAATTGGTTTAGCCAGCTGCTGATTGATTGAGTGATTGAGCAACCGATGGATGGTCCACGATGACGTGAATGAGTGGAGTTGATGAGCCTGAGTCCTTCTTTAACCCTCTGTCAGCTCAAGTGTTTAGCTAAAAATGTTATTTGTTTGCCATTCCAACTTCGAGAGGATAATAATCAGCAAAAAACAGCAAGAAAGGAAGCTAGCTTAGGGGAAGCCGAACTTGTATGCCCTTGCAGTTGGGAATTTTTATCAGGAAATGGAATTTGAAATGTAATATAACTAACAAAGAAAGTCCTTTATTTAAATAAAGAATGCTTTTGCTATGTTGGTTTTTAGTACCTAAAGAAATCTGCATTCTAAACTAAAAAAGGCAGCTGGATTAACTCGGCTGTTGATGCTGATTATATGTGATTTATAGGGAATCACTGCTTTATTGTGTTGTCATCTTCTGACTGGAATTATAATACCCTACAAGGGAATAAAAAACAAAAAAGAAAGAAGAATCTGATATTGATTTGGAATAAGAATGGCAAAGGATAAAAGTAAGATAGGGTTTGGGGTATCATTAAGTATTTGAAGATCGTTTATGATTGCACTTGACCATTGACATGGATTGCTTGGGTCTCTTTAGCTAAGTGGATAATTTGGAATAAAGGATATACTCCTTGATCCTTGGGGATTTATTCATAATATGAAGGGTTATTAAAGGATATTGAAGATGAATTTTAATCTATAAATACTATTTCTTCAATAATGTTATAAAATCCAATCTAAATTCAATTAAAATTCATTTACCACTTACTTTTAAAAGTGATTCCTATAAGAAGTTCAACTAAATTGCTTGCAGAAACTTAAAGTATTTATTTAATGCCTTCTCAACTTAACTAAACTCAACTTTGTGAAAGTCCAAAGGGTTTTTTGGCTTTTAAATTGAACTCCATAATTACTGATACACTCTAAGACAATATAAATCAGCACTAATGGCCTTAAAATTTGTGCCCATAATCGCTCAATAACAATTTCGCCCTCGAAACTTATTTGCAAGCTGTTGCAAATTGTGCCAAAATGTGCCACGTCAGGAGCAAACACTTAACTGAGCAAAATATAATTAAATTCAATGAGTTTATAAAGTTTTTATAAAATGAAAGAACATAAGAGAACTTTAACGAATTAATGTTTGTTTTATTTAGGGATTTATAAAACGAAAAACTATAGTTCATTGTGACTTATAATGTCTGTAGTTTATTATATTTTTAGCAACAAATACTAGAAATTACATCATTCTCTCACTGCAAAAAAATAAACATATATTTTATATTTATTTCTACTTAGACCTTAACTGCTCTCCCTTTAATTTAATTTAATTTATTTCCTACTCCCTGCTAATTTGAGGTATTTCCTCAATCAACTTTTCGGTGACCTCCGCTGGCATTGTTCACACTTAACCGACAAAAAATAATCAAAATAAATGGAAGAACCTTAAAAAAAACCGACAACTGCTCGTCCTTCAAGGCTGTTAAAACAATTTACACCTACCCCTGCTTCCCGCCTCCTTAAATTTGTGCATAACTCTTCGATCTTGGACTTAACGATCGTCGTCCCTTATTTTTATATATATATGTATATATTTATTTTACCTTTTTTACCTTTCGGCTTGCAAGGCGGCAGGCAGCAACGGCAGCAACTTAATCGACATCGTTTTCACATTGTCAATTGTCTGCCGGCCACTCTGCATGTCTCACAACCTTCACCCAAAACAACAAAGGCATCCCAGAGCCCAGACTCCTGCTCTGGCATCCCGAAAGGCATCTCCTCAACTTGAGGCGAGCCTGTCTCGCTGGGCCGCTGCCTCTCGACTTCCTGTCAAAGTTCAACAAACCGCCCCGACAATCCAACTAAACAAAAAAAAAAAATAAGTAAAAATAAAAAACAAAAAAACTAAAAAACAAAATAAGAAAAAGCTAAAACCCAGCTCACTATAATTGCAGCCTGCATGTGTATGAGTGGAAAAAGGCGAGCAGCAGCCCGTGGATCGGGCCAAGATTCAGATTCAGCCTCCAACTCGGAGATCTGCAGCAGGAGCTGCACCGAAAACAATTACATTAAAAAATATATATATATTTAAAAAGGAAAATTAAAAACTTGTACTTAAAAAAGTAGAATTTTTAAAGCAGTTAAAGACTCTATGGTTTTATAAGAATATTAAGGAACATATTTAAATTTTTATTAAATAAGAAAGAGGCCAAAGATTAGTAGTCTTTAGCATACGTTTCCTGTACTACTTGTTTTATAATTTTATACTTAATTTAAAAATACAAATAAAGAGCTCTTTTATACAAAAAAAAAAAAATTTCTTAAAAAGTTAAAGACCCTAAGATTAAATAAAAATTTATAGCAAACATATTTAAATAATTATTGTATGAAACCTAATATTCATTTTCCTGTTACATTTATTTTATTCTAGTTTACTGTGAATAAAAAATATACAACAAATAAATATTATAAGCATTTAATTGCGCTTTTCAATTTAATTTAATTTTTTTCTAAATCACTAATAATTTCTTTATGATATAAAATATATGATTCTCTCCACAGTGTAAAACTGCAAACAGTAACAGCAGCCGCCGTTGGCTTTCTGCCTACGTTTCGTTAATATTTTTGCAAATTTTTTTAACCTCCACTTGGCCAGCTCCTGCGGGGGAGAGGGTGCCGCATAGGGGGAGGCAACTGTGGCATGCAACACTACCAAAAACGTACGTACCAACGATCGTTGCAAGCTGAAGCTTCAAACACAACAAAAAAAAAGGAATACAAAACAAAATCTCAGCCTGACTTGCCACCATCAACCATTGCATGTGTACGCAGAGTAAACCAGTTTGCAGCTAACCAGCTCCTCATTCAACCTGTACAGTGAGCACTGGTAAGAAGTACCCCTTTATACAAATTTTATTGGGAAAATATACGAAAAAGAGGCGGGAAAATAGGTTATATTTAAGTACTTATTAAATGTAAAAGGTCAACTAAATAACCTTTTAAGTTTAAACTTTTTCAAATGCAAAATATAAGAAATTTATATGAAAGACTTTAAAAAGTATTTTTTATGCTTGTTATAAATATTTAAAAAAATTAATCAAGTCTTTTTTTCATAAGTAAACTTAATATAAAAATAATATTAATTTAAATTATTATTTTAAAAGGGTAACTAACTAACATTTGATTAAACCTTAATTTTTACAAGAGCTAAGAATAAGATATTTATATTAGGTGATCATTAGCTAATATTTTAAAAATTCAAAATAAGTAAACTTAATATTAATAAAAGCTTGTTAAATATAATAAAAAGCAGTAAGAATATAATTATTTATATAGTAAACACTTCAAAAATAAATAAAGTATTTATTTATTTTGAAAGATAAGCTGGCCTTTAATTAATCTTTAATTTCTCTAAGAGCAGAAAATAAAAAAACGTACTTAAAAGACCCTTAAACTATATATTATAAAGTATGTTTTAAATATTTCAAAAAATTAAAAGAAGAATAATTAATGTAAATAGTATTTACTTAATTTAAAATGTCAACTAACTAACATTTTTATTAAGCCTTAATTTGTTCAACAACGGAAAATAAAAAATGTTGAAAGAGCCTTTAAATATAATTTTAGGCTTGTTTTAAATATTTTAAAAATATTAATATTAAAATATATATTAATAATTATCATATTAATAATAATAATTAAACTTTCTAAAAATTCAAGTAATATATATATCATTTAAAAGGTAAACAAACTCAACTTGGATTAAACTTTAAGTTTCCCCAGAGCAGAAAATAAGAAATTTATATTGAAAGACCCTTAAAATATTTGTTAAAACTTGTTTTAAATATTTTAAAAATTAAAAGCACCCAAAGCACTTGTAAAAAATATTTTCAAAATTAAAACCTCCTATATTATATAAGTAAACCCTTTAAAATTTGGTATAAAAATATTTTTAAAGAAATTCCTGTAACCCGTTTTTTACTGTAAGCCAACTTGGTGAACGGTTGATCGCGTTTGCTGGCCAACAACTGCTGCTGGTGTGTGTGTGTGTGTGTGTGTCTGAGTGTGTGTGCCAGTGTGTGTCTCTCCTCGTTACCCTTGTTGCTGCTGCTGCCGCTGCTGTTGTGATCGATTGCTGTTTGAGCATGCAAATGTGTAAAGACGCCTCCGCCACCAAAAAAAAGAACTCTAAAAACCAGAGGAGCAAACCGGCTAAGTTGAAGGCTCCGGAGACCGAGTTTGGGAAATCAGAGAACCGAGAACCGAGAATCGAGAATGGAGAGAAGCCCAGAGAAACGTGTCCAGCTGCAGCGACAAAATGCTAAATATATTTGTAAGTTTTCTGTTTGACGATCAACTGGCATTGATTTTTTGCAGCATTTTTGTTGGTGTTCTTGGGTTTTTTTTTTCTGTGGCCCCTTCTTTGGAGGATCGTGAGATGCTGGCCATTGATTTTTGATGAATTTATTAAGATTTTGTTCGTGGCGAAAAGCGCTTGCTTTTGCACTCTAATGAGTTAGGTTGAAAAGTTAAAAAAGTTACCTGAAGGCAACAAATCAACGCCTTTACGCCTGATCTATGATTAGAGTCAAGCGGCGGCGGCCCAGGTAACCGCAGGTTCTGGCCATTGATATATGGCCGCGACCGCACCGCACCGCACAATTTCGTGTTTATTCCGACATTTATAATGCTTTTTGTTCCGCCGAGCGATCTTGGCCGCAAGTCCTTTTTACCTGGCCCTAAAGGACACCACAAATTTCCAAGCAATTGGCCGTGTCTAACAATGGGTCAGCAGTGTCTCGTCCCCAGGGGGGTCTCGCCCTTAAGAAAAGGGAGAAGGGAATAAAGAATAATGTAGGAATCCCGCCAGGCATTTCGATATATCCTGTAAATATATATATATATATATAGTCAAAGTCACAGCACGGCGGCAGATGTTGTCCTTTTTTTTCAGGACCCCTGCAACTGGACTGGGTTAATGTGACCTTCTCGCTTTGACAGCTGTACAAAAAACCTTTTTCTCGTTTCGAGGCAATTTTCTTGGCCTGCATTTTCCTCTCCTTTGTTACGCAAAAAAAAATACAGGAGAAGAAGCAAATCGTGAGGGAGAAATGTGAAAACGTTTGTTTACCCAAAACACACACAAAGTGTGAGGAAAATTGGAAAATTGTCTGTGCAATTGTAAGGCTTTCATTTCCTTGGCCCTGTGTCCCATTTAGGATTTATTTTGATCGATCGTCTACCCTTGTGTTTATCCGAAGAGAGAGAGAGAGTCTTAATATTGGTCGCTTTACTTTCTAAGGATATAAATACCTCACAAATAGTTCCAGTAAATTGCACATGTCCACACACAGGATTTCTATAGGATAATGCCAAGCATTATTCCGGGTTCTCATGGCAATCCAGGTGGGCCATGGTCTATGCTGACATGCTAAATGGCCAACAACTACTGTGGCCGAGAACAGAAACAGAATTCCGTCAAGTGAGGCAAGGTGGAAGGATGTGGCTGCATCTGTTTTGATTGTTTCCTGGCACGCAATCGAGGCTGGGAGGGAAAAGGAACACCCGCATCTAGAGTGGAAATGCATACAAGTTTCCCATAGGTCGGGGAAAAATTAATTAGAATTTTTGTGTGCAGGAACTAGACAACAATGTGCGTGGGAATGAGGTTACAAAGGGCGCTTACATATTACCAATTTTCTTTGAGTGAAATAATTTCCCAACTTCCCTAAGCAATCTAGAGACCTTACTGATACTCATCTGATCTGATCAGATCTTTTACGATCTCGATCGATCCGATTTTGCCACATAGTGAAGCAGATCGTGTTGGCCAGATCTTATGGAGGATCCATCCTCTCCATCGGCTCGCATCGTTGCGGCTTTAATTTTGTAATTACTATAATATACAACCCCACGAGCAGTTGGCAAGAACCTGGGCTACCTTTCGATTTGGACGCATAGCTGGGTGTAAACGACTGGCATCCTTAACGGCTTTCAATCCTCAAACAACTGCGGGGCAAAAAAAAAAAAAGCGTAAAAAAAACAGCGGAAAACTCTCCTTTCGCATGGAGAATAAAAAAAAAATGTAAAGCTTCAGAGGAAGGGGATGATGCAGCGAAAGAGAAAGAGAAAACATGATTGAAAACTAACTGCTGCTGTTCGCTTATAATATTACATTTCATGGTGATCATCAGGGATTTACACTCGAAGAAATTAAAAGAAGAATTTTTGGTATAATAAAAAAAAAGGATGGTAAGAAGTCTTTGAAAATGAATTAATATAATCCAGACAATTTAAAAATATAGTAAATATTATTTACTAAATAAATTCAAAATGATACATTTTAATATAACCTCTTTAGGGTTTTAAAATCCTTTAAAATTGTGTTCAAAAGTTTCTTATAAAATATTTTATTCTTTGTACTTTTATTATTTATTATTTTTTCTTCTTCTTTAAACAATATTTGTGAAATATACTCCTCCATTGATATTTTTTGATATTCTTTATAAAGTTTTGAAATTCTTTGAAAATTGTGTTTAAAAGTATGATATAAGATTTAATTTTTATGATGTAATATTTCTTTTATCAAATTGGTAACTGATTACTAAATGAAGTTAGAACATGTAATAAATATATATACTAAAAAATATTTTTAAAATATATTCTGTGACTTTTAACACCAAATACAAAGTATTAAGTATTTTAAATTTAGTTAAAATATTTCAAATATTTCCATGTACTAATAAATTCGTAATGCTAATTACTATTCCCTTATTTCTCCCAGTGCTCTCCTGGGTGTGTGTCTCGGCTAAAAGCGCATCGTTTTACTTCAAATAATTATGGAAAATGCCAAGTTAAATGAGGAAAACACTGGCAAGCAGCACCGGCAGCAGCAGGAGGAGGCGGTACACGAGTGAGTGAGTGAGTGATCGGGGGAGCGCTGCTTCCTTTTTACCTACGCGCATGGGCATGGTCATGGTCATGGCCAATGAGCTAGGATGAAAAACAACAAGATCATAATAAATAATAACCAGGCTGAAACTCAGCTGCGTTAGCCGCAAGACTGGCCAAGAGGAGGCCGAGGAGTGAGGAGCCGGGAGCGGCCCGGAGGGGCAGGGCAGCGGTAACAAGCGCTAATTATCGACAACAAGCTAAAACAGCGGCCTACAATTACGCAGCGACGCCAGGCCAAAGTAGCCAAGGGAAGAGGCACGAGAAGTGCACTGAGAAAAAATATGTGGAGCTAACTGGGTTTTTAGTTGAAATTATATTTTCAAATAAATATTTGATAGATATATTTAAAAATTATTTAAACCTTATGTGTCAAAATATAGGCGTTTCTTATTTATTATAAAATATACTTGGCATAGTCAACTTTTTCTAAACATATTTTTAATATCTTAATTTAATTAGTAATTTTAATTAAATGAGTTTAAGTCTGAATTAAATGTAATTTAATTATTTATTATTATTATTCAATTATTATTGTTATTTATAATTATTATTCAATTATATTGTTATTTATTATTATTATTGAAATATATTGTTATTTATTATTATTATTCATTTTTCAATTATTATTATTTTTCCTTATTATAATTATTCAATTATTATTATTTTTCTTTATTAATATTATGTAATTAATATTGTTATTTATATTATTATTTAATTAATATTATTTTTTATGCATTTTGTGTTTAAGAAGTGAATTTGTCATGATTAAATCTTTCAATTCTTAAAACAAAATTACTTAAAGAGAAATATATTAATTATTTTTAATATGTTAATAGTTTATTGTTTTTCAATAAATGGCTTTAAGCATGAATTAAATCTAATTAAATTATTTGTTATTATTATTTATGCATTTCGTACTTAAGAAACTTATTTCTCACTCATAATTCTTCCAATTCTAAAAGAAAAATAACCGAATAATAAATCTTAAATTGCTTATTTATTAAATAATCATATATTGATATATTCACAAACATAATCTTATATGTTCATAAACTGATATATTCATATAGTCATATATTCATATATTTAAATATTATTTGATTAATTTTGTATTATTTTTAATGTCTTAATATATCTAAAAATTTCTCTCAGTGCACAAGAGCCCTACGCAATGATCTTGGCTAGAAAATTTGCTGGCCTATGGAACGGGGACCGTCGGCGAGCGGGAAAAACTCAGCGCGGATGCAGCAACTGCCTTGGCCATTAAAATTTACACAGGCAACGCAGCAGCAAAAGCAGCAGCAGCAACATCAAAAACTGCAGCAGCAACTGCAACAGCAGCAGCAGCAGAAACTGCAGCATTTTTGCCTTCGTCTTGGCCGTCTTAGTCGTCGTCGTCGTCGTCACCCATCGTCATCGTCGTTGTCGGTATTCATCGCCGGCCTTTCTCCCATTTGGCGCAAACTTGTTAACTTCTTGGCATGGATGGTCATCATGCAAGCAAAAGCCTGGCCAGCAGCAGGATTGGCAGCAAGGAGGGGCTTAGGGGTATGGAGTGTGTGTGCCTGTGATGAGTGTGTGTGTGCGGACAACATATGCATGCAATGCAGGAAAAAAAAAATTGAAAAGGAGCCTCACGAATATTTAATTCCCTTTAAAGCGGAGAAGAGATCGTACATTTAGGGACTTGAAATCGAGAGGAAATATATTTAAAATATTTTATGGAATTATTTAAGATGGGTTTTTAAAGGATTTTAACTATTTAGAAATACCTAAGTTAATTAATTACTGAGTAAAATATTAATATAGATAAAAATGTAGAAAAGGTGATGTCTAAAATATTGTATTGTGTATTTAAAGAATTTTTTTATAAGAAAGATTTTAGAACTTGAAAAGTACAAGTGACTGAATTACTGAATAAAAATATTAATATATAGGAAAAGGTTGTAAGTTTAGTTATTTTCAGGTAAGGAATTTCCTTATTAAAGACTCTTTTCCTATATTTAGATTTGAATCAACTAAATTCCTTTTATATTACTATATTCCTGTTGCTGCCTTTCTATCCTTGGAGAAGAGCTCTTCACCTTCTATCTATAATTTCTTAATGCTTATTCCACTTATCACACTTGAAATATTCTTATTAAGAAGCCTTCCTTTCTAGATTTTTATTTTTATTCAAGTAAATTCCCTTTGAAATAATAGTTCATATATCTTTCCATCTTCAGGGATGACTCCTTAACCTTGTATATCTTATTTTTAAATGCTTATTCCACTTAATAAACCTGTTATATTCTACTTTAAATTAAACTTTTTCCTACTTAGATTTTGATAAATATTCAACATAATTCTCTTTATTATTAATTTATTTTTACTTTCTATATAAACTTCACTTCATTTCCCCCCATTTTTAATACTTTTCCCACTCAACACACCTGGAATAACCCAATTAAAACCCCTCTTACTTATATTCTAATAAATATTCTTATAGATTTCCTTGATATTTAAATTATTTTTTCCTTTCTATCTATATAAAACCAACTTTTTCAGCTCCTTTCTCCCTCATTTTAAATGCTTATCCCAGTTAACACACACCTGACAAGGTAGCCCTCAAATAAACCATCAAATTATCGAGTTATACCAGCATCTGGTCTGGTCTTTCACTTTAATTTACACTCTGCGCAAATGCTCAGCTCCCCGCATGCCGCCGATCTCCCGCATTGTCCAGGGAAAGCCGGTGGAAGACTTTTACGATCAACTGTTCTGGTATAATCAATATACCCCATCAACATATCAGGTGTATAACAAGCGGCTTCTGCCTGCCTGTATTGGTTGCAATTTATAGGCGCAGGATCGGTTACAAGCCAACGAGTTGGTAACACAAACCGGCGGCACTCACGGCCAGTTATATGCAGTTGTTGGTTACTGTTGGGATGCTGCATGGGCGATGATTTCGATGCTTCGAGAGATCTCCGAGGAGGAGCGGATAGGAACCTGGGAGCTGGGACTTGGACTTGGACTTGGACTCGGTACCGAGACTGGGCGTTAACTGCGAAGTAATTGCGTTTGGGCTATGCAAGTACATAAATTGGATTTGAAATATGTACACATGTTGATGGATTCCTCTCCAGCGAGGCCGTGTGCTATGGGTAAAGTCAGGGGAAGGATGCACTGGCAGAAAATGATGTATATTCAAGGGGTATTTGAAGAGAATTCATTGATATTTTAATATAATATATTATAATGTCATATGAGTTTATATAATATAGTATATATACATTTTATTTATACATTATATTCGAAAAAATAAAAGAAACAAAAAATGTATCTACTCTTTATAGAAACTTAAAAATGAAAGTTTTTGTTTTAGGATAATATTAAATTAAATTTTGTGCAAAAAAAATATTATTAGTGTTTTTAAATCACTTAAAACTTGCTTCAAAAATGTATAATATAAAGTTTTAGTTACCAAAATTTAGTAGAAATATTTTTTTCTCTTTTTAAGCAACTAAAGAAATGATAAAACTGAAATTAATAATGCAAAAGTATCTTAGATATTACTTGTACAATATTTAATTTTACTGCAAGTCTTGAATAAATCTATATTAATTATTATATTACTTTTATCATATTTATCTTTAATTTTCTGTTTAAAATTTAACAAATTCCTATTAATTATTTACCTTTCTTTTAAAATATTTATACGCAATTTTTTTTTATTCTGAAATAAATCCTATTAAATGATTTATATATTTATTTTTTAAATAAATGTGTAATTTTCCGCTTTATGTTTAATAAATTCATAATAATAATTAATTCATAATCAGTATAACTTTTCTAATATTTACATTTAATTTCCTTATAAATCCTCACCAAATCCCCCCTAATTTTCTCCCCGTGTAACCTTCGACTTATCGCATCCCATATCCAATCCTGTCTCGGAACTGCCGCTGCGATGGAAAAGGCAAACGGAAAAGTGCGGCAAACGGCCAACCATTTGTCTTGCGATAATTATCATTTCACTATGATAGCATCAATTTTAAGGAAAACATTTGATGATTTCTGCTGCGTGTGTCGGTCGTTAACGAGGCAGAGAGATCCAAAGATCCAAAGATCCACAGATCCACCTCATCCCCTCCTGGGCAGCTGCAAAAGGCCGATAAGTAAATACTCGCCTGCAAAACGGTAGCATTCGTTGGCCATCATAACAAGTGGTTAATGCCGACAAGGCCGCAAGGAGGAGGCTTGCTCAGAATAGAAAAAAAAGACGAAGAAAATATGCCCCATCATCATCGATGATACAAGAAGTTCGGCAGATCGAAAGGCGACTAGCAAATGCATTTGATGTTAATCAATGCAGGCAGCAAATTTCGTATTTAATGGTAGGTAAATGATAAATTAAGCTAAATGCTAAGAGTGTCAAAACAAGTTTTGTGGGAAATTAAATAAAAGAAATCAATTTTCCGAGTTTTGTGAAAGAAAATGTATTTTAAAAAATCCCTTTGCATACTTTTAGTTGTTCGGCAAAATGTGAGCCAGGCTGCTGACTACAATGAAAAACAGATGGCGCTTTATTCACTTTAAAATTTAAGTTAAGCTGATATTTTCAACATAATTTGTTCTAAGACTTTTTGATTAGCTAATTTTGATGATTAAATATTACTTGGTTTTTAGTATTATTTTAAATGAATCTTTATCTGTATACCTAAAGATCTTGTCTAAGCTAACAACTCCTCAAAGGTACCTCATTCCAGATATGAACCCATTTAGGAGTACACCTTGCTTGATTTCTGTACCTAAAAAGTCGTTAAGTTGTTTCGTTAAATTAATACAGTTTTAATGAATCGTAAGCAAAATTATAAAGAAAAACTGAAATTAATATAAAAATTATAGATTTTCAGCCTATCAATATGAATTTCTTAAAAAAAAGCAAAAGATTTGAGAATATTATAAATACAGGAAATTAGAAATTCTCATAAATGGTGTGTACTTCACGTAAAAGAAATGCTGAGAGTTTAATAATTATTATGTTTATAAGATTAAAATGAAAGAAAGAAAGTGCTTCCAAAACTACAATTACTTAACAAAAAAATTCAACTAAATAAAGTTAAGTTGACTTCAGAACAATGCTTTTAAAACCATATAATTTGTACCCAGATCCTTTGTGGCTTCTGAAACTTGGGTAGAAAACATTAAAATATTATGTTATTGCCTTGAAATTAAATATATAAGAAATACATATTATATCAAAAGTTGTATATTTATTTTTCAGAGAACTAAAATCATCATTATTGCTAAATAAAACACAATTTAATTTAATAATTACATAAAGGATCAATATTACTACAAAACAATACTTCTAAAACTGTACTTAACGAAACAACTTAACGAAATCGAACTCGAAAAGGCAGCCAAGGCAAGATCCTTTAAATCCATCATATGCACAAACCCCAATTGAGTACAGTTTCAAACCCTTTCCACTACCAATTCTTCCCAAAAACTTCAATTTTTCATCCCAAAAAAAAGAATAATAAACTATATAAATATCATTTAAATTTTCAATATATTCACAAACGAAGAAGAGCACATAAAAATGAATATTTTATCGGTGAAACTTTCCCCTGGCCAAAACTCTCACACGACCATCAGTCTAATTGACTTCCATTTTGCCAAACTGTGTGAGCGGTGGATCCCCTCAATTGCTCCATATTTCATGACCAAAAATTAACCAATAAAACAAAAGAGGAAAAAACAACAAAGCACACTCGCACACACACACACACACACAATAACAAACGCTGACAAAATGTACGACTTTTCCCAATAGCCCAAGCAATAACATATAAAAGCAGCAATTTTCCCATAGCCCAACGGTACGTATGCGCAATATGTGTGTTGTGTGTTCTTTGTGTTGTGTGTGTGTGTGCTGCTGTGTGTGTGTTTGCTTGCCAACCTGAACATGTGTAGCTATCTGTAACTGCGTGAAAGGGGGGTCAGGGGGAACACATGCAAAACACAGCAATAGAAGCAACAATAACAACAATGGCAACAACGCATGTACTAGATGTCAGAGATATCGAAAAAGATATAGAAAAGAAGGTAGAAGAGGGGGGGAGAGGTGCTGCACAGAGAATAAAATTTATGGTATTTGAATATCAATGAAGGGGTTAATATCATAAATAATAAAGGCATTTAGCACAGCTTAACCTATATTTATAAATTTGGTATTTAAAAATCATAAAAATATTCTAATATTGTAAATTACTCTAAAATAAATAACTCGGTGAATATCTTTAATTGTTGAAATATAAATAAATTGATGTTGTTACAATATATAATATGGAATAATATATAATATATAATATAATATTAATTAATTAAAATAGAAATAAACTGAAATTATAATAATAATAAAATATGTATATATAATAATACATATTTATATATAGACTGATTTAAAAATATTTATATGATTATATTTTTATTCTATATTAATTAAGTACACAATAATCCTGTTTAAATTAAATAAAATTATATAAAATTAGAGTGTTGAAATCAAGTTTTAGAAAACATATATTATATGCATATTTATTTATAGATCGATAGATATTCATTGTTTACTTTAAAAAAGGACTTGTTTTCCCCTCCTTAATAAATATAATTAATTGTTATGTTATTCATATATTACTCTTATTTATAAATATGTTTATTATTTTAATTTTTTCCTGAGTAAATAATTTTAAACCATAGTTCTCCTGTTTTCACTGCGTACAGGAACATTTTTAATAATTTACTGCCCAAAAGCATGCTTTATCCTTTAAAATATAAGCAATATTTTCTACCATAATAAAAAATATTACTATTAGTTAATTAAAAATTAAATCTAGGATTTATTGTATTATTTGGTATATTTTTTAAGCAAATATTATCTCAGAAAAAGTCGTAGTTCTTATCATAATACGGTTAAAAAAATTAGTAATAGGAATCCCCGTTTTTCTCTCTGTGTAACTGTGAGACCAAGAGATATACATTTCAAAATTTATTTATTTACATTGACATTTTGTGCTACTTGTGCACTTTTCTTTACCCCCCGTCCCCCCACCCACCCACACTCCCCCTCTCCCTGTCGCTGCCAAACTGTTCACTTGAAAAACTGCTAACAAAGCTCTAAGCGGACCACTTTCCCTCAGTCTTTGCTTGGCCCTACCATTTCCCCGCATTTCCCTCGCTTTTCCTTCCTTCCGCACCCTCCCCTCCCGCACTTTCCACGACAATGTATAATATATTGACTCAACGGAAAATACGGACATTGTCATAGCAACCGGAAGAGGTGGAGGTGAATAAGGAAGAGCCAGGAGCGCACCAGGAAGACCCCCCAGAGCGGAAGGGGGACGCGGGTCAAGGGAGAGTTTATTTCCGCAACCGAAGTGAGCCGAAAGCGGAAAGATGCTGGAGCCCAGCCAGGGGAAAGTTACAGGTAGCTGAGGGTAGGGCTAAAGGTAAATCTAAAGCTAAAGGTAAAGGCAAGGAAGCCAAGGGGACCTGGGGATTTATAGACTGCTGCGGAAATGTTCAGGTATCAACGGTTCGAGTGGGGCTTTATGCCCATATAAATAATCGAATTAATCCCGGAAAGCAGGGAAAAGCAGCAAGAAAAGTGCATTGGTCAAGGTTTTTATTAGAAAATGTACTTTAAAAAATTAATACATCACAATGAATACAAGTAATATAATAATTATATATAATTCCTATATATAAAAGCTGTAATTAGGAATAGTTTCCTATGATTTGTAAAGCAAATAGAATGAAACAATCAAAAACTTTAGGGGTTTAAACAATTCCTTCCTTGTTTAAAATATTTTATCATGCGTTTAAGGCTACAAAAAATAAATAAACTAAATAAATAAACAAAATCCCAGATCAATTCCTCACAAAACTGCACATATTAAGCTCTTATACCCCTCAAAGAGACAAGAATAAGCTTCAATTGAATGTAACTACAGGCATTTTCCAATGGGGGAGATTTACGAGGGGTATGTGGAAAAACTGGAGTTGAAAAACTAGAGAGAGGTCAACCGATTGAAGCGCACAAATGTTTGTAAATGTTAAACATGCCCCTATTTTGTATATATCTATTTACAAATTTGATATTTACAAGTCCTTCGACCTCCCTCGCCACCACCAGTTACATCCTCATTCCTCATTCCAGTGTCTAAGCAGGACTCTCCTCTTGACGATGATGCCAGCAACAAATATTCAAGAGTTCACTTAACAGTTTTATTTGTCTTTGGAAAACTTTTTGTTACCTCCTCGCAGCCAAAACCCCTTTTTTCCACAGACACACACTTGAATGATTTCAAAGGAAGGTATAAAATATATGTCAGGTCAGAAATCTAGGAGTTAGTACAAGAATATAGTTGCTATAGAGGTCCCACAACTTCAATACACACTCTGAAATATTTTAAATGACAAAAGAAAGCTAGCTCTATATATTAAATTAATTTTTAATTAATAATATATAATATACTTCTGTATTTCTAATGTGTTTCTATTATTTCCACCTCAAGTATAGGTCACCGGCATGTGGACAAAGGCGATTGGCACAAACGTGGCCAAGACAAAGTCTCGTTGGCCCTCACTTTTCCGTTCTCTTGGCCAATATCTGGCGCACTTGAACAATTTGTAACATGATATATAGACTTGGTGGGAGAGGCAAACAAATCAAAGGGGGGGTGAGTGTGTGCCACTCTTCGTCTGTCTGAGTTGTAAGTTTTTGTTTATATTTTTCTTTGCTCTGCATTGACTTTATTCCTCGGCTCTCGGGCTGTTTGTCTAAAATATTTGCAAGAAAATGGCAAACAAAAAGCCAACAAAAAGGGGACAACAATTTCACTATTTTTATATATTTGTATATTTATTTTTTATTTCTCTTCGTAAATGCTCTTTGTTTTAAGCGCCGATTATATTAAAAAGCAAACAATAAAACAGTTGAACTTTATTTTATGGGGCACTCAACAGGAAAAAGTGAATAAATATAACCAAAAAAACATACAACTATCTAAACAAATAAATAAAACAAATCGAAACGTGTTTAAATGTATTTTTTTATAGAGATGTTGTTTATATTTATATACAATATAATTTAGATAATTTAACCATTCAAGCCATTCAACCTATCTAATTATTAGTTTGCCAAACTAATTGTTTATCAAGTCCTTTGTTCATCATTTTTCGCATTAAACGCCAACTAGATTTCTCATATTTTGAGCCATCACAAATCCCGTTTCAAACATTTCCATATTGCATTCTGACTACAGCGGAAATTTGTAATATCCTTTTACCGCATCCATGCCATTGCCAAATTGAAAATTCCTCCAAAAAACAATCGCTCAACTGCTGATGAACATGAACTACATTTTATGCGGGATGAATCAAACACAATGCAGCTGAAGGAACAACAAATCAAAATCAAAACTCAAAAGCCCGCCAACGTTTGGGCCCTCAAAATATGACAAAATATGAATTGCACATTGCACAATAAACAATAAATTTCGATGTGACCCGCACACACGCAAAAATCCAGCAGCAAAAGTCCACAAAAGGAAAGGGGAAATTATCCAGAACGAATGGAAAGTGCTCTGCTGGGAAATATACAATATATAATATATCTAAAAATATAGGAAATATATAAAATGACTTCTTTAAATTTGTAAAAATACTACTATATTAAGAGTTGTTGCTAATCCTTTTAAAAGTTTCCTTAAATATTATTTTAATGAGACTAAACATATATCCTGTAAAATATTTCCAATACTTCCTTATATTTTATTAACTTTTCCAAACAATAAAAACCCTAAAAAAATACTTCTGCAAACTCCCAGAAACCTTTTCAATTGCCTTTAAATCTCCTGAGGTTTTTCCAGACCCCCTTCGGACTAGTTCTTTATTAAATTTCTATGCTGAACCCATTTATGAGCATCTCCCAAAAAGAAAAACAAACCCACCTATGCAGAACCATTTACCTCTTATCAAGCTGAGCTGCTGGAACTAAACCCCTTGCGATAAACGCTTACAAACCCCATCACGTACCCATTATACTCCCCCATAGAGCGACCCCCATATCGTCCTTTGGCACTTCTCTGGGGCATAACAATGAGAGAGAGGCTGCATTTCTGTGTGTCATAAAACAAATTGGGTGGCCACAACTGCCATTTCCAAGCCACCACGAGGGAGACCCATAGATCGGCTCCCATATAACATATATATATGCATTTACACATACATATATGGTGTGTGTTTGGAAGGGGGATTGGTTGCATGCATTTATGCCAAAAGCGTTCGCTGGACATTGGCATCATTGGATGGGAAAACAGGAACGGCGGCCATCCAGAGAGAATTGGAGGCCTGCACTGTCATATCCAGTCCTGGGTCCCAAGGAGAGGTGCGATGGGGTTGGGGTCCTGCAAGTGGGTTAAGCCCAAAACCAACAGAACGCATTTCTGCCAGCATTGGGCCAGTTGTGTAGATTTGTGGCTAAAAGAGTTAACAGATAAAATCAAATATGCACTGTGTCCTGCGGTGGCAGCAGGCGACAGGCACAATTTTTTTTTTGGTCCAGGGGAGTCCCTCGAAGATGGGGTGGCTTAAGGGGGGGTTGGGACGGTGGCCAGGCACAAATTTTGAGTTTGGAAAAATGCAAGCGAATTTATTGTTCGAGACGTTTGCATGCAAAACAAACAGCAGAAGGGTTGAAGTACAGTCAGGTCTCGATAATAATAACTAATAGGAGACTAAGCAATGGATGGACAAGGAAGTTAGAATTTAGGAAACTATAAAAAAAAAGGGAAAATCTTGTGGTATTTTATGAAAATACTTAAGAATTTTGACACTTATTTATAAATGGAAAATGATATATCCATATCTAGTTACTTATAAGGTAACTTAAATAATATATCTTAAATAACACATAAATTTACTCCCAACCTGAAGAATTATATGAATTTCCAATAAGTTTTCAAATAGAAATATTAAAAAAAAATATTTGTTTTATAAGCAATATATGTACATATTTATTTAAATTTGATATATTTTATATATTTTCTCTTGTGCAAAATAATGATCTCTATTTATCTTAATTTCCAATAAGTTTTTTAAACAGAAATATATATATAAATATATAATTTCTATAAGATATATATTTATATAAAAAATATATGTAAATAAATATATAATTTTTATAAGAAATATATATATGTATATATATGTATATTTTGTACATACATTTTCTTTTTAAAATAGTGATCACTCCGGAAAAAAACCTCTTCAAGGGCTTTCACTGTACCAGCCAATGGCGAGTGTCACATAGAGGAGATTGCACTGCATTTGGCATCACAACTGTGGGTAGGCGTGGCCGGCTGCAACGCCCACTGTCACAATCACATTTCCATCTCTCCCTTTTTCCCCAGCACTTTTCCCCCCTTTCTTTTCCATTGCCCCAATTGTAGTGACGTGTGTGTCTGTGTGTGTGTGTGTGTGCGAAGAACGCACATACGCAATAAAAAAAAAAGAAAAAGGAAAGAGGAAAACCAGCGGCACGATTGACCTACAATATAGAAGAAAGAAAGGAACGATGGGGAAAGAGACTATACCGGGGAAAAACTAGAATAATTTATATATTAAATCTGTATTTAATATTTATCGAGGTGACATATATATCTCAGCACACTGATCAAGATTTCTAGATAAATCTCTTTAGCAAAAATAAATAAAAAGAATATTAATAAACTTAATATAACAATAATAATAAAATAGAACCTATTTATAATGATCAATATAAAGCCTATTTAATACACATCATTAATTAAATAACAGAATTACATTATAAATATAATAGAGAATATATATAAAATATTTACTTTTATAAATTATAAATGCATATAAAATATATAGAAAAATGTAGAGATGTTTTCCAAAGAAGAATTAGCATTAAAAATAAAATTATGTAGTTGTTAAAACACTTAGAAAACTTATACCCCACAGTGATTAATAAGATATATGGATGCCATTTCCATTAGCCTTATATAAAGTTAACGAAAACTTTCAAGGCAATAATAAAAATTCAATAATTATTAAATTGAAACTAAAAATCAAATTAAAAAACTGCATTTTCAGTGCAAAAAAAGAGGCCGAAAAAAAGGAGATGAAAGTCCGAGGACCAGATTCTTCATCCAGGCACACAAATCAAAAGAAAATTTTGCAAGTGAGTTTCGGCACAGAGCGAAATCACATAGATTTCCCTGAAGCTGGGTGAAAAAAAAAGTGTTTGCACTTAAATTACACAGACGGCCTAATGGCCAAGGACGGCAGGAGGGACAGGACACAAGCCCAGCCAGAGTTTGGGAACGAAATTAGGACGGAATCGGACATTGAGGTCGGGAAATGCAGGCGCAAAGGCAAACGAAATCGATTGGTGATTTGAATGGCAACCAAGGAAAATGGAGTCTGGGGAAAGCAAAGAAAAATAACAACAGCAGCAACAGCAGATGGAAAAGCAAATGGAAGAGAGTGCAACAGTCAAGAGGGAAAGTGTTACGAATGCGTATGTGATTTTAAGATTTCAAATGGAAATGCAGGCAAGGAAAAACTCTTGAAACAAAGTAGCCTATGAACTTTCCTTTAGAATTCTTTTAGTAAAAAACATTTAATTGTTTTAGCTTATTTATATATTTGTTCCCTTCCGATGCAATATTTAACATTCAATGGTTTTAGCTTGATAATAAAATGTAATGTGAGTCAGCATTTAAGAGTAAATGTAGATTCCCTTTCGTTCTAACCTGTAAGCTCGATACTTAAAAAAAAAGAGAGTCGAAATTTGTTGATTACTTCGAAAAGTGAGTGAGCAAGTGTAAAATGTGTGATTGTGACCGCCTTGTGATTGCGTGTGTCGGTAGTAGTAGCAGATGTTTTTTTTAGTGTAAGATACTGGTTTCCCCTCCTTAAAGGGCACCGCAGTCCTCAATGATAATCTTCTTGCTGGTCTTGCCACTATTCGATCCGTAGGACTCCACCTTCTGGACAATATCCATGCCCTCGACCACCTGGCCGAACACGACATGCTTATTATCCAGCCAGGCGGTCTTGTCGGTGCAAATGAAGAACTGCGATCCATTGGTATTGGCCCCAGAATTGGCCATCGACAAGATACCGGGTCCCGTGTGCTTCAGCTGGAAATTCTCGTCGGCAAAGCTATTGCCATAGATGGAGCGTCCTCCGGTGCCATTCTGCTTGGTAAAGTCACCGCCCTGGCACATGAAGTTCGGGATGACCCGGTGGAAGGGACAGCCCTTGTAGCCGTAACCCTTCTCGCCGGTGCACAAGGCGCGGAAATTTTCCGCCGTCTTGGGTACCACATCGGAACGCAGCTCCATCACGATGCGTCCGATTTTCGTGTCCCCAGCGGCAATGTCGAAATAAACACGTGGCAGCGGCATCTTCGCAGATGACGAAAATTTACGAAACAAAGCCAGGATCTATTAGAGTTGATTTCAAGAAAAAAAATTCTTTACAAAACAAAAGACTAATATTTACCGGTGAAGTTTTTTTTTGGTTTTTTTTTTTTTTTATTTTTTGTTTGGAACTGGTCGAAAATATCAGCAGGAGTTGTTAGTTCAAGCGTTGAAAACGAACTGAACTTTTTTAGATGGAGCTGTAGGGATATCTAGTTGAAATGGTTGTCAAAGCCTACTTGATTTAGTGAATTTGAATGTTTTTAAATTAAAGAAAAGCTCATAGACTACTTTGTTAAATCATCAAAAATCATAAATAATTTGTAAAGCCATACATGTTTTTACTGCCTTTTTTGAAGGATCTTAAGTTCCATTAATTAATTATTAATTGGAAGCTTAAACATTTCTCAGAAATATTATTAGAAACCTAAAAACCAAACGTTTTTATATTTCTTTTATATATTTATATTAAATGAGTTAATTTTCTGATTAGCAACAATTATGTAAAAATCTAATTTAAGCTCTTTTAGCCCGCATAATATTTATTCATTGAAAGAAAAATACATTAATTAGTATTTGTATTATTTATTTATATTTATAGTATTTTTTAGTATTTATTCATTGCAATAATAATACATTAATTAGTATTTTTATTACTTATATTTTAGTATTTTTAGTATTCATACAATGCAATAATAATACATTAATTAGTATTAATATACTAATACATTAATTAGTATTTTTATTACATATTTTTTTAGTATTTTTAGTATTTATTCAATGCTATAATAATACACTAATTAGTATTAATATTCTAAATACATGAATTAGTATTATAATTGCAATGAATAAATAATAAGCCATTAGAACCTTAAACTTTGGTCAAAAAATGATTTCAGAAGCCTAAAAACAAACCTTTTTTATATACCTTTTATTTATTAATAAGCAAAATTAAGTTTCTGGTTAGCAAAAATTGTTTTAAAATGTAATTTAAGACAATCTTCTTTCAAATAATAATTTTCTTATAGCATCCTTTATGCTTCCTGCTGATAATAACCTTTCAAATATTGACATTCCGAATATATTTCTAATGCGACTATCTATATTTCTCAATTCCAGTTGTTTTATTTGCAAATCTACATTCCAAACTCTACAAAATTCCAGCTAAATGTCAAAGTTTTGTGCTACTGGAATTGCTTGCCCTACATAAACACTAAAAGTTTTGCTGGGCGAAATGCTTGTCCCATCATATACGTGTGAATAAAATGTTATCAAATAGTTTAAGGAACAGTTTTGTGTAAGTTATGTGCCGCCATTACCCCCTCCCTCTCCCTTTTAATAACAATTATACGGTAGGAAACCCAAAGTCTGTGTGTGTGGCTTGGTGTGTGTCCCAATTTGGTTTGTTGTCTATTTTGTGTGCGACGTTAATTGCAGTGCATGGGGTCAAATATTATTACTAATGCTACACACCCTCTGCCCCATAATGCCGCCTTCCCTCGGGGAAACATATGTGCCGGCGTGGGGTGTGTGTGCAATTTAGCACTCTGCGGCGGCATTCAAGAAAAGGAAAGCTGGAAAATACAACAAAAAAAATGATATGCCACCCACAGGACTTGCTCCCGAAAACCCAAACAACGGGGGGGCCACGTCAAGGGGGTTGGCTAACTGCATTCGCCGCTTTGGAAAAAAGAGTGTGCAAATTGGGGTTGGGTTTTACACACAGTAAACAATACAGTAAAAAGTGTGTTTTTTTTATAAAAAATATACACTTTTTAGGGTGTTATTTATCATGGAAAGTATTATTATAAGCCCTAGATATATTAAAAATAAATATATTTAAGCAAAAACATTAAGGAATATTCTTGCAACTCGAAATTCTTTGATTAAAAGCTAACAAAATGGTTTATTTCCATACTTTTACAACCTTTTTCTATAAAAATATAAAATTTATTAAATATATAACACAATATATTTTTGAAAACATTTTTTTTCTGTGCCCAAAACAACAACAATAAATGACAATAAGAGCGCAGTTCAAGTGTCAGTCGTGGCCTCTTATTGTCACGCATTGTCGTCTGCCTCTTCCCAACCGCCCCCTTTCCAGCCTCCTTCCACAATGGATGCCCCAAAGGAATCCCCACACTCTCTTACCCACACACACACACACACACACACAGCATGTATGGTGGCATTTCCGGTGTTCGTTAGAGGAAAGGGAAATGCCTGGGAAGGAGAGGCCAGAGGAGCAAGCGAGAGGAGTGAAGCCCAATGTGCTTTTGGCATAAATTATGAATAAAGCGAGCGGCACACGTGTGTGTATGGGTGTGTGTGTGGAAGAATGTGGGTGTTCGAGTGAGTGTTAGTGGGGTTTTGTGGCGAGTAAAATGAAGTAAAAGCGGCAATGGGAGTGAAATGAAAGCAAGTGCCTTAAGGTGGCTCACCAGGGGGAGGGGTGAGGAAAAACTATCAAGAATAAGACGAAGTTGGACATACTCTACAGATAATTCTTCTGTTTTTTTTAAAGGATTTTTAAATGCTAAGTTCTTTAACAACTCAATTAATCAATCACCAAACTCCTTTAATAAGTCAAAAACTTGCAAAGCAATGAAGGAATCATTTCCGATCATATTAATTTAGCTTCCGTTATTGTAATAATTAATAATAATAAATATTGTAATGACAGTGAATAAATAGCTTTCTCTCTCTCAATTTTTCTGTGTCTCTATATCTCTATCTCTACACTTTTCTTTCTATTTCTATTTATTTCTGTCTCCCTGTCGCTCTTTTAATCTATCTAGCTTTTTTTCTCTGCTTCTCTCTCTCTTTCTCTTTCTCTTTCTCTTTCTCTCTCTCACTCTCCATCTCTCTCTCTCTCTCTCTCTCTCTCTCTCTCTCTCAATAATTTTCTCACTCTCACTCTCTCTCTCTCACACTTAATCTCTAGCTTTCTTCATATGTCTATCCTTCTCTGTGCATCTCTAGAGATATTTCTAATTCTCCCCCTCTCTCGCTCTCTTTTTCTCTGTTGTGCTCTTTACTAGGAGACTATAAATATGTGCATTGCACTCGCACTGACTTCAGTAAGTCCGTGCCCCCCGTACTGTTTACATCTATTAGTGATAGTGATAGTGATTGCTCTTCGACACCAACAATTTTACCTCACCAATGGAATACATCTGGATAATCAGGAAGAAGATGACTAAAATCCTAATAAAAGTCACCAAGAATATAACTCTACACTGGAAGGTATTAAGCAATGACTGCGGTAAGTCTTAACCATGATAATTATATCAGGCTTAGGTCTAATCAGCTGTGCTAGGTAAGCATGTATTTTCAAAATAATTCTCTTATTACCTTAATTTTAATTTTTAAAAATGATACAGCAAGGTGTATACTCAAAGTTAACATCTTAACCAAATTACAAATTATTCCTAAATATTAATTTCTTACCCTTATGATAGTAACTTAACTTATTATACCCCTACAGGGTATTATAATTTCAGTCGGAAGCTTGAAACTTAATGAAAAAGTCGTTTCTGACCCCATAAATCATATATATTCTTGATCAGCGTGAACAGTAGAGTCAATCTAGCGATGTTTCTAAGATAAAAAATTTGAACAACTTTTTTGTGTAATTTTATCTTCATTAAAATTTTTAAAAATTCGAAAAAATTTAAAATTTTGTAAGACTTAAATTTAGTATACAGATTTGTTTACTTAATAAAAACTTGAACAGAAAAGTTTTCCGAATGGAAATTAATTAAGTTTTGGCTGAGTTATGATCTATTCCGATCCCCAAAGGCGAATTGCTAGGGTATAGAAACTTCGACTACCCAAAGTATGTACTATATTTTCTATAAATATCATGTAAAATGTTTGGTTTATTTTATTTCATAACAACATATCCGATATTTAGTTATTTAGCCTATTTTGGCATATTTCTGTAGCTTACTTTTCGAATAAATTAATAAGAAAACTCTTATATCATCCAATAAGAATAGTTATTCCTTTAAATTTCATAAAATGCTATACGTATTACCGATTTCAGGAGGTAATATATAAGACTGATCATTTTTCGTACAGAAATTTAAATATTTAGAGGTGCCTCTTTGCGCTTGTCTCCAAAGAATCCAATAAATTTTCCTTTTTGCTGTGGTAAATTGTAAATAAAAAATTTCCAGCAATCCAATTTTCTATATTTCAAATTCAAAACACTCCGTCATGCCAGGAAGGGCATACAAAAGAAAAACTGTCCACTTTCATTCGATGGGTGAGGCGGAAGCCTGGAATGGAGGGGATGAGGAAAAGCTGCCCTCCCCCCCAATGGGGTGCAGGGGGTGGTGTCTGGGGGGGAACCCCCAGAACCCCCCCCGCCAACATGTCTGGGCGGCGGCTGTAGAGAGCCACAAACGAGCTTGACTTCGTTTCCAGAGCAAAGGGAGCCGAGACAGGGGGCTTCCAGCTTGTTTATAGTATCTCAATAATTAATGAGCTCTTAGGAATTTTTGTGGCAAACAAGGACAGCGTCGAGAGAGAGAATCGGGGCCAGGATGAGGCGATGGCAACGTGGCCACAAGGATGCTGTACAAAGTCAACTGCCGCGGATGGGAAAACTTAATGTACAAATATAATTTGCCGCACACACAAACACTTATGTGGCTAGTGTCCCCCGACCCCCGGAAAACCCATTTCCCCTCGACCAGCATTTTGTTAGCCCGCAAGACGCTTCAAAAACGTTACTGAAATACAAAGCTAGTTAGCAGTCAACAGTCAGCAGCCAGCAGTTAGCGGAGAGAGAGCTCGGCGGTAGTTGTCACCCGGAGTCAAGCAGGGAGTTCATATTTTATGAATATAACCATATTATATGAGTCCTCGCCTTTTGGCCAAATGGAGCGGCCAGTCGAGGCGAGGCACCAAAACCAGCACCAGATGGACCTTCTTCCTCCACTCAGTCAGGGAAATACATCAAAAGGTTTTTTTTTTGCTGCCGTGCCAAATAAAAAGGGAAGTCTAAAGGACTCTAGGTTATCCTATAGAATGCCTGGGATTTATTAATATTGGTTTAAATAAACCAAAAGTAAGATTAATCTGTATATATAAGGGATCAACTTTCAACAAAGAGAGTTATTTCTCTGATTTTATTTTTTTATTAAAAGAAATTAGTAAATTATAAAGTAAAGATTTACACAAAGCTCAAAGCTACTTAGCTAAAACAATCCAACAATCGAATTAAAGAAAAGAGATTAATAATACACAATCGATAGCACTATCGACGACTATCGATGGTTAAAAATGAATAGCGATGGCACCGACTATCGAAAGTTATCCCCCTCTAATTGATACGTAGATTTTATATATTTATTTATTTATTTACTGAATTATAACCAAAAAAATATATAAAAAAATATATAATACAAAATATAAAATATAAATATATATAAAATTAAATCTTCCATTTATACCCAAAACCAACTGTAAAATAATCCCAATACCAATCCCCAAATGATACCCTGTAATGTTGGCATTAAAAAGTGACTCGCTGCTTCCTGATTACTTATTCATTTGCCACGCTTTTAGCGCCGACTGCGTTGCGCTTTGCCCTTTGACCCTGCCACCTGCCACAGGCACTGTTTGCCCACCAAAAAAATGAAATCCCACCCCACTTTTGATTCGCTTAATTTGCAAATTTGTTTGGTAGCAGCAGCTACACGCTCCCCAGATATGGTTTTAGATGCCTTTTCATGGCTTTTAAACGCTTTCGCTGCCATTAAATTGACCAAAACGAAGAAAAAGGAAAGGAAGCGCACTTAGAGCCACCAGCAAGTGCAAAATGTATGCGGTTAACATGTGTTTTAGTGCCATAAAAGGACACAATGCATGACACATGCATATTTTATGGGATATTTTATAATCTAATTACCGCCGTAATATCGATCAAAAACAGAAAAACAAAAGAAATATGGTTAGCATGCATACACAAATGAGAAGCGATCGCACAGCTGGGACTTCTCCAAGGATATGCCAAAGGATGGGAGAGCGGATGGATTCCTTGGGGGGTGGAGGGGGTGGCATAAAAATGCCACAAAATTAGCTCGACGCGTTTGGGGCATTAAAAGCGGTTTTCAGGGTCCAAAAGCGTGAGCCGTTAAAATAAATTGCACAATACACGCACACTTGCACCGGCACACGAACACATGTACACATATTTTGTATAGGTGAGGGATGTGGTCTTGAGGGTGGCGGGTGTAGGGGCAGGGGGAGGGAGTGGCCACCCCCTAACCTCCCCTCCTCTCCTCCCGGGAAGCGCAGGTGTAAACGCTTTCAACGCCTTTTATGGGCTATCAATACACTGAAAGCTGATTTCATATATATTTTATATTTTTAAAATATAAAAATAACCAAATTTTCAGTCTCTTTAAATTATAAAATATATTTTCTTAATTAATATAGCATTTCAAATGCTTTATTTCAGCAAGAAATTGAGTTTTTATTATAAGAAAGCGAAGTAACCCATTTTATGATTCAATCTTTATATTTTTGTGAAATTAAAACCCAAAAATGATTTAAAATATAAAAAACTTAATTTTGAAGCCTTACAAAATTTTAAAATATAATAATAAATAAATAATAATAATAATATAATAATAAATGTTATATATCAAGAAGTAACTTATATTTTGAATATGAAAAACCTTAGTAAATAATATTTAGAGTAATATTTATCTTTTTAAAAGAAAAATTAAGACTTGCAATTTATTTAAAATATAAAAAACTAAAATTTATAACTCTTTAAAAATGTAATATACGTTTTTTTTAAGAAAGAAACATAATTATTATTATAGAAAACCCAAGTAACCTAACTAACTTTCATCCCTTTCGATATATTTTTATTTTGCTGCCCGATTTTTCCAGTGCAACCTTCGATCCAAAGCCCTATAGTCCACTCCCTTTAACCCCCTATTCTCGGAGAAAGTGTCATATGGACGCGGAGAGCCACAAAGTCTCTGATAATAACAAAACACAATTTAACGCATTGGCGGCTACTTAAAACGCGTCGCATGGCCGAGCGATAAGAAAGCAGTGGAAAAAAAGTGGAGGGATTCCGCCCAAAACAATAACAAAAGCAAAAAAAAAAACAAATAGGAAAGAGGGGTGGTTAAATGGGCGGGGCAGTTGACCAAATGAATGTTAAGCAGCAGCCTCAGGCCCAAACGCATATGTATAGCATTTTCTTTTTCTCATTTTCCCTGGTTATATTATCCAAGCGGGGATATAAGGCGAAGACAACAAACTGGGCACGTGCATGCCAAAAAGCCGAAAAACAAGGCACTTAAAGCTGTTAAATTGCCATTTGACAGGCTCGCAGGCTCACATTCTGCCAGCCAGGCCTAAAGGACCACGCGCAGCATAAAAAGCCACGAGCAGGACATGTAAAATTTAAAAGTAGCAGACACAAGTGGAAAACAATTTGGCAGTCATTAAAATGGTTAAACAATAGCATATAAAATGAAATTGAAATTTAATTCGAGCGAACGAAAAAAAAAGGGGGAAGAAAACGGAAACGGAAACGATATAAAGTAAGTGAATCCTTTTCCATTGATAACGGCAGAAGGGAGCGCAGGAAAGCCGCTTAAAATACCATTAACACTCACTTCGGGAGTAAAAGACCTCTTTAAGGGCACTCAGAACAAGAAAATATATAAATAAATACATATATTTGGGTTTCTATTATTATTTTCATCATTTAATATTATATATTTGGAGTTTTAACAATGTCAGCATTGGGAAAGGTTACTTTTCATACTAGTCAAGGTTATTTAAGGTCTAATTTCAATGTCAAATATTTGGGAAATGCAATTACAATTTGTATATCAATTGTTTGTAACAAGAACGCCCCAAACTCTAGTGAAACAATGCAAGTATATGCATATTTTTTAAGGGGTTAATAATACAATAAACACCCCACAAATTGTGCATTATGCATTCATTCTTCACTGATTAGGGCTCAGAGCTCAAGACCTGCTTAATATGCAGCAATTGCTATTCTTCAACTCAATTGAAGCCGAAGACGAATCGAGAGAAAGGTAAACACTTTTCGGGCAAACAATGCCCATATCTTGGCCATATCACCCTCTTACACACACCCTGGCATTTGCATGAATTTATTTATTTTATGTCTCGTCTATTATAGGTTTTGTGTATCACGATGTTTGCCTTCAGTTTATGGCGGCCAAACAATAATAACAACAAAACCGAAGCCTCAAGGAGCAAAAACTGCACAATAAAATACCAAAATGCGTTTAAAGGACAACGGTCCGGGGGTGGTAAATTCTACTACAATATTTATTGGTTTATTTTATGATCCCCTTTGATATGTACTTAAAGGAAATTTTACATTTATTGGTTTGACAACAAAATGCCCAACGAGGGCGACCTTGTTTCTTTTGGGGTCAGAGAGAATAGTGAAGAGGGGTTTGCCCTGCGAGGGGGAGGGGGAGCTATGATGGGTCCTTCGGTCCAAGAAATATGCCATTTTGTTGGTTTGTAATCTGCTCATTTGCTTATGAAATTATCCACCTCATTTGTTGCCCCTTTTTCTGCTTCCTTGAAGCTGCCCAAAACGATTTTCTCCTAGCCACCTTCTGGTTTTCCTTTTGTGAGGTTTTAACAGAGATGCTAAAGTGGCCTTTTCCCTCAATTTCAGTCAAGTTAAAAGGACAAACTTTGGGAAATATAAGTTTTTATAGCGCCATAATTTTTCATTAATTTGTTAAGCCTTTTTATGTCCTGAGAAGTTGTGTATTTTCTTTTATATTCTTGATATTTCCAATATTTAATTCTTAATTTATTAAAAATTTGAAGGTGAATCGGAAAATATGTGTAAATCAATATTGTATCTAATACATTTTCTAAGAAAAATATACAAATCGCTAAATCTCGGAGGCCGAAGGACACAGTTTTTGTATTATAAATAAAAGGTAATTCAAATATATTCAAATTCAAATAATTTATAAGTAAAAGGAAAAATTCAAATAAATTCAATATAAAAATACAGTTAATTTTTCACTCACCGAATTTTACATTTTTGCTTCTTTCTTATTTATTTTCGTCTTATTTTTCATTCAGTTTCTGTCTTTTTCTTCTTGAATCAGAAATTAATT
Organism: Drosophila bunnanda; assembly: GCA_035046265.1. Lineage (NCBI taxonomy): Eukaryota > Metazoa > Arthropoda > Insecta > Diptera > Drosophilidae > Drosophila > Drosophila bunnanda. The sequence goes on from JAWNOB010000075.1 coordinate 14,020,807, forward strand.
TACACGCCGCGCTTGTACGTTTTTAAACACTCGCGATTTCTTTCCTTTCTTTCCTTTTTTATTATTATTATTTTTATTTTTTGTATTTATTAATTATACACTAAAATTATTTACTTCTTGAATTGCACTCACGATATTTCATCGCTTTTCTTTCTTTCACTTTTATTTAACATACAGACTTTAAAATATTTAATGCTTTTTTATTAATTAAACACTTAAAAAAAACAACAAAAAATAAGATATTTACCTCTTTTAAGAGGCTATTTTTTACACCGAAGAACAATAACACCGATTCACATAAAAAAAAACAACAAAAATATTACATTTAATTATAACCACTCACGAAATTTGTATTTTTTCTTGCTTTTATATATTAAAAAAAAACACACATTAAAGCACTTTAAAAAAAAGAACAAAAATGATGGAAAGAAAGGGAAAGAACTAAATTTACACGCCCGAACAACGCACCGATAATCATGGACAGAGTTAATCAGGCCTGCATTTTTACATTCACCGATAATCATACGCATAGTTAATCAGGCTTGCGCTTCTATATTCGCTTAGTTTATACGCGCACTTTAATTACTTCTTCTTTGCATTTATAGCGTTTACTTTGCTTAAAACGCTCGAACCGCAAGGAAACAGTTATTTTGCAGTTTCTCTTTTGGAGCGGCCACTTGCCGTGCTCACAACACAAATATGCATTGGCTCCGAAACACACACACACATACATACATATACATATTGGCGGGTACTCCGCTGCTGTCCACGGGAGTCTCAAGTGTTTTTGTTGCTGTTTTAGTGGCTTTAACTCGATTTCCACTTGTTTAATGTTTTAAAATATCCACTATATGTTTTAAAATGTCTTATTTTGTTATTACGCACATTTGTTCGTAGTTATTCATTAATTTCACTTCGGCATTTGCTCAATTTATGTTTTTTCTCATTCCTTTTCCCGCTCGCACAGTTCCAATTGGAGGGAAAAACGGCGCACACTTGAAAATGTTTAATATTTCGTTAATATTTCACTTGTTTGGTGTTTAATTAAGTATCCCCGTATTAAATGCAGTTAGTTATACTGATTTAGTCGCTTAGTAGGTGTTATTAAACGTTTTTTCTTAACTACGACGTAGTTTAGCAGCCGCACGCCAAAATTTTTCACATGGCAATGATCTTCTCCTCTCCCCTCTTTGTCCACGCTCTCTTTGTCGCTGAGAGTCAGTCCACTCTTGCATACGGCATTTCCATTTTAACACTCTTACAATCAGAATCTTGGCTTGACAACATCTTATTAGAATTACACGCATCGGCTGCTGCTGCTGCTCAATTACACTGTCCGCAAAGGTCTCAAGTGTTTTTAGTTCACCTTTAAAAAAATTATAATATAATAATAATAAAATTAATAACATTGTCTGTCGGCACAATTCCAATTGAAAAGAGAAAGGTATGTATGTTTGTATATATACTTACTTTTAAGTTGCAAATTGCATGTTAATTGAGTGTTCTTTCATAAAATGCCCTTAGTTTTGTTGTATTAATTATTTTGTTGGTATTATCACACGTTTTTTCGCACAATAAACTTTTTCAGCAGCAGCACGGCGTATCTTTACACTTTGGCGACTTTGTTCTTCTCCTCCTCCACACCTCTCTTTGGCATTGAAAACCGTTTGACATGGCAATGAGACCATTTGAAGAGAGAGAGAATTACGCATATCGGCTGCTGCTGCGACTGAATTACACTGTTCGCAGAGTTCTGAAGTGTTTTTAATTTACTTTTATAGACAATTATAAAACCGTAGGAATTAACTAAGTTTTTGGCGAGACACCCGTTCACATCACTGCTTAATTACAGTGTCCGTCGACTCAATTCCAATTTGAAAAGTGGAACGTATGTATGTAAGTGTATTTACTCTTAAGCTGCGTATTGCATTTTATCAATGGTTAATTGAGTGTTCCCACGTAATGTGCACTTAGTTTAGTTGTATTAATTATTTTGTTGTTATTTGCACACGTTTATTTGGACAATAAACTTTTTTCAGCAGCAGCACGGCATAACTTTACACTTTGGCGACTTTGTTCTTTTCCTCCTCCACACCTCTCTTTGGCATTGAAAACCTTTTGACATTGCAATGAGACCAATTCAGAGAGAGAGAGAGAGAGAGGGGAGAGCGTGAGAGGGGAGAGCGGAGCGTGAGAGTGGTCCAAAGTAGAGCGAGCGAAGTGAAGGAGGAGGAGAAACGAAGAGGAGCTTAAGATCAAAGTGAAAAATTGTGCGTGCGGCTGCTAAACTACGTCGTAGGTCAGAAAAAACGTTTAATAACACCTACTAAGCGACTAAATCAGTAAAACTAACTGCCCTTAATATGAGAACACTTAATTAAACACCAAACAAGTGAAATATTAACGAAATATTCAACATTTTCAAGTGTGCGCCGTTTTTCCCTCCAATTTGAACTTTGCGAGCGGGAAAAGGAATGAGAAAAACATGAATTGAGCAAAAGCCAAAGTGAAATTAATGAATAACTACGAATATATGTGCGTAATAACAAAATAAGACATTTTAAAACATAGAGTGGATATTTTAAAACATTAATCAATTGGATATCGAGTTAAAGCCACTAAAACAGCAACAAAAACACCTGAGACTCCCGCGCACAGCAGCGGAGTACCCGCCAATATGTATGTATGTGTGTGTGTGGTTCGGAGCCAATGCATATTTGTTGTTGTGTGCACGGCACGGCAAGTAACCGCTCCAAAAGAGAAACTGCAAAGTAAAATATAAATGCAAAGAAGTAATTAAAGTGCGTGTATAAACCAAGAGAATATAGAAGCGCAAGCCTGATTAACTATGCGTATGATTATCGGTGAATATAAAAGTGCAAGGCTGATTAACTCTGTCCATGATTATCGGTGCGTTGTTCGGGCGAATAAATTTAGTTCTTTCCCTTTCTTTCCGTCATTTTTGTTCTTTTTTTTTCAAGTGCTTTAATGTGTTTTTTTAAAGATGTAAATATCGTATTTTTTGTTGTTTTTTTTAAGTGTTTAATTAATAAAAAAGCATTGAAATAAAAATAAATAAATTAAATAATCTTGCTATGTGTAAATAATCTTGCAATTCAAGAAGTAAATAATCTTAGTGTTTAATTAATTAATTCAACAAATAATATTAATTCTGTGAGTGATAAAAAGGAAAGAAAGGAAAGAAATCGCGAGTGTTTAAAAACGTACAAGCGCGTCGTGTAAATTAATTTTCGACTCAAAAACAAAAAGACTCAAACTGAAACGAAAATTAAGAAGAAAAATACGAAAACTAAGAAGAAAAATACGAAAACTAAGAAGAAAAAAATTTTAAATGAGAAGATCGGTAAGTGAACAGTTTATTTTATATTTTTATTGAATATATATCGATTCCCTTATACTGATATAATACTGATATAATCCTGCTTATATATTTGATATTTACTACGGGGTTTAGAAGTTGGTTTACAATTTAACTGACTCATTAATGATAAAAAAACCATGGTTTAAAATAAATATTATAATATATTACATAAATATTTTTTCTTATTGATAATTGTTTTATGCCAAAAATTTTACTTTAAATGGCATAAATCCATGTATATATTATTACCAATTGAATACTGATTTATAATAAGGTGTTTTTTGGGTTTTTATTCTCTCTTAAGGCTCTAAAAACTCTCCAAATTGGCATCACTGTGTGTAATCCTTGTGTCTCCTGGTCGCCTTATGAGTTATGTCCCATGTCCAAGGATCCTTGGCCTTCGTGTTTTTTGGGGTCGTCTTGGCAGCTGTTTTACGCTCATTTTGTTTTTCGAAAATTGTTTGCCATAAACCGCCAGCGCTTCGAGTGTGGCAAACGTTTAATGCCGCCCCAAAATGGCAATTACAATATATGAGAGAGAAAATGAGGGGGGGAAAATGTAGCACAAAAGGGTTTCCCCCAAAACAAGGAGGACGGAAATAAAGGGAACCTTTCTTCGAGCCAAACCACTTGTCAGGCAACAGCCCTCAAGTGTCAATTAGATGCACTTCTTATGGCGGGGGAAACTGAGAGAGTTCCTTGAGGGAAGTTCCTCGAGACTTGACTACTTCACTGCCTCCTCTAGCCTGGCTTCCAAGATATTCCATTTCCCTTAACCCTCGAGTGTCCTTGCCAGCTGACGTCATCAGCCCAAAGTTAACTTTACGCCCGGTCACATATGTAGTATGTAGTGGGTTAAACAAAAGGGGCGGTTTGTAGTGGGTTAAACAAAAGGGGGTTGCTTGCCAGCAATTTAAGTGTGAAGCTTAGCGAAGCACAAATTAAATCAAGCCCAAGGACTCTCGCTGGTCCTTGCTGGTGGCAGGATAGAGTTACGCTCCTAATGAACAATCTATATGTAGCTTATGGCCACCAGAAGTACAAAATGCGAAACCTTCGAGTCACCGGCAGTCAATGAAATGATAAATCTCTTCATTACGTGTCCTTTCGCATTTCCCACCCCCCCTCAAGCTTCCCGGTTAATTGCCAAAAAAAAAAAAGGGAAAACATTTACAAAATGACTTAACAAAAAATTCAATAACAAACCAGAAACTGAAGAATGACTTACGATTTATAAAATACCCTGGCTTATACAGGGTTTAAAATATTGATTTTAATTGTTTAGTTATATATTTACTTTATTTTGTTGTGAATTTTAACTTTTAAATATTTTATAGATTTTTCGGTAAGTACAAGAAACTTTATAAATATTTATATATATATTTATATTTCATTTTTATTATATTCTTATTTATTTAGCTTATAATATTATATTTCTCTATTTATGTACCATCAAATTTGTATAAAATGTGTATAAATTTAACAAATTCGCTTATATATATTTAGTTTATAATATTTTCTTATTTTTTTCCCTCAATATGTCTAGTCCCTCTTCCTTTCCCTACTCACTTTCTTCCTGTTTCTGCAACTTTCCCTTTTTTGGCCCGATTTTTCTCCTCGCATCGAACTGAAGCATTGATGCGGAAGCGGCGATTGCCGCTTAAGGCTCAGCGGACAGGATATGAGTGTGTGTGTGTGTTTATGAAGGATGAACATGCACTGTAAATAAAGGCATTTTTTTAAGGTAATTGGTAAATTAAAAATATTGTAAAGGAACTATCTTAAAACGAATGTTAATACATATTTGTGCTCCCATTTTTCAATGATTTTCCAAACAAGGTTATGTTTTACTTACAGAATGTGAAGAACCATTTACCTGAACCCTGAATTAAATGGTGAATTAATAATAACTTTAATACAACCCTTAAATAATTTATAATCTATATATATGCAATCCATTTAAAATCTTTAATAACTTCATATTTTTTAGGAAATATTGTTTAATTAATTTCTTGACTATATGATTTGTTTTCGGTATTGAGCTTCTCTAGAAGGTTTATTTTTTATTTTTCACAACTGTCTGGTCCAGCGGAACCCCTACAGATATAAAAAGGACCTTACTTGTTCAATTCGTCTCGGCAATCCTCCAGGACTCATAGAATGGGTCTTTTGGCTAACTTGAGGTGTTCTTCTACAGGGTTTTGTCCCTTAATTTGAAAAAGTTGACGTCAAGCTTCTGTTTTTAATGTGTTGCAAGGATCGCTAAAGGGAAGATCTTCTTCAGTTCTTTCTATTGATTCAAGGAGTTAGTAAATATTATTGCTAAAATAGATTTTCTTTAAATTTCTTAAGTATTATATGACTTGTTCATTAATATTTATATAATTATTTATATATGCCTTCCAAAATCTCCTACTTTTGCTGATATCTGAATATACTTTCACTTGCAAATAATTTTCCAAGTGTCGGATGTGTGTTCCCTAACACAACAAAAGGCCTAAAGTTTGGCCTACCCCCCGGCCATTTTCCTGCATTTTTCCTTCCCCTTCCCCATGCCATCGAGTGAATTTTCTTTGACATGACTTAAATGTTGGTCGTGGGACGCCTTGTAAATTAGCTTCATTCTCGATGTGTTTGTTGTTGTTGTTCCCCGTTTCAATGCTTTGTGACGCCGCAGTTTTCTTCTATTTTCCGCCCCCCCCACCGTCTGGGAAAGGGGTTTTTCTTCCGCCTCCAGTATTGTCTTCCTCTTCTTGTTGATTGGAATGACAGACAGAAAAAAACATTATTTTATACGAGAATGAGCACGCTAAAATTTCACTTGAAGCAGGTTTTATGCTTCAACAATTTTGTGAAATTCAATTTATGTTACCCAAGGACATAAAACATACAACGAATCATTACACACACACACACGTATGGGGAGCAGGGGGGGAAATGCGTGTGTGGCACGTAAAATATCAGTTATACACAGACAACTACACACTGTATTCAGATAAATATAGTGACGTACATATAGATGTAAATGTTGGCAGAGGAGAGTACGTGCAGTGACGCAGTCAAAGCATCAAAATGCAACTTCGAACAATGACTGTGAACGGATGGGTTCCAGGCTTTGAGCATCCCCCAGGGAGCCATCCTGGCTGTATGCGTATCCTTAGCCCCTTCCTGTCTGGGACTTATCCTTTCGTTTTCCATGGCATTGGGGCTGCCGCTTAACCCGGGCTCCCCTACCTCCTACAAAACAACTTCAAAGTGAAAATTCAGCAGCCAAGCTTAATGACAACTTGAAGTAAATAGAGGGAATAAAAGGTGCATACAGATACAGTGGAGATTCTATAAATAAAATAAGTTTAACTACATTATATCTATAAGATATTTACCTAGAAATTATAGTAGTTTAAAAACTCTATCAATTTTGATAGATAATATCTTAAAAGAAGATCCTTTTTATCCAAGTCCCCCTGTAAAGTTATATAGATACAACTTACAAGGATACAGATAGTTAGATGGATGGCTGCTTAAAAAAGTAACCATCCTTAACTTCAATCCTTTCTCTCTTTTTTTGGGGCTTAGAACGGAATTTCCTTGGCCCACACACGTAGCCAACATAAATTTCACTTTATGGTTTGTTAACGAGTTAAATTCGAATCCAGAGAGCGCCGAAAAGTTTGTCATTTCTTCTCGCCCCATTGGCGGCCGGGGTCATGAAAATGGAAAATGGGGAAATGGAAAAGGAAGCGTGCTGGAGTGTGGAGCGTGATAAGCATTATAGTTATAGTTATGATGCCAGCGAATGCGATGCGTGCGGCGTCAAAACGTTAATGGATTTTGCCTTTTGTTTTCCATGGCAAGGTGTCAAGGTAAATAGGGAGGGAGGGGAGAGAAAACTGGTGGAAAACTGGTGGAAAACTGGTGTCATGTGGGGGGTTTTCATGTAGGCAATATAACACCAATGACTGAAATTAGCTGAGAGTGTTTGAGGTGAGTAGGGAAACTGAGATGCAAATGTAAATTAAATGAGTTAAAGGAGTTGTGATTTATTTAAGGATTAGGTTTATTAATTGCTTTATGTCTTAAGATATTTTGTATATATTTATCTTAGATAATAAACAATTCTTTCATTTTGTTATATTTTTCCTCTAAAGCTTTAAATGATTTCCTCTCCTCCTCGAACAAGTTTAATGCCATAAAGCAACTCAGATAATTGAATGCTTAAGATGTGAATGTGCCGGGGACTTGGAATCCCCAACCGAATCCTTATACCAAATCCCAAATCCGTATCCGAAACCGAATCAAAATCAGAGTCAAAGCCATTTGCCACCATTTGTGTCTCCAGACATTGCACATATGACAATGTGCAGCGGCGGCAGGACAAAGGCCAAGAAAGATGGCTAAGAGGCGGCGAGTGGGCGTGTCTGTGATTGCCATACGAGCTGTCACACAGGATGTGTGTGGGTGAGAGTGAGTGTGCAGGCACACACACACACACATCCTTTCCACGTCCTGCTGCTGCAGCAGTCGAAATCAAATTTCCAGCGCGCACTTTGCGAAATCAAATACATCACTGTGAAGGGGGCGTGGCACGCGAGGGGGGGGGGGGGGGATACTGCCAAAAAGTATGAAGTGTTTGCCAAAAAAAAATAGATATATACATATATATATATATATATGGAATGGGCACAAAGCTCCCTGGGAGCAGAGACATCGAATCTGAAGTAGAAAAAGGATTCGCCGAGCCAAAAGGACTTTTTCTTGCATTGTAAAATAGATTTTGGACTGTGGAAAATGGGGAGGGGCTGATATGTCAGCGGGGTGGAAGACCATAGCCTAGACATAAAGGAAAATCGGCTAGGAGGGGAGGGAGGGTAGAAATGTGAAGAAAGCTGGAGAAAGTGGGTTAGGGTGGAAGAGCATAGAGAGCGAGCGCCAAGTGCCAGATGATTGAAGTAAGCGATGTGTCTCGCCTCCTCTTTCTTCTCTCCAACTATTTTTTCCTATTTCCAATGCACTCGAAGAAATATAATATATATTCCATTGGAATTATATTAAAAATTAGGGAAAAATTTGAAGAATATCGGGGATTTTTATAGAACATAAGACAAGGTAGCTGCTTTTTCATAAATAAGGATATTTTTATGGTATAAGAAATGGTATTTTACCATTATTATAAATTATGTTTTATGTTTTATTTGCTATGTTTCTGGAATATCTTAATCTTAGAATCTGACCTCCTCTTTCTTCTTTCCAACTATTTTTTCTATTCCCAATGCACTCTAAAAAATATAATATATATTTCAATGGAATTATATTCAAAATTAGAAGAAAATCGGGGATATTTATAAAAATTAAGACAAGGTATCTGGTTTTTCATAAATAAGATTATTTTTATGGTATAAGAAATGGTATTTTACAATTATTATAAATTAGGTTTCATGTTCTATAAGCTATGTTTCTGGAATATCTTAATCTTAGAATCTGACCTCCTCTTTCTTCTCAAACTATTTTTTCTATTCCCATAGCAATCTAAGAATTATAATATATATTCCAATGAAATTATATTCAAAATTAGAGAGAAATTAGAAGAAAATCTGGGATCCTTATAGAACATAAGACAAGGTAGCTGCGTTTTAATAAATAAGTATATTTTTATGGTATAAGAAATGGTATTTTACAATTATTATATATCTTAATCTTCGAATAAATTGTAGAGGGTAGTTTTTTTCTAAGCGCATCCTTCCGTTTGCTCCCATTCTATTCCCGTATCCTGCGGCGCTGGCCAAAGGCAACTTACATGTTTGCTAACAAACAAATGCAGGAGCAGCGCTTGCCGGGGTAGCTAGTAGCCAGTAGTCAGGAGCCAGCAGCCAGGATCCAGAGACGCGGAGGATTGGGAAAAGGAGCCAGGCAGCCAGGACATTCATACATACATATATGAGGGCAAACATCGCTCGAGAGCAAAGCAAATAGACGGGAAAATGCCAAGGGGCGCGGGATGGGGAGGGAAAAAAAATGGTGCAGCAGCCAAGGACAAACGCTGCCATGTTTGACATATTTGCTTTGACAGTTCGCAAGTTCCAAGTGCACATTTTAGCCACGTTCCGCTCTTGGCCATGTTTTGTGCCTCGCCGGCAGAAGGAGCTTTGCCGAATGGGTTTTCGAGTCCTCCAGATCCAGACGGGGATTCGGTTGCTTCAATAGCCAGCGGCATCAGGGCTTTGCCTGCATTTGCGTCTAATAAATATTAATGCAAATTAATCCAATTAAAGGCGGCGTCCAAGTCGTAAAAGACTTTCATGATATATATCTGCATGGAAATGTAAATGGATATAAATCAACCCCGAGTATATATGCGATGCAATGATGTGCATTATTATGGTGGTGTGGTCCTCCGTCTGCTAATTTGCCAAATTGAGGGGAGTGAAGGCAGTCAGTCCTTCGTCCCCCTTGGCAGACAAACAAATAAGCAAATAGCAACAGCAGATTCCCCCTGGGATTGTCTTAATCAAATTTATGAAACGCTAATGAGCAGAGTCACGGGGCAGGGGATAACGGGGTGGTGTGGAGCAAGCGAAGGTCCTTTCTGGATTATAGCCATATAATACCCAAAACATTGGCTTAACTGTTTTGAAACCCACCAACAATAAGATATTTAGAGCAGATGTGTAAGGCCAAGGGCTTAATGAACAGAATTATGCCTGGGATCACGTGTTGTTGACTCTAAATTTCACAGGATTTTCGGTCGTTGATTGATTGCTGGGGATAAACACATATTTTAATAGTTAAATTTGGTGAAATGTAACCAACGATGGGGTTATATTATTTATTTTCATCTTAATGCTTTTAAAAATATATATTTAGAAGAAAAATTTTTACTTTTCTTGTCATATTATGTAAAATAATAGAGAAATTTATTAGTTTAGAAGTTAAAGGTGCTAAAAATACAGGGATAATTCATAGGTTTTTAAAGAAGAGAAACGATTTATGAACTTTTTTTTTTAATGATAAAGCATACTTTAATATATTATTCTTTATATATTTTCCAGAGTCTAATTATTTATTCTTTTTTTTTTTTTTAAGAAATAATGCTTTATCCTTTTCCCTTTTTTGTTTATTAATTTTTATCTTTATTCATTACAAAACACAAGCTTTACTTCCCTTTTCATATTGATGAATATTCAAAAGAAATTCACCATTTTAAAGTTCTTTTTAATGTAATAATATGAAAAAACCTTTGCTACTGCTTGCTTCCTTTAACAATTGTTCCGTTTTAATGTAACAATAGCCCTTCAGACACTCCACTCATCTATTCAATGAACTCCACCGAACCAGGAAATAATAAATACTTACCTATTAAAAAAAAAGAGAAATACTCGACTTGGCCACACAAACAACTGAGCAGCAAATGAGGCATCAATCATCAACGTGGCTCAATCAATTACAACGAAAGAGAACTCGAAATCCTTTCGCTGCTTCAGGTCCTTTGAGTGACCTTTCCAGCTTCCCGCTGACCTTTTCATTGGCAAATAAGGGGAATTACCCATTATATTACTGGATTTCTATGCTAAATTTATATTTGCCATACCAGAAATCAGTGGGAAATCTTATGCCTTGCTGAGCATTAAATACGAGCACTGAAAAAATCCTAAAGGAAGTTCTAAGTGCAATTAAATATTAATAAAATCAATTTGGAATACTACAAATATTAATATATAAATTAAAGAACAAATCCAAATGATTATTTTATATTTTCCTAGATTACCTCAAGTTTTTCCCTTTCCCTACTTACCTTTTCTTTAATTTTCTTGTCATGTACAAGTGATTTTGAAAGGGCCAGCTTAATAAGCCACGGGTAAAAGCGTTTTCGCAATTTAGCAGCTCTAACCCCGCACTCCCTTCCCCCTTTCTCCGAACAATGCATACTATAATAATGAAAGTGGAAAGAAGCTGGGGAGAAAGCAGAAGTCAAGCTGCGCTCTCATCATTAATATTCCAAAAGTTGTGGGCGAAGCGAAGCTTTCAGCAAAACACACGCAAAAAGCCAGGGAAAGAAAATGTAAAAAAATAGAAACTTTTTAGCAGTAGCATAAAAATTTACCCAGTTTCAAGTTGAGCCCCCCTCCCTTGCCCTTCCCTCCCACCTGGTTGGTCTATCTTCAATTAATAATGAAGGTGTTAAATTGTCGAAATCTGCGCTGCAATGTGCGGCTGGCGCCACCTAGCGACCTACATAGAAGGCGCCAAAAAAAGAGAGAGAGAGAGTGAAAAATTCTGGTTCCGGTTTTTAGTTTTTCAGGATTTTTTCTTGGGGGAATTAAATTGTATTATTTAAATATTATTTAATTTAAAACAGAAATTTGTTCTAAAAAGTATTATATATATTTTGAATTTAAAAAACCAGGAAATATAAATAGAAAGTTAACTTAAAGGATAGGTTTGTCTGGTTTGTTAAGGAAGCGGTTTTGTAATATTTAAATAGTATTATTTAATTGAAAATTAAAATTATTGCTAACCAGAAACAGAAGTACAGCATTGTACATTGTTATATCAAAACTAGGGCAATTTTAGTGATGTTTATATACATTCTATATTCTTATAGATAATAATTTTAAGATAACCCTAAAGAGAACCTTATTCCGGAAGCCGAACTTTAAATACCGTAGCAGTTTGCAATTGATTAATATTAAAGGATTTAATCAGAAATCGTTTATAACTAAGCTTAGGATATTCTCATTCTTCGAATCGATATTTATCATAGTTTATCATAGTTTTAGAAATCTCATAACTAAGCCAAAATAGCATTTATTTTAATTCGGAAAGCTTTCCTATGCTAGTTTTTAATAGGGTGATAAATCTCCATACTCTATTTAAAATTAAAAAACAAAAAATAAAATTTGTATTAATTTTTCAAAATTTTAATGATGTAACCCCTTATAAAATTCGGAAAAAATTTGTATATTTTATTTTTCTGCCGGAGATGGCTTGATTGACTCGGCTGTTGATGCTGATCAAGAGTATATATGATTTAAAGGGTCGGAAATAACTCCTTTAAGTGTTACAAGCTTCTGAATAATAATAATACCGCTCAAGGGTATAACAATGGAAATCATATTAGAATTTTGACAAGTTTTCTAAATTAACTTAAAATGGGAAAAGAACTTAAAGAAAACATTAATATTTAACCCTTAAACTTGGAATATTTTTAACTTAAAACCAAGTTAAAGAAATAGCTAAAGTATCGATTTCAAACCGTTTGAACGCTTTCAAAGCCCAGAACACATTTTTGGTAAAAGTGCTACTGCTCCTTCGTCCTATCCAGCAGAGAGTTCTGCTTGTACTTGCTGTGCAGGAAGCTAATTAATGAAAACGCTTTGAAATAATTATGCATAATTTTTAGTGTATACATTGAGCAGTTTATGGCTGAGTTATTACAACAGCTGCTGCTGTTGCTGCTCGAAAGTAATTAGCATACGATCTATGGGAGGCCGGAGGTGAGTGGTGGGTTTGGTTAGTTGCCCGAAAAGTTTTTGGGGGCATTTTATGCAGAAAATCAAAATCCTTAGCCAGGACTCACTCACTCTCGCCTGACAACTGAATCTCAAAGTCAACAAATGGGCAGGGGTAGAGGAGTGGCAGCTTTTCCTGTCTATGTGTGACGTTGCGTTGCACAACATGTTTTCCATTTCGAGTGTAAACAAAATTCTAATACGTTCAACATATTGCTGGAAAATTGCTTTCCTTTCGGCATTCAGGAAAAGCAGCAGAAAGCAACCAAGGAGCACCAGCAGCAGCAGCCAAGCCCAAAAGTATTGTTAACCAACAATAACAACAAGGCCAGCAGGAAAAAGGAAAACGGGAGCGGAGGGGTGGCTCCTGCCAGGGTGGACCTTGTTGGGTGGCAAAAGCGAACGAAGAACGTCAAACTTTTGATGTTGCAATTTGTAATTCAAGCAGAAAACGAAGCGAGCAAATTTTTTCTCTCTCTGGCTCCTTTCTACTCTTTTCCTTTGCTTTTCCTTTAAGGATATTTTCTTTTTCTGAGTGTGTGCATGTATGTGTGAATGAATGAATGAAAAGCTGCCAGAGTTTGGAGGGGTGTGTGTGTGAGGGGAGCTCGTGTGAGGGAATTTTATTTCCAGGTTTGTCGGTGGCTCCGGACAAATGACGACATAACGAAGTTGAAATTTACTATAAGAAAATTGTACAGACGAAGGACGAAGGACGAAGATGGGGGATGGGGTGGGTTGGTCAGGAAATATGGCAAGCGGAAGATCAATTTGTGATCTGTGTGGGACACAAGTTGGTACATTATTTAAACACTAATCGGTTGATTTAAAGGTGTGACAGGTTTAGAGGGAGAACTGAGAAAAAAATAATATTTTTCTGATATTTTAAACCATTTTTTTTCCTCTTTAAAACCATATTCTAGAGTGTTTTTCAAAGTTCACTTAAGTATTATAAATATTTGTTATGCCAAAGGAAGCTTTAACTTATCAATAACAAAATATTTCCCTTATTTTCTAAATATTATTGTAACCAAACCCCTATTAAATGTTAGTATTTATCCTTTAACCTGATCAAAGTCTCCCCTTTCCAGGGGGACCTTAGGTGAAAACTCAAAACTCACTTAACTCGAAAGCAGATCCAGTTTTTCTCGTCCTTTGTTGTGGCCACCAACTGAGACTCCTTTTTGGCGTACAAGTACGAAGCATTTTCGCATTCACATTCGAGTTTTCTTCTCATTTTTGTTGTTTATTTTTGCACTCCCCCACAATTTTCTGGGCCCATTGTGTGTGGGAGTAGGAAAAGCGAAGGCTGAGGAAAAGTTCGCAGTTTGAAATATTGTTAAGCGTGGCCTGAAAATCAAGAGCAAATGAACTGATGCCAAAGGAGGAGAAGAAAGCACATCTGGCAGGGAAAACAGAAAAGAAAGAAGAAATGCTCAAGTTTTCGAGAAAAAAAGAAACCTCAAACAAGTACATACTTTCACTGGATTATCCTTGTTATTCTTTATTACATTTAGGATCTCCTCGGGGCTACCCGCCCCTATAATTAAAGAGCAAACGTTAATTGTCCCAAGATTAAGATCGTTTTTCCCCCCTCACCGAGGCCTTCATCTTTTGCGACTTTATTGTTATTTACTTAGGATCCTGCGGAGGAACCCTCCCTATAGGACCGACTCCCGATCAATGGCTTAACGCCTGACTGCAATTCCAAGGAGCATTATTTAGAGCGATGAGAGCAGCTGTCGCCGAGGGCATTAAATTCTCACCCCTTTTTTTCTTTCCAAACAGCGACAACGAAACCCTCTAATTTTCTATTCATTGCCAATTTAAGTGCGATATAAATAATTTGGCAGTTACCAGGTAGAAATGTCGCTGACTTTGATGGAGCATCGGAAAAAGGATAGTTTCGTTCCCGAGATAATGCATTATCAATTTGCTAGGGTTGAGTTAGTTCGATTTTAAATGCTTTGGGTTGCTGTTTTTGGTCTGCTGAAGTTGGGTTTTAGGGGTAGAAATGCCCCTGTGATGGGTTTTAATTGATTATGCACGAATTTTTCACTATTTTGATAGGGTAGTGGTTTTTGTTATCTTTTTTTGTTGAGAGATAAGTTAGGAAACTGGTTCTGAATGGTAGTTTTTTAAATGCTTAAGTGGCAGAAGTAACTAGGGATTTTGTATTCCTGTTTTTTAATTTATGCAATTTGAAAGTAACCCCTAACTAAGGCTTTGTTTTGATTAGACTGTTTTTTGTTACTGGAATTTTAATTTAAAGTTTTTTATATTTTACCATATCTCTAAAACGCAATTTCTATATAAATTCTGTAGTAGTTTCTCTCAAAGCTTTTAAGTCTTAGTTATATTGCTTTTTAAGCTCTGCTTTCTCTACCAAAAATGTAATTTTTATAATTTACTATAACTCTAAAACCCTTTTTTAAGATTAAATGTTTATATCTATACATCTTTTTAATTTTCCTACCAAAAACCTAGTGGAAACCCCCTCCCCTTCAGGAAATTCTCAGCTAATTTATTAACGCTTCTTTCATCTTTTGGCTTACAAATTTTCAGCAAATTCCCTTCCCTTGTGTGTTTTGTTAACCAAATCAGATTACGTTTAATGCCATCTTGATTGGTGCTGCTTCATCAGCTTTGGGCTTTCTCGCTCTCGGTCTCTGCTAACCCAAATTTCATAATTAATTAAATTATTTAATTTACTTTGCAGAAGACACACATATTTGAGGCAAGCAACCGCTCTCTCTCCTCTCCCTCAGCTTATTTGAGCCAAGTTAACAAAAAACCTTGTTAGTAATTGCGGTAAATGTGATTAGAAACTTTGCTGCCTCATCCCGCATTTCGCGCTGTTTTCCCCTATTTGATTTTTAGCATCGGAAAAAGCGGAAAACTTTTAACCTACACAGATACACACACACAGACACCCTGGTACACACACCCTGGCACACTCCCTCACAAATAGAGCTGAGACCCGTAAATAGTTAGTTCACCTTTTACGTGCGTTAATGATGTTTTCTCAATCAAAAAGTTAAATCTTTCGCAGCGTTAGAAGCGAAATTTTTGCACGCAAAGTTTTGGCTGGGAAAATTGGGAGGTGCGCAGGAAAAGCGGGGGAAATTTTCGGCTAGGACAAGCGTTTTTTGGCTGCTGCCAAACGAATCGAACAAGAAAAGCTAATTACAAGTAGCTCGAAAAGTTGTGCGTGTGTTAGCCAGAAAAAAGGGAAACTCGGGGAAGGGGGCGGGGGCCGGAAAAACACCTGTTCGGCGAAAAACTTTGATTGGTTTTTATATGATTTTAGCCAGGCGTAAAACTTCTCGACGTCTCTTTGGTTAAATGTGTCAATAATTGGCCTACAAAATGTTGTATCTTCTGGCTGGAGAGTTTTATAATTTTGGTATCCTTATGTGGGGGCACATTTTCCCAAAGTGGCTGTAATGAGAGGACGACGATGTAGCAGAGATATTAGGAAAAAATAAATTGGTTTAGGGCCTAAATGAAGCAAAGAAATTAAGGCCCAAGCGAATGCTTTGAAGTCAAGCGAAATTTTCTGCAACGAAGTTGGATAATTTGTCCTACATTTTTGAAAAGAAAATAAAATCTAATAAAAAGTGTAAGAAATTCAATGCTTGGAAAGTTTTAATTTCATATAAAATATTTTGTTAATATTTATGGAATAACCACAATTTCCTTAAAAGCAATTCCTGGAAAACTACAGCCAAATAACTAGATTTTATTCCCAAAAATATATATTGTGTTCCCATAGCTCCATTTTATTCATAGAATGAATAAACTCAATATTCATTTATTCATTTGAAGCTTTGCCAAACATTCCATTTATAGTTTCCTTAGACTCCTTAACTGCCGAAAGTCTTTACTTCGGAACTCGAATGCCAAAGAGTTTTGATCCTTGAGAAATGTACAAGGAGAAGAAAACGAGGGGCCGAGGAGTTGCATTGAATAACTAACCCCAACACTTACTTACAAAAGTATTCTACCGTCGCCCCTGTGTTTCATAACAATGGGATTTTCCCCCCAAATTTCTGCACTTTTTAGCTTGCCATCCAAATTGCAGATGGGGTGAATTTTAATATTAAGCTAAGCTTGCAGCACCAGCTGCCCCCTCATAAAATCTCTGGCTGGGTGTGTGTGTGTGTGGTGTGTGTGCGAGGAAAAGTTTTTATCTACAGCCAAATAGTTCTGGACTATTTCTCCATCAATTTTATTGGTAATACTTAGACAAAACTTTGTCCAAAAGGGGGGACAGGCAGCGAGGACTTTAAGTGAAAGGATTCAAAGCGTAAAAAGTTTGTTGGTTGAGTTTTCTCTCGCTCTTTCTCTAGCTTTTTTTTTGGGGGGAATTAGAGAAGCGTTTTGTACATCAAATTTTTGTTCTTGTCTTTGCTTTTCTTTTTAATAAATTCCCGAAAAATACTTGCAACTTTTTGAGTGAGGGATAAACGAATAAAATGAGTTCCCAATTGCTCGTCGGCTTAATTGTAATTACTTTTTGCCAAAAGCTGAAGCCGTCTGTCTCCTCCAGCCTCTCACTCTGTGTGTGTGTGTGTGTGTGTGTGAAAAGTTTTGCCAACTTGTAATTATCACTTACAACATGGAGCCGCCCCTTATCCCACTTTCCGCATTTTCCAGGTTTAACAAAACTGCCAACCACAAAGGCGAAACTCTGGGGAAGGGGGACAGGCTCCGCCCACACACATGCAGCTTAATTAATAGACATCACAAAGTGCTGGGGAAAATGCTGGAAAATGCCCTCCACCCTCCTCCGCTGGCATGATGTAGCACGATTCCTGGCCACAATAATAATTTACATTTTAAGCCAATTTGAAACTGGCCAGGAACAAAAAAAAAAAGAGAGCATTTCCATTTTCACAGTTAAATAAAAATTAATTACAACAATTTATCGTCGTCGTCGCAGCAGCCACAAAAAAATGTTTGAAAATGGTCGGCGAGGGGGATGCGACTTTTAGGATATCCTGGATTTGGATTCGATATTAAATACATCGCAAATTGGGGAAGTTGTGTATATTTTTTAAATCATGTCAAATATCATATAGAAGCTAAGCTTAAAAAAATACTTTCATTATACTTTTCCAGGGTCTTTTAATTTCCGTCAGAAGCTTATAATACAGTGAAGAAGTCATTTCCGACCCTATAAATCACATATATTCTTGATCAGCATCACCAGCCAAGTCAATCTAGCTATGTCTGGTCAAAAAATAAATTTTTGAAATTTTGTCGAAAATTTCAAAAAAAGATAAGGGGTTACATCATTAAAATTTTCAAAAATTGACAAAAATTTTAATTTTTTTAAATTTTAAATTGAGTATGCAGACTTGTTAACCTTCTAAAAACTAGCACAGAACCACTTTCCGATTTAAAATTAATGCATTTTTGGCTTAGTTATGAAATTTTTAAGCTTTGATATGTCGAAAAATATGTCATATAAATATGTACCCTTGCTGGGTATTATAATATTAGTAAGGAGCTTGTAACGCAGTGAAAAAGTCATTTCCGACCCTGTAAATCATATATATATTCTTGATCAGCATCACCAGCCAAGTCAATCTAGCTATGTCTGGTCAAAAAATAAATTTTTGAAATTTTGTCGAAAATTTCAAAAAAAGATAAGGGGTTACATCATTAAAATTTTCAAAAATTGACAAAAATTTAAATTTTTTAAAATTTTAAATTGAGTATGCAGACTTGTTAACCTTCTAAAAACTAGCACAGAACCACTTTCCGATTTGAAATTAATGCATTTTTGGCTTAGTTATAGGTATTTTTCATATTGAATTTCCATCGAATATCGTAAAAATACTAAAAAACCTCAAAATGCTTTATTTTTTCAGTTGAGGAATTTTTAATCTACCTTTTGTAAAACGGCTGAATTAAAATAATGAATTTTTGGATAAGTTATGATAGATTACAAACCCCCGGATGATCATTGCAAAAACCAAGGGTTTAAAAACTTCAGCCTTTTGAAGGTAGCTTCCGTTTCTTATTTTTTTAAAGCAAGGTATTATAATTTTAGCCGGAAGCTTAAAACTCAATGAAAAAGTCATTTCCGACCCCATAAAGCATATATATTCTTGATCAGCATCAACAGGCGAGTCGATCTAGCCATGTCCGGTCAAAAAATAAATTTTCGAAAATTTTCCGAAATTTCAAAAAAAGATAAGGGGTTACATCATTAAAATTTTCAAAAATTGACAAAAATTTTAATTTTTTTTAAATTTTAAATTGAGTATGCAGACTTGTTAACCTTCTAAAAACTAGAACACACAGAACCACTTTCCGATTTGAAATAAATGGATTTTTGACTTAGTTATGATACTTGAAAAACTTGGTTTTCTACTAAAAAATGATCCTATAAATATTTTGATTTAATAAATTTAGAATACAGATATTTTAGGTTTCCTTGGAGGTATACGAAGGCAAAAAGTTATATAGATTGCGATTTGCATATTTATTTAGTTTAAAGGTGCAGAGCTCTGCTTACATATTGTTCCTAAAATTCTTATTTCTAGTCTAATATATGTTTTTATTTTTATTTACTAAAAATCTTTCCTTCATTTCAAGTAGTATTTTTTTACATTATTTTAAAATGTAATTAGCAATCATTTCCTAAATCATCATACCCCTTTTTCGCTTATAATCAACCTTTTGCTGGGTACGAAGCGAAGCGAATTACAAGGCGTACAACCCTCAGGACAACTGTCCAACTTGGACACGCCCCCTGGACGCCCCTAACCGGTCGTAATGTGCGGCTTGTTGTTGTTAAATGTCGGCTAAAACGCAAATGTTAAACCCTTTCGTTAATGCAAAATAATTGCTCCGGTTCGTGGTCCGAGTTCTTCGAGTTCCGTTGAAAATACAACAACAAAAAAATCTACCAAAAAATAAAAGTAAAACGTCAAAACGGTATTTTATACCCTGCCTTCCTCCCTTTTTTCCGGCTTTGGTTTGGGTTAAAAAATTAGAGCGACCAAAAAAGAAAAGCGAAAAGCGAGGGGGCGTGTGCCAAGTTCCGTTTCATTTAGTTTTCAGTTTCCACCTAATTTACCCAATTGGGCAAAAGTGCTTTGTCATAATCAGGCCGGGAGCAAGGTTCGCATATCTAATGAATGGCTAGAGTCAGTCCCTCCCCACCCACCAAGGAAACTTTCCCTGGGCGGGTTTTCACGGGGCTCCTCCGCTGGGCACATATTTATCGAGTTGCTAATAGGCTGTCACATAATTAGCTGTCTAACAACCAAAATCGGACTGGAAAAGCCTCCGACAAAATATAAAAAACAGGAGAGAGAAAAAGGTTGGATGGCCTGAATGACGGACATTAGGCCGGGCTTAGATGAAAGTCAAAGATGGCCGGAAATGATAATGTCCAAAGATTTCCCAATGCAATCTTGGCCTGGCCTTGGTAAGATTGGGTTAAAGATTAGCCGGGGTTTTTCTGTTTTTCTGTGGCAAGCAATCTAATCTATATAGCTGTTGGGTTTGTTCATTCCGAATCAAGATTCCGGGTGCGGGATGAGGTGGAAGGAAGCAGCGAGTTTTCCGGGTGCCAAAAGAAGTGTTAAGGATAAGAGAAAATAAGCAGGGGTTAAGATATGGGATTTGTGGGGGTTTTTTTAATTGGGATATAGTTCTAAAGGATATTCTATGATTTATCTCTTGCAGATATTATATATATTAAAAAAGAAACATTAAAATAAAGTAATTATTGTACTTGAAAAATATATTTGCATTTAAGAAACTAAGATACAAATCTCTCTTATATTGAATTCTATATTTTAAAAATGAATATAATATTTATAACTACAAAAATTTCCTTTTTTTATGTAAAATTTATAAAAATTCAATTCCCATTTCTACAATTTATTAAAATTCAAACTATCGCCACAAAATGTAAATGTAAATATGCTCCACCACCATCAGGAAATCAGGGTTAACTCTGCAAAAAAAATAGATTTTAATACTTACGTTATGATTCCCGGGGGTTACACAATTTCCAACACAACCCCTACCTAGGGGAAATTCGCATCAATTTCCGCTTGTTGAATGCCTGCGAGCCTCCTCGATTTCCACCTCCCAAACCCTCATCATTCCTAATCAAGCGGTTGGAGAGGATGGGATCGAAATAAAAAATACCTAATGTGTCCTCCCAATGGTCGCATTAAAAATCAACCAAAATTGACTTTGAAAAATGGTGTGAAAATTGCTAGGGAAATCCTTAAACCAAGGGACGAGAGAAAATGAAGTTGGGATTAAACGTAATTTTGCATGACTGTGTTGCAATTAACGATGCAGAGCAGCTGCAATTGGGGTAATGCAATGAGAAATAGTAATTGGAAAAAGATATATATATTTAAATATGTAATATCAAAATAAATAATAAAACAATATAATAGTTTATCGTATATATTTGTGTATATATAAAATCTATATATCTTTATAATATCTAAATAAAGAATATAAAAAGTTAGTTTGTGGCCGAATAACTTTGTTTTTGACCGAATTTCATATTGAAATTTTATTACTAGTATTCATTGTTTGTCTATCCTTTTTGTCTAAAAATTTAAAATATATTTTTCATTAAAAAATGAAAATAAAATTATTAATGACTTGAATATAATATTTGTTTTTTATAAATTTTGGAAAGCCTACACAAAATTGTATTGAAATATAAAGAACTTTGCTATTTTTCCTTTCAATAAATAATTTAATAATAATAATAATGAATATATGAATATATTTCGATATATATATTTTATTATTATTATATTTCTCAAAAACATTACACTCCATTAAGGCCATAATCAAATTAAAATAATTTATAATTGATTCTATTAATTTACCGCACATTGTGAATAAAAGTTCAGGAAGATAGACTCAATGATTATTGTTTCAACGCCTCAATAAATCCTGCATTTTTTTATTTGCATTTTTATTTTCGCTCCCTTTTTTTTATTCATTTTTTTATTTTTTGAAAAAATTGTCACAGCAAGGGCCCAAAAGGGGGGGAAAGGGAAGGAAAAACAACCATCGTTCAAATATTTGCTGCCATTGGGCAAATTGCAGAAAGGCAAACTCTTTGCCGTCGCGGAGCTCTGCTGGCCGCGCCGTAAGTTGACCGTGTGAGATGATGATGGCCAGAACGGAGCGGCGATGATTGCCATGGCTCCGCAGAGCGAACATGGATATGGCAATGGTCAATGCTAATTGCCAATTATGGACAAATTCGCCGGAGCGCGAAATTAAATTAACCCCTTTTTTTTTGTCGTTGTTGAACGGGGAACGAGAGCGACACAAAAATGCGCATCTGCAATCCTCGACCGCGTCATCAATCAGGAGCAGCAGCAGGCGACAAAACACAAACTACGCGCTGTGCAAATATGAAATATTTATGGCCACATATCCTGCCTGAATTGTTGCCGAGGACACGGGGCATAAGCGAATTGGTTGCGGCCTTTGGCCGGGCAAATAAACAAACTGATGATCGGTAGGCCAATTAGCCTGCGACCAGCTTTGTTGCGATTTTAATTAAATATATTAAAGTGTATAGGATAAATATTGAATATATATATCATTTTATACAAATTAAATGTGGTTGAAATATTGAGGAATATTCTTGAAAATATATTATAGGAATATGTTGAAACAGACTTAGGTGGGGTTCTTTTCTAAATCAGGACAATTACTACTATGTACAATAGTCTTTTATTAATATAAGTTACAAGAGACTACATTGTTTTAAAATTCAAAGAGAATAGAGTTTCTATTTATATTGAATATATATAATTTTAAAGAAATTAAATGTGGTTGAAATATAAAGAAATATTCGTGTATTGAAATGTGTAAGAAGAGATTTATGTAGGTTTTCAAAAAGTTAGTAAAATTCAGTGAGAATCGAGTTTCTTTTCTAAATCAGAAAGTTCACGATTATGTTTTTTAAACGCAAATAATATTATTTTATTCAAATTAGTTGGAAATTACTTATGTAGGTGTTAAAATATTTTTCAAAATTTCGTTGCCAAGCTAGAAAACTCATGCTTATGTTATTTAAACTCAATTAATAATTGTAAAAGTCCTAGAAAATATATTTAATTCAAAGACAAAATTAAATTTGCTACTGCATAGTATAGTATATCCTTAAAGTTGGTTATTTCTCTTTTAATGAAAGAAGTTAGAAGATAAAATGGTTCATAAAATTCAGAGAGTCTTAAGTAACATTTATTTAAATCATACAATTTATAAAAGTCCCAAGGAAAATATTAAATTAATAATAATAATATTCTGCAGAAAATTATCCTAAAATTATACAAGTTAGAGGAGACATTTCTATATTTTAAATGGGTTCATAACATTAAGAGCAAGTTTAGTAAGTTTACTAGTGCAAAAAATCGGGCTTAATTAATTTTAAGAATACAATTTATTTATATTCCTTATATATTTATATATTATTCTTTAGAAAAGTATATCCTTTAAGTCGGATATTTTTCCGACTTCCCTGCACACTTGCTTATGCTACATCTCGGCTGCGAAAAAGCACTACCACTTTAATGCAAACTTATCGATCTGCAATTATAAATTGGAAAGCACAAAAGCAAAGGGGGGAGTGCGGTGCGGCGGGAAAAAACCAAAAACCGAATCCCAATAATGCCCCAAATGATTTAAGTGGCGAATGGAATCGGAATTACTTTACCCTTCAGTCGCCCTCAATCGGAGCATTAAATATGTTTTATAATACAATTTTGTTATAGTTTTCCCTCTCTTCGCTGTCGCTGCTGCTGCCAATGTAATTTCATTTGGTTTTTGTCGCGATTTTTCCAGCGCGGAAAATGCTGTCAAGTGTAAAAAATAATAACACGCTTCGCGTCAGATTTTCCATGTTTGGTTATGATAATGGAAGGCACAATGAGAGTTCCGTGGATATTCTCCATTTTTTTTCCCCCACCGAAGCCATCGTTCGTGTGGTTTTTGCGCTGTCAGGAAGGACTTTTGTGGGACATGACACAGGCACATGGGTATTGTGGCTTATAAATGATTCACAAAACTGATGTACGTATTGTCTTAACGCATCAAAGGCAATCTTTGTCACAGGAAGCAATGAATTCGATTCGAATTTTCAGCGGGAGGCCTCGAAAGGGTGAAATAAATACAACTAAGGTTCTTCAACAATGGTTCTTTTAACAATTTTATATATCCTGCAGGGTATTATAATTTTAGCCGGAAGCTTAAAACCCAATGAAGGAGTCATTTCCGACCCTATAAATCATATATATTCTTGATCAGCATCAACAGCCGAGTAAATCTAGCCATGTCTAGTCAAAAAATAAATTTTCGAAAATTTTTCAAAATTTTCAAAAAATGATAAGGGGTTACATCATTAAAATTTTCAAAAATTGGCAAAAATTTTAATTTCCTAAAATTTAAAATTAAGTATGCAGACTTGTTAATCTTATAAAAACTAGCACAGAACCACTTTCCGATTTGAAATTAATGCATTTTTGGCTTAGTTATGAGTTTTTTAAACGTTGATTTGTTGGAAAAATGGTAAAAATATCGATTCAAAGAATGCGAATATCTAAAACATAGTTATGATCGATTTTTGATTGGATCATATCATTTAATTGCAAACTGCAAGGGTATATAAACTTCGGCCTTCCCATGTTATGGCAAGTAAAATTCTTCCCTGGAATACCTTTTGTAAATGGTGTAAAAAAATACACATTGTATTTACCATTTTAATCAAAATCAATTGAATTTATTTTGAAAGCAATTGTTTTAAACCAGCTGACAGGTTTCTCGCCCTTTTTAATGTGTTTTCTTTTAATGCACTAAGGACAAGTGAAAACTGAATTATTTATGTTTGTTTGATTTGATGTTTTAAGTATGTTTTCTTTGCCGGAAGGAGAGAAGTTTTGTTTATAGAAGACTGAATTTATATAGCAACCTTTGAAGTGTTAATCAATTTCTCAAGGGATATAGTCAAAAACGTTTATTTTACCTTTCGGAACCCGTTCGCTTAATTTTAATTAAAAGTGTCCCATAATGACGGTAACCTACACCTCCAGTGTGAGCACTTCGAGTGCCTTGAACAATTTCCTCTGCTTGCTGGTTAGGTGAGTAAAAAAAAAACCTTAAGCCGCCAACTTTTCCTAGAACTTTTATTGGTTCAAGGTGGCGTGGTAGTATCTACAAGCTGGTGTGGCGTGATTTGATATTGTTTCTAGGAATATACATCTCACTGGCCATTATCTATCGCCTGCTAATTGATGACGAGGCAAAAAAGTGGGTATATTGCATAGATTTTCCTTAGGATCTGATCTGATCTGATCTGATCTCTGATATTGTAGATTCTTCGAGGCTATAGCCCTGTATTGCGGTAGTAATTCTTCACTCATTCCGCTGTCCTTTGTCCTGGGCTTTTATGTGTCAATTGTGATGAAGCGCTGGTGGGATCAATACACCACCATTCCCTGGCCAGATGCCATTGCCATTTTGGTCACCACCAGCATCCATGGCTTCGACGATCGAGCCAGGGCCATGAGGCGAACGATCCTGAGATATGTGTGCCTCTGCCAGGTGATTGTCTTCACCATGATCTCCCCTCGGGTGAAGCGTCGCTTTCCCACCTACGACCAGATCATTGAGGCGGGTTTCTTGCTGGAGAATGAGAAGAGCATCATTGCTACCCTGGACTTGGCATTTCCCCTTTATCCAAAGCACTGGATGCCCATTGTTTGGGCAGCGAGCATTGTGATGCGGGCCAGGAGGGAGAATAAGATTCGGGACGATTATGCCGTAAAGACGATCATCGATGAGTTGAACAAGTTCCGTGGTTATTGTGGCTTCCTGCTGTACTACGACTGGGTTAGTGTGCCATTGGTTTACACCCAGGTGGTGACCCTGGCCGTGTTCTTCTTTTTCCTATGCAACGTGCTGGGACAGCAGTGGACGGAGACCTCCAAGGAGGAGCGAGGATTCAATGTGGTAAAGTGGTTTCCCATACTCACACTCCTGCAGTTTTTCTTCTACATGGGCTGGCTCAAGGTGGCCGAGAGCCTGATCAATCCCTTTGGCGAGGACGATGATGACTTTGAGGTGAGTTTTTTCCATGGCATTTGAATGAAATTGTAATAGTTTCTTAGCTTAATTGGATTATCGATCGAAATATAACCGTATCGTACTTCATTGTGGATGGGATGCATCAGGAGCATCCGGAGCTGGTCAAGGATCAGTACTGGGATCAGGTGTTCCCAAATGAACTGCCCTACAATGTGCAAGGCATGCGAAACAATCCGCCGGAGGCCTCCACTGCCCACATGGAACCCCCCAACAAGGTAAGGATGACTTCCCATCCTTTTACCATACTCTTGTGTAGTTTCTGCTTTCATTCCAGAAACGACGAGGATCCTTGCTGTCGAACTCCAGTAGTATTCGCCTGCCGGAATTCTATAATCTCTTCCTGGGAAGACCATCGGCCAGCGGTAGCTATACGGACTCCTATACCCTACCAGAGGCTCCTTCGCAGCTTACCTTCAGTGCTCGCTCGACCATATCCCAACAGACGGACCTTCAGAGCTCCGATCAAACTTCACAGTCCACAAGTGAGTCTTAATTATGGGATATTTTATGTATTATTAACCTGATCTTTAGTTGATTTCAATGAGTTAATCGAGCAGCGTCGTCGGGAGCGTAGGGATCGTATGCGACACCGTTTCCTGGACATGAAGAGCACCCAGTTACGATATGCTTCCTCCGGAGCTCCCTACACGATCACCGTGCTGCATCCGCCATCCGAGGAAGTTATTCCAGAGGAGGAAAAGGAGCCTTCCGATCTAAACTCGGAATCGTAAAGCTGAGATGCTTAACAAATGAGGTAATAAAATGGGGTTAATTTGAGATATTTACATAAGATAGATATTAAAATAAGACTTCTAAATATTGTATTTATTGTAATATGTAATTTATAGACTATTTCTTTTGGTCCTTGCTTTGATCCTTCTCATTTTCCTCTTCATCGCTGCTTTCCTCCTTTTTCCGACTCACGAAACTCTTGGTCGTTTGAACCCCCTGGTTAGATCCTAGCTCCGATCCCTTGCTGGAGGCCATCTCATCCTTCATCAGCTCGTAGGTGAGGGCGGCATGTTGGATCTGGCGATTCATACGCTCCCTTTCGCGTTGTAAACGCAGACGATTGAAGTCGTCCTTGTCGAGATCTCGTTCCTCGTCATCCATGTCATCGTCGCGATTGGCCTGGGGAGTGGACCTCTCCGAGGTGTGTGAAATCGTAAAGGAGCTGTGGCTGAAGTTGAAGTCTCGCTTGGCGAAGCGAATCTTTAGCTCCTGACTGGCATTATCCTCCTCCTCCTCCACCTCCTCCTCCTCGTATGCGGAGTACTCATCCTCGCCCTTGCTCGACTTGGAGCTGACGGACTTGGGCTTGGAAAGACCCAGCTTGGCGGTGGAGGCCTCTGGGTGCTCGGCCCTCTCGGCCTCCACCAGGTACGGCAGCTCATTGGGGAAGACCTCGTCCCAGTACTGGTCCCTCACCAGCTGCGGATGATCGTTGTGCATCTCGTCCACAATCAGGTAGCTGACCTGTAGATTCCTGTCGATCAGCCAGTTCAGCTCAAAGTCATCGTCGTCATCGCCAAAGGGACAAATGAGGGTCTCGGCCACCTTGAGCCAGCCCATGAAAAAGAAGAACTCCAGTGTGCTAAACAGTGGGAAGTAGTAATCAACTATATTATTATACATTCCACTGGAGGATTCGCGATCTATCCACTGATGGCCAAAAATAGCAGCTATAAAGTATGTGTAAACAGCCAGGGTAACCACCTGTACAAGATTTTAAATGAAAAACCACTTTTTCTTTATGAAAATGTATTGAACTCTTACCTGTGTGTAAACCAAAGGCACTGATATGGTATCATAGTGTATCAACATATTGCAGCCAGCCCGAAATTTGTTCATCTCGTCAATCATGGACTTAAGGGAGAAATCATCCCAGATGCGACCCTCCTTGCGGGCCCGGGTAACAATGCTGCTGGCCCAAATGATGGGCATCCAATACTTTGGATGCTTCGGGAACTTGGCATCCATGGCTCTGATGATGTTCGCCTCATTGGCATTGAGGAGGCCCGCCTCGATCAGCTGATCATAGGTGGGAAAACGTCGCTTGATCACCGGCGATATCAGGGACAAGACCATGGTTAGGGCCAGGCACATGTAGCGCATGATGGTGCGTCGCATCAGGCGTCCATGCTCGTCCTGGCCACGTACCAGGGCACTCACATAGACAGCCAGGGGATCGGGCCAAGGCACTGTGATATACTGATTCCACCAGCGGTCTACTATAATGCCCACATAGAAGCCCAGAACGAATGAGAGGGGAATCAGGTTGCCATAGCTGTGGCAGTACATCACAATCTCCTCAAAGTAACTGAAGAGAAAGGTTAATACAGGATGTAGGATATGAAAAAGCGGGGTTCATAAAACTAAACCAAGGCTAGTCAGTAAATTTAAGCATTAAATTGGATACGAAAATCGTACGAAAGGCCATTGTACTCACGCTTTCTCCTTGGTCCTCAAAACATATCTATAGATTATGGCCACAAAATAGAAACAGATTAGAAAAGCCAACAGGTCCACCCAGATAATCTTATAGATACTTGCACGCCATCTACAGATATTCAGGATTATAATATCCTCAAAAAGGATAATAAGGATTAAATCTCACCTGATCAAAAGCTTCCAGAAGCAGCCAAAGTGACTGCAAGTTGCCACCTCGGCGGTATACGAGACCGTCATTGCCGACAATTGGCGAATTGGAAAACTTTAATAATGCCAAGCAACTGGGAAATCGGTTTGGCAAATGGTTAAATGGAAAACTGGCAAATGGGGGAAACACTTTGTGAGGCCATAAGCAAAGCCAACTTTGGAAATTAGTTCCTAGTCCTCGGCTGGAGGGGGGTAATTTTCTCACTCAAGCATTAAACGAAGGCAATTCGGTAGGCGCGTCACATTTTGTGGGCGTAATTATTTAAATTAGATCATTTATATTTGCCGCCAGGCGGGGCAGACAACAAGGAAGCCGCAAAGGCCAATTTGCCACACGCTCCACAACTTCCCCGCACATGTGATGAAGTCGGATCCTGCTCCTGCTCCTGCTCCTGCTCCTGCTCATGCTGCTGCTCCTGCTCCTGCTCCTGCTTCTGCCATTATATATACGTATATATATGTACGTCTGCTGGCATCAAGTAGGTGCAGTAAAATTTTAATATCCCAGCAAACATTCTCTGTGGCATTGTTGTGATTTTTACCCTCACGCCATCGATGGAAATGTGAAAAGCATTTTGAGTATCTTATCAGCATTTATTTGTGTTGTGGCTGAATCGCTCGATTTTACTTCCATATAGCAAATTTCCGGGAAAGTTATACAGATAAAAAAAATATTAAACGGATCTAAATTAATGGGGTTTCTAAAGCTTAATATAACCCTGACAGGGCTCGTAACACGGGGAAGAAGTCATTTCCGACCCTATAAATCATATATATTCTTGATCAGTATCAACAGCTGAGTTGATCTAGCCATGTCCGGTTAAAAAATAAATTTTCGAAAATTTTTCAAAATTTTCAAAAAATGATAAGGGGTTACATCATTAAAATTTTCAAAAATTTGCAAAAATTTTAATTTTTTTTAAATTTTAAAATGAGTATGCAGACTTGTTAACCTTCTAAAAACTAGCACAGAACCACTTTCCGATTTGAAATTAATGCATTTTTGGCTTAGTTATAAGTATTTTTCATATTGAATTTCGATCGAATATCGTAAAAATACTAAAAAATCTCAAAATGTTTTATATTTTCCGTTGAGGAATTTTTAATATACTTTTTATAAAACGTTTGAATTAAAATAATGAATTTTTGGATAAGTTATGATAGATTACAAACCCCCGGATGATCATTGCAAAGTCCAAGGGTTTAAAAACTTCAGCCTTTTGAAGGTAGCTTCCGTTTCTTATTTTTGTAAAGCAGGGTATTATAATTTTAGCCGGAAGCTTAAAACTCAATGAAAGAGTCATTTCCGACCCTATAAATCATATATATTCTTGATCAGCATCACCAGCCGAGTCGATCTAGCTATGTCTGGTCAAAAAATAAATGTTTGAAATTTTGTCGAAAATTTCAAAAAAAGATAAGGGGTTACATCACAATTTTAATTTTTTTAAATTTTAAATTGAGTATGCAGATTAATAAATCTAACAAAAACTAACATAGGAAAGCTTTCAGAATTAAAATTAATTAATTTTTGGCTTAGTTATGAGTTTTTTTATGATTACCTTTTTTCATATTTCAATAGGTAAAAACTCGCCAATTAAATCCGACACTAAACATCTATATTATAACCCCATAAAAAGTCAAAAGTATACCTCTATAATCTTGAATTGCCTGGCATTGTCACTACAAAAGAGTGAATAATTCCACACATGACGCATTCAATAAAATTTGGGTTTGGTTTAATAGCATTCCTAATCAGTTTATAGATAATTAAACAGCTGGTAATGCCTGACTTTTATGAATCGCGAATATAATGCCACATTAAGTTTTCACTGAAAATGTGGAAATTACAAATGGAAAACTGCTGGAATGTTTGGCGGAATATCAACAATTCATCAAGCACATTTATAATGAAACCACTTACACCTGAAACAATGCAATCTACGCAGATTTGTTTAATCGGTCTTATCTCGGCGGTACCAGGGAATCATATCTGAATTTATGAAATAAACCCATTCATTCACCTTCTTATATGGCGAGAGTTTACGTAATTGTAGATTACAGAGAGATAGGGATTTATAATATAAACTTTAGATGGTATGGGGGGTTATATATTAAGTGCAATTTAAAGGTTTATTTTATTTATTGCATTTAAGTTTAATTGTTCAATCAATCTTTATTTATTTATATATTATATATATGCTTATAGGTATTATATTTAATATTATTAATATATTATATATGCTTATAGGTATTATATATAATATTATTTATATATTATATATTTTTAGATTATTTATCAAATTTTTATATTATATTATATTAAACATTATATTACATTTTAAGAAAATATCTATAGAGTTCTTAAACAGGTTGTTGTGTTTTATAAACTCTATAAAAATACAGAAAATATTTATAAGTAAATGATGTTTTAGGTTCTTTATTATAAGCTTATTATTTTATTTTGGTATTTTTGGAGAGTGACACAGCTGATAAACTAGAGAAAGCTTTAAATCAAATGCCGTTTAAAGGTTTTGTGCTTTAAGTTTATCATTGAATTGTTGAAATAAGCAATATATTGCATTTTAATATAATATATGCACAGTTTTTAGGTACGGTTAGTTGTTCTATAAACTGTATATAAAAAAAGAAAACAGACACAAGTTAATGATGATAATATTTTCTTTTTATAAGCTTATGTTTTTTATTTATGTTTTTATTTTAAAAAATATCTACATAGTTCATAGTCAAGTATTAATGCTTTATAAGCTGTTTAAAAATAGAAAACATTAACAGAACATAAATTAGTTAAATAATTTGCTGATTATTAATGATAATATTTTCTTATTTTTTAAATTATTATTTCCTTATTATTTCCTTAATTTATATGCTTATTTTTGTTTGTTAATATATTTACAATTGTGTTGCACACATATTATTAAGTTTCTTTACCATAAATACTTGTTTTACATTTATTTTACTTTTCAAATTCCATTTCGATTCTGCTTCCACATAAAAGCGCATCGAAGCTTATCAACTGACTTAATCCACTTCATAAAATCTACAAATTGACACTCGACAGCTAACGACAACAAAAGCAACAACAACAACTGGACCCTAAGAAAATACACTGAGAACAATATATTAACAAAAACAATATAAGAAGACGAGCAGCAGCATTTATAATTGTGTTCGTTCGTTGGTGTGATATTGTTACTGCATTCCGCTATATAATCGGCCAGTTGCCGCAACGCCCGCTCGTCTATATAGCGAGCGAAATATTATCTTACACTTTCAGTTAACGTTATACACCGAAACCGTCAACAACCGAGTGCCAGTGTGCTAGTGTGACAGAGAACGAGCATACCAGAGCTAGTGTAAGCGAGATAGCAAAAAGCTGGCTAGAAAAATGCGAATGTTCAAATCTAAAGCGAAAAAAAAAACACAAAAACGGCAGATCGGAAATGAAGTAAAAACGTGAAAACAAAAAGTAGTGTTATCAGAAGCAACATAAATAACAGAATTCTGGAATTGCTTGTAAAGGAGAGAGAACAAAAATTACTCGAAAAAAATCTGTTGTTTCCTTATCGCAAAGATCATAAAACCGAAAGTCGAAAAACAACAACAACAACGCACAGCAGCAGCAGCAAAAACATCAAAAAAATTCAGCAGCGAAATGCGACGTCACACGGTGTGATTCAGCCTCTCCCTCCTCCCGCTCTTCCCTTTACACCTCTCCCACTCTCCTACTCTCGTACACCTGCTAATGTTTCTCTTTCTTTTTTGTATTTGCTCTAATTACAACTCAGATCATCTAGAGAAGCTCTCCGCCTCTCCTCCTCTCTTCTCCCCTGCCCACGCCTTATCTCTAGTAAATCCAGCCGATCCGTACGGGATTCGTCTTCGTTGCTTATCAGTTGTGTTTCGTGCAGTGCAGTGCAAGAAATTAATGAGTGGGTTTGTGATTAAAAGTGTGATAAATGTTGAAAATATAATAAATATATTATAAATAAATATATATATTATAATAAATAAATATAATATAATAAATATAATATATATAATATATTTAATATATATAATATATATAATACATAAATGAGACTTAATGAATAAAACAGAAAACATAAATTAGAGATTTTATGACAAAATGTGTTATATAAAAAGAGTGAAAAAGTGAAATATATATCAAAAAAATATTGATAAATAAAACAAATAAAGAAAAATAATAACAAAAGTAACTAAAATAAATATTAAATAAATCAAATAAATAACAAATAAAAAATAGAAAACATAAAGTATAAAATTATGAAATTACAATAAATAAAACACACAAAAAAGACATATACTTTGGAATAATAAAATATATACATTTTAATATTTTAAAATCAATTCTAAACCACCGAAGTTGTATTAAACTATTTTAAACTCTTTAATTAATTCATAATTAATTAATTCATTAATTATTTCAATATTAATTCAATTTTAAGAATGCAATTAATTGAAAAGAAAAACTTTCTCTTTTATTAGTGCATTATTAATAGCTAGTTTAATTTTCCCCTCCCAGTTTGAGCCCCATTTTTCTCACCGTGCTCCCCGCTCTCCGCTCTCCGCTCTCCGCTCCCATGGCTGACTTTAACTCTCATCGGACTGAGGAGGAGGTAAGAGCTCCGCTCCCTGGACTGTTGGTCTTATCTTAAGAGGAATAAGCAGCGAATTCGCGGCTGTAATACGACACCAACAACCTGCAGACGCAGAAGCAGACGCTCCGAGATCGCCAAGTATGTCAGTCACACATTTTCATCGTCCACCTTTCCATTGTCTTTCGTGAACGGTAATTAATAATAGACTCACTTACAAATTCATTAATAAGAATCGGAAACAAAGGCGAGGAGAAAATATTTGCACTGCCTCAACAACTGCAATTGAGAGAGAGAGAGAGACAGAATAAAGCCTGAAAAAACAGTTTTCCAGTTGGTGGTAAGTGAAGTTTACCTTAATTATATAAATATAGCATAAGTTTTCATTCGACAGACCTCACCTAAACCCACTTAATTATCTTCATGAGTTAGTTATAAAGTATAATAATAGAAGAGCAAACAAAGTTGGGAAAAGAACTTAAGCATCTGATTCTTATCAAAGTCTGGGGAAGTATTGCTTTTCCTTTTTCAACAAAAATAGGTGTGGGTGTATATGGTTAGTCACCTGTTTGAGAAAATAAATAGTGTAATTTATTAATTATGCGGGAAAAGAAGATTTAACAGATTAGTCATGAAATTAAAGTTATTTAATTAAGTTATTACATCATTAATGTTAATGTAAAGCAAAAATAAGAAGTTTTTAAGATTTTGTGACAGTAATAATAGAAGCTTTTAATGTAATTGTTAATGGTAATTATCAAAGAAAGATATCAAAATCATGAATGCTATCTATTTAACCCACTTTCCTCAAGAAAATCTGCTATCAAAATATTTCCTTTACATATTGTAAAGTCCCAAAAAACCCGAGCATATAATATAGCACTCCCCATATATATATATATATATAGACAGATTACCTATATATACCCAATTCTAAGTGGAACAATCGAGTTCACAGCTGACAATAGCCTCGCCATTTACGATTACAATTTGAGCTCAATTATTTGCATTATACAATCGAACACGCCTCGTCACAAGATAAGCCCCCTGTAGAAAGTACGCAGATCCGAAGTGCATCAATGATCTTGACTAAATCTGTTTGGCATTTGCCAATTGGATTCTATTTTCCAGAATCTCTGGGTTTACTGAACTGCGCAGAAGATATGGTGCGCCAAGTGTCGCCCTGGAAGGTCCTCACCCGGCGTAAACATCTCCAGGCCGATGGCACCGAGGGGGAGACGAAGCTGAACCGAGTGCTGGGTCTGTGGGATCTCACGGCCCTCGGCGTGGGCTCGACCCTGGGGGCAGGGGTCTATGTCCTGGCCGGACAGATTGCCAAGGATCAGGCGGGTCCCTCGGTGATGATATCGTTTGCCATAGCTGCCTTGGCATCGCTGCTGGCGGGTAAGTATTATTATTTATTATACTTTATTTACTTATTAAATTAATTGAAATGAATTCATCTGCTTAGGTGTTTGTTATGCCGAGTTTGGAGCCAGAGTTCCCAAGGCTGGGTCGGCCTATGTCTATAGTTATGTCTGCATTGGTGAATTTGTGGCCTTTGTCATCGGTTGGAATCTCATTTTGGAATATGTCATTGGCACGGCGAGTGTTTGCCGGGGTATCAGCCTGTACCTGGACTCCCTGCTGAATGATACCCTAAAGAACACCTTTGCGGAGGTGGCCCCCATGAATGTCAGCTTCCTGGGCAGTTACTTTGACTTTCTGGCCTTTGGATTGGTGGTTGTTTTTGGAGGTGCGTCTAACATAATGCCATAAAAAAATATATAAATAATTTATTAATTACATTTTCAGTGGCCCTGGCCTTTGGCGTGGAGACCTCTACGATGGCAAATAATTTTGTGACTTGTTTAAACATTTTTATACTGGGCTTTGTCATAATTGCTGGAGCCATAAAAGGTATGCAAAATAAATATATTCTATATAATTAATCTTAATATATGCTTTATTTATTTATTAGCTGACTTCTCCAACTGGACGGTGGAGCCCAGCAATGTTACCACCAATTACACCATTGGATCGGGTGGCTATTTCCCGTATGGCTTCGAAGGAACCCTCCAAGGAGCCGCCACCTGCTTCTTTGGTTTCGTGGGCTTCGATTGCATTGCCACCACAGGAGAGGAGGTTCGAAATCCTCGCAAGAATATACCCCAATCGATTTTGCTGTCCCTGCTGATCATCTTTCTGTGCTACTTTGGAGTGTCCACTGTGCTGACCCTGATGCTGCCCTACTATCTGCAAGATGCCAATGCCCCACTGCCCTATGCCTTCGAGTATGTGGGCTGGCCGGTGGCCATGTGGATTGTGACCATTGGAGGCTTGGTCGGTCTGCTGGCGAGCCTGTTTGGAGCTCTCTTTCCCCTACCCCGGGTGATGTACTCCATGGCCCAGGATGGACTTCTGTTTCGGTTTCTGGGCAAAGTGAGTCCAAGATTCCGAGTTCCGGTCACAGGATCCATTGTGGCAGCGCTCTTCACGGCCGTGATAGCAGGACTCTTCGATTTGGCCCAACTGGTGAGTCTGCTGTCGATTGGAACTCTGTTGGCCTACAGTGTGGTGGCCATATCCATTATGCTGCTCCGATATATGGACTACTGTGAGGTGGAGGATAGTCCGGGACAGCGACAGGAGAGTCGAGCCTCGGAGACCACTTCGTTGACTTCGAGAAGTGAACGATTCACTTGCGGTTCCGTTTGCACACAACTCTTCAATGTCCATCGCATGTCGGAGCCAAATGCCATATCCTCCAGGATTGTGGGAGTCTTGGCTACCATATTTTGTGAGTAATAAAACAATAATTTATATAAAGTAAAATTTTATTATAAATATTAAAATATTCCTTGTTTTTCAGGTCTCCTTTCCCTGGGTCTGGGTGTGCTAATAATGCAGGCACATCCTTCCATCGCCGCTCAGGAGCCCTGGGCCCTGACTCTCCTTGTGGTATTAATCCTGCTCATTGTCCTGGTTATCCTGCTGATTTGCCTGCAGCCCAGAGAAGCTCGTGGTCGCCTGTTCCGAGTGCCCTTCGTTCCCATTGTGCCCGCCATCAGTGTCTTTATCAATATTTATTTGATGCTTCAGCTGGATAGTTGGACCTGGATTCGTTTTGGAGTCTGGATGATAGTTGGTGAGTTGGTGTAATCTTCAGAGTCTCACTGCATGTGGTAGTAATTAATGCATGTTGCACTTTGTACTAACTTAAATGTCCTAGGCATACCTATATTCCTAGCATGCTGGTATCTTTACGATTGCAAGAATCCACAGAAGAGAAATCCCGAAAGATTGGCCTTCTACAGGGCGCTGAAGGGATTAGGTGATGATGACCTTAACAAGGAGCACAATTGTTTGTCCAAGGAGAGCATCCTGACTGTAGAAACGCAGCTGAAGAAGAGTCCCAGCAGCAGCCTCGATCAAATCCAGAATTTAAGTGATGTCGGCGATGACCTAATTGAGGTGAAGCATGCCAATGGCAAACTGTTTTATGTGGAAGATACAAAGAGCGAAAACTCCACTGCAACTTTGGGAAATGAGTCCCCGTCGCGGGACGATGAGCAATCGGTTATTGCCATGCTGGACGATGTCCTCGATGCCGAGGATATTCAACAAAGTCAACAGGAGCTGGAGCAGCAGCTCATATTTGAGCGTCACTTCAGTCTGGACTCCGAGATGTATCCGAGTGTTATTGAAACGGTGATTGTGGCCACCGTTCACAGCAGCAGCGATGACGATGAGGCCCAGGATGGGATTTCCCTGGGCAGGAATAGATACGAGGAGTGCAAATTGATGGCCCAGCAGATGCTTGAGGAGCTCTTCAATAGCGCGGCTTTCTATGAGCAGCTTGAAAGGGTTAAAGCAGGAGGAAATCAATTAAATAAGGATTTGCCACAGTCTCCAGCTGGAGAGCCACAGCCCCCGATGGGGCTTAGACCCATCCTGCAACGTGTGCCCTCCCAGGCTTCCCTGAAATCACAGGCCTCGGAAATTGAAGATCCCCTGCATTCGGCCAAGTTTAAAGACCGCCTAAGCCACATCATTATGAATGCCAATGTCCACAAGGTGAAGGGGCCGGCAAAGAGGAGCGAGGAGGAGGAAAATCTGGAGCAGGACGACTATGAGGAGCCGAAGGCAAGGCCGCAGCTAAAGCAATCGAAAAGCGAAACCGATGTGCGTCGCCTAATGCTGAAGGCCATCAGCGAACTGAAAATCGACCATAATGAGGCTGGTAATGTTGATGAGGTCCTCGCTGAAAGCCCCTTCAAATCCCCAGCGCCACCTGCTCCAGTTCCTCCAGTTGCTCCAGTTGCAGGTGCAGAGGCAGTGGCAGTGGCAGTTGCAATTGCGAGTGCCAACAGCATA
This sequence comes from Drosophila bunnanda, assembly GCA_035046265.1. Taxonomy (NCBI): domain Eukaryota; kingdom Metazoa; phylum Arthropoda; class Insecta; order Diptera; family Drosophilidae; genus Drosophila; species Drosophila bunnanda. Next base: position 14,058,528 of record JAWNOB010000075.1, read on the forward strand.
CCGCGTCCACCGAAATTCGATCCGGTGCTCTACAAGACCATCAACAGCATTAGTTTGCGCAAACAGCGACCCAGTTTGAGTCACCATCAGCAGCAGCAGCAACATATCGTGGATGCCAAGAACCCGGCGATGGTGCCACCGGAATTGCGCCCGGAGACGGCGACGGTTACGGGCCCGGATCCTGGCCAGCAACCGGACTCGGAGCCGTTGCCATTCAAAGCGAAATTGGAGGCCATATTGCAGCGTGGTCCCTCGCACCGAACCCAACAACATCCGGACTTGGTGCGTCGCCATCGTCCGCAGTCCACTTACCTGGAGGTGGAGAAGGTGGAAAGCTGAGGGGTGTTTTCCTCCCTCCCCCTGGTGAAACCAAAGAGGGTGCCATTTTCCTACAACGCCCCCCTGCCCAGTTAAAAGTAGTCGAGTCCTGCATGCGAATCGGAATGCAAATGCAGCTTGTTTTGTACATATCCAGCATAGCTGTAGTTACTAGTAGTCACTAGTTAGTTAGTAGGGAATGCAAGCAATTTTAGTTGATAAGAAACAGGTGGATTGTGAGGGGGAGTTTATGGAGGGGATAGGATATATCTAGTTAGTTTGATGGAGGCAACGAAAGAGCATTTAATTCTCTGGGAAAACGCTAAGAGCTAAGAGTTTAGAGTTTATATTAAATGAAAAATTACTGATTTTGAGAACAAAACATATATTTTCTTAGTATAAATAATTGATATCAAGCTACTTGTTGAAAAGTAATTGAATTTGTGGACTATAAAGTCATCATAAATCACTTGTAAATCTCTCTTTTAACCCCAAAACTTTATAGCCATAAATTTAACAATGCTAAATACATAATCTCTTAAGGATCTTAGAGGATTTGATAAAATTTCAAAAAGCTGAAGGGTATATCCAGAAGAATTCCAGTATAATTAAATATATAAAACTAATTCCTATTAATCTATATTCCCTCACAATCCACCTTTAATTAATGTGCATGCTTAGCTAACTCAAAAGCTAGTCGGAAAAGTATTTAAGAAAACGGTATTATAGTCATCAAAACTAATTGCTTAAGATATATAGAAAAACCTAAACTAATTAATTCTCCATTTATACATTTATATAGGACTTTCCATATACTTTTTCTATGGCCTGCCCAATAGCTACCGGGAACTAAAGCGCCAAAGGGCTGGCTGGCAGAAGCTCAAATATAGCGATCGCCTTTAAAGGGAGAAGCAAGCATCGAAGATCATTATTTGTTTATATAAATGTATATAACCCGAATGCATCACTAAGCCAAGTTGATAAATTGTCAACAATTTGTTGGTTATAAATAAAAATCTAGTTGTAATTAATAAAAGTCTGACAAGACTTTACCTGAGGGAGCAGCCGCCAGACAAAGGAAAGACAAGAAATGTTGAGAGCAACTGCAGCCGCTTCCGGAATCGATTCCCCCGATGATCATCGGCAAAGTGTGTGCTGTATTAATAACCCACCAACAATGAATGGGGATCGTCGGTCCATTGTCGTTTAATTCCCAGTGGCCTTGTCTGGAAAATGCTTCTCCTTCTCCTAGCTTGGAAAATGCTTCTCCTTCTCCTTCTGTGGAAGATGCTTCTGCAACTGCACTGACTTTGATAAATTAATTGGCATCGGCTGATCGTTGAGAGCGAGTGTGTGTGCATCTCTCCTAGGAGTGTGTTTCCCCTTTGGCCTCTTTGGAGATTTAACCCCTGCTCTTGGTATATATTTACACTGTAGGAAAATGTGAAAAATATTAATTAAATTTAAGGAAAGTAATCAAGCAATAAGCAACTTATATTATTTATAAATTACAAATACTTTTAAGTTATACAAATACCTATTTAGACTAAGACTTTTCAGAACATTTCTTAGGTCTTTTTGCATACCCAACAATTTCCCTCAGTGTGGCATGTTCCCCCTTTTTCCTTTGATTTTGATTAGAGGGAAAACATCCCCTTGGGCTGCTGGTTTTCCCCCGCCATTTCCCAAACTATGCTCTGATTTATGCGGACATTCGTTTTGGGCATTTCTTTGGTCAGGTTGCCACCGATGGTCTTCACTAGCTCTGCTCCTGATGCCAGTCTGGAGATTTTGTACAACCGCAAGACGAAAGACGAAACAACTGGCGACTGTTTGGCGTCCCATCTTCTCGAAAAAGGAGAGATGGATCCCGGGGTAGCTCAAGACTTTTGTGCTGCGTAAGTGTAACAAATTGTAATCGTATTTGGCGGGGACTCTGTCTGGGGCGTGCCCCTGACTTACCCCCAGCTCCGGCTTTATTATTATTAACTTTGTTATGGGCCGGGCGCGGTGTGGAGATGGAGAGGAGTATCATCTCCCAGAAGTCAGTCCCAGGATCTGGTGGTTGTTTGCTACACTTGCTCGGCGACTGTCCGCCCCCCTTTATCTAGTCGACCGTTCCAAATAGTTTTATGGCATATTTATGGGCGCCAAAACTTAAAGTCCCTCCAGCTAAGACTTTAAGACTTCCGAAAACCAGTTTCGAAAGGGGGCTGGGAGCTTCAGATCTCCAGACATTTCCAAGAGCATTGACATCAGGGCTCTGTGACAAATTGGCAAAGAGCGAAACTAATTAATGCAAGGGGGAAATACTACAACTTTGGGTATTGCATTCCATTTGGGGGGGGGAGAAAGGGAAATAATGGGAGATGTTTTGGTTAAATATTCATATGGGAAATTAGATGCTATAAATGTATCTACAAGATATTGTTTACTAAATAAGGAATTTTATAGAAGTTTCTCGTTAAGATATGACATTGGGAACTATTTTTAAGTAATTTGCATTTCTTTGAGCTTTTATTCAATGAATTGCTTTACTAAAACTTAGCTTCCTAGAATAATTACAATATTCATTGGTGTGTACTTATTCTCTCAACCCATTTTCTCTTAGTCGTAGCAAGTTTCCTTTGATTTTCCCTGCCACAAAATGAGTTAAGCTTTATCTCGGTAACAGTTTTTTTTTCCCCCTGAAACAATTTCTTTTCAAATTGGGTTTTGGTTATGTAATCATTGCTCAGCTCTAATAACATTTTCCAACTCCATCTCTGCCAGGTTTTTTTGTTTTTTGTTTGAAGTTGGTTAGTTTGTTATTATTTCCTCTGCTGTCTAAAGCGGCTTTTCCATATTCATAAAAATTGCGAGTTTTACCCCCGGCACATTCTCATTCACATTCGCATTCCGACAGGACATAATCCTCTTAACGTGGCCGGGACAACTCTCAGTCTCTCTCTATGTCTCCTTGATTTTCTCGTATTTTGTTTTGCTGAATTGTTTCGAAAATTAAAATATGTGATGGGGTTGGACTGAGGGTTTAAGCCAGCAGCGGAAGTTGTCATCATCATTTGCCAGGCAAGGTGTGTGCAGGGTCCTGCCGCTGCTGTTGCAGTCCTGCTACCGGCTACAGGCTCCTGCTACCTACTACCTACACCTACTACCTACTACCTACTACCAAAGTCAATGGCACTCGACAAAAACATTTTGTCAAAACAACGGAGGCGGCTGCTACTGTACGCAAAGTGGATCAGTGGATTTGTTCGTTCCAAAACACACACAAAAAAAAATATTCTAAAAAAAGGGAAAAAGTAATTCTCGTAGCAACAGCTGCACAAATGCAGGACTTCCAACGTCAGCCAGGAAACAAAGCACAAAAAATTGGAAAAAGGATTAGCATTTCGGTTTAGCTGTTTGCTCAATCGGCCATGACAGCCAGCCACGGATATGGTGCATGTCAAGGCTCTGCTGGCACTGTTTCGGTTTTCTATTTGCTAGATTCCGGATTTTGGGATTCAGGAGAGGCAGCCTCTGCGGTCTGTGCATACATATGTTAAGCAGGAGATTGCATTCGGATGAGATTAACCCATTGAGGAGGCTTGTGCCGGCCTAAATGAATTACTCTTTAATGGGATTGAAAAGGTATCCTGGGGCTACACACCGGAGGTCAAGTCAAGAGAGATTAATAGTGCAAGATTCATCTTGTGGCTCAAGGAAAGGAGGACTTCCGGTGGCTCACTTTTAAAAGGGATTGTTAGAGAGAAGATTGTGGGAGATTCTTGGAGGAATTAGTTATGGAAAATTGTATTTTTTTAAAAGGATAAGTGAACGGTTAAGATTAATTTGATATAATTAATATACAACTTATAAAAAGGAACCTTATTTTGCTATTTAAATCTACCAGAAGTTTTTCTTTTATATAAATACATTTCGGAGTAATCAGACGCTCAAAATGAATGTATTTATTTATATAAAACTCTTTCACTCAATACAACATTTTGTATTGTATTTTCACTCCCTCCCCCCACTTAACTTTTCAATTACATTTTCAAACCCTTAATTCATTTACCGTATCCAATGCCAATTGAACACATTGTGTTGGCCTCACACCCTCTGGAAAATCCCACCTGGCATTGTTCTCATTGCTGGATATTTACCTGGAATATATATATATATATATACATATATAGTATTGATCTCTCAATTGCGAAGACACCTTGCGAATTGTTAATCACGATTTCGTAAGGAATTGCATTACAATCGGCTTGATTTCTCAGCACTTTCTGAGGCAAGGCTGTCATCCCTCCATTAAAATCTGAGTCCTCTTGCGGGCTCCTGCGTTGTGCATCCTTGGGTGCTCCTCATAATTGCTCCTTTGTCATTTGCCACAACGCACAAAAGGATCTTAGAAACTGGTCGAGGGAAAAATAATACGCTGTTGATTTTCTACTCGACTTCAATTGATTTCTAAGAGCCATCTCGGTGTGCCTCTAATTTTTTGCCATTTATCTTGTTTGGGACAAATGGTTTGTGCTTGTCATAACCTCTACTATTTTTACAATTTTCTATTCCGTTTTCTTTGGGAAATAATTCTGGTGGTGGTGCCCTCTTCGGGCAGCCTCGGGCATTCGACAATTTTTAAAGAAGAATAATATTTACCGAGCCACGCACAATGGCAGGACGACACTGGAGAAGAGGACTCGCTGGGACAGGGCATTGTTTTCGCATTCAATTCCCTGACAATAAGCATTATTGAGAAACTGAAATGTGGCCGGCCTGCACACGTTCGTCCTGTCTCTTTCGGCGCCCCTCTAGCCATCTCTTTCACTCTCTCTCTCTGTCTCTGAGTGTGTGAGTGCGCTTAGAATGTTAACCAAGCCAACCAAGCAATTCAAATTCAATTTGCCCCATTATGTGAGGCCCATTGTTCCTGGCTAAATTCTAAGGGGCTATAAGGCATTCTCCGAAGAGCTGGGAGAACACAGGGAATGTGGGGCGGGGGGGGAGAGGTGTGCAGCGGGCCAAGACTGCAAGCCAAGTTAAGTGCAATACAAAAGGCAGACAGATTAAAAATGTGCAAAAGACGCATGCACAGGGAAGAAATTTCGGAATTTTAAGATATTATAAATATAAAATAAATGCAATTTTGATTTGAAGAGATTAAAGTAACAAAAAAGGATATTAGAACAACAGAGCGCTTGAAAGTATGCAATGATTTAGTGTTTACTAATTCTTTGATAAGGTAAATAATGTTTTTTAATAAAATAAATTATTTAAATATATATTATTTAAATATTTCTTTATATTTCATAATTATCTTTCCTCTGTAATGCAAAGGAGACATTGCGTAAAGGAGTGGGTGGACATCCTCAAGCTAAATGAATGCAATAAGTAAATAACAAAATGTCCTTAGCATTTTCTGACACACTCATGCTCTCTCTCTCTCTCTCTGTTCCTCTCTTTCTATCTATCTCTCTCTGGCACTTTCTCAGTCTCTCTGTTTTGTGTGTGTCTCCCTTCGCCCAGTCTGTTCCTATTTCTCTGACTATATCTTTTCAGGTCTCCAGGACAATGGGAATGTCAGCAGTTGCAGTTGCATTTGCCGTTGACATCCTGCCCTGAATGCGGAGACAGAGACGACAAAACAACGGGCAGAAAGGGATAGCATGGCACGATAATCGAGAAACAGGAACAAATTCTCCCATTCTCCATTTTCCCATTCTCCATTTCTCCCATTTTCTCCCTTTTCTCACAGCTGTCAGCGGCAACAAATTGCGCGCAAAGTTGGCATTAGAAAATGTGGGCGGAAATGGAGGTGAGCGGTGTGAAAAATCTATGAGGAAATCAAAACCTGACGGAAATACGAAAGCTAAATGCACTATTTCAATGGCGACACATTATTAGGTAGAATCTTTTAGAAATAATTCAATAGAATTCATTTACATTTTGTATTATTTTCTATAGCTTCATTTTGCAATATAAGTCGAGAACATCGTGTGAGAAATCTACAAGAAATATTTTATAATTTTATCCTTTTTTATTATTTTAGCATTCTCAAATATTTACTCGTATTTTTCTTAGTTTCTAATCATTTTAATTTAGTCTTAGTAGTCTTAAGTATTTACCCATAATTTATGTTAGTTTCATAGATCTCCTATTCTTCTTTATCTCTATAATTTTTAGAGGTTATTATCCTTTTCCCGTCATTAGTTCCTGTAATCTCCCCACACGATAGTGCACTTAGGGTATAGTTTTTTGGCTCTTACTTTAGGGCCGCACTGCGTTCGCTCATTTTGTTGGCCGAAAAGGAGGGAGGACATCAGGCCCATCTGCCTTGTCCTGCTGGCAACCATCAGCCTGCCTGCTTGTGCTCATCAGGAGCCATCATCAGTCGACAGCCAGCAGCAGCGAGCATTCAGCATCAGCACATCAAGTGGCAATCATATTAACCGGCTTAATTGTCAACATACAGCCAGCAGGCCAGGCTGCACCCCCCTTTCCACCCGCTTTTCCTTCCAATTTCCCTCGAACTTTCCCCTCGAATTTTCCCCTCGCACAATCCCTTCCCCCCGCTTATGGGCCGGGAGCTTGTTGCGGGTGCCAGCTTGTTAACAAGTTGCCAGGAGCTGTTAACGGTTTGCTACTAGTTGTAAAGGAAGAGTACACTTGGGAAAATATTTTCCATAGTAGGGAGTTTAGTTGTAGTTATTTTTCACTTCAATTTGTATTTAAAAAAGAAAGAAAAAAAAAAAACTAAAATCGGGAAGCAAAGGTCCAGTTTGTAAATTAATTATAGGAAATGGAAATCGATCATAATTAAGCTTAAAATATTCGCATTCTTAGAATCCATAATTTTTTGTCAAATAATTGTTTAAAAAACTCATAACTAAGCCAAAAACGATTATATTTCAATTCGGAAAGCTTTCCTATGTTAGTTTTTACTAGGTTAATAAATCTGCATACATAATTTAAAGTTTTAAAAAATTTAATTTTTTTCCAATTTTTGAAAATTTTAATGATGTAACCCCTTATCTTTTTTTGAAATTTTCGACAAAATTTCAAAAATTTATTTTTTGACCAGAAATAGCTAGATCGACTCGGCTGGTGATCAAGAATATATATGATTTATAGGGTCGGAAATGACTCTTTCATTAAGTTTTTAGGTTTCCGGCAAAAATTATAATACCCTGCTTTTCAAAAATAAGAAACGGAAGCTACCTTCAAAAGGCTGAAGTTTTTAAACCCTTGGACTTTGCAATGATCATCCGGGGGTTTGTAATCTATCATAACTTAGCCAAAAATTCATTATTTTAATTCAGCCGTTTTACAAAAGGTAGATTAAAAATTCCTCAACTGAAAAAATAAAACATTTTGAGGTTTTTTAGTATTTTTACGATATTCGATGGAAATTCAATATGAAAAATACCTATAACTAAGCCAAAAATGCATTAATTTCAAATTGGAAAGTGGTTCTGTGCTAGTGTTTAGAAGGTTAACAAGTCTGCATACTCAATTTAAAATTTTAAAAAATTAAAATTTTTGGCAATTTTTGAAAATTTTAATGATGTAACCCCTTATCTTTTTTTGAAATTTTCGACAAAATTTCAAAAATTTATTTTTTGACCAGACATAGCTAGATCGACTCGGCTGGTGATGCTGATCAAGAATATATATAATTTATAGGGTCGGAAATGACTCTTTCATTGAGTTTTAAGCTTCCGGCTAAAATTATAATACCCTGCTTTACAAAAATAAGAAACGGAAGCTACCTTCAAAAGGCCGAATTTTTAAACCCTTGGACTGTGCAATGATCATCCGGGGGGCTTGTAATCTATCATAACTTATCCAAAAATTCATTATTTTAATTCAAACGTTTTATAAAAGGTAGATTAAAAATTCCTCAACTGAAAAAATAAAACATTTTGAGGTTTTTTAGTATTTTTACGATATTCGATGGAAATTCAATATGAAAAATACCTATAACTAAGCCAAAAATGCATTAATTTCAAATCGGATAGTGGTTCTGTGCTAGTTTTTAGAAGGTTAACAAGTCTGCATACTCAATTTAAAATTTTAAAAAATTAAAATTTTTGGCAATTTTTGAAAATTTTAATGATGTAACCCCTTATCTTTTTTTGAAATTTTCGACAAAATTTCAAAAATTTATTTTTTGACCGGACATAGCTAGATCGATTCGGCTGTTGATGCTGATCAAGAATATATATGATTTATAGGGTCGCAAATGATTCCTTCACCTCGTAGGCTTCTTACTAAAATTATAATACCCTGCCAGGGTATAAATATTGTTAAAAGTTATTTGATACAAAATTTATGAGTAACTTTTCCAAATTATATGTTAAATCAAAACCCAAGACTACAAGTTAGTTTTCCCAGTGTAGAAGGAACTGTGAGCCTACAGTTCTCGGTTTAGAGTCACAAATGTGCGTATTTCAAATGCTCATTAGCCACAATTTTTCGACACTAGACTCTCGTGTCGGGCCTTGTTTGCCATTGGCAATCGTTTTGGAGCCATGGTTAGTTAGCCGTTGGCCCAGTTCGAAAATTACAGGCCATTTTCATTCATTTTTCCCTGCTAACTAACTGCCTAACTAGCTGACAAACTAGCCAGTCGTCCATCACGATGCTAATCAGAATCAGGTTTAGAGTCATTATCCATTCCTTTTTAGTATCCCACCAAAAATGTTCATTTTGTTGCGGCTCCATGGGAGTGGGAGGGGAGTTTTCTTTGGAGTGTTGGGAAATCGGAGGAAAGCGCGTGAAAACCGCGAAATTAAGCAACGCCAAATGACAGGACAGGAATGAATGATGCCATGAAGCACACTTGTCAACAAAGGGATCCTTCATCCTTGGCAACCCGACCAAAACCGAATCTCAGCAGCAGCTTCTCTGTTGCCATCATCATCTAAGCCACCAATTGAACCACCTCCACTGGCACCACCACCCACCACCCACCATCATCATCATCATCATCAGTGGCGCTGGTTGTCTTCTTCCTGCTCGTCTCTGTCAAGTTGTATGCAAACTAATCACACGCAAGCATTTGATGCGTTTAAAACACACACCCGCCTTAGGATATATACCATACTCCGCAGATTGACATACAGACTGAAGCTGGCATAGACACAAATGGTGGGTGTGCTGCTGGGTAGATTAAAGGACTCCATTACCTATAAGGTATATCTAACTAGGAGGTGTTTTAGAATTATTATTGTGAAATCTTTCAAGATGAGATTGAAGTATAAATGCTAGCAATAGCTTAGTAAAAGTTATAGTTATAAATAAAATACTACCAGGACTTGTTAGTAAAACCTTTTAATATATATCCTATGGGAAAATGGGTTGTCTTCAGTTTGGAAAATCATAGAGGGAATGGTTAATGCAAGGGAAAACTTCTAGTCTATCAAGTTGATCAAGTCTATCCCGCTCTGCTGCTGTTCATCTTTTATAATGTTGGTAATTTGAACATTTCAAATCAAATCTAAACGTCAGTTGGTTACCAGCTGCGGTTTTGCGTTCGAGGAGCAAAAGAAAGCCCCCTAACGGAGGCAGCTGGCGGGAGTCGCCAAATGGAAATTGTCAGCAGCGTTTCAAATGAGAAAGTGCAGATTGGAAAATGGCAGCAGCAGCATCAGCAGCAGCAGTACGAAACTACAAAAAAAAAAAAATAGTAAAAACTGAAAAAGCCAAAGACAGTTTTGATGCGAACCAGATTTCATACACATTGAGAAATATATTAAGGAGTTAGTTAATAGTTAGTTAATAATATATATGGTTTGTTAATACATAAACAAACTATCAAAATAGTTTTTTTAACTTCCTAAAATAATAATAAATTCATTTAGATGAAACCAATTAATTTCCCTTAAAAAAAAAACAGTATTTTTCAATTAAACTAGGTCATTGCAAATATTATTTATGAACCTAAAGATACTTATCTAAAATTTCTATATATCCCGCAAATCTCTAACTAAAATCTAATAAATACTTAATATTTCCTAAATATTTCTCACCCTGTATATACTACCCCTCCCCGATTTGTCTGCATAATAAATCGACTTGTAAATGCAATAAATTTCCTATCGAATTGGGGGGCGGCGCGAAGGCCGAGGCGTATTATTGAATTTAAAACGCTTTAAGTCCTGGCAGGACTGCAGCCTAATGAAGAAAGCCCCCTTAAAACATTCGTTGTAGTTCACTCGTGGAATGCCAAAAATGTGCAAACATCCTGGAACGGGGATGGCGATGGGCCAGGATACTTGGGCCAAGTGGAGGGAGCAAGTGCTAGGCGAAAACAAGAAAACAAATCACGTTTTAATTTTGTTTAACTAAATACGAAAATCGCAAACAGAACAGGGCGTCGGTGGGAGGTTAGAAGGGGGGCGGTCGGTGGAGGTAGGGGCTCAGAGGAGGCGTAGGGGGAGTGGCACTGCTGCCTGATGACGTGCAACTCTCGACGCCATTTTGTGCGCTGTCATGCCATACACAATTAAAGCGCCAGGATCTGGAGAACCAGAGCTATGTCTATCCGAAAAAAGAACAGTTGTGGGGAAAATAATAGGAATCGAAATATTTTGGAAATATTTATAAAATAGTAAGATTAATAATAAGCTTATTAATAATAAATAAGTAATATATATTCAATATTCTTAAAGAAATTAATTAGGAAAGATTTATATTAAAAGAGAATATTTTAAATGCCACACTTTCACATTTAAATTCAATTTAGATTGTTCCGTTTCTCACTTAAAAATCCTGCTCAACTTTTCAAAATCCTTTTAAATATTTTAATTTCTTATTAATATTTTAACCTCCATTGTAGATTTTCCAGGGGCTGGAAAATGGGAGGTATTTGGTGGGAGAATTTGGGCGGAGTGCTTGCTCGCTCAGCTCACGTCTAGCTCAACGTCTAGTTGTAGGGAAATTAAATTAAAATTCACTTGTACGCAAAAAGTCAGGGCCAAGTGGCAGGGCAGGGCAAAGAGGTGATACACAGGGGCGTCGAACGAGGGGGGAGGGGGTTCAAATTGGTAAAAGAGATTCTATAGAGATGAGTGGAGCGGGAGGGGAGGGGAGTCCTTGGCTTGTTGGTTAAGTTAGTAAGTCAGCGGGGCGATTGGAAAACTGCGCAGATTTTTCGCTTTTCTTTTTCTTTTTCTATTTATATTTTTTGGTAGTGGAGGGAACAACAAAATTAATTCGTTGAATTTCAAATAAAAAAGGAAGAGATGAAGGAGAGGCGAAAAACTATGCTAATGATATACAAAAATTGAAATTTCAATAAAATAATTAAATTTGGACAGCAGTCCGAAGGAAAACAAAAAGGAAAAGTGTAAAGACAAGCAAATTAGCAATACAATTTTGGTATTTATCATTATTATTATTATGGGATTTGTGAGTGAATAATTGGATTTTTCTTGGAGAATTTTCTTTAATGCTTTGAAGGGAAATTCGAACATTTAGGTTGAAATATAATAAACTTTTAAAATATTATTTTACTCTCCGTTCTCTTTTTCAATTTTGAGTTATGGGAGGTCGGGAATTTTGTGTCTCACTTTTCATGCTGTCAAAACCATTTGAATTTCCTCTAATAATAAATAAAATAAATATTTTTGGTTCTGACCTCCCTTAAGATCATCAAACTTTCAGCTAGCTGATTACTGTTCAAGTACTTCATGTACATCATCACCCATTGCATTATCTCTATATAGCCCTTATTTACTCACTCCCAAAATCAAACCCGATGCTCTCCATCATGACCAACTAGAGTGACTATTTTTAGTGCGGCTGAAGGTCATGATAAATGACACCAAAAGTCTCAAAATACAAGAGGAAATATTTACACAGAAAAATAAACATTTTTGATTTATTTTTAAACAAGATTAATAATATTTTCATTATATGAAAATGTATATTGTTGAAAATTGAAAGAGGAAATTGTTGTTTATTTTTTAAATAGGTTTTTGATCATCTTTAAAATATATTAGTAAACATAAAGCAATAGTTATTAGTTTAGAAAACTATTAAAATATATAAAATTTAACTTTCGTTTGGGAATAACAAATAAATAAATAAATAAATAAATAATGAATCACATTACACTCTGCCTAAAAAATACCTATTCACAATTATTATTTCATAATTATTTTCTGTGTAACAGCTAGGAACAAACCAGGAAACACGCTGAGCTAAAGGACTAGGATCCTTGGAACACTCAATTTTGTGAGGCAGCTGGCGCTAAGTGCTCTAGATTCGAGGGCGTTAGATTTAGTGCCTGCACTGGGAGACATATGCAGATTATGCTAAAGACATGGGACAACCGACCAGCAAACTAAACCAGACACCCGGAGAGCCCAGATCTGGATGGGGGGCCATGTGCCCGCCGAGTCGGTGCAAGTTTTATGAGTTTGTGTACAGGGAAAACCTTTTCCAGACAGCGGTCCGTGGGCACGCCCTTCACCTTGGCCGTCGCAGCCCCAAAAACACGGCTGTCAGCATCTTATTGAGCGTACATAAGCGCATTAGCTGCGACCGCATCCATGAGATACATTTCGTTGAGGAATATATACTATTCCGTACTAAGACTGTGCAGTTTTGCGGCAGCCGCTTTGGTCGGTGCAAGAAGACCCGAAAATTGAAAAAACTGAGACTAATTTTGGGTCGAACAGAGAGAGAAAAATATGCTAGTTTGGTATTAAGAAAGGAGGAGATCTTTTTTATTTATTTATTTGAATATAAGCCTAGTTAATTTGAAAATTTTCCTAGTTAACCAATAGATCTTCTTGAAGATGTTTCTATATTTGAAGGATTTACTTATAATTCCATTATGCTTCCTTTTCTTTTAAATATGTTACCCATTATCTTTCCTACCTATACTTTCTCCCAGTGCACACCCGAAAAGTAGAGGGCGAGTAAAGGATAATTACCGAAAAAAAGGAGTGCAGCATATGGCATGGCCCGAAGTCATAGGCGGGCCCTAAAACTAGACAGGGGTTGCCATATGGCCTTCTGGCGGTTCCTCTGTTTTCCCCTTAACGATCCTGAAGCCGACAGCCGGCAAAGAGTTTTCCTATTCGCTTCGCTTTGGTTTTTCTTCGGAGTCATCTCCTGGGAGTCGTCAGTCAGTCAGCTGACTCCTTGGATCTTTCACGATCTCGTTTGATCTGGACCCCGAACCTAACCCCTAACCCTATAAACGAATTGATAAATAGTTTCTTGGGTTTCGTGTTCTGTTTTTTCATTGATTTTTTATGGGTTCGCTCTTCGTTGAGGCATCAAATTATAGGGCATCGATACATGGAAAGTGTTTAGTCATTTCCTATAAACGAGATTAGTTCGATCCGGCGATCTAGTTAAGGGAAAATCTGTATCTGTGGGATGATTTTGTTTGGGTTTTGTTGTTTTGTGGATCAGCTCGATAAGCTACCAGATGGTTTTCTGAAGGTGTGAAGATCTTCTTGGGTGAGTTTTAATATTCAGAGATGGGAAATTGAAGATCTAAGAGTTATCTGTTGTCGGGAATTAAGATTTTGTATATTTTTTGAGCTTAGAACCATTTTATTGACAATTAAACTTAGAGACTATCTTGTGAAGATTTTATTTAAATTGATTGATAAGAGGAATGATATGATTTTAATGTGTAAACATAAGATTGCTCTTAGTTTTTATTGGTCTTCAAATTGTATTAAATAAATAAAATAGCAAAAGGAAACAGGAATTTGTATACCTCTGTAGTTTACAAATGTATCTTGGTATCTAATCGGAAATTTTTCATAACTTAGTCAAAAATGCATTAATTTCAAATCGGAAAGTGATTCTGTGCTAGTTTTTAGAAGGTTAACAAGTCTGCATACTAAATTTAAAATTTAAAAAAATTAAAAATTTTGCCAATTTTTGAAAATTTTAATGATGTAACCCCTTATCTTTTTTTGAAAATTTTAAAAAAATTTCAAAAATTTATTTTTTGACCGGACATAGCTAGATCGATTCGGCTGTTGATGCTGATCAAGAATATATATGATTTATAGGGTCGGAAATGACTCTTTCATTGAGTTTTAAGCTTCTGACTAAAACTATAATACCAAGAAAGTGTTTAAATATTGGAAACATTTAAATAAAAATGTGTTTTTACCTAGTTAAATCAAAATACTTTGTTCCTAAGTCACACTATTATTTCCTTATTTTATTTTTCTGTATAAACATATTTACTATCTGCTGGTTGATCTGACATTTGACAGCAAAGGTGTTAACATTCGTTCGGACAGTCCAGATTCGATCGGAAATTGGTTTAATTTCAGGGGGCACAGAGATCGATCACAGCAATTGGAATATTCTGCCAGATACTTTTCCTGCTCAGAACTGTTGACAGCATCAATGGTTGGCAGGCGATCCTAAGCCGATTATGTTGCAGCTTCAGTTCGGATATCCATTCAACCTCTTCGAAGGCCGTCACATGTTGCAGAGGATCTAATAGGATTTACGACCTATTCGCAGAAGGGCGGGCACTTGAAGAGCCCCCCTCTCTCCTCAAGCCATTCAGGCCAACTGTTGTTGACACAACAAGAAATTTGAGACCCAAAAAAGTTGAATAGAATATCTTTTGGCTTAAGTAGAACAAAAACTGGAGTACGTCAGTTAAATAGAAAAACGAGGCAGTACAAATAAGTAGTTCTTTATAAAATCTTTCAAATGGCTACTGGATTTTATTGTATTTTTAAGGAACAAACTTGATACCCTCTTGGCATATCCTTAAAACATATCAGTCAGGGTTTTACAAACCAGGGATTTTTAGCAAGAATCGAAAGTCTCTTGTAAAAATTATCCTCACTGTTTAAGTGTTGTAGTTCGAGTTTATTTGCATTGTTAATAATTTATTTAAATATTATTTCACAATTCTCTTATTTGTTGCTATTGTAACCACTTCAACTAATTCAATCACGTCCAACTCATTAGTTAAACATCGGTTTGCACTTGTCAAACATTTTCAAGCTCTTTGCATTCACATCTGTCAATCGCAAATTGGCAACTGACAAAAAATTTCCATTCGGTTTTTGGTTTCAGTTCGTTTCATCTGCGTTTTGTGGCCAACAGAATTTGATAATCCGAAAACCAATTCAATTTGGCTATTGTTTCGCCATTGACCATTTTGGGTGGAAATGCCAGTGCCAAAATACAATAACCGAGAAGTGCGTGTGTCAAAATGTTGGGTCACCGACAACTACGAAATGTGTCAAATCGATAATTGGCAAAACATCAGTTGCTCCAAAGGGGGGAAGTGAGAAGTGGTGGATGTGAATGTGAATGTGAATGTGAATGTGATTTCCAGGACCACAGGACGACACTTGGGTGCTCGAGAAATTGAGGCAACAGTTGACAACACTCACTGGCCATTTCTGGTTAGACCAGAAACTGAGATTTTCGGCAAAGGATGAAGACTACATAAATCGAATTATGTGAGTAGGTACTTAAGTGTCCTTTTCGGTCTCCGTGTGTGCGTGTGCGTGTGTGTGTGCACTTTAAATTTTTGTCTCCACAGTCGAGTCTCTACTTCATTTGTCTAATTCCATCGTAGGTTCTCGAAAAGTAGGAGACCGGCACGCACTCCTTGCACAAATGAAAGTAAATCCTTGGCCTAAGCCCGGACCGGGACACACAGTGCCAGTGTGTGTGGGATAATCTGCATTTGAATAAGAGCATTTTAGTGTTTTTTTCAACTATATATATGTATATATATGTCCTCCACTCAGTCTCTGTCCGTAAGAGCCTGTGCGTCTGTGTGACACACCCATGTGTTGGCAGGCCATCAGCCTTTTTGCTGTTTTCGTTTGTTTTTTTTTTCCGGACTTGGACAGGATACTCTGCTTAAAGAAGCTTGATTCATAAGCCAAGAAAGTTAAATTTGTATATAATAAATAATTTAAATTTATTTAAAGGCCTAAACAAGCTTTATTTAAATGTAATCTGATATTTTAGTCTCTGAAATATGGATAGTTTTTAACTAATAATGCTTTAAAAGTAGTTTCCGATCAAATTTACTTAAAATTCCCAAAGGAAACCATTAGTAACCCTTGGGGAAAATATTAATCTAAATTGTTTAGCTTAAGAAGAGCATTTCCTTTTCACATTTTCAGCTCAAACTAATTTCCTTCTAGCCTTGTCTGCCCTATAATTTGAGTTTGTGCATTTGTCCCCACTCAAGTAATCTTTTTTCCGTACATTTGCTTGGGCAGTTGTCTCTGCCGTTTGCCAAAAGTTCTGCCCAAACATAACCAGAGGACCAAAACTGGAAGGATACTCGGTATCCCTGCTCGTTCCCATCTCCCTTTTCCCAGCCTCGCATTTTCTTCGCTTTAAAATAATCGATTTTCTGCGTAATTTTTTTTTTGTTGGTGGGTGGGTGGAGGGGATATCTCCCCAACTGGGAAGCAATCCAAACGAAGCTTTTCCGTGTCATGCGAATGGGATCTGACAATGTGGGAAATTAATATAATTTGCCTGATTTGCCACTGTCTGAAGTTCTCAGTGTCTGCGGCCAGATTGGAAATGTTCTTCTCCTCCGAAATCAAAATCAATTTTAACGATTTCTGGAACAGAAAAAAAGAAATTGGAAAACAGGGCAAGGAAAACTTCTGTCAACTGTTTGTGGGGCCTGATAAGGACGGAGCATGGGGATGACTTTTCTTCCACCCCCTTGGAGCAGAAGATTAAACTAATTGATAAAAATGTTGCACGTTGCCGGGAGGGGATTTTGTGGGTGAGTGTGTGTTGGGAGTTTGTTTTTCAGTCGGTTGTTCTTTTGTAATTTATGTAAAGTAGAAAACAACGTGTAGGTCGCAATTTGTTGTGTGCCCGGGTCACACTTCTCTCTCTCTTCGGTTTGAATTTCCTTCCTTTTTTTTTAAGGCCAATCCCTGGCAACGCCGCATGTCTTGACTTTTAAATCCAAATGTATTAAATTTCGCCCCCAAACAGAAAAGAAGAGTCATGGCCATGGCTCTCTCTATACATTGTTGGCTTCCGCTGAAAGCTGAAAGCGATGGGTATGGCGGTGGTGATGATGTTGGCAATGGTAATAATAATGACGTCGGTGGTACACAGGTAAAGTGCCATTGGCATTGCCATAAATGTGCCATATATGTATGTACGCTTTCAGCGCTGGCTGCTGATTCTGATGCTTTGGCATCTGGCATGGCAGCAATTATTCAACAAAAGCTACTGACAATTATGGCACACCAGCCATACACACCACCAAAGAATGCCATATCCTTCCACCAAGCGTCCTGGAATGCCCCAGCCAAAGCATAGCTCAAATGATGGTCCTGACTGACTTTGGTTGGGTGGATTTGAAAAGTTGTCAGCTTACAGCAAGGACTTTAGTTTCACTCAATTACATTTGGAATAATTATAGATTTAAAATCGTATAAATGTCATTTCATGTAACATATCTTTACAAATATTTCCCATTCAAAGACATTGTTTCAGCTGCCTTTTTCTCGAGTCTTTCTCAGCCTTCATTAGTTCTTGATCGGAATGGAAAATCAAGCGAATTCCATGCGGGCTTCCCCCAAAGATATTTCATTCGATAATTAAGTGTAACATTTTTTGAAGTCACCCATGCTGGTAGCCCCTGAGAACTGCTCACCCAACCCTCGAAGGAAGACAGAGAGCCAGAGAGAGAGAGAGGGCAAGTTGCTTGAAGAACGAGACAGCCACATATGCAAACACACACACCTGGCTGTTAGATTTAGATGGTAAGACCGAAGTAACAACAAGGACGTGGCACAGGAGAAGGACCCGGGCTAGGGACACATGGGGGGGAGGAGTGAGCACATCTGGCATATATAACCACCGAAAACCCCCCTTTAACTTAACCCCTTCTGGCTCTTTCCCCCCAGAATGTCTGCGTATGCAAAAATATAATTTAACACACATTTGCGCAATTAGATTCATTCGTGCAGGATGAGTGGGAATGGTGGAAAAAGAGGCTGGGGAAAAAGGAGAAGCAGTCGCCTGACATACAAATGAATATCTATGAGTGCTGCTAGGAAAATATATACAGGCAGGGTTAGGGAAATAGCTATCGCAATAGGTAAATATAATATTAAGTTAGTGCTTAATATTACAAATACAAAAAGTATGAAATTAAAGCCTAAAATATAGTAACAAAAACAGGAGTATAAAACATACAATATACTTAACAGAGTCTGCAAACACTTAAAGAATCATAGTAGAGGAAATACGTTATGCACTAACATTGATAAATATTTATATAATAATATATATAAAAGTATTTACAAATTGTTAGTCTAAAAATTCCACTCAAACTGTAAGTAAGAGACTCTGTTCGTAGAGTACGAGGGGGATTGCATGTGTGTAAATGTCACAATTTGAATACATAAAATGCAAATAACGACACCGACAGGACCCAGGGACCCAAGGACTCTCCGTCTACCTTCCCCGTTCGCCATACCTCAACTCCTTTTTGCAGATTCCTTGGGCTAAAAAAAGGAATATAAATTGCTTCCAATGCAGAGACATCTATTAAAAGGACATAAAAAAGCATAAAAGCGGAAATGATGTATGGAGGGGAAGGTGGGTGCAACCCACCCAGCCAAGGACTCTGGCACATTCTCCACCCTTGCCAATTTAGCGAAAAGGAAAGTAGAATTCCCACCGAAAGGAGGCTGCTGCTCCTGCCGGCAACAACGACGACGACGACGACGACCTGTTGCCCCACATATTTTTGGCAGTGCTAATTTAAGCAATGCAGGTAAGTCAGACCCAGCTCCTGCTCCTGTCTCCTGCTCCTGCCTCCTGCCCGCAGAAATAATAAAATTTACACACTTGCAAATGCTGCCTGCTAGTCCCTGGATTTCCTCCTTTTTTTGCAGGTCCTTCTGCATGAAATATGCTGGGGCAGAAAATGCTTACAAGTGTAAACCACAGCCTGGGCACATGTAGACCTGTCAAGGTTCCTGCGGGAAGGAGCAGCGTGCACTGGGGGGGCGTGTCCCTGCCTCTTTCTCTCTTTCTCTCTCTCTCTCTGTAATTGTTTTTTATAAAATTTAATTTATGGCATTTTTGCACAGGCTGGCTAAAGGGGTGGCGGTGGCGGTTATGAAATTGAGGTGTACTGCACTTGAAACTTTTCCAGAATATTTTTTCATGTGCCAGTATGTGTGTGTGTGGTATTAAAATTTATTTGTATGACATTTTCTATATGCACAGGGAAAAGCGAAAAGGACAGCTTTACGCATTTCCCCCCAGGGAGAGCGAGCGAGAGCCTTGTGACAAATTTAACGCCCTGCACATCAAAAACTAAAAGCTACCTAAAAAAAATATATGTACAAACATATATATAAAAATATATACAAATTGACAGAATCGGGGCAAAGGTGTAAAAGAGAGGGGGCTATGGTATAAAAAGAGACAGGCTCACATACAGGCTTTGCCCTCGTATTACTATTGACATGATTTTAATGGCATTTCACGTTGAATTGTTCAAATTGGAAGGAGCAGACTTAATGGATTTAAATCTCTTCGCATATTTATTTGGCAAAAACAGAAACAAAACCCTCTAGTGAAAATTGTTTGCTTTACAAAATATATAAAAACATTAAGATGGAAAATGGAGTTTAATGTGTGTTCAGGTGTTTTTACTTATTTATAATATCAGCCGAATTAAGCTAAAATTCTTTAAAATCTTACAAGACCTTTTGTAATGTTAAGACCTTTTATATTAATATTTTCTATGCCAGAAAATCTCCCTTAAAAAAATTCTACAAGATTTTATATAATCTTTTTATACCCTTTCCAAGCATTATAATTTAAGTCAAGCTTATAAAACTATGAAGGAGATATTTCCGACCCTATAAACTATATATATTTTTAATCAGCATCAACAGGAGAATCGATTTAGCCATCTCCTGCGGAATAAAAATTTTTACCAAAATTTTCAAAATTTCAGAAGGGGTTACATCGTTAATATTTTAAAAAATGTATAAGATTTTGATATTTTTTAAATTTTATATCGAGTATGCAGATTTATTAACCTAATAAAAACTAACACAGGAAAGCTTTCCGAATTAAAATTAATGCTTTTTTGGCTTAGTTATAAGTGTTTTAATATTTGATTTGTCAAAAAAATTATCATATAAAAATATATCTACAAATTCTTTTAAAGAAAGCTATTATTTTAAGCTTAGGTCGATCCAATAATTTATTAGCAAAGGCATACAAACTTCAGCTTGCCGAAGTTAGCTCCCTTTCTTGTTTCCTAATGAATTATAAATATTAAAGGATTTTGTGCAATTATAGTCCAGATAGCTTTCGAATTTTTAATTTCATTTTGATACTCCTTTCTTTCAGTTCCTTTTCCCCCCTCCTGCTTTTCATCCTATATTTTTTTTTGTCCTTTCCGAGCCTCAACTTAACCTAGACCATGCCATCATTTGTTGTGGTCTGTAGAGTAACAATAAAAAAGTAGAAGGAAATAAATGAAATCTAATTGCCCTGCTCTGCGCCTCCCACCACGTTTTTTTTTCCTTTCCTTCCGGAATATTTTAATTAATTTCCCTTAGAGCCTCCAACCATTTATTTTCAGCTGCCTTCCTCCTGTTGGGAAAATTTGATTTCTAATTGCTCTGTCGCCTGTGTTTCAGTTAAGAGGAGAAAATGCTGAAAACCCGGCAGGGGGGAGGGATGGTGAAAGAAAAAGTTCTTTCATGTTTATTTATTCACTTTGATTATGGCAGAAAAATGTTGACGGCATGCCATCGCTTGGTTGCCATTTCAATTGTTTCCATGACAGAGTAAGGGGAAAGAGAAAGGGTGACAGCCCTATTTGTCACAGTCCTGGCAACCCTAGCACACGCAAGAAAATGGGGGGAAATTAATTGTAAATCTTTCTTTTGTATGACATAAACAAACTTTTATAGAAAATAGTTGATAAATATTTTAAAACAACTTTAAAAGTAGTTCTTTTTATAAGTTTAGGATTTTTTTTTTTTAAATAATTCAGATTCTATAATAATTTTTCTTTCAGTGCATTTATCTAACAATTGTTAAGGCAAAACCGAAAGGGGGCAGATTATTGGGGCACACGCACCTTGGGGGCAGAAATCAAAGTCGGATGCTTTGCCCACAAAACAGCCGAGAGGCACTTTAATGCTCAGGTTAAGTCACTTTCACCTCCACCCCTTTTACCACCCATTTCACCCACAATTTTCCACCCATCGCCCAACATCCTTGCTGCATATTTGCGGTTGCAAAACTGCTGCCTTGCTTTCAACTTTCGGCGCTTTTCCTTGGGTTTTGGGCTGGGGTTTTGGGTAAACTATTTCAGTTCAAGCGAGCATAAAACTGAAACTCGCCCCGGTAAGTGTGTCAAAAATTGTAGAAGCAACTGTAAAAATCCGCACACTCTACGGAAGATACGAGTTGGAGAACATGAAATCTTGAGATACTTGTACTTGCGGATAAGATACTCAAAGGGAAAATGTTCAAATGGGCGAGTAACTCATAAAACATTGATGATATACTAGCTCTAGTTTAAGCAGATCTTAATATAATTCAAAGAAAAGTATTTTTAAATGTAATTATAATATAAATATATATTATTGAAAACTTAAGATATATTCATTTATTTAGTTTAATTTTAAAATTTTGTCAGAAGCAACACAGTGTTTTCTGGCTTAGTTATGCGTTTTTTAAACTTTGATTCGAAAAAATAGTCATATAAAAACATTGATTAATGTCTAGTCAAAGAATGGGAATATTTTAAGCTTAATTATGATAGATTTTTGGTACCAGAGGGGTACATAAACTTCGGATACCGAAGTTATGCATGTTGTTGTATGCATTCTCAATAAGAAATAGCTCATTAACACTTTAAAACCACACAAAATTTTCGATAATATACCCTCATATAATTTCCTGTGATATTATGATTTTATAAAACTACATTCCTGTTAATACATTTTATTATGCCTTAATATCATAACCATATCTATCAGACCGCCATCCATATCTTGGCTCATCAATGCCGAAATTGCGTTACCTTGCCTATTAAAGCCCCATAAAGTGTTTTCATCCATAAAACCCAGGCCAAAGCAAGACTTTAATGATAGCTCTCGTCGTTAAGATAGCTCTACTCCCACATAGGAAAAGAACGATATGAAAATAAAAACTTGCAACAGATGAAATTGCCAAATAAATATGAAGGAATTTCGAAAACATGTGCACAATCAGAGGGAGCAAAGGAAAATGGCTGGGAAAATAACAACAATGCCCGGCATTGACACCGAAAAATTGTTCAGCGAAAAGTAAGTCACGGGGAGTGCATCGCAAAAAAAAAAGAAAAAAACAAAAGAAAATCAGGAAAAGCTGAAGGAGGAAGCATGGCAGAAAGCATAACAGAAGCCAAGGAAAATTGCAGAAAGAAAGGCGGAGCGAAAACACTGAGCTTTAAAAGTCCAACAACATATATATTTGTTTATTTGTATCTATAAAGTGCTCCTAAAAATATATATTAAAAGAAAACAAAAAACTAAAACCCAAATAAGCTCTCTATTGATTAGCCAGCAATTAATTAAAATTTATTTTAGTTTAAGCCATAAAAGAAAAGAAACAACAGACACAAATTGGAGTTCAAAAAATGTGTCACCCACGCACTCAGAGAAATGGGAGAGAAGGAAAGTCAGTGAGTGAGAGAGAGAGAGTCGGAGAAAATTTCCCAAACTGACCCAGTGAGGAAAATGAGAGAGAGAGCACTGAAAAATTGAGAGAGTTTGTGCTGTGGTGAATTTTGGAGTCTGCAAAGCGTCAGAGAAAACTCACCAGAGGCAACAGCTGTCGCTGTTCTCTCGAAAATCTTACCTACAAACAGAGACACACTCACACACACACACACACTCACACACACACTGAGGCGAAAGGAAAATAAGGAAAAACACTGAAAGGACTGCCACAGTTTTTCCTGGCTCTCTGCATCCCATGCGGTGCATTGTTCGACTGACTTCACTTTTGAGGGTTTTCCACATCTCGTCTCGAAACATTTTTCGTAATTCGAATGTATATTCAAACGGTTCCCCCCATTGTCTCAGCATTGATTTAATGAGTTTTCCTTATTTTGGTGTGAAGTCCTGCGGCGCTCCTTCAGTCACTTTCCCGCTGGGCCTAAGGGCATTATGGTAGCCGTCAAACTCGCACCTTCCCAACGCGAATCGCAACCGATCGGACACAATCGACTCGTTTCGAGTCACACTTTACGGCTGCTGGACATGCACTGGGCAAAAAATATCATAACCAAATAATAATTAAGGAAAATAATTAACAGATGAATTTCTCAAAGAAAAAGCAAAGATTTGAGACATTTTTAATGCTTTTTAATGGTAGAATCCTTGTAAAACGTAGTTGGTTTATTGATCTTTTATTTATTAAGTTAGTTCTACGTTAAGGAAAAATTTCTACATAAAGATATTATATGACATAATATTATTATACATATTTTATATATGTTTAGCAATTTTTTTTCTAGATTATTATCCCTTTTTTTAAGGAATAAGCTTGAATGCATAGTTTTTAGAATTTATTAAATCAAGAAGAAATTGCAGCTACCCAAAAAAGTTCATAGGAAATAGCAGCTTGATTGACTTGATTTTTTTTTCGCACATTTCCAAAACATATATATTTTTTTTCGAGTGCACATACACCATAACGCTCGCTGTCGCAAGGACTCACACAGAGGACAGCAAGGAGTCCAACAATGCCAGAGTGCCGTCTTGATTGACAGTTAAATGTCAAGCTAAACAGTGTGAAATCTCCAGGATTGAGGACAAAGGCAACACTGATTGCTAGGCGCATTGCCAAATGCCTTCGTATTGTTTTCCCCCCCACCCTGCCTCCCAGCCTGCCTGCAGGAGCAACCAGCTAGCCAGAGCCTTTTGTTTCGATCGCAATTTTCACGACAGAGAGAGAGAGAGAGAGACAGCGGAAAAATCAAGCCCAAAGGTGCAGGCAACTATATAGCCAGGGCACGGCCATAAAAAAAAAACCAACTGTCCAACAAGCAAAGTTAGATTGAATCGTTGGGAAATTGACACTTTCTCCTCGGTCCCTGCGAGGGGTGCGGGTATTCGAAATTTATGAAATTCGAGTAGCCGTAGCCTCTAGTTATGAAGAAAACGCTCCCGACATCGACGAAAATTGCTGGGTGATTTGTGGGGCAGGATAACGAGGGTTTTTGGGAGGGAGGGATCGGGGGGAAATGCTTTGACAGCAGGCACAGACCAAAAGTCAGAAAACTGAAAACTCCAGGGAACTCGGAGCGGAAATCAGAAGATTATAGAGCAGCAGCGAATGCTGAATAAATTCATATTGTTATGGATAGAATTTCACATTTTCACTTTCAATTGTTAGCAAACGATTCACAAGGACTTCTTAAGATGAAAACAATGCAAAAAGGTGTCAAATTTGGGATAAGATCTGTATTTATGATTGTGATAAAAAATTTCACACATTTTTTATAAGATCTAAGGTCTTGCAGGAGGCAGGATTTATGTCTTAAATCATTTAATTTATTTTAGAAAAATCTGCGCTATATAAATTAATTTTAAATACATAAGTTCACAGTTGAAGTATGATTAAACAATGTATATTTTCTTCTAATAAAACTAGTTAAAACTTATCTCTTATATTTTATTTAGTTTATTTTTAATGAAAAAGATTTTCCCAATGAAAAGAGTACACTATCCCCTTATCCTTTGATCCTTTATCTGCTTTATTTCACCTGTTTTCCTATTTTATCCTAACCCATAATGAACTTTCCCATGCAAAGATACTTTCTTATATTAAAATCTCACTAGATTTTCCCAGCACTGATCAAGGCTGTAGTGTTCTTTCAAAGACAGTTGCAAGTGCTAATCCAAATTGTAGACATCTTGAGAGTTAACCATCTCATCTTAGGCCACTTTCTTCTTATTTTTTGTCCCTGCACATCCAAGCCACTTTGTTGGGTAAACAGTGGCAAATTCTCAACACTTTTATCTGAGATTGAAGGGGAAACATAAATAGCCTCTGAGCGGAAGCGGGGCATTCAAGTATCCGTGCACTCCTTCGTATCTCTGGGAATCGCAGTGCAAAAGTCCGGTCCCAAGCCCCGGGCCCCGGGGCTGTCATCTCGATGGAGATATTATCTAATTCCATATTCCCACTCCTGCATCCTGCGGAGCAGACCAGATCTCAATGCAAAATCCAATAGTCATGCACACATACACAATCCGCAATTGAAGAAGATTGAGGGGATTGAGGAATTGAAAGGAGACTCCAAGGTAAACACTTGCGGATGTTCGGGATTAGTTGTGGTGGTGGTCCAGTTCGCCAGTGTCCTTCGGTATTTGCTTTAAAAGGGACATTTTACAGCCATCGGCAATTCATCTTGTTTCTTTCTTTTGCCCGGGCAAAGGAAATACAAAATTTTGTTTGTCAGCTCGCTAGCCGATTCCCAAATGTCTTTATGAGCCTTGTGCATTGTCCTTTTTTTATACATATATTTTTTCCTTTACTTTTCAATTTTTCTGCTGGAGCGGAAGCAGGAAGCACTTCCATGTAGGTAAATGTCAAGTCAGCCCAGTTGGTTGCAGTTTTTGTCGTATGTTTTTGTCCATCAATTGTTTACATTTCGGCGTATTTTGACAACTAAATTGGTGGGCGAAGGACTTCATCTAGTTTTCCACAATCTCTATTTCCCACCCAAGGTGAGCCACCCAGCCGGCCGTTCCTTATAAATTAAATGTCAACCCCTCGACCTACCGATTTCAGGCGAGGCCACATGTTCGATTTCCGGCTGCCACCTTTTCATAACCCACAGAACTGTGGCCAGGACTTTTATGTGAACTGAACTGAACTGGACTGGACTCGACTGGCTGTGGATGTGGACCGTCTTGAAGGTCGACCGGGCAATTACTTGGCTCAGAAACCCAACTGCTGCAATTCCAGCTACTGCTTTTTTCCTCTACGCTTCCTTTTTCGACTCGTCGTCCTTGGCTTGTGCAATTTTCTTTGGGCACAACTGTCATTATGGACTTTGGTCAGGCTACATTCAAGATTTGTTGCAATATATATTTCGCCCAGGCTGGGGCGGGGAGGGAAGGGGGTAAACCGCAGCCTCCCCCCTGAGCCCGGCATGTGTAAAGATATTTTTCCAATAAAAATTGGGTTAGTTGAGGAATTTCCGTATATTAAATATTATTTATCATGGTTTTATAGCTTCAACTTGTTCAAATTGAAGACCTTTATGGGAGAGCTTTAGTTTTGGCAAAGGTTTTTGATTTTACAAGGATATATAATGATTTTAAGAATATAAAGGCAATCGAATTTATCCCCAAAATATTACAAAAGCCTAGGAACTTGTATTTATTTTTTTATAATTAAATTAAATTAGCTTACATTTGGGAAAATATTTTACAATAATACAAATGGTTATTTCACTTTTATTTGCTTTAATTCTCAAATCTCCAGCAAGTTGACAGCTTCCCGCTTGACGTGTGTCAGCTAAATGTCACTATATTCTATTAGATATTTTTTACAAGTGTATTTAGAGATTAAGGGGCAGCAGCAGCATCCCCCCACTAAATGACAGACACTTTTTATCCTGTCTGTTATCTTTCGGATACGAATACTCGGACTTGCAGTTGGGACAGATAGCCTAGGAAAATTTTTAGCTTTAGTTTGCTGCTAATGAGCAATTCATGTCAATTGCTAATTAGTACGCCGAAGATTCCTATCCGCCTGTCTGAGCTGCCCGAAATGCCTCAGTGACTGACTTATCCTACTATCTGGCCATTTTTATGGCCCAAAGAAGCTCCACGACTGCGAGACACAATGGCCGAGAAATTAGCAAACCCATGGCAAGATAAGTCAATTAGGTTTGGCTTTATAGCTGCTGCCAGTGAAAACAAAAGGAGCAGAAAAATAAAGACAGGCTGGGCTGGCAGGATGGCAAGGAAAGTCGAAGGAAAACCAAATCAAATAAAATGAGGCCAAAATAAAGGCAACAATTAATAAACGCAAACAGAGTGAAAGAGAAACGACAAACGAGGACGAGCCAAAGCTGCCCCGCAAAAAGGATACGGGGAAGGAAGATGTCTGATTTCTGTGGGTGGAAGGATGGCATTGAGTGGCTCCACTGGGTGGGTTTGATGGGGGGAAGGACAACCTGGGTGGCTCTGTGACGTGTATGGGCAATTTAAGCTGGCATCGGACAAGCAACTGACAGGAGGCAACCGAGTCCTGATGCTCTTGTTACCGTGACTGAGACCTGCGGCCCCCAGAGACGCAATTGTTACATTTAATTGTGATTTTTGTCCTGGATAGAAGGAGAGAGCGCAATAGGGAGCTGTCCCCCTGCCACACCTCTGACTACATTGAAAGGAAATTTGAAGAGAATTTATGGTTTTTCCTAGTTAATTTCCATGCCTGTAAATGAGTATTTGTCATTGAAAATTACCAGTAAAAAATATATATTTACTGGTAATAGTTTTCCTATGAAATTATCGTTAAAAAATAAATAATTGTAGTCCATGTAATTATTCTCAGTGCTTCCGTAAAGCTGCTTGGGCGCCATAAAATATGCAACCGCTTTCTTTTTTTTTTGGGTGGTCCTGGCTCTCTCCCCCGTTGGCTTTGAGTGAAAGTAATCCGAAATGCTGTCATTAGGCCGAGTCCAGAGCCACAGAGCCATAATTAAGATTGACTTGAAAGCCGTCCAGGCGTCAGGCTAATACCACGGCAAGGACATCCTCCACTATATCCACCAGCAACACCAATCCAATCTCCCGCCTGAGAGTTATGGCTTTGTCGAAAAGTGGACTCCGCTCTTCGCCCAGACTCCCGTTTTATCTTGTGGGTCATTTCTCATAATTTTCCACAGCTCGAGAATTATTGCAAAAGTTAATATTAATGACGTTGATGAAAATCTTGTCATTCGTGTGACCAAAAAAAAAAAGAGAGTGAAAGAAACCTTCGTTATGGAGCACATAAATAAAGGAGCTGCGACCAGGACCATGGACAAAAGCCAGAAGCGTTCACCAAATTGATAACCACCAAAAAAAAGAAGAATAAGACCGGCAAAGAAATATTCCTCCTTGGTTGCATGTGCCGCTCTGCCACCATACAAAGGAAAAGCGAGCCACAAAAACCTCGTCCTTGCCGCCATTTACATTTGAAAGAGCCTGCGAAGGCCCCAAGGTGAGGAAAATGAGGGTCACACTGCCAAAAAATATATATAATATTACTAAAAATATTACTAGGCGTAGATAAATGCTTGTGAGTAGCAAGTGGGAACTATAGAATATTTCAAGAATAATAAAAAATAATTCTTTAAATATTGCTTCTAATAATTCTTAATAAATTCCTCTTGTAGTATAATTTGCTTTGCTTTTTAAGAAGAGTTTTTGTGTTTTTCATTTTTTGAAATATTTCTACTTCCTCTTGTTCTAATATTTCTACAAAAATTTACCAAATTTATAGTTCGCCTTTATAAAACAAATATTAAACCATTTTCCCTCTGTGCAGGAGGCTTATTAGACTTGGCTGCTGTTCGTGGCGCTGCTGCTGGTGATATAATTTTAATAACTTACATAATATATTCTTTTGTGTGGCCAAGCCACATAATTGTTAGAAACATTAGGCAAATCATTAGCCCAGCACGAATGTGGGTGGGCGGCGGCTGGCTGACGCAATTTGCTAGAAATGTTTTTGTGTGTTTGCCTTCGTTGGCGACAAAAATATCCGTAGCCACATACCCATGGATATGGGTAAACTTTCCAGTCGGCTAAGGAAAATTACTCATAGATAAAAGTGCCGGCCCCGGGGCAGCTGTTTTTCTTGGGAATTAGTCGCGAAAGACGGAGTGTTTTCATCGAGGTTACTTTTGGCCAGGCGCAATCGCTTTTCAGTTTCATAGCAGCGATCCATCAATATATATTTGCCTTTCAAACAAAAATATTAAACAGAGGCCGAGGTTAACAAAAAGAAATCAGGAACAAAAGGAATAGGAAACCATTATAAATTAACCCTTGGAATATATATATATTTTTGATGGATGATTTTCTTTGAGGAATTTCTGACATTTCTTGGGGCAGTAAGAGCAGGTAAAGTGTCCTTAGGCATGAGAACTCTTAACCCAGTGTAGGATTTATACATTTTTTAAAATTTTTACTTCTTTATAAAGTATATATTTAAATAATTTTGTATATATTATTTACAGCAGAATACTGCTGCTAAGAATTTAAATTTTTTAAATATTTTATACTTAATCTCCATTAACCAAAAGTAAGCCAAACTTGCATAACTTGAAAAGCAAACAAATCAGCCTAAATCCACACACACACACTCAAGAGCACCCACAGGACCTTTAACAACGGTCCCCATAATGCGGATCCATAATCATTATCATTAACCTGATGGCAGAGACAGTTTTTTGGGCTAACGAAAAAGAAGTCATGAAGCCACAGGAATTGCTACATGAGGCGCAAACAAAACAGTTTAATTAAAATTATTATTGTAATTTAATGGAATGTAAGGAATTATTATTTTCATACGCTGCCAGAGGAGCAGCAAAAGCAGAGAGAGCGGAAAATGGCAAAAGGACCTCCTTCACACACACACGCACACACACATGCACACGGCATAAAAATAAATTACGTTTGTATGAAGATTGGCGCTGGCCCATGCACATCATATATTTTCATTATCAAAACAGAGACAGCAACGAAGTTGCGGCGGGGGGTGCGGCTATATCTCCGATTCGGCGGCAAAAAAATAAAGGATATACGAAGGAAGGACGAACCCAAAAAAACAACAAAAAAATAAAAGAAAATACGAACCAACGCCAGCTGTTTGATGCGATTAGATGAGGCGAGAGCACAAGAGTTTCCCAGCATCCATTCGGGCAGAGCGAATTTCCCTTTCGACACGCTCTCTGCTCGACGCTCTCTCGCCGGAGAGTTTTCCCGACCGTGCAGAGCCGAAAGGCTCACGCTTTCCCAGCTCGCTTCGGCTCGCCCGCTCGTGTTCTCTATTTAAAAGAGAAGTTGCGCACGTTGCGGCAGTCAGTCGAAAGTCAGCCAACGTGCGCGTTACATTACCAACCGGATACCGATCGGGGCTGCACCGCACTCGAGTCCCACAGAAAAAAAAAAACAAACCACACACACAAGAAATTGGGTTCAGCCGAAAAAAAAGTGATAATAAAATTGGAAATTAAAATTCATCAGAGGTTCCTACCAGACGCGACGCGAGTTTCGAAACGAAAAGCCCGGAACGAAAAACCAAAAACGAAAAATAGGAAAATTTAAATATTAAAACCTACACCGAAAAGTGCTATAAAATGTGCCGGGTGTAACAACAAGAGAGATTGCGAGAGAGAGAGATAGAGAGAACATAATTAACTAACGAAAGAAAATTTTTGGAAAAATCTGAAGCCTGAAGCTGTGGGAGCACAAGCCGAAAATATGTGCGCAGACTTTTCCTTTGCCAGCCAGTGGAATTGATTTTCTTTTCGTTTCTCCCACAATCCCACAACAACTCCCCTCCTCCGGTCCACCTTTTCCGGTCCAAAGAGTCCGAGTGGCCAACATGATCTACTATACGCTACTACTCCTCCTTGTCCTGCCCGGGATCCTGGCCCAGGATCAACAGCAGCAGCAGCAGCAGCAGCACACCACGGAGTCCCTGTCCAGCAAGCACCAGCAGCAGTCACACTCCAATGCCATAATGGGCGAGGCCGGTGTCTCCAATACCCAGTTGATGCAGCCCGCCACTCCGGCGAGAACCCTGCGTCCTTTGAGCTCCGGCTCTGGCGGGGATCAGGCGCTGTACGATGCCCCCGATGACTGCCACTTTATGCCAGCCGCTGGCCTGGATCAGCCGGAGATTGCGCTCACCTGCAACCTGCGAACGGTGAACAGCGAGTTTGACACAACGAACTTTAGCGTGATTCCCGCGGAGCACACGGTGGCCCTGCACATCCTCTGCAACGACGAGATCATGGCCAAGAGTCGGCTGGAGGCCCAGTCCTTTGCCCACCTGGCCAGGCTCCAGCAGCTGTCCATACAGTACTGCAAGCTGGGACGCCTGGGTCGCCAGGTGCTCGATGGCCTCGAGCAGCTGAGGAATCTCACGTTGCGCACCCACAACATCCTTTGGCCAGCCTTGAATTTCGAGATTGAGGCGGATGCCTTCTCGGTGACCCGGAGGCTGGAGCGTCTGGATCTGAGCTCCAACAATATCTGGTCCCTGCCGGACAACATCTTTTGCACTCTGTCTGAGCTGTCGGCTTTGAATATGAGTGAGAATCGCCTGCAGGATGTCAATGAGCTGGGCTTTCGGGATCGCAGCAAGGAGGCCTCGCCGAGTGGCTCCACCGAGTCCAGTTCTACCACGGAGTCGGCCAAGAAAACTGGTGGCAGCAGTAGCATCACCAGCTGTTCCTTGGACCTGGAGTACTTGGATGTGAGCCACAATGACTTTGTTGTCCTGCCCGCTAATGGCTTTGGCACTTTGAGGCGCCTGCGAGTCCTGTCGGTGAACAACAACGGCATCTCGATGATTGCAGACAAGGCACTCAGTGGCCTGAAGAACCTGCAGATCCTGAATCTCAGCTCCAACAAAATCGTGGCCTTGCCCACGGAGCTGTTTGCCGAGCAGGCCAAGGTCATCCAGGAGGTGTACCTGCAGAACAACTCGATTAGTGTCCTGAATCCGCAGCTCTTCTCGAACCTGGACCAGCTGCAGGCCCTGGATCTGTCGATGAACCAGATAACCTCCACCTGGATTGACAAGAACACCTTTGTGGGTCTGATCCGCCTGGTTCTGCTGAACCTCTCCCACAACAAGCTGACCAAGCTGGAGCCGGAGATCTTCAGTGACCTGTACACCCTGCAGATTCTGAACCTGCGTCACAATCAGCTGGAGAATATAGCGGCCGATACCTTTGCTCCCATGAACAACCTGCACACACTGCTGCTGTCCCACAACAAGCTGAAGTATCTGGACGCCTATGCCCTGAACGGCCTGTATGTCCTGTCGCTCCTGTCGCTGGACAACAATGCGCTGATTGGCGTGCATCCGGATGCCTTCCGCAACTGCAGTGCCCTGCAGGACCTCAATCTGAATGGTAATCAGCTGAAGACGGTGCCTTTGGCACTGCGGAACATGCGGCATCTGCGGACGGTGGATCTGGGAGAGAATATGATTACCGTGATGGAGGACAGTGCCTTCAAGGGACTGGGAAACCTGTATGGACTCCGCCTGATTGGCAACTATCTGGAGAATATCACAATGAACACGTTCAGGGATCTGCCCAGCCTGCAGATCCTGAATCTGGCCAGGAATCGCATTGCCGTTGTGGAGCCCGGTGCCTTCGAGATGACCTCCAGCATACAGGCCATCCGCCTGGATGGCAACGACTTGAATGACATCAATGGCTTGTTCAGCAACATGCCCTCCCTGCTCTGGCTGAACATCTCCGACAATCGCTTGGAGAGCTTCGACTATGGCCATGTTCCCGCCACCCTGCAGTGGCTGGATCTGCACAAGAATCGCCTGAGCTCCCTGTCCAATCGCTTTGGCCTGGATGCCGAACTGAAACTGCAGACCCTGGACGTGAGCTTCAATCAAATCCAGCGCATAGGACCCGGCTCCATACCCAACTCCATAGAGCTGCTGTTTCTGAATGACAACCTAATCACAACCGTGGATCCGGACACCTTCATGCACAAGACCAACCTGACCCGGGTGGATCTCTATGCGAATCAAATAACCACGCTGGACATCAAGTCGCTGAGGATCCTGCCCGTGGGGGAGCATCGTGCCCTGCCCGAGTTCTACATCGGCGGCAATCCCTTCACCTGCGACTGCAACATTGACTGGCTGCAGAAGATAAACAATGTGAATCACATCACCTCCCGCCAGTACCCGAGGATAATGGATCTGGAGACCATATACTGCAAGCTGCTGAACAACAGGGAACGCGCCTACATTCCCCTGATTGAGGCCGAGCCCAAGCACTTCCTGTGCACCTACAAGACCCACTGCTTCGCGGTGTGCCACTGCTGTGAGTTCGATGCCTGCGACTGCGAGATGACCTGCCCCACGAACTGCACCTGCTTCCATGACCAGACCTGGTCCACGAACATCGTCGAGTGCTCCGGTGCCGGCTACTCTGAGATGCCGCGTCGCGTGCCCATGGACACCACCGAGCTGTATATTGATGGCAACAACTTTGTGGAGCTGGCGGGTCACTCGTTCCTGGGCCGCAAGAACTTGGCTGTGCTGTATGCCAACAACTCGAACGTGGCCCACATATACAACACCACGTTCAGTGGTCTGAAGCGCCTGTTGATCCTGCATTTGGAGGACAACCACATCGTCAGCCTGGAGGGCAACGAGTTCCATAATCTGGAGAACCTGCGGGAGCTGTACCTGCAGTCCAACAGGATAGCCAGCATTGCCAACGGCAGCTTCCAGATGCTGAGGAAACTGGAGGTCCTGCGACTCGACGGCAACCGCCTGATGCACTTTGAGGTCTGGCAGCTGAGCGCCAATCCCTATCTGGTGGAGATTAGCCTGGCGGACAATCAGTGGAGCTGTGAGTGCGGCTACCTGGCGCGGTTCCGCAACTACCTGGCCCAGAGCTCCGAGAAGATTGTGGACGCCCCGCGGGTGAGCTGCATCTACAACAATGCCACCAGTGTGCTGAGGGAGAAGAACGGCACCAAGTGCACCCTGCGCGACGGCGTGGCCCACTACATGCACACCAATGAGATTGAGGGACTGCTCCCACTGCTCCTGGTGGCCACCTGTGCCTTTGTGGCCTTCTTCGGCCTGATCTTTGGTCTGTTCTGCTATC
Source organism: Drosophila bunnanda (assembly GCA_035046265.1). NCBI lineage: Eukaryota > Metazoa > Arthropoda > Insecta > Diptera > Drosophilidae > Drosophila > Drosophila bunnanda. The sequence goes on from JAWNOB010000075.1 coordinate 14,092,765, forward strand.
GCCATGAGCTGAAGATGTGGGCCCACTCCACCAGCTGCTTGATGAACTTTTGCTACAAGACGCCGCGGTTCGTTGACCAGCTGGACAAGGAGCGACCCAACGATGCCTACTTTGCGTACAGCCTGCAGGATGAGCACTTTGTCAACCAGATCCTGGCCCAGACCCTGGAGAATGACATTGGCTACCGGCTGTGCCTGCACTACCGGGATGTTAACACCAATGCCTACATCACGGACGCCCTCATCGAGGCCGCCGAGAGTGCCAAGCAGTTCGTGCTGGTCCTGTCCAAGAACTTCCTGTACAACGAGTGGAGCCGGTTCGAGTACAAGAGTGCCCTGCACGAGCTAGTGAAGCGCAGGAAGCGCGTGGTGTTCATCCTGTACGGGGATTTGCCGCAACGCGACATTGACATGGACATGGGCCACTACCTGCGAACGAGCACCTGCATTGAGTGGGACGACAAGAAGTTCTGGCAGAAGCTGCGCCTGGCCCTGCCCCTGCCCAATGCCAGGAGCAATAACAACAAGCGAGTGGTTGCCGGCTGCCTGTCGGGACGCACTCCCTCGGCGAACATGTACGCCACAAGCCACGAGTATCAGGCCACGAATGGGGGCGTTATACCGCCGCCCTCAGCCCGCTATGCGGACTGTGGGGGCAACAACTATGCCACGATTAACGAGTGCGGAGCCACTGGGGGACGCGGCTACAAGGCCATTCCCACCTCGGCCTCGGCGGCGGCGGCTGCCTGCAAGTTCAACACCATGAACCAGCTGTCCAAGAAGCAGCAGCGGGAGCTCAGTGTGGCCGGCATGGCCAAGACGCTGGAGCATCAGCATCATCACCACCATGTCGCCTCCGCCATGCCCGGCCAGAGGAGGAGCCAGCATGAGTACGCGGTGCCCAGCTACCTGCCCACTGTGGGTGGAGCAGCGCCTGCCTACGACAGCGTGGACTATGCTAAGCAGCAGCAGATCCGGAACAATGCCAACTGCGAGTGCATCAATCTGGGCACAGGCAGCGGCACCGGGAAGCGGTCGCAGCTGGTGAAGAGCGCCGCCTCCGGGCTGCCCTCCAGCTTCAGCTCGAACTTTGTGGCGCCCGGAGGCGCCGTGCCCGGCGGGTACAACTGCAAGAAGGGGTGCACGTGCAACGGCGACGATGACCTCCTTTGCAACTGCGCCGGCGGAGGTGGCTCCATTGGGGTCAACCTGCTGGAGAGCGGCACCCAGAGCAGCGTGACCATGAGCAGCAGCAGCAACAACAGTCGCCAGCCGGAGCTGACGCACTACGAGTCCAACTTGAGCCTCAACGACGACGACGAGGACGAGGATCTGGATCAGCAGAAGAACCTGTGGGCGTAACGGGGTTAAGCCCGGGTTCGGAGGGGGTTAAGAGGAGGACGAGACAAAACCAGCAGGAGACAGACTGCGCAACCAGTGAATTTATAAAACTTAAAGCGAAACCCTAAAGCATAACACTATAAATAACTATAAATTAATGGGAATACGAAGGGAGGAGCCGGCCAGGCGTTAGCATACTTTTTGGGATGGTTCAAACAGACTGATACTTTTAGTTCTTGAAGTAAATTAACAAATCGATACGAATCCGTGTAAATATTCCCCAAGGTATCCTTGAGATTTAAATAATTTAAACATTGTAAAAAACTAAACGGACTAAACGGTTTTTATATATATAAATAGGGGCCTGTACATAGTTACGAATATGCTAATATTTAATTGCCTAATTTATTTAATATTACATACCAACCGCAGATATATAAGCAAACCAATGTTGAATGAAAATAAAAATACGAGAAAGAAAAACCAAACAAAATGAAAAAGAGCATCCCCAATCATTTGCAACTCTCCACAGACTCCTCAAACACCACCAAATGCCATCATCAGATAGCCAGGAAAATTAATTAGCATGTAAGGAAATTGTACGATAAACATCAACCAACACCCGAAAGGAGCAAAGGGACGAACAGAAAATTGGCAGAAAATAATGCTGCAAACAATAAAAAGTCATAATAATAGCTGCGATGAAAACACAGGCGCACCACATCATACAGAAGGGAGAGAACTATATATATATGAATAAAAATAATAATATTAATAGCTGACACTCAACGAATTGAAAATAAAATTATAGTAAATCATACCCACTCCCTGACACATTTCCGACTCTGTTATGGCGATGCGATAATGATGAGGAGCTGCCGTTGATAACAATTAAGCTCCCAAACGAAGCCCGATCGGGGAAATGTGAATACGAATGCGATTCAACGCAGTTTGGGGCTTAATGCTCTCATATTTTTTCATTTAAATAACACCACACACAGCGCCAGTAATGTTCAGCATAAAAAGTAGGGATTTATGGAGAGCCTGGAAAGCAATTACAATTTACAACGACGACTCTGACACTATGTTGAGCTACTTTTTGTAACATTCCCAGAATGATTTCAATATATTCTGAATAGAATTTGCAAAAAGTAATATTCATTTCATTAGAATTTAATGTTCAACCATTGTTTCCTTGCGTTAATTCCTAAAGTAAACTGCCTATTTATGCAATTGTAATTTGTTATTCAGCCGCATCAATTGGTTAAAGAAACTGTCAGGAAATGCGAAATAAAACCAAACAAACAACCAATGGGGCATATTTTCAGGCTGTCCTTCGTTTTTATTTTTTACTGATATATTGTTCGTTGTCCGTTGCTCATACAAAGCATTTAATGAAATTATTTAATGGCATGCCATTAAAAACAACAAAAGAGCAAATAGGAACAACGGCAGTGTATTGATTGAAAATGAAGCAAAAATAGCGGCGGCAGCAGGAAAGGGAACATTATTATTATTTTCCATACATTTTTTTTCATTAAGCAAACAATAAACAAAATATACATGAATAAATAATATTTTCGCATGTCTGACTGCGAAATGTACATATATAAATACTTATATAAATGTACACAACAAGTTTCATGAATTGAATACAAGAAAAAAAGAAAGCCAGATACCAAGAGAATTTATTAAAAAACTAAAACAAGTGAAAAAAACACCAAAAACAGCAGCAAAACAAATGGCCTAAAACAATTGAGATACTACTAATAAATAATCACTAAGCATTACGAAATATAAACGGAACAGGCAGAAATTATAAAATAATATTCAATTTTTTTAGTTACTAAGTTTTGTACAGAATAAAGTCCCAGCAAGCAAAAAAGTTACTCGCAAAAGTTTTAGCTAAATTTAAATAAGCAAGAACATCCGATGGCAATAAATTGCCATTAAAAATAAAAACATTTCACTTAAAACCAATTAAGCCCAATTTTAAATCTCCATTTTATAGAATTCACTAAAAACGAAAGCAAACCAAAGTATTACCATTTAAAGTTTGAACATTTCAAGTCACGATTAATAATTTTCTCAACACACACATTCATTCCCACTCACAAGCAAATGCAACGGCGGAAAAAGTGACAGAATATATCCGATAAATATGGATATGAAGTACTTTATAAGATTTTTGTGTTCCTAAATGCCACTTACGCAAATTAATAACAATTTCTATGTATACATAAATATATGCGGAATATTAAACGGAGGCAGAGCAGGTCTGTGAACACCTAGTATATTTCTCATTTTGACAATTTTCGTTTTGAAAATGAACAAGGCCCATTATTTAGTGTGTAAGTGAAAATTTATTTTAAATAATCGCAAAAAAACTAAATGAACAAGAGGAGGAAACATAGACTTAATGAAGTCGAAAAAGAAACAAAACAATATGAAAGTCAAGCAACAATAATAAACAGATTTATTTCAAAAATTGAAACGGATAGAGTGTTTTTATTACGAGAAGGGGAAGAAGACTGGTTTCAATTATAATTTTATAAATATTTTGCCCAGCTTTATTTCAGTTATTAATCCGTATTTATTGAGACTCCTTTCAACGTTCAACCTTAGGCTCCCCGCTGTTCTTTGTGGCTTTTGATGATGTCAGAAACAGTCGAGCGAAATCTTTTGTTTAGCTTTATTCCCACAATAAATCATACATACGGATTGGAACTGGTAATCAGTGCTAAAATAATAATAAACCCCTGTTAAATGAATCCCCGAGCACAGATGAAGCTCCCAGCTCTCTGTCTGCGACTCGCTTTGTGTCCGTGACTGTGTGTGGCGAGTGTGTTTGAATGCACTTTGAGTGCATTTCGCGTGCCACTTGATGAAACCGCAAGCAATTCATATTCATATGAAAAGTGCTCAGCAAACATATGAATACACAAGAGAAAACTCTTGCAAAGAATTTTCTTTAATTAATTAATATTTTGATGTGATAGTTTTTGGATTAATCAAAGTTTAAAAATATAATTAACATTTATATGGAATTTGTTGGTAATACCCACATTTAAAAATATCTTAAATAAGTCAAAACAGCATTTATTTCAATTCGGAAAGTATTTTTGTGTAAGTTTTTCTGAGGTTAAAAAAAACTGTATACTTAATTTAAAATTTAGTGAAATTAATTTTTTTTTTATCAATTTTTAAAAATTTTAACGATGCTACCCCTTATAAAATTTTGAAAAAATGGTTAAAATTTTTGTTCTTAAGAAACATAGCTAAATCTACTCGGCTGTTTGTGGTGATCAAGAATATATACGATTTATAGGGTAGGAAATGACTCCTTCACTAGGAAAACTCTGGCCAAAATTAATATATCCTTTAAGGATATTATTATTTTTTTTTAATACATTCAATACATTCCTAGTACCTAGATATTTTTCCCTGTGCAACGACACGCATTACGCAATGACATTCCCCTTTCTCCCATTCCTTTCATCGGACACTCGACTCCTGTCCCTGTTCCTGTTTATCCTTCCTGTCCAGCCGAGGTGTCGGCACGCACTTTTACATCGAGTGGACAGAAAAGTGGAGACAGGCACGAGGGCGGGGGGCGGAGGGGCTCTGACCACACCCATTTTGGCCTGGCTGGCGTTATCCTCGCAACAGGATAACATGCACTATGCATGCAGCTCAGTGCGGGATTAAGAGGACGCACACACACAAAATTTAATTTCACATAATTGCTTTTTCCAAAGTCCATTTAAATTATAATGCCTGCAAGGGGGTTGGGGCCTCATAGCGAGGGGGCTGGGCCGGGGTCCTGCCACTGATGCATATTTATGGCATACGCAGACAGTCGTCGATGAATTGGTATTCCTTTGATTTGTTGCTCCTGCATTCCTCGAATGCAGCCGCCAGCCAGGGCCATTGCAGTTGCAATTAGATAGAATTTTCCATCATCGGCAATAATTCACGGAGCTGGACATATTTTTTTCCCGCAGTTGATTTTCCTTTTTTTTTTCTCTCCGTGTTTGTGTTACAGTTGAGTTTATTAATGCAATGCAATTAGTGAAAATTTGTCAGTTAATGGCAGCCAACAGCAACCAAATAAATAATCCCGCCCGCCTCTCCGTTTCAATTTTAATGCGTTTTAGCAATAAATAATAAGGCACAACACAAATAAACACACAGGCATGGAAGATAGCGAACAAATTAATGCATTTTCTATGGCAAAAGCTCATTAATAAATTGCCAAAATTAAAAGCTTTTTATTTTATCAGCATAGGAATACTAAAAACACTATGTGGGTGACACAAATTAAGCCAACTAAAACAAGGACGTGGCAAATAAACAAAGGATATTCTGGAGGATGAGAAGAGCCAAACTAAAATAATTACAATTTGTGTTGAACAATCACTTCAATTGCTGCAAAAACATATTTGTGGCAGGCTTCAAACGAAAAGGATGCTGAAGGTTACACAGAAATGTAAAGTGCCTTCAAACGAAATCCTAATGGACTGCACAAATATGCCAATGAAATGTGCCTTTAGAAAAAAACAAAAAATATAAAATAAAAGCTCAGGTGATAAAGAAAATTCCTTAGAAATTTAGGGTCAGTTCGAATTAAATTATTTGTTTAGCTTAAAACCACAGTATATTAGTAAAAACATAAACAGTATCTTGGCAATTTCATTCCCATAATTGCCTGCTTTATATCTAATTAATTTAGAGGATGTCCTGCATACCTGCAAATACTCATCAGGCAAACTACCGTCACTTAATTATTTTGGTCTACTTCAAAACAGCACTCAAACACAACATTGTCCGCTCCCGGCTTCTACACTCTGAGGTGCAAAAGTCATTCATTAATTTGATTTGAATCTTCAGCTCGAGCTGGGCAATCTGATGAGGTCACAATGGGGCAAAAACAAAAGTGAGGAGTGTCCTGTTCGCATTTCCCCCCGCCCCCAAGATCCTTCTGGGGCTCTAGCGCAGTTTTGTCTTCGTCTTTGCCAACTAAACAACGTCATATACATATATATAATATAGTATAGTATAAATCCGAAAGAGAGAGCTGAGCATAATTATGTCATGTGCTTATGTTTTATGCTGGCGTTTGCTTAATTGTGAATTATAACCTCATAATTTAGGCCGAGATAAAGGTGGGGTGTGGCTGGGTTAACAGCATTTTAATACTCCCACCCGGGGCGGCTATATATCAGGCGGCGTGGCACGCCCACTCCAAACGCCCCACGCTCAAGGTCCTTTTGTGTTCTCAATAAAAATCTCATTCGCTGACGCATAACTTTTACTTTTAATTAGTTGTATTATCTCCCTTGTCGGTTGCTAATTGCTTTATTGCTCGACTTGGTCCGCCGTATCCTTCGAATTTCTTAGCTCCGCTTTCGATATCAGTTCAGTTTTCGTTCGCTTTGTTTTGCTTCCCATCGCGTCCTGTCGCTTAATTTGAAATCTTTTTGTCGCAGTTTTATCAGCGCCCTCCGCCCCGAACCGCCCGGCTGGGTGTCCTTGCGGACAGTTATTGATTTTTAGTCGTCTTGGCTTTGGCTTTTTGGCTGCAAAACTGAAAACCAAAATCTGCTGCCATCAAGTCAAGTCAGCTGCTGGCAATTCATAAAAGCCCCGAGAACCTACTCGCCTGACCTACATACTCGATGGCCATGTGTCTGTCTCCGACTGCTATCGGTTGTTCTCCTTCTCCGCAAAAAGGGTGGCCACTGGCCATAAGGGGTTAAGGGTAACCGGGAGTTGGGAGTTAAGAATTGGAAGCTCGACTACAAGTCTGGCTATGGCAGAGGGAACATTGCGAAAGTGGGGTGTTTTATATTCCGAAAGGAAATACGGAACAGAACGCTTTCAAATGCTCTTTAAAAGTTATGGTAACTCGGTTTTAAGGCAACAAAAAGGAATTATGAATAATTTTAAATATCTATATAATATAATTTTAAATTTTGATGATTAATTTATAATGATAAATTAAGTTATATTATGTGATTTTTGTAGAAAGTATTTAATATTTCTGAGCTTGAACTTCTTTTACATTAAATTTCTCTTTAAATATTTAAACCCTTTTATAGTCCTTGAGGTTTTTCTCCTTTCTTGTTTAACTTTTGGCATCGCTTTTCACTAAATTAAGCCCGACCATATGCATTAATGCCTCTGTTAGCCCCTTGGTGGCTTCGAGAACACGACCCACATGCCATTCAGAGGCGATTAGAACCCTTTTGTGTCTTAGGGTATATTAACTAAAATATAAATTTTTTTTTTGTTTGTGGCAAGGGATATGGGGACCCAGTTGGAGTATCTGTATCCGTATCCTTATCCTTGCTCAATGCTGTCATCGCCTTGGCCCGCGTCTCGTATTTTATTTTATCACCAATATTGCCCCCATTCCGAGTCGCAAAAAATAAAGGAAAAAGAAAGTTGAACGATTTTCGAGAGCAATTTCTTCCCCCGCTTTTAGTTTTTCAGTTTGTTTTTGTTTTTTTCTGTGTCTCGGGCATCCGTTTCTGTGTTTGTCCCTTTGTTTGTTTGTCCGTCTGTTTGCCAGTTTGTTGTTTGTCTGTTTGCTTTGCTTTGCGTATGAGTGCGTTGTCGTCCTCAGCCACGCCCACATGCGATGGGCGGAAGTGGGCAGGACGAGGGGCAGCAGCGGCAGGCGACAGGAAGAAGCGGTGCGGGGCAGCGTACTCTCATTTCATTCACGAGCAATTTATTCGTCCATTAGAGCAAGGACGAGTGGAGCAGGACATGAGAGCCGGCCGCTGCTCGCCCTTCTAGGATTTCATCTCTACATGTGCGTAGGTGTGTGTGTGTGAGAGAGAGAGTACAGTGGGGGACATAAAATATATTCATTTAAGTGGATTTAGTTAGAAAACTAAGGTTCAAGCAATCTGCTACTAGCTTTATAAGGTAAAATGTCTTGTTATTTATTTAAAATTTACTACGAATTTTTTTAATTATATCGATTGATATTACAGAAATTGATTTCATAGAAATTTCGATTTTAAAATATTTGAATATTTGAATATTTAATATTTCAATAAATGCTATCATAGAAACACAAAATAAAAAGCAAGAAAGGAAACTGACTACGGGAAGCTGAAGTTTTTATATCCTTGCAGCTTGAAATTAAAATTTAGGACCATAACTAAACTTAAAATAATAATCGATATTTATTAATATTTTTATATGCAATTTTTGTGACAAATCAAATTTTAAAAATCTCATAACTAACCCAAAAATGCACTAATTTTAATTCGGAAAGCTTTCCTACGTAAGTTTTTATTAGGTTAATAAATCTGCATACTCCATTTAATATTTTAAAAAATTAAAATTTTATATAAATTTTCGATTATTTTAACGATGCAACCCCTTAAATTTTTTTTGAAAATTTTTCAAAAATTAATTTTTTGTCAAACATATCTAGATCGACTCGGCTGTTGATGCTGATCAAGAATATATATGATTTATAGGGTCGAAAATGACTTCTTCCCAGCGTTAGAAGCTGCTGACTAAAATTATAATACAAATATTAAGCTTAAATTAGTTCTTAAAAATTTTCAAATATTTTAAAATCTTTTCTTTTAGTTTAATTTTAATTACTTTTAAACTATTTTCTTGACCTCAACTGTTGGTGTGTGTGAGCGAGTGAGTTTGTTTTGCTTTTATTTATTCTCTGTTGTTGCTTGTCCGCTGTCTTGTGTCCTCTTTGTTTCGCTTAAGTGTGTGTTAGGATTTCCCAGCTCCACTTACTTGCCCCCGTCTCCTGGCTGCTCTTTGGGTATTACTTTACATGTGTGTGTATGTGTGTGTGCTGTGTGCGGGCGGGTGTGTTTCGTGTGTCGTTGTGTAGTGTCTAAATAAGTTGAGAGTCAACTTACAAAGTAAACCAAAGATTCTTAATTGGAATTTTACAAATTCGTTGGTTCGTTCGTCCTGCGTGTCTCTCTCGTTCGCTTTCCCTCTTGCCCGAGCCCCGGAAAAACTCAAATAACTTATCTGTCGCAGGCATAGTTGCATAAATGAAAACTGAAGTCATGAAAATGCGAAAAAATAATAATCATAAAACAACAAACAAAGTAAAGGAAAGTAAAACTTAAATATGTAACTTGTACTTGGCTCGAGCCGTCTCTTTCGCTTGAAGGACTCGTCCCCCCGGGGTATAAGTGAAAAATTCCTCAAGGATTACAAATTCGCAGCATCTTTTGCAGTTTTTGTCTAATTTCCACAAAAGGGGCGCCGCCCAGAACGGGGTGGAATTTTAAGTCTTTCAAGGGTAGTTTTCTGTGCCATTCTATATCCCCCGGATTGACTTGGATTTACACCAACAGAATGCAAGAAAATAAAAAAAAAAATAAAGCAGCAAATAGATGCCTGGAGCGGAGAGACGACGAAGATGGAAATGTGTGACAGCTGAGGAACTCTATACAAGGATTCTGATTGATTGAAGGACTGCCAGGGACTAAGCTCCTTGCCGCCTCTGTGTCGGTTAACAAATAGATTAGAAAAGGTTATTTGCATGAAATTTGATTAGGGTAGGTCAAAGAAACTAATCTGATTAGGATCGAACAACGAGCGACGCATTTGACGCATTTCAGGAGCTTTCTTTCATTTGGGATTGTAAGGATACATATGCCAGATAAGGAGATGTCTGCCAAAAAAAGGGGGAAAATTTGTCATGACGGGTTTATCATGAGATTTCCCAAGGTGAAACTATAATTGACGGCGAGGCTGTAGCATTAAGACGTCGTAAATCATTTACTAATTCACTTGAAAGTTTTCTTTTTTTAATTTTAGATATTTTTAAGAAGAATAAAATATGGTATGAATATATTACTAATTTCTTTGTCTTATTAGAAATCTTTTTTGGCTTGAAAGCCAGCCAATTTCCACAAAACACATTTATATTTCATAAAATAAATGTAATTTAATTTAAGAGAATATTTTAACTGGTAGACAACCTGCAAATAGAGCTTTTCTTTAGCTTTGAATATTAAAATAGTTATAAAACAATATATATATTTAAAATATATATATTGTATTAAATTTTAGACCATTCCAAACATAATGATTAGCCCCCATTTCAATTTATCTTTTGATGCGCCTCTCAAAAGCCTTTCAAAAAATATATCCATATATCATCCAAAGATCAATCACCGCTGATGTCAGGCAATTACTTCCAAATCATTTAAGACAAACTCTTCTAAGCCTCCGCCCCCAATACTTAAGTCATTAGCAATCTGAGCCTTCACCCTCATAAATTTGGGATAGAAAAAAAGGAGGAAAAATAATCCAGCAACTGTCATATATTTTATGATTCATTTAGCCCCCATAAAGCAGGAGCCGCCGCAGCAATTTGATTTAATTAATTTTTAATTCATTTTTATTTAATTTGTCCGTTCTGTTTTTTTTTTAAATGTCTGTTTTCCCAACTTGTATGCAAAGCAACCGCAGGGAGGTGGAGAGAAAAAGAGCCCAGTCCGGAACCCATCAAAATCAAAGCGTTTTTCAACCCGTAGAATTTTCCAAAATGAAAAACCGAACTCTGGATCATCCATCATCATTGCAAACAGCAGTCCCCCCCTTAACTGTCTGCTGCATATAATTTAAAGAAGGCCGAGGGGGAATATACTATATACAATATATTTATATATATATATTTATTGTCAAATGTCACAAACACGGCGGCTTTGGGGGTTGAGCCGCAATTCATTTTTTAAAAATTTATATCAATTTATAATTTTTTCCCCTCCCTATTGTAGGCTTGATTAGGTAAGGGAATCGCACGGCTTCCCTTACTCTCCATTTCCCGGGTCTTGGGTTTCCCCCTTTTCGCAAAGAGTTGAAATTTGAGTTCTTGATTAATTGTAGTCTTGGGCCTTATAGCGTTGGGTCTCTCATAAATTCGTGTGTATGTGGTGTGTATGTGTGTGTGTGTGTGTTAGAGTATACCCTTAACCCACTGCTGCCAGCGAGAGGGCAAAAGGATAATGATGCTGGGATATTGTGGCGGCAAGTCGAAGGACTCGCGTTAATTGCCGGGCTCTTCTCCACTTCTCATGGCCCAGTGAGCGCACGAGTTATGAAACTGGCATTAAAACTGAATGAATGTTGCCAGTTGGCTGTTGGCTGCTAGCTGGCAGGATGCAGGACTCTGAGACCCTCGCAAAACAACATTGTCCTTGCTGGCACCGCTCTGATTACGTACTATGCGATTATGATTTTGTAGAAAGGATTAGGTGCATATTACGTGGGAGTAGCTGGGAGCAAACGACCCGCGAAACCTCGAGACAGAGTTGGGTGGAGGTCCTGCGACCGAGAGTGGGCTTGAGGAGCTTCAGTAAAGGAGGATTAAAGTCAGGATATATAAGGCAAAAGAGGGCAGTTGCGTACAGAGGTGGAAGTTGAGGGGTTTTTTAGCAGGATATATTTAATACAAGATCGGAATAAATATTATGCATAAAATTTATGAATAATTTTATAGGTGCTTTAATTTTGCTTTTTTAATACATTTAACTCTTCGAAATATCCTTTTTCTTTAAGGTCCCCTTTAGATCTCCACCCCTGCCTTACCCGCGCAGAACAAGAGACATCTGTTCTGTCAGAGATTTGCTGTACAACAATTTTCCAGTAATTATTGCCCGTGTATAATCTTTATTATTGCTGTTCCTTGTTGTGTCCGCCTCCCCTCGTCCCTTTTTCTCCATTTTCACCCCACCTCCTTGGGTCCAACTTTCCTGCCCACTCACTCCCTCCCCCTGATGATGGAACGCTCCATTAAGCTGTTAACAATAACATTTTTTTGCGGGCAGAGACTATACACAGGATTTTCGTCTAAATTTTGTCAACTTTTGCTGGATTTCCTGACACTCAAAATCAGGACTCAATCTGGCGTAAAAGCTCACGAAATTTTCTGCGATAAGCGGACTAAGTATGGGTCTAAAAATAAGTACGGAAAAATTGTGGGGGGAATGCGGTTTTTAATTCAAAGAAAGCTTCATTTGGAGAGTTAAATGTTTTAGATAATATTTTAAAAGGAGCATTATTAAGTTAGGATATTTTCCTACACCTGAGATCCTTAACTGATTCTAGTTAAAATATTATTTCCTGTTTCCACTTCCTTTTTATCACCGAGACCACCTTGTGAAATGTTTTAGTTACTACAAATTAACGATCTTTTTGGTTCCAGAATGCCATATATATATTTTACAATCCTCTACCAGCTGTGCATAACTAAATACTCATTCCTTTCCCTTTAGAATGCCCTGCACGCACTCTTTAATTTTATTTTTTAATAGTTGCGACCGCCCGCATTGCTCTATAAATTTCGAGAGACAAAGGGAACTTGGAAAATATCTCACGCAACAATGAATTCAATTAACCGAAGACTGCACTTTAAGATTTCACACAAGGAATGAATCGTTATAACACCTTTGTGGAAGAAACAATGCAAACCGCATGAAGGGAAACTGACCGAATGAAAACAATAAATTATGCACGCAAGGATCTTTCAGCGCTCAGGGCTCAGAAACTTGTAAAGCGTAACAAATTAAATAACATCTATGGCTAGATATTCCTAGGAGATATCACCGATGTTGCGGTATTGCTTTCGTTTTCATTTTCAATTTCAGTTTCTCTACCTGTGCGCCTACGGAACCCTGCTCAAATGTCAGGGACGTCGGCGCTCGTCATTGTCCAGACACTGATGGTGGTCTGTCCCCGTCCCCGGTTCGGTTCCCATCCCCGGATTCCACATCCAAACATCCCGCACACTTGCCGCCGAAGGGCTCCCGGGCATAATTTGTAATGTCCGACACGTCAGGGGCCCGCGGACCAGGAGGAGGGTTTGGGCTCAGGAGCTGGAGTGCGGTTCGCGGCACAGACCTTGCAGGTGCACTAAGGCCTGGGCTCAAAGGCAAACCAAAACCACACGTGGAGAAATTCAATTTATTGGCTTAAATGGAAATTCAAGTTAGAAATTAAGATCTGTAAATGGAATTAGCTGAGGAATTTCTTAAGCAATGCCACAGCGAAATATCTAAAAAGTATATTTATAGTTCATGAAAATCTATATAGCAGAAATCGTAATATTTCTATATATCTTTTTCTGATTTTATATATTTTTCCAAATTTTCTTCGACTGCTTCCAGCAGGTTCAACACACGCACTTTCCACGGATTCGACACAGGAAGCAGCACGGCGCTAGTTGAATATGAAATGAGCTGCGGGACAGGTCACGGGGGTGGATACTCTTTTGAGGGGCGGCAAGTGTACCCAAGTCTCGGTCTCATTATGTAATAAAAAGGCGTAGCATTTTCAGTTTTTCTCGCAGAGCATGTGTGCAAGCATTTACAAGCTTTTTATTAAATTAAAGTGTGTAATAAGGCGCCTATGAACTTGGGACACGCATAGCCGAGAACCCGCCCCCAGTCCGCCACCTAAATTGGCCAGAGACCCCTTGTCCTCCCCCCCATAATCCAGTCTTATCGGCTACGTTCCAAGGAAGAAGTCGTTATGGAAAAAATGTCGTAGTAATTATGACGTTGGGTTTATGGAAATTTCCTTTTTCGTTTTGTATTTTTTTGTAGAATCAAAAGGGAGGAGCCCAGGGATGGTAAAAGACCATTTTGAAAGCGTTCTTAATTTAAAGTTTATACGAAGGAAAAGTGTTGCACAAAGAGGGATTTAAAATATTATAAATGGTACATATATTTCCTATCTTGTAATCATTTTCTAACATTTTCGAATATCAACTTGTGATTATATTATATTGCATACAAAAACATGTATATATTGCATTTTTTCTAATAAACACTTTGCAGCACAAAAATTTAATTAGAAAAGTCCCCGTATGAACTTAAAAATTGAAAATTCTCTTGGAACTTTTTAACGATCGAAAATAATGCGTGTGTGGCTGCCTTGCTGTGTCTGTGTATAATCATAAATGGTAATAAGAGTAGCGCCCCCGACGTTATCATTATCTTAGCTGGGAATTACCTACACCCCCGACTCCCTTCTCTAGAACATTATCATTAACTAGAATAGACCGAATGTAACCCAAATTATCTGCCACCAATGTCAGTCACCATATAAATTCTCCGCGCCCATTGCATCAATGCCAACTGGCTGACTTGACTGACACATTACTTAACTTCCGCTTCCGCCTGGCATACCCACACATACAATTCAAATAGAATATACTAATGCGGTCATAAAAATAGTTCTAGATATGCTTTATGACAGATGAACATTTATTTTACCTTTCTGTAAAGATATATTTCTTATTTATGGTACTTTTAAATACCAGAAGCTTGCAAGACAGTAAAGAACTCATTTCCGACCCTATAAATCATATATATTTTTTATCAGTATCAAACGCCGAATCGATCTAAACATGTTTCTCAAATAAAAAAAGTTAAACAATTTTTTTTTAATTTTTATAAGTATTATAAGGGTATTATTAAAAAGTATTATAATTTTAACCAGAAGCGTGTATTCTGCTAAGGAGTCATTTCCGACCCTATAAATCATATATATTCTTGACCAGCATCAAAAGCCCAATCGATCTAGCAATGTCCGGCAAAAATTATTTTTTTTCAAAATTTTTGGAAAAATATAAAATTCGCAAAAAATAAAAAAATGTTCAAAATTTAAAATTTTTAAATTTAATATGCAGATTTATTAACCTAATAAAAACTAGCATAAAACAGTTTTCCGAAATGAAATTAATGCATTTTTGACTTAGTTAAGAATAAACTCCTATTGATATAATAGTTAGTTGCAAGATAGTTACCCTTCTTTTATTCGAATTTTATATAATTTTTGATGTGCTATATAGTTTTATCCTTAATAAAGCCTATAACAATTACTAAAATATTAAGTAAATATTTATTTAAAGAGCTATTTTTGCCACCTCAACTGTTTTTATGTAGATAATTTCACAGTTCTTTGGCCAGGGCCCTAGAACACGCACTTCTCGCATCCATTTTGGGCTGGTGAAGCGAGTGCCAAGGCGCCAAATGTCAGAGAAATTAAATTTAAACGCAACGCAACAATCCATCATCTGGTAATTACTGCGTCAACACGCCACGCACACACACACACACACACACCACGCACACACACAGATGCAGACACGGACACAGACAAATGGTAAGGACACACAGTCAAGTCCTAACCCGCCCACTCGCTCATCCTTGTAGAAAGGGGGCGGGATGATAATGACTTGACTTGTCATAGCTTCCGCCAAATTAAAGGGATTTCTGCATTGGGATTTTGGCAAGAGGGATTAGGGACCACACAATAGCAGATATTCTATAATAAGGATAATGCTCAATAATCCTTAATTCTATGACATAAAAGGAAAGGTAAATCATTCAATTTCTGCTGACATAATTAGACATTTCAAATTATTTTTGTAGGTCCCTAAAATAATTCTCATCTGCTCTTTAAAAAATACAAATTAAATGGAATTTTTTCAATAAGAAATATTAAAATGAACTAAGTTATTTATACATTTAACTACAATTCAAAGGCAAGACGTATATTTATATACAATTTCTAGAAGTAAAATTCACTGAGTTACAATGTTTTACAACATTTCTAAATCCAGAACTTATATTCATTTTTATATAAAATTTCTCTTTGTTATTTTCTGGAAGAAAACATTTGTGGACTTCGGCTAAATACATATAACCACCCATTGATTATTAATTTCTTTTTCATTCTCTGAATTACTTTTGCTTTTCCCCTCAGAGCCGCTTTATTTGCTCGGCAATTAAGTTCTTAGCCAACTCGGAGGCGGCAACTGTAATTGACAGTCTGCAATTTAGTTTTCATCAACACGGACCCAAGGAAAGAGAGTGGGGCGTGGCCGGGCGGTTGAAGCCTCCCTAATGGAACATCGTCACTAAGGGGTGGTCGTTTCGCCTTGCCAAAAATCATGTATAAACACTTTTGGTTTTCCACAGCCTCTGCACTCCGGGGTGGGTTCCGATCAACATATTGCTGGGTTCCCTGGCCGCTCAGCGGGCGATCCACTCGCTCTCCTGGGCGGTCCCAGAGAGTAGGTAGAGGTCGTACATGGAGTAGGTAAAATCATCACAAGGGTGCCGGCGAACAACAGTTGCAAAATTACTTTCAACTACAAGCGACAGCTTCTAATTATGTTGATGAACGATGGATGTTTCTGTGTGGAGTGTGGAGTGGCAGAAGGGTATGCCGAGCTCCGGGGTGTGCTACAAAAATGGCAGAGCAACAAAAAAATAGAGCTGATTATCGGCATAAGCCGATGGGATTGTTCAAAGAGGTGAAGCCCGAAGCAAGGATTTTGAGCAGTAATTCGATATATCGGTGGCATGGCTGGCAGGAAATTTAAAAATATTTTTTTATTGGCTGTGAAAATATGTCCTATCAAAATGAACAGCTGTGGCTTCAAATGGAAATGATTTGATTCAAGTAAGAGGTGTTCCCTTAATTTAAAAATATATAATAAAGTTTAAAAATCAACAAATATATGTCCTTAAAAGGTAAATTCTTACATTTTTCCTTCCATTTTTTGCTCTCATATGAATTATTCCCGATCTCTTATTTCGAGAACTCCCACTAAGCCCTTTTCGTCGCAAATTTGTAGTGCATAATCTAGTACATTTCGACCCAACTGTCAGGCCACCTTAACCCCACAGTGCCCGTTGCCAGTCGAACCCACGCGCAGCACAGCAGGACATGTGGCGTCGCACAAAACTTCTGGTAAATTATGAAATTATAAACATGCCCAGCATATCCAACTACCAACACACACACCCACAGCGAATGTCTGGCCGAGAAAAGTAATTTAATTGTCGCAAAAATGTCGAAAACAGCTTTAGTGCTTTGCATTAACATGAACCAAAAACAAAAATAATAATTAAAAAACAAAAAAAGAACAAAAACCCAGCATGAGAAATAATAAGTGGAAATTATAATTACAAGTGCTCACATGTGGTAAGGCCCAAAATCAAGTCGAGTTGAAATGGAGTTTTGTGCTTCAGCTTTGGGGCCGTAAACTGATTAAAGTTTAACTTCAGTCCCTAAAAAACGCACATACTCACCAAAGAGAATAATTTCAAGTTGAGTTGAATAATTAATATGCGTCCAAGGTTGTTTATGGCCAAGTGTCGGTTATATGATATTTAAATATTGCCATAAAATGTAGATGACTTTTTGGCAGAGTTTTGAAAGATGTTCTGGTAAGCAAACTCACTGATTTTTATTTGTTTTGTAAAATAAATAAATATTTCTGTGAGACAAAATATTACTTATATAAATATTTTAATTATTTATTAATAAAATAAAGGAATTAACAAAGAGACAAACAACAGCCATTGCCCGCAAAAGTATGCTACATTTTTTTGCTTGAAAGTCTTGCTTCATTTTAGTTTGTTTTCCTTAATAAATTAAGTTTATATTCCCCCAATTTTTATGAACTTTTGTTAACAACTAATTTAATGTCTGGCTTAGCTAGTGGCAAACTCTCAAAAGTACTCTTCAACTTGTGCATGCCTCACGAGCATCTCCCCACCGAAACTCTCTAGGCCACTGGGAAATCTGTGTTTTGTTTTGCTTGCCAAATACAAGAACACTCCCCACTTTCGGTATCTGGTTTGATATGAATTTTAATGGTCTTGTGCATGGTTGAAACGATTTATGATGCGCCACGCACGCGGTTAATTAGACACAGCGAACCAAAAACCAAAAACAACAAAAAATAAAGCGAAAAACAAAAACAAGAAGCAGAATTGAGGCCACAGCTGAGATGGGGCAGGATCTGCTGATGTGTGTGTGTGTGTGGGGGGGTGGGGGGTATACATATATATATCCTCCCACTGTTGTTATCCTTTTCAATGTCACACACACACACACACACACGCACCAACTCACATATACAAAGAAAGACAACGCACATATATAACGCATCATGTGTTTTATCTATGGCGCTCAGATTTCACTCAATGAGGGGAGTTTCGGGCTTGGTTAAGTTTTCTGCCTGTTTTTGGTGGAGTTTGCTTACTCCTCCAACAGACCCCCTTTCAGACCCCCCTTCAGAGATGTTCCAACCGTCAACTTGCCGCTTATATCATTTAATCTTTAATATCCTTTCTTAGCGTCGACTTTGGTCTTTTGGCGTTCGCCGCTGTTGTTTTTCTTATGTCCTTTGTGATGTCTTGTCTAAAGCAAACAGCTGAGGTGAGGAAAATAATGACAAGGATTGAAAAATATATATTTTGACTGTATTCAAATATATTTATATATATTTTTTAGGTAGTATTATAGATTTTGTAATCTAAACTCTACTATCTTTATGAAGGGTTATATAATTTCAGTCAGAAGCCTGAGACTAAGTGAAGGAGTCATTTCCGACCCTATAAACCATATATATTCTTGATCAGCATCACTAGACGATTCGATCTAGCTATGTCCGGCAAGTATTTATTTTTTTCAAAATTTTCAAAAAAATTTAAGGGTTACCATCGTTAAAATTTTCAAATTTTGACAACAAATTTAATTTTCTAACTTTTTAAAATCAGTATACAGATTTCTTCAGCTAATAAAAACTAGCATTGTAAAGCTTTCCGAACTGAAATTAATGGATTTTTGACTAAATAATGATGATTTAAATGATCGAACTGCAAGGATACATAAACATCCGGTTCTCGAAGGTTTTCTTCTTGTTTTCTTATGAAACCTAACCTATTAATTTGCTTGCAACCGTGCCTTGTTTTTGGGTTGGATTCAAGAAAGTCCTGCCTAGATTTATCACTTACCAGACATATATGTACATACATGGGATTGTTGTCTTTGTTTCTGTTTTTTTTTTTGTTTTTTTTTTTTATTGTGCCTTCCCATCATGGCCACATGGCTTGGTATGCTCTGATTCTCATCTTCATCTCGCATTGTCAAGCATTTGTTTGTGTGCGGCATTAACGGGGAGCAGCCAAAAATATCTTTATGCCTCATAAGTTTAATTTGGCGCAAATTGTTTTTATTTGCCCGGTCGCCAAAGCCAAGCAGCAGCAAAAACAAAACGAGAAAAGGACAACAAAAACGCTCACATGGAGCACATGGACATGAGCAGGGTTGCCACATGCATGTGTGAATACAACAAAATGGCCGCCATGGGTTCTTTTCCCCTCTTTTTGTTGTTGTTGTTGTTGCTTTTTTTTCGGCTACATTCTGGCATTTCTACAAATTCTTTTTGAATGTCATTAGTATAATTGAAAAAGCCATTGGCAAAAGACCAACAAACCTCAAAAAGGGGCAAAATCAACGGGAGAACAACAACCAAAACCGAACCGAAAACTAACTGCAAACCGTTGCCGATGCGACACGCGAAATCCAATAAAAATTGTTGTAGCATTTCCCTCTATATATATATATATATTTCTTTTTTTTTTCGCCCTGTGTTAGTCCTGAAAAGTTTAGCGACTTTAGCCGCCTTGATAAAACGACAGCCGCAACAACAAGAAATATTGGGTAGAGGATACCCAAAGGACACCAAAGAGTTCCACATATGTACATAGATGTGCATAAATTTTGCAGTTGACATCGGGCAAATGTACATGAGATATTGCTTAGAATAACTATCCGCATGAGTTATAGAGTTTACATCTACATGTGGAGTTGTTCATACCGAGATTGGAACGCCAGGATATGCAAAGTATCGAAAAGTGTCTAGACGACACGAAGGGTTGCTTAAAAATCAATATAAAATAGTAAATATAAAATATGTTAAGTGTCACAGTTATTAAAACAAAAAAAATGCTTTTATGTGAGACAAGAAACCCTCCTCGAACTATCCTGGAATCCCGTGTGTAATTTATACTTGTTAAGCTTCAATTAACACTTTACAAACACAAATGTTCCAAGTACTTTTCCACCATATAGCCATACGAATAAAATCCCTTAATTAATCATGTTTATGTGCAATTCGATTTCGGTGTTTCAATGTTTTCCCAATCAACTGACTCTCTCTCGCTCGCCCGCTTTTAATTAGAGCTCAAATGGCGTACAACTTTTGCAACAATTGTTCGAACATTAAACTCTGATATAAATTCCAATTGATTTGTTGATTTAAATTAAACGTCTGCCAGTTAAGAGGGGTTAGACCAACATTACCTACATTCACAAGGACAGGCTTACATAAGCACACAATTTATGGCTGCCATGCAGATCGACATTGTTTCCTCAATCTCTCTCTCTGTGTGTGTGTGTGCAAGTGCAGTATAGTCTTCAATATTTTGCAACATCAAAAAGGATGAAAATAAATAGCATTTTCTGATAAGAAAATAAGTGATAGACACAAGGAGAGCCAAGTGGGCGGTGGTGGGGCTGGAAAAACTAATACATTTTAACCCAAATATGCGAGACATGAAAAGCAAAGAGTGCTTCGAGTGCTTCCGTTTTCCTCTTCTCTCCTCTCCTCTCCTCTCCATCTGGCATCCTCTTCAGGTTTTTGCTATAATATTATTAGAGAGAAATTTTATGTAAATAGTTGGATACAAGTTTATTACGCTCTTTATCAATTGATTTGATCTTAAGCACTCTTCTGTATATTTATTACACAGCCTAGCCAAGGAAGCTGCCCGGAAATCACAGTACACAGTACCACTTCCGGTGCCCCCGCAATTTCCTCCCCTCACCCCACACACACACATGCGAATATAACCCAAAAATGTTATGTAAGTTCAATAAAAAGAGTGCAAAGCATCTCTATCTGTCCCTGTTACCCCCGTTGGGCAATGTATCGTCTTTCGCAAAGCTCTTAACTGATTGTTTGTCTTGCCAAATGCCTCTCTTCCCAGGACCCAGCCCCCTGCCATCTTCGCCTTGGCTACTTGGCAAAATATTTCTCAACTATTTTCTATATTAGAAAACACAATCCAAACTGGGCACACACAAAGGTGCAACTATGTGTGGAGTCTCAGTGTTCCTCCTTGTTGATATTTATTTGAATCTTGACTGTCTCCTGCAATCGGTGTAGCAAACTCATTCACCAAGATTGCACAGGAAGAAAGGTGATGAGTAAAAATATCTTAAAGAATTTAATTATAGATCTGAGAAAATGTGTATATTAATATTTAAAAAATCGTTTATAAAATCAAGCGAACATTTCAAGACATGCAAATATGAAAACCAATAAGTTTCCAAAGTTTTTTTCTATAGAAAACCAAACAATATATTTTACTATTTATTGTCAATAATTTCTCAATTGATTTTTAAGGAAATTACTCCCTTTTTTCTTTCGGTGCTCACATGTTTATCTTGTCTACATGTGTGTGTTAGTGTCCCTGGCTCCCTTTTACCAAAAAGCGAATTTCATTTGAAATTGAACTTGTTTTTGCGCCAATAAATTGTATAGCCAAAGTATTTTGATTGCGTTCGAGTGGGGTTATCCCAACAGAGACCGGCAACCTGCGCTCCTGTGTATTTCCGGTTCACAAATGGAACAACACGAAGAACTAAAAACCTAAATGCCAAAGCAATAGGCTAAAGTAAATCAACAGTAAAGGCACCCAAGCAAGCCAAGGGGGGAGCACGAGGCAGAAGGCTTGTATGAGGTTAGCAAGTTTAACTAAAAGTTGTTCTGTTTTATTTTGTTATTTCTTTTTTTTTTTGTTTTTTGTCTGGCCCTTTCATTCGTTTTATTGGTGCCGAGGATATGGAGAGTAAAACTCGTTTGAGCAATTCAAATAAATGCCACCATTTGTTTGTTGGGGAGCGTCAAAGGAAAAGTTAATGCACTAATTTCTCAATTGCGAGTAGGAAAAATAGAAGAAGCACATGAGACAAGTTAAGGAGCTATGTATAGTTTATATCTACGAATATTGGTTGCACTTTGTAAAACGAAGATATATTTAAAACCAATTGGTATTCATTCTCAAACAGAAAGTAAAGGCAAACAATCTATAATTTGATAACGAAAAACTTCTGGTTAACTTCATCCAATTAAACTCTGCTGATCATCAAAATTTCGCTTAATAACCATTCAATCAATTCGGCAAACAAACTTTACACTCTGCACAAAATAACCAATTGAACTCTTTATATTTTTGGCTATCCTAAATACCCATAAATACCCTTACCCCTTACCCTGCCTTTATCCCCGGCAAAGTTCTATGCATTGGGAAAACTTTTCTGCTTGTGGCTTTAAAACTAAACAGCGCACTTATCTTATTGAGCAGCAGCATCCTCATACCAATACCCGTCATCATCATCATCATTATCGTCATCATCCAGAGCCACATCGAAAACTACGCCAAAAACTATAAGGCAAGAGCAACATCGAAGAAACTCGCCAAAAACTTGGCCCCGGAGTAGATCCAAAGGCGACTTTCAATGCCAGAAGAGATGGGTAGGAGGAGCAGTATAGGGCCCATAATAATACTCATTTACAGCATTACCGCATTTTGAAGGACCAAACCGAGACAGAGAGAAAGAGAGAGAGAGAGAGAGCGGCAGGACCTTCGTTTAGGGCTGACTCCTCGATTGGTATGCTTGGCTTTTACGCTTTGTTGGCCTGGTGCAAACAAACAAATCAACTTTGGATAATTATTGCACATCAATCGTTGCGCCCAACCTTATGCACTTAGAGAAATAGAAGGTGAAAAGGAAAATTAAAAATAAAATTATGTTCATAAGGTTCTGGAAATGTATGGTAATGAAAATGTCTATAAAAATCACTTCTAAAAGGTGTTATTTGGTGATTTGGTTCCATAACTTTTCTTGTAGTTGGAAAAACTATTTAAAATGAATTAAAAAATCATATTAAATGGCACGATTTTTTCTCAGTGCACCCAACGAAGTTCCGGATGGAACACAACAAGCAGACCGGCCAAAGGATGCTGACGAGAATAGGGTCAGGGGCAGCACTTTCAAGTTTTGCCTTCCGTTGAGTTCCAATGCAGCAGTGCAAATGTCCCGAGGTGATTCCCCAAAACTTCCTCCCTCTCTCTCTCCTTCCTCGTCTCCCCTCTCTATCTATCGGTCTCTTTCGCCTTTGGTTCCATCACTTGTGCATTGGCGAAAAGTTTTCGGTGCGGTTTTTGCGTACATTTGTCTGATTTGCAGTCATCATCAGAGCCAGCCTGAAGAACACTCTCCTTTGGCAGTCACTATCCATCAGAGATGTCTTCTTATGGAAGTCAGAAATGGATGAGAAAATAATACAAATCGGAAGGATAAATAGGAAACCTATGCCAGAAGTTATGGGAATATCCTTTGAGCTAGGGATAGAGTCATTCAAACTTTAGGATTTCAATTGTAGAGTTTTATGTTCAATTAAAATTATTTAGATCACAAGTAAGAGTTACTACAATTAACGAATGCTGTAAATAAATTTTTTTAAATAACTTTAAATAATTTTTCTAATATTTAACTGAATATTTGAGAATCTCTTGAGCAACATTAGATAGAGATTTTAAAGTATTTTAGGACCTTTTAAATATAATATTTCATATCGCATCACAGCCACCTCTTTAGTAACATAGCACAGCATCTGCCCCATCACCATCGCCATCACAATCTCCACTAGGAGCAAAGGAGCAAAGGCATCGACGATGTCCTGGTTGGGTCGACATGTCCATGTCATCTCTTCATTGAAATCGTTACGAGCTGTTTCCGTTTCGTTTACAAATTTTCGTGCGGCAATAACCGCAGCAGTGCCCCCTCTTTCGGTCCCACTTCTGGCGTATTTCTGTCTTTTTGGCGCTGATTGTTGCTATATGGACGAACTTTAACTAATGCAATGCTGCAGAAATGGCACATCATTTGAGACGATTCCGAATTTTTGGCCATAACTCGCACTGTTAACTTTTACAGCAATGCCATCTAATTGGCGAAATGAAGTCATCGAATGTTTGTCAATGGGAGAGGGAGTATTGCTTTTCAAATTGCTAATGACGTTTCGGAATGGGAATGGAAGGATATGCTGCGGCACAGAAAACCAATATTCGATATGGGTATATCATGAGATTTTAAAACCAATGGGAATATGCTAAAAATGCGAATTTTCTACCATTTAATTCTAGATTTAAATGCAATTGTATCACACTTTTTCGTACAAAAACTATCAACAACGAGTTTAATTAAATATATACCTTCTTCTGATTGACCAAAAGGATTTTAAATAATTATCACAGCTTTTTGTTGCTATGCTAATGTAATTTCGTATTAATTCCGCCACAGGAAAAACATTTCTATTAAATGTTTACTTTAAATTGAACTGTCAACTTTTTTCTCCATCGTAGCTAATCAATTTATTTGCGGAAAAAAAGTTAAAAGTTCTTTTTTGTTTTTACTTTCAGCCTAATTTTTATTTCCTATTTATAGACAGAGATACCTACGAGACCAACTGCAGCACTTGGCCGAACATTTTTCATTCCCTTTATGTCCGAACATGTTTAAATAAATTACATGCCCGCTGCAAACCGAGTTAAAACTTTCCCCTGTGACCCACAAACCAAATCAAAAATTAAACGAAAATACAGAAACAGAAACCGAAACAGTAAAAAGCCGAAAACAAAACTTTGATCTAGTTGCTAAACTATTTAAGTAAAGGCAGCTCTCACGGACCGGGAGCAGAGTGAAAACCGGAGCTCAAACGCACGTCTCTAGTTTATTAAATTTGTGGCAACACTTGGCACCAGCAAAGAGGGGTCACTGAGGGGGTGGAATGGGGAGGTTGGGAGGTTGGGAGGTTGCAGGATGAAGGATGTAGAATGTAGGATATAGGATGGAAGATGGGCCAGTGGGGGGGCGGAACACTTTGGTTGGTTAGCGGACTGCCCCTGACATTTCTGCGGCTCGACGCAGAGTCATAAAATGATTGCATGCTCTACATAACAAAGCACACAAACCTCACACACAGCCCCACACCGGGAATATATATATATATGGATATATATAATACCATAATATATATAGTTGCAAAACACTTAGCGGCAGGTAGAGCCAAGAAAGGGTGGCACTGGGAAAAAACTGTGGCTAGTAGATTATAAAAAATATTTTAGATTTGATATAAAAAGAAGATATTACATATACCTTTTAATAATTCAAAATAAAGTTTAAGGGAGTTAAAAAAATATGCTGTTCTTTTTTAATATTATTATTTTAATATATTCCAACCAAGAAAGAAAGTATGCTTTGGGAAGGCGAAATTTATAAACCCTTGCAGTTGGCATTTTTATTAAGAAAATCTTCCTTAACTTAGCCAAAAAAAGCATTAATTTCACTTCGGAAAGCTTTTCTGTGCTAGTTTTATTTAAGGTAATAAATCGGCATATTACATTTAGAATTTAAAAATGTAAAATATTTCTGGATAATACTATAAAATAGCTTGTATATTATAAGAATATTCAAACCGTTCTAATATTTAATTCTTTGAAGAACTTATGAACATTTTTCCTGTTTATGGGTATACACTGGATTACATTTGATATATTTTAAGCAGGAAAAATTTCGATAAGTCCTTCAAAGAAGAAAAAGCAAGAACAGTTTATATATTCCTAAAATACACATGCCTTATTTGTCAAAGGTTATTTATATATTACTTTAAAAGGTATGAAACTATACTAAACATTTAAAAATATATTAATTAATTATATTTGTAATGCCCACATATTTTTCTCCAGTGCATAAGCCGAGGATGTTACAGGCCTTGCCCAAAAACTCCCAGGCGTCACCATAAACATTACCAAAGCCAACGTCATCAGCATCGTCATCATCATCATCATGATCATAGTTCTACCGACCATTAATGATAACATGCCGTTCCCCCCCCGATTTTCCCAACCACCTCCGCACCTTCCTCTTCCTGCGGCTCCCTGTGTGTGTATGTGTGTCTGAGTGTGGCAAATATGAAATTTATAGTTTTATGATGACTGCTGAGTGTGCCACTGCCAACGCCTTTTACGG
This sequence comes from Drosophila bunnanda, assembly GCA_035046265.1. Taxonomy (NCBI): domain Eukaryota; kingdom Metazoa; phylum Arthropoda; class Insecta; order Diptera; family Drosophilidae; genus Drosophila; species Drosophila bunnanda. Next base: position 14,119,080 of record JAWNOB010000075.1, read on the forward strand.
CTTCTGGGTTCAACTAAACTTTACGAGCCAGCACAGCCAGCAAGCCAGGATGCGAAGGATGCGAACTAGCAGAAGAATCTGCCCCCCAATGAAACCCCCCCCCCCAACCACACTCATCTTTTTTGCAACCCCCTTCGTCGCCACCTATGTAGTGGTGGCATAAATAAAATCATACAACTTGGTTCTTTCACTCGCCTCCACGTTTATTTCCGCCTACTTGGGCGCCATTGCCATTGCCGTTGCCGTTGCCGTTGCCGATTGCTGTTGCAGCATCCCCTCCCTCCCCCCAGTACCAAAAAACCCCCTTTTTAGTCGTTCCATTGCATCATTCTTCTCTGGGCGGTTTTCCCTCTTCAAAACACTATAAGAAAAAGGGGACAAATCTAACACAAGCACTTGTATTGCAAAGCTAATTGGAGATTAATATATATTTTGAAAGTTTACCATTATATATTTTGAGTCTAGTTTTTAAAAATAAAATAATATCAATGAATTTCTCTACATTTTTCGCTCAGTGCACATTTTCTAGCCAGGCCAAAGTTGAAGTTTTATGGCTGAAAGAAAGGAGTAGACTAGGGGTTGGGCCCATGCCGCAAATATGTTTTTGATTATTATGACTCTTCGAGATTATGCAATTTTATGAATATGAATGGTTTATGTGCAGGTATGGCGCGAAAAATGAATTGCATTTCCACAGCTCAGCTCGGTTTGGCTCTGGCTTCCATCCTTTTTGGGTCTCTCCGCCCTGCCCGATGATGATAACGATGTTTTGATGTTCCCATACATTCGAAATAGAGAGTGAGTGAGTGAGTGAGGGATAAAAGGAATTTATAAAGTCGCCAGGACTTCACTTCACTGGCTGCTGGTTGTGTCTTTAAGCAGATTTCAAATTTAAATCTAATTCTCCACTCTCGACACTGTCAGTCGGCATGAGTGACGCGTCCTCTGCTGAGTGACAGCCCCGCACCAGGACACTAAAGGATATGGCAAGGGCATGGGGCATGGGGCATGGGGCAGGCGGCCATCCTAGTGGTAAGCTATAAAGTAGGGAGTGAGTGGCTTTGATGGAGCTGCTATAATGTCAACGACATGGCCAAACGGGACAGCGATTGGTAACGGCACAGAGGAGAGACTGCGGATAATTGATTCGGTTATGGAGAAGTCCAGATGAGCTGCTAATCCAAAAAGGGATTACCAAATGGGGTACTCTCCCTTTTTTTCTATTTTATGGAAGTTTAAAAGAGAAGAGCATCAGTTGTATTAATTTAGATTGTATTAAGAAGTATTTAAAATATATAAAACAGACATTTTGAAATCAATTACAGTCTCTTTTGTTATAAAAAAGCGTGTTAGGATATTAAGTATCAATATTAAGTACTCTACAAATTTGTATTCCCCAACTATTAGGCTCTACCCTGCACCTTAAAACCCCTTCTCCTCCCCTTGGAAAACTCTTGAACCGTTTCCCCTCTCTCATTCAACCCATTTCACACACACAATACACAAACAAACCAAACCAGATGATAACAAAAACGAAGGAGGAAAAAATGCCAGCAAAATGACTGCAATCTGTCGTCTCAACGTTGATGACATTTTGAGTGAATGAACCAACGGACGGGCCTATGCCGCACCCTCCTTATCAAACCATCAGCGGGATTCCCCCCCCATGGTCCCCCTGGCTATCCCGTTTTTTAACAAATTGGTGTGATCCCAGAGTGACGCGTCATATTCGCAGACACTTTAGCAGGACCCCAGGATCAGGAGGAGCAAAACAGGAGGACACTGCCCAAAAGCAGGGCTTGAAAATGTACAAAATTAAATGACTTCAGTCGGGACTTTTGCATACTACATACTACAAATGCCTTAGTATATTAATACCAATTTTTTAGATTATAATACTATATTTAATATAATCATACATGCTAGTGACTGTTTTATTTAGTAAACAGTTGCCCAAGACCCTTAGATCACTAGAATTTTAAAGCTCATTATTTAACTATGTATAATATGGTTTCTTAACAAATTAGGTGCTACTTTTCCCCAGTGTATAACTGAAGGGACCTCGGCTGATAGAGCGACAGCAGAGAAATTGCAAACGAGTTGAGTCGTTGAGCCAAAAAACCAAAACATACGCAGCATTTATAAGGCAGCCAACAATGAATGCCCCTCCGAGTCCCCCCTTTTTTCTTTTTGTGTGAACTCCACACCCCTGGCACCCCCTAGGGGCGTTAGAGATTTCGGGCAAGGGGCGTGGCATATTGTTAACGCCCACTCAACTCTATGCCATTTTGTATTGATGGCCTGTCTGCCGCACAGCTTTTATATAAAGCCTCCCAGAGATTCCGCTTTGATGTGGGCAAAGGGGGTCGCAGCCTTTGGCATCGCATTTCGGTTTCAATTTTTTTGGTTTTTTTGGTATTTTGCCCTGTTGTTCTGGTTTGGGTAAACAAATCACTAAACAAAAAGCTCACAATGCAGTTAAAGGCAACGCTCGAGATAAAGGAAGTGCAGAATTTTGGGTTTAAAAATATTTAACATGGAATTTACTTTAAGGATTCAGTTGCGAATTTTTTGGGTTTTTTTTTTGGTAGAGTAAAAAATAAAGAACGAAATTGTTTAAAAATTTGGGGATATAACAAAGGAAACTAAAGCTTTAATCTGAATTCATGCAAATATATCTAGATTTAAAACATTTCCTTTCCTAAAATAGTCTTGAAAATAGTCTAAAAATAATTTTCTACTTATCGCTCTTATAAGTTTTTATTTAAATTATGTTATATTTGTATATATATCCCTTGAAAAGGGATTATTTGCATGACTGACAAAACAAGGTGTCTATTTCCGTCAACATAACACCAAAGCGAAATTGCTGTAAATTTAATCCGCTCGCGTGTGCGTCTGTGTCTTTGTGTGATTTCGTTTTTGTTTGTGTTGTGTGGATCCTGGCTCTTTCTAACCCCTCCCCTCTCTGATGTCCTTTGGCAGGCTCCGTCAATTTGCACGCGTAAAGTGCGCCATATAGCATCGTTTATGCTCACATTCGGCTCACATCAATTTGCGGTGCAGACATTAGCCTTTGCATTTTTTATTAAACGACGACCGCACGACATACGCAACACACGCGGCGTATACGTAATGTGGCTGCGCGATGTGTTGACGCCGCTGATGAGTCTGACGATTCACCGATTTTCCACAACGGAGAAAGGTATGCGCAGAGGCAAAAGGGCACAATATTAATTGTTGCACATGCCAGACCCCTCATTCCAGGATTCTGTTTATGCGGGAATAAATATATACACTTACAGTGGTCTCTGGAAAAGCCTAAAGCTGATGGTTAATGTATTTCTTGTACATTTTTAACAAACTCCTTAAATTGAATTAACTGATAAATTCATCTATTTAATCAGAAGTAATTTTTCTCTGCTGCACTGATTAAATTAAAATTGTTATTTAATATTTAATACAATATCTGGCAGAGCACTGTGTCATCAGCAGCTTTTCTCCTTCGCATCCGTGATGCGTCTTTTTGTCTTTGATTAGCCGCAGACATTGGTGGGACGTGGCAACGGCAGACAGACTACTACGGACTACGGGCTACGTGGACTCTGGTCCTCGACATGAAGTCAGCTCATTGGAGAAATTACATTTACATATTAAAATATGCCAAATGCAAAAGCCAGACACGGCCGGAGCCTTATTCAGGGACGGGATGCCACCCGGGGGCTGGGGGCCAGGGACTTCGCATGGCCCTTGGTCAATCGTCCAGTCATGTGGTTGGGCCTTTTTGTTGTTGTCCCTGGCCGTTGTTTATGCATAGGCCATATAGCACTATCTATCTGCCGGTACTCTTTGAACCGATATCGTCCTTTAGGAAGAGGCGGCGGCAAAATGTCTAGTCATGCATCTGGGCAAACGGCAAGGTAAACATGCAGGGAACTTGTTCAAACAGTTACAGTAAGGTGTGATTAAAGAGTTGAGAAAGAAAGGCTTCGAAGGATAATTAAGGGAGTAATTAGACGACTTAAAAAAAATGAACGATCAGCCAAAAAATATATATTTAACCAAAAGAAAAAGGTTAGACAAGTGAGAACTATTAGGGTTCTAATTAATTTGTAATAAAAAGTCTCATCAATTTCTAATATATTTCCCAACTATATAAATTTATCAAATTATTACCTAAAACTCTGCTGGTCTATGACAATACTTTGAAACAAATTTTACAAAGTAGGGTTCAGATTTTACCGAAAGTATAAATATTCCCAATTGACCCTCGCCTATATTGCATGAACATTTTGCCTGTTTGGGCTGCCGCTTTCGACTATTGCGCATATTATGCAAAATTGTTTATGCAAATATTGCAAAAAAGAATTAATTTATTTGACTTGCATGCTAATTTACGAGCCAATAAATGCAGGCGACACATAGGGCCGTCAGGCAGGAGAAGGAGGACAATGTAGACGCCGATACATGGGCCATGGGCTATTGTTAATTTATTGGTATTTTCCCCCTGATTGCTGGGGACAACCACCGGTATGTGTAGCCGCACAAGCACACACATTTTAAATTTAAGTCCTGCGAACCATGAACCACGCAAGGGGAACAGGCAAAAATATACTGTTGAAAATTATAACGCATTGGCCCCGAAAAATCAACAGCTGCCATCCCACAAAAACCAAACAAACCGCATGTCCGCAGCCCCCGCTTCGGCCAAATTCTAACTGAGTTGGCTGACCGAACGTCTAAACGGCATTGACCGCATAAGAGAGAAGAGCGGAAATCAAAGGGGGTAGAGAGTAGCGTGGGCGTAGGAGGGGAGGGACTGCTACCAATTTAAAAATTTCCACAGCCGCCAAAAAATCAAAGTTGGAGAAGCAGCCAAGCGTTTGACGGCGTTCCGTAGGCGGTCAACCCATGGGCGGGGGGTTTTTTTAGAGCCCAAAAATCAACATCCAACGAACCATCCCTCGTTGGCCATGAAATGCGGTTTTCGAGCCGAACCGCCATTCGAAATTAAAACGAGGCTGCAAAAGCATAGTTTAGCACTACAAGGGACATTGTTGAAAACTCCACTTGAAATGGGTTAGCAAATCGTCCTCGAAACCTGTTGAGATTCATGCCAGACAACTTGAGAAACGGTTAATGGGGCCTTCGAAAAAATTTGTTTTCCATAGCTAGTTTATAAATCAATCTTTTTTATCAAAATATTATTATTAAATTATTATTATATCTGAAATATATAGTCTTGTCTTATTAAATCCTTGCAGGGTGTAGTATTTATAGTCAGAAGCTTGTAACTCTATGAAGGACTCATTTCCAACCCTATAAATCATATATATTTTTTATCAGCATCAACAGCCGAGTCGATCCAGCCATGTCCGGTCAAAAAATAAATTTTCAACATTTTTTAAAAATTTAATAAGAGGTTATAAAAGGTTGTCAAGAGTCCACATTTTTTAAAATTCTAAATTGAGTATGCAGAATAATTTTCACAATAAAAACTAACAAAGAAAAGCTTTCCAAATTGAAATGAAGTATTTTTTGGCTTAGTTATGAGTTTCTTTTTTAATTTAAATTGTCATAAAAGAATATCGATAATAATCAATTCAGGGAATGCAAATATCTTAAGCTTATTTATAATCGATTTCCGATTCGATCCTATATTTTGATTGCAATCTGTATAAATATAAACTTTGGCTTCCCGAAGTTAGTTAACTTTCTTGTTTAAGTTATCATACCCAAACATTGAAATATATATAAAAAATACATAAAAATAAAATACGCAAATAAAAACAAATAAAATAAAACTCAGGAACATTCTACAATATTTTTCTTAATATTTTAACATATTTTTTAAACCCAAATTCCCACTATGTCGCATACACTGAACCGCTTCCCAAATGAAGTAAAACTTAATTACAGAAAATTTATATAAAATCCTAAATCCTGACTGCGGTTTTCGTTGGCTAACTGCTTCTTTCGCTGGCTATAAAATGTGCATGTGCCACGCCCCCCATTCACACCGCCGCCCATATTCGCGGTTCTCTATTCAGCAAATTGTTTACAATTGTCAAACAGGCTGGCCACGGTTTTTGCGGTCAGCGCAGCTTTTAATAAGGTGAAAAATGGCGAGCACAAATGTCGCCGGGGTTCACTGCCTGCGACCGTAGGGTCCTTGCTCCTCCTCCTCCGACTCCTACGGCCCCGATGTCCTGTGTCCCCGCTCCCCTTTGCACGCCATCTTTTGCTGGCGGTTTTTGTTTAATGCTGCATAATTTTAGGCGTTAAAAAAACAGCTGCAAAGGCAACAGCAGCAGCAACACCACCGCCACACGACAACAACAGCTAAATAAAATTGCCGGTGTTTGTGCTTTCGTAACGCCCTCATCAAATATTCAAACGGTAGCCGGGTTGTGTCCCTTTCAAACACACCAACAAAGGCACAGGAACACTGAGAGAAAATACACAAGAGAAATTATCTTAAATCTTTGATTTGGTACCCAATTAAAGGCTTTACTTTGGGGTGGATTTTCATGGGTTTGCCAACAATGTTATCTACATTTTAGATTACAAATTTAATTATTAAGAAGTTTACAAAAACTAATAATAGCAAGTGATGAATTTCCTTTCAGTGTACCAGCTGGTATAAAAAAAAAAACGGCGTCAACAAAAGCCATCATAACAATTAATTTTGAAAACACGTGTAGATTGCTTTTTGCGGTTAGCAGCAGGACATTCTCGTCCAGCAGAGAGGAGAGAGAGAGAGTGGAACTGGGAAAAAGGGCTGGGATCCAGAAAGGACTAAAAATGCCAACGCCGCGACATCTCGACCTCTCGTATGGGTGGGCAATCATAAAACACTTTAAGCATGTTTTCCTGCTAGTTTATTAGTGTAAAACCCTCCCATGTTCAGTCCAGCAAAGACCGCCCCTCAATCTTCTTAATTCAATGTCAACGGAAGTGTCCACTTTCTGATGCTCTTCTTCTGGTTTTCAGTCGCCCATTTTGTGGGTTAAGTTAAGGAATTGAAATGAAATGAATTGCGGGGAAATCCCAGAGAAATCCTTACGGCAATCTATTCTTAAGCATCGATTGTAAAGGTTGCGTTGCCTTCGCATTGGTTAATTAACAAACAAGTCCCAGAGCCATATTCTAGGCATCGGTTAGCTTAATTGGAACAACATTTCCACTAATGGTTTTCTGGGAATAATTAAGAATATATATATATACATCTGTGGACAATAATTTGTGGGGAATATTTTATGAACAATTTAAATGGAACTAATGAATTTGCACGCTCTAGAATATATTTAATGCTAAAGAGACTTGAATAAATACAGCATATTTTAATTTTTCATAGTTCTCCCTCAAGCTTTACATTTTTTCTAACACATTTTATAGAGTGTTTAATCTTCTCCGCCAGTTATCCACCGTAAAATAATATTTCTCCAACTTGTATCATTAAAATGTCCAGTTCGGACCGCCTGTGGCGGGTCGTCTGCGATTTCTGTTCGCTGGGAAAATGCTTCAGTGCTTTCAGCTTTCCCTCTGACGTTGACGTCTGGTCATGGCATCGATGACTCCTACTTTCAGATTTATTATAATATTTACCCTTAACCCCCCCGTGTAGCTTTGCTTTTTCTATGTTTGTTAAATAATTAATGCGTGCTGTTCTTTCTGCACATTCACTCTGGGGCTTTGGCTAAATAATTTTTCGGCACATATTATGGCCTATTGAAATAATTTACATAACATGGCCAAAGGATATGGAATGGACAAATAGCATATGCCAGCAGACAGACGGACCAGACGTCCCACAAGGGGCCACAAATGCCAGACAGACGCTCCGTTTCCCTGGTCTCGGTGGCACAGGACCAGTCCCCGGCTCAGCCAGCTGCTTGAGGCATTCCGGTGGAGGCCACAAAGTCAACGGCTACGTATAATTTATATGCAAATACACACGGTCCAAGTCCAAGCATACAAGTCACCGCATACACACAGAAACAAAACAAGTAGAAAGGATTTAAACGGAAGGAACGATCTTAATATACCCAGGATATAGCCAGAAGGCTATGTATTTAAATACTTTTATTATGAACAAAATGTTGTTTAGCATTGGGAAGATATTTGTTGGAAAATCAATTAGAGAGACCCTCACAATGTTATATTTAAAATCCATGTAATACATGAATTTAAGCTTGAAATAAACATTCCTTTCAATTTCTTAGAATAATCTGCGATGAATATCCTGAAATATCCTTGCACTTCCCATGTACAGGGTACCATAAGGTACCACAAATGGGTTGAGAATATAAGAAGGAGTCACCCAACTATGACTCCGAATGTCTATTAAAATTTATTCGAGCGTAAGTACTGGCAAGCGAGAACTGAAAGCTGAAATCATGTTTGGCTCACTCTTACAGAAATGGAAAATATATGCAAAAGCCAAGGTGGGGGAGGGGCGGACAGGTGGGTGGGCGGCAGCTAAATGCTAAATAATCAAATGTACGCAGGTAAAGGTAAGGTAAATGCAGTAAAAGAAGGTCGACAACAAGTTAAAGGAATATGAATGCCATAAAGCGGGGGTAGATTCAAAATATTTCCAAGTCAGGTAAAAGATAAATGTCCTTAAATCTAAGGTTATCTTAAAAGATTAAACGTTTTATGATTTAAAGGAGATAATAATTATTTCTCTTTGTCTTAGAGAAACTGTGTAATTTTCTTTTAAACCAAATTGAAGAATTGTGTTGATTTCAATGGTATAGTTCAAATAATATTTATATACTTAAGATTCAGATTCAAAATAAAATTTTTAACAATTATATTAGAATATCAGAAATTTTTTCTTAAAGACTTTATTTTATATTTGATCACTTACCAACGCTTTAATTAACCCACTCTTTGTCAAAAGGCAGCCACAACAATGTGTTGTTGCTCTTCGGCCAAGGCGAGTTAGGTGCTAAACAGCGCATGGCGAGCCTCAGTTGAGTTCAACTCATCCAAGCTCTCAGCTCTGGGCTTAGAGGGCACTGCTGCAGAATTCCAGCTAATACACTGCAAGAAAAATCGCACAAAATTGTATATAAATATGACATCATTAAATACTGAATATTACCATTATTGATCATACAAAATGGCTTACAAAACGCATCTTAAAAATATTTAAGATACTTTTTATAGATACAGCATTCTATTCAACTGCTTAATATTAATATACCATTTTTCTTAGATTTTTCTCTCTCTGTAGGTAACCATCAACTACATATATATATATATGTACATTTGCATGAACATATCCACGTTTTAGTTCGCCTGTCGCACAAGGGGGAGTTAAGGAACACAAGCTGGACAGCCGTGGATGGCTGGGGATACAACTTTGTAAGTAGTTTAATTAAATTAATAAAACTTAAAGCTCGGCCAGAGAGGGCATCACGGCGTGCTCTGGCATACCGCTGACAGGCTGAAGTCGGGCGTGGATAAGGCGCGAGTCCTTCAAAAGTGGCGCAGGACACACGCAGAAAAGTTGGCTTTCGGTTTTGGGGGGGAAAGTGAAAAGTGGCAAGGAATCACGGGGAAAGGACAGCTGAAGACGGCAAACAAATGCAAGCAATGACGGGTAAAGTGCTCGTTGCGTATTTTAATTTGGTTTAAAAACATTGTTTCGCACAAATCCCTCAAGTGTACGTCATTCCACCTCTGACGTCACGTCACATCGTTGAGTAACTTTTCCAGAACCATGGCCAGAGAGAGAGAGAGAGCTCACACCGAATGGGTCTTGTTTGGGTACACTTGTAAAGGGGAATTATGGTTTTCCAAGGAAATCGTCACATCCTGAAAATGGTATTTCAGGCTTAAGGTTTCCTTGAAGGGTTTTTAAAGGGATTTAAAAGGAATAAATAGTTTCAGTTTTAAAGGATATTATTTTTATTCTGAGAGCGGTTTGAGAATTGTAAAAAATGTCTGTTTATGTTTAAGCTTATTGATTTTTTATTTAATCTTATTTTATGATATGAAAGCATAAAGAGTAAAGACAAGAGAGATTTTCTATAAGAAAATACTTTAAATGTATTCTTCCTTTAAAAGTTTTCAGGAAACCTATACTAATATATGGTTAAATTCATAAATGAAACTACAATTCTTGTAAGAGTATTATTAATTCGTTATCCTACTATATTCCCCACTTCTTGTTCCTTTTAACTGTTTGTCTTTTTGTGTGTGTATTGTGACAGTAGCGTAAAAACCGCGTTGACAGCCCAGCCAGGGAAATGGGAATTGGGCGTGAGGAAAACCTAAGGGGGGGTGGAGAGGGACTGGGGCTCGGAGCACCGGCACCAACTGCAAATGTAAGAAATGTAAATTGTGCAGCTTTCGGCGTGCACTTTATTCGTTTTTGTTGCATTCACGTGCAAAAATGTTCATGAGCTCGAACGAACCCCAAACAAAAGATGACAACCATGGGGCCAACAGGGTAAGGGGTCCTTCCAGGATTTTAGCTGAGGCTCCTTCATAATGAACTCAGAAACCAACTCATAATTAAACGGGGAGTTATGCGACATGGACCAACGGTCGATGCTCGGGGTCATGGGTCATGGCTGGAGAGGATTTTTCTTGCCAAAAAGTCTCGTAAATACCATAGAGATACGGAAAAGCTGGGAAAATTGCTGTTTGCTTTATGCAGCCACAGAGAAGATTGACTGGGAACAGTCCCAGAAGCAATATGTTTTTTTGTTTTTGGGCTGGGGTATATCTAAAATGATTGTCCAGTTAGTTGGAAGTAATGATAGTCCTTGGAGAAGTAGTTCTGGTGAATTGTAAGCTAGAGGGAAGTAGCTAGGAAGTATAATTAAAATAAAGAATTCTAAATGAAACTCATTTAATAAATATAACAAGCAAGGGTTCTGTTTATAAATAAGTTAATATAATATGACTATTAAAACTTGCTTCAATTTTAAGTTTAAGGAACATCAATCCTCAAAAATATCCTTCAATTTAGTTAATTTATAAAGGAATTAATCGACATCGTGCCCAATCAAACTAAATCTATTCATTTAATGCCAATTTTCATCATCTTCTCCATCCATTTAGTAAATATCTGGCGCTAGCGGAATTTATGCCAATTTAGTCCATTATATTTGGCCATCTAGGAAATCCTTAGCCAACCCAGTTGGTAACTGGCACTTCACCGAAGAAAAAAGAAAATCCAGCCAGCGCCTAACAAGCGAATCCACTTAAGTTGCCAAGGCCAATCCCCCAGAATTCGAATTCGCGATGAGCGCGCGGGCTCTCTCTTCAAATAAGTATTTTGCACACAGCACAACAGCCAGGCGTAAAATGTGGCAATGGAAAACTCTGAGGGAACACAAAAGCTTTTCTCTCGACTTTTTTTTCGTGCCATTTCTCCCTCTCTCTTTTTTTTTCTCGTATTATTTGTGCGACCTCATTTCACGGCAAAAGGCGCCACGAAGAACTTTCGCCAGGCCACAAAACGCAACTCATTAAAAAGATCACCGCACCGGGCGGGCAACCAGAGCGACCGACGGAACCGGCAAAGGACCCGCCAGAGAAAGGAGCGACGGAGACGCCGCCTCTGAACAATCGAACAATATCAGCGCGCCTTGGCAATTCGCAGCTCAAAAAAGAGCGAAGGATGTCAGGGAAAATATTCTATATACAATTTAAATACTCTTTTTGCTAGAGAGAAGTTGGAAGAAATTCTTATTTGATTATTAAGGATCCTGGGATAATAGCATTATGAATAATAAAAATAGCATTCGCTGAGCTTAAAAAGTTCCCTTCAAATACAAACCCTTCTTTCTTCTAATTAATCATAAATCATTACGTTTTTGCAAAAGAATTTATGAAATACTTTTGAAGATTTGGAACCATATATTTAATAATATTTAAATACCGTTGCCTGAGCTTTAAAAATCCTTCTCAAATACCAACTCTTCTCCCATCTAATTCCTAGGGTATTCAAATCTGGGACAAAGTCACAGACAAAGGACCACAAGCTAAAAAGGGGGACACAGCCTCCTGCTGAAGCTGTGAAACAGGACACACTGCCAGCCACATAAAAAAAAATTAGGGCACTTACGCGTGTTGGCGTAAAAAAGCAGCAAACTTTTCTTGAACCAACCGACCAAGCCCGACCCAAACCCAAACAACCCAAACCCAGACCCATCTCAACCCAGCCCGGCAGCCAGCCAGCACTTTCAGAGCCGCGCAGCTCTTGAACATGGCAAGTTTTAAGCAAATGTCAGCCAGCCCGATGATGACCCTACTTTTTTGAAAATGTGTCAGAGCTACAAGTGAAGAGCAACTGTTGCAAGGACCCCGCCTCCCGCCGATGGGGCCTGGGATCGTTCGTCTGGTTGCTGCTGTTGCATAAATATTCAAAGCTTTTACATGGCTGCAGGCTGGCTAAAAATGTGCAACAGCGACAGGGGGTAGGGAAAGGGGCTGAGCTGTGGGCGGTGGTGGGTGTTGGGTGGTGATGAGTGGGCTTAGTGGCGAGGTTGGATGATGACGATGATGACTGCATAGTCAACTCTGACCCTCACCACCGCAATAGGCTACTTGTTAAGGGGGTTGCCTGGCAAATACACATATAATTTAGATAAAGAGGAAAAATAAAGTTTATTTAAATAGAGGAAAGAGTTTGACCTATTTAAAATTGAAATCTAATTAAGGATGTAATGGGTGGTAAAGAGTGTAGATTAGGTCACATTAACAGAAAAAAAGAAAGGATTTTGTATCGATTATAAAACAAATTGAAACATTATTAAAAGTTCCTAGTAGTCCCTGGTCTAAAAATATAGAAAAGTTATTAGCTTAAAATACATATTTCTTTAAACAAACATTATAATAATATCTTAATATATTTAGATATTTTTAAAGGAAAAATGAGATTCTGACATGAAAAGGCAGGAGGACCCAAAAAAGTATGCTACAAAATATTTCAGGTCCTCAGTTAACTTTAAACCGCAGTGATTTAATTAAAAAAACATAATTTAATCAAGTTCTAAAATTTATTTAAAGCTACTCAGTTTTAAAAAACTACTTTCCTTTTGACCCTCGCTTAGCCCTGGCGTAAAATTGTGTTCCTGTGTACGCGTTCTAGCAATATAAAAACGCAACAGCGGCAACTACAACTACAACTATCGTGGCCGAAGGGGGACAGGAGGACAGGACAGGGAGACAGGCGAGAGTGAGAGCACTAATAACAAGCTGCGGCGGTAAAGGACACAACGACCGTGGGACAGGACGACAGACAGAGGACTCGCAGGACTGACAGCCTTTGCCGTCTGTCCGCTGCCTCTGTCAGGAGCAACTGTCAACGAGCTGGCAACCACTTAAAGCCTTCAAAATGGCGCAAGTTTAAATTAAAATTTTTTGAAGTACACAACGCCGACACCCAGCAACAACCAAGTGGCAGCGGCAGCGGCCACGCAACAACAACAGCAACAGCAACACCCAACAGCAACACACACAGCAGCAGCAACATGGCAGCGGCTTCGGCAGCGGCTTTTTTGGATACAAGGCAAAAGTTTCATGTAATTTCGCGATGGAAAATTGCACTGAGCCTACAAATTTTCTCAGGGAACGCACACAATAAGGAAAATTCCCAACAAATAATATAAATAAACAGTGGTATATTTATATTTCTTACAATAAATATTAAATTTAAAAAAGACATCCTTTCTATGACACTCTAATTGATTAAGATTCTTTTAGAGTGCAAACAAATCAAACAGAATCACAAAACCAATATGAAAAATGTTTCAAAATACCAGGGAAACATTTAATAACGTTTTCAATAATCCAATTTCTTTTCAATTCTAACAAAAGACCTCAACTTTTCTTGAGTGTACTTGGTAGTTGGAGGATTTGTTGGGCGCAGATCTGCCGCAAGTGCATTTGTGAAAAACTTTAACGATTTAGGCTCAACATGTTGGCCAAACAACAGCAACAACCAGAGCAATTGTTTCAGTTTGCAACACATTTTATGATGGTATTTTTCCCCCGTTTTTTTTTTTTGTTGCTTTAGCATGCTCCTGCCGCTTGTTGTCCTTGGACGGCACTTTTAGTGCCACATTGCTGGGAACCGCATTGACAAAAAGTTTACATCTTTTGGCAGTCTCGCGACCCGCACAAGAAGCAAATGTGATCTATGCTTTTTGCCTCTGCCTCTGCCTCTGTCTCAACATTTTTCCCAAGGACGGCGGCAGCTAAAAACAAACTGGAAAATTTCAAATTCAAGCCGCAGCCGCAGAAAACAGGCTGCACATGCGTTCCCCAAGCTCCACATCTTGGATGGCAACTTTACCATTGCATCGCAGAAACTTTGTCTTTTGTGCCATCGTTAAGGGGCAACACTGAGGAAAATAGTTTCAGTTGAAGATGGGTACAGGTTGAAAGAGTTTTGGATTAAGAATGATTATTTCAATCAAAATTATTAGTTAGAATGCTGAATTTTATGCTGAAAGTGATTTATAGTGAAACAAATCACTGGAAATTAAAATTTAAAATATTTGAAACACACAAATCTTTCTTTTTAGTGATCCTTTGAGCACCGAGGGTATGGGCAGTTATGTTGCGAGGCGGAGGTCTCAGGTCTTTATGCCACCGCAAGTTTTTACTGCACTTTCTGAACTAACCCGAACGACCCCAAAATGATGAAAGGAGGGAGAAAGGCGGCGGTGAAATGGTTGCAGCAGCAGCAGAAGCAGCAGCAGCGGCTAAGGATAAGTAACAACAACAAGGCGGTCAATTCAAATTTTCCCTCAGCTCCCAGCCTTCTCTGCCACCGTTCATTCTCCACTTTCTTGCCCCATGTTTTTCCCCACGTTTTCTCTGCTTTACCGCTGACACACTCGGGGGCTTTTGTGGCAAAGATTTTCGTGCCGGCAAACTCGCAACTGTCGGAGGAATCACAGTTTATGAATTTACTGGCCACATGGCTAAGCACAAAGCACACAGCAAAGCAGGAACCAGCTACCAACTAGCAGCAATGCAGTAGTTTTCGGAGCCTAAATTGCAAAATGAGTTTCAGGACCCCGGTTGCACACAATTCTAAGGAGGCATAAAATCAAAAAGTTAACTAAAGAGAGGAAAATCTAATATGATTTCATTTTTAACTGGCAAAGGAGTCATGAAAAAGTTAGATAAAATGAGATCTATGATAGCTAAGCCAAGAATTTTATATATTGTGTACATTGTTTCTAATACAATCTAAAGAAATCCCGAAAACTATCCCTTATATAATTCACTGCTTCCAAAACTTTATCCGAGAATTATTCGTATCTTGCACTAATCTCCCAGGAAGCCAATTTTTGTTTTCTATAAAACTTAGAGCCCATCAAGAACTTATAAATTCGACAAAAAATCGAGACCAAACAATAGCTCCGTGGCAACGAAATGTACTTTACAGGGTTAAATATTTAATATATACGGACTTTGGGGCCCGAACAATCGGCTAGCCGCCTGTGTGTGTGGTCAACAGCCTCGATGGACAATATCGAGATGTGTGTGTATATGGCAAACTTCAATCGTCGAGTTCAGGGCAAACAATCGAAAGACACATATCAAACTAACATAATGCGTGGAGCGCAGTCTCTCATTGTTCCACAGCCAGGAGGTGGATGCTCCTCATCCACGTCCACAGCGTCATCGTCGTCGTCATCATCATCTCTGGAAATTCTCTCTGGCAGGAGAGTAAACAAAGGCCAAGCAGCCTGGGCACTGATAGGCACACATGCTGGCACACAAGGTACACAGAAAATTTGTTTTAGAGACACAACTCTCCAAAGCAGAAAGCCAAAGCATTAGCGTCCATCTCCGACCGCCACTCACCCCAATTTAAAGTCCTTCATCGCAAAAGTTTATGAACTTTCCGTCGGCCAAGATAGAGGGCCCCCTGGAAAAAGGTAACAAGCAAAGCAGAACGCAGACCAGAGGAGGCCCCCGGAGAGATCTCTTCTCGTCTTTTTTTTTGCCATTTCTCCGGAAGTCCGGGACGCAACTCTCTGCCGAAGAGCAGTTGAGAAATTTGCAACACCTGGCAAAAGTTTTTAATTATATTACGGAAGCAAACTATACATAGGAAGGGACATTTTTGGCATCCCAGCTGTCGGCTTACACAGAAAGAAAATTAATTTCTAAATACGTAATTGAATTTATAAGAAATTTAAATATTTATTTAATATTATAAGAAGTTAGTTTTATTAAAGGAATCACCAATCATGGGCAAGCCGTATAAAAATGAATTCATAATACAAAAATCTATGAATAAATGTTCCCATTTTGGGGATATTTTTCCCCCAATGTACATTTTCCTTCAAAATAAATAAGGGGCGCTGAGACTGGGCGTGGCATTGTCGTCTCAGGCAAATTAATTGACACGAATTGATGGGTTTCAATGTCAGAAAGTCCTGGCCAGACGGGTGTGAGGGCAGAAGAGCAAACTTTTTTGATAACTTTTACCTGCAATTTGACAAGACTGAGAGACAACCCTGCGTATACGTAATGTACCGCCGGGCTAGACCAATTTGAGGACCGACGCCTTTAATTGGCGTAATTTTGTCATCGATTTAATTAAATGCCCATACAATGATCCATCGCCCAGACCCTCCAGCCATCCGTCCGTCTGTCCGTCGGACGGAACCTCCGGAAGCATCAACAAACGGAAGTTGGAATGAAGAAGAAGAGCAAGCGAAAAGGGAAGTGACTCTGTGGATGTGGATGTGGATGTGGATGTGCGACGGCTCGAGGCGAGAAGTTTGTTTGCAAAGAACTCTTGTGGTTTCCATTGCCTGTTGTTAAACAATTGATTTCTCAATAAATCGTGCATTGCACTGCAGCCATTCCGAGAAGTAGACCGAAAGGGCTCGATTGATTGAGTGGGGTAAGGTGTGGTGGAGTGGCGAGTGGTGCTGAGGGTTGGAATGGTGGGTCCACGGCAAGCTCCATCAAGCAAAAACAATTAATTACAAATAGCATGTTGACTCGCAAACAAAAAAGGAGTAGAATATTTGCCAGAGACCGGAAATGGGCACAAGAGTGGATACGATCTGATATAAGAGCAGTGGAGCAAGGGCACGGAAAAGGGATATTAAATAAAATTAAGTTCTAATTTGGTTGGGAATAAATATATTTATGGGTATATAAAACCACTAGACTTTCTAAGATCTAAAAAATATTAAAGAGAACATATATTGACAGTATTTGTAAAAGAGAAGTTTATGAACCTTTAAATAATATTTTTTTAAATATTTATTCAAACTTTCTTATGACAACTCTATCTTTTAAAAATTCATATAGTTTTCCCCTTATAAAGAAATCCTCCGCCAACTTTCACCCACATGATTCATGATATTCAGTTCACATACTCATACCCACAAAGTTCATTCATTTCAATCGAGTTCACTGAAGTTCACGTCCAACATCCATCAATTAATTGGACACATTTTGCATGACCTCGAAGCCACTGTCCCCCGGAGGGATGCCTATGAGGGAAAGGTAAGGAAAGTCTGTTTCTGAAACTGGCGACAATGTCGGAGGCAGTTGAAACAAAAGTCTAAATAAACTGCACTCGCAGGCACGTAGCCAGGACATTCAGCCTTCGATGGGACGACTGACTAAGTGACTGAAATGACTGGCAGACAGGACAAAGTCATGCTGGCTACAGGGGGAACGGGGAGGTGGGACAAGGGCCTCACGACTCCTGGCTAGACAATAAGCAATTTCGAATCCTTTTAATGCCAATAATGATAAACAAATTCAGCACAAGCTGAAGTGGGAGCGTTCAGTCGTTCTTTCGACGTGAAAGACAAACAAAAACAGAAGCTGATTCAGACGCAGAGACACACATCGCAAAAAAGAGATTAATGATCGAAGGGATATCTTTATTTAATCTTTATGCAGATTATTTTTTCTATGCTATAAAAATAAATATTTTATACTATTTGTATACACTTGCAGGGTATTTAAATTTTATTCAGAAGCTTGTAATGATGTGAAAGAGTCATTTCCGACCCTATAAATCATATATATTCTTGATCAGCATTAACAGCCGAATTGATCCTGCCATGTTTCTAAGAAAAAAATTTGAACCAATTTTTTCAAAATTTTTTAAGGGTTAAAATTTAAAAAAATTCAAAAAATATTTCAAATTTTTAAATTTTTTATTTAGTATAGAAATTTATTAACCTTCTAAAAAGTAACAAAGTACAGCTTTCCGAATTGGAATTAATCCTTTTTTGGCTTAGTTATAAGTTTTTAAGATTTGTTTTGTAGAAAAAATTGTCAATAAATATCAATTCAAACAATATGTATATTTAAAGCTTATTTATGATCGATTGCTGATATATCAACTTTGGTTTCTGAAATTTGGTTCCATTCTTGTTCAATAATTTATTATTGGTAAAACGGACTATAGTTCAATAATGTTTATAATGTTTTTTTAAATATTGATGTTTTAAAAAGTGCTCATATATTTTTAATATGAAACTCTCCTTTTGCATATATTTTTTTTCTGTGTTCAACCAAAAGCAGCCGAAATGAAAACGGACTAAATGAACGAATCGAGTAAAGTAGTCGAGTGTTTGAGTAACTGCTGCGGGGAGAAAGAATGGAGCACAATGCATCAATATAACACAAAAGTCCTTCAAACAGATTGCTTGGCACTGCTGGGTGGAGCCCGTCTCATCAACTTAATTTAATCAGACACTCGGTATACGAAAAATGCAGCAAAGAGGAGCACCTACCCCCTACCCCTACTCTCAGCCCACCCCAAGGCCACTTTCATCCCCTATCCAAGCCACCCGCCCGTCCACCCTTCCATCTGTCCTATATGCCTACGCATGGACTTACAAAGCGTACCAGACTCAAAGGAGGTGGGGTCCAAAGTACACAAATAAAAAATGCATTAATCAATTAAATCACATAAGGATGTATGATATAAAAAAATTAATTAATTAAAAATAGGGGTTTACAAAGGGATTTATATTAAATGAAAAGATAATATGGAGAGATATTGTAATGTGAATGCCATTTGTATATGTTATATGTTGTATTATTTTTTTAATAGTCCCTTAATTATTAGCCTTATTCGAATGAGATATTTAATGAAGATTAGGAGTCTAAAGATTAAATAAAAAAATTATTTAAATTAATTAAATTCAAAAAAAATATATATATATATACTTTATAGTAAAATGATATATAATTATATGGCTAAGTGTAAAATGAATAAAGAGAAGGGTAAACTGGTGACGGAAAAGCTGGACCATTGTTGTCTCCTTTGCCTTTTGCTTTTACGATACCCTGAATAAAAGGTATATATATATAATACGAAATATTTAAAATTCTTACATTAATTGAGTATTATTTTCATTAAGATTAAAACGTTCTTTACATTAACAAAACTTGTATATAAATTAAATTCTATAAAAAGTATTTTAAACATGGATTTCAATTAAAATTAGTCAAATTGCAAGGATTATTTAAAATATATTCTCATATAAACTAAAAAAAAAAAATTCAAAGGTAAAGCCAACAAATCACAGTTTACCGTAAAGAGCATCCCTTAATTCTGGCTCACCGAATGGTTAATCTTCCTTTCTTGGTACCATCTCGTTCCGCTCGTCAAGTATTCCAGCAATTTTCCAATTGAAATCATTAAACAATTTGCATTCCACTTGAAAATTGCGTTAAAATAACAACAGTTTACTGGCAGGACCCGCCGGATAGGCAAGCTGCTGGGACTATGTCCTGTTTTTGCCATTCAGCCGGGCGGACAGTCGGTCTGCCAGCCAGCCAGAAAATGGCCAGGACAATGCGTAGCACATTTCAATTGCTGGTAACAAAAAAAAAAAAAAAATGTTTGGACTGTGCCTTTGTTGGCCGCAAATTGAGCGACCGGGCCAGACTTTGAAGCAACAAAGTTTAATTACGTGGGTCCGGCTATGTTGGAACAATAAGAGAGAAATTTGTTTACTTTTGAATGCAGCAAATGCGAAATATTGTGCAAATAATGTGTAGACTGCTGGGAATGGGGAATTCGCTTATTAAAAATGCAAAAATCTCCTGGTTGTTCTTTCAATTATGAAAGATCACAGCCGTTGAGGGGGGCGGGCGGGTTTGGAAAACTTCAAAAGAGACAATACAGAAAATCGGTCCTTTGTTCTAGAAAATGAAATTGGTTTCGCGAAATATTAATAAGAAGCCTGAAAATGAGAAATGAATATTAAAGTACTATGTACACATGTGGCAATTAAATTTTTCAACAAGAGATTATTTAATCATCTTTAACGTTGTAAAAACGAAGATTAAATGTGAAATGCATACAATATTTTCTTTTGTAAAATAATGAATTAATAAGAACCAAAAATTAATTAGATTATTGTACACCAAAACAATCAATAGGTATCCCCAAACTCCCCCTATTCACCAAATTGTGATTAACTTCCACTTTGTATGTTCTCCGTTCATCTAATTGATTGTCCCCCATTCCGGTTTGTACTCAATTATATCAACCTTTATAATGCATAAGCCAGCCAAGAAGAGTTTCCTGGGAAAGAGCCTTCACTTCATCGTCAAAATTAATCAACATCGACTGAGGCCGAAATCCTTGTTCCCCGAACAGAATTCCATTTAGGCAGACCACTTACTGGATAAGATATTATTAGAGTACCTTGAGCACAGGCAGCATCTGTAGCCTCATCAGCTCAAACTCTTTGACTGCCAAACTATGCATAACTAAGCTGGATTTTCCGGGTGGTCCTGGGCGAATCGGGGTCACCCGCTGGACAGGCCACCCAAATAATCCAACCGCCCACACAATCAGGCGGCACTTCGGGTCTCTGTGCATTTCCAATCGAACTACTCTGCAATTCATCAACTGTCAAATCCCATTTAATTTTAGATTATAGCAAATAATTATAGGGACAAGACCGGCACGAACACACGTTGCACTGCTGGAAAGATGTGCAGGTAATTGTAGTATATATTATAATATTTGTGCATTGATAAACTTTAAAGTAGTACAATTAACTAACTTTCAGCTATGTTAAATCATTATAAAAATCATTGTAAGCAGAGTGCATTTTATAAATAATTTTAAAGGCTTTTGCATTTTCTAGAAAATACATTTAATGCAAAGATCTACATTTTCCCAGTGCACCCACATACTTCGAACCCCTATAGTGGATGGGGCCAGGTGAGTTGGTCCCTGCCCTATCGGGCACTTATCTACCATGACAATAACAACAACAACAGACCAGGCAAGCACTCAAAAGCCACTTGGCTTGGCCAATACAGAGGGGAAGGTAACACAACACCCACACCCACCCAAAAAGCCACCCAAACCCCATCTATCATCCATTATCCATCTCCGAAATGGCAGTCAAGGTTGCAATTGTTGCCTACTCCTGGCCGTCTTCCAAAACGGAGAATCACCTGGACAATGGGATAGATTAATAGGACGAAGCAAGGTAAGAAATAATAAAGTTACAGAGTTACATTTATAATAAATTGATCACCTTGAAGAAATCCTTAAAGTATGCTTGGCTTTCTGAAAGAAATAATATATTTCTAACAGAAAAGAAAAATATATAAAATCACTTTAACCTCAGCTTAAGCTGGCACAAAATTCGAGATTTTAAATATTAAAATATACACAACAATAGGAGCTTTTCTTTGCAGGATCCCTCACCTATACCTGCACCACTGTTCCATAGCCTCAGGAGACAACAATGTACCAATTTGCTGGGCGCATTGAGGCTCAAAAGGAGGGGTTTGCCCCGGGTATGCACCTTCAGTTCTGGTTGCCGAATTGTGCTGAGTGCAGCGAATATTCCAAGAGCAGAAAGCTGCATCATCGGAGTCCGGCCGGACCAGTCGACCAGCCTGCCAACCGACCAGCAAACAAACAAACAAACAAACTTTTGTCCTGGCGATTGAAAATTGCTGTGGCATGCTAACAAAACACTTGGCCAGACCCCTCCCTGTTTTTGGCCAGAGCACACCCCCCCTTTTAGGGCGGCGGCACCCGCCCCTGGCCCACACTGGCCGCCCCCGTCTAGATTTATTTACATTTGAATTTTTGAACAAGTTGATGAAATTTCCGCACACAGCCAGAAAAACTATGACCGTCTGCATCCATCTGTGTTTTGGCTCCTCTTGGGTCTGATCTGGTCCTGGTCGTGGTCCTGGTCCTGGTTCTGGGCCGAAAAATCAACAAGCAACCATCAATAAAGGTGGCGAATTGCTTTTGTGGCGGCCTTTTGTGTGCATATAATTAAAAATGCTGCAAAAACTACCTCGAAAGGTAAACACAATGAGGGCGAGATGGAAGCAGATACGAGTCCTGCCAGGAGCCTCGACTGCGGGGGGGAAAGGGGGTTGAGCAAACAGACAGAACGAGCAAATGCAGACGGGTTTGCAGTTCACAGTTCGCAGTTACCGCTTTCCCAGCCAAGTGCTTGCTTAAAAAATTTGTTTGGCCATTAGAAATATTCATGGCTGAAAATTATTCAATTAAAGTTCTCGACACAGGCACAGACACAGACACTGACACAGAGACTCGACTCGGCAAGTTAAACACAGACAGGCAAATACATAATGAGCAGTCAGGCGGTTAGGGAAGACATACATATTAACATATAGGCAAATAGTACACACAGATAAGGCACTGAAAAAAATCACAGTCAATTTCTGCATACTACGAATTTTCTGCTAGTTTCTATTACTATTTTATTAAATTAAAAAAAAATAGTTATAGTACTTTTCATTCCTTGTTCTGGCCCCCATTATGTGCAGTGCACACATGCGTGGGAAACCGGATATCCGGGCATGTGCGCGTCGAAAGCTTTGCGAACGCAAACGGCCTGGCAAAATTAACAGCAAATGCGCTTTAAATAGCAACAGCCAAACAATGGCAGTCGCCACCATCGGAGCCTCCGTCGCCCATTGCCCGACGTGCCGTCTCTTTCTCATCCGCTAGCTCGCTCTATTGACCCAGTCAGCCTTTCTGTAGTTAGATAGTGAGCGGCATTTGCCATGGTGCACAGTGGATTTCACAGCTTCTTTGCCACACAAAAATAATCTCATTAAGTCTTGAAATAGAGCTGACCAAGAAAGAGCACCCAAAGGTCCTTCAATGGGAGCAGATCTGTCAGGCTTTATAGGGGATTTTTTTTACCCAAAACAATGTATAACAAAAGGATATTAATTAAATATTATTCCACAGAATCTTGATAAATTTAATTAATTATTTTCTTTATTAATGTTTGTCCCACTGTACAGCCTGCGGGGCGTCAAACGGAACTTCGGTTAGAGCGGACATGGAAATGCGCACGAGATGAGGAAGGGGGCCCAGCAGAGGGGCCTATAAAGGGGTTTTTAAGGGGCAGAGGGGGGGAAAAGGGGTTAGACAACAGGACGAGGCCCAAACCAGCAAAAGGAAACTGTAACAGATTAAACTTGGCACTTGGAAAGCTCGCATCCACTGATGACGGGTGGGGTTTTTGGTATATAGTGCGATATAGACGGGGTGTGAGGACAATAGGAAGCACTGGTGGCTCAGAGGGAAAGGGGTCAGTGGCTGCGTAAAGACTAAAGACTGGCAGATGCAAAATACAAGCCAAGCTGATGCCTGCCAACAATTGTGTTTGCCGCTTCAACAACGCACTCTCAATGCTTGCTCAGATCAAAAAATCAATCGACTTAAAACAGAAAGAAAAGTCTCTTCAAATAAGGGAAAATTCTACAACATTTTCAATCACTAAGTATGAATTATTTGATATGATTTACATAGAGATTTAATTAATTAAAAGGAGATCTTGGGAAATATAAACTATAAATACTTTCACATACAAAACTAATTTGCCTGCATATTATTTGTTTTTAAATATCATGAATTTTAAGTGATTGCCATTGATAGGCTTAAAAAATATAAATGATAATAGAAAGTCTGCATGAAATTTAACATACTTAAATTTATTTCTTTTCGGCTTCCAGAAATTAAATATTAAAAAAATAACCTATTTCAAGACTGTCGCCCATTATTTCAATTGACAAATTCAGCTGGCCTAGCTCATGAAATGAATTTTATTTTGGCTATTAATTAAAATGTGAAATGCTTGCCATTAATTAAATCGTAATTATGCATTGCCAACTATAGGTAAAATATATTTTTTTGGTACAATTTTATGAGAAGATTAAATAGTTGACATATGCATTAAGCATTATATTTAGTGTTGTTTTAAATCTATAGTTAAGATGTTAAATCGCCTAAAGCCATAATAAAGCAGATTATTAATCAAAAGAGCATATAAATTTCATTTCATTTTTAATTATGATGCAGATACTTATTATATTTATTCGTATTTCGTTTGACTTCTTGGCTTATATTCATTTAGCCTTCGGCTCTGCCAGTCAGTCAATACTGTTGCCTTGAATATTACTTACTCTTTGCCAGTTCATGACAATAGGAAATAGTTAATATAAACGGGAACAATGAACGGACTCGCGGCTCTGTTTCGTAATCTTTCTCTTGTTCGGAGTATCTGTCAGATACTTCTCATGCGATATGAGATTGCCTGGCCTGGCAGTGGCATTGGTAATGATATTTGTGCCGCGCAATTGCAAATACCATAATGCGAACGAGAATATATATGTATATAAATGTGGCAGGAAGGATATGAGCAGTTTTTAGATTTACACATATATAAGGGACATATAAAATATATGTGAGCAAACAATGGGATGTGAGAGAGTCAGGCATAAGTCTGCTGTATATGCATATATTAGTTATTAATGCGTACGTGTAACGCATATTGAAAATGCCGCAGCTCGGCACGGATCGTCCTTCCCTCCACATACTATATAGCCCGCAAATTTCTAGGGGTTGTTCGTGGCAGATTTATGTGGTTTTTGCAGCAAAGAATGCATAATGCTCGCCCCCCTCGCTCAGTTTATGTACGAGATTTGTGGCGCGACGACGTTTGGTCTTTGGACCCTATTAAAGATTCATTCATTTGGAGCCAACCCCTTTTTCTGAGTCGGAGACTTTGACTCCTCCTTGGCGCTGCGGTTGCACTTACCAACTGTGGAAACCGGGGACGCTGCGACTAGATGGGAAAAGTTCCTTATACAGGATGTGGTTACATAAGTTGAAAGTTGGAGATTCCCAGCTCCGTTGGGGTTTCGCAGTGCATTGGTCGCACTTTGATGGACTCCAATGGCTTTCATTTTCATAATATTTCCAATTCCAAACTTTATCTTAAAGTTGCTCTTTAAAAAGCGTTGAACAGCGAGGAATTTTGATTGATTATTTCAATTTAAGAACAAGTTTTCCTTACTTTCGCTGAGGGCTTCACTATGATAGATGAGTTTCGAATGGGATTACTTTCACTGTTTTACAATGCAAGGGTTGGTAATTTAAAGGAATTAAATATATGATAAAAGATATTTTGGTCCCAAGAAAAAGTGTAAAATTTAAAGAATAGAAAGATAGCTTAAACTTCTTGGTAAGAATAGCAGAAAGACAAGAAACAATAATTTCTAACATTCTTCCTACACTTTTCTTTAACTTTTATAAGTTCTTAAACCATATTTCAATATTTAAATTTTTATAAGCACTTTATTTAACCCCTTCTCTGACCAACTAGTTTAACTTTCTTTTTCTTGCCTTAGCCCCTTCCTCATTAGGGCATCCCTTCCTTTGGAAATTCTCTCTCTTCATTTATTGAATTTCCCAACTTTTGAAAAAGCAAAAAAACGAATCCTCATCACTTATTAGTTTTTCATATAATTTACAGAAAGCAAGCCAAGACCAAAAAAAAAAACTTTTGCCAATTATGAAAACTACAATAAAAATGCAAATTTCAAGCAACTCAAGCAAAATTTCATGACCGCCAGACACAAAATAAAAGAAAAAAATCAAAATAAAATAAAAGGAGCAAAGGGAAACTTTCAAGAGCAAAGGGAAACCCAAAGTTGGCGGCTGGAAGGGGTCCAGAGGGCCAGAACCAGAACCAGAACCAGATAAGCCTAACAAATTTTTTAAAATAAATTACAGAGTAGAGCAAACAAATTTGCATATACAAGCGACGGGCCAAAACCGAAGAAAAGAAACAAAAAAAAAAAAGGTTTTCACGCCACAAAGCAAATCAAGGCATTTTTGAAAGGTTCTCTCCCCCACACAGAAATGAGTTATTGCACATGTTGGAAAGAGTCGAAAAAGTAGAAGAAGTTCAAGTAAATGTGTACATGGAGAGATATATTTCAGGATATATGATTATGTATTTTTTATAAATTTCAAAATTAATAAATAAACAAAAAAGAGTAACAAATAATGTTAAATAAATCGAAGAAATCAAGATTTCCCTCTTCCCTCTTTCCCTCTTTCCCTCTTTTAAATAAAAACAAAGATGCCTATTTAAAAAATTTATTAAAATAAAATAAATAGTATAACCTTTTCCTTTTCTATTTTTAATAATAAATATTCCCTATAACATCCTATATATTTTTTAAATAATTCTCTCCGTGCACCTAGAGGCGGCCACACTTTTGATTATATCAGGACGAAAAGGATTTCGGCTGTATCTAAAAATGGGAAGCTCCCAAGCCCCCGAAAAAGAGCGCAAAAATGCTCAAGCTATGCGCTTAATAAAGTGACCAAGTGGGTGTCGGACAAGGGTCAGGGGAAATGCTAGGGGTCCCCGGGATTTTGGGTTGCCCCGGCCGGGGCAAGAGGGTCAGGGAAATGTGCTCGAGCACAAACTTTATTAAAACTCTTGAATTAAATGAATTAGTCAACCATATAGCTTGGCTGAGAGCAGGGAGTCGAGTGGGGCCGGGAAGCGTCCTGCCAGCGCCCAAAAGGAAAAGTCGCTTAACCCGCTCCCAGTTTCCTTCAGCTTTTCCTTGGCCAGAAAAAACCCCGCCTTATCTCTCTCTCTCTATCTGTTCGTGGTGCGGCTTGAAAAACAATTTTCGTAAGCAAAAGTGTAATGAGCGTAGAAATGAACTTTGGAGTCGGGTCTGTGGCCCCAATGGGGTAGGAAGTCTTAGGCAAGTGGGGGCGTGGTCGGGGCGGGGGCTGCAAATTAAATGAAATCCTTGTGGAAGCAACGTCTTTTGGTGGCCAAAAACAGAAAACGAGCAGCGCAAAAAAAAAAGAGAAAAATAATAAAACAAAATAAAAAGGGAAACATTAAAAAATATCAGTGCAGAAAGTAGGAAAAGGTCCTAAATGGTTCACACAAAAAGCAAGGGCGAGAGGAAGACACAACCTAAAAAAATCCTGAAAGTTTCTCCTCTTTTTTCTGTGCAACTGATTTGTACAGTTTTTTCCTTATGATTTCTCTTTTATATTTTTTAATTTAATCCAAAAGACGTTTGCTAAATTGCTGGTAAAAATCTGGCCAAAAAGTTGGAGTGAGTTTGGTGAAAGCAGATAGAAGGAGGATTGAGGAAAGGAAGAGGATGCATTTTAAAAAGGATAACACTAAGCTGCAAACAAATGGAAAGGTTCCCAAAATACCTTAAATCAAGTATGTTTTACAATAAGAGTATAATATTTGAGTTATTCTTTTCAATAATAAATAAAAAGTAATTATCTTTAATTTGGTTTGAGGTTCAATATGTAAACTTCTTGTCAAATTCAAATGGCTGTTCATAGAGCCTTTTGATATCCTTACAGGATATTATAATTTCAGTGAGAAGCTTGCCAGGCAGTGAAGGAGTCATTTCCGACCCTATAAATCATATATATTTTTGATCAGAATTGACAGCCGAATCGATTTAAACATGTCCGGTAGAAGAAAAATTTTTTACCGATTTTTATCAATCTTTCCAATTAATATTAATGCATTTTTTGATCCTATCAGGAACTAGAAGGGTATACACACTTTAGCCTCTCAAAATTAGCTTCCTTTCTTGTTTTATTTTAGCTATCTCTAGATTTTATGGTCTTTAAGTAAAAAATAACCTTTATAGCCTAGTGTAATTACGCCTTGGCCTTTGGCTGCTCAAGAGGGAAATCCTGGCAGCCGCCACCGTTGACAACTGTTGGTCAGTCTTCAGGCCGCAAGCCTGCCTCCTGCTCCTTTTCGGGCTTTTGCATAGTTTCTGTAAAAATTTGCAGAGCAACAACTGGAAATTGAAACTTGATTATGTGCAGAAAGGCAGAAAAAAGTTAAAAAAAAAGGAACGAGTGTATTTCTGGAACGATTCATTGCGTGTTGTCCCAGCATAGAAATTTATGCTCTTTGCCAAAAACTTTGGCTAACGTCTTTTGGCCTGGTCTGGTGTGGTGTGGTGTGGTGTGGTCTTCCAAGGAGCTTCTGGGTCCGTCTGGACAGCAGCTCCTTGGTAAACTATTTACTGGAATTAAAAGCAACTTCCTTGCATATTTCGGGCTGGAGTGTGTGTCGTAAAAGTTGATAGTTGATAGTTTATGCCTTTGGTGATGGAATAAACTGCACAACACTGCAAAGTAATAACTGCTGCAGAATGACGCTTTATATGCACATTACTTATTCATGGCCAATGCATGCGCAATTAAAATTTTGTGAATTAGTCACAAAATCGATTGGGCCAAATCGGAAGCAGAAGCCAAGCCAGAACTCAAATGATGCAAATGCAACTTCGATGCGGACAAAAAGTTTTCCACAGTCAATAGTTTCAAATGCGACAATACTCACTCTATATGAATTTCATCATATAAACTACATAGCTTATGTACATACAGTGCTTGTGTTTGTTTTTTGGTGTGGATGAATCTGCGCCAAATTTAATCCGGATTCGGTTTTTATTGACGCAAAAGATATACGAAAAATTGATTTCTGTTAGCTGAAGTTGATCAAATGAACCATGGCCTAATCACAAATATGTGGCTGTGATTAAGTAGATGAAGAATATTTGCCTGGGGATTTTATTTTATATTAAAACAATGTTAAGCCATTTTGGATGTCAGTATTTTAATATTAATAGGTTTCTGGGGGGACTAAAAATAATTAAATAATGTATACCTAATCTTGATTAATTTTAATAGGCATAATCCCAAGCCATACAATACATTCTTACTAATTGGTCTAATATAAAATAATTTATTTAAATAAAAAAGCCTACGAGACCACGCAAAAATTTATAAGTAAATTCCTCTTCATCCCGGAAGTAATTCTTATTAAAAAGATTATAGAGAAGACGATTTAAAATTAAAAAAAAATAAATAAATAAATAATAATTATATTTATTTTTAAAACGCATATTCTTCTACATAATCTTCAATTAAATTATTTTTTAAAAAGTCTTGTACATATTCTTTTCAATAAGAATTTCTCCCGGGATGAATATAAATTTATTTATGAATTTTGCCTGCTTTGCTGGGCTTCTGATAATCTTTACGGCATTTCCATTCACTCCATTTTCACCTTCAGTTTTATTGTTATATTCGTGCTAGAGCCAAAGTCAAAACTTCCCAAAAACACCCGTAACCAAAGTTTTTCCAGCACATAGCACAGAAATATAATTAAAATTGATCCAGTGCAACCATTAAAAAGCTCTCACGCACTTTTGCCCAAAACTTTGGCTTCCCTTTATGGGCAGCTAACCCATCATCGTTCCCATGCCCAGCCTCTCGCCCCGACTTTCTCATTCCAGTCGATTTATTGCTCTGACAGCTTTAAAAAATAATACAAAAAAATACATACAGAAACGAAAAGGAGCAAATTATAAGGGGAACTTTTGTTGGGGAAAAACTTTTGCATAATAGACTCAAACTCGCTCTCTCTTGCCGGCTCACAGATGTGGATTCATTCCGTGGAACGGGACGAGTTTAAAGTTCAAAGCTTTTGTAGGTTATGCAAATTAGAAATTAATAATACGCCTGACACTCGCACACTCGCACACTCGCACACACCCAACTAATACCAATATACACATAAATTAGGCCCGGTCCAACGTTTTTATCAACGATTTAGATGGCCGATACCGAACGGGAGCCAGAGGGGGAGGGGGCCAGTGTTTTGGCCCACACTCAATGCCACAAAATTATGATAAATGATTTGGAAATGCGCACAAGCAGGCAACAGAACAGACCACCAGCAACACAACCACAACGCAGAACCGAACACATCCTTTTCCTGTGTTGTCCTTGTTGCCTCTGGAGCTGCTCTCGAGCCGAGAAACTTTTCGAGTTGAAGGAAATGTAATTTTTTTGCAACTCTCCCGTTCCGTTCGCGCCGGAAAAAGGATCGAAAGAGGACCCAGGAAGTCGCTGCCTAAAATCACTGAACTAAAACCCTAAGAGGTCGGGACCAGGGAACGAATATATATATACATTATATATATATGTATATCCACTATATAACATACAAGGGAAAACTATTGCTACAAGTGCATGCTGTGCAAAATAAAATAGTTTAGAGACTTGATAAAGTTGACAGCTAGATGATATCCTGGATACGAATTATTTAATAATAGAAAATATATTTAAATAAGATTATAAAATATATTTAAATTATATATACTTTAAGTGAACCTTTTGTATAATATAATTAGTAAAGTAATTAAGTAAATATGTTGTGCTGTTAAAGCTCCATATCTTCTAAGCTAAGATCAATCTAATTTCACTAGAAATTAAATCAGTTTCCTTATCCATTTCTATTTCCATACTTCTTCCTTTCAATCATCAATCCCATCAAGCCCTTGATCTTTTTTGCATTTCCCAGGATATCAAGGAGTACCGCATGACTGGGAAATCCTTGTCGTCTGGCAACAGGAAGCGTAGATCATAAAATATTGATATTTTCTGCTTTGATTTTTCAGCGCACTGTTTAAGTAATGGCAGCACTGCGACACAGAAAGAGATGACAACACAAGGGACAGACAGACGGTTAGAAAGAGACAGAGAGAGAGAGAGATACAGGAAAAGAGACAGCAATGTCGGCAGACTGGGACGACGACAATTCTCATTCATGCCATCCGCTTTGCGCTTTTTTGTTTTGGGGGAAAAGCGACTAAGGGGAACGGGAACTCTAACCTCTGCTCCCCTCGGAAAAACCTCTGAAACCGAGGATGTCAGTAGAAGGCTAACCCCGTACAAAACGCCAAAGAGCGCAACAATCCACGAATTTAGTTTCCTTTTGGGGCCCACACAAAAACTAGACGTGGCATTCAACATGAGGCGAGGTTAGAGGCACAAGCTGTGTTCTGACTGCACAGTGACCGCGAAAGAATTAAATTTTTAGTAATTTTAAAATCAGCTAATGGAGTAATAATATAAATTAAAATTATAGTACCACATGCGAACTTTGTTATTTAATTAATTAATAATAATATATATAATAATAATATTAATTAATATTTAATTAATTTAATAATAATTTCGTTACTTATTAAGAGGCAATCATAGACTTATACACTGTTCCTACACCTTTGTAGCACTATTTTTTTAATTCTTTCAAAATACAATAATAATTTCTATACTAACACAACTTTAAAGTATCCTTTTTGTTATTAAAATGTTTACTTTTGACCACTGTTTTATGGTAGACATTCAGGCGGTGCTTCAACCAGTGCAGCAATGGGGGCAACAATCACAGGGGCAGAGCATTCAAGTTGTATTGGTTTTGGTTGCTCGCTGGGGATCGAATATTCAATGAAGAAAATTTTGAATTTATCTTCTCTAAGCAATACGAGAGAATTGTGGAAAATATCAATGGATGGAGGAGTGGGGACTTTGAAATTATAAAAATAAAACGCACATTCGAGAACATTTTGGAATATCAAATATATGAATAAAACAACATATATCGACAACAGTTCATACCATAATGTAGAGGCAGGCACTCACTTGTACATTCTCATACCAAATTAATATAGGAAATTACCTGGAAACCCACTGCATCTCCAACAACATATCCTATGCATATTGGATTCCCAAATGAACTCCCACAGCACATGGATCGTAATCTCATTATAGTATTGCAGTTGCCCTAATTGAACAATTAAATATGTTTATCGTTGCAGTTAAGCAGAACACATCAGTGTGCTGCACCCCACCTGCCCATCCATATAGGATTACGTAACCCAAAACTTTCATCCTCATTAAATGAATAATTGTATTTATTTTCCAGAAGTGATTCGGAGGAGCTGGAGAGGCACAACCGGAGGAAGTTGGCCAGGACATGGCAAGGGGGATTTAAGTTTCTGGTTAATAGCAAGCAATATTTATTGACAGAAGCATCTTACGAGGCTCCAATTAATAAACACTTGAAATGAATGGTACAATAAGCTAGGATAGTTTCTGGCTTAGAAATAATTTTGGTATCAGTGTAAAGTACATATTAATCGGTTGATGTTAGTTAATATATTTCCTAAAATAAAAATTAGCTAATTATACTACAGAAAATCCTATAAAAGTGTGATATACATCATTTAACTTTCACTAAATCGATTTCATTTCTAGGGCTAATACTCTAAATTCTTTAATATTATTTTCCCAGTGTAACTAACTATCAACAACATTTAATCAAAATCCAAATGAGCACAACTACCACAAGTTCGTGTGTTAGTCGGGGTAAATCAGCTCATTTCGACAACATTTCCGGCAACGAAACCATGTTGAGAATGAAAAATGAACTCGTATGCGGATGGAGGCGACTCCGAACGATGTGTGCTGGGAAAAGCAGAACCAGAATAAAAATCTATAATATGACATAAAAATGAAAACCGAAATGACAAGGGTACGGCCTTAAGATTCTGTGGCCCCGGGCAATGCGGTTTGGAGATATGCCAACTATTACAAATTGATTCCCTCAGTTCGGGATCCGTTTTTCCGTTTTTCGCCCGTGTTGGCGCTCCCCTGCCGGAAGAAAATCTATTTAAAATGCGTGACTGCAGTGACTTTAAAAAGTTCCATCCCGAAAAAGGAGGCAGAGCTCTTCTACCCAACCAGGATCTCGTTTTAATGTCCGTATTTTTTATTGACGTCAAAGGTTTCTCCTGCCGTTCAGTTTTATTGTTCAGCAGGGGAAGGTGGCCATAAAGCCAACAATACCAACGCCAACCGGTCTCAATTAAAGACGTCTCGGGGGCCTAGTAACCGAAAAATTGACTGAATGGCAAAATGACAACAGAGCCAGCGGCAGGTGGTGGCGGGTGGTGGCCAAGAGGAAAATACTCAACAACAAGTGACAAGCTGTAAAAATTACGGTGCCTGCAATAACCGAAAACCGTGTTGGTGAGTGTATGTCAGGCAAAGTAGTGTTCGTCCTGGTATTGGTGCGGAGTGTAGGTGTTAGCCGTTTCGGCTGCCTTTGGGCCAACGTCGATTTGCAGTCTTGAACGTGACTCACTTTGCTAAATGGTGCGCAGCCAGCGGTAGATGATGGCCAAAAGAGGCGGTGGGGCGTAGAAAGATCGGAAAGGTCTTGGCGACAGTAACGGGAAAAATAATGAAAAGTTTTATTTGTCAACTACCATGTTGCCTTTTTCTCTAGAGAAAGAGGTTTTACTTGATTTTAAGTTGAATTAGGTTTCTTAAATTAAATAATATTCTTAAAAAGGGTTTAAAATTATCAAAGTAATCATAAATAACTTTAATAATAAACAAATGTCATTTCGAAATAGTCAACCCAAAATATTAAAGCCTTTATTAAAGATTATTTTATTCTTATTAAAATATCTTAAGAAATGGGAAATTAATTAGGAATTTTCTAAAGGATTTATCTCAACGAGAATTATTTTAAATAATTTTGTTCTTATATAAATTTAATATTATTGCTTAAGATTTTGATATATTTGTTACATTATGGAAATGTATAAATTAACGCCATTATTAAATCTGCTTTATATGAGAGCTATCTATAGAATTTAAAAAAATATATATTAACAAATCAAATAATCCTAAAAAAGTATTCAATATTCGCCTTAGCCTTAGTAGACAACCATTTGCCTTATTTTGAAATCTCCCTGAAGCATAAAATATTCAGTTACAGGGACATTCCCCCCATTAAGTCCCAGCATTTGTACAATTTGCTCTTCATCTCCATGGGATGTGCTGCCACTTTGTTGTTCTCCAAGTCTAATTAACCACATAAAAAAAAGAAGAAAAAATCTATGGAAAATTTGCGTGGGTTGCCATTGGTGCTCCTCCTTGTCATTGTCGATATAAATGCTGCAAGTACGTGTTTTACACAAACCAGACAGCATAGAAACAATGGAAAACAGAGTAAAAGTGTCTGGAAAACACGTGTCGAGCACAGCCGCGGGCCCAAAATGCCCAAGATTTTTGGAGGAATGAGGCGATAAGATGCTGGGGAAAATCATTGACTCGAAATCGGAATCAATATGGAGACAAAGACGATTGAAATCGAACTTCTTGAACTTTGAAGGGCTCCGCAAAATCGAAATGATACTAATTACTTGCCGAGTGGAGTTCAGTCCCCAAAGCCTACAATAAAATATTGAAATTCTCATAAATTGTTGCCACATAATATATATATATATATATATTTTTTTTTTGCTGTTTTTCCAGAGATCCCTTTCAGCAAACGTGCTTGAGGGCCCATTGACCTTTTGTACAAATTTATAAATGAAATTTTTCACTGCCTGCTTTTTGGGTCATGTACACTTTAATTATGCATGGCAACGTGTGCTATAATTTCGGTTTTTTTCTCTCCCATGGGAGCTCACATTTTAAGTGAATTTTAGTTAAAACATTTTAAGGTTTTTGGGTCACCGGAAAATGCGAGCCGAGCCTAAGCCTTCAATCAACATTTTGTGTTCACTATTTTTGTAAAGCCTTAAAAGGGCTTATCAAAAAATCTAAATGGGAAATCCGATGGTGGCAAATAATCATATTCAGAATAGGAAAATCAAGCAGAAAATATAGAAGGAGATAAAGAATTTATAATAAAATAGACACGGAAAAATAAAGCTTAAAATGTTGGTGATTTAAATATTTAAATCTATGAATAAATGGTTTAAGATTAATTCGCATTGAATCCATATTTTTATAGACAAACCAAAAAGGTGATTCATTACAATTTATATGATTTCTATATATTTTATATGCATTTTTTTCTGTGTAACCAGGCAATATCATCAATGAAAATGAAGCTGTATCTTTCTTCAATTGGTGGGCGTTCGTGTGGCAAGGGAGAGGCTACCAGCAAAAAAAAAAAGGGACATTTGTTCTAAGCAATTTTCATTCTTTGTATATATTTTTTGCAACATTTATTTACGCCCTCGAACATTGCGCCACGTTGTTCAATTACCGCCAAGAATAATGGTTGCAGTCAACAGAGGAAACAAACCCAATCGAAGGCGGCCAATGCGAAGGCCAAGAGAATGAAATAAAAACCAAAATGATCTTCGATGGTTTCAATTGCTGCTGCTTGTTGTGTTCGAAACAAAAACAAACGGGTAGGAAAATTCATGGAAAACTGGTTGGTGGGCTTAGTTCTGTTAAAGGTAAAGAAGAGAGCAAACGTTTTTGTTGTCGGTTGACCTTTACTCCTTCTTGCCTTCGTTTTGCATAATTCTTGGCATGCAAATTTTTCTATTGAGTAAAAAGAAAGAAATCAAGCTAAGAACAAAAATGTCCAAGAAAAATACGAGTGGCTGGCGGCCCTCGTCCTGGTTCCCCGGGAAATCGTTGAAAAAGTGTCGAAGCTGTTTTCCTACTCGAATGTGTCCCTTCACAGTCGCGTTGTGAAACTTTTGTTCAATATATTTTAGCCAGCCTTTGCAGGCTATCCGAATTTTTTACGATGTTTTTTATTCTGCTCTGCCAAAAGTGGGTAAAATGGATGAAGGGAAAGCTTTGGCTTGTGGAGGAAAATGGGTATAAACTAGGAAAAATTGTGGAGAATTTGGATGTATATTCAGAAATTTGTATTATGGTTTAATATTTAAACAAGCAAATTGTTTATATCTGGAACTAGGGAATTTTCATCCAGATTTACATATTATGCATAATCTTAATACATAACTAAAACATATTTATAGAAAACTTTTAATTTAAGAATTTAGGAAATTTTCAAGCAATACAACATTTAATGGCTAAAGAGAAACCTGAAGTTTATGGAATAAATATAAAGAAAAATTCGAAAAACATAGGAATAATAGTGAAAAAATTGTTGGAGCTCTAAAAAGTTTAGAAATGTATATAATGGTTTAATGTTTAAACAAATAATTAGTTTATGCTTTTACCACCTGATGTCTCTATACAGATTTTAATACATGAGTAAAATATATTTATAGGAAACCTTTAAGGTTTTATACCTTAAAATTTAATTAAGATATATTTAAACAATGTAAAATATTGTTTATTTTCATGATTTATATTTAATTTTAAATGCAAAGTTGAAGATAATTGAATTAAAAACTTCTAAACATTCTACAATAATTCTCAAATAACTTTTTAAATACATTTTTAACACCCCTTAAGTACTCCTTAGAGTATCCTAATTTCTGTGTCATTTTGTACCGAATCCCCTTCAATTTCTTCAATAATACTTTTTTACATTCCGCACTCCACCTCCAAGTGCAAAATGGGACAGAATGCAAAGGGAATAAAAACAAAAAAATTCATTCTTTTTTTTTGGCGGTATTGAAAAGGAGTCTGGGGTGGGAAAATAGGTGGGCGGATGGCAGGAGGGAAATGGGACACCGGCGGTCTCCTCGACGACGTTTGGGTTCGTGCGGCGTAATATTATTATTTGATAAAGATGCTAAAAGTAACGAAAACACATTTTCTCAGTTAAAAGGGGTCGTTAGGGAATGAAATATGCGCACGTACGCACCCGAACAGGACTCGGGGAAATCGGAGAGTGGAAATGCATATATGGATGGGTGCCTGGGTGGGGCGGGGATTTTCCTGCACAGCATGCGAGTTTATAGTCGATTTTTATCACAGTATTTGAATTATTATTTCAGGAAGCGCGCTATTTGCGCAACGCGCTTTTTGCGGATACGCTTTATTCTTTTTTCCCCCCCATTTTCCTTATTTTTCCCCTTACGCCCACACCCACACACTCGCTTTTCTGGCTGCGCCTTTCATGTATTTGCATATGAATGCGGCTCGACGACGATGGCAATATTTTCTTTTTTCTCCCATTTTTTTCGGGTTTCTGTGGCGTTTCCTACTAGTACGTGTGGAAAAATCAGTAGTAATGCTAAAATATTATACGTGGACCCGCCGGAACCGAAGCTTTTTGGCCAAGAAGAGCCTGAACATTTTTTCAGGGATGACGACAGATTGATTTGAAGTGTCTCTAAATCTTAGATGTGACCTTTTTCAGGGCACAAAAAGGAGGTTTTCAAGGGGGGAATTTTTCAGAGATATAAGGAGGAGTTTCAAACTTGATATACTTGATCAAAGCGTATGAAAAATTAAATTATACTAAATATTAAAATAAACATTTACCTTATTATATTTATTTTAATGTGTATATATTTAAACTGTAGGTTATATTGTTTTCATCATGAGTTCCTGCTCATTTTAAATATATATATCTACCAATACCTTAAATCAAATTATGTGCTGAGGCATTTTTCCCCCAAAGTGATCAATTTTGTAACCCTGATTGTTTTCCGGGTTTACCTTTCACTTCTTTTTTTTGACAAATTAATAAAAAGGAAAAGGGGAATGGGAAATGGGAAATGCAAAGTAAACCAAGGCTCAGCAATAACAATCGAATGGGGGGATGCCTTTTTGTGAAGGTCCTGGATTGGAGTTGGTTTTTAAGTAGCGGTACGGCGGCAGAGGTTCATTGCCAAGCATAACAGTTATTGTAAGAGATTTCGTGTAAATATTGCATGTAAACGTCGTAAATAAGGCGCTTTTAGTGCCCGATTCCTTGTTTGAGGCATTGGGCCAGATACTGTAGCCGTAACTGGAGAATCGGGTGGCTTATTGTTTGCCCAGCCGACAGACAGCCGCCGCCGCCGCCGCCCCCGCAAAAGGTAAATAAAAATATTTTGTGCGTGAGTGCGGTTTTTAAGCTGCGTGAAATTTTTCACTCCCCCTTTTTTTTACATTTCGTTCGGGTATGGAAATTCGATGATGCCAGTGTGCTTGTGAAAATTTCGGCACCTTTTTTATATGCATTGTCTGTTGGCCGTCGCGCTTCATGTTTTGTTAGCAATGCCTGCGGCAAATTGACTTTTAAGGCATGCCCCCTTTCCTTTCTCTTACTCTGTGATTTCCCCTCTTTGTTTTCCCATTTTTGCCTCAACTTTGTTTTATTTTTCCAGCTTTTCCTTTTTTTTTTTGTTTTTGGGCGAGTCTATCATTTGCATTGCTCTGGGGCAAGTTGTGTCGGTATGTCTGAGACCTTTGATTGAAGTTTATTTAGAATATGTTTATAAATGTCAAAATGGCAATTATTCAGACGAGCCAAAAACACACACATGCTGGGATATTTTGTGGGGTTATCAGGGGTTAAGTGCCCTACTATTAAGTTAAATTTGTCTAGACTTGTATAATCAAAGTTTGAGTATTTTTTTTGGGTCCTTTTAGGTAATGGTTTTTGTTTGGCTTTTAAAATTGTTTAGTGAGTCAAATATTTAAATAGGATTTGCGTAGTTGACAAGGCAGGAGGTTTCGTATTTGACCTAGTTTTCTATATTTTAGTGTGCATGAAATCGATGAAAACTATGCAAATCAACAAGTAAAGAAAGAAAATCTTGGAAATTAATTGATTGCTAAGCAAATAGAGAAACTTTTAAGGCGTGTATGTCAGTTCCCTAAACCCCAAATTTATCAAACAAGCCTTTGAGTATTCTTACATAAGCAAAAGTTTACTCAATCTGAATAAATACTTTTAATAACTATTCAGTCCTTAATAAATTCATTTGTGGCTTTTCAAAAAATATGGGGAAAAAACCACTAGCAAATGCTAACTAATATTGCTTGCTAACCTCGTGGAAATCCAATCATGCCGCTTGACCGCACTCTCAATTTTATTGGCTTCATGGCAATATTTCCGCATTAAACTTTGCTAATTGCATTCGGCACGAACGGGGGCCCCGAAAAGCAGGCAACAAAACCCGATAAGTACAAAGAAAACCCAGCCAAGCGCAGCGCAACAGCAGCAGCAGCAGCATATCGAGGCCAATAAAGAAAATTTTAATTTAATCATGGCATAGAAAATCATAAACAAATGGTAGTACGCCCAAATGGACAATAATTGGGGGCTACACTCCAATTTGTTACCCTCTGGATCCTGCTCCTGCTGCTGCTCCTCCTGCTTGGGGCTCATAAAAGCGTGAATGCATATTTAAAATTTCCCCAACGGCGGGCAGGACAGGCTCCGCTTTTTTGCTAGCCCTCTTTGAAATACAAATTCATGAGTTATGAAATGAAATATTAAAAGTAGCTCGAATGCTTTTTAGCACTCAGTCAGTCATTCAGTCAATTTTCGTAAAGCAAACATATTCCCTGTCTGATACTTCATTTGTTTCCGTTTCCGATGCTTCGATGTCAGGGACCGGCAGGAACAGTAACAACGATGGCAAGAAAAGTCAGACAAACAAACGGCCCAAATAATTATGAATGACAAAAGTTACACAAATAAATAAAGGCAAAAGAAACAAGGAATATGGTAAATTAAGCCAAGTAAGCCGGGAAATACTCTGGCTTATAGTTTAAAGACAAAGTGAGGACTTACATTTACAAATAATTAGGGAAATCGTAGGAGCAAGTTTACTATTATTAAAAATTAAGAGATAACCTAAGAGTTTTTACATAATTTCTTTAAACTTTTGTTAGATAAGTAGCATTACATTTATGACAAAATAATATACTGTAAGCTAATTAATTTAATTGAGAGTATCAGAGTGTTTTAGCTACAATTAATTAATTTCCTTATATACTTCCAAGAAGGTTTTACAAATTGTGGTATTCCTATTAACCAATATCAATCCGAAAAGTATTTAAAATATGTGTAAACACAGTATTCGTCCTAAATAAACAGCAGGACACAGCCTGGATACCCTTCACTCATCTCAAATTTCTGTCAGAAATGAATGAAAAAAAATGATGAGTGCTTTTCAAGGCAATCTCCTCCGCTACCAGTTCCCTATTTTCCACTGGTTTTTCCTGGCCCCACCCATTGGGTTTCAGTGTCGTCGCGGCTCGTTTCGCATTTTACAGTCGCTGGCTCATTTATAAATTTATGAGCTCAACTGCCAGGGGAGTTATCGCGTTAAAATGCTTCGCTGTTCCCGCTGTATTTTCCCCCGAATTTCCCCGCTTTCTTTTTCCAGCTACACTGAGAAGAATATATTAGAGTTAAAATAACAACCTTTTCAAAGAAAGAAAACCATTTTCTACGTACACTTTTTTGTTAACAAAATATATCATCTACCATTTATATTTGGTAATACAAAGAATTGTAAAATATGTAGAATATTTATATATATTAAAAAAATAATGATATAACAGCATGTTGGATTATTTTAAATTTTCAAAGCTATTAAGTTTTCTTTTCTGTATAGCTTCACCTCCTCTCTCATTGCAGTAAAAGATACCAAAAAAAAAGTATAAAATAAAAATTAGCAATAAAAAGTAGAAAAGCGTGTTTGTTTGTTAACAAGTGCAGGGCGAGAGTGAAAGAGATGGCAATGGCCATGGCAGAAAGAGAAAGAGCTACAGCTACAGAGAGCTGGAAGCTGGGAAGGAAGATGACGGCGACATCAAATGGATTTCATGTCACGTTACACAAATGTGCCAAGGAATTAAAAATGTGAGGATAGCAAGTTGGAATAGCAACTGTTGCTGTCTTGTAGTTGTTGTTGTTGTTCTGGCTGTCGTTCTTATTGTTGTTGCTGTTGTCCCATTAGCGTGCTACTGCAGCAAGCTTAAATGCGAAAAGTGTGTTCATTACTCCCAGCTTTTCCCACTCTCTTCATCTCGCAATGAAAATTATTTTCATTTTCGCTTTGGTGCGCTCACTTGCCCAAAAGCTAAACACACACACACCCACACAACTCTTTCTCTACTTTCTCAGTGGCTTTCTCCAGTTCTCTGGCATATCCGTCTCCTTACCCACTCTGGTTAACCTTTTGCCTCTGGGCGGAAATTTCAATTATTTATTACGCATACGCAGCGTTGTTAGCTTAATGACTAGCTCCGGCAGCAAAACCCGAAACTGCAAGCCAAAAACCAAGCAAATGTGATTTAACCAAGACCAGGATACACCAAACATTTGCCACAAAATTGCATATAAATCATAAAGGATGATCTTTCTGGGGAGGGATTTACACAGTGGGAACATTAAGTAAGTAGGACGAACATTGGGAGTAACTTATCCAAGTAATTGAACATTGGGCTTAGCCTTTTGCTGAGTTCATGTTAATTATGCTAGAGTAATATATAATTATTTGAAAATATATTAAGAACGAAATCTATATAATGAAGCAACCTTTAATTTAATATATATCCTAGTTCTCTTGTCACACTTCCAACTTTAATATTCCATTTATTATTTCTCATAAACCTTGTTTGTGTCAGCTGAAGCATATTTCTTTTATAAATAATTTCCATATGCCAAAGGCTACCAAACCTCCTTTGAGTAAATCGCATAATAAATGCACTTCTACACACACCAGCTTCCTATTTTCCAACTTCCCTCACCCTCACCCATATCCCTTATCCCTTTTCCATTTATCCTTTTCTCCGGGGTTAGGAGTTCAAACTGTGTGGCATAAAAATCGGTCTCATTTTGATTGGCATCATTGATTGAAACAACACGAATCGCTTTGCTCACCAAATTA
This sequence comes from Drosophila bunnanda, assembly GCA_035046265.1. NCBI lineage: Eukaryota > Metazoa > Arthropoda > Insecta > Diptera > Drosophilidae > Drosophila > Drosophila bunnanda. The sequence goes on from JAWNOB010000075.1 coordinate 14,160,870, forward strand.
CTCGCAAAAAAAGACGAGAAGTGGTAAAGGTAGAAGTGAGCTTGTTGCCACCTCTCGTCCCTTTCCGAATCCTGGCTAAATTATTGAGTGAGTGAACGAGTGAGTGATTGTGTCACGGACTAAAGCGAATCGAGCCGGGGCCAACAACTAATTGGATTTGTGCCGACAGAAGGAGGATCCAGGAAGTGTTTTGACAATTGTCACAATTAAGTTCCGTGGCCGGAGGACTGAGGACCGGGGACATGCCAATGTCCTGGACAAGGCCACTTTGCAAGTTCATTGCACCTCGAAGGCTAAACAACGCCACGATTGATGGACTGAGGAAGCGTCCACGAGGACAGTGTTATGCGGCATAATTCACATAAATTATGCAATTTATACGCGACATATGCTAAGTCGCAAAATGGACACGACAATGCAAATGATATGGCAAATGTAGGTAGAGGCGGAAGTCTTCATCTTACACTATGAAAACAAAGGACGATGTAGGGGATTCAGAGGAAGATTAAATGTACAAATTGGTGTTGAGATTTAAATTTAGTAAATCTATTTAAATTGAATTAAATTAAATACATAAAGTATTAAATATACGAATAATTTGTGCTCAATTCAATGTTTCAGATTGCATTTTAATAATTACAAGTTAGCTTTACTAAAAAAACCTTTTATTAAATTTCTAAAACATATTACTTACAGTGCTAGGTATATCAACTACAGAAAGAAACATGTAACAAGTTGTTGTTGTAGATTTTTATGCCCTCTTTTAGGACGAGAGAGGTAAAAGGACTCGACTTCTGTGCTGTTTCCATGATGACAATTGAGAAAAGGGGTGACGACCAAGGGGCTTAACAGGAGTACAGAGTACAGGGCATGGGAGCTTAGAGCTTAGACATATGCACCAAACAAACACTCCTACAAACACACACATTTTTTATTGTTGCAGTGTAAAAACGTCAACGTGGCCCATTAGAAAGTGAATAGATAAGGTTCAAGGGTTGTGCGGTCACCCACACACACACACAGGCTTTAGACTTTAAGGGGTGTAAAGCCCCTAGTCCCGACTTCCCCCCTAGATCCTACATCTATATGCGCAAAACCCCCTACATTTTAAGCTGACAGGCGGAAAGTAGTTGACTGCAACGGAAAAGCCCTGGGAAAGTGGGAGAGATATCAGTATCTAACAGATACATAGTATCTATGATGCAGGTATTAGCACTTAATTGTTATGTTACAGTATTTCTGGATTTATTGATAATTAAATAAGAAGATTGCTAAGTTTAATAAAGCATTTCCTAAAAGTTTAGAAGATATAAGAGCATTGTAAAAGACCTACCAAAAGTAATCTCTTAATCTCCTAATATCCTTTCATTTGTTCCCTTTCAACTTAATTAAATGTAGTTTATTTTTTTGTATTTTTCTTGTTTGCCTCCCAACCAACTCACTGACTGATTGAATCTCTTTGTTCCGCTTTAAGTGTTTAACAGTTCCCTGGGGTGTCGCTCGCTTCGAACCAGTTCCATTTGAACAAAACGTATTCTCATTTCCTCCTAATTCAGCCACACACACACACACACACATACGCAGATGTCCTTCTCGGATGTCCCGCTAGAGTTTTATAGATTTATAAATTCAAATATCATGGCCACTGCATCCGAGGCAGACAGCCAGACATTGGGGCGGACAGACAATGGAGTCAAAGGAGGCGAGTTGCTCCTGCTGTTTCCACTGCTGCACTGCAGCCTGTTGACAAAAACAACGAGAACAATGGCACACATGGAGTTAAGGATATAGTCCGGGGGCCACTGGTGGGTTAAGGGGCCGCATTCTCTATCTCTATCAGCAGCTCTAGTATCTGCTCCGTACTGACAGCGAAACACTGCAATAAAAGTGGTGGCACGTTGGCGCGGAGGGGTGGAATTTACATTTAGTTTATGAGTAGACAAGCGACGACAATAGTGGGGAAGCAGCATCCTGATGACCGCCCCATCCTTTACAGACCTCTCTGCCCCAGCATAGTGCTCCTTGTGCTGCTTCTTCTTCAGCTGTGACTGGTACTGCTGCTGAGCTTCAAGCACTGAGGGAAATTGGAGTGTCTTATGTATAAGATACATAAGTATTAAGATGATCTCACATATATTTAATATTAAACACTATCCACATAAATTGCTATAATGACTTTAAACTAAGCTAAGAACTTTGGAATTTTCTTGGAAACTGGTTATCAAAAATAGTTCCAAGTGCTTTATTTCCGCAGCTGTTGTTGTTGTGGTGCGCCAAAAAGGTCATACACAATGAAATGCACAAATGTCAACATTTAACGGTCAAAATGGTCGCCAGCAGCAGACAAGGGGAAGCACACACCCGCACACACACAACACGGGTGTCCCAGTTGGATATAGACTCGGCATTGTGACTGCCAGGAAGTGGTGTCCCCACACAGACGACCTTAGCCAGCATTTGCAAGCTTAAAGTTTATGGCCCAAAAGAAAAGTCGAGCCGAGCACAATAGCCAGGATAGAAGCAACAGGGGCGGCCAGCCAGCTTTAGCCAGCTTCCCATTTGCCAAGTAAACTAATCAGGTTGACAGAAGAGGCCAGTGAGGCTTTCAGTTAAGGGGCTGAGGCAAAAATACTGGGCGTAACCGATAAAGAAAGACACTTTATGGCTCAAAGGATATTGATTGGGAACTCAAACAAAAAAATTTCAATAACCTATAATCAAATACAACGCTAAAATTATAAATATACATTTATTAACCGTATACTAATAAATAAATAAATAAATAAATGTTATTATTAATCTTATTTAAGCCAGCTTTCCATATACTTTATGTCAGTAGGTCTTTCTTAATCATTTTCGTGGCAATAAACGAAGCAAAATACTTGTTGGATTAACAAACCATAGCATAAAGCATGTCCCCAAACCTAATTAAAAATGTGTTTTAAGAAAGATTAAAATACAAATATCTCTCTCTTTATTTCACAGCTTGCTATCCCTTTCAGACCCAGGTGTCAAAGGACCCTGAAAAAAGGACCTTTGTGGCAGTTCAATCGTAATGAACTATGCATAAAAGTGACCTCGAGGCGGCGTAGTGTTAGTATTTGGTGGACAACACAGACCAACAAGTTTTCGCTCTACCTGCATAGCTCTCCTTCTCTATCCTTTTCACATTTGCCGTTTCTTTTTCGCACAAATTACATTCTCTTCGGAATGGACCATGTTTTTTTAGGGTTGCCACCAGCTGAATGAGGATTTTCATCCGTTCCCTTTATCAGAGCCGTGGATGGCATACCCTTAAAGTGCAAAGAGCCCTAAAATTATGTCTAGCCAGGAAGCAAACTTTTTGTCCTTTGTCCAAACACTTTATTAGCGCTACAGCAACAGCCAAAAAAAAAAGTGTATTAAAAAGGATTTGAGAAAAGGGATTTATTTGAAGGAGACCAATTCAGCTGAGACTCTTAGCTGCTGTAATTAGCAAAGGATTTGGCATAGAAAACAGCAACAGAAATAAAAATCAGACATAGCATTAAATAATAATATTAAAAAGATTTCAATAACTATTTTTCACATCCCAAGGAGTCAAAAACCTCAAATTTAATTAAAATACCAAGGAGAAAAGATTAATTATTTAATTTGAAATGGAATGATTTAGTTTTAAACGCAAATTAAAATTAGTTTAGCTTTTTATGGGGCCTCTAGAGAACGTGTAAGATCTAGATCTATCTAGATGCATTAATAGTCTGCAAACTAAATAATGGAAAAATTTATTATGAAACTAATATAAACTATCAGAATCTGACAAACAAATTAAAGTACATTACTTTAAAACTCAAATATTATTTAATAAAACAAGTCAATTGTTGGTCTATAAATCAAACTATCGAATGTATACACATATGAAACATAATTTATTTTCTTTTTTTTTAGCAGGGTGTCCCTGAAAAGCATTTGAAATTCATTACAACAGTTGCTCCTTGAACTTGAACTACATCTTTCGGGCAATCAGTTCGCAGGACACAAGCCGGAATTCTCTGATCAATTATATATCCTTTCTTACATACACAAGGATATCCGCATTTTCTATGACATGGGCCAAAGCCACTAAATTCGCAAGTTTCTGGGCACAAACTTGGACAGGACCACTCAGTTCCATTGACAGTACAGTCAACAATTGGCGAAGACATCCAACAAGGAGAGATACAGACTAGGAGTCCGAGGAGAGCGAAGATTTCCAATTTCCACATGTTCACTTATGGTGAAAATATCAAGATATTACATATCGTTTCCCGACTGTAATGTTATATTTAAATACTTTTGAGAGGAACCATTTTAATTAGATAAAGTTAATTAACGTATCTAATTATTTAAAATTCCGTGTAAAACGTTTGTATAATTAATGAGGTGGAACTAACAATAGTTTGGACCATGGATGAAATTTTAAATTTTGAATATTTTTTTCACAGCAACCCGTCTTGAATAATGTGAAATATTTAGTTCTAAGTCTCATTCCAATATTCCTGAACTGCATTGCATTCAATTTTCCCATGACTTTCGCACAGTGAAGTGGACAATTTGCATGCATTGCAATCGACAATTGTTCTAATACTTTGGTCCCTGTTTGTCGGGAGTACCAGATGTTGTCCCTTTGGCTGGGATCCTGCAAATGCAGTTACTGCATTTTCAAAGTGAATGCACTAAGAATAATAATCATATAGTCACTATGGGATATTGATATGTATATTGACATAACATTCAAAGAACCTAAAAGTAATATTATCTATTTTAAAGGTGTTTAGGATGAAAATAAGTCTTATTGAAAGACCAATGTTTTAATTAGTACTAAAGAAAACTGTAGATAAATCTTCTTAGAATATTTATACCTAAAAATGTGTCTCTTTTGTGCACTTAATAAATATAATTTTAATAAAATCTCTGGCATTTGTTAGCCCTATTAGAGATGCCAATGATATGGGTTAGTTGACACAATTTCTGTGAATTCTTCTTTCTCTGTATGGCGAGTCGAGAGAAGGCCGATGCTCATAATTATGGCAATTGGCAGACTGAATTGCAATGCAATGTGCGCCTAAAATTCTGCAGTAGCAACACTTTGCCGAGCATGGGGAAAGGCAATGGGGTTGCAGGCAGCAGCTGCGGCTGCCATCAGTTGCTGTTGCTGTCGTCGTCTTTTTGGAATTTAATTAAAGTTTACACAAGTAAACAAATGACAGTCTGCAGCCGCCAACATTGCAAGATATTTGTCTGCATTTGTGTGTATCTGTATCTGTATCTGTATCTGTATCTGCGTCGCTGTATCTGTCTGTGTCACATGGCCACAGAACGAGTGAAAAACCAAGAAGTCAGACTAAAATTTTATTAAAGAAAACTCACACAATTGCCAGACGAGGTAAAGTTTTCAGGCAGCAAAAAATTCTTGGCATTTCGGTAGGCATTCAAATAAATAAAAGTTTTCAACGAGGGTTGAAAGTATTAAATGTGAAATAAAGCTTCACACCTTTGTAGTTTAATTATGATTCCACAAATCTACTTCAGTAACCGAATATACATAAAATAAAATAAATAATAATAAATATAATTTTATATATATTATTATTAAAAAACTTTAGTAGCAACCTCCGCTAGAAAGTTCCCAAAACTGACTGTTAATGCTACACGTGTGCTGTGGCAAGTTTGTTGTTTTCAATGATGGCAGCCAGTGCCGTAACAACAACCACAAACCATTTGGCATTTTTACTATTTTGCAGCAGCATGAAACTAAAATCTACCGAATTATGCAACAAAAAATTAATTAAACACAATTTTGTTTGGCCTGACCCCCATCGTCCCCATGAGATGAACGTGCACCACAAAAAACCGCGTTGCGCGAAAATCGTTGCGGTTTTCCTTTTTATATATAGATCCGAAAAAGTACAGTGAAAATGTTACAGTAACTATTTAGGATTCATAGACTTACTAAAAATAATAATATAATATCTTACTAAAAATAATAATATATTATTTGGATTTTTTTAAGAAGGTCTATGTATTGGATGGAAAGTATAAATGGGGACCAATATTCTTGGTAAAATGTATTTAAATGAATTAACTCATTTGCAGCCATTTCAATATTTTTCATTATTTATTTTCTATATTTAATCCGTGTTTCTTTGGTTGAACTTGGCTTAACTTTAGTTATCATCATAAGCTTTATTTTGTTATAAAACTTATACTATTCATACCCCAAAAAATAACCATAATTGTGTATATATCGTGGATATCACTTATTGAAAGCTTGACTGTAGTAGAGAGTGACAGTAAAATTATTGTTATGCAAAGCCTTGGAAAAAAAAGGGCAACGGAAAAGTGACCACAAATTGTAGGAAAAAAGGGTCCTGGGAACAGGGGCCACATTTCAAAGGACGGGATTGGGTTAGCCGGGGAGGTAACGAGAGCTCTTTGCGGCTACTTGACTTAATACCTGCAATAATTATTATAACGATGCAGGACAGAGGCAGAGAGGGCATTAAAACAGGCAGAGGGGAGTGCAGAGCCAGAGCAAATCTTTTTATGCAATAAAAATATATATAGCGGGCAACAAACAAAGTTTGAAACGGGCCCATAAAAATGGTCAGGATAAGCACTTGGACTTTGCATCGAGCGATTTATTTTTTATTTATTTTCATTTATTTACTTTTTTTGCTCAATGCTTGGGCAAACAATAGAATTTATTGCGGCAAGGTTGTGAGGTTGCCAGGATGTTCTCGTTTGGAAATTCTTAGAAATCACATTCCAAAATACTAAAATATTATAAATAAATCTATATAATGCTAAACATTTCAAATATTTTCGTTCAAGTTATTTACACTTATTTCCTCCAGAATTCAGCTCGTAAATATGTCCCTTAAATCTAGCATATTTTTCTGATCGTTTTCTATAAGTTTATTTCATATATTTCAATAACACAAATATCGTAAAAGTAAATTTATTTTCCCCTATTTATAGGCGAATCTTTATGGAAAGCGATTAAGGGAATCCCTTTTTTCCGGCCAGCGAGACCGTATTTATTTGAAAATGCCATTTGAATATGGCGCGGACCCGTGGGCGCTTTTCCTCTCTCTCTGTGCTCACGCCTTTCATTAAATTCAATTTAAAAAAGAAAATTTTTAGTGCCCTGCCATAAAAATAACAGCCAACAACCGAAAAGGAGCCAGAGGCGAGAGCCAAAAAAAAGGATCTACGGATGACGACAACGTATCGCGAAGGTCATCAATTACAGGAGGTCCACCCAACCTTACACCCCTGCCCCAGCCCAGTGATCCCCTTAACAGGCCCCATCCCCACCCCTTCCCCCTTGGGAGGACCAACAGCAACAACAAGGATAACAACAACAAGCAGTTGCAAATAACTTGGCTGAAGCCTCACATTATCCGGCCATAAGCACAAGTAGGAAGCTGGTCCTTCAGTCTGGATCCCTTTTATTATTTCTCTGGATACCCTAAGTGAGGGTATGGTCATTTTTACGAAGGGTATACATAATAAATAACTGAACTAGATAGAGTTTTCTGAACATATACTATATAATTTACTATAATTACCAATTCATATAAATCTAACATAAATGTTTGATAAATAAATAACATGATATTTGTTTGAATTTAATGTAGTCTTTTTATATTAAATTAAGTAATACAAATTATTGAGTGTATCTATACCTCCACTTTCCAAAACAACTCCCCTTTTGCAATTTGATTTTTTTCGGCTGGATTTTTTTTTCGGGGGAAAAACAAAAATGAAATGCTCTGCAGATATTTCAAAAGCCATTGACACCCTTTTTCGAGGCAAAGGCGTGGCATGGCATGGCCAGCGTGGGGTTAAAGGCAATGCTATGGCTTGGAGGCCTGCCTTTGAAAAGCTGAATGACCAAATAAATCATATCAAAGTGTCATATAAAAATCGTAATCAGATTTTGAAGCGCACACAGCCAGTGTCTGCGCGACAGAGCAGGGACAAGAAATATGTTGCCGGGCTTGGCATGCCCATGCTCTTACGCTTTCTGTAAGCCAACTCCATTAAAAGTGCTTATAAATAAGGTGCTTGAAAGGCAAGTGCACGGGGAGACACAGAGGTCCAGGCCCAGGCCCAGGGACACAAGGGACGCACAGGGATACACACAATGGCCCTAGGTCTGGGGCCATAACCAACAAACGTTGCACCCAATGCTGATATATCCTCAAAAATGGGCACCGCAGCCGAGAGATGACAGCGTGACAGGACATTCAGCAAACAAGGAAACACGAGGAAACACGATTTTTCTGTGCTTTTGATTTAAATATAAAGTAAAGGAAATACTAAGCTAACATTAAACTATCTTGTAGAAAGGATTTTGTATCCAAAATTAGCAAGCAAAGATTGGTTCATAATTTAAAAATTAAAGTATATTTAAATGTATATATTTACCAAACTAACTCATATGTAAATTCACATTTAATATTAATCTTAAACACGTTTCTGATCAAACTATCTTACAGCAAACTGTATCTCAACCAATTTATGCCTCTGAAAAACCCTTCAAGGACTACTTCTACCATCTCCCCCGTCCCCCATTGACCTTCTCATGTAACAATGCAGATACTTCTGCCTTTGTGTCATCGCTATTGGTAACCCCAAATGGGAATCTCGCAACGTAAACCATTGGCCGGCTCTGTCGCACAAAAGTTTTTGAGTGTGTAAATTGCAAAAGACTATTTGACAAACGTCGGTCAAAAGCACAGGACATGACAGAGTGCCAGGACATGGGGCAGGATGGAAGGGGTAGGGGGATCAAAGGCTATGACCGTAAGGACAACCTGCTCGGGATTTCGGTTTAGCACTCGGCACAGGGCTTGCTCCTCGCTGAGAAGAGGGTTACCCTGCAGTTAATAAAAAATAATGTGCTTCAATGCGGTTTATTCAATTTTATGGTTCGGACTTTTCAAAAAGCCAAGCACACACATAAACACTCACTCACCCAGCCACGCACACATCTACAGACAAAGATTCTCATCATATTTGGGACACGGAAAAAAAATATTGTAATTTTATGAGCATATTTGAATAAGATAATTTGGTATAATTATCATTATATTAAATTTCTGTATTAATAAAAAATATTTGAATATAAAAAGGAACCTGTTTAGACTTATTTGTGGCATAGAAAATAAATATAAAGCTCTTAGAGTCTCGGAAACATTAAATATATTTAATAAATAATATAGTAAAAAATATTTATAGTAATATTAAATATGAAATATATTTCTCTGTATTCAATCTCCTTCCCACTCCCTTCTTTTCCCGAATCTTCTGGTTGTATTAAAAAGAAAATCGCATTTTTGGCTGGGCGTGGCTGTTTTCCCCGCCCTCCAATGTCCATGCTTGTAGTGGGTGAATCATATAAAACACACATAGATACTACCTCACACACACATACACACAACGTACAACAATAATGCGACGATGGACGGTGCCGCCTTTTTCTTTTTTGAATATTTATGAGTTTGCTTTTCAAATTATAGATGCAGAGAGTGGGGGAAAGTTGAGAGGAGGTGAGAGGTTTATGGTAAGGGATATGGCCATTTGCCTTACGTGTATGTGTGTGTGTCGTGGTGGTATTAGTGTTTGTGTGTGTGCCTTGAGGGCATATCACTTTCCAGCTATTTATGAAAATGTATTCCGCGTCGATTTTTATTGAAATGTAGGCGGGAGAAAGCAATAAAAGAAAGTGTTTATTGATTCTAAATGTTGAGTTTAGGTTCAACTAAAATTTTTAGAGTAAATATGATGGAATCTTTATGTAGTAAATATTAAATTAAGTAGAAATTAATCTAGTAAGACAGAGCATTATAACATTTTTATTTAGAAGGGTTGTTAATTAATGATAAAGTGCTCTTGAATATTTTGTTGCTAATCATTTAAGGTAAAATAATATAATAACCACTTTTAAGCGTTTAAAATTAAAAAAAAAATATTCTAAAACTTGTACAACATTCATTAAACTTAACCCACAGCTACCTTAATTCATTGTAAAACCCACAAATTAGGCGCCAAACCCATAATACTTTAACACTTTGCTATTCACCGCCCTCATCACAGGACACAAACTTTAATTCCAGCTACGAACATCAAATAATTGCCTTCAATTACATTTATTTATTTGCACTGGACATGGCCCCCTCCGCAGGACATCCTCCCTCCATTCCTCTCATTTTATGCACAGACCGAACCAACCTCATCCTAGATTGGCTTTGGTCATTGACCATTTCAATTGGGTATCGCTTTGATTCGCATTTCATTTATGCATGATGACTGGTCTCGGGACCAGAGAGAGAGAGAGACCACACCGCTGCCGTCGACTACTATTTTATTTTTCTCGCAATTTATTTATTTTATATGTACGTATATAGAATGTATGCGTGGGTTTTTTATTTGCACGAGTCCTCTGCCTCCGTCCACCGACCTGGTTTATTATGATTATCATGTTTTATTCAACAATTGATGCGCAAATTGGCAGTTGTCTGGATCATTTACAACTCTACACACACGTGAAGGGCGACACAGGAAAATGGGAAGCGGCAGCCAGAGGCCTCTATGGCGGGTCAAGTGAGATGCTGAATTAATAGGGAAATGTGTTCCAGAAATTAATATCCAAAGAGTTTGAAAATTAAGCTTCTATGCTTTAGTTAAAGTTAGATGCCATAGAAATTAAAATATATGCCAAGGAAAATAGTTTTGCAATTCTATAGTCAGTTCTTTATATTTTATAGTCACATCAATTTAATTTTTAACTCTTTCCGCATTAAATTTACCTTAAATATACAATTTTAACTGTAATAAAACATAAAGATATTTGAGAACATTTCGCGAAAATCAATCTGAGAACCGATTGGATTTATTTTTGCTGCATTTAACGCTCGCTCGATGCTCGTCAGCTGCGTCGAACGGGGCGTATGATTAATTTGAAATACAAACAAACCGAAATGGTGAAATGGCGAGAAAAGAGAATTGTAAACCGCAGTCAAGGGGGGCGGACAGAGAGACGGAGGGGCGGACGGACGGAGGTGGTTGTGCAACCGGTCATGGGCGTGGCAGAGCGTAAATTTGTAGAAAATGCTTGATTTCCGCGCACGTAATTAAGTCCATTTGTTACCACCCCTCCCCCTCCAGGAGCAGCCATTGCAGCGCCCCCGTTAAATCTTCCTGTGCTGCCCGCAATTGCATTTGGCGAGTGGGGGTTAAAATATATGTATAAGGGTTAAGGTTGGGTTTGGGGTGCAGTCGAGAGGCGACAATAAACTTATATGAAATTAATTGCGCATGCAGCAGCGACGGTAGGAGCTAGAGATGGCACTGCAGTCGATAATTAATCGTATTCATAAAGATAAAGTAACTATTTCAAGTAACTATTTACAAATATAATAAAAGGTTTGATTTAAAATGTCAAATAATCCGGCAGTAGGTTACAAAAAAATGAACTATTTTTCATTTTTAAATATATATAATATAAGTTGTAATAAGGATTCCTAAAGTTTACCACCTTTTCAATCTTTTATCGATAAATACATAAATGAATTTAAATGTGTATTAAAATATGATACTTTTTCCTTCAAAATTTGATCTAAACACGATACAAAATTTAAGTTTAGCATAGAAATTAAATTTTTTGTAGTAACTAGAAATCATTTTCGATAAAGTGCACTCGATATCCGATATCATCATCTTCTTTCCCTATCTGCAACTAACGGACAGACAGCTGGACAACTGGGATCGACTGTCGTCTGGCATCGTGGAGCGAAGCTCATGCATTAATTAACAGTCAAGTGTCGATGGAGGCTGCCTCCAACCCCCGAATGTCCCATGCCCTCCGACTCTGGAGAGGTGGAGGTGGGTAGTATCACACTTTCAACTAATTAAATAGCTTTTGATTTTTGCACACCAGATGAAATTTCAATATTAAAGCGCCTGCTGGGCTGAGGGAAACAGCAGGCAGTCACCGAATCCGGCATATGTTCAATATTTGCATAAATATTTTAATAAAAATTAAAAATGAATGGCCAAGCAGCAGCGGCAGCAAACGGGAGCACCAGTGGGCCCTCGGTTCCAGACGAAAAGCAACCAAGGGAAACATTTTTTATTAAAAAGTAAAAGAAAGCAGGAAACGTTGTGGGGGAATTCATCTATAAAACGAAAAATTAAACACTCTAAAAAAAGGATATTCCGAAAAAAATTTAAATAGGATAGAGATTGTCCTTAAAACAGAACAGAATTTAAAAAGAAATGCAGATTGTAAATTACTTACTTTCTTTTCAAGGGTTTGTTTTGTATAAACCCAACAATAAATAATGTTTTAAATAATTTTTAATCTTTCTTTTTAAATATTTTCTATAATATTTATTATCCCTGATTTCTAAGCTGATGTACCCATAACCCGAAACCCATATTCTGGTTAACAAACCCAGGCAGCGACTGCTAAACCGCAACGCATTGTAAAAATTTGCGCATCGATTTGCGGCCAGACGACGGCCAGGCTCTCGTCCTGACTGGAGCAGTCCCAGGGATACACGGGACAGAGGACAGGGACACAGGACTCAGCAGGGCTCACGGACCAAAACAGAACCAAAGGCGGACAATGCACAAGGCCCCGACAATGGCAAGGCCTGGAATGGAATCGTCGGAATCACCGGCCACCATTATCAACCTCATCAACGCCGTCGCGGCACTGTGGGTCGAAAAATGCAAATGACAAGACAGACGGCTGGGCAGCGCTTTGATTAGCGGCCAATTTAAATGCAATTGCGTTTCGCAACACAAGGTGCAAAGCGTTCAAAATTGCTTTAAAGGAATTCCATGGTGCCCAGTTACGGCAGTTACGGGGTCCACGGTGCGGATGCGGATGCGGATGCGGCTGCAACTGCGGATGGAGATGCGAATTGCACATTGGCCATGTCTGCAGTTTGTCAAGAGGTCTGCGGGAAAAACCCCAAAAAAAAGGAAAAACAAATCCCCAAAGAAGATGAAAATGAAAAAATACACAAAAAAAAAATGGAACGAGCCTGCAAAATGGAAATGGTAATGTGCGCCTATATAGACAAAAGGACAGCACCGCAAAGAGGTTCGCTTGAGATGTTATTTAAAATACTTCAAAACATGAAAAAAATACTTAAAAATAAAACAAAAATGTTATAATGAAATTCTAAACAGCCTGCAAATAATTGCTTTATAATAATACACTTCATTCTATTGTTATTTAATATTTTCAATAAGAATTAATGAACGAAATATTAAAAGAATTTTAACCCAAAATAGCAAACTCGTATATAATATAGTTTTAGCTAAAAGACATATAACCATATAAAGATTTATTATAATATTTTCATGTTAAAATATATATTATAAGTTGTGGCGGCATTAAAATATATATTTATCTATTTAAAGAATTTTATCAATATTTAATGATTAAGAGCACTTACTAGTTTCGAAGAATAGTTGCCTTTTGGTATTTCTGAAATTAAGACCTTATATTAATATTTATTTGTAATCAATTTATTCCAATTTTTTAAACAATTTTAAATAATAATTAAATATTTACAGACTGGAAAAATTAAATAAATTCATTAATACTTTTTGATTTCTAGGTAAACAAATCATTCGACCTTCGCAATAGCCCAGACTTGCCGCCCATAAGTTGGCATCATATTTTAGTAGCCGCTGTTGTGTGTGTGTTTGTGTTTGTGGGTATTTGTGCATTTTGTATGTGTTTGTGTGCGGGTGTGTATGTGTGTGTATTTGTGAGCGAGTGCGGTCTCGTTGATGCCCGGAAAATCCCGACGCGACGCGCCAGTTATTGTTTTGCCACTTCAGTTTCTATTGTTATTGTCAGTTGGGTGGAGAGCGGGAAAGCCGGTGGGGAAAACGGGGAAAACCCCGGGAAAGAACAGGGGGAAATGCAGCGGTTGCACAGCTGCAGCATTTTGATGGCAACGACTTTACATCCGTGCATTTTTCCAGCTGCAGCGGTGCTTAAACAATTTAATTTTGATTTAAGTGCGATATTAAATGTCAGGCAATTCCCCAGTTTTTCCAAACACACACAGACACACTCTAAACATACACACAGAGGGAGATACAGACAACACACACTATTATATAACTCTGCTGCAATGTGCGAATGCTGAACCTGTGCTGTGCTGGGCCAACAACAATGGCAACAGAACTAATTCTATTGACTTTGCTAATGACGTAATTAAGCGCATTTGGCAAACGTTGCGTATACGCAACGTGCTCCACTTGCCAGCTGCATTGTGCTTTTAATTAAGTCCATTTTAATGATGGCCATGGCCACAAAAGCTTTTCAAGCGACGATTAAAAAGGCGGCCCAAAGGGGACGAAGAGAGTTCTAAACTCGCTGGCGCTGGGAGTGAAATATTTTGACAGATTGCGAGGCAAGTGTAAATTTATGCAAATTACATCAATAAAAACATTTCGGTTTTTTTTTTTCTTCTTCTTTTCGGTTAGGCTTTGCCTTTATGATTCGGCCAAGATGGCTGGCCGCAGCGTTCAGCTCATTTTCTATTAACAACTGCGTCCATAAAAACGACAATGACAAGAACGAAGGCTGTCGGCTGTTGGAATCCTAAAGTCCTGAAGCCCCGAAGGCCAGGGGCGAGGGAAAATGGCTAAGCAGCGAAGCCAGCGAAGCGTCCAAGCGGAAAACCAACTACGGGACAGCCTCATTTGCATGTTGCTCAGTACTCTTCCCCCGAACCGAGCCGCGCTCCAGTTTTCGCCTCCATATATCCTGATGAGACCAGCCGTCAGTGTCCGTCCTGCGTCAGGACGTCACAGTCGTCACCATGTGGTTCCGTCTGCGACAGTGGAAATAAGTCTGGAGCGAAACCCCTAGCCACAGTGGTAGCAAAATGGGGAAGCAATTCCCCAGAGTTACGAACGAAATTTTCGTGAATATTTCATTGTTAATGCGGAACACATTAAGTTGGGAAATTTATTCTTCTTTAAATATACCTATTATGGAGCACTTTTTTTTAATGCTGCAGGTTATTGGGAGTATTTTTGAATAGCTGAATTATTTTTAGGACCCTTTAAAAGGGGATGTTAGTTTTTTATACTTAGGGGACTTTTTTTACAATGATTTCATTCTGAAATCTCATTTTAAAACACGAAACGTTATGCTTAAAATGAATTTTAAGTGCTTTTCTATATGATAGTAGCTTCCAAAAGTTATTATAAAATGATAGACTACAAAATCTAAGAATCGTTATTGATAAAAGTAAATAAAGAAAGAAATAGATTTAAATGTTTGTATAAAGAAACCTTCAAATAATCTAAATAAAAATGAATTATTTTGTGCATCTTAAACCATTATAATGTAATTATTTCATATTTAAATATTTTACATATTTACTTCTTCATTCCTTTTTTCCCTAATTAAAAATAAAGACCTATTAAGAGTGCCTTAGAAATCACAAGCGCACTCCACTGTTCCAGCTGTGACGCCTTTGGCTTCAAGTTTCGCTTTTGGGGCACGTTTTTGTCTTTGGCCCTAATTCTGGCTTCAGCACAGAGGCTAATCAACGCCAGCCAACTTGGACGGGAATCGTTAGACAGACCATAAACAGAGAGACCAGACCGAAGGGCCAGCGATTTTCCGCAGTTCCTGGGGGTCGCAGGTCGGGGGTCCCGGGTCCCGGGTCCTGTATCCTGTACCCTGTATCCTGTATCCCGGCTTGGACGGATGACTGCGTGGCGGCTGCGTTGGTGGCTTTTTGGGGGGACGACCGAAAGAAGACCGCTAAATTTTATTTAATTTTTGTTTAGCCGCGAAAAGTGGCGTATAAAATTTACTTTGGCTTCAAGGATGAGCGATAAAGAAAAGGAGATGAGGAGGACATAAAATAATGGAAATTGCCAAATGTGACAGCCACAAAGCTGCGGGGGGATGGGCGGCAAGGCCGGGCCAGCACAACGAGTGCTGATCGTATAATGCTCGTATAAATTTACAAAAAGAAATAAGCGAACATTTTCAACGTTAATGCAGCCGCAAAATAGAATTAGCTTTTTTTCCCCTCTTCTTTGCTATTTTTGGCTGCTGGTAATCGCCGCCCACTTTTAAGCGGGCAATCTCAAGAGGGAGCACTAAAAACCCCGCACCAGCAGCAGTAGCAGCAGCAGCAGCAGCAGTCGCAGCAACTCCCATATATGAAAAGCGAAACCGCAACAGTTGCTCCTTCTTCTTGCTGTTCTGTTGGTTGGCTCGATGCGGCCATTTGGGCTCTTTCAAAATTGGCGTTGCCATGGCCAAAATGGCCAACAATAAAGAAGCCGTTTGCTGCATTCTCATGCACGACCAGCCCAGAGCCAGCAGCAGCTTGGTGGGTGGGTCGGTTGGTTGGTTGGAGTTTGGTGGGGTTTTGTTGGCCACTTACACCAAAACTTTGCGCCACCGCAAGGAATAAAGCAAGGAGCAACAGCCCCCAAAGTCCTTGCAGCGAAACGCATGGAAACAAACGAGGATTGAAATTGAATTTAACAGCAAACGGTTTTAAGAAAAGATCCGCTGGCAACATGTGCACTTTAAGAAATTAGCCGATTTATAATTCTATGATTTACAAACATTTATATAAATAACAGCTTCATTGGTATTGTAAAAAGTACTTTTTCCTTGCATCTTTTTGCTTATTTAACATTTGTATTATTTAAATTTTTCAAGTATATTTTTTCAAGTGATTTGACATTGAACAAAATGGAAACTCTGGCAGAGGACAAGACATTCCCGCTAGTGGCGAACTTTGTATGCGCTAATGGAGATGGATGTGCAAAAGCCACACTGCGTATGCGTAATATATCTGTTTTGTATGTATTTGCAGTTAAAGCGGCAGCAAGAAGGCGGCAAGGGTAATTTTTCAATATTACAGCAAGCGACATCTGCAAATTGAGTTGATCAACTCGAGACCAGAGATATATTTCAAAGAAGAAAAACTAAAAACAAATACAAGTCAAGGGTGTTTTAAAGTAAATTGAAAAGGAACGCAAATTTGTAAAATGTAGAGATATTGATTAAGCAAACAAATCAAAAAGGAAATATTATTTTAAGAATTAATACATACGCTTAAGACAATTATACAAATACTCGAAAAAGCATTATTTCTAAAGATATTTAATTAAAGAATAATTTAATAAGCGCATATTTTGCCTGCAGTCTTTCCTCCTTTTATTCCATTCAATGTTTAATTTCCACCAATCAACATTTAAATGATTTAATTAATTTACTTAACAGTAATGCCACAATGCAAAACATATAATCATTCTCATCTAGCTCACCAATCCTGATCATTAGCTAATCCTGAAATTCCCTTTGGGGCTTCCAGGATATGCGTTCTGTCAAGTGCCAACACTCGAGCCATCCTCCTCCGGCAAGCAGCTAAGCTAATCCCCTTCCCCGGACCAACTTATCCTCGAAAGCAATGGACCTCGAAGCCAGCATATCAATTTGTACAGTGTGCAGTGTGCAATGTGGCCTGGCTTTCCAATGGGATATCAGCAATAGCGTCATTTGCCACGTCTGCGACTTATCGCCCCAAGAAATGTGCAGCGAAATAGATTTCAACAGCAGAACTTATGTTGCGGATAATACAGCGGATTTCATTATTCCGGCACTTACGACCGAATAACCACTAAGCAATTTCAACGACCGAAAATCCCTTTCGCCTGAATGGCAAAACAAACCAAGGACAGTTGTGCGCTTTAAACCTGGGCATAACTTGCAGGGAATGAAAGGAAAATGGCATGGCATGGCATGGCATAGCACGGCACGGCACCGGAAAAAAGGACAGAAAAACGTGGCAGATTCAAGTTCGAACAACGAGTAAATGAGCTGTCAAAGTTTTTAATGCAGCAGCCGCAACAGCAACAGCAACAGCATCAGTAGCAGCAACAACTGCAGCAGCAGCAGCAACACAGCAGCAGCAGAAGCAGCCACAAAAGCAGCCAAGAGCACGAGCTAGACAAGTAAATCTTATTGTGCAGAAAATGGCAAATTTCCCCAGACGGCCAAAACCAGCCAAAGCAGCCAGTCAACGAGGGTTTGGGGGTGATGTAAAATGGCTTACTGCACTGCACCAGAATACACTAAAAAGTTCTTAGTTTTACAAATAATTTAAAAATTGAACTCCAGAATTTAGAAAATATATCATGGAAAGATCATTGTAAGGTCTAAAAATTAATATTACATAAAAAAGTAATTACACACTAAATTACAGAGAAATTATTCTTAATAAATTCATAATAAAAAATGTTTTAGCAAATTTTTAAATATTTAATATTTTGCTGTTTGAAGAATTTTTATTTAATTTTTGGATATATTGCCTAAGGTACATTAAAATGGTTGTAAAGACGTAGTTGCAATTTCAACAGATTCATTTAAATCAAATATTTAAGCACCTTTGATATAGTGTTTTTGAAGTTATTTAATATTGCTCAAAAAATATTCATTATGTTACGTATACGTAATATTAATATTATAAAGTATATAATTTTTTAATGTTTTTAAATACAATGTTTACTATAACATTATACGTAATATACTATAACAATACGTTATATTTGTTTATCCTTTAAATTATTTAATGTTTAGAAAAATAATATTTCTTATAATACGTATACGTAATATTTGCATTTAGTAGTATCTGTTATAAATAAATAACGATTTTAATCTAGAAATTTAAGAATAATGATTGATATTCTTAAAAAAATATTCTCCGTTAAATAACAATTTTAAAACAAAATTTTTCTGTCAGTGCACTCTCACGTCTTCGATGGGTAGAGGATACTTAGAAGTATTTTCGCAGCATTGAGCGAGCGTTTGATTGAGAATGTATTGTATAATTTCCCGAGCGTATTTAGTGCCAAGACGCTACACAACAAAAAAAGGCAACAAAATGCGCAGAAATGAACAACGGCAACAACAATTTGAAGTCTCAATAGTCTGCAAACAACAAAAGAGGAGAAAAAGCAAAAAGAAAGCCAGCGGCGGGGACAACGGAAGTTGCCATGACAAGTGTCAAATGTTAAATAGTTTATTAAGACTTTTTTTGTAGCGAAATCGAACGGAAACTATAACGGAAATGTTTCAATAAAGTGAATTTAAGATGAAAAGCGGAAAGGGAGGAGAAAATAGGAAAATTCGTACAAGAGAAGCAATGGAAAAGATAGGGGAATTTTATTAATTGGAAAACTTGTCTTGTTATTGTTTTATAAATCTTACAAAGGACATTAAATTTTATAAACGGATAGTTTTATATTTTCAAATCAAAAGCTTAAGATTCAACTTGAAAATTTCTTAAGCATATACATTGTATTTTATAAAATGACTAATATATTTCAACATCATTTTCAATACAAATTATTGACATTTTCCCGAGGTAATTTATTAAAAATAAATTGCTGTAAGAACTCAACTCTATGTCCCATGGCCAATTTCTGAATCTTTCCCTGAAAGCCAAAATCTTTAGCTCCCATTCCGCGACACCATCAAGCTTAAATTACGTTTTCCTCGGCGAGTCAGAAACAGATTCATCATTTGGCTGGGAAAACTCTCGCCGTGGCTGCTGCTGCGCTTTTACGACCCCTCTTGGCCATCGTTTTGGCCATGTCACTTAATCAATTTCGCGTTAATCAGACGAATGTCGCCAACGGCATCCTGAGAGCAAACAAAACGCTCGACGAGCAAACTCGTTTACTGGCGTAAAATTTCTTATCTTTCCAGCGCGAATCTTTTACAGCTCTGAGCTGGGAGCTGGGAGCTCGGGTGCTTGGGTGCTTGGGTGCTGCTGCTGCCCCGCTTATTGCTATAATTTTTATGTCAAAATATAAATTAAATTTTTTTGGCTTCACACGCGATTGTCGTTTTGATGTCACACACACACACACACACTTGGATTGAAGGATGTGGAGTGAGAAAAGGATCAGGGAGCGGAGGGGGTCTCAGGTCGGAGGAGGTCATACAGTCACGTCTTGTGAATGCCAGTCGAGCTGACACAGTTTGTTACTTTTCAGCAGGAGCCTTAACGCCCGCACCTCTATAGGATGCACCGGGAGAAATTTTTTAATTAAAATTATATATAAAATTTGTAGATGAAACACCTAAAATTTTGGCGAATAAAGAATATGTTAGAGTTTAATTTAGGAGATGAAGAATTACGAGTTTTAATTATATTATATTGATTTTAATAAAATTGTTAAAGATTTTGTATAGGAAATATTTAAATATGTATATAAATTACTATGGTTTTTTATAACCTTAAAGAGGTGTTTAAAAGTGTGCATTGCAATATTTGATTTGAAAATTTATAATATATATATTTTCCTTATATTATTAGGGAGAAGTTATATAGTTATTATTGCATTATCTGTATTATTTAAATTGCTATTATTGATTTATGATAAAACACGTTTTAAAACCTCTAAAACTTTATTGAAGACCTCCTTTTATACTAAATTCGATTTAATTTAATTTTATTTAATTGAATTTCTAGATTAGAAAATTTTCAAACTCATTTCCTGACATTATTTTGTATTAATTACATTTTTGCCAAGTGTAGAAACGGAAGGGCAACGTCGCCTGCAGTCGACACCCAAAAAGGTTGCCACAAGGAATTCCGCAATTCACCCCTCGGAGGACTTCCTTCTTGGGCGCCGGGAGTTCAGTTGAGTTGGGAAACTGGGAGCTAGCCGCTCACCTTGCGGTGTGGCCTGGCATTTTCCGGTGAGAAGTTCATTACTCATAAATGCTGCACATGGCAAGGCAACCCCAGATGGAGATGGAGATGGAGATGCCAGGGGGAACCCCATACCCCCATTAAAAGAACAACATGGAGGAACAGCTTAGGGAATGGGACACCAGCTCCTCGCCTCGTTATAAGTACGGAGAAATCTGCAGTGCGCTTTAAGTGTTATCGGCAACACGCACATATCCAAAAGCCACGCCCTCCGACGCCTCACACCCTCGATTTTCCTCATCTTACTTTACTTTGCTTTACTTTTTTTTGGACTTTTGCCACCCAGAAAATGTGACGACGTGGAGGACATTTTCATTTTATGACAACGAGAAAGTGAGGGAAAAAATTGTTGCCGTAACCACCGAATGCTTCTACGTGTTTGCGGCTGAGTTCAAAGATTTATCAGCATCGGGAGTTCGACAAGGCGCTGTCGTCGGATTCGGGCGGAATATCTATATGTACGCATTACCTTTACCTGTGCCCATCGGCACCCCAGTCCCTCACACCCGATCCCCCTGTTATGTGTGCGGTTATTTGAACAGATTTAATACCCACACAAACGTGTGGGAACTTTAAGTGCTGCCCCTCGTCACAAGGAGTCATCTAAGCCGAAAGGCAGAGCGTCAAAAAAGGGAAAGGTAAAGCGACAAAAATGTTCCAAGTTCAAAGGAATTTGGCTTTCTTTATGCATAACGTAGGGGGTTACGTTGGCATGTACAGGGAGAAAAATAAATAATGCGATTTAAATGAATTAAATCTTTCTTAAAGGAAATTTATAATTATATTTAAATCATTGATCCAGTCAGAAAAATAAGTAGTAAAGGCGGCCATACAACTGATAGCTCATAACAACAAATGCATTCAATTTTACAGAACTTTTTCAAGAGAAAAACCTAGGTGATTTACCATTAATTTTCCTCTCTGTGTACTCATCAAAAAAGCATCAGAAGTGGCACGAAGTGGAATTGCCAATTTGCGTTCTTTTCGGTGCAGGAAAATCGGTAGGAGCATGCAACGGATATATGAAGTATGAAGTTGTTGGAACCCATACTCAGGCACAACTTAAAAACTGCCGGCAAACTATGGCAAGAAAAAATGAAAAAGAAGTTAACTAGGTAGTCCTGGTGGTCCTGGTAGTCCTGAGGACATGCCAACCAGTTACATGTGACTCAATAAGTCAAAAGAAAATGCAGCTGAGTATGCGAAAAGGTAAAGTTTGATTAAGAGTCCTGTGAAATATGTCCCAAAGGAATGATAGCTAGGAAAATTAATTGCCATGAAGTAAGAGAAAAGCAGAAAATAGTGAAAAAAAAAATAAAGACTTTAAGTTTAGTTTGAATTCAATTATAAGAAAGAGCTGTGTCCAAAATTCTTCTGCCAAAACTTACACAAATTTGCTACTTAAATAATTGTTTGACATATTTCTAAACTAATTATAAAAAGTTTAAAAACCCTCGTAACTTCTTCAATATATTAATATATTTCTATAAATAGAATTAAAAGATCTTTTAAAATTCCCATTAGATTAAATTCCAATTTCCTTGAGAACCTTTTCAAATGAAATTCCCCTGAATTCTAAATTCATTGCAAAGCCATTAAACTTTTTTCCACCTCATCCATTCTCACGAAGCACTTTTCTATGGGCCTCATTTAATCGCTTCTCCATCCGCCAAATCGAAATCAGTCCAAAACACATTCATATCGCATCTAGGCCGGGCCAACTCCACCTCCAGCTCCAGCTCGAGCTCTCCTTATTCGGCAGTCGGCTTGTAGGCAGCAATTACTTTTATATCGGACTCCTGTTTGCTCTCGGTTTTCTCAAATAGCAATAGCCTCCATCGATAGCCTCTCAATGTTTGCCCAACTGGCGCGGGACTTCACTTTTCGATGCGAATCCGTTCCGTTCGATTCCAAGTGATTCCCATTCGATTCGATACGATTCGAGCTGAATGCTCGTTCGGCGGCTGCTGGCCGATGCTTCTGCGGCCATTGTGCCAATTGCTTTTGGTCGAGTTCTGTTCTGGTCTGGAGTTGGAGTTTGAGTATGGAGTATGGAGTCTGGAGCTGGAGCTAAAGTCTGCAGTCTACAGTCCAGACCAAGTGGTGAAATTTTAGAGTTTTTAGAGCTGGTCATTTTAGAATTAAAATTAAATTGAATTTGGCAAAATCTCAGAGAGGGAGAGACTACGTTACGCAAGGAGTTTTGTTATAATAAATATTTTTTTACCTTTTGGACAAAATCAAAGTTACTTAATTGCTTTTTTATTAATCCAAAATTAATTTAAGTTCATTATAAAAATATTTAAAGTTATGAAATCATATAAATCATAAATCATAAAAATAAATCAAATTAATTACTTAGAAAGAATAGAAAGCATATTTACACAACCCTTTTCAGACATTTGTAATTCATTTTAAATTCATTATATGCTCAAAAATATTAGTAATAATGAAATTATTATTATTTACATTATTTTCAACTAAAATTAAAGCTTCATATATTTAGAAGATTATACAAAAAATTATGTATCACACATGGCAGGCACATTTTTTATTCGTTTTAAATTCTTGTTATGCTAAACAAACTTTTATATTAGTATTGAAATTATTATTAACTAACTCTTACTCTGTTAATAGGTATATAAAAATACATCCCACATTTCTTAGATTTTCTTTTGAAATCTCAAAATTTCGTCACCACTGACCAGCAGAAAATTCGTGGTGTACACTTATATCGATGCCCCCCCTCAGCGCCTAACCGCAATGGCAATGGCAATCGCAATCATTTCATTTCCCTTTTTAATATACGCTGCACAAGCACATTAGAAAGCGGTTCTGCAGGGGGCTGAGGGGGCTACTAAGGCGCAATTCTAACCAAACCACGTGCCAGACCAACCAGACAACTAAACCAGCCCCCGTTTCCGTATCCTTTTCTGGCCAGAGAATCCCATCCCCTTGCTCCCCAGTGCAGTTTTTGGTTTGTATAAGTAGTCATCGGAGGCGTTTCACCTACCTACAATTACCCCCCTCCCCCTAGCAATCGCCGCCACTCGTCTCTGTCTCACTCTTTTTCCCATTCTCCGTCTCACTCTTTCTCTGATTCTCTGTCTCTCTTTACAGTCATGTATGCGAGTTTTGCTTCCGTTTCCTTTTACAGTGTTTGCAATTTTGCCTTTAGTATTAATGGCCTTAAATTGTATTGACGCCCATTGGAGAGGCCGTCTATCAACTAGAGATGGTATGACCAGCAAAAAACCAATTGGAAAATACTTTTTACTATTTTAAATTAAATTAGAAGTTTAATTTAATTAAAGGTTTAGTTTAAGTGGAAAAATTAAAGGCCACGGCTTCAGCTTAATCTGCATCTCAATAATACAAATAATAAAAAGTGTATAAATGTGGCACATTAATAAAAAGTTTGTAAATTTATATATTTATAATAAATACATATATTAATAATAGTTATAGTCTCTACAATGTCTTCTCTCATGTATTCATGCAAATTTTCAATCTTAAATTAAAACTTTATCAACTTTTTTGTAATAGAAATCATGCTAAAGATTAAGGTATTAAAGGCACCACTTTTTTCCTGAACATAATCCAAGTATTGAAACTTTTTCAAGAGTTTCGTGGTCCATCTCTAAGCCCTTTTCCCACTCTACCACCCACACCTCCCTCTCAGCCCGTTATGTTATTCGACACTGTTCGAGGTCGACCAAAAAAATTTTCACGCCGCACACGCGCGCCTAGGCTAATTTTGCATGCAGCTCAGGACAGCTGAACGTCCGTTAGTCCTGCCAGCCCCCTTCCCAGCCCCCAGCCTATAGCTTTTTATTGAGCCTGAACAACAAGAAGATCGAAAAAATATATACCTATATAGGGGGAGGCAGTGGACACACCCCGCGGGTGGTAAACGATTTTGCACTCACATTGATTGGCTCGCGTAGTTTTATTTATGCCTTTTCTGCTAGTGCTGTGCTTTCGTTTTATATGGATATATACTGATATTTATATTTATTTGTAGGCCACAAAGTGCATATTAAAAGCGGGCACAGGAACTGTTAAGGGCCAGCAATGGGTTAATTATTGGGTTGGGTTACGGGTTAAGCGAGTAAATTATTAAAATGGAAATGTTGCGCGTGCCTAATATATAACACTTTCTTTGATTAATAAACTAACAACATGCCAAAAGGGGGGAATATGTTGGTCTATTCTAGCATATTGACTTTATAGAACATTAATTTTGTAATGGAAAACTATAAATACAGCCAACAAATTTAAATTAACCTTCCAGAGAGATGTTTAAGTAATTGGAATTTTAATGATATTCCAGTTAGATAATTTATCTTTATAAACTTATAACACTAATAACACTTGCAAACTAATCAAGTATATTTAATACATATTCTGGAGTACCATTTTCTTAATATTTCCACAGCCTTCAAGTTTTTCCCCCTTGATTTAAAGATGCCCCCATTACGACTCCTTCTGTTCGCTGCACTTTGCTGATAAACAACAAAACACAAATTGTTAACAAACACAGCAGCAGCAACAACAACCAGGGCAACATTGAAGTACTATAACCTATAAATAACAACTCCCAGCTGATAAGGGCCAGGGAAAATAAATAAATGAAGTCAGCATCTTGGGTAGTACATAATTTTTTTTTCACAATGTTCTTCACCCTCAATTCTGCGGTGGTCCCCCTTTTCCGATTCGAGACCAGCAAACAGCGTGGAAATGTAATTTTCCTTGACATTTTCCGGTTGGCAATCATATCGCGCCAATGCCAGGAAAACTGACCAGACAGCGCCACCAGACTCTTGGGGACACTCCGCATCGGTTGCGGTATGGAGGAGGTAATGTGGAGTACAGAGAGAATAAATTACCTAATTTTTTTTAATTATTACTAACATGAAATCCAATTTCTAAATATTCCATGAATGTATTTTAAAGAATGATAATCAAATAAAAATTGATAATCAATGTAATTTTGTCTTTTTTTTTGAAGACTAATATGTTTATAACATATTATTAATTTAATTAATTGGCAGGAGTATGCCTTGAAATAGAAAAATATATACTTTATAAGTTTACCATCCAAATATTGATATTTTAGTAAAGCTTCCTGCTTTTTTAATAGGCAGACTACTACTTCTTATGATTTTCTTGTATTCAAAAGTTGGAAGTCTTTTTTTTTCAGTGTGAACTTGAACCTTAAGTGTGAAATGAGTCGGCGACGACTTTGGTGGTGGCGGTATCGTTTGATTTAAAGCATCAGCAGCACGGCGATGGCCATTGAGGGGAGGAAAGAACAACACTTCGGACTTTCCTTTCCCTTCCCCCTACCCTGGTCCAGGGTATTACTCTCTACCCTGTTATGAAATCAGCTTAACGAGATTGGAAATCAGAACAGAGGCCAAAAGATTGAAGGTGTAGCGAGTCCGGGGGAAGGGTGGCTGGTCTGGTGGACAGTCCGGACAATGCTTATAAGATGGTCCAGTTCAGATAGCCCAGTGCCAAGAGTACACTCCATTAATGCTCCATGTTGCTCTTTGGGGTTGGGTCGTCAAAGTTCGCTGGGTCCATCTCGGCAAGCTAGTCAAACCAATTTGAGGGATCAAATTAAAGCCACATCAAATGTTCCAAGGGGGGAGATGGAGATGGAGATGGAGATGGCTCTATATAGGGGATGTTGTCCTGCAGCAGAACCCTCAAAAAATGAAATATATATAGAGCAAAAACTTTATGCCATGTTGCATTTTTGAACATAAATCGTAAGCGTCAGCAGCAGAAGTAAAACTTTGCAATCAACGTCCGATTTTTAGTGAAAAAATATATACATAGGGGAAGTTTTATACTCCAGACACGAATGGGCAAGGTATATTCCAAGTAATATACTAACCAATTGTGCGTGAAATAAAATCAGCTCAGCACATAAATATAGAAGATCAATAAATCATTAGACTTAAGGAGAAAGTTAAAGCTTGCTTTGCTATAGAAGAGCATTTTCAAAAAAGATTATATCGTTGTAAAACGTCTAAGAAAATATAAAAGAATGCATATATATATTCTCATCCTATATCTGAGCATCACCTGATGCTTCAGTTATTTATGAACTCAATGTTGTTACTGCACTCCGTCTTAAGCCCTTCTCACTTTACACATGTGCAGACGGGCAATGCATAAAGGTTTTATGTAGATATATCTGCTGTGCAGGACTACATCTGGTACAGCCAGGCATCAATATATTATATATATTCCGAATGTGATACATGACGCTTCCATTGTTTCCATCAACGCGGATGCTGCTGATGCACGCCAATAATTGATGATGAACAAATAAGATGGCTTCTTCTGGTTTGAAACGTTTCGCAGCGAAATGTGGGCATCTTTCTGTCTCGCTTTTACTTTCGACCCGTCAGGCTTTCTCATTCACACACCTTAAGCCCTCGCACAGAGAGAAAAAACTAGGTACTTCTATTTATTTCGTGAAGGTTTACTAATATTATTAAGTGGCTCAAGCCGGCAATATTTTTGTAATAAATAATTGTAATTAAAATAGAATATAATATAGTTTTTATGACTATAGAATATCAGGTTCTTAAAAGAAGTATTTTATGTAACATTATATAAACGATAAATTAATCTTTTTTACAAGGATATTTAACCAAAAACTGGGCTTTTTTATAAAGACATCGAAATATATGTCCAAGGAAGATTATTTTTACTATTAATGCAAAAGATCCTTCTTACCTTTCTTAAGGCATTTAAGATTATCAAAAATTATGCTTAAATTCATAACATTTTATAAGAAGTTCTGGTTAATTTCTCTCTCTGCAGCACTTTCAATCCCATGGGCCCGACATTCGATAATGCAATTCCATTCTGGCACACGAGACAGCCAATCTATCCAATTCACCACCACAGTCACACACACCCACTTACACCCAGGCACACGCACCTTCATCAGTATGCAGCAGAGAAAGGCTTTCTCCAACTCTCATCTCCCATTCTTCAGTCTCGTTTTCGTTTTGGTCAGTCAAAAATAAAACAAAATCAAACAAAAGTTATAACATTTTACAATTACAAGGAATATTGTTGGTAGTATATAACCCTCTAAGGAAAATAGTAATATTTTTAACTAACCTAAATGCTAAAGAATTAATCTTTATAATTAAATGTAAAGGGTCTTTATTAACCCTTAGGAATTTATAAATATTAAAAACTTTTCATAAACAAACAATACATTATAAACACATTATAAAGTCTATAATTTTCAATTTTCCCAAACAGAAAGCTTAAACTAAAACTTTTTTTTCCATAAGATTTGCAGAGTATCTCGTTGGCAGTGCAATTAACTTTGGCATTTTCCCAATTCTTGCCATTATTTCCAATGATTATATCAAAAATGAAAGCCATCGTTCGATCGTTTTCGTTCATTGTCTGCCAGTTAATTGCCGTTTGCCGATTTCTCGCAAAAGTGCGATGCTCCACCGACTGCGCCATCGTCCCCTTCCCACTCAGATCCTATTATCATACCCATCACCGTGGCCATCCTGCCTCATCGCATCATTAGCGCCATCATTTTAAAATATTATTAATACTTAATGGTCCTCGCATGCCCGGAGAGAGTGTGTGTGTGTGTGTGGATCTCATGCATTGAACAATTTATGGCGCGGGCCAAATGAATTTCCTGCTCAGACGACGCTCGGACGACGACGTCACGTGAAAGAAAGAAAAACGGTAGAGGCAACACCAGTGGCAGCGGCAGCGGAAAACGGAAAATTTGCCTCTCACGCTGCGCTAACAAAACAAAAAAAAAAATAATAATAATACAAAATGCAGGAAAAGCAGAGTGCAAGTGTAAAGCATATTTCCAGACGACGTTCGTCAACGTCAAACGGCGATCGATAAAATATGCTTGCATGTGAATTATTTTAATGAGTTCCGTTTCGTTGGAAAAGGAAAATATGAACGATAAACTAAATACATCTGGATAGGGGTCGAGACAGGGACGGAGACGGGGATGGGGACCGGGACTGGGACCGGGGAAAAAAATCTAAGAGTGTAAGCAGAAGCTAAGGCAGAGAACGCCCTGTTCCGCCATAATACAATGAAGCTAAAATCCAGAAGGAAAAGTAAAATAAAACAAAAGGCGATTCGCATTCGCATTGGAGTTGGAGTTTTCCGACTGGAGCCAGGACACGAAGCCATGAGGCAGGACCTCAGCACATGGTAAGAATCAAATATATATTCCACACTGTCACAATCATTAATATAATAAAAAACTGAATACTTAAAACGATTTAACAAGTTGAAAATCTTTGATTTATAGACAGCAAAATTTACACAAATATTTAATATATTGTAATGCTTTACAATTTTATTTTTTATAATATAATTAAAATTTTCTCCCTGTGTAAAACTCATTGAAGAAGAGAGGTCTGCCAGCCAGTTGGCAAATAATTATGTGAAGTCAAGCAAAAATCGCACGGCAGAAGTGGCAAAGGTGCAGACGATAAGAAGAGGGCCAGATTAGCCAAAGATGGTAGGAAATTGAAGGTAAGGAGCTTTCAGTTTAAATATTTTTTATGGCTACTTGGCTAATTAAGAGAGAGTACAAGTAGAATGAAGGAAATTAAGAATTTGAAGCAAGATTACAGCAAAAATATATGATAATATTTATAAGAATCATTTTATAAAGCAATATTGTAAGGATAGGAATATACAAAATATTTAAAATACTTCACACTTAATTGTTCTAACTTTTTCATACATTTTTGGTTATATTTCTATATATCCTTTATAAAAATATAATTTTTAAAAGAGGCTTCTTGATAAGCTAACAATATTATAAATATTCCTAAATAATCCTTCTAATTATTTTAAATTTTAAACTTCTTAAATCCAATGCTTGATTTCCAGTTTTCCCTTTTCAAAATAGAAAATTCCCTTTTCTTCTCATTTAATAAAAACCAAAAGACAAATTTTCTTTGTCCCTTAGAATAGAAAAAAGAAGCCATAGATAGCCGCTGACTCTATATCTCTCCGCTAGACAATCTCAATTTCTTGCTGGCTGTGTCTGCTAATGGGCACTATGCCTTTGGATTACCCCTTAATTGATTCACCAAGGGCATAATGGTTTAAGTCTCTGCCTAAAACAAATATAAAGAGAGATTCCTGAAGAACTTTAGCTAGTGGATATCAGTTAGTTGGAACCTTCGCGAAAAAGTTAACCCATGGTTTTGGTTTTTTTATTTCTGTTCTTTCTGTTTTCCCACTTTCAGTGTCTCAATCAGATACCAAAAGGATGGCTTCGGAAAATATAGAGAGAGCACAGTTTGGGGAAGGGAAGAAGGTTAGACAACAAAAGTTGTCAATTGACGCCAAAAGTTGATGCCAAAAGCGTCGCCGGCAAACTGTGCAATACCGAAACTGGAAAAATCAAGAAGGGTCTAGAGCAATGGTGAGAAAAAAGCGGAAACAAAACAAAGAAGGTGAAAATGCAATAACAGTTAAGTCATTGCCCTTGCCAAAAGCACCCACTAGGCACCCCCTTAGTTACATGGAGGAAAATAGCACTGAAATTAGATAGAAATTATCATATTCCATTAAGTAGAAATTAAATAAATTAATATCATAAGTATATAATCATTTTAATGTTAGCAATAAAGTTCCCATATGCCCACAATTTCACTGTTTTGATTTTGAAATTTTGTATGTATAAATTTATTTGAAGAAAAAGTTTATGAGAGTAATACATTGCGTATACGTAATATTTCGTTATATTTCGTTATATTAAGTATACGCAGTGCATTTTTCATAGTCATTTCGTTAAAAAAAAAAACATAAATTTTTACAATATTTCAAAACAGTGCGCGCAATACATTGCGTATACTTAATATAACAAAATATTAAGTATACGCCGTGTATTCCTCGCATAGCATTTTCCATCAAATAAAAATTATACATTTTTTCAAAAATCAAAACAGTGGAAATGTAGTCTTGTAGGAACTTTACCTTTACAATACTTAATAAAACTTACTTAATAAAACGAAATATTAAGTATACGCCGTGTAATCCGCGCTGTTAGTGATAAAATGATTCACAAAAATTATTTTTTTTTTAATTTAAATGATGATTTTTTAAATTTATATAATAAACTACATATTTTTTTATATTAACTCTCCAATATCTTTTCTATATTTCTCTTGGTGCTTTCACAATAAAAATGGAGTTGAAAAAGAAACAATGAAAGGTGGCCCTTCTACTAGACGGTTATAAATAACATTTAATTGCAGGAGAATGCCAATTTGGAAGCTGCCCCAGAAGCGCCTTATTTTCCACGAAGAAAAAAAAAAAAGGAGC
Source organism: Drosophila bunnanda (assembly GCA_035046265.1). Taxonomy (NCBI): domain Eukaryota; kingdom Metazoa; phylum Arthropoda; class Insecta; order Diptera; family Drosophilidae; genus Drosophila; species Drosophila bunnanda. Next base: position 14,192,063 of record JAWNOB010000075.1, read on the forward strand.
ATAGCCTTCGCTCCCTCCTTGGTTGTTTTCGGGGCATTATGAGTAGTTAATTTACAACAAAGTTGTTAACTGTCGTTGGCCCAGCTGGTGTGCCACGCTCCTGGGCTCCTCGACTCTCCTGGGTCGCTCCGGCCATCTTCTAGTTCGCTTAGCTCAAATTGCCCAATTTTAAATTAACAAATTCCATTTCAACATTTTAATTAGGTTTTAAAATTTTCATGCGCGCTGCCTTATTTTCGCGGCCGACGCGTTGCAGTCCCTGGCAAAATGGAAATGGAAATGAAAATGGCAGCGGCAATGGCGGTAGAGGCAACTCCGGCGATTTCCTCTACCGAGCAGCTTGCGTATTAATATGCGCCATTTCCGTTTCCGATTAGCATAGCAGCAGCTGGTGTACGGAGAGCTCCGCACCAGCAGCAGCAAACAGGAAATGGCGCAAAACTGTGTCTCCAGCTTGCTGGGCCTTGGCATTTCCCCTTCTGTCTCTGTGTGTGTGTGTACGCGTAGCTGTAGGCCAAAGTGTATTTCATTTTACTTTAATTTTCATCATCATTGCCCCAAAACTAGCACAGGAACAGCAACAACAATAGCCAGCGAAAATGTCTCACATTCAAAATACACAACGATAAAAATAACAAGTTGAAAGTTTTGGGTAAGGCATGGTCAATTGAGTATAGAGAATACTCTAGAATACTCTATAAACTATAAATATTTATGATATAGGGAAAAAATATAGTAAATACTATTAACTACTTTAAAATTATAATTAAAATTTTATAAAACAAGTTAATTTTATAAAAAAAAATAAAATACTTTCATTAAAACCCTTAGGAGTTTTGGGTAATATTTGTATTTCAATCATTTAAAATGTTAAATCATAATTAAAGCCTTGCTTTGACCCTGCCAAATATCAAAACAATAATAATGTATTTTTTATAAATATTCTTCCAAATAAACAGGAAGTGTAATATTAAACATTATGAATATGCCGATATAAAGGTAAAATTATAAATCTGCATTTACTTTTTAGAAAAGAAACTTTAAGTTAAAAGACACCAAAGAAAATGTAGTTCAAATTTAAAAGTCAATATATATACTTCATGTGATATCTTAAAATGTATCCTTAATTTCCCCCCTTTGACCCTTCATACCAAGTATACCTGTATATATAGAGTATTTATAAATCCTCTCGCGCTTTCTGTTTGTTTGCAAAAGCTGCAGTTAATTTGGTGCTTCAAATTTTAATGCCAGCGAGTGGAGTTTTGGGGCAAGGCAAAAACTGAGGAGCGGCGGCAACAACAAACGCCGTAACAGTGGCAAAAACAAGGCAGTAACAGTAATAGTAACAGTAAGAGGCAAACAAGGACCATGGACTCGGAAATGGTGGGCCAGGGCAAGGACACCCAATGAATCGCTGGGCGCCGGTTTTATGATCGGACCAAGGCACCGAAGCGTCGCTGCTGAGATATGACACTGGGAAAAGTTACTTACACATTTGAATAAATCGTTAAGAAAAATTGGTATTATTATTAAAAAATATGATAAATAAAAATATTACAAAATATAAACTGAAATTTTAAAATAAATGACTGGTATGACTCTGATATAAATGAGTGGCTTTCAACAATTAAAGTCAACTCAATTAGTAACTAAATGAAGAATTATCTTTAAAATGTAGTTTTGTATTCATTTAACTTTAAAGTAAAACAAAAATTATGTATACCCGATATTAAAAAGTATATTCTTTATTTCAAGATTTCTTGTTGTGCACTTTACTCAGCCTTTGCTTTTTTGGGCGCTTCATTGGCCCCAGACTTCCGTCTTAGCCAAAAGCTCTTTTGCATAAAATTCTCACATTACGCATACGCAGCGTTGTATTTACAGTTATACCGAGCATTTTATTTCCGGCAGCCGGGCGGCCCATTTTTGCTTTGGATTTGCATTTGGCCATCGCCCATCGCCCGTCGCCCTTTTTGCTTGTATTTCGTTCGGTTTATTGTTATAGATTTTATGGCACTCCTCGAGAGCCGCCGGCAGCACTGAACTGTTATTATTTAAAGCAACCGAATATATATTTTCAGCTTAATTAAACTTAAAAATCGCCAAGTATCCAGTGAGCGAGATTCACGGCATCTGCTTTTCGCTCGCACTTTAACTGCATCACCATAAATTTCTGTGCATAAAACTCACGTTTAATGCCACAAAGTATGCAGCATTTTTTATGGTCCGAATACAGCCCTGCCTTGTGCGATGGTCGCCCCATTTATTACTGGAGAATACATCACACAAAAGGCCGTGCCCTCAATTTATGTGCCGTAGGCAAAAAAAATTTATTGTCAACTGATAAGCAGGCCAAAGTAAAGTAGCCCAAAGGAGGGAAAACACTTGAAAAAAAGGGGAGGGCACAGCCAGTAAAGGGATATATTTGGGGGAAAGGCTGCGGAGAGCTGCGAGGGGTGACTGCGCCTTTTTGAGGGGGCAATGTTACGATACCCTTTTGAAAGATTTTTGGCAGCTGATTGGCTACGGTTAAGATTTCTTCTGGGGTGGGTCATCAATCAGTGATTGTTGTTGGCCTTGGATTGGGTCCAAGGAATAGGCATGCAAAGGGGAGTGTATAAAGGTGATTGTAAAATACTTGAACATGTCTGGTATATGGCTAGTTTGAGAGCAATATAAATTCTTAAAAAAAGGATAAGTTACTTCTTTAAATGAAATTGAGATTCAAAATACAGGAATTTCTAAATCTTAAAGCTGAAAATTTAAAAGACAAGCAAAGATTAGAGTTTTTTAGTTATATTTTAGTTTTTAAAATAATAATTAAAGACCACAAACTTTAGAAGTAAGTGAAGATTTCATGTTCTTCCTGAACAACTATATTAATTATTATAAAATGCCTTACACCTCTATAAACAAAATACATATTTTTCTACTTTTCTTTAAGTTCCCTTTTAACCTTCTAAATTTTCCTGCTTTAATATAATACAAAACATTTTATTCTGTGAAATATTTAATCAAATATTTTGCAATTCAAAAAATGCAATCCTTTATCAGAAACCGATTCATTTTCCACCTCAACTGGCCCCAAAAACTTGAACTTTAGATATCAAAATATCAATGACGAGCTCCACATTTTAAAACCGAAAACGGTTCATCAGTTTATTGATTTTACGTTCGGCACATAAATTCCAACGATGGAAAAACTTTCGTCAAGGGTAGCCAACCTCCTTTTTGTTGTTTATGTATATATATTTTATTTTTTGGGGCTGCGCATTTTTTTATGCAAATGCATAAAAAAAAAGTGTCATGATTGCCGTGTTTGTTTGTCTGGGTCGGGACGGGGCCTTCGTCCTCAAGCAGGACCTACACTGGACCCTTTTTCCCAATCGCCGCAGATGTCTGGACGTCGTTTATTTCATTTGTTTAGGTTGAGGGTGAGGCATGTATGTGGCGAAAAACGAAAGGACACGGGACTGTGCTCCATATTTGAGCATATGCTGTGTATTTTTGTCTTGGGTTTGCTTTTTGGTCTGTGTTCTGGTGTCCTGATAATTGAAATGTCTCCCCGAGGGCGCGTTAGGCAGGGAAACTAAACAAACGGAAAATGTCACCGAACCATTTTTATTTATAACATGATTTTAATGTATATTTATAGAACTGTTGTGGGATGGCTGATAGCTCAGAAGGATCTATTTGCATGGACAACTTTTAAAAAGTTAAAGTTCAAAGATAGCTTGCAATAAAATTAATTAAATATGGCAAGGCTTGGACTTATAATTGCTTTCATTTAAATTTTAAAAGCTTATAAAGTCACTTTTAATAATCTTTGTAGCTGGCTGGCCTGAATTTCATCACGTATCTATACAATATTGTGTGGGCTTATATTAACATTTTGATCCTGCCCCCACACTTTGGAAAATTATCAACGTAAAATCATTTTTCATCTTTCATGCTTTTCTTCTCATTTTCTGTTTAGCCTGCCATAAAATATTCTCACACGCTTCCGAAACTACTCCCAAATGGCTGGAAAAGCGGGGTCCCGCGTGGGTAAATCAGCTCTGTGAAGCCGCCGTGCCGTGCCGTGCCGTGCCTTGTCAACTGGTTTGAAAAATAGATTTTTACGGGCTTAGTTGCGCATCGTCAGCCACGTTGTTGGCTATAGCAACAATGACAGTTACAACAGCAACAACAGCAGCGGCAGGAGCAGCATCAACTATAGGATCTATGGCATCTATAGCAACACCAGCACCATATTCTTCATGGCATCCCATGGCCACGGGCATCCGCATCCGCATCCGCATCCCTCTCACTCGGCTTGGCAAATCCCGCGGGGCGTTCCCTTTTGTGTCTCACTCGCGTCATTTAAAAGACATTTGCCTGTCATTTTATGCCGTGTTTGGCACAGTTTTCTCCCCCAAAACTCGGGCACTACACTGAGGGAAATTATTATAAGAAGATGAATTAAAGAAACTCTGAGGAAATATGTTTATTTTGCGCGTTAACATGCGGAAAGGCTCGGACATACTGAAGCCAAAGCGGAAAAAGTGCTTCTATTTATACTCTCATATTGTCTCAGAGTAATGAGAAATAGAGAGATCGTGTGAATCAGGCACCGAAAGATCGAGAGATAGGTAGAGAAACAGATGGGAGAGCTAGCCAGAAAGAGATACACAGACGCCCTCGTATATGGAGAGAAATAGAGATACAAGCTTATTTATACTCTCATAGTGTTTCACAGTAGTGAGAAATAGAGCGAACGAGTGATTTAGACATCGAGAGATCGAGAGATAGGAAGAGAAACAGATGGGAGAGCTAGGCAGAGGAAATACACAAACTCCCTTGGATAGGGAGATAGTTAGAGATACAAATTTATGAATACTCTCAGATTGTCTCAGATTAATGAAAAATAGAGAGAACGCGTGAATCAGACTTCGAGAGATTGAGAAATCGAGAGGTCGAGAGATAGGTAGAGAAACAGAGATACACAGACGCCCTCAATTATGGATTGAGATATTAATACACGGAGATAGAGAAAGGGTATGGTTCTATATAACGAATTTCTTCTAATTACTATATAATAAAAGCTATTTAAATTATTCATTAAAAAATTAGAGTTATAGTCTCATAATTTAAATAATTTTATATATTCTTACGCTAAATATTAACATATTTTTGTTTTCAGTGAACTCTTTGTCTCTCTCATCCATCGCCAAAGTTTTTCGCTTGCCAAACAACGTAGGCGGTGGGTGGGGCAAACCATTAGTTTGACATTGGCAACACATTGCCAATACATTTGTAGCAGATGCAGTTTACCAAAAGGACCTCGGGAGCACAAAAAAAAAAAATAGAAAAGAGAAAAAATAGCAGCCTCGCTAATGATCATTTCGAAATGCAGAGGAGTAAGAGCCTGAGGCTTGGGCGGAGAAGGAGGAGGTAGGTCCTTTTAAATTAGTTTAGTTTTAATTTCAATTGCCGGATGGCCACCGAGAGGCGAAAATGTATGCAAATTAGAAAAGCAGCCGCTGCTACTGATGCTGCTGATGCTGCGTTAATTCACCAAATCGAATTGCATTGCATTAAGGTTTAATTAGACCGGCTACAAATCGCATAAACCAGCCAGACTTCAACCCCTGCTATGCATACATATATGCAAATGCAGCGGGCTCTTTTGTTGTTAAACAAACGAACAAAAAAAAAAAAAACAAGAGGGAAAGTTAAATTTATTAAAACCCATTTGTACAATGCGGCTCTTACAGGCATAACTTGGGCTTTGCTTTGGTCCTGGCTGGTCCTTTTTTCCAGGGGAAAGGGGCTGCCGAGTCCACACTGGGGTTACGTAAGCAAGGGGCTTTTGGGGCTTTGTTGGCTGCAATGAACGCGAAATGCACGCAGCTAAAACTTCAAAAAGCGCCAAACCCTTTTCCCCCGAGGGGTTTGATGGTATATGCGTTTGGAATCCATGGCATAACAGTAAAAGTTTTTTCCTTCTTTTTGTACAAAAGTGGCATTAACTTGAGTGGCCAAGCACACGGTGGCGTATACGCAATTTTTATTATATTTACGTATATGTAAAGGAAAATGTTCGAAAAACGGGTTAGAGTGCAAAGAGCTAATGCATGCGTGTGTGTATAAAGAATGAAAAATTGTGGCACACGAGGAAATGTTGATTTGCTTTTCACTTGTACTTAAGTTTAATTGGATTTAAGAAGTTTGAGTTATGTTAGGGAAGTTTTTATGATTAAGTTACCACGAAGTTTGGTAAATATCTTAGGATATTCAATGGAACGGTAACCAATAATTAACCTATACTATCACAACCCTACTTCTATGAAATTATCCTAGAAAGCGTGCCTGTTTTTAAAAGACTCTATTAACTATATGAAAGCTATAGTACAAAATAAATAAAAATATTAAAGAAAAAAAACCAACAATTTCTAGTACAATTAATATGCAATATACCCTTTACATGAATATATTTTTATACTTCCTTATTAGTTCCTCTACTATGACTTCTCCTTTTCATTATAATCCCATTTGGTTGAGCTCGTTTGAACCCATAACTTCCTTAACTAACTGAAATCAGCTCTAAAGGGCTGCAAAGCAAAAGTTTGCTCTGGAATTTTTGCTTGGGAAAAATCTAAGAAAACTCCCGACTTAGTTACAAAGCTGCCACATATACTTATGACCCTGCTTTGCATGCGATCTGCGAATGTGTGGCAAGTTTTCACTTAAGCAGAGCCATTAAAATAAAAAAAGCATGTACAATGCAATTTTCATAGCATACTTTCCTGCTGCCCAACTCCAGCCCCATTTTTTATGCATAAATATTTGTGCAAAGTTTATTTTTTGTTTTTGTGTTATTTTTAAAGTGCAAAATGTTCGTTTTTTTACTGTTATGACCGTTTAAGCAAAACTTTGCAGAAGAGAGTGCAAAAAAGCGCGGAGAAATAACGTTCGTTGGGTAAGCATAAAATTATTATCAACCGGCGTGAGGAGAATCCCAGCGAAATGGAGACCCTCGACGTAGGAAAATTGCCACGCAATGCCATAGCAAACAAAAAAAATAATAATATTTATATATATATAAAGTTTTCAGCTGATGTTTTTGTTTTTATTTTTTCCGCTTGTATATTTTTTGGTGCTGCTCTTTGGCAGACATTTTTTCGGACACATTTTGCATGGCGACGGCGTTTGCTAAATGAACCGAAGCGACAACAAAAAGAAATTATCAAAAAAAAAAACAATAGCGAAAAAGGTAATGGGGGAAAAAAGGGAAAGTTTAAGCTGACACACCGAATGGGAAAAATACTCTGTTTTCTCCTATTTTTAATTTTTGCATAATTGTATTTTGAGTATGGCAAATTCGTCAAGATAAAAACTGAATTTCCCACATAATGAATTTTTAAATTGAATGAATTTATGGAAGAAAATGTATTATAAAATTGTTTGATTACTGAATGATAGTAATTAAATAAATTAATAAAAAACAAATATATATCGTATAAATGTTGATATAATGATAAATAATATTATAAAATTTGAAATAATAGCTGCATTCTATTGATATTTAATTAAAATAAAACTGGTCAAAGTCTACATCTAAACAATATTTATTTTGTATTGTTTCGAATTCATTTTGTTGCATATTTTTAAACAAAATTCCTTAAAATAGTTCTATACAATGTATTATTATTATTATTTCTTTCTAATCATTATTAATTGAATTATTATTTGTAAATTACTATATATCACTTAATTTTCCTATTAAAATGTCTTTTGAGTGACTCTTAACTAATTCAAGAAAGTGTCCTGTCTTTATCATACAGTGTATTTTCCACTTAAAACGCAAAGTTTGTAAAGTTTTGTGCGTTAAAAAAATATTTCAACACTTGCCGCACATGGTGTCACAACATCAGTGACAACAAAAAAAAACAATGACAGCACATGACCAAAGTGAAGGCACAACACCCAAGACCACAAAAATAAAAACCGCTTTCTGGAGAGTTTTTTCTATCCCATCTTTCCCCCACATTTTTTGTGTGTGTTCTAAGTGTCCTTGTCCGGGAGTGAACGTTATCCTTCCCCTCAGCATTATTGCTGTGCAGTAATTTTCATAAATTGCGTCGCCGCCGTTGTCGTCGTCCTCGGCTATTAGCGTTAACATCTAAATGTCGCCGCTGAAAGCATTCAACTTCAAATTGTTGGTCAGCAAAAACAAAGGCAACACTGAGTCAGTTAAGCGAAGGAACAAAGAGTGTAAAAATCGTCCAGCGATCCAAAAAATAATACAAAATAAGAGAAAACAAATTTATTTATCATGCAAATGTCGCAGGAGGAGACAGACAATCCCTGACAGTCGTCAGTCGGTGATTGAAACCGCTCGACGGTATATGAAAATATTTCGGTTGTTAACTCTCGAAGCCAGCAGGAAGTGAATGTGCACCGCGAACAAGTGAAGAAAGTTTAAATTTTAAAGTATATATATTTTTAAATATTATTATTACATATATTAATATTTAAAAATAATCTTTAAGTAATAAAAAAAAATCAGAGAGAGATAAGTATAATAAATTTTTCAGAAATAAACTTAGTAGCTTTAATATTTAAAAGATTTGTGGTCAGAAAACACCCAACAAAGTAAGTTTGATAGGATTATAAAAGTCTTGTTTAGCTTTAGAATTATATCAATGCTATTATAGTAAATTAGATAATTCAGTAGATAAGATAGATAGCAATTATTAATTATAATTTAAAATATTATTTATCATTTTATCATCATCTTATGAATAATTTATTATAATACAGTCATTAAGCTAAAAAAGATGTTGGTAATACATTTAATACCATAGATTTATTCCATTTAAAATTTCATTATGTCGAAGATTCAATTTTTTATCACAACGAATTTACCATTCTCAAAAATTAAAAAAAAAAAGAATTAAGTGAAAGAAAATTAACATAATTCACTACTATACAGCAATGGTAAATGTAATTTATATTGTAAACAGACATAAAAATACATGTATTTCTTTAAGCTGAAGCCATTTTTTATAATATGACCTATTTCATTATTCTATTTCATTTTCCTATAATATATTATACGTCCTGTTTTTTTTTTTCATTTATTTATTTAAGCTAAATCCCTTTGTTAATATATTATATTTTCTACCGTGTTGATTTTTCAGACAACACAGGAGACACAGGACGATTTGTCCGCAGGCCCCCAAACACACAATTTGCTGAAAAGTGGAGCAGAGCAGTACGTCTCTGCCACCTCTCCCCCCACTCTCCCCTTGAAAGTAAAAGCTGCATAAAAATTGCATTGCTCCCAACTAAAAAAAAAAAAAAAAAGATGAAAGTTTCCCCATGGAATTGAAGTTGTTCCAGAAGTCGGGAGATTGGAAGCCAGCAGTCGGCTGCAGTTTAAATTGAAACCCGGAATGTGGGAGCAAAAAATGAAATACAAAACTGGAATATTTAATGCGTTATGCAAAAATTTCATCCGTTGTCTCGCTTCTTTTTTTTTTTTGCTGAACAGAAAGAAAGATAGTGATAGAGAAGGGAAAAGACAGGGAAGGCAGAACGCTGGCTGGTAAAGAGAGTTTTGCTGTAGGAGCGGCAGCAATGCGTTTAAAATAACAGCAGTTCAGTGTAATGCTGGACCGAGAAATAAAAAATAGGCAACGAAAGAGTACAAAAAATATGTAAAAAAGGAGTAAACAAATAAGAAAAAAAAAATATTTAAAAAAAAAGTACAAAAAAAGTAGTTACAAAAGAGAGTGAGCACTGATGGGCGATGCGAGAGAATGAAGCGAGTGACACAGTGAAACATCGAAAGAGAGTAGCTACAGAAGTTATTCTATCATAAATAAATATATACAAAATATGTTTTAAATATTAAAAAATATAAATTTGTATAAATAATAAATGTAAGTATATTAAAATATATTTTAAAATAATTTTATAAATGTTAATATACTCCTTGAAGAAGACAAAGCGCATTATCATTTGATTTTATAAAAGAAAATACGATTTCATTTAAATTAAAAAATCTATTTAAAATCTGTTTGCCTTAAAATAATAATCTACATTTTGTTAATTGATTAAATACCTAATATTAATTTTTGGAATAAAAACTTTTCCTTCACTAACTTCATTTTCCACCCTCTCTTGTCCATGGCATAAGCTGCCATAGTTTCAGCGGTGCTATCGCTCACTCCTGTGCCTCCCTTCGGCTTATCCGCCCCCATCTGCTCCCGCTTCACCGCCCCTAAAAGCCTTATCCAAAAGGGGAGCACAAAAAATAAGAAAAACAAAGATGTGTTGCTGCTGCAGCTTCGTTGCATTTTTATCAGCAGCAGCAGCAGCAGCAACAGCAGCAGCAGAAACATGCAACTCGCGCCGCTTTCTTTCTTCGTGCCGCATGCATAAATATTGCACATGCAAAATTGGAAATAACTGATGGATGCCGTCAAAAAATGCTGCTGCCACAACCGCTGACTTCCATCTCTCTATATATATGTGTAATATCACGCCAGTCCCACCAGCTTTTCCGAGCATTTTCCGCGGCGACATTGCCAAGAGGCGGAAAAAAATTTATATATTATATAGGCGTGGCAAGAAGTATGTTTGTACATTCCTCTGACATTAATAAATCGATGCATGAAAATCCCCCACCTGTACGCATGCAATAGATGTCAAAATAATAGGTTTCCATAGAATAGAATATATTAAATATATAAATATAAATGATTAAAAGGGAAACGTGAAAATCGAATGAAAGAAAATTATAATAAAAATATATTTGTCATGAAATATCAATACATAAATAATATTTGGCTTTAGATAAACATTTATTACTATGTAAAAATATCTTTAAAAAGTATTTAAAGTCTAAAGTATTCCCAAAATATATGTTTGTCATTGTTTAATCCTTTTAAAAAATAGTACAAAAAAATACACTTCTTTTTTTTTATTTTTAAAACAAATTACTATTATTTTAGAATCATGTGTACACCCTTTCTTTTCTGTGAAAATGCTGCTACCCTTTTTGGTTTTTGCAACAGCCTGTGGGGCACTTTAGGCCGCCCATTTGACAAAAGCATGCCGCAGAACAGTCACACTCACACTTGCACACTACCAAGCCCCCAATATCCTTGCCCCCCCATCATACACATACACACTTGCATTTTTAATTAATTTCATGCAATTTGTACAACCAACAACAACAAGAACACCACCCTGCACAAAAAAATAAAAAGGAAACGAGGTGTGTAAAATGGAGGTGAATGTGGAAAAATAGGGGGGCATTTCCACGCATACTGGGGAAAATGGCACAAGGGGGCGGCGACGAGGTGTCGCTTCGCCGCCATGCAATTTGCCAGAGTTAAGCCGATAAGTGCATTTTTAATGTGAACCCAATGAATTTTCTATTACATTTTAATTTAAAATAACAAAACGTGGAAAAGGGGGGTGCGGAAAATCCGGGCAAAAGGACCAGCAGAAGCTCCATGTAATTCAATTTAACATTTAGATTAATTATATTCATCGATAGAAATTTTAATAGCCACATAAATCCTTTCATTTGTAAATCAATCATGACTAGAAAATTATTCTCGCGCGGCTCCTTTTTTTGTCCAATGTAAATATATATTTATATGGTATCAATATCTGCCACTAGAGAACTATCAATTAGGTTAATGGAAAGCTTATGCCGGGGTGTGGGGGCAAGGCAGAGAAATGGAAGGCGAAGGCCGCTAATGAACGGAGATTATGGAAAAATAAATTGCATTTTGAAAACCCACAAAATACGTTAAGCTTATGGTGTCAGTGTTATTAAAACTTGGGATATTTGTATAAAAATAATGTATAGCTGAACTGTAATTATTAATATTAAAATAAATTATATGTATAAGGGATTAGAAAATATAATAAAATCATTGGCATTCTTAAACCTTATCGCTATCTTTAATATAAGTAATGTGTAATAAAATAAATAAATTAAGTTCAACTAACATGTAAAATGAGAAATTAAAAAACCTATGCCTCTATATCATTTTAATAATAAATAAATGGCGCAAAAGAAGCAATATAAATCATTTTTAAAAATAGCCAATAAAAAGTTTCCTCTAATAAACCCCAATATAAATGACATTGATGAATCATCAATCTCAAAAACTTTCTAACAAAATTATAACTACCTTCAAAGACCCCCAATATAAGACATTTATAGTCAATATACACAAAAAAACTTTGATACCAGCTGCAGATAAAAAAAAAAACAAAACAGATTCATCAAAAGATACGCAAAGAAGCCCAACTTCTTTTACGATTAAAACCAATTTTTATAACCAATTTTTATGGGGCCACCACCCCTAAAATAAGAAAATAAAAAATGGTCTGCATTTTTTTTTTTTAAATTCCAAACTTGTTTACAAACAAATAGCTGCGATATTAGCCAGGAAACTGGACCAAAAACAAAAACAAATTTTAATCCAAGCCAAACACTTGACTCTGTAATATTCCACTTTGCTCCCACCTCCCACCTCTTACCGCCCCTTTATGCCACTCCCGGCCCACACAGATTTATCTCGCTTAATTTACCGTTATTTGGGCATCAGCTTTGCAACAATGCAAAGGGGGCAAGGACGAGGACGCAGAGTGGGAGGCGCCACACGAAAGCAAAATAAAAATAAACCTTCGCATGGCCCATAAAATTTCATTAGCGTCATATTTTCAAATAATTTTCTTCGTTTTTTTTTATACCCAGCTCCCTTCTGTTTCAGTTTCTGATTTTTTTCTCTCTGTTACGCTGTTGCTTTTCCTTTTTTCTTTTTTTTTTTTTTTTGTAGGCTGCCTAGGAGGAGTCCTTTTCCGCCTGTCCCTTCCTGCGAATCGTCGCGGCTGACTGGTCTCTGGAGAAGTTTTCCACACCTAACGAAGGTATAATCATAATTTGAAATTGCTCATTCGAATCTTAGATTGGATTAAGTGCGAATTAGAACATCAATAAGCGGAGGGGCCGTTAAACGTAACGCAACATTGACGACAACTTCCCTCCCGGAACAAAGGGATCAAAGCGGGATTTTCGCCAAAGGATATGCGAGGGGGATCCAAGGATCCAGGGACGAGGTGTGGCTGCACACACAGCCCCAGTAGGTAGGTGCAAATGTGCCAAAACTGGTTGTCGAGGTGCTCAGGCAGGCAACTTAATGAGCATTGACAGTCGTCGACAAAACTATGGCCGCATTAAATCGTTATAGAGCCACAGAAGCTTATCGGGTATTATGGGTTAATCAACGTATTTGTAACGCCTAAGAGACCAAGCATAGGTCCAGACTTAGTCGGTGTTTAGGTATTCGAAGTTAAATAATATTTTTTTGTATAGTTCAGTTGAATTGATAAAATTTTTATATGAAAAAGCTGAGTAAGATTCTTAATAAAACTTGTTGCTTACAAAATGGTTAATAACCAAATTCTTATATTAAAAGTAAGAAACTTTAATTTATGTACCAGTATTCAGGTAAAATGTTTTATTCAGCAATTTGCTGTAATTTTTAAGAGCATTATAACTTCGTTAAGCTATTGTTAACCATTCATCTGATCTCAATGCACAAATTGCCTGAAATAGACCAACAAACGTTACAAGCTTGTAAAGGCAAATGTTGTGTAACTTTTTTAGCTCATCAAACTGGAAACGTTTGGACAGAAGCCGCTGGCAGCTGGACAAAGATAGGACTTTCACAAGGACTCTCTGAAGAGGAGTTACACTCAATAACAAAATAAGTGTAGCCCAAGAAACAAACAAGAAATATATATAATAAAATGTAACTGCCACCTAATTGAGGTTGCCTAAAAATATAATACTTCTAAAATTCAAATTGTATATCTTTTAAACAATAATAATAGGTAAAATATTTTTAAATAGTTTTATAAGTGATAAATATATATTTAAAATATATAAATATAGAAAAAATATGTTTACCTTGAAAAAAGAATTATTCTAAACTCATGTGACTAGAAAAATAAAAAGCATATCTAATTACACGCACTCAATAAATAATATCTCATTTTAGATTTACATTTTTAAATGCCAAAAAAATTACTATAAATAAGGAAATGATTATATAATTAAATATTTATTTACTATATTATTTTTTTATAATTAATCTAGTTCCCAGCACCAAATTCACCGCTCACCAGTGTTATATCAATGCAATGCCTGAACAAGACACAGGCAAAAGTTGGGCGACAGAACACGCACATTGGCAGGACAAAAAGGACAAACTCTGGGGGAAAGGATGAGCACAAGCCTTTGGGGCTGCAACCAACAAATTATCCCCAGCCAAGTGTGAGAACTGTGCGTGTGCATCACTCAAAATGTGTCGCTACTTCGGGGGAAATGGCAGTGAAGATGGAGATGGAGATGGAGATGGAGATGAAGGTGGCTGTGGATGTGGATGCCATCTCAAGCATGTGGTCATCGCCAGGCACTAAACAACAAAGCCAAAGCTCTGGCTGTTGTCTGGGAAATTAAGAACAATCCCCAGCAATTTCCGGTACAAGGAACTCAAAAAATTTTCAACTTTCAGCTTGGCTTGGGTTTGGGCAACCGTTGACTGTTAAATAGAGGATAAAAGCGACTTAATTTCGAGTGTAGAATGAGCGGATAAAACTTTGGACTTTCTGCAATCCCCTGCAGGTATATGACATGGAACGGAAGTCGTGTCCTCGCAAAGAAAGTTGCAATATGAACTGAAGCACTGACAGATAGAAAGACGACGACGAAGCCCTCTCTTGATAAAAGCCTCCTGCCAAAGAGCCGAGGCCAAAAAGGAAGTCGAGCTGGCTTCCAGGCATTTTCAGCAATTTTGTGCATTGTATCTGAGTCCCATGAAATTCGCAAAGTTCAATATTTTCAGTCCTGCTGGGCACTAGTAAAAACTTGTACTGTAACTTAGTTGGTTTTTTGAATGGGTTGTATGATATTTTTAAATTATTGCAGTGCCTAATGAATTTGCTTTAAAATGGCCGTGGTATTTGTTTTGAGATTTATGTAGTTTATACAAATTTTTATGGTTTAGAGAATATTAAATTAATACCTAGAATAAATTATTATGTATGATGGAAGTAGGTAGTCGAAAATTAAACAAAAAAAAAAGAATTTTAAAGCCTTGATTTAAATTATTAATTACATTTTCTAAATACAATGTACATATTACTTTATTAAAAATTACATTTTCTCTTTTACAACCCCTTTATCTTTATTTAAACACACCCCAAACCTTAAGTTCTATTTCTAGAACAAAGTAATACAGTTACAAAGATTTTTCAAATAGTAAAAATTGCAATTATAAATAAATCCAATAATTAAATTAACGCCTTGACTAATAATCTTTATCTCCCAACTTTTTTTTAACTATTTAAAGTCTTTGAAGCTCATTGTTTAAGTCTCCCCAGTTCAACTTTAAGGACCCCCTTCAATTTGCATCCCCTGCCTCAAGTATCTGCATGTATCCTTAAGCTTCTTGCTGATTTATTTTTCATTCAAAGTTAATTTATTAGAAAATAGCCGGACAAGTTATTATCTAACCGAAGCAAAGTGTGTGAACAGCGCTGGGCGGTGTGAGGAGGGCCGAAAGCGACCCTATCTGGATTTGGGCTTAAGCTTTATCTAAGGCCCAAAGGCATTCGATGTTGTGCGTGTGTTTTCCGACTTTAAATGAAGTAGAAATTTTCGTTATACCGCCCCTCCCCCCTACCCCGTTTACCTCTGCGAGAAGTATCCCTGTATCTTTGCCATAAAATTACGCGCATCGTTAGTTGACGATTTGCACCGGACAGGACAGGACAGGACAGGCGGCCAGGACAAGGCAGGACATGGCAGTGTCAAAGATGGGCGGTCGAAGGCCGCTCGTGGGGCGTGGTGTGGCCAATGCAAATGAATGGACATTCGGAAAATACGTTTTGGGGAATGGCCTCGATGCTGAGCAAGGAAATTACGTAAATTTCTCTTCGCAAGTCATTTAATTTATTTAGTGGCCGAGGCGGGACACCAAGAAAAATAGTTTAAAAAATGAATTTTTAGTTATTAATTTAAGGAAAGTTATTTTACAAATTGGTTTTCATTGAAATTAAATAAATATCAAGAGGAAACTATTAAAAATAATATAAAGATGTTAATATTGCACTTGTACATTGATTTATTAATATAAAGTAGACTAATTTGAAGAAGAAAATCTTCATTTAATGGCTTAGTTATTATCTGCTTAAATTCTTATAATTTAAAGTGGACTTTAAAGTAGAAAACTATTTTTCTGAGTGCCCAGAATCGTGTCCTTGATGGGTGGCAACCTCAAGGGCGTGTCCACGAAAGAAGAAACTGGAGCAGAGTCTTAAATTACCAAAACCGCACACACAAAATTCACTTCCTCCTCTCTGTCTCTCCACCATCTAAAGTAATGAATTCAATGATTTTATTGACTTTTGTTTGTAATTTATTAGTGATGGCAGATAGACCAAAGGAGGGTGAGTGAGCAGACACGCCCCCAATCAAAGGTTGCCTGGCCGGGGTCGCCTTTTCCACTTCAGTCTGTTTTCCTTTCCCATTTTCGGCAACATTTTTTTCTAGGGTGTCCATTTTTCAAACAAGGTCCGGAAAGGAAATTAATTAACCCAATGTGCACTATGAAAAAAAATCTACAAGAAGATATTTAAAATATACTAAAAACACAAATCAATAATTTAAGCTATTTTACGCAATAAGATCTCTGGAAAATTCGGACTTGTTGTGTTCAAAAATTATTAATGCCAGAAATATCCTTTTATATATATATTTCTTTTAATTCGTCTGTAAAATTGTTATTCTCAAACTTCGATTGAATAATTTTTTTTTTAAGATACTAAATCTTAGATCTCTTTCCCGAGTGTAGATAGACACAGCCGACAGACAGGCGGCCAAAAATCCTTAATTTTGCTGCATTTAATGCCACCCCCTGACCTTCCCGCCCATCCCGTGACCTTGTCGGCCTGGCAAAGAACATGTGTCCCGGGGTCGAAAGTTTTCACTTTTCTCTTCTACGTTCTCCGATTGCATCAATCAAAGGCTTCGCTTAGCGCTCAGCCAAAGAAAACTCAATTAAAACAAATAGAAATTAATTGAAAGTCTGCGGCAGGAATGCACATAAACACTCCGATTTAACTGAGGGTAAATCGGGTAAACACACACCCACACACATACACACACTGGAAAACGTAATTGGCCCGGGTTGAGGGTTAAAGGAAAACGCATTGTAAAAGGACTTGCCAAGGAAACCAAATCCCCGCGTTATGTAAACAAAACAAATTGCTATTAAACGACGAGAGAGAGAGAGAAAACTGAAGGAGTTGGTGTTCCATTAATTGATATTTATAAATAACGAAGCTCCAAGAATATTAAATGGAACGGGCCAAGATAGAGTGTGTTTTTGTCTACTAAGAAAAGTTTACCGAAACTAATTGAAATAACTTGAGTTTATGCGTGCTTTTAGAGAGGAAATTGCTTTTATTACAGAATTAGAGAAAGGGTTTTGCTTTTAATAGCTTAAAGAAGAGTATCAACAGTATTTTAGACATAACTAAAAAGGATATTACTTTTAATAGAATCTTAGATATTCTTCTATTAAAATCTTAATTTGCTTTAAAGTCAAGACCCCCTCGAAATGCATATAAAAATAGTGCTCTAAATAAATGCACCCAAGTAAGCACTTCTGAGCCACTTTTTGTTGTAATTCCCATCCTCTGACAAGCGTTTTAAAAGCCATCCATCAATCCCAACTTACCCACCTGTGAGTGGAAAACAAAGACCTCAAGCTGCAGCCCAAGCGCGATTTATTTAGCTACTCGAAACGCACTCAGCTTAACCGCAAAAAGTCGTCTCACATTTTCATCCTCGAACTGCACTCATGTAAATGGATATTGATATGGGTATGCCACACCCTCACCTTTCGAAAAATAAAAAAAAGGAAACAGCATTTGACGCTTTGGCACCTTGACAATTTGTTTGGCAAACCACCTAAGGTAGCTGGTTAAATAAATAAAAAAGAAAATATATAAAATAGAAATAAAATCCCACCAAAGTTGTAAACAACGAAAGCTGGAGGATCAGTGAGTGTACAAGGTAAATCGCTGACATGCCATGCACATTTTTCAAATACAAGTCACAAGCTCCTGGCATTAATATTGGCGAATTGAGATATAGATACTACCCTTATATATAGATACTACCTGTAATTTGAGAGAAATGGCACTGAGCAGAGACGAGACGGAGCAAAAAAAAACGAATTTTGTACACAAATTGCCATTTGGCGTTAACTGAGAAATGCACTTTTAAGCTATTGCAGTTCCCTCCTCAGCTTGGCAGTCCTTGAATGCAATATGTCAGGATATTCGGGGTGTGTTTGTAGCGATTTGCAAGGTGCCACAGGATTAAGCAGCACATTGCCAGGGAAATACCCTTATGTCAAGGAAAACTCTCAGCTAATTTGAGATCGCTTCTACTGATAAAAATAATATAACAAAAAAGGGTTAATTTAAAGTAATTAAAAGCTAAATTACAGCTTAAAACAATTACCAACAAGCTCTTAAAATTAGCAACTTGATAATTATTAGCACTGCGTTTCACACGAATATGTAGCAACACTTGCAGTTCCTTGTGTGCCTTAAGCAAAAAAGGGAAAACCCCATCAAGATTACCATATTTGGCTTGTCAAACAATCGAGAAAAGTCAAGACACTTTTGCCCTATAGCAGGGCATTAAGAACACAACCACATAGTGGAAGGCATGCCCCCTTGGTGGCATGCAACAATATTTTTTCCCTCGAAACTTGGCAACTTTTGAGTGAATTGCATATGGCAGAAAGAGGGGGAAATTTTATGTGTGTTTGGCTTAGTTTTTCCTGCATTTTTTCCCTTCTTTTTTCGTCTTCTTAGTTGGTTGCTCAACGTTGTGCTTCTCTATAAACAACAGTTACTTAGCATTAGCGTGTAGCGCAACTAAAAGCAAACGCCATGGCACGTAGTCAAGGTGGAAAATCCCAAAGCGCCGGCGGAATTCCATGGCTCAAAGGAGGAGGGAGGGGAGAGAAGTACGTATAATGGGCGGGGAGCCTGAGACTGAGACTGAGACTTGGACTGAGCCTGAGCCTCAGCCTGAGCCTGTGATGTATGTGTGTGGTGCTCCTTGCGTCGTCCTTGTTCATCTCTCTCTCTGCATGTCTAAGTACTAAACCAATAGCAGGTGGAGCAACAACTGGCTGCCACCTCGAGGCCGCCACCTGCTCCTCCTGGACGCTCCTCCACCTGTTCGCTCGCCGGCTCACTGCTCCATCACCTGGAGCATTCAGTTGACCTCAGCATCGACAGCTGGAGCAACAAGCAGCACTTAACAAATGGTAAAAGCATCAACAAGCTTCCGCATCCGCAACGGAACGCGATGTCGAGATGCGAGCTGCGAGCTGCGAGCTGCGAACTGTAAGATACGAGACGCCAACTGAGGGATGCGAGGCGAGGGATGCGATCCGAGAGATGCGGAGCAACGGTGAAGGCAGATAAAATGTCTTAGCTCTCGACGCTCTTGCGAGCTTGCTTCTTCAGCTAGCTGAGAGTAAAGGCACTGAGAAAAATATGTAAAGCTTTGATTGTCACAAAATTATTTAATATATTTCAATTCATTTAATTTAGTAGGTTAGTTAAAAGAGTTAATTAGCTTTTGAGTTTTATCAATTTGAAAACTTGAACTTTAAAGTTAAGATTTATTTATTATTTATAATACATACACGTTAAAAATTTAGGTGAAATAACCTTTAAATTGATTACTATTTATGTTTATACCCTTGCAGGTTATTTTAATTTTAGTCAAAAGCATCCAAAAAGTAGTGAAATAATCATTTTCGATCCTATAAATCAGATATATTCTTCATCAGCATTAACAGCCGAGTCGATCTAGGCATATCGAGTTGAAAAATTAACTTTTTAAATTTTTTCATAATTTTATAAGGGGTTACATCGTTAAATTTTTCAAAATTTGACAATAGAAATATATATTTTTTAAATTTTAAATTGAGTATGTAGATTTATTAATCTAATAAAAACTAGCACAGAAAACTCATCCAAGTTAAAGTTTATACGTTTTTGGCTTAGTGATGCGGTTTTTAAACTTTGACTTGATGACTACATTTTTATACATTTACTATTAATACTAATATTAGTACTATTTTGTATTAGTATTAAATGTAATATTAATAATCACTAATATTAGTGATGCAATAAATTTCTATGCTTAACGTTTTAAATATAATTTTTAACGATATTTTTTATATAATATTGGGTGACAATTTTATAAATAAAAAAACATATATTTTTCAGATTGATTTAAATTCCTGATTCCTGTACCCATTTATTTCTCGTAGTGTATCCCCCCAAGTTGTTGTTGCTGCACTAGCGATTATGCCAAGGAGCTCCGGCAATGTCGGTAGCGCTACCTTTACCGTTTCACCTTACCGTATCCGTACCTGTGCCTTCGCCGTTACCTTTGCCAGGCACTTGAATGGCACGGAGCACGTGTAAAGCGTCTGAAGTGTGTCGGCATGGGATTGAATCAAGGGAACAAGGATTCCGGGCGAAAGGATGTGTGAGTGACGACTCCCAACCTATGGCAGTGTATGTGCGATAGTCGTCGGGCGACACAAAGCTAAGTGAAAAGTGTAAAAAGTAAACATTTTTCAAATGTGTGTATAAATGTAAACTTTCGTTGGCAAAGAATTAGCAAGGAATTAGAGAAGAAAAGATAAGTAGAAAATGTGAAATTGACAAAATAAAATGTATTCTCTTCAGGGATTAATAGGGGGATGGTGTGAGAAGTTCAATGATTTAGGCATTTAATATAAAATAAAATTTAAACAATATACTATTGTACCTTAAACCATTTTATAATGGTTAATTTGCTATAATATAATATTCAGAAAAACTTCAGTACCACATTTTTGTTCATAAATATTTAAAGAATAATTAAGGGAAAATCTATAGTAGTCCAACGTTTAATTTTCCAAAGTGTCCCTGGAGCCCCTCCCAAAAGCTGATCTAAGTCTTGTGCCAATTTTCATTCTCTTCTCTGGAGTCTTTGTTTTGTTATGTAATGCATGTTTATGGTTTTTCATCATTAATTTGTCGATGAAACTTATGGCAATATTCCCAGGCAATGTTTGCACAAGCATTAAGGCTAAAAGAGAGCGTGTGTGTGTGTGTGTGTGTGGCTGGAGCAGCGGGAAAATACGAGGGAAAATGTGTACTAGTATGAGAGAGACAGGGGGTAAACTTTTCAGTGGAATTTGACGATTTTCTGGGTTGCGTTCTGTGTTATTGTTTGCCAAGTTTTTGCATATTATCAACGGCAGCAGCACCAGAAGCAGAAGCAGCAGCAGCCGAAATGCGTTCATAAAATAATGTAATCTGTTTAAAAACAAACATGTCTTGAGCAATTTCGCGCGACTAGGGACATATTAAAATGAGAGGCGGCGGCGGTCCCTTTTTCCCCACTGCCACACTGCCAATTCCCCTGTACTTTTGGCCGCTCCTTCTTCTTCCCTTTTCCTCTTACCACAAAATTCTTGTCCCACCTAAAACAACAAACCAGAAAGAAAAACAACAACAGCAACAACAACAGCAATGGCGGCTAAAAGTAGCGGTAGCGGTAGCAAAGAGCCGTTAACAAGAATAAGTTGGCAAGAAAATGGGAAGCGAACGGCAATGGGAAAGCAACAAACAAGCAAGGTACAGTAATCATTGGGAAAATGGAAATGCAAAAATTATATAGAATTATTATTATTAAAAAATAAATAAATAATTTTAAAACTGTAATAAACTTTTTAAAAATTCCCCTTATTCTGCAATAAATTTAAAGAAAAATCTCTAACTGAAACTAACTTCGGGAAGCCGAAGTATCTATACCCTAGCAGCTTAGAATTAAATTATACAATCGAATTGGAAATCGATCATAACTAAGCTTAAAATTGTTGCATTCTTTGAACTGATATGTATCGACAATGGTTTGAAGGAGAATTTTCTCGAAAAATCTAAGTTTTAAAAACTCATAAGTAAGCCAAAAAAGCATGAATTTAATTTCGGAGATCTTTTCTGCGTTTGTTTTTATTAGCATTTAAAAAATTAACTATTTTTAAATAAGAAACTTTTAACCCCTTATAAATTTTGAAGAAATTTTAAAATTTTTCTGTTATCCCTGAGATGGCTAAATCGATTCCGCTTTTTATGCTGATCATAAAAGTATACTATTTATAGGGTCGGAAACGACTCTTTCATTGTGTTTTAAAGTTCTAACTAAAATTAAAGCTCCCTTATTAAGTTGTATGATAAGGCAGAGAAGAGGGGGGGAGAACAACAGAGAGAACAGCCGAGAGAACAGCAGCCGGTTGCTAAATACTCTATCATTCCAGATCTGCTGACCTGTAGACACTCTTACTGGTTCTGTATGCACTCCACATATGCTAGAAAAATATGATATATATATAAATATATATTTTTATAAAGAGAAATATAAGGGTTTTTAGGGTATGTAATAAAGACTAACAAATATGAATGTGTTAATTATAAACCTAAAATTGAAAGTAAAATGAAGAACAAACTAACTGGTGACCACTGTACAACTCCCACTCGCTCTTCAGCCTCACGCTGCGCGTTGTGGAAACAAATTTTATGCCAAGATAAGTGAGACGGCGAATGCGACGGCGACGGCGATAAGAACTTTACCGTTGCCAGCTTTGCTGCTGCAATTTTAGCGAAGTGAAGTTTTTGAAAATTCATGATGAAAACCAAACTAAAAGGAGACGCGCGACATGGACGAGACGACGACGACGACGATGACGACGACCAGCCATGGGTTTAGCCATAGAAAAGGGGGAAAGTTTTGCCGGCATTTAGGCGATAGAGGAGGGGAGAGGGAGACATAGAGAGAGAGCGGGAGGACAGCCCCAGCGACCAACATTTTATGTATGTATATTGACAAGTTATTAAAGTGATAACTGAGCAGCTTGCCATTAAATCAAAACAAGCGCACAAGTGCAATAACGGAACATCTCGCCGGCAGCGGATAAATCAACATTTCAGGTGCACAAAACTGGGAGCCAAAAGATAAATTCATAAACAGCAAAAGTTTTTACTTTGCCAACGAGAGAGTGCATATTTTTTAACTACGTTCTTACGTAAAAGTTAAGTTGATGCCATGATTTACATGCAGTGATATTTACCAACTTTTCTTGGGGTAAAATAAGATATGTATAACGGAGGATTCGTAAGAGGTTTTAGAGACGGCAGGGAAATGGGGTTATTTTATGATTAACGTGTGGCAAAGAAAATTAAAAATAAGTATATCTTTATAATAAAATAATTATGATTGTAAATATTCCCATTATCCCCACTTTGGTAATTTTTTCAGCTGTTCTTGATTTAATTTATATTCAATATTTAAATATTCACCCATTTTAAGTGTAAATAAGAAGAGAAATATATTAGGATATTACATTAAAAAATGCGTGTTCCTGTTTTATCCCTGTAAGAAGCTTAAAAATATAATTTTTAGCAAGAGCGACAAATTTAAGACCTCCCCGAAACTTTTTTGACGACAAAATACATGCCATGTCCCACTATAATGAAATTTACACTTGTCTAATTGGGATAGCAACAAAGAAGAAGTCTGATAAGGGTTCTCTATTATTTTCCCACGCTCAAGAGCACACACCTCTCTGCCGATGATGTCATCCCAGCTTCAGCAAACGCAGGTAAAAATAGATGCACCGGCAAAAGTGCCCCGTTAGGGCAAAAGCTAACTGTTCTTTTTATGCTTGAGCTTGCAGTTAAATAATATGTCTTTAAACAATAACTAAAAACGCTCCACTCACCCCTTGTTTTTGATTCTTGTGTTTTAATTGGAATTTGTTTAAAATATTCAAAATTTCTATACTATGCCGGCAGCGTTAAATTCTCACAAGTGACTATTAAAAACACACACACACGCCGCGTTATTTACTACGAAATGCGCATAATTACACTATTAATAAATATTACTATTTTTTTGTGAACGCGTGCCGACCTAACTTGTGCTAATTAGCTTTTATTTCGATTGATTTGCTTTTGGTTAGCTTTTTTTCTGCTTCCGATCGATAACTGCCTTGGGGGCGATAAGCTTATCGCCAAAGCTATTAAGTTGGCTGCGCCTGCCAATTGCCAATTGGGAAATAGAATTTGGTATTTTAATTTAAATGATTCTTCTGGTATTATCTTAAAAATTGCAATAAGCTTAAAATATCATTTTTAGCAAGAGCGAAAAATTTATGACCTCACTGAATTTCTTTAACGACGAAATACATGTAATATCCCACTATAAAGTAATCTACACATGTCTAATTGGAATAGCAAAAAAGGAGAAGTCTGATAAGGGTTCTCTATTATTTTCCCACGCTCAAGAGCACACACCTCTCTCCCGATGATGTCATCCCAGCATCAGCAAACGCAGGTAAAAATAGATGCACCGGCAAAAGTGCCCCGTTAGGGCAAAAGCTTACTGTTCTTTTTTATGCCAGTGCTTGGAGTTAAATAAAATGCCTTTAAACAATAACTAAAAACGCTCCACTCACCCCTTGTTGTTTATTCTTGTGTTTTAACTGGAATTTGTATAAAATTTCTTTACGATGCCGGCAGCGTTAAATTTTCACAAGTGACCATTAAAAACACACACACACGCCGCGTTATTTACTACGAAATGCGCATTATGACACTATTAATACATATACTCATTTTTTTTGCGAACGCGTGCCGACCTAATTTGTCCTAATTAAAGCACTTAATTAGCTTTTATTTCGATTGATTTGCTTTTAGATAGCTTTTTTCTGCTTCCGATCGATAACTGCCTTGGGGGCGATATGTTTATCGCCAAAGCTATTAAGTTGGCTGCGCCTGCCAATTGTCGGGGCAATCGAATTTGGTATTTTAATTTAAATTTAAATGCAAATTGAAGTGTGCATTAAAGCGAGACGAACAATGTGCAGTAATTTAAATTTTGCAGCCACTTTGCTAATGCAATTACACTTTAACTTGAGAGTAGCATTCCATTCTCACGCACACACTGGCACACGCACACTGACAACTGGATCTGTGTCGTAAAAGCTGACAGTTGTGGTCAGGGAAATAGGAACGATTTAGGGGTCATGGATTTTTCGTTATTATAAAAAACTAAAACCTAGAAATTGGTTAGGTTATGGTATTTAATGATCGGTAAGATATAATTATATTATAAACAAAGCCTAATTAATAAATAATAAATCAGTTTTGGATTTAATACAATTAAATAAGTCATGTTAACTTGTAAGTTTTCATTTTTCTAAGTTCCTTCAGCATAGTTTTCAAATTCCCTTAGAAAATCAAAATTCCCTAAAAAGTATGCTATAAAATTTTAAGGGTACACATAGCTGTAGTTTCGCAGAATTAAAACATTAAATATAGCGCTTATTTCTCCCATAAAATTATTTAAATTATTGTTCATGTTGAAATTATACAAATGTACGACTGTGATTCCTATTTTTGTAAACGTTATTGTACATCCATATGTATAAGTTACAGATAAGGGAGCTTGTCCCCTCTGAAGCTCAGTCCAAGCTCTGGCTCGCCGCTCAGAGAAAGATCTTTGTTGAAGCGTAACAGTAAGCAACTTTACCCACTGCCAGCCACTACTTAAAATATGAGCACCCATTTCCTTTGGTCAAGCAATTGAAAATGATTTGAAACGCCGGCAACAGAAACAGCAACGACAACGACAACAACCCACGTCCAGTGACAACAGCAGTGGCAGTGGCTATTGCCGAGTCAAAACAGACAAAATTTGTCGAAAATCCTGTGAACAAGCGGAGGACAAAGTGCTAGGACACTGCCGGCCAAAAAGGATTACGTCAAGCATATGTATTCCATGGTTGGCTGAACTTCATCTCCGTCTTTTTCGTCTCCGGCCAAACTTATGCGTTTGACTCGGTCGCACAGATTTCAATTTGCCGATACGAATTCGCTTCCAATTCGGTCTGCTCCTTCTCTGCAGCGTGTTTTTTGCCCTGCCAATTGTCCTTTTGGCTAAGGGGATTGGCCCGAAAATCCGAAAACCATCTCCCACCCAGCCTAATATGACATTTGAAGTGATTTTTATGGGAAAGTTGCTGATGCTTCCTGAAATCCGGCGTCGATATTTTTTACGACCGCTCCGAATGTCCTGTCTATATCCTGTTTGCGAAACTCATGCCATTTTGGCCAAGTGAGACAAAGGACGAGCACAAGCACAAGCACAAGCACACACCGATGATGATGGGTGGAAAAAAACACCCTTGAAAATTTCTAATCTCTTAATGGATGACAATCTGCGTTTTAAATGGTTTGCACGAGTCCCCAGGAAAATTGGGAAGGACGAGAGCCAAAGCACACAGCTCCAAATACCAAAAAAAAAGAAGAAATAAAATAAAACTAATTCCATCAAGCGTCGCGTCCTGCTTTTGTTTGCCTAATGAAAGAACGCTGTTTGGGCAAGTTTTTAAAGGATTCCTCGCTTTTTTCCGGCTCCCTTTGGCATGTGTGTGTGTGCTTGATCCTTTGTTTGATTTCTGGGAGCGAGCAGGAGAAAATGATTTGGAAAATTGACATAACATGTCAGGGCTAATCACACGGCCCACTGATTGAATGACTGAGCCACTGACTGGACTGACTGACAAGTCGCTATAACAAAGGCGGCAATCATAAATCATTGTGTCTATAATCAGTAAATAAATCTTTTTTCCCTCTGATTTCGCTTCAAATATTTATGATGATGTCTGGAAAATTTGGCTGCAACTAATCAAATTATGTAACTAAAACCTGAACGACACTGGGGGAAAAAGGAAGTTCGACAGATCAAGAAACTATTAAAAAATAACTTTTTCTTATAAACTTTTTTATACCCTTACAATTTCTTTTTTATACCCTCTCAAATTCTCGGAAACTTTTGAATATTTTTAAAATGAAAATACCAATTTTTTCAGTGAAAATTCAGTACTTTTCCAGCTTATCCATTATAGTTTTCCCTTGATTTTCGCTGGCTAACTGTGGAGCTGCGGCTTTCTGTGGGGCTGCGGAACCATTCTCAGACATGCTGGCGACGCAAACATGTCATCGATTTGGCGATGTCGAGGGAGTTCTCAGGATTTCGTGGCCACCGAGCAGCACATCGCCTGGCACTTCAATACCCGCAGGATAATCTTGAATAATAAAGGACGGGCCCGGCCACAACAGACACACCTAAGTAGCAAACACACACCCAAGAAAGCACACTCTTGGTGTATTTTCATGGAGGTAATTAGGAGATTTTAAAGAATTTTAAATATGAATTTGGATAGGTGTTTATTTTAATATATAAATAAGTAAAACTAATTCAAACTCAAAATTTTCCCTTAATTTTATATTCTACTCAACAGAAAAATAAATTACATGCACAAATTCCAAAATCGCTCAAATCAAAATAAGTGAATTTGTTTTGCACTTAAAAATCCACTTGTTGGTTCATTGATAAACAAATCGGAACAATTTGTTTGCTTTACATGCTTTTGAGGCCCTAAAAAGTTGCTTTAAAATGCACAGACACAGATAGAGATAGCACACACACAATCAACAGAGATACAGACATAGATACAACACTGAGAAAAATGGGATAACATAAAAATATCATAATATTTAATTTTGGTAGGATTTAAATTAAATTTGTAGATTATAAAAAAGAATACTACTTCGTTTAAGAAGAATAAATCTTTTGCTTATTTTTTGATTACTTAATACCCATTTTGTATAAACCTTAAACCCTCTGCTAACTTAAAATGAGTAACTTAGTACCCATATATTTTTCTCTGTGCAGCCCTGTCGCTTCTACACGATTGTAATGCCATTTTGTGTGTCGACGCATCGCGAGCGCCATTTGAATATTTTACAAAGCAAAGTCCGGGAGATTCCCGGCCCGACCAGGAGTAAATCAAATCCCCAGCTCGTCTAGCTTTACTTGCCCCCGATCCCAGTCCCGCCTGGCCCACTGGGTGCCACTGTTTTTGGTTGCTTTTTAATTATAGCTTTTAAATGCCGAACCATCTAACGTGTATTTTATTTATTTCACAGCTACGGGCTGTGCCCTCATCAGACAATCAGACAATGTGCCGGAAAAACGCGCCATGTTGTGGCGTAGAGGGATATATGTGTATGGTAGGGAAAATCCCCCCCATCTCCGGCTCCTGGCAAACTTCCGTTTCCCCCAGACCCCGCTATCCATCTGAGAGTCTGTGTGGAAAGCGCTAAAATTACTCGGGCGCTTTTAATTTGATATGCAAATACAGCAAAAAACGAAAGGAAAGGCGGCGCAAAAGGCTGTGATGATGGAAATGTGAAAAGTGAAAAGCAGATGGGACACCTTCCCCCCCCAGCTCTCCCTTCCCTTTGGTGGATCTGCTGCTGCTGCTGCTGCTGTGAAACACGTTTGTCTATTTGCAGTTCAAAGTCTCAAATGAAGTGCGGTGCGAGGATATCAAACGGGGAATAGTGGAGGTTAGTGTTGGGTTAAAGTGGGGCTAGACAGGAGTAGGGGTTAACAAGGGGCCAGGGGTTAGCGAAAAGGGGTTAAAGTGGGGGCGGCTAGTGGGGGGTTAAAAGGCAGGATGGGACATGGCTTATGGTTACCAACTATACAGGAAGAAAGGAGTGGTTTCGAAAGTAAAACTATCTTTTCCTTGTCAAATCTTTTAGTTACTTCCTATTTAAGGTTGAAATTTGATGATTCCTTATTATTTTTATAAAGTTTTTAACTTGTATTTATATTTTTAACATTGATATACCTATAAGTTTTCTTCTGTTTCTTTTGCTTGGATTTAAAGCACTTTTAATGCAACATTTCCAGAAAGGATTCAAAGCTAAAATGATATAACTTACACATGGAAATATTAAATATTTTCTATACTAACATATACAGTTTAAACCCTTCTAACTCCCTAATTCTCCCAGTGTGACCATCATAACCGGAACTCCTGGCTGCGACAGCGCCTGCCAGCACTTTTTATGATGTGGCTAAGTTTTCGAGGATAGTTCAGATGGCCTGGATCAAAGCGGTAGGTATATGGTGTCCTGGATGGCAAAAGGGGGGTACAGGAGCACCAGGGAGCAGCAGGAGCAGGAGGGGGAACAGGATAACGAGAGAGATTGGCATGCGATGTCATTGCCATGGCAATTAAAAATGGCGGGCTTTAACTATCACATAATCTGTTGATAGTCGCCCAAGACACTAGAGATTGTTTCCGTCAGGTCGCTGGAAAAGTTGGCAATTGGAGGCGAGGAAAAGCCATGGCAAGAAAAGACCATAAAAGTAAAAATAGTAAAAGGCGAACAAGAGAGAAAAATCCGTTTCGGGAAGCTGTGGAATATTTATAAAAGAATGAATGCCAAATGAGCATAGACTTTTGGTGGTGATACAGATAAGAATGGAAAACTAAGTGGAAAACTGAAAATAAAAATTCCACGGAAAGAATTAAGATGGAAACTAAAAGAAAATAATAGTAGGAAGTGAACAGAGAAATGTAGCATAGAGAATTTATACCATATTGATATTTGGACTATTATTTTATTTTTTATAAGTATCTATATCCCTAAATACCTTCTTTTTCAAGTAAACTTAGGCTTGTTTCATTTATTAAAGTTGTATATTAAATATAAAAAAACTGAAACCCTTAGATATCTGCAATTTGGGCATTTCCCCCTTAAACATGAATACATTTCTCACCCTGTCACATTTTATTGCTTACCAGTGCACTCGTTTGATGTGATTCCTTTGAACTACCCGCAGCGGCAGCACCACCAAAAACACCGCCCCAACTGACCAAACACCCCCAGAATGAGCATTGAATAACAATTCACGCCCAAAAAAATGTAATTTGATACTTTTCTTTCTGCTGACATAGAAAACGAGTGCCTGGCATATCTAAAGCCATGCAGCAAATTAATCGGCACACGTTCGAGGTTCGAGAACTAATCGCTTTATGAATGCTGCTGATGAGGAGCCACGAAAATGACACATCCCCCAAAATACAACAGCCTCCAAAACAGAGATGACATAAAAACTAGCTACAAAAAAATGAAGTACCTAAAAATCTATAAATTATTATATTTCATTTCATTTTTTTCTATAAAAATAACTATACTGGGCTTCACTAAAATGAATCAATCTTGAGGCAAACATTTAGAATTAAGAAAACAAATGATAATAGTAAAATAGAGAATCTCATTAAAAATATATCACAAAATCGGGTTTAAACTAAGCAACTATTTAAAGTAACTTTATATATAACTACCGCTTCAACTTGTATGAAAAATAAAATCTTTAAAAATATTTAATCCACAATAAAATACTTTCAAAATAAACTACATTACCAGAACTCTCCCCAAATTCAATAAACAACTCTATATTAATATCTAAATATCTCCAAAAAAACAGCTTAATCATCGGCACTGCCATAAGGCACTGCGTCATCATTGCGACGTCATTGCAGCCATCCATCGCTGCTCTCAATCGCTGTGCACTCAATCACATGCCGGAAATCAAACGGAGCGGATATCCGTTGGGTTGCCGATTGCTCGATGGAATAGAGGTGGCCCTATATGCGAGAGTCCTGGGTCCTGCCGAGGGGGTGACGAAAATGTCCCTGGCCCGTTGGAGTTAACCGCAATGTGAAATCGAAAGTCCGCTGATTAAAACTCCACTACCAGCAATTGTTCCAAATGGTTGACAAGTTTCAGGAAATTCATGCAAATCAAAACGTAGATTGATTCCCTCGACTCAAACCAACAAAATTTTACGCTTTTGGATTTTCATTAAAATTTAATTTCCGTAGATTTAGGTAGAAATTTAATGGAATTAAAGTTTTCAATTAGGCTAACCTTTCTAAAAAATGTGTTATATTCAATAACAGCTTAATAAATGTTAATAAAAATGTATTTATAGGATTAAATACTAAAGAGTTTTATTTAAAACTATAAAGCCAGATAATTCTGCTCAATGAATATGTTAAAATATAAACCTAAAGAGTTCCTCCTTTAGAGATTATGGTTCCCTTCAATTCCTTACTTTGAGTTTCCATTTTTTTCTCAACGTTTTATTACACATTTTCCCAGACAAAATTGCTACTAAATCCGGCGCCAGTTTCCGCATAAACACAAAGCTCAAAAAAGGATGAAATTGAAGAGGCAAACCCAAGGTTTGGGATTTGCTCCGAAAAAAGGAAACTACACGTTCCCCATTTTCCTGAAGTATTGATTGTTTCCATGACAGCCAGAACCCATTTGGATCGAAATTCATCATCATCATTATTTGAGGGTATGCCAAATAAGAGTAGAATGCAGTTACCAGACATGGGAAATCATTTTTACACAAGGAAAACAAGTTACGATGAAAGGGAAACTAAGGTGAAAGAAGTGACTTTAAGTATTCTTAAATATATAAAAATGAATAAGAGGGAAGCAGTTAAAAGGACTTATGTTTACAATAATAAACAATAAATTAGAACTAATAAAAGCTATGGTGTTTTTCAGCTACTTTAACATAAGTAAAAATGTTTTATGTAATATAATGAAGCTCATGAAATAAATTTTATATTCACATTAAATTAAAAAAAAATATTCTTTAGATTTTCAATTTCTACAGTAGTTGCTATTAAGACCCCATATTTTTTCTTTAAAATTTTAGAATCCTATTTATCTGAAATCAAATATAGAAACCCTTAACACCCCTACCCTATGGCATTCCTGACCCCCTTCTAAAAGCTTACGCTTTAAGACACGAGTCGAAAATAAAGGCTGTTAAGTTTGTCCTTTATTTTTTTGGTGACATCGACTAGGATTGTATTGAAGTCCTTGAGAAGGGTGTGGGCCTGGTTGAGTCTCCCCTGTAAGGGTTGACATTTGAAGCTGGTCCGTCTGACTGTCTGGTGTATAGTTTCCTTCGTTCTCCCCGCTTGTTTTTTATTGTTTATACGTTCTCGATAACGCAGACGGAAATTGCCAGGACCCCCAAGTCCTTCCCCACCTTTCGCCACTTGTCTTCGCCTATTGTATTTCCTTCCCGGGGCAAAGGCAACGAAAAACGAATTAAAAAACTGAAAGGCAGACACTCGGGGACAGGAAAATCGAGACAAACAAAATGCGTGAAATCCCTGTACCAATACATATACAAAGAAGGATACTCAGCATAGCACAAAGCTCCACACACATGGGATATAGTTTACTGCTTGTCCTGGCCATTTTTAATTTGAATGTGAAAGAAGAAACATTGAATTAGTTTTTTTTATGGGCTTACACACAGGGGTTTGGGCTTAGCACTTGATTGAAATTGGTGGACAAAAAAAAACAGTTTTTTATCGAACTTTTGGCCATAAAAAATATATATGGAAAAGCGGTTTTTATGGCTCAGAAAATTTGCAAAGAAATCGAAAATGTTCAGCGAATAAAAAAATTTTTAACTAAATATAAAGTTTGTCGTAAGTAGAAATGAAGACAGACTTTGATATTGCAGATATTGTATTGCTTAGACATTTAATACTTATATTTCTTTAATGTTAAATTCATGACATTTATATGTTCTGCATATATTTTTCCACCTATGATATAGCTTTTCTGCGGAAACCCTTTCTTTTACTCCCAATCCCATCTTAATGCGCCATAGTTCGCTTGCTTAGCAACACCACATTTTCTGTTAACGCCCATTAGGCACGCCCCCTGTATTTGTTGGGAAGGCACGAAAGGAAAACAGGAAAATGCCCTGCCATAACGCTAATTACGCATTTTGTAACCATTTCCAAACAGACCAAGCACACGGAGATACTGAGGGGCCGGCGATGGAGATGGATGGCAGACACATGACTCACCACAGGAAAATCCCATCCGCCCATCCTGCCACCCAAAAAGGCTGCACCAAAAATTGTCAGCCTGGAAAAATAGGCTGGGAGATGCACAGAGAGAAAATATATTATAAAATCTACCAAAACCATTCAATAACTAACAGGAAACCCTTAATTTTTCAGCCTATTTTGTCATTAAGTGTTTTTTAAGGCCCTTTGTAATATATCTTAACATATCATCTATATATTTTCTTTCAGTGCCGCATCTGCAGAGTAAAACTCTTTACACAAAACAGACGACAGGCGACAGACAACGATGACGATGGGGAATGGGAATGGGCATGGCGATAGCGCTGAGGCTGGCGACTTTGTAACATGAAAATCGCCACGGCAACGGCGACAAACGCAACATCACGTGCCCCAAATGGCGAAATGGCCACCCCAAAAAACAGCCAGCGAGCCACCCTACACCCTACACCTTCCAAAATTTTCCCCGGGCACCTGTCTTCCCCCCGGACTTACCTGACTTTATAGCCTGCGCAACAAATTTCCAGCCGGCGAAGGCAGACTGCGAGGCGAGAAGACAGAGAGTCGAGTCTGGGCAACGTGGTTCCTCTAGAAGTTTGCAGCATCACAACAGGGCTGGAAGATAGTTAAATGTATGTTAGCAAATATAATTAAATATAAGAAATTAAATATTAAATAATAACTTATATTTACAAATCAAAAATTTATGTAATAATATTTCAGCATAAATTATTGGTAAGTAAGTAAATCTTCTTAGACTCAGCCTTCTATAAATATAAGTTAATTAAATTAATAGTGTTAATAGTGTATAATTCCTTCCAATTAAGATAAATATATTGCACAATTTTAACAATAATTTATTTAAGTGTACACCGTATTCATAATTATAAGATTAATTAATAATAATAATCAAAACCTTGGAATCTATGGAAGCTTGTTCCCTTCATTAATACCTTTTCTTAATGTTTGTTTAAAATAGTAAATAAGTTGTTAATCGTTAAGATTTTTAATATTACTATCAGTTACACCTATTTTTCCCAATTTCCATCCCTAGCTAGAATTTTCCTTCTTTTTTTCTTTGGGGATAGAAGTCTAGTCCGTCTAAGCTGATGCCACCGTTTGCCATTTTCCAAGCGAATGCGAAACCAAATTCCAGTCGAGGTGTCGTGGCACAAAAAACACGCAACGCATCCTGACACATTCCCCCGGGCTCCTCGTCCAAAACTACCCCCTCTCTGGCCCTGGAGGCCATCGGTTCTGGCCAATCGAAAGTATTTTTAAGATTTAAAAATGTCTCGCAGCTTGCACAGACATTGAGAACTAAAAGAAGTCGCAAAAGGGGGGCAGGGTCCACTTTTGTGGCACATTGGTGTGACTTTACCAGTTGGTTTTCATTTTTATATCCCACCAAAAGGAACCTAAAAGTACACAGAAATGAATTTTAAACATTTGTATAATATTTTGAATACCTTAAGCATTATGTTTTCTAAATGTTGGGAACTTAACAAATTAAACATTACTGCAGTTGTTCAAGTTCCTTTTTTTTTCTAAATTTAAAAATTGATTTGAACGGACTTTCCTTTGCCTAGGGACCAACTTCCTTTTGTAATTTATATTTTTAGCTACTTTAAAATATTATGTAATTAAAAGATATATAAATACTATTAAGATTTATGTGAAAATATCCTTAATTAATTCTTTTAGTGTAGTCACGCTTCGGAACAGCGCCCGCACAGTTGAATGTAGTGTAATTGAAAAATTCTACCAAAGTCAAGTCCAAAGTGAGAGTGACAGGCCAAAGGAGGGGGCAGAGTAGAGACTTTTCCAAAAGTTACGCTGCAGAAAATTCGCAAATATATAAAGGAAAACTGGAGGAGACTGGTCGGTAGGGGGGGAGGTGTAACCCAAGTTGCAGCTTTGGTGGCAAACAATTTCTATTTCATGGCACATTATTTTGTGGCTTTTGTTTCGACTGCGAATGGAAGAAGTTGCCAAAAAGCGGAAACGAATACGCATATGAGTTGTTCCCTACATAGTTAAGGATAGGATGGTTTCCAGAAAGATTAATTATATTTTAATAATAAAAAATAAAACATTAACTAAAACTAATACCGAAAATAAAAGACCTCTCTTGAAGGTGGCTATCTTTTTCCTTTATAAATGGTTAAATGGTTAAAAGTTATTTATGATCTCCAAATAGGTAAAATAACTATTTTTAAATGAATAAAATATTTCTAATAATCTTAAAATTGAAATATTTAAATAAATTTTAAACAAAATAAGCAACAATTTAAGAATAACTTCAAAATACCCAATGAACTGTATAAGTATTACTAAGTATTATTCTTTATATTTATTATTTCTTCACTCTTTCATCTTAAACTTGGATTTTTCAAACCCAGTATTAAACCATACCCTCATTTTTCTGTCTGCATTGATCTCAACTTTGAGAAAACCCACAGAAAGTTGCAAAGGTTTTCTGGCTTGCTCCCCGGGAAACCTTGAGTCTCTTTGCCCAACTTCAACTGTTTCAGCCATTGTCTCCATTGATTGATTGTGGGTCATGTGTACATTTGCGGACGAGGAATCCTTCGTGGTTTTTGCTGCATCTTTCAGTGGCTTTAAATTTTACATTTGCACGGTGCACGGAGTGTATGGCACTATATAACATCGCTCAACGCTTCAAGATCCCCTTGTCCCGCAACCCGGAGCAATTCATTTCATTAAAGCAACACAATGGCCGCCTTTTGTAAAATGTTGCCGCAAACCACAAACTGCAAATGAGAGGATGGGGGTTGAGGAGAAACACCAAAGGCAGTCAAAGAAGGGAAATTACACGGAGAGAAATATTGTATTTAAAGAAAAAAAATATATAAAACAAGACAAATGAAGTGCTAGAAGGATTTATTACTACAAAAATCAGTTAGAAAATGTCTTTATACTATTTTAAATATTGGTTTTTAGAGTGCTAAAAAAGTATTAAAATAAATAATAATATATTTATTAAATAAAATTCAAGGAAAATACTTTAAGCTTTGAAGGGAATTAATATCAAAATGAATATTATTGTATAACAAATAAATTAGTTAAAAAAATAATCAAACACATCAATAGATCCATAAATTTAAACACAAGACCTTCTCCCCTCTTTCTATGCCTCATTATAAATACAAACTTAAACATCTCAAAATTTCCCCCTCCCATTTCTTC
Organism: Drosophila bunnanda; assembly: GCA_035046265.1. Lineage (NCBI taxonomy): Eukaryota > Metazoa > Arthropoda > Insecta > Diptera > Drosophilidae > Drosophila > Drosophila bunnanda. The sequence continues at coordinate 14,228,278 of JAWNOB010000075.1, forward strand.
CAGTGCATAATCTGCACCTTCAAGCCTATGAGCTCATCCTGGGTCCTTCTTCCTTTCAACGCAGCGCAGAGAGAAGGCTGGAGGCCTTGAAGTGCGCCAATGCTGTCGGCGTGATGTGCGTGCGCTTTCTTTATTATGCTTCAAGGGGCTTCCCCGTCAGCTTTTCGCCCTCTATACCCCTCTGTTCCCCTCGCCGTCAACCACTTTTTCCCACTCATCATGTGCACTTTTCTGTGAGCTAATATACCCAAGGACCGGAGTGAAGCCAGCGATGACTGCAATGCGGCCCAACTTTGTCTACGTAAATCCCTTTTGTCGCATTAACTGCTAACTTTTTCTCCCGTTTTCCCAGTTTCCTCCTCTCTTTTTCTCTGCCAAGCGACAAACTTTGTTAACAACTCTATGGAAAAAAAAAGAGTGGAAAACTCAGGTAGGGCTTGCCAGCCATGATCTCTCAGTCTTTTCTCTCTGGCTCATCCCTGTACTTCATTTGGAGATGAGTTGCGTTGAGATTTCCGCGTGCTCTCAAACATGCATTTTGTCAAATCAAAAATTTTATGGTTTTATCACATTGTTGCCAAAGAAAGAAAAATTTCCAACAGTCTCGAGTGCAGTTTTTATGGCATTAACTAAGTGGACATCCGAGGGTATACCTGAAGCCTTGTTTCTGGGAAAACAAAGGAAAGTCGGGAAATTACACTCAAGATTTTGAAGAGGTCTTGCCAGTTCTAGTTGCCCAGGCTTCCAACTTAATCATTTATTAATTAATTTTTGTATATATCTTCAAATTATAATGAAAATATGGTAAAGAGTAGCTCTTAAGTCTACTTGTGTTTACTGGTAAGATTACCCTTATTGTACTCCTACGGTTTATGGTTGCTGCCACGACAACGTTGGCTCGATGCTTTCTTAAATGGCAACTAATTTGCCAGCGCAATTTGCTTTTTATAACTAAATTCGCATTTCGGCTTTTGATCCCCATCCTTGCCCCCGGAAGCTGTCTGGCTGGAGGAAGGATTCGTCTTCGCTGGCGTCTTCGAACCAACTCGACAATGACAGAGCAATTATGCGAGAAAGCCGTAAAGCTACCAGGGAATCCTGCTACCAGCAACCAGCTACCAAAAGTTACGACAGACAGTCAAAAATGGCAGCAGAAGGAGCAGCAGGAGCAGCAAGTTGTTGTTGCTCCTCATTTTGGCCACGTTTTCACTGCTTATCTGTGAGCATTTATCAAAAATCGTCGTCGTTCCGTTGTTGTTAATTGCAAGAGACAATAGTGCGGCAAATGAATTTGTACAAGGGATAATTGTAGCCTGGCAGTTGGCAATGCGTTTAATTTTGTGCAAATAGAGAGAAAAACATTTCCCATTTTCCCCACCCCAAAGAGTTTTCCGCGCAACCCCCCGCACCTCGCTCTCTGCCTCTTCAGCTGTCTAAACAAATGTCGTGAACTCGTCGTCGTCGTCGACGTGGCTCTCTCATATTTCAGAAAAAGGGGCGCATAAATTTATGCGAAATCTATTAGCAAAGGAGCAACCCTTTTCAGCAACGTCCACGGATCCGGGCATTTGGAAACAGTTTCCCCCTTAACCCTCATCCTTTTCCCCCCTCGGGTAAGAGACCGGCTAAAAGTCCAGGATCCCAGACAGCGGATGATGTTTGCTGGCCTTTTTTCCTACAGATGGATTTCATTTCATTTTGTTTCATTTCCATTTGTAAGTGAAACTTAAATTAACTTTTCATATTTCGCATTCTGTATGAATTTAAATGAAAGCCAGGCAGCAGCGAAGGCCTGGGTCCTGGGACCTTCAAAAAGGAAATATTGAAGCTTCTGGCATCTTGATGGGTTTGGCGGAGAGGGTTGTATTATATATAAGATAGTAAACTAGTATCAAGGATACGAAAAGACTCTAATAATTTATTGAATAAATAACAATGATAAATAATAGAAAATTTGAAATTATTAAATATATAATGCTCTTTATGTTTATTAAAGATACTTAATCAAGAAAAGAATATTTCAAACTCTGTGAATATGATCTTCGATTATATTTAACTATTAATTATTTATTAATGCCACGCTTTTCAGTTAATTGATAATTAATGACAAAGAATTAGTTCATTATAAAGCAATTAAAATCTAATTTAAATGATGACTGATTAAAATATAAATTCATATTTTGCAAAGAGCGCAAATGGTTAATTATTTACACTTTCAAGGTGCAAATTAAACACTTTCCCATGTGAAATAAGTACATTTTTTATATTATTCTTCATTTTACCTGCCTCAAAAAACGTTTAATATATAAAAAAACAATTTCATTGTTATTTCCCCCATTTATTCACATATAAATATAATTAAACCATAAACAAAGGACACCTAATTTCTTTGTTATTCACTGTAAACACATTTATTGACCCCAATTTTCAAGGCTCACAAATTGATGACAATTGGTGAGATGGCTTGGCTTCGTAACAAAAGGAAAAACGAATTCCAAATCGTATTAGAGGACAACGGCAACATAAATTTTAGATATGTATCACCTTACGTTCGGTACTTCATCTTCAACCCCCTTCCCGAAAAAAAGACGCCATCTAATTTCGTACAAAGGTCATGACAGCATATAGGACCCATATATTATGTCTGGTAATTGAAAAAAATCGGCCTGTATTTTATTTTGTTTTGGTGCCAAGGTCCCCACCACTCGTCTTAGCAATTGCCGGAAAGTTGGCAGTGATTTTCCAGTCTGGCCACCGCTTTTCCTCCCTTTCCCTCTCGCCCTTGCCCAATGTCGCCAAAGTCCGAGGACGAGGATGAAGACGAGGACGAAGCCTTGGACCACCATTGGAACTGAAACCCCAATTCAAACTGTAACCATGTAACTTACATACAGTTGTCATCGAAGTATTAGTTGTAAGGGCATAGTTTTGGCAATTATATTTCTTATATACATTTTATCAAATATGTATCTTGCAGTACTTCTAAAAATGTGTAACATTTTGTACTAGGTCATAAAAAAACTAATATTAGATGGGAAGTGTTTTTAAAATAACAAACATTTCATAAAGTAAAAAAATATATACAAAACAAATATAGTTAAGCATGCAAGCTCGGTAATCTATGTATTTAAAACCTTTTAAATTGTAATTTTACACCTTTTTTATTTAATTTTTAATATTTATTTAATTCAATTTATATATTTACTGTCTCACCTCTTTAGAAAACAAACTAAAGGTAATATTTCTAAATATTCCTTCATTTAATTTTTCAAAATAGTTTTTAATTCTCTACAAAGAGTGTTTGTAACTTTAACTTTAAGATCAAATATTTTATTTGATTTGTTAAATAAATATCCTATTCTATTTCTTAAGAAATATATATATATATATATATATATATATTTATATATATATTATTTATTCGTAGAACACTTTATATATATTTTAAATCCTTTTAGGATAACTCTGCAAACATATTTTAGAATACCTTTCTTTATTACATTACTTCAAGACCTTATATTTGATCTTTTCTTTATACGGAACTGTATTTTATATATATCACCTAAATATGTATAATTTTTTCTTAGAAATCCCTTAATCTATTTCCTTGACCCTGACTGTAAACTCCCATCTCATCTGTTCGTTACCGCCAACGCGACGCCAAACAACATTTCAATTGTTGTATAATGATGTACACAGTACGGCCATCCAGCGAACATACGATAATAAAAATTGTTGTTCTTTTCAGAGCTTATTGTTGTTATATTTTATTTTTTGTTCTTCTTGTTTTTGGGGTGAAAATGGAGTTAGAGGGAACATAGAGAGAGAGAGAGAGAGAGAGAGAGAGCGGTGGGTGGGACACTCGTAAATAAATCGTGTCAGTGGGTAACAAAAATTCATTCATTTCATATTTGGCTTTATTTTACAACATATCCCCATTTTTGCCCTGGAATGGGGGATTCCCCCTTAGCCCCTCGGTGTGCGTTCTTATTTCTTAGCAGCGAAAATGTTAGTAAGCCGCATTTACTGTTATTTTTGTTGGCGAACAAAATATTTTTTGGCTCGACAGGAAGCCAAATAATAATAAAAAAATATGGAAACATGTTACAAGAAAGAAGAGTTAACCGTGAAGGAAGTGAGACTTATAAGGACAATGAATATCCTTTTTGAAAATGTTTGTAAATTATAAAGTTAAAAATAGTAGGTTAATTTTTAATAATTTCTACATTTACAATTTATTTTCCAATTAAAAATTAATAAAACAAAGATAGTCTGTAAAGGAAAGCGTTCATTAAAAGGATCTTAGGTCTTATGGAGTTTCAAAAAGTAAAGGGTATTCCCCAAACATACTCACACACACATATGTATGTATGGCTGTCTGCTGGTATATCTGTGTGCGTGACTGTGCACATTTTTATATGTGTGAGCGGCGAAAACATAAAAGTCAAAACTAAAGGGCAACGACAGCCAACAGCCGCTCGCTCTGCCAGAGTAGCCACAGTGGTCAGAGCGAAAAATCAAGCAAAAAGGGTGCAGGACCAATTAGCAAAAGGCAACCCTGGCCGGGGCAGGGTTGCAATGCAATGAAAACGTAGCAAAAGTAGACGAAACTGTACCCCCAGGTACAGTCAACCTTTGCTGATAGTCAAGTCAGAGTACAGTCAAGTTGCTGGCCTAAAAGTCTTTCTTTTTGGCCGGAGTCAATTTCCTTGCCCACTGTGCGCCATATATTTTTCTCGGTTGTGTCGGTGCTATATATTTTTTTCGGTTATACACATATATACGCGAGTTTGTGTGTTTGGTTTTTGTTGCTTTTTTGATAAATGGTGTGCTCTTTTATCATGTTGCTCCTGAGCTTTGGTTCGCTTTTCGCGCTCGCCTCTCGCCAGTGGAAAGATAAAATACGTTTTTCATTTCGTTGCAGTTCCTAACATCCCCACTTCCCACCCCCCATATATATCCCTCTCATGCTTACTACCAAAAAATTTTTGTTGGCTTGATTTTGGCGCTGGTTGTGTTGATTTTTTAGCCCCGACTGTGTTTTGTACACTCGCCTGCGATTTTTTTCTCATTTTCTGCAGCGAAGCGCAACTGAAACAAAAGCTACATATATGATGGAATATACTGGATTCGAATGATACGACTATGGGATACCTGGTATTAGGAGTTGAAATTCTAGAGGATCATTCCTTATTTTCATATTTTATGATCTTTGTGAAAATTACACTATTGTAAACTTAGTTATCCTACAAATATTTATGGCCTCCATTTTTAATAATTACATTACATTACTAAAAATAGAAAATACAAACATTTATTTCATAGAAATTAATATAGCTTTGTATTTTTTCTATAACATTAAAATATTTAAATGTATTTATATATTGATAATATAATATATGTTTGTTTTTAACAATATATAAAGACATTTTGATGTATTATGATGATAATTGTATGCTTTATCTCAAAGAATCATAATAATACCTCCTTTCTCTCAAGGAATCCCAAACAGTATTACAAGTAGAATGTATTCTTAATGATTTATTTAAATTATTGTAAGTATATATTCTTTAATATATATTATATATATTCTTTATGACATTTACTAAAGTTTCCCTAAAATTAATTTGTGAAGCACTCAAATTGAACAGAAAATATTTAATAGAATACCTTACTAATGAACCCTAAAGAGTTTTTTAATGTATTTATAGAACTATTTAATTAATGTTTAAAATTAAATGATTATTTTTCACAGAATCAGAATAGTATCTCCTTTCTCGCAACACTAAACCAACGGTATTAAAAGTAGAGAAAATATTATTTTCGGTATTTTGTGATTGCCTCCGTCCGTTGTTCCTGTTGCTCCTGCTGCAACACCCCAGAAAGGATCCTCCGGCCATGCCCCCCACCTATTCCATTTCCCCCCATTTTATCCTGGCAGACACAAATCCTATGTAGACATTGGACATGACAATCTTTTGCCTCAGTTGCTCCGACTCGGTGCCTCTGCCTCTGGCTTATGGTTTTGTTTTACTACTTAGTTAATCAGCTAATTTAAAGTTTCTCCCCATGTGTGCACGGATGTGTGCTTTTATTTGTTTTTCTTGGCCCCCATTTTTGTTTGTTTATTTTGTGGCTTGTCAAGTTACAAATTGAATAATTTTCTTTTCCCATTTCTTGGTCGGAAATGTTGCACAAATTGAATGGTTCTTTTCACATTCTTGGGATGAATTTTGATTGAAATTTCATACATAATTATGGATCGAATTTCTTGGGCATTCTCTTTCAACCCCAAATTGGGATTGAAGTTATGTGAAGTTCAGGCTAAAAATTGGGGATATATTTTTAAGGGTGGTTTGTCAAATTAATATCATTTTTAAGCTTTGCTTTTTTAATGTAAATATGTATTGTCTCAATAAAAACTTTTGCAAGAATATTTAAATTGAAATTGTTCAATGCTGTAGCAAAGCATACTTCTTAATCTTCACTTCTTATAATCACACAAATTAAATCATATTATAAATTAACAAATTTCCCTTACTAATTACTACCTAATTTGTTTGGCAATTAAAACTTCCTTAACTTAGTTTAACAGTCTAAAGAGCACAAGATCTCAATCAAAAATACATTACAAAAGTTGTCTATCCTTGTACAAAGCAGCAGAAGCATATCCTTTTTAACCCCAACTACCTGAACATAATTTTGAATTATGTTTATTATGTTTGCCGCAAAAAAGTTGCCTCGTGTTTTTCATTTTTATTTTTATTTATTTTTATTTTTGTTTTGTAGCTAGCCAAGAAAGCGACCAAGAAGAGGTGGCGAAAGAGCATTCAACATTCCCACAGTCTAGACAACTTGTTTATGGTTAAGTTGCGTGCAGATCCCGCCCACTATGGGACCCTGATTCCGACCCATTCAAGGAACAATGCGCTTTGACTGCGCCCTTGCAGCAAATTTATAACTATACCCCTGGACTTTCTTCCTTATTTTTTTGTATACACATTTTTATTAAAAACGTGGGAGAAGCACTAACAAAACACAAAAAAAAAATGGAAACAGTCAACCAAATGGCTAAAAGCTAAAAGGCAAAGTAAGCCACAAAGTAGAAAAGTAAAATGCCAACTTCTTCCGCTCCTTCTCCTGGCAAAGAAGTCGTGCAGCGGAGTTTAAGTGGCAAACTGAGCCGGGCCAAGAACCGGGCTAAGAGCTGGAGAGCCGGAGCTGGAGCTAGAGCTCTGGAACCGAAGAAGCTATATATTTTGCATACGTATTTGCGTTGCGAAATATTTTCATTTTATATTGCTAGCTGGCTTTTGTTGTGCAATTTATTTAGCATGAATTGTTTCTCTTTCCCTGCACGGCTTGGTCCTTAGTCCTGCGACTCCTGGCTCTGTTTCTCCTTCTGTTTCTGGCGATGACTTCTGCGTTTTGTGACAAATTAAGTTGGCAGCAAATAAGATATTTTTATAGGTGCTTTAGGATATTTTTTTGTTTGCCAGAAGTGGGTATGCAAGTTTCAAAAGGGATTAGGGTAGAAGGGAACGAAGTAGGTAACTACTTTGGGTTAACTTTCTTGAATAATCAAAGTAATATAGGTATTTTTTACTTAGTTTTTAATTTATTTAATAAATAACCTTCGAATCGACTCCAGAAATGACCCATAAATGTCTATGTATATGTCCCTTAAATGCACAAGAATGTAAATTTGTTTAAACAAGTTTTCAGCCATTTATAATAGATCAAAATTCACATAAATTTAATTTTGTGTATTGTTCAAAGTTAATATATAGAAAAGCTTACCAAATTAATGCATTTTTGCCTTAGTTATGATAGATTTCGAATTCGAACTTTCATTCTCCCGAAAATAGCTTCCTTTCTTGTATTAATTTAAATTTAATCAGTATAATTCCCCTTTAATATATAACCTTAAATCTTAAGTAACCTCAAGTAACCCTAAGAGCATTTGAAAAACCTGCCAGTCAAAATAAATGTCTACATTTTCCCCTCCTTTTTTTGCTGTGCCTTGCAATCCCTGCAAAAGTTTGCACAAATTAGAAATAAATTTTTATTCCTCCGAAAGAAAAGAAAACCTGGGAGAACATTTTAATCAAATTTGGCAAAAAAAAAGAGGTTTTCTAAATTGACAGACATATGCGAACAGACATGGCATCCCCGAGGCCTCTTCCACCAAATTTGAAGACCTCTCCCCCTCAGCCTTCACCCTTAAATTTCCCCTCATATTTTTTCCAACCTCTCACATGTTGTAATTTGCACCAAGCCAATTTGCGTTTTGCCTTTGAACTTGGTTCCCCAAAAAAAAAAAAAAAAAGAAAAATGCTTAACCCCTACATGCCTGAAGATTCGCCCCTCACGGGGTGAAATTTTTGGTGCGCTGTCTGTGAGAAAAATGATAAGATGACAGGGCCATGAAGAAGCCAAGTGCAGGACGTAAAAAAAATATGGCAGCTCATTTTTTAATATTTTCGTTTTTTTTTTTTGGGACACAGACAGTTGGCAAACAGAAGCTGCATAGATAGAGCGATGGCGATGGAAGGCGACGCGGCACCTGTACATTTTTCGTCCTAAATAAAAATTTGGGGGAAAAGGAGGTGGACTTGGGGGGAATCCCCTCCGAGCTAGGTATATATGGGGGGAGTCTGCGACACGTAGCCTTTGACATTGGCCCCGCTAATGAGCGAGCACTTTGACAAACTGCCATCCGGCACTTGCCACTTGCCACTTGCCACTTGGCACTGAACTTGAGGCAATCAAAGGGAGGAAGGTGGAGAATTACTCCAGAGAAGTAAAGCAATTATGACAAGGCTCTTTGCAGAAATTCGAAATATATTTCAAACTTAAATTGAAGCTCACAAAACCCCATAAGATCTCCCCTTTTCTCTTTAAAAAAAGGATGTAAAAAACACTCTTGAAACCAATTATTCCACATATTGATTCAGCTGAATAGCTAATAGAGACATTTATATATTTTTTCCAATCAGGCCAGAGACACAATTAAAAAACTTCGACACAAGCTGTCAGGAAAATTCGGCGTAAAGTAAACGCAAAACCTATCCAAAACCGATTTAACTCCTACCAATTTCACCGTGGAAATGCATAAATAATTACCGGACAGCTGTCCGACGAATGAGAGAAATCAAACCGAAAATCGAGGCAAAACTCCAGACCCATAATGGTATATAATTGAAGGGTTAACAGAGACCCGAAAAAGGGATAGCCGGGGCTTAACCCATTAGAGAGGTTTCCCCGGATTTGCCGATGACGATGATGATGATGGCCAAAAGTAATTCGGCGAGGGCATCAAAAATTAATGCAAAAATAAATAATAAAATAATACACCGTTAAATAATCCGAAAACCAACACCATTAATAAACCGAGCGACAGGACAGCCACGACAGGACGAAAAAACAAGGAGGAATGAAGAACGAAGGACTCTCCGGCGCACACAATGAAATATTGGCAAATAAAACGATTTTGACGCTGAATTTTAAAACAAGTGGCACGTAGCGGAGAGTCCTGCCGGCAAGGACCTGGGACCAGGCGCCACCCCTGCCCAAATCCGCCATCCTAGAATAGACTCAAATTCAAAATCGCATTTATTATACTTACATTCCAAGTTTTCCGCCCTGCCTGCGTACGTTTGTCAAATATTTATTCTCTGGATTGGATCGCTGGATTTACTTATTAGCATGCGCATGCCGCAGCCCCAAAAAAGGTCCTTTTGGACCGCCACCTCCACCCCCATTTGCTAACGAGAATGCCAACAACGGCGAGGCCACTCGGACTCCGGTTCGGCGCAGGAAACGGGAAATAGGCTAAAGAGCACGTGAAAGGCAGCCAGGACATACCTGAAGTGTCGCGCTCGAGTGTCCTCCAGGCAACTTGTCAATCGTCCTTGCCGCGAGACTCGAGACTCGCACACTAACCGAAATCAATTGCGGACGGACGAGTCTGAAGGAGCCAAAGCCAAAGCCAAAGCAGGGATATCTGCTGAACAACTGGGCGGGGTTTGGCGATGGAGGTGGAAAAATTACCAATTAGGTGAAATGGCAAAATGAGTGAGTGTCGTCGGCGGGGAAAAAGAGAAAGAAATGTGAGACCAGCAGAAAGGACTGCGGGGGAAAATCCCGAAGCAATAGCAGCGGCAAAACAAGGACCTGCAGGAAAAGTGCGAGGAACAATCCAAATCTGAGCACTGAAAATAATGGCTAATAACTGGGAAAATATTGTGGAATTTTTGTATAAGTTTTATATTAAGTTTTAGAAGTCTTGTCACTCAAAAAGGATTATAATTTATTAAAAAGAAATTAAGGAAAAAGATAAAATGAAATCCCTTGCTTCTAAATCGATTTATTTTAATATTTTGCTAAGAACTTGAAAACAAAATATTAAAAAATATTAAAATATATAATAGAAAACCCTTTATAAATATATTCTTCGATTTTTTAACTCCTTTTTCGTTCAGTGTAGGGAGTAGCAGGAGCATTAGACCCGCAGCAGGATGACTTCAAAACTGGTGTCGGTATTGCCGCCATTTCAGCAGGGTTTTCCCCCTCTCTTATCCAACCCCCTTTGGACCCTAGAGTTACAGCCAGTCGATGCTTATTTAATTATGGAACCATCTGTGCGCGTTTTCCAAGGGCGCTTTGATTTTACGCTTTTTTGAGCATTTTTCTTCTTTTTTTTTGGCTTTGTGCGACGCCTGCTCCTCCTTTCGGACTGGCTATATCTCCGACTTTCTTTAGGGACAGAGTGAGAGAGGAAAAGCGAGTTTTGCATCGCGATTTTCTTATTCGTGTTTGGTTCGTTAATTTCATTGTTTTTCGCATAATGTGCGTTGGGAAATTATACTGAAGGGAGCAGGAGCAAAAGAGGAAATATTAAAATATAGCAGTTTAAAATACAACTTTATAATTCTGTGACAAAATTTAAAGGTGCCACTATAACACCGAAATACATTTATAAAATTATTATAAACTTATATTCTTGATCATCAGCAACAGGCGAGTCGTTCTAGCCAAACTACTCTCTGAGTTTTAAAGCACCTTTTTCTCAATCACTATCTCTCTGTCTATGCCTCGCTCTGTATCTCTCTCTTTCTCTCTCTCTCTCTCTCTCTCTCTCTCTCTCTCTCTCTCTATCTCTCTCTATCGGTAAGTCTTAACCATCACAATCATATTATATTTATAGAAAATATCAGGCCTAGGTTTAGAATCAATTGTGCTACTTATACAATTATTTCCTAATTCATTTCCTTATTGCCATGATCACTTAATTAAAAATTATTCTTAACCTTAAGATAGTTTTAAAACTGACCCCGACTTTGGCCTCAACTTTTGCTATATTATTATATTCTGGCAGGGTATTATAAATTCAGTCAGAAGCTATGGCTACTGCAAGGCTATCCAAACATAGGCTTTACCGGTTTCCTTTCTTGTTTAAAGTACATTAAAGATTACAAAAAAGTTGCTCAGTAAACAAAAATATATTAAATATATTTGATAAACTATTAATAAATAAATTTAACATACATTAATATGGATGCTTATTTATTTTGATTTATTGTATACGATTCAGACTCCTGATGGTTTCCCTAAGCCACATATTAAATGCCAATATTAAATATTTAAAATCTTGACCAAGATATTGGTTACCTTTTTTAAGAAAAGAACTTAATTATTCCCGATATCCTTTTTGCGGAAATTCCCTGTCATCGAAACGAAGTCTGTTCAGAGCTCAATTAAAGCTGTAAGCCCGACCTAAACTCACTTTCAGATCCGTTCAATTACGCTTTGGCAAACACTCGGCAGACGGTATCTTCTCTTTTATTTATACGGATACGGGTCCGGTACGGGTGTATATATAAATAGTACAAAATAACGTTAACGCAGCAACTTTTCAATTTATTTTCCAATCTGACCCCGCACCGTCCGCAGCCACTGTCCATGTCCCATTCATCAATGTCCCCGAAAGAAAAACACACACAGGAAGAAAAAAAATATACAAAAACTTCAGCGATTAACGTTTTAAAATTTACCAGAGCAGGGAATGAGGGGAGGGGAAATGAAAATTCACAAAAAAAAAATGAAAACGAGGGGCGACAGGAAAATTAAATTTACCAACTGACACCTCAATTGAATTTTGGTGTCGGTCTTAGGCATATTTTGATATGTGCCAAGGCAAATTCGATTTAGCCCTGATTGACACAATGGCTAAGGTAATTCTCAATCAAACGTCAATCAACGGCGCTTAAGTCGCTCGTGATTGCCAAAAAGAATTCTGAATAAAGGCTCACATATAAAAAATAAGACCCAAAAAGAAGACCCAAAAATTTAACTAACCAAAATGCCTGCCGTGGTAATTTGTTAAAGCGGTTTTCCAACGGATATCACGTGCGCATCCACATCGTTTCAAGACGATTTGACACGTTGATTGATCCGCTCATTGACGCAAAAAATGGAAAGCCAACGTAGGTCCCCCTGTGCCCTCATCCCTCCCACTTGGCTTTTTTGCATGTGAGTACCCAGGAATTTCTTAGACATTAAACAAAGTAACAACTTCATGGGGCGACGCGCTATCATTAGTAGGAAGGAAACGCCCTCCTCGGGGAGCGCCCAAATGTCTGGGGAGGAGTTTTCTTCCGTAAAAAGAGAGAAGCAGAAAATGATTATGAAAAATTCGCTGTAAAAAAGTCGCGTCATGTGCAAAATTATTGGGTAATTAACGTGACACAGACACAACGGCAACGACAAAGCACAGACGATGACTATAAAAACATTTTCAAGTCGAGCCAGATAAGCCAGGATAAGTTGCTGGATGGATGGATGGGATGGGATGGGATGGATGGACTGAGGGTATGAGATGCATGTCCGGATAATTTATAGATAAAGAAAATGGAAAACTTTGCATGGCAAATGGCAGTCTCAGCTTAAAAACCATAAATTCTTCTAGAGCAACAAAAAACGTAGCATACTTTATGGGGCCGCTGATTTAAGCTTATCTTTAAATAATAATAATAATTTAACGGTTTCACGTTCCAGATAGAAACCATTGATATTTTAAAAGAGGTAATAAAATTAAAATTGTATGACTTTGACCCATAAAATAAGATCTTCTGCCTATAGGGGAGTATTTTGATTATATTAGTTATTTAAGTGAAGGTTTTAGTCTGTTTTTAAGTAAATTCTAGTTTTAAATTTACTTCCTTTTATTAAGCTTAAAATTTTGCTTGCCTAACGCATTAATAATTCGCAAATTATTATACATTCTCTAATAATTATTACATTATTAATATTAAAGCATAATGTAATAATTATTAGACAACATAAAATATTTTGCAAGTTAGTTTTGCATCAAGTTTCAAAGCTATTTTTCAACTTTAAATTTTGCTTAAAATGATATATAATATATTATCATATTTTCAAATAAACCCATAGATCCTTTTAAATTAAAATGAATGGAAAAATGCTTTAATAAAATTTTTCGTCTTCATAATGGCCTCACAAGGGCAACCTGAGTGTACTGGCAGTAGTCCATCGGCGTTCATAATTTAACATTAAAAATAAACCACAATTGCCCACAAAATGTGCAACAGATAATACTTTGAAGCATTCAAAAATTCCAGAATAAAATGGAAACAAAATAATAATCAAAAATTGGTATTCATTGTTAGCAGCTTTTGAGGCTCCCAGAATTTGCCCAATCCTCCAATAATATTTACTGGCCCACAATAAATATTTATATATCAGGTGAATCCTGAACAGAAAAATGTAAAGCCATGTTTGCATACTTGCCCGTGCGGCTTTGCTGGCTCATTCAATCATTCAACAAATTTTTGGAACACATTTTAGTTGGCCATAGAACTTGGCTCTGACCCCCGCCCAGCTCATTTTATATGCATGATATAACCGTCTAAAAACACAACAATAAACGCCCGAATAAATTAATACACATTCCCCTCCATCTGGTCAAAAACCCATACACTGATGCAAAAAATTGAGCAACCCTTTTGGAAATGATTTTGACTTTTTGACGCAATTAAAGTGGGCGAAACACGGAAATTATACATTTGTATCGGGAGGACGGGCAGAGGAATAGTCACATTGTTTGTCACATTAAAACATCGCTTTACATCGCTTGAGCCGCGTGTGGCTTGCAGTTTACATTTCAATTAAAGTTACATAACCCCAACATCAAACAATGGCAACCTTTGTGGGCACGGAATGTGGAATGTGGGGTTGCGTTTGGGGCTGTAAACGGGGTTGTAGATGGGGTTTGGGGTCGTGGAAGCGAATGCAGATTCGTTAAGGTGGATGAGGCTGCTCTGTTGTGATTTTGGCTTGGCACAAAAGTCAACTTCATGCATATTTCATCAATCGAGTGTGTGTGTATGGAGGGAGAATGGGGGGTGTGTGTGATATGCGTGACACGATGTATGTACCTATCCTGCATCCTCACCCTCATCCTCACCCTGGCCATGCCATTACTAGATCAGCCAAGTCCTTGTGACGGGCTCTTTTTAATATTTCATGAGTATTGGCCGCCATAATCAAGCAAAAACAGCCTCATTGACATTTTAAACTAGACAACAGATGGGAAAATATATATTTGGATGTATAATTTAAAGTCTCATAAGAACGTATGAAAATTTAGAATGTATAAAAAATGTGCAACACAAGATATATTTATACTTTAAGCTTTATAAAAATTTGATATAATTTTAAGGTTTTTTCAAGTAAAAAAAGATCAAGAAAGGAATCAAACTTCGGGAAGCTGAATTTTATATACCGTTACAGTTTGCAATCAAATTAAGGGCTCGAATCTATAACCAATAAATTTATTCTAATTTGAATTCTTTGAAACGTTCTTTTTGATATTTCTTGAGAATTTTATATGACACTTTTTTCGACAAATAAAAGTTTAAAAACTCATAACTAAGCCAACAAGGCATTGATTTTAATTCGAAAAGCTTTTCTGTGTTAGTTATTATTAGGAAAATAATTCTGTATACTCATTTTAACATTTAAAATTTTTAAAAATTAATTTTTCGACAGAACATCATACGATCAAGAATATGTATGATTTTCAGGGTCGGAAAGGACTCCTTCACTTGGTTACAAGCTTCTGACTAAAATTAAAGTCCCTTGAAAGGGTATAAAAATACACCATATGGGAAATATGTTTAAAGGCGAATAGAAAGTATATAAAAGTGATGAATATTGGGGAAATATATTTACAAATTAAAAAATAAAACTATAGAATATAGATTTTATAGTAAAAGGGTACAAATTTGTATACGAATTTAGAACACAACATATAAAAAATTCTTTTCAATTTTATATTTCAATAAAGTATATTCCCTGCTATGTTTTTGATATGTACTAATGATCTCTGTAAACTTTATTAATTGTATTTTTATATAAAATTTAATTTACTTATTTTTTCATTTATTTAATTCATCAAATATTTATCAAATTCCATATTATATCCCTTTAAAACAATACCAAAAACCCTGCAGCTTAGTGTAGACGATGAGCCAGACACACACCCACGCACACATATGCAAATACACAACCACAAAGGCACATGTCACACACACACACACAGACAGACACACAACGAGCCGAAGTTATTTTTGCATATATGTATACATGATTCGGTTTATTAGATCCGTACAAAGGCACACAATATGTCTGTCTGTCTGTCTGTATGTGTGTGTTTGAGTGTGTATATTTCAGCATGCATGTGTGGAATGCGGGTTGTGCCCTTGGCCAACAAAGGTGCCCTCCCCGCTCCCCAAAATTCGTCCTTTATCCGCCCCTTTGGCAGGACTCCACTGGCTGTGGGTAAATTCAATTATTTGCCGCTGATATCGTCGTTTGTTTTTTGTTCGCCGCTCTTGCATTCATATTTATTGTACGGCATTTTAAATTGCTATATTTACATTGCTAATTTACACACACACGAATCCACAGACAATGCAATTGTGCACACAAAAATATAAAAAATATTAAAGTAGCAATTTAAAAAAAAAATTAGGTAAAAACTAAAACCTAAGAATTAAATTTATTAAAATTATGACAAGTGTTTTCATAACAAAAACAAAAAATATATATATTTCACGGTATAAACCTATTAAAACTTTCATTTAAAAATTATTTTATAAACTTTTGAAATTATATATCATTTATTTCATACATTTTTATATTTGTTTTTCCTCTCACACATTTTTCCCAAGTGTCCATTTATTCAACATTTTCCGAGGCAACATTTTGCAATCGACATTCGCAAAAATTTCCAGAGCAATTAATTGACAAAGTTCATTTTAGGTTCCCTTTTTATTTTTGACCAGAAACGAGTCTGAGCGAGTACGAATGGGTTTGATAAATCATTTCTGGCTCTACTAAACGCGAAAATGCAATATTTAAACATTGTTCCTGGGCCCCAAATTCAAACTGGGCTTGTGTTTGGTTTTCCACTGCGGTCAGTTGTGGGAATTTTGTCTCATTTCAATAGTTGGACTAATGCGTTCGCCTGCGAGTGTGTTATGCCTTGTATGTGGCATGTGACTGTCAATTGTTATGGTTTCTGCCAATTTAAATTGTCCAGCCAGCCTACCACTTACTCCAGCCTGACCCCACTAAAAAAAAATATATAAACAGGAATGAACGCATTTGAAATCAATTTCTGAAATTGTTCTGGCTGCAGAAATGTATTTCCCCGAAATGTGTCAATGATTTTATTTGCTTTGGCAAAAGAAATTAAATAGGCGTATAAATCAAAGCTAAATCTAACTGGAAAGTAACTATTATATAGAATTTATAGTACATATAATAAGATGCAATTACTATTATTTAATTGTTAAAATAAAAAAATAATTTACTTATAAAAAATAGTTTCACTTAATTAAATAATATTTATATACAACAAAAATTTTGTCTTTTTAAGTGTTAACATATTTTCCCACCTGAAAATGAATTTAAATAACATAAACAACAAGCCAACATTTTCATTTCCACAAACATCAAGCCACTGGGCGTAGCTACAAATTCTGAACAAAATATTAAATTTACTTTAAATCAACACACACAAAAAAAAAAATAAAACCTACTAAAGTTTGGCCCGCACTGGCCTTGCCTAAAAATAAATGAAAATAAAAATACATATCCAGCACATATATGTATATAATATTTTTTTAGGGCAAAGAAACAAACTCCATTCGTTTAACAAAAAGTATAGAATTTTTGAAATTGGTTGAAAATGGCAAACAATAACAGAAAATGGCAAACACAAGCCATTAGTAACTTTTCCAGTTAGGCCAAAAAGAAACCAAATAGAGCACATAACGCATACGCAGTGTGGCACTGCACATACAGTGTATACAAAGTGAAATTTACATAAGGCCAAAGGAGGGAAAAGAGTGAAAAGTTTACCAGCACATGGACAATGAGATGTGGCCTTCCGTTCGCTGTCGTTGTTGCCCTTTTGTTGCCTTCGTCGTCGACGTCGTCGTCGCCGCTAGATAATAAATGACCGGCCATTAAATTGCAATTAAAAGCTCATATGTGCGCATAAACTTTACGCCCAGACCCGTTGCCTCCTTCTCGTCGTCCTGCCAAAAAATTTGCCTATGGCCAAACGCCCATTAATGGCTAGCAGACAGGGCCAAAAGCAAAAGCTGCCGAAGCAGGAGCAGGAGCAGGAGCAGGATCAGAAGCCGCTGCATCCGAAGGAGTAAGTGCCATGGCCAGGATAATAGCCCGTATAATAGTAAATTTAACAGTTGGTTGGACATTTTGCGAAGCGTCGAGCTCCAATAGTGGTCGCCTGGTAAACAAATTACGCGATTCACTCGCAGTGCAAAATGCACTTGAAGAAATATTCCAAATAAATGGTCAAAAAGCTGACTAAAGTTTCTTTTATACAAGGAGCAAATTATATTGAACTGGGGAATGCACAAAAATTAATTTCATATAAGGAAATAATATTTACCGAAAAAATTGAAAATTATTTACAAAATCTTGGAATAATTAAAATTTAATAAGATTTCTAACATATTCTTATGATTTTAATATGAAAAGTAAACATTTTAGGAGATGTTTTTAATTAGTTTCCATGTTTAATAACTAAAAAAATAATAATAAGCTTAAAAATTCCATATTTATTATACAAATTGATTTATTTAAATATACTTCTGAATATTTTTCTCAGTGTAAGCTCCGAAAAATTGGCGCACGGCCTCGCTTGCAGCGGTAACTTTTCTTACATAATTGACATTACGTATACGTAATATGCAACAGCCTAGGTATGAACCCAGCCCACATGCAAAGTGCGCACGACTCTATATCTGTCGGCACAGCAGTCGAGTATTTGTGTGTGCCTGAGTGTGTCTGTGTGTGTGTGTGTGCAGTCAATTAGAAAATGTGCATTGTACATAATTAAGATTTATATACACTCACACAGAGAAACGAGCGCGCACTCACAGAACAACAGTCAATATCGAATGGATTTTCCACTGAAAGAGCGCCAAAGCAAAGCACTCGAAACGAAACTCAGAGTTATAGGTTTGACCTGATGGATCAGGGAATGCGCTATAATATTTTATGAGAGAAAAACAATAAATATTTTTGGTTAAATAATAAAGTATTGTCATGTATTTAACCCACTAAAAAAGGAGCAAATTAATCCTTTAACTTAAAACGTTTTTAAGATATTTACTTTTAAAAGTATGTCAGAAAACAATAGAGATCTGTATGGGCTTGTTTATTGGGACTGCTTTACCTAAATTAAATGTTTAAATATACAACTTTTTAAATAAATATATTTTTGAATATATATGTTCAAGCAGCTCATTTCTCAATCGCTGCAACTTTGGGCCAAGTTTCATTAGAGCCGTCCTGTGTGTATGAATGGAAAAAAAACGCTTAGCGCATTTTGTGGAAGCCGCCAACGGGATGCAAATTTCCATTAGCCATGCAAACGCAAAACTAGCCGCCATTTATCTGTCTAACAGGGGCGAGTGGAGGTGGAGAGAAGGGAGGGCCTAAGGAGATTTCCCATCCATGGCAGTAGTTAAAATTTACTGCCCCGTTACCAAACGCAACACAGTAGTAGTAGCAGTAGTAGCAGTAGTAGTAATAGTTGCCCTGGCAATATGCATACGCATTTTATGCAATGCAATGACGGAGGGGAAAATGCCGACGAAAAAAGAGGGGGAAAATGCAAGATGATGGCGGAGCGAAAAGCGGAAGCGATGGGGCGGCGGGTCATTTTAATGGAAATTTTTATTGAAAGCCAACAAAGCGCTCAATGGGCCAGCTAATGGCGTTAGTTGGCCCAAATGGGCAAAGTCTCTGCAGAGGGGAGAGAACGGGAGCTGTGAAGCAGCTTAAAAAAGTTAAATGAAAACCAGATGCACACTATCTATCTATCTATCTATCTATCTATATATATCGTTTTCCCCAGCTTCCCTTCTATCTCTGTCTTTCTATTTATTAATAACGCCCTTTGACTTTTCTGGAGAAATGGGGAAACTGGTGAAATGGCTGAGAGCAGGCTAAAACCCTTGGAAAAATGTCTTACAAATTTATGGTAAGTGCTTTAGTTTGAAACTAGCTTATGAATAATGCATCCACGATTCGATATGCAATCAGTTAAAAGTTTAATATTCTGCAGTTGCTTTAGACTTGCTATAGTCAAGCTATTGACAATATCCTAATTAAAAATAAATGTATTTATTAAAAATAAATAACATATAACAAAAAATAGTTAGAGAAAGATCACTTGTACATATCAAATGTTAATCATATTTAATAATGTAAGATCGAGGTATTTGGCACTAACAGAGATATTTTTAGTTTAGTTTATATTTGAATAGATTTTATTTATTATAATTTATGGATTATAAAATTATTTTGAAGTTATAAATTTTACTTTCCCAAAATAAAAGGAAAGTTAGAAATACATTTAAATTTTATCCTTAATTTTGATGCCACAATAAAATAATTTTTTTATTATTATCAAATTTATTTAGTAAATTATCAATTTTACCCTAAATTTATTTAGAATTTAATGCTCTAGAATATTATATTTCACTGGAAATAAATCCATTGAAATTTCCATTATCTATCAGATGCCACTATTAAACCTCTCTAATTTAATGTCAAAGAATTTGAGAGAATGCATTTTTCATTATATTTTCGTATAGATATTTTTTGTCCTTGTGTGTTGCATAATCTTCGTTTTAATTTCTCATTATTTTAATGCACATTCCCCAAGCGCTCTTTTTGCGATTATTTGGCCCGGCCAACATGGCGTATACTTAATAAGCTTTGCCATCGCCTTCTTACTACAATATCTCTCTCGCTCCGTCTACGTCCTCTCTTTTTGCTCGTTGGTCATCTCTTTTTATCCGCTGCAGTCTGTTTCAAATGCCGCTCATTGTTGCTGCAGTTTATTAAATATGCTTTTAGTTTTCCCAAACAGCCACGCCCACTTGGCCTGAGTGTGAAGGCGGCGGCGGCGGCGGCGACGGCGGAAACGAAGGCGACCGTATGGCAAATACTGCCAAAGGCAGTTTAGTTATTAATTTTTAATGCGTCCGCATTTCGCATAATTACGCCATGGAGTGTACAGAGAGAGAGGGAGAGGGAAAAACGCTGAAAATATTCTTGTGCTGTAGCAAGTTATTTATTTGGCCTTTGGCGGCCAAAATTGTGCAAAAATTAAACGCCAAGTTATTGGCTGCATTCCTTTTTCTGAACGCTCCCCAGGTCCAGATCGTTTAGTCCCCCGAACTCTCTCCAGTAATCCTTCGATTATTTTTGCATAGCCAGCGGCATTCAGGCGAAAAAGGACTAAAAGCGTATTTTGTTTTTGGTACAAAGTCAAAGGTTTTTAATAATAAAACGGAGGACAATTCGTTGGGGCAAAAGAAATGACAAAATTAAGTTGGAAAAAATTTAGAGAATTGTTGGTATAGTTGGATTGATTGAGATTTCTGAGACATTTAAAATGAATAAATTGAATTATAATTAATTTAAAGACATTATTTTCATATATATATATTAATATATACGAGAGTGTACAAAAACAACTAAATTGATAAATTTTAAAGTCTCTGTTCTTAAGAAATGTATACAAATTATGTCAAAGAACTTTTACATCCCAAAAATCAATCTATAATAAAAATTTTATGTTATTCTTTGAACCAAAAAAAAAAAAAAAAAAAAAAAAAACTATATGTAATATAAAATATAAATGCCTTTAGACACTTTTTTAAGTTTCTTAAAACCCTAGACAGATTTCTAGACCACCCTAGACATATCATATTTATTATATATTACCATAAATGTCTTGTATGCTCAGCCAATTTTCTATTTTATTTTATATTATTATTTGAAGTTATTTTTTCATACACTTTTTTAAAAGAAAATATTCCAAAATACATTTTTTACTGACCCTAAGACCCAATGCAAAATAAAAAACAATAGACCCTTCCTTATGCAAAAACAAAAATATATATCGTAGCCTCCACCCAGCAAAAAATATTGCACAATTTCCATAAATCGAGGGGGAGTTTTCCCCCCGGCCGCCCCGTAGCCAATTTTCCGCCCACCAAAAGGCGGAAAATGCAGCAAGGGGAGCAGCGGCTGCAGAGAAAAGCGGAGCAGCGAAGGCAAAAGCCTCACCAATAACAAAAGGCTGGCAAACTGCTGTTAAACTGTTGTTTAAACGCATTGGCAGTGGGCGCAATAAGTGGGTGGTGGGGTGGTTCCATTGTGCGAACCACAAACTGAGCCACACACTCACACACAGAGGCAAGCGCATATGTATGGGGATGCGATCTACTGCCGCATGAATGTATTGGTATTGAAAATCCCTTTGATTTTTTGCCGCACCGCTGCAAACAGCAATTTGGCAAATCCTTTCACAATCAAAATCAACCGCAGATGAAATTTTGCCCAGAGAAAATTCCACAGAAACGGCAAACGCTATCCAAAGTCCAAAAAAAAAAAAAAAAAAAAAATTTTTAACTTTTAACAGAATTTTTCACAGCCATGTGTGTGTGTGTGTGTGTGTGCGAGTGTCTGTATGTGGGAATGTAACTTGCGTATGCTCGAAAATCATTCGACGGTAAAACGCCAAATTAGCGTTAAGTGTACACTTTGGGAAAATTTTTAATAAAGAAATGTATGAAGATTTTTTAAATATTTAATTAATTTATTTTTTTTTGTTATATTTGATATTTGAATTGTATTAAATTCCCTAAATTTAATTATCTCAAATTTTATTATTTCATTTTCGAAACCCAAGTCTTTTCATTAGTCCAAAGTAACATCAAAAATATTTTAATAGCTTGTTTTACAGTTTAAACATTGAATTTTTACTATAGATACTAAAATTTGTTGCTTTAGAATGTATTAAAATTTATTTTTGTCAATTAAAACATGCAATATACAAATACATTGAACTATATATCTAAAACTTGTGAAAATAAATCGATTTTATATCTCATAAGTCTAATTATGTATTTAAATACTTGTATAACTACCCCCATTTTTAATAGTTAAAGCCATATAGCTAAGATGTCTTTAACTATTAAAAATTAATAATAAAACTACCTAATAGGTACCTCTATTATACATATTATAAATATCCTGCAGAATATTAATACCATTTCTATACTCTAGTTACATTTTAAATACAAAATGTAAATATAAATCTCCAAATATCTTCCCATTAGGTAGAAAATACCTGAATCTTTTTGATTCTTAATCCCGTTTATATATGTCAACAAAACAATTTCAAGTTTATGATAATATGCCAACGGATAGCGAATAATTTGTCATTTTGCTTTAATGATTTTTTATTCTCAGTGAGGTCCTTGCTGAAGTCCTTGTGCTGTCCCCCTTTGCAGTTGCTGCTGCTGCTGCTACCTGTGTAATTGTTGTTGCTGTTGCTCTGTGCAGGTGCTTAAGCATTTTACGAGCAACTGTATTCAATTTGACTGCCAGCCAGCCTCTCGCACTCGCACTCACATTACGCATACGCCGTGTGTTAAATGCGCTTAAAAGTCAGGCCAATAAGTTGTTGTTGCCGCTGCTGTTGGTGTTGGTGTTGCCGGTAAATTGTAGTTGCTGCCACTGCTGCTGTTTGTGTAATGAAAACTTTTACAACGCCATATGCAGGCTATTAAAAAACAGAGCACACGCACACACATGAACACAGCAGCGCCTTGGAATATGCAATCAAGCTCATTTATACTCATTAAGCGCTTATGCGCAGTGGCATGCGGAAAGGGGGGGGACAGGGGGAAACAGTAAGGGGTATATAGCAGAGGAGAGGGAGAGAGAGAGGGGGATGCTGCGGGTTCGGAGGCTTAATAAGGATCCTGGCTGCCAGAGCGGTTTATTTGGGGGCCACCGAAATTCACCCAGGATCCTCCAATTTGCTGCAATACAATGCAGACACTGAAGGTGAGGCGTTAAACTTCAATTAAGGATTATATAGTTTAAGATATATGACCTAATTTTAGTTTTTAAATAATTTATAAAAAAAAAAAATTATTCATTTTTAGAAACATATTTATGACCCGTTTTAAAGCTTCTCATATTTATTTTATATTTTTCAAGTCTTGTAATATTTGCAAACTTTTAATAAAGGTTTTAAAATCTCTGCTATTTGTTTTCATATTTTTTCCTTATGTTGCTTATCCTTTTTTAATTTTTTTCTCATTTTCTTTATCCTTTTATCGCTTTATAAAATTATCCTTAAATCCGCTCCTGTTTCATAATAACTATGCATGCGTCTGCACTTATTTTTTTTTTTTGTTTCTGGTTGCTTTTTAGCTTCAGTGTCTGCTAATATGTTTCTGATGTCTTCGGTCTAGTCTGAGCCTTATCCTTATTCCTTCCCCTTTCCTTTAAGCCGCATCCCTTTCCCCAAAACGTATCAAAAGGACGAAGCCACAAGCCAGCAGCAGTAGGCAACACTCGCTTTTTAACAAAACGCATCTGCACGGGTAGAGCCGAGGGTCAGGAAGCTATTTCCACCCAGCATCCTCTATATCTTTGGCTATATGCTGATTACTTAGCCCGAGCTGCAGCCATTCTGTACATGAATTTACTGCCTGTCTCGCACTCTTGCACCAAGCAAGCCAGCTAAGTAATTAACAAATTAAAATATGTGAGTGGATCTGCAACTTGGACTTAGGGAAAGACTATATATAATATTGTGTTAATCAGAGAGTGGAGAATAAATTATAAGTGTTTTAACTCAAAAATATTTGTAACTAATATACAAGAAGAGCTTGGTTACTGAAGGTCCTCCCTACCAGTAGTATCTATGCAAATCTATGCATTGTCAATGTTAATAATTGTTTAACTTGTACAATAACTATAAAAATATAACTGGTTCCCATAAAATTAACTGAATACTTGTAAGTTTTAAAGGATTTCCCATTTCCTGTATATTTTCGCTTGGCTTACAGGCCGGCGTGTTGGCCAAAAGCTGTCGCATCAAATGAGCATCATAAATAATTTCATTTTCATTTCGGTTTCAATCCCACCCCCCCAAAATGCCCACCCATTTCCCTGTCCTGTTGCCTTGAAAAGATTTCGGGTTTTAAAAGTGACACTCACCCCCTCCCTCTTGGCCAGGACGAAACCCTTAAACCTGTAATTTACGAGAGGCAACTGTTACACGCACAAAATTATACACAAACAAGTGTAGTATATACATAATATACACACACACACACTCGTAGGTACAATCGCAAACAAAAGGAAATTGCATTCAACAATAGTTACAATTGCCGAGCCATAAATCATACGCCCAGTTGTACACGATAGCATTTGCCGGGGCGTTAATTGTAAATAAATAACATATTAAAATTTCCACTCAATAGGTTTAAGCCGTAATTAAAAGTAATAATGCGAAGGCGAGTGTTTGTCCTTTTTGCCATTTTACTTCTCCGCCACCCCGCTCGGTCGTCTTAAACGTTTCCGTTTTCGTCCTGTTGCCAACAGCAGACGGTGCAAAAGTTTTGGCTTTCCACCCCTCCTGCTCCCCCCCTTGAAAAAGGTCAATTAAACTGCATTAAGTTTAATAACTTTCAGTGCCCGAAACAGTTACGAAATGTCTGCCAGCCAGCCAGCCGGCAAAAGCGAAGGACATTCGATTGGGGGGAATGGAGACTGGAGGCTGCAAGGCTGGAAGGCTGGAACCCTGAAAGGCTGGAAGGACAAACCTGGTTTAGCCTTGGCGAACGGATTATGTAGAGAACAGACATCCGAGCACGGGCTGAACAGATTGTGCGGCAGGCCACATGCAGCGTCAACAACAAACAACACCTGTTTATGGTTTTTCGTTAGCAAAAATTTTACAACTGCCAGGACGAAGCCTGTGATAGAGCACATACGCAACGCGTGTGAGTGTGTGTGTGCGAGTGTGTGTGTGTTTGGCGGGGCCAAAAGTTTTCGTAGCCAACTAATTTTTCCTGTCAAATGCACAGACGACAACAAGGAACCCCAAATAAAATATGTACAAAAAAAATAGGAACATGAGCGACTGGCTAACTGGCTATGGCCGACATATTTAATATACTTGCTGGAATGGGACATTTATAAATATGAACTAAGTATATAACTATTATGTAAAAATATATTAAAAGTATAGCATTTTTTTAAAGAAACAATAAATATTAAAAAGTAACTAACTTAGACTTTTTACTTTAAAGAAAAGAAGTAGAAGTAGTAGAAGATCGTATTTATTTATATTTTAAGATCCTTTAAAAATATTGAAATAAATAAAAAACAACAAGGGAAACACATATAAATTAAATAAAAATAATTCGAATTCATCTTTTTAAACTTAGAATTATATTTATATATATTTTTAGTACCTTTAAAAATATTAAAAATAAAGAATAATACTTCAAATCAGAATTATATATTGCAAAATCAACTGGAAACATTTTTTTCCTGAAATTTTTAAATACCCTAAAAAAATATACTTAATTTTAAATGCTAGCAAAACTTTAAAAATAACTACATATATATAAAAATAAGCCAAAATATGAAATGGTTTAGTGCATTTTTTCAACAAACAAGGAAGCTAATTTTGGAACACTTTAGTTTGCAGTTTGCAATTGGATTATTAAATTAAAAATCAAATTAAAAGAAAAACTAACTGAAACATTAACTTTGTTTTAAAATCCTATGATATAACTACATATATGCAATGTAATATAGATTATAAATATATATATATGTTGTAAAACAACAAAGTAATGTAAACTTTTATTACATTTACTGTTCCATATCATATTTAGAGCTTCGTCTATATGTAAAAAAAACACCGCCAAAGAGCTTAATGTCCACAAGTATGGATCATATTCTAAGATCTATACACCTCCCGTGAGAGAACATGCTTCTCCCGTAAAACTTTTAATTTGTTTACATTCAATATTCAAGCGCAGTTATCAGAAATATTAAATCTAACGGGGAATGTGATAAAGAAGAGGGCAATAAAATGTATGATCTACTCACTCACCCTGTGGTTTGTTGCGGCAAAAGCTTACCTTTTCTCTATCTCTATTCATTGATAAAGTTCATAGAATATACACTGAAAGAAGTTCGAGCCAGAGAAATTATGTGCATCCCAGACGGAAACTTTCGGACTCTTTTATTAAATGTTCACTTTTTGAAATTTCTATTTTACTTTCACTTTTCACCTTTTCTCGATTTTCTAATGTTTAATTTCTCTATCATTTTTCCCGATTTTTTAAAGTGTACATAGAATAATGTGGCGTAGAAATTTAAGCGTTCCTTCCGTACTTTGTTGTTGGGTTTCCAACCCAACGGAGGGCTGGTTTTTCACGCAGCATCCACGAATATCACCACCGACGTTGGTTTTTCCGACCGCTTTCCCGACTTTCGCACATTTTTCTTACACACTAAGCTTTTTCCGACCGATCAATGCAACTGCGAATGCAAAATGCAAAAGAACTTGCGATGATTATGGGAATAATAGAATGAAGTGAAATAAAGGCGAAGACTTTAAGCGCGGTCCAGAGAGCGACACTCTCTTCCAGCTGAAGGCTGATATAGGAAACGATGCCAGCAAAAGCTTTACGTCCAATAATCACTTTCAACGAGAAGTATTATTCTCCTAACTTACGGAAGCTCACCTGGAACCACGATCGGTATTAATTAAGTACATTTTCAATGAAATTTGAATATATTATATAACAAACCATTTTGTGGGTTTTATTATTAATTATTGTTTTTTGGAATATGTAATTTCCCTTAAACACTAAAAACTTCATTAATTTATATTTTAAATGCTTAAGAAATAAATAGGAAAATAATAATGGTATAATTTAATTTTAGATACATTATATCACTAAATCTATAGAAGCATTTTGCTCCATAAATTAATATGAATGTAATATCTATTGAAAATGTTTTAAAAAGTTTTAAATATTTTTAGGTAATATTCAATGTACATTTTATTAGTTTTTAATTTATTTAAAATCTTACTAAATGAGAATTTAAAGGATTTCCAAAATATATACTATATACACTATAAAGCAGCTCTGACGTTTACCAGAGGTAAATACCTAACTTAAATATATTTTCCGATTTTAGTGTCTTAAAAATACTATAAATATTCTATTTAAAGTGTCACAAATTTCCCTTAAAAATCATAGGACCCCCCTGGCATAAAGTATATGCCAGCCAAAGGGAAAAGGAACATTATAAAGCAGCGGAAGAGCAACCAGAATGGTCTGAAGGATGATGGGTGAGATGGCGACCGTGGAGCGGCTGGTTGGTTGCTTCTATGGATGGCAGGCGACGCGACGTCTTGGCGGTGTGGCAGCTTCAGATTCGGTGGCTGAAGGTGAAATTAAATGTAAGCAGGATGGGGCAAAAGGTACAGGGGGACAAGGGATAAAAGGATGCGTGCCACAGCCACAGGAGCAGCGCTATGGCGATACAAGGATGCGTGCCCGGGACCGACATCTTCACGCTTGATTATGCGTTTGCATGCACATTAAGGCAGAAGTCAAACACGGGACAAACCTCGACCTTTTTTATTATTATTTGTTGTATTTTTTATACATATTACGTATATGGTATATATACACACGGATATTTACCTGACTGACTTTGACAGCAGGTGTCGCCTGGCAGTGGAAACATTTGATGGCATTTCAAGCTGCAGATCGCCGAGAATAAAAACTGCGTGCGTGCCATAAAAGTTGCGGGTATCCTTTTGGTGTCCTGGGGGGGGGAGAGATATTTACAAGGATGGGGTCAGGATTGCCATTAAAAACCACATTGTGTGTGTTTGGTTATTTTTGTTACATTTATGCACAGCCAGTTTTCGCTTTTAATTGCTTAGCTGACCTTGCCGGCGACTGGGTTAATGGGTTACCCTCTGTGCGCCGGTGCTATCGCATTTAATTTATCGAATGGCCGATGTAGATAATGCATAATTGCAATTTCAATTTGCCGGTTTTAATATTACAGCGAAAGATGCGGGACGCTTTAACGTTTTTAATTGAATGTTTGCACTTTCTTTGCTAATTAGTTGCGTTCCTGTAAATGTGAAGTGCGCTTTTAATGGGGAAATTAAACGCGAATGGGAAATCGTTTACGGGAAAGGTAAAGTTGGCATTGTTTTTTTTTTTAACTTTTTTATTATACTTTCCAAGGTTGGATCAGATGTCGAAGAGGGGAAGTTCTTTGTGTGTGCGATCAGGAAAGATATTATGGGCATTATGGGAATTTTGGGGTGAAATGCAATGAATCTAATGACATATAGATTATTTTACAGGCTATATGCAATTAATAAAAGGTTATGGTAATAAATAAATATATTTTAAATAGTATTTTTTTTGTGCTCATTAGAATTTTTATGCTAATTGGTATACCCTATTATAATTGAAGTCCAAAGCATGCAACGCAGTAAAGGAATCCATTTACGACTCTGTAAATCATCGTTAAAATTTTCAAAATTTGGTTAAAATTTATAATTTTTGAATTTTTAAATTAAGAATATAGATTTATAATATTTATATGTATACATATTTTTATTTATAACGATAACTAATATAGGAGAGCTTTCCGAATTAAAATGAATACTTCTTTGTCCAAGTTATGAGTGGATTAAGCTTTTCATATACAATATTTTAAGTTAACTTATGATTGATTTCCAGTACTAACTTTTATATAATTTTTTCTTATATAATGTATAATTAATTTGCAAACTGTAAGGGTATATAAACATCGGCTTCCCGAAGTTAGTTTCCCTTCTTGTTTGTGGCCATTGGTGGTTTTTTTGTGGTCACCTTGGATCATTGGGTTTTTATGTGGTAATTTTGTTGTCATAGGCGTTTTTTAGTCATTTTTTTTTTTATTGTCTTAGATGTTTTTTGTGGATGCATTATTTTAAATTTATATGAACTAAATAAAGGGTTAAATGCATTATTTTGAAGTCTTTTGCTCTCTATAATGCATCAATTTAAGCTCACCTAGAATAAATCCATAAAACCCTTATACAAAGGTTCTTATAATCAATTAATTACCATATTCCAGCTATAACTCTTTAAAATATCATAACTAACTCTAAAGTTGGTACTACGCTTAAATTATCCAATTCTCCCAGCGTATTATTTAAACTATTAACATTTTTTTTTAGTACATTTCTGACTCAACTTCCATTTTTGGCAGCTTGACCCCCGAAGCATTTAAGGTGAACTGTATCAACAGGCTCTCCATGAGTGCAATCTCCTGCCAACAGTTGCCAGGCTCTTATTTTGCTATTATTCCTTTGTTTTCGCCTCGTCTTTCTTTAATTATAAAGCTACACGAAGCCCGGTCCTTACACTCAGTTCCACACATATAAATATATATAGGTTTTTATGGCACTACAGACCAAAAACAAAGAACCAAAAAAAAAACCCAAAAAACAGACAGACAGACAGGAATGAAGCGGCGGGAAAACTCATATTCCCATTGGCATCAAATTGTCTGCACGACAAGGTAACAGAGTATTAAAAATTTCAGCACCAGCAGCACCGAGTTTTCTGACCAACACACAGCGCCTCTCTCCGAGATACAATTTTCCCCGGCCGCCGCCTTGCCAGAATTTCCCTAGCAACGCAAGCCGCTTAACGCAGCCAACTGCCAAATGTAAATATACTCCAACCCCAAACCGACCAAAAAAAAAAATATATATAAAACTTTCTTAATAATACAACGAGCGCAAAAAAAAACACAAGCCAGGGAGCAGGACACAAAATGCCCCCAAGGAGAAGAGAACTCGGTCCAAGGCGACGCAGACCCGCGAGGAAAATGCGCATTGTTTTCAGCTTTTCAGCGCCCAAACAACAACCGAAAGCGGAAAGCCTGGCGGGGGAGGGTGGGTGTGTGTGGGGGGGGCGAAGAGTGAAGCAGAGCCCGGTTTGGGGTTTTCCAGGACAGGCATTGGGAACTTAAAAACTTTGTCCATATCCCGCAGCTATGAACAACAGCAATCAATTTTCACATGCCGGCGAACAAATGTGCCGCACCAGGATGTCCCGCAGCCCAAAAGCAGGGGGGAGTAGTGAGGGGGGACTGCCGAAGGGGGTTCAAAGGGGGGTTTCCCCAAAAGAAGTAGTTTAAAATTATAATGCCGCATCGCGTGAAAGAGCCATCATCAGATCAGATGCTGGACCACCATCAGGCCGGAACAAACATCACAGAGGAGGCCCAGGGAGAGAGCCCTCTGGCAGTGATGGGACTCAGGAAATCACGGCCACGCAAATTAAAACCAAATACTAATTAACGCTTTCTTATGCAAATTACCAAGTGCCCCTTTTCTCAACAGAAGTTAAAATAAGTTCAGAATTCCTTAAATTCTAATGGCATTCCTTTGGAAAGTTATTGAGTCATGAGCTAAATTTTAGATTTGGTTGGAAACTCTTTTACAGAAAATTAAGTCTATGCTTATTTTTAAGAAATTCAAAAGAATAATTATAAATGAAAATAAAATATATATGAGTATCAATGAAAACTAAAATATTCGGGAGTGTTATAGAAATCACAGGGGTTTTTTAAGAACCATAAAACTAAGTGAAAAATAAGTTTAAATAACTGTACATCATACAAAAATATACACTGCATACGATATTTTTAAAATTGTAAATTTACACCTTTTTAAGGATTAAGATTAATTAAATATTAAAAACCGTAGTAATTGCTGGATCAACCTTTTTTTAATAGTACTTAATTGGCTGCATACAATTTAACTATAACTATAACTCTATTATTAGTTTATATCAATTAGTAAATTTGAAAATTAATATAAATATTAATTTACAAACTAATATATGTATTAATATATTTATTAATTTACAAATTAATATTTATAGTAATTTACAAATTATAATTACAGCTGCCCGAAATTAAGTCTACGGAGTCTTCTCCTAGACGTGATAAATCGAGATCTCTTGACTAAATGGTTAGGTTGATTTCTGGAGCATCCTAGATATTACAAATTACACATTATATTTTATATTTGAAATGGCAAGCAATATTTAAAAACCTAAAAATATAGTTGATAAATAAAATAATACCGAATTTATAGTTTCTTTAAGACAAAATAACATATTTAATATCAAGACATTTTCTTTCCTTCACCTATTTCAGCATAATTTTCTTGAGAAGCTTTTATTGCTGGTTACCTAATTAAAAATATAAATTAAGCAAAACCTTAAAAGAAATTAGCGAAAGTTAATCGCAGCTCATTTCTGTCAAATTCACGCTCTCATCTCCATGTCAAAGGACGCCAAACTCCCTGCATTTGTCCCTTGACAGTAGTTTAGCGATGACGCTGATGCCCGGCAAGCTGCCATATTTGCCAAACGCTTCACATCGCCATCGCAATCGAGATAGATAGATAGATAGATAGATAGATAGATGGATGTAAGGATGGAATACGACTATGTATACCCCCTACAATATGAAAGGGACGCGTGGCCGGCGCTGAACGTTGATTAATTTCTCGTTTTTACGCCATTTTCTATTTGTCTTGTGCGGTAATTACGACAAGTCCTTGGAGGAGGATACCCGAGATGCTCTCGTCCAACTTCCTGCCGCGTGTCCAAGACAAACACGAAAATTCCACCAGTTCCCCTTCCGCTCCGGCGGACAGACTGCTTCCGGTAATTGAATCAAATGAAGCAGCATTAGTATTAGCTTCTTATGGTCGGTATCGTTCGGCGGCCGGCTCCTCGCTCTGGCATAACTCTGTTTATTTTTGTAAATTAATTTTTAATTTAATGTACGTGTGGCGGGCGATGCGACGCGCTAGTTTCACGCCACGATGACTGGGAGCCACCGGAAGTGGGGCGTGGCCAAGGACGAGGCGGGAGAGCAGTCCGCCCACCCAAAAGCAAACAGTGGCGAAGGCAAAAGAAAACAAAAGTGGAAAGCCAAGCGGGTTTTTGAGGTTTTGCTTGGGGAAGTTGTAATGCTCTTATAACGTAATTCATTTTACTTAAATTTATTTCTAATAAAAAATTTTAAAATGCAAAATAATTATAAATTATAAAACACGAATTTTTAAATAAGAAACTATAATCGTTTTTATAAATAAAATATTAAAAAGATACCTTATAGATATCTAGACATATAGATAACTAAACATAAAGTAATCTAATAAATATTTAGTAATTATACCCTTGCACGGTATTATAATTTTAGTCAGAAGCTTGTAACACAATGAAGGAGTCATTTCCGACCCCATAAATCATATATATATTTGATCAGCATCAACAGCCGACTCGATCTAGCCATCTCCAGAGGAAAACAAAAATTTACCATTTTTTCAAAATTTTATAAGGGGTTACATCATTCAAATTTTGAAAAATTGATAAAAATTTTAATTTTTTAAAATTCGAAACTGAGTATGCAGATTTATTAACCTAATAAAAACAAAGATGGGAAAGCTGTCCGAATTGAAATTAATGCCTTTTTCGATTGTCCTCTGCAAATATCTATAAATATCGTTTTAAAGAAAGCGAATATTTTAAGCTTATTTATAATCGATTTACGATTCTTTAATTCAAGGGTATACAAGCTTCGGGAACCCAAAATTAATCTGCTTTCTTTTTATTATATTGATTATAAAATTGAACCAAAATCAAATACAAATTCAAGTTACGATACTGCAAAAGTGTATTATTATTTAAGTTTAATGCCAGCATTTTTCCTTAATTTAATCTTATAAAATAATTCACTTTCTTTTATATTATCTCTAATTAACAATATTTAGATCACCAATAGATTTCCTAAAAATTTTAATTTAAATAATATTCCCCACTTCCCTGCCATTTCTAATCGCTTTACCAACTCCAGATACCCTTAAAACCAAACAAAGCAGCCAAGAAAAAAAAATCTGCCCAGGACCCGTAGATGAAGTAAATAGTCCTGGACCCTCAGCCCCAGCTCCACACTCAAATATAAAGTAGGAAAAGCAGTTTTCAGCTGGTCAGCAGGCTGTCGAAAAATAAAAGTAAAACAAAGTGGAGGAGCTGGAGCAGGAGCAGGAGGTGGAGTTCTCCTGAAATACAGTATAAAGCGAAAAGACGACGAAATACTTTTTCAAGATAAACGGAAACAAGCCAAGATGGAATTAATTTTCCGCTTTGAACAAACAAGCGGATGTAAATAAAAAAAAAAGAAGCAACACACAAAAAAATGAACCAGGAACCAGCAGCAGCAGCAGCGACACAGAGAAACCAGCGAAGACATCGCCGTCAAAGTCAAAGGCAGGAGGGGGTCCTGAAGGATATGCTGGGAGCTTAGGCCAAAAGAGGGGAGTTGCCAGGATAGAGGGGCAGGTTGGGGGGGAGCTGGCCAGGAGCTGCGATGTCTGCCAAGTTTAGCAAGTTTAGTCTGGACACGGGCTGGCCCAGCGTTATGTGCTGTTAATGACTGTACAAGAAGTTTAATTGTACGACTGCGTACACGGAGAGAAATAATGTGGAAGCTTTTTGACAATTTAAATTAAATTTTTGAAATATTTAAATATTTGTTTTGTAACATTTTTTGTTAACTTCACAAGCTTTCAGTTATTATGAACTCTTTTCTCTTGGAATTGTATTTATTTAATAAGACATTTTTTAACTATTAATTAAGATCTTGAGGTAATATTACATTAATTTTGGATTTAATTAAGGCTTTGAAAAATTTAGAAGATGCTTAAATGCATAAAATAAATTATTCAAACTGCAAAGCCTTATTTAAGTTTGTTTTAGTTTTTATGAAGTATAATTTTGTAACGCAGTTTCAGATTCCATTTTAGAAGATTTATAAAACCCTTTTTTTATAGCCTTCTGATTGTAACCTACAATAAAACTATACATTTAGAATTTTAAAATACTCATAACTAAGCCAATAAACCACGAATTTTAATTTCGGTAAGCGTTGCCATGTTAGTTTTTATTAGGTTAATATATCTACATACTCGCTTTAAATTTTTAAAAATATAATGAAATATTAAAATCATTTTTGTTAATAAAACATAAAATATTAAAATTTGAATAGAATTTGAATATTATTTAATTTACGATTTTTAAAATATTTTTTAATAGAAGAAATCATTGCAAGTCAAAAACAATAGCCCATAGTACCGTAGTTAAAGACATAAAAACGTATATAGCAACTTTAAGACACCCTCTGTTTCCTCTCGGTGTTCGAGGAAAACTATGAGGAAAAACGACGTTCGGTGTGCGTGTGTGGAAATGGAATGGATGTGACTCCCCAATGGGCGTGCGGTAATGCTACACACACGCGTATTGACAAATTGCAATTTAAATAGACAGCAATAAGTTAAACAGACGCACACATTCAACGCATTAACATGGGGCGGCTGAAGGGGGGGCGGTGGCCAAAAACACGCTATGTCTAATTAGTTTAGCTCGGTGAGCCGGGGCAGGGAGAGAGGGGAGAGGTCAGGGGGCATCGGCCGAGATGCTAGAGATGAGCAATAATTAGGCAAAAAGTTAATGCGATGGGGGAATTACATACAATGCATTTAGGCAGGATACAGGATGGCGAACAAAAACAGGCGACATAAATTAGGGAGACCAATGTCCTGGCTAAGTGATAAATTGTGATTAGTTTTGGGTACATAAATATCCATATATTGCCCTGTAGCAATGCGTTATTATTATAATTTATTAGTTTGAAGCCTTGCATCCTTATAAATAATCAGAGTTTCTAGAGGATTTTTAATTCTTCTAAATTATGCTAAAAAGTATGCTACGAAATTGTAAGCGCTATGAAAGCAAGTGAATTTCTATTGTAACATAATTGATTTAAAATCTATAACAATTTCTATTTATAATTGTTAAACTGTTTCATAAACTTATATTTTAAATTATATTCTATTATAAATTATAACAATTAAAAGCACAAAAATTGTACAACAAAACTTGTAATACTATTACCAATAATAAGATCTATATCTCATCTCTATATCCCCAACTAAATACATTAAGACGTTTTTACGACTTGGCCCGAACCCCTCTGCCACCACCATTGAGCCCCCTTCATTTCCATTTGTGCCGCCTTGCCAGTATTTTGGCACAATAGTTACCATCTCTTCGAACCAGGATGGGAACCGAATCCGAATCCGAATCCTAGATGGTTTTCCTCTTTGTTTGTGTGTGGCAAATATTGATGGAAACATTTACGCACACACGCACACAATTAAACACGTTTACACACGCTGATAAACAGCACACCAACACACACACTGAAAATAGAGATGAATAGAGGGTAAGTAGTAATTGATGAGTTTCCTTTTATGGGGAACATCAATCATACGCACTGTTCGCCAGCGATTTGCAGCCAGGTTAAATAAATAACTCCGACCATTCTCATTTCCTTCTTTATTTGCCAAATCATTTCGAAAATTCTATCTAAGACTATATGCTATATACAGGACGAATGTACGTAGCTATAGTATTTCTGTGGATTTATCAAAATCTCATGTCTCGGTATTCCTGATGGCAGCAGTGGAAGGCACAGTGTTGTGAGGCGTTGTGGCCACCGGCAGGCTCTGTCTCTTGATCCAGCACAGAATGTTCACCCAAATTAGACCACAGACGCCCATATATATGACCCGAAATCGGGGAGCCACCAAAGTAAAGTTCAAGGCCTGAGCTGGCAGCCAGAAAATGCAGGAACGCACAAAAGTCGGCACAAACTTCTCGCGCAATTCCAAGAAAGTATCCTCGGAGCCTTCCATTAAGGACATGCCTGCAACGAATTCATTTTAAATTTAATTTTATGTTTGGAAAAGTTTGTTATATTTTGTTGATTGTGGTTTATTTTCAAGGAAATTAATTAATTGATTTATTTTAATATTTTATATAAAGCTTAAAGGTAATACTTATATAAAGTGAATGTAGAATATTTTAAATATTTTATATTGTGGGGAAAATAATTAATTTAAAATCTTTTCTATACTTGAATAATAATTATTTAATATTTTTATAGTATGTATATATTCAAAGATTATTTATATATGCAAATATTTAAAATCTCTCGAAATAACTATTATTATCTTTAATTTTAAAACAAACTCACCTGCATAAAAAACCGTCAATAAATAAGGTGTTAAAATAAACTGATCTAATACCAGTTTTTTAACAATAATCACCTTAGTAGTGCCAGGAAATGTACGATCTAGCCATTTGTACCTAAGAAAAATATTTTAAATTTACTATTAAATATTAGTAATATTAATTAGTATTATTTTTATTTAATTTAAGCAAAAGCAGGCAAGATGAATAAGAGTTGGTATATTATATGTATATGTGTATGGTGTTTATATGTGTTAAAATGTTTAAACAAATTTTAATTAGTTTTCGTCGTGTTGTAAAACATAAAATAGTGTATATCCTGGTGACTACGAATCCTTGAGTGTTTAATATATTTAATTTATCCTTGTGTCTTGGTGTTTTATATATAATTTCTTGTGCTTGGTGTTTAATATATATTTTCTCATGTCTCGTGTCCTTTTTGGTAGTGTTTTACATGATTTATTCAGTCTGCTTTCCATCATATTTTATCATTCTTCACTTACATTGCGCTTTACCCTTTTTATAAGACGTGCACATATGCCCCAGAAAAAATGCTCAGTGCAGTTGGCGTGCTTTTCTCGATTGCTTTTCAGTGGCGGAAAAGCTTTGTGCTCTGGTGGCTGAGTTGGTGCTGCTAAAGAGAAAACCGTGAAGAGAGAGAGTGTGGAGAAAGTGAGAGAGAAATGGACATCATGCTCTTGACTTTTGCGACACGTGCTGGCGAAGCTTTTACGGAATTGTAAACAAATTGATAAAAGTCGAAAACAACAACAGAAGCGTACGACGAAGCAATTGAGGAAATGCAAAGAATGGTTAAATGGCGAGCATGTAAGTGTTAGTGTGTGTGTATAAATTGACTGGTCCACCCATGTGTGTGAGTATGTACACACAGCTGCGGTCAAGGCAATAGCTCTATCTCTTACAAAAAAAAAAAACTGATCTTAATTGGGTATGTATATTGGAAGAGGTCAATATTGGGTTATATTGATTAGCTAAAAGTTATAAATTATTTTCTAATAAATCTAAAATATTTTACATTGATTTAATAACCAAGAATTAAATATTTTTCATTGCCCTACAGCTTAAATTCTCCTCCGCAGATTATTTACAAGTATTTATATTTTTCTAAAATACCTTTTTAAAGCATTCTAACAAATTTATGTTTTGAATACTACAGGAAAGCATATGGAAATTAATTGAATATAATAAAAATGAGATAATAAAACAATAATAGAAATACTATAATACTTAATTTAGATTTTACATTAAATTCGACTATTTAAATAGCTATTTTAAGATAATTTTAATAACTTAAAAATCAAAAAGTATAATAATTCAAACCTAAATTTATAATAACTATTAATGAAAATTGTCCCAACTATTACTGCTATTATTTTGACCTTAGCTGTTCCCTTTTATACATATATACAGATTCATTAAACTGGTGTTGGGCACAAACCAAAAGTATAGTGTTGGGGCATAGGCCGCGGTGCCCATCACAGCGTATCTTCCTATTGTTGCATAATCGATATCCTCCCGCTCGGCCGGCGACTACAAGATACATGAATCACTTCAGATACTCCATATATTCCTTAGATATATCCTTATTCAAAAGATGAATAAGTTAAACTTACTGGCAGCCAGCGTTTTGAAACAAATTGCTGAGAATATTCGGCGCCCACGTACAGGCTCCCATAGATGGCGCTGTTGGTCACAAAAGGATAACGACGGAACAAGGTGCGGACTCCAGATATTAGGCGAGACATTCTCTTCCTGTATTTGGCTTAAATTCGTTGTAATTGAATTACTTTCTTTGAAATATAAATAAAGTATTGTATATATTTGTTTAGTTGCGGCCAGCCGCCAGCGTTGTCAAAGCTTTACTGCGGGAATTTTCCAAAACTATGGCTCAGGCTGTGTTACAAAAGACAATCATTGACTACCAGCGACCCCGAAAGAGAGGTTTATATATGGAAAAAAAGAGAGGGCATGCAACAAAGAGATATAAAAGAGAAGGACGAGTAGTTATCTAAGAGAAAACTTGATTGTTTACGTTTTTGGAATGCAAGTAGAAAAAGTCCAAGATTTATGACTTGCTTTGATTAGGAAAAGCTTGAAAATTCAGTTCATTTGTGGGAGATATCTGTGAAGCGGCTTATCGAGCTATAGAGATAAGATTTGTCCAAATGCCAGGTATCAGTTGGCAACAAGAATATATATAGAAAGCTATAGATAACTAGACAAGATGCAGTGCATAAAGAAAGCTTAGTAAATAAATGGAAAGTGTAGAAATTCATACAATAAAAAATATATTTTCAGAAAATATTGGCTTTATGTTCAATTTACTTTATAAAAAGTATAAGTTTTAAGTTAAAACTTTAAACATAGAAATATTTCTGTTAAATGTATACATATATCAAGGATTTCTTGCATTCTTTTCAGCCTAAAAACTAATATTTTTAAGAGGATAGCTCGTTATAATTTGTTTTGACTACTATAGTATATTTTAATAATATTTTGTACACTTTATTTTAATTTTTACAACCACTTACATTATATTAAAACCAAAAAAAAATCCAATTTTACTCCCTCCCTGTGTGAAATCAATATCGATAAACATTCATTGAGGCAAACTCGTAAAATCCAGACCGCACAGTAACTTCCTACTTTTGAGCACCTTGCCTTGCCTTGCCTACGAAATTACCTCAATCAAGTTTAAAATACAAATCCAACGGCAGTCCTGCCTTAATCAAGGACACCATGCAGCTCAGTCA
This sequence comes from Drosophila bunnanda, assembly GCA_035046265.1. Lineage (NCBI taxonomy): Eukaryota > Metazoa > Arthropoda > Insecta > Diptera > Drosophilidae > Drosophila > Drosophila bunnanda. The sequence continues at coordinate 14,267,717 of JAWNOB010000075.1, forward strand.
GCATAAATAAAAAAAAAAAAAACAGAAGCGGCGGCGGGGAAAAACAACAAAACTTTTGCCCATAAAAATGCAATAAGTGTATCAGGTCCTGGAAACCCTTTTTGGCTAATGGCAATTTACGCACGACTAACAAACACCAGAGGAGACCTGCCAGAGAAACGGCAGGCAGGACTTGGAAACATATGCCAAAGGACGATCCGCAAGAAGCTGGGAAGCTGGGAAGCTGGGAAGCTGGGAAAACGACAACTTTGATTGAGTGCCGGGCGAACTGAAGGCAAAGGTGTTAAAACTGAAACCAATTTAAAAAGTTGTGCGAAGCCATATGGAAAGTGAGCCTGAGAGGTAGCAACTTTCGACTAGAGATGTGAGTAAACTGTGAAAAAATTGTATCTACATCTCAAGGAATTTGTGTTAATAAAAGAAGTTTGTAAAAAAAATGGGATCAAATTATACAAACAATTTGTATAAAAAAATAGTATTTTGTTTAATAAAATATAATAAAATATATATTATTTGAAACACATTTAAATACAACAAAAATACCTAACACATTTAATTGCATAATTTTTGAATCCTTTTCTATAAATTAAAAATTAAAAAAGCACACTCTGATATAGTTTTAATATCTGTTTCAAGTATGAACTATGTATTTCTTTGTATTTTAATAACTTCATAAAAATCTACAGCGAGAATCAATGAATTTGAGATTCATTTTTACTTTTGTATTCATATAATAAGGATTATTTTTTAATTCTAGAAGTACACTAAATTTGTCAATAAAAAAAATTTATATTTAGGTCCATTGAGAAAAATTTATTAATATTAAAATAAGAGTGTAATATTAATTAAAAACAAGTAAGGAAGCTAATTTGAGGAACCCAAAATTTCTATATCCTTGCAGTGAAAATCGTTCATACCTAAGCCAAAAATTAATTAATTTTCAATCGAAAAACTGTTCTATGCTCAATTTTAAAAGATTAACAAATCTGCATATTGCAATAAAATATATAAAATTATAAATTTTTCTTCAATTTTTTCAAAATTTAAACGATGTAACCCCTTTGAAAATTAAAAAAATGTCAAAAATTTATTTTCCCCTGTGAGAAGGCTAGATCGTCTCGCCTGTTGATGCTGATGAAGAATATATATGATTTATAGGGTCAGAAATGACTCCTTCACTGTGTTGCAAGCTTCTGACTAAAACTATAATACCCTGCAAGGGTATACAAAATATAAGAACATGTTAATAGTTGCCTTGACATACCCTTCGTTCCCCAATATTTCTTCCAGTGTAGTGCCTAGTAGGCAGACTGTCAAACAAGCCACGCACACAACGCCGCACACACCTGACTTTTTTTCCAGACAGAGCCAGGTGAGAGCACGAGCTAAAGAAGGAGACTGCGACGGCGACAGGAAAGGACCAAGGATGAAGCTAAGCGACATCCTGAAGAGCGTGAGCAAGAGACTGCGCCTTGGGCAAGCCACAACCTGTGCCACTTCAATCTCGGATCCGATCACCTCCACAACCAACGCCACCGCCACCACCAGTGGTTATCCAAGTACCAGCCCCATTACCGCTCCCAGTTTCTTTTTCCCCACCTCGGATTCGGCCAGCCTGCTGATTTCCTCGGAGGACGAGGAGGAGCCCACGCCAGGAGAGAGTCTTTTGGCCTTGGCCGCTGCCCGGCTGAGCAGGAGGGAACTGAATCCCTACCAGCAGATTGTCGAGCAGATTCTGCGGAAGGTGAGCCAGTTGGAGCACACCATTTACGAGGATCACCAGAACGAGTTCAGGCTGCGTATGGCCTTGGAACGGCAGACGGAACGGGTGCAGGAACTGTCCTTTTCGCTGGACACGGAGAAGCAGCGCAATGGCCGCCTGGTGCAGTTGCTCCATGGCATCGATACCTCTGGGGGTGAGGGCAGCGAGCCGGAGGAGAGGTTCGTCCGGCGGCCGCCTGTGAAGTCCGACGGGGACCTGTACGATTCCATTAGTCCACTGCTCATGCAACAGCGGTAAGTACTGGGATATCCTTTTATCCTTAGTTCCTATACTATTTCTTACAGCTACGACGAGCTCTCGGTTTCCCATCGCCAAAGCTGCCGTCAGCTGGCGAAGAAGGAAAAGGCTCTGAAAATCCTCAAGTCCGAAACGGAGGAGCTGCAGTCCAAATACGAGGAGCTCTTCGACCAGTATCGGAGTGAGCAGCGTCGCTTCGAGGTCCTGTGCTCCCGCTACATGGAGACGCAGCTGAAAAAGAAACAGGAGATCTACAACCTGAAGAATACCCTGGGCCATGCCAGTGAGTGCATCTACCATGCCCAGGTGGCCATTGATGAGTGCTGCCAGCGGAATAAATCCCATATATCTCCGGTAAGCCTGGAGAACTTCAACAGGAACCTGGGTGATTTTATGAACGCCTTGCGAAATTGCTGTTGCCTGCAAAAGGTCCACGAACTGCAGCAGCAGAAGCAGCAGCAGCTCCAGCTCCAGGAAGAACCTTCTCTGGAAGTCAAAGAGATCAAATATACCCAAATTCCATCCGAGGACAAGACCTCGACTGACACACAGCAATCTCCGAAGCAACGTCATCGCAGTCGCAGGCGACAAAGGTTTTCAAATCGTTGATGGTTCACTTTCGAGTTACTCCTTAGCGTTAGGTTGCTTGTGAAATCCCTTAACCCCTTGGAAATTCTTTTTTAAGTCACAGAAAAATTAGAAAATAAATTAAAAATATGTTGACACAAAAATATAACAAAAAAATTATACAATAAACTGGGATTTCTGTTTTATGAAATCATCAATAATATTTTAAAATAAATAATAACAAGAAAGGAAAGGAACTTCGGGAAGCTGAAGTTTATATACTCTTCCCATTTGCATGGATGGAATTAAAAATCGATCATTGCTAAGCCTAAATTAATAATCTTTTCACTTTTTATGGCAGTTTTAAGTAAAACTTAAAGACAAAATAGTAGGCAGTGAAACATCACTCTACTTTAATATATACACACAGCTTAGTCGGTCTCCGATTTATTGCAAGTAACATATAAATATAGAAATATTGTCTTAAAAATTAAAGAAAAACCTAGTTATGCAAAAAGCCTTTAATAATGTCGGAAATAAAACGAAATCGTGCATCTACGGCCAGCGGTGAGAGCAAGACTGAGTTGTTTGCACGTGATTCCGAGTTACGAGAAGAGGAGCGCGGCACTGAGGTGCTGCCAGCTGCAGATGTCACTATCTATAATGCCTACAACATGGGCCCGGCCTTTGGAAAGAAATTTCCGGTGCCATTTATTGAGTTTACTATAAGCGAAATAGTGTTAGAGAAGTTGGCCAACAAGGTCTACACTCCGGAGGAGGCTTCGAAGTGGACTCGCGAAATCGCCGATGCAATCAACCTTAAGCTCGGTGTCTTTCCACGATTCAAGCACGTGGTGAATGTGATGCTCTACCAGCAGACCGGGGCAGGATGCTTTTACGGAGCCCGCGCCATCTGGGACCCATTATCCGATGACTTTGGGAGCTATACCTATGACGGCGGCAGTTTTGTGTGCATTACCACTGTTTTTGGGTGTTATCAGTATTAAGTTGCGATACAAAACACTTAAATAAAGCTTAGAATGGCAATTAATTTAGAATTATAAGCTTAACGCACAATCAAAGCGAATCTTATCTTAAATTCAATTCCCTCAATGTAACGGCCAATATTTGAATTTCAGTGTTGCCCCTGCTGCCGTTAGCCAAATGTGTGACAACTGGTTTCTGTCAATCAGCTGACCGGCACACAAGTTGGCAGCACTGTTACTCGCACATGTTGTTTATTTCCAATTTTTATTTCAAAACTTTTAACTGCGTCGCAAATTTATAAAATAAATGTTAACAGGATGAAGGTGAAGATGATTAGTCGCAATCCGGACAATTATGTCCGGGAAACCAAGGAGCAGCAGCATAAGAGTAAGTGAAATACAAGCTTTACAACATAGAATTTAATCAACAATGCCGTCCAGTGCCCCGAAACTATGATCCCTCGCTGCATCCTTTGGAGGGTCCCCGGGAGTATGTGCGTGCGCTAAATGCCACCAAATTGGACCGAGTGTTTGCCAAGCCCTTTGTCGCCAACTTGAGTGGCCATCGGGATGGTGTGGCCTGCTTCGGCAAGCATCCCAAGCAACTCTCTAGCCTGGCCACCGGCGCTTACGACGGCGAGGTGCGTATCTGGGACCTGGCTAATCGCACCAGCTCCCGCCACTTTGTGGCCCACGATGGCTTCGTGCGGGGCATAGCCTACACCCGTAACGGAGATCAGATCTTCACCGTGGGCGATGACAAGACCATCAAGGTTTGGAAGGGCCAAGCACCTGAAATTGGCGAAGATGAGGAGCCGGTAAACACCATACTCAGTAGATACGGCCTGCATGGTATCTCGCACAATCGAAAGGACAATAAGTTCGCCACCTGCGGCGAGGTGTGCGCCATTTGGGATGAAGAACACAATGACCCTTTAAAGACGCTGAAATGGGGCGTTGACACTCTGCATACCATCTCCTACAATCCAGTGGAAACTGACATCCTTGCCTGTTGTGCCAGCGATCGAAGCATTATCCTCTATGACCAGCGCGAAGCCCAGCCCCTGCGAAAGGTGGTGCTGACAATGAAGAGCAACAAATTGGCCTGGAATCCCATGGAGGCTTTCAACTTTACGGTGGCAAATGAGGATTGCAAGTGAGTTACATGTTATTTAAGATACTTATATCATTTGTTAAACTCCTTTTTCCCCTGCAGTCTCTACACCTTTGACACCCGCAAACTGCAAACGCCTTTGAAGGTTCACTTCGGCCATGTTTCCGCCGTCACCGATGTGGACTACTCGCCCACGGGCAAGGAATTCGTCACTGCCAGCTACGACAAGACTGTTCGCCTTTACAACGCCCACCATAGCCACTCCAGGGATATTTATCACACCAAACGTATGCAGCATGTGGTCTGTGTAGCCTGGTCCTTGGACAATCGATATGTCTTCTCCGGCTCCGACGAAATGAACGTGCGCATGTGGAAATCAAAGGCCTCGGAGAAGCTGGGCGTGATTCGACCACGCGAGCGTGTCAATTTTAACTACCAGGAGGCTCTCAAGCAAAAGTATGCGGCACATCCGCAGATCAAGCGCATTGCTAGGCATCGGCAGGTGCCGCGGCATGTGCTCAATGCCCAGAAGAAGATGCGTACGGTCAAGGAGAAGGAGCAGGTCAAGGAGGCCAATGTGCGCAAGCACTCCAAAAAGGGCAAGGTGCCCTATGTCAGTGAAAAGAAGAAGCATGTCCTCAAGGAGGAGGTCTAAATGGGACGGTTGAAGAGCACTGTAGCTTAAATAAGTTTGAATAATAAAAATATTGTTTTTTGTAAGTATAATTTAATTTATTATTTATTGTTTTTGCACTTAATTTATATCTTTTTTTTAGCAGTGATATCAAATTGGTAGACTTATAATTCACTTGCCTGAAACAAGTTAGTTATCTATATTTATAATTTATTGGAGGCTAAATGTTAGTTATCTTTAATATTTGCTCTGATTGAGGAAAGCATTGTAGTGAAACGTATTATTCAGGGAAGCTACATTTGTTATAAGTTATTAATTCGTTAGATTCTATACTTGTTTGACAAATATTTAATTCAATTTCTTTGCCATTTTAAAGTTTTGCAATTTAAATATTTATTTATACATTTTACGGATTATACTGATACAGCCAGCTTGAAAAAAACTATCAGTTTCCAAATTATTCAAAATATTATGTTAGTAATATTTTCAAATATTTCGAAATTTGCGATCCGATAAGCTCCAAGGCGCGATAACGATAACGACGACGTGTCTTTTGGGGAGCATTTCCGATTATAAAAGGTGGACAGCCCCGCCGATTGGGGCTCAGTCGCTTTGTTGTTACGGCAGTTGCCAGTCGGTCGTTAGTTTTTTGTTTTTCGTTGTTCATTTGTTTATACTCTCACGCGGCACCGCCCCACCCCCCGAAACCCCAGCACGGAACTCGTTTGATTTGCCCCATTGAAATCCGGAGATAATAACACCATGGAAGCTCTGGGAGATCTCTTGGCGCCTCACAGCGAACTTATTGCCAAGGTAGCCGGCACAATCACTACCCTGCAATTCCTGTCCGGTGTGGCGCTGATGAACGACATCCGGAAGAAGGGCAGCAGCGATGTTTATCCCGTGGGTCCATTTCTGGGCGGAGTGGTGCTGTAAGTATCCCAGTTCCTCCGACCTCTCGTAATGCTTCACTGCATGAGGCACGAAAAAAAAGCATAGAAACAATAGCTGGGCAGGCGGCGCATCTGTGGGGAATTGATTAAATTTTTGAACTGTCGCCATGACGCCACAGAATCGGCTCTTTTTTCAAGGCCGCCCCCACTGAATCGGTTTTGCACTCGATTCAATAAGAAAACAATGGGGGAAGGGGTTACATCACTGCGAAGGCAAAAATAACCGCCGTTCCGATCACCTCTTTGGCCGTTACATTTTGAATGAAATCTATATTTGTGGTTTGATATCTCCTTAACCTTGTCGTCGTCACTGGGAATCTTTTCGACTGCTTATCGACGTATGCCCTATACTAACACGTACCTCTTATCTGGAGTGTGTAGGAATAATATAATTGCTACACTCTATGAATGCTGATCCGCTGGGGAGAGCCAGCTAAGCTAATCGTTTATGAGACAGGACAGACGGAAGATAGGCTGGCCGACGACGGCTCACCTCTGCCACGTGCTCGGCATAAGTCCAGGGGATTCTGATTCTTTGGGGGTGGCTTTCAGTGATGAGTATCCAAGTTGTACCTAGGAATTATCTGGCAGTAATTATATATCTAGTATAGGATTAAACTACACGTATTAACTATATGTAATGAGGGTTTTTATAGGATCTTAATAAGATAATACGGAGCTTATTTCTACTCCTTTAAATTATATACTAAAGAATCACCCAGTGAATTTATTTTTAATACACAACTGATTTTTCTATTTTTAAAAAGCATGAATAACTTTGTTTACTAACAAAACCTAGAACACTTAATACCTTTTGAGTTTCTATTTTTCAAGCAAACATATTCCTAATGTGAAGAACATTGTGTACATTTCACGATTATTGTGCCATTTCCATGGTACCTATGGCATCACTATTGGCCATTCAGGGGGTGGGCTGGGTGGATAACCGGAAGGTGTTAACTTGGACTGTGTCAAGTGTAAGGACCCACAGACATGCAAGCGAGCGAAGCAACAGTTTGTTTCGCTAAATGAATTCCATTTTGAAGGTGGGTAGGTCAAGGGCAATATAGTATTCCGGGGCGACCGGCCAGTTTTGTGTGTTAATTTCCCACGAATCACGGAATGTATTTCACCATTGTAGTGGGTTCCATGATAAGCTAATCGATGGTAACGCTGAATATTTTGGTTTTCCTGTATATTCTTATCAATAGCGACGTGGACGATGATTTGTATATAACACACAAACTGTTGGCCAGGTGTATCCCCAAAAACCCGTTTGACTCAGCATGTTTGCACTTAAAGAAATGTAGAACTATAGATAACAATTAATTGATCAAAACGTGTTTTTATAATGACCCTGCAGTGTAAAATATTCATTAAAATGGTTGGTAGTAAGTCTCCTGAGCTCAAAACTTGTTCTATTTCACTTTGAAGTGTGTATCTATTTGTAGAAGAAATGGAACTTGTTTTATTATACTTACACTCGAATTAATTATGATTTTTGTATTGAAAAGTTAAAATGCCACAGAAATCAATAATCAAATTCTTTCCTTACTTTCCAGGACCGTTCTCAGCTTAAAGCTGGCCTACATCATGAACGATGCCGCCATGATCAACACCAATCTAATTGGTTTGGTCATTAATTTTGTTTTCCTCTTCGGTTTCTATTACTACGCTTCCAGTGGGAACAGGATCAATATCTGGAAGCAAATCGGTTACTCCTCGGTCTTCCTGTTGGCCACCACGGCCTATGCCAACTTCGAGGATCCCGCCAAGATTGAATTCCGCCTGGGTATGCTGATCACTGGCATCTTGGTTTGGTTGGTTGGCTCTCCCCTTCTGCATCTTCCGAAAATCATTGAGAAGAAGAGCACCGAGGGCATGCCTTTCCCTATTATCCTTGCCGGTAACCTGGTAGCCACTTCCTGGATGCTGTATGCCATCTCAATCAAGAATACTGTGATGGTGGTAAGTTGTTAATCAAGTTAACTTAATTATTAATTATATTCCATGTCAAAAGAAAGTCTATGTTAGCTGTAATAGCCTTCAAGCCTGAAAGGACGATTCATACTAATAAGTCTCTATTTTTCAGCTCCAGAATCTACTGCTGCTAGTCTTGGGCGGCATTCAGCTGTCCATGTTCGCCATTTACCCCAACAAGCCGGCTGCCAAGAAGCCCAAGAAGGACAGCAAGAAGGATAAATAAATTAAATCGATTGCTTCTATGATAACAATACACAAAAAAGGACAAATAATGGGTTGCTGCAACCACATTACAAATTAATAAGTTAGTTAGGCTCGAGGAATAATCAAATTATTGCTTGAATTTACACACTAAACAATCGCCACAAGAAACCTAAACTTTGAGCTAATATATAGACAAATTATGTATTTTTCTATATAAGAAATATTTTCTTAGAACAAATCCAGCTAACTGTGTCGCTAGCTAACCTAGAGAATTGTTACTACATATATCGACTACTAATTGTATATATAACTACTTACATACTTGCAATTTTTGACAATAATTCAAATCTTCCAAAAATGCATACGTATTTATAAAGTCAACATAATTAATTATTAATTAAAGACAAAAAAAGAAACTGTTACAAATCGAGACACTGAGTTTTATTTTAGGCCACTGGCACCGTTGAGTTGTAGTGGGCGCCCAGTTGATAAATGTGACGGTGATAGCAGATGACCAGTGGTGCTCCGCCGAACTCCTCCTGTCCCAGGAGGGTGGGCGCCCCCTCCGCTTGGATAACTTCAATGGGCACCTTGAGGAGCGAGGATATGGCCTTCAGTTCAATGTGTCCGCCCCAGGCGTGCGTTTTGGCTATATCCTGGCAGTACTGTTCGAATTGTTCATCATTGAGTAGTTCGCCCGTTTCCGGATGGGTCATGTAGCATATGAGGCTATCCTTGTGGGCCCGCACATAGTTGGCCGTTTCCTCCCTCAGTTCCTGAACACTGTGACCTGGAAGAGCGTTTACAATGAGCTGGTGCTTGATGGATTGATACAAACAGTCGCCATCGGAGGCAATGTTATGCAGGGACAGTTGACGGCTCGACAGCTTCGCTGTTATCTGCTGGAGCTCGATTTGTTTGGGTGAAGGCTGATTGGCGGCGTTCTGCAGCTCTACCTTAATTTCAGCCTCGCGTTCCCTCGCCTCCTTGGCCTTCTTATCCCTTCGCTTTTGAGCCTTGGACACACGCTGATTGGAAGGATGATCCGGCTCTTCTCCCTGCTCCTCGCTTTCCTCCTCATTGTGGACAGACTTTGCCGGCTTCTCCACCACTTGCTGTTTGATTTCTTCTGCTGGTGGCGCACTGGCCTCTGCCGCCTGAAGTTCTGCCTTGTGTCGCTGCTCCAGCTCGCCCTCCAGGCGGGCCATCTCCTCAAGAAACTCCTTTCGCTTGTTTTTATTGTTTTTCGGGGCATTCTTCTTCATGGCCTGCAGCTTGGCTTGAAGTTCTTTCCGTTCTCGACGATGGCGGGCGCCTATATCCTCCAGATTCACATCCTCCAGGCGGGCCTCTAGATCATGGATTCCTTCGTCTTCGCTGCCCATTTAAATTTATTTGATTATTTTTAAGAAAACTATGTTTTCACTTGATTTTGACCAAAATTCAGTTGGAGCTGGCACAACGCCGATATCAATATCGATAAGAAAAAGTGCTAGAATTTGAGATTTTCTTTGCTTCGATAGCAATATTGGCCCAGCACTATCGATTGTTTTTTAAAACTCATTCTTTATTTTTGAAATTAGTCATTTTAAATTTAAATTTTAAATTAAGTATGCAGTTTTATAAACCCACTAAAAACTAACATAAAACAGCTTTCCGAATTAAAATAAATGCTTTTTTGGCCTAGTTATGAGTTTTTTAAATTTTGATATTGCGAATATCTTAAGCTTAGTTAAAAATATACATCGTTTTCTGTAGAACAGAAAAAAATGAAATAAAATCCTGGTATTTGCAAAATTTTTCTCCCAATAATTACAAAAACATAATTTTAGTAACATGCTTTCTTTTTTTATCATTTATGCTAAACATACAAACGATTTAGAGCGAGAAACTAACTATTATGTGCGCTACCAGTAGTGAGGAATCGGCTCAACCAATTCCTGCCTTGGATACAACTTAAAACTTATCTAAACTGACAAAAAAGAAAATATAATTTTGACTTTTTTATATATATACAGGTAAAACTTTGTTGGCCAAAAATTTATGACTAATTTGCATGTTAATTGAATTATTAAGGATTTTTTAAAAACTGGCAAGCAAGCAGACGAACCACCAGATATTCTCTTCTTACAGTGCTATAACATTTTATAAATCGTACTATTTACAATTGGCCAGCGTCAGGGCGATGACTCTTAATTTTAATCCATTTACACAACGTTCAAACACAAGAGGCAACTAAAAACACGGGTTGTTTGCCAAATTAGAGGCTTCCTAAACATCCTTACATATAAAAGGTGATATTTACTTAGCCCCTAAAAGAAATCTACGCACAATGTCTCCTTCCTCTAATCGATATAGATACAACTCTAATGTTTCTGGTGAAGGCTAGGAATCAGCGACAACCCATCTTTACAGGCTCTTTGTGATATTTTGGAAGAGGCGGCGACCCCACCATGACTCCAAGTCAAAGGGCTTAAAATCCTGCAGCGCAGGACTAGGAGGCTCAACCCAAACAGTCGCTGTGTGTTGTGAGTTTGCCATGATGCTGTCCACAGGACTGGCGGCGCTGTCGTTGTTGTTGGCATCCGCCACTACTTTCTCGGCGGGCTTAGCGGATGAGCTGGCATCGTAGGGATTCTGCGCCACCAGCATGTTCCAGGCTGTCAAAATAAATTATTTATATTAGCTTTTTTGCAATAATAATACAAAGACATAGCTCATACACTCTTCTATTTTTATCCTAAAGATACGCAGACTTACAGTCATTTATGTAACGAATAATCTCCTCATGCTGCGGCGTTATCACCTCATCCTCGATCAGTTTGGTCGGTGCTATCCGCTTGGAGGCGAAACTCTGCTGGAACACTGGACGCGGTATGCTGCATTCATGAAAATTAAATAAAAGGTATTATAGTACATATTTTAATGACAATGGACGACTGAATTTCAACGAGGACGTCGTCGCACTTATGCAAAGTAAGCTCCCCGAGCATGTGGACTACGAAAATAAATCAGACGAGAAAGGGGGAAAATGGGTTCGACAACTTCCTACTCAGTTCTGGAAACGTGAAATGTATTACAATTCTGGCCTCGTGCAAATATTCATTAACCATTAATTTAAATCAGTTGTGAAATAAGTTGTTCTTGCACCAAAATTATAGTTATACATTTTAATTATTTCTTTATACTTAGACCACAATTAATATATATTTTCCCAGCTAACTAGTGTCAATGCATAACCATGCCGGCATGCAATAAATTATAGTTAAAATAAAAGGCAAATTGCGATATTAATCTGGGGCTATAACCCGGCCCTGAAGCTGATAGCGAAGCTAGCACTAGTGATAGCTGACTATCTATTGATTGACAAGTCATTGGTAGACCGATAACCGCGATTGTAGCCCTTTCATTGGTTCTATGTCATATTTAAATAAAAGAAATTGATTTTGACTAAGTTTTTAGAATAATTTTTAAATAAATGGTTAGATATTATTAATTATTATTATTAAATTTCAATTATTTTCTGTGAAACCCTTATTTTCTTCAAAGGATGTGATAAAATGTGATAATCTAATAAAAACCAACACAGGAAAGCTTTCCGAATTTAAATTAATGGTTTGCTTCCATTTTTGTTTTGAAATTAATTAGCATTGATTATTAAGTTATATGAGCATGAACTATCTACATGATTGTTGGGATTTATGTTCCACATATTAAGAAATTGACAGTAGCATCTAATATTTTCAGTAAATTAGTTATAAAATAAATATAAATAAATTAAAATAATATTGATTATTGCTCGTAATACATTAAATTATATGTGAAAATGACTTAATCCCATAAATAAAATGTGTAGAATCCATACCAATCTATAGCAGACCTACATCTTATGCTTCCTTTTAACTATTCATAGATCTACTTGGCTTTATAGATCCCTTATAAGATCAATGCTAAGTGCTCTCTACTCCCAAGTGCCAAGCATGCCCCACATCTCCCGCCAAAGTCGTGACGTAACGGTCGGTCGTTAGCGGAAAAGTCAATGCCTTTCAAAAGCAGAATTTAAATGAAAATGGAGCCGATAACCGATGCGACGAGTGCCTGCCTGACCCACGTGTTCTTCTAGCCAGCGTCTCCTAGGGAGCAATTAGCATGGCGGTGCTAGGTCGCCGCGGATTCCTGCGATAAAATGTCAAAGATAAGACGAGGGTCGCTAGCCCCGCCACTTTCCCCCCGCCTCCACACACTTTCCACACATGTGCTGCTGGCTGTTTGCATAAGCGGCCAAAGATTTGGATTTGGACGATGCCCTTACTTGTTGTGCTCCTCGGGGCTGTTCAGATCGAAGCTGCCATTCCTCCGGCTGCTCTCCTTGATGCTCTCGAACTTTTCAAAGTTTTGCGCCAGGCCTGCAAAAACGATGAAAAGTATGATGAAAATTATCAGCGTGCAGTGGAAAATGCCGGCAAAACAAAAAGTTAACAGCGCCAGAGAGCAAGAGCGGCGACCTACAGACAGAGAGAGAGGGACCGCCGAGAGAGCGTTGGAGGAGCGCGCTGGCAAATGTTGTGACATAACAGCTGGGCCATGTTGCCTCTCTGCAAGGGTTTTATTTTGTGTGCCTTCTCGAATAATTAAATGTTAAATTGTTACATGTTTGTTGCTGCACTTACCGCGACGCGATTTAGCAACTATTTTGCTGGGTCCCTTGTTGATCGTGTACATTGTTGTTGTCCTTCCTGATTCCTTTCGATTGTGTACAGCTTGTGTGGAGGCTGCTGTTGCTACTACTACTATGCTGATGATGTTTTTCTTCTGGCAACGAAATACTATTTTGCTATTTTGGCGACTGCCGTGCTATGTTTTTAGCATTCCCCACTTTGTCACACCTGACGTATATATCTGAGAGCTTGTTGTTGTTGTTGCAGTTGTTCTTGGGCAATCATATGATCAGTAGTGGCTCCCGCCGTCTCCTCGCCTCCTTCTTCTCGTCTGTCCGCCGGTCATCGTTTTTAGCGGTTACACAATACACAGTTAGCTCTGATTTCTTTCTTTTCCATCCGCACTCGCCGAATCAATTGATTTCATTCACTGGTTGGTGTCTCGTAAGCACAATCACAATCACACTCGGTTGCTCCTGGATGGGTTGACGTTTTATAACGTTCTGTGCGGCAGCGGCCGGAGCTCCAATGCAAGTGCTCCATTCGAATCGAAATAACGAAAAGTTAACAGACGCCATATGTTAACGCGTCTATGCGGCAAACTTTGCGATCTTCAGCAAGTCGGAATCGTTGTTTCATTAAAATTTCGTTCTGGGCTTTCATTTACTGTTCATATATACGAATGTTATTTTCTGTTGTTTGGCTTATTAAACAATTCCCTCAGAGTCCTTAATTTATGCTTATATTCCAATTTATATCCAACAAATCATAAATTAACTTTCCGCATAAACGATTAAACCGATACACGTGCAGAGAAACCATATGTTTCTGTAAGTGTGTACACACGCTCGGAGGCAGTAATTCTGCTTACTTGCGCGCGTAATTTTGATTTTATTTCTCCAATTTTAGAATGCTTAAATCGCTTTGTGTAAAAAAGGTTTTTGAGAAATCGCAAAATTAAAATGCATACTTTTCCAACGGATTTCAGCCTTTTATGACCGTCTTCCTAAAATGCATTGATATTTTCTACCTGCGTGCATAATTTTGAACGCATTAAAAAGGGATTAGCGGGGCTTTTCGGCGGAAAATTAAATTACGAGCAGGTAATACCATAAAATGACAGATGCGGGAAAAGATTAGCAAAGTACTTTCCACACGGAGTTTTATGTCATAGCCCTCAAATTGCACACCCATCAAGGCGATATAAATAGGGCCAAGGGCCAAGTGGAAGTCAGTAGCAAACCGTCAACGTCAAGCATCGTAATAACTTCCTGATCAACCAAAAGTATTCCGAAAATAGAAGAATCATGTCGACAACCAACAACGAAGCCAACCAATTACTGCAGCGTCTGAGTAGCCTGAAAATTGTGGAAACTCCCAAGGACCAGAAGGAAGTCGGCGATACTCGAGAATGCTACTCACTGGACAGCAAGAAATTCCAAAGGGTCCCCACCACCCCATGCAGCGGAGGACCGGGAAAGTTTGACACCGATTTAAAGAAACGTCGCAAAATCAAGCGCAACAACCGCATCCACACCTACGAGGCCGACAAACATTTCACCAAGGCCCGCAAATCTTTGAGCTTCTAATCGCAATAGGCCCCGATGTAATCAACATAGTCATAAGCAGCCATTTGATTTCAAATCAAATAAGTTTACTATTTTTTTCCCCCATACAATAATAAATATTTGCAATATAACAACGCTCCATTCTTTGTTTACAAATATGACGGCTATGTATCTGATTGTGGTCACACTGCTTCTGCTGGTAAGTGTGTCATCCTTGATAAAGGTCCTGAAAGTGCTGTATAATGGAAAAAATGTTACAGCTTGCAGCCCTGGCTAATAGCTGCTCCTGTGGCAAAGAGCCGAATTTTGAATGCGGATGCTCAAAACATCCATAGGAAACACAGTTTAAAATATAAAACACAAAAATTATCATCTATTCAACACATAATAATTCTAATATCAGCACGAGAAGATATTTATTTGAAAATCATAATCGATATATCGTTCATTATAAAAACATCGATTATTTTGCTGCTGTCAGCCCTGGTTTACAGCTGTTTTGTGGAAGCGGTGAACTCACAAAAACCCAAAAAAAGTTTTAATATTTCACAAATTAAAAGAACACAAATTAAATCATTATTAAAAGATGTCAGACACGGCGGTAACCAACGAGGGCAATTCCAATAGCAGTGAAGCAGGTAAATGTCAAATAATGGCTAATAGTAAAGCCTTATGTTTCATCCTATACAATGACGTGAAGGCTTCAGGTCTTCTGTGTTTTGGATATTTACGCAAATTTATGCAAACAATTGATTAATATGAATTATATTTACTCTGTAGCTCTTTTAGAACAGCAACAGCCGACGCCCGAATATATTCAACGTAAAATCTACTTTCTAGTGGATCACCTGCGAAAGTTCCATGCAGAACTCCCAGAGTAAGATAATTACTGACTAAGAACACTAATTTACACATACTAACTCCCATTACTTTACAGAAATCTTCAAACCCGCATCTCCTACGATTTACTCACCGAACTCGCCAACTGTGTCCTAAATGAAGGCATTTTCGTTATCGTCACAGCTTTAATGGAATTGCAACACGAGACGGAAAGACATTTGATTAAAATGCGAATGCAGGTGGAGAATGAATATGATATTGAGGTAGCGGGATGGAAAAGCAAGATCAAGGATCCCGAGGAGCTGGAACACATTCTGGGTCTAATTAAGATCAAGCACACCAAGAAGCTTACTGAATCGGACAAAAAGATTATTAATATTCTAGATCAAAAGGTGAAATATTGCATTGTTAATTAAGATAATGCCAATCTCGTTTCAGATAATGAATACTAATTATAATGCACCTCCAATAACACCGCAGGTAAATGATCAGCAATCCACTTTGCAAAAAGCCGGCGTACCGGGTTTCTATGTCACCGAAAATCCCAAAGAGATCAAAATACAAATGTTCTTGCTGGACTTTATTCTCCGGCTGAGTAGCCTGAAATACGAACCGAACAAATAACCATTAATGGTTAATCCAGAAGCCACAAAAGACTGCACTTGACTTGTATAAATTAGAATATTTAACGCAAATTAAATTAAATTATTAACCCTGATCAAATCTCTTCCATCTGTATGTTACGAAGAAACCTGTAGCGCTGCGCAATTGCCAATCGCCGAAGAATTGCGAGCGGAAGAGAGGAGCCTCGGGGCCGGCCACCCGCAAGAGATGCGGGGCGAACTGATAACGATAGTAGCTCGGCTCTCTCTCTCTCTTACTCACTAGCATAGAAAGCAGTGGGAGAGCCGGGGCCGGCCACCCGCAAGAGATGCGGGGAGAATTGATAACGATAGTAGCTCGGCTCTCTTTCTTACTCACTGGCGTAGAAAGTGGAGGGAGAGCCGGCGCTATAAATTGGAGCGATCCGTCTGCAGGTGCATCAGTTGTGCTTACAATTTCCAAAGCAACACATTAAAGTGCAAAGTAAAAAGAAAACATGTCTCTGACCATTACACAAAGTGTTTCGCATCCTGAGCTCAAGGATCTGGTAAGTAGTTTCTGTGATTTAATATAGGATCCTGTAATGGTTTATTTTTTTAATGCATCCTTTAAAAGCGATTAATAATTTATATAGCTAATTTTTAAAGCAAAATTCAATTCATGACATCAAACATTAAATTGACATTACCTAATTGGCTGCTTAAAGTTTCTTGAACTTTATACAAGGTCGAGTGTCCAATTTTGTTGCTTTATGTGCGCTTACTCATAAAAGCCAGTTTCCGTCATTTAATGTTTGAGAATAATTTAAGCCCATCCATGCTGAGCACACCTTTGTTGGCTAGAAGCGGAATGCGATTTGTTTTGGCCAGCTTCAGTTGCTTCCCAACAGCTGAGTCGTTTACACGAAATGTTCGCGCGTTTGTTTCGTAATTTCAAGGCAAGTTTTAGAGCATATAATCAGCATAATTTGAAGTGTTTTAGCAAATATTTAAGCAACTGTTTTAGTTTGTTGTGTTATAAACAGTTCAAAGCTCTTCCAGCAGCTACTTTTACTTTTCTTTTAAATGTTTTCGCTATTGACCTTGATTTTGAAATTGATTTTGCAATCGTATCTGTGAGTAAGAGAAAAAACTTAAGTCAGCTGTTCAAAGAGAGCTGCACTTGCAGCAGAGAGTGAGAGAGTGTTAACAGAAGAGTGTGTGTGGGACCGAATGCAAGCGGCATAATATTTTTTCACACACCGAACAAAGCCACCAAACAAGAAATACCTTTAAATAATTAAAAATCTCGCTTTTTACTGAATATTTATTTGTTTAAAATGCGCTGCTTGCCGGGCTATGGTTATGGCCTCACATTTCTGTTTCTGGTGTGGTTTAAATTACCAAAATATTGTCATTAAATCGGTTCCAAACTTTTACTCATACGTCATCGTTTTCTTCTTCTTCTTGCAGAGCACCGTTCGCAATGAACAGAAAGAGCTGAACATTTCGCCGGTTCACGATGTGAATGTGAGCAAGGCAACGGCCACCTTTGGCATGGGCTGCTTCTGGGGGGCAGAGTCCTTGTACGGTGCCACCCGGGGAGTCCTGCGCACCACCGTGGGATATGCCGGCGGTAGCTCCGATTTGCCAACGTACCGTAAAATGTAAGAGTCCGGAACGAGGGCATTAATCATCCTAACACGAGCATTTCTTTTTCTTTCTCCCCCATCGTCATCATCACCATTCCTACAATTCCTGCAATCCCACACTTCGACCCGGTAACTAATCCACGAATCTCAACAGGGGCGATCACACGGAGGTGCTGGAGATTGACTATGATCCCTCGATTATTAGCTTCAAGGAGCTGCTGGATCTGTTCTGGAACAACCATGAGTACGGTCTGACCACGCCAATCAAGAGGCAGTATGCCTCGCTGATCCTGTACCACGACGAGGAGCAGAAACAGGTGGCGGAGGCCTCCAAGCTGGAGGAGCAGGAGCGCCGAGCCCCGGAGGTTATCACCACTGAGATCGCCTCCAAGGAGAACTTTTTCCCAGCCGAGGCGTAAGTCAAAACGATTTCCTAGTGATTATATACAGGATGTTAAGCCTCCCCTCCTTTATCCAGGTACCATCAAAAGTATCGCCTGCAGGGTCACAAGGATCTGGCCTCCTCGCTGAATCTCAATACCAAGCTGCTGCAGACCAGCTATGTGGCCACCAAGCTTAATGGCTATCTGGCCGGCGTCGGAGGCATTGAGCAGTTCAAGGCTGAGGTGGAGACCATGGGATTGACTCCTACCCAGCGCCAGTACTGCAACTATCACGTGGAGCAGAACGAGGGCCAGGGTCTCTATTGCTGACACGGTCGCATGTGCATAGATGTTAAGCGTAAATCGTACACTTAGGGGGGGAAATTCTTTTTAATTTGTTTGCTTGTTCAAAACAAAGTGTGTATTATGTAGATTTTAAGTGGTTTAAAAAAAATATATAAATGCTTATATTTTTATTAATAATAAAACATATCTCAAAGTGATGCCTGTGAACTTGTTTTCTAGTGAAGTGTGTTTATAAGTTTATTTAAGTATATTATGCTTACAAGCATGTGTGGGCCCATGTATCAAGATTGGAGCCAGAAGTCTTATAAAATCATATACCGAATATTTTAAAGTTTGCATTGCAAATCTTAGCACTCTGTCTAAATTTTGTACTTTTGAGCACCTAGATTTTCTTTTTAAGCTCCCAAAAACCCCCAATTCTTTTTGTTTTTCTCTTTATACAAAATATATTTTTAAATTAAAGCTATAATGTTGATAATCTTGGACTTGTGCTTGCATCTGACCGATAAAAGACTATGCAAATATACAGATTCTACGTGATAACATATATAATTCAACTTGATCCATTTTATTTCCAACAAAAATAAGATTTTGATGAGGCAGACTAATCTCTGGAGTGATAAACAGCTTGCAAGTCATATAAAGTTCCTGTCCCACAAGGATCCTGCCTTATCGGTAGTAATAACAACCCTGATAATGATTTTGCTCGGTCATCTGTTTATTTAACTTTAATGAGTTTGCATTGCTGTCACAAAAATCCCATCAAAATTCTGGTGAAATACGTGTTATATGAGTGTTTTAATTAAATTGAAATATTTATTTTATAATTATATCATATATTTATATAATTGATCATATTAGATGTAAATAATGTATACATATGTCAGTTTAAAAGATAAAACAAAGTGTTACAATAACAAAAGACACAAACACAAAAATTTGTTTAAAAAAAATTAGTTTTCTAGGCCTTGAAACCTTATCAGATATATATTTATTTCACCATTAGTATTTCTTTTTGTGCTCTAAAATTTTGCAAACACTGAAATATCTTTCATCCAAGGACGGAACCAATGAAGTGACTGACCTCTTGAAGACTTTAGCACTATTTATTTTTGTATATTTCGTGATATTTGTGTGATTAGTTGAATAAATCGTTGAATCGTTAAAATCTATAAAGCTCACAAACCTATCAACAGCTTAGATCTAATCTTAAATGTTTCCAACTAATTTTAAGGTCTATAAATTAATTGCGTGACTGGTGACTAGCATAAATTGATCAGAAAATAGAAAGAAAGAAATGCACCTAGTCATATTCAGTGATCTGATTAGGAGGGAAATGCCTCAAGTGGTTAATATATATTTAGTAAATTTCATTAGATCAGCAGTGAAAATATAAATAAATTAAATATATCACTGAGTTCTTAGGAAAATGCTAAATAATGTGAATGTAATAAATATGTATGCTTCTTTTGATTAACAAAAATCATATAAAGGCAATATTAAAAGGCTCCTTTTTAATATTGTTTAATATGTTATACAAAGTGATATATTTATTATATTAAATTAGTATTAAGTCGATATCTAATTTATTTATTTACATACAGTTAAAGTTATAAACTACAGATGGGGTCAGCCATAGCTAATTTGAGCTAAATTTTAGAAAGTAACACAAGTGATATCTTCCCCTGCTGTCCCAACACAGTATAAAGATATAGATATAGTATATATCCCAGGCCTTCAACCCAAAACTTTGTGGATTTGACCGCTCTTTATTATTTTTGATTAGGAGAGAGAGCGTTCGACCACTCTCTCCTTTCCTTATTCTTCTTGCCATCTCTCTACTATTCCGACCTCTCTCTGAATGATCCAGTAATCACTCTCTCTCTCTCTAGCTGGCCCCCCTTTTGAGTCCCCCAGTCGCCCCCCACTTTCCCTTCTCCCACTAAGGCAAGCCGGTTGGCCGCGTGTTTGGCGATAAGTGGAAGTGATCGAGCGAAAATAGCGAAGCACTTTTTGTTTACAGCCAGCGAACGATTTAAAATGATTTTTGTTAAATCTTTTCTATATGAAAGGATGCAGGGAATAGGCTTAAACCTGGTCCAACTATAGTCCTTGAAGTGAAGTATCTGATTCTGAAAGAATCATAAAAATCGGTGAATTCCCTGAGGAGTGAGAAACTTAGTCGGTTTAACGGCCTCCTAAAAGAGGTATTTACTTCAGTTTCAGTTAGTATATAGCTTAAGGTCAGACCTACCCACTGACGAAATTTGATTAGAAAATACCCCATCCTTTAGTCCTGGCGAATTTTACAAGATTTTACGTTATAAGCTAGTCAAGTCAAGAAGAAGAGACAGACCCGCCATAGACATAACAAACACTAGAGACGAAGCGATCTCCCGCTTTCTTTGTATGGGTCGGCACGAGTAGATAGTGCTACTATATTAGGGGGGGCATCGGTGGGGGGAGTGCAAGGTGTACCCACTAATCGTATCAATGAGTTGGAACGAGTGTCGAGCGTTCGCGTGCACATGCGTTGCACAAGATTTCGATCACTCGACAAAGGGGGAACAGGAAAGGTCATTGGGGCATCCTCTGTCCTCTGTCCTACAATTAATGATCGGGGGAACAAGGGAAAAGGAGACATGGCTTATAAATATTTGCAAATCATTTTGTTTTTAATATTAATATTTCTGATGAGAGGGAAGTGACACAAAATTCGAATTGTCATTGTTTCCGATAAGGGTCGATGGGTGTTTTATAAGTAATTAATATAAATATACCTATAGGTTCTTTTAGTTTAAGATTAATAAGGTGGTTCCTTTAAATTTAATTATTTAGAGATAAGAGATTTAATTAATTTAGAGTTAAGCAGCTGGTTCATGGCTTAATTTAGGACTAAGGCTAGTATACCTGGCTGAATTAACGATTAAAGGTGTGATTCATGGCTAAATTTAATGCTATAAAAATCAAATAAATAGCTTAGGTATTTGTTATATTTATAATTTAAACATTTTCTAAGTGCCTTTAGTAATCTGATATAGTAAATTATAATCCTTTTGGTGATTACGCTTCATCATTAAAGGCTAATCGTTGCTAAGCCGAGTTAAGCTTGTCAAGGGTAAAATGATTGTGCGGATGGATCCCGAAGGCTAAATCCGTCTTATCTTTAAGTTGAAAGAAATCGTTAGCACTTAAATGGCAAAGAAAGCCCTAATCGGTAACAGGTAAAAGGCGAGATCATTAACCTCCTTAAAATAATAAAAAACAGTAGATTAACGAAAGTTGGTACCAACTTTACAAAAATTTATGAAATTCTTTAACTTAACAGAGCGGTAAATTCAACTTCTGTTAAGGAATTTATAGATACTTAAGAGGTAGTATAACCTAAACGATCTCTATACTATATACTATATACTATATTAAATTTGTCATAAAAAACCACTTATATTCGTTCTAAATAAAAAAGTAGATGGGAAAGTGAGATATTTATGTACTATCTCTCTATTATATTTTGACCTAAACTCTCATATTGAAATATAATATAGAATAAATGTAAATTACACAAGAAATATATATAAATATGTAAGAACAAGTTACATATTATCTACATTATATAGGAAAGGTTTGAAACTCAACTGATTTTTGTAATATGATATTTTGTAAATATTTTCTATAAAACATATAATATATAAAATAAAATAAGTTATACATTTATTATAGTTTATATATATATGTGAAATATTATATTTCTTTAAACTAATATATTGTAAATAAATTATAATGCTTTTTCAAAGGAACAATTTTATATATTGCAAGTACAACCTATAAATATATTCATTTAATCAAACATTATTTAATGATTGACAAACTTTATTATATAATACCTTTTATTACCTATTTAAAATTTTAAAATGTATTAATTTAATATTGGATAACTATTTAAATAATTCAGAACAATTGCAACTAGCGCTTATTTGAACCGTAAAATTAGTTGCTGAAAAATTCTACATTTTTATTTTTTATATTTTTTTAATACCTAAAACTCCTGCTTGCATAAACTAAGATATAAGTTAAATATACTTAATTTACATAACCCTTTCAAGCCTTATTTAAATAGTTGGCTTGGATCTGTGAAGACTTTATTTGGGAGACGCATCTGGGAGACTACAACCGCCGTCAAGATGAGATGCCTCAGCTTCATCCCTCTCCTAATGGGTAAGTTGAAAATGCAATAAATCAGGACTTTTCTATAACTATATAACCAATATAACTTCCCCTTGTAGCTCTCATTATTTTGGTGAGTAGTGAAGACTGCGAGGATACCTGTCCAGGTGACTTTGATATCCATTGTGCCACTGATGGCACTTGCTATCACCTTGCTCTGAGTGCTTGTTCGGCCAAAAAGCAGTCATGTTATCGCGAGAAAAGGGGATTGCCAGGTAAGTATTAAATATATTTCAAATATTTTAAGGAATATGTGCCTTATAGATTAAAATTAATATAATATTTTAGCCTTCACTAACATCCACAGAGGATATTGCAGCTGGGGCTTGCCTAGATGCAAAACTTACAAGGACTAGTTCTTGGATATATATTGAGTTCAGTGAAATACAACTTTATTATTAAAATAATTTTTAGTATTTTTCTCTCCATAAACAACTATAAAGAGCACGGCAAAAATCTCCAAAGGCCTTTCGTAAAAAATAAAATCCATGAAGTACAAAGCAATCTGTGCTTATAAAATGTATCCCACTTAAAAGACATTTTATAATTTTATTAATTTATTTTATTTGATATTAGAATTGTTGATAAATCTAACGTAAATGTTTATTAATGGCACAGAAAATGGTAAAAAATCACAAAACCCTAAAACAGATCTCTGACAACCTGCCAGTCATTTATATATAGCATACTTAGCAAAACTTAGTATAAATCTTAGAGTAAAGCATACAACAGGGGGAAGCACTGTGATCGAGGGAACATACTAGACGATGGTTCAGATCGCTTTAACTATAACCGCAAGGTTAGCCGTCTCTGGGGTGGTTTCTGGCGTTCCTTTGCCGCTCGATCCTTGCGCAGGCGCAGAAGCTCCTCTGCCCGCAGTTCCCGCAGCCTGCCAGGTGACAAATGCAGCTCCAAATTGATTTTAGACTCCAGTTTGGGAGATCGTCGACTTATCACAAAGGCACTGGAGTCCTGGGCAAACAATTTTTGCTTTCGCAATTTAACACAGCGTTTCGGGGTCTCTGGGTCAGAGCCTGACCCCAGCCCCGATCCCGATCCCTCTTTCTCTGCGGGAACGGAGTCGTCAACCTCTATTGTTAACAGTTCCTTGAACATATCCTCGACGGCGGTGAAGTACAGCGTGGAATCGGAGGCCATTGTGAACCTGATGCTGGCTGACGGGCAACTGAAAGCCAGAAAGTGATTGAAGCCAGTCAAGGGATATTGCACAGACCCCAGACAGGGTTTCAACCCTCGGACCAATGATCCTGGCTACCTACCTGATCCCTAACTAATGGTATACACAAAAAAAACTAGGAAAACAGCTGGTTGAAAACATTGGGAAATGTATGTAATGAGGGGTTTCCCTGCGGGCCGTCTCCCTCTCAGGGTTTCCTTTCTGTCTTTGTTCAAAGAAAAACCTGATATATACGAACTTTTGTTAGTTGTATATTATAATATTAATTGTAGTATGAAATTTTGACTTAATGAAGCAGGACTGTAGCTTATTTGTCATACCGGAAAAGCTAGCTGGAAAGCACACGCAGTGACTCACATTTTTCCACACAAATTATAATTATTATTATCAACAAATAACCAGCCAAAGACCAGACCTCTCTTTAAAGCGCATAAATAGCTCATTCAATTGCGTTGAGCCTCCAATCTATTAGATAAGAAAAAATCCCATTACGAGCCTTAGATTAGATTAAAACAACGCTTTGGCCTGATTCAGTTTTGGTATCGGTTTCCGTTTCGGTTTCGGTTTCGGTTCGTTTTCGAATTATTATTATTAATTTAGCCTATAAATAGTATATAAATTCACATCCACAGTTTTAGTATTCCTTATTAAAATAATCGCGTATGCTGCGCTTCACAATTGGTGCCATCTTGGCCATTTGTTTCTGCACCTCATCGGTGTCCTTATCCTTGTGATAGAAGACTGTGAAGTAGACAATCAATCCAATAACAACGATCAGAAGGAGAGCGGAGAAGATGATGCTCATAAGCATTTTGCAGGCGCAATTGCAGCAGCTGAAAGGATATAGAAGAATCGAGTTAGAAGATTCTAAATAGATCATATATCATTAGGGAAGATATTTATATATTTTTCTACCTTTTACAAAAATATATTCTTTCCAAAACAAATATAGTTAAAACAAATCTGTTTTTGAAAGTTTTAAATAATCCTTAGAAGCTTCATCCATGCTATACCGGAAATGACTCACAATAACTTTAACGTTTAAGGAAAAATTTAGCATTATTATAAGCAAGTTTCTAGTAAATAGTATATATATCTTTAATATCCCCATTAACACTTAAGTTAAGAATCACAAAAACCTTTTCCAAGAAACTAAGACCTCTTGGTATATAGATTACCTCAACCTATACCCAAAATCCTTATCGCAAGTGTTCTCTTCCGGTGAAGAAGGCATCCAAAATTCAAAAATGGGACTTAGATATATATATAGTTATAGATAGATATCTTCCATAATGATCAATCATGAGTCACAGGATGGATGGATGGATGGATGGATGGAAACTTACCAGCACACAACTTTGCCGGGGCATTTCAGGCATTCACAGAGAGCGTTGCACATGGTGATATATTTGACGGTTGAGGTGTTAGATGTACTCCAGTCGAGGTTTTCCGGGATCGCGTTGTGCTATTGACCAGCGCAAATTACCAACTGAAAGGGCTATGAGTGCCATTGGAGCATTTCGGGGCGACAGGTGCTTAGTATCGAAAGCTTTAATCATATCGGCTGGGTGGGAAGAACAATAAACTGATAACGAGCCGCGGTTGGTTATAATTAACGCCATGCCAGGCTGTGACGATAGCGCTCCGAGAGATATTGGAAAATAGAGCTTACACTCTTTTTCCCGTGAATGTGAATTTCATGTCTTGAGAGGAAAATAAGGCATCATAAAATTACAATCAATTCGATAATAGAATTATTTTTTTGTTTGGTTACGGCCTTCATAATACCAAAGATATCCATAAACTTGGAAAAGTATTATTAGTGACGCAATACCGAAAACTATGCCACCTAATACCAGGCGCGGATTCTTCACCTTGCACATGTAGTGTCTGGTTATTAAAAATGTATATTAAAAATGAATACTTTTAAAAATTACACCAATAATTTGTACTTGTATAATTTTTATAATTTTGATTAAGATAGCAAAGTGTATGGGGAGACAGTCCCTGACAAAGACAAATGGCTTAACAAATTCGGAAGCAGATAGGAGACCCTCGGTCTAGATTGATTAAAGACAAGTCACAACACAACATTGTTTCTATAAAATAAAGGTTGTTTTTCCCAGAAAGTGACTTCTATTTTTAAACTATTATTAATCATGAAAGTATATGGTTCTTATCAATGATTAAGCCCTGATACTAGGTACTCGTAAACTAAAAACTGAAAAACGCTTCGGGGATTTACTCCCTCTATCCTTTTGGCAATACCCAATGCTAAATTGCTAGGCAATCTTAAAAAAAAAGGTAACAATAAAGCTTCAAAGCTCCGATAAGTAAATTTTTATTGGCATGGTACTTTTTTTTCG
Source organism: Drosophila bunnanda (assembly GCA_035046265.1). Classification (NCBI taxonomy): domain Eukaryota; kingdom Metazoa; phylum Arthropoda; class Insecta; order Diptera; family Drosophilidae; genus Drosophila; species Drosophila bunnanda. The sequence goes on from JAWNOB010000075.1 coordinate 14,293,954, forward strand.
AAATAAATGGTTTTTGGTAAAACACTTAAGGTAGGTTCAGTTAAAAAAAATTTCATGCGAACTTAATCATTGAAGAGAGTCATTAAATGCGAACATTATAAACTTGATTATATTTTATGAGAACTGTAAGATTTTCGGGTTTCTTTATAAGCGGAAAAATAAAAACCATAAATGTTATTGTTTGATGAACACGTGTGGAGTTGTAAAAGAAAACTGAACAGCCTTAAGAAAATTAAAATGAGTCTGCATTTTACTTCATTCTATAGTAAGTAGTGGTCTGATTTTTATATAATTTCTAGATTAACTTCATATTGCCCTAATTTCATGTAATATAATATTTTGTATTAAGATTTAGGAAGTATTTCATAATGTGTCATAGTACATTCATCCCAAATGAAGATATTAGCATTATAATTATAATACCTTCTTCAGGGAAAGACTTTAAATTTATAAAAAAAAATCTACAAAATATGATTAACTTTATTCCACTGACATGACTCATTGGAATGGTAAATTAGTTTAGAACCCAAATTATTTGAAATGAACTTCTTGTGAAACCCGGCAAAAACGTAAACATTGAAAGACTCACGAAATTGAGTTCCCATTAATGCAGGTCGCCATCGATATTCAGGTTCTTTCACGATATCCGACACCAAATGCTGAGGTAAACAGTTTAATGCACTTCTTCGTGCACTGGCTTACAACGTAAGCACACCACTAGCTCCAGAGCTCCCTGGCTCAGTGTAAAATCGCGTTTAAAGATGGCCACATCAGTTGTCCTCGTCGCCTGCCTGACGCACTTCATCGCAGTTACCTCGACATTCGCCTGGGAGCTGGCCGAATCCGGCTTGAACGAGTCCAGCTACTATGTGCGGCATGTGTCCATGCACTACTCCCGGGTGTTCCTCAGCGTAAATGTGGAAAACAATGTGTCGCCGACTTTAATTGAAGCGCAGTGGCCGGTTGCTTACTTTCCCATGCCCACTGTGGTCTTTCCTCGTCCGGATGTTCATGCGAATGGAGATCATTCCGATTGCTCGAAGTTGCAGCAGGCCCACTGGTCCCAGGTGGATGGACTGAATCGGTTGTGGGTCATGGACACAGGATTCCCTGCCAGCAAATGTTCACCTCGGCTATTTGTTTTCGATCTGATTCGCAACAATGCAGAGCTCTTGAGGATCGACTGTGGACAGTATATTGCGTTAAACGTCACTGAATCTCTGGTGGTGCATATGGGGCCCAAGCTGGGACCAGGCTGCGAGCAGGAGCGTCACATTTACTTTGTCCTGGGTCATCACGTTCCCGAAATCCTGGCCTACGACATCCTGGAGCAGACCTGGCATCGGCGAACATTGACGAGCCACAAGTTCGAGAATATGAATCAGTCGTTTCCCATCCAGCCAGTGGACTTTACTTTTGGTCTCCAAGACGAACTCATCCTGGCTGGGGAAGATGGTGAACTATACAGCACAGTGGATAGGCTGGAAATAGATGAGAATACAGACGTTATTAAACTCAATCACTTGGGCAGTCTCCTGGGCAGTAGCCGCAGCATGTTAATGGATACCTCCGGCACCTTGTACTATGTAGTCCCCAAGTTTGGAGCTGTGGTGCGTTGTGCTCAGCTGGAAAACATCACGGCCGAGGGCAATGAAATCATCTATCTGACCTCGAAGAACATTCAGCAGATATTTTTTGGGTTCAATGCAGCATTGTGGGTGCTCAGTGATCGTGTCTTAAAGGCGCAGGACATGTGCTTTCCAAGCTATTAGCTATTCAGTAAATTAAAGTAGAATTAATATTTAAAAACATTCTCGTAAATTAATTTATACATTAACTCAATACAAAATACCTCCACATATTATTATGTTGTTTATGTTGTTTATTATTATTCGTTTCGTCTGGCTTGGTGATGTGTAATTCGTTCGTTCGTTTTGGTTTTGATAATAATTTCTATGAATAGTTTATGTTCCACATAAAAAACAAATTAAACTAATGGCTAACAGTTTGCTTATTCAGATAACCCATCAAGGCCTGCAGCCGCTTCTTAATATTCTTCTGATCGTCCAGGGTGCAGCCGAGGAGCACGCTCTCGAACTTCTTGTCTATGGGACCCATATCGGCCTCGGGCACAGTGTCCATGTGTCCAGATGGATCCATTGAGCTGCTGCAGCAGGCATTTAAGTACAATTGGCAACGCTGACGTGCTATGACGGGATCGCCCATTTTGATCATGGTATCGATTAAAGCATTAATCTGGCTAAGTGAATCCTCCTGAGAATTGTCGCGCACAGTGCGTACATTTAGCTCCACGGTGCCCAGGCGTGAGCTGACGCGCTGTATGTACAGCATGATTTCCTCACGCTCAGCTGCAATAAATATATAATTTATAAATCCATTAGACGTAACTCTGCTATAAGCTATTTAGGTTTTTTAAGTAACTCTTTAAAAGTTCTTCCAAACACCTTATTATAACAAGATACACAACACCCATACATATTGCCATATGTGGCCGATTATAGAACTTTTTAACAACAGTTTAAGATAGTCGTCTGGCTTTACACATCTTGTAGTTATAAGGCCTTTTGTTCTCCTCATTCTTTCTCTTACCTTCAGTCATATTCTGCATCATCTCATTGCTCTTGATAAGATCCATGGACATCAGTAGATAGTCTTTCTTCTCTTGCAAGTTGAGTGCATCTTTGCGCAGCTTCTCCACACGTGCATCCAGCTGATCCAGTATATTGACAAACCTACAAAGAGACACCAAAAGATTAGTCACAGAACGGAGCTATTATGATTATGATTATTACCTCTCGCTGCCGTTATATGGTCTGTTGTCACATCATGTCGGTTAGGTGTTGTATTTGTTGTTAAGATTCATGAAACGAAAGACAAGCAATGTTAGATGGTTAGATTTGGCTCGACGACTGTCCACTTATAGAGACTACGTAAAATTATAACCAGAATCGAGGTCTACGAAACGAGGCGCTCGCACAACGCTTTTTTACATTTTTGTGTGTTGTGTGGGCGTCCGTTAGCAGATAGTTTTTTTTTTTGAAGCTATCACCATTATTGATTTGTTATTGGAACAAAAAGAAATTGAATGAAGAAATAATAATAGCTAAGAAATTATAGGTAGTGCTTTCGCTACGTTGGTTGTTTTAAGTTTTTTCTTGTTTCATTTGGTTTTATGTAGGATTGATTGGGAATAACAACCTGTCCAATGCTCTACTGTCGTCGACCAGTCCATAGCTGCTGTTACTGCCGCTCCCGCCACCATTCCCACCAACCGATCCTGCTGCGGATGAGGAGGCGGACATGGCACCAGCTCGGAGGCCTTGCAAGTAATCGAAATTCATTGATGACTCCGAATTGTAGGCGCTGGGCGAGATCTGGTGCTGATGTTGATGATGACTATCGCTGTTGTGCTGCGCTAATGGCGCATCAACTTCCATATCCTGCGGCTCCAGATTCTCCAGAGTGATTTCGCCAATTTCCGGCTGATGGTGTGTTTATTGCCTGCCCTGAATCGACGGCTGCCTACTGCTTAATGTTTTTGGTTTCTTTTTTGTTTCACACTGCTGCTGGCTACCTTTTTTTGGAATGTCTTTAAGCTTTTTCTGAGTGGGTGTCTGTGCGGAGCAGTGTGTGATATTTCTTTGACGTTTGTTTGTTGCTCTTATTTATCTAACTCTTTTTTGTTCAATTTTGTTTATTTGATTCACATCGCGCATACACACGCACACGTGGGCAAGCAGGCTGCAAGAAATAGAGAGGGGGGAACGTGAATGCGGAGAATTCAATTACCTATTATCGGCCTGGGCGTCCGACCAGTAGACACAATAGCCATCGTTGGACTCTGGAGACTCCTCCTCGTCCGGGAACTGGGGCAGTAGCGTTGGCCCCGTGGGCGGCTGTGGCGGTGACTTCGAAGGCGGTGGCGTCGGGGGTGTGTCTTCCTCGCCGCGACGTCGCTTGCGGAAAATACCGCGTAAATTCTCAAACATTTGGACCGATGGTCGACTGGAGGATTCTCGAGAAGATTCCAGTCACTTCTGACCTAGCCACCTGCAGTTTCTGCAGCCCTTTTGCCTCAATTGAAGTCTGGAAGAGATCGTTGGTTGGTTGCATAGATTACCTGCCGCCTTTGGACGTGGACTTTCGAATTCAATTTTCCCAGAGACCGAAACACAAAAAAAAATTTTATTGTTTTGAGTTTTTTGGGGTCTGGGGGTTTAAGTGGTGACAGAAAATTCGATATTCTTATATTATTCACTTCCCTAGAGATGGGCAATGAAAAAACATCGATAGTCGCAGCTCGATAGACGTGCAAGACCTTTTATAACCGTTTAAATACGTAAGCTGCCGCGGTTTAATTTCTAATCCATTAAGATTTAAAAATCTATCTCAAATAAAATTTAAAAAAAAGAAATAATACATATAAAGCACAAATGTGTACTTATACGATGGTAACTCATCGATAATTTTGAAGACTATCGCGAAGTGTTACTTACAAATCGTGTGGTCAGACTGTTTCTGTGTTTTGAAATTCGATACCAGTGTGTACACAAAGGTGAAATTATTTCAATTGGCGCCAAAATTGAAGTTTCTGAATTATAACTTGTAATTATAATTTATAAGTCTAAAATAAATATGATTTCTATTTTATTAACGGTGACAAATTCAGATCACGCACACACAACGCCGTTCGGGACCATTGACAACTTTTCGTGGCAATATCAAAGAAATAGTAGAAGGGACACTGCTGCAGGCTGGCATGACCCTTCACGCAATAGATGAAGAACTCGCAGCGCTGCATATGCGGGTACAAGTGCTGACCGTAGGCCGGGCAATGGATGAGATCATTCGAAATCACACCGCCCGGGTTATAGTTGGAATTACCATTGGACGGCCTCTGTTCCTCCTGCTCCTCCTGGGCCCCCAATGTACACTGAGCTCTCTCCGGAATATCGCATTTGCCGGTCATCGCATTCCAGTGCAACTGAGAGCTGCACTCCTGCAATATAGCCTGTCCGTAGTAGCAAATGTAATATTTGCTGCAGCTGCTCGAGCTGCCGACATAAACAATTCGATCGCTGGACTGTTGCTGTTGCGTTTGTGTAGCAGCACAATAAGTGGCAGCATCCGTGACCATGTTGTTAAGATCACTGTCATCAGTTCCGCCTCCGCCTCCGCCTCCGGATGGAGTGCCATTGTTTGTGCCATTCCTGCATCTCACATTGCCAGCAGTATCGCAAAGTCGGCTCTCGGAGTTAAAGAGCATAGTGGGTGGGCAAGAGGCCAGGACAGCATCACCATTCTCCACGCACAGGTAAAACATATGACAATCCTCCAGATGCTCCACAAATTCACCAACCAAATGATTGGCACAAAAGCTTCCACCGCTCTGACGTATGGTCACCGAATTTGTGGGCTTCAGGAGCCGCCAGTCTCCTCTTTGCGCCAGTGTTGAGGCCAGGAGCCAGCTCATCGTTAAACAAAAAGCTATAAAGAAAGGATAAACTCTTATTTTAGCTCCTTCTTTGGAAATCACTTAATACTAACCTTTATTATATAGCATCATCGTCTTAGTTCTTTGTTCATGTGTCAGAACCCAGTAAAGCGCAGTTTTATTCTAATTTCGTAATGCCTGAAGAGCTTGGCATATATGCCATACAAACGGCGCCATCATCAGTATCAGAAAATTAACATTTTCAAATGCATGTAAACGGAGTTGATAACGCTTCTAGCCCATATCACTATTCTTATTTCGTTTTTGCCAAAAAAAAGAACGTGGCTACCTCGATAAAATATCTCATTTTGGCACTAAACTACATCTCTAATGCTGCCTGCAGTTTTTAATTTAAAACTGGCGAAGAGAGAGCAGTGATTAGCCTATATAGATATTTCATAAAACGATAAGTATTGTCCTTGTAGGAAAAAAGTATATCATATCGGTCAAAGAGTTTCATTTCCTATTGAACTAGTTGAAGGTTCTAACAACTACTTCTTTTTTGCAGATGTTTTGGTTCCAAGGCCTATATCTTTTTGCAGAAGATATGAACAAAATGTCATAAATCACACATACTTTTGATAAAGTTGAAAATGATTCAAGGTCGAATGGGTCTAGGTAAAGTAAAAGGGGAAATTTTGAATTATTACTCATTAGGGAGTATAAAGTTGAAGTAATTTAACGAGGCGACAGAATATATCATATGTGCATATAGCACTTTTCCTTCATTTATATATAAGCAATTTTAATGTGTTTTAATTCAGTCTACTAGTAGTAGCTTTATTTCAGTATTTGGAAAGCCACAAAATCTAAAGTATTCCCAGAAAATGATCTTATCTAAATCCCTACAGATTTGAAATTGCAGTTTTTTGGTTTTCAATTTTCGAATTATTTTTGAGTGCTTGTCTTTATTATAATTTCATTTGCATTTGGACTTTGTTATAGCATTTAGCCTGACTTAGCGCTACACAGGATCGCTTTTCGTAATCCCATCCATAGAAGAACGGGCACTGCTGCACTATCAAATACCCAAGACGACACTGATAAAAGTAATTACAATTGTCCGCATGGGGATAGACATCGATGGTATTGCGTTTGCATTGCTCTCTGGGATTAGATGTCATCGTCTGTAAATGTTTATTACTTTATTAATAGCTTTATAAATAGCATAATGCTTATTGTAACCCACCATGCATTTGACATTTTCCGGGTGATCGCATTTGCCAGTGCGGGAATTAAAATGCAAACTGGCAGCACAGCTCATGGGCAGCGACTCGCCACGATAACAAATATAATAATCAGAGCAGGAGTTCTGATTTGGCAATAATACGATTCGGCTTTGATTATCCAGTTGGGGACACATATTGCCTACAATAACGTCGATACTGGGCGATATAACTGACGATGGAGTGGTCCCAGTTTCATTACTTGATGGACGCACAGTAACAACTGCCGATGTGGGTGCCAATGTGGAGTTTACCACTGCAGAAGTTGAAGAAGGATCCACGGAAGCATCAGGAGCTTCGGAATTAACTTCCGTAGAGTTATTGGCATTATTGTCTGTTAATGCCAGTCCCGTGCGGCAATCAATATCTCCCATTGGCTCACACATTTCCATATCGGGGCTGAAGTATTCGCCGTCCTCACATTCACCATCGTATGAATCATCGCCATTGCAGAAAATGTAATGGGCGCAGCTCTTTGGTGAGGTAATGAATGCTAAATTAATCCCGTCATTGCATTCCTCAAATACATCCGCCAGGCACAGGCCCAGGAATAGGAACGATATTAGCAAGGATCCAAAAACTGGGAGCATCTTCTCTGGCTCGATTCGTAAACTAAACTGAGTCGATGGGGAACGTAGCCTTCAACGTTTTCTTTCCATCCGAGTTCGGTTCTTTGGCTTTTATCAGAAATTAATTTGCTTAAGAACACGGTTCATTATCGACTTTATTACAGAGATACCAAGATCAGAAATTGGTTACAAATGTAAGCCCGATGAGCGATACGGTTTCGTTGAAATACACTGTCCCTGAGTCACATCAAAATGAAAATTCTGAGGGCATTGCTGTAGTAGAAGGTAGCCAGAAAGACACTGATAATAGTAATTGCTATTTGCTGGATACGGATAAACTCCGTTTTTCCCACTAGTCCTGCAGATCACATGGATATCGTTGCTCGGTGTGGGAGTGGTGTTTGTAGTTGAAGTTGAAGTCGAAGATGTGATGCTTTGAGTGGTTGTGTTTTCAGGCTTTGGCTGTTCATCTGGTGTGGTCGGTTTTTCCGTGGATGTGATAGGGGGCAGTGGTTTTAAAGTTGTTACTTCCTTTGGAACTTCTGTAGTTATGTCCTCAATATAACACTCTACAGGCTCCCGACAATCCCCGTTGCAATAGTAAGAATCATCTCCATCACAATGAACGAACTCACTGCAGTCCAGATTTGGGTTAGACACTTTGTTGATAATCACTCCTTTGCATTCTTCAAGAAAAACCGCCCGCACCTGGTGAATGCCAGGTGACAGGCAGGCGAAGACAATCAATAGCTGCCACATATAGGCTTGCAACTGTCCCATCTTCCCGATCAGAGCCTTCTTTATAGGTGGTTCGTTTAGCTTGCTTTTTGCGATAAGACTCTCTCTTAATTCAGTTTATTTTCTAGCTATAATGATTTTTACTTGACATGACACAAGAGGCTTAATTAAAAGTTCTTCTTTTTTAATTTGTTTCTTGTTTCCAGCTCTTTATTTCATTGTACAGTTGACGCTGTTTCGTATAAGGCCACCACATGCTCCAGTTTCGGCATCAAATGCATATCCAAAGGGACATTGCTCCACAAGTAGAAAGCCGTCCACACAGTAATAGAAGTAGTTACAATTTTGTGGGTAGCTAAACCTTTTGGTTACACCTTGATGACACTGACGTCGCACATCCGAAGGTGAGGCGGTAGGTGACGGTGATGGTGTTACGGGTGTTGTTGTTATATTGGGTGAAACCGTGGAAGTGGAAATGTCCAAATTAGCGCAAGTGAAATTAGTGCTACAAGTCCTGTTGTCCGAGCAAAACATTGAGTCCTGGCCAGAGCAATTTATGTAGGCATAGCTACAGTTGGGCCGAGTATTGTTTATTAATCCATCGCGATTATTACATTCTGTAATGTTTAGGCCATTAATACCACAAGCGACGACTATAAGGCCGTAAACGATCACGAGGTAGTCTAAGCGCAAAGATTTCTGCATTCTCGCTCTCTGTGTGGTGAGTGGAGGTTCGCGCTAAGCTTTTTATAGCTCAGCCCAAAAGGCAATCAAGGTTTTGTCTTATAAGTTATATTTAATTAAGACGTCTCATGTTGCTACAATCTTGTAACTTATCAATAAATAAAGTCCGCTTATCAGCTAAATGTAGACAACACCCCTAAAAGTGATGATGAGTTTGGGAGTTTCCGGCCTTAAGTTCGTCGGGAGTTTCCGTAGCATTTCGCCACATTTATCTGCACACAACTCCTTCGCTCAATATCCCATCCGTAGTAGAAGGGACACTGTTGCAAAGTCAAAAAGCCTTTAATGCAATAGTAAAAATAATTGCATTTGTCCGGATGCGGAAAGAACTCGGTCATGTGGGGCAGGCACTTATGATCTCGCGGATCTTCCAGCTGCAAAAAGCATTCCGTATAATTACAAAGATTGATATAAATCTTGAATCTTGAATTGAAAACCTACAGCACACTGAACGTTCTCCCGGTGGTCGCACTGTCCGGTTAAAGCATTGAAGTACAACTGATTCGTACAGTGCATTTCTATGGCATGTCCGTGATAGCATAGATAATAGTTGGTGCATGATTCGTTGCTGGGCATCATTATAACCTGACTGGGATCATCGCTGATCGGACAGTTTGGCTTTACAACCGGTGCAATATTAAGGAAATCCACTTCCGTAGGTGCCTCTGTTGTAGGTTCCGTTGGCTCTAGAGTGGCTGGTGTCACCACCTCCTCCTCATCCTCGGGCTCAGGTTCAGGCTCGGCTGGTTCATCGACTTCGTCCAGAAAACACTGCACATTGGCAGCCACATCGCAGCCCCCAGTCTCGGGATCAAAGTATTCACCTTCATCGCAGTCGCCCTTTGATGAATCCTCGCCCTGGCAGTACACATAGGACTGGCAGCTATCCCAGCTTTGGACAAATGACTCGTCTTCTACCCCGTCACATTCATCGAAGTGTTCGCCACTTGAATGCTGACTCCACAGGAGCAGAGTGCAGAGGTAGATCAAATATTTTGACATTTTGTTGGTTACGGCTTGAATGTTCTACTGAGGCAACTTGCTTGTTTCACCATTATATTTATGCCCGAAAAAATCACAGTCGACATGCATTTCTTTTTAGTCTAATTGAGTATCATTTTATCAAAGAGAAGGAGACCTTCAAGATAACTCTAGACCGTGCGAGGTTCATTGTATTACAAAATATTCTGGTCTCCGTGAATCACATGGCCAACTACAGCATTCCTCTCAGCCTTTTAAGACTATCTTCCATTATGTCATCATCGTTTTCTTGCAGAATCGACATTACAGCGGTCGTCGATGGTTCCACTTATTATTTTGCTGAATGTGTTTACATAAGCCGCAAAACTTTAAAATTAATATTCAATATGCTCTCACATACAAAATACACAGGCACACACAAAAAAGCGTGAAAAAAGAGACAGCGCAACAGAAATCATTGACCTCAACAACAAACGCCGCATTGGCCGTATTTTGTTTATGGATAGCCAAAAGACGTTGAGGCCAGGCCAGAAAATATGTTTTTGGGTTAAAAATAGACTCGACTTGAAGTTACCCTAAAGTTATTATCCATACAATCATTTAAGGAAGCGATATGACAAGCGTTGAAGATGTGAAGTACGCTTGTTTCCTATTATAAACTCAAGAAATAATGTAAGGTGACTTAATGTTTATGTAAATACCTTTAGTTGTACACAGCTTATAGTGTTGTTGATTAACGTGATGGTACAGTACTTCCTTTGTCCTTTTACAGATCTTACCTTTCACTCACTTCAATTTAAATTATAATACTCGATAGTATAGTGATTATTATCCCACTTACCCCACTCTGTCGATGTAGAGTATTAAAGCTTCGATCTGTCATTTCTTTTTTCCGCTCTCCAGCATTTGTTATGATATAAATCACACGAACCTGCGATTTGCCCGGGGTGTATTTCTTCTTTGGTATTCGTATTCCTTTCCATTATTTGCACCATCATGGCGGACACCATTGAGTGGATCGATCCGATGGACGGACGGTAGAATTTGCACAAAATCTAATTTATTGTCAAGCATTTCCAATAAGACGATAAGACAGAAATAAGCACTGGTCTCTGTCGGTCTATGTTGGTTAACTTTATCGGGCACCTGTAAGAGGAAAAAAATATAATAAATAAGAAAATAAAATCAACAAGAAGCACAGGTAGTGAGTTGAAGTAAATTCTCTTTCTGAAATTGTGTTTAAACAAGTGCAAACGTAACCAATCTTTTGTTGTTGCCATACAGTCAGTATTCGTTCTTTATTATAGCCCATTTCTTATAAGCGATATTTGCTTTAAATGCAATTGACAGATGGGGACAGAACGGATGACGGGGAAACATCGATCGAGCCAGAACAAAAGACTGGCTCAATGCACATGACGAGACAAGTCGTAGCGCTGACGTTGTGGATTCAGTTGTAACGACAACGACGGCGAAATGTCTGCGACGTTGCGTATGTTTACACACCGATATAAATGCTTCGATCGACGAATTGTATGTATTTAATTTACAATTCCACATGTATTCCACATTTATTTACAATTCTGCTGTTAATATCACATTTGCCACTGTTAAAAGATACATTTTCGTGAAGCCCAAAACAAGTGACGATCGATGACACCATATCTTTCTTCCACAAAATGTCCTGAGGGAGGTGATAAATTCAACAATGAGATCATTTATTATATTTAGAGACAAAAGTAAATGCGTATTTCGTATCTCTCGACAGCAGGTACAGAGGTACGAGATACAAGCAAGCGATCTTCAACGCTGCTGCTGCTTTTTGTCAAAAAGTGATAATGATGAAACTAGGTCAGAAGAGTATTCTATAGCCAATTTTGCTGTCGCTTTCAGCTATTCAGTAACTGGAAAATGACTAAGTGAGGTGAGGAATGTCTAAATGCAATTAGCAACTTTTGCGAGAGATCAATGTCCTGCTAAATATTTTGTTTTGCATTGGAAAGTCATCAATTTGTGTAAGCTAAAAGCATGAGAGCATTCATATTTTTAGATGCCCATGGCATATGTTTTTTATGCATTTCGTATTTTTCCGAGGAACACACAGCTGCTTTTTCGTAGAGCTAATAATAGTACATCATTAAACAACAGGAATTTTTGAATAAATAAAACATATCAACTAGTACTGAATGATACTACAATACAATCTCTTTGTGGCCAAATTGCATTTTAATGCTTGAGCGACAGTGCCCGAAGGCATGGACGATTTATGCTAAAAATAATTACGATAACGAACCTACGACCCCGCTGGGAATATGTAGAGGGACGGACCCTAAACCCTGATATGCTCTGAGTCATTAATATCCCAAAATGTGATAAGCCCTCCTTTGTGTCCTGAAAGAAGGCATATCCTTATCTGAATATTGAACATGAATGTTTTTGGTGAAAGGAACTTGCAATCCAGGTTAAGATAGCACGCCCGGAGTGCGTTCAACCGCCTCAGGAATTAAGGTTTTTATGGATTTACAATTACGAAACGAAAACATGGTAGCCAAATATTTATGACGCTCTGCTGGTAATTTCGTTAAGGCAAATCACAGAAATGATAACACCAGGAATCCGCAATAACAAAAATTCATTCATACGGGGGGAAGTTCTTCAATTATCTAATCAGAAGTTTCTCTGGCATAATGCTAAATTATATTTTAAAAGAAATCTCAAGTATCTTGCAGATTAAAATGTTAGTGCAGATAAACAGGAACCGTTCAGTGTTCAAGACTAGCAGACACCTTTATAGTACGTCGCCTTGTCTCCGGCTTTCCGCTCACCAACAACAACAATAACAAGTAAATTATATCTTTATTTTTCCAGTGAACCACTCAAACCCAACCACAACTCACTCACTCACTCACACAACTTCTTTCAATGTGATTCACAAATCAAATACAATATAAAAAATAATAATAAAAGAGAAGCAAAAGTATGAAGGAAAAATGATATACGAATAAAGCGTCAGTGGCGAAAAATATTTGTGCCAGGCATAAGATACAAATGTATCTCTCTTTCTCTCTCTATATATATATACTATATAACTGTAAAAACCACTTGAACCATCCGCAGCGAGCACGATCTGGCTAAGAGAACCAACCAAAGAGAGGGACGTAAGAGCATTAAGTCATTCAGTCACTTTTCTGCCTCGCTAAATTAGGGGCGGTGTTTGGGGTACGTACGGAATATATTGGGAATGGCCCAGCCCGGCCTCGCTTCGGCTTTACCCGGCACCAGAGGCTGCGGCTGCGGCTGCGACTGAGGCAGCAGCAGCGGCTATGCGGGTTCAAATGCGGCCAGCATGACGAATTATTACACACAGTCTCGCGGCTCGCAAATGAAATTTAATGTACAATCCAAGCAGGCACTCACACACACGCACACACACACTGCTAGGCACTCCACAATGCACATTGATGATATTGTTGATGGAATTGTGATTCAAGTAGGTACGATATATATATAACTCGGTACAAGAGGGGAAAGGCTGGCCTGGCAAATTTACCAATAAGCCCTGTTTGATGCTTTTGAGCCTTGAAATCGATCATAATTTCTGTGAGAAGATCATCTTGATCACTTTTTCCTAATAGAAAGTGTAACAAAGTGTTGTTACGGAATGAAGTCACGTGGAATGAAAGCCAATGAGCGCCATATAAATCAGAGAAATTCTTTGTGTATAAAGCAGGAATGTCAAGTCGGCAGACATTCATGGCAAATTAACTAAAATGAATTTATGTGTGTGTTTCGTTTCTTGAATCCCTAAAGCAAGTTTTCTTTTAGGCAGCAAACCTGTCCAAAAAAATCAATGTACCCTCCACTCATGGGAAGAGTATTCATATAATGATCCCTCTATCGGAGCTCATTGATCTGTGAGTTGAGGTCCCAGTCCCGGTGATATGTCTAAGGGGATTTTCAATGCGATAATCAAACCGAAACCGAACCCGTTTACCAATTTTTACTATGTAAGCCATATTGGGGATTTTGCTTTTTTTTTATACTCTTTCAGGGTGTTATAATTTTAGTCCGAAGCCTGTAACACAGTGAAGGAGTCATTTCTGACCCTGTAAATCATATATATTCTTGATCAGCATCAACAGCCGAATCGATCTAGCCATGTCCGGTTGAAAAATAAATTTTCGAAAAATTTTCGAAATTTGAACATTTTATAAGGGGTTACATCATTAAAATTTTCAAAAATTGAAAAAAAATTTAATTTTTTCAAATTTAATATTGAGTATGCAGATTTATTAAGCTACTAAAAACTAACCTAGGAAAGCTTTCCGAATTAAAATTAAGGCATTTTTAGCTTAGTTATGAGATTTTTAAATGGTAATATTTTAACATTAATCTATTTCCGATTCGATCCTATAATTTATTTACACACTGCAAGGGTATATGAACTTCGGCTTAACGAAATTAGTTTCCTTTGTTGTGACTATGTAAGCCATATTGGGGATTTTTGTTTTGTTTTGTATAAGTTTAAAATAAATACAATCAAATTAAAATCACAACAACAAAAATATAAAAAAAAACAAATAACAAATTTAGTGGCCAAAAGCTCTGCTCGTGTATCTGTGCCTGTGGGATACACAACATGCACGGGGGATCCAATCCGAGACCGGAGAGCTATGCCTCTCCATATGTATTACACAAGCGTTTTGTGAAAACATCGCCGTCGTCGTCGTCGTTGTCATCGTCTGACGCTGTATCTGTAGCTTTAAACCGGATCTTTGGTTTGAAAGTACATTCACTTTATGCCGTCGACGCTGGCGCTGACGCGTTGCAGCAGCAGCAGCGGTAATGGAGTCCAGGCACCAGGTTCCAATCCCCAATCCCCCAACCCTAAAAATAAAAAAATAAAAACCCGACTCCGGCAAACAGCCTTCAAATGACTGAGCAAAAGGCGGCTGGCCTAAGCTCTCTCGGCATGGACTGCACATGTGCATAGTTCAAATAACTTGGTCAAGTTGACAAGATCAACAGAGCGCAAGACCACATAGCCAGAGCTGGAGCCAGAGGCGGCGAGTGTTACCAAGCGGCAGCCGGAGTTTGCTGGGTCTGCGGCTGCAGAGAGCGGGGATTCCGCTGCCTGCCCCCTTTCGGCCGTCCTCCTGCCAGCCAGGCCAAAATCAAATACTCGTCGTATCCACAAAAAAAAATAAAAATCTATAATAAAAAACAGGTTAACAAATGTGTTGCCGCAACGGCAGCAGCACCAGCAGCAGCACCAGCAGCAGCAGCAGCGACGTCAGCGGCCGATCGGCGCGTCGGAAGAAACTTGTTTTCCTTTCCTATGCGACTCCGGGTCTCGACGCGACGTCAAAGCCGGCTTAAGACGCCGACCGCCAGCTTACATTCACTTTACACAGCCGCAAAGAGCGTGAAAGTTTCTCTAAGAGAGCGGTGAATATAGAGAGATACAGCGAGAGAGAGAGAGAGTTTGGAACCGAAGCCGGCTGCCCGCATATTACACAGTATCTCAGAGGTAGATTTGTGGTTAAGAACCATGGGAACAAATTATAAGAACCTGGGTTCTTTTATAGGGAAACTATACAAGGGTTTGTAGGATAATCATATTTTGTTGTTGTTTAAATAATACTCATTAAGATAACCATCAGATAGATAAGACTTATGTATTTATTTCCTACATATCCTATAAGAAAATCATAACTTTTATAATTTTTCTATTAAGTTCAAGTATATCAATAGTATTCTGAAGTCAATTTTGGGGCATAATTGATTAGTTTCTTTAAACAGTTTACGGTAAATCTTCTTCTAAACTTTCAAAGGTTTAATATAACTCATAATACACTGTAGTATAGTTTAAGAATCAAATCACATTCTGCCAGTGAAAGTATCAATAATTCGAGTATTTTCCTAGTCAACGTTCTGGGCCGCTGTTTGCCGGCATTCAGAGAGAGTCCGATAGAGAGAGAGAGCATAAGCTACACTTGTGGGCGCGAGCGAGAGAGCCAGACGTTTTCTCTTAACACTAGGTGACCGCATCGTGTGCGACAGAGTGGGATAGAGAGCACCCCGGAGAGAGATAGAGAGCTGAGCGGCGACGTCGGCAGCGAAGCGACGTCTCGATTCGCTCGTTCGTTCGCATTCACAAGAATTTCACCCGACATACCGTTTATACCGTTTTTGGCTGCAGTCGCACTACGGACAGTTTATTCTAATTGTGTGCTACCATCCCATATAAAAAGATTATTGTTAACGATATTAACTACACATTTTAAACGCTATTATCCACGGGCCCCGAGCAAAGCCATTTTGAAAGCGGTTCACTCTTCCATTCAACAAAAACACACACACACACACACAAACACACGAAACACACATAAAAAATTCAATTAAATCAATTGAAATCGCAATCAAGTCCAAAACTAATTCACTAAATGGTAAACGTTGAAATCCAATTAATAAATAATAACTATTTTCTATGAAAATCGAGTGTTTCCGAATCGGGAAAAAAGTTAAGTTAATAATTCAATTAATGTTAACGCCAAATATATAATCCGACAAGAGCGCATGCAACAAGTTAAATCCAGCCGGCCAACAGTTGTAAACCAAGTTAGATCCGTACACAGATACACCGCCCCAATACCATCAAACGAACGAGCGCCCGGTATACACACACCAGCACACCACACACCACACACACACACACACAGACTATAACAATGTCAAGTGAAAACATTCTCTGGAAGCAACAGGTTTCCCCTTAATAAGTGTTATAAAGAAGCAACCAACAGTCATCACCCAGAACTGTTCGTTTGAAAAAAAAAAATAAAATAAAGTAAAGTAAAGGAAGAGAGGTAGAAAGAGAGCGCGAGAATTAAAGCAAGAAGATAAAACACGAAAAAAGTAAAAAGCCAGAGAAAAAGAGAAAGAAAGAGAGGAGCCAGGCACAATAAAAGCATACGAAAATAATAGAATAATAAGCAAAAAATAAAGAAAAGAAAAGAAAAGCAAAGAAGACAGTTTTTAAGTGGGTTAAAATACATAGAGAAACATAAAACAACAACAACAACAAATTAGTGTGACTGCAAACCAAGTGGAACCGAGAATCAAACCAAAACCAAAACCATCCCCAAAAGCAACCGCATAAGAGAGTTCTTAGAGCGCTGAGATCCGTATAACACACCTCCAAGAACCATGGAATTCTACGATGGCGACCTCAAAGATATATGGGACTCCGACTTAGATCCGGTAAGTTTTTCCTCCTTTTTTTTTTATTTCCAAGCAAAAAACAAAAAACTCTCTATCAGGCAAGAACCATTGATACTTGAGAGCTTTTATTACAGCAGGTAATGCTCAGATATGAAACTACTGCAATATATGTGAAAGTTTGAATCGAGCGATAAGAAAATGTTCGCTAGAGATAGCTAACACACTTTCATGAGTGTGGAAATGTCTTGGCCAAGACTAACCTCTTAGCGAACTCCGATCTTTGACCAGACCTCACGATTATTAAGTCATTTCTGTAATTTCTGTGAGAGTCCGTGTTGTGCTTCTAAGAAAACGGAATTGCATTTAAAAATCTAAAAGAAAAACACTTTAATGACCCATTAAGCTTATCAGTTTCGGGAGAAGAGGCTGAAAAATAAACGTGAACTTACATATATTCATGAGCTGAATTCCAAGTATAATGATCGATGTGAAATACAACAAATTAATGCTAAGAAAGGGTCCCCCCTTCCCCCCACAACTCGTAGACTCTTTAGCTAGTTTTCTTTTCTTTCTCTGCATATTAAGTAGATCGACATGTATATATATATGCGATTACCTAAGAGAGCTGTCCCGCGATCACCAAAACTGGCCTACGATCAAACCTGTCCCAAGGCAGTCTCATAAAAATGTCCGCTCACCGAACCACCAAAAAGGAAAAAAAGAATAGTGAAAAAGAAACAAAAATCTAATCGAATTGCCCTGCTACCACCAGAGACACCAAAAAAAATACAACACACCCTGAAACAGTCTATTTTTTATACCCTTACAGGGTATTATTATTTTAGTCAGAAGCTTGTAACCCAGTGAAGGAGTCATTTCCGACCCTGTAAATCATATATATTCTTGATCAGCATCAACAGGAGAGTCAAAGTAGGCATGTCCGGTCAAAAAATAAATTTTTTCAATTTTTTTTTTAAATTTGAAAATTTTATAAGGGGTTACATCGTTAAAATTGTCAAAAATTGATAAAAAATTTAATTTTTCCAAATTTAAAATTTAGTATGCAGATTTATAAACCTAATAAAAACTAACACATGACAGCTTTCCGAATTAAAATAAATCCATTTTTGGCTTAGTAATGAGTTTTTTAAACTTAGATTTTTGGAGAAAAATGATTGAAAGAATAGGAATATTTTAAGCTTAGTTATGATTGATGCAAGGGCATATAAAATTCGGCGTGCCGAAGTTAGTTTCCTTTCTTGTTTTTTGTTTGGTTTTTTCTTGTCTTATGGAGGACGTTTCTAGAGCGCCCAGCCCAAAAATGGCATTACCAAATCTTACCAAAACTTTGCAAAATATGATATGATATGATATGATACAACTCTCTTGGGAGCAGCTCTCAAAGCGATCTTACGTTTTCCCCATTTTCAAAGGAAATGACAATTTTTAGTGTCTTTCTGTGTTCAAATATATCGATTTACATTGTTTTTTCCTTCATTGTTGTTGTGATAAGAGTCTCCCTCTGGCATTCGGGAAGTACTCTCCGTTCGTAACTTAGAAGTTTCTGTTTGGCGATAATGATAATTGGAGTCTTCCAAGAAATTAAGAGAAATTTATCATTAGCGAACGATACTCTTGGTATCTCAAACAAGCTTCAAATGTTTCAATATAATGAAATGTGCTGTGTGCCCTGTTGAGCTTCGTTTTTTTTTGGAGTACTCCCGCGTAGATGTAGATGTCGTTGCCTATTGCTTATCGCTGCGGAAACAGTAATGAATACATGTCGTTCGTCCGTCCGCCCGTCTGTCCGTCCCTGTCCGTCGGTCCCTGTCCGTCCGCTTGTTCTTGCTTTTGTAGAGGAAGCACTTCTGCTGCTGCTGCTGCTGCTCTGGCCGAGCACAGAAAGAAGAATCTATTACGGCATAGCCGGCGGAGGAGGAGGACACATGCGGAGTTGATAAGCGGCCGAGACCGAGTCGCCGCTATCAGCTGGTCCTAAATGCAAAGTAATGACTTTGCTGCTGCTGCAAGTCAACAGAATGTGGCCCGTCAGTGTCATTACTATTAGGAGATAATACATGACTCGGACTGCTCGACTCTACCCGACTTGACAATGTAAACGTAGGGACGACAGAAATAGGCCCATTGCCCGGGAAAATGCGCGTGCAGTTTTTTTTTCTTGCTTTTTGCATTTGTTTTTGTTGCGTTTTTCCCGCCGTAAGCGGTACAATGTACCCGTAGCCGTACCCGTACCCGGGGCGTGCGCTCAATTACCTCATAAGTATCTCAAACGATTGCGTGTGTGTTGTTTTTCTCTATAATTAATGATTGGTTTCTAGGGTCGAGTCGCCTAAGCGATACTCTTCATCCCTTTCGTTGCATCAATAGGTTATCCCTGCTTATAACCCTTCTCAAACCAATTTAATTTCTAATTTTCGCATTATTTTTAATAATATTAGCTATCACATTCTTAAGCCTCTTCGGGGCGTATATCAACAATCTTATCTCAAAGTATTTTGTAACAAGAAAAAAACAAAAACGAAGCAAAAAATAAACCTTCGCCCCAGATAAGACGTGAAATGCCCAATTTTGATTAGGCTAGTGTACCGTTTTTCCACTTAAACGGGGGAAAAAAATAAATAAATAATAATTATGATGCCATGGGATTTTTTTTGCTTGAAAATAAACCAAAACAAAAAACTAAAAATAATCTATAATCAATTTTAATAAAGAAAGAAGCCAGGCAAGTAGGCAGGCAGGCGCCTCAATATAAGGGTATGAAATTGGCCAGCACCATAAGGGGTTAGCAGAAGAGACCTCCGATAATGTCACGTGCTCAGCATTGCCGAGATTCCGATCATTGTCGTTATCAAGCTGAAAAGAAAATCCCCTTCCCTTTCATTCAGAGATCTTGGCTGGAGTGGTTCCCCCTATCAGTTGAGAGCAATGAAGAGTTGACACAGCAGAATCATCATCATTGCCGGGCCCCGTACAATCTTTAAAGCTACGTATAAATACATACTATATGTATATATATAAATATGATAGATCGGGGGAATTCTATGGAAATCGATTCGCTGGGAAAAACCAATAAGTATGATCGGTCGGGTCATCCATTTAAAGCTCCGATGGGCCTTTACCGAGAATGGCAATTCCATGGATTTTTCATGGCAAACAAACAGTTTCCAGTGCAAATATTATACATGTTTAAGTTTATATTTAACGAATTTCGATTCTCTGGACCAGCCTTGATAACGAAATACTAAATATTTGCTGTCGAAAGTCTGAACTTTCTGTTTAAATTTTCATATACTGACGATAAGACCCGTGTGGAAGCACATGGAAACACAAAATGCTTAATTAGGCGGATTTAGAACTGAGCTAATCTCCCATATATAGCTAAAGTAGAACTAGACTTGAATATATATACACAGTCATGTCTCAAAGGGTTGACTTGAAAGAAAGGGAAACTCAAGAGGAAGCACTCACTGAGAAAGACTAAAGCCAAAAAAAAAGCCTTGGGATCGTAGCCAGTCTTACCTCGAAGTAGAGACTCTTGACGGAAGAGATTACCTTGGGTACAGTGCATTTTGCCTTCGCAAAAGAATGCTGACCAAAGTGGAAAGATGGCTACTTTCCTAAACATATATATAGAGTAGGTATATGTTATGGCCAAATCGGAGGGGTGGAGAGTTCCGAGACAGTTCCGAATATTGCAGCATTAACAATCAAGTGGAAGCCAAGAAGTCAGCAACTTTTTCACTCTTCCATCAAAAGCTAGTCTTCATATTCTTTGTATATTCCTCTTTTTTGTTAACATTTCTAGAGCTCGGTTTTTGTTTTTGTGGGTTAACTTTCGCTTATATAAGCAGAAAAGGGCAGCACACAAGCTGGCAAGAACCCATAGGCCAAAGGGGGCGTGCATAATGGCATTAGCAATTTTCTTGTTGGCCAATTCGATGCACCAGTGTGACCAGTGCAGCGTGCATTGGAATCTTTGAGGTTAGGTTTAATGTTTCTAACGGGGCCCCCATGCAAGACCCGCTACTTAAAATGCACACGAGAATATACGCGCTGCAACAACAAGAAGCGGAAAACACACAAAAAAAAACGTGCTTGGCAACAGGGTCTCGAGACTCCACACAACTGAGAGTTGTTAAGAGAGCGGCAGCAGCACATTTGAATAACTAGTTCGAGCTTATGCACAATACTTTCAATATGGTTGGGTCTATCGGCCGCCTTGGCGTATTGCTTAACTTTGACATTTCCAATGAGCGCCGCTTGCCGGCGGAGTTGCAATCCGCGAAACAGGTTAAAGCCCAAAGCGAATGCAAAGGCCCAGAGAGACTTGTATCGCCGCTCCCACCTCTAGCCTATTGCCAATTTAGCGCGCTCCAGCGACACAATTTCTATGCCAAAAGTCCAAACATATGGCGGCTCAGAGTAAAAAGCGCGCATAATTAAATTTGTGCAAAGGCACACACCACCACACACACACACATACAATTGGACGCCCACCTACATAGTATTCGCTTACATGTGCTCCAGTTCGCTCCTCATGCTCTCTCTCTCTCTTTGTATCTCGCCTATTTTGCCCATTCATTCGCCGTTCCATTCATGCGGACTTGCACGCGCTGCGCCATGCAGGATGCGCACTGATGTCCACTCTTTCTCTCTTTGGGGCCTCCTCTCTTTGGGGGACCCCGTCGCTCTCTCTCTCTCTCGCTCTCTCTGTCTCTTAGGCAAGAGTAGTGGGCGGGCGGCCAGCTGTTTGGGTTTTGTTTTTGACGTCAATGTCAGGGGACGACGACAGGACGACGTTGTTGGCAGGCCAGACTGGAGTGTGAATTATTCATGGACTTGCACTGAATTTACAATATGTTACATCTTCCCAGGATGTAGACTATGAGAGAGAGAGAAAGCGCCTCGGGGGACCTCCTTGGGGGCGGCATAGTAGTAGTGGGCGTGGGCGTAGCAACATATTGCCAGAGCTAATGAAGTGTTATACGATAAGTGTAACAGCAGGCAGCAGGCTACGACCAGGAAGCAACAGTTGGGAGGGCTTAATAAAGCCAAAAGGCTGGAGTAACAAAGGACCACAAATGTTGACTTTAAGAAAAGAAGAAGAAAGGTACTTGGAGTCCAATGACAGCCGTGCTAAGAGACTTTCTCCTAACTCAAAGGCTTTCTTTAATATGTTTCCTTTAAGACTAACAAATATTTAATAAATGCATTAATGAATAAACTCCTTAAGTCAATTCTAAGGACCTCCAAACATCATTATTTTCATGATCATTATCCTTTTTTGCAGTTCCATTGAAGAATACTGTCACAAGACATGACACCAAAATCGATCATTAAGAACCTTATTAAGGGAACCCCCCCATAAAGTCATTCCAAAAACCATTAGAGGAGAGTCATAACTTTAAGGCCTAGAATTTCGTAATTACCCCCACCAACCACTAGGCTGACAGGCAGACATTTTTCAAGCATTATCTTTCCAAAGAAACCTTGAAAGTGAATTCATTATGGGTTCCACCAATAAGGTCGCCCCAGTGAGCTCTCTGTGACTCATCCGAGCATTGCCAAATTGGGGGTTATGTCTATTTTGCATATATGCAGATGTTCAAAGCGTTTGTGAAAGGCAACAGACCAGACCAGACCCGACCAAACCAGCGTGGATCCCCACAATGAGCCCCCACAATCAAATACCCGAAAGATAGACTCTCTGGTGGTTTAGGATAACTGCAAATTGTGCGGGGCATCAATGGAGGAGTCAACTTTGAAGCATTTTTCCTACTCCCTATTTATTTCTTGTTTTTTGGTTTACTTTCACAACGATTTCCGTTTGGCAAATTGTTGGCGATGACGACGACATCAGGCGTTGTTGCTACTGCTGCTTACGTACGTTTCCCGCACAAACATATGTTGGCGATAAGCTAAGCCCACCCTCTGGACACCACACACACACACACACACACCCCCGCACAGCCTTCTCGTATTCTATTTTTATACATATTAGGTTATATTTATAACGAAACGAACGAGGACGTCACTGAGCCTTCCTGCTGCTGTTCCTGTGCAATGCAACACGGCGTATGCGTTATATTTGGCCTGTTCTCAATTAGCCAATTTGCATGGCATTCTGTCCGGCAGATCGCTGTGGCCAATTCGCACTTTCTTTTCAAGGCAAAAGGCATTTGATGATGATGATGGCCATTTACATTGTAGCCTCATTTACCATTTACCATGCTCACGAAAAACGAAACCGAAGCGGGGCCAAAACCGTAGCAATTTTTCAAGTTAAAAGGCAGTTCAGTTTGGTTTCTGCTTCTTTTTTTTTTTGTGAATTGTGGGAGCGCACCTTTCACTTTACCAACACCAACACCGGGCGGCGAATGATGCAGCCTGGGCATAAAAATTGAAAAGAAATAAAAAAGAGACTCTGCGGCTGAAAAAATGCTGTGCACAACCACCTCGACACAAAGAAAACGATACATACATAATGATCTGCACACGCACACACTGATACTGCAGTCTTTTTGTTTCATTTTTAAATGTGAAAGGTTTTCGCTTGCTGCAACATTATTTAATCAATCCAAAATTGTGGAGCAGGCAAAAAATGGTTAAAAATCGACGAAAAATGTATAGACAAAAAAGCCAAAAGCAGGAGATAAAGAGGGGGAAAGAAAGAAGAAAGAAAAAAAAACTATAACCAGTTTAATTATTTTATGAAATTGTATGTTTGTGGAGATCTTTTTTCACCCTTTCCTGGTTGAAAGAAAGAGCGAGAGACCCCAAAGACTGGAAATTTGAATAAAATTGTATAATGGGCAATCCGGGGACCCGGCAACACCAACACCAACACACACCAACAGACACCAACATACACCACACACATGCACAAACATGTGTATGTTAATTTTTATGCCGTAAGATAAAGAAAAACCCCTCCGGCGGCTATTTTGATTATTTCACCTTTATCGTTTTCAAAGTAGCTTGCTTGATTGGTTCCCCAAAGTGACGTGCGACACCTGGTCGAGAATCCCAACTGGAAGAATTGAGTGGCAGAAGAACCGTTCTCAGAGAACAATTCTTTGGCTCTGCACGTGACAGTCGCTTGGCGCAACAGGTTTTCTTATTCTTTCTTTTTTTTTTGTGAATTGCCAGTCGAAACGGGGTCAAGCGATTGCATTTCACACAGGCTCAAGCTCCAGTCCCAGTCCCAGTCCCAGTCTCCGGCTCCGTCTTCGTCTTCGTCTCCTACTCCCGATCGCCTGTTAAGCAATCGATTGCCATCAAGTTGGAGTTAAGCCGCTCAAGCGGTTTTTGTGGCTCAAGAGTCAGGCAGGCTGGCAGGCAGGCCACTTGAACGGCGACTCCAAAAACTCCACTGCTTTCCACTTGAGAAGGCGCCCTTAGCCATTTCTCCCGGTAAGCCGCCTCGCCGCGCTTTCATTGGAACACTCGCACACACATACACACATAGTTGGAGAAGTGGCAAGGCAAAGCCCACCTGTAAAACGTGCAACAAACGTTGCTTCCAGGTACACTGATAAAAAAAGAAACATCATTAGAGCTTGCCATTTATAACTGTTACCGAAATTAACCTGTGCGAGGTTTTTTGTTAAAGAATCTAGCTGGTATTTGCCAGAATATGGCTATATACACTTCTAGATACTTCGTGTTGTAGATACACCTATAGACACTTTCATTTGTAGCTTAGATACATCTACAGTTACTTTCATTTGTGGCTTAGATACACCTATCGTTACGTATTTTCATTTGTAGCTTAAATACAGCTTTAGATACTTTGAGTTTTAGCTGAGATACATTTTATTTATAGTCTTAAATATATTGTACCTAGGCTATGCAGCAATAGAATTACCTCAAGTATTTTTGGGTAATGAGGCAGAGAATTGATGACGCTATTTAAAAGTCTAATATAATATAAATTTTTGTTGATATTTATAGTTTTTAGACTTTAGAAAAGATTATTTGTGATGATATCTCGATGGTTATAAGACCTTATTATCTGCTTAATTCAGGTCTATACTAAATACCAATTTTGAAAGATCGATTTAGAAGTAGCTTTCGGATTTTTGCCAAGTGTATTTTGCTGTCCCCACCTGATCCGCAGCAGCTAACAACAAAAGAGGTAGCAAATGCCTGTGAGCATTTTTTGCTGTCTTTTTCTTATGGCTTTCTTCTTTCTTTCCTTCATCATCATCATCCTCATCATCATCATCATTCTCATCATCATCATCGGCAGCAACATGCCAAGCAGCATACATATTTGTATACAGCTCGATGAGTGTATATTTGTACGACTGCCTGTATCTGTATATCTGTATCTGTGTTGTGTTGCCCGTTTTGGTAGCATTTTTTCAAGAATTGCTAATTCTCAACAATTCCCCGAGGTTCGTTGAACTCATCATAAACACACACAACATACACACACACACACATTTTATTTACGCTTCTCAGTGCGCGTATACTGCTTGCTGATTCTTGGCCCGATGTGTACCGGTGACGGCTAAAATGCGGAGAAAGCACTTGTGTATTTGTGTGCTTTAATGCACTGGCCAAAAGGAAATACAAAGTAAAATAAATAAATAAAATAAAAAATGCGAGGGCAGGCCCGCCAGTATTAGCATAATGAGCAGCTCTCCACACAATTCTTTCAACATTCCATACACTTTCGTTGGCTTTGAGAATTGTCGAAATTATATAGTGTAGTCATCGAAAGACAGTAACTTAAATTTTGGTAGGTGAAATTCCAGCTCTCTTTCGCATATTGCCAATTTTTTTGCTGGGCATAACATAAAGCTTTTATTACTTTACGAGCCGATTTAGGAAATATTTTGTTTAATGTCTTAATGCTATGACGGCTGCCTGTGGTTTAAGGTTTACTATAATCATTAAAACGGAATGAATAACTTTCTAATTTTGTTAATTATTAAGTTAATTATAATGTTGTTATTTATGGCCTTAGACTAGCAATCAAGCTAAAATATTTATTAAGTTCAGTGCGTAATGAACTATAATTCTATTTGTAAACATTTCAATATCATTTCACAAAGCCTTTTTTATCCCAGATCTACTGGGGCTTGCCTTAGAACTGAATCACTACATTCTTCATGGGTTAATCAACGCTTTTGGGATTGGCACATACATATATATTTGTTTATATGTTTATATCTATATCATTAATAGGCTCACTCCACTGACACACTTTTCCACTTCCGATTGAATCATTTTCATTTTGCCAAAGCAAACAATAAAGCTTACTATAAACCAGTCAAGGCTTATAAGACACTCTGTGATTTGGCTTATAAAATTAATTTTGCAAGAGATATTATTCAAAATGTTCATTTAACTAAGCCATTGTTCATGTATCGCCTTTAAAAAATAGCTTAACATATGGGAATCGGATTTTTAAAATGTTTAAAATGGATCGAGGCACTATAATGATGAATTATAAACAGTATTTCTGAACTAGTTTAAAGAGAGTGTTCTTAAAGGTTAATGAACAATATATAATATCGAAAAGGTCCACTTAAGCAACTATTTCTCGACCAGTTAACAAGAAGGTTCTCCAAAGGTAAAGCTTATTCTTAACAGTAATTGTTTGCCCGTTAAAAAGGTTGTTTAATAGAGAAATTCTAATTGAATTTACGACCAGTTTAACTCGCCATTAAATTGAACTGTCAGTTAGGGCACTTAAAAGTTTTTGTACGCCCTGTTTTTACCACAAATTACCCAAATTTTTTCCCTGTGTGCATAACGATCACTCGACAAGTCTGCAGTGATTGGAACCGCCCTCGCGCACATATTTCGTTGGGTTTGGGTGAAGTACTCTCCCCATAAACATAACATGGCTTACAAAAATGCACGCGTGCAAACGGTAATCAATGTTTGGGTTTACGGGTGTATATATACGTACGTACATATGTGCCTCTGGGAGTGAGTGGTGTGCCGGGCCAGAAGAACACGAAGAGAAGAGAAGACCCACCGAGGAACCTGGAAGAAATGTACCTGCTTATAGAGCCGCACAACAATACTAATATAGAGGCATACTCACACACACATACACACACTCACGTTAGGCCCGTCGACGTTCCCTTTTTTTATGGCCAAAACTGGATTCCATTTGGCTCTTGGCTTAGAAATGTGAACTTTGAAGAGCTGGGGCCGCGCCCGGCAATTTTACATACAAATGTGTTTTTAAAGCGTAATTACATGCACTTCTTTATCGCAGACAGACAGCCTGACAGACAGACGCTTGGAGAATATGTGTATAGTTATCCGCGTGCATATTTGCCACAGAATGTGCCGGGGCCGCCTTTTAAAATGGGTCAGCAATTTATTGCCGTAGATTGCCGGGCGGCGACAATTAACCAGACGGAATCCAGTCCAAAAAATCTGGCACATTCGGGATTACATCATCGTTCTGGAGTCTTTTTCAAAGTATATATATACAACTTTGGATATTTTGCGCTTTTTTTTTCGCCACTCCATCATTTTGGCGGCAAATAGGAGAGCCACGAGAACTTGCTCCCCCCCGCGACACGATTTGACTTATTTGTGCTGCACTTTGAGTGATTCTCAAGGTCCCGGTGCTCGCCGCAGCATCGAAGCACTTCATTATAATTAATTACACTTTGCGCACTTCACTCCACGCGAGGTTTAATTAAAATTTGCGGCAACAATTTATAGCAAGCAAACACTTGGGCCAAAAAAAAAACGCGATTAACAACTTTAGTAGGACCAGAGAGGGGCGATGACGCCGAGTGAAATCGATAGGTCCTTCGGGTCCTTTCGATATTTCCCACAGAGGGCGGCAGTTTTTGAAAAGGAATTTAAATGAAATAGACTTAGATTTATTTCCCCGTCAATAAAGTATAAATTGAATATATATTATCACAAACAGGTGGTTTAATCTACCCCACCTAGGTAAAAAATAGAAAAATATAGAAAAAATTCCCATCACTGATTTGCAAGTCTCCCCGAAATAATGACTTAACAGTTGATAACTTCAATACTGATTGCCAAGCCCAACAACAATTATTTCAAGGGTACTGGATCGCCGGGGAAACGGAATCGTGGTCGGACGTTAAAAATGTCTTCTGATAAGATTGACAACAAAAATATATTGCATAGAAGAGCCCACATGCATGGCGGCAGTACGATCTGCGCCATATATGTATTCCATTCCAAAGCAAAACCAAAGCCAAAGCCAAATCAAATCAAATCAGTTTTATATATAGTATATTCAAGTACTTATATAACTTTTGAGCTATCTGCATGGCTCGTGTACCTGTTGCGTTTTTGGGCGTACGTACGATTCTCGTGTGATTTCGCCATAGGTCGTATATATTTAGGTATATTGCCAAGTGTACTTTTGTTATTTTGTTAAATTATATAAGCGTGCTATCTGTGTGCAACACGACTATGACTATGAATGACTTTCGTACATTAACTAATTGCTGAACCATTTGTTTGTTTCCATTTTCTGTTTGTGTTTTTACAGGAATCCTTGAAAATTAGCCCCGATCACGATATGCACGACTGGCTGTTCGATCGCGACGTCAAGGATGATACCGTCATACTCCACGACAAGCTCATCTCGGATGCCCTGCTCAATGGCACACAGCCGATCAAGACGGAGCACTCCTACAGTCTCAACAGCGACGTTGATTCCCTGCCCGATTCTCCAAAAAGCCTGCAGGCTAAAATCGAGGGTATGTATATGAAAAATATCCTTTCTTTATTTAAAGAATATATCTACATATATCGAAAGATCGTAAGAAAGAATCGTAATTACTTATTTGTTAAACAAGGCAAGGTATTATTTATTTTGTTCACATTCAAATGTTGACCTTTTATCACATATTTAAAATTCCAACGATTGTTGCAATTACCAATAAATCAATTACTTCTCAAATAGTTGAAATTTATTTTTATTTAAATTAAAATTGATTTGAAGTATACCTTTTTCCTGTGTAATTATAAGCTACTGTGTTCTGTTGATTTTACTTAAAATTCCGCACAAATTTCCGATTTAAACGAGGCGGCTTATCGATAGCTGCTTCAAAATGCATCCAGACTTTGCTTTTTGGTGGACTGACTTTTAAGGTCCCGCCAAAAGGCAATTCAAACACAGTTGGCAGTTGGTTTAATTTAGGCCATGTACATAGTGAAAACAACCCGCTGACAAGAATAAAAAAAAAAACAGAAAAAAACAGAATAAAAAACAGTTTCTGGTCCGCTCAGTGCTCTGTTCTGTTCTGTTTTTTAGTGTCGCGGTAGCATTTAGCAATTTAACGCAGTACTCGTGCATGAAGTTCTGTACTTTGACGCGATATCAGTTGTTCATATGTATGAGAGCGCAAACTGTGTATAATTGCTTCTCTTTTTTTTTTTTGTATTTTTTGAGCTGTTATTATTTGTAATTTTATGGAAACTGTACGACAACTGTGTAAATAAAATTAAAACGAATTTATTTTCGTGTAGTGAATGTGGGTGTGGGGGGGTGACAGTTGGTGGTGAGGTGAGCAAAGTTTTGCCGGAAAGAAACAACAAAAATTGTATATAAAACTGAAACAACAGAATTTTAAAGGCAAACACAAGTGCAGCCCGGGACACTGACGCGTGCGCCTAGGAAAAAGTGATCCACAGACTGTGTGTGTTTGCACAGTTACAGGCCAAGACTACTTAGAACCCGGATTCTTGCATAATAACATACATAATCATAATGTGGGTTAGACGCAATAATATTTACCTAGCATATTTGCGCACATTCTCTGCTATTTGGATACCAAAAACAAGGGAAGAATTTTAAGTAATGTGGCAGCAAACAGCAACACACTCGTGGGCTAATTATTCCATTTTCGAAAACAAAAACCAGCTATTAATCAAGACCAACTTGAACCGCTTCTAACCACCTTTGGCCAAGGCAAAGTAATTAAAGAAGATAATCGAAAGTGTGATTAAAATGAAAGCCAACCAGCGCTCTTTGGATAATCCCTTATTTTTAATGGAGAGTCAGCGAAAAGGTCTAATAAATAATTATACAAATTGTAAAGTGGAACTTGAACTTGAAATTGTAATTATAAATTTGACAACTGGAAGACAGGAAATTTGTACACACCTGTTTTTCTTTTTGTCCTGCTCCAAAATTTCCAAGTGTGAAGTCGATATATAATTCGATATTTTTAAACCTATATTACTTATCGTTTATTGGACTAATATAATCGAAAAAGCTAGCATTTTGATTTATAGTTTTGTCTAAAACCCTAGCATTGAAGGTTTTTTAAAACAATTATTTTAAATTAAAAAAATCTTCCTTAGCCCATAAAAAGAGACTATATTGTTGAAACCTCGCTCCCCATTTGGTTATCTTCTTTTAAAACCCATAAATTCTGCTATAGGTTATTTCTAGGCTATTCTAAGGAAATAGAGTAAACAGGCAATTTCATAGTTTTTCTATATTAAATGGGGGAAAAAATTGAATCGAAACAGGCCAACGGAATATTAAATTAAATATTTGAACTGTCAAATTTAAGGTAAATTAGCTTTAATGTAATTATTTATTTATGCATTTATATAAGAAAATGTTCCGTAATGAAAATTGAATAATTTGAATTGATTGATTTACATATATGCACTTCCCACAGACATGGACGACGAGTGCTATCCCGCCATTTCACTGAAGACGGCCACCAGCGGGCGTGCGACCATCGACCCCAAGTGCCTCACCCTCCACGTCCCGCCCACACATGCCACGCCCAGCAGCCTAAGCCGACTGAGCAGCAATCCCGCCCTGAACGCCTCCGTCTCCGTCGCAGAGCTGACGCGATCCGGCCTACAGAGCCTGCAGGCGCAACAGCCGCACGGACATGGCTCCAGTTCCGGCCACGTGGTGGTGGCCTCCCTGGAGCACTTTCAACTACCTCAGCACCTGTACCACAACGACTGCAGCTCCTCGGTGTCGTCGGTGCGGGAGGGCAGCATGTCGCCGGACATCTGCTCGGACATTGAGATCGACGAGTCGGCCATCAAGGATGAGCCCATGTCGCCGGACTCCAGCTGCCCCGCCAGTCCCACATCGCAAGCGAGCAGCTCGCAGCACCAGCACCAGCACCAGCTCAGCCTTAATCTGGCCCACCTGCAGACGGAAATGCTATTTGAGCAGAAGGTGAGAGGAAGGTCCTCCTCAAGGGGATACCTTTCAGTATAGACAAGACTTTTTGCTAACTATGGCATGTATTATGTGCAATTTATTAATTTGACGGTATATTTCTTTCCTTTTTAGCACGGTGGCCTCCTGCTGACCGCCAGCAGCAGCAGCAGCAACAGCAACAGCCTCATCAAGTCCCAGCAGCGGCAGCAGCAGCAAATCCTTGGCCAGGGCGATCTCCTGATGACCAAAATGGAGATCAAGAGCGAGAAACAAAGTGCTGGCAACAGCAACAGCAGCAGCAACAGCAGCAGCAGCAGCAGCAGTACCAGCAGCAGCTCGGGAAAGTCCCATGGCCATGGCTATGGCATCCCGCTGACGCCACCCTCCTCCCTGCCCAGCGATGACTCCGAAGGTAACTTGACACCGGAACACTTGTTTTCGCCACTGTCGCCCAACGCTTCCGTTTCTATATCCGTGGCCAATGCAGCCGGCGGCGGCGGAGAGTCATCTGTGCGAGTCAGCCGCAATGCTGCCGGCATCACGCGCTCCGCCACCGCATCCGGATCCGGATCCAGCTCCAGCACAACAACGACAACGACACGGCAGCCGATCCACACGCCGTTGATTAGCTCACAGCCGGTAAGTTTGATCAATAGGTTCAGGCAACAGATGTGGAAAATTAAATAATGGGAAATCGAAAGTATATATATATATATATATATTTATATATATATATTTTATAAAAAATAATAGGATATATAAAACTTATAAACTAAAAGAACTTACTGAAAATGATCATAAACAAAGAAATTCGAAACCTAAGAAGTCAAGTCAGAGGCAATGTCACTGTAGGAAATATAATATTATTATTATATAATATTATTGATATCGATAGATTTTTCCAAGGAGATATATATAAAATTATAGTAATGAATTCTCAGAAAATAGTAAATGTTATAATACTATAATCATGAGGCTGATAAAAATTGTTTTCAAATAGGAATGTCTTCATTATAAAGCATTTCCACGACCTTTATTTCGTATATTTTTAGGAATTTTATTGTGCATTTTTGATTAACCCATTAACTAATATTTATAAATATCCAAATATATATATATTTTGCAGAAGGGCTCCACGGGCACACTTCTGCTGACGGAGGAGGAGAAACGCACTTTGCTGGCCGAAGGCTATCCAATACCGCAGAAGCTTCCACTAACCAAAGCCGAGGAGAAATCGCTCAAAAAGATTCGGCGTAAAATCAAAAATAAAGTAAGTTATCTCGAAAATAGCATCAATCAAGAGAGAAATATATAATAAACAAATGGAACACTTTCAGATCTCTGCTCAGGAAAGCCGGCGCAAGAAGAAGGAGTATATGGACCAGCTGGAGAGGCGCGTCGAGATCCTGGTCACCGAAAACCATGACTACAAGAAGCGCCTCGAGGGGCTGGAGGAGACCAATGCCAATCTACTTAGTCAGCTGCACAAACTGCAGGCCCTAGTTAGCAAGCACAATGTGAAAAAGTCCTAAAGCCCGCAAGATTCTGGTTTCCGGAACTTGAGGTTCAACTTTGCCCCCCGCCTTCCCGAGATATTTGTAGATTTTAATATCAGTTTTTCGTTCGATTTGAGAGGTCAGTCCTGGAGTTCCACGAGTGTGGGGAGTCTTTTGTTTTTTGTTTATGTAAGAATTTATGCAACGACTACACGATGATGAGGAAATTTGAAATAAGCATTTTTTTAGAATCGGCTTTTTGGTTAGCACAAAGCGGTTAACATTCCCCTCGCTCGGCCCCTCCACTAAAAAATCATTTAAATATTCCGCAAGATTTAGCTCGTATATTTAATGTGTATGTTTGTCCTAGCTACTACTTGTAGAACCTCTATATTATATTCTAGCTATATATATATATATATGTATAATAGTCATGCATTCCTGTTATATAAACTTTGATCTAGGCTGCAACTACAACAACAATTACAATTAAAACTACGGTTAAAATCGAGAAGCTCAAAACAACAAAAGCAGCCAATATATCCAGAGAAAGAAGCGTCTAAAGAGAAGCTAACAAATAACAATAATTGTAATGAAAATAAAAAAAAATCGAAAACAACAGACCAAAAAAGAAAAAACACACAAAAAAACAGCAAACAGTAGTAACGAAAAGTTAAAAAACAAAAACAAAAAAATAGAAGATGCTGTGGAGCTCTAACTAAATATCAAGGAGCGCAGCCGCAATGATGTGTGTACATTATGTTTTAATAATGATTGAATGATTGATTTGAACGAAGGAAAGACGACTCTCGGAGCCACATCTCTGTGCTTTGTCTTTTGGCATATAACTCTTGTTCCTTTAAACGATATTTCTCAACGAAAACGAGCTGAAAATGAATGAAAGAGCAAATCAATACCTATACAATTCCATACTATAGCTCTATTTAGTAATGATTTTACATAACGAACTCCATATATGTCAGCATTTAAGTTTCATTTCGTTTTGTTTACTACCTGCAGGCCTCAGATCGAAAAGCACGAATTTACAAATCAGAATTCGCTTCCGTTTCTCCACCTGTTGCCGAATTATTTCAACAATTTCCGAGCCAATTATTAAAATCAAATATATATTGTTTGTTAAGTTTTATATTATAAGCACACGGCGAACCAGAAAGAGTGGAAGAAAACTGAGCAGAAACCCAATAATTCAATCGATGATTTATTGTTTCGTTATATTTTTTTACCCATTTTTGAGCTTTACGTTTTTAGTGCAATCTTCTTTTCGGGCAACAAACAATCATATTTTCTCGCAGCGTTCTGTATGAGTCAATCTAGTTTAAATTTTAGTTGAATTTATTATAAACAAAATTACTTAAACGAAATTTGTAAGCGTAACACAATGATTTCTGATTCATAAAATACACTCTAGTTTAGCTATGTTTATTATGTGTGTCTGTATGTGTGTATAAATCAAGCGGACGAAGTTGTGCAATTGTTAGTAAAATTATTAAAGAAAAAAGGAAGAGGAAACTTTAGATGAAATGGAAATGAGAAAGAGAAAACGCTTGTGTGCAATGACAAACAAACATTTTTATTATAAAGTGCGTTAAAAATTTAAAACTCTAAGCATGGAAAGTAAATAAATGAATTATTATATATTTATATGTACATGTATATACAAGTATAAATAATGTACAACGACTATATACTATTTTTTGGCTATAGCATTTTTAACGCAATTATGCATATGCATCTATACATATATTGTATGTTAAAAGTTGAAATTGAGAAAAACAAAACAAAAACCAGAAAATACACACAAAAAAATTGTAAAACTTTTGACTATTGGTTGCTGTAATTTTTGGCAAAGGTAAAAGTGCAATTCCAAATAAAATTCATACGAACCATAAAAACAGAAGCAAAATGCGATTCGTTTCATTTATTCTTTGTAGTTAAAAAAATTATGATTTATTTTCAGAAATACTATTGGAATATACGAATGCGACCAATAAACTTGTAATATTCTTTGAAATAATAGGAACTTTTGTTTAAAAAAAAAAATCAAAATAAATATAAATAATTGAATAATTTACAGTTTTTTTTTTCCACTAATAAAAGTTACCCTAGTTTTATTTTTTATTATTTTGTAATGTAATATATTCTATTATTCCTAAAGGTCAAATTCAAATTTGAACCAGCGCCCAGTGAATATCGTCGTCCGACTGCTTAACATATAATCGATCTGCATCGCACTGCTTTGTCGGCCATTTTAATCGGTGCTAGAAAATATTCGACTTCAAGTAAATCTATCTATGTATAAAAATACATCGACGTTTGTGAAAAGTGCTGCCAACTTTTGACCAAAAAAGCTGTTTTTGACGGGAAGAATGGGAAAAAAACTTAAAATAATGATAAAAAAAAATCCAATACAAAGCTAAAAACTAATTTACAAGCAAAAAATGCCAACAAAAATAACAATTTATTAAGTTATTAATTATTAAGTTTAAAACATTTCATTCATTTTATATATATCTTTATTTATATCTTCTTTATCTATATCTTCTTGGTCTTCCTCATTTGCGTATGACCTATTAGTGCCTAATATATATTGAGGGTATTCCCTATAAGAACTGATTGAAAAGGGTGTCGGCCTTAGACGGTATATTTTCTAACCAATTAGATTTTCAAACAAAGCCCAGTTGCAAGACCTTGAGTATTTCTTTATTTTTAATTTTTGTGATATTCCTCTATATAAACTGCATCATCTTAATGCAGTCAAAAATGTCTTTAGTCATTTAGATATGTTCATTTGTATGGGAATAGCTAAATTTGTATTATTTTATTATTTGTTATTATTTTTATTTATTACATTTTTTTTTTTTTTTTGAAAAAGATATATAAATATTCATAAAAGTTGACCTTTGCAATGCTCCAAATAAACCATTAATACTTTATTTTTAGTTTTTCTTAATACTTTATACTAAATAACTTATCACAAACACGGGAAGTGTTAATACAAACAATATTATCTATATAGATGTCCCACAAAAGTTAAAATCAAATCATACATCCATACACAAGCAGAAATTGGAAGATTCATCATCTGGATTTTTGGAAACCTCGTCGCAAGTGGTTTAATGGGGAATCGTATATCCTGCTGATTTTAAATATTATTCCTTAGGATCCTAGTAAGAAGCAGCTCGCCCTGGCTTACATTTTACTGTTACGCTTTTACATATTGCAGTTTGCATTTGACACAGTTACAGAACGGTTCTACACGTTTACAGATGTTTGGGGTCGAATTCTCAAGTTTGGGGTCGAATTCTCATGTAGAAATTAACAGATCGGAGAGAGAGCGTAACCTAACACGAGGTGAGCGTAACCTAACAGAGTTCTCTCCGTGGGAAAGTATCGAACTATCGATACAAGCCAGAATTAAAAAAAAAGCCAGTTTTGACGGGAAAAAATTCAAATTGGCAGCACTGTTTGAAATCACTAAAGATCAGACGCAGTAAATTATTGTTTATTTTTCGTATTAATCCAATCCAAATATATCAGTTTTACAATGGGAAAGAAAAACAGTAAGTGGCGGAGGTCAAGAGTTAGGTATTCAAGAAATGAAAATACTCCATTGCAACTGCAGAATATAAGTCACAGGAGGAGAAGCCGAAACCTGCGGCTGCTGCACCTCCGCCCGCACAACAACAACAACAACAACAACAACAACAACAACAACAGCAGCAACAACAACAGCAAGCACAATGGCAACAACAACAACGGCAACCACAACAGCAACAATCTCATGGTAAGTGCAGCACAATGCAAAAAATATATATAAATGTATATGTATGTACAAATATGTACACAGATAGCGCTTACGCATGCATGTATGTATGCAAGTAGGTCGTAAGTTCCAGAAGTTTCATATTTAAAGGGGATTCACCACATTTAACCAGTCTGATGAAATTACCATCTCTTATGCATTTGTGTGAAAAACCTGTTGATAAGTGCTATTGGTACACATCATCATCTACATATTACCCACACAATACAAAGGAAAATCGATTTGTTTTGTTCGATAACCATACAAATTATTATGTTATCAGCGCAAACTGAATTCCAGGAGATGATGTTTTTAACTTACTATAGATTTTTATTACAAAAAATCTCAAAATGATTGCAATTTCATTATAATGATGGTCCACAATAAATACAACTCTACACAGGCTCCGGATCCGGTGCGTCTAGTTCATGGGGTAGACAAGGAACACAGCAGCCGCAGGGTCAAAGTTCTTACCAATCTCGTGGACCGCCTCAACAACAAGGAACACAGCAGCCGCAGGGTCAAAGTTCTTACCAATCTCGTGGACCGCCTCAACAACAAGGAACACAGCAGCCGCAGGGTCAAAGTTCTTACCAATCTCGTGGACCGCCTCAACAACAAGGAACACAGCAGCCGCAGGGTCAAAGTTCTTACCAATCTCGTGGACCGCCTCAACAACAAGGAACACAGCAGCGGCAGGGTCAAAGTTCTTACCAATCTCGTGGACCGCCTCAACAACAAGGAACACAGCAGCGGCAGGGTCAAAGTTCTTACCAATCTCGTGGACCGCCTCAACAACAAGTCCCTTTGCCGCAACAGCCTGCAGGCAGCATCAAGCGGGGCACCCTCGGCAGACCCGGCCAGGTGGCCGTTAATTATCTGGACATAAACATGGAGAAAATGCCGCCTAAGGCTTACCACTACGATGTAAAGATCGAACCAGAACGGCCCAAGAAGTTCTTCAGACAAGCCTTCGAGCAGTTCCGCGTCAATCAACTGGGTGGAGCCATTGCCGCCTTTGATGGAAGAGCCTCTTGCTACTCGGTGGACAAGCTGAACACTAAAGCGGTTAATGGTGAAGTGACTGTAAGTAGGGGTATTTAAAAATCAAGACAAACTTATTTTTCTTTACTTTTTCTCGGCCTTTGGTGAACAAGTGTTCAGGTCATTCAACATTATTTTGAGTTTAATCAGAATGGCGCAAGTACTTTGTAAAATTTCAAAGTTATTTGAATCAGGAATACAAATACTCCTTTCAAAGTAAATTTTATTTAAGTGTTCACTCTAGGGAGTAAATATTCATTCTGGTAAAGGAGTGAACACTTGTTTACCTAATTGAGGAAAGTGACCGAACAGTGGTTCATTAAGAAAAGTGAACAAAGTGGTCACTTACTAAAAATTAAGCATTCAAGCATGTTTTTTGAAATGATCACCATGTATCACCACTTATATATATAATATTATATTATTACTTTTGAACTATTCTAACGCCTCTGCCTGAATGCATTTAAGGTGACAGATGCTCAGGGTCGCACACTGAAGTACAAGGTGGAAATCAAGGAAACTAATGAATTGGAAGTCGATCTAAACTCATTGAGAAAGTTAGTAAAGATTCAAAGCTACCATTGCACAATATTAAAATATAATAAATTCACAGCTATATGTCGGAGAGGATCTTTGACAAACCGATGCGGGCTATGCAGTGCCTCGAGATAGTGATGGCTACGCCATGCCACAGCAAGGCCATTCGGGCGGGACGCTCCTTTTTCAAGATGTCCGAGCCGGGCCAGCGTCGGGAGCTAGAGGATGGCTATGAGGCATTGGTTGGCCTCTATCAGGCCTTCATGCTGGGCGATCGTCCCTTTTTAAACGTCGACATATCGCACAAGTCCTTCCCGATAGCCATGCCGGTGCTCGAGTATTTGGAGAAATATGGCTTGAAAGCGAAAATTAACAGGGACACCAATTTGGGTAATTCACGTCGCTTCATCGAGCCGTTTTTGAAGGGAATCAATATAGTTTACACGCCGCCACAATCGTTTGCCACGGCACCGCGAGTCTACAAAATAAACGGTCTGTCGATGAATCCGGCCAGCAGCCAGACGTTCGAGTTAGACGGCAAGAGGTTCACGATTGCTGATTACTTTAAATCTCGCAACTACATGCTGCAGTACCCGCAGCTTCACTGTCTGCACGTTGGACCTCCCATGAAGAATATAATGTTGCCCATCGAGCTCTGTCGCATTGAGGCCGGACAGGCATTGAATGTGAGTTGTTTGTTAGCTGAAGTTCTTCTATTTACATGTTATTATATAATTAATTGTGTTGCAGCGTAAGGATGGCGCCACGCAGGTGTCCCACATGATAAAGTTCGCTGCCACTTCGACCAATGAGCGTAAGGCCAAGATCGTAAACCTACTTAAATTTTTTGAGCACAACTTGGACCCGACCATCAGCCGTTTTGGCATTCGAATCACCAACGATTTCATCGTTGTGTCCACCCGTACCCTCAATCCGCCTCAAGTAGAGTATCAAGGCATGCAGTGTTGTGCGGTCAGAAATGGATCGTGGCGCATGGACAGAATGCGTTTCTTGGAGCCTAAGAACAAGGCGCACAAGTGGGCCATATTGTATTTTGATCCGCCATACGGTCGCAAGATGCACTACAACCAGGTGAGCGACTTTGAGGGCCAAGTGTTTCACCAGTCGAAGATGGTGAGCGTGAGCCTGGAAGCCAAGGCCTGTATTAGGGCCTTTAAGGACGAACGCAATCTGGATGATTGCTTTGGAGATCTCAAGAAAGACAAATGCGATCTGGCCTTTGTGATCATACCGCAGAACGGTGCCTCCTACGATGTGATCAAGCAAAAGGCCGAACTGCAGCACGGAATCCTCACGCAGTGCATTAAACAATTTACCGTCGAGCGCAAACTCAATCCCCAAACCATTGGCAACATTCTGCTGAAGGTCAACTCCAAGCTGAATGGCATCAATCACAAGCTAAAGGACGATCCTCGCCTGCCGATGCTCAAGAATGCCATGTTCTTGGGCGCCGATGTCACCCATCCGTCGCCCGATCAACGCGAAATTCCCAGCGTGGTGGGCGTGGCAGCCTCGCACGATAAATACGGAGCCGCCTACAACATGCAGTATCGCTTGCAGCGCTCGGCCCTGGAGGAGATAGAGGACATGGAAGCCATAACCTTGGAGCACCTGCGTGTTTATAACCAATACTGCAAGTCTTATCCGGAGCACATTCTCTACTATCGAGACGGTGTCAGTGATGGCCAATTTCCAAAAATTAAAAATGACGAACTTAGAGGCATAAAGGCAGCATGCGCCAGGGTGAGGTTTGGGGCTTCGACAGCAATTGGAGATGGAGAAATTAGTATAGATGATTCGTTTCTTAATTTTTCTTTTTTTTTATAGATGAAAATCAATCCAAAAATTTGCTGCGTTATTGTGGTTAAGCGCCATCACACTCGCTTCTTCCCGAACGGTGAGCCATCGCAGTACAACAAGTTTAATAATGTGGACCCCGGAACCGTGGTGGATCGCACCATTGTCCATCCCAACGAGATGCAGTTCTTCATGGTCAGCCACCAGTCGATTCAGGGCACTGCCAAGCCGACTCGCTATAATGTCATTGAGAATACGGGCAATTTGGATATCGATCTGCTCCAGCAGTTGACCTATAACCTTTGCCACATGTTTCCACGGTGCAATCG
This sequence comes from Drosophila bunnanda, assembly GCA_035046265.1. Lineage (NCBI taxonomy): Eukaryota > Metazoa > Arthropoda > Insecta > Diptera > Drosophilidae > Drosophila > Drosophila bunnanda. The sequence continues at coordinate 14,334,180 of JAWNOB010000075.1, forward strand.
CTCCGTTTCGTATCCAGCACCGGCCTACTTGGCCCACTTGGTAGCTGCCCGTGGTCGTGTCTATCTCACAGGGTAAGTTACTTACTAGACCAGTGTTAGATATTGTTTTTATTAATCTATTCTGTTTGTTATATAGTGCTAGCAGGTTCCTGGATCTGAAAAAGGAATATGAGAAGCGAAAGATTGTGCCAGAATTTATGAAATCGAATCCCATGTATTTTGTCTAGGCAGCGAGTGAAACTCCAAATTCTTCTCTATAGTTTTATTAATATTCTTTCTTGATTGGTATCACATTTCTTAAACCATATTCAGACACACATATATTATATCGGATAGAAGGTACATACTTTGTGGAGTCCATTAGGAGCTTGGAGTCTTTGGTGGCCTCAAATGTTATATTTTTTATTTTATTTTTCTTCTTTGAAGCCAAGAAAGTGAGATAGAAATGTTCTTAATGGAGTCGACAGGGTATGAACATTCTTTTAAATAATCATTTAATAATAATAAAACTCAACTGAAACAAAATTAATACCTTATACATAGTTTATATTTATAGGTTGCGACGCCTTTACATCGCATCGAAATGGAATCTGTGGGACTCTTGCAGGCGCTCCTGCTTATCCTCGCGCTTTTCCTTAATGTATAGCACCAGGATGATGAAGACGATGACCAGACAGGTGCCGCCTAGTGCCACGACGCTCATCAGGATGAGTTTGCTGGGCGTGACAAACAGCTGGGCCTTCCAATGCGTTGGCTCATTCAGTGGCTTTGGCACAACAATGATCTGGGAGTTGGGTATCAGTTGGGTCCAGTTCCGCCACTTGCTGCCCAGGCCGACGGCCAGCTGGTCCACAAAGTTCGGCGTTCGCCCTAGACCAAAGCACGTGTACGGCAGCTGCAGGGCGAAATAGGAGGCCTGCGGGAGCTGCACACTGCTCCCGCACTGCTGATCCCCGTCCTGGGTGGTGGTGCTGTAGGTGATGCGGGGTCCCGGCAAATTGGTGCCATATGTGCGCCTCTTCCTTCCCAAGGCGGTGCGTCGTTCCGGATTCTGTTTGTTGTCCAGTCCCGTCAGTACAATCACCTTCACGAAGTTGGCATCGTAGTCCAGAGTGTTACGGAAGGCCAGGGGCTGGTATTTACCCTGCTCATTCTTCCGCGTGAGAATCACGTCGAGAACGCCGTCCTGGTAGAAATCATAGAAGGCGCCAGCCACCGTATTGTTGCCTAACGGCGACAGAGCGTTCCAACGTACCTCGAATGTCCGCTTCAGCGGCTTGTTGCACGACGTGCAGGGCACGTTCTCCAGCAGAAACGTCTGCATCACGGGCTTGTCCACGCTCTGGGGCTGTAAAGTGACCAGCAGATCCGGATAGCCGTCCAGATTGAAGTCGCCACTTCTCGCCGTAATGGTCCTCAGGTAGACATCGTCCGGCACTGGCGGCACAAACGACCAGGTAACACCTTGCGGATCGCGAAAGATGACGTGGAGATTGCGGAAATCGGTGCCGTCGTGCACCATTATCGATGAGTTCCGGCATCCCGAGTAGATGCAGAACGGCACCACAATATTCTGCACGCCCTTCAGCTCAAAGTCCATAAAGACTGCCTGGCCGAGGTGGTAGTCATTGCCGCCGATTGGCTGGAACTTGATCTGGTGGTCGTAGCTAAAGTTCTCTTGCTTGTCGCGCTCATTGATCCCGTACCAGATCTCGTACGAGTCCTGCGTCTGCAGGAACAAATCGGCCAGGAAGTCTTCGTTGAGGTCCAGATAGGCGTTCGCATTGGGAATGCTCAGCGAGTTGCCTTTGATCTCCGTGGGCTCCGCCTGATGCACCACCTGGGGCGGCTGTCGACTGCTGCTGAATATCCAGAAAGTGCGTACTCCATTCTCGTCCAAGCCGTACAGATCGATGATCATGTCGCGATTGAAGTCTAGGGCCATAACCTCGCCTCTGCTCCTGAAAAGCGGCTCCTGAGAGCACTTGAGATCGGTGGTGTTGCCCCAGTTGATGACCACATCGTATGTGTCGCCATTGCTTCCGCTAGCCTTTAGGTTGACCAACACATCCATTAATGCGTCGCCATCAAAGTCTCCGGGAATGACGCTCACAATGGTCTTATCGGCGTAATGGCAGTATGGTCCAACGGTGAGCAGGGGTTCCGTGTCGTGCCCTGATAAGAGATGGAAATGAAGCTGTAGTAGCCGCCTCTTTAACTGACTTTATCACCTACCGCAGAGAATCTCCAGCGTCTTCATTTGATCGCGAATGAGAAAAACGTCCGTCAGTTCGTCCGAATTAAAGTCCCCGAACGCTGCCACAATGCCCTCCTTGTTGGTGCCGAATACCTTGTCCGTGATGTCGCTGGCGCGGCTGGCTATACAGCCCAGGCCCAGCACGAGCACCAGTAGCAGCGTGCCGTGTTTCGCCATGACGATATTTGTTGATTTTTTTTACACTGACGATTTGCGTTTCTTTTGTTATTTGTACAAAAATCAATAGTGAATCAGATGTTGGGCTGCCAACTCGACGACCAAGGGAGAAAGAGAAATCGTGGTATCGATAACCACTTGATTTTCCCAACTACCCGAAGCGAGGGGTATTCGAACAGATAAAGATCAGTTTTTGTTTTGTTTTCTTTTTCAATAAGCTAATTTGTAGAGAAAAATCAATAATTAGAAATTAATAGTGACCGACTTAGAAACTTTACGCGATATCAATAACTATTTTGAAATCGACTATTCGATACGTCCTACTCGATATATTTATCAATTAGTTTACATTGAAAAAAGTCATCAAATAGAATAAGATGAAAGTCGTATAAATTTGCAATCCTTTGCGCCAAGAAACTGTGATTGGCAAAAATATACTGATTGAAAATCCCGCGAATTAAGCGTTTAGTCACGATAAGTTCAGTCGAGCAGCGTTTACCAACACCTGCGCCCCGCAGTTGGAACGTTTTCCAACAAAGTTTTGTGCCCCGTAAAATAAACAAATAATAACCAATTACTACCACAACAATGGTTAGTACCGTTCCAAATTGTTGCTAAATATACTCGCCAATCATTAATTAGTTAGGAAAGCGCGAGAGAAAGCGACGGTTGCCGCTTTGTTTTTTCGACAGCGCAGCCTCTTCTTCTTCCTGCAGCGCCAGCTTGGGCAGAACAGTTGTTGTTGTTGTATTTATGCAATTCGTTTTTTGTCAGCTCCAACTCCTCCCTTTCGACGGTAACTAATTAATCACAATTATCTATATATCGTTTTGCAGAACAAACTAAAGTCTAGCCAGCACCGCGAGAAGGTGAAGAAGTTTATATCGCTGACACACACAGGCGAACAGACGGCGATCTTCTGCCTGCAACAGAGCGACTGGAAGCTAGACCTGGCCAGCGATAACTACTTCCAGAATCCCGAGTACTATTACCGGGAGCTCGACCGCAAGCGCATCGAGCAGCTGTTCGTGCGCTATCGCGACCCCAGCGATCCGCTCAAGATTGGTTCGCAGGGCGTGATCCACTTTTTGGAAGATCTAGACCTGAAGCCAGACTCCAAGCTGGTGCTGATCATTGCGTGGAAGTTCCATGCCGAGGTGCAGTGCGAATTCTCCCGGGATGAGTTCATTAATGGTATGTGCGATCTGGGAATCGACAGCATCGACAAGCTGAAGGCCAAGTTGCCATTGCTGGAGCAGGAGCTAAACGATTCCGGCAAATTTAAGGACTTTTATCACTTCACCTTCAACTATGCCAAGGATCCGTGCCAGAAGGGTATCGACCTGGACATGGCCATTGCCTACTGGTGCATTGTGCTCAGCGGTCGCTTTAAGTTCTTGGACATCTGGTGCCAGTTCCTCGAGGAGAAGCACAAGCGTGCCATTTCACGGGACACCTGGAACCTGCTGCTGGACTTTGCCACCAACATTGACGACCGTATGAGCAACTATGACTCGGAGGGCGCCTGGCCGGTGCTCATCGATGACTTTGTCGAATGGTGCCAGGAGAATAACCATCTGAAGGAGGACTCATCCTCGCAGGGATCCGGCTTCCAGCAGCAATCCAGCTCGAGTTCTAGCTCCCAGAAGAACATATCCAGCGCGTACCAGACCTCGCACAGTACAAACATGAATTATGGCTAACGAATTGTTACAACCTATTGTATTCTCATTACCGATAGATTTGCTTTTATCTTGATTATTCTAAATAACGGAGATACTAAGCAAGGCCGATAAATTTACATTTTCTCTATAAAAGCGTCGTAATAAATAAATAAAGTTAGTAAATGTACATTTTCGAATTTGTTTTTTCGAACATGGCAGCTAAACAGATTGAATCTTTTAACAAATATGGTATATTTACCTTAAAACATATCGGTAACTTACCTTAATACCTTATTAATTATTATGATTTTTTTATTAATATTTTATTATTTAAAAAAGGTTTTTTGTAAATTAAAAAAATTGTAAAATTATCTGAGGGCCATATATTACCCTTGGAGGGTATTATAATTTTGTTCAGAAGTGTTCGATACAGGTAAGGGTCTTCCGACCCTACAAACCATATATACATATATTTTCTTGATCATCGTAAACATACGAGTTGATTTAGCCATGTCCAACAGAATAGATACAGATATTTTCATAAATTTTGTTGTTGCAAAATCTGTTATTACCACATATATATCATTTTATTAGATAATAATCAAAACTGCAATTTTTACTCATTTGGCATTGCATTCCCAAATCCCGTGAGATCTCTCTATTAATTTAATTTATATAATTTATTTGTTAAAAAAAGTTCAAGAAATCAGTGCATAAGATGGCAGTTCTGCTCACGGGCTCCAAACTATTGAAAATCTTTCACGCAACAGTGTCATCTCTAGCGGTATGACCGTTCGGCTGATTGATATTGTTGCAACGATTTTTTCGCTGTCAAAAATATTTAATAATATCCATTGTAGGCGTGCTAGGCACGCGTGTGAGTGTGTGTTAGGCACAGCGCCCATACTGTGTATAAAATGTAAAGTGCCAAATCGAGTGTCCCGAACAGATAAAGTGAAAAATCGCCTTCTTATTCGACACTGTATTGCCATTGCCCCGAGCGAACCCCCGTCGTAATCGGTGTGCATGTGTGTGCGCCTGCCTTAGTGGGTGTGTGTGTGTGTGGGTGGCCCGTATGTCTGTCATGGCTATCGGTGTTTTTGTTGTCGTTGTTGTATTTTGTGGCCATAATTAATTTGGACTCGAAAATCCTTTGCCCTTGGTGCTGGTGCTGGAGTTCTGTGCAATATAATCAAATCTTAGCAAATAGCGGACGTTGTGTTTGCGAATCCAATTATCATGTGAATAACTCGCGCGTCTCGCCCTCGAGTGGGCGAAATTTAAACAAATATCCCCCCAGACGTGTTTGTGTGTGTATGTGTGTATTAGTGTGTAAATAAATGCCACTAAAACCAAAAAATAAAATAAATAAACGAAAACAAACGCGAGCTGATAACCGCACAAGTTTGGACTACGACAACGTCGAGAAAACCTCGGAACACCATTTGCGACCGCGACCAGAACAGCAGCTATAATACCCCCGCATAGCCCCGACCCATTTCCAACGGCGTGATAGATCCCGATCCCCAACCAGCAGATGATAATCCGGTAGATAATTTAGGGGCCTCTTTCTTAAACTTGCAAAGGGTAAACAACGGGACATAAACCTACTTAGGGTATCCGGTTAAAGATATTTATATATATATATATATATACAAAGAGAAACCTTTTTAAAAGTTTAAACTACAATTTATTTATAAATCATCACATTGCTTTTAACTTTAATTCAAAAGCAATAATATTGAAAGTTTTTTGAATTATTTCTTTAATTGTGAAATTTAATTAAAAAACTAATTAACACACTTCCAGCTAAGTTCTTTAAAATAATCCCATAAAACTGTAATTCGGAAAAAGCCTTTTTTGGCGCCATAAACTGGATATTTAAATATATTCCTAATCAGCTTTAAAAAGAAAATGATATTTAACCAAAAACTATATATAATGTAGGAAAATTTAAATGAATGTACATGTGAGTTACACAAGAAGATTGTTAAAGCAACCTTTAAAACGTCTTGAACCCACTTAAAATACATAATTTAAAATAATAACAATAATAAATAGTGATCCATATTTCGAAAATGAAGTCTACTCGAAACCTAATATAAAAGTGAAGTAAGATAATTAAAAAAGTAAAAAAAAAAAAAGATCATAATCAATTCATTGGCCAAAATACCTTTTATAAAACGATACAAAAATTATTACAAAATAAAATATTTCATCCTTTAATTTTGTAATAATTTGTGTGTTTCAAACCTTTAATTTTGTGATCGCTTTCATAATATATATAATTTAATATGGGTTTAACAAAATCTTTATAACATAAATAAAACAAAATAACTGGAAACGTACACAAACTATATAATACGTACATATTTCCTACAAAAGAAAAAACGAATACTGTTTGAAAAAGTGTACAGCCGATTGAATAATTTATTGATACCGCCACGCCCATGCTTATACAAAGGCCTTTCTCCGGGTATAATCACAAAACACTCACGACATTCGTTGGATCAAAGCTCCCTTTCAGCTCGGTGTCATTGTTCAGCCTCCACGGGCACCTGTTCGTTGTGGAAATTCTGGGCTATCTCACCCTAAAGCCAAGTGGGCGAAGGCTTCTGATATATTTATCCATATATATGTAGATGTAATACATATCAATTTATTTCCATTCCACTTTAAACAGATTTATTTATTTATATTGCCTTTTTTTTGCTGTTCAGCTCGTGCAAAGTGACAACTCAACGAGATTAATTAGCTGGGGGGGTTGGTTTGTGTGTGGAAGCAATTGTCAAGTGTCTGGGCATCATCAACGGGGCAGGAACTGGACTGGACTGGGAATCGCTTTGCCATTCGTATGCTAATTAATTTTTCCTTATTGCAGCCGCCTCCGTCGACAATAACGCCATGTCCAAGACCTGTAGCAACAACGCTCGGGATATTAAGAACATCAACATGCGGGGAGTTGCCTGCTAAAAGATCCCAGATCTGAGAGAACGAAGCCCAAGCCCGAGAACATGAGCCAGCGCCAGGAGGCAGCTGTTGCTGCCGCTGCCGCTGCCGCTGTGTCAGCAGCAACATCATCCTCAACATCATCGTCATCGTCCCACTCAGTTAGCGCCGTTCTGGGCAGCAAGATATCCACCTCTACACCGCAGAAGGGCGATGAGCAGCAGGAGCAGGAGTTCATCAACCGGAGCGTGGCCAGCGAGATCGATGCCATGTCCATCTCGGGCTCCGCGTCCGCAGACAGTAGCACCACCAGTGGCACCACAGCCACTACTGCTGCTGCTGGCGCTTCAGGCAGTCCGGTGGCCAAGCGGCACTTGAGCACGGCCAATTTGTCGCGGATACGCCCGCAGTCTAGCTATTCGGCGCGCGTTCTCATCTTTGACGACTCTGATCAGGAGGCAGCTGTTGCCGCAGCCGCTTTGGCCGCAGCCTCATCCTCTTGCAACAGCAGCGTTAAGTCCTGCAGCGGCCTCGAGTTGCTGCCCATGTCACCAGCTAAGCTGTCTATTGGACACAATGACAGCTCAGCGAATGGCTCATCGATGATGCGCAATCTGAATCTAACCAAGAGCTCATCGGGAGGCCTGTCTGGAAGTTCTACATCGCTGCACTCGCGAGGATATACGGCATTGCTGCGAAAGATTTCCTATCAGCAGCACACCAACTCGCTGCGAGCAGTCAGCAGTGGTAAGAGATATACAAATGTACATATATTTGCTAGAACTAGATATTTTCATAATAATTGTTAAAGCACTCACAGACACCTAAAGTAGGAATTCTCTGTTTTATTTTTGAAATCATTCAATAACAACAATATTATTACGATACAAGCGTGAACAACGCATGTTTGCGGGCTATTTTTAACGCTGTTACAGATAAAGGCGTGACAGGCAGACTTTATTATTTGTATTTCGAATTAGCATCTGTATAATATCTATATCTACATATATGGCTGTTTCGATCATCCATCATTCGTCTGTATGGCTGTTTATCTAAATACTAAAGATACTAAATGTTAAGAATAATTTTATTTATTATTAAATACATATTTATGATATAATAATTTCCACTTGCAGAAGCCTCCAATTTGCTGCGCATGCGCCACTCCTCCCTGGGCAAGTCAGCGCCTTGCCTCACGGGCAACTATTTTCGCCACGAGCTGTCTGCCCCACCGCCGCCACCGACTCTGGCTCCTGGCTCAACCATGGGCCAGCACAACATCTCGCGATCGGGCAGCTGTGCGGGCATCGGTCTGGCCGGCAAGCATCATCATCATCATTTGCACGGCGTCGTAATGCGGGGCTCTGGAGGTGGGGGTGGGGCTAATGCTGGCAACACCTCATCATCGAGCGGGGTGGCTCATCATCGCCTCAGCTTGGTAACGAATGCGGCTGCAGTAGCAGCTGCAGCGGCCAGCGGTTCGAGGGCCCATTCCCCATACTCGGCCAGTCCCATGGATAGTCCGCGGCTCAACTCGCCCATGCCATTTGCATTTGCTCCGATCAAAAGGATCGCCTCGTGCCGGGGCGTTGTGGACGGACGCCGATGGTCGGTGGCCTCACTGCCCTCCTCTGGCTATGGCACCACACCGGGTAGCTCCAATTTATCGGTGAGTTTCAGGAATATTGCCGGAAATAAATAATATTGGGTCTCTCTGCCACACAGTCTCAATGCTCCAGTCAGGAGGGTCTCAACCAATTGCCGTCTCACAACAACATTCCGCCCGGCGTTCAGGAGGCGGATGCCGCTGCCGTGGCCGCTGGCGCCTGCTGTGCCGAGCACCTCAAGCAGCACTGTCCCAAGCACTGTGCTCTGCTGCTGACAGCGTCTCAAAAGCAGCCACCGAAGACCTTGCAGCCACAGAAACTAATTCCAGCAGCGTCGGCTGCGGCTTGTGCCAATTGCTGTGCCGAACTGAGCCTCGTCTGTGGTGGGCAACAGCAACAACATGCTGGTGGAGGATCTGCCAACAGCTCCTCCTCGATAAGTGCAATGCCCGGTGGGGGACGGATGTCGCCGTACTTTCGCCCACGCTCTAGGTCGCTGTCCAGCCCATCACGCTCGCCGATCGTGGACAATGAGATTGCCGTCATGAACACATTGTACAAGGAACGTTTTCCGAAGGCCACCCAGCAAATGGAGGAGCGGCTGAAGCACTTCATCAACGAGAATAAGAGTGCAGCGTGTAATAGTTTTCGGGACTCGCAGCCGATTGTTCGGTAGGTGTAATTTCCGCTTAACCAGAACCATTACGTTACATTAAAATCGACTTACCCCCTTTAGGTTTGTGCACCACCAAGTGCTGGAAATGGCCAGGGACTGTTTGCACAAATCGGAGGCCAAGCTGATAACCTCGCAGTATTTCTACGAGCTGAGCGAGAATCTGGAGCGTTTGCTGGTGGAGACCAAGGAGAAGTCACCGGAGGCAGCCGCCGAGCTGAGCGGTGTGATAAAGAAGCTATTGCTGATTATCTCGCGACCGGCTCGGTTGCTGGAATGCCTGGAATTTGATCCGCAGGAGTTCTACGAGTTGCTTGAAGCGGCAGAAGGTCAGGCCAAGGCCATGCCGGTGATTAAGGCGGACATACCGCAGTACATTATCCATAAGCTGGGCCTAAACCGAGATCCCATTGCTGAGCTGCAGCAGGAGTTGCGGGAAACTCAGCAGATGTGCTCGGAACAGGTTACCGTGATGGCGGATCCCACACAGCCGGGCGGAAGTTGTCTGCTTCTTAATTCGCCCCTGACGAATGCAGCCAAACAGTTGAGCAGCCTGGCTCTGGACTCGATTGTTTCGGATGCGGGCAGCGGCACAGCAACGCCCCAACAACCACCCCAGACGCCAGTGGCAACGGGTGACACGGCTCCCTCCTTTGCCGTGGCCGTTGGTCAACTGAGTGAGGAAAAGGTAGGAACAAGCAGCAGTAGCAGTGGAACTGGACCAGGCCCCAGTGCTGGAGGATTAACAGGAGCACCCGCCCAACAGCAGCAACAACCCTCACCCCACGAAAACGACTTTGACATCGTCAAGCTGATCTCAAATGGTGCCTACGGAGCCGTCTACCTGGTGAAGCACAAAACCACCCGTCAGCGCTTCGCCATGAAGAAAATCAACAAGAATAATCTCATCCTGCGCAACCAGGTGGAACAGGTGTTCGCCGAGCGCGACATTCTCTCGTTCGCGGACAATCCCTTTGTGGTCAGCATGTACTGCTCGTTCGAGACGAAGAAGCACCTCTGCCTGGTGATGGAGTACGTGGAGGGCGGCGACTGTGGCACGCTGCTTAAAAATATCGGGCCGCTGCCCGCGGACATGGCGCGCTTCTATTTTGCCGAAACAGTATTAGCCGTTGAGTATCTGCACAGCTACGGCATTGTCCATCGCGACCTCAAGCCGGACAACTTGCTAATCACGGCCCTGGGTCACATTAAGCTCACCGACTTTGGCCTCTCCAAGATGGGTCTCATGTCGCTGGCCACCAATCTGTACGAGGGATACATTGACTCGGAGACGCGACAGTTTTCTGACAAGCAGGTGAATCTTTCCACTCAATTACTACTGGCGAAGAAGGATTCTTCTTAATTTAGTAAGTTTTATGAAAGCTAACTTGACTATTCCCCTTCTAGGTTTATGGAACTCCCGAGTACATTGCTCCAGAGGTGATCCTGCGCCAGGGTTATGGCAAACCAGTCGATTGGTGGTCCATGGGCATCATTCTCTACGAGTTCCTCATCGGTTGTGTGCCCTTTTTTGGTGAGACAACCGAGGAACTATTTGCGCACACCGTCAACGATGACATCGAGTGGCCGGACAGCGAGGATTGGCCGGTGCAAACGGAGGCGAAGGACATAATTTCGCAGCTGTTGCAGCAGAATCCACGCGATCGTTTGGGCACCCAAACGGGTGCCCTGGAGATGAAAGAGCACGAATACTTTTTGGGCATGGACTGGAACTCACTGTTGCGCCAGAAGGCGGAGTTTGTGCCACAGCTGTCCCACGAGGATGATACCAGTTACTTTGATAGTAAGTATTATCTATTTATTCGGTACGTAGCTTCAACTTGGTTGCTCAAACAGCTCGCATGGATCGCTATAATCATGATCTTGGTGGTGAGGACACGGACGATACGGATGACACGCCTGTCTTTGGCAGCTTCAACTCATACACGCCCCAATATAGAAAGCAGCATTACAGCTGGTCGCGACATGCCACACCAGCAACGGCCACTGATGGGGCCAGGCCACCACCCCTTACATCTGTGCCATCGCGTGCACAGGAGAATCCCTTACCCTTACCTGGAGTCTCTTCAACTGGAGCCATGCCTAAGCTGAAATCGGGCTTGGCAACTGGAAACGGCAGCAGCAGAGGTTCTGGTTCCAACGAGGGAGTGGTCAACAAATTTCTGAATACGCCGCAGTTGCGTAAGCTGGATGTGAGTATTGTGTTTAGTTCTAGTGTCTTCTTTATTCTTACAACCCCTTTGTGTCCACAGCTCTCATCTAGCTGCCTGAAAGTGCCCTCTACCCCGGATGCCGACTACTTGCCCGAGCTCCTGCATAATGTTACTATTGGCAATGACGCAGAGCTTCGCATGCTGAAGCATTATCTGCAGCAGCCAACTCAAGGGGCCACACAGCGTCTGCAGCAGCGTCACAGCATGCCGCCGAATACCACCACAATTATAAGCACGCCGGCTACTCCGCCGCCGTTTCAAACACAGGCAACCATGGTGGCCACTCCGCCGCCGCCGACAGCCAGCAGCTTCTCGCGCAGCACACCGGAGAGCTCGCAAACGGATAGCGATGACTTCTCGCCGCAAATTAACCGGAAGCGAAAGGGTGTCTGCGCCCGGGATATTTTGCCACGCTTTTCCATCTCAATTGAGGATGAAACAATTTCCGCGGGCAGCTCCTCCACGGAGAACATGAACTTGCCAAGGGAACAATCTCCGTTGGCTCTGCAGCATCAGCCTAAATCCATGGACGGCACTAGTAGCGGCAGCATGAAGCACCATCGCTCCCGGTCGATCGTTAAATCTGCCTCCGCCTTGGGGCTCTCACTGATGACATCGCTGGACAACAGTCAATTGGCCGCTCAACTGTGCGGCATTCAATCGCCGGGCGGCGGTGGCAACGGCTCTAGCACAGCCAGCTCCAGGGATACCTCGCCGTGCCGCGAGCTCTCCCCGTTGGTGACGAATCTAAAGCCACCAATCATAATACGACGCGGACCACGCGGCTTTGGCTTCACGGTGCACACCATACGGGTGTACTACGGGGACACGGACTTCTATACGATGCATCATTTGGTCATGGCCGTGGACGAGGGTAGTCCGGCCTTCGAGGCAGGTTTGCGGCCGGCAGATCTCATCACCCATGTGAATGGGGAGGCAGTGCAGGGTCTGTTTCATACGCAGGTGTTGCAGCTACTCTTGAGTGGCGGTGAGCATGTTACCCTAAGAGCCACGCCCCTCGAGCACACCAGCATCCAGAGCGGTGGACGGAAGCGGGATCTCATGCAGAGCAAGCTGGCTAAGAAGGGGCTCAATCGTCAGAAGAAGCAGACGAAGCGGGAGCACGACAAGAAGCGTAAGACTTCACTGTTTCGCAGGATCAGTAGCAAGCGTGCCAATGCGGAGATGCAGCAGGTAGGGTCTATAATTATAATTATAGATAATGTAATAATCATTTCCTTGTTTAGTTCTCCGCGGGTACAAGTTCCCCCACCACTCCTTCAGCCAGGAATCTGTCGCCGCTGGACTCTTCGTATCACAGCAGCAGCTGCTGCCAGTCGGCAGCCAACTCGGCCTCATCGCAATCCACCTCGCCCTCATCGTCGTCGCCCAACACACCCACCGGTTCGAGTGGCTCTAATGCAGGAGCAGCTCCGGCTCCTTCAGCTCCATCATCTCTTATTGTGGCTGCCCCTCCGCCAACGCAGGTGGTCCTACTGCCCCATGTGGGAGCCGTCGTTGGGAGTAGTCCCACCTCAGTGGGCAATGTACCAGGTAAGAGTTCGTTAGGATTACCTTCTATAGGTTTAAATTTGTATATAACATCTGCTTTATGCCTTCAGTGTCACCCACTGGCGTCGTTCCGCAGCTGTATCAGCGTCCATCAACCCTCCATGGTCTCAAGCACAAGCTGCATGCCGCCACCGCCGTGATTGCAGGTGGCAGTGGCAATGCCAGCAATCCCGCCGGAGGGTTGAAGACCCTCCACACCACAAGTAACAATTCGCTGCCCAATCGCCGGAAGTCAGTGGGTCACATCCCGCTGTCTCCGTTGGCACGAACTCCGTCACCATCGCCTCTGCCATCGTCGCCCACAAGATCTCCATCTCCCTTAGCCTTTCCACTAGTTGGACATCAGCCAGGGGCTTCGAACACCACACAGTCTTATAGTCCGGGCAGCACCCTCCCCACACTGCAAACGGGAGCGGTGAGTGCTAACAGCAAAAAGGGCGGGTTTGCCCGCACGAAGTCAGCGGAACCCAGTTCGCCGCTGCTCAGGCGAGCCTTGTCTCCGGATCGACTGCATCCGCGCAGTGCGGAGACAAAGATATCGCCACTCTGCTGCTCACCGCCCATTAAGCAGCCAACACACACACAGCGCGTGGTGGCTACCACTTGGCGGTCAACGCCAGGCTCCAATGGAGGAGCAGGAAGCACAGCTCAACCGCAGCAGCAGCAGCAATTGGTGACAACGTCAGCACCGCCAGAGGAATCTCAGCGGCAAACCCAGGGGGAAGCAGCTACCACGACTGCCACAGAGGTCACTCTGGCCAACTGTGAGCCATTGCCGCGCATTGCCGAGGAAAAGGACTCCCCTACCAGCAGCACTCAAGACAACATCAGCTGCATATCCGAGGGATTCATGCCCGCCATCGAGGAGTATGCCGAGGGTGAGTCCACATCGTCATCACCAACGCAAACACTAGAGAAGCCGACAAAAGTGAAGGCCACCGAGCAGCCAGAGATGGAGCCAGCTGGCAAGGCCAAGAAGATAGATCTAGGTGAGAGTACGAATAGCTAAAATCGAAGAAAATTTTAAATAGTGTTTGCTCGCAGGAAAACCCACATCCAAAGCCAAGCCCCCGAACATCGGTGGCTGCAAGACTTCGATGACAACGACAAAGCCCGCCAGTCCCAGCGTGACCATTACCACGGGACCACGCAAGGACTCGACGGGTGGAACAGCAACAGCATCAGCCCCAGCAGCAGCCACTTCTGCTGCCAAGCAGAGGAAGTAGCGCCAATGCAGCAGCCGTCGTGATGGATACGGATGCTTGTGCTTTAAGTTCCGCGTTTAAATGTTTCAACTTGGATGTTCTTTGGGGAACAAAGGATAGTGAGGAAGAAAGCAAGGAGGCAGCCGCAGGAATTCAATTTATAAATATATTTACATATAACAAGGGATTGCGTTTTAAACTCCTTTTTCGTCGATGTAAGCTTGCTTTTACACAACTCTAGCAATGCAAATTAATTAGAGAATTCTTAAAAACCCAGTAGCTTGTAGCATGTCAAAACTAAAACCTAAAACATAAAGGAAAATCGCTTGAAAAAAAAAACAATTCTTAGTGTAAATTATAGTAGGCACGAGACAAAAGAAACGATATTCCAGTTGAAACAAATCCAAGAGGCACCTACGCAATTATGTACTGTATATAAATGTGAAACATTGATAGAATATTAACGAATTGTGGACTTCGGATGAATGTGTATCATTAGTCTGTCTAAAGGATGAAGAGGAGAAGCAGGAGGAGCAGAGTCATTTGGAGCGGAATGCGCCCAGTCGTGTCTCGTTTATAACATTTTTTGCGAATCTATACACTATGCCGAGAATGCAATATATAATCTATATTAAATAAATGTGTTATATATGTGTGTGTGTATTAAAAACGAGATTTTTAAATTTCTTGATCAAAGGGTGAAGTACGTATTTTTAAGTTTTGCAAAAGCCTTCTAGTTTTAACATATTTTCTTATATGTTCAACATTTTCTAATTACCTTTTATATCTATAACCCATAAATATTATTAACCACCATCAACACCAGTGTCGATCTAGACATGCCGACTTGAAAAATATGTATAAATTTTTTTAAAATCTTGAATTGCAAAACTAAAGGGTATAAAAAGTTCGGCAAGCTGAAGTTAGATTTCGTTCTGGTAGTATTACAATTTCAGTCAGACGCCCGAAAGGCAGTGAAGGAGTCATTTCCGGCTCTATAAATCATACATATTCTTGATCAGTGTCAACGGCCGAATCGATCTAGCCATCTCCGACAGAAAAACAAGTTTTAAAATATTTTCAAAATTTTATAAGGGGTTATTACATCGTTAAAATTGTCGAAAATTAGCAAAAATTTAAATCTTTATAAATTAAAAATTAAGTGTTCAAATTTATTAACCTAAAATAACTAGAATTTAAGCCTTTCCGAAGTGAAATTAATGTATGTATTTTTGGAATAGTTATGATGATTTTCATGATTATACTTATTATTTAAAGGTTTTTGAAGCCTAGGTGGGCACTTAGTTTATTCAGCTCACAGAGGGTATTTTATTTATGTGTTTGCGATGGAATTAAAATACAATTTCCATAGACTTATTGATCCCTTTTGCTAAGCCCCTGACGATAGGTCTAAGGCCAGTGTTATCGCTGCTATCGATATATGTATATTTTGCCAGCTGTGCAATTGCGCTTGTGGCCGCATTTACTTTATCTTCAATTTGTTTATTTCTTGCAAAAATGCTACCCAAACTGAAGATTTCAGCATTCCTGCTTAAGGTAAGGCCTCCTCAACATCCTAGATTGAGAATACCTAATCTGGAGCTTTCCGATTTCAGCGTTTGGAGCGAACAAAGCAACAGTGCAGCGGCTGTTTGTATGGAGTTTTCTACGGTGACGGGACGTTACTCCTGTTGAGTTTCAACATTGAGTCCAGTCTGGGCCAGTTAAACTATGAGCAGGTTCAGCACAGATTCCCAGCGGAGCTCGATCTCTGTGGTTTGGTCAAATTCGGGGACTGCAGCGACGGGGAGGCGCACCTTAATGAGGTCATCAAATCAGTGGACATCACCGACAATCCCATCTTGTTGCAGTGCGAGCTGGGTACCTTGGTGGGCATGAGGGCCTCGTTCTTTGTACACGGCAAGCTGGAGGAGGTGCCTTACGAGGTGATGGAGGCCGAGCAGCTGTACAGCGACTTTTGCTTCACCAGGCTGCAGTGCGGCTTCTACCTGCAAACAGCTCCCACACCCGAGTACGTGGCGCGGGAGATGCATGTGCTGCGCAAGAAGGTGGCCGATGGCACCTTGGTCTTTAATGTGCCACAAACCAAGATCTTTATTAGCAGCTGTGGTCCGCTAGACACGCGGTTTACCGGTGGTGAATGGCAGATCCAGGATCTAATTGACGCCATTCCCAATCCCGGGCTGCCCGAGAAGGAGAACGAGAAAAAGAAGCCATCAAAGGCGGGACAGAATGCTGCGCCAGGGAAGCACTTGGCCCCCACAGGCTGTGACTACGATGTGATTCCCATCGATGTGATGCGCTGTCGCAGCCGTGATCCCGTGGCTCGAAACTCACCGCCGCATCCGGCTCTCAGCATTGCTGTGACCACCGAAGAGCAGACCCGTGTCCAGGTTCCATTGGAGATAGAAGCCATGGCCATTCTGTGCAGAAAGACCAAGCTCCAGCGGCTGTACGATGTCCTCATCGAGAGCATCTGTCGGGCCCTGCGGTTATTCGAGTTGAGCCTGATCGAGCACCTCACCGAAACGGAGAGTGGCAAGCTGCTGGTGCCGGTGAGCTATCACTTCTATCCGCAGGAGTTTGGACACTTCGTGAGCTGCGCGTATCTTGAGGATCTGGGTGACGACGACCCGAACATGCAGGAGAGACGCAAGCGGCTCCACCGGCAGTTCGCCCTGCCTGTTAGCCGGCCCTATTTCCGCAGGGCCAACCAGATGCGATTCCTGGTGGAAGCGGAGGATGCTCCGTGGACCCCTTTGATGAACACTCACATTGGAGTCCGGCCCAGCGGCGTGACCGATGGCAAGGAGTACTTAGTGAATGGAAACTACCACTACTACCACTACCTTCAGCAACAGGTGCAGGATAAAGGTTGGGGCTGCGCCTACCGCTCCCTGCAGACGATCTGCTCCTGGTTCGTGCTTCAGGGCTATACGAACGCACCGATACCGACGCATTTGGAGGTACAGGAATATCTACACAAGATCAACGACAAGCCGGCAGCGTTTGTGGGCTCCTCCCAGTGGATTGGTTCGACGGAGATCAGCATGTGCCTGCAGGGATTCCTGAACGTTGACTCCAAGATCCTGCATGTGGCCTCTGGTGCAGAATTGGCCACCGTTGCCTCTGAACTCGCCATGCACTTCCAGACCCAGGGCACGCCGGTAATGATCGGCGGTGGTGTGCTGGCTCACACTATTATCGGCGTGGACTATTGCGTGCAGACGGGACAGGTGAAGTTCTTGATTCTGGATCCTCATTACACAGGTGCCGATGATCTGGCTACCATCCAAATCAAGGGCTGGTGCGGCTGGAAGGGCATGGATTTCTGGACTAAGGGCAGCTACTACAACCTGTGCATGCCCCAAAGGCCGATCTTGTATTAAGACCTACCCCAGGGAGGAGGGTTATACGTTTCCAATGACACTCTTAGGTAGGATAATAGGATGAGGTCGATATATGTATACTTTTTAAGAAATATCCCAAGGAGTTCGTGAACAACACTTAAGAATTTATAGAGCTTTTCGATTAAGACTTACATTTTTTAATTGGAGATGCTTAAAAAAAAGGTCAGCTGTCATTTGTACATAAAAATAATTTGAGCGAAATATTTATTTTTGCATTTAGTTTCATTTTTTGCTTAAGTAAACTTAATCCCAGAGCCTCTTTTACAAGGCAAAATTTATAAGTTTGCATAAAACCCAGTTAGAGGGACTTTATAGATGCCCTTTTCGGCTCCTGAGGTATTCCTAACCAGATCTTATACACACAAATCGAACCCAACTTAAAGTACTATCTTTAAGGTGGTATTTCTTGCGTGTAATTTCTTTCTATATTCCTCTCTTTTTCAATTACTGCAATAAATTAAATACTAGCTTATATATCATACGAAACTATGAACTCTATTCAAGCTCGCTTCCTGGATTAGACACCACTCTTTGAGTACTTCTTCCAGTACCGCTTGACATCGTCATGACCATTCTTCTGGACCACCATGGTGCGCGTTCGTTCGTTTTGCCACACCAGGACATGGATCGACTGGGCATAGTCGCGCAGCGTTACAAAGTCGGTTTGGGACAGGAACTGATTATAAACAACGCCCTCCGTGTAGGTGAAGCGATTGCGCTCCATTTCCCAGAGCTTGATCTGATCGACGACCGTCGGTGGCAGGCAGGATTTCGACTGAATGGCCGACTCGACCAGTCGCATGTTGGGATGCGCATACTGCTCCAGATACGAGACAATCTGCTCCGCTGTAATGCCACCACGCAACGCCTGACGCACCGAATCGCGGGTGAGGACTCCCACCACTAGATTGGGAAAGCGGTAGAGGAGCTGCGTAAACAGACCGAGGACAGCCACCTGGAGTGGGGAATCCGTGTAGGCGTACACACGGTAATTAGTCTCCACCACGATGTAGCCAGAGTCCTGTACGCCCTCCTCCTCATTGGTGGCCACCGTAGCAGTGGCCGCTGCTTCCTTGCTGGTCACATTCAGGGCCAACCGGGTGGGATAGAAGCGTCCCTCCTTGCGCTTCCGCTGGAAGACCAATCCGAACTCCCTTAGATGCTGCAGAAAGGTTAACATCTGATTATTCATGCCCTCCGAGCTGTAGTCCCGTCCCAAAGTGGAGAAGCTCAGCTGGAACAGCATGGAGAGGCATTCCGGCAGGGAGATGCCTCGCTCCTCGCAAGTGTCCAGGTATTGGAGCATAAAATGCCACACCTGCGCCCGTGTGTCCAGCAGCAGGAACTGAAATCCCTGCCTGGTTATGGTGATTCCATCCCGGTCATCTCGCTTCATCAGATTTGCGTGCAGCAGAATCCGCACAGCATCCGGACTAATAGCCTCCGCATCGGTGCCGTTGCGATTTCCCGTCCCCACCATGTAGTGGAGAACGCATCTCCAGCGAGACATGGCATAGGTGTCCAGGAAGGCGATGTCCCTGGGCTTGGAGTCCTTCTCCAGCGTGTTGGTCATGGGCCAGGGCTTTCCACCGCCCAGCAGGACTTGGCGCACGCTCTTCTTAAACGTGGGCGAAAGTTCCCAGGCTGTGAGGCCTCCAGGAATAGCGGTTACCCGCCAGACATTCAACGCTGTCAGGCAGCTTGTGGCCTCCGATTGATCCCTGTAGAAACAGATTTAGTAGAGTTCTCCCAATTATTGCAAGAGATCGATCTCACTTTGCAAAACGTTGTGCACCCCAGGATGTGACTACCGCCTGCGGCACTGGTTGATCTACGAACAGAATGCGTATGATAAACTGCCTGGCCAGCTCGGGCAACTCCCGGAACACGGCCAAGCATATCGGGGGATAGTTGTAAAGCTTCTCCAGAGTCTCCGGCGTTTGCCGAGTGCGCAGATACTCCTGAAAGTCCTTGCACTCCAGGTTCTCCGGTCCCTGCACCAGGGGCGTGAGTCCACTGGTGCCACTGCCACTGGCCGCTGCATGCCGTCCAGATTTTGTGTCGGCCATGGCGCACACCGTCCACAAAATAAATTTGTAAACAAAAGAGGAGAATGGCCGGCAGCGATAATTGGTTTTCCCTTTATGCCGGTGCCGGTGACCTATCGATAGTTTTGAGACGGGCAACAGCATTTCGATTTGTTATTTGACATCGAAAGTATAAAGTTAACTTAAATCAAGTAAAACCTCGTTTATAACTTAATTAGTTCTACCAAATTAAATATATATATAATGTTAGATACTGTTATATATTGTACCTTCCCCTTAATTGACAAACGATAATAGGCATATAGTTTTGGGAATTTTGTACATATCGATAACACCCCAGCTGTTGCCTGGCACACGTGCGCTGTGAAATCACTGGATTATTGTTGTTGAATTTGGCAAATATTTTAAGCTAATCATGAGTGACGATGAGGAGCAATACGATCCAAAGGCACATAAGAAGCTACTGCAAGCCATCGGCAGCCTGGGCAACGTCCAGCACATCCAGAAGTCAACGCGCGACGAACGCCAGACCCGCCAAGATGAGTTCCAGCTGGTGAAGAGCTTGTCGTCGTCCACAACTGCTCGGGCTCCCAGGGCGGTGGGTCTTAACGACTTGGTGCAGATCCTACGCACCTCCACCAAGCACAGCCAGACGGGCAGGAAGCTTAAGAATGTGCAGAGCACCAAGAAGGTGCTGGAGAAGCCGCTTGAGAAGCCGGCAGCGGATCGCATTAAGCGAATCGTTGGCTACGAGGGAGTCACCAAGAAGCTGGGCCGCTGGGACGCTGTGGTGGCCCAACAGCGATCTGCGGAGACGCAAGTGTTTCCTATTAAAACTGATACGATTTATGTAAATACTGCGGCGAATGCTCGTCCGCTTAAAACAAGCCTTAAATCAGACTTGGCCAAGGAGCTCGAGGCCAGCAACCTTAAGCTGCGTGAGCTACGCAAGGCGCAAATTGGTGACACCACGGATGAGAAGGACCTGGCCAAAAAGGAGCGTCAGCTACTGCAAAAGAAACTTACTCGCGATGAGCTCTTCGCACGCCGCAAGGAGTTGGCCTATCTGAAGATGCGCGAGTCCCAGAAGTCGGCCAAAGAGCGGATGCAGAACAAAATCAAGTCCAAGAAGTACCACAAACTCCAGAAGCGCCAAAAGATGCTGGAGCAGATGAAGGAGTTTGAGCTACTGCAGAAAACAAACCCAGAGGCGGCCCTCGAAAAGCTGAATGCCCTTGAGAAGAGTCGTGTGCAGGAGCGAGCCAGTTTGCGACACAAAAACACTGGTACGTGGGCCAAAAATCTCCAGGTCCGTGCCAAATACGACAAAGAAGTGCGTAAGGATCTGGCAGAGCAATTGGCGGTTAGCAGGGAGCTAACACAGAAGAAGCAGGAATCTGACAGCGAGGATGAGGCGAGCAGAAAGCGAGTGGCTCTGGAAGAGGAAAATCCGGAGGACTACGACCCCTTCAATCCCTGGACAAAGCGAAAGGCTGCGGATAACACGGAAAGCAATGGCAACGGTGATGATGATGGTGCCAATTGGCGGCAATATTGGACGAATCGAAATCACAATGAAAAGTTATTAGAAGAGCATCGCAGGGATATGGAAGAAGAGCAGGAAGATAAAGGTGATGATGATGAACCACAAGAGAAGGAAAATCCAAAAGCAAAGCCTGCTAAGAAAATAGTTAAAAAATCAAAGGTTATAATACAAAATGGATGGACTGTGGAAGAACTTGAACCAAGTGTCGCCTCCGAAAGCCAACTAAAAGAGCAAACCAGAAGCATTGATGACATCT
Organism: Drosophila bunnanda; assembly: GCA_035046265.1. Taxonomy (NCBI): domain Eukaryota; kingdom Metazoa; phylum Arthropoda; class Insecta; order Diptera; family Drosophilidae; genus Drosophila; species Drosophila bunnanda. The sequence continues at coordinate 14,355,799 of JAWNOB010000075.1, forward strand.
TCGAGAAACACGACGACCAGATGAGAGCCAAGCTAACCAAGAAGCTGGAGAAGCTGAAGCAACGTGTGGATAAGCTTAAGGCAGCTCCCGCCAAAGTAAAAAAGACGAAAAAGAAAAAGGATGCACTGAAGAATCTAAAAGATCTGGAACTGAAAAAGTCCAATCAGCGGGTGGAGATCGATGAGCCTTTGAACTATGGAGACGAGACGGAAGAACAGTCCCAGAAAATACCTACCCCTGTTGAGGAAATTAAAGAGACCCCACCTGCAATAGTGGACACTGTAGATCCCAATAAGGTGACCACTCTGGTGTTCACCCAAAAGAAGATAAGCCGTTCGGCAGGTGGCATCGGCGATGCTCTAATGGATGATGATGCGGCCGACTACGATGATGAAGATGAAGCGGCGGCAGCCGAACATCAGCTGACTGTTAGTCAGGCCTTCGAGGACGATGACATTGTGGCTGACTTTAATCGAGATAAAACCAAGGACTCTGAACTAAAGAACACAGAGCTGCAGCTGTTCATGCCTGGCTGGGGTTCCTGGGCTGGTGCTGGCATTTCCAAGGACGTGGTGGAGCGACGCAACAAGCGACTTCTCCTGAAGCTAGCTGCGCCAGAAAAGCGTCGCGATGACAACAAGGACAACCTCTACGTGAACGAGGCGAGCTGCAAGAAGGCACGCGAGCACAAGGTCTCCAGTTTGCCGTTTCCCTTCCGGTCCGTAGCCGACTACGAAGCCAGTATCCGGGCACCCATTGGCCGCAACTTTGTGCCGGAAACTGCCTTCCGGATGCTAACCCGACCTTCGGTCATCACAATGAAGGGACAGGTCATCGAGCCGATGAACGAGAGCGAGCTGGTCAAGCCGAATAGACGTTTGCGTCACATTGTGGACAAGAGGATACAGCGCATACCGAAAGTGGCGCCCAAGCAGTCGAAAGCTAAAAACTAGAATGTAAATACGGGAATAAATTGTTTTAACAATTTAAGTGAAGTGGCTTTTTCTTCAATTATTAATTATATATATTATATTATTAAATATGAGTGACTAGAGAATTAAAATTTGAACTTTACTTCATTTCGAAATAGAGACCTGTCACTATCGTAAGCAATTATCGATATATCGATAATAGTTCTAGTAATCGTTTCGTCGCTATCGCAAGCACATTTTGCGAAAATAAATTTCCACAAACTTATTGACTTGGATAAGCCTTCGCTTGGGAAATGTACGAACTGAAGACCTTGCTGCCCCAATTCGACATCAAGCTGCCCACCTGCATGTACGCCTTGAAGAACGTGAGCCTGGCGGCGGATGCCCTGGCACCAACTGCGTCCACATCATCATCTTCATCAACATGCGTAAGTTGTGAACTTGGATTGCCGCCTGGCCTGGGTATTGCTGGCTAATTGAAGAGAGTAAACATCGAATATGAACATCAACGCCATCCCATTCCATTCCCGCATGTGTGATCTTTGGCAGAGATGGGAGGAGAGCAGCAGCAGGAGCCACAAAACAAGCGGGAGCGGGAAGGCAGCCACATGCGCACTCGATTTGGACACTTTAGGCCGACAAATACAACAACTGCTAAAGGTTAAGACCACCAACAACAACAGCAAGAACCCACTACTAAATACGAAATTCTATTTTTAAAACCATCGACTAACCAAGAAAAAACAAAACACCCAAATGAATATGTGCATCCACGCTCCGTTTTGTGTGTTGCTTGCTCTGTTCTCGAGTGGTCCAGATAACCTTGGACACCCGTGGACGCCGTTTGCCAGTTAAAGACACTCCGTTTCATTCTTAACTTGCAGGATGACACGGCAACGGTGGCCGCCCGACAGGAGAAAGTGCTGCAGCAGTTGGAGGAGCTCAAGGCGCAGCTGGGACAGATCAGAGCCGGTCTGGGAGTATGTGGCAAGACCTACCAGCACACGACGGCCTTCCAAAATGGTGGACTAAAAGAGGTAAAAAGGGGTTGGCTTTTATACAGTTTTACGGGTTACTTATACCATTTCTATTCTAGATACCACTACAGGACGTTGTGATCAATGGACATCCCAATTTCATACCCTATGCTTTGTTGGCCCTGAAAAATGCCTGGCGGGATCTGTACACAATTGATGTCAAGACCTTCACGCACTCCACAATGGCCGATATTGGCCCAGCAGCCCGGGAGTTCGAGGCCAATTTGGCCAAGGTTTCAGTGAACCCGGCCCTGCCTAAGATTAACGTAACGCTCATCTGGAAGAACTGTAAGTGAAATGATGGTATTATCTTCAAGGATTGCAGGATAACTTTGAATAATTACAGGCGAACATACTGAGATGATCAGCTCGCCGACCATGTACGTGCCCATTTACGGCGAGGTGAACATCATCCGCTACTTGGGTCGCGTTGGTCCTGCCGAATACCGCTACGAGGGCTCTGCCCTGTGCAATGAGATCGATCTCGTTCTGGACATTTGCTATCAGCTTTTGCGCTGCAACACGCACAAAACACAAGTGGCGATGGTGCGGCTGCTGGACAAGCGACTGCAACAGCAGCAGTATTTCGGCGGCAGCCAAATGTCAGTGGCTGATATTGGAGTTTATAGCTCGCTGATACGAATGCCGACCATTACCGACAAGGATTTGACTCCAGCGCTGCTGGCCTGGCGCAAGCGGGCAAAGCTTGTGGCGCAAATTTAAGTTACAAAAAACCGAACAAAATAAATTAAAGAAATGCTTAAAGGGAATATTAAGTGACATTATTATTTTAATAGTTGTGAGAAGTTATCTGCCTTTAGAAATCATATGTAAAATGTCTCTTAAATATTCCCCGAATTTATATTTAAAGACTCCCTCGTGATTTTCCGTAATTTTATTTGGCTTATTTATCTTTGTTGCAAACTCTTCTGTTTTATACAATGCGCGGTTCTCTCGTATCTATATTGCAATTGTTGGTTTCTCATTAACATACACTCTTTGTAGATTTTGCACTTAAAAATGGCTTAATGGCTAGGTTTTTATATTTGCTTTTATTCTTGAAATCCATTGATTGTTCTCTATGTGGGCTTATGGATGAACTTCACTAAGCACGAACGATAGGATGTTGTTTTTATGTCTCATATAAATGGGTGTCATATATATAGTATATTCTTTAAATGTTAATTTATACCTAGTACATATGCTGCATATATGTATATATATATATATATCATGTATGTATATGGGTAATCAATTTCTGGCTGAGTTTTTTCCGTGTCATATATAGATGCGTAAAATGGGGAAACGGACAAGCCCCTGAACTCTATTAATTGCTTATAGCTTTTACGACATAAAATTGATTAAATCGTTTAAAATCAGATTGGAACCATAATCATGTCTACCCTCCAGAAAAAACAAACAAAACTATTGCCGTAGAAACTACATTGGTAAATAATTCGATTTCTCAGTTGTTCGGTTTTCAGTTGTTTAAACATGTATAATTAGCATTAATTATAATAATAATAATGTTGGAGAAATGAAAAGGCAGGACTGCGGGAGGAGGAAGAAAAAATGAGCGGTTTTCGCCTTGCCTGCATTATGTGGTCTCGCCCTTGCCGCTATCATCAGCCGACTCGACATCGGCCGGATCCCTGCCCAGCAGACCGTTATTGTTCTTATTCTTGCACTTGCCACTGCCATTATTTTTGCTTATCGAAGCCGTGGCACTATCCTCCTCCTCCTCGTCGTCTTCCTCATCATCATCGACGTCATCGTCATCATCCTCATCGAAGTCATCATCGTCGTCATCTGTGGGCAGATCGTCCTCCGTCTCTAGATCGAAATCATCATCATAAAAGTTGGCATCCAGGCCAGAATCTGTTGCGGGCTTGCGCGTGGGCTTCAGGCAATAGTCCTCCAAGGTCATGGGCACCACAATGCCCTCACGCTTGGCCTCGGCATTGGCTGCCAAAGCCTGTTTGCGTATGATGTTCGGATACTCATTGTCCTTGCCCTGAAATTAGTAAATCCTTATTAAAAAGCCAACAAGGGGAGGGGTGTAAATGTCTAGTATGCGGACTTCTGGTCAAGGTTTATACAAATTGTAGTTAATTATTAATAGTAGTTTTAGTCAAATGATTATTTCCAATGAACGCACATAGGCATTCTCTACTATGTTCAGATTCCAGTGGCACAAGCCCGCATACTAGGCACTTACAAACAGCCAGAAGATGCAGTCTCACCTGTGAGTCTCGCCACCGACGATACATGACCGATGCGTCCACATTGGCCGGCGAGAATGTGTTGGGCTCGTTAAGTAGCGATATGACCGACAGCAGGATGGTGCGCACATTCTGGGTAGGATTCCAGCGCTCGCAGGGTAGCTCGCCGCTCTGCGGATCATCAACCGGCGGATGCAGTATGGATATGCACAGATCCCCGTTCTCGTAGACATTCGGATGCCAGACCTTCGTTAGGAAGCGGATGGATGGCGGTGAGTAGGGATAGTCGTGTGGAAACTTCATGTGTGCTTTGAAGTAGCCGCCCTGGTAGAGAGTGTCTGGGGGGCCAAATATGGCCACCTCCCACTCGAATAGGTTATCGTCGTTGATCAACTTGACGCGGAATCCCTCCACCGGCTCCTCCTGAAGCGACTTGTACTCCATGGCCAGGGCTCGCACAGCCGAGCTGCTTGGCGTGCTGCTTGGTGCTGACGACGAGGTGGAAGAGGTGGTAGCCAGGGAGCCCGATACCGTTCCAGAGCCGGCCATCATCGTTGCGGTGGACGCATGCTGCGATGTGGAGGCGGCGGTGGCCATTTGTTCAACTAATTGCAGTCGTCCTCGCGGTCTGTCGAAGCAAAACATATCGGTAAGGGATTAAAACGGAACTATGTGCGGCTATATGGCATTTGGTGTGCGGCCCGTGTGCGTGTGTGTGTGCGCGCGCGAGCAGGGTCAATATCTTGCTGCTGCTGGTGAATTCAAGGTGAGCACGTCGTTGTTGTCGCAACACTTCACACGACGCGGCGATGACTGTGTATCAAATGAACTCGAAGGAAAAACTGCGGAAAATTTCGTCTCGAAAAACTGGCCAAGTTTGGGAGAAAATACAACATATACATATGTATATGTATTTGTTGATGGAAAAGGGAAACTTTTGACGTTACTATTGTTGTTGCTGTTGTTCCTGTTCTTGTTATTACTGTCACGACAGACGAACACGGAGAGGGGAAATGTGTGTGGAAAACCGATTGCAGACCACCACCAACGCCTGTCGCGTATATACGTACTTGTTTTAAGATAACTTTGCGATTTAATATGCGTTTTTAATGCTTTTTGTTATTGTTGTCTTTGACTTGCAACAATTTCACTCTTTACAAAAAAACAAAGACCAGGGCTGTGGCATTAGTGTGACCAGGGCTGGCGGTGCTGTTTGTCTTGTAAAATGATAATGAAAATTCAGAAACTTAAATTGTGCGAATTTATAAGAAATCTACTTTTCTGCTATTTCATAGTCGTTTTTTTAGCGATTTCGCTGATCTTTTCGTTTGGATATTGTTGTGGTACGATCACAAGTTAAATAATCGAATGTTGATAAGATATCGATATTTGTACGATGTCTTTTGGAAGAATGGCCATGGCTATTGGTTCATATCTGGGCTAAATTACTATCGTATATTTCTATCCTCGTACGATTCATCGACAGTTGCCAAGAAATTCCGCTAGTTTCTGCACGTAAAGCTAAGTATAGGTATTCATGCATTCCATAAAGTACAATTCAAATCAAATACTTCACCAGAGAAGTAAAACGGAAATAAAATCGATGTCTCAACATTTGAGTAGTGGTTTTGCCCTCGTTACGTATTTATTTCCTTACGTTCCCTTCTTTCAAGTGTGACCAGTTGACGTCAATGTAAAATCCCACTTTTTTGACAAGTTTTTAGTTTTATGAACGGAACGAAATGCAGGCACACGCGTAAAAACAAAAAATCGAATCGCAGCGCAGCAGTTTATTAACACTCGCGAATAACACAACTAATTTAGCACCTAAAAGCAAACCGACAGCGAACGCGAGTGCCGCGGATGTAGTGAAACCGGGCAAGATGTAAGAGTGTCGCGTTTTAATTGAAAAGCAACCCACAGAATCGTGAGAGAGGCGTTGGCCAAAGAAGAAGCCGAGAAACGGAAGACGGAAAAAGCGAATAGCGAGAAGAGACAACGGCAAAGAAAAAATGCATACAGGAGTGGTCGCGACTCGCGAGTAGCAATCGAGTTAAATCGCCTAAGTTTGATTGCAGCGCAGCAGGCCCAAAACAAGTGTTTCGTTTCCGTTCAGAGTGTAAAAGCAAGCTATCAAGCAAAACTCAAACAACGCCCAAGGAGCCAAATAGAAAAAAATACGAGCGAACAAGAAGAAGCAGCAGCAGCAGACGCGAAGCTGCGTTTTGTTGATTTGTGGTGAGGTGTGTGAGTGGCGAAAAAAAGCATATTCGAGAGAGAGAGCGAGTGGGAGAACGGGAGCGTTGGAGAGTGAACAACTATCATTCCAGGCAAAGTGAACATGCTTTTGTCCAGCATAAAAACATAAATCTGTTGAGCCGAGCACATTTTTCCCGTGAAAAACTCGCATACATACACACACGCGCACACGCACGCACGCACTCACTCACGCAGGCACGAAGGCAGGCAGGCAGGCAGGAAAAACCAAGCAAACGAGTGAGCGAGAGAGAAGCGTACGCGAAAATCATGTCCAGCTGGGCTGAACGCGTCCACAGGCGTGCCGCCGATCTGGGCAATGTGGTCACATCCTGCGGCCATCCCGCCACCGCCCCCGCCTATCCGTACCGCCTGGAGAAGGTCAAGTTCGGGGTGCCGCTGGAGGAGGTGTGCAAGCACAACAACAACATTCCAGGACCCTTGCTCGTCCTCATCCTCAAGCTGAACAAGGAGTCACCGAATCGTCGCGATGTATTCCGCGCCCCCGGCCACCAGGGCACCATGAAGAAGCTTATACACTTTCTCCAGGCGGGTCGCTTGGTGAACGTCGACAACTACTCGGTCTTCACCATCGCCAGTGTCCTCAAGAAGTTCCTCCGCAAAATACCCAACGGAATATTCGGACGCAGCGGCGAAATGGAGCTGTTCGCCATAAACGATCTTCAGAATGAATCCGAGCAGACGGAGCGCCTGCACAGGTGAGTGGCAACCGGGAGATTGGGGTGGGAGTGGCTCACGGCGCACTAAGCGACAGTCCGGGTTAGGGATATAGTAATAAGTTTTCTTTGGGAAAATCTTATGTGGACAATATTATGAGAAGTTCTGGGGGACGCTATTTTATTTGTGGTTGAACTTAAAGCTTCCAATAGCCCTGAATTTTTATTAGGAATAGGTCTCTACAATTTTCGAACTTTAAACATCAAAATTCGCTTTTAAAGAAGTACGTTTTTCAATCATTTATTTTACAATCTAATTTTACAATAGTTATTTAATCCTCGTGTTTATTATTTGAATCAAAGAATTATAATTCCCTGCAAGGGTATAAAAATAAACACAAGAGGCACCCAGGGTCTTATTGAATTTGAAGTATTACTGTACTAAACGTTTTTAACAGGGACTTTGTGAGAGTGGGGTTTAATCATTCTTAATTAATAGTCTTCGACTTTACTTACCCGAAATCCCAATAAATAAAACTCTTTAAAATAGGAATTAATGTATATGTTTATTAGGCATGTCCGTTGAAATTATTACATTAACCATAAAGTTGTCCGTTGAAATTATTACATTAACCATAAAGTTGTCCGTTGAAATTATTATATTAACCATCAAGTTTCCAAAGACATTTGCATATACTTTTACGAAAATCATAACAACTTACAGGCCGTGACTCCTTGTTCGGTAGAGAACATATTAGTATTCCACTCGACAACCAATGACACTTAATTTGCCCGGGAATTACATGAAATTCATTCATTTTAACTACTATTATTTTAACCGCAAGTGTATGGATGTATATGCGGGGTTGTGTGTTTGCCTGTGTAACTAGCTTGCGGTAAACTTGCTGAACCGGATCTATAGATGTAGATTCGGTAGATGCAGCGCAAGCAGTCTCAAGAATCTTCAGGGGGAGTTAATTCACTGGAAAGCCTGCCTCTTACACGTATATATACATACATACATATATGTTGTTTTCATAGTTCGCGCTCTTCTAGTTTTTGCTGCTGTTGTTATTTGTTGTTTGTTGTCGTTGCTTGGCACTTGTTGACACATTTGTGTGGATTTTCACCAATTTTCACTTGAGCGTTAAGCGTTCGCTTAACCCTTAGATGTGCCTGCCAATTTACATAATTTGTACGCTCAGCGAAAGAAGAAGAAAAAAAAAAACAAGCGGCAAATGTTTGGTTTTATAATAAACAGTAGAGCCTACGAATATTGAACTAACAGGTGAACATTATCTGTGGGATTTTTGTTAAATATTAAGAGGAGCTAAAACGAGATTTTATTATTCAGAAACCAAGAGATTTCGTTATAAGAATTTGGGTTTTGTAAAGGTTATTCGTTGAATTAAGCCTGTTGAAAATGATTTAATTGAGCAAGTTAAGATAATTAATAGACTTGGGACATTAAATAACTGTACTTACTGTAGGATCCTTTATTGCATTTCATCAAATATTGATTCAAAATAATGCTTCGCAGGAAGAGGTCACTCTCTATATCGATCTATAACTGCTTAATGAAATTTTAATAGTTTCGCTCGTTGAGAATTTTGACTGTATTCAATTTATTCTGATTTTCGCTGATTCACTGCTCAGCCTTGTATGGGTTTTAAGAAGAAACTTGTCGGCAAGTGTAAACAGAGACCGTTGGAAAGGGTTAAGCTTGGATTTTCGGTTCGCTTTCGGTTAGCTGTAGTCTTGCGCCGTTGCTGTTGTTGCCCGTAGTTGGGGCAATCGATTTCTAACCATCTGAATTAGAGCATAAAGCGTGGGCTAACACACATAGCTCACAGCACACACACACACACAAACACACACAGACAAAGGCAGCCAACGCAGGTCCAATTAAAAGTAAACGAAATATTCGCTGCTGCAATTCGCAATTGTTGTTTCTTCTTCCCCTTGTTGCTTTTTATTAACGAAAAGTGAGCGGGCTTGCGAATAATTAACAAATCGGACATTTAGAGCCGATGATCAATTGCGATTGACAGCCAGAAATGATTTGTCTGTTCTGTTTTTCGGGGAGGCTGCGGCTGCGGCTGCGGATGGGGCTGGGACTGGGGCTCCTTCCTTCTGGCGTTTAATTTGCTTAATTTGTTAAACATTTCAACTGATTGAGATGGATGCGGCACCGGGGATTGGCTTGCGATGCTCTGCTACTGCGTCAGCAGTAGATCCGATCCAGTACGGAACCATTGGTTACATTAAATGCCGAACATCGCCTGGCTAAATGCTAAATGTGCGTGTAAACAAATAACGTCAGCAATAAAACATAAATTTAAAACTTCTGCATGCGTAGAAATCGACCGCCAAATTATTTTCATTTCGCGGGGAGGCACACTGAGCTCTTTGCCTTTCAGTTTGGCAACCTGTGCGTATGTGTACAGACGAGGTGAAAATAATAGCTCTTCCTTATAATAATTATTGTTATTTACTTTAATTAAAACTAGCTTTGGGAAACCGAAGTTTATATATCCTTGCATTTTGCAATGGAATTATAGGATTGTATCGGGAATCGATATCTAAGCCTAAAATATCAAGATTTGAATGTGAAAGTTATTGTTCTTTTTTTTTACCAAATTAATGTTTATAAAACTCATAACTAAGGCAAAAATTTATTAATTTTAATTCGGAGTGCTTTTCTGTGCTAGTTTTTAAAAGGTTAAAAAGTCTGCATACTTAATTTAAAATTTAGAAAAATTAAATTTTTTCCAATTTTTGTAAGTTTTAATGATGTAACCCCTTATCAAATTTTCAAATTTTGAAAAATTTTTGAAAATTTATTTTTTGACCGGTCATGGCTAGATTGATTCAGATTTGAATGCTGATCAAGAATATATATGATTTATAGGGTCGGAAATGACTTCTTTACTGCGTTACAAGCTGTTGACTTAAATTATAATGCCCTGCAAGGGTACAAATATAATCCTTTTTTTAGACGTCTTAATAGGGATTAGTTATGAAAGAAAATATATTCTTACCTAAGGAACCTTCCACCTAGCCGCAATAAGCGTAAGTTGCTGCTGGCATTGCACCTAAAATTCTCAAGTACAAATTCAGCGATTAGTTGGTACTATATAATCAATTAATGGGAATATTTAGTACTGATGAGGACTTTCGGCTGCAAACTGAATCTATTTTCCAAGAAATATAGTCCCAAAGGAATTTAAAGTTTAAACGTTCTTATTTTTTAACTTTATTCTTTTATTTTATACCAAATTCCCTTTTTTTCTTTGGATAATTTAAATATTTTATATTTATTTATATATATTATATATTTATATATATATTTATTATATATTTATATATATATTTATATATATATTTATTATATTTTTATATATATATTTATTAAAATATATCTAACATCTTGATTGCGACTGTAAGTGTGTGTAAACATTTTCAAACTTGTACAATTATATACACACATTTTGTTGTAATTGTTGCTCCCGTTGGCTCCCCCTTTTGTTTATTTACCTTTCGGGGCAGGCACAACAACAACAACAACAACAACAACAACAACAACTGTAGCCAAAGGCTACAACTACAAGCACATTGAGCAATCACAATCGAATCAAACCAAAATGCGCGAAAATAGCGCCACAGCCGCCAACACCAAGCAAGCTCCAAGCAACCAATATACACACACACACACGCACACACCTTTATAAATAGACACGCGTTGGAAACTTTGTATCAATTAAAACGTAAACGCTGAAAAGAGAAAGGTGGCGGGGAGAGGGGGCTGGCTGGCAGGCTGCTGTATATCGTACCTCTTCCCCCTCTCTGGCGCTTACTCGCTGCTCACATCAGTTGGCACATCGTTTCAGTGTGTGTTTTTATTCCAGCTGTTTTTTTTTCTGCTGTTTCTTTCCCATTTCTTGTTGTTATTGCAGGGCGCATCGACGTCATTGTTGCACGTTTTTGCAATAGACCAAAAATACAAATGAATTGTATATTGTTTTTATCGCCGTTTGCTTTTGTCTTGTGTAAATTACAAGCACACAGCTCAAGAAAGTGAAAAAAAAGAAACGTGGAGAAGGCAAAGGCAAGCAAGAAAGCAAAGCAACGGCAGCTGCCAAAAGAGAGTGTGAATAGCGCTTTCTCTCACACTCGGCCTGACTCTCCAACTCTACCTTGCACTCTCTCTCTCCTCTCTGTCTGTCTTGGCTTCGTCCTGTTATTCGCAACTTGTTGCCTGGCTGAGAGAGAAGCTTTCGCAAGCTTTTTCCAACGCCTGTTGCTCTTTTTTTGGTGTGACTTTTGTTAATTGTTTCATCTTTCTATTTGTACAGTTCAAATGTTTAGTTTAAGCTTGCATTTATAGTGGGTATTACTAAAATATATAATAGGTTATGCCAACTATAGGGTATTTTAAACCATTTAAGCAACCGTTTCTTAAAGTCCAGTGTATTGTACTGCATGTCAATAGAAATTCAGTTTATCAAATGTTAAATGTTAACTACATTTTAACTGAAGGTTAAAGTACAAAAGACTGTGTGCAGTTAAGATAAATATAGTTTTTTTTCTCTATATAATCAATAATAGTTGTTCCCCCTAGCTAATGAGAAAACCAATCAATACATAAAAAAAGAAAAACTTCGGGAAGCCAAAATTTAAATACCCTTGCAATATGCCATTAAAATTTGTTAGCCACTTGGATATCGAACTAAGTTTATTTTTATTTGCATTCTTTGTATCGATATTTATCGATATTATTATATGAAATTTTTATGGACAAATTAAAGTTTAAAAAACTCATAACTATGCCCAAAATCCATTAATTTCAATTCGGAAACCTTTTCTAAGTTAAGTTCTAAGTTTTTCAAAAATTTATTTTTTGACCGAACATGTCTAGATCGAATCAGCTTTAAATTCTGATCAAGAATATATATGGTTTATAGGGTCGGAAATGACTCCTAAATTTAATATTTTAAAAAATTAAATTTTTGGCCAATTTTTGACAATTTTAATGATGTAACCCCTTTCCTTTTTTTGAAAAAATTGAAAATTTGTGAACAATTTTTGTTGTTGCCGTAGATGGCTAGATCGATTCGGCTGTCGATGCTGATCAAGAATATATATGGTTTATGGGGTCGGAAATGACTCCTAAATGTATTATTTAAAAAAATTAAATTTTTGGCCAATTTTTGACAATTTTAATGATGTAACCCCTTTCCTTTTTTTAAAAAAATGGAAAATTTTTGAAAAATTTATTTTGTTGCCGTAGATGGCTAGATCGATTCGGCTGTCGATGCTGATCAAGAATATATATGGTTTATAGGGTCGGAAATGACTCCTAAATTTAATATTTTAAAAAAATGAATATTTGGTCAATTTTTGAACATTTTAATGATGTAACCCCTTTCCTTTTTTTAAAAAAATGGAAAATTTTTGAAAAATTTATTTTGTTGCCGTAGATGGCTAGATCGATTCGGCTGTCGATGCTGATCAAGAATATATATGGTTTATAGGGTCGGAAATGACTCCTAAATTTAATATTTAAAAAAAATGAATATTTGGCCAATTTTTGAAAATTTTAATGATGTAACCCCTTTCCTTTTTTTAAAAAAATGTAAAATTTTTGAAAAATTTATTTTGTTGCCGTAGATGGCTAGATCGATTCGGCTGTCGATGCTGATCAAGAATATATATGATTTATAGGGTCGGAAATGACTACTTCATAGTGTTACAAGATTCTGACTAAAATTATAATACCCTTGCAAGGGTACAAAAACCGGCTTTAAATAATTATAAATATTCTCAGATAGATTTGTATCTTTATTGATTCCCAGTTGTTCTAGGCATCGTTATCAAAAAATAGTAAAAGTGGCTTTCAAAGTCCATTAATTTAACACATTCATAAATTAACTTCTTGGAAATATCTTGAATTTTAAAACTAAAATGGGCTGAGAACAGTAAATTTAGATGTGAGTCATCAAAAACACATGATTTCTTATAGTTGTTTATATATTTTATATATTTACCGATAAAGATTTTAGTACTCCCTAAGGAGTAATTCTCTGGGCTATTATTTTGAAATACTTTTAGGGAAATCCAACCCCGGGGGTGGAAAATGGAGTTAACAATTAGTTTCAATATATATTCTTTATTTCATTTTGGAATTTTGTTTTTGGCTAAAAGCAAAAGTAAATCTTGATATGACATTTTCCGATCCTTTTGAAGATCAGCTGTCTTTTGGCAGCTGTTCCCTCTCTCAATCTCTCAGTTTCCCTCTTCCTATCCTTTCTCCGTTTGCCCTTTCTGCTAGTCTTCATCAATTATGCACACTTCTTCCTTATATTCTCCTTGGTTGGCCATAGTTAATAGGCTATTTACACAATTGCCTGCTGGACAATTGTTAATGGCAGCGGCGAATACTGATAAGTGCAAGAAGTGACAGACGAAGAAAAGCAGGAAAATTTGCTAGCCTTTGTTGTTGTTGGTCTAGACAAACAAATGGCAAAAACTGCAACTGCAAATACTAAGGGTAGAGAACGATAAAGCCGCATTGTCCCAAATGGCATTAACAAAAGAAACAACGTTCTTGTCTACATATGTAGATATGTCCATAAGTCCATAAGCCGGCATCGTCATCCGATGTCTGGAAGGGCACCACCTTCTGCTCCTCCCCTGGCACTGTTCCGACTGAGGTTCGCTTCCTGATTATTGTTATATTATTGTTATTCAGATGAAAAGCATTGTTTTTACCTTAGTTTGTGGCGTTTTGCGATCTCTGTTCGATTTACCTATATATATATCGAATTTACTGAAGAAAAGTTTTATATAGGTCTCCAAGGAACATTTCTAGAAATAATTGTATTTAAACAAATGTTACCTTTGGCCTAATGGGTTTGCTAATTGCTTTTAATTTAACGTCTGCCTGGAGTTTTGAGTTTCCCATTCGATTTTGCATAAATATAAACTCGAAACTGCCGCCTTGTGTATAAACAACAATGCCAAACAAAACCAATAAATGTTAAATAAACTGAGTGAACAAAAAATTCACTTGTAAACATGCGAAAAGCGTGGAAATTTGCGTCAGTGGAGCTTCGTGAGGGATCTTTTCCTCCCCCTTTCAAGGGTTCTCCCTTTGGTTAACAATTTTCCTTTAAAAAAAAAAAAATACAAACTCTGAACGATGAGCAACTTGGACTCAGTCACTAAAAACATATGGCGGATATACACTGGCCCACAGGGAATCAGTTCTCTTTTTTTGGGGTCAAGCAACTTTATTTATTTTATTTATTTATATAGCTTTCACCAGGTTTGTAAAAGAAATATACACAAATGCGTCAACTGCTTAAAGGGAAATAAACAATTTATAAATACATCAATAAAGCTTTTAAAAACTAATTGTATAATTTATTTTCAAAGTCTTTACACGTTCGAAAAAATACTGTATTGCTTTTAAAATAAATATACAAGAATGCAAGTTCAAAGGGAAATAATTTATTAATATATAAAACACATAAATAAAGCTTATAAATAGGTAATTATATAATTCTACATATAATTTCAATACAAAATTGTATTCTTAATATTAATTTATTTATTCATTTATTTATTAATTGATTAATTTATTTATTGCTTGTAAATGGAGTTTTAAAGAAGCTTCTTCTTTGTAGTCTTAAAACATAACGAAGTATCCGGGTTCTAGGTTCTGTAAATTAGACATTTATTATCTGATTTTTATGATTGATGGCCTATTAGATAGAAAACAAACAACAATTGGTTGTGGAGTGTAATCAGGGCATTGTCGTCGTCGTCACTGCTGGTTTGGTGGCTTGGTTGGTGGGTCATTTAGTCGTCATCCATCCAGCACATATCGTGATGTCTGCACTTAGTATACGTATGCTGAAAACGGCTTTTTATTATTGTGGATTCGTATTGCCTTTGCTGGGTTCATTATTATGACGTATTGTCTTTTGTATTGTGCCGATGAGCAACTACAACAATTGTCAGAGGGAAAAACTTGCTGCTGCTGTGGTTATGTTTTTTATTTTTTATTTCGTATCTGTTGAACGGAACACAAAGGCTGTGGCTTCCACTTCTTCCCCAGCGATCTTCCAGCTGAATCTCTGTCATCTTTAATTCGTACACAGGGCATTTTTTATCTGAAATATATGTAGAAGTTAAATAAACAATTAGTAAACTCAGTAATGTTGTTCTGTTGATAAAGCTATGAGTATTAAAAATCATTCCGGAATAATTCCGATTAATCAGTTGAATAATTTCAAAGTAATTGTATCAAATGGAAGCAGAATAATTAACTTCTAACAAAGTTTATAAAACTTTAGAAGCAAAAATATGCCAAAGCTAATTTTCTTATATACAAAAATAATAATTAAGAGAGCCTTAATCATATATATTTTAATGTGCATCCGATTTTCTCGGTGTGGATTTGAACATAAGATGCAGATTGAGTTTGCCGCAATGAATATTGAAGCTGATTTTGCATTGCTAAGAAAAACCACAACAGAAGCTTGAAGATATAAAAGATATATATATATATATATAGCAGGCAGTGAGCATAATTATAAAAACTGACCGATCCGTCAGCTACTGCTTAGTAGGCAAAAAATGTGCCCCGATAAGAGCCGGAGCTGTCAGCCTCAGATGATGCACAAAACACATTCCTGAGGCACGCACACACAGCACAAACACACTCGATCCACACACAACACACACTACCCACACTCAGTCCTCTTCGTTTTCCTAGACTATCATTAAGTTATTTGCTTATGACCTAATGTAAATGAATCATTTAGAGCGGCGACCGCAGCAATTGAACCACACACAACACCACATGTATTGTTAATTTTATTGGCATTCAACCGATTACATTGCACATTATACATCTTTGTATATATATATTTACATATATGTGGGAATTGACCGACATTCATTATGTCTTCTGTGTTATCTGAAATGATGTGTAAAGTGTTTCCTACTTCAGAGGCATTGTCTGCGCTCTTCCGTAAGAATAATAATAATTATTATTCCTGGCTGTGGTTCTGTTCAATTAAAATATGTTATAATGATGAAGTGAAAGTTAATAGAAAATATTCCCAGGATGTAGATAGGGTAGATAGGAAAATAAATAATATTAGCTATTTGTAGTAATACATAAACTTCCCTTAAATATTACACAAAATTCTTCTCCCCAAGTTCGTTCATAAATCGCCATTCTTGAACCTATATTCCACTGTAGACTTTCCATAATATATAGTTTATATCGTATCCGTCAGTTGAATTCCATAAACCATATTAAGAAGCAGCTTTTCCTGAATATATATGCATCTACAGTACAATATATGTAATGGAAGGAAACTCAATTATCTCGTGTATGATATTTCACTTATCACTTGCACAGACCTCGCCACTCTTGGCAGACGGCATAATTCACTCACTTGACTTGACTCAGCCCCACACAACCCCAGAGGCGAAGAAAGAGTCTCTGGAGCCGGGGTGGAGGAGATCGGATCTCCTCCTCGAAAGTGTCACAGTAGAGTCTTTGGTTGGTGGGAATATGGGGGAACTGGTTTCTCTGTAGGGCATCTTTCGAGACGCGATCTCCTCTCCAGTTCATACGTAACGCACTGAAAACAAATCGAGACACATAATGTTGTGATAAAATACTGTTGCAAAAGCAAATCAAATGCGGCGAAAAACAAACAAAACGGCAGTGAAGATGCGAATAAAAAGCTGTCCGACATTATTCATTTTTATGAATGTAAAATAAAGCGAGTTAACAATAAATGAAAATGATTCATCTGAATAAAATGACGCGTTTGTCTGTCTGAAGCAGAAGCTACGCATGGCAAATATTAAAATCGGCAACTATTTAGCGCCGGATTCGAGGAAATCTCTATATATACATACTATAAATGCTAATATGCCTTTGCCGGCCTTTTGTTTGTGACTCTTTTATTTGGCCTATTGATTATGTAAATGAGAGTTCGGTATAAAATAGGACTGATACGGCGACGCATGCGCAACGTGATTATATAAGGCCAGGGGAGATCCACAGACCCTAATGGTACCCATCAATCACCAAACTAAAGGTACAGAAAAAGGTACAAAATCATCAAATGATAATGTAAACAATAAACCACAATTACTCACGGCATTAGGGATCGTAGGGTTCGGAAACCCGGTTGATATAGCATTGTTATATTGGACTTATCTCTCCAATATCAACAGACGTAAACACTTGTTCCGCTTTCAGTTATTGTTGCTGCCTGTGGTTGCTGCGGTCGTTGTTTATATATATATATTTTTAACAGCATTCCGCGTAATTAATGCAATTAATAAACGATTTGTACGCATTCCACTTTATGGGCGTCAAACGACAACAATTCCAGCCAAAAACCAGGCAATTGATAATCGTTATCAGGCAGCACTTTAGGCGAGAGTTCGAGGTGATCATTAGCTTTTCCCCCACTATCACCGACTATGCTGGCCTCCAGGAAGTGTAAACATTCGGCTCGAAGAAGCCGCAACATGTGTAGTTCAAAATTGGTATCGATAAGATAAGAAATCATCCTTGTTGTTAAATTTCAACTTTCAGTTTTCTATTTACCAAGCAATGCCTGGCTGATTAGGGTTCACTATAGTATAGTTTACAAGTATAGTGTTTGTTTTGGCTCGGGTTGGGTCTGGGTCTCAGCCAGGAACTGGTGGCATTGCTTGGGTTGTTCACATCAAATAATGTTACCTTATTGACTCACACAAATTGAGAAATATCATTGAACTAATGAACCTGGGAACTCTGGGAACTCTGGGCTAAGACCTTGACCCCATGATAACCCAACGCCGTTTACGGATGTGACTTTAAATATGGGAGTGTCTTTGATAAAAGGAATTTATGTGGGAGAAGCTCTAAATCAACATTCATGCAATTTATTATTCAAATAAATGATTCCTGAGAAATATAAATATGAATTGTTGGGAGTATATCTCCTCTAAGAGCATTTTGATATAAACTTTCCACCTTGATCTTTAGTTGGAGGTAGAAACTAGTTGACTAGACTACTTTAATTAGAAGCATCATTAGCTTTTCTCAGAAGAGCCTCTAGCTCTTAGTTTTCTCCAACTTATAGTATAGACCCAAGTCTCTTGTCTGACTAATTTAAGGCATTTAAGGTTTCCCACCTCTCACTTGGCCAGTTTTTGATTTCTCCGCTTGTGACAGTTCATGCGGGTTCCATCATCGTAAAGTTTTTCTGTTGGCTTTCAATTAACTGGAATCCATCATTCCCTACACTTGAGATTTCCCAATATTTTCCCCACACATATGTATATATCTATATATCTGTTGTAAACCTTATCGTGCACTCCCATTTCCCTTATTGCCCCCAAGATACATATTCCTTCTAAATGCAACAATTATCGGTCTGAGGGCCTAAGCCGACACCATTTCCCCCGTTAGTCGGTTTTCCCTTCTTCTCGGGCAGTTAACACCACCAGCAGAGATCGGCGGTCGCTCCATGTATTATATAGTATAGTTCATTGTCAAGCGATTTGAGCCCCTTTCCCAACTCCTCTGCGGCGGCTCCTCCATTTATATTGTTGGATCTTGAAGTTTTCACTTTTAAAGCGCCAGCTTTGGGAGAGATGCCGTGGAGGAGAGTGTGGTGTTGCTTTTAAAGCATTAATTGATTGAGTCGGGTTTTTATTTTTCTTTCTTTTGGATAGCTCCTCGCCTGGCTTGGCTTGTCTTTGGCTTTGGCTTTGGCTTTGGTTTGCTACCTCCATCAAGTTGTGTAATGTGTGGACGCTTAGGAGGAGGTTGCCAACCAGTTTTTCTTCTTCCCCGGCCAAAGTCACCAGCACCGGGCAGCTGCAGCTGGAGCTAGAGCTGGAGCTGGGGCTAAACCATTTGTTTCGAAAAATCATTAGGCACGCCAAAATGAAAGTGTGAACAGACCAGGCATACACTCTATATAGAGACATCGTCTCCGAGGAGCTTCAGCTGGAGCTCCAGGGTGTGACTTTCTTTGCCAGGCAATGATTTCTGATGGCAAACGGCAGTAGTTCGGCCAAGAATGAGTCAGTGCACTTTTGTAATAATAAGTAATACGGAAAGTGTAGTATGACTAACAATTTGCCCTGCCAGCTCAACTCGCCCGAAGCCATTCATTTCTATGATAACAGATCTCGAAACAAATATTTATGAAATCTACAATCAGGGCTGGATTATGCCGGTTTGCACAACGAGAAATTTAAGTGTTTTTCTTAATTTTAACTATTCAGAAATGCATAAAAAATACAAGTTAGAATTGATTTCCAATAGTGTCTTGTTGTCCCCAAAGCAGATTTATATTTAACATTCTGTTTATTAATGAACCCTTTCTCTCTTTCCCAATTCCTTGGCAGACTCTTTGGTTCGCTGCCAAAATACACACAGCATCTATTAGTTTTACTATTCGGCACATTCCGGGTTATTGCCAGCAATGCGGCTCATGCCTCCACCGGAATGACCAGCGAGGCACTGGGCGTATCCGTGGCGCCCAGTTTCTTTCAGTCCTGCGTTAGTGATGGAAAGACCGCCCGCATGGAGGATGTGCTCAAATTCAAGGTGAGTCCATCATGGGATTCATGAAATTTCAATTAATTGCTATATCATTTCCTCAACTTTCAGGTTGCTACCAAAATCATGCAGAATATAATTGATAAGTTTGCCACCCACGACATCTTTGGGCGTGATAACTATGAGTACTATGCCCGCGTCACGGGACGCATTCTCAAGGTGCAGGATGAGTGGATATGCAGCTTTCAGTATCCACCACCGCCACGTGGCAAATTGGCTCAACAGAAATATGCATGTGAGTGTGGACACATTTTTAAAATTACAGAAAATATTATAACAATAGTCTGCAAAGTGATTGGTGACTCGCCCGCTGAGTCATTGCTTAAAGACCCTACCAACCTATTGACTTGACTGCCAGGCTAATATATTCTTATTGTTTTTCCCCCAAATAAACAGTGCAACATTCGTTGGAGGCGGAGAAGACCTGGCTGCAGTGCCAATGCGAGCGTTGGGGCTTACGTGAGTACCATCTCTACTACGAGTTTCTTACGTTCTATCCATAGAAATAGTTAGATATAAGACACTTTGTGCTTTGCTTCCGGACTTCTATCTCCTCCTCCTTCACACTCCACACTGTCCGATCTAACTCTTCTGTCTGTGTGATGAGCTCATCCTTGGTCATTTTGGTGTACCCGAGACAAGAGAAGCTTCTCAGCCCCACTCTATACAGCTTTGCATGCTTTAGTACAATTGTTGTGCCCCCTCATTCATATGCAATGTTAACCATGACCCCATGCCCCGATTTAGTGGCCCAGGAGGAGTCCCGATCGACGCCCGCCCTGCTGACCAGCTCCAGTTCGGCGCTGGAGAACAGCGTCCTCTCGCTGGGCGTATCACCGGAGCACTCATTCATCGAGAGCTGCGCCCGCCTCTCCGTTTCGCTGGAGGGTCCCGGCATCTTTGCCATGACCTCGTCACCGCTCCCGGCCAAGCGCAATGGGAACGGCAACGGCAATGGCAATGCCACAGACTACGATTACGATGACTACGCCGATGATGACGAGGACAACGATGAGCTGGATGGCGTCCATGACTTTGGGGCCGAGCTGGAAATCAGCAGCATAGCGCCACCCCATGGAAGTCGAGGAATCTATCGCCACAAGCAGCGACCCCAGCAGCCACTTCACTACCAAGAGCAAGCGCAGCAGCAGCAGCAGCAGCAGCCACACCACCGCCAGCGAGACTATGATGATGATGATGACGACGATGAGGATGACATGACCGTTGTGAAGCGACGCTATCGCCAGAACAAGAAGAAACCGGTGCCCACGAGCAGCAGCCATCACCAGCGCCGGTTGCGTACGGGAACCAAGAGCCTAGATGGCGGAGGTGGCGGTGCTGCTGGTGGTGGCGGTGGCGCCGAAAGGCGTCCTTCAGCAGGATCGAATGCTGGAGGAGGCAACCCCGTTGGCAATCCCACACCGCCCAAGCCCAAGCAGCGCACCTGCAGCCGCTGCAATCGCGGCATACGGCACAGCAGCTCCTGCAGCTCCAATTCGGCCGGCGCCACGGGCTCCAATGGAGGATCCGGTGCGGCGGGCAACGGTGGAGCGGAGGGCGGCATGACCATGGATGAGCTGAGGGCCGTCAACCGCTATGCGGAGAGCACCAAGAGCCTCTCGTATCTGCCACAGGTGAGGGATGAGTTCCTGCTGGGCTCGCGCATTTCCGTCTGAGATCTAGCGACTGTTGTTGTGTAGAACGTACATCTATATATGTATATAGGTCCTAGATCCTAGATCCTAGATCCTAGATCCTAGGTCTAATATTAACCCCTTGCAAAGTGCTCGAATTTCTTTTATAAGTTTTCGTTTCTTTTTTCCAGCGAAAGATATAGAATCAAGAAACAAGAATATCCTAGCTATTAAGTTTTACTTTCCTCTTTTTATTTTCATTACTTCTCACCTTTACCATTTTCTGTTGCGAATTTTGATTTTTAATTGTATTAAATTATTGGATATGTATAACTTGCCTTTCTTTTTGTCAAGTGGAAATGTTTTTCTTCCTTCTAATCACTATCTATCACTGACTTTCTCTATCTTAACTCTCACCTAGCAAATCGTTAAACCAATTTTGTGTTTCAGTTTTGGAAATGTGATTGCCTTTTGCATAGTTTTTCTTTCTTTTTTTTTTTTGTATCTCTCTTTGTATGATTTCTCTATAATCTAACTAAATCCAAATTTGTGCGCCTGCCAACGAAATCAACTACTACTACTACTCACACAACAACAACAACAACAATTACAACAATCAACAACACATTTAATATTATTGTAAAACATAAGAAACCCCCCTCACAACCCTCCCAAAAACGGTACAAAAAGTACACAAAATCAATACATTCTGTACAAAAAATGGACTAGAACAACGGAACAGATGATTTTATTTTCGATTTAACATTTCATGTTTAAAATTTACTCATATTTAGTTCGTTTAAAAAGAAAAACAGCACCAAAAACACACATTAAAAACTAAAACAACATCAAAAATGAAGAAAATGTGAACCATTCCAACGAAAAACATAGAAAACATTTTATAAATACACCTGCTCCTACTTATAGACACCTATTTTCACAAAATAAAGAGCAAGTGCTAAAAAAAATTGCGTATTTAATAATACAAAACCAATTGGGAATTATAAGAGACAAGTTTTCCATGAGTTTACTTGATTAGTTAGGCTTTAGCAGTGATTGGTATTGTAAATAAGAATCGAAAGTTTCATTATGTAGGTTTCATTAATCAAATCTTTAGTTATACCTTGTTACGGGGATATTTCGTGTGGATCTGTGGATTTTCTGGACCTAAAAGAGAACTTGGATCAAGCAGAAGTATACAACATCTTTTCCACAAACTCAATCTTTTGTACACAACTTATAAGTGTAGATGTTATTTTATAGATACTACACTTAATTATTATTTATTTATAATGTTATCACTTGACAAAAATAGACCACACTCTGTATTATAAGCTGAAATGCTACGTTCTTTCCCTTTGATTTCGTTGTAATAATTATTTTGAAAAATATAATTACTTTTAGACACCTAAGCCATTCGAAATATATATTGTTATCTCTGCACTATAGCTTAAATTTTTGTTATCATTTCATATACATATATAAATTTGTAATTATTTTCCTTTGTCTTTGTCTTGTCTATGTAGCTTAGAAAAGCCTGCTATTATTTGCTGTGCACCCTGCATAAATGCATGTAGCTAAATTATTTAACCAAATAACATTTAGTTGATAAGCAATAAGCAAAAACAAAACACAGACATAATCATGCAAATCATACTACAAAAAACACGAGCCCCGAGTTATTTATATTGCATTTGTAATTAATTCTTCTCTATTTCTGAATGTTGTTGTGTTTCCACCTCAAAGATAAACAATCAAAGCGCGCTTGTTGGCGGTTTTTTCACTGAGTGTTGTTTCCTTAATTAATTATATTTATAATTTTATGCTTGTTCAGTATGTAGGGGTATTCATGGTAAAATGTATCCTTTTATTCCTCGTCACTTCGAATACCCCTAGTACTAAATCATTTTGTATAATCTTGCACCACTTTTGTTTCACTCTGCGCTGATTCTGCCACTAAAACTAAATATTTTGTTATCGATTTACTTAACGTTCCTTGTTTAATTTTAGTTTATGAGTTTACTTTCGATTATTTTTTTGTTTTGCCTATTTCAAGTTTTTAAACTTAAGTGAATCAAGATTAATACAAACAAACAAATCATTACTGCTAGCTAAAGAATTAAAAACAACAATTTCAATTAATGCCAAACAAAAACTCTAATGCGATAATTTTGAATCCCCCTCCGTCTTCCCCACCAACAACTACAACTACTACAACATCAACAACAAACTCTACAACAACCAAACTCAACAATAAACTCAACAACATCAACAACAAACGAAAAAACCCATTTGAAACGCTGTTAGGTCCATGAACGCCAAACCGCACGCATGCGCACCCGCTCCGAGTGGTTCCTGGGTCCCCGGGATGCTGTGGTCACCCTGCAACTGCCGGCGGACACCTGCAGCAACTGCTGCTTGGCCGCTGCCGCTGGATATTTGGGCGGCGGCAGCACCCGGGATATGCGACAGGCCCAAACGGAGGGCGAGCGCAGCCAGGCGGCGCTGCTATATCACTTTTATCGCCGGCAGCAGCAGCAGCAGCAGCAACAGGAGCAGGAGCAGCAGCATCACTTTGACGATATGATGGACACCGAGGACAGCTACGGACAGCAGAAGGAGCAACAGCAGCAGCACCAGCAGCAACAGCAACAGATACATTCCAAGGGCCTCTTGAGGCCACCGCCCATGCAACACCAGCAACAGCAGCAGCAGCGACGCCTGCTGCTGGACGTTAATACGGGTAGTTATAACGACGGACTAACTGCTCTCACCAACAACCACAACAACAACAACAACAACACTAACAGCGGCGACCATAACCTGGCTAGCATCTATCTACACGAACCGCCACTCGTCGCCACCACATGCTACTTTTCCACACAATGCTTGAGCCGATGCCGGCTGGTGCAGCCTGCTGCTACTGAAGCTGCTGCTGTTGTTGTTGTTGCGGAGGAGGAGGAGGAGGAGGAGGAGTCGGCGGCGGATAGCGATGATGGCAGTGATTCACTGGACAACGGCGGACCACACACGCTGCTCGCCCACGAGCTGCAGCAGCATGTGGAGCCCATGTTGCTGATGCGACACTCGACGCCGGAACACAATGCCTCCTCGTCGCTATATCAATCCTTTGAGGTGACCTCCGTGCCAGGCTCCTCCCTCGGCAACAACAACAACAGCAGGAGCAGTAGCAGCATCAATAACAACAACAACAACAGCAACAATTTTGCCACAGTCATTTTCAATGTTTTGGACTTTTTGTTTTGATAGAAAAAGAAAAGGAGATGAAATCTAAAAAGATGAACTAAATCATCAATTTGGAATGAGATATGTCTTGTGTTTTGCATCCGATCATGATTTTTTGCTTATGTCCCACCTAAATGCTAAACCATTATTATTTATTTGTATGTTTTTGTTAAAAATAAAAGAATTCAAAGTGTGTTTATCATGCTTTCTAATGTAAGAAGTTGGATTAAACGTCGAACGTCCATTGAAATGTTGCTAATATCTAATGAGATTACCTTAACCAAGTGTGCATGGTAAAGAAGCAAAGATTTCTTTGTTTAATATATATATTTTCTAGTATTTTATTAGTTTTTCACTTGTATTAGTTTTGATTTAGTTAATGATTATCATTAATTTGTGTGTGTACTTTGCTCTCATTTCTGATTTCCGAATATGTTTATGCTTTATTTTAACAACAATAAACCTTATTATTTATTTATACTGTGTATAATGAAAACAGAAACATAATGATAAAAGAAAAGATGTGTAAAGCTTTTTGTGTTTTGTCTTTATGTGTTACATGCATAATTATATGTGTGTGTGTGTTGTACTTGTTGTTGTTTACTAACCCCCCCCGCCCTCGTATTTTGTGTTCCACCTTTTTGTACATTTATTTTGTAAACTGTTCAGAATCAGCAGGTGCAACAGGTAGTAAGCCATAACACCATAAACAACAGCCACAAATGACTACCAAACATCCAACATTTATATGCTACTCCTTCAAGAGAAGAAGCCACCACTAAAAGACTACCACCACCTACCAACGAACGAAAGCTAACTCATCCAGCCTATAATTTATTTCTCCTGTTTTTTTCTTTGTCCCCGACTTATTCCCGATCCCTTCGATGATGGTGATGATGATGACGACGATTCAGTTGGCAACATCCGTTTGAGTAACAGCGCCGAGTCCATTCAGTATGCTGCAGGCCGACGCCCAGTCGCCAGTCTCGCCCTCAATCCCAGCCTTGGCCTCGGAGGAGGAGCCGTTAACCCCAACACCACCAGCAGTCACAATCCCACCACCACCCGCCGGCTACTCATCAATGTGCCGCGCCAATATCGATCTTCCCTGCGACGGAACAAGGAAAAGCAGATTGGCGGCGGCGGCAATAGTCAGAGCAACAGTAGCAATAGCCTGGGCAGTGATCAGTTGACCGGCAATAATCCGGGTGCAGCTGGAGCTGCTGGAGTTTCGGTGCTAAACAAACCCTTGCTCATGGTGGGCCTGCTGCCCGGTGCCGAGCAGCCGCCGTCGGTGAGGAACTCGATTGCCGAATGCGGCATCTCGACAATGTCCCAGGATGACGACGGTAGCGATCATCGGATGGACGTGGGCTTGGAGTGCACAACGACGCTGAGCTTCAAGCCACCGCGCCTGTAACAGGGACAACGTCGGCAACCGGATAGCGGCACGGATGACTGAGATCAGCCAGGACTCTTGCGACAGCTATAACTATAACTTTAAGATCTAACCAAGAAAGGATAAACTTGTTTTTAATACGTACATACTATATACTTCCAACAGGCGCTATTCCTTGAAATCTCTAGAGATTTCATACAGATTTGGTGTAAACTACATTAGTCCCGGGATACATTCATACTAAATTCTATTTTAAATCCATTGTTAACCCCCTAAATCTCTAGGGATTTCTTTGATAGGCCCTAATACATTATATATTAGATTATTGTAATAATATATATGTATTTAATGTGTATAGCAAGAAAAGGCTGATTTTCTTTAGTTAAACAAAACACAAAACAAAAGATAACCAAAATTTACAACTGAAACTAAACTGTAAAATGCAACTAATTGCCAAATTTTATTCAGCATTCATTTCGTTGTTTTACCTTTACGGTTTTATATTTTAAACATTTTTTGTTGGTCTTCACCAAGAAGCAGAATCTCTGGAAACTTGAAACATTGTAAACAAGGTAGAAAATAAACGAAATTTTTCACCTGAAACAACGACAGAAAAGAAGAAAGCAAACAAAATTCTGAACAATCTACTAAATAACCAATCGATTTCGATAAGAACCACACATTTCATACGATATTTGACCTAAGTAATTCAGATTGAATCAAATCGAACGAAACAAAGGGTCTTTAAATGCAATCAAGAACCAAGAATAAAGAATTAAGAGTTACAGATTTACAGATCTACAGACACAAGTACAAAAAAGCAACAAACAAAACACGAAACCAATCGAAAATCTTATCTATATATATATAGAAATTCTACATTGTTCTTACGAAAATTTAGCATTTAATAACTTATAGTTAAGCGTTTTTCAAATTATACTTGTAACTGCGAAATGGAAATCAATTTGTGTAAAACGCTGCGAATGTTTATTGTTAATGTTAATAGCGTTATGTGTGTACATATAGTCTATATATGTGTATGTCTGTATGTCCAAGATATATATATAAAATGTATATTCCAGTACACAGCAACATCCCCTACAGAGGGGAATCAGAACTATCACAACGAAAGGTTGAAGAAACACACCGTAATCAAGATAATTCCATTTAGAAACTGTCATATAGATAGTTACAGATTCAAGAACAAGGTCTGCAGTAGGTCCAACATAGGACCGATTCCGCAGATCGATTTTCCACTGCCCCCACACAGTAGTTCTGTTTCCCCCAGACCCCCACTCAGACTTGGAGATTTTTCAGCTGGAGTTGAAAAATTCTTTGCAAAGTTCCGAAAACGATATATAGTACATATACATTTTTCGTCGCTGTTCGGTGTTTGTTACAAATTGAATTTACATAATTACATCTAAATGTTAGATAAATTAAAGAAGAGAATCGCAAGAGAAAACAATTTCTTTGGGCCATTTCATACCTAGTATGAAGAGAATCTATAATATATATATTATAAAGCTCTGAATGTTGCCCAGAATGGAGAGAAGAAACACCAATTTGTTGAAATACTTTATATTGTATCAATCGACATCATTTTTATTGCTGTATATTATGGTAGGCTATAAGCTATAAAATATATAATATATAAGTGTATAAACCTTACAGAGTACGTCGAGTTCGAGTGAAGTACATTCATTAGCCACTAAAAATACTATTACCTAATTATAAATCATAAATTGTAAACTGTAAATGATGACGGAAAGGTATATAGATTATACGACGCTATGTTTAGTGAGCAGGATCTGTTTCAAGTGCAAAATGCATTTCGAATACATTTTTCAAATAATTTTTAAACGATTTTTATTATTTCTCGCAATTTTTGAGACATTTTCCAGTTTTTCTTACTTTTTTTGTGTGTGAAAGTTGCACTTTAAGAAAATTCTGTATAAAAACCAAAAGAGAAAAGAATCATACATATAATGTAACTCTAATTACTGAATGGAAGAAAAATAAATAATTCAATTGGAAAGAAATCCTTAAGGGCGGGCACCTGGCTTAAATTCTCGCTTAAATGTTAATGCGCTTACGAACACATATTTGGTCAGAAGTTTTTTGCTTTTGGGTTTAGCTTTGAAGCCATTATCTAAACTGACAAGTAACGAAAGACATTGAGAATTGTAGGAGACAATTATGGGAAAATTGGTTTATAAGAAGATTGAAGATCAATGAACGCCATATTTTGAATATTTAAACTTTTTACTGAAGCATTTTTTAAACAAATTTTAGTGATTTATGGTTTAAACGCAGTGAAGAAGTCATTTCCGACCCCATAAAGCATATATATTCTTGATCTGCATTCAAATCTAAATCGATCTAGCCATGTCTGGTCAAAAAATAATTTTTTGAAAATTTTTCAAAATTTGAAAATTTGATAAGGGGTTACATCATTAAAATTTTCAAAAATTGACAAAAATTTGAATTTTTTAAAATTTAAATTCAAGTATGCAGATTCATTAAGCCACTAAAACCTAGCATAAAACTGTTTTCCGAATTGAATTTTGTGCATTTTTGGCTTAGTTGTGTAATTTTTAAGCTTCACTTTTCCCAAAAATTATCCTATGAAATTGTAGAATATTTAAATTTTAAGATTATAATTTCAGTCAGAATTAAGAAACTCAGTGAAGGAGGCGTTTTCGACCCTATAATGCGTATATATTCTAGATCAGCATCAACAGCCGAGTCGATCTAGCCATGTCCGGCTGAAAAATAAATTTTCGAAATTTTGTGAAAAATTTCAAAAAAAGATAAGGGGTTACATCGTTAAAATTGTCAAAAATTGGCAAAAATTTTAATTCTTAAAAATTTTTAATTGAGTATGCAGATGTATTAACCTACTAAAAACTAGCATAGAAAAGTTTTCCGATTGGAAATTAATGCATTTTTCGGTTAGTTATGAGCTATTTGAATTGCAAAGGGATAGAAATTTCGGGTTACCGAAATTAGCTTCCTTTCTGGTTGATCCTGAGATTCACATGGTTTTTAGTATATTTGTATCAGTATCAGATTTGAAATAATGTTTTTCATATACACATTTAGTTAGATTGAATGCCTTTCTTGAAATTTGTAGCCAGAATTTTTCCAAAATTTCTTTAACATCTTTTGGCTTTGGTATAAATCTTCGACTTGCTTTTCTTACATGTCGTGTTGATACACTTTAAATTAAATTTTGAAATAGCTTTCGTTACTTGCCAGCTTGGAGGGCTTCGCTTAGCCAACTTAATTGTACAGAGCCCTATCTACTATGATGCCGTGCTCGATGAGGAAACTCTCCACATCGGAGGCGAAGAAGTCGTCGCTCAGATCATCGGTTAGTCGCACAAAGTTGCCAATGAGAGCCTGGGCCTTGTAGACGAGCAGGGCGGGCAGGCCTTTGGTGCGGAAATCGCGGCTCATGCCGGCCACCGAGCTGCAGATCTTGGCGAACTTAATGGACGGATAGTCGGTGGCCAGGCTGTCCAGGCATTGGTTCAGCGTGCCGCAGGCGGATAGGTTGCGCTCGTAGATGTGTATAATGACGGTGGTGTGTTTGTTCTCCTGCTCCACGCAGGCGAGGAACTCGCTGTGCGATGTGAGCTGCTGCACCTTGCCGAACTGCTGGTGGTGGCCGCCCGACTGCCGCAGCATCTCGGCCATGCGCTGCTTCTGGTATTGCTGCAGAAAGTCCTCGCTCATCAGCTCGTCCAACTCGGCGTCCAGCTCCTCCTGCCGCTTGCGCTCCTCATCCTCGGCCGCCGTGGCCGTGGTCATTGTAAGCTTCTTGGCCAGTGCCAGACGTTGGCGTTCTGTCTCGTCGCGACGCTCGGCTTCCAGCTGCTTGAACCTCTGCCAATCCTTGACCACACCCTTGGGTCCCGTATTTGTGGATCCCTGCTGGCGGAAACCACCCGCCGGAGTAGCATTCGGATCCGTGTCGATGGTGAGTCCAGAGGATTTCCCAGCTCCTTTGCTGCTGCCACGCTCGTCGCCATCGTCGCCGTTGTCCTCGCCTTCGCTGCTGCTGCAGTAGTACTCCAGTTTCTCGCCCAGTAGCTTGTCCTCCAAGGTTGCCATAATCGGTAATTAACGTGTTTTTATAGGTACAAATAATTTACAATTTAATTAGTGTTAGAGCCGATAACGATACCGATATAATTATCTCCTCCGCCGGCTGGTCACATTTTAATCGATAAATATAGCTCTGGACGTTGGCGTTGCCGTACTCATCGAACAGTGTTGGTTAAATTATATTCAAATACAGCTTTTTAAATATTGCGCGGGTTGCATTTCTGTAGCTCTTATATTTGCACAGTTTAAAATCATTTTTATTTGTATTTATTTTATAATTTTTAAGCTGTAATTTTTATTATCTCTTGTTTTCAATATTTAATTTTATGCGTTTTGCGTATGATATCAAAAATATCCTTAAGATTCTCAGGCACCACATAATCCGGCATTATCTGCTCCATACTATTGAAGTCTACCTTTTCCAGTTCATCGCAGGAATCATCCGATCCGGACTCATCGGCCAATGCCAGTCTTTCGGCAAACGAAACGATTCCGCACCAGGCCCTAAAGTCAATGTCCCCCGATTTAAGGGCATCGTAGTCCAACATGTTTAGGGTACCGCGGACATTCTTCTCGGTGCCATGGAACTCGAGGACATCCTCCAGAGCCTGCGGCAGACTCTGCCAGACCAGGGTTCGTTCCTTGTACTTATATTCCGGCAGCTCCTCGTTGCCCATGGCCGCTAGCTCGCTCTCCGGCTCTTCGATTCGACTCAGATACTTTAGGAACACTCGCTTATAGAGCTGTTTCCGCTGCTGGGAAACCCAGACGTACTTGCTCAGGTAATCCCACGGGGTCATAGCTTTTTAATTAGATGACATTATTCATAAAGGGTTATAAATAATATTACATATTCTACCAACTTTTAAGCATGGACAGATCCATGGGAACATCAAATCTAGTGGCTGATTTGGAAAACTTTCGCGGCATTTTAGAGGTGGTCTCCGGGGGAACCTTCTCATCGGGGGCCTTTGGCATGGTCTTGGGTTTCGGTGGCATATACTTGATAGCCTCCCTCAGAGCCCGATTTAGCTAGATATATAGTTATATAATTTAAAGGAACTTGATTTTATATCCGCTTACATATCTCCCAAACGTGTTCTCTATGAGATCCACATCCAGATCGGTTTTTAGTGCCTGGAAGGCATCGTCGGTGAGGAAACTGCCCTTCAGGAGAATCGGCTCCCGTTCACTTTCCCGCTTATCCTTGGGCAGCAGGGTGAGGGAGTTGGGTATCAGGCTGGGCCTGGTGCTAGGATTCAGGGAGTCGGGTCCCAGAGCAGCCACCTGGGTCTCGGGATCTTCACTCAAATGGAACGTGGTGGTGGCTAATACAAAAGGAATATATATTTGAACTAAATGTTCCTTGTATCTCTTATTATTTTTACCCTGAGCTGGCTTCAGCTTCTTGCGCTTCTTGCCCCTTCGCACGTCCTCATCGCTCAGCTCGTGCTCATTGATGCAGGTCTTCGGTTTGGCCTCCAGATCCCCAGTATCCTCTGCTCCGGCCGACAGATTAGCCGTGGCCAGGGATGACTTGGGTCTCTGCTCATTGGACGTCTGCCTTCTGGGCTTCTTGTCCTCGTTGGCGCCCGCACTCTTGGGCTTCTTGTCCTCATCCAGACCGCTCTGGGTCAACTCCGAGCTGGGCTTCCAGTACAGCGTCTCCTGGGAGTGGGATCTCCTAAGATCCAGTATGATCTTCTTCCGTTTGATATTCTCGTGCTTGCCCCATTCGGGCGTTATGCAGCGGCGATAGAAGGAGCCGGCACTGGTCCTGGTGTGGATGCTGGTCACCGTGGGCGTTGGCGTCATGGGACGCGAGTCCGTTTCGGCGTATCGTCGGAACAGATCCTCCGGAATGTTATCCGCCTCGTGTGGCTGCAGCTGGTCCTCCTCCGCAGCTGGCTTTTCCTGCTTTCCATGCTGCGGATTCTTGCCCTCAATGGCCAGCGATGTCTTCAGCTGATTGATCACATCCTTGACACCCGATGGAGCCGGATGGTTGCACAGCACGGAGCAGCCTTTGGCGAAGGGATTGAAGAGACCGCCAAAGGGGCGTAGAGAAAGCGGCATGGGCGTGGCCTCGAACTTGAGCGGCATTCGCATTGCATCGCCATGCAGATTTTTGCGCTAATATATATGGGGTTTTCATTAAAATGCAGCGATGTTGGTACACGGAAACAAATAGTAAAATATTATTGCATATATATTGCATTGGAAACGTAATTTGGGTCTGCCGAAGCTTATATATCCTTGCAGTTTGCAATTGATCTATAGAATTGAAACAGACGACAATTTATCCGACAAATCACAGTTTAAAAAACTCATAACTATGCCAAAAATTACTAAATTTTCATTCGGAAAGCTTTTCTATGTTAGTTTTTATTAGGTTAATAAATCTGCATACTTAATTTAAAATTTAGAAAAATTATAATTTTTGCCAATTTTTGAAAATTTTAATGATGTAACCCCTTATCAAATTTTCAAATTTTGAAAAATTTTCGAAAATTTATATTTCAGCCGGACATGGCTAGATCGATTCAGATTTGAATGCTGATCAAGAATATATATGATTTATAGGGTCGGAAATGACTCCTTCACATTATTACAAGCTTCTGACTAAAATTGAAATACCCTTCAAGGATATAAAAATAAAGGATTTTTATACGCTTATTTTTTTAATAAATCCAAGTTTTTCAAATATCATAACTAAGACAAAAATGCATTAATTTCAATTCGGAAAGCTTTTTTGTGCTAGTTTTTATAGCGCTAACAAATCTGCATACTGCGTTTTTAAATTTAAAAAATTCAATTTTTTGTCAAATTTTGACAATTTTAATGATGTAACCCCTTATCAAATTTTCAAATTTTGAAAAATTTTCAAAAATTTATTTTTTGACCGGACATGTCTATATCGATTCAGATTTAAATGCTGATCAAGAATATATATGGTTTATAGGGTCTGAAATGAGTCCTTCACTGCGTTTTTTACTTCTGACTGAAATCAAAATCCTACTAAATGGGTATTAAAATTGAAATATTTTTCTACAATTTTATATGATAATTTTTGGGAAAAGTGAAACTTAAAAATAAAAAAACTCAGCCAAAAATTCATTAATTTCAATTCGGAAAGCTTTTCTGTACTAGTTTTTATAGCGCTAACAAATCTGCACACTGCGTTTTTTAATTTAAAAATTAATATTTTTTGTCAATTTTTGAAAATTTTAATGATGTAACCCCTTATCAAATTTTCAAATTTTGAAAAATTTTCAAAAATTTTTTTTTTGACCGAACATAGCTAGATCGATTCAGATTTGAATGCTGATCAAGAATATATATGGTTTATAGGGTCGAAAATAGCTCCTTCACTGTGTTTTTTACTTCTGACTGAAATTAAAATCCTCTAAATGGGTATTAAAATTTAAATATTTTCTACAATTTTATATGATATTTTTTTGGGAAAAGTAAAGCTTAAAAATTAAATAACTACGCTAAAAAATTATTACTTTCAATTCGGAAAACAGGTGAATGCTAATTTTTAGTAGGTTAATAAAGCTGCATACTCAATTTCTGACTGAAATGAAAATCCACTTAAATGAGTATTAAAATGCAAATAGTTTTCTACAATTTTATATGATTATTTTTGGGAAAAGTAAAGCTTAAAAATTAAATAACTAAGCCAAAAAATGATTAATTTCAATTCGGAAAACAGGTATATGCTAGTTTTTAGCAGCGTAATAAATCTGCATACTCAACTTAACATTTTTAAGAATTAAAATTTTTGCCAATTTTTGCAAATTTTAATGATGTAACCCCTTATCAAATTTTCAAATTTTGAAAAATTTTTTTTTTTGACCGAACATAGCTAGATCGATTCAGATTTGAATGCTGATCAAGAATATATATGACTTATAGGGTCGGAAATGCCTTCTTCACAGCCCTACAAGCTTCTGACTAATATTATACCCTGTGAGGTATACAAATTTGTGAAAATGTAAGGATTTGAAATACATAGTGAAAACTTTTTGTTTCCACGGATTTTTTAGATATTTTCGGTTGTTTAAATTGTTTATTAAACATTTTCATAGCAAAGTTCCCACTGTATTCAAATGTTTCGTTGAAAATTCAACTTTGAAGTCTATAATTTCCACTTTCAAGTGTCAAATTCACTGATTATTCACTGTGTGGAATAATATTGATCATTACCTTTTTCAGATACTTCACATGCCTCTTGGGCGTGGGCACCAATCCCGTACGTGTTGTGGCGCTCATTTCAGTTAAACAAATAAACTCCAAGGAGTCGAAACTGTCGGCGAAAGTTGCCGGCCATAAACAATGCCTTCTGTTGTCATGGCTATCAACCTTTAATCGATTTTATAGTTCATTTCCATTGGCAAATAAACTTTTTAAGAATAAATTAATTGTTCAGAACAGGTAATGCATAACATTTGTTCATAAATTAATTATTCAGAGGGATGCCTAATAATAAATTCAGATATTCAAAGAATATACCACCGCTTAAACTATTTTATATATATTTTTAAAACCCGAATTTAAGTAAAAAGCAATCATTTTGTTTATATAACATATGTTTATTGTGTCTGTGTGTGTGTCTTAAAAACTAAGAAAACTCTTGGGTTATTAATTACGTAGGGAATACATTTCAGGAAGAAGGATTTATCGGGCAGTTTGAATGCTCGATCACGGTTCTCAGTACAGAGAACCGCGATGATGCAGATGCCTGAGGCGTTGATCCAGCAACTGGCGCTCGTTGGACAGCGAGAGCGTCGACGAGGAGCGATGCAGGGGTGCCGGCAGAATGGAGGCACTGCCGCCGGCGGAGACTGTGACCACGCCGCCGGGTGACGTTCCCTCAATGGGACCCATTCCGGCCGTGTTGCCCACCGCCCGGGAGCGCAGTAGATGATTCCGGAGCGGCGACTGGCGGCGCACCGAGTTATTGAATGAGATCTGCAGCGAGAGGCGCTTCTGGGAGAGCGAGGCCAGGTGCTCCGGCGACAGCTCGATCACCTGGGGCGGAGCAGCTGCCGCCACTGCCATGGCCGCCGCTGTGGCGGCACTATAGCTGGGCAGTGAGCCCGTGGAGACGGGTGAGGTGTTGCCACAGTTGCAGCCGGCGGCAGCAGAACCCATGGACACACTGTCGCCGCCATCCGCAGCGGATATGTTCGTCTCCACCAGGCTGTAGCCCACCGCCTGCTCCTTGCCATTGTCGTTGCACTCAAATATCTTGATGATGGGCACCACGGCCGGGGTAAGGATGATGCCAGCCTTGCGGAACTCCTCCAGGGCGTCGTCGTAGGTCGGCAATCCGGACACTATGGTGTAGGAGGGTAGCGATTCCGCCTCGTAGTCCGGTGGGCAGCGGCGGCAGATCTCAATCGTGGGATCACTGTGATTGGCACGGTCTGGAAGAGGAAGGAACAGGTGGTTAGAGAGGTCAGTAAACAAGGCCTTAAGGATTATTGGCTTCAGGATTGTCGTTATGCAGCTTGTTATTGAAAGGGCTTTGGCTAACTTCGAGTATGCAATATTGTTAACAAAATGTTACTGCTTATAAAAGAAATTAAATTATTTTTGGCAAAAGTTTTGCTGTAAAAAGAGGGAATTTTATCTCTTTGACCTTTATTTTCGAATTTTACCCATTAATAATACAACTATTAAGTGTTTCTCTGATTTTTCCCTCTGCCTTTTCTCTTCCCTATTGTTTTATATTCCCACATTCCTGCTCGCAACTTCCGGAGACAAATAAAAAGGAAAAGAACAATCAGAATTATCAAATCAATTCCCCTTTTGCTACCTTTGGGATTTGCTACAGCCGGCAAATAGCACTTAAACCATTCCCCCATTCCCATTTCCATTCCCTTCTAGTTTTCTGGTATTTCGGGGGATGCTGCTGTTGCGGATCTAAATGAAATTTTTATACTGAACAACGCTTGTTCGCTTAAAAGCTAGTAAAAAGCCCTAAAGGTGGCTGCTGCTGCCGTTGGCCAAGTGCAAGCAACCCTTAAAAGTAGGCAACAAAAACGAAGTTATTGCAATTGTCCAGCGGAAAAGCGACGGAGGAAATGAATGTGGCTCCCGGGATGGTCGGGGGAAAACCCCGAACATGGAATGGCATATATCTCTCCAAAAAGGTGAGTCAGCAGCCCAAAGATGGAGTGTGCTGAGATCTCCCGGTGACGTGATACAAGATTTTTAAGATTAGCTTCGGCAAATATTGAAAATGGCACACGCTTCGCTTCACACCCTTTTTTTCGTCTCGGATTTAAAGCCTGCGGGTCGGCATTTTCCGACATTTTCCGACATTTTCCCCGTAACATTTTCACACCCACATGGAACGAACGGACGTTCATTTTTTATGCAACGCTTTTGTGAGCTTACGAAATTAAATTGATGATGCACAAGAAAGCGGGCGGGAACGAAAGTGAAAACTCATCGGCAGGGGGTTGGACAGGGACTCTGGTGGGGGATGTGGCGGGGAGCTTGAGCTTGGGTTTGGAGCAGAGCCAGGACCAGAGCCATATGGCACCCCGGGGGCTCCGTCAACCCCTTCGTTTCACTCTGCCGCTGCCGCTGACAACAGCTCAACGTGCTTAAGCCTTTTTGTAATTTTCAATTGACTTTAGTTAATTATGGGCCGGCTTACTTCAGGCTTAACGTATGCATGCCTTTTCCAAGAGGGAGCCAAATCTTTTGGTTTTTAAGTCCACTGGGTTACACTTTTGATTTTCCGACAGGTTGTGCTTTTAAATTGAATATTTAAGTTTGCGTTGAGCAATGCGAAGTATTTAAATTGAAAAAAAAATTATTTGTATATTTAAAATATACATAAAATATATAATTGTATTTTTAACCCTTGCAGGGTATTATAATTTCAGTCAGAAGCTTGTTAGGCTGTGAAGGAATCATTTCCGACCCTATAAATCATATATATTCTTGATCAGAATTCAAATCTGAATATTTCTAGTCATCTCCGGAGGAAAAATAAATTTTTAAAAATTTTTCAAAATTTGAAAATTTGATAAGGGGTTACATCATTAAAATTGTCAAAATTTGACAAAAAATTGAATTTTTTAAATTTAAAAACGCAGTATACAGATTTGTTAACCGTATAAAAACTAGCACAGAAAAGCTTTCCGAATTGAAATTAATGCATTTTTGGCTGAGTTATGATATTTGAAAAATGTGATTTAAGCAAAAAAATTTGGCATATTAAAATATCGATTTAATAAACCTATTTATATATTTATACAAACAGAGAAAAGGGTACTAGAAATTATTTAAAGTATATTTCTAATAATTGAATAGGCTTTATTAATTTTATTTAAATTTTACATCTGATGTTGCCTCTAAAACTGAAGTAAAAATATTAATAAGTTGGCTAAATTTAAGCAAACTTTCTTTTCTTTTTCAATATTTGCTGAGCTAAAAGTTCCTTAAATATTTTTTATATATCTTTTTGGTGCCATAAACCCCGGGAATTATAGTTTTTCTTTTAAGACGGATTTTCTTTTAGTACAGGCCATCGCCCCACACATAATCCCCGCCGGAAAACTGGCCGTTCCCCAGCCGAAGGGAACGTGGCTCTTGCCATGGCCACAACTACTTGGCTTGATGATGAACTGTCTGGGCCCATAAGCCCCGGGACATACGCATTCAATTCCCCAAACGCAGCTTAGCACGACAATAAAATGAAGTGCAGCGCATAAAAAAGCAAAGAAAGCCGCTTGCCCGGCAGATGAAGCGAAAATAAAGAAGGCACAAAGTGTAAGTGCGTTGTGCATAAAATATTCGCCGCAAGTTATAAGCCAGCAACAGAAATGGACACCGAAATATCCACTAGTCAATATGGCAAAGGTCATGAAACCGTCCACCCAGCATCCACAACAACGAAAACTTGAGTGGCAAAGCGAGTAAGGATCCACAAAGGCACCGGGAGAAATTAATAATGTATAATAAAAATGTATAAAATATGTTTTTTAGTTCTCTCGTCCAGGGAAATAAAATAAAAAATATTTAAGAATTGTGTAGAACTAAAAAACAAACCTTAAAAATATAGCAATCCAGAAAGAAAACTAACTTCGGGAAGGTGAAGTTTATAAATCCTTGCAGTTATGCTATTATATTATATTATATACATATATGTGATATATTTTAGAATCGAATCAGAATCATTGAATCAATATTTATAGTTATTTTTATACAATTTATTCGACAATTCAAAGTTTAAAAAACTCATAACTAAGCCAAAAATGCTTAAATTTTAATTCGGAAAGCTTTCCTATGTCAGTTTTTATTAGGTTATTAAATCTGCATACTAAATTTAAGATTTAGAAAAATTCAAATTTTTGCCAATTTTTGGAAATTTTAATGATGTAACCCCTTATCAAATTTTCAATTTTCGAAAAATTTTCAAAAAATTATTTTTTGACCAGACATGGCTAAATCGATTCAAATTTGAATGCTGATCAAGAATATATATGATTTATAGGGTCGGAAATGACTCCTTCACAGCCTAAAAAGGTTCTGAATACCTTGCAAGGATATAAACACTGTATTTTCATTGACCTTTAACGCTAAACTAAATTAAGTGATTTTTATTATTAATTAAATATATATATTTAAATATAATATAATAATAAAAAATGTAAACTATGTATTTGTACACCACCTATAAAAAGTTTAAATAAATTACTGCATTAAAGAAGACTATAAATTTTCATCGAATTTTTTTTCTTGGTGCAAGTTCAAAGGACCACAACCTTAGGCAGCCTAACAGATATTTGGGCGTTCTCACAACATCAACAGGAAAAAAAGTTAAACACACTTTATGTTGGGGCTCCCCGCTTTTTCTAGTTTTTGGGGAATCTCCAAGGAAGCGGCATGTGGCGGAGCCGGTGGGCGGCATCCTGGGCGTTGTGCGTTCTGTGGATTTGCGAGCCAAGCCACCGGGGCAGAAAAAATGAAAACAAACGACACACAGCTCAAGCAACCAAAAGTGACGTGCCCAGGATGAGGACGATGGAAATGGCGACATGCCTGCCAGCAGACTGAAGCGAAACAAGTGCGGAATATTGGGTGGAAAAAAGGTCGCTTTTTGGGGTAAGAGGCACTTAGAGAAAATCTATATTCAGTATATAAGTTATAAGCTAGCTTGGGGTATTTTAAGTTGATTTTGTCGATAGAAAACTAATTCTATTTATTATTAAATTTATATTTTTATAGGCTACACTTTAAACTTCCTGCTAGCTTGTCTCTACATTTTTTTCAGTGTAAATGGCTACCAGACAGACTTGCCAGGCACGTAAGCAGTTTATGCCACGCCGCCTCCCCCCAAAAAGGGAGTGAAAAAGAGCCAAAAATAAAAGTTCAGCCCACATTTTTGGATGCTGCTGCTGCTTCTGCTGCCATCGTCCTTTTGCCCCCATATCCCCCCACATCCTGCCCTCGTCCTTGTCCTTGGGGTTGGTAAACACGGCACCAAATTGCCGTTTAAATTTCTCCCCAATGTCTACGCCTGGGGCCAAAGCGGCCTTGAAACATTATTATGACTGTTTCGCTTTCCTCCCCTTTGCCACCTGTTAGGCAGGCAAGGCCTGCCCCAAGGCCTGGCTCCCCCCAATCCCGTAGCCAATCCCCCCAAGAACTTTGTATTTGAAGTTGTGGCCGCCAGACAATGCCGAGGGAACCCGTGAAGACAGGCGTTAAATGCTACCTATGCCTCCCACTGGAATCCGGAGATTCGGGCATCCAACAATGGGGTCTGATCCATGTCAAGGGTCAGGGCCAGGTGGCTTCCTCGGCTAACTTATGGCTCTGTCTGCTGCTCAGCCTCTGCTCTTTGTTTAACTAATTAAACTCTTGTTGGAGAAAGCATGCAAAATACCATTCTGCGTTCTTGGCAAAAAAAAAACACGTGTCGGTTTTGGGGGAAAAAATAAGAGAAATATATTCGTATAGGAAGAATGAATGTTTTAGGCCCCAAAACTAAACGCATGTCAGAAATGCACTGTTTTCTTTGAGCCGGACACAAGAAAAATGATGTTGCCCAGGGCCAGGATCTGGCCAAGATGTGGCTTTAACTGGATCTTACAGACTTTCGAGTGGCCTTCATACTTAGGGGGAATTTGTTTGATCTTAAATAAATTGTTAACTAGTATTTTGTTGCCATATATATTTAGGTTTGTAGAATTTATTTTAATTTAGAATTTAACTTGATTTAAAATTAAATTATTCTCTGAAGAAATCTATTTGAATAATACTTAATAAATGTTTATATGTCCATGGATTTGTTTTCTAAATGTTCTTGGGTTATTTGAAATGAGATTTCTATATTCCGCTTATTATTATTATTATTATATTATTATTTTAGGTTTAGTAGTAAACCATTATAATTTCTAGATCATTTTTTAACTCCAAATTTTCCAAAATTTAAATACCAAAGATAGTTACTTCGATCCTATAGGCTCTACATGAAATTTGTCGCCTTAT
Organism: Drosophila bunnanda; assembly: GCA_035046265.1. Taxonomy (NCBI): domain Eukaryota; kingdom Metazoa; phylum Arthropoda; class Insecta; order Diptera; family Drosophilidae; genus Drosophila; species Drosophila bunnanda. The sequence continues at coordinate 14,396,488 of JAWNOB010000075.1, forward strand.
TTTAGTTGAAATTTTCTCGGGACAAATGTCCCATCATCAGCAACTGTAGCGCATTAAAACTAACTGCTAAATTATTAGCAAGACAACCCATCCATCTCACGGGTGGGTCCAGGCGTCGTCCTTCTCCCTTGCGACCCTACTTCCCTCGGTGGGGTCTTTGCACACGAAAAACCGAAATGAAGAAAAATTGCGGCATGTCAGTGGAAGGCAGAACAACAATAAAAAGGACAAAACCGACAACATGAAGACATCTTCAGCATCTTTTAGCCAGAGTAAAACGAAACACGCGCCAGGAGCATTCAACATCCAGCAGCCAGGACGAAAAAGTAATAAGTGTGTCTATTTGTTTGCGAATATTTCATTTCCCGTGCCGTTTACATCCTATCCAGCTCTCTCCTACTCACACAACTCGAAAGGTTACAGGGGAAAGCAGCTAGGCAATGGGACTGACTGTCACGAAAGTCGCATTTCCTTCCCCCCGAAAAATAAGAAACTAAATTATATAACCGTATATCAAATTTAGTCTCTGTTTATGTTGGTTGGACCCACAGCAAATTCAATTTGAATTTCCAAAATATTACTTTGAGCTGTGCTTAAGACATAAAACCCTGAGATATAGTCAAGGGAAGCCATACGTTGTAGTTGTTTAAATAAATAAATATACAGGTTTGTCTTAGAAATAATAAAGAGACTCTCTCTAACAGTTTTAAAATTATTTTTTTAAGTATTTGATGAACAGATTTTGATCTAATCCAGAGTAAAATTTACTTATAAAGTATGGTAAAGGATATTACAAAAGAAGATCCTTTATTTATTGCAAAAAAAGTGAGAAAGCTTATGAAATTTACAAATCCCATGTTTGTTATACAATCTTGATTCTCTCCAGGAGATATAGTAAACAACGTAAATTTAATAAGAAAATTGGGAAGCCCAGAGAAGTAATCAGTTAAATTCTTAAAAGTTAAAGACATACTCTATGCCCCAAAAATAAAATGTTAGGTTACCTTATAGTGTAGGTATAAGTGTTAAGGCTCCTTCTAGAGCCTCCAATTACAGCCAGGCTCCGTTTAGAGCGATAAAATGAGTACTTTTTGAATGATTCTCGGGACATAGGATCCTTTAAAATTATGGACATTATTAAGACACTTCCCCATTATATACTATGCAGGAATCGAAGTAACCTTTATGCCACAACTCCAACAATACATCAATTTAGTTAGTTTCAATTCAGTTCATTTCATTTTGTCAGTTCCGGCCAAACAACAAATTCCAAGCCCATACATCCAGGTCCCTGCTCCAAGTGTTGCATGGAGAACGGTGGAGGCAACTCGACTTCGGCCCACCCCATGGCCAGTCGCAGTCGCAAGAGATGTCCAGCGACCATTTCCTCTGTTCTTGGCAAAACTGGGGGTAGAATTTTGCGAATGGAGGGGCCGCTTCCCAAGCTCCGGATGATATCTGCGGATGACCCGGATCGCGTAGACCCCGATCAGAATAATCACAGGGCATCCGACGAGAGCGACGACAGGCCAGGAGGCCTGCGTTTCGCCAGTGAAAGTAATGCAACCAGCGCCCCGCAGTCCACGTACTATGAAAGGAACAGCAGCAGCATAGACTCTGATACCTTGAACCCCGTCCCGGACACTGGCAGCTGCAATCGTCCCCAGGGACGAACAGTGGGCAGGAATACTATGGGCTTCAATTCCTACATGAAATCAGTGTCCCGTTGCCCTGAAGACCTCAAGTGCTCCGAAGATTGTGGCTACGGCACTGGCTGCGAAAAGCAATGCAGGGAGCTCCACGGCATCCCGCCGGAGAGCCTAACATCGTCGTTGACTGTTCCAAACCTAAGCCTAACTGGACAAAGTGGACCCGTTGTATATCCAGGTCTTCACTCAGCCCGGCCGGGTGGGCCGGCAGATAACCCCGACTGGCAAGGAGGCTACCAGGATTATGGAACCGAGATGGAGTGCGTAGAGGGCTGTCCCGGCGCAAGTGGTTGCAGGGGACAGCTGAACTTTTATGTAATGCTTCTACTGGAAGTCTTCGGCGTGCTAATGTGGGTATATGATATATATATATATTTGCCTAAGGAAACCTATCCTATCTCTCCTGCAGCTTCTTTGCCATCTGCACCATCACCTTCTGGATAACGTTGGCCTATCACTTTGTCAAGCTGCTGGTGGAGCTCAAAAACGCTGACCGCAACACCCAGGTGGCAGTGGCCATTATATTCGGTTTGATATTCCTTGCCTTCGTTATTTGTCATTTCACCAGCGGGAGGGGCTCCTGTTGCCGTTCGTCGGATAGATGCCACCGGCACTATAGGAGCAAGTGTGCCTCCTGCCAAAAGGATATGCCCACGCCTCCGGCCGCAATTATAGCCAGGCTTCTGTCTCAGATGAAAAAACTACTCTCCTTCAGTGGCCGCAAGTGCAACAGTTCCCAGGCGAAGAGCACTCCGCCCAAGCCCAAGACGGAGGTGGCGCCATGTCCTCACAAACCACGATACAGCGACTGCGAAGGTCGGGCCATATTCGTCAACTCCAGACGCTATGCCATTCCAACGGAGATGAAGCAGCCGCCCACCATCCTCCTCTGGCTGCTCGACGTGCTGGGACGCTATATGTAGTAGCTTCAACAGAATGTAACCTATTATGATCACCTGTCAGTGATTATACCAGATCAATCAGTGCATTGGAAACGGGAGGAGGAAGAAATAGTTTGGACCATGCTCTTAACCAAGGGCTTAATTGGTAACACAGCCCGGCACAAAATTTCATGTGTTTCAATAAATTTATCCTTTCATATAAAGAAGTCGGTTTCAGAAGGCAGAGTTCATTAATTTATTAACAAAAGTTTCCAGTTGGGAATCGTTAAAATAATGCAAGATTATATTGTCAAGTTCTATAGTTCCCATACTTAAATATAGGTCAATAAAATATCTATATTGACAAAGTTATTAAAATTTAATTAATAAATTATTCAAATTTTAGTCACAAGAAGTGAAGGAGTCATTTTCGACCTCATAAATCATATATATTTTTGATCAGCAATTAAATCTGAATCGATCTAGCCTTGTCCGGTCAAAAAATAAATTTTTGAAAATTTTTCAAAATTTCAAAATTTTATAAGGGGTTACATCATTAAATTTTTCAAAAATTGGCAAAAATTTTAATTTTTCTAATTTTTAAATTGAGTATGCAGATTTTTAAAACTAATAAAAACTAAGATAGGAAAGCTTACCGAATTGAAATTAATGCGTTTTTGGCTTAGTTATGAGTTTTTTAAACATTGATTTGCCGAGAAAATTGTCATACAAATATAAATAAAAATATATTTAAAGAATCAGAATATATAAATATATATATAGTTATAATCGATTTCCTATTCAATCCCATAATTAAATTGCAGACTACATGCTGCAAGGGTATGTAAACTTCGGTTTCAGGAAGTAGTTTTCTGTCTTATTTTACAAGTCTTTTTTCCCACTGTTCCTAGATTGTTAGACTTTGAATTACAATATTTTAAATACAATAAAAAAAAAAAAGAAAACATCAGACTTTTGCCATTTAATTTGAGTAACTGCTGTTCAAGCATTTGATTTATGAACATTGAACCTGCTGAAAAGTTCAACTAATACATAAAATGCAAACGGCGTGCGTAGACAAAAGGAGAGGAAAAAAACGTAGTGTAATTTATAAAATGCAAGCCACACATGGTGCCTGTGTGCGCTGTGAGCGCTGAATGTTATTAAAAACAATATAAACAACTTCCAGGCGGGCTGCGGGGTCGCTTGTTTATGGACGAAAGTGTGCGAGGCAACTGGGGAGCCGGGCCTTAAACCACAAAGTACCACTTTCCTGCCTATTGGGCGGTTGTGCGGCAGTTGCGGCAATTTTCAAATTGACTTTTGCACATGTTGCCGCCGTTACGAAAATGCGGGCAAACAATGTAGTCGAAGCGGGTTTCACTAAAAAACAAAGAGCGAAAAATATGATACAAAGAGTGCTGCCAAGTTGCCAACCAGGAAAATATGGTAGGATCAACAAACAAAAAAGTTTAAATAAGAAGAAAGAAGTATATTGTTTCTAGAAAATTTAATTTTAGTCTTAATCAATTTAAGTTAATCAGTTTTGTATCTTTAAAATAAATAAAAATATATTGATCTTCAAATAAATATTTATACTTTAAATAGGGCAACACTGGTGTCGTAGTACAAACGGAAGCAAAAAGGAGAGTACAAGAAAAATTTGAGAAAAAGAAGTGCACAGCCAAAAACGTGCCAATTGGGCGCGTGAACGGAATAAACAAATAGTTCGCAGACGTCGCTTTGGCCAAAAGTCGAATATCCATCAAAACGACATTAGAGGCGGCGGCAGATGTTCATTTATTTTAACATTTCACATAACTCCCCCCCCCCTTTTTTTTTGTTTATATTTCCGCGCCAACAAACCACCCCGACCTGCAACACTACCCCAAAGGGGGTAACACTTTCCAGCACTACACTCCAGAGAGGAAACAGTGTTGCAAGCGATCACGCTCACACACACATGTGCACAAGATTTTGCACGCACACGAACACAAACAAGGGTAAAACGCGCAGACAGATGAGAGCGAAGGAGAGTGAGTAAGAGCACTGTTTCGGAGAGCGACGCCGGTCAGTGCTGCCAAATTAGCTAAATTTGGAATATATAAGTTTATGAATATTGTAATATTCAATCAAGAATTTTGTGTATATTCTTATACACTATGAATTTCAATCACGAAACTGCTTAATATATTATAAAATAAAAAATATAATGTAATCACTAAATTCAATAATTTTTTAATAAAAATAGATTTGAGCTTAAAAGCAAATAAACACATACTCAGTTGAACATTTATAGATTTGGCGAATAGCTAGCTAAAGTGTCAGTACTGGTTGAGAGAGCGGCGTCGGTGGATTTGTTCTCAACGCTGCGCCGCAGTTTTTGTATTTCCGAGTTTTTTTTTAAATTTCATTTGCCTTTTATTCGCTCTCCGGCTTTATTCCGATTTTACTCCGATTTGTTAAAAGAAAACTAAGCGCTCGCGATTCGCCAGGCATGCTGAAAATGACAAATGTTGCTGGGCCGCTGCAAACAATGAAGAAAAACGCAAACGGCAACGACAACGACGACTCCGAGGAGTCGGACATGGACATGGATGAAGAGGAGGAGGAGGAGGAGGAGGAAGAGGAAGAGGACGACGATCTGCCCGACGATGTGGTGCTGCAGATCGACAGCGAGGACGAGGCGGAGCTGGAGGCGCAGCGAATTCGCTTGGTGCGCGAAGAAGAGGAAGAGGCCAAGGCCAAGACCAAGAAAGCAACAATAACAACAAAGCAGGGGGAGAGAGAAGCGCAGGTCAGTAACGGTAAAGCGAACGGCGTAGTGAAGAAGGAGACGGAGGATAAGTCGGAGACGGGAACAACGAAACCCGGAAAGGCTGCCACCAAACGCAAGGCACGCGGCAAATCCGGGCGCCGTGCCTCTGTGAGTTCGCAGGCCTCCAGCATCGGTTCCGCTGCATCCAGCGCAAGCGTCGCCTCCTTGGTGGCCGCCCAGGTTCTGGCCGATGAGAAGGCCCGCGGCTTCATTTACAGCTGTACGCAGTGCAGCCATCACTACGCCGACCGTGTGGTCCTCTCGCGGCACTTTCAGAGTGAGCATGCCGAGAAGCCCAAGCGGAAGCGCGGCCGGAGCAAGCTCGTCCGCCCCGAAGAAAATTCACCTGCAGTTTCGAGTCCTCTTAACCTCCGGCCAGAGGATCTGAGCCAACTCAAGCCCTGCGCCCAGTTGCTCATGCAGGGCGAGTCCCTGCTGCAGCTGTGCCTTGCCTGCAACTCACAGTTTGTGGACCAGCAGCACTTCCAGGAGCATCTTAGCCAGCAGCATGGTTACTTCAAGCTGCTGCTGGTGCCCAAGGAGGAGCCCAGCGATCTGCCGCCGCTGGCCATGGTCACCATTCCGGGGGCTCTGGCCCTGGGCAAGCCCAACCAGCAGCTTCAGCTTCCCATCCCGGCACCAGAGACCCCGCCACCCGAGCAGGATGCCAAGGAAACGCCAACGAATACGACATCAAACGACAATGTGGTGGCGTCTAACGATAAGGAAGGTCTACATATGATAAGCGCCATGGTGGCAGAGATTGCGGCCGAGAGGGTCAAGAAGACCAGCAGTCCCAAGGTCAGCAAGATGATCATCAAGCTGCCAACGGCGGCCACCAAAAGGGGCAGAAAACGCGCCAAGCCTGTGAAGACAAAGAACCGGGATGTTGCTGAAATCCTGCAGCTGCAGCAGGTGAAATCGGAGAACAATCAACCGGAGGAGACAAAGAAACCCGCCGAACTAGCGCCAGGCGATCTGAGAGCTGTTGATCCTCTAAAGAATGTTGCTTTTGAGGATAAAACGGAGAAAATTGAAGAGAATCCTCAGCAGCCAAAGAAAATTGAAGGAAAGCCAAAGCTGTTGGAACTCAAGGAGTCGTTACCTGAAAAAGTTGAGGAAACTCAGCAGCCAAAGGATGTTATGGAGCCTCTGCAGCAGCAGAAACCCATGGAAGCAATAGAGAAGAAGCAGCAGCCATCACCTGTAAGTTTAAGACTATGACATGTCCATGACAACCTTCTACATTACCTAATCTTCTTTCAGGAGTCAAATCCATCGAAGCGCAAGCGTAGCCGCAAAGAGCAAAAGTCGCCAACGCCCATATCCGTCCCGTTGGAAGACAAAGAAATTAAGGAGGAGTCTGAGATCGCAGAGCGGCGCATGCGCAAAAGCCGAAACTTCGTGGACTATGTAGTGGATATTAAAGATGAAGAGGGGAACAATGAAGGCGAAGAGCCAGAGTTGGATGAGGATTCCATGGCCACAGTTTCACCAAACACTAGCTCCGCAGATGACAGTTTTACCTCGATCAAGCGGGAATCTTCTGAGGAGTCGCAGCGTAATGAAACCGGAGGCGGCATACACACCTGCAATTTCTGTGGCAAGACGTTCAAACGCTTCTCCCGGATGCAGGATCACCTGCGTCTCCATACCGGCGAGAAGCCCTATGTTTGTGGACAGTGCGGCAAGGCATTCCGCTTGAAGATGCGCCTGGTTGAGCACCAACTGCGCCATCGTACCGAAAAGGCCTTCAAATGCGAGATCTGCTCAATGCCGCTGGCCACCAAGCAGGATCTGTCGCTCCACATGCGTCATCACAAGAATGACAAGCGCTACAAGTGCGACAAGTGCAACAAGGCATTTGTTCGCAGCTCCGATTTGTCCATCCACGTTCGGATTCATACCGGCGAAAAGCCATACAGCTGTGACATCTGCAGCAAGGCATTCCGGGCGCGTCAGAATCTCGTGGTCCATCGGCGCACGCATCTTGGTGACAAGCCCATTCAGTGTGACCAGTGCGACAAGCGCTTCGCCCGGAAGATCGATATGCGGGTGCACATGCGCAGGCATACCGGGGAAAAGCCCTATAACTGTGATTCTTGTCAGCGCGGCTACTCCTCCCGAGTGAATCTGGCACGACACCAGGAGCGTGAGCACGGTAAGATCGAGGAAAAGAGCCCAGGATCTGGCTCTGTCAAAGTTGAGAAGAAAAAGTCGGAAAAGGAGCCGACAAAGGAGCAAGAGAAGCAACCGCAACTCAAAGCCAAAGCGGCGCCACGACGTCCGCGGCGTGACAAGCTACAGCAAAAGGTCGCGGTCCAGGAAAAAGTACTGGACGATCTGAAGTGTAGCTTGAGCACATTACCGGAAATACCCGAGGAAGAGTCATCATCTCAGGTCAAGTTGGATGCCGGAGAACTGCCAGCAGATGCCGGAGCAGGGCTTGCCCAAGTTCAAGTCACAGTGTCCATGCAAATGGAGCCCGCTCCCAGTCACGATGACGATGAGGAGATCACACCTGAGAAGGAGAACGCACTGTCCAGCTCGACTGCGTCGGCGGCCGACAAGACGAAAACAAATCGCAAGATCACCAGCTACTTCACAGTCGTGGGCCAGCAGGCGGAAATCTAAAGACTTAAGTTTCAGGATTAGGAGCAACACTTCTTACTACTCATTACCTTTTAAGACATGCCACTCTGTACTTGGAAATGATGGTGGAGACATCATTGCCTCTAGCATAGCGTACACCTCGCAATTTTGATCTATTTTGGAGTTTAAATGCAAATCTTGCAGCAGGGATCAAGTATTTTTATATATACTATTTATATCATATGTTTACCATGAATGAAGTGGATCTACGGAGAGGCGTGAGGGATAATCATGTAACCCACAAAGAACCAGAAAAGACTACTTTTTAAAAGAAAGAAATTGATATTTTGAATACGAATCAAGCAAGAGACTGCAAATATATATATATATATATAAATATATTTTTCTACATAGACAGAGCAACTTTTGTGAACAAAATAAGTTAAACTACATATGTAAAAAAGAAAAAAATACAATACCAATAGCTAGTTAGGTAAACTAAACAATTTAAGAAAAATGTTTGTGCGAAATTCAATCGTTGAAGCTCAAATTTCCTCTGAACTCAATCAATCAATATTTTTCCCATGAATAATTCGTAAACAAACCCTTATCAGGGCTTGAATATCAGCGACATATATCGTATTTGTATACAAAATCCGCACAACGATTCCAAATTTCATTTGCAAACATTTCCTTGCCCATTCCCCGAAGATTAATTTACAATTTCATTTAATATCAATTGCAAGTCACTTTTATAATGCAATTTATATACGAAAAATCTCCAAACTTATATACTCGAAATTCCAAAAGAAATGTAATTTAATTTAAATTCACTAATTTTAGGCAAAACGAATTGCTCTCTATCTCAGCACTAGCTACTATAATTTATGTTGTATTTACATTTACGTTAACATATAATTACTTAATTATTTTCTCGAACTATAGGAAAAGACACTGCAAAAGGTCAAAGCGAGTGCATTTTTCTTTGTAAATTGAAATTTTGTGGCAGCTTCTTCTCATTCTGTGTAGCATCTAAGAGATTTCTATGAATATATTTAAAAATATATATATATTATAATTTAACTTTATTGATGTTAATTTGATGCCGATTTTAATTCAAGTTGTTGCGCCTGGTAAGTACTTCAACCCCCGAAATTGCAATCACCTGAATGGGGTATATTGCGACTTTTATGCTTTATGTTTATGGGCCAGAACAACAAAAGGCAGCTGCTGCTGCTGCTGCTGCTCCTGGCTACTGCTACTCCTGGCTACTGCTGCTGCAGCCCTTGTCAATTTTTCAGCACTTTCAACTATTGCTCGAGAGGATTGGGGTGGACGCTGCCGGAGAGTAAATGTCGGGCGGCCGAGGCAGTTTGTCATTTGTAATGGGGTTGTACTCGGGTTCATTTCATAGTGCCAGGGGGTTGATATGTGAGCAAGAGAGAGATAAATAAAGGCAGAGGACAAATGGCCAAGTGGGAGAGCGTAGCGGAGCGAGAGTGATTTATGCAGAGAGATCCAGGTGGAACAGGATATCCCCTAAACGATCGTTGAACTCTGCATCTCGTAGGGATTAGGAATATCTAACTAAATAAATCAACCCTACTGTAATAATTAATTAAGGGTTTCTTTACTGGAATCCATGTACAAAGATTGTATGCTTGGAGTTTGAATTTATTTAATTTAGAATATTATTTATTGGTAAGATGGTTTTAAGTCTTAGTCCAAACCAATTTAATACAATAATTATAATACTTTTTACTATTTACACCAATATAACTGAAATATTTATACTTTTAAAGTGACTAAATACAGATAACAGTTGGGTTTTCCCACTTTTTATAACGTGACATTTTCATTTCGCATTTGAATTCTTATCCGAATGAAAACCAATTTCTTTGGTCTCGCACTATTGTGGCATTTTTGGCCATATGCTTATCATCTGCTCCGCTGCAATGACAATTTATTTTGCTCTGGTTTTCATAACAAAAGCGCAGCCCAACAAAAAAAATGCTAAAATCAGCAAATAAAAGAAAAAAAATATACAAAAAAATAGCATGAGCTTGAAATGCAATATTACGCATACGACGCGTGGTACCGCGTGCTTTGTTTGGGAGATTGTGCAAAAATAAAAAAACCCAACAAACTGAAACAAAAAGAAAGAAAGAAAACCTAAAAGATAGTCAACGTGACAGAGAACACACTCGCACACACTCCGAGACACACACATGAACGGAAGTTGTTCATGTTGGTGTGCGAAAATATGCAAATTAAGTGTGGCGACTTTTGTTGTCGCCGTTTTTTGGTGTAGAAAGCGTGTAAAAAAGTGAGCAAAAAACTGTACGTATACACATTATTTTGTGCTGGCGATTGAGGAAAGCGAGGCGCTGAAAAAAAGCGAGTATACGCCCCGTTGTACAGTCAGCAGCCAGTAAGCGTGTGTGTGTGTGTGTGTGTGTCTGAGCTTCCATTTCTGTGGTTGTGTGGCGGCGATCAAGCCTGCTCTTTTGTTTTGTTTTGTTTTCGGCTTGTCTCGTCAGCATTTTTACACTTTTATGTTGCTGGCTTTTAATTGAATTTTGCTCCATTCTCTTGTCTCAGCCCCAGACTTTCTTTGGCTTCTTCTGTTCTTATTCCCCTCTTTCCTTCTCTTTGCTGTTTCTTTTCGGTGTGGTTAATTTTAAAACTACCCATAAAAGCCACACACACACGATGTCGACGTCGGCAGCGGCAGAGGCAGCGACTTTTGCCACTAATACAATTACGCACTAACATCGAGTTTGTTCTGGAGGTGCACTCAGAGAAATTGAACTCAGAGTAAGACTTAATTTTCAATGGTAATAATTAAAATATATACGCAAAATTTGCACATTGAGAAGAGCGTTGTACTCAATATAAATATATATAAATAGCCTTAGAGCCTTATCAACTATTTCTCTCTGTGTGCACTCTCTTCTTTCTTCATCTGCCTCTCTCCCCATACGTCTGCCTATCTCTCGCGCTGGCTTGTGTTTTTGTTTGCCAAGTCTCTCTGCTGCTGCTGTGTTTCTTCTGCATTCTTGTTGCGGTCGTTAACTTGCAACTGAACATGTTCTGTTGTTGTTGTTGTTGTTGGCTAGCCGCTCTGCTCCTCTCTTTTGTTCTTTCTCTCCACCGCTCTCCGTTCGAAGGAGCGTGTGTTTTTGTTTGTGTTGGCGCTTGGCTTATGTTGATTTGTTTGCGCAGCGTCTCATCTCTTTGTGTGTGAGCCGCTTTGCCATCGCCGTGTGCGTTTGTGTGCGTAAGTACGGCGAGAGAGCGCCGGTGAGGAGTTTTCCAACACTCAAGAAAGCGCGCGGCATTTAAAGTATTTAAATCGGCCAACGGTGCGTATGGATGATAAATTTGGAAAGCGTATGGCATTAAAGTCACTTGTATTTATTTTGATTATATTCAGAGAATTAGTGATTTTATCAATTAAGTAGAGAATAAATTGAAGTTTTTTATGTATTTTTCACTAGCATTCTCAATCTATGAAGCTTCCAAGGAAATAAATAGTGTGATAAATATTATTTACACGTGAAATGGGGACTAAACAATATTTAAACAATTTTAAATATTTTTTTGTATCACAAAAATCTTACAAAAAAAAGAAGAAAATGCATTTATAATCTAAATTAATTATTTCCTTAATCAATTTGATCATTTTTGACATCACAAAAACCATAGTTGTGACGGTTAGATGTCCATCTTCGTACTCCGCATGAATAACTCATTGATTTCAGCAGAATTTTAATTAATTGAACTGAATTAATGTGATTAAAATGTATAGAACCGCAAAATCAAATTAACAGTAAATTAATTCTTGACAAACGCGCATTATAATTGACTGATTAAATATTTCGCAATCGCAGGAATTCCACTTTCTTGGATCACATCAATTGATTTACGTATTTACCATGGCTATTACACCGGCGTTAGCGTTAATTTTTATTCATAAGTCCTGCTGACAGCCCTCACTGGCAGTCCACACGAAATGCATTAAAAATTATTTATCCATAAATCATGCAATCGTTAATAAATAAAAAATTCATTGAGTTCATTTCCCGTCGACAGTGAAATGGCACATAAACAAAAACAAACAAAGTTGGAATGGCAAAAAATTGATATTAAGGCAAAAAAAAATATATATATACATATATATAGCAAAATGCATAAATAAATCAGAGCAGCGACGAAACAACAACAGTGCGGCCTGTCGTGCCTGTCGAACAAACAAATATTCATAATTGTAAAAAAACGCTCAAAGTCATCTCCCGCAGGACTCAAGGGGGGAGTGTGGGAGAGGGATATACACACATTCAAGGACCAAGGGTTTACAAGAGAGAGAGAGAGAGAGAAAGGGAGCCTGCAACTAACCGCTGAATGTGCATAATTTATAAAGCTAATTAAACGCGCATTTAACTAATTAAAAATATAGCGCGCTTCAATTATTGAAATATGCTGCCCAATTATGATGCAGTCCAGTTCGAGGAAATTTGCAATTAAAATATATGCACAATCTGGGAGTGCCATCGATTCGATATATATTCCCCAGCCGACTAACGCCGCATCGCATGCTCAACGTGGCGTATACGTAACGCTAATCAAAATGTATATTACGTATACGACAGGATGACATGTGTGAGTGCGGGTTCAAGCTAATTTTGGCATTCGGTGTTATTGCTACTGCTGGTGCTGCTTCAGCTGCCTTTTTGGCTTTTAGCAACCAAATACTAATTGACATTTCGCTATGCCGACAAGTAAATGCGGGGAACACATGTCTATAGCTTTACAGTTAGCCCACTACTACTGCTTGCCAATGCAAAAACAGTTTCAATTAAGCAATTAGCGCCATTGAAACAAATCCAACACGTTTTGTGGCTTATAAACTGAAGCATCATGTCGATTGGTTCGGGCCCTGCGGTCGATAAAATGGAGTGAGGGCATAGGCCATTTTTGGGGATTGGGGATTTTGTTTTCTGCGGCCATTCATTTAAGGCAATTAAAGGGTAATTGGGGTATCTGTGTTTGTCTGGCAACCTGATTGATCTGACACCAGACTGTGCCAACCAAATGTGTTTGAAATGCCTGTGTTTATTCGTAATTCTTAATGGAATTTGGAATAGGAATAAAAGAACGTTTAATTGAAGTACAATCAATAATAAACTAAGAAACATTTGTAAATATTAGAGACTTCTTTTACATCAAACTTGTATTAGTATTTTATTATTAGTTGACATTTTCCTTGAATTTATAATATGGCTTATTGTGGCTTATTGAATTTAAATCCACAGAATCTTTAAATTTGTAAATAGTACAGAATGCTTTAAAGTACATTAAACTTCAATTTAATAAACTTTTAATACAAATAGTTGGTATTTCCAACTAACTCTTTTATTTTAAATTCTGTTTATATTTTATTATAATATTTTCCTAATGCTCTTTAGTTTCAGGTGTATTTATATTAAATTCACAGTATCTTGGTAGTCTACCCAAGCTTAACGCTTACTGCTTAGTGCTTGGCTTATTACGCTCATTACTAATACAAATACGAAATGCCATTTTAGTAACTGCTGCTAATTTGCGCAACATTTTTGGGCCTCGCTCAGTTAGCATATTTATGCGAATTTCGAGCTTCGATTCAATTTTAGCCACAATTTGAAAACAACAAATAGCATTTGCATATATTTATGTACGTATATACCTTTGTAGGTGCGCTTAAAGTCTTGATCCTGAAGGGGAATGTATATGCATACATCCATAAGCAGCTTACGGCTTTGTTGTCTGCTGTGAAAAGCGTTCTGTATTGACGTCAACAGTGGCCCCAACTGCTGCATTATATAAATCAGCTTATGGCGAATCCGTCGCGGATTTAGAGGAATCGAAGTGAAAGTCGGAGCCGAATTGGAGTGCCAAGTGGACATTGGCCCTGACGGGGATGATGCATCGCCATTGCCAATGCAATTTGCACTTTAATAAACCCCGCTGGAGCGCGGCGAATGTTAATTACATTTGCAAATTCAATCACACTCGAAGTGCCTAATTTAATTAACGGATCGCCAAGTTTTATATATTTCGCGGCGCAACCAAGTTGATTAAAACGGTGGCAGCAGGCGTTTTCGTTTGTTTTAATTAATCTTTGTTAAATGCGGTCTTGCCCTCAAAAAGTTTATCCCCAAAGTTTGCACTCGATTGGAAATTGTACCTGTCGATAAAGATTTCTATTTATATACCTTTTACGAGCCTATTGAGGGCGAGTTATTTTAAGGGGCTTAACGCTTACTATGTTGTGCTCATTAAATGTTTTATCTTTACGGGGTAGTTTGGCACTTCAGGTAATTGGTATAAAAATTTATGGTTACTAGGAGTATAATTTTATAGCCTCTTCAGGCAATAAGGGTTATTACCATGGTAAATGAAATTAAATAAAGAAAGAGATAAAAACTTTCCTTAATTGAATAACCAAATTTTAAGTAAACTCTGGGTTCTACGAACTCCCTACCAACTCACATATCTTAGCCTGTCCATCAAGCATAAAGCCAGTGAAGCGTCAGCTTATGATATATGGCTCAAAGGTCTTGGCCGCAGGCAAATATTAAACATACATTTATGTACCATTTAAAGCCTTTAACCAAGCAAAGCCCAGTCAAGGGTGTCAGCTTAAAACAATAAGTGGCGCAGACCAGAGCAGCAAATTGGGAGGCAAATCAGTTAAAATAATAACAATGCGATGCCCGCAACAATGACGTTGGCGGTAGTCAGTGTGTCCAACAACAAACACAAAGATAAACAACTCATTAAAAGGAAATTAAACAGCCGTGAACCGAAACGAACGCCATGTCACGACCCGTCTCTCATACGCACTGTTGTCTGTGCGTACATGAGTGACGTTTCGCGGCTTGATAAAGACTCTTTCTCTTTTCATTTTGCCAAAGAAAATGGAATTTAATGAACTTTATACAAGTGTAGAACACATATTGATATTTTAATCTTTTGATGCGGCAATTGAATTCTATATAAATATAAATAAAAATAGACATTGTACAAGCAGCTTTCGCAAAAACGTGTCTGAGCATTGGATAACTACAAAAAGAAGGAAAAATAACGAGTGGCATAGATAAAAGGTATTGCAAAAAGTTATTGTCAATAGAGGAGGGGTGTGGTTTGGGCTGAAAAAGTATTTAGCATCCGACTGTTGACTTTGCCTGGTTGCCAAGGCAAATATATTTTTTGTTGTTTATACGGTAGAAATTATAAAAAAGAGGCAGTAAAACAGCATAATAAGGAAATATATATATTTATTTGCCAAAATAAATAAATAAAATAAATAATAATAAAATAAATAAACAAATAGCAACTCAAAAAGCATTTGTTTTATTTTGATTAATAGCAATTTATTTAAATTAAAGGTCGCAGTAATAGTAATAAACCTTTAAATTGTCTCTAAATTTTATTAACTGAACGAAACATTTAAAATTTTGAGAAAATTTAAAGGTTTATTCCTTTTTCTATGACTTTTAAAATATATAAATTTCTTGTAATCAGCAATAGCTACGTTCTAACTATATTTGTTTAAGGTAAGACATCAATTATTTAACATGCTGATATTTGAATATTCTATTCTTTTGATTTAATTATAATAATTAAATAAATTCCCATTAAAATTCTCATTTACGTATAATACAGATACGGCTTTTATTATAATAAAATTTCCCAAATATCCATCACTATGCAATAAGTCCCATAAAATGCACATCCTGATGGCAACGCAAGGTTTATTGCGCTAGGCCTTATCACTGTACAGTTCACACAGATATTTATTTTAGCAATGCCAAATGTTTGCTTGAACCCATTAGTACTCGAGGTCTTTGACTGCCTGCACTTGACTTACATTCGCCCCTTATCGAGGCAATTGACTTGGGCTCAATTGAAGCCGAACGAATGAAAGAAATTAGCCAGCAGCCATTTTGACCGTAAGCAAACAATTGACAGCAGTGGAGATGGCCTGAAGACTGGACTGGACAGGTCAGGAGGGGACAGGGCAGGGCAGGGCAGGAGGGCTTTAATTAATTAACACAAATTTGCAGTGTAATAGAGCGACAGAGCGCCGCCCGAGCTGTTGGCAAATGTAAACAACGGCGATGGCAAGTGCTCGAGAATCTCTCGCTCCTCCAAGTGGGCCACTTGACTGCAACTTTAATTAACTGGAAACGTTATGTTTGTTTTTGAAGGCGGCCAACGGGCAAAGACAATGGCACAAGGGGTTCCTCCAAAGATAAGGGCCGAAGCGCATTGTCTGGATGAATGTTTTCCACCTCCCTGTTTAATCAATGTGTAGTTGGCAATTTATTGGCCTAATTGCGGTATAAATTATAGCAAAGCTAAAACCGGACAAATTATGATTAGGTTTTGGGTTTACACTAAGGCGAAAAAGTCAGAAAATGGTCTTAAGTTTTAATTTAATTTGTGTACAAGCACTGGGATATGTTTGATGCTAAATTGTACAATTGTATAATAAAGTTGAAAGTGCCAGGAAATTAAAGGTAATTATATTTGTTTCAAAAATGAATTAAAATTTGATTAAATTCGTAAATTAAATGTCAATTAATGAAATATGTATTTAAATGAATGAATAAATTGTATTTAAATGTGTTTAAATTAAATACAACTCAGGCGCATAAAAATAAATCTCTAAAATTATACCTAACATTCCAAAATTCCCTGTTAAATATCACCAATTATCCCTTAGTTTCTCCCAGTGCTTTGACTCCCCCATTCGATGGCTTCTAATTATTATTTTGGGCAAATTGTTGGAGCAAACAGACAGCTCATAGAATATACTCATGCATTGTTTATTAGCCTGGCTTGGAACTGCGAAATGTCTTGTGCTTTTCGCCCCTGTTTCCAAGTCACAAGATCTCCGGCTGTGCGGAATGTGCTAAACAAATACGAGTTGAAATTTCGATTCCCTCCTTTTTTTTTCGGAGAAGGTGAATCATTCCCGACTTTATTGTTCTGTTTTTTTTTTATGCTGCTGCTGTTTTCTTTTTTTGTTCTTTTTGTTTCGGAAAAGTTGCTTCCTGGCGCAGACTTTGCTTTTCGGTACTTTTGTTTATTTGTTTTTATCGGCTTCTATGTATTTTTGTTGCGCTATTTGCTTTGCTCTCGCCACCCAGCGTCGCTCGTCGCACCAAAGTCCAAGTCTAAACGGGTTTCCACCTGACGTTTAATTCAGCCCCAAACGATTCTGCAATTTGATTTATGGATTACCGCGAATTTTCGAATTTGAATTTCCAATAGCCATGGTTGGGTTTTGTGTGAGTAATTGTTTATATATTTGATTTGCCAGGTATGTAAATATGGAGAGCACAGATTAAATGTAAACTGTGCTAGCTCATCGCAATATTATTGGATGATTGTTAAGCTATTGATGTTGATGTAATTTAAAGCTTAGAAATTTCTAGCCAAGTTTGTTAAAAAGACTTGGAAGTAAGAGATTTTAAGAAGAAAATAAATATATAAATGATTTAAATATCGAAATAAAACCAGCAGAGATGTTTCCCTAATTTTCTTTAAATCCGCATCACGTATTCGACTCGTAAGCCCCTCTTACATTTGTTCCTAAACCAACTTTCTGGCTCCGTAATATATATTTTATGTTTCCCTATTTAATACAAATGCTTTCTTTTACATATCTTTCCAAAAAACCCTCTTAGTTAACTTAAAGTTCAAATTACATTACGTATACGCCCCATTGTACCATAAACTTGCATGAATTCTTCCACTCCAATCCAGATATCGCTGACCACATGGGCAAAGTCCTGCTGATCGTCGCCCATATATATCTTTGAACCATCAGAGATGTTCCCCTAGCTTTCTTTAAATCCACATCACGTATACGCCTCGTAAGCCCCTCTTACATTAGTTCCTAAATCAACTTCCTGGCTCTTTATCACATATTTTATGTTTCCCTATTTAATGCAAATGCTTTCTTTTACATTTCTTTCCAAAAATACCTCTTAGTTAACTTAAACATCAAATTACATTACGTATACGCCCCATTGTACCCTAAACTTACATGAATTCTTCCACTGCTGAAACTTGTGGTACACAAAGCACGCACAAATGAAGAATATCACAAAGACAATGAGCAGCGTTAGGATAACTCCAATCCAGATATCGCTGACCACATGGGCAAAGTCCTGCTGATCGTCGCCCGTATATATCCTCGAACCGTGGGCTATATGAGGCGGCGGAGCCCTGGCTGCTGGCAGTACATCCAATAAATCATCGGCCACATCAGCCACATCGTTGGCCGTGGCGCCACTCAGATTTATCTCGACCTCCTGGCGATCGATGGTGAAATTTCCCAGGGCAGAGTCCAAGCCCAAGGCCAGTTGCTCAAGTTTGTTAATGAGTATGGAGTAGTTGCCCGGTAGATCGAAGCCGCCAAGATCAAGTTTTTCGCCACTATTCGCCGAGGTGGTGGTGGTGGTGGTGTTCAAGGCCGTTGCGGTGACATTGAGGCCTTCGGCAATGGTTGTGGCAGCCGTGAGATTCGTGCTGCTGTTGCCGGTGTCTTCGAGACCTGCCAGCAGGTTGCCCGTAAAGTTGAGAGCTTTCAACAATTCA
The DNA here is from genome assembly GCA_035046265.1 of Drosophila bunnanda. NCBI lineage: Eukaryota > Metazoa > Arthropoda > Insecta > Diptera > Drosophilidae > Drosophila > Drosophila bunnanda. The sequence continues at coordinate 14,415,141 of JAWNOB010000075.1, forward strand.
GCCATGATTTAGAATGTTTTGCTTTCTGCTTTCTATTCTTATCACTTTTGAAATTGAGATATTTTCTAAGCTAGACACAGTTGTATTTTTGTAGTTTTCTTTAAGTCAGCCGCGGTGCTGGAGCTTCATTTCGCGACTGAAAACGCCCGACGAGTGTAAAGTTGCAAATTTGCTGGGCCGCTTTTTGTCGGCACTCCCCGAGCCTGGCATATAGATTTTATTTTGTATTTAATCTCTCGCCTCCCTACTTTATGTCGTTTTTCACTTTTCAACTAATTGTGTTAACGCATCGGTGTTAATTCATTTGCCTTACGCATCGCACATCGCATCTCTGGCCAGTAGAAAATTGTATCTCGCAGATACAGTCGCTCTCATTGCTGATTTGTTGTTCAAATATTGATCGTTGGCATTAAAACTCTTCTTTTTTCACATTTTCGTTTTTTATTTATTCATATTTGTTGTAGGTTTTTTGTTGTTATATTTCAGTTGTATTTGCTGTTTTTGCTGTGCTGTGGGGGAATTTATCTTAGCTATCTCCTTCGGCTGTCTATCTGTATGAGTTCAGTTTATTGATTTGCCAAGTGGAAATGAGGGAAAACATTTATGCCTCCGCTCTGTTTCGTTTAATCTCTGCCACTTTCGAGGCTGTAAAAATCTTTGCATATTTGCCCTGCTAATTCTCGATTACACGTGAAGTGCATATAGATAGGAGGTATATAGGGTATATATAGAGTACGATCCAAGGCAGCACCACGTGTGACCTGAACATACTCATATTAAATCGACAGAATTACTTAATGAGGCCTTAAGATTAACACATTGCTGAACAACAACAAATATTTATTTAAAAAAAAAATGCATATAAAAGTGGAAAAAGGAAATAATTATAGCAGGAATTTATTATTTTGCTTTAGGAATAGTCTCAGTCATTGCAGTCATGTATTAAAATTTATTTTTGAGATTTTTCTAAGCTTTAAAAAGTCTATACATTCTTAAGGAAAGCTCTAAAAAAGGGGTAACATCAAGGAACAAATATTTTAGTACCTCTAAAATTCTTTTTAAGATGAATTTATTATATTTATATAAATAATTTCAACTATTTTAATAATCAAAATATATTTCTTAAATATTTTAACCTTCAGCATTTTTAATAATTTTTTAATAGTATCAATAGTTGCCCTTTTTATCGTTAGTTACAACTAACTTTTTCTCAACTTTTCTTTATTTAATTATAGCGAATAATTTGTAAGATTAACCCCTATATCAAATAAGCCTTAAGAACACACAGACACACCTCCTACTCATTTAATGACGAACGACTGTTCTATTTATGGAACAGCTTCAACAACAGTAAATTAGGCCGCTTGTTGTCAGCATCTATAAACATAAATTAAAACTGGGGAACCCTATTGAATTTCACTACCAATATCGGGTCATTTATATATATATCTATAAGTATATATATAATCATATATAGTTAAGTAAACCAGACGGAAACTGTATGCAGTTAATGAATAAATCAAGTGGAAAAATTAACGTTCTCAACGCCTTTGCATACAAAACAAATTGGGGCTGATTTGGAATACTAGAACAGACTGGCACTGATAATAATGATAATGAATGCACATGCATATTTGGCAAATCAATTTGATTTTTTAATAAATCAAGCATACAGAGAAATAAAAAAATATATAAAAAATACTGAGATAGTAAGACAAATATAGAATAATAACATAATAAATTAAAATTTTTAGAATTTTGTATACTTTATTTATGTTATTATGCTTACTTTATTTGCATTTATATCATATTTTATGTGACGTTTCTTTAATATATTTACTTTTGTTCATTACGTTACAAATATTATTAAAATGGTATAACTTTGTAAAACAAAATCTCACTTTCTCAGCATAATCTTTTCAAACACAATTCTTTGCTAGAAAATCATCTAATGATGAGACAGCAAAAAAAGCAAAACAAGAAAAAATAATATAAAGCAGGAAGTGTTTTCAATAGCTTTTCACTGATTCTTACTTATGAAAAATACACAGTTCATAAGTTAATTTAAGACCTACTTTTTGGACTTGTTTATGTGTTCACACTTTACTATTTAAGCACCTTAACACTGGTTCATTTACACTTGACGCCAACTGAGACTATAACTTGTAAACTTTTTTGTTTTCAACAAAATTCATGACCTCTATCAACAATGCTAACAAATGATGATTGAACAACTCGCGGAGAACTTCTGGTCGTTATTTTGTTGTTCTATTTTATTGCCAACTGAACCGAACTCGCGCGCTTGTTTACAACAATTAAAATTGCTTTCTTGCGTCTTGCAATTATAGCCACGTTAACAGCGAGAAGTTAACTGCGGACGAGCGCCGCAACGCCGACAGCGACCGAAAAGCGAAAAGCGGCGACTGCGACGTCTATCTAGACGGTAACTCAAACAAACTCAAGCCGAATGAATGAACTGCCAACCGACTAACTAACTGGCTAACTGACCAGCTGACTGACAGACTGACATCGCCTAGACTGAGGCGGAGGCTGGAGCTGAGATTCAGATTCAGATTGAGATTGAGACACAGATTGAACCGCTTCTGACGTGAAGACGCCGCAAAAAATTAAATCAACTGAGACAATGCGATCGGAGGGCGCTGCACAGAGAGAAAAAAATACTTATTTTGGAATAAAATAATAGGAACTCTTCATATGGAAAACATTTCCTTATGGATTTTGTTTTATGAAGACTGTAATTGAGATGCAGCTTTCTGTGAGGTAGAGTTTGAGTAGTTCAAGGGAACAATTAATTATTCAACTTTAAAAACATTTTTATCATTTTTAATCTAGTTTACATTTTATTTATATTATTTGGTTAAGCAATTCCTGACCTATTTAACTCTATTTAACCATTGAATAACTTGTTGCTTTAAATATACTTTTATACCTTGCAGGTATTCTAATTTTAGTTAGAAGCTTGTTACATTGTAAATTGTCATAAATAATATATAAATATCGAGTCGAAGAATGCGAATATTTTAAGTTTAGCTATAATCCTATAATTCAGTTGCAATCTTAAGGGGTATATAAACTTCGGTACCCTAAATTTAAATTTCTTTCTTTCTATATAATATGACATTATTTTTTTGGCATTTTAAATATTTAATAAATTTTCTACCTTCATTATAACTAACATTGCTAATGGGTTTCATATCAAGTGGCTTCTTATCTTATCAATTAAAAATATAATTTGACTATAAATCCAATGTTTTATTAATATTATTAAGTACTTTAACAGATCGAAGATTTTCCTATATTTTAATTGAACACCAAAATTGCTTTAATTTTCTCTAAGTGCTGATACTCACAAGCAAAAAGTAGCAAATCAAAAATCATTGCGAGTCGATTGCTGCAATTGAGTTTGCCTGATTGTACATTATTTCATTGATTTATTTGTTTATGTCATTTGGATTTTAGTTTGCGTGTTGTTTGGCCTAATGATTACTTAGAAATATAATTAATATTACCACTCACTTAATCGCAACCTTTGTTTATTTACACCATATTTTTGACTTGCCTTGTTATCTCTCTGATTTTAGATTCCCTTCTACAGTTCTAGCTTTATTAATTTGAATTTAATCTTAATTATATTCACTGCTTAATCTATAGATACATCTTTAGAAGAATAACCAGTTCCCTTTTATTGTAAACATTTCTCACAACTTGTAGTTTATTTGTTTCTCTTACGGCCTTAAACTTCATTTAATTCTAATTGAAACTTTCAGACTAATTTATATAGTTTCTATATATATATATTTATATTTTCCTAAGTACTTTTCCCTATTAAAAACCTATAATATGCCATGCAACCCGTTTCCATTTCCCTGTTTCCCACAATTTATTTCTTATTTATTCATATTAATGTTCTCTCTGTCTTGAGCTCTGATTGCTGGCTATTTATTGTTTTTTTTTTTGCATAGAAAATATATATACGAATGCTGAAAGAAAATTTAATGAATTTTTCTTTGATTTATGGCCATTTGCCATTTCGTACTGGAAAGAAGACTCTTGGCCTAATCCTTTCATGCATATTTCACGTTTATTGCATATCATTTACATTTAATTTTATGCATTGGCATTATGCTGCCGAAACGTGAACATTTCATGGACAATTTAGCATCGAGTATTTTATTAGTTTATGGCTCTCAACGTGTTGGCAAACATTCGTGTATTCCGTAGCAGTAGTAGTAGTAGTTTTAGAGCATGTTTTATTATCTTTTCGGTGTTTATTAAAATTTGCATTTAATTATTTTGTTCGTATTTGCAATTTGTGGCTGCCGCTGTTGCAGCACTTTGCTGCCAATATTATAATGTGGCTAAGTCTGAAATGTTGTAGAACAATTCCAATTAAGTTGGGCTTTAATGCGATTGCATAACACACCCCCTCAGGTCGAGTGCTGTGTGTACGATTGTGCAAGTAATTTTTCCTGTGTTTGCGGTTAACTATTTGTAAATCACAATTTGATTCGATCGAATGGCTGATTATGAATTTTCCATATACTAATATTGACTTGGGCCTTCGCTGTATTTATGAGCATCAATTGCAATTAGCATTCCGGCACCGGCTTAGTGTCGCCCGATTAGAGCTTTATCAATTTTGAATTATTTTATTGACATTAGTTGCTTGAAGCAAAAATCCATCATGTATTTTGCCTCTTTATTTAAAAAGGTTTCCATCTATATATATATTTTTTCTGTATTTCCAACTAATCAATCAACAATCAACAGTTTTTTTTTGTTCGTTAAATGCAAAATAAATTGCATGGAAATAATTGGGTTAACACTAGCTAAAAAACAATGCCTGATTGAGTTACTGCTTGAAATTGATATTTATTGTCTCAGTAGTTGGCAGCATTTTAAATTATCATTATTATTATTTCCAGGTCACTTTTGTGTGGGCATTCCCCCCGCCGAGCACATTTATCTCAAGTATCAGGTGTACTTATGATTTATTTTGAGTAGCCGGTTGCATTGTTTATCACGTTGGTTCCTTATCTCGAGTGGCATACACCAATCATCTTGGCAGTCTATACTAAGTACCTACCTACGTAGTCGTACTATTTACGTTCTAGCTTAAACATGTGCTAAATACGCTTTGTTTTAGGCAAAACAGAGAGCCGATATTTAGCTGTAAGGGTCAGTTTTGATCGGTTTTAACTGGAATCTGGCATGGACTTTACATTAGCTTTGTCATAAAACGTCAAGAGATATTAATTATTAATTATTTATATAGTGATGCGATCCAAATAAACATTTTTTTCTACCAAGAGATGAGGAAGTATTATTTAGGGAGAGTTGAAATATATAGAGAATTTATAGATAGCTAAATAAATATATACATAATCTTTTTTATGGGATATAATTTATGATGACCTTATATTATAACTAAAGTACTTTTTTTATGTGAAAATCTTAGAAAAGGTATTTGCAATTGTATTTTTAAAAATATAAAATGTGTGTTCAATTATTTTGATGCTTTAAGATATTTTTATGAGTGATTTTAAGTGCTCCTGTCCCTGATCCAAGCTACAAAGGTTACCCAAAATTTTGGCTAGTTTTCATTCTTTAGATTACTATGATTTATACTAAATTCCGCTAGATATTTCCCACACAAATTCTTGATATTTTACTTAAATTTAATAAATCTAACTCACCACAGAGAGTATCAATATTTAGCCGGGCTCACAACCAATCGAAATGGTTCTTGCCGCCGCTATTCCCTGATCTAATTAGAAAATTTAATTCCAGAAACACACCCTGAATGAACGACAACGCACCTCAAACCTACTAATTAATTCGTAAACTCTACCCTCTTGAAAAGATAAACACCAGTAATTAATATTTTGATTATTATAATATTTACCCATATTTTTTTTAGCATATTTCTTTTTTGTTGTCGTGCCAGACGCCGGCTGGCAGAGATGTGCCTCGAAAACAAGTGTGAACCGGTTGCGCATGCGCGCGGCATCAAGTGACAAAAAACCCCGCTACTCACGTGATGATTTCTCATCGAAATACACTTTAATTTAACCAGTTTCTTATTCGTATTTTGGCGTGAACTAAAATTATTAATATAATTAAGCGAAATACGGTCATAGCACTGTTGCCAACAGGCGAGTTTTATAATAACAAACGAGGTCGTCGCCGAGTCTGGCGATAAGATCTTGATAAGAAATATAATGGAGAGAAATTCTGAAGATAAATATCTCGACCATAATAATTCTTGGTATTTTGTTAGGAAAACATTGACTACTTTTTGGCAGTGTTTAAAAAATAACTACGCAGAGAACTTTAATTATTTAATACTTTCTCAAAATTTAAGGTATTCGTAAAAATTAAAAGTGGTATTTATTTTATGTTTAAACTAATAGATTGTGAGAAGTTGTAGTTAAAATCTTAGGAGTAATATGATCTACAATATAGCTTCTAAAATATATATACTATATATTAAATATAATAAAAGCGAATTTATATCTGTAGATCACTTTTCATAAATCCATCACCTTTGGAATTTCACCTGATATCGTCTGTATAGATATAGGCTACTGCTTAAAAGTTCACAGTCACGCTGATTAAGGCTGCAATTAAGTAAGTATCGCCACAATGGTTCATTGCGCCCGTTATTAACCCCCTCTGGTATGGGTATTTCCTATGTCAGGTGCGATGATACAGACACATTCCAGCAGGTTGAATATACCCCAGAGAGTGAGGTAAATAGTCTACGTTATTTGCACTTAAAGGTAAGGTAAGGAAAGGTAAGGTAAGGTGAGCAAACAATCGAGGTATGGTAACAGTTATAATGGCATATCAGCAGCATATGTAATGCATCTAATTATAGAGTTCTGAGCAAGTCGAAGCGATTACCGGAGAGCGGGGTCTTTGAACGTAATGTATATATGTACATAGTATATGATAATTTAAGTGAGTTACGGAATTTTTGTAGATAAGCTGATGACAGCATTAAGGCAAGAGTTGAAAATACCGGAAGTTTCTAGTTTAAAAGAGTTGAAAACAATCTATAAGGAATGCTTATAAATTATATAATACTGAAATATTCAATGACAAAATACAATTCCCTTTCTAACCTTTAGTAAAATGTTATTATTTATTATCTCAGTTCCTGGAAACACCAAATTATATATTCAATATTCTTATAATCTTCGTCTTTTTATCTCACATGCAAAGCATTTCTTCAATCTCCGCGCGCCAAAGAAAACTTACTTACTTCCCTTGTGGGTATTAAGCCAGAGTTTTCCCTTAACACACTCAACTGGAATTCAATAAGGAATATAGGAGAGTGTATGGGAGACCCCGAAGCCCCTTTCCATTGGCAAACCCTATCGCAACAATCTTTTATCCAAACACAACAGGCCGCATCCTCGAACAAATGCCGTCACTCGTTCGACACTCATTCCGGTGGAGATGTTTCCCGCGTTGCCGGGACACCAGGCTTCCTTTTGGGTTCCTCACTTCCCCCTTTTCCCTACCCGGCTCTTCGCTTCCCTTAAGCCAATTTGTAAACCATCAAATCGCGTTAAATGCGCTTTTCCGGTCGCGGCCTCTTTTCCCTTTTATCTCGTCGGCTGACTGCCGCAGAGGAGTAAAAATCTCATTGTTATTGTTTTCCTTGCTAAACGGAAACGGTTAGAGTCTGCCAGGAGGGAGTCCCCTTGTATCTGTATCTGTATCTGTATCTGTATCTGTATCTGTATCTCTGTATCCGTATACCTTTTCGGTGTGCGGTATAGCGACAGGTACAAGGACGACATATGCCGTGATAAGGATGCAATCGTTTGCGCCTCTCGCAACTTATTGATTTGTTTGCCTTTGGGCCAGGCCTTTGTGCCGAGATCCGTCTGTGAGAACGGAAATTGTGGAAAGCGGTTTGGGGAGCGGACACACGGACTCTTCGTGGATTTCTCTGCTATGCAAGCTGCACTGAGGGAAAAGGTGTACAGAGAAGTTTGGAAAAAGAAACTACGACTTTAGAGACTATAGCTAGTTTAAGACTATAGGAACTTGGCTTTAGTAACAATTTACGAGTTAACAAATAAATTGATTTTAATTAAAAAAGTAATCTCTGAAAAAGTTTATCTACGTTAAATACAATTTATAATTCTTTCTTAGCAGTTTTAAAATGCATTATTAATCTACAAAGTACACATTTTCATATTCATATATTGTAAGCATTTTTCTTTGCTTAAATCTTTGCTATATAGCACATCAATTTCTTCAAAATACCCTTCACATTTTCTCCCCGTGCACTTCCCACCGCGACATCACATTGTCACAAAGTACTATATAGTATAATGCCTCTTGTACGCCCCAAAAACCCAACCTTTATTTGAACTTCCGTTGCAAACGATCGAAAACCGTGGCCAATGCACTCAGCTCAGCTCGGTTCGACTCGGTGGCGGGGCTAACAAACAGTAGCCAGGTTGGCAGTCGGTTTTGGCCTGGTTCTGTTCATAAAATGCCTGAAAAACGAGCGTGTAATTTACGAGCTGTTTGTCAACAATGTTGCGCTCACAACGCAAAGAGAGAGAGAGGGGGGAGCTGGAAAATCTATTTCGTATTTTATTATTAGTTTGAAAGAACCAAAAAGGGGAACCGAAACTGACCAGCCACTGACTAATGAGGCGTTTCTCATCGCTTCCGCTCATTGTTGCATAAATTTAAATGCTCATTATGCCCGGAATATGGAAGAAATCGCCTTAATGTCACTGTGAAGGGACAGTGGACGTGGACTCATTCATTATGCTATTTAATTGAGGAATATACCCAAGACGGAAGTAGAGTAAAGGAAAAGTTTTACCATTTAAAATTTAAAGGGGAAAAATATGAGAATCTTTAAATTAAATTCATTTTATGAGGAAGAATTCTTTTGTTTAAAGGATTTCACTGATACTGACACCTAAATAACGAAGGTATACTTTGCACAATAAAAACTCGGCACAAGTTTTCTAAAATCTACACCTCTTTGCAGTGTTTTTTTTCAATGTTTTCTTTAGAGTTTTCTCTCTAACTTTTGTCCTGTCAATGCAATTTGAAACTTAAAGTTTCCATCACTGGAATCTTCACCAACTGACAATCTACCTGTACGATCTCAAAAATTACTTTGGTAGTAGTTGGCTTCCTTGTCAGGCAACGCGACTTCCTGTACTTTCTTCGTTTTGGTCCAGGGGAAAAGCCAACGTGGACTAACAATCAATCATAATTGTTTCTCAGTTTGTCAACAAAACTGGTAGGAGTTTGGTGTTGGAGCTCCGACTTGTTGTCTCTTATCGCAATGCAGTCAGGCTCTGGCCTGGGTGGGTGGGTGGACTGGTTATCCTTTGCCACACCCCAGCAAAAAGCCATTGACATTGGATGGGCGGCAAATTGAGGGGAGGCGGTATAGGAAGCACTCGTCGCTGGCTCGCTTTTGGCGGCATTGCAAATAAAGTTGCAGCAAAAAGTGCACCGGGGGAGCCACAACAATAACGAGGGACGAACGCTGATAAGCCTGGCCACGGAAGTGCCACACAGACAGGAGGAAACTAGCTGAATGTAGCAAGGACACTGGGAAAAAAGTCTTCTAACTATTAGTTACTAGAAGTATATGTATATGAAATTAATCCATAAATTAATTCCAAATAAAGAATTTCCTTTAATAACTTCTTAATTAAGAAGTTTTATTGATATTCTTTAAGCTAAAAAGAGGTCCTTGATGCCTGTAATTTTTCCCCAGTGCAGCTAGAAACGTGTGACAAAGCAAAAAAGTCGAAGGAGGATATAGTCAACCCAGAGTGTGGGCCATGCAACAGTTTGCCCGGCGATATTGACGGACCAAAGACGCGTCGCGTTGAGTTGCTATCAATGGCATTGGAGGAATTCCCCAGAGTGTCCTGCGTGGCAGCAAAGCATGAAAACCCGATTACGCGCAGTTGGTATGCAAGGACCTTCCCCTAACCCCCTCCTGCACACACACATACACAAACCCTTATGGACACGTTCGTACATGTATTATATCCTGGCATGGCTATATCTATGCACGAGTATATTGCGGCGCATATCTGTGCAGGCTACGAAGGCGACGAAGGCGTCGCGTTAACATATGATTGTCGTCTGCCTCGCCCAAAACATAAAAAGGGAGAACGGATAAAGGATAAAGGATAACGAAGCGCAAATTTCAAATAATCATGAATATTACATGAGCTGCAGAGAAGTAGACAAACGTTACACACACATGGCTATAGCTCCTTCCTCGGTGCTCGGTCTTGGTCTCCTCCCTCTCCTTGGCGGCGATTTATATGAAAATCATTCACACGTTCCAAATTATTTATTAATGCCTATGCAAAATTGTGTGAACCGAGGAGGGACCGGGAACGACGCTCGGTGTAAATGCTACAGTTAAAGAGGGTTCAAAACGCTGCAAAAGTCAGGATTTGACAGTTTTTCGATGTTTAATTTCCCAGCTCCTTTTCCCTGGGAGGAGAAGGCAACTTTGAGAGACATTGACAAGGGGTTACAGCTGTGTTGAAAGCGTTTAATAAATCGATTTTTTACTATTAAACCTAATCAAGGTGGATATTATTTAAGTTTTTCATCGATTTATAGTAAAACATATTTTTTATATGATTTTTGAAAGCATTCAAAAGTTTTGAATAGCTTCTAGGTTTATTTTAGCCTATTTTTTACTTGTAAAAGCAAATATTGAAGACTTGTTTATATGATTTTTTAAGGAATTCAGAAATATTGTATAATTTTACGGATGGCGTTAGTTATTTTTACTTGTAAAAGTAAATATGTAACACTAAAGTTGAAATACATATAAACAGGTGTATTTATAATGTATTACTTTATTATATTTTAAAGTTATAAAGTTGTGCCTTTATTCCTTTAACTTTCTCCCCATTAAAAATAAAAATACATGAATGATATCCCCGCTCTACCACACTGACAGAAACACCTTTTGCGAAAGGAGAAACCGCGACAGCTTGACTGATAGCAACTTGCTCCTTTTCATGTACGTATAAGTGCCTGAATCAGGGGGTGTGTGTGTGTGTGTGTGTGTGGAGCAGTCATTGTGTGCAGTGTGTGTGTGTGTGTGTACATCAAAGGAGAAGCCGCGGCAATGAGCTTGCAATAATGTGATAAGCGCGCAACGGAAATGAAAACAAGTATAAATGCAAGTGCAAACCGAGCGATGACAGTGGCATAAAGGCTCAGAGAAAGAGAGCGAGAGAGGGAGTCAGAGACGGAGAGAGATGGAGAAAGTGAGTGTAAGTAACAACAACAATAATCGGAGTATCAGCAGAAACAACAACAGCAACAATAATGAGAGCAAGCAAAGCTGCAACAACAAAGGCGAGCCACAACAAAGAGCTGAGCACTTAAAAGCCAGGCGAAAGGCGCCAACATCACACACAAATGCACATCAAGAAAAATATATACAATAAAAGTTTAAACATAAAATTAATAAATTAATTAATTTTATGCTTATAAATTTATGTCAAAATCTGTGAAAAAATATATATAAATATATATAAAGTGAAGGAAAAGTTTAGAGCCAGCAGCAGACTCTGATAAAGAATTGTTTCTAAGTTTTTTAGTATTATCATTGGTAACCTTAATAACTATTAATAAAACTTAAATGTAATATTTAATAGAAAAATATCCCACATTTTGATATCATTTAGACACCATTAATAATAAAAAATCAAACTTATTAAGCCCCATTTTCCTTTCAGTGACAATACGTTGGATTGAACATGGCGGAGCACTGAGGAGTTCCCGTCATCAGGCAGTCAGGCAATAAAAGCAAAATTGCCATTCGAGCCAAGAACCCATGCATTTCCACCACCCCTTGCCTCACCCCCCCTCCCCCCTGACACCCCTGGTTGAACCCCGCCACGCCCCTCCAGCCTTCACATGTGGCGTTTTTGCCTCAATTATTTTTATTGGTTCGGCGCAAAAATTTACGTTGCATACTTTGCAGCGCCGCCTGGCATGGCGTTAATTTCGTTATGGAAAATTGCAACGACTTGACATGTGAGCGTGCTATGGGGAACCGGATGATGGCCGGGGAAATTCCCCCCAAGTTGGTAAGAGGAGGCATAAGGGCTGGGACCCTTACACAAATAAAAATATGAAGGGATATGTTTTCAGACTAAATACCAACTTGAAATGATATTAAACATTATTTCATGTTTTCTTATAGGTTAGTTTCCATAAATAATATAAATTTATAATGCCTAAATCATAAATATATTGTCTCGAATATCTATTTTTCCAATCAAATTAAATTTCAGTATAAATATGTGCATAAAATATAAAATATTGTATAATAATATGGCAATACTTTTTCGAAGAGACTTTAAAAAAGTCATATCTTTTTGTGATTCATATTCCAAAACAATTGTAGTACGCCATTACAAAACCCAAATAATAAATAACAACAAAATATATCCATAAAATTAAATTACCCCCGCATTTTCCTTCAGTGCAGGTAGGACCTGACGAAAAAGCGGAAAATGGGAACCTGTTCCATTGGTGTAAGGGAGCCGACAATGCGGCGCCAGTGCATACAATTGAGCTTAATATTGAAAACTTTCGAGTATCTTAATTAAAGGTTAAGTGTGTGTTGGTGTGTGAGAGAGCCTTTTCAAAAGGAGAGCGAAAAGAGAATAAAGAAAAGGCTCGAATTATGGTAATTTGTGTTGAAAGGCTGCTAAGTGGCCAATTGAAGCGGCCTGAATGGGCGAAGGATTTATGGCTAAAGCGGAAGGAGCATTAAACGCCAATCAAGGAGCGCAGCTTTCCCAAACAAGTCCTGCATTATTTAATCAGGCCGCTTGTTCTCACAATTCACATTTATTTCGATTTAAGCCATCAAGGATTATTGATGACTTGCCTTTCTGCGACACCATAATTAATCCATTAATTCGCTTTCAAAACCCGTATTTATTGACCACTTTAAATGGTCAAACAAAAGAACCGAAGCCCCACCAGGTATATAGGTTTAATGTGATTTATCAAAATATAAATGGCACCACAAACACATAACCATTCCAATTTGCATTTATTCCATATAATTATTGGAACAAAAGCAATTAAATTCAACTTAATCAAATTGCAAATTGACAGCTTCAAATGCACGAGTCGCCTGGCCGTTCGCCCATCGATAAAACAAATGCAATTGACCTGAATTTCAAAATTGCAAGCATCGAGCACGAACGCTCCCCCATTTCATTCGCACAAGTATCGAACATCTTTCACTGCCGCCTCACAATCAATAATCGAACGTGTGAAGGAGAGATACTACAGATATAAATATATATATATAACAGGAGTGGATGGAGCCACGTTTGAAGTAGCCTGCGCTAATAAAAAATGTAAATTTTATGCCCCATTTGAGTAGAGAAAAAAATTAAATCCAACACAATAAATACAAATTAGATGAAATGTCAAAGCAAAGGCGGCATGGCAAGTGGATTTACAGGACAAATACTGACTAAGGTGAGCCCAAAATAAATATTTAACAAGTATTTTATATATACTATAAATTAAAGGGAGCAATTTAGTAATATTTTACTTATAAAACTGCATACCAAATATTTCTTAAACAGTTTAAACTATATTATAACTAGATTAGGGAAACTCTAAATACATTTTTAGCAAGTAAATGTTTTGTAAGAGTAAACATTTTCTTGTAACAGCTTAAAATGTATTTTATTTTTCTGTCTAATATTTTATTTTTAATTTAAATTCTTCTAAAATCCAACTAAGCTGAGGTCCACCCTTGAAGCCTTCTCATGCTTCATTGCCGGCTAAAACATGAAGCAAATCCAATATGCCTTCGCCCTGGATCTGGCCCAGAGTGCAAGTTACAAACTCACGTAGAACGCCGTGACCTCCATCCTTCCAATCCCTCAATCCTGAATCCTGAATCCTCTATCCTCGAACCTCCTTCCACTGACCACTCCTCGATGGATGTCTGCTGTTATCGCTGGCGGCGATATTTTCAATGCGCTGTCGGTAAAAATTACGCACTTTTAGTTGGTCGCCTTCATTCAGCGAGTTGTCTGTAGAGTTTTTTGCTCGTTTCGCTAGCCAGCGGCGGGACATGAATATTTTAAAAAATTCGCTGGCCTCATCGCAAGATTGAGACGATGTTGGGAGAAGAAACCAGGAGCCAGGAGCCAGGCCCCGACCCAGTACACGCACAATGAATAATTTAAGGACCCCAGAGGAAGGCAAGCAGGCAGGCAGGAAGGCAGGAGGGAGTCCTGGCATCATCAAATAAATGCCAAATGAGCAATCAAAGTGCCATGAAAGACTAACTAAGCAGAGCCACCAACTGATGAGGAGCTGTAAAAAATGATGTACACGAATTATCGGGACAGTGGGCGCCACCGGGTGGGTGGCTGCTTCTAAGGACGAGTGGGTGGGCTGGTGGGTGTCCTTCGGTCCCCGGCAAATGAAGCGCGTAAACAGCAAATAAAGTTGAGAGAACATTTTTACGCATTTTTGCTTGCATAAATAATAAAAAGTTCTTTTACAATTTTCTTTTTTTTTTACCGAAAATCCAGAACATGATTTTTTATGCAGAGCGTGATATAAGATAAGAATTTATAATATGAGGGATACAGAAAACATTTTTTATATTACTTTTAAGCGACTAAAATCGATAATTTGCAAGGACTAAGCTATGACTTCCTTTAAGTTAAACTGGGTTTAGTTATCAAATAATGAAAAAATGTTAGGAAAAACGTAAGAAAAGTACAAAATACTTTCCCTTCAAAAAGGCAGTTTTACCCTTGGGCTGGTTAAAGAACTTTACAAACTCTACCCAAGGCTTATCCTTTATAAAATTGGAATTTTATCTTGAAAAAGGATTCATTTCTAAGTGCATTCATTATATTTTCCCTGTGCGCGCCTCTGGCACAATTGGTTAAGAACACTTTAAAGTGGCCTAGGCATCGAAGACAATAGCATATAGCTGGGAAAACTGAATTATAGATTCAACTCGAGGCGCAGGAACTTGGCGAGCATTCCTGCACCATGCCAGTTGAAGACAAAAACTTATTATACTTCCGAGCTTTTGCCGCATCAGCTGGGACTCGATGGGTGAAATGGGTGAAGTCGTTGTTGGTTGTCGATGCGGTTCTCCACAGGAGGAGGAGGAGGAGGAGGAACGGTGCTGGCCCGAAGCCCCATATTGCCGATACATAAGCAATTGGTATGTACAACTGCGCCTCCTGGCTTTCCACCGCTTTTCACCCCACATTTTCCGGGGAGAGCGGGAAATGCGGTTATGAATTCCTGAACAGCAAAGTCGGGGCAACAGCATCGACTGCATCGGTTGGCTCGAAAACAAGCAGAAGTGGCAACGCGGCGCAGGCCGAAGTTTTATATTAAAACTCTTGTGCAGCGCAATGAGCGTCGGGGCTAAATAAAATATATATATATGAAAACCAAAAGTTTCATAAAACATTTGTGACTTGGCGCAGTTTTTTATGGCTCTCAACTTTAAGTTGAACGTGTGGAGCAAATAAAAACTATACAGAAACTGCAGGGACATTAACTAAGGAAACTATTGGCCGGGGGGATCGGAACTCTTCAGCCCGGCGCAGGCACGTTTTGTGGCCACCGTTTCGAAACGAAAGTAGGGAATTTATTGCATTGACATACTAAGACTACTAAGACTACTAAGCCGCTTCTATGTTGTTATCGAAATGGGCCAAATGCGCTCAACTGTAAAAATTGTATGTGCCACACACAGTGAGGTGGATATAAAGGATGGCCTTATATGGGTTAGTCGCACACGATGCTGGATTATTGATCTTGATCCTATCTTGGGGTAATAATAAATATACGGAACAAGGGATTTAAACTAGATTTTAATATATAGTACTAGGTCTCTGACTGAGGTAATCAACATTCAGTGTCATAACGCTTGCTCTTATAGTGGCCAAGCTCCCTTGTGTGTTATGATACTGGGTTTAATGAGAAACAGCTAATTAAACTACTCGAAAATGTTAACAAAATTATTAAGTGTTAGTGGTAAAAAAGATAAAGTTCAAGTCGTTGAGTAAGGCAATTAATCTGGAATTATGTCATAAGACCAAGTGTTATAATCCTAACTCTTTAAATGCTATAACTCCTGTGGAATTAAAGACACAAGATGTTATAATTTTTAATTAAACTACTTTAATATATATATACTAAGAGAAAAAAGTACGTAAATAAATTAGATGTATTCTCGATTTAATTTATTTGTCAGAAGATGAAGGCTAGAACATTTTAATTAACAAGAAAGGAAGCTAATTTTGGGAACCGGAAATTTCTACGCCCTTGCAGTAAAAATCCAACATAATTAAGCCAAACTGAACTATACTATACATATTTTTTTATTTGCTTATCGAAATATATTAAAAAATTAACACAAATTGAGGTAAAACATCAAATTGTTAATGTTCCAAAACAATAGAAAAAAACTACTATCTGCCCGCATTGTGTTTTATATAAAACATAAACAAAAATTAATATAAAAACCAAAAACATTTTACCATAACAACATCGATACTAATTGCTCACTCTGGACTTAAATGGGCGTAACAAAAAACCATTATTGTGCACTCTGGACGCATCATCTGTGCTTACTCACAATTGGCTAACAAAATACCGTTTCATTGTTGGTTGTTAAGCCGGAATGCCAAAATACAACAGCACACCAAAAATGGACAGAATGCAAGCAACAACTTAAGCCTCTGGCAGCCCCAAACAATACACAAATCCCAGTCTAAGGCTTAAATGCCTCACAAATTTTGCAACAAATTTTGGGCCCCGTTATCGAAATGACCCATTGACTGTTGTGCACTTTGGCTAACAACCAAATACATATACACAGAAAGGCCCACATATATTATGCACTCGAACTCATACAGATATCGCTCTAATGAAACGCAATATCTTCGAGACAATACTAATTGCCAAGGATGCAAACAGAAGCTGCATTGAGCGCAGCATATGCAACCGAATTATCGGCCAAAACGAGGCACTGCTTTATGCACAGAGAGAAAATATTAGAGGTAAAGATTATAGGAATTATGAATTAAGAAAAAATTAGGTACAAAATGTTACCCAAAAGGTATTACAATTTTAGTCAGCAGCTGTAACGCTGTAAATAAGTCATTTTAGACCCTATAGATAATATTATTGATCAGCATCAACAGCCAAACCAATCTAGCCGTCTCAAGCAAAAATAAATGTACCTATTTTTTCAAAATTTTATAAGGGGTTACCTCCTTAAAATTTTAATTTTTTGTTAATTTTAAATTTGGTATGCAGATGAAACTAATCGAAATCGGATAGCTTCCGAATTAATATAAATGATTTTTTGGCTTAGTATGTAGTTTTTTTAAACTTGGATAGGTCGAAAAAGTCGTCATAGAAAATATTGATAAATATTGTCAAAGAATTAAAATATTTAAGCTTATTTGTAATCGATTTCCGAATCGATTCTATAATTTAATTGCAAACTGCAATGGTACTATAAATCAATTAAGTCACTAATCTAAGTGATTATTTATGAATATATTTATATATATGTATATATATTAGATATACTTTAAATATAAATTTCAATTCCAAGAAATACTTTCTTTTTTTCCAGTGCTCATGCGGTTCTCAGCTAGAATGTTTGTGTGCGCATATTTGTGCAGAAGCATTCATTCCTCTGTACATTTCGTTTACTTGGCCAAAAGCCAATTTTCAGCCAAAACGCATGCCAAATTTGCCAAAAACGAAGCGAAACGAAATAGGAGAAAATAGCAAAATATTTTATGATATCGATGAGGCAGGCAGTTCTGCAAAGAAGCGAAACTCCCAAACCTCCCAAGCCTTTCCTCCTCGACTGTTGCGAAAAGTAGTTCAGCAATGCCATCTAAGCGCACTGACAGACACATTCAAATGTGCTTTCTATACCCTGAAGTTTGATTAAGGGACATAGTTATGGTAAAGAGGAACATTTCAGGGGAATAAAATATAGAAAGATACAAATCATATATTAAAATTTTAGTGGGAGAACTTTGGGTAATAATAAGTACTATAGAAATCCTTTAAATATTAGAATTACCTCCCCAAATTCCTCTAAAAGCACTAAAGATAAACCTCTAGAATTCAATCACAAGATATTCAGGTGGTTTTTCTTTTAAATATAGTTTTTAGGAATAGTTTTGCATCTTTTCGTAAAGGGTTTTAAGCTAAACTCGACGCAATAAATAAATATCCTTGCACTACAGAGTATCTAGCCATAGCTAGGCTCCAAGTAAGTCGTTTATTGTGGCCATTTATGGGTTGTTTTGGTGAAATATGAGCGCAGTTTTCCACGAAAAGGGGATAAACTGTGGCCATGGCTTTTGCTCCCATTCCCCAGAGCCAATCAATTTCCCGATGTCAGCCTAAAAGTATGCGCACTCTCAAGCCCGCCACAGAAAGCTTCGAGAGTGGAATAAGAACCTGTACTAAGACTCACCTGTAGTTGCAACGTCCGAGTTAGAGGAGTTTTCACGCCCACCTGTCCCTCGACTAGTTCCCTGCTCCACTCGATTCAAGGACTCGCTGCCGGAACGCTCCTTGCCACGCCAAACACTGACGCCGCAACACTCCGCGCAGCAGCAAAAGACAAAGCCAAGGATGAGTAGGATCCAGGCGGTGACCATAAGGACAATGGTCGAGGTGGATCGATAGCTATAGTTCTCGTCGCCGATTAGCACCAGAACACTGTCCGCCGTGAGATTTGCATGGGTGGCCAATGTTCCATTGGAGTGGAAATCCAGCAGGCCGGCCTCCAAGGTCGGCCCGTAGAAGCCGTCGACATTGGCCAGAGCCGCGTAGCTGCTGCCCACCGAATGCAGATACGGCTGCTGCACTTTGGTCAGATGCAGCAGCGTGTAATTAGACATGATTGATCCACTCACTCAATCAGCCTCAGTCACTTGATCCCTTAATCAGTCACTCTTTGGCCCGAATTAGCTCAAAATCGAATGAATTGAACCGCCAAAACCGTGACCGTTTTTGGCTGCCGAACAAATTGCACTGTTCCTACTACGTTTTATCTATTTTCCATATATACGAACGAGTGTTATTTGTATTATTTCTTCGGTTTTTTTGAATCTCGGTTTGGTGTGTGCGATACAGCTGACTGACGACTGACGACAATCTTCGTTATCACATTGTGTATTTAGGCAGATAGATCGAGCCAGAGTGACAGAATCCCGTCTCTTGTTTAAACAACATTTCGTACTCGCATTAACGCCTGCCAGTTGGAATTTTCGCTCTATTTTCTGTGAGCCAGAAAGGCCTGTTTCGGCGTCTGGCTCTCGCGGTTTTGCTGGCCGACTTTTTGTTTACCAGCGAGAGGCGTTGGCCATTATAGTGGCTATATATCGATTCTCTCGACCGATCTCCACTTGTGGTGGGTTCTCTCGGAGCCCATGGTGAAGCTTATTGACGAGCTTTTGGTTGGTTTTTCTGATTCTATTTATGATTAAATAATCTAAAGCGTATTATGCATTAAAAATATCTATTTAATTATGTGCATCTATTCCTAAACACATCATCTATATAGAGTCGGAATCGACTAAAATTATAATACCCTGCAAGGGTATAATAATGTACTAAAAGTTGGCGCCAGGGTCAGATGTGAACAGTGGTGAGGCTGCGGCCAAAATGAAGTCAGTGCGAAAGCAGTGCCACTATTTATAGTCTCCGAATAAAGAGAATAGAGATAGTGAGAGCGGGAGCGAGAGAGAAAGAGATATCTCTAGAGCTAGGCACAGAGAGATAGGGAGAAAAATATCCCTAGAGATACGCAGTGAGGGATAGATAGACATAGAGTAAAAGAGAGACAGGTAGAGAGAACTAAATACAGGAGGAGAGTAAATGTAGCGATATGTATACAGAAAGAGACAGAGAAAGAGAGAGGGGGAAAGCTATTCACTGTCATTACCACATTACGAAGTAATGCCTACTCTTATTACATTCACCGATACATATTAAATTTAGAGTTTTACATTTACAGTTCTGCACTTTCCACTAAATTTAACGATATATAATATAAAATGAAAACCGAAATTATAAGATAATATTAATAATATTGGTTGCACTTTAAGTGTATATTAAATTCTTCTGTTGATTGGTACATTACAGTAAAATATAGTTATAAATTATTTTACATTATTTAAAAAAATAAATGTACGAAATGTAGAACCCGCCAAATTATTTAGAAAATTTTCGAAGCTTATAATTTCAGTTATTTAGAGAGTATTCAAAGTCGAAGGTTTTCTTTCAGTTTAAATAAAATGCTCAGTAAATAAAATATATATACTTATTTAAATACTTAAACATGCTGTTTAAATAGCAGAATGCGTGCAAATGGTACATGCAATGAAATTCTTTTAGGCCAGTCGGCAGTAATATATTTTAATAAAGAGCTGTAAGGTATACGAACAGGAGAGATATGCGAATTTCTATTTATTTGATTCTTCTGTTGATTGGTAAGCCCATAACAATTAAATAACAAAATTGCTATTAAATAAAAGAATACTTGTACAGACTTTGGAGTTACTACGCCTATTCAAGAAGAAATCCCTGAAGATCATTTAAATCGGCCTAATGTGGATTATAATGAGGACAACGAAGAAGTTACGTTCTCATATAATGATCACAATAATGACAAAGATCACGTAACGTTTGAGAACAGTGATTTAGATTTAGATTACGAATACAAATCACTATCTGATAATGAGAGTGATGATGAGGAAAAACCATCCCAAATGCTAAATGTCCTGAGTCGTGGCTTCCCCAAAATGTTACAAAAGCCAGACCCAGATTTAGATTATGAAATAGAAGACAGAATTGTGCGTTATGCCATGAATAATAAGCGTGAAGAAATTTAAAAGTATAGAGTTAAAACAAAATATTATATATAATCTAACTTATATCTAAATTAAAAGAAGTTCATATTTTTAATTTCAATGCTCTCTATTTTATTATAATAAATTCATTAATAAAATCATTAACGCCTAATGCGCTCCATGCCAGCGAGCTCAGCAATGTCGGCGCAGTTCATGCGGCGATTCCATCCTAAAATAATAAAAATTACTCTTTAATTGTCACAAATAAAATAATTATAGTATATAACTTACCCAAGCAGTTCAACCTGGTGAGTTCGCAACGTCCTACATCCCTCCAGCGCCAGGTCCTGCGTGTCCTGGCCCTGCACTCCCTGTTCAAGGTGGGCATCCTGCGATCATTCTCGTTATTAAGCTGCCTCACACAGGCCTCACACCTCCTGGTCAGTTCATCGCAGTCCCGGTCTTGGCCAGCGACCAGACTGAGGCACAGGACTGTGAATCAGAATATGTAATTTAATAATCAAAGGACACACTCTGCTTTGTTTAAGATTTAGGACTTACCGGCAAACAGGGCTAGAATAGCTTTAAGATGCATTATTTTAACTTGTTGGCACTGGTTGAGAACTTCTCAGATGGCTAACTACAGATGATTTCAACCCGATTTTATAGAAACACCAAGGCACTACGTGGAGCAAGTTCAACAGATGTTTCAACACAATGCATAAAAGTTATACAATTTGGGAATAAAAGACCCTTTCGAAAACCAGGAAACTTATGAGAAATAGGTCGGCTTTTGATGATTGTTTTTACTTCCTAAAGGCAAAGAAATTATATTTTTAATATAATTACAATGGCTTTCCGCAAACCACTTTGCACTTTATAAAAGCAAGGCTGTGTTTAATTTTCAGCAGAAAACTCAATCGTAAAATCCAACCAAGATGTTAAAGATTGCTCTGCTTTTTGGTAAGGATATTGCACATCCTGGTAGTTTACATTTATTCTTAATAAATGTGTATATTTAAGCCATTGTTGTCCTGGCCATGGCGACCGTTGAGGCACAAACTAGGCGGCCAATCAATCGACAGATTTGCCAACGCCAAGATGAGAGGTGTCTCCGTAATGAGCGCAGAAATGGACGGAACAATGACATATCCGAGATCTTCAATCAATGGTGTCGGGGAACCAACCCAAGGTGGCGCAATATTTCACGTTGCGAACTCACCCGGGCCACTTGTCGCTGTGAGTTATTTATTACTTAATTATTAAATCCTATTGAATTATTAACTTTATTTTATATACTATTTGTGCAGTAACCCTTGAGAACTGTGCCACCTTGTCCTGTGAGAATGTGAGGAGAGCTCTGCGGGAGGAGCGCCCGACTACTACTAGTCGTCCAGGGCCCACCGAGGAATAGAAAAGATCTAAATATTGACTATAAAATTTTGCATGCCTAGAAATTAATAATAAAAAAATCTTAATGCTCTATAAAACAATTTGTTTAAGCGAATTTAAAAATAATTTGTTAAGAATTTATCTTTAATAGGCTGAATAAGATCAATCTACGGTTGCTGAGGAAGAAGGATATCTAGCTTCGAAAACAATTACACATTCAAGACATCGTTGAAAATGTCAAATTTTTAATATTAACCCAAAGATATTATTAACTCTAAGATAGATAAAATACCTAGTCAAAATATTTCTTAAACTTTTTGATAAGTGGTCTTTTAAGACAACTCTTAAATTTAAAAAAAAAAGGAGATGAATTTTTGATTTTTTTACGAACTAAATTTCAATAAAATAGTAAAGTAAATAAAACGTACAAATGTTCAAATATTCTTAAAATTGATTAATTATTATCTAACCATATGACGCCTTACATTTAAATCTTAATTTCATTGATTTTAAAGTTCTGCTCAATGAAATATGGTGTAAATAAAGTAGTCAATTTGATACTTTAATGCTCTATAAATTTTTATTTATTCGTTTCTTTATAATATCATATGGAATCAGGTCCTGATACGCTGCATTCCAGCCAGTTCTGCCACATCTTGACAGTTCATGCGACGATTCATGCCTGTAGAAGCAGTAGAAATCCCAAAAAGAGACTTAAATATATATCCCATATAACAATTGTTTTGAAACTTTACCCATGCAATTAAGTTTAGTGAGTTCGCAACGACCGACATTACGCCAGCGCCAGGTTCTTCGGAGTTTTGCCCTGCACTCATTATTGAAGACGGGCAGCCTGTTGTCACTTATGTCATTGAGAGTCCTTACACAGGCCTCACATCTAAACTGCAAATGATCGCAGTCCCGGTCTTGACCAGCAACCAGAGTCAGACAAAGGACTACCAGGCAAAAATGTATTATCGCTTTATATTATTAAACTTCCAGGTGAATTTAAAATAAAACTTACCAGCAAATAGGCTGAATATAGCTTTGATATTCATTGCTCAGGGTAAGAACTACAGAGGACACTGCCCAACAGGTCTTTATATAATCACTTGTGACTAAATCAACAGATGTTTTAAAACAAACAGTATTAATAATAAAATAAAAGCCTTTTAAAAAACTTTAAAAAAACCAGGAAATATAGTCTTTTAAACTATAATGAATAGAGCATTTTTGTGTTCTTCCCAAACATAATAGAGACACGTTTCATAAACTAACTGCAGCTTTTTTCCATCAGCTCTCTTGGTTCCTTATAAAAGCCTAGGTATGAGAACGTTTTCAGTTCAGAAGCTTTGGCAGAATTATTAAGATGTCCAAAATTGCTGTGTTTTTTGGTAAGAATCTTAATAAATAATATTTTTCCCCATGAGTGATATTATTGATTTTTTATTTTAGCCTTGTTTTGCCTTTTGGCGGCTGTTCAGGCTCAAACCCGTGAGCCAACTCCCCGTGAAATTTGCCAGATTGTCAATCAGAGATGTCTGAGTCGTGTTCCCGTCCATGGAAACAGATCTGAAGTTACGGATATCTTAAATGCACGTTGCCGCCGTCGCCATCGAGGCTGGCGCAATATCACCCGATGCGAACTTGCCCGGGCTACTTGTCAATGTAATTTTGTACTAGGAAAAGTATCTTAATTGTTTAATTATATTATTTAAATATTTTATAGTGACTATCGAGCGCTGTGCTTCCTTGAGCTGCGTGAATATAAGGACAGCCCTAGGACCAGTTCGTCCCACTGTATCTACAACCACAAGACGCCCCACGACTTTGATCTAGACTAGATCTTAAGTCATCTACAGGATAAACCTAATAATAAAACATGTTTTATACGAGAAAAATAAAAACATCAATGCTCTCTACATTTTTGTTGTACTTTAACAATTATTTTTTACTAAGCGTGTCTCTTAAAAGAATCATTGTTTGACACCTGCTTACTTATATATTTATAATATTTAATCGAGTTTAATCACCTCACCCACATATTTAGCTACGCAATTTAATATGCATTTTTAGTGTTTGTACAATTGTTAAGCAGCATTAAAATTTATAAGAAAAGTGCTAACACAGCTCGCTTAACGTTTATTCGTAAAATACAACTCGGCCGAGTATGATCCCCATAAGCTCTGCTAAGCTAAATAACAAACTGGCTAACCACACTCGAAAGAGAAGTCTATTTAATGAATGTAAGTGTGTTTTAATTAAGGAATTCAGAAGTGAAATAACTTATGTGTAATTCATTTGAAAAGGTTGTTCCAACAGGAAAAACTGCGTGTGCCTCTCCATTGGAATGGTTTTCGGACTTTGCCTGGCGGGAATTTTCTTTTATTCGTCGTTGCCAAATGAGGAATGCAGAAGTAACTCAAAAAATTTAATGAAAATTATGGGAATAGAAGGTCTAAAGAATAAGACTGAGAACAACAGTTCAAAGTACTTTAATTTAGAACCGATAACTGAACAATCCACATTTCCATCTACAACGGTAAGCTTAGAAAATACAGATGAAGAAATTGTAGTGGATAATGATGTAAGTGATGAAGCTGTATAGCCTTAATATATTTTTAAAATATTTGTATATTGAAATATTTCATAAACAGGCTAATAATATTTTAATTAAACAATGTATGCTATTTTTGAAGACTCCGAAGCACGCTTGCATTAGTTTTGCTTCAGTCAAATATTTAAGGAAAACACCTTTTTCTAGAGAGCATTGAAATTATGGGTTTTTTATTGAAGCAGCTTAGGATAATTGTTGTTTATGAAATCGAGATCATTTTAGAAGGAATTAATCAACAGGTTCACGGGGAGGACGTGCAGTTCGGGTGGTTGGAATTCCGGGAGTTGTGGTTCGTCTGGACCTCCTAGTTGTTGGAGTCCTTCGTGTGGTAGTCCTTCTAGGCCTTCTAGTGGTTGGAGTCCTTCGTGTGGTAGTCCTTCTTGGCCTCCTAGTGGTTGGAGTCCTTCGTGTGGTAGTCCTTCTAGACCTTCTAGTTGTTGGAGTCCTTCGAGTCGTGGTGCGACTTCGACGAGTGGTGCGAGGTCGAGGAGTTCTAGGTAATGGGATACTGGGGGTCGGTTCTGGATCAGGAGGAATTCCCGTAGGGGGCGTAGGACTTCCGGGAGGGGTGGGACGGCCTCCACCATCACCACCACCAAGGGTCCTCCTCACATTCGCGCAGCTCAGAGTGGAGCATCGCACAAGGGTTACTGCATTTTATTTAACTAAGTAATCAAAAACTTTTTATATATATTCGTACTCACATTCACAAGTGGCCCGAGTTAGTTCACATCGTGTAACATTCCGCCAGTTTCGGTTTGAACCACGACAAAAGTTATTAAAGATATTTGTTACCTCATTAGTCCTGCCATTTCGATTCTCTTGACTCCGACATCTTTGACTCTGTCGCCGGCAAGCCTCCCGAAGATCTGGTCTTCGAGTTTGAGCTTGGACACTTACACAAAGGCCCAGGATCAGAAGGGCTATAAGAAAATTGTTCTAGTAAGGAACTATTTCACTTACGAAGTGGTTCCATATCCTTACCAAAACCCACAGTAAATTTCATCATCTTTCTGTGGTTTACCGACAACTCGGCTACGATCTGTACTCAAAATTAGCGTAAACTTGGGCTTTTATAAAAATCTAGAAGTCATGTTTTATGACCCGGAAGGTACTATTTTTAATACCTTAAAAGATGACCCACTAATTGTAAGTATTTATTGAAACGATTTCTTAAAGCTTTTGTTTGTTTAATAATAACTTTTAGCTTTTGTTTCAATAAAAACAGCTGCTTCGAAGGGCTCGTGTATCAATTGGTGATGGCTTTAAGTCGGTAATATTCCATAACCTATATTTAGAATACAAACTATAAGCCATGTTTCACTTTAAAAGGTCTGCAAGTTGCGGCGCTTAAGGCTTTAGGTTCTGATTTAATGATTTACAAGTGCGGCTTCCGTTTCCAGAAGCCCCAAAATCCAGTTCACAAATTAGAAGCCGCAGTAACCAGCCAAAACAAACCGCAGCAGCAGCTGTAGAGAGTCCCTCCTGTTGGTCCTTTCAAATAAAGCCGCAGCCAAAACACAAAAACCAAAACGCCGGCCCCACAAAGACACAGCGGGTTCTGGAGAAGGAGCTGGAGCTGGAGCTGCAGATGGAGTTGGAGCTGGAGTTAGAGACAATGGACAGCGTCCAAGAGCTCTTGAATCGTTGCTCTGTTGCATTTTTGAATCGCAACTTGGCCGGCGTGTAAATTTACTTGCTCGGATTCAATTCAAAAGCGATTATCACCACTTAGCTGTCAGCGACACGACGCCAAACTCCAGCGAAACCGAGACCCGCACTCCAAGCTCCCCCCGAAAAAAAAATACTTTCAAGTCCAAGACCAAGTCCGAATCCGATTCAGAGTCCGATTCCGAGGCCAGGCACTTGGCGGAGCACTTGACAAAGGGCATGGTTATATGCGGAGTGTCTACATGTGTATATGTAGGTACGTACTTCGCTGGCTCAAATAAAATTTACACTTACAAGTGGCGCTAAAGTCAAGAGCCCTGCATGGCACCCACTCCCCAGCTCCGAGCCCCGTTCCAGAGTCACACTCCTGCCTCCCTCCTGAGGACGTCAGCTGGTCAGACATGTCCAAAAGTGGAAAGTGGGGAAAGACGCTGGAAAAGGGCTGGGAAGCTGTCGGGGAAACGGTGTGCGGCAAATGTGGTCAAGAGTTTTACAAAGTTCATCATCATCATGGCTTGGGCCCTGGACCTGGGCTAAGCATTTTTCAAGTGCAACGCCAAAAAGATTTTCAATTTTCAAATATTATATAAGCAGTTGGATGGCAAAGGCTGAGTGGAAAACTCATCACCACCCTGTAAACTGAGAGGGTCACTAGCCTGGCCAAAAATCTTTATAAAGCCAAATATAATAACAAATAATATAAAGGATTTATATGTCCCTTAATATATCTTGAAAATAAAATGAGAAACAAGATCTAACTATTTTATAAACAAAAACATATTATGTTTAAGTGTTAAGTGTTATAATAATTACATAATATATTGAGAAAACACCATCGTAATACCCCTCGGCTCAGCTGAATTTTGCAGAGTATCTAAGCTTCGTTGCGGTTTAGAAACCCAATCGCTTCTCTGCACATTCATAAAGTACATAATCATGTTCATGACGTGAACTCAAGTGGGTGCCGGGTGGGAGTTTTGGTTGGGGGATCGGGTTTGGATGGCAGTTTGCTGGAAATTCTGGTAAGGGTAAAAGCTTAAACCGCTACAAGTATTTAAAAAGCACTTCACACGGACATACACGCGTTCACACAGTTTATATTAAAAGCATATTGAGAGTTTAGTTTCATTAAATCAACACAACCCTGAATTTATACTCGAGAAATGTGAACATGGAAAGCATAACAATGTTATTTATTGGTTAAAAATATAAAAGTTATCCAGATTCAGCTTGAGTTTTTCGTCATTTAGAGATTAGTCAATCAACAGTCCTTTATATGTAGCTCTTCACGTAACAACTCCTTGGGAGGACATTATTGGGGACATCCACAGTCGGAACCCTCTTCGGGGATCTGAGGATCGGGTCCAGGTAAGGGTATTATGGGTCCACCTGGATAGTCAGGATAAGTGGGCTCCGGGCAAGGTGTTTCTGTTGTTTCTTCAGGACAAGGTGGAGGAGTATTCTCGGAACAAGGAGAAGGTGTTGTTTCCTCAGGACATGGGATAGGCTCAGGACATGGTATAGGATCCTCCGGACAAGGGATAGGCTCCTCAGGACAAGGAATAGGCTCCTCAGGGCAAGGGATAGGCTCCTCAGGACATGGTATAGGATCCTCCGGACAAGGGATCGGCTCAGGACAAGGCATCGGCTTCTCAGGACAAGGGATCGGCTTCTCAGGACATGGGATAGGCTTCTCAGGACATGGTATAGGCTTCTCAGGACAAGGGATCGGCTTCTCAGGACAAGGAATCGGCTTCGCAGGACAAGGGATCGGCTTCTCAGGACAAGGGATCGGCTTCTCAGGACATGGGATAGGCTTCTCAGGACAAGGTCTCGAAATGGGAGGCCTTGGATGTCCAATGATAGGTCTAGGTTTGGGTCTGGGTCTGGGTATGGGCCTGGGCCTGGGTCTGCTCAAAGGAGGTGCCTTGTGAGGTTGCTTATGAGGCTGGGGATGACCCTTCCTACCACTTTCCTTATGAGGCCTAAGTCCTAGAGCCTGCTCAATAACTTCCAGGCAGGCTTCACTGCGCTCCACATATTGCAGGACAACAAAAGCCACTGGGAAAGGATGCTCTCAATTAAATTATTAAGCAATTCTTAATCCTTCACTTACCCACTAAGCAGATAAGAGTTAACTTCATATTGAAACCCCTCAGATGAGTTTTGGGAAACTGTAAGCTTCAGCAGCTTCATCTTCATCTTTTATAGGACAGACAATGGCAATTGTGTAAATAATTTCACTGCACTTTAGGATAGATTTTAATTATAGACGCGAGACCAGATCCCTGCTAATTTTAGTCCAAGCAAATAGGCCTGTTTGCTCAGGTCGTGGAAATTTTCTCCTAGAGTTCAGGCCAGCGGGATGAACTCGTCTGGCCCGTCTGAGCCAAGTCAGTGACTATAATCTCAGACCACCGAAGAGTAATAAATTCCCATTTTTTATGGCATCAAGAAAATCAAAACAATTTCGTTTGAAAAATTATGTTTTGAACAAAAAAAAAATGAGGAGAACAAGAACGGCAGTGAGAAGTTTTGAAGAACTGCCAGACGGGATGACGAGGATGCATCAAGTGGAAGACAAGCATGACGATGTGCGGTGCGTGCCTGGCTCAACTCATCCACAGACTTGGCGATGGGATGAGATGGATGCTGGTCTGGTCCAGGGTCTGGTCTTTACGATAATGCCCCGTACGTGGAAGATGCAGCGACTGACGGCGAGCGACTGTTGATTCCTGGAAGGGCTTCGAGCCGAGACGAGACGAGAAAAATTGAAGGCCAAGACCGAGACAAGAACATATCGCCTTTGTCTTAGACAAGAAACTTGGTTAATACAAATATGCATTGTTTATTTGGACAAAAATCTGTTTTATATATAAGCCATGTTTGTTTTTTTATCACGGGTTTAGCACGTTTTCCTCTAAGTTCGCCTTCTCATGCCAGCTAATTGGGCAATAACTGCACAGTCCAGTTTTCTATTGTGAGCTGGAAAAATTTGCCAATATATTTATAATTATTCTTGTTCTTTACAATTTAAATTAATTAAAGATATGGAAATATATAAACTTACCCCCACAGGCGATCACCTGAAGATCGCATCGTGTCTGATTCTTCCAAATGTAACTATTTTGCACTTTCTCACGGCAACCATCATTCATAAAGTCCACATTGTTAATTGGATTATTCAGGCTGCGAACACATCTGGTACAGGTTTCCCTGAGCCTTCGGCAGTCCGGTGACTGGCCATTGATAACTACACAACCGAGGATCAGGAGGAAGCAGGCAAAGGTGGCCAGTTGCATATTGAAGCTTATAAGTTATTGGTATTAAATCGACTGATGAATCTGAGATCCAACCTGAGCTTTATATAAGAAGGCGGCAACAAGGAAACTCTTAGTCTCTTTTTCCCAAACATATAAATAAACAAATACATTGCCAATACAGCTGTTTAATTCCAGATGCTATACTAGTGTGACCTATTGTACCTGGATGAGATAATATTCCGGCAGACATAGTTCCCACTGCAGGTGTTTTGGAACAATTGCAGATCTCTGCTTCCTGAATCCATTTTAGGGGAATAAATATCAAGAAATTAAGTTCGATTCAGTCAGAGTAAATCTCGGGTTTAATCTTAAAAGCTATACTTGCAATGTCGAAACTTGTCTTGGCCATGGGTAACCTCAGCTTAATAAATTCTATATATTATATTATTTATATATAATATATTCTGTTTAGCAATCGTTTGCCTTTTGGTGACTCAGATCCTGTCACAGGAGGAGAATCGCAGGTTCTGTGATCGCTTGACAGCCGATTGTGTTCGACAGCAGAGTACTGTGGGCACCCAGGATGATACGGTGAATATATACAACGATCATTGCCGACGAACCGATCGAACTTGGCGAAGGATAACCCGATGCCAACTTGTTCGGGCATCCTGCTTATGTAAGGATTTATTGTTTTATATTCTATGGTACTTCAATTTAAAGCTTTTTTAATTTCAGTGACCATGGTTCGTTGCGACAATGTTACTTGCAAAAATGTGGCTGCTGTCTTGAGGAACTAAGGAGACTGATTACAACTACTATGATACACAATTAATTCGTATGAAATCATATACCATAAATAAAAGAAAAGCAAATATGCATTGTACAAAAAAAAAATATTTATTTTCTCTACTAACTTTTACTATGAAATAGATTTAGACTTATGAGTTAATCTATATAATAATAGCTAGAGAAAATAAACCAATATATTCCTAATAAATATAAACGATTTTATGAACGATTTTAGGCGATATTCAGTTTTATTAACCACACATAAACATAACTATTTCCTAGTAAAAAATATATTTTTAGCCAGGATTATTGTTCAAAATGCCTAACCAATAAGTCGTCGCATTCCTGCCAATCTGGCCACATTCTCGCAGTCCAGTTTTTGATCATGATCTGTATTTTTAAATAACAATATTTAAATGCCGTCCTTATTTTAAAGGGAAGTTGAAACTTACTTTCACAGGCCAGGATCTGCATGTCGCAGCGCCTCACATCCCGCCAAACCCAACGATCCCTCAGTTTTTCTCTACAATCTCTGTTTATAAACTCGATATCGTTTTTGGGATTTACCAAACGCCGGATACAGGATCTACATTGCTCTCTGATCCTTCTACAATCCTGGCGCTGAGCTTCTACTGTATAGAAGCCAAGGAATAAAATGAATATAAAAAGGCAGAGCCACTGCATTTTTTAAACTAACTGATACTTGAAGTACTTTATATCAGTTTATATATACGCCGGGGAAAGAAATATCAATAAAAACACCTGGGGTCTATAAGTTAAACAAAGCTGTTTAATATATTTAAAATCAGAGCAAGGAGAATCTTGGGGGATTTTAACTAAATTTTATCTCGTTTCAATCAACGCATTTTGAACTTTCCAAAATACAGCTGACATAGTTCACACAAAAGCTGACCTCAATGAAAACGGACCAAGGAAAGTCATTTTCAAGAACTTTTTGTTTTGAAAACAGTTGACCCTTTTTCAAAAAATGACCCTGATTTATTGTGCAATTTAGACATATAAATAAAACCTCGAAATGTGTAATTCACTAGTTTAATTTTCTTCCTTTAGCCAAGCAATGTGGAAAATTGTGCTTATTATGGGTAAGGATTATATCCTTCTAAATATTTTAAAGTAATTCTAAGGTTAAAAATGTTCTTTTCCAGCTCTCTGTGCCTTAAATTTATGGCAAATAGAAGCTCAATCTAACAGAGAATACTGCGAGAGTTTGTATAGAGATTGTCTACGATTTACACCCAGATTGGGACGGTATGATGAGACTATAGATTCCTTTAATCGACATTGTCGGAGAGAGGGTCTAGGAAGATGGAATGATGTGTCTCGATGTGAAATGGAAAAGGCCACCTGCCTCTGTGAGTTAATTATAATTAATAATAATATATAATTAGTAATGTAAATAATTTTTAATTATTTACTTTAGTAATCTTGCATCGCTGTGATGACATGTCTTGCAGAAATATTGCCGAAACACTTGGTTTATAACTTGTACAAAATATTAAATATATAAAAACATTACAAAATCAATAAAAGGTTTCACAAACAAAATATGAAATATATGAAAACCTTACAAAACAAAGAAAGGTTTCACAAACCATTCAATATTTATAGCTCCATTGTGTTGAAAGTATACAAAATACTTCCCAAAAACACTTTCGTCAAAACAAAAGCTTCGCTCGACATAGGAAACAAGTAGTCGTCTTTAATTAAAGTTAAATAAAGGAAACCTCGTAACAGGTCTGACTCCATTTAAGCTTTGTAAAATAAAATAACCTCTTCAGTTGAACTCAAGATGCTAAGAATATTGTTGTTGCTGGGTAAGTGGCTTTAACTTAACTTGGCCAAAACTATTTTTAAAGAGTCTTTCAAAGTTGGCAGCCTTTTAATTGGAATCGAGTGCAACTATTTTGGGGATCTTTTCAAGTGCAATGATGAGCTGCTTAAATGCCAAGAATCTGAAGTCAGATTGGGAAAGCTTAATGAAATTTCCGATGGTTACAACAGAAATTGCAGCCGGGAAATAGGTGCCAAGTGGAGTAATATAACGCGCTGTGAACTGGAAGCTGTGATATGTTTAAGTGAGTAGAAATATATAAATTATAATATATATTTTAAAAATTATGAAAATTCCAGTCAATAAGATGAAAGGCTTGGAAGTAAACTGTGAAAATATCGCCGATGTAATGCATTTGTAAAAAACTAGTACCGTGAAAGTATAATAAATTATCAAAAACAATAAGGAAAGCAATTTTGGGTATATTCAATTTGATATAAATGTATTTACTCATATTCCTATACACCCCCTTCAAAGTAACCACCCCAAAAATTAGTCTTGGGTTTCATTCTCAAGTGGAATTTTTCCTTGGCCTTGGGGGCATCTGTTGTCTTCTGTATATTTACCTTCCCATAAATCTCTCCCTCGACAGCGGGAAATATTTATGAGCTAATCATTTTTAATTATCATTGAGCGACAACAAAGCTGGATAAACTTTTGCTGGAAAATCTAATCACATGCTGGAACTGAGAACAGAAATAATTACACCAAGAGCCCGAGGGGCAGAGTGCCGAAAAAACAAAAGCTCTCGCAACTAAAATGAAAATAAAAATCAATTTCAAGGCATTTCCTGGCCACGTTTTCCACGTGCCACGTGCCAAAAAACAACACTAACAACTTGAGTGGGGTCCCCCCCCCCCCAATCCTTGGGAAAATGGAAGCCAAAATTTCATTACCATTTTTGCGGGAGGGGAAAGCGCTTTTGCCCTTTGGCAGAGACTCAATTACAGCAAGGAAGCGCCCAGCGATGTCGTCACCCGAAACCGAGTCCCAATCCCAGTCCGAGGCCAGCGGATGCTCCCCATATATATACAGAGAGATGTATATAGTTGCTTAATATTTATCTAACGTCGGTAATCAGGCAACCCCGACATGTGTCCCTGATCTTGATAACAAACAGAGAAAAAGCCTGGGGACGAGAGGACAGTAATCCCGGCAAACAAATCAGAGCAGCCCCCAGATATATCCGATGCGTTTTTAATAAACTGTCAGTTAGTAATAAAATTTTCAGTGAATTTGATTAAGATTACAATCGCAGTGATGACAACACGATTGAGATCCCGAAAATCCCCCCTAAACTTCGAGGTGTGTGTGCTCGTTCGAGTTATTTTCGAGTCAGGAGCTGAGTGTGAAATTTGGCAGCTTGTTACAGTTTTCCGGCACGGGGGGAAAATTTAGGGGCACTGCAACCATTGACCCTAATCATGTAGCAGCTTGTAAAATGCGAGCGTGAAAAGAAAATTGAAAAGTTAGTTCAACGTTGGGTTTTCCCCCCATTCCCCTTCCTTCGCCTCACGTCCGTTCAATTTCTAAAAGGCTGTTGATTTGAGAAATTCCTTAAACTTGTCCAAAAGTCGGTGAAGCTGTAAAAGCCAAAAGTTGTTGAAGGTATATATATGTATATCCCAAGATTTTCGGAAAGTTTTGCTCAACTTGGAAAATGAGGAAAGCTATTTGAGTTGTGGGAACTATGAATGAAATGCGTTTGGATTTGTGAGTGTTAGCCAAGAAGAAGCCGTAAAGAGGTTTCCAATAAAAGAGGGGATTTTATTATGGACATAAATAAGAAACAAACAAAATAATGCTTAAAAAAGTTAAAAAAATAAATTTAATAAATAAAAAATAGGTAGTGTAGCCATTCTGCTGAACTAATAAACATTTTCAAAATATAATTAGTCTTTAACAAGCGTATATAATCAATAAATATGAGATTAGAAATATTATTTACAAACCCTTTCCGATATTAAATTTCTTACAGCAAATACCTATTTCCTGCTCTTTTTTGGAGCTTTAATTTCTTCCAACAAAAGACCTTTAAGAGCGTTAAAAAACACCTTCCTTCCGAAGGATAATCGACAGCACACTCCCCAGGACAAAGGGCAACCACCCACACTGCATCGAACCACCCCCTTATTTTGGGGTGGTGTTGCTTCGGAAAACACCCCACACAAAACCCCCCCAAATGGATGGGCGGCACACGTTTTGTTGCAATCCCAATGAGGAAATGCTAATCCGCATGTAATATTCGAAAATGATATGAAAATGCCAAACCAAACAACCACCCACCGAAGCTGAGCCCAAGGATGCTGGATTTATACCCGGCAACATTACTCAATGTCAGCATCAAAATTGCTTTGCATTCATTTATCCTGCAAACGCAGTATAGAAATTTTCATTTTCGACTGAGTTTTAATTCGGGGAAGGTCCTTAAATAGCTGAACAGCCGCCTGGAACGGGAAACGGGGAACGGAAAGTTTCATGCTGATTAAAAGTGGCAACTGTGTCTACTGCTGCCACGGGGTTGTGACTACACCGATGCTTTTTTGGGTTTCATATTGCAACCTCTTTTTTTGGCCCCGGGGGGAAGTCCTTCGAGGAACGGGGGTGGTGACTCATCCTGTCCTGCACTTGTTCCTTGACATAAAACCCAACACACAAAAAAAAAAAGGAGGAACAGCACTGAAATTTCGTCACAGACGGCGGTGTGAAATTTCGAAACGAATTCTCTAAACTCGCTCATTGTAATTTCTGTAATGCCGAGCCGGCGGAGTGCATGGGCACGAGGTAGAGCATGTGGCCAGGAAGTTTGTTTTGTTTAAAATTATTAGAATTCAGTTGCTTGTTCCGCGGGTGGAATTTGTGGTGGCCATGGGTGGAGGGTTGCTGGGCGATTGGGTGGTTTTTCGGCATTGGCACAGCAGCTGGTGCACCCTGCCACTTGGCACCGCAATGTGGTCAAACTGAAGGACCCTTGTCTCGCCTCAGCACTTGTTTTCAGTTTACGGGGGAATCCCCGTGTATGTGTGTGTTTGTCGTCGGGGATTTTAATTCATTGAAAGGGCAAGCAAAAGCACAAAAGTCAAACGATTTGCCAACACTCCAACTTCCGATGAGAGACTTTATACGAGGACTGAGATTTTAAGGGGAAGGAAACCATATTGTATGAAATATAGTAAAATATATAACAGTTGGAAGAACAATAAACTCTTAAGACATAAAATTGAAACTTGGAAATGTAAGAGAATAAAATAGTTACTTCCATAAATATTATTGGATATTTATGTTTTCTAGGCCTTCAAAATACAAAAAGAATACATTTTTATATATTATTTTGTAATATATAATGTGATTCCCATTAACTTACACTTAATTTTCCCTTATTTCTTAAGCATTCTTTCACAAGAGATCATCATCATCTAAAAGACCCATTAAAAAACCTACTTAAAGCCAAACCCCTAAGATATATTCTGTGCGACTGGCAGACATGATTCATAAGCAATTGCCACAATATCTGGACGATAGCAGGCCAGCAAACAAAACAAATCCATAAAATTTAGCCGGCTAGACAGATAAATTGAGCTGAAACGCCGCTGAATACCCGGCGACGTGCTCTTTGGCTCTGTTGACATGCCACGAAGCTGGAAAACAATTAACGTCCAATTTTGATATGTGTGCGAGCTGAGAGCTAATCGAAAGTCTCCATCGACCAGACACGGCAAACAACACAGGGCAGTGCAGTGCAGGTAACAACAATGTAATATTTGCCAAGGACAAGGACAACTGGACCTTGGTCCCAGGATACCAGCACAAGTGTTTTCGGTGATAACAAAGGTGTTGCACAAGCAAGGACTTGGCTGCTACAGATTTATCTAATGCACTAGGAAAAATATTATAAGAGCAAGCGAAGGTTTTACAAGATAAGATAAGATACTTTATAATAAACAAATTCAAATATATATTTGTTACCAAATATATAAAGTACATTTGTATTAAAGTCCGACTTTCTGTTGATTACAGAATAAGTGCAAATAATTCCCCACCATTAATTCTTTGAGAGTGTATATAAATAACTATACTTCCAGGATAGTTTGCTCATTATGTTATAAATTTTTTACGAGTGCTGGAATAAAATTCCCATCTTTTGTTGTGTGGGAGCGAGGATTCTGCTCATTAAATGTCAATTTCTAGTCGCCGCCGCACATCAAGGGACATCGCACATATCCCGCTGTGCGCGTGTCCTTTGAATTATCGCCGATACCAGCGATGTGTGTCTTCGAATCCTGCAGCCAAGGAGTATCCTCTTAGTTCATCTGGCGCGCCTGAGTTATGTGTGCATTGTTGGCTGGCCATCGCCTCCTTGACGGTGAATTATTATCCCTTTCGCATATGTTGCCCGGCATTGTCCTTCGTGTATCCTTTCAAATGTCTGTGGCCGGCCACGCCTTGTTCTTTGGGCGTTTTGCAGTTAAACGTCGTGGCTGCAAAGTTTTCGGGGCGTGTTCGTTTCATAAATTGCTTTTTGCTTTCTGTAGAATTTGGTTTCTTTTATTTTCGGCCTTTTTTTTTAGATTTTCCTTGCCTCAAATTTCATAATTACCGGGGCGTGTGAGTGTCCGTATATATCTTTTGTATATGGGTTTGTGTGTTCCCAATGCCCGGATCCTGCACTTGTTCGCCGAAGAGATACAAAAATCAATTTATTGTTTTCTGCCCTCCCCTCTTTGGGGTTTTTTGTTTTCAGTTTTGGCCTGGTCTGCGGTCAATGTTCTTGGCCAGGCCGGCAGCCGTTGTGGTCAACCAAGTGTTGGACAGCATTATAAATATTTAAGCTAGCCCCGGCAGCTTATGGCGAGTGGCGAGAAATTACTGCTGCAGTGCGTTGAATGGTTAAGGAATCTGCAGAGAACTCTCTCTTTGAGGATTATATAGTTCTAGTTGTTGATTTCCTATTTTCTGCCATAATGAATGTAATGAAAAACTGTATTTGAGCAAAGATTAAAGTATAACTTGACCCATTTTCCGGTTAACAAAGTTTCTAGGACTCGGCAAGATTACTACAATTAAATGGAAACCTAATATTGGACAATTCAAGTCCACTTAAAAGTTAAAACGGCCTTTTGTCCTCTCGGTCTCTCTCGATTAGCTTGGCATATCCTGTGCAGGCATGTCCTATCATTATATATCAGCTCGGCGAGAGGCCCTGGCATCTATGAAAATTACACATTTGCCAACTGCTAATTGCAAGTCATAAATTAAGCCCTCGCCCGGGGTCTCGAAAAGGACCAAAAGGGGCTGGATACTGGACACTGGGCACAGGCGACTCTGGAGACACAGGACACACAGGACACACAGAGGAGGACTCTGATCCTTGGGGCCCGGCATACCAGATAGGGATGTAAGTGAAGTGCGGGACTGTCAAAAACTTTAGATTGCATTAAAATGGCTCATAGGCTGGCGGCATAGTTGTCTATGTCACTGCACTGGGGGAAAAAGGGAGTTTAAGAGCTAAAAATATTATTTGAAATAGGGATTTTTAAATGAAATTAAATCTACAAGCTAGCTTTTAATTTATAGTAATTTTTATCAAGTTTAAAAAACCGATTTAATATCTATTAGTGGGTTTATTAAAAAGGTAACAAATATATGGACTTTCCTTAGAAATGTATATTTATAAGCACTCTCCTATCCCTATTTTCCAATTTGTCTTTACTCAGACTCAAAGCATGGCTTATCCTTGTTACTACATATTTTTCTGAAGATTTTTTCAAGTGCCTTGGCCATGTCCTGTTTAATATGCGTCCTGCAGCTAGTGCTAGACATACGCACGCATTGCGCCGCCGTGGCCAAAGCTTCAAAATATTAATTATGACAGATCTCCGGAACAGGCGCACACACACTCACTCACACATATGGACTGTGCACAACGCCTGGCGAATGCCGTTGGCGAAATTTGCATTTATATTAAAAACAAACAGCAAGGAGTCCGGGAATCTCGGCCAGAAGCCAGCACAGCCGCCAACCGGAAACCAGAAACCAGAAGCCGGGAACACGATGACAGTGCCAGCGACTTGCGGCGTAATCAAAGACACGTCACCAACAGGCAATGGACCAATTTGCAATCAACCGACACGCCCCACCACCTCCTTCGCAGCTGGGCAAGGACACTCCCGCCACTCATGCCGCAAAAACTATTGCACTAAACCAAAGCTGATTTCGTGGTCCGGACTTTAATTACATCTCATATGTCAGAGGGAAAAGCTTCCTCGTGCGGAAGGGCAGCGGCGGGGATCGCATAAAAATGATTTCGTTTTGATTGCAATAACTCCCCCAAAATCTTGGGCAAAACCCCCCCAACAGAAGGACCTTCATCAAGTGCACTCTTTTAGAGGGTGGTTTTCCACAAAACCCACACAAGTGTTGCCAATTGTTTGTAACTGTTTTGCCAGTGACAGGGAAAGCGACAGCCTCCCACCGAAATTGGCTTTGCAACCCCCAAAAGAAAATTATTAGGTTTTATTGCATTTAGAAATGAGAATGAAAAATTTTTCATCACTAGCGGGAAAAAGTTGTGTGCGTAAGCGATTTATTGAAGAGCGTGACTGGCATTGTCCTGCGACGGCTGCTTTTAATATTTCCAAGTGCCTCTTGTGGCAGATTTTATGATTACATTATATCTACTATATAGTGTATGTGTGGGTTGAACTGAACCCTTGAAAGGGTTATCTGTATATATGTATATAAATCTATCTCGCTGGCCCACAAAGTGCAACGAGCCGTGAATATTTTGTCGAAACAGAAATTAGTTTGGGGATTTGCATTTGAATTGTATCCCGGGAGTTTGGCGCACCCGCCGCAGTTGTAATGGAAAGTTGCAGAAATAAAAGTTGGGCGGGCTGTCAACATTTTCGGTGTATATAAATCTGTTTGCCATTTGCATATGTAATAAGTGCGAGGACACTTCGGTTTCAGTATGATAATCAGGACGAAAAAAGCAGAGAGTCCTCATATCAAACGAATTATGGCGTGGCAACATGAATGCAAATAGACATGAGTACTTTTCAGATAAAGGCGTGAGTGGAGATTGTGACAGAAGGATAAAAGGATATTATTTGGTTGCTATTTTATAGTAACGAAAAAATGTAGGGAGCCTGAATTTGTTAAGGTCCCAGTCTAAACGCAAAGTAATCCTCAAAGACTCTTTATAAAAGAACGTGACTGTGTGGTCAGCTGAAGTGGCGACGCCTATCTCATATTTGCATCATATCCTCACGGTTCTTACTCGTCCTTGAAGATACAATCTAAAGCCGTTAAGTAGAAGGACCCGGCACTTAAGGTAACTAGATAGAGGATCCTCTGGCACTTTCTCGTATTTAATTATAGGAATTTCTACCATTTTCCTGGGCACCTACTTTAAAGACCATTCAGCGCGTACGCCCCTCGTTAGCATACAAATGCGAACCTCCGAACCCAAATCGTCTCAAATGAACAACACTTTGCTATAATTTCCATTGAGCCACGGCTTCAGGTTTTAGGTTTTATATTTTGTTTCAAAAGCAGACTGCAGGCCAGACGGCCTTTGTCTACGAGAGCTCTGGATTAGGTTACACAACTCAAACAGATGCCCCGTCCGACTGAGGTCTGTGGACAAAAGGATGGGGCATTTAGCGCATCCTAACAACTGCTACATGACACCGTATTATTAAATTAAATGCAGACACGCGTTGCTCTGGCCACCAGACTCGCTCTAGCCCTCGGACAACAGATGGAGCCCAGTCCGCTGACCATTAATTCCGGCCAAAATAAATGGTCAGCCGCATCGCAGTCGCAGCTTCCTCCTTGGCTTGGGCTTGTTAAACTAACAAGCCAGCAACGCTGGCCGGTTCCACGAAAGGCAATCAATAGATTTTCAGATTCAGATACAGCTGGCTGCAGTGGAATCAAGCCAAATGAACGATTTTTAATTATACTTCTGACGGTCTGATAGAGATCCGATCTGATCACATATCATGTAACGTTAGGGAAATCTCTGGAGGAACTCACATCTTGCGGGGATTAACTTCTCCTCTTGAAGGGGGAAATGCATAATTTCATAATTCAAACTGAACGGCAGAAGGTAAAAAGTCACCTGCCCACCGCTTGGGTACAATAGAGCACTGAGCAAATTAAATGGTATTCTAGAAAGGTTATGTATTAAAGGAGTTTCTCGATTTTAAATTATATTTAAGGATTATGAGTAGAAATACTAATATAGAGATATAAAATTAATAATATTGGGTTCAATGTAAATGTAACAAGGAACCTTTAGGGTAGCTTAAGGAATTTTTATTTATTTAATTTATTATATTCATAAAAGTAATTTATTTCATTAAGTTTCTTTAATTTATTCAAGTCATTGTATTTATTTTTAGTTATATTTATTTAATCTTTTTGTTAATATTTTATGATTTGATTCTTTAATAGTAATAATTTCCCCTAAAACCTTACATTTTCTCTCTTATTTTTCGAGTGTACAATTGCCTTTGGATTGCCCTTTGTCCTGAAGATCATTGATCAATGATCGTGCCTCCTGTTGCCGTCTGCCAGCTACCTGCGCCATCCCAGGGCCACTTAGTGATTTTGGCCGTTGTTTGACCAGGCTAAACAGCTGCCACTTTTTGTATTCGGGCCCAAACGGTCTCCACAAAATTGATGACGACAGGTTGCCAGGCAAGCAACAACAAGAAGAAAAAAAATACAACCAGAACCGATCCCTGGGCTGATCCCTCGAAACAGGGATTCGTAAAGTCGGTCTGCGGATCGTCTGCGGGATCTGACGTTAATCGACTAAATTGTAGCAGCTGAACTGTCAGTTTAGTTAAGTGGGCTGTGCCTCAACTGTGGAATACTTTAAGTTTGATGTATTGCTGGCCAACACATTGATGACGAGTTGGCGATAAAGTCCTGGCCAGACTAGACCAGTTCTGCACTCATTAAGGCCTTGATTAATGTTAGTTTGGGGTTTTATTGTCGCGCCTTTTGCCCAGAAATTTTATGGCCTTCAATTTGCAGTCACCAGTAACCAGGCCGCACTCGCCAGTATCTGTATCTTTAGTGTCGTCGTCCTGCCAACTTCATCATCAGATTTTCGCCTGGTTTCGACTTGTTTCGGTCTTTGGTTTCTTGGTCTTGGTCGTTCCTCTCCTCAGCGTCGTCGTTCTCGTCCTCGCGTAATTAGTCTCGTTTGTTGTCATAAATTTTCGGTAAATTTTGTTGAAAAGTCGCATTTAATTGCACTGATTTACAGTTTTGTGTTTTTGCAGCTTGGCTGCCGGTGTTTTTGGTTAGAGTTTTTGGTTAGGTGTTTTTCAACGCTTGGCTCACATAATTACGTGCAAAATTAATGATGTTTAGCAGCAGCAGCACTTTAAACGCTCGAACAGAAATATTTCAGCTTTAGTTTGTTCTGGTTTCATTTTCATTATCGTTTTTGTTTTTGTTTTTTGTTGTGTCTGGCTTTCAGGCAGATCGTTAGCCAAAATTTAATGAATTCAGCAGGTGCAATTTGAAATCCTGAGGTTAGAACTGGTAATGATGCTGAGAGAACAGCAAGGTGCAACTTGTGCTGATGGATGATGTCCACTTGACCATAAATTATCCCCATACTTGAGTTGTGGTCAATATGGGATCATTTCATCTTAATTTTGAGGTTTTTCTTAGGGCAAATTATTGGAATTAAATAGGAATTAGATTGCCAATGCCATCTGTCCTTACATTTTGTCTCTGTTCGCCTTTGAAGTCAAGTAATTGGCATTTTATTCATGATATTTGACTGACAAAGGTTGCCTTTAAATTCAGATGTATTCTATGTAAGAAGCTTTCCATTTCCTTTGGAGAAGTATTTTATAAAAGAAAGAAGTGAACAGTTTGCTTACATTTATTAAGAAGCAAATGCCTTTGTATTTCCCTTTAGAATAAATATATTAAACCTAGCATGTACATCTATTTTTCTATTTCCTTAAGTTTCCCTGTATTTTCAAACCCCATCTCAGATGACTTTCCTTATCTGGCATCTGAAAACAATGAAAAGTCTGGAAAGTTTATTACTTTTGGAAGCAATCATAGTCAAAAAATTCGATTTCTCATTGGATTTTCCCTTTTCCCGTCTCGGGAAAAATAATTGAAACTCATCAGGTTCAATTTGGTTGTCGGAAGGTGGCGGCTTAGCCATCATTAATGCCCTTATCACGTACTTCACCCAGAGGGGGGCCCGGCGACACTCCCACAGCGAACCCCCTCAATTACATATCCAATCCGATGAGACCATCGAACCATTCCACATCCATTCCAACACCTTACCCCCAAGGATTTGTCTTAAAACTGCCACCCTTAATTACTTGTAAGCTTCCTCCCCAGAAGCATTCCCCCTCCGGGCAAAAGTTCAGCCAGTTTGACTTTGC
Source organism: Drosophila bunnanda (assembly GCA_035046265.1). Classification (NCBI taxonomy): domain Eukaryota; kingdom Metazoa; phylum Arthropoda; class Insecta; order Diptera; family Drosophilidae; genus Drosophila; species Drosophila bunnanda. The sequence goes on from JAWNOB010000075.1 coordinate 14,458,130, forward strand.
AATTTGGAAGTGCACCGGCGACTCCCCTGATCCCCCTCCTAGATTGTTCTTCTTTGGGAGCGGACACCCCAGTGGGCTGACCATTGATTAAATTGATGATGTTTGATGACTTCTGAAGCCGATTTCATCGTAGATTTCCCCCGTTAACTATATCGATGGGGAGCAGGCCACATATGGTGCGCCACCCCCCGATCATTACACTGCATTCGACATGCATTGGAAAGCCTTCAAGTCAGGGTCCGACACCAGAGTGGACCTTTGACTAAGCTACTGTGTGGGGTTCTATGCACCGAGAGAAATTAGTGACCTCAAATAAGGATTGATTTTGTTAGATTTTAGCCAAAAATAAGGCTAGTTAAGAATATTGTGAAAATTTCTGCATTAAAGGTAATTTGTAGCTCAAAGTTAACTCTATAGAACATCTATCGATTATTGAATCAAAGACCGATATAAAATAACCTTTTAAAATTTAAATGTATCTGCAAAAAATTGATTTACCTTTTAATTTTAAAACCAATTTCCATATATTAAATAGCTAACAAAATTGTTGTTTTTAATATATTGGTTAAATAATTCTTTCAATAATTGAAGTAATATTTCCTCTTCCTTAATTAAATTTTTCCTATATTAATTTAAAGGTATTGTTTTTTCTCTTTTACTTGCTTATATTTATTTAATGTTATTCATTTTATAAAATATTTATACCCAATCCCAGGATTTCAGAACAATTATATGAGAACTTATTATTTGTGGACATTTAATATAAAATGTATTAAATTTTAAAGAAATTTCGTTGTCTAAACTTCAAAATATTTCATTTAAAGTGCAATGAAACTCCTCAAAGACTTTTTCCATGCTTTTGGAAAGGAAAGGAAGTGAATGCCGCGACTCCTCCGCATATTAGTTGGCATGACTAGACTAGGTCAGGCCCATGTCCAAAAGGCGGCATTCTTTTGAGCCTGAACTCCCCTGCTGACCTTAATTAATCTTCGGAACTGAACTGAACCTGAGCCCGGCACCTACATCCGAGTGGAATGCAACTGGCAACTGGCGACCGGCGACTGGGAACTGGGAACTTGCAACTTACAACGCTGGACTGTGCAACTGCAGCCAATGTTGATTAATGCCGCCGCGTGACTGGGCGTTATTTTCCTATTTTTTTGTGTTGTGCTGCTCGGGAAATGAGTTGGACGAGGCGTGCTATCAACTAATTGCGCTGCATTGTGCGATGTGAAAGATATCTGGAGAAAAGTGGAAATTCCAATGGTATAGTACCCGCAGAGAACTTCCGCCTGGCAGAACCCCAAAAGAAGCGAAATTTCAATGCAAATAAAGAGTATATATATATATATATCTGAGTCGCTAGTTTGAGGGTCCATCGCTGACTTTGACTGCGATTTTGTGACAAACGCCCCCGGGGTGTAATATATATTTTCCAGACTGTGATGAAAGTGTGACCCAAAGTCCCCTCGCCCTCGGCCAACACAAAAGCGGATGTACGAGTGGAAAGTTCAAATAGAATTTAACCCCAAGCGCATATTTATACCATGTTGTCCCCACACACACACACTCTCACACACTCTTTCCCTCCATCGCACTTTCCACGTAAAACAAATAGCAAATGAGACAAGTGTGTATGAGGAGGGGGTTAAGTGTGTGCGGTGGGTTAACCCCACTGTGGCGCTGTGCACCGCATTAAACCCTTCTCCTTTTGGGCGTGCTGAAAATGACCCAAGGTAAGAGGAGATTTTCTCGCCGGCTTTGCATTGCAGGTGAAAAGCGGATTCCTCCTCCCAAGTTGCCTCTTTTTCCCGCTTTTCTTTTTTTTCTGTGCTCCCTGCTGAAGGTTGTTAGCCTGGGGCCAGATGTGAAAGTTCATCCGGATGATATGTCAATGATATATCAGGGAAAAGTTGGCTTTAGCTGCAGTTTATATTTCCTTGAAGCAGGGAAAAAACTAAACAGAGATCATTTATCAATTAACATTATTCAGAAAATTTTAAATATATTCCCATTAGTTTATGTTTCCAATTCAAAAACCCCCACAATTTGCCAGATCTTACCATACTTGGTAATTCCCTTGGCTATGTATTAATTAATTTTCCTGTCTTATCAGTTTCTAAAACGCGGTTGTCCACATCCTAGACCCTTTTGAGAGTTACCCCCTCTTGAGTTGGAATGACAGATCACCGAAACCATACCAAACCATATATAGAGCCTGTCAACGGAACTCAACCCGAAACCGTAACACAAACCCAAAGAAACTATAACAATAAAGACCGGAAATTAAAGTGTGAAAGCGGCAGGCAGACAGGAAGTTGCCTTGATTACAAGTTTCGTAGAGAGGGCAGGGGAAAGAGAGCGAATAAGTTTATAGACTACACCTCGGAGCCTCGGCACTCGTATCTCCCACATCTCTCGCATCTGACAAATAGAAAACTTCACAAATGCATTTCAACTACGACTGCTGCTGACACAGACAGCAGTTCGAGTTCGAGTTTGAGCAGTTAGAGGTGGCCGTCGGCCCTGATTGAATGTTAAACATTTAATTTAAACTTGTCCACAGGCAGTCGCCCGCCCACCCAACAAAGCCCACTTCAATGCAATTCAGAGCCAACGACACTGAACCCCAATCCAGGGAAACTGAGCAAGCCAACCAGAGTCGAAGTGAGATACGGATTTGAGACGTAATTTATGCACGCACATCAATTCAAATGCATCTAATTTGGTAAACAGACCGAGGAGATCGAGGGGTGCACTCGAAGGAGACGGATATACAGAGAGAAAAAATATATATAGATTGCAGTATGGTAGAAAATATATATAAATTGGAAATAGGTTTTTGAAATCTACAGAAAAGGTATGATAAAACAGGAAACCTTACTCAATTTAGTGAGATAATTTATTACCTAATATTAAAAATATATAATATCATATAATTTAATTGTTAATATATTAAATTCGACACTTCTGAACAGTGTTTTGTTTTGTTTATTCTTAGAAATATTTATTATGCCTTATTTTATTTATTTATTTGTTCTTAAACACCCTTCTCCTTCTCAGTTTCCATTCATATCTTCTGCTGCATATATTTCCCAATATATTTGTTATCTTAAAAAATCCTAAACCTTTTCTCTCAGTGCTAACACCGCTTGGGTGTCACACCTGCCTGCCGCTCGACAGACAATCGGCTTAAAATAGTTTTCATTTGTTTTCGGCGGCGAGTGCAACATGTGGCATTGGCAATGCCACTAAGTAGCCCCAGTCTGCCTCATCAGCATCTGCTTAGGGATGGGCCCCTCTCCTCCTCCTCCTTCTATAGTCTCAATCCTCCATCCTCCGTCCTGCATCCTCTATGCTCCATCTTCGAATCCGAACCACATCCATTCCAGTAGTTCGTCTCGTCTCGCCTCGCTGGGCTGCCGTACATGCAGCTCATTTAGTTGACATTTATTAACGTCACATAGCGCGCAATGTTTGACAATTAATTAGGCATCCTCAGATGCCGAATGACGGCTCCTGAGTACCATCTACACAGCCAGATACCAATGCAGATACGGATACAAAGGCAGATCTAGATGCAGATACTTATACAATGCCAGATGCTGATGTCTAAACAGAAAGATACAGATACAGAACTTGAACTTGATTTGGGAGTTTGTTTGAAACCAAAATTAGATCTGCTTTAATATGTAAGTGTTATTTTTACACTTCAACTGTGGAAGGAGGAAATAATTAAAAAGTGTACTGAATTTTTCTTTTTAATTAGGAGATTTTCTTTGAAATTTTTAAAATTTTGTTTTATCCAAATGAAATCTTCGGCCTTTTTCGGTTTCATTTCTTATAAACTATCACAAAACCTATAAACTTTGCAGTATAGTAAGTAACATTATAACATTTTACCTAATTTAAGGATGTTTAAATGTATTTCCTTTTAATAAAGCTAGTGCAATAAATTTCACAATTATTTTAAAATATTTTATCAACCACAATTAATTTTTAGAATTTAAAAAAACCTCCTTAATAATGCCCCTGTGATATAGATCTCAAAATTGTCCCAAATCCCAACCACAAACATACTGAAATTCTCATTATGGCAATATTTTCCTTAGGGCGTATAATTTTAATCTGCTAATTCAACAATCATTCAATTTTAAACCCCCTTAAGAGACGCCACTTGAGCTCCTCCCATTTTCGTCCTTTTTTTTTGGTCCTGCGCTCGCAAGGAATGCAAACGAGGAACGAGAACTGGCCTGAAAATCACAGCAATTCTCAAAGTAAACACACAGAAATTTTTCCCTTCCCCAGGCGGAGTGAGAAAAGCGAACTTTTATTTATAAAACACTCGAAACGAGAAAAAATGTCCAAACTGTTTTTCGGGCATATTGACGCAAGGATTTCCCAGGATAGCAAAAGATGGGGGATAGCCAAGTGAAAAAAAAACCCACAGAAAGCATTGCAATGTGAAGAGATCAAACAGCCGGCTGAAAGTCCTACGCTTGGGCGAAAGTTTATTTTGCTTTTTCCTTTTCCTCTTTTTTCTTTTTGCAAATGTCACATGAAAAATGCGTTTGCTGTTTGCCAAAAATGCCGGCACTTTGCATGGGTCTCAGGCTCACCCCCATTGAGGAGCTCCACCCCCCAGGACACCCTATTCTTCAGTTTTTCCAAGGGATATCTCGATGTCGGTCGCCTTGCACGAAATTTCCATTTAATGTGTTTGCCCAAAGTATTAAAAGGCGAACGACGATTGAGTATCGGAAAGTAGTAAAGCAAAGCTGGGAGCGAGAATCTGGGGTGTCCATTCCCATAACGCTGGAGTTGCAATACACAGAGGGAAAAAGTGCATAAGAAGCATGTTAATGAACCAAGGGAATATCAACCAGGACGATAACTTCCTTGAAGTAAGTAAGCAAATCTCTTAAATCTATGATTTCTTATATATGCTTTAAATATCATATAAATATGTGTGAAATGTAGATCCTTTTCCCATTGAAAACCTCATAGATTTCCAGTATAATTTCGCCCTGTGCCGAGACAAGCTCCCCGACTGACTGCTGAGTGATTGCCATGATAAGTGGCCCATTATGATGCCAGTTTGCACAGCGAGATTGCTCTGCGCTCCATTGGAGATGGCCGTACTCCGGCCATGGCATCACCATCGACCAGCGCACCATCGACCAGTGCCAGGGAGCAGCCACCTCCTCCTGCTCCGGCGATCCGCTTTTAATGCATATCAGAGTGGGCAAACTTCTGGCCAAAAAGTGCGTCATTGTCCGTTCTTTTCCTGCGTTGTCTTCGCGCCCAGGCTGCTCCTCCTTGCCATCCTCCTGCTCCAACGTCTGTTGACAAAAGACATTTAATTTTCCCCCCATTCTCAGTGCGAGTATCTGTATCTGCCGGGGCCTTGCAATAAAGTTAGTCGTTGTCGTGGTTTCTTTTCTTTATTTCGCTCCTTTTCGTTGGAGCGTCTGCCTTTGCTCGATTTTTGGTCTCCGCCGGCTAGCGAAAACTTTGATAAGTGAAATTTATTGTGGGTGCTTTGAGTGTCCACTATGATGGGTGCACTAAAAATAAATCTATGTGGGAATTTGCAACATTTTAAGACCATTGCAGGGGTATATGCTAGACTTCTGAGGGGGTTTTGAGTGAGAGAATAGCTTAAAAGAAAGTAATCCGAGGATATGTCTCATAATTCCTTCAAGAAAGGGTTTAAAGATTTTCTCTACAGTCTCAGTGTGAGATTTATAAGAATAAATTTATCAATTCCAAAAAGAATAATAGATATAATATATAATAGAATAATAGAATTAAACGTTCTCTTTAAAGGTTATAAAAAAGATTTTACATTTTTGTCTAGAGAAAATAATGAAACCGTCTTTCTATCACAAAGAAAATGTTATAGAAAGCAAAGCTCAATCACACATTAATTTATCCTTATTTTTATTATAAATAAATCATATATAATTTTTTTCACTGTACAAACTACAGACAGCAGACTGTCCAACTGATGGCGCTCTTAATGTTTTACGGCATTCAGTTGATGTTTATTATTTGCCGCATAAATCAGTGAAGCAATAACCACAGCCCGCAGAACCTAGCACGATCCGTTTAGCGATCCCAAAAACAATCCCAGTCCTGTCTGGCAGAATTCCTTTACCCATCCTTCGCCACCTTACGTCCTTTTGTATAGCAATTTAAATAGCATGGAGAGTCTGCTTGCTTTCCACCCTCGCGGGCAGCTCTCATTAATTTACGTAAAATCCACTTAACTTCTTTCCCGTACGCAATAAATTCCACAACTTTGCGCCTCATCAAACGGAATGAATACCGAAATTTACCACGCGACAAAGTCAGACAATAGAATAGATAGAAATCTACATGAAGTAGACGCTGCGTCGCCGCTGAATTTCGGAACATGTGGTGTTATGATGAGGATTGGGATTCGTGGCCAGAACCACCCTGCACCACCCACCACTGAACACAGTGGCTTGGAACCACCCCAAATCCTCGGACTTGGAAAAGGGTGCATTGATATGCGTAAGCGGAGCGATTTTTTTGTGGGGGAATTCCCCCGGAAGAATTACGTGCCGTCAGATCCCCGGACTCATGCCAATGCATTGCCATCATTTCAGGCAATTGTCAAACGGATTCTGGGGGTGGCGGGTGGATAAATTAGATTTTTACTTGCGCCCAATTGCACGGAGACTGGGCGGAGAGCCCGACAATGTAATCCTCCAAGGACCCACTCGTAAATATTCATTGCATACGGCCAGGCGTTTGAGCTTAAAGTTCTATCACACCTCACCTCCTTCGGGCGTCCCCAAAACCACCCAGGAAGCACAAAGACTCCCCTTCTGGGCTTTTCAAGGTCTTTGCCAAATTTTGGGGCGGCGGCGGCAATTACATTTTCACCACCCACCCAATGTCCTTGGCTTGGGGGTTGGCCCTGCCTTCTATCCTCCAAGGGTGTCTAACTATAAATTGTACCTTTTGTTGCAGTTTTTGCTCGACTTTCTTAGAAAATGGGGGGACGGCACAACCCTCGCCGGGGCGATGTCTTTAATAAATGCTTGGATGTTTCGTTGCGAGATTAAGTGGATTTCGTTTATGGCATGAGTAATGATGGATGCATAATGCCCACGTATGTGTCAGGTGCCGGGGAGGAGGATGGGCGTCCTCGAGTGGCTGCGGTTCCAAGCCAAGTTAATGGAGGTACAAAGCGATTTGACATTCAGTTGAGGGAATTGGATATTTCTATACTTGATGGTAATTTGAATCTTTTTAATCCAACATTTAATGTATTATTTTGTCATATAACAATACATTTCTTACAATAAATGTATTATTTATTTAAATCTAGATTGATTTGAATTGTATATATTTTAAGAATAAAAAGTTGTAAAAACTCTGAAGCTAAGCAGAATATTCTAGGCTTCGCTTTTTAAAGTCTACCTTCTGGCATAGTTAAATAAACATTGTTATTTTGCTTTCATTCTAATCTATTTACATATCTCTTATCAGTGGAAGTTCATTCATTTCGATCGAGAATTACCAGCAACGATAATCCTTATCATTAAACCGCCCGGAGTGCCTCAACATTTTATAAATAAATAAACAATTTAAAGAATCAGTTGCCACCATGTTCTTGAGCAAAGCAGTAGAGTCCTCGGCTACCAAGTCACTCATTCAGTTGCAGTACAAAGGATCTAAAGGATTGGGTCCCGATTGGTTGCCTTTGAGGCAAGATTGGAGCAAAAGATGGTGTACTCTTCCCGAACAATATACTGAGGATTTTGCAAAACGCATAGATGAATTTGAAACAAAAGACGGTGATGTTTATGTGGTGACATTTATGAAGTGTGGTACGACTTGGATGCAGGAGTTGTCTTGGCTTTTGTTAAATAACCTGGACTATGATCGAGCCAAAACAAGTCACACTGTAAGGCGGTGTCCCCACATTGAGTAAGTAACATGGCAAAATTGTTGATAATATTTTAACGAGATATAATGAGAAAGATCTTGAGAGCTTGCACTTTTCCTAGAACCCTAGAAAATACATTGAAAGTATATATAATTTTCTTTCAGGCACTCCTCTATAAATAACAAGGTCTCTGTGGATAATATTTCCCTGTGCGATCAAATGCAGGATAATCCTCGTCTGATAAAATCCCACCTTCCCTCACAACTTTTGCCGCGACAAATTTGGCAGCAAAATCGGAAAATCATTTACGTGGCCCGCAATCCCAAGGATGTTGTCATATCTTCCTTTCACTTTCTCACCAGCCTTGGACTTTGGCAGGGAAACCAGCAGGATTTTATAGATCAATTTATCACAAATCGGATTCTTTTTACTTCGTACTGGTCGCATGTTCTGGACTTTTATCGGATGCGTAACGAACCTAATGTATTCTTTGTGACCTTTGAGGAGATGAAACGAGATCTTAAGAATGTCATTGAGAGACTGTCACAGTTTTTGGACTGCAAGAAATTAAACGAAATGGAAATGGATACGCTTTTACAACACTTGTCATTTGATAATATGAAAGGCAAGTCTATATATATCTCTTAATTGAACCTTTTTTAACAGTGTTCTTTCAGAAAGCCAGTTTACCAACCCTACAAACTTAATTAGAACTGCTTATAAAGCAAAGGAAGACTTTGAGTAAGTATTGTTATATTAATAAAGTTTATAAGAATATTGTGGGGTATTCATTTATTTTATTTTTTTATAGTTTTATGCGGCGCGGCATTGTGGGTTCTTACAAAGACGAACTAAGCCCTGAGCAAATAAATAAATTAGATAGATGGACACAAGATTATTTACAAGAAAATGGCATAAATGAAACTGATATATTTGGAAACTTTTGATTAAATAAATAAAATCAATGTTAATAATAACAAAGATTCTTTATCCAAGCCATCAGTAAATAATATATTGTATTTTACAGAATAAACCAATAAAATCTTTCATTAAATATTGTTTTTAGTTAATGAATTAATGTTTTTGTAAACCTAAATCTCTTTGCTGAGTCTCCTAAAACCGAATCAAAAACTTTCGTAGAATATAAGATGAATTTAGTGCCGTGCCGAGCAGACCTCTCTCTTAACACTCTTGGCTTTTAAGCCGCAGTCTTGGCCAAAACGCTGCGCGGTTTAAGCCACACGCTTTCGGCTCTTTCTCCGCTTCGGACGGCTGTGTTTTTGTGTCTGTGATATATAAGTAAAATGCATAAGCAGAAGGTGCTTCTAGTGCTACTCTTAGTGGCAATTGGTAGTATTTTCTACTATCTTTATACCCTAAAACTAGAGCACGAACAATCGGAAACTGTGTCATCAACGACATTGCTTTTTCAAGAAGTGTTCGAGGCGAAGGTTATTGCCCATCTCGGTGCTCTGGGTCGTCCGGCGAGGGGCAACTGGACAAGTGAGCAGCTGGAGGCCATGGCCCAGAGTCAGCGGGAAACGGGTTACAATGCCTGGCTCTCACAGCGGATCTCACCTGAGCGCACACTCTACGACATGCGGCACCGCAGGTGAGTGGAGAGCAAGAGCTTCCAGTGAGAGATAAGAGTATAAGAGCTGGTGCCAGTGATGACGCTATATATTCAACTATCTCCCGATCTCGACAGCTGCAAAAAGCTCAATTACCCGGCAAAAAAGCTGCCACCGGTGAGCGTGGTGATAACATATCACAACGAGGAGGCAAGCGTTCTGCTCCGCACGCTGAGCAGCCTTAGGAGCCGGACTCCCGTGCCGCTGCTCCGCGAGATCATACTGGTGGACGATGGAAGCAGTTCGGTGGACCCGAAGCTCATGGACTTCCTCCAGAACAAGTTCCTTGACTTGGTAAGACATCATCGTCTGGACAGCCAGGTGGGATTGATGCAGGCACGAGTGGCGGGAGCAAAGTGGGCTCAAGCCGATGTCCTAGTCTTTCTGGACTCTCATGTGGAGGTCACCCAGGGGTGGCTGGAGCCGCTGCTTGCTCCGATTCAAGAGAACAACAGAACCTGCACCACGCCCATCATCGATACCATCGACTATGAGAATCTGGCCTATAGGAGGGGAAAGCCATCGCGGGGCTTTTTCGACTGGGAATTCAACTACATCCAGCTGCCACTGCTTAAGGAGGAGGCGGTGGCCATGCCGACTCCCCACCAGAATCCCATTATGAACGGCGGTCTCTTTGCCATCGGACGCCAGTGGTTCTTCGAGCTGGGAGGCTATGACAAGGGTCTGAAAATCTGGGGAGCCGAGCAGTTCGAACTCAGCCTAAAGCTGTGGCTCTGTGGAGGCAGAATCCTGGAGGTGCCCTGCTCCAGGGTGGGTCACCTCTACCGGGAAGGCAGCTTCAAGGTGCACTACACCGACAAGGGCAAGAGCAGTGAGGATAAGCTCATATCAAGGGTGAGTGGGAGTCAAGGAATCCAATGAGAATGATCTTCTATATCCTTACAAAACCCTTTTTAGAACTATCGTCGCGTGGCTGAGGTTTGGCTGGATGAATACAAGGACAAGTTGTTCGCCAATATGCCACATTTGACTGTGATTCAGGCGGGCAATCTGGCCGAGCAGCGGGCGCTCAAGAAGCGTCTGCACTGTAAGCCCTTCAAGTGGTTTCTGGACAACCTGGCACAGGACTTTCTGCAAATATATCCCCTAAAAGATCCTGGTGACTATGCCTTTGGCACTTTGCAGAGTATGTCCTCTCCGAACTTGTGCTTGGATCGAACGGAGACTAAGCCTAGTCGTCCCCAATTAAGTCCCTGCAGCTCGGATCCCACCTTTCCGAGCCAGCCAGAGCAACAATGGGTGCTTTCTAATCGCAGGGAGCTGCGCTCTGGCTTTCGGTGTCTGGAGGTGCGAAACAAGTCCATGGATGTCCATGTCTATCAGTGCCATCGGCAAAAGGGTAACCAGTTCTGGTCGTACGACAGCAAGACCCATCACATTGTCTTTGGGCAGATGGCCAACGCCAGAAGGTGCCTGGAGGCACAGACGGAGGAGAATGGATTAACCACGAGGGATTGCGATCCAAATCAATCCAGGCAACGCTGGAAATTTGGATATGAGAATAACGAGAGGCTTAAACATTTTTGGGATAATGTAAAGATCAATTAGAAGATCTTTTTAGGTTCCACTTGCCATTAGCTTGTTTTGTTTTTATTTATTTAAGTTAAGTAAAAGCTCTAAGGGCATTCTTTTTACTTTTTAAGTTTGTATCAACTTGCTGGAAATACTTTCTTGGTATAATGAATTGATATATGATACAACTCTTTGATGTTGAATACTGTTTATAAATTCAGTAAAGATGTAGCTACAGGGACAAGATCTGTAGAAGATACTAACTCTCAGCTACTTTTTTATTCCAAGCAACTTTTCCCTCCAGCTCTTCACTAAACTGTTTATATTGAGGTTCCACCTGCTGATGTCCTCCGAATATACGAACTTTGTAAGTGAAATAATACAAGTCGTAGATGTCCATGATGTGCTCCATGTGACAGCAAATAAATTGAAACGAAACTGGAAAGTTTAGCTGAAAAATGGAACTTGAATCACTTGGAATCAATTAAAAGATAGATCCTCCTTTAGCTCACATCAATCACCGGGTAATAGGAATGATCCAGGTAGTATTTGTGTCGATCTTGGGACTTGTTCATCTGCCCGCCCAAATGCAAGTTTGCCTCGAAGGGCAAAAAGCGATGACCCTGCCATTCATCGCGACTATCGCCGGCCAAGACATTGAGATTGGTAAGACATCTTCCCAGTTCCTCGGTGGCCTCGCTGTCCACCCTAACAGGACTGCAGATGCTGCTATTGGGCAAAGCTTCCAGGACAAAGGCCTCGAGGGCAGCCCTACTAAAGACTATGCCAGAACCCTGGTGCATAAAGACCTAAACGACATATAATTAATGTAACTTGTGGAGTAAATTGATGTATGATCCACTCACCAGCCCATTGGGAGTCCTTAGCTTACAGCCAAAATATACAAGCTCATCGGGAGTATAGTTGCTAAGCATCTGACGCAGGTTCTCCACCACCACAAAACTTGAAACACCATCAACTTTTATGAGTATTCCCACGAAAACTAAACCCTACCTACTTGTCATCGTTGGCATAGAGGAACCAATCCCCCTTGCGACTGTGATACCCTTGGACATACTCCAGGTGAGCTCGGATCCTGTCCCATCTGTTGTGCAGATGCAGGAATATCGCCGGCTCCAAGAAGTGGTCAATGTCATCGCTGACAAAGAGGAAGTGGTCACAGTGCTTGGCCCACGTTCGGAGTATATGAATTCCAGCATGCTGATGCCGGTAGTTATAGGTGACTATAATGCAGAAAATCCTGGGCGGAGGAGGAGCTATTAAGACGTCCTCGTTCTCTTCGAGATTCTTCCTCTGCAGTTGCACCACCATCAACAGGAATATGCAGCACAGGAGCAGCAGATATATCCCATTGCAGGGGCTGCACTTGTTCTTTACCCGTTTATTGAACAGTCGTGGCATTGCGAAAGCACTTCTTGAAATGGCGAATTATTGGCGAAGCCGGGTGGTCGCTCCGTCGTCAATTTAATTATGGTGAGTGCTTTTGTCCGCTTTGCCTTTGGGTCTACCTCTGCTCACCGCCCGCATACAAATTGCCTTTTTCAATTAGAATTATTAACCCACCTGGCATCGAAGACGCACCGCCATTCCATTGACGATAATGGCTTTCGAGTTGATGCAAAACTTTACAGTTGCCAGCGGGGACTTGACACGAGCAGTTCAAGAGGAGGAAATAAACTTGAGAGCTGTCCGGAAAGGGGCTGGGCTTTGGATTAAAATGGACTATTGATTACCAACTGGTCAGTGTCCACCTCCAAAGTGTGCTGTATTGTGACACATTCATTGGAATCCCAGGCCACAGCTTCGGCATCGGATCCAAACACGTTCCCAGATTTGCATATATATATTTTGTATCTATTTTTGGCCTAGACCTGCACAACAACACCATAAAGTGTCACAGTCATAAACAGAAAACAAACATTTTTCAATCGCCGGCAAAAAGGAAAACAAAAGACCAGCAAATGTCTGTCTGTCTGTGTCTGTATGGATTTCTTTAATCACATGTATGGATTTCATGTGAAAAGTATGTGGAACCTGTGTCTCAGTTTACGTGCTCAAGTTACCACATGAGTTGTGTCATCTACCAACAGGTAATGCGAGAAAGGCCTACACATGATTAAGGTTACAGGAAGCGACCAAAAGTGCAATATTGTGCACATTTCTCAGCCCTTCAGACATGATGCAACAATGACACTTGGCTGAAGAAGGGAAAGACGAGAAAAAACGAGGAAAAACGGAAGTAATTTTGCTCAGACAAAAGGGCAATGGGAAAATTGAGACGACAGATTCATTGATGAACACGTTTACCTTCAGCCTCCCCCTTTTCCCGCATGTGAAATGAGCTATATATGTGGGTTACTCCGGCTTACTAGGAACTAACCAGGACCCACTCCTGTTTGCCAATTGAAACATCAGACAGCTGCCAGAGGTGAGTCCTTTATTGAGGCCCAAATTCTATGGATTGTGGCACAAAAGTGCCAAAGACTTTCATGCGATAGAGAAAGTAATAGTAATCGTACATTTCGGGCGGATATTCCACACGAAAGGCTATGGCGCTGAGGGATATGGGAACGGTTTTCTGTAAAATATATATTATAATTTAGAATGGGGAAGGATAGTGTTAGTATATTACCTCATCTACTTTGTGATAGGTTAGGTTATGCAGCCAATTGATATGATCGTAGCCATCTAAGAACTGATGATCCATGTTAATGGGTATAAAAGTCTCGTGTCCAAACTCATCTCTACTGTCCACGATGGTGGCATTCACATGGCTGAGACACCGATTTACCTCCAGACCCTCAGTAAAACCCTCCAAGTGAAGGCAATGCGTGTTATTAGGTTCTTTTGATGCCATGGCATAGCGCCTTAAAGCCTCACGACTGATCACATAGCCACTTTTGGCATAGACAAAGGGCTACGTATAGTTAATATTATACAAAATATTATTTAATGTGATTACTTGATTCCCCTTTGACGAGACTCACCTCATGCGTATAAATATTCTCGAGTTCGTAGCCAAAGTAGATCGCTTGACTAGGCAAATATTTCCTTCGGTCTATCATATACCGGAGATTCTCTAGAACCACAAAGCTGTAGGTGGGAAAGTACTTCAATAGCAAGCGAAAAATTTCTCTTTTTGTCTGTTTTTGCTTAATAATAATTCTCATTCTTAATTCACGTCACAAAATCGTGCATATCAATAAAAAACCATCACTGATCCGCTGTGCATACAAACGCCCAATGCAAATATGTACAAATGTTATATAGCCAAATTCGATGTGAGTCTGGGTCTCTGGCAATATTCGTAAAGGAAAAAACACTAACTAAGCGTGGAGCGAAAGGCAAACAATTGCCATTTAGAAAAATAAGAGAGAAAAAAAACCGTGTCAACAACATGGCAAGATCCGTTTTTGAATGAATCGTGGACACGCCAAGCAAACAAAGTCCAAGTTCAAGCCGCAAATGAGTGAGGCAAACAGAGTTGGCTAAAATCGAAGAAAAATAAGGCAGGGAAAATAAAAACAAAACAAAAAGTGTGGAAGAACATAAACATTTCGGCCAAGATATCAGTAATTGCTTTAAGGTGCTATATAGTACTTATATTTAAAGAGGGGTAAATGTCAAAAGTCTCATATTTAATATGATAAATAAAGAATTCTCCTTGAGTTGTCCCATAAAACGTGAAACTTTAGTGACAATTACCGCAGACATAAAGTTTTAATTGCCGTCAAGTCAAGTTATCAAGTCATTTCAACGACGATTAAGCAGAGAATAAATATTCCGATTTGAATTCAATCGATTTTGTAATATTCAATGGCTGGTGTTGACAACGCACTCAATAAATCCAAATTATGTGTGACAGCATAAATTAGGGAAAACTATTTCCATTGACAGCCATCCGGCACACTTAATTGACCCCAAGACACGCACTATTTTCCAACTCCCGATAATGCACACTCTATATTAATCAATAGGAGGAAATTCCGACACTTATATAGCCACTAATGTGCCATATAGTAAATAGATTTATTTAATTGAATTGCACTTTTAAAAGTGCAAAAATTCAAAACAAATTGATAAGCGATTATATGAGCCAAATCCGTGATTGACAGCGTAACAGAATGACCCACATTTGATGGCCTCCGATTGATGCCTGTCTATAAATGTCTCTATAAATGATTGGTTTCATATTTTTATATATATTTCCATTAGACTTAGCCTCCTTTTGTATGTGGGAAATGAATGGGGAACACATTGGGATAGGGTTGTGCCCAAGCATTCATTTGTCAGGTTATCAGCATAATCTAATACAAACTATGCTAATGGAATGATCGGGAAACCATGGGAAAATTTCTGCTCCGAGCTGAAATTTGTCCAAATTATGACGAAGAACCTCCCCGGAGAGCAATCAGGCGACTTATATACACACAGGGGGAATATATACTATACCATTGTGTTGCCCCTACAAAAGACAGATAAACTGCCGCCGCCTTAAGAAGATACTCGCACTTCCTTGCCGCATTTTCCTCGCTGCCCCGTTTCACCGATAAAGGAAACTCTCTCCGTGAGCCAAAAAATAAAAACCACAAAGAAAAATCGAACGACAATAGAACGGAACCGACCGGGAAAGCGATGGGGATGGGGAAAACGGGAACCTAACATAAACGGGACACATCTGACAAGAACCAACTCAGATCCCCGAAAAACCCAACTCGAGAGCACAAACAAATACTGCCGAAGGCTGACTGATAACTTTATCAATGAAAGAAGTCAAAATATGTTGAGTGAGGCGGCCACCGAACTCGGGGCTCATAAAAAAAATAAACAACACGAGTAAGTAATAATGCACTGAGAGAAAATCATTCCCTTGATGGAAATTGTATCAAAACAAACGGAAAAATCAAAAATATGCATGCATCACTTGGAAGAAAATAAAACCATAGATTACAAACAAAACCTTAGATTCTTAATGGCTTGGAAAAATGTGTTTCCCTTAAAAATAATATAAATTAAACTACTTAATATATAAAATATAAATTTATAGCAAATCTTACTTAATAAATTTGTAATAAAATTCCTATTTGATTATATAACTTAAGGTATTTATGCTTTCTTACATAAAAATTGTATTGTGAAAATATCTAAATACATCTTGTAAACTCAAACAATTAGGGAATTTTACAAACATTTCATTTTCAATTAAACTACCATTTTAACAACCTTTTCCCCTATTTTCTCTCTGTGTAAAAGCAACAATCGAATGCTTAAAATACCATAACAATATGAAGGCGATAAAGGCGACATGACAAAGAACTCATCGGCAATTTACGACTGCGTTGAGCAATTCAAATGAAGTTATGATCTGGATAGGGATGGGAAGCGATCGGTGGCAGAGTCCCCAAATCTCACCTTGAGGGCTCCACGCGAAGAAACCAATCCACTTTGTCGCCGTAAAACAGAAAGGCATGCATCAGCCCTCCATGGACCAGGGTCCAGGTCTCCGTGGCGTTTACCTCGGCCACGTAGGGCTCCAGTTCACTGTCAATGTCACCGCTCACAAAGAGCAGCACATTGCAGTGCTTGCCCCAGGTGCGCTTCACATACTTGGCCGTCTTGGGATTGAAATAATCATAGGGTATCATGCAGAGTATCCTGATGTCATGGTACAGGGGATCACCCTCTGATTTAATATCCCCTTTCCTGGGGTTACTTTCGATGGCGCTCATGTTGAAGTACAGGCTGATCACCAAAAACAACATCAAGACCACGAACAGTCCATAATAGACACGTCTGTGGGAAGACATAGCTCGCAACTGAACTAAAATTTAACTTCACTCCACAAAAAATTGGTAATACTTAATTTTAGATAAGACATATTATCAGCCAATAGTTAGATAAACCCTCTACGTCTCTTGAGGTTCGATGTGCACTCAAGCTTGTCAAGTTCTCTGCGGAAGTCAGCGTTTTAGCCAGCTTTTGTTTATGGTTAAGCGATTTTCCAATGGGATTAGAGGAAGCAAAAATTCTCTACTCTAGACTGTTCCTATAATTAAACATTAATTCGGTTCTTATTTTTATTTCTGCGCAAAAAAATAATCTTGATTCTGCGGTCGTTGGCTTAATTTGCAGCAAAACAAAGCCAAATTGGTGAATGGTTTGACGATTGCATGTTTGCTTTTATTAGTTAATTAAAATATATTTGTTAAGCTAACTCGATTCGTTGGGCAAATTAAGTGTAATTACACGATTGGTTAGCTGCCGAGAGCATAGTTGTGATAAGATTATCGCTGCTCTGATTGCATTTTAGTAATCCAATCGGGGGTCAGCATCATCATCAACATTGTGATTAGCTAATTCAAATCATTTGGGAAACATTTAAACCCTTCTACTAAATAGCTACAATTATATTAAACTGTAATGCCAGGCAGAGAGGGTTATAAAATGTAAATGTCTCCTTGGTTTTACTGCATTTCTGTTTAAGAGAGATGGATACACAACAACCTGCTGCTTCGAAATCTCTTCCAGGCCAAACAAACATTAAGTTACAAAATAAAAACCTTTGGCCCATAAAATTAAACCGCAGCCAAATACGCAGAACAGGCGAAAAGACAAAAGGAAAAACAAATTGTTAGGGGGAAAAACAGGCTAATCTCGTGGCGCGAGCTTATCAGGAAAACAAACCTGCAGCAAGCAACCCACTTTTTATATGTATCCGCATCTGTGGATGTGGATGTATCTGTATCTGCGTCTGCATCTCCATCTGCATCTGTAACCGCAGTAGCGGGCTGCTGCGCGAGCTCCCAAACCGACTTTCAGTCAAATAATCACACTGAGAAAAATCATGCCTGTTCTTCTTGACTTTGTGAGCATTTCAAATTGAGTTCTATGACAAAAACATATTTTTTAAATTGATGCCTGATCGATTAATACCTTATTTGAAATGCCTAAAATATGATTTTAATATATTTCTCTCTGTGCACACCTTCAATCCCAAATCCCATTCCCGGTCCCGGTCCCAAATCCAATCCGATCCCCCAACCGCTGCACTTTGATGTTCCTGTGATGGCAGCGCCCAAGATAGAAGCAGTTAGCTCGGCGCAGTTAACTCGTTCGCTTGGCCGTAGTTTTCCCGCTGGGGTTTTATGAGCCGGGTTCATGTCCACAGTACCAGACTATCTTGCAGCATGCCCATAACTTTGAATCATACTACTTTTATTTGCATTTTTATTTGTTTTCCTTCAGCTTCTTGGAACAGTGCTCCCTCCTCCAACTTTTGTTTACTTATATTTTTTTTTATGAAGATAGAATTTAATTTTGACTTCGTTTTGCTTTTGTTTCGAGGTAAATACTTGGCTTGAATTTAGCATAAACCTCCACTTGAGATTGTTGTTATAAAAATATATATTTTTTTTGCTGAATTTTCAGATTTAACCACAGAATACGTTCTGTCAGTTACTAATTCGCATTCCATGCTTGACCTAATCTTAAATTGCCTTTTCATGCGGCTCTCGAAGCCAAGCCCAGGCACAATCAATTTATTGTTATTCTTTATTGAATTCCAATCACAAAATTCTAACAATTTTCTCGAACGAAAATTGAGTTTGTATTTTGTATATTTTTATTTTTTTTTCTGTTGCCTTGATAGGTATGTGGCAAAACTACAGCCTCCCAATTTATATCTTTTCATGGTTTGTCGGATACCAGGCGCGCAGAGCTCCGATACAGATAATTTATCTATAAAAAGCTTTTAATTTGTCGCTATCTCTGGCTGTGGCAAAGCTTTTACTACACTCCACTATATATATCTACATATATGGAAAACACTTTTTGAGCAAATATTTTCACAAGCGCCGCATTCTCGCTTGCCATTTACAATAGCAAACACATCAAATTGCAAAATCCTCGCCTTGGCAGAGGCTGCTGCTGCTGCTGCTGCTGCCTTTTTATTTATTGCTGTTTTGTGTGCATTCTTTATTTATTCTCAGTGCTGTTTTCAAACCTTTCATTCACCTTTGAGTTAAAATAAAAGCCGGGTAAATAACGCAGCATCAGTTAGCGATGATGTTTGCTCAAAGTCTAAAGGGAATTTAACGCATGACATTTAACAAAAAAAAAGAAAAATAAAAATAAATAAATAAAAAGCTCCGAAACTGGCACGGCAGGTAAATAGATTTCAGGCAGTGTGTGACTCTTAATAAGAATCTCAGCAGAGCATTGGTAAACACTTAACAATGCTATAATCCCTGGTAATCCACCTTGAAACTATCTCTTCATATTTAAATAATTTTCAATAAATTTTAGGTCATTGGGCTTAACTGAAAAATTTAAATATTGCCTCAGGGCTGTTTACACAATTGTTATAGTATTTTTTTTTTGTTTATTTTTCTCGAGGCTGAAAGCCAATTTAAATATTATGGCTTGTTTGTGTAATATATATATAGTTTTTACAACGCGCCTGGTTTGACCAAACGTGTTGACCCCATAAAAATATTTATAGGAACAGACAAAATGTTCACATTTGGTGACCGTTTCGTCGAACCGTTCGGGCTTGCCAATTTTTAATTTAGCCTTTGTTTTTTGTTTTTTTTTTTTTTTTTTTGGTATCGGTCTTAGCCGCCTGCACAAAAAGTGGGTCAAATGTTGCGTATGACGCTGTGCTGCCTTTGGAGCCGGCGGCTGTTGGCCAACCGGTTTCGCTTTCAAACGTCGGCGGCGTTTCGTCTGAGCATATCCGAGTATCTTCCAGATACAGCAGCCTCAACTTCGACTGGGACTCCAGTTTGAGCCACGATTTTTTGTATTTTTTTGGCGCTTAATTGAAAATTCATTCAGCCAAGTCAGCGAGCTTAAACGTGGGCTAATGTGCATTTTATTAATAAATTGTCCGCTTCATTAGCTCGGGGTTAGGCCTTCTGCCCCGGCAACCTGCAACTTTCACCAATGGATATGCAGATGCATCTGCATCTGCATCTGCATCCGAATCCGATGGATGGGCTTTTAATAAATTGCCCTTTGGTTGCGCTTTCTCGGCGAAGTCAGCGTCAGAGTTCGAGCTAATTATGTTGTTTATGTTGTATAATATTTTGATGTGCGCGATATACACATGTTTTCGTGGCCGCATCGCCGTTAAAGCCGGCAATGCAAATGCTAATGGTAATAAAAATTCAAATAAAAATGCAAATATAAAAAAAAAATACAAATGAAAATATAAATAAAAGTAAAAAATGGACGTGCTTTGGAGCCGCCAAGGTGAAAGCATAAACAAAGGGGAATCATTGGCAAATGTGCCACTGGCAATTTCCTTTCATAACCAATCGGGGCTTTAACCCATTACACCTGGTAATTAGCATGCGTAACATAAAAGCCAATACTAAAACTCATTAGCAGCAATTACAGGTGTGCACTGGAATAATTTGTTTGAAATGCCATAATATCAATGAAATTATATGACAGTTCTAAGGCGCCTCCGTAATACGCAGCTACACGACAAAAAGTGTTTTCTTTTATATCATTTTGAGTCATATAAAAACTGCATTTCTAAATGTTTTTTTATACATAATAAATAATTTATATATAAGTCTCTATAAGTAACTGCATTTCTATATGCTTTAATATAGACCATAAATAATTTCATCTATTGCTATGAATTATGAATTAAATAGAAATTGAGTTGTAGGAGCTGAATATTTAATTATATTTATTCAGGAATTTTAAGCGTATTTTAGTTGACTTTCAAAGTATATTATTTTATTTCTCTAAGAAACTAATATAGTTATTTTTTTAACTACTTTGGAATATGCATATATATATATATTTCCATAAAACTTTACTATTAAACCTGTCGCTGGAAAATTACCTTTTTATGGCCTAGCAATTATTTATTGGTTTTGTTTATTATGTTGTCATTATTATCTTGATCATATTGTCTTGATTTATTGTGAATTTATTATTAAATATAAAAATATATTGTTGATTAGCGTTTTCAAAGGAGTGAATTAATTAAACTTTGAATTAGTTAACGCTATTAGGTATTCAAACACTGTATATACATTTTATTTTATTTAAAAATACTTTGTAGAATTTTTTATATATTTCTATAAGGTTTCAATATAAAACGCAATTCTAAATATTTTTGGTAACTAACAGAGAGCAATTTGTAGTTTTCTTCTCTGAACAGCAGCTTGCTTTCGATATGGAACTGGAACGTGAGGGGATTACCTGAGCGAGTGACCACGCGTTCCAGGTTGGAATTTTTTGGCATTGTTTCTGCCGTGCGTCCAAAATCGCCTAATGAAACGATTTGTACACATTGTGGCTAACTGGCAAACTGGCAAATCGGTGGGCGTGTTTTGGCCAAGCTTTCCGACCAAACTAGAGGATAAAATCCATAGATCATTCGAGAGAGAGAGAGAGTGAGTGGCTTTTGTTTAAATATTTATAGATTCCAGCCATGAGGCTAAGTTAGTTAGACGTCGCATCGGGGAATATGTCATAAACTGTCAAATAAACTAAAAGCGATTGTAAATCACCCAGACAATTGCAATTAATAATTATTGTTTTTGCATAAGCCCTCACAACTGTTTGCAGGTGAGTGAAACTTCACTCACTATTCCCACCGATATGCAAATAATTCAGCCAAGAGGTTATTCCCCGGAACCGTGACTACTGTCAAATGCAATTCTGCACCCATTTCACACTTTTCCAGTCACGGATCAACCATAAGCGATCACCAATCACCGTTTGGCGACCGGCGATCGCTGGTCGTGAGATAAATAACATTTATTGCGGTCGCATAAATGCAATTTATTCGCACTCTGCCATGTGGATTTCTAGTTAGTTGTCTGTGATTTGTTTACCCATTCAAATGGTAATAACAATAATAACGAAGCACGGAAACGGCCAGTATCTATAAATACTGCCCGGCCGTTGATAATGCATTATTATTGTGATAAAAAACAACAGTCACATGGCGGCAAAGAGCGACAAATCCATTGCAATGCCATAAATAAATTTCCATAGAATTCATTGCATTCGCTGATGTCGATAGCGTAGATAGCACTCTGGATAGTAACTCACTTGTTCAGGTTAATCAGACGCTATCTCAGCTGGGATGGAATGCAAAATAAAATGCAATGTTTTAAGCATGGAGAAAAACGGCGAAAATATGGAAAAACTCTCGGTTGCCGAGACCTACCACAAGCCGTATTGCCTTTGGACGGAGACTATACACGTTTTCCGGCACGGGAGCAGAGTCACGTCCAGCGATGCCAGGAAAGCCGTGTTCAAGATCATTTATTATGTCTATTGTCTTCCAGTACCAAGTTTCAATACCAATCCGAGCGAGGCGATTTGCATACCTACACATGGCTTTGCCAGCTTAGCATGGCGAAATTACAATTGCACAAATGCTGCTCGGTGGCAATAGAATAAGCTATCACGTCCCCGGCTCAATGTCAAATCGAACTGTCTCTATCTGTCCATCTATCTGCATCCATCTACCCATCTATCTGTATCTAGCTATCCAGCCAGCCAGAGCAACTATCTCAATCCGGCGGATGGCTGTTGGCTATTTGTAAAGCTCAACAAGAAACGTGGGGCAAGTCCCGTGGCAAAAGGATTTGTATGCCATCTGTTCGTGGCGTCAATCAAATCACTTGCTGCTGCATCAATGAATCAATTTGAATGCCAACTGATTGATGGCAAAATAATAATCAATGCAAGTGCGACAGATGGAGCGAATCACAGCGACGGACAGAGACAGTTTAAGACTCGTTTTAGTTTGTTAAATTCATATATAATTTATGTGGCCTACTTAACTCTAATGACAATAGGGAAATCAGTGTTACATTAAGTACAATTTGTTGTCGGTGTTTAGTAACGTCTTTTGATAATCACAGCGCTTAGTTTAGTTGCGTAAACTGTTGAATGCATCTCTTGAATGTATCTCGCCAGCATGAACAAACGAAAATATCACAGTTGGGCTCGGTATCCATGAGATATCCATGGGGGCTTCACCGCTTGACATCGTCTTTCGCCTTGGCTTTCTTCTTCTCATCAACGGTCTTGTAGGAGCTGCCGAATACCTCCGCATAACTGGGCACAATTGGCATCAACACAAAGTTTGGCTTAGTCTCGCACGTGGGCGATGTTGCTGCTGCGGCTGTTGCTGTTGCTGCTGTTGCTGTTCCCAGTGTTGCTGATGTTGCTGATGTTGCATTTGCTGGAGTGGCTGGCAGCAGCGGCATTGTGACCTCACACAGCTGTGGTGGAGGTGTTTGCTGGCTAACCAAGCTCTCAACGCTGGGCGGCGACTGAGCAGGCAACTCTTGGATGTTACTGCTGCTCCTTTCCTGCTTATTGAACACATTGAACACACTCGGATAGACAATCAGGCACGATGACTGCGGCGACTTTTGCAGCAGCTCGAGGGCCGCCTCATAGCTGGGCAATCCCGATACCAGCGTGTACTCCGGCACCGGATCCTCGGCCTCCGGATGCAGCTTCAGCGCCTCAATGTCCACAATGGTGCACTGCGTCGAGCCATTTGCATTGTTGCGATCTGCCAAGAACAAAGAATAATTAATTGTTTATTAGTTGCAAGCATTTGGAGTGCAGTTGGAGGGGGGGGTGGGGAAATGCAAGTGCTTGGAGATTAATGGAGAGACCTCGACCTAGTTGCAATATTGTTTTCTGCTCGCATTTGTTTTTCCCTTACTTTTCAGTGTCATTAACTCGCTGAAATATTTTCTCTGGCATAATTGCCTTGGCACCACTTTCGAATTGAAGGTAGTTGAATTTCACTTTTCGCATTTATTTTTTCACTGCTGACAATGTGCTAATTTTCTCAGAGATTTTGAATTTGTTATTGAACTTCTGAACTGACCAAACACATTACGTTTTACAACCTCGGTTAGGACATGACTCGAAGTGAGTCATTAGCTAATGACGACGGAGAAGCACTTAAGTGCGGCACAAAAAGATTTCCACTTCTAATGGAGTATTTCCTTGATCGTATATCTGCTAACCTAATTTCCAGCATTAAATGTTTTATGGCGAGGCCTCTCCCATAAAAACTGTGGAATTTTTGCTGTTGATATTATTTTTGGCTAATCGGACGCCACACACACTCGATAAGATTCCAATCTCACTCAGCACTTTGGGGTTTTCTAATGCGAAATACTTACAATTACGCTTCCAGGTTCGGAACTGATGGTACAGGAAGCAGGAGCAGATGCAGAATACCATGGAGATGAGGATCAGGGTGAAGACGATGCCAATCCACACCTCGTTCATGAACTTGTCGTACTCCAGCTGCTGCTGCAGTTGATCCACACTGCTGCTGTCCAGCACCACACGGTTGGCCAGATCGAAATCCATGATCTCTTCCGCGTTCCGGGAGCTGGAGTTTCGGGCGGGCAGATGATGCTTCAGCTGTATCGAGCTGAGAATCTGAGCTCCAATTTGCTTTAAAAAGTCACTATTGGCCAGGGCGTCGAGGGTGCTGATGGTGGGCGTGGAGGAGGCCTCTACAACGGGGGAACTGCGTCCGCTGGTGAGGATCTGTTGGGCGGCGGCGCCGGCGTAGTGATCGAAATGCAGGTCGTGCGACAGCTCGTAGTTCAGTGCGCGCGGCAGGCCCTCCATGGCTGGCTTTTATATGTCGCTTCTGTAAGATAGCTATCTCCCGGGTATCCGTATCTGTGTCGGCACACTTTCACTGTATCTTGCGGATCGTTCTTAATCTCGTTTTCCCTCCTTTGCCTTCAATCTTTTCAGAGCAGAAACAAGTCCGGCTAGCTCTAAGTCCACAAACAAACTGAACGCTGAATAACGATTTGTGATCCGGCTAACGATCCGGCGATCAGCCCAGCTCAACGCGGTTTCACTCAAGAGAGCGGGCAGAGAGAGAGAGAGAGAGCGAGGGCCAGAGCGGAAGATAGCGAGTGAGAGCTGTGGTCTACCAGGCCAAGATCACTCCCTCTCACGCTGCTGCTCTTTTACTGCTCCGCGCCACGCACCGCTGAGAACGTTCTCTTGCCGAAACAATCTTGTAATTCTCCGGAGCGTATCTTTTGTGCTCCCACAGACAATGCCTCGAATTATGGTACCATAATTGGCGTTACAAAGCGGCGCACATGTTGCTCAGGGAGGCGAGAGGAGAGAGAGGTACCTCGTAATGGTAAGGGAGGATCACGGAATAGAAGAGCAGGAGCAGGAGCTGGAGAAGGAGAAGGAGCAGCATCGATCTTCATTTCTCAGTCGGTCTTTTCTTCTGCTGACTCTTCTCCTTCTTCTGCTTCACTCACTCTCCTTCTTCTTCGATTACGGATCGGTCTGCGAGGCAAGCAAATGACATATCTTCAGTTGCTTACACTCACAGAAAAGGGAAACTATAAGATATTAGATCATTTCGTCACTGAAAACACTCCTAAAACTTACAAAATAAATATTTTTATATAAAAATATATTAAAACGTTGTTTATACATAAGCCTTGAGGCTTACTATAGCTAAATAACTGGAATATACTAACTTATTTCTTTAACTTAGATATCTTTCTTAAAAATATCTTCACTTTCCTACAAATTTGTAAGTATCTTAACGCTGAATTACTAGGCTATACTAACTTAATTCTTTAACTTAAATATTTGCCTTAAAAATATCTTAAATTTCCTACAAGCTTGTAAGTATCTTAACTGTTGGTTATTCTTTTTTAAATTCTTCAAAGCACTTTCTCTTCTCTGGGTGTACGAACAACTCTTGGTTCTTCTTACTTTTCTTTGTTGTTCTTTTTTTTTGGGGGAAGAAGAGAAATTATTGCTGTAGGATATAATGTGTTTCTGTTGTTGTTGTTGTTCTTGCCCAGCTCCCGCCCGAAGGCCCCTTATTTTCCCCTCTCTTCTTCTGCCAAAGTTTTAAATTACAGCTACGAGCAGATATCTTATTTCGGGCAGCAATTTTGTGGGCGACGCGCTGATCACCTGGCTTTGGGTTGATCACTTTTTGGCGATAGGCAGCAGCAGCAGGTAGGGTTAGGTTAGGATCCCGGGCCCTGGGAATGTATAAAGGGGGATTGGCACTGGCAGGAAGGTTCGAATAGTTGCCAGAGTTGACCATTTATGGGATTGATGTGTGTGTAATTGAAGGATTCTCATCCACGAAGGGAGACAAGGATAAAGGATCGAATATAAAGATTATCCTTGCAATCAAAGAGATGCAGAGCTGGGTATGACATAATCTTAAGGCTTAAGATGAAGTTGCCAACAGGATTATCCCTTTGAGATTTTCATTGGAACATGGATTTATTGCCAAAGAAGAATTTTGTTTTTATTCGAATTTAAAAAAATATATATATGAAATATATATCAGACAATGTATTAATTGTTGTATTTAATATTTACTTTAAATATTTTATTATGTACAAATATTATTAGCCTCAAGAAAACCCTCTTCAACTCTCAAATATATACCAAAATTTCATCCCATTATCATCCCTCTATAATTCTGCCAACATGTTGTCTGGAATCCCTTGTAAAGTAATACATTTTCAAAGCATTTCCCTGGCCTCTCACAACAGCCCAATAAATCAACTAAAAATTCTAGAGGTCTCCCCCAATAATTAACCATTAAGAGAGCCCCGTCCCTTCCAATCCCCCTTCGATAAAAATCACATAAATACAAGCACCACTCACAACAAGCGGGATAAGATCAGCATCCAAAGATGAGGGAATATGGACAAGAAATTGCCTTTTCAACAAGAAGACAGCCTCGTTGCAATTCACAAAAGGGTTGCCTATGGTCGGATTCGGGATGAGCTCATTGAAGAAGAAGCCGGGAACCGGCCAGTAAGTGAGCAATCCCTATCAAGATGGGCTAATCTCGTCGAGGAAATGAATCAGCAGAGGCTGCACACAAGATTAGCTGGATGACGATTTTGCAGTTCACCCGGGGCGGGGCATTCTTGGGTTAACTGGTGGCTAACCCCAGACCATAGACCCACATAAGACACATCCCCTGACCCACCTATACTTACGCCAGGTATGCGGTTCTTTTGCAATCAACTGTCAGGGACCGTGAGAAGAGACAATGGCAATTTAATTAAGCAGGCTAACGTCTCAGTCTTAGCCCTCCTTTTGGTTGTCTTCAGGGGTCTTCTACCTCCTATCCGGGGTAGTTCGGTAGTTCTGCGGGACGCTTTCTTCCACATTGTGGTCTTGTCTTCGCGCCGCTTTCTTTTCCTTTCTTTGCACGTCGGCTTAGTTGACCGACTTGGGCCAAGTAGCTTTAATTTAAGACCCTAATGAGCCATTTAGGCATTCTGGGCTTTGTGTCTTCAATGCCGACTACTGTGTGTGTGTCTGTCTCTCTCCGAACAAAAGTTAAATTAATGAGTCCACGGCCAGTTGGAGTCTTTAGTCTTTAGTCTTCAGTCTTTAGTCTTTAGTCTCTGGTGTTTGGTATTTGGTCTCTGGTCTCCGGTCTTTTTTGGGGCCTCTTTTCCGAATGCGGGTGATGGCCCAACCAATGCTCTGATGCTGATAAAGCAGCTTAATTTTTCACTGACTACCCGAGATCGTGGTGCTTTGCATAATGCAGCTACAGATTTTTACATAGTTTATTAATTTTTCAGTTTTCGGCTTAGGTATTTCACCGCACCGCTTCTGACACTAATAAATCGGCTTAAATTTGATCTTGAGCGGTGAATTTCTTGATTCCCCGCCCAGCTAAAGGGCATTTTTGTATCTCGGGGGTTACTTACTATGCATATGTGCGTGCATTATTGATGATGCAGACTGACCTTTGCTAGAATTCGACCCCAAGCATCCACCGAACGAGCCCCAGAGTTATGCTCCATCTTATGAGCAGTGATTTAAGTGGTTTCACTTTAATTATATAGGAAATACTGGGTCGAGGAATTAGTTTCAATCGAGACATTATGACGTATTTAGTTTGTTGTTATTTCTCTGTATTTTTTTAATGGAAAAATGGCAAAGTAATTTTTTTAAATTACTGCCAGACAGCTTGTAATTACGTTTTAATGGTTACGTTTATGTGGGAATAACATTGTCTTTAGTGGATTATCAGCCTTTAGTTGTGACGCATGAAACTTTGAAAACTATTACTGATAAGAGTCTAATTTTAAAGCCTTTAAGATGCGTATTATTGTTTATTTTGTATTAAAAAGTGCGTGTTTCGGGAGATAATTGAAAAATATGTGTGCGTCACTTTGTACTAAACAAGGAAGTAAGGAAACTTTGGGTAGTCGAAGTTTGTATACCCCTTGACTTGGAAAACGATCTTAAGTAAGCCTAAAAAGCATTGTTTTCAACTTGAGAAGACAAATTGTGCAAATTAAACTTCAAATATAACAAATATCTGGATTTATAGCAAAAATTCTTACACAATTGCTTTAAATAAAAGGAATTTTCAATTCATTTTTTAATAATAAATAAATGAAATACCTTTAATGCTAATTTCCACTTTAGTATTGTTATTAAATTTCCCTTTTCTTAATAAATTCAATTTCCAGCTGAAACCCATGCTCAGGAGCAATCAAACCAGCAATTAGCATCTCGGCAGGACTCACTTAGCGCCTGGGAACGAAACCTCTTTGCTATATGACACTCACTTCCTTTTAACTCTAATTGAGTTGTAAATTCAACCCTCGATTTTTGGCATACATCTAAATTCGAACTGATTTCCATATAATTACGGGACCGCTCTAATTGAGTGATCAGGAGCAACATGATGGACGCATCAGTTGCACAGCTCTCCGGGTTCAAGGGAATGCCAGCCAGGACCTCGAGGCAGGAGTTCCAGAAGAACGAAGGACCGAAGGAACCACCCGCAGGGGGGCCGAGGGGCCATAAAGTCAGGACATCCTGCCGGGCAACTAGAAGCACTTGTCCTGCCCTCCACTCTGACTTTTTCTCACCCAGCCAGGGGCGCGTTGCTGGATGTGTGCTCGTAGTTGTATCTGTAGCTGTTTCTGTATCTGTATCTGTATCTTTGCCTTATTTTTTCCATTTGTTTCCAAGCTCAGCAAGACGCAATGCAACCAACTGAGCTGTGACGGCGAAGGAGAACCGGCAACTGGGAACGGAACGGGATGGCCAGGTAATTGCCGCAGTTGTCGGGGGGCAGCGATGCGAGGCATTTGTCACATGGACCGAAGCCGAGACGTGCCGCTGCCATGGGAAAGTCATCCCATCCAGCAGTTCCCTAATCTGTGATATAGGTCATGCAACCCTCAAGGTTCCGAGTAGGTTCCATCGCTCCTAGGCTCCTAGGCATTGTCTCTGGTCCCTTTGTCCGTATGTGTGTGTGTCTATCTCTCTTATGGATTCGTGGAAATTACGTGTTAGCATGCCAGCTATCCTTTTCATATTCCTATGCCCAAGTAGCTTGGGCCCATTATGTTCTGCATCTGAAGACAACAAGTGCAGCGTTGAGTGCGCCTTTTATTCCAGGCACAATTAAAAACGCAGTTGTGCATGCAGTTTGGCTTGGCCACCACAGCAGCAGGTGGAGGAGGAGGAGCTCTAGGAGCTCAAAGTCGGGCTCAAGTTTACCCGGCTAAGTCTATTTCATAGCAGCTAAGCTCCCAACTCCAACTCCGAGTGGTCGGCACCCACCCATTCAATGTCAATGAACCGCAGTTGTAATGTTTATACGCCCATCACAGTTACAACAGATACGGATACAAGCTACAAGTGCAGTGAGAAAAATATCTTAGAAATGTATCTCAGCCTAAGATTAACCTCGAAGATATTATGTATATTATTATGACTTTTCTATACTGTAATTACTTATAAATGCCTTTTCTTTACAAGAAGTAACCCCCGAATTTATCTCTCTGCAGCTGTAGATAGAGATACAAACACACTCCAAAGTTGTCCACCTTCCGACGCTGTCGTTGCTTGGATTTTTTACTTTATTTGTTTATGGTTTTGCCGTCTGATTATCTTGGGCGCGTTTTAGCCTCAAGTTCGTTGCGCTTGGCCAGACTTCAGTTCACTTCACTCTCCCAGAGCCACGGGCTCCTCCCATGTAGTACTTATGATGTTATTCCATTTTATTGTCGTCGTCTTCGGAACCTTTCCCCATCGCACACCGGCGGCTGTCAATGTTTTTTTGGTTTTTTGTTGGTTTATCGCTCCAAAGGTTCTCTATACAACAATTGATTGAACATTATTAGCACTCAAGCATAAATTTGTTCGACATTCTCGACAGAGTTAACTGGCTTCAAAGTTCGTAGGGGGAAAACCCTCTGGAAGAAACAGCTGTAGATCTTTAGATAGATTCAACATGTAGATACTTTTATGACCCATTTCAGATACATTCAGCCTTATGATAGATTGGGTGAATGTAAACAAATGCTATATAATGTATGGCTAGTTAAAGTGTTTCTAAATAATTCACAAACAACAAGACTAAGTAAATCAATAAAGACACAGTCTAATATTATAATTGCACAAACTATACCCGTATATAATCAGCTAAAACTATAATTTAATCAATTGCATTTGCATATGAAACCCATCAGGCTTTATTGAAGACAGCTGCCGCCGGCGGCACAGTGTGGGATCTGTTAATAGACCCATCGACCCACAGACCTTTAACATCGATTTTCCCTCCTCACCGTTGTTGGGGGAGAGACTTATCAATTAACCTTAATTTCGCACTCGGCGCCCAGCCGATTTTCTCTTCTTCCGATTTCCACTTAAGCCTCGATTCATTCTCGATTTCTCGATTCTACTGACCCCAATTGGTTTCGTCAGACCCTTCGATCAATAAACAAATTTTTTATTATTGATTATCGTGTCGTGGTCATGTTGGGAAACTCTTGCCAGCTCTCAGGCTTTCCTATTCCTTATCGTGGGCCTCTTATCAAATGATATGCAAGGTGCTCCCGGAAAGAGGGGGGATTGATGGACTCGGGTAATTCATCAATGCACTCTCTCTGTTTTTGGGGCTCCCCTCGGGCGGCTTGTAGCCCTTGTCATTATTGACATTACAAATGTTATTGATTGTCGAGTTTTCTTCGCTCAATGCCTTCGATTCGGTTTTCATTTGCGCCTCACGAAATCGAAAGTACATGTTAATTATTTCCACACACCTGCATTCATCGGGGACCTCCGCCGATCGATTTCCATTGATAAGGGCATTACTTTTCGAGTGTCGCTGGGGGAAAACAAAAACAATTTCCCTGCCCCACTGCTTTTCGTGTCAATCAGGCACCGGGAAAGAGTTCAGTTAAAAATTTTTGTATATATATATTTTTTTCTTGTGTTGACATTTCTTGCCTCGTCAATGTTGCATGCAAACAAGTTGGGGAATATTCAAGGGAAAGGGGTCTTAAGTTGGAGGAGTCGCTCCACGACCGGCGACAGTAGCATTACAAAGCATTTGATTTTCAGCTTAACAATTCTTGGAAATGTCACTCTCGGTGCTTTGTTTTTCCTCTCTGTGCATTTTGGCCCCTTTTTAGATTCACTTTTTCTTGATTTTTTTTTTAGATGTCAATAAATTGGTTATTGGGGCATTTGAAAAAGGGGACTTGAATGGTTTGTTAGCTGCTCAATGGCAGCTGAGTGATGTGGCTAAAAGGATGCAACAATCAATGTAGTGAAAGTGAATATGGAAAGCCTTACGATTTTATGAATGAATTTTGAATAGAAAATAAAGAAAAAATATCAATCACCATTTCAATATACGTTTTTTGTATAATTTTTACCCCTTTATTAAATGCCACATTGACAGGCTGAAATAAAGTTGTACATTTTCATATGCTCATCTTATTAAAATGCTCTCCCTCCGCTTAGTTAACGTTAAAAGCAATTAAGATAAGATAATCTCCCATCATTCCGCACTATTTGCATTCGTAATGGGATTTTGCACGCCCCGCTTTTCCGCTTTTCCCCCTTTGCCTTTTCTGCCACTTTTCACACGCTCATCTGCAAATGCTCCAATTAGACACCTTTTACTATATATAGTATATCTAACTAAGTGTATATGTGTAGCCGGGAGTAGCTGTCTCACACCTACGCTAAAAATTAATTGCATGCTACCTTTTACACGCGCACCTGATGGAAATTTATACACGGATTGCCGCTGGCGTTTTTTCAGCTCCCGTCCAAAGCCAAAACTGAAGCGGGGACTGGGTTTTCGCTTATTTAAAGTCCAATCTGCAACAATTCAATTAAGCCAATAACTAAACCAATTTGTAATGGGCTTTAGCTTTTTAGCTACAGCTACGAATTGCGATCACGATGTTGCGGCACTGAGAAAAATTTGCTTAAAATTATACTATAAAATATTTATTTAATATATAAAAGTAGGAGCAAGCTACAGCCTAAGCATGGATTTCTTGCTTATAATAAAAGTGCTTCATAAGTATGTTAATTTCATTATTACAAGCAATTAACTAAGAAATTAATCTCCAGCCAAACCACCTTTTAAATCATAAACAATATGTTTCTATTGCACATATTTTTTTACAGTGCTCTGCTGATGATGAGGAAAATCCACGACTTGGTCGCAAGGAAATGGAAAAGGCCAAAGACAAAGCCTGGCCCAGGCAGCGGCTCCAAATCCAATTAAACTAGTGACAACGACACTGCATCCACTACTAAAAAGGGCAAGTGGCGAGGGGAAAAGCGGGAAATGCTGGTGGTGCGACTT
Source organism: Drosophila bunnanda (assembly GCA_035046265.1). NCBI lineage: Eukaryota > Metazoa > Arthropoda > Insecta > Diptera > Drosophilidae > Drosophila > Drosophila bunnanda. Next base: position 14,490,924 of record JAWNOB010000075.1, read on the forward strand.
CTGGGCGGTTTTCCCAGGGACTGTGTGAAGCTTTCGGGGGCGGTGGGAACGGCGGCAACTGGCATAAAAATTGAATAAAGCGCAATTTCAACTGGACGACGGCGAAGCAATGTGGCCATGTTGCTGCCACCTGCTGACTGCCATGTCTGCTTTACATTTCCACAAAAAAAATACAACCGGCCAAGAACCCGACTTCAAAGCAATTGCGACATAATTAAGTTGACAACAACAGATACAACAACGACAACAAAATAATAAAACACAAAAAACACAACAGCAGCAGTAAGAGAGTAAGAGCAACAGTGGCAGCAACACCAGCAAGCGATTGACACCACTGACCCAGTTACGTGGCTAAAAGGAAAAACTGCGAAAAAAAAACTGGACGAACTGTGAATGCACACAAGCTGCACTGAGGAAAAAATGTATAACTCTTGAAAAAATACAAGAAGAACTTTAAAAAGCAGTAATTTCAATGAGAATATTCATTATTAAAATGATTCCTACAGCTCTAAGATATTTATCTTTACAGGTTACCCAATTTTGGGTTTATTTTTGTTGTTAGATTTTTTGAAAATATTTTTCTTAGTGCACTTCTGGGCCCGGTTAAGAGCCAGGCCGCGTGACGTCGTCGCAGCCGTAGTTTAAAATTGAAAATTAAAATTGTTAGACAGCGTGTCGCGCTGTCGCCTGTCAGTGGCATTTGTTTGAAGCGAATACCCTGCGGTGATATATACACTCCGCCAAAACGGACGGGAAGTGACTTTGACATGGTCTTTGACCAAAGGATCGGGCCAGTTTGAGAGCTGGCAGCCAAACGGGGGGAAGGCTATAAAAGTCGGACAGAGTCGGGGATTAGCTCAACAGTTTGATGAGAGCTGAGAAAGTAAAATAACAAGGAAAGTCAGCTAGCAGAGGAATTTCCTCTGAAGACACATAGTTGGAGAGGGTTTTATGGGGGTAATCTTCAGTCAATAAATGGCTTATACTAACTCTAGGGGCATTTTATTTCAAGTATTTGAAAAGAACAGGCTATGTATCTATAAAGAAATTTAAATACAGAGAGAACATTAAAGAAAATGAGTTGGAAAACTTCACCCCTAGATTACATTTCTTACATTTAATTTCGTAAAATAAATTTTATAAAGAAAATAACTCAAATTCTTGCATTTTTGGCATTTGTTTGTGTTGCAAAATTTTTTTACAGCGCCTTGGCAAGTTCAGCAAACCCAAACTAAACACTTAAGCCACACACATTCTTATTTTTTGGTGGCAGTTTTAACGGGTTTTCCAGCAGCTGGCCGACTGGCTTGTCTGCCTGGCCAGATGCAGGGAGTTGGTAGTTGCCTGTCTGGCTCTGAGCCTGGCCACCCCCTAATACTCCCACCCCCTTTTGGCCATTTTCGCACCGCCATTGTCAACGGCTCGGCATTCGGCTCAGACGGCGGGCGCTTTTAATGTTTGCTCTCAGCGCCAACGACAAAATCCAATTAAAGAAATTATGTTTACATATAAAAATTTATAAAATTAAACCAGAAAAAAGTGTAGAGACAGACACTGCTAACATTTGTGGCAAATTGTTATTAAAAAGCTTAGCAAACAAACTGTTGGACAGACACTTGAGGCATTCACGCCTAAACCACAACGCCGGTGAGATAGTTTTCTAGTAGGATTTTATTTTATTTTGAGACTGAGGAGAGTGCCAAGTGACTTGCCAAGGACCTGCTGACTGCAGGAGTTGGAGGAGTTGGTAATTCCACAATCCACACATGCTTAAGCCCCGAAAGAGAGAGTCCTGGCTGGCATAATTCCTACGAAAACAAGCAACAACAAAGGATACACTTATTCTGTAAGATACCAGATACTATTTAGTGGCCATTGGCATCATATTGTATAAGAAGGAAGTGGGAGACGGCTGCCTCTATGAAAACAAATTGCTCAAATTTCAGGGCACTCGCATTGTATCTTAAGGATACATGTGGGAGTGCAGACTTAAGTGCATTTCGGTATGGATTACACGTGAGCCCGAAGGAAGGATGTGAGATGGACGCAAAGTGGGGCAAAGATACAAATTTGTCCGCTTAATAAGGAAGTTGTTGTTGTTGAGCTCAACTGCCTTTTTTTTATGGGTATGGGGCAGCCCCAGGGAATTGCCCTTGGCAACTGCCTGACAAGTAACATCTTTATCTTTATCTCCATCGCATGATTCAGTTTTCCATGTCGAAGATTAGGTAAAGTTTTGCGTTATCATCAAGTGACGAAATTTGCTTATCTGAAAGTTACATTTTATTTTAATTTGGGATTGGTGATTCACTGGGGATGATGCCAGAAAAAGACTTGAATTTCATCTGATTAAATAAAAATGAAGATACCCAGATATGATTCATATTAAAGGGAATTTTTGGGTTTAAGAAAAATTATTAAATATTTATACAAGACCTAACTAGCCCCGAGAAAATTCCTATGAATAAATATTTTATTTATTATTAATATGCGAATGTATTTAAGCTAAATAATAATTGCTTTTCCAATAATCAATAGCTTATATCCCTTAAGCATACCTATTGTATTTATAATTAATAGAATTTTTAGCCAAGACTCTGTTTGTTTTCTTTAACAAAAGGATTAATGCCCATTAGTTGAATTTATTAGAGTTTCTCCCTTTGGTCTTGCACCTGTAGCAATTCGTTTTCAATTTGCCCTTTGAATCTCAACATAAATTGTATCTCTAATTACGACTCCTGCTCGCCCAATGAGTGACCATTAAAGTGCAGAGGGCAGAGAAGACCATTTTCAAATTTAACTGCCCCACAAAAAATCTCCAAAAAAAGACATAAATCTAATTTGGCCGTGTGCATTTGCTTCTTTTATGGCCGCGGACCATCCGAGTCAGCGATGACGATGATGATGATGATGATGATGGTGATGATGATGGGCTATCTAAGCGCTCCAAATCCATTTACCTTTTGCCCACCTGGGCACGAAATGGATGCGAGAATGGGCCAAAAAACGAACCGAAATGGCCAAAGTTGAAAGGGAGTCAATGGCAACAATAAAACGGCAAAACGGGAAAACGGGAAAACGCGAAAATTTCCCAACGCCGCACGAAAATTATTTTATGATGCTTTTAAACTAATTTTCTGGAAAAACAACGTGCAAACGGATTTTCCTTTAGCCACCGCCAGGCATTGCTCTTGTTGTTGTTGCTGGTGGTGGTGAAAAACTGTTGACTGAGGACGCGTGGGCACGTAAAAATTTTTATTTTATTATTGCCAGCGCCGGCAGCGAGCACATTTTTTGAAGTGGAACGCGTGGCGGTTGCGAGCGGTGAGTTCTGAATTTTAGATGCAGCAGCAGGTAACAGGTGAGTCCTTCCTACATACTGCACACCTCCACAGCATAGTTTCCCCGTCACGCACTAGTCGTAAAATTAGCGTAAAGGCAAAGGCCTTGGATTTGGAAAATTACTTTTGCCTCTGCTGCAATTATGCCAAAGACACTTTCCGTTTTCCCTTTGCCATCTCTCGAGGCCATCAATCTAAATTACGGCATAAAATTTACCGCCTAAGCCGGACTTTTGTGCAATAATAAAAATATTTTTAATGCCCGGCGACAAATTGATTTATCTGACAGTCTAATCAACTTCGGGCTGAAGGGAATTTTGATAGATCTGTGTGGCAATTTATGAATGGCACAAAGCCGCAGCTGGAACGCAGTTCGAGGAAGTTCTGTGGGCCTAAATTGACATGTTCTGCCCAATAATGAAGCGATCAGGGCCAAGAGCCTCGTCCTGCCGCACCTCCTTTGGCCTATTCATAAATCCCTTCTTCCTGGCTATTTGTCAGCACCAGACATGCGACATTGACAATGTCAGTTTGCGTTCGCCAAGGACAAAGGACACTTGTGAGGCGCTGCAGGTAGGGTTTGCCTCGTTATTGTCAATCCATCTTCCAGCATCTCTCTGTCCAAGTATTTATCTGCCAGATACGAAGGAGCAGCACTAGTATCTTACTCTGCAGCCTTGGCCTTTTGTCCCTGCCTGCTCTTTTTGCCATCTTCTGTTTGTTTTTGCAATTGACAGACGCTCCCAGACGAAGGCCATAAGCGTGAGCATAATTATGGTTTTCAATTTATTCCAAGAACTTCACAACGCACACAGGTTTCCTCAGAATCCGACCTGCTGTTAGCCCTTTTTTGGGAAGGAGCTCCTAATTGAAAGTGTCATAAATTAGGAATGAACTCAAAGTCAAGTTGAGTTGGCTGCCGGTCCTGCTGCTACTAGCTGCCAGATATATGGAAATTTTGAAGGGCTTTGGTCTTGTGTCAGTGATTAGCTTTCAACATTTATATTTGAATTATTTATTTTTGGTAGAGAAATCCTAGGTATTTCGGCATTTTCGAAATATAGTAATAATTTTAAGAGACTTTACGGAAACAGAGAAGTATCCTTAAATATTATTTAAAATCCCAGCACAACCCCCTTTTCATATTAATTGTAATATTTTATAGCCTTTTATAAATAACTCAAAAGATAAAGAGCACTTAAAAGGTAAATAAATGATTGTTGAAAGTAATGTTTACAATAGAAGAAAATCCATATGTCCTCTCTGAGTAACACCCCTTAATTCACAACTATCACTGCTAATTCCTCAACTCATGCCCCTCCGTATTCAAGGCTGTTTCCTGAATAAACACAGCAGCAGCAATTTCCTGCATTATTTATTTACTTTTAAGTAGTCACTCTAAATGCATTCATAATATCCTGCCTACCCCCAAAAAACACGAAACGAAACTCGAACGTCATGCTCTAAAAAGAATATCCTGCCATAAAAAGACAAACAACTAGAGGAACTCATTCATAAATCAAGGGCTACAAGTATTGTTAATTTTCGATACATTTTCTTTTTTTTTGGGGAAGCCTGTGAAGTGTTTATTGGAAAAAAAAAGTGCTTCCTCATGGTTGTTTTAAGGATAAATATGGCAGAGGGAAATATGATAGTGAATAACTTCGTTCGAGGGACAGCTGGCGCAATGGAGTATCATATCCTTAGGGCTTCCTGCTAATGCTGGGTACCTCTGTTTCCAGGGTATTCAGAAGAGTGCGTGATTGATGACTCAAAGCTGAGAACTCGCCTCTCACCTCCTTCATCCAATTTCCCAGCCAGTCCATCGACAAGTCCTCGACTGTTTACGACTCTAATCTTGTTTCTGTGTAAAACCAAAACGTGACTCCACCGTTGACCCCACAGATCTCTCAAGTTAATGTCTGACTCACTGCGCTTACCTAGAATCATTCCCCAATAAAGTATAACCCTACCATAATTTCCCGCTGCCAATAAGAATGGTTTGGGGGGGAAGTCGAGCATTTTCACATTTTCACCTGAGCGAGGGGAGACCAAGTGGAAGAACGTGTTCGGGCCATAAATATCAATTAGCCAAGATAAAGATACTAAAGCGAGCCACAAGCGGGAGAATTGGAAAATAAAACTAATTGCAGCGGCTAGCCGGTGGTCTTCGTTCTGCCATTCCAATATTTATCTGGCCAAGAGGAAGTCGTAAAATTGATAAAGGCCCTGGACCAGGCCAAAGACTACTCCGATTCCTCGAGAGACTGTCACTAAAGTGCCGGGTCACGTTCGAGTGTGCGGCAAATGTGACTCACACAGGAGAAAGCCACCGTCGGAGTAGAATTTTCCGGAGCTCATCGCTTTATCAGCCAGATAAGCGGCTACAAATTTCGATGACGCAAGTGGAAAATGGAAAACTCCTTCCCCCCGCGACTCACTTTTCTCCTGCGGCATTCGTAGTCGTCCCCCTAATTTGCTGCTCACTTTGTTTGATGATGTGACGACACATGACTCGCCGGCTCTTTGAACTCGGCCAGCGGCAGTTTATCTTCTGCCTACCCAGCCTCCGTCTCCGGCAGAAGTTATCTCCGGACCTGGACCGGATTCGACCGCCGACTTGGACTTGGACACGACCTCGGTCTCGGTGTGGTCCTTATCAGCGGCGTGTGCTGCCGCTGCTGCTGCTAATGAGCGTCTGCTGGCTATTTGCATTTGGCTAAGTCAAACAGGCAGTTTTAGCCGGAATGCTCTTTGTTTGGTACTCACTGTCAGGTTCTCTGTACTTATCGCTGTGCAAACCAAACCCTGACCTAAGTTAGCGTCACTTTTCCGTTCACTTAATCGTATTTAGTGTACCACAACTGCGACTATAGGAGCTTAGCGGCTGGAATAATCTGACAACGACCCAGTTTGATTGGAACAATATGTATATAGCTTGCGGCTAATCTTCGAAATCGAAAGGGGTTTCAATGGTTAATGTAATTTAATGTTGGTTTAGGTGTGGCTTATCTGTAAGAGGATAAGTCCGAACAGGAAAAAACAGTAACAGACGAAGTATATTTATATTAATGTCCATCAAGTTAGCAAGGCATTTTGGAAAAATCAAATATTTGATTGCAGAATTGCCTTTACCTATTAAAGAAAGAAAAACAATTACTGTTCAATATTTTGACTTATTCTTTAATGTCCTGCCAAGTTGATAACAAATCAACAATATTTACCCAAAGTTTATTTTCAATATATTAATATATTTATTGCGAAATGGAAAATATATAAAAAAATAGACATTCATATAGAACGTGATCTATAAAAAACGACAAATCCCAAAGCCAAAAATCACAATTTTGAGGAAAAGGGTGAGGGAATAGATTGAATATAAAATATAAACTAATTGTTAACTTACCGATTTTCACTCTTTCTTCTTCTTCTGTATTTTTCTTTTTTTTTAATTACACACTGAAAACACATAATTCTCTTTCCTTTCATTGCGTTTGAAACCTTTTTTTTTTAAACGCACTTAAAGACTTAAAAACATACTAAAAATAAATAGATATTGACTTCCGCGTTAACCCCAAGAAATAGAAAACAACGGAAAGAACTTGTAAAGTTACAAAAACGAACAACAATACCAACGATCTATAGCATATATCATTAGCATTGCTTTTTTATATATGTATGTTTAGCTTATACACGTACTTTAAAACCATTATATTTAAATTTATGTATATATTTTTTTGTTTTGCTTTTTTGAAAGGTTAAATTGTTAATATGAGATTCTCAGTAATAGGAAATCGAAATAAATTCAATATAAAATTCAATATAAAAAATAAATAAATTTCTCACTCACCCATTTTCAATTCTTTCATCTTTTTCATCTTGTTCTTGTTGAATTTTTGAAATTATTTATTACATTCATCTTTGGCCGCTTACTAGATTTTGTCTCTTTTCTTTCTTTCCCTTTTCTTTACACACAAAATGAATAAATAAATTTATTAATTAATTAGGCACATAAAAAAAAATAAAAAAACAAAAAAAAACACACAAAAACACTTAAAAAAAAACAACAAAAAATGGAAAGGGAATAGAAAGTACTTAAAAATTGCACACACGAACACAACAACAATTAACTCTGATATACTTAATCAGCACTGCACTTTTATATACATATTTTCTTCGACTAAACGCGCACTTTAAATACTTTTAATTTACATTACTTTACTTTAATTACTGTTACTTTAAAAATACACCGCAAGAAAACGGTTATTTTGCATTTACACTTGTGGAGCGGTTACATACACGCGATACTTAATGGCGGTGGCTGCTGCTGCTGTCCGCGGGATGTTTTTATTTTAGTTTTAGGGGGTGTAATTATATATAATATATTCATTAGCTAACTGCTTTAAAAATGTCTTCGTTTTTATCAGCGTTGCAGTTATTAATTAAGTTCACTTCGGCAGTTACACGATTTTTGTTTCCTTCTCATTCCATTTTCCGCCCTTGCTGTTAACAGTTGGAGGGAGAAGCAGCGCTAGCTTTACATTCTGTTAAAATGTCAATGTTTGTCAAAAGCTCTGTCAGCAATTGCACTCTTTTATTCGCTTGGTTTCGCCACGCACTTTAATCTCTCGCTTTAAGAACAGTTCGTTCAAAACACACGGTCACACAATATATGTTTTGCATTTTCTTCTTTGGAGCTGTTACTTGCCATGCACCTACACAGAATATGCATAGACTCAGCACACACACACACCCACATACATATTGGCGGGTGCTGCGCTGCTTTTCGCGGGAGTCTCAGGTGTTTTTGTTGTTGTTTTAGCGGCCAATATTCGATATTTACTTGTTGTTTTAGTGGCCAATATTCAGTATTAACTTGGTAATTGTTTTAAAAATGTCTTATTTTATCATCAGGTACATATGTTTGTAATTATTATGATTTCACTTCGATATTTGCACAATTTATGATTTTTTCATATTCTTTTCTCGCTCTCACAGTTCCAATTGGAGGGAAAAACTGCGCTGACTTCAAATTTGCATAAATTCGTTGATATTTCACTTGTTTGGTGTTTAATTAGGTGTCGCCGCACTAAATGCAGTTAGTTCAACTGTTTTAATCACTTATTAGGTATTATTAAACGTTTTTTCTGACCTAAAACGCATTTTAGCAGCAGCACGCCGAAAATTTCAAATTGGCAATGATCTTCTGCTCTCCTCTCCTCTCCTCTCCTATCCATTCCTTCTCACCGCTCTCTTCACCACTAAGAGTCAGTTCCCAATTGCATACGGTATTTGCACTCTCAATTTTGGCTTGACAAAACTTAATTGCCGCTGCGGTAGACTCTAGTGTTTTTATTGTTGTTTTACGAATGCCAATTACTTTGAATAAGTCGTAGTTATTAATTATGCTGTTGGGAGACACCCGTTCACTTCGGCACTTTCTCAATTCCATTTTCGCCCTCACAATTCCAATTGTAAAGAGGCACAGTACAAACATACATTCATACATACATATGTAAGTATGTGTATATGGTTTTATATTGCAAATTTCATGTTATTAATGGTTATTTGATTGTTCCCACGTAAAGTGCACTTAGTTTTGTTGTATTAATTATTTTGTAGGTATTATCACACGTTTTTTCGGACGATTAAAAGTTTTCAGCAGCAGCACAACCTAATTTTTCACTTTTGCGACTTTGTTCTTGTCTTTCACACCGCTCTTTGAAAATCGTTTGACATGGCAATGAGGTCGGTTTAAGAGAGAGAGAGAGTGGGAGAGGGAGCGTGATCCAACGATGAGCGGGCGAAGTGAAAAAGGAGAAGGAGGAGAAATGAAGAGGAGCACAAGATCAAAGTGTAAAATTGGTGCGTGCTGCTGCTAAAAAGTGTTTTAAATGTGGAAAAAACGTCTAATAATACCTACTAAACAACTAAATCAGTCAAACTAATTGCACTCAATGCGGGGACACATAATTAAACACCAAACAAATGAAATATCAACGAATTTATGTAAATTTGAAGTCAGCGCAGTTTTTCCCTCCAATTTGCAGTGTGGGAGCGGGAAAAGAATATGAAAAAATGATTAATTGTGCAATTGACGAAGTGAAATCAATGAATAACTACAAACATATGTACCTGATGATAAAATAAGACATTTTTAAAACAATTACCAAGTAAATATCGAATATTGGCCACTAAAACAACAATAAAAACACCTGAGACTCCCGCGAAAAGCAGCGCAGCACCCGCCAATGTGTATGTGTGTGTGTGTTGTAGCCAATGCATATCATGTGTGTGTGTATGCATGGCGGCAAGTAAGCGCTCCAAAAGTGTAAATGCAAACTAACCGTTTTCTAGCGGTGTATTTAGCATTAACAGTTATTAAAGAAAGTAAGGAACATAAATTAAAAGTATGTAAAGTGCGTGTATAAGTCGAGAAAATATGTAAAAATGCAGTGCAATGTTGTGTTCGCGTGTGTAAAATTTACAAGTTCTTTCCATTCCCTTTCCATTTCTTAGTGTTTATTTTTTGTTTTTTGTTTAAGTGCTTTATCGTTTAATATAATAATGTTTAATTTTGTATGTAAAAAAAGGAAAGGGAAGGAAAGAGACAAAATTTCGTAAGCGGACAAAATGTAATATAATTTCCAATTCAAGAAGAAAAAGTAAAAAAAGAAGAAGATAGAAATGAAAGTCGGTGAGTGAACAATTAATTCATTTTTTATATGGCATTTTTATATTATTTTTATATGAACTCATATTGCAAACTGTTTATTTATTAACAATCCTAAACTGTGGGTCTCATATTATTATTATTTTTTGGCCACCATTCGAGCATAAACAACAACAAACCTTAGCTTCCCTTTTTGTATATTTTTTAAATACATTAATTCCCCTTTATTTAGCAAAATATCAAGGTAAGTTCTGTAAATTAAGCAACTTTTTGTTAATATTTAAGCTTGGTGCTTGTGGCCAAAACCAAATTGAATTAGAGACTCCTGGCAAATGCATTCGTTTTACAACTGAAATCATAAACAAAACCGAATGCTGCTTAAAATTTCATTACGCGCACTTAAGCGGTGTGATTTTCCGGGTCTGTTTCGGGGGGATTTCCCACCCCCCGCACCCCCCCCCCCCCATGTTTGGCAGTGTTGCAAAAGGCTCGTAAAATCCGCAGTAGCTGCAGTAGCTGGGCGAACCACCGCAGTGGTGACACATCCACATCCACATCCTCGTTCGCATCCACATCCCACATCCACTGCAATGCAGCTGGCGAAATGTCATCAGCGCCTGGATTTTATGGCGTGGCCAAAGGAGAATGTATCTAAGCTGCAGTCTTGTGCCTGGTTCGGGGTTCTCGGTTCTTGGTTCTGGTTTCTGGCCATCGTGTTCCTGGTTTGCCGGGTGTCTCTGTGTTTTCTGGCTCCTAAATTCGGCTAAAAGCGTAAAACTTTTATGGCTGCCGCAGCGCGCGGTGGAAACCTCCTCGTCGTCGTTGTCGTAAATAAATTTCTGGCCGTAATTAATTTTGCATGCCAGTCAGCTGCTGGCGGAGCTTCTTCTTCAAGACACTTCTTTTCGGGGTACTGCATAAGCTGGTTGTGAATGCCACACGCCATTACGGACGTTTTGATATGCCAAATGTGTCGCTAAATGATTTTTATTCGCCGTCGCTCATACGCACCGTGGTCGTGCCGGTTTGTATGCAAATTGTGCCTTTTGCCAGTGACGCACATAGTGGCTCCTTTGCTCAAAAATTGACTTTGCAGTGCAACAGCAGTCGGCTCATTAGTGAGTCTGTTTGCCATTGTGGCTGTGTTTTCTGCTCAAACATTATTTATCTGGCGTTTTTAACACTTGCCTCGCTGACAGTCACTCTCTGGCATATTTTGCGCTATTTTCCCAAGTCAGGCAATAGTTTAGACCATTGAATACCTGGGATTTGAATCATTAGGTCATTATAGGGTTATTTTCTGTAACAATTACTAATCATTCTCTGCTTTTGAGGGCTCTGTTAAGGAAATATTTAAGATACAAACAAACAAATATAAATATAGAGTATTTATAGTATCTTTAAGTTACTTTTAAGATACCCTAGAATACTCTAAAATAGAAGTAAAACCATTAAGTCATATAATATAGTTACTTAGATATTGAAATTAAGGCTTATATCTATGTCTTTACTACCTATCTTAATACTTATGGTCCTTCTTTTATAAAATTATATTTAAAATATTTAAAATAACATCCCAACAAATCCCCCCCAAACTACAGGGTATCAAACTTTAACTAACAAGTGCAAATTTGTTTGCTGCATTGAGATGGTCACAAAATTTCTCAACCTTGGCTCCGTGCTCGCCCTGTTTGCGCCTTGTTAATTTCTGTTGATTTTACGCGTTAGCTGCTCGGCTGCCTTGCCGTGTGTTTACTGTAGCTCCAGTAGAGTACAGTACATACATATATATTTGTATCGGGGCCAGGTCGCAGCTGTGTGTGAACGGGTCCAAAGGGGAGCAAACTGTATCCGGGTGGGTTAGTCAAAGGTCCTCCAACGGAATTCTTTTATTTGTATTCTTTCCAATTTATAAACTGACTTCTAAATTTAACAAGTAGCAGCAGCCTTTGCGCTGTCACTCAAAAATTTACATATGTTTGAATTTGCGAAAGAAACTGGTGTGATTTCGGGACCTTTCAAGCACCAATCCACGACATGGATGTCCGTATGAGAGACCGGACAAGGTCAAAGTTCAGCCGTCGCGTTTACCTTGTACTAGTGTTCATTCTGGCCATTGCCATGCTCCAATGGGGTGTGATCACAATGTTGTGGGTACCCAGTTATAAAGATCCGCAAGAGACTCCCTATATTGACTCCGTCTCCGTAGGCCGGATGCTCGTGAGGAAGCCATAGGATTCGGAATTTGGTGCCCGGTCACATTTTGCCTGGCAGCCACATTTTTCTGCGTATTTGTATTAGTTGGGTATATTCGCAGTCACAATATCTTTAAGTGGGCCGTGGCAGCAGTTATAGTAAGTTGATGCATTTATTTTGGATAATTACTTGGCCTAAATATGCCCAAGGTTGAGTTGTATGTGATCTCGATGTTTATCCTGGCGATTACAAGTTGGTTGCCAGAAATGCTGGTTTACTTCTTCATCTGTGTGCTCTCCATGATCGTGGCCCTGACCATCGGTTGTAATCTCTCGTTTTCGGTGAGTGAATTAATTAATATTCAGGTATCCAGCTAATCCTTGACCTTTTTCAGATGGATTTGACTCAATCGATTGCTCCAATTTTCATCGCATGCTACATTATGGTCGCCGCCTCGATGTACGCACTAGTGGCGCATGTGTTGTTGCTGGATCCAGAGCCTTATGCCTTTGCGGTCTTTGAGCTCATCCTCCACTTGGTGATGTTGTTGGTAAGACTTTGCTATGTTTAAAAGCTTGTATTTTTATAGGCATATACCTGTAGCTTGTGATGCTGCATGCGCAGACTATCAAGGGAGATCGATTTATCCAAATGAGCACCGATGACTACCTGCTGGCCGCCCTGCTGCTCTTCCATGAATTTCTCGCCATGTATGCCATGACTTTTTATTGGCAAATCAAGTATGTTATCTTCACGCCAAAGGACTTCTTCTGGATGTCGTCGAGCACGGAAACGACCCCAATGAGGTTCTTAGTGACAGAACTTAACTTGGGTCCATTAGATGGTAATATAATCACAAGGAATTTCATTTGTGATCAAATTTCCTGTGTAAAACACCAAATTTCTTTCATATTACAGATATCGATGCCGGTTCGGACTTCGATTTCGATTTCGATGACTTGTCATCGTCTTGACTTGACTTGACTTCGATCTTCCACTTGACCAAGAGCTAAGAGGTGCAACCGAAGCATTCACTTTGTACATTCTACAGATACATTTTTATTAACAGGCTTCCGATTGAATCAAGTTAGCTGTGAGACGCCAATTACAATTTTATTCCAATTTACACAACCAGGCGAGAGATGCCTGCCCTGTGGCAATAAGGGATCGCTGACAAATACACGCGGCAAACCACACATGACATATTTCGGGCCCATGGATAACGATGTACGCCTCGGACGATCTGAGCGCATATCGAAGGGCGCGGACAACCTTTTCAACGAAGGTGTATGGACTGCTTATCCTTTGGCTGCTCCTGGCCTTATTCCAATGGATAATTGTCTGCATGGTGTGAGTTGACCTCTTGCTAACCCTTTGGGTCCCACATTAATGCTGTTTCCTCATTGCAGAGAAGATGCACGATCGGACTTCACGCATTACTATTACATATCTCTGATAGCCTTTGCCCTGGCCGTCCTGCTCTTAACCGTCTTTATATTTGCTGATGGGCTGCGATTTATGCAGGTTCTAAATTTGATCATATCGTTTCTTATTGTGAGGAGCTGTATTATATATAATTTATAGCAATATTATATGACAAATTTTAACAATTGCAGGTGGAACTTCAGATTATTGCAACGTTTATTCTGGTAGTGCTGACTTGGTGGGCAGACTTACTCGTCTTCTTCGCGGTGGCTGCAGCGCTGATATTTTTATTCCTACTTCTTGGAATAATTCTGCCGCAAAGGGTAACGAATATATAGCATTTCTATGAATTTCTCACTTATGTGATTTTTATGTACAGGTGGATCTCACGCTGGATATCGCGGTGCTCTTTATTATAGCATTCATTTTCCTAATTATCGCCGTCTTTGCACTGACGCTTCTGATGTGCCTATGGTTCCCGACCGTATATACCTATTTTCTGATAGAACTGGCCGTAACCCTAACAATCCTGATGGTATTTATCCTGCGTCTTTATTGATCATTTTAAACTCATTGGCAAAATCTTAGTTTGTAGTATACCATGCCCAAACGATTCATGGGAATCGCTTCGCTGAGATGCGACTGAACGATTACTTCCTGGGATCTCTGATATTGTTCCACGACTTTCTCATCATTTTCTGGCTGACATTTTACTGGCAAATCCGTCATAGACTCGTTACGCCGGATAGCTGGGTGGCGACCTCGAAATCTGTCGGCGAAACGACAAACAATTATGGCAAAAACTGGCAGGCGATGTCACTTGGAAGTAAGAAATTATTTGATGTCCTTATTTCTAATTAATACACTTTCGCATTTACAGCTATTTACACAGAGCCAGGCGATGATTTTGGTATGCCGGATGAGGATCAGGACGAGGACAGTTCTCAGAACCGACATATTACGAGAAAACCGGACAGAGGAAGTCAAGCCTACTATAGGAAAATTCAGAGAAAGCAAAACGCAAACACAACTCCCATGGATTGGTCCGTTTTCCGAGGAGGAACTAAAACAAGCCATGTCACCCGTGGGCAACCTGCTCCGCAAATCCGAAAGCCTGTCGATGGGGTCCGAAGACCTGGCGTCCTGTATAAGGTTTCGCCGGTTGATGGCAGCAAATTCCCCCCGCCAGAAGAAAAAGTCGTGGAAAAGGATATATATAACTTTGGACCGCCGAAGAAAAAGTATGGACCAGCACTTGACTATGGAAATGCCAAAGGAAAACCGAAAGTTGGGTCGGACAAATCATCTAGCATTGGCTTCGGCGAGCCATCTCTCCTTTTTCCTGTGACAGATCCCCCGTCAAATGTCGATCCTGCCAGTCTTGAATGGGAAGAGTATAAGCCCTACCCAGATCACCTAAACTCAGGACAAATGCATCAAGGAAACTCAACTGCAGCCAAGGAACCCAACTTGTTGGACGATGAAATGCAAGGATTAAAAGGAGCCGAACGACCACAGTCAGACTTTGAGGTCCTAAGCCAAGAACAACTAAAGAATCTATCGGATTCGAAGATGCATCGAGTAAAGCAGAACGATACAGCCAATCCAAATGCTGAGCCACTAACTACGAGTACCTACGCTCAGACAAGAGTGCCAGACTATCAGAAACTTGCAATGAATAGCACTACCGTTGCCAATTAAAATGAGGTTTTAAACGCGCGGACAATATATATATATATATACATATATATAATTATTTTGCCAACCATAAATCCTATTGGCTTGTCATTTAGCATTTAATTGCACTCATTTAAGAGCCCAACACATCTTATTCAACCGCATTTGCGACAGGTGACAAACAAATTAATGTCTCTGAGATTTATGGTCCGCCCACAAAATGGAGCAAACAAACACCGAAAAGTCAGGCCAAAACAACCTGTTCAATGAACTCTGCTGCCAGAGGGAACACACCAACAGCAAAAAAACAAAAAAAACCAAAAAAATCAGAAAAACCGTTTAACAAATTACGGCCAACACACGTGCAGTCACCATAAAAACGCACCATACTCTGAGGCTACAGTACGGTGGTACTTCGATGCCCCAACACCCCCACTTCCACCCGTACAGTAGTAACACATCGCATATAACACACATTTACTCCGTGTACGAATGCCGACCGCATATCGCTTATCTGCCAGGCGGGCACTCCGCCTACCTTTGTCCGATGATGGGTCTCTGGTATACCCTTCCTTAACCTTGGGGATTCTTGGCTGTGCAGATCACTAAACAAGGGGATTAAATTGCTATAATAACAATGCAGGGTGTTAGTTGATCTTAGTAGGAGGAATTTCATGGGATTAACCTTAACCTTGCTGAGGAAGGGTTTTTAATATAAATTTGAAAAGGATGGACTTTCATTATTTTTTATGACCTATGTTTCTGATATTGATTAAAATTAGTGCAAAATAAGTATAAGGTAGTTGTAAAATAAGTCTAAGTAAGCTAGTCATTTAATATAACATTTTTTAATCTTTTTTGAAGTCTAGGATAAATTTTATTCCCTATTTTTATTATTTGTGGAGGTATTTATTCTATTTTTATGTGTAGGCTAAGTTTTATTCACTGAAAAATATTTATACATAGAAGAATCTGATATATTTTGAAGCCTAAGCTATGTTTTATTCACTGTAAAATATGTTTCTAGAAGAATTTAATATATTTTGCAGTCTAGGCCTAATTTTACCATAATCCCCAAAAATATGTATCTGTAGAGCAATCTAATATATTTTAAGGTCAAGGCAAGTTTTATTCACTATAAAATATATTTGTAGGGAAATTTAATCTATTTTGAAGTCTAAGTCTATTCATTGAAATATATTTATACCTAGAACAATCTTATATATTTTGAAGTCTAAGCTAAGTATTATTCATTGAAAACTATACGTAGAAGAATCTTATATATTTTGAAGTCTAAGCTAAGTATTATTCTTTGAAAACTATACGTAGAAGAATTTTATATATTTTGAAGTCTATGCTAAGTTTTATTCACTATAAAATATATTTGGCTAAGTATTTCTCATTGAAAATATTTATACGAAGAAGAATGTAATATATTTTGAAGTCTAGGCTAAATTTTAATGCCAACGCAAGGCACGACCACGACAACACACACACAGAGAGAGCAAGACCTGGAGCCACAAGTTCCATAGCTGCTGGTGTTGATGTCAGTCCCCAGTTCGCTTCGGCTCCGATCCCCACTCTCCAGACCCGTTGGCATTCCCCCAGCCATCCCCATTCCCATTCCCATTCGAAATCCCCTGAGTGCCCCCGACTTTGAGCCACAGTCACTCATGACTGCGACCTGAACCAGATACACGATGCACGATAATATAATTTATGGCCCAGCTTGGTGTTTGCAGCTCCTCCGCCGCGTTATGGAATGTTTGATGTTCCCTCGTCCCAGTCCGACTCGGTGTTTGCCGCTCGGACTCATCAACAAATCGTACATTTGAATACAAATTGCAGCATTAAAGAGGCGGCAGGAGAGGCTTCAGCAAAAGTGTCAAAATTGACATGAAATTATTTATGCTCGCACGAAAGTTGAACTCGTGTCTTTCAGTGTTCCCAATTAGGTTCATCGCCTGAGGACCGGCCAATAAATATCCACAACAGATTTTCTTTTTGGTTCGTTAATATCTTTTCGTATATATTTTCTGTTTTTTTTTTTTTGCATATTTAGTTCTTTTTTCTCCTCTGCTTTCCATAGTAGACAATATTTATTAATCAGTGAGCTTTAGCTTTTAGGTTTAACTCTAGTTAATGCTTCTATTTAATTGTAGTAACTGCAACATTAAGAAACTGTGTTTTGTTTAGTTGATCTTGGTTTTGTATTTGGAATTTAATTTGGGGAAGTTAAGGAAATTAATCAATATTTAAGGCTGAAGGGAATTGAAAAAAGATAGAACTAAAAAGGGTTTAATCTTCTCTTGGCTTTGCTTTAAATTTGTTCATGTATTTCAAGGGATCACAATTATATGGCTGAATTATTGGGAAACTTATTAAACATAAGTGAGAGTTTAAGCTTGAAATTTAATGCTGATTTATGGCTTTAAATTCCCCTTCAAACTCTTTAGTTTTCATTAATTCTCTCTGGCCGAATTCCTCTCGAGTAACACTTAAAAAGGATGTTGAAAAATCCTTTCAGCAGTGCACGTTCCCAGGACAATTCCCCCGCTGCAGTGCACTTCTGCTGACCTAATCTCGACCGGCCGCATCCAAGTCACGTACATAATTTCAAAACAAAACCAAATCCGAAACCCCAAATGGCTTCTGATATTTGCTACGACCAAGTACGAGTTTCCGAGGGATCAGCCAGGTCAGAGAGGGGTACTTTTGGAATTGAAATTGAAATGGAACTGGAAATGGAGGAGGAACTTTCGTTTGGCAAAAGAACTGAAAATAAGAAATTATAAAAATGAATAGAAAAACACAAAATTTGAAGTTCTTTTTTGCAATAATTTCATTCGAGGCGTATTTATATTTTCCACTCTCACTTATGCATTAGGGCTTAATCGATAGACAATTGGGTTCTATATATATATAGTACAATAAATAATACTCAGTCTTGCGTAATACAATAATATAACAGATACTAACTAAAAACGAAACTGAATGGGTTTGTTGTTCGTTTCTGTTGGGAGCGAGGATGTGCCAACATTAGCAGACGTTGCAACTATTTACAAGTGACTAAGCAATTGGGCTGCTACTCCCTCTAGCAGGCCTTGACCCCTGGCCCCCCCAAACTTAACCCATGCTGGCCCTGCAGCCGGGCAATCACGCGGCAACAACGACGACCAATGAGGCGCAATCATCGTCAGCAGCCGCCGCCGGCTGTAAGCTCTGCTCCGGCTCTGGCTTCTCCAACACGGCCACCTCCTGCTCCTCCTGCTGCTGTCCATCTGCCGGGATGTTAATGCAAATGGCAGGCATGGCTGCGGCCAAGTGGCACGATGGCAATGGAGATGAGGATGCAGATGCGGAGGATTCCGCTTTATCCTCCTCCACTGGCGCTGACAGCTTGCACTTTTGCCGCCGCTGCAGCTCGTCCTTCTCCCAGTTGGAAATGCAGGCGGACTGCTGATGATGATGATGATGCACGGCTGCCAGCGAGGGATACACAAACTTCATGCCGTAGGCAAAGTGACGGGGCTGGTGATGCAGTGCCTCATCGTAGCTGGGCAATCCGGTGGCTATTGTGTAGCACGGCGGCGATTCGATTTGGTAGAAACCCGCCTCTTCGCTCCGCTGATGCTGCAGCTGCTGCTGCTGATGATGATGATGATGGTGATGGGGATGCTGCTGGTGGAGCAGCAGGCGGCTGGCATCGCAGCTGACCAGGTGCGAGGAGTACGAGTCGCTGGTTGCATGGATCTGGGCCCGAATGTCCTTATCTGCAATAAACAGGGAAAAACGAAGGGAGTTTGTTAGTGGAAAGTTTCTTTTGTTTGGTATTTGAACAGGGAGAAAACAGGGGGATACTAAGCTAATGGAGTTATAAGTTGGACTGACTTTGATGATGAACTAACAGCTCTTGAACTTGAATTTTTCTTTCTGTGTAGCTCTCTGCTAGCTGGAGGCTCTTCCCAATCAGCCATCAAAGTTTCGACTCTCTGTCATTACTTTGTTTGTTCATGTCAAAGGACATTTTTCGTTGAGGGGGGAACCCTGGCATTAAATTCAATTTACCGTAAAGGCGCAAACGCTTGAACTTTTCCGAATGCACAAAAAAAAAACGCCCCCCCCGGCTAGCGGAAAGTTTTCTGCTGACCGGAAATGCCGGCGAGGAGGACTGGCAAAGTTCCTTCGGAGCAGACTGACAGCCGCACAACGACAATAACAACTAGGCAATAATATGCCGGAAGTGCGCGCGTGGCCTGCCAGAATGGAATGAAATAAAATGCTCACACACACACACACAGAGACAGAGCTGCAATGAAATAAAAGCTCGTTGGCATCCCCGGAAAGTATGCAACAGAAGGCATTTAA
Organism: Drosophila bunnanda; assembly: GCA_035046265.1. Lineage (NCBI taxonomy): Eukaryota > Metazoa > Arthropoda > Insecta > Diptera > Drosophilidae > Drosophila > Drosophila bunnanda. The sequence continues at coordinate 14,510,604 of JAWNOB010000075.1, forward strand.
TTTTTATAATGCCACAGCTGGCTCCACCCGGATCCATGTGTGTCTGCCGCATTTTCATTTGCAAATTAAGCTGAAGTTGAATTAAGATTTGTACATTTCCATGCATTCGGTCTAAGCCCAGGCCATCGGGTACAATATAATTTGGCAGCTTTTTGAGTAACGCCCTTGATTAAAAATGCATATGGATGGCAATAATTTGCCTCAAATGGAGACACAAAAAGCCGGCTGCTGCTGGTATTCTCTGTTATTAAATGCAATTTAAACTGTATTCAATAAATAAATAGGGGATCGTCTGATGTGTTTTTTGTCCGATTTAATTTGAATGTTGGACATTTTTTTTGTAAATTGTTCAACTCCCCCGAAAATAGGTGTATTTTTCATAAATTCAGAAAAAAGGAAAAGCGATGTGTTTTTTTCAATTAAAGCGTAGAACAACGCAGGTGCGGGGGGGGTAAAAGGCTGTTGAAAAATTTTCGCATTACAATATTAAAACGCAGCGGTAGCAGAGAAACAGTCAGCAGTTCCGCCGCCTGGCAGCAGTTGTTGATTTATTGTTATAACTGCACACATGTATTCCCCACGTTTTTTTCTCTGTTTTTGGCCAAAAGTCCCCACACACACACTGGAGGACTGTTCCTCTTTTTTTGACTTTTGTTTCCGCTTTTTCTCGCTGCCCGTTTGATAGACAGCCGGCAAACAGGGCGTTGGACAACGGGTGCGGGAGGAGGAGGCGTGGCAGCAGGCTTCATATTTTATGCAAGTGTTGAACAAACAGGCGCCCCTGTGAAAATTTCCAGCCACTCAGTCTCAGCCATTTCGAGCATTTCGGATGGACACAAAGAAAGCTGGAAAAGCGGCGAGCTGAGAGGCAGGGAGAGGGGCTGTCTGCATGGGAAATAAATACTGCGAAAATTACTCAATAAAAGAGGTGATTTTAACTAAGAGAAACTCAATTTTTAAGGATTTTTTAAACCCTCTTAAAAATGATAATTAAAAGGTTATTATAAACATTTCATTTTATAATCTTCCTGTTTAATTATTTGATTTAATTTCCCAATTTCTCACTGTGTAAGTGAGTGTACAACAAAAAAAATTAGCACTCGATTCGTGCTCCTTTTGTTTTTTATAAACATTTCATTTTATAATCTTCCTGTTTAATTATTTGAATGAATTTCCCAATTTCTCACTGTGTAAGAGTGTTTGAGTACAACAAAAAAAATTAGCACTCGATTCGTGCTCCTTTTGTTTTTCGGCTGCGTTGGCACTTTGCTTTGCTCCTTTTTCCAGCTTTTGTGTGATTCCCCCAGTTGCTGCGCCCAAATGTATGCAACAATTTAAATTCATCGCAATAAGCCAGCACTCTCGAATGGAAACTGGGAAAGTGGAAAACACCCGGCAGCTGCTTTATATTCTTGTTGCCATAAATGTCTGTTAATTTTTTAACTGCCACAACTATTCGGACGAGCAGAGCTTCGTTTTTTTTATTTGAAAATTATTATCATTGCATTTAAGCTGCTCTCAAGTGCTATTAAGCCCGGGGGATATTGATTTTCCTTTTGTTTGTGAGTGTGCTGTGCCCGCAAAGATGCACTGCCATTAAAAGTTTTGCCTTGGAGCCACTAAACGCTGACCGGCAACAAAACAATTTGGTTAATTACAGCACTCAATTTGTGTTTGCCAAAAAAGAAAAATAGAGAACAAACTAACATATTTTTCAGAGCAGAAAAAGCAGAGCCAGCCAACTTCTAGTTTTTCTGCGTCAGCGAGGGCCATTAAAAATTGAAAAGGACTTCCGGCGAAGAGGAACTTTTTCTGGTCTTGGACAAATATGCCACGCTTAATTACATTTTTACGCAACTGAATTATGCAGGACCCCATGCAACATGATAAACATTGGATAGAGGCTGCCTTGTGCTTAGTTTTGCCTTTAATTTAGAGACTCGCTGATAAATTCTGTGGCGCTCTGCACTAATTGATAACCAGCCAAAAGTCGGTGTGTATGTGACGGTTTAATAAATAAAGTGTAAGCCCGGTGGGTAATAGGTAACACGTAACTGGCAACTGGGCCAGCAGACACTCTTGTATCTGGCTGGATGTTTGGGCCTCGTTAAGTATTTATAAGGTAAACACTGCGAGAGGCCACGTAGACGGCATTAAATGCACAAAAGCCGAGACGACTCCGGGCCTAGGCAGTTGCTTAATTATAAATGACACACGTACTACACGCTCCCGGTATCCTGGCCAACTCGGCTGCCGTCTATCCCTGCCCTATCCCGGCAGGCACTTGGTATCTATGTAGGCCAGATCCGTACGGGAGGCAACATAAAACCGGCCAGGGGGAGGTGAAAAAAAAAGCACAGAACACGACACTAACGAAACTAATTAGACGCATTGGACCCCCAAAAAGCACACACATATCGCTCAAATTGATATTTTAGGCATAGCCTGTATATATATATACCTCTATATAGTGTGCGGCAGTATCTGCTGCAGCCTTTGGTCGCGTGTCGTAATCGCAGGGCAAAGTTTTTAAGGCTCGTTAGCACAAAATTGACAGTTTGACAGTTGAGTTGGCCAGGCTTTAATGCCATGGCCCTTTTGGCCCAATAGAAACAGAGAGAGGGAGAGAGGCAGAGGAGTCCTGTGTTCCTGTACCAAGGCCCAAGTTTGCCTGGCCTAAATAAATCATTTGGCTAAATTGGTCTGCAAAAAGTTTGACACTTGAGTCGGAGACTTGTTAGTCGTGTAGGTTGTTTTAGCCAAAGCCCTTTCCTTGGCCTCAAGTCTGTCTTCTTTCTTTTTTCTTCCCCTCAATTTAGTTTGGTTTCTGGAATATAGGTTTCAGATTGGTTACGTTGTTGTGGTGCCGTAATTACGTGTAAAGTGCCTAAGCATATGATTTATTTTGGCTTCCATTGGACTGTTGATAGGTGCAACAGGTTCGGGGCACTTTTCATGCCAGATAAGATATATATTTACATGGGCTATATTTACACGAAATCGGGGTTGAGTGCTGGCCGGTAATCTGCTTGGCTTTTGGCGATAACCGTTTGTACCAATAGCTTGATTGATTTGGGATTTAATACAAGGCTGAGGGAGTTATCCCATCAAAGGGGATTTTTTCTTTTAGTTATTGTTAATTTCTAAATATTTTTTAGATACTAAATATTCTGCTAGATCTTTCCTGTAAGCTAACCAAAACTTCCTCTAAAATATCACTTATACTCAGACTCAACCATCTGCCGCACTTATTTAGGCTCGATTTCCCTTGACTTTAACTACTCGACTGAGTGATATGGTCCATCATTATTATATTATATTATTCTTTATCGCTGCGGCCCACAAAACGAAACATATAAATATCTCAACGGACAATTTCACGCCTTTCATGCTGAGCAACAAATTTCGGGGCTCAAATTCGAGGGGGTCGTGTGGGTCGGCTCTATAGTCTCCGAGTCGAAACATTATCGCTATCATAAAGGGGGCACAATGCCGCTGGCAAAGGCGAGTCAATTTAATATTATAAATATGCGGCACATATATTTTGTGGCATAATAAACTTGTGTATCTAAAATTACAACAGAACGATGCAAACGACTGGCCTGGCTGGCTGCCTGACAATTTCGAAGCGCGCCAAAAAATTTATGGGGCCCTGGAACACAGAGAGGAGTCCTCCTCCTTTCGGGGAGGCCAGAGATGCCTCCTCTCTGGAGAATGTTTCTGTTTCTGCATTTTATATTGTTTAGCCGCCTGAATAAATGGCCGAAGATAAGGCCTTTGATTAAGGTTTCGGGGGTTGTGGGACCAACATAAAAGCCAGATGTATCTCAGCGTTGGGATACTTACTGCATTTCTTCCAAGTGCGGAACTTCCTGTAGAAGTAGCAGCTGAACAGGATGAAGACCAGCGAGAGGACCACCAGCGAGCTGACCACTCCAATCCACAGATAGTTGATAATCACATGCATGTCGGCCTCGCCGAAGATCTGGCTGAACCAGGTGGCCTCGGCGGCATCCTCGGATCTGTCCCGCAGGTCGGCCAGGTCCAGGACCACCGACTTGGACAACTGTTCGGTGCTGATGCTGCCGTCCGGCGACCAGCCGCTGGGCGGTGCTGGGTCATAGTTCACGGCCGCATTGCCAATCCGCTGGAGCAGGGCGTTGAACGAGTTGAGGGCGTCGATGTGGCGCAGATCGTGGGCACTGGGGATCTCGAAGGTGATCTGGTTCTGCTGCAGGTGCTCGGCGATGGCCGCGGGACTCATGCTGCTGGCCGGAGCGGCTATGAACTCCGCGTACAGCTCCTCCGTTGGAGGAGTTGTGGTCTCCACAACTGTTGGGTAATCCGTGCTGCTGATCATTTTGATTTGTATTTGTATTTTTGTTTTTATTTATATTTGGTTTTGGAAAATATATTTTGTATATATGTCTGACGACTGGCACAAACACTACCGCCGCACGACAACACGTAAACAAATCGCACTGCTCGCTATATATAAGTCATGGGCTCGATTTCGACTCGATTCAGTTTTCGATTTTCGATTTTCACGATTTTCTTTAGGGGTTTTCCCGCTCGTGTTTCGCTGCGTCCGTTCGCTGGAGCGGCTGTGGGCTGACTAACTCTCGCTGACCAACTCAAAGGCCTATATCGCTTCTCTGAGCAGCGAGAGAATCAGGGATATATTATTTCTTGACTCTGAAGTCGGGCTCTCGCTCTCTGTTTCTCTGAGACTCTCTCTCGATTGAGTGAGTGTTTCGAATGAGTTGAGTAAGTCGACTCGGAGGAATCAAGTCAAGTTGCGAGTTAAAGAAGCATGCAATTTCTGGCATGTCTTTTATGTTTTTAAATGTTTCGCGTCCTTTCAGTCCTTGCCTGACCCAGTTTGGCTAAAAAAAAAACCGTAGAGAGAGAGAGAGAGAGTGTGAGGAGTCCTTCCTCACCTCGGTCACGTTCGTTGTTTAAAGTTTTTCCCAGTTTTCACAGCGTTTTTCCCCCCACAAATTGCTAGAAGCCAAAAGTTTTCGTCTCTGCTGATTTTAATGAAAACCGAAAAACCTGGGTTATATGTGCCACTTGATAAGGCAAGAATTATGGCTGTGGCAAAGTTTTCCTGCCGAGTGATAAATTAATGAAGAATATGTTCAAGTTTTTCCCCATAATTTCAAATCTAAACCAGCTTTAGTCTCTTTAAACGCGTCATGTCTTAGCCACATTTAATCTGCTTTTAAACCCGGGCAATATCTCATTTTTTAAAGCAAAAAACTGTAACTGGAACTCCAAATCTCGGCCATTATGAGTCCCTTGAGCGTCAGGATGCCGCAATGCTTCCTGCTCTGCCTTCCCAAAAATAAGAAAAAGGACCTGGAGGGAAGGGTCCTGGCCACAGCACGCTTCATTTGAGCGCATGCTGACCATAAGCCGGCAGGGGCAAGAACTCGAAGTGCACAAAAGGCTGCTCGGACGACACAAAAACGTGCCAAAAATATTCTGCTCAGAATGTGGAACAAATGCAACCCCGAGACACTCACTCGCACACTCGAAAGACTCACTCGGAAACCAGTTTGAGTGCTCACTCACTCAAAGGGAGACGACTCTCTCGTGAAGTGAATTTCCTCTCGGCTAATGCGCACTCGCTCTCACGAATTTTCCTTACTCTCTCCGCTCCGCTCTCATTTTCCGGAGCACAGTGCACGAAAGTGAGCAGTCGCCGGCAGTCGCCTTTGAACTGCGCCAAGCGAAAGGTCACACACGACCGCGTGGGTTGTGAGAAAAGCCAGAGGTTTCCCCCCCCATACTTTTCGTACGCAACTCCTGGTGCGCCTTCTGGCAGCAGGAAAAGCGCGCCTTGTAATTGCCGCGGGAAATTGAAATAGATGCCCGATAATAAGCACTTAGCCCGAGCCCAAAGTCACTCGATAAATGCATTAAAAACTTTTCCCAGCCGCCGAAAACTTCCACGCCGCGGAGTCTCTATGCACTTTGGCGAGCGACAAGCTTATCGTTAATTAGCTTTCCACTAATTCTGAACTTGAGCATAAGTTTTAACTACGAACTGCAGCGATTTTAATCGATGTTTTGGCATTAAAGGAAACTTTTTGCAACCGAAAAGTGGTTGCCAAAGTATAGGAAGTAAAATTATCATTATGAAATTATCCACTTCTTTGATGATTTATAAGATTCACTGGGAGCTGGCTTAGTTGGGAAGAAGTCTTTATTCAAAACTGTATACAAAATGTATTACAAGTTCCTGAAAATATATATTTATTTAAATAAGTAAACAATTTAAATAAGGAAACAATGTTCTTGGGTTTTATGAAGTTTTCGTAGAGAGTTAAGAAAAAACTAGAGGTGAAACAGGTAACTAACTAACGATCTTATGTTGGTGTTATATCAACATGAGCAGATCGACTCGGCTGTTGATGTTCATATATGGTTTTAATAGTAATCATTCACTCCGTTCCAAACATATAAATTCTTATTTTTATACCTGATACTCAAAACAAAGCTTAATTACATTTGTGCATTTTATATTTCCTTCTTTTGTTTTAAAACAAAATCTTAAAATAACAAAATGCCAATTGATTGAGGTATTTTTTTCCCATATTCATTTGCATTACAAATACTTCGATGCATTTATTTACCATTAATGCCTTGAGCCAAGTAAATTTCTGAAACATTCAACATAATCAAATGGTTTTCTTTTGTAAATTCAACAGAGAAAAACGAAAGAAAAGAAGTGAACACACACAATTTGATTTGATAAAATTCCCCCTTTGTGTCTTCGATAACATTTGTTCGCATTTCTCCGTTCTGTAATCCAATTTTGATGGCAATGCAAATTAAATTCGCATCACTTGACTTGTCGCATTCAATCTGCCGAGATGGAGAGTCAGTCCCATAGCCCTCTGATTTTCCACACTTTCCCAGCCTTTTGCCGGCGAAACAGAAGATGAGTTTGATAAACAAGTTTGCACCTCTATTCATTTGTGTGCAGCCAAGGATGAAAACCCCACCGACAGCCGAGAGATTTTAATAAGATTTCTTAGAAATACACAAGTATATATGTAGTTATATATATATATAAAATATCCTGCCCTCTGCCTTTGCACAATATGGAAGGACACACATGCCACTGCATGCAGATGCTGTGTGACGCCCGACTAAAAGTAAATTCATTAAAAATTCCATCATAAAAATACCTTGGCTGCTCACGTCAGTCCTCCGAAAAAAAAAGACTCCGAGGAGCAAAGACTTGTATTCTTTTCACTAACTAACTAAAAGTAAACCATAAAACAGACAGGATGGCAGGGTGCCGCCTGTGGTAGGCGGAAGAGGAACCTATCTGCCTCCGCTGGCTGTCCTTTGAGCAGGACTCGTTCCGCCTTCGTCTTATCTTGCAGCTTCCATCACACTTCACTTACATGCTCTTTAACATGTCAACATGTCAGGGCTGCGCGTGTGTGTGCGAGTGTGTATCGGAGCTGGTGTGCGAGTGTGTGACATAGTGACATAATAAAATGTTACTTTAGTTAGTAGTTTAGACGTCGCAAGCACCGCAAAAAGATGCTTTTCCACAGTGGCAAATGCGACGCTAAGAAACTTCCTTTCTTCTGCGTATTTTTCCTGGGCTGCAAAAAGCGTTGGTTTAAGTGCAGTTGTGGTGGTGCTAAAAGGGATTTATTTGGTTGTGGAAATGTCTGGAAAATGAAAATCTTTTACTTTCTGGGGAAACTTTTTAAAATTTGCTAATTTTTTGTGTAAAAATTTAGATACTTTTAATTAAATTAAACAAGAAGAGTTAAAAATGATTGATTATTAAGATTTTCATTTAAAATAATATTTAGAAAACGTATAACAACTTCATTTTTAAATATGGTATATTAAAGTACTCTTTACTTCCCAAAAGCCAACATAATTCCCTTATATATTATCTTCCTCACATAAACCCCAAATATTTACCTTTTTTGTCTAAAAATTTATGTAATTTAGACTTTTGAGTCGGAATTTTTGTATTAAATGAATTAAAAAATATTTTAAATGATTGATTATTAAGATTTTCATTCAGAATAATACTTAGAAAATGTACAACAGATTAATTTTTAAATATATTCAAGTACTCTTTACTTTCCAAAAGCCAACATAATTTCTTTATACATATATTTCCTTCCCCAGTTAAGGCCCAAATATTTACCTTTTCCTTGATCTAATTAAGACACATCAATATCTGCTTATCATTATGTTTCCCTAGTAAACAATCTCATCCCATCTCATTAATATCCTGTTTAATCCATGCACATACTGTTGGATTTGTAACAGCCTCTGAATAAACAACCAGATCCGACCCAGTTCCCTTTCAATATTCAAATCGATTCATCAGATCCCAGAGCAGGCCACACGTAACATGCAAAAGTGATTTGCGATGCGCCATCAATGGCAAATTATGCATTTAATGGCCAGATGCAATTAGCAATCGGAAGGACCTTTAAGGATACCAACCCCAACCCCAACCCCAACCCTCACGCAGTCGCAATCGCAATCGCACTCGCATTCCGACTACCATCGCTGGCGTGTTGGGCATAATTGCCCAAGATTAACATAAATCAATCAAAAGGCATAAAAGCACCTTTGTGCGTTACCTTTGTGAGCGGAGCTGCATATGGTGAATGCCAGTGAAATTGCGCAGAAAGTTTTGCCCGCTCACAAAGGACACACAGGACGAGAAGTGAAAGAAATGCAAACAATGCACAAGCAGAAGACGGAGGTTGAGGAGCGTAGAACTCAGTGCTAAGCCGTCCGGGTAAGCAAATACAATTGCATAAGTCCTGCTGCAGTTGTTGTCCTTCTTGTTGTTATTTTTCTAGTGTTACGTGTCCTTCTTTTGTTGTGGTTGTAGGCACTGTGAGAGATTTTTGTATTTCAATAGTTTTTGGGAAATATTTTGTGGAAGAAATAGAGTTTATAAATTCAATAATTTAATAGAAAATGAAAGCCCACGGAAAAGAAGGTTTTGATTTAAATTATTATCATAAAATTTATATATTTATGATTTAATTAATATATTTTAAGGAGCATTAGCCATATATATGACTTATAATCTTAAATATTTCGTGACTGCTTCTTAAACCACAAAACCAATTAAACTGAAAGTGTCACAACATTTTCCTTAAAGCTTTCAAGGTTTTTTGTTTCCTAATTATTTATTTAAAATACTACCTTTCCTAGTAGTTTTGTTTTTTGCAGTGCATATCTGGCAGATATGGTCTGCTTATGTATGTGCAAGTCTGTTTATCATATGTGCGCTTGATTAGCGCTGACAACATATGCAGGCAGGCATTGCCCAGACATCAGGCCACAGGACCGCAAAAAGGACTGCCAACAGGACTCTGTTGACAAACAAAACAAACAAGTGCACATTTTTGTGCCGAGCTGCATATATTTTGCTTTTCTGGCCAACTACAACAAGCAAGAGGAAAACAAATAAAGAGGCCGGTTTTCTAACCCCCCATTCCCCTCGTTATCCTTGCTGCAAGTCCTCCTGCTGCATCCTGCTGCAAAACAAAAGGGTCCTGTATCACGGAGCAGTTTTAAAAGGATTTGCAGTTGAAATATGCTCCGAACATTGCTGTTGCTGTAGTTTATGCAAAATAGAAAAGAGACGCCACACAAATGAACACTGGTGTTTCTTTATATTTTTTTTTGTTTTGGCCAAGGATAAAGTCAGGAATTCAACTGGAAAGTATGTATCTTTGAGATAGAAAAAAATAGGGTTTCAAGGAGTTATCAGAGGTATTTATTCAAGGACAATTCTCTAGTAATATATTAGCTAAAAAAAGTCGTAAGTTTCTGAAACGTATTTATAATATTATTATAATTAAACCCTAAGCCTTTTCAGCTTTATTTAGCTGCTTTGAGACTGAATAGAAAGTTGTTCTGCATTTCCATTCATCATGTTTATGACAGCACTATATTTTTTGGAAAATTCTTGAAGCACTCTATCTCTCACTCCCTCTTAGTCTTGGCTTTGAGTTTTCCAACCCAATTAACTAATTAATCTATTTCAAGAGCATTCCCTGCCATTTCGACCTACATTAATTTCCTATTCATTGTCCGGGCTTCGCAATGGGCGGCGATGTTGCACCATCAGTTCAGAAAGTGGTTGTGGCAGCATCAGCTGCTGCCCCACATAGGTCTGCCCCACCACCCCCCGAAATACCCCTCCCCCCTCATAAACAACCCACCCAGCCACCCCCCCTCGCGTGCCATTTGCGCATATTTCGCGCACTTCAAAAGTTTTCGCTTGCTTATTAAGAGAGCCCGCGAAACAAAAAGGCCGAAAACATTTTTTTTGTTTTTTGCCATAACTCAAGTGTGGCAGTCAGACAAACAAATCTACACAGAGAAAATGGTAACAAAATGGGTCATAAAGGGACTTCAGTCTAGGACTTCATTTAAGCTTAATGTGCAAATATAAAACTAAGTTTAAGAGCTCTAAAAACATGAGCACATACAAGCTGATATATATTTTAAAGCTCTTTCATGCGGGATATTTGGTTTTTACCTACTCTTACTTAACAATTAAATTTAAATCCTTTAAAATCAAATTGTATAAAGCGTTTAAAACCCGAAACTGATTCATTTTTAAAAAGAATCGTTTTAAAATATATTTTTGAAGTATTTTAATTATTATCTAAAAATCATATAATAAATTGTATTCGATATTATTTAATTGAATATGTTATTGATTTAGATATGAAAGAAATTATTGGGTATTTCAAATTGTAAAAAATCTAAGTTTGCAAGGAATTGTTTAGAATACACAATTAATAAGCATATAGATACTTCCAGAGAAAACGAGATAGCTAAGAAAAATTGGACTGAATCAAAGTAATATTTATACTTGTATTCAATTAATTTTCTGCTAAAAATCTATTATTTTCTTCCCCTTGCTATACCTTATTGAAATTGATTAACTATTTTATATTTTGCCCCCAAATGAAATAGTAAATCCCTGTAAAGTAAATCAAGATCATAGCTGGAATAATGTCATGTTTCTTTCACTGTAAACAAATAAACGAATGTCGAGAACCGAGAACCGGAGTCCCTGACACGGCCGTGCTGCTGTCTCCGGCCCTTGGTCGAGTGCGACTACGGCATCCGTATCCGGAAGTTGGCTGCACGCTTCCGTTTTCGTTGCCTTAAAATTAATGAGCTGAGCTGAGCGGAGTGGCGCGGCGGCGTTGCCACACTTTTCGCAACTAATTCCCAACAACTTGTTACAGCAGCGAAACTTTTCCCAACCCATCGCGTCCAAGGACTTCCCACGATCTGTGCCCGGACCCAGGACCCGGGACCCGCGACCCACGACCCACGACCTTCCTGCCTCACGCCGCACGTATCCGTATCCGTATCTGTCCGTGGTTTTTTCCTGCCCCCTCCAACCTCAACCTCTCCCTGCAACTGGCAACGTTATTTGCGCAAAATTTTCGCTTCAAAGTTTGCTTATTGTTTACGTGCGTTGCTTCATTAAGACCTAACAAGGTGGGGGCGCCGTTCCCTTTACTGCTGCTGCTGGAACCTCCTCTCCGGTTAGCTGACTTACGGATATATAGTTACACTCCGGCACAGTACAACTTGAATTGGGTCAGACACACTCGGCGAACTTGCAATTGTTGTGCTGTGCTGTGCTGTGCTGTGCTGCCTGTGCAGCAGGGGTTAAGCACCGGGCACCGGGCACGGGGCACCGGGGTGTTAAGAGGGGTAGGTTATGATTTCAAGAGGCGCGTGTTTATTTGCTTTTGATATAGATTGGATTGCGGCATAAGTGTGCTGAGCAGATCATGGGACAGATAAAGTTTCCAAGGCAAACTTGGGTTCTTGATTAAAGTTGGCAGTTCCGAGTTCTTGTTAATGGAATTAAAGTGAGAAAGTATGCGGGAAAGGAAGTAATATACCAGTGTCCTAGGTGTACTTATTGGGTCTTTTTGAAATAATAAATTTGGGTAATTACTTTGCTGTTTCTTAATGAATGAGTAACCTGTGCTGGAAAGGTTTACAGTTCTTAAAATTGCAACTAGATACTTGTATTCAATTCATTTTTTGTTGAAAATCTGTTATTTTCGGCATTATTTAATATATTTTCATAGCTATTAGTACCTAAAGCAATTTATTTATCTAAAAAAGGAACGAAAAAGTCCTTTAATAATATTACAACTTCAATAGAAATACACTCTCTTCAATTTACAAAGCTTTTTACCTAATTCAATAACGTGTTCTTGCCAAATACAAAAGACATTCTTAAATTACAGCAAAACCCAAGCAATTTAAATAATTTAAAGCTCTCCCCAACCCTAAACCTGGTATAAAAAATTCCCAAAAAATTGGGAAACCCCTCCTTTTCATCAAACTAAACTAAAAAGCCGTTCAATTTCCAAATGAGCAGGCCAATCGAGGGGAATAGCAACAAAAGGCCAAAAATAAAAAGACGAACCGGAGCGGAAATTGAAATAAGCAAGTGAGCCAAAATAATCAAAAGAAACAAAAAGGACCAAAATAAAAGAGAGAGACAGAGACCCAACCCAGAGAAGGGGGGAGCACATTCCCCCAAAATCATTCAAATCAGTGAAAATCAGCGCTGAGCCTCAGTCAAAAGTCCAGAAATTAACATTTCCACTAGAGTAAACAATCAGCGGTGGCGCCAAAATCACTGAAAACAAAAAAACAAAAAAAAAAACTCTCTTGGAAAATCGAAAAAATCAACAGAAATTTGAATGGTGTGCAAATTGGTTTTCAGTTCCATCAGGAAAACCAATAGAGAGAGAGAGGGAGAGTGAGCGGAAAATGAAAGACAGCCGTGGCTGTGGAAAGAACTTTTACCCCAAGGAATACTATTAAACAAATTTATTCGATATAATTAGAAAACTTGGCGACTTTTGAAGTAATTCGCTTAATTACTTTAAGTGCACAAAATGACGATGGTGCGCGGTGCGGACCAAGTTCGAGGCGAAGCCATTGACTACGGGAGGAGTCCCAGTGGGGAAAGGACACCAGCTGCCCCCCGGAAATCGCTGAGCCGTCCTGGTGACAACAGGACAACGCAACAACTGGGAGGCGCCGCAAGCCAATAAAAGTTATGCCACGTAAATCGCAGAAATGTTCAAACTGCCTGCCTGCCAGCCAGTCTGACTTTGACATGAATAATGCCTTGGCAAGGATAATGGGCGGAATTTTCGGTGAACGGCGTGAAATTAATTGAGAACTGCGATAATTGGGAGTGAGGCAGGCCAAAGGATGTGCTAACAATAGCAATAGCTCGGTGAAGGTTTCGCATAATTTTCAAATCAAATATTTACCAGCTTAAAGCTAATTTAAATGGGAAAAATATAAGCTGAATTTGAATAATTTTTAGTATATTAAAGCTTAAAAATTATGTATTAGCAGTTTAATTAATTCTGTCCTCTCAAAATCTATAAGAGCTACCTACTTATTGATATTTGCTGCAATAAAACCCTGAACTAGATAACCTTTCAAAACTACGTGTCCCTTAAAGACCCCATAAAACTCCCAGAAATCCCCCTTAAATACACCCAAAATTCAGCAAATTAATTCGCATAGCAAATCGGAAGCCAGAATCAAAATCACCAACTGACCTAACTCAACCGAAAATGAACCCCAAGCGGGGTCTAAACCAGATTCGTGTTGCGACAATAACCGTTCGCCGTCAAGCGCCAGAGTTCCGGTACAAACTTGAAAACATAATCCCGCTTCCGGTGACCACAATTTCCGGTAATATGAAAAACCCACAATAAGCACAGCGGCAGCAACAAATGCTAAGCTACAGCAAAAAAAATAACAAAAACAACTCACAAAAAGCAAAAAACAAAGAGCTCAGCGTTTCGTTTGGTGGTTTTTGCGTTCACAGTTCCGTATAAATTTGATGCCAGGATTTGCCAGGACATTCAGGACGCTGAACGGGCAGAAATGAAGATGAGATGGTAATAAGGATAAGACGCTTGTACATTAGGCAGGCGAAAGGATCCAGGAATCAGAAGCCAGGATAGCGGAAAGCGGAAAGCCAACTGGCAGTCGGGGGGGCAAAAAGGCGTTAAAAGCCACGACGAGGACTTTGTCAACGCAAATGGCCAGGATGGTCTCGGACTTGGCCTAAAGTGCGGCAAGCAGTTGATAATGATGTTATTACCATAGGAATGCTTATGATAAGCCAGGCAGAGCGAGAGAGAGCCTTGGACTGGGGGTTGGTAATAAAAAATAATGTTTATTTTGCTCACGCTTTTAATTAAAAATTGTCAGCCAAGCAAATTGAAAATGAAAATCCACATTTTATGGTTGACCCAGAAAAATGTGTGAAACATTTTTCAGCTATTATTGTTTCACCCTCGGCTTGGCTCCGCAAAATTTCGGTTCTGGTGGGTGCGACATTTTTGGCTCATGGTAAAGTTGAAATGTTTTGGCCATAAAGTTTGCTCCACCTCCTCCTCCTCCTCCTCCTCCTCCTTCATCCTCCTCTCTCGCGCGCTCGCTCTTGGCCATCTTTGTCTTGTTGCAAAATGGCGAAAGTTTGTGCTTTAAATAATTGGCAAGGCAAGCAAAAGTGGCAAGGGAAAGTGGCAAAGCCCGGCAGTTAGTTTTAAATATTGTTGCTAATTTGCCACATTGTGCGTGCGACTGAAGGCTGGATTAAAATTATGAGCTGGCCATATTTTTTGAAGTGTCCAAGCTGAAGCTGACGATGACGAAGGTCCCCACAACGATGATGATGGGCAAGAAGGCGCAAAACTTGAGCAAAATGGAAGAAAAATAGTTGCTGAAGAGTGCGAAAAATTACAAAGACGTCTAGATTAAAAAATCTCATTTATATCGCAGAGATGGAAAAGGGAAACCGGGGTGTGAAGGATGAAGTTTACTTAACGAAATGAAAGAAAATTTGCTAAAATTTGTACAATAAAATTACAAGTTGGCATAATTTCAGGATAAGATGAAGTCTGGCCTGGGCGTTGGCTGAAGTTTAGTTGGAAAAACTTCCAGAGAGAATCTTATATTACGTTATACTCTCACGAATAAGTAATTCTCTCAGTAAATCCTTAAATCAGTTGTAAGCTTCTCCCTTTCGAACATAAAACGTTTCGCAGCGTAAATCCTTAAACCTCTTAGAGCTTATCCTACTAACAACAACAAGTCCCAAAGCTCACTCTGACGCACTTCCGGACGGCCGTGTATGCGGATGTGTGTCCTGCCTTCACGTGTTATCCTTGGGCGAGGATAACCGCATAACTGTTTTGGCATCTTATTACGGGCCAGTTGACAGGTGCATGACATTCTGTGGCCGAACGCATCGAAAGGACACACGCAGGACAGGACAGACTAAAGGGATATCGGGGGTGGAGGCACACCGAATCACATTCACACCCGCACTCACTGTACTTTCTGCAGAGAGAGAAAAAAGGGTGCGAAATGTTTAATATATATTTATAAAGATGTATCTGAAAATATATTTTACATATTTTATATAAATTTAATTAATATGTTTTCAAAAATCGTAGTTATTTTCCTTTCTAATAATACTTAGTACATTTTTGGACTAAATAATATAAAAGTTATCAGAAATATATACATTATAATGAACAAATATAGAAAGAAATTATAGGTAATAAAATAGCAAAGTTCTCTGGGCAATTTTAAGTAATTAAAATTGACAAGAAACTATTTATGTTAAAGTAGCCTAAAATTATGAAATTTTTCTCCATGTGTTCCTTACTGGTAGACCGAATATAGCTGATGTCCTGGTCAGAGGCGTCAACGTGCCAGAAAAACGAGCAGACCGCAGAAGCCAACATTGAATGTCCTGTCGGCTGTCGGCTGTCGCCTGTCTCCGGTTACCCAAACCAAAGACCGAAAAACCCAAAGCCAAAAGCTTCCAAAAAACCCCCCTATCCTGGCTCCTGGCGGCCAGTTTCTGCTATCTGCTATCAATTGCCGCCGCTTGGCGTCAAATTACATTATGGCAAAGTAAATATAAATGGGAAATTGAATATATATATGGAAGTATATATTTTTGTGCATAGCATATATAGCGATTTATGCCCCGCCAGACGAAAATTGCTGACAGCTTTGAACTTTTATTTTTCCTGTGAGTCCGTGCCTACACAAAAAGGTTATTAAAATTGGCGAAACACTTGCCAAAGTTTTCATATACATTTTTTTTTTTTTGTTTTCAGTTATATTTTTTTATTTTTCAATTTGTATTTTCTTTCATTCGTTTTCCATGCACGAATTGAGCGCCATTTTCGCAAACTGTTGACAGCTGTCGAGAGGTGGGCAAAGGGGGTTGAGTTGGTCCAATAAGAGATACAAAAAAAGGATTTAAGCTCTTTAATCCTGTGCCAAAAACTACTTTTCAACATTGGCTGACGGCCAGCGTGGTGTGAAATTAAATTAAACTTGATGGAATATAATGGCAATGACAGTTGATGAGCAGTGAAATATGATCTCCAAAAGGAAACTGTTTGTGGAGGAGTTAATGATGTTTTTTGTTTAAAATTCAGCGAGATAATTGAAAAAGTTCAAACCGAATTAATTAGAAATTTGTATAGAATTTTATCTGTATAAATTATTAATTATTATTTGTTTGATTGTTAGATTTAGCTTGGAATTGTGTTGAAAACTAAGATAAAATGTAGGAAGATTGTGTGAAGTTTGTTTTAAATATGAAATATAATATAATGAAAAGATTTTTAATGATTTCAATATTGAAGGAAAATTTAACTTAAATCAATTTTAAGAATGCTCTATTTAATTGTTAAATAACTATCTTAAAAGAAACTCCTATAATTTATTTACCAGCATTGTTTCAACGTTCAAGTCCTGCAAAACTTTTGAAACCTAAAGAGCTTAGCTCGATGCAAATGGTGCCTTAAATAATCCTAAACAAACTCTGTGGCGAGGTCCGTAGACGGCTCCTTCCATTCGCCAAAATTCGCAGTGTCGTGCAAATAATTTTAGGTTCAAAACCCTGGCTGTCAGTCGGTCTGTCAGCCGCTGCAATGGCAATCTGTGCCTGTCTGGTCGCTTATTTGATTTCTCACAACTGCCAAAAAGTTGCTCTTGCCCCGGGACTGGGAGCCAGGAGGACTGCGTCCGTCTGGCGGCGTCTATCTTCATTCGATTCCAGTCGATTTCCTGGCTGAATGCGACTCTACGTCATCTTGACGTAAGTCAACGGATTTTAGATTGGTCACGTAGCGACGACGTCGTGAACATCTGCTCCGTCTGCGCATTTTCCCCGTGTTTTGGCATATCTCAGAGCCCACTAAATATTCGGAAAACTTATCGCCGGAGATATGGGTATCACCCAATTAAAAAGTTTTTTATCACCCCATGAAGATAGTTCCTGCCATAAACACATCGAGTCACAGGTCCGTGCATAAATATGCAAATTTAATGTATTTTTAAATAATTTTCTTGTTTTCGACGCATCGTTTTGCAGCCCACGCTAAGAGGGGGAAAAATATAAACAACATTTTCGGTTTCCATTCTAGACGGGTTAAAAGTTGAATGTGTGTCTGCCCAGATCATAGGAGTCAGCGGAATCATCGATCAGCGGCAATTAGGCGGGGAAATGTAGAGGAAATGATGAAGGAAAGTTTTCTTTCCCCGGGCGAAAGTTTTCTCTCTCTCGGCCAGATTTTATGGCATTTAGATTGGGCGTTTATGTGCGGATGGTTTTGGGAAATATTTATGATTGGATTATAGGGCCAGCAAACATACGTTAATCCCATCCCAAAGATATTTGTGGGGGATCTTTAAGTGTATGTTCACATCTTTTGGAATGCATATTAAAGTGAGCGAAGGCATAAATAATATTACCAAATTCTTAAGTTAATCTTAGGAAAGCTTAACTATTTGTAAAATAAATGATTTTAAATAAATGGTGTCCTACCTTAAATTTGACTTGATTCTCAGCTCTGAGTTAATCTAAATAATTCTACATGAAATACTATATTTTTAGGCACTAATTTATGACCCATAACCATTTAATAAACATTTCCTGATGGCCTTATAAACCGTTTATTTGCTATATACTTTCTTTTAAGCCTTTCTTTACGCTCCTAATAACGGTTTAAAACTTTCTTTTCACTTCCTTGGGAGAAATTGGTTCCGTTTCATGCCCATATTTTTGCCATAAACTTAAACATTCCTTTGTGCACTCGCCCCTGACGGAGCATTTATGATTTTATTTTTATTACACACAAAAAAAAAGGTATTACGTCAAAATGCAAATTCTTTTCTTGCGCTTTCGTTTGAAAAAGGCATCAAATTAATTTTATTTTCATTATGACTCATAAAACGCCACCGCAATGTGGAAAGTTTTTGGCAGACAGAGGAAAAGGGGCAAGAGGAAAGCCGGGAAAACAAACACAAAAAATGTAGGGAACCCTTTTTTGGCCAAAGGCTACATTTAATCAAGCTACTTCGGGACAGAGAACAAAAAATGTCCAAAGTGCGTACTTCCAGCCAACACATAATTAAGCTTAATAAATTTCTAATTATCAGATGGTCAGACTAAGTGAATAAAAAAGGGTCTAAGGACTCACTCACCCAGGAACACATGGTGCTGCTGTTGCTGGTCGGGGCTGGGTCTGGGCATGGGTTTGGGGTTTGCAAATTAACCCTTTTTATGGAGGTGCCGGGGACCAGAACTCCGACCTCGACTTGGGCTCGTAAAATGCCCAGTTTTATGAGCCTCGTCGTAGCTCGTCAGTTGCTGCAGCAGTTTAAATTTAAATAAATTGTACAAAACTGACTGCCGGGCAGTTGGGCAACTCTTGGCCACTTCCCACGTGGAGGCTTTTACGAGTTGGCCGGGAATTAAAAGTTTATCTTGATTCTCAAAGCCGTTTGAGCGACAAAGGAGACGGCGACACGGCGAGCTGCATAATTAGACACCCGCTGTCCGTCTCTTTCGCTGACCAGCTAGCCCTCTCTCTCATTTCCAGCCATCGAGCGTAGTCTGTCTAGTGCACAGCAAGAAAAAGTTACAATAGATACTATTTATTTTAAAAAATATTCATAAATAAGTACAAACTAAGATAAATATGATAGAATGATAGAATGATAGAAATTTCTCTAAAAGCTTAGGTATAAATAGTTATATTATTTAATAATAATAATTAGACACCCGCTGTCCGTCTCTTTCGCTGACCAGCAAGCCCTCTCTCTCTTTTCCAGCCATCGAACGTAGTCTGTCTGGTGCACAGCAAGAAAAAGTTACAATAGACACTACATATTAAAAAAAATATTCATAAATAAGTACAAACTAAGATAAATATGATAGAAATTTCTCTATAAGCCTAGGTATGAATAGTTATATTACCTTAAATGTGAATTTTTTCCTGTGTAATCATTATTCACGCTCAGTTGACCACCTGTGAGTGGGACTTTTGTTACGGTAAACGACCCAACCTGAGCTCGAACTTTGTCCCATGGCGTTGACACAACTCGAATCGCTTGAAAGGGAATTAGCATAATTGAATTAAGCATCGATAAGCCATGTTTTCCTTCTCTCCGCCTCGATTGCAGTCGATATCATTAGCTGCCGTTGCACAAGTCGGTGGAGAAAAGTCAAAAGAAAAACCCTCCAGCACAATGCTTATGTTTGGAGTTCATTAATTTAACATTTGATAAGGTCGCAGCTAAGGTAAGGGGTTAAAGCTGGTGGTTGTCAAAATGGGCAATAAACGTTTAGCGTTTTTAACCCTTGTCCAGTAATTGATTCGCCAGGGTTGTCAGCTGTTTGTTAAAAAAAGAGCAATGAATAATTTATGGAGCAACATTTAAGATAAAAGGTTTAAAGAGTAGTCTTTAAATGCTTAGGAATATGCTAATGCTTTCGTAAAACTCTCTGCAAAATGTCTTGTTTGATTTCCAGACTTTACATTAATCCCCAGCCATCGCACATATCAATCGTCTAATCCCATTTCGCATTATCGATTCAGACATGACGTGCGATAACAAGCCAAAGTGCTGTCCAAATACACCTGACAACCCCATCGTACAGGCTGGCAAGTGCCCCACAGTGAAGTTTATTCCTAAGCCCAGGCAGGGACAGACAGTTGGACAAATATTTGATATTTAATCTTATGAAACAGCAAACAGACAAACGGGGTAATGGAACGGGCGGCGATGTCTGCCCAAGTCAACGCATAAAATTGTAATTAATTAAATTTAAAGTCGTGTCAACGGGGCGGATGGTTGGTATTCGGTGGCAGACAACGCCCCGAAAGGATTAACAAATACAAACGGCCAAACAACTTGAGGCTTAAAACTCTGCACTACAAAACCGAAGACAAAATGCAAACATAAACACAAACACGAACATAAATATAAACACACCAAAGGCGGGGGCGGGGGCGGGGGGCGTGGCGCCGAAGTCCAAAAGTGCTTTTAACCTACTTTTTTTTTTGAACGAAAAAGAGTAAACAGACTCGCAGCGCCATCCAACATATGCATAAATAGACTTTAACCCCTTGGTGACGGTGCGGCGGGCCAGGACCAGGAGTGTATGAAACAGCAAGCAGATATCCTGGCAGGGGTTATATGATGAAATGGGAGATATCCTGGAAATGGAATTGGGTTTCATTCCTAGAAATAGGGGGAATTTTAATTATTTAATTATACTTTATAAACTAGAAATTTATTTTGGCAATTATCACTAACATTTACTGCCAGAAATTATTCAAATTTAAAATAATTATCCTTTTACTATATAGTACTTATATACCCCTTAAAAAATCTCCTTGGTCTCGGGTATAAAAAGTGTGAACCACACTTTGCTTTTTGGTCGCTCGCTCTCTCTCTCGTAGCAATGCTTTCAACAAAATTTAATCTTATTTGCACACATACACATATATATATGTTTATATATATATAAGGGAACACGCACACTCATACACTTTGAGTGTGGCACACTCCCACACACAGACACATGCACTTACAGGCCCTCATCTACACTTAACAGTGTGCAGAACGTAATCCTTTAAATGAGTTTAGCGTCACGTTCGCACTTATGCGTTAAACACGTGTTTTTTGCCCCAGCATTATCCTTCTGCCTAGGCACTACTCTCACAAGGGGGGTGGTCTTTTGGGGCATGGGTGTGGTGCGTGTCCTGCCAGCAAGTCCTGCTGCATTTGTAACCCTCTCGTCCTTTCCCGCTGCAATATGCAACGCGTTTTTTGCAGCGCCAACAGCTGCGCACAATTCAAAATGTCAATTGAGGCAGTCCGTCGTCAGGCAGCAAAAAAAAAAAAAACGAGTGAATGGACCCACGCCCCAGAGCCATTCCCCCAAAACAAGGACCTAGGTCTCTATTCCTGGACTCCAAAACACTCTGATCCTGCGAGTGTTTGTAGCAAGGACACTGGTAGAAAAACTAAGATACAAACTGTGAGAATGTGTTGCAGAAAAAGGGATATTAATTTAGAAGTTATACTTAAAATAAAGGGATAAATAATAAATTATTATATATTTATCTAAATATATATTCCCTAAATCAAGTCACATATATTTTTGTCTCTGTGCACTCCTCCCCTCAGTTGGGGCAGCGCCTCTGGCGGGATTCAGTTTAGTCCACGCCACTGCCCCAACAACAACTAGTCCTGTCGGGGAAAAGGACTCCAGGGCTTGGCAGGGGAAGGAGGCGGGGAAAAGGGTTGCATGCAAGAGCACTCAGTGCGCAACGTTGGCTCATTAAAGTGGCATATTTCACACATAGCCCGAGCGACAACCACTGAACCAAAGGCAACGACAGCAACTTGAGTGGAGTGAGTGCCACACGAAAGAAAGGAATCTAGGATACCCTTCAGAGACCAAAAATGGATCAAGGAATAATAGTACAAAATACAAGGATATGTTAATATTTAAAAATAAATTAAATGAAACACGTGTAAAAGAATTGTATAAAATTCATTGATATATAAAGTTTAAATTACAGTAAGGATATTACAGTTTAGAAACTGAAACTTCCTCTAACATATCCTTGAACTAATTTAATCTCTAAATTAAGTCAGCAAAGAGTCCTTGGACTTACCCAAAGCCAGTAAAAAGCCAAGAGAGAAGGAGCAGGGAGGCTCAAAAGTGCAAAATGCCCCAAGAATGCGATCCAAAGACTTTGACGTTGGATACGTGCGGCATGTTTTTCGGCTCCTGGCATGTCCTGGCATGTCCTAGGACGAGTACGAGTACAGTTGGACACCGGCAGCAAGAGTTAAGTGCTGGCAATTTGGCCTTCTTTTTCACAAAAGTCTTTTGTCGCACTTTTGGTTGGTTGGCAGTTGTCGCTGTTACGTTGTTGGCTGTTACGTTGCGTTGTGTTGCGTTGTGTTGCGTTGCGTTGCGTCGGGGGACGTCGCTAGTATGTGGCAAATTATTTTAATTGTTTTGCAAGTGCTCAGAATGCCTCGAACTTAATGGACTCGCCGGAAAGCGGGTTGGTTCCAAGAGTCCGCCTCTGTTGTCTAAATTAATGCCAAGGGAAATGCCATTTTTCGTTTAGATTAATTTCCCCTTTTGTTTAGTTAATTTTTGAGAAAGGTTGTGGCGTTGGGAATGTGAATTCGCTCGGGGCTTAGCATAATTATATACCTATGACTTCACTATACAATTACTTATGCTTTCTTTAGGTCTCATCTCAATTAATTTAATTAAATTATAATCAAAATAAGCCTAATTTTTCTTTAGTTGAGTAAATTATACTTGCTTACTTATTAGCACTATATTTAATTATACAACTGAAATAATAAATAATAAGCCATGACTTTAAAATTCTAGAAAACCCATAAAGTAGCCCTGCTGCCCCAAAACCTATTAATTAATTTATACGGTTAATTGTGGCAGCCAAAAGCCGATTTACCATATAATTACTATCCAATATTCATAAATACAAGCGGCATGTTCGTGAAAACCCATTACACTAAATTAATTTCACAAGGACACAAGGTCCTGGGTGAGGGTGAGGGTGTGTGTGTGTGGCACTTTTAGTGAAAATATTAAATGCATTGCAAACAGGCGGTGGAAAAAAATTATGATTGAGGGGGAAAAAGAACAACGGCCATAAAATAATAAATAACATGCAAACGAGGCGAAATCAATGTAAAACGCGTCGAAGCGTATCATTAGTGGGCGGTGGGCGGTGGTGGGCGGTGGTGGGCGGTTCAGTGTGGGCGTGGCAACGACAAAATAACCGCACGCTGTCAATCAATATGCATGGAACATGGCCCCCCCCTTCGAGGGTGTTCCTAGCGGGGGTTCCATATATATATATTTATATATTATCGAGGCATATCAACAACTTGCCGTCACGCTGGTTAACACTTCAATAAATCGATAAACGCATCAAACGAAAAACGAAAAACGGGAAAACGGAAAACAGAAAAGCTGTTGCATAATTATGATCGTTTGTGGGCCAGGCCCAGACGGGGGTTTAATTAAATTGCCGGTGTATTAGTGCGAAAGCGAATGGCAGTTGCCAATCGAAGGGAAAACGTTTGCATTAATCATCACAAAAAACGCAATCAATCGAGCTGAGTTCTACGGCTTGTTCACTTTCCCGACCGCAAAATACACTTATCCCGGAGGCTATTTTGGAATAGCATAAAAAACAGTGCGCATTTGAAGGGTTTAAAATGAGGGAATTAAGTAAGGATTACATTTGTTTTTTGCTGAATACAGGATTTATTTTTTTTTTTTTTTTTTTGTACTACTTGCCTATCATATTTCAATTTATATTCATTTCATTGCCACTTTGTGGGGATTGTGGGGAATTAAAGGGGCTTTTTATTTAATTTTCATATAAATAATACATTAGTAAAATTTATAAAATATTTAAAGCAATATCATTATATTTAAATTTTCTTAGAAAAAGATAATTCTAATGAAGAACTCGCACATTCTGGTAAACTCCAAACCTTTATCGAGATTGTCCTGGGTATCCTTGTATATATTTTCCGATTTCCTCCTGTCAAATGTGTTCCAGTTGGATATGTCAGAGCATCTGTCATTCGTTTGCGACCCTTTATTTATTCCCACGGAAATTTCATCTGCCGTTTCCAAGTGAATGGGCACATCAGTCAACGATAACGATGCCGATATACCGATTGCCGGTCCGTCAGGTGCTCGATGCAAAGGGCGAAAATTAAGTTTCTACCTCTACAGCACCACCGAGTGCACCACCACCACCACCAACCCGGCACCACCCACCCGCCCATCACCGGAATTCCCACATCGCGGCCAACGGTATATGGCTGTAAACTGAAGTTGGTGCACGTGTCCAACAAACGCTTGCCTTGGCACTCCACACTCCATGCCGCTCCACTTGCCACTTGCCACTTGCCACTCCACTCCAGGCTGCTCCACAACTGCCACGTGTCGATGCACTTGTCAGCATATGTTCCACGTGATTCCCAACTGCCACTAGTGCCTTTTGCTTCTGGATTACTTCCGTTTTCCACTGGGGAAAATGTCACAAAAAAAATATATAAACTTATATATATATATATATAAACAAAAAAAATATATAAACTTATTTTCTTTTAGAAGGTTTTGTAAAATTCTCTCAAAATAATAGATGCCTTTATTTTGAGAGAATTTTACTAAACTTTCTAAAAGAAAATAAGTTTTAACATAAAATTGTATGTACAATGTAAAGTATATCTTCTAAACTTATATTAATTTTAAATATTAAACATTTTCTTAACTTTCCGAACACACAATGAAAAAAGTTATAACTTTAAATCGATTAAAATCGCTTTCTTTTTTGTGGAAGATCAAAGCTTAAAAAATTCATAACTAAACCAAAACAGTATTAATTTTAAATCGGAATGCTCTTCTTTATTAGTTTTTATCAGGTTAATAAATCTGCATATTCAGTTAAATTATTTTTTTTAAAATACATTTTGTGAAAATTTTTACGATGTAACCCCTTGAAAAATTTTTTGAAAAATTCGTTTTCCGGCGGAAATGACTAAATGGACTCTGCTGTTGATGCTGATCAAGAATATATATGATTTATGGGGTCTTAAATGACTCCTTCATAGCCCTCCCAGCTTCTGACTAAAATTGTAATACCCTACAAAGGATATAAGTTATATATATATTTTATTTTGTATTGATTATTTTTTCCAGTGTAAGTTATAGTTCGAAGTCTCACCACCCCTCAATCCCCTTGGACAAAACCGAGTGGGTGTCATTATGGGGATAGTCTACGAATAAAAGCCAACTAATGGCGGCTTTTGTTATTACTTGGTGCTATCCAGGATCTGCCATCCTCCCAGCATCCTTGCCTTAATATGATTCTGCAACTTGTTGTTTGCTTTTTCCGCCCCCTTTCTTTTTTTTACTAATTTTATTTAGCACTTTGTTTGCCGTTGCTGCTGGGTTTTTAATGCTGTTAAATGCAATGCAATTTTTATCTGGTCTAAAAGGATTTTGCAACCTTCCGTTCTTATTTCACTCCCGCGCCGGATTACGTGTTTTTTGCATTTTCAACTGGACTTGCTGCATATCCTGGCCACGTCCTTCTGCATCCTGTCGTCCCGTTGTGTTATCTTGCGGTTTTTTGCATCAAGTTGAGAATTTTCTCATTAATTTCAACGTTTTTCTGCAGCTGCCGTAGCTGCTGATGTGTTTTGTGCTTGCGGACAGTTGTCGGTCGTCCCTTTGGCTGAGGTTGAGTCCTGTCCCACTGATTGTGGTTCTCCGACAATGAGAGAGAGAGAGAGTCCTGAATGTCCTGATGGCTGATGGCCATTCACCATCAACAGCAAATTAAAGCCAGTATTTCAGTATGTGTTGTGTGGGTTGGAAACTAAAAGCAGGGACATGAATCCACATTAGTTTTCATTAACATCATAGGTGAGAGTAACTTTGAATTTGGCACAAATTTAATTCTATATTATATTAAAAAAGAAGTAATATATCACAAAATAAAGGCTTAGACCATGTGATATTTCTGATATTTTCAATTGTTAAAATATCAGGTGGCTTAACTCACTCAACTCATCCCAAAATACGATTCCCCGAAATGGAATGCCACAGAAGTGTTCTGAATAATTCCCTGGATCCCAATTCAGATCCCATCATATCTCTGACACATTGCAAATGCCTCATTTGAAGTTCATTAACCTACCGCACTCCGCTCTTTCATAGCCACGCCTCACTTCCGATGGCCAGTCAGAAGGAGAAATAATAATAACGTCCGGGAAAATTCACACAAATTAAAGCCAAGTCAGGAAAATTCAGAGCAGTGAAACGGAAAAGCCACACAGAGAGACTGAGAGAGAGGAAGGAAGACCGGCCAAAGTCAAGTAGACAGTCAAGACAAACACCAATTAAATGCACATAATGATAATGTTGTGCCGAAAAGTCATTTGGAGCAACTAAATTACAACTTCCACTCTACATTACATGGCACGGCAGCGGAACCTCCTCGACCTACTCAACCCCAACCTCTGGACTCGAGAACCTCGAACTTTGAACCACGAATGGAGCCCCCAAAAATCCACACAAAATTAAAAGTCTGCTGCAGTTTGCGAAAGGAGAAACAGATGGCTACTGCAGCGAAATGAAAACAAACACCCGAATTTGTGTCTAAAGTGTTTTCCGCCACGAAAAAAGGAAAAACACACACACTGCCGGGAAAAAGACAATTCGTAGAGACCCAAAGTTGGTTTACCGCTCGGCTGAGCGGAGAAGTTCAATGCTCAAGTTCATGAACTTGAGGAAACTCGAAAGGGTTTTCCTTCTGGTCCGCTGACGGAGCAGTTTATAATTAGAAACCCAACCGAGTCGTCTCCATCTCCATCTCCATCTCCATCTCCACCTCGGCAGTATCTCAATCTGAAGGGAAAGTCAAGTGGATTTTGGCGGCAAAAGTGCGGGGGAATGCACTGCTCGGTCCTCGGGCGGGAATCCACAGATGAAGTCGGAGACAAGTCCTCTGCCATTGGTTACATAACGTGGGATTTTCCATTTACTCAGGGAAAACGTAGACGCTGATGGCGACAAGTGCATACGGCTCCTTGGAAATTGACAGAAAACAAAAGCAAACAATTTGTTGGCGAGCAGGTCGCTTATGTAAATAAAAGGCAAGAATGTAACAGAAATTCCTCAAATATGTTGACGAATTTTGAATTCTCTAACGGGAAATAAAATTAAATCAACTGATTATCTAAAAGTAAATTAAATTGTAAAACTATTTAACTAATTTCATGAGTTAAATGCCAGCTACAAATAGTTGAGTTAACTATTTTATATCAAATGCAAATAATAGGTACCTTTGAAGTAACTTTTTCAAAATAAAATATATTGCTGTGCCTTTATTTATTTATTTTTAATTAATTGATACATTTTTCTTATTACAAAAATATGGAAAAAGTTATCAAGGAAAATAAAATGTATTAATACATTGAATAAAAGGAAAACCTCAATCAAAAGTCTAGATCTTCATACACCTGCAGAAGACTTCTCTTCAGGCTTAAAAAAACCTGCACAAATATACAAAAAAAACTCCCTTTACAAAAACATTAAGCAGTCGCAACATCATCTGAATTTCATCTGTCAGCCAAGACCATCCAGTCTAGAGTATTTAAATTTTTAAACAAATAAAAAAACAAGAATTGAGCGGAACGCGCTCGCCATTGTAAATAGATGTGGGCAAAAGAGCGGCCTTTGTTAATATTGTTGTTGATTTCAGAGGCTTAAGCAATGTTAAATATTTAACAAAAATAAAACCGAGCCAACACAAAAGAGGAGATTCCCGATTTTACCATACCGTATAGCCACTCTCTGTAAAGATATTGCCGGAATGGGAACCTGGAACAAAAGCGGAGTTTCGTGCTCGTGGTTAATCTTTTAAGTGTGCCGTATACACCGCGACTTCCCCCGATATTCCCACTACCTACTATACATATATATATATATATATATATCGCTCTCGTAGCGTGTTTATATTTCGATTTAAAATTCCGTGCACGCGCCGGGCATTATAAACATTTTCCTATATGATTCCCACACACAGGAGTGTGTGCTGCTGGGCCTCAGCTTCGATATATCTGTCTGTGGCGGAACTTCAGCAGCTTTGCCTGTTGTCGGCGATTTTGCAACGTTTGCCATTGTCATTTGTTTGCGTTTTAATATGCAAATAAATATAATAGGACACACGATGCCTTTTAAATAAATACAGGCCAAAACATTTATGACAACTTCTCGGCGTGGCTCGCGGACGCCGATAAGCGGAGCGAGCGAGTCGCTGCAATTGCTGCTGCAATTGCATTGCGCTGGCAAATATAAATTGCAGGAAATGGAAAATAAAATGTTTATTTGCCATAAATCGGTCGAGCCGCTTGTTGGTTAACCAGTATTAAAATCGCAATCGTTCAGGTGGCGGTTCGACCACGAAAATTGTACAAAATGTTGGAACGAAATG
Organism: Drosophila bunnanda; assembly: GCA_035046265.1. NCBI lineage: Eukaryota > Metazoa > Arthropoda > Insecta > Diptera > Drosophilidae > Drosophila > Drosophila bunnanda. The sequence goes on from JAWNOB010000075.1 coordinate 14,539,097, forward strand.
GCCAAGCGATTGGGGGTCCGCCGGCAAGGCAATCTTTGCCATTTGGTAGCCGGTTTATGACAGTTTCTACGATTGCAGTTACAGGTTTTATTAGTTCCCTAAACGATTTGGATTATGATCGAAGATATGCTTAACGGAGTGAATTTTAAACATTGCAATGACTATTGGTGTGTGGGCTTGGTATTTCTTTCTTTAATGTGCAATAATATGCAGTAAACAGAGTAAGGAAAAATCTTTAAAAATTATATACAGCAAACAGAGTCATATTGTGATTTAGTTTAAATATTTCAAAGATAGTTTTCTTACTATAGAACCTTTTATTCTTTTATGGATAATAAACAACCAAATCCAAGACTTTATTGAAAATCTATTTCAAAGTCCCCCCATTTAAATGTAATACTCTAGTCCAACATAAATAATTAATCTTGAAAAAGCACTTGTTTAGCATGTTATGCAACAGAAAGTCCTTGCAGTATGCGCCACTCTGCAGGAGTGTAAATTTATAGTCCATAGTTGGCGAATGTGCTTGCTCATCGAGTTGTCAGGCTGGAGAGGACTTGGATCGGAGGACCGCATCCGTAACACTCGGCACATTATGCTCAGACAATCTAATGCCTTGCCTAATATTTATATCCGCTCTCGACTTAAGCTATTACCAAGACAAACACCATGGACATAAATCCTTCGTGCGGGCATCTGCATAATGCATTTATCTCGAAAACCCCCAACTAACAGGCAGACATGGTCGGCATTCATTTATCACATTTATCGCTTGCAAGCGAATGCAAAAATTCTATTACTGTCCACAAGAAGCACAGGACTTGGACTCCAGCATCCAGAGGAAGGAGAGCCGGAATCCGGAATCCTGGGAAGCAGACCATTAAAAATTATGGAATAAAATCTTGCACATCATGTGAGACCGGCGACATATGCGATAAATTTGCCACAATGGAAAAAAGTAAAGCCAGGAACAGAGATGCATTGCTGGGATCTTGAGATTTTCGCAGATTTTCTTTCACTGCATTCAACTGGCGCCATTTATCACTGTCCAAGTTATGCCTGTTCGCATTGCATTTAAGCCGTGTCCATAAGGATCAATGAGGATAATTCGAATCTATGGCGAGGGCTTTGGCCAAATGTAATTATCGTTTGTGCCGCAATGGGGCACGTTTCGTATTGGAAGAGGAGGTGGGTTGGGTCTGAGGTGGTTCTCGGTGGTTTTTTGGTTGATTTTTGGGTGCTTTCAGTGCTGGGGGGTTACTCGGATTTGTCATGGCTTTCAGCTGCACATTGTGATAAGCACATGTTATGGTTTTTCACACTCCCAATGCGATTGTGTGGGGTTAAATTTTCCGTGCTCGGATTTTTCCCTTTTATCGATCGACTCCTTGTTTGCGGTTGTTACATGTTTTCCTATCTGGATTATGATTAATTGATTGCCAAGTGTTGGGGCACCGTCACCACAATTATTGGGGGTGAGAGAGACGTACCGATGGGCGGCAATACCTTATTCTCACCGTCACGCCCCTGCAATTCAATCGACTTTGGGTCAATGCTCTGAGTGCTGCAAGAGTTTTCCAGCTTTTCCACGGAAAAGCATTAAACTGTGTTGTTCCCATTTCACCAGACGTTGATGTCAAACAGCTGGAGTTCCTCTTGGACTCTACCCACAACGCATAAACAGCCAACAAATGTGCAACACACTAAATTGACAGCTCGAATCAAGCATAAGCAACGTTTAATTGGCACTTGCCGGCCAAAACAAATGCTAAGAAATGGGGTTTGGGGAAATATGGGATGCACTTTTCTTGGAAATTAATTTTTTCTAAATTAAATAGCCAAATTTTGAGGAATCTTTTCTAATGAGAAGCACTAGAAATATGTGATCTCGAAGATTTAAAAATGTGTGCAACTTAAGTTTAATCATTATTGAAAGCCACATTGCAGTTAAAATATATTTTAAATCTCTTCAAGATATCCAGAAAATTCTCATTTTATTATAAACCCCATCCGATAACCGTGATGCCACCGCAATAATCAGAGTATAATGAGCAGTTGAACATGCCACATCGAACGTGCCAAGTGCGGAGGAGTCTTGGCAGTGGCACATGTGTGCACGGTGGCAATCATTTAAATAGTTATTGCACTTGCTCCCGCCCAGCCCCAAGCACACCGGCAATGCAATTAGTTTAAAAGGCCAAAAAGATCAGGACCAACACACAAGAAAAAAAAAAGAAAAGAAAGCAAAACAACAAGTTGGAAAAATGGGAAAAACTGCCAGGGAGTGACAGGCTGACATGCCAGGAAGAAAGAGAGCCCGGGAGGATGAGCTATGGCACATGGAAGAATGTCAAAGCAAAATGAAGCCATTAAATGAACGGCGGAACTTGGAAGCCCCAAAAAAAATCGAAGAGACGACGAAAAACACAGGAGGCACGAAGGAGTGCTAAGCCAGAAAGCAGTGGCAACACAATTTAACACCCGCCGTCGTGGCGATGGGCAGCAGCAACATCAACAGCAGCAGTAGCAACACCAGCAGCAACAGCAGCAGTAGCAACACCAGCAGCAACATCAACAGCCGCAGCAGCAACAGCCATCGCCAGCCGGCAACATCATCTCCTCGTCATAGTCCGGATGGAGTTCCGTTCCTAGAGGAGCTAGGGTATGGAGACGGAGGCCAAGTCTCGTAAACGTCGGCATCTTTCACGAGGATGCACGGAGGGAAAAGCTGCTGTATTCTAGGCATTTTATAAAGACTTTTAGAATACAAAAATTAGTAAATATTCAGCGTACAAAAAGCATTTCATCACAAAATTTTCTTTAATATTTAATCATTGAAAATGATTAAATTCTCCCTTTTCTTGGATCTTTAAATCCGAGTAAATTTCATACCTAACCGAATTTATAAACTATATTCACTATTCAAAACAATTTTCTAACATCATAAATCCCCTTTTCTCAGTGCCTTTGTGTACCTTTTTGGGTGGCTGACGTTGACAGGTCGCGAAAAACCCCTTATGCACTATGGCAGGAATTTCCCAACTGAGATTGAGGTAAAGTCGAAATTTTAATGGCCTCCCCAGATGCAATAAAAGCTCAGGAATGGAATGCCTTAGCGTGCATAAAGTTTTCCACGAATTGCACTCAGCATGAGCTGCTTAATTCAAGTTTTCTATAGATTAGCAAAAGTCACAACTGTGCTCCACATTAATCAGCTAATAATGCCAGACAATTAGCAATTGCGACAGCCATTTACTATGAGTTCCCCCCAGATACTCTACAGTATGCGAAATGCCATCCATTTTCATATGCCAACATTTTAAGGTAGCACAGCGCCGAAAAACTTGGCTCAGAAGACAAACGACTTTTCCGTTTGGGAAAGGATAAACAGAAAGAAATTGGTTGTTACTTATAATTAATGAATTTTTAATAGCAAAATTTATTGTTACAGGTAACTAGGTTAAAGGAAAATTTGATATCAAAGTTTACTTACATTTCTGTGCTTAAATTGAAAGGAAAATATGATTAGGCTTAACAGAAGATTATTATAATCTTTGTAGTTAAAGCATTTAAAAATCAACCTTTTGAGTACTAAACTATAATCTGAAATACCAAACTTTTAAGGATTTTAGCCTTGTATAAATATGTCTATCCTCCAAAACCTAATATTGTTCCTTGTGCACTTTGAAGAATAGGGGCTTTAAATCTGTTTGGGGATCTGCTTTTTGCCCGAGCCCCGTTCACGTGAGTTCTGCAACATTTTTGCAAAGTAATTGCTCATTTTGACAGGTCGTGCAACGCCCTTGTTTGCAGTGGCAGGCAGCTTCTTTTGCTCCTTGAACGTCTTTTGCTTTTGCTGCTGCTGCTGCTGCCGGCTTGTTGCTTCCTGCCAGCAGCAATGGATGTTGCAGCAGTAGCAGCAGCAGCAGCAGCAGCAGCAGTTCCAGGAGCAGTGGCAGTTGAAATAACCTGCAGCAGCCCGCAGTTCTTCACATGCGAGAAAAGCAATAAAATCTTATAGTTTGTTTTTTGTATGGTGCTGCCTTCTGCACATGTGGCGTACCAACAACGACAACGACAAATGCAACGACGACTTGGGAAAAAGGCGACAACAATGACGACACTGACTACTGACTCGGTCCTGTCACTGACAGCCTGTCAAAAGGGGGGGAGGCAGGACAGGGCGAGGAGGGGCGGAATGTCCTCCCCATGATGTCGTGAAGCGTAATGCGATTCTTTCGTCCTTTTATGCCAGGGAGTCTGCAGAAGGGTATGTCCTCTAAGCTTGCGAAACTTGACGTTGCAAGGAAAATTCATTACTTAGCTCTACCATCTTTTTGAAATATTTAATATATGGCTTAAGTAGTTTAAGTTAAAAATTAAAATACTTATGTAGTATCCCAAGCTCAAGGTATTTATTGGTTTATAAAAATCCGTCACTAAGTCTAAGAGCATCCCCCATTCGCTTAGTATCCCCAATATTCCCCTCTTGGCCATACTTACTACATTTGAACTCGTTGCCTCTTTTATTGCCACTATTAAATGCATTTCACAATAGTTTGTCGATGGATTTGTTATTGTTAGCCATAAAATTAATATGCCTTCTGGGGACAACAATGCAACGATTTTGATGACATCTCAGCAAGTGCGATATTGCAGCTACACGAAGTAACATCTGTTTAGCATAACCCCCTAGCAACATTGAATGCAATTCTATAGCATTCAGCTGAAGAAAGCAGAGAGAGAAATCCATATAAAACTATACTAACATTAAATTATTAAGGTATTAAATATTTAAATGGAAAATATTAAAAAGAAAAATAGTAAGATTCTCGTTAGCCATTTTGAATTTAAGATAAACAAAGCTTACAAGGAATTAGGATAAATAAATTTTAAATATTTGTTTATTTGTTTGCAAGTCATATTATACGAATTACACCAAAGATACATTAATTAAAGTCATATAAATTCCCATAAGGCCAAGAAACCTCTCTAAAAATGCTACATTAAATGTTGTTAATGTACTACATTTTCTCCCTGTGTACGCACTATATATAAAGAGCAATACTTTTTGCTGGCCCAACGAGCAGCGAGAGTTTTTCACAATTTAAACGGATGACACGACACAAAAGTGTCAATCAAGCGAGCAGTTAAAGCCCCCGAGGGCCATTCAAGGAATTCTGATGGGAAGTGGCAATGGAGATGGTTGGAGTTGGGTTCGGGAATGGAGATGGGAATGGAGATGAAGTGTTGGCATAGAGCAATCTGTCACAATTGCTCGCAGAACTATCAACGGACATCAAACAAATCCAAAGGTAAACGCAGCCGCTGCGTATCTGTGAGATACGAGTTTGCCTTTTATCAGCACGCACGATCACTTCAAAGTGGGGAAAAGAATCGGAGAACAGGGAACGGGGGACTCTGGGATTCAGTGGAACGGAAGTGATTGCCTTCACACCCATTGAGTTCACCGTTGCGGTTCACTCAGATCCGATCTGGGGTGTCTCCACCTCTCCAGACCCGGCGGCAACATCAACGGAATCTCTGTCTAGTTTCTATTTCTTGGAGGGGAAAAAATATCAGATCAATAATTCGATCATGTCAAGGTGCTTTGGTATAGAACTGGCGTATTTATGTTGTGTTTTCGAAACACAACTTGTCATGTTCACATTTGTGTTAAGGTTAAATGGAATTTGTTTTTGGTTTTGTGACCTCTCAAGCGTGGTTTCTTCAAATGTAATATTTTTAATTGAAGGCGACACTTTTGGGCTGTAGTTTCCACTGAAATTGTGTAAGAATTTATTGGAAGAGACAACTTAAAAGTTTGTAGAAATGGGATTTTACTAGAAGTAACTTGAGGTAGGTTTCAAGGAGATTAAGTTGAAACCAATATATTTTTTAAATATTTTTTAAGCTAATACCATTTGCCTTGTCCCACTTAAAAGGTCCCACTAATAAAACACATGCCACTTTCTAAGGCAACCTTCATTAAAGACGCATTACTTCCTCTAACCAGCAAAGACCATTGCCAAAGAAGTGCAACTGCGGACTATTTGGCTCATAAATAACGCGTTGACAGTTTGTAATTTTGAAAAGTAATCAAGCAAAGCTAATTAACAACAGCACCCAGAGGCAGAGGTGGTGTGCACCTCCGAGTGCACTCTCTTCAGATGAAGGCGCAGCCCATAGTACGTCGTATATGGCGGATATAGCATAGGGGGCTTGTAGAAAGTCGGCGCTAATGAGAAAAATATGACACAATTGTAATTATCTGTAGGGAGCGGTGATGATGCCCGCCGCCGAGTCCCGGCAGTTAATACCAAATATGCCAGACGCAGTCCGAGCAAGATGAATGAGCATGAATTATAAAAACATAAAAAAAACACAGCACAGGGAAAAACAAAAAGGGAAAACCCAACAAGGAGACCTCTTCACGTGGCTGCAAATAGTTGCTACTCGTAGTTGTAACTGCAGCTGACATTTCTGTTAATTTTGATGTATGGCCAAGACCTGGAGGGAATACTCGTACACTTTTGTATATGTTTCAGCGAGCTCCCCGTAAACGGATTTCCACTCGGGGGAAAACACACGGCCAACGCCGGAGAACGCTTGAAAAAACAATAACAGCTCGAATGAAAATGAAATGTGGGCGTTATAAATTCAGTTGGTTAGTAGAGCTGCCAATGCACCTGCCGACGGTTCCTTAATTGCGTCCCAGGTAAGAGGTTAAAGGTCCCAAGTAGGCGCTATTAAGTTTCATTAACCGTGACGCACACACACCCTCCTTCGAAGCCCGTAACTGATTAACAAAATGCGCATAAATATGGGAAATATTATAGGGTAACTCGCGTGACAGCATCCCATGGCAGAAAATCCACCCCTGCCATACATGTAGGTGGTGATCTGATGGCGAAAAACGAAAATATGACGCAGTGAATTTTCGGTTTTCATGGGAAAATGTATACCCTAGGATGCACAACCTTGTGACCAGGGGATCGCCTCCGACTGTGGGTGGCACATATATATTATAAATGTATCTATATATCCCGACATCACTTGTGGCTGGGAAATATGTTGTGTCATTCCTGCCACTCGAGCGTGTGTGTGTCCTACAGATCATTTAACTTGTGAGCATGCAGGAAAATTTGTTCAGCCTGAGCAAGTATTTTGGGTAATTTTTCGTCTGGGAAAATCATTAGACAAGTCCGAGGGGCAACATGTGCGGATCGGATCAGTGGAAGGAAAAGGTCATACAGTTAGCATGGGAATTAAATTAAAACATGAAAGGCAACCAGCTTTGCGAGCCGGAGTTTAAATATTCTGATAGTTTGCAATTTGTAGGATCGAATTGGAAATCGATTAAACTAAGCTTAAAATCAATTTTGTATACAATTTTTTGTATCAATAAAGCTTAAAAAACTCATAACACAAAAGTCAAAAAAACCTTTCTATGCTGATCAAGAACATGTAGGGTCGGAAATTACTCCTTCCAATTCAAAGATAATGCAAAGTATTAAACACTGCTCAAGGAAATAGAACCAAATATCTTTTATAATTATTAGAAAATACTAAATATAAATTAAATAAAATATTTATACAGCCCAATTCTAGTCCAGACAATACATTAACACAAATCCATCGACTTAAATATTCTCCGAAAATTAATAAATATCTATTAACTACGATTAAAGTATATTTAAAGTATATTTAGTTACCGATTACAAGAGTTCAACCCACCAAAACACATGTAATCCACTTACAAATCCACACACAACCCAACTAAAAATCATTCAAAGTTTTACAAAATTATTTTCAGCAATTTGGATGCATTACCACATTTACGAAACTTTGACGTATATTTACAAATTGATTTACAAATACAAAAAAGCATATAGATTTGGGATGCAACTTTAAACAAACTTTTTTGGGGGGGTTGCCACCAGGGAGGGAAACCCGTCCCTTTCAGTTTCAGTTTCAGTTTGACCCAAATCAGAGTGTAGCCGAAACATACCCATAAATTGAAGGCATAATGCGCAAAATTTATGTTTAACAATTTATGCAGCCGAGATTCCCCAATTTGCAGGCATATGAATCTCCTCCGTTCTGTGCTGTGCTGTGTTTACATCGAAGAGGAACAACTTGCTGAAGGGAGAAAAAATTCAAATTACAACTTTACAACTTGGCAAGGCAGAGGAAAAGATTCTCACACTGTTTATCATAAAAGTACGAAAGGAGAACCGAACGAGTACAAAAAAAAGAGGGAAAAATCAGTGAGAAAGCATGGCAAATGTTTACACAAATTACGAATCCGAGTCCCGTCCCCCCCTTTCGATTTTTCCCCCTCCGCTGTGTATATTTGAACGGCTACCGTATTGGAAAATAAACCAATTGCCTTGTGCATTCGTTAGATACGAGATACGATGTTCGCCAGAGATACATATATACATTTTTCCGGGTAAGAGTATGGTGTGTGTGGTGGGGGAGGAGACCTGCAAACATTTCCAGCCGAAACTGACACACGGAGTACGTCAGATGATAATATTTTTCCAAATGTCGATGGTACCAAGTATATTGGTTAGTGAAGAACTTTGTGATGGGAAGTCTTAAAAATATCTAAAACACATTTCTCTTGGGATGTGTTTTCTAGATTTCCATTAATTTAATACTTAAAAATATAGGGAACTTCTTTAACTAATTATTATACGAAATGTATGCAGAAAACATGCCTTGTTTCTAGTTTCTCTGCCATTAAAATATTAGTAGTATTTTACTATATAAAAGCCTGAAGGGATCCTTCAAAGAAGTATTGATCAATATTCTATATAGCTATAAATATATAATATTTTTAGTTATATGGAATATTTATCTATAATATTTTTGTAGTATCCTTTCACGTTTCCATCTCTAGCTCCTATCAATCGGAGTCGGAGTGGAAAGCAAAGCGGATTGAAGGTGTTAAATGGGCATGAAACAGCTGCAATGCGGACGTCGAAAAGGGACAACGGCAACGAGGACAACAACTCGCAGGACAATCACCAAATAAATGCAAACAACATGAGCATTCAGCCCCTTCAATAGCTCCTACTCCACATCCTGCCCTTCCTCCTCCTCGTCCCCGATGTCCAGCCGAAAAAGCTCAAAGGACGAAAACAAAATTCCCAATTGTTAATGCATGTCGGGCTAGTAGGGGACATCGATCGGGAACGACGACTCTGGGCATATGTAAATACCAATTTACGCTACGGAAATGTCAACAGCGACGATTACAACCAACCGAGGGGCTCCCAGGGGTTATGTTATATACATATATACCCTTAACCCTTTGAGGCCGCCACCTTTTGACTACTTTCGGAGGTGTGCAGCCTGCTTAACCGCTGTTCGTTCACTGTTTGCTTTTAATTTTGTGCCCTCGCATATTAATTTTCACATCGATCGGGGGAGTATACACAGATATATATTTAGGAACTGACCCATGACCATATAGTATGTGTATTGGGACGCACCTTGACAGCCACTCCCCGCAACTGACCCAAATACAACTAATTGACCATGACGTAATTAGTCATCTATTTAATTGTGCATTGAAAAATATGTATTTCTCTGGGGTTGATTTCCCAGGATTTTCGCTTTGTTTTGTTTTGGTTTTTGGTCAGAGAGGGGTTTATTTTTTTCGGTTTTAGCCTGGGAAATATTATATTTTGAGTTCATACAAAATTCATTGAAAAGCAACCATATTTTGGTTGAAAATCTGTAACAAACAAATGCGGTGGAAATAGGAATGCTGGGAGTTCAATTTAATTTATTTGAAATATATATATTTTTCAGTAAGGCACTTTAAATGGTGATTAAATTAAGGTATTTTAATTTAATTCCTTTGAAAAATATTTCATAGACTAATAAGTTTAATCATATGTTTATTTAATGCTTGAAAAATACTCCTGTTGTTAATATTTTGACCGCAATTTTATAAGCTTTTTAATTTGATTTGCCTTTAAAACCGAATTGAGTGTTCGTTCCAATTTTGGCTGGGAAAAAATAAATATCCTGTGAATGCGAGAGCGTTTATATTATTTTTAATGCTGCACCAGCAGCCAGTGCAGTTTGCTCGTAATCAAATAACAATTTGTTATGTCAAACAGATTACAACATTTAAATCATTTAAATTTGAAATTAATTTCATCCGAAACTCTGGACACCCAGCATCCATTCAGCGTCGTTGGCAATCTCAATCTCAAAGCGCCGCCGGCTGGGAGACTGCTCAACTGGGAAAGACTAAAGGAGAACTGAAGGAAAGCTGAGGGAAAAGTCAGAGCCAAAAGAACATTTGTTATGGCAACAGGCAGCAACAAATCTCTTAAACCAAAAGGCAACACCCACAAACACTGGAAGTGAGCAAAAAAAAGAAAGAAGTGGAGCTGGGAAAACCCCATTACCGAAATGAATTTATGCACATCTCAAAAATAGCAAACAAACAGCGTGCTGCAACGGTCGAAAGATGGAAAGATACAAAGATACTCGCACCGAGAGATGCAAGCTGGATGCAAAACAAGATACGGATGCTGGATGCTGGAAAACTTTACCATTTTTTGTTGTCTCTCTCGCATTCGCATTTCCCTTGTTTTCACCATTGTCGAGTGCTGAGTTCAACAGGAGCAAAAACTAACCAGGGTAAATATTTATTTTTTAACACGTTAATCCCACAAATCCCCTGAAGTGGACCAACCACAACAACACAGCACACACACAGAATAACACCCAGCAGCCACACGCAGTTGGCTGTGTAAACAAAACGACATCGGACACCGCAGCCACCGGCAGTTGAAGGTTCTCTCTTCAGTTGAGCCAGTCTAAATTTGTAAATCATGCATCATTTTGGATCTTTTTTTTTATATATACATATATATCCATATATATCTCCTCACTTTGACTGGACGCAGGAGGGTAAACAAACAGGGGCATATAGGGCCATAATCAGCTGCAGGCCGCTTCGGAGCTGTCAGCACTTGACTTTCCCCCGGACTCCCCGAATCTCGAATCTCAAGAGGCCACAGACCACAGACGACGGACTGCAGTTTTCCCGGGAAATCCGAGGCAGGAGCTGCTACTTGCTGACAAAAATGTCGCGCCTAAAGGCCTTGGCAAAAAAATATAATTTTTTTTGTTTATAAAGAGCATCAAAAAGTTTTTAAAAATGACTTTTGAATGCTCTTTGTGGGCTAACTCTTGAAGTATTGAAAGTTTATTATTGAAAATATATGAAAGTTGTATTTGATGAAGTAAGAAATATATAAAATATTATTTTTCGTATTTTATATGTATACATTTTCTTGACTATTTAGATGTATACATAATTACAACCAAAAGACCAAATTTTTTACTTATTTATTTATTTGAAGTAAATAATTAGTTATAAAATGAGAACTATCTTAGGTAAGAGTTATAGCAGCAATTTTATTAAATATTAATAATACTTGGGAGAATTTTGTGTACGGAAAAATTCATAAAAATATATGATAAATTACGACATATACCATATTGAACAAATTAAATCTTTTTCATATAAATATATAAATATAAATATATAAAAATAAATATAAATAAATACAAATGAATATAAAAAAAATATAAACAAATATAATTAAACATAAATAAATATAAATAAATATAAATAAATATAAACAAATATAAATAAATATAAATAAATATAAATAAATATAAATAAATATAAATAAATATAAATAAATATAAATAAATAAAAACAAATATAAATAAATATAAATACATATAAATAAATATATAAATATACCTAAATTCCGCTATAAATTTATAACATTTTCAATTTTTCCTCAGAGTATTTATAAATGTATTAAAGTTAATTCAATTTGTATGAAAAAGGCAAGAGATTCGGTGTGTTTTTTGTTGTGTCAGTCGTCCGCGCCAAGGCGAGGCGAGGCTCCTTTGGGGACTACTTCCCTGGTTCCCCGCTCCTGGTTCCCTGATGCCCGTACTCCATTGTTCCTTTTTCCGTACTCCCGGGTCCGGATATCTGTCCGGGAGCTGTCAGGCCTCTGTGTGTGTGAGTGTGGTCCGGTTCAAGTGCTCGTTTGGCCAGTGAAAAGGAAACGTCTCGATGGGCGGCTCTTGGGGCTTTGGAAAATCTGGTGGGCGGGAAATCCCCCTTCAACCCCCCGACACATTTTCAATTGTGTTTTGGCCGCGCGCGCCCGTTAATTATGATAACCAGTTGGGCCTCGAAAGGGGTCACAGGGGGCCCAACAATGGCTGCTGAACTCGATGCTGAGCTGTGCTAATTAGCAGGCCACTAAGAGCCCGCTCTAATTTGCAGGCAGCTCTCCAACTGCGAACCGGACTTTGGCTACGACTTGGACACGGAATCAGCTTCATTAGCCGGCATTAACACTAAGTAAATTTCCTGTGGCCCTTCCTACACGAAATATGATTAAGACCGAACACATGCCAAAAAGCGGCAACAAGAAAAAATAACACAAAAACGCCAACAGGAACTGGAATTGGAACTGGAGAGCCGGCGAAACGCCGCAGGTGATTTCATTTCCATAAAAAATACAAAGGCCCCAAAAAAACGAACAGAAACAAAGCACACAACAATATAATTAAGAGCCTCAAGTGTCTTTAAATCAAAAAGGAAAAAAAAAAGGGAGGGAAAAAGCCCAGGATCAGTGAGCAACAGATTGGCAGGCAGATGTTTCCTTAAACTTAAACTTAAATCCCCCATGGAGCCCCAGAAAAAAAGGCAACAGGAATTAAGCCAAATTTTGGCAAGCTGCAAAAAAATATGAAATGAGCTACAAGAGAGCGTATAAGGCATATGGCTTAAAGGAAAATGTGATGATAAATAAGAATCAGTATAAACTTAATTTTTATTATGCTTTATACATACATTTTTAAATATGTTGTTTTAGTTCCCCTTGAAAATAAGGTATCTAAGTCTGTAATAAAATTGATTTAAAGTCTCTTTACAAATCTTCCATAAAGACTCCCTAAAGATCAGACTAACCAAGTGATATATTACATCTTGGGCAATATTTTATGCCAGAACAGAGCTAAAACCGCCGTCATTAGTAGAAATCTCTTTATTTACACAAACATGGCCATAGCCCTGGATATCTGGACATATGAAGTGTTGGAGAAATATGCCTCGACGCCGCAAAACAACAAACCTCAGAGAAACGCAGAAATTATTGCAGAGCAATGGACCACGGCAGCGAATGCGATTATTTTGATGAGTCCGCCCGTCGGTCCGTTCGACTTCTGCCGTAAATATTGGAAAAAATATGGCACAAGAGCAAAGCGCTGCGGGAACACATGGGGGATCCCCCCCATTCCCTGCTCACCATCCCCGATTTGTAACAAGAACAGAGAGGGGTCTCTGGATCTGGCCTGGAGAAGATATTCCAGCAACGCCAACCAAGAGGCGAGTGCCTGCCCCAAGTTGCGTGTGATGTGCGTGAAATGCAACTAAATCATGCCGCGAAATATTTCAGGGATTGCTGCTCTTACAAAGGAGAGCATGCACTGGGGGAAATTTTTATTTTTTTTAAAGGAAAGTAATCAGAGAAAAGTATTTGAACAAATAAGGGGTATCTGGGAATAAATAATATAACAGGTAGATATATTTTAAATAGAAACTAACAAAAGTTTAAAATAAGAAATACTAAAGATCATACAGTATTCTTTATTTATTTATATAATTTAAGGTCCTAACATACTGGGGAAAATTACTTTAAATGGAATTAGTCAGGGAAAAATATCTGACAAAAATAAGGGGTACCTGGTAATAAGTAATGTATAAACTAAATATATTTTAAGACAAGTTCAATTTAAGATACATCACATTATTCTTAAAATATAGTTTTAGCTCATAACATTCGGGGGGAAATTAATTTAAATGGAATTAATTAGGGGAAATATATACCAAAATGAAGGGTACTTAGAAATAATTAATATAATAAGTAGACATTTTTTGAAACAAAGTTAAGACAAGAAAAACTGAAGATCATACATTATTCTTAATTAATCGATATAATTTAAGGTCCTAAAATATTAGAAAACATATTTTCAATTTAAAATACCTATAAAACCTATTAAAAATCCAAATTTTCTCACAGTTTACCAACCCAAGCCAAGTCAAGGCATAATACACGAACAAGCTCCCTGCCAGGCGGCAGATGGCCGTTCGAGCGATTCTTGTTGTTGTTGATAACTTAAATGCCACATTTAGATACAGAAATTTCAGTAAAGTCGAGGCATAAATCAAGCGGCAAGCGGTGCACCCAAGATCACCAGAGGCAGGAAGCAGGGGGCGTTGCTACAAAGATGAGGAGGAGTCCAAAGAGTCCATCCATGGGTACTACCCAGTGCAACTCGATCGGAGGCGGAAGTGTGCGGCAGCGGGGCAGCATCATTCAGATCTTTGGGCCTTTAATTATTGTCATTTTTTGTACACCAGAGTCTTTTCTTTCTTTCCGAAAAGAAAAGGGGGAAAATCGGAGGCGAGCCGCTTAGTCACCGCTCTTTATCATCATTCGTCGCCCTCGTCGACGTTATTTGACACATTTCTGACATTTTTATCATTTAAGTCACATTCAGTTTTTTCCCCTTTTGTTTATTTTTGATCAGTAGTCCCCCTTCTGGGATCACTCCTCCCTTTGGATTACTCTCCTGCCTGGGATATGACAGCTTTGCATGGCCATATAAAGATATTTTATTGTTGCCCAATTCCGTCCTAAGTTTAATGAAAGTGTTGAGTTTTAGTTTTCGTTGCGCTTTTTATTCATTTAATTGTTTGTTTATAGTCAACGCATTCGGGGCGTGCTCGTTAAGGGCCTGGGCTTCCTCCATGATAAATTGCCAGGGATTGGGGCATGAAAAACTCATTCAAAATACGCCATAAAACTGCCTCTCTCTACTTCTTTGCTGGCACATTTCAAATTGATTTAAGTTTGTTGCCCGTTGTTGTTAAAACACGGAGAATCTATAAAACATCCCAACTTACCTTAACAACTCTATTAAAAAGTCAGGAAGAGAGAGAGAACGGGTGTAGTAATACCTATGCCCACTCGTACTACCCCAAGTTGGGGCATTTCAAAACATTTACGGCCAAGCATTGCATTGGCAAATCATTGGCGGGGTATTTAAATGAAGGCACAGAGTAAACAAATGAAGTCTAATAAAATTTAAGTATTCAGTAAAATGAGCAGCCGGAGAATGTTGAGTTTGTTGCTGCTGAGATTGCCATTCAAATTCGAAATGAGTGCGAGAAAAGTTAAAGTGAGTTAAAGTAAGTAGGGAAACTATATACGGGAAACCGGATTTTATATACTCTTGCAGTTTGCAATTTTAATTATAGGATTAAATAGGTAATCGTTCCTTGCTAAGCTTACAATAATCGCATTCTTTGAATTGATATTTTTTGATATTTTTATATGACCATTATAACCAATGATATAAGAAACCAATCAATATTTAAAAATCTCATAACTACGTTAAAAATTCACTAATTTTAATTCGGAAAGCTTTCCTATGTTAGTTTTTATAAGGTTAATAAATCTACACATTCTATTTAAAATTTAAGAAAATTAAAATTATTGACAATTTTTGAAAATTTTAACGATGTAACCCCTTATAAAATTTTCAAATTTTGAAAAATTTATTTTTTGTCCGGACATAGCTAAATCGACTCGGCTGTTGATGCCGATCAATAATATATATGATTTATAGGGTCGGAAATGACTCGTTTATCGATTAAATAGCTTCAGAATATAATTATTAGGTATAATTATTATGGGGAAATCATCAAAAAGTCTCATATATTTTAGGCACTTAACTTAGAAACTTCTTTAGATTTGTTACCTTAATTAAGCTTTAAAAAATATATTTTATTATCTCATTTTGTTTTTGCATTTAACTTAGATATATACATAGCTATAGACATATAGTTTATAATTAATTTAAATTAAAACTAACTAATTTTAGGAGAAAGTTTTGCTTAACTAAACATTTCGAATACCATTAAAATACGCAAAAAGTACCCCATTTTTAATGCTTTTAAAAAAGCTCAATATCTAATTATTATAGGCTTAATTCATAAAAATTCTAGAAGGTTTAGAAACCAATTTCCTGATACCTCCAGCACACATTTTGTGGCTAATAACTACCAAAGCCAAAGACAGCTGAGATGTTAGCCACCACCAAAACAGCCAACTACAGCGAATTATGTCTGCGTATAAATCAAATATCCTAACAACATGGCCACTGTAATTATGGGAAATTTATAAAAAATTACATAATATTTACAAGATGTTATCGAACCCAACTATGGCCTGCCAGAACCCAAGGAGATACACAAATATATGCACGGGGGAGTCCGGCAGAAGTTAATTTGTCTATTAAGAGCAGTTGGCAGTCAAATGCAGTGGAAGAGAATATTTTTTGTTTTCTGTTGGCTTGTAAATGGGTCTAATCAGTCAGGCAAAAGGGTAAGCCTATAATTTGGTAATTACGACTACCGGGCCGAGGAGATTACCCACAGCCAACGGGGCACAAATGAAGGTAATAAGTCAAAAGTGGTTGCATTTTGGGTGCATAATTTTTTTTGGTACTACTTCTGTTCTTGAATTTTTTCCTCCGTTCTGTTCCCATAGCCTGCGGGTATAATTAGCAGGCCCAAATGTTCGCTGCCCGCTGTTCCAAAGATCGATCTTTAAAAATAACATTACGGAGGAGAGGAACAAAAAATGAAGGAGGGTTAAACAGTAGCCTCTCCAGTTCCTGTATTTCAGTTATTTCAAAAGATAATGATGATCCAATCTGCCATAGTAGAGACATCAACAGCTGTGGGATTTTTGACAATTTGATTTGTGGTTCGGTTGCGGCATGAAATATATTTTTCCACGCTACGAAAACGTGCTCCGCAGGACTGAAATTACATTTTAACAATTACGTTGCGAAAAAAAGGGGCTGCCGAGAGCAAAGCGCGGCAACATTGTTTAGAGGAATGTTTCCAAAAAAACAACCGCAGGACCCAAAACCATTGAGTGACCACAAGCCGTCAGTGGCAGTTGAAACCGCACAGAAATCGTCGTGGTTCTACTGCCAGGGCACAGCGAAATTGATAATTGCCAAGGGAAATAAATACACAGAGAAAATTTAACTAATACTCAGAAGCTATGAAAAGCCCTTCTGGCAGATCCTTTCTCTCCGTGCAAAAAGCAGGAATTTGTTATGAAAACAACAGGTACCGAAAAGAGTTCAAAGGGCTTAAAGGTTAAAGGCCGGGTCCCTGACCAACATTTGTATTTTTGGCCCACCACCCACCGTGACCTTTTTCCACAGCCGCCCAGGTTTTCGGGACACACTCACGCACTTTGGCGCTTTATCTAAAAACATTTAACCCCCCGCAAAAAGAGAGGGAGGAGAAAAAAAGGCAAGAGAAAATAAGGAAAGGAGGAAAATTGGTGGAATATTTTTGGAAAAAGGGAAAACGTTCCTTGGACCCCGCCACATATGCTTCTTCGTCTATGTCAAAATTACTGTTTAACTTTTATGGTGTTTTGTCGTATTTTGTCGCATTTCGCCAGCTATTTATATGTGTGGCTGCCATAGCTTTTGCAGCTTATTTCTTTGGCATTTTTTCGGCTTTTTTTTGGGTGACACAAATGTGACATAAAATTTTCGGTTCGAGCTGCTTTTGGGGGGTGGCCCATCCTCATACCCATCCCCATCCCCATTCTCATTCCCATTCCCATTACAAGCCCGGCAATATGGCGCTTGTCTTTGGCCAAGTTGCATGTTGGCGTGTTGTGTAATTGCTGCAATCTGTTTTTCGGAAGGGTCTCTCCGCCTCCCTGTCTCCTCATTGGAAAAATAGGAAAAACAGGAGGTGTGTGAGTGTGTGTTGTGTAGGGCTTTGGGGGGACACATGTTGTCGAAACAGCTTTTAAATTGTTATTGATTGGCAAAGCGAACCGATACGAAACGTAACGAATCGAAACACACACAGAACAAAGCCAAAAGTGTGACATGTTTTTGGTCTAAGTGGCTGGGAAAAGCAACAGCAAAAACAAAAACAAAAACAAACCAAAGCAAAGCGAAAACAAACAAATTTAATATTGAAAATCGGGTTATGGAAATACATGCATATATAGATATGCGTATCTGAAAAGTTTCAGCAAAGAGCTCGTAACTGTGTAAACACCATCAATCAATGTTGCTGGAAAGGTACACAAATTCTGCGGGTAGTTTTATCTCGCGACGAAAACAACTCTAAAAGATGAGAGAGGGGGAGGGAAATCTTTAAAGACTCTAACTATGTATAATTTCAGCACATGAAGTGTGGTTTTAAGATATATTTCCTAACAGGAAAAAACGTTTACGCATAATAAATCAGAGTGGGGCAGATACGGAGATCTTGGGATTCCATTACGAATACGAAAAAGATTTATAAGTTTTGTATGTATATTGAAAAAGTTGCCATAACAATTTATTTCTTAAATTTACTTAGCATTTGAGCAAGTGGAGATTTTAATATATATCAAAACCACAAGGTTTTTTTTTCGGAAAATGTAAAAGATTGTCTGTTTATTTGTAGATTTCTTTTATCAAAAATAATTGATATATAGTTATGAAAACATTATTATAAATGACTCCAAACAATTTGTTTGCCTTGTGAAAATTGAAGTTTTAACCATTTCCTTATCGGGGCAGCTGCATTGCATATTCCACATGTCATACGCCGAAGAAAAATGAACTGAGCGAGCCAACGAGATGGCCACCGAAATGCACTTTTCTCTTATCTAATTGCATTAAAAGTCAATAAATTAATAAATAGCGAGCAATAAATTTAGTAAAAACAAGCCATTAATAACACTTTGGTTGACACCGCCAGCCAGAGCCGGGCGAGCCTCGGTCACCCTGCGGCATCGGCGCCGATCCGATGGTCAGGTCAGGTCGCCACAGTCCATTGAGGTTGGGTTTTCCGAGGGGTCAGAGGTTGCTGTCGCCATCCGCCGACATGTGCGCTGAAAAGTTGAAAAATCGAGCGCACCATGTTTTTGTCACCGCCAAACTAGCGGAAATTCTAAGAAAAATGCAGCAAGTAATTTAATTTATATTTCACAAAAGCCGTGCAAGGCGGGCACAATTCGTTGCACTTCGTTGCCTTTTGTCGTTTATCAAAAACAATTCATTTATCAAAAGAAATACACACCAGAGTTCCCGGTGTGGGCGATTTGTGTGTGCGAGCCGACAATAAAACGTAATTAAATTTTTAAAACTATTTAAATCAATGCAGACAAAATGTTTGGAATTTTTTGTATATTGTAAATTAAATTTGATGGGCCACGGGCAAAGGCATGCGGGCCTTGATTGAAGCCAAATCCGAACCCAAATCGAAATCGAAATCGAAATCCTGCTAACGCGTGCCACTTTCCGTTGTTCAAATAGTTTTGAATAAAAAAATGCACTCTTGTGCATTTTACAGTCGAAAACTGTTGTTTGGGTAATTTGTTTAATTGGAAAAATCGTAAAAAATAAAATGGGAAGTAATTGTGTTGCAGCACAAATTGATTTTTACGACATTGAGCAATTGACAATAACGGTGGCAAAGTACGGGAAAATTTACGATACAAAGTTAAGCCTTTTTCATAGCTGTTCGAATGGGGTGACAATGGAAAATCTATAAATCCATGAAAAGTGTGCCCTGTTCCCTTCAGAAATTCATTTAAATTCTCAATAAAACAAAAATTTATTTGAAAGCGAGTTCAAAAAGTCAGACATTTAAGAGGAGGTTGCAGAGAAACATAAAAGTTTACAAAGCAGACTACACACTTTTGCTAAATAAGAGGGTTTTCCTCTGAAAATATTTTCCAAGAAGGAATTGTAAGCTCTTTTTAAATATTTATAGCAAAATAAATCAATTAACTTCTTGAAAACTTTCTGTACATAGAAATAGATTATTTATTAAAAGAAGCTTATAGAAGGTTCTTTAAAAGTTAAGCAACATCTTAATTAATTCATGAAAAATCTATCAGGTTTCTCTATCTCAGATTTAAATGCCCATAAAGCAGCATTTATTTCAAGAAAAATTTAGCCAAGTCAACAATTTAATGGGGCACTTTAGGACAACAAGCCATCAAAGCCGAAAATATATTTCCCTTTCTGTATTCTATATAAATATACGAGTGGTAGTACGAGTGTGAATGCTTTTCCATCCCTACCACCGCAAGGCCAATTAAATCAACAGCAAAAGTCTCACACTTTGGCCAGGAAGAGCATTAGCCTGCGGCACGTACCGCACAATGGGCCACAGCAGCATTTGCACCAGGGCCAGTTAGTTGGTGGGCTTTCCCAGAATTGAGAGAGGGCCCAGACCCAGGCCCATGTCCATACCCACATTTGGACCCAGTGCGTAGGCAATCAGCCTCCCGATTTTCCTGCTTTTCCGGCATCGGGGGCAACTTGAGAGACAACCACAAAAATGCACGCTACTCGGTCAATGTGTGTGTGTGTGTGTGTGTGGAAATGGCAGAAACAAAACAAGAACAAAGAATTGGAAAAACTGGGAGAAATGGATATGGAAAAGTGGTGAAATGTATTTGGTTAGAGCCACTGGGAATCGTGTCTCTAACTAACTTGCTGACTGACATGGGACTGACTGACTCGTCGGGTGAACTGCTGTCAGTCTACAGACACTGGAAAAAAATGTATTTGATTATTAAATATTGAAAATGAGGTATAGAAGCAACCTACAAAAAATGGGATATAAATATAGCGAGAGGAGAAATCTGATATGATATATCGACATTAATATATTACTCAATATTATCTATATTTAATATTTTGGGACATAAAATGTTGTGTTTTTTCCTTTAAAAAGCCCCAATTTTATAATTATAAATACAATTCCTTATATATATTTTTTGAATACACAAATTGAAGAAGATTTTTAAATTATGTCGTACAGATTATTGGCTATATATATCGAAGCTGTAAGGATATAATATCTACCATCTACCACAACATCATATACTGAATATGGCAGCATTTGTAATACTCTCTTAATATATTATTTTTGTAGTTTATTCATGACACTTAATTCCAAAATTATTACCATTATTTCCCTCTCTGTAATGTAGTGCGTTTCCAGAAGATAGAACAAATAGCATTTGGACACGCAATATGGAATTTATGTTGGATAATGCCCGACCAACTCGACTCGTGTCGACTGCCGATGCAGAGATAAAGTTTCAAATTAGTTTTGTGGCTGGTAATTAAATTTAATTTTTTTATTAGGCCAAACCACACAGAGAACAATGCGGAATGTGTATATGGCTGGGGTTAAATAAAACGAAATGAGGACACTTTTAAATTGAAATGGGAAATTTATGCAGGAGGCGGCAGGGGCAGTGTTTCATTTGTTTATTTTTTTATATTTATTCTTATTTCATTTGGCTGACTCTGAATAATTCGTCATTTGCGGCCATTCATCATCGGCTGAGATGTGGAAATGTTCAAAATGTACTCACTCACATTGCGAATTTGCATTTCCCCAAGCCCAGGGAGAGCCCGAAAAGCTTTCAGCTCCATAGCAACTTGATTGCCGTTTGATTCGTGATCTTCCAACTCAACTGTCAGCTGCTCTGACTTGATGACTTTGGCCCCGAGCTCTGCCAAAGACTGATTGATTGATGATGCCCCACCGCGTTGCGAGGTGTGTTTTCCTTCTAGCACTCCTCTTAAATTCAAGAGATTTGGCCCCGCCTAAGACTTTAAGTAAGGCAACCTGTTAACCCACAAAATAAGGCAAAACAAAAGAAAAGTTTCCCTAAAAAAATCAACGAAGAAAAAGACGAAGTATAAAGTTCCCTGGCATTATTGTAACAGAAAACTCTGACAGCAACAACGAAAAGAAAAACACAGGAAAATGCTTGCCAGCCGCCTGCAAAGGTAAACACGTGAAACAAACCAAGCGGCTAAAACAATATTGGCAACAGCGCAAAAAAAGGGAGTCAGCTGGGGCTGATAGCTGGCGAAAAAAAAAGAAAAGCAACAAGAAATAAGAGAAGAAAAACTGACAGCAAAAAAAAAGAAGAACCTAATAAAGTACCAAACAAATTGGAGCACATACATATCTTCCAGACATAATCCAAAGGCATGCCGGGGTTATGATAAAGTGTCAAGGAATTCCGGAGGTTCGCCCTGAGAGGTAATTGAAATAAGCGTGGAAATTTGTAAGGCTCAGAGAAAAGCTCTTAGCTGGAAGTTTACCTTGCTTTTCCTCCTCTGTGAGATATATATTCGTGCCTATTAATTATGATTTTCAGGTGGGCTCCTAATGGAGTCCCGAGTGCCGGACGACGGCGGGGGGCTTTTCTCCCAGGTTCTCCCGTAATAAATTCAATTTAAATGAAGCGTAAAATTCAATCAGTTCGGTGGTTTCAGAGGTTGAGGTTCAGGGTTCCAGTTCGGGCTCTGATTTGGCTCCGGCTTCTGCGGCTGCGTCTGCGGCTTCTTAGGTGGTAAATTGTTTTCTCTTCCTCGAGTGGAGTTCTGCGAAATTAGAGGCAAACGCCACAATAAAGAAGTCAATTTATATACATTTTCCACTCCCGGGTTCTCTGCGGTTCCCTACTCTCTCTCTCGGAGGCCCCTTAAAAAACAAAAATGCAATTTACCAACCTCCACCACGGCCTTTGTTTTCCCTCCCGGAGTGGTTTTTCTTTTGTGTAATAAAATTAAAGAAAAATCTAGGTAGACAATGCCCGGGTAGCATATGTTATGCGGTCGAGTGATGCGGCATTCTCAAGACCCAAGTCCCAAGTCCACGGCATTCAATCAAAATGATGTTGTTTTAATTTAAGGGACAAGCGTTGGGATTTGCGTTGAGAATTTTTAATAAATGCCTTTTTACGACCATAAAGAATTGCTCTGTGGCTGCAGTGGAGTGTTTTCCTTGGTCCTCCTGGTCCTTGCCCTAATTTTATTGATGGTGTTCCATGTGCACTGGGTTGTGCGAGGCGTTTGTGGACTGTAATTGCACAAATTTCGGACAAGTCGCAGATGTACTTACTGGAGCTGAAGTGGGAAACGCAGTTGGCTGGATTTGGGTTGGGTTTAGCGTTAGTTGCATGTGTTATTCAGGACTGACCCCTGATGTGGGGAAATGGGGCAGAATGGGATCCTATTTTGGGAAGGGCAAAAGGAGCTGGGGAAATAAGATTGGGTCTCAAGAGGAAATTAGTTTCTTTAAGAAGGTTAAAGATATATTTTTTTCATTTTCTTTCTCAAAGTATATATTATATTATATGCTTTTGTGAAATTTATTAAATTTCTTGCAATAAATACTTATATTTTTTGTCAGAATTTTCAAGCAGGACTCCTATTATCAATATATATTATATATTATTTTGTTCGTGTCCTAAAAATGTACTCTATTATGTTGTAAATTATTTCTTTGCAATATATAGTATACAATTATATATATTCTTAGACTTAAAGTCTCAAATAACTCATTAAATTGTACAATAGGAATTTCTCTGACACATTCAAATTGAAATATTTGTAAAATGTAAAAGATTATATACCTCTCGATTCCCCATTTCAAGTTCGAGTTGCAGGCACAGAGCCCTACTTTACATCGGCTTACCCGAGGGGAATCCCCTGGCGAACCCTCGCATATCCCACAAAAGCTTTTCATTGATAAAGAACAACAAATGTAATGGCTGGCCGGAAACCTTAAGCTTCAATTTGATGAACCAACACAAGGGGACCTCAGGCAATCGTCCTTTTCAAAGTGGTGGCCCCCCCAAAAAAGGTTTCAAACGGAATCCCAAGCAAATACGAAATATGTTCAGTCGGTACCCAGAGACACAGAGAGAAATTAGCAAAAGATTTATAACATTGTATTCATAAATTTAAAAGTCCATTTAAGTTTATTATTAATCAATTTATGAATATAGAAAACACAAATAGCACTTTTAAATCTCTCTTAAATACCCCTTCATACTGAATTAAATTAATATATTTCCTCTCTGTGTTGCCTCTGCATTGATTTGAAAATTGCAAAACGTTTGGCATGCGTGGTGTGTGTGTGTGTTTGTGTGTGTGTGTGCTTGTGGCTTTTGTTTACCCAACGCTTTTGGTCGGGGAAGCCCCCAACTATTTAGAAAATTGAGACACCTACGGGCAAGTCTATTAGTCGCCTGTATGTATGTAGGAGGCGCCTGGCTCTGTGCTCTCGGAGAGCTGTAAAACAAAATATTTACACGCGCCGCAAAACAGCACGCAAGCCAGCTGAGAATCCTGTTCCTCCAACATGGCAAGGACATGCGAACGAGACATTAAAGCCAACAAAACGTTACAGAACCGAGCTGAACGTAACGTAACGGAACGGAACAGAGCCGAGTTGAAGGAGTCTTAGGCTTCCTTGCAAAAAAAAAAAGGAAAAACGGAAACGGGAAACACTTTTGCCTGCCCCGCTTACATTTAAACGAAGGCAGACAAACCTTCGTCCTGACAGGACGAGCACCATCCCACAAGTACATAGGACATATAAAAATAAACTCCAGTGATGGCTCAGATAAGTCTAGGAAAAAATAAATAAAGCTAGGAATTTTGATTGATTTTATAAAATATATATATAAATATATCAACACAGTTAAGTTGTTGTGTTTATAATTAAAAAGTAATAGCCAGCTTAATCCATATATTTATACCCTTGCAAGGGTATTTAGTCAGAAGCTTCAAACTCAGTGAAAGAGTCATTTCCGACCCTATAAATCATATATATTCTTGATCAGCACTCAAATCTGAATCGATTTAGCCATGTTTAGCCATTGATAAGAAATTTGAATTTTTTTTATTTCAATTTGAGCAAGCAGATTTATAAACCTTATAAAAACTAGCATAACAAAGCTTTCCGAATCAAAATCAATGATTTTTTAGCTTAGTTATGGACTTTTTAAACTTTGAAAAAATGGTCATATAAAAAATCCATTAATATCTCTATAGTTATGATCGATATCCATTTCGATTTTATATTTCAATTGCAAACTGCAAGGGTGTATAACCTTCGGCTTACCAAAGTTAGTTTCTTTACTTGTCTGAGTTTAAAATCCCTAAAAATTATCTATAAGTAACTAAAAGTATCTATAAGATACTTGTATCTTTCTATAAGTGTCTATAAGATACTTTTACTGTATATATACTGTATCTGAGCTATTTCCAGCTAAAAGCACCACCCAATTTGGCCAAATTGTCTGCACTGTTGCCCCCCATAAGAGGAGCCCAACTGGGCCGGCACGTCTGCTCCGATGCTTTTAGTCTAAATAAAGGCATTTAAAAGATTTAGAGCAAATGAACCTAACCTCAAGCGCGTTTGCTGGCTCTGCCATTAATGGCGGCGGTTTTGGCAGCGCGTGGGGCGTGGCGCATAAAAACAAAGGACACGCATGTCCTGCCTTGTCCTGTCTGTCAGTCTGCCAGTCTGCTGCCATCGCCGAGACTCGTCCTTTTTCACTTGTGTGACATTTTTATGGCGAATTTAAGACACGCAACTTTTTTCGTCCTGCGCCGCGTTTCCCTCCTTTCGTCCTGATTTCTCTTCATTTTGCTCCTTTCCGTTTTCTTTCTGCCTGGTTTTATGTTTTTCGATGGGATTTCGCCTGGTGATTTGTCAGAAGTCGCTTTAATTTCCTGATTGTACATATTCGCAGTGGGGACATCCCATCTATGGCTGCTCTGACGATGATGATGATGATGACAAAATGAGGCAAATAAAATTCTGTTGTGCATTTCCTGATCACATCCTGCGGTCTGCGTGCACGTAATTGCTTAATTTTTTTATGTTCCTCTGCTTTCACCAGAAACAAACACTCTCTCCCCCCCTCCCGAGATTTTCCCTTTCGCCTTGTCTCCGATTTTTATTTATTTTTCGCTTTCGGCGTATTTTTATTGCCTTCTGTTGTGGTGTGTGTGTGGAGATTTTCTGTTAATTTTTGCGCTTGATTTTTATCTTCCCGCCAATGCCGGAGCTGTAGTTAATTAAGTTATTAAGTGCGTCAGGGGAAGGATGTCGCCGGCAACTTTACTTCATATTATATGTAAGATTGCGTATGTCATGGCAATATCTTGTCTGAGACCTGCATATACTTTTATGGCCGCAACTGCCTCCGAGGGGAAGAGCCTAGATCAAGTCAGTTGATATTGGGTTCCGCAGGACATGAAGAAGGTGGCGCAGCTGCTCAGGCTTTTAGCTAATTAAATCGAGCAGCGCACTCTTAACGATTTTGGGGCTTACGAGCATAATTAAATGGATTCACCTCATCGGGAAGTTATTATAGGGCCATAAATAAGGTCGCCCAGAAGGGAGCATAACCCATTACAGATAGGATCTGGTCTGAAACTAAAAACTTGCAGGCTTGCCAGGCTTGATTAATGGCATTTTAAGTGTGATTTTTTTATTTGCTAAAGACAATAGTTTTTGGTGGCAAATTTATGTTTTTATTTATCAGATTTTCCCAAGAAGATATTTTATAAAGGCATTAATATTGAATATATAGCACTTTACCTTTTTTAAACAACACTTAATTACTCAATTTTCCAGCAACAACCTTAAGCATTACTAATCCCTTTCAAATTCAGAGGAAAACCCCCTTCACTATCCCCAACTTTATGGGTTTACATTTCCAGTGTCCACGCTTCAACGCCTACTCGAAAGTTTTAGCACAACCGATGCAAATTAGCATTAGCATTAGCATTTCGCGCAAGACAATGTTGTGCCATTAAGACAGGCTCCAGGAGATGGAGATGGAGCAGGAGCACAAGCAGGAGATGGAGCTGAAGCTGGAGCTGGAGCTCTCCAGTTCTCCATTGTTATGCATAAAGCTGAAACCTAGACGCGACGTTGTCATGCATAATTCAAAGTGTCCGTCAAGTTGTCATAAACTGCAGCGGCGACAAAGAAAACTGAAGCCACGCAGCTCAAAGAAAATTAGCAAGCCAGAAACAGAGCAGCCAAATTTGGCAAAGAGGAAACTTCACTCGGCAGTCGAGAAAATTCTGGGAAACTGGGAATAACTTTACCTCCTCAGAGGAAAGCAAAACGACCCACTCTCACTGCCTCGCTCACTTACTCACAACTTATTGCTAATGTAAATATTTTGTTTTAATTTTCGGCACGATAAAAACAAAAACTTCTCATGCGGGCCTTCGGCCGTCGTTGAGACCAGAAACATTTTGGAAACTTCGAAATTGGAATTGTGACGGTAACACGAGACACTGAGACACAAGCCCAGACAGATAGACAGCTCTCTAAAACGCAGTGATATATAAAGTAGAATTATGAAAACTAATTATAGGGGTGCACACAGGCACACACACACTCGATTCCACAGAGGGTTAGTTTTTCCAACAGCGACAGCAAGAGGTGAGCAGTTTCCCGGGGCCTTCAGCTTTTACGTCAAACAGTAGCTGATGTGGCCCAGACTGTCATGGCCTTCCATGGGCACGCAAACGTTCAAGATAATTAACCACTTATGTTTAAACAAATTTTAAGTGCTGCCACCCCTCTCAAAAAATAGAATGGGTAGTGGCACATCGACGTGGGAATAATCAAAAGCACAGCGCGGCCAAAAGGGAAATTGGATATCTCGGAGAAAGCGAATGGGGAAATACCCTCGATCATAAATAATTTCACTTCCAAGACATAGGAACCTGAAATTAATTATAAATATTTTTATGGGAAATTTATGTCTTAAAAGGTCTCGAAATTATTTAAATTGATTTAAGGACTTAACTTTATGAGCTTAGAAAAATTGACGATAGTGCTAGACAAATTTATTGCTTTTAAGGTGCAAACATTTTAAGACCTACGAACTTGATATTGAGATTTTTGGATAAATCCTATCATAACTTATCTTTCAATTTTAATAAATATTTTTCTCTCCATCTTGGTATCTTGTAAATAAGAAAACTTAACTTAATTCACCCAAGAAATGCAAACAATTGAGAGTTCGAAATCCTTTCCAGTTATGACTAAACTTTAAGCGCATAATTTTCTTGGGAAATCCGTGACCGTATCAATAAAGAATCCACGATCCACTTCCGTTGTGCGTCACCAACACAATTTAAAAGTAATAATACCCATTATTCCAGGACCAGTCCAGGAACTGCTCCTGCCCTCATTTTGTGCAGGAACTCTCCTCTGCTGCATTGCGGCGAAGTTTAAGTGAAAAACTTTTCTGTTTTTCGCTTTTTTGCCTCGAAACTTTTGCAGCTTGCCAGAGGAAAATTGCAGCGGCTGCCATTACAACGGCCAGGGAAATCACAGGCGGTGGTTTTTCCAAGGGCGGAAAAAAGGGGGGAGGCGGCGGGGCAGGCAACAAGGAAATGCCAGCGGAACCAAGGAATGTTAACCGAAAACAAACAGCAAACAGCAGCGCGGTGACATTGATTTTTACGTGCCCCTGGACCAAACACACAACAGCCCACAAATGGCAGCTCAAGCCATCATTAACACGCACAGAGTTCACTTCCAGTCTCAGCTTACACTGGACGAAAAGGACCTGCTGTTGATTATTAAAAAATTTGCCATTGTTTAGTAAGGAATTTATTTTGTTGCTGTTAGCGAAGCTTTTCACACTAGATCCTTTAATTATGTAATTAGATATTCAATATTCAAAAAATATATTATACATTTAAAGTATAATATATAATATAAAGGAATAAATAAATAAAGAATTAATTACTCACTAAACATAAAATAAAAGCTTAAAATATATTGAAGTCGATCTATAGCGAAATTTGTTAATGAGATTTCAAAATGAAATCATCTGCACTTGTCTTTTAATATTTAAGAAATTTGTAAAATTTTAAAAGGGTATTTGTATCCTCCTTTCTAGCTGATATTTTAACTTAGACTCATATTCTCTTTTCTCAATATAAAATACAAATTTTTCCCCAGTGCATTTCACTGCTTGGAGGCCAAACTTAAGCAGCTTAGCGAAGTTGCATGCAAACGGAAGCACAATGTAGCCATAGCTAGCCACTGCCCCCTACACACAGGACCTACTACTATATAGAACAGGATACTGAGCATAGAAAGGACATTACACTCAGGACCCACATCGCTGGGCGGCAAGGACTACAATGTTGTCAGACATTTAGACAATTGGACAGCCCCGGGGAGTGGTAATGGCTGTGGAAGCACCACCACCAAGGACTGGGGGGTTCTTCGGCTAGTTGCAATTAAAGCCAAAGTAGTTTTGCCTTTTTAAAATAGTTTCCTTTTTGGCAAAGACTCTGCGCCGGGATATGGAATGGTGCAGTGGAGCTGGCTTCTCCAGCGGGAAAAGTGGCGGCAGGAGGAGTCCTACAAAGGGAAGTGGCAGAAATGTAGCAATTACTTTAATTATTGGCGGCAGGAAATGGGTTGACAGACAGAGCGGAAAAGGAGAGCCAAAAAAAAGAAGAAAATTTATATAAAAGGATAAAAAGGAAGAGCAGATACAAGCAGAGAATCTAGGATGGACAGTCAAGGTTTTGCAAGGTTTCGAGGTGGGATTGTAAATGCTTACTTGGAAAGATGAAGGAGTTACTAGTCAAACAGATTCTGATTTGTTAAAGTATATATAGAATAGACTAAAGACCAATACACTTAAAGGTAAATTATTAAAGATAAATTATAATTATTTAGAGACATGTAAAGCCTTTAAAAAAATATATTATTACAGAGTTTAGTTTACAAAAATAGAAGTTCAGTTATACCCTTTTTAAATCATAAAAACTTCAAACATTTACTAAAAAACTGATTCAAAATTTGTTCCCTCCAGCAGGAACAAAACTTTCTTATAATCTCAAAACTTCAAGTTCTTCCCGCTGTTCAAATCCTTAATATCCTTGATCCTCTTGCAATTTGCACGTTCCTGTAGAAGCCACCCACGCCCATTCAATTACATGCCAAGGCAATTCCCCATTTCGCTGGGCAAAAAGTGATTTTACTTTGATTCTTGTCTGGCGCTGAATACTTTTTGGCGCCTTCTCGCTGATTTGTAATCGGCGGCAAAGGAGCAGGACCTCCTCTACCCCAGCCGCCCGCTACTTTAGTTTATTTTCTTTGTTCTTTTGTTAATGCCGATGTCACGTAAAAAATTAGAGTGACCTCCCGTGGAGAGCTCCGTCCGTGAAGTTTGTTTTGTTCATTTTTATTTGTATTTTTTTGTATTCTGTGATACCACCCAAGGCGTTCGTTTTGGCACGCCCAGAATTTGGGTTCAGCGTTTCATTATTTTCCGTAAATTGCGCCTGCACGCGTTCAATGCAAAACTTTAAGCATGATAAATGAATGCAATTGTTGTCGCCGTGCCGCTGTTGGTTGCTCCTGTCAGGCAATTAACTTCTGCTTTTCCACCAAGTGAAATTTGATTTTTTTATTGAGCTAGAGTTGCATTTTCCACCACCGTGGAAATCTCGTAAATAAAGCAGTCAACGATGGTCGATCGGAAGGTAGGTAGGTAGGAAGGTAGACAGCCCGCATCCCTCGCAGTAGCTGCATTTTTTATTAACGCTGACAGCGGGAAAAATAGGGAATAAAATTGAGTCATTGTCAATAGGACGTTGTGACAGGCTGGAACACAGGGGAAAAATATGAAGACTTATAAATAATTTATGATAATATTTAATTATAGGTAGGAAGTATTCTTAGAACATTTATGGCATTACCATTAGCACTTGGCATTAAAATTCCTGGGAAGGTTAAAAAATATATAATAAATCCATTTAACAAAGATGTTATCTGAAAATTTATGTAAAATTGGATGATTAACATTACATCCCTCAATATATTATTTATTAAAGAATTCACTGATATCAGAAACATTTTCTTAAAGAATAAAATTCGTATTAATATATATTTTAATTATAATTACATGAAATTATTTCCTTTTGCGTTTTATTACTACGCATCTATTTTTATTTCATATACAACTTATTATACATTTTTCTAAGTGCACCCAGAACTGATGGATCTTAAGAGAATTATGATATATTTTCCAGCTTCAAAGTCGTAATTCTTGAACACAAAAAATGTCTATCTGAAACTCTGGAAGAGAAGCCCAATCAATGTCAGCTCTTACCTTACCTTTACCTTTTACCTTTCAACCTTAACCAGCCGTGTGTCTGGCAAGTTTGACTTTGACATTTTGGCTGGCATTGTTGTCGTCATCGTCTCCCGTCCCTCACCATTCGTGTGCAGCCAATTTGTCGGGATTTTTCGGGCAGGGAGATAAGCGGCTTAGCCGGCTTATAAATGGAAATTGCAGCCAAGTTGCGTTTCCTGTTTATATAAGATCATGATCACAATGGGGCTGATGACGTTGCATGCTGGCGATTTGAAAAATCAGATTAATAACTTGAATTGCTCACGAGCTGAACACGAAGTGTCGAAGGCTTAAGCTCCCCTTTTCCTTACCTTTGAATTTCAATCCCGATAATTGGCTCACGTTCCAGGTAAAATACTCAAAAGAGCATATGTGCAAGGATGTGCTCAGGAGAGCTTCAAGGTGTGTTTGTGTGTGTGTGGTGTGGGAGTGGGTGTGTCTGCGTCTGTGAATTTTAATTAAAAAATTTCCTTCCAGCTGCACTCTTGCAATTTTGATTCCCACAAAGGTAAAAGTGAAGATAACGAAAGTTATTTGAACACGAAGGAAGAAAAGCAGTTGAGGGGCGGGGCACAGGCTTTCAAAGTTTGTAATCGTAATGAAATCACGTTTGGCATTCAACTGGAAGAAATTAAATGCTATTATGTCTATATAATGTATTTTAATTATTAGTAATAATTTACATTATGAAAGAATTGCGTACTTAAATAATTTAAAAAGTACAATTAAATACTGTCAAGTATTAGCAACTTCTCTAAGAGAAAATGATCCGCACTAAGCCCACCTCTATGCATTTCACTAATGAAACGCTTAGAAAACTAATCTAAATTAAAGTCCAATCACAAACCACTTTAATTTAGAACCAAATTAAACTTTTATTAGCAACTTGGGATCGCCCGGCGTTCTCTGTGTCCACCCTTAATCAATGGACACCAGCATCGATCTGCGAAACTGACCCTAAAACCAGATGGCCACGCTTCACTAAATTAAGAAATTAGTACCAAATAGAAAACAAATTAGGAAAGGGTCAGTTTGTATAAGAAGTGACCAGAATGAGAGACATGCTCCCTTGGTCCCCTTGTTTCTACAATGACAAAATCAAAGTGATGGTCAGTTTATGATGGTCCACTGGGCCCGCACATCCCGACGAGACTTCGATAAGATGGACATAAAAACTGACCACTGTCCCACTGAGGGAAAATGTGAAATGGGGGAAATGGTAAATGGGAAATGGGAAATAGTCACCCCGCCCCAGTTTCCTCTCCGCAATCAGGCGTCCGCCTGTCAATCATGCGGTCCATGGGCGATAATTTAACTATTTCTCGATAATGAAAACGGTCCAGCGATTTTCTGCCTGCCTCGGCACAAAAGCAGGACGAAAAATCAAATGTACTTTCACTGATTGCCTTGGGGACCTGTGAGTTCGATTGGCAAAGGGAAAACTCTGCCCGCTGATGATGTCGCATATGTAATGCCATTGATTAACTTTTATGCCCAACTAGAGATATATATATATAAATAGGTTCTGCATAACTTGCCGAGGCGACAAGTTGACAAAAATTGAGTTAGGCATTTGGGTAAAAATAGTCACCAGAGAACAGGACAATCGTGGACAAATTAGGAACTTTCGGTAAGAGTTAGCTTTAGGTTTCAGGATATAAATATCTTAAAGATATATTAAGGATACATTTAAGATATTTCTTTGATTTACTTAGAGTCCCTCGGATACCTTTATATATTTTTACATATTTATATTTAGTTCAAATGTATTCTTTTTTAAAATATACTTTACCTAACCCTGCTCTTTCCTTTAAAAATAAAAATAAAAAAATAAAATCATTTGTTATAGTTTGTAGCACATTTTCATTCTCATCAATTAATCTCCATTTGTCCTGCCCCCGCCATAGTATTTTCCCAATCATTTTTCATGCTTAGGTGCAAATATAGAACTCCATCAAGCATCGTGAGAAAAGTGTAACCGAATACACGGCCGCCCTCGACAATTTTCACTTGAGTTTTCCCCCCCATGACAGACCATTAGCATGTCGGGCTCAACCCCAAAGAATGCCCCAAATACCAATCCCCCATCGACTTCTGGAGGTGCCACCAAGTTGGATATACTCAATCCTTCTGCTGTCAGCCTAAAAATAACATTTTCTTTAATTTGAGCCAGAGAAAGGCAAAGACTTTAAGCGCCTTTTTGACAATTTTCACGTCAGCTACAAATCCCCTCCATCGACTCTGCCAGACGGGCGCAAGATGAAGGGCCACCATAAGAAATTTACATAGCTGGGATACATACATCTTTTCAATATATAATATATATATATGATATATATGTGGTGTGTGTATATATAAAAATAAACACAATTTTTGTCGCTCCGGTTCATCTCTATCTCGGCGGCCCTCTGGAGGCATTCGTTGATATAAAAATATGAAGCGGAAAATCAGTGACAGCAGCCACGTAGAGGATTCCTCCTGCCAGCCTGCCTTCCTGGCTGCCTGGCTGCCTGGCTGCCTGGCTGGGAGTTCTGAAGTGGAGTTAAATTACTTTTGGGTTGGGGCTGGATGGAGTCGGAGCCGGAGCCGGAGTCGGTATCTACACGAGATAGTTGTAGTCCTACCGGCATGTGCATCGTCCCCCTGTTTTTATTGGAAACTTATTCCCACAGTTCGTCCGACCCAGGTCCAATCTGTCTGCTAGCTTGTCCGATTTGACTGGCAGCGAATGAAATATGGCTTTATGGGTTGGTAAAAAAGGAAAAACTCCACCAGGGTGTGGGGTAAAACACACACGAAAATCAGCCAAAAAGGTTTGCTGATGGGTCTTGCAAATTGCATTCTGATATTTTGGCAACTTCTGTCGGCTATTGATTTTCCTTCCCCAATTGTTAAATTTCACAACTTCAAGTCGCGTGTGGGGGCCCCACATCAAAATCGAATTATGTTAACTTATTAATGCCCTACCCTTATATTCACTTACTTTCTCCGCTCTCTTATTGATTTATGGGCAAATCATGTAAATTTCCCTGGGCAACAAACTTGATTATTATTATTATTGATGATGAACTCCCCAATTCTCCCTTCCGATTTGATGGCTTTTTATGACTTTGCCACTGCAATTAAATGATTTCTAATTGCTGACAGCAAAAAATATATATATTCTCTCACAAATGATTTGTTGATTTATTGTGCCTTGAGACTTGAGCTCATAATTTGTCATATTTCCCTGACGGCCAATTTTTGATAAAGATTTATTATGACATTTCCATTTTTTGTTGCGTAATTAATTATATCGCAGCTGTAAATACATTGGCTTGAGCTATTTTGTATATTTTTATGCTGGAAATTGATTGAGATAATCAAATGAAAGTTGATAGGCTAATAAAATCGGGTTTTGGGTTGAAACTGGGGGTTAGTTTCTTAAGGGTTCCTCAATAGGATTTCTTAAGGTTTTTGTGCATCATTTAAGATCTATTAATGTCTTAATTATGAGGGATTGTAGGCAAATTAAGGCAAAAAGTTTATATTGTATTTTTATTATGGAGAAACTTGTGTGGCTTGGGAATCTATCTTTGTGTCAGATTTTGTATAGTATATTTAAATAATTGGCAGTCTTATGAATTTTGGATATTTCCTAATAAAAAAAGGTATATAAATTATTTCCCTTAAAGTAATATAAGTATAATAGTTAAGTTTCTAATATGAACTGATTTATCTAATTCACTTTTAATTTCAAAACCAAAGAAGCATAAAATACATGCAATTAACTCCTTTCTTAAAGCGACTTGGACATTCTCCCTATGTTAAACTCCAACCTCCTTCTTTAAATGTCCTTAAAGCTTAAACAAAAATCTTGAAATTATTTACAACTCCTTAATAACTTAAAAATTACTCCGCTCTTGATATATTTGTGCTTCCTATCGGGAGACCGCAGTCCTGAAAGCCTTTCTCCAACACCGCACGCATTCCCGGCCAAGACGTGTTGGCTTTATCGTCGCCACACTCGATTTTATATGGCGGTATATATATATATATGTATATACGGTGGAGCTTAACACAAAGCGACCAAGGACCAAAAGCCGAAAACCAAAAACCGCCAGCGAGCCAACACATTTCGGTGATTTACATTGATAAAGTTAATGGAATGGAATGCGTGCGCGTTCGCTGACTCGACTGCGATTTCGATTCCATTGCCATAAGGGTGTATATATGCTATGGTGGCTATATGTGACTGAAGAATGTGTGCGAGTGTGTGCAGAAATTTGCATTTCTTGTGAGCAGCGGCGACGTCGTCACACGCCAAACGGAAGTTGTATACAAAGAGTTGCACTTAAAAAGCACCCAGCAATGTTCCCATTTCCCATTCATGTCCAAGTAGATGCACCGGAAAGATTTTCATACTAAGTTCGTTTAAATTTAATTGGAAATTCTTTATAATAATATATTCAATTAATAGCTAAAGTTGTTATACTTTATTTGAATTTATTTAGCTATCTTACATGAACGAATTAATAAACTTGGAAGGAAGTTGAGATAAGTATAAGAGAGTATACCCTTTCTGGGTATTATAATTTCAGTCAGAAGCTTGAAACCCAGTAAAGTAGTCATTTGCGACCCTATAAATCACATATATTCTTAATCAGAATCACCAGACCTGTCGATCTAGCCATGTCCGGTAGAAATATAAATTTTCAAAAATTTTTCAAATTTACATCGTTAAATTTTTCAAAAATTTGGCAAAAAATTAAATTTTTTATATTTTTAGGCTCAGTATGGAGATTTGTTAGCCATATAAAAACATGCACAGAAAAGCTTTCCTAGTTGAAATTAATGCTGTTTTGACTTAGGTATGAGGTTTTTAAAATTTTTATTTGTCGGGAAAATTGCGAATTTGTATATTATATTAGTTCTTCTAATTTTCTTCAGTGCATCTCTCGACATGAATACGACAGCCAGGACATGCAATTTTTATGGCTTGTAAGCTGGCTCCCATTTCGGCAATCGAAATGGGCCTGGTTCATGTTTTCCAGGGGTTTCACCCAAAAACTGTACATTTCTTTCTCCCAGAGCGGAAATGAAAAGCGCCTAATCTAACAAATTTTCGTGCTAATTTAGGTCAAAGGCGGATTTGCATAAATTTCGCCCCGTATTGCAGCTTTTCACCTTTTGCCACCTTATCAAAGTCCATTAGAGCCGAGCCAAGCCGACATAATTTGTGATGCCGGCGTCAGGTACTGGCTCCCCCTTTCCTTTTCCTGTAGAGGCAAAAAAAAAACGAAGTATTTTCTCGGTATTTAAGTCATACTGACACATGACAAATTCCACATGAAAATTCCAAAACAGCCCAGGCGGGAGCCCTGGGACCCGATGCCAGAAGTCATTAGCCCAAACACCTAGTTCGCCACCAAGTGGGCCTGTTCCAAATGGAATTTTGTCATAAACGTTGTTGTCGGTTTTTCCTTATTTTTTCCACTCCATATTGCTGTTGTTGCTGCTGACACTAGTGGCATATTTTCGTGCAAAATTTCACGCTCATGCATATTTAAAGAGTGTTTAACGGAAAAAAAGGGCACACGGAAATCTTGAATTTCGTAGGCGAAATATTTTTACTCTCCTATTTTGGGAATGGGACAATTGGGCTGTGAATATTTTATTAACCTGTATTGTTTTATGGGGAATAGTAAAAATAATATTTACACGGGGAAAATATACAGATTTCTATCTATTAATATTTATTTGATGCTGTAGTTATGGAAAAAAAGCAAGAAAAACTTATTTAAAATATGTTAAAACCAAAAAGGAAACTAACTTCAGAAAGCAGAAGTTTATATACCCTAAGCAGTGTAAAATTGAATTATAGGATTTAATTGGAAATCGTTAATAATCGTTAAAATTAAAATATTAGCATCTCGTTAAAAAAATTTTAACGATGTAACCCCTTATGTTTTTTTTTCAAATTTTGAAAAATTTTCGAAAATTTATTTTTTGACCAAATATGTCTTGATAGACTCAGCTTTGAATGCTGATCAAGAATATATTTGATTTATGGGGTCGGAAATGACTCCTTCATAGCCTTACAAGCTTGTGACTTATATTATAATACCCTTTAAAGATATAAGAATCTTATGATAATTAAAGTCTGAAATACAGACTCTTTATATTACAAAAATATATACATCTAAATTTATGGTATAATATTAAAATTCTCAAAGAATTAAGAACTCTTAAAGTTTAAATGCTTGCACATATTTTTACTCATATATATTTCACAAACTCTACTAAGATCCGGAATTCCCTTTATTTTTGTATATGGAATACATTGTTTATATAGTTTTTTATTCGAGTTCCTCAGCCTGTTTTCTATACCCTTTCCGATTTTGACCCAAAACCCAACGGGACGCTATCAGAAACTCCGCTCGCATGGAAATGCGCTAACTAAATAAGCCCAAAAATTATAAATTACAATGGGATAGCGGGCACGAACGGCAGAAGCTGATAGCCAGGCTTTTGCCATAATTTTACACTTTTGCAGCTGTCCAGAGCGGAGGGACATCAATCAAATGCCACGGCGAGCGAGAAGGACCATTCCAACTTAACGCTGAGTTATTGTTTGCCACGATTTTCAGTCGGTAAATATTTCTTCGTATTTTATACTCAGTATTCAGAATATCCAGTATGTGGTTTCGGCGCACAGTTTTTGGGGCGTGTCCTTGCTTTTGGCCGCATTAAGTGCACAGTTGCGTGCACACACGCCCGAAAGCCCAACCCGTTTCAAGGTGTAAAAGGTGTAAAAGGGGGCGTGGCAGCAATGGCAGGCAGGTCCTTCGCCGGTCGGAGGTGACGCCACGGGGAGCCCAGTCAGTCAGCAATTTGCCTTAAATTGTTGCCATTTGTTTGGCCAGGCGCTTAGAGGACACACAAAGTTGCATTAATATTGTTGTGTGCGAGTGTGTATATGTTGTTTGTGTTTAAATTGCTCATCAAGTTGTGGAAATTATGGAAATTGCCATGCGTCAAGTCGTCGGGAATCTGGGATAATAGCCACAGGAATGACATGGCAAAGAAATTCTGCATAAAGGAATTTTATAAACAGGAATTTGCATATCAATCGATTTAGCACAAAAGATACACACCACTTTTGAATAAGGATATTGAATAGCTTCAGCAATTGGATTTATTTTTTTTATAAATATTTGTTGAATGATAAAGGGATTTTAAGTTTACCCATAGTAGTTTAACTACATTAAAAAAAAATTTGCCAACTACAAAGTCTGAGTATTTACTGACAATTTAATGTTAATTTAAAAATGCTATCTCTGGTTAATAGGAATTATATAAAGCCACATTAAGCTCAGTTTAATTTCTAAATAAATACAATAATATGGTATCTTATATAATTACTAAGATCTTTTAAATTTCCCTATCCCTCGCTGTAATTAAATCAACTTATTTTCCCTTTACTTGCTTTCCCGGTTTTATTGCTTCTGACTTTATATAAAAAACAAAAATATGTTACCTTCAGGCTCTTGTATTTATCAATAATAATTTTTTCACTCCGGCTCTCGTTAAGCGAAATGCATTTTCAGGCTTTTGCCTCTTGGCCAAGTCCTTCACGGTTGAATGCACCCGTTTCTGTTCGGGCTTAACCTCGCCTGACCTACTCCGGAGCGGGGAGCGGAGCGGAAAGGAGTCTCTACAGACGGCGGGACTCCGGGCAGAGAAAGAAAATGCAATTTCCTTTCTCCATTTTTCATATGCGCATTAAGCGCCTTTTCCACATTTCAATTTGCCGAGCAGTAAGCAGTCGAGTCGAGTTGTGCTTTTGGCCTGGCCCACAACTATTGCCACCTGGGCCTGTAAGCATATAAAAATTAATATTTGAATGAGTAACCCGAAAGCAGCTCGACTGGGTTATGATTCCAAGGACTGAAGTCCTGAGAACCTGAGGACTGCAGGCGGAAAGAGCGTCCTGGGGCCGAGTGTATAGCCGAATTGTGAGCGCTTAAAAATGCATGAGAAGTCAGTGTGCTGGAAAACTGGGTGAAAGCTACGGCTTGCACTTGCTGCACAAACTACTTTATTTCCATTTATGTTGTAAATTACCAGAGGTCCTGGCGCCAGCAGGCCACCCACCGTGCCACTTGTCATTGTCCTTGCCCTCTCACATATAATTTCCGCAATTGTTCGACTCCAAAGAGGGCCCAGACATTAAATTAA
Organism: Drosophila bunnanda; assembly: GCA_035046265.1. Taxonomy (NCBI): domain Eukaryota; kingdom Metazoa; phylum Arthropoda; class Insecta; order Diptera; family Drosophilidae; genus Drosophila; species Drosophila bunnanda. Next base: position 14,578,510 of record JAWNOB010000075.1, read on the forward strand.
GCCAAAGGCCATGACCATCAAAGTGTCCCACAAAAAAAATACACATAAATTTGGCCAAGGAAAATTCTCACGCACTTCACCTGTGGCTGCTGCAATCACGTCTCAGCCATATCCCGCATAGATAATACATACAGTTTAACAAAGGGAGTTTCCCCTTTAAAGACGTGGGCTCACAAAGAACAACAAACAAAAGACTCAGACTCGGTGTCTCGCGGCGCGATGCAGCCTCGAAAAAATATATATCTTGTGGATGCGGAGGAGAAAAACAAAACTCGAACAAAAAGATGACACAAACAAAAATGATTCCATTTCTATTTCTCGTTACCAATTTCTATTCTTCAACTGCGGCCTTTGTATTGTCCCAGTTCCCCGTAAAAATGGGTTTGACATTGTCTGAGAGCGAAGTGTTGGGCCAGTGGCCACAAAAAAAGCCTTCGAACACACGAATATCGTGTTAAGCACACGTCGATCTATTGTCTTCGTTGTGTTTTTTTTTTTTCTCCTAGGGCGGGGGATCTAGGATCGTGTTATAAAATTGATTATACATGGACAAAGAGCAGAGGTTATAAACATAATTTATTATATGATTTCTATGAATATTAAAGGTAGTTTTGTGGGAAGACTTCTAGATGGTTTCTAGTTGCAATGAGCGGAAGTGTGTGGGTAGTTTTCTATTCGTTTTGGCTTAGCTAAGTTCAAATGTGCCAAATTACTGACGCTTCCTTTCCAATTGAGGTCGGAATTCCCCCAAGAGAAGCTGGCTAAAGTTTTAACTTTGTTAGTAGCTGGCAAAGCTTTGCTTAACCTTTTTAACCCTAGAAAAGTCTTTGTATTTTAAAGGTTTTTATATATTAAATATATTATATTTATTTAAATATTTTAGAAACATAAGGCCTTAGCTGGATTAACCCAAAACAAAAGATCTTGGATATAAAAATTCTATTATAATAATATAAACTATGTAAATATCATTTAAAACAAAAATCTAAACATATTTACCCCAAGAATCTCATTGAATTTTAAATTGCAATACTGATTCATAACATTATTTAATAAGTTAATACCTACGTTTAACCCCAAATCGCACCTCATCCCTTAAAGGGTTAAGCTTAAACTTTTCCTTACCTGACTTTATTAGTTCCACTCACTCGCCTGAACTTGTATAGTATCTTGAAACTTTTTTCAAGTCCAACCCGAACCGAGCAATCATCGTCAAGTTTAGCCCCGGAAGCCTGACAGTTTTTGCCAACCACTAAATGTCAAACTTTGTGACATGTCAGTGCTGAATGAGCGGGACAGCGCCAGTAGCGTCCTGTCTCACATGTGACATTCAAGTGTCATCAAGGGATACGTGATGGTTTGCATTTTTATGGGAATGACAGTTAAATGTGCGGAATCCGGGCAACCAATGACTTGAGTGACTTTCAATAAAAGTACAGGCGCTCGCAGGCAGGCCTAAGATTTAGCATAATTAAATTTGGAAAAAGTTTTCCAGAGCCTTTCTGTTTTCGTTTTTTATTTTCTTGATGGCTGTATCCTGGAGCAGACAAAGGATCCTGGGATGCCTGGAAATCAGCATAAAATAATTGAAAATGTGTACGGTTCTGGTTCTATTTGAATAAACGCAATTTGAATGCAAAAGCACGAAGTGCAAACAAGATGGCAGACGTGAAAGGATATGCGGAAGGATGGGTGGCAGCTAGGAGGAGCCGCAATGGCTGACTGCCAGGATGACAGTCTCCTCCTGTCTGCCGTTGATAGATGGATGGCCCTGAATGGAACATCTAATGGAGTTCCTTTTGAAAGGTGCAAGGCAAATCTTTGGTCAACTTAAAGTGGCTAAAATCTCTGGTCTTTTCTTTCATAGATTTCCCCTGTATAAACCTATCACTAATCAGCCTCTTTTTCCGCCCCCTTAACCCCGCTCTAACCTAATCTAATCTCATTTTCCAACCAGCTGTGAGTGCAGGCCTAAGCCCTTTTGTTGTTCCCCTATCAGGATCGCACTTCCACCGCCTCCTTCTCCCTTGCCAATTCACGAATTTCCACACCTACGCACACAATTGAACAGGGAAAGCGGGCGGCAAGTGCTAAGAGCAAAGAGCACCGGCAGCAACAACAACAAAAAAATTGTTAATGCCATTTGACAGTTGACAATTATAGCAATTGTCATAGCATTTAACACGAGAGCTGAGCACTAGGCGAAAATGCGCAAAAGGGATGGATGAAATACTCCATTGTTGTGAGGACACTGGGGAGAAAACTATGTGACAACTATTATAAAAACTAATATAAATAGTTAAGGAATAATTTAGTAATAAATGTAGAATACTTAAATATTTTTCTATATTTTTTTGAGAGTGCTAAAGTATAGTTTTAAATTATTCTCTCACCTTTATTTTTATTTTACTTATCAAATGGATAATAGTTTTAAGCTTAGAATAATATAAATGTTCATAAATATTTAATATTTTAATTCTAAACATAATAATAACTATTACTTCTTAGGACTCACACCTTTATTTACCTTTTTTTATATTTATTTCACATAGTAAGACTATTTTTCCGTTCAGTGCAGAGCTAGGCACGCGGATAGACAAAGCAAACGAGGGTTAAGCGAGGCGGAGAGGCAAATGTTAACCCTTGGCGGACCCCAGACTCACCCTACGATTCCTTTTGTCCTGTCACTCATTTACCCTTTTTTGCATGTCAGCGGGCATTAGTTGTCCTTGCTGCTGCTTCCATTGCTGTGGCTGTTGTTGCTCTCGGACTCTGCTTATCTGCACCAAATTTGCACAGTCATTGTCAGGACTGGAGGTCCTGGACTCGCCAGAATCCCCTCTTGAACCGCTCCATCCTTTCGTTCTTGCTCTCCCTCCCCTTTGTTCGCACTTTTTGCCAACTTTGCATATGTGCAAATAATTTAGCATCCCAACTACAGCGGCAAAAACAACAACATCAGCAGCAGCAGCAGGAGCAGGAGCAGGACCAGGAGCAAGGACAACGGCAGCCAGGACAATTGTGGATTTACTCGAGATTAGGGATCTTTGTTAGTTGGTCTGCGGGTCTGTTTGTTTGTCTACTGCTTTGCTGGCCAAATAAAAATTATAGTTTGCCAACGACTCACAGAGAGGGTTTCAATGTTACTCGCAGCAGTTGCTTTTTTTGCTTTGCCAAAGGACAACTTGGCCACTGGTTTAGGACAAATACAATTTGGCTGTGCGGGGCCAGCGAGTTTTTGGACCAACTCCAAAGGACAATGATGGCCCAGCTGGCTTGTCCAAGGGAGTGTGATGGTACAAATGTGGTGCTGATGGTTATGTGATGGGAATGTCTGGCAGGACAATTCTCCAAAAAGGAAATATAAGTGTTTATTCCATTAAAAATAATGCGATGTGGTCAGCTTTGAGGAGCTAAATTCAATATGTAAGGCAATTTAGAAAACTAATTTCTTAGGATTTAATACAGATGTGCTTAAGCTATATTTACATATTTTATAATATAGGTTCAGGCATTATTTAAACCCAAAACTTTCTTGTCTGCTAACTAATTAAACCTGTCTTCAACAACTCAAAATTCAATGACCACATCTCCCTCAAATCTCAAGGAGTCCTTTTTAAAGCCAAGCAGCGTGAAAGGACTGCCAACTGAAAATCCTTGTGGCTCTTCCTTGGCTCTCCTTTGGCTTATTTTCCTTTATATTTTCCCTGTGTGGATTTTCGCACCCTTTCCTTTTCAGGTTCATCATTCCGTAAGCCGCTGCTGCCGCCTCGAAAGAGCTTTTCTTCGGCTCTCGGGGAAAAGTCGTGTGAAGTCAAAAGTGTCTCATCGCTGCTTATCTATATAGCAGAAATTGGCTGCTCCAAGTTCGACGAGGCGGGCAAATATGAAAACTTTCGGTGCAGCCAAGCGAATTTCCCAGCTCCCTGTTCCCACTTCTCGGCTAAAAGGGATTCCAAAGGCAATCTCTCATCTTTATCTGCATCGCGGCGCTGGGAGAGATGAATGCAGCTTTCAGTGCGTTTTCTCCCACATATGCGACTCAACACTTCAACTTGTGCCAAATGCATAAAAATGCGGGGGTCTAGGGGGGCCATGAAGGCTGCCACAAAGATGAAGAACGGAGCTCCTTGACAGCAAAACTGAATTCGGAACAGAGAATAGAAAGCGGAACACAGGCTGCGCAGAGAAAAAATATTTATACCTTTAATCTTGGTAGAAAAAATATTTCGAAATTAATTACATTTATGGTGAACTTGTCATTAAAATTGTAATTAATTAGGAAGGGAACTAACTTCGAGAAGAAACATTTTATCTACCCTTGTAGTTTTCAATTGAATTTTAGAATCGTACCGGAAATCGAAAATATTCGCATTCTCTGATTCTATATTTATACATATTTTTATATGGTAAATAAAAATTTTAAAAACTCATAACTAAGCCAAAAAAGCCTTTATTTTAGTTAGGAAAGCTTTTCTATGTCCGTTTTAATTAGGTTTATAAATCTGCATACTAAACTTTCAATTTTTAAAAATTTTAAATTTTATCAATTTTTAAAAATTTGAATGATGTAACTCCTTATAAAATTTTGAAATTTTAAAAAATTTATTTTTCTCCCAGACATGCCTAAATCGATTCTGCTATTAATGCTGATCAAGAATGTATATGATTTATATGTTCGAAAATGACTCTTTCACTGCGTTGCAAGCTAAAAATTGATTTTATTTACATTATTTTGTAGTACTTCTTATTACAAAAAGCACTTAATGTTATATTATGTTATATATTATAATAATAAATAATATATATTATAATATTATTTATATTATTATATATATATTATTATAATAATCAATAATATATAATAATTAATATTTAAAATAATAAATAGTACAAAAAAGGATTCTACCATTCTATTATATTTCCTAAAACTAGGAAAATTGGTTTAAATGGTATATATTTCCTTGACAACCAGATATTATTTATATGTTTATAGATTAAAGTTAAGTGCAGAATTTTCTCAGTTTATATTTCATCTCTCTGGCTACATATCTCCCTTATATTTTATACATAAAAATTCCTTTAGAAAATACCACCATTGACATTATGCTCCTTCTTCTCCGTGTAGCTGTAAAGTAGGTCAGTTAAGGGAGTTTCCGCAGAGGGACTTAAAGCACATCCTTGCTTATTGTGCAAACAACAAAGTGTTCGTCCATTTTCAACACCCACTGTATTTGTGTGTGTGTGTGTGTGTGTGTATGTTCGGTGTTCAGTGTTCGAGGCTTGGGATTCTGGAATAATGGCCAAGGCATTGTAACAACATTTCAAATGCAAAATCCCATTTTCCTTCTAATTGCTTTATCGCTCAACAAGCTGTTGGATGTGTTTCACTCACTCACACTCTCTCATCGCTTCGCTCATTTCTCACTAGGAGACTGCTGACAGGATAATACCAGCACACACATATACCCCCAGAACACTGTAAGCAGGGTGACTCAATTTATTGGCAAAGGGATATTGAAGGTCCTATACCAAGGTTCACCCATAAATAGATGATTTGAACTAAGTGAAGGAAATATTTGGTGTAAAAATTATATGCATTTTTCAAATAAGATGATTTTATAAAAAATAATCATTGGGGATTTTTAATGGCTTTCTGATACACTTCTTTTATAATTTAAATTAGAAAAGAAATAAATAACATACTCAACTGTTTGAGTGTATTTTTTTATTATTAATAGGGCTTATTATTAAAAAAAAATCCTTTTTATTAAAACTGTAGCTGTATTTGTTAATTAATATCTCACCTTTCAAGTATGTATATTTTTCTAGATAAATATCCATCATGTAACGAATTAATTCCCTGATAAAAACTCTGCTGAAATCACAAGCAAGCCTATTATTATCCAACCTTATATCTTCTGCATAAATATTCCCCTATCGAATATATTGAATCACCCTACTCCTAAGCCCCTTTTGGTAGTTAGCCCCCCCTTATTTGTGCTTGTTTACGTTTGGGCTCTGTCAAATATGTTCGAATTTTCTAACGATTACAACTACATCGGACGCCTGCCTGGCCGCCTCGACTGACCTGATTTTCCATTTTTCGCTCAGCTCTGTTTTTGGAACATGTGCTCCTGATGTCGCAAGACAACCCCCCTTTAGGGATCCGAGTCCGACCAACCGCCTGGCTGGGGTTTTGTTTGCTATATGTCCATGTCCCGGGGCTAAACGGATTTGTCCAACCTGCCGGCGTCACAGAGTCAAGGGTACTAGGGTACTATGTACTACGAACTGCAATCCCTCGATCAAATTGTTTGTTAATTGCAAAAAATTTTCGAAAATTGCGCATATTCGGGCCATCGGGAAATAGTGGTGAGTGCGGATGTGGGAGTGAAACTAGGTATTCCGTGCTGGGTGTATGTTCCTATTGATCCGGTGCGGTTAATGGCCGCTTTTCGCCTTTCGTAACAGTTGTCAGCTGCAGTTTAGCTAATATCAGAGGCAATTTTCTGGATGGCTTTGGAGAGAGGAAAATTGGTAGCTGGACATGACTTTTAAATGGCCAAAGTCAAAGTGTTAACTGGGGCAACGTTTTAGTTATGGCAGGGCAAAGGTTAAGGTAATTTAGTTTCATGTTAAATTGGTACAAAGTAGGGCAAAGCAAATATTTGTAGGAAAATTTGCCGGCATAACATACTTCACAAAAATATTTTTGTAAAATATGTCATGAGATTTATATTATATAAATTTTACTACATGCTGACTTCGATTTTTAAAGACCATTGATGAGAAATTCGGTACTGTTCTATATTTATTTATAAGAATTATATCATATAAAGATTACCATCTATGGGAAATCGAATACTATTGTTTATTTATTTATAATACTATCCTTAATAGTCTCTAACCCTCTTACAAAATACCCTTAAGTTCCCTGTCATCGCCCTAATAAACTCATTATTATCATTATGAAAACCATTCATCACTCAACTCTTCTTAGCATTTGCTAAAATCATTATAGAACCCGCATACATCATATCTCATATACGCTAACCAATAATTGAAATGTCAAATCCCGGCTAATGACAAATGTAAAAGCCCAAAAACTTCCACAGCCGCAACCGAGCAGAACCCCTAAAGAAATTAATAAATGACAACGATTTTAGCACTTTAGTCGAAGCAAGGGAGCAACCAGAACGAGAAAACGAGGCACTTCGGAGACAGAAATGCTATAAAAACACAAGTGACAAGTGTGGCAGACACATGTGAATGAGATTTTCGGGTTGCCGAAGGGAAATCTGAAATGTAGTGGGAATTTTGACACATTTGACAGGCGGCCAGGCAGCGGGGTCTTACTGTAAGTAAGCGGCCATTTGATAGCCTCATTAGTGCTGAGCCACCGCAGAAGGAGCCCTCCGAAAGTGGCTGTCAAAGTGCTTAAGGAGGCTCCGATTCCTTGAGCTGTTTTGCGTAACACAAAACCGAAAGGATATCGACCATGACGCAGACGGGGCAGCCGACATGCGATACACGACCCCCGCCAGAGTCCCTGCTATAAATATATCAGGCCAGAGGTAGGCGTATTATCCTCCAAAAAAAAAGGAATATATAAATTATAACCACAACCAAAACCGAAACACCGAACACGACACACAACAGAGCCACACAGAAGTGGGTTGGTCCCCCACAAATTCAGAGGCTGACACAAACTTGGCTCCTCGCTCGGGGGCATTTAGTCATATTGAAACATTAAAAAAGTCAACACCCCCGCATGGGAAACTAACAAACAGAACTTGACCGTATGGCTTTGGGGTCTCTGGTTATAATAAACAAGTCAAGGGGTAGTCGCAGCCACAGGCCCAACTCCAAATGAATAATATAGGACAGGAAATCTGGAACAGTTGCTGGTTAGTTGGGTAACATGAAAAGCCCTCTGTGTTGTGTACAGGAATTGGGTTCATGGGAAAGCCTAACAAGGCTATATACTACAGAAATTATCAGTAAAATTTAAAGGATTTTTATAAAGGTTTAAATATTCATAGATATATACGATCAATGATCTTACTATAAAGATTTTTCCTAGCTATTCTATCTTAGTCTATTTGGTTTATTCAAGATTTTACACAGATTTTCTTTTGAATTTTAAATATATATATATATTTATAGGAAGCCTTATTCTTCTTATCCTTATCGTCAAACCGCAACTAAACGTTTGTACACGATCATTGCTATCCTTGGCTTGGTCCTTATTATTTTTTTTTGGGGACTTAGAACCGGCAGTACTAAAGGCCCCAGGCAGCCATAAAAATGTCAAAAATTTCTATGTATTCATAAACACATGTGCCGCAGAGAGACAGTGAGAGAGGGGAACCCATAGTCGATGGCAAGCGACCCCAAGGAGTAACCCAAAACCCCAAAACACGCCAACGCAATTCGACCACAAAGTTGTCCAGGACACTCCGCACTTCACTCCATATATCCCGACATGTGTGTATGTGTTGGTATAGTCTATGGCATATATGTATATGAAGTGTACATAACTTAAACATCGCAAACCCAAATGTCCATATGTGCATTTAACATGCAAACGAAAGGACTTCGGCATGGGGGAAGGGCGGGTCTCGAATTTCCGGTCAAGCAAGTGAATCCTTACAGCCCAACGAGGAGGAGCATTTCATATTTTTTCATGTTTTTCCTTGGGTCTGCCATGCTTTATATTTTTTTGGTTTCCTTTTGCCGGACGCCCACAAAATTTCTGCTAAATTAAATTATAAATACGGGCAAAAAGTCGAGGATAAAGTGGCAGGCCTGGTGGAGGCAGAGGATCCGGGGTTCCATTATGATTCATGGCCAAGTCTGGTCTGGACTACCCCACTTCCTGCGTTGGTTGAAGCTCGCCAAAGGATGTCGTCGCCCCCTCAGTAGCCTTTGGCCAAAGTGCGTGTCAAATTGGAGAGGCGAGCCATTCAATCCTTTGACAAGTCTGCATAGTTTTCGATCCCGATATCCTTGACGTTGTGCCCGAGCATATTTCGGCTGTTTGCCAGTCGGGATTTGTGTGCTTTGTGGGTTGATTTGGGTCGGTCCTCCTCAATAGGAGTGTTTAGATAAGGTCGATGATGTGGGCTGATTGTCTTCAGATAGCTTATTCTGCTTTATTTTCATAAAAATATAGTTATGAGAGAAAAGAAAGCTAGTTTAAAGTTGGGAGAAATTACTTACTTTGGTTAGGTTATAAATTATGGCTGTGTTAATTTTCCTTGGCTTTTAAAGGACTGCTTTTAAAAGGGAAAATTCAACAACTTCATTTTAATATATTACCCTTTAATTTCTGTTAAATAAATAAATAAAGGGTACATAAACACAGATTTTATTTCGACGATAATATAAATGACGCTGTCTTTTACCTTAAAATTAAATTGTTGAATAAAATTAACCTTATTTCCTCTGTTAAATACAATTAACATTTCCAAAACATTTACTTGCCTTGTCCATTGTTTCCTTTCCCAAAACCCAATTTTCGTGCCAATTGCAAACAAAGTGAGCAAACAGGATCATCGACCGGCCTTAATCCTTCCACTCCATTGTGCGTGGGGCACCTTAATCAACATTCAAAGGACACCTCAGAAAAGCAACACCCCCGCCAGGAAGTGAACAATTTTCGCACCAATTAATCAAATTAAACGAGGACATTCAGGGACGACGAGGGAAAAAGGGCTAAAAGGTTAACATTTGACAAAGTTAATTGAAAATTTTGCGGTCGTGGGCTATCGTTGGAATAGGGGAAAACGGATTAATGTCGTGGGTGCAGCTGCAAGGATTTTAAAATGCAGTCCCCGGGTTTCCCTCCCGGGATCAGGCTCACGCACTGCGGCAGGACAATTACCCAGACGATTAGGCACGCCGCTAAAATCCAGAGACACTGAGACAGCAGCAGCACCAGCAGGCCAAGGACCTCGCCAGCAGAGCCTCGACGCCCTCCATCCTCCACTTGGGATCTGCCAAGTTTTATCAGCTGCAAAACAGTTGCCATTGAAATGGCGCAGAAAGTCGTTAGATAGATGGCCAGGAAGGAAAACAACAAGAGTGAAAAAATAAAGGAGCAGCCAAGGAGTCGAACAAAGGACCGCAAAACCCATAACCCCAAACCCCGGCCAATCCGCAGACCCATCCCATTGCCACGCCCGCGCTCGGGAAATCCAGAATCCAGAATCCAGGACCTCCGCTCCTGCTCTCGTTTATAGAAAAAACATTGCGAAAATTGCTTTACAACTGATTAAACATTGAGCGGAACGCACGGCACGTTTAAATTTGGGTTAAATAGATTATATGAACTGGAAGTGTTATGAAATGATGTGCTCCGCCAGCCGTAGATGTGCTGCTCCCTGGTAATCGGTTCTCAGTGATACCCTAGACTGTCAAGGGGGATATTGGTTATGTTTTATAAATTTATACATTAATTAAACCACTTTATGGTATATTAGTTGATGGAGGATTATGATGCATTGATTCTGTCTTTAAAAAAATTCTAAGTAATACATAAATATGATATGATATGCTTGGTTTATAATTAAAAAATTTGTAAAGAATTTTATTACGTTTTTTTCAGTTTTAAAGCCACTACCTGCATTATTCTTCTTATTCTACCATTTTCAAGATTATCCTTGTGTCGAAGTAAAACAAAAGCCTGCTGAAAAGGAGTGCACTCTAAAAGTATACCTTTTAGTTACGTTTTTTTTTTTGCCTTATTAAATAGAAATTAAAATAATAAGGAAATAACGAGAATAATACATAAAAAATATTTAAAAACTTAATACATAATTTCTTCCTTTTTAATACTTATTGCTTTAAAAAGAGTCATTTCCGACCCTATAAACCATATATATTCATGATCCGCATTTAAATCTAAGTCGATCTAGCCAGGACCGGTTGAAAAATAAATTTTCGAAAATTTTTCAAAATTTCAAAAAAATGATAAGGGGTTAATTATCATCATTAAATTTTTCAAAATTTGGAAAAAAATCAAATTTTTTAAAATTAAAAATTGAGTATGCAGATTTATTAACCTTATAAAAACTAACATAGGAAATCTTTCCGAATTGAAATTAATACTTTTTTGGCTTAGTTATGAGTTTTTAAAATATATTTCCAAGCTCTAGCAAAAAAAGTATCTTCACTTCGTTTCCTCGAGTCCTCTGCATCGTCATCCTCCTCTATTTTATTTTGCTATTCTCGCACTGTTGCTCTGCTCGGCTCAACAGGACAGGACCCGGATCCTGCCCCAGCTACAGCTTCAGCTCGTGGTCCTTGGGCGTGCCGCACAGCTGCGGCGCCTCTTTTCACGCTCGAAGGGTGCAAGTTAATGGCCGGATTCGATTTGGCCGTGTAGATGTTAACCACAGTTAAGGATTTTCGGGGCTTCTTGGGTTTCTTTTATTCTCTCGGTTAGTGAGCAGGACCTGGGTTAATGTGACCTTGGCTCTTATCGTCCTGCGAAAATGAATTTCAATTCAATTATCCCGCGCTAAGCACTCAATACTTGTACAGGCCCATGCAGATATATACATATAGCCCGTGCATCGTAGAGCATGATTAATGAAGTCTTAAACCGCGAATCCGATACTCATTTTTCCGGGCTGTTGAATAGCGAAGGAATCTGGCGGAGTAAACTTTTAAATTCCCCCAACGTTTTGCCATTAATATCGCATTTATCAATATCACAGTTTTTCATTTTGTCGTCCGGTAAAACGTATTTCTCTCTATCCAACCCATTTCCCGTCCCCGTCTCCATCGCAACTCCATTTGCCCCCTTCCCCAGCAGTTTTCCCAGGATCTCTGGTGCAATTTTCTTCGCAGCCAGTGTTTGCCAGGACCTAAAGGAAAAGGAGAAAAACCCATTTCCATTATACAATGCCACATTTCTCTTTTCCGGTTTATACCGTTTAGATCGATTGCATTTTATAGTTTGTTTTAATGTTTTTTTTTCGTCCTCCTTCGTCCTGTCCTTTGTGATTGCAGCAGGAGGCTGCTGCTGCTGCCGGCGGATGGAAGGTGGAAGGTGGAAGGAAGCCAGGATGCCACAGGACGAAATTGTCTCCAGTAGGAGGTTGTTTTCGGCCGCCGGAAGCGCTACAAAAAATATATTCCCTTCTCCAGTCGGTCTAGAAAAATTATTTTATTGCTTCCCCCGTCGCTCAGTCGTCTCAGACTCTCTGTGTCTCAGTCTCCTGATTCATTTAAAGCGAATATAACTTCCGTTTTGCCCGCACAGACACACAATGGTCCATTGTCCTGCTGACTCCTTGTCCGAGCATCAAAAGATTTTAAGTGTTTCTTTGCCCAATTTCTGCTTCAATTTCATCTTGATTTTTTCCTCTTTTTTTTGCTACAATTCAATTAGGCATTTGGCAATGCCCGGTGTGTGTGTGTGAAGTCAAAAAGTTAGAGCACTTTGCTTTCTGACCATTTCCTGTTATTTAGATACCTTCTGTGCTAATGGGAAAAATGTCGGTACTGGAACAAAAGGTCAAATGTAGTTAAAATTGTATCAAAAAAGTTGAAAACTCAATTATAAATACTTTTGGGGGTGTCTTTTACAAGGTTATGATTTGTAAATGGGTATGAAATGGATTCAATTTATTTATTTAAACATTTCCTTAAAGGAAGATGTATTTCTAAGGACCTCATACACGTTTCCGTTCGTTTTGATTCTTATAAATCAATTAATACACTTTTAAAGAAAGCATCTAAAAGAATAGTTTTGAATCTTTATAGCAGAAAATATTCAGCACTCTTTTTCCTTTTTCTGTCATTTAAATGTTCTTAATAAAATACAAACTATATGAGTAACTTCTTTAAAGCTTATAGATCTTCTTAACATTTTCTTTTCCAAATCCCAAACTCCCATCTGACCTGACTCGCTTTTAGCCTACTCAAAAATTCTCTTTAAATCTGTTTCATCTTTAGCTATACCTTCGCATATTTATTCCCAACTGTCCCAAAAACTCCACTCAAAACTCCCATATTTTCCCATTTCCCTATCTTGTATGTACACATATTCTGGAGCTTATTCTTTTTTATCTGTGGACACCATTAAATAAGCCAAATATCTTGTTCTTATCTTTGGCAAAACTTTCTCTGTCCCGAACGCAATATTGTTTATGTCGGTCAATTATCTCCCACCACAACCGACCGAAAGGACACCAGACCCCAGGATGAAGGAGCAAAAAAATAGCAAACTAAGTAAATCTCTTCCATTGCTAACAATAATCTGACATAATGTTTCAATTATGCGTCGTTTAGTATTATATGGATGTCCCAAATCTCCTCCCTTTTTAGCCTGGCAAGGAATAAACAAGGCCAACTGCCCCAGCTCCCCGAAAAAGCATTTGAAGAGCTAAGCAAATCTTAGTAGAATAAACATTTTAGCATTAAATTTACATAAGAAGCGACAATGAGCGAAGGGGCGTGGCATAAACGAGGGTGTAGGGAGGGACCATCTACTTGCCAGACATTTTCATAAACAGCAGTCGAGCACTGAGAGAAATTGGTAGGCAAAAGATGTGTAAAGTAAAAAGTTATCACTTACATCTTACATATTTAATCAGAAAACTATTAAAAACCAAGAAGGGAAACTAACTTCGGAATGTCCAAGGTTATATATATATATATATATCGATCATAACTAAGCTTAAAATATTTTATATTTATATGACCATTTTTTCGACAATTCAAATTTTAAAAATCTCATAACTAAGCCAAAAATTCATTAATTTCAATTCGGAAAGTGTTTCTATGCTAGTTTTTATTTGTTTAATAAATCTGCAAACTCAATTTAAAATTTAAGAAAATTAAAATTTTTTCCAATTTTTGCAAATTTTAATGATGTAACCCCTTATCAAATTTTGGAAATTTTTCGAAAATTTATTTTTTAACCGGACATGGCCAGATCGATTCAGATTTAAATGCTGATCAAGAATATATATGATTTTTAGGGTCGGAAATGACTCCTTCACCGAGTTTCAAGCTTCTGATTAAAATTATAATACCCTTCAAAGGTATAAAAATAAGAGTTCCATTATTTTTTCTCAGTGCTCAGCGTTCTGTTTTTTTCCGCTCTCTTCGGCTTCAGCTTGATGTGTTTTCGCGTATTTGCATAAACATTAGCAAAACAAATTTGCACATTTGACTCACCGCCCCCCCAGCCTCCCTCTCCCTTAGCCCCCATCAGTGCCATCACTCCCTCCAGCTCGACATATGCAAACAAGCCGCAAAACAGCAACAAAAGTTCACGGGCGTCAAGACCAAAATGAAGTTAAAGAGCAAAAGAACGGAAGTCTTTAGGCCAACGTCTCAACAACAACAAACAGCAAAAAAAAAAAAAAAAAATACCAACAAGACGGAAACGGAAGTGCGTGCCAGGGATAGAGCAGGCAGGAAGATGGAGTGGCGCGAGACAGGCAAAAGGAACTCCCAAGTGAAGAGCAAAAATATGCTAAATCAGCTAAAAATGTTTATAATCATTCGAAAGATGAAGACGGCGATGATGATGATGACAGCGAAGGCAGGGAGATGTACTCAGTAGACTGGGAAATCAAACTTTATGATGCCCTGTGCCAAGTAATCCTTGGGTTGGATACATAGGTGGCATAGTTTATAGAAAAAAATCTTATTCAAATGTATTTTCTAGAACGTTTCTATAGTACTTTATATATATATTAGGTAGACTTCTTTATATTTTTTTACTTGGTCTTTGATTTAAAAAGAAACCCAGAAGATTGACATGTATTACCTAAATAATATTTTGGGATTTAATACTAGTTGTGTTTTTATTTCGCTAAAAGGGGTTCTTATATTAATATATTTTACAAAAGTATGCTTATAAAATCTAAGCTGAAAATAAAAAAACTATAGCAGAGGAGAGTAGCTTTGTCCCAGAAGTTTTGGTAATAAAAGTAAATTTAAACATATGTATATATTATAATATAAGAGAAATATTATTAAGATTACCTAGGTTAGAACTAGCAAAACAACAATTATTATTATTGACTATTATATTAAATTATTATAATATAGAATTATACTCTCTGGCATATACTTTTCATACCCTACATCTTACAGTTACACTTACAAGTATACTTATGACTGCCTTTCGTCTATTTCATCTGTCTTTCTTCCAGTTTCCCCACGTTTCTCACTGCCTGACTTTGTTTTCTTTTCCCTCGCTTTGTGTGTTTTCCCGAGCGCCTTTCTGGTATTTGCTGCTGTGGCAAATTTTGTGGCACTTTGGCGGCCAAAACTCGGAACAAATGACAGCCAAATATGCGTTTTATTGAATTTTATGTGGCCGACGCTTTCCACGACTTTCCTTAGCTTCGGTGTCCCTCGACTTGGCCAGACATTATTTTTTTTTTTTGCAGCTTTTTTGGCGCTTAGCCGGCAGATCACGCTGAGAGAGTGCAAAATACATTTTCTCGGAGATTTTCCTTTTGGCCGCCAAAGTGAGCGTGAAATGTGCCAAAGAATTTTTATTTTAGAACCAGCGACGAGAGTCCTTGAACTTCATATTAGAGGACTTCATGACTTTTGGCACTGAACTTGGCCATAAATACTGGTCAGGATGAAATGAGGAATTTGGCATCTCAAGTGGAAAATGTTGGAAAGTGTTTGAAGGGCCTTTGAATAACTGAAAAAGTCTGCATACTTTAAATAGTTTAAAAAGTTTATTAAGTGTTTAACATCACAGAACTTAAGATATAATTGCTATAATTAAGCAAAGCTTAATTCTACTTTTCCTTTGAAGACAAGAACCTGATTTATATAAATTGAAAATACCAATAAACTTTCAAAAACTAATGGCATTTGGCATCAGCCAATCGGAATGAAACCCCAAAAACTAATTAGCAAAAGTCAAAGGACACCGGAAACGTCATGTGTATGTCCTGGCATCTTTTGGTAATATGTAATCAATTAATCAACGCCTGCAACGGCACCCGCAAAAACCAAATTTCAACAAATTTCTACAAATCCTTTCGACAGTTGACCGCATCTGGTTGGATGGAACTACCGAAAACAACACACAACTGAAGTTGGTTCTGGGAAAATGGGGTAAATGCATAAAATTTCAATTTTCTGTAGCATAAACAAGGGAAAGGATCAGGCTGCCGAGGGAAAATCAAATCAAGCCCAGAGGCAAAATTTAATTGCGTTTAACCTGAAATCAAATTTTGAAGACGATGCTGACCAAGGCCTAGATTCAATCAATTCACAGGACACTCGTAACTCGGGGCAAAAGGGCCGAACAACAGCAAATCTAAAGGGTTCAATGTTTATCCAAATATGCAGGCACAGAAAAAAATTCTAAATAATTGATTTCACTTTAAATAAAATATTTAAATAAAATATTACTGCAAAAAGTATTAAAGGGATATTTATTTAGTAATAAAATGTATTTTATATTTTGAAATATGATTTTATTTTAGCACTTCCCCGCAGAATTTTATTCTCAGTGCTTAGAGTTTGGATATTATTTTTCCCACACAAGAAAGGATAATAAAATGCCCGGGGCAAAGGAAAATAAACAACATGCGTACACTCGACTGGCTCCGGCTGCATCCTTTAAGGAGATGTATCCTGGGAGCGAAGCAAAGGCTTAGACTTAGATTGCGGCATTGATTTCATTTTCAGCTGTCTATCAAACTAAATGGGCAAGAACATTTAACACAATCAGCACTGGCAGCAAGGAAGAAGCCCCCAGGCGGACAGGCAGTCAGTAACTGTTTGCTTTTCCCTTTTTATTATTATTATTTACTTTCATTTTGATTACTTTTTGGCCTCTGGCAAAGTTTTCCCCATTCACACTTCATTTGATTAAGACCCAAAGGGGCTGCAGGAGTTAAGGATCACTGAAAGTTGAATTTTTTCCTTTTTGTTTTTAACAAATCATCGACTAATTTGCTCCACACAGTCGAACCTAAAAGAAAATGTTTATAGCCAAATAGCAAATAAAATTAGCCGCCTTATCAACAGGTGTATGTAGTTATAGCCTAACAGATGTCCCAATGCCCTGACCTTTGTCATATTTGTGCCAGGTTCCAGGTAAGCCTACATAAAAATGAAACCTCAATTCCTTGTAGTACCCTTTTTTCCTCTCGGCCCTGATGCTTATCGTCGGCGAACCAATGCCTTTATTCCTTATTCCCTTTCTGGGGGGAATCATAAAATTTATTTTTATTAATAAACGCGAGCCTGTCAAAAGAAATCTAATGGATTTTAGGGTTTGCCCGAGATAGAAATCTGTGGCCTGACATCTTTTGGTTATAGCCTCAGTGAGTCAGATCTGACTCATATATGCGAAGACAGCTGTGGTTTATGGGAAAGGAGTCTGTGAATAGGATTTCGGGTTAAATAAATATTTTCAACAGGTGATGCGGGCTGAAATATTGAACATTTCTGGTTTTAAAAGGTACAAATGAGTAAAAATACTAAAAAGGGGAAATACTGACACCCAACAATAAATATTTAAGGTAATTAGATGAATAATTATTACATTGCAAATAAGTAATTTATTTAGTTTAAGAGTTAAGAGTTAATGAATCATAGATTATACAATATGTTTTCTTTATGAGTTTGGGAAGCCTTTTAAAAAAAGCCTTAAAAGTGTTAGATATTATTTAATTATTTAATAGTAAGAAATACATTTGCCATTTACAAATACTATAATTAAATTAAAAGTGTAATACCAATCCCAAATGATTAAACTCTACTTTGTACTCACGCAAAGTAAAAAATAGTCGCAAAAACATACCCCACAGTTCCCTTTTCCCTAATTGATTAAATTCCAGGATTTAATAACCAATTGAAATCGCAGTTATATATCAATAATTTGGTTAAGTTCAATAAAAAAAAATACAGTTAACGGTTTTATAGTACAATCTCCATGGATTTCGTTCCGCTCAAAGCGAATTTCCATTTTTTGTCCCCGTGGCCATTTATGTCCTGTTAAATGCCACCCATAAAAAATATTCGCAACATTTTACAACCAGATTCGATGTTTCGATTCGCCGCTGCAAAAAATAAAAGCAATCGAAATAAAAAATTTGAATAAAAACAAAGAATTCTTTTAGCGGAATATCCGAAACTATAAATTATCAAGCCATTGAAAAGTAGCGCCGTGCAAAAAAGTCGCTACCATAAATCCCCAAAAGAACGTTTTTCATTTACAACCCAAAAACGTAACTCATGAATATTTCGGCAAAACAAAATAAAAAAGAAAATAGAAAAAGGATCTCCAAAAAAAAAAAGAATACAAATTTACAGAGTTGGGAAAATGCAAAATATATGGCAGACGCTAAAAGTAAAATCAACAAATAAACAAAAATAATGGACAGTTTTATTTAGAAGTTGTTTTTGTTGCTGCTGCATACACTCTCGCTGTTTTTTGTATATCGGAATGGTAGCAACAATCACAAAAGTAACCTCAAAAATTTCAATAAAGACCACAACAAAGCAATTTATAAAAATGCCACAGAAGAGGGGGAGAGGGAGACAGAGTAAACGACAACAAATGAAAGCTCAAATAGAACAGAAATATTGGTGGGGGGAGGAGGCAGGGAGAATTTTCCGGGAGGTATAGTTGGGGGGAATACCCGGCACGACATTTTAACAAAACAATAGAAATCAATTGATTGCGTTGTGGGAAGCTTAGCACTTGATTTCCGCAGGGTAGGGAGGAGGTGGCTGTATGGGAGGGGAAAGGACCAGAGCCAGAGGTGGATATATTGCGTGAAAGCCAGTGGAGCTTTTCCTGCACATGTACAGTCTTACGTCCTTGGGTTGTTGGGAGACGGTATTGCAAATATTATTATTTTATATTATATAAGATAAAGCAATTGAATCGGATATCGATCATAACTAAGCTATAAATAATATCGCCTCTTTTTAATAAATATTTATGGATATTTTTATATGGCAATTTTTGGGTCAAATCAAAAATTAAAAAACTTATAACTAAGCCAAAAAGGCATTAATTTCAATTTGGAAAGCATTCGTATGTTAGTTTTTATTAGGCTATTAAATCTGCATACTCAAATTTAAATTTAAAAAAAATCAAAATTTTCCAATTTTTGAAAATTTTAATGATGTAACCCCTTATCAAATTTTCAAATTTTGAAAAAATTTCGAAAATTTATTTTTCAACCGGACCTGGCTAGATCGATTCAGATTTAAATGCTGATCAAGAATATATATAGTTTATAGGGTCGGAAATGACTCCTTCCCAGCGTTACAAGCTTGTGAAAAAATGGATAATACTCTGCAAGAGTAAAAAAATAAGTAAAAATTATGTTAACTCGTAACCATTTTGTACGCTCATTTAATTATGAATTAATACAAATTTTGGGTACAAAATCAGCAAACTTTATTTACGTCTTGTTTTAATTTATCCCAGCTAAGAGATACAATATCTTGAAGATTAAAACGTTGGTCACAAGTCATACCAAGTACAATGATCGTATAGTCTAATTATAAAAAGGTTTCCCAAGTTTAAGCTTAAAATGGTTTTGTATTGTCATGACATAAAATAAATCATTTAATAATTAATTTAAACACCATTTCAATGCTCAAGTAAATACATTTTGAGAAAAATCATAGTTAAATTTATGTTTTATTATCTTAACTACTAACTTTGGCAGATAAAATATAAATTTTTTGAACCTGTATAAATTAGTTGAAATTGTATAAATTTAATGAAATCTTCTGAATTATATTAGATATATAATACACAAACAATTAATTCATGGTATATCCTTTGTCCTAGTTATTGAGTCTCACCTGTTTTTGTTGTGTTATTGGAAATGGTGGTGCGGCTAAAATTCTATTTTTCCAATTTTTGCGCAATTTATTGCATTGTCAAGGGATTCGCAGGAGCCAGGCGAAAAACGAAAGCAAACGAGGCAAAGCAAAGCGAAGCGAAGAGAGGAAAGGAAAAACACAACAAAAAGGCAAAAGACATCGGGCAAAACAAGCAACCCAAATGCCAAAACATAGTGCGGCTTGTTCGGATTGGGGATGCGGATGAGGTCCGTGAATTGGGGCTCTTTGGGGGGCTTTTGTCTGGGGCAAAGCGTAAAAGTAAACAAAGCTAAAGCGGAAACGCAAGTGAAATAATACCACAGCAGCAACTAAACATCAATAAGCATTGACTAACTGGATTCGCATCCTGGGCACAACACGAAACCCAAGGATACGGCCAACTGGGGACTGCTCCCCCCAGCATCCTCGCAGCATTAATAGCTCCAGATTAAATAATCGTTCCTTGAGCGAGAGCGCACAAAAGAAATGCAGGAAAATTGAAAAGACACTGCTGGGACTTGATTTCGGAATTGAATAAAATTAATTTTAATTGGGTCTGCCTCGGATCCGGAGTGGTTAGCAGGGATTGTTGGAATATTTAGGGGAGCCACTTGTAGTAGGTTTGGGGTTGATTGGGATTAATTGTGGGGGTTTACATTAAGAACTATTTCTTTGGTTGTTTAAGAAAATATTTAACTTTAAGTTTCCCATGTTAATTAATTTGTATTTTCAGAACTTTGCAGCTTGCTACGTAGTAAATGAGCCATTTCCGACCCTATAAACCATATATATTATTGATCAGCATTTAAATCTGAGTCGATCTGGCGAGGTCCGGTTGAAAAATAAATTTTCGAAAGTTTTTCAAAATTTGAAAATTTGATAAGGGGTTACATCATTAAAATTTTCAAAAATTGGCAAAAATTTTAATTCTTAAAAATTGTATGTTGAGTATGCAGCTTTATTAACCTACTAAAAATTAGCATTCACCTGTTTTCCGAATTGAAATTAATCATTTTTTGGCTTAGTTATTTAATTTTTATGCTATACTTTTCCTAAAAATTATCATACAAAATTGTAGAAACATATTTAAATTTAAATACCCATTTAGAGGATTTTAATTTCAGTCAGAAGTAAAAAACACAGTGAAGGAGCTATTTTCGACCCTATAAACCATATATATTCTTGATCAGCATTTAAATCTGAGTCGATCTAGCCATGTCTGGTTGAAAAATAAATTTTCAAAAATTTTTCAAAATTTGAAAATTTGATAAGGGGTTACATCATTAAAATTTTCAAAAATTCGCAAAAATTTGAATATTTGAAAATTTTAAATTGAGTATGCAGATTTATTAAATCAATAAAAACTAGCATAAAACTGTTTTCCGAATTAAATTTAAAGCTTTTTTGGCTGAGTTATGAATGATTTTCATTGCAAGGATATAGAAATTTCGGGTTTGCGAAATTAGCTTTACCTGTTAAAAATTCAGTATAAGTTAAAATAAAATCTTAATAAATACTAAACTAATAATTCTGCTTACAAAACGTATTTTTTAATATTAAATATAGAATTATCTTTTAAGCCTTGTAATGAATTCACAGAATTTCTTAAAGATTAATGTCAAGCAAAATGCATAAGTCCTTCCAATTTCTTTCTAAAAAAGATATCAAAAGGACGATTTCCCCCCTCAAACAATATCAACAACAGAGTCATCATCTATACTGTCTCCAATATCGGCCCTAACTCCGATAAAGATGCAACATTACAGCGATTATATCGTTAGGGAGAGAAAAGATCCTTTTGGCAGCAGAAGAATGCACCAGAAGACAAAGGCAACGACGAACAAAATGTCATGATTATGGCAAATTTTCGGCTCCCTTTGTGGCTTTTCAATTGCGCTTTTTCCATCCACACGACACAGGGACACGAATCCGAGGATCGGGGATCGAGAATCTATTGAATTCGAAGCCTACAATGTCCAGCATTGAAAATCATCGACTGCAAAATCTCAAATGTCATGGCAAGTAGGAGGAATGCTCTTTTATGTTATGGGACTGCCCGTTGCGTCTCCTAAACTGGAGGCAAGTTTCACAAATTAGAGGCCTGCCGGGCTGGCCGACTGCCTGGAATCCTGCTAAAAGATGTCCCTCCTGCGGAGGTCCTGTCCTCTGCCATATCTCTTTGTCCATGTCGGCTAGTTTTATGGTTGACGCGAGCATCTTTTGACTCCGACCTGACATTATTGTCCCCGTTTTGCAGCTGCGTCTTCATATCGACTGATGTCTTACTCCCTGTCAGCTTCCCTGGTAGCATTTCTCGAAAAAGAATTGGAAAAAACGAGCCTTTTTTGCGCAATGTTTGTTTGCCTTTCGGATGTTGTCCTTTTTTCCTACTACGGCTCGATCCTCCTGTAGGTGGTTACTAATTGGTTTATTGTCAAATATTTGATAAGATTACCGGGCAGCTGCTCCGGCTGCAGCTCCTGACCAATTATTATTTCTCCCGGCGTAATCATGAGCTGGAAAATTTATAGTTCCGTGGAAGCGCCGGCCCACCTTGTTATCCCTTCCTGTTCCCTGCACACAGAGCACTAGGAAAATTATGTAGAAAGTAGTATGTTATTATAGTATTTGTAAAATGCTGCTTAATTTTAAATTAAACGAAATATCTGGATAATATTATACTACGAATTGAACATAGTTTATATTTAAATTATCAAAAGTTTCGCACTTTTGACTGCTTTTAATTTGACTAATACAAAACTTGTAATTAATAGTTATATTAAATATTTTTGTCTAACTTCTTAAAAACTGAAGGTATATTTTATAAATATTTTTTTGAGTGCATTTAAAATTCAAAATGAAATCGGGCTGGAAATGAAGACCCACCAGGCACAGGCGAGTGTCCAGGTCGTGGAGGCGCCTTGGCGTCATCATAATTTAAATCACGCCACGCGCACCAACCGGAGGTAAATATGGAAAATGGGGGAAAACTATGCCCTGGGCACATATATAATTTTCCAACGAAAACGAATGAAAATGAGCATTATTCCCGCTCAGGCCCGTTGGTCCTTCTGCCGCTTATCAAAACAGTTTTTACCTGTTGATCAGAGGACGCACATTGGGGATTCAGTAAGGGATTGGATTGGATTGGAATGGAAATGAGGATGGGATTGGATCCCGACCTGCGGCTAGGGCGCCAGGCGGATGGTTATGACAATGTTATACGCTAATTGAGCACAAAAAACATTTTATATTTATGGAAATTTATTTATTACACTGTGAAGAAAAGTAAGAAATAGATAGGAAAAGATGGATCTCAGTTTTCGGGCTTATATCAGACTATAAATCACATTTGTTTAATTACTAATTAAATGTGGAAATTTAACATGTTTTAAAATATTTATTAAATTAACATCATATTCATTTTAGAGATGAATTTGTAAGAATTTATGTGAAGTTTAATTTCCTATACACCAAATATATTTCCAAGACATTTTCTCCAGTATATCTTTCCCAAAATGAAATGCATTCTATTGTTGACTTTCCCCTCTCTCCTAATTAAATATCCAGACAGGTCTTCCTCACATATGTGCGTGCCCCCTAAGGAGCACAACTCCAGATTCCTTGCGGCCTCCTCCTCTCGATTTCGTTGGCAGCGCCTTATGACAGTTTTATGGGCCTGGAGCTACTTTGGTTTGAATGCAGGCAACAGGAACAGCGGGGAAATTATGCATAATTTAATTTGGTTATAATATATGCATTTTCCGAGCACAGTTTCCCGCTACAGAAATTCCTAGAAGTTGGGCGACGGAAGCCACTGGCGACAGGCTGCCAACGCGCTCTCCCCCAAACCATCCTCCTTGTCGGCCCAATCGACAACAGAAAAAATATATATATACATTTCTGTTGGGGGAATTTATTCATGTTTCTTGTTTTTTATTGTGTTTCACTCGTAATTTGATTTTGATTTGGGAATTTTAATTAATAATCGTGTTTTTTTTCGGTGCTTAGTAGGGGGCGCTTTGAATTTTTGATGAAATATTGTTATGAATGCGCTGCGTGTGCCATGGAAACATGGAAATGGAACTCGAATTGGTCTCGGAATTAAACATTTTCCATGAACACAGGGAAGATCTAAATAATAATCATTTTATGGCTTTTAGAATCTTTAATTGGCCGAACAATAATGTTATGGTCTGATCAGCTATTTTCTATTTTAATTGTTGAATTTTTAGTTTACGCTTCGTTGGTGACTCCATCAGGTGTGGAATAATTGTCAATGAGCTGGTTTATTGTCATTTATTAATATTGCATAAATGGGGCACATAATTGAAAGCAAAAAGTAATTATTAGTAACTTAGTAAGCGTAGTAAGGGGTTCAGAAAAAGTGTGTATAAATTAAATGTGTAGAATATTCTTTAATCTTAAAAGTAGTTTTTTAAAATAATATAACATTCTTAAACAAAATATATATATTTCAAGGATTAACCAAAAAATACCATACAATACGGGATATTTTCTCCAAAACTTTTCTTTCAAATCACCCAAAAAAGAACAATTGTCGTCGCCTTGAAAGCGGAACTCGTGTATTGCATTACCAAATGGAAAGGGACAAGAAAATGAAGATTTTAAAAAGAAGGAAAATCTCAATTAGTGCGCACTCGAGAGAGTGCCCTCTGAAAAGAGCAAAAGACCGGCAGCCGAGTAGGAAATTTGCAAAAAAAGATCAATTTTCCGGGGAAAAAGGAAAGCCGGTGCCGTGCACATTTTAACAGGATAAGATGCGTTTAAGCAAATGAACGGACAATAAGGACAAAGGACGTGAGTCGGCCGGGCATTGAAGTTGCTCCGAACAAAGCGAAATGGTCAAGCCACAAAAGGCAAACGGTGAGGAGGAGCAGCAGCAGCAGCTGGCCAAGATGTGAGCCAAAGAGATTAGCCGCCAGGAGCAGCGGCAGCCGACGCACAATAGCCGGAAAACGGAAGCGAAGTCTTAAGGCTGCACTCCTCTCGCGGCTCAAATTAATCCCATTTGGCGGAAAAGAAACTCCGGCAAAATATCGAAAAAGCATGGCGAATGGAATAAAAAAAGGAGAAATATGTACATATATATATATAAAAAATGTTGCCAACAGCTGGGCATCCTGCGAGGCGACGGCGGCATCCTGCTGCCAACTTTAGTACAGATTTCATGCTGGCTTTGGGAACCGATTTCGGACTCACAACTCGCCGACAGCGTTTTTGGCAAAAACTGTTGACACTTTCAGCTGTCCTCTCCCCTGATGTCCTGGTGCTAATATGTTAAGCAGCAGGCATCCCAATGCCAGGACCATTTCGAAGTTCATGCTGCGACACGAAAAGAGGAAAAAAATCCTTCACACTCCAGTTATTGAGCTGTCATCGCAGAGTCTCGTCCTGCGGCGTTTTAGCCAGAGAAAATTCGGTATCTTGAAAGCGTTTCGGTTCGGTTCTATATCTTTGGATATCTTTTTCCTACCTTCAGGCGAACTCGAACACTTGACCCACATCTTCGAGCGCCATATTATTCGGTCTGACTCAATCGGGAATTGTGTAATCGATACTCTGCCCCAAAGGCAGACTTACGATCGATTGGCGGGGACAATGGGATTTTCTGCTACATTGAGTTACGTAAATGGAGAGATCTTGAAAAGGATGTCTAGACAGATGCTCAGCTTATGTGGGCTCAATCAATTGAGGATCCTCTGCCTCCAAACGGATCAATATCAAGAGTTCGTGGAGTGGAAACCTCAAACAATAACAGCAAGATAGGTAAATAATTTTAATTCAAGACCTATACAAATTGCTATAATATGGGAATGCTTTTCTATATTAAGATATTGAGCAAATAATGCATTGAACCTAAGGAGATGGCTTGTATAATAAAATACACATAAATATTTTAACTACACCTAAACCTGAGAACATTTATTATTATAAAAAATAATAAATAATATAATATCTTGTACTTTTATTTGTTATTTCTTTTCAACCGTAACTAGGATCTGACTCCGCCTTCTGCTCCTCCTCAAAAGGATCCTCTTCTGTTCGTAATCACGATCCGACAAGAAGAGGGCCAAATTTATGCACTGATTAGTAATCCGATTAAATATGTACTATCTTTCATAACTCACGAGAAAGAAGATATAACTGAATTTAATTACGATTGTACTTTCAAGGTTCAACAAGATCTTAAAAGTTTATAGAAATCACTTCTACTTTTATACCTTCGACTGTTCAGAAGGCGCAATAGACTAACAAATACACGGACCAATTTTTTTGGGTTTTCACAAATAAATACAAATGTTATTCGAATAGTAAGACATTAATTTACTTTACGCTTTAGCACTTGTTTTCATATTAACTAAATAGTAGCTGAAAGCTTTATTCGTTTTATAGGACAATAAAACATGTTTACATTATTGATTATACGAAAGTAATAGAACTTGTAAATAAATATTAAAAAAAAAATAATTTATTAAACATTACACTTTTTTAAGCTTTAATTCTTGTCTTCTTTTTCATTCCCTTTAAAATACCCAAAATGTAGTATTTAAGTATTTTCGAAATGCAATTATAGTAGCCGCTGCATTTAAAGTCATTTGCTTGTCTTGTTTGTTAATCTTTTTTTGGGGACATTGATTAATCGTCAAGCTCTAATTGCCAAGTTATTTAAAAAAAAAAAAAATAAAATAAAATATAATGGGTCGTCGTAAGTCCAAACGCAAGGGTCCGCCAAGGCGAAAGAATATTGAGCCGCTGCCTATGCTCTTCGATTGTCCTTTCTGTAATCACAAGCAAGCTTGCGAAGTGAAAATGTATGTAGGTTTCCGCTGTCTGCTATAAATTCTATTAACTGAACAATCTTAGGGATAAAACACGAAAAATAGGACGTGTTACCTGTA
Source organism: Drosophila bunnanda (assembly GCA_035046265.1). Classification (NCBI taxonomy): domain Eukaryota; kingdom Metazoa; phylum Arthropoda; class Insecta; order Diptera; family Drosophilidae; genus Drosophila; species Drosophila bunnanda. The sequence continues at coordinate 14,605,287 of JAWNOB010000075.1, forward strand.
CCGTGTGCATGGAAGCATATCAGACGTCCATCAACCTGCTATCGGAGCCAATCGACGTCTTCAACGATTGGATCGATGCCTGCGAAGAGGAGAACTAACTTATATGAAGTGACACCTTGCCAAGAAGTCACATCTTGTACACCGAATGTATATGTATGATGTACAAAATACATACAAAATATTCTACATCAAATTTAACCAATTGTGCTGCATACTTTTAAGCAAAACAAAAAATTTAAGGAATATGCATTGCTTAACCCAATAGGTAAAACATCGCAGGCATACAGCTAAAAAATTTCTATGGGATGCTATTATAATAATGATAATGGTAATAAGAAAATTTAAAGTATAGCTTAAAAATTAAATAACTAAGCCAAAAAATGCTTAATTTCAATTCGGAAAACAGGTTTATGCTAGTTTTTAGCAGCGTAATAAATCTGCATACTCAATTTCTGACTGAAATGAAAATCCACTTAAATGGGTATTAAAATGTAAATATTTTTCTACAATTTTATATGATAATTTTTAGGAAAAGTATAGCTTAAAAATTAAATAACTAAGCCAAAAAATGCTTAATTTCAATTCGGAAAACAGGTCAATGCTAGTTTTTAGTAGGTTAATAAATCTGCATACTCAACTTGAAATTTTTAAGAATTAAAATTTTTGCCAATTTTTGAAAATTTTAATGATGTAACCCCTTATCAAATTTTCAAATTTTGAAAAATTTTCGAAAATTTATTTTTCAACCGGACCTCGCCAGATCGAATCAGATTTAAATGCTGATCAAGAATATATATGGTTTATAGGGTCGAAAATAGCTCCTTCACTGTCTTTTTTACTTCTGACTGAAATGAAAATCCACTTAAATGGGTATTAAAATTTAAATATTTTTCTACAATTTTATATGATCATTTTTGGGAAAAGTATAGCTTAAAAATTAAATAACTAAGCCAAAAAATGCTTAATTTCAATTCGGAAAACAGGTCAATGCTAGTTTTTAGTAGGTTAATAAATCTGCATACTCAACTTGAAATTTTTAAGAATTAAAATTTTTGCCAATTTTTGAAAATTTTCAAATTTTGAAAAATTTTCGAAAATTTATTTTTCAACCGGACCTCGCCAGATCGAATCAGATTTAAATGCTGATCAAGAATATATATGGTTTATAGGGTCGAAAATAGCTCCTTCACTGGGTTTTTTACTTCTGACTGAAATGAAAATCCACTTAAATGGGTATTAAAATGTAAATATTTTTCTACAATTGTATATGATAATTTTTAGGAAAAGTACAGCTTAAAAATTAAATAACTAAGCCAAAAAATGCTTAATTTCAATTCGGAAAACAGGTTAATGCTAGTTTTTAGTAGGTTAATAAATCTGCATACTCAACTTAAAATTTTTAAGAATTAAAATTTTTGCCAATTTTTGAAAATTTTAATGATGTAACCCCTTATCAAATTTTCAAATTTTGAAAAATTTTCGAAAAATTATTTTTTAACCGGACCTCGCCAGATCGAATCAGATTTAAATGCTGATCAAGAATATATATGGTTTATAGGGTCGAAAATAGCTCCTTCACTGTCTTTTTTACTTCTGACTCAAATGAAAATCCACTTAAATGGGTATTAAAATTTAAATATTTTTCTACAATTTTATATGATAATTTTTGGGAAAAGTATAGCTTAAAAATTAATTAACTAAGCCAAAAAATGCTTAATTTCAATTCGGAAAACAGGTCAATGCTAGTTTTTAGTAGGTTAATAAATCTGCATACTCAATTTCTGACTGACATGAAAATCCACTTAAATGGGTATTAAAATGTAAATATTTTTCTACAATTGTATATGATAATTTTTAGGAAAAGTATAGCTTAAAAATTAAATAACTAAGCCAAAAAATGCTTAATTTCAATTCGGAAAACAGGTTAATGCTAGTTTTTAGTAGGTTAATAAATCTGCATACTCAACTTAAAATTTTTAAGAATTAAACTTTTTGCCAATTTTTGAAAATTTTAATGATGTAACCCCTTATCAAATTTTCAAATTTTGAAAAAATTTTCGAAAATTTATTTTTCATCCGGACCTCGCCAGATCGAATCAGATTTAAATGCTGATCAAGAATATATATGGTTTATAGGGTCGAAAATAGCTCCTTCACTGTCTTTTTTACTTCTGACTGAAATGAAAATCCACTTAAATGGGTATTAAAATTTAAATATTTTTCCAAAATTTTTTATGATAATTTTTGGGAAAAGTATAGCTTAAAAATTAAATAACTAAGCCAAAAAATTATTAATTTCAATTCGGAAAACAGGTTAATGCTAGTTTTTAGTAGGTTAATAAATCTGCATACTCAACTTAAAATTTTTAAGAATTAAAATTTTTGCCAATTTTTGAAAATTTTAATGATGTAACCCCTTATCAAATTTTCAAATTTTGAAAAATTTTCGAAAATTTATTTTTCAACCGGACCTCGCCAGATCGAATCAGATTTAAATGCTGATCAAGAATATATATGGTTTATAGGGTCGAAAATAGCTCCTTCACTGTCTTTTTTACTTCTGACTGAAATGAAAATCCACTTAAATGGGTATTAAAATGTAAATATTTTTCTACAATTTTATATGATAATTTTTGGGAAAAGTATTGCTTAAAAATGTAATAACTATGCCAAAAAATGATTAATTTCAATTCGGAAAACAGGTTTATGCTAGTTTTTAGCAGCGTAATAAATCTGCATACTCAATTTCTGACTGAAATGAAAATCCACTTAAATGGGTATTAAAATGTAAATATTTTTCTACAATTTTATATGATAATTTTTAGGAAAAGTATAGCTTAAAAATTAAATAACTAAGCCAAAAAATGCTTAATTTCAATTCGGAAAACAGGTTAATGCTAGTTTTTAGTAGGTTAATAAATCTGCATACTCAACTTGAAATTTTTAAGAATTAAAATTTTTGCCAATTTTTGAAAATTTTAATGATGTAACCCCTTATCAAATTTTCAAATTTTGAAAAATTTTCGAAAATTTATTTTTCAACCGGACCTCGCCAGATCGAATCAGATTTAAATGCTGATCAAGAATATATATGGTTTATAGGGTCGAAAATAGCTCCTTCACTGTGTTTTTTACTTCTGACTGAAATGAAAATCCACTTAAATGGGTATTAAAATTTAAATATTTTTCTACAATTTTATATGATAATTTTTAGGAAAAGTATAGCTTAAAAATTAAATAACTAAGCCAAAAAATGCTTAATTTCAATTCGGAAAACAGGTCAATGCTAGTTTTTAGTAGGTTAATAAATCTGCATACTCAATTTCTGACTGACATGAAAATCCACTTAAATGGGTATTAAAATGTAAATATTTTTCTACAATTTTATATGATAATTTTTAGGAAAAGTATAGCTTAAAAATTAAATAACTAAGCCAAAAAATGCTTAATTTCAATTCGGAAAACAGGTCAATGCTAGTTTTTAGTAGGTTAATAAATCTGCATACTCAACTTGCAATTTTTAAGAATTAAAATTTTTGCCAAATTTTGAAAATTTTAATGATGTAACCCCTTATCAAATTTTCAAATTTTGAAAAATTTTCGAAAATTTATTTTTCAACCGGACCTGGCTAGATCGACTCAGATTTTAATGCTGATCAAGAATATATATGGTTTATAGGGTCGAAAATAGCTCCTTCACTGTGTTTTTTACTTCTGACTGAAATGAAAATCCACTTAAATAAATGGGTATTAAAATGTAAATATTTTTCTACAATTTTATATGATAATTTTTAGGAAAAGTATAGCTTAAAAATTAAATAACTAAGCCAAAAAATGCTTAATTTCAATTCGGAAAACAGGTTAATGCTAGTTTTTAGTAGGTTAATAAATCTGCATACTCAACTTGAAATTTTTAAGAATTAAAATTTTTGCCAATTTTTGAAAATTTTAATGATGTAACCCCTTATCAAATTTTCAAATTTTGAAAAATTTTCGAAAATTTATTTTTCAACCGGACCTCGCCAGATCGAATCAGATTTAAATGCTGATCAAGAATATATTTGGTTTATAGGGTCGAAAATAGCTCCTTCACTGTGTTTTTTACTTCTGACTGAAATGAAAATCCACTTAAATGGGTATTAAAATGTAAATATTTTTCTACAATTTTATATGATAATTTTTGGGAAAAGTATTGCTTAAAAATGTAATAACTATGCCAAAAAATGATTAATTTCAATTCGGAAAACAGGTTTATGCTAGTTTTTAGCAGCGTAATAAATCTGCATACTCAATTTCTGACTGAAATGAAAATCCACTTAAATGGGTATTAAAATGTAAATATTTTTCTACAATTTTATATGATAATTTTTAGGAAAAGTATAGCTTAAAAATTAAATAACTAAGCCAAAAAATGCTTAATTTCAATTCGGAAAACAGGTCAATGCTAGTTTTTAGTAGGTTAATAAATCTGCATACTCAACTTGAAATTTTTAAGAATTAAAATTTTTGCCAATTTTTGAAAATTTTAATGATGTAACCCCTTATCAAATTTTCAAATTTTGAAAAATTTTCGAAAATTTATTTTTCAACCGGACCTCGCCAGATCGAATCAGATTTAAATGCTGATCAAGAATATATATGGTTTATAGGGTCGAAAATAGCTCCTTCACTGTGTTTTTTACTTCTGACTGAAATGAAAATTCACTTATATGGGTATTAAAATTTAAATATTTTTCTACAATTTTATATGATAATTTTTAGGAAAAGTATAGCTTAAAAATTAAATAACTAAGCCAAAAAATGCTTAATTTCAATTCGGAAAACAGGTCAATGCTAGTTTTTAGTAGGTTAATAAATCTGCATACTCAATTTCTGACTGACATGAAAATCCACTTAAATGGGTATTAAAATGTAAATATTTTTCTACAATTTTATATGATAATTTTTAGGAAAAGTATAGCTTAAAAATTAAATAACTAAGCCAAAAAATGCTTAATTTCAATTCGGAAAACAGGTCAATGCTAGTTTTTAGTAGGTTAATAAATCTGCATACTCAACTTGCAATTTTTAAGAATTAAAATTTTTGCCAAATTTTGAAAATTTTAATGATGTAACCCCTTATCAAATTTTCAAATTTTGAAAAATTTTCGAAAATTTATTTTTCAACCGGACCTGGCTAGATCGACTCAGATTTTAATGCTGATCAAGAATATATATGGTTTATAGGGTCGAAAATAGCTCCTTCACTGTGTTTTTTACTTCTGACTGAAATGAAAATCCACTTAAATAAATGGGTATTAAAATGTAAATATTTTTCTACAATTTTATATGATAATTTTTAGGAAAAGTATAGCTTAAAAATTAAATAACTAAGCCAAAAAATGCTTAATTTCAATTCGGAAAACAGGTTAATGCTAGTTTTTAGTAGGTTAATAAATCTGCATACTCAACTTGAAATTTTTAAGAATTAAAATTTTTGCCAATTTTTGAAAATTTTAATGATGTAACCCCTTATCAAATTTTCAAATTTTGAAAAATTTTCGAAAATTTATTTTTCAACCGGACCTCGCCAGATCGAATCAGATTTAAATGCTGATCAAGAATATATTTGGTTTATAGGGTCGAAAATAGCTCCTTCACTGTGTTTTTTACTTCTGACTGAAATGAAAATCCACTTAAATGGGTATTAAAAAGTAAATATTTTTCTACAATTTTATATGATAATTTTTAGGAAAAGTATAGCTTAAAAATTAAATAACTAAGCCAAAAAATGCTTAATTTCAATTCGGAAAACAGGTTAATGCTAGTTTTTAGTAGGTTAATAAATCTGCATACTCAACTTAAAATTTTTAAGAATTACAATTTTTGCCAATTTTTGAAAATTTTAATGATGTAACCCCTTATCAAATTTTCAAATTTTGAAAAATTTTCGAAAATTTATTTTTCAACGGGACCTGGCTAGATCGACTCAGATTTAAATGCTGATCAAGAATATATATGGTTTATAGGGTCGTAAATAACTCCGTTAAATATTTTATGTTGCTTTATTTTAAATTTTGATCCAATTTAATTACGATATTGTCAATACGACAATAAGCGCGATATTTTTGTCAATACATTATATTAGAATTAGCCACTCGGTAAACAATCCCAACAAATTGATCAGTTTTCCTTAACTTTAGGATCATGTATCAATATACAATACAATAATATATATAAACAGAATTAAACAATTAATAAAAATTTAGCCTAAATACGAAAGCGATCTAAATTAATATTTAAACACTACCTGAAGCTACTGAATTCCCCAAGCACGCCCCAAAAGTGTTGACCTTGTCTCAGTCATTTGCAAGCCCAAAACTTAGTGGCTTGGGCAAATATTTTCTTAGTTGTTTTAATTCCGATTTGTAGGGCAAGTAGCGTCGTTTAGCCTGCTAAATACTAAAATTAGGTCAAACAATTGGCCAGGCATTTGCCAAAAAGAAATTTCGGGTATAAAAGCCAGATCTAAACCCTCACTTAGCATCGAAGCATCGAGCATCACAAGTCTCAAGCTACAATCAATCAATCAATCAAACAATATGGCTTCCAGCAAAGTTCTCTTCCTGGTTTTTGGTATGTTCAAATGAAAGATATTGATAAAATTTGAAATATTTAAAATCCGTTCATATATGTAGGTGTCCTGGCTCTGGTGTTCGCCGTCAGCATGTCCGAAGAGGTAGCCGAAAAGGATAACGATGTCATCAGCGACCGTCGCTACCGTTGGGAATTTTCTGAAGAAGACTCGGATGAATCCGATTCCCAAGAAAATGATGATGATGATGCCCATGATGATAACGATCAGAGCGGCAGCGATGAGTTCGAAGAAATTGAAATCTGGGAGCTGGCTCCCGAAAGTGAGGAGCACTTGGGAAGTGAGGAAAGCGACTCCAATGAAGCATAAGTTTTGTGTTTTCCAAATTCTTGTTTTTATAAATAGTCTGTGCTTTAAAGAAGTTAATGTTATAAATTTCATATTTAATAAAATATTTTGATAACATATGTTTAAATGTGTTTTTGTTTGCTTCAAAATTATATATAGATAGTCGACTTGCTTGTTTGTATAATTAATTTTATTTAACATAATTTAAAGTATGTATAATTCAATTTTAATATGGTTTACATACAATATTTATAGTTTTATTTTGCATTAATTTAAACATTTTAGTATTATGCATTTAAATATATTTAAGGTATATTTAAACTATGACTAAACATAAATTTTACATGATGTTCTCTTTTGTCACCTCGCTAGTGATTTTCAATAATTTACTTTCAATTTCCACTAAATTTGAAACCAAATATATTTTGGAATGATGGGACACAGGCAACACAATTAATAGTAATAAAGGACACGGAAAACGCCAAAATACATTTACAAACATTTAATATGAAATTGTATGTGAATACTTTATGCTTTTTGCTAAAAGGGGATTGATATCTGGACTGGTTTTGGACTGCTCTAGAGAGAGATCAGAGCTGAACAATGTTAATTAGTGAATAAAATTACACGAATTGCACATGTTATATTTAAGATTGCCTGCTGATGTGTATATGTGTGTTCTCCTGGTTAGGTTTGCCCTTCAAATGTTGCGTTTTGAGTCTTGTTTTCTCACGGCACACCTTTCCCAACGATTTGTCTTTACTTTCTGGATCACACATTGCTATCCGTGCCCACGGCGCCGGTGAAGGAGAAGGGCTGGGCATTGTTCACAATGCCCGCTCGATCGTTGGTGGTCTGAGCGGCCGTATTGCCTCCATAGGTTTGTTGAGCAGCAGCTGCCCTCATATCCTCAGCGGATGCTCTGTTTTAAGAAAAGATTAGAAAGCATTATTAGTTTAATTTTTAAAGTTCAAATAAGATGACAAAACTAATATAAGAAATGATAGAATGTAATAGAATATAATAGAGTATAGTGCTCAACTAACCAAACTGTAATTTGTGCCTAGATAGAACCAAAGGGAACGAAAGAACAGAACGTAACATAACCAGATTTAAACTAAGATGCCACTGGGCACAAAAAAAATATATAAAAAACAAATATATTACATTGAGTTTAAGACAATAACTAGGGATCTACGGGAATCAATCGATGCTATGTATATAATAACAAGGCCAATATATATAATATAATATCGAATATGGATCTACGGAAAATACTCATTAATTCTACATAGAAAATATATGTCTACAATAAAATAGCGTGCAAGGCACTCTAGCGAAAACAAATCTTAGGTGACTACAGCTAAGAAAAACTCAAAATTTATTTGCCTTTCGTGATCTCGGCGACGCAGCAAAGTCGTTAACGAGATGTTCTTAGCGCAAATCGCATATTGTTGGCCGTCGTTGGTTGCACTTTGGTTTTAAACGGTTCTGGTTTTTCTTCATGTTGCATTTACAAAGTCTTTGATATTTTGCGAATTATGGTAAACAAAATATTTTACATGATTTCATTTTTAGTGTTGCGTTCATCGATTAACAAATTTCAACAAAATTTATTTGATTTCATTATAGTTTACTTCAGGTGAGATTCTCAATTGCTGGCGAAGGCTATTTTGTAACAAGTTTATGCGAGTATTCTTTAAATAATGTGTACTTAAGGTTAAGCCGAATAAATAATGTAATAAATTATAAAACAGAGTTTGGAATGCTTCTTGAAGGAAGATAAAACCCATATCTCAAATATGTTTTTCTTTCAGACTTTCAAAGTAAAAACCTTTTGGAATAAATACTTAAACATAACTTAGGCATACAAAAAAAATAAAAAGTATATATTTTTAGCGAACGAGAAATTATAAGAAGCTCGAATGAAAGAAACCTAATAGTAAAATTATTGTAATAATAATTATACAAAATTGAAATTGTTTCTGGTTTTACAATATTTAAAAAATATAGCAGTGTTAAATCCTCAACTTGTTGCATAGCTGATTTCTATATTTACTCTGATATAATGCTTGATTATGTTCAATTTCAATTTGTGACTATCCTGAGAGCAAAATCAATTCTCAAACAACGTTTAACATTTAATTGTATGGTTTACATTGAAGCAAAGCATATAAAGTTAATACTTTCTGAGTTGTACATATTGCTCTAGGTTTTCCATATGTCTTATTTGCTTTTTAGTACCCTTAGCTGTGTGTGTTAGCTAGTGTAGTGTGAGTGAGTGTGTGTGGAAGCTGTGGTTACTCATATAGGTTCTTCATGCATTCGGTTAGCTTTCAAATATAGTTTCTCACTAAAAATATATGCTTGCTGCTGAGTCCGGCATGTTAATTACGTTATTTTCGTATCAGTATTTCTCTAGGCATATAATATATATATATTTAACTGTAGGTTTCAACAACACCAACCGCTCGACGAAAGACATTAAAAAATCGGAATACACGAATGACCTGCATGCAAAAGGGGACGAATGACGAAAATGCATTGGCCCAAAAAACACGTTGATTACTAACACTTTCTCTCTCTCGCTGTCGCTTTGTTTCAACAATAATGAGAATTTCGTTTTTTAATTTTTCTTTGTAATTGGTGGGGTGTTCTGTATACTATTTCTGATCTCTGATGCACTCCTACAAACGCCTAAGGACTCTTCTCCTAGTTACACATTATTCCTTGGAACGAACACTAAAAACTAGGCGTCGTAAAATATCTGTTTGCTGCATCGTTTGCATTTCTAGTGGTGTGGGTGTGGGTGTAGTATCTGAGTATCTGTATCTGTATCTGGAGTGTGAGAGTTGTTGTGGTTTTGGCAGTTACTAATCGCTCGGCTAGGCATTTATGTGGGGCGCCAAACGTCGGGATCTTCCATGAGTGTGATATGCTGATCGCCGCCCATCTGCATCTGCCCGCCCGCCTGACTGCCGGCCATCTGTGTGGGCGATGTGGCAGCGGCGGCCATGTCCTCCCGAGAAGCTCTATACATTATTTTATACAGATTCGTTTTTAAAACGTTTTCACAGTGGCAAGCACATTGTGGGAATATAGAGAAAACAGTTTGGTTTCGATTAGCAAAAAAGGGCTTAGCTTCGGTCAACTATAAATCGCTTGCTGTTCCTCCTCTCGCTTAGCAACTAAATATATTTACAGACTTGGAATAAAAATCGCCGGGGAGTTCAGAAAAATGCCACGAATAGTAAGAGAAATACTTAAATTTAACATTGATATTAATTAATTCATATTTGACATCGATGTTATCATAGTTTTCTGAACTCTCTGGCGTCTTATTCTTTTTCCAAGTCTTAAGGGTTAGCCAAACTCACTTCTTGCCTAACGCCATCATTCCATAGACCACGCCGGTGGCGAAGATTAGACCACTGCCGAATAAGCTGGCCAATCCAAAGCACATGAAAATGGGCGGAGTGGCCATGCTGTAAATTAAGTTAAAAACGTAAATTTAATTATAAAATTGATCAGAACTGTCTAACTATTGACCACTCACGCAATATAGAGTCCGGCCCGGAAGTACATGGGCTTGGAGTCCACCTTATCCGCGATCCCGTTCACCTGCTCGATGCAGACGAAGCAGCAGGGCGCCTCCAGGACCATCACGACAAACCCTGCCACCATTTGTATAATGCCCGCCACCAGACATGATACACTGAGTGTGATAATGGACAGCACATTCCACAGTCCGAAAAGTATGGCAACTGAAAATGCAAACAATACGAATTAGTTTATAAAAAATAAGTAGACCTCGCTAGGGCGAAGTTTGTATTAAATTGAAGCCAACCTTCATTATTTATAAATAAGAAAGTATTTATGCGTTGATTTTTATTAGGTTAAAAGCCAGCAAATAGACATTAATAAAATGGACTTTAATAAAATCAAAACAAAATTTGATTTTAATATGTTTTTATTTATAAATAATAGAGATTTTAATGGGAAATCGGAATATACATATGTATATGACGTTAGCTAGATTTTTTGGTACCTCATTGCAATCAATATAATTTTATTAAAATATCATAACTTGAACAACCCATAACTTAGGCAAAAATTAACTAATTTCAACTCAGAAAACATTTCTGTGCTAGTTATTATTAGAATTAAAAATCTGCATACTAAATTGAATATTTAAAAAAGAAAATTTTTTGTCAGTTTTTGAGAATTTTAACGATGTAACCCCTTATAAAATTTCTGAAAAACTTGAATAATGTATCTTCGATTTGGCTTTTGATGCTGATCAAGAATATATACGGTTCAGAGGGTCAAAAATAGCTCCTTCACTGTGTTTTTTACTTCTGACTGAAATTAAAATCCTCTAAATGGGTATTACAATTTTTCTACAATTTTATATGATAATTTTTGGGAAAAGTAAAGCTTAAAAATTAAATAACTACGCCAAAAAATTATTAATTTCAATTCGGAAAACAGGTTTATGCTAGTTTTTAGCAGCGTAATAAATCTGCATACTCAATTTCTGACTGAAATGAAAATCCACCTAAATGGGTTTAAAAAACTAAATATTTTTATACAATTTTATATGATAATTTTTAGGAAAAGTATAGCTTAAAAATTTAATAACTAAGCCAAAAAATGCTTAATTTCAATTCGGAAAACAGGTTTATGCTAGTTTTTAGCAGCGTAATAAATCTGCATACTCAACTTAAAATTTTTAAGAATTACAATTTTTGCCAATTTTTGAAAATTTTAATGATGTAACCCCTTATCAATTTTTCAAATTTTGAAAAATTTTCGAAAATTTATTTTTCAATAGGACCTGGCTAGATCGACTCAGATTTAAATGCTGATCAAGAATATATACGGTTTATAGGGTCGAAAATAGCTCCTTCACTGTGTTTTTTACTTCTGACTGAAATTAAAATCCTATAAATGGGTATTAAAATGTAAATATTTTTTTAAAATATATGGTATTTTTTAGGAAAAGTATAGCTTAAAAATTAAATAACTAAGCCAAAAAATGATTAATTTCAGTTCGGAAAACATGTTAATGCTAGTTTTTAGTAGGATAATAAATCTGCATACTCAACTTAAAATTTTTAAGAATTAAAATTTTTGCCAATTTTTGCAAATTTTAATGATGTAACCCCTTATCAATTTTTCAAATTTTGAAAAATTTTCGAAAATTTTGTTTTTCAACCGGACCTCGCTAGATCGACTCAGATTTAAATGCTGATCAATAATATATATGGTTTATAGGGTCGAAAATAGCTCCTTCACTGATTTTTATACTTCTGACTGAAATTAAAATCCTCTAAATGGGTATTAAAATTTTTCTACAATTTTATATGATAATTTTTAGGAAAAGTATAGCTTAAAAATTAAATAACTAAGCCAAAAAATGCTTAATTTCAATTCGGAAAACAGGTCAATGCTAGTTTTTAGTAGGTTAATAAATCTGCATACTCAACTTGAAATTTTTAAGAATTAAAATTTTTGCCAATTTTTGAAAATTTTAATGATGTAACCCCTTATCAAATTTTCAAATTTTGAAAAATTTTCGAAAAATTATTTTTTAACCGGACCTTGCCAGATCGAATCAGATTTAAATGCTGATCAAGAATATATATGGTTTATAGGGTCGAAAATAGCTCCTTCACTGTCTTTTTTACTTCTGACTCAAATGAAAATGCACTTAAATGGGTATTAAAATTTAAATATTTTTCTACAATTTTATATGATAATTTTTGGGAAAAGTATAGCTTAAAAATTAATTAACTAAGCCAAAAAATGCTTAATTTCAATTCGGAAAACAGGTCAATGCTAGTTTTTAGTAGGTTAATAAATCTGCATACTCAACTTAAAATTTTTAAGAATTAAAATTTTTGCCAATTTTTGCAAATTTTAATGATGTAACCCCTTATCAATTTTTCAAATTTTGAAAAATTTTCGAAAATTTATTTTTCAACGGGACCTGGCTAGATCGACTCAGATTTAAATGCTGATCAAGAATATATATGGTTTATAGGGTCGAAAATAGCTCCTTCACTGTGTTTTTTACTTCTGACTGAAATTAAAATCCTATATATGGGTATTAAAATTTAATATTTTTCTAAAATATATGGTAATTTTTAGGAAAAGTATAGCTTAAAAATTAAATAACTAAGCCAAAAAATGCTTAATTTCAATTCGGAAAACAGGTTAATGCTAGTTTTTAGTAGGTTAATAAATCTGCATACTCAACTTAACTTAATTTGTAAGAATTAAAATTTTTGCCAATTTTTGAAAATTTTAATGATGTAACCCCTTATCAAATTTTCAAATTTTGAAAAATTTTCGAAAATTTTGTTTTTTAACCGGACCTGGCTTGATCGACTCAGCATTGAATGCTGATCAAGAATATATATGATTTATGGGGTCGGAAATAGCTCCTTCACTGCGTTTTTATAAGTCGGACTAAAATTATAATGCCGGTGAGCTTATAATAACAATTAGTTTTTTAATTTAAATTATTTTGTTGGAATGATATTAGGAAGAATGTTATTAATATTTATATTTAATTAATTATTCAAATTCTAGGGCGTTGTCGTTATGCTGAAAACATAAAGCACTGACCCGGGGGCAGACGAATAGATTTAAATCAAAAACGCCCCCGAGACCCATTATCTCATCCAAAAAGCTCCATATAAGAAAAATAAACATTCGAATACGCAATCTAATCAACAGCTCTGACTCATGTGTGTGCCAATTTTTTACTTTTAATGTGTCCACAATTCAACTTTTATTCAGAAATAAGCAACAAAGAAAGCCACAGAAGCGTAACAACTAGCGGGGAAAACAGTTGAGCAAATTGTTACTAGACATTAACGGAGCGAATGCTCTACATTTTTGTTGATAAAGTTAGGGGGTGTTGAAGTCAATTACATTAAAATATTTTATCAGCTGCTTTTGGGCAATGATAAAAGCATAAACGAAGAGTAAACAACACACAATATACACACGACTTTAAGCTAGAGATAGATAAATGTATGGAGGTGATAATTGGATAAAAGTGGCGAGAGAAATTATTCTGGAAGATCATGAGGGAGAGATTCATTTTCTTATAAATTAAACTATAATTTTGTAGAACAAAAATCTTTAAGCTTAAGCTTATTTTGTATCTCTGGGATTCATGTTTCCTTTTGCGAAATCGGATCTCAGTTTTGAGGTTACTGTGGTTCGTAAGCCCAACGTGAGGGAAGAAGTCGTTGTGCTCTGCGGAAAGCGGCTATAAAATTATTTATTAATCATAGACTTTTGGTTTTATTTTACCCAAACACAACCGGTTCATTGTGGAAGCCGCACGAGTGAGTTTTCTCCCTTAATTGAGCTATACAGGCTATTTATATTGATTTTAAGTGGATGGTGTTTATTTGTTGGGCAACAATTGCTATTTCTCCATTTCCCCACAAGTGAATAAAAAAGTCTCCGGGAAATTTAACAACAAAAGATGCGATTGTAGGGACGCACGAAACGCCATTGAAGAAAAAAAAAATATATAAGTAAGAAAGATTTTAACCCTATAGACATATTTATATGAAACTGAAATTAGCTGTCCTGATAAAAATTAAATGATTAATTTCTATTCATACATAAAATCATTGCTTTAGTGGAAGTTTAATATATCCGTTCTATTTAAAAATAACATAAATTCGAATTCATCTTTATTATTATTATTATTAAAATTATTTCCAAGTATATAATTATATATTATTAAATAATAGGGACAAAGAATAGCTAGAGTCAGAGATAACACAAAGCTCACTTAATCAGAAAGCGGAAATAGGCTTTCTTAATAAATTGATGTTCTGTTTATTGTCATATATTATTCTTCTTAATAAAATATACTTGAACATCATTATAATATTAAGTGCAATCTGATTTGAAATGCATATCAGCCAGAAGAAAATTCTGTGGAAACTTGGCATGTTACTGATACTTGATTCGCTTGACACGTGCGGCACACCAAGGGTTAAGGTTAAATGAGAACGCATAACAAAGAAAATGCGCATTCAAGCGTTGCAAAGTTTATAAAAAAAAAGGAAAAGAGACAGCGATGCTGATAAAACAAAGGCAATGCGAATTACAAGTGAATGAACCAAACAGAATTACAATTGATATGGAGCAGGAGGAAAGAAAAATAAAACAAAAAACAAAGCGCCAAACTTGACACAGAAAGCTCCTTTACCCCCCCCCCCACACACACACACATTCCTGTACAAATTTCTGTATCCTTTTTGTCTTCACCTTCTGTTTCCTCTCTTTGCCTTTATCAATGTCAGAGAGCGTGCGTACACACACACTCACACACACCTACGAATAGATAACAGCAACAACAACGAGTGGTACACAAAAATCGATGCCAAATATTTTTGGACCGCCCAATGTCACGGCGGTTTTTTTGCCAACTTTGCTGGCTTTTCAAAGGGGTTAAGCTGCGGGGAAGTAGGGCTTTCCAAATATCATACTCACAGAAGGCGGCCACAATGCCCAGCAATCTACTGCCATATTTAAGGTACCAGGGCTGCTCCGGTCCGACTGGATCTTGTTGGTTCGGCCGTGCCAGCAAACTCGTTATCTTTTCCGCAAACGACTGCGCCAGGTTCGACACATCCACAACGGGTCACAGGGATCGGAAAAAATTCGAATTTCAATTAGGAATCGATGGGAAAGGATATTGGGGAAAAATCGAAACACAATTTTGTATTGTGACGCGGCGGCCGCTTTTTTTAACACGCACACACACTCCCACACACACACACACACAGACGTAACGTGCGGCGCTCACACAAAAACAGGCACTTCGTCAGCAATATAGCAATTACGTTTCGATCGAGAATTATGCGATTACCTACCATGACTATATTTGTTTGGCTAATAAATTAGACTTAAACTAATTGGAACAAACTTATGCACTCTTCACGTCACACGGATGGAAAAACTTCTTGTTGTAGTTTGCGTTCTTGAAATAGAGCTGGGAACACAACGATTTCAACATCGATACCAACTACTCCTTTTGGTCGACTATCGATTTGGTTTGAAGGAAGCGATGTATCGTAAACCATTTTCAAGATTAAATTAAATTTATCTTCTCAATTTTCTTGATTATATTAGTTTTTTCTCCTTTTTAGTACTCTTGCAATGTACTGCAGCAGTGAAAGATTCATTTGCGCCCCTATAAAGTATATATTTTCTGATCAACAAACGATCCGATCTAGACATGTCCGTCTATTCGCTTTACAGAAACTAATCTTTAAGTTTAGAAGCTATCTAAATGAAACTTTAAAAAGATGGACAACTATCCATGCAGTGAGAGGTGATTTTTCCACATACACCGATTTGATTTTGCTGCTATCCATTGTAAACATCGCAACAAATTATCGATAATTTTGAACAAGGAAAATATCGATGTACCTGGCCAGCTCTAGCTCATTTCTTAAAAATAACAACTAATTTTGGGAAACTGCATTCGGTTAAATGACGGAGGAAAAACTTTGCAAGTTGTGCCAGGAGGACCAGGCGCTGGACCTCGCACTTGAGAAGTCTTCGTATAAGTCTGCCTACAATCTGCTGGAAAGACTTTTCGACTGCTACAACATAGATGTGAGTCCCCTAAAACTACCAAAAGATCTAATGATCATACATTTTTTGTTTATAGGTCTCCGTCCTAGGAGGGAGCCCCTCCACCTGCAATCAGTGCTTTTTACTGGTTCTAGAAATAAGCGAACAGCTTGAGAAATGGAGCAATGCCCAGAAGATGTTGCAAAGGACCGTCAGTATGCTGGACATAGAAGACACGGTGGTTTCTGTAAAGAAAGAGCCAAACACTTTATGGGATGAAACTGATGATGCAAAATTTACATCGGAGGGCAGCTTGGAATTATTTATGGACGAAACTCCCAACTCGAATGACTTGGAATTTCTCGATGTGGAAGATCAAACAGAAGATTTGGAATTCCTCGACGACGAAGAGGTCCGAACAGAAAATTTGGAATTCCCTGAAGAGGAAGTACCCCAAACAAAAAACGTAGAATACCTCGACTCGGATGAACCCCAAACCGAGGACGTAGGATCATTAACGGAGGTTTCCTCTACGAATCGCGCAGATGGAGTTTCCGCAAAAGTTTATGAGGAACTATTCGGAATCGAGCAGGTTCAAGAAAAACCTACAGAACCTTTGGAATGGAGATTGACTCCGCACGAATTTTTCGGTGTATGTCTAGGACCAAGTGGATTGGCATTAGCCGTGTTGTTCAAGGACAAGACTCCACAGAGGAACATTCAGATGCTGTGCACGTGCTGCAACCAGGTGTTTCCTACTGTGTCCGACATAAAAAAGCACAGTTTGAAGAGGCGTGCTCATCCAGAGTATTGGTGCCGCTTCTGCGGAATATATTTCCCGAGCATAACGGATCTTAAGTTTCACGAAGAATACCAGAAGCATAAGGTAGTGACCAACCACTTGGTCATCAGGTGTCTAAGGTGCGCCAGTATAAGTAGACAGTATCTTAACGCCATCGCCCATGAGAACACTGTCCACAACAAGATCTCCTACGATTGCAAGAAGTGCAGTGCATCCTTCCCATATCGCGAATCCTTAGCAAAGCACCAGTGGAAGCACAAGAACCACGTATGTCGCTATCCCAATTGCCAGCGAAAGTTCAAACTGTGGGAACAGTATGTTAACCACCTGAACTGGCACAAGCGTCTCGTTAGCCCCTGTCCCGTACCAGGTTGTACCACTATCATGATGCCGGGGGATCACGTGAAGCACCTGAGAACACACAGCAAAAACCAAGTAATGTTCTACGATGGAGTCTATGTCGCTTCGCCCCACTGTGAGCCGTTTCTAATAAACACACCTGCAGGCACACGAAAGACATAAGGAACATCATTTTGGGCACTATTTTAATATTAGTTATGCGATTTTTATGTATTATTCTTATGTCTTATTAATAGGTTAAATATATATAAGTTCTTATAGAAAAATAGAACAAAACTAAGAGAGGAACCTAACTTTGAGAAGCCGAAGTTTGTATACCATTGCAGATTAGCAGTTAAATTATGGAGCCGAATATAAAATGTATGCAATAATTTTAAAATGAAACAATTATCCTATAACATTTTGATAAAACGGATATTTTACGGAACAACAATTGGTTGCAGCGATTTTCGGTAGGTAATGCAAATGCGCCTCTTTTTAAAAATACTATTATAATTTGGTATTTTTGAGTCTCAAAATGTATTTTGTGGTATTTATTCCTGAATGCGAATAGTATTTTGTATTGTCTTTGGCGCGGTCATACTGTGTATATGCTTGCCTACTCCAGAATAGTAAAAGAATTATTACTGCAAAATGTCAGATAATGGCCTTTGTAAATTGTGCCAGGATAATCTCGCTATAAATGTCGATCTCAAAGTTGAGCCGGAGAGTTGGAAACTACTCCACAGGCTTTTGAAGAGCTACTTAATTGACGTGAGTCTGAACTATCTCATAAAGATCGTATAAGTGCATATATCCTTTTTTATAGCCATCCATCCTGACAGAAAGATCAAGCATTTGCCAACAGTGCTTCGACATAGTTTTAAAACTGAGCAAATGTCTCGAGAAATGGAGCAAAGCCCAGGAAGTGCTCAAGGCAAGCCCGTTGGAAATAGATGACTCCAAGATATTTCAAATCAAGTTGGAACCAATTTCCGACGCCCAGTTCTCGGATATTGAAGTAGACCCTCAGAAAACTGAAAGTGTGTTATTTATAAAGAAGGAAGAGCCCCAAACAGATGAAGTAGAATTCATTGGGAGCGACGTGGAGCTGATAGAAGATGAATCCTCCGATGACGGTAATGACGAAGTAGCAAGATCCAAAGAAAGTGATGAAGAAATGTCACCAGAGGGAGCTGATACCGATTGGAGATCGAGCCTTGAGAACTTCTTCTGCGTGTGCCTAGGAACCGATGGCTTGGCTCTAACAATACTGTTCAAAGACAAGACCAAGGAGAAAAACCTTCGGATGCTGTGCACCTGCTGCAACCAGTTGTTTGCCACCTTGTCTGATATACACAAGCACGCTTCAGCAGCCCGTGTACATCCCGAGTACTGGTGCGGCGCATGCGACGCCATTTATCCAAGGATCTTCGATCTAAAAATACACGAAAAAATAAAGAAACACTCCAGGCCAAAGACCAGGGCCATGGTTATGAAGTGCGGCACAAGGAGAAAGCAATTAAGTGACGCTATCAAACACGAGAACGAAGCCCACGACAGGTCCACCTTTGTGTGCCACAAGTGCCCCATGTCCTTCGAGCTCCGCGAATCCTTTGAAAAGCATCTACTAGAGCACCAAACCTACGTGTGCCGATATCCGAACTGCCTTAAGGGATTCCGGTTATGGTCCAATTATACAAGTCACATAGTGTTACACAAAACCCCAAAGTCCCGGTGTCCTGTCGACGGTTGTTCCGTCATAATGGATCCAGGGTTTCACAACCACCACCTAAGAACGCACCTGGCATTGTATGGCCGGTATAGAGTCCGACAGAATGGCATGGTAAAAAATAAAATAAAATAAGGAATTATTATTATTATAAAAACAGTTGGAATAATATAAATATAGCCATAGGAACAAACAATTCAACAAAATATTTTGTTTTAGGTACTAATTGTGTTGAGGGTTTTCCGTTTCATTTAATATTCGATTACTAAAATGTTTGTTATCTATATTTTTGACAAAACGCGATTTTTATTAGATAGATCGTAACGGCCTTGAAAATTATAACTTAAATATATTATATTTCTATGTATAAAAAGTAGATTCTTGCAAGATAAAGAAAAGATCATATTTACTTCAATATTAAGAAATAACAGTTCAAAAATCAATATTCGTTGATATTCGATTTTTAAAAAATATTTATCGATATTTTTCAGAAGCCTCGATATTTATTTGTTAATCGCCCCATCGATAGTATCGACTCTGTGGCATCGATAAAATCATTGATTATTTTCCAGCTCCAATTTTTCATCATCCCAAAAAGTATTGATAAAATCGAAAATAATGTCGGACTTACCTCTGTGCACTTTGTGCCGGGAGAACCAGGCGATGGAGGTCGATCTTGAGAAGCCCATGTATAAGGCAGTGAACAAACTACTACAGAGACTCTTCGATTGCTACAAAATTGATGTAAGTATGTAGATGATGATGTATGTATGATGATGTATGTACAACATATGTATGTAGATATGAATGATCGTATAAGATTGTATATATTCTTTATCCATAGATCTCCATCCTGGGTGAGAGCTCCTGCATTTGCCAAGTGTGTTTCGAGGGGGTTTTACACATAAGCGAATCTCTAAAGAAATGGAGCAAGGCCCAAGAAGGGCTGCAGGAGAAACCACTGGAAATAGATGACTCTAAGGCGTTCCAGGTCAAGCTGGAGGTTCCCTCTTCACCTTCAGAAGATGAGGAAATGGAATCGCCAGAAAAGAATGATATGGACATACCAGAGGACAAATCTGATCAGAATACAGAAGGAACTCCTCAAAAGGAAGGTCAGGAAGTGAAGACAGATTTTTTCTGCGTGGCTATCGCGCACGATGGAATGGTCATAGCAAAATTGTTTAAGGATGAAACCAAGGCCACCAAATTGATGTGCACCTGTTGCGATCAGGCGTACGATAACATGCTTCAGATTCGGAGCCACAATCCCATGACCCGAAAGACTCCCACCTACTACTGTGGCACTTGTGGAGCGAATTTTCAAAAGCCAAAGGAACTGGCGGATCACGAGGAGGCAGAGAACCATAAGAAACCCTTAACACGGCACCGGGACATTGATTTTCGTTGTCTGAAGTGCGACGAAACGTTCGTCCGGTTTACCGACACCATCCGCCACGAGAATAACACGCACAGTTTGCTGGAGTACACTTGCCCGTCCTGCAATATGCACTTCAAGTACTACGGATCTTTTCAAAAGCACTTGCGGTTCCACAATCCGGGCGATCCACCACCCGACGTCTACGATTGCAGCTATCCGAATTGCAGCCGACGGTTCCGGGTATGGAAGCGGTATATAAAGCACATAAACTGGCACAAAAGCCTGAGCCAAAAGTGTCCATTTGTGGGATGTAATATGAGCACTGCTCCCGGCAACTACATGCGCCACATGCGCGCCCACTACAAGCAGGCCCAGTACCAGCATGAAGGAAAGTTCATGAAGCTGGATCCCGCCAAGCGTGTGCATCCGGATGGGCGAAAGGTGCCGTACGCCAGGCGAATAGTGCAGGGCCAGAAGGAGGAGCAACCTGTCGAGAGAATAAAGGTTAATCCTGACGGAGAATTTATCAGTTTACCCAAGCAGATCATATTTCGGAAGGGGAGATACATAAATGTTCCCGAAAATAAATAAATATTGTACAATCTTATTAGTACATTATAAATAACTTTAGTTTGGACAAATCGGCTATGTAAAATCTCAAGACCATTTCTTGAATGCCGAAATAAAGGAATAACTTGAATTTTGAAGTATTATCTTAAAATATTATGTTCTAAAGCTGTTGAGAAACGTATAAGAAATAAAAATTGTTTTCCCAAAAGTCTGTGAATTTCAAGAATACATCTATCTAAATATGTGTGTTTGTAACGATTAATTGTTATTTAATTAATGTTTCTTTAGAAAACAAACCTAGAAATAATAGAGGGATCACTTCTATTATCCAGAATTCCCACAATAACACAAATTAGTCGTTAAAACTGGGGTACATCAATTTATTGCCGAATTTTTTGGGGGCTGAAAATATTGAAAATATATATTTTGCTTGCAGAAATTATATGTATCTGATAATAATTACGTTACAATTGTTGTTCATGATTGAGGAGATTTAAGTTTTTGTTTTGGCATTAAATTCTACAAATTGTATTTTTGATATTTTATTATGCCTGCTACTACAGAATAGATTTACTCAACCTGGTTATTTGCTTTATTTTTACCGGATTTCTAATATTTTTGTTTGCTTTTTTTAATTAAATTAAAAGCAAATCTATTCTTGCGCAGATTCAACCCATATTTTTCTTAGTTTTGGACGTTGACAGATTTCACTTTTTGTTTTTCGGATACAATGATTAAAATGCATAGCAAATTTTAGGTTGGAGCGAGTATACGGACATTCAACTGGTGGCAAGATTTGAATCGCATCAAAAGTTCACTTAAATTAACTTATTTGTGTCGATGATTGTTGTTACAGGAGCCCGTTTATAACCAACGCAATTAATGTATTGCTATGTCTATGGGTGTATGCAAAGAACTTATAATAACAAGATGAGTAACGCAATACGATTTCAGTGCATTCGAATTTTATGTACTAGCTCTTTTTTATTTAAGATAGCTGAATACGACAATTGAAATGTATGAACGTTATGCCTATTGTTATTATAAGGTCTTTGGTGTGTGGTTGGCAGAGGATTAGATTTTGAACTCTAATATTGTATTTTTGGGGTTGGAGCTAAGGATTCAACAGATTAGGGATCGGTTTTGATTTAAATTTTGTTTTGTTTTGATTCGTTTTTTTTTTCACAACAAAATTGTACAATGTATTGTTTCGGGTTTAATTTTGTAGTTTTCAAGCTGTAACAATGCTGTTCTTGTTCCTAATTTGATATTCATTGCTTGCTGGATAAATTTGATGTTTGTTGTTGTTTTTTATTTGGCACAGACAAATGTGAAAGGAAATTAATAGTTTAAAATGAGGAGCTGAAGAATTAACTGATTATGATGATTAGAATTTGTTCCAAAAAAAGGGTCAATTTCATTGGACATTTGTCTGTGACTGGGGTGGGAAACGGATTGGCATTTCCAAAAATGAATTTGTTAAAAAATAGAAAGTAATCCGAATCCAAATTAAAAGAGAAATGTTTAAAACAAATTTGCAGATCAGTTATTATGTAACATACAAATTAATATGGCTTTTCAAAAAGCTTTAAAAGTCAGTAGTAAAAGATTTAAAGCAAATGCAAATGCAAATTTCTTCATCTGATTTTGATTAAAGAACGCGATCGAGTTGTACGCAAAAAGACCGAGTTACAAGGGAACCTCTGTTAATTTTTTGTTGTTGTTGCGGCGACCTTTGGAGACCTTGCTTATCCTTGCTTAGTCTAAAGATATACATACAATACGCTAAATAGGCAACTCTGTTTTGGAGACTTTGCTGGAAACATTGGAGACTACACAGCAGAAAACGCGACATGCTGCCACATGCTTACGAATTATAGGAAACTTGGCTTGGTAGAAAAACATCCTTAAGGAGTTCTATCAAAAGGCTTAACATTTCTTAAAGGCTCTTCCTTACGCACTAGTGGCTCACAAAAATATATACGTACTCCATCCGTCTGGTTTATCGTAAAATTTACAAATCGCTCAAATACCTTTCTCTACGTATAAATCATTATCATTTTTAAGCAATTTCAATGTTAAACTAATTTAAATTCGTTAAATGTTTTGGTTATCTCTAATGTTTCTGCTGTTGAAGATATGCCTTATATTGGATCTCAATTTCCGGGACATTTGTAGTTTTTTTATATTTGATTGATTAAAATGTTTTTTTTCTTGCTTATAAAAGTTTTGTTTGTAGTTGCCAGCCGTTTTTTTTTTTTTTTTTTTTTGTTAAGATCACAATTGTGCTAAGAAATACACTATATCACAATTTAATTATTTACATTGTTATTATTTTGTATTCTCTCTTACACATCTCTCTCATCATTCTATCATTCGTAGGTGGGGGGCGGGCAGTAAGTAAACCGGCCCTGAAAATTTTCCATCTCATCTTGGCCCGCAGAATAGTTTCTGTTTTGTTTTGTCAAACCATCTGTTTTCGGGTCTTGTGTTAAAGCTACGCTTTAAGTTAGGTTTAAATTTAGTTTGTTGGGTTTTTTTGCTCTAAAAATACGTTTAAACGGCGCGATTATAAACACTTTTAGCATAATACCGAAAGACTTCTAGCATTATTATTACTCAATCTCTGTTCGAGTGCTCACTTTGATCTTAAAGTTGAACCTAGTTGGTTTTTAGTGTTTATACAAAATATTACTTTACAGGTGCTGTGCTGAGCGGAAGACTCGCGTTTTTTTTGGTATGAAAATCCGTTTATCGTTTTTGTTTTTCGTATTAAAAATGTCTCTTATCGATTTTTTGAGAATATGTGTGGGAAAATGTTAAATCTCAAGTTTAGAGATCAGGAAACTTAACTTTTATACAATATATGTAGTCTCCAAAGCCTAGGACTAGACATGATTAATTGTCTATCAATTGTTGGTAGTTGTTGTAGTGTTAAATGAACCTTTTAAATGCAATTCGGCATGCTATCATTTTCATTCGCAAGTCTCCAAAGTTTCTTTCGTTTTCCTAATGCGCACAGAGTTTTTCCCCTGTTACTTTTGCTTTTGCGTCACTTGAGAATTTTAAAAGGAAGCGGTTTGACTTGAAAGAAAAAAGGTTTTTAGCAAAACACATTTGCTATAAAGTTCTTGGTGAATGAAAAATTCGTCCACGAATTGAAATTGGGCGTAAAGTCAACGCCGCCCAGCTGAGCCGGCTGTTGTTGCTGGATCAGCTGCTGCTGCTGCGGTTGCTGCGACTGTACCCGCTTCAGAATCCTTAAATTTGTGCCCGAAGCCATGCGCTGCAGCTTGTGCATATCGGCCTGGGCATCGACAGCGGATGGTGCTGCTCCTCCGCCAAAGTTCAGCGACACTGAAGCTGGTCTTGGACGTTGCTGCGACTGCGATAGTTGCTGCTGCTGCTCGTTCTTTTGGTTCTTTTGAGCTGCTGCTGCTGCTGCCGATAGCATGGCTATCAAATCCACGCCTGTTGTAGGTTGCTGTTGTTGTTGTCCCAATATCCTTACAGGCGGCTGCTTATCGCTCTGGGACTTAGTGCGCAATCGCTGTTGTTGGATTTGTTGTTGCTGCTGCTTCAGTGCCTTGGCTGCCTTCTGTTGTAGCTGCTTCTCCTTGCGTATCAAATCAAAAGAGCTGACAATCTGCCAAAGAATTAAAGAATATTAATAAATTGGGCCTATAACTTTTAATTCTCACCTTTTCTGTGCTTGCCGACTGCTGTGCATCGTTCTGACTTTGGCTATGAAACAGCTGACGTTTCGAGGATATTGTGGACCCTCCTCCTGCGGCTCCATTTGAGCCCGCCCCTGATGTTGTTAGTGGCGTTGTTTGATTGCTGCCCGCAGCCGCATTTTGTTTATTGCGTTTCCCATTGCTATTGCAAATGTTCATTGAATTGATGGCTGCGCCGACTGTTGCGGGAGCTGCTGCTGGCCCCGTTCCTGGAGCCACTACCTTGCCATTGAGATTATTCAACTTGACGCCGTCCAAATCGCCCATAGACTTGTGTCGCTGGCGGCGCGATGCATTTCGCACCGATGCCGTATCCTTCTTGCAGCTGTTGCCGCCGCCATTCAGATGATTTGTGGGCGAGGCGGCTTTCGGCGAGTGCTGGCCGGAACATTTGCGACGACGCGGCTCAATGCCAGCCTTGCGATCGTTCACCCACTTCTTCAGGCGCTTCACAAACGGCATGATCATGAAGAATGAATTGGAGTTCTTGCCCAGTTTGGCCTTCGATATGGCATCGTTCTTGTTTACCGGCAGGGCATCGATACGGAACCAGTCGCAGCATTTGATCTCGTTGCGGGTGCGAGGTGCGAACGGCGTGTCCAGCGGTATGTTGCGCACCACGTACAACCGCGTGTACTGGTAGTTGATGAAAGCCTCAATATAGTCATTGGCATCAATGTTGTCCGTGATGTCGAACCCGGTCTCCTCATAGACCTGCATAAGGCAAACCATTTTTATTAAACTTAATTATTTAAATATTGTTTCAGACTAACCTCTCTTGTAGCACAATGTGCCGGATCCTCGTTCTCATTTATCTTGCCCTTGGGAAAGCCCCAGGAGTTTCGCGCAAAATAGGACTGCACTAGCAAGCAATAATTGTAGTCCTCCGATACCAGAATAGCTCCATATGTCGGCACCGACAGCTTGTAGTTCTTCCACTCGTCCAGAATTTGCTCCACGGTGCCATGGTGCTTGTTCAAAAAGGGAATGTGCTGGCAGAAAATACATTTGCGGTGAATAAAATTTGAGATATTTTCAAGCTCTGGGCTCAGGACTCACTTGGAACAACTGCATGGCAAACTGCTTGATGCCCACCGTGGGCAGCTTTCGCTGGACAGACTTCGGGGTGGCGGCTTCCCCATCCTCGCCGCCCTCTTCGGGGGCACAAAAGAAATCCAAGTAAAACCAATGGGCCAGCTCCACTTGGAAACAGATTCGAATTAAATTATTTAGCTCCATGTCCGGTACATTGATTATGAACCGACTGGCCAGATCATCAAGTATATCGGACGGAATTTTTGATTTCTCTGGCAATTTAATGCTGGACGCCTTCGTGCTAGTTGTTCTGGATGTTGCCAAACTCGCTGAAGTTGCTGATGTGGCTGCCGCATCTTCTGAGGAGCTGCTGCCGTACGAGGAGTTGGTTGATGTCGATGAATGGGTCGATGATATGGATGAGTTGAGGCGTTGCTTCTGTGCGCTGAATTGCTGTTGCTGCTGCTGATGATTTGCTTGCTGTTGCTGCAGTGCATGTTGATGTTGTTGCTGCGACACCTTCCTCTTCTCAATGGCTATGGGCGCCGTGGGCGTGGCGGTTTTGGTGAAAACAGCTCCAGTTTTAAGCAATTGATATAATACATCATTCTCGCCTTTATTATCGAGGTTTCGTCGTTGTTTCTGCTGTTTCTGTTGCTCGAGTTTCTTGTTGATATTGCTGTTGTTGCTGTTGTGGTTGTGATTGTGGTTGTTGTTGTGCTGGCTATTGTTATTGTTGATATTCAGCACTTTCTGTAACGTCAACGAAGCGAGTAGCGCTAGATTGTTGACTTGAAATAGAAAAGCAAACAGAGATAAGCAAGTGACACCAAGAAACTGATAGTAAAAGGCATACAAATAAAAAATAACCTGAGGTAATGGAGCTGCAAAAAAACTGCTGAAATGTATCTATTTCTTGTCTGATTTCACTTTTTTCATGACCCTGAATGAAGTCAAAGTCACTTAATAACACTTAACTGTAAGTGGCCAAAGTAAAATATAAAATTAAACTATTTCCCGAAACCATTTGAATATATATGTATGCCAAAGTAATTTAAAAGCGAAAATGAAGGTAAAATATTCATATTTTTAGGCCTGACCTTCTTTAAAGTCATTGCAACTTGTTGTCGTTGTCAATCTTTGTTTGGTTAAAAGTTTATTGTTAAAAATTAAGTCAAACACTAAAAGTATGCGAAATGTCTCCGATATTGTAGTTTCAGCTCTCAGGGAATTTGATTTGTCAGGATTCTTTTTAAATTAAACAGGTATACGGTATACGATTCCGATAATAATAATACTTTCATTAGAAAATTTTATTTATTATTATTCCAGGAATTATAGGAAAATGGAAAATAACTGCAAAACTAAGCTCGTAGAGGTATGTATTTTCGTCCACTTTATTTGAATTATTAAAGTTTTATTATAAAAGGTAAACACATCTGTATACTTGATAAGTACCATCTGTAAGTGGCTAAAAATAACGCAATGTCTTAGTTGTTGCCAGGTTGTCTACGTAGTTGAGGAAAATGCTAGTGGAGCACCTTGACGAACTGCTGAGTAATCGTTATCTTTGGACGGTCGCCTGCCTGCCTGGCCAATGATCCGCGCTGCTGCCAATTGCGCAACAACAAATGGCAAATAGCAAGACAAAAGCCACAAACTATTACTATGCCGTTCGCTTGGCCTCTAAAAACAATTCAGAAAAAAAAACACAACGCAGTTCAGCGACCTCTGCTGAAAAGTGTTGCAACATGCACACAAAGTACGCGTACGCTCGCTAGCGTGGGTGTGTATTGGTGCAACGATGGCACTGCACTTACAGTCAGGCTTCGTTAAACTAAATGAAACCGGTAAAAATTGACTTATCTCCAAACATTCCTCTGTCTTGATTGCATTTGAATGATTAAAAAATTAAGATATATGATAAATTTTTATGCCAATAAAAGTATAAATAAATCCCCTTTAGCTATGGATTCATTACTTTTTTTAAATAAACGAGAAACTAACATAAATATTGGCATTCGAAGTGGTTAGAGTGGATAAATATCAGTGGATTTGCGGGTTAAATTAATATGCGTCGTAGGAAATTCCCACAGTAGACTAACACATATTAATTATATTGTTTATTGTGGATCCCATTCCAGAGCCTTGGCTTATCAATCTATGGAGCCCCGCTTTACCGTTATCATTCTCCTTGCTGCTGCCGACGTTGGCCGAGGCAGAGGCAGAGGCAGCGACGGCTGTGACGACAGCAACGGCGTTATTTGTCAGTGGCGCAATTTCCATAATATCGAAGACGCTTCGTTTGTTTATGTAATACACTTTATTGAATTTTTTGTGTTTGTCTTTTTCGCAAAAATATTTTTTGTTTGTTTGTTAATTCACGTCGTTCGCGTCTCTCTTTCTCTTCTTCTCCTGCTCTGTCTCTATCCTCTCGTTCGTTTTCTTTTCCTTCAATACGCGGTTGTGTGTGTGTGAGCTGGCTGGCGTGTGAGATTGTGTGGGTGTATGAACGTGTGTAAGCGTTTTGTCACGTATTTTTACAACGGCGTTGTTTTTGTAGTAAATATGGCTGCCAAGTTTCGAAAATTTCTGCAATCGTCCGCTTTCGTCGCACGAATTTGATTTTCCAATGCAATTGCTGTACTTGTACTCTATTTAATGCTTCGATTGCTTTACATTCTAACGCTTTCGCTATTGTTCTCTCGCCTCCCGCTCTCTCTGTAATTTTCTCAACATTTCCTGCAATGGTTGTTGTTGTTGCTATTGCTGTATTTATTGTTGCTGCTGTGTTGTTGTGGAGAGCCATCCACGGTATGCGCTCCACTTTAGTACGCACGCACACAGTCTCACACTCACGATATATTTTTCTTTTCGTATTCACGTACTTTTCCACTTTCGAATTCGCTGCCCAAGAGATTGTCGCGATCCGATTTATATCTATTTACACTTTGAACTTAAATTTAGTAACTATTTTGCACTATTAAATGGGCCTTGCAACTTCTGGAAAATTTCTTCCTCTCCTCGTCAGCGTCGCGTATAGAAACTCGGTATAAAGTGTTACCGCATGGTGTAACTAAAAACGTACTAAAAATACTAGCATTGCAAAATCTCCTGCCTGCAGTGTTGTGAGTCTAGCATTTTCTAGCGTACTTGAATGTGGCAAATAGCCTTAAATATATATATATTTGTTAAATTTATTATTTTAATATTCATCTGGCATATTCAAAAACCAATTATAATGACATCATTAATTTATTTTATTAGATAAAGATATTTTAAAAGGATTATTAAAGCAATCATCCATTTCAGTCCCGTGTGTTATTCGCCACTGAAATGCTTTAACTTCTGTGGTCCAATTCCGAAATTGAATGAATTTTCAATCAAATGGACATTGTAAGAACATTCACTTAAATACTTTAATTGCAATATTAGGCACCAAATTATTTATTTTTAAATCAATGTTTTCTAAATTTCAATGCCTAGTTATATATTTTACATATGGATTGCGCAGGCATTGAGACTTGCCAGAATATACTTTTTGAATGTTAAATAATTAGCCTTGGAAACTATTGGGAAATTACGGGAAATGTATTACTTCGCTTTCTTCATAATATTTCATCAACGTATATACATTTTATAGTTAATTAATTAATTTTACTTATTTATTTTTTATGAAACATAATTTAGTATTTTTTTGTGGGGAACCTCGTGGTATGTTGTGACGGTACAGTTATGGTCACGCTGAATATCTTCGTACCGTGTGTTTCGACTTTTCCAGGCCACAAAAAACCGAGTTTTTCCTGCAAAAAAGTGCATTTGGCGCAAGGAAAATCTTCGATGTGGTCGCCTTAAGCCAGCAGCAAGATTGCATTTTCGAAATTTTCCGCCTGCAGCTGGCCGTGGACGTGCTTTGTATCCGTGGATAACAGAGACGCAAAGGTTGGGACACCTACATCACATCAGCATAAATCTGCCCGAGTGTGTGTGTGTTTTCCGCGTTAAGGTGGACCCCACTGCTTGTAAAATTTCATGTGAACCTTAATCCGCCCATGACTTAAAAATACCCAAAATAAATAACTTTTCAAATAATTACTACATACAAGCAAGCCCCTGAAAGTAACCTTGACTACCTTTAATGCATACCGAATGGTTGCGATAACTTGGCCTTTGCCTAAGCCGTGGTTAATAAAATGTAAATTATTATTGCGAGTTAAAAGTTTATACACTTAATTATATATAAATTCAAGTTCGCCGTGATTAGCCCAGATTCAAGCTTAACTAAAGGTCCACCCCAAAGTCTATGGGTGTTCTTGAGTACAAGTGAATGTGCGTGTGTTACATAGCGTGTCTGTGTGTGGGCGGCACTAAAGTTGGTGGAGGAAAAGGAAATTAATCGAAATTGTTTTTTTTTTTGCATCGGCCTTAAAAGGCGCTCTCATCAGCAATTAAACCATGTGTATATCCCCATATGAGCTTAACATTTGCCTATCTTTTCATCTACTTAAACTTTTGTTTGTGCAAAGATTAAATTAATTTTTGTCCTGATCTCATAATTTGGTAAAGAGGTTTCTTCTACAAAATGAATTAAATTCTTTGATAATTATGATCATTCAACTGAACTACAATATAGATGCAATAATTATTGTAACATTTCTTAATTTTGTTCACACAGATAGACGCCGTGTGGGGTTGGGTTGCTTCCGGCCCGCTGCGCTTAGCAGCGAACAGAATGGGCGACCTGCCGGGCTCCACCGGTGGCGCTGGCGGTGTGGGCGGCGGTGCCGGTGGCGGGAGCGGGGGTCCCACCATCACGGGCGGAACTGGCATTAACTCGACGGCAGGCGGCGGCGGCTCCTCCGGCGGTTCCACAGGCCTCGACCGACCACCGTCGCCAGCCCGCCTCTCGCACACTTCAGAGAAGCACCCGAAGGTCACACTCACAGAACTCAACATGCTGCGGCGCCATCGGGAGCTCTGCGACGTCGTGCTCAACGTTGGCGGGCGGAAGATTTTCGCCCATCGAGTGATATTGTCCGCCTGCAGCTCCTACTTCTGTGCCATGTTCACTGGGGAGCTAGAGGAGTCGCGTCAGACAGAGGTCACCATACGCGACATTGACGAAAACGCCATGGAGCTGCTCATTGATTTTTGCTATACCGCCCACATTATTGTCGAGGAGTCGAATGTCCAAACACTCCTGCCTGCCGCCTGCCTGCTGCAATTGGTTGAGATTCAGGACATATGCTGCGAGTTCCTCAAGCGACAACTGGACCCCACCAACTGTCTGGGCATTCGCGCCTTTGCCGACACACACTCCTGCCGCGAACTCCTGCGTATCGCAGACAAGTTCACGCAGCACAACTTTCAGGAGGTAATGGAGAGCGAGGAGTTCCTGCTGCTGCCAGTTGGCCAGCTGGTGGACATTATCTGCAGCGACGAGCTAAACGTGCGTTCCGAGGAGCAGGTCTTCAATGCAGTCATGTCCTGGCTGAAGTATAATGTCGCTGAGAGGCGGCAGCACCTGGCACAGGTGAGGCAATATTATTATCTATAATTTCAACATAAAGAGAGCATAATTTTGTTATTCAAGGTCCTTCAACACGTCCGTCTGCCCCTACTCTCTCCGAAGTTCCTTGTCGGCACTGTGGGCTCCGATCTTCTGGTGCGCAGCGATGAGGCCTGCCGGGATCTAGTGGATGAAGCCAAGAACTACCTCCTGCTGCCGCAGGAGCGGCCGCTAATGCAGGGTCCACGCACTCGACCCCGCAAACCGACGCGACGCGGCGAAGTACTGTTCGCCGTGGGTGGATGGTGCTCCGGCGATGCCATCGCCTCTGTGGAGCGATTCGATCCTCAGACCAATGACTGGAAAATGGTTGCGCCTATGAGCAAACGTCGCTGCGGCGTAGGCGTGGCCGTCCTTAATGATTTGCTGTACGCGGTGGGAGGCCACGACGGGCAGAGCTACCTGAACAGCATCGAGCGGTATGACCCACAAACGAATCAATGGTCCTGCGATGTGGCGCCCACCACTTCCTGCCGAACTAGCGTGGGGGTGGCAGTGCTCGATGGCTTCCTGTACGCGGTGGGCGGCCAGGATGGCGTCCAGTGCCTGAATCACGTGGAGCGTTACGATCCCAAGGAGAACAAATGGTCCAAGGTGGCTCCAATGACCACACGTCGTTTGGGTGTGGCCGTAGCCGTCCTGGGTGGCTTCCTCTATGCCATAGGTGGCTCCGATGGCCAGTGTCCGTTAAACACCGTGGAGCGATACGACCCCAGGTTGGTGGGCTATAAATTAATAAGTTTGAGATAAGTTTAATTTAAAAATCTTATTTCACAGACACAACAAATGGGTGGCCGTTAGCCCGATGTCGACGCGGCGCAAGCATCTGGGATGTGCTGTGTTCAACAACTACATTTATGCCGTTGGCGGGCGGGACGATTGCATGGAGCTCTCGTCCGCCGAACGTTACAATCCACTGACCAACACCTGGAGCCCCATCGTGGCTATGACCTCGCGCCGCAGCGGGGTAAGTTGACCTTCGCCTAATGTTTATAATAATTCATAATATGCATCTTCTTTTAGGTGGGCCTGGCCGTGGTAAATGGGCAGCTGTATGCCGTGGGAGGCTTTGATGGGTCAGCCTATTTGAAGACCATTGAAGTGTATGACCCGGAGACGAATCAATGGCGACTGTGCGGCTGCATGAACTATCGCCGACTAGGCGGCGGTGTGGGCGTTATGCGGGCACCTCAGACTGAGAACTATATGTGGTGCGAAAGCAGTTTTAAGCATCACTCTATTCCCTCAACCTAATCTCCATCCACTAACCATTCTTGTTGCTTTGTCTTCATCTCTCCATCTCCAAAAAAAAACATGCTTACCAATGTCCAGGATACGCAAGGATTCTGTTGTCTGATGGGAGCAGCAGCCGTCGACGTTGCCCTCGCAAACGTTGCCGCCGCCGCATTTCTACTAACAATATATCCGCAAATCGAAGCCAAATCTAATCTCTCCTCGGCGTTGTCTACAGTATATAAAATCGGAATGTATTAATTGTTAATTGTTTATTAAGCGCGTTTGTTAGACAAGAAATAGTATTAAAGTCAGCATTGCCCCCTCTTCTGTTCATCCCCATCACACTCCTCATTCTGTACGTAATTATATAAGCTTCTACAGCAATTAATTATACAAAAAATAATATCTAGATGTTGCTGGCTCTGTATTTCGTGGAAATCACTAGCTCATAACCCATGCCTTCTCTCGAAAAAAAGCAAAACAGAATCAAATATTAAATATAGAAACGAATTCGATTTATTGTAAATCTAAAAACCATGAGCTGTAGAGTCAAGTAACAATATTGGTATTAACAATATAATTAGACATAAGAAATTACTGAAGAATGTGCGTCCGAAATTAGATGGTGCAATATTTCGATCGACCAACTCCACTCAATCTAAGACCTAATAGTAACAAGATAAGTAACGATTTTTTACACCTGAGCTGTTTAAAAAAGAATTGTAGCTCTAATGTGTAAACGCTGCTCATCTTGTTATTATAAGATCTTTGACTCAATTCTGTATTTATTACTTTAAATTGATCAAATGGCAAATGTCTTCGAAAACAAATAATATGGTCAGTTTTAGTGAACCCAATATTACAGGGGTGTTCAGCTTATTAAGCTTAAAACCACGAAGTAAAATATAATATACTTACAATGATCAACGTTAGGAGCTAGCCCAAAAAACACATTTCAAAATAGTAAAATTAAAAATTACACCTAAAGTCTACGCCTTAGACATAAGATCAATATATAAGCTCTTACCTTTTAATATTGTTACTCGGTAGATAGTAAGCCAGCGCTGAATCTCTTGAAAGAGCAGAGGTCCCAACGTTTTATAAATTTTATTATTGTTGAATCCAAGTTTTTGACCCTCGAGCCGAACTCGAAATAATTTCTTTTTAGTACTCCCACTCATTAACCACTCCTTCTTCGATTGTTGCCTTTTGACAGCTGAACATTCTAACATTATTATTTATTTTCCAAAATATTATTATTATTTATTATACGCTTTTGTATCTCATTTAGTTTATTCATAGGCACTGTTGTTATTAAACCGAGCAAAATGGATGAATGAACTTTGCTTCCAAATGATGAATAAGAATAGCATTTACGAAGAAAATAAAAAACAAGCTTATTTATATTTTAGTATTAAGTGAATGGTCGAGAATACATTTGCATAAACCCGGACAAATATCCGCATACCACACACTAATAACAGAAACAATTTGTAGTTATATATTGATTGGAAAACCAAAACCAACTTGCATGACGCAAAAAAATAGTAGAAAAAAGTGTTAACAAAGTGAAAGTGGATCGTAAACCCGTGCTAGGTTTAAGGATATACAAGTAATAACAATAAAAATATATCTAAACTAAAATAAAATACAGTTTTAATGATCTTAATAGCACTTATTAAACAGTATTTATTTTAAACTTTACTTTTTAAATAGTCACCATAGCCGCGCACACCACTAAAAGAATCGAGTTATCGATAATTGTGTACAATCGACTAGCAGTCGACCAGTCAGCTGTTTATTCTGGCGCTTTTTTCTTTTGTTAAAAGTAAATTTGCTGGTGGTCGTCAACAAAAAATGTCTCGAGCTGGCGGGGATGTGCCGGCGACGAGGAAGATCCTGGGCAGTGTGGAGTACATGCGGATTTGTCAGTTCATCAATGGCTACCATGGCCTGGCCATCGACTGCGAGTTCGAGCTGCGGAATCGGTTCTTCAAGGAAGTCGAACCCAATGCCCTGAGCTGTATCCTGCAGTCGGAGCTCCGGTCCCGGAGTCAGCATTGGAAATACGATCAGCGTGGCAAGGATCTGCTGAAGGCGTAAGAACAAAAATATATTTCGCACCTGGGACTCACTAACAACATTTCTATCTTGTCTCACATCTGGTTCTTGTTTTTTAGTTACGAGGATCAGAAAGAACTTTATGACAACGATCTGCTAATTCAAATGGCCTGTGCCGAGGGAATGAATCCCTTTGCTCTTTGTCGGACGCTGCTGCAAGAAAAGTATAGGCTGAAGCACAGATCGCACATCTCACGCATGCTAAAGCATCCGCATCTCATCGAGGACCCGCGCCTGGCAGCCAATGTCCAGCAGTGTATGATAAGTGATAATCAGGAGGGCCCTATTACAGATTTGCGTCGCCGCATTATGGGCGAGGAGTACGAACTGAAGCTCAAGCAACTGGCCAAGGAGGCGGGCATACATTTTTACGATGAACACGATCTCCGGCGCATGGGATATGACAAGACGCCTGACATTAAGATGATACTGCCGTTCCTTTACAAAGGCCAAGTGATCAATTGGATCGAGAGCAAGGCCAATTTCGGAGATACCAAGGGCCACAAGTTCAACATTCAACAACAGCTGCATAGCTACTGTAATCGGTAGGGATTTGAAAGAACTACCTTGTTAACTGATTATGATGATTTATGATTTTCTCACAGCTTTGGTCCTGGCCTAATAATCTATTGGTTTGGGTATCACGAGGAGACGCCCCACTTGCCGGATAATAATATTGGTATCACAGTACTCGCCGATTTTCCGGCCACAGACGATTTGGTATTCATGCAGAATACTCAAGGTGAATCGCCGCTAGCTGAAGCTGGAGCAACGACAGGAGAATATATCGAAGTTGGGACTCCTGACAATGAATTGAAGAAATCCGCATAAAAGCAGAGAACTGAAACGAATTCGGAGACACAGGAAATATTTTGCTCTAAGTAATATTTTCTATCACTTAAACGATATGTGCTTTTGTACATGAAAAACTAGCCACTTGTACTCTCATATTTGTAATGACTATTGTTAATTAGAGTATTGGAATGACGGAAATGCTTTGCATTTAAACTTTAGATTTAAGACAACGCTGCAAAATCAGTTAGTTCATTTTTTTAACAGTTTTTTATCTTTTTATTGTATTTATAAATTCTCATGTACATGATTTACTCAATTGTTTATATAGTACAAAAAACATTGGTTTTCTTTCACAAAAATTGTATATAAAACTATAAAATCTTGTAATAATCGTTGTTTCAAAAAGAAAACCAAATCAAATATCAAAAGCGGAGCAGAGTGTCGTAATTATTGTTGTTGTCTTTTGTCGTTTGATGGGGTGTCTAATAAACAAAAGTGGAAATGAAAAACATTTTTATGATGCTATGCGGTAAAGTTGCTTTGTATTGTGTGGCCATTTCATCGAACAATTGCATACTGTGTTAATTTCAATGTTTTTTTTTTTTGTTTTTTGAGTTTTGAGTAAAACTAAAACCAAAACCAAAAGACAGCAGTTTGTGTAGACAGAAAATTCAGCTGCGATCCTTGCATTGGCAATTATATCATTATTCTTATTTACGCTGTTATCCACCACTCCTTCGGCTTGATTGTTGCTGTGCTTGTTCGGGCTGATGTAAACTTATTGTTGCAAAGGTTTCGTACTTGGTAGGCAACTCCGACGATCTCCGTTCAGCTTGATATATGCATCAAAGTGTAAGCGCATGGCGAGGTCGGCCATCAGACGTCCTTAAGCTCCTCGGGCATATCGTTCTTGGGATGCTTATTCTCGAAATGTTGCTTATATGTCTTGGGGTCGGGCATTTGTGACTGAAATGTAAAGAGGGTTTTTTTTTAGATTGTATTTTTTTTTTTAATTTAGCGGATTTAGGAAATTTGTCTGCCCTTTGGTTTATAATATGCTTTTAAAGCAGATATAAGAAATATTAAAATTTACCAAACTTGATAAGACTATATCAATTTTTCTTACTGAAGTTTCTTATCAAGGATAATTATTGGCTATCAGTAATGAGACACAATTCCTTAGCTATTCTTAGTTTCAGTAAATCAATTCTTGACGTTTAGAGTGTGCATCAAACGTTTGGTGTAAACTGGGCTTGAGTAATTGTTTATAACAAGCATAATTAATAACTCAACCTAACATTCATATTTTTTTTTAAAGATTTTTTAAGATAAAATTTTGATAAAATTGATTTCGATTCTATTAACTGGGTAAGTTTTGGGGCTATCATCTTACCTTGCACACGGCGCAGACATGGACGAGAGCCTTCTGGGCGGCCTTCTTCTGGTCGTTGGCGCTGTGGCCCTGCTGCTTCTTCATCTTGGCCTGCTTCTCGGCGGTCTTCGCCTGCGATTGGATCTTCTGGTGCCCGCGTGCCATGGCTCTTAGTAATTGCTGTGTAACCAAAACAAATAAAAGTGCAAGTTTAAGTGGAATTTGCGCAAAAACCTCATTAATCAACGGTGTTTGTTTTTTGCTGTTGTTGTTGGGCTTCAAACGGGATTTGCAACAAAGAAAAACGGAAAAGACGGCGACGGTGGCTGAAGCGCAGTTACTTTCACCTTCTCGCCCGCACACACTCAAGCACACCAGCAGCAGCTGCTGGATAGATTATCTTCACAGGAAACGCGTTTTCGATCCACCTTCAATCGCTGAATAGCGAAATCCAAACGTGACACGACACTGTACTACAAGTACAACTACAACATTTCACCCCCACAAAATGAAAATGTGGCTCTGCGAGCGACCACGTTCTCCCCGTTTTCCACCTTTCTCACCTAATTAAGTCAATTTAGTTGTGGGCGCCGATGCTAAATGCGTATGTTGCAGCCTTGTGGATTGTATTTTGGAACTCCTCGTGCCGAAAGGTCTTTTATTTGATATCCGAAACTATTGACGTTACGCTTAGAAAATTTAATAATTAGACGAGTTTTGTTTCGCTGCCAGGGTTGTTGTTGAACTCAGTGTGGCCAGCTTAGCTAATTTTAGGCAAGTTTTGGCATATTTGAATATGGAAGAGATTATGAGATTTTAATATATCTTGTAGTCTTAAAAATAATTGTTGTTTTAATATTTATCTATCATATGTTAGCAATTGCATTTATGGCATTACACAATTTATTTTACAAGACAAATGGCTAAACATAGGAGCTGTTGTTCCATATTATATCAACAATTACACATTAGCGCATAAAAAATATATTGTTAAATGAATATGGGAAGACAGTCAAATTTTGATCAAATCCGCTTATATATAAGTACGTTGAAAACAATAAACTTTTTAAGTGATTTCGCTTGTCTCATATTGTAGTTGAGTCCACCGAACACCATACAAAATTGCGCAACGCAATACATTTAAATTTAAAAAAAAAGTTTATTTAATTAAAGTAATTTAATTTAAAATTAAAACAGGATAATCTTGCACGTTTTCTTTCATTTGGGTGTATTTGTTTTAATCATTTCTTATTAAATGTTCAGGTTCTTTCTAAGAAGCCATCACTGGCTAAACGAAAAACCAGAAAGTGCGCCCGTATTTTTGGTTATAAAATATATTATCGAATGACGATAAACAAGAAGAGGGAGAGAATTAATCAACATAAAAGCAATCGGCGCGATTTTTATATGTTTTTTTAAATTGATTTGATTTTAAATATGTTTAAATTTGTTAAATAAGGCTGCTGCCTAATTTGAACGAAATATTTAGGAAAATAGCTTTTAAACTACGTTCATTCAATTATTTAATGCCAATATGTAGTAAATAATAGAATATGTAGTATATCAAAGATTGAAGGGGTCTCCCAGATTGAAAATAAATCATTTCTGCGTACGACTATGTATTTACTGTGTAAGTACTTCTGTTTAAAATATTTTGGTATTAATTGTTATTACAGCAATAAAAGATGGTGTTTTCTGCTACGCTTCGCTCACA
The DNA here is from genome assembly GCA_035046265.1 of Drosophila bunnanda. Taxonomy (NCBI): domain Eukaryota; kingdom Metazoa; phylum Arthropoda; class Insecta; order Diptera; family Drosophilidae; genus Drosophila; species Drosophila bunnanda. The sequence continues at coordinate 14,644,230 of JAWNOB010000075.1, forward strand.
CTTCCATACACACCTTCTCGATTGAGCCTCCTGCCCCCGCTACAATTCACTCGTTAATGGATATAACTAAACATATTTATGCTCTATAGATAGATATACACGTTATACGAAAATACTACAAATACAATTGGCCAACATGCTATGCTTAGGCTTAATTGAAAATAAACACGGGTATATAAGTTACTTTATCCTGTCCTTGCTTGAAGGTTGTACTTTCGACTTAATTTTAGCGTTGAAATCAGTGGACGAGAAACGGAACTAGAGCCTAACTTAAACATAAACGAATTGGGTTCAATATTTGGTTTGGTTTTCAATTGTAAGTAAGTAACAGCCTTTGGAAGTGCGTGTTTTTGGGTTCTCTGTTGCGGATTTCGATGCTGGCGATGTGCTCTCAGTGTTTCCTTTCTGGGACTACGAAACCAGTGCGTGGTGATAGTGCACTCGCTTCTGGCGACGCTTGGGCCGCGGCTTCAACTGCCCTTTATTCTGCTCAAGCCTTTCTTCTACTCCAACAGCAACTGCTCCATGGAGAGTGACTGTGTAGGAGTGCAGACAATGGACTGAGTCCCCGATGACGGCTCTTGATTCCTGACTGATACTGTGTGATGCTGGTGGTGTGAAAGTGGCGCTGGAAGTAGCTACTGCTGCTGCTGGGTATTCCCGTCGAGCTTGTCAGGCGAAGGTCACCTGGTAGAAGAGCCACTCTTCCATGAACGACGGCACGAAGGCCTTGGTGGTGGTGTACTTCACCTTGGGCCTGAGTAGATCCAATTGCTCCTCAAATAGGCGCAGCTGCACCTTGCAGGTGGAGCCATTGCCGTGAGTCAGATACTTGCCGTCCGGCTTCAGCACCTTGAACGAGTGTTCAAAAATTGTGCGGATAAAGTCCCAGGTCTCGCCAACAGGTGCATCCGTTATGGGGATATCTGTGAGGTCCCCAAACACATAGTCGAACTTGCGGCCTTCGGCAATGAACTTTTTCAAATACTCCACGCAGTCGCCTACAATTATCTCGTACTGGTCTGTCTTGCGTTTCTCCAACACGTCGCCACAGATGACGCTGAGGTACTTGTTGCACGCTTGCATCACAATCTCATCAATCTCCAGCATCACCACATGCTTGGGATTCTCCTTGAGCAGCTCGTACAGCAGAGCTCCGTCTCCGCCGCCTAGGATGCATATCTCCTTGCCCTCATAGTTTTCAACACCGCGGCACATCAAAGTCTCGGTGTAGATTAAGTCGGATTCAGCAATATCTGGAGGTAGGGAAAAATATATGAATGAATATATAACAGATAAAATTCGTTTATAAGCTTTGGTTCAGTAGCTTTGACCCTTAAGTCCACCAATCGATTGTCAGCCTTGACACCTCAGCGAATCTGTTTTTTGGTGTCCTACTTACTTTGCAGCTCATCCAGTAGCAGCATGTTGCCCAACGTCTTGGAGTGCATGATTTGAATCTTCTGGAAGGGCGACCGCGCTTCATAGACCACCTGATCGATGTCGTACTCGATGATGCGCTCATCTGCGAAAGAGTTTAATTGGATTAGGAGTGTCTCGGTAACCGGAATAACTAGAATCTTATCATTAGTAGTACTGATTTCCGTTCAATTGTTAGGCGGCACATGCAAAGAAACTACTTGGCTAGACAAAAAGATAACAATGCAAAATAGAAAAAAAATATATATATAAAAAAGGACAGGCGGTAAAATCTGAATACTGAACGGCGAATGACTGAAATGATCTATCATGCTGGGTGCGCCACTAGAAGAACTCTGAGAACATCAGCTCGGTGGTGCTGCATACGCTCAACGAACGACACACGATCACATTGCGTTCACATACGTTTCAGATGACATACAGCAGTAGCAGTAGTATGGGTAGTTGCTCTAGTTGCAATATGGATTTAGATTGCCTCTTACCTGACGACGGGAAATACCTGGAGACATCGCCGCGCTTCAGCGTCGGCAGCTTCTGCGACTTGATGGACTTTAGCTTGATCGCCAAGATCTTCTCCAGGCTCTTAGTCTCCTATTATTTTGTATATTTTATTGATCGTAATTTTGTTGTTCGTGGTGGTGGTGTCGGAGGTGTTGTAGAAAGTTCAGGTACCAATTATGAGCGAGCGTTGATACGAGATCGAGGCGGGGCAGGTGACACATGTGCGTTGGGGCGAAAGTATTGGTCAATATTTCGCGGCAATTTTGTTGTAATTTGGAATCCAGGAGATGGTGGCAGCGGTTATTCATGATGGTCGATGGAACGGTCGAGTGTCGATTGAATAGATATGAAAATAAAAAATTTATTTCAAACAAAAATAATATCGAATAAGTGAAGGTAAGCTAAAACAGCAGCAATGCCAATATATCTCTTGGAGATGAATTGTAGAGGAGTTCATAACGGAAATAGTTTACATCCTTTAACTTCTTTATGATTTTATAATTAGGTACCAAAATTTATTAAAAAAAAAAAAAAATGGTTATAGCATGGTGTATAGCATTTTTGAATGACACATGGATAATTTTTTAATGCAAAGAGATAGAATTGACATTGCTGCTGCCAAAATAGGAAGACCGCCTGAAAGATTGGACAAACTAGCATGCAGGAACGGGCTAGAGAAGTAATCCTCAACTAGGAGCAATGCCAGGAAGCTAACGTCATGGTCGGTGGGTGAGAGAATGTGCAGAGATTACAAGGCAGGTCGAATTTTGTTGGTGGTCATGACGATTCAGTGAATTTTTGTACAGAGCCCGCGATTCGGTGACCCAGAGGCAGGTGTCCAATTCTGGTGATGGTCATGATGGTTTTTCATTTCGTTTTGCGGTGGCGGCAATTGGAAATACTAGTGGACAAACTGCACGGGGTGTTCTAGATTCTGCAGTGGAATTTTTGAAAGAGAATTTTGGTTGTATGTTGAGTGAGTACGAGTAAGTAGATATATTTAATTTGCATATACATAGAACTAGCAGGAACTAAACGGTATTCTGTTTTTCATTGTGACTTTGGTAGTAAGTTTGACCAACCTGAGCTAGTCATGTATATGTCGATATATCCGCCGCGCTTAATCGGGGGCAAGTACTTGGACCGATCGCAACCGAACTTCTGCCGCAGAATCAGTTCCACAGTGCGCATGGTCTGCAATGGCAATTTCCATTTCTTATTCAAGTCCTTCAACGGCACGATGAATAAATTAAAATAATGGAACGGTGACCTTCATTCCGGGGAACGGAAACTCTTCGATCGACCCACCCCACTCACACCAGACGACGACGACGATGACTACGACACAGGCAGCCCGGCCCAACAAAAACTATTTATAGTCCAAATACTTGATACTTATGAAAAAGGAAAGTGAACAGAACCAAAAGGGAATATATAGCGCGCCATATAAATATGCATGTGCCGCTTTCCGAAAGTGCAGGCATGTACATATGTATACGTACTTATTGCAAAATGGCAAACAGAAATATACAACAAATTACAATAGAGGGCTTAACCATATACTCGGATTGCGAAATCGCTGAACCCTCACAGCAAACAGTCGTAAACAGAACATAGAAAACCGTTGCCGGCTAGATAAGGAAATGTATAAGACACCAGCGTTCACTATAATAAGACCTCTGCAGATGAAAGCTACGCAGAGCTTAATGTACAGCTATAATAATTTTACACATAGTATTCTATAGATGTACACCTATTATTTTAATTAGTTCTTTTTTTCTTGCCTGTACAATTTTAAATATATAGATATTTAATTGTTATATTTTCTATTTTTGTGGTAGCAGCTGTTCGTCTTTAATTTTATAGGCATCACATTGTCGCCTAATTTGTGCAGCCAAACAAGTGACAAAATACAAATTTAAAAAAGAAAGAAAATCAAATCAGTCTTAAATAATTTGGGCAAATATTTTAAGTAATAATGAACCCCCTAAACAGCCTTATGTACGGATAAGTTTCCAGGCGGGCTCCAATAGTTGTTGTATAAGAACAGCGCGCCTATGGGCGCATCGCCAATCAATAGATCTCGGAATCGGACCCACGTGCGCCGCCCAAATGCGGAGGAAACGAGACTGCGGACTACGACGGTGGCGTCAAGTTAACCTATCAAAGCCCAGCTGGAGGAGGGGGGCATACATACATATGTACATATGTACGTGTATGTTTCCAAAGAGGTGTTAGATAATATAACAAATGCAGGGGGCGACCGCTGACGGGGGCCACTTGAGGCCAAGGACGGTGGGAAGGCCTGGCCTGACCCTGACCAAGTGCCGGCTGGTTTCTGCACAAAAAGGGCTGGTCGAAGTGGAAAGCAGGTCGGTCAAGAGCACGCGACGCACACCCCCGAACACACCGGCATATATTAAGACACTCGAGCACATAGGAGCGGCGTATAAGTATGTGTGTGTGGGGAAAATCAATTTCGCTCGGTGCTGAGGAAAATCCTTCCTCAATTCTATCGTCAGCGACAACCCAAAAGTAGCGGCACACGGCTGCGGTTAATTGTGGGGGAGGGAGGGAGTGTTCGATGAATATTTCAATTGTCGTACGTACGTCAAAGGAGATGCCATCCTTGCCGTCGGGCAGGAAGTACTCCACGTTGAGCGTCAGAAGGCCGTGCTGGAATATCCGGCAGGTAATCACGGTGTCCTTGTTTTCGTGCAGCACCGCAAAGTATCCGTTCTCCGGCGACTCCATCGAGTAGGCCAGCTCCAGCTGCGGGAAGACGTGCTCCAGCTCGTTGCGCAGGATCTTGGCAACCTCCAGGCGCTGCTTCTCGTCGCTGGTCTTGTCCTTGTCCAGCGTAAAGTCGAACAGTATTGTCTGAGCCGCCATGGTGTCCGCGTCCGCCGTAAAAACTTTTTTAAAAGCCCGAACCGCACCGAAGTACTAGAGATGTGAGTTCTGCCCACCGATGGACAATCGATTTCGCAATCGCAGCGCGATAGAGGTAGTGTGGCTGTCACTCACTGATGAATTTTAAAATGTCGTTTCCACTATACTCGTTTTTTTCAAAATTGCACGAAAATCACGGAATCAAATTCCTCAAACTATACTTTAATTAATCTAAATAATAGAAGACACTAAACTTGCGGTAAGTATAAGGAGCCTTGTAAAATCAAAGCCGATATTAAAAAATGGTTTATATGTGAAATCATTGCAAACAGACTGGGAGGTAAAAACGCTTCACAATTAGGCTTCATTTTTTAATTTCTTTTTAAATATAAAATGGTTTAAAGGACTGTAATCAAATGACGAAAATAACATCAGGTATTGCTTAACTTTTCCAAACAACTCTTATCGGAACAATAAATATTATAGAATTTTAATATACGATTAAATGTTTCGTAGCCTTGATCCCCACATCCACTGATAAGAATTTTGGGGCATTGGGTTAACAACCAAGTTCAGAGACCTCTTCTATTTTAATTTTTCAAGCTTTTATATAGATTTATAGAATTTTTTTCAATTAATTGAAAACCAAGTCTTAGTATCTATTTCTAAAGATCAGGAACCGTTGGATTAGGGGCTCATGTTCTTCAAACTTGGTAGAATTGATTAACTTATCCATTACGTCAAAGAGCTCGTTCTCCCGAGCCATGGTTGCCGGAGTCAGCTTGGCCTTCATCTGTGTAGCGCCCTCGACGAACTTTTTGTGTACCTTCTCATCTTCCTCGGCAAACTCACTGGCTACTCCGAGTAGACCCAGCATGCTCATTCCAATCACATTAGCTTCAGTTGAGGACGGAATCAACTGGCCCTGCACAGTTGTTAAAACTTCCTGCAAACTTTGGACATGCGCAAACTTTTCTTGGGCAGAGCCTCGCTGACGGAGCTCCCTTCCACGGTTCACGTACGCCTGGAGTGCTGCCGATGCGCTTCCACGTTCCTCTGCCGGAACACTATCAACGATCTGCTCCACAAAGGTAATGATGACGGTCAGCATATTGTCAAACTGGATGCCTCGAAGAGTATCAAAATATTCGAAGAATTGTGCGATGATCCTATTTTGCGTTTGGACCGGACTAGCACTGGCCAGGCACTGTGGTTTTATTAGTTTTTAGAACGCAGAATTATAAATTAACAAAAAAATTACCAAAGTGGCCAGCGAAATGAGGAGCAGGTAGCGCATCTTTACCAAATGTTTTGATTTAAATCTAATTAAACGGAGCGCTATTCGTGCTTTTATAGGCGTTGGTCTATCAGCGATTGGTCTTATCACCTTTCTTCAATATTATGATGGACGGAACATTTGCAAATAGTATAGAGGGGTCAGTATTACAAGAAGAGTCGATTTTTCAGTGTATCTTAGATCTTAATTAAATGTATTAAATTATATTTAATAAATAATATTCTAAATGTAACGGAAATATTTACGGGGTTGCTTTGAGTTTCAAAAAGGGGCAAAGAAGAAATCGATAGCCCCATCGGACAATCGATTGCGATAGCAATAGAGGCGTCAATGAATCGATGGTTTCATCGGTGTTCCTCCATCTCTATTAAATTATTATTGCCAAAAGGAACTGTTTTTCGCGGTAAACAACTCTCGAAGGTGCTCGCCGCCGATTTAAATTACATAAATCGCGTACATGAGGGCAGCATAGAGGCAGCGGCGCCAGCAGGTACAGTGCGCGACGGGCGAGGAGCAACCCCAGACGCGGAATCTGTTCGCACCTGAACCTGAACTTGAATGTCGCGTGTTGTTGCTGCTTTTATGCTAGACGTAGGCCAACAAACAACAACAAGGCTGCTGGCGGCAACAATGGGCTGCTAATTATAAATCTCTCGATCCCAGAGAATCGGCAGACGGGTGCTCACTCAGTGCTGTCGTTGTCTTCGGTGATGTGTGGGCGCCGCAGCATGCCAATGTTGTTACGTCGTCGTCGCCACGCCACCCTTCGTCCGAGAGCCACCCCCAAAGTGGCGGCAGTAACAATACGTTCGCGGGGGTGTCACCACAGTTATTGCCAAGTGTATTGATTTTTTGAATCCTTTCAGCTCCTGGCTCCAGGATCCCCAGGCGACTGCAGGTGAGCGAAGTGGAGTATACCCTTGGGCCAGCCATTCGGCTAACCGTTTGCATTCATTAAAAACTTGCAGGTCGGGCACGCACGCAATCCTTGCCAGCAGGCGGCAGCACACCAATTAGCCAGATTTCTCGAGTACGTCATCGCCCGGCCCGAAATAATTTGCATTGCGGAGGCAAGCCAAGAGCAGGCCGGAGAGCAAACTCGCATTTGCATTGTTCGATGACGTGCGGCACAACTATTAATACGGTGGCCGAGAATCACATCAACAAAAGGCACGGGCACGGGCACAGGCACAATGAATTCAGCTCGCGAGATCCCCCAGATAGCACATATTAACTTAACAAAGGCTAGTGTCAGCGCGTGATGTCCGGGTAGCAGCTTTAATTTGGGCACATTTTGGATTGGACTGATTAGAAGCAACGCCACCATGCAGCACAGCACGGCGGGCAGCGAGGAGCGTATAGCCAGCACCACCAGCAGCCCACGATCCGGCCACAAGTCCGCTGGCTCTCTGTTCGGTTTGCTGAGCAAGCGGCCCAGCAAGGTAGAGCCCCATCCCGTGACCCCCGAATCGCCTAGATCGCATCAGAGACCCGTGTCTGCCTGCGGTCAGTATGACGTGAGCTTTGCCAAGTGCAATGCTGAGTCTTCGGGAAACCACCTGAACAACAACAGCAACCATAAGAGCCAAACTCTGCCGTTAGAGAAGTCGCACAGCGGATTGATCAGCTTCCACCGGCGGACCAAGCCACCTTCCTCGAAAGGGAAAAATCACTCGCATCGCCACAGCACTGATGCGGGCTCCCAAAGTGATGGCGGCGCTGATGTGGTCATGCGACGCAAATCGCCCAAGCACCGATCCCCGAACCACAACAGGTTTAGCCACCAGTTCAGCCTGTGCTGCAAGGCGGAGAAGAAGCCACTGACTCCACCGGTCACCGTGCGCTATAACTCCATACCGGATAGCAACAGTGTTCTGAGGCGGGATAACCTCTCCTTGAGCTGGAGCATGGTGGACAACAACTCGGTGTCGCTGCATTCCAGCGAGGGATCTTCGCAACGGCCGCGACCCTCGAGCGAGTGCGCAAGTGCTCCCGAGTCGCCGGTGGCCAGTAAAACGTTCTTTGCGCAATGCAGCAGTGCGGCCGCCAATGCCTCGGTCACCAGGAGCGAAAGCCTGCATCATCGGTCACCTATTAGACCTATCGCCGTGTCCGCCTGTCGTTCCCGACTGCGGCTTAAGCTTTTTCCGCCCGGTCAGGAACTGCCGCCCTTGCACGCCGCTGAGGAGCCGGGGGATATAAAGAGAGCTACCACGCCGCAGCACATGTCCTCGCCTAATATTGCCACACAGCCCGATGGAATCGAACCGATGCAGGACCAGGCTGGGGTGCGTTTTATGTCCCACGAGAACATGTCCCTTCAACGACAAGGATCGGGCTCCAATCTGGCCCGCCAAACCCTGATGGCGGCGCATGCCTTGAATCTCATCCCAGCGGAGAAGGCGAGGGAACGGAGCTTTCTGGATGGAAGGCTGGGATCTACTTCCCTGCTCGGTCCCAGCGAACTGAGCCGTGTGCTACCTCAGAAGGAGGTCACTATCTTTGTGGGCACGTGGAATATGAACGGACATAGTCCGCCCAAGTAAGTTTTAATAATTATCTTCAGAGATCTATTACCAATAAAAATTTCCTATATCAGACAGCTGAACGATTTTGTGCTGCCGCCAAATGTCGAGCATGTCCCTGACATAGTGGTGATGGGCACCCAGGAGTCTAGTCCGGATCGATTCGAGTGGGAAGTCACGATACAGGAGACACTAGGACCGTCGCACGTGCTGTTTCACTCGACGACACTGGGCACTCTCCACCTGGCTGTGTACATGCGGCGGGATCTCATCTGGTATTGCTCGGCGCCGGAGGATGCCTCGATGTCGGTGCGCACTGGATCCGCTTTTCGCACAAAGGGAGCGGTTGCCATATCCTTTTGCCTTTTTGGCACTTCCATGCTGTTTGTGACCTCGCATTTGACAGCGCACCAGCAGAAGGTGAAAGAGCGAGTATCGGACGTGAAGCGGATTATTAATGCCCTGGATTTGCCCCGGAATCTGCCGAATTTGCGGCACAAGAATAAGGATGTGACGCAGAACTTTGATAATGTCTTCTGGTGCGGCGATCTGAATTTCCGGCTAAGTGAGCCGCGCGAGAAGTTGCTTGAGTGGATACAGAACACCAAGTTCCCGCTGCCATCGCACCTACCGCACGGCTACATGCACACGGATCAGTTGTCCTCCGTGCTGGCCGATGGAGCTGCCTTCCGTGGATTCATGGAGGCGAACATTACATTTCCACCCACGTACAAGTATGATCCGGGCAGCCAGAACTTTGACACCTCCTCAAAGCAGCGTGCACCCGCCTATACGGACCGCATCCTCTACAAGTATCGCCAGATGCAGGGCCTCGTCATCCGGCGGCAGACCCTTGTTCCGGGAGTGTCCACGCCAACGCAACCCTACGTCCAGTGTCTACTTTACGACTCCGTACCGTCGATAACCACCTCGGATCACAAGCCGGTTTGGGCGCTCTTTCGAACCCTTATTCGGGCCGGAAGCGATGCGTAAGTATTGCATTATTATAACTAGAGATTACCTGTCATATTAGCATCAGTTTGGTTTAGTTTAACCACACAATATTTGTGTCGTTATATCATATCGGACTCTTTCTATCTATAATTCAAAACACTAGTTTAAAATAAGAGTTAAGAGTTTCCTGGGAAATGCTAATTAATTATTATTATTATTTATTTTTAGGATACCTCTGGCTGCTGGTCTGTTCAGCCGCGACATTTACCTTGAGGGAATGCGTCGACGCTTGAATAACCAATACAGCGGTGCTTCGGCCGTTTGTGTGCTGCAGTAAGCCAAGGAGAACCTAGGCTAAGCTAGGAAGAGTGGTTTTCCCTTAACCCTCAGTGAAATCTGTTTAGTCATTTAGTGGAATCTCAAAGTGCTAGTCAAAGCTTGCCAACGGTTGTGCGACGCCTTTGTATTACCCCGATTTGATTGTTACCTAGCGCGCTGTCGGATGCCGAAATAACGTGTTACCCTGCAATGCTGCGGTAGTTCGTAGGCGCTGCCTTTCGCCTCGAGGCCTTAGTTGTAATACGTTCCTTGTGAGATTATTGAATGCATATACTCAAGCAGCAATTCTGTACCTCTACTCAAAAGCACAAGCTAGTCCGTAGTTATTATTAAATCTGTTAGCTGAAACTAGTCAAATATTGAAGTGAAATCGAAAAGTGAATACTTTGAATATGTAATCTAAACTAGCAGTAAATACACTATACAAATCTAGCGAAGGAGCCTTATTACTTGTTGAATACCCTTATATTTATTGTTAGCTTATGTTATCTATTTATTATTTAGTTTGTACGAAAGTTATTGTTGGATTATCTATAGCGAAGTTGATTATTTTTATAATTTACAAAACCAAATGAATTTTTAATTTGTTATAAGCAAGCTTTAAGTTTTTGTTTACTTATATTAAATGATTAAACGGCTGAGTTATCCGTTACCCCGAATAAGTACCAAAAATTGCGATGGGAGGCACTCGACAAAAACAAAAGCTCGTATCCCCTCGTACTGCTGGTCATGGGTAACGCCACCCGTTTATACCCCGAAAATGCGCCAAAAACGACCGGAAAGGCCAACACCAACCTTTCCCCCTTTCCCCCCGCGTACACACACACACGCAAATATGTTAAACTTTTGACCAATTTCAACTTGAGTTGGTTGCCATCGGACACACTCCGGGGGCAGCAATTTATTGGATGGCGATTGGATAGCGCTTGATGGCCCTGCTGCAGTGGCGCCGCCACTTGTGCACCATACAAGTGGCCTCGCGGTCTCCTACCACCACCTGTCCCCATTACCCCATCCCACATTGAATGCAACTCCGACCTAGCCGAGCTGCTGGCCATTTGTGGTTACGGACAGATGCGTGTGTGAGAGCTCGCAACGAGGGCTGATTGATGAGTGTTTGGTAAGCTAAATAAATGGGAAGTTTTTAAGGTATGTAAGGTATTGTAATTCTATACGTTTATTAAATTATAAATAATTTAATAAACCCTCACTAAAATGTAGTAAAACAACGAACTTTTTCAGATTTTCCTAGCTCCGCACACAAATTGATCAATTCCTATAGCAGCCTTAAGTCATCCGACTTAAAAAAAAAAGTTAAAAAACTAATTAAATAAAAAATAGTTAATAAGAAATAAAGTCAAATATAGTGAGCTTGTCTTACTTTTTGATAATAAGTTGCAAAATTGCTGATGTTTAATATCTTTTCTTTAAATTACCTGACTAATTTAATGACCTATGACTATGTGATATATATTTTATAAAATACATGGAATAGAAGATTTTCAGAAGTGTATTCAGATAGTTCTAAAGCTGGAAGTCTGGTAAATGCGAATGGACGAACGGACAGACATGGCTAGATCGACTTGGCTGTTGACCCTAATTAGGAATATATATACTCAATTAAGTCGTTTGGGTACATGCCATAAAAATTACAACAAAACAATGCCTAACTCTCTTTGTAAATAATTTTCTGTATTCTTAGCAGAACTCGTTAAAAAAAAATGTATTTAACTACTTAAGGTTAATATTGATAAATCCCACCTCGCAAGCGTGGTTTTCCATCCCAGCGTATCAGCCACTTGTCCAAAATCCCTTTTTCGAAAACGATTTTGAAGAAGTCGGTGATTAAATCGGCCCTGCCCGGCGAACTCTATGCCGTTTTTACTCGTATTGGGCTTTTCCGCGTTGAGTACCCCCGCCCCCCTGGTTAAGCTCTTACGGGTTCGGAGAATTTGTTTTAAAAAATAAGAGAAACAATTTTGAATGCAGTTTTTGCACTGCGGTCAGCGGATGGCATTGTTTGGGCTGCTGCTGTTCTGTTATTGTTTTTTCTGCCGGCACTGCTGTAATTCATAAAGTTTTTGGTGCATTGCATACTTTCTCGTTTGGCACGGGCATTGGTCCTGAAATTAGTTTGCCTCGGTTTGCGAAATAAAATTGCACTTGCCGCAGTGGGGAATACAAAAAGAAAAGAAAAAAAATGGAAGCTCATTTCCGTTTCCGTGCGAAGATTTAACCACAATATATGAAATTATATTAGCATCGCAGAGTCCGTATATAAAAACTATGCCCCTTCTGTCAGGGCCTGTGTCCGTGTCTGTGCCCTGCACATTAATATCCTGTGCGCATTCGTACGTGTTAATATGACTTTATGACTTCATATGTGTCCATATTTTTGTCGTCGCCGCTTCACACTAAAAAGTTTTATTGTTAGTTACGCTGCTGCCGCCATCAAAGCAACCATTTTCATTCACAGCGCCGGAGATGCAGAAATTATTAAAAATTTTCCCTACTCGTATCTCAGGCACTCGTTTGCACCGTCAAAGACAGACTTTTACCACTTTTTTTCTCCGCCCCCCATATGTAACCGGGAGGCGTCCTGGATGCAGGACCGTGAGCGATGATGGATGCGAGTCCTTTGGGTGTCTTGCAATGGGAAACAGTGGGTCTAGGATAACATTATATTACTTAAGTATTATACAATATTCATGGAATTAAATTTTGTACCCCTAGTTTCAGTCTTGTCAAGACTAGTTAAAAAGTACAATTAAAATGTGGAATTTTTAATGCCTTAATCCGATATTTAAGCCATTATATTTTAGCCAGATCCTTGACGCAAGTCCTGGCTCCACATTAACGGCATCTCTCATACGCCGTGTGGCCCCCTTGGAGCATATGCTACCCTCTTGGAATATCCTCGGCATTCGGCGAAGCCACTTGAATGCTTATTGTACATTTCAAACAACTCTATTACGAATATTTTTCATATTTTCTTCGCAAGTGGGGCACGGAAAAAGTTAACATTAAAAGCGATGGCGGTGCCGAAAAGGCTACCGGAGTGACTTTTCCGCGTGGAAAGCTGATGGGCGGGGGGGCCCACAGTCAAAGCAACCAATTCGCATGCGGCACGTTACATTTTCGCAATAAAAAATGAGGACCGCTTTGCATGCATGCATCTGTAGGGGACTGCGAATCGCACTTGCTTTTTTCGGGGAGTGTGCGTGTGTGAGGGGTATGGCAAAAGTAATAAATGTACGTGCCGCACTACCAACAACACCAGGAAAAGCGGAAAGGAAAAGCTCTCTCTCACACACACAAGCGTGTAGACTGGGATGTCTCGTGTCAATTTAGCAGGAAAAAAAAGAAATTCCCGCTGAAATATTGGTAAAATACCCTTAAAATATGTGAAATATAAATAAAATCTGTTAAATATAAATAGATAAATAATCCAAAAGCACAGCTAACTCCTGATTTGCTTTTGGTAAATTGCTTAAAACCCTATTTTCCTCTTAAGGGAATAAATGTTGTGTTGAAACTATAATTGCTAAGTTTAAAAGAAAACATAAATATTATTTATAAAACTGTATAAAAGGAATATCCTTTTCAGCAAGGGTATACAAATAAGGACACTTCCGTTTCTCTTCGCACATGTCACGATCGCGATGCATTCAGATGCAAGGATACGAGTGTGAGTTGCGAAACGGGAGTCCTGGGAAGCGAGTAAATGTAATAAAAATAAACTACGACTACCATGGAACCCAGCACCCGCCATATTTTTACCCATTCACATTTCGTATGCCATTTTCCCGGCACCCATCTCACCATGATTTTGTGTATTATGCGAATTCTTTTTCCTGGGCTCTTTCTTGGGGTGTCCTGCCCCCCAGAAAAGGGACCTGGAGGAGGCGGAGTCTGCGGCGACGGGTCGCGTTTGAAGTAGCTCTGGATTGTATAAAAGTAACCATAGCTACCATAATTTAATGAAAACATAATCTGCATTCAGAAAAAAAGAAGAAAATCGCAGTGCTAACGCCAAAGCCAAAACACAAGTCAAGTCCGCGAGTGGAGTGTCCTCGACAAAGAGCAGGATGCGGCAAGGATACACCGATATAAAATCGCATTAAATGGCGACAGGTCTGTGTGGCGGCTTCTTAGGAATTTATTTCGTTCCCGAGTTCCGCTTCTCGGATCAGATTGTATTACCAATCGAGGTAATGGATATAGCTGAAATTTGACTGCCTTGCAAGCTTTTTACTGCAATTGTAATACCCTGTTACGGTATAATAATGTAGCAACAGCTGGTACCAAAGTCAGGGTCATGAATAATTTATAATTTAGTTAGGATGTTAACTTTGAGTATACATATGTAGACATCTTCAATACAAATTTCTGCATCATTTGAAATTAAAATTAAGTAATGGGGTCCATAGCTATAAAGGAATTAATTGGAAAGCAAATGCATAGGCACATTTGATTCTAGACATAGGGCTGATCCCTGCTCTAGCATCAATATTATATAGTTGTAAAGATTAGGACTTACCCCAGGAAAACACATGCAGTGCATAGTTATATTCTTGAAGACTTCCATTTCCATCGTATCAGCGAAGTGAGCTTCTTCCTGGTTATCCAGTTCCTATTGCATTGGTCAGGTAATACATTTGGAGTCGAAGACACTATCACTATCACTATCACTACATATGTAAACAGTGGGGAGGCTCCGCGCATACTGAAGACAGTTCCGCTTCACTGGGCTCTATTTATAGTAAAGAGAAGGACAGAGAAAGTTAGAGCGAGAGCCAGAGAGCAAGAGGTAATTCTAGAAATATGCAGAGATAAGGAGAAAGGAATCTGCCTAGAGATACACAGTGAGAGATAGGCATACCGAAGAGGAGAGAGGCTGAGAGATAGATAGATAGAGAGCTAGAGGGAGGCGGACAGACGGACTTTGCTAGATCGACTCAGTTGTTTATGCTGATCAAGAATATAAATATTTTACATGGCCGGAAGTGCCTTAAATATATATATATCTATAATAACCTGCATCTTAATCTTAATTTTATAAATTTTTTACAGTTTTAGTGATGTTACCTCTTACAAAACTTTAAAACATTCAGTTCAGTTCGAATTCTTTTTTTCAAATGTTTGATTTTTAATTGCATGGCTAGATCGAAACATCATTGAATGCTGATCAAGAATATATATGGTTTATACCTTGCAAGGGTATAATAATGTAACAAAAGTTGACACCAATTCAGGATCAGTTTTGAAAGTTTTTATATTCATGAATAATTTATATTAAGCAGTTAACTTTGAGTATACGTTTGTAGATATTTTTTATACAACTTGCTGTATAATTTTAAATTAAAAATAAGTAATGAGCCGATGGCAATAAAGGAATAAATTGAAAAACAAATGCATAGACGGCACAGTTGATTCTAAACCTAGGGCTGATCCCAGCTATAGCTTCTATATTATATAATTGTCATGATTAAGACTTACCCTAGATGGACACATGCTTATCCTGTTCCGACATTGCTTTATTCCTTCCAGTGTAGTTATATTCTTGAAGACTTCAATTTTCATCTTATCAGCGAAGTGAGCTTCTTCCGGGTTTTCCAGATTGCATTAGTCAGGTAATACTTTTGGAGTCGGATGCAATCACTATCACTATCACTATCACTATCACTACATATGTAAACAGTGGAGAGGCTCCGCGCACACTGAAGCCAGTGCCGCCTCACTGGACTCTATTTATAGTAAAGAGAAGGATAGAGAAAGTTAGAGCGAGAGCGAGAGAGAAAGAAATATTTCTAGACTTAGGCAAAGCTAGAGAACGAGTTGTGTCTAGAGATGCACAGAGAGAGATAGGCATA
This sequence comes from Drosophila bunnanda, assembly GCA_035046265.1. NCBI lineage: Eukaryota > Metazoa > Arthropoda > Insecta > Diptera > Drosophilidae > Drosophila > Drosophila bunnanda. Next base: position 14,660,051 of record JAWNOB010000075.1, read on the forward strand.
CCGATAGAGAGAGAGGGTCAGCTGGATAGATAGAGAGCTAGAGAAAGGCGGACAGACGGGAATTGCTGGATCGACTAAGTAGTTGATGCTGATCAGAAATATATATATTTAAGTGGTCGGAAATCACTTCAATATATATACCTGTATCTACAATAACAAGTATTAATACAAAATGTAATCAAATGAATTCAGGGAGAGTTTACCAAAGCCTTCTCATTTTGTATATATATGTACGATGATCAGGAATCAAGATATGGCTTATTTTATGTATGAAAGCTTTATCTTATTTTGATGTATGTGAAAGTATTTAAATTAAATCAGTAACCAAGGAATCGGCTGTAAAAATCATTCAAATATCAAATGCAATGGGAAACTCACATAAATACTCAGTTTCTTTGAGCTCAATTTCAGGCAGTTCATATATTGCTTTAACTATCCGATCCGCGAGGCCATTGGCAAGTATCTGGTTACGTTTTATTTCCCTCCTTTCATTTTATTCAATTTTCCGTTTAATTTTTTCGCTGGCATTTCTTCGGATGATTCTCCGGCAGCTTCTTGTATTTGCGCGGATACGACCAACAACTTGAGCAGCGACTTGAGTAGCTGGCAGCAAAGTTACCTAGACAACTCCTTCAGGTCCGCGGAAAAGAAAATCGAGGGACTGCTGCTGCTGGCTAAATATGCTTTAGCCTTTGCAAAATCAGGAAGGCGCAAAGGACCAAGGACCACTTGTGAATACGCTTTGATGCGCGCGGCTGTGTGCGTGAGTGTGACTGATGTCGAGATGGTGCGTTTTTCCTCTTTTCCTTCTTATTGTTGGCGCGGGGATTTTTTTTGTGAATAGGTTGGGCCCTGCCTGGAATTATACCGAAACTCTCGCCATCCTTTTGTGCCTTGATATTTATTTATTTTGACTCGGCGCTCCGCGGCAGAGCTGCTCCTCAAGTATTTCGTGAGTAGCGCAAAATACGCGCGCGAAATGTAATAAAAACATTTTTTCCGGCGGCTGCAGCCAACATCTTATTCCTTTAGTATGCTGCAGTCGATTTCTAGTGGCGCCGCGGGCTCAACTTCTGGCTTTGAGCTACTGAACTCGCAGTGGCTGCTGCCAAAGTATCTACAAGAAATTTTTAATACATGCTCGCGACTCTCAGTGCGTGCGTTGGTTCACTGGCTTCACCCACTTAGAGGACAACACTCATCCGTCCTGTTGGCATCCATTTGATGTTGGCTTGGTTTTTTATCGGCAGCATAATGAAAAACATTCCAAGCACATGAACAAAAATATGCAATGCATTTTCGGATTATTCTGTGATTTTTCGGGTTCACGCGAAGCTACAGTTTTAAATACCGAATCGATGCGTTAAATTGCATTATTTTTGTATCAATCATCTTCAACCCATTGGTTTGACGTTTACCACAAGTCCTTGAAGTTGTTGCATCGGCTGGAGAACGTGTTGAATTTCGCCTTAAATATGTATTCGAAATTTGCATATTAAACGACTCCTGCTCGCCTGCTTGGCTGCTCATTTGCATTTGGCTTCCAGTTGGCTTTCAGTTGGCAACACCTTGGCCCGAAAGTCAATCTTCATCCGGCTGTAGCTACACATTCATTGTCTTGAACTACGCCCCTTTGGTGTCTGGCCTGTCAACTGGTTCTCACTCAGGACTCCGATCCTGGCGGTTCGCCTGCCAAAACCAGCCGGCAAAAGGCGACGATGAGCCGGAGGATTGGCACTGGGGACCACACACACAGATTCTCGTAGTTCCTGTTCGATTCGCCAGCTGTCGAGCTTTGCAATTCAAATTTCGTATGCCCGAATCGTGGGCGAGACCAGCCAGGACGAATCACTAAAGGCAAATTCAGATACAATTAATTTCAGGCGAGGCTACAAAATCACAAGGATTCGGGCAAAGGTTGCTCAAGTTTATTTCCTCCTTAACGTTATTTTATTTTAATCTAAGAAATTATATTTGATATTTGAAATTTATAATAGAATAGAAAGTATGACTTTCAAATAATTTGCGAATTTTCCAAGATATTTAATATATTTTAGGGTTCAATACAGAATCTATGAATTAATTTATACAAGTTTCTGCTCAGGTATCATTAAATAAGGTAATAGTTATAAACCACTGGCCAACCTAAAATATATTTCAGGTTGAGAGAATCGCACATTCAAATATCAAACTCATTTAAATTCTAAATATATTCTAAAAATCGAAATGGTTGTATGAGGGTCTATGTAAGTTAATTATAAACTTTGTCCCTGATGATAAAGTATCCAATTTACTTTGAATTACTCTGAGGCATAGTGTTCACTATGCACAATTTAAATAAACCTTTGGCATATTCCATATTAATTCTAATAAAAAAACCTGGCAAGGGAATTTTTCTCATTAGAACGTGGCCACACTTTGGGGTCCACTTGCAGGCCTATTAGAAACTCATTAGTCGTAGGACCCGGGCCAAGTTTGAACTAATAATGTGGTGGCTGAGTCCGTTGGCCATCGGCAGCTCAATTGAAAGAAATTTTCAATTTAACGGCAAAGTGTGCCCCGGGGCAATGGTGGCCTCCTGCGAGCCCACAGAGCGGCATGTGACGCCTAGCCCAGCCTGGCCTGGTTGAGTCGGCAGCCAAGTGGCCAATTACGTTTAGGAATCAGGATTCAGGATACAGGCCCCGGCACCGGGCACAAAACCAATCTCAATCTGTGGCATCAAGTAGACAAATATAGACTATTGTATGCCTATGCACGTAATGCATTCCCATCCTGTCTCCATTTGGCATTCAAAAACTGTGCGTCTGTGCGATTTTGACGCATATTTGCCTAGCCCCAGAGCCACCTCACCCACGTCCTTGCCTCAGCCATTGATAGTCACATTCGTGCACCGAGAGATGATTTAGTCCTAAGGATAGTTTTAAGGCAAGTGGCTTAAATGATGTTGCACAATCTATGGTAATAGGATTTAAAAACCTTAAGGTGAAACACCAAATTGATGAATTTATTTTCAAGACAACCTATTGATATTTTAATATAATATTTAAGTATATGATACTTCTTTGTGATACTTTTCTTTCTGTGCACATTTGTATCTGTGCAAGGCAGCAGCAGGCTGAAATGCACAATTGCTTCATTTTGCAAAAGGATTTTATTAAACCCGAACCCAACTGAAGTTGAAACCGAAGCAAAGTGTTGGTCGATAAAGGCAAGTGCCAGGCTATGTTCGGTGTGGGGAAGTGAGTGTCCTGGCAGCCTTTTGCCAGCTTCGCCAGCATCCCAGGCAATCGAAGTCGATTTGTGTGTGCGTGTGTCTGCGCCTGTTTGCGTAGTTATGGTAAATATTCATATTTGTAGCGTGTGCGCAATGTGTTGAAATTAGCATTTATGAATTTTGTGCCAAATGTCGAACTCAAACACTTACGTGGCACGCACGTACACACGCATATAGCAGTCCCAGCCGCAACTACATTGAATGACTCGTCCTTCTCATTTAGTCCCCGCCGCTTCCGTCGTCGTCCTTTTCGGCCTCTGTATGTATTATGCGAGAGATTCCTGGTTATGGCTTTGTGGCTTTCTGGGCCAGCGGCTCACAGTCATTGGCCGTCCATTTGCATTTAGATTGCGGGGCCCAGGAAAGCCAAAGCTTCCCAAAAACCCCTTGGCCCACCAACTCAATGATGGCAAACAACTGCCACAAGTGACTTCTTTGAACTGTTCGGCCAGGAGAAGGCCACCGAGTGACATCTGCTGCTCGACAATTTGTGTGCGGTCCTCTGTGTGTTCCTGGGCACCGATTTACATAATTATAAGTGAAAAGTTCGCTGCAAAGAATCTCCGTTTCCCATGGTTTCACATGCAATATTGCCGAATAGTTTCTTTCTCTCTGTAAAAAACAGTAGGTATTGTTCTTCAAAGTAATTATGTGGCATAAACTAAAGTTTCCTATTTTTGGTGCTTTTTAAAATATAAAATATCTTTAATTGACTCTTAAAAATCCCCAAAGAATAGTTTGATTTCAAGTATTTATTAAGGATACATATAACAGAAATTAAAATTGTTTTATTTTCTAAAACGTATCTAAATCTTTTAAGTGGATCACTTAATGATTTTGTTCCAATAAAGGAATATAATATATTCCCACGCATTTTGCCAGGATTGTTTTTAACATTTTTCACCCAAAATCCAATTCATTTTGTGGCCACTTTAGCCTTTGTCAACACATGCGCCCTAAGAAAATAAAATGAAAATGCACATTTATTTTTGCGAATTGAGTATGGTTTACTGTGTGCGATTTGTCCCTCTTTGCGGAATGGTATTATGATGCCCTTTTATGTGGGCCTTAAATTGATTTTTGATTTTTATTGTTTACATAAAGTGCTGCTGGCAAATATTACGAGCTGGAAATCCATAAGTACCATATGAAAAATCATCTTTTGTCAATGATTTGCCAAACTGATTCAATTTTAAAAGCCTGTCCTCGGGTGATTTTCCCATAATAATCATTGTGCGATTTTCCGGACATTTGTTGTGAGTCCTCCAATGGGTGTTTGATTTGGAAAAAATTTGGTTTTAAGATTTTTATGCTTAAAGTTTTTAAATATCAAGTAAGAAACCGTTTTTTCTAATTTGAATTTAAGGTTTACTTTAAAAGGAAATTGTTTGTAAATTGAATAGATTTATTTAATAGGAAAATGGTATAATAAACACTCCTAATTTAAAATGATTTTTCATTAAAATCAAAGATAATAAGGAAAGTAATTTAAAGTATATGTATTTAGAAAATGAAATATACACAGTTTCCTGAAAGAGCATTTCAAATCCTACACTGCCCATCGCTGACACGACAATTAATTATGCAATTTTCACGTGTAAAAGCGGAAACAGATCATTGAGCAAGGAGCAAGTAGTAACGGGATTGGCAAGGACCTTGCAGGACTTACGACTTGGAAGGACTTTACGTCCATTCGTTAGGGCAATTCCGTCCTTTCTTTTTTGACGGTCCTTGCACTTGTTTGGCCTTGTCCGCTTTTGATTAATGATGCGGACACAGACTCTGGAACTGGATCTCTTTTTTACGTGCTACGTTAATGCGTGTATCTGAAAACGACTTACATGCTTCCTGCAGAAGGACATGGTCATGGGGTGGGTGAGGATTCGGCAGCGGTGGTGGGCTCTGTGCCGGAAAAACTATGTGGTGGTTGAGACCCTGCTCATTGTTTGCCTACTTTGCCGCTTTTGCGAACCCCTGCCTTTGGGTTATCCTTGGCCGTATCGGTGTCGCGATTGGGGTTTAATCTGGTTAGCGGTCCTGATGACGATGACGACAGCCCGGGGAATTCGGATGGAGAACCGGAGACGGTGACGTTTAAGCACAATTGCTGTGGCTAATGTGACACATATTGTGACAAATTGCATGAACTTGTTCCAAGCCTCGGAGGGGTGTTTGCTCCTTGGCGGGGTTGCTTTCGCCAGGATTTGTTTAAACACGTGTTGCAGTTCCTGTAAAATCAATTAGCCACCGATGGCCCAAGTGTTTTCTATTCAAGTCCTAGGCAAAACTATGGTTAAAAGGTTCGAATTCTAAAATTGTGTTCATTATGCTTGTAATGTATATTAAATCTATTAGTTGCTGATCTATAAGTTGTTCCTAAATATCAAGAAAGTTCATGTTCATACAATTAGATTTGATATTTATCTAGAACAATTTTTGGCTTACGAAACCTAAGGGTTTATGTTAAAATTTTGAGATAATTAATAATACTATTCTATTTTAAATTATATTTAATTGTGTATTATAATCCTTGCTATTTTTTATTAACTTCGAGATCTCTATTAGTATACCCCTCTTTATAAAATATTTGACTAAAACCTCCCAAAAATTTCTAATAAATCGGTTTGCACTAAATTATTTTAAATAAATAAATAAAATAATATTTTATAACTTCAAAATATATGTTTTTGTAGGTAATGGTAATGGTTTTAACTTGTCTCGGTTGAATGAGGATACAAAAAGGATATATTTTAAAGGAAAATATCTTAAAATAAATGTCTAAAGGACATGCTGATATAGCTTATCCTCGTTAAACAATTAAGATTATGGAACAGGGGTCACAGCAAGACGACTAGAAATTCAGGAAATGGGTCCGTAATCGTGGGGAGGTCACGGCAGGATACGAATACGTCTCCAGATCCGGATCCGGATCCAAACACGGCCCTTTGAACTATGCCTGACGAATTGGTATGTTACGCCCATTCCAGTTCCACTTCCACCATCAGTGCCGCCCGCCGGGGTTGCGACTGCTGTGGCAAATGCTTTGTGCCTGTCAACCGAGCGGAACTAATTTCCAGGACTGCACCTGCAGGGCCAGCCTTCGTCCTTGCCAAATGGTGGATGTTGCGCAAGTGCCGCCAAACCGGAACAGGAATGAGGATTGCCCTACTTAGGGCGGGGTGTTTAAATTCGATTGCTAGCACATTAACATTCTTTTATTTTACAAGGTCTAATTTTGATTTTGGCTTAAAATTCGAATTCGGCCAGACTAGTGATCCGTGGAGTCCTTGACGCCACACTCGCCGTATGCTTGCAGTTCCTCTGGCCGGAAGTAGGAGCTCTGCATGCTGTATAGCCGATCGATCGGATTGATCATCGGAGTCTGGGCAAAGGGTCCCATCAGCTGCTGGAAGGTGGCATAGCTCAGGCCCAGAATCGTGTTCAGTATGGGCTCGCTGTTCTTGTTGCAGTTCTCTGTGGGTTCGGTTTAGTTCAGTTTTTTCCGATGACCTCCAGCCTGTGACCTTTAAGGAATACCTACCCTTGTTGGTCTCCATGCAGTTGAAGGGCACTTGCTCCTGCTCGTCCTTGATGGTGCAGCGCATCCGGTTCAGTCCGTCGGAGGCCGCGGAGTACGGCGACTCCAGCTGCGACTCGCTATCGCTGTGCGCCTCGTCCTTGATCTTCGTGGCCAGGCTGCTGTCCAGAGACTCCTGTGAGTCCTGCGAGTCGCTGGCTCCCTTGCTGGGCGGCTCCTGCTTGGCCTTCTTCTGTATTTTCTTGACCTTTGCTCGCTGGTTCTGAAACCACACCTGAACAAGAAGCAGAATCCAAAGAAAATTGGAAATTTAAATATTTTTTCCTGTAATGTAATAATTAAATATTAACCTGCACGATCCTTAGGCTTAAACCAGTCTCCTTGGCCAGGTTCTCTCTCACTTTGCGACAGGGCTTGGGCGACACCTCAAAGGAGGCCTTGAAGGCTCGCCTCTGTTGGGTGTTCAGTATGGTCCTTGGTCTCTTGGGTCCGCGTCTACCGTCCAGCTTGGGCGGAAAGAGCTCATCTCCGTAGAAGTCTAATCGTTGGGATCGTTTACTTAATCATTTTCAGTTGGGGTATCCTTTAGCTCACCGTATCCTTGCAGCATCTCCACCTCCTTCTCGTAGTCAAAGCGGCAGAAGAGTTGTCCCTGCTTGACCACATACTGCTCCCCCTTCTTCAGCAGGGCTCCACAGACCACGCAGGCAAAGCACTTCAGGTGGAAGACATTCTCGTGGCACCTCATCACGAGCTCATCGGCGGCGATTTTGTGGCCACAGCCAAGGCAACGATTGCGGATGTAGAGTCTGCGGTGGCATAAAATAACTTGTTAATTTTAAATATATTTCTGGCAAATATAATAAAGAAATAATATAAGAAATAAATACGAAGTGATACCGATTTCCTCCCAGAGGTCACTTGACAGTCATCTGGGCCCGGGGGTGGGCACTCACCTCTCGTAGTCGAGGCGGCAGTAGAGCTTGCCCTCCCTCGCGTAGCAGGAGTGAACCAGGTGCAGCGAGCAGGCGGTGCACTTGAGGCAGCCCTCGTGGAAGGAGTTCTCCACCACGCGCATGATGTAGCGATCACAAATTGGCTGGCAGCAGTGGGCACACTGGCTCGTCGGCGCCGGATGGGGAGGCCCAAGGCCCAAGCCGAGAAGCTCCAGACCCAGTCCCTGGCCTGAACCTGAAACCGGAATCGCCTGCGGTGTGTTGGCTGCCGATGGAGGTGCTGCTGGCGTCGCAAAGCTGTCCATCCCATTGAGGCTGCATTCGCCCAAGGTGATGCGGTTGCAGAGAGGGGGTCCGGGTCCGGGTCCGGCTCCAGGGCCCGGCATCTGACCCATACCCTGTTGCGGCTGATGTTGCTTGTTTATGGCGTTGTTGCTGCTGCTGCTGTTGCTGTTGTGGTTGCTGCAACTTCCGTTGACATTTCTGCTGACTGACGCCATTTTGTCATTGTGTCCGGCCTTGCCACTGCTCGTAGTCCTTCCTGTGGCAGCTGCTCCTACTCCAGCTCCAGCTCCTCCGCCTGCTGCCGATGTTACTGGTGTTGTTAACATGCGTTCATTTCCGTTCAACAGCAGTTGATTGAGGCCCCCGGCCTGCGGCTGTCCTGCCACAGATCCTCCTCCTGCTCCTGCTCCTGCTCCTACTCCAGTTCCGGCTGCCAGTTGCTGTTGCTGCTGCTGTTGACATTTTATGTCCATTGGAACTATTTTGGTTTTGCGGTCGTGTCGTGCGTCCAGCCCCCGAGTACATGCAAATGAGAAACATTTCAGATATTTTTATTTTCACTCTCCGGCATGCACATTGCGGCCGGCGTGGAGCGGCCTTTTTGCCTCAAATTTACAACTATAGGTCCGGAAAAAGGGATTTGTATTTGCGGTCCACGGTCACCCCGGCGATATAAACCGAAGCCGAGCCAATGTCCAGCTGCTGACTGGTCTGTTTCGAGTTGTAGTAAATTTGTGGTTTTGCAATTATTGAAATGACTGTCCCTCCAGCACATATAGCGAATGTATCTGGGTGTGTGTGCTGCACTGCACTCGAAATTCCCCGAAATGCCATGCAAAATGGCGAGTAAAAAAGCCACACAGCCAACGCTGCGTATGCGTGATGTGCGATGTGCGATGTGCGTATGTGCGATTGTTCATGTTGGTGGCAAAAAATTACTGTACATTTGCGGTGCTGACTGGGTTGGCTTTTTGTGCCTTGTTGTCTCAATTTATGGCAAATTGCTGAAATTTCACCGTAATTTGTTTCCCCGGCTTCTTGTTCGGTTTTTCACATGTTTCCGTTCGGAGTGTTTGTGTATGCGTTTGTCATTCCGCAACTGAGTGATTTAAATGTGTGCGTAATTTCATTAAATTTTTCGAAACAAACATTATAACTGGCATGCCAATTTATGCCAGAAATATGCCCAGAATGTTTAAGTGTTTCAACGTCATCGTTGCGGGGTAACAACACTCTGCTACACCTCTTACACTGATTGACGTAAAACCGATTTATGCAGTTATGGTTTTATTTATTCTGGTTTTCTATGTGGTAAACAAATGTGAAAAAAGTAGATTTCAGTTGTGAGTGAATTCAATTCGAGTTAATTTAATTGCCGTTTCACTGACCAGGTTAAACAAATGTGTTAAGAAGAAAAAAAATGTAACCTGGAAAAGGGTAAGCTAAAAAAAGTTATTTCTTTGAACGTTAATTAAGATATTTCTGGATAAAATTAAACGTATGATTTCTGCTTATGTGCTTTGTAAGTTTTTTTCTAGCATTTAATATTTATATAAAACTTTATTGATTTTTATATATAACAAACTCGTTTCTTCAAAATGTAGTACAATACTTTCGTTCATTTTAATTAATTAAACGAAGATACCCATAAGTTCTTCTCTATATTGAACCTCTTGGAAATGAAATGTGAATTATGTCAACTATCAAACTGAGATAAATCTCTTTCTGTTATCTGAACAGATGGAGTGACTTTGGATTAAAAAGAAATACTTGTCAATATATAGTTCGTAGTAACTACGGCCTCCTGCAGGCTGTCACATACTCGCCTGCTCCTGCTCCTGCTCCTATACTATTATCCTTGTTCCCCGACTAACCTTAACTTCTGACACTTGGAAGCGATTTACTAAGGAGTGCCGCTGAATAATCCGCTCAGCTGCCACACCTGTTACACTTTTTGTGCTCCGTCATTCGCCGTCATTTGATGTTCGAGTATGAGTGTATTCCGACATGTTTGCCGGACATGCCTGGGCGAAGGATTCAAGGATTTGCGAGGCGGACAAGTGCAACGCCGACATTGATAGTCAGACCACTGCCCCTTGCCCCCGCCCTAATTAGATTCTAATGTGCAGCAGAACCGAGGGGCGGGTTAAGGGTGGCCCTGCTTATAACTAGATTATGAACGAATTTCATTGAACCGGGGGCAGAGGCAGCATTTAAATGAATCAACAGGGAGGATTTCCACCCTTTGCAGAAAATATGCTTTTGCTTACCAACTGGAAGGGGATGAGGCCTTACAGGCTCACGACGTTGGTTTCAGCGGCTGGCGGCATATGTTGGCAGTCGGCGGAAACCCTTGCCAGGATGCTGGGATGCCCGGCTGCCGCTCTGCCAGGATGCTGTGTGCTGCCACCGTTCCGAGTCGCAATCCGCTGTCAGTTGGCAGCAGCTCTTCGCAGCAGCAACTGACAGCGTTTTATTTAATCGGATTTGGGCGCACAATGAAGTTATGGTGCCGTTTTGTTGTGCCAGCAATCGCAGCATAAATGCTTTGTTTTGGCCTAATCTCTGACAGAAGTCAAAATTTGCCTTGCACTGGAAAATATGTTGAAATTTTCACTGGCCTTTAGCCAGTGGAACTCGAGTGTTTCCGGTTTGGATTGAAGGCGTTTGTGCCAATGGTATTATGCATATTTTGCACAAATGGTGTTGGCTTTATATCTGCAGAAGCAGATTACAATCGAAGTGACGATATTGGAGTTTTGAAATATTTTAATTCATTGACTTCATTCAAGTGAATTTAATATATGTGTGTTAGAGAAACAAATGTTAAAGATTTCTGAAGTATTTTAAGAGTTTCGGTGTTCATTGATGTGTTGTCATTTTTTTCGACTGGTTAAAGCAATTTTAAACAGAATCATTATTAAAAACAATAAGATTTATATTTAAGCCTAACTGAAAGAATTAAAATAAATTCTATATTGGTATTTTAGAACCATAAACTTATTGTACAGCTTTTTGTTTGTTTAGGTGTTTGGATAATTCTTTCTGCATTTCTCCTTAATATAAGGTTCAATGAATTCCCTAAAAAAACAATAAATCACTTTCATTTGTAACATTTGTCTTATGAACTGTAATTTTATATTGTTTACGTGTATAATTAAAATATTTATTTAAAGGAAAAATGTTACATGAACACATTAACTGTATATTGTTGTGTAAGTAATTATATTGTTATGCAACAGGGACCACAAACCACGGTTATATCACTTAAAATAATAAGTTAGGCATCATTTAGAATAGCTTTTTAAGATGTTAAAATAGTTCCTTTATATAGTTGAATGCCGTCGGCTTTTATTACTCTTGGGGCATGGAAAAGCCGACGGCATTTGAGTGTTTTTTTTTTGGGAAATTCACAACCGCCGAGTCCCTCCATACTCACACATTCCGATCTGCATGGGATGCTGCTCGTCGATCATGTTGGAATCGTTCGCCTTTCAATAGGGAAACTATATTTGTATATATAAATTCACGTTCACAGACTTTTACATAATTTTCGCGAGCGTTTTCTACTAGGTATCTCGACGAATGCCTTGGCAACAACTGTTTCGGGAGACACACATGGCAGACTCGGACGCTGGCCGTGATTGCAATTGGGATCCGTGTTGTGGCGGCCAGTATCGGACTCCTCTGACCTGGCCCTGTTACGAAACGCGATGCTTGAATGATTACGGACCTCTGATGTTAATGAAATTTGTTAAAAATCATTTGCTCTTCTTGGGCAAATGCACAGGCATCTGATGCTGGCTGCTGGCGAGGAAATTCTCTCCATTTTGGAGGAGAAATGGAAATGGCCAACGTGTTTCTGTGTGCGTGTGCGCCATTTTAGCCATTTGGGGAGCGTTTCCGGTGTGCTCCGCACCATCCCTTGGCGAAAGGTTGAGAGCCAGCCATTTGGCTTCCCCAGCTTTTGAGATTTGGCGCATGCGTTGCGCCATCGGACTTCGTATCCTGCGAGTCGGCGGCGAGTCCTGTGGGCGCTACCGAGTTGTTTTGCCTTTGTTTTTTTGCAGCTCTGACTTTTGTCTTTGTCTTTGCTCGTGGGGCTCGTTCGGTCGTTTTTATTTGTTTTGTTGTACTATACGTATTTTGTATTGACAAAAGGATGTTTGGCTCGGCGATTCCTTGCTTGCTTTGTCGCCTCAGCAACAACATCCCCCGAAAGGGACTCGCTGGCCGCCCTATCATCTCTATGGCTGGAATTTTGTTTTCTTTTTTTTCTTCTCTGCTTTTCTGCTGGCTACGATTTTATTCGCTTGTACATTTTAAATTTATTGATTTTCGATGCCATAGAATGGTCTAAAATTAAAGGCAACCCGGCAGTTTCCTGGCTTTAATTAAGGAGCGGTCCTGTTAATGACGCCTACCCTTTAAACTTGGCCCAGGCGCATTTTTGGTCTATTAAGCGAACGCGCCAAACTTTAATGTCTAAGCACTTGCCGGCTGACTGCATGTCTAGCTACGAGATGCCAGATGAGGACTTGTCTGGCCCGAACTCCGGCCTTCTGGCTTTGGCTCCTGGCTTGGCCCCTTGGGTCGGCTGTTTTCCGACGAAAATTCCCGGAAAGTTTCGTAAACGCGAACGTGTTACTCACAATTAGTGTGCGGGCGGACCATTTAACTGCCAGCCACCTTTCCCCAGATCCCTGGACTCCCTCTCCCTTCCCCGATGATGATAATAATTATGTGCGGTAATCTTTGCGATTCATAATCGGCTACATGGAACCTGGGGATGTGCTGGGAATTTAAAGTACAATAAAGCCACATTAAATACTTGATCCTTTTGGATAACAAAACTGTGCGCTTTGGGCTTATATAGCCTTGTGGATTTTTACATGGTTTATAAATAGATTGCTAATAAATTAATAAAGGTGGATATTAGGTTTATTTGGGTTCCTAAGGAACCTTTTGGGGGATGTTGCTAATAAACAATAAATAAAATTTTAATGACAAGACTTTAAGATGTAAAATGAGGTGTGTTTTAAATGTGATTAATGTCTACAACTTAGCTACTACTAACCTAGTGCCAACTTTAATAAAACATATTGGGTTTTCCTTAAAAATAGTCAAAAATTAAACAATTGACAAACATTTCCTTCACGGCTGGACATTTGCTGTTATTTTGTGTTCTTTTTCAGATTTTGTAAATTTCGAAATAGAGCAAGTCCTGGCCTGACACATCCACCTCCCCCGCTGCCGCGACTAAACTTTTGGCACTTTGTCTGCTCGCAGCCTAGACATGGCAGCCCAAGGGCGGCTTGCGAGTTCCTCGAGCACCCACTCCCAGGCCTCGATCCCTATCGAAGGAGCTCCTTGCCACCCCCATTCCGTTCCCCATGTCATCGTCTGTCAGGGGCGCTGGGTTCGCATACCGCTCGACATTTGCAATTGGCTGCTGCTAAAGACAAAGATTAATTTGGGTCACTGTGCTGCCGCCGCCACTCCGATATCGGGCTGCCAGTCGGGGCCAGGGGCCAGGGGCTTGGGGCTTGTAGGTTCGAGTGCTGCAACTATACATACGTATGGGAATTATGCGCGTGCCTTTTGTTTGAATGAATATGCAGGATGCATAGGGAAGTGCCAGGCGGAGGCGGGGACGTGGCGCTGGGGAGATGCATGTGCGAACGGCGGCGGGACTTTGGCGGCGTGCGGCGGAAACTGAAATTGTTCGGGGTTAATTAAACACGACATGTGTGGCATTGCATGCATTTGTGCGGGGGGCACGAGAGGCGCTCGCCGCTGGCATGGGGCCCTGGTGACCCGTAAGTGGGAACCCCGCCGAACTGTGAACCGTGCATAGGGGGCCCGAACGCGCTAATCAATGCGCCATAATAGACAAATTGCCCGCCGCCCTCGATTCGAGTTCATTACGTTCGAATTGCCAGCGCGTCGATGCGTTTATGAAGTTTCACTTTTCCAACAAATGCAATGCCGCACAAAAGGCGGAAAACTGATTTACGAGCTGCTAACTGAATGCCTTTTTTTGGCTCTAATACTAATTCTAGCGACAAAGGGATGTAAATGGATAATGTATTTTTATCTTTCTGTATTATGCATTTTTGCGATTTGTTTTTAAAACAATAAACTCACCAATATACTGCCTCTCCATCTTTATAACTTAGTGTTTTTCTCTATGTCTCTCTATCTCTCGGTTTCTCGGTCTCTCGGTCTCTCGGTCCCTCTGCCTCTCGGTCTCTCGATCTCTCGATCTGTCGGTTTCTCGGTCTCTATTATTGTATTTCTAGTAATATCTTTTTCCCTATCTCTGTCTATCTCTAGAAATATCTATTTTACTCTCACTCTCACTTTCTCTGTTATTCTCCGTACTCGAAGACTATGAGTACAGGTACAGCCGTCGCACCGACTCAATTTGTCTGCCGCCACCTCATTGTTTACATCTATAGTGATAGTGGTAGTAAAGAAGAAGAAGCTCACTTCGCTGATAAGAAGATAATAAAAGTCTTCAAGAATATAACTCTATACTAAAGGGAATTAAGTAATTCCTAATCATTTGCATTTGTTTTCCAATTAATGCCTTTATTACCATGGACCCCATTATTTAATTTTAACTTAAAATGATGCAGCAATTTGTATTAAAGATATCTACAAACGTATAACTCAAAGTTAGCATCCTAACTAAATAATAAATTATTAACATATATAGATTTCTTTCCCTTACGATAGTTTCAAAACTGACCCTGACTTTGGTGCCAACTTTTGCTACATTATTATACCCTTGCAGAGTATTATAATTTCAGTAAAAAGCTTCCAAAGCAGTGAAGCAGTCATTTTCGACCCAAAAAACCATATATATTCTTGATCAGCATTCAAAGCTGAGTCAATCTAGCCATGTCCGATTGAAAAATAAATTTTTCAAAATTTTTCAAAATTTGAAAATTTGATAAGGGGTTACATCGTTAAAAATTTCAAAAAATAGCAAAAATTTGAATTTTTAAAATTTGTAAACTCAGTATGCAGTTTGGTTAGCCCTACAAAAACTAGTAAAGAAAAGCTTTCCGAATTGAAATTAATGCATTTTTGGCTTAGTTATGAAAACTTTGATTTACCAAGAAAATGATCGATTTAATGTATCTACAATAGATATTTTATGGTTTTCTTGTACTTATACTATGACAAGAAAGCCTATAATAGCCAAAAATATATATATATCATAATTTTTAATTATTTCTTATTGTTTTGATTTAGTTATTAGCTGAAATTTAAGAACTTTAGCATTATTAAAAAATTTACAAAACATAAAATGATTTTACTATTATTAATATTTCATAATGATAAATATTTATATTTAACCAATTTCGTAATATTTTGTATTTCAAATATTTTTGGTACCTCACAAGTTCTATGTGAATAATTAGATAATGAGATCTTACCAAGCAAAGTAAAGCTTAAATTATCGGATATCTAAAAATTAAACCCATTCGACTGTATACCCCTTTTTTGTATGATATTTATTTCCGGAAATGCAATCGTGATTTATAATTTATTTAACCACCTCGCAACAGGAATATTATAACCAATTGATAGGAACAAATTGCGAATGCATACCGTAAATGATAAATGTATGCGCCTCCGCTTTTCCGCTTTTCCAGAAAAGGAAGAGGGGAGAAGCTGGAGAGCTGCATTTGTATGCAGGAAAAGCCGCCCCATAAATGTCCTCACATACGAGGACATAACCCGCGAGGATCTGAGTCTCCCGCTGCTCTGACCTGTTGAGCCAATCGGACTGACGGGGATAAAAAATAATACACAAATATGTATTTATTTATATGTGGCCCAAGGAGGCCCAGGCGGCCCTCGGCAAACGCAGAATGAATAAAATATTTGGCATTACAAATTGTTGCGATTTTTCGTTGGCCGTTGGCCCCGAAGGGATGTGGATGCGATTGCGGATGCGGATGCGGATGAGGATGTTGTGTGCCCAGTGGGTGGTGGTGTGCTGGGATGTGGACGAAAGTGTGGCAACAAAGTAACGCTGAATTATGCGTTGACCAGGAGCAGGGACCCAGTGCCGGCAGCGTCCTGGCGACAGGCCTAAAAAATAAATAAAACAATTTACCTCAAGGCGTAATAAAAGTTCATGGCTGACAGTACAACGCCCAGGGAAAAGAGGACCAAGCTGGAAGGATGTTGTGTTTGTCCCCACCTACAGTGTGCAAAAAAGCGCCGGTCGAAGTGACACAATAATCTTTGAGCCTATTTTTATAAACCCAAGGGTTCAGTTAATCTCAGTCAACTGTTGTCGGTGTTAAACTAGAGGAATTGTGAAAAATTGAGATTGCCTTTGGCTTGAAATTAAGCCACTAATAATAAATACCAAATAAAGAGAAAGAGTGGCGTAAATCGTTGTCTTATAAATATAAATTTGTTAAACATATTCTTTGTAGCATATACAATTATTTAACTCAGCTGCTTATAATTCCCCCAGGAAAATCTAAACTAAGCTGCTCAAAATTTCTGAAAGTGCACTTGCTCACAAAACAAATTCGCAGCCAGGCCGAGTCAATATTTGACGGCCATTTTCGGCTGTTTTTCCAATAACCATTAAGGGGGATAGCTGATAGCAGAATGGCTCGGAATGGCGAGCATTTGGCTCACAGTTGGGCACAGCGGGTTAAAACAAATAGTTGGCTGCACTACAAATACAGGACTTCCTCCGAGCAACGCCTCAATGATATCGCACCGTATTGGGAACAGGGAAAATGGTCTCTAGTCGCAATGGGATCCCGCTGGCTCCCAGCAGGCGGCTTACATGGATCTGAGTTGGCATCTATTTCACAATACTTTAAAGCCTGTCGCCTTACGCCCCATTCCGGCCAAGCCAAGTCTTTGTGTCGGGGAAGCTGACGTCTCCAGCTTCCACCATCTCGCAGAAATTCCAAATCCGCTCTTAAGGGATTTGTGCATCATCGTTCTGTGCGCTGCGCTGCGCTCATCATCGTCAGGATAGTCGGGGAGGCAGGACCAAGCTTTTGGCATCAGATTGAGGCGTCAGCATTGTGCTCCTTTTATGCGGCTCACTCTTTTCATATTACACGGCATTTGGCTATGACGGACATTCAAATCTTTTCAGCTGAAAACTGTTTGCTGATTGCGCCTTTTCCATTGTGGTGTCCAGGGAGTGATTCCGGGGAATGTGGGCTCTTCAAGGAGATTTATTGTGAAAATCTGCTTAATTCAGGGCATATTTTTAGCTCTCTGAAATGTAGGGAAATACGCAGGAAAAATGCCAAGGTATATAATAGAATAAGCAACGAAATGGAGAAGCCACAATTAAAAGAACTATAAGTTAGCGAAAACCTGATATTCTTTCTTACTATCAGAAAAAATAAATATATATCTCTGAACGTTAAGGAATAAAATATGAACAATGAATATTTAAAGGCACAACCTGAGCTCTGGCTAATATCCAAGGACGCACTTGATCCGAAAAGAAACTTTAAAGGGGCTGCCTGACTGGCTACTGTTTGCAAATGGATCAAGGATATTTACCAGAGGCACGAGCTAGATATTCCTGAGAAATGTAAACAGCGCAAAATGCAAACAGTTCAAATCAAATAGCACACAAACAGCACAGAGTGAGGGCAGGGAAAAAAGCAATGCACATCCATATCCACATCCATTCAACTTCTGAACATGCGAGCGAACATTTCTGCAAACAAGCTCCGGAGCGGAGGCGGAGACGGAGGGTGGAGGGTGGAAAATGAGCAAACGACTAACCTAAGGACAACAAAATAAACATTTTGAACTCGACTGAAGCGCCAGCCAGCCCCAAGGACACTTGGAGCCAGCCTCCCCGCCCCAGGCCCAGGCCCAGACCCAGGCCAGAACGGTCATTGGGTGGCGGACTTGGCAGGAAGGGAGCTGCTCTCCGGGGCTGAAACGATTCCGTACGAATCCCCCCAAAGGCTAAGCGCAAATATTACAAGCATTATATGAATGTCTATGCTTATGCAAGTGGCAGTGTGTATATGTGTCCATGTATTTAGACGCCAGCAACATGCTGAGCCAACAGCAGCAGCGGGAATGGCCCGAATGGATGGGGGGCCAAATCCGGCCAGGCACAAAATCCGAGTCAGCACTTTCGGAGCAGCCACCGAGCACGCTGGTGCAGCCGTGTCCGGGGCCCATAGCTCGTGCTCGTGCTCTCCTCCGCAGCTCCATCTTTGAGGCTCAGCAAGTCATCAGCACACATAAAGCTGGCAAGATTATGTGGCCCACGGCGGTGGCTGCCGCACCCATTCCATGCACTCGCAGAAAATAGTGCAGCAATTTGGTAGGTTTTAAATGCTTCAAATTTTAAATTCAACAAATCAAATTAATCACACGTATTTTTATAATTATTAATCATCATTCGGATATAGTTTTGAAGTCAAAGTTATAGGCATCTTAGATTTAAATTAGCTGTATTTCTCTTTAAAACAATTTATAGTTTACATTGATTAAAATTTTATATGGAATATATTACAAATATTTGATATTATTATAATTATTAATTATTTAATATAATATATCGTTTTTTCAGCTAATATTTTATTTATTTGAGGTCATTTTCATTCTTTAGAACCTTTTATAAACAAAGTTTTTTTTAGAATGAAAAGCACAACAAAATCTGAATAGCTTTGATTGTCTTCTTACTTTAGCATTAGCTTAGAACTTTAAACAAACTATGGGTACGAAATATTAACAATATATATAATTAATATTTATTATAATTAAACCATTTTTCTCTCAGTGGCGACAGCCAGTAGTCAGCAGGCAGCGGAAGTGATGTGATGCATGGGGTGCGGTCTGCCGGGAGCTTGGGACCAGAGTTACGGTTTGGTTTGGCTTGGTTTGGTTTGGGTTCGGGACTCGGGGACTTCGGACGCAGGACTCAGGACTCAGGACTCTGGGATTCAGGGACTCTGGGACTCTGGGCTCGGTGGATCCGTCTGTTGGGCCGTCAGGTTGTTGGGATGCCGGGCTGTCGCTGCGGTATTAGACGACAATAGCTTGCCTTTTTGCGCTCGCAGCCCGTGACGTTTGACGCCATGTTTGATGGATGAAAAAGCCATTGATGTTACCAGCTGGGGTGCAAAGGTTGTGCGAGTGTGCTTGGGGGTGTGTGTGTGCTGGGTGGCCTTTGTTCCTCTGTGTGTGTGTGGGTGTGTGTGTGGCTGGTTAGACGCTCTAACGGTTCCCCAGCACCATGGCGTATGCAAAGATGGCGCAATAGACGTGAAGTAACCGCCTCCTGCGGCGTAACTAAATCCTTTTGGATTTGGCCAAGCCGGCAACAGTTTTGAGCTGCGTGTGTTTAATGCGCATTTTATGAGTGAGGAAAGCCGGGGGAAAATGGGAAATGGAAAATCCCCAAGCCCGCCCGCGGAGGAGTGGCATGGCAGAGGGCCTTAAAGTGCAAATGGGCGTGTTAAAGCTCGTGGCCTTTGCACCTGGGGGTTAGCAGTTCAGCTAACTGCATGCTGTTGCCAAAAACGGTTGACATTTGGCCAAATTTTTCCCCCCACTCCGAGAGCTCGGAACCGAGCAGCATCCTGGACAGACCATGGGAACCCACCTGGCATTAGCATAATTTTGCATAGCTGGCACTTTGGCTTTGTGGCGCATATTTCACACAAGTGCTGCATATTTTTGGGGACCACTTAAAACGCAAAATGAAGTCGCAGCTTAGGGCTCTTCCAAGGACCTTAGCTTCATGCAAATCCTACGTGAGAAATGCGCGTATTAATAAATGTGCCGAAAGGCGTCCATTCCGTCAAACATTCATTTGGGTGTGCACTGTGAATATCTTTGTAACTAACTAATTATGTAAGAATTTTGAAGTTTTTATAAAATGTTGATAATATATTAAAGTAAATAATTCAACAGTAGAAAATCTATACATCAAACCAGAACGAAAGTTTTGGTTAATACAATTGATTATAATTTGTTAATACCAAAGTGTTTACGGCAATTTAAAATATCTAAATATTTACTAGAGAACAACATAGTCACGTTAAATTTTCCTGTAAAATATTTACAAATAAAGCAAGTTTTTATTTTTTAATGAAGATACTCTTAAAAGGCTTTGGGCTTACACAATAAGTAATTACAATTTCCATTTCACCCAACTAAATATTTTCTAATATTTTTTAAAGTTCTAAAATCCAAAAAAGTTAAATTTGTCTGCGTGTGACGATTTTTCCCGCTTTCTTTTATTGTCCGCCGCTTAGCACGGCAATTTACATTTCAAATTAGCAAGTTCATTGCTAAAAATTCTGGAATTACTTTTCATTTTCATTACACTCGCCGTTGGGCAAACTTTTTGTGTCAACTGCGGCGATTCGAGTACGGATTTCGGCTCACGGAATCCCGGCTTGCGTCTACACTTAGCCCGGAGGCTGCGCTTTTCCTATGCTAATAAATTAATATAAATTCAAATTTGTTTGCCAACTGCTGCTGCCGCTGCAAAGTGTTATGCGTGTCAGGAAAATCGGTGGGAAAAACGGGGAGCAGAAGCGCGACCAAATGGCAAGTTCAATTTGCCTCCTTTTTTTTTGGTATGGCCGGACAACATTTTCTAAATGGCTGCCAAAGTTTCATAAAAACCGCCAATGAAACAAGGCGCTGCCCCATCTCCACGTCTTGAATATTCAATGGCCGCTTCCGCCTCTTGACTTGGAGTGCCACTTGGGGTCCCGTCGCTCAAGGAGCTGGCTTTCCGCCTGACTGTGAGGTGGAGGCAGTGACGCCCAGGACCGGGATACTCGTCCGGGGTACCCCTCCACAGTTGGGAATACATGTGCATGCGATATCAAAAATCAAACTCGCAAACGTTCGGAAAAATGCGAGCGCATTGCGAGAAAATGTTTGGAATTCGATGCGAGACCCCGGCAGACTCATCAAACAACCCTTGCCAAACAGAGCGGAAAGGCCAACGGAAAATGTATAGGGAAAAATGGAAATGGAAGGGGGCGAAAATGGTTAAGCAGGGGTGGCTGGATGCCGGATCCCAGGCATTAGCTACGCGCATTTAGCCGGCAATCATTTAACAATTTACAAATCGATGTTTAAAGACAACTTAAACGGTTCGCATCCTGGATTGTGAATCCAGAGTCCTGAGTCTTGGCATCCCTGAAGGGAAAAGTTCGCTTTAATGTCCTGACGGCCGTCAAATGGCCTCCTTGCTGTCATAACAATAACGGCATTTTTAGCACCTCATTAAAAAAGAGTTCATATCGCCGCATTTTTACTGAGTCGCCGGGCATTGCGACTGGCTGCGATTCCCTCTCTGGATTTTCTTTTTACTGGCCAACCATAAACGTTAATGTGGAGCGGCCAGCCCCAAAGTGCACATCAATTTTAACAACAATATTTATTTGCCATTTTGGCTTTGACCACAGCAGATAAAACGGCCTTTCGATGAACGCATTAATGTGTAGGATCTTGTTGCAGTCTAACAGGAAAAACAATGAGAGCAAAGTATTTGATGTTTATGTAAGGTTTAAATAAGTGAATATTTCTGATACCCAAGTCATGGTATTTACTCCGATTAATGAAGCTCCTTGACTGTAATATTTATTAATAATTATTAATAATAGTATTATTAAAAGATAGCATAAGTTATGTGCCACAACTGTTTAAAACTTTTCTATTCGAATAACGAATTTCTAGAATACTTCTTATTTAATTTTAAGCTATTACTTATTGATTTTATTTAAAGTAATT
Source organism: Drosophila bunnanda (assembly GCA_035046265.1). Taxonomy (NCBI): domain Eukaryota; kingdom Metazoa; phylum Arthropoda; class Insecta; order Diptera; family Drosophilidae; genus Drosophila; species Drosophila bunnanda. Next base: position 14,681,892 of record JAWNOB010000075.1, read on the forward strand.
ACCTTAGAAGAGTGTAATATTCTCTATATAATCACTATACATTTTTCTTTGTGCATTTAATCCCATTTTCCCCCACGACTTCCTCAAAACTCCTTTGTAATGAAGACTATAATAACCGAGCTGAAATGGCCAATCGTTAGTGATAGTATTAATTACTCAGCAGAGGTTCCTTTTCTGAGGTCAATACTCTGTTCAATTTGAGGGGCATAATTTAATCGAGCTTAAGGCGCTATTCTCGGAAAAAATCTCTTTTGAAATCTGCATAACCAACTTTGCCCAGCATAAGATGAATCCGTCTCCTCTGGGTTTTTCTTTTTAGGTTTTATTCTTTTCAGCTTTCATTGCCCCAGCTCACAGAATGGTCTGGATTTAAGGCATTTTATTTCAGAGGACCGGAGGGAACCGAGTCCCGGGCTGGAACGCATAAACAAAGGAACTCTCTGTGTGCGCCTGCAGCTTTTGCTGTCTTTAAGTTTGACTTTATTGTGACAGTTAAAAGCGAAAATAATAGCAGTTAAAATACCATAAAATGCGTCTTAATCATAAAAATGCGATTATAAAAATGGACGAACCGGAGAAGAACTCTTTCCCATCTCCGCTGGCTGTTGCTATTTTGTTGGCTGCCTTTGCCTTTGGCTTTGGGTTTTTCTTTTTATGAGCTGCGCTCATGGGTCGGGGATTTCCACGGGATTACGTTATTATGGCTGCTGCCGGCAAGTCCTCCTCCATCCGGCGATGTGACATTTCTAATTGTTTTTCATGTCGCGGTCGGGCAGCTTTAACTTTGGCTTTAACCACCATCAAGTGATGCCTGCGATTTTCTTTTTGTTTTTATTAATTGCCCGCGCTTGTGTTGTGCGTCTGCAACTGTTGTGCGAACCCCAAAAACGCAAATCCTATAAATTTTTTACTACTTATTTACGCCACTACGGCGCATTTAGCCGTGTCAAGCAATCGCATAGCCCAGGTCGTAAAAGCCCAGACCTCGCCCCCATTCGATATCCAAAATGCACGAAGAAAAACTTGTTTGTATTTCAAAATGCTGAATATTTTTTATGAACAAAATTAAAGTTTGTAAAAAATACACTTGTCCTTGAAAGACACCAGTTATTTCTTTAGCAACATCCTTTTTTAATATAGTTTAGTCGTCTCTGCATAATGATTATAATATCTATTTCCCTCGTTAGTTGTAGAGCTAGAATACTTAAGGGATTGTTTAACATTCTGATTTTAAGATATATAATTATTGTTTTCCATGAAATATTAAACAATATTGTATACTTTAGTATTTAGTTAGTTTTGGATAAAAATATATTTAGACTCCCCATGCTAAATCGAAAATTATTCCTTTGAGTGCTTTCGGGGCCGTTCTGGTTGTCACTCGGGCAGTCGTTTGTCGGCCAGGGTCCGTATGGGTGAGAGCTTTTATTTTTGTGAAATTTCATCACGTTTTTATGTTGTGACCACGTGACGCCAGTGCCAGTGCCAGTTCCAGTGGCACTGCCGTGACTCTGTTATCCCTGCCTCCTTCTGACTGCCTGGCTCTGTGAGGTCCTGCGCCCCCTGGCTGGCCTCGTCCTTCGGCCAAATGGTGCGCTTCTATCTGGGCCAGGAGGCAAGGACAGGCCGCCACACACCTGCTGGCACGTAGGAAATGGAAATGGCACAGAAGTCCGGCAGCGCAGCCAGTCAAAGTGTCAGTGTGTAAGCTTGTAGCATTTTCTTAGATTGCCGCTGCTCCTGCCTCAGCTCCTGCTCCTTGCTACACCGCCATTGTCCTTTCCTGACTGCCATCATGACGGCATCGCCTTTCGAAGCGTTCTGTCCTGCTTGGCCGCTACTTGAGCTACATATTAAGCGTACTCGTTACGGCCAAGACAGGGTGACTTAAGTTTAATAAGGGAATTTATTAAATACTTTTATCAATAATTAAAATAAATTCACAGTTTGTTTTAACGTAAATTCATTCTACATGATTCTTAGCCCGACTCTTGGTATGACTAATCTAATAAGTCCTATTTCTTTATTATGGTTTTTTTTTTTAATATATAATAAAAGTATATCCCATCCAATTTCCACATTCAACATTAATATTATTTATCCCTATTATATATTTTAAAATAACAATTGGTATTTAATAAATTATTTTTAAATTGATTAAGCAAAGGTATATCCCTAACGTTTTTTTAAATAATTTAAAATTGCATTGAAGATACATAAATGTTATACATAAGATTAGAAAACACATATTCAAACCCAAAAATTATAATTGAATTAAAGATAAAGAAAGAAAACCCTGTATGGGAAACAGGCTTAGACAGGAATTAAAAGCCGGCGATGGCCTCCCTTGCATCCCGTTGTGCTGACACGGTCTCGTCCTGCTCCTGCTGTGTTGCCGAGCTTCCACTATATAGTAGCTATATCTATATAGCAGTGACGCAGACCCAGCAGCCAGCCCAATATGTTTCCATTGAACTGCAAACGGCGGCAGATGTTACGCCAGAACCCCAACGTAGTTGTCGCAAGTAAAAATTGACGAAATTTATGTTGAAATTGTCAAAGCAGAAGGCGAGTTTCGTCACCTCCCCGTGTCCTGAATGGGTATGAGTATAAGGATATGGAAATGGAGCTGGAGATGGGTGGACGTGGACGTGGGAGTGGAGAAGTGAACCATAGTTACGCCTCTCAAAGCTTTTGATATTTCATCGGTTGTCCTGGCTACACAAAGGCACAAAAGCAAGGCAGACACATATTTGTGCGGCAGGACTCCCCTTATGATCCTGTTTTTTTTTCCATCTCCTTTGCAGTCTGTTCTATTCTATTTGACCGCACAACGTGCAATTGTCAGCGGAAACAACGCCATTGAAGTATTTTATGCACTTTCACATCATGGTCAGTTGGCGTTATGGTCTTGGGTCGAGCAACACGTGTGGACAATGTCAAGAGTTTAAGGAAGGGCTGGGTATCGACCCAGTCCTTCAATAAGGATATCATAAAAAATATAGGTATTCATGTAAACTGGTACATCTTTCTGTCTCAAATGGGAAATGAATTAATTATTTTCTTAAAATAAATAATAAAGGAACATAGGTTACTAAGAGGTTACTTATCGATATGACAGGAATAAGTTTGGAAGAGAATTTAACTAATTCTTCAATCATTTGTTAATATAATGAACATGGACGGGTTACCCTTATGCACCTAATCTTATTGTAAAATCCTACATATCTATTTTTAGCATACTTAACAATAATCATATTATATTAGACTATTTATAAAACGCCTAAATATAAACATTTTCTGGAATCTGATAGAGGGGAGAATGAAATATTGTTCTACGATTATTCTATTGTTGTAGTGCAATATATATCTGGATGAGGCTCCCTATGCTAGTGGAACCACAGACGAATCGCTTATTAAGCTGCTCGTGGAAGCCGCTTAGTGGCATGCGTAGGTGAGTACTTTTTATTGCACAAATATTTGCCGTTCGCGTACTCGCTGCCAAACAAAAAGCACGCGACTTTGTACCAGCGCCGAAAGTATGCAGACAATGTGCAAACAGGCGCACACACAACAGGCACACACACTACCCACATCGCATAGATAAAAACTAATTTTTCATCAACAAAATAAAATGCAAGCGTACACTACAAAAAAGTGTATGCAAAAGCGAGCTTATTTTAAATGCAAATTTGATGATATTAAAATGTTGAAAAGTAAAATCAATAAAAACATTAAGATTGGAATAATATAAGATATCAAATATAAAGTACATTTATTTGATAGTTTTCTAGATTTAATAGCAATTTGAATATTTGAATATTAAAAAGCTTCAATATATAATATATACACTTTAAAACATAACAAGGTGTTATTATCTTTAAAAACCTTTCAAAAAATCCTGGTTTCAGTCTGAGAGCATATATGTTCCTGAAAAATTTTCATGAGTGTGGAAAAGCGGGAAAACAGGGCGGAAGCTTCAGTTACTCGAAAAGCAAACGATATTTCAACACGCTTTTTGCCAGCCGCTTTGTAAATGCGCAAATTTTGTAACAAACAAAACAAAATGGCGGCAAGCGGAGGCGGAAGTAACGAAAGTATCGATGCGCGGCCATTGATGGGTCCATGCCCCCTTTTCCGACTACTTCCTCTGCCCCTCTTACCGACGAGGCCCTGCGGGATCCGCGTTTTATGCAACACATATTTGAGTCTATTAAAAATGCGTTTAAAATGCTTTCTGTGGTTTTACGGTTAAATTGTTAAATTCAAATAAAATTGATTTTTGTTGGCTTACACCACGAGGCGGGTGTGTGTGTGTGTGTGCGTGTGTGATGGGGCCCTGCTTTCACGCGCATATTGCGAATTTTTGCTTCAATGCATAGTTGGAAAATTAAATGCAAAAAGGCTTACAACTAACCGAGCTATGCGGCACAACAAAATCATTTGCAAAATGAGGGCTACATGTGATCGAAATGTTTTTGCCCGAACGGCGAATTCTTTGCCAGCGATTCGTTGGCATGCGGATTAGTCGGAAACGGAAACTTGCCGCTCACCTCGACCACCAGGTGCAGGTAAGTGAATGAAGCTAAGCGGTAATGAAAATAAGGAAAATTATCTATAATATATTAAATAGATTACTCCGTTTAATGAGCTGGAAATTGGTCTGAATTTATATACCTTTTCAGGGCATTATACCTTCAGTTAGAAGCTTGTAACGCTGTGAAGGAGTCATTTCCGACCCTATAAATCATATATATTCTTGATCAGGATTCAATGCTGAGTCGATCTAGCCATGTCCGGTTGAAAAATAAATTTTCGAAAATTTTTCAAAATTTGAAAATTTGATAAGGGGTTACATCATTAAAATTTTCAAAAATTGGCAAAAATTTTAATTTTTTAAATTTATAAATTAAGTATGCAGATTTATAAACCTAATAAAAATTAAGATAGTAATGTTTTCCAAATTCAAATTAATGCTTTTTTGGCTTAGTTATAAGTTTTTTAAACTTTGATTTGTCTCAAAAATTGTCGTATAAAAAAATACTGATAAATTTCTATTCAAAGAATGCTAATATTTTATGCTTAGTTATAAAGTACATATGAACTTTGACATCCTGAAATTAGTTTCCTTTATTATGTTTAAATAACTATTTCTATGCATTGTGTTATATCTTATGATTTTGAAGAAGCATAAATATTTACATGCATTTCTAACATTGAAATTTTGTATCCCAATGTACTCTTCAGCGATTAAGAACTTGAGTTTCACTTGATCTTGGTTCTTCTCCATGAATATTATATTATATATAGTATTATCGCGAATACAAGCGAATTTGTAGTCTCCATCTAAACGATGTCAATGAGATGCGCCAAGCAATGGGCAAATATTTTAGTTGAGACAATGTCTGACTGCATATCGAGTGGGGGACAAAGAGCTCGAACGATAAATGCCTCGGAAGTCATGTAAAAAGTGCCAGGCAACAGTCAACATCCAAAAGCCATTCGGGTGCAAGATGGCCTGGGAAATGGTGAGTGAGTGGGCTTCCTCAATGAAACATGCAACGTAATTTCCATGTGGGTAACCAGCAATTTCTGGCATGTAACATTTTTCAACATCAACAACTCCAACAATATGGCGGCGCTTCCGGTCCGCAACTCGCCGTGGAACACATACACACATCCGGTTATATGCAGCCAAGCGCAAACACTACAAGAAAAATCGCAAGTGAGGCGAATAAAATATTATTTTCTAATGCTCGAAGACACAAACAAAGGCAGTACTAGCCGGGAGGGCAGCGGATGTGGATGGATGCTGGATGGCTGCTGAATGGTGAAAAAATACAAGTAGAAGAAGGCGAAATGCTGAAGTGAAATCAAGAAAAATTGTTTAGTTCTTTGGCTCCGTTCTCGGTCTGGGTCTCGAAGCTGGCGGAGAATAATGGCTCGGGTGCTCTACTTGGGGCTTAATCCATCTTAGTCTAGTCACATCCACTACCAAGGCTACGGCTGGGGACAGGGGGATAAGGATAAGGATGGGGATGACGACAACGAGGACTTTGAAATGTTGCCAGAGCTCTCCGGAGATGGAGCGCAAATGTAAACAAAAAACGAAATTATTCTGCAGCATTTGTTCCCTCGCTCGCTTGCCTTTTTTATTTATTTTTTTATATTTTTTATATTTTTAAAGCGCTTTCCTCCGTTTTTTCCCATTTCGCTCCATTTTTTGTGTGCTCATGCGAAAGCGCCTTAAGTTATGCTGCCATTTTTCCCGCCCGCTTTCTTTCTTTTCCGCCGCTTCTATTTCGAGCAATATTTTTTGTAATAATGTTGCCTCGCAGGCGAAAGCGGCTAAATGAAATGAATTGTGAAAAATGTGCTCCAACTCCGGGCCCCGGTTTCTGTTTCTTGGGGCGGGTTCCTCTCCCCCTCTAGGGGGGACGGGCTTCCGTGGTTGAGCTGGCCGCTTTCGAACTCAATTACATAAGCGCTGCCGCCTGGCAGTTTGTAATTTTTCGGCAAATGGCAAGTCACAGAGCTGCTGTTCCGCAGCTCTGGCCTCGGTCCAAAAATCACGTAAAATGTCAAATTGCGAAACGTCAGGGAAAATGGCGCGTTTGTTTTTTTTTTGTCATCGCCGTCGCCTTTTCTCTTTCTCTGTTGTCATTCGCCTTATCTACTATTTTAACGCTCAAGTATTTCAGCCTCTCGGTTCCCCAATTCCCAATAGCATCCATTCAGCCCACACACCCCCTGCACACACACACACACACACACACACCCTACCCCTCCTCAGCATTCAAAGCACACAACAAAAATGCCAACAATCCAAAGTTGAGTTTTCTTTGGAATTTCTTGGCGCTTTTTTTTCTTCTACTACTTTTCCCTGGCTCCTTAAACATTTTTTGTTCGTTCTTCGCTTTTTTTTGTTTGACATCTCTGCTGGGGAGGCAACATGCGCGCGCCACAATGACAATTGCTTATTTGTGTTTGTGTGCTGGTGTGTGGGTGTGTGTGTGTGGGTGGTGGGTGGCTAAGCGGGGTGGCACTGCCACAGTTAACATGTAACTTCAGCGTCAAGTCAAGCGAATGTTGTCCTCGTCCTCGTCGCCATTTTGTTTTTTGCCAATGCTTTCGAACACTGAGAAAAAAGCTGGAAAGGATCAAGAGTTTTTCCCGAAAATTAATTATTATTTGAGCCCTGACATACATTTAAATTTGAAGGGTGCTACAATCCTTAAGAAAGATGTCCATAGAATATTTTCCATAGCAAAGTAAGCCAATTCACAATAACTTGGTTAGCTAAAATATTTTCATTGCATACTTTCAGACAAATTTCCCAAGGACTTAAAAATCCTTGGTGATTTAGAGAGCACCCTATATTATTTCCAATGCAGCATAAAAATTTATTACATTTGTTTTTATGGGTTCATAAGATCGATTTTCCATAAGTTTGTTATAAATATATATTTCTCCTAATATTTATAGAAATGTACAACTGAGCTGAAGGCCTTCTTAACTTTGATTACTTGTTAGCTGTTTATAAATAAATACAAAATTTATAACTAGAGTTAGCTAGAATTTCTTGCAATGATCATATTTGCTCCTGCTTTTTCATGGCTTCCATGACCGTTGACTGCTGACTGCTCTCATCTTGTCTGTGACTCTTATGGCCCTGTTTTGTATGTTTGCGGAGCTGCGTTCTGCTACGCATTCCGTTGGTATTCTACCATTAATACTTGTCTACTTAACGGTAAATTACAGACATTAAACGCACGCACACACACACACACACACTTGCCGAAAAGAGTGTGTGCGTGAGCCTGGCTGTGTATCGGTAATAAGGATGGGAGGACATCCCGCATCCCGCATCCGTTCCACTCGGATGTGCTTATTTGTTGTCAGTACGCGTCAAACATTTGAAAACATTTATTTTTGCCCCGTACGAATGCTTCAATACTCGTAAAGCTTTTGCCAGCTGACAGCTCGTCGCCAGTTGCCAGTTGCCAGTTGCCAGTTTATTTTTTGCCATCCCTCCACCAATTCCGGCCGGAGTTTCCCCTTAGTTTCCCGGAGTCCCCGCACCTTCCCATTCCCAGCCGTGATAAATGGGGGGCCGCAGTGCCCGTGGGGAAGTCCTCTATTTGTCCCCATTTACGGGAACTGTTTTAGGGGAGTTCGCTAAAATTTAAGAGCTACCAATCAAAATAAAATATCGTAAATCAAAATATTAAATATCAGTAGAAATATGTATGTTAATTTTACGTAATAATTATAATCATATAATAATGTAGTATAGAAAAATGTATTCTTGATTTTAGAAAAGATTATCATACAAGTTTATATACATTACATGAGTATACGGATTAATAGTAGTATTATATATTCTGTAAAGAATTTTGCTGTACCTTAGAAAATAATTTAGATTGCCTCTTCAAGACTTTACCAAATACCTGTTATTTTTATCACAAAAATCCTAAACTAAATCAGAAAATTCGACCAGAAATTGCATCATTCAATTTGGAAATTCCCCAAACCGTTGCCGATGTAAAATGTACGTTGGCCACGTGGAAAGGCAGCCAGAGTTTCTTTTTATTTTATTTAATTCCCCTCCCCGGTACCCCTTGACTTTTCTCTTATGTGCGGCAAGGCCGTAGAATCAACAAAAGTAAAACAATACCAAAAATCAAACACATAGAACAGAACAACTGAAAGGTGATGCACGTTTCCATCTTCAGTATCCTGGCTAGAGGACCGAGTTCGGGAGCCAAGAGGACGAAAGGAGATGCGCCGAGGAGGACTTGTAAAATACTTTTGTGTAACTTTGGCTGAAAACTTTATTTTGTGTATTATATATCCTGTTAACAATATACTTCAGTGTGCTAGCCGTTGCTCCTGCCGTTGCCGCTTCAAAGGCACAACAAAGCCCAAGAGTCACTTAGCACTGGAAGGATACGCGTGCGTATGTGTGTGGTGTGTGTGTGTGTGTGTGCGAGGTATGTGTGTGAGTGCGGTTTCCGTTAGCCAACAGCCTAAGTTGGTTTGTCTCACGAGCAGCAGGCAGCGCCGAATGCTTTCAGCTTTCAGCTTTCTTTTGTTTAAAATTTGGTTTGTGTCAGCAACCACACGAACGCACACAGACCCACGCACACTCAGCGCACACACAAAGCCAAATTGTTTTAAAAGAAAGTCAAAGGTCCTTGCAGGATGTCGAAGGGGGGGCGGGGGGGTGGAGGGCGAAGACCAAGTCGAAGACTTTGGGCGAGGACATGGCAAATAGGTGGCTCGGGCAGACAAAACTTTTTCAAACTAAACAAGTCATGCACATTTTTTGGCCTTGCTCGGGCTCTGTGTGTGTCTTGCTCATATGCAGTGTGTGTTTGTGTGTGTGAGCACTTCCGTTTCCGGTGCAGAAGGAGGCATCGGTTCACAAGTTCGCCGACTACACACAGGCATATGCAAATTTTTTGCCGCCTTGTTATTTTGAGGAAATTTGCATTAGTTCCAACGGAAACTTTGCACCAATTTGCATATATCATATAGAAGTCAAGCTTGCTTGGAAAGGAAACAACAACACATCACTGGTTTCGACTAGGACCCTTCAGTATCCTGAATTCTTCATAAATTATATCCCTTCAGCTACCAATTATCAAAAAAATTTGCTTCCAAATAAAATCTAAAAAATTAACAAGAAAGAAAGCTAACTGCGGCAAACGAAGAGTGGAAAATGATTGCATTAATGGCATTGATTTATTACATAAAAATCATAATATATGTATGTAATTTGGGTATATTAAATCGATATTTCTATATGCTACTTTTTGGGGAAAATCAAAGTTTTTCAATTATCATAACTAAGACAAAAATGCATTAATTTCAATAGGGATACTTTTTCTGTGCTAGTTTTTATGGGGCTAACAACTTTGCATACTTTGTTTTAAATTTTAATTTTTTTTTGTCAAATTTTCACACTTTTAACGATGTAACCCCTTATCAAATTTTCAAATTTTAAAAATTTTTCGAAAATTTTTTTTTTACACGGACATGGCCAGATGAATTCAGTTTCTAATGCTGATCAATAATATATATGATTTATAGGGTCGAAAATAGCTCCTTCACTGTGTTTTTTACTTCTGACTGAAATGAAAATCCACTTAAATGGGTATTAAAATGTAAATATTTTTCTACAATTTTATATGATAATTTTTAGGAAAAGTATAGCTTAAAAATTAAATAACTAAGCCAAAAAATGCTTAATTTCAATTCTGAAAACAGGTTAATGCTAGTTTTTAGTAGGTTAATAAATCTGCATACTCAACTTAAAATTTTTAAGAATTAAAATTTTTGCCAATTTTTGCAAATTTTAATGATGTAAACCCTTATCAATTTTTCAAATTTTGAAAAATTTTCGAAAATTTATTTTTCAACCGGACCTGGCTAGATCGACTCAGATTTAAATGCTGATAAAGAAGAAGGGTCGGAAATGACTCCTTCACTGCGTTGCAAGCTACTGCTTAAATAGTAATACCCTGCAAGCAAAGGCAATAGAAATACTGAATCTAATGGCTTTGCTGCAAGGGTATAAAAACCAATAATCTACTACTTTAATTGAAATAATTTTCGTAATTTCAATTTTATTCTGAAGTGAATTCTGTAATTTAAAATGGTATTATAAACGGAGTTCTGTGATAAAATGTTCTATAAATATATCAATTTCAAGGGTAATTAAGATTGAATTTAAGTAGTTTTAAGGTTTTCAAGCTACTAATGAGAAGAATGTAAGTGAAATTAAAAGCTATAAATAATATGTGAAGATAATATATTTTTATTATTTAACCATTATTATTATTGGGGTAGTAAATTTATTAATTAGTAATTTACCCAAAGTATACTTCGTTAAACATTAGATTAAATTCCCAAAAAATCCCTGGTTTTCCCTGACTTATTTCGGGTTAACGCATTCCCTCTTAAGTATGCCGGAGATGCCTTCGCTTTGAGCAGCGACACACACAAATCACTGAATGGGGCAGCCATGGCATAGGGCCATAAATACCAAATTGACACTATTACACGGCCATTCACAGGATCCTCCCCCAGGAGTCCTCCCCGTCCGCCGGCCGTATCCTTCTTACCTGCATGGATGCCTTCCCGCAGCCGGCGAACGCGTGGCCGCCTTAATGGACACCTTCCAGATTAATTGCTGCCGGCGACGACGCTTTAACGACACCGACCACCACATGAACCGCAAAAAGAACAAAGCATTAAGCTCCGACCTGGCCGAAAGGGGGGGGACAGGGGAAGGTCGTGTGTTTAACCAGTCAAAGTCACGTGTCAAATAAAATGTCAACAAAACAATTGAGTTATTTATTTGGGCATCAGGATGCCGGGGGCGGCAGGGCGTTTAATTTTGGCCGCCCACCGGAGCCCGAGGAGCGTGTGCCGGGTATTTAAAAATCCATTGGCGGTCATCCGACTAAGCCGAGAGTTACTTTGTCAGTCCTGAGGCTCAAGTGTTGAGTTCATTGCGATGCAGGGCGTTTGACTATTTTATTTTTGATACTGGTCACAGTCATCCCTGCACTGAGAGAAATGGAGGAGCTTTAGCAGATTGTGTAGTTTTATTATGTGAAATCGGGCAGAGCAAGAAATACAAGATAAATATGGTTTAAAAACATATAGTTGTATATTTCAAAATATAAAATACACATAGGGCAGGGTTACATATAATAACAAAAAAAAAAAATTATATAATAAAACAATTTGGACTACATTTAATGCACAAAATGGTATCATTCATGGAAATAAATCTTCTTCTATTACAAAACGAACTCTATATTCTAAAGAATAAATTCATTAAATTCTTAATAAAATGGCAAGTCAGGATATATTTTTACCAATCAAATGCATTAATAAAATTCAAATTCTGTCAGACACAACATAATTTTCCTGGCTGAATTATTCATAACCAGCAACATTATTTTCCTTGTGCATTTGGGCCTCCAGACTTGCCCTATTGACACGTGCCGGCCGCATTGGAAGGATGTGCTCGCCTCGGCATCCTTGTGGGCTGCTGCTGCTAAATGATTTTCCAGTTGCCAGGCAGCAGGAGCATCGCCATGGCCGGGATTAGCCGATGACGGGAGTGTCGCTCGGAGTCCTGGGATGGGTAATGCCCTAAGCCGAGATGCTCAATTGAAACGAAAATGATATTTGCTCAGGCCCGGCCGCTGGCTGTGAGTCCTGCGAGCATCCTTTTCGGAGCTCGCTGCTAAGCAAATACAAATAAAGACCTTTGATGTGAATTTATTGGCAATCGCCAGAGATGAGGATGTGAGAGCCGCAGAGAAGGAAGGGCGGCAGGGGACTGGGAAGGGGCGTGAGAACCAACGCAGGGAAATTTGCACAACAAATGTTTATGAATTTTGCGGCTCGGATAAATGCATAAATAATGCATGTGCGCTCGGCCACTGAATATGAAAGCCAAGTGCCAATGCCTTGTGCATTTATATGCGCATAAATAAATGTTAAACATTCTTTTCTCTGTGCGACACACCAGTGTTTCTTCGCATTGTAATGCTTTTTCATTTAAAATGCCCTGTGTCTGGGCCATAAAACCTCAAAGTCACTCGCCGCTCGCCACGTGGAAATTATGAGAAGGACAACGTCATAAAGTGAGATATGGCTTTCACGGAACTCCTTCTTCCCCGGTGGCATAAATTATGTAAATCCTGGGAAAGCGGTCTCAATCCGGCGTCTCCAATCCCGAGTCTCGTACTATTAGTGCAAGTCCCGGCTCTTTGGGTCCATTAGGCTCACCACACGCGCCACCCAGAAAAACCTGACCCACACCACCACATCGCACCACCCAAAAGCCTCCACCTCCTGTGCTGCTCCAGAAATTTCGACAACATGTTGCGGCCCGGACAAAAAAGGTCAACATTTTACGGTTGATTAAAGTGCGCCAGGCTGCTCCGGCTCCGGCTCCAGCTCCTGATTCGGATTTACATTCAGCTCGAAGCGCTTTCGGGCTCCCAAATTGCTGAAATATTTAATGAAGTGCATAAAAATAATTTGTACAAATATTTCATGCATTTCGGTTGAGAAATATTAAGCATATTCGAGTATTTCGGTTTGCGCTGCCTCCAATATTTTTGTCAAATATGTATTATTTTTTTTTCGTAACTTATTTGTAAAACCGCCGATGGGCAATTTGCGCATATTTGTTAATGGAAATTGTTTAAATGGCCCGAAGTATTTGCCCAAATAGACTGCTGTTGACAAGTTCGGTCGGATCCCGCGGCGAGTGGCCTGTAATTGAGCGAGTGCCCAAAAAGGGAGGCACAAAAGGTCAACTTTTTCCATTGCACCCACTTCCCTGCAGCGCCTTCCAGCCTGCGAATCCATTTAAATGTGCCACACAACTCCAGCTTATCCCGTTCCCCCGTCGACTTTGGGTCCCTTTATTAGAGCAAAAAATATTTCAATTATTCGCCGGACTAAGCCTGACCGGACTTAGCGAGGTGTTAATTTGGCTAATTTCACTGCGGCCTCGAATATTTCGAATTATTTTATTTATAAAACAATTGCGACCAAAGGGCTGTATGTCGGCTCAGCTCGCTGCGGTATTTCTACATTTTTATACTCTGTTGTCTAGACTGGTGGGGGTCAAGGTTTGAGTTTAATGAGGGTTTTAGTTAACTAAAGGACTATATAGGAGATTGCAGAAAAAATACAGTAAAGCTGGTTTTATATACAGCCTCCTCACTAAACTTAACTACCGATAGTCTCGAGTTATAAGTCCTCATATAAAAAAATATAGCGGTTCCTAAATTCAAAGAATAAGTATAGTTTAACTTACTTAAAACTATGGTAAGTAATCAAAGATATACTTTAATTATACATAATTTTATCAAGTAAAACTTGCACAACAAATAGATTTTTGAATTATTTAAATAAAACTTAATTTCCAAAAGAGGAATCTGCAAATTATACTCAGTATATAATACTATATATTTATTTGAATTAATTTTAATATAAACAATTTATGATCAAAGGTAACTTCTTTCTTTGGTGAAGTCAACAAATTCCATTTTCGAGTATGTACCTATATATAAGTTTACTTACTTATATAAATATATAAAAGCTTATTAAGGTTTCAAGTTTTAATAATATAAAAATCTCCTTAAATACAATTTATCTCAGTCCCTTCACTGTTATTTAGTTTGGTATTTTTGATTTTGCTATGCATTTTTTTTTGTTGTTATCAAACTGCAAGTTTTACCAACTTTTTCGTTTATATTTGCTTTTGTTCAATCGCATTGGTAATTGTGATCGGTTTTTTGCTCATTACTATTCCGCTGGTGACAGATTTCCTGGCCTGACAAGCCCGTTTTCAGCCAGAGTTTCGTCCTGACGCCCGTGCTTCGTAGTCCTTCCTCATCCTCATCCACGATCCGCAGTGGCACAGCCACCCCGAAGTCCGACGCTGGGTGGTTGCAGGCCGCATCGTAAAAAGCGTAACGCATAAATGACGAGGCTGTTTCCGGCGGAACAGTGCGGAACGGAGCTGTAAGGACACGTTCGGGGGCGGTCGATGAGGCTGCAACAAGGCAGCTAGCAGCTTGTTGGACAAGTGGCGCCCTTGTTTTGCGGAAAGTGTTGTTTCCTTTTTTGCCGGCGAGATTTTATGGCGCAGAAAATTGAATGATTGATCGCAAAAATAGGCGCAACTAATTAATTTTCGACCCTGCCAGTTTGGGGTGTCAGCGTTTCGGAGGGGGCGTGGCCGCATCGATGTCATCGCCAAACCGGTGGCCACCTGCAAACAGGACCTTCCCCCTTTTTTTTGTACTTTTAAGTCGGCATACAGGAAGAAGGAGAAGGCCGTTCGGCCTTTTCGGCCCATTTCATTTGCATAATTTGCAACTTAATTTAAGCAACTTCGACGGGTTATTTGGGATAGTTGTGTATCCTGGGGACTTTCACACGTGTGCCGCATTTTTTGAGCCTTGGGCTTGCCACGCCCTCCAGCCAACCGCAATGCCACTTTTTGCGGTTCACTTCGTTTTTGTCATTAACTTGCGGCCACCATATCCCTCTCTATTTCCCGCCCCGGCACGTGAAGATGATTTAACTCCGAGTGAGGATTGTAGTTTCCATCCAGTCACATGCCGACTAATTTATTCATGACATCATCATTAAGATGTCTTGCCAGCTGAATCCTTTGAAGCTCCTCCACCGCTCACCTCGTATTTACCCAATCGGAGCAACCTCTGCCAGCTTCCGTTTGCTCTTATTTATGTTTACTTTGCGTCGAGCCAAGGCAACTACTTTGTTTACGTTGGCTTCCTTCGAGAGGAGAGGCTGCTTTTGGGGCGCCTAGAGTGTCCTTAGTGGAGCATCCTTATCCGCTTGCCAGGGCGTTCGGTTCCCAGTTCTGGGACTCCCATGAATTTTAATAAGTGTAGCATTGCGAAACGTGTGGCGTTCGTCCTTTGACTTGTAAAGTTAAATTCGCTTCGGCTTTATCATTTGAACATCGCCCAGAACCGACAATAATGAGTGTGGTTATTCATGGAAGCGAGGCTTGTATTTTCTGGTGATAATATATCACGTTGGCCTGTATTCTAAATAACCTATTTGTGACAATCGAATGTGTTTGGAAACTTCTGTTTCTTGTATATAATGTAGTATTCTCTTTATTGACTGAAAATAAATTAAAATAGTAATAGAAGCTAAAAATTCTATGTCATATATATTCCTTCTTTAAAAAATTAATCGTAATTCTTTGAAAAGTTTTTGTTCAATTTCCATCTCTGAAGTTGTGGCTCACATCAAGGCAATTGAATCACATAAGCGATAAGCAACTAGGAAGCCGTTTTAATATCCTACACACATCCGTTGGCCAGCAATTGACGTGTCCTTTGACATCCTGCGACTGCAACGCCAACTGCATCGGCACTAACCGAATCTGAAGTCAAGCTGGTAATTAACTTTGCAACACTTGCAGTGGCGGATAGCCATGACGATGGTAATGGGGCAGTGGCCATGAACGGGAACCTGGCCCGCACGCAGCATGCAGCATGCAGCTTTTTGTGGCGGCCGTGGCAGAAGCAAATATGTGTGTGTCCTTGTCAGTCGGCCGGTGGTCAAACGATGAAATGTCAACAATGGCTGACGCTGTGATCTCCTTTGCTCCCGCTAACGTCATGCGTGCACTTCATCACCGCTGGCAGTCACGACTCCCGGAGTCCGGAGTGCCGAGTGCAGGAGTTCGAAGTCCCGGTGTCCTGACTGAAGTCCTGGAGCCCACAGTCCACCACAGTCACAGTGCGAGTCACAAAAAGGCGCAAATTTACATTTACATTGACTGAATGATGCCGACGGGCTGGGTGGCCATGGAACATGTCCTGCACACAGAGCCTGATTGATTTCGAGTGCGTGTTTCGTGCACTGAAAAAATAATCATACATTCCGGTAGATGTAAAAAGCTTTTTTCTAGTTATGAGCCTCTAAAAATCTTAAAAACTATATAATGTAAAATTTCTGTGTGTGTATAGCAGAATTTATAGCCTTGTATGCAGTTTTCGATTCATAATTCTTAGAGCATTGTGCCCGGCAAATAGCTTTTATTATTTCGTATTTATTCAATATTTTCTTTGTGTGTAGATCCTTTGTACATATATCCCCCTCGATGGCCGGCAACGAGTCTTGCGTAAAAACCACGAAACATATTTGGTTTGTCATTGGACGCAGTGAAGCGTCCACTAAGTGGACATTGGGGAAGTACCCACGGGGCGGCACTGGCAAGGGGGATGTTGGATGCTGAATGGACGCTGGATCCTGGATCCTGGATGCGGGCCCTCTGTAATGCCGAAATGTAACCAGACATATTGACATGGGACGTTTGACTGTGTGTGCGTGTTTCTTTTCATGTCCGTACGTGCATGACAAGTGGAGCCTCAATTGGTTGTCCTGCCAAACACTCACAAGCACAGGCACACGCACACATACATACAAATGGAAAGCCATCGCCGCTTAACTGCTTTTCCACCGAAGCCATGTTGATTTTTTCACTGGCTTCTGTTCACTTCGTTTCGTTTTGGTTCGTGGCGTTGTTTGTGTCATTTGCCTGCCATGCGGTTGTACGAGTGCTTTCGCATCTGTGTGCCAACGGATCCTGTGTATCCTGCTTGTGTGTGTCTGTGTGTCCTCATATCCTTGTGTGCATGCATGTGGTGTGCATGCAATGTCCTTGTGCAAACTTCCCGCACTTTGTCGTCGTCGTTTTCGTTTCTCTTGCTGCTTGTCGTTGGCCTTTTATCGTTTCCTTGTCATCCTCGCCCATTCTACCCTTTGTATTCCATATCCTTTTTTCGTATGTCCTTTTGATTCTCTGGCTGTCTTATATCTGATGCCACTGCGCTAGTAGTTTGGTTGGCTTTCTATGTTTCTCATCATTTAACGCTGTCTGAGTAATGTGGTATTAAGAAGGCGACAAACTCTATTTAGCTTTTGTAGGTTTTATTAAACAAGAGGATAAATAATTAATATAATCTGCTGCCTCCCAAAAAACAAAAAAGAGTCCTCAAAACTGAACGAGCTACTGCGTGCCCATTGTTTCTCTTAAGAATGCATTTCTGAATAGTTTTAAGAGCCAAAATCTTAAAAGGATTAGCTATATTTATTGTTATTGTTGATATCAAGAAAAGCTCTTAAATATCTAAAGAATTACCTCCAATTCTTTTTAATTTCAAGAATCCTGTTGCTCTAATTCTCTTTTCTTCCAATGGTCTCTACATACTTTACTATTTCTAGAAGCAGTTTAGATGCAGCCAGAAAGTTCTCCTTAAGGATCTTTTAATGGTATTTAAAGTCCTTAAGCTATATGTGATACACATCCAGTTTTGTCATGCATAATGCATTTGATTTATTTTCGCATCGCGGTTCCCCCATTCTTACATCGTTTTTCCCACATCCTCGATAACTGGGCACTTGTTCTCAAGGACCTCGAGGACTACACATGTTAGCCCCGCGCAACTTGAACTCTTGATTAGCTCTCTGCATTTTTTATCGCTGCGATCAGCATCGACATCGCCCATCATCGTCAAGTGTCGTGCCATCGAGTGCCGGGCATCCGTATCCGTACCCGTACCCGTACTCGTATCTGTATCTGTATATGTATCTGTATTTGTTTCTATTTCAGTCGCTCAGGATTCGGATCCGTATCTGTAAGCGATATCTGTCAACAATAAAAAAAAACTCCCATGAGCACACACACTCGAAGCGTGGCAGCGCGTGTCGCTACTTAATTGTTAAACATTTTGTAACATTTCGCCGAGATTAGCATCGCAAAAAGCGAGAAGCCGCGCGGGGAGTTCTCCAGTCAAGGGAACTCGGAACGGGGTGTGGTCCTCGCAAGTCAAACAGGTCCTCCGCACAAAGGGAATGCGAGTGGGAATGGGACGAGTGCCGGAACTGGGACCCAATCCTCTGCCGCGGGTAGTTTGTTTGTTGCTGTTGCGATTGCGATGCGCGGATAATCTCCAGCGAGGCACGTGAGCGCTGTTTATTTGTTTATTTCCTTGCCAGCCAGCCAGCCAGCCAGCTCCTCTTCACTCCGCGATTTCACTTCTCCGTGAAGGTGTAATATGTTAAAGGCAACAATGGACAACAAGGAGCGCGTGCTCTGGACACGCGGCGCAGATTTTTCACATGGATAAGCTTTCCGCCTTTGCCGTTTCACAATTTCCCAATGCTTGTATACCAATCGCGGGTCAAAACTTTGTGGCACAGTGAAATTGGCTAAAATTGAATCTGGTAAGGCGCATACAGTGAGTACTCGATATTAAGAGGGAAACTGGGGGAAAGTTAAACTATATTCTATAATATATACTATATACTAGAGTAAGTTTATATAATTAAGTTCTTAACTGACTAGTTATTTGTAATAAGACCCCACAAATAATTACCTTTAAGATGCTAGAGTTAAGCTAGTATTAAGACTAAAAATCTGGCCTTTTTCATCAATAACTTCCACTCTGGTGAAACGCTCTCGTATTCCTTGGCCTCCAGTTGGCTGGCCGTCATTCTGTTAAACCTTTTGGCATGTCCCCATGACCATTACTGTGCTGTTCCTGTGGATATATGCCCTGGGTGTGTATGTGGCCACTATTGGTTCCCTCTTTTTTCCCTTCTAATATTTTTGGCGACTGCTGCCGCTTTTTGCGCAGCCATTTTGTGTCGGGATCCCCTTCGGTTATCCTGCCGCCATCCTGCCAGCCTGCGCTCCTACGGTCCCTCCTTGCGCTGGCACTCGACTCGGATCGAGTCGCTAGCATTTTTCGCTGGCATCGCATTTTTGCTCTGCTCCTTTTGCCACTATCCTGGCGCTGCCAAAAACCATATCCTGTGCGCTATTTGCTTTCCTCGATTTCTATTTGCGCCCCGGGTCCTGTCGTGTGTGTGTGTATGTGTGTGCGCGCCAGCCAGTAGTGTGTACTGTGTGTTGTGTGTGCCGGAGTATTTCTAAGTATGCCGAGCATGTAGCTTTTGGTATTTATGACTATTGTCGGAAAGCAAATATTTGTCTGCAGCGCATAAAAACAACAGTTAAACGAACGGGCTACGTATACGGAATATGTATGAGATGGATCCTTGCTGTGTGTGTGCTGGCCATGTATTCGCACTCCCATTCGTATACGTATTTTTTCTGGTTTTTCTGCCGTTCTCGGTGGGAATAATAAAAACAACTGCAACAACCACAGCGAGTGCTACACGAACATCTGAAAACTACTGCCGAAAGTGACGCTGCTTTGGTATTTCTCCATTGTTATACCCTCACAGGGTATTCCAAGTTTAGTAAGAAGCTTACAACGCAGTGTAGGAATCACTTTCGACCCTATAAGCCATTTATAAGCTTGATCAGCATTCAAGGCTGAGTCGATCTAGCAATGTCAGTCTGTCCGTCAAGCTCTCTATCTCTCTATTTCTCAGTTTCTATTTCTCACAACGCTTTCTCTTTATCTCTGCCTATCTCTAGAAATATTTCTTTCTCACTCGCTCTCGCTCTCACTTTCTCTGTTCTTCTATTTACTATAAATAGAGCCCACTGAGGCGGCACCGGCTTCAGTGTGCGCGGAGCTTCCCAACTGTATACGTGTGTAGTGATAGTGATAGTGATTGCCTCGACTCCAAAAGTATTACCTGGCCAAAATAATACATCTGGAGAACCAGAAAGAAGCTCAATTTAAACTCAATTAAGACTTCAAGATTATAACTCTACACTGATGAAAAAGGATAAGCATGTGTCCTCCTGGGGTAAGTCTTAATCATGACAACTATATAATATAGATGCTATAGCAGAGATCAGCCCTAGGTTTAGAATCGTTTGCTTTTGTTCACCAATTAATTCATTTATTGCCATCGACTCCATTACTTATTTTTAATTTAAAATGATAAAGAATTTTATATTAGAGATATCTACAAACGTATAGTCAAAGTTAACTTAATTTTCGACCAAATAAAATATTTATATTCCTGATCAGCATCAACAACTGAGTCGATCTAGCAATGTCCGTCTGTCCGAATCACTCTAGCTCTGTATCTCTCAGTCTCTCTATTTCGCTGTCCCTCTTTCTCTCTCTTGCGGTATGTCTATCTCTCACTGTGCATCTCTAGACTCTTTCTCTAGCTCTGCCTAAGTCTAGAAATACCTCTTTCTCTCTCGCTCTCATTTTCTCTGCTCTTCTCTTCACTATAAATAGACACCAGTGCGGCGGCACTGGCTTCAGTGTGCGCGGAGCTTCCCAACTGTATACGTGTGTAGTGATAGTGATAGTGATTGCCTTCGACTCTAAAAGTATTACCTGGCTAATTTAATACATCTGGATAACCAGAAAGAAGCTCAATTTAGACTCAATTAAGACTTCAAGATTATAACTCTACACTGATGAAAAAGGATAAGCATGTCTCCTCCTGGAGTAAGTCTTAATCATGACAACTATATAATATAGATGCTATAGCAGAGATCAGCTCTTGGTCTAGAATTATTTGCATTTGTTTTCCAATTAATTCATTTATTGCCATCGACTCCATTACTTATTTTTAATTTAAAATGATAAAGAATTTTATATTAGAGATATCTACAAACGTATAGTCAAAGTTAACTTAATTTTCGACCAAATAAAATATTTATATTCCTGATCAGCATCAACAACTAAGTCGATCTAGCAATGTCCGTCTGTCCGAATCACTCTAGCTCTGTATCTCTCAGTCTCTCTATTACGCTGTCCCTCTTTCTCTCTCTATCTCTCTGTGCATCTCTAGACACAACTTTTTCTATCGATCTCTGCCTATGTCTAGAATTACCTCTTTCTCTCTCGCTCTCGCTCTAACTTTCTATGTCCTTCTCTTTACTATAAATAGACCCCAGTGCGGCGGCACTGGCTTCAGTGTGCGCGGAGCTTCCCAATTGTTTACATGTGTAGTGATAGTGATAGTGACTACCTTCGACTCCAACAGCATTACCTGATCGATGCAATACATCTTCAAGAAAATAACTCAACACTAGAAGGAATTAAGCCATGACGAAAAAGGATAAGCCTGTTTCCTCCTGGGGTAAGTCTTAAAATGATAACTATATAATGTAGATGCTATAGAAGGGATCAGCCATAGGTCTAAAATCAACTGTGCTAGCTTTGTATTTGTTTTCCAATTAATTCCTTTATTGCCATGGACTCAATTACATATTTTTAATTAAAAGTGATGCAGGAATTTGTTTTAAAGATATCTACAAACGTATACTCAAAGTTAAGATCCTAACTTAATAATAAATTATCAACAAATATAGATTTATTTTCTTTACGATAGTTTCAAAACTGACCCTGACTTTGGTGCCAACTTTTGCTACATTATTATACCCTTGCAGGGCCTTATAATTTCAGTCAAAAGCTTGAAACGCAGTGAAGGAGTTGTTTCCGACCCTATAAACCATATATATTCTTGATCAGCATTCAAAACTGAGTTGAACTAGCTATGTCCGGTTGAAAAATAAATTTTCGAAAATTTTTCAAAATTTGAAAATTTGATAAGGGGTTACATCATTAAAATTTTCAAAAATTGGCAAAAATTTTAATTCTTAAAAATTTTAAGTTGAGTATGCAGATTTATTAACCTACTAAAAATTAGCATTCGC
The DNA here is from genome assembly GCA_035046265.1 of Drosophila bunnanda. Taxonomy (NCBI): domain Eukaryota; kingdom Metazoa; phylum Arthropoda; class Insecta; order Diptera; family Drosophilidae; genus Drosophila; species Drosophila bunnanda. The sequence continues at coordinate 14,704,084 of JAWNOB010000075.1, forward strand.
CTGTTTTCCGAATTGAAATTAATCATTTTTTGGCTTAGTTATTTAATTTTTAAGATATACTTTTCCTAAAAATTACCATATATTTTAGAAAAATATTTACATTTTAATACCCATTTATAGGATTTTAATTTCAGTCAGAAGTAAAAAACACAGTGAAGGAGCTATTTTCGACCCTATAAACCATATATATTCTTGATCAGCATTTAAATCTGAGTCGATCTAGCCAGGTCCCGTTGAAAAATAAATTTTCGAAAATTTTTCAAAATTTGAAAATTTGATAAGGGGTTACATCATTAAAATTTGCAAAAATTGGCAAAAATTTTAAGTTGAGTATGCAGATTTATTAACCTACTAAAAACTAGCATAAACCTGTTTTCCGAATTGAAATTAATCATTTTTTGGCTTAGTTATTTAATTTTTAAGCTATACTTTTCCCAAAAATTATCATATAAAATTGTAGAATAATATTTAAATATTAATACCAATTTAGAGGATTTTAATTTCAGTCAGAAGTAAAAAAACACAGTGAAGGAGCTATTTTCGACCCTATAAACCATATATATTCTTGATCAGCATTTAAATCTGAGTCGATCTAGCCAGGTCCCGTTGAAAAATAAATTTTCGAAAATTTTTCAAAATTTGAAAATTTGATAAGGGGTTACATCATTAAAATTTGCAAAAATTGGCAAAAATTTTAATTCTTAAAAATTTTAAGTTGAGTATGCAGATTTATTAACCTACTAAAAACTAGCATTAACCTGTTTTCCGAATTGAAATTAAGCATTTTTTGGCTTAGTTATTTAATTTTTAAGCTATACTTTTCCTAAAAATTATCATATAAAATTGTAGAAAAATATTTACTTTTTAATACCCATTTAAGTGGATTTTCATTTCAGTCAGAATTTGAGTATGCAGATTTATTACGCTGCTAAAAACTAGCATAAACCTGTTTTCCGAATTGAAATTAATAATTTTTTGGCGTAGTTATTTAATTTTTAAGCTATACTTTTCCCAAAAATTATCATATAAAATTGTAGAAAGTATTTAAATTTTAATACCCATTTAGAGGATTTTAATTTCAGTCAGAAGTAAAAAACACAGTGAAGGAGCTATTTTCGACCCTATAAACCACATATATTCTTGATCAGCATTAAAATCTGAGTCGATCTAGCCAGGTCCGGTTGAAAAAAAAATTTTCGAAAATTTTTCAAAATTTGAAAATTTGATAAGGGGTTAGTTACATCATTAAAATTTGCAAAAATTGGCAAAAATTTTAATTCTTAAAAATTTAGTTGAGTATGCAGATTTATTAACCTGATAAAAACTAGCATAAAACTGCTTTCCGAATTGAAATTAATGCATTTTTGGCTTAGTTATGATATTTGAAAAATTTTAATTTACCCAAAAAGTTAGCATATAAAAAATATCTATTTAATGTACCCAAAATACAAATATTTGAGCTTTTCTTGTTGGTATACGAATTGTATTTTAGTTATGACCTATTGAACATTCTAACTGCAAGAGTATACGAACTTCGGCTTGCCGAAGTTAGCTTCCTTTCTTGTTTTTTATTGTTTATTCACTCTTGGTCAGTATTTTTATGCTCCTGCATTTTTATGCTGACCTCAAGCTGGCTTGTCCCCCATAAAAGCTGGCTGGCCATTGGCCATATATGTGTGTGGCTTGCAGACTGCTCGGAAGGGGTGGCGATTTTACCAAGATTGGTTGGTCAGTTCCCCGGGCTAAAAGATATTCAAAGAACGGGAATGTGGCAACGTATCGGGGAAAGTATATTTCTAAGAACCCTATCAAATCGGGCTTATTTACTGATTATTTAGGTATGTTCTATCGCTCACACAAGCTTTCGTTTCAACAATTTTGTAACCAACTAATTTTAATCCAAAGTTATAGTCTTTTAAAATATAAAATTAATTGTCCCCTGACAATGTTTTATAAGTACAATCATTTAATATATGTATATAACAATTTGTTAATACCCAAAGATTGGAATGAAATTATTCTAAGACAGCAAAGTAATTACTATTTTAAATCATGTTGATCTGCTGTAAGTCTCACAGAACTGGATATAATGTCGCTTCTCTTTAAATTCTGAACTGAAAAATTACCCCGAAATCTCGGATCAACACTTAATTTAGAAATGGGATTAACTTAAATTCCGCAAAATCCACATAGACAAAGAGTGAGTGTAGTTTTCCCACAACTTTCATCGGCTGATGGCTCATACCACCCAGAGTTTCGAGATTGTTTTTGAGAGCCACCACTCTCTGGGCCCTGGCTCATTGAATCCGCACTAAACAAACCTCGAAATCGTTCCCATGGGGCGAGTATCACACACATATTCGGAGACAGATTGAAATGACAACTTTTAGTATCGGAGATTGGCCATGAAGTACGGTTAACGACGGGGCGGGCACAGATGCGATCTGAATCCGAGTTCGCGCTCGGACGAAGGCAATTTGTGTAAATATTGAAACGTTTGTGCCGAAATCAGAGAGAAATCAGAGATTGTGCGGCTGATTGGAGTTGGCAAACTGACGGAGGAACCAGGGGGATGTGCTGCGAAAGGGGCTCTGTGTCCTGTGTGCCTGTGAGCCATTAATGCCCGGGCAATATAAACTATTTGCTCAGACTGGAATTGTGGGCCTGCAGGAGATTTTCCCACCCCGATTGAGATAGCTTCTTCCGCTAATAAGCTAAATTCACACCAATCCGGGGATGACTGACTAATGACTGGCCACTGACCCAAGAAATGCGCAAAATTCAAATATTTTTCAAATTAAACTTGAAAACACTTTGCTCGTCCGTTTGCTCGCCCAATTTGTTGTTCTCCATCGTTTTTGGCAAAAACGCTCTTTACACTTGACTTCAAATCGCTCAAAGGACGCGTTTTATGCGTTTGCGTTTTGGCCAGGACCAGGACCAGGACCGAGATAAAAAAAAATTATCTGTAGGGCAAAGACAGGGACCGCGAGGCAGGGAGGGGATTTCGGGGGTTACGCATCAAAGCGCCCGTATGAAAAATGGCCAAAGCGCGATACGCCAAATTGAAAGCAAGAAAAATATGGCTGAAATGTTGCTTTTTCAAACGGCCAACTGGCTGCCCGTGGCCGTGGATGATGCTGCTCCTCCTGGCCGCTGCCGGGGCAGACCTGGGAGAAGTGGTAGATGAGAGATGGTGACGATGATGGCGATGATGGCCCAGCCTGCAACTGATGATGGCGCCCTGCCAATGATGAATGCGCCCAAAGCCCGTTCGCGCTCACATTCCGCGTTCTGAACGCAAATGAAATTGGAAAATGTTCTGGCAAGCAAAAAGAAAATTCAACCCAGCCAGTGGCGGTGGGAAGGGGAATGGTTTTTCAGGGGGCAGCGACAGGAGCTGGGCCAGGGATTGGGGCTGGTGATAGGGGCATAGCGATGGTTCAGCGACTAGCAAAATGAAAAATAGTCAAGCAGAAGCAGCACGCAAACAATGTGCGGGGGCCATCAATGCTATGAGGCACAGTGATCTAAATATTACGAAAATTATTACAATATATTATCATATCATCCCGATTTCTCTTAATTAAAATATTTTCCTTTTACAAAGTTTTTAAAATAATAATCCAGGGTCAGATTTGAAAAGAGAAAATGGAATGCTTTGCCAATAAAGTAGTCAAAAGTGTAGTTCACATATTCACATAAATATTCTATTATAAGTAAAACATATGTTTCGTGTCATCTCTTAGTGTGTCTTTATTATTAAGATCTCATTTAAAATTTCACTCAATTCTTCCATTCTTGTGTCATTATTGTTTTTAGCTTTCTAAATAATAATTCAGGATATATAAATGTAAATTTAAAACCTACTTGAATATATATTTTAAATCTTTTTTTATATGAAGTAAAATATGTACTCTTTCGCTTTGAATCACAGTGCCAGGCTGTTTTTTGACGCTGTCCATTCGGAAATATAAGTTTTATGGCTTATGTTGGCCGGCTCTAAACACGCATATGAAATGCGCGTTGCTCCTGGCACAGCGCCCTCCAAACGACACCCCCAAATCCTGGCCAGAGATTCCTGCTGGCCCCGCCCCCTGACCTTTGGCAGGGGCCCCCCTCCCGAAATCGGCAAATCTCCGGCGAAGCCAGGCACTGGCAGCTGAGCAATTTATTGCCGCTCCAGCGCACGCCAAATGAATATTGGTTTCGGTTTGGCCAACTGGGGGTTCTATTTGATTTTGGCTTTAGCGTATTGCCAATATTTGTATTTGTCTTTGGCGCTTGTCGCTGCCCAAAACTTCAAAGTATCATTTTCATTTTGACAGGCGGAATGGGGGATTTGGCAGTCGACAAGGACGAAGGGCCACAGGCGTTTAAATATTTGAGACAGCGAGGGGAACCGGTCGGGAGTCCGGACTGGGGCTCCAACTTTGGCCACAGATTCGACTTCACAGAATTCAAAAATTTCACACCCTCTCACGGCTGTTGTTTGTTTTTGCAATGGAATGCAGATCGAATGTGATTGCCATTCGCAAAGTCGTTAATCTCGGCCTCATTAGAGGCCAGGCACGGCTTAGCATAAACATCGCGTCCGAGAAGTGCAGGGCTCTGAACTCGCTCAATGCCCGATTATAAACAAAGCCTGAGACCAAAATCCAAAGACAAATAAACCACAATGGCCAATAATAAACTGGGAATAAGTGGGAGTCATAGCAGGACTGGATGTGAACTTGGACTTGGATGTGGATGTGGATGTGGCTGTGGATGTGAACCCGAGGGGCCGGGCTAAGGGGCAATAACAAACAGCACTAAAATTGACATTGAACAAACAGGGATTATTACTCGGAATGCTCAAGGAGCCGAAATACAGACGATATTCAAAACTAAATTGAGCACATGCTGCGCCACTTCACAGACCCGGCCGGCCTCCCCACTCGAGCCTTGAGTCTCGAGTCCATTTTTGGACTCGTTCGCAGTTGGAAAATCCCAGAGCTGCGGCTGCTGCGTGTCCTGCATGTCCTGGCCATGAGTCGGGCGAGACAGCATGTCTGTCAGAGCCTGCCTGTGTCGGCAATTCGAACGGGATTGGGATTGGGACTGGGAGCCAGGAGGCTGTAGACGGAGATGGACTCGTGTTGACACAGATCGGCACACCAGGCACAAAGTTATTGAGTCGAGCTACACGGCAAGAAAAGCATTATATTCACGAAATTTATTTTCCTACATTCCCTCCACAAATTTAGTTCAACTTCTGAGCTACTATCTAAACATCAAAATTATAAATTAGGAATATATCTAATTAAATATACCTATCACTTGTATCAGTGGCACACTGAGAATCATTCTCTGTACATCCCCTTAAATTTGAAATTATAATCAGAGAATACCGCACTCATTTGCCGAGTGTACTTGAGCTGCAGCGAGTCGAGAGCGAAATCTAAACATCTGCAAAATTACGCGCATAAATCCTTTAACACTTTTCCTTCGTCCTGGACACTAGACAAGGGCATGGGGTTGGGGTTGCATTTGCCACGCGGGGCATCGTCAAATTAGCCCACTTCAGGGTCGGCCCTGCTGCGAGGCCTCGGCTCTCCCTCCCCTGGACTACTCTCATTCCACGTAGCGGGTGCAGTGCAGCATTCCTCAAACCCATTGTTTACGCACGTCATATTTCGTGGGCGGAGGGAGCGAGAAGGTACACAGGAAGAAATCTTAACAGAAGGACGCGTGTTGCGTTGACAGTTTGCTGCTGCCTCCCACTCCGCCTCAGCAGCTGCAGCAGTGTCCTTTCTGTGGCTCAATGCCCAGATCCTTCTGAATCTGAGACCTAGTGCCGATCGCCGAGCGCTGTTGCCCGGCTGCCAAAACAAACAATGACACCTCCGTCCGCTCCATCCGGGCATCTTCTACTTGACTGCCCGCCAATAGTCGAGACTTGAGGCACAGAGTTAGAGTGAATGTTTCCACCTAATGACCCCTATGCCACCGCCAGGATGGTGGTCCTGCTCGCAAGGCATACTTTCAAGCAGTCCTCGGTGGCTCCTTCGTCTAGGTTTCTTTCTTGCCACTTACCACATGCCACTTACCACTTTCCAATGCCAATGTCTATGCTCCATGCCTCCTTAGCGCTCATCATGCTCAAATGGTAATTGAAGGGCCATAGAAAAACTATTTATCCTGGGGCTGCCGAGCGTGCTCGTGTTGTTGCTGTTGTGGTTATTCAATATTACTTCGTCCTCGTCCATTGACAAGGGGTGAAAGGGAGCAGCGGGCACTGAGACAATGGATGCATTGAACCCAAACCCGAATCGGAATCACAATCTGAATGGCAACCCATCCGAAGAGGCCCAGCTACCCCTTGCCGGTTTGTTTTCCTTTTCTCCTCCGGTGTTTTATTAAATTTGTTTCCAGTGCCCCGGACTCATCCTGTCTGCCTGCCAGCCAGCCAGTCAGCCAGACCTTTCTGGTTCCTGTTTGCCAACGAGTTTTATGACAATTTCCACTTTTTGCCATTGTCAATGTGATTTTATTACCGCTCTCTGTGTCTCTGGGTTTTGTCGGTCGGCGGTTTCGAACTTATCGACTGTGTGATGTTGTCATCATTATGCCGATTACTGGATGGGTTCTCGGTCTTCTGTCAAGGTTAATTGAATTTTCGCTTTTGTGTGGCTTATGGTACTGTTGCTATCTGGCCGATATGACCGGAAAATAACTGCCTACTATCTTTATGGGGCCTGTAAACCATAATTTCGCCACAGCAGTGGCCAGGACACTAGTGCCTCCTCCTTCCATTAACCTTATCGCCTTGGTCCCCCGGCCGAAGGATTAATTATGCACGCGCCTCCGAATCGCTGTCGATTGCCCCCTCATAAAGCCAGTCAGTCAGTCACAGTGCGGAGGTGGACTTTGACCGGAAAAGTGGTAGGTGGATGACGGCCGTTAAATGGCCATAAAGCTTTCAGTTGGTTAGGGCTTGGACCTCTGACATTTCGATTATGCAAGCCAAATTAAGATGCTCGTTGATGCTTCTGACCGAAGTTATAATCCTCTTAAATGAGTATTACAACTTAAATATTTCTCTACATTTTTATATAATAATTTTTAGGAAAGGTTAAGCTTAAAAATTAAATAACTAAGCCAAAAAATGATTAATTTGAATTCGGAAAACAGGTTAATGCTAGTTTTTAGTAGGTTAATAAATCTGCATACTCAACTTAAAATTTTTAAGAATTAAAATTTTTGCAAATTTTTACAAATTTTAATGATGTAACCCCTTATCAAATTTTCAAATTTTGAAAAATTTTCGAAAATGTATTTTTCAACCGGACCTGGCTAGATCGATTAAGATTTTAATGCTGATCAAGAATATATATGGTTTATAGGGTCGAAAATAGCTCCTTCACTGTGTTTTTTACTTCTGACTGAAATTAAAATCCTATAAATGGGTATTAATATGTAAATATTTTTTCTTAAATATATGGTATTTTTTAGGTAAAGGTAAAGTATAGCTTAAAAATTAAATAACTAAGCCAAAAAATGATTAATTTCAATTCGGAAAACAGGCTAATGCTAGTTTTTAGTAGGTTAATAAAGCTGCATACTCAATTTCTGACTGAAATGAAAATCCACTTAAATGAGTATTAAAATGTAAATAGTTTTCTAGAATTTTATATGATTATTTTTGGGAAAAGTAAAGCTTAAAAATTAAATAACTAAGCCAAAAAATGCTTAATTTCAATTCGGAAAACAGGTTAATGCTAGTTTTTAGTAGGTTAATAAATCTGCATACTCAACTTAAAATTTTTAAGAATTAAAATTTTTGCCAATTTTTGAAAATTTTAATGATGTAACCCCTTATCAATTTTTCAAATTTTTAAAAATTTTCGAAAATTTAGTTTTCAACGGGACCTGGCTAGATCGACTCAGATTTAAATGCTGATCAAGAATATATATGATTTATAGGGTCGGAAACGACTCCTTCAATGCCTTGCAAGCTTCTGCTAAAAATATTATACCCTGCAAGGGTATTAAATATATTTTGCTTATTTTCTTCCCCATATTCTTTTAAAGAATCAAATACATTTAGTTGCGATACAGTTCATGTCCTCTGAGTCAGACCTGGAAGAATGCTTCCTAAACTTCTAATAATTGTTTTAAATTCTGAGCACACTTGGCACCGACTTTGTTGCTGTGTTTGGATGCGAAGCGAAAAACATTCACTTCGGATTGGGGAAAATTTTGTGCTGCAGATACTTTCCGCTGCTTTGTTATAATTCCACAGCACAAATGTTCCGGCTTCGGTGGCCTTTGTGCCAGTCGGAATCGGTGAATAAAGTTTTCAAAGTTGCACAAACTGCCAGCAACAACAAAAACCTGGGGAGGTGAAGAGAGCAGCAGCGGGAAAATACGGGAAAACCCAAGCACGCTATGCCAATTCCTGGTACAAGTGCTACTCGATGCCAACAAGTTCGCCGAATTCTCCCACTTGGCGGAGGCGGCTCCTCGGCCGCCCAGGTATCCAGAGCCAGAGCCTTTGCCTGAGCTTGAGGAACATAGCCCTGTTCCCTCCTCACTTAACTCTGACTGGCCCAGAAGTTTCCCGCTGAGCCGAAGCCTAGTCTTAAGCCAAGGAAGTTGCCAGTTCGGAGGAGGAAAAGTGGCAAGGAAATCCAGCTTCGCTTTGGCTTCAGAAGTAGCGCCAAACTTTTGTGCACGGCCCCATGTTTGGTTTGTCTTTCCAGCATCCGCTTTCATCTTATCGCTCCGCTTTTCTTTCGTCCTTTATTTCCTTCGTGCGGAATGTGTGTGTGAGTGTTTGTGTGGGCATATAGTTCCACCATATAGTTGGCTCTGTGGACCCCCGACTTTTCGGACCGTCGGAAATGGGGTTTCGGCCTCGTTGCTTGTCAGTCGTCGAAGATTCGCTTCCTCAATGGCCCATACAGGGTGACATTCTTTGGCATTTAAAAATAAGAATAAAAAATATATTTAAGCACTTTAAAAATTGCTGTGATAGACGTTAAATAACTCTTTTAATTGATGTAAATTTTGGCATCATTTTCTTGATAGAAATTAAAAGCATAAAGGCAAATATTTAATGATTTCTGTTAAGCCTGTAAAATAAATGCAAATGCACTTTAAATATTTAAATAGAAATATAATTGCTTTAATAACATAAATTTATATTAAATGGTAATTTATAAAGAACTACTTAAATTATTTTTAAAGCATATTAAAAACATGAATTAAGCTAAAAAAAAATTTCAATTGGTATAGGATTATAACAAGATGTCTTTAAATTAAGAACAACCTTAATTTACAACCTTTTCATAGTTTAAAGCTTAATTTATTTGATCCATAATTTGATTTTCTTATAAACTTTTGACAATGTGAGGAGAATTTGTGGCAGATCCTGGGGAACACCCTTTTTGGCCGCTTGTTTATCGCCAACTTTTTGCACCCGCAAAAAGTAAAGTGCAAGTGCAAAAAAGCGCAAAAGAAGGCAAGGCCATCGTTTTTCTTCAGCCCTGTTGTTGCTGCTGCTGCTGCTACTGCTGTCGATTCCGTCGATTTTGTTTTTGCCTTTGTTTGGGTTGGCATTCTGGTCCAGTCGTGCCACTCAAAGGGGCAGCAGCAACAACACGACTCGAGGATATTGTCGCCGCCAAAGTTGCCGCGAGTGCAAGTGCAAGTATGTCTTTGTGCCCCAGCAACAACACCAGCAACACGCCCCCTTATGGCAAACTTGGTCTCGAATTAAAGCCAAGACATCAATGAAAACACAAACAGCAAAAACATATTTCCCCTGCGAGCATGCGCGTTGCGGGAAAATGGTCGCCGGGGAAAGCGTCAGCCAATCGGCAGGCAGCTGAGGTGTGGCCTCCGCTGGCAAAGGGAAATCCGCTCTCGCTGAATTTCCCTCGCTGCTAATAATCACTTGAGACATGCGCGCTCCGCCCGGCGAGAGCGGGGGTTGCACAGGGGGCGCATGCAACCCTTGCACCGGGGACGGCGACGGGGCCGGGGCCGGGGTCCCACCCCTGGCCATCCCCGTCACGTGCAGCAGGAGCGGCACCGCGAGCAGGAGCGGCAGCAGCAGCGGCAGTTGTTGCTCCGTTGCTTTTGTAAACAGGCGCAGGCGCACTAGGGGTGTGTGCGAGTATATTTGCGAGTGTGCGACTGTGTGCGGGGGTACATTTCAGCTGGGATTTTTTCGAAAGCCAAAGCCAAGGCAAAGTGAAATGCTTTGATTTCGCTGATTGTTCGATCACACGCCAACTGACAGCGAACGCGGCTGGTTGTCCTCGGATGAAAGCGGAGAATCCTCAAACTCTCAGTCAAAGAACCCAAAGACTCGACTCGTTTTTCGTGAGTGTCGTCGCGTGTGCTGAGCGTAGAAACTGACATAGAAAATAGAGTGGTGCCAAGTGTATAAGATGCTGGAGTTCTACCCAATGCCCACGAATCTGAATCCAGTCGGTGGCGGCTTGTACTCGCTGCAGCAGAACCATGGCGGTGCCCGCTTCCTGGACAATCCCAGCCATGCTGGCGGTGGCAACACCTTGCATCTGGCTAATAGCAACAGCAATGGCAACAGCAATTTACCCACGAGCATTTCCGGTAACAACAGTCCTACAATGGCAACGGCTTCATTAACGGGGCAGCAGCAGCAACAGCAGCAGCAGCAACACCATCATCATCAGCAACACCAGCTACACCACGCAGCTTCGACCACGCCAGTGCCAATTAACAGCTGCCCCACGCCCACAGGACACAGTCCAGGACACAGCCCCCTCGGCAGCATCGGCAGCAGCAACAATAACAACAACAGCAACCTCAACTCCGCCTGCAACACATTAACAGCTGCTGCTGTTGCTGCTGCGGCCGCTGCTGCTGCTGCCTCTGGGGCAGCTGCTGGCTCAGTTGGGGCAGCTCCATCGTCGGCAACAGCACCCGCAGTCGCCACCTCGCAATTAGGCGGAGCAGTTGCTGCCGCAATCGCTGCTGCCTCTGCTTCGGCTACGACGACAGCCACACCGGCTCTAGGGGCAACAGGAAGCGGAAATGGCAATGGCAATGGAAACGGAAGTGGAGGTAGCAATGGATGCGGAGCTGCTGCAGCAACGGCCAACGCAGCAGCGGCATCGAAATTGTCTGCCGATTGTAGTGGACGCACAGGTATGTTCCAAAAGTATTTTTCACCGGCAGTCGAGGCATTTACCGGCTCGTTCCGTCTCTGGGGTTTTCACGCTTTTCGTTTTTGGCATAGTTGCGTGTGCCCGGCCTGCGGCCCGGAGCCCCAATGAGCTTTTCCTCCTCCGTCGTCCGTTCAGGTGGGCAAGTTTTCCAGGAAAGGCTCCCAACAACAGCTGCTTGCGTGCGATTTTCTTGGTTTTCTTTGGGCGGGCTTACGGAATGTTTCTTTTCCTGTAAATATGGGATTTCTTGATTTTCGTTTAAAAATACTCTTTAATGAATTGTGATTTCAAATGCCTAAATTTTTAGTTTGTAAATGTTTTCTTTTTTGCATACTTTAGGAACATTTTTCATTGTTTTTATTTATTTTTTAAAGTTAAAAAGCTTGATTCCCTGTTTGAATAAATAGGGTTTAAGTTGTTTGTTTAAAACTTGATTAGGGTGAAAATTGGTATACGTTTATTTAGCTTACTTAAATTATTCGTAGTTTCCATAGTTAGATTAGTTTCATTTGTTTGTTTGATTATTTTTTTATCAGAAATTATTTAAATTATTCCTTTAGAAAACTGAATTTTTATATAGTTATGTCTTTAGTACACATTACATTGTATTCAATTTAATTTTATGAACAGTGATGAAGCATAACTCAAGCTCATTTAATTTCAAGTTTGCATTAAATTCATTAAAATTTCTTAGTTTTTTTTAATACCATGCTACATGAGTGGCTTATTTATTTATTTTTCATAAAAGGAAACTTCTAATTGCATTTAGTTATTTGTTAACATTTTAATCTCACACCCGTAATAACATTGCCAATTTTTTCCTTTAATGCATAAAATAAATAAAATAAACCTATTTTTCACTAATAAAGTTCTTTGTGTTTAAAGTTTTTTTTTGCGAAAGTTAATAACGAATGTGCATCCCTGTTTAAATAATTGCAATGTTTGCTTTGGTACTTGATTGATCCCACGAAGCAGCAAAGCAATGATTTTCGAAATTAATAACCAGAGGCCGTTTCACAACACAAGCTGGCAGTGTATCCAATTTGTTTGCCGCTCTTTGAGGCCATGCAAATAAAATCCAATCAAGGCCGGCAAATATGAATTTCGGGCTTAAACGAATATTGACAGCGTAGAACAACGAATTATGAGTGTCTGATGCTGCTTTGGGAATAGTTTTGCGGGATCTCTGTGTGTGTGGCAGCCCGGCCGAAAGTATTTCCAGAAGTATGAACGCAAGTTGACCACAAAATAATTTTGACAATGAACCTGGCTGACATCCCCAGGGGGCGTGGCTCGGCCAATAAAAGGCTATTAAGGCAGGCCACATCCTCGCCCACTCGCACTCACACGCCCCCGCATTGCTGTTGGCATCCTGGCTAACACACACACACACACGAGCGCCTCAAAATAGGCAACACTTTTCAGCCGAGCTGCAACGAAAGTGTTGCTGGGAAAACTTTTGCGAATTTCCCTCCGAAATGCCAAGTGTGCAAACAATGTGTGATGCGATGCATATGCATATGCGGACCAGAGATCGTCCGGGGCTAAGTGGATTGTGTTTTGGCTTTTTTCAGCCCCACCAATTGCTCTTTTTGCCTATCAAATTTCTATTAATGCCTGCATTCAGCCATTTGCCATTGCCAAAATGGCAGCAAATAGTTTCCGTTTCCGCCTCTGTGAACCCAATCCCCTGAAGGCAACTCCTAAACTACTATAAATGGCCCACACTTTGTGTTCAACTCTAAAGCCTGGAGAGGTCGAGGAATTTCCGAATGGGCGATGGCGAGGTCGGTCTGGTGATTGGGGGCCAGGAGCCAGGGGCGTGGGCAGGACGGGACGGGAGACTGGAGGGCAGACCACGGAAATGAGCACACTCAGTGTCAGGTATTCCACCGAGCGTATCAGCATACATATCTGGCTTCTGCGGTGGCTTCAACTTCGCCCATCTGCAGGTATTCGAGGTGCCACTGGCTGTGTGCGAGTGTGCGGCGGAAGTATGCGCCATATGCATAGCTCTATGTCACTTTGACGTTGAGATCTAGGTACACAAAGCGAAAAGTCGTATACTAAGGCATAATGATGTTTAGGGAAATTATTTATTTAAAGTATATAAAGGATTTTTAATAGTGTGTTTTTTTTAGCAATTGAGAATAGTCCTAGGACAGTTTAAATAATTTTAAAATATTTTTGTGCTACAAAGAATATTTCAAGACTGGGTAATATTTGCTCTACGGTCTTTTATTGAAATAAATTATACTACTAATGCATAATTTCATGAGTTATATTACTAAATAATTTAGTAATATAGGTATAAGAACATTATTTTGAACTTCTCACCGCTAACCCTAAAGAGCAATCAACAACCTATGCTGAAAATTACTTGTCCTTCTGAAATTCCTTATGTGTGTTATATACCATCATTGATTTTTCTACCTGTACCTATATCACCTGGGGGTTTTAAAGACCGCGTTGTCAGCCGTAATTAAAGCTGTCCCATTATGAGCTGTCTGTCAAAAGGGCGAACTGCTGCCAAAATCCGCGTGGCACGTGGACCGGACTCCTGTTGGCAGTTAGCCCGAATTACTGCTGGGAGTTGGGAATCGGAGTTGGCCTGTCTGTGCCGTCTCCCGATTTATCTCCATAGCCCTCCGCCTGCCTGTCAATGTGTCAATAAATGCACCATATAGTGCGGCAATCGAGGGGCGCTGTGGCCAGATAAGCCCCTTTATCACCGATAAGGCCGAGGACACTTTCGACGCTGTCGTCTATTAGTGGGCTCTATATATTTTTCTGTGTTTATCGTCGAGTTGATTTTGGAATTATCTGCTGTTTAATCTATGTATTTGACATGAGTGTGCCGCACTTGTTCAAACTGTTTGCACCCGATGTTTGTTGATTTTCTCGACAAGATTTGGGCCCAAAAAAACCGGAGAGGCCCTCAATGGCAGTGTCCTTTGATAGCTGAAACAATGCAGAATCGCCGCAAAAACAAAAGGCATATACAAAGCAGACAGAAAAAGCATTCATAAAATGCAGCGAAATGCCATAAATTTCGATTAGATTACACAAACGAAAGCCGTACGTCGTCGTCACAATATCGATGTTCAAAGCTCTAAAAAAGCGGCCAAATTCAAAACGCTGCAGCCCCCGCCCGGGGCTTTATCAAATGAATCATGCTCGATTTTTGTTTCGTCGCTGCAAAAACCTTTATCGGCAATGCGATTGGACACGGATACTGCACAATGGGATAGGCAAGGATGCGATGGAATAGGACCCACAAAAAATGCCCGAGGACATTGTGAACTTTTCGCTGCACTGGCTTATATCCCTGCTCTCCATATCCGTGCTATATACCACACGCACATCTGCATAGATATGGCGGCTATGGCAGCACCATTGTGCCAACCATAAATCATGCACATTTTTCTGCCACTGAGCCACAGCCATATAATATAACACTCCACTCTACCGCCAGCGCCACTGCCACCGTCACTGCCTTTTTCCCGTTTCCCCGTTTCCCATTTCCATTTCTCTCCCCGCTTTCCACTTTCCCCGACTCGCTGCTCATTTTTCAAATGCTTCCATACATTTTTCGTGGCGGTCGTCATATATTTTGTATGTTTACTGCTCGCCAGGCAGCTTTTGTTGTGTTTTCGGGTACTACTTTTTATGACTGGTTTACAGTTTCAAGAGCGCCTCAACGGGCGGAGGATTAGTTACGTCCCCCGCCCTTTCGGCAGGGAAGGAGCCCAGCTAATGGCGTATCCTTAGCAGGAGATTCGAGGTTGGATATCAGCTTAAACTCAGTGGCGCAGGCAAAATCAATTGAGCCATTGTCGCTGGCTATAAGCACGAAAAGGTGAGCTGGGCAGATGCTTTCTCCGCTGATACCGAACAAATACAGAAAACTTTACGTTTCAATTACGCATCAACAAGCTTTCAATACAAGCTGTTGCAGCCCGGCGACAGATAATTTTTTCCCTCAACAGTTTCTTTCTGTTTTCCCCCGAGAAACATTGAGCGGAAAAATGGCAGAGACGCTGAAGCGTTTTCACACGATTCGATTGTCAGCGAGGTCCTTGCGCCATCGGCAGCACATGTCATGATAATTTCGCAGCGACATGTGCTGCCATCACGTATACGCCACGTACGCCCATCACTGGCTAGCAAAGGGGGGAGAAAACAGCGACTAAACGAACTCTGAACAGCGGGGAAAATCTTTATAAAACAACTCTCATAACTCTTCCATATCCATAAATACACTATAATGTTATTTTAGGGTATTCTATTCTCTTTAAATACATAATTTTTAAGTCAAGAATAATGTTTGTTTAGAGCTTTAGCTCTCAAAGTTTCTCCGTAACTTAACCCCTCTCTACCATTAATTTTGTGCCATTTGCAGAAGTGGGCCACATCAAGTGCGAGAAGAACTTCGAGCTGTGCGAGGGCTGTGGCCAGAAGATCCACGACCGCTTCCTGATGAACGTGGGCGAGGCAAACTGGCACGAGCAGTGCCTGGCCTGCTGCTACTGCGGCATGCAGCTGCACCACACCTGCTACGTCCGCAACTCGAAGCTCTACTGCAAGATGGACTATGACCGGCTATTCGGCGTCAAGTGCGCCTCCTGCTGCCACGCCATCCTGCCGCAGGAGCTGGTGATGCGTCCGATTCCCAACTTCGTCTTCCACCTGCCCTGCTTCGTGTGCTACGCCTGCCGCCTGCCGCTGCAGAAGGGCGAGCAGTTCCTGCTGCGCGACGGCCAGCTCTTCTGCTATCGCCACGACCTCGAAAAGGAGATGTTCCTGGCGGCAGCCGCGGCCCAGCACTGCGGCTTCGTCGGTCTGGACGAGGAGGATCTGCTGCGGCCGCGGGATGGCCGGCGGGGTCCCAAGCGGCCGCGCACCATCCTCACCTCGCAGCAGCGCAAACAGTTTAAGGCCTCCTTCGACCAGTCGCCCAAGCCCTGCCGCAAGGTGCGCGAGGCTCTGGCCAAGGACACGGGTCTGTCGGTGCGCGTGGTGCAGGTGTGGTTCCAGAACCAGCGGGCCAAGATGAAGAAGATCCAGCGCAAGGCCAAGCAGAACGGTGGCTCCTCCGGTGGCGGCTCTGGCGGCCGTGGCACCGGCAACTCCAGTGCCACCGATGACAAGGAGTCGAACGACAAGGAGGACAAGTGCGTCAAACAGGAGCTGGGCGGCGACAGCTCGGGATATCTGGGCGGATTGGACAGCAACTTTGCCAGCCAGCCGCTGAATCCAAACTTGCCCTTCTCACCGGACGGTAAGTGAAACCCTAAGGAAGACTTTGAAATCCCCCGTTAACTGATTCTCCTCTTACAGATTATCCGGCCAACTCGAACGACAGCTTCTGCAGCTCCGACCTCTCGCTGGACGGGAGCAACTTCGACCAGCTGGACGATGACGCGGACTCACTGTCGCTGAACAACCTGGAGCTGCAGTCCACCAGCTCCTCCGGCAACCAGCACTCGCACTCGCACTCGAATCCCCACGACATGCTGGCCAACCTCAACAACAGCCTGATCAATCCCATCGACAAGCTGTATCTTATGCAGAACTCGTACTTCAGCTCGGAGCACTAAGCGTGGCTCTGGGCGGGATTGGATCGATGGGAGACTTGGGTCGAGGGGTAGCGACGAATTTATTAGCGTTAGAGTAGCAGGCTCCGATCGGCAGCTCTCACTTTACGTAGCTCGGCGGCGGCGGGTCATTAAGTTGGATACAAGATACAAGATACAAGATACATGAAATGTGATTTTTTTAAGCTAATTGAAATTTTAAGATTCTTGGCGATGAGAGGGCGTGGCAAAACATTTTGTTGTTAGTCTAGACTCTAGAGAGCCCACAGTAACCGCAGTGGTAACGCGGTAAATGTGCCCCCTTTGTTTGTAAATAGTTTTAGTCCCCGAAATTGTTATTAAATGTAATTTAAAGTCAATAATTGTATTAGAAAGTGCAATTTAATCTGTTCCCCCAAAAAATATACATCTTAACCGAATGCCCTGGATATAATCTGTGTGGAAATGTCTAATTTTCGATATCTTTTTGGAAGTTACTCGAATTGGACAACTTATTCGATATGAAAATGTTGTTGTTGTTGTAAAGGAATTGTTTTTTGTTGTTGTTGTCAATTGGCGGAAGTGGAAAAGCGAAATTCAAATTCAAATTTGGCTGTTAACTTATGTGGCGGCAACTGATCGAATGTTTAAATTCAAATTTGAATTTGTTTGAATTCAAATTTGGCACTTAAATTAATTTATTTGTTTTTCTTTTGTTGTTGTAAATGTAAAATTGTTGTTGTTGTAAGAAGGTGGTTTATTGTTATTGTTATAGGCAAAACAAGCCTTCAATTTGGTTATTTTCATTACAAAATTGTCAATTGCTCGATTTAAAACACCAGGGCAACATAAGCTGCAGCAGGTGAATTAATTTTAGTGCAAGAGCCAAATTCAAATTCAAATTTGGCGGCTCACATATGTGGCGGAAACTGATCGATTATTTAAATTGAAATTCAAATTGGTCGGTTATCTGATATGGCGGGTACTAATAGTAAATTTAAATTCAAATTTAAATTTGGCAGTTAAATTGATTTATACTTTTCTTGTTGTTGTAAATTGAAAATTATTGTTGTTGTAATAGAGTAGCTTATTGTTATTATTGGTGTAGGCAACAACAGATTTTCAATTTGGTCATTTTCAGTACAAATTGGTTAATTTCTGGATTTGAGGTACCAGGCGAACAGCAAGCAGTAGATCGACGATGATTGGATTGTGAGTGGATTGTAAATTAGGATCCACTTACGATCCACTTACGATCCACTTACGATCCACTTACGATCCACTTACGATCCACTTACGATCCACTTACGATCCACTTACGATCCACTTACGATCCACTTACGATCCACTTACGATCCACTTACGATCCACTTGCGATCCACTTACGATCCACTTGCGATCCACTTACGATCCACTTGCGATCCACTTGCGATCCACTTACGATCCACTTACGATCCACTTGCGATCCACTTACAATCTACTAATTCAATTCAAATCCATGTTTGGCGGCTAACATACGTGGCGGCACCTGATCGACAATTTAAATTCAAGTTCAAATTGGTCGGTTATCGGATAAAGCTTGAATTGAATGTGCATTTAAATTTGAATTTAAATTTGGCAGTTAAATTAAATAATTTTAGATCCCATGTTGTTGTAAATTCAAAATTGTTGTTGTTTTAATAGAGTAGCTTATTGTTGTTATTGTTGTAGGCAACAACAAGCCTTCAATTTGGTTATTTTCAGTTTAAAATTGATAATTTCTGGATGTGATGCACCAGGCGAACAGAAGCCGCAGCAAGTGAATTAATTTTAGTGCAAGAGCCAAATTCAAATTCAAATTTGGCGGCTTACATATGTGGCTGCACCTTATTTATAAAAAAATACTTCAACGTTTTAATTAGGACGCCGTGCTTGCAACCATTCGGTATTTTAAGTAAACTTAACGAATATCAAAGTTATCAACCATGTGCTATAAAGTTTATGGTTAAATTACAGTCTGGCAACGCCAAGAAATCACCGATTGGCTTGAAATATTTTTATTATTATTAACGTAAAAGACTACGGGCACACTGTCGCGTGTTTGCATTAAATCTAAAAGAAACAATAACAATGGTAAGAAATTGGCATTTATTGTAGACATATGACCGATTAAACACATTTTTTGCCACATACAGCTTTTCTACTCGTTCTTCAAGTCGCTGGTGGGCAAAGAAGTAGTCGTGGAACTCAAGAACGACCTGAGGTGAGCCACGATGGTTGTCCGCCTCGCGACGCGTGATCTTGCCGGCAAAAATATTTAGTTTATAATAATGCAAAATGTGTTTCTGTAGCATATGCGGCACCCTGCACTCTGTGGACCAGTATCTGAACATCAAGCTGACGGACATTAGTGTCACGGACCCGGACAAATACCCGCACATGTTGAGCGTGAAGAACTGCTTCATCCGCGGCTCCGTGGTGCGGTACGTGCAGCTGCCGGGCGACGAGGTGGACACGCAACTGCTGCAGGACGCCGCGCGGAAGGAGGCGGTGGTCAGCACGAGATAGATATCGGCAAGAGAAGCAGACGATCGGAATTGCACCCCAGGCAGTTCCATCATTAGGTTCTAGCCACCCCAAAACGCCCTAACCCTTAAGTAAAAATTTGTTAAAATGAAAAAATAAGAGGAAACGTCGCAAGAAATGCATTTACAATTGATCAATATGCTGTGACTTTATTTGATATCAATCGGTGGCTTAATGTCCAACTGTTTTTTAAGGACATTTTTATACCCTTGCAGGGTATTATAATTTATAGTCAGAAGCTTATAAAGGGGTGAAGCAGTCATTTGCGACCCAATAAACCATATATATTCTTGATCAGCATTTAAATCTGAGTCGATCTAGCCAGGTCCCGTTGAAAAATAAATTTTCGAAAATTTTTCAAAATTTGAAAAATTGATAAGGGGTTACATCATTAAAATTTGCAAAAATTGGCAAAAATTTTAATTCTTAAAAATTTTCAGTTGAGTATGCAGATTTATTAACCTACTAAAAACTAGCATAAACCTGTTTTCCGAATTGAAATTAATCATTTTTTGGCTTAGTTATTTAATTTGTAAGCTTTACTTTTCCCAAAAATAATCATGTAAAATTGTAGAAAACTATTTACATTTTAATACTCATTTAAGTGGATTTTCATTTCAGTCAGAAATTGAGTATGCAGCTTTATTAACCTACTAAAAATTAGCATTCACCTGTTTTCCGAATTGAAATTAATAATTTTTTGGCTTAGTTATTTAATTTTTAAGCTATACTTTACCTTTACCTAAAAAATACCATATATTTAAGAAAAATATTTACATTTTAATACCCATTTATAGGATTTTAATTTCAGTCAAAAGTAAAAAACACAGTGAAGGAGCTATTTTCGACCCTATAAACCATATATATTCTTGATCAGCATTTAAATCTGAGTCGATCTAGCCAGGTCCCGTTGAAAAATAAATTTTCGAAAATTTTTCAAAATTTGAAAAATTGATAAATTTTGCAAAAATTGGCAAAAATTTTAATTCTTAAAAATTTTCAGTTGAGTATGCAGATTTATTAACCTACTAAAAACTAGCATAAACCTGTTTTCCGAATTGAAATTAATCATTTTTTGGCTTAGTTATTTAATTTTTAAGCTTTACTTTTCCCAAAAATAATCATATAAAATTGTAGAAAACTATTTACATTTTAATACTCATTTAAGTGGATTTTCATTTCAGTCAGAAATTGAGTATGCAGCTTTATTAACCTACTAAAAATTAGCATTCACCTGTTTTCCGAATTGAAATTAATCATTTTTTGGCTTAGTTATTTAATTTTTAAGCTATACTTTACCTTTACCTAAAAAATACCATATATTTTAGAAAAATATTTACATTTTAATACCCATTTATAGGATTTTAATTTCAGTCAGAAGTAAAAAACACAGTGAAGGAGCTATTTTCGACCCTATAAACCATATATATTCTTGATCAGCATTTAAATCTGAGTCGATCTAGCCAGGTCCCGTTGAAAAATAAATTTTCGAAATTTTTTCAAAATTTGAAAAATTGATAAATTTTGCAAAAATTGGCAAAAAATTTAATTCTTAAAAATTTTAAGTTGAGTATACAGATTTATTTACCTACTAAAAACTAGCATAAACCTGTTTTCCGAATTGAAATTAATCATTTTTTGGCTTAGTTATTTAATTTTTAAGCTTTACTTTTCCCAAAAATAATCATATAAAATTGTAGAAAACTATTTACATTTTAATACTCATTTAAGTGGATTTTCATTTCAGTCAGAAATTGAGTATGCAGCTTTATTAACCTACTAAAAATTAGCATTCACCTGTTTTCCGAATTGAAATTAATCATTTTTTGGCTTAGTTATTTAATTTTTAAGCTATACTTTACCTTTAGCTAAAAAATACCATATATTTAAGAAAAATATTTACATTTTAATACCCATTTATAGGATTTTAATTTCAGTCAGAAGTAAAAAACACAGTGAAGGAGCTATTTTCGACCCTATAAACCATATATATTCTTGATCAGCATTTAAATCTGAGTCGATCTAGCCAGGTCCCGTTGAAAAATAAATTTTCGAAAATTTTTCAAAATTTGAAAAATTGATAAGGGGTTAAATCATTAAAATTTGCAAAAATTGGCAAAAATTTTAATTCTTAAAAATTTTAAGTTGAGTATGCAGATTTATTAACCTACTAAAAACTAGCATTAACCTGTTTTCCGAATTGAAATTAATCATTTTTTGGCTTAGTTATTTAATTTTTAAGCTTTACTTTTCCCAAAAATAATCATATAAAATTGTAGAAAACTATTTACATTTTAATACTCATTTAAGTGGATTTTCATTTCAGTCAGAAATTGAGTATGCAGCTTTATTAACCTACTAAAAATTAGCATTCACCTGTTTTCCGAATTGAAATTAATCATTTTTTGGCTTAGTTATTTAATTTTTAAGCTATACTTTTCCTAAAAAATACCATATAATTTAGAAAAATATTTACATTTTAATACCCATTTATAGGATTTTAATTTCAGTCAGAAGTAAAAAACACAGTGAAGGAGCTATTTTCGACCCTATAAACCATATATATTCTTGATCAGCATTTAAATCTGAGTCGATCTAGCCAGGTCCCGTTGAAAAATAAATTTTCGAAATTTTTTCAAAATTTGAAAAATTGATAAGGGGTTACATCATTAAAATTTGCAAAAATTGGCAAAAATTTTAATTCTTAAAAATTTTCAGTTGAGTATGCAGATTTATTAACCTACTAAAAACTAGCATAAACCTGTTTTCCGAATTGAAATTAATCATTTTTTGGCTTAGTTATTTAATTTGTAAGCTTTACTTTTCCCAAAAATAATCATGTAAAATTGTAGAAAACTATTTACATTTTAATACTCATTTAAGTGGATTTTCATTTCAGTCAGAAATTGAGTATGCAGCTTTATTAACCTACTAAAAATTAGCATTCACCTGTTTTCCGAATTGAAATTAATAATTTTTTGGCTTAGTTATTTAATTTTTAACCTATACTTTTCCTAAAAAGTACCATATATTTTAGAAAAATATTTACATTTTAATACCCATTTATAGGGTTTTAATTTCAGTCAGAAGTAAAAAACACAGTGAAGGAGCTATTTTCGACCCTATAAACCATATATATTCTTGATCAGCATTTAAATCTGAGTCGATCTAGCCAGGTCCCGTTGAAAAATAAATTTTCGAAAATTTTTCAAAATTTGAAAAATTGATAAGGGGTTACATCATTAAAATTTGCAAAAATTGGCAAAAATTTTAATTCTTAAAAATTTTCAGTTGAGTATGCAGATTTATTAACCTACTAAAAACTAGCATAAACCTGTTTTCCGAATTGAAATTAATCATTTTTTGGCTTAGTTATTTAATTTTTAAGCTTTACTTTTCCCAAAAATAATCATATAAAATTGTAGAAAACTATTTACATTTTAATACTCATTTAAGTGGATTTTCATTTCAGTCAGAAATTGAGTATGCAGCTTTATTAACCTACTAAAAACTAGCATAAACCTGTTTTCCGAATTGAAATTAATCATTTTTTGGCTTAGTTATTTAATTTTTAAGCTATACTTTTCCTAAAAAATACCATATATTTTAGAAAAATATTTACATTTTAATACCCATTTATAGGATTTTAATTTCAGTCAGAAGTAAAAAACACAGTGAAGGAGCTATTTTCGACCCTATAAACCATATATATTCTTGATCAGCATTTAAATCTGAGTCGATCTAGCCAGGTCCCGTTGAAAAATAAATTTTCGAAAATTTTTCAAAATTTGAAAAATTGATAAGGGGTTACATCATTAAAATTTGCAAAAATTGGCAAAAATTTTAATTCTTAAAAATTTTCAGTTGAGTATGCAGATTTATTAACCTACTAAAAACTAGCATAAACCTGTTTTCCGAATTGAAATTAATCATTTTTTGGCTTAGTTATTTAATTTTTAAGCTTTACTTTTCCCAAAAATAATCATATAAAATTGTAGAAAACTATTTACATTTTAATACTCATTTAAGTGGATTTTCATTTCAGTCAGAAATTGAGTATGCAGCTTTATTAACCTACTAAAAATTAGCATTCACCTGTTTTCCGAATTGAAATTAATCATTTTTTGGCTTAGTTATTTAATTTTTAAGCTATACTTTTCCTAAAAAATACCATATATTTTAGAAAAATATTTACATTTTAATACCCATTTATAGGATTTTAATTTCAGTCAGAAGTAAAAAACACAGTGAAGGAGCTATTTTCGACCCTATAAACCATATATATTCTTGATCAGCATTTAAATCTGAGTCGATCTAGCCAGGTCCCGTTGAAAAATAAAGTTTCGAAAATTTTTCAAAATTTGAAAAATTGATAAGGGGTTACATCATTAAAATTTGCAAAAATTGGCAAAAATTTTAATTCTTAAAAATTTTCAGTTGAGTATGCAGATTTATTAACCTACTAAAAACTACCATAAACCTGTTTTCCGAATTGAAATTAATCATTTTTTGGCTTAGTTATTTAATTTTTAAGCTTTACTTTTCCCAAAAATAATCATATAAAATTGTAGAAAACTATTTACATTTTAATACTCATTTAAGTGGATTTTCATTTCCGTCAGAAATTGAGTATGCAGCTTTATTTACCTACTAAAAATTAGCATTCACCTGTTTTCCGAATTGAAATTAATCATTTTTTGGCTTAGTTATTTAATTTTTAAGCTATACTTTTCCTAAAAAATACCATATATTTTAGAAAAATATTTACATTTTAATACCCATTTATAGGATTTTAATTTCAGTCAGAAGTAAAAAACACAGTGAAGGAGCTATTTTCGACCCTATAAACCATATATATTCTTGATCAGCATTTAAATCTGAGTCGATCTAGCCAGGTCCCGTTGAAAAATAAAGTTTCGAAAATTTTTCAAAATTTGAAAAATTGATAAGGGGTTACATCATTAAAATTTGCAAAAATTGGCAAAAATTTTAATTCTTAAAAATTTTCAGTTGAGTATGCAGATTTATTAACCTACTAAAAACTACCATAAACCTGTTTTCCGAATTGAAATTAATCATTTTTTGGCTTAGTTATTTAATTTTTAAGCTTTACTTTTCCCAAAAATAATCATATAAAATTGTAGAAAACTATTTACATTTTAATACTCATTTAAGTGGATTTTCATTTCCGTCAGAAATTGAGTATGGAGCTTTATTTACCTACTAAAAATTAGCATTCACCTGTTTTCCGAATTGAAATTAATCATTTTTTGGCTTAGTTATTTAATTTTTAAGCTATACTTTTCCTAAAAAATACCATATATTTTAGAAAAATATTTACATTTTAATACCCATTTATAGGATTTTAATTTCAGTCAGAAGTAAAAAACACAGTGAAGGAGCTATTTTCGACCCTATAAACCATATATATTCTTGATCAGCATTTAAATCTGAGTCGATCTAGCCAGGTCCCGTTGAAAAATAAATTTTCGAAAATTTTTCAAAATTTGAAAAATTGATAAGGGGTTACATCATTAAAATTTGCAAAAATTGGCAAAAATTTTAATTCTTAAAACTTTTCAGTTGAGTATGCAGATTTATTAACCTACTAAAAACTAGCATAAACCTGTTTTCCGAATTGAAATTAATCATTTTTTGGCTTAGTTATTTAATTTTTAAGCTTTACTTTTCCCAAAAATAATCATATAAAATTGTAGAAAACTATTTACATTTTAATACTCATTTAAGTGGATTTTCATTTCCGTCAGAAATTGAGTATGCAGCTTTATTTACCTACTAAAAATTAGCATTCACCTGTTTTCCGAATTGAAATTAATCATTTTTTGGCTTAGTTATTTAATTTTTAAGCTATACTTTTCCTAAAAAATACCATATATTTTAGAAAAATATTTACATTTTAATACCCATTTATGGTATAGGATTTTAATTTCAGTCAGAAGTAAAAAACACAGTGAAGGAGCTATTTTCGACCCTATAAACCATATATATTCTTGATCAGCATTTAAATCTGAGTCGATCTAGCCAGGTCCCGTTGAAAAATAAATTTTCGAAAATTTTTCAAAATTTGAAAAATTGATAAGGGGTTACATCATTAAAATTTGCAAAAATTGGCAAAAATTTTAATTCTTAAAAATTTTCAGTTGAGTATGCAGATTTATTTACCTACTAAAAACTAGCATAAACCTGTTTTCCGAATTGAAATTAATCATTTTTTGGCTTAGTTATTTAATTTTTAAGCTTTACTTTTCCCAAAAATAATCATATAAAATTGTAGAAAACTATTTACATTTTAATACTCATTTAAGTGGATTTTCATTTCAGTCAGAAATTGAGTATGCAGCTTTATTAACCTACTAAAAACTAGCATAAACCTGTTTTCCGAATTGAAATTAATCATTTTTTGGCTTAGTTATTTAATTTTTAAGCTATACTTTTCCTAAAAAATACCATATATTTTAGAAAAATATTTACATTTTAATACCCATTTATAGGATTTTAATTTCAGTCAGAAGTAAAAAACACAGTGAAGGAGCTATTTTCGACCCTATAAACCATATATATTCTTGATCAGCATTTAAATCTGAGTCGATCTAGCCAGGTCCCGTTGAAAAATAAATTTTCGAAAATTTTTCAAAATTTGAAAAATTGATAAGGGGTTACATCATTAAAATTTGCAAAAATTGGCAAAAATTTTAATTCTTAAAAATTTTCAGTTGAGTATGCAGATTTATTAACCTACTAAAAACTAGCATAAACCTGTTTTCCGAATTGAAATTAATCATTTTTTGGCTTAGTTATTTAATTTTTAAGCTTTACTTTTCCCAAAAATAATCATATAAAATTGTAGAAAACTATTTACATTTTAATACTCATTTAAGTGGATTTTCATTTCAGTCAGAAATTGAGTATGCAGCTTTATTAACCTACTAAAAATTAGCATTCACCTGTTTTCCGAATTGAAATTAATCATTTTTTGGCTTAGTTATTTAATTTTTAAGCTATACTTTTCCTAAAAAATACCATATATTTTAGAAAAATATTTACATTTTAATACCCATTTATAGGATTTTAATTTCAGTCAGAAGTAAAAAACACAGTGAAGGAGCTATTTTCGACCCTATAAACCATATATATTCTTGATCAGCATTTAAATCTGAGTCGATCTAGCCAGGTCCCGTTGAAAAATAAAGTTTCGAAAATTTTTCAAAATTTGAAAAATTGATAAGGGGTTACATCATTAAAATTTGCAAAAATTGGCAAAAATTTTAATTCTTAAAACTTTTCAGTTGAGTATGCAGATTTATTAACCTACTAAAAACTAGCATAAACCTGTTTTCCGAATTGAAATTAATCATTTTTTGGCTTAGTTATTTAATTTTTAAGCTTTACTTTTCCCAAAAATAATCATATAAAATTGTAGAAAACTATTTACATTTTAATACTCATTTAAGTGGATTTTCATTTCCGTCAGAAATTGAGTATGCAGCTTTATTTACCTACTAAAAATTAGCATTCACCTGTTTTCCGAATTGAAATTAATCATTTTTTGGCTTAGTTATTTAATTTTTAAGCTATACTTTTCCTAAAAAATACCATATATTTTAGAAAAATATTTACATTTTAATACCCATTTATGGTATAGGATTTTAATTTCAGTCAGAAGTAAAAAACACAGTGAAGGAGCTATTTTCGACCCTATAAACCATATATATTCTTGATCAGCATTTAAATCTGAGTCGATCTAGCCAGGTCCCGTTGAAAAATAAATTTTCGAAAATTTTTCAAAATTTGAAAAATTGATAAGGGGTTACATCATTAAAATTTGCAAAAATTGGCAAAAATTTTAATTCTTAAAAATTTTCAGTTGAGTATGCAGATTTATTTACCTACTAAAAACTAGCATAAACCTGTTTTCCGAATTGAAATTAATCATTTTTTGGCTTAGTTATTTAATTTTTAAGCTTTACTTTTCCCAAAAATAATCATATAAAATTGTAGAAAACTATTTACATTTTAATACTCATTTAAGTGGATTTTCATTTCAGTCAGAAATTGAGTATGCAGCTTTATTAACCTACTAAAAATTAGCATTCACCTGTTTTCCGAATTGAAATTAATCATTTTTTGGCTTAGTTATTTAATTTTTAAGCTATACTTTTCCTAAAAAATACCATATATTTTAGAAAAATATTTACATTTTAATACCCATTTATGGTATAGGATTTTAATTTCAGTCAGAAGTAAAAAACACAGTGAAGGAGCTATTTTCGACCCTATAAACCATATATATTCTTGATCAGCATTTAAATCTGAGTCGATCTAGCCAGGTCCCGTTGAAAAATAAATTTTCGAAAATTTTTCAAAATTTGAAAAATTGATAAGGGGTTACATCATTAAAATTTGCAAAAATTGGCAAAAATTTTAATTCTTAAAAATTTTCAGTTGAGTATGCAGATTTATTTACCTACTAAAAACTAGCATAAACCTGTTTTCCGAATTGAAATTAATCATTTTTTGGCTTAGTTATTTAATTTTTAAGCTTTACTTTTCCCAAAAATAATCATATAAAATTGTAGAAAACTATTTACATTTTAATACTCATTTAAGTGGATTTTCATTTCAGTCAGAAATTGAGTATGCAGCTTTATTAACCTACTAAAAACTAGCATAAACCTGTTTTCCGAATTGAAATTAATCATTTTTTGGCTTAGTTATTTAATTTTTAAGCTATACTTTTCCTAAAAAATACCATATATTTTAGAAAAATATTTACATTTTAATACCCATTTATAGGATTTTAATTTCAGTCAGAAGTAAAAAACACAGTGAAGGAGCTATTTTCGACCCTATAAACCATATATATTCTTGATCAGCATTTAAATCTGAGTCGATCTAGCCAGGTCCCGTTGAAAAATAAATTTTCGAAAATTTTTCAAAATTTGAAAAATTGATAAGGGGTTACATCATTAAAATTTGCAAAAATTGGCAAAAATTTTAATTCTTAAAAATTTTCAGTTGAGTATGCAGATTTATTAACCTACTAAAAACTAGCATAAACCTGTTTTCCGAATTGAAATTAATCATTTTTTGGCTTAGTTATTTAATTTTTAAGCTTTACTTTTCCCAAAAATAATCATATAAAATTGTAGAAAACTATTTACATTTTAATACTCATTTAAGTGGATTTTCATTTCAGTCAGAAATTGAGTATGCAGCTTTATTAACCTACTAAAAATTAGCATTCACCTGTTTTCCGAATTGAAATTAATCATTTTTTGGCTTAGTTATTTAATTTTTAAGCTATACTTTTCCTAAAAAATACCATATATTTTAGAAAAATATTTACATTTTAATACCCATTTATAGGATTTTAATTTCAGTCAGAAGTAAAAAACACAGTGAAGGAGCTATTTTCGACCCTATAAACCATATATATTCTTGATCAGCATTTAAATCTGAGTCGATCTAGCCAGGTCCCGTTGAAAAATAAAGTTTCGAAAATTTTTCAAAATTTGAAAAATTGATAAGGGGTTACATCATTAAAATTTGCAAAAATTGGCAAACATTTTAATTCTTAAAAATTTTCAGTTGAGTATGCAGATTTATTAACCTACTAAAAACTAGCATAAACCTGTTTTCCGAATTGAAATTAATCATTTTTTGGCTTAGTTATTTAATTTTTAAGCTTTACTTTTCCCAAAAATAATCATATAAAATTGTAGAAAACTATTTACATTTTAATACTCATTTAAGTGGATTTTCATTTCCGTCAGAAATTGAGTATGCAGCTTTATTTACCTACTAAAAATTAGCATTCACCTGTTTTCCGAATTGAAATTAATCATTTTTTGGCTTAGTTATTTAATTTTTAAGCTATACTTTTCCTAAAAAATACCATATATTTTAGAAAAATATTTACATTTTAATACCCATTTATGGTATAGGATTTTAATTTCAGTCAGAAGTAAAAAACACAGTGAAGGAGCTATTTTCGACCCTATAAACCATATATATTCTTGATCAGCATTTAAATCTGAGTCGATCTAGCCAGGTCCCGTTGAAAAATAAATTTTCGAAAATTTTTCAAAATTTGAAAAATTGATAAGGGGTTACATCATTAAAATTTGCAAAAATTGGCAAAAATTTTAATTCTTAAAAATTTTCAGTTGAGTATGCAGATTTATTTACCTACTAAAAACTAGCATAAACCTGTTTTCCGAATTGAAATTAATCATTTTTTGGCTTAGTTATTTAATTTTTAAGCTTTACTTTTCCCAAAAATAATCATATAAAATTGTAGAAAACTATTTACATTTTAATACTCATTTAAGTGGATTTTCATTTCAGTCAGAAATTGAGTATGCAGCTTTATTAACCTACTAAAAATTAGCATTCACCTGTTTTCCGAATTGAAATTAATCATTTTTTGGCTTAGTTATTTAATTTTTAAGCTATACTTTTCCTAAAAAATACCATATATTTTAGAAAAATATTTACATTTTAATACCCATTTATGGTATAGGATTTTAATTTCAGTCAGAAGTAAAAAACACAGTGAAGGAGCTATTTTCGACCCTATAAACCATATATATTCTTGATCAGCATTTAAATCTGAGTCGATCTAGCCAGGTCCCGTTGAAAAATAAATTTTCGAAAATTTTTCAAAATTTGAAAAATTGATAAGGGGTTACATCATTAAAATTTGCAAAAATTGGCAAAAATTTTAATTCTTAAAAATTTTCAGTTGAGTATGCAGATTTATTAACCTACTAAAAACTAGCATAAACCTGTTTTCCGAATTGAAATTAATCATTTTTTGGCTTAGTTATTTAATTTTTAAGCTTTACTTTTCCCAAAAATAATCATATAAAATTGTAGAAAACTATTTACATTTTAATACTCATTTAAGTGGATTTTCATTTCCGTCAGAAATTGAGTATGGAGCTTTATTTACCTACTAAAAATTAGCATTCACCTGTTTTCCGAATTGAAATTAATCATTTTTTGGCTTAGTTATTTAATTTTTAAGCTATACTTTGCCTAAAAAATACCATATATTTTAGAAAAATATTTACATTTTAATACCCATTTATAGGATTTTAATTTCAGTCAGAAGTAAAAAACACAGTGAAGGAGCTATTTTCGACCCTATAAACCATATATATTCTTGATCAGCATTTAAATCTGAGTCGATCTAGCCAGGTCCCGTTGAAAAATAAATTTTCGAAAATTTTTCAAAATTTGAAAAATTGATAAGGGGTTACATCATTAAAATTTGCAAAAATTGGCAAAAATTTTAATTCTTAAAACTTTTCAGTTGAGTATGCAGATTTATTAACCTACTAAAAACTAGCATAAACCTGTTTTCCGAATTGAAATTAATCATTTTTTGGCTTAGTTATTTAATTTTTAAGCTTTACTTTTCCCAAAAATAATCATATAAAATTGTAGAAAACTATTTACATTTTAATACTCATTTAAGTGGATTTTCATTTCCGTCAGAAATTGAGTATGCAGCTTTATTTACCTACTAAAAATTAGCATTCACCTGTTTTCCGAATTGAAATTAATCATTTTTTGGCTTAGTTATTTAATTTTTAAGCTATACTTTTCCTAAAAAATACCATATATTTTAGAAAAATATTTACATTTTAATACCCATTTATGGTATAGGATTTTAATTTCAGTCAGAAGTAAAAAACACAGTGAAGGAGCTATTTTCGACCCTATAAACCATATATATTCTTGATCAGCATTTAAATCTGAGTCGATCTAGCCAGGTCCCGTTGAAAAATAAATTTTCGAAAATTTTTCAAAATTTGAAAAATTGATAAGGGGTTACATCATTAAAATTTGCAAAAATTGGCAAAAATTTTAATTCTTAAAAATTTTCAGTTGAGTATGCAGATTTATTTACCTACTAAAAACTAGCATAAACCTGTTTTCCGAATTGAAATTAATCATTTTTTGGCTTAGTTATTTAATTTTTAAGCTTTACTTTTCCCAAAAATAATCATATAAAATTGTAGAAAACTATTTACATTTTAATACTCATTTAAGTGGATTTTCATTTCAGTCAGAAATTGAGTATGCAGCTTTATTAACCTACTAAAAATTAGCATTCACCTGTTTTCCGAATTGAAATTAATCATTTTTTGGCTTAGTTATTTAATTTTTAAGCTATACTTTTCCTAAAAAATACCATATATTTTAGAAAAATATTTACATTTTAATACCCATTTATGGTATAGGATTTTAATTTCAGTCAGAAGTAAAAAACACAGTGAAGGAGCTATTTTCGACCCTATAAACCATATATATTCTTGATCAGCATTTAAATCTGAGTCGATCTAGCCAGGTCCCGTTGAAAAATAAATTTTCGAAAATTTTTCAAAATTTGAAAAATTGATAAGGGGTTACATCATTAAAATTTGCAAAAATTGGCAAAAATTTTAATTCTTAAAAATTTTCAGTTGAGTATGCAGATTTATTAACCTACTAAAAACTAGCATAAACCTGTTTTCCGAATTGAAATTAATCATTTTTTGGCTTAGTTATTTAATTTTTAAGCTTTACTTTTCCCAAAAATAATCATATAAAATTGTAGAAAACTATTTACATTTTAATACTCATTTAAGTGGATTTTCATTTCAGTCAGAAATTGAGTATGCAGCTTTATTAACCTACTAAAAATTAGCATTCACCTGTTTTCCGAATTGAAATGAATCATTTTTTGGCTTAGTTATTTAATTTTTAAGCTATACTTTTCCTAAAAAATACCATATATTTTAGAAAAATATTTACATTTTAATACCCATTTATAGGATTTTAATTTAAGTCAGAAGTAAAAAACACAGTGAAGGAGCTATTTTCGACCCTATAAACCATATATATTCTTGATCAGCATTTAAATCTGAGTCGATCTAGCCAGGTCCCGTTGAAAAATAAATTTTCGAAAAATTTTCAAAATTTTTAAAAATTGATAAGGGGTTACATCATTAAAATTTGCAAAAATTGGCAAACATTTTAATTCTTAAAAATTTTCAGTTGAGTATGCAGATTTATTAACCTACTAAAAACTAGCATAAACCTGTTTTCCGAATTGAAATTAATCATTTTTTGGCTTAGTTATTTAATTTTTAAGCTTTACTTTTCCCAAAAATAATCATGTAAAATTGTAGAAAACTATTTACATTTTAATACTCATTTAAGTGGATTTTCATTTCAGTCAGAAATTGAGTATGCAGCTTTATTAACCTACTAAAAATTAGCATTCACCTGTTTTCCGAATTGAAATTAATCATTTTTTGGCTTAGTTATTTAATTTTTAAGCTATACTTTTCCTAAAAAATACCATATATTTTAGAAAAATATTTACATTTTAATACCCATTTATAGGATTTTAATTTCAGTCAGAAGTAAAAAACACAGTGAAGGAGCTATTTTCGACCCTATAAACCATATATATTCTTGATCAGCATTTAAATCTGAGTCGATCTAGCCAGGTCCCGTTGAAAAATAAATTTTCGAAAATTTTTCAAAATTTGAAAAATTGATAAGGGGTTACATCATTAAAATTTGCAAAAATTGGCAAAAATTTTAATTCTTAAAAATTTTCAGTTGAGTATGCAGATTTATTAACCTACTAAAAACTAGCATAAACCTGTTTTCCGAATTGAAATTAATCATTTTTTGGCTTAGTTATTTAATTTTTAAGCTTTACTTTTCCCAAAAATAATCATATAAAATTGTAGAAAACTATTTACATTTTAATACTCATTTAAGTGGATTTTCATTTCAGTCAGAAATTGAGTATGCAGCTTTATTAACCTACTAAAAATTAGCATTCACCTGTTTTCCGAATTGAAATGAATCATTTTTTGGCTTAGTTATTTAATTTTTAAGCTATACTTTTCCTAAAAAATACCATATATTTTAGAAAAATATTTACATTTTAATACCCATTTATAGGATTTTAATTTCAGTCAGAAGTAAAAAACACAGTGAAGGAGCTATTTTCGACCCTATAAACCATATATATTCTTGATCAGCATTTAAATCTGAGTCGATCTAGCCAGGTCCCGTTGAAAAATAAATTTTCGAAAATTTTTCAAAATTTGAAAAATTGATAAGGGGTTACATCATTAAAATTTGCAAAAATTGGCAAAAATTTTAATTCTTAAAAATTTTCAGTTGAGTATGCAGATTTATTAACCTACTAAAAACTAGCATAAACCTGTTTTCCGAATTGAAATTAATCATTTTTTGGCTTAGTTATTTAATTTTTAAGCTTTACTTTTCCCAAAAATAATCATATAAAATTGTAGAAAACTATTTACATTTTAATACTCATTTAAGTGGATTTTCATTTCAGTCAGAAATTGAGTATGCAGCTTTATTAACCTACTAAAAATTAGCATTCACCTGTTTTCCGAATTGAAATTAATCATTTTTTGGCTTAGTTATTTAATTTTTAAGCTATACTTTTCCTAAAAAATACCATATATTTTAGAAAAATATTTACATTTTAATACCCATTTATAGGAATTTAATTTCAGTCAGAAGTAAAAAACACAGTGAAGGAGCTATTTTCGACCCTATAAACCATATATATTCTTGATCAGCATTTAAATCTGAGTCGATCTAGCCAGGTCCCGTTGAAAAATAAATTTTCGAAAATTTTTCAAAATTTGAAAAATTGATAAGGGGTTACATCATTAAAATTTGCAAAAATTGGCAAAAATTTTAATTCTTAAAAATTTTCAGTTGAGTATGCAGATTTATTAACCTACTAAAAACTAGCATAAACCTGTTTTCCGAATTGAAATTAATCATTTTTTGGCTTAGTTATTTAATTTTTAAGCTTTACTTTTCCCAAAAATAATCATATAAAATTGTAGAAAACTATTTACATTTTAATACTCATTTAAGTGGATTTTCATTTCAGTCAGAAATTGAGTATGCAGCTTTATTAACCTACTAAAAATTAGCATTCACCTGTTTTCCGAATTGAAATTAATCATTTTTTGGCTTAGTTATTTAATTTTTAAGCTATACTTTTCCTAAAAAATACCATATATTTTAGAAAAATATTTACATTTTAATACCCATTTATAGGATTTTAATTTCAGTCAGAAGTAAAAAACACAGTGAAGGAGCTATTTTCGACCCTATAAACCATATATATTCTTGATCAGCATTTAAATCTGAGTCGATCTAGCCAGGTCCCGTTGAAAAATAAATTTTCGAAAATTTTTCAAAATTTGAAAAATTGATAAGGGGTTACATCATTAAAATTTGCAAAAATTGGCAAAAATTTTAATTCTTAAAAATTTTCAGTTGAGTATGCAGATTTATTAACCTACTAAAAACTAGCATAAACCTGTTTTCCGAATTGAAATTAATCATTTTTTGGCTTAGTTATTTAATTTTTAAGCTTTACTTTTCCCAAAAATAATCATATAAAATTGTAGAAAACTATTTACATTTTAATACTCATTTAAGTGGATTTTCATTTCAGTCAGAAATTGAGTATGCAGCTTTATTAACCTACTAAAAATTAGCATTCACCTGTTTTCCGAATTGAAATTAATCATTTTTTGGCTTAGTTATTTAATTTTTAAGCTATACTTTTCCTAAAAAATACCATATATTTTAGAAAAATATTTACATTTTAATACCCATTTATAGGATTTTAATTTCAGTCAGAAGTAAAAAACACAGTGAAGGAGCTATTTTCGACCCTATAAACCATATATATTCTTGATCAGCATTTAAATCTGAGTCGATCTAGCCAGGTCCCGTTGAAAAATAAATTTTCGAAAATTTTTCAAAATTTGAAAAATTGATAAGGGGTTACATCATTAAAATTTGCAAAAATTGGCAAAAATTTTAATTCTTAAAAATTTTCAGTTGAGTATGCAGATTTATTAACCTACTAAAAACTAGCATAAACCTGTTTTCCGAATTGAAATTAATCATTTTTTGGCTTAGTTATTTAATTTTTAAGCTTTACTTTTCCCAAAAATAATCATATAAAATTGTAGAAAACTATTTACATTTTAATACTCATTTAAGTGGATTTTCATTTCAGTCAGAAATTGAGTATGCAGCTTTATTAACCTACTAAAAATTAGCATTCACCTGTTTTCCGAATTGAAATTAATCATTTTTTGGCTTAGTTATTTAATTTTTAAGCTATACTTTTCCTAAAAAATACCATATATTTTAGAAAAATATTTACATTTTAATACCCATTTATAGGATTTTAATTTCAGTCAGAAGTAAAAAACACAGTGAAGGAGCTATTTTCGACCCTATAAACCATATATATTCTTGATCAGCATTTAAATCTGAGTCGATCTAGCCAGGTCCCGTTGAAAAATAAATTTTCGAAAAATTTTCAAAATTTTTAAAAATTGATAAGGGGTTACATCATTAAAATTTTCAAAAATTGGCAAAAATTTTAATTCTTAAAAATTTTCAGTTGAGTATGCAGATTTATTAACCTACTAAAAACTAGCATAAACCTGTTTTCCGAATTGAAATTAATCATTTTTTGGCTTAGTTATTTAATTTTTAAGCTTTACTTTTCCCAAAAATAATCATATAAAATTGTAGAAAACTATTTACATTTTAATACTCATTTAAGTGGATTTTCATTTCAGTCAGAAATTGAGTATGCAGCTTTATTAACCTACTAAAAATTAGCATTCTCCTGTTTTCCGAATTGAAATTAATCATTTTTTGGCTTAGTTATTTAATTTTTAAGCTATACTTTTCCTAAAACATACCATATATTTTAGAAAAATATTTACATTTTAATACCCATTTATAGGATTTTAATTTCAGTCAGAAGTAAAAAACACAGTGAAGGAGCTATTTTCGACCCTATAAACCATATATATTCTTGATCAGCATTTAAATCTGAGTCGATCTAGCCAGGTCCCGTTGAAAAATAAATTTTCGAAAATTTTTCAAAATTTGAAAAATTGATAAGGGGTTACATCATTAAAATTTGCAAAAATTGGCAAAAATTTTAATTCTTAAAAATTTTCAGTTGAGTATGCAGATTTATTAACCTACTAAAAACTAGCATTAACCTGTTTTCCGAATTGAAATTAATCATTTTTTGGCTTAGTTATTTAATTTTTAAGCTTTACTTTTTTCAAAAATTATCATATACAATATACCATAGATACCATATGCGGTCCCAACATATGAAAACTTGGGCACAATCTATGCAAAAATCATTAAAATGCTAAGCATTTGCATAAGTTTTGCTAGGAAGAAATATACATAGTTAATATTTATTGTTTTGCGAATATGTTATGGCAAACATGAAAGTTATTCAGCAAACAATGAAATGTTTATGCTTGCTGAACCTTTGCAACCTTCATAGTTTTGTTGGCAGCATCATAGATTGTTGCGCAATATGTTCCTAGCCATATTTTCCTGGCAACATTTCCGTTTCGATTCCGCCGCATAAGTAGGCAATGTTTTTTAGCCAGGGTTATTCAAGCACAGTTTTTTATTCATTTTCCCATTTAATTTTCGAAACTACACCACTTGAAGCTCAACTATCCATACCCAATCCAGTCACATTACAGGCCACTTGCGAATCGCGATATTCCCTAATAGTTATTCAATGGATTTATGCAGTACAAGCTTCGATACGTCTAATGTGGCGGCTTCAATGCTAATGTTCCTGTTTTGATGTGTCAGGCGACTTTATCACTCCACGCTTGAATGGAGAGCTCGTGAAATGTAGGTCAGCGATAGGCCAACTTTGCGTCATGTTGATAATGGCCCCAGGAATTGGTCCATAAATTTGTATAATTGTTGTAACAATGTCTTGATGTCTTGTCTACACATCGGTCGGTCGCCTAAGCCAAATGCTTATACGGATGCGGAGCCTTCAGGCTGGGATGTACTATATGTTGTGTACATGTCCTCCGTTTTACGATTGACGTTATTGCGCGGCCCTCGAATTCAACCTTTTATTCCCAATAAAACGGAGGAGCCTGGCGGCGGAATGCTTTTAATTTCTGGACCTCGACCCGCTCGTTAAGTGCCTCTTAGTCAGTCGTCCTCCGCCATTGAATTGCTTTGTGGGATGTGGAATGCGTACTTAAAATAAAATACGCATTCGTAGGAAATTTCAGTTCGGCATTTACATTTTGGAATGGACCAGTCCGCAGTCCGGATGCTGGCTCTAAACTTTGGCAGTTGGTCAGCAGCGGGAACCTGAAGCAAAATCTCGCAAAAGTGGAATAGGGCACTGAAAAAAATTCTGTTTTAGTATATTGAGAGACTTGGAAGGCCGATGTCACTAAAAAAAGCTCAACTTTATGTTACTTCTATCGAACATGCATTCAGAAAGTCTATAAATGTTCATAATTAAGATATGTATTTTTATAATTTAATTTAACCTTTTTCAGAGTTAATTTTCAAAACGGAGAAGTTACGATTTAAGTTTCTACCTTTTTTTCTTCAGAATGCAATGTCTGCAAATAGAAAATGATAATAAAATACTTTCTCAGTTAAAGAAAATATTGATTTTAGAAATGTTTTCCGTGTGGCAATGAGGTTTTTGCTCTTCTGGCGGCGCATAATTGAACGAGGAGTATTCCAGGCGGCGGATGGGGTCAATCGCCGGCCCCCACCGGGGTCCATCTTTCATTATTTGTGGTAATTGGGTTCCTGTTTCCGGCGCAGCTTCCAAATTCGACTGCGGGCGCATTGTTCGTCCCTCGCAAACAATGTTTTGCATGAACTTTGCCAAGAGAGTGGGTCCTGGTTCCTGCGTTCTAAGCTGTGAGCTCTGCCTCCTGGCAAGTGTCCCCGGCTATTGCCTATCGTGATGGGCAACCTCCGCCTGCGCCGCCTATAAAATTTTGTAATATACTCGGCTCTGGGTGGACGTGAGCCCCGTAGGATTTATGGGGCACACGCTTAGCGAGCCGCCGCAGGAACCGGGACCGGAGCGTAACAGGCAGCTAGTTCATCAACGTGTTGAGCTGTGCGTGGCGCGTAAAAGTTGGCTCGTAAAGTTTCGCAAGGATCATTCGGGTTTTATTAAAAAATAAACTATACAAATTTGACACAGATTATTTATACATAAGTACGCAGCGAAGTACGGAGGCCACATGAATATGCAAACGGGAAGTGGGATGTGGATGTGGGATAGATGAGCATAAACATAAACATGAGGCATTGTGCAGCTTTCAAAGTCCCGGGGGCGAACTTCCACAATGCACTGGCTTCCATTAATGACATACATGTGTATGCTCCCATTTCCGTCCATGAGTCCACCGGAATTTAAATTGGCAGCAACATCATCCGTTCGTCTCAAATTGAATTCTGATGTTTCACTGTATCTTGCCATCCTCGTAAATTATTAAATCCGTTGGGAGACTGACACCTACTTGCAGCGGAGTGGCAATAGTTCCAGGAGAAGTGTTTTTCAACAACTTTGAACTTCAAGTAACCAAATTATAAAATATGGACGTGACTTGGGATGGAGGATAGATCTTGGAATTCTTACAGGTAAGTAAGCTGAAACACGAAAATGTAAAATTGTAACTTCTTAATTGTATGTATCTACGGCTTAGGATTCTTTTAATGAGAACTCAATTTTATTCCGGTTTTCTTTTAAAATAAATGTAACATTTCTGAAGTATCTTATCTTAAATCGAATTGTGGCAACCACATTTGCTCCGGTAAGACTTCGATTATAATATTTACAATTGTAATATTTACCCTGTTTTGGCTCGAGTTTGTGTAACTGAACAAGAGAATAGAGCTAACAAAAAGTTAAACAACAACGGTAATTTTACAAAGTTGCCCAGCATTTGAGAGGAACTCATGTGAAGTCATATTGCGGCTCTCAATTAAGCTCGGACTGCACTTGATGTGTTTTTAATGTAATTAAAATTGAGTTTACTTTTTGCAACTCTGCTTAGCTAGTCTCGGAAATAATTAATTAAATCATTTATTCGTCTCTATATTAAATCTTTAAGGGAAAACATTTAGTCAGTATATTAAATACACAAGAAAAACTGTGTTATTCACCTTAAAAATACAGGCTTCTTTGACCGAGAGTTACTCCCATTGGTGGGCAACCACTATGTACGGACTAGGTCTAATCCTACGCTACGCCTAAGCACACCCATTGTGTTTGAAGACTTAACTCTCGATTAGCATTAACTAAGCACAAGTTGCGCGCCTCGGTGATCTGATCATCGACGCCTCCAGTCGGTACCCTCTGTGGTGGCAGCTGCTGCTGGCCAGGATCCCCTTACCACCTCTCACTCTTGGCTAGCAGTCGCTTCTTACTGCACCGGAAGCTCTTGGAGTTCTAGCTGCCGTCGCACCAGCTCCCTGCTCAGGCAATGGCAGCAGGAGCAGGCATCGGCGTCCACCGCCACCATTTCCGCTGCGTCCGCTGCATCCGCCGCTGCATCCGTTGTTGCCGCCATCGCCAGCTGCTCTCACACGCTCGACACCCGCTCGTTGTTGTCCATCAGTCCGCCATGGGCCACGCCCACGCCCACTCCTCCGCGGTGGCTGTCGTAGCTGAGGACCAGCGTCGAGGGCTGGTTCTGCAGCAGGAGCCGCTGCTGCTGCTGGTGCTCCTGCTCCCTCAGGCAGCTGGGATGTCGGGCCAGCAGGGCGGAGCCTTTGCGCATCAGCTGCGGCGTGGCGCTGCTGCTGCCACCCGGAACAGAGGCGGAGCCGCCGGTGGGACCCGAGCCCGGACCCACGTGCAGCAGGCCGACCTGCTCCTTGAAGGCAGCACCTCCGCACACGCCTCCGCCGGTGCCGTTGCTGGAGCTCCGGTAATAGCTCTGCTGGCGGAAGGCACGCATCTGCCGGGAGCTGCCGCCGGTTCCGTCCACCTGCGTCACCGCCGTAAGCATGGAGGGAGTGCGTTGTGAATCGCCCCTAGGAGACGGGAACGGTGCCGGGAGCGAGATCGGTTGGGGAGACCGGGACGTGGGATGGAGGATGAGGTAGACGAAAAAAATAACCAGAAAAAGAATATAATATCAGTTACGTACTGCCAATTAGTTGTGTGTAATTTTAGTAGTTTTGAAATAATCAAATCAATTCGCACAAAAAATCATATCAATTTGGGATTCTTTTTTTAAATCTCGAGGGGTTTGAAAACAATACTTTAAGGGCCTGAAAGAATAGAATAAATAAATGCACACCGGTAGTTTCGTGTGAGTAGTTGAGTTGATTTGTTGCAATTGTACTTATATAATTGTATTATTAAATGTCATGGAACATAAATAATTATACCGCCTATACGTAGGTGAAATTGCTTATAAATGCATTGCAATTAATTTAAACCCAGAGAGGAAGATAACTTCGGGAAGCCGAAGATTATATACTCTTGCAGTTTGTAATTGAATTATGGGATCGAATCGGAAACCGATCATAAAATTAGCATACCTAAGCCAAAAAATGAATAATTTCAATTCGGAAAACAGGTTAATGCTAGTTTTTAGTAGGTTAATAAATCTGCATACTCAACTTAAAATTTTTAAGAATTAAAATTTTTGCCAATTTTTGCAAATTTTAATGATGTAACCCCTTATCAATTTTTCAAATTTTGAAAAATTTTCGAAAATTTATTTTTCAACGGGACCTGGCTAGATCGACTTAGATTTAAATGCTGATCAAGAATATATATGGTTTATAGGGTCGGAAATAGCTCCTTCACTGTGTTTTTTACTTCTGACTGAAATTAAAATCCTCTAAATGGGTATTAAAATGTAAATATTTTTCTAAAATATATGGTATTTTTTAGGAAAAGTATAGCTTAAAAATTAAATAACTAAGCCAAAAAATGATTAATTTCAATTCGGAAAACAGGTGAATGCTAATTTTTAGTAGGTTAATAAATCTGCATACTCAATTTCTGACTGAAATGAAAATCCACTTAAATGAGTATTAAAATGTAAATAGTTTTCTACAATTTTATATGATTATTTTTGGGAAAAGTAAAGCTTAAAAATTAAATAACTAAGCCAAAAAATGATTAATTTCAATTCGGAAAACAGGTTTATGCTAGTTTTTAGTAGGTTAATAAATCTGCATACTCAACTGAAAATTTTTAAGAATTAAAATTTTTGCCAATTTTTGCAAATTTTAATGATGTAACCCCTTATCAATTTTTCAAATTTTGAAAAATTTTCGAAAATTTATTTTTCAACGGGACCTGGCTAGATCGACTCAGATTTAAATGCTGATCAAGAATATATATGGTTTATAGGGTCGGAAATGACTCCTTCACAGAGTTAGAAGCTTCTGACTAAAATTAATGTACCCTGCAAGAGTATAATGAATCATTTTGATTTCAATAAAGGTGCGAAATATATATGGGTTAGCTCTGTACAGCTTGTTTAAAATTATAAAGCGAATAATGTTATAATCCTTAAATAATAATTACAAATGCTTAAAAGTGCTTCAAAGATTTTAAAGTTGCCTCAACTCATAAAATCATTTTAAATGAACTAAATTATTGCACAATTCTTTTCATCTTTCGAACACAACATATAAAATGAACCTGTTGATATAGCTTATATATAACTGAAGCAACAATAACTTAATTACCGAAATCACAGTTTTTATGTAGGGAAATACCATTTCGGAACTTCTATTAATTACAATGTTCTGGCATTACAAGAGGAGTGTGCTCCACTCACCTGTTTAGGCTGTAGGCGTTGTTGTTCCCGCCGCCGCCGCCGGACTTGCCGCCCTTGCCGGGACACAGGTGGAAGGCACCGTAGATGAG
Source organism: Drosophila bunnanda (assembly GCA_035046265.1). NCBI lineage: Eukaryota > Metazoa > Arthropoda > Insecta > Diptera > Drosophilidae > Drosophila > Drosophila bunnanda. The sequence goes on from JAWNOB010000075.1 coordinate 14,746,251, forward strand.
AGGGTTGACCAGGCTGTTGGACATGCCGAAGAAGAAGATGGCGTCCTGCAGGTCGTCGCCCAGCTGCAAGCAATGCGGAAAATTCAAATTAATTTCCCTATTCAGACCCTTTTGTGGGGCTTGTTTATGTTTGAGTGAGTACATTGTGGGCGTTTTGTGGCTGAACCGTATCCCTGTTTCCACCGGATACCCTGGCTAAAAAGTGTTTTCCTTGGGCTGGGATTAAATAAATCCTTTGTGCACTTTGGGCATACCATCTCTTTGACCACAATTGCCCCAGGAGCATTTACACTATATGCGAGATGCATCCTTTGACTTGTATTTCCCTATACAAGCATTATAATCCATAAACATAATATTTTTTATAAGCTCTCTCGGCTTAACTACGGTTATGTAAGCCAACAATACCAAAGGATATTAACTAAATGCTTGTGTGTACTTCCAATTAAATGAATGTATTTAATTTAGCAGCAAGCGTGTAAATATTTTAAAGTTATGAATTTGCTAAGCAGTATGGCAACGAGCCATACAATCCGAACAATTTATAAGTCCGAAAATACTTTTCCTTAAAAGTCATTCCCCTTAGGCTTTACAGGATATTTGAGCTGCGGTTAACCGAGCTCCTGCTTGTGATAATTCCTGCTTGCGTGGGTGGAGCCATAAGATGCCACCTCCTCCCGAGGAGCTGGATTTTACGGGCAATCTCTGGCAAGTCATCAAAGTTGGGACGCCGTGTCCGCTGGCGCCGTTAAGAAAGAAGGAAAAATTGCGACCGGCCGGTCGGGTGCCGTAACGATTAATTAAAAATTGAGCATAAGAAATCATTTTTATGTGCGCCGGAGTCGTTTGGAAAGCGTGGAAAAGATTGTGGCCCTAAACGGATTTACCATCTGCGACTAAGCCGGGAGCTCCTATTCCCGTTCTCGCGTCGCACAGAACAGAAGAGCAGCGACAGGACAGGCCTGCCACGGGCCGTAAATATTGGAGGGAACAACAAAGGCTTCTTTTGACACCGTACCCCGATCCCAAAGCGTCGGAATAAACTGACAAATCGACTGCTGATTGATGTGCCTTCACATTTAGGCGATACCAGGAATCGCTTTCTGCTTGTCATTCAGCACGCCGGAAATTTCGGTGCCCCAGAAAAGGAACGAAACCCTTGAAACCCAATTCCAGCCAACACCCACGCCAGAGACTCACCCTTTTGTCGGGATTGAGGAACATGAACATAATCATCATGACGTAGTAGGGCGTCCAGCAGATGAGGAACGCTATGATGATCACCACCGAGATGCGGAGCGACTTCATCTTGGCCTTGTGTATCAACCGCTGCCGGTTCGTCTGCGTGGGCAGCTTGGCGGTGGAATAGTTGGCCAACTTCGATCCCTGGAACATCTTTTCGCTACCTGTAGAAGTGTGGGATTTGTTGTATCATATATATGGATGGGATATGGAATCACATAATTATTGGAAACTCACTGGAAATGGTGCGAAAGGTGGACATGTAGGTGCCGAAGAGGATGCATAGCGGGAGCAGGAAGGTGAAGACCAGCGTGAAGGTGGCGTACATCTGCTCCTGCCAGTCCGCCGTGTAGAATCCGTGGGTGACGCACTGGTAGAACTCTTCGACGAAAGGACCACGCGCCACGTGGAAGATAAAGAACTTTAGAGCCATTCGTCAACATCAAAGGAGGCAGCGCCGCGGCAAGGGAGAGAAACAGGTAAAGGTCAGACGTAAATTAAGAATAGTTGCCAAACAAATACATATTTATGCTACACATATTAATTTTAATTTAAGATACTAGCACAACAGTGAAAGGTACCATATACTAAAGATGCTTAATAGTATGGATTAAATACCATTTAAGATACAGTATGCAATACAATAGGTTGTATTTCGCACGAGGAAACATTTGTTACCAAAGTTTTGGACGCCTCTTTAAAATATTTTAAGACTATCTGGACTTTTTTTTTCCACCAACCGATTTCCTTTATTGACTACAAGAAGTTTCCACAATTGAGATACATCAGCCTTCGTTTGTTTGGTTTAAAAGTAATTAATATTATTGTACCTAGGCAAAGTGAATGAATTACTCAAACGTTGTACCTAGGAGACAACTCAAATCACTGGCTGCATTAAAGAGTGCGGAAGTAAATAAAGAAATGTTCGCATGGAAATCCACATGCGACCCGTAGCTACAAATTGCTGACACAAAACGACGCTTTGATCCTGCCACGCGGCGGGAGGCAGCGGCGGCGAAGTGGTGAAAGGACCTTGGTTATGAGTGCGAAAGGCCTTTTTGGCCGCCTCTCTTGTCGACTCTGAATATGGCCGTAATTGAGGGAACGTTTTCGGAAACCATGTTTTTCCATTGTTGGAACATCCTGTGCGTTCAATTCACTAGAAAGTTGCTACACCCTACCTGCCGATGCAGGACGTCCCCAAGGACTCTACCCAGGAGGATTTTGGGTCTGGCCGACGCTGATAAAGCCGAACTGGCGACTAATACACCAAGGATGGATGTGTCAGCGCATAACTAATACGCTAAAAGTCTTTTTATTTGCGCTTTTTATGGCTTTCTTGTCAGCCGCTGTGTTGACACAGCTGACCCAAATGGGGAAAATGGTGAGGAGGGTGCGGAAAATGGGAGAAATGGGCTAACTTTCCACGCACAACTAAGCGGCATAGTAAAACTACAAGAAACCCCCAGGACCAATGACGAGCGGAATAATGGTTGATTTTTATTAATTTTGCACACTTAAAACTTCCAAGACAAGATACTCATAGATATAGATATAAATGTTCCTCACCTAAAAACGAGACTGAAAACAGATGGTTGTGGCGTTAATTCAATACTGAAAAACTTTCTCAAAACTTCATTTCCCCCACCTCTATTTGGCCAAAGTTCAAGTAGGAGCCTCTGGAGCGGATAATTGTCTATATTAAGCCGGTAGGGAAAGTCTGAACTGAGTTCAAGTCTCGAACAAGTAGCCACAAGTATTGTAGCCAGTCTTGCAATATTTTTTTGGAAAAGTTGCATTTTGCAAAAAGTTTGCACAAAAAGGGTTACGGCAATGAAACACAATTTGTTCTATTAAAATTTATATTTTACCAGGAGAAAGTTTAAAGGTTGCAATTTCATTACAATTCTGTTTGAATAACATCGAAATTCGACCCATTTCTATTTTTTAAAAGAAACAAAAAATGAACCAAAATGATACCTTTCCACCATATGAGCTAAATTCCTAACTTTTAATTGATTCTGGGAAATTTGCAATGTCTCTCGAACGAGTGGTAATTGAGACAGAATACAATTTCTTTCACACCCGACGTGCAGAAAAATACCTTGCCAGGACCGACTCCGGCTCTATTATGCCCCCGAATTTCCATTGTACCGCCTTGAGTTCACGTCGTGGGTATCATTGTTCCGCGAAAATGGGTGTGAGCCCTCACACTTTCAGTTTTCTCCTCTTCGTCGAACCGGAGCCAAATAAATGCTGTTCAAAACATTTGTTGTTTATTGGCAGCAGAAGTAAATTTTCATTTTGCTTTTTTATTTGAAACCAACGAGCTCAGCGGCGCGTCTCATATTGGATTCGACGTGGCTGCTTACCGACATGTGGCGGTTGCTGCGAGGACGGAAACGAGGACAGGGACGTGTGACAGCGGAAAAGTTGTCCGGAAAATTGTTTCGGATGATTCCCTTATTTCTGGCCGGAAGGTTCTGGCCGCTCTGGCCCTGGCTCTGACTCTGGCCCCGGCTCCGTGGTGGCCGTCACGTCTGTAAGCCGCATAAATTTTATGTCGCATGTTCAATAAAAGGAAAACGAAATGAAGAAAGTTTCCCCAGAACGCAGTCGACATGGGGGCGAAAAGTGGACCATAAAAATTGGCATAATGATTGCAAAGTTGCTTTTAATTGGGTGACAGTGGCCCTTTAATTATGTACCAATATCGGCGGCCATTCTAAAAATGGAACGAACTCCGCCCGCAATACCATAATAGCTTGTGCGGGGAAAATAAAATATTTAGGCCTAACGTGACAGTTGGCAAAGTCGCTGTGGGTCTATTTTAAAATGCAGGCCAATACATTATGTCCATTTTATTATTATTATTGTTTTCCAAAGTGTCTGATGGGTGAACTTCGAGTTGCTAGAAGTCAGCGTCGGTGAACTGAACCCACTTCAAAATCTGCCAAAAAATTTGGTCGGGCAAGCGGGAGGAACAGAAACATAAAAATGTAATTAGACTTAACATTTTTTGTGGCATTTAAGCAAGTCAGACACTTTGACAAGCTAGCACGCACACGCTTTCCAAGCCGCCTACACTCACGCCTAATCTCGGCCAGGAATTATTATTTCACACCGTATATTGCTCTGATAAAGAAAAACACGACGCTGGAAAATTTGCGGCAATGTGGTTAATTCTCCTAATTAAATGCGTTAAATTATAGAACTCTTTTGGGAGCAACTCCACAGGAATTTGGCAAGAGAGAGCTCCAGAGAGTTGCACAAGTCAGGTGAGAAAAGCCCAGGAAAACTTTCCACTCAACAGACAATCAACCCTTCCTGCTTCCGCTTCACCTCCAAGCTTAAGCTCCTCTCTGTTTCGGGAGCTCAAAGGATGGGACTCGATAAGCGAAAGGTCAAGCCTTTGTGCCCACTTCCTTTTATGGTAAGCCAACTCTTTAACAGATTTTCCTGAATACCGAGTCCTGAATCCTGAAGCCGAGGCTGGTCACAAGGCAGAGTTTATGGCCTCTTGGGGGCTTCGTTTCACAATTTTCAATCAAACTAAATTAGTCACCGGCTCCATGGCAACTTTGAAGTGGCATTCAGCTAATTAGTCACCTTAGACGCAGCCACGACTCGAGTGCCGTGACTGTTGGTCCTCGAAGCAACAGTCGGCACGGCACTCGAGCTAATCTGATGAATGGAGGGGCCACCAGGACACCTCGCCCGGGGCCATAAATCAGGACCAACGAATCGAGAGTGTGTAATCAGGAACACGCCGCATACATTATACAATCAATGTGCCGGAAAGCTCCAGCCGAGTCCTAGAACAAAGCGAAGGGATTCCCATTAATGTAGTCCCATTCGGGCTTATCCGCCGAGTCGAGCGAATATATCACTCAGTCTATCTGCACACCATGAATCGCGTGGAATATGAATAATGTCTGTCGTCAGGCAGACACACATTTCCCGGCAACCTTTTTCTGTTTCTGCGTCTGTTTTTTTCTATTTATTCTGGGGTCCTCTAAAAAAACCCTTTGTTGGCCGGAATTCGATTGGCTATCCTAACCCAATCCCAATCCCAATCCCAATCCCAATCCCAATCCTGAAACATCCCATCCACCGGGGGCGGACACGTGTGCGTGGGCGTGGCAGCGGCCTAAAGCCACATTTAGTGCACACTTTTTGTGCGAGCGGCAATCATTTTTAATGTCTGCTTACACATTCTGGCACTCATTCCGCTGAAGACTATTTGCGCCCGGCCACGGGGCGTATACGTGTTATAAAGTAAACATATTACTTCGACTTCATCATCACCCCGAGTGGCTGGCTGCAGTTTCTTTCGGGGATCTCCTTGCCGGCTGAGCCCCAGACTTAACTTAGCGTAATGGAACGCCCTCGGTAAGTGGCTGCTAGTGGGCCAGATTATTTTCACAGGCATGCCATCCACCGACACTTAGCTCAAAACTTCTTTGACGCGGAATGCCTTCGTTCGTTCGTCGTTTCGTGGAAGAAATTCAGCGTCAGTCACTTCAATTCATTCCGAAAGGCAACTCGTTTTCAGGAAAAAACGTCACTTTAAATAGAGACTAGACATTAATATAGCGACTTAAAAGTTAGGAGAGGGGAACTTTTTTGCTGTCAAGAATAAATGTTCTTCTTGTTAGACAAGCCAAGGAAATGAAATGAAATTCTTGTGCAGATACTTTACTTACTTTATAGTAACAGTTTTTAGTCAAGGGAAATTCTTGTGCATATTAATCTAGTTACAAAATAATCTTTTGCAAATTCTAAATCAATTGTTTACTGTACTGAATATAACAAACGTAAAAATATAAATATTTTAAAAACCATAAACATAAAATTAAGATTGAGATACAGATACAGATATAGATATATATTATATATATATATATATATATATTATATATTTCAGTCATTTCAGACCATGTAAGGGATTTATATTCCTAATCAGCATCAACAACTGAGTCGATCTAGCAACTTCCGTCTGTCCGCTTTCTATTATACCCTTGCAGGGTATTATAGTTTCACTCAAAAGCTTGCACGGCAGTGAAGGAGTCATTTCTGACCCTATAAACCATATATATTCTTGATCAGCATTTAAATCTGAGTCGATCTAGCCAGGTCCCGTTGAAAAAAAAAATTTTCAAAAATTTTTCAAAATTTTAAAAATTGATAAGGGGTTACATCATTAAAATTTTCAAAAATTTGCAAAAATTTTAATTCTTAAAAATTTTAAATTGAGTAAGCAGATTTATTAACCTAATGAAAACTAGCATAAAACTGTTTTCCGAATTGAAATTAATCATTTTTTGGCTTAGTTATTTAATTTTTAAGCTTTACTTTTCCCAAAAATAATCATATAAAATTGTAGAAAACTATTTACATTTTAATACTCATTTAAGTGGATTTTCATTTCAGTCAGAAATTGAGTATGCAGCTTTATTAACCTACTAAAAATTAGCATTCACCTGTTTTCCGAATTGAAATTAATCATTTTTTGGCTTAGTTATTTAATTTTTAAGCTATACTTTTCCCAAAAATAATCATATAAAATTGTAGAAAAATATTTAAGTTTTTTTAGGATTTTAATTTCAGTCAGAAGTAAAAAACACAGTGAAGGAGTCATTTCCGACCCCATAAACCATATATATTCTTGATCAGCATTTAAATCTGAATCGATCTAGACATCTCCGGTTGAAAAATAAATTTTTAAAAATTTTTCAAAATTTGAAAATTTGATAAGGGGTTACATCATTAAAATTTGCCAAAATTGGCAAAAATTTTAAGTCTTAAAAATTTTAAGTTGAGTATGCAGATTTATTAACCTACTAAAAACTAGCATTAAACTGTTTTCCGAATTGAAATTAATGCATTTTTGACTTAGTTATGATATATGAAAAACTGTGATTTACCGAAAAAAATAGCATATAAAAATAACGATTTAATATACTAAGAGTAAATATTTAAGGTTTTCCTCGCGGTATACAGAGGGCAAAAAGGCAATGATTGCCAAAAATCATATATATTTATATTTGCAATCAAAAATTGTTGTAAATATCTTAAGTATCCGTGAGCTACATTCCACCCCTAACCCGCAGCATTGTCCACTCACCTGTGGCAAGCTGAGCACCAGCGACAGGATGTAGGTGCCGCCGAGCAACCGGTGACACCGCTTGGCCATATTGAGCGACTTCATCGGGTACTTGACCGCTATCCAGCGGTCCACGCCAATCAGGACCAGGACGTAGGTGCTTAGGTAGAGGCTGAACATCTGGAAGAGCTTCACCAGCTTGCAGGTGAGTTCATTTGCCAGCCACTGAACAGTGTAGCACCAGGCGGCCTCGCCGATGATGCAGAACCAGGTGACCAGGACGTCGGCAATGGACAGGTGAAACATGAGCGAATAGATGGCGCTCCAGGTGTGCCGCGAGTTCCGCCGCGAGATGCGGGTCTTGTAAATGTTCCAGATGGTCAGTAGGTTGCCCAGCAGGGAGAACAGTGCCATGACGGCTAGGACATAGACCTTCAGTAGTCCTGACCGTGAGAGCTGGGGGGCGTGGTCCATCACGTGCTCTGGCACCTGTTCCGCCATTGGCGGAGACTCGTGCCGGCTATTCGTGTGGGCCAGTGAGGAGCTATTGGCGATCGCGTAGGCGGGCAAGGGCGTGGTGGCCACGCTCAGATTGGACACATCCGTGGCGAGGCCCACGCCCAAGTCCAGCATGTTGAGGGTGAAGTTGGCTATTTCCGGAGCGGCGGCGGCCACGAGGCGGGTGAAGTTGGCCATGGCTGACCAGTTGCCCGCTTGCACCTCGTTGTCAGCCTCCACATCCATCGAGGAGTTGGGCACGGGGGGCAGGCGGTCGAGTGCCGGCGACGCCAAGTCATCGAAGGCCCACTCGGCCTCCATATTGGGTGTGTTCTCTACTTAATTGGTTGATTCACTCACTTTGGACGGTTCCGCTCAAGTGAAATTCGATTACATCTTGATGTTACACTTGGGCGTGATTACCTCAGGTGCATTTTACCATGGGTATCCTTGCATCTGTCGTCGACATGATAATATATTGAGCTTAAACTGCAATTAGATTAGACGTTACATTGAATTAGTGAACTGCCAAATTCCTTTTTAATTTAATTTCATACAAAATTGTCCCCCAACTTTGTACAACGATTTCCTGGAAAATAGTTGATCTTCAAGCTAGGAAAATTCAATCATTGAAACCTTGAAAGGTGGTGGTAGTAAGAAGCATTTTGATGTTGATGAAAAAAAGATTGAAATACAACATTCCCCAAGCTGGCCTTGGGCGGTGATAAGCCATTCAGCCTTATCGGCGCATGCCAAAGGACTTAAAGTCCTATAAAAAATGCACAAACGTCCCCAGACTTCCCCAGATTTTTCTCGGAATTCAGGTAAGGCTTTTACATATTTTATTTAAAACTGAAGTAGACTGCCTCGCTCAGCGGCAATTAAATTAAGATTAGAATGTGCTTTAGTCATGCCATAACCATTTTTTCCTACAATGTTGCCTTTAAGTGAAGCCCATTTTCAATTAATTTGTTTCAACGTAAAATGATTTGCTCGCCACGAAACCAAAGTCTTTCACTCAGCTGTCTTGTTTATTTTATTGTGCTGCAGGAAAATTCTAATTTATCACGGGCCCGGGCCAAAGTCGAATATATTGATTGCTTAGGTGCAATTCAATATATGTATATAAACTTGCCAGACGACCGATTGATTGGGGAATGGATACTGGAACTCTGCAGGTAACCCCAGTCGGATGAATCCTTTTAAAAATCCATTAGGGGAGAATACTAATTTGTCACAAAAGCGTGTGTTCTGTGTGTGTTTCGCTTCACAATTTTATGATTTCATTTGAATGCTGGCCGAGCATAACGTTTACCACTTTAAATTGTCATTAACATTAAAACGCTTTTACCCGTACCAACCACCCACAATTGTGCCTGGCCTGAATGACTCTCTTGTCAGGGTCAAAATAAATAAATTATATTGCTTTATTTCCTGGCTAATCCAGTCTCGGGATAAACCAACTAGTTGATTTTCCAGAAAGAACAGAACGAGTACCACTCGGCCAGTGCTATTTAACTCTTTAAAGGTGAGCAAGAGCACTCAGGGGGGAAGCCCCTGGGATAATCCAGTGGCTCGGATGACCAATTCTAGTTGATTGGCTCCGGATTGCCTCACAATAATGGCCGCACTCGGAGCAGTAACAATTCCATAATGGATGCAGTTGACCTGAACACTTGCAATTACCCGGCAGCAATTATCCGCAGCCCTCGGAGGCGCCTCCGCTTCCGAGTACGAGTGCGAGTACAAGTACTTGGGGTTTTGCGATTAAGTTTTAATAGATATACGAGTACGAAAGCCTTCGCCTTAGGAACTCGACTTTGCCCGGCACTTGTTCTGTGTGTGCAGTGAGGTGGGTTCAAAGTGAAATACCATAAAATTTCATTTTCCAAATTAATTTATGAACATAAATTAAATTGGACGCTTTGTTTGGCTCTTGTTATTGCGTTCTCCCGCCAATAGGAAAACAACAAACCCAATTCAGGGCCTCCGAGTGAGCGAAACGCGTGTCCGGCAGCATTTCCGAGCGCCTCCCATTCTGCTCAATTGATGCAGATCAATTGTCGGCAATCGAGCCGTTAATTGGACCTGATCGTATCTAAGCATACAGATATATACAATATCTAGTGGCTTTCATCGCTAATTGCCCGTGTGCAAGCCAGATTAATGGGCTCCTGACCTGCTCGGTTCGGTGTCACTAAAGCAATTTGTATCTGATTGCCTCGGCCCGCATATATCTTACAGTGAACTTTCCATCTCGCGCGTTTAATCAACGCGATTAATACACAAATGCGCATTTGATTGATCAGCAAGCAGCCGGGTGGCTCGGTGGCTGGGGTCCCAAAAAGTGGCGAAAATCACATCTGTGCCATGTACCCGGGATCTGTATATTAATCCACGGAGCGACGACAGATGAGCAGCTGGAGGGGAAAACTTTTTTAGCCTTTGATTGATTTGCATTCCTGCAGTAAAAGGCCCGATAAAAACACACCCACACCAGCATAATTCCTGTCCAAACCGTCTAGACAATGCCATAATTGATACCATCTCGTATATCGGTATCGGAAAAGAGCCAAGTTTTGCTTGAATAATTTTCCCATGTGCTTGAATTTAATGGGTGCAATGCAAAAACATTCAACTATGATTTCCTATGTCGACTGCATCTTGCTTTATTCAGAAAGAAAATAAATGAATAATAAATTACATGTTTCAGCTTCATACACTTCGGTCACCATGGCGTATACGTAACAATGCTGGCATCTACAGGTAATAAAAAGCCATTGGTTTCGGTATTGTTTCTCCCTTAGTGGATGGGTAGAAGTGCTAGAAGCTCACTACTCTTTTGTTTATTGTCCAAAGTTTTCTGTACAAGCAAAGTTTTGTGTCAATGGACAACATTTACTCGACGTGCTTTTACAGTCCATCTTTTTTCGCGTTGTTTTTTCGCAAACTTTGTCCATTCACTTAGATTGGATTAATTCGTGAAGCAGTTTTCAGTAATTCTTACGGCGCTACTTTGTAATTACTTGGCAAGTTCATAAACCGCCCTGACACCGACCCGTTGGATCCATTCTTTTCTCGCGACTGCAAGGAAAATTTCTTCGTTAAGGCACAGTGTCCCAAAAGTTTTCCCGCACACTACTTCTTCCAGTTGTTGGCGGAATATTTGCATTCTGCTTGGCTAATACTGGAGTTTGAGTTTAGGTTTCTGTTTGTATTCACACATTTCACATTTATTTAGACACTTCTTGGGGCTTTTGTCTAAGTTGAAGCCGAAGCTGCGGTGTTTGCACAGTTGGGCCGCTTCTTTAAATACAGGGGAAATACACGGGGCACAGGAGCACTGTACAGTGAACTTCACTGGCTGGCTGCTTGTGTTGCCAGCTTAAATATCAACATGTCATTAATTTTTTGGCAGCTGCACCCCCGAACCCTGTCAGAATTCGGGCATATCTGGAGTATCCGCGTACTTCATTATGTATCTGGAGCTGTATCTGTATCCGCGATGTGTGCACAGTCCGCTGTTTGCTTAACATCACACAGCTTTCTTGAGCTCTTGAGCAGTTGATGCCATTTTGATTATTGCCCTGGGTTCACCGCATAGATACACCACGCACACACTCACACACACCCTCTGGAAGGGTAATTTATGCGTTTTGATTTGATTACAAAATTATTTTATTTTATTTCAGTGCAATTTATTTGCCCCATCCTCCCCCTCACATTGGATTAGTCAATTTATTCCATTTGATTTAGCCAAAAAATATAATTATTTGATTTTGCACTTTATGCAACTAAAATGATATTTTTTAATTAACTGTAATGTAATGATGTTGCTCTCAGCTGCGTTTAATTATAATAAATGTGAAAACCAGAGGGAACACTTTAAGCCTATTAAAGCAATTATTTAATTAATTGACTCTGGAATGCTTGAGTTAATTAACTCCTATGCTCTATAAAACTTGCCTTTATAAATTTTAATAGACGTTTCCGTTGCTTATTGGAGACAATGATTTAGGCTTAAATATTTTTCAATAAATAAATGCACACTCAGATTTTTACAGAAAATATCAGGATGAAATTTAAGACAGTTCACTGGACAGGATTCCAAAAAATTTCACTTTGCTTGATGAATTTTCCTAAACTTTCACTTTGATTTAAGAAATTCTTCACTTTTTTGCACTTTGCTCTTTTTCGGTCGCGATTAGTCGTTTCAGGTTGGCCAGTTTAGCAAACCTCAATCTCTGTTTTCCACAGCAACCTTCAGTCAAGGAGTTTCGTTCGCGAAGTGGAAATTAAGATTTTCCGAGCTTTCCAACCGTTGCGGCACCTCGAATTCTGACAACTGATTTCAAAAATCCAACGCGGCGAAGTCAAATCATCGCGCCAACCGCTCGAACAGGTTGCATCTAGCCTCGAACATGTTGCCGGCGGATTCATTCATAAAAGCATTTCATACGCCCGGCCACCTGACGGAGCGACCCTCGCTGGCACGACTCGCAACTTGTTGGCGTCCCCGTCAAGGGCAATGCTCTTCAGACATAACTCATACGCAGTGTGGTTCCTTGCGGAACAGTGGGCACTGCGGCAGGGCTTTATTAATAAAGTAAGTATCTTTTAGTTTTTATTATTTAACTAATACAATTTGTATAAAATATATTTGCCATAATATATAATTGGTAAATCGAAAAGTGTAGATAAAGTGCAGGTACCTCAATGCTCTTATAGTCTCTGAGAATTGTTATCTCATACGGACAATGAAGAGGCGGCTCTTTACGCAATACATTATTATTGTAGAATTTGTTTAAATTTAAGCAGGAAAATTTTTAGTTTAATTTAATAATAATCTGAAAATTCCCCCCTGAAATCCCACTGTGCTTCGGCTTAATCCTTCACAACCATAAAGTTAAGGCTGCCTCCGGTCGTATTTTTAGCCGTGCTAACAAGTTGCTCCTGCAGTAGTTGCGACTGGCGTGTCTAGATTTACTAAGAAATGTTTATCTTTCTTTAATGGAGCGCAATGCCAGAGCGGCAATTGTATTTGGCCAACGCATTTATTTAGTCTAATTAGCTAATTTGCACACATGCACAGTTGGGAAATTAAACTGCGCATGGATTTAGCCTTTTTGGCGAATAACAAAGCATTATGGCGAGCTCACGGCACATTCCACATTTAGTCAGCTTCGGGGCCGCGTCCTTAATTAAGTTTCCCCAAAATAAACAAGTACATTTCCCGGCCTGAACGAATTCCACAGAAAAGAAGAGTTTGGGCTCGACCGCCACCTGCGGTTTTCCACCTGTCATTAGGCTGAAATGTAGCGCATTTTTGAGCCAGACAGAAAACTACAGAGCTGTCCGAGGAATCCGAGGCTGCTGCGAGGGCCTGGGAACAGGCGAGTAAATAACACTGACAGGATACAAAGGACCCGCCATGACAAATGACGCACTGAGTGGCAGCCCAGTCACGTGTGATGAACCTACACTGAGTCAACAACAATGTCAGCTAATGCGAGGAGTACTCGTATTGCCACCCAAAACAAAGCAAAATACCAACACAAAACCCGGAGCCCATCCCGTAAACTCATCTCTTGGGGGCATTGTTTTCCAGACACTTATGTGAGCAGCGGATATCGATGGCGGGACCAGGACTCGCTGGTAGGAAGCTCTTCAGGTTCATTTCGTGATCTCATCAAACGAACAGCGACAACAGATGACTAAATAACTTTCTCCCCTGCCCGGGCACATTGTTTGCTCACCGATAAAAATGATTTATGCAAAACGAGCACTTTAACATTGGATGTTCAAAGCGCAAACGATCAAATATCATGGCTGCCACCGTTTGTGGCAATTGTTAACTAAATTTGCGCATTGCGTTGCGACAGACAATCAAAATAAATTTTAATACATTATGGGCACAGGCACAAGGGGCTTGCCGCCGCATTAACGCAAGATTCCCTCTTTTGGCAGACTGGCAGATTAATCCCCGCATAATGGTATTACCAAATTGGCACGAAAAACAATTTTGAATTTCCCACACTCTGCATTTCCATGCCGAAACGCCCCCCTTGCCAACCGCTTTCTCGTAGTCCGCATTTTTCCGCCCATTTTCCAGGGATTTGCCGTTGAGCAAAATGAAAACTTTCGTGGCTGGAAAATAATTGAATTAATGCCGATATTAACTATCATGCACGCGTGCCCGCATCAACTCGTGTGTGTGCGGCTCTTTGAGCTACGAGCAGGAATTCCGGAACGGGTCCTTCTCCGGTTGTGTAATCCTCGCAAAGTGCATAATTTGCCCCAGAAAATTATGGCATCGAGCTTGGTCCTCCCGCTTCCTGTTTCTCCGGTGATTTATTTCACTTTTGCGCCAAGTTGTCATGGCATTTGACTGGAATTCCGGAACCCGGGCCCTCTCGGCTCCAAGGAGCATGCATGCCCCTGAATCGCTTTAGTCCCTCCGGCGGGGATGTTATCCGGACGCGGCGGCGGCGACGGCGGCTGGCAAAAGTTTGTCACTGTTGCCAGAATCTTTGGTTCGAGTTTTATGTAAAGCATGTCTGCCAGTCCCAACTCGACACAATAAAGGACGGCGGCTTAAAAAGTAAAATCGCGTGGCTTCTCGACGATGGGGAGGCAATTGGACGATGGAGACGGAGCAGGTGAGGATGGATTCCGCAGGAGCCTCGCATCCCAGCCATCATTAGCTTCGGATGCTCCGCTGATTACAAGGCGGCTAGAAAAATAAACAAGCCCTCCTCCAGCCCTATCCCCAACCTTTTCGATGCCCATCCCTAGCCCTGTGCCACATGCCAGTACCAATATTGGGTTTGGTCCACGTCGTACACGTGCCAGCGACTAATGTGCTGCTGGAGTGTGCCGCATAAATAATGGAGTTTATGAGCGGCGGCTCCAGTGGCACCCCAAGACCCAAGCCTGATCCCAAATTGGCACAGATTCGAACGAGGCTCACGGTGAGGCGGCCCAATGACCCAAATCAAAATTTTGCATTGCAGAAATTAAGTTTGCCCTCATGGCAATCCAATAAAGAGGCAGCTCGTGAGCGACGTGTACGTATAATGCAAATCGTATTAGAGAAGTTACGACATTTTCCCAAAAATCTGAACAGATCCGGAAAAGTTCCTTGGTTTTCGATCCACTGTGCGCGGGTTCGAGTTTGGGAAAATGTCGAACGAATGAATTGATTTTCAGCTGGCTTTTCGGGCTGCGGCTTTCACTGCGGCCGGAGCCACTTGAAGCTGTCGCCCGAAACCCGGAAAAGTGTCCCACATTGGGGTAGCCATGATTTTCCGTTCGCTTTCCCCGCTTTTCCGCCAGCCATCGGCCCAGCATCGACTTAGGTCGGCGATGCTCATTTTGGAAAGTATTCGGGCGCATTTTTTATGTTGCCCGACGTGAGCTTAGGGGCTCGCTTTCCTTTGCTTTCCCGGTTTCCTTCTCCTTCGCTGACTGCTTCAAACTACTTTATTTGGACATCTGGCTGTTTGAAGTGTTTTTGCCGACGGTTCGCCCTGCGAGGCTTTAAAGCCAAGCGATGGAAACATTTTGGAGGCCACTTGCCAAAACGGAAACATAAATTCCCCTCTTTAGGAATTCTTAACATTGCCGTCCTCGGGGACGAGATGTAAATATGCCGAATGTAATAAGTATCTTGTAATATGAAAGTTTATTCTGTGGGCGAGTCAAGGAGACTTGACCCGCCAACTTAAGTTACTTTCAAGGGATTGAAAATTACCAATATCTACACTTAAATAAAGAATTCTTGCTCTAGTCTTTATATCTTGTGGATTTTAGCAGAGAGCTAGCCTTCTTTAAGAAACTCCCATCTCTTGTTAGTTGATTAAATACCTCCGCAAAACACAATGTATGTCCTGCACAAATTGAAGTCTGTCACTGTGAGGGGCCAGGACAAATAGTTACCAGAGTCCCAGCAACAACAAGGATCTGAACTCTCTAGGGAAACGGCGAACTTGTTATCCTATATCATTGTGCGCACTTCTATAACAATCCAATTATTCCGTTGTCAATCAAACTTCGAACTCGTGCAGGCATTGTTTGGATTATTAAAGCATTCCTTGGATACTTCCTCAAGCGCATTCGAAGTGGAGTCCAGAGCAGGGAAATTAAATTGGGAATCCCACTCACGATACCTTCCCTAAACAACCAACTTCAAATTATATTTTTTTACCCTTGCAAGGTTATTAAAATTTCAGTCAGAAGCCTGTAACGATGTGAAGGAATGATTTGCGACCCTATAAATCATATATATTATTGATCAGCATTTAAATCTGAGCCGATCTAGCTAGGTCCGGTTAAAAAACAAAATTTTCAAAAATTTTTCAAAATTTGAAAATTTGATAAGGGGTTACATCATTAAAATTTGCAAAAATTGGCAAAAATTTTAATTCTTTAAAATTTTAAATTGAGTATGCATATTTATTAACCTACCAAAAACTACCATAACCCTGTTTTCCGAATTAAAATTTATCCTTTTTTGGCTTAGTTATTTCATTTTTAAGCATTGATTTTTCTAGAAATTATCATATAAAATTGTAGAAAAATATTTAAATTTTTATACCCATTTAGAAGATTTTAAATTCAGTCAGAAGTAAAAAACACAGTGAAGGAGCTATTTTCGAACCTATAAACCATATATATTCTTGATCAGCATTTAAATCTGAGTCGATCTAGCCAGGTCCGGTTGAAAAATAAATTTTCGAAAATTTTTCAAAATTTGAAAATTTGATAAGGGGTTACATCATTAAAATTTGCAAAAATTGGCAAAAATTTTATATCTTTAAAATTTTAAATTGAGTATGCAGATTTATTAACCTACTAAAAACTAGCATTACCCTGTTTTCCGAATTGAAATTAATCATTTTTTGGCTTAGTTATTTAATTTTTAAGCTATACTTTTCCCAAAAATTATCATATAAAATTGTAGAATAATATTTAAATTTTAATACCCATTTAAGAGGATTGTAATTTCATTCAGAATTTAGAAACGCAGTGAAGGAGTCGTTTCCGACCCTATAATGCATATATATTCTTGATCAGCATTTAAATCTGAATCGACTTGGCCATGTCCGGTAAAAAATTAAATTTTTGAAAATTTTCCAAATTTTCAAAAAAAAAATTAGGGGTTACATCATTAAAATTGTCCAAATTTGACAAAAAATTAAAATTTTCTCAATTTTAAATTGAGTATGCAGATTTATTAACCAAGTAAAAACTAACATAGGAAAGCTTTCCGATCTAAAATTAGTGCATTTTTAGCTTAGTTATGGGTTTTTAAAACTTTGATTTATATCCGATTTGATTCAATAATTTAATTGCAAACTGCAAGGGTATATAAATCTCGGCCCCTCGAAGCTAGTTTCCGTTCTTGTTAAGGTATATGTACTATAGGTACCAGAGGCTAAACAAAGCCTGCATTTAAATATAATATTTTTGAAAATATTTGCTTCTACTACAGATTAAAAATAAATTTATAAATATTACAAATAATTAATTTGCAGCATATGCACACTCCTGTACTATTAAAAATTATTTGTAAACCAAAAATTTTCACCGAAAACTGACCATAATTCATCAAAAGCGGTTGATTGGTTACAAAGTTGTGATTTATTTTGGTTTAAAATCTCTCATTGACATGACAAATTCCAAAGAAATATATAAACCAGTGGTTGCATGTTCGTTCTGCCACACGAGAAATATGACATTGAAAAATTTACAACCGTACGCTATTCACATTTGTAAAGCCTACAGCTAAATGTATATGTTGCGAATGTGTTTGCCGAAATTACTTGTGAAGCACTAATTAAAGAATTTACGAGCCTCGAATAAAACAGCCGTAAACGCATGCAAATACGACTTTATTTCCTTTTTTTGGGGCCACCAGATGAGAGTCTGGAGTGAGGGTGTGCGTGCCCAGATTCCAAGTGACTAATTGTGCCCAGATACGGATATTCCGGCCGGGAGGCCTGGCCTCCAATAGGGACTCTGATGCACAGGCGGCCACTGAACCTGGCTGTCATTCAACTCTGGGTGGACCACGTTCCGGCAATTGACAATCTTGCAGCCATAATTTCTGTCTGGACTCCCGCTGACCCTAGTCCACTTAAGGACAAAACAAAAGGGTTGCATTGGGGCCCTTCACAGTGGCTAAATATATGGCACACTTACCATGTGTATTAATTTATAACGAATTGTGTCTGCTGAGCTTTACTGGCAGTATGTGATACATAAATTGGCCGCTCAATTGGTGTGAAAATAATTTTAACAAAGCGTTTGAAACATTTAAAACTGCCGAGTCAGCTCAGTGGACAGTACTTTATTTATTTAGACCGAGTGTCGGAGAGCATAGAACCGAAAGTACATAGCCGTCAATAAAACGTTGGGATTTACTTTACTTCAGTTTCAGCGACAGTAGCATTGTGTCTGCAACAGCAGGCCTTTATTGATATTATTAGAAAAATTCAATTTCTGGCTGAACACTGCCCGGCGCAGAGATAGGGCCTTGTCACTGGCGTAATGCTCTCGAATTTGTTCAAATACTCACTGGGGGACTCTATGAATTGCGGGGGTATACTGTACACACTCTGGACGACTTCCTCCGGGAAATATTGCCATTCAAAAGTCAAAGGCAGTCATTCCGCTTCGCGCCCTGCGCATTCATCAAACATAAAGCCCCTGTTGTTTAAGCGCTATGAGTGTTTTTATTGATTTAATCAAATAAACAGCAGCCAGGAGCTTCTCCGAGCAGTTGGGGGAAATGAGCAGCCAAGGAATTGATCCGAGCTGCTTCTGACAGCCAGTCGGCAGGAGTTTTCCCGCCAGAGTGGATGGAGTGAGCCTGCAAGTGAGAGTGCCTCAGAGCCCCTTCCCAATTGCCGCCCGATGTTTGCGGTGTTTGTTGCTCCCGTGCACGGCAGGTAACACGGCCGAGCAGGTGTGGCTTCGGTCTATTAGGGGGAGAAGGACTCTGAACCCATGCCAATCACCCCACACCGACGACGGCGACTGGCGTGTCAAAAGCCATGCAAACAAGGAGCGGGACAAGCTGCAAATTGCTCGGCACAAGGGAAACGCACGGCGCAGCAGTAGGAAGCTTCCGTTTCGAGGGTCGTAAAAGGAATTGGGCTTTAAATACGCGCGGCCATTAGGCATTCGGTATAATTAAATTTGAACTTCCTCCTGCCTTAGTTGTTCTTCCACTGTGAGTGGGCTGCAATAACAATTAGAGGGGCTCTTTGGCGGCTGAAATATCACACTGCGAACCGATTAATTAGACCCGCCTGGATGGGGCTTTACTGCCCAATAATATATAACAATTATTAAACGCCACCAGTGACGGATGCCTCCAATTAGGCCGAATTAATAAACGTCGCCGCCCGGCCATGTGTACTAATTAAAGCCAAAGTCTTTGTCCTGTTGTGTCCTTCCACCGCGAGGACCATGCATAATTGAATGCGTGCCGGAGTCGCACAAATCCGTAGTCGTCCTTCGAATACACATACGTTTAGCTGATTCCTCCGAACACGAACAGCATAAATGAGCCGGCTAATAGCCAGGACATCGGCTCCCAGCCAGGACACTCCCACGCAGTCCAGTGAAAAGCGGAATGAATACGAAATTATCTGCTTTCCGTGCAGCCACGAGATTTCAACTGTTTGTTGGCTCCCTTTGACTTGGACTCGGAGTGTGGCATTCGAATCCTCCAGCGCGCGGCTCTGTATGCATCACGTGCTGCCCAATGTGGCGGAAACTAACGCCAAAAGCCGAGCCTTGGTCCTGCTCCTGCCACTGCCTTTTGGCCTGCTCCGGCGATAATGTCAAAGGGAATTGGTCGCAAAATGAACCGCAACCAAATGACTGCGGCTCAAACCGCCAGCTGGCGAGTGAAAAGTTACCAGGATACCATCGTGAGGGAAGAAGCTCTCGCCAGACAGGCTCGCAAAGTGCGAATAAAATTTTATCTGTGCAAAAGTAATACATGCCATCGACTATGGGCCTAATACCGAGTAGTAAATGCAGATGCTGGCAACTACTTTGCGAAAAAGTTCAAGTTTTTTCAAGAGTAATTTGGCATTTCTTCAACTAATTTACAAAATATTGACAATAACTGGAAAATGAACAGACTATTACGAATATGCCATTTTAAATAAATGCATTAAGAGTCTGTAAGAATATTAACTTAATGAATGAAAGTTTCCACATTTTTCTCCGTGTTTCGCTGTGGACAAACCGTAGGAGGATAAGCCCAAGACCCATGTACGCTATACAAGTTTAATAAGGGACCAGAAATGCCACGTCAGCTGGATCTGTGCCAGGAGCCGAGAGAGGGAGGAGCTTTGTCTAATGCGCTTAAAAATGTGACTCCTCGGCGAAATAGCATCAACGGTCAATTCGAACAATAACGATGCAAAGACATCACCTTTTTGTCTTGGCCTTTGAGCAGGGCTAAGCCTGTCATCGGCTTCCAAACCCCAGAATAAGTTCCAAGGACCTGCCCCGAGGTCCTGACAGGTGTTTCTGGTCCAGAAGTGATACATAAATATTTGTGTACAAATGCCTAAGCCGATTGGTGTTTTTTTTTTAGGAACTCAAGGGACAAGGGAAATCCTTTACACGTACAAACAGAGTATGTGTAGGCTCAATGTGATTGACACATTGATGGGAAAACTCACCCCTAACATACCCTTGGCCACTCGCAAGGTGAAAGCTAATCTGTTACATGTTTCAATCAATTTCGACACTTTAAAGTCAGTATCACAAATCACAGGCAGGTAATGCAATTTGAGAACACTTAATTTGGCCCACGCCAAATGCGAAGACTTCAAATCAAAGCGAGAAAATTAATGGGGGCCGAGCGTTGGCGTCCAATCAAAATCAATACACTTGCCAAATTGCTGATACATTAAGTATCCGCCGTGTGGCCCCATCCATTACACACGCCCGCCTCTCTACTTCAACTCGAATATCCGCCCCCACCTGGCTTCTATATATTCTGGTGAACAGCTTAATCAACAGGCATAGATCGGGCTTAATGCAGAGGTGTTCGTTTGGGCCCAAATTAGGGTGAAACGTGGTAGGCAAACACTGCAGACTCATCCAGCAAATAACCAGCAACTCGGTCCGGTGCGTGTAAAATAATGAGAGTAGGAAGCAAGGAGGCGGAAGCCAAAACACGCGCTGTCGATTCCATTTTTATGCCCAGCTACGGCAGCATCATTAAAATTATAAATCACCCGGCCAGACCGAGCCACCGATTGAGCCTGGGCCGAGAACCAAAGCACCTGTAAAGGTGTTAAATCAAAACACGGAAGGCGAAGCATATACTTAAAATAATAAAGCGTTCTCGACCAGCAAAGGTTGGCCATTCACAGGGCCCATTTGCGCCTAAATGGAGGTCCTGAATGAACCGGGATCTCGGCCAAATCCAAGGATATTTGCACAGGTGTCTCCCGCACAGCTCCTCCCGGCGAACTAGTTATTTGAAAACAACTCCTGTGGGCGCGTGCATAAGTGCCAGGCAGTCTATTGATTTTGTCCGCCTTAAATGCAAAGCAAACAGGCCGAAAAACAATGACATCCTAACGAGTGGCAGACGCAGACGGAGACTGAATCACAGGCATGGATGCCTGTTGGCCGGCCATTCACAAGGACTGCCAGTGTAAACAGGACTCTGGAATCTCACATCGCACAGCGTAAACACACACAATCCGAGCACACTGCGATAAAGCCATGGAACCGTACGTGAAAATCATGCCTCGGCTATGAATATGCCAAATGTCAGCCTTCAGGGATTTATTTTTGCACCTCTATGAATGGCTCAGTTCAAGGAACTCAAGTTCAAGAGCGATTCGAACGCCAGGTATTTAAGTGTCACAAAGTTTGAGCAAGCCACTTTCACGCTTTTATGCGAGCAAACAAGTAATTAGAGTAACGCGACAAGGTAAGTGAAAATGTCTAATCACCGCTGATAAAATCGCTTAACAGCTAATGGAGTTGATCAGTCTCAGCAGGGTCTCTGTCCTGACGATTGATTTATCCCGTCTCGGATGCAAACACTTGAGCATTCCGGCGCCTTCGCTTCGTTGGACCACGCAGCGCCTCAATTAATGGCCAGGACCTCCGCAGAACAGATTTTTTGAAAAGCTTGAGAAGAACCCACGGCCAATTTGCAGGCACAATAAATAAAGCCAGGCAGCAACGGGTTAAGAAACTCATTCGTTAAGTAAAACAACAGCATTTATTTCCCGCAGCAGCGGCGCCTTGCTGCCTGGCAGCAGGTGAGTTTTCCTGCCGCCGAGGAAACATGACAGGCAGGCATTCGAAAGCAAAGTCTGGCGAGTGCCTCTTTATTTATATTCTTTCACTGCGGATTGTTGTTCTTTTCCCTTGGCCAGATTCGTATCAGGTCCTGATAAACTCCGCAAAGGGTTTTCCTCCGCTGTGCAATCCACGCAGCAAGGGAAAAGCTCTTTGTAAGATTCTCATGTGAGGGTTGCGCATTTTTCGCCCGTTAAGCTCGGCGGTACGAGTATCTCATAAAACGACTTGTTAACATATTTCATTTAAAGCTCTGGAATTCGGAGGGAATCCTGCAGATGATGCTAAGAGTGGGCGGAATTTTAATTTTTAATTCAAAACGAGAAAGGAAGCTAACTTCGCAAAGCCGAAGTTTGTTTTCCCTTGTTTCTGATTGGATCATGAGAACGAATGAGAAATCGATTATAACTAAGCAACAACTTCATTAATTTTAGCTATTTAACAATCACCAAACCAAGAAACCCTAAAATATATGTATTCTATATATATATTAAATCTATATTTTTATATGTTCATTTTTTAAGTAAATCAAAGTGTTTCACAAATCATAACTAAGCCAAAAATGCAATAATTTCAATTCGGAAAGCAGTTTTATGCTAGTTACTGCAGGGCTAACAAATCTGCATATTAAGTTTCAGGATTTTAAAAATTAAATTTTTTGCCAAATTTTGACAATTTTAACGATGTAACCCCTTATAAAATTTTCAAATTTTGAAAATTTTTCGAAAATTTATTTTTTAACCGGACCTGGCTAGATCGACTCAGTTTTGAATGCTGATCAAGAATATATATGATTTATGGGGTCGGAAATGGCTCCTTCGCTGTGTTTTTTACTTCTGACTGAAATTAAAATCCTCTAAATGGGTATTAAAACTTAAATATTTTTCTACAATTTTATATGATAATTTTTGGGAAAGTATAGCTTAAAAATTAAATATCTAAGCCAAAAAATGATTAATTTCAATTCGGAAAACAGGTTAATGCTAGTTTTTAGTAGGTTAATAAATCTGCGTACTTAACTTAAAATTTTTAAGAATTAAAATTTTTGCCAATTTTTTCAAATTTTAATGATGTAACCCCTTATCAATTTTTCAAATTTTGAAAAATTTTCGAAAATTTATTTTTCAACGGGACCTGGCTAGATCGACCCAGTTTTGAATGCTGATCAAGAATATATATGGTTTATGGGGTCGGAAATTACTTTTTCAAGCTTTAAACTAAAATTATATTTAAAAGTGAATCTATGCAGCTAGCAAAATGTCTGTTTCATAATAATTACAATATAAAAAAGGCCGCTCTATTCTATTCTATAGTAATTATTTATACTAATCCTTCACAACCAGTAATAATAACAATCAAAGCTACTTTAATTTATTTTATTTGGATTCAACATTTTTTCCCAGAACCGCCGAAATTCCCCGCAAACTGCTTCCATGAACTCACATCTGTACTATATAATATCCTTACTATATAATATGCAGAAAACAAAAGCAAACAATTCGTGGCATAGGGAACACATGTTGCGGTCCTCAGACCAAATCGCTGAGCACCGCAAATTGTGATTAGCAGAGCCAATTAGACAGGAGCATAAATAAGGCTAAGGGACCGACCGAAAGCTGGCTAGGAGGACAACAGGGACTGGCCACAGCAAATAACGATAACAATAAGAGGAGCAACAGCACGATAATACATTTAATGCAGCGATTTAATTAATGGAATGTGCGCAGGCCGCCCGGACGACCGACTGCGGCCCTCCGGTCGGCTACGTGATTTATGGGCGGCGCTTAATTATTAAGAAGTTATGCAGAGTTTAAACATTTATTGCAAACAAAACGGCGACAACGCTTCGCATACCAAGCAGCAGTGGGCCGCAGTGGGCCGCAGTGGGCTCCCTCTGGACACATCCTGAAGGACCACAGGAGCAGCTCGCTCCACTGTCATCGGGTTACCCATTGGGTATCGCCTATTGGGGTTTTATGGCTTCGGCGAGCACTTCCTTGGCCCTGCGAGCGTTTTATGAACCTGACGGCCAGAGCCATTAATATTTTATGCGTTATAAAAACTGGCACTGCG
Organism: Drosophila bunnanda; assembly: GCA_035046265.1. Classification (NCBI taxonomy): domain Eukaryota; kingdom Metazoa; phylum Arthropoda; class Insecta; order Diptera; family Drosophilidae; genus Drosophila; species Drosophila bunnanda. Next base: position 14,770,522 of record JAWNOB010000075.1, read on the forward strand.
ACCAAGTCGTTCGGCCGGCTTTAAGCTACTTTCGGTAATTAGTGGCATTTAGTTAAAAAGGCAATAAATACCTTGCTGCGAGCCGGATGACCGTGATTTATGTCTGAGTCCTTCCATGTCACAGGCAATGCTAATTAGTAATAAAAATCACCGCAGCCCCCGCCCACCAAAAATAGTAACACAATTGCAATAAATTAAAGCACCGCCGCCGGATTGTCCTAATTCGTTTGCTTCGATAAAGGCACCTTAAGTTGATCGCAATTACGGGGATCAGACAGGACCAAGTGGCTCCAAATTGCAGTTAACCGAGGAGCAGCCCACCAGCCCGGCAGCAATGTAGCGATTAAGGAAGGCATTTACACCATCAGCCGTCGAGATGTGGAAATGTGAAGTTAAGACTTTCCCATTAAGAGCCTCCGCAGCGGAAATTATTATTATTACGGGCCTCGAATAAGAAGGCCGGTTGGCCGAAGGGACGGCCTAATCCATGACTGCCAGCAGTAATTAATTTACATTATTATCATAACAAACTGCTCGAGCAGCACGAGAGCTACGCCCACCTTATATATATATGGTGTAGAGTGTATAGTGAGTGAGTGTTTTTGGCAGCGTATGGACGCCCGAGGTTCCTCGGAGCATCTTCATTAACGGCGGGCAATTCAATTAAGTCCAATGAAATGTACATAAAAATTTCCATTGTTTGCGGAACCTTTTCAGGGTCAGTGTGCCGTCTCAAGGGCTCTCTTTCGGGCGTCCGGAATGTGTGGCTGGTAATTATTTTTGGACCTCCAGCCTGGCTTAAATCTAATCCACAAATAAATACACTTTTTAGTTGGCAGCCATGATTTATGCAATGCTACTTTAACGCGCACACTACACAAGTGTGACCACGTGAGTGTGTGTGCGGTCCCAAAAGTTTTCCCTCATCTGAGGCCCGATGCTCAAATAATCATTATCCGAATAGTTACCCCTTTGGGCTCATTAACACATCATCATCAGGCTCCGCTTCCAGGTCCTGGCTACGGCGCGGGGTAATGTCCTGTGGCAAACACAGCACATCCTTAAAGCCATTTTCCCTATATACCTATTTTCCAGAAGAGGCCATAATGACTTAATCGTATGGCTCACAAACTAAAGAAACTTTCTAGGCAGTATTTCCCTTAATGACTTTGCAACGTATCCGCATCGATTAAGCCGAATGGGAAAATTAAAGAAAATACGCACGCTCAGAGTTGAGATTAAATAAGTGTGGGGCTTGATCAGATTTTCATACTATTTTTGCTATTTGGAATAGCGCTGAAACTAGATATGACATACATTGCAACTGTTTTTCCATTATTACTGATTTTCCATTTTAATGAATACTAATGTACGGTCAATTCAAATGCATTACTAAATATTTCATATTTCCAAAATGTATTATACAATTTTATTAAGCTGAGTTCATTAAATGCAACACATACATCGACTCTCTAATGGCCACCGTTATTAGAAACGTGAATAAATATTTTTGCATTTATTGCTGGCTGGTGTGCAAACATCAGGCAAGAGAACTAATAGCTTTTCTAAAGATTTAGGATGTATATATAGTATATCTAAGTTCGTGGGCAAGTGTTTGTGCTTGCCTACAGCCGGAGATATTCAAGCGTTAAAGAGCTTGTGTTGCTGAAGTCAAATAAACATTTCATGTGCACGCTACCTTCAGCATGCGGCTTGCCGCACATGTTCTGACCATGAAAGCCCTCCCATTCTGCTGGAAAAATGAGTGTATCATCAAAATTCTTCAAATCATGTCATAGTCCTGTTCCCTGCAGATGGAGCAGATGCGTCTGCCGAAATAAATGACACAGAATGTGTGGATATTCCGTTTGGCTGGCGGAAGCTGTCGTGCTGGGAGTGAGAGTGGTGTTGCGGAGCACTCGTACTTGGAAATAAATAACATGCTAATGCCTCATGTGAGCCCAAGTTCCTGGCCAAGCCTCCAGTGGATTGGGGCCCGCATTTACATCCAGTGAATTTTCTAATTCCAGGACTCCTCGGCTCCCCTTCGACTCTCCCCGGCAAACTTAAAAAATTCCACTCGTTATAAATAAGCTCGACAATTTGTTCTCGCTCCGCTTTTCATGCTGTGTCCTGGCGCGGCCTTCTATATTTTTTGTTTCGCTTTTAAAGGCCACACGTGACACACGATGGGTCGAGTTTGGCGGGAAAGTGTTCCCCCGGGAAAGGGCCATCCCGCATTCGATTTCAGGCTTCATTAAAAATGTTTAGTGCTTGCTTCAGGCATCTGCAGGACCGCGAAACACGAGCCGCGCTCTAAAATAGCGATGAGTGGAAATTTACGGGCTTTTCCGGGAAATCATCATCGCAATTATTAATGCAAAGCCCTCGACGCCGACCCAGAGCCGCAGGATAATTATTGCACTTTCAATGGCAACGTCCTCAGTGTCCTGCACACTGATTTACTGCACTTGAAATAGCCGAAAACTTTTCGCCATCTGCACATGAATATAATGGGAATATTAAACAAACTGAAACAATGTTCAGAGCTGGCAACTTTGGGTCGCTCTTTTTTCATTCCCGTCAGAGTCAAGAGTCACTTTAGGGCATCATTGGGATCGGACCAGCAGGCAGTCTCATGACCCATTTTCCGGACGGGGGCAACGGAGGACATGCAAATTTATTTTAGACAACATTTTATTACGTGGGCGGCGTGCTCCGTTTTGTTGTTACAAACGTCTTGGTCGCGGCAATAAAATATTTATTATATACTTAGTCAAATTTTTCCCAATCGCCGGGTGGCCTGTGCATATATTTCGGTCTAAGATATACCATTCCGTTCAATAGAATTTGCCAAGTCAGTGGGTAGCAATTAATTGGCCCCCACAGCAGTGGAAACTTTTCGCGGAGAGTTTAGCGCCATTTCAAGAGTCATCGCCAATATTTGTTTGCATTTTGCCTCGAACTTTTCAGACTGCCGCGGTCGCGAAACGATTTATTTAATTAAAAAGTAAAAGTGAAAACGTTGCACATACGCCGTGTTGTACGGCGGCTTCTCCCCCTCGCATTTTGCTTAAATTTTTGCTGCGGATCATCGACACCGGATAATCGTAGGCGGAACCTGTCGAGTTTCCTCCATTTTCCAACCTCGATTCCGATGGCTTTTCACCCCGGACTTGGTGCGTGATAATTTTATGCAATTGCGGTCACATTAATGGTTCGCATTCGGTTTGATTTAGGACTCAAGTGCGTGGCATGGAATTTGCAATTACACCGCCTAATCCCCGGCCCGATTTCCACATTCACTTTCAGTCCCGTTTCCAGCTCCTTTCTATACCGCTGACAGCTCAACTTTGAGCCTTTACGGCGGGCACGTGTTGTTGGTGCGTGTGATTTATGCTTTATGGCTCGTCCTCCCGCCCCAGGAAGTAGGCAACACTCCTTCTTCGTGCGGGCCAGGAGCCAGGATGTGCGTGCTGCCAGTTTTTAATTGCTTTCCCGCTGTCGGGCCCACAACTGAATTATTGATGTAGGTCAAAGAGAGCACGCAGTACGAGTATATCGCCGGAAATAGTCTGACAACTGGGAGTTTATGTAGTCGGTGGAGAGACCCTTGTACGCCAGAGTGCATGTCCTCCCGATTTCGATGTGTCAGTTACTCAAAGGTACTCGAAAACACATCGATATCGGGAGGCCATGCACTCTTCGAGTACCCTTGAGTGACTGACACATCGAAATCGGGAGGACATGCACTGAGGTTTACAAGGGTCTTTCCACCGAGTAGCAACTTTTGCAATAATTAACAACAGTTCAACAAGTATTTTTAAAACTATTGAAGCAACTGAATCTTAATACACTTTATTGTATACAAAAATTTATTGAACAAAGATAGTTACTGAAACTTCCAAAGAAAAGTACTAACTAAAAAGTACACTAAAATAAGCAGAAATAATGCAAGCGTTTGCAAAAGTTTAGATCTGTTTAATTATGTTGTAGTTTCCATTTTCAAGTAATTTACTTATTTGTATGCTCCAATTTACTTTACAATAATTAATTGAAAGTGAAAATTATCGCTAAATTTATTCCTATTTGGCCAGCAAATTACACTTTAATTTATGTGAATAATCCATTTCTTGTTTCCAAGATTATTTATTTATGACGAATTGAAAATAATTTAGTCACAATTGATTGCCTTTTTTGATCTAATTCTATTTAGCGGACAGCTAAGCATTGTATTTTGATTGACTTTAACGCATTTTGGCCTGCTATTGAATTTGTACAACAAATAAGGGGGGATTTTTAATTGTAAGTGGTAATAAGTGGTTTGAGGTGGCGGAGACACCCAATTTCAAAGGAAAAGGCTTATCGAGCGCAGACTGTCAGTGGGGACTTAATGCCATTAACTTGGGGCTAGGATCTGTCATTATGGCATTAATAACTTTCGAAAGCGGCTTATCGGGCAAATTGACAACAATAGAAAAATACAAGGAACACAGACAGTCTGTCCTTGGGCTGTTTACAACAATATCCTGGCAAAGCGGCTCAGTACTCCACATTCTGTTCTAGGCAACCGAAGGACCACCTTCTCCGAGGACTTGAAAGTGGAACTGGATTCGGGGGGTCAAAGACAGCGCACATTTGTCGAGAAGTTATGGCACTGCCATTTTATAAGCGAACGTGTAATTTTGCGCCGATAATCAATGAATCAGCTGCATATGAAAGCCTGCTCCGGCAAGGACGAACTTTTTCATTTGAGAGTAATGAAAGACATTCAGCTGCGAAAGTACAAAGTGAGGGCGCGCCGCGAGTAACAAATAACGAATGGGGAACGCCCCGCCCTCCCAGGACACTTCACAATGTTCATCTGCACCACACATTCAATTTGAGGAGCAGCAAAAATGTGATAAGATTTATGGGGCATCTTCGAAAGGGAGCAGCCGGGAGGAGGCAGGGGCAGGATCCCTGCTGTTTCCCAAGCGTGAATCTCATAAAACAGACACTGACAGCAACTTCGCGGCAAAGAGCGGCAGCCTCAAACCCGTTTTACATTACGCAAGCACGCCAGCCACAAGGAACTACACCCATATGTGAGCAAGACACTGGCGAAAATTGTGATCTTTAACAGTAAATAAATTCATTTGAAAACCCAAGCTAATTTTTCAAAAGACTTTTTGTTTAATTTTGTATCTCTAAGAGGTAAAATCGAGTGAGTATAATAAATATAAATTGAAACTCCTATATATTCCATTATATTCCAGATAAATTAAACATAAAAATTAGAAAAGAAAGCTTCAAATACTGTAACCCCTTTTTCCAGTGGTAGTTCTTTCTTTCTTTGGCAAAGAATCAGCAGCAGGAGCATCCTGAAATTCAAATACCAGGACTTACAAGTGTGTGTTTTCATGGCAACTCTGCTTCCTCTCAGCGCTGTCACCATGAGCGTCACTGTGGCACAACGAGAATTGCGTATAAATTTGTTGGGATTGAGTTTGAAGGAGTACGGAACGCAACTAAGCAGGTCCTGCGTGTCCTTTTCTCCATTTCCGGCTGTAGTTGCTTGGTCGCGTGACACCCAACAGATACACTCGCATGGAGGCGCCCAGCAGCCACATTGTGGCCATGAGGCGACTTATTAGAGGGCCGCAATGTGTTGACAGGCCCGGGCAATCAAATAACAAAGTTTACTCCTCCCGATGCCGTTCCGCCCGAGCAAACTTTAGTTTTGATGTACGAGCGCGTGTGTTATTGTGCCGCAGCATCCGTCACGACAGCCATCAGGCATCAGCCATCAGCCATGAGGCATCAGGCATCCGCCATTAGGCGGCAGCGTTAACTGCAGCACGTAAAGTGCTTAATCGGCTGGCAAGGAGACTTTGGGATGACACTAGTCCTGGGGTGTGCCCCGGGAGCAGATCCTGCGACCCGGCCCATACACACGCATAACCGCTTGGCTACGCACGAGTTCATTTGTTGTTCTGTCAAAACGCTTAATTGATTCAAGCGACACGACGACGACACACACGCCGAGCACACACAATTGCCCAGAACACACGCTCCGCTGGCGGCGAACTTTAATGAAATGTAACACAATGATGTGTAGTTTTCTCGGAAAAAGTTGCCCTAAAATGCCACTGAAGGAAGAGTTGAGGTAACTTTAATAGCTTGGGGTTAACTTATTAAGCATAATAGCTGATTATTTCACAACAAGTGCATTTTGAGAGATTTACTTGTCACTGATTTCAATCATTTTTGCGTGCCGGACATGCAAGCAAATTAATTAGTAAATCAAACAGCATCCTGCTTCAATAAATTCTCCAATGCTTTCTAAGCAAATCTTGCCTGAATTATTCCAGGCATAATAAATGGAAATAAAAAACTGTCCGACATCAGAAAAACCTTTATAAATTCTCTAAGATTATAGCCTGTAAGTATCTAGGAAAACTCACAGTGCCCAGCAAATAATACATACAAAAAAAGAGGATTGTAGCCATTCTCCCAAGACATCCTCTTCTGCCCTCTGAGCACAAGCCGTAGTTTGTGTTTGCAATATTCATGGCAAGACAGGTGGAAATACCTAGACAACCCGCAGGATGCATCCAGGATACTTGTTAAGCTGAGTCAAGAGTAGTCTCGGTCAATGGAAGCAAATTTAAAATATTCCAAACGGGAGTGGTGGAGTGATTTATGAAATCTGTTACTTTGTTTGTCTTTCCTTGCAAAATACAAACGTGGCAAAAAGTTCTAATTCAAGCCAGTAACAAGGGGCACTCAAGAAAAAAAGATACAGAGATACATATGTAAAGTCCACGCCCAAGTCAAGAGGAGTGTCCACATTGTGTTTACTTTTCAAGACAAAGTGCAAAGTTCTGCAAAATGGCCACGTGTGTGGCTTTTTTCTTCTTGGCCAGAGTTTGTTGGCCGCCGGAGACCCGATGGCCGGGCTTCCGATTCTTCGATCTGGGCTCCTTTGTGGTGGCGTGCGAATGACAATGGCTTACTTGTTAAATATTTATTTATGTTTTTGGCGCTGTGAAGCGAGAAATCAACAAGTCCCGGCCCTGATCCTGGTTTTGTCGCCCCCCAGGGGCTGTGACCTTCGCTGTTTGGGGTCTCAAGTGCCGCTGGGGGTCGAAATCGAAATCGCAATCGAATCGAAACAAAGGAAGTCGAGCGGGCTTTATGACCGTGTATATTGAATTGCCATTTGACTGCCGCTAAATGCAGTTTGAGCCAAGATAACCGCGAGCTGCCATAAAAGCGGATCCAGGTAATCTCCCAAGGACTCGGGACTTCCTGCTACGATTGCCACCGACGGCATTAAATTAAAAACCCCATCAAAGGCATTAATATTAATGGCGCAATTGCGACGCTTTATGTCAATTTATAACAATTTACTAAGCCCCCGTGCAACTTGCATTTTAAAACGAATAACTGTCGTACCCAACTCACCGCCACCGTGGAGGAAGACATAAAGTTAAGCCCCAATATTTTACCAGAAATAAGCAGTGTAATGCTGGTCTCAGACGAATGGCCTAGACTCACCGGGCCACAATAAAACTTGGCTAAACAAAACTCCAACGTGGCCCAGAAATAAAACAGCTTAAAGGATACAACACGTACATACATACTAAGGCCCAGGCGGAGGAAAATAAAAAAGTCCGGAGTGTCCACTAGAACGGCAATCATTAATAATAGAATCGCTCGTCATATTTGAATTTAATGAAAAGACTCATTATATTTTAATAGCCACGCCATGAACCGAACAAAAACTGAAGTTACATGCCATTATGTGCTCTTACATATGAATGGCACAATTATAGACGGGCAAATATGGCTTTCTAATGTAACCATAGCGACTGTACCATGAACTATGCTTTTTTTTCCACTCCGTAGAGCTGGAAATAATCGAACCTTTGAATGCCATATGTTGTATTTTTAAATATCACACTGGAAGCTATTACAAATTGTACGATTAAATGGAAGGACACTTTTTGGGAAACTGCTGTCAAAGCTCGCCCGTAGATGTCGGATTTTGCGGAAACACTTTATTCACATAATCACAGATTTCCTTGGCTACTAGGAAATAAATTTAATTGCACGATAGAAAACCGATTTGAGGAGAAAATGCCAAAGAGAAACTATCAAATAGCATGGAATGTCTATTATTGCAATTACGTGGAAAGCACTTAATGCTTCTTCAGTAACCATAGCGCACTATGAAAATCCAACCAGAAGCCACAACTAATCAGCACAATCCACAGCGAGTCAGCTCTGCCATCCCTTTGATATAAAGCTAAGATTTCACGGAAATGCCAATCCTAATTCATTTTAATTTTGCACTGCAACGTTTTGCAACGTTTATTTACAAGCGAATTAATCACCAAAGAGAGTTTGTTTAATAAAGGCAACTCTAAAAAGATAGTATTTAATATAGAAAACGTTCTGCTTCAGGTAATGTTTGCTTTCAAAGTAGACAATTGAGAAATAATTTATTAAGAACAGTACACTCTAAAAATATCTACAGAGCACAAAGCTTAATAATGCCTTAAAAAGGATTACTTCTTAGCCCAACTGCTGTCCTTGCCAAAAATAGGCATAAATCCGTAAATACGGAAAATAATAAAAACCAAAAGTTAGAGGCACACTTTGGAGAAGTGGCATTTGGTAGGGCAAAAGGTTAAACTTTAAGTTCATGTTTGTTTAACTTTTAGGTGGATCCCAACCCTTAGGACCACGCACAACCCACAATCGAGCAACTAAGTCCAACTCAAACATGTTGCAACTGATTGTAGGTGGGAAAACGAACCGCATATATATGGTATATACTATTGTATATTATAGATGCTTATAGATAATATATTATAGTTTTTCAACAGAGGAAATTCTGGGAATAATTTGGTGGATGTGAAAATAGCGAGATCTCATATTAAATTGGTTAATTCAAGACCACAAAGGCTGTCAGATGAAGAGATTAAGGTAATGAGCATTTAATGTAGATTAAAACATAATATAACAATTGGAAAATACCTTTATATATCGCTCAGTCAGCTCTTAAGCTTATGAATTCAATACTGTGTATATATTATTTTTAAAACTCCCGGTTTTTATGTGATTTTATATATCTCCCACGTAAAGCTTTTGAGCATATCAATTTAATTCATTAACATTAACAACTGTTGCATTACTTCGGATTGAAGCTTTAATGTTTTCCTGAATAATGAATTATTAAAAATCTTTCTCTTGCTCCCAAATAAAGTTAAGTAAGTAGGGATTTAAAAATTATTTGCACTGTATTTAAATACGATTTAAACTCGATTGCAAGGACAATGTGTATATTGACATCGCAGAGGCGGACTCGCTTCCAATTCCGATCCAGACTCCTCCGCACTGCCAGTGCCTCTGTGCGTGCCGTGCGTCGACGGTGTCCCTAAACGTATGTACATGGGTGGTACTTCTAGGAGATAAGATACTCGTACGCCCAAGAGTAGCGCGGTGAGTGTGAGTGTCGGTAGGTGTGGCATAAGTAAGTAAAATACAATTGATCCGATTCGATCTGATCCGCTCCTACGAGTAGAAGGTCAGCACGCTCGTCTGGTTGCCGCGCACGAACAGGAACGGCGGCATGTCCCGGCTGAGGCTCTCCAGCCAGGCCATGTAGAGCGGCGCGGAGACGATGTTCTTGCGGGGCATCGGTAGGGTCATCACGACCAGATCGGACTTGGTGGACTGCTCCCGCAGGTACTCCCGCAGGCGTAGGTAGCGATTCGTTTTATCCTGCACCGCCACCAGATCGTCATCGGTAATCAGAGCTGTGAAAGTGGCAGAGAAATGTGTCAAAATTAAAGAAATTTCTATGCTTGGAATAAATTTCTACTTATTAAATTCTTTAAAAGATTGCACTGAACTCTTAAAGTCCTACTTGCAGGCATTAAAGTTACTTCAATCATATTGATTTATAATAATTTCTTTAGTGCTTATTCATAAATGCTTTTGAATGTGCCCTCAAGGACTCACCGTCGTCCTCGTTGAGGGTCGCCCTGCTGCTGTTGCCATTCTCGTTCTCCTTGTCGGCCACCACAAAGTCCTTGATTAGCTCGTTGAAGAACTGCGTGGACGTTTCCAGTGGCTTTTTCGTGATGTCCGGTATCAGCGTCAGGTCGGAGTAATCTATTCGGAATTTTGACAGCAAACTGGCCATTGAACGCTGCTCGAACTCCAGCTCCGCCTTCTTGTTGGCCAGGGCATAGACCCTGAAGGAGGAAATGGAAACATGGGACACAGGTTAGTCGAAACATTAAAGTGCACAACATGATGGTTTTTTGTATAAGAGTGTGCAGACTACATTTCAGAATTTTGGTGGTTGTGCAGGTGTCTGATTCCATTTTAAAAAGCAATTTAAAGGCAGAGTTGGCTGAGTGAGTAGTCTAGCACAAATATCCTTAAACAAAAAACATCAGCCATTGATGCTCCCCACTCTGGCAAAGAGCGACCTTGAGGAACTAATCAGCAGCGAAAAATCTGCAATCAGCCGTGAAGCCGTGAACAGGGCTGGAATTTCCACGGATGAAAACTATTTGCGGTGGCCAGAAGCGCAGCGATAAAGCCGGCAGCACACCACAATTTCGCAGTAATTCGCGATACGAGAATGCTCACCTCAATTTGCAGGACTGCCAGGTGCGTCGGGTGCTGATGATGTACGGCAGCAGGAGGGTGAGGCCTCCGTCATCGTACAGCCACCAGACATCGATAACGGCGTGGCTGCGCTTCCGCGTGAACTGGGTGAGGTCCGACAGGACCTCCTTGGGCAGCTCAGCGCCGCCAGGACCCTTGTACAGGGAGGCGGGATCGTCGTGCTTCAGCTTTGACTTGCGCAGCGAGTTCGTCTGTGGAATGCAGATTGCCCAGCATAAGTAAAGCATTTTTCGCAGAGTAGAGTTCCAATTAACTTACCACAAGGTTAGAGGATTTGGCGTCCAGGGGATCGGGCATTCCGGACACATCCTTCGACTGATTGCCCGCGATGAACGACAGGTCGCTCGTGCTGGAGGCTAAATCGGGCGAACGAGGGACAATTTAATGCGAGAGTTTCGAAGAGATAGAAGGACCAAAAGGACTGCGACACAGCCACAACATTTCATTCCGGACATGCAAAGACAACAAAGCTAACACTGTGCTGCACCCAAACAGCTTTTCATTTATCCAACTCTAGATATATATACATGTATACATTTATTTAAAACAAACAACCCGAGGACCCTGGGCCACGTGTGCCAGGCTCGAAATGCTAAAAACCAATTCCCCGCCCTGGCTGGCTGGACACTGTACGAGTATAATTTAAAATTCAAATTTACGAGCATTGCATTAATTTCCAGGCGGCAGATTGCCGGAAAAAGGTTTCAGCCGACGTGGCGCACAGATGCTGTTGGTGCGGAAAACTGGGGAAATCCTGAAAGCCCCAGCTTGGCCAGGACTTTAGGTTAGTTTCGGCTGTTAAATGTCGTTAATTTGCTGGAAAGTTTATGGCTTTGATTGGCATGCCTTCATGCAGCTGACATGCGTGGTAGTCTTGAGTGACTCTTTGAGTGCGTGGCATCCGCGTGTGGTTCATTCGTATTCATATTTACCTACTACAACTTCACAGCCTACAACAACTTCACATTCTATTCAAGTACTCTAAGACACGCAAGAATCTGGGCACAAAAACACAACTTCACCTGCACCGGCACCTGGCCAGGAACGCATTCTCCGCAGACCCTGCTTGAAGCGCACTGTGAGTGGCCAAATCCCCGGAAGAAAGGATATTGTTGGATTGGGTTTGAGGCAAGGTTTGGGGTTGGGTGGACCTTCGGTTTAAACTTTAATGGATTTTCATACTATCAGCTTATTCAGACATCTGTTTTTATACATACTGATATAGAATCAATAATTGACACAGATTTAATATATATAAACAAAAAATATACCATATCGAGAAAATTGAGTCGTTTGATATATCAAAATTTAAACTGTCTCGATAAAAAGAATATAGGTTATTATTATTATTAAATGTTATATATTTTTTTGACAAATCAAAGTTAAAAAAACTCATAACTAAGCAAAAAACGTATTATTTTTAAATCGGAAAGCTTTCCTACGTTAGTTTTTACTAGGTTAATAAATCTGCATACTCAATTTAAAATTTAGAAAAATTAAATTTTTTGCCAATTTTTAAAAATTTTAATGATGTAACCCCTTATCAAATTTTCAAATTTTTAAAAATTGTCGAAAATTTATTTTTCAACCAAATTAGGCTAGATGGACTCCGATTTAAATGCTGATCAAGAATATATATGGTTTATAGGGTCGAAAATAGCTCCTTCATTGTGTTTTTTACTTCTGACTGAAATTAAAATCCTCTTAAGTGGGTATTAAAATTGAAATATTTTTCTACAATTTTATATAATTTTTGGGAAAAGTATAGCTTAAAAAATTAAATAACTAAGCCAAAAATGCTTTTATTTTGATTCGGAAAACAGGTTAATGCTAGTTTTTATAGGGATAAGAAATCTGCATACTTAATTTAAAATATTAAAGATATAAAATTTTTGCCAATTTTTGAAAATTTTAATGATGTAACCCCTTATCAAATTTTCAAATTTTGAAAATTTTTCGAAATTTTATTTTTCAACCAGACTAGGCTAGATCGACTCAGATTTAAATGCTGATCAAGAATATATATGATATATGGGGTCGGAAATGACTCCTTCACATCGTTACAAGCTAATATTATAATACCCTGGAAAGGGTATTTCATCTTTCGATTCTATATAAGCTTGTGGCGTGAGAGTATGCTTTCCAATTGCATATACCGAAGGTCCACCCTGGGGCACACCTTTACCATTTGAGGCCGGCATGCTACTTACATTTGACTATCTTCAGGCTGTTCTGCTCGCTGTGGAGCAACTCGTTGCGGTTGCGGTCCTCTACGGGATTGCAATCGTGGTGCAGAAGGTGCGATTTGATTGTGTGGTTAGGCAGGTGCGGATTTAGGGGGGATTTCGGGGGGAGAGAGACACATGCAAGATATAATCAGAATTATAATTTAGCTGCCATGGTTATTCAGCGGTCTGGATCCGGCCGGATCGGAGCTCCCCTTACCTTGCGACACATTGCGACTCAAGGAGTCGATGCTGCCTCCCAAGCCATTTCGGGCACTGCTATCCGCAGCCTGCAGGTCACCGGAACTCTCGTTCGGTTGAAGGGTTCTCGGAACATCGGCGACCGTCTTCCAGCCGTCCTGGGAGCCCAGCAGCTGGGAGCAGTCCAGACCCTGCGGTACACGGAGAATGGCCACCGACAGGTACATGTCCAGGGCCTTGTGCATCACGTTGAAGTATTGCTCCAGCTCCTTGTGCTCGCACGTCTGCCAGTCAGTCTTGTAGCCCATCAGGATGATGTTCGGCTTGAGCTTTCCGATTCCTGAGGCCTGCATCAGGGCTCTGGTGCCCGACTCGAAGTCCTCGCCATCCACCAGAGCGTAGAAGCCCTTGACACGGTGCTTGCGGAACCAGTTGGCTGCCCGCTCCTGCAGATATGTCCGATACTTCTGGGAGCTGGAGCCCCGGACCACGTGGCCACACACCAGCAGCGACAGGTTCTTCGTGAGCATGTAGGCCAGATCTACGAGAACGGGTCGGGTGTTGGGCAGACCCGATAGGACCAAAATCTGCGGCCGGTAGTTCTTCACGTGCTCCTCCACATTGTTCAGCTGCTGCACCGACATCAGCGCGTTCTTGTACGTCTGCGCCTGCGTGGTGGAGCCCCAGTTAACGTCCGGCTTCCGGTAGGCCACGATTAAGTACAGCGCCAGCACCACGGCGAAGGTGATCAGGGCGGTGGCCCACGAGATCAGGAACATGACCGCCACGCAGAGGGCGGCGCCCAGCAGACTCAGCCACATGTTGTAATACTGGAAATGGGCTAGGATCAGGGAATGCCCTGCATTGCGTCTATTCCTAACTCACCTTAAAGGTGGGACGCCAGCCCACCGGTTTGGCCAGACTAGCATGGAAGGTACTGAAGTTGATCAACATGTAGGCGGCCAGGAAGAAGTTCGAGATGAGCGGGGCAATCAGGTTCAGTTCGCCAATCAAAATGAAGCTGCAAAGGTAAAAAATTCAATATATGTTTTAGATTTAATAAATAAACTGCACAAACGAATCATATTCACATTGTTTAAACCCCTGATAAATATATAAAATAAATACTCACGCAGAAGCTATAATGAAAGTCAGGACATATCCACGAACTGGCTCATTGTTCTTGCCATAACCTTTGGCAAACCAAACGATCTTGGGATATAATTCGTCCTTGCACAAAGCCTGCAAACGAATAAAATCCACTTAAATCTCTAATTAAACTCAATTTATAATTTTCCCTTACCTGAAATACTTTCGGAGCTGAGACCAAACTGGCCAGGGCCGAGGACAAGGTGGCGGCAAAGCAACCAGCGTAAATCAGGGGGCCAAAGCCAGAGACCAGTTCAATTACCTGGAAGGAATTTTGCAGACCATAAGCGCATTCACCTGGAAAGTTTCAAAACAATATATTATATAATCAGAATGAACTAAATTAAATGATGAAATTTAATTACCAGGCTGGCAGTCAAGGAATGAATAGGAGCCATTGACAACATCCGACAGATTTCCAGTGGCATCGCGAGCCACAGTGGCACCGCACTGCAGGACCATAATCAAATAGGTTCCTGTGGTGATGATGATGGCAAGGATCGTGCCTTTTGGAATGGATTTTTGGGGGTCCTAAATTAAAAAAAAAAAATTAAAATAAATTATTAAATGTTTACTGCTTTTCTGTAAGAAAACTGATATTCACCTTCAAATCACCAGAAATATTGGCGCCAGCCAAAATACCCGTGGCTGCTGGGAAGAAAATGGCAAATACTGAGAAGAAGTCATGATGGATGCCACCCTTTTCCGGTCGATAGTCCGCAAACAGATTATTTTTGAACAAAGTGGCTGAAAGAAAACTTCAATTGAGACCAAAAATCATAGCAAAATGATATACAAACTCACCATTATAGCCCAGGAAGCCTTTGGCCATTTCCAGATCGCTCTTCGGCCCGATTAAGCTTCCAATGACAAAGTCGGCAATGGCCACCAGCAGAATGATGAGTAATCCGATTTGCGCCTGGCAGTGAATGGTAAGCCAGTTAATTGCACAATTACTGGCTACTATAGAAAAGTGGCATACACACCTTAGCCTCCCATTCCATGCCGACGACGACGATAATCAGGAGCAACAGGATTGTTACGCAGCCGATAATTCGCACATCCTGGACGCCGCCGTCGACGATCGACCAGTCAAAGGAGGTCATCATGGCCAGCATGGACTCGCAAAAGCCAACAACATACATGGCGCAGGCCACAGCGTTCGCCAGCGAGAAAATCAGACCGATGGAGCCACCGAATTCCGGGCCCAGCGACCGGGATATCATGTAGTAGGTGCCACCTAGGGGGTGTGGAGTTTGTGTGTCAGAGAACCACTTAGAGCCATTTAAAGCGACCACAAGGGGGTTGGAGAGGGGGACGGAGACTGGGACTGGGACTGGGACTGGGACTGGGACTGGAACTGCGACTACGACTCACCTCCTTTGATGACACCATTAGTGCTTATCGCCGACATCGACAAGGCTGTGATGGTCGTGACAGCGGTCGTTGTCAGGATTAATACGAAGCCCTCGATGACGCCCGCCTGGCCCACCACCCAGCTGAGCCGGAGGAACAGCATCACGCCCCAGATGTTCAGCAGGCAGCGGATGAGCACACCTTTGATCCAGCCGAATTTCAAGATGCCATTCATGATGCCCGACTCCGGGTCCTGATTGCGCGTCAAGCTGTGCGTATTCTATGGGATACACCGAAAAGAAATCATTGTCGGGGACACCTTCATAGCAAACCTGTATTTATATAATTTATATGACCCCTATCAAGTCCTCTTTTTCAGTGTACGCACGGGCTTCAAAGTACAAAGGGTATGGGTGCTTGAGAAAATTTCAATAAAGCTGTCTAGTGTTGATAAATGATTCGGCAAACAGCCACATCCTGCAGGTGGGGTAAATATCTGTCTATTCTATACGTAATTTTGGGTCAGGGCGGAGGCAGGGAGTTTAAAAGCTCTCTCTTTTTCCTTTTGTCAAGCACACAAAAAAATCCCCACAGGGAAATGGATGACTTCAGCCACCGGGAATTCCGACAAGAGGGCCCAGTCATGACATTATTAATAGATTAATCATACGCCCCCGAAACCGCAGCACCCGTGGATCCAATTGAACCCGTGAACCTTGCACTTTTAACGAGACCCGGTCTTAATTGCTTATTATTACAAGATGCCCAGTTGACATTGAGAGCGAGCTCTGGAAAAAGTGTGCTTAATTAATACACCGAGTCTTGCTCAGCATTAAATTCACAACTCGCACACAAGACAAAAGAGAATTTCTCATCGAGTTGCATCATGGATTATATTTTGGAATTTGTGCAAGGCATCAATTTCCCAACGGGCCTTCAGACGCAGAACATAACAATTTAATTGCTTATATTGACAGTCATTTGGCCGGCCAATTGTGGGACGCAAAGACGCAAACAATTGGGCGAAAGAGTGTGGAAATCAATTAGCGTCAATTGGTGGCGTTGCACTTGTTCTGTACTTTGGAAAATCGTTCGAAGTGATTCATGGAGAAGTGCTTAAAAGTGAAAAGTCAAACGAAAAGTCACTGGACTCTGAGCTACATAGTCAAATTTAATGGGTAAAGTCTGCCCAAGAGTAGTAGATTTTCTGTGCGGGAATGCGGGTCTCCGGCCACAAATATTGTATTTGACAAGCAATTTCCCAGGGACTTCACCGGGATTTCCCTAGCTGGCTGCAGTGCCAACGACCGACTGGCAAATTTGACTCCTGGCGGCATTCGCAGTCACGCTCATGTGCCTGCGACGCCAATGCCTTTTCGTTTAAGACGGGGTGACACTTGGCCTGAGAGGGATTGACACTGCCGGGTCCGGGTCACTTCTCACGGGTTACGGGTTACGGGTACATATTGAATTTTCCCAAATTTTCGCGGGGGCACTTTAGTATAAATTTAAATTTGACTGCGACCCCGCCTGGAACTCGTAAAGCACCGAGTATTGTTATTTTATGGGCCCTGCGAAATTGTAATTTGTGGCCCTTGGCGTTTACGACCCCCGCGTTAATATCCATTTAGTTGACCCGATCCCGGACCCAGTCCGGATCTGGATCCGGGTGAGCAGGACTCACCTTGCCCACCAGCGTGGCGTTGTGCAGCTCGTCGAGCGTTGGACGGTAGGCCGCCTGGATGGACATCATGTTGCGGTAGTTGTCCAGGCGGGGTAATGCCTCCCGCGTGAAGTGCCTGGGGAAAATTAATATGGGGTTTAATCTGGCAGATTCGACAGCTCAGGAGAGGGTACACAGAGAAAAAATTACACCGAAACTTAAAACAGAATAAGAATTGAAATTAATTAAAGCTACCTTTAGAAATTGGAAATAATCGGAACTCAATATTACTTTCAACCTTCAATAAGAAATTTTCTTTTCAAGAGATTACATTTATTTTGAAAATGATGTACCATATTTTTTCTCTGTGTAAAAAGGACGGGAGCAATGCAAACTGACCGGAAACTTTTACCATATTTTGTATCATACTCGTTGTCCAGCAGCTCGCGCTCCTCCTGCGAGTCGTTGGACTCGTCGGACTCCTCATTTTGTGGGTCCACCTGGAAGCGGGTTGTCGTCTGTAGATCCTTGAACCTTGACGGCTTATCCTTGTCGCGGAAGCTGCTCTTGATAGATTGCCTGCATTGCGAAACAAAAAACAGAGGACATGCTCATTATTTTCACAAAATTCACATTTACAGAGGCCCACGCTCCACGTTCCCCATGGTTACCACTTTAATTGGGCGAGCTGCACACAGGGCACTCAGATTAGATTAAAAACCAATCGACTTGACACGCCCAGTGAACAAGGATTCAATTTTAAGCCCACAGCCCAATTGCTTTCATTATCAGGCAATTCTGTTCAACGAAACCCAATTGAATTTATTTCGATTTAGTTGTGCTCTCACCCTCGAACACAAACTTGCACTTTTTGATTGCCGCTCATTGTGCCGGGGCCCCAGATGCTGCTCGGATGCCAGAATGCCAGGATGCCAGTCGTTTAGTCTGCCAGGACACCAGTCTAGCAAGGAGCAGACGGCCCCAGGACACGCCCACGCGCCTAGAAGGCCATTCAACCAAGCGACCTCGCACTTACTCGGCATTCTGGGGGCGAGCGCTGTGCCTTTAGCACCGATAATGTGTTGCATGGCTGAGCTCTCGACATCCTGGCAGCCCAGCGATTCGACGTCTCGACATCCTGACAACCCGGTATCCTGCTGGTTGCACCCACTAACCGAGACAAGTCGAAGCTACATGGTAACTACTAAATGTGTTTAACACCAGCATCAATGGAGGAACTTATTTAACGTTATTTGAACCTATTCTAACCAACATTCCATTCAGTTTATAAAGTAAGTAAGCTACTCATTACTCATTTTGAGTTCATGCTTCTAAATATCATAAAACATTTGAAAATAGGACTTAAAATATTTTATAAAAGTGAAAATTTTAGCAAAGGACTAGCTGCTAAGCGACCGAGTAACAAGTATCCTTCTGTCGAGTTGCGAGTCCTCGTTCGACGCTCCTTTCAGCAATTCGCCAAACGTCATTGCTCAATGGCCCCCAGATATTTATATGATATATGCTCCGTTGTCGGCGTAGCAATTTATGTGAGTCGGTGTTGCTCCGAGAAATGTCTGCGC
The DNA here is from genome assembly GCA_035046265.1 of Drosophila bunnanda. Lineage (NCBI taxonomy): Eukaryota > Metazoa > Arthropoda > Insecta > Diptera > Drosophilidae > Drosophila > Drosophila bunnanda. The sequence goes on from JAWNOB010000075.1 coordinate 14,789,391, forward strand.
TGTTCTTCGAATTTCTTGAAACGCGAACGTGGAACGCACCCATAATGATGATCCACTCGATTGTATGTCAATGGGATTGATTTAACTTGTGACGCAGCCACAGGCGGGGCGGTGGAGAAAATCCAGGAATTAATTATCAATCTGGGAACGCTCAGGGAGTCGCTTAAAACTCAAGGATGCCCCCTTAAGTGAGCTTATCATTAATTTATGCAGGAACTCTCTCCTTGATGGCTGCCAATTTGAGCCGATTAAAAGGCATTTTTACATGAAACCGCTTTCCTCGTAATCGAAATACAGTTGCCGTGGCTGCGCGATTTGCCAGGATGTGGCAGGCTCCTTAAAGTGGGGTTGGGCCCATAAACGGGGCCATAATATTTTCATAAGCCTCATTATCATAATTCGACTGGGAAACCCACAGAAGACGCAGACACTGGGCTACCCAATGTCACGCGACATATCGAATTGGGCTTTTTTATAGTGTCCTTGGCGAAGAAGAAGGAGCAGAAGGAGCCATCGGAATCAACAGGACTATGCAAATTGGCTGTCCACTGCCAATGGGGGAGCACAAGCGTAAATGATGGTTATTACCACGGTCTGTGATTGGTGGCTTTGTTTGATTTCTGCCGGAGAGTGTTGAACCTTTTGCAGGCGAGTGTTGAACCATCAGCAGGTCGGCAAACTCTTGGCCATTTGATAGATGCGGCCCGATTCAGGTCCAATTCGTTGTGTTCCTCAAAAACAGCATGGATTCCAACGGAATTTAATCAATTTTGAATGATTGGCTGGGAAGCTGATGGACTGAAAATTACAATTGCCTCAAATGTGGCGTGAATGATTAACCGGCATCGCGTAGAGCCGGCATGTTAGCACTCCGCTTCACACGGCTTTTTAAGGATATCAATCTCATCTGCATAGTCACCCATATTCAAACTAAATGATATTCAAGCTGGGGCCCATTGGGGTCCCTTTAACGCAGTAATTCATTCAAAGGACTCTGTCGCCGGAGCGATAATTCTTAAGGCATTTTCAGGCATTCCGTGTCCTTCTTTTGCTGCTGCGTCCTTTGTGGCCGGATGGAACAAGGGCGGAATGTTAACGCCATAATTAAGCGAGGACAAAATACAGGAGGCGACAAAAGCAATCCTTGTTTTGATGAAACACTAAACAATTACCAGAAAATGAAAAATTCAACAAATTTCCATTCTCCGTCACAATAGACAAAGGAAAAGGTCGCCTAGGACAAGTCCCAAAAACCGCACCCGTTGCCAGCCCTTACACTGGAGATTGTATTTTGTATCTTGAACTTCTCACTTATATTATATTGATCCTAAAACCTTTGGAATACAAGGATGAAAGGTGTGCTATAGACTCTACCTAAGGCTTTATAAATTTCATTAAGAAACTAAAATTGTTTTTAGTTATAAATTACTAAAAACTATTTTATTTTACAAAATCTTTGACAAAATATAAAATAATATAAAAGCTGTACTATGTTTATTTAATATTTTATATAAAATCCCTATTGTAGTAGGTTTCTCCCTTTTCAGTCCTTGAAAAAATCAAAAAACCTTTGCTATCATCATTTACTTTAAGTGTTCTCTGAAAGCAGCCTGCTGTCGCTTGAACCCTGACCCATTACATCCTATTCCCAACCCCGTGGCCACCCGTCAGGACTCACCTCTGCTGCCTGGGCTGGTGCTGGTTGAGCATTTGTGTCGCATCGAATGTGTCGTCCTCGAGCAGCTCGCCCTCGGCGTTTGTGAGGCGGCGGTAGACCTCGTGCGGCCCGTTGTCGTCTCCGGTGCCCCTGTCCCCGGATCCGGCTCCGGCTCCGGATCCGGGTGCGGCTCCAAACCCATCCTGCGCCTTGCGACTGTTGCCATTGACCGGATTCACTTGGAACCTGTTTGGGGGCCGGTCGGCGGCGGAGCCCAGCTCAAAGGAGATGGTGTCCGACATTGGATTGCGGTGGCCTGTGTTTGTTTGTCGGGTGTGTTAGGTCCTCGCCCGGGGAAAATCGCCGAGTGCTCCTGCCGGTGCTGCTGACTCTGTCTCTGCCTCTGCGGTTTCCGCGTGCGGGTCGGAATTCCTTGGGAACGGATTCAGCAAACCCATCCACTATGGCTAATTGTGTGTATAGGTCCCTTCGTCGGCGCGGTCTGTGGGCAGATGAAAATGGGGACTTCCGTTACTGACTATTTAAATGGAAGTGGCGCGGCGATTAAAGCTATCTGTAAAGAGGCAGGAAAATAAAAAAAAACAGGAGACCCATAAATCAAACTGAAGTGAAATCTCATCAAAAGGATCCCGGGAATTCGCTGATTCGGCAAGTGGCCCAAAGGGTCCCGGTTTTTCTAATGAAAACACACACAGACACCACACTCGATTATGCATTAAGACGTTTGTGCACAGGGCCTGCTGCCGGCCGACCCATGCATACACAATTAAACATAGTTTGGCCATCCCGTTGGGAGTGTCCTTTTCTGGAGGACACTGGAATAAAAACATTTTCTTGTTACCCCCCAACAAACGAAAAATACAACAGAAAGCTTGTCCTCAAGTTGTCTGAAGTTTGCTCCTTTCGATGTCTGCTTTCACCAGATGCCGGGACTCCCACAACCCTTTGACCATTGTCGGTTTGCTTGGGTTTTAGTGGCCGGAAAGGGGACACATTTTTGTAGAGGAATCAAATAGCAAAATGTTTATTTTTCTTCATGGATGTCAGAATATGCTGCTGCCCTGAAAAATACACAACGTTATGCGCTTGAAAGCACAATAGTGAGTTCAATTAATTCACTTCAATTGCGAATTCACCCTCTCCGAAATTTAAAATCAAAAAGGGGAAAATATTTTAAAGAAGAGAAATAATAAATTGTGGAACAAGTTGCCAAAACAAAGTTACTAATAAGTAAAAAAGTGAGTTCAATTAATTCACTTCAATTGCGAATTCACCCACTCCGAAATTTAAAATCAAAAAGGGGAAAACATTTTAAAGAAGAGAAATAATAAATTGTGGAACAAGTTGTCAAAAAAGGTAACGAAAAAGCAAAATATTTCAAATTAAATAAAACTCAGGGAAATAAAAAAATAGTTGAAACAAGTTGTCAATGTTATAAAACTCAATGGAAAAATACCTGTGTGATGGATTTCAATATAATCGAATATTTTATTTTCACATTTAATTTAACTTTACAGCAATTTTCTCTTGTTGATAACTGGTTATAATTTTTATATATTTAAACCAAAGCCAACTAAATTTGGGATTTTTACAGGATATATAACATATGTATATTAAAGAATAAAAGTAATGAAAGAGGTAGCCAAGTTATTCTTTAAATTTAAAGATACGCATTGAAATAAATACGATATCGAGTTCGTGAAACATTCGACTCCTTCTTAGTGAGATATCTTGAAGGTTCTTGGCCGACTTAAAAGTTCGCCAATAAGTAAAACTCAAATCCACTTTAGCCAAACTTAGGTGTTACATTTCAGTGACGAAATCCGAATAAGCCGCGCTGGCATTCCCTAGAGGTAACGAAGAAACGCCTGCAGGCGAGTGGTGACGAATGTCTAAAAATAGCTGCGCCCCAAATTGATGCAAATTAATCATGATTAGTCGGCTGCTGCGGTTGCCAGGTGGATGCGATGGATGTGTGCTAGCATGGGATTCCCATTTCCCTTTTGAGCGGCGCACAACTCACACACACCTGGCGCCAAGGGGTTCTTGAAGGCGCCTGGAAAAGGTGGAACGGAAATGCGGCAAAGCGGAAACGGAAGTGGCAAGGAGTTGCCCGAATTGATGACGATTTGTCACAGTTTTCCGTGCCTGCGATTTGTGGGTCAAGTTGAGAGCGACAGTAACAACAAGTGCGAATGGAACACAAAGGCGAACAATTAGCATAACAAATGGCAAAATAGCATAATAGGTAAGTCAAACAGAAGCGCCGAAAGAGACCGAGATAAGCAGCGAGAAAGAGACTGCAAAACGCTGGCTAATTACGCCAATTACGGCATTTTTTTTTTACAGAAATTGTGGGAACTTTGCTCAGCTGAGTAGCGCAGAATTTGCACGAATTTATTGCAGCAATTAAGATCTTAATTCAATGAACCCTGTCCCGTTCCCATTCTCATTCCCATTTGCAGTCCCATTCCCTGGCACACAGATGTCAAAAGGCAGTTGACTGGCGGCATCCTGGCCAGGTGCACCGAAACTCCCGGCTTATCAGCGTGAGACACAAAGGGCAATCCAACCCGTTGACCCTTCACCCCGCCGGGAGGCCAATGATAAGCGCAAAAGCTGCCGAGCTAAAAGTTTCACAGGCGTCAGCTGGCCTTCGACAGATAGCAAACAAGTCCTGGCCCTCAAACCAAATACACAGGGAGAAAGATGTTAAGCATTAAAACTAAATAAATCAATGCTCTATCACACCTTATTAAACACTTTACAAACAAAACAAATGCACTCTACCTTTAAGATTTATACTTTCAGACCGCTTTGAAATCTCTTCCAAGCACACTCTAGATGTAACTTTAAAAGTTTTGAACTTCTTGGTAACGAATTCATCCGAAAATATCATAAAACATTTATTTTATTAGTTTTTACTACCCAAAACTACACACTTTTAAGAAAAACTTTGAAATTTAAGAATATTGTTCCTAGAGAATCTTTACTCTTTCTCTGGGTATCTAGTTGGAGCCACTTCGCAAAGACGTTTGCCTGATTTATGACCCCATTTCTGATTAATTGGCCATTTATGGGGTTGGGTGCTGGCCAGATCCGGAAAATGAAGCATTTAGTAAGCCATTTCTCCGCTCTTGGTGCTTGGAATTTTACCGGCTGGCTGCCGCCTGGCCAAAGGGAAGCTCTGGGTACTGTAAAAAACGTATCTGAATAATAATTGCTGATAGTCCCAGGCACCACTGGGGACCCAGTTGTGATTGCCACTGCGATTTCCTCTCGCAGGCAATTTTATTTGATGCGGCACCCACGCCCTGCCTTTCATTACTCAATTCCACGCCCATTCGCAATTCAATTGCCACAATAAAATACGATTTTTACAATGTCTCGTGGTATTCGGCAACAATTGCATATAAAGCTTGTTCTACGCCCCGAGCCATAAGGCTGAATTAAATGCTTAGATTTAATGGGCCTTTTTCCGCCAGCGGCTGTTTTGAACTCTTTAGAAAACTTGAAGCCCAGCTAGGATCCAACTGCTGGAAAAGGACTCGACATTAAAGTGGGAAGTCAGGCATTGGTTATATATTTTATAAGGCCTAGAAATTCACACAGCCAGCGGCCATCAAATTGTAACTGCCTATGAATTTTATTGCACGACCTCAATTACAAGATGCCTCGCAAAAAAATGGCAAGAGCAACAACAGACATAAAACATCAAAACTGGCACACCGTCAGCAACTATCTTAAGAAGGTTACTGCCAGCGACCTAATGACAGGACATCACATGTCACGTGTTATTCGTCTATTGCCACTGCCGATATTGATATCAATCGTTTTTATGCCCCCGATCCAATCCCGGGCGGTAATCAGTGATGTGGCACGCACAAAAAACAAAAAAACTTTCGACTGATGCCGGCCAGCATCCGTTCATCAGTGGATGACAGGAGGTCATCTGGCAGGACACATACGAGGATATAAATCAGTGCTGTCAGGGAAAGCACAAAAAAAGGGAGGCAGGAAAATACAAGATACAAATTTCATACAACAGGTGAATATTTACTCTGAGATGATTTGAGATGATTTTGTAATGAAATATTGGTATATATAATATTTAAGATCTTCAGTGAAGCCTTGCTCGATTGTATTTAAAATTGGTAAGCGGACAAGTTAGAAGACTTTGTCATTAACTTGGAAGTGTTTCTATCTTTACAGAAGATGCTTTAAATTTAACACAACAAGGTTTATAGTTCTCAAATATTAAATAAGAAATTAGGATTGAAACAAACCACTATTAAACCTAATTTAAAGAATAACAAAAAGTGATTACTTTATTATAATAATATACAAATCATGATGCCAGAAATCATTCCTTTTTAATAGGAGCCTATATATCTGTCCCAAAAAAAAAAGGACAAATGTGCAACACTGGCACATATATCTCTTAGATACGCATCAAAGCGGATTAACAAACCAGGACCCCGAGAACAGGGCAGATAACAAGGACTCGGACTTGGACCAGGACTCGGACGCGGACGCAGACGCGGACGGAGGTTCAGGAGAAGCCATGCCAACAAAGTGTCAAAAACACACAGCAGAAGTTGAGCAAGTCAAGCGTGCTGATCCGCATTGTATTACATTATTGTACGCCCACCGAAACGGCCAAATAAACTAGCAACTAGCTGGCGAAAAGAAAAATAAATAAAAATAAAACTCAGAGGGAAAAGAAAAACTAAGCAGGGCAAAAAGGAAAATGCGAGAAAAATGCAAAGTAGCCGGGAGCGGGAGGCAGTCACATCATCCTCATCCTCATCAACAGACAGATGGACCCAACGGGACGGACGACGCTTTAAGCCAAAAAATGCAAACTGTTTGGTAATAAACAAGAATGGAAGTCATTTTGGCAATCGGGCTAATTCCTTTAGCCCACATTTCATGTCGGCCCAAAGGGTTGCCCCGCTCAGCCGGGGAATCCGCCTCGAGCGCCGACCGCTTAAGCGATTAAGGAGCTACAGCCATGCGACTGACAGGCATTAAAGCGTTAACGTCCATGTTGTCAGTCCCAAGCCCTGACTCTGAGTCCTGCGTCCTGCGTCCTGAGTCCTGAGAAATGACGTAACATTTCTCACTCCACCCACAGTCTCGTGCTTGTGCTCGTGCTTGTCCTTACTGACAATTTAATGGCATCCTGGGGAGTAAGTAACATCCTCGCTACGAACTATGTGGGCATACACATAAATCCCACTAACCAAACATACAATTCGACTTTTGGGCCACAAATTATATTAGATATATATATTCTCAGAAGCTGGAAATGCACTACAACAAGCTCAATAAAATTAAATAAATGTCAAAGCTAGATACGTCATACTCTTGCAGGGCCTTTTAATTATAGTCAAAAGCTTGGAACACACTAAAGGAATCATTTGCGACCCTATAAACCATATATATTCTTGATCAGCATTCAAAACTGAGTCGATCTAGCCATGTTCGGTTGAAAAAAAAATTTTCGAAAAATTTTCAAAATTTGAAAATTTGATAAGGGGTTACATCATTCAAATTGTCAAAAATTGCCAAAAATTTTAATTCTTTAAAATGTAAAATCGAGTATGCAGAATTGTTATCCCTATAAAAACTAGCATTAACCCGTTTTCCGAATTAAAATTAATGCATTTTTGACTTAGATATTTAATTTTTAAGCTTTACTTTTCCCAAAAATAATCTTATAAAATTGTAGAAAAATATTTAAATTTTAATACCCATTTAAGAGGATTTTAATTTCAGTCAGAAATTGAGTAAGCAGATTTATTAACCTACTAAAAACTAGCATAGGCCTGTTTCCCGAATTGAAATTAATTCTTTTTTGGCTTAGGTATTTAATTTTTAGGCTTTACTTTTCTTAAATATGTTCATATAAAATTGAAGAAAAATATTTAAATTTTAATACCCATTTAGAGGATTTTAATTTCAGTCAGAAGTAAAAAACGCAGTGAAGGAGCTATTTCCGACCCTATAAACCATATATATTCTTGATCAGCATTTAAATCTGAATCGATCTGGCTATGTCCGGGTAAAAAATAAATTTTTCCAAATTTTTCAAAATTTGAAAATTTGATAAGGGGTTACATCATTAAAATTTTCAAAATTTGACAAAAAATTTAATTTTTTAAATTCTCAAACGCAATGTGCATATTTGTTAGCCTTACAATAACTAGCATAAAACTGCTTTCCGAATTGAAATTAATGCATTTTTGGCTTAGTTATGATATTTGAAAACTTTAATTTTTGCGAAAACTTAGCATACAAAGAATAAATATTTAGTATTAAAATACAGTTTGAAATATGATTTGAAATCATTTTAAAATGCCAAAGCCATCATCGTACTTAAAATAATTAATCAAAAAACTTGTAAACAACAATGACATTTATGGTAGCTGTTGTGTAATCATCAGTAAAACTTCAACCATTTCTGTGTTCCGTAATAATTTTCAAATATTATCTATAACAAACATACCCAAAAATATAACTGCATATTTTACGATAGATCGTTAAAAAGTAATAACAACTTAATTCGCTTTGCATATTTTTATTGATATTCATTTAGAATTCGATAATCGTTCCGCAGCAATATATGTGCATTAGAATGTGCGATAAACGAGCCATATAAACGCTGCTCTACTTTAATTTAAAACTTGACCCAATTGCTGCAATGAAAATTTGCCATAAGCAGAAAGTGAATTGGTAGCGTTGGCAATTAATTGAAGTGAAATCAATTGGTGAGTCAAAACAACTTGAGAGCGAATTCGTGAGCTGTCAAGTCAAAATAGGTTCACTGACTGCAAATACAAGTGACTTCTTTGTGTTCATTTAACTTCAAATTAAGAAATTTCATATTTAAACAACATTTTAGCACGAGGCAACAAAGAGTTATGTATTTACATATAAATCATTTAGTAAATATACGCAAATTCTTTGTAACGTTTTGGTTTCAAAAAAGACAAGCACTCTGATTATTTAAAAATAACATTTTTACCCAGAATCACCTGTCTGGCAAAGGAAATTAATTATTCACTATTCAACCTTCCCAGAAAAGGCTTTGCTACGCTTTTGTGAAAAGCGAGACAATAAACAGAGCGTACTTCTAGGAAATTCACATGTAAAAGAAATGCCTGCATATTAGACATTTGTATTTTATATTTTCATTTTAACTCATCCGACTGAAACGAGCCTAAAGTCTCATTTATCTCAGAAAATATCTTTCTAGTCTGAAATCCAATGAAGCCTGGGTCTGCTTGGAGTTCGTGATCAGCCACTCGAAAGTCACACACCAGTTAAGGAAATCTATTGCCACTCAAGACAGCATTGTTACGTGTGCAAATAAATAAATAAATAAACAACAAGTGAAATGCTTTAAATAAATACTATGGGACAAATGCTGGCCGGGGCCATAAGTTTTTCCGCTCTAGGAAAGCGTGAAACAATAAAAGCAGAACAAAATTGGGCGACACTCCACACCCGGGAAGTGACCTCTCCCAGCAAGAAGGACTCGGCTTCGTGGTCGGATTTGGAGTCGGGAGAAGTTGCCTTTTGTGCGGCACACTTGCTTATTTATATCATATGGTTTTTCGGTTATAAATTTCAAATGAAAATAACCATAAATAATATTTCGCGGGCTTTTATGCCGCAAACAGAAGCCCCTTGGCTCGGACGGCGCTTGTAAGTGGGTGTGGAGGCCTGAAGTCCTGCAGATTGTGGATTGGGCTTGGAGATTGGGGGCCCGAGTTCTTGGGGCTCCTGGGTTTCCTTCGAGGGCTGGGGTTCTGAGGGGGGACAGCCGATGACTTTTATGATTTAAAGTCGTAAAGAGCGGGGAAGCAAGAAGTATTTACGACTCGGAAATGGAAATATCATGCCATTTGGTAAGTACCCAGCTGACTGAGGACTCCTCCACAAGCTGGAGATGGAGCAGCCGGAGGGCACCTTCCAGCGAGTCCACTGCTTTATTCCGCCTCATTTGCGGCGGCATAAATTAAGTGCAAAAGCCCACACAGACGCCAGAGCAAACACGGGACAAATCACAAAAACAAAGGCTGCCGAATCGAAAGAAAGGTTAATAAAAATATATTGCAATTGCCACAGGTTTGGGTATATTCATGCCCCCATTTGTGTGTGAGTGCGGGAAAAAGAAAAATTACTTGCTGCTGATGAACATGAGCACTTTTTGCGATTCGCAGAAAGAAAAGGGAGCTTTAACCAGACCCGGCTGGAATTTCAAGTCAGTCAGTCATAAAAGGCAACCTGCGCCGAGGAGTCGAGCCCTTCACTAATCCCACAAACTAAAGTCAATTCGGGGAAATGTCGAAGGCAATCGATTACGTATGAGTTTTTGCAACTCAATAAACCTTCAAGTTTCAGCCAATGTTTCATTATTTTCCACCTACAGTGGAGTGTCTTTAAGATAAACTAATTACACATGGAAATAAATACAAGATTTTTGCAAATCACTGGAAAAGTTTACAAAAATTCTTATTTTGAATTTTAAATTGTGAGCTTATTAACTTGCTTGTAAAAAAGATAACATTTATATATATTGTCCATTATCCATTACTCAATTAAATCATATAAACGATTAGCGTTTTTTTAAAGCCTTTGTCTTTGAGGCAAGATTATAATTAATGATATATTCTCTACAAAAAAGTAATTTCAGATTGTAGTCTTAAAATCTTTTTCTTTTCTTTTAAATATCATAATGTTTAATCATATATTATTTAATTGAATCGAATGATTAATCAAACTCCTTCTATGTTTAATTAAATATGTTTTTTCTTCTAATTTTCTATAACAAATTAAATATTTTATACTAATTCCTTCAAATTTAATATAATGCCTATAAAATAAACTCTGTTAAGCCGGATCATTTTTTGTGGTCTAAAAGTTGTTTGTATGGCAAAGTTGTACCATTTTATATTGATGATTTTTTTATTTAATTTTATTTTTAATTTCAATACTTTTACTAGAATCATCTGATGGTTTAAGCTGTGCAAATGGGACTGTATTTATTTATGCCGAGGCAGCACACCGATCCGAGCTGGCGGGCCAAAATCGTGCTGATTGCTCAGTTTGCTTGCCAGCGACTTATTATTAAAGTGAGCACCTGCTACAGAGCCACATATGTATATACATATATCGTACAGACATCGCCGGAACGGAACCCAGAGCCGGAGTGCTCTATAGCTGGGACTGCTGAGCGGAATGGATCGTAAAGCCGAGCGGCGTCTCATATAAATATTGTCGCCTTAACCGCAGCTTAATGACTGCGCCCAAGTGCGCGATAAAAATGGATATGGGTCATGTGGCATGTGCCAGAGACTGAGTCTACCTTTGAGTCGCCGTCGCATCAGTTCCCGGCCAGAAGCCAGTGCATCACATGACGACAGCTGTCGAAGCCGTGTGCAATACTAAAATGCATTAATGGCACCTTGGAATTTCGGAATATTTGCATTTTCCGATAAAGTGTTCGGCATTGAGGCACGTACTGTAGGGAGCCGGCCCGAAGCTGGTGGCAAGGAGTACTCGTAATTTAATTAGGCACAAATCACACAGATGCGAGTGTAACCTTATAAGCTGGATTGGATATTTCGTGCAACATTACAGCCTCGAATAAGCCTGGCTAAGACCTCTGCGGGCGAGCAATTGCAAACTTGTGCGTTTGGCAGAACTTTGATTCCCGAACAGTAGCTCCAGCAGAGTCTAAATGGGGTTGAGCTGACCTTAGGACCATCGGCACGTTCTCCCATTTACATTGATTGGATAGTAAATCCCTGGGCAACATAACTTTTGCTGCCAATTAGCAAATTCTAAGCCGTATAATCAGCACACGCTGCTTTTGCGGACGAACCAAACCCGTCTAAATTTCAGGTTTCAGGTTTTGCTATGCAAATCAAAAACAGGCAAACATTAGCCAGCAGGTAAGTAATATGCCAGCGAAATAAAATATTGATTGTTGCCAGTCCGGGCACAAGTTCTCCGTAATTTTCCGCAGCTCGACTTTAAAATAACATTCAAAGCATCCACAGACACTCATTCGTGGGAGTTCCAGGAACACTAAATCTGTTTGGTAAATAGATAGTCTTGGGCGCAGCCCTCGGGGAATCCCGGCTTAAGAGAAATCGGTGGTGTGGAGCCATAAATGTGGATATAGAGTAATCCTCATAATTTCACAGGTCATTGCACGGATTGCTACAACCGGCGTCAGGATGATTCAGACAGTTTTTAACCACACTATTCGGTACTCGTTTCAACTCACACACTTATGGAGAAACCCCTTTTTATATGCATTGAGAAAAAATTAAATAAAAATTATAATAATAATATCGATTAAAGAAAAATAATACGCATAAAAACTTATAATAAATAACCTATTAAGTTAATACTTCTTTGATTGCTTATTTTTAGACCCTATTTTGAGTATATTGCATTATTTGTTTTGAATTTTAAGGTAAAAATAAATTCCCCATGCCGAAATCTAAAAGGAAAAATTTAAAAAAAAGAGAGAAAGTTATAATAATCCCACCTCTAGCTCCAAAAATTATCTTACAAGTGCTCTAAAAATTCCCAAATCTGAAGTCTGTGAAACTTTAGTTCCACTAGGGTTTTCTGAAGAGCTTCAAAACTATAATTTTGAATATAATTTTCCGCAGTGCACCCACCTTGATTCTATATATAAGTAGGAACAAAGCGAAATATGATAAATACGAACCCAACAGACATGTGAAATTTCAAGTTTGTGGCCCTAAAAAAAGCCAATAAGAATGCCAAAGCAAAGCGGAGAACCGAAAACCGTTTACCTGGCCAATTGGCTAAGGTTTTCTTTTTTTTTTTGTTATTCTGGTATTGCTGCTGCTGTTGGCCAGCGTTTATTTCCGAGTCATCAGTGTGGAGGGCCGTCGAATTTGAATTTGAATTCCATCCCAACTGGTAACCCCTTCTTGGCCGTCAGAGAAACATCAAAGAGAGCTGCCTGGCTGGCTGGCTGGCTGGTCCGGCTGTAAGCCAAAATTACTTAATGCTAATGCACACCGGGTATTTGTGGCTCGAAAGGGATGGGTCTGGTCTAATTCTAATTCCAATTAAACGCGAATTCAATTTATGAATTCCTCGTTAGAGCGGCAGCCGCAGCAGCAACGTCACATCACTTTGATTAGCGGATTTCTTACGCAAAAGAATTCGCTGGACGCTCCGCACACGCCCACGGAGTGGCCAACCGGAATGGGTATCGCAATCGCCGCGGGAATCTCAATGGGAGCCGCGAGGCAGCCAATTGCCATAAATCTTGATTAAGGAACGCGAGGCAAAGACAAAAGACTGGCGAAAGGTGAAAATTGTCAGCGCGCGGCAGCAACTGCACCGACCTGCTGCTCGACATTTTCGTGACTCGGCGCTGGGCCTTGCATAATTTCCCCGTGTACCCTGGCCACTCATCAAATCTGCCCATTCTCGTTCCCATTCTGAAACTCATTCGCATTCTCGTACTTATTCCCGATCCCATTCACATTCACATTTCCATTCCCATTTCCGTCGTGGGCTGCAATTCCTCCAGACAAAGCCGGAAAAGTCTAAGCGATGGAAATTCTAAATAATTCTTAAAACCTTTCTAAGAAATACGTCCTAAAATCAGAAAGACCTATTTTAATTGCTTATTTGGTATTCAAAAATTCCCTAATTATATAAATATCTTAGTAGCCATTAAGTATGTATTTCTTCTCCATTTGTTTTAAATATTTCTATTGATTTGATTTCCTTATATCAATGAAAACATTTGGCCTCTGAGTATATGCCCGTTTCATTTGGAAAAAATGATCTTTATTTTGCAAATTGAATGTTCCTTGAGTGCTCATAATATTCCCAGATTTATAGCCGGTCGATCATGTGCCTTTTCTGCTATGTTTATAAAAAGCTTCTATCTTTTGCTGTCTATAATATGATCTAGAATCTTTTTTTGCTGCTTATACCTTTTAATTTATTGACTTTAAGCGAATTAACTTGAAATTTAATTAAATTTGACATTAGAGAACAGATACTTGTTTTCAACAGTATTTAAAAAAAAAAAAAACTCATTTACATAATCAAGATTTGAATATATTTTTAAAAGCAAAAAAAATGTAAAATATTTTCATTGCTTTATCTCAATGTTTTGCATTGTTTTTAAAAGGGGTTGGGCTACACCCTGGTCACTTGTTGTGCATCCCCTGCAAGTCACCAAGTGCATCTAGATGGATTCTAGTCGAGTGTCCACTACTTGTGCACTTAGTGGCTTCGTCAAGGTTCGCAAGGTCAATGATTTATTAGTTTATTTGTCCGCCAGTGCGTTCCGCTGTGATCTCTGGTCCGTCGCCTCGTCTCCCCCATGTGTTCCATGTCGCTGGTCGTCTGCCATGGTTTTCATTGTCTGTGGCTGACAGCCAAAGCTCGGGGATCAGCCAGCTTTAGCGCCAGTTGAGCCGCAAATCCAAGTGGCGTTCCCAGCTCCCCGGCACACCCACCGACGAGTCGGTCATCATTAGGAGGAGCCGCGGTGACAATTTGAGTTGCATTTCCATTAGGCGGGTCGCTGTGTCAATGGCTTGGCAAATGGACAAGTTAATCGCGGCATGTGTTCCGTTCCATTCCGTCTGCCTCATGCGCTCCGACAGCGACCGGCTGAACCCCGTGGAATCCAGTTCCAGTACATATGTATCCCTCCCTATGTAGGCCACGACCTTCACAGTGCAACCCCGTAAAAATGTCGATCGCGGACTCAGAGTTCCGGCTTGGCTTCTCAGGGGAGGAACGGATCAACCACGAGTCCTGGACTCCTGTTGCCAGGCGCATTTTTTGAGTGCAGCTGCATTTCTGACAGCTTGGGTTCTGTGTTTGCACAGGTTCATGGATTATGTCATCTTGCTGATAACTTGTTTGTGTTAAAATTATAAATAATATTCGGCGTGGCTTAGGATTTCGCATAAAACAGCACTTCAAAGGTCTATTTCTATTTCTATTTGTTTACGATTCAATTTCTATTTGCTGTCGAGTGCTGTAATTTTACCTTTTCGTTTGCTCTCACATTCAGCTGCATTTCATAATTTCTTACGAAGCTGGTTTTCTGTCAGCCATTCACTTTCGTTCAAAATATGCCAATTCAAGAGCAATATTATTATTTTTTTTTTACATTTTTTTTTCATAAGAGCTTTCAAGAGGTACTCGGAAATGTAATAAAAAAAACTCCGAGATTTGTTGATGATTATACAAATTATATAAGCACTTCAAGTCTACAAATATTTATATGGTTTCTGTGGGATTTCTGATAATATGCACATATGTATATAAATTTAAATTTTGAAGAGAAATTAAATGTAAATATAGTAGTTTATATTTAATATTAATATTTGTATAGTTTTTGTATGAATTTCATTTGTGTGCTGTAGATACTTTCACATCTTACGATAAGATTTATATCTTTTTAGTATTTAAAGATAAAATATATTTTTTCCAAGATATTGATAATAACCTTTCAGATATCAATGACTATATGCTTCTATAAATTCCA
This sequence comes from Drosophila bunnanda, assembly GCA_035046265.1. Taxonomy (NCBI): domain Eukaryota; kingdom Metazoa; phylum Arthropoda; class Insecta; order Diptera; family Drosophilidae; genus Drosophila; species Drosophila bunnanda. Next base: position 14,804,651 of record JAWNOB010000075.1, read on the forward strand.
GAGAGTGCTTAAAAACTTAATCCCAATGCTCAAGCTGAAGATTCAAGAAATGTATCTCGAAATACAAAACATTAATGGCTATTTAAAGAGAAAGAACAAAAGTAGTGGAAACCAGATAGCTCTGAAACTGACCGCGATTTTATCGCATCGCCTCCAAGATTGTCGTCATAGAATCGCGAAAAGTCAGACGAGGCGACTGCACCGATGAATTTATTACCCTATTTAGTTCCATGAATGTACGGAGATGTGCCCAGATGAGAGCCGTGGCCAAAGATAGATGGCACCGGACCCGGAAAACTGGTAATGGCTTTCAAGTTCAAGTGCACGGCAATCACTTAACACAGAGAGCGAGACATATAGAAAGATACTGATACGGAAAATATGTGGACTTTTGTGACCGGGAAAAGGGCACTGATAAGGCGGCTGGGGAACTCACGTTCTGAGTAATTCTCATACAATGAACTTAGGATATTCGAGGAATTTTTTTGTTTAAAAGCTTTCATAATTAAATTGGCCCAGGGGGGGGGTGGGGCTTATTAAATTACTGCAGGGCGCAAAAAATACAAAAGAAACCACATCGGCGCACACCGGGAGTGATAAACAAAGCCAAACACAGCTGGCCGAAAAACTCATTATTTTGGAAAGACAAAAACATTCACCGCATAGGTGTGTGTGTGTGTGTGTGTGCCTATGTATTTAAATTTTAAAATATGTATATATTTTCCTTTATTGCGACTCTATGAGCAACTCACCGAAACACGAGAAATAAGAATCCAACTGGCAGGCGGACTGAGTATTTTCTGCCTGGCTTCTAGGTGCCGAAGATATCCCCTGTAATTTATTCACTTTTCACCAAAACGAAGCACACACTCTCTCACACCCATTGGTAAATATTTACCGCGCCGCCAGGCTAAATTCGAAATCGGAAAACGAGACTCACAAGTAATAATAATTATTATCAGCTGCGGCGGAACTCGTGCAGCGAGCACTGTGTGGATTCCGGTGGAATCCACTTAAGATTCCCCAAAAGTACTATTGTCGACACAAGTGAAGTCAAGTCACAACAAATTGGTTAGCACAGAAGGGCACTTTATTGGTGATTACACACTGGCATTTGCCATTTGCATTTGCATTTTTGTTTTCTTTTATGCTCAAATTTGTTGAGTTTCCCCCGATGTTCCGCTTTCTCGCACGGCAAAACGCTTTTTTGAGCTAATTAATTGTGTTCCAGTACGGTGATCAGCCTAGGATGGGTTTCCTATGCTAGGCGGGGCTGTTGTTGGGCTTTGTATCTTTCAGATGCACTTACGGGGCTTTGTGCTTTCGGGTTACACAGATTGAGTGTAATTAGCTGAATTATATATATCATATATTCAGTTGCATTTGCTATAAATATATATATTTACTTTAACCGCTTTAAAACATTTCCCATACATGTACTCATTAAGATACTTTTGCTGTTAGTTTGTATCTTTTGTTTTCAGTTTGTTTTGTATCTTGCTGTTTTTGGATTGCTTTGGATTGTATCTTCTGCTTTTAGATTGTTTTGTATCTTGCTGTTTTTGGATTGCTTTAGATTGTGGATAGTTGCATATACTCTTGTATCTTGCACACTTCGAGCACTTGCCTAAGGGGGCCTCTTTCGAAAATAAATATCCAGCACCGAAAATAACCGAATCCAGCCGGCGCGCCGTGTTTACTTCTTCGATCGATCGATGGTTCGTTCGAAACGTGGCAGCACGGACTACGATTTTGATTTCGATTCCGATCCGATTCCGAGGAGGAGCACTTCCAAACGCACGTGCAGAGAGTCGACGAAAGACTGAGACCAAGTCGGGCAGCGATCGCCACAAAATAGCAAAAGCGACGCACAGTGGGATCTTTTGAGTGTTTTCGTTGTAAAATTAATAACATGCGAACGAACTAAGATAAGCCTACGAAAAGTATGTTCGAAAAAGGGTGATATAATTTTTTTTTTATTTGTTCTGATTTATAAAAGTCTACAGTTTTGATTACACCACAAAAGTCATATAATTCATAATTTTCATTTAATTTTTTGTTTCTAAAAAACCATTAAGAAAATAAATTTAAATTGAATTTAAAAAAAATATATATATATAGAAAATAAAACTTAAAGTGAAGATCAATTAATTTTATTTTAATTCGACTTGAAAATTATGGCATATTGTATTTATGTTTTAAGTAAAAAAGGTTTATTTTTAAAAAAAACCATTTTGTATTTATGATCATTCAACAATATCCTATACGAATTATGTATTATACCCGAAAATACATTTTTAACTTTCATATCTTTTAAAGACCCCATAGTGCGAACCGAACCGAATTCGCCGCAGCCGTCGAAGTGCGGCGAACAAACACAAACAGAACCCAAGGCAGCGACAGCATAACGAGATACTATATACATTATGACGCGATCGGTCCCAAACATGCGGCACAAAAATTCCATCTCACACACTCGCAACCGGAGTTTGTGAGCAATGTAGTCACCGAAGTCCACCCCTTGCTGCCCCTCCGGAGACTCCCGAAACCCTGGTGGTGGCTTTTTACCCTTACAAATGTTTGCCGAAATGCACACCTCCGTGCCGGTGAATTGAATGAGTTCGTGACATGACTCAGAGAGAGTCGCGGAGCCAAGTGAGTTCTTTGTATGAATTAGATACACTGGAAGCGATGAGAATTCCTAACGCTATAGTATATTATATACTAGTTAGTCATAAAATGTATAACCATTAATAAAGGTAGCTTCATTATTGTACCCTTGCAGGGTTTTATAATTTCAGTCAGAAGCATGCAACGCAGTGAAAGAGTCATTTCCGACCCTATAAACCATATATATTCTTGATCAGAATTCAAAACTGAGTCGATCTAGCCATGTCCAGTTGAAAAAAAAATTTTTGAAAATTTTTCAAATTTTGAAAATTTGATAAGGGGTTACATCATTAAAATTTGCAAAAATTGCCAAAAATTTTAATTCTTTAAAATGTTAAATCGAGTATGCAGATTTGTTATCCATATAAAAACTAGCATTAACCCGTTTTCCGAACTGAAATTAATGCATTTTTGACTTAGATATTTAATTTTTAAGCTATACTTTTCCCAAAAATAATCATATAAAATTGTAGAAAAATATTTACATTTTAATTCCCATTTAAGAGGATTTTAAATTCAGTCAGAAGTAAAGGAAAATTTCGAAAATTTTTCAAAATTTGAAAATTTGATAAGGGGTTACATCATTAAAATTTTCAAAAATTGCCAAAAATTTTAATTTTTCTAAATTTTAAATTGAGTATGCAGTTTTTTTAATCCTATAAAAACTAGCTCGAGAAAGCTTTCCGAATTGAAAATAATGCATTTTTGGCTAAGTTATGGTATTTGAAAAACTTTGATTTATGGTCAAATTAAGGCAAACAGCAATGTTATAATTTATTTAAATAACTTTCAAATCTGTTTACTGAACTGAAGTATAGGTAAATTTAAAGGAAAACATTTTGTTCCACACTTAATTGGTATCACAAAATAGTCATAAGTATTTCAGTTTAAAAACACAATAGTAAATCAAAGTCTAAGGAATATAAATCTACACACATATTTCCTAATTCTTTATAAACAATACAGAGAAAAACTTCTCAAACAAAAACCAATCTAAGTTCGATAAATCAATACCTGCGAAGTATTCAAAACAATTTAAGGACGACAGCTTGTTCTGCGGCAGGCAGAAAGTAGGGGACACTTCAGGGGTAATTTTTCAAACTTGTCACATTTTTTGTTGTGTCCCCACAATTTTCTACAAATATTTACCAGCTGTTGACAGTCGAGAGACACATATAATAATTTAACACACACACACACACCTTGGTATTAATATTTGAACAAGGAACAAATCAAAACCGGTTCCTTGGTCAAGTGCAGGCTATGCAAATATTTGGCTCACTGATCGCCAATTGGAGGCCAATAGACTTCATTAACTGGGAGCAGAGTCATATACCGAGGCCTCCAATATAAATGAGAGCTCGCTATCTGGCATTTCGAATGTTTTTATCAACGATAAGAGCCGGCTCCGGATACCTGTGCCAACGTACACAAATACCTGGGAATTTGGCCTGCAACCCGCAAAGTGGGGAAATGTAACTTTATAAGGCCTTGGGCTTTATCGAACAATAATGTTGCCTCAACATATTGACTTTTTTCTGCCAATAAAGTTAGTTAGGAACAAAGAAATGCTTTTCTAAATATATTTTAGTCTTTCACTATAAAAAAAAAGTCCAAGAAGAAATGCCTTATTCGTTCTTTAAGAAAGCTATGATAAGACTGCAATTAGCATTGAAATTAAAAATATATATGCACCACCAAACCCCTTTCAATATCAACTTCAATTCTCAAGTGGCAATCAAATGCGTACAGCCTATTCATAGCACCTCTTCGATCGAATTTTAATTTCAGTTGACTTAACAGATTAGCGCAGTGGTTAAATTTATGGCTTCTTGTCAAATATTTACCGACGGCGCTTATACCCCGGAGTTATCAAGTAATTATCGTCTATTTAAAGGCAATTATCACTCAAACATTCATGAGACTGGAGCTTTGCGCCTCGGGGTGTTGATATTTCCGCCACCGTAAATCATGCTAAAGTCTGAACTATGATGGCGCTATATTGCGCATACGCCATGTGTCACACGAGAGCCCCATGACAAGTCACTTGCAAAGAGCCTGCGGGTGTATGGTCCCAAGAAAGTAACAAAAAATGGACACATGCACGAGGACTTAGATCAAATGATTTAATTAGCACTGGCCCCTCCAATTGTGTTCGTTTTAATTACATATATTTTATCAGGCCGTCAAAGCTTACGGCTGCGACGGCAGCAAGTCGTCGTGGCCCATGTGTCAATAAGTCAAATGATGTTAATTAATTGAGGCCGATAGCGGAATGGTCTGCATTGGACAGCCTGCCAAAGCCACTTCACAATACACTGCTTCTCGTAATTACTCCAAACGCACTGTTACATAACCAAGGTTAAGAGGAACCCTGCCAAACTAATTATTTCCCTCGGCCATCCGCGCACAGTCTTGTTAAAGTGCATTGCAATTATGACAAACGACCTACCCCAGAAATAATCACATAATTAAACTTCAGCACCTTTAAGTACGATTTCCAAGAGTACGAGTAACTAAACTGCCCCTGTCAGGTTTTATTTCATAATCCCGAGGTATCCACAAATCAGTCAGTATTAAAAATAGAATATTGTCACATTCGAAAAAGACTTTGAATTCCAAAATTAAATACCTTTATCGCAGTTTTAGCAAGCTCACTGGAAGCTATATCAGCAATTAAGATAATCAAAACAGTTTGGTCTTCTGCACCGACTTTGAGTGGTTAAAGTGGTGCTGAGCTATCCGAAAGGCTATGCTACCGGGACGGACCAGCCTTTGCTCTAACGCATCGCCGTACAGCTGCACCAGCGATGGCTCCTCTTCCACGGGCTCCAGATAGGCGGATAATCCTCCCAATAGCTAAAGGGATTCAACAGAAATTGAATTTTCGAATTTTCAACAAAATTAAATTCTTAAAACCCACCAAGCTCTCGTCGCAGTTGAGAAATCGTAACGCCTGCACATGCTCGGACCACAGACGACGCCGCCACTTGTTATCGTACTTTTGAGCCAGGGGAAGCAAAACCAGAGAGCTGAACAACTCATCCCCGTAGCTGGCTGCTTCAAAGTGCTCTACAAACAGATAGTAGAGTGGCTCAAACCTAGCCTTATCCATCAGCTCCGCGTCGAAGTCAAAGTCATGAGCAGCATTCTGCTCGTAAAAATTCATCAGATAATCATACAGCAGCGCATGCAAATCCGGCTCTAGGAACTGTGAGTCGGGGCCCATGAAGGCAATCATCAGATACATCAGTTTCTCCAGCGGGCTAACAACCTGCAAGCCTTCCCGTTCCAATTCCCTCACGAACGACAGCGTCATGCGGACCACCTGGTTTTCTTTACAGAAATAAAAAGAAAACAACAAGGATGGCTTATCCTCCAAGAATTGCAAAATGCTTAAAGTGTGGGCCTTCTCACCTGAGTATATGGCTGCCGGCTGCTGCTGCACATTTTGCAAGTAATTGCTGAGGATGAGCCGCATCTGGAAAAAGGGCCAGTCGCCGGGCAGGATGGGTGTTTGGGTATAGCTCAAGGATAACGATGGCTCCGAGTTATCCTAGAGTGGAAGCAAAATTTAATATACGTTAAAATATGTGTGAGTTAGCAAGATATTTTTTTCCTTTTTCCAGTACTTACTGCTATTATGTGGGGATATACTATTTCCAAACACGTCTGCTGCAGCAGCTTCAGACTGGCTTCGTCCAGCTTCACAAAGTCACCATTGAATATGAACCGCTCAAAGGTGCTCTTAATCTGCGCGGCATGGGCGGTGGACAAGCAGCACAAGTAATTATACACCAACTGCAGTAGTTGCGAACGCTTCAAGTATGTCTCCATTCCGTCGGTGGTCAGGAGCTGGTGGATAAACTTCAGCTCGCTGCGGGCAAAAAAATTGGTGGCCAGGACGCGATTCAGCTGCGAGCTAAGCTGCCGCAGATACTCAGCCAATGGCTCCAGCACCGCCGGTTGCATAAGTGCATCGAACAATGGACGCTTCTCGCTACTCTCCACCGACACGGCAGCGAGCAGCGCCCAGAGATTACTCAATAGATGCACCGGATACGTCTCGGTAAGAATCAGCTGCGGCCCGTAGTCGTGCATTAGAACTGCGCCCACATTTGGTAACGCAGCGTGCGCATGGCGACGATCTATGGGGCGTCTCAGCATTATGGATCCCTTGCTGGGGAAAATAGCAATTAATGGTGTGATTTAATACGTGGTTGTGGTACCGCCCCATGCTCAACTCACGCCAGGTCTTGGACGCTTGCAATGAAGCTGCTGGACTGCACGAATTTGGGTAGAATACTACGGAGAAAGGGCTGGAAGCTGCTGGGTCCTAGGTAACCATTCCGCGAGAACCAGGACACGGCATACAAGGCGGCACTCAAAAGCGTCATCTGACTAAACTGGAATTGAAAGATTTTCATGAATTATATGTTTAAATAAAACATTTAAGGGATTAAGATTTGGTTTCCGGCTACTCACATCCTTGATCCTATCCATGCGCGTCGCCGCATGCAGCCAGCTGCAGCAGCAGTTGTTTAACGGCTCCAAGAGCAGCTTCTGTGCCTCCACGTCGCACACTCCGCTCTCACCGCTGGCCACCAGGGCAGCCAACAGGGCGGCTGCGTGTTGGCGCAACAGCCCTGAACCGCCCACATCGCCAAAAGCACAGTGATTGCAGTGCCAGTCTAACAGCTGGCGAAGTGCGGGCAGAAATTGTCTGAAAATAATAGTTATTATACCTCGACTATTGTCAGGTTCTTCTATAAAAATGAGCTACACTCCACGCCAAAGCTTAGTTCGATTTTCACAAATTTCCAATTCACTATGGCGTCCTGGAAGTTGGGCCTTCTTCTGACACTGCTTATCCTAAGCGATTTTATTCCTTCAAACCAAGCTGTAAGTACTTACAAACACCTCAAAAGCTGCGCACTTTATGTGTGTCCTCTGTAGACAGAGATCAGCCCGATGATTGTAAAGCAAGCGAAGAAGCTGCGCTTGCGATGCGTAAATCAAACAGGTGTCACATTAGGTAAATAATGCTCTTACAAAATAACTTAAAAATAAACCACGCATATTTTTCAAATTAATAGAAATAATGGAGAAGGCTATAAGAGATAAGATAATTCCCCATAACGCGGCCTTGAACTGCTTTTTACACTGCATGTTTGACATGTTTGGACTGGTTGGTAGCCCTCCCCGTTCAATCAATATCCTTTGAAATCTGTAACCTTGAATTCCCACAGATTGACACCCAGAACGTTATGCACTTGGAGTCGCTGAACGAGGTCCTGCCCGAGGAAATGCACGACACGATCAATGAACTAGTCAGTTCCTGCGGCACCAAGAGTACGTAAAAGGCTTCAACTGAATTCATGAATGATTACTTTCAAACAGAATTAGCAATTTAAGCAATTTCACCTACGTATAACAAATCCCACCTTCTTTATAATTTATAAATTTCAAGCTATGTTTTTTACTCTTTTGACAGAAGGAAAAGATGGCTGTGAGACCGCTTATGAAACAGTCAAGTGCTATATAGATGCCAATAGTAACTTTATATGGAATCAAGTGATAGTGTTGCTTGGGTAGAGGGCCCACACTCACCTGAAGACATCTCGATTCACAATTCCCAAAATAAGCAGACAGCGCAGTAGCCTCAATGCCTCGATCTGAACACGCACCATCGGGCCCTGCCAAAGAGATTTAGGTTCGGATTAAATTTAGATCTTGTCATATACAATAAATACACATCGTACAAACCTTATTGTCTTGGAGAAACAAGTATTGTTGTAACCTTGCAATTAGCACTCCTTTAGATAGAATCTTTGCGATGTCCAGATGTTGGCAGGTCAGCACGCGGATGAGTTTTAGGAACAGTGTTTGGGGCTGTCCATAAAACTGATTGCTGCCCAAAGATGGAGGTAGGAAATGGGATAAGAGTACTTCGAAAAGATAACTTTCATCAGCCAACTGTCGCGCAACCTTTAGGTTGGTCCGCGCTATTCTTATAAGCAACTTCAGACAGGACTCGACAGTGCTATTGTCCGGTTTCACCGAGTCTATGATAAATCTACAAGAAAAAGCCTATTTAAAATACGTCTTAAGCGATAGGGGAAGTGTATGGCTTACCTAATTCGTTGCAGTATATTTGTTCGTAGCAAGCAATCCATGAGATCGGTCTCGGCCAATTGAAAGTCATCCATAGACATACGGTTCTCGGACTCATCTTCATCCACATCGGCACGCACGCTTTGACTGGTGGTCAGTAGCTTCATGTAGCGCTGCAGGAAGGCAATAGAATCGGGATCGGAGTCTCCGGCTTTATCGTCACCGTGACTTCCCAAAACCTGAAGCGTGGGCTGCCAGTGGCAATAAGCGTTATCATGGACATGATCAAGTAATATCTCGTCCGTTTCATTATAGAATAGATTTGCAAGGGAACGGCTCACAACTTCAAGTTGGGCGGGTGCATTGTCATCCAAGCCGTAGCGTAGCAAAAAGAATATTTTTGATATGGGCAGAGTCAGGACTTGGTCATAGAATCCCTGATTGTAAATGCTAAAGATCCCGGCCACAGCCCCAAAGGCAGAGATTCTTTGCTGCAACACAGTAGACCTTCAAAAGCCTTAATTAGATTAGGACTGTAGTCTAGTAGAGCTTACAACACCTACCTTGCCAAGCGAAAGAGTTCCTGGAGCGTATAACCCGGCCGATCAGCTTCCTCGCCGTGCAAATAGAGCTCCCGCTCATCCAACTTCCCTGGGGAGTCCCCATCCTTTAGAGTGTGCGGAAGGAGGATGCCCTTCCAATCGAAGCGTGCATCGAACTGCTGTCCCGGTTTCAGTTCCCGCATTTTGGCCGGAATATCCCGCATCCAGGCCAACTTGTGTTCCTCAACGAGATTGAAATTTACCCAATTACCCTGATCACTCTGTTTTAGAAGTTCCAATGCTGGACTGGATTCGGGAAGTGAGGTAACTGCTTCGCTGGAAGACTGTGTGGCTTTTGGAGGTTGTGCAGGCGCCTCAATAAGCACCGGAGCTTTCTTTTTATCAACTGGTTTATCCTTAGTTTGTCGTTTCTTGGTCAGCAAGGCAATCAAAGAGGGATCTGTAAATTAGATTAATTTCAATTCAATTCATGAAACCCTTTTAGATTCGAAAGCTTACCCAGCGAAGCCAACAACCTTTCCCGTTCGGCCATAATATCCTGTTCACTCATTTGGTGGATTACATTAAGGTTTTCCTCATGTATTTCTTGGGCCATTTTGGAGTCTTTTACCAAGGCACTAGTATCAATTCCTGGAGAATCTTCCTTGGTCTTTAATATATTCGTAGCTTGTGAGCTTGCCTCTAGTATTTGGCGGCCAAATATACTGCGGGGCTTGCTCGGAATTGCCTAACAACATAAAAATTATAAATAATAACATAAGTCACACGTTTTTACTACGATTTACTCACCCGTTTTGGTTCCTGGAGTGCAGGTGGCCTCCGTAGTCCTTCAGGTCTCTCCACAATTTCGCCCAGGACACTTTTTATGGAATTAATATTCATCTTATTACCCTTTATATCGCCCAGAATGTTCTCCTGAATTTCATCCATTAATATCTGGGCGACAGGCGTTCCGGCTACTTCTGGCGGGACACTTGTTGCCTGTACTTTTACATCTTCGGCTGGAAGGGGAATCTCGTCATGATTTTTCTCTGGAACCGAGGTAATACGTCCAAGCTTTGCTTGCTCTCGCCTTTGGGCAAACATTGACTTTTTGGGGGCTACAAAATGGATAAATATAAAATAAACATAATGTGTGTCCTAAAAACAAGTAGTTCTGTACCTCTGTCAGCACGCACAAAAGCTGCTGCCGGTTGAAAGCTAGGATTCTTTGCTCTTTCGGCATTGAACTCGGCAGACATCCGCAGGATATCATCCTCACTTTCGCCGGGCTTTAGTTTTTTAAACATTTTCACCACCGAAACACGAAATATTTTCAAAACAAATGATGGTCGGTGCAAACCAGTGTGACCACTCGCCAATAACGTAATAATACCAAAGCAAGAACTTTGTTTGGGCAGTTGGCGGTAAAAATACCACAAACTATTTAAAAATGTATAATTTAAATTATATTTTATCATCACCAATTTACTGACACACAAATATATCTCTCTTCAAAAAGAAAAATACTTTAAGAAATAAATTTACATTTAGCTTTTTTTGCTATTCAAAATATTAATGTATTTAAATATTTTAATTTCACTGTTAAATTTGTATTCAAGTAGAAAAAACGATTAAATAATACATGCATGACAGAAATGCCCGAATTTCGGGGAAGTCCCTACTTCTTGAAGGTGGTGCCTGTGTCGGCAAGGCATTTCTGGAGCGATTGCTGTGCCACGAGAGTGTCTTTGTGTGGAAGAGCAGCCACCTGGAAGAACATATCGATGCCCTCCTTGAAAAGCTCGATGGCCTCTGAAGTTTTCTGGGCCTCCATGGCCCGGGCGGCCTCCCGATACAGTTCCTCGGTCTTGATCAACCTGACGACACTCTCCTTGAGCGATATATTCTTGCGGCAGCGCGGGCAGCGAACGTCCTTGGACAAGTCCTTGGGGAACTTTAGCAAGTTAACGCAGTTGGCCGAAGTGCACCTGAGAAACGTTGAAGAAAAATTAAAAATTATTCTGCATTTCTTTTTCACATAGAAATACACACCAAAAGCGGACTTGCTTGTCCAGTTTCTGGAGCAGGGGCCAGTTCTCCTGACAGGCCATGCAACTGCAGCTGAACGAATAGCGTCCTCGCAAGGATCGCTGGCGCTCCTTGAGATTCATTTGAATGAATATGGGACCATAATTTACTGCCACCACTTCGTTGGGACGATGTGGCTTGGTGGCCGTTAGAACCAGCTTCTTTCCCACGAAGTGACTAGCAACACTAAAGTCAGGGATTGAATAGGGATTTAAGTGACACATTAAGTTAACATAATTTGTTATGCAGTCTTAATTTCAAATCGAATTTCTTCCAAAATAACACAAAAACATTTTAAACTGCATTAGAAATATCACTCTCGAATATGTTCAACACTGCGGATGAGTAATATTACTCATCCGCAGTGTTGAACATATTCGTCCTAATTTTAAAGTAGAATGATTTAAGCGATAAAACTAAAACTTACCTGGGCCAGCACTCGTGATTGAAGTAGGAACCAGTGCCATATAGTCCAGCGGCCACAAACACCGTCCTGCTGCCATCGAAGCGGTGCTCCTCGGTCACCTGGGTCTGATATATCTGATGGGCGTTGTACTGGAGAACCTGGAGTAGACCTAACAGAGCGGTGGCCACCTGCAGCTCCACGGCCGTGGGATTGACGCCCTCCGTTTTACGCCGACCGAAGTACAGAGCCTTCTGCAAGATGCGCATCAGAAAGCCTGCCATTAGGGAACGCTGAAGATAATCCTCCGGCTGGCGCTCGTCCTCGTGGGCGCATAGGTGCTCGAACAACAGATTAGCCGTGGCCAGACCCTCCTCAAGGTTGGGCGCTTGGGTGAAGACTCGCAGTGCTATGAAGCATAGGATGGACATGCCGGAGCCGATCAGCAGATCCATAAATTCGCACTCGAAACGGTGGTAGCTGGAGCAGGCCTCTCCCATGCACTGGGCAGAGCAGAAGGCGACTCCCGAGCAGTGCAGACAGGACACCGGCGTGTGCAGCCTGTAATAGTCAAATTAATTCTCAATCCTGGAAGTAGATGACCACAGAACTTACCTCTTGAAACAGTGATGACAGTTTGTGCCAAAGAAACTGGGTATCAGGCAGGAGGCCACTGGCTCCTCACAGAGAACCACATCGCCTGTTGTCAATCCCTCGGCGGCCACCACGAAACGACCCTTTTCCTTGGTCTCCACCAATTTGACAACCTTGGCTGCTCCACTCAGCTCCGGATTCTCTCCATGCGTCAACTGGGGCACCTGTCCTGCTTGGTTTTTCTTGGGCTCCACCTTCACAGCAGCTATTTCCTTCCGACATAGGGCAATGTGAGTGGGATCAGAGCCTTTCATCTTTTCGGCGATCTTGAGCGAGATCTCAGCCCGGGCGGGTTCTCCCATGACTAAGACAATTTCATTAAGTTTCTGTATCCCATTGGATATTCTCTAGTAACCCACCTGCATACGCCTTGGCCATCTTGCAGTAGTAGTCCACACTCGACTTCAGCTCCAACCCGAAGTTTGTGGCCAACTTTAGGTCACTGAGGGCAGCCTCGCCTTCGCCCAGCCGAATGAGAATGGAGGCTCTCGATCTGTAGGCCAATGCCAGGGTGAGTCCATCATCGATGGTGGGATCCGCATTCCGGTCCGGGGCCCGCATTACGGCCAGATTGGCAGCAAGCAGCGCCTGCTGGAGCAGCTCCTTGCTGCTCTCCTCCGCCTCGCCGCCACTCATCAGAAAGAACTTATCCGCCTGGGCACGTCGCTGGGAGGAGAAAAGTGCATCCTTCTGCTTGAAGACCGGTTGGACATGCTCCAGAACACCCAGCACTGGATCGCACACCTCGCGGTCACTGAAGATGGACAGCACTCGGGCTGCATTGGACTTGAGCTTGCCGAAGTAGTTGCGCAGCCACTTGTCGCCACATGCCTCGCGCACATCCACGCAGAACTCGTTGAAGAAACCCTTCTTCTCCGACTGGACGGTCTGTGTCGAGCAGATCTGGTGGTAGGCATCGAACTCCATTTTTTCCTGCTCCAATTATGTAAAATCCAATTCAATATTGTGAAAAAATCAAGACCGTCCGCGTTTTCCGATCACCACTGCGTCGAAGAGTATTGAAAACAGCTGGCGGCGGACGACGATCCTCCAAAAATAGCCACCGGATGGTTCAGTTCCCTGCAATATAAATACTCGCATCGGAATCTTGAACTAGTACCAGCAGTCATCGGTGTTCACTTTCGATATGTTTTCTCTTTCAGGATAATTTAAAGTTAGAAATTATTTTTAGTTAAATTTTAATTTATTTTATCCACTGAAAATCCAAGCCATCAGTTATAATATTAAATTTTATTTGTAACTGGAATCGGGCTTATAAATCACATTAAATAATTTATTTAAAAATTAGCTAAACGTACAAAAATATAACAATATGTATATCCGAGTATTTTCATAGTTATATATTCATAGTTAAATATTTAAGTATACATATTCAAGTTTTAGAGTTTATTTTTAGTTTAAATTTTAATTCGAATTTTTAAATATATTTCTCATGGACTAGATAGACTTTGAAGATACGCTTAGCTTGGAAAGAGCTTCGAACTCAACAATCGAATTTAAAAGGATTTATGTTCCGAAGTGGGATCCTGTGAAAATGATATAGATAAAACTAAAGGAAATTATAAACAAATATTTTGTGTTGAAAGTTCATTTTAATTATTGTATTTATTTGCTCGAAAAATGGTTGCATGATATTCAGTGATCAACTTCATTAAATAGGTAAAAAATGGTTCTAATGATAAACTGCGTATAAAATGCGGTACATAGTTTAGGATAATGAAAAATCATATTTAAAGAGTCAGTATTTTCACTAGACGTACAAAATTCAATTGGCTAATTAAGAGTAGGGTACAAATGATACATACATACTTTTAAATTCAATATTATTACAATGTATAAAATAGGATTGAACTTAGGACTGGTCGGGTTTAGATTCTCATGATATATATAAATAAATTACATGGTGTGTGGAGGATGTTTCTCGCTCGTTTCTTCTTGTTTTCTTTGTTAGCTTTAGTCACAATTAATCTCGTTGGCTTTCTTTTTGCGTTGCGATACGATCTAGGAGAAAATGTTACTAAACTTAACAAATAAAATGCTACAAAATTTCAGCCTCGCCGCCGACAGCTCCGAAGCGTACAAGTCGGTATTATAGTAGGTATATATGTATATATGTGTATATTATTAACTATTATCATCACATTGTAAACGTTAAGTGTTTCTCATTATTTTGTGTAATCCATTAATCTATGCAGAAACGAGTACATCGTCGTGTTTAATGTCTTTTGTGTGTACACAAGCTTAAAACGCTGCCGAATTCGCTGATCTCTGATTTCCCTCGCCTTTCGCTCACTCTGATTTCTAATTTCTGCCTTTGAAAGCCGTCGGATGGGACAGACTAGGAGCCCGTTCCGCCGTTTTTGGTATGTGTGTTTAGCACTGCGAGCAGTTTACTGGCCACATAGCCTACGTACAAATGTAAATAAATTAGCACTTATGAGTTAGGTCGCCGGATAGCCTAAGAAATGTGTTGAGGGACTCTTGCTCGCGTCTTCCATAACATTTTCTCGCATTTACAAATAAATTAGCAGTAGTATCACTTATTTTGTATTTTAAGAAAATAACCAAACTAATTTAACTATAAATTAAAAAAGGATTAACCCAGAACATGGAAGAGGCCTGTTTTTCTTCTCATTACACTTAAGGAAAGCAGCTGCACGAGTCTGTCTCGATGCGGCAGAGAGCGGAGAGAGTGGCAGGTGGCGCCGCCCGACTAAGTCTACCTCTACAACTATACAAAATGGAGGAGCACAGCGACGGACACGGCGCCACCACCAATCGCATCGCCGGCGGCAGCCCGATCCGCCCTGCAGAGCGGGGCCGCACCGGCTGGTGCGATGGGCTTTGGGCCGAGCCGTGTTAACCTGATCGGATCGAGATTTGGGACAGAAGCAGACATCTCACGACATCTTGATGCCCAGGGCACGACTCGAGTATTCGTAGACCACGTAGCTGATGGACACCGCAGGCAGCACCTTGAGGAAGTTGGGCGTGATGCCGCGATACAGCCCCGTCAGACCCTCCTGTCGCACAATCTTGCGGAACAGGCCCGTCATCGTCTCCTCGCCGCTATGCGCATCGCTGCTCTTCAGGGGGATCTGCGTCTTCCGCTTTTGATTGGCAATCGTTTCGGCGGCTGTAAATGCAAATGGCAAATGCGTGAAATTAGTTAAGAGAAATTAAAGAAAACAAATGTAAAAGGAACCACAGTAATAAACTGATTTAAATAAATCACAGAATTAAAAAGTTTCTATTATGTTTTAAGCTTTATGTTTGAGCCAACTGAGCAACTATTAATAAATATACTATAAAACTTTATTCACTGCTCACCTTGTGCCTGTAGCCGAGTGCGCACCAGAGCCAGCGGGTAGGAGCAGAGCTGTCCAAGTGCACTCGATGTACTCCCGCATGCCAGGAGCACCAAAAAACTGGGCTGCTCGTTGTTGTCGTGACTGGCAATATACCTCCGCTTTAGGGTTTCATACACAGCCAGATCGATGCCGGCATAAGGCAGGATACCCAGTATATTCGGAACGTAGCCACGATAGAAACTCCGTGCTCCCTCGTGTTTGTAGATCTTGGCCGCGGCATCGGCAATGCCGGCATACTGTCCCGTCTTCCGCAGCGCCAGGCGCGTCTTTAATACTTCCATGGGATAGATAATCGTCTGGGAAATGCCACCTGCCGCAGCGCCAGCATAGAAACGTTCCACGATGCTCATCTGACGACTGGCGTCATCGCCACGGATCAGACGCTTCATTTGCTCGTAGGCGGCAAACTTCAGTGCCGTTTCAGGGGCAATCTTCAACACATTGATGCCATTCCCGCGCCACATACTCCGCGATCCACCCTCCTTCAGCATGATCTGCATGCACTCTGAGATTCCCATTCTTTGCGTTTGTACCTGTAGCGTTGGTAAAGTCGTTTTAGTGAGAGTTCTAACGGAGGTTAATATGTTCTCCAGATGCTCACCTGCAAGTACACTTTGATTCTGTCCAGCGGGGCCGTACACGTTCGGGAAACAGCACCAGCTATGCCACCAGCCACCAAGTGTCGCCACCAGAGGCCCGTCTGCATTTCTTTCTGTGTGAAGTCATCAGGTACATTCATATCCTCGCCAATGTCGAGGTACTGCAAGGATTAAAAGAGCGAATGGTTAGAAGGTCTGTTGGATTTTAATGCGTTTCAATATCCACATCTATGCTTATTACGCTAGGCTAATTGAATGGAATGAAAAGGCTACAGAGGAATATTTGTGAGATATGATTAACCTTGGATTGCATTATTCTACATGAAAGGGGAAAACTATTGAAAAGAATGTGCCTTTCCCTTTCCCAATGATTATAAACCTTTGGCGCCATAATTGGACTCTCCTCTCTCCCAAGAATAAGCGCCACGCAACTGCAGTCGGTGCTGTAATACTAAAATAAAAAAAGATGCACCAGACGCAAGAATGATGTGATAGGCACACACACGCGGCCCGCCAATCCTCACGAGAATTGCGGAAGCGGGCAATGTGAGGCAGTCGTAAACAAAGGTTATATCATACACCTTAGTTTCCCTGCTCGTGCAACTATATAAACACATATATATATGTATATATCTCAGGTTCGTGCCTCTGGTATATACTTAATTTTCGCGACTTGTGTTTTCTTTTCCTCTCTACAGACGTGCCCTCAACCCAACCCCGAAAATAATTGGCTCGCCTCGCGACTCTCCCCAGTTGGTTGTGCAATTTGGCAGCGGATCTCCTTTCAAAACTAACGCACCCAAGCGAAATATTAATTATTTTGATGAATTGCCCAGCATTGGGCTTTCGCTGGACGATTTAAATCGAATTACGCCCGCTGATAGCCGGAAAGCTGTCTGGAAATTGATAACAATTATCAGGTCTTGTGATGTCTAAAGCTTTCGCGCGAGCAAAGACTAAACTGAATCCCAACGATTGGCCGTAGGAGAGTTTTAAAGCAATCCCCCCCAGGTTCTGAAAAGGTTATTACACTTTTCCACCCCCAGCCAAGGTAAAAGTAGTTAAACGATTTGTTTATCTCTCTATTCAGCGGAGCAAGAAATATCCAGTAAAGCCTGGTAAACACATCCGCTCTTGGGAAGTGCCAAATCATTTTGCGTGTTTGTCACATTCGCACGGTGACAATTTCTCTCTCTTGTCGCAGAATGTGAGACTTTAACCCCTGATGAGATGGCGGGGTCACGTTCCCTGAATGGTTTCAGTGTACTTGGCAACTTTAAGCTGGTCTCAGAACTCAGTTTGCACTCGTAATTAGCGATTAGCAATCACATGGCCTCCCATTCAGCGACTTGTGGGAATTAGTTTGGTCAATTAACAAAATGGAATATTAATCCGACGCAAAAAGAGAGCGATGGAAATTTTTCACGGAATGTAAATTGGCCGGCGGCAAGTGCAACGTCATTTCCCATGGAATTTATAATTTCCGAATTACTGTATGGTATATATAATAATATATATCTCTACAGTCACATGACGGCGAAAAAGAGCTTTTTTTCATTCTATTCATTTTATATTTATTTATAGCATAGCCGTGAATTTTGGCGCACCAACATGGAAATGGCCATGAACGAATCCCTCCGTCCGTCCGAAAAGCAGGTTAACAAACGATTATGGTTTCCCGGGGTGGAGTTTACCGATCCATGAATGACTTGCACTGATCTTGGGCATTTACTTGCCTCGGCTAACACCATACCAACTTCAAGGCAAGCACGCTTGAATGGTCAATCAAGCAAACGAGATATAAAGGCAGCAATCGGGGCCAAGGGAGTTACAATAGATTTAGGGGGTTTCCAATATATGCATATCTATGTTTGCATATGGAACTGGGGAGCTGTAGATCACCGACCAACCAATGATCTTGACTCATCTCCAGCAGAATGAATAGCTGCGATCTTGACGGGGGTTAAATCCCCAACAGACAACGACGTCAGCGAGTTTCGAGTAAACAGCACAACAGTGTAATGCAAATATCAACAAGTTTATAAAGAGAGCGAAGTGCTGACGTCACGGCATTTGTGGGGGCTTGACCAAGTGGCCAAAAGTGAGGGAGAGGCACTGCGAAGGGGGTCACATGGCGCTGACTCAGTGCGTATACTTGTTACACTCTGACGCCGCATCACACATACGCAGTGTTGGCCAAGAGTCATGACGCTTGGCAACCACTAGCTAGGAGGGAAAGGGAACTACAAGGCACCGAGAGAGCAGGCCAGGAGAGCACACGCGTGAGCCATTCGTGTGAGTGTGTGGTTGTGTGTGCGAGCTAAGTATGTCGTCTTCGCCGATCATCGGAGCCAAAGACTGAGTGCGGCGAGGACGGGGACCGGTTCCCTATCAGCACGTCACCCGTCGGAGCTCGTTTTAGACCGTCGCCGCTGTTGCTAGGCGAGTTTTTTGTGCTCTGTTCATGGGGCAACTTTAAAATCGAAAAAAAAATAAAATCCAAACCAAACCGCGACGAAGGCGCACATAATGAAATATTGTGTAAGTACAAGTGCAGCGCGAGCACAATTGCAACAGCTGCGAAGTATAAAAGCGGAATGGAATTTCAATCGCTGACATTTCAAAGGGTATTTATAGATCAAAGAACTTGAGTTGCAGTTGCTGTTCTTTAAACAATTATTCTTGGCGATTAAATGCAAAATAATATTGGTTTTTCTGTGTTATTGGGTCTTAATTGAAACAATGGGCCTGCCCCCATGGAGATCCCCATTGAACAAGTTCTAGGTAAAACCACAGACGATAAGATAAGCTCAGTGCCAATAACTGGCCAGTGAGTCAGCATCCGCTACACCCTAAACCATATATAGTAAGGACTGGCGGGTTCCTGGAACCCTGAGAAAGCCATAAAGAGGCAGGAATAAAACATACCCGTCCCATCATATCACGGAATATGATCACGAAATCCTCCATCATGTCGCCAGCGACTGCCATCTGCTGGATGTTGTGGTAATCAACTGGCAGATTGTACTGATAGGTGCTATTCCGCAGCATCTTGTCCAGACTGCACTGTTGCACTTCTTCCGATTTCAAACTATGTTTTCCGTTTCCGCTAATTTTGGCGCCGGAATGTGGCTTTCACTCACTGTCCGTTGGTTCGGGAAACAATTGCAAACTTTCACTCGAAGCCGTTACAAAATATGTGCACAGCTCGCTTTGGCTTTTCAGTATATTTTCCTTCTTTTCAAATGTGATTTGTTGGTTGTCAGCGCTCTCGATGCTGTACGGTGGCTAGACTTTGGCCGATTCGCTCGATGGCAATTGTGTTTACACTTGTCGCGCAAAGAGAACGGCTCAATTATATAACTACGCTCCAGTGCGGAGGAGGCGCTTCTATTTAGGGGGCCTGAGGGGTTACGACGCGCGCACAACCAACGCGGGAGCCAGCTGACGGAAGACTGAATCCGAGCCAGCGAGCCGACCCAGTCGAGAGTTGAGAGAGCCAGCCGAAAGCGTCGTCGCCGATCACCGAGGCCGAAGCTTCGCGATATCGCTGCTAGAGCAAAGTGCACTCCATCTCTCCTCTATCTCTCTCTCTCTCTCTCTCTCACTATAGCATTATGGCATGCCTCCCTGGCCCCCTAGCCGCCTCCCTCTCGGTGGGCCGCGCGTGTCGGCCTCTGAACAACCCCTACTAAAGAAACTATACCCCAGAATCGGCTTCTTCCCAATTAGCTATCATCATTGTTTGGGCCTTTTTGACACGCATTCCCCCATAGCTTTCCACCGCCCCTCCATATGCCCATGCCCTTCAACTTGCTTGACATCCCCCGAAATAATAACAATAGGAACGTCTGGCTATGAGGGGTCGAAGGAAGAGTACCCTAGAAGGGACTTAAAATATAATATATTTTAGGGTGTTACGACACTCTGAGAGTCACAAAATGTGTTTAAAAAACTAATTAGATTATTGAACTCAGGGATTTTGATCCATTTTAAATATTTTAATGGAAAACATTCCCTGAAAAACACTGTAAGTTACTGTTGACTCCCAAGTCAGTATTTAGGCATGAAAAATAGGAGACACTTAACTAAAATGCTGATAAGATTCTTTTCTTTTCGGATCTGAAGACATACCCTTTATATCCAGTAAAGAATGGGTAACAAAACTAGCTAATAAATGATAACTTCAGTCAATGGGCCAGACACTTTTGGCATTTATTTGGCTGTTATTGTTGACACGTTCCAAATCTTTATCACAGAGTGATTTTTCGCATAGCAAACCGGATCGCACCGATTTCGCACCATCTCAAGGGTCTGGCTCCCAGAGAACGGACGGGTTGATAGCCACATGACGGGCGTGTGACTTTATTAGCTTCACGTTTGGATGACGTTCTCTCCGCCAGCGTCGATCTTTATTGTGTTTACAAACGGTGGAAACTTTTCCCCCACATTACCACGATTACCATACGTCACACGTATAAATAGGGTCGGTTCGAAAAATCTTTGCGCATGTCGTCAACAGAAAACACATTCCAAAAATTCAAATAAAAATATGAAAAGTACAAATGGCACAGTGTTATCACAAAATTCATTGCAATAACAAGCTAGTCACTGGAAACTGAGCTCTGACCACACCGATAACGTCCCAGGGATAACCGCAGACAGACAGACACACCCATTTCTAGGGACAGGCCCCTGGCGTGAGAGATGTGTGATACCTTAACAAGCTGGAATTAATTTATGATGCCCAATAAATGCATGTGGTTAAATGGTTAACTGCACCGGGAGCCTTTCAATTGCCCACTTAACGAGCCCCCTTCGGTATTAAATTGCCACTTAATGTAACCGAAATGCCAGTTTTATCACTGACAATTCCCCGAAACACTTAGATTATATGAACACACGACATCATCCAACTATATAACGAATATTAGTTGTCCAAGTCCCGACTAGAGTGTCTCCATTAGGGTTTGCACAACGGGGTTTATACAATAGTTAACTGGAATGTTTACTTTCGAGTAACTTCAAGTAGAAATCAATCCCGAGTTCTATTCTGACTGTTTCTGGAAAAACGTCGCAACAGTTACAACTTCCAGACGCCGGACTTTGGCCAAGAGTGATTGCAAGGCGCGTATTCCGCGTAAATATTTTTTTGCAAATAGCTAACAAACAAAGCAAGTGTTCTTGGTCTTATCGGCGCGTAAATGCGTTCCAATCTCTAGACGAATCAATCATCGTATTGGAGGCAACTTAATTATAGCGCCATCTTAATTAAAGCCCAGTTAGTTAGTGCGCAGGCTTCGGTCGTCTTGGACTGCCCCGTTCATTAGGCTAATGCAATAAGGTGGCTCTATTCCGGACCTGTATCCTGGCCAGTCGGCTATAAATAGCGTAGGAACGGTACCTGCCTTTCTGGTTGCCAGCCACTTAAAAGTACGTCAGAGGCAATGAACCGGCTCCCGACTGAGCTCGCCATATACAATCTTGGCTTGGCAACAATCCCCTGGAGCCGGTTGACCTTAAGATTTCAACTCTGCAAGCAGACGCCAAGAAAACAACGCAGCAAACACAAAAAATGAAAGTCCCAAGACTAGTACTGATAATCGGAAATTATAAAAAGTTGTCCCACCTACTGCGAGGGATTCCTCGAAATATAGTAAGTATGCAACACAGTGGCATTCGTTATATGTGATTTTCCAGTTACATGAAATTGATATAAATTGTTAAAATTAACAGTGACAGAGCAAAAGATGAATAAAAGTAAACAAAATGATTACGCAGAGAACAAAGCATGCTCGATGGCATCGTCACCTGCCCCGGCGGCACACTGAAACAAATCTAACAAAAATAAACCCCCATGCAGAGTATTCAAATTGTAGTTAGAATCTTAAAAAGCAGTGAAGAAGTCATTTGCGACCCTATAAACCATATATATTCCTGATCAGCATTCAAATCTGAGTCGATCTAGCCATGTCCGGTTAAAAAATAAATTTTTGAAATTTTTTTCAAAATTTGAAAATTTTATAAGGGGTTACATCATTAAAATTATCAAAATTTGACATAAAATTAAATTTTTAAAATTCTAATTCTTGGTACGCAGCTTTATTAGCCCTATAAAACTAGCACAGAAAAACATTCCGAATTGAAATTAAAGCATTTTTGGCTTAGTTATGGCATTTTAAAAACAATGATTTGCCCAAAAAATTAGGTTTTCTTGGAATTATACGATTTGCAATCAAAATCTTCAGCAATAAAGAATAAAACATTGAAGAAATCGACAAAAATGTAAATTAACGGGTAACATTATTAAAATTTAAAAAAATTTTAACATTTGTAATATCCTAATTAAACCCAACACAGATTAGCTTTCAAAGAAGCATTCTTTCTTGTTAAAATAAATCAAATAAATCCATGGAAGAAACTCTTGGTAATTTTTAAAGGTTCTACAAGTCATATATCTTTTCTAAATGCTTAAGCTATGATCTATTTTTCTGATTTTCATATTAACATTAACATTTCGTACTTGCTTGCTTCTGGTTCTGTTGAATATAAACATTGTAAACGTTTGACAAAAGATTTCAACATTAGGTTTAAATGCTGATTAAATGGAGATTGGAACATTAATTTTAGAAATTTAAACGTCAACGTAAGCATTGAAAATATAACTACTAATAGTACAGTAGATATTTGATAGCCTGCCTCGTTTAGATTCTGTCCATATTTTCCATAGCTGTGAGTCTGTGCTTTAGGCACCACTGCACATTAAATACTGGCACATAATCATATAATTTTTTTTCCCTGTGCAACGAGAAATGCTGGATCTTTATGACAACTGAAAATTATCCCGATAAGAGGGCCGGAATGATATCAAACTGCGGACTTCCCATAAAATGATACTTTAAACCGTCTGATGAAATACGCTCAACGTTTACGTCAGGCGCCGACTAAGAGACTGACTAAGAGAGCGAATGAAGCTTTCACTCTTAAGTGATTAATTTCTCTTACGGAGAGAGATAACCACATCAACGAAAATGATATACATGCAGGCAATACAATATATGCGGCTGATTAGCGGATAGCAAATGGAACTGAGATGATAAAGCCATTCTAGGTGGGTGGGATGGGTGTGTTCGACATGGTGTCCGGGCGTATGTACGTTTGTGTGTTTACTTTTTTCGAGAGTGCCCTGCAACTACGTGAGGGACTACAGCAATATTAATGGTAATCGTAATATGTAACTTGACGGATATGTACCTTCAGATCTTCCTCAGTTAGTCAGGAGTAGTGTGGGTGTAGGTACTACATTCGACAGTATAGATCGTATGTGGAGTGTGGAGTGGTTTTTGTTTTTGATTTTGTTTGTTTGGTTATGGACGAGGATAAGAGGGGAAAAGTTTGGCAATTAGTTTAAAAATACGAGAACGTTAACAGCTACAAAACAGGAACAAGACGAGTCTAGGTAAAAACGAACGCAGCAGACGGGAAAAGCTATATCAGATCTGCTTGTAAACTCAATAACTTGCACTAAGTCCTATTCCTACTGTAGATCTAGCAGCTTCTGGTACTTACAGTAGAGTGCCGCCAAAATTTAATCAAGTCGTGTATGTCCGTTGAGGGCGCCAAGAGCATAAAGTCACGCCACTCGTTAAAGCTAATGTTCAGGCTGCCGTCCTTATCCATCCTGCAAAGGGTTTACCCAAATTAGCTCACTTTCAATACAACTCTTTTGACATAATTCCAACCTGGTCAGCAGATTCCTAGCCTCGTCCAAGTCAATTTCCAGGCCCAGGTCCTTGAAAGCGGAAATCAGTTCCTCCAAGTCCACTTTGCCTGTAAATAATTGGCTATTTGTTAGTTCTTTTGCTAATACATAGCTCTGGCTTAAACTCACCATCTCGGTTTTTGTCTAGATGCGAGAACTGCAGGACCAGGTTCTTCTCGTGCTCCCGCACGTAGTGCAGGAACTCGGCAAATCCCACGTTGCCACTTTGATCCTTGTCCGACTGCTGAAGGAATTTCTGTGCAAGCAAACAAAGTGCGGAATATTACTGATTCGGAATATTACTGGAAAATTAGTGTCACACACTGGCGAGGCTGGCGCGAAATGAGGCTTTGAAAGACCGTCATTAAGACACAAATCAATTTCCCGTATCACGAGGGCTTCGCCCAGGGGAAACCATAGAAAATTTACGCTTTTGTCTGCACATTAACCCTTTGTATTACAAGCTAATCCATTTCTGATTGCCTTTTTTCTATTGGTAGCCAATACTTGTTGCATGCCATTTCACAATCTGATGTTTTAGCAAGTTAAAGTAAGTATTTTGTAATGTATTCTAAATGCAATATGACACTATTTGAGGAGTGCGACGTGAGATGTGCACAGATTTATTAGCCTGTTTGTGACAATCTCATGATTTTCTGCATAGATTTAGAGGGTTAAGTTAGGCAGACCTTGCAAAATGGCTTGCCCAGATCGGGGAATTCTAATAATGTACATCGAATAAATTAAGATTCACCGAGATACAACACACGGCTGTCAAGGCCGCATATTATTGATCTCTGTTGTTTTCGCCATTTCGCTCTCTAAAGAATGACCGAACAAAAGCATTGCAATTCCCCCGACAGAATGGCGAGACCCGGGCAAGCACATGTGGGCAACTTATGGTAGGTGTATAGAACCCCGCGCTCACCTCCGCATAGACGCTCGACAGGCCAAACTCGTGCAGGGCCGCCGACAGGTCGTGGATGTCGATCCGTCCATCACCGTCGCGATCCAGCTGCTTGAAGATGCGTTCGAGCCGCTCCTCGTCCTCGATGGGTATCTCCACGGGCAGGATGGTGCCGGAGTTGGCAACCGTGTTCGGCGGCGGCACGGCGTGATGGTTGTACGGCATGTTGGCGAGGTGCGCATGCTGCAGACTATAGTTTCTGGAGCTACCGGGAGCGTGCTCATAGCTGGTGGCAAGGGTGCGGGCGGTGGCGTACGTGGCCTGCGCCTGTTGGGCGTAGTTGTAGCTACTACTCGGTTCCAAGTCCAAGTCGATATGCTGCTGCTGCGGCTGCTCCTGCTGCTGCTGATACTCCTGCTTCTGATCCTGCTGCTGCTTTTGATCCGGCTGCTGACTTACTGCTAGGGATGCGTTGTGTTCGATTCCAACTTGCTTTCTGACCATTCTCCAGACTCGTGTTTCCTGCGTGTGCTTCGAGTTTTGCAAACAGTTAAAAGCAGCTAAGTATTCCTTTGGGTTTGCTCTGTTTTCCTCGAGGGGATATCTCGCTCTCGCGTGCTTGGGATGGGTCTCAAATGGGGGCTGCTCCTATGGCCGGCACATTGTGGTCAGCTCTATGAATTACCTGAAAAGAGAGTCGCCTGGCGAGGGATTGGATTGTTTAGAGTTTTCATTAGTTTAATGTTTACAGAGCCGTCAGCGTCTGGGGAAAACGACGATAAACAAGCGGCGCGCGCGGTATCGGATTTCAGGCTGATGAAGTCATCAGAAGTGGTCAGCTGGCCAAAGGTGCAAGATTTTGGAGAAAAATTAAAAAAGGTTCCGAGAGTCTAGTGCAGCCATTGATTTTCTCTGCTGGAAATCTGAAGGCCAACAGAGCGCATTTCCGGAAAACCTTGAAAACTCGGCAGCAGCAGCTTCACGCACACGCACATGTCTCCAAAGGGAACGAACAGGGGAAAGCGGCGGAGGGAGGGGGAATGGGAGAGTTTTCCCAGCCAACTCGAACTTTCTATTTGGCCAAACCCAGCTCGTTCCGTCCAATTCTCTGCACTTAAACGCACTTTCTCGCGGCCTCTTGGCCTGTCTCAGCGTTTCTCCAAGCGCCTGTGACTCAGATTTCTCGGGAATTTTCAAATTTCTGCCAATTTGGCAAAAAAAAATATTCTGCAGTTCTGCACTCACACACACACGCACACTCCTACACGTATGAGAGAAATTTGGATAAAATGAAAGCCATCATTTGCATCCAAGCAGAACGCACACCTTATATAGCCAATTACCTATTGAGTGGCCTTTTGTTCAGTTCTTCACGGGGGTTTCAGTTTAATGATTTAAATTACGGCGAAAACATATATCTTTAATTTTTTGCAAAACGCGTCGAGTGACCTTCTTAAAATGTTCGACGAATCCACTTTGTGCCGCCACGCGCGTTCTTGGTGATAAAGATAGTTCGAGCTGGCCACACTGTATCCCTGTTTGCCATAATAACAGCTGGTTTTGCCATAAATTTTATGGCCAAACGCAGCTGATAACGATAATATCGGAACATTGAGCGCGGGAAAAATTTATTTTAAAAATTTGAAAGGCCCAAGAGAGCAAATTTGTATATTTTTATTTACTGTGTAGTTGACTTTACTTTAAGTAGGAAAAAACTCATTTGTGAATAATATTTCCATAACTCTCCGAGGTCTAATGTCTAAGAGAAATATTTGATTAACATTGTAAGTATAATATTTGTAAAATCTTTCAACCTAAAGATTATTTTTGTACTTCTTTTTCAAAGAAACAAATCAAACCAATTTCGCTTAAGCTGCATAACAAGTTATTGTTGTGGGTAAGATCAAGCTCTAAATTGCAATTATTTATATATATTTTTTAACTTACAACTATAGGAAATTGCGATTCAGCGGAACCACATTAAAAATAGGAAATTGTTGCTTGTCAACTTGTTCATAACACCGCTGTTTTATGATAATTTTGGTCTTTACGGGCGCGCAAATGCGTATAGGAACTTAAAACTTAAGAAACCGTTTAACCATTTAACCACTTATTGATTTATAATATCCCAGCAAACAAATATTAAGGTAAGGTTTATAAAGATTTGCAACATCAAAACCACCATTTTTAATATTCAGCTCCAATTTAGAATCGGTATATAAAAACACAACGGAAACACGATATTTGAAGGCACATAAAATATAATCGCGGACCCAGGTAGGGGTACTAATTGGCCAGAACAGCCTCAGTTGGCCATTCCCCAGCAATTAGCCTGCCTGGTATTTATGACAATGAGTCCGCGAGTGCAGCTCAAGAGCAGCGACATTGTCTTGTGCAATTACAATTAACTATTTGCCATTTTTTGTTGACGCAATATAGGCAACGGCAGGCAAAGGTAAAGGCAAGCCCAAAAAGGCCTACAAAGTAGCCAAACAATATTTATTTTGAGCAGGTGCGCTTGTGACAAACAAAATGCGTCTTGGGCAAAGATAAACATACAGATTTCCAGGCTATATTTTTACGCACTCGAGCTTCCCCCTCATCGATGCCCTAAAGCGGAGCAGATGATAAATTATGTTCTGTAAATCCCCCAAAATGATATGCAAATTTCGCCAATCATTTTACATTTTCGGAGCGGGCCCAGAAAGATCCGACGATGGAATCGCCATCAGGCCACAGGGGCAGAATTTACAACTAGATAATGTGCGGATGATAGAGGGTCATTTACGAAACAATAATTAAGCCATGCTGCCGCTCAGTTTCTTCGTTGTTAATTATGGCTAAGACCAAAATCATAAAAGCCCCGAAAAATCCGGTGGGCAGTGAGTCTCGCGGGGCTTTGATTTCGACAAAAAAGGTTTCCTCCATCGGCTCAGCTTTGGCCCATCCGTCCGCTTGTCTCACCGAAATTGCGAATTGTTTCGTCTGCTTTCCTCTGCGCCATGTAATGTGTTTATTAAAAATTATATTGCGGTGTTTGCCATTGAGAGGCGGCGTCTTTATGGCCACCAGCTGATGTGGAGCAATTGGACGGGGCTGGGAGTGGGACCGCGACTGCCACTGCGGATGGGACTGGGACTGGTACTGGGGCATCGCATCACATCGCTAAACCAGTTATGGTGGGGATACGAAAACGAAAAGAGTTAAAAAATAAAATGTTCAAAAGTAAGAAATTAAATGCGTGCCAGCGATGAGTGAGCACATTACATCGCGCACTTGGCGAAGCGAGTACGGTTATTACCAACTTACCAACATAACAAATGTGTTTAAAATGTGGCCAGTCCGGTGTGGAGTAGGTCAATCCGTTGGCTCTGGTCAGGGACAATC
Organism: Drosophila bunnanda; assembly: GCA_035046265.1. NCBI lineage: Eukaryota > Metazoa > Arthropoda > Insecta > Diptera > Drosophilidae > Drosophila > Drosophila bunnanda. The sequence continues at coordinate 14,833,172 of JAWNOB010000075.1, forward strand.
GCAGTGGAAGGTTATCTCTGCAATCGGGGGAATAACCGGGTCGTTATGACAGGAAACGGGAGCGTCCACCGTACACGGAAGTCTCTGGGGACCGATCGTCATCCTAATTGAAAGTGCACATAATTGATTTTTTATAGCCTTGGTGCTGTTAAGACAAATGCATTTTTAAAAGCTTGCTTAATTTAATTTAAGGTCAGGATCAACTGAATAAAAACAATTATTTTTTATGCTTTGACTTATATAAATAAATCGAGATCACACGAAGATAATTTTTGTCTGAAGACACACACCATCATCTGCTCATCAATATCACTTCCTAAATCCGTTATATAGATTATACGGAGATTTAATTATTGAAAGGGAAACCCCAAATTTTAATTGCTCCATTTTCCACAAACACCTTGGACTTTTCTAGGGCACAAATCCTGATTTGTTACGATCGTAAAATGAGATTTTCTTGGCACATCCCATGACATGCAATCATCAATGACCTTCGATGGGCTATCAATAAACCGAATTGTTATTGAGACGGGCCTCACAACGAGATCAACATTAATTATCATCGAACAAAGGCATTTTCAGACTGCAGTTTTAATGATTGTTTAGCACTTTGGGCGTGCCACCATTTCCAACATCCAAATGCAAGTCAAATCAAAATTGGTCCACTTCTCGCCCACGGGGCAAACGGAAACGAATCATTAGATTTGCATGCGATCAATGCGGGGCACTTTGGAGCCAGACCTACGCCCTTTGCATTGGGAAATGAAATGAAATGAAATAACTTGTGGTCCGAGTGTCCAAACCCACGTCACGGCCCTGACTATGAAGGGCCAACGCATTTCCCAGCCATAAAACTGCAGTCCGCAGTGGAAAGAGCTACGCAAATATCGCCATCGGATGCCATGGGGGACAGATCATTAGGTGTTTGGCTATTAGCAAATGGCGACAGCATCATTACCATCGGGGGGATTGAATTTTCAAGGTTTCATGGCGGCCATTCTCGCCTCAGTGCCACCTGGAATCGCAGTCACTCGTCACTGCTCGGCGCCGGACCATGAAAATGCAAATATTTTTTGTTGCTGCGCCCTGAGCAATGTTTTTCAATAAACCTAATGAGTGAAATAGGCATGAAAAGGCAAAAATACAGAGACACAGACCTGTGTGTAACTACCTCAGGTGAGAGCGCGGAGAGATGGCGGGAGAAAAGCCGAAAATGAACCGCCAGCGAACCTGATTTACAGCCACTGACCAGCTGACCAACTGACTGAATGACTGCCATTGCCCAACGACAGCAGCAGCAGCAGCAGCTCTTAGATGCTTTATGGCTACCTTTGATGACTGGGAGCTGCCAGCAGGCTCTCCTCTCCTCTTAGCCTGGCCAAAAGGTTCGTGTACTTCGTACTTTCGGTTTCGGTTTCGGCTGCCTCAGAGTCCAAAAACTTGTTTCCGCCATGCAGCGAACTCATCGGAAAAAGCAGCCGCAGTACACTGTAAAAAATATTCAGAGAAAGCTTTGAAAATGGTTACAATAAACAAGAAAGGAAACTAAATTTGGGCAGCCGAAGCTTGTAATCCCCTTTAGTTTGCAATCGATTTATAGGATCTTATCGAAAACCGATCATAATATAATCTATATTTCATAATCACATTTTTTCAACAAATTAAATTGAAAATACTCATAACTTACCCATAAATTCATTAATTTTAATTCGGAAAGCTTTCCTATGTTAGTTTTTGTTAGGTTAATAAATCTGCATACTCAATTTAAAATTTGGGAAAATTAAAATTTTTACCAATTTTTGAAAATTTTAATGATGTAACCCCTTATCAAATTTTCAAATTTTGAAAAATTTTCGAAAATTTATTTTTTAATCGGACCTGGCTAGATCGACTCAGATTTAAATGCTGATCAAGAATATATATGGTTTATAGGGTCGAAAATATCTCCTTAATTGTGTTTTTTACTTCTGACTGAAATTAAAATCCTCTAAATGGGTTTTAAATTTGAAATATTTTTCTACAATTTTATATGATAATTCTTAGGAAAAATAAAGCTTAAAAATTATATAACTAAGCCAAAAATTGATTAATTTCAATTCGGAAAACAGGTTTATGCTAGTTTTTAGTAGGTTAATAAATCTGCATACTCAACTTAAAATTTTTAAGAATTAAAATTTTTGCCAATTTTTGAAAATTTTAATGATGTAACCCCTTATGAAATTTTCAAATTTTGGAAAAATTTTCAAAAATGTATTTTTTAACCGAACGTGGTTAGATCGATTCGGATTTAAATGCTGATGAAGAATATATATGATTTATGGGGTCGGAAATGACTCTTTCATAAAATTACAAGCTTCTGACTACAATTATAATACACTGCAAGGCAATAATATTTTTTAAAAAGGGCAATATGGCTCACATATAGGCTCAAACTTAAAGAAGCGTATTTTTCATAAGAATTGAATTTATTTATTCATATTCCACATATTGAATAATAAAGTTCAAATTCCGGTTGAACTGTTTTGAATTATACTTTTGTTTATGAATCGATTTTAAACACCTGTACCTCTAATAATGAATAAAATTTAACTTTGCCAACGATTGTTTCAGGTGCAGCAGCATCGAGCCGAGCCGATCAGATTGCATTCGAATCCCGCTCCGCCAAGCTGCCCATTATATAATCCAGTTAATTTCTTTAACAATTTTTGTTTCTCCGCCGTTGCTCGGTTTTCGTTTTTCAGTTTTCGGTTTTCGGTTTTTAGTTTTCAGTTTTCGTTGTTTTGCTAAGCGCTGCCTCTCCAGCCAGCGTCATTCGTGGTTTGGATTCCGCGCTGTGTGGACGTCCATTTCAATCGGCGCGTTGTCCCTCGAAGATCGTCTGATTATATATACCCATATATATATAACAGCATCATCGTCCAGTCGGTGGTCGTGGTGTTTGACAGCGCGCTCTTTCTGAAGGATTGCGAAACGGGCGTTTGGCATTGCTCATACGCAGCGTGTGACGGCGGGTCGTGCAAAAGAAACAGAAGGGATTTGAAAACAGGGTGTAAGTGTGTGCCAAGTGAGCGTGTGTAAATGTGATTCAATTACGCGAAAATAATATAAATAAGGATATTTGACAAGGATATAAGCAGTAGAAACAATTCAATGATGACTAAAGAAACCATTAAATGAACCATGAACAGAAAAATAAATATAAAACATTTTGATACTTGGCTTGTAATAATTTTTAACGAAATTCAGAAATTGAAAACTACAAAAGCATTTTTTAATTAATAAAGTAAAAGGTTTTAAAATGACAAAAGCCACCATAAGATAATTTAATTAATTGCATTTATCCTCAGATAAAAGTTGAGTAACTTCTCCAAAATACAAATATTTCAATAACAACCCAACACACATGATTGTAAATGTAAATACATTCCAAACGCTTGAGGCGTTTTTGAATCAAGTAACCACAGATTTCAAAATAATAACTATTTAAAAACGATTACCCTTATCGAAATCCACTTGACTTGAAGTATAAGCAATCAACTTGGCAGCCAAATCAATCTGTGCGGAGAATATGAGCCCGCTGAAATTACCAAATAAGCCACGATTGCACCGCCTGTTGCATTATTGGCCAGTTAGCCAGCCGCCGCACACAAAAGCCACGCAATCCGCAGCCGCAGCAACGAGCTCCCAATGAAAATGTTGAAACTGCAGGCGGGAGAGCTAAGGCTGGAGCTGGAGCTGGAGCTGGGAGAGTGAAAGAGAGGAGGTATCCAGCTGGGGTTGCCCAATGACATTTTGAAACCGCATTTCCAGTTGTTTACAGGGAAAACGGAGACAACAAGAAAATTGAAAAGCCCGACAAAAGCCAGGCAGCGCCAGCTGAAAGCCGTCAATGTCCGAAAAACGAAATCAATTAAATGGCACAGAGTTCGCAAAGTCGGAGCAGCATATGCAAATGAGGCTGCTGCGGGTGTCATGGGAAAACGGAACTCGAATGTCGGAATTATCGGGGTCTTGAGTTGAGACAAAGGGCAATCCAAGCGATCGGATCACAAATTGTGTGCAAATATTGGGTCTGAGCTGAGCTGATAATGATCGCAGTTTGTTTACTTGGGGCAATGGTGGCACCAATGCCGGATTATGCAACCACCAGCCACCGAAGACTGGCCAACAAGGGATCTCTTTCTTGTGAAGCCAGCGCACAGAGTCCAGAGCTCCAGCTAATTATTGCCACTATTTCGTGCGACCATTTTCAATAACCAATTTGTGACCCGCTTTCGGCCAAAAGTTTTTGAACTTGAACCAATTCGCAGTTGTGGTTTCTTAGCATTTTTTAGCCGTCTTTTGTATTTGGCCATAATGCCATTTGTCGGTTTATGGATCTCTCTGTCTCGGCAACAAGAAAGAGCCAGCTCTGAATGAGTCGCACACAGGCGAGAAAATAATTTATACATTTTTTTCCATTTCGTCGGTTTCGGTTTCGCTGAAAATGTATTGTCCATTTACATTTTAGTCAGCGTCGCGTTTTAACAAAAACAGAGCGCGTTTCTTGTGACTTTTAATTAGCAAATATTTGCAAATTACAACGATGCGTGATCCGGCGGCGTTTGCCTTGAGATCGATGGGACCTTGAACTAATTTCGATGGGAAGTCCATTAATAAATGCTGTGGATCCTCATTCAAGTGCAGAATAGGCCCACCAAAAGCAAATGCAAAAGGGTTTCTTAACAAAATAATTAATTAGACACATGGGAAGAGTTATAGTCTCGCGATTTCCCTTCACATTTGCAATTAATTGAAGAAGATTATTAAATATTATTTATATTTTGCTGAAGCTTGTTCTCTGTATACTTTATTTTATTCCAAGAGATTTTGTTAAAGACCTCTTTAATAAATATCCAATGAATTGCAAGAAATCTTTCGTTGACTTTTAAGATTCAAGGGGAATTACCAGGCTGAAGTTGAATCATTTTACTAATATTATAATATCTAAATAAGATGGGGGTTTCTGGATCAAGTGACAAAGCATGAATTTACACAAATTATAATTGTAGATGATATAAAAGCATTAATACAACACAACTGATAATGAAAAACAAAATGTTGCTAACCAAATGTTGCGAGAAACATGCTTAGCAACACCCAGTGCGGACGTCGACAATTGATGTTGATTAGGTTCAGCTTGAACCTTTATTTTCCAATAACTCCACTGTTATTCACTCAATATTACGGAAATGTAAGAAATCACTGACACATCTTAAATTTGGTATATTAGCAGTGGGTATACGAAATAAAATTGTAAACTTTGACTCCAAGAAAAATACCTCATCCCTAGTGAAAATTAAATACAATATAAAACACATCACATACTCAAATAAATTAATAATTATTTCTCCCACAGCTTCAACAATCCATGCCCAGCGCTTGATCGCATCACCAGAGCAACAGCAACAGTCAGAGATGAAGGAAACCAAAATGCTGAAGGATCAGGGAGATGGCGCCCTACCGGAGTCCCTGCTCAAGATTGCCAAACGGGAGCTGCGCGAGGATCGGTGCACTCGGGAACAGAGCCTGGAGCAGCTGCGTAACTGGGTGGCCAAGAACGAGGATCTGCAGAATGTTCGCTGCGACGATACCTTCCTGTTGCGCTTCCTGCGTGCGAAGAAGTTCAGCGTTCCGATGGCGGAGCAAACGCTACTCAAGTACCTAAACATCCGGCGAACATTCCCGCACATGAGCACTCAGCTGGACTATCTGGAACCACGCCTGGGCGACCTCATTGACCAGGGCTACATCTTTGCTGTACCCCAGCGGGACAAGCACGGACGCCGCGTGGTGGTCATCAATGCCAAGGGCCTCAATCCGAAAATCCACACCAGCTGTGACCAGGCCAAGGCGCATTTCCTCACCTACGAGTGCCTGATGGAGGACCAGGAGACACAGATCACCGGACTGACGCATGTCGGCGACTTCTCCGGCGTGTCGACGGCCCACGTGACCAACTGGAATCCGACGGAGTTCGCCCGCATCTTCAAGTGGGGCGAACAGTCACTGCCCATGCGCCACAAGGAGATCCACCTCATCAACGTACCCTCCACGCTCAAGTGGCTCATTGACTTTGTAAAGAACCGCGTCAGCTCCAAAATGAAGAATCGCCTCATCATCTACGGCAGCGAGAAGGAGCTTATGAAGGGCGTCGATCAGGCATGCCTGCCCTTGGAGATGGGCGGCACAGTGCCCATGCGCGAGATGATTGAGCTGTGGAAGCAGGAACTAGCCGCCAAGCGGGACCTGGTGCTCGGGCTGGACAAGAGTGTCCTGCTCTCCGACCGCGGCATCCAGCGGCGGAGCAGTTTCAACGCAGAGAAGGCAAGCAACGGTGGACCCAACTTCGTGTCACAGATCGAGTCCATCGAGGGCAGCTTTCGGAAGCTGGAATTCGATTAGCTCACCCGCTCTAGTTTTAGTTCATAGTCCGTAGTCTTAGGCATCAATTCATCCAGTTAACCCAATGCGCAACGCTTCGCAGGTCCCCCGATCCTGATTTCGCTTCCGATCCAGGCCAAAGATCCGTAGCCAGATCCCGGGGATCCCCGCTTCGCTTCTCGGTGGCACTCGCTTTACTCATCCTGCGCTTCTTTGTATTCAGTTTGTTCGTTTGGCGTACAATAAACGAGAGGAATAGTTTGGAACCTTCCATACCGTCCAGTCTCTTATTCTCACTTGATCCTCCGGCGGCCTGCATAGCGCGGCCAATGCTCCAGCTCCCGCTGCACTGCCTCCGCATCGGTATCGAGCACGTAGAGCTGGTAGTCGGTTTGCAGTCTGTGTCGCTTCAAGGATTCCAGAATCAAGGCCTGGGCCGATCTTAACTGACAGTTGCTCGGTGACCTCTGACTGAAGTTGCCCACAAAGGCCATCACCAGAGAGCTATTCTGTGGCAGATCTCCTGGGTAACTGCTCTCGTATCCCCATCCTCGGGCCTCGAACGCCTGGCAGTCACCCGCGATCAAGAAGTTGTACGGCAGCTCCTCCACGCGGGTTCCCTATTGGAGATTCGGTTTCAAAATGGGTTCGATTTCAGCACAGCGGAAAGGACTCACCTGCAACCTGAGTAGCAGCTCTGGGCAATCCTCCAGACATCCTTCACTGGCCGTGTGGGTAAAGAATACGGCAGCAACTCTCTGGGGATCCAGCAAAGTGCATCGGCTTCGCAGATCCATATCCGACCATATATCATGCTCGATGAGGCTGAGCCGATAGCCAAAGTCCGGCTCATGCGCTGAAAGCAATGAGGAGAGGTGATTCAGCTAATAATATTTCTTTGTTGCTTCATTAAATGGGAAAATGTGGGAAACGAATCATTTAAAGGCAAGTGCAGTGTGTATAAATATGAGAAAAAGAGTTCTGAAAACTTTTCTACAAGTAACTTAATTTTTTTAGTATTCAATCAAAACATAATCCGCTCCAGAAAACACTTAACTATGTCAAGTCAATTGGGTTCTGAGAATAAAATATATACAAACTTTATTTATTGAAAGAGAGGTTTCTGTTTGTATAATCACACTTAAAAAGCTTAAAATTAGTTTTTTTAATTCACGAGATTATATTTATATAAACTTTACCATTTAACAAAAGAGAATCTAGGGAAACTCGTGATGTTTGGGCATTGTTCAAGTACACCTCGATCATTGGGTACTTCCGCCTGTGCTTACATGCTCACACAAGCTGCTCTTATCATAAGTCGCCTAGCTTGCTCGAATTTATTTAAACAAAAACGAACATCAGCTGGAAAACTCACTTTGTCGCCAGAGCAAATACACGGCCAGCACCAGGGAGGAGGCACACATGAGCAGCAGTCCCACGGACCGCCAATTGAGGCAGTCTTTTGTCAGAGTCGAGCTGCTGGAGGTGGAGGTCGACGCGGTGGTTCTTAGCAGCGGAGTGGTTTCGCTTGCATCGCACTCCTCGTGGACCTGAACGTTGATATCCTCGACGGAGCTGAAGCTACCATGTGAGGTCTTAGAGATGGCATCGGCGTCCGGAGAGGGGCTGCGGCGCGTGGCTGTCGTAGCGAAATATAGAGCAAACAATACATGATGGAGCTTAGCCAAGATAAAAGAGTGCAGATGATTAGCCAAGCGGCACAGTTTATCCAGGCTGGTCTGGTCTTGGTTCTCATAGTACTTGTTGATGGCGCGCAGACTGTGAGCGCTGACAAACATCTTGGCGTCTTGCCACCGAATCTCTCTCTGGGATATCCGAAGAGATGCCGTCTGGGCCTTAGGCTTTATCTAATCGGCGCTCCTCGTTATCTATTCGCGGTCTGGCTTACCCATTCGCACGGCTATATGGCTGGAGTCCATGGCTGAGTTGATCGGATCTTCTGCGCTCAGTCAAGGTGGTGCAACGGAGTGGGTCAATCAGATTTTTACTGGATTGCACTGGAAAGCACCACCCGATCGATTTGATGCGGTGCCAGCGGCCTGCATAATGCGACTGAGAGAAGAACAAGGGAAAGAGCGCAAGATCGCCCGCATGACGTGCGCAACATTGCCATAAATCCGATCCCAGTATGCTCTCTTATCAGGTTCTCTTCGCCGAAAGACGGATTAACATTCGCATTGCGTTTATTTTCTCCCTTGGCTTTCTGATATTTGTATCTTCAACTAGACTCTAAATAACAATCATTAATGGGATTTCTATTATACACAGAATTTGACGTTGCTTCATTTTCAGTGCTAGCCAGCTCCGGAACAGTGACTAGATCCTGCTCCACCCTGCTCCACCCTACCGCAGGCCGTCATCGAACCGTAATAAGTTAGGAGGACATGCAGTCACAGACACACACTGGCATGGACACGGGACAAGAACAGTGACGACGACGGAAGCTGGGACACGAAACCACTTTAAAACTTCACAAGACAGAGTTGCGCTAAAATCGTTCGAAAATCGGTCGAAAATCGAAATTCTAAAAGAAATGCATTCGCTTGGTGCCTATTATCTAGACTTATTACGTATTACGCTTCCGCTCCGGCTGCAGCTGCCAAACTCGGGTTTCGGATTGCATGGATTGCTTGGATAATGGGCTGCCCCGACTTTTACTTGTATGATCGCCAGATTTGCCAGGCGCATAGGGCTGCCGAGAGAAAGGTAACGCCGCGATGCAAGTATTTGGTTTTGCAGTTGGGCGAGTAGCCCAGTATCACAGGCGAGGAGACATCCGTCAGCGGCAGCTGCTCCAGCACGGTCTCGTTGTTCTCCACCTGGAAAGGAACAAATGAGATGGAAAGGTTACTTTATCGGGATGCATGGATGGGTGCATTCTCTTCACCTGATATTGACAGCAAGGATCATAGTTCCAGGAGACCGTGTAGAGGCCGCTGCAGAAGAGCGAAAGTGCGCAGGCGGGGGCGGCAATGACGGGCCGATCGCGCCACAGCAGGCTGGCCACCAGGGACACCACGCCAGTGGCTACGGCTGTCTTGTGGAGGCAATTGCCGACCCAAATCCAGCGTCCTGAACGAAGGAACTCTGGGTTAGGCCCTTCAAGAGAGAAAATTAGAGTTGAAGTCCTCACCAGTTTCATCGCCCAGGCGCGGCGGTTCGATTATAATAAAATCCACCTTCTTCTCTAGAGCCTTGTCCAGCTCGGCCTCAAACCGTTCGTGGGCATTGGAGCTGTCGTAGACCTCACGGATGACATGGAACGTCGGCACTTTACTCGTACTGGAAAGGAGCAAAGATGTGGGACATCAATCACTGCTCACGCCTTTATCTCTGCTTGCGCAGCGAATCCAAGGTTAAGGTCAAGCAGAAGATTATGCCGCTACCACCACTGCAGTTGGATCCGCCACAGAAGCCATTGTCCGGCGCAGAAGATAAATAAAGCAAATTGCATAACCGGTACAGGTGCACGCTGAGATCCGGAACTGCACTGCTCCAGCCAGGCGCTCAAAGGTATTGCGCAATCCCACACAGCTAATTAGGCGGCCAGAATTGTCCGTAATATTTACCTTTCTATGTTTCTGCTAACCATTTTGCTAATAATTTGTTTTTTTTTTTGTTAATAAACTCAGTGTGGCCACGCTTGGAGCGCCAATTCTTTACCACTCCGGTATGATGCAGTATATACTAAAAATGTTGAATTATATCGTAAGATTATTGTATCTTTACATTTGGTAACACGGTCTGAAATTATGTTTTCCTTTCGCTAGTGTTTTTTAGTTAAAGACCATTCTGAAACATGGAATTGATTATTTCGTTAAATTTAAAATTTTTACAAAAGTAATTCATTGCATTCAACACAATCTTATAATCGTGTTCTCATCCTTCCCATCTCTAGTATACGATATTCAATATTACGATCAAAAGCAAACAGTTTTCAAGTATACAAGAAGTTTTCACCACTAAATTGAATTACAATAGTAACTCTAACTAACTAATAGCAGTTAGGCCTTGTTTTTAGCCTATATATAGTAAAAAGCTACATCCGACCGGCGTCTTATTGTCGCCACGGTGCCTGACATTTCGCCCTTTGTCCGATATGGTCTCACTGCGCACACACTCATTGAAATTGGAAAATTGAAAATGGAAAAGCATCGCTTACCGCTCCCGGAATTGCACGACGATAAACACAGACACAAACAAACAGGCAATGGCGAGAACAGCAATCGCTTCCGGCCGCCCAAGAACAAGCGTTACAGGTGCTTCCTGCCAGCGGACAACAACAATCTAAACCGCAGCCAGTCGCTGGGATCCTGCAGCGCCAACAGCTCACAGATCGCCCACGCCATCTCCTTCCGGGGTCCGGAGTGTCCCGACGCCAGCATTCTGCCATCTTCGCCCGCTTCAGCCGATTGGAGTGACCGCAGCCACTTCGAGCAGTGTTTCCAGCGACTGGCCAAGCTGGGCGAAGGCTCCTTCGGCGAAGTCTTCCAGGTGCGCGATCGTGCAGACGGCCGACTGTACGCCGTTAAGATCTCCAAACAGCTGTTTCGCGGCGAACAGTACAGGGCCGAGCGCCTTGAGGAGGTTCGCCGCTACGAGGAGTTCTCCGGTCATGAAAACTGCATTCGCTTTATCCGTGCCTGGGAGCAGTACGACAGGCTCTTCATGCAAATGGAACTATGCCGCGAGAGTCTGGAGCAGTACCTGCTGCGTTGCCAGCGAATACCCGAGGAGCGAATATGGCACATCCTGCTGGACCTGCTGCGAGGCCTGAAATCACTGCACGACCGAAATCTCATCCATCTGGACATCAAGCTGGATAACGTGCTGATCGGCGAGGACGACGAGACCTGCAAGCTGGCAGACTTTGGGCTGGTGTTCGATTTGGACAGAGCCAATAGCCAGCACGCCACTGAGGGCGATTCTCGATACATGGCGCCGGAGATCCTGCAGGGTCACTTCTCTAAGGCGGCCGATATCTTCAGTTTGGGCATCGCCATGCTAGAGCTGGCCTGCTACATGGACCTGCCAGCTAATGGGCCGCTGTGGCACGAATTGCGGCAGGGCATCCTGCCTGAAGAGTTCATTAATAGTGAGTGTACACAATGCGATTTTCGTTCCGGCGAATAAAGTTTTCCATTTTTTTTAGAAATATCCGTGGAACTGCAGACGGTAATCAAGTCAATGATGATGCCGGATCCGGCGCAGAGGCCTACGGCAGATCAACTGCTCTTGCATCCGAGGCTGCAGCGCATGCAGCAGAGGCGCAAGTCTCTGATGACCCTCGGTCATCTGGTAGGACATCCATAGGTGCACCCATTGAACTTCATTAATCTCATCCGCTCTCATTTTTGCAGTCGCGGAGCTTTCGCCGATCCCGTCGCAAGGTCTGGGGAAAAATGTGCAATTGGAAGACGGCTGCATTCCGATATCTCTTCTACTTCTTGGAGGTCCTGCATCTGTACAAGCCCATCGCCCCGCCAAAGCCCAGCATTAATATAGCGCCATCCTCTCCAACGCCCACATCAAAGCCGGCCGCGCCCCCAGGTGAGCTTACGCTTGTGGGCTCCACGCCCATTGCCAATCGCGATTGCTTCGCCTCCCATTTTCTATCCGGCGAGGACGCCCTCGAGCTGTCTCAGCATGGCACCCCGTCGGCAATGAACTCCACGCCATTGAACCATAACCAAGGAAAATCCCGACTCGACCTGCAGAAGAAGAAGTGAGTATTTTAGTTTATCAGCTCAATATATATAATGACATCTTTGTCCTTTCAGTATGGATTCGCTTGGCAAGAGTGTCCAGATGCCGGACTTCGACAGTCCGTCTTTGGGCCCGTCTTCGCCGAAGATCCTGGACACCTCCTCCTTCCGACGAAAGAAACTGTTTGCGCTGGACTACGATGATGAGTAAACGAAGGCATCGAAAGATTGAACAATATATCAGTTATGGAACAAATACCAGATACATATGGCAACCGAATATATCGTTATATATATATAGTTTAGATCTAGACGGTAGCGTTGTACGAAGTTCCCTAGAAATAGTCTTACAATTGTGTAATGTTAATGCTTCTTTAGAAGAACTTGTTGAACTTGAACTTATAATCATGTGATATATATACGAAATGCGATTTGAAATGTTAAAAGTAATAAAATACAGGTAATTGAACTAACAATATATCAATTGATTTTTGAATATATTATACAAATTAAAAGCTTATATTCCTTTGCAGGTCGCAATTTAATTATAGGATCAAATCGGAAATCGATCATAAAAAGATCAACTTTTCACATTCTTTAAATCGTTATTTACTCATAGTTTTATGATAAATTTTTCAACAAGTCAAAGCTTAAAAATATGATAACTAAGCCAAAAACTCATTAATTTTAATTTGGAAAGCTTTCCTATGCTAGTTTTTATTGTGTTAACAAATCTGTATCCTCAACTTAAAATTTTTAAGAATTAAAATTTTTGCCAATTTTTGCAAATTTTAATGATGTAACCCCTTATCAAATTTTCAAATTTTGAAAATTTTTCGAAAATTTATTTTTCAACCGGACCTGGCTAGATCGACTCAGATTTAAATGCTGATCAAGAATATATATGGTTTATAGGGTCGAAAATAGCTCCTTCACTGTGTTTTTTACTTCTGACTGAAATTAAAATCCTATTAATGGGTATTAAAATGTAAATATTTTTCTAAAATATATGGTAATTTTTGGGAAAAGTATAGCTTAAAAATTAAATAACTAAGCCAAAAAATGATTAATTTTAATTCGGAAAACAGGTTTATGCTAGTTTTTAGTAGGTTAATAAATCTGCATACTCAATTTCTGACTGAAATGAAAATCCACTTAAATGAGTATTAAAATGTAAATAGTTTTCTACAATTTTATATGATAATTTTTGGGAAAAGTATAACTTAAAAATTAAATAACTAAGCCAAAAAATGATTAATTTCAATTCGGAAAACAGGTTTATGCTAGTTTTTAGTAGGTTAATAAATCTGCATACTCAACTGAAAATTTTTAAGAATTAAAATTTTTGCCAATTTTTGCAAATTTTAATGATGTAACCCCTTATCAAATTTTCAAATTTTTAAAATTTTTCGAAAATTTATTTTTCAACCGGACCTGGCTAGATCGACTCAGATTTAAATGCTGATCAAGAATATATATGGTTTATAGGGTCGAAAATAGCTCCTTCACTGTGTTTTTTACTTCTGACAGAAATTAAAATCCTATTAATGGGTATTAAAATGTAAATATTTTTCTAAAATATATGGTAATTTTTGGGAAAAGTATAGCTTAAAAATTAAATAACTAAGCCAAAAAATGATTAATTTTAATTCGGAAAACAGGTTTATGCTAGTTTTTAGCAGGTTAATAAATCTGCATACTCAATTTCTGACTGAAATGAAAATCCACTTAAATGAGTATTAAAATGTAAATAGTTTTCTACAATTTTATATGATAATTTTTGGGAAAAGTATAGCTTAAAAATTAAATAACTAAGCCAAAAAATGATTAATTTCAATTCGGAAAACAGGTTAATGCTAGTTTTTAGTAGGTTAATAAATCTGCATACTCAACTTAAAATTTTTAAGAATTAAAATTTTTGCCAATTTTTGCAAATTTTAATGATGTAACCCCTTATCAAATTTTCAAATTTTTAAAAATTTTCGAAAATTTATTTTTCAACGGGACCTGGCTAGATCGACTCAGATTTAAATGCTGATCAAGAATATATATGGTTTATAGGGTCGAAAATAGCTCCTTCACTGTGTTTTTTACTTCTGACAGAAATTAAAATCCTATTAATGGGTATTAAAATGTAAATATTTTTCTAAAATATATGGTAATTTTTGGGAAAAGTATAGCTTAAAAATTAAATATCTAAGCCAAAAAATGATTAATTTTAATTCGGAAAACAGGTTTATGCTAGTTTTTAGCAGGTTAATAAATCTGCATACTCAATTTCTGACTGAAATGAAAATCCACTTAAATGAGTATTAAAATGTAAATAGTTTTCTACAATTTTATATGATAATTTTTGGGAAAAGTATAGCTTAAAAATTAAATAACTAAGCCAAAAAATGATTAATTTCAATTCGGAAAACAGGTTAATGCTAGTTTTTAGTAGGTTAATAAATCTGCATACTCAACTTAAAATTTTTAAGAATTAAAATTTTTGCCAATTTTTGCAAATTTTAATGATGTAACCCCTTATCAAATTTTCAAATTTTGAAAAATTTTCGAAAATTTATTTTTCAACGGGACCTGGCTAGATCGACTCAGATTTAAATGCTGATCAAGAATATATATGGTTTATAGGGTCGAAAATAGCTCCTTCACTGTGTTTTTTACTTCTGACTGAAATTAAAATCCTCTAAATTGGTATTAAAATTTAAATATTATTCTACAATTTTATATGATAATTTTTAGGAAAAGTATAGCTTAAAAATTAAATAACTAAGCCAAAAAATGATTAATTTCAATTCGGAAAACAGGTTAATGCTAGTTTTTAGTAGGTTAATAAATCTGCATACTCAACTTAAAATTTTTAAGAATTAAAATTTTTGCCAATTTTTGCAAATTTTAATGATGTAACCCCTTATCAAATTTTCAAATTTTGAAAAATTTTCGAAAATTTATTTTTCAACGGGACCTGGCTAGATCGACTCAGATTTAAATGCTAATCAAGAATATATATGGTTTATAGGGTCGAAAATATCTCCTTCATTGTGTTTTTTACTTCTGACAGAAATTAAAATTCTATTAATGGGTATTAAAATGTAAATATTTTTCTAAAATATATGGTAATTTTTGGGAAAAGTATAGCTTAAAAATTAAATAACTAAGCCAAAAAATGATTAATTTCAATTCGGAAAACAGGTTTATGCTAGTTTTTAGTAGGTTAATAAATCTGCATACTCAATTTCTGACTGAAATTAAAATCCTCTAAATGGGTATTAAAGTTTAAATATTACTCTACAATTTTATATGATAATTTTTAGGAAAAGTATAGCTTAAAAATTAAATAACTAAGCCAAAAAATGATTAATTTCAATTCGGAAAACAGGTTTATGCTAGTTTTTAGCAGGTTAATAAATCTGCATACTCAATTTCTGACTGAAATGAAAATCCACTTAAATGAGTATTAAAATGTAAATAGTTTTCTACAATTTTATATGATAATTTTTGGGAAAAGTATAGCTTACAAATTAAATAACTAAGCCAAAAAATGATTAATTTTAATTCGGAAAACAGGTTTATGCTAGTTTTTAGTAGGTTAATAAATCTGCATACTCAATTTCTGACTGAAATGAAAATCCACTTAAATGAGTATTAAAATGTAAATAGTTTTCTACAATTTTATATGATTATTTTTGGGAAAAGTATAGCTTAAAAATTAAATAACTAAGCCAAAAAATGATTAATTTCAATTCGGAAAACAGGTTAATGCTAGTTTTTAGTAGGTTAATAAATCTGCATACTCAACTTAAAATTTTTAAGAATTAAAATTTTTGCCAATTTTTGCAAATTTTAATGATGTAACCCCTTATCAAATTTTCAAATTTTTAAAAATTTTCGAAAATTTATTTTTCAACGGGACCTGGCTAGATCGACTCAGATTTAAATGCTGATCAAGAATATATATGGTTTATAGGGTCGAAAATAGCTCCTTCACTGTGTTTTTTACTTCTGACTGAAATTAAAATCCTCTAAATTGGTATTAAAATTTAAATATTATTCTACAATTTTATATGATTATTTTTGGGAAAAGTATAACTTAAAAATTAAATAACTAAGCCAAAAAATGATTAATTTCAATTCGGAAAACAGGTTTATGCTAGTTTTTAGTAGGTTAATAAATCTGCATACTCAACTGGAAATTTTTAAGAATTAAAATTTTTGCCAATTTTTGCAAATTTTAATGATGTAACCCCTTATCAAATTTTCAAATTTTAAAATTTTTCGAAAATTTATTTTTCAACGGGACCTGGCTAGATCGACTCAGATTTAAATGCTGATCAAGAATATATATGGTTTATAGGGTCGAAAATAGCTCCTTCACTGTGTTTTTTACTTCTGACTGAAATTAAAATCCTCTAAATTGGTATTAAAATTTAAATATTATTCTACAATTTTATATGATAATTTTTGGGAAAAGTATAACTTAAAAATTAAATAACTAAGCCAAAAAATGATTAATTTCAATTCGGAAAACAGGTTTATGCTAGTTTTTAGTAGGTTAATAAATCTGCATACTCAACTGAAAATTTTTAAGAATTAAAATTTTTGCCAATTTTTGCAAATTTTAATGATGTAACCCCTTATCAAATTTTCAAATTTTTAAAATTTTTCGAAAATTTATTTTTCAACCGGACCTGGCTAGATCGACTCAGATTTAAATGCTGATCAAGAATATATATGGTTTATAGGGTCGAAAATAGCTCCTTCACTGTGTTTTTTACTTCTGACAGAAATTAAAATCCTATTAATGGGTATTAAAATGTAAATATTTTTCTAAAATATATGGTAATTTTTGGGAAAAGTATAGCTTAAAAATTAAATAACTAAGCCAAAAAATGATTAATTTTAATTCGGAAAACAGGTTTATGCTAGTTTTTAGCAGGTTAATAAATCTGCATACTCAATTTCTGACTGAAATGAAAATCCACTTAAATGAGTATTAAAATGTAAATAGTTTTCTACAATTTTATATGATAATTTTTGGGAAAAGTATAGCTTAAAAATTAAATAACTAAGCCAAAAAATGATTAATTTCAATTCGGAAAACAGGTTAATGCTAGTTTTTAGTAGGTTAATAAATCTGCATACTCAACTTAAAATTTTTAAGAATTAAAATTTTTGCCAATTTTTGCAAATTTTAATGATGTAACCCCTTATCAAATTTTCAAATTTTTAAAAATTTTCGAAAATTTATTTTTCAACGGGACCTGGCTAGATCGACTCAGATTTAAATGCTGATCAAGAATATATATGATTTATAGGGTCGAAAATAGCTCCTTCACTGTGTTTTTTACTTCTGACAGAAATTAAAATCCTATTAATGGGTATTAAAATGTAAATATTTTTCTAAAATATATGGTAATTTTTGGGAAAAGTATAGCTTAAAAATTAAATATCTAAGCCAAAAAATGATTAATTTTAATTCGGAAAACAGGTTTATGCTAGTTTTTAGCAGGTTAATAAATCTGCATACTCAATTTCTGACTGAAATGAAAATCCACTTAAATGAGTATTAAAATGTAAATAGTTTTCTACAATTTTATATGATAATTTTTGGGAAAAGTATAGCTTAAAAATTAAATAACTAAGCCAAAAAATGATTAATTTCAATTCGGAAAACAGGTTAATGCTAGTTTTTAGTAGGTTAATAAATCTGCATACTCAACTTAAAATTTTTAAGAATTAAAATTTTTGCCAATTTTTGCAAATTTTAATGATGTAACCCCTTATCAAATTTTCAAATTTTGAAAAATTTTCGAAAATTTATTTTTCAACGGGACCTGGCTAGATCGACTCAGATTTAAATGCTGATCAAGAATATATATGGTTTATAGGGTCGAAAATAGCTCCTTCACTGTGTTTTTTACTTCTGACTGAAATTAAAATCCTCTAAATTGGTATTAAAATTTAAATATTATTCTACAATTTTATATGATAATTTTTAGGAAAAGTATAGCTTAAAAATTAAATAACTAAGCCAAAAAATGATTAATTTCAATTCGGAAAACAGGTTAATGCTAGTTTTTAGTAGGTTAATAAATCTGCATACTCAACTTAAAATTTTTAAGAATTAAAATTTTTGCCAATTTTTGCAAATTTTAATGATGTAACCCCTTATCAAATTTTCAAATTTTAAAATTTTTCGAAAATTTATTTTTCAACGGGACCTGGCTAGATCGACTCAGATTTAAATGCTGATCAAGAATATATATGGTTTATAGGGTCGAAAATAGCTCCTTCACTGTGTTTTTTACTTCTGACTGAAATTAAAATCCTCTAAATTGGTATTAAAATTTAAATATTATTCTACAATTTTATATGATAATTTTTGGGAAAAGTATAACTTAAAAATTAAATAACTAAGCCAAAAAATGATTAATTTCAATTCGGAAAACAGGTTTATGCTAGTTTTTAGTAGGTTAATAAATCTGCATACTCAACTGAAAATTTTTAAGAATTAAAATTTTTGCCAATTTTTGCAAATTTTAATGATGTAACCCCTTATCAAATTTTCAAATTTTTAAAATTTTTCGAATATTTATTTTTCAACCGGACCTGGCTAGATCGACTCAGATTTAAATGCTGATCAAGAATATATATGGTTTATAGGGTCGAAAATAGCTCCTTCACTGTGTTTTTTACTTCTGACAGAAATTAAAATCCTATTAATGGGTATTAAAATGTAAATATTTTTCTAAAATATATGGTAATTTTTGGGAAAAGTATAGCTTAAAAATTAAATAACTAAGCCAAAAAATGATTAATTTTAATTCGGAAAACAGGTTTATGCTAGTTTTTAGCAGGTTAATAAATCTGCATACTCAATTTCTGACTGAAATGAAAATCCACTTAAATGAGTATTAAAATGTAAATAGTTTTCTACAATTTTATATGATAATTTTTGGGAAAAGTATAGCTTAAAAATTAAATAACTAAGCCAAAAAATGATTAATTTCAATTCGGAAAACAGGTTAATGCTAGTTTTTAGTAGGTTAATAAATCTGCATACTCAACTTAAAATTTTTAAGAATTAAAATTTTTGCCAATTTTTGCAAATTTTAATGATGTAACCCCTTATCAAATTTTCAAATTTTTAAAAATTTTCGAAAATTTATTTTTCAACGGGACCTGGCTAGATCGACTCAGATTTAAATGCTGATCAAGAATATATATGATTTATAGGGTCGAAAATAGCTCCTTCACTGTGTTTTTTACTTCTGACAGAAATTAAAATCCTATTAATGGGTATTAAAATGTAAATATTTTTCTAAAATATATGGTAATTTTTGGGAAAAGTATAGCTTAAAAATTAAATATCTAAGCCAAAAAATGATTAATTTTAATTCGGAAAACAGGTTTATGCTAGTTTTTAGCAGGTTAATAAATCTGCATACTCAATTTCTGACTGAAATGAAAATCCACTTAAATGAGTATTAAAATGTAAATAGTTTTCTACAATTTTATATGATAATTTTTGGGAAAAGTATAGCTTAAAAATTAAATAACTAAGCCAAAAAATGATTAATTTCAATTCGGAAAACAGGTTAATGCTAGTTTTTAGTAGGTTAATAAATCTGCATACTCAACTTAAAATTTTTAAGAATTAAAATTTTTGCCAATTTTTGCAAATTTTAATGATGTAACCCCTTATCAAATTTTCAAATTTTGAAAAATTTTCGAAAATTTATTTTTCAACGGGACCTGGCTAGATCGACTCAGATTTAAATGCTGATCAAGAATATATATGGTTTATAGGGTCGAAAATAGCTCCTTCACTGTGTTTTTTACTTCTGACTGAAATTAAAATCCTCTAAATTGGTATTAAAATTTAAATATTATTCTACAATTTTATATGATAATTTTTAGGAAAAGTATAGCTTAAAAATTAAATAACTAAGCCAAAAAATGATTAATTTCAATTCGGAAAACAGGTTAATGCTAGTTTTTAGTAGGTTAATAAATCTGCATACTCAACTTAAAATTTTTAAGAATTAAAATTTTTGCCAATTTTTGCAAATTTTAATGATGTAACCCCTTATCAAATTTTCAAATTTTAAAATTTTTCGAAAATTTATTTTTCAACGGGACCTGGCTAGATCGACTCAGATTTAAATGCTGATCAAGAATATATATGGTTTATAGGGTCGAAAATAGCTCCTTCACTGTGTTTTTTACTTCTGACTGAAATTAAAATCCTCTAAATTGGTATTAAAATTTAAATATTATTCTACAATTTTATATGATAATTTTTGGGAAAAGTATAACTTAAAAATTAAATAACTAAGCCAAAAAATGATTAATTTCAATTCGGAAAACAGGTTTATGCTAGTTTTTAGTAGGTTAATAAATCTGCATACTCAACTGAAAATTTTTAAGAATTAAAATTTTTGCCAATTTTTGCAAATTTTAATGATGTAACCCCTTATCAAATTTTCAAATTTTTAAAATTTTTCGAAAATTTATTTTTCAACCGGACCTGGCTAGATCGACTCAGATTTAAATGCTGATCAAGAATATATATGGTTTATAGGGTCGAAAATAGCTCCTTCACTGTGTTTTTTACTTCTGACAGAAATTAAAATCCTATTAATGGGTATTAAAATGTAAATATTTTTCTAAAATATATGGTAATTTTTGGGAAAAGTATAGCTTAAAAATTAAATAACTAAGCCAAAAAATGATTAATTTTAATTCGGAAAACAGGTTTATGCTAGTTTTTAGCAGGTTAATAAATCTGCATACTCAATTTCTGACTGAAATGAAAATCCACTTAAATGAGTATTAAAATGTAAATAGTTTTCTACAATTTTATATGATAATTTTTGGGAAAAGTATAGCTTAAAAATTAAATAACTAAGCCAAAAAATGATTAATTTCAATTCGGAAAACAGGTTAATGCTAGTTTTTAGTAGGTTAATAAATCTGCATACTCAACTTAAAATTTTTAAGAATTAAAATTTTTGCCAATTTTTGCAAATTTTAATGATGTAACCCCTTATCAAATTTTCAAATTTTTAAAAATTTTCGAAAATTTATTTTTCAACGGGACCTGGCTAGATCGACTCAGATTTAAATGCTGATCAAGAATATATATGGTTTATAGGGTCGAAAATAGCTCCTTCACTGTGTTTTTTACTTCTGACAGAAATTAAAATCCTATTAATGGGTATTAAAATGTAAATATTTTTCTAAAATATATGGTAATTTTTGGGAAAAGTATAGCTTAAAAATTAAATATCTAAGCCAAAAAATGATTAATTTTAATTCGGAAAACAGGTTTATGCTAGTTTTTAGCAGGTTAATAAATCTGCATACTCAATTTCTGACTGAAATGAAAATCCACTTAAATGAGTATTAAAATGTAAATAGTTTTCTACAATTTTATATGATAATTTTTGGGAAAAGTATAGCTTAAAAATTAAATAACTAAGCCAAAAAATGATTAATTTCAATTCGGAAAACAGGTTAATGCTAGTTTTTAGTAGGTTAATAAATCTGCATACTCAACTTAAAATTTTTAAGAATTAAAATTTTTGCCAATTTTTGCAAATTTTAATGATGTAACCCCTTATCAAATTTTCAAATTTTGAAAAATTTTCGAAAATTTATTTTTCAACGGGACCTGGCTAGATCGACTCAGATTTAAATGCTGATCAAGAATATATATGGTTTATAGGGTCGAAAATAGCTCCTTCACTGTGTTTTTTACTTCTGACTGAAATTAAAATCCTCTAAATTGGTATTAAAATTTAAATATTATTCTACAATTTTATATGATAATTTTTAGGAAAAGTATAGCTTAAAAATTAAATAACTAAGCCAAAAAATGATTAATTTCAATTCGGAAAACAGGTTAATGCTAGTTTTTAGTAGGTTAATAAATCTGCATACTCAACTTAAAATTTTTAAGAATTAAAATTTTTGCCAATTTTTGCAAATTTTAATGATGTAACCCCTTATCAAATTTTCAAATTTTGAAAAATTTTCGAAAATTTATTTTTCAACGGGACCTGGCTAGATCGACTCAGATTTAAATGCTAATCAAGAATATATATGGTTTATAGGGTCGAAAATATCTCCTTCATTGTGTTTTTTACTTCTGACAGAAATTAAAATTCTATTAATGGGTATTAAAATGTAAATATTTTTCTAAAATATATGGTAATTTTTGGGAAAAGTATAGCTTAAAAATTAAATAACTAAGCCAAAAAATGATTAATTTCAATTCGGAAAACAGGTTTATGCTAGTTTTTAGTAGGTTAATAAATCTGCATACTCAATTTCTGACTGAAATTAAAATCCTCTAAATGGGTATTAAAGTTTAAATATTACTCTACAATTTTATATGATAATTTTTAGGAAAAGTATAGCTTAAAAATTAAATAACTAAGCCAAAAAATGATTAATTTCAATTCGGAAAACAGGTTTATGCTAGTTTTTAGGTTAGTAGTAGGTTAATAAATCTGCATACTCAACTTAAAATTTTTAAGAATTAAAATTTTTGCCAATTTTTGAAAATTTTAATGATGTAACCCCTTATCAAATTTTCAAATTTTGAAAAATTTTCAAAAAAAATTGTTTTCAACCGGACATGACTAGATCGACTCGGCTGTTGATGCTTATCAAGAATATATACGATTTATAGAGTGAAGAATTACTCCTCTGCGTTACAAGCTCCTGACTAAAATTATAATACCCTGGAAGGGTACAAATATGTATTTATTTTTTTTACTTAAATCTAAAGATATTTAAATTACAATGAACAGTTAACGACGTATACATTTATTTTTATTTACTATAAAATTTCAATTAATTATTGTAATTGAGAACGGATAAATAAATAAAATTTAACATTATAAATCATCATAAGTCCAAACCGAACATTTTTCTCGAAAAGTATGGCAACGCCACTGTCAAAAAGCAGACGGGCACTCTATAGCCGCACATGTTGCTGGTAAACAAATCACAACACTCAAACTGATTAAAAATGACCAGGAAAAAGGCTTCCAAGCAGAAAACTGAAGTCGTTTTTGACAACAAGAAGCGCATGTAAGTGAATGGGTCCGGATCCAGCATTGGTTTACTAACTCCCGTATCCTCAACGCCCCCAGAGAGTTCCTCACTGGCTTCCGGAAGCGAAAAAACGAGCGGCGGTCGCGGGCCAAGGCGGATTTGGAGAAAAACCTCAAGGAAGAGCGCAAACGGATCCGGCAAGAGGTGAAAGATGGCTTCAAGCACCTCAAGAAGTCGTATGAGCCACTCCGGGAGCTCACCGAAGACGACAAGAAGGAGGAGGGCCAGCAGGAGACATATGAGGACGAGGAGGTTGAGGTCAAGATCGTGGAGTTAACCACCAATGACCTGGCGGCGCAGCGCAACATGCTGGGCGCCAACACTGGCGAGGACAGCGAGGTCGATGAAGAGGAGCAGGCGTCGAGCGAGGACGAGGACACAGCTCGTCCCGACCGGATACCTGGTATGGACTACGATCCCAGTGCCCGCAAACGCAAAAAACAGTCCGAGGAAGACGACGAGAGGCCAAAGGCCAAGAAGACTGATCCCAACACCGAGGTAGACATCAAGAGCAAAAAGGACTTGGATCGCATTATGAAGACGAAGACGCTGAAGAAGATGCACAAGAGCAAGGTGTTCAAGCTTAAGGAGCGCCTGGACAAGAAGGTCAACCAGAAGAAGGCCAAGCGAGACCGCAATAACACCATCAAGAGCGTTCCAAAGCACCAACGGAAGCGCCTCAAGTTTGGAAAGGAGCAGCAAAAGTATCGCAAGGGCCGGATGGTCAACAAGAAGGAACTTCGGCGCAAACGGGGCGGGGGCGACTAAGTTAGCATCAGTAGTTATCGTAGTAGTTTGTTTAACGGTTTATTTACTATTACTCTAGTGTGGATCAAATAAACTGTTTAATTCCTGGCTTGTACAATAATTTTGCTAAACACGCGGCAGCGCCGGTCGTTTTCATCTCTCATTCGCTCTTTATATCCACAGTACATATATCATATACATCCAGCATGCTTTATTTTTGCGGGTTATTAACATATGGGCTATCGCTGCTTCTCGACGCTGTTCCGTAAAATTCTATAAATAAAAGGGGTCGGCGGTTGCCCCGCTAAAACTACAATCATTTTTTCATTGGGTCCTCTAGGTCTAGGTGTGAATTCTATGTACAAAGGTTTTCCGGGTTTTGTTTTAGTTGAGTCTTACAAATATAATGGGTTGCTTTATTTTCATGTTGCGCAGATTTTTAGCGGGGTAACATTTTTTTAAAATGATACATTAGAGGGTTGGGTTGAGGGTGAGGTAAGGGAACCCCTCCTTGCGTGGCCTCTCTTCTCCAACGCAAACACAATTCTGTTGAACGCAAACACGATCTCGCAATATTCTTTCTTACAACATTATCATAGGCTTAAGGTCTAAGCGGGTCATTCTGGTGAGGAAGGGAGGATTATGTGGTAGTGTGGGTTGGGGGCAACAGTTATGCTCTAGCTTATAGCTTACTTGTTCTAAGTCTATTCCTACTCCTAATATGTTCATAAGCAGTTAAAAAACGGTTACAAAACTCTTGCGAAATTGAAATCCAATAACAAATGCACATGCCGCAGTCGCTAGTCCAAGTCCTCTATCCGCATCCAGTTAGGATTGCTGCTGCTGTTGTTGTTGTGCCGTCGGTTGACGCCGGGTGTAACCGCCGCCGGCGGCTAGGTGACGTTGCAGGGCTCGCTGCTGGAACTTGGCGCTACCCTGTCCCCCAAAGCGATTGTACTTGAACTTGTTGCGCTGCTGGAAGTTCTGGCGAAAGTTTTGGTTGTAAAATCGGGGGAAGCCACCGCCACCACCGCCTCCGCCATTCTTGTGCCAGCGCTTCTGGCCCTCGTACTCCTGGAATGGATTGTAGCCGGGCGTACTGTTGCTGCTATTGCTGCCGCTACCGTTTCCCTTAGTCGATCCTCCAGACTTCACCTTTCGCTGCCGACCACGGTCCATTTCATTCTCCTCGTCGTCCTCCTGGTCCCGCTGCCGCTGCTCCCGCGCATCCACAAGCAGCTGCAGAAAATAGAATATTCATAAGTTAGGCTCGAGTTCGACCCCGCATATGCGGTAATGAAGCGTATGCAGATGAGGTAGGTGGCAGCACAACGTAACGCTGGCAAAAACACTGGGGGATGCACATTATATGGTACGAAATGGGTGAGTGGCTTACGGTTTACGGTTCACGGTGACAGGTTATCTGGCTGGCAAAACGGTAACACAGCTCGGCTGAATTTATGGCGCATCAATCAAGCGGTGAAAAATCGAAAGAACGGCCGGCCAGCAGTCAAATCATAGGCTTCAATGTACACTCGGCGGTTGCGGATGCCGATTCATCTGGCGAATTAACTAGCAATCCCTCCCTCTCGCAATGACTTTTGAAACTCCTTTTTACACTCTTAACGCTTGGCGAACGGGACACATTGAGGCGGCGTCCACGGGACGGGAACCCTCAACGGACCTAATCACAGACTATTCGTAATCGTATCGTATTGTGTGTGCCATGTGGCGATGCAGAGGGGAACATGCCTTCCACTACTGCAACAGTCTTTTACCACCGTCCGTGAGACGACCCGGATCGGGTGCGTCAACTACAGCAGCTACCGCATCTGCAATTGGGGCCGAGTCTCCACCACCGGCGATGTTGACTGCCGCCGAGCTCTTCTCCGCGACGATATCACTGCCATCCACACTGCCGTGACCAGCTATCCGTTTCGCACAAACCAACTTAAAAGGCTAAATGAATGGGGATAATGTGGAAATAAATGCAAATTACAAACAAGTTTCGTTTTAGTACATCAACTCTTCATCGCATTTCATGCAGCGAGCGACAGAAAGAAAAGCGTAGAACAGTAGTAGTTTGTTTAGATATAAGAGAACTAGACAAAGAACCAAATGTTAGTGCCAGGTCCATACAGTTGCGATCAGAGAACAATGGGCTTTGAATAATATTTACTCGCTTATGAACAAAGCTAGTTGAATAAATTAAAGGATTTTTAGTTTTCAACCTAGTTATGGGGGGAGGGGAGTCCCATACTCAGATCACAACTGTAGACATTCTTTTAGGACAAAACCCACTACAGGAAAGACTTCACCACGTTAGTGCAAACATTTAAGAATTACTTTACAGATAAAAAAGTCTATGAATCAATAGGTGTGAAAGTACTATGACTCCTAAACTTACCTCTTTCTCAAGCTCCGCGGGCTTGCCGTTCCAGCTGAGCACCGAGGAGCCGTATCCCCGATGCGATTGCTTTAGCAGCTCGTTAATTGTGCTACCATTCGCTGTGGCCTCGCTTTGGTAGCCATTCCCTATCCGTGCTGTCGGCTGCTGCGTCTTAATCGCACTGCCGTTGAGCAGCTTCTGACGCTTAGCGCCGGGAGTCGTTGGCGAATCTGCAGAGGGTTTGCTGCTGGCGAACGGATTCCGATGGCTCTTGGTTGGAGACTGGATTTGGGCGGCCGGCGCCGTCGACTTTTGCTCGTCCTCATCGTCATCTTCGTCCTCTTCATCGTCGTTTCGGGTTATCTTCCAGATACCCGTCTTCGACTTGATAACCGCCGGCGAAGGCGGTGTCTTAGGCGATGGTGGTGCTCTGTTTTGTGACTGCACTTTCTTGCCTGGATGCCAGCCGTTTGTGAGCTGGCTGCTCGGCACCGCTATTGCCGACTCCTCATCATCCCCATCGTCGTCGTCTTCGCTGTCGGCGGACCTGTGCTTGCTCAAGCTCTTGAAGATCTCGTCTATGGCGTCAGTCTTTTGTTTGCTGCTGTTAACGTGAACCGATGACGCCGCTACCGCCGAGCAACCGTTGGTGAGACCAGTGCCTGTGCCGTTGGTCTTGCTGTGACCATTGACCGGCGCCCCCGATTCATTCTCCGAATCACTCGAGTCGCAGCCACTTCGTCGCTTACGAGAACTAGGCAGTGGGGCCTCCTCCTCCTCCGAAGCAGATTCGTAGGGCACTAGACTCTTTAGGGGCGGCTTGACGGGACTGCTTTTCACTTGCACCTTCACCGGCGTCTTTGGCTTCTCCAGGCTGTCCTCCGTCATTTTAGGCATGCTCGGCAGCTGGGCTGTTAAAGGACTGGCCTTGCTCTCATCCTCGCTGTCCTCGTCGTCCGAGGATATTGGCAGGTAGTGTTGCTGATTCAATGATTTGTGGTTGCTATGGTTGTTGCTGCTGGTGGTTTTGGAGGAGGAACTTTTGTTACCATTTGCAGTGGGAGCTGGAGCCACTTCGCCTTTAGTGTGTGCCCCAACCACTGGAGACTTTGCAGAGTCTTGAAACTTGCCGGTCCCCAGCTGAAGACCGTTCTGCTGATGATGCTGCTTGAACTGAATTCCCGTTTTCTGGGCATAACCATTGCTATAACCGTTGATCCCGCCAGGCGGAAGCTGAGGACCAATAAAGCGTGTCGGCGAGGGAGATGGCGAGGAAGATACTGTAGCTGGCACTGGCAGCGGACTGTGGCCATTGGCCAGACGCAAACCATTTCCCCGACCGGCCACCGCCGGGCTGGAGCTCTGCGATAGGTCCAGTTCGTAGAACATGATGTAGGCATTTGTGTTGCATACGCTTTGCATGGCGATGGGCCGCACATAGCTGTCGTCGAAGTTGTAGTAGCTGCCTGCCTCCGTGGAGCCGATGGCCGTGTAGTGGCCGCAGTGCTGTGACACACCCAGATGGGTGACCATCGAGACGAGGCGGTATGAAAGCGGTTGGGCTTGCGCCGCCGCCGAACGGGCAGCGAATTTGCTTAAATCGATACGTGGTTTAAAGGTGATTTGCTTGGTTAGCTTGTTGCCCATCATGGAGAAGCGCTTTAACTGGATGCACAGCGTAATGGGCGCCCTCTCCAATGTGAATTGCTTGGTGGCCGATACCTGAAAGGAAAGTGTTTATGTGAATATAGACTAACACGCGCTCTGGACGCTTTACTCACCTTCTTCTTGCATCCCTCGCATTTGTAACCCATGTCCTCGAGCCGCTCTCTCGAAAAGTGGCCCTCAAAGGCCTCCTCCAGCGTGTCTGCCTTGCGAATATCGAGCAGCAGATCCTGGAAGTGTTGGAACGTGATGGACACGTGATTGCAGCTAAGACAGCGCACCTCGCTTCGAAGGTAGCCGCCAAAAATCTGCCCCAGCGGCGTAGTCTCCTTCACCAGCTGGTCCAGCTCTTTGTAATTGGGGATTCGCATCAGGTAGGCTCGTTCCATTGCCTCGACCAGGAAGCGAAGGAACTCATGCGCATCCTCCTGCCGCCCGACGACCATGTGCTTGCAGATTTGCTTCAGCTTCGAATAGATGTGGAAGGGCCGCACAGCTGACTGGTTGCCCTGGGTTGCCTGCAGCGTCTTGGCCATGGCGCAGACGACACAACAGCCGCCGGACTCGGCCACCATGCAGTTATCCAGATGGGCCTGCTCCGATACCAGCCAATTGGCCAGCGCCGGGATGTGGAGGAGCGCTTGCAGCGTCGAGTTAAGGTAACAGGTGTTACCCACATTGATCATGCCAGAACCGACCTGCCACTTGCGCTCCGATTGTTTCCATCCGATGCGAATGTTTTCGCGTGGATATAGAACTCGCTTCGGTTTAGGCAGCTCGTTGGGATTCGGATTTGTAGTCGCAGTCGCGTTCGAGTGGGCCACATGACCATGGTTGTGGCTGTGATTGGGGTGCTCCTTGCGACTCCCGCCGTTGCTGCTGTCTGTGAATGGAGAGAAATGATGGAAGGCCAGGATGAGCACGTGCCGCAAAAGGTGTATGCAGGGCGCGAGGAGCAGTTTGTAGAGCAGCCACAGGGCGAACCCGTCCACAATTATCACAGTCATAATGCATTGAGTGTGGAGACCGTTCTCCGTTCCTAGATTTTCTCGCTCGCCTCCTCCTCACTGAATGTGTTGTGCTTGGGCTACTAAAATAAAACCAGCTAGCGCGCTGCTCGCTGTGGAAACTGCTGACACACACTCGCGCACACATACAGAGCCAGGGCCTCACCTGTGTGTGTCTGATAACAGCGAATGAGGGAGCGAACGAGATGGCGAGTGGCAAGAAGAGAAGTAGCAAAACAAGGCAGACAATGCGCCGACGCGATCTATCTGGCCGTCCCGCTCGCGCCTATAGCACATGAGGCTGCAGAGTGTTGCCAACTGAATTTTTGGCGCGACCTAACAGTGGTTGTTGTAGGCGCTTCAATTTCCAGCTCCCTTTTGTACATTTTTTCGAGGCATTGACCAGACCGACCACATCTTGTTACAGCGTCCGTCGCCTTGTCTTGGCTTTGTCTCGTGTGTGTCCACTTCCTGCTCCGCCGGCCGCGACTGTGGGCGTGAATCACGCCTGCAATCGCCTTGCCTTTTGTTTTCCCTCCTCACGCCCCCATTCACACGCAGCGCAAGAAGATTGCGACGCATTTACCGAATATAAAAGAAAATAAAAAGGAAAAAACAAAAGCTAATAAAATACCGCTGGCGCAATACCCTGTGGCCATGTGTGCGGCAAAAAGAGACGGAACTATGGGGGGCCTCGTGCTTTTGTCTTTTGCCGCCGAAGCAGCGGCAGCACGTTTTTTTTCCGCCACCATGTTCTGGGTTTCCAAACTTCTGTGAATCAGAACTTGAAAGTTGTTGTTGCCACCTCTCTTCTCTCTAGCTTACTCTTTACGAGTTGTACTTGTTTTGCTTTTTCATGTTCCTTTGCATTCTGTTTACACGTACACCACCCAAGCGCAATCACTCGCACTCACACACGCACAAAAAGTACAGGTATGCTGCATACGCCGACTGCGCTGCTGCTGTCGGCATAGTGCAGGCAGACAAGAGAACAAAACTAAATGTTTGGCGGAAAAACAACACACGTGATTTCTGGAGATTTTACAAAAAAAAAATATATATATATTAAGAAAATAAACAGCGATCAGCATAAGGCATATGGAAAATTTTGCAAATACAGAATTGCTACACAAAGACGAAGCACACAACAAGACGGAGACGAAGAAAAGCAACTTTTGCTACAACTACTCTCTGCAATTCCTACTACTTCTTTTTTCTCTTCGCCTCCTCCTCTTCTTCTTGAATACTCACCATGTCCATTTGCGCCCACAACTTTGCCAGCGTTGATTTTGTTGGGGCTGCCGAAGCCGTTGCAGTTGTTGGTGGCGCCGGGATTGCTTGGCTTGATGACAATGTACTTGGATTTGAGGTTCTCCAGCACCGATTCATGGTAGTTTGGCACCTCCTCATACTCGATTTTGGCCATCAAAATGCGCTTTGCGTTAGCCACAATGTGGCTTTGAAGATTGCCGGAGTCGTCGCCGGTTTTGGCCTCGTCAGCAGCGGCCGCCGCCCTGGCCGCTCCGCCACCGCTCCCGACGCCGACGGAAACGCCGAGCGATTCTCGCAGAGCGGCATTGACGACATTTGCCGTTTCGCATACGGCCACCGACACGGGCATGGCGATGCTCCTGCTGCCGCTGGTGGTGGCGGGGATTTGTGGTGGAATCTTGGTGGGTGGGGGTGTTGGCGCCGCTGATTGAGGATATGGAGGTTGGCCGTGGCTAGCTGCAGTTCGAGCTAGCTGCTGGGCATCGGCGATCCGCTCCTTCTGCACCGCCCGCGACACGTCCTTCAAACGCCGTTCGTTGCCCGCGTTCACTTCTGACTCTCTCACTCTGCCTTTGCCCCTCGCTTTGCACACCGACTGTGTTCGCGGACCGACACTCGCACGCACACTAACGCACACGGAAACACTCTTTTTCTAGCTCTGTCGACGGCTCCGCAGTGCGATTTGTTGGCAATCTGAACATAACTATTGGTGCCTTAACGAATTAAATCAATCCGAATTATTTTCGGTTGCGGAGAGAACACATTTTGTTACGAAAAACTGGCTTTCAAAAATAATGACCCTCGTGTTTCTTCCGACTGCGGATTCTCTTTCCTCCCATATTCGTCGTTTGGGGATGCCAACTGGCGGCAAATGCGCAGTGACGCGCTAGGCAGAGTGTCGGTGCGAAACGTACTAACGCGATTAACTGCAACCCCACCATTCAGTGTTACCAGGTTATGACAACCTGTATAAGATAGATTTCGGAGCTAAATCGATCTAAATATAAAAAATTTCTGCCTTCGTGACACCTGGGCACACTAAAAGCTCGAAACGCTCAGCACAGACTGGCAACGATGGTATCGCAAGTCAATGGCGGTGCTAGATCTGGCAACACTGCTACAATACCATGGTAAACCAATTGTTGAATTAGATTTTAATTGGAAATCAGCTGAGAAATATGGCCTCCACGGGACTATTGGTCGTCTCCAATATCAAGCACTTGGGCAAATCCTTGCGTGCCATTGAGAAGTACGTGAATTCCCTGTACATTCATCTGAATGTGGCAGCGGGGTCAACGTCCACTTCGTCCACAGCTCCGCCGCCTCCGGTTTGGGGTCGCCTTATTTCTCAGCTATACGCAAACAGCAGCAGTTACGTGGGCAACCAGTTGGACCTGCGAG
This sequence comes from Drosophila bunnanda, assembly GCA_035046265.1. Classification (NCBI taxonomy): domain Eukaryota; kingdom Metazoa; phylum Arthropoda; class Insecta; order Diptera; family Drosophilidae; genus Drosophila; species Drosophila bunnanda. Next base: position 14,864,932 of record JAWNOB010000075.1, read on the forward strand.
TGCTCGTGTCCCCTCTCCGACCAGGTGCCTGTGAAGCCCCCAAGCTTCGTCAGCCCGTGGACCTGTTGTTTTCGGATGCTCACCACCCGGAGCTGTGCGAACGCCTGCGGGCACAGCTTAACATTAGCAAGCCCACCATCTTTCTGGAGGACACGCCCAGCTCCGACCTGAGTGGCCACGAGGACACCGCACAGGCTCCGAAAGTGTATCCTTCGGTTGTCCTAGGCGGCACCTTTGACCGCATCCATTTGGGGCACAAGATATTCCTCACGCAGGCGGTTTTGCGCGCCTGCAAGCGGCTTGTGGTGGGCGTGACGACTTCCGCCATGACGAAGGGTAAGCACTGCATGAGTCGGCAAAAGATTCTTATCTTAATGGCGTCTGCTATCGCTGCTGTCTGCAGGCAAGACGCTGCCGGACTTGATTTTGCCCGTGGATGAGCGTATTTCCCGGCTAAGGGAGTTCCTGACGGACATCGACAGCACGCTGCAGTACGAAATCGTGCCCATCGACGATCCCTTCGGACCCACCCAGGTGGATCCTGACCTGGATATGATTGTGGTTAGCGCAGAAACCCTGCGGGGTGGCCAAAAGGTCAACGAAATACGACAGGCGAAAAAGCTGGGTCAGCTGGAGATCTTCGTGATTGACATTGTCGAGAGCAATGTGCACGACGGCATCCATGAGACGAAGGTCAGCTCGAGTAACACTCGGATCGACCTGCTTGGCAGCCGCTGGCGTAGGCCCGAGCAACGGCCTCACCTTCCAGCGCATCCTCACATAATCGGTCTAACAGGTGGCATTGCCTCAGGCAAGAGTAAGATGGCAGAGAGGCTGGGCTCCATGGGCGCCAAGGTCATAGACTGCGACAAGGTGGCCCACGATGTCTACGAGCCAGGACAGGTTTGCTACAAGCGGATCGTTGAACATTTCGGAGTGGCCATCCTGTCGCCTGACGGCCGCATTGATCGCACCAAGCTGGGGCCCCTGGTCTTTGCCGATCCCAAGGAACTTCAGGCACTTAACGGAATCGTCTGGCCGGAACTTATCGCTGAGGTGAGTCGAAGACTAGACGTCCTGCGTTCCCAGGCTGATGTGCCACGCGTGGTGGTCTTGGAGGCTGCGGTACTGCTGCGCGCTGGCTGGGAGACCAACTGTCACGAGGTGTGGTCCATGATTGTACCGCCCGAAGAAGCCGTGCGTCGGATTGTCGAGCGCAATAACCTCAGCGAGGAGGAAGCCCGGAAGCGCCTGGCCAGCCAGGTGCCCAACCAGGAGATCGTGGCCAAGTCTCATGTGATATTCAGCTCGCAGTGGGATCACGATTTTACCCAAAAGCAGGCGGAGAAAGCCTGGAAGATGCTCACCGCGGAACTGGAGTCGACGCAGAGCAGTCGCCTCTAGAGGATCGATATTTACCTTTGTTGTATAATTTTTTATGCATTTTGTTGTACATTGCTTAGTTTTAAGTCGAAAGTTGAAGAGAAGATTGCCGGGACATAATAGGGAAACGCTGAAATTTTCTTGGGAAATCTGGATATCCTCTGTCCTAGTGGCTCTCGCCCTTCTTGCCAGCCACCCGCTTGAAGTCGTTCATCTTGGTGGTCATGATCGGGGAGCCGATGAAGCCGATGTAGTCAATCTGTGTCACGTCGCCGCCGGACTGATTGTTCTTCACAAAGATCTGGATGTTCTGCACGTTCTGAAACTTGACGTAGCGCAGATTCACGGGCACTCCGTTCTCTAGTTCCTTCTCAGCCAGACTGCACGTGGAAATATACATAGTTGTTAGTACTGGGTTCTCACAAGGGTCTGTTGGGTAACAGTAAAACTCACCTGAGATCCTGCACACTGGTCATGGACTCGGCCATGTCGAAATCTATGGTACGTGGCTGGTTAATGAATAGTTTGACATCCTTGGGGCCCAGTTGCGATGGCGCCTTAAACTTTAGGGAGTGGATCTTCACAGCTTGGTTGAAGGTGATGGACATGATCAGTTGCTCATCACAGTCGGACTGCAGATAGCCGCCGGCGGAGGCCAGGGCATGCTTCAAGCCGTGGTCGTCGGATTCGTTGAGACACTCACACTCCTGCTTCGAGATAAATGTGTTCAGCTCCATCTGGCAAGGGTTAAAAAATAATGTTAGTTTGGAAGAGATTTGGGGCTTCTTAACCTACCAGTCCCTGGCCGTAGTCTTCGCCCGCATCTTCGCCGGTGCTTGTGCCGATGTGCTCCTGGATTTTCGCCTCCAAGCCATTGATATCCGCTCCCTGGATGCGGACGATTTTGGCCCTGTTTCTGTAGAGAATGAACGTGGGCATTGCTGACACGCCCTGACCGGCTGCCGTGTCCTGGCACTTGTCCACATCCACCTTCAGGAAGATCGCTTTTGGATACTTGTTCGGCAACATCTCGAAAATGGGAGCGATCCGCTGGCAAGGACCGCACCATGTCGCTGTAAAGTCCACCACGACAAGGCGCACGCCCGCCTGCGCCAGTTCCGCTTGGAAGTGGGACTCATCGTTGATCACACGTACGGACATTACGTTATTTTTTGTTTTAAATGCGAATTTGCGAAGCGACAACAAAAAGATGACTGGCAGATGTGGAAAAAAACAACAACATTAATGTGACCGCGCTGAGCGTTTAATTCTACCACCCGGCACAGTGAAAAAATACTAAAGTACATAAATATGTTAATTTACAATGTTTTGCAATAATTACCCAGATTTTATTATTAATCCTCCTTTTTTTTTAATTTGTTTTCTTTTTTCATCATATAGAATCTTTTGACAGTACCCATTTGCACTTTGAAGTAATAATCATTTTTCCACCGGCTTCGCATAGAGTTGCCAGGCTTTCAAGTTTTTGGAACTTATTTTTAGTTCTACTATGATATATAAATTTAATTTAATTTAATTTTAAATTTTTATTGTTCATTACATTTATCTAAATATATATTTTGTAATGTTTTACAGTTACAGTTTTTCATTAACTGATATTTTTATACGAAAATTAATTTTTTCGAGAAATCAAAGTTTAAAAAACGCATAACTCATCTAAAAAAGCATTAATTTTAATTCGGAAAACAGTTTTAAGCTAGTTTTTATTGGGTTAATAAATCTGCATACTCAATTTAAAATATAAACAAATTAAATTTTTGTCAGTTTTTGACAATTTTAACGATGTAACCCCGTATAAAATTTTGAAATTTTGGAAAATTTTTATTTTTTATTTTTTTATTTTTTATGCAGACATGGCTAAATCGATTCAGATTTCAATGCTGATTACGAATATATATGGTTTTTAGGGTCGGAAATGACTTCTTCAGTGGGTTTCGACGAAAATTAAAATGTAAGGGTATACAAATGTGAATGATATTCGGAACCAGTTCTATTCATAGAAAATATTAGAGGGGCCTAATAAATTGATTTTCTTTGGTAAAGGTGACGATTTTCACGACTCACCGTACATTTTCCACAGGAAAATTACTGAGGACACGGAAAATTTCCAAAGTTAGTGTGGCCAGAGGGGCCACCGGTATTCCCGGTGAAAAACGCGGCAGGCACACTGCTACTACCTCGTGGTTTTGTTTCAGGCATTTTCATTCCCATTCGCCATTTTTAAAAAGCCACATTTGAGAGTACACCATGGCAGACGTGGAAAAGGAGCCGACTATCGCCGAGGATTTGGTGGTCACAAAGTACAAGTTGGCCGGCGAGATCGTCAACAGTGAGTTACCGGGCCGTGGCCTCTGAGGGAAAGCGGCTCCAGGCGCGCTACGTGGCGCTTACACAATTCACTCGCACAAATGCCGCTTTCCCTTTCGCCACGCGTTGATAAATCCGCCTATTTCTGGACTCTTGGTTACGTTTAATTTTAGAAACACTGAAGGCGGTGATTGGACTCTGTGTGGTGGACGCCTCCGTGCGGGAAATTTGCACCCAGGGCGACAATCTGCTCACTGAGGAGACCGGCAAAGTAAGTAATGGCCGGAAGTTTCCAGTTGCGCGAAGCCCGCTTATCGGTTGCAGTTGTCCAATGATTAAAACTTTACGCCTTTGAGGGGCGCCTTTGGTACGAGCCATGTGTCGTTCGGTCTGGCCCTCGCGGTTACCAAGCGCTCGTGGGGATTAAGTGCCCACGTGCCCGACCGGCATGTAGTGCTCCCCATTGGAATCCCGAGGATTCACAGATTATGAGATCTGAGGACACAAGAGTCGCAATTGTTGCTTTTCGCAGTGCAGAATCGTCCAACTAAGACTTTAATCCCTCCGCAGGTATACAAAAAGGAGAAGGAGCTGAAGAAGGGAATCGCCTTCCCCACCTGTCTGTCCGTCAACAACTGTGTCTGCCACTTCTCGCCATCGAAGAACGACACCGATTACACGTTAAAGGCCGGCGATGTGGTTAAAATGTAAGTGCATTTCTTATTTATAGCTTGCTGCCTGCTTAACTCATTCATCTCTTCTGCCCCACACAGCGACTTGGGGGCCCACATCGATGGCTTCATTGCAGTGGCCGCTCACACAATCGTTGTGGGAGCCAGTGCGGAGCAGAAGATCAGCGGCCGCCAGGCCGATGTCATTCTCGGCGCCTACTGGGCTGTCCAGGCTGCCTTGCGTCTGCTTAAGTCCGGAGCCAATGTAAGTTTACCACCCTTCCTATCACTGTTTGCTCCATGCAAGAAACGGATTGTCTGTCGCGATTCTCCAGCGACTGAACATCTCAACACTTGCTGAGATCAGCGGTGGCGGCTGGTTATTTGCCTTTGCCTATTATTAAGTGCTGCGGGCTCTTTGCCAGTTGTCCACATGGTTACTTTTGCTGCAGGCAACGGATTGTCTGCTGCCGAATCTCTGGCACAGTTCAGCTCAACGCCTGCAGAGAGCAGCAAGGTCTATTTCGTGAACTGAACAAGTTCGTGTCTGAGAAATGTTCGGTCTTTAAAGTTGTCCACATCCATAGAGTCTTTTAGATGGAATAGGATCTGCAGACAACGGATTGACTGTTGCTCCAACTCTTAGCACAGTTCAGCTCAACGTCTGCGAATAATAATTGTGTCAATTTCGTGAACTGAACAAGTTCGTGCTTGAGAAATGTTCTGTCTTTAAAGTTGTCCACATTAGCAAATAATTTCTGAATGCCTTTATCTAATGATTGCTTTGATAGATGATTAGGATTGGCATATTGTGCGATTATAACGAACTGTTGTGGTGGCGTCTACGTAGTGTGCCAACATCATCAAAAATAATTTGGCTTCTTAAAATAATATGCTTACTAATGCTATGCTTTTTTTTTGCACAATTACAGAACTATGCCATCACCGATGCAGTGCAACAGATCAGCGAGTCTTACAAATGCAAGCCCATTGAGGGCATGCTTAGTCATGAGTTGAAGCAGTTCAAAATCGACGGAGAGAAGACGATCATACAGAATCCCAGCGAGGCGCAGCGCAAGGAGCACGAGAAGTGTACCTTTGACACCTATGAAGTCTATGCCATTGACGTAATTGTCAGCACCGGCGAGGGAGTGGTTAGTAGATCCGACACTACTTTTTTCATACTTCCATCCTGTTCAATGATTAAGAAACACGCGCTTGAGGCTGACCAAGTTGGGCCGCGGAGTTTTTTACGACAGCGTCACGCACGCTCGGCGGGTCTTGGTTTGTAGGCCCGGCACGTGCGAACACCAAAGCCCAGCCGGCTGTTGTCCGAAGATTGCAAGATTATGAGATCTGAGAACGTCTCTCATTAGAATCCTATCTAATCCAATGCTCAGAATACGCTTGCTAAGCCCTTGTATCCATTTCGTTGAAGGGACGGGAGAAGGACACAAAGGTCTCCATCTACAAGAAGTCGGAAGAGAACTACATGCTCAAGCTGAAGGCTTCCCGTGCCCTGCTGGCAGAGGTGAAAACCAAGTACGGAAACATGCCCTTCAACATCCGCAGCTTTGAGGAGGAGACCAAGGCCCGCATGGGCGTCGTCGAGTGCGTATCGCACAAGATGATTGAACCCTTCCAGGTTCTCTACGAGAAGCCAAGTGAGTTTTACGCTATATCTTAAGTCTATGTAGGATTTAGTTATGCGCAAAACTTAATTCCGGATTTGGTACACCCTTGGGTGCTAAGTGCGGCCAGACATTTTGCAAGACCAAAACCCCAGGCATTGGCGTCTTCAGTAGTTGCTCCATATGTGGCCTCTGTCTGAACATGCCAATGCCACAACTCTTTTCAATCTCTGAATGTTTTGTCTTATTTTATGTTAATTTATGCAGACTTTAGGCTAGGTCTTTGTCAAACGGTTAGGCAAACCTGTTCACTTAAACTAACTCTTGTATTATTAAATACTGTTAACTATGTTTTTGGTTCTGTTTTTAAGCTTACTAATACATTTCCCTTTATCTTGAATTACAGGCGAGATAGTGGCGCAGTTCAAGCACACGGTCCTGCTTATGCCCAATGGCGTCAATTTGGTCACTGGCATCCCATTCGATGTGGACAGCTATGTGAGCGAGTACAGCATTGCGCAGGAAGAGCTTAAGGTAGGTTGACCTCTCTCAATAATCAAAAGTAAATACTAATGGAAAATCATTGTTTTTTAGGCTCTGGTCGCGCAGCCTCTGGGTCCCGTCAAGGGCAAGGGTAAGGGCAAGAAGGCAGCTGCTGGAGCGGCGACAAAGGTGGAATCGGCGCCGGCCGTTGAGACCAAGGCATAGACCTAGCGCAACACTAAACACCATCCCCCTCCACCAGCAAATGCTAAAAAACTACAATGTGAACAATTGCGCTGCCTACCGCTGCCGCTCCACAGATTTTTTACTATCGAATTCGTTGCGTAGACACACACACACACTCCCGTCCCTTTTGACAACCCACACGGCAACAACAATTTGAGGAGGATAGTTGTTCATCAGCCCGCAGTCCGCAGAGCCATTTCCCCGATCCTATCCATCCATTAGCAGGATGGTACCGGCCGCTCCAAATTTACCTCTTTATTTCCGTTACTATAGTAAGCTGACTTCGTCTATCGGTTTGTTCAACATCATCGCAACGAAAGCAGAAGCAAAAAGGAAAATCAAGAACTGTCGTCAAATTGTAACAATTTTAACGCTAAAATGATCTTTAAATATAATTCAAGATATATGAAACAAAAACGTTATTAACGCTGCGTAGTATGTATTAAATAAAATTAACATTTTCTATAAAACAAACCGATAAATGCCATGTTTTCCTCGGGTCAAATTGCGTTAACCAATTTGAATTGCAGACACTTGTTTTTGTTTATTTTTTTTTTAAATAAATGCACTTGACCACTTGTGTTTTTATTTGATACTTTTTAATTTAGTTTTGATGTTCACATTCACATTATACAGTTCGTTATTTAGATTTCTTGCTTTGTTTAGTTTAATTTTACAGTCTCATCTTTGAACTCTGGTATTACGAAAGTTGCAAGAATAACTTCGTGATGGTTACGTCGTCGTGTAAGAACCGCCCTAGCCTGCCCAGCTTCAGACCTATAATCCAATACAATCTACGCCAGCCATCCGGCTCCTCCTCTTTCTCCACATGCGTTAAACAAAATAAACAACAACAAAATACGCAATTGCTACGGGTAAAATATATAGAAAACACGCGACCAGCAGTTACAGCTGTCGCTGGGATGCGGATGCCAGGATCTGGGTTTTAATTGTCTGCCGTCGCTTAGGTGTACATACATGGTTTGGTGTACTCTTTACTTTGTGCTGGCGACTGTGTGTTCTATTCTAGACCACGGCTCTGGCGGCAGCCTCTCGGCCATCCTAGTTATCGACATGCACGTCCATCGGCGCCGAGGCGGTCACGTTGCTCGACTTCTCCGGTGAGTCCAGGTAGATCTTCAGAGCGCGCTCGCGGCGCTGAGAGTAGCGCGTGGTTGACACACAGCCTACGCGGTCCAAGCGTGCCTTTTCCCTGGCGTTCATCTGTCGTCGCTCCTCCAGCGTCAGTTCTCGCGCCGGCACGGTCTTATCTCTGTCCGGGAGAGGATTTGGGGTTTAGTTCTGGCTCTGACATTCCACGCACACTCTGTGGCACAAACTTACTTGTACAGGTAGATGTTGGCTGCCTGTGTAGTGTTCAACGGATACTTGTCCACGGTGACCGGCACCGAGTACCAACTGGTGGACTCGTTAACGCTCACCGCTGATATGCTTGTGCAGGGGAAATTGCTGTTCACCTGAAGGGAAAGTTTACATCTGGTTAAGATCTGGATGGGTCAGACGTCGCACCTTGTCTTACCTTCATATAGCTCAGTTTGTCCACTGTGATGTCGCTGATTTGTGATAACGAGCGTCTGATTTCGCTGTCCTCTGGAATGGAAAATGGTTTATGATGATGTGAAAGAGCATTCATTTGGTAAAAATATCTATATTTTAACAAGGTTTAATATAGCAGACAAATGATAAAGCAAGAACTTACGGTCCAAGGTGATTTCCTGGAACTTGCCAAACTCCATTTTTGCTGGACACCAACGCCGCACGAATATGGTCAGAGTATCGTCCTTGGGCTGTGGATTCACACCCTCCTCGCACTCCTGCACAATGAACTGCGAACACACAAATAAAACAGTTTTAATAATCACCCACATTAACCTGAAGCAAGATTATAATAAACTCACCTCCGCTGTGCTGGTCGAGCGCATGTCACAGTACAGGGTCTCGTCGTTGGCCAGAATCTTGATGGGACTGCGTCCGCCCTTAAGCCAGATGCGGCAGTTTTCCACCGATAGTGTTGCATACTTGGCGTCCATTCGGTGCAGCTTGGCCACCAGCTCCTGCTTGGCCTGCTCCGCGGTGGTGTTCGAATTATACACCCACTCGCAGACGCAGGGCAGCTTGGAGGTTTCGTTGTCCAGATCGCCGAGTCGCAGAAAGTGAATCTTGGCCTTAAACTCATCCGGCTGAAGAGTCTTGCCAAGCTCCACGGTCAGTGTCTCGCCCTCGGTAAGGCGGAGCAGCGAGTTGTTCTGGTTGCTGGACAGATTGCTCTCGTGCTTGCGTTGCAGCTTGAAGTAGGCGGCGGGCACTTGAATCAGCTGCTCGATATGGCGCTTGAAGGCACCCATGCGCATATGGGTGCCCACAAGCAGTTTATAGGCGCGCGTTGGTTTCCTCAGCTGCGCCTCCTCGTCTGACTGGTGGCCGGAGCTAGAACCAGTGCCCACAACATCCACACACTCTATCCGGCTGGCGTGGAAAAAGTGTTGTGTACTGCTGGGCAAGAGCAGTGGATCCAGTGAATCCGCCGCCGCATAACTGCCGTTGCCATTGCAGTAGGCGTGTACCCGCATCATGGCGTCGTGGGAGGCCGCCTCGTCCTCGGGACTGGATAGCTGCGGCGAGTGGCTGGTAGAGCTCACCTGACTGTCGCCGCCACCGCGATGTGCCAGATTATCCGACTCCACCAGGGTGCGATCCCCGTCGCTCAGGCTGCTGTCCTCCGAATTGGATTCGTGACCATGGCTGGGACTGGGCTGGGTCAGCGGCTCCAGTAGATCCCTTTTGTAGCGCCGCCAATCAGAATCATTGCTGGAGGACTCGTGACCAGGTCCCACGCCGTTCATCATGGCGGCATCCACGACATCACCACCGCTGGCAGACTGACGAAGGAACCGTGAGGTTAGAGAATATATTAGTTAATTGGAACGGGACTCGAAATCTCAATCTCTCAAACTCACCTCGACCGACTCTACGCTGGGTACTCCCAGCACTTCCAGGCTGGCTGCATCCGTGTTGGGCACGTTTAAGTAGAAGTATGTTATAGATTTGAACTGGGTGTTGGCCAGATTCTGAAGCTGCTGCAGCGCCTCGGGCGTCGGGTGCGGATCGTAGGCAACAAAGGCCTTGGGAACCGTGCCGCGCACCGTGGCAAGCAGGAACGGCTGCTCACTAATGTGCAAACGGACGGCGATGGAGCGGCGCAGGACGTCGCTGGCTTCCCGCTCCCGCGCTGCTGAGTAAACCAGGAAGGGACCGTCCATCGCCATGGTCGATAGATCTACCACAAACACATACCAGGTGATGCCGTCCGGGGCATAAGTCTCAAACTGCTGATCCTCAGCTCGGTACTCCAGCAGGAAGTCCAGGCTGTAGTTCTGTGAGGCCCGCAGCTCGGTCAGAGTCGGATCTGTGCAATTCTCAAGCGACTGGATAATAGTGTCCATCGTGGAGTTGTAGGCCACTAGTCGACATCGAGAGATCGGCGCAAATTGTTCCACGCTCAGCGTATCGTAGGCGGACATCAGCACACTGTTGATGTCGAAGCTCTGCGAGACATAGACTCGCGTGATCTTCATCTTCTTTAGCAAGGGGTTGTAAAAGTAGACTCGCGGCTTGTACAAATCCGGGAGAGCCAGGTCTGTAACTGTGATGTGCCTTCCTAGGCGTGTAACGCGAGTCTCCTCCTCCGAATGCAACTTGGGCAGCAGCGTCTTGATGTGCTCCGGAAAATCGGCCACCTTGGCGACCTGCTCGTTCCGCTTGGCGTCCACCTGGCGGTACATTAGCATGTAGGCGTTAGTGCTCGAGGTGTAAGCACTAGAGTAGTAACTGCCATTGGGTCCGCCGAAAGAACGCTGGATGTCCTCCTGCGTGATCTGTGGGCAGGCAGACGATTATAGGATTAGATTGGAGGTAGCAGGGGGAATCAGGAAAAGAACCTACGGTGGAAACATTCTGATCGTTGAAGCAGAACCACTCGTTGCTATCGAAATCCTTGATATAGGCATAGTAGTGGCCACCCGAGGCGCTGCCCGAGTGGATCATGATGGCGAACAACTCGTACATATACGGTCCGGAGCCCTGCTTGGCGCTCTTGCTGGTGCTACTACTCATGTCGATGCCTTCGTCCTCGTCGTTCAGATCGTTCTCGTGCTGGCTGGAGCTGGCGGTGGTTACCACGCCGCTGCTCAGGTTGTCATCCTCCATGGCGGAGCCACTGTCCGCCGTGCTGCAGTCGTCCACGGTGCCGTTCATCTGCGAGCTCTGTTCGCCACTGTTGCCGCTCCGGTTAATAAAAGTGTTTAGGTTGAGCGTTTGCGGGAAGGTCACTCTGTAAAGGATTGGTATAGAAATGTGATGCATCTGGGATTTGCGCCACTTACCTGTCGTTGAGCTTGATGCGGTGCATGGTCTGGTAGTCAAAGTCGAAACGTTTTAGGTGCAGCGTAAGGACATAGGGAAAGGACTTAAAGTGCAGTCCCTTGTGAGCATCACACTTCTTCTTACACTTCTCGCACAGATACTGGTTATTGCCATCGAGCGTCTCCGGCTGAACGAAGGCACGTAAGGCCTCCTCGATGCTCCCGTAGGCCGAGCTACTGCCGAAAGGACGTACCGGCAACGGGATGTCCAGGAAGGTGTCTTCGCGCGTCTTTTCCGTATTGCATTCCAGACACTTGACATAGTCGTTCATCTTGCCCTCGTACAGGTTGGAGATGAGGTTCGCCTGCTTGGTGTTCTTGAACTTGTGCTCCAGGGCGTCGAACATGACGCGGCACAGCTCCTGTATGTCGTGCTGCTGCCATGCCTCGGTCGAGTCCCAGCCAAAGCTGCGGGTCAGATCCGTGGTCTCCACCGCCGCCTTCGGCGAGGTCTGTAGATTCAAAAAGAGCTTTTGCAGCTGATAGGGTATGTTTTTGGCCTCGTTGTCGTTGTCAAACTCCCAACGATAGAGGGCGTTCCGGAACTCGGGCGTCATGTATAGCGCTTGCAGCAAACTGTTTAGATAACAGGTCATGGCCTGGTTCACGAGTCCCACATAGCCCTTGGGGCCGCCGTTCGCATGTCGGGTCGTCTCTCCCTCCGTTTCTGTGGTGGCCGCGGCCACAAAATCGGAGGCAGTGGCCCGCTGCCATGAGGGCACATCTTCGCCGCCGTATTTACGACGATAGAAATTGGAGACAGCTGGATCATTGCCATCATCCAATCCACTCGCAGCTTGTTCCCCGTCTCCGGTCGCACATCCGTCTCCTCCGTCCATGTCGCTTGCTGGAACGCCAAAGTCGTATCCCGGGCCGAGCATCGTTGGACTTGCAGAGGCGCCAAGAGCCAGATCATCGTCCGACAACTGTTCCGCATCCGATATGAATAGCTCTGACGACGCATCCTCTGACGGAGAGATAAGATGCTGCATCTGGTCAGAGATATCTGCTTTGGTCAGGGTGTCGATGGGCTCGCTGTCCAGCTCCTTGATGGGCGACGACGGCTTGGCGGGACTTGGAGCCTCGGGAGTGGTTTCTTCAATTGCCTTAGCCTGCGTCTTCTTTGGACTCGTCTCGGATGTGGTTGCAGAGCCAGCCTCTGGAGTGCTCTTTGGACTCTCTTCGGGGCTAGCCTTGGGAGCTTCCTCTGAAGCTTGCTTTGACTTGGGAGTCTTCGTTTCTGGAGAGGACTTTGCCTTGAGAGTCTTCTCTGTGCTCGGCTCCAAGGTGGCGCTGGCTTTGGCGCTAGTCGAAGAGTCTTCGCTCGTTGTTTTTGATTTGCTCGGTGACGTTGAGCCCGACGCCGTCTTCTTCTTAATTTTCTTCTTTTCGCCGGTGGCTGGGCTTTTGGCTTTCGCCTCGTCGGACTTGGCAGTGGCCTTCTTGACCAATACCTTCTTTATGGGCAACTCGAACCGTTTGCTGACGTCGCCGTCCCAACTGCCGGAGGGTAGCAGAACCAAGTGATTTTTTAGCTGACGCTCAAAGCCATCCACATCGTACAGCAGCTGTGAGTCCAGGGCATTCAGGTTTACCTTTTACGACGGTAGATAGGTAACTATTAGTTTAGACAAGGAAACAAAGAGCACCACCACCTACCAGATCCTTGTTATCGTGAGGCTGCAGCAACAGCTCGAACTTTGCATAGGGAAACTGGGTGCCGATGAGGTCGATCACTCGCTTCACCGTATAATGTGAGCGCACCACCAGATTGATCTTCTTTTGCTCGGAGCCGGGCGTCTGGTCAAAGACCGAGACGGTGCACTGCTGCTGCTCACCGCTCTCCTTGTCCTTGTCCATGATGTCCTGGCTGCAGAGTATTCAAGCGATGGTGATGATGAAGGTCCTGTGGGATGAAATTAAAAGCGAAACGATGAGCTCTCTACACATGAATTTTGGAATACGATTAAAGCTTTTCCTGCCAAGGTAAAACAAAGGAGTTCTAGGCTATCATGACACCTTTGACGTGGCCAAGTTGCTGGTCATGGTGATGATGGGGATGATGCCTCCTCTACTTTCGGCCAGCTAAGGCAAGTAAATAAGGAAGAGCTGTTGCGAAATCTTCTTGTTTTTCGACCTCATTTGCGAATAAAGCAGCAGCCGAAAATCGAGAGGAGTCCATGCCGCCGTACCCGCTACCCCAGTCGCCGCTATTGACGTGCTCCGGGTTTGCTTTTCGCGCCTTATTTGTACGGGAATAGCGAGCCAGTTGGCATCTATATATAAGCACGTACGCCCAGCGTCCATCCTCCATCGCTCGTCGTGACTCACGCGCAGTGGAATTTTCGTAAACAAGCGAAAGAACCATTGGCCAGCTCCGGAGGATGCTACGTCTTCGATATGAGGACGGGACAGACCGTCAATGCATAAATTTTCCTACAAAATGTCACTCGCATGCTGCCGCTGATCGGAATTTCTTTGTGGGACGGGACCCGGGCTCCACATCGTAACGGAAGTGGTGGTGATTATTTGGCTTAATATCTGGCGCCAGCATTATGGCAGTGCGCAAATTGCAAGTGTTTCGCCCACAGACAAGTACATACATATATCCATAGCCAATACGGGAATATTATTCTAGAAGAATTTGGTAAGACGTTACAGATTTAAGAGAAGCAAATGTGTTAGCTCAAATCGGGAAATATATCAATATATTGCCTCGTGTTGACATTCTTCTACATTAATTAAATAATAATTAAGTGAGATATAAGTTTGCATTTAAAAAACGCAGTTTTCTAGCAAATGCTTTTTTGATTTATGGAAATTATGACATTTATCCGTGGACTTTTCTGCATTGATTTAAATGACTCTTTTATGGGGCACAATTATGCTCGAAAGAAGCGCATTTTAAACCGCCTCTGCCTGCCAATGGATTCTATATTTAAGTCCGTTCAATATATATTTGGCAATTAATTTTTCTAGATTTAATGGCGTCTAATTGAGTGTCCAATGCAATTTAAAGATTGCTTATTTACAATGTTTTTCCAATGCGAACCGAACCGAAATAACCACAAGATATACAAGATACACAAATGTAGTGGCTGCTCTCTCTCTGTATCGAAGATGCACCGCGACGGGATGTGGCGTTGTCCAAACACATGTTGGATGAAAGAGCGAGATGGGCATCCAAAAAATGCTAATACTCGTGGGGCCAGCAAGCGGCCAGAAATCAAAATAAGAAAAAACCCGTGCTGCTAAAAATAAAGACAGGCGGCGACAGCGACAAACGACAAAACAGCAGCGGACGGAAAAAGCACACACGAAAAGTCGAGGGGAGGCAGCAGGTCTTGGGAGCGCTTTTGACTACGCGTATATCTGGCTATTTGTAAATGCGAAGGTTTTCAACTAGACTCGGACTCGGCACCCGTGGATATGTATTCATCCGGCGGAATGCTGTGGCACTTTCAACACAAATCGGCAGCGGCGGCGGCAGCCCACTCAATATTTACATGATGACGATGTGGAATCTTGCGTCAAATGTTTGTGTTGGTTTCTCGGGGCATTACAGAAACCGATATCGCGAGTTATCATATAGACAGGAGAGAGAGCATCAGCGCCTGTATTCTCGCATATATTTGTGCTATTTTTGAAACTATTTGGGCAATGCGAAATCTATGATAGTTTCGATGTGGGGGCGAGATGAGAGATGGCAACTGGCTGCCGGAAATTGCACAGGATTCCTGGGGCAATCCAACAAGTCATATAATGCACACAATCTTCATTACGAAATGGTTGCTATTCTTAGAGAACTTCACTTGGAGCAGAGCCTACGCTGCTGCTGCTGCGCCCGACGTTTGGCTGAATCAGTGTGTATATGCTGGCGGGCCGTGCTCTATATGCACTGATTTTACCGTCGTCTAATAGTGCCGTGCCGTTCCCAACTAGAAGAGGAGCCGATCGCCGTCAACGCACGACATAGTTCACGCGTGTACTGGCCGACTCGGATACCGATCGCCACATTCGCTTGGCGATGCCGTTGCCGATGCCGATTCTTATACCGAAGATATCCCACCCGATCTGGCGCGATCGCTCGGCCAAGAACGTTTCTCTGCTTTCTCCGTTCCCCATGGGAATGATGCACCAGCTTGGGAGCGGGGCAAACTAAAACAACTGATAACGATTCTGGGGGGTCTATCAGTGCAAGTGCCTCCATCCTCCTCCTTTGCCGGGAAACAGCAATGCCCCGGAGCCCGAGCCCTGGTCTGAGCCCCGGGGGATTACTCAATGGATATAGTCGATGGACTCAACGTTGTCGGTGCTAGCGAAAGTGCTATTAATGTTTGCGATTTCTCTCACAGATGCCTGCCTTCTCTCCGACTGCGGGAATGAATGACTATTTATATATGAGGCTGCAATTGGCGCACTGAGACATCCTTTCCTCAGGCGCCATGACTAAGTGCTGACCACTGCTGCTGATTCTGCCGCCCCGCCGGCGTGGCGAATACGGGCAGAGTGCGACGACTCTCGTTTGCGCAACACTTTAGGGCCCTAGGTTCCAGGGGGCGGTGGGCCGTGTGCGAGGGGCGGTGCTCGTTGGGTGTTCCCCGATCGGTCAAGGCTTTGTTCCGTGATATGCGTGTTTGTGTGTGTGCGCGACCCGAAAAGTGGCCCCATCGAGTGTCCTTCAGGGCTAAAGCGGTGGCCCCACAAACTAGGCGCGTCCATATGTCGCAAATTCGAGGGGCCGCCGCCGCTGCCGACTTGTGTTTTCTTCTCTGTGCCTGTATGTGTGCTGTGTGTACCTCCCCGCGCGCAATCACTCACCTCGATGAGTGTATGTGTGTGTGTGTGAAAATACTGCAGCGTATTCCTGCGGTGCGGTGTGGTGTAGGTGTGTGTGCAGAAAACCTCCTTCCCGTGCTTTCTCACTTCCTGTCTTCCTCACGGCGTCTACGGCCAGTCGATGCGGGGTTTAAATCCGGTTAAAACGAGGGTCGACCCGACATTTTCTACAAATATTTTTTTGTTGTTCCGCTGCGGCTGTTTTGCTGGAGTTGCTTTGTAGTGTGACTGACGTCCGACGCTGCGGAAATACCAACCCTGGAGGACGCGTTTTTAGTACATGGTCGTACGGTCACACTGGTGTCGGCTTATTATTCTTCACCAGCGTCGCTAATTTAGCTATTTCCCGGCTAGACTTAGCGGTTTCAACCAGCGGCTGCGGGGAATATAACTAACTTCGGCAGGCCTTGCAGATTGCAAAACGATAATTAATAATTAATACAATATAAATGTTATTTATGTTAAAAAACAAAGGAGTAATACCTACTTTCATTTCATTCTCTATACTTATTATTTTAACAGTTTTACAATTACTTTTCTACATTCACAATTTGTAATTCCCCACTACATATAACAATAGTTTCTATGGCAGCTAAATGATATAGTCTCCCGATTTTCATAAAATTTAAATGAAGAATAATACAGAAATGCTATATCTAAAATTATATTCAAATCTGTGGAAAACTGAAAAAGTTATCTTTTTTCCTAAAAATGTTGCGCTCGTTCCTATGGCAGCTATATGTATGTGTAGTCGTCAGATCCGAGCCATTCCCACTTATAACTAACTGCAAAGTTACATTCAGATTCGGACAGACTGACAGGCGGATATGGCTAGATCGACTCGGTTGTTGATGCTGATCAAGAATATATATACCTTATAGGGTCGGAGATGACTCCTTCATTTTTCCCATACAAATTGCGTGTCAGTGAGCCATGTTACGAACCCACGACTCGAAGGGCTAGCCGAGACATAACCCAAGCCGTTGGCTCTACTTTTAGCATTGATATATCGATACTTTGAACGATGTTATTGCATTGCAAATTTTCCCGATGCAACCCTAAGTATGGAGAAACGTCGAGAAATTTCGACGGAGACAACCAGTGCTGCCAACTTTTGACCAACAAAAGAAGCTGTTTTTGACGGGAAGAATGAAGAAGAATGATTAAAAAATCCAATAAAAAGCTAAAAACCAATGTATAAAATGGCAAAAATAACAATTTATTAAGTTAATTTTTGTTATTATTTTTATTAATTTATTTTTCAATAAGATAAATATTCATAGAAGTTGACCTTTGCAAAGTTCCAAATAAACCATTTATAATTAAATTTAAGTTTTTTAATATTGCTAGTAAAAGAACACGAGGGTTTTTTAATAATTAATACTAAATAACTTATCACAAACACGTCCAGGGTGACAAGCGGTATCTATTATCTATAATTAAAGTCCCGCAAAAGTTAAAATGAAATCATACATCCAAAACAAATGAATACATAAACATAAATTGGAAGATTCATCATCTGGATTTTGGGAAACCTCGTCGTAGATCCTGCTGATTATAAATATTATTCCTTAGGATCCTCGCAAAGCAGCTCGCCTTGTTTGGCCTGCCCCGCAATTCCCTACAGTTTCCCTACCAGAATTCCCGCTTTTAAAAATTCCCGCAATTCACACATTTTTCCCGCTAAAAAAAAAAGCCAGTTTTGACGGGGAAAATAATCGAATTGGCAGCGCTGTTATCGAGAAACGTCGAGAAATTTCGACGGAGACAACAAAAATCTATATAAGGGGTGGAACGAGCGACATTGTCCATTATCAAACAAAATTTTTTCAGAGAAAGGAAAGAAAGTTGAGAGTGTGTTATTCTGCGCACAAGAAGCGTTGAAAAAACGAAGAACAATTTATTCAATCTGTGAGCAAACGTTATAAATAATTGAAAAATCTCGCAACGTAAAAGTATAAAAATCAGTGAGAGAAAAGCAACGCCCTTGTTTTTGGCCATTGGATTTGCATTTGTATTTGGATTATACGGATTCTGAGACATTTTAGGTAAGTTGTGATAGCTGGACATATTAGCATATTGTCGGGCTTGGTTTGCTTGTGTGGGAGCATCCCTCGACTCGAATCCACTCCGCTTCCAATCCCAATTCCATTCGAGAACGGCATGGCGCTCGCTAGCTACGTCACTCGCATGACAACATGGCAATAGAAGCGGACGTTGCACAACGCGCGGGGGCTTCTAGCACTTTCCACAGAACACCGAGTACCAAGCACCGAGCACCGAGCAGTGGGCATTGAAAGAGCATTCAGTATAATAATCTATTCCGTTTTCCGCTCGCTTTCAGCTGAGGCAAGATGGGCAAGGACTTCTACAAGATTCTTGGCATCGATAAGAAGGCCACCGATGACGAGATCAAGAAGGCCTACCGCAAGCTAGCTCTGAAGTACCATCCGGACAAGAACAAGAGCCCGCAGGCGGAGGAGCGCTTCAAGGAGATCGCGGAGGCGTACGAGGTGTTGTCTGACAAGAAGAAGCGCGACATTTTCGACAAATACGGCGAGGATGGACTGAAGGGCGGCACCCCCGGCCCAGATGGCAACAGCCAGCCGGGCTCCTACACCTACCAGTTCCACGGGGACCCGCGAGCCACATTCGCACAGTTCTTTGGGTCGTCGGATCCCTTCGGAGTGTTCTTCGGCGGCGGTGACAACATGTTTGGCGTCCAAGCTGGCGGCGGCAACAACGAGATCTTCATGAGTCCCGAGGACATGTTTGGCGGCGGCGCCTTCGCCGGCAATCCCATGGCCGGTACCTTCCGGTCACAATCGTTCAACGCCCAGGCGCCCAGTCGAAAGCGCCAGCAAACACAGGACCCACCCATCGAACACGACCTGTATGTCACTCTGGAGGAGGTGGACAAGGGATGCACCAAGAAGATGAAGATTTCGCGGATGGCCTCAGGCAACGCTGGACCGTACAAGGAGGAGAAGGTGCTGAGCATCACGGTGAAGCCGGGCTGGAAAGCGGGCACCAAGATCACTTTCCCCAAAGAGGGCGACTCAACGCCCAACAAGATTCCTGCGGACATCATCTTCATCATCCGGGACAAGCCGCACTCGCAGTTCAAGCGTGAGGGGAGCGATTTGCGCTACACCGCCCAGGTCAGTCTGAAGCAGGCGCTTTGCGGAGCCCCCATTACAGTGCCCACGCTGCAGGGCGACAGGATTGCGGTGAATCCTTCCGGCGAGATTCTTAAGCCCACCACCACGAGACGTATCAGTGGGCGCGGCCTGCCCTTCCCCAAAGAGCCGTCGCGGCGCGGCGATCTGCTCGTGGCCTTCGACATCAAGTTCCCCGAGACACTGCCGTCCAGCGTGCGCAACCAGATGGCGGAGCTGCTGCCGAACTAGGCGTAGGCGGGAATTTCTACTGTTATCACCTTAGTTAAGGCCTATATTTAGTTGATTTTACACGTAAGAAATTTAACAATCTAATGAAGGCGAAGACAACAGTGTGCCAAGCGAACAGCTGTATATATAGCCGAGCGAATTCAGACGCTAGATAAGATAGGGAAGAGAACACACTTGCGCGCATGTTTTGTGTTTTGGAGACTGATCGAGATTTGAACAATATTTATCCTAGAGCACCAATTCCACAACATACCCCCAAATTCAAATCTCCTTATATATTTATTTAAGACCCCCACATCCGAAAGTTAAGAAATAAAAGGTATTATAAATTGAATGTTATTAGCGGTTTTTGTAGATTGCAAGGCTGCCCAGCTCTGCGGCATTCCATGGATGATATCTTATTTGGGAAAATACACTTGTTAGCTTGCGCCGAGTAGGATACTAGTACGTTTTAGTACCAATTAATGATATGTTTAGCAATAAAGTTATTAATACAAATTTAACTAGTGTTTTAAAAACTGGGAGCTTGCCAGCAATTATTATTATTATTATTTTGTTTTTATGTTCGATGTCGAATTGGTCTTTTTTATAAAATTAACAAATTATAATGAGAAATATCTTATGTGTTTACAGATGGCTTTAAATAGTTAGGCGTCTCTGTTAATATGAATTCTTTTGGCATAGACTTTTTAATTTCGTTTATTTATGAAATTTAATAAAAAATTTTACATAAAAAATAAGAAATTTCTCAAAAATCAGAAATCATGATTTTCGAAATTCAAAGGTAAAGCATTTCTCCTTTTGGGGCGCGCACTGTAATTAGAGATGCAGAAACAAAGTTGGCACTATCGATAAATCGATTTAAATAAATGATTTAAAAATTGTTGTAGTATAAGACGTTATCGATATTCAATAATAATAAGCTAGTTTTCACACCCCGGTTAGCACCCGCGCTATTCTTATTGGAGCAGTGCCGTAGTCGCTTATAGTTATCGATATTCTATAGCGCTGTTTTTGAATTTTGTTTTAAATAACCTGCAAAAAGAAAAGGAAGATATGCCATGCCAAGTTGGTGTATTTTAAAATTTTCAAACTAAATTTAAAAAAAATTTTAAATGAAAAAAAAATAAAATAAAATTGTGAAAAATCACTAATTAATGTAGAAGGCATTAGTTTAACAAACAAACTGGGAGTTTAAGCCCTTCCTCAAATGGAAAATATACTCGAGAAATAAAACGCTTTTGATTTTATTTTTCTTTTTTAAATTTCACATTTTATTTTCATTTGTTTTTCACTTCAAAAGGATTTTGTAATTAATCATTTGTCACACATTTTCACTATCCTTATGTTGAGTGTTAAGTTTGCATTTGCAATTGTATAATCATTGTGTAATCTTTTTTTATTTTCTTACGCTTGCATATTATTCATTGTTGTTGTTTCTTGTTTTCAAAAAGTATTAACATCCATTGCATGTTCTTATATATTTTGTTTCTGTGTTGTTGTTCTTGCTGCAGCTGCTAAGTATGTTTGTTTTACAATTAAAATTGAATTTCAATGTGCTGCCACGCTGCGTGGCGCGTTCCCCATGCGGCTGCCATTGCAATGGGTTTCTGTTTTCAAATCCGCGTTGGGACCTTTATAGACTGCACTCAATATGCAATTGTGTGTGTTACCCACTGCTGCTCTGGCCGAAAGGAAGGTGTGGTAAGAGATATAACTAACAATTACGCTCGAAAACAAATCAGATATCCGATAACAATTTGTTAAAAGAGACTTCAGTGCGTCGTGTGCACACGTGAACTTAATTAAATGAGTCGAGTACATGGTTTGGCTCTCAAACATTCGTATAATAGTGACTATGTATATATATATTTAATAAAAATGCTTTAAAAATAGTCAAATGCGTACAAAAAGTTTCACGCCGCTGCGAGTGCTCGCATTCAAATGAGTGTTCACATAATTTAACTATTTCATTTCGCTAGAGTCTTCCAACTGACTGACTGCACCTCGCCTGTGGTTGGTTGGTTGGTTGGTTGGGTCTGGGTTTTTATTATTAATTAATATATTTATATTACCGCTGCCGTCGTCCTCGAACTTATATAAACCGTAAAAATATTGTTAAAACATTGTGATTCTCCTCCCATTTGGTATCCTGGTAAATTTCTCCTGGTTTGTCCCGTGTTTGATTAGCATTCATCCGGCGGATGATCTATATCATTCGACTGTTTGTATACATTTAGAATTTGTTGTTGTATTTACTCGACTTCTTAGCTATAGCTCTCTATGGTCTGTAGTTTTTATTATTTCCTGCTCATCTCCCTTCGTTTCGTTTCGTTTCGTTTCGTTTAATTAAAGTTTACCTTTGTATATTTAATTCAATTTGATTGGAAACCTAAAAAATGTTTTGATTATGTTTCGATTTGTTGCTACATGCTGGTTTTCAGGGGTAAAAAAATGAATGAGTGTGAATGCCTGTCTCTAAGTACACTGAAAAACCAAAACCGTTGACAATCAGTGCCGGGGGAACAATATTAATACGTGTACGTTTCAGCAATTGGGGGATTCTTCATTGTTCCTGAATCGAATAACATCGTCGAAGCTGCATTCACAACCAATTAATTATTATTTCATTTTCCCGTTTGGTGTGGAGTGTGGAGTTCTCTCATTGTATTTTCACTATATTATCGTATTGTTTTCGCTAATAATTTCCTCTACAAAAATGTGAAAACCATAGGTCGGTCTTGAGACATATCAAGGAAATCAGGGGTTTAGTTCTTCAATTAAATTTGGTTCTCAAAAAGGTGCCTTGTCTATGGGGGAATCGGATTGATTGGGGTTCTCCTTTGTTTAACTTTAATATAATTCGGTTTCGATTCTCGAATTCTTAAAGAGTGTGTGTGTTCCAAGTGAAGTTCTTAATTATTATTGTAATTCTGCTAGAAGGTGTTGTCTTTTTGGTTTGTGTTGCTTCTGCTTACGCTTATATATTTTCCTTTTGCTTGTTCGTTTGCATAGTTATTTTTTATAGTTTGTATTTTAATTTATTTGCCCGCATTTAACGTGTTTTTTTAGTTTTAATTGCTGCCATTATTTGTTTTTGGTTTTGCTGATTAGATTCTGGGTGTGGGGTGTGTGGGGGTGTGAGTGTGTGTCAGGGGGCATTGAGCCCAATTCGCTTGTTATTATTTTCCTTTTTGTTAGTTTACCATTTAACATTTTGACTAAATTTTTGCTATTTTCGTCTTACCATTTTCGTTTATGTGTATGTGGGCTTCATGTATTTTTTTTCAGTGTACTTCCTACGAACTAAACATTTTCATTGCTGCATTTTTATCTTGTTTTTAATTGTTTCATTACGATTACGAGTGTGTCCAGTGTGTGTGTGTGTGTGTGACTTAATTGGCTAAAATTTTCTTCATTAACCACCTTGTTTGTTTTTTGGTTTTTCCTTATTTTTTTTTTTTTGCATTTGACTTTGTTTTCTTTGCTTTGTTTTTGTTTTTATAATTTAAATTCTCTAAGCCTAAATACAATGGTTGCAATTTGTTTACGGGTCGTGTCTCCCTCCTCACGCCTGCGACAGCTTCGTCCTCTCGTCCTGTCCTCAATAAGTGTATGTATTTAAATCGAAATTACTTTCAAGTCTTTTTCAGCGACAAATGCATTTGAATTTGTTCTCGTATTTCTTAATCTGGTTTAATCTCCTTCCTTCTGCTTAGTTCATATTAAATCTGCTCAAAATCCTTCGCTTTAATTATGCTTGTATTATATGTTTTGCACTTTCAATACAATTCAATATAAATCAAAGTCTTCTCTTGGTTTTTACTTTATTATTATTCCATATAGATTTTAGGTATTCTCTTTCTAAGGGGCAACTCTCGCGGGGAGTCCTTTTCGTGATGCGAAACGTAAACGTAAAACTGACAAAAACTCTTCGATGTTTTATATCCTTTTTTAGTTAAAAATGGCAGACAGACGGACAGAGGCAGCGGGAGCTGGAGCTGGAGCTGGAAAAGGAGTAGAGACAAACCGAGCATTCTTCAACCGCATCCATTCCTGATGAATTAAATCACACAGCATCTTTATCTGCCAGGCTGAGCTTGAAAAATGCTTTCGATTTGATTTGAACTCTGAACTCTGCTGCTCCTGCTCCTGCTCCTGCTCCTGCTACTGCTCTTGCCACTGCTCCTGCTACTGCTCCTGCCACTGCTCCTGCTGCCGTTTCACTTGCCTTCATTGCTGCTCTGGTTCTCTGTTGCCGTTGCCTTACACTTGATTAGTTAAAATTGAGAAATCGAACAAAGGATCTGAAGTTTGAAGTTTGAAGTCGAAGCTGGCTGGCTAAGAGCTCTGTGCCGGCTTAGCGCTTGGCTTAGATTTGCTTGATACTAAATGTTTTCGTTTTGGTTTTGCTTTGCTTTTTCTGATTTAATTTTTCACATCGTCTTTGCGGGTTGTTGACTGTGGATCTGTGCCTAAATTTATCATGTCTCGTGGTTTCCACACCGGGGACCCTACAATAAATGAAAGAAAAGAAAAGATACAATGGAAACCATATATGAAAAAATATATGAAATATTTTTCGGTTGTTTTGCAGAACTTAATTTGTAGTTTTTCTGTTACTATTTCTTCTCTGGCTCTTCAGATAGAAAATATAGATTTAGAGAGCGAAAGAGTTAGCGAGTTAAATAGAGAGAGAGAGAGAGAGAGGGTTAGAGTGGGGAGGAGAAGCGTCTCCAGTTGGTTATATACAGATTTTCACAGGTTTAGTTT
Source organism: Drosophila bunnanda (assembly GCA_035046265.1). Taxonomy (NCBI): domain Eukaryota; kingdom Metazoa; phylum Arthropoda; class Insecta; order Diptera; family Drosophilidae; genus Drosophila; species Drosophila bunnanda. Next base: position 14,889,138 of record JAWNOB010000075.1, read on the forward strand.
AAATTGTGGCCAATTCGGGGGTTCGTTGGTTAAAGTCGACAAAACAAAGCATGCAAGCGAGGGCTGGGCTCTTCGGTTGGGAAAGTATAAGCAAAACTAATTATTGTTTAATGTTTAATGAGAACTACTTCAAGCGGGGCAGCTACTCGATATAGTTGGGCTCGGGACTTGGGCTTAGTGGGGGCGATTAACAGCTAATTCAACAACTAATACGGGTGATTAGGTTTCTTTTTTTTTTTTTTAAGGTTTTTGTTGGCGGGGAAGGTAGAGTTGTGTTGGCTAAAATGTTGACATCGCTTGGTTCACTTTTATACTCATTATTTTTTCTAGTTTTAGTTAGTTCTCAGCTTTAGTTAATCACTAAGTTAGACCGGTTAATTCCCGAATTTCTGATTAAAAGTTTTGCATTTTATGCCAACATTTTCCTTTCTGCCTCTGATGTATGCTTTTCGTGTGAGTGTTTTCTTGCTCAGTTAAGGTTCAGGTTGAGGGCTCCGATTCGTCAAATAAAATGAAAGATAGAAATTTATGTACATATAGATGCAGGGGGATAGGGGCTGGGCTTTTTCGTAATTTGTAATTTGGACAATTTTGCGGTAGAGTGGCAACAGTGGCTGTGGCTGTGGCTGTGGCAGTGGGTGAGTGGTGAAAAATTGAAATTGTTTCGCATTTTTGGTGTTGTAACCCACTTGCTAATTTCGAAATTAGTTTTCCAGATGCATAAAGTCAAAGAGAGTGATTCAAAACGATGGATAAAGTTGGTGCATAGATGAGAGTTTCATAAAATTCAATTTGGTTTCATTTTATTTCAGTTTGCACACAAAAAAACTAGTTGAAAATGAAATTTCTGGCGAATAATTGCGTTTTCATATACATAAATATTTCTGTGTCGGTGTGAGATAGTGTTCTTTTTAAAAAAATGCCGAATAAATTCTGGGGAATCTGGATTCTGGAGAGGAGGATGGTGGCTGGTTGGTGTGGGGCACGTGTGTGTAACCATAAGACATATATATAAGTATATATATAGTTAGTTAAATATATATAGAGATCGAATATAATGGACATGGCGCTCTTTCGGCTCGGCATGGCATTCAACAAGATTCTTTTTGGCATAGATCTCTGGCACACTCTCTATATAGTGGTTAGTCATTGAGAAAATGCAAAACGTTCATCAAATCGAAATGGAAATACGCTAAGTTCATAGATCTCACTGGTTACTTTGGCTAGTTATCAGGTAATAATCAAGCGATGCCAACTAATAATATCAAGTGTTTGTAACAGACACAACAGATACACAGAAACGCCAAAGACAATATAAAGAATAAGATGTGTAACGTCCATACATATATCTGGATTGCTGATGAATTTCACGCCCTCTCACTGGCACAAAATAGTATTAGTAAATATAATTCACATGGCGTTACGCATCTTGTAAATTATACTGTCTTTGGATACACGCTACGAAGAGATGCACGCACACAAAGGCTCCGGCTCCGGCTCCGTTTCCGTTTCCTTTTCCGGCTCCGGAAATGGGAAATAAAACCTAAATTCTGGAACTCCGACCTACTACAACTATATATATCTAACTGAATCAATATGGGACTTTGGATTTTAGTTATCTTTGAGATAATTTGCGTGTATAGACAAAATGAAATATCACCCGTTTAATTGTTTAATTACTAATTCAATCCAAGTACCCAACGTCCTAGGTCGTCATCGTCGTTCGCCTAATTACAAATGAATATTGCACTTACCTGCTAAGCAACTACTAAACAAATACAGATGCATAACTAATTTAGGGGGACAGGGGGTTGCAAGTCTTAGGGGCTGGACTCTCGAGGGCGGTGCCTGGTGGGGGGATGGGCCAGGAAATCGACGCATAAACTGCTCTGGTTTCCGTTCCTTGTCGCTGCTGTCCGGCTCTTATTTATTTGTGTGTATTTGATGCACTTATTTGTTTATGTTTACATATACTTTCCATACGCCATTTCGATAATTGCATTTCAATTGCTTTAGTTTGCTGCAGTTTAGTTTAGTTCAATTTAGTTTAGTGCTTTGAGCTTAGAGGCTCTCGCCGCTTTAGTTTGGTTTAGTTTTTACGCTTAGTTTTGTTGATTTTTCGATTATTTGCTCAGTGGATTGCGAGGGTGTGTGTGTGTTTCGTTTGTGTGTGTGTGTGTGGATTACCGGTTAAATTTGATATTTGTTTTAGCTTTACTGTTACTCTTAAATGTTTCGCTGTCTGCGGTCTCCGCTTATCGCTTATCCCTATTTAGTTTGCCTTTATTTTTGCATATTTTGTTTCGAGTTTTCCCGTTTTCCATTTAGTTTAACATTTATGCTGTATGTATGTATATGCTGCTGTATAATATATGTATATATTTAGTATGTATATTCCATATTTACGATGTATACTTTGATTTTTGAGAGCGTTTTTCCATTTGATTCCATTGTTTTTTGTTTTGATTTTGCTGCTGCTGTGAAGCCCAGTGTAAACTGTGAACTGTAAACGTTTCCTTTGAAGCTTAAACTTATTTATTTACGTTATTCCGACTATGTTTCGCTTTTTGGCTTGTTTAATACTTTTGCTTTGAATTCTCGTTACAACAACCTGAAATTTTTTGGTTTAACCCCAACCACGTCGTTTGCTATTTAGTCGAGAGTTTCGAAGGGGGGAAGATGTCGGCTCATCCACGAGGGATGACGAGTTTCAGGGGTTTTCCTGGTTTTCCTGGTTTCCCTGGTTTCCCTGTTGGCTACCTAGGTGTACATACATATATAATTTGATTACCCATTTACTGAACATTGAGGTACGACTTACGATTATCATTCTCTCCGAATACATGTCCGACTTGCATTCGCTTTATTGTGTTTACTGATTTAATTGGAATTTTGATTTTGCTGGAATATGAGTGTGTGTCTATGGGTGTGGAATGAAAACGCTGGAAGAACCGATGCGGAAAATGTAACATTTCATTCGATTTGACCCCGCCGACTTGTATATGCATGTATATTTGTTTATATCTATATAAAAAACCTATAAAATCATACAAAAAACCATATGCATTGTATATGCAAATTATTTGTCACAACATTATTGGTACATACACACCGATGCCCTCATCGCACACAACACATCGTCTGGTGCCTGCAAATTGGCAAAATTTTCTAACTAACTAATGTTTTTTGTTTGTCTTTTTTTTAGTTCTCTAGTGATTTTTTTTTTATACTACTGTATGTAAATAACCCTCTCTTGTTAGGTATATGACATGTTAACCCACGGAGTGTCGGCACTCAACTTGTGCCAGCTCAGTTGCAGTCGCACGGATCGTAGATTGCAGATCGCAGATCTGCAGATGGTTAATCCAGAGATGGATAATTAAAAATCTTTGGGGGAAGTGACACAGTTCCTTTCCCTCGACTTTCCTTTAACTTTTCTGTATAGTTTTGCTGTTCCTGTTGCTGGCTGTCTTACTTTTTCTCGCCACTATATATGTTTCAAGTTGAGTTTGCCATTTGTTTCTCTTAGTAGTTTGCTTGAGTGCGAGTATGAATTTCAACTTTAGTTTTAGTTGCTGCCGCCGCTGCTGCTGCTGCGCTCTTCTGTTGTTTGCCCTCGTAATTACGGCACTTGAGTATTGTGTGTGCAACGCGGCGTATACGTAATATTTCTACTTGCCACCCCGAGGCGAGCGGAACTTCCGCCATTTTGTTTGTTAATGTGAACCAGCGACTGCAGGTGTGCGTATGCCGGAGTGTGGGGTGTGTTTGTAAGTATATGCCTCTAAATCACGGCGAAATGTTCGCGCTCAACTCGGCAGCAACTTAAATAATTAACTGGGAACTGGTAGCTGGAAGCTGGATGCTAGGAGCCGGGAGCTGGGAGCCGGGAGCTGGGAGCTGGGAGCTAGGGCTCGGAGAACTATGCAGTGGTGGTTATGCAACCCAGCTCCTTGCCTGCCTCGTCCTTTGATTAGTTTTCGGCATGAACTACACATCGGAGGCTAAAAGAGTGACTTACGGCTAACACTTACACAACGAGAGAGTACGCGAGTTTCGGTTTCTGTTCATGCAGAGAGTATATACTGTAGGCTAGGTCTTTGATTTCCATTTCAATCCCTTGTGTCTTGGAAGTTCGGTTCGATTAATTGGTTACTTTATATGGTTAGCGTCGTGAGTTTACGTATATCTGAGCTGAGTTTGGTTAAAATTAGTTTGTTGAGGCATTTCGGGTTCTTGTTGTTACGGTCGCTGTTATCTGTTATCTTTTATCTGTTATCTATTATCTGCATCGGGATTGGGTAGCTGCCATGGAGCTTAGACATGGATCTCGAAGTAGTCGTGGCAATCCACACAGCCGCCGGGCGCCTCAACGCTGGGGGCCCCCATCTCGGGCACGAATCCTATGCCACCAGTGGCTGTCGGCTGGGCACTGACCACCACCATTCCCACTCCGCGTGGCGTCTTCTTCCGCGTGCGACTTTGCCGCACGCGGGACTTATGCTAGGAGGGTCTCTTCTGGTACAGACAGTCGATGCATGTGGTGTATTCCGGTGCCGAGGAGCTGAGCTGGTAGCCACCGGATCCCTGGGGATCATGCTGGCAGCCGCCTCCGCCGCCGTATCCACCCATATCGGGGACATAGCTCATGTACTGGTGCTGTTGCTGTTGCTGCTGGTGATGATGCACTGGCTGGGGAGGATGCCGGGGCAGCGGATCGTATATGGGCTGCGAGAAAGTGTTCTCCGCCGACTGCGAGCGCAGTGGTCCCGAGCTGTAGACCACGTAGCTTCTTTCCGGGGACACACCATAGGTCCTGTGACCGTAGGAGCTGCTCGTGGTGGTGCTGTCCCGCGAGGTTGAGCGCTCCAGAGACTTGCTCAGCCTGCTCCTGGCACTGGTGCCGGCGCCACCGCCTCCATAGCGTCCTGTGGGAGCGGCGGCCACATAGTGATCGCTGCACGTTTGGTTGTCATACACCGGATAGTACTGATACGTTTCCTGGGCTCCCCGTGTCCTGGTGCCCGTCTCGAAGCTGCCGTGGGCGGACATGCTCCGCTTTCGGCTGCCGTGTGGCACATCCAGGTTGTGATCCGAGCCGTCGCGGCTATCGAAGCTGCTGCGCGGCGAGTGGCGCAGGCAGGTCGCCCTGTCCGGCGACAGGTGGTCCACACTGCTCCTGGGCGAGATGTGCGGCGACAGGGTCTCCACACTACACACGTGCGAGGGTCCGCCCTTCTTCAGGCAGCTCCTGTCCGGACTCTTTGACTTGGCCGGGCTGGAGGGCGGCTTGAGGATGCCCGGGGCGGGGCCACTCGTATGCTTCAGTATACCGCCGCCCTCGGAGGAACGACGTGGACTGGGAGTCCTCCTACCGCCCGAGAGCCGATCCTGGGAGTTATCCCGCGAGGAGCACACGCTCAGCCGCTTGCCCTGGTCACTCAGGCTGGTGCGAGGCGACTTGATCTTAATGATCCGCACCGGGGAGCTGCCCTGGGACTTGCAGCGATCCGGAGAGATGTATATCTGGCGCCTGCCACCCTTCACCTTGGTGGAGCCAGGACGCTCTGGGGACTTGGCCTTAAAGATCTTGTCCACCTTCTTATCGATGACAACGATGTGCGAGGCCAGCGAGCTGGTGGCTTCCTCCTCGGTCTCGTCCTCGGACCGCTCTGAGGGCCCGGTGGTGGTGCCAGTGCTGTCCGATTCGGTGGCTGGCCGGGAGCTGGGCGACTCTATGTCTACCACCACAGTCTGCTGTGTGTTCTCCACAATGGTCTGCGGTTCCGGCGACAGGCTCGAGTCATTCTGCTGCTGATCGCCAGCCTCCTCGGCCAGGTCCTGCGGATCGAAGGCCTTCTCCCGCAGGCTCTCCATGTAGGCGACGATGTCGCAGGTGCCGCTGTCGGCTAGATTCTCCTGCTCGAGGTCGCTCAGGTGCTTGTCCATGAACCGCACCGTGGCGTCCGTCTCGGTCGGGTCGCGTCGGTCGTGTTTGTCCCGTCGCTGCTTATGCATCGAGTCCCTGGCCTGGCCCGCCGGATGCTGGTGGACGACGGCCACCTGCTGGGAGGCGGCCAGTCGCTCCGCCTCGCTCTCAAAGATCTCGATCACCTCGATCTCCTGCTTGGGCGACTGTCGCGGCGATTGGCGCGGCGACTGCCGCGGCGAGGGATGCAGGCTATGGGATTGGGCATGGGTCTGGGTATGGGACTGAGACTGGGACTGGGACTGCATCTCCCGGGTATCGGAGGCGAACAAGCTACCACTACTGCCTAGACTTAAGTTAAAGGAGGCCGCCACCTGGGCGGCATGCGCCTCTGACTCCGACTCGAGCTCCGACTCGTCCGGTATGGGCTTACCTAGGTCCTTCATCAGCACCGGCTGGTAGCTGGCCGGCGGATGCGACGATTGTATCAAGCGCGCCTGGCTGCCGGTGCTGCCCACCGAGAGTGTCGAGGTGGTGCTATATCGAGCGGCAGAGTGATTCGGATGCGGATACGAGCAGAGAATGGAGAAATTGACAGGGTCAAGCAATAGTCGAGCTTACTGACGGGTCATTTGGATGTCCACTGACCAACTGGATATAATGTCATATGGGAAAGGATAACTGCATTTCCACTTTGTATTAATATAATTACTTTATCTCTTTATGGTTCAAAATGACTTCAAGGGATTATAAGATTTTTAGTTTAGTATTTAATATAGATAATATTACTTCAATTTGCAGCGAGTCCGGAAAGGCAATCAAGTTAGTAAACAGCCATTAGATCCGAAATATTATAAAAATAATTCATTGAAGTTAAGCTTAAAAAGCTGCCAAATAGCTGAGAGTTTTTATAGACGCTTTTAAATGGTATTAATTAATTAATACTTGTATTATTTAACGCAGCCTTTAAACTATTTATGGGATTATTCCAGTTAGTCAGCAGATAACCAAGTATAAAGCAAGAACTCTCTAGACTTACCTCAGCGTCAGGTGATTGGGCGTGCGACCCAAAGTGGCCTTGGGCCTGATTGTGCCCTGCTGCGAGTCCTCCTCGCCCTCGGACTTTGTCCCCGGATCGATACGCTCAATGTCGGTGCTATGGTGATGCAGATGCGGCTGCCGGATGGGCGGCGGCGGCGGCTCTCGAGGATGTGGATGGGGATGCCCGTGGGCGTGGCCCGGCTGCACCTGCTGCACGTGCTGCTGCTGCTGCTGTTGCTGCTGGGGTTCTGGGGAAGAGCAAGTGATTTCTTTATGGCGGGACGAGTGATGATGCGGGGTGCGATGAAGGAAGTTGTTAGCTAGCTTCTCGACAGGATCAAGAGGTGTTTCGCAGGGTACTCTGGGACTCAACTTACCTGCCACATCGCCCACTGTCTTGCTGCGACCGCGGAAGCCCGCCGGCTGCATCTGCTGGCCGTGGGTGTGACCGGAGGCATAGTGGACAACGCCCACGCTTGGAGGCAGGTCATCCGCCTCCTGGCTGCCCGACAAGTTGTCGTAGTCGATGTTGCCCGCCGAGTGGCGTTGTGAGCCAGACTTCTTCTTTGGCTTGCCCAGGGTGTGCGATCCATGAACAATGGTGATCTGAAAGCAGATTGATTAATAAATAAGGATATTTATATATATAAAATATATTATAGATAAACAATGTTCGATTTTACCTGCTGCTTGGGCCGCTCCAGTGTCTGTGAGTTGCCCGCATAGCCCATGCCCGGGCCCATGCCCTGGGAGGAGTGTCCGGAGACGGAGCCGGAGCTGCCGCCAAAGTTCTTCATTGGAATTGACATGTTCCGAACGCTCTCGCGTATGATCTGCCGTATGGTCTTGAGGAAGGCATTGCGGAAGTCGGCGGTGCTGTTGGACAGCACGTAGACCTTCTCGGAGCGGCGCTGCAGCTGGGAGCGCAGATGGATCAGCTCCCACAGGAAGTGCGAGTCCATGTCCTTGGCGGAGCTGGCCCGCACCTGAACCTCGGTGACGGGGATTAGCACCTGGTAGCGTATGATCTCCACCTCGTTAGTTGCATTTTTGCTCGATACGCCCTGTTAAGTATAAGAAATAATTTCAATTTCGGTATCTACTTTGAGGTTTATCTAACTTACCATTAACTTCTTCTTCTGGCGCAGCCGCTCCTTGCAGAGGAACACCACTGCTGACTTGAACACGAAGCACATGGCATGCAGCTCCAGTCCCTTCTTGATCTTGCCCAGAAAGTCGGAGATGTTCAGCCATTCGACGCCGCCATAGTACAGGAGATCTCCTAGAATTCGATTCGGTTGTTTATATATATTTAATCCTTATTCTTATTTAAGTAAAGAGGCGTTTCCTCACCTGGACTCAGGTCGATGGGCTGCTTGCAGGACTTCTGGTGCTGCCGGAACAGGTGATCGAAGATGGCGCCGTATTCCTCGTGAATGCGCTGCATCTCGTTGATGTGCTCCGCCACCTTTTCCATGCCCTTGAGTGCCTCTGCAAGGGATCAGACCGAGACGGGTTAGCAGAGAGTCCTGGGTGCTCCAACCCCGAAGCTATATATGCATACTCACCACACAGATGGACGTGCTCATCGGCCCGGGTGTCGGTAAGGTTGCGCATTTGCTGCAGCAGCAGGGGATACTTGAGGATGCGTTGAATCGGTTTGATCAGATACGACTCCAATGTGCTGCTGTGCTGCTGCTTGGGATTCCGGGCCGCCAGGAACTCCTGCAGGGCGTGGTTGCCCTCGTCTGAAGGACAATTAAGAGGGGAGAATGGTTGGTGGGAAATGCAAATTGAGACATTTGCCAAATGATTCGATTTCAATGGACGCTCGTTCGAGTTAGTGTAATTAAATGCGACGCTGGCCCATTAGAGTAGACGGCAGGCCCTGTTCCTGTTCCTGTTGCTGTCCCTGTTGCTGGCCCCCCCGAAGGAGTGCAGCACAAGGATATGCAGTTACGGCGTCGCAACGTCGACAAGAAAATGTCATTAACTTGTTCTTATTGTCAGCCGAGTAGCAGCTTTTGATAAAGGCAAAGTCAAAGCCTGTCAGCGGCAGGAGCAGGCAACACCAACAACACCCGCAGAGAAACAGGAAACAGGAACAGGAGCGGACAGGGCAGCGAGAGCGGGAGCGGGAGATGGAGATGGAGATGAAGCTCAAGCTGGAGCAGATTTACGTCTAATAGCATGTCCTTCTGGCAGCCGCCCGACAGGTCTACCTCCTACCTCCCAGCCCCCCCAGTCCGCCCCTGGATTCTCCTGCTCTTGCACGTAACGAAGGCACTTAAGTGCACTTCTTGCTATAATTAATTATCCTTTCAACTTTTTGCATAAAATTTCATGCAACAGCCGGGCGCAGGGCCCCGTCCCGCCCCGCCCCGCTCGAGTGGATGATGCTACCAGAGTTTCCAGCTCCCGGGGTGAAGGAGGAGGAGCAGGAGGAGGAGGAGGCCCTCCTCGTTACCTTGACTACGCCACTGCAGCTCAGCTCATTGATTGCAAATATTGCGCATATATTTTTTACCTTCAACGCTTTTGATTAGCTGCAACCCTGTCCCGACCCATCCGCAGACGCATCAATCAATGTGATAAGGGTGCAGGGTTGCCAGGGTTGCCCGGGATGGGAGGATGGAAGGATGGGAGGATGTTGCCGCTGCAAGGATATGTGGCAGAGAGAATGGCAGAGGAGAGCCCACCACCTCCACTTCTCCAGCTGTTTGCTCGAGTGTTTTTAAGCTTGGGACTAAGTCTAATTTAATTATGACATGTTGTCGCGCGGCAGCCTTTTATCCGGCTCACTGCAAGGCAGGCTTAGTGGGGTGGCCCCCACTGCATCTCCTTCTCCTTCTCCGGCTCTGCCCGTGCTCTTTTCATTCCCCCATCTCGGCCAGAAGTTCTGGCTGGAGCTGTGGCATAGTTTTGGGTCGCCATTTGTAAGCGTGTCATAATTCTACAAGTTTAATTAACAAAAGATACTTGACAGTTGCCGCTGCTGCCTTGGCATGAATATGAATATGCTGCCAGCACCCAGCGCGGCCCCCTTTGGCTGGGAGTTTGCCTTTAGTTTGCGGTTTCCACCGGGGCGGGGCGGGTTGTCCTCGTCGTCGTCGTCGGCATTTGCGGTTGTAATTATTCATTTAACTTGCAAATCATTTTAAAGTGAGCGAAACGCGTGAAGCAGGGGGCCACCGGGGCGTGGCACAATTGAAGCGAATAGTTTGCCAATTGTTCGCTCTGTGGGTTCAGCTCGGTTCGGTTCCGTTCGGTTCGGTTGTTTGACTTTTACAAGTTTCTTGCTCAACTCGAACTCAAATAGACTTTGACGCTTGACGCTGATTGCAATAGTTGAGGCTTACACAGACACACATGTGGTGTGTGTGTACAGTGCGTTGCGAAATGTTAATTCAGCGCCCGAAAAGGGAAACTTTTAATCACAACAATTTTTGTGCGGGGTGAAGGACCCCTCTCGGCACTCGCAGATATATCTGTTTGGGTCAAGGATGCTTCCGTATTTGCCCTCTGCATTAATTATTGCTTTATTTACATTTCATTTCCTCCACTATCTCATTTGCGAAGCAAATTAATTCGTTTATGTTAATTGCATTAACTAGTCCCTGATATTTTTGGATTTATTTTCCCGAATATTCATGAATGATAATTCGCTTAAGGTTGGGTCCTACATATTTTTAGCTCTTCGTTTAAGCCAATTAAGTTAAAGCAGCTACCGGGTCCTGTAGGCCGACTTGAAGCATTTTCAGTAGAAATTTACTTTAAATTCAACCAGAATTGTCTCAATTTGCATTCCATTTTCCATTGCTTCGCTTTAACAATGCAAATGACTATATATTCCTATTAATGGATATACCTAATTTAATTTATTTTTGCACTGAAAACGATATCAATTTAATTTGTTGCCCCAATTGAAATATGCAAATGTGAATCTCCTCGTCAAATGGTATATAGTATTTAATGTAATTTTTCCCGTATTTCCCTTATTTGATTTGTCTGGGGAAAGTGGCTGAGGCCACATAGAAATAGATTGGAGTACTTACTCGGATGCAGGACCTTCTGCGCCTTGCTGTGACTGGCACAGAACGAGGAGTACAGCTTGAAGTGATTGACGTAATACAGGAAGGCCGAGCCAATCGCAAATAGCACATTCTGCAGCAATAGAGAGTCATGATTAGAACATTTAGTAACTGAAACTGGGAATCGAAACGCACCCTGAACTGGCCACAGTGCTCGAACTTGTTAAACTCCGGCTCCAGGTCCAAGGACTCCTCCAGATTCTGCAGGAACTGGCGCTGGAATGTCACAATCTCGTGGATGTTGCCGAACAGCGCATTGATCTCGGCGTTGGAGAGGAATGTCTCGCGCTTCATGGGCTCCAGATAATGCTCCAGCAGATTGTTCAGATGCTGGAAAGGGGATATATAATATATATCAATGAAGCATAAAACGAAACGAAGCTAGCGATATACTTTTGGGGACGCCTGCGAAAATGCATAAATTAAATTAAAAAATCAACGACCGTCGCCGGCTGCCCCCACTCCGACCGATTTTGGCCACAACAATTCCCGGCGGAGTTGGCCAGCAGTTATGCTTGGTTGGTGGAAACTTTTTAGTTTCGTGCCAGTTGGCGAAAAACATGAAACAAAAAGGAGTGCACAAATACTGTAGCATAGCCACAGGCGCGCGCTTTCATTTGGAACAATACTTCCGGCAGGCAGCAGCAATGGGCGCGCCTCTGCGATGGGCGTGGCCGCAGTCCGCGGTCCGCAGATAAGACCCAGAGCCTTCGCCGTTGCCGCAGCGGCGCTTTACATAATTTCTAAATTATAATAATTATTTGTATGCTTCCTGGCCCGGGCCCAGACCACGCCAGACCATCCCAGGCCAGGCCAGGCCAGACCAGACCAGACCGGGCCAGGCCGAGAGCAAAACCAGACTTGGAGCTGGCTTAAAGCAAACAGCGGCAAGGAGAATCGACAGAATGAGAAACAGAAGCGTAGCGACACAGTTAAAGGATTAAAATTTGCATTTTTAATTGCAAGGCGGACTTTATGCCGCCCCGCTCTAATGAACACAAGTCAGTGGTCGATGCTGGGATTTGCTTTAAAGTTGGCTCTGGCTACACTGAATGCAAAAAAATGCCAGCCTGGGCATACTATTCATGAATGATTATCATAGCAGGATTACATAATGGTAATTTAAGAGATTGATAAATGTAGAATTAATAATATTAGATGATGCTACTGTCTTGTATTATTTAATGATAAAATCGTTAGCAAAATGGCTGATTTTTCTGAAAGTACTTTCAGTATTCTAATATAATAAACTATTTAATCAAATCCCTACTGTTTTATGAACTCCTTTTATGTAATTTAGAGGACTTATGCATTTTCCTGCAATTCTGGGACTTGCTTTAAAGTTGTGCCTTCCTAATTTCCTTAAAATTGCCTCAATTTCTTCTAGCTTTCTATTATAACTTATACTATATTTTGTTCACTGTACACTCACCTTAACGTAGGTGCGTTCCGTGTCCACCAGCTCCATAACGACTTTGCGCAGCTTCTCCGCATCGGTCAGTTGTCGCGATGGGGTCAAAGCCGTGGTTGACACCGATGAGGTGACCGAGCCGGTGGGGCTCGATTTGCGTGTTTCCTGGGGTGAACGACAAAATCCGGTAACCTTAACACAGGTTCACAGGTCAGGTTCAAGTTGTTGTTGTTGTTGTAACAGTGGTGTTGTGTGGTTGTTGTTGTAGTTGTTGTTGTTTTGGTGTGTTGATTGTTGCATGATGAGGAGTTGTTTCGTGACGACGAAAGGATCAAAAACCCAAAAGAAAGAAGAACAGAACGAAAAGAGATGCGAGCGCGTGAAAAGGAGACACACACAAATAAATGGCAATAAACAAAAATGAAGTTAGCCATGACAGAGATAGATACAGAATAGCGATAGTTTACAACACCCCAATCGGGGTGTGGGGGTTAAAGGGGTTGGATTTCGTGAATTAGGGGTACTAAAAAAGGTCTTTGGGCACTGGGAGGGGGTTTTCCGTTTTGCAGCAACCCGCGGCCCGCGGCCCGCGGCCACTTTAAGGAGACACCGAGACAGCTGCGGTTCTAAATGACTGTCCCGTCCTTGTCCAAGTTTACCAGCCAAAGTGTTTGTGGGTCTCAATCCCAGTCCCGAACCCAACCCCTATCCCCCACTCTGGTCCCCTCTACCATTCCCGATCCCCGTGAAGTAACTATCTGACATCCGAGGGATACGAACACCCATCCACTCGGGTCCTTGTGTGTGCGGTTACAAGCACATTTGGCACTGACAGTTGACGCTTGACGGTTGACATACACAGGGCTTACAAACGTGTGTACGATGTGTGCAACATACATTTTCACCCCCCCAAGTTTCCCAACCCCTATAGGATGACACCCCCCCTAGTTTTGCATTAAGACGTAGTGCTGGAAGCGGGCCTCCTCCTTGAGCCATCTCTTGACTTTTCTCCTATTTACTCAGCTCTTTGGAGCCCCAAACCACCTACTGTTTCGTCCCTCCTGTACTCCTCACTGGCACAGCGAAAAAACGCTGTGGGAAAAAGTGTTAAATGGAGCATTCCTGATAAATTGACTGAGCACGAGAGCAGCGGCAAATGAATTTGCATTGTAAATGCCTAAACAAATAGAACGCTAACCCCGAAAGAGGTCTTGAACTTGAAGCCAGATAGAGGGAATGAAAATGCTTGAAAAAGCCAGAAATTGCTTAGATTAGAATGAAAGCGGGCAAAGACTAAAGGTGCACAGAAAGAAGAGTTTGCCTCACAAGTAGAAATTAATAAGACCAATAAAAATATAGGTATTTATAAGTTCTGCTTGCCAGCAAGAAATATAATGATGCGCTTAATGTAGAGGAATCAGAAAAGCTGTATTTGTAGTTTTAGCTATAGTTCACTTTTGCCAGATAGTAATATCTATTAAAGACAAATAGGCCAATTCTTGTGGCATATGATTAGGATCAAAGGATCAGTTTATGTTCGAAATTACTTCACAGAAAAAAGGAAATTCTGTTGTTCAAAATGTTTGTGATGCAAAAATAGTCACACATAGTTAATTTCATGTATTATATCACCTAGAATCATTATAATATATTGCTATGCTAACTAAATGACACATTTTAGGATCAGGTAATATCCATCAACCCTATTTGACTAACTTTGTGTGTAGACTAAATTATCACTTTGGATTTTGTGGTAGTTTATCTTGGCTGCAAGGTCCGTCACGCTGCCATCACTATAGCTCCTTCTCTTTTACAAACCCTTCTCCCTTTCCCTCTTCCATGCCCTGTCTCTTTCTCTTTCTCCATCTCTGTCTCTGTCTCTGCCTCTTGCTCCGTCTCTTACCCCGTTGCAATTGCAGTTGTCATTGTTTTGTTGCTGCGCACTGCAGCGTCTGTTGTCGTTGTTGCTGTTGCATTGGCATTGTGGAGACATTTCACTTTTATGCAGCTGCACTTTGTGTATTGTATTGTGATGCCCTCTCTTGCAGCTCGGTCTCCCTCTGATATAGCGGTCTCTTTCCACCTGGCACCCCTTTCTTTCACTCTCTCTCTCTCCCTCTCTCTCTTGCAGCAGCAGCTTGTTCTTGTCTACTTTTAACTGCTTTATTGTTCTGCATTTTTGCGCTGCTCTCCTGATTTGCATAAGCGACGCCGACCCAAAAGCCAACAGGCGCAGACGGGATGAGAGGCGGGGGCGAGAGGCAGGTGAATGGGGGAGGAGCACCTGGTGGCCACCAGGTGAGACAGATGCACCTGGTGGCGCTGAGTGCCCACATTGTTGTTGCCACCGTTTGCCGCTGGCCTGGCCCAAAGATGAGAAATTTGAAAATGTCTTGAAACTGGCGCGCGGTTCGTCCTCGTCCTCGTCCACGTCTATGTCTACTTCTACGTCCACGTCCACGTCCACGTCCACGTCCTGTGTGAAATGTCAACTTGAATTAAAAGGATTCCTTATGTAAGACAACAACACCCTGCACCCGTCAACCTTCTGCGACTCCCTCGCAGTGGCAGCAGTGTGTTTGTGTGTCACAGTGTTCAAGTATCATTAAATGAAGTGGGTTTCTGCCAGTTTCGAGCACACTTGGGGAAAGCATATCCAGAAAACAAAGTGCATTCTGTGGCATCTTTGCTTGTTGTTCTATCTGTCTCTGAGACAGGCCTGCTGCTGTCCTGTCCTGTATATATGTTTATATATATATATATATATATATGTATATATAGATATCCTTGATATTTTTATGCTCTGGGCTGTGTGACGTTTATTGTTTCGGCGACGGCGGCGGTGGCGGCGGCGGTGGAGGAGCTCCTTGTGGCTAGGGCCCAATAGGCCAAATTTGCTATGACATCTTGAGATGTGTCGAGACACCACTGAGTCCCATGTCCTGCGCCTTGGGGCAGGCTCTGCCTCACTGGCTTCTTGCCACGAGGACACTTCTCCTGCTCCTGCTCCTGATCCCGATCCAGCTTCTTCTTGCCGCACACATCTTTTTGTGCAAATTTCAATTTGTGCACATTTCAATCACAAGTGCTCATTGGGGAATGTTCCGAAACCGCCCCAGAACCTACTCACACGTCCTTAACCCGCCCCCGAAACCCCTAAAAGCCACCCAGCGACCGTCATGTTTGGCGCTCGTTTTAATAGTTTCCGTTTCCGCTTTGCGAGTTCAAAGCAATTTGATTTGCCTTCCAAGTGGCAAGTTCCTGTGGGAGGCGGCGCACGGGGGGTAAATTCTGAGAGCGGAGCCGGATCAGGGGAGGAACTGAGATGGGGTTGGTGGAAGGGGTTGTGCAAAGGGGTGCTGCTAAAGGGGGGTCATGGGGGTCGAGAGTTGTGTTTGCGTTTAGTAACCCCCTTTTTCCGCACTGAGAAAAGACCTAAATTCAGGAGGGCAAGCTCCTTGACTTGGAAACACTTTACGGCTTGAAGACTATTTATCTTTAAATAATATTTAACAAGCTTAACTAGCAATCGATATAGAGTTTATCAGACACAAGCTTGGGCAAGATGAATCGTTTTTGAAATAGCTTAAGTTCATTTGAAATACTTTTCTTCATAATATAGTCCAGAAAACAAAGCAACATTTGGGTTAACAAAATAATATTTAAAAAATATCTAAAGCTTCTTTTAGCAACAAAAACTTATATCCACTTTTAAAATCCTTCAGAATTTGTATTTATAAACCCTTTTCGGAATTAAGTAATAATTGCAATTTAGTTAGGAATGGAAACTTCAAATAAATTACTTTATCCTTACACAACGCTTTCTCTTATTAAAGTCAAACCAGCTTTAAATCATTTAAATATATATGGCTATAAAGATATTCCCTGGCAAACAAATATTTAGGGTTTCTCTCAGTGCATATACCCCCTAGATGGCCAGCTTCCCCACCACATTTTCGGGCACTGCACTTACTTGCTCTGCGGTCTTCAGCAGATTCTCAATCTCGAAGCTGCTCGTTCGCGACGTGGGCTTGGCTACGCCCAGTCCGCCCATTCCGGCCATGCCTCCCATTCCGCCCACGACCACGCCCCCGGCGGAAGCAAGTTGGGCGGCCATTGCGGGATCGACAAAGGAGGGGGCGGGCGAGGACTCGGCCTCCGGCGAGTACAAATCCTTGCTAGTGCCATCTGGAAGGGAGATAAGCGAATGTTGTGATTAAGCGTTATTATTATTATTATTATCATTACTACTTTTATTATTGCTATCGTTATTATTAGTATCTCTTTCCCTGCCAAGCAATTAGTTGTGTGTGGCGCGCAAATATCGATTAAAGAGCCGCTTTTTCGGTTATTTGTTGCCTGTTAATTTTAAATTCCATGTTTGTGCAGTAAAAGGCAAACGTAGGAATTTCAATACTGGCGAAAATGGTCTCCTGCCTGTGTTATTCCCGGCTCAAAGCCGAAAGTAATAACGACAAAAAACAGCCAGAAGCAACACACAGCAGCAGCAGCAGCAGCAGCAACAACAAGCCGTAATGATTATTGCTGCAATGTGTTTGCCACAACGTCCACACACTCAGGACGAAGCAGAAAGGATATAGGATGTAGTAGGGAGACAGAGGGGGATGAAGCTTTTAACCAAAAAAATTTATGGCCCATACATATGAGGCCAACTCTCTGGGAAAATCCTCTTGCACTCAGAAAAAGGAAGAGACTTGCCACAACTTTTTTCGTAAGGAATTTGTAATCTAAAAACTAGATGCATGGCAACTTCGTGATGGAAGATTTTTGTGGTGCAAAAACTAGCAAGGAGTTATAAAGACCACACATATTATTTCTTGCTGGAAGAAAAGTTGCACAAAGTTTTGCATATTGAGTTGGTAACAACAAGTTGCCAACAAAAAGAGAGCTTAAATATGTCAGCAGTTTATATAAAAGTTTGGTTCTGTTTAGACAAATGTATATTGTTTTTGATAAGAAGAGTTATTACTTGTTCTATTTTAGTCATATTTCTGTGCTGTTCTTTAGTGATTTATTACAGAAATCAAAAGAGCTTAATGGCTTATATTTTTAAACTAAAACTTTTTATGGATTATATATTTATTTATTTTTATGAGCAAGCATAAATTAATGCATAAAAGCTCTAGAAATAAATGTAAGCAAAAGTTTTCTCTGTAAAGAAACTACTATTATTCGTACAGTGTTTCTTCTCAGAATATATATTTTTCACCCAGTCGTTATGTGTTTTTCTGTGGCTTGTAGTTGAAGTAGTTTGCCAGCACCCGGGAAGCATTTAAAAATCATGTCCTTGAACACCGCCTTGGTGTCCTGCCGTCTTTGCTACTGTTGTCTTGGCTTCTCCTGCATGCAAATTTGCTGGCAACAAATTTTATGAGCATTTTCCCTAAAATTTGACACCGCACAGCACAACACTGGAGCGTGTGTGTGTAGTTATTGGAAACTGCCGCCGCCTTATAAATTTCAGTTTGCGGTCTCCCTTGGCAAACTGCACGTAGTCCAGGAGTCCTTGGGTTTCGGGTTCCGGGTCCTTGGGTCCCGTCTTTCCTCTGCCGGAGCTAATAACTCGTGGACGTGCCAAGCCGAATTTGTCGATGGCAAATAACTTTAGCAGTTTTAGTGGCTTTAAATAAAGTAAGACTTGCAGTTGTTTATGGCAGGAAGATACGCTCGAGGAGCTCTCAAGTTGGGCCACTTTTTTGACCTCGTCTTCCTTTTTATTTGCAGTTCTTCTCTTGGCAGGATACTAAACAACTTGGCACAAGACGTGCATAGTTTCTTGGGGGTTAATGATCCCTTGAATGCTTTCCAAGTTTTTGGCCGGAAATCGGACTCTCTATTTCTCGTTGGGTTAACTTGCCCCAACTTTTCGGGATTGCATTTCGGAATTCCAATTTAATACAACTAATTGGCAAGTTTGTGGCCATTGGCAAGAGAGTATCAATGTAAACAAATCCCTGACAATGAATGGTGAAAATTTGATTTGGAGAAAAACGCCACTGTATTTAGTTCTCTCTCTCATTTCGTTCTGATTTTTCCAGCACTAGTTAGTGCCTTTCTTTTTGAGGCACCAGGATATGTGTGTCAAAAATAAAAATGAAGAAATAAATATTAATACGCGGGCTCACACACACACACACACACATAGAGGGAGAGTCGTTTAATTTCTGCTACAATTTTACTGTTGTACTTTTTTTTATTTTTTATTTTAATTCTTTTTTAGTGTTCGTTCTGTGCCTTTTAATTGTTTGCCGCAACAAAAAAGTTTCATTTTGTGTGGCCCGTTGTTGCTTCTCATGTTGCTGCTGTTGTTGTTGCTTGCCGCTGCGTTTGTTGGTTTTAATTGTTTTGTGTTCTTAGCCACTTCGGCTTTTTGAGTGCAGTGCAGCGTGTGTGTGTGTGTGTGTGTGTGTGTGTGGGATTGCACTGATGTGTGTGGCACACTGAGAAAAGTGACATCTCAAAACAAATTTCCATAGCTCTTAGTTAAATGATTGAAAGTTATAATTTTAAATTTTTATTTGTTATAAGAATACTGGCATTAAAGTATCCTAGAATTTGGTCTATCAGATCTTTTAAATATTTACTTTGAATTTATTTTGGCTTAAGAAAGGATATACAGATCTCCATACGCTACGCAGAATGTATCCTTGTGTTATTATTTGTTAGGCAAGTTAAAATTGTTTTAAACAAGGGAATATTTTAAGTTTTCTATAAAAAGGACAGTAAAAATATAAATTTGTAAAGAAATACTAATACATCTTATAGAAATGTACAAATTCTAGAACTTTAGGCGTTTAAATCTCTATTTTGTTAAATCTCTGTCTTGATAAAGCTCTATTTTCAAAAAGGCTTTTTACTTTAATTGTAATAAAAAAGTAAATAAAGTAAACAAGCTCTCAAAGTCCAATTAGTTTTCTCGCAGTGCATGTACATATGTACGGCAGCAGTTTGTAATCCTGTAATTATGTAGTTGGTTGTTGCAAAACGACACACACACATACACATCCTCGTACTCACAATCGTTTCGTCCCCCGCTTTTCCTCCTTACTTATTGATGTAATTGTTGTTGTACAGGGGATTCTCTCTCTCCCTCTCCCTCTTTCTCTTTCTCTTTCTCTTTCTCTTTCTCTCTTTCTCTTTTGCTCACCCCCACCCTGTTGCTGGCCGTTGTCTAGAGAGCCAGCATTTAATGCAAAAAAAGTATATATAAATTACTTTAATGAACTTTACAAATTCGCATGCATGCCCGGAAATGCGCTTTTTCGTTTCCTGCATGCATGGAAAGAGAGGGCTATATGGTGAGTGAACGAGAGGGCTGTGTGTGGGTTGGGGGAAGGGGAGTGAGGGGGAGTGAGGGGGAGGCTTGCATGGAGACCGCACCTCAACGTTAAGGCTCATGGAAGCGGAGCCCAAGCCAGACACGGACACGGATACGGACATGGACACGGAACCGTAACCATAGCCGTGATTAGTATGCTTTTGTTGTGCGAGTAGCTGATGAATGCTGCCTGCGGTTTTCCACGCTTTTCCCCCAGCCCAACCCTGCGCTCCGTTTTAAATGTTTTAAAACGGCCGAATTTCCCCAGCACACAACGATTTTGAGGTTACCCAGGGGAGAATTCTTTTGGCATTAAGCAAAGTGGGTACTTACTCCAACCGGGGGCCGGAACAATCAGTCCAGTTATCATCTCCTCGCTCATCACCGGCGGATCTGTGGGTGGCGGCGGGCACACCAGCGAGTCAATCATATCATCCGTAACACGCATGATCCCCACTAGATCTGGTGGCTCCGTGCGCGAAGACCTGCAGCAAAATAAATGAATAAGGGAAAGGTGGAGATTAACGAAAGAGCTGTGGTATTAGCATAATTCCTGCAATGGAAATTTAACTTAATAAGATACGAAAAATGTGCATAAAAAAGCTGAACAACACCTGGCAGCAGTCGCAGTAAATTGATATGAATTCACATATTAATTATATGAATAATTATGATTTATTTTTTGTGTAAATTAATACGAAATGTAGGGGATAAAAAATCTGTTTCAGGTAAAGCTGTGCTTACTTATCATTTATTATTTGTAAAAATATTTTTTAACGGTAGCAGCTATATCCTTTTCTACTTTTATATATATTAAATTATAATCCACTCATTTTAGACATTAATTCAACTATAGAGAAATCCATTTATAGATTATAAAGGGTTTTGAAAATTTAAGAACAAATATGATAACGGGGCGTATACGTAATATTTGGAATTTGTAGGAATTTCCTTTACATCTACCAAGTTCACCAGTCGTATACGCGATATTTTTTTTGTACTAAAGTTATCTGTTTACAATGCATCCCTTCTCTATCTGTATTTAATCTATGCATTTATTTAGGGTTAATATCTTTTACAGAGTTTAGAAAAGAACGAATAGGGCAACTGGGCGTATACGTAATATAAGAAATTAATAAGAATTTCATTAGAATAGCGAAACTAAACTCTTCTTTTCAAAAGGGAAAATCTACCAAAAATCTATCGCTTCTTTAAATAATTTATTTAAATATTATAAAAAAAAGAATAATCTAATATGACTTTTTCTTTCAAGGATATTATTCTTTCTTAAATTCCTGTATTTGCTTTCAACTCAAGGATTTGCTTTTATACTGAGTTAGCAAGATAATTACCATGTGAAGCGATTTTTCTCTTAAACCTCATTTAAAGCTCTCATTTAAGAGGTTTTTTTTTGGCACCGTGTAGTATTTGCATAATTTCCGCTTCTGACCCTCCTGACAAAACCAAACAAATGAACGTATAGCAACACCTGAAATGGATTCCGGATTGCTGACTACTGCCGTGACCTTTTTCTGTGTCAGTGCGCGAAATTAGCAAAGATGCGGAAAATGCTCCCAACGTGCATAATTTGAATGGACGACGAATGGCTGGATGGGGCTGGAGCAGGACGAGGACTGCGACTCGGACGCGGATGCGGAGCAGGAATGGGCGCATTTGGCTCTACAAACGCTTAGCACAAAAGCTTTTCTGTTTTCGTTTGCCATAAAGAGAAGCTAATTAGGCTATCAAAATGCCGTTCGGCTGGGTGGCGGAAAATGGGGGTTGGAAAAGGGGGGGGAGTTGGTTGGTTGGAAAACTGGTCGGTCGGAGTCGGAGGGCAGATGGTCAGCGAGACGGAACAAAGTGAACCCGTGGACCACGTTCTAACTGCATGGCCAGCCAAAGAACGTGAAGTGGCAACGTGTTTGGGTTACGGCTTTCCATTTTTGTGCCAGTAGCCCTCAGTAACCATCCCCCCTGCCCCAGTAGCAAGTCATCCCCTTTACATACATTTTCCAGCTGCGGCTTGAACTTGTTGTTGACTTTGCTGAAAAACTATAAACCAAAAATGGTTCGAAAATGTACATGGAACATTTTTCGGTTCAAAATCTCCTTTTTTCGTCAGCTTTCCTTTCCGTTCGTGCTCTTTTTTTGTTGCGAAACAATTTTTGCTACTGGTTTAGTTTCCCTTTCCCCGATTCTGTTTTCTTTTTTTCGGTCCTTGGTCCATTGGGGAAACTTCTTATGGTGTAACATCATCAAAAATTGGCAAAGCTTGTCGATTGTTGACATTCTGGGGTATGTATGCATGGGTGTGTGTATGAACTTGATGTGGCTGTTGTGGCTGCCAGAGTTAGAAAGCTTGATTGCAGAATGTTTTTAATTAACAACATCAGCAGCTGCAGGTTGTGGTTTTTATGGATTTTTTAGTTTTGTGTGTGTGTAATCCACCAGTGGCACCATAACGAATATTATACCACGTCAGCTGAAGGAAATCAGCGGGAAATGTGTCAGGCAGCCAGGCAGTCAGGCAGCTTCAGTTTCCTTCAGCTTTATGAGTCATATAAAGGCGAAATGGACACAAATTTCCACACGATAAGGAGAACAATGAGCTGGATATTGCATTACGCTGTCACAGCGCCCTCAGCTAATTGACAGCGGCCGGGAGGACTGCCGGACGACCGGCGACTAAAATAGTTAATTAATCCGTGTAACTGAAATTTAAACAATGGGCCTCCGCTGACCGGGCCATCGCTCCGTGTATACGTGTATACACGGCGTATACTTTATGGTGGACATTCATTCAGGTTTGAACATCGAAACAGATGTTAAGCAGAGCATAAACAAGAACAATGACTGGCAATGCTCTGTGGCTGTCATAACTTACCGCATCATCATGCTGAGCGATTGTTCCTCCTGCAGGACGCTCTCCAAGTACATCATATCTAGATCGGACACAATTGCCCCATTGATGACCATTATTTCGTCTCCTTTGATGATGCCTGCAATTGGTGGGACACAGCGTTAGTTGTGCGATAAAACATATATTTTATATATACACTGATATCTATAGGTAGTTGCAAATAGGTTGAGTTCTGCTGCGTTATTGTTACTTTTCAGTCGCCGTATCTGTATCCCCTGTATCCCTGTCTGTGGGCAGACAATGGATCCTGGGCGGTATCTAATGCCGCATGGCAATCAAGGTGGTTCTGTGGGTCTGGAATCAATGTCTGACAATTGTGCGGCTGCTGTGGACCACTGACATCTTTTATGTAACAAACGATAAGCGGAATGTCTTCAGCTGCTGCTTCTTATTCAGCTGATGCTGCTGCTGCTGTTGCAGCTTCTGTGAAACAATAACAACAAGAGCATTGTGGCTTTTTTGCATTGTTCATACGCCACGTTATCCCGCCGCCATCCTTCTCTCCCCCTGGCTCTACCTTTTTTTGCACTGGAAGAACATTCTTATTTAAATCAGGAAAACCTTTACGTTTCAAATCTACAAGTTAGATCTCAAACAAATTTTAGGCAATGACTATTTGCAACGTATAATCACAGAAAGTTCATTTATAGAAGCATTTTTCGTGTGGAATTTGTCGGTTTAATATATTTTTTCATTGTGCATCTTCTCTATCTATTTCTCTGCTGCGTTCGTTAGCATTTTCTACTTTGTCTGCATGACTCGTCTATCATGTGTGTATGTCGCCCGGCTCCCTAGTTCCCTGTGTTTTCTCCAGCATTTATTTTACCCATGATGTTGGTTATTCCTTGTTGTCTGCCCCGCCAGGCTTCGACCTGGCTCTCTGCTCCGCCCCTGTAAGGAAAGGACAACTCTCCTTCCTTCTTCCTGTTGACGACATGCATTGAGCTGCCTGCTACTGCAAGTTGCTCGTGTCGCTTATCATTGTTGCTGCAGCAGCAGCACCAGCAGCAGCAACATTTTCTTAAGGCAAAGTTCGATAGACAGATATATGTTCGGAGCCCGGCTCTTGGCCATATATATTTTACCTCAGACACACCTTCGTCCCATTATGTTTTCCCCCAAAGCCTTCTCGGGTGAGTATGTCTCGGGCCCCCTGCATTTGTTACAATTTAAACGGATTTTTACATCTAAATGCTGGCAAGGCATGACACATGCGATTTACCATATAAATGCACAAATATGCACTGCAGAAAATAAGTAATAATAAATACGAATACATTCTTATTGAGGCTTCCAGTTTCAACTGAATGGAATACTAAATTATAAGGAAATAAATATGGAAAATAACAAGTGTGCCCCAACTTTCTTTGTGATTGATAAGTCACCCTAAAAATGATGTACTTCTCCCTATAAAATAATATTGTCACAGTGTAAATACGAGTGTGGTATGCAAGTGCTGTGCTGTTCCTTATCCTGGGGATTATTTCTGGCTCTGGGAAAAGACAAATTTTATTTATATTGCGGTGGCTCCGAGATGCCAGATCCTTATCCCCACAATTTTTTTTCTCTCCGATTTAGCCTGCCATATGCGTTGTCAACACGCTCCCGCTTCCGGTTTCCAGTTGGCTTGGCCCAAAAGGAGCCCGGGCAAATTGTTATTCCATGTTTGCCAAATGCTTTGCCACGCTTGTTTCAGGCGCTGGAGCTGCCAAACTTTGTGCACTTACTGCTGCTGCTGCTGCTAACTAAAGGGATCTGCTGTTTAAAGTACTCAAGGAGCTGCAGTTAAGGACTGCCGCGGGATGAAGACTTTAAGACCCGAGTTAAGGATGGATTTCGACAGCGAGAAGCAGCTTTGTCAGAGACACCGCATTTGCTCAGTTCGTTACTCGAACCATTCCACAATTAGCCGAGGAAAGTGGCCAGAATTTTCCGCTCCCCAGCCACATTTGCATTTGAAAGCTGCGGTCAGGATTTTCATTTGCCAACGGCCTCGCCGTTGCCCTCGGCGCCTCGTCTTTGGCTCTGTTTTTGTTTGGCTCGCCAGTGGGAAACTTTTGTGCAATTCGCTCGTAAATGTTGTCTTCGAGCCTGTCCGAGAGACACTGAGGGAGCTTTGTTTTGCGGTTGCTGCTTAAGAGTTGCGTCTTCCGACATGCTAATAGCCATTAAATTCAATTGTACCCAGCTGCCCCTGTCCCTGTCCCTGGCCTCACCACCCGCAATCCCTTCAATCATCCCCGTCAATGGACCACAGACGGAGGGGCAGAAAGTTTCCTATTGCGTTCTGCGATTTGCAAATGTAAATGCGAGTCCTGAGTCCTTAATTTATGCATACACACGCCACTACAATGAGTGGGGGGATATTCTCCAAGCGAGAGCGAGAGCCTGGCCAGATAACGCTAACGGTAGAGGGCTTAAAGCCGCACTTAAAGCCCAACACGTTGTATACGCAATATTTGATGGCAAATGCCGAACAGCGAATGGCAAATGGCAAATGCTGCCAAAGCCCCGGCTATCAGAAGGGATATGGCCGAGTATTGAAGCCGGGGAATCACAGGGTCTAATAAAAGCTTTGCTCATCCGCCCGTAGGCGGCAATTTTATCTAAAAATATCATTCTCTGAACTAGTAACTGAACTATTCCTAGGTGCTTTATTTATTTAATTGAACAATGGATATAGATTTTATTACTTTAATGGCATAGTAAATGGAGCAGCACATAACTAGGACATAGTTGTAATTTAATTTATTAAAAAACATATAGCCTAAGGACATCTACTTACCATACTTTTATAAACCGAGTTTATTTATTCTGTTGACATGAATAGGGATAAACTCGAGTAAAGAGTTGGAAAATGTTTCAGAAAAAATAGGGCAACTGTATACGTATACGTGTAATAATAAAAAATTAGTAGAAATTTCCTAGAAATACACACAATTTATTAACTCCCAACACATCCGGTCGTATACATAATATTTTGGAATTCATCCCTTTTTTGTGTGTGCATATTATATATAATATATAATTATGAGCACTCTCGAAAAGAGTTCCGAAAATTAAGGAACAAATGGGATACCTGGGCGTATACGTAATATTTTGGTATTCATCCCTTTTTTGTGTGAGTGTATTATATATAAAATATATAATTCTGGACATTCTTGAAAAGAGTTTCGAAAATTAACAAACAAATAGTATAACTGGGCGTATACGTAATATTTTAAATTAGTAGGAATTTCCTTTACATATCCCAAGTCCACCAGTCGTATACGCAATATTTTTCATACTAAAGATATCTGTGTACAATCCATCCCTTCTCTATCTGTATTTAATCTATCCATTTATTTAGGGCTAATATCTTTTAAAGCGTTTAGAAAAGAACGAATAGGGCAACTGGGCGTATACGTAATATTAGAAATGAATAGGAATTCACATAGAATAATAAAACTGAACTTTTATCTCCCCAACTAGCCATACGTATATTAACAACTAAAGTTTTCCCACTTTTTTTTTAATTCTACTTATATTAATAGGTACGTATACGTAATATAAGATGGTTAAATTATTTCTTAAGCCATAATAACCTACAAAGTTTACTTTGTTGGTACTAATTCGGGCCAATTCTCTCCTATTTAATTAAACTATGGCTTCCTTGATTTCCCTGCCAACGAATGCAACATTTGTCCAATCGGAAAACTCATTAGCAGAGTTGCTCCTGCCACGTTTTAAGCCCCCTCCCTTCCCCCTATTTTCTTGTGCAACTTTTTACCCACAGAGGTTGGGTTTATGTTGTTTTTTTTACTCATTTCATTGTTCCTTCCGGGGAATTTCGTGAGCATTGTTTCATGGATTTTTGATTCGTTGTCGCCTTCAAAACCAACCAAATGAGCGCCACTCGCACTCGACGTGCTTAATGAGTTTTCTGCTGTTACTGCAGCGGCGAAATGTTCCTTCGGTTCATCACTTTGCCAAGTGCAGCATTGCAGTTTTCCCACCTGGCGAATGGGGGGATGGGGAGGGGGGAAGGGGGAAGGGAAACTGCTCCTGTCAGTTCCATAATTTAAGGCGCTGTTCTAGTGGCATTTCGACTACATCCACTTGACTCCCGTGTCCTCATCCGTCGTCGTCTTTGCCGCCGTCGTTGTCGCAACGGCAAATGCAAATGCCAGCTTAAGTTGATTTTAAGTGATAGAAAAACAACAGCGGGGGACGGGAAGGGCGGGGAGAGCAGGCCCAGGAGCTGAGACGGCTCACTCTCGAGGAAAAACCCCTTTAAGGACCTGGAACCACAGCTGCAGTAAACCGACAGCGCCCACACCTGGCAAACATTTCGAGTGCGCTGCTCATCACCATCATCGTCATCCCGGCAGCTCCTTCCCCCACTTTTATTCTGGCCACCTTTTTTTGCAGGACGAACAAGCGCTGACAGTTGACTTTTTGCATTGCACGCCCCGAGGAGGAAGAGGAGGTGCTCCTGCTGCTCCTCCGCCATTCAGGCTCAAACTCCACTTGACTCGACTCGGTCTCCCTTGTAGACCAAAGTGAGTTTGCTCAAGTTTCGCCTTGTGCTCTCCACATTTCTTTTTTTTTTTTTGACATAAAAGTGAAAAGCATTTAAATATAAAAGCAGCACACAACTACAGAAAAGAGCAGGCAGAAAAGGCGGGCAGGTGAGGCAAGGCGAATTGGAACGGAGGCGAGCCGGGCACTTTATAATTTTCTTGGCAACATTGGGCCACATTGTTTCGCCCGGGGCGCCAGGTGAGTGGAGCTCCAGTCGCCAGGCCTCGTCTCTCGACCCGTCCCCCGTCTCGAGGGACTCCCTGGAGACAAAGGCTCTATTTCATTTCCTCGCGTTCCGTTGCGTCACCTCAATGGCATAAATTAAATGCACGATTTCATCGCCTGAATGCGATTTGTGTCGGAACCCATTTTCGTTGTGTCATGTCATTTTAGCTCGTTCTGCGGACGGCCTCAAAGGCGCTGCTATCCTTTGTGCTCGTCCACGTTCGTGTACAGGTACTCACCGTTGTGCATGGCCACGCTCTTGTCCTCCACGCGACTCACGTAGCAGCAGAGCTCATCCTGGCGCTCCGCATTCTCGATCAGCTCCGCCTCCACGGAGAAGCCCCACATCTGCTCGAGGGTGGTGCGGTGCAGTTCCACCTGGTACAGGATCTTCATGCAGACCTCCACGAACTCGTGATTATGTAGCTGAAAGAAGTTAATGATTTATAAGATGAGTAACTTAATGTAAATACTACTTTTGGGATAATAATATATATATTAATTTGTGGCCTTGATTTATGTTATAATATTAGTTTCCTTGAGAGTCCAATGACATCCTAAGACTCAATATAGCATTTTCCAGCATCTTTGTGTAAAAATTTCAAGGGGATTTCCAAACTATTGTGAATTTTGTGCATTATTTTCGCATTACCAGGTTTAAGTTAATTGTTAACTAACTAATTCTAACTATTTAAAATTGTTTAGCACATTTATAGACAACTTTCAAAGGTATTTTAAAATTCTACAGATTTTAGAACTTTATTTTTAGTGGTGGTTTTTTCCTCTCCCCCCAACGAAAGATCGATGGAAAGTGAGTTTGAGTGGACGAGTTAAGTGCCAAATTAGCCGAGTTATGCAAGCTATCGGTAGTTTTGCTATTGATTGAGTGGAGTTACTGGGAGTTGCTCCAAGTTGTTGTCGAAATTTATTGAACTGCCACCAGCGAAAGGAAACTTTTTATTCAGCCCAAAGCCGCACTGCACTCCCTTCTCGCACATACATTTGCAGTTGCAGTTGCCGGAGTTGCACATTTTTGCCATTTGCCAATTGGCCTGGCCAATATTTACTAGCTTGTTGTTGAGGTCGGAGGTCGGAGAGTGGAGGTCGCAGATGGGAGGTCGGAAAGTTTGCAGCTAGCTGAAGGCTGACTTGGCAGCTGGCTAAAGTCTCACCTAGACTAATCGTGTGCCAACTGAAGGGGAAAAGGGAAAAACGGAAATGGGAAATGGCCAACGGGTAAGTTCATAATTTATGGCATTATGTTTTTAGAAATATCGAAGAGCAATGGCCAAATGGCTGAGGCGGCAGTGTGGGCTAATTGGGAAATTCGGTATTTTGTTGCAAGACCAGGTCCTGCAAAATTCCGAAAAAGAGGAGAGAATTAACAGGAAACTCCCTCTGTCGAGAGATCCAACAATTCCACTTGGAGTGTGAAAAATATTAATAGTACTTTCTAAAAAGTTTTTTGTTGAGAGAGAAATCTGTGCGTTGCATTATAGCCTTAAGCCAGTGGATAATGCTTTTGAGAATAGTGTGTAATCTGACATAACTATGAGTTAGTTATTTAAATCGACAACTAAATTTATTGTCATTTAATTAAACGATAAATATTGATTACGCCTAAGCTGAAGAAATATTTTTAAGGCACCTGTCACTACAGACATTCCTAGAAAATTCCAAGAACCTACTCAGTCCTCCTTAAGGTATTATAAATATAAATTTAATTATTTAAACGATAATAATTAAAGGCAAGCCAATTAAGGCTCTCGTGGGTACTTCTCAGCGGGTAATGTGGCAGGCAAGTTCCATTAAACTTGCAATAATTCCGGGCTGCCTGCCGCCCAGCTCCTAAAATATTCCGCCCTCAACCCACGTGCCGAAATTCCATTCGCACATCTCTCCACATGCAATTTCCAAGTTAAATTCGATAAGTTGAATTGAACTAGGAGCTGGAAATGAAGACGGAGTTGGAGTCCCCCCGAGGAATGCCTTCGTCGTGGCACAAGGATATAGAGGCATTCTGGCTCTGATTATGTACTTACATAATTCTCAATCAGATCGTTGCGATGCGGCACAAAGTAATTGTGATCCTCCATGTCACGTCGCTTCTTGACGCGCACAAAGTGCTCCATGGGATTGAGGTTGCGACGGGCGCAGGCGCTGGCGAGGAATTCCTCCACAGACATGGCATCACGTAGATAAACTGTCGAGTAAGCATTGTCGGGCATTGCAACTTTGAAAGTTTTTTCCGGTTCGTCACGTGAATTCATCTGGAAAAAGGCAGAAAATTCGATTGGATAAACAGGCGAACGGACAGGGGCACACACACGCGGCCAGATATATCCACGTACAATGTCATTAAGCAGTCAGGCACAGACATTTGCGAGGCTCAAACAGATACACTTTACAATAAATATGTTGTTAATATAAACATATACTAATTTTGCAATTCATTATAAAGGGAATTGTAAATATTTACTAAACCTAATTAATGAATACTTAAGAAAACTAAAGTCAAGATACCCATAAATCATGAAGTAACTTGAAGCTTTGCTTCACACAAAGTTACTTTATAATTTAAAACTATATAGACAGTAATGCCTGAAAGCTAAAATATTTATTAGCCGATTTTAATTAATTTTAATTATATATAAAATTTATATTATATATATTTTATTACTTTTTTTTACTATAATAAATAATAATACTATGATTTATGCCTACTTTTGTTTAAGAAGTTCTTTATGCTCGGTAAGGAATATATACCTAAAATAAATAGCTATTTTTCCCTGATTCCTGTCTGAAACATTATTAATTTACCTCAAGTTAAGTGCGTATTTTTTTTTCAGTGCATCCACACAGGCAAACTGGCATGCTGGCGTATATAGCCTTATAGCCACACGGAAGTGAAAATTGAAAAATAGCAAACACACACACATACACACACACACACATTTGTGCCCGCAGTTGACGATGTTGGATGTTGTAACCCTTCGCCCCTCCGAAATGTAATGAAAAATGTCGCCAGCAGCGGCAGGTGAAGCCGCCTCAGTGCTAACCAGGAGCAGGAGGAGCTGCCGCGAATCCAGACCTGCAGCAGGATCTGCTGCAGCGCATAGTTGAGTTTGAAGAAAACTCAGTTAAAATGCTTAACCGTTTCCACAACGTCATCGTCATCCAATGTTAACTCTGTGATGAGGCTTCCTGCTGCAGCTCCTCCTCCAGCCTCCCTGGCTCCCTGGCTCCTGGTGCCTGCTGCCTGCTGCTCTGCAACACTCTACCCATCCTGGCTGCAACTGTAAACGAATCAGGTGGCCCAGCTGCCAGTTGTCGGCTGCTGGAAATTGCATTTGTATTGGCAGCCATTGGCAATGGGTTCGTTGCGTTTCGTTTCGTTTAAGTTGGCAGCAGTTTGGGCCCAGCCAGGTAATACACTCACTCACCCACATGCAGCACACTCACCGTCACACACAGACGCACCACAGCACCATCCACACCCACACCCGGCCAGGACAATTGAATTAGTTTGGCAGTTGGCAAAGGCACAACGCGAGCTGCCAAGTGAGCTCCAAGAATCGTTGCAGGAGCAGAATTTGCCTCGCATAACCATTTTGCATATCGATTACGGGATCATTATGCCACACCAAATATATCAACTTTATATTCATGAAAGTGTATGTGGCATTTATACTCTGCAGATCAAAGGACCTCCCAGGCGGTGGACTACGAAAAAAAAGGAGAGTGCACTTCGGAATATTTACCCTTGCCAAAAAGGAATTTTTAAAATATTTAATATTTGGTTGTTACAAAAAAAGATATTCGAATTTGCATCAAGTTATATTTGTGCAGAACACTCGAAGGATAAATTGTGTCCAGAAATATTATGGGAATGTAAAATCCTTTCAGTTAAAGATGGCAGATTGAGATAAGTTTTCAACATCTCTTTAAAACTCTCTTCTCGAGTTTATTAGAAATTTTATAAGATAAGTCATTGCATTCAATTTAAAAGAATAATAATACATTTATTATAGAAAATAATTATGAGCAACTCAATAAATAAATTGTATTTGAATTGCCATTTAAATCCTGTTTCAGTTTAGAGAAAATTACCATTTATATTTAGCTAAATTATGAAACTCTGCTCTTGATTTGTTATGATCAAATTAAATTCCATGTCGAGCTAAACAATTGAACTTCAATACGATTTCAGACTGATTATGGATATGGCAGGCTGGCTGCTGAGTACCGATTGTTCCAGGACAGTGTCCTTGATGGCACAGAACCCTTAAAGACGATTAATTTGCCACGAACGTTGCCGGCACACACTTAACTCTCCTCTCGACTAATTAACTTTTGATTGTTCCTGAATGACTGGAGTCGTCGCCCCCAAGGCCAGAAGTACTCCTTCTCTGATGTTCTGGCGGGCATTGTCGATGGACAGTTTAATTAAATTTTAGCCAGAGTATTTTAACTTTTGCGAATTGGTTATTTCGGCTGCTGTATAACTGCCAACTGGGCTGGGCTGAATGATAATTTGCTTTGGAGAGGCCTTTAATTTTATTTGCCATTTCTGAACTGCAGTTGCAATTTCACAATTTCACAATTTCAGCTGCATTGCAGTTGACATGTTCGAAAAATGTCCAAAGTGAAGGGCAGTTACAGGCGGGGAGGGAATTGGCTTGTTGGTTAGTGGGGAATGTATACTATATGAACCAAATCAAATGCACATTTTTCAAATTCATTGAATTTTCAGTGCATTTACAGCGCCATGGCATTGGGGCCGGCCTCCCTCTCCTACTCCTCATTTATGTTATTTCATTGCATTTGTTTTTACATGGCTCTGCTGTGCCTGTCCATGTGTGGAATCATTTATATTTGTATTTGTACTTTATGATATTTTTTGTTTTTTAACTGCCGTGACTGCTGATAGAAGGTGCCAGGGGAGGGGAGCGGAGGGAGTCCCCTCTTTCGAAGGGGCAGGGGGCAATTGTGCAGCGTTGGCAAATTTAATTGGAAATGAAGTGCTGTGCCGAGAGTTCCATAAGCGAGCCCATGAAATCCGAGTCGTGCTGAAGATTATTTTGTCAATAATCGAAACGAATTGAATTTATGAAATGAATTGCATTACGGACAAGAGACACGGCCAAATTGGTAACACTAATTGAGATTTAACAAACAGCAGCTGATAGAAGTCTCTCCCAGGATATCTGGCTGTGTTAATCAACCCTCCCCTCCTCTGTTGTTGCCGTGAATTATTTGCCCAAAAATTTAATCTTTGTCCAGCTGAACTTCTCGTTATTCGCCTCCTCGAGTTGATTTAGATTTGATTGTGTGTTGAGGTCATTAGCAGGGGTGAGGAAAAGGACCAAAAGGAGCTGTGGACTGGGTCTGGGGCGGCATCTGATCACCATTTGAAATGGCGTTGTCCTGCATTATTCACTTAAAATATGCAAATATTTTCTTTTGCCAAGTCAACTTGAGTTCTTTTGCCCCGCGTTTTCTTGGTTTTTCTTTGTGGGGTTGTGGTGTTGGGAAACCGTCACTTGCCTCCCTCTCATAAATTTCATTATTCTTTTTGTAATTTTTGATGGCCATTAAATGCAAATTATAAAGCTAAAATACACAAAGAAAAAAATAGAAAAAATTGAAAACAGCCAAGTCTAATGGACACGAGCGTAGTGACATATTTTTATAGGGTGGCCATTGCCCATCCATTTTAAGCATTAGCGCTCAATTTAGCTTTTAATGCCGTTTCCGTTGCCTTAAATAAAAATTCAATTACTCTGGCCCACACACACACACACACACATACACACGCACGCCCATTACGAGAAAGCCATAAACACACACAAACAGTCGCAGCAAATGCGTTTAAAATTGAAATAATTTTATTACCCATACGCCCCGTGGCCGCACATAAATGCACACATTGATGCGCGAGGACAACCATAAAGGCCTCGTATTTATATAGGTAAATTTATATGGGCATTTCCGTGAGAATTCAAGCACCTTTAAGTTGAAAAAACACACAACCCTGTGAGGGTTTTGTATTTTGAAGCATTCTTTAAAGGGTTTTCTGTGGTTTCCCTTCGATATATCTCTTTTTTAAATATTAAACAAACCCAAAATACGTACTTAAATATATGTTTAAAATCGAACTCACCTGCATGGAGCGACGACTGGAGCCGCTGTTGGACCGGGAGAGCATCGGCGGCCGGCGCTTGGTGGCTCCGCGTCCCGCAAGCAGATTGTTGAGCAGCGAGGGCGAGCGGGCGCAGATGAAGGCGTGGAAGGAGGACACCGTGAATACGCCCAGCTTGTTCAGCGTGTTCTTTGTGGGGCGTGAGACGTGTGTCAGCAGCGACTGTTGAATAAATGGGAAATGCGAAAAGTTTCAAATTTGATACGTGTGGAATGAATACAACGTTATTTTTGGAGCCCGACCCACAACTAATTTTACTACATTTACGTTCCTTTCACAGAGGCAGAGGCAGAGAGCATTAAAAAGCAGACTGAGGTTCCCTATAACCGTGTGCACACCTATGTAAATAAGCCTTTGGCATCCTGCAGTCGACTGAAGTTGCTCTCTTCACAGGTGCTGAAGTTGTTTGCATTTTGTGGTTATTAATAATAAATAATGTTGCTTTTCAGGCACACAACTGCACTTACCCCCCAAAGACCCCCCATTTTCCTCGCATGCCCCCCGTTCAGCCTGCCATTAAAAGCGCAATCAACTTTCAACCCTTTTCAGTGAGTCAGTCAAAGCAGTCAGTCAGTCAGTCAGTGAGTCAGTCTTTCTAAGGGTGCCAGGTCGTTGAGGGGGGAACTGCCTTTAAGCTCATTTAAGATGCTTAAACTTTTGTTATGGAGATTAATTGTGCATGTTTGGGTTTTGATTTTGCGAAGAGAGGTGGAGAGCCTGCCTCGGTCATTGTGCACAGATACATAGAGGTAATTATAGACAA
Source organism: Drosophila bunnanda (assembly GCA_035046265.1). Lineage (NCBI taxonomy): Eukaryota > Metazoa > Arthropoda > Insecta > Diptera > Drosophilidae > Drosophila > Drosophila bunnanda. Next base: position 14,923,625 of record JAWNOB010000075.1, read on the forward strand.
CTCGAACCCGTGAAGGGTTCTCGGTGAAATTGTAAACGGGTTGCCAGGAATAGGACATCATTGTTGGAGGGGATTTGGGCCAATGCCATTGTGGCCCCAGCCCTAAGCCCTCGAACCAGGCTGTGAATCTGTTTTTGATGTTCCCTGAAGGTTGGAGGACTTTAGCTTGCGGTGGCTTAAGCGAGTTATTGTTCTGGCATTAGGCAGGCATTGATTGGGGAATAGTTTGGCGCTCAAGGTTATCCGGGGCTAAATATGCTGATTAATTGAAAATGTTGTTAAGCCACAGGCTTGATTAAAATATGGCAACAACTCGAAACTAAAGAGAGAATTATTAAGCGGAAATTCTCTTTAATCTGTTAAGTAAAGTTATAATTGGTGGAATTATAAAAATATTTAAAGCGAAGTCTTGCGAAATCTGTACAAGCTCTGGAAACTTTTAAATATATTAAAAATAAAATTGAACAATAATTATCAGCTTATAGTTTTCTCATTAAAATCAACATCAATTGCAAACTATTTTCGTACTTTCGAACATAAAATAATTGGCCTGGCGGTTAACACCTCTCCTAAAACCGGCTGCGGTCACTATAACCACATTTATTTTGTGTACATTAGATTTTCTAATTTAATTTCTAATTTTTACTATGCAACATGCTAACACAATGTATTTTTAAACACTAAAGCTTAAATGAACATTGTGGCTATAAACAAAATTATGTCATTAGCCAAGTTTTAGCCTTTTTGTTTGTATGTTGCCTTATGAAACAGATTAATTTGGTTATTTTGGAGAGGCTTTACTTTAAAATGTAAAAACAATTTAACGTTAAAGGTTACGCCTGAACTTTAACCCGTTTACCCGTTTAATCGATGCACAACATTGTGTCATATTTAAATGGAATAAAAAAATGTTTCATTTCAGCAATTTAACCCTGCGGTTACAAATGAACTTCAACACCTCTTCTGCAATTGGCACCCGACGGTGTGCCCTGCCCGCAAATGTAGGCAATATTTTTCGCGCTAACAACTGCGACCGCTCTGGATGAATCATAGAGCCGGGCCAGAACGACATGGCTCCCCACCCATTAATTGCGTCCGACTTATCTCCCTGACAGCTCGCATTTCGTTGACTGGGGGGGGAAGGGCAATGGTCCATTGGGCTGGCCAGTTGTGTCCACCACTGGCCATAACTCACCTTCGGATTGGGCAGCTCGCCGCTCTGCAGCGAGGCCATGTAGCAGCGCAGCCGGAACTGTTCGCAGTGCAGCCGCTCCAGGTTCTCCTCCCACTGCAGTATCTGCGTCTGGATCTGATGACGCGTCTCCTGATCGGTGACAACTGATTGCTGCAGCTCGGCCATGTGCTTCAGCTTGTGATCCTGCGGGGTGAGAGGAAAGACAACGGGTTAGTGGGCCACACCATATGCATACATATATTCAGGATATATCATGTGAGAGTGTGTGTCAGTGTGTGTGTGTGTGTGTGTCGTGTGGGTTATGAAAGCATCCGAGGCATGGCATCATTAGCATTTCATGGCAGCTTTGTCCCACTGCTGCGGTGGCTGCCATTTGACGAAAATACATAAATCACGCGTCATGTGCAGCTAAAAATTTTCCCAGCTCTTCCGTCAGCCCCTCCACCGGTTTTCCGCAGCGCAATTCAAATATCTCTGCTCCTGGCGCACCCCCCCCTGGTTCCTGATCCTGAAGTGCGTTGGCAATGCACCAAAAAAAAAAAGAGAGAAAATAGGGGGGAAAAACCCTTTTTCGCGGATAGGTACTGCGCATATACATGCCCCTGTTTTCATTACAAATACCGTTTGACTTCCGCCGCAGATGCTGCACCCCTCTGAAGCGCCCCATTACCGTCGGCAGGACGAAAGGGACAGGCAGGGACAGGACGATGGGACACGGTATGCAGGGAGTACGCGTAGGAGCAAAATTCAGCATTTGAAATCCCACTTTCACGTGCATTTATAGCACGCTTGCATAGATCTCATGGAGCATGGAGCACGTGATTGTTTCATTTTGGTCGCTGCTAGAATCCAGCTCCTGCTCCTGCGCCCTTTTCCCCACTGCCACTGCCACTCCCACATCCATTTCCAATCCCTGCACTTCGTTTGTTGCTGGTGTTGTTGCATTTTGACTGCTGCATTGAATGCGAGTCAGTAAGCTGACAATTATTTGCAGATGCAACTGCTGCTGCTGCTGCAACTGCTGCTGCTGCTGCTGCTGTTGCCATTGCAACTGTGCAACTGTGTGTGCCGTGGGCGTGGCAACAACCTGAATAGGCACTTTCGATGTTCGACATTTTAATGAATGTGTACACATAAACAGGCAGGGGTCCGGAGGACGAGGGGCATGCTTTTGTGGGGATCTGGGCAGTCCTACCTGGGATTACGTGTGTACCACCGCCACCGCCCAATCCTGCAATCCGTGCGCCTCTCTATTTGAACTGTGCGACGCTGAGCCTTTTGAATGTTTGTTTTACGTGGAAATAAATCAAAGTTTTGTGCATTTTATTTGCACATCTCGCACACGACAATGTGTGCGCTGCGGTGTGCGGCATCGAGAGCCTGCCTGCAATCGATATGTGTGGCAAGGCTTCACCTAATTCAATTCCACTAAAGACGCCAATAATTCCAAGTTGAGGTCTAAGCCAGCCTCAGCAGCAGCAGCAGTCGTCTCCGCCTTGGCGGGCACAGAGTTGGTTGGTTAATTAATAAACCGAAATCCCATTATGCACTGCGACCGCACACACTCACTCACTGCCAGGGAGAAGAGGCGGAAGAACAGCAGGGGGACGCACCAAGGAGTTCCCTGTCATTGGCACTTGGCACTTGAGGAAAGCTGCTTATTTGACAAACACAAACCGGAAGGAAGGAAGGAGGCTGAAGGAGGACTCGAAACTCCAAGAGCGCCAGAGACACTATCTCAGCCCCAGTTTTGTGATTATTTACAACACAAAACTGGGCCGAGGCGAAGCGAGGCTTGCCTAGGCTAGGCTAGGCGTCTGAGGCTGCCAGGCAACAGTTTGTCCTTGTCAAAGTAATATGGGCTCTTCCTGGCCCATAAATAGCTCTCGCCAGTGCTTGACCATTAATCGCCCCACCGGCCATTGTATCCATTGTGCTGGACTCCGTCTACCGGCGACCGCACCCTAGGAGTTTGCAACTGATAGCTGGGAGCAGCCACTCCAAGGGTTAATGGCAATGTTAATGGACTTGTAATTGCCCTGCAATTGGGAGTGTAAATCACGCAAACGTTAACTCCCGGCCAGAGCTGTGAGTCCCTTCGGGCTGTTTGAACTTCGCTGGGCGTCCCCTCCGCATCGAAAGAGATATGTTTGCCACACATGCAATGAAAATATTTGACGGCCAACGAGGACTATCTGCTGCGCTCAGGATCTTTGGCTTCCCAAAAACCCATTGCACACATGAATGAATAAGTAAACCTGTATTTTGCAGGACTAGATGGGAAGCAGGTGCAGCTAATGGCTATCGAATCGGGTTTGTGGTTTTAGTAAAGTTACATTTTTTGCTGTGGCGTTGGAACGAAGGGAATAAATCAAATGAGCATTTGTTCTCAGTCTATGTATTATTTCCCTGTGCTACGAATCAAGCTCAAAACTCTAAACACAGATATCACAAGAAGCATTTCTGCAGAGTCCTTAATCTTGATTTAGTCGGTAGTAAGATTCCGTGTCCTAGTTTCATATTCTGTTTCTGGAATTAATTTTATTTTAGTGGAGTTCTTACTAAAAGTTCACTTTACTGAAGTCTCCTCTTAATAGCTTTACTCCTAAATGGCCTTCTGCTTCCGTGTGGCTTGTGTTCTTAATTTAAAGTCAATCTTGTTTTGCGTAGGTCTTCTTTCTCGCCTTTGAGCTTCCCTCGCACTCGATTTTGAGGCTTCTTCTGCAGCTCCTCCTGCTCCTGCCGCCTTTCAAATCCATTTCAGTGCTGTGGGAGGATATTAACAGCACTCGCAGGACCACAGCACTGCTATACAGTGCACTTGTGCATCAGTCTCGGCCCTCACTCTTTGGTCACGGTCTCGCTGCGGTTGCCGCTTGTTTTGACACATGTCACGCGCTAAGTGACAGGCCCAGCCACAGTTCGAGCGGCTCCTTTCCGGGCTTTCGGCTTCGGCTCCGGCTCCGGCTTCGTCTCCGGCTCCAGCTACGGCTTGAGGTCCGGCCTCCACCTCCCCGGCTCCGTGCTGTCATCTCAATTCCCGTGAATTTTATTATTGCCGCATAGTTGGATTCCCCCTGCCGCTGCGAATCTCTGTTCCTCCTTTCCATTTACCAGGCTGTATCTGTCGCTCCTTGACGATGAGTTTTTGCGGTTCGCCTATTTAGTTGTCCTGCCCCACGTCCTCACTGTCTGTCTCCGCCGCCCAGACCATCATTTCCCGCTCCGTCCTGTGTCCTGTGGTCGTGTTCCTGTGGTCCCCTGCCCGTTGTCTGTTGCGCTTTCATTAAGCGCCACTTGAGGCTGCCTCTGCCCCTGACGATGCCATAACCCGATGCCTCCTGATGCCCGGGAGGGCATCTCCCCAGGCTCACATTTGTGCGGGAGGATACACAGAGAAATGGAACCGAAAATCATGGCTCGCCAAATATCAAGCGGTATAAATAATGCACTTGACATTATTCCATGCCATGACTGATGGCAGTGGCATTTATCTATTTCCCTCATTATTCATATTTTAATAACTCGGGGGAGAAATATTCACTGGCAATGGTATTTGTTTTGGCACATCCTTTTGTTTGGCGAACAAATTGTTTATAAAATCAGGATGACAATTAATTTAAAACCATTTGACATGAGAGGGAATTGCAGAATTCTACATTTCTGTAGCGTTTCAGTGAAAATTCATGATACTCTTTATGTTGTCTGCTTTGTTTGGCAATTATGTGTATTTTCAGTTTGGAAAATATATATTTTTCACATGTCTGATTATCACGAAAAATACCTTCATTTCTTTTCGCTTTGCTTCTCAATAACAAGGATTTATTGACTTAAATCCCACCAACATTTCCCCCAGTGCAGATGCAGAATCTGAGGATGCCATTGCCATTGCTAGATGCACTTGTTATTATTATTATTGTTGGTCTTGTTCTCGTTGTTGTCGCTGGTCTGCCATTTCCGCTTGAGAGTTGAGAGTTTGGAGAGTTCATGGTCCTGGTTCTGGTCCTTGTTTTTCTTTCTGTTCATGTTGTTGCTTTCATTCTGAAGCTGCTGTGTTTTGGTTGATATGTGTTTTTACTCGAGAGTACAATTAAAAAATACATTCAGCTATTGTCTGCCTCGCCCCGTTGACAATATTCCTCGCATGACAGGCCAAAGATGCCGCAAACGGCAAAGCAACAATAACTGCGGCCCAACAATGACTGAAATAATAATCAAATGGGGAAAGCAGGACGCAGAACGCAGGACGCAGAACGCAGGACGCAGGACTCGTGACCCGGCATCAGTTTATTTTGCCAGCCATTTCTCGGTGCTATCAATTAACACGGAAACGGAGTAGTGGCGGTCCTGTCGGGGCCCAAAGGATATTGAGTTGTTCAATAGAGTGCATCCAAAGGTGAGTTCCTTTTGAACGACAACCTGCTTAAATGACTTTTGACATGGCTTTTGCATTAAATGGCTGCTCCATGGCAGTCAAAAGTCACGGGGAGAGTACGGGTCAATCTGCCAGGACCTGCTGCTGATGCTGCCCGCTGCCCGCTACCCGCTGCCATGTCAACAAAAGAGGCCTGCAAAATTGTATATGGCCAGCATAAATGCTGACCGCAAAATGATGCCACATTATATAACGTGTGAGTGCTCCGGTTGAGGGCTGAGCTGGCTAAAAAGGGGAAGCCCCCCGTAAACGAACTCAGACCTCTAAACTGGCGCCTATGTCTGTGGCCACAGAGCATTGGGTGAGTGCGTGGGGATGAGCCCGGGCTGGTGCATGCTGCATGCTAGATGCTGGATGCTGTTGACAATTGAATTGAATTTTCCGCCTGTGACCACAGCCACGCCCACTGTGTCAGCGCCTACATAAAGCATATTTTTGCATCTGCTGGGAGCAGTCGACGACAGTCGGCAGGCTCTCGATGAACGCCTCCTAACCCAACACGAAAACAAATCAGGAACCAGAGAGCAAACTGCCTCCTCCCTGCCTGCAGGAGGGGATTAAGGGCAGGAATACCGTGCTATCCCGGTTGGCCCGGTGGCGACCATATGCCAGACCCATTTCCTGTGCAACTTTCGACCAAAAGTTGCAAAAATATTCGCACGTTTGGCCAAAAACAAAGCTGCACCATGGGTGGACTATACTGCACTGCCCGGTCCTGGCTTGGGCTGGGGTCACCATCATCATCACTGGACTATGCGGCGGGGTCACCACCAACCACCCACACATGTGTGACCCTCCCCCCCCCTGCCCCCTCTCATGGTCGTCATGTGCGCCCTTTGTGCCGGACTTTGGAGTTCAACTCGTTTCTCATATTTCTTGCCATAAATTTTTACCATTTTGGCATTAGTTTATGAAATGCCACGCCCACCACCATCACCGCCACGGTATATAACAGAGTGTGTGTGTGTGTGTGTGTGTGTGTGTGGCAGGTCAAACTAAAGTTTTTTCCCATCATGAAGAAACGTCGGGACAAAAAAAGCGAGCCGAACAAGTAAATTTTATGGTAATTATAAACTTTATGGTTTCATTAAAAAATATTGAAGAGAGAATACCGAGCAGGGAAAATACAAGAAAAAAAAAGAAAGGAAACCGAAAAATGGGAATTTCACAATAATGTTGGCTTAAAGGGGGCGGGACCCGCATTGTTGCACACGCCGCCATAGCCACCCCCAGCCTGTGACCGTCACCCGTCGAAGTTTCTTTGCATTTTGTGCGGCTTTAAGTTGGTCTAATTAAGTAAAGTTTTTGGTGTAAGTTAAAATTAACTAAATATCCATTTCATTATAATTTTCGGTTTACAAATTTACGGTTTATGGCTGGACGAAATTGTGCTTGCGCTAGCCAAGAGCCAAGGATATATGATGTGTGTGTGTGCGGCAGGGCACAAGCCCCGGAGTTGTGGTTGAATTTCAGTTTAATTATTACAAAATTAATTGCACACTTTAGGGCTTTCGGCCCCCATGCCGTATGCGTAATGTGTGCGTGTGGATTTATCTGTTTGTTTGCCTGCGCAAACTTGCGGAGTGAATTTCCCCAAGGAATTTAAATCCTTCGACTCCTGCGGTACATCCGAAATGGATGCCTACTTTCCGGCTCAGCAGTCAAGAAAAACATGCATTTCCATGTAGTGAATGTTTTCATAAAGCGCAATTAAAATATCTCTTTTGTTCTCTCGCCCCACAAATTGCATTAAGCTTTCAATTCACAACTGATGCATCATTTAATTAGTGCAATTATTTCAAATGAAATAAAGGCGGCAAAACTGCGGTTAAAGTGTATAAAATACCTGAACAAGTTGAATTAAACGAAAAGTGAATGAAAAGCTTCATACAAATAAGTGAAAAAATGTTGTGGTAAGACAAAAATAATATAAATGGGAAAATGCTTTAATCAAGCAAGTATTTAAGTTACAGCTATTGCTTTAATTTAATTTTTCCTATATAAATATATATATTTAATATTTATAAACATTGTTTAATGCTTTAACAAAACGTAGCCTACTTTTAGACACCTTTTCAATTGATTCCAATTCAACAATGGATTCCACAATTCTAGCTTTAAACAACGATTTAAGAGCAACGCTTCTGATAGAGAAAATATGGGCGGAATTGGTAGGCGTGACGCAGTGGGCGTGGCCTGGGGACGTGTCAGCTGCTATTGAGCTAAAAATGACAGCAGCCATTGCAAATTGAAAGCAGAATCCAGGACTAGGAGCTGGGGCCAGTGAGCCTTGTTTAGACAGCGCCGCCATGGCAATTGCACACGCCAGTTGCGGGTGGGGTATGAAGATATGAAGGTACAGGTACACTAACCCAGGTGAGGCATGGCACAGGAGCAGGAGCAGGAGCAGAAGGAGGAGCACGAGCAGGAGGAGGATGTGAGCTATACGTGGTGTCGTAGGAGTCGTAATTAGAGCGTAAAAACCAGAGCGTACGAAAAACCAAACGCGCTTGGGCAGCTACTACTATTTTTTTACGGCTCTGCATTGTGTGTGTATGTGTTTATATACATATGTGTGTGAATGCTTTATGCGAAAAGAAAAATAGATAGCTAGAAAAAAGAAAAGAAGGAGCAGCTGGAGAAGCAGAGCACACACACACACACACAGATACAGTTACATCTACACTGAAACTAGAAAAGCTAAAGCAAACGAAGCGAAGTGCTACCAAAACCGCCTACTCTTACTAACCCCTCTTAAGAGGGGGCAGCCATGCCCCTCACCCCCCACTCCCCCCCGCTGACACATATATGATTATTTCCGAAAGGTGACAGCTATAAAAAGCAACAACAACAACAACTACAACACACAAAAAGTAGAAGGCAAGACAACAACAACTAGAAGCAACTACAAAAAGTGTCAGAAAAAAGTGAGACAACACTGTTGCTCTTTTCACAGCACAGAGCGGGAGAGGGGGGGAAGAAAGGGGGCTGGAAGGGAGCAGTCACACACACACACTCACACACATACTGGCTCACAAAAGGAGCAACTAGAATGAAATGCGTTGGTGTGACACCTTTTTTTCTGCTGCTGCTGCTGCCTTACTTGCCACTGTATCATCTTTCTTTTAATTTCATTCAAGCTCACCCCTCCTCTCCGCACTTTCAGCGTGTACACTGTACAAAAATCATGATTGTTACTATATATTTTTAATTAGAAATGAACGCGATTATTATGTTCAGCCATTAAATGGGTGTTTATGCGAGTAAATTGATGATTTTAGAGGATTTAAGAGTGATATTGACATCTCTTCTAAATGCGCTAAAAACTATGCTATGAAAAATATGATACTACAAAATGCACAAAATTAAACTGAGTTTGGTGCCTTTTTAAAAAATTGTTCATACTTTAGTAGGAATTTCGAAACCTTTGTGATTTCAAAAGCATTAGTTAATATTTTGGTAACTTAGTTATTTTTAAATTAAATATATTAAAAATATGAACAGTTTCTAAAAGAGAAACAATATTACTATATTCTCATATTTAATTTTAAAACTTTAAATTCCAGGCCTTGACTTTTTTCTCCCTTGTGTATATCTTTTTTTGTCCATATTTTTCTAGGAAATTAATTAACAACAAATGCAGAGACGCAGAAATGCTAAATGCTAAATGTAAACTGCATTTATGGCCACTCCTTAAGCTCATTTAATTAATATTCATCCAACAAGTTTGTTTTTTTCGGCCCACTCGACGGAGGGAGAGAAGGAAATCGGAGGGGTTAGCGGAAGCAATAGGACCAAGAGCACTCTTATGGCAATCTCGGACTTCCGCTCAATGGTTTTTGTTTTCTTTCCCGGCTCGCTTTTCCTTCTTTCTTTCTATTTTTTCCTGGCAGCGAAGTAAACACAAACAGGGAGAGATAGAGAAGCGGAGCAGCAAAAACGCAGCAGTTCAAGGAAGTAATTATGGTTTATCCAAAGGGACAGATAGTGCAAGACGGCCGAAGGACGAAGGACGAGGCAGGTTCTCCTTCTTCCTCGCTCTGGTCATAACATCAAACTACAACTTTGTGGAGCAAATGAGAAAAAAAAAACTAAATTAAAAAAGGGCGCCAAGAAGCAATCGAGCCGAGGGGTGGCTCACGGGCTCACAGGCTCACAGCCTCGCAGGATCGCAGTGGTGGCAGCCATCGAAACTGGGGCACAGCGAAAAAAAAAATGATGCACAAGTGATGGCTGAGTATTTAATATAAATAATTAAAATGCTGGCCGGGGTCTTTACTGTACAGTTGATATATTTTAATCTATTTTTAAGTTTAAACGTCTGTAGAAAATATCTGTATTTCAGTTTTCGCCTTGAGTTCAAACCAAGATACCTTTAAAGTAGTTTTATAAAGAATACATATCCATATCCTTTTTTTTGTATTTTAAAACATTGATTTAGTCTATTAAATTTAGCTGTAAGCTCTTGAAATATTCAAAAACCTTAAAACTGACTGTTGCTGCTCTTGATTAATTATTGCAGCATGCAAAACTTCACTTCTTGTAATAATTCTGTAACTTTTTTCTTCCATAAAATTTCCGGATAACCGGAAGTTGTAGTTTTGCAGCAGACACTGTGGCAACTGGGGCAGCAAAAGCGGCAGCGATGCCAGCGACAGAGACGAATGAATCAAGTTGTTGAAGAGCGGATAGGACAGACAACATAATTGTCTTTCAGAGTCCTTCTAACTAACTAACAAACAACAACAACAAACGGGAATAACCAGGATAACAGCGGGGAAATTAGAGGGGAAAAAGTGGCAGGCTAGCAGCGTGGCAGCCTGGCAGGCAGGCAGGCAAAGAGAAGCAACTGAAAATGACATGATGAAAAATAAATAAACAAATAAAGTTTAGTTTCTTTGGATGGGCAGCCATACCCGTCCCCGTCCCTGTCCCCGTCCCCATCCTGGTTTTCCACTTGCCTGGTTTATCCAGAGCATTTATCGTGGGGCCAAGTGCAATTTCTTGTAGCTTCAGCTCGAGTTCAATTCCGTTTGCTTTTCGCAATTCGCTTTTTCCCCCAACGCTTTGTCTTGCGTTTTGCGTTCTGCGCGGCGCAGAACATTTTCCTCACTTTGATTTGCTCACACTCCCTACCATGTTTTGATTTTCGTTTTTCCTTTTATTTTCCCCGCTTAAAAGTTTCTTTTCTCCGCTGGAGAGAGAGAGAGAGTGAGAGCGGAAAATAAATTGCAGTGCAAGGAATTTTACGCTGTTTGCCGCGAAATTGATGGGGAATTGATTTGAAAGCAAATACATAAATAGTTGCAAGTAGAAGCAGTTTTCCCTTATTTCCTCGCGAAAACCTCCGACAATGGCATAAATCTTTGCGAAATCGCTGGGGACTGAGAAATTGGTTGGGAATGCGGGAGGCAAGGGAAATGCGGAAAATGCGGAGTGGGGAAAATGCGATTGTTGTGTTCCGTCGTGCTTGTTGTGCTGTTGACTTCTGAGTTGACAGCGCGATATTGAGAAATTGTTGTCCTGCCCAGGATATATCTCTGGGAATTTGTTTTTCTAGTCGATTACATTAGGCAGCGGAGTCAGGCCTGCATTGGCGGTGCTACCTGCAGCTCCAAGGAGTTATGGAGCAGATGTCAAGTGAAGGGGCTTACTTTCAAATTCGCAAGTGTTTTATTGTAGTTTTATATCCAATAAAACGAACTAGGGGATGTTAAAGGATGTAAGGGAGTGAATGTCTAAAAAATCCTTTAGAAGGTGTCTAAAGATATGCAATAATATACAAGAGATACACATTGTGGATAGAGAAATCAGTAGGCTCTTTGAACCCCTTAAAAATATGTTTTAAAGTATACAAATTTGGTCTAAAGATGTGGAAAAAATGTAGAATTGAGAAATCCCTATCATGATACCCTTGAAAAAGTTGTCTTAAAGTATGAATAGAGTTTCACAATCAATAAAAAGTGTCTTCGGTCTTTACGGAACAATATTTTGAAGCGTATTTTTTTTAAACCTTATTGAGAGATTTCAATATCCTATTGTTGTAAAATCTGCCTAAGTCTATTAAACTTCCTGTCTTTCTCATTTGCATTTACCTTTTTCTAGCCCAAGCTGGCCAAAAGTTAATTTAATATACCATTCTCTATTAACAAATTTGCAATTTCCTGTCGAAGAATGCTTCACTTCACAAGCAATCAAAATTCAAAACATTCAGGGGAACATTGACAACAGATTTTCATTGTTGGCTGCACGCAATGATGTGCAGTTAGTCCTCCGATTGATGGATTTCCTTACTTAATTCGCTTTTCATCAGCCATTCAATGCGATGCCGTGCCATGTGCAGTATGTGCATGCCGTTCAGGACAGTGCGCGCCATGACAGCGGTAAATCCTATTTGCACAAATGCCAATCGATGGGGTATTTATGGCCGCCCGGTACGAAACGCAGCTTATCCCTTTGACATTCATTTCGCATTTCGCTTGGCAGCCACTTGGCGAAATTGACTTAACTCTAGAGAAGCAACAATTTGCGGATAAAACCACTGCCTTTGCAGCTGCACTGAAATGTGGAAATGCAACCGCAATCCAAGCACCAGGACGCGTTGCTCCTTGAATTCCACTGGCATTCTCCAGGAGTTCCCTCCAGCCAGACCAAAAAACCGCAACGAATACTTTTGCACGCTGGCAGCGTCAGGTGAATGTGAATTTGAATGTGAATGTGGATGTGAATGTGAATGCGAATGTGTGTTGTGAAATGTATTTGGGTTTCGGGTTTATAATGCCCGCATATTTACTTGGGATGCATGGAGGTACTCACCGACTCAATGGCCTTCTCCAGCCGGAAGATCTCCTCCTGGAGCAGGTGTAGGGTTCCGGTCTTGCCGCGGTGCCGGGCAAAGGCGGCGGCACAGGCGCTATGGATGCTGTTCACCCAGTTCTCCAGCTCCACCTGCGGGATTGGAAGGAAGGTAGGAAAGTAGTAGTAGTTTAGCGGAGGTGGAACAAATTGTAACAAATTGCAGGCCAAATGCACCGCAAGCAATTTGACGTGACTCCCCAGCGCCAAACGTCGAACTTGTCCCCCATTTCCATTTCCATCGGCATCCCCCCCTCGCCGAATGTCCCTCGCCACGCTCATCTGCTCATCCGCTCATCGCTGGCTATCAGTTATGCAAATTTAATGACAAATCACGTTGGGCCACAGCGAGAGTTGGCAACCTGACAGGCGGGGGGTTGGGGGTTGGGGGACTCCAGAGGATGCGGAGGCGCATCCTGAACGTATGCCTTTGAGACATGTAACAGTTTAGGGCTGCCACAAGGATGCCGCTGCAGCTGTTCAAGGCAATCTGCCAGTTGGCAGTCAGTCAACGCCACCTCAATCATGGCTCACACTTTAAGCCGCCCCCCGGCTACCTCTCTCGCTCTGTCCTTTTTCCCTCAATCTTTCTCTATCACTCTTCGTGCTTTTTGCGGGTTGCGTCAGTCAGCGCCTTGCCAGCGTCCTCGTCCATGTCCATGTCCTCGTCCTCGTCACAGTCACCGTCACCGTCATCGTCACCAACACCATCAACATCACCATCATCGTCATCGTCATCGTCGTTGTCCTCGTCCTGTATCTGCATTTGCATCTATTCACACTCGCAGAAATATGACGCGGTCTCGGCTTTAAATAGCAGGTTTTTCTGTTTATGATTTGATGTCTACTTTGAGTTTTTAGCAAGCATACAGCGTACTGCATATTCATAAATGAAGTGTAGCATTAATATTCGATAAGTATTATTGAAAAAATGCTATTAAATGATTTGATATTACATCAACTATTCAGTTATTAGTTTATTGTTTGTATTTGTATTTTAAAAGTCTCCCTAAAGGACAATTCTTCGAGTGCATGCATCTGTATCTGCGGTTTCTTTATGGCATACATTTCACTCATCTCTTGGCTTGGCTTAGCTTGGCTGGCGATTATGAGCAGAGAACGGACAGGGACGGACTAGGAGCCGCGAGCGCTGAACCCGCCAGCTCGCATATCCTTGCATATCCTTGTGCAAACAAATTTGCGCTGCCATCTTTCTATGCGGCGACTTCGGACAACGACGCGGCAAGGCCAGGCTTTTACAGCCGCCTTGAAGGACTTCCCTTGGATGGATATTGACTGCTCGAAATGAGGGCGAGCATAGCCGGAGGCAATCGTCATCACTCAGCTCCCCACTTCCATTATCCGGACACACGCAAAGGCACACGCACACGCAGTAATAAAGATACTCACCTGACAGGGAGCCTGGAAGAGATAGGCGTCGCCGAATGCCGTGCTCAGACAGAAGATGTAGTCGCGCTTGGGATGCTCGGGTATTGGTTGCATAATTGCACCGTCCACGATAATCAAGTGCTTGGGAGCCGCCTCCACGCTCCGGCCCTCGCGGGAATCGCAGGGATAGAAGAGCAGCGTGGTGCCCTTAAGGCACACCCAGTAGCCCTTCCAGCCCCGCTTCCTGGCCAGCTCGATTTGGTGCTTCTTGCGTAGTAACCATTTCTTTACCGATAGGAAGCTGCAAGCAAGCAATTCAGTTAGTTTCGGGAAGTGGCAGGAGTGGCAGGAGTGGTAGGAGTACACGTAATCCCTGAGAGAACTTCAGCAGCTTCCTCTATCAACCCATTAACCTTCGGGGCTAATCAGTATACGGCTGGGAATGGGATGGTGGTCAGGTCCTGCGTACATAAGTCTTCAAGGAGTTTATCATAACATAACAGTAAGAGCTAGAGTAGGAAAGCCGAAGCGGAAAATACCCTAGCTTGTGGTCCTATTAATATTCATATTAAACAATAATAATTAATAAATCCGCAAACTCAATTTAATGTAACGCCTTAATTATCAAATCAAATCAAAAAACTTATCCTTGCTTCTAACAGACTTCGTCTAAGTTTAATATTAAAAAGGATTTGCATTAATATAAAGGGTATGAAAGTACACAACCACCGGACAGCCACGTTCCCGGGAACTTTATTATATCGAATCCCCTGCTAAGGCGAATCAAGATTAAATAAAAGTTATAGGCTTACAATAATCTCCCCCGCTGTGGTTCCGCCACCTTGATACCCTCTACGTTAGACGGACACGGACACGGACGTACTTGTAATAATGTTAATCCCCCGACACTGCTTTCTCCACCTTAATCACTGGGAAATTATGTGCCCCAAGGCGTCCCCGTGGACCCGCACACACACACACACACTCCACGGTTCGTCCTGTTATTTATGATGACTTGTTGGACGTGAGCTCCATTCCCGGCTGCCAGATTACATCTACCGGAGGCATAAATTCCCTGGGATCTACGAGGAGAATATATCCATATATACACTCACCCAGCTTTGCGAACAGCTCCCGTGCAGTTGAACGAGGATGCAGCGGTGCCAGTGGCCTTTGCTTTATATGGTGACGCCATGACACTTTCCCCATCATCTTCATCCGAAACGGCGGTAGTTAGGCTCATTCGATCATCGTCCGAAATCTGCAAGAGAGAGAGACAGTCAAGTGATTGGTACGGAATCAAGAATGTGGGCAATCAATTTAATTAAGAGACGCCTCCTGGCAACACGTACAAGGACACGTACACATCGGGGTTTCGCGGCGATAAAATTCAATAAATCGAAGGGAAAATAATTGAAATAATTAAGTCATAATTAGCAGAGAGAGCCGAACAGAGCAGAGCGATGGCAGGAACGGGTATCCCCTTGGTAAGCCCCGAGAACGAAGCCATTTGAAACCAATAATGGCCAGGTTGCTGCCTCTGCCTCTGTCCCAGTCCCTCTCCATGTCCTGGTTGCTGCTCCTGGTGGTGCTGGTGGCTGGTGGCTGGTTGCTGGTTGCTTCTGTTGCTGTTGTCAGTGCCGACAGCAACATTTGTTACGTATGTCGTCGATAAAGCAATTTGTCTTCTCTTCTCGCCTGCATTGCCTGGCGGGGCCGGGGACGACAGGACGATGGGACGACAGGAGGACACAGATAGTGATAGGACAGGCCCAGACAACAATTGACAAAATGGCCGAGGGAGAGCCGGTGGGAGAAGGGAAATAAATGGCGAAAGGCAAACTGTTACTTGGCAATGTTATTTCATCAAAAGCCGGCGCTCGTTGGCTCGGCTCGGCTCACTCACTAACCGACTCCTGTCCTGACTCACTCACCAACTGGCTGACTGACTCTCGCTCCCTGTTTGGCCATCGCCCAAGCCTCCTTCGCTCTCGCAGGATGGAAGGAGGCGGCCAAGAAGCAGGATTCCATGTGGGAATTCAAGCCAAGACCAAAGCCCGATGGCTCTCTGCTCGGGCTACGTGTCCCGCGTGGCAATAAAAATTGGTTTGCCCATTCATTCGTTTCAATCGAGGTGGGCGTGGCCGGAGCTCTCGGCCCAACTGTCGCTCACTTGCTTTTCATGCCATTTTTATTTGAGTTCCCAAGGAAATCAATTTACAATGTGTTTATTCGTTTCGTCTCTGGGTCCTTCGACCCCGACTCCCATTCGGTTACTACGATACTTCAGCCTGTCAGTCACTCCACAGCACCCAGAAGAGGAGAAAAAAGACAGAATCCTCTCTGGAAATAAGCAAAAAACGGACCCCTTCTCCTGCACATTTTGGCAATTTTCAAACATTTTTGCTCATATGCATGTTTTACAAGTTATTTATTTGACTGCCGCCTCCTTGCCGGGGCACAGCGTGATGTTTGCTCACGGGAGGTATAGGGGACGGGGACGGGGACAGACCCACGTCCCACCCGTGGCGGACTGGAGCTCTGTCGCATCCGTCTTTTGCCAGCCATGGGGTCATGTGTACTTAACCCACAAGCAAGGGACAAGGAGACGGGCGAAGGAGCAGCGACCAAGTTTAATCAAATTTTATATTAATCGAAGAGCAGTGCAAAGGCATGCAAATAACCAGAAGAGGAGACCGCCCGCCCGACCGACCGACCTGAGACGTGGCTTGCTTAGCGACTGAGCGACTCCCAGGTCCAGGACTCAGATCAAAGCGGTTACCAGCGGACCCAGATGGGGGGCGAACCAATCGATATCTGTGCGTGTCACTTTAAGTGCCTCCATCGCCCCCAGAGTTGGGGAGAGTGGAGAATTTAAAAGGAAACCAAAAGGGAGAACTTCAAAAACACTCACACACACCGTAAGGAGCAACAACCTGAAGCCAAAGCTGATGCTCAATCTGAATCCGAAACTCGTCCACCGAAATGAAATAGTTTCCGCTTGCTCAATGAAGTTTTCCATGAAATCATCAAGCCGAGCGGAAGCTGTCGAGCGGAACTGTTCAACTGTTGCAGGATGTGAGGGCAGCCAGAGGCAGGGGCAGAGGCCCAGGACTCAGGCAGGACTCGAAGCACTGCGACCCATTTAAGTTAAAGTTTAAAGAAGAGTGAGAAAGACTTGACCCAGTGAGGAAAATCAGTGCGAAATCTAATCAAATTTGTGACTTAAAGGGGCCTCCGGAATTGGGTACACCCTTTTAGAGAAGATTACTACGCATTTGCCATTCCAGGCTCCCCGGAGAGATTGGCCCGAGAGTCCAAAGAGTTTGTCAAATGATTCATGAATTTTTAATTGGCCCAAAAGTGGGCAGCCTTCTGGCTGTTTCTTGAATTTCATCATCAGCCCATCAGGGCCACAAAACTGACAATGGGATTTCACATAGTCCTGGCTGGTTGTGTACGACCTGCAGCCCCCTTCATCCGGTGTCCTAGCACAACTCGCACGAATGGCTGAAAACGTTCACATGGGTAAGCCTAAATGGGCAACCCAAAACACGAACACGAATGCGAACACGGCCA
Organism: Drosophila bunnanda; assembly: GCA_035046265.1. NCBI lineage: Eukaryota > Metazoa > Arthropoda > Insecta > Diptera > Drosophilidae > Drosophila > Drosophila bunnanda. The sequence goes on from JAWNOB010000075.1 coordinate 14,941,078, forward strand.
AACAACAATCACACAAAAGATTAAATGCCAGCCAGTCGGTCCTGTCCCTGTCCCTGTGCCCGTCCGCCTCTCCTGCCACGCCCACCTGATTACTTTGGGGCCTAATACGCCATATCTCAGCATCGGTGCAAAATCAAAATTCAATTTACGCACAGACGAATCCGAGAACTCGCTCCAACATACGCCCACTTAGGCGCAGTGATGGTCCCTCCTCCCATATACATATATCCTGCGCCCCACCTCTGTCATACCCTTATCCCGGCACATATATCCACATCCCTATCCTCACAGGTGAGCCAGGTGCTTTCGTTACGATTTCTAATCAAGAATTGATTGTGATCCCTCGATGCGGCTGTCGTTCACGTTTCAGCCATAATTATCAATGACTTTTGAATGTCAAATGTGGACGAGATGAGCTTGGGAGCTGGGAGATGGGATGCCATGTCATTGGCACTGCCATTGTCACCTCCCAATTCCAATCCCCGAGAGCCACCAGCCCAACTTTCCTTTCGTGTTGATGGGTGAAAATCTTTTCATATGTCGCTGTCAAAAATTACAATATTTGATAGAGTGTTTATGCAGGGTGATTCGATGCTTCCGTGGGGGAGGGAGGGAGCTTCACCCCCCTGGAAAGCGTGGCCGGGCTGAAGGTTAACCTTGCTGGGGAAACTGGGAAAAGTTATTCGGTATCTGTGGCACGTTCCTGGCATTGCTGCGATTAAGTGAGGCATTAAAGGAGTTCTTGGCAAAAATGTTGTTAGCCAAACGAAATTGATTCAAAGGAAAAATCTGCACTAGATTGCAGACCAGAGCAGGAGCAGGAGCAAGAGCAGGAGCAGGAATAGATTGAGGTTAAGCGAGATAGGTGAGCCAGGTAAATACGGACGAGACTGACTTGTAAAGTTTTTCCTTTCTGTTTCTATTTTTATTTCTTTGTGCTGCTGCTCGCACAGCCAAATTGCTGCATTGCAATGCGAAAATCAATTTGGAATTATCCCTCAGCTCATTTCATTTGTCGGTTTACGACGGTTCGGGTTTACGCCGGAGGGCAGGGCGAGCCATCCTGCAATGTCATTCCAATTTGATTAAATATTCCTGGCAGAGAGCTGAGCTTCCATCTAATTGGCTGAAGGTGAAACTGTTTAGCATTGAATCAATCAAAATTAACAAGCGACCGGGGCAACCTTGGGACTGGCAATTGGTACGGCGAAAGGATGGGGCATGGTGGGCAGTAATCTCGTAGAGCAGAACGAATCCTTGGAGCTGTGTGAGCTCCATTTACGTATTCAGATCATGTGAGGACGTAACAAGCGTTAATTAGAGGGGATAAGAGCAAAAGAATTGGGAAAAGAAAAGAAGTTCCAGCTACAAAGCTCTTAATTTGAGGAATTCGTGACAGCACAAGCTGGGCTTCAATTAATTAAAAATAGATTTACATAGAAAGAATTCTTTAACAATAGAAACCTCAAATGGGAAAATTTCCCTAATATAAGTTTTAGTGCACCCTTAATTTCGAAATCCTTAAATCCCCAAATCCCATTCAGGTTTCGCCTTTCTTTCACGGAAAGCCTATCTCTTCGGGCGCTGATCTGGCCATTAATTAATATGCAGTTCCATTCAGTTGATAAGCCAACTAAGCTCACTCATTTGAATATGTGCACACCATAGATGTATGCGTATAGACACTTTTTTGCTTTACACAAGCCAGAGTATCCTTGCATCCTTTTCTATTCAAGCACCGTGCACGTAAAACTCTTGACCACTGCATTTATTTGCCTGTTAAGCTAACCGAACGAAGCTACAAGGATGCAAAGTAAACAGAGAGAGAGAGTGAGGTCCTGTGCTGTAGTCCTGTCGTTGTTACTGCTTTATCTACCTATTTTAGTTGCCATCTGCACTGGTTATCTGCTCCTGGGCCACGCCCAGGCGACGCCTTCGCCACTTTTCCATTCGGGCTTTTCCGGACAAATGGCCTTTTATCACTTTGAAGCCGTTTGATTCATGCGTATTGCAATCAATGCCATTCATTACCGAAAAACTAAATACAAGTACCAGCTGCCACCCATTCCTGCTGCTCCCCCTCTTGATTTTCCCCCCTCTGTCTGTGCGCTTGTGTGTGTGTGTTAAGAGCTTTTCTTTGCTGGGTCGGGGGCTAATGCTCTAATTTATTGCTCCTTTGTGGAAAACGGAGCCAGAAAGGAGCCCAGCCCAGTCGAGCCAAGCAGCTGCTCGAGCGTGAAAAGGATGCTTTGGCTTTGATCAACGTTTTGTTAACGGCGGCCCAAAATGAATTTGTACCAGACAGACAATACACTTAACTGGAGGCATCCCCATTTCCCCATCCCTCCTCCTCCTCCTCCTCCATCAAGGCGACATTTTCTCACGCGATTTTCATTCATTTCCCGGGCGGGAAGCAAAAGTTCAAAGCACGAAAAGGAACAAGTGTATCCAGCTCCGGCGATTAAGATAGAGTATGAGGCACTCCCACGAAAGCCGTGGGATTACAAGTAATGTGTGTGCTAAATGAGCAGCCAGGATTGGGTGTCCTTTTATTTGCCTAACAGAATGCAGAGGTTTGATTTTGTTTTCAAGTTACTAAAGTTTAGCTGAGATGCATTATACTTGGGCTTTTCAATATTAAATTTCTATTTTCCAAGGTCTGTATTTAGTTTTTGTTTGAAATATTTTATGGACTCTGGCCTATTTTGCTTTTTGAATTCAATTCCATGTAAATGAATTATCTGTCTTTGAAATATGCTTCTTCCTCATCATTTTCAACAGCCAAGTCAATCTAGACATGTCTTCCTTTTCGTCCGTCTGTTTCTAAGAAAGCTAGTCTCTGGCAAGCTTAAAATTTCCCCATGTTGAATAGATATATGGTAAGTTCGCTTTTTAAGGTATAAACCTTAATAAACGCTATAAAAAGCAAGTTATATACGAAGATATATATCTGATAAACATTTCCCGAAAATGTCAAATATAGAATTTCCCCCCGAATAAAACCCGGTTATATCCGATCATCCTACCTTGCGAAGGAACATTTCGTTGCACTGCTTGGCGGTGCTGCGCCAATGGCGATGGCGATAGCGGGAGTTGCCCAGCTTCAGGGTGCCCTGAAGATCGGCGGCCTCCTCGACCACCCGACGGATGCACTGGTAGCGCAGGCGATTGCATCTGTGGATCGGCTGCATGGGCACCATCCCGTGCTCCGGCTCCGACTCAGCACCGGAGCGCACCTGATCCTCGTCATCGTCCACCCAGGCGCTGAGCACACCCTCCACAAAGTTGTACAGCATCTGGATGTTGGCCTTCATTGGCGCCGATCCGGAGGGCACCTGTGCCTCCGTCTTGATTAGCTTCCGGTTCTGGCACACCTCCCGCAGCAGGTTCTCGCCAAAGTGCACGGTTTTGTGGCGTCTCCGGCGCGAGTTGAGCGAGGCAGCCGAGGCGGATTTCATCAGCTTCCCATTCGCGTGATGCACATAGGCGGGCAGTGGTTGCACTAGCGTGGTCGTCGGCTCCAGCCAGGCCAGACCTCCTACTCCTCCTCCTCCTCCCATTGGCAGGCCTCCTCCAGTGCCAGTTCCTCCACCGGAGCTGGCGGAATCACCACGCTGCAGCGTGTTCGGCTGAGAGTTGCTGCGGTAGTGGTGATGCTGGTGGTGGTGCTGGTACGGATGCGGACGCGGGGGCGAGGGCAGTGGCTGCATCTCCAGGTCCAGGTCCAGCGGCGCCGGCTCGATGTCGTCCAGAGTCGTGGGAGGCTGGGCCAGTTGGGTGCGCAGCCGGTTGAAGTCGGCGGCACAGCGAGGCAGTGAGTTGCACTTGGCTGCATTGAGGCATTTGCGATTCCGGCAGCTGAGGAGTGGCGCACACGACCGGCAGTCGTGGCAGATGACCAGGCGGCGTTCCGGTCCAGCTGCCATACCCACCGATCCCAGGATTCCCCCACCTCCTCCTCCGGCTCCGCCTCCTGCTATTCCCGTAGAAGGAGGCGGTGGCGGCGGAGGCGGCGTGGCCGTTGTGGATGGTGTCGTTGGCACATCGGAGCCCATTCCCATGGGCACAGCATGCAGCTGAACCTGGGCCAGCTGCTGGTGCCGCGCCAGATTCACCGAGCTCACTGACGAGGTCAGGCACTGGCGCGCCTGGCACTCCTGGTACCTGCAGTGCGGATCCGTGCAGATGGGCAGCAGTGGACAGTCGGGATCCGTGCAGGGGCCCGGCGACGGCGACCTGGGCGCTCGTTCTGCACTCGAGGACTTGCGCTTGTGGCCACCAGATCGCTGGGCGGACATATCGGAGACCGTGGCGGATCTCTGGGTCTGGTGGCGACGCGACCGCTCCTTCTTCACGGCCACGCCTCCGCCACTTCCTCCTCCAACTCCTCCAGCTTCTTTGCTGGTCTTGGGCACATACTGATAGCGTTCCTTGTGCGGCTTCGCGTACAATCGCTCCAGGTGGGCGGTGGAGGACGTTCCGGCCCCGCTGCCGACCACCTCGCTGGCCGAGTGACGCAGCCGTCGCTCCCGGGAGCGCTCCTCCCGCCGCTGGCACAGTGGGGTATGCGAGAGGGCGCTGGGCACCGCATAGCCACTGGGAATGGAAGTGGGAGGTGGAGGCTGCTTGCCCAGGGACTGCAGCTTGTGCAGTGGATAGGCTATCCAGTCCGCCGTCAGCTGCTGCTGCTCCTCCTCGCTGGCGGCTCCACTGTGTCCCAGAGAGTGTCGCTTGCGATGGCCCACAGCCTTGGACTGACCATGGTCCTGGGCATCCTCCTGGGAGTTGGAGCGTGGTTGGGCATCGCTTCCGCTACCATTGCGGCGATGATGCGAGCGCCGGGACTTGCCGCGTTCTGCTCCGCCGCCGCCGCTGCCGCTCACCTGCATCTTGGTGAGCCACTCGACGATGTCCGTCTTAAGCAGCGAGAACTCGCAGGGTCCCGAGCTCTGGCGTGACAGTGGCTTCTTGAGCAGCTCCGACAGAGCCTTGGCATAGGCGGAGGAGCCCACGCCCTTGCCCGCATCCGAGGGCAGCCGATCTCGATCTCTGTCCCGGTCGCGCTCCTTTTTGCGCGGCAGATGGTCCAGCAGCCAGTCGGGCAGCTCGTCCTTGAGCACTGTGATCTCGCTGGGACCTGATGAAGTGCGCACCGGCTGCGAGGGACTGGCCGTTTTCTGCAGCTTCAGCCACTCCATGGTCTCGTCCCGCACCTGGCCTCCTTCAGCGGAGCGGGCGGAGTGACGCTGCTGTGCCCTCCGGTCGAACCACTCCAGCTGCTCGGGCGCCTGACGCAGGGCACTCTTGGGCATGGTGGCCACCTCCTCGGCGCTCTTCTGGCGACGCGGCGGCAGCTGGGGCCGCTGCTCGATCCGCACGTGGGCATGGGCACCCGGGGGCTCCGTAAGCCGGACGGATCCCTTTCTGCGGATGCATTTCTGCTCCATGGTCTCCTCATCGCGGGCCCGCACTCGACGGGTGATCTCGAAGATGTCGCCGTTGATCTGGTGATAGAACTTCTCCACCTCCACGCCGCGGTCGAACTCCTCCTTGGCCGTGGGCTTCGCATGGGTCCTGGAAGGCGGGCGTGGCGGCGGAGGCGCCTCCTCTAGCCTCGCCTTCTTCTTGTCATCGCTGTCGTCGGAGGAGGCGTTCAGCAGGGCACCGGAGCCAGCTGCCCCGCCATCCACCACCCAGCTTATCGAGCGTTCACCACTGGTTCCTCCTCCCTTCTGGAGCAGGCGGTCCAGGCTGCCGTGGTGGGTCTTGATGGTGGGTCCCACCAGGCTGCCATCGGCTGCTGCGTCTCCCAGGGATTGCAGCCGGCATTGGGCATTGCAGATGCAGACACCTGGACGCTTTTTACTGCCGAAGCGGAACAATTGGCTGGCCAATTGGGAGACATTCTCGCCCAGGCCCAGGCCCAATCCACCGCCGCCTCCGCCTCCGCCAGCGGCGGCTCCACCCGCATCCCTTCCCGAGGCCGTTGTTGCCGATGTCAGGCGTCCTCCTGGATGCGCCACCGGTGTGATGTCGACGATCACGCAACAGCAGTGCAGCGAGAAGGACTTTTTGGGATCGCCGTCGCTGCTACAGTCGCCCGGTGGCCCGCCAGTACTTCCGTTTCCGCTGCCGGCTCCGCTTCCGTTAGCTCCTCCTCCTCCTCCCCCGTTGCCTCCAGCTCCCTTGACGACCTGGTGTCCCCCGCTGGCGACAGCTGTCGGTGCACCGCCGACCGCACTGTGACTGCCGCTGTGATCGCCGCTGTGATCGCCGCGCTCGATGCTGTTGCTTTGTTGGGCGGCCAGAATGAATCACAGCGGCGGCGGCGACGTGGTCGTTGTCCTGTTCCTGCTCCCTCTCCTCCTCCTCCACCTCTGGCTCCTTGTTGTGCTGCTGCTGCAGCTGCTGCTCCTCCTCCACCTGCACCTAGGCGTCCTTGGGCTCCTCTGCGTCCTTGCACTCCTGCGCTCAGTGGGCCATGCATCGGCGTTAGTCCGCCATTTATTTATGCACTTTTAGCCTCAACTATTTAGTGGTGATTATTATTCATTTGATTAATTAAACTAAAAGCTCATTTTGCGGCACAGTCATTTATTACAGCGTCAGGATGGGGATGTCCTGTTATTTTAGCCGTTGTTGCCGTGTTGCTGTGTTGCTTTGGCAATTTATCTCACACGCGTCGCACACATTTATCTATAATTAATTATTTTTACTTGTTGCCAGCAAAGCGAGCGACAAAAAAGAAATCACTTGGCTGCGCCACAGTCTGTGTGTCGTGTTGTGTGCTGTGTTGTACTGTGTGTGTCCTGTGTACTGTGCTGTGTATTTATTCGAGGATTTATTTAATTATATTTGTTTTGCTCTATAAATCACAAAGCAGTTTGCCCGCAGCTCCCATCCCTCTCCACTTAATTTAACGTTGGCCCAATTTAAATTGTGTTCAGCTTAAAGTGTTGTCGAATTTATATATCTATAGAGTTACTAAAAGCATATACAAGCTATGGATGTAATCTCATTTGCTAGCTAAATTCACTATTTCATAATATGCGTTTTATAACACATAATACTTGGTGACTTGCTTTTAAAGTAGAATTTTAACAATCAATAAATTGCCGAGTTAATCTCTTTAAAATTAAATCAAGTCAATTAAAAAATAGAATGGCCTTTGATCTAGTTATTAAATAGGCAAAGCCTTTAAAAGAAATAATTATAAAGAGACTAGTTTATTGATTATGGCAGGTACAGAAAATTAAAACATTAGTTTTAATAATTATTCTGTAACTTCTTTTATTTGAATTATTAATCAATAGAGGAAAATACTCAATTTCCTTATTTTATTACTACAAAGGAATATAAATCGTAATCGTTGTTTATAATTTAATCGGGACATAACATTTATTATGAAATTTGTAATTCATGTTATGTCCAGTCTAAGTAATAAAATTTGAAAATTTTTATTAATTATTATTTAATTCCCATTGACTATTCTTTAATCCTTCCTATTCCTATTATCATTACTAATTACTGGTGAGGGCGAAGAGATCAGTATAAAAGAGAGAGAAAGAGCGTTCATAAGACCTTTTAATAATAAGATGAGCAAAGCCCATATAGAAAATCATATAATAATAACTAAATTGTTGTTATATTGTTTGAATCCTTAAACAAACACAACAAAGTATCTAAAAATATGATTCTTTTCTCTGTGAATTTATTTGGCTTTTGTTTTATAAAATGCTTTGAATTTAACAGAGCTTAAATGAAGACCTTTAATCTTCTTAATTCTCTATATATATATTGTTCACAAAAGATAAAAATAATCCCCCTGAGATAAAGTCACAAAACGTCTAGGCGTAGGCGCTTTAATTAGCATATATACATATATATATATATATATGTACAAGGACTAGCCCGAAAAATAAAATAATGTTGCACAATGCTCTGTGTGAGTGTGTGTGACTATGAGGTCCTCTTTTCACTTTAGTCCAAATTCGGTGCTCTTACTGCCATGAGCCTTCTTCGGTGTTATTTTAAAGTTGCTCTGCAAAAAGTTTTTGCAACTCGTGCGCAAATATTTTGTTTGTTATATTGCTAGCATAAATTTGTTGGCTATCTCTTGGAGCAACATGGGCCGAGCGAAAGAGTGCCAGAGCGACAGAGCGGGGGGGATGCGCATATATTTATAAGCGCATACATAAATACTTTTTGGGCTGGCAGCAAATGCATAAATTTCATGTCTACATCTGCACGGAGATATGACTCGGGAACTGCTGCTCGGATGCTGCTCCACCGCTCAACGGTCATGTTTGTGTTTATGCAAAGGAGTTTGCCAAAGTTTTTTCGTTTCGTTTCGTTTCGTTTCGGCTGCTGCCGAAAAGTTTGCTTGTTAAGTGAAAGGATTATATGATCCAGTTGCTTGCCGGCAGGAAGGGGCAAAACTTAAAAATACACAGCCGAATAAAACAACAAAACTTTTCCTATTTTTATGTTGTGCTGCTGCTGCCTCTGCTGCTGCACCTAAGAACGAATCCCATACACACAACACACAACACAGCAACTTGCCGCAAACTTGAGTTGTGTTGATAGTTTTTATAGCCTACTTTTCTGGGCCGCGCTCACGAACACCCAAAGAGGAGGAAAGTTGCGAATTAGTGTGTCTTAGGAGGGAAAAGGCCACGCAGAGCCGGGTAAAACTTTTCGGCCAGCTTGTCCCGTTTAGATTAGAGCCGTCGATAAGTTTCAAGTTTGCCACATTTGCCATGTGTTTAGTTGCCAACTGTGTGTGCGTGCTGGAGAGATTGCACACTCGCTGCGTGTGTGCTGTGTGTGCTATGTGTGTGTCTGGCCAAGCTCAACTAGTTGGCAACTTGGGAAATGAGGAATGTCGAAGGGAGGATCTTAAGCCACCACTTGAAAGGAGCTCGGGGCATTTGTTTAGCGATTTTCGCTTGATTCGGCCAATAAAGTTAATTTCTTTCTACCCCAAAAAGGAGGAAAACTTTTGCCCTGCTCCAGTCCCACTTTCTCTCTCTCTAAATGACATTTTTATATCATTTCGATTGTTGTTTCTTGGCCGCACAAAACTTTTCCCAAATTGCAAGGGACAGACAGACAGCGAGCGATCCCAGCTCAAAAAATTTCCATAGCACGCGAGGGAATTTCCACGGCCTAAACATAAGCAAAGAGATGGGATCAGTGAGATAGTAATTGCCAAAAAACAGGCATTAAAAGCCTCGCTTTATCCTAGCCAGCTGAAAGTTTATCCTTGAGTAGAGGCCAGGTTTATTTGCACGTTTTAAACTTGCTTTTTATGGCTGTTTTGAGGTATAAAAGGCAGTTTTGTGGCTCGCATAAATTATATTCTCCTCAGATGCTTATTCACTTTTAGTTGAAATTATTATTAAAGGAATTTATTTGCACTCTTTAAAGTTGTTTTAATGGCTTTTTTTGTTGAGTGGGAGGAATGCAAGTATTAGATTACTGTGGTTACTTATTTACTTTTAGTTGAAATTATTTTTAATGGATTTATCTGGGGACTTGATGCATTTAACGCAGACTCATGCAAACGCCCGAGAAGGCTGAAGGACCTATATCCATAAATATAAATACGTTTAATGGTCGGTAAAGGACGAGACAAACAACAACAAAATGTGCCACACCAGCTCCCTGTCTATCGCTCTCTCTCTCTCTGTGTATCTCGCTCTCTCTATCGCTGAATCCTACCCTCTCTCTCTCTCTCGCTCTGTGCTATGTGTGTGTCTGTGTGAACTTCGACAGGCATGACGTTGATAATATCCTTGCACATGCATGACGTTGCTGCTGCTGGTGGTGGTGTTGCTGCTGCTGCTGCTGCTTCTTCCCTCGCCTGGTTATCCTTGCAACAGAAGGCGCAGCCTTTTCAATATGCCATCGGAGCGCAGCACAGCCCAGCACCAGCACCAGCAGCATTCGCTTTCCCATTATTATTGTTGTTTTCGCTCGCATCCTTCGCATCCTCGCCCATTGCTTGTTGATATTTTATTAGCCCGACTTTTGTGGGCCAAACAACACGCAAAACAACAAAAAATAACACAAACACGCACACAGACACAGTCACTGAAAAAAGGAAAACTTTTTCACACAGCTCCTTAATATTTTCGCATCGAGATTCTTGGCAGTTCGATTGCGATTTAAATTTTCGGCCCCGCGTGCTAAAAATATCTAGGTGGAAAACAAATAAAAAAAAAAAAGAAAATGCGAGGGCGAAGCAAAACAAGTCCGCCATATAACATGGAATCTCGACACGACTCGAATCTCTGGCGCGTTTCAAGTTTTTCCACCGAGTTTTTCTTTTCTTGTTCGTTGTTTTTGTGTTGTGTTGCCCCTAAACGTCTATGTGTGTGTGTTTGTGCGGGTCCTGCCGCTGTGTTGGTAAATATGTGTTAAGTGCGTTGGTATTTGCCTGTACCCTTGTGGCACGGCGCCCCTCCTGGCTGCCGCGCCACACAGCTGCTCTGGCATTTTTCAACACTTTTTTCTGTTATTGTTGTTGGGCGGGATTTTCATTTGAAGCGCGGCAGGTTTTCCGCGGCAGGTTATTCTTCCATTTTTATTTTTTTTGCAGTCTGCAACTTGTTAATTTGACTTTAATGCCTCTACTCCATGCTGGCGCCTGACAATCGAAGCGACGCGCTCGGCTTTCGTTTGATTTTCCCCACTGAATTACTGAAAATACACCCTCGCCTTGGTTATATTTTGCCCTGTGTGCTCTGTTCCCTATTTTCTTTGCGTTTTTCCCTTTTGCGTTTTTCCTGCGTTGCGCTTAACTTGTGTGCTAAATTATATGGTCTATATGGTCTATGGCCCGCTGTTCGCCATGTGTGTGTGTGTATGTCTCTGTGTGTTACTGTGTCAGTGTGTGTGTGTGTTGCTGTTTTGTAATTTGATTTCTTTTTTGCCGCCCGCCTCCCGCTGAGATGTAGCTCAATCCGCAGCTATATAGCCATGGCCAACAGCCTCCGTCTCAGTCTCAGCTACAGCTACTATTTCACAGAGCCTCGATGATGCTGATGATGATGATGATGATGCTGCTGCTGCTGAGATGAGGCCGCCGCCGTTAGCTGATGCTGCTGCTGACGCACTTTTCTCGATTTCCCCGATTTCTCGGTATCTTGAATTCTAAGGATTCTCGGAGAATTTTAGCTCGGACTTTTCGCCAACGCTTCGATTCAAGGCGATTCAATGCGATTCAATGCGATTCAATGCGATTCGATGTCGCTTCGCTTCGATTTTGATTTGATTTGACTCGATTTCACTTGGCGGCACACGCGCTGGCTATATTTATGATTTATTTCGTTTATATTCGAGGGACTTGTGGCAGGAAAACTAGTGTGCGGAGTGTGGTGTGCCGAGTGAGTGGCAGTTGGCAGTAGTCTGACTATTCCGTTCGCGTTACAAAATGGCGTTGCTCAGGCTGCCAGAGGGCGCTACCAAGCACAGCTCGCGACGACGACGTTCCCGTTATGACTGACTTTTCACCACACGCAGAAAGGACGAGGCAGCGGCCGTCCTGCGGAGCAGCGCTGCTCTCTCGCGGCGGGCTCGCTCATTTTAGGAGCTTCCAGCAGCGCGGCAGCAGCTCTGCTCGCCCCATTTCGCGTATAGACACACGTACACACACACACACAGGCAAACACACGCAAGGCTTCGGGTAGAGAAAGCCTCGGCTGCGGGCTTCGGCTTACGGTTTTCGGTTTCGGTTTCGGCCTCGGCTCGGTTGCTTCGGCTCACAACTCTTCGGCCTCGGCTTCGGCTGTTCCAGTGAAATTGTTTATAACAGTTTTTCGACCGCACATTCCGTTGGTGGTTGTGAGGCGCGCAGCTCGCAGCTCGGAGCTCGCAGCTCGCCGAGCTCGTGTCTCGGGCTTCGCCTTTATTTACGTAATCAGCGAAAATCAGCAAAGCTCTCCAGCATCCTGGCAGGCTCTCCCGTGCTCTCTTCCAAGTCACATGGTAGGAGCAAGGTGAAAAGCTTTGCCTGTCGCCAATTTAAGAGAGACCCTTGCTGGGTTACGGGCTCTCTTAGGCAGTGAAACCTATGTGAACCCAGCATAATTTACAAATCAGACGACGGTGACGACGTCATCAAAACCAAAATGCAGTTATAATGCACTTGCAGGAGCGAGAGCAAGCTGGCGAGTGAGCGAGCGAGAGAGAGAGCAGAGCCAGCGAGCTGGAGGCAAACATAACGTATACAACCCGTGTGACAGCTGCCAGAGGGCGAGGCACCATCTCAAAGGTGTTTAGTCAACATGAACAACGACAACGACAACAGCAGAAGCAGCAGCAGCAACTCGGAGTTATGTGCGGTAGGTCGGCCGCAGCTAAAATTAAATTTATTCATTGTTGTCTTTGGAGCCAAGCAAACGCCAGTCAAGCCACAGAGCAGCTGCTCTACAGAGCGAGAAAATGGCGCCCGAAATGATGGCTCTGTTAGCATAACGGCCGCCATTAATTAAAACCCAAGTGGCCAGGACAACTCCTTGGGCCAGGATAATGCAAGGGGAGAAATTAGAGCCTAGGGGCTGCAGTTCAGCTCAAACTAGGGGTGTTTAGACCTGATGAAAGGTTATTTGGAATCTAACTTTAAATGAAAGTGGGTCTAAAATGGATATTTTAGAATAAGCCTTGTTATTTAGCGGCTGAAATTATTGTTATTGTTACTAGTTTCTAGCATTTAGGTAAAAACAAGACTAAGATTTTTTAGTGCCTAATTAAATCATTTGAAATAACATCAAAGTATGGCATGACTTTCTATAAAAGTATCTCCATTATAATATCACTTTGTGTAGTGCTTGCTTTATTTCTTGCAGTGTCCTGGCTCCTGATGCCGCTCCAGCTGGCTGCTCCTGTGCTGTGTGCACTCAGGATTTGGCTCTGGGGCGTATTAAAGCTTTTACAAATCGTAAGCATAATTTATTTTCCTACAACTTGGAGCAGCATCGCGAAGGCGGCGGCATTGCTCGAGGAGACATTGTTGGTCCCATTGTTATTCCCTCCCGGGGGAGGAGAAGGAGCATGGATAATAATGGAATGACCAAGTTTTTGGATTAATTTGTAGCCGCTTTGTTGCCATAATCATCTCTTTCTCTCTCTTCCCCTGTGTGTGTGCTGTGCATTTTGCAGTTGATTGAATGGAATGAATGTGTGCCCAAAATATTGGATTATTACGAGGTAAACTTAATTACATTTATTATCATAGTTGGCAAGTTAATTATGTGTGGCTGCTGGCTTTTCTCCTTTTCTTTTTGTTTGCCAACTCTGTTGCTTGAGTCATAAATCCAGACAGGCGTTAAATCTCCGCCTCAAATAGCCCCCATAAAGTCAACACCTCAAAACTCAAATTGTCGCCCAGCAGAACACAACGCACAGTGGGGCCCATAGGCCTCTCGGCTGGGTTGTACTACATAGGCAATCACAGTGGCGGCACAAATGCTTAAACACGCTCAAATAAGTCACATGGCGGGCCACGCCCACACACAAACGCAAAAGCGAACGCAAACACACACACACACACTTATAAACCTACTGGCGCACACACACACACGTACCATTACAGACATAGACACGAACGAATCGTTAAATATAACGCATACGCAGCGTTGGCCCTAGCAAAAGTAGCAGTGGCAATGCCATAAGAAAATAGCTCGAAATATGTTAATAATGAGATGTGAGCGGGCGCCGACTGCTAAATATTATACAAATACCCATATATATATATATGAAATATATATGCATATAGTTGTATATGGGCAGTGTAAAAAGAAAAGCACTGGCACACACGCAGTGTAAAGTCTTGCAAATCTACATAAACTCGGTCAAGGACACTGCAGCTGATGCTGAAGCGCTGAAACGGAATCCGAGGATGAGGATGAGGATGAGGACGAGGACGAGGGCGATGCAGATGAGGATGTAGCTGGGACTGGGTAATGGTGGTAGTGGTGGTGTTACTGGGGGCACAGCCACCCAAATTGCCTTTAAATATAATTATTTTCCTTTTATGCGACGTCAGTGACAGGACTGAAGGATTGCCGCTCTGCCAGCGACATTTAAATTTAGACCAAACGAACGCACTCACACAAAGGCATCCATTTCGCTTGCAGATACGCTGCCAGATAAGAAAAGTCACTTTTATGACGTCAGTAAACCATTTTAGGACGTTTTCCTTGCTTGCTTGCTGGCTTTTTTTTTGTTTTTCCCTCTTTTCCGAGCGCGCGCAAATGGCAGAAACAACAGCAACAAGAACGAGGTTGAAGGATGGCTGGGAACTACAATAACAGAGCGCACGAAGGACCTTCTCTTTTAGTTGGAGCAAAGAGCAGCCTCGGAAAAGCTCCTGCACTCTCTCTCTCTCACTTTCTCTGTGTGTGTCTGTCTCTCATTTCGGCCATTACCATAAAATCAAATCACAACAATAACCATAACCATATAGCAAAGATTTAATAACTGTGATTGAGATTTGAAAAATGAATTTTCTTTCTCTGGTTTCACTCGGTTCTGCCGCTGCTGCTAGGTGAGATTATTTAATGGCTTTCCCCATTTTATCCAAAGCATTTGGCATTGAATTTCCCAGCTCTAGCTCTTGTGTAAATGTGATTGAAGTTTTCATGAAAGAAAATATTGATATTGTTTTCGGCAGCAGCTTAAATGATTTGGAAAATGATAACCAGAGAAGCGTCAGCAGCCCCCTGGCAGGATTTCCATTACATTTTTTGGAGTGACTTGGGCGCGGACACGGCACGCCTCCTGCCATTTCCAATCAAATTCAGTTACCGCAGGAAATCTGCATTTGAACATTTTTATAATTTCCGGTCTTAGATTCTGTCGTTTGTTGCTTAATTTCCGTCACCTGGCGGCCCCATAAACAAGTCAAGTCGCATTTCGAGTGCACGGAAATAAATTGACATCAGTTCAAATAATGTCTAAATTTATGGAGTAACTATTAAAGTATTTAGTTTAAAAATATGATATTTTTAAGCACAGCTTGAATCTTTTTCAAATTCAAAGACTAAAAAGTAAGGAGAGACCCCTCTAGTATTTGCCTCTTTGAAAAGGAAATTCTTTTGTGTGTTCTACAATTCTCAATTATTTGTTCAATCTATGAAATTGTTCAACAAATAATTATCCATATTATTATGTTTTTTTCTGTGTGTATGGATTTGGATTTCTCACACCTTTCATAATTATCAAACTGTTGACATTGCCGCTTCAATTTGGTTTTATGTCAGTTCATTTTGTTTACTTGATGCGCCGCTCGCTCAAATTTGTTAGCCGCCCTCGTCCTCGCACGTTGTTTTTCCTCCTCCTTTTTTTTATTTTCTGTTCAGCTTTGTGTTTCCTTTCGGACTCTCTGTTTCTAGGCCAAAGCTCTATCAAAAATCCAGCCAGCAGCCAGGAGCTGCTCCCCGGCCGCTGTGGAAAAGCTTCCTTGCGGCTGTTGGCGGCATTAAATACAGCCGACAACCGACAACCGACAACGGACAACGGAGGACCAAGGACCGAGGGACCGAGGACCGACACACACAGATTCTGACTCTGAAGTCTGGACGGGCGAAGTGTTTTGAAATCCAATTACCAGCGCAAATTTAATTTGTTGCTGCACTCGAGGAAAAAGTTGCCAACACCGCCGCGCTGATAGCCTATGAAAATTGTTTAGCTGCAATAAAGCTATGTCGGCGGGGGGGGCGGGCGCTCGATCCGGGGCCAAAAGGGACTCCTTGGATGGCTATCAGTGCCGCCGACACTGGATTTTCCGGCTGAACTGTTGGGCGGCATCATCAAGTGGTCACCAGAGAGAGAGAGGGAGAGAGAGAGAGCGAGCGAGAGAGAACCCGAGCAGGGCTGGAAAAAGTTTAATTTGAAAAAGGTTTTCAGGTTTTCCCGTTTTCTCGTTTTCGCTGTACTTTTGTTTTGTTTGGTTTTGTTTTGTTTCTAGCTCTCTCTCTCTCTCTGGCTGGCTTTTTATTTTTATTAATTTTGTTGGAGGTGTTGAATTATGAGCAAAGTTCATGAGCCTGGGCCGGGGGTTGGTAACAATTTATAAGCCAAATAAAGCCATGTTACGGCCGGAGGCGGTTTTGAGACGCGACGCTTCGCTACGCGGAGATGGGTTAAATTCCCAGTGGCACCTCGGGGCGCCGGGTCTGCCTTAACCCCAGCTAATTGCCTAGAAATTGCCATCCTGCCAGCCAGCCAGCCTGCCAGCTAGCCTGAATGATGGTGCACAAGCAGAAATCACAAAATATGACTGGCAACAATTTGGTTAAAATTTCCCTTTTATACACGCGGCCATTATTCCGCCATCTATGTATTTTATTTTCTTCTTTTTTTTTTTGCTGCTATCCTCCCCGCCTTGATTAACCTTTTTAATGCTCTTTGGCTGCGGCTGGGGTCGCTGCTCTTCATTTCGCATGCAATATTCATAAAAAGGTCGCAATTTCATTTCGATAAATTCTTCGAGGGCTCAACTAGGCAACTTGGCATCCGCCGCCGCATCCCATTTACCATTTACCCAGACCTAGTCCGAGTCCCTATCCCAGGCAGAGTCACAGTCACAGTCACAGTCACAGTCCCAGTCCATTTCCATTTCCATTTCCATTCCCTCGGCCCCACACAATATGCTTCTTTTTTATTGTTGTCGATTATTGTTGAGTTTGCCAGCGTTGTTATTTCGTATTTGAACTATGCCTGGTCTCTGTTAGTTTTCCACTTCTTTTCTGGCCGGGCCCAGAAAGGCATTTCACACTGAGCGAAATGTCGGCGCGCTGATCGATTGGATTGGATAAATGTGCCATTAGAGAGATACATATTTATATGGGAAATAGCTTTTCGCCGAGTGCCGCCTGGCCTGCGGCTCTCCAGCTGCTGCCATCTAATTGTTGGCAATGCGAAAACCGAGAACTTGTCTATGAAACTGAAGCTGGAAGCTGTTACTTGGGCGCTCCCCGCCTCGGCAGGCAAATAACAATTGCTCCACTGACAGGCCTTCTGGCCAGGATTCGCTGAGCAGCTCCCTGCCATGTTGATTCCCTGCCGCGTTTTGACCAGCACGAAGTGGCTCGTGCAACTTGAAACTGAACTGAAATGGTCGCCAGCAATGGGGGGGAGAGATCGGAGCCAGGAGTCGACAGAGGCGTGACTGCTGGCCACTGCACAATGGGCCCATAATTTCAGAGGGGGAGACAGCCATTGGAGGAGCAGGAGCAGCAGGAGAAGCAGGAGGAGTGCTGTGGCACAAACCGAATGCGAAACCGAATGGGAATCTGAATCCGAGGCTGGACGCTTAAGCACAATGCCCCACTAAATTACAGTTAATGTTTATTTCTTTTGCCACCCCGTCGCCAGTCCTTCTTTGGTCCTGGCCGTATCCTTTGCCTCTGTCCACAGCCTAGAATCCTTTACACAGCAAGAAATGCTGTCAACGAAGGATTCCTTTAAGGTGTTTTAAGGGTTCTACTTTAATGTAGAGACAAGCCCCAACAATCTGTATATAATTATTATGAATAATTTGTTATAAGCTTATTGGGTTTACTTTTAGAGCTCGATTTTTCTCTCTGTGCAGAGTCCTGCTTCGAGAGGAGAATTGTCAACGACTCTCCTTGGCTTTGTTTACATTTCTAATCTCTGGGTGGCCACTGGCAGTTCGACTCCCATGAAAACCCCTGGCGGATCTTCCCCGTTCTCCCCCGTCCCCTGACTGACTGCTAGTTACTGCATTTCGATTGTATCTTTGACTGCTGTGGGTTACCCCCCACTCCCTCTCCCCTCATTCTTCGCCATGTCCATGTCCTGCCTTGGTTTTAGTTTTGTCTTTGTTTTATATTCTTTTTGCGTCTTCCTCTTTGGCCGTGGACAATGGTTTATTGAGTTATGGCTTGCATGCGGATATCCGCCTCTCTCACAAACACACAGATAGATATAGAATCTCAAACACACACACAGATATAGAATGTAGGAGGATCTGCAGCACAGAGGACTGTGGCACATTTATATAACTTTGTTATTGGCTCAACATTGAGGTGTCGGCGGGGCAGGCAAGGGAAAGAGAGTTTTCCCTTGGCCGTTTCACTGCCTGCTGAGATTGCCAGCTATAAATTAGCAACATTTTCATGTTTGCTCATAAAATGTATGCTATTTTCCTTTTGTACTAGTTTTGCGCTCTATAAATTTATCGTTTACTTACCAACGACGACGAACGGACAAGGGACAAGGGTGTAAATGAAGAGTATTGGCTTACCTGCAATGGCAAAAATGAGAAAGAAGAAATTGAGAATTGTTAGTGTTTGCATATAAATATTGATATCAATAATTTAGGTGAAAAGTCACACACAAAAGGACTACACACACGCACACACAATCACACACACACACACACACACACATTCAATGTATATCCTTGCCAATCTCCAATGCGGATAAATTGCATTTTGATGTCGGCCATAAAGTTATGCAAATTGCATTTTCCAGGGCGACAATTGGCGTAGTTTTTAGATGCCCCAAAAAGTAGGCAACTCTTAATTGGCAGATCCTTAAAGCGAGGAAAATTTGCATATGCAAGTGTGATATAAGGAATATATACAAGAAAATACAATCAACCACAATGGAATCAACTTTTTGCTGAGAAAATTACACTTGATTTAACTATATTTCCTTATATTTTTATTAAAGTTCTTAAAAAGAATACTTGAGGTAGCCGGCAAGCAAACTTTAATATGAATAAAAGAAAATTAAATTTCTATGATAAAGTTAAATATTACATTTTTTAAACCCTTGCAGGGTATTATTATTTCAGTCAGAAGTTTGTAACGCTGAGATCGAGCCATTTCCGACCCTATAAATCATATATATTATTGATCAGCACCAACAGCCGATTAAATCTAGCCATGTCCGGCAGAAAAATATATTTTCTAAAATTTTTCAAAATTTTATAAGGGGTTACATCGTTAAAATTGTCAAAATTTAACAATAAAATTAAATTTTTTAAAATGTAAAACGCGGTATGCAGATTTGTTAGCCTTCAAAAAAATAGCAAAGAAAAGCTATTCGAATTAAAATATATGCATTTTTGGCATAGTTATGATAAATGAAAAACTTTGTTTTACACAAAAAATTAGTATATAAAAGTATATCTAACAAGGTATATTTACTGCAAACGAACAAACTTCGGCTTTTGGAAGTTAGCTTAATTTCTTATTCTTAATATTAATAATTAAGAAGTTTTCTGGCAAGTTTTCTAGGAGAAAAGCCAACGAGACTGAAAAACATTCTGGAAAAAAGTAAAACCCAATTTTGCATTTAATCTATTTTAGATTTACTAACTTCAACACCTTTACTCTGCTATTAACAAATTTCTTACAAAATCCCCGAGAAGAAGCTAATTAAAAATGTAGCAAACCGAGTTACATGCCGAGCTTATTAATTGAGGGTCATTACAGATTAAATGGTGAGCATCATTAAGACCCATATATCTTTCTGACTTCGTTTTTCATATTTTCGCTTCTTCTTGCTTCACAAAATTACCCATTAAGTATTTTCCATAGTTTTTATTTGAGTTTTCCTCCAGCAATCTCGTGCTCTTCGCGCGCTTTCCTCATTAAGAACTTTTCAGGGGACAACTCAATCTGGGGCATTTCAATTTCAACTTAATTTCTCAACTTAAGGACCTAATCTGCCGCTGTCATTGTCCTTAATTGTTGACCAGCGACAATAACAGCAAAGCTAAATGGAATTCAAGTTTTAGGCCCCTCTTCTTTGAGATTTTGCGACGGACGGGGACGCGGCCAATTTAGTTGATGGCTTAATTCCCCCCTGGCTGCCTCGCCACCCCCGGAACCCGCCATAAACACCTCAAAGGATATTCGCCATATTTCCCAAAAAGGAACCTCCCTCCTTCCCTTTTCCACCACTTAAAGCCCGAGTGCGGGAAAACATCGCTTTATAAAAGATGCAAATATGTAGTTGTAACATTTAATTATATTCATATCTTTAGCCCCATTGCCGGCCAGGTAATCTGAGCGGGGAGCAGGGTAGCGGAAGCGGAAATGACGATGGAATGGGCCAGGTTCTGGGCCCCAGAAGGGGCGTGGCATTTCTGCGAACTGTGCGAAAAGCTCACAAAATGCTGAACACATGCCAATTACGGGTAGCAAACGGGAAGCGGGGTTGCGAAAGAGCTGTCGAGGTGCCAAAATGAGGCCTGAGAAACTGCTGCCGCTGTCGAAGCTGTCGAGGTGAAGAAGGTCGCATTTCCAGCTTCTGTCCTTCTGCCCAGACCCTTCCACCCGTCTTCACCCTTCTGCTGACACCTGCTCAGGTGCACAAGGCAAAACGGTTGCCTACATGTCCATATTTGTTCCCTTTGATAACATTAATATTATCCTGTTTAGGTTTATTAAGAAAGGTAATTCCCTGTAGTCATTTTGTCACAATTTGAGGGGAGTCTTTTCAGGGTTAAATGGAGGAAGTACCATATAAATTTCTGCCAGTGTGTGTATGCCAGGTGAGTTGTGAGGTGCTGAGCAGTTGTGGGATGGCGGCTTAAAATGCGCGAATGCCGAAACGACATTTACATGTTACACACAAAGAAATGCGTGCGGGGTGATGTCAAAGGGGAGAGGGCAAAGGGCCCGCGTGTGCGCTCATGTGTTGCCACATACCACCCATAACCCACACACACCCACTCGGTAGTTGTGCGTTTTTTGCACATTTTATTATTTTTTATGACTGCGCGAGTATAATCTTTTGACATGGAGGCAAACGCAAACGCAAACGAAACGGGGGGAAAAAAAGACGGAACGGAACGACATCGTTTGCCATTTCAGGACCTGTTCCTCAGCAGGAAGGAAGAAATCAAGAGGCGAACGGAGGCGAAAACCTGCCGAAACAAGCCAAATGGCAGCCAGGAAGCGGCTTTTTATTCGGTTAACTTGATTTGCACTTGAGAGAGGCATGTGTGTGTGTGCGTGCAAAAGTGCTATTTCCTCCTGCCCAATTTCAGGACTCTTCCAGGACAACCACTTCCCCTTTGGCTGGGTCCTCCTTCTGCTGCTCATTGATGTTATGTTTCCTTTTTAACCTGCCTGCCCGAGATATCATCTTACGTGGTTTTCATTTCTTTCTCCGAATTTCTCAGTTTGCTTCTCATTCTTATTTTATATGAATTTCTCGATTAAAGTGCTGAAATGAAAAATTTTCCCTTCACCATTTCCCTTTCCCGTCATTGGCACTCATTTAAGTCATGCCTCTTGGTATGGCATAAGGGCTTTTTCACAGAAATGTTTGCCATGACAAACTGAAAACACTGTATGAATTAATATATTTTCTTGGATAAGAAAATGGAGAGTAGACCCCTTGAAGTTGTATACACTTTTTCTGACCTATAATATCCTTATAAATAAAGCAAAATTAAATATTTGAGTTTGTCTTCACTTATTAATTCAAAAACCTTTAGCTAATCATTCGAAAAAGGTTTCAGTTTAAATGTTCGCTTTTTGAAGCTAAAATTCCTTGCTTTTATAAGAACAAATAGCTAAAAGAAATTACAACTCTTAAAGATTTCTTCATATTGTTTAAAATATGAATTTACAAAAGTCCTGTGGAAATGCCCACATATATATATATTTTTGTGAAATTTGCAAACAGCCAACGGAGAAAATCGCCAGAGTTGTACTTCCAACTCCTTTTGAAGCATGTGCAAAGTTTACTTTTTCTGCACTCGGATGCTTTTTCTTTCATTTGCCAGGCTTGAAACTTCTCGGGCGCACTTAAGGCGAGAGGACTGTGAGTGGAAAGTTGTGTAAGTGTTTTTAAATCCCTTTCAGAGGCGCCCGGGCTTCGAGTGCATCTCATTCGAGTCGTTGAGAGACCCTAAATTATGCCCAAGTAGCCGGAGACAACCAGGTAGGTATCCATGCATCCTGGTATCCTCGTATCCATGTATCCAGGAACCCAATATCCCGGTAGCCAGGGGCAATTAATGAGCACCGGCAAAGGGGTGACTTAAAGCAATCCATTTATTATTTCGGCTTGCCCGGGAAAATGCGCTTAAACATCATAAGCCTGCATCGGTATGCCCTCTGAGCAGCTTTTGGCCACCGCAAAAGGGATATAAAGAGGACACTCCCTCGGACTGCGGACTGCGGACTGCGGACATTCGACATTCGGAGCTCGGAACTCGGAACTCGGCACTTGGCCATGTGTTACTCGAACACACCCACATGCGGCCACAGCAGCCAAAAGAATTATCGAAAAATGAAAATGAATTCAAGGCAGCTCTCTCCATGTACCTCCCCCATTGGATGTTCCGGACTAAACCGAGAGAACCCAAGCGCGCTCTCGTACTTGGACAAGTTTTGGCTCAAGGCTTTTAGCATTTCATAATGTCATTTGGCAGAGAAGATGGCAGGAAAAAAGGATGAAATTAAACCGAACAGACGCGTGCTGCAGTTTATATCCACACTTCATGACAGATATGACATATAGTGTGTGTAGCTAAGGATCCGCTTTGTCATTCCTGTTAACTTCTCATGGCATTGTTATTGAAAGTCCCAAGAAAAATGGTTTTAAGCAAAAAGCTGGGAATTCATTATAGTTCATATATTAAGCAGCAAAATTGTTTGTAAAAACTGGTTACTAAAAGTTTTTCCTACAGGTAATTATAATTTCATTTTATAATCTATATAAAAGTGCTACTCTGGCTACTCCAAAATAGAAAGAGCTCAGCCCCTACATAAGCTGTTTTAAAATATGAAATTTAATTTACTAAATCTGCTCAATTTTGTGTAATTTTAAGGTCTATTACAATTCAAAATTTTATAGCATTTAAGGGATTTAAAACCCTAAATTCCCTACAAAAAACTGTCTCTAAAAATGTACAATTATGCAACAATATCCAGCCTTGATAATTATATCCTGTCCACGTATTTCAACCAATTCAATATCGGCGTATATATGTCTATATAAGGAAGGATCTCATATGTGCGTGAGTGCAAACTTTAGCTGACAGTTCTCTCTTACTGCTGGCCAAAGGACGAGCATCAGAGCTGCTGTCCAACTATTGAGGAGAAGAAAAAAAAATAGCAGAAGAGGACGGAACTTAGTTCCAAACTTTCCACCAGAAATACGTGGCAAAAACTAAAAAAAAAAACCCGGCTAGATGAAAAAATGAGGAGAGGAAAAAACTCAGTTCGTTGGTCAGCGGCAAATAAGAAAACTGTTATTTTTGTGTCAAATACTTTGGCCAACTGTCCACGTCCAACTTTCGCTGACAGCAGCAGAAGACTCGCTGCCGCCCCCAGCACCACACCTTCTCCTTAATTCAGTACCCCCTTCAGGACCTCCCTTCCTCCCTGCACACATCCCTCCTCCTCCTCCTTCTCCCCCCTCTTGCCTTAATGCACTCGCTGCAAATTAATATTGCAGTTTTTCGCCGCCTTCCCTCTGTCCCTCGTCCTTTTTTTTCCCGTCTTTGCCATAGTTTGAAGATGGCAAACTTTTTCCCCGAGCAGCTTGTAATACAAAAATTAGTTTCTTCACTTATTGAAATGTCAATGGAATGTCAAGCGTGCTGCGGGGGGACCGGGGAGGAGAGGGGCGTGAGAAGGGTTCGGAGGTAGCGTCTTCAGCCAAATTGTAATTTCGACGTCTTAACATCTCTGTTCCTTGGTTGCACTCAGCCAAAAAGGATAGAAATTATGGTAGAATTTTAATAAATTTAGAAAAGTTGTTTCCTAAACTTATAGAGACTTTTCTTAAGTCTTGGAAATATGAAAAACTCTTGGTTTTATTTTTAAGAGTTAAAAGAATGCAGCTTATATCGAGGTAGAATAGAAAGAAATTATTTCTGGGCTTTTTATTCCCTTAAATTTTACTAGAAAACCTTAGGAAGAAATGCTTTTAGACAGAAATCTTATAAAGGATATATTATAAATACTTTGGTATTAAATTGTATATAAATGTTTGATATAGCCAAAGATTTGAATTGTTGTTTTGCTAAGTCAAGAACATTAGTTAAGGGAAAATAAATTCCTTAATTCTTTTTCACTTGAGGTAATGTATTAGAAATGAATTTTTAATTATTAAGCTAATCTATGTAAAATTTTGTATAGGAACAAATAATACAAGACAAAAGAGAGACTAATTTCCCAATACATTTAGGCTTAATTTTCCCATAGTGTGGGCCCTTTTTTCCGAGCAACTTTTCCTCGTTTTTTCCTTATCCTTTGGCCTGCTCTGCTCTGCGTCAATTTGCTTGAAATGCTCTGTGCCAAATGATTTAGCGTTGCACGGGGAATCCCCCGCTACCTCCTTTACACTCACACACACACACACACACACCTGAGGGGAACTGGGGCCTGCAAAAAGTTTTTAGCTTTTGTTTTTTTCCTTTGCGTGGCGTGGCGTGGCCTCAGCTGTTTGGCAGCGCGCTCATCAATTTGCCCTAATGATATCAGCGGGTGGAAATGTGAAAATGGAGGGAGAGAGAGCCTGAGAGCAGCGACACGAAAAAAGGTGCGAAAATGAAAATTAAACAAAATTAAAAAGGGAATTCCCCCGGCAGTCATCTCCGATAAGAAGGCAAAGCTAATGAGCAGAGAGAGAAGCATCCCGCAAACGGGGCGGACATCGCGGACTGAATCCCAAACTGGCCAAAGTGGCTTATGTGTTTACACAGTGTTGCTATATATTTCCTTTCCTAAATCTCCCTTGCAGCAGGTCCTTTTTTCGATAGCTGTTCTTAGCCTAATGAATGTCATCCTCCTTGGCTTCCTTCCCTTCGTTTTTTTTCCGTCATTTTTCCTTTTGGGCAGCTCCTTTCGGTTATCAGTCAGGAAAAACCACAAAGTCGCATAAATTAATGTCTTGCCACGCATTTAAAATGTGTTCAATTTGGTGTTGCTTCACGGGGGGTAATTAATCAATTTGATTGATCATTTCGATGGCCGCGAGCTGCCCGGGGACTCGTCCGTTTCCGGTCCCCCCCCCCCCGGGCACATGCAAATAAAGCGAATGTCAATATTGTTAATATTTAAGTACTTTAAATTATGCAAGCTCATTAAGCCAATCGAGCTGAATGCCAAATGCAAAAGTTGTAATCAATACGCCCTGCTAACAGTTCCCAAAACTTTATCATTCAATTCGACCCAAAAAAATGGGAAAAAAAGCCGAGCTAAAGGGGGAAATGGATGGAAAAAAGTTGTGCCTGCCAAAGTGTCATAAAAAGTTGGTGAAAAATTGTTGAATGCACACAATGAGCTGACAGTTTAGTCAAATTATATTATCAGCAGAAAAACTATTTTCCAACTGAAGGACCAGACCGAGCCAGATATCAGGACCATTCGAAAAATGCCCGGAAAAGCAATCATCGTGGCCGTTGCCTGCTCAATATTTCAACTGGTAATGATGACGCTGGCCATCATGTCATTGATGAAGTGGGCACACGCAAATTGTATCAAAAATGCACAATTAAAAGGGGGGAGAGGGGCAGCCGGGGCAGCTGGAGCGAGTCCTCTTGAAAATTCATCAACTGGCACGAACACTCCGGTCGCCCCCTCCCCCCCCACACCAGCGAACAAGGATCTCCCATTACAGGGGCTCAAAAAGGAGCTTAACAGTGGCGGCGGCGGTGGCAGCGGCGGTGGCAGCCTCCCGCACCACATCCTGTGGACAGCGCAAAGCTTTTAAGTCCCCCTCAAAGGACACAGTCAGCAGCCAGCATCCTGTTCCCCCCCCTGTTCCCCGTTCCCCTACCAGCCCTCGAACCCTTAACAGCAGAGCTTTCACGAAGCTTTCAGCGGCATGTTAAGGCTCTGGCAGCAGGCGAGATTTACATTATTCAAACATAGACCAGCACTTTTAGCCCTGTTTGCTCAGCACCTCCGGCACAGTGGAGCCTGGCTAACACAGAAACGTGCCCGGCAGCCATGGCCCGGACTAATGGCCCAGGCTTCCGCCGGCTTAGCATTCGAAATTCGATTCAATGGGAGGCCAATAGTATTATAGTAGGAAGCAACAACTCTTTCCTCGACCACATTTCCATACAATTTATCTAATGGCTTCATCATTACCATTATCATCATCGTTATTTATCAATGGGGCAGCCATAGAAAGACCTCACACACACACACTTAACAACCAAGCCGGCGGCCACAACACACACTTACACACACACATTTGTAGTGCAAAACTTGGGACTGGCTTATCAAAACACAACACACACTGGGCAACAAGCACACACCCGCCATACACACACGTGATGGCAACAACGAAGAAAACGTGGCTCGAGCGCTTAATCGCATTTGGAATTGACCACCTTTTTGCTCTATTTTCCATCTTGGCCAACAGTTCTTTGTGTGCCTAGTTTTTGCAGCTTGTCGATACTACCACCTATAGTGTCGGCTAGCGGGCCTAATTGTTTGGGCCCGAACCGAGCTGCATTAGGCCGAGATTTGTGCTCGCATCACGCATACGCCACAATATTACGCATACGCACTGTGTGCCCTGCAGGAAGTGTGCGTGTGCGTGTACGGTTGGTTTTATTTTTATTACCACCGAGTATCATGTGAACGGCTGACTGAAACAAATGAGCTGCGCTGAGGTTTTCACTTTTGGGGGAAAGCGTTGGCTGCCGCTTGAGCTGGTCTTAGGGGAGATTAACAAAATGCTTAATCGCAGCTTGACACACAGGCACATAAAACACTGGCACACACACACTCGCACACACAGAGAGACACACTCTTTATTGACATTTACTTGCTTAACGTGCTTGTAGCTCCGGCTCCTTTTATTGTTATTATTATTGTCGCGTTGAGTTGGCTGCTGATGCTGCTGATTCTGATGCTGTTGTTGCCGTAGGAGGCTGGCTGGCTGGCTGCTTTTCGCTTTGCCTGTCTTTCACGTTCTACAAAATTGCAATAAAGCGAATTTTTCCTCGCGTTGCATACTGCCGAGCGGCGCACATCCACACGCTTTGCGAGAGAATTTCTGCTGTTACTGCGGCTCACTTGCTCGCTGAATTTTAAAACAAATTTTTTATACACAATTTTCCATCGCGCCTGTGACAGGCAGCAGTCCGCTTCGAGTCCGCAACTTTATTTATTGCAATATTTTCGTTAGTTGCAAATCTGGCACGCGCACCCACACACACGCACGCTCAACGCTCGCACACATACACACACCCATGCCACCATACACCATACACCATACACCATACACCATACACCATACACATCAACAACACACACCGAATTTCGGTTGATTATAAAACGACAGAGCAAAAGTTAGCGCAGCGCCAGCAAAACAGCAAAACAGCAGCGGAGCAGAGCAGCAATGACAGCGGAAAACGCGGAGCGGAGCGCACGGCGCTGGGAAATTTGGCGAGGAAAGCCGAGAATACTTGGAGAATACCATGGGAAAGCGGCCGAGTCCGAGTGAAGAGAAGCTTTCGCAGCAGCAGCAGTGGCGGCTGCTGCTGGAAGGGCAGCTGGAAGGCCGCCAAGAGCAGGCCACCAAAGCGCATGCGCCGCTGCAGAAAAGCTGGAAAAGCCATCTGCCGGAATGAGGGAAATTTTACACACAGAGAGAGATAGAGAGAGAGAGAGAGAGTCTGTAGCCGGGGCTTGCTTTCCTCTCCTCTCCTCTTCCATTTGTGTGTCAGTGTAACAATGGAAATCGCTCATCCGCCACCGCGCTCATATACCCAGCACCAAGACCAATGATGCACCCGGGCAGCGGGAGCGGGAGCGGGATTAGGAGTAAAGTTGCAGGGCTCATTAGTGTCAAGGCGACATATAAATTTGGCACTAACTAGACAAATTCCTTGAGTGGCCAATTAATATGCAAGTGCCACGCCCACGCCAGAGTAGGAGGCATCAGACTGCGGAAAGCTCTATCATCATCATCAGCATCATAGTCGTAGTCATCAGTGCCATCTATCATCATCCCGGGGAGTTGCGGGAGAAAGTCCTTACATCTCTATGCTCGCTCTCGTCCTGCTCCTAGGTGTTCGAGTGTATATATATGTGTGTGTGTGTGTTTGTGTGTGTGTATGGCAGTTTGTTTTTAATCAACGTAAACTGGGTCAGCTTTGGGGCTGCAACTAAAAATATCATTTATGCTGCAGCCAAATGCGCCAGTTGACTTTCCCTTCTCATATCGGGGCTTTGAATAAGCAAATACATATATATAAGAGGCATATATTTATGTGTACACCGTGTATATATATATTTAAATACATATACGTAAGGTGGGTAAGGTAGTGTGGGCCATCAAAGGAGCCTGCTCAACTAACAGCGGCTTGAGCGTAACATTTAAAAGGTAGAGGAGTTGCGACTGTTACTGTTACAGCCACTGTTGCCACTGTTGACCCAGTTGGCTCTCTATAAATAGCACAGGGGTCAGAGGGCACGGAGCTGGGAGCACACGGAGATGTGCTGAGATGTGGCGGAAACCGCCCACAGACGAGAATTTGAATTTGGATGCGAGCAGGCAATTGATGTCGGATGCTGGCTTATGACGGATGCCGAACATTCGGCCAAAGAAATTGCATTCTCGCTGGGAAAGCAGGGGAAAACGGCGAGTGTGGGAAATTACATATTGCGGGAGAGTCAATTTTGACTTGAACTGAGGAATGTGCAAGTTTATCCAAGGTGTGTAATGTAATATTTATGTGGGAGAGGTCAGGGAAGCCCAGCAACTGGGAATTACATTGTCCTCTTCTAGGGATTAAATATTTATGCAACATAACTTGTTCTAAGTTTTATTTGACATTTTCTTCGGGCGCTCAAATAAAGGGTGATTCAGTAAGCTCAGAGATTACCAAATACTAAAACAAAACTCATAAATTGTTTAGATATTTTTAACAACGAGCTGACAAAAAGATTCTTATTAAATTCCCTTATAAATTCATAATATATTATGAATCAATATTTAAATATGAAGTAAACTACTTCTTGAC
This sequence comes from Drosophila bunnanda, assembly GCA_035046265.1. Taxonomy (NCBI): domain Eukaryota; kingdom Metazoa; phylum Arthropoda; class Insecta; order Diptera; family Drosophilidae; genus Drosophila; species Drosophila bunnanda. Next base: position 14,970,068 of record JAWNOB010000075.1, read on the forward strand.
AGAATATATTTATATTCTTTCCCTGATAAAATCTATAACAATACTTTACAAAGTATTTTTGTAGTTATACAAAAAATTTTTTACTTTCTAAGTTTAATCTGGGAAAGTTGTTAACTGAATGAATTTCTAAAATGAAGCGATCTTGCATTTATCAATCGAGTTTCCACAAGAAAATACTTAATATTAAGCGACCTATAAGCTTTAAATACATTTTAAACAAGAATTGTCTTAGTTAAAATGGAATCCCTTCGGCTTATCTCCTACATTTTCAGAAAAGGGAACCTGAACGTGCCACCTTTTCCAATTATCTCTTACATTCTCACAAAAGGAACATGAACACATTCACACATTAAGTAATAAATAAATTGAAAAACAACAAACACTCACCTCTGATGAAGTCAAATAGCACATCCTCGAATCAGTGCTCTCGATGGAAGCCTGTTGAACAATTCCGTAGCGTGACTCGCGATCACTCAAATACTCCGATCGCAAACTATCTTGACGTATGAATTCAGCGCTGGAAAACATAAATTGCCATTAGAAAATGTACAAATAATTATTATCTTTAATTATTATAACAGAAACTTTTTAGTAACTTCTTGAAATACATTACAAAATTACTAAAAACTCTTTTTCAATTCGTTTTTATTATTAATACGCACCGTTGCTCTAGTGAATCGGCACGTGCACTCTTGTAGCCCGAATCATTGAGGCTGCTGTCCTGCCGCAAGGATGGCAATGAGTCCCAGGGCGATCGCTTGTGCCCGGAACCAGGAACCTGCTGGGCCATCATGCCGTGGCCCGAACCGGAGCCAATGGTAGAGCTGCCGGAACGCCAGCCATCCGAGTGGCGGAACCACTGGGCTCGGGCCGATTCGCCAATGCAAGAGGCGCAACGCGAATTGGAGAAACTAACAAGAGATTGAGGGAAATTAACTTGGATTTCCCATGAATTTTTCACAGCAGCAACTCACCTGGCATTATGATCCGATAAATAGCCACGATCGCGTTCGCGCTCCCTTTCCCGTATCAACTCATTGCGATCGCTGTAGTAACCATCGCGATCGCGATCCCTTTCTTTGTCCCGAATCGTGGACAATGGTCGATGTGGCGGCAATGGCAACGTGGAAGATTTTGAATTGGCTGCGGAAGGGATATACCAAAAAGGTGGATTAGTTTTACACATTAATAAATTCCATCCTAATTGAAGGCATTCCAAAAAGCTATCAAAGGCAGGCAATTTCATTCACTTTGCATCGAAGATCGAGATCGAGATAGATGCCGATATCGAGGTTGAGGTCAAGTTCGGGTGAGTATAAGCAGGAGCTTTGAATCTGGAATAGATCGTGCGGACTTGGAATGGAACTACTTACGCCTACGAAGTGGATATGGGCTGCGCTGGTTCGATCCGGGTAGGCTTTCAGCGAATTCTGATGATGGTTGTTGAGTTTGGTTGAGATATTGGTGTTGATATAGTTGTTGGAGGTGTTGTTGATTGGTAGTTGGTTGGTTGTTGGTTGTTGATTAGTTGTTGTTGATGTGTCGGTGGGCAATGCGAGGAGAGTAATGGATAATGGAGCATTTTATGGCGTGACGTGGATAGCATTTATGTATGTATTATTAAAAGGTTTATATAGGCAAAAATATATATTACGATAACGTAAATTTGAGTAGAGTTAAGCAAATTAGTAGTAAATTATTTGCATTGCATGTGTAAGTTTAGAAATTATTGTTACACACTTAGACTTTTCGAAAATGAATTGGAAAGCGGAGGACTCAGAAAATCCTAAAAATGAAATTTTATATATTCCGTTTCAAGTATTTAGTTAGAGTTAATTATAAGCGTAATTTTAAATTAAATCTATGTGCCCCAATATATCTGAAGTAATGTTTAATGGCTTTAAAAACTTTGTTAACTTTGATACAGTTGAAAAATCTATTAAATATGGTCTAAAAAATCATACAAAATACATTTAGTGAATACTTTTAGTTTACATATTTAGGGATTTTTAAATACATCGTAACTTTTGTATTTATATTCTTTCAGAAATGGAATAAATTTAAAGCAGCTGGCTTTCTCTTTTCCTAAAGCATTCTTATTATTTTATTCCGATTCCCTAACCAACCCTACTCAATTACAACATTCCTTTTCCGCTAAACAGCCTCATTCTCCCAGTTAATCAGATTATCAACCCATTCCTATTCGCAATGGAAATCCACCAATCCACCACCGAGTAAAACACCTGACTTGGTTAGGCCACTGACATGGGTTCGATTGACTGACTGACAGACAGGTTGATATACTCGTGGAACATAGCGTTTTTCAAAGGGAATTTCGCTACCCAAAAGCTAATTAAAAAAGAAATTCAATTAAGCGAAGCGGAAAGGAGGAAAACGAAACGCTCAGCTACAACAACAACGAGAGAACGGAAGTTAAATGAAAAGTTAACTAAAGCATGGTCTAAACCAGAGGAAGAGCCTAATGAGCAACTCACCCAGATTCTCCATGCTCTGCGAGAGTAGCGCCTCGAAGGTGTGCAAGCTATACGACTCGGCATCCATGCCCTTGGCCAGAGTGTTCCTCAGATGCATCTCATACTCCAGCAACAGCCGCGAAGTGGGGCTACCCGGAGTCGGGGTAACATTCGGGGCCTGCTGATGGTGATGCTGCGGATGATGCCGCGATGACCGCTGCGGCGGTCCCTGCTGTGGATGCTGCTGATGCTGACCATGCTGCTGGTGCTGTTGCTGTTGTTGCTGGCCCGAGGACTGCTGCTGGCCGTAGGACTGATCCTGGTCCGAGTTGCCATTGCTGGAACTGGGCGTTGTGGCGTAACATTGGTTGTCGAACATTACGTTGTCCGAGGGTGGCGAGCCCTCGATACAGCTCCGCTCCCGCTCCAGCTCCAGGTAGAGATTGCGCGGCGGATAGCCACGTCCGATTTCATGGGAAGACCTGGTCAAAAGGGAGTTCAATTAGTATCAAGCTCTTTTTTTAAGGGAAATAAGAAATATTTTGTGGAACCACTGAACAAAACGGAGCGCAGGATTTACAAAATGGTACAACATTTCCAGAGTTCAACGTTTCGCATCCCTGTGGTAACAAGAGAACTCCCGTACACCCACCTCGAGCCGGAGAAGCGCGACGACTGACTGCTGGCCCGGCCCATCGTGTTGTTGTTCATGAGGTGGTGGCCACCGCCACCGCCGCCTCCACCCATGCCGCCGCCCATGCCCATGCCCATGCCCATGCCGTGCTGGTGCATGTGCGGCGGGTGGCCCAGGGTCTGGGCCGCGTTGGCGTTGTAGTAGTTATAGCGCCGTCGGCCCATCTCGGGCGAGGTCACCGGCGACTCGGTGCTGGGCATCGGCTTCAGCATGCGCTTCAGGGTGCTGGTGTCCACGTTCATGTCCTCGGTGCTCTTGGTCTTCCGCCGGGTGTTGTTGTTGATAACATTATGCTGGTGCATGTCGTGCGAGTGCCCGTCACGTGTCTGTGGAGGAGCAAGAGCAAAAGTTAGGTTAGGTTTGGGTCGGACATCGTGTGCGGACAGCTCGTTTAGTAAAAATGATGTACGGGTAATGAAAGGTCTACAATTATGTTCACAAAACTCACTTCCAAGCGATTTTCCGCGGAAAATCTATTTTGACCGCCATTTTAGGAGCACACAAAATTTTATGACTTCACTACTCGTTTTACACAATAAGAGTATTTTTGCAGAGGTATTATGCAATAGCGGTAAGCTGGCCACACTAAAGAGAGCGACTGAGAGAGGATCGCTCTCAAGAAATTAAGTTACTTTTGAAATGTTCTAATTTATCCATTCAGTTTTATGTTCCTCTGTGCAAATGTCTCGAAATTCCCATGAACAAACTAAACTAACGATGGACGGGTAATGAAAGGTCTACAATTATGTTCACAAAACTCTATTCCAAGCGATTTTGACCGCCATTTTGGGAGCACAACAAATTTTATGACTTCACTACTCGTTTTACACAATAAGAATATTTTTGCAGAGGTATTATGCAATTGCGGTAAGCTGGCCACACTAAAGAGAGCGACTGAGAGAGGATCGCTCTCAAGAAATTAGGTTAATTTGAAATTTTCTAATTTACGCATTCAGTTTGGTGTTCCTCTGTGTAAATATCTCGAAATCACCATAAACTAACTAAACTAATAATGGACAGGTAATGAAGGGTCTACAATTATGTTCACAAAACTCACTTCCAAGCGATTTTGACCGCCATTTTGGGAGCACAACAAATTTTATGACTTCACTACTCGTTTTACACAATAAGAATATTTTTGCGGAGGTATTACACAATTGCGGTAAGCTGGCCACACTAAAGAGAGCGACAGAGAGGATCGCTCTCAAGAAATTAAGTTGCTTTTGAAATTTTCTAATTTATCCGTTCAGTTTTGTGTTCCTCTGTGAAAATATCTCGAAATCACCATAAACTAAGTAATCTAACGATGGACGGGTAATGAAAGGTCTACAATTATCTTCACAAAACTCACATCCAAGCGATTTTCCGCGAGAAATCTAATTTGACCGCCATTTTGGGAGCACAACAAATTTTAGGACTTCACTACTCGTTTTACACAATAAAAATGTTTTTGTGAAGGTATTATGCATGTATTATGTACTAATGGAGGTATTAAGCAAATTTATCCATTCAGTTTTGTGTTTCTCTGTGTAAATATCTCGAAATCACCATCAACTTACCATATCATCGCCGAAATCCTTGGTGCGAGTGCCCGTAGCCTTGGAAGAGGAGGTGCAAGTGCCCACGCTCTGGTGCAGGCCACCGCCCGCCTGAGTTCCCTCGCTTTTCGACAGATCCATGTCCATTTGGCACGAGGCAGGATCATCGCTGCCCACCTGGGAGCCCACATGGTTCTGGCCGCACATGTCGGAGCCCACATTGCCCACGCCGGTGACAATCACGCCCGGAGTGTTGGTGTTCACGCCGGCGTTGCTAACATCCTGCCTGTCCTGCTGGCTGCCCTTCATGCGGGGCAAAGTTTCTAAGGAACACGAGGAAAAGTGAGCTTCTGTCCAGGATACTCCAGCAAAGAGGTCTTACCTGCTCCCTGGGCTGTTCCGGGACCGCCACTGGCCACGTTGTCGTAGAGCGAGGTGCTGCTTACGGCGCTGACCACCTTGCCGCCGCCCACCTGCTGCTGGCCATCGACATGATCGCTGATCCGGTGCGAGCCGACGTTTCTTGGAAGTGTGGATGAACCTGCAACGAGGATGGCGGTGAGTTTTGATGGGTGGGGATGCGGTGGATCTGGTCGCCTAGTCGCTAAGCTCGGAGTATTGGAGTTCTTGGAGTAGTTTCGAGTGGCAAAGGAAAAGAAAATGGCTTCAAGGGGCGGACCTGGTTGCAGACCGGGCCTTGCTTCGCTGTGCTTTAGAGACTTGGACTTGGACTTGGTACTGCGTGTGTGTGTGTATTTTTGGTAGGTTCTTTTGGTAGGTCTTGTAGTAGTTGAAGTTAGTTCTCACCTCTAACACGGGGATCGGTTCGCAGGCGCGCATACTGCTCCGCGGACATGCAGGTGCACTGGGGCTCCTGGCGGACGCGCGACGGCGACGCCGGAGTGCTGAGCGGCTTTCGCTTGGCCTTCACCTTGCCCTTGCCGGGGGGGTCCAGTTTCAGCGAGTACGACGACGAGGCCTTTCGTGAAAATTTGAAAGAAGGCGACTGTAAAACGTCGCACTATCATTAGGTTAGTTGATTGGGATAACAAGGTTCTGTGTGTGCGGTTTCTCCTCTTTCTACTCAATCTCCTCTCACTGTCTCTCTTTCTCTCTCTCCTAAGATCGGGGCTCTCTCGCGGAGATGTGGTGCCCAGGCTGAGACCAGAGGTCAACCCGGCGAAACTGGCGTGTCAGTGTGTTGGATACTGGATAGATAGTGTGTTCTGAAATATCTTAGAGAACGTCTACGAGAGCAGCAGTAGTACATATAGATGGTGCAGGAAGAATAGTACTTAGATTGAAGCTTGACTTTGGGTGCTGAAAGCCTTTCTTCTACGATATCTAGATAGTGAAAGCAGTTATACGTAATACGGAAAACGGATACGGATACGGAGTAGTATCGATAGCGATAGAGTAGCAGTGTGTGTGTGTGGGACACAAGCGAACATAGTTATAGTTTGTTAATTATATTTATATTGTATTTGGGAACTCCGGATTATCCTCTATTGGCGCTCGGCGCATTTAACTTTTTAATATAGCCATTTAGTTGGAGCATTGACTTAGCCTAGCGTTAACATTGCTTTTTGATTATACAAACATGATTCTAGAATTCCATTTTGATTTGGCTTTGGGGTTAACTCTTAACAGTTTATTGTAAGCATGTGCGTGGCTTCAGTATATATCTATATAGAATATATATTTGAGTTCCATTAGCTTGGATTCAATTTGGTTTCAGAAACCTCCATGGAAGCCGCCTTCGAGGCGATAAATGATGCTCCAAGAATATATATTATGGTATATTTCTCTCACTAACTCTGACTTTCTATCTCTAGCTCTCTCTGGAGTGATACTGGTTTTGATTTTTGAAAATTGCTTCGATTCGTAAACCGCCCACTGGCATGGGATCTCGGAGTGGAGGAGGATGGATCAGGATAACCGGGACCGGGACATTGGGCTCGGGTTCAGGGTCGGGTTCGGGGTCCGGTTCGGGATCGGATTAGGGCTCGTCGGAAACGGATTGTAGGGGATAGGTAACGGTATTGTAGTAGAGGATACGTGCGATTGTTTTAAAGCGTTTTGCGTTTTTCTTTTGCATTTTCATTTGTACAATTCCATAGTTAGATTTATACATTATTCATATATCGATTGTCGTTTTGTTCAATTTCAATTTTAAGTTCAATTTCATTTACACATTCATTTGAAATAGTTGCGTTGTTTTCAATTGTTTCGGAAATTTTGTTTAGTTTTCGGTTTTGGTTTATGGCACACGTGAAATGCAAACGAATCGATTCGAAAATATATTTATACATACATAAATATATATTTAGAGTTAGTTAAATAAAATTATTGTTAGAGATAATAAAAGCATTTCGAAGAGGGGTAAAAACGGGGTTCATATATAGAATAGATTTCAGAGAGAATCGTGGTGTACATTCAGAATGTTTATTAATCGGGGTTTATTGGTATTGTTGTTGTAAGTTGAGTTGTTGTTGAGTTTTGTTTGTTGTGTTTTTTATAGCATAAATTTCGAAAGAAATATCCGTCGGTTTTTTTGTTTTTTAATTTTTCGTTATCGGTTGTTTTTGAAAATGTTTCGAATTGAAGTACGAAATGAAATGCATTACAAATGAAATATTTCGAAGGATTTTTTTCAGTATTTTGAGTTTGGCGTGTTTCGATAATGATTTCGAAAAATGATTAGAAGAGAGAAAAAGAAATGAAAGAATATATAATATAAATACATTTAACAAATTTTAGTGTGTGTGTGTGTGTGTGTGTGTGTGTGTGTGTGTGTGTGGTGTGTGTGTCGTGTCTCTGTCTGAGTTCAGTGTCGGATGTTCGGTGTTATCGGATAGTTTCCGCTGTTCATCTTCGCACTTGGATGAGTCACATTTACAAATGAGTCCCGGGACCGGCTGCTCCAGGTGAGCATTCCGGAGCCCCGATAGTGAGGGTGGAGCTGGGGGTGGTTGGGTGGTTCATAGTGGTTATTGCATTGGGTTGGTGGACACACACATAGAGCAGAAAAGTTACAACAAGTACGACACTCATTATGTTGGTGTGTGTTCGGTGTAGCATAGATTTTTCGGTGGACACTTATGGAAGGATCTTAAACTCATGCCCAGTGACAGTGGAGAACAGAGGATGAAACGAACAGAGATTCTCAAGGGGAACACTACACTTTAACATTATCTCTCTGTGTGATCGAAAAAAGACAGGAATTAGTTGTTGGCTGTGTGTGTGTTGGTGTGTAACACTGTGAGAAAGTAAAATATGAAGCGATACTAACGTATTTTTTTACAATGTAAGATACCTGCAACAAATGATGCGCAAAGTAAGAAAAGAAAACGAAACAGTTATTAGACTTGGCTAGTCCAGACAGATCATGTTTGACTACATAATATTAGAGTCTATATATTAATAGGCATTTGGTGGATGTGTTCATAGATGGGTTCGAGTTGCGTCTGAGGTGTGGTTCTTGAGATGGCAGGTCAGAAATTAAGTTCACATTTCGAATGTAGTTAAATGCGGGCTCAGATTGTTTACCATTCATCTGGTTCAGACTTCTTAACTTTATATATTATTTACATCTTTTAGGTATTAAGGTTTATGAATTCTTTACAACGGACAGAAACTCATCATTTATCAGTGCAAATGTCTCACATTTCTTCCTCAATTTCTGACAATTTATTAATGAGTTTCCCCTCAATTGTTTTCTCCCGGTGCATGTCTCTGTATGTGTGCTGTGTGTTAACATGTGAGTGTGTGAGTGTGTCTCTACAAATACTACAATTACTTTACTTGGCCAAATTTCTTAGGGGATAATATCTAGTAACTGAAAAACGCAAATATCCACATAAAACTGAAATGGTTTTTTGAAACTAAGAAAAAGAACATAACGAATACAGAATTTTGATCAATTTTTAGCGAACCAATTTGTATCAAATCGTCAGGTTTATATTAACTAATTAGCGAGTACAAGGAAGAGTTATGTTTGGGTGCGTGTCTCTGTGAGTTTCGTTGATGCAGGACGATTGACAATGACGGTGACTGTGTGACTCGGTTTATGCGTTAATTTAAGATTTATTTAATGCATCCCTAAGCTCTTTTTGATTTGTATTTAATATATTTTAAGCTCAGAAGAGTGTTTCTACTCCTCTTTGATAAATTTCTAGCTTTGAGAGAGTGCTTCAATTTCTTGAGAGAATATTTAAAAATGCATTAATTGTATTTATAAAGAGGATATGAGTATATTCTTTACAAGTAATAAGTTCATGAATTTATAAGTGAAAATCCAGCAATATCTCTGCTTATATTATTTTCTATGCATTTTAAATGAAAACTCTCTTTGAAATGTTAATTCTTCAAATTAATTACTTTGCTTAACATGATTTTGTTATAATTTTCTAGTAATTTTTGATATTTCCGGCATAAACTCTGAGTGTGACTGTGACAATGACAGTGACCGTGACTCTGCGGTGACAGTGAGCGGCGAATGAAGAGCTTAATTATGATTTCATCTTCAGATTTGGTCGAGTGCTTGCTTGGTTGCACCGAACCCAGCGATTGATTATGGATGCTTTTCGAGTACACAGTTGGGGAGATGAGTGTGTGCGAGTGTGTGTGTTTGTTTTGTATGCAAATCAAACATCGACTGGCTCTCGGCCCTCGGCCCTAAGCATCATTGGCATCATCATTATCACCAGTCATCGGCATCATCATCATCGCCAGCATCTCGGAACTCTCGGTCTTGGTCTGAGTGTGTGTGTGGATGTGGATGTTGTGTGGGTGTATGCTCGGGTGGTTGGTTCTTTGGTTTCTGACTTGGTTCGGTGGTACTTGGTTCTGGTTCTGGTTCTGGTGGGGATGGTGGTGGCTCAGCTGAGTGCTCCAGCTGGCGGGCATGATTATAGCTCGCCGCCAGACCTCTGTTAGTGTTGCTGTATTAGTTGGTGGGTGGCTGAGGTTTTCGGTATCGGTATCAGTTGAGGTTGGTTTGAATTTAATTTCGATTTTGTTTTTTCTTTGGCTGTTTTTTTGTATTTTTTTTTTATATATATCAAATATTTTTTGACGCTTTGTCGCATGTTTTTTTTTTCTTTGCTGGGCTTGCGGCCATGGGACCGTAAGAGAATACTTACACAGCACTCGCGGAACTGTTTGGCATCGATGGGCGACGTGAAGTTCAGGCCCCAAGTGTCGTTGGTCATGGGGTCCTTCCAGTAGACAAAACATTCCGATGCCTGGCCAATGCGTGTGCCTGCAGGGGGGGTGGAGAAGCAGAAGGAGGAGCGGTATTGCTTGGATGTGGTGCCGGAGTTGGAGTTGGAGCAATGTGCACTCACCTGGCTGCACAAGTCTCACGTCAAGTATCTTGTCCACCTGGCTGTTGTACGCGGTGATGTGAAATATGCACTCGGGCGAGTCCTGAATGCAGGTGATGTTCACAGGAACCAAATCCTCGGACACTTGTTGCCATTTGACGGTGCCGGCGCCGCTGGCGGACACATGGAAGACCTCAGCCCACAACCTGAACGAACTATCGTTGGTTAATTAAGATTCAACAATGTTGTGACGGTTGTTGTAAATCCGATTCGAATTTTTGATTTGGATTTGGATTTGGTGCACCGAACAATTTGGACGTTAATTGGTTGGGTTTTGGAGAGGAAAATTGGGAAAACAAAGAAACGCATTGTTGTTATAGTTGGTTGGTTGTTGTAGTTGTAGTTGTTGCAGTCGTAGGTAGGAAGGAAAAGTTGAAGCAGGATACATTGGTTGTAGTTGTAGTTGTAGTTGTAGTTGTGACATCAATTTGTTGTGTGTGGTTTTGAGGTGTTTTTTTTCGATTTTAGTAATCATTTTTTTTGTTTTTTTTTTTTTTTTTTTTGTGAAAGAAAGAAAAACCAGAAGAAGAACACAATTAGTTGGTTTGGAAAAAAGTTATCGAAAGAGCGAATTCAATTGTGGTTCAGTTGTTGGTAGTGGCGGTGGTGGTAGCTTTGCCCCCGTTGTTTCGGCAGTCATGGGACAAACGAATAGGAAATACCCAGTTCTAGTCAGTCAGGTCGGCGGAAAGGAGGATGGTTCAGCACCACGGGACGCACCTCAGTAGATGGCCATCGCGGCGACGGGAGCTCTGCCAGGGTGAATCCTCGTAGCGGTAGGCCTTGCGCATCAGCGGGGCACAGGAGCAGCTCAGTTTGTTACCCATGGCGCAGTTGGCGCAGCTCGCCGCAGATCCTGTCGGGATTAAAGAGGGTCAATACTGGTTCTCAGCTAGGAGAAGGTTTAGAGATTGCTTACCTTTACCAGAGGCACCCCGATGTCACCACATACCGCTCACGTCCGCCTGCGAGAGCGCCTGTCCGCGGTTCAGCGACTGCGACCGCTGGTTGTGCCGATGGCCGTGGTAGCGACTTCCGCGCTGTAAGAAAATCAAGGGGACAAATGTTAAATGGACTGTTTAGTTTTTAGGATTATTTATATATATTAAACAGAGTAAAATTCTGGAGCACTAAAAAGACATTTTGCTTTCATTTCAACAAGTAGAAAGTCATGTCTAGAGTGGCACAAAGAGCAAATACCTACTCCTTGCAGGTCACTAAAATTCTCAATAGGAATCTGGAGCATTTTAAGGTCAACTTTAGTTATTATGATTATAAAGATAATGTCAGAAACAACATTATGCGAAAGGCTGCTTGCGTCTTCTCTATTATAATGTTCACTAATTAAAAGGCTCTATTTCCTATTTTAATAAATCATTGTCAATATATATTCTTTAACATTTGAACTCCACTACAAATATTTCCATATTTATTAGCTCTTAGTGAACTGCTCTAAATGTTGTTTAAATATTTCTCTGTCGGATTAAGCTGCAGCTATATTTCTTTAAAGATTAGTCCCCGGAAATGCAGACAGACAACTCAGTGGGTAGCGGTGTAATAAACACTGTTTTTAGTTAACTTTGAGCTGTAATAAATTGTTTGAATACTCGGTGAAGGCTGCACAGCCAGTCTTAGAGTCAGATTGAAGCGTTGAAGCAACCCACGCCGCGGTTTATTATCATCATACAGCCAGGCAGCCAGGCAGCCAGGCAGCCAGGTAGACCGAGAGGTGCGAACGCAGTTGCAGCAACATTTCCACTTCCACTTCCCCTGCTGCCGCAGAGAAAAGCTGCCGTGTGTAGGTGTCAAAAACAAAAGCGAGGCATAACGATGTAAGGCGGAAAATGTGCTTTGAAGTTTTGCCTTTGATTTTGATTTAGATCAGATTTTACTGATGATTTACTCGGACACTGAATAAAGTGCAAAAACCGAGGTGAGATACACACGGGGGCACTATTTATTTTTATGCTGATTATATTTTATAAATATTCGGTGTCTGGGCCATATGTTGGCCACATTGTTCGCACACATTTAGAGCGTTATAAAAGAGATATTTATATATGTTATGTATGTGATAAATCTATTTATTTATATTGCTATTTTTGTTTACATCGCTCGGCCTAGACACCTGTTTCACAAAGTTGCCGGCTTCCAACCAGCTCGAATTGCGGTTGGCGGAACTCAAAAAGGCCAAAACAACATCACAAATGCACGTCGCGGAGTCAACTAACCAAAGAAAATCGAAATCAAAACGAATTTTCATCTCTCAGATGAAAACTTTTCGCTCTCCGATCTCGAATCTCTTGGCGTCTCGAGAGCACCACTCTGACGCCCACATGGAGCTCTCCCAGTGGCCGCTCAAGAGATCAGGTCACCAGAGAGATATGCTGGGGAGGCACATGATGATGATCATCATGCGATCATCAAGTGGGCCATGGGAAGCGTATCTCAATGGGCATCCGGCATGGGGGAGCATGGAAAATGGGGGAAATGGGACTGCCTTTCGGTTCTCTCTCTGTATGTTCGCGTGCTGACTGACTTTTGGCGCACGTGTTGTTGTCGAATGTATTTTTAAAATCAATCAAAAGGCGAGGAGATCTTCACTCTCTGGGAAATGCAATGGGGATCGGAAAAGGCGTGACACAGAGAGACACGCCAAATGGGATCATCAAGTTGTTGACAATATTAGAGGGCACTTTATGGGATACTTTCGGGTGTAGAAGCACTGGCACTGGTTTTTAATGCCTATTTTCTTTAATTTGTGTCTTGATTTGTTTTTGTTTTAAAATTGGTCAAACTGTTTGTACTATAATTAATAATATTCATGACAACATTGAGTAAAAACATTGTTATGGTATTATTTCTTTTTAATACCCTTTTCGGGTATTACAATTTTAGTTAGAAGCTTTTTATACAGAGAAGGAATCATTTCCGACCTTATAAAGCATATATATTCGTGATCAGCATCAAAAGTCGGTTCGATCTAGCCATGTTTTAAAGGAAAACATTTTTATCAATTTTTTTTTTTTCAAAATTTTATAAGGGTTTACATCGTTAAAATTGTCACAAATTTTAATTTTTATAAATTTTAAATTGAGTATGCAGATCTATTAACCTAATAAAAACCAACATAGGAAAGGTTTCCGAAATAAAATTAATGCTTTTTTGGTTTAGTTATGAGTTTTTTAAATGTTGAATGTCTCTATAAAAATAGTCATATAAAAATAACTATAAATATCTTTATAAAAAATGCAAATTTCGTTTCAATCCTATATTTGAATTGCAAACCGCAAGGATATATAAATGTTACCTTGCAAAAGTTTGTTTCCTTTCTATTTAATTATTGAAATACCTTGTGTAATATAGTGCTTTTTGACAAGATGTATTCCATTTTTAATAAAATTACCTTTACAAAAAAGTAAAAACTTGTTAAAACAAATATAAGAGAACTTTTAAAGTCTTTACAAAAAGATTCTGTCAAACTATATTTTTTAGAACCGTAAAGTTTTACATTAAAGTGATTTCAGAAATATAATTGTAAAGCAATATTCGGCCATTTTGGTATTTCAAGAAACCATTTTTATGGTTTAGAATATATAATACTATTTTTTTTTTAAACTCTTTGAATGTTCACCTAAAATGAACCATAAATATGCGTTGGTTTTTATGACTTTTTAAATACTATTTCGTTTAAAATCTTTTGTTTTGCTTACAATATATGTATAGCTAGCTTTGTTTTGGGGAATTTATGGATAAGGTAATTAAGTTTTCTTTTTATATAGATATATAGATAATACACACCTCCACATGGCCCCAGCCATCGGCGTTCATTTTGGCGGCTGCCTCGACACTTTCCTTGGCGCCCATTGTTTTGTTTGTGAGTGCTTAAGATTGCGTTCAGTTTGGTTGATGTTTTCCTATGGAAATTGTATCGCTATTCGCGTTTTCTCCTTTTCTCGTGTCCCCCCTTTTTGCTTTTCTTTTTTTTTTTTGTTTTTTGTGACGGCCCTTTAAGTGCTTTCAGGATTCGGGCAGCTGTCAGATGTTATTTATTTTGGGCCCAGCGAAGGACCAGGAGCGTCTGCGTTGTGAATCCGGTCAGGAGTCCTGCTCGTGGGCCAGGCTCGACTCGGTTCAATGTATAAATATTGAGCGGATTGACGTTGACGTCGTCGCTCCTGCTGTCTCACACACACACACGCTCGCCCACAAAGGACCTTTCTCTCTCTCTCTCGTGCTCTCTGGAGCAAGGAGCAAGGGATGCTGGGCCGTTGAAGGCGGCTTTCAATCGACTTTCGTCGGGTTGAAAGGCGTGCTGACGTTGAAAGCAGTTAAATAATAGAACAGGAGCATGTCCTGCCCGTCGTATGCGTGTGTGTGTGTGTGGTATATCCTGCTGGTATGTCCTGGCCTATATGGCGTATACGCGATTGTGTGGCAAGTGTATTATTTATGCAGCAGAATGTTCCTGCTGATGATGCTGCTGCCTTTGCCTTTGCCTTTGCCTTTGCCTTTGCTCCTCCTTTAGAGGATTTTATCCCTTTGTTTGTCCTTTATTTTCGTTGTCTTTTCGCCTTTTGTTTTTCCTTTTCTCTTCGTTTTTAGACAGTTTTTCACTTGGTGCGTATGATTAATTTTTGCATAATTTCAGTTGATTTTCGGTTTTCATTTCTTATTTTTTCTCTAGCTTAAGAGCCTAGGATAAGGATTTGATTAGGGTTTTGGCTGAGTCCTTGTTGTGTTATCCATTTGGCAACGCCTTTTGCAGCCCACCGAAAGCACAGAAAGCGTAGGCGTTCTCTCGTCGATTTTGGAAACCAATTTTGAATGCTTTTCAAGGATCACTTTTCACTTATTCGTTTAGGATAATTTTGCGGTGTGTTTTCGGGTGATTTTTTGGTTGTGGAACTATTTGAATTTTTCCGTTTTGATGCCCCACAAAAGGAGCAGGATGAAGGCGCTGTGTATATTTTCGTGTAGCCAAAATACCTACAAAACTTGACGAAGCCCCAACGAGATGTTTTCACTTGACGAAGCGGGAGAGGAGCAGAGCTAGAGAGCAGAGCAGAGCTAGAGAGCAGAGCAGGGCAGAGAAAGAGCGGCGAAAGAGAGCAAAGTGGAGCAGGAGAGCAGGAGCGTCGTCGAATTACAGCGTCAGCCGAAAATTGCACCCCCTTTTCCTCTCTCTCTCGCCTGCGCGCCCCCGAACATATATTTTAATTTCGATTTCTTTCTTGCTTCTTCCTCCTCCGTCCTTATCCTTTATTTTGTATCCCTCTTCTCGGCTCCTCTTTGCCTCTGTCCCCAAGTGTGTGTATGTGTCTGTCTGCGTGTGTGTGTGGGCTTAGCTTAGAGGTATGTGCAGTGGCTTTGACCCCCCTTTCGACCCCTCTCTCTGCTGCTGCGGCTGCTACTGCTGCTGCTGCTGCTGCTGCGTGTGTGCCTCAAAAAAGTTGCATAAATCACCACACCTTAATTTACTTAAATGTCGTTTTTCTCGCCCGTTTCTTATGTTATTTTGTTGTAACGCGTTTAATTCATACTCGCTCTGGCCTTGTGGGCTTTATTTTTTTTCCTTTTCAACGCGGCACAAAAGTATGCTACACTTTTTCTTAGATATCTTGACTTTTGTAAAGGAAGATGGGAGGAGATTGTGCTTATTGGGTTTTTAGTTAGTTTTAGTTAGTTTCGGTTATTGGGTTAATGGTTAAAAGCAATATTTTGTTTAGGTTATTATTATTATATATATATTTTCAAGCAGGAAAAAAGCGACACAACCGTCGACGTCGACTTCGAGATTCGTTTTGAGGCTCTCTGCCATGCAGAGGGATGCTGCGACGCCGGCGGCGACGTTGGCCGCGACAGCGACGGCGCTGCAACTGTTGGAATGTGTGCCACACACACACACACACACACACATGCCAGCACGCACACCCGCACACACACACATACCTTTTCTGGGGTGGCTCTGGTTGTTGTTTTTGGGCATTTCATGTTACATGTGCGCGCTGCTGCGAAAGTTTTAATGTCTCCCCAATGCACGCGCCTGTGTGTGTGTGTGTGCGTGCGTGTGTGTGTGTTAATGTAATATTAATGTTATAATTTGCTAGGCGAAAAGGACAACGAACGTGCCGAGCGCTAAGAGGACATCAATAATGCAGCCAAAAATATAACGGGGTATGTCAGAGTGGGGAAGGGGGTGGACTTTGGGGAGGGGGGTGAATTTGTAGTGGGTGGAGGGGGGGTGTTGGTGAGATGGTGCCGTTATTTTGCGGAGCATGCCAATTAAGGGCAGACTCCCTCCATTTTCCAACACTGGGAAAAGTTCGAGCCGCACGTTCCACATGCCACAAAGTAAAAGTGAAAAGCAACATCAAAATTAATAAGTAGAAAGGATGCTGACGCCGGCCGAGCAGTCGCTGTCGCGGTCGGCGTCGCTGTGGCAAACGGGAGAGACAAAGGCAGAGAGCGCCAGAGAGAGAGAGACAGAAAAAGAGTCCCTGCGCCGATTCAATATTTAACGAAACCTTCGTTCAGCCATGGCAGTCACCAGCTAAAATATTCTCGCTCAGTCTGGCAGCCTCAATTTCAGGAGTCTTTTAAGTGTGACCAGTGGCCAAGGAGGATAGTATCGATAAATTCTTCTACTCAAAAGTATGGCAGCGCAAGTGTCTCGATTGGTCTGCATATCGAGTATTGTTATCGCTTTGAGTGGACAAAAACAATAACAAAACCGACGCCGCCACAGTTTAAAAGTTAACTTTTGAAAAAAGCAAGCTTATAGGAAATGCTGGTGGCCGGGGGCAAGGCCGAGAGGCTGGACACCTATCCCAGCTCAGATGTGGGCCCCGTGGCAAAGGGTTAGTATAGCTAATTAAGGTATTACCTACTCCTGCCACCTGAAAATTTACATGTTTTTCTTAATTTTGCAGAATATAATTTACTACGCGCGGATGAAGAGTACCGTAATGGCAATGTGGAGCACTCCATTTACTACCAGGTCAAGGCTCAGTTCCAGTCCACGGATCTGCGCTACATCACCGAGGCGGAGGAGCTGCAGAAGCAGCGTCCCACAACGGAGCAGCTGCTCAAAGTGGCCTCCAAGCAGGAGAGGAGTGACTTTAAAAGGTATTTAACTTGAAAGAAATGCTTAAACCGTAACATATTAAGAGCCTCCTTGTTAGCAACAAATTCCTGCAGAACGCCATCAAGTATGTGCAGCAAAGGGAGCTTGAAAATCCTCCAAGGAAGCTGGCAAATGATGCCCTCGAGCACCTGGACTTCCTGGAAGATGTGGAATATCCCGCGGAAGGTCTAAAACGCATCGCAAACATTTGCAACCTCCTGCCCAACGAGTGGTGTATCCTGCAGCTCTGCAAGAGCTTCAATCCCGCCACCACCTACTCTGTGTTCAACGAGATTCAACCAAGCCCAGGAGCTATATATCTCTCGCTACTCAGCCACTGTCGCAGCCCGCAGTTGGGGCCAATTTGTCTGCGGTTCGCGGGTAGTCACATGGGCAAACTCTTCCAGGAGTACAGCACACTGGTGGACAGATTCAGGCGAGTGGTCACCGTTGATCCTCTGAACATGAAGGGCAAGGAGGCAAAGCAGAAGTACTGGGAGGAGCTCGATGCCTTTTCTGTGTTTTTGAACGTAAGTAGCAGCATATTTCTATTGAAATATACTGAGAAACAGTTAATAAATCCCTTCTCTTCTACAGAAACTTGTCTCCGACCTGCGATACACCATCGCCCCTTATAGGTTTCTATTCTTTGGCAAACGCTACGACTGCAGTGCTGTGCACAAACAAACGAAGATCATTAACACTCTGGTGGACGACTTTTGTCTGGCTAACCAATGGAGCAACCATCAGCGTGTTATATTCTCCCAAGCGGCTATGCACGCCAATCGATTGGACGCCGCAGATCTCAAGCTCATCTGCCATGAGCTATGCCGCAGCCAGAAGAAAACCCAGGCGGTGTACGATATGCTCAAGGGATTTGCCAGCGACTGGACGCAGTTAGAGGAGCGCCATAAGCTAGTTGCCAGGAGATACCCCACAATACTTGTGGTCGATGAGGTGAGTCATAGGTAATTTAATGTAATCCTACCATCTAAATCATAATTTCTTTAGCGCCTGGACCACCTGCACTGGGAGCAAATGGTCACAGTACAGGAGTTCAGTCGCGTCAAGTCGCTGCACTGCCTCTGGCGTCTGTACCAGCACCATAAGGCCGAGATCAAGCATGGCTATTATACCACGACTATCAAGCGGGGAATGTGTGTGATCAATCCAGACGCAGATCTGATGAACTCTGGCCGCAGGCTACGCAGTTTCTTTGAATACTGGCTCTCGGATTGGCAGCATCTCTTCGAGACCGTGCCCACCGAGGAGGTGATGGTGAAGCAGGCCTACCAAACGGATTGCTTTGTGTAAGGTGAAATTTCCTAACATATTTATAATGAGGCTAATTTTGAGTTATCCCCTAGCTATGCTGGCCACGGCTCCGGTCTGCAGTACGTGAATGCACGACTGGTTTGTCGGGCCCGGGTTCGCAGTGTGGTCTTTCTATTTGGCTGTGACTCAACGCGAATGTTGGGCACGGGTCTATATAGTGCCTTGTACGGAGCCCACGACTATTACCATGGCGCTCTGTGCCCCTCGGTAGTGGGCACTCTGATGCCTGCCCTAGACGGGAATATGGATACGATTTCGGTGACAGTGATGAGCCTTTGGCTGGCTCCTGGCGATAAGCAAGTGATACCCTGGACGCACATTGATCGTGCGTCCTGGCTCAAAAAGGGCATTATCAAAGGTAGGAGAAACCAAAGAAAATGTGCTTAAAGGCGAGCCGAAAACGAAGCCAAAAAGGCTAACTTAAAGCAAGAATAATAACCGAAGACATAACAAATGTAATTAAATCATTTCATCTTATCTTAATCTTAATCCTTGAAATCACTTTCATATTCATAAAGATTATTGACTAAAATCCCAAATACACACACATTTCTTTCAGGCAAAGACCAGGAGAACACGCCCTTGATGAGCCAGCAGCCCAACTACCATCTGGGCAGCCTGTGCTCCATCCTCTCGCTGGTGCAGCAGGGCAAGGTGGAGCCGAGCATCTACAACTGCTGCATTTACGTGTGCCGAGGCCTGCCTGCCTGGAATTTGGCCGTGGAAAAGATGCCTTTCTAGATGAATTCGTGTTGTTATAGCAAAAAAGGAAAGCCATGTACAAAGGTCTGTTCTAATTTAACTAATTCATTCAAGTGGAAAGTTAGGTGCAAAAAAAGTAGTTGTAACACTCAGAATCGTAGGAATAAACCAATACACTGAAATATAATCTATTTGTTAAGAAGTAATTGCTTACCTTGGCTTAAATCTTGGGTTGGAAGAGCGACTGATGTTTCTTTAGGTTTAGTTTAGCACATTAACTTGCAGTTGCCACGCTTACTATTCAGTTTTTTGTATTTTTAGTAGGAGTTTTTAACGTGTGTAGGCTTTGTACATTGTGTTGATGTTTTGGAACTTTTAACCGTTCATAGATTTGTTAGTTTAATTGCTTTTGTTTCATCGTTTGCGATTAGCTTTACTTGAACTCGAACCATGCCAGAGACGGAGAGACAGAGAGTGGAGTGTAATTCTTACATTGCCTGTGCAAGAACAAGGAGTGAGGAAAGTTAATATCGATGCAATTCGTAATGTGGGTGGGTGAGAGGAAAAGCATAAAAAATAGTGAGAGTGAGAGTGAAAGTGAGGTGCAGCTAAAGACAGTCACAGACAGAGAGAGAGAGAGAGAGAGAGTGGAAACATTGAGATTGTTTTAAAAATTGGAATGGAAATTCAGAAGATAATTGAAACCGAGGAGGAGAGGATTATCCAGGGCCAGGACAGCCTCGGCTTCGGTGAATGGCCAAGAAACGCCCAACTATTTATTTACTCGAATGGAACTCGCACTCGTTTGTCGCTCTCCAAAAACGCGACTCATCTCATCTCACCTCGCCTCGCCTCGCCTCGCCCTGTTCCCGTTCCTGCTCGGGTTGCCCTTTTGGCAACGAGCTTTTCCCCCCCGTCAGAACCTGCGGCGACCTCCAAGCAAACGCCCAGCATCGGCATCGCATCTACTTGACCTACTAACGGCTGTCGCATTATGACACACATTCGTTAATTAGGCCCAACCCTAGGCCATCGGAAAAGAGGAAAAACAAAAAACACACACACAAATCGAAGCTCCTGTTTCGGGCCCAAACGAATCATCATCGAGCACGCGGCGTATGCGTAATATTCGCGTAGCCCCGCAGCAGCGATTTGCATGCGCCTCAGACACACCTCGACGGCGACGGCCACGGCGTGTCCCTATTTATGGGTTACCAATAGCTGGGCTGGTCTGGGCTGGGCTGGACTGGTGTCCTTCGGGCTAATGTCTCAATGCCGTGCCCAGCTGGCCATGTGTGCGAGTTAAATCAAATTAGCACCCAAGGGGGGCCACCAGCAACCAGAGTCAGTCCGAAAGGTGCATGCCACACCTCCCCCGACTCAGAGGCAGAGAGCAGGGGCAGGGGCAGGGACAGGGACAGGGACACGGACAGGAAGCAAGGAGCGGGAGCAAGGACTGTGCTAACATGACAGGAGACAGCGTCAGAAGGAGGATATTACATAACAGGCGCTGCCCATGTAAATCTGGTTGTAAATTCCCAGCGAGCGTTTGTGTGTGTATGTGTGTGCGATGTGTGCGTGTGTGTGTGTGTGTGCTTTTGTGTGTGTGGCTTGCCCCAAATGAATGTGCGATGACGTTGACGTTGACTATTGTTATTGTCAGTTGTTGTTACTGCTTCTGCTGCTGCTGCTGCTGATGCTGTTTTTTATTATTGTTTGCTCTCAGTCAGCGTTAAGGTTATATTCCTTCAACTATTTCTTTTTTAGCAGGTATTTTTCTCATTTTTTGTGTGTTGTTAGCCTTGAACTCGAGGCAAAACTTTTACTTTTAATGCGCAAAAAAAATGTATATTTTACAAATGTTAACGTTTATTTATTTAGTTATACGTTTTTTGAATGGTATTTATTGGTTTTATTTGAAAATTTGTTGCTGAAACGCTTTGTTAACTTTGTTGAAATTCTTTTAGTTGTCTATGTTATGGTTTTTCCTATTTATTGAAGTTGCTTTGATTTGCTGTTCTCAATTTGTTTCTTTAATTTATGTTATATATATATATTGTTTTTTATGGGTTTTCTTTTGTGGTAATAAGATGTTGTAAATGTAAATTCCGCCGCGTTGCACACAACAATTCTCTGGCAGAGATCAACTGAGACTGAGCCCGTTTCTGGCTTTAGGGCCTCGCATAAGCAGTTGCATCCTCTTTTGGGTATCCCGCTCCTGCTCCTGCTCCTTCTGCTGCTGCTGCTGCTGCTCCTGCTCCTGCTCCTGATTCCGCCTTCTGGCGAAGGACACTCTGGTGTCGTGCGCGAGAGAGAAAAAAACGAGACCGAACAATGTAGCAAACTGATGGCGAACCGTTGAAACCACAACAAAAACAGCCAAAGGGCCAGGAGAAGCCCAAAGAGCGAATATAAAGAGAGAGAGAGCGAGAGAGCGAGCCGGGAGAGCCGAGAAAAAAGGCACGTCAGGACAGGACAGGACCCCATCCTCCCCTTCTGCTCTTGGCCATGTCCTCGCCTAATCTTTTTGTTGTTGCTCACTCTGTTTCACTTTCGGCTTACAATGATTCTGCGTTTTCATGGTGATTTTGTTGTTGCTCCCCTCCCCACCCCCCCAGAAAGCTTCAATGTTGTCAGTGGCCACGTGACTCGCGCCCCAAGCTTTCTTATCAATGTCGCGCTTTAAGCTTAGTTTAAGGGATGAGAAAGCTATGATACCAGCGGCAGGCTACAGGATACTCTCCAGCCAAATGCCTTTACTTGTACTTGTACTCCAGTTGAAAAGCCTTAGGGGGTAGCTTAAGACCAAGGGGATATGCCTGAGCTTAGCTTAACTTAGTTTGGGGTGGCAGTGTTGGGGCGTAGTCCTTCCTCTTGCATTATCCTTCATCCTGCAACCGCGCCCCCCTTTAATATCTAATGCACTTAAACGTAGTAGCTAGCTTTGTTGTACGTGGGTTTCTTTGATTTGATGCGTCTCTAGTCGTCGTCGATTTACGTTTTTTTGTACTTGTCAAAGAAGTTTGTAACTTCCAACTACCAACCGAAGGAGCCTGCGTCCTTCTCCTCCTTCCCCGCCTGCCTAGGCCTCGGTGGCCTCGCTCTTTCCCTGACTTCCGGTGCTGCTGGTGTTCTCGCTATTGCTGGGAGCCTGTGCCTGCAAAGGGGTTTATTGAGTCTGATATCCTAATCGGTGATCTGTTCATACTCACCACATTCCGGTGCGGACAGTCGGCATGGAGATGGTCCTCGCCACGGCACCGATGGCAGCGCTTCGGCTGCGGACCCAAGGCGCATTCGGAGGCAATATGGTTGGCGAACTCACCGCAGTTGTAGCAGCGCATGCGACGAGTCCTTCGGTTTCTGCGAAAATAAGAAAAGTGGGTTAGGTTTTTTGGGGGTGGTGTGGTGTGGAGCAGCCTCTCACATGCGTGGCCTGTAGGTGCTGCCGTGGCAACTCTCGCCCTGCTTGCCGGACACCCTGGTGGCCTCCAGTCCGCGGGCCGTGCGCTGGCACTCGAACTCCACTTCCTCCTGCTCGCCCAGCGACCGGAAACCCGCCATTTGGATGACACTCTGCAAAAGGAAGTATAGGTTTTAAGTATTTGGGTAAAACAAAAGGAAGAAAGCGGAAATGAACTTGACGGACTTAAATTGGTTCTAAAAAAACAATTAAACTAAGCAGAATCAATCAATCAATAGACAATTTATATTGAATTCATTCTTAATTAATTAATTCTTTTTGCGAATGTATTTATAATTTTCTTGGGAAAATAATAATTGATCTATTATAAAATACATAAACTAGAGTGTACCTTAAAGCAACGCAGGAAACTAAGTTCAGGAAGCTGAACCTTATATGAATTTGCAGTTTAAAATTTAATTATAGAATTAAATCGGAAATTGAGCATAACAAAGCTTAAAATATACGCATTTTTGTAATCAATATTTATCGATATATCTATTATGACAATTTTTTTTGCACAATCAAAATTAAAAAACCTCATAACTAAGCCAAAAATGTATTAATTTTAATTCGGAAAGCTTTTCTATGTTAGTTTTTATTAGGTTAACAAATCTGCATACTCATTTTTAAATTTAAAAAAATTTATTTTTTTTTTGCCAATTTTTGACAATTTTAACGATGTAACCCCTTATAAAATTTAACAAAATTTTTGAATTTTTTTTTTTAATCGGACATGACTAGATCGATTCTGCTGTTGATGCTGATCAATAATATATATGATTTATAGGGTCGGAAATGACTCCTTCAATGCGTTTCTTACGTCTGACTGAAATTATAATCCTTTTAAAAGTATATTAAAATTTAAAATTTTCTGCAATTTCAAATGAGAATTTTTGGAAAAGTAAGGTTTAAAAATTAAATACTGATCAAGAATATATACGATTTATAAAATAGGAAATTACAGCGTTAGCTTCTGACTAAAATTATTATGTCCTTGCAAGGGTATAATGATTATTTTAATAAAGCAACTGAAGAGGATGCATTTTGCTTACTAAACTAATAACTTCAGTACTAATTTTAAATTGTTAATAATATTATATTTATAGGCTTATTAATATGATAGATTTATTAATATTTAATGGAGGTACCCACCTGATGCACAAACACCTCCTGGCCGCCGTCGTTGGGTGTAAGGAAGCCCCAGCCCTTGGCCACATTGAACCATTTGCATTTGCCCAGGCGCACACAGCCGCATTCCTCCGCAGGACTCGCAGGATTCGCTGGGTGAAGACAGGAGAGAGACGAGCGTTGCGATGAGAGATATGAAAAGGAAACTTGAGTTCAGGCCTCAATTCGATATCCTGTCTGGGAATCCCTGCCCGAGGTTTTGTTATTCAAATGAGCCCATGCCCAGAGGCAGCCGAGTGGCAGCTGAACGCCGCTCGGTGTGCCATGTCCTTGCCCCATTTGCCGCGGGGCAAGTTCAACTCGGGTTGGGCTTAGACTCCGATCCCCCTGCCCCTGACACGGCGGACAGAAGAAGACGAAAAACAGGTTTCGTTGTTATTTTAAGACACACAATATTTGGCAATAGCTTTTGGAGAGCGGAGTGGATTCATTCCATCATTATCTGAGCTGAGGGGCTCATCTCACTCACTCACTCACTCGCTCGCACACGCCCGCCCATTCATTCGGGTTCATTCATTCATTCATAAATTGTTTTCACTTCGCTCCCATTCCGCTGGCCGCCTCTATCTTGGACTCGCACTCGTAGTATCGCTCGGATACAGATACTCGTGCTGGTACTCGCAGTGCATTCTCATGCTGGCTTATCTGAAATCAAAAATTCGGTTTCTGCTTTTCCTTTGGGGGTTGCTTGGCCTTTCTAGGTCGCTCTCACTCATTTCCCCCTCTCCGCCCCTGCTACTCGGCAACGACAACGTGAATGGAATTCCAAGATCTGGAAATTCTTTAGCGTGTCTGATAAGAAGCCTAATTGAATGAAAATCTAGCAGTATCCTTCGGGTTTTCTTGTTCTCCTTTCTTATAGGTAAGTTGCAAACTGGTTTCCCCCTCATTCAATTAGCCCTGTAAGTCTTGGAGATCTAGAGAAACCCACTGAACTGCAAGTAATCCCATGTCCCTGTTGTGTGTGTGTCCTATGTCCTTGATCGAGAACGTCGAGGGTTGGGCGTGGAGTGACAAATGTCGGTCAGCGTTCGATTTGCCAGGGGGGTTGATGACACCTCCACCTCCGCGGTTTATATACACCGCATTTGCCAATAAAAAACCAAATCAGCGAATGGCAAAAACAAAACAGAAACCCAAAGAACTGCGCAGTATATAAAACAAAAAACAAAATAAATAAAAAACGCAGACAAAAACAGAAACAGAAATATTAGGGCGATCGCTTGGCCAATCAGCAGCGACTTTGATAAGATTCCGTATTGAATTTGTTGTCGTTTTTTTATTTTGGAACACAAAACGAGTTTCGGGGGCGCAGTGGGGGGAGTATGACGTCTGGGAATAATCGAATTGGGATTTGGATTCGCTTCGCTTGAAGCTCCACACTTACCTGGCACCGATGACGTTGAGCTCCGCCGCTCCAAGCCTCCCAGATTGTCCTGAAAGCTCTCCATGTTCTCTTTGTCTTCTTTGCCAAACGATCTTTTTCCTGGTTTTCCTGGGTTTTCGCTCCAAAAAAGTGCCTCGTTTCTTATAGACTTGACTTCAACTGCATGGTTTTCCAGCCGCCACACATGTAGATACAGTTGCACACTCGCCTTTGTATCTGTATCTGTATCTGTATCTCTCACCGCACTGGCACGCACTCACACGCACACAGATACGTCTTCAATTTCAATTTTCGTCGGTGAAAAACTATATTTTTTGAGGGGAAAACAAACGCTGCCGCTGCGCACGACGCACTTCGTCACACTGACTCCGCGTTGCGTTTGACTATTTCTAGGAAGGTCGCAGCAGACCCGAAAATGTTTAGCTCGCAGTATCTGTATCTTCAAAACACTATTCGAGTCTACGGCGAGCGTGTGCTGTGCGCTGTGCGAGTGAGCGTGGAAAACGCCGAGCGGGGTTGAGTGGATTTCGGGCGATTCGAACCGATTCGTTTCGAGTTGAGTTCATTTAATTTGAGTGGATTTTTGGCCTAGTGGCCTAGCACACGTAAATGTATCTGACAGATACTCTACATCTTCGATCGCAGGGGGAAGTACGGAGCCGGAGAGAGAGAGAGCACCGAAATTTATCTATGATAATGCCGAGCTCATTTGTATACGTATTCGTAGCTGACACGGCGTGAGCCGAACACACTTCAGGATACTTGAGTCATTAAAACTGTTATACAATCTATCTTATATAGCTTGAACTCTAACTAGTAGCTTAGCTTTTAATTTAAGTAATTAAAATTAATACTTAAATGCTTTAAATATATACTTATAAACATACAACTTCAAACTGGAAACAGCTTGAAAATGTCTTTTACTATGTTGAATACAATAGCTTTGTATCTTTAATATACTTTTTATAATTATCTATTACAGTTTATAATCTGTTTTTTTAGATTTTTGCAAGTGACATCTTCAAGCTAATGAAATAACTATAAATAACTAAGACTTATATACATAACAATACCTAGTCTATAAACTCAGCTTAAAGTTTTAAATCATATACTTATAAAAGAATACGTATCTAATGACTTTTAAAATAGGAATTAACTACAATACTTAATTGAATACTTAAAAATGTGTATTATATTTCCTTATTTTGTATAGAATCAACTATATTTCTAGGCATAAGCAATATTTTTAACGCTCACAGTTCCAAGACCTAAAATATATCAACCTATATTTTTTACTCAAACTTTCATTAGTTATATAAAAGGTTATATCTCCCCCCCTGAGCTGCCTCATTCTGATAGGCGGATCCTTCGTCCTTTGAGGGTCTTTTATAAAAAACTAGCTCTTCTGATTGGTGATTGCCAAAAAACTGCGCTAAAAAACTGCACTGCAACTGGCGGCGGCCTGCAACCCTCGTGTCGGTCGCGTGGCAAGCAGCTGGGCGGCCTGAGATGCATTTCCACCCCTCATCCTGATCCTGATCCCTGCTCCCGACTTCGACACATATTCCTATGCCGATCTCTATACCGGCTGCATTGTGCAACTTTTATTTGCGAACTCCGAACCATCCTTCCTCCCTTGCTGCTGGCATGCAATTAATTTCGGCACGTGCCCCGCTGGCATATCGAATCGATGACCAATGCCATCCGATGATGATGACAGCCGATCCAAGGGCGGAAACTGTAGCGAAAATCCTAAGGATGCTGACGGAAGGGAGGTGCAGTCTGATGCACCCCCTAAACTCGCATCAAATGCACATTTTGTGGTTTACAAAACTCCCGGAAAGCGGAGACTATTTTGAGTGGATAAAATTTCATTAGGAGAGTGTTTTTGTAAAATAAACACAAATTAGTTCGTTAGAATGTTAAAATTTGTAAGAAAATATGTGAAGACACAGGTAAATATGGGTAATTTATATTAAGCTGTTGGAATTATAGTATTATTCTAAAGAAAAATGGTTAATATTGTTTATATACGAGGCAATAAAATTAAGTTTTATATATTCATATTAGTTTATAAAAATTTATAAATAAATGTATCCATGTGAACCTGATTAGGCATTAAAATCAATTTAACTATATCCACTTATTCGTCTGACAAATTTTTAAAAACAATACAAGGCGTAGCTACAAAATTTTAAGATAAAATCAAATTAGTTATTCTATTTGTAGTTTTAAATTTAAATTTAATAAGAAAACTATTACCTTTGAAAAATTCCCTTGAGCGACACATATGCAAAGACTGTTATGCGAATATCAAGAACTTATTGTGCATAAATACAGATGTATTTAAAAAAAAAAAAAAGAAAAATGGATAAACAAAGTATATTGTCATATATTCATTAAATGTCTGGTTTCGAGATTAAACTTTGTTATATTATAAAAAACTATAATTATATTTTCACAAGTTTATATTATTAATTAATAATTTGACTTAACTTGGAAACATAGAACCAAATTAGGAAAACTCATTTTTTTGCATGTATGGTATACGTTAAAAACTGGTAACATGAAGCCATAAATTGATGGCTGAGCTCGATGAAAAGTCTGGGAAATCCCAGCGGGCTGCTGCTGCTGCTATCGAGGGGTCAGCGAGGGTCAGTTTGATTTTTTATCAACAGTAAATAAATGCTAAAGAACCCAAAACAATGTAGCGAACCAGCTGTAATCAATATTTTGCCTTGCTCTCCACCGATCCGATGGCCAGTGGTCGTCGGTGGATAATGCCGGCCAAAGGACAAAGGACGAAACGAGAGCGAAAGTGCCCATTAGGGCAGGCACAGGCTCAGGCACTCACATGAGCATAATTGGACCAGGATTAACAAGGCGTCCCGCTCGTGGTCCTGGCAATCGCCGGGAATGCAATTTACGTTGGGGAAGTGCAGCCGGGCATTGTCCGAGGGTCCGCGAGGATCGAGGCTCACGGAGGACGGGGGCGACCGGCACAATGGCCATGAAAATAATCCGCTTTGTGAATAAAACGTTGCCAAACTGAAATCAAGGCTGGGCATAGGAAAATGAGGAAAATTCTATGCAAAATCGAAGGGGAGGATTGTGTGTTGAGCTTGGGGAGGATGGCTATGGTGATGGTGATGGGCTATGCATTCGCTCCATTTGGCCATCCATGTGGCATATCCGCACAGCACGCGTTTGACCCGACCTAGCACCTCGTCTCCCTCGGATTTTTTATCCTCATTCTATATATTTTTTTTTTTGTTGCGATAATCAGTATAGTTCTTTTTTGTTGTTGTTGTCAGCTTTTTATGCGTGAAACGAACACAATTTGCATGTCCTCGGGGGGGTTAACATGTGAGAGTAACCATTGAAGTGCCCTATTTTCATTGTTGATTGACATGTGATTGATGTTTCCATTTGCAGTGACAGGCCGTCAATCTGTAGCTCTTGGTTCTAGGTATGGAAAAGCCAATGCAATTTGCAAATTTAGTTGCATTAAGCTTGACGAACCTTGGATTAACACAATATATTAAACTATATTACAAATATTTGGCACTTTCAGAGAAAAATTTTTCACTAAATTTATTATTTTAAATCAGGAAAATATAAAAGAAAAAACCAAGGAAAGTAGCAAACTTCGGTAAACCGAAATTTCTTTACCTTGCTAAGAAAATTCATAATTTCTCAGTCAAGAAAGCATTAATTTCCTATCGAATAACTTCCCTATGTTAGTTTTTATTAGAATAATAAATATGCATACTTAATTTGAATTTAAATGATAAGTTTAAATCGGAAATCGATTATAACTAAGCTTGAAATATTCGCAATTGAATCAATATTTATCGTTATTGTAATATAATCATTTTTTAGACAAATCTAAATTTTAAAAACTCATAACTCAGCCAAAAAGGCTTTAATTTTCTTTCGAAAGGCTTGAATGTGTTGGTTTTTAGTAGGGTAATAAAATGCATACTAATTTTAATATTTTAATATTAAGAAATCAAAATTTTGGTTGATTTTTTTAAATTTTAACGATATAACCCCTTCTAAAATTTTGAAAATAAAATTTTAAAAATTGGTTTTCTTTTCTACAATGGTAGAAATATCCTCCTTTTGATGCTGGTCAAGAATATATATTTATGGGACCGGAAATGACTCCTTCACAGTGTTACCTGCTTCTGACGTAAGGTATAATACCCTCCAAGGATATAACAAAGGATAACAAAATGCCCAAAAGTACCTTAAAGAACTCCTAAAAGTATACCCTACTTCTTAGCTCTGTCAAGGAGAAAAGAAACTCGAACCCCTTTAGTATGAAATATTTTTGTATTTATTCATTCTTTTCGTACTGTTATTAATTGTGATTCTTTAGAGATATTTTATAGAGATATTTCATATATAATTAATAGGAATTTAAGTTGCATTCAAATAATTAGATAATTCTTGTTTTCCGTTCGATTTCTGTTGCTGGTTTTTCTCTTTTTTAAATGTCTCGCATATAATTGGCGCATAAATAGGCATATAGTCAATTATTTCGTTTATTGTGGTATAAGAGGTGACCGATATATATAGCGTGTATATATCTGAGGCTCGTACAAATCAACATTATATTTTTTATTTTTCAAGAGGGCTCAAACAGAAACTCAATCTCCATCTCGAAATATTTGTAAAATGATTATTTTTACGTGCAATTTGCAAATAAAATTCGCTGCGTTTTTTGTTGTTTCCTTTACTAATTTTTAATTATTTACGAGAACCAATTTTGTACATTTTGTGTATATGAGGGATAGAGATAGAAATATATATAGAGAGAGAGAGATAGAGTGAGAGTGAGTGGGGAAACAATCTCATACGACATCCGTACGTATGCATAACAGAGGCTCTACATGATCTATATAGGGCTGAATTATAGATAATTGTAATTATATAGATTCATACATTTGAAATATTGATTTGCAATAAAGGTATACGATAGACTTATTGAATATATAATGGAATATATATTTGGATTTGATTTCTAGAATTGATCCTTGAATCATTTGTGTGTTCATGTGTCTGTGTGAGTGTTCGACCTAAATCAGAGTCACTTATAACACTAAGAAGCAGTCATTTATTCTCCATTTAAATTTACGTTGTGTCGTCACGTTTCTTGAATCCTGAAACAGATTTCAATTACTGTACAAAGTTGGGCGCCTCAACCATAGGCCATCGGTTGTTCGGTTGTTCGTCTATATAAATAGCTATAGCTATAGCTCTCTACGACTACGTATTTATTTATGTAAGTGTGCTTTGTATAAATATATATTATGTATATATATCCATATGCCTAGATCCGTATCCGTATCTAAATCGTAGTATATTACAATGCTTGCTCAAACAAAAGGTTCGGTAAAATATATGTATATGTATATCGAAATGTCTGGGGTTCCTTGGGTGTGTTCTTTCTATGCGTTACGAGTATATTGTATATTAGTAATTCATTCAGTCTCACAAATAGGAAAGTATTATGTGTGTCGCTTATTTTAGTAGACTTTTGTAACTGTCTCAAAATTTGAAAGTCAATAAAAGTATGGCAAAAATAAAAAATGAAATAATGAAATATTGCACACAATAAGAACGTCATGGATTCGTAATTAGATGATTGCACAACCAACATATGTGAGATTAAAACCAAATGAGAAATAAAAATCAATTTAGTTTTTTTTTTTTTTGTGTTTTTATGTTTCTGTATAATTTTGATTATCTTCTTTTATATTTTCCATGTATGTAGGCTTGTCTCATCTTTTCTGCGTTTTGCGTTTCTTTAGAAATATTATGCGTATATATTTAAATATTGCATATGCTTAGAAATCTTAGGGCTAACTTAGGGTAGGGCTTACGTGGCTAAAACATCTTCTAAGCGTTAAACTGCACTCCTAACTCCTGCTTGCTTTGTATCAGATACAAAAATACAAAAACTTTTGCATAGTCTTAGTCTCAATTAGCGGATTTCGATTGCGAACCGCCCGAATTTTCCCCCAGCATTTTCCCCCCAGTCCCCGGTGTTATAGTATCTCGTTCTTCACAAGACAATACTTAGGCCTACGAATTGGTGTTGTGTCTTACAGATCGGGGCCGAGGGCATGTGGACCCCCCGCCTTTAATATACAATCCTTAGGGGGTAGAAATAATGCGCTAGTAATATATTAATGTAGATATATGTAGGTGTACTTAAAGCTAGTCAGCCTCATTAAGATTATAAGCTTAGGGTTAGCTAAAGATTTCATATATAATGTATATATATTCAGACGAAAACGAAGACTAATTGAGAGCGTAATTTTGGTAAAGTACAATACGAGCAAATTTTTTGGATTCGGTTTTCTTGTTTGTGGTTAAAGGACTAAGGGAGTTCCTGGACCGGAAGAGGGGTTGAGTGATTAAGGCGCAAAGTAGTTGGGGAAGTAGTATCTCTAGAGTGTTATGCTAACGTGTTTATATACTTTATATATATATATATATATATTAGAGTGGTCTATAATGTATAATTCATGTGTTTCAAAATACAAATACAATCGTAAATCGTAAATGTAAATGTGGACAAATGGAAACAGTCAAAAGCACCGATTTTCAGCTAAGTTTTCTTTACGTTTTCCTCCTTGTTGTTGCTTAGTTTTTATACGTTTTGTTTTCTTCTTTTTTTGTTTTTGTAAGTTTTGTTTTGCGTAATAATCATAGCGTAATCATAGTAATGATAATGGTAATGGTAATCCCTAGTGGCCTACGTAATTATATAGCTAGGCGGTACTAATTCAACAGATGCCGAAATATAAGGTTCGTCTCCTATTTACACACACTTTTGCTTTCATTTGCTTGTTGCTGCTGCTGCTGCTGTTCGTTCCGGTTGTGTATATTTAATAAAATACATATAAATATATATATATCCGTATGTATAATAATGATATATTCATATATAAAATACGTATGTATAGATTAGCTCCTCGGATCTGCTACAGAGATGATCGGCCCTAAGCAAATGTTTTCGGGTTGGTTTTTACTTCCATTTTCAGTGCTAACGAAATTCAAATAAGGCAACTTGAATCTATGTATTGTATGTATCGGTATATGTATCCTTAGTTATCCTTTTTATTCTCTAACATCTACATCTAAAGGTGCGCGCCTCAACAAACAAACAAACAGAGTGAGAGACAAACTAAGGTCAGAACTGGAAAATCATCGAAAGCCTCGAATCCTAAATGCATTTTCTCTCGTCCTCCTTCTCGGCTTTTCCTCTGCTGCCGCCTCCGTTTATTATTTTTCCCCCATTAACAATAATCGCTGACCAATTTTCATGTCCTTTATATGTGTGTACCGTGTGTGTGTGTATATATATAAAATATTTATCAAAAATAATATGCCCTTCGTGCTGTGCTCTCCTGCCATGCTGATAATGATGAGACGAAGAATTCTGGGTTTTGCCAATTGTTGAGATCTGGTTTTCATAGCGCGAAAATGAGTTCGATTTTCAAGGGAGGAGGATCAAGAATTTACGTGGGAAAGTCGGGGGGGCGGGGGAGTCTTTTTTAACTATATACAACTATATAATAATACCGTTACGTTTACTTGTGCTGCTGCTGCTGCTGCTTACTATTCTTCGGGGATTCTGTCTGTCTGTCTGTCGGTCCTTAACTCTAATTGATTTTTATTGCACTTGGATTCCATCACTTCCTCTGGTCTGCAGCGAGTGCTCTATGCCCTACGTGCACTCGATGATCATGGGCTGGTTGGAGGACTCAATGACCGAGGGCCTGCTCTCCTGCGCCTGGACATGTGGCCCATGCAGGTATACCCCCGACTCTGGCAGGGATTTCAGACCCTTGGGCGAGTGCTGCTGCTGCTGCTGTTGCTGGATCTGGAGCGCATGGGGATGGGCATGCTGGAGGAGGCGACTGGGCGAGGATTGCTGGTGGTGCGAGGGCAACGGCGGGGGCAGCTGACTGGCGGTGGTCAAGAGCATGGGAGCCGGATGCTGGCCCATCAGCAGATGCGGCGGCGGGGGCACTCCCTGCTGGGGATGCTGCTGCTGTGGCTGGTTGTGCTGCTGCTGCTGTTGCTGCTGGGGCGCCATGTGGTTGCCCAGCGGTATAAGGCGGGGTGGAGACTGACCACCGCTGGCGGACAAGTGCCGCAGTCCAGGATGCACAGAGGGATGCATGTGTTGCTGCAGCTGCTCGTAGGCCTCGCGTGAGTCCGGTTCAGGGTGATCTTTATCTGTTTGGTGGAATATAAATATAAGTATAGAGCTCCTTGCTAAGCCTAGTTCGAGGTGACTTACCCAGACACTCGGAAGTGGCTGCCGCTGCCATGGCCAGCTCCTCCTCCAGATTGTTGGGCTTGCAGCTGGTGGTCTTCCAGTGCGTCCTCAGTCCCGAGGCACTGATGTACTTCTTGTCGCATCCCTGGCACACATACGGCCGATCGTTCGTGTGCAGACGCTTGTGGAGCTTGAGATGCACAAACTGGGTGAACTTCTGCGGACACAGATCGCAGGCGTAGGGCTTCTGGCCGCTGTGCAGCCGGAGATGGGTCTTCAGGTTGGAGGTGCTCGAGAACCGCTTCTTGCAGATGTCACACTGATGCGGCTTCTCGCCGGTGTGCACCAGGTGATGCTTCTGCAGGTGCGCCAGCTGGGTGAAGCTCTTGGTGCACACGTTGCACTTGAAGGGCCGTTCGCCCGAGTGCGTCCGCAGGTGGACCTTCAGGTTGCTCAGCTGGCCGAAGGTCTTGCAGCACACATTGCACTCGTAGTGCATCTTGCCGTCCTTCTTCTTCAGCGGATACGGCAGCGATCGGTAGCCCCGGGAGGCCAGGGAGTTGGGACTCAGCGGACTGCCGCTCCTGGGGCAGGAGTTGCCATCGGGACTCAGGCTGCTGGGCGGCGAGATCCTGAGCGGTGAGAGACGCTGCAGCGGTGTCAGTGGCTGCATCAGGGGATGGTTTAGCATCTGGGTGCTGCTCTGCAGCAAATGCAAGTTGGAGGCGGAACCCGCTCCGCTGGAGGCATTCGACTGCCGGTCGAAGGGCGAGTGCGAGCTGTGCGGCGGCGAGTGGAAGGTGGAGGTGGCTGCGGCCCCGTAGTGCGGATATCCTGGATAGCCGGGACTCGGCGAGTGGCCACCCGCCTCGCCGGCTCCCAGGTAGGCCGGATGCCTTGACGGCGAGAAGATCACGTTGTGGTGATGATGACTCGGCGGCGGCGGCGAGCACTCGCCCTTGATCAAGGTGCCGCGTGTCATATCCTGATCGCCGCCCACCACTACACCCACTCCCGGCTGCTGCTGCTGGTCAGCACTCTGGCCAAGATTTGAGCTGCTGTCGGGACTCACGGCATTGCCATAGCGCTGGGACTTCTTGTAGCTGTAGGCCATCTCCGTGGGCGAAGTGGGTGGCGGCGTGGCTGCATTGGCCTGCCGGCAGGCATTGGCCGCTGCCGCCGCCGCCTCCAGGCGGTGCTGGCTGGTGAGGATCGTCTCCAGGATGCTAGAGCTGGGCTGGCCAAAGCGCACGTAGCGCTCGCCGGGCGGATCTGGCTCATAGTAGGGCTTACTCAGCGGCACTATGGTGCGGGCCTGGCCTCCGGAGTTGTGCTCCAGAACGATTACCGTGGAGGAGGCGGGCTGCTGATTGGATGGCTCCCTCTCCCTCTCCCGTTCCCGTTCCCGCTCCCGATCTCGTTCCCGTTCCCTCTCGCGCTCCCTCTCCATAATCATCAGATGCTCATCGCCCAAATGCGTGGTGGTCGAGGGGCAAATGGAGTCCGGCTCCTGGTGCATCATTGCCGTCTCCTCCTCCTCCTCGTGGTGCGGCAGCGACATCTCCTGGTCCACCTCCTTCAGGCTGGGCTCCTGCTTCACACAGCTCTTGTTCTTGAACTCGTACTTGAGAGGCATCTTCACCTTGAACTTCCTGTACTCGTTCTTATCCGGCTCACAGGAGGCCGCGGCTGTGGAGGCGCTGTGGCTAATACTACTGCTGGTGGTGGTAATGATGGGATTGGCCATGACCACGGCCGGTGGCGAGCTGCTCGGCTTCTGCGCCTGCGCGATCACCGTCTCCTTGGGTGCGATGGCCTTCTTGGAGCAGTCCAGCACGTAGTTGTGCTCGCTCTCGCTGTCGCTGGAGTCCTCGGGCGGCGTGAGACCATCCTCGTGGCACTCGTTGCTGTGGTAGCCCTCGTCCGAGCGCACCGATCGCACGCTGCCGTCCTGCGGCGTCAGCTGATGATCCAGGCCGGACAGCGGGGATCCCGCCGTGTCCTTGTCGCTGCTGCTGGTCAGCGGGGAGCGATCCTGGCCAATGATCACCGAGGCGTGGCGACTGGCATGCTGGATGTGCGGATGGTGGGCATTGCAGGAGGTGGTGCTGACATGGGAGGGCGGGCTCGCTCTCCGGCAGCACTGGCCGCCGGCGGGCGTTGGCGGCGGCGGCGAGGTGGAGCCACTCGCCGGTCCACCGTTCGCCGCTCCCACCGGCAGATGGAGACCCATCACATAGGTGATGTGACTCACGGCCACCTCGGCTGGAATCTCGGGAGCGGGCATCGAGTAGCGTCGCTTGCCACCCTCAACTCCCGCCTCACCCTCCTCCTCCGGCTCCGCCTCCTCCTCCTCTTCGTCCATGACCTCCTCCTCGGCCTCGACGGCCTGCTTGCAGGCACCGAAGATGGTCGTCTCGGGATCGACGTCGTAGCCGAGGCGACTGGCAAAGTCCTTGCAGTACCAAACCATTAGCTCCTCGTTGGGCAGGATGTCGCGGGTCGTATAGAAGTAGATGTTCTCCTGGTGCTGGCAGGCCACCAGGTTCATCACGGACAGACTGTAGGCGGAGGCCACATAACGCATCCAGTTGGACTGCGAGCGATCTGACCCGTCCAGATAGTAGTAGTCGTCGTCCTTGAAAATCTACAGAGACGCAACGGAAAAGAAAAGCGGGGAGAGACGGGCATTTAGAAAGATTCTGAGAACTGAAGGAGAAAAGTAAAGGATAACGAACAACACAGGACGCACAACAAGGAAGAACAAACGCAGAGAAAACTACAAGGGGGGAAAGTTCAAGGGATGTGTGGTTGAAAAGTGTCCTCAGGTTATTAAAAGGAACAAAGTTCTCTATTTTATAATAATGTTTATTTCTAAAATAAATTTCTTATAAATATTTCTTGAATTAGGATGAATATTTACAAGACCTTTGTTTTTATAGTTATTTTTTAACTGTTTTCTAAAGAAACTTATAAGATTTTACTGAATCTTTCAGATACTTTTCAAAACACATCAGTTACAGAGCAGTGCAAGGATAGTTAAGTAGGAAATAGCTTGTGCTGATTTTTGGGATTAGTTTGGGGCGGAAAGTTAAAGGTCAGAGATCAAAGACAACAAATAGAAATCATAGAAAGCATAAATCGTGAGTGGTACCTTAATATTCCCGTAGGTTATGTGGCGTGTTCCCTGCACCTGATTAACCACAATCAATTCGAATTGTTTCCAAAATGCAAAAGTTTAATTTTGAATTTGTATTCGTTTGATTTTTGTTTTTTTATTCAACATATTTGTGTTTATATTGGTTGGGTTGTTTTGTGGGAGATGGTTTAAGATTAGATCACATGAAATTAAAAAATTAAAGAGAAACGAGTTGGTTAGTCGCATGTTTATATTTCTTTTTTGTTTTTTGATTTTTTGCTGGATGATTGGATGGGGAAAGCATGATTCGTTTAAGGCAACACTTAATTGTGAAGCAAACTTAGGAGGCAAATCAAAAATCGACAGATGCTTGAACCCTTCGGCAATGAGTGTTTTGTAAAGAGATTTTTGCTTACCCGCCAGAAATATCGCGCCTTATTCTTATCATTGGGATAGTTTGAGGTTGGAATGCCTTCGAATGGGCCGAAGCGAGTGCCACGTGGTATGACCCCGCTGCTCCAAACTCCTTCAGTCTGTAATGGAAATAACATAACAAACAAATATTGTTGAATATATACTTTAGGAACTTGGGGAATATTTAAAAAGAGATTCTTACCTTAACATTTGGCGTTGAGTAGACCATGGATGACTTGAGCGTGAGGCTGCGCGGCAGCGTCTTGTCCGCTCGATTGGGCAATCCCCGTTCCGCCTGCACATCCGGCACCAGATAGACGGCCAGCCGCTCAAAGTCCTCCTCCCGCATCCTGGTCACATCGTAGTCCTGGCTGCCATCCGGCGTGGGGCTGCGACTTCGACTGCGACTGCGCGCCCTTCGCGCCGACAGCTTGTGGTGCGGATGCGGATGCGGATGCGGATGTGGCTGGGGATGCACATTCGGATGGGAATGTGGATGGGGATGTGAATGCGGATGTGGCTGGACATGGCTGTTCGGATGCGGGTGCGGGGAATGGTTGAGTTGCGGATGGCTGTGGGCGGGATGGTGTGGCTGGCCAGAGGAGCTTCCCAGCTTCATGATGGCTCCCGGCTGCTGTTGCTCCTGCGAATTCTGTGGATGATTGTGGTGGTGTCCGTGCATGGCGACTGCAGCTATGGATTGTGTTCTGCTCTGCTAACACTATATATATATGTGTTTTTATATATATATGGTATATATATATATGCGGGTTTCAGTGGTGGCTGCTTATTCTGATAGTTGAAGTTTTACTTGATCTGGAAAGGCACACAACAAAGAGGTAGATGGTTTAATTATAGAAACGATTTAGATTTGGCGCTATAAATAGCCCCGCCTACCACCCTCTGCACCTGCATGCCCCGATGGAGCCCTCTTCTCCTACCCCTACCACCAACCCGGTGAAAAGCTCATCCAAGTTCTTGCAGTGTTGCATTCGGAAAAGCTAACTAGCAAACGCTGACGAGTAGCGAGTGCAGCGCAAGTCTCGGGCGGGTTGCAGGGGGTTGCAGTTCAAGATTACGGCCTTAATGGAGGTTACACGTTCACGTTCAGGGCCACCCGCGATGCCATCCCCCCTTCCGCCGGGGAAGTGCCAGGAAAATGTCATTTCCTCGAGAAAGAAAACTCACTTGGTGTATATTCTCCTTCATTTGGCTGCCGTTGCATTGCGCTTTGTACTCTCGTTCTGCTACTTTTTTTGGTATTCCTATTTTCTCTCTAATTTAAAACATTTTCTTTTGTATTTTTTTTGTGTTTCTTAATTATTGTAGAACTGCTAATTGATTATTCTGCTGTTGACTTGGATTTTTTGCATGTTTCATTATTTTTTTATTGATTCGTTGGGCCCGCAAATTACGCATCACTTTCTGTTTCGTTCTCTCGTTACGCATACGCCGTGTGGCCGGTTGCCCGCCCCGGAATAATTCTCCGGCTGCCCTACGGCTCTTGGACTTGTCAATCTATGGCAGATAGGAGATTGCTGCTGCTCTGCCAGCATTATTTTATATATACTGCGACATTTAGCTTTAGTTTTCTTTTGTTTTAAGAAACAAAATTAAATTTCCAAACGGTTTGTAAGGCAAATAACTATTAA
Organism: Drosophila bunnanda; assembly: GCA_035046265.1. NCBI lineage: Eukaryota > Metazoa > Arthropoda > Insecta > Diptera > Drosophilidae > Drosophila > Drosophila bunnanda. The sequence goes on from JAWNOB010000075.1 coordinate 15,008,872, forward strand.
ATTTAGCTTCTTTTTTGTGTGTTTGTTATTATTTGGGAGTTTTTGTAGTTATTTATTTTCAGTTTTATTTTTTTTTTGTTGGTGAAGAAGAGCTATATGGAAACGTTGACGCCGCCAACCGAGAGTTCCTACTACTGACCCACTTCCAACCGGCATAGACCCCAAAAAAGCTCCAAACTGCAATCGCCGAGCACTCACACAGCCGGCATTGCACTCAAACACACACCAATTCACACACACACTGGCACACTCGCACCCTGAATAATGCAATATGAACGCATCCCGCAAAGATTCTCTCTCGGAAAGTTCGCCTCGCGAGGGTTGACGCAAAACGCTTTCCGGCTTTCCGAAAGCTTTTCATTTCGTCGGTGGTTCGATGTGGCTGCAACTGGCGGTGGTGAGCGGTGGTGCGAGGTGGTGGTGGTGCATTTGGCTTAGTATTTAAAATTCAACGAATGCTCTTTCTTCCCTTTTCGGTCATTTATAGCTGCGCAATCATGAATTTATTGGGCAAGGCTGGGCCTTTCAATTCCTTCCCAGCAATGAGGAAGTGCCAACGAAGGGGTTGAGAAAATGACTGGTATTTAGTTTAAGAAGTCTAATTAATTTATTTTACTTATGTAAATTTTAAAGGAATATTTATATGAAAAATGTTAATAAGGGAGAAATTCAAGAAATGATCCTTTTTCTGTTTTTGTTTTGATATTGTAAATACCTTCTTAAAACATATATAAATAAAAAAAAAACTGTACAAATTCTCAGCAAATATTCTCCTTGAAATAAGTGAAATAAATCCTGAAGTTAAATAATCTACAAAAGGGAATTTTACCCCATTAGATCCCTGTCATATTTAGTTAGCAAACAGCTGGAAATACCAGGAACTCTCGATGTTATCAGGCTCCCTAACTCAAAGTGCTATCGCGCCCCCCCATCGAGTTGAGTGTAATAATCGCATAACCAGGAAATTCACTTTGATGGTCACTCTGGTTGGGGGGGATGGGGCAGGGTTTTTATTATGGACTCACCCAATCTATATAGAACTATGAGTGGCAACTACGGCTATAAGGGCTACCAACTCACTCCCTAGGGAGAGCCTGAAGTGGGCCAAAAAGGAGCTACACACTCGTAAGAAGTCAAGTGGCTCGGATCACGTCGTCCGCTCGTCGAACTGCACGCACGTAGAATGCGAACTGCCCGCAATTCCCGTGCGAATTTTCCGAGACCGTCGATCGGGCGACACGGATGCAAAATTGCAACACACTAAGAGTGTCTCTCTGTGTGTGTGTGTGTTTAGGTGTGTGTGGGATTGATGCACTTGCACTTGCACTTGCACTTGCGAATTGCATTTTGATTCGGTTCTGCGAGTGCGGAAATGTGCGAAAACGATATGCAGAAAGTGATTTCTTTTCGGGTTTTGCTAGTCGATTTTACACAGCAAGAAAAATTGAATTAAGTACAATAGAAAAATAGTAAATAAAGGGATTTAAATGATGAATAATAATGAATGAATATAATAATAATCATAAAGATTGATATACTTTTAATGGTTTTAATTGCTTTTAGAAATGTATCTTATTGATAAATTGATATTTTTATAACATAACTAAGAAAGTTTGCTTTTGGTTTGTATTTTAGGAAACTTTCTAAAGAGCTTCTTAATAACAGTTATAATATTTTAAATTCCAATCTTATTTGCCTCAGTATCAAACGTTTTATTCTTTAATTCAATTGAATTTTCTCCACTCAGTTTTAGGTTCTAATTACTCTTAATTGGGTGACAAAATACTTCATATTACCTATTAATATCTCTCTGTGCACCATCCCTTGTCTGTTTTGTATCTGTATGTAGGCGCCGCAAGCCAAAAATATGCAGACAAGATGAGGAAGACACCCATTCTGATTCCCATTCTCATTCCCATTCCCATTCCGCGATACTTTCGATTTTAGAGGGTGGGGCAACCCTTGTCGCAATTACGACACTAGGAAGTCGAAAGTCTTGTCATGCATTGCGAGTACTGAGCACCGTGCAAAAATCAACAAAAATTCTATTAAAATAAACAACTGCAATGTATCTGTGCAGTTGCATTTACGAACTGCACGAGCAGATAGCGCGCCAAAAAGCTTTTCGCTATCGCCATTCGCTTTGAAAATGAAAATAAACAGCTGCACACACACACACGCACACACATGACTGGTATATACAGCATTAGAAACAAAAAGTAAAAATCGCTTGGCGCTTTGCGTTTCTAATCATCGCACAATTGCATTTGAAGGACACACACTGTCGATGTGCGAGGCAGAGAGCGCAACGCTAGGCGCGTCAAATTAAAAATAAATAGCATACTCACCAAGACATAATCGGGAAAAAGGAAAATAGCATACAGAAAACTAAGGAAAACTAAAGAAAATAAAAGCCAGAGCCAGAGCCAGAGCCAGAGGCAGTGGCAACATTCAACTTGAACGCCGACGACCCGAGCGAGTGCACTCTGATAAGCGCCCGCGCTCTGCTCTGCCACATTGCGCATACGCCCTGGTGGCCGCTAATAATTGCCTGGCGAGTGAAAAACTTCCGCGAAGCTCCTCTATGCTCACGTTCATGCATCGATCTTTATCAAATTGCAAAATGCGGAAAGCGATTCGGAATACAGAGCAGAGCCCCAAATGGGTTCGCCGGCTCAAGGACAAAGCGAACTGTACTAACCGCATAGTACACTCTGTTCCTATACTATATGCCTGTATATAGAACTACTATATAGTGCTATATGTCTGTGCACGTCCAACTGATAACTCTGACACTCTGGCAGAGAGAGAGCGGCAGTCATAAATTCGCCAGCCATCTCGCTCTATCTAAGTAGGAAATCAACGCTAAGTAGTTTCAATGAATAAACACATTTAACGATGTATTTCTTCAAGTGTAATGTAAATATTTATTGCCGGGGAATATGCAGGGACATGGAAGTGCTTTATAAGGGGGTTGATCCATCTTAATTGGAATTTGAGAATAACTAGAAGTGATAATTAAAGCATTTTGTAAGGGAGTTTTATATCTACATAATTTTTAAGACATTAAATTATTATTTGTGGCTATATAATAATCATAAAATTAATTATAAAAGCAAACTGCCCCACTGAGTTAAATTATAATAGAATTTTCACTTTTTTTACCTCGAAAATGTTCTATATAATTAACATTAATTGCGCTAATGATTTATTAGCAAGATTGAAAAAATGACACTTTCCTTAAAGTAAAGTAATAAATTACTGTTTTTAAATATATTATTAATATAATATAATATTACACTTTAGGTATTTAGTTTAGTAGTTTTATATATTGATTATTATTCTTATTTATAGTTTATTACAGCAATAAATACCTTTACTAATCGAATACGGAACCTAAAAACTATACTTTTCTGTCCCGTTACTATGGGGTGCTGTTAGAGGTTATTAGAAGGGTGATAAGCTACCATTATTTAATAAAGAAACTAAATAAATATTATAAAGTCATAGATTTTCAACTGCAAAGAGTGTCTTTATATTAACGATAAGGTATAAATTATTAATATTATTATTATTATTACTGCTAATCTTTGGGCTATATAGAAAACCCTTATTTTATCAAATGTGGAACCAGGAACTATGACATTTCTTGTGAGAACATTCTGTCATCTTTCGCCATGGTGGGTTCTATTATGACATTGAGAATTCGCTACACTTTCGCGGCTGTTACAGCGTTTACATGGCGTATACTCGATATATTAGTTAATACCATATACGCCATTATTGGCGGAGATGATTTGCAGGCATTCACTAGGCTAATACCTAATACAGCCAGACACAACCCGGAAATGTAAAATGTAAACGCAAATGGGGGGCTCGGGGCAAAGGGGGGAAATTCGCATTTAGTTTTATGTGCATGCAAAACGAAACGAAAAGCGAAAAATGAAAAATACAAAAAGAAAAACGAAACGAAGGGTGGTGCGGTAAGGTGGGGTCGGCAGGCAGCTGATAAAATAAAATTGTTCGCTATTTTCCCCTGTGTGTGTGTCTGTCTCTCGCAGTCTGTGTGTAATAATAATTTGTGTGAGCTTTTCAGCGTCAAAGGGAACAAAAGGGGGTGCGACTGGGCGTCATCATCATCATCATCATCATCATCATCATCAGCATCATCTCATAACCTTGAGTCACAGCCCGAGAATGTGCATGCGAATTGAATGCGAAAACAACAATAATAACAACAAAAATCTGCCACTGTACTCATCCGCATTGCACAGTGGGTGTCGTCGATTACCTAATCGCAGCTTCATGAAATTAATATCAACTTGGTAAGGACACTGCACAGAAGGTATGTGCCATGCGCCATGTGCCAACGTGGCGGCTACTTTATATTTTCTATGCTCTCGATGCAAGAGTATTGTGTTGCGGTTCCGTTGCACTTTAACCTTGAAAATACTGTGTGCATTACTTGGTTTTTTTTTGTGCGCATGTGCAAAACGAATGCAAGAGTGAGACGGCCTACTGGCTACCCTAAAAAACAAACCCTGCCTGACACACACACACACACTTCTCTCACTGTACAGCCAAGTCGTCTCGGATTTCGGCAGTTAATAAACGTAAATTTCAAGTCAATTAAAAATTCACTTCATCGCAGTCGGAGCGAGAGAAGAAAAAACAAACACACAAAAAACAATCACAATAAAAGCGAAAGTATACTAAACAAATAAATGATAAATGCAAAACGAGCTTTACTTTTAAATATTTTGCAAATTGTTTCGTGTAGAATAATCAATTAAAATTCCCCAAACGAAAGCCTGTCATATAATTTAAAAAATTCCTGAGAATTTCGTTCATTCATTTGTATAAATTTATAAAAATAATGTGTATCAATTAGAGGGCTTTGTTTAAAATAATAAATTAAGAGAAGCTATTCTAATATAAAATGTTTCAGTTCATTTCTTGTAATTTTAAATATTATTATATTAGTTGTTTAAATAGTAACACACTTGCTTGTCATGATTCCCGAGAATTTCTTGTTTAATCAGTAAGTGGTTGTATAAAAAATATATAATTAATATATGTACATATATGACGTTTAAAAGCTATAGCCTTTTTTGTTTTATAACATTATTTGTTGCTGCTGTTCTAGTGTTGTGTTTCGTTAATTGTTTTTGCAACTTTTACTGCTGCCTTCGTTAATGATAATAAATCAATGGGCTTTTTTTAGTGGCGTTTCTCCTCAAACTGTGTACTAGGCAATTCCGCTGCTAAACTCTGTGTTTACTTGGGCTTCGGCTGTGCCCTTGAGTTGGGCGTGTAAGTCTAATCACTATTTAGCTTTTGACGTAGGTCAAATAACCATAAATTAAAATCTATTTCTAACCACACAACCCCCTCTTTTCAACCCCTTTTCGCCGCTGTGCGTTCTTATCAATGCATTTTACGCTTCGAGTGTTTGTTTTTCTGGCTTCGCTAAGCTTTTGGCCTGCACTTTGCCTTCTTATCAGTTGGCAAAAAAATGTTCGCCTTATTGCGCAGTGAAAGTTTTCCATTTGCATGTTGTCATTGTTGTTATAATAAATGTAAATATGTTTGTTGCTGTTTAATTAGAAGTGATTAATCTTTAATATTTAGATTGGCGAAAAAAGAAACTGAAAGAATTGTGAGCATTTGTAGGTCGCTGGAAAAGGTATTTCCGCTTAATAAACTACAAAAGTTGTCTTTTAGTAACGTCAGAGATAAAGAAATCGGTGTTTAAACAAAGCAAATGTATTTGTTTAAGAATTTTGAGGTATATGAGATACTATAAGCATATAATCTAGGAAAGTGTAAATTATAAACCCAAAAAAACATAAATATATTGTAAAGTAAATGATTTTTCTGTAAATTCCTAATGATAATTACACCTAAAAGTCTATAGTATTCCCTTAAAACCTTTAACATTTCGCCATAAATGCACTTCCTGCTGGCTTCTGTTTGAAGAGCTCGCCCATAGATGGCATCATCTAGGGTGCGACAGGGTTAACGAACCCAAAGGTCAAATGCTTTTTACCCAGACTCAGACGCCGCCAGCGACGCCGACGCCGGCAGAGGCGATGAGGCAATGCAAATGCAACGGCAAAAAAAAGTACAAATTCAACTGCCGCCAAATCATGTTGCTAATGATGATGTCATGGCTACCAGTTACACCACAAAAAAAAAGGAGCAAGGAGGAAAACTCCACGAGTCCTTTTTGGCTGAAAATCAATAAACCACAATTAAAAATCCAAGAAATGCTGGAAGAAGGTGTCTCCTTCGGCATGGCCAGACGGATCAGGATCAGGAGCGGTCGACAGGCGGCTTAAGTCCTTAATCCTGTGGGCGACACATTACCTTGACGACAGTGCGGAACTCAAACACGACCTACGACAAAGCGATTGAAAATGCGCATAAATTCGACAAAGGAGCAGCCAACCAAGGGGGGCCGGGTTCTGGGCCTCCACAGGGGGAGGAGGCGTGGCAAGATTGGTTGCCAGACCATGACAGCAACAACAACAACAACAAAAGTCAAAGTAAAAAAAATATATACACACACACTCATACACACACTCAAAGAGCAACAAGAACAGCAACAACAACAACAACAGTGGCAACAAAAATAAGGGCCAGACAACAGAAAAGGCGAACGACCCTTTTCAGGCATTTTCAGACGCCAGACGACGCCATCAATGTGGCTACACTGTAAATAAATCAATGTAAAATCCTTAGGGAGTCCTTTTGAGAAGTAAACATTATTTTTGGCCATTTTAAGGGCTATTTTTAATAACAAAATATAGTTTTTTATAAGCTAAAAGGAATATTGTATAACTTATAAAGTCTTAATATAACTTTAAGGAATATTTTTACTCGTATTACCTATTTTTGCATATTTCTTATAAATTTCCTAACTTTAAGCTCTTTATTTAAGCTTCAATTTAGAAAGAAATAAATAAATAATTAATTTACTAATTAAATACATTCCCATCTTTCTTATCCACAAGCAAAAAGGATATTCAACAATTTTGCCAAGTGCATTTCGTCTATGTTGGGGCAGGGCCCTGGCTTCGAGCTCAGTCGACTTCGGCTCATTATCCTTTTCGCTTTCCATACATAAATCGCTGGCGCTGCGGCTGGCGTTCAATGAACTCCGCCGGGCACGTACGGTCGTCGTACCCGGGCGAATGGATACACACCCGATACGGAAAGCGAAACACACACAGGACAACGACAGGAGGAGCAGTGCAGCAGCGGCAGCAGCAGCAGCGCCGGCGGAGACTGCAGCAGAGGCTGAAGGAGCGGCGGCGGCGGCAGCAGCGACGTTGGCAGCAGACAGACGCGAAGGTCCTGCCCAACTTGGACTGGATTGGGTTGGGTCTTCCTCCGTGGACTTGACAGTGTGCAGCATGGAAAAGTCCAACGACTGCGACGCGGCAGAGGCCAAGGACCCGAAAGTGCAGACTGCGAAGGACCTGCTCCCCCCACCCAGCCCCCTTGCCTCTTGCCGCATGTGGCAAACTGCAGTTGAGCCGAGCTTGTGCGCCGACGTCATCGACGTCTGCCCAGGCAGGCGCAGCAAAGTTTCACTTTTAATTTTTTGCAGCCATTCAGCAAAAGCTACCAAGGCCATGCGAGCGAAAGAGACAACGGCTGGTGTTTGTGTCTGGGAAAGGATATATACTACTACACATATATATATATATATATACGGGGTGGAGTGCATTACTGAACCGAGAGAGAGAGCGCCGTGTGTAGCAGAAAAGGTTGTTGAACTGCGTCGGCAGAACTTTCCTTTGGCGAGGCAGGCGTGTGGGGGGAGGGGAGGGGCTGCGATTGGCAATCGGAATTCGCCAGTGCGCCAGGACATGGTCAGTGCAAAAGCAAAAGTATATTTTATGCAAAAAGCCATAATAGTTGACCATTAACAGGGCTAGAAGGTTTCTAAGAGCTGCACAACCTAGGTAATCAATGCTGAAGCATCCTTATTATTATCCTTATTATTAGTTTATCTTTTTACCTTCTCTTAACGTTCAATGCACTTGTCGTAGTGCTGCTGCTGCTTTTCCCACTCTCAGTCTCTCTGTGAATTTCGTCAGTCTTATTTCAGGTGTTGGCCATCATTTGGTGGCACTTTAAACGCGACTTGAAGAAACTGATGTTGGCGAAGGTGTCGCGAAAGTAGATGCGATCAAAGGATATTGGTCTGCTATGATCGGCGTGTGAACACATTGCACCAGTTGGTGGTATCGGGGGCTCCTTATTTAGATACATTGACTTAGACAGAGCTTAAACACACTTAAACTAAACGAACACGAACACGAGCACTTAAGCACACTAATTTCGATCAATCTGAACACATTTGTGGTTGTGGTTGTGCCTTTGGGCCAACTATATACACGAGTGTATGTGTGCACTGTCCTGCTGCCTTCAGCCGTTCGGTTTGGTCCACGGAACGCGGCTGTGCCATGAGACATGACCTGCCCAACGCGCTAACATCCCGAGTCAGGACTGAAACGGCGAGCTGAATGCGGCCAGCTCCCTTCGGTTTCGGCCAAAATGCAGAGTCGTCGTCGCTGTTGCAGTCGCCGTTGCCGTTGCCGTTGCCGTCGCGGTTGCCGTTGCCGCTGGCGCCGGCAGCAGCATTCGGTTCAGACAGTAAACAAGGGGGCTTTCCCAAAAGGGGCGGGGGGGATTCCCATTGCTATTGGCACTTGCACTTGGCATGAACTGAACTCGCCCACTGAGCCAAACAATAACAACAAGCGGCAGGAGCGCCGGCAGAGACGCAGCAGAGCTGCAAGGGCGGCCTCCGGTTCGGCCTGGAGTTCGGGTTCGGGTTCGGGAGTTCTGGGCTCGTGTTCCGGCTCCGACTCCGGCTCGGGTTCGGATTCGGTTTTGCGTTCGGGCTCGGCTCCCTTGAGTGCACAAGGGGTGGATCTCTTTGTGGCCAAATGTCTGGGCCGAAAAAAAAACAGGCAAAGTTTATTTTGAAACACAAAACATGTTGGGTTAGGTCAGGTCTGCGATTTGGGAACTCCACATGGAGAGGACTAATACAGGGTGGACTTGTACTCAAAAGGATCCAACAGAAATAATTGATTGAATAAATAAGTGTATAAATAAAATAAGCAAAGAGTTGGTAACTAAACTTTAAATGGCATAGTAATATTATTTTTACATAAAAGAGGAAAGAATAATTTCAGATTTATATTATAAAGGAAACTAGCTTTTATATCCATTATATACAAATAACTTCAGATTTATATTATAAAGGAAACTAGCTTTTATATCCATTATATACAAATAACTTCAGATTTATATTATTACCTTGCATTAACAAACAAATTCAAGAAAATAATGTTTAGTTGAGGGACTAATTTTGATTAAAAGAAAGAATTAGGTATTCCTAAACTTATTCCTTAACCTGAAGCTTTTTTAAATCTTGTAATTTAATTATAAACCAACTTATACGATTTAATTTCAGTAAGTAATTTCTCTACGTAAGTATTTTCGATTCCCATTCTAAAGGATTAATTAACTAAATTCAAATATTTCCCAGTGCATTGCAGACCTGAGAAAAGCTCTCACTGCACTCTGCACTCTGCACTGTGAACTCTCTCTCCCTTAGCCGCATTTCTCGCTCTCTCCCCTCGCTTATGCCCTTTTTCGTGCTCTCCCTTAAACGCATGCTCTGTGCACGAGGGTTGGTGTTGCATTCGATTGAAAATTGACCGTTGACAATGAACTAGAGCAAAAGACGGAAGTATCGCTGCCCAGGGACACTATAATAATTATGCAAAACTATTCGGAGACGACGCTAGGAGGAGATATATTCTCTTCAGAACTTAACCGCCGGCGAGGTAATCATAAAGTACGCCAAGCACGTTTCTTAATGGCCAGCAGCGACATTAAACTGTAAAGCCAAAAAAGTAATAGGTGGAGTACATGGCCGGTGAACATACCGTTAGGTTAATAAAGAGCCATTTTGTCATAGTCAAATTACGGCGGGTTGGTTGGCTCGTAAATAGCCGGATTACGTATTCAAGGCGCGTAAATGAGCATAATTTGATTTCCAGCTGGTTTTTTTGTTTTTATTTTTTTTATATAGGGTTAAACAATAAACGAAGCATTCACACACATACAAACAAGTATTGGGCAACTCCAACGCCCCCCTTTTTTCCACCATATTCTTTTATCTGAACATCAATGATCGGGCGGTTATTCCAACAATGCACTGAGATAAATAGCTTAAGTATTTGTCTTATTTCATTGTTAGAATGAATAAATTTTGTATTTATCTTTGATATAATAAAAGATTTAGTTATATTCCAGTTACTAAGCTGCAGATATAATCAAATATGAAATATTACGTATACGTATATGTAGATATATATTACGTATACGCCTGGTTGTACATGGAAGCATTGAATATCGGTTTAAAAATATAAATAAAATATTTAGCTACTTTGCTACTGATTAACTACAATTATTTAATACTTTCATTCAAAATAAATATTAATAAATACTTGTATACACAAAAAGAATTAGGAAATAGTAAACTTAAAGATGAATTTAATTCATCTTCAACAAGCTTCCCAAAGGCAATGACCCACTATTTTCTCGCAGTGCTCAATGTCACAGTCAATGCACAGAAAACAATAACAATAACGCCGCCGAACAACACCACCACCAACAATGCAGGCTGAGGGCAGGCATTTACAGCTAAACGCGATAGTGTCAAAGCAGCAACAACAATAGCAACACGAGGGGCAACAAAGGCAACAACATTGACACAGAACCTGTCGCCGCTGCAAAGTTCAACGTCAAGGGAGCCGAGCCTCGTGCGCCTCACTTCGGGTTTATAGTTCGGCAACTTCGGCAGTGGCTTCGTCAGCGGCTTCGGCTTCGGCTTGGAACTCGGCGCATGCGCATATGCTCTCGGCTCTCGGTCTTTCTCTCTTGCACTCTCTGCCGCGTATGTGTGTGTGTGTGTGTGCTTTGGTTATAACGCGCTTGAGTAGGTCGGTCATTGAACTTGTTTTCTTTTCATCTGCTGGTGCTGTTGCTGTTGCTTCTTTCATTTCATTCTTTTGCTTGGCCACACTTTCTTCCTGGTTCCCTCTTTGTATCTTTCTCTCTCTCTCTCTCGCTCGCTGTCTCTTTTACCTGCCTGCCTGATAGCCACCTGTGCGTTGGCGTTCTCTTTAATGGCTCTCTTTGGCCCGCCACTTGCTGGGAGGCTGCCGCGGATGACTTGGCATCTCTTCCTGATGCCTCTTCCTCTTTGGCCAAGGTAGCAACAATTCTAATTGCAAGGGGAGGATATAGTGAAGGGGAAGACGGGGGGAGAGGGGGGCACAAAGAGGAGCAAGATTCAACTCTGGCAGAAAGCAAAAGGCAAAAGAAGACACCGGCCAAGGTAAGAAGACCACAAGCGAGTCAATAACCCTGGCTGAAACAGAAAAAAAAGCTGGCCAAGAGTAAGAGTGATTTGAATCCCTTTTCATCAGGCCTTAGAAGTGGAAGTGGCAGAAGAAGAACCCACAGGTGCACTCGAAGAAAATCCTTCAAAAACGAGCTAGCAACTGATGGGACACCTTAGTTATAGAAAGAACTTATATAGATTGATCAGAATACTAAGATTTCTAAGATGATTTCAACAGAAATTATTACTAAAAACTAATTTTTACAGAAACTAATATTGGGAAGCAAAAATTATACAATTAACTAAGACAAAACTGCAATAATTTTATTTTGGAAAGCTGTTCTAAGTTATTCTTAATTTTAATTTAAAATAATGTAATCAACCCCTTATAAAATTTGGAAAGAAAAATCTGTAACACTTTTTTTTGCCTAGAGATGTCTAGGTCGACTCGGCTGTTGATGCTGTTAATGATTAGATATAACTCCTGTTACAAGCTTCCGAATAAATTTTTGGAAAATATATCTTAATTGCATAATTTGTATGTTAAATTCTAAAACTAGTTGAAACAATTCATAAGAGACTTAGTTTGCAGAATATAAAACCTTTCCAGACTCCAAATAAAAGACTATTTTGTATCTTTTTACTCAATATATATCATTAATTCCCTGTTAAAATATCTAAATAATATAAAATAAATAAATTAATAAATTAGTTATTAATTTACTATTTTCCAGTGCAGCTGCAGAGGAACTCACTGAGAGCAAAGAACCTTTGGCTTGCTTCAGTTAAGCACGCCATGTGCCCATGAGCATTTGCCAGTTGAACGCCCTTTTCACGGCAAATGATTCCCGATGCGCGATGCCTGTACACTCCGGGGGACCGGGGATCGCCAGGAGGGGGACCAGGAGGAGGAGGAGGAGGAGGCGGAATCACTGGCGGAGATAGAGGAGCCAAGCTTGGGTTTGCAACCTGCCCCAAACCGAAACGCAAGCCCAAGGATGAGGCTGACATGAACTGGTTTCCCTTCTGCTGGTCATTGGCTTCTTTTGCTGCTGCTGCTGCCTCTTCTGGTGTGTTGATTCTTCTGCTAGCTGAAGCGGCAGATTCACTTTTCGAGGGGGTGGGTGGGGTGGGGGTTTGGGTATTCTCTAATTCTTGGCCTAGGTCCTTGGCCTCTCCGCTATCTGGCTCTCTCTCTCTCTACCTCTGCACACAGCTTCTCGGGAGGCTCGAAATGAAAACGAAAACCGAACGAAGGCAAGTTTGTTGCCTAAGTCATTTGTTTTGTCTTCGCCCGGGAAAGAGGAAGACTGCGCCCGCCCAGTCAACGAACTCTCGGCATGCGTGCCAAAAAATAACAACAACAATAAATACTACTACAAGGGGTTAAGAATTCCCCTGTAGAAGAATCAGAAGAATTGCTTTCATATAGCTTCGACTTAGATGGGGGGGGGGCCTCATTTAAATTTCAAAATCAACAGCTTTTGCTGCTATAACTCATTTCGTATGCGATCCGGAATCGAGTCACCGCAGATTGACGGCTCCTCCGTGGGAGCAGCAGGTGGTGGCTATGGAAAATCTATATCAGAATCGGCATTGAACAGCTGCAGTGCAGCTAATGACCTTGATATTGAAGTGATCTTCGTGTGATTACTTCGCATCGCATTACAGATTCGCAATGAGTTTTGATTTCAGCTCGCTGTTCATTCATCTCGACTTGTTTCGTTTCGTTTCGATTTCGTTTCGTTTCGTTTTCAATTTATTTGTTTATACAATATTTTATTGCTCAGGCCGCTGTTGGAGCGTGTTAGCGTGTAGCGATCAGTTGTCGAGTCATTTAAAGTCAAAGTCAAGGTTTTTCTGCCTTACGTCGCCAATTATGTGCCTCCATCCCGCTCTGGCTGCCGCCCAATTCCGTAGTGCCCTCTCTGTTCCCCTTGCGGGGGCAACGTTGTGTGTGTTTACCCCCATTTTGTTGTTTGTGCGATTTGTTTAAGCCCAAACTGGTTTTTGTCTAATTATTTTTCTGCTGTGAGTGTTACTTTGTTGTTTTTGCAAATGTGATTATTAAATATATATATATATATGTACTATAAGGAGAGAGGCATATATATATAGTTAAGATTTTTCTAATGAAATGCCAGGCAGCTCCCATCATCGTTCTGCCATCTCCCACTTTTGTGGCCAAGAAATTTTAGCTGCTTATGCCATTTTTCTAGCCAGCCTGTAATTAATCATTATACTCTGTTTTTTATTCTCATTCCTATTTTTTTGTGGGCTTTTTCAGAGACAAACTTGTTTTTTCTTTTTGGCGCCTGTTATATAACCTTTCTATCGGAAATTTTCGATTAGCATAAACCGTGTGTGTGAAAGTCTTCGGCGGCCGCAAATGAAGAATAATAAGATGCTGTGTAACATCATCATCATGGTTTAAAATTAAACGCATGTCATAAATTATGGTGCGAGATTTCGAGGAGGAGAAAAAGTTGCTAATCAGGAATACCAAGCAATTAAGATGTCAACAAAAAAAAGTTTTAATAAAGAAAAATTATCCAAGAATAAATTAAAAGAGAAGTTCTGCCAAAATAGAAAATAGAAATTAGCTAAGAATTCAAATTTCAAAAGAAATGATTTAATGGGAAATGACAATCGCAAAAGATTTATGATGACAAAACTTGAAAAACCGCCCAAAATGTTAACAGAAAACCAGAACCACCCAGCAAAAGAAAGCTTTCCATAGAGAACTTTCGGGAAATGTCTCCTGTAACTATCTTTTAGTTAAGTTCTATACCCAGTTAACCATATAATTATATGTATTTTTAAAAATAAATCATTTTAAGTAAAGGGAGGTGTGTTGTACTCACCATGTTCTCCAGTTAAATGCATATCCGTTCCGCGCTTGCTGACGAGCTAAAGTTGACTGCTAATGTTGCGGCTAAATTTAAATCCATTACGCAATAAATCCAATTCGAGGAGCACTCTTTTTTGTTTTGTTTCATCAATATCTTCCTTTGCAGATATATAGATATACTTATTTATCAAATATAGTTTGCATACTATATTGTTACACAAAATGCACTGGTTTTTTTCTGTGGGCGGGGACACGGGCTAACAATTGAACTAATTTCGGGGGGGTTTTTTGGGGATTTCTCGATGTCACTTGTTCACAAAACACTTGAGGGGGCAACACATTTATGTGTGTGGATTTTGCTTGGTTCAGAACCCCTTGGTTACATGGGTATAATATATAGTGATGGTCTGATCTGATGGATTTCGGTTCTGGAAATCATGTCTCGATCGTTTTGTTGCTTACGGGAAACTGAAACTGCGGATGAGTCGCTGCGGAGTGTCGCCGCCGTCGTTAGAGGAGGCTTCTCAAGGCAGCGCTGCCGACGCCGGCCGAGCAGACAGATACATAGACTTTTCAGCATTTCATTACACGGCCGCACGCACACACTCTCCGCCGCCGCTTTCTTTCTCTTCGCACACACGCTCACGCGGAAGAGAGAGCAGCTCAGGTGTATCGGGTTCTTGATCGGGCCCACAGATCGCGGTTTGTGCTCTCCCCGGCTCTCCGGCTATCTCCCTCCCGCTCTCACTCGGGCCTGCAAAGGCGGGCCAGAACTTTCATTCAAGGTGAGCGCGCGCGCGCAGGTATCTCTTCAGCAGCAGCAGCAGCAGCACACACACACACATGCATGCCCTTGGATAGAACACACTCTCTTTGCAAATAGTTCTAAACGCCTCTAACACACTGCCGCAAATTGAGCATGCGAGCGTAAAATTACAACACCAACTAGAGTTTCGGTACGTCTCTTC
Organism: Drosophila bunnanda; assembly: GCA_035046265.1. Classification (NCBI taxonomy): domain Eukaryota; kingdom Metazoa; phylum Arthropoda; class Insecta; order Diptera; family Drosophilidae; genus Drosophila; species Drosophila bunnanda. The sequence goes on from JAWNOB010000075.1 coordinate 15,024,128, forward strand.
TAACAAGTTTAGAATCCGCACAGCAAGCAAGCCAAGCGCAACAGCCACTTGTTCTCGCTTCTCTTAACCCGTTCCTCTCCCTGTCTCTCTGGATCGCTCTCCCTCTCCCTCTCCCTCTCTCTCTCTCTCTGTGTTGGCCAGAAGTTTGCATGGCATGTAATTGGTTTGTTGCTCATGATTTGTTTCTGTTTCAGTTAGCTTTTTGTGTGTGTTTTTTTTCTCTATTTTTTGGCATATCAAATTTCATGTTCCCATAATTGCAACCCTAAACAATTGGCAACAAACAAACGGCAGACGGACAGAAAAACAAAACTTATACACAAAAAAAAAAGGGGAAGTGAGAGCTTTTTCACATCACTTTACAAGGTTACTTATCACTGTGATGGATTACCTAACTTTTATATTTTAATTTATTTCACCTTTATCAAGGATTGTGTCACCTTATTTTTTAGCAAATTTAGTTATTATTTTTATCATTACTATTAATATTCCTTTCAACATTTAGCAGAGCAAAATTCAACAGCTTAAACATATGAATTATTTTCTAGATATAACCCACAACAGGTTAATGCATTTAATTTTGAAGTAAATACACTTAAAACTGTTTTGTACAGTTTAAAAGTAAGAATTTTTCGAAAGAAAAAAATACCCGAATTTTCAGAAACAAAATCTTAGTCTAAGAGTTATAAATTACATTCAAGTTGACCAAATTAAATGGTTTTAAAATTTGTTGAAATTTTCACCACCTTTTAAAGTTGATTTAAATTGTATAAACTTGAGTAATTTAATAATTATTACTCAAGATGTCTAAGAACAATTCGCTTGGTAATTAAATACCTTTTAATTTCTTATCAATTAATTTAAACGTATAAATAAAAAGTAAGCAATATAAATTGTACTAATTTAATAATACCAGAGAGTATTAGTAGGCTTTGATAATACCTTATAAACTATAAAAACCATAATTCAAATAATAGCAATATATATATATATAACATTTTAATAATAAATATTTCATCTTATAAATAAGCAATATTTAAATAACGCAAAAACGCAGATGTCTGTATTTATCAGCCTGGTTTAATATAAAACCCTGCATAAATATTCATTTTCCTATTCCCCAGTATTCAATGTTTAATTATAAATGAATTGTGTTTGCAACAAATAGTTATAAAAAGTAAAAGTCAAGACTCTGAAGTGCTTCTCAATAGCATTAGATGTCTTTGCATAAACGCTAGTCATTGCATGACTCAATAGCCAACTCCTAGCCATTAATGATCTAATCGAAGTCAATAAAACGGAGCTATAAATACTGTGTAAAGCACTTACCGAACGATCACATTTTGGCCAGATACGATGAACTTACCTGCACTTTTTTGCTTTTTTTATTCAGTCGTAAAAAACAGTCGTTGCTGGAAAGGAAATACGAGCAGATAAATAATCAGTTACCAAGAGAACATACAATAATAGGTGCCAAATCATTATGGCATTATTATAGTTGGCCAAGACAAAAGGCTCTAACGAAAACTAATTGAAAAACGAGCATTTACATAACTTAAGTGTAATTAACAAACTGAGGGAGCAGCCGCGGGGAGTAATCAATATTTTAAGCCGCTTCTCAAGTCCAACCTTGAACTTCACGCTTGATGGCTAATGGTTGGTAGAGAGACAATGGCCAGAGGATTGTGCGAATCAAAAGGCAATCCGCATATCCGTTTTGTGGCCGGGAAAAAGGCCTAAACCCCGCCACTCATTAGTTTTTTTTTGGCCACACTCGGCTGGCACTGCCATCATTTGCTATAAATAACAATTGAAGCATTCAAAGTTTAACCAAAACAACAAAGTTTGCCCAAAAAAAAAAGGCGAAAGACTCTGTGCCCCAACTGGGATTAGAACTCTTTTTGTTTCGGCGTTAGAACTTTTTTGGCTGAAAGCAAAATCTCTGAGCGATGGGGTCAATAAATTCTTAAACACAGCACGAGCATGAACATAATTTTAATAGTTAATACATCATCATGCCTGGTAGGTAAAAAAGGGAGAAAAAACTAAAGTGTTTTATGCAGATAGCTTAAATGGTCAATAAATCATCTTCATCAGCAGTAGAAAGATAGTTAAACATGGAGGAATAAATACACGTGTCGTAAGCATTTACAATCAGTTTTTATTATTGAATCATTAAGGTGATTTTAAGTAGCTAGTAATATTTAAATCTATGAATGTTAAAAGCATTTATTAATTATAAAAATTTATATGTTTAGCTAAGAAAGTAACAGTTGGTAATTATAAGTACATAGACCATTAAATACAAATGGTATTTATAAAATGCTGTGAAAAGTAACTAACTTTAATGTCTAAACAATACCTTTTATGTAGAAACAAATGGTAATAATTATAATGAAATTAAATATTACTTTTTGTCTTACGAATTTATGAATAATTTCTGATATCTGATCTTGCATCATTAATTCCAGACTATCCCAAAAAAGGAAAGAACTTTCAACTAAGCGAAATAAACAAAAGTGTTTTTTCATCTTTTGGGGAATTTAGCATAAAACTATTGCGTCGCAGGGAATGGAATCTGGAATCCACAACGAAATCCCATCAATTCCGTGCCATAATTGAAAGTAAAGAAGAAAAAAAAGGGGTAAGCATCTCTTTTAAATAAATATGAACTCGTGTGGGGCTAAAAGCAAAAGCCTTTGGCAACAACAAGTGCGTTTTAGGCCCGGCCAAAAACGAATATTTCGGGCTGTATTATTTAACACCCAAAACACACACTCGTACGTGTATTTATGTACATATATATAGGATGGTATATAGTTAATGGGAGAGGCATGCGTAGGCCCAAAAGCCGGCATCTACAGCTGGCCGGGGCCGGCTTCTTGGCCAACTCATCATCGGCCAGCCGCCTTTTGCCCGCTTTTGATGGCTCTCTCTCTCTCTATCTCTCTTTCGGGTTTTTTGGGCGCAACAATCATTTCTTTTCTTTACATTTCATTTCGTTTTTTTTTTGTCGGTTTTTTCGGTTAGCCAAGTTTATTTCAAGCTCACGCACACACGCAGGCCAGGTTCAATGACTTCTTACCAAAAACGAAAGAACGCCGAAAAGGAACAACACTTTTTGGTATATCTTTCGGTTTCTGTTGTTGTTGTTGTTGTTGTGTGTTTGTAAGGTTTTTCGGTTCTTCTTCGTGGCCGCTTTGTGTTCTTGTTGTTTTCGTTTTTTATACATTTCGTTTTCATTGCTGGAGTTCATTGGCCAACAGCTCAGAGCCAGCACCATCGGAGGCAAAGAAGCTGCTGGCTGTTTTTTTGGCCGTCGCTCAATACAAAATAAATGTTGGTTGAAATGAAAAGGCGCACACAGGAAAGTCCCCACGGGAATATGTGTACTTGTACATATGTACATACATACATATATACTTATTTATTACATTGGATTTCGTTTTTGTTTTTGGCAAGAAAAAAGAAATTCTTCCCTTTTGGCTCTTATCCCGAAATTCGTATTTTGCATATTTCATAGCCGTTCCGAGTTTGTCGCCTGAGTCTTTTGTTTTTTTGTGTGATTGATGTGATTGATTACCGGTATTAAGCCATAATATTTCGTGAATTATTTTGCATGACACAACAACAAACACTAGTTAATTTATTTTATTTGATTTGCCACGCAATGAAAAAAGGAAATAAATAAAAGAAAGAAGTCTGGGGAAGCTAAAGAATAATTGGACACTAAGCAGCAGTTGCGCAACTCATTTTAATATTTGCATTTTAAGGCAATGGTTTCTTTTTTGTTGGTAATTAATTCTGACTAATTGTTGGCAATTATGTTTTAGTTAGTATGGAATTAATGAAGGTCAGTGATTAAATCTTGGCTTAATCATAAAAACTAAGAATAAAATCTCTTCTAAGACACCTTTAAAAACCACTCTCTAGTTCCATTAATACCTCAATAGCACAGATTGACCTTTCTATATTAGAATTACAATTAAGGCTTAATCATTGTGGAAACCCCTCTCCTCCTGATCCAACCTATCTATCTAAATCCTACAATTGCCAGGACTTGAGCCAACACCAATCAATCTTAACCCAAATCTTTTCAAGTCCCTGATTGTTTGTTTATTTGGCATTTGTTCGGTTTGTTTGCTGCGTGGTCACTCAACAAATTAAGGAGTTCGCCAAAGTTTGCCACTTGTTGTCAGCTGCTCCCAACAGCAGCAGCAACAACAACACAAACAATCTTTGTAGATCTGGCCATCAATTACGGCTTACAGCTCTCTGGCTGGAGAGTACAAAAAAAAAAAAAATAGTTTTTGGCCTCCCCAGTGGGTAAGTAGTTCAGCAGTTGCCGCCGCTGCCGTTGATTATGTTGCAGCTGCCGCAAATGTTGCTGCTGCTGCTGCTGCTGCTGCTGCTGCTGCTGCTGTTGCTGCTGATGTTGCTGATTTTGTTGCTCGAGTCGCTCTGTGAGAACTTGACTCTGGGCCCACGCCAATAGAACAGCAGAACGAGCTGGCTTAAGCTCGCCTATTTAACTGTTCGTCAGAGTCTACACTGAGAGAATGAAATGAATTTAAGTACAAAATTCCTACCAAAAATATACTTAATATTTTAAATACTTTAGTACTTTGGTTAAACGATTATGACACAGATTAACAACACGCAAATGTTAAAAGAGAGCATGGGATGTCTTTATAATATTAAAAAATATAATATAAAAAATGTTTAAAATATGCTGAAGTAAGTGTAAACTATTAATGAAGTTAAGATAGGCTTTAAGCCTTGAATTGGTCTTTAAAATAATCTAAAGTACATTTTCAAACTATATATACCCCTCAAAATATGTCTTTTAACAATTGAATTTATTTAAAATCCCAATCTTGTGGACTTTTCTTTGTAGTGTAAGGGGGCGCGAAAGGTGTTAAATACACGCGCGAATTTTCCGGTAAAAGCTCTCGCCGCACAACCGCACACACTGCTAGAAAAAGAAATGGAGTTGGAAATGGAAATGGAGATGAAGATGGAGAGACGGCGACTCATTGATAGCCACTTGGCTGAGTCTTAGCCGCACTCTCCTCCAGTCTTCTGTCTGCAGCCTCACGTCTTCAGGCTCCAGTCTCCAGTCTCCAGTCTCCAGTCTTCAGTCTTCAGTCTTCCGTCTTCAGTCTCTAGTCTTCAGTCTCCGGTGTTATCTATGTGCCAAACCTGATTTACTTCATGATTATGTTTGAAAAATTAGGTTAGGAGCAATGAACTTGCCATTCGTCAGAAGCTGGAATGGCAACAGAAATAGCAAACAGCGGACTGGAGAATTGAGAATCGAGAACCGAGAGCCGAGAACGGAGAATTTAGAATCGAGCAGGAGACTCGGGGCGGCGGAAGGTACACAGTCACAAAGTGAATGCTTTTCTCTGTTTGCCTGTCAGTCTGCGCTCGCCTGTCCGTCTGTTTGTCTTAGTAATAGACACCTGTACAGGTCAAATTGGTCGGCTGTCTGAGAGCCATTCCGGTGGACTTTGATTGGTCCGCCGGTCGACGTTCGGTGAATGCCATTCTGCCAGGATGAAAAGGTGGCTCCAGGAGAGCTGCAAGTACAAACTGCTATTTGCTATTTGAACTTAGCCGAAGCTGTCCGTTCGCACAGACACTTTTGAAGTTAAACTGTTGGAGTGGCGGAAAATGTGATCTAAAAAAGGTTCTTAATAGCACCATTAAATTTAATTAAATCCAAATTGATTATTATATTCTATCAATAACAATTCACTTTAAAGGATTATAAATAACTCGATAAATTTATAAAAATAGTGAAAGACTACATTTTTGTAGTAAACAAATTTTATTGCAAAGCAAGTTCCTTTAAATAATACAATATTTTTAGTTGAGACACTATTTTAAAAAATTCAAAAGGTAAATTAGATAATATTTAATAATTTGATATTATATCGATAAAATTTATAAATTAAATTTAACAACATATCTTATAAATTTTCCAAACTATCGAGCTCTTTCAAAAACTAAATTTATCAATAATTTACCATTTTTTAAATATACTTGTAATATATTATATATTATATATAATATATACATAATATAACATACAAAGTATATGCTCTTTATCAATGCGTAGTTACTATTCAAATCATTTGAAAAACTAGGTTTCCAAGGCCTGCATTGCCCTCGGAAAAGTGTTAAAGCATAAATCCCTAAATTCCAATTCCAATACACCAATTCTCCAACATAACAATTCTCCAATACACCAATTCTCCAACTCGCTGAAGGAATTCACTCTTTTTCCGCAACGAAATGAAAAATGTGTGCTAAGCCAATGACCGACAGAAGCAGCAGCAGCAGCAGCAGCAACAACAACTAAGCCAACAGAGGCAGCAACAGGAACAACAACAACATCAACATCCAACAACAACAGTGCAAACATGGCGCACACACAAAGGCAGACCTAACTGTTAACACGAATACGTGTGTACGGCAAATTCGCAAATCGCGCAGCGGTGAAAGAGAAGAAGAGTGAGGAGACAGCGGCACAGCGGCAAGAATCGTGAATCGGCCATCTCTCTCCTGCCCCGTCGTCCCCTTCCCACTTGCAGTGACTTCAAGTGCTTGTGTCAATCCCCGTGCAGCCTACGCCATCAGATTGCCGCTGCCGCGGTCGGCGTTGCTGCTAACGTCGCCACTTTATGCTTATGATTACTCCAACATTACAACAACTATAACAACAATAATAGCAACAACAACAGCAACACTCAAAGATGCCAGCGAAAAAATAAAACTAAGTCAACCCGCAATGTTCTACATTTTACTTAATACCAATTAAATGTGATTTTTCACAACAACGGTAAGTGTTGAGAAAAGTGCGAAAAGCCAAGAAAATCTTGGAAAAAATACGGGTTACATGAAATTAAATTAGAATAAATAATATATTTAAAAATTTATTTAAGTCAAAGTATAACTTCAATAAAATCATTTATGGATATAGATAGATATAAATAAAAATAGGAACAAAAACAAAAACCACACATGAAATAATGGTATACATAGAAAAATATATAAAAATAAGAATTTCCTGATACATTTAAAAAACAATAAAAAAAAGATCAAGGTAATTATTAAATAATTTTAAAATGATTTTTGGAAAACATTTATATACAGATTTTAATCAAAGGTAAAATAGGGTACTTTAATGCGCATTTTTGTATTACATCTTTCTTTATATTTTTTTGTTTTTCTAAGACAACAAAAATATTAGAAGCAAATACAAAACTAATTTCGACTCGGCAATTAGCTTACTTTAGAAATTATTAGCTGTTTTTAAACATTTTAAAAAAGAACATACAATTAATTTAAATAAAAATCAATTAATCATTCCATAGGGAGTTATATATTAAACGAATGCATTGTCCACTATTAAATGTTCCCTTTGATGGTAAACATTTCCAATATTATTTTAGACTAAGCCCAGTAACTAAATATAAATATATATTCTTCTCTTATCACTTTCGATCCTTAGAAAAATTATTCATTCATGGGGATTAAATATATCCTGCTTACAAGATCACCCATCCTTATATGTGTCCCGCCTAACAATTGAAAATTATTCATATCCCATTGACTTGAGATCCTCATCTGTTTACAGATCGTTACATTGTTATGGCCCATTGTTATAGGGTATAATTTGCTCTGCTTTGTCCGGCCATTGTGTCTCAAGAGTATCTCTCAATCTCTGCGGAGTTGTTTACTGACCAACTCTGGTGCTGCTGCCGCCGATGGCATCGAAAAAGTTTATAAATTGTAACAATGAACTCTTAAGCTGTTGTCGCTCTTGTTTTCGGTTTTCTGGACTAATGCTGATTGATTGCTGAGCACATGCGAAATCGGATCAGGAGTTTGTAACTACACAGACGAGGTGATCTTATTTCATAACAGCTTCATAGATATTCAATTCATATGATTTTTTAGGATATTATAAATAAATATATATAAAATGGTACAGAAAATGATTAATTTAGGCATATATATCCCATCGTGACATAATTAAAAACAGTTAGAGCTCTGTATCCTGTAAGAGGAGCGCTCCCACGATCGGGACAGGATTCCCGGTGCAGGATCGTAATTGCCACAGCGGTAACTGTAAACACGCAACAAAAGGATTTCCAACCACCGGCAGGCAACAGCAGTGGCATCCTTAGGATCAGCATCGCGGAGGATCACACCTGACGAAATCAAAAGCGTTCACAGTTATAGGGAGGAGATCCCCCGAGATGATAATCAACGAATCAGTCCCAGCATCTGTCGAGGTTTTCCATTTCGATGTGTTTTCCTTCGCTTTTTCCTTCTTCTTTTTTATTTCTTGGGGGTTGAGAACAATGGGAACGAATGGGAAAAATTCCCATTCCGCGCGAAAATTCTCGAGTTTTTTATGGGTTTTCGTTTTGTCTGTCTTCGTTTTTTAAGGGTTCCTCCTTCCTTTGTACCCAATAATTATGTAATTTTAGATCCAGGATAATGGGGAAACTAGTGGGAGAAGTGTCGGTGCCATTCTGCTTGATGTGTGTGCTCATTTCATTGAGAGATCACTGCTGCGATGGCCATTTGAACGGAAACTATGACCTGGAAAAGCGCAGGATATGTGGAAAAAAAAGGATGTGGTGACCCAGTTAGTTGGCAAACGGATCTACTGATCCACTTATTTTCCTTACAAATTTTCCTTAGCTTTCTTACATTTCCGGTGCTCAGTTAAAATCAATAAAGGAATCTCTAAAGGAATGCCCTGACCTAGTTAGTTAGGAAGCGGAACTACCGATTCACTTCTCTTCTTTGACAAATTTTCCCCTAGCTTTAGCCATTTTCCTTGTTTGGAAAAACGTGTGTTTATGGTCCTGTCAGAATTCCCAAAATAAGAAAAGCAACATTTTTTATGCATGCCTCATAAAGATGATGGATGGATGGCCGGCTTAAGGGACAATTTCCACGGATTCGCACCGTTGGCCGCAAAAATGATGCAACATCTCGTCACGCCATCTCAGGTAACCAGAGCTGGACGCGGACCTGACCAGACCCAAGTCCCTGACCCATTGTTCCCAAGGAGCGAGACAGACAAGCGTTGCAAAAAAAAAAAAAAGAAAAACAAGGCATAAAGAACACAGTTCAAGGACTTTGACTGCCCATAACTTTCTCCCTCTCAGTTCTTAGGTTTGTGTGTGTTTTTTTTTTAAAAAAGGTTGCGGTCGTTAACTCAGGTAGAGGACCAGCTCGAAATATTAGCAAAATTGCCAGGATAAAGATCTCAAATTTACCGAAAATATTCGCTTGTAATCTGGCAAAAATAAACAAGATTATATTGGCTAATTGTGTGCGTGCATTTGTGACATCAAAAACATTTCATTGGGTATTTTGAAAATGATGAATAACCCAATGTTCAGGACTGCTGATTCATCCTGCAAAGGAGCCTTTAATAAGTTGTCAAAAGACAGCTTCCACTCCCTTGTTTCGTTCCAAGTTCCGCATGCGCAATGATCCGAGTTTTTTGAAAACAATTTCAAATCGAAGTGAAGCACAAAAGAAAGCAACACCGGGAGCTGTTGAGTTCTGGCACAACACATACACACAACACCCTCATTTGACACACCTTCTCGAGGCGAAGCTCAAGCTCAAGCACCGATCGCAGGTGGGCGAGAGGTGTTCTGTGGGCTTTGTTCAAAGCAAAAGCAAACTCTGTTTGCCCAACTCATTCGACATAATTTAACGAATGCGAAAATACACAATTTGTAGCCTCATTGCCGCCTTATTTTTTCGTTGCTGACGATCGCGGTTTGTTGATCGCTTGTCGCGCTTCGTGTTTCGCTTTCCTTATTCCAGAAATTCTTCACGATATATATGTATATATATTTTTTTTTTACCTGTAGTTTTCCTCCCTGATTATAGACGTTTCAATCTAATTCTGGAGTTTTTACTAGGGTTAAATATTAATAGACTTTATTTAAATTTAGATTACAAATCTACAAAGTATTTTTACTTTATTTTAATAATTTCAAAATTTGTGGCTTATACTCTTAGCTTTCCAGTTATCAAATTAAATTCTTTATAAATTAATAAGTCTTCTTCTTATTTTATTTGCCACTAAAACATTTTATATATTTAATTTATAAAATGTGTGAAGTGTTAAGTTTAACCTTGTGCTCCAAATATTTTCTTTTTCTTTTCTCTCATAAGATTAATTTTTAGTTCTATATAAAAATTTATAATTTTATAAATATTCATTCACATTGACCTATATATAAATACAAAGATGTGTAGTAATCCATATTTCATTAATACAAGCAGTTGATGCGAACTTAATTCATACTTTCATCATCATCTTTTGTTCCTTATCAAACGTATTTCTTCTTTTTTATATTACTCTCATAAGAAACCTAAAAATTTCGGATTTAATCAAAACCCTCTTTACCCATTCGAACCTTTTCTTTGTTCCATATATCCTTTTTCATATTTTCCTTTTAATTCCTCTTTTTCCCAAGTATCTGAACCGGCTTCCTTAAATCCCAAAATACCTTTTTTTTTTGCTCCCATAAATTCATTTAATTCCAGCTACTGTGCGTGTAAACTGGGGGAATCGATGTGATTCACTTCACTTTTCAACAACAACAGCAACAAAATTGCCCAAAAAAGCAAGTCAAGAGAGTTGATACACCAAAATATATATAGAGATACATTGATATAGAACAAGGGGGGAGAAGACAGAGGGGGAAGAGGCCCGAAAAATCTCAACAGCGGAGAGGAGCATAAAAAAGCGCGTGTTTTTTCACGGGGCGAGAGTGTTTCGTGTAAAATTCGGTGGCTTTTGGGCCAGAGCTCAGCGACGCTCTTTTCCATTTCATTTTGGGCTCTGAGCGAGTATAAAAAAACACGCACACACAATATAAATGCCGAGAAGGTCAACAAACTGAGAGCCAGGTTTTTGGGCGGCAAAAGAAAGGGGTTGGGGGAGGGGAGGGGAGAAGATGACCACTGACTGACTGACTGTTGGTAACAGAGCATTGTTGTTTTTGTTGTTTCCATAATATATACAGATATATATATATATATTCTCGGCGTTCGTTGAACTCACAGCAACGTCTCTTTATTTTTCGGCAGTTGAGCAATCTTTTTGTTGTGGATTTTTTTGTTGTTTTGTATTTTTTTGTTGTTTCATTTTCGGTTTTTCTTGGAGGAAACGAAAGACTTAGGCAACGAACTTGGGCAAGTGGGCGCGTCGCGGCCTTTGGCCTAGATATATAGATTTTCCAGGAAATGCAACTGATTTGCCTACCGTGCGAAGGACGAAAACGGGTTGAAAGGATTCCATTGAAAGGAGAAAGCCGGCTAATGGTAAAAGAGAAAGAGAGAGGGAGAGTGGGAGGGATGCCGAACCCTTTGACGGTTGATTTTATGGCTTTATGACCGTGTCCTTGCTATAATTAGGACAGTAGCCCGACGAACTGCTGCCATTTCCGCTGCCAAAAGGGGAAAAACGAGGTTAGGGAAAATTTCGAGTAAGTTATTATTTCCTCAAGGCACACACACATATCCTTTCACATCCTGTTGTGCGCAACATGTGCGTGTTGCATTCGATTGTCTTAAGGGTTTGTGTAAACAACATTCAATTTCTCCAACTTCCATCCTTGTGCTGCCGCGGTATTTATTTATTTCGAGGGATAGAATATCATTTTTCTCCATTTCACGCAATCAAATTGATTGAGGATCCCGAAATCCCATCCTTGTACACCATACCAACCCTCGCGCGCACCTGACGCCGTCGAACCTTTCCCCGCTTGGCGGGTTTTTCGTTGCGATAGCGGTACCTGACAACCCAACATGATATTCAAATAAAGCAGACTCATGTCCTGGCTGCCCCAGGTAGCGGCGCAACATTCCTTAATCCTTCCTCAATCTCGTTTTCGGTCGAATGAAAATATCTCTCTCTGCGTGTGTGTGTGTGTTTCACAAGCGGATCAAAACGAAAGGATTACGGTAAAAATGTTGTTTTCCAAACCATTCTGCGCCTGCTTATTGTTCTATTGTTCCCACTGTTCCAAGGATGCCACGGATGGGCACAAGATGCCATCGCTTGTAGGCGTCGAAGGCGGAACTCCTGCGATTGCTTCATTTGCTCGACAGCCAAGTGAGAATTGCGAGAAATGGAAAGGAGCAGCAGCAGCAACACCGACATCATAGCGGGTTTTTTCATTATTTAAATTTTCACAGACAGGAAACTCGTTTCGGAAAGGATGCATTGCATAACTGTAAATGCAAAGCATTACCGTAAGATGTGAGCGGGTTAACAGTTGTTGCCTCAGAGCCTGTCAAGTTGAGCCGAACTGATCCCGGCGGATATCAATTATGACAACATGTCGGAATGAATGGATGTATATTTTTTCTTTTTGGAGCAGGGAAGTTCGTGGAGCAGCTGACGTGAAAAAGGATTCACTTGGCGGCACCGTTAGGTTACCTCTTAGATTTTGGTTTCTTTGGGTTACTATTATTTTCGAGCAAAACAGGAAGGATGTGCCTCCAGCCGGAGTAAGCCTAAATTCTTATAATGGGGATAACCATATGTAAATGCCAGGACATCTGTTGGATATGTGAGCTGGCTAACGGTTAAATAAAAAATATTTTACATATAATTACGTGGGAATAACAGAAATCACTTTATACTAGCTTCATTTGTATCCAAAAAAAAGCCTTGAATCTTTGAATTCGTAACCGAAAAGTGCCTAATTTTATTAGTTTACCTTTATATTATTAATTTAATATTGGATATATATAAAATCGTAAGATATTTGAGTGTCTCTTAAGAAATTCCAGTGAATGGTCTTACATCTCATATCTTATTTAATCTATTTAATTCATAAATTGTTTACATTTTTCATAAGAATTAGTAGAACTTCAAATTAGGTATCCTGGCATTACAATAATTACTCATGATCCATTTTTTAATAATGAGTAATTAATATTATTATAGATACCCCATAAAAGAAAACCTCTAAATCGCAGAATACACAAATTTATTTATTATGCAGTTCCAAAAGTCTAATATTATTTAATTATTTCGACATTAAAATTCATCTCACATCCTTGATTCATAAATCAACAATTTCATTTAAGTTCTTAACTATTCAAGCCATCAAATAGTCATCAATTCACTATATATATACTATATTCTTTACTACCTATCGTTGGCAGTCATTCAGTGATTGAAAAACTACACTACTAGTTTCAGCTATCCTTAACCCACATCTGAGAACTCTTTTTAATGGTTCTAACCAAAACTCTGAGTAATTAATGGCTTTTGTTAGCGAATTAAACATAATGAAATCTATTGAACAAACCTGCGAATAATTTTATGCGCGAAATGACATTAAAACTTGAATTGATAACTCAATTCCTCGTCATAAACTAGCATTTTTTTTGTTTGGGGGGGAAACTGAAATTGCGAGTGAAGCAAGTTGGAAGCAGAGATCATTTCCCTCTAAACGATTAAAAAATGCAAATTGAATTCGGCACAAAACGAACTGTGATTAATGATTTGATCTCTTGGTAATTTCGTATGATTTTTATATGTGTTTTATGCTTTAAAATTTCCATAAATCAAAAAGCCTCCATATCTAACGACCCCCAGACAGTCCCCCAGACCCGCCCCCCATTCTACCCCCAACGCAAAACACTATTCCAGCTCTATGTTGGGAACATACGCGTGTTATTCAAATTTATGCACGAATTCTCACAATAGACTCTCCGCACACGAAGCCCGAGGAGGAGGAGAGTTCTTTGAACTTTGGCTGCGACTATAACGATTATGTCTTCATGGGTTCAAAAAGCTAAGCCAAGACTTTTGGGGCTGAGCTGAGGAAACGAAACGAAAACGAAATAACATCATGACATAAAGGCAAAACTACCAAATGGAACGAAAAATAAAAAGTAATAATAAAAAACCTAAACCTAAAAGAACTAAAACTCCATTGGAGACGCCGAACGAGAGTTCATTCGCCTCGCGGTTAGACAAATTAGAAAAATTAATACGCCGCTGAGCTGTCTCTATCTCCATCTCTCTCTGTCCCTCTTTCTACCTCTCTTTCTGGCCCCGAAAAAAGTGCGTTCAGAAAAAAGTGTGTTTGTTTTTCTTTCCTTCCTTTTTTTTTCTTTTTATGTAAGCGGAGGGGAATGTAACGAACAAACTTTTGATTTGCTTTCGGGTGTATATGTATAAAGTTCTGTTTTTTTCGGCAGTTCACTGACCGCCGGACAAAAGAAAGACCAAAGACAAAGACCCGGCTCCGGACCAAGAATGGCAATCTAACCAAATGAACTTTAACACAAGAGCCAAGCTTCAGAGAGCCCAAGATGGAGTTGCGAGTTAGAATCCAGCCGAAAAATTACCCAACTGGTTAGAAGCCAACTCAGTCGGTCATACTTTCAAATTGCAATAAAGACGCGGAAAGCCAAGGAAAAGAAGCGAAAAAAAGAATTGCAATTGGCGACTTGCAGTCAGAAGAAACGGCCGGCCAGAAGACCAGAAGAAGAAAGCCTTTCTTTTTGCATTGGGAAAACTGGTTGGCTGCAGAGCCAGCGTTCGAGAGAGATGGCTGTGGAGAGACACAGAGATTGGCAATGAAAGTATCTCGCTGGAAGAATTCTTCTACTTAGATTTTTGCGGAAATGCTGCCTCTCTCTCTCTCTCTTTCTCACTGCTCTGCCATCTCGCTCTTCTCTGCAGTTCAAACGAGTGCGTTGAACTTGGGGCTCCGCACACTCCGCACACACCGGAGCCGGAGAAGTGGAGTAGCAAAAGAGATGACAAATAATTAAACAACTGAATTCTCCCGCAGAATTCTGCGGTAGAATTCTACGGCAGGCTTCGTTACAGATTTCGGCTAACCGATAAGACGGCAGATCATCAAAATGCTATTACGATTGCAACTGATGCATTCGAGGATGATGACGATTGTGGAATTCTAATGTGAGTCTTAAAACACTGCAACTAAATCTATTTAAAGTTTAGATTCTACAAAAGAGAAATATGGTATATAAAATATTATATACAAAGTTAATATTAACATTATGATAAATTATAAAAGAATACTAAGCTTGAGATAGGTAAGCAATCCAGCACTTCTTCGATGTACTATTCTTATGTTGCAAGTAAACTTCTAAGCAAAGAACTCAAAATGCAATAAAAAAGTATCTTAAACTTGTTTATTCCAAGTGTATCTTTCTCTCCCTATCTCGTAGTCGCATTCACTGTCTTTTCACATCTCCGGCAGGTTGAACTCGATGTGTTAGAGGATAAGCGTTGGCAAGAATTCTTCCCAGCTTGCAACATTCTTCGGATGACTGTTTTGAAGTAGAACAAAACTGTGCTGAAATTATAGTGAGATAATCTATGGAGACCGAAGGAAAGTTGGAATATTAAGTCGAGACAATTGTGGGTCTTGGAAAGGCAATGGTAATTGTTTGTGCTCACACTTGAGGGATCTCTGTCGGTTGCCTTTCAAGTTTTGATTGCAATTAAATCAGATATCTGTGAAGTGAAGAAGTGGCATACACAAAAGGAAAAATAGTGCCAGATTTTGATATAAATCAATTTTAAAAAATGTATTAATAAGAATCTAACTAACTCTAGTTGTTGTTTTCCAATGATGAGACTTTAAGTGTACTTATCAATCACGTTTAAGCTTCTTCTTTCGATTAACCAACCTTATCACATCCTAGAAAATGTCAAATCAAAAGCATCCAACACTAACTAGCGAAATGAAGCCCCCACCATCATTATAGTTGTGACCCACTTAAGCTGTGGAAATTCCCTTGACCATCGAAAGAATTCCCCAGAAATTTTTTACGAAATCTATCAAGTTTTCTTCGGGACAGCCTGCCTGCAGTTCACTCACTTTTGGCCCTAATCAAAACGGAACAAAACAAATGAGTCAGAGATCTTGTTTACATGGCTGTTAAATGCCATGGTCCGAATTAACATATGCCGGACATAAAGGGGGTTTCTTGTGGGCTGTGTTTGCGACTTATTTTGTTTTTTTTTTTAATTTTTGGCAGTACACTTTCGGTTAGTTGTTGGCTGAGTCAAGCCGTGGCCGTTAGCCCAATTCCTTATCCCGCGATTCCAACTCCAAATCCAATTCCAATGAAAAGAAACTCTTGCAGTGAGTCAGTCAGTCTCCCGGTGGCGGTGTTATCGTTAAAGCCAAAAGGCAATGATGAAGTTGTTGGATCGGATCGGCACAGAAGTCGTTGACTTCTTGGGGCCTGTTTGGCTGTTTACACGCCAAATTATTACAGATGAACAAAAGGCGAAGAACCGCTCCGGAGTTGGAGTTTCAGCGAGCAGGTTCAACGACCGTTTTTGTAACACGAACGAAAGAATGGTTGCCGCGGAGAACCTTCTTTCTTCTCCGCTGTTGTTGTTGTTGTTGCGAATAAGAACGCGAATATAACGCAAAACAAAGCGAGCGACGATGGCCAACAACTTTCACCAATTTGTTTTGCTTTCGCAGTTCTGGAGACGACGGCAACGACGGCAACGAAGACGGCAAACGAAAGACTTCGACGACAAACAATTGACAGGCCAAGTCAATGAGCCAAGTTGTCAGTTAGCCAATGCGAAAGGCATCTCCCACTGAAGAATTCTGACTGCCTGCCTAGATTATGCGGACGTGGGTTAAGTGCACATGGCCACATGGAAAAATTGGTAACAACCGATCTAAGATACAAAAATTCAATACTTCTTAGTAACTTGTAATGCAATTCTTATGCTAAAAATCATAGAATCATATTTTAATTACTTTATTATCAGAGTTTCATGTAAGATAATTGTTTACTTTCTCAACAAATAAATAAATGAAATACAATAATATAATAAATATATATAAATATAAATATATACAATAATATAACAAATATTTTACATATTCTTCAGTACATATTCGACGTATCCTTAAATAGATAAAATATTTATATAGGAAAACATTGTTCAATTCCCTTCAAACTTTGGTATCTTAAGCTTAAGAAAGAATCAAGGATACCATTATAATATTTGAACTTTAAAACTTTTCAAGTATCTAAAATAAATTAAATTCATTATGGTAATATTTTTAATTATATATCATTTTTATTTAATGAACAAAAGCATGTCAGTATTCATTTTATATACATCTCCAATTGTTATTTGATTTGAATAACTTTTCCATGAATATCTGATAAAGGTGCTTTCCTAATTTATTAGTTTCTCAACAAATAAATAAATATTTTATTTCAATATCATTCCTTAAGTTGATAAAATATTTATCTTGAAAAGAATCATTAAATATCCTCAAAGTTATTTTATTGATTTTAATTTTTAGCTTAAGAAAGAATGAAGGATATAATTGTATTATTTCCTAAATAAAACTTTTCAAGTTTAGTTTAATTATTACAAATATTCGTGTACCTATTTACCTTTTTTTTAATTCAAAATAATTTTTGTTTCAGTATACATTTCATTTACATCTCCAACTGCCATTTGTTCTTTGACTTTAATAACTTTCCCATTAAAAGCTAATAAAGGCGCATGCAACTTCCGTTTGAGCCACGGCCTGCCTTCATTTGATTAGCAGACAAATAGAACGTCACGTTCTGGCCGGGCCAAGTCGCCACCCCCACCCTCTGCTTCTCCAGCTCCTCCTCCTCCTCCTCCTCCTCCACCTCCTCCTACTTGGCCTCAAGTCTCTTCTTGGCCATGTTCGCCATGTTCCCCTCTCACTAATCAAATGCCGCGTTCAATGTTCTGGAAGAGCCTCGTCTTCCTCTTCCTCTGCTTCTGCTTCTGCTTCTTCTGCCTCATGCGTAGCGGTTAGCTTACGGTACTTTTCGTTTTCATTGCACGTCAGCAGCAGCAGCAGCGACGGCAGCAGCGTCAGAGCCAGAAGCAGCGGACAGAGCAGCGGAGCTGAGAATGTTTAGCCTAGATTCGAGGCGCAGGTTCGTTGAACTGGCTGCCGAGTGCTTCTTCTGCTTCGCTTCTGGCTCGGCAGCGCTGCCGCCGCCGCTGCCGCTGCCGCTCGGTTCTGGCAAGTTCGTTGCCTAAGTCATTCGTATTTGCTTGTGCTCCGAGCGGAAAATTAAAGGTAATCGTTTAATAACTTAAATTAAAGCTCAATGAGGTGGAACAGATTTAATAAATACGTAAAATTTAATACAAAAAATAATAAATAAATAAAATATAATTCATTTATAACAAATTAATGGACATTTGTAATATTTTAATAAAATAAAATACATTCATTCTACAAAAATAGGTTCATTGGTTAATTTCTTGATATTTTTTTGGGGATAATTTAACTAAGCTATGGTATAAATAACTACCTTTAATTTTTATTCGTCTTTTAGGACCATAAGTCTAAATGATATAATTATTTTCAAAGGGATAACTTTTATCTGTTAATGATAATTAATATTTGGCTAAATATATATGAAAGAAAGAAAAATTTATATATATCCTTGAATGGTCCTACAAATAAGAAATAATATTATTTTAAAATTTAATATAATGTAATATAATTCCCACAGCAGCTTCCGCAAATTACAAATATAATCAAAAACCTATTTGCATTACTGTGGCAAAACGATCGTATATTTATCACCTAGAAAAAAAACATATCAGGACCTCTAACTATCCCAATATCTCTTTAAGACCTATCAGGACCTCTAACTATCCCCATATCGCTTTAAAAACTATCTTAGAATATTCCTTCAGAAGAAAGCGATACAAAGTACCACCAAAAATGCTAGCAAATACAATTAAAACAGCAAAGAGCTGTCGAGAATGGGAAGAAATTTGCAGAATTGCAAGCCGAAGAGTCAGTGAAAAATGTAGCGAAAAAAGTTGCATTTCAAGCTGCAACAGAGAAGAAGAAGAAGAAGAAGAAGCAGAAGAAGAAGAAGAAGAAGAAGCAGCAGAAGAAGAAGGAGAATCGGCAGCTGAAAGAAGAAGCAGCACACGAAGAAGCAGTTAAAGCCAATGACCGCAAGTAACTTACATTTGAAAAATGTGTGCAAAAAGCACAGCGAAAGGAGACTTGCATACAGATGCAGTTCACCGAGCGAGAGAGACAGAGAATTGCAGAAAGAGAGAGACGGGTGGGGAAAGGTGAAAGAGAGACACACACAGGTAGAGAGCGGCAGTGAGATGCAGCAGAATATAACAGTACTCCGCGGTAGCTTCGCGATTCTTTTTGCTGCCCAAAGATGCAAACCGGTCGCCAAGAAGCATTTTCCAAGAAACTTATTGAGGGAAAGGCGCAAAAGAAAAATCCGCAGCGACGGCAAACACACACACACATACAAAGGAAATATCTAAAAAGATTTTCCCGAGCCAAAAGTTCTTTGGGAAACATTCACCTCGCGCCACCGATGAAGGCAATCTCCGAAATGCAATTATGAAATACATTCCACTTAATTGGCTATTTATGAGAGGAGACGGTGTTTTTATTAGTTACCAAACGAAGGTGGAAAATTTTTAGAATGTGGGAGTAAAATTTCCCTTGGCTGTTTTAGAAGAAAAAATATTCTTTAAAGATATATATTTAAAGAATTTTAAAAGACTTATTTAGCTACAAACTGAGTTAGTATTTAAAAGAATACAATTTATGATATTTTGCTTTTATTTTAAGACTTATTTTCTTCTAATAAAATTTATGACAAAATAAATATATATATATAATAATAATATATTTTCATCTTTAAAATATTAATATATGTTTTAATATTCCCATAAGCTAATATTAGCAACTAAGGTGAGTAGAAAACAGTTTAAGGGGCACTAAATAAAAAATATAATATTTAAAACGTTTAATATTAATAGAAAACTAAATGTTTTATGGCCATTTTGAATTGTTTTAAATTCATTTAAATCCCTTATTAGTATGAGGCATTTCCTGCTCATTTTAAAGTACGGAATTCTTCACCTCATTTTCCTGTTAGTAATAAATAACAAGGTTACCAAGGTTCTTCTTTCCCAAATCGCTGCCAACCACAACCCACATATCACATCTATCTCCCAGCAATCGCACATCTTCATCTTTGCCAAAAGATAAATAACCTACCATCGACCGCAATTGATGTCAAAAAATTCATTTTGCTAACCGCAACAACAACAAAAAGGAAAAATAATGCATAAAACCCCAAAAAAAAAAACACTAACAAAAATTGCAACTAATTGAAAATTGGCAAGCAAAAGATATTTCTTGGCCATAATCACACTCGGAGTACAGAATGCAGCTGGGAACGTTTCCCAAATGGCAGCAGCAGCAGCGGCAGCGGCAGCAGGAAAGAAAAACGTTAGGAAAAAAAAGCGTTCTAACCACAAACAACGGGCAGCGAAATGTTGCACAAAAAAGAATTCCCAGTGACCTAATTTCATGGCGAGATGCAGTTGTGGCAGTTGCCATTGTTGTTGTTGCTGTTGCTGTTGCTGTTGCTGTTGCTGTTGCTGTTGCTGTTAGCGTTAGTTGGCCAACGCTTCCCATTGCAGTTATTGCTGCTCTCGCTGTTGCAGTTTCTGCTGTTGGCCCGGAAGTTCGTTGGCCCAAGCGCACGAGAGGCCGCCGAGAAACCGGGGAACTCTTGCGGCTTGCAAATAACTGAAATTATGACCAGACCGCCGCTTCTACCAATTCTGGTATACTTTTCCAGCGAGCAATAAAATTATAGAGTGCAGAAACCGATCCGATGCGATCCGATCGGCTGGAATAGGCCAGGTCTCTTAGAGGCGAAACGTTCTTTGCCATTGCCCATTGGCGCTTTTGGCCAAATGTGAAACTGTTCGAGTTTCCATGGCAGTGAATTTCCCTTGCCTTAAGCCAAATATGGAAAATTATCCATTTGCTACACATTGAAAGGAATATCATCATATGCAGTTTGATATATATTAATATTTTTGGTTTATATATATCTTATATATCTTAGAACTTATTAATTAAATTTAATGATATATGGGTTGAGAAATATAACTTAAAAGAATATTAAAAGATCCGATTTTCATGATTTTTTTTACTTTTAATGCGTGACTATATTTAGTTTTAATATCTTATAACTTTTTAAAAGCCTGTATATTATTTAACAATGAAATTTATCTCAGAATCTTTGCAGTCTTATTTTTAGGACAGCCAGTACTGTGCTCTTGACATTGATTCTGGATAATTAATTATCTGAATAGCAAACTTTCTTAAAATTCTTAATAATAATACTATTAATATCACAGATTTTACTAAATAAACTTGAGAAACAACCTAATGTAACCCATGATATAGTTCTCGCATATTGTTTCTTAATACTTTAAATGTGAGTTACAAATACATATATAAATATGTTATAATAAATAGCAATTTTCTATTATATAAATATTCATATATATATTTTCCTATTTACAGATATTTTTCGTTACATATCCTCCCCTCTTTTCCCTTATTCCTTTTCCGGGGTGTCCTCTCTCTTTTATTATCGGATCCCTTGCTGCCGCTGCTCTATTGATTGTACTTTGTATGCTGTAACAGGAGCGTAATAAACACTCGCCTAACGGGGCTTTTCTATATTTTCCGAACAGTATGTGTGTGTGTATGTGTGTGTTTGTGCAACTGCCACAACAGCAAGAGCAAAGAGCCCAGCCAGAACGAATGGCTGGAAAAGCCAGAGAATTGTGTTCGCCTCGCTAAGTGAAATGCTGAAATGCAGCCGAGTGCATTATAACCGTACATTTTGCTCACAAACACGGACATACACACACACACACTGTGCAATTTTCCACTTTTTGCTTTTAACGTGGCTCAAATACGGATTCTGTTTGCCTTGAGCGGCGACAAGGAAAGCTCGAAGATCACATTGGTGGTTGTAATAAATTGAAATATTTGATTAATAATTTGTATTTAACTTTTGGTTTAATAATATTATCTGATTAAATATTAAAAATATTTCAGGACCTTAATAAAGGCTAAGTAACAGTAACTATTGTGACTGCTTCTATAAATTACCTATTTAACAGAATAGTTAAGAATATATATCTGTATTTAAACTTCATCTCACATTATGTTATTCAGAAGTAATAATTTGAAGTAATTTTATAAGTACTAATATATATAATTAAAAATAAATTAAAGTTTTTTAACCCTTGCAGGGAATTATAATTTTCAATTTTAAATTGAGTATGTACTTTCTTAATTCTAATAAAAATTGACATAGGACTGCTTTCCGAATTAAAATTAACGCCTTTTTCGCTTAGTTATGAAGTTTTTTGTCGAAAAATGTGTCACATAAAAATATCAATAAATATTAATTTTAAAAATGTGAATATACTAAGCTTAGTTATCCTATTCCTTAGTCCTATTCCTATTTCCTATTCAATTCTATAATTCAATTGAAAACTTCAAAGGTATATAAACTTCCGTTTTCCGAAGCTAGTTTTTGTTATGTTTTTAATATTTGTTTCCTATTTCTTAAAGATTTTAGTGATATAAAAAAATTTTCCTATTTAATCTCACATTTTCTGCTCCAAGTTCTCATATTAATTTCAAACATATTTCTAAAAAAAATTTCCTTGTCTTGCCTGCTTGATTTTTTGCATTAGAAGTTTTTGCCACGATGTTTAGCGAATTTGATTTTGGCCTGCAAGAGAAAGCAGTTTTTTTCGCCTCTTTCTTTCTGCGGCAACTGCAACTGCAACACTACCACCATATAGTGGCAATGGCAGTACCACTACCAACACCACTTGGCCATACCAATAGGCCATCTGCGCATGCGCAACTCTGTTAGAATGCAATTTTTCTGTTTCGCTTCTCTTTCTCCTCGGCTGCGCCTGCGCCTGCGCCTGTGTCTGTGGAGCAGTGTCTGTGTTTGAACTTTGAAAAGTGGGTGAATGTACAGTAATGTTTGCTGCATGCTCAATTGCAACGCTGCAAGCAACAAGAACAACAACGGCGGCCACAAAACGTGGCAAATTCGTGATGTTCTGACAGGGCCAAAGAGAGCCGTGGAAAGCCCAAAACCTGAGACCCAATACCAAATGGCCAAATAACGAAAACCCAAGAGGCAGAAGCCCAAAAAAAAAATAGGAAATGATTTAGGGCTTCGGGAAAATTGTACATTCTCCAAAAAAAAAAAACAAAAGATAATTGAAGTTGCTAAGCGAAAATTTAAAGTTTAAATCTATTAGTTTGCAATGTCTTGATTTGGGAAATCATTTACATCAAACCATACTCGATTTTATTTAAAATAGAGATTAATAAATTATTTAAAAATAATTATAATGTATAGAATAATGTTCACAATTTTATGTAATTATTTATAAAACTAACTGTTAACGAATTTTTAGTAATAATAAATAGGAGTGATTATAATAAATTAGTCAAGAGCTTGTAAATGTCGTTGAAGATTGTAAGTTTCTTAATCCAAAATGTAATAAAATCAATTAAATAAATAATAAAATAATAATAGATAAATAATAAATAATAAATCAAATAAATCTATAAGATTCAAGTAAGTGAACAATTTTTTATCTATAAAGCAAAAAATCGAATTAAAAAATAAGATACACTAAAGACATTAAAAACTTAAGAAATCCGTTAATGATTTATAATAAATCGGTAAATGATGTATAAAACCCGATTATAAATTATTTGGCTTCTAAATGTAATGGAAAGTTGTAAATAAATACCTGAAGGTCTACATTTTTAAGGTCTAGATTTTACTGTAAATATATTCAGTGGTTTAAACAATGCGTTTAAAAACTAACCTAGTATATATTAAGTACTATAATAATATTTAATATATATATATAATATTAAATCTTTTATCATTTATTTAGTTTTATTTCTAGATCAATAGTATTTATAATCTGCATTGGCTCACTCCACACAATAATTTAATTCTTAAACAATTTTTATTTTTTAATAACTAAGTTTATATATTTACTTCATTGATACATTATTTAATGTTTCTATTTTCCATATTTTTCCGAACTCAACAAACCCCATAAAATTTTCTCAGGTGCTTGTATTTTGTTTTTTACTTTGTGAAAGTAATGCCTTTATATATATGTATATATATTTTTTATTATTTAAACCCCCCTCCCCCTCTTATTTTATTTGCTGTGCTGCTGTTGCTGTTACTGTTAACTGTTATTGTTGCGATCTGCTGTTGAAGGCCGCGTTAATCTTGAACTGTTTTATAAATTGGCACACTTATGCAAAGTCAACGACTCGTCGTCGTCGGCGGCGCTCTCTCTCGCTCACTCCCGCATATCCAGCCCCACTTCCTCCAGCCGCGACACGAAGGCGGTGGAAAACAGTTAGCCGACTTCGTGGAGCTTCGTGGCCAAAAGCCGAGAGCCATCGACTGCTCCATCTTGCGAGTGTGTCTGTGTGTGTGCCGTTGCATAACTCTCATGCCAACGCAGGCAGCATTAAAACAGAGCGCCACGAAAGTTCATTCGCCTCGTGCACTCCATTCGCGCCATCTCTCTCGGCCCCCCTTTTCCCCGCTCTCACGCACTCTCTCTCTATCTATCTCTCTCTCTCGTCTGTCTGGCTCTCTGTTAACCGATTCTTGGCCAAGGCACAGTTTACCCCAAGATTATAGGCCTGTTTTATAAAATGTAATAGATATAAAAGAATATAGAAATGGGAGTTATGCTGATTATTTCTTTGATCTGAACTCGATTTTAGTCATTGAATATGTCCTTTAGGAATTATTTTTATTTGTAACAATGAAACCGTGAGTATAACTTATCAGATATATATATTTTATAACCAATTTAACTTAATCAATTAATTATAAAATATATATATAAATAATATCTAATAAGTTATAATCAAAGTGTCATTGTAATCATCATTTGTAAGAAATGTTGTATCAATTTCCTATTTAAATAATATAAAAATATATTAAAAACTCCTTTAAAAAATATATTATTAGATTAAATATACGAATAAGGGTTTTGTGGTGTAATATTTACATATGTATATACAAAAATATGATATGATTTAATTTATCATATTATTATTATACCATTAAAATTTCTATATTATATTATTGTATTTAATTATTATTATTGTCTAAACTCTCACATATATAATTAAAAATGCTGGTCTAAATATTATTACTTTTGATTATAATAATATCTGTAACTATAAACCCTACCCCTGCTGTTGGCATTATATATTTTTTTTTTCAATGGTCTTGACTGTCTTTGGATTGCTTTTCTCTTTTAACTGATTGTGAGCTTGGCTTTCGTTCAAGTTGTAGCTGGCTTTGTTGTTTTGGCCATTGGCGCGCCGCTTGAAAAAGTCTCTTGAAAAAGGAATGTTTGTTGTTTGTCAGCGACGACGTTTTTGGGTGAATGTGTTTTTATGTTGTTGTAATTTTTGTGGCCAGAAAGGCGGGGAGATGCGATGAGAGGGGGTGCGGGGTGCGGATGCGAGAGAGATGATGTCGTCGATCTGTGCAGCATTGTCAAAGGTCAGTTCGCTTACCTAACTCCGGATTGCATTTGGTCTGTTTTCTCGGTTTTCGGTTTTTGGCCTTTTTGTTTTTCCCCCCCAGATTATTGTTTGTGCGTTTGTGCCTTGTTTGTTGACCAACAAAAACCGATTTTTGGGCAAACAGTCGAAAGGGTTCGGTGGACCAAAGACTGGGATAATAATTAATAGTTGGGTCGAGGACAAAATATTTCACAAAAAAAAAGGTGCGAAGTGTCAACAAAATCTCAAGAGTCATTTCGAAAATTTTTACACGACATGTTTAAGTGGTATTTGAAAAATAAATAAAAAAGAAGTGTAATACATTACTTAAGTAACCGAACGATTTAAGAATTTTTCAAATAAGTTTTAGGTAAAACTACTGAAAAATTATTGAGGTAGAGCAAATTATTAAAAGAGTACGTTTGTAACTTATAATATTAAATTACTAAATGTGATTTATGTTAAGTAATTACATAAATATAGTATACATATAAATTACAAAAAATATATATCTCTTGAATCTCTTGATTATTTTTTGAAAGATTATTGTAAATATATTACTTTCCTGCTTATCGATTTTAAACAAAAACTTGAAGAAATAGAAAACATAAACTAAAATTGCTGAAATTTAATTCTTTCTTTACTAATCACTTTAATACCTATATTATTTATTATTACGAACATATAATTAATAAGTTTTTAACTTAAAGGTAGTATAAGTACTGCAGAAAAACTTTCAAAAAGGAACCAAAGTACCTAAAGTTAGACTTTTTATTCTCTTATTGATTTTTTGTTATTTTAAAATTATCCATAATCATTATCAAAATGTTCCTATTATTTGTATTGATTTGTTAATATTTTCTAATAAAGAATTCACTAAATTACTCCCCAACCTGACCCAAACTCCATAACGTTTTAATTCACACCAAAAGGGGTTAAAAACAATTAAAATAGATTGCAAAACAAAGGCATTAAATCATATGCGGAATCGAGGGAAATGGTAAATATGCATTAATTAAACAATTGTACAACGAATAATAAACAAAACGAGTAACAATAGTTGCAGTTTTTTTTACTAGATTTTTGTTTTATTTATTTTTCCAAATTGCTGGCAAAAAGTGCAACAACAATGAAAAAGCTTTCAAATCGCTTAGAACAAATACAAAGTGCATTCGGGCGCACACAAGACAGCAAAAACAAAAACAACACTCGTGAAAATTGTGACGCCCCACACACACACACACAGACACAGGGAGAGCTCCATACACGAGCCAGAGCGCCATCGAGAGCGAGAGAGAGAGAGACCATGATGGCCGCGACATTCAACTTGAACTTTTTGCGCACTCGCTTCTCGCTCGCTCTTGCATAGAAAATAATCAAGATCAAGTTTCTTCCGGCATTTTGCACAGCAACAAAAACTAGAGCTTTGCGCGAAGAGAGCTGAGAGGCCAAGAGCGAAGTTAGCCACTAGAAAAGAGAGCAAGCTTAGTTAAGAGAGCTTGAATTGGCTTTCATGTGGGCGGCCGTATAAATGCAAGCGAGTGTGTGTGAGTGTGAGTGTGAGTGCAATGGCAAGTGCATTTCTGTTATCTCTCTCTATGATGTCATTATTTTAACCGGCTGGGTCATTGAAGGGTTAAAACGGATTTTAAAATAATATATTTCCTTTATTATAAGTCTTAACAATTTCCGTTTTAAAGTCTTTTTATTTATTAAAGAATTTTTTTAATAAAATGTACCCAGTATTGTTATTTTGTCGCACCTTTAAATAAAATATTTAGTTTTTTGACTTTTAGAAATCGTATGTTTTTTAATAATATAATATTTAATAAATGTAAAACTCATATTTAAATAAATATATTTTTAAATATTCCCCTTGAACCTTAATTATGAATTAATGTTCAAATATTTAATATAAAGCATAAATATTTAGAATAAATAATATCTTATGATTTAATCTGCTAGTATAATGAAATAAATAATATATAAATATACTTTAAATTAAAAAATATGAATTTTTACTAATTGAATTGATCTTAAATGATCTTATTTTTAAAAACCCTTTCAAAGACTTTTACTTCATCAATTTTAAATTAGATTTCGATTAGAAAAGTACTTCCATTTCTCTGTAAATTCCCATTCTTCCTTAATTCATAAATATTCATATAAAATATTAATTTTACTCAACATTTGTCTTATTATTATTCCTTTTTCGACACCTTTTTCCTTTCTTTTCGCAGTTTTCTTTAGCTGCCCAAATCGAAGCAGACTCATTTTCACTCGATTGGCGTTGGGAAAGCGCCACACATATTTATATATATATATATATATATTTATAAGTATGTGAAATTCTCGGAAAAGTCGAAAACATACCGAGAGCAACAACAGCGTCATCGTTGCAAGCATTGAACTCGATTTTGTTTTCATTGCCGCCTGAATTTCTAAAACGCAGCTAATTAGTCGAGAGTGTTTGTGTTGTTGCTGCTGTTGTTGCACTTGTTGCAAGTTGTTGCTGCTTCTTTAGCTGTGTTCCACTTTTCTGGCAGTTTTCCACTTTTCCAGCGGCCAGTGCCTGGCTTTGCAACTGCTGCAGATTTCACACGCGGCCAAGCAATTCATCATAAAATTATTGTAAACTGCCATCAATTGGTAGCACTGACAGAAAATATGTAGTAGGAACATTAATTTATAAAAAAACATTTAATTAAGACCTATATTTGTTATAAAAATATAAGTATTAAATATGTAACAGAAATATCTACCGTAAACCATTGATTCTTTTTGTATAAAATAAGAAAAGAAATAAGTTAAAAATATTCTTAAGTATAATATATTATACATATTAAATAAAGCTTTTATAAACATGTATTTTAGTATTTAATTAATAAATTTATTTATCTGTCTAACTATCTTTTGCTCCTAAAACTACTTAAAGGCATTTTAAGTATTAGGGAATACTTCATTTAAAAATCAATTACCAAGTTAAGATTAATTTAAGTACATTAATTGCTCTAAACTTTATAGAGATGTTGTCCTACTTGATTTTGTCATTTAAATTGTAATATTAACTAATAAATTAAAGAGGAGAAAAGGCAACAACAAAAAAATAAGATAAAGGCTAGAATTAAGACATATAGAAATCAATCAGCAAGAATGTTACCATTTGTTTCTATTTATGGATATGTTTATAAATAAAAAAAAATTGAAATATATACAAAAGGATTTACTTCGATTTTTCACAGTGCAAAACCCAGAAGAAGACGGCCAATGAGGATCGGACTGAGGAGTTTTCAGTTGGAAGATGTTTGCTTAAAACCAAATGAAAATAAGTTTTTCCAAGACCAAGTCCAAGCCCAGACCGCGCCTTGTGTGTTTGTTTAAATAAAATGAAAGTTTTTTGTTTTTTTCTGCACGTTTTGTTGTTTTTGCTGCACTTTTTGTTGTTTTGGCGAATGCGCGAGCGCGTGCGCGCCAATGTTTGACATACATAGAGAAGGCGGCAGTCAGTCACTCAGCCAGTTAGTCACTCAGTCAGTCAGTTAGTCAATCGATCAGTTAGTCGGCGAGGCGGCGGCCTAGTCGCTCGTGTTAGTGGAACGTGGCAGCAGACTTTGTCTTGCAACGGTCGTTGCCACTTTGTGATTTCATTTTCTAATCGAGTTCGTCTTCTTCGGGGGCAGCTTCGATGCGGCGATTACTTTTCATTGGCGATTCTGTGGAAAAATAAAATCACGCATACGCCGCGTATGACGAAAGTGAGGCCCATAAAAAGGCAAGTAAAAGAGAAGGAGCGAGAATGGTAAGAGAGCGAAAGGCGGGCGGAAAAGGAAAACGAAAAGAGAAAGGGGACGCTGAAGGTGAGGCAAAGACATACGTAGAGCGCCCCAGAACGGTAGCTTCACTTTTTTTTCGGCAGTTCAACGCACTCTTTGAGGCAAGCTTTGGGTCAATAAACTATGCAAGCCGCCGCGAGATCATTAGGCGATCATCGCCTCTATGATGGCCATGGAGCCGAACCGAATCTTTTGTTTGGGGCCAAAGACGCATAAATAACAAAGAATAACAAGAGGCGAGGTCATTGGCAGCGGCACCGGCTTCAAAATGAATGTAAAACCCCGCCAAGGGAAACTCTGTAATGAAATTGCTTATTCTATATCAGCAGGGAAAATCGTATAGTTATTAAAACTGGAAGTTGTGGCCGTTGAACCTAGCAAGTGGTAACTTTGTAAATTGCATACGTTATCAATAAATCAATAAAGTTTTAAAATGAATTAAATGATTTACGTTTTATTTCTATTAGTTTTCTATAGCTTTTCATAGATGGCTCTAAACACATACAACCACTACGCCAGCTATACAGTTAAATATGCACTACAACAGCGCCACCTATACAGTCAATTATGCAAACCAAATATGGAAAACAAAAATATTTCTCCCATCGCTATTACGGTATATTTTAAAACTTGGAAATTTTCTGTATATAAAATATAATTATATTTATATTTATTATTATTTTATTAAGTTACTCTCAACTAGAAATGAATTATTAAATTTACTTTCAATCAAATTGTTTCTTTAAATAATTAAATTATAATTAAATAATTCCGATTGCGAAAATCTAATTCAAAAAGTATTTTTAGTATATTTTTAGTATAACGTAGTGCTCGAGGCACGGTCACATTTTCGGCATCTCCCATCTCTATTGCTATAGCTCACTTTTGACGAAATTAAGGGAAATCCGTAAATTTTATGCAAAATGAGCTCGCCAACGAGTAAAAATGTTAGTGAAACAAATGGAAACAAGCCAAAGAAGTCCGGGAAAACCAATTCGAATGCGAAGAGCGGCACCATGGACACACGTGCCGAGCTGGCGGACCTCATCAAAAAGAAGGCTGAGACCTCGGTGAGACACAAATATAAACAAACCAGAAAGCGCGGCATTATATCATGGGTTTTTTTTTTGGTACAACCAACAGGAGCAACTGGCCAACCTGGAGCGACAGATCTATGCCTTTGAAGGCTCGTATCTGGAGGACACACAACTGTGCGGCAATATTATACGCGGCTGGGAGCGTTACCTGACCTCCAACAAGGCCACCAACTCGAAGGCAGACAAACGGAATCGCAAGTTTAAGGAGGCCGAGCGTCTATTCTCCAAGTCCAGTATAACCTCCATGGCAATATGTAATCGTAAGTGCAGGAATTGCTCTCCTAGTTGACTCTTTGAGGCGTTGTTAAGTATCTTCGATAAGATATATTAACAGACTTAAAGGTATCATAGCTTACAAGGATATAACGTTTGTTGCTATCTTTATATATTGATATTTAATGTATTGATTAATTTTATTGTAGCTGAGCGCGCAAGCGAATCGGATTCCATTACCAATGAAGACTCCAGCGACAATCAGATGTCCATCAATCAGAACACCACCACGGCCCACGATGGAGCCACGACAATTAAGAGCACTCCTAAAGATGAAAAGGGTAAGGTAGAATTTGGACACGGAGGAGAAGTATATCAAATGGTTTAAAATGGAAGACATCGGAAGTGAAATAAGAACTTCTAAGAAGAACTTATGTGGTATTGAGAAAAGATATGAAACAAATACTTTGTTCTAAAAGAATTACTTTCATAAGGTATAGAAAATCGAAACAAAGATGTGATCAGTTAGACTGTGCCTTACATTACGCAAATATAAATCAATTTTCAAAATTATACCTCTTTAGTTAAAAATATATAATAATATACGCATATATTAGAGAGAATCTTAAGAGCAGAGAATGACTAGTTTATAAAACGCTTTAAACGTATGTACGCCAGTATATTCTGTAATTTCAATATATTAGTAACATTCTTCCCCTTAGATTCCCCCTCGCATCGCAATGAGGGAAGCCTGGGTAGCATTGCAGGAGGAGTTGGTGTCCCGGGAAGCAACGTTACACCCAGCTCCGCCAACAAAGATGTGCTCGGCACACCCACGTCCAATACAAAGAGCAAACTTTCCACCAGCTCCAGTGCGACGGCAAAGAAGAGCGGCCACATAAACAAGAAAATACGGCATCGATGATGACCACTACTAAGTTGGGTTAACCATCGGCTAATCCATCTATAAGTTCAAAGTTTTCTGAATAACAATTTGTACAATTAATAAAACGAATCTAGATTATGATTATTATATGATTTTTGTGTATTGTTTTGTTTAAATCGTAAAGGAAAGTCCAAGTCCTTTATAAGTGATTATTAAAATCTGTGGTTTAAGTAAATTCTTTTCTCTATCTTTACAATTGCTTGCTTGTTCTGCCTACTTAAGGATTATTTTTTGTTATAAAAAAAATATATATATATTTAATTAAAGCTGATTTCAACCTAAAATAATTTAATTAAATTTATTTGGTTTAAAAATCAGTTACTAACGATTTTATTGATACGGCCGTCGATATTGTTCCTTTAAGTGTGACCAGTTACCGCAAAGACGAAAAGACGCCGATTTTCAGACAAATTTCAGCATAATAAACGGCAACACTGCTGTGGAGGTGTCAGTACTAGAACTTTATGATTTTTGTTCTGTCGGCAAATTTTTGTTTGCCACAAAATCGTTTGAAAAGGGCTTGTTGGGGGTCAACCAGAGGACCACACCTGTCTGCCTGCCCAGCGAGAGCACCATCAGCGCCCAGGTAAAAGGTCAGTCGGCCACGAGACCCCGCGCACCAATCCGCGACCCGGAAAAGATGGAGACCCGTCGTGTCATTTGTTTATGTCTACTGCTCATCGCCAGCTGCTACGTGTCGCAGTCGCAGGCGGACGAGCACAACCACAAGGTGGGTCTTTTGTCATGGTTTACCCTAAGTTTGGCATGTAAACAGATGTCTGTTGCAGTACAATGACCGCGAGGAGGTGGTGCTGTGGATGAACACGGTCGGGCCGTACCACAACAGGCAGGAGACGTACGCCTACTTCTCGCTGCCCTTCTGCAGTGGCCAGAAGGCCTCGATCTCGCACTACCACGAGACGCTCAGCGAGGCCCTGCAGGGCGTCGAGCTGGAGTTCAGCGGCTACGAGATGGAGTTCAAGAGCGACTCGCCACGCACGGTCATCTGCATGGTATCGCTGCAGGAGGACAGCACCAAGGCCTTCACGTATGCCGTGAAGAACGAGTACTGGTACCAGATGTACATCGACGGGTTACCCATTTGGGGCAAGGTCGGCGAGCGGGACGAGCGCGACGGCAAGTGGTACATCTTTACGCACAAGAAGTTCGACATTGGCTATAACGGCCAGCAGATCGTAGACATTACACTCACCACGGACGGCCGCGAGGAACTCAAGGCGGGAGCTCACATTAACTTCTCGTACGAGGTCAACTGGAAGCCAAGCAAGGTGGAGTTCAAGAATCGATTTGACAAATATCTGGATCCCAACTTCTTCCAGCACCGGGTGAGTGAATTGAGTCCACTATATCAAGGGTGGTGGTCACTGAGTTTCAGGAAGAAGTTTGAAACGCAGTGAAAAAAAACTTATAACGTATTAATCTAGCCACATCTGCCTGTCAGTTAATATGCAAACAGAATTTCTAAGACTTGAGCTATCTGAATGGAACTCTGCAGATAGTCTTCTCTTTTTATTGCACTTAGTATACATGTCGGAAAGGTGCTAATCGGACCACGATATGTTATTGTTGTCGTAAAATGTTAATTGGGGGAAACAATTATTTCCTTGTTGTTTTTCAACACATTTCCTCCTTATATAACCATTATCTAACTGAAATATGTATCGATGACTTGAAAGTCTATACATAAATTCAATAATATTGTTATATATTTAACGATAAATACGATTTTCTATACTTTCGATAGGATATTGATCACAATATAGTTTTTTACGTAATGCAATAAAAAACTCTTCCCAATAAACTTCCAAAACTAAACTAATATGAAAAGGAAAAAAATAAGACAAGATAAGAGTCGTGGCCTGAATAAATTAATTTGAATTAAAGATCTAATTAAATGATAATTTCAACTCATCATTTAATTAAGTAGTGGGTTTGGCTTGTATGATTCTTAAACCATAGAACAGAGAACTTAATAATAAATTTCGAATTTTTTTAAATGCTTCACAGATTCACTGGTTCAGCATTTTCAACAGTTTCATGATGGTCATCTTCCTGGTGGGCCTGGTGTCCATGATTCTGATGCGAACCCTGCGCAAGGATTACGCACGCTACAGCAAGGATGAGGAGGTGGACGATATGGAGCGAGATCTGGGCGATGAATATGGATGGAAGCAGGTGCATGGTGATGTCTTCCGCTCGCCACCCAATACTCTGCTCTTCTCGGCCTTGGTCGGTGCTGGTTACCAACTAATTTCCGTGGTCTTTTGCGTGATCATGTTCGCCATTGTCGGTGAATTATATACAGAACGTGGTTCGATGCTGTCCACCGCGATCTTTGTTTATGCTGCCACATCTCCCATTAATGGTTACTTTGGCGGATCTCTATATGCCCGTCTGGGTGGACGAATGTGGATCCGGCAGATGCTGACATCTGCCTTTACCGTCCCGGTGGCCGTGTGTGGCACTGCGTTCCTGATCAACTTCATTGCCATTGGTTATCATGCCTCTCGGGCCATTCCCTTTGGCACTATGGTGGCGGTGACTTGCATCTGTCTGTTTGTGATCCTGCCATTGACTTTGGTGGGCACTGTGGTCGGTCGCAATCTGGATGGCCAGCCGGACTTTCCCTGTCGAGTGAATGCAGTTCCACGACCAATACCCGAGAAGAAATGGTACATGGAACCGCTGATTATTGTGCTCCTTGGCGGAGTCCTGCCATTTGGATCCATTTTCATTGAGATGTAAGTAAATACTTGACTGTATGCTTAAGCTTCTTATAATATTATTTAAATTAAATGTTATACTTAATTATTCCGCACAGGTACTTCATCTTCACCTCTTTTTGGGCATACAAAATCTACTATGTCTATGGCTTCATGTTGCTGGTATTCAGCATCCTGACTGTGGTCACAGTGTGCGTGACCATTGTGTGCACATACTTCCTGCTCAATGCGGAAGACTACCGATGGCAGTGGACGAGTTTCATGGCAGCAGGCTCCACGTCTATTTACGTCTATGCCTACTCATTTTACTATTTCTTCTTTAAAACCAAGTAAGTTATTTAAAGAGAATATAATTAAGACAAAATGTATAATACTTGATTTACTTTTGCAGAATGTTTGGTTTATTCCAAACGGCCTTCTACTTTGGCTACATGGCTCTCTTTAGCGGCGCCCTAGGCATTATATGCGGCACTGTCGGCTATGTGGGCACGAATCTATTCGTGCGAAAAATCTATTCCAATGTGAAAATAGACTAGTAAGAGCCCCGCCCTTTCCCAGATCTGTATATCATCCTAATCGATTTACAATTGTATTTATTATTTAGTAGAGTTTGAGTTCTGCGCGTTTAGTTTTGCTCTACCCTCCATCGTATCTGATCTGATCTGATCTGATCTGTGTTTCTTCTCACTTCTCGTGTTCGGTGTGAAAATTAATGCCAGTCCAATGTATTCGCACCAAAGATTAATCTTCAATTGAACGACGTTTATGGCGAGACACATGCATAACCTTAATAGTGCTTCTTCTAGGAATTGTAAGACAATTAACTTGAAATCGAATTCTCTAAACAATAAAATAATGATATTGATTTGTAAATGAAAAGCTCAGTTTATTGCATTTATATTTTGATATATACTTCAACTAGAATCTCCATTTCCCTATATTAACATTCACAATTTTCCCAACGTCTCTTAACAATTAATTCAAGTAGTTCTCCTTCCTATTAACTCTCTTACAATTCCTAAGATCACTCTAACCGATTAATGTGTGCATGTCTGCCTAAATCATCTTATTATTTGATTTGATTGTTTTGCCTAGAAAACTTATCAATCTATGCAATTGCAACAAAAATGTGACTTGAACTTGTTTGCGCCAATTAAGTTTACGTACGATGCAAGAAATGTGCTGATTAGCCATAGTCGATAATCTAATAATAAAATTCAATATATAAAACCAAGCAAAATGTTTCATTCTTGTAGATTTCGCCCTCATCTTAATCGTTGTTAGGTGAGCAAGAGCTCTTGATTCGCTCGGTAACATTGACCCTCAAATTGTTTTTCAATTTCATTGGTTCCCCCCTTGACAATTTCTTTGCGATTAATTGCCGATTTATTACGGGGGGGCCAATTGCCAATTTTCTTGCTTTTATACTTATAACTTTCGTTTTGTTCGTTGTGAGCAACACAGTCAGAACAACACGAAGCAAACACTTTTGGGATTATTCCATGACAACACAATTAATAAAGCGGTTTTTTGGATTCAACTGATAGTGCTGAGTCTTGAGCTTACGTACTTGAATTATGATTATTGCGTACTAGATTAATCTGTGCAGTGCTTAAAAAGTGTGGGGTATACCCTAGAAAGGTTTGAGCAAACTTAACAAACTAGTGTATCTATTTAAAATAAATTAAAGTCATTTTAACAGAACAATTTTTGATAGAGTATATACTTTAAATGTCTTTGTGGTTTACTTCTCAGAAATAATTTGAATTAAATATATTAAGTGCATAAAGTATTTATCAAAATTTTACTTAAACTTAAAGAAAATGGTTTTAAATTAAATATGAAAAGCGGTTTTTGTTTAAAGAAATAAGTGAGAAATAATAGCTTGAATATATTGTAATATAGAAAATATCTATGACTAAAAAATATACCTATATAACTCTTAAAAAGACTTAGAATTTTTAAATTTAACCCTACTACCTACTACCCTACCCCTTAACCTACCGTAAATACTGTGCATATTCATAACATGTCACCGAAAGTAAATTTTTAAAGGTATCTTGTGAGTTATTAATAGACAAAAATCAGGAAATCCTTCAAATAGTGTTAAGAATAAGTGTTAAATAACCATTTAAAAGGGTATTTAAGGAACCTATGTGCTTCGATTAGCTTTCCTCTGTCCGGTTTTACTTTTCCACTTATCTGAACCCTCGAGAGGTCCAATGTCACCAGTTGATTCAAGACGATGGCGCTCGTTTGGAAGTGGCCACTTTTCACAGAGTGAACGAGTGCCGCTAATGACGCGTGTTTTTTGGGGGGCTTAGTCTTGTCAATGGAATTCTAAGATAAGTCGGTAATGTCGCAGAACCTTTTCATTTCGAAAAGCTGATTAAGAACATATTGATTTCGTAATTTATGCTAATTTCCAACTGAAAGTATAACGGCGCTTCGAAGAGGCATGTTTAGAATTTCTAGAATTCCCTGCAATGAAAATAATTATCCAAAAGAGCAATCCAAAAGTCTAGGTGTCAGTTTGATTGCTTGCGCCCACATTCTGGAACATAAATAATCCGATTTAATCGCATTTTACGACTTGATTGACATTTGATGCGTTTTCGAAAGATGCTCAATGCTGGCTCCAGAACCCTGCTGACCCAGTTTAAGGGCTTGGCCGCTGCCTAATGATCGTCGTGTATATGTTTTGTCGCATAAATTACCATAAATGTCAGGTGGAATGGAAAAACGCCATTTCCCTTTCGATTGTTGTCTTCATAAAAAGTAAAATAACAGTTACGTAGCGATGCGGGAAAATGCTTTTCTGGGTTCGATCTTTAGAATATTTGGTCTATTTTATATGCATATTAAAATGTGAGGTTTCCTCTCAGCTTATAAAAGCTGCTCCTCCGCTGGGGGCTCTGCTCAGTCTGATCTGAGGTGATTTTCCAAGAACATCATGGTTTTTCGTGGACTTTTGGCAGTTTTCCTTCTCGGTAAGTATTTTCTTTGGCCTTGTAATATCCTGATTTCCCTTTATAAATAAAACTGTCTTTCAGGGTTTTGTTCTAGCGCCCGAGCATCCTTGGTAAAATGCTCTTGTGATCCTGGAGCTAAGGGTGAGCGAGGACCGCCGGGACCACCAGGTCCTCCTGGAAACAACCATGGCGGCTTTTGGGGTTACCCGCCCACTGGTCCTTTCCCTCCAAATCTGCCAATTATCCCAGGTCCTAGAGGCTTGCCGGGACCACCGGGTCCTCCTGGCTATTGCTTTCCCTGTCCGGCTGTTCCTCCGGTGAGAGCTTTTCCCCCACCGCCCGGTGTGCCCATTCCACCATTATTTTCCACACAAGCTGGAGGAGCAGGCTTCGGTGGCGCCTCTGCTCTGACCACTGCCGTGGGCAACATCATAGTTATTCCCGGCGGCACGGGAACGGGATTGACGGGTCGTGCCCAGTTCTTCCACATCTCCCCCGATGGTCAGGTGATGCAGATCGATCGGCCACAGAATCTGCCCAGTGACTTGTTCGATGCACCAGCCAATCCGACAGCTTCGGCTGTCATCCCACCACCACCACCGCCCACATCCGCCTCCCTGTCGGGGATTACGCCACCAGCCGTTCCTGCGGCGCCCACTCAACCCACGCCCGGGGAACAGACCACCCTGCTGCCGGAGAATGTAGAGGAGACTGTGTTTGCGGTGGGTAATCATCGCAAGGACTTCCTGCGCGGCAGTTCCGATGCCACCGACTGGCGGCGAATACTGCTCCTGGGCGAGCGTCCCTCTGAGACACTGCTGCCACCCAATGTCCACTCCGTGTCTAACCAGCTGGAGAACAGCATGGAGAGCTTCCAACGAGCTCTGGTCGAGCTGAAGGAGAAGTATGCTAATCTTGTCCAGCCGCGAAGTGCTAACCAATATGCAGTCATTTATTAGGAAGTCCAAGTCGAATATTTTAATATTATTTAAATAAAAAACAGTACTGATAATTATCTTAACATATGCTGAGGGTGTGTTATTTATGGGGTTTGTGCAATAATTCTTTTTATAATCATTGCACTGGTTCATATAAATAATACATATATTATATTATATTATAATATATATAAAGAAATAACTAAATATTCTTAATAGTTAGAGATTTCATTCATGATCTAAGCTGTTTTCATTCATTGAAAGTCACAAACTTGTTTTATTTTTATTTACCGAGTTTGGTAAATGCTGCGGCTATTAGGTGTTAATTATTTAAAATCAATAAACAATCTTTATATAAAAGTAAGTACATCTATAATTTGACCATTTCTTGATAACCATGATATGCAATATGAGTTTAGGATACTTCTTAAAGATGATACTTGGGGTATTCCCCCACATGATTATGCGTAAAGTCTGTACTATAAATATTTGCTTTATTTTTCTAATAGAAATCTGTATTGATTGTTTATTAACTCGTTTAACTGGCAGACAAGCCAAACCATAGTGACGCAATTCAAGTGTGATAATTGAATTTCCAGGTAATGACAAAATCAATACAAATCAAATCGCATTTAGCTGTCTACCAAAATTCAGTTTAATTCAATTGCATTAATATTAAGTTTATCATTTTCTGATAGGCAGCAGTATACGATTTGATTTGTTGATAGACTTTTATAAATACAAAATTTCCGAGTATTTCAGGGTAAATACTATACTTTTTTGCTTTAAACTTTAGACTAGGTTTTTTTGTAAAGTGAAAGGCGATAATTTATTTTCTAGGAAATGATATATAAACTTATGATTTATCAGATACTTGTGATTACATATAGGCAATATATAAAATATATACAAAAACCGAGTCTAAAGTTTCAAGCAATATATGTAGTCAAAAATGTCTGATAAATCAGATGTTATATAATTATAATATATATATATAAATATATAATATAAATAAATATAATATATATAAATATATTCGTGTCGAGTCGAACTATTCTGTATATATTAATTATTTTTAAGTTTAAATTATTTGTAAAATTGTATGTGGGGTTACATTGTTAAAATTGTCACAATTTATATAAATTTTTATTATTTTAGATTTCAAATTGAGAATGCAGATTTATTAACCTAATAAAAGCTTTCAGAATTAATGATTTTTTGGTTAGTTAAGACTTTTTAAAAAAGTCCACAATAAAATAATTAATAAAAATCGATTCAAAGAGTAGCTCAGTTATGAATGCTGAATAAATTTATATTTTTTCTTTAATAATTGCTAACTTATATGAAAAAAATGTATTCAATTATTCACATTTCTTCTCTTAAAAATAACCCTTCAATAATGGCCTTCCCATGAGAATTCATCATCAATTCAAATCATTTTACGAAATGATTTAATTCTTAGCCATTTCCATTTTAATACTATAATATATTCGATACGGGTAATACCTAGCACATGCCATAGTCTATTTAACCAATGTCCACTTTCTACGTCTTTTGATTTATAATAAATTCCTTTATTAGATTTTCAAGTATTCTGTTTGTAATCAGATTAAATATATATCAAATTGATTGGGGATTTGTTGACAGGAATCCTTAAGACCCCGTAATATTTTTGACTCCACGAGTCTCAACTATCTAGATTTACTATGTCAAGTTGATCACACCACACACCCCTAAAAAGGATCAAAGTCGAGAGTTGAATAAAATCGAATAACTTTAATCGGATTCAATCAGTATTGTCGGATGTCTGCCTTTAATCAGACACTAAGCGTATAAGAACACATATTAATATATATATTTGGTTTTTCACATTGATAGGGAAGCAACTAATCCCCGATTTGATATCTCCAACTCGAGTGCCATGTGTGTGCAAACCCGAGGAGCACCTGTCACTTTTTGAGTATTCATTTAACACGATAGCACGTACGTGAGACTCGCGGTGCTAATTGAGAGTCCTTCGGTCTGTCAATCAACTCCCTTTAATCCTATTGATCGCAGGCGGTTAGGCCATCGCCCACACAGGCGGCAAAGGCCATGATGTGGGGAATGGTGTTCTGCTCGTAGACTCCGGTGAAGAGATGAGCCCAGGGCCCGGAGGCGAAGACGCCAACGTCCTCGCCGCCATGCGTCTCCGACTCCAGGGGCACCATGGCCGGGAATAGCTGATCAAGGTCTCCGACTGTGGACAGAGTGGTGGGATCCTTCCGTTCGTGCGTCTCCGTGTCGTAGTAATCCTCGAAACTCTTGCCGTTGGCATAGCTCAGTGCCATGTATGGGATTCCATCCTTGCCCTTCCTATCGGAGGGCCCAAAGATGTCGCTGCCACGTGACTGATACCCAGCCACGCTGAACGTGTGCGAGTGATCCGAGGTGACCACGATGAGGGTGTCCTCTGGATTGGTCATCTCCCTGGCCCTCCTCACCGCCTTCGACAGCTCGGCCGTCTCGTCCAGGGCAATGCGAGCCATGGTATCGTGGTGGCTAATGTCAATCTTGCCGCCTTCCACGAACAGGAAGTAGCCCTGCTCCTCGGTCTGCAGCACCTCGATGGCCTTCTCGGTCATCTCCTCCAAGGTGGGCTCATTGTTATCCGGATCCGCCAGCTGCTCCACATGGTAGTGCAGGTGACTCTTGCTGAACAGACCCAGCAGTCGTCCCGTCTCGGTGGCATTCACACTGAGCAGCTTTTTCTGGGTCTTCACGAACGTGTTGCCCTCGGCCAGAGCCTCGAATTCCTCGACAAGATTGCGGCCATCAGTGCGGCGGCCCTTGTCGTAGTCCTCCGGACTGTAGAAGCTTCGCTTGCCACCGCCTAGCATCACCTTCAGCTTGCTGCCCACTTCACCATGGATGAGTTGTACGGCAATGTCCTCCAGACCCTCCGCCTGCTCACCGCAGGCTTCCTCCAGGACGGCATTGTTCTCCCACTCACGATCAGCGACATGGGCGTAGACTCCCGCGGGAGAGGCATGAGTAACTCGCGTGGTGGTCACCAAGCCGGCAGCTTTGCCCGCATCCATGGCCCACTTGCCCAGGGAGAAGACATGGTTCGTTTCATTGGCCATGGCCAGGCAGTCGCCTCTCTTCACCTGCGCATTGACACCAATGGTTCCATAGTTGGCCTTCACTCCGCACAGGTACGAGGTGGAGGTGCAGGCACTGTCCGGGACTATTTTATCCACCGAATAGGTCTTGGAGAGGCCCGTGAAGGGGAACTCCTCGAAGGACAGCTTCAGTTCCTCGCCGCCAATGTAACTTCTGGCCGCCGCCAGAGTGGCCAATCCCATGCCATCGCCCAGGAAGAGGATAATGTTCTTCGCTCTGTTTGTGTTCCTCACAAAGTCCAACTTCTCACGGATCAGCTTCTTGCTGGCCGTCAGCCAGTACTCAGAGGTTTCCTCTCCAGAAATCATGCGAAGTCGCGGACTGCTCGGCAGGTGGGGATGCATGCGCTCCTCGTCAATGGGCGCCTTGCCCGGAACAGCGGCACTCCAGGCCACGGCAAGCAGGCCCAGGCCAATCCAGAATTTGAGAGTTGACATTCTGGCAATGCTTTCACTCCGCCAGCTAGTTGGATACTGTACTCCGTAGTCACATGCCGGGCATTAATATACCCAGCGATCGGATCAGGTGCAGCTCCGGCGAGGAGTCGATAGGGCAGCGAGTTGCGTCGAGTAATTTATGGCTCTCCTTTGGCCAGACCGTGATACTCACGTTTCCCGGCATTGCCACTCGAGATAATTAATCGATCCCCCACTCAAGATTGCACATAAAATCACAAAAACAGTCCTCGTATATCAAATGCGTGTGTATATTACAGGAGGCTATATAACCCGGCCGATCCGTCCAATTTGGCCAGTCTTGCCGCAACTTTCGGCCGGAGTAATTCTCGATTTAAAGTTCCAAAATGAGAACCAATTGTAGTGCTCTAATCTTGTGCTCTTTCTTGGCTCTCCTGTTCCTCCGGGTTCGGGGTGAACTAACCGATCAGCAGGAGAAAGGTGAGTTGGTGCTACGAGTACGAATCACGAATAACGATGAGAGAGTTCGAACGAATCAGAATCGTCTTGGGGTTCGAACTTGACTTATCTACAG
This sequence comes from Drosophila bunnanda, assembly GCA_035046265.1. NCBI lineage: Eukaryota > Metazoa > Arthropoda > Insecta > Diptera > Drosophilidae > Drosophila > Drosophila bunnanda. The sequence continues at coordinate 15,066,567 of JAWNOB010000075.1, forward strand.
CCAATTGGAGGAGTCCGAGCCCCTTGGCTTATCGCGAATCTTTGCTAACTCATTAAGAACGCTTCCTAATCTAGATTTATTTTTGAAAATAATCATTCATGGGCGGGTCATAATAATTTATGATTCCAATGTTCACGTGAACACCAATGAATGGTTTTGGGAATTATTTAAATCTATATCTTTAATTCTAACTTGATTATAGATATAAATTAGTATAAGATTCTGATTCTACGGTTTATTTTTATATAAATATTATGTTATATTATATTATATTGTATTATATTATTTTATATTATATTATATTATATTATATTATATTATATTATATTATATTATATTATATTATATTATATTATATTATACTATATTGTATTATAAATATATAAGAATGGTATTCTCTTCCTATTTTTTTTGTTCTCTTTAAATATATATCTGATCTATTGAAAGGACAACCTTGAATTTATCAATAGTTTCTAAAATTTAATTTATCAATGGAGTAATTATATTTCAATCAAAATAAGTAGCAAAATTGAAGTAAAATAAAAAGCTAAAATATAGCATAAATAAATATAAAAGGTACAGAATAAATAAAGGCAACATCTAGATTTAATTTAAAGTTGATCGAGTTTAGTTTAGATCATATATTTATATTAAAAATGAATAAAGTATTTATATAAAAAACGAGTACCTAAAATAAAGTACTCATTTTTTATATACGTTTAATTTTCCTGCCTTACTGTACTTTAGCGTTTAGCTTAAATATATGTATATATTATTTAATATATGAAAATATTTAAAAACAAAAATTTTTAATATGAATGAAAATATAAGTAATCCCTTATTAGTTTTCCCAAAAAAAAAAAACAGACATTTTTGCAAACCTAATTGCTTCAGTTTCTGGCTGATGAAATTATGAACTTAATCGCAAAAAACGTTTTCAACACGTTTTATTATTATTTAATCAGGTGCGATTTCTTCGCCGATTAGATGTTAAACGCGACTGCCATAAATGGCTATAATTAAAACTGATTTATAGATCTTATCAAAGTAACTACCGTCAGAAAACATGTTTACTACTTGACCAAAATTCCCAGCCAATTGCTGATTAGTTGCTAACCCAAAGTCCGGATTTTACAGAACACCATCCGCGCCTGCACGCCTCACGCGACTTTGTGGCCCTCGAGGAGGAGCTGGAGACACGTTTCTGGCACGATAAGGCCCAATCGATTCTGGCCGACAAGCTGGCCGGGCTCCAGAAGCTGAACGAGAACCGTGCCAAGAATGTGATCCTGTTCATGGGCGATGGCATGTCCATTCACACGATTGCAGCCACTCGCGACTTCATGGGCGATAGCAACAAGCAGGTGTTCTTCGAGAAGTTCCCCTACTTGGGCCTGTCCAAGACATATGCTGTCGACGAAAGGACCCCGGATTCAGCCAATACGGCGACGGCATACCTTACGGGGGTAAAGGCCAACTACGGCACCATCGGCGTCAATGCCCAGGTGCAGCGTGGCGACTGTGTGGCCGCCACCAATGCCAGTACGCACACCCAGAGCATTGCCCAGTGGGCCCAGGAGGCGGGCAAGTGGGCGGGCATTGTGACCACCGCCAGGGTGACACATGCCTCGCCAGCCGGAACTTATGCCCATACTGCTGACCGCAACTGGGAGTACGATGGCGAGATCATCGAGTCCAACTGCAGCCCCGAACTCAACACGGACATTGCCCGCCAGCTGGTGGAGTGGCCGGTGGGCCAGGAACTTCGGGTGATCATGGGCGGCGGTCGGTTGAACTTCCGCGACAAGTCCATGCACGACGAGGTGGGAGTTCTGGGGGCCCGCTCCGATGGCCGGGATCTGATCAAGGACTGGCAAGAGATCAAGAGGCAGCAGGGAGCCGAGGGCAAGTACGTGTGGTCGCTCAAGGGTCTGCGGGAAACGGATCTCAGCAAGACGGACTACCTTCTCGGACTCTTCGAGACCTCGCACTTGCCGTACCATGGCGACCGGCAGCGAACCCACTACGAAGAGGCGGAGCCCTCGCTCTCCGACATGACCGAGGCGGCCATCAAGATGCTGAGCAGGAATGAGAAGGGTTTCTTCCTGTTCGTGGAGAGCGGCAGGATTGATATGGCCCACCATGACACGAAGGCCAGGAAGGCTCTCGAGGATACCCAGGAGTTTGCGGCTGCCGTGGAAATGGCCAGGAAAATGACCAGCGAGGAGGATACTTTGATTGTGGTGACATCGGATCACTCCCACACCATGTCCATCAATGGCTATCCGGTGAGTAATTCAAGCTGTTCCAGCTTTAAATTCATTTTAAAATGTAAATTATTTTTAATTTGTAATTCAAATAATAAACATTTCTCTGGAATTGATACTTCTAGTACCGCCGCCAGAACATTCTGACCCTGGCTCCCAACCTGGCTGACGACGAGCTGCCCTTCACTATCCTCTCCTATGCCAATGGCCCTGGCTTTGCGGATACCTTTAGCTCAGAAACCGGTCGCATTGACCTCTCACGTGTGGACACAACCAGGGAGGAGTTTGAATTCCAGGCCACGGTTCCCTTGAGTAGCGAAACCCATGGCGCCGAGGATGTGGGCGTCTTTGCCTCTGGTCCCTTCGAGCATCTCTTCACGGGCAACTACGAGCAGAGCTCCATTCCAGCCATGATGGCATATGCGGCCAATATGGGACCCTTTGCCAAGGACAAGTTGGATGAGTGAAGAGTCTCGTAAACTCAAAAGGAATACTCAATAAAAGAAAAGAGAGTAGTTTAAGATTAACCCCCAAGGGTGTGTATATACTTAAAATTAAGGGAAAATTATAGGAAAATATATGAATTCAAAATTCCCAAAGGGTTGTAAATAAAGATGACTTAAGTAGGGGAAACATTAAACGCTAATATTGTATCAAATATAAGTAAATAAATAATGAAATAAAATCACATCTTATAAACAAAATCCTAATTTAGTTTCTGAATACAATATTAATTATTAATTATTATATTCTACAGTTATACATCTTAAAACAAATTAATGCCAATTCAGCTAACTTCAAAATAGGTCATTTTGGGATCATAAAATTTGGTTCTCGAAAGTATTAATATGAAATTAAAATGCAATATTGCAAATGGCTCTTGGCCTGGTCGAACTTGAATATTCATGCTGACCTCTAAGCGGAAAGGGAGACACATTAAGACCTTCTTAACAACCAAAACAATCAGGTAGCGAGTACGGCCCACTCCACTCCAGGTAAGGCAGTGGTAAGTCCTCACCCCACAAAATGGGAAAGTGATTTCCCGAAGCCTGAGGTTACCTGCTGATTGATTTTGCTGACCGTCGTCAGTTGCGTTTTGCATTCTCTACTTTCAACAACTAAGCGAAAATGTTCGCGACTGTAACTGTGGCTTATACCGTTTTAGGCATTTTAATAAGTGTGGTCATTACGTCTTACGTGCGCATTTTTTACGCTGCCCAGCGGCGGGTTAATCAGCCCCTTAAAAGTGCCCATTCCCATTCCACGGGACAAAATCAAGCGGCTTGCAGCCAGAAGATGCAGAAATTCAGGCAGGCTCCGGGACCACGTCCGTGGCCCATCATTGGCAACCTGCATCTGCTGGATCGCTACAGGGACACCCCGTTTGCGGGCTTCACGGAGCTGTCCAAGCAGTTTGGGGACATCTATTCGCTGACCTTTGGGCATACCCGCTGCCTGGTGGTGAACAACCTGGAGCTGATCCGTGAGGTCTTGAACCAGAATGGCAAGGTGATGAGCGGACGACCGGACTTTCTGCGGTATCACAAACTCTTCGGCGGCGAGCGGAGCAACTCTCTGGCTCTCTGCGATTGGTCGCAGCTCCAGCAGAAGCGGAGGAATCTCGCACGTCGCCACTGCTCGCCGCGGGAGTCCTCCTCATTCTATGTGAAAATGTCCGAAATCGGTTGCGCCGAGATGGAGCATTGGAACCAAGAGCTAAGGGAACAGCTGGTCGCTGGAGAACCCATGGAAATCAAGTCACTGATCCTCAAGGCATGCGCCAACATGTTCAGCCAGTACATGTGCTCCCTGAGATTCGATTACCAGGACAAGGAGTTCCAGCAGATCGTGCAGTACTTCGACGAGATCTTCTGGGAGATCAATCAGGGACACCCACTGGATTTCCTACCCTGGCTATATCCCTTCTATCAGCGGCACCTCAACAAGATCACCAACTGGTCAACAACGATTCGTAAGTTCATATTGGATCGGATCATTTGCCACAGGGAGCTGAACATTGACGTGGATGAGCCGGATCGCGATTTCACGGACGCCTTGCTCAAGAGCATCGTTGAGGACAAGGAGGTCTCACGGAATACCATAATCTTTATGCTGGAGGATTTTGTTGGTGGCCATTCGGCTGTGGGAAATCTGGTGATGCTAGTGCTGGCCTATATAGCCAGGGATCAGGATATAGGAAAGAGAATCCAGGAGGAAATCGATGACCTTACATCAGCGGACAAGCGACAAATCAGCCTAATGGACATGAACGAAATGCCGTATACAATGGCCACTATTTTCGAGGTGTTGCGATACTCCTCCTCGCCCATTGTACCCCACGTAACCACCGAGGATGCAGTGATCTCCGGCTATGGGGTAACCAAGGGTACCCTCGTCTTCATCAACAACTATGTGCTCAACACCAGCGAGAAGAACTGGGTCAATCCCCAAGAGTTTAATCCCCAGCGATTTCTAGAGAAATCGCACAGGAGAAGTTCCTCCAAGGGCTCGGGCTCGGACTCGGGCTTCGAAAGTGACACGGAGAAGCTTCAACTCAGGAAGAACATTCCACACTTTCTGCCCTTCAGCATTGGCAAACGGACCTGCATTGGCCAGAATCTGGTGCGAGGATTTGGATTCCTCATCCTGGCCAACATTCTGCAGAGGTACGACATAAGCAGCCACGATCCGTCCACAATTCAGATAAGTCCCGAGAGCCTGGCCCTGCCGGCCAAGTGTTTTCCTTTGGTCCTGACGCCCAGGGAAAAGGTCTAGAAGGGGAGATATAATAATATTACATAAATTCTTCAATTATCTTAAGGAGAAACCAATCGTCCATTCATTCGCTCATAATTATGTTTAAGAAGCAGTCGCTATATCAAATTGATATTGATTTTTACACGAGTATTCATGGAGAAGGTATAACGAAATAGTTGAACTATTTGAAACGGAATAAAAGTGAAATTAATTTAACTTTTCATGTATTTTGCACACACATCTCACATACACACGCAACTCACATACACATTCGGTACATACAATTCTTGTAATATTAGTTTTAATTCGAATATAATTGCATTAGGCTAAGTAATGACTCAGATATACGTATAATTTAATGTAATGTTTATGCTAATTCATGTATAATTCTTAAGCCAAACGCGAACTATTTACATTTTTATTTTCTTGTAGAAATCAAGTCGGACAATATTATGTATAAATGATATATAAAACCTAGAGCGTATACCTAAAACCTAAAACGATTTCTACTTGTAAATGCGATTTGTTCACAAAGTTTGTCAAAAATAGAAACTAATTAAATTTGAAAAAAAAAATAACTAATCAATTAATCAATGCGAATCGATTGGAGTGTTTGTAATGAAAATTATCTAATATAAAATTTATTGCCTAAAAAATCCAACTAAAAAGGGGACTTTTACTGGGTCTCCATAAGCAGCTGCGTCTTGACCTCTCCTACCCCTAACCGTTGTTCCCCGACATTACTTTCAGCCTCAAGCTCAGCCTCGGCAACGGCCTCCTTGAGGTCGTTGCTAGCCAGCTCTGGACTCCCCATCCCCCCACTGTCATCCACATCCAAAGTCTTGGGCAGCGGCCCCAATTGCTGCAGTATATCCACCGGCATTATCTCGGTGATTGTGGGCACAGATTTCACCGTAAATTTGGTGGGCAGGTCGGGTAGTATTGGGAGTAGCTCGGGCAGCGGTGGCGGCGTGAAGAAGGGATCTATCCTCGCCGGGGGCGGCGTGGAGGCAGCTGGTGCAGGCACTGACACTGCAAGCGGCGGCACGGCTACGGGAGGCACAGGAACAGGTACCGGGATCGGCGACGGATGGGCATAAGCCTGATAGCCGTGACTGCCGAGCACCGGAATGGGCTGCGGCACTGGCGACAGCGACGCTCCAGCTCCAGACATTGGCGGCGGTCCACTCAGGTAATAGGGCATCCCATCTGACATGGACATTGGCATCGGCAGCGGGGGCGGGGGATGTTTGCTGAAGAACTCCTTAAACATTGCCGCCTTGGTGGCAGGATCCACATGGGGTGGAATATTTGGCGGACGATGGCGCATGAAGCCCGGAGGAAACGGTGGCAGTCGACCCGTCTTTATCAGCATGGCAAAATGCTTGGGATCGAACGGAGGTCGGATGTTGGGTCGCAGTACCCGTGAATGAGTCTTCACAATGGCTCCCTTGATGGGATCAAAGTGGAAGTAACGGAACTTGGGTTTCTTCTGCACCAGCACGGGCTTCTCCAGATTGGCGGGCTTGGGTGTGAGCGGCGGCGGTGGTGGGGGCAATGCGAGCAGTTCGTCGCGAATCTGCTGCAGCCTGGCGGCGGCACGAGAGCGACGTTCCTGATGTTGGCACAGGGCACGTTCCACTGCAATCGATACGATGGCCCGGTCCTCGTTCTCGCTCTCGTAGTTCGGCAGCACATTGTCCACAAAGTTCACACGCTTTCGCTTAGGTTTGCTGTGCAGAAAGAAGGAAAGGATATAAACGATATTCTCTAAATTCTAAATTATTGTGAAGCTTACCTTTCATCCTCCAATGGCTCCTCCGCTGCCACTGGCATGTGGCTTACATCCTGCACCACCATGGTCTCGCCTGTGGGCACTATCTCCAAGACGTTGCCCTTCTGCACGGCCACCGGGATGACAGGAGCCATGGGCAGTTCCCTGAGCACTGACGATCCGAAAAGCTGAGGGGAGACGCAACTGTCCATTTCACCAGGATAATCCCCATACATTTGGGCGTAACCCTCCGTAAACTGGGCATAGGCCTGCTCCATGTTGTAGGCGGAATCCATGTAGGCGGCATACGTATCGTAGCCCGTTCCCGTGGGATCCTGATACTCCTGCTGCATCAAAGACATGTTGTAGTAGTAGGCGGCCGCCTCCATGTCCTGATTATCCCCGAAATAGTCGGCAAAGCTTTGATCTCCATCCCTGGGCGAACGGAATCGTGGCGATCTGGACCGGGAGCGGGTTCTCCTTCGGGTTGGAGAGCGGGAATGCGACCAACTGCGTCGCATGGGCGGGGAGGGTGGCTTAAATGGCAGTGGTGAGCGTGAGCGGCGATCCCTCTCCCGTTCCCGTTCCCTTTCCCGCGACAGGGATCGTCGGAAGCGCGGATGAGGCGGTGACCGTGGCCCAGCGTTCTTCATTGGGCCAGGAGAAAGGGATCCACGTCTTCGGCTACCCGCAGATGAGGGAGGACGTCTTCGACGATTTGGACTTCTGCTGCGCGTTCTACTTCGAGTCAGGCTCCGACTGTGGCTTCTACCAATTTTATTCAATCCCGATGATCCTCCGCTGCTCCTCTTGCCAAATCGCGACCCTCTTCTCGGCGATGGAGGACGCCAGCGCTTTGGACTTGGGGAACGGGACTTTGGCCTCAGACTTCGGCGCTTCGATTTATTTCGGGAGATGGAACGGGAACGAGATCTGCGGCGATTACCCAATGCTGACGATGCCGGTGGCGGACTCCTCAAAACCCTGGGCTTCGATCGGGCTTCCACAATAGTGGGCTTCACAATGGCCACCTCCTTTGGCGGTTTTAGTGGCGGAAACGGCAGCGTTAGCGTTGGTTTAGCGGCATCTACCCCCATTTTAGTTGGCACTGGTTGCTGATCCGTTTCATCCTTGTCGAAAATCGCAGATTTACTCGTCAATTTCAGCCGCGAAATGGTCATCTTGATGGCCCCTCGATTGGCATCAAAGATGCTATTTACAGAAGCGGTAGAGCCTTGGTCAACTGGCGCTTCCACTTGCGGCGCTTCCATTTGGTGGTGGTGGTGCTGCTGCTGCTGATCTTCACTGGAGTTGCTCTTAAGCTCTTGCTTCCGGTACTTGTCCATGATGGCATTTCGTTGCATGAGGAACAGGGATTCCATTTTAAGCAGTTCCTCGGAGATCTCATCACCAGCATCGTAGTTCTCGCGCATCATTTGAATCCTAGCCAGATTATCCTCAAGACTTTTGAGTTTCCGCAGGTCTTTGCTAACATTATTCTTTTTTTGCTGATGATCCTTGCCAGGCTGATCGTCTAGATTGGACTTGGATGTACCTGCTGCCAAAGGCGATTCATCACCGGAAGTGTTTTCTTTGCCATCCTCTTCCTCCTCCTCCGAACTGGAGTCGTCATCTGAGTCGCTGCTACTGCTGCTGGTCGATGACCCGGAATCGGAGCCCGAGGAACTGTCTTCGGCAGTGGAATTGCTCAAGGAACTGTTTTTGGAGGCATCTTCCTCCATCTCTGCGTTGCCCATATCGATGCTGTTCATGAACTTATCGTATAACTCGTGGATATTGCTCACTGGCAGATGATCGGTCGCCTTGGCGCGGGGTGGTGGTGTGCAATTGGCATTCCACAGGGCATTCGAGTCGTCTTCGTACTCGTCGAAGTCATCATTGAATTGGGCAGGAGGTGGCGGAAGTGGTGTGACGTTTATCGGAGCATTGTGATTGGGAGCAGCAGCCGAAGCTGGAGCAGGAACAGTTGGTGTGGCCGGAGCAGCATTCTTCGGCATGCTGGATATTGAATCATCGTTCTCCCAGTTATCGATGTAGTCATCTGTATCCGGGCTTTCCTGCTCCTTGGCTGCCGGCGGTGGGGCATTGGCTGCCACTGCTCCATTCCTCACCAGCACCTCCCGATCCCGATCCCGATCTGACGATACCCTTGGCGGTGTTGCATTGCGCTCGACTTTGATGCGGGTTACCGTAAACGTTCTCTGCGGCAGCGGTGGTGTTAGATTTTTTTCGATCTTAATGCTGATGTCCCTAAACTCGCCTCTCCGGCTCTGCAACGATTCACTCTCGCGTTCCTCATCTCTGTCCCAGTTCTCTTCGCTACCGCTGGAGCAACGACTGCCATTCCTTTGGAACGAGTAGGATTTCCTCTCCATGCTTAATACTGATTGGCGGTTAAAGGGATTCACGTATCGTCGCTTCTCCACCTGTTTTTCCGCCTTGATCTCCTTGGGTGCCTCCTTCCGCTCCTTGTACTCGTTGGTACGACGGAATAGCCGCTCCTTGGTGGCCAGCAGAGCCTCCAAGTGCAAATCGTTATCATCGTCCTCGAGCAGGGCGCCAATTCTGCTGTGAATCTCGCTGGCCTTGAGCAGCGGCGTCAGCTTGGTAGATTTGGCGAGTATGGGAGCAACTGGTGTCGCCTTCAATGGCGGCGTGGTGCTTCTTTCGATTATCACAGCTGAGACAGGTGCAACGGCAGTGTTCGGTTGTCTTGGCGGTGAGTCTGCGAAAATATCGAAGACCTTGGTCTTGGGGGTGTCACTGGTTGGAGGAGTCTGCGCCCGCTGATGCGGTGGCGTCATCGGAGGTGTGCCCTCCTTGCCCGCCCAAGCGGAACTAGCCTCGCTCTTGCTGTGAGTCTGACTGGCATCCCCGAAAGAGTCGTGAGGAGTGGGTGCTCTTCTGGACCGGCTCTCCTTGTGTGTGTTCAACTGCTTCTCCCTCGAGTGATCCCTTGACTTGTCATGCTGGCTATGCCTAGCCTTCTCTCTTGGCATTTCTTGGGATTTTTCCTTTGAGTACCTATCCCTGGAGCGCTCTCTCAGCTTGTCCCGGGAACGTTCGCGTCTCCGTTCGGCAAGTTTCTGTGGTAGCCTGTCCTTCGCGGTTTCTATGGGGCTTTCTTTTCTATCCCTAAATTTGTCTCTCTGCTCATTGGTATCCATTTGTGGAACTCTTTCAGCGGATTTTTCGCGGACTCTCTCCTTGGAACTTCTTCGGGATCGTTCGCGGGTATTTTCTTTCGATTTTTCGCCGTGATGTTCCCTAGATCGGTCATGTCGCCTCTCCTTGGAATTATCCATACATTTGTCGGACTTTTCAAGATTTTCAGTGGATTTGTCCTTAGGCTTTTCATGCAGAGGCTCATTTGCTGTCTCTTTAGATCTAGCTCTGTGCCTCTCTTTTCGATCATGGAATTTGTCCACCGGCTTCTCGTTAGATCTGGACCTATCCGTAGTCTTCACCCTAGGGCGCTCTTTCTCCCTTGAACGTTCTCGAGTCGTTTCTCTCTTTTGAGTTCTCTCCTGAGACATTTTTCTGTCTTTCTCTCGAGTCTTCTCAGAGACGGACTTCGCTCTTGCTTGATCCCGCTCCCTGCTTTTCTCTCTTGCTTTCCCTCGATCTTGATCTCTTGGCCTGGATCGTTCTCGCGTTTTTCCTTTGCTTGAATCTCTTTCCCGCGACTTTCCTCTGGACTTTCTCTGTTGAGATGTTTCCCTTATTTTTCCTCTATTGAACTCCTTCTCCTTTGATTTGTCTCTTGTCTTTCCTCTGGTTAAATCTCTGTCCTTTGATTTGTCCCTATGTCGTTCAGGAGACCCTCTAGTTGAATCCCGTGTCTGGGATCTCTCCTTGGTCTTTCCTTTGTTTTGATCTCTCTCCTTTGATCTGTCCAGGGTCTTACACTTTCCTGCCATATTCTGCTGGGATTCTTCCCTGGACTTTTCCCTTAATGGATCCGATTGTTCTGTAGCATTCTTCTCATCGCTCGCGGGTGGTTCCTTTGATTTGGCAGCAGTTGTACTCTCTGCCTTTTGCCTACAATCCTTATGCTTCACACTGGAGCACTCGGGTATCAGATTGAAGGTAAAGGACACAGCCGGCTGCAGCGTTGTCCAGCTGAAACGAATAACATGATATCTGTCTATCTCTTATGTAACTTAGCTACGGCACTCTTACCTTAGATCTGATTGGGGCCGCTTACAGCGACCAGGATTATTGCCCCCACTACCTTGATTTCCTGCTCCACCCGGTGGAAGCTGAGCTGCACCCGGCGCCGCAGACGATTGTCCACCCATCATGGCCGATGATCCCATGCGATTCTGTGCCAGGGGTCGACCAAAGAACGGTGGTCGCATGCCCCGCGGCCCGCCCCTGGCCATTCGCGGCATAAAGCCCATGCGCGGGAAGTCGAAGCAGGATGGCGGAGCTCGCATATGGAATCTCAGGGGACTCATGCCAAGGAACGGTGTGGGCGGCGCCTGCGGTAATGCCGCGGCAGCCGCTGCCTCCGCTTGCTTCTCTTTCCTCGCCTGCTGCACATCCTCCACGCTCTTCAGATCCTCCACCGAAGAGTCCGTGTCCGAGTAGAGGCCCTCACTGTCATCGGCCTCGTCCATGGGCGCTTCCTGCGCACCATTCTCTTGTCGAGACAGCTCATAGAGGGCTCTCGCCTCCTCCTCGCAAGCATCGGTGTCCTTGATGTGGTTGTGACTGTTCAGCGACTTGCGCAGCGTCTTGCCCAGCGGCATCGGCTTCTTGAGGGCGGGACTGGTGGAGAGGCGGTGGTGCGGCGGGGTCACCACCTCGCCCGGTTCCAGGCTGTTGCTCGTGTCCCCGTCCTGCAGCGCCTCGGGCGGCGGCTGCATCGTCGAGGCACCTACGTCCTGGTCAGATGATCCACCGCCTCCAGTCGCGGCTTCTGGTGGTGGTGCTGCTCCTCCTGAGTGCGACATCTTTGCATCCGGCGACCTCGAATCGGTTTTTCTCCCTCTCTCTCTCACTCACTCACTATTTCTGTGTGTGTGTCGCTTGTTCTTCTCCTCTCCCCCTTTTTTGTTTGGGAGCACACGCTTTCTTCCTCAATGGCGGCGCCGCGTTGATTTTCCACGCCTTTCCCTCGCTCCCAGTCGCCGGATCGATGGGCGGGAGCGAGCGGTCGTCGTCGTCTGTTGCACGATATAAATTATACAAGCTGACGTGCATTTCGAGCTCCCCTTGCCCTCATTGTTATGTTTTTTTGCCGACGAGACTTTTATAATTCTATCATGCGGTGCTGCCAATTTGTATTATTTCCCGTCAAAACTGGCTTTTTTGTTGGTCAAAAGTTGGCAGCACTGCTATCATGGTAAAATTGTGAAAGCTATCGATTGTAACATATCGAATAGACTTTACCTGAACTTTTTATGCGACACATATGGCATCTATGCCATCGATTTTTTTTAAAACGTCGATGCATTATTATTTAATTCGTTTGAATTAAAATTACTATTATTTAAAAAATATTACATTAATAATATTATTTTATAATACAATAAATGTATTACCATCTCGATAACAGCGTAATTTATCTCTGCGAAAAATCTATACAATAGTATCGTATAACAACATCTGATTGGAAATAGCCAGTACTAACTGTTATAAAATGGTTCGAACCTTTGATTTAATGGTGATTAAAAATGTAAAAACGCTTGTTTAGAAGTGTTTTTAGCAAAAATCACAATATGAGAAGAGTCTTTCGAAACTCTTAATCGAATTCATTCGAAAAAGTCCTTGGGGGTGTAAAACGCGATTTTCCTAGCACAGTCAGGCAACGTCAATATAATTAAGTATAATATTAAGTGTGACCAAATCTGTGCTATGTCAACGGAAACGCGCGCTTCTTGTGAAGTTTGAATCTAAACTAATTTTCTTAGCTTAATTTAGTATTACATTCTGCAATTTTGACATTGTTCGTGCTACGGTTTTTCACAATAAAAATTGTAGCACGTGGTGATAAATACAAAAGTCAAAGTCAAGACAAAGCAAGGTGAACGAAACGGAAACCGCTTAAAAACTTACTAGAAAGGAAATGTAATTCTGTCAAGAGTGAAGTTGGCTGCGTTGGCATAAATGACTTCAAGTATTCTTTCGACATTAATTGCTTTTTGCTTTCCGGGTCTGTCCACCTGGATTTTTCCTCAATTTTAGAGACTCATTTTTGGGTATGTCCACCTAATTATTTTTAACAATTGTTAAAAACTCAGAAATATGGAATAGTAGCCCAAAAACTCTTTATAACTATCAAAACAAAATCGTATAGGAAAAATGAATTATTTACTAATAGCGATGAATCTTTAAGGATCTTTAAATTGGAGTCGCCAGCATTTAAGGTAAGTATCCTTGAGCTGGTGACTCCAGTGTTACGTAGACTTCCTTTGAGAAACAGCAGAATGTTATTTCATTTTCAAAGATCCAGCATTTATTCTTAAAAACAAATATCGATAATGTATCATGGTAGAGCCTGCCGCATTGCCAAAAAAGTTACAGCATTTGAAACATTGTAATGGTTTGAACTTAACAACGGCCTTTTTACATGCTCGAGGGGTTCCCATAACTGTGCGAAATGCAATCAAACACCCAAATGCACTTTACCGCTCCACAACTGCACTTATTTCCGCTTCCTCCTGCCGTTGAGCTGCAGTCACTCAAATGCGAAGTGCAAATAAATGACAAAATTACAATAGCAGTAGTGATTGTGCCCGCTAAACACAAATACGAAGAGATGCACAGAAATGTGAAATAAGCCTGCATTTAAGTGAAGCGAAACGGGGGAATAACCGTCGAGCCGCAGAGATTATGACATAGCTCCACGGAAAAGGCAAGGAAAAGGCTTTCTTCGGGGGTTTTTCTGAGACATCCCAAAAGGAAGAAATTTCCCGAAGATTTGCTTTGATTGCTGAACTTATCCAGTCACAATTATGATCTTACTACAAACCTGCACTGAGACAAGATAACAAAGTAATACTTATACAATAAATAAAACATAAATATTGTCTTAACAATAATAAAGAAATGGAAATATTTGTTAACACCTTAAATATTCCATATTTCGGTAATTTAAATTATAAATCAGATCACTCTACGTTAAAGGTAGTATTTTTGTAAATTTATTATTGCTAATAAATTTAGCTTTTCCTAGGGGAATTTTTTGTTCTTATGACTTTACAATTTATTACTTAGTCAAGGAACACAAAAAAACCCTTTAACACATTTAAAAATGCTTAAAAGGCGTGAATCATGTGATGGATATATACAATGTATTGTAGAGGCTTGTTTTGCTTTTAATTTACGAATGTTTCACTGGCAGTTGACTCCAAAACTGCTTAAATGTTTAGTCATTTTTAATTCAATTAATTGTTTAAGTTAAACTCGCATTCAAAGAATAAAAACAAATGTTATTAAAAGGACCAACAACGTTGGAGGTCTGTGTTGTTGGTAGAAATACAGAAATATGTAATACATATTATATATGTATGTACTTATTTGTATAATTTTAATTTGTTTTATAATTAATTCTAGATAACCTCTGAATTTTAAATTACGACTTAAATTACTTATCTTAATAAATTAATATATTTATATTTATAAACTTATACCTTATAATCTTATAATCTTATTATTTAAACTATTAATTTAGCTTAAATCTTACATTACTTTGACAGTTGCCACAGAGTAAGGTCTTTAAGTACTATTTAAACCAATTTAATGGAAAATCTAGTATTTCCCTTATTATTTTCTTAATATTAAAAATTTTCCCCTCGTTCCCCTTAGCTGTCACCTGGGATTTTTCTTTCTTTTGTGGATTTGCATGTGCAACTTTCACCTGGCGCTGCCACGACAGCTGTCGGCGTCAACGACGGAGTCTCTGCTGCAGCTCAGCAGCAGAGGCGAAAGGTGCAAATTAATTTGTGGCGCCCCACAATAACCTTCCCCACTCCGACCGACCGGCCCCACCATCATTACGAGCGGCGTAATCTGCTGCATTTGAAGCAGTTTTTCCTCCATTTTCTCAGCTTTGTCGCCGGCCCAAAGCTCACCCAAAAAAAAAACCATCCATCCCCGAATGTAACGTGTTATCTCATTTTAAGCATCTTCAACTGCTAAGTGGATGTGCAATGAAAATGATAAATAAAAAAATACAAGGCGAAAAAAGCTGCCACCATTGTTTGAGAATGTCGAAAAATCAACTTGAATGTCCCCGGTACAAAAATCTCATTATGCGAGTGTCTCTCCTCTGACGGATCTTCCAGCCAGGGCTTTGACTTTGGGGCTTTCTGCGGCCACGAGACTTCTCGAATCTGGCACTTGGGTGCGAAAGCCTTGGGCATTATAGCACTTTGTCCTGAGAACAGAAGTAAACAGCCGAAGGTGAGATAAAGGTAAAGGTGAGATTGTGCTCAAGAAAGATCCGGAAGAGTTGTACCCACAAAGAAACAGTCACAAAACTCTCAGAAGAAATAACAAATTGAAATCATAATGTACTTTGTTCGTAAAAAATATACTAAGACTTAAGTTCATGTAAGGAGACATTTTAAGACGTTTCGCTAATTAAATATGCATTATTATATACCAAAATCTTATGCAAGTCCTCCTTGAATATAGATTTAAAGAATATTTAATAGAAATATAGATGATTTTCATAAGCACTGAATTTTTGTGCTTAAGAAAATCATCAGTATTTCTTTTCAAAATTTTTTAAATCTAAAAAAGGACTTCCAGAAGATTTTTTTTTATATTGATTGACCAAACAAATTTTGCTTAAATGCAATTTAAATAAGGTGTCTTATGTGTCCTATTTAAATAACTAATTTCTCATTTAAAAAAGTGAAATGCATAATCCTAATAAATGATTGCCCGGGAAACACTCTAATATTTAACGACAGTCGACAACAATAACACATTTATAAATGTCCGTATTCTTTGCCTCATTAGGTATTTAATAGTTTCATTTAATTTATTCAACTAATAAAGCTTAATAAAAAGTCAATTTTAACACCTCTCATGCAACTGCTATGCGTTCTTGCGTTCTTCAAACTTTCATAAATCACTTTCCTTAGCATCAGACACCCACAAACTGGCTTCCTCCATTACCATAACTATTTTCAATTAACATTTTTAAATGCCACATTAAGCCAAATATGCACAGCCACAAATGTAGTTAAATGTAGTTAATTTTTTGTACAAAAAAACTACATATATTTTCATGATCTAGCTGGGTAATTAATACCATGGAGAAGCGTTAAAAGCGCAACGCTACATGGGCATCGAGGGCGGCATCGTGGTACTCTGCTCGAAAAGGCAAAAATACAAAGTAAACTTGGCTATGACAAATGAGAGCGGTAAACGCTTCAGCCACCGACAGACAGTTCCGATCCAAAAAGCTTATAGCAATGACGAGTCATTGACATTCGCTGCGATCGCAGTTATGAACTAGAAAACTAACAAATCCGCATTCGAAAAATGTGATAATTGCAATGGAATACAATGTAAAACGAAAGAGAGATGTGGTAAAACGAAAGCCGAGACTAGAATATACCCTTAAATATTACGAAAAACTGTTTAAAAATGTTTAAATTTGTTGTAAGAGATGCTTGGCATTAAATATAATGAAGAGGGTTTATTGGTAAACAAAAGTAACTATAGAGTTGTTGTACTCACCTTTGGAGAAATGATCTGGGTTGGTCCTAGACCCTCGATCTGTAAGAAATAAATAAAGATTATTAGCTTTTAAAATAAACTAAAAAACCATAAGAAAATCAAAATTATTCCCATTATTATTACTAACGTAATAGTTTACAACAAAATAATCCTATAAAAAGTGAAGTAAATATTATTATTTGTATGTTATTTATTTACAAACATTAGAAGGAAATATAGAGAACCTTTCTAAGAGAGTATTGGAACCCACAACAATATCCGTTCATATTCGTGTTAATTTATCTATGTACAAATCACTGCACAGAGCAGAGTTTACTGGAAACAGAAGCGTCGCTAATTGGCAGATTTAGGAGGAAAAAAATAAAAAAACGAGGAAAAAGCGGAAAGCAACCTAAATGAAGATCTCTGTCAATTTACGGACTGCTAGGCATACAAAACCCTCCTATTGTTCCTGGCCAAATTGGCTTAATTTATTCGGGCATGCTTTCATCACATGCTCAGGTGCCGAAAGGCAGGTAAAAAACTCCAACAACCACCGACGAGGTGTTAATCGCCGAAAGATGCTTGATTCTAAGAACGCAGTTTCTCCGCGGAGATACTGTCTGTCTATATAGTATATATATAGAGGGGTATATGTAGGAAAAAATAAATAAAATCCCCTCGACAATCGTTGAAGCATTCGAAATCCAATTGTAATTACTGCTTCGTTCACTCTCCCGTGACCGACTCACGTCAAATGCGATAGAAAAATAATATTCGCTGCGGGTCTAGGAAGTTGGGAATCACTAATTGAGTGGGGAAAAGTTTTAAACAAATCAAGTGGAATATAAAATGTATACAATTTCGCATGGAAGTCTCATAGAGAAATAGCAGCAAGTAATATAGGCTAATTAACAATGTATGGTTAATTAAACAGGTCTATTCTTAGACGTGAAAATCTAATTTAAGCTGGGTTCTAAGCCTCTGATAGCATGGAAATATGGAATCTTCTAAGCTAAGTAAATAAAAGCTGGTAATAAATTAACAACAAATATATTTATAGAAGAAGATTTAAAAATACATGTTTTAAAGAAGATATAACCAAATTTGAGTTTTCTTTACAATTTATTAATGTTGAATTCTAGTTGTAAATCCTTTTTATATGATTTTAGTAAGCTTAAAGTGCTTGAAATATTTCAGTTTTATTATTATTATTATTATTTTTAATTGTACTTAAAATGAATTTATTGTTTACTCTTAAACTCTTTAAGACAAAGTGGTAAAATCTCTTGTAAGATCACATTAGGCCCACAACAAAGCCCATTAAGAGCTATAGCTGCCAATTTTTGTTTCCTTCTCTTTTATTTGTAACTTTTTTGGTTTATCTTGGTTGGCTTGTTTACTATTTTTTGTCTTATTTATATATATTTTTTTTGTATCATTATTAGCTAATTTTAGCCATGCCAAAATGGCGAACAGTGCGAACTGCGCTAACGACCGAAAACTTTTGTGGCCATCGCCGGCTGTTCGTTTTTTGTGGCTATTATTTATGAGCTTTTTGTGATTTGTTTTGATTTTTTTGTTGTATATCTTAGCCATAGAGAGACTCAAAATTCAACTTGTGTTCAGTTATTAGGCACTGGCGCATTGTATTTCTGAGATACTCGCATGTACCCGGCCGATACTTGCATTGAATGTGCTTTTCTCATTCATTTTTCTCGTTTTCAGTTTGTGTGTTTTATGTGCTTCCCTCGGTATATCCCGCTGTATATATATATGTATATATATCCCACTTTACACAATTTCCAGGCCTAAGACGGTGCCACCTCGCCGCTTGGTACCTCCAATCCGGTACCCCGGAGAACCCGTCCATCCCGTCCCGTCCTCCCATCCCCAATAAAGTGGCAGTAGTTCCAGGCGGAGACGGAGCCGAGTCTGAATCCAAAGCCGGGTGCCGGTGCCAATTTGCGAGTCAACCTGAGCACATCTCTTGCCGCTTATTTTTTCTCATTTAGCTGAGCTTCAGTAATGATGTTTATAGACGTCGAATGAAAAAACCCCGATCGTAAAACTTGAGAGCCCCTAGACCAGACCCTTCAGGGGAATTATACAGAGATCAAATTACCGTACAAAGTTTACTTTTATTCAATTCGAACTCGATTCGTGTTTATTTCATCTTTAGAATCGATTTTATTTATTTATGATAAGGGAGGGATTTTTTTTTTTAATAATATAATATATAATATTCAATATATTTAAACTTGACACCTTAATGATATCAGCTTTAGCTTTAAATAAATCGTTTTAATGTTTAATCTTAATGATGTGTCTTCAAAAATGATTATAATGTCTTATCTCTTCATATTAAAATTGAATTTAATGTTAGAAATGAGATTAATCATTGTGTATTTTTACTTTGGAATTTAACATGGAATATAAAACAATTCATTGCCTTCGCTTGTAAAAAATGGAATTCAATGGAAATTTTTAATAGACTCCTCATTATTCTTGTTTTATTACAAATTTATTGAAATAAATCATCAATATTTCCAAGAAATGCCGATTCTCTGTATCTATATAATATATATCTGTATCTAAACATTTTTCTCTCTCTCTTTATATTTCTCCCTGTCTCCCTTTTACTCTATCTCACTTTTTGTCTAGCTATATCTCACGGTCTCCCACCCTCTCTTTCTCACTCTCTCTCCCCCTCTCTCTCTCTCCCCCCCTCTCTTTCTCCCCCCTCTTTCTTTCTCTTTCTCTCTATATTTTTCAGTGTATATATCTCTCTCTGTGTATCTCTCACAACATCTCCATCTCTCTATCTGTATCTGCCTATCTCTGGAGATATCGCTTTCATTCTCGCTCTCACTTTCTCTGCTTTTCTCTTAACTCGGAGACTATAAATAGATGCACTGCCTTTCCACTGACCTCATTCTATTCGCTGTCTCCCCACTGTTTACATCTGTAGTAATTGTGATAGTGGTTGCCCTTTTTTTTTACCCCAAAAATATTACCTGGCCAATGCCATACATTTGGATAACCAGGAAGAAGCTCACTTCAATGATACCATAAAATAAGTAATTGAAGTCACCAAGAATAACATATATCCCTACACTGGAAGGCTTTAAGCAATAACGAAAAAGGATTACCACGTGGCCTCTACTGTGGTAAGTTTTTACCATGACAAGTCTGTATATCTATACCTATACATAGATGTTATAGGCGTAATTTTTACCAATCATTAAAATTGTCAAAATTAAAAAATTAAAATATATAAAATTTTAAAACTCAATATCTAGATTTTTTAACCCTATAAAAACTTGCACAGAAAAACTATTCGTATTGAAATTAATTTTTGGCCTAATTATGATCTATTTCCAATTAGAGACCATGCTCCTATCGGTAACTGAAAGGGTATACACATTTCGGCTTCTCGAAACTAGTTTCCTTTCTTGTTTTTAATAGAATCAGAATATTGAAATTTTTTTAATATAAAAAGCTTTACTGTGCGAAGTCACAGGAAAAGGTCAGGCACTTTAGCCCCAGTCAATTGAATTTTAGATGAGTTTGTGTCTATCAAAACAACTTAGGGCAGGTCATCATTAACATCAAGAACCTGATAGGTAAATCCAGCTATTAAGAGTTTTTAGTTTTCTGTCTTGTTGTTTTTGATTTTCTAGAAAGTTATCAACTATCTGAAAAGTTATCTACTTGAGACCCAGCCGAGTTACCTACTTATCCGACCATATTTATGGTACCTACAGACCACATTTTCAATTGAATGATGCAATGAGAAGTGAATTTTGTTTGCTCATTGTGCCATGCAAATTAGGGGACCCACAAAAAAAAATGAGACAGTAATTAATAATGCGGTAGCAACAAAGAAATGAAAATGTAAATAAAAGCTGTGGGATTAGCTGTGGGATGATCGCAATTGGAGGGATGCTGCTGTTGTGCCCCATCTCCACTTTCGAGTTGCATAAAAGCAAAAACTCACAAAGAAAGCCACTCTTTTTTTTGTAATATTTTTTGTTTTTCGTTATTAACTAATCGCTTGAATTTGACCAGCTCGCAACTCTGTTTTTATATTGTGGGCAGCCCCGTTCGTTGGCTTGTGACATTTTAATCATAAACCCTAGGAATTATGCAATTAACGAAGAGAGTCCGAAAAACAGATCTCCTCCAGGTTATTACGTAACGCTCGAGGCGGGGTCTCTCATGTTGGGTCACCAAAAAGAAAAAAAAAATAAATAAAAAATAGATAATAGACGAGCATCTAGCATGATACAAAGCCAAACTGTAGAGAAAGAAGCAAATCAAAACAAAATCGAAGAGAGAGAGAGGGAGGAAAACTGGTTGCCTAATGGACGACAACATGGCGTATGAGCAATGTCCGTATAATTTCTATACAAATCAGCGAAATCATTATCAATCAAGATCAAGACTTGTAATTGAAAGAAAACTGGTTACTAGCGAGTACTTAATTGATCCAAATGCATGTTTCTGATTAAATTAAGTTATTCAAAGTATATTAATCATTGAAATACCTTACAGATATTTACCATTTTTTGCCTGTTTCTATGATTATTTTTGAAAATTAAATATATTTATCAAGATCATTCTTATACGTATATTTTTTTAAAATATTCCAAGAATTGATTCATTTGAAATGATGGCCAATCTAAGCAAACAGCAGGCGGCACAGCTGTTCCAGCAATCAAGATGAACGTTAACTATATAGCATAAAATGTTAATAGTATATATAGCCTGGTATCTGCAACTGTGTGTGCCAGGCAAGTGCATTGCTTTGGCCAACTACAATCACAATGGAAATATTCAGCGCAAAAAAAAAAAAATATATATAAAAAATAATACGAAAAGCATACAAAAACTTAATGTTTTTGTTTCTGTTTTTTTTTTCGTAAGCCACTTGGAGTGGTGGTGCAACAACAACCACCGCCGCCAACGAGTTGCAGTCGCCGCCACAACAACTTTTGAGCTGGGGAGCTATACGAGTTATACGGGGTTTGCTTTGCCTGTTTAATTTATGTGTGCGAACGAGGTGGTGTGCGAGTGTGGAGTACCTTTAATTTTTTTAGTGTGTCGCGGGAGCTTTTTTTTTCTTGTATCCCATATATACATATATACCCTACCGCCCGATGTGGGGCATATTGCCAGCAAAACTTTTACATAATTTTCCAGTTCCTGTCTCCAAATCACATTAGCTGCATCTAATTGAGGGAATGCCTAGCGAATTGTGTCGGAAAAAAAAAACAAACAAACCACTCATTCGCACACAACAAAAGTTCTATAAATAGTTGTGTACACAAGCCATTAAAATCATTTAATATAATTTTATTTATAAATCCAATTTAATTTGCGTTCGGCTAATTGCCAAGCGTCAACGCACAATCACGTGTGTGTAGCAGCTTCGGTGAGTCTACAATGGCCGAAAGCTTTTTCAATACCTGAGCTCAGCCTCCAAAAGTACAGTGGTTACACGATAAGGCGGATTTTAATCTTATTAAAGTTTTAAATTTGAAGAACCTATACATTTAATTAATGTGGGATTATTTGTTTTACATTTATAATTGCTCATGGTTAATTTAGAAATTTAATTCTTTAGAAATTTTAGAAAGATTAACGGAATATAAAAGGTATTTAATTTGTATTAATGATCTAATAGTTTTTACTTATCAATCGATTTATTGATTATTATTTGGAATTTATGAAAGTTTTTTAGAACATGATGTGATAATCTATACATTAGCACAGAAATAATGATTTCTTATGGTAATGTTTTTATTTCGTAGCTTTCTTTCTTCAAATGTTCAAGTTTTATCGATAGCAAAGTCCTATGATCTTTCGAGTCCCAGAATTCAGACTTGGGAATTTTTAGGGAACTTTATTTATAGTTGAATTGAGACAATTTTGTGTAATTTAATAAATCTTTTAAGGCTCAACACCAAAATGTACCTTAAATGTTCGTTAAATAGTAAACATATTTATTATATTTGAATCTATGCATAAAAAGGCTAATTGTATTTAAGATAGTGTTTTAAAATATATTTTTTTAAGCTTTCAAAATATTATTTAAAATACATTTCTTCAAGCTTTCAAAAATATATTTTAACCTAAATTTCTTTTTAAATATTTTTC
Organism: Drosophila bunnanda; assembly: GCA_035046265.1. Taxonomy (NCBI): domain Eukaryota; kingdom Metazoa; phylum Arthropoda; class Insecta; order Diptera; family Drosophilidae; genus Drosophila; species Drosophila bunnanda. The sequence continues at coordinate 15,089,229 of JAWNOB010000075.1, forward strand.
TTATACAAATATAAACTAATATAAAACCTTCCTATACTAGTTTTGGTTTTTGAGTGATTACTGTAGGCTAACTTGTATGAATATAGCACAAATGTATTTGTAAGCCAGCCGACTTTAGTGTATTGTTGCTGTTGTTGTTTTTTTATTATTATTTTTTTTTTTTTGTAGTTTAACTTTTGTTTTTCGTTCGTTCGTTGTTCGTATTTTCGCTTCGTGTTGATCGTGCAGCTGTCTGAGCCTCTGGTTGTTGTTGTTACTGTTTGTTGTGTGTATATGAGAGTGGCTGCTCTGCTGCAGTCGCTGCCTCTGCCTCTGCCGCAGTCGCTGCCTCTGCCGCTGTCAACGCCAGCAGAGGCTGTGGAAAAAAGTTTTAAATCTGGTAGACAAATCTGAAACGAAACGCGTTTGTGGCTTCAGACGGCGAGTGGCAGTCGTGCAATAAAGTCGTAGTATTCCAAAGTTTCCGAAGGCCAACACAATACAAAAAATTCCCCCTTCTGAAAAGTTGGTCAGGCAACTTTTTCAACCAGAAATCGCTGATAAAATATACGTAAAAAATCCTCTTACTCAGTAACGAAATTTTTGGAAAAATCCTCTACGTAAGTGAAGCTCCCCCAATTGAAATCGTTCGAACAAACTAAACTGAAGCAAGTGAAAAGTGTAAAAAAATAAGCTAAATTAGCTAAGAAAAGAAAGTGTGCCATGCCGAAATAAACAATTAACAAATAACGAACTGTCAGATATCCTTGCCGGATACTTCATTGGAGTTTGATGTCAGTTAACTGATTGTTATTCCCCGATATCTTGTAGTGCTATAGATGACCGAAAAGGATACCGTCTCGATGACTACCGTGCAACTGAAGCCCGACTATGCGGCTAGCGAGGTCTACAGTACCGCCAGCGAGCCGCCACCGGTAAGTACAGTGAAGACTCGGTTTCCTTGTTCCCCTCCTCTACCCAAAAAAAAAAAACCCTTCCCCCCCTCTTTGTGTGTGACAAATGATGGAGCTAATTAAGGGTTAGTTATTATTTTTAAGGAGCAATTAGTTGCGCCACTCTGACTCAGAGGGAAAAACTAGAACAGCTTTTCTCTTAAGTAGAAATATTTAGCTCAGAAAAATATTTAAATGCCCCAATGGCTAACTCATTTTTAAATCATTTTTCTCAGAAAGCCGTATTGCTTTGACTAGGCTTAATTTATGCAAGGAAAATGCAAAATAAATACGTACAAACTTTTTGATAATCTGTAAACCTTTTGTAAATGATTAAATAAAATAGCAAATAGCATTGAGTATTAATTATTAAATAATATTTTTCCGGAGACAACAAGAAACTCCTTCTTTTAAATAATAGTGTTAAAAGCTGTATCTAAAAATATTAGCAAACTTTTTGAAAAACCTATATTTTCATACTGATCTCCAATGACATTAGCAGACTTTTTCAATTATAAAACCTATATTTTCATACTGATTTCCAACTATATTAGCAGACTTTTCCGAGTGTAAGACTTGCTTATTTATTTGTTTAGCTGACCCGCTCAACGTTTGATGGGCCAGCAGCCAAGTGGGTTAGAAAAATGCCAGGGTCAGTCTGTGACTTATTGCATCCGCTTGCGTACCACGGAGCGTATGCGCAATGCGGACTTTTCCTCTGCACGCAGCTGCAAAACGTGATCTGCATTTCCACTAAAAAATCACTCTGCATCGCATGCATAAGCAATTTACAATTTGCAATCTTCCCCTCCTCTCCCATCCAGCGCCATTAATGTGCAATTTTAAAAAAATTATTATTATTGTCTGCCCAGGGAATTGCATGCAACGTGAGCGGCTTTGACAATTTGATGCCAGTCTGCGGGTTGACATTTCCCTTTGCGATACAAGTGTACCCCCCGCCCTGTGTACTTGTGTATCTGCAAGATACCAGATACAAGACACACACTCACATCCCGAGGCTCCAGCGGAGCAATTCTCGGCGAGGTGTGAATGGATCGGTGTATCCGATATGGTTGGACAAATAGAAAACCACCTCAATCCGAGCTCGGAGAGCTCTAATGCTCCAGTCACGACACCGCTAATAACGCAAGACGCAAAACCTAAACAAATACAGTACTTATATAGACTTTGACTTGTTCAACTTGTTTTTCCCTCGACACTATATATAACGAAATTATTAGATCCCTGGGTGTGTGTGGGTTAAATAGAAATTTGCATAAAGTGCACTTTACATTATTTTTCATTTGGCATTCAGCAGTCAGCATCCGCATCAGCCATAAACTGATTTGTGAGGGTTTCCCCTGCCCAGTTTATACATTTATTATTATTTTATTTTATTTATTTTGTGCCTCACTTTGGATACAGTGAAAGCAAACAGTTATCTAACAGGCTTCAAGCTGGAATCGGGTATTAAAATTTAGGTTTTGCAATTGAAAATATAGTTTAAAGTTTAAGCTTTAATTTTTTATATTGCAAGTAAGGTATAAACTTTTAATTGGTGTCCATAAAATCTTCTTTGATTGCGTTTTTTATGGCAAAATAAATACGCATAATTTCCATCTAGATTTCCCTAATTGCTTATAATTTGTTTTGCATTTATAAATGCATTAAAACGAGTCATTGACTTGTATATGATTTATGGAGCCCAACACATGACCTTTCTAATAACTCAATGGACTTGCTGGCCAGTCCAATCATCAATCAAACAGTTGCTCAATCCGTCAATACCTTTGTCTTAGCCTTCGCAGGGTGACCCTTGGCCAAAAGCTTTCCCTTTTTGTGCATTATTTACCTTCAAGTCGAATGTGTTATAAAGCCAAGTCAATAAAATCTCATTAACTTTTTGTCTTTGCTTGATTTTGTGTACTTTTCCCCATAAGTGTTGTGTGTATGACACTCGAAACAATAACCACAAAAATCGTTTTTCTTTCGCCTGTCAAAAAAAAAAAAACTTAAACCGAAATGTGAATGCAAAAAAATTGAAAATCAAAACCAAAACCATGATTGACAATATGAAATTTTCTCTATTCCCCCCTCCGCACCCGCCACCACACACAACAACACTCAAAACCAACCACAGATGGGATTTTTTAACTTTAATCATCAGGTTTGTCGCTCAAGTCTTTTGTCTCCACCGAATGTATACAAAAAATTAAAACCTCATCAGTAGAGTATAGTAGAGTAGAGTATAAAATGGAGTGGATTCCATTCACTTCCACTTCACTTGCCGATGATGTTCGTAACTCACTCACAATTTACTTTCGCAATTGCAGCCACGCACATAAAGGTGTTAAAAAACAATAAAAAAAAACCAACTGAGAAACTTTAAAACACATTGCACATTTCGCTGCACACACACATATCTGACAGATACAGCCCCAAAAAAAAGAGGCCTCACCTGACTGCACCCACACCCACACCCCCCATAAAAAAATGGAAAACGAAAAACAAAAACCAAAAAGGCAGCACGAAAACTGAAAAAACCAAGAGCAAGACTCTTCAGTTTTCACTTGGGACTGCCATTTCCTCAATTTTGTGGTGCCTTTAGCTGGTTTCCTGTTATGCAATCAGAGACCTCAATGCGGAATGATTTGTTTTTTCCCTCATTCATTCATATATTTAGGTGTATATAATAGGTATACCTATAGGTAATACCTATACCTATACTTTTTGGTTTGTTGACATTTCTCTTCTGCGGCTTTTTGCAACAACTTGTAAATTTTTGCACCTTAAGCCGAAAGCTTTATATTAGTCACGGCATCAATCTGCCAGAAAAGCAAATATTTGCGATGATCTAAGACGAGGCTAAAACATTTATAAACATTGATCAATTGTTTAAACATTATTATATTCATTTCCATAACTTATGGTCTTCAAATTAACCCAACTAAAAATCCAACAGAAATTGTTATAGTTTTAAATTTGATTATAAGCCACATGTCTAATTTTTTAGCTGACTCTGATACCATTGCTCTGGCTTTTATAACTCACTAAGCTTTTCTGCACTCTGCACACACCTATGGAAATTCTCTTTAAATAAAACTTTAACCTTTTTGAAGGGGAAAACGTGCTGGGTCATGTTAAAGTGTACTATTTTGTAGAGTAAGGTCGCTGCTTTTACCTGACCCCTAAAAAGTTAAGCCAACACACAGAGAGGTCACAGACAAACAAGCACGTAGATATAATTAACTTGCATTGAACAATATATAATATATACACCTCAAAGCTAATAATTCTCTTGCATTTCTTTTAGGCCTACAAGCGCCAGGCGAACTCGGTGAAAATTGCCAAGATCACCGCTTTCACCATCATCGTTTCATCCTTTATCCTGGGAGCCTTCATCCTGGCCTCATCGTATCTGCAGGCCAAGGCCTCGTGCGATCAGGTCCAGGCTCTCGACTCAGTGCTGGAGAAGGAGCTGATGCTGGAGACTCTGCAGCAAGTGGGCAAGGTAAGTCAGCCAAAGATATATATCTATATACCATATATCCTACATACTGTACAATCAGTACAATCCGTCGAGCTTCAATGATCCGCAGCTATCGTGTTCGGACTCTGGGCCTTAAAATTATATAGTTGGGTAATAATGACTCGCATCGTTTGGCTGCACATGCCACAGGCTAAAGCCAGCTCCCGAAAAAAAAACTCGAATATTAAGCCAAATTAAATATAATTACCGGAAAATGTAGCTACAACCTCATGGTAGCCGAAAAATAATCGACTCTCGTGCGGACTCGGAGTAATTTCCCTGAAATTTTTTGCTAACTGCACGCGCTATTAGTTCCAATGGAATCGCAGTCTTGTGACAGGCACGAAATGTGATATATGAATTATAGTATATATGATATGCGAATTAAACAGAGATATAGAAACAGATTTCGATTTGCTTGGAATGTATTGAAGCAACAATTGCTGTTTAGAAGTATTAATTTGTAAAGCAATATAACGTTATCTAAAGATGTTTAATTTATAGGCATTCGGTTATTAAAAAATCACATGTCTAAGTAAAAAGATAATTAAATTGCCAGTAAATCACTGAAACAACTTAATGATTGTTAGTTACTCCGTTGCCAAATGATTAACAACTCTATGAAATAAATAATTATAAACATTTCCTGGATATATCTGTTTATATAAAAACACCCAGCAAACGATCACACCTTGCCACATAACTGCCAATTCAATCAAAAGTGATTGAATAAGCACTGCAAATTTCACATATACCAATATTCACATACAACAAAAATTAAATTTTCTCAATTGTTTGCTTCCTTGAGAAATTTCACGCATGTAACCGTAACCAAATGGCCATTATAAAATAAAATAAAACAAAAAAAAAGGTGGTTACCACTCTTTATGGATACACAATGCACACAAAACGATGGATTGATGACGACAATGACGGGGCAAAGAGCAATAATTCAAATTTAATGACTTTTGGGCCAATCATTTGCATTTCGTGTCATCAATATTCAATTAGCCGATATGGAAAGTGCAAAACCAAAAGCGAATCACACTCAAATGTATTAGCCAGTTCGTAATTAGTTTCAATGCTGTAAATGAGGTTGTTCAACTCCATGGAACTTATGTAAACGAATCGGAGAGCGATCGAGCGAGCCAAGCGAATGAACCAACGAGCTCAGCGAATGCAACTATAAATTCAATCAAGCGAAATTCCCATAATTTGACGCTTAAGTGGACACCAAAATGGTGGAGTTTGCTATTGGAGCTTGCGACATAATAACCAGAGAGCAGCAAACAATTGCGAATCAAATGCCAGATAAAGTGAAAGCAGCAGCAGCAGCAACAGCAACAGCAGCAGCAGCAACACATTGGCAACAACTACAAACAAAACATGTTGCAAGTAATCCACTGAAGCGGGCGTGGGCGCAGCAATTGTTGTTGCCGATGTTGCAGATGCTGTGGCTCCCAAATGCCAGAGATCATCAGCGGCTGCAACTAGAGATGGTCGGAAAAATCGTGAAAGTGCAATGCAACTTCCCTTCATGGTGTTATGTGATCAGCTAACACATAATCTTCTCAAACAAATATAAAAAACATGCTTTTCATAAAAGCTCATTGTGGAATATATGATTCCAATTAATAAGATTGTATGGGGATTTAATGTGTAAGAGTGAAAGTTGCTCATTATTGTAAAGTCATCAGGGAAAGAGGTAAAAAGTGTAGTCTATATTTTTTAAGGAACCTTAAAAGGTTAGTTGGATTAATGAATAGTGTTTGTAGATGTTTTGTTACAAATTTTTAATTAAAAATCCGTTGTCAGGAAGTAGTTTATTATTTATTTTCCGAGTGATATAGATTATGATTAATACTAATTGCTAATCCGGCTCGAAGGACCAAAAGAGTTCCTGTACCTTCTAGTCCTGTTCCTTCTGTTCCTTCAGAACAACTTATAAAATACCTAGATAGAGATTAAATATTCCCTCTACTCAAATGCAACTTAAAAATCCCCCATCTGAGTGGATTTCCCTGGCAGATGAAGATCTTCTCACGTGACCATCGCTTGCAAAAGCCAAGCCATAATGCAATTTTGCTGTCATTTTTTTTTTTTTTGTATGCAATGTTCGTTTCTTTTGCCGGCTGGCGCCGCTTGGCACCAACCAAAAATAATCAGCAAAATAGCCAACCGACTGGCCAACCTTTCGGCCAGGCAAGCATCCCAGGCATCCAACATCCAACTTCCAGCTAAAAAGCCATCAGCAACCGAGAGGTTGGTTGATGAGGAGCGGAGGAGCTCCATTGTGGTTTTGGCCATTCGCCGTTGACTGTTTGCCATTTAAGGCAAGTTGCGCGCTTGAGTCTTTCGTTTTTTCCATACAGTTTTTGTTGTTGTGGTTGTTGTATCTTTTGAGTTTGTCGTAGTTGGTTTTTTGGGACACAGCAAATGCTTTTTGGCCCGACGATTATGTAATATGCCGAAGTAGATACACAGACACAGGCCGAGCAGCACATATAGGTAAATATAATTTATCTGCTGTTGTGCAAAATTGCTTGCCGGAGAAGAAGAAAAACTTATTATTATGCTGGCTAGGCAAATGTGCTTTTTTATGGATGATTTCCCTAAAGAAATTGCCTGCGTCGCCTCTAGAATTTCAATTGCAGTGACTGACGTGCGTCAGTCAGTCAGACAGTCAGGTCTATAAATAAAAGTTTTGCAAATGTAAATGCTTACGTCTGTCAGTCATTTTAATTGCACAAAGCGTTCAATTTGTAATCATTTAATTGTCATCTTAATGCGACTCGAGTCGCGGCCAGTTGATTCCCCACATGTCCCATGTCTGCCGCAAAAATGAAAAACAAATTAGGGGCAGACACAAATGTTCTCTTTGTATTATAATAGATCTTATCTCCAGCAGCCACTGGCCTTGAAATTCAGCTACGAATACGCAAAATAAACAATCAAATCAAGCTAACTTGTTTACCGAACTGGTTGGGTTCGGTTTCGGTTTCAATTTCAGCTTCAGCTTCAGTCTCTGTTTTACTTTTTTTTAACTGCTGTTTTCCTCTTGCACACACACGATTTTAAAGTGAAATTTTTAGATTGTGTGTCACCTGGTTGGAAGAGCACTCATGTGACTCAGTTTTGACTCAGTTTTAAATCTGAATAAAGACGGGTTTTGTTGTTTTGATTTTTGGGGATCAATGCGGTTTTTCTGAGAAGTTGTGAAAGGAAATTGCTTTCAATTTGTCACTCTGGAAACTATGATCAAAGCTTTTAGGCTGTTTAAAGAACATATATCCAAAATGTTCTTGAGATGAGTGCCACTTAATTGAAGGGTTACAAAATCGAATAAAAGAGATTCATAATTTAAAAAGCTTCTTTAAATTGTATTCACAATATTTAATGTAACTTAATATCGAGTTTTCCCAGTAAGCTCTTCATTTTAAACAAAAACCCCCACTTCCTATTTATTTTTTTGAAATCATTGAAGATTGGAGCATCTTAAAAAGCAACCATATCATAAATAACTCAAGCTTCTGTAGAGGAAATCCACAGAGAACTTGTCCCAATTCAATGTCAACATCTTTTGTCAAGTACACGATGACCTGCAAACGAAGTCATCCATCCACAAAACCGGATATATAAACCATTATCCAATCTCTCCGGCGACTGCCTCGGACTCGCAGCTCCACCCACCACCCCTGGCCATTAATGAACTTCATATAGATATATATATATTTAAATATATATATATATAAATTTCGTGTGCCTATCTGTACGATTTTCCATTGTGACTGGGCGTGAAGTATGCTCAGCCACGATCCGCTGGCTCAGGTACAAGCTCAGGTACTCATGTATATAGACGCATATATATATATATGGCCATTTGTTCGAGTGTGTGATTATGTAATTTCGTGGCTGTTTGCTGTTTTGTTTAGACTTCTCGACAAGTTTATTCCGATGGCATTTTACTTTTGGTTTCAGCCCGTAGCCCGTATGTAGGTTAGGGTCACATCTCCGCCGGGCAACTGCCATCGGGTCGGTCTCCATCTCAGTCGTTATAGCCAGTCCCTCATTGTTTCAAGCACGAAGAGCAGGCAAGGCAATAAAACCAGTAGAAATACAGCAAAAACAGTCGGTAATTTCAAGAGTTACAGTTGGGGGCCCAAACAATTTTAAGTAATTTTTAAAATGCTCAACAAAACAAAGCGCAAATTGCTAAAAAGATGATCTAAGGCTTGAGCTAGTTGTGTTTTCAATAAGAGGACGATATGAACAGAGAAATATATAGTCTAAGATCTTTTCTTATATGATATGTAAACCCCTTAGTTATCTTATTCAAATCTAATAAATTCCTATTTATTTTTCAGGAACTTCCCCGTGCTGAGCCTCTCCTGGGTGCCGCCGGAACTGGCGACGAGTCGGAGTTGCAAAACCTGGATGCGGAAAGCCGCAAGGCTGAACACAGCCAGGATGCTGATAGCAATGACAAGGACAACTCGTATTCCGACAGCGATGAGACCGATGAAATGCAGAAATATCCTGGCAAAATGCCGCTCGAGCTGGACTTGAGCGATCTGGCTGCCGCCATTCTGCGCAACAACAAGAAGTGAGCACTCCTGAAGTTATTCATTTAAATGAAATATAAATATATAAAAATATACAACAAATAATATAGATTTTAGAAACATTTGCTGATGCTTTAATGTTCTTTTTTCTCCACCTCCTATAGATCCCGCATGAACTGCGTGGTGGAACGCAAGCACGCCGAGGAGATTGTCGACTCGCCCTCCAAGACTGTGGCCTTGCCCTTCGGCGTTAACCTGACCACCGACCCCAAGAAGGCCCGCATCACCGGCGAGCGCATCTCCATCTTCTGCGACGGCGGCGAGGACAAGGAGAAGGAGGAGAAGGAGGCCAAGCGCCAGCGCGAGCAGGAAGAGGAGGACTCCGACGAGGAGGCCGAGCCCATGCGCCCCATGTTCATTCCCTTCCAGCGCGTCAACATTCCCTTCGGCCGCATTCCCGACCAGATGCCGCTGACCCATATGCCCCAGCGTATGATGCCCCCAGCCATGCAGATGCACCAGCAGCTGCCCCAGCAGCAGCAGCAGGGACCCATCATCATCCGCCAGCTGCCGCCTCCGTTCCAGCACCTGCCCATGCGTCCTCCCATGCCGCCTCAGGTGATGCAGGCCCCTCGCATGGAGTCCTCCGAGGAGATGCAAATGCCCAAGATCCAGACCCTGCGCATTCACATGCAGCAGCTGCCCTTCCGCGAGATTCATGTGGCCGATGATGTGCCCGTCCAGATCCCCGCCCAGCAGCAGCAGCAGCAGCGTCAGGAGATGCAGCACCGCCAGGAGATGCAGCAGCGTCAGGAGATGCAGCACCGCCAGGAGATGCAGCAGCGCCAGGAGCAGCGTGACATGCCCCAGATTCAGATCCAGCCCATGCCCTTCGGCATGGCCCTGCAGCGCGTCGGCATCACTCCCGAGGATCTGAGGAACATCCAGCGCATGGCCGAGGATCGCATCACCGACGAGCTGCGTCGTCTGGCCGCCGAGGAGGGTGCCGAATCCAGTGAGGGCAGCGATGAGGATGTCTCCTCATCTGGCGAGCAGGCCACCACCGAGGCCCAGTCCCAGTCCCAGTCCCAGTCGACGGTGCCCCAGCAGCAGGCTCAAAACGAGCAGCAGCAGCAGGAGGAGCAGCAGCAGCAGCAGCACGAGTCCCAGGAGCGTCAGGAGCAGCCCGAGCAGCCCCAGATGCGCATCCAGCGTCTGATCCTGCAGCCACTGCCTGAGCAGCCCCGCGACACCATGACCCCGCCCATGCCTGATCAGCCCCAGCAGCTGCCCTTCGGACGCATGGTCTATGGCCGCAGCCTGGCCACGCCCGTGCGCATCCCGGTGCCCATGATGCAGGCCATGCAGGAGGGAGGACCCGCTGCCCAGGAGGAGTCCCAGCGACCACACTGTGAGTAGATATTCCATCAAGAGAGAATTTTTAACAAATTCTTGAGAATACTCTTGTTTTACTCTGGAATTTCTCAACTCAATGATTTTAAACACAAATAAGAAAAAATTACTTGGCTAAAATCAATCAATTTTAAACTAAATAAAAAACTACCTGAAATTGTTACAAATTCTTTCAAATAGTATGTTTTTGATGAATATTTAAATATATTCCACATATATTTCCTAGCTTAGACTCTTTCAATAATATCTTTTTGCAGCCTGCTTTAAAATAAACTCATAAATAATTATAATTAAATTCATTTTTTTGTCCATTGTGGTAATTACCTGTCCAACTTGATTTATTAATGAATTGATCCCTAATTAATGAATCTGAGCATTCAATTAGTCTAGAATCAGGATTAAACATTCATTAAAATGAATGAGCAAAATCTAAAAATAAACCAGTGCTTTCATTGTTTATTTTCTAATTTTTTTTTGTATTATTATTGCATTGATTTTGTTAAATATATATTTTATTAATCATTTATTCACAGTCGTCCAGCCTCGTTCCGTTTAAGTAACAAGAAGACCACGCCTGTGATTGCTGCTGTGCGAATCGAATCTCGACGAGGGGAAGAGCGAAAGGAACTAGGAGAAGGAGTCATCGTGTCACCAACTAAACCCGAGGAATCTATTGAATTGTAACCGAGTCGTTTCGATTTGTTTTGTTATTAAAGCAGCTTTAAAAAAAAAAAGAAAGAAAGAAATGTTGAAAAAAAAACACCAAAAGTATAACAAGAATCTTTCAAAATCTCTTGTATACCAATTTTGGCCTTCTTCTAATCCTCTTTCTCTATATATTTCATATTTGTATATTTTATATTACTCCGTGTATTACATTCCAATCAACAACAACAACAACAACAACAACACAACAATGAAAAAGAAAGCAACTTCCTGTGAAGAAAATTGTGAAAGTTTTCCAAGTGTTTTGTCCTTCAGTTATTTTTTTTTTAATTGTCGACAGTTTTGTTTTCACATACACACGCACAAATAAATCCGATGGAAATTTTTGTACATAAATTATTATCGTATTTTTAATTAATTAATTGTCTTGTGTAGTTGTTAGTAAATTAAGAGAACGAAGCTAAAGCTGAAGCTGATCTGATATAATCAAAATCAAAAAACCAATCGACAGCAAAAAGAAAATTTGTACATTTTATATAAATATAAATATATTTACTATATACACACACAAACACACAAACATTTTGAAGCGAATAAAATTGTGGATAATTGGAAATCAATAAAGAAGTATTTCTATAACTTTGTTAAAAAAGGAAATTAGTTTGGTAAAATATAATGAAGTCACGTAAAAGTTCATATAGGAATTTCTAAAATATGTGAAAATGACTAAGCCTTGAATTAAGTTTTTCAAATCTTGCCAAAGTAATATTTTTCGAGAATTCGAAATTCATTAGTTTAAGATGTTTAAAAAACTGCAAGCGTAAATATTGAAAACAATATCAAATAATTGAAATTAGGAAAAGATTAAGCTCTTAAAAAATTCTTATAAGCTTAACAATATTTTCTATATAAACCCCTTAATGAATAAGCACAGTATAGCATTGTTTAAACTTTATTTCTTTACGTCTCTAGACATGCTCTTCCTTTCTTTTGGATACCGCTCAAATTATACAAATTCGCAAAAGTCTAACAATATTTGTTGTCCATTTTTACAATGTTTGTGCTTGTCGTTAAATAACCTTCTTGTTTTTATGTATATCATGTATATATATTTAGATCAGGGTGTAAGTTATATGCTGGTATTATATACAGTTTTTGCATGTGCACAAGACAGGTTAACAACCGAAGTCAGCAGCGTCCGTTGGCGCAGTGATTTTCTTTGATTTCCTTAATAATTCTTTACAATTACATCTTGTCTAGTATATATGTGTATATATATATAACATAAGTGACTAATCGTAAGTTGCATTGACGAGTGGGTAGATCTAGGGGTTCTTCTCGATTTCTTTGTAGGTTTTTCGTTTTTTTTGGGTGGGGTGATGTACAATACGTTTTCGTAGCGCTCTTTCGTAATAACTAAATTCGTCCAAGCCTTAAAAACAAAACACACACGCAAAACACACGCTTTGAATACAAAATTACAATGTTTCATAACCAAAAGAATTATGAGGGAAACATATATTATGATGGGGATGGCGATGGCGCAGAGTTGGAAATAAAATGTGGACCTAAGCATATAATCTTTGTTCCTGGTCGGACTCACTCATCACTTGTATCACTGATTGATTTCCGATTTTAGTCAAGTTCCCTTATCCTTTTCGTTCTCTCCTCTCCTGTCCTCCTCCTACATTTCATAATTCGTATGTATTTCTAGGATGTAAAGCTGTAACAACGCGAACGCAATTCAATAATATGATAGTAAATATTAGCACTTCCTTTGTCTTCGTTCGTTGACTATGACTACTTGGGGCTGGTGCGGCTGGTGCGGCATCCCGGCCTTGCCTAGCCGTTCTCGCACTGGTGACCCTCGCAGTTGCCCCAAAAGATGCAGTTCCCTATGCCGCTGTAGCAGATCAGCGAGACGGCGGTCAGGAAGACCAGGCTACATATTGTGCAGGGCTTCCGCTCCAGAAAGAATCCGACTAGGTACAGCACGATGAACATCACGTGCGTCTCCATGAGCGCCGGATTTGTGGGTTTCGGTATCAGCAGCACGGGCAGCAGGCATTGCAGGCAATACATTGTGGGCGTTCCTCCAGGTGCTTCAGTTCTCTGAGCGGCGTGGGTGGTGATGGTGGTACTGGATGTGGTTGCACTCCTGGCCAGAACGTTGACGTGGTCTTCGGCGACCTACAAGCGGATGGTCCGGGGTTTAGTCTTAATGGTTCTATAATTACTATCTATCGTTGGTCCTGGGCAAAGGCCAAAAATGCCTCCACTCCGGGATTGGACTCCCTCGGAGGCCTTCCGCCTTGGGATTACCTCTCCTCCTGCCGCTGACCTCTCCGATATCAGCTTGATTTTTCGCTCGTTTGTTGTGCGTCGTTTACTATATTATCACATATTTACCCAAAATGCTACCAAAATAGAGCTGCAAAAACATTCAGTAAACCGATACTATCGATATTTCTAATAATGAGATGCAACGATGCTCAGATTTTTAACACTAAAGCGGGAAATTAAATCAATTAATTTTAACGATTTGTTGAATTACATTTGTATGATAGATATAAATTAAAAAAGTTTAACTACATTGATAAATTATATTTAATGTTTACAATACACCTGATATAAATTTGAAATAAAGTGTTGGTAAACGGTCAGGAATTATTGCAGGTTCCTAGAAATTAATGGAACCACTAATACCGCCAGGATTTAAAACATATTTAACTATTATGTAGACTTGATAAATATTGATTTAAATTGTTGTTAACGTTGTAATTCTTAATAAGTCTTTACAGCTCTTTTTCATGCTTTTCCTGCAATGTACAATGAATAAGAGTTTAATCTTTACACCCTTTTCAGATCATATTCATTAACTGTAGTTAGCGACAGTTATAAATCGTATGAGCTAAGTTTAATTACTATTTATTTTAGAATTAGACAGAACACTCATTTAGATGTTCACAAATCGCTTATGTATGTACATACATATTTCACTAATTTAATTTAACAAAATGTTACCAATGCAGTATACAATTTTTAATAACCAAAATGTGATGACGATGGGTTTACAACTCAACAATTTTCCGTAAGTACATTCGATCTTAAAAGTAGTAGTAGATTCCTATATATTTATAGGAAGACCCTTTTTCTTATACAATTGTTTTTGTTTTTTTTTTATGATGTGCGCAGTCAGGTTATCCGATATGAAACATGATACATACAAGCTTGTCATATGGCAACGGTTGATAAGTATAAACAAAAAATAAAGCTACTGCCTCTTCTCGGCATCGAACCCCATACTATTCCTTCCAGTATAGCGTATTGGCATACAACGAAGGATTGGTGGCCAGGGGCAACAAATAAATCCAACCAGCAAAACCGACTACATAGAGAACAATGGCTAGGACACGTCGCCAGAGATCCTGCTGCCACAGATCCTGGATATCCGGTAGCCCCATGTGGTTGCAAAATGCATGCACCAGAAATGGAGCCACCAAATGACCCGTTCGAGCAAACAAATAGGCTGAATAGAACCCAAACAATGTGGTGTAGGTAAATTGGAATAAACCTATCAACAAGGCAGTGCTTAGTTCCACTCCCAGACTCAGTCGTTCGGCAATGTGGTGCAGATGAGCCACCCCAAAGAACAGGGGAGTGATGAAGACTGCGACCAGGGGTGAAAAGCTTTGCAGGATCAGGGGCATCATGCAGGCTCGGAACACAAACTCCTCGCTCAAGGGAGCCATCACATGATTACGCACCCAGATAACGCTGCCGAAGGATCCTCGCCAGTATTCAATATCTAATGTGGAGAGAAGTATGGTAGTAGGATTAAGTTCCATTTTTAGAACGAAATTGAATCAGAGATTGATTGAATTACAAACCGAAATATGAGCGTATCGACTCATTTTGCATGTTTACAAAGATGGGTCCCAGGAAGAGGAGAGCCGTGAGGGCGTAGGGTATCACCACGGCTTGCCACAATCCCTCCAAGCGGAATCCCAGCAGCTTTGGGAACGGCTCCCGGCTCAGCAGTTCCGGCGATGAGAAAAAGTAAACAAAGACGGGGGCCACCAGCATCACCATGGATACGCTGACGAATCTTCTCTTGACCGTCGTGGGATGATCCCGGTTGTGTTTGGTGTTCCAAACATAAAGACTTCCCACAAAGAGCAGCGCCAGCACTAAGCAGCAGCTCACCGAGGTGACCACGGGTATTTGTGGCAGAACATCTTGGTCTGTCGGCTGCGGTGCCCCAGTCTTTCCGGCTTCTATTTCGCTCATGTTGGACATTTAAACGTGGGTACTCGTCATTCTTTGGATTAGCCGAAAAAAAGTACACGAAAGCAGCTGTTTTGCAGCGGTGTGACCGTTCAACTAACACAGTGTTATCAAATTTGAAGCCACACCAATTTATGATAAGCGGAAAAAATACTAAGAAGGCAACACTAACAGCAGCAGCGTGCGGCGGCGGCGGTGAATTTTGGTTGCGTTTTTTAAAACAATTATTGCTGATACAGTGAGCCGGTTTATAAAAATAAATTTATATAAATTGCTCGAGAGGAATAAGGACCCGCCGAAGAACAGCCAAGATGTCGTTTTTGCTAAAGGCAGCCGTCACAGCCCGCAACATCGTTCATAAGGTTTCCCTCCGAACATCTGCTTAACTCTTCGCCCAAAGAGAAGTCGAGTTTGACCTTTGTCTCCGCTTTGTTTATCTTTCCGGCGATAGGTGCCCGTGCGCCACCTGAATCTCCTCGAGTTCCAGAGCAAGGATCTCCTCCAGAAGTATGGGGTGGCCATTCAGCAGTTCAAGGTCTTGGATAACTCCAAGGCCGATGCCGAGGTGGTGAAGACATTTGGTAAGGTGGACACCGAAAATTTCGGCGTTTATGTAATCTTCCCCAGCTAATTGATGTTAAATGTGTGTTTTTATAGAGTGCCCGGAATATGTGGTGAAGGCGCAGATACTGGCCGGTGGCCGTGGCAAGGGTACTTTCGACAATGGATTCAAAGGCGGCGTTCATATCACCTCAAAGTAAGATATAAATGTAGTGTGTTCTGGGTTTCAATTTCGATCAATTCGGTTCTATAGCCACAATTTCAATTCAATTTCGTAGTATTCTATTAATTTATAGCTTTTTGCTATTTAAATTAAACTTAAATGTAATTAATAGGTTGATTTAAATTGGATTTAACAGATAAACGGTGGAAACATAAAAACATATGTTCAAATCATACTTTCACCAAAAAAAACTATTCAAAAAATCAATATGTTTCGTTTAAGGTTAATCCTTCTTATAAATTCAATGACACTTGTTAGTTTATCGACTCGATAAACCTTAACTCCCTATCAAACAAAAATGCTTTATTTATTTTTGATAAATTCAAAAACAATGCATTATCGTTACGATACAGATAAGCTTATCACATTATTATAATTATTTAATAACAACTTAAACCTAAACTTAGGCAATACTTTGATGCTTAATATGATAACAGTTTGAGAAACCCAGAACAGACCCCTGAACGAGCATACAGTTGATAAGACGCGTTCCATATTAAAATAATAATTGATTGTACCTTCGGCAGCAAGAGCGAGGTGCTTTCGCTCAGCCAGCAGATGATAGGAAACCGGCTGATAACCAAACAAACGCCCAAGTCTGGAATTCTGGTCAACAAGGTCATGGTGGCCCGCAGTGTCAACATTACCCGGGAGACGTATCTCTGCATCCTGCTCGATCGCGAGCACAATGGCCCCGTGCTGATTGCCTCACCAGCGGGCGGTGTGGATATCGAAGCTGTGGCCGAGGAGACCCCTGAGAAAATTAAGACTGTTCCCTTGGACATTGACCAGCCCATACCGGAGGCAACACTGGTGGAGGTGGCCAAGTTCCTGGAGTTCAAGGGAGATGCCGTGAAGCGCTGTGCTGCAGAGATTCAAAAACTCTACACTCTCTTCAAGGCCGTCGATGCCGTACAGATTGAGATTAATCCCCTGGCCGAGACGGATAAGGGCGAGGTGATCTCTGTTGATGCCAAGCTCAACTTCGATGACAACGCTCAGTTCCGTCAGAAGGATATCTTCGCAATGGACATAACCGAGGAGGAGTCAGATCCCCGGGAAGTGGAGGCGGCCAAATACAATCTGAACTACGTTGCCATGGATGGCAACATTGGGTGTCTGGTGAATGGCGCTGGCCTGGCCATGGCCACCATGGACATCATCAAGCTGAATGGCGGTGAACCTGCCAATTTCCTGGATGTCGGTGGCGGCGTTAAGGAGGATCAGGTGGCCAAGGCATTTGAGATCCTAACCGCTGATCCGAAAGTCAAGGGAATCCTGGTCAATGTTTTCGGTGGCATCGTCAACTGTGCCACCATTGCCAATGGCATTGTGGCGGCTTCCAAGAAGCTGCAACTGAATGTACCACTGGTCGTCCGTTTGGAGGGCACCAATGTGAACCAGGCCCGCGAAATCCTTAAGAATTCCGGTTTGCCCATCCAGACTGCCAGTGATCTGGATGATGCCGCCCACAAGGCAGTAGCTGCTCTCAAATAGAGTGGATTTCTTAATTATTATTTCAAAACAGGAAGGTTTTTCCATTACGCAGGAGAAAATGTCTTCCATAAAAATATCACGACGCACATTAGCATTTACAATGGACAGGCCTTTTATATCTAAGTTTTTATCGACAATATATCCGGAATATATTATTTTTAACACAATATTTTTATACTCATAATTTGGGAGCGGTTAAAACGTTAAATTTAGTTAGAGAAATGAGCGAAACTTAATTGGAAATGTTTAAAAAATTTTTTAAATTTTTTTGAACATGTTTTGACATGATTTTTACATACCAAAAATAGCGGTATTTATAAAGATTTCTGTTTTTCCGTTGGAAACGATTACTTATTAAAAAACCCAAAATTAAAGCTTATCGACTGAGTAAAACAACCAATTGGTGGAAGGTTTTAAGAAAATTTGACAAGCTCATAAAAATAATTTATAAATTGACCAAAAAACCAATCACGATATAAATATTTATTTTTATAAAACCAATCGATTTATAAATATATCGATATATTCGTCACATCCCTAGTCCACACCCAAAGCCAGCAAACCAAACAAACATATTTCTCGAGGAAAACAGCGAATTTCTTCGAATTTCGAACTCAAAGCATGCAAAAATCGTCTCACTTTGCACGCGAGGATTCCCAGGAGCACCTGCCCAGCAGCCAGACCCACAACACGGTGAACATGAAGCGGCGCACCCTCTCCGGTAGCTGTGGCGTTGGCGTCTTCGTCTTCGCGTTCGCCTTCATTGTGATTGCCTTTGCAACGCCCAGTTGGCTGGTGAGCGATTATCGCATCACGGGTGCGAAGCTGGACCGTTTGGGGCTTTGGGTGAACTGCTTCCGGTCGCTGCCGGACGTGAACGACGACAGCCTGCGGCGGTTCTTTGTGGGCTGTCGCTGGGTGTACGATCCCTTCACCACAGGCTACGATGAGATCAGGGGCTTCCTGCTGCCCGCCTTCATGATAACCACCCAGTTCTTCTACACGCTGGCCTTCATCGGGATGCTGGTGAGTGCCATCGGAGTGCTGATCTTCTTTCTGTGCGCTGGCCCCGATCAGAAGCACTTCATCACGCTCATTAGATCGCTGGGGTATGTGCTCCTTGGCTCTGGAGTGAGTGCAGCCATTGGCGTGATTGTGTTTGCCTGTTTTGGTAATCGGAACGGTTGGATGCCGGAGCACGCCAATAACTGGTTTGGCTGGTCCTTCGTCCTGGCCTGCGTGGGCACAGTGTTCACCTTTGTGGCTGCCGCCCTGTTCCTCAGCGAAGCCCATGTCCAGCAGCGGAAGCGGGTGCAGTTCAAGGAGTCGCAGACGCGATTCGAGCTGGTGCGCGGATAGTTGCGGGTAAGTACTTGGCCATATCCAAGCCATGGTCACCGGTCTGACCTTCCTCTTTGTTTCTTTTGCAGCCACAGCAACTAGCACACATTTGCACTGAGGAAAAAAAGAATCTACGACGACACATTTCAGAGAAAAAATAAGAAACAAAAACATTCCGTCCCCACGAAGAATTCTCACATTCTAACAATTACAGTCGAACTTCAACAAGTAGGAACTGTATGCTAGCCAAAACTTGACGAGTAGCTTTTATAATTTTTGTTTTCTGCTAAAATATTTGTAGTTCTGTGCTTTTATTGTTCAATGTTAATTTATATCTTATTGGTAATTGGCAATAATGCAAAATAATTTAAAGAAGTCCAAGAAAATTAGAATTTTAACTGATTGTCTTCAAAAAAATTTAATGATAAAACCAATTATTCTATTTAAAAGGTTTAAAACTAATAATCAAATTTTAATACAAGTATTTTCTTTGTCTCAAATTCAGTTAAACTTATAAAAAATCATATCATAGCATTATAAGAAAGTTTAAACCTTTCGGGTTAACTTTTTAGACAATCCAATTGATATGGCTATTCATTAGGTTTTTTTTTAAATATCTTTAAGCTAGGCTAACATTTAATACACAAAAAACATATCGTATATTTATTTTAATTCAAATAGTTGAAGGTTCCACTTAGAGAAGTTCGACTGTTAATTATAGGTTTTTAGTTGAAAAAGTTTATGCAATTGACAGACAACACACCGACATCCCAGGCTTTCAGTAAAATGGTACTTATGAATCATCCATCCAATCGACCAGAACAATTCCAGACGAAGACTGAATGGTTTTTCCGAATATGAAAAGCACATCGATGCACAGCAACCGACCATTAAGGGAAAGACGCTCAACCAGATGACGCATATGTAGAGTATAATGCAATAATATTTGCATAACAATTTTCGCTCAATTAACGCCCAGAGACAACCAGACACACAGCCATTCCCCTCCAGCAATTGTACCTACCATTTTGTTGTATTCTTTTCAAAGTCGCAGGCTAGTCGGAAACTAGCAACGAAATACTACACTCGTGCCTTAATTAGAGAGAGAGAGTTATAACTATTTTGGTATAGTTTATAGTGCCTAAATACAAATTATAATTATTGTTAGAGATACCTGACCTGACCACCTGCGACAATACCCAAGAGCCCCATTGGATTGCATAAACTTCTGCTAAGCATAGTGCCTTAGTTAAGTGACCCAGAGAGAAAGCTAAGCGAATCACATTCGTCCATTAACTTTAAGCAATAATCATTCCCTTTTGTACTCGAATATAACGCACACGTCTACGTACCTTCTTTTGAAGGCAATATAGAATCTGTATTAGTATTTATCCGTCCTTTTGCACAATGCCTTACAAAACTTTTATTTGTAGCATATTCTAAACCAAGAATTTAGCAATGTATTAAAAGCAACAAGAAACTCTTTTACCCCTATATACAATTTGAATATTTGTAACATCTTTTATGTACAAACGACTTTTAGCTAAAGCTAAAGAAGAAAAATAAAGTTTTTATTGTGTACAACATCTGAATGCATCTTTTGAGCGAGTTCAAGGCACAGCTTTGGGGGTCCAAACAATGCATCTGCCACTTCCAAGTCACTTTGGTGCATTCGACTTAGTTTTCCCATGGCGTTTGCCGTTTGGGAAATCCGAACAAACTTTTTGTTGTTGCCGTTGTCAGCTTTTGTAGCTGCTGAGGCAATGCGTCGTCGGATATGCATCGACCGACTGGAGTAACAATTGATATATCTCCCAACTGATTGTGGGCTGGCCCACGTTTCACGTTGCGATGTCGAAGTCATCTTTTTGTGTTGGATTATTCAAAATTGATGGTTAAATAATGGTATTAGGACATTGGTAATAAATAGGGAGGAATTAAGTATTGTAAGGCGTTTTCGTTATTAAAATCAAAGCTAATATGGTCGAAGGTGATTTACCTTAAGAAAACCCAAAATTAGATCTATTCAAATATTTGTTTGTCGCTATACTTTGCAGATATTTATATTTTTAAAATTACTGCCTAATTAATTACTTTTAAGCTATTTTTAATACAAATTCATTCATTCGGTAATATTGTTACTTGTACATAAGATATGTATACCGATTTAATACCCGATTCTAGAGTATTATAAATAAGTGGCAGCACACAAATGTATGTAATAGGACGGAGATATATACAGTCCTATAAATATTATAAATCATGATCAGGAGATATCTACAGTCCTTTTAAATATATATATTCCCAATAAGCATCACCAGGCGAGCCAATTTTGACACACATCCGGCTGTCCGTTTGGGAAATTAAATCTCAAAATTTAGAAGACCTAAATATATAAAATTTTGTGACACCATTCCCATTAGTTTGCTCAAAAGTTGACCCATATAAAATGTTGAATTTTGAAGTAAAAATAAATAATAGTTGAATGTTCCCAAAATCTAAACATTAAAGTGCCTCTGAAGTGAATACGCTACGAACCCTACTTATAATATTATCTTTCACAACAAGAAAGAATGTTGCTCAACATGTACCCGAAACATTTACCTAGAAACATTTTCTTGTGAACTCCGTAGTGTTAGATTTAAGCTTTTCTACCGGCTATCCCATAAAAGCTTTTATTTTAATGAACAGAGTATCTACAGTCTTATATTTAAAGTTAATTCATACTCTTATGTAGGTTTCTATTAAGAACATAATCTGTCATTAGCATATATTAATGTTAAATTTAACAGTTTAATTTAATGATATATTATGAATGCCAACGTTTAAGAAATGACCTGTGAATAATTGAATTGACCGATCTTTGACTTGGGTAACTTTTAAAAGTAGTTTTGCGTTACGAAACCTTTGATTAATTGTGCATTTAAATCGCCATGGAATTCAATATTTGAACTGCGAAGGCTTTACTTCGACCGCCTTTCAAATCTTCCACAAAAACGCACAAAACTATTAGATCATTTTGTCAACAATATCTGGCTCACTCACCACCACTCACCCGGGCACTTAAAATGTCTTTTAAATGGTAACCATAACAAAATGAAATATATTAATTTATCTGGCTTATAAAGGCATAATTAGTGGAACTGGTGGACAGAAAATTCCCCCACCCACGTTCTCGTGACCCGCAATGGCAATGACATTCAGGGAAGAGACGGAAAGATAAATGGATCTTTCAGGTGATTTTGGAGGACTTGCTGAAGCGCGAAATCTGCCAAAAGCTAGTGCGGATTGATGGATGGATTAATGTGCAGATTCGCTATAGATCTGATTAGCACGAAACCAAATCGAAGTCGAGACAAACCGGACGCCCCATGCCCCATGACTGACTCCATCGCTCGGCCTTGGCGGGACCTGCACAGAAATATGTGCTAAACGCAAATTTATTTACGGACTTTATTATGGCCACCATATCGAGAATGAGGAGCATTCAAATCCACATTCACATCCATATTCACTCGTGGTGTGACCTCACTTGCCGTTAGCCGGACGAGCAAATCGGCTTACAACAATTATTACACGGAACGGATTAAGAACTTGCAAATACGAGTAATTCGGGATTAAGCCAACTGACGGTGTGTGTATGTGAAAATTGTCAGGGTTCTAACGCATTTTTTGAGTGACGGACGGACAGCTTTGAAATCCCCTTTTGGAGCAGTTCGCTGATTACATATGATTCAGACGACAGCGTAATTATGAAGTGTTCATGGGAAATTAGCATGAACAAAAATCATAATTGTTTATGCATATATTCATGGCAAATAAATTAGAAACTAATATATATAAATACATTTTATTATGAAACAGACACAACACAAGGGGAGAATAAATTTTTGCTTAATTTGTTTAAAGAGGTTCCAAGATTTTTCATTTGCATAAAATACTTTGCCGCCATACCATACAGTAGAACATGATGAGAAGAACAAGAATTTTAAAGTTAATTCCGAGACCGAGACCGCGACGATGCTTCATTAACAAAAGGCAATAATATACCTGTTCTTAGGCGATGGCCAGAGATTAATTGCCATCGCTTTGGTCACAATGAAGCATTTTGCATAATATTTTCAATCAAATCGAGCGTCAATGAACGCTTCTTCTACACATTGAAATTAAAAGTTGTCGGCGTAGCTTTTTAAGAAAAACCTCATATCGAAACTGAGAGTTTGGTTTGGGCCAGCGATTACGCAAAGGTCTCAAAAATAAACTGTTTATAATCAATAAGCATTGGACGAGAGCCATTAGATTGATTACTATTTGCCACACGCAAACTTTCCTCAAATCCACTCTTTTTTTGAAGTTTTGTCTATCTATAAATATTGATTGAGTCCGTGAAGGTCGGGCTTAGTCCGGGCTCATTAAATCTTAATGGTCACTGTAGGTTTTATTTTGTTTTTTAATTTTTTGAAATAGAACACAACTTGTATGGCATTTTACATAAATTGGGCGACTTCTGCTGGATTAACTTGTCCAAGTTAATGGGATTCATCAGTTTTAAGAGCTTTCCTTTCCTAAATGTTTATACATATATATTTTTTAAGAGTCCGATCTGTTTGCTGGCTTGCTGATTTCTTGGTTTGTCGTTCTGCTGACGTTGGTAATTAATGGGGAATTTATTTGAATTCTCGTTTTTGGTTAAAATTCAGTGTGTATCTTAAACGAGATTAGCATGCTTATAAAAGTTTCATAACATATAGGGAGTGTATGTAGAGTGTGCAAAAAAAAGAAGCAAGTTTGCATCATGAATATGCAATCGAAAAGTGGAAACATTTCTTTATAGAGTTGAATGAAATTCATTGTCTGGTTATATTCTAAAAACTCCGAGGTAAAACGAAAGCGGAAAGATAAAATGAAACAACTTAAATCTATATAGTATATAACCAACCCGATAATTATATCGAAAAAACCCCCAAAAATAAGAACAAACAAGGTTTGCCTTGGAGCGGGTATTTAAATGAATTTTTAAACATTTTCGATGAAAGTTCTTTAAGCTTGAAAGCGAAAGTCTTTCTCTGGAAATGTAGAATTTGTGTTCTTTTCTTTCTTTCGTCTTTTGTTGAAAGTAAAAGCATCTTTGAGCAGATTCAAATTTACAAATATTTTCTCAGATTTCCCTCTCATATTTCAATTCAATTCCCAAAAATAAATCATCCGTGGCGTATAGACCACCCGCAGTTTAAACCATTCAAAGTCTCACCTTATAACTGACACCGTCTTTAGAATAAGTATCAGTATTATATAAATACACAATATCGTGCGTCAGCAAGTTCCTTGAACTTCACACAGTCACCTAAAATAGATGAACGTGGCAGGGCGCTGAGACAGTTTGGTGGCTTTTAGTTTAAACACGATGCTTAGTTATTATAGAATATTATATCACACGGCATAACCAGTATCCCCTGGCTGACCATAATTCTGGCGACCCGCGATATTATCATTCAAATGGCCCAGCCTCAGTCTTAGCCTCAGTTTCAGCCTCAGCCTCAGCATCCACAAGTGGCCAATCCGGACACGCAACATTTGCGCGTCACACAAAAATAGTGCTGAGCCAACAGATCATTAGATATGCTCCTTCTTCTCGAAGGGAAGAGGAGCTGGAAACCGGTGACAAGGCCATAATTTTTATGTAAAATACACTTTATAACACTTTCAGATAAGAAACGCGCCTTGAGTTATGAAAGAAAAGTGCCATTAACACTCCATGCTGGCTAGAACGAGTTCAAATCGCAGAGTGTCGGGGCTCTTAAAACTAAACTAAATTGAATTCACATTTAAATTTATGCGCACACATTTCGGCAATGTTTTTGGCAAATAAAACAAGCTACCAACCAAAACGAACTTTGATTAAAATCAAGAAAATAGAGAATGTGGTTTTCTGGTCCGCCAATCGTAAAAGTTCAGTTGTTTTTTGTGCTCGTTCTTGATTGGCTTTTTGAATTTTAAGACTGCGTTTAGTATATATATTTACCTGATTTTTTATGATCTAATTTTAAGAGAGCTTTGTGTGCTAATGATGAACCTGAGAATGGATCAAATGTTGCCTAATTGAATTATTTCTATGCTAATTTGTGTGTTTTCCCTCTCGAAATAGATCGTTAAATGTTTGCTCTCAAGTTGTTTCTTATGGGCTTCTTGGCTCCCCATTAATATGAAAATGTGACACCTGAGAGGTAGGCAAATATATCAACTTTTGGGGACGCTTAAATGTTGTTTAATTTTGAACACTTCTTTACTTTAGTTAAAATTAATGTGTGTTTTTATTTGTGCGAAGCCTCAATGCCACTGGTTTTATTTTTTATATTCGTATTTCGCATCACTTTTGAATTCCTTTTGAGGCGGTTTTATTTCTGGCTTGTATTTCCTGGCCGCAAGATATATATGTGAGCCGACGCATTATATTTCAATAAATCACAAAAGATAAAGAATCTAAGCTAGCAGGTGCGGCGTCTAAGAGGTGCCTTAAGAGGCCTCAGAGAGGTGGGATTTAATTGGAATGAGATCCTCCAGTTTGATTTTATAAAAACAATCATTAGACTTAAGGTTTCTGCATTTTAGGCATTTAAAAATAGCTACGACTTATATTCGTGTGAGCTTAATTTGGTGTCATAATTCAAACAAAACGCTTTGCTCATAAATTAATAAATATTTATGGTTTTAGTGCTCTGCGATTTCGAAGGAATATTTAACAGGCTTAGGCAAATAAGTGTGGTGCAAAGCCAACATAAGCATTGGTTAAAGTGTATCTCCTCCACCGGATTCCAGCCACTCGAAACGGAAGTAAGAAGTTAAAAAAAAAACACATTCCAATAAATTTCGCTTGGTGTTGACAGTCGACGGCGAGTCAGACCAAAGTGTATTGATTGATTGCAACAAGGTAAAGGAAATTTGTTTGCAGATTTGTTTGACCATGTTCGTCCTTGGCTCTCTGCTCCTCCTCCTCCTCCTCCACGGAGCATGATGTTCTTCGCCACAAGAGTGTTCCCCGCATGCAAATCACTTGCTTATTTCTGTGTTAGCAGCTGCTACTACAACCTCCACCTTGGGCACAAACAAGTTCTTGGTGTCTGATATCATTGATAAGATGGCCAGGCGGATTATGTATAATGGCCAAATGCCTAAGACAATTGCGGCTGTCACTCCAACAGACCCGGTCGTCATTTGTCTTGGCCATAATATCAGCATTTAATTGGATGCGAATTCTTTGTTGCTCTCATGAATTTCTCACGTATTGTGCGATGACCAAAGCCGTAAAACAGAAGCGGATTGAAGGTGTACGAATTTTGGGCGCTAATTTAAATTAATATTATATGAGAGTAAATACTCAAAACAATGTTTTTAAATTAATTAACAAATTATGATGATTATTACTATAGAATTTATAGTTTACCCACAACATTTTCAAGTTAAATAAAATATATATTTATAAAAAAACTTAATTCTTTTAATTTCCATAACATTTATTGTTAAAATGTTGCATATATTTAAGTGGTTTAAAGTGTTCCTCAAGTTCAGAGAAATATTCAGAACATATTAAGCTAATTTTAATGTATTTTCAGTACATTTAATTAGTGAACATACTGTAAAATATAAAAATTCGTCAAAGAAAACCTCTAAACAAGTTTTGTGACTTCAAAATGTTGAGTTTCCGTTGATTATATTATTATCTATATTATAAATCATGGCATTAGTTTATTTCCCCTTCGATTGCAAAAATCCAGCCCTGTTTTTACCAAAAAAAATCACCTCATAGGCCTGTTCTTCTTTTGATTAATAACTTGACTAATAATTTGACTAATGCATTTTTAATGAAACTCCCCACCAATATGACATCATTCAAAATGGGTTCGTCCAGAGTGACGAAGTTGGCCAGAAGTTGAAATAATTACAGGCCAACAATTTTTCAACAAATTGTCAGCTTTCGAGAAGTTCCTAACGAATGTCATGAGTTACTTACAAATTCATTTCCAAGTAAAATTCATGGCTGTCATTAAACTTTGCGAGAACTGGCAAGAAACGGATGTAAATTGTATCTACGCGTATGCATCTGAGTTGTGTGACGCATCCATGAGTTCGCTTTCCTTTCACTTTAAAAACTTCTCCTTTCAACGGGGACGGAAGCCTGACATGAAAGGATTACATGGGACGGTCTCTCTCTCTCTTTTCTTAATATAAAAAATTAATTCCAGACGCAAATTAAAGAGAGACGCCCTTAAAAACCAGAAGAAGGCAGAGAAAAAAAGAAAAGTACTCTCATAGTTGATTAATTTTTAGTACACAGTAGAAATTGTAAGCGGAAATATGATCATTTTTAATTTTAATATAATACTTTAGCTTTCGAGATTTCTTAGAGAATAACCCCTGATATTAATTTGTATTAATTTATATATATTCAAGTGATATATATTATTTCTTTCTGTGCACTACGATTCAGATTGCACAAGGGCATCCGGGGCAAAGTCATTCAACTTAGGTTACATAAGCATCGATGCGTGCGTCTAAAGACGGAAACAGCTGCAGGGAATTCACTGGCATATATATATATCTGATAACTGAAGGTCATCGAATGCAACATGCAACATGGGATCAAGGGATCAAGGGACTTGCCCTGCACACCCATGACTCATCTGGCAAGAGAGGCACCATGCCGGCATTCGGCTGAGCGATTTATGGTAACGTTACCCGGCAACACATTTTGCATTCCCAAAGCCACGCATCATCCCATCTCATCAGACTTGAGTCAGAGCCATTGACTTTTGGTATTTTGTCAATACTCGGAGGCTGCTGCAACAAATTGTTTTCGGTTGTTTTCAGTTAGGCTTTCTAAATTTGGCGTTGTGCCCCAAAATGTTGCCCAGAGGTGCCCAATCGCCTCGGATTCTTCTTGTTCGCATATGATATATTAAGCTTGGGTTAAAGTTGCTTTTCCTCATATCGAACTTGACTTTTTGGGCTTGTTAAAAGCATATCTTAAATGCGATATTTCTATTTTTATATTTGATTTCTTGATAGTTTCGCCAGCTTATGAATTTGATTAACAAAAATTTAACTTGTTTTGCGACCGATGATAGCTAAAAGTTTTTGGTTTTTGTGGTTTTGTTCTCTCAAAGGTCGTTTCGAGAGACGAAAAAATCGAACAAAATGTATTGTGTGTGACTCGGTGTGGTCATAAAAATAAAGATTTGTGTGGGCTGAAAGTTCGCAAAAAAAGGAGAGAATATAATATATAAATTTATTTAAATTCACTCATCTCAAATTTGGATTAAATACAATTTAAATATATGTATTTATCCCTTTTTACACTGACTCAAGAAATGAATATATATGCACAAATGTGTTACCATTTCGCTTTTGTTTTCTTTGGTTTATGTTTAATAATTTTACTGTCAATGAAACTCTGCCAAAAATGCATTTACATATGAAGTAAAATTAAAGCAAAACGAAAAACTACCAGTTTTAAATGTTTCACTTTTGTTGGCACAGCTTGAAGCTGCGAAAAATGAAGCAAAAAAATTTAAAATCTTAATAATCATTTGAGAATGCCGAAGGCTTTTGAGGATATACCCAGATTACTAAGCGATGTCAAGGTCATTGCCGGGGACTTGAATACCCGGTAATGGAGAAGGAATTTCAAGAATGCATTCCATTTACTTTGTTTTAGTAAGTCTATTAATAATTAATGTGCTCACGATAATCCCAGATTAATATAGCCTTTGGCATATATTTTTGAAATTTATATTTCTTAAGTTTTAACTAAGCCCACGTAGACATACTATATTTTATAAAGAGCCCCCAGCAGGGTTCGATTTTTGCATGCTGAGCCAAAATTCGATTTCATAAGAATGCTCTATATAGGGGTAACATCGAATGTGTTTAAAATTAATAAATAAATATAAAAAAATTGCAAATATAATATATTTATAATTATATATTTATATATAACATTTTTATGTATAAAACGAGTTTTGTCAGATCACTCTTGGATCATATTTATCGCTTTAAATTTTAAAAGTAAATAAAATAATACAACTTTCTTCTTTGTTCAGTTAAATTCTTGCCACAAAAGCTTTTTTTTATTTCATTTCTCTGCGTTGTTTTCTCCTCGATTTTAAAGAGCATTTAATGTTCGTTTCATTTTCTCTGATTTTATTTTCGTTTTTATAGTCGAAAATACATTGTACATTGTCTTCATTCCGTGGGTTTCGCCTTGACTTAAGCATTGCCATTAAATTCATCCTGTTTTATGCCCAAAAGCGAAATAAGAAGCTGATGATTATTTTCTGTGTCAATTGCTGACTTCAAGAGCAAACCAAGTTTCTGTATAAAACTGAAATCGCTTCCCCATTTTTTTTTCGTTGCAATTTAATCCGCAAAAATGCGCCTTAAATGTCATCAGATCTTTGAGAAATAAATGCAACAAATATACAATATAGTATTTGATATGTTTTTTGTGTGATTTTGCCTAAGCGGATCATCAAACGGAAGCGTGTTGCAATTAAATGAAAATAAAGGTGTCTAAATTATGGCAAACGGATTGGCAGCGATTTCCTATCCGACATGAGCTCAGAGATTAATTTCTTGGCTACCGTGTGAGTTCATTTCAAGATTTAGATATATTTAAATTCTGTCTCATTTGTGATCAATAGCCAAAAGATTTATTTTAATTATGGCTACCTAATACACAGGAAGAAAAATGTGTATATACGGAAATCAAGAGCTTTAATTAAATCAATAAAACAATAATAAAATACTTTTTAGCAACAACAAAAAAAAGCCAAAAGACGGGAGCCAGCAAAAAAAGAAATCGTGAGGAAAAAAGCAACAATCTATCTAGCTATGCATATATCTAAAATATCACTCTGCGATTAACGATTAAATTAAATCAAAATAAACACGAAAAACTCGAATTTTCAATTAAAAACTTAAAAAATGTTCTCTATGGACAAACAAACACAGAAAACAATAAAACATAAAAGAGAATAAATAACATGAAGGGGCAAGAAAAAAACAAAAAAAAAATCAATCTTTAAATATTAATGAACCCCCCAAAAGAACCTGAAAGTGAACTGAAATTCTTGAGACACGCAAGCAGATCCTAGACGAGATCAAGATCCAAATCGAGATCTTGGAGAGCGAGTCCGCGGAGAGTGCTCAATTTATCAAGTATACGACCTGTGGTCCGGGCCCAGCTCATCTCTCCGCTTGGCGCTTGGCCAAATAAATTAACGTATCCAGCGAAAAAGCGTGCATAAAAAATAATACAAAACAACAAAAAAATCAAACTTGTTCCCACTCACACACACTCACGCACCTCTGTCACCTGAGTAGGTGTGCGTGCCTTGCTGGGTGTGTGTTTGTGTGTGTATGCGCTGGTTGCTCTCAAGTCTCAAAATTCGATTTTAGTTTTTCAGTTTTGTTCGTGTTCATTTTTTTGTTCGCCTTTTTGTCTCGCGTCTGCCTCTGTTTATATGGCAAAGACGCGATGCGTTCATCTTCAGTTCGTCCACATCGGTCACCACGGTATGAGCTCTAGTTTAGGCTCCTAAAAGTAAATACTTACTACTAAAAACCACTCACCAGTGATCCACTACATATGGAAATCCACCGAACTGTACTAATTGCAAGGATAAATAAGACGGAATTCTCGACAAATTCTTGCTTTCGTGTGAAAACTGTGCCTGAGAAAATAGATTAATGCTTACAAACATTTTCTTCTTTTTCAAGATTGGAAATTGGATAACTGAGTTTATTCCATTGTAAAATTTAAAATACCTAAATATTTACTGGCGTTCCTTGTGTCAAAAAAACCGTAAAATTCGTTGCAAAATGGCGCGTGCAGCATTATGCATGGTAAGTTGGTATCAAAAAACAATTAAATATTTGAAAATTTTAAGAAAATTAAGTAAAAATTACCAATTAAAAAATATAATTCAATATTAAACTGCTTAGAAGCTGTTTTATATTTTATTTTGTATTGAAAAGAAACTTATTTTTATTCAGCTTAAGTTTTGCTGATACCAAGGGTCTCCTCAAATCTCTCTCATATTTCCTTAAATTGAAATATTATTTCATTTCTTCTATTTTGTAATAATTTGGAGACACGAAGAGCATTTAGCTTAGTGCTAATAATAATGTCAAACATGAAATACAAATAAATACGCGAGAAATACTTCAAAACGAACAATAAATGCATGGCAACCAGGTTTGAAGGCTTCGAAGAGCCATAGAATTATCTGTGTAGAGCTCATAACCAATAATAGATGAACGATTTTTAACGAGCGTTAACAAGTCCGGGTCAAATTGCAACTATTTTGGTTTACTTTTTGTTCGAATCTATTGACTAAATATAAGTTTCTAGCCAGCAACTTTGTAATAATAGTATAATAGTAATAGTAAGCGACCGGCATTTTCTGGGCAAATAAATACACAACTACCGGCAATTTCGTAACGATTGTAGATACTCCTTCTGTTTGCTTAACGCGCACAACGCAAAAAGCAGCGTCTTGCCCAGTTTTTTTGTGGCTTACTGCTTTTTTGTCCGCTGAATTTGTATTATTGTTGTCATTTGAAATCCAATCGATATTCGTAATTGTGTTGTTTTAGTCAAAGTATTTAGAAGACGAGTCAACGGGAAAAAATGTGGTAGCAACGGGTGAAAAACGTTAACAATTTTGTTGTTTAACAAATAAAGATGGTGGAGAGAGTTGAGTTTTTTGTATAAATGACTTGAAATTATTGCGGATTTCATATGCAAATTTCGTTGTATCATTTGTAAATTTATTTTTTGGTTTTTTTGCCTAGATCCGTTTCTGCGAAAGTCAAAGTTAAATTATGAGTCAAGGATTCGCTTCATTAGGAAAGACTATCGCATTAGAGTGTTAATTTGATTATGGGGCCCCAAGAGAAGATTCTTAGATAATACTCAACCCAAGCTGTTAATTGTGTTCAGGCTATAAATTTCGCAAAAAAATTGGTTTTTTTAAGGTGCCATAATGATGCTCTTAGTGAGCTGCGATATCATCTCGTTTCGGGCTAGAAAAAATTGCTTTTGTCTCAGGTTTTGTCACCTGCCAAACGCTCTGTGGCTTTGACCCCTTCTTCCCCCCGTTGAGGTTAAGCTTTTGGGTTTGGTATTTATCACGATGACGGCCGGCGGCCTAAGCCGCCGCTCTGTTCTGGCCAAGAAGATATCTCTTCCAGACACGTACAACAGAAAAATATACAAAAAAGGGAGGAAAAGACCCAAGTTGGGGGCAAGAAATATTGTTAATGCCTCGCGGCAACCGTTGACAGGGCATCTCATCTTTCCCCACAATTCTCCTTTTTTATTATAAATTTTTGTTCTTTACTCTGGTTGTGCGGAATTTTAAAGAGTGCTTGGAATTTTCTGGCTGCAATCTGGGCAGATTTAATCGCTTGTTCAACGGCCAAGTTGGTGTCGTAAAATGGAGTAGCAAAAGTCGAGATTTGCATGACAAACAGCTTGGCTTCAGCCTCTAGGCAATTGAAATAAATTAAGGCATTTATAAGGCTGTAAAAATAGAGCGAATAAGCGTGTCCATTGCATAGTTTAGCGTTTACAGTTAAGAAAATTTAGGAAATTGGGTTAGAGTTACAACGATTTAAAGGTCAAAAACATTTGTAAGCCAATGTTCTTGAACCCTTAAATTAGCAAAAACTATTTCCTAGGGCATAACCAGACCTATTACCTAAGAGTTCATGGAACTTTTCCCAAACCCATTCACTTTTATGGCTCATCAATTTTTCTATTCTTTCTACTCCTCACTTTGACTTTCGATATTTGGTTTTAAGGCTTTTCGTTCCCCGTTTCGCATTAATTTATTTATAATACAAAATCCATAGAGAAATACAATATATCTAAAAGACAAAATCTAGAAATGCAAATTAGAGGCTTGATCGCCTGTCAGCGATTAGGAGAGACAATACTTTATTGGCAGCGATGGAGGAAGTCTTTGGGTCTGGTTTAAATAAAAACGAAAACGCTATGCCAAAAGCATTCAAGCCAAATGCCAAAAGTTGAAAGTAAAAGTTTTTTTTAAAAGTCCGTCCCAAAAATATGATGTCACGCGGCGGCCAGAGCCAACGGTTTATTTTTTAATTGCATTCATAAATCAGAACAAGTCGAGTGGAAGTTCACTGACAGCCAGTTTAATGAGCCACAGTTTCGTCGGACAAATTCCCAGCTTTTGTATGCGATCAAGCACCTGACTAATTCCTTTTGCCCAAAATGACCATCGATGAGGAATGAACTCATTAGCACGGTTCTGCTCTAAAATAACAAATTCTAGATGTGGCGCTAATTAAAGCAGCGTCTGGATTAACTGGAAAATCCAAAAGAGCCCAAAAAGGCCAAAGCCCATAGCTGGTCAGACCCGTTTCGAGAGATCATATCGAACGAATCGTATCGAATCGAAGAGTTCTAATAACTTTTATCTTTCGACGGGACTTGTTGCCAGGTAAACTCTATATATGAATGTCTGTCTGACATTTTGACCATCATCGTTGCGACTGCATTTGGAAACACTGACGAATTTCACAATTCCCCCAAAAAACAGAGGTGCGTTTGGAAAAGAAATTTCACAATTCACCGAAAACTGCATCCCACAAGAAACAAGGGATAAAGATGTCATCGATTAAGGTCGTTGCATTTTAATTCGATTTATCAAAAAATAATAAAAGAAAACAAGATGTGTTTTTTCTTGTGTTCAATTCAAGAGATACGAGCCGACCTTGAAAAGTATAAATACTTGGGGGAAAAAAGTTTCGCTTCGGCCAGCCAACCGCCAAAGGGCAAAAGCAGTCAAGAGACTCCCAGCGAAAAGTGCGGGGATATGACTAAACTGGTTTGCTGGTGCCGATGATGATTATGATTATGATTAAGTTGATCATGAGTAGAGGTTGCTTGTATCTCGAAGTCATGTAAAACAGCCAAAAGATACAAGCCTCTTGTGCGTGCGAATAAGTCGATTAATAAATGGTGTTTTTTCGCCAGCTTCGAGTTATGCAAAAATGTTCAAGATTCATTGGCTCATTGTGCATACTACTCACTACTCACTACTCAGTACTCACTGAAGAACGCATGCGAGATGGTTCTCAAGGCGGAGTTACGCTTTTTTTGGGTCACCGCGACAGCCGCCATTCGGCGTGGATGATCTATGCGACTTGGAATTGATTTACTGCATCTGCAACTCGCACTCCTCACACTGTGCCTGATGGCTGACACCTCTCATACTCAGTTGGTATTCATATTTGTGGCCCACATTTGTTAGTTGGCCTTTTGTGTTTAATTGATTGGCAATTGATTTTTGGCGGCTTTGTGGCAGCTCAAAAGCGGGCTTGGCCTGCCCCCCTTCACTCAATTAAAGAGTTTAATTACGCACAACAAATTAATTTGTTAACCCAGTTTTGAAATCAGGGTGAAGTTGGTTTTTTGGTTAGTAAATATGTAGAAATTAATTCAAAGAAATTTTAGAAGCAATATAAACCAAGAAGTATATAAAATTCTTTACAAAATTAAACCTTTTTGTCAGCTAATATATCTAAAAAATATGTAAAAACTTAAATTCCATCTTCAAGGAATTTTTTTCAACTTATAAATGTACAAAAAATATTACTTTCCAAGTACAGTTCCTAGAATCTTAAAATCTTTGAGGACTTCAATTCAGAAAGTTGTTTTCCAGCAATTTCTGATCAATTTTGTTGGTTCGATGACTACTTCCCTGGAATTTGAGTGCCTCCATTTCCTTTATTGACTGTCTATAAGCTCTTTTCCGAAAATTTTCCAAGAAAAATAAGCCACTTGACATTAATCAATCCATTAGTGACTACAGTTTTCCTAAAGTTGAACAAAAAAGGAAAAAGAATTTCAACAATATGCTAGTTTCCCATGACTTGAAGACAAAGTTTTTGACTTCAAATGAAATCATAACGTAAAAATCAATAATCGCTGAAAACAATGAAAAACTTTTGTAATATTTAACCAGGCGGTTTTTCCACAAACAACCAATTTCATTCCCCCATTAAGAAAAAAACTGTAGAAAAATACCTTTTTTGGTTATGAAAAACTTGCCCGGGGGCCATAATGTCAATGTGGGTGAGAGATGGAAACGACCTCCGTTGTCAGCAGCTGCTGCTGGATATATCATGGCATAATAAATTAATATTAAATAATTTATTTTTTTATGGGCTCTGGGATTTTTTCATAATTTATTTAACTATTGACTAGTGGCGGGAGTTTTTGGAGCATAGCCAAGACTCTAAACTCGGCGATATGCCAATCAAAAGACAGTAGTTGTCCATCGAGCCAAGATATAGTAGCTGGCGATTTGCATTATGGAGATTTCATATTTTTGTCTTTGATGGCCACGATAGGCAAATAAATTGGTTTTATGTGAAATTCATTTGTTTTGTCGCCGCAGCTTTGGTTTCCTTCACATGGTTCGATTTCCATTTTGTTTGCACCCACAAAAAAAAAGAAATAGCAAAAAAGAAACTGAACAAAATATCCAAAATATTATTGACCTTATCGTTGCTATTGAGCATTGGAATCTATAGCGGGTGTTAACCATTGTTTCTCATTTAATTACTGCAATCCCTCCTTAACCTTTAAGCCAAACACACCTTTGCCGAATCGATTTGAGCCTCAATTTGGGCTCGAAGAGATCTATCAAACCGTAAATTTGATGAATTTATTATTTAACATAATGCGAAGGTCATTTTCCACACCTTCAGCCGCTTCCCTACACTTTGGCGACATATTTAGGAAATATGACTCGATTATATGTATATGAATTGTATATTAGGATGTGGTTAGTATAGTATAAATTTCCTAAAAGAACTCGTTTTCACACAAGGAAGTCTTGGCAATGCCGGAACTTGGCTTGATTATATTAACTCTATAAGCAATTTATGCAAATTAGCAAACAAAAGCAATTTCATAATCTCAAATATTAAGGCGGAGATCTTCTCTTTGGTTTAAAACAAAAAAAAAAAAAAATACGAGAAGATTATGTGGAACAGACACAGTTGAGTGGCTGAAAGAAATAAGTAATCGATTTGCAGCTGCCACTCAGAATGCCGACAAGTGCATTTAGAACTAAGCTAATTGTCCATTACTGTCAAGTGGATGCCAACTGGTTTTTCTTCGACATTTTCGCAAAGTCTGTGACAAATCTTGGGAAATTAGCATCCACGAGAAAAAAAGAAACATTCAGGCAAACTTAAAGATAAAAAACCCCCCCAAGATTTGACAAGAATGTGCTGTGATTTGATTATTATGCCTTTGACATTTTGGCAAGCATTTTTTTGGAACGGTTTTTGGTGAACGGTTTTTACTCTTTGCTTTGGCAACGAATCGAACCGGATCTAAATGGCTGCTGATTTGCTCGGGCCGAAAAACGAGCTCAAACTTCCAAGTCTTGACTCATCTGCTCATGCAAATTGAGCAAAGTCGAGTCAAGACTTAAATTTAAAAATCGTTTTTTTTTCGGGTAGAGACAGAGGCAGAGGCGTGCCTTGCATGTGACAAATCTTTTCGACAGCTTGAACATAGTGTATTCATTAATAATCATTCATTTGTCTTCTATTTCAGGCCATCGCTTGCATCTTCTTGGTGCAATGCGTTTACTCTCAGAAATATGATTCTGAGAACCGTCGTTTGATCCTCGACATCAACGACCAAAAGACAACGAATCAGCAATACTATTCGTCAAACTTTGACACAAGTAAGTGAACCCGTTTTGCAATTTTTACTACTCCTCTCTATCTAAGCCGCTTGAATCCATTCTAAAGAAAATAAAAACATACAAATAAAACTTAAAACCCAAATCCATTAACTATGTAAAATTGTGTTCATATCGTAGATATGATAGATCCCCATCCATGCAGTTAGTTAGTCCTTGTTATTTTTTTTGTTTAAGTAGCTAAAAATTGGCAAACAAATTGTTATTGTTATCGTAGTTGTTAGTAGTAATAGTACCTTAGTCGTAAGTATTTGTACTATCCCCCTCCCCTTAAAAAACACTCAAACTTTGATAGTTCCAACCGACTTACATTCATTAATCAATACTCCAAATCGAAACTGTAGAACCTCCTTCTATATATTTATATATATATATAAACATTTATATATACCTTCGTAGCAGCTTACTAAACTCACCCAGTAGAAACCGTAGTCTGCGTCGTAGCTATACTCAAATTGTAAATATATATACACGCTCAATCAAATCAAATCAATCAAATCATTTACCTCTCTCTATATCTCTCTTATTCTATGCTACTTTCTTCTCCTACTCCTTCTACATACGAATATTTTATACACTTCCTTCAACAGTTTTATGTAGGCCAAAAGGTCAACATGAAACCTCTTTTAAAAATGCTTCGCATACTCATAACTCTACCTCACCACCTCGAAATTGATTACTCTCAAATTAAAACCAGTTAAAAAAAAATATGATAATAAAAAAGAACTCCCCGCCC
This sequence comes from Drosophila bunnanda, assembly GCA_035046265.1. Taxonomy (NCBI): domain Eukaryota; kingdom Metazoa; phylum Arthropoda; class Insecta; order Diptera; family Drosophilidae; genus Drosophila; species Drosophila bunnanda. The sequence goes on from JAWNOB010000075.1 coordinate 15,126,789, forward strand.
CCCAAAAAACAACACACACAACAAAACACCAACATTTTCCTTCAACGAAATATCATCTGATTTAGGCTCTTTGTGAAACTACTTTCAGTTACAGCGCCCTTTAAGAGATGTTAGTTCAGAGTCAAAGTTAGTCCAGAGTCTTAGGGTTCATATATATTTATGCATATATGTGAGCACACACCATTTTCAGGTCCTCAAAGCACTCCTCCAAGCAAACCACACAAAATCACGCAAAAAACCAAACTACAACCAAAAACGTTATACTCTAAACATTACCTACTCTTTCAAAACCAAATCGAAAACCAAAACAACCCAAAAACCAAACCCAAAACAACACCAAACCAAAACGATTCGAACATGATCATCATCATCCCACCCAAAAGACGCCTATCGGTATGGCTACGATGTCGGCAAGACCGGCAACTTCCATCACGAGACCCGTGGTCCTGATGGCGTCACCTATGGCTGCTACGGTCTCATCGATCCCTACCACCTGCTCCGGGCAACACACTATGTGGCCGATGCCCACGGCTACCGCACCGTGGAGCCGGAGAAGCCAGTGGAGACCTTCCCGCCCCATCTGTACAAGGAGACCGCCGGCGGACCCTCGGAGCCAGGCATCCTGCTCCAGTGGCATGAACTCTACTTCCCCATTGGATGTGGCAAGTTCGCAAATGGAGCCCAACATGGTGTTCCCTACTTCATTGGAGATGTAAGAGGATAGCGGCAGAAGTCCCCAGGAGGAGGGTCCTAATCGTTTTCTGGAATTGTGATTAAAGAAAGGCAAATTGAAAGGAGGTTTAGGTTGAAATCTTAATTATGCTTCAGCATAATAGTTTTTAAATTTTTAATACATGATTTACATTGCTATATTTATTTAAATTAAGGTTAATGAAAGATCTTCAGATAGATATTGATAAAAATAGGAAAAGTCTAATTTGTCTTGCATAAAATATAAAGAATCTGCCATTAAATGAATAATTTCCGAATTAATAGAATATGGAAGATGCTCTCTAAATTTATTAAACTATAGAAACTATTTAAAAAGAATATAGCATTGGCTATAGAAAGCTCCTAGCCTAGACTTGCCTTTCGGTTAACTAAATTCCTGAAAACGATCTGGAAAACCCTCCCACCCGGAGGGAAGCTCACTTCTGACTAGCAATATTTTGCAGTACAAGGCCAAGGAGGGTAGCAACGATGCGATACCATCGTTCTCCGTCAACATTCCCGTCCTGAAGGGCTCCGACCAGAAGAGTCTGCCCATTCACAAGCCCACGGGTCCGATAGTGCCCCAGGGTACGGGCATCTTTGGCACAGACAAGGGACACAGCGATCACAGCCATCCTGGGGATCAGGCGCCGTCCTTCCATTCGGTGAATACCCTGCTTCCAGGCAGCAACAGTGAGCACTCCACACCGTCCGGCGGCTATCCCGCGATTGCAGTGTTTGTGTTCTTTTAGATGATGGCCAGTACGTGCCGGATAACAATCCTTACCAGCATGTGGTGGGACCCAATGGCGGCAACGGAGGCAGCGGGTCAGGCGGCGGCTTCGGTGGAAACGGAGGAGTTGGCGGCTTCGGTCCCAATGGACCAAATGGTCCCAACGGACCGAATGGACCCAAGGGACCGTTTGGTCCACCGGGACCACCGGGTCCGATCGGCGCGGGAGGAGGAGCCTCAGGAAAACCGGTCTACAGGGATGGCGATCGGACTGGCACTGGCAGCGGTTCCGGAATCGGTTCCGGCGATCGCTATACCACCGGCAATGGCGGTGCATCCGGTTCCGGTGATCGTTATACCACCGGAAACGGCGGCGCCTTCGGCGGTGGCGATCGCACGGGCACGGGTAGCGGTTCCGGAATCGGCGCCGGTGGCCAGTATCGGCCAGGCAATGAGGGAACCTACACGAGCACCTACACGCACACAGAGACCGGTTTTCCTGGGGCCATCGCATATCAAGCAGGTTAGCCCTCCAACGATTTCCTACGAATTATTGGAGAGCAAAATTTGAACGAGCTGCGACCGTAAATGGATGTAAAAAATAAAGGTGGACGTGAATGGGAGCGGATGTAGAGTGCCAATCGCAGGTTTTAAATTCCACCAAAAACATCGAGTTAATTCTCACCATGCGACTGTGCGTGAAATCAGTTCGTTCAAATTTTCCTCTTCAAGGCTTTCCTTCTAGTTGTAAGAGTGTTTTTTTGCTAAATTATTTCGTATGTCTCTTTTTACTATAAATTACTTTTTAATTTTTAAACTTATTTTAAGGATCTTTCGTTTATTTTCAGCCAAGAAACCAAACCCTAAAAGCACCATTTATTTTGCAAAAAAAAAAAAGTTCCAAGAGAACATTTACACACACAAAATACACACACACACACACCTATATAAGTCAGGCAATTTTAGGGCAGGATTTGTTTTTAGATTTTTAGTTATCCTTTATCCAGAGCACCTCTCCCAAGAGCGCACAATCCCAATATATACCTCTTTCTCTATATATATTTATATCCTCACTTTCTATACTTTCTGCACCAAAAAAGTTATCGAATGAAAATTTAATCGAACCCTATCACAATTATCGATTTTTAATTTTCTGAGCATGTCCGAGATCAGCGTTATATCACTCATTTGCTTGCACCAATTCCACAAACACACACACACACCCCACAAGTACACCCTACACCCACACACTCCATATTACTATTGTAAAAAATAATTACACACAGCACATGAAAATGTAAAAAAAAATACCCGCTTGAGCAATGACTATTAACCAATTCTATAACTGCCACTAACAATTATTATCTGTGACTTATGATTTATGATTTGTGTTCGGTTTTCGGTATATACTATATATATATATTCCTCCTGATTCCCGTAACCCCCCAGATCCATAGTTTGAAACTAACAATCCATTCTACTTGTTTGCTTTGTTGTTATGATTTTATGTCCTGGTGCTGGCCTAGAATGTATTAATTAGTACAATTAATTAGTTATGTAGATCAGATTTAGATGATTAAAAAAAAACATTGTAGTAATTAAAAGTAATTATTAAACAAACTCTGTTTGTAGTTAGATCGTAGACAGTATCTAGTTAAATTGTGAGCATGTGAAAAGTTCTGCCTTTTTTTTCAATGCAACTTTACTAATCGATATATATTTCTATAATCTTCAAATCTTCCCTCTAGATAACGGTAAATATGTTGACCATGGTAACGATGGACGCTATAGAGGTGAGTTATCCTTCGGAGAACCTTCCGTAAAGGATTTTTTGGTATATAGACAGGAGTATACTCATGATTGTCTTTGCTATGATTGCAGGTATTAACGATGGCAAATATTATCACGATGATTCTGGCAAATATGTGCACGTTGAAGGCCCCACTGGTCCACCGGCACCCCCATATGTCCATGTTGTTGGACCCGAGGGCGGATTCGGCGGCGAAGGCGGCAGGGGAGACGGCGGCGGTGTAGGCCCAGGCGGCCCAGGCGGTCCCAAGGGACCTGGCGGTAAGTTATAGCCAAAGAATATATCTAATACAAGTACATAAAATATGCACAAATGATGCTGTTTTACACACACGGGAGATATATATTGATTTTGTCATTATATTTGTAGGCCCCAAGGGACCCAACGGACCCCCAGGACCTCCCGGCCCACCCGGCCCACCAGGTAAGTATCTAAGACTCAGCAAGGTCATTGAGGTTCCTTACCCCACAGTTTAACAAACTGAATTTCGATTAACCAGGACCTCCCGGACCCAAGGGACCCACCAAGCCCGGACCTAAGGGTGAGTTCATATAATAAATTTACAAAAACAAATCGGAATAATAATTTCTTTTACCCATATCGCAGGACCCTTCGGACCTCCCGGCCCACCCGGACCACCTGGACCCACTCGCCCTGGCCCATACGGACCACCCGGACCTCCCGGACCCACTCGTCCCGGCCCACCAGGACCACCTGGACCCACTCGTCCCGGCCCACCAGGACCACCGGGCCCAACTCGTCCCGGACCACCAGGACCAACTCGCCCAGGACCACCGGCACCACCAAATGATCCCCGTTATTCGGACAAGGAGACACCTGGCTACCTGCCACCAGACCAACCGGGTAAAATCTCGAAACCACCAGCACCGCCATCCCACTCACAAGTCATTGCCATTGAGCCACCAACAATTAAGCCAGTTTTTAAGCCGAATTACGAACACAACAATGATTATGTGCATAAGCAGGTGCCCGTAACGACAAAGCCACCACTAACCTATATTCCACCTTCTTTCCCTCCCAATACACCAAAACCCTATGTTCCCGCTCCCGTTCCCGTTCCGCCATCCCAAAAAATAACCACCACCACGACGATTGTACAGCCAAAGGTCCCGGCTATCACTATTAAGAAGGATACGCCAGTTAAGAGCGTTACGCCACCGCCAGTGACAACGGGTAATATTGAAAACCATACGTACCTACCACCGCCACCGCCGACGCCCAAATACGTGACCAAGACCTCGACTCCGACTCCCATTTCGATACCGATCCAATACACGCCCTCGACACCGAGACCCTTCGAGAAGGTGAACACTGCACCGCCTCAGATCCAATACCATACGCCGCAGGTGCCACCGGTGCCTGGGTATACTGTGACCAAGACACCGACTGCTCCACCGACTTATAGACCACAACCTTACGTCGAATCGAAAGTAACGCCTCGTCCCTCTCCACCATTGCATGTGCCGTCGATCAGCGATCAGTCCTGTGTGTGTAACGCCGATAAGACGCACTCATCAAGAAACACCCTTACCTCCACCACTAGCACCACTAGCACCACCACGAACTCCTATCCCAATCCCGCCTCTGTTGACTTTAACAAACAATTCTCCGGCTTCAACGGACAAGCGAACTTCGGCAGCATAATAAACGCCATGTCACTAACCCAACTGCCCGTGATACCCCAAGCGCCCGGACAGCCGGCCTTCTATCCGCCGGACAAGATCCCCAAGGGGGCTGTCATTGCTCTGATGCCCGTGGTGATCCTGCCGCAGGAGTATTATTCCAACTGCGAGGAGAACTCCGTCTATCAACACTCGAACATCGATCCCTTCCCGCTGGGCGTTCAGCCGGCATCCTTCAGCCTCCACTCTGTGCTCACGGGTTCGGCACCGAAGGATCAGTGCATGTGCCCCTGCTCCTGCACCCAGAATCTGCCGAGTAGGCTGCACAAGAAGCGTGAGGCCAGCGATGCTGAGGCTCCGGAGGAGGTCAAGGTTGCCGAACCCGCGGCATCTGAGAAGGTGGAAGTCAAGGTTGAGCCCGTAGCAGCCGCCTCTGAGGAAGTAAAGATCTCTGCCTCCGAGGAGACCAAGGTAAAGGCTGAACCTGTGGCCGCAGCCTCTGAGGAGGTTAAGATCGCTGCCGTAGCAGCCCCCGAGGAGACCAAGGTTAAGGCTGAGCCCGTTGCAGCAGCCTCTGAAGAGGTCAAGGCACAGGTTGAGCCCAAGCCGGCGGCCTCTGAGGAGGTGAAGGTCCAGGTTGAACCCGTGGCAGCACCCTCCGAGGAGGTCAAGGCACAGGTTGAGCCGGATGAGATCAAAATACTGGCCGACCCCAAGCCAGAAATCAAGGCGACTAGCGAGACGAACTAAGACAAGGACTACGAAAAAACAACTTCCAACCAACCAATACCCTTCCCAGATCCCGCTTTATCCAATCCCAACCTCGATCCTACCTCCCAAAAAAACAAAACTAAACCTAGTCGTAAGTGTTTTTAGTATCTGCCAGGCAGGGCCAACCAGCATTTAAGATGGGTAAATCGACGGAGAGCCCGGGTTATGTGTTCGCTTTCTTGTGTTATTTGAATTTCAATGATTTTCTAAATGCACTCCAGACCGCCTGTCCACGACGAGTATATATATATCTATATAATATAAATCGGCGCTCTCTATGTATAATTCCTTTAAATTCTATATGTGTAATCAAAAACGCTTACCCTTCCTTGAGAGCACTGAGAATTTGGCAAAAAGAGAAAATTGTTTGTGACATGTTGTTTATTATGCATTTGTGTATGCCTTTTATTTTTTATGATTTCGTTCAGTTTTATTTCTTTATGATTTCTTTATCGACTTTAGTTCTTAGTTTATTTAATGTCTACTCTAATAATGATTGAGACGGAATATTGAATTGTTATGTCAAGAGAGAAATATTGAAATTAAATAAAAATTAAGAAAAACACGCTGTTTGTTTTCTTGGGTTGGATGCCTTAATGGCGGAAATTGGGATAATATCTATTAAATAAACTTTACAAAATCTAAAATCTTTTGTGATTTTAAATTTTCTATCCGGATGTACTTATAGTGACTGACAGGAAATGTTGGTATATTATAACTAGGTGAGCTTTGCAGCGTTTTCCCAATGAGGGAAGACTTATCCTTATTTTCTATATTCATTGAGGTGTAAATCCTTGAATTCCGATTATGAGCGAGGGATATTTATGATTATCGAAGATATATCCCTTTATACTGTGGTTTTTATCAATATACTACATTTTTCTTTATATAAAAATATGCTATAGATCTGAAGAATGGGAAATACGATGACAGAATGAGGCCAGTTAAGGGACTGCCTTAATGAATAGTCTCTTATTTATTGAAAATTAAATAAATAAATAAATTAAATATAAATTTTTGACAAATTTGGTTTGGTTATTAAATAAAGCCTTGCCAGTAGCGCCCCAAACGACAATTTGTATTTTAATTTACTTAAAGCCATGCATTAGTTAAGCCTAATATTATACTATACTATATACTTTATTATGGGTACAAGTAAGGCAAAATACACCTGTTTTGTTTTCAGTTCACTTTAAAATGTAGCATCATTGTTTTAATTGAAACCTTTCGCTCTTCTTTGAATCTTTAAATAATATTTGAACTGCGACCTAATTTAAATTTATTTCATTTCTTGGAAACCTATTACTTGCCGTTCCCTCAAAATGTAACCTCAACAGGCGCAAACCCTGTGTTTTTCATTCCAGGAATCCAGGCCAATTTGAAAATTAAATCTTTATAAAAATATAAGTGAAAATGATGTTAATGATGACTTGTGTATACCGCAATCGTTGACGCCCGACAAGGACTAATGGTCAATCAGGGTATATAAGACACAAGTTTTAGAGGAAGTAAATATTAAATAAGAATGAAAGTTTTTGTTTTTATATTAATCTGAGAAAGTGACTGGCAGATGGGGTCCATTAAAGACCATCAAGGGATAATATTATATTCTGTAGGGTTCGATGTGGTCGAGTTCCCTTTTTCCTAGCTTCATCTGGTGTTCATTGTGCGTAAAATGCTTTGCGACGACATGAAATATCTCCCAACGAAATTTCCCACTCCCTAGAATCCGCTCGACTCCGCTCTCCTTTTTCTATTTGGAGTGGTATTCAATGCAGGAAAATTTGAGGAAAATTCCAGCTAGGCTCCTTGGTTCCTTGGCAGTCAATAGACGTACATAACGAGGGAGGAGCGAAGCCAAAAGTGAAATGGAGACCTTTGTTTATTTTTTGTTATTCTACTGTTTTGCTTCAATGTTATTTCGATATGAAGGCAACTACTACATAATGGAATTCATGCCAACCAAAATGCCTTTAATGTTCGAAGGGCCTGGCAAATATTCGCCTAGGGTGTAACGTAGCAGGTATTTCAATGACATTTATTTAATTATTTAGGCCTACATACATATTCGTGGAAAAATGAAGTTCAACTTAAGAAAACAAGAACACCTGTCAATTATGATTTCAGTTTAAGCAATTTAATTATAGTTTTATTTAACTTAATAAGAAAAGTCAGTTTCCATATATGGTGGAAAAATAATTATATGAAAATAATTTATTCCATGAAGTAATTTTAAACTATGAACGTGTAATTCCTACAAAGATGAAACCATTTAGGTCTGTAACCATTGCACCTTGAGAGAGCCTAACCCAGTTTTTATTTTTTGGGTAATATTTTACAACTTTGTCAAGTCAATAACTAAAGAGTTACAATATAACCGCATATGCCGCCAAATACCCAACACTTTTCACACATTGTATCTTTTTCTTTCTCAGCTGTGAACTCTTTGGTTAGTTTAGGCCTTATAGGTGGAGGTCAAAATACGGGTGAAGACAAATATGCTTTCAGATAATTTCGAAAATCTTCCTAGTCACCGTCGCGAACTGTAATTTTATGAATGAATTTACAACCGCTCAAGGTCTTCACGCAGTTATGGAATATATATATTCCTCGTTCTATACGCGATTACCGGCTATTATGCAACAGAACAAAGTTAACAAAAAGCCACAACAAAAAGTCAAAAAAAGTAAATATTTGTTCAACAAACTTTCTGTGGATAATTGGAATTAAAGATATACTAAGCAAGCACGACCCAGTACTCTCTCATTCATGGCGGCCCGGCGGTAAAACTTGAAAGAAATGCGATCTGTGAACTTTGGGTAAATATTAAATGGTTCCAACTGGGCGGTGTTTTTTGCCGTCTTTGTATTGCATTTGTATTTCTTTCTGGTTTCGGTTTTGCTATTTGTATTTGCCAAAGTTTCAAAGAAGGCAAATAGCTAGAAAAAAAAAATTAAACTCAGCTCACGCACCGGCAAGTTGGGGCATTTATTTTGTCACCTGCCTCACAAAATTGTGAGTATTACTCGCATTATTAATAATAATGCATAATCGGTGGCAGCCAAAGGTCTTATAGAACTCTCGTAGAACTCTTTAGGGCTGGATTCTCACCTCACCTGCGAAGCTGAAGTTTCGCTATGCCACCTGGGCGTATGAGTAATAAAGCTGAGCTCGACTCTCCAGTGGAGATACAAAAAAGTGCGACAAAGTGCGAGAGTGGGAGGCTTTGTTTTGTTTTGTTTAAGGTTTTTTGTTTTTGTTTTATTTTGTTTGGTTTGTTTCGACGGCGACAGCGACTTCAAGTTGAGCGTAGCAACTCAGCCGGAAAATGAAAAATATAAATTGGCCTCTCGCCTGAGAAACAGAATTATTTAACGTCCAACAACCGTGCCAAGCAGTTGTCTTGGTTTCCAAAGCCCTCTGTGTCGTCTCCTGATAAGTTTTCATCGGTGTTTCCCTCTGATTGTTTCCTTTTCTTAAAATAGTAAAGACAGTCAGTCAGGCACCATGTTCATCAAGCTATTTATGCTAATGGTGAGTGCTCAGAAAGGTATCTTGATGTCTTGATACACAATAACGAGAGCGCTTATTCCAGCTGGCAGTGACCGGAGCCTGGAGTGCCGTCCTACCAGAGAATCATCAGGTGGCAACAACGGCGGCCAGGACAACGACAGGTGACTTGGCCACCGCCGAGACTTCAGCCAAGTGTGAGTATTAGGGGGGATTATTGCGATTAAGATATAGGAAAACATGGGGAAACAACCATGGATTCGGGCATTTAGCCTTTAGTTTTGCAAAGAGTTAATTATTAGATATTTTTCTATATAATATATTAGATGTAGTGTCATATTTTCTATATACAGGATTGGATATTTGCTTAGCTACAAAATGTTGTAAGGAAATCACAGGAGATCACACAGGCCTCTAAAGTTTTTCGCTTAGTAAATTCATATTTTTAAGAAATCATTTCAAAAATATTAGTAAAACGAAATATGTTTTATTTGTTTTACAATTTTTTATACAAATGTTAGGAATTATTTCCCTAACTAAAATAGGTTTCTGATATATATTCATTTAGTTTTCTATAACATACGTGAAATTTTAAGAACTTTTCATATAATAATACTTTAATATAATATGTGTATCATTTCCCTTAAATTTTAACAAATTTTTAATCATTTAAAACAAATACTAATTACTGTAATTCCCGTCTTAATTGTACCACCCTTAATAGTGCTGAATCTCTTTGGAACTGGAACTGGTTATCCCAGTTATGGCTATAACTACAATCGTCCTACCACTGGTTATTATCCTGGCTACCCCAATACGAATTACTATGGCAGTTCCAACTATTATCCCGGCTCGGGTTATGGATCTTCCAGCTTCTATCCCAGCCAGGGTTATGGCTCGTCCGGCTACTATCCGAGTCAGGGATATTATCCCAGCAGCGGCTATTATCCCACCACGAATATTCTGGGAAGCGGCGGCTATGGCGGCTATGGAGGCTATGGAGGTAATGGCGGCTTTAGGCAATATTCGGGTTATTGGCAACGTGACTATCAGGGTCAAAGGAATCGAGGCTATGGCTACTACGATGACACCGATCGATATGGCCTGCCCCTGTCCGGCAGGGATCGTTCCTACGGCTCGAGCTCATATCGGGGATACAACTAACATATAAATATCTGACCTTCTCTCTGTGTGTGTGTTTTGTTAATGCTTTTTGTTACTGCTTTTTGCCCCTCTAACCACTAATAAAACCCAAGTGCGTCTCAAGTGCTACTAATTTAATGTGTAAGCTCTAAGGCTTTGGCTTTGGCTTTTGCGCTTAATTAATTTGCCTCTAGGTTACATACAAATTACCTGCGGACACGCCCAATTGCACCCTCAAATTTGTCCATTTGTCATTCGTTCATATTCATGCGCTCAGTGAATTCTTTTTTGCTTTTATTTTTGCTACCGAAATTAATTGCATTTTTGCTGATTCGGCCAAAAAGTTTGCTATGAATTTTTTGGTTCGGCGTTTCGCGTTGCCAACTTCTTGCTGACTTGTGGTTTCATTTCCATTTGCAGGCTATGTGCGCAACACTTTCGGCTAACACAGTCATGTGCAAAGGCCGACAAGAACTCAACCAAATGCCACGCTCCAGCACGCATCACAAATCCACAAGACCAACAAACAAAATAAGATCGTAAAACTTATATAAACAATTTATTAGGAAGCACATCATCCCGAGAGGCACGGCTATAACCTTCAACTTGGAACATTCGGCGCACCAGAGTTCCCTTCAAGTTTTCTGCTTAGAGACAAAGTCATGGTCTTAAATTTTAAGTAAAGTCGTGTTTATGTTTCCCCATTTCCCGCCTCTGCGCTGCTGCTGCTGCTACTCCTTGCTGCAAGCTCGTAAATGCAGCAGAGCACAGCTTTCATCGGAATTTTTTCTAGGAAACTGCCTCGCTCAAGGGTTTCCCTCCTTCTGTTTGCCAGCAATTTGTGATAAGCTAATAGATTTCCCTTGTTAAAACACAGCAATATTTTGCCAACAAATTTATGTGAGGCCATAAGAAAATTAATCAAGCAAAATGTAGCTTCACATGCGCTTGCTAAAGAATATTAAAATTATTAAAATTGAGCAAAATAAGACGAGTGTGGTTATTATTTTTAGTATTTGGTCAACAGCTTTCAGGCGCATAACTTCGTTGAGGAAAATATTCCATCATAAGGCTCTCAAGACTCTGAAAAATATTAGCATAAACTTTAAAACCACCTCAGCTCTTAAAGACTTACGAGTTATTTCGCCAAGAGGGGAAAAATGTGTAGAATGAAACATTTACTCTTATGGTTTTCTTACAAGAGCTTGGAGAAACTACAACTATAAACCTGCACCGGATACCTTGGGAAAATATATGAATATTTATTTTTCTTGTTCAAAGACCGAAGCTTTTCGTAGAACATTTAATGGGTAACTTTTTAAAGAATACACAACACACCTGAAGCCAATAAAGAATTTAAGAAAAGTTGAACAAAAATATTTGCACCACTTTCAAGAATTTCAGTCTCATTGCAATCATAAAAAGAGCCATCATCAAATTGAATTTTTACATTTAAATGGGAAGAGGGGGGAAACAATTAAAAATATTTCCCTTTGAACAGACACACAAGCACACATGACAAAAATGCTTAAATACAAATTGTACATATTGGCAAATTTTTCCATTCAGAAAATCTGTGAGTTTTTAATCTATTTGCTCATTCATTTGTCTCTTTTGGCTGGTTCCATTGAATGCGCGGCTTCCTTCCGTGCAGCCATAAAAACCGAAAACAATTCCAGCCGAGATACAGATACAAGATACAGATACATAACATAGCAAGCATTTCATATGGAATTTTTTTTTCAAAATTTATCTCCAAATTGTTTAGACTAGCTACCAGAGAATTCACTGGTCATTAAAGAACAAAAATTATGATCAAATGCTATTGAGAGAATTGTAGTGTTATTTTGTTTTGGTCTTCATTTATTTCTCACTGTTTATTATCGCAACGCTGTGTTGGGCAAATAGAAATAATTAGGCCGCGCAAACTACAATAAATAAAAATAAAGAAAACCCATAAAAAAATATCGCTGCCCAAAGGGGAAAATGGAAATATTTATTTGCCGGGCGGCCCGGATTAAATGCCGGCATCAGGCGCTGAAACCTAATGTTAACAACATTTTAATTAACGAAACCACCAGCAACAGCAGCAGCAGCAAAGCGACAAAATAACAACACGAGAGTCCCACAAATAATGCAAAAATTATTGCATATAATTGCTGGGGATATTGGATAAATGAGCACCGCCTCGATTCAGTTTATTCTGGGCAAATATTTGCCTGGCATATATTCCAAAGCAAAAAGAAAGACAAAGGCTATAGGGAAGAATAATTTAATAAATACGCGAATAATATTGCAATTTCCGAGGCTCCGATGCTCACCACAGTAAGTAAAGGAAAACTAGCGAAAACTTTCCAAAGAAAAACAAATGAAAAAGGGTCGAAGAACCGTTGCGAACCGCTTACAGAAATTGTTGAATAATTTGAAAATTTCATCTAGCCAGTTTGCAGGAAATGGCCATAGCCATACCCACAATCTGCTTCTGCTTTTCGTCACGTTCTTATCAGTCCGGGAAATGGAACTCCCTTGGCCTTCGGGAAAATGGTACAAGTTTTTCATGGCAGTTCATAATTTGCCACAGCTGCTGCTGCTGCTGCTTCACGAAAGCAGAAACTCAGAGCAAGTGTGGTAATTGCGGGGCACAATCTTCCAATTGAAGCTCAAATAGCGTGCGAAGGTGGCAGGAAACCGCGTTGGTGGAATTGACAAAGGACCAAGTTTTCCCTTTTAGCCAAGCAAGATTTTCCCACAACTCTTGGCCATTGAATTCTATCGTCCGCTTAAGGCGGAAATGGAAATTTAAGGGATCACAATATACCCATTTTCGTACCTATCAAAAACACTGGCAGGTCGCAAATTGAATTGCTAAAAATTTGACATTTTAAGTAACTAATAGACAGCAGTGAGAGAGGCTCAAGTTTTTGTCTTTCCCAGAAAGAGTGAGTTAAAGGTCGCCTCTTAAATTTATAATAATCCCATGCGTCAGCTTCTGTCTCACATCTGCAGTGCAAAAAGGGTTTTCAATCAATTTTATGTAACAGAATTATTCAACAACCAAGGTTGAAATAAATGGAAACTGCCTTAAATCTTGTTTTATTAACAGCTTTTCCAGACAAAAAGGACCAAAGGCAGGACATTGGTAATAATTTAACTTAAGCTTATTGAGTTAAAGTGAAAGTAGTAGTGAGACTGCCAGATATGTTGCTTGACTGAACGTGTATGTATTTTATATTTGTTTAATTTCTGAGGAACTTTAAGATTGCACCTTTAAGAGTCAGTGTGTTATGATTTCTGGGAGCTATATGAGACTAAATATCTTAATCACTACCTTTTTCTCTATTTCTAACTCTCTAACTTTCTCTATCTTTATTACTTTCTCTATCTCAATTACTCTCCCTATCTCTGTAACTGTATCGCTTTTACTCTCTCTACCGTTGTTACTCCCTCATTCTCTCTTTCTCTTTTATTCTCTCTTTCTCTTTTATTCTCTCTTTCTCTTTTGTTCTCTCTATCTCTCTTACTCTCTCTATCTCTCTTTACCTTTATCATTTCCGATATGTATTTCTCTCGCTGTGTAGCTTTCTCTGTGTATCTCTCGCTGCCTATCTGTAGAAATATCACTTTCTCTCTCGCTCTCGCTCTCGCTTTCTCTATTCTCTTTACTCGAAGACTATAAATAAGGCGCGGATGTTGCACTGACTTTATTCTGTCCGCGCCCTCCCTACTGTTTACATCTGTGGTGATAGTGATAGTAGTGATAGTAGTGATAGTAGTGATAGTAGTGATAGTAGTGATAGTAGTGCCATGCCATGAAATACATTTGGATAACCAGGAAGAAGTTCACTTTATTGATACCATGAAAAGCCTAATTGAAGCCACCAAGAATATATATATCTCTAAACTGAGAGGAATTAGGCAATGACGACTTAATCATAACAATTATATCATGTATGTAGATCCTACAGGAGGAATCAGGCCTAGGTTCTATAATCAGCTGTGCTATCTAAGCATTTATTATTCAATTATTCTCTTATTGTCATACTTAATTTTAATATAAAGTGATACATAATACTCAAAGTTTAAAGCCTTACTTAATTAATATAAATAATGCAATTCTTCTTTTTTTTTTTTGTTATTTTTATTAATTTATACTCGTATTTTTATTGTCATTAGTTGAAAACTGAATTCACATTTCTTTCAGTGCCCAAACTTACGGTCATCTGTACCAACAAAATGGACACTTTTATATCGCCATATCACCAACCGATGCTAATCAACAATTAGATGCTTTTTTCTGCTCTAAATTATATATAGTAAAACAAAAAACTCGCTTTCAACAGTTTTTTCTTTTTGTTTAGATCGTGGTTTTCGGCTAATTTTATATAGCTTTGTCTTTGGGGCTTGCTTTAAGTCTGAAGCGAGTTCATTATATGGCATGCTTAACTAATTAACACCTGAAACCGGCGCCACGTGCTTCAGTTATTATGGTACACAAAAGGGAGAACGAACAAGTCCAAAGATCAAAAAACCCGAAACACGACATTAAATATTTTGGAAAAAGGGAAACCTCGAGGCTCGAGGAAAACTGGGAAAGCTAATTTGGATGACTGATTATCGGGCGAAAAATGCCAGCTAACCATAAATTGTACGCAGTTGCACTCTCCTGGCCAGTGATAATCTTAGCACGTGCCGTCGGAAGGAAGCCAGACTATAAATGATTCAAAATCATTATCATATCGCGCCCCGATTTGTTTTGTTTGTGTTTCCCATTAACAGAAAACAAGAGAAATAGACAGTCGCGGAGAGAGATGGAGGCCCGAAGCAATAAATGAGGCATAAGCAAAAAGGGGGGATAGGCATCAGTTTAAGCCATGTAATTTATTACAGATAAATCAAAACAAATCGCTTGTTAACATTCGCCATTCGCAGCGAGGCGTAATTTCTGCATAAATGCATTTAATTATATGCATAAAAAAAGTATCAGTAACGAGAAATCGATTTAAAGCGACTTCGCAATGGATGAACCTCAATTTGGCCATTTTTATTCACTCCACTTTTGGGTTGAAGTGGAGGAGGCCATAAAAAACACACTTCACAAGTCAAATAACCAAAGAGCAAAGCCAATGCCAGTCAGGTAAATCAATCAATTTCTTGTATATATACATACATAAAAAAAAATCAGCTTTTTCAAAAGGAGGAAAATGTTTTATACGTCCATTTGTATTGGGTTTCATTTCGATGATACTTGGCGATGCTGGCAAAATGAAAATGCTCTCTTCTCGGGGCAAGTTATTTAAACTTAATTCAGTTCGAACCGCCTTCGATGGCAATTCGCAAAATTCCACACACATAGTAATGTGAGGAGACACAAAATACGCTAAGGTAATAATTAAATTAATTAAAACAATTAACAAAGTTTTGCCGCAGCAAGACTTGTGTCACTGCTGCGTTTTCTAGTCTCGATGATAATGCGAATTTAGTTAAATTAGTTTGTATTTAATTCAATTCGCACTCGAACACTAATGGACGCCATGATGCCAGCGACTCGAAATCTGTTTGAATAACAATCTTAAGTATGTGTGGATAGAGAGATGCGGTCTCAATGTAAGAACTTTTGCTAAATTACACACTATTCAGCGATTTTATTCCGGGCCAGATGCTAAGTAAACAAATTGATTGAAGGCAAAGTTTGAGTCAGAATATGTATCGGATATCCATTCGATTTTGAGGTAATTGAAAGGCAATTAAATTGATTACAAATGAAATGAAGCTGTGCGCTGGTTAAAGGCAAATTGAAATCGAATGGAAATTTGTTTTACTCTCAATTTAAAATCTTTAATTTTATTGGCAGAGAGCTTTGAGTTTTCTTTTCTTTGACCATTTATCTGAAAATCGTGTTTGCTAGCGTCACCTTTAACCTCTAACACCGATAGGTCTTTGGTTTCTTGTCTGCAATCTCTGCTTATGTCGTCTGAAGCTGGCAAACCTCATTTGCTTCAGGCCCTTCTGTCTGTCTGTCTGTCAGTCTGTCTGTCTATCTATCTATGCCACAATCACGGCTCGTTTAGGACACCAAAAGGTGGGTCAATGATGGACATTGTCTTGCATGTGTCTGCCATGATGAGTTTTTGTTCTTAAATTGAATTTTGTCCGGATTTGGGAGCATGTTTAAGCTTAGACCCAACACATTTGCAGCCTTTGTTTCTGTGCAGAAATCGTGTTTGGTTTTTTATATATAGTAGTCACTGATACATAGAGATATTACCTCAACTGATTACCACTATCATTAGATTACATAAGACAATATTTCTTACATTATTATTGTCTTCTAATCTAATCAAAATCTAATCTAAGGTTAACTTTACAACATACCAATTTAATTTAAAGGAAAATATATACTTAATTGGTTGTCTTTTGTTTTGAACATTTATTTTTGTGTTACTTTTGATGGAATTAAAGGAATAGGGTGTTTCCTATGTATAGATGTTATAAAGATTCGAAGGAAATTGATGAGTCACAGAAATAAAAGTTATAATTTAAATGAAAATATATAGAAATTAAATTAAATAAAGAATAAAATGCTTTAAGATGATTATTGTTTCCCTGTAAATACAATAAAAGTCATTGTTGCTTAACTAACTAGCTTCTATCTACTAAACTACATATCTAATTACTTTATTATCCCATAAATCCACCCATTAGATACAATAATTTTCCTCAGCTGTAATTGTGTAAACGTTTAATGCCAAGTACTACCAAGGTGTCTGTCTGGCAGAGATAAAGTCACTGGGAAAACTCCACTAGAAATCCACTTAATTCAATATTAAATGGTAATTACCGATTCAACAGTATATACACAACAGGCCCCGAAACTTTCACTTATCTGTATCAATTTAGCTGAGGGGGAGGCCATAATATTTTTTTATTATCATTATTTTGAGGTGGGTAATCAGTAAGCAAATATGCGAGTAAACGACGAAAGCAAAAAAAAAGAAAAAACTTAAAGAAGTGAAACAGTCGAGACACGCCCAGACTCCCAGGCGAATTGGCATTGGATTTTTGTTGTTTTGATTTTATTGATTTATATTAACAACCCCGCAGAAAAACAGTCAAATTGATTAAGATTTTTTTTGGGGCTGCACCTGAGTTTTTGGCCATGTCACCCACAAAACCACCGCCCACTTCTGACGTATGCGTGCTCCTCGAGATAAAAAAAAGAAAATACAGTATAAAAAAAATATATCTGGGTTGTGCGAGTGTGTGTGTGTGTGTGCGCGCACGCCTGCCTCCCTTTGTATCTGTGTGTATCAATAGAAGCCGGCAATGGAACGCAAAGAAAAACAAAAATTAACAGGCTGCGAGCTCCTACAGCCATCAGTTGGCTCCGTGAGCTTTTATCGAGCGGTTGTGCCCCTCGCGATCGAAACTGTATCGAAAAATACAAATTAGTCAAATAATTCAAATAAATGTTTTTACTGAGAAGTCGAAGCGTCCCAAAGAAGTTTATGAAACATCCCAAACCACTATAAAATCCAATGCCAAGTGTGTGTTTATCTAAAAGTGTATATAAACATAGATAGAATTTCTTGTTTGCTCTCGACTACTGCTGATTATGGCCGCGGAGTCAATATAATCATAGAGAGCTAATTGCATTGGACAGTCGCGTCCCCATCAAATGAGAATTAATTAATTTATTACGAAATATACTGGCGCGAAAATAAAAAGAACAACGCATTTAAATCCAACTGACATCGGAAAAGTAATTAATTTCAGACGGGGGGTAAGTTATGCAGAGAAAATCATTATTCTCTATAAATGATCAAATATGCTTGATTTCCGTTTTTCAATAAATGATTAAAAATTCATTAACATTACAATTAAGAGCATTAAATGCACACTCCGTTGGCATATTAAATACCAGCTTATATAACTCATTCGATCTGAGTTCTCGCCTCAATAAAAAAAATAAAAAACATCTATTAAAACCACATACACTACGGCTATTTGTTTGGCAATTGAGCAATTTAAATGTTCTCCCGGTCGACTTTTCCATAGAATTTTATCAATGAATAGATTGGCATCACGAGCTACAATAAATGCAATACGTGGAATACAAAGTATTTTGTTTACTGGCAAACATTTAGAAGCAGAAAACCTCAATCCAATTGATGCAAGCAATTTCTCTTGCGGCTGAACGAACAAAGAAAGCAATTTCTCTTGCGGTTTAAAGAGCAAAGAAATTAAAGTGAATAAATATTTAAGTTTTTACAAACAAAAGGGGGAGAGAAAATCTTAATTGGACCTACAATTTCTCAGCTATTTTGAGCTGACAAAATATTTTCCCGTAGGAGTTAAGGCACAATCCTTTTTCTGCCCGTTATGGCCGAGTATCTCAGATGTCGGATAACGAGAATGTTGAGTCAGTTTCTAAGTCTGTCTGATTGCAAGTTCCTGGTGGCCTTTTCCTCTCAAGAGTCCACCTGCCAGGAAAAGCTTTTCCGTTGTAATCTTTTATCTTAAATTTTCTGACACATTTTCAACCCGTTTTTTTCTAGACTTAGACGGAAGTAGACGTACTTTATGTTGCAAGGCCAGAGAATTTCAATTAGAGGTGTGGGTGTAGGGTGTGCTTTTACAGGTGCGACGCCACAGCTCTTGGCAGGGAAATTAGTGAGCAACAAAGGCAAAGAAGCAAATAATAAACAGAATAACAGCCAGCTCCTCCTAGACCCTGATTATGCAGAGCAGTGTAAAATTAAGACGAAACAGAAATAATAATTACAAAGTATGGACTTCTCATGAAAAGATGTCTGTGGGTAGACCTTCTTCATTATATATTATTTTATTTATATGTCAAAGGGTGAGACTCGCTTTACATTTTAAGCAGACAAACAAACATGAAATATACAAAAAATGAATGGAAGGTGAGAGAACACAATGAACAAATGGCCTTTTCCTGTTTCTGTTTGTGTTCCGTCGTCGTTCCCTGTTGAACTAAACAAAAATGAAGAAATATTGGCAACTTTTCAAGCTCCTTTTCCAGCGAAAGCGAAAAGTCTCTGCTCGCCCATTGTTTGGCATTTAACCCCTTTTTGGAATTTATCTTTTAATTGCTAAACCACTAATTACTAACGATAATGATGATGATGGGGCCCTGCTGTGGCTAAAGTGTTTGATTAAATGTATTTATCTCAGGTTGGCTTCTGCTTTTTCCATCTCCCATCCCAGGCGACCTGTCTGGATATCGCATAACCAAATTAATTACAGTATCCTTCGTGCTTAAAGGAGTGATTTACATATAAACGAGTAATAATTTCACCCTTTTTCTCCACCATTTGCAGGTTTTATTAATTTCATGTTTTAATTATGGCGCTGAGTGACCCGGAAAGTCACGAAATTACCAAAGGACGTTGCTTTAATTTACTGATTACTCAATTGGATTCTTTCGTAGCCTACTTAAGAGCGTGACCAAGCGGAGTTTTCATAAAAAAAAAAAAAAATGAAACTTAAGAGTTCGCATTGGACTTCTTTGCGTAACAGAAAAATGTTGAAAAAAAAAGAATGGATTTTTTCGATTCCACTTCCTTTGATGGGCTTTTCTTGGTATTTATTCTTTTACTTGTTCTCCAAAGCATTGTTCCAATATTACCGATACTGTTACTGCAAAAAAAGGACATTGTCGTTTTAAAATCCTTGAAGAACCGCTCATCAGTTGATAATGTTCTTGCAATGCTCCATCAGGTTTTGCTGCGTTTAATTGGTCCTTTGGGAAGGGGATTTGCTCATCTCGACTGGCTTTGTTGTTCCACCTTTGCTTTTCTTTTCTTTTCTTTTCTTTTTTGGGAAAACCATTGTTTGGCAGAAAAGGTCAAGGAACAGTTGGAATTTGCAATGGCAAATTGTATTAGCGACGAATTCCATGCTCAAAAATTAGCCCAACTTGTGCAGAGGGAATTCAATTGAATCGACTGCGAGTGAAGATTGTTGCAAGGTTCACTGAACGGATGGCAGATGCTTTGGGTAATTAAAGAGTTGAAGATACGTGAAGAGTTTAGGGAACTCTCAAGTGCGGCGGGCTTAATAAACGTGCGGGAAACTCTGCAGCTGCAGCTTGTCCACTCATTGAACTTTTCGTAACAAATTAGTTAAATTTAAGGGCAATATTTTGCAGCGTCCAACTTCAAGTCGAAAAGTTTTAATCAGTTAAACATTGTAGCAATATTGACCTCGACTAGAAAGTACCTACTGACTTGCCAAAAAAGACTCTTCAAAGAAATAAAAACATTTTTGAATGGTGCTTAGTAGAAGTAGAAGTATGCAAGGGTTTGGTACTCACAAATTTCTTGGTAAATTTTCTTTACATTTCCTATGGTATTTGTAGTTACACTTTAATTAAGAGTCAATAATTGTTTCTGTTTACAATCAATAACCTCTTGACAGAAAATACATACAATTCTCAAAGGATGCGTGAAAGTATGCAATGGCTTTGTATGCACAAATTTAATGATAGAGGCTTCAGAATTATAAATGCCATTTTTATGGCATCATTTTTAAAGAATAAATCCATTTTTTCTCCATGAATAAACCTAATAAATTGCCCGTTTTATATACTTGATTTTTTACATTTTTTCGCTCAAGTGTTTTGTATCTATCAACAGGCTTCTGTTTACCGTTTGTCAAAGTCCTGTGTATGCCCATGCCAACACGCACTCAGCCACGCAAATATTTCTACTTGCTTTCTCTCGCTTGTTGACTTTTATTGGAAAAATGCCATTTTTGTTCGCTTATCTGTTTTTTTTTCGCTTTATTTTCGCTCTTTTAACGGGGGAAAGGGTTCCGAGTCCTTCTCATCCTTCGAAGAGGACGCGACTAATGCAAATTTACCATACTTCCAACAGCTGCGAAGTCTCTCCTCCACTTAAAAATGTCTACAGATTGTAATATAGCAATTTTTTGCAAATCTTTGACATTTTTTGTGCCGGGAATAAAAATGTTTTCACTGTCAGTAGAAGTTAATTCCTTTGCGTGTCTTTTCTGCATAAATATTTCTATTTTTAGTGGTTGCAAATGTCTTTGGATTTAAGGAAAACTTTAAGTTAAATCCTTCTTATGAGAGCGTAAGCAACAGACACGTGCACTTTGAAATTTAAATGTATTACTGAACACATGCCGAGGTAAGCCAATCAAAAATAGAATTATAAATACATATTCCCAGTTAGAGTAAAATACCAATAATGATAAATACGTCAGTGCCCGGGACATTGATGGACAGCATAATGGAATCAAATTAAATGGGCCTAAGAAGGTCAGAGTTGATTGGTTTTGAGACAGAAGAAAATAAAGGCATTGTGGGGCTTAACTCCGGCTAAATATAAATTAAATTAAAGGGTTTTAAACAATTCTTGGTTATTAATAAATCTTAAACACAAAACCTAATCTTAATTACTAAAGTGTCTCAATAGGATCTAATCACTTAATTACTACCACTTTGTAATTATCTAGGCATTGTCCATTATTTATGGCTGTCCTAATTAGACCAACAGGTGCCTCAAGATATATATATCTCCAACAATTGTCATTAACAACATGATTTGCTTGTCCATCAGATCTAGACACAGGTGATTGTGCCCGCCACGCGTTCTGTTGTATTAATATTTATAACATTTGGACAGAAATTAGTTGCATTGAATATTTATATTGTGGCGGTTTACTCAGCCAAAGCCAAGGAAACTGACAATGGCTGGTGAAATTTATTTTCTGCCTGTCTGGACTTTGGACATATGGACATTTTCCGCTGGGGTTTCTTTTCTCTGCCACTTTCAGATGTCCGCTTAGATATGCTTTTCCCTGGCTTTTATGCCAACAAAAAAAGAAGATATATACGTATATACGTTTAACACGTGCAAATGGGGTTTCGTCGTCGCCTTTTTGTGCCATTTATGTGCATTTAAATGTGTTGATTAACTTGAGTTAGGTCCATCGCATAGCCAGTGCAGTCCCTTCTCTGGGTGACTGCTCCGCAACAGTGCCATGAACTGTGAGCTGGTGAAATTAGATGCACTTCAATTGCTTCGCCGATTGCCAAGTGATGCAGATAATGCCTGCCCGATATGCAAATCGTCTGAGCCAACATTTTCGATTCAAAGAGCTATTACTTTCCATTCAACCCGTCCAGCATGTAAGTCTTCGATTAATTAGGTTCTACGATATGAACGGAATGCTTACGCTTACATTGGCATGTCCACCGCAGGCCTGAAACTTTGATCGAATATTCTCCTGGGCCATATGATTGGCATATTTGTGTATTTTCAAATTATCGTGCCACACTCTCGGAATCTATTTCAATTGAAATGTGCCCCATGCCACCCCCATCCAGTCATTGGACAGTCTGGAGTGCGCGTGGCAGTCTCGTGCTGAGTGGGCGTCAAGTGAAATCAATTTTGTGTATAGGCGCAAATATGTTTCAATCTAATAAGCACACTTCAACGGAAACAGTTATGGCCATTTTGCACCTGTCAAATGGAAATTTCATCGGGGCGAAAAAAGGATGAATTTTAATGCGACAGGCTAGACAGGCAATCAAATTTTGAGTGTTATCTATAATTGAATTGAGATTTGATTGGTAACTTTAATTATTATTTGGTTGCTTTTAATATTTACAAACTTTTGAATAAGCAATTAAAATACACGCAAGCTACAGACTGTTATACCCTGCAAGGGTATAAATATTCGCATATATTCATATTTACATATATGAGAATTTTTCCTAAAAACCAAATCTTTAAAATCCCATAACTAAGCTAAAAATTTAGAAATTTCGATACGGAAGTCAGTCCTGTGCTAGTTTTTAATAGGTTAATAAATCTGCAGACTCAAATTTAAATTTTTAAAATTTAAAATTTTTGACGATTTTTGAAAATTTAACTATGTTAATTTTAACGATATAAAAATTTGAAAAATTTTTCAAAAAATGTTGTGCTCTCCTACATGCCTAGAAAGATTTGCCTCTTGATGCTGATCAAGAATATATATGGATTATAGGGTCGGAAATGATTCCTTCACTGCGTGGCAAGCTTCATATTGAAAATATAATACCCTGCAAAGACCTCTTTTACCATATAAATTATTGTAAAAGATTATTAATTCATCTTTTTAAAATAGGATTTAAAATTCATATTTATGTGTTAAGATTTCAATTCAGTTTTGAGATAACATTAAATTTACAATGTATAAATAATACATTACGAATTTTTGTCACGATTTTCAAGTACTTCTTGTAGGTAAGTGTAAACTTTCCCTTTTTTTTATCCTGAAGCTCAAAAACTTTACACAATTTAATTAAAGAATACATGTCCCTTTTTTTTAAAGGGTTTCACATTTTAATGAGTTGCGAGAAAACGTGATCTGCTTGATAAATATATTATTCAGAATCTCAAACGAAAGGGGATCCCACACGTGGTGGAAAGTTAACCGAAGTATGTGGCACATTTTCCTCCATCGAGTTTACTATATATTCAAGATGAATATTTCTAAAGAAGACTGGAAAGTCTAGGTACAAGGTAAAGAATTTCCGGGTCGGAGAGTTAATTGCCGTCAAATATATTTTAGATTTCCGCGACATGATTTTTCAGCTCCACCTGCTGACGACGACATCAATCAATGGGAATTACTTTGCTTTGCTTTGCTTTGCTTTGTGGGTATGTGAAAGAGCACTTTTCCAGCTTATCTGTTTTCAATTTCCGCCACATTTTCCACAAAATTTGCATACGTTTACAACGTAACAAGAAGAAAGTATGAGAATGGTACAAATTGTTTGGTACTCTTTCACCTTTTACTCAGCGTAGATGTGGATGTGTAATTTAATTCCCATTCAGAAATCGCGAGGATGCCACAAAAGGTGTGTACATAGTATAGCAGATACGTGTTCAGTCATTGGGATTTAGCGAGCGACGCCAAGGTGTCGAGAGGCGTTAAACCTGATGACATGGAAATGCGGTTGATAAGTGGAAAGAATCTAAAGGAAAAGCCGAGGAAATATTCATAACAAACTGCCTTTAATTGCTTATTACTTTGCTTGCTAATTTTTCACTTAGCCTCATCAGCATAAACTTGCCAACGGAATGGAAATGAGCCTCATAAATTTATACAACTTGCACAGTTACTCGTTCTTTTATATATTTCTTCTTTTTATATTTCTTTTTGGCAACTTTAAGGGCCTGTTGGCTGAACCTGTTCGATGGCCAACAGGTTTGAAGTGCAACTTGTTGTGTTTTGAGTGCGGAAAAGCCACGACTTGAGTTTTCCTTTTGATTTTCCGGCCATCGGCCCAAGTTCGTGCCTGGTGTTCGGCTGCGTTCTGCCAACGGTTCAACAGTTGTTCCAGCCGAAGACGAACCAGCTGCCAACAGTTGATAACTGAAACTCGGGCGGCAAGGATGCTTGGTTGAATCCTTGAAAAGTGAAACGGATTCGAAATCGTTATCCTGTGAATCGCGAATTATTACCCTGTGCGGCTGCCAAGGGACTCTATTGACACGCATTTAATTAGACCTTCGCACGGAAAAGTTAATTGCGGCCCCGGGCAAAGTGAACTTAAATGAAACTATATTAATACTCATTTAATTGGAATCTCGTTGGGTGCCGGAACAGAGTTCGCACACAGCAGCTGCGGGTAACATTCACTTTTACTACAATTACATATTTAATGACATGAAATGTGTGTGCCAAAAAGTCTGTTTCGTCTATTTTTGCTTATTTTGTGATAGGTTTTTAAGGGAATATGGTTACCCTTGAAGATTATATCGTAACGGTGGAAAAATTATTTAATAAAATGTTGAAGAAATTAAAAAATTAGCTAATAAAGTGACTGAGATTCTAATAAAAGTTCTAAGGAAAAAAAGGACTCCTTCTATATTATAATATTTTAACTTATTGTTAAATTATACATTTCTTGGTTTGTTTATTAAAATAATCAGTTGAGGTTTTACTTATTTATATTTATATAGGTTTATTTGTTATAAGAATCATAATCAACGCTTCAGTGAAGAGTTTAAATTATATAATCAAATTTTTAAAACAAATAAGGGATAGGATAATAAAGTTTGATTTAAAAGAAATATTCTATAATATAAATATGGTATATTCCATATATTAGGGAGGATTTCCCAAACAAATTAAGCAACAAACTTTTAATTAACAAGATCCAACTTTAGTCGACGTTTAATTTTAAAAAGTAAACGGTTTACTGGTTTTCAAAAGCTCTGTCTACAAATTAGAAATGCCAACACAGAGGTCATGACCCGTTTAATGGGTGTCACCTCCGTTGTGTTTTATTTTTTTTAACTTGCCACGTGCTCCTGGAGGCATGATACCTGGGGGACGGGGCATATTTTTTCAGGGCATCCTTGCTTGTGTAATGCGCAATTGAATGCCATTCGCGTTGACAAAAGGCAATCGGTGGCCAGACATAATTTCGTTATTAATTTTAAAAAAGATTTTTCTTTTGGGGACAGCTAATTTTAGCAGTTATTCGTGAAATGTATGAACGGACAAAAGGGCGTCGAAAATTGGCAAGATATAATGCAAACAATGTCAAAGGAGCGGCGACCATAATGGCAGGCACTTAACATGGTCCTTTTGATGGACACTCCTGGGAAGGATGGCCGAATGCCGAGACCCACAGCTGAAAGGAGAGGCGGTTGAATGAGCGGGCCACAAGTTCCACAGCAAGGACTCTACTCGAACGGAATACCTAATCCTTTTTGGTCAGCGATTGTGGCGGGCAAACATTTTATCTTGCTCGGCGCAAATTAGCAAGTCGACTAAAAAACACTTACCTGCCCCCCTTGGGGCATTATATTTAATGAATTTTTAATTGAGGCGCTCTTTGAGACCTGCCATCGGCAGCTAATTCCCAAGTGGCCATCAATTTGCCGTCGACTGAAAGGCAGACAATTCAATTCAAGTTTTATTTCAAAATGTCATGCAATTGCAAAGTTATGTTAAGCAAGCCAAGCTCAAGTCTGTCAAGAGAAAGGTAGGAAAATAATTGTTTCAAGCGAAAGGACTGAGCAAAGTTTTCTTAAAAAACAATCGAGAAAGTCAAAGGTTGTGTCAGACTTTTGTGACATTTAATAAAGCCCCCCCTTGAAATGTATTTCCCCATCTTTGACACAGTTAATTTGTATAGTAACTATCTTAATTAGAACTCTCGCTCAACCAAGTGTTTATTTATTAAAATCAAGACTAGACAGGGTCGAAAATGTGTGCGTCCCAAAAGACCAATCAAACCAGAAGCCATAAACAAATGCCGTCTAAGTTCAGGCTTAAGTCCAAAGTCCGATGGCATTGTAAACAACAAATTACATGCTCGATTCTTAAGCTTTGTGCTGGTCCCTTTACTTAACCCATGTGTTCAAATAAAATAAGGTCAGGACACAGAAAACCGAAGCTAAGTATACCCTTTCGTGGCATAAAATGAAAGGTGTAAAAATATTTACAAATAATTTAGAAACTCCTAAACTCTAATTTAGAAACCTTTAGAAAATAGCTTCTATATTTATTTTGCAAACATGCTATCAATGCAATAAAATGTTATTTTTCACTCAAAACCTTCATAATAATTAAAATATGTATTTCTAGGGAAATGTCCATACATATTTATACCAAAGTTTGTGGAAAATGTGTAATACCCTTAGAAACAGGCATCAACAAAAGCAAAGAGCAGCCCACAGTTGCGCTTTTATTAGACATGTTGCCTTTTCATTTCATTTTTTCATTATAGCTGCGGTACACATAAGCCTTGCCATAATGTGGCGGGCTTATGTGTCGTATGCGTAACGCAGGATGTTTCTTTCATTCTTTTTTTCCTGAACATTTCCATATTACAATGTGCTGCTACATCGATACACGTTGCCATCCAATATGAATTTTCACTTTGATGTGCTGACGCTCTAATAGGATACACTTTTAATAATATTCGCTGCTTGAACAGCAACATTTCTTCTTCATTCTGAAATGTTGTTATTCAACTCAAAATTTAACGAAAAATCCCCCCACTCGCGGGCACACGTGTAGCCAGACTTCGTGAACTTGTTTGAGTGAAGTCAAATGTCTGTAAATTTCACAAATTAATGGCTAGGACCTGGGCGACATGAATCCCTGTTGCTTTGTTCTCAAGTGGGTTTCAAGTGTGTTTCATGGGAAATCTACAGGCAGCACTTTTCACGCCGGCTGGAGTTGCCGCCGAAAAAAATATGTACAGGCAGAGAAATGTCTTATAGGATAACATAAATTTATATAAGAAAGCATTTAATAATAAAGAAAAATAAGGGATAAGAGAGATTTTAAAACAGAATAAATAATGATTGATTTTGGTATATACATATATTATATATACTTTATAATAATATCATTTTAATGATAAGAATTAAAGGCACTTTTTCCTCTCTGTGCTCGAACACTTACCCACATATAGTACGTCAGCTTAATGGACCGAAAATCTTTGGCTCTCAATTAGTTGACCATCAAATTTCAAGGCTCAAAAGAGAAGGAAAAGGAGTGAGAGGCACACCAGAATGAACAGAGACTTTTCTTTGACGTTAATTAGAAAATCCCAGCGTCTCGCTTGGCCAGACTAATTGCACTTGCTGTAAGCTTAAATGGAACCGACAGTTTTCCCCGATTTTGTACCCCACAGACTTGCCATTGAAAAATTGTATACGATTTTTCAAAATAGCTTTCTGGTAAATTTTTGCATGGCACCCACACAAAGGCCACTTTCTGGCTTGGCCTTGACACCACTGAACCCTCATGAAACGCCAACTAAATGAGTTAGCTGCGGTGGCAGTGGCAACACACACACTCACACTCTTCCAGTGAAAATTTTCAGCAATGAAAAACTCCCCGAGTAGTTTGCACTCGGAAAATCATATTAGATCCTAAGCTGACGCATTATCTGCAGTTCCATGAATCCAATTTAAGGCATTCTGGGTTCAGAATTAAAGAGGCTTAGAGAGTAGCATCGGTCTTCAAAAGGAAAAGGTTCCTTTGAATCGCATTTTCATCGAATGCCGCCCATTATACCTTTGAAAATATGCGTGCACATATGTTGGGCATAACAACAGGCACTTTACGAGTTTTCTTTATGGTAGGTGGGCCACAAGGAACTTTAATAGTTTCGTGTAGGAAAATAAACTAAAGCCATAAAGTGGCTGTGGTAAATTGCTAAACGGTAGAACAGCGGTAAACTTTGTTGGTTTAATATTAAACTTAACTTTTGCATGTATTTCATGGTTAAAAAGTTATAATTTAATATATTCAAGAATGCTTTTGATATTTCTGTGGGGAAACCTAAGCAATAGGGAATATATTTGAGTAAATTTCTTGGTAAAAAAAGTTTCAAATTGCAAACTAAGATGTTGAAATAATTTAATATAAATTCTTAGACTAGTATAAGGGTTTTTTTAGGAAAAGCTAACTTAAAGAGATTATATATAAACCAAAGACATCTAAAGTTTATTTGTAAAAAAAATACACTAAAAGTGTGCTATTCAACTTTAAAACTAATCTCTCTCAGGTTTTAACATAAAAGCTCCCCTAAGCACCTATCAATAACCAAATCGTTTAACAATTAAATAAACATTTAGTTGTCCAATAAATTAACAAGTCGACAGTGTTTACACTATGGAATACAAATTAACAAGTCGCCGCAATGTTAACAATCCGATAAATGGCCAATTAACTTAACTGGGAGAGAGACTTATTTTCAGCTTTAAATTTCTATTTTTACTGTTCACTTTCCACTGTTTTCATTAGGAAATGTATATAAAATATAAATGTAAGTGTTATTCTTGGTCTAATGCCCATGGCCAGTTAACTGGAAGCTGTAAATTGGTGCTGCAGTTTTAATTATACAAAATAAACGTTTCACATGCGAAAGCCGACAGGTAATTTCACCTAAACCATTTTTCAATCTGTTTCCCTGGGGTAGAGATTGCTTGTTTGGCTTTTGAGATTCGTTTTCTTGTTAGCCTCTTTCATTTGTTTAACATGTTTTCGGCATTTTTGATTTACTCCAACCACTATAAATGTGAAAGCAGACCTTTCATCGGTTTCAACAACAAAACGGGAAAGAAAAAATTGTTTTATTATTGAAAATAAAATCTAAAACCTCTAGAAGTATATATTTGTTTAAAAAATTAGGTTTTTAAATTTAAAATGCTATTTTTATGTAGATATTTTCTATCGAAAAGTAATTTTTATAGATGAAATTTGTTAGTGTAATTGCATTCTTAACAAAGAAGCTTCAGCACTTGTCTCGATTTTCCTATACTAAATCAAGCACAATAAATAACTCTAATATATTTCACTTGAGTACAAAATTATAAAGAAAATATCCAACAAATAACCCAAAAATTCAAATGTGAATTTCAGTGCATTTCGCGGTAACTTGAAATTGATGTGTGGCATTTATCTTTCCTTTGTTTTTAGATTGCAATGAAGCGAAAATTCCCTTGAAGATGCATTGCAGCTCGTAAATAAACCAAAGGTCGAAACCAAACACTACAAGTTGCAGGAGCTCCTCTTGGGAATATTGTATTCTCATTAGGGAACCAAACCAAAGGAAACCAAAAACATCAAACTTTGTGCCATGGCCACGAACCTAATCGAGGAGGAAACGCGCTTCGACTTTTTGCCCGGAGCCGAGGAGGAAGCGGAGTTTGGTAAGCTTGTGCTTAAATCCCTTTCAGCCTCTGGGGATATATCCTACACTCAACTGGATTAATATGACTTGATGGATCATCAATCAAAACATTGACAAGTTTGTTTACGTTTTGCCGTTAGTTCTTTTGATCCTGAATCATTTATGAGTTCCTTGTGGAGTCGAAAAATAAAATAAAACATGTTGCCTGGTCACTTAAGTTCAATGAATGCGGAATAAGCAGCAGGTGACTCAGGGAACTATTTGGGGGGAAATGTTTACAAAAACATTCATCAATATTTTATCTTTCTAAAAATAAACATAAAAACTTTTGGCTGGCCCCATAAATCCAATTCAATTTCCTTGACATTTACAACTCGGCAGAAATGCCAATCTGCGCCGCGTCCTGCCACCAAAACACTGACTGACACCTGACACTTGAATTAATCTGCCACTGTCAGGTTAGCGACAATACTGCTTCTGAAAATTCAACACTGCAACTAATCGTTTTGAAGAAAGTCGCACTTAAAATTCCTTAAATCCGGGAATATTATTTGCTCAGAATTAATTTGTTCTAGAATTTTAATCATGTATTTTTATATTTCAACTGTATTTTTTTGCAGAACGATTGTATGCAGCTCCCGCTGAGATTGTGGCCCTGCTGTCCATCTTTTATGGCGGCATCAGCATTGTGGCTGTCATTGGCAACACGCTGGTCATTTGGGTGGTGGCCACCACCAGACAGATGCGTACGGTGACCAATATGTATATCGCCAATTTGGCCTTTGCTGATGTGATCATTGGCCTGTTCTGCATACCATTTCAGGTGAGTGGAAAGGTGGTCATGATGCTTAATGAAATTATGGTGAGCACTGGTTAACAGGTCAAAAATTGTCTATTTAAACTTATTATTTATTTTTGTGCCAATTTGGAGATTAACAAAGTTAAAACTTCTCATTTTTATTACCAAAAATAACATTTTTTCGTTGACTGTAACTAAGCTTCTTTCACATCGTCTTTAAGTAACTTGATTAAATATTTAGCATAAGCCACTTAATGGATATCGATCCCTGCTTTAAATAAATGTTAACAGAGAACCTTATATTTATATGGTATACATATAGTCCCCCAGTTTCTGTAAACTAGTGTCATTAGGCTTATATTCATGTCATTCGCCATTAAACATTGCGCATACGCAGTGTTGAGCGTCTAAATGGATTTCGTATTAAATGATTTTCCAAAGCGGCACTGTTGACACTTTGTATGCATAAATCACACAAGCCGCATCGGCATTAGCATTAGTTTTCACTTATTTTCGCCAAAAACATAGGCAGATAGTCCCTTTATGGACACAAAACACGCAGCAAGGGGCGCACAGACACATCAATTTCGTTATAATCCAGCATCAATTTAATTTCCGGACGGTGGAGGAGGCTGAGCCCATGTTTGGAATTACAAAATTGGCACAGCCTCCGCATCCCTCTCCGGGTGTTGGCAATGGAATATTACCTACTTGAAATATTAATGCGATTTTCGGTTTATGTGTTAATGGGATTAGTATTCCATATAAGCCAGCGAAAATAAAGTGCTAAAAGCTAAACTGAGCCATTTTCTGGCACCCGCTCTCCGCTTCTGGCGGCAGCAATTGAAATCACATTAAATTTGTATGTGCAATTATATTATTATAACTGGGAAATTATATTTGAATAGACAATAGCCATTGGCATCTATTGATTTTTTGGTGTTATTGCAGGAATAAAGGCAATAAAGGTAAAGGTAAACGGACAAAATGCTAAATCAATGAAAAATTTGAATAAGATAATAAACAAAAAATGCCTCTTTTGTTCAATTTTGTTGAGCTTTTCGTTGGGAATTGTTTAGTTGAATTTAAAATAACACTAATACTTGTACTAAATATACAACTAATTTCCTTTTTAAAAGTGCTAGGTTCAAATCCCCAAATAATTAGCATATTGCTATACTTGATTTCATTTAATTTAACTCAACAAAGAGTTTAATATTTCAACTCAAAGCATTAAAAACTCTGAACTTGACCCTTATTGCCACCCTTCATTTGCCGCACTTAATTTATATTAATCCAGCAATCAAACAGAACTTTGGCTCTGTGACAGCCATCATGGTAGTGTCATCAATAAGCTGGCGAGAAAATTGCAATTTGTGGTGTCCTTTGAGAAGGGAAAGCGCGTGCCTCAAATATTCGCAGCGACCGCACACACGTACGCACACACACACACTCCTCCCCCCCTTTATGATATTTATATTCTCTATTTGCTGGGGGGAAAATCACAACCCGACACGGAGATTTCCAACAATTTATTTGACCACGAGTGATTGGGGGCAGGGCCAAAACAGGACTTCCCCGAAACAGCAGCAGATTCCTGTTGTTTGCGGTACAGTCTACATTAATGGTGTTTGCCGATGTGACTTGAATGGGTCAACATTTGGAACTGATTTAATCATCGCACCCGCACAAGTGACCCCTTCTTCCTTACCTTCTACACTGAGGGGAAATAACTCAAATTTGGGCTTAAATATTGTATAGTGTACAGCCTTTAGTTATTTCGCAACAAGTATAAAAAAATATAAAAGGTGAACGCATATTTGTGAACTTAAAACCATTCAATAATATTTCATCTTCTTTTAAAAATATCCTTCAAATAGTGCGGAAAAAGTATTGCATACTTTTCGCATGCGGAAGTACCCATGGTTAAAGTAGATTTGGAACCTTAATAGTAATCATTCAAAATGCTCAAAATTTTTGTATTTTAAAAGACCCTAAAAATGTAAAATGCGTAATCTCTTAAGCAGAATCTTTGAGTACATATATATCTGGATTTTTACACAAAAACATTAACTTTAATTATTTATTATTATTAATACATCATGAATTTTCCTCTCAATACATATTACATATGCCATTTCCCTCTTCAGTTCCAGGCTGCCCTGCTGCAGAGTTGGAATCTGCCATGGTTCATGTGCAGCTTTTGTCCCTTTGTCCAGGCACTCAGTGTCAATGTCTCGGTATTCACGTTGACCGCCATTGCCATCGATCGGCATCGGGCCATCATTAATCCACTTAGGTAAGTTCTGAAAAAGGGGGCCTCGCGAGGGGAATCATTAAAAATCGGCTTACACATGCAGGGCACGTCCCACCAAGTTCATATCGAAGTTCATAATTGGAGGTATCTGGCTGCTGGCCCTGCTCTTTGCCGTGCCCTTTGCCATAGCCTTTCGGGTGGAGGAGTTAACCGAGAGATTTCGCGGTAAGTCTATCCGATTTGCATAGATTCAATGGCCGTTGGAATACAGCATTTTCGTATTTTCACATTTTCCCATTTTCCCCATTATGCAGAAAACAATGAGACCTACAATGTGACGCGACCGTTCTGCATGAACAAGAACCTATCGGATGATCAATTGCAAACGTTCCGATACACGCTGGTCTTTGTGCAGTATCTGGTTCCCTTTTGTGTCATCAGCTTTGTCTACATCCAGATGGCAGTGCGCCTCTGGGGCACCCGTGCTCCGGGCAATGCCCAGGATTCACGGGACATAACGCTGTTGAAAAACAAGAAGAAGGTGGGTTCGGAAAATGTTGGCAGGGAGTGAGATTTCCATTTAATTTCCTCTTTTTCCGTAGGTCATAAAAATGCTGATTATCGTGGTCATTATCTTTGGCCTGTGCTGGCTGCCACTGCAGCTCTATAATATTCTGTATGTGACGATTCCGGAAATAAACGACTACCATTTCATCAGCATCGTCTGGTTCTGCTGCGACTGGCTGGCCATGAGCAATAGCTGCTACAATCCCTTTATTTATGGCATCTACAACGTAAGTGGTCCCGAATGGTGATGATGATTGTCTCGATTTGTTTGTTTGCCGAGCGTCGGATTTGCATTTGCCCCGTCTGGGCATTTGATTGGTGTCCTCTGTTTCAAAGTTGTTAGAGTCCGCAGGGACTTGTTTAGGTGGGACATGCCTACTAAAAGGCTTCACAACGAGTCCATAAAAGGGAAACTAAATTTAGCCAGGGAATAGTGGCAATTGATGAGGGACAGAGCCGAGAGACGAAGGCTGTTTTCTGTTAGTTTTTGCGGGGGGCATGTAAATAAACGTGTTGCCATTTATGGCATGGGTCCATGGGATTTAGCATAGAAATTTATTGGCACACGGTTGAAATACTTTTATGTTTTCCATCGCGAGAGAGGGATTTTGTAGAAGATTTTCTTGAAACAAGGTTGATTTATGTGAAATATTAACACATTATTATATATTCTTACAAGAAAATAAACGAAATAAAAGTTTGGCAGCCTTTGAAGTGCCTGAAAACATAATTTCCTAATAATTCAACCAATCAACCTTTGCAATCATAATAATTGACTTTCTTTTCCTAATAATAAACACCTTTGACTTCCTCAGCATCAAAACAAATTTCAATGAAAGGAAAACTTTGGTAGAAAGGCTAATAAAGAGGCTGACACAATTCAAGGAGGCAGCCCAACGAGCAGGGAAAATTCATTTCATTTCTACGCACCGATTTTTTTGTAGATTTTTCCCAATTTCACTGATTTATTAGCATCCGCGGCTCTGTTCTTCATCTTTTTTTTTTTTTCTCTTCCAAAAATAAATTTCAGCTTACTTGGCAACAATTTCCAATACACCGAAAATAGCTGACAGAAACAAAGAAAATAAATACTTTGTCAAAGTTAATTAAAGCTACGCTCCACTTTGGCCAATAAGCAAATACACCTACTGTCTGAGCCACAGGAATTGGGAGCCCGCAAAATGGAGCGAAATCCCACAAAAATCTAAGCCATGGCACATCGGGAAAATCGAGCGAAAAACCCCAAGGCTGTTTACTTTGACACTTAAATTGTCTGTAAAAGATAGATTGAGAGCGTCGAGATCTGCAAATGGTCGCAAAACTTTTTCCTTTTTGGCTGCGATGTGCGTGAAAACTTTTGTCAACAAATATTCCATTTTACTGTCGGGGGAAAGACAAATGGCATTTGCCAGCGGAGGTGGCGAAAATCCTCCTTGTTCCTCATGTTCATTAGCCTAAGAGGGGATTCTATGCCTTAGCCCCTTAGGCGATGGGTTTCGCTCTTTTATTTCCTCCCAAAATTTTCCAAAAACACTCTTATTTTAATTAGCCCCTACAACAGGGAACTAAAAGCTTGAATTTCTTGGTACAGGCAGCACAAAATTTCCAAGATTATGGTGTGAATTTAAGGAAAAAGTAAGACCTAACAGTTTAATGGGTTTCTTTTGATTTATTAAAGGATTTATTAGCGAGGTTTTAAATTTATTTTTGATTTTGTTAAGAGACCTCCTAGCTGGTTGTCTATATTATTTATTATATTACCTAAGAGTTTTCTAATTTCATTCTTTTGTATTCTTATTTTTAATACTTTATATTGGAATATTTCTATGTATCCTTGAATAGAATATAAATTTCCACAGTTCCATTTGAAAAACGTTGGAATTTAATATTCCCATACTTCTTTCATAGCTTTTTAGGTACTTAAAAACACTCTTTCTTTATAGAAATAATTGAATTTAAAAAGGTTGCTATTGTATAGTCAATAACTATAATCCCGAGACCCCAAAAGATGTCTTAAAATCTTTTAAAAATATTAAAAATTCTTTTAAAATTTTTAACAAACTATATAAAATCACCTAACTAATAAGATTTTTTCTCTCTCTGTGTTTGTTAGGAAAAGTTCAAGAGAGAATTTAATAAACGCTTCGCTGCGTGTTTCTGCAAGTTTCAAACGAGCCTGGATGCCCATGAAAGGACCTTCTCGATGCACACACGTGCCACCTCGATAAGGTCGACCTATGCCAACTCCTCGATGCGCATACGGAGTAATCTCTTTGGAGCCACCCGAGGAGTTGGCCTTAACGGTGGCAAGACGGGTTTGCATTTGCCACGGGTGAACGGAGGCACTAGCAGTGGTGGCGGTGGTGGCGTCAACACCGGGATTTACAACGGTCAGAATAACAATGGCCATGACCATCATCATCACCATCACCATCACCATCACCACCAGAGTGTGGTTACCTTTGCCGCTCCCGGGTCCTGTGTGGCTGTTGGTGGCGTTGGCCACACAGGCGTCACGATGCCTCCGTGGCGTCGCAACAACTTCAAGCCCCTGCACCCCAATGTCATCGAGTGCGAGGACGACATGGCTCTAATGGAGCTGCCATCGACGACGCCGCCCAGCGAGGAGATGGCCAGCACCGCAGGAGTACAGTTGGCCCTGCTCAGCAGGGAGAACTCCAGCTGTATTTGCGAGCAGGAGTTTGGCAGTCAGACGGAGTGCGATGGCACCTGTATACTCAGCGAGGTGTCGCGTGTCCATCTGCCGGGAACGCAGGTCAACAAGGACCGGCACCGGGAGCGGGAGCG
Source organism: Drosophila bunnanda (assembly GCA_035046265.1). Taxonomy (NCBI): domain Eukaryota; kingdom Metazoa; phylum Arthropoda; class Insecta; order Diptera; family Drosophilidae; genus Drosophila; species Drosophila bunnanda. Next base: position 15,163,246 of record JAWNOB010000075.1, read on the forward strand.
GGAGCGGGAGCGGGGGGCCGGGGAGGTGGGCAAGTCCCTGTGGCAACCGCTCTAAGTTAATTTAGAGTAATTTAAGTTCTAGCCGTGTTCCACCGACACATTCCCGCCTGTAAATAATACGTAATACGGCACTCGAGAACCATTAGGTGTGTGCGAAAACTCTGTGGAAATATTGATTATTTTTGTTGTATTGTATTTGTGGAACACGGCCATTTAAGCCAGAAACATTTGGAACATTTCACTTGAGAACCCCTTTTAAATGGAAATGTGTCTCTGGAAACTGGCTTATTAGCTCTGTGATTTTGACTTAATGAATTGTGATTACAAATCCCCCTGCAGAATGGTTTGTATTGATTGAGTGTGAATGCTGGTCGTGAGCCATGTACAGTATTATAATTAATTGTGAGTTTAAAGTGCAATCCTTAAGTGTTAAAAATAAAAACCAAAACCTTTTTCCACAATTTTGTTTAAACTCCATAACTTAAAGTTATTTTCAAAGCCAAAATTCACCCAAAATCAATTGAAAAATGCAACTTAAATAAGCACCTGCAATCAATTAAGTAGCATTAAGCTAAATTATTTAAATAGTTGTGTACAAAAAATCCAATTATGTATTAAACACACACACACACACACATGCATACAAATGAAATGTACAATATTTGTCATTAAAAAAAAGAAAAAAAAAAAGAGAAAGGCTAATTAATGTAATTATTATTGTATTAAATTACCAAAACGAATAAACATTTCGAGTCATTAAGCAAAACCAATGCAATGCATGAGTGTATTTCTCTTCTCTTAATTACAATGCAGCGCAATAATTATTGTTTATGCGTTGCCCATAAATTGTTGAAAAAAAATCAAATGGCTGCCCACTTCCGCTTCAGTTTGTGGGATTTAAATTGCGAAAGTGGCAGCATTTTATTTAATAATATATCAGATTTAATTTTCGAGAAACTTTTCCATAAGTATGAGCCTTTAATACTATATTTAACGTATTTTAAGTTGAAGAAAACTGAGAAAACTAAGAAAAACAAATTTTACTTAAAAAGATTTTCCGTTTAGCGGGGACTCGAACCGGAAATGTACCAAATGTAAAGCCCAAGATGGTTGAAAAGCTTTCAAATTGCTTGCGGATTAAGCCAAGACATTGAAAAGCTTTAACCCTTAGAATGTGTTGGTTTGGCAGGGAAATTGGTGGAAATTTGTGGCGATTTAATAATATTTTTCTTTTAAAACAAGCTTTAAGACATTTTAAGCTGATTTTGGAAAAGAAAGTTATAAGCTTAAGCTTGAAATTAGGTTTCTTTTCTTATTATTCAGGTTTTATTTATAGATAAAGAACAAAGTTAGAAGCTTTTTACATAGATATATTTTATAAAAAGAGTTTTTGCAATAAAGAGCTAAAGTCAAAATAAAATCTAGCAATCAATTTAACCTGAACTAAGGAACTTTTGAAGAATTCTACGCTAAAAAATGTTTTAATTAAAAATCATGCGTATATAGTTTAATTTATATTTAAAATAATTCCCCATGTTGTTGTTAAATAAATATTTATAAATCAGATTCAGAATTATCTGAATGAAATTTAGCAAATAGTTAAATATTAATTTCAAGCATTATGGAATATTTTCATATTCTGTAACTTTAAATTTTAATACAAAATACAAATAAATAAATATAGATTTATATTTACTTTATATTCATTTGTATTTAAAGTATTTTTGTTTGTATTTAAATATATTACAAAGAAAACACCACAAAATTGCTTTACATAAAAATACTCCCTACATATTTTTAATTCAGTCACAATTTTACGCAATTTAAACATTCTTTGAATCATTTAAATTTAAACTCTTTAATAGTCGTTACCATAATCAGCCCCCTAACGATTTTGAACAACCGCCTTTTTCCCTAATGCCCATGCAAACACAACCAGACAGTGTGTGTATGCGGACACTGACAATTGTCAGGGAATATATGACGGCTGCAACAACAGCCACAACTATGTCACGCAATGAGGTATGCTGCCATATGTGTGTTTGAATACAGAGAGAAAAAAGGAGTTACAAAAAAAAATTAATTTAAAAAATTAACTGAATAAAGCATATAAATAAATATATATCTATAGAATAAGTAGCTATTATAAATGCATACAGAATATCTAGGATATTCAAAGCTAATAATACTCCCTGATATTAAAATATGAAAAAATGAAATCTGTATATAAATCGCTTCCTTATTCCATCAATTTTTGGATAGCTTAATTAATTAAATATTTTAAAATTTTATTTTATTAAAAAAAAATCAAAATTTTCCTTAATTTTCCCCTGTGTATATCTGTGCCTGCAGTGCACTTGCGCCTCATTTTTCGCTTGCAATCAAACAACATATGCCACACGCGATGGACAAGGACCAACTGTGACGGGGACAGAAAGACACACGCACACACAACCAGGCTGCACTCGCACACACACACACCCAGGACACACACACGCACACCCAACAACACGAACCCAGACCCAGTTAGAAGGACACATGGTCACATGGCAGGCCGCATTGGCTGTTGATAATTGAATAATTAACATTGTTTAAAATGGCTCAACGAGTGGCTGGGGAAAGGGACGAGGCGCAAGGAGTGTCGGCCAGTGAAAAGGACGCCAGACATCCGGCGGCCAGGTCATCAGGTCAAATGCAACCACAATGTCAGCCAGAGCCCGCAGCACACATTTAAACAAAAAAAAGAAAAGAGAAATAAAACTACAGGATAAAGTCCAACCCCTGCACTTTACACTACACACGCACACACAACGGATATATAGGTGATATAGTACATATAATTGGGTTAGAACTGAACGTTGTACGGGTATATATTTCATATTTATATAATTGACATACGGTGGGAAAATCTCTTCGATACATGTCTGTCGTTTATTGATTAAAGTCACAGTTTTTAAGCCGCATTGAAATTGAAAACTTGTCAATGTGCTTTTTACCCTTGAAGTGAACAGTTCGATTTTTGGATAATAATAAAAAAAAAAAACAAATAATGCACGACGCAAGGAGTCCCAACAAAAGTGAGTTTAGTTTACTTTACTTACTAATAACAATAATAATAATAAATATAAGATGAGTCATAGATATGCCAGGTTATCATTAAAAGACACCTTTTTAAGTTAAAAATTGTGTACAAAATATTATATTCTAAGGAAATATCATGAACGAACACCTTTAACGACTTTAAATATGCATTTTATACTAAAAATATAGAAATCAAAATAGTTTTTGTTATTCCATAAGTAAACGAAGGACCTTTATATATATACATCAACTTGTTAATAGATTTTGTAGTATTATATTTCAGAGAAAACATAAATAGATATTTTGTTTTTGTAATACCAACACATTTTTCTATGAAGATATTTCTCATATATATGATTCACATACATATATTGAAGCCAGACTATCGATCCATCAAATATATATAATTTACAAAGACTAATTCCAATTCCAGTATGTTTACTGAACTTAATTTGTATTGATTTTTCTTTTAAATAAGAATTTTATACATTCATCCATCAAATATATATAAATGGCTAAGACTAAATCCAATTCCAGACTGTTTACTGAGCTTAATTGTATTGATTTTTCTTTTTAATACGACTATAATAAATTAAAAATCATTTTCCTTTCTCATTAATAATCCGAAATTCCTGACTTTACCTAAAACCTTTTTAAATGATCTCCCAAATAGCCACTCGGAAGGCCTTTTCATCCACCAGCTCCTCGCGTCGCAGTAGCCATGAAAGTGGCAGTGGCCACAAAATGGCGCCGGGGGAGGAGCAGGACCCGGAGGAGCAGGAGGAGCAGGAGGAGCAACTCTTCCAGGAGGCGGCCTCAAGCACGAGAACAAACAGTGTCGATGGAAGTGGATGTGGAAATGTGACTGTGACTGGGAGTGGCAGCATCCCGGCCAGTGTCAGTGCAATGCCGGTTACAGAATTCTATAGAGATGCCACCGTACTCATTACGGGCGGCACTGGGTTCGTGGGTAAAGTGTTAACAGAGAAATTGCTCCGGTCGTTTGGATTGCGTAAAATCTACATGCTGATACGCAGCAAGGACAGCATGAGCATACAGGAGCGTTTGCAGGGATTTTTCAATGAATCGGTAAGTGTTGGGAGGCAGCCAGCCCGCCTGCCTGCCTGTCAATTCCCGACAATGTGGGATAAAAGCGACCGACTTCAGGCCCCCGTATCCTCCATCCAACAGATATTCAATAGACTGCGCGAGGAGTCACCACAATTGTTGGAGAAGGTGCATCCGATACGCGCTGATTACAGTGCCATCGACCTGGACATTGATTCCGCCGACCGAGCAGTGCTCTCGTCTGAGGTCCAGGTGAGTAGGTATACCCCAGGACTTTGCTACCGATCCTGTGGCACCTGTCCCTGTCCCTGCCTCTGCCCCTGCCTGCTCCTCCTCCTCGGCAGGCAATTCAATCAATGGACTTTTTGTGTGAGAAACTTTTCATGGGCTTTTGTTGTGTTTGCCTATCTGGATGGTTCCTACGATTCCTGTCTCTCTATATCTATAAACACTTTAAGAAAAATATATATCAATGAATATATATTATAGGAAAAGATAAAGAATTTTAAATGAGTGAACATGATTATATTTTAAAGAAAGTATATCATTTATTAAACTCTGATTCCATGATTCCCTGGGGTTTGCTATCTTAATTTCCTTGGTTTTTAATATTTATTCACACATATTTTCCCTTTTTAATAATACTATATTTTTTCAAGTGCAACTATGGTTATCTTTCCCGCCCCCTTCACCTCCCTGGGCTGTGCATTACGTATACGTAAAACGTTGCATGCCAAAGGCAGGCGCAATGTTTACGACAACACCAGCCAGGCAGTCAGTTTATTTCCCTCGCTTTTCCCTATTTTCTTTCTTTTTTTTTGTATATTTTCCAGTATTTTTTATTTTTGTTTTGCTGATCACAAGAGGCCCTCCGATATGTACATATATACATATATGCATTCTACTTTTCAACAAAAATTGAAAAACCCGCCGCCACGTAAAACTGTGAAAATGTGTAGAGTAGAGAGCATCCTGCTCCTGTTGCTGCTGCTGTTACCATTGCTGCTCCTTCTGCTGTTGGTTATAAAACACAATATATAAATAAATGAAAATTCCTGTGCATGCTTCAAGTGCTCGGCATGCGCGAGCCATTGTCCTGCCAACCAGGATGCATCCTCATCCTTATTCCCATTCCCAGTCCCACTCCCACTTCCGTTACCAACGCCAGCCTCATCCGCATCCGCATCCGTTGGTTTCTTTTTATATTTCCCCCTCAGTTTTCCATGCTGTTTGCAAAAACATTTTGCATACAAGTCACTCGGGCCATGGTCTGGTTCTGCTTAGAGTTAGGTTGCACTGTTTTAAGCTGAAATTGCTTTGTTGTCGATGTTCAATGCACGCGTTGGCACTGCAGGATTCCAGCTCCGGCTGCAGGTCCTGTCCAGGACCTACAACCGTGAAGCTTTTTCTTTTTCTGCATTTTCTGTGCTGACTTGGAGGTTATCACTGAATGCAGACCACACTTTCAGTGGCAGATCACTGATGTACCTGTTGACGGTGATGGGCACGGAACTCGCGTTTCTTAAATTTTAAAATCTAGGAAAATTAATTAACTTGTTTTTGGAAATATTATATTATATTTATAAACTTCCGTTTAGTTTTAAGTGATTTTTAAAGGAATATAGCTCGAATTTTGTTTAAAAATGTGGACTTTTTACAGAATATTCTGCATTTCTCCCAATTTTATTTATCCAGAATGTATCTAGATCCTTTAAAGTAGTATATTTCATTCCATCACTATCTGTTTCTGTTTTGTATGCACATCCCTGGTGCATTTTGCATGAGCTCTGCCTTGATGCTGCCGAGTTCTTCCCCTTTTTGTTCTTTCCATTTTTAATATGCATTACAATTCGTGGGTCTGATATATCTGGCTTTCCCTGTAGATTGTCTTCAATGTTGTGGCTTCGGTGAAATTCAATGAGAAACTGAGCGATGCCATTGACATTAATGTTCTTGGCACGAAAAAGATACTGGACTTGGCCATGGAAATGAAGCAGTTAAAGGTGAGATATAAAACTCATTGAAAAACAATGTCAATTGATTTCGTGACAAAGGAATTTGTATCTACAAAAAGGCAACACTATGCAATTAATTTAAGCGGCATTAATTATAACAAATTACAATAAAAATCATATAACTTTCATCCCTTTAACCTCATAATTATCTTATTAATAACATAAACCTGAGCTTTAAACTATTATCGCCTAGTATTTATGAGATATTTCAATCAATTTATGGGAATTCATTTCCGATGATAGAATTTAAGTCATTTTAAAGCCACATTATTTGCCAGCCCAGCTGTCCGTTCATCGCTCGCCCACACATATCCATTAGTGAAAATAAACAGCGTTAAAATAAATGTTAAATATTCACATATCGCACATTTAAGTAACCAAAATACATAATTCCCGTGTCTGAATGCATGCAACAAATATTTGAGTATGAATTGTAATATTTACGTATTGTTTTCCCCCCCGCCCCCACGAATCTCGTTTTCCCGCGACTTATTTGGACGTTGCATATTTTACGTTCGCGTTGGCGGGCATACAATTTCCCAACACAATTCAATCAACATACGACATGCGTGCTCTCCTCGCAAATTTCACCCAATACATCAACGTATCCCGTGGGCACAGTCATTCGTACACATTTCGACACTGTACTGCAACTGCAATCGCAAATTTATCAAGGAACAAGTGTACGAGAACGAAATTGGATACGAAAAAATCATGCAGGTTGGTTAATGTTCACAGGTAAAAAGTGCAATAACACAAAAAATAGTTAAGAACTTGTGGGATCAAGTTTGAAGACTATAAAGGTACCCAGTAGGAAGATTTTTACAATCGAAAACTTTTTATTAAATGGGTAGAAAGAAGAGATAGTTATGGTTTAATTGTATAAAGAAATTGTACTTTTCCTTAATTATTTTTTATAATTTTATCTAAATTTTCTGTTCCTTTTAGTAAGTTTATCTTCAATTTACGACATTTATTTGACTTATTTGCTTTATATATTATTATAAATATAAATTTTTCAAATTTGTATACTTAAAAGTGGTCTTAGTCCGAATATACCTTAATATTTCCCTAAGAAATGGTACATTAAAAAAATATTTGGGCCTGAATATCATATTTGCTGTGCCTTACTACAAAAATAATTAAGAACTTCAGGTATTAAATTTTTCGTTTTTAAAAACGTCGTACAAAATATGTTAGAAGAACAGAAAATTGTGAAATTTTATATTCAACCTGTTCAGGTTTTTCTAGAATATATTTCAATTCGATTTATTGAAGAACTTTCCCATCTAATAATCTTGAAATTTATAATAATTTTACCCTCCTAACTATTTTCCTTTTTTGCTTTCAATCTTATCATATAACTACTTCTAAAATTTTCTCTTAAATTTTATACCCATAACTTGACAAAGTCCCAATATACCTTATTGCTACCATATAACAGGGTACAACAAATAAAAACATTAAGCCTTGAATATCATATTTGATGTGCGCGATATGACAGTTTATTTAAATTGGAAAATTGTTTCCACGGCACAGATCTATCGCACCTTCGACGACGAAACGCTGGAGAAGATGCGGCACTGCCTAATTGGCCAGATGCCCAACACCTACACCATGACCAAGAAGTGTGCCGAGAATCTGGTGAATCACCGGGCATTTCACATGCCGGCGGGTATCTTTCGCCCGCCCATAGGTGAGTGAGTGTGTGACTACCGAGGGGAACCGAGGTGCTCCCTTCCCCTCGGGAATATTTATTGCGGTTTCAGACTTGACTTAACAAACTAATTGTCAGATAATTAGCACAAATACCCAAGGGCAGACGGCCGGCCACAGTGCTGTGTAAACAAAAACACACAAGAAACATTTCCTGCACTGCCAGGCAGAAGGGATCCCCCCGAGGATCTGGCCAAGGAGAAGCTGGGAAAATGCTTGGCAAAAAACGGAATATTTAAAATTTTGTGAAAAATGGCCAAAAGAGCTGTCTTCGTTCGGTTGCAGGAGGAGATTTTAGAGAGCGGGACTTGGGGTTTACCAGATAAATGCATGTGGAAAAAAGTTTTTTTATATTTTTGGTTTTCCCTTCTATTTTTTTAATAGTTTTTTGTTTCCTTGCTTGTGCGCAACGTAACGTAACAAACGAAACGTAACAAAGAGCGGAGGAGAGCTAGGATGGCTGACTTGGATTTTCCACTGTCTCAGTGCTCAGGGGATGGGGCGGATGAGAGGAGGAGGAGTGACGGGGATCCTCCTCCTCGTGCTCCTCCTAGCCACCAAAGCTCTCGAGGAACAAAGCACAAACAAATTTTCATTTATTTTAACACAAAAATGCCAAAGCATCGTCCTCATGCAGCTGCATCCTAAGCTGCCTCTGCAAACGAGAATGGCAATGGCCAAAGATAGTTTTTCGTCTAATCTGGTAGAATGTCGGAGTTCTCTAACTTGTATATTATTGATAAATAATTTATAATAATTAAAAAATATGTATATATTTATATAAATTTTATTTAAATTAAATGGACCAAGCCGATAAAAACCATTTGTATTTAATGCAAGTCTTTAAAGTATAGAAACTTTAACATAATCCACAATATAAGTTTTAGAAGTCTTTAAAGAAACTACAAAGAGTATTATTTCAAAATTATTAATGTGTTCATTATATTATTTATAAATATATTTTCCTGTATATTTTTACCCCCCTCTCAGAGTATTATAATTTTAGTTAAAAGCTTGATACACGGTGAAGCTATAAATCATATATGTTCTTGATCGGCATCAACAGCCGAGTCTATCTAGCCATCATTGGGAGAATTTTGTTCAACATTTTATAAATTAAAATTGACCAATATTGACAAAAATTTCTATATTTTGAACATTTTAAATTGAATATGCAGATTTATTTACCTGATCAAAACTAATATAGGAAGCGTTTCCGAATTAAAACTAATGCTTTTTTGGCTTAATTATGGAAATTTTAAACTTTTATTTATTGAAAAAATTCTCTATAAAAATATTTTTAAATATTAATTCAAAGAATGTGAATATTTTTTAAGCTAAGTTGAGATAGATTTCCGATTTGATCCTACAATTTAAGTGTAAGCTGCAAGGGTATATAAACTTTGGCTTCCTGAAGTTAGTTTCGTTTTTTATTTCACATAAATTTCTTAAATGGTTTTTAATGATATCAGGATAAGCAGAAATTCTTCAATTTCCCAGATTATCATATTTTAACAACTCTTTCTTTTGACAAATAGAGTATAATTAAATAATATAGTCAGGAGTTATATATTTTCTTAAAAAATCCTTTCAAACCTTAGCTATTTAAGTTTTTCGTTCAGTTCCCTGATATCCAAACGTATCAACTCCTTTTGATTTAAGAGTATTTCGGGAAAAAATCAAGTCGAAAACTTACAATTGGGAGTCAGGCATATCAGTTAGCAAATGGCAAATGGAAGGGGATGTTGGGAATGGAGTTGAAGAGGGTATTCTGGTAGAATGGGTTTTTCTGGGAGAATGAGTTTCTGGGAGGATGCTGGTTATACTGGCACAGCGTCCGTCGCGTCTGCCTCTCTGCCATTATCGCTTTGACGTTGGCTAAAATCAACAAGGATACTCTCACGGTCGCTGGCTTCCTTGGTCTGCGATGCTGCGGCAATGGCCGAGCGAACAAAGCAGCCATTAATTCTTATTTATTCGCAGTAATGTCAACGTACAAGGATCCATTTCCCGGCTGGACTGATAATTTGTACGGGCCATCAGGTTTATGCACTTGGTCTGCCCGGGGACTCGTCCGTTGCATTTACGGCATGGCCAGCTGCAAGGCGAATATGGTGCCCGCCGATTATGTGGTGAATGCCATGATAGCAACCGCCTGGGATATATCCCGAAGGTTAGTCCACACTCACACACACACACACATAAAAGCACACACACAGCACAAACACCCGGGGATCCTTGCAGCTGAAGCGGTGCCCGAGGATGTGTAAAAGTTGCAAAAGAGTTCCACACCGCAAGCTGATAACTGGTTCGGTTCTTGTTTGCCAGGAGCATCAGGAGCAGGAGCGGAAAACACCTCCAGGAGCATCAGCAAGAAGGTGGAAATTTGTAAATACGAGAGCGGAGAAATTAAGAAGGACCAAAGGTGGCCGCAGATAATGTCCGTGGGACTGAAGAAGGAATGGGATTAAGTTCGCTGGGTTACGAGATGTAGTTTCTGTTTTCTTTTTAGGTATTTTTTAAAGTGCATCCTGGGTTTTTTCCAATAGTTTACCTTATGTATATTATATATTCCTATTATATCTGATATTTTTGAAGAAGTCATAAGGGTTTTTTGAATCTTTAACAATGCCTATAAGAGTATGCAATTTATTGCATATCAAATTCATTCTTTAATACGATTCATATTGTAATTCATTTAAATTTAAAGATTTCCGAAACTATGTTGGGGAAAAAAATCAAAGAAATGATTTTGGTGAATGCCTCTTTCATTTTTATAAATACTTTTACAAAAAATTAATTATTTCATTGCGAGATGTCCATTAAATACTTCCTAAATGGATTAATAAATATCTGAAGAGTTCGAAAAATCACTAATGGTTTTATTACCATTAAGAAATATGTTTAAAAGTGTGCAACTAAATTTTTTTAAGTGCCAAATTCAGAGAAAAAAAGTTTTAAATTACGATGTAAAATGTTTTTTAAAAATCCGTAGTAATTTTCGTTCTATTCCTATATATTTAATAGAGTTTCTTATGACAAAATACCTTACCAAAATACAAAAAATACCTCAACTTCTTGCACCAAAAAATTATATTTACTTTCCCCCTCAAATACTCAAAAACTTTCCTTATTTTCCTCACAGATTTATGCTCCGTGAAAGTAAGGTGATTGAAAAATCAGAGCTACCCGTATACAACTACGTGTCCGACGTGAACAATATCACCTGGGGCGAGTATATGCACCTGTCGCGCAAAGGATTCCACGAACCGTTCGACAAGGCGCTTTGGTGAGTTTAACGCGAACACACTGAATCGCAATCATATCTATACGACTTTCAAAATAAATATTCTTTATTGAATTTTTTACCACACCTAAAAAAACCAAAAAACTGGAAAAATAAAACACAATGAAACGCTTGCCATGGCATATTGTATGCATGTCTAATCCAATGCTTAAATATTGCCGAATTTTGGCGAATGGAAAATTTATCTACGCTCTGCTAATACCTTAAAACAACGAAACCTGAACGAAATACTCCGAATAAAAAATATAAAAATCGAACTGAAACCCTGAAAAAACACAAAAACGTACGGGGATTGCCGACAACTAAACCAAATCGAACCCAAATGCCACACGGAATCGCTAAATCCTCGACCCCTGCGAACGTCCTGCCTGTGTGTGTCCTTCGATCGACCGCATTATTGTCACAGGTGCTTCTCGTACGTTATAATACCATCGAAGCCTCTGCATTGTGCAATTGCATTTTTCTTGCACAATATCCCAGCTTATATTTTAGATTTAATTGCCATGGTCACCGGACAAAAGCGCATGTAAGTAGAGCCACACACAGCCAGGCACACACACCTCACACACCTCACCCATCGATTCAGCTGCTCCACACAAATGCCATTGCCATAGACCGCCCCATCGCCCCATCGCCCCATCGAGAATATGTTCTCCAAGGTGGCAAAAGTGGCAGTGTGTGGCGGTGGTTTTCGGGTGTCCTGGCTACATTGAATGGATTTTAAATGGTACATGGAAAGGCAATTGAATGACCTGTGAAGGGTATTCATGGAGTATTTCCTTATTTCTATCAAGTTTGTAAAGAATAAATGGGGAAATTGAGGTGAATTTCGAGTACAATATGCAAATAGAAACGAGTTATAGATTTCTTGAAGATATTTAAAGAATTATTATATTTGTTGTATTAATTTACTAATAGACTGAGTCATTGAGTTAGATTTGAGGAAGGATTTGAAGAGAAGCAGAGATTAGTTAAAGGATTTCAAGGAAGTTCTCTATAATCCTTCCTCCTCTTTGAACTTTTTCAAAATAGAAAATCTCCCTTCTATAATCTAATTATTCTCTGTTTTTCTTTCCCTATAATTTCCTTGCAATCCTTAATTTAATCCCTGCATCCCTTAGTTTAAAATGTTCTGCATAAGATATGATCTTCATCTTCATATACAATTGAATCACTAATTAAAATAATCATAATTAGCTTTGGTGAAATTATTAATAATCTTTCCTTCGATGCTTCTAACAAAAATAGTACTTATAAATATTAAGAAAAAACAAAATAAGTTTTCCTTTTCCTACTCAATTTATAATAAGAAAAGAGCACTTACTCTTCGTTATTTGAACTAAGCACAAGGACAACCCCACTTGGCAAGCTTCTTGGTTGCCAGCGTATACGTAATATTTAACAAATTGCAATTAGAGCGCATTAGACTCAGCATTTTGCCATTTATTTATGAAGGTGAAACCGACCTAGACTACAAAACAGCTCCAGCTTCAACCAATTAGCAAACACATCGACAACTATCTTGGCATCTTGTGAGTCCTTTGCATATATCCTTTCTCCTTTTGCAGTACTGCTGCAAGGATGGAAAGGCATGCTTAAAATAACTATCAGTATTAATATGATAATTAATAATCAAAATACTATTAAAAGCTTTCGTTTGGGGATCATTTCTAAAAGTATTAAATATATATTTTCGAAAATTAGTGAAACCTAACTTGGTTATTTACTTATTCGTACTTATTCTTAACCTAAAAGGGGGGAAGTATATAGAAACCACTGATTTATACCTATATCTATATCATATCTACATTTTTATAATTTTCTCTGTTACTTCTATATTAAATTCTCATATTTAATACCCAACTTTATTCACTGTGCAGCTATGTGAAGGCTTACAAGAAAATCTCTCGCATAATCGACATGATGGCTTGGTTCGGACTGAAGGAATGGCAGTTTGCCCATCGCAACATTGACGAATTGAACGAACTGCTGCCAAGGGAGGAGCGCACGGTGCTGCAGTTCAACATTGCGACGATTAATTGGAGCGAATATTTCCGCTCATACCTCAGTGGCATCAGGCGCTACTTCTTCAAGGATAGCGCTAACGATAATAAATTACAGCAGCGCAAAACTATTTATCGCAGGTGAGTCTGACTCTCCTCCAGGTGCCGGCTGCCTTCAAGCCGGTACGAAAGGACATGCAGGGGGATCCTTCGCTAAGTAGTTTTTAATTACACTTTGTTTACTCCCTTTTGCATGCCGCTGCCTGCTGCCTGCTCCGTGCTCCCTTCTGCCTGGTGCTCCTGCCTCCGATGCATCTGCAACTGGACTTGCCCAGGATGCTCCTTTTGCACACGCTGCTAAAGACGACATTTGGTCTTTCATTAATTATGTGCATGCTCAAAGTTTATCTCAGGATTTTCAAAATTATGCCAAAGATTGCGCTCTGAGCATCGGGCATCGTTATAAATTATAATCAAACGATGATGCCTTTACTCTTTTAATAAATTGAGCGATTCTTAAAGCATCCCACCTCAATCCCATCTCGTTTCTGACTTTTGTCTGGCATTACTCATACGCCGTGTGGCGTGAAACTTTTGACAACTTTTTCCCTTGCATGTTCGCGCTGACAGTCGTCTTAGTTGGCCCCTCACGGTGTCAGGTGAGTAAAGTTACCTCTCGCGAACTTCGGAGCTATATATATATATATATATTCCATATATACATGTTTATGTTTATATCTATGTATATATATTGTTGTCACGCTGAGGTCTGTGAAATATGATGCAATTTCTGGTGCGATAAAGTTGCAAGGACGCCACGATCTCGAAGCGCATCAAAATGTGAGCTGTATGTTTTGACTTTGGGTGTGGAAATGTGAGGGGTCCTTGTGGGCAAAGTTATCCCACTACTCTACCCAAAAAAAAAGGTTTAGGGTATCAGAGTTTATTCCAAGTGTGAATAATGACTGATTTTCTGTATATAAAAATGTACTAAATTGAATTATAAGTCTCGGAAATGGAAAATTCATGTAAAGTATTTGATTTGTAATCAAAGAATATGTCTAAAACTATGTGAAAAAAAAACTTTCATGAAGAGTTTGAGCCAAATAAGGCAAATACAGCTTTTTAAAATATTTTATTTATAACTTTTTTCATGAATTTTAGTTTGTATAAATTATAAATAAAAATTGGGAAAAACATTAAGAAAGAATATTATTTAAGGCTAATATTCAGCACTTTTTCAAGTGAAACTTATATAAAAATAATAAAAAATAAATTTCCTATCTATAAATATATTACAAAATATATTTGTATTTATTATTACAACTTTTCCCCTTCCCTTGATATGCAAATCAACTTGGAAAGGGTATTCCTTGTACCTACTATTATAGCTTGGCTTTCCACGTAAGAAATATGACCAAGAAGTGAACGTAAACAGCATGACAAATACAAACACACAGCCACCACCACCACCAACATATGTAAGTGGATATATGTATGTGGCAACATACATATATAATTTTAGTTAAAAGTTTTATTTCTCGCATATTTCATATTCTTGGCTGAAACTTTTTCCCACCTCGGGCATTTCCTTGTTTCATATTTCATCCAAAAAGAAAAATAAAAAACAAGAAGGACACAACGAGGACGAACGGGCGAGCAAGGAGAACAGGGCGCCGCGCGCATTCATTATTGTGTAATATTTTTACATTATTTTATTATAAATCAACAAAATGCACTCAACGCGGCAGCACAAAAAAAAATCAAAAAAAAAAAAAAACTTGCATCTACGTTGACGCCGGCAGCGACTGCAACTGCAACTTCTGCTGCTGACAGCAGAAACACATTAAACGTCATAAAATGCACAACGCAGCGAAAAGTCGCCGACAATGCGCGAGGCGACGGGTTGCAACGGGGTGCAGGGGCTGGAGGCAGGCCCTTTGCCTTTATAATTTATTTTTGCTTGAATTAATGTGAATACTTTTTACCACTTGGCTGCACAGAGTTGCTCCGCTACCTGATAGTGGCGTATCCAGGCCCGAGCTCCCAGCTCCCAGCCTGTGCCCTCTGATAAGGTAAGTGCTGCAAGGAGCCAGCCTCCTTCGACTTTGGCTCCTCCTCTGAAGGGTCCCCCAAAAAAATACTTAAAAATTATCATAAGTGCAGAGGGAGACTCCCAAGGACATGTGTGTGTATGAGCAAAGCTCTCTCAATTCGGGCTTATACCTAATAGCAAGCGTATCAGCTGTCATTTTGAGCCAATTTAAGAATGCATATTGAAAACGATCTATTTAATCCTGATATAATTAAAAAATAAGCACATTGAAGCACACATCTAGAGGAAATATACTGCTGTTTTATATAAGTTTAAGTTTCTTAATGTAAAAACAGTTGCTATTATCCCTAAACCTAACTTTATTTCAACAAAAAACTACCAAACGCTTGGTTTTTATAAGCTCACCTTTGCTATTATTTTAAATATAATAATTAAAAGTGTAAATTATTTGAAGAAACATACGTATGAACTATTATTTAAATAGTTTTCCAGCTAAAAAAATATTTAGAAAATATTTTAAACACTTTTTAACCCTTTTCATAGCTCTACGATCTGTAAGATAATTCTAGGGCAAACATTCCCCAAGCTCTGTTCATTTTTCACACAATTCAATCACGTTTCGGAAAAGCTTAACTGGCCAGTGTAATTACATATCAGTTACTCCTAATTCGTGAGCACCGCAGACAGCTGAGCATAATTAGTCTGGTCGTGGCAACAACCAAAAACTCACCAACCGACCGAGTGGGAAATGTGCAACATCATCAACTGTCAAATGCCAGCTGCAACATGCTGCGACGTGCAGCATCAGAGATGCGAGCTGCGAGATGCGAGATGTGAGATGTGAGATGTGAGGGATGTGCAGCGAGTGTTGATAATCAAGTCAACATTAGGGAATGTCCGCTCATGTGGACACTGAGCAATGGGCAATGCGGCGTATGCGCAATATTTGAGCAGAAGCTGAAGCAGCAGCAGGAGCAGCAGTGGCAGCCACAAAACTCGCACAAAACCAATAAAATTATTGAATTGAACCCAATGCATAAATCACAAAAATTCAGCACAAGCATGTAAGGAATATTTAGCATGTTGGGGCCCCATTGTGTGTTTTCCTGTGTTCGTATAGATTTTTAATTTAAAACAACCTGGCCAAAGGTAAGCTTCCGAGCACCTGTGACCAGGGAAAATGCCCTCCAAAGGCCATTAGTTGTTTGTCCAGGACCCAGCCTAATGTCCTCTTGTCAAAGTCCGCACTCAGACCGAGGCAGGACACCAGGACACACTGCAAACTACACATCAAGAGCAGGACTACACAGAGAATTCAATTCTAGCAAAAGGGGTTTCTATTTGACAATGTAATATTAGACTTATTTATATAAAGATCCTAGGAACGTTGATATTTACCTATTAATTAATTAAAGTTTCTACCATTTCTTTTCTACGTTATATTGAATAGTTAACTAATTAAAACAGTCTTTGATACAGATTACGGTCAAGGAACCTTAAACTTGAAGCACAGAAATATAATATAATGCATTATAATATTTCGATTTTCCCTCAATATTTCTCCCTGTTCATTTAGGACAGGCTGTGCATGCAAAACGTAGCAAGCAATAAAGAAGATTTGTGTCGCCATCGCATTTTGTGGATACATTTTACCCCCTTTATATTCTCTTCTCATCTCTGGCCGCTTCTTGTACTATCTCTTTTCTTTCCTTTTTTTTGCAAATTCTGCAGAAAATCTCGGCCCAGAGTAGAAGTCAAGTTTGGTTTGGGCTAATGACCACAGAATGGCTGCTGGTTGCAGTCAGTCAGGTTTGCCGTAGGCCCAGGTACAGGTCAGGCCTCTATATATATGCAAACTGATGGAAATTGGAAAGAAAGTGGCAGAAGAGACGCAGGTGATGACATGGTTCTTTCGAAATAGTTACCAAAAATTTAATTCGTAGAAAGGGAAATCTAAGAAATCGTGGATATTACAAGGATTTACTCCAAAACCATTGACTTTTGTGAGATATTATCAATTATAATACAGGATTTCTTTTAACCATGTACAAAACAAACGTTTAATGCCTCTGAGTAGTATAAAAACTACTTTTAAATTTCATAAATAAACTATAAATAATATAAATATATACTGATGACAGACAATTCCTTGTCTAGAAACATCGGTAGTGTTCATCTTTAACCAACTCCTTCTGGCTTTTCTGCCATACATTCGAGTTGTGATTAAAAATTCCTGACTTTTATTCTACTTTACTTTAAATACAATAAAATCTAATCCAAATCACACATAAATGTCACTTCGAATAACAAATTAACTCATTAAAATCCCACGAAAAACTATCAACAAACAAGCCAGTGATTTGTTCAGTGACTTTAATCACTGAACAATGAAATTAAATTCCCACCTTTTCAATTACCAATTCCCTGCAACATGTGGCACTCGTCCTTGTGCCCCTCCCCCGCTCGAACATTTATCGATTGCTCCTCCCTATAGATATGTATATCCTGCTCCTGTCCTCCCACGGTGCCATTAGCTCCCAGTTTTCTGGGTCCAGTCTGGGCCCGTCTGACGCCCATTAAATTTACCAATGGCCGGGGCCGGGGCACAACTTTCAACGTTTCAACGTTTGCTCCCCAAAGATTACCGCAAATGCACAATGGTAAAATAATCATAATTGCATATAAAATGTTAATGGGCAATGGACCACGACCCAACAGCGCCTCATGCTTTCGCTCTAAAGCAAAAAAAAAAAAAGGAAAACTTTTTAATACACCAAAGGACACATTTGGGCACACCCTCCCGAATGTGTGCGCCGCAAAATGCAAAAACAATTACGAAAACTTTGTTGCCAGGCCCCCTGCCACCGATATTCCCCCGTTGTGGAAAAACAAGGAAAAGCCTGAAGTCCAAAACCAAATGTGGGAAATTTTGCCAAGCTCAACTTTATGCTGTTTTCTTTTTCGCCCTCGCTCGCTGGCCCGTTGCTTGTTGCTTTTTATTGGTTATTTGTTGGCATCTCCTCGGCGGATTTTTTGTTTGTTTTCCTTTTTGGCCCTGTGTGGAGTTTTGCTTTCATGTTTTCATTGCTCAAAAACGGGCAAAATGAGGCGGGGGCGGGGGCAGCGGCAGCAACGGCCAACACTTAAATTTACATAATTTCCGCTCCAAGTCACCAATGTAAAAGCTTTGGGCCAGGATCAGCTGCTCTTGGTCCAAAGGCGGCCGTGCTCTTCTAACTTTTCCTCCTCCCCATCCTTGTTTTCCATTCCCTTTTTTTTTTTGTTTGCTTTTTAAAAGCGCGGAAATGTTGGCAATATTTTAACACTTCTATTTTAGTTGAATTTTGCCCCGTGTTTTTCGTGTCCTGTTTTTTTATTTTTATTTCTGGCCGATCCCTTGTTTTTGTGGTACACCAAAAAACACCGTGCTGCTGACTTTTTGGCCTCTGGCAAGTGCACGAACCGAAAGTGCAGCCCAGAACTTGTTGTGGCCCATAATACACCAAGGGCAACTTTGCAGACGCTTAGCAATTATGGCCACGCCAACTATTTTGTACCTCGCCACCCAATGAGTCCATCTCACCTTGCAGCGGAGTGAATTGTGAGTCCATCGAGTGGTTTGTCGATAAACGATAGAAGGTCCTGCCAAAGGGATAAGGGTTCGAAGGGTTTCCCTCTCGATTCGATTGACCATTTGGAGGGCAAAGGTTTAAACGGATAGCGAAGAAAATTGGTCAAGTCGGGCATATTTTCAATGGGGTCAAGTAGATATATTTATATTGCGATCTATATTTATATCTCTAATTATTTACACCTATAATTATAATGAGCTAACAGAGTTTCCGAAAGCTATGTCTTAGTTGACAGGTATTTGTTTTAATCATAATGATTTTCTACAGTAGTAAAGCATGTTAATATATTCAAAGAGAAGTAATAATAAATAAATAATAATCAATAAATACTATGAGGTATTTTCCTAAAGTGTTTTTCTAATTTAATTGAATTAAAATGAATTAAATGAAATACTATAGCGTACTATAAAATAAATTAAATTTATAAGAAAAACTTAATTAGAAAAACACTTATTCAAATTAAATTTAATTAAACTTAATTCATTTTAATTTAATTTATAAGAAAAACACATTAGGAAAATACGCCATAGTATTTATTGATTTAAATTTAGTTGAATAAAATCCCCTCTCCTTCTTCATGCCAATTATCTCAAACAATTTCCATTTAATAATCCCTTTTTTTCTTCCGAAACTTTTCATTTAATCTTTTTTTTTTTCATTTCCAATCGAAGAACCTATGCCATTATTTGCAATCATATTTCCATCTTCCATTTTCCGGCTGTCAGCATAGAAAGACAAATAAAAAAGCGCAATGACAAAGATCTTGGATATGGAATTTAATTAAAAATGTTCATGGCAGTTCATCCAGCTTATTATCCTGTCACGGTGAGTGAGCAAGTAAAATACAAAAAAAAATCAAATAGTGTCAAATGAAAATGGGCAAATAATTCCGACCAACTTAATTAAATTCGAATTGTTCCGATGGGAAGTTGGAAGTTGTCTAAACAGAATTTTCATCGAGCAGGGCAACATTTGAAAATCAAACCTCGATTGCCCTTAATTTGTAACAAAAACAATTAAAATTTGTAAATGGCAAATACCGAAGAACATAATTTTTAAATTATGAGTAAGAAAAACTTGGATTGCAATATAATAATCAATATAAAAATCAAATAAATTGTTTCAATCACTCACCGATTTTCTTATTTTATTTTTCTTCTTCTTCTTCGTCTTTTTGTGGGAAATTTTCTTCTTCTTCTTCGTCTTTTTGTGGGAAATTTAATACATCCAATTCTGGCACACTTTATTTTTACATTTATTAATGTTTTTATATTTAGATTTATTAATTTATTAATGTTCATTTTTATTTATTTTATTATTATTTATTTATGTATTTATATTTACTTTTCTTCATTTATTTATATTTACATTTATTTATATATTTATGTTTGTATTTATGTATGTATGTATGTATGTATTTATGTATTTATGTATTTATATTTACTTTTGTTTATTTTTTTATATATTTACATTTATGTATTTATTTATATTTTTATTTACATTTATTTTTTTGGCTTTTTTAGAGCTTAATTGCCATGCCATTATTGAACCGGAATGCATGGTATTTATATTATTATTTTATTTACATCAATTTATTTATTCACTTTTTTAATTGAAAATTATATTACACTCATCACACTTTAGAGATTTCTTATCTTTCCTTCCTTTCCGTTTTTTTTTACTCACAGAATTTATATTTCAATTAATTAAACACTGAAAAAAAACAACAAAAATATTTTTTATTAAACACTTAAAAAAAAATAAAAAAATAAGCACTTAAAAAAAAAACAAAAAATATACACTTAAAAAAAATAAACAAAAAATATTTACTTCTGTGATTACAACAAGATTTGAAAAGGAATGGAAAGAACTCTAAAATTACACTCGCGAACACAACACTTTTACATTCACTTAATACGCGCACTTTAAACACTTTATAGTTCGATTTACTGCTTTACGAATCGTTTGTTCAAAACACACAGCGAGAAAACATTTATCTTGCATTTTCTTTTTTGCCGTGGTTACTTTACACACACACACACAGACATGTGTACATATTGGCGGCTGCTGGCGCTTTCGTTTGACAGCGGGAGTATGTTTCCTAATTGGAGTTATAGTGCCTGTAATTAGATATCCAATTACTTACTGATTCAAAAATGTCTTATATTTATCACATAAATAGCTATTAATAACGTTCACTCACCTACGCTATTTCTTTTCGCATTCCGCTTTACCCCGTTCACAGCTTACAGTTTTGCATTTAGGTTAGTTTTCGTTGCGTACAAAAACAATAATGCATAGCCTCTAAAGCACACATGTGCACATGCATACATACATGTTGGCAGGTGTTGCGACCTACGTTTGTCCGCTGTCTTCTAATTGGAGTTATAGTGCCTTTAATTCATATAATATCCAATTGATTACTGATTTATCACATAAGTAGCTATTAATTAAGTTTACTCACCTACGCTATTTCTTTCTTTTCGCATTCCGCTTTAACCCGCTTACAGCTTGCAGATTTGCATTTCCCTCTTTGCGAGGTTTGGTGCCGTTGCATACAAAAACAAAAATATGCATGGCTCCAGATCACACATGTGTTCATACAAACATACATGTTGGCAGGTGCTGCGACCTTCGTTTGTCCACTGGAATCTGTCTCCTAATTGGAGTTATAGTGGCTTTAATATTATATCCAATTGCTTACTGATTTGAAAATGTCTTTTATATTTATCACTATTAATAATGTTCACTCACCTGCTCTATTTCTTTTCGCATTCCGCTTTACCCCCGCTTACAGTTTTGCATTTCCCTCTTTGAGAGGTTTGTTGCCGTTGCATACAAAAACAAAAATAGGCATAGGCTCCAGATCACACATGTGTTCATACAAATATACATGTTGGCGGGAGTTGCGACCTTCGTTTGTCCGATGGAGTCTGTCGTCTTATTGGAGTTATAGTGGCTTTACTTCGATATCCAATTGCTTACTGATTTGAAAATGTCTAATATTTATCACATAAGAAGCTATTAATTATGTTACTCACCTGCGCTAGTTCTTTTCGCTTTCCACTTTTCGCTTTACCCCGCTCACATTTCCCTCTTTGCGAGGTTACGTGCCGTTGCGTACAAAAACAAATATGCATAGGCTTCGGCGTACACATGTGTACATACACACATACATACATATTGGCGGGTGCTCCGGCCGTCGTGTGTCCAGCGGAGTCTCAGTTTTTTAATTGCAGTTTTAGTGGCTTTAAATCTATATTTAACTGGAACCTGATATAATCATAGTCGTTGTTAATCTCATACGCATGTAGTTATTAATTAAGTCCAGTTGGACACCAGCTTAATCTTTGATTTTTGTCACATTCCGTTATTCACCGTTACAGTTACCGTTAGCCGGAGAAGCACCGCACACTTCTCATATAAATTCCTTGAAAATTCACTTTTTTAATGCTTAATAAGTGTTCCTGCACAAAGCGTAGTCAGTTCTATTGTTTAAATAGTTTAGTTGGTATTATTAAACGTTTTCTCACAATTAAAACGTTCTTTTAGCAGCAGCCAGCAGCCAGCAGCCTGCACCACGCCAAAATTTTTTCACTTTGGCAAAATTTCGATCCTCTTTGCCTTCCTCTTCGTCGTGGTGAGAACACCGCTCTCTCGCTCCCAACTTGCATACGGTATTTTACTTCTAATTGGAATATGCGTACATACATATATATTTGCGGGTGATGTTTTGCCGGCGGTAGTCTCAAGTTATTGTTACATTGCAGCGTTAATAGGTAGCTTTAATTCAATTTGTATTTGCCAAATCATGGCATATATAGGTATTTATTTAGTTATTAGTTAGTTATTAAAATATAGTTATTAATTATCAATTCACTTTGTCACTAGCTCATCTTCAATTTTCCCCACGGTCACAATTCCAATCGAGAGGAGAGGGAGAGAGAGCAGTTGCATACGCATGTAGGTATGTTTGTTTGTGCTTGCAATTTAGTGTTGAGCAATACATTGAGTGTTAATTAATTTGAGTGTTATTAATTTGAGTGCTCCCACAAAAACTCAGTTAGTTTGAGTGACGATTAACTTTTTTTAGGGAGCAGCTCGCTGGAATGTTACACTTTGGCGACTTCGTTTGTAACCTCTTTGACTCTCGCTCTCTTCGCCACTGGCAACCGTTTGAGATCGTGAGTAAGGATTTACAGCTGCGGAAGAGCAAGGGGAGAAAGAAATCACGCTGAGAGAGCGTGCTCAGAAAAGAAGAGCAGATCAATAGCGAAGGTGTGTAAAATTTTCACGCGCACTTGCTGCTTCGTTTTAAGCCAGAGTAAACGTTTAATAACACCTGCTTATCTATTTAATCAGCACAACTAACTGCGGGCTATGCAAGAACACTTATAAAGCCTTAAACAAGTGAATTTTCGAAGAATTTAAACGAGAAGTGTTCGCTGCCGTTTATAATAGCAAATGGGACAGCAGAAAACGGAGTGTGAAAAATATTAAAGTATAAAGCTAATGCCGAAGTGAAGTTAATTAATAGCTACTTACGTACAAGATTAACTACGAACGTGATTAAGTTATTTTACAACTAAATATCGAATTGCGCCTACTAAAACTGCAAATTAAAAAAACTGAGACTCCAGCGGACAAACGAAGGTCGCAGCACCTGCCAATATGTATGTATGTGTATGTGCGAGTGCGCGGAGTCTGCATATTTGTTGTTGTATGCAACGGCACGTAACCTCGCCAAAGAAGAAAACGCAAAACGCATTTTTTCTTGCGGTGTGTTTTGAACTAACTAACTACGCAATAAGCAAGCAGCGTTTAAAGTGCGTGTATCAACTAAGCGAGTATTAAAGTGTAGTCTTGATTAACTATGCCAGGGATAATTGGTGTCGTGTTCGCGAGTGTAATTTTACAGATCTTTCCCTTCCTTTCCTTTTATTGTTGTCAACACAGAAGTAGATATATTTTTTGTTTTTTTTTTTAAGTGTATATATTTTTTTAAAGTGTTTTAAAAGTGTTTAAAAATATATTTTTTGTTTTTTTTTTTTAGTGCATATATATTTTTGTTGCTTATTTCAAGTGCTTGATTAATTAAAATATTTTTTGTTTTTTTTTTCAAGTGTTTAATTAATCAATTGAATTATATAAAATATTATTTTATATAATTAATATAATAATTTTTAATTCTGTGAGTTTAATAAAAGGAAAAGGAAGGAGAGAGACGTAATTCCGTAATCGGCAAGAACTTGATGTGTTTTGAGTGTAAAATAATTTCAATAAGAAAAAGACGAATAAATAAGACGAAGAATAAGACGAATAAATATGACGAAGAATAAGACGAAGAATAAGACGAAAATAACAAAATTGGTGAGTGAACAATTACTTAAATTATTATTATATTGCATATTCGACTTAAAAGAGAATGCGCTGGGTGTTAATTTTGTTATACGCTTTATCAATATCCCCCCTACTTCCGATTCGCTTTATTTTCGCGTCTGGCTGTATTTTCTTTACTTTATGGTTATTCTTGAGAAATGACTGCACTGAAAACTTTAATTTCAAGCTGAATTATATATATTATCTACATTTATTATTATATACGCTACATTTATATAATTTCATGACTTTCTAATGAAATTGTTTAAATACAAAACAAATACCCTACAATACAAATGCACAAAATGTCATTTTAGTATTCAATTTTAATTTAAAGTTAACTTTCTGACCTTATTTTAGTTCAGGTAATATTGTTAGGCATTTATTTTATAAGAAAAAGAAGGAGTTTCCTTTGGAATTACATTTCTAAAGCCCAAATGTTTTTCTCCAGTGTAAGTTTTTCCCTTCCTTTAATGACAATTAACATTTTTTCTAATGGCCAGCAATTAGAGAGATCCCCGAGCTTTAAGCAAGATTTATTGGAGAGGACGGCGGGGGAGGGGGAGTCACTTTCTGGCTCTTAAGTCGAAGCCAAGTTCTCACACAATGTTGGCCTTATTATTACATTGTTTATGAGTTCCTTCCCCACCCCCAAAGATGGTCTCTTCTCTCAATTTATTGTTTTGTGTAGTGTGGTTCTTGTTGTTGGCTTGTTCTACAAGCCCGTCTCGCCATGTTTTCCTTGTGTTTGTCTCTGGGAAAACCCACCCATTTACCATTGCCATTTCCGCAAACTCCCGTCCCACCCAACAGAACATCTTGCGGTCCACCCCAAAGTCATATTTCCTTATTATCTGGGCGGTTTTCGGCTTTGTTTTTTCCTTCTTCCTTAACGCCCCTTGACTTTTTTGCGGTTGACCTTACGAAAAAATGGAATTATTAATAGCCTCGTCCATTTGCTGCTAAGTGGCGCAAATTGTGTGTTTGTTTATATCATCTGGGAGAGAGGAGACTTGAAGATTTTTCCTCTCCCGTGATGGGTTTTCTTCCGGTTTTCTTTAAGTAAAACTGAACGGGGTGGTGGGGAACTGTTTATGGAGCGCATTGAACCTTGCACTTTTGTTAATGACCCTTAAAGCTCTAAAGGAAATATATGGATGATGGGGATTTATGGTGCGTACAAGGAAGGATCTAAAGATTACATTTACAAGGAGATAGATATACTTTTTTTGAGGATTTAAGGATGTATAGAAATTTATTAGCAAAAACTTAATACAAAAGAAAGCTACTTAAAACCAATGATTTAAAAATCAATCACTAATTTCTTGACTTATTTCACATAATTAACTTTAATTATTAATTGCGCTGTCCCTCCTTGAGTAAGCTTAAAGTACTCAGTCATCCTGCTGGCATGGCCTGGTCAATACCTCAGACATGGCCGGAGATCCTTACCCACACACGTTGGCACACACCTTGCGTAACTTTTCCGCCCCTTTCTCCATCCAAAGCCTCTCTCATTGCATTAATTACCGCACAGCTGGGGGAGGAGCATCTGGTGAGGCGCTGGAAAGGTGGAATCTGTGGCTGTGCAAAATTGCACTTCAAAACGAGAAACGAGCTTCCCGCCCCCCGATGTGAATGTGAATGTGGTGGAGTTGTGGATGTGCTGCTCCTTGCTCGTTGCTCGTACTCCAGCTTAATTCCTCCTGCTCCTGGGCAAAAGTCCCTGTCGTAAAGTGTTTGCACGTGAGTTTTGTGGGCGCCAACATGCGCTGATTGAGAGTTCTGCCCCTCCGCCCGGACTCCACTCCGCTTGGGAGAAAGGATAAATGAAGGACGATGCTTAGATCTGACGTGGGTAAAGAGAGCAGCGAGCAAGGATATATTTTTCAAGTACACTTGACAAAAATGGGTCATTTAAGTGTATATTAAACACATTTTAGGGGCTGAATTTTTTAAATAAATGATAAAGAATAATTTTATATACTTATAAAATATAATTATATAAATTAACAATGGTTTTATTAGGCCTCAATTACAGTTTAATTAATGAAGTCCTTAAATTCAATTTATTATATAATAAAATACATTCTTAAAGGTATTTATTAGCATATATATACGTGTGTATATTTTTTACCTTTGAGCAGTTTTTCATAAAACACTCTGGTATAAATTGTTTTAATATTCTTAACACATTTTTATCAGATACACTTATTTATTATTTCATTAATTATCCTTTTTATGATTCCTCTCGTACACTGTTACCGGGTTTCATGTGTAACTTTCCTTTGCAATCAATTAATCCGATTAAGTAATTTTTTACCGTGCTGTGCAGCTATGTTTTTTGTTGTAATTTTTTTTTGTCGTTTCCTGCGAAGTGTTGTTGAAGCGCTTTGGCAAATATTTGATTTTAATTTTTCCAATTAATTGGTTTTCCATCAAAAATTTAACATCCCAACAGGCCGCCTCCGCCCAGTCGTCTGTCTATTCATTTTTCTGGGCTTTTTCCTCCCAACACCACCTCACCTGTCCGTCGTCATTTATGTGCAACAAAAAAATATAGCTCTTTATTTTTTGCTAGTTTTTCCTGCTGTCTGACTTTAAAATATCCCCAAAGGAGCGGCGAGGAGGTCGTGATGTTGGTATAAACACAAAAACTTTGTCCTGCAACCGCAAAATGTGAGGGGGCGGTGGGGTGGGGTAAGGGGGCGTAGCAAATGTCAACTACAAGAAAATTGTCACTAATGAGTGGTAAAAAGAGCGACTCGAGTTGAAGGCTTTGTTTGCATAGGCCGAAAGAACCGGAAATGAGCAGGACGCTCGTCTAGTGCAGAGCAGGAAAATTCTATGAAGCGAGAGTCTGCTCGGGATGGACGTTGGGCTGTGTGTCCACTGTGTACAGTCAATATTGGCAAATGTGTCAGTTGCAGTCCCTGGCGAAGGGTTCGCCGCTGCGGCTTATGAGCGGTGAAAAGCCAAACGGGAAGGGATAATGAAAACCACGACAAAAGCGCAAAACTTCCGCAGCGGACAAGTAGGCAAACCGTTGCCAATGCCAGGACACAGGATGCAGGACATGGACCACATGTACCCACAACCCTTACATATACAGGCAAATTAAGTAGAGTACAAAATGTTGTATAAATGAGATTGAAAGGTTAAGGGTTGAGTTTTGCGAAAGGGATACGAAATATTAAATATATAGCTTAATAATTATAATATATTAAAAATGGGTCTTATATAAAACAACTATAAACTGATTAATATGGAAAAAGTTGCTTTAAAATTATAAATAATTTTGAAAGCCTTAAAATCATAATACATATAAAATTAAAATCATTTAAACCTTTTTTAATTTTGTATACTATTTATTTTTTAAGTTCTTAAGAGTATTTATTTAAATATTCATCACTAAAGCTCCTTGCCAAGTGAGTGTATTAAGGAAAAAAAAATCTCACCTTTGGCCGGAACTCTTGTGTTTCGTGTTAATGAGATAAGCATGCAAATGCCCTAATAGAATGAGCCTTGCTCCTGCTTCAATTTTCCTCGCAATTTACCCACCCACCCGCCTCTCCTGTTTTCGGGGAAAAAAGGGAAAGCGCTGAAGAGCTGAACAGTCAATTAACAAGACCAGCTGCAGGTGGATAAACCATAACCCCAGACATCGGCGAGAGGGCCTCGATGGCAGACCAGAGCCACCGTTCATCATCGTTTATCTTAATAAACCGCGCACTCAGTCAGACATTAAGCTGGCGAAACCAAAAAGCAGCCAAAAGTCCTTTGGAAAATTGCTTAATTTGCAGTTGGCAGTCGCAGCCAGAAGCAGAGCAAAGGAAATCTGATTCAACTGCACTTAGAATAAAGTTTTAATGTGTATATTTGGGAAATAATTTAAAGAAAATTGTCTTAAAGTTTAAAACGAATTTTGGGGCTTTTTGCGATTAAAATTCATTACAATAATGTTAAGCTTTTAATCTTTATTGTTAATCAATATTTATTAATTTCGTTTAAATGCAGATATGTTAAATTACTTATTAAATACACAAATTTAAAGTTTTTCTAGCTTAAAATATAATTTAGTATTCAGTAATTAATTATTCAGACTGGCACTAATAATAGAATTTGCCATTTAGATACTTCTGAGTTTAAAAAATGCAAGAAAAAATGCATTTAAAATTCTTGAAGAAAATTTTAGGCTGGACAAACATTTACCTTTTTCTTACAAAATAAAATAAAGAAATTAAAAAATAAATTTCTTAAGTATAAACCCCTTGAATTTAAGGACACAAAACATATAGCTTAATAATTTCGAGTGTGCTGAAAGAAATGCCAGAGGGGCGGTTACAAGAGGGCGGAAAAGTGGGCGCGGCAGAGTCAGTGCAGCGTTAACGCTAACTTGAAGCGCGGCACGTAAAAATGTTGATAAAACGCACAAAGCCAGTTGATGATTTCAATTTATATTTCCAAGTGGAACTCATCTTTAGTGCATGGAGGAAAATCCCCACGCCCCATTTTCCAGGGCACGTTACATGTAGCGAAATTTGCTGAAGCATATCACGTGCAACATAATTTTTCCAAGCGACTTGCCACTTGCAAGTAGAGTAGGGGAGGGGGTGGCGCGGAAAACACCTAGAGATGATGGGGTTGGTGGGGAAAATGGAGATTGAGCCTGGCGACTGACATGAATGCTCGACGCCATCCCATCCCCTCGTCGGAAATGAGCGGCATTATAACCGTGAAGTAGACTAAATAAATTACGTTTGAGCGGCAAAGGTGTTACGCACTGCAAGAAACGGAAGCTAAGGGAGTTTTTAATTAAAAAAGATTTATATAAATTAATTCATTTAAAAATATTTATACCCTTGCAATGAAGTATATTTTCAGTCAGAGGCTTGTAAAGCAGTCAAGGAGGTATTTCCAACCCTATAAATCACATATATTTTTGACCATACTCAACAGCCCTGTCGATCTAGCCTTCTCAGGCAAAAAAAAAAATTGTTTACATTTTTTACAATTTTATTATAAAGAGTTACATCGTTAAAATGATCACAAATAGGTAAAAATTTAAATTTTTAAAAATTTTTAATTGAGTTTGCAGATTTATTAACCAAATAAAAACTAAACATAGGAAATATTCTTCTTGGTTTAGTTATCAGTTTTTCAAACTATGATTAGTCAAAAAAATCGTTACATAAAAATATCGATAAATATCGATTCAAAGAGTTCGAAATTTAAGCTTAGTTATGATCGATTTCCGATTCGATTCTATAACTCAAGTGAAAACTGCAAGACTTAGGCTTCCGGAGTACGTAATATTTTCTATTCCTATCAACATGCCCAAGTACTTTTCCGCTTATTGGGGAAATTCCCGATTTTTTCAGAGAATGCACCTGGGTCACCTGATCGATTGTCGTAAATAGTTGAAAAAGTTAAAAATGCTAATAACCATAAAATAAGTGTAAAAACTTTCCAAGTCATCGATATTTTAAATGCTTTCCCGTTGCCGCTTTCCATATTTAAAGTTTCCATCGAAGGCATAGCATCCCTTAACGTTAGCTTCGGCTGAAGTTGAAGTTGCCCTGCGAATGCGTTTTGGGTTTGGTAAAAGTTTTTGGCAAGTAAATGGAGCAGGAAACAGCTGTCCCTTCATATCTTTTGCATATCAAGAGTATCGACATAAGGAGGGGCAACTGCAGGAATGTGCTAAAGGGACTCTTTCTTTTGTCAGTGAAATATATGGAAAGTTTTCCTGGGACAAGGCGGGATGCCTGACTTTCTTATGCAAAAATATAAAATATATATAATAATTATGAATTATAAATTGATCAGACACTATATGTGGCTGATGATGTACATTAGAGTGCAAAAATATGTTTAATGACGTTAAAAACAAGGGTAAGGGTAAGGGTAAAAAATAAGTTTAAATTTCCTACAAAATAAATATTAAAAAAATGATATTAATTTAAACAGTATAACAAATATGTCGATACTTTCCTTAAACATTCCAAGTGAGTGTCGTGTGTGTGTGTTTGCCTACATGAGTGCAAAGTTACATTCAATTTAAATATGTATATGCACTTTCCAAAAAGTTTACACCGAAAAAAGTTACAGCTGAAAGGAAAACTAAACATTTTGTTATCGTTCCGATAATGGACTTCAGATTTTCATACGCACCCAGGCCCTCGGAACGACTTTCTGTAAATGTATGTACGTATATGTAAATATTTTCCAAAGAGTTTTAGTTCCGTTTTATTTATTTTATTTTCTGCTGCTCGTAGCTAAAGTTTTTGGCAGTGGGGACAATCGAATTGCTGCCGCAAATTTATACACAATTTTTCATTATTCAAGTGCAAATTTCTAGCCAAGAAAAGCTTAAAAAGGGAAAGCGGAGCCGCTCACATATGGAATTTTGTTATGTTATTACTATTTAGCAATACAAAATAATAATTAATCAGGCTTGAACAATTTATGGACAAATTAAAGTACACTCTACAACCTCAATTGACTTTAACATTTTTGGTAGAGTAAAACATTCAGTTTTCAATAAGTATTCAGCTTATAGAAAGCTTAAATGGCCTCTAGGCAAAATTTTACATAATTTTGTATATGCTTTTTTTTTATTTATTATTGATTTATCAATTTAAACTTACCATACAATGTTAAAGTTAATAGCAGATTACCGAGCACTTTACTCTAACATCTTTAAACTTATCATATTAAACATATAGTTTGTTTAACTGTTTAACCCCTTACAAAACTCATAAAACTCCTTTCATCTGTGTAAAAATATAAATGTTGAAATTCTCTTTCAAGTGCTTTTAAGTGATTTCAAAGTCACAGTTGTATTTTTTTTATAAAAAAATCAAACCTTTCCCTCCGATTGTTGCAATTAAAAAATATTACTTCTAGGCAGTCTCTTGACTTTGCTAACTTCGCCGCCGGCTGGTGGCTTGGTATTTTCAAAGGGATTTTTTTAGCAACAAGAAACCATCGATTATGGAAAGTCGAGACATCAAAATTAATAATCTCAGTTTGCAGTTATGCAGCGGAAAAATGCCAGACGACCAAAATGAGTTGCTTTGAAGTTGTATTTTTTGCTGCAACAGAACGCAGCCCAAGGCTGCAAAAGCAGAGGCAGATGCAGAAAACCGAGGCACGAGGAAGGATAATCAGAAGAAAATGTGCTTCATTGCTGGGATCATTATTATCATCATTTTCTATGGTCATCATCGTTTGGAGGAGCTCCTTCAACGGCGGCAGCTTCATCAATGTGCATTTTATTTCTGTCCCCCGCGGGGGAAAATGCAGTCCCACAAAAAATAAAAGAACTTAGTCAAAAGGATAACATTGGGATGCTGTAAATACTCTTCCGATTCATAGCTCATTTTATATTGGGTTTACATAAAAGCAGGATATTAAAATTAATTCATATAATTTGCATTTAGTTCATATATTTCTTGTTAATGAAAGTGAGATAATTTGAAGGTTTAACAAAATCTGTTTTCATTCTCCGTAAGATTAGTAAAAGAAGTTAAAAAACAAGTCGTATTAGCAGTCTGTGAAAAACAATGGAGCCTGGCAAATGTTGTTATTACCTTTGAACAATGTTCACCACGTTTTTCCCATTTTCCCAGATGGCAGCTTATTAAGCATCAGAAAACTTGAAACCGAGACTAATGCAATGGTTATACCTGTTGAAGAGTCCTTAAAAAAGGAGCAAGCACTGAGCTGAGCAAGAAGGTTGTTTAGCTGTTACTTAGATTAATAAATATAGCAATTATTTTTAGATACAAATGAGATTATCATATCAATTAAAAGATATTCGATATATATTTTAACTATATATATTTATTATACAGTGTCATGTTCAATTTATATAAATTCTTAAAAGAAGTATATCAGTAATATCAGTATATCAGTATCCTTTAAAAGAAATTTTAGGACTTTCTAGGGCATTTGAATTGGAAATGACTAATGATACAAAATATATTTAAATATATATATGATACTTGAGTTACATTTAAGAGCGACCACTGTAGTATCTCGAAGGCAGCGGAATCCTTTCCCCCTTCTATTTTCGATGCTCTCTTGCATATTACTCATGTGTGTGCCCAAGGCATCGAGTGGGTGGATTCAGGATGCAGGATATAGGAGTGCAGAGTGCAGTATGGAGGATGCAGAATGCGGGAGAAGGGATAAGGGGATGCAGGATGCAGGATGCAGGATGCAGGAGGATGGAGGAGAAGTGGCTGCAGCATGTGGTGGCTTGTAATGCAGCTGAAGCTGCCTTTGTTCTTGTTGCTGGCCCCTGGCTGGTGCTATACGTTTTTTAATAAATTATAAATTTCTGCAAATATATTTGCAAGCAGGGATTACATTTATCCCCATAGCCATTCCTCTTTACCGACCGTCTCACCCGCCCTCTTTTTACATTTCGCAAGTTTTTCCCAAGGCCCCAAGTGTGTGGCCGCCGCTTTTCGCCCCATCCCACTTTTCCGTTGATTTTCATGTGTGCTTTTGTATGCACTTTGGAATTTTGTATTCATGCTTAAGTCACGTTTCGCACATTTGTTAAGCGAAGTTCTTAAGGCGATTGCAAATGCCGCCACTAGTCCTCTCACTGCTCATCTCCCAGCCGCCTTTCCCGCTTTTCCCGCTTTCCTCGTGCTTTCCATGTTTGCATAGCGAAAGGAAATTATGTGAAAAGTCTTAAATTAACTGCAAGTGGCAAGCGCAATGGCTGAGAGAAGAAGACGGGGGATTTTTTTTTGCGTTACGTAAACCGTCTCGGCGATGACGGAATATATATATATTTTAATCAATCACAGATCCTTTTAACTCGACTTCCTTTTGTGCTGCAGAAAAGGTAGAATTAAAAATTAAGCCGCAGGACAAAAATATTTAATTTTACTTCAAAAGGTAAATGTTGAAATTAAAAGTCTGTTGAACAGAAAATGTAAAGAAACAAAAAATTCCTAGCTTTTTTTGAAGAACTATTTCATTTAAAGAAACGTCTTTTATATTTATAATTATATATAAAATTTATCAACGGTTTTCTTTATAAAAATACTATTTATTATATAATATATTTTTCGTTTGAAATTATTTCTAATTCCAGAATTTTAGGAATTTTTCTTTGTTCAAATTACAAATTCCTTAAATTCCGCCAAGCTCGACAATAAAAATGTCGTTTCAAAAATGATAAATGTGGACACACACTCCCCTCGCACACACACACACACAACAAAAGTTGCTGCTGCTGCTCTGTGAAAATCACGTAGTAAATTTTCTTTCGTTAAACTTGAGCCGCTACCGATAATTCGTTGCGAGTTGAAACATTCCCCATAGGTGAAGTTTTTCCGTTTCTTTTCCCCGGGATCTGCCTGCATATTAATTTGAAATTTGTAGCTCGCCTTTTGAGCGACCGTAAATGCTCCTGAAAGTTCGAGTTCTGTGGGGTGTTTTTGGCATTAACAGAGTCATAAATTCTCAACACAGCTGACAGTTTTCATATTTGACTTTTCCCATGCATGTTCAACCCAAAAAAAGGTGTCCCGAACTCATATTCGGACGAGGATATTGCGGGTGGGGACTCAGGGATTTGCACCTGCATTCCCATTAAGGTGCGAAAGAACTTTCGCCTAAGTAAATGCTTGGGGAATGGTGGGAAAATGTTTTGCATACGAAAGGTAAGAATTTTTGGCATTTTCACATCAGGACGAGGTCTTGTTTTCTAGAATGAGCAGGAGAAAGATTGATTTATTGCAACCAAAGGTTATTTTTGTTTCGGTTTTACAAATTCTTTGACAAAAAGAATTTTGCTGGTATATTAATTATATTTATTAAAAGAAATTATGAGTTACTGTTTTACTAAGCTATGTTTGATGTTTTAAGAAGCTAAATTGTATTGTCAAAATTTCTGGATTTCTAGAAACCAAATATTTATTTTAAAATATTATAAAATATTTCCATATTTAGCTATGTTTTATACATATTAATTCTATATTTAATATATATAGTTTTGGCAACTAAATTGTTTTCCGTTTTGTATACTAGAGACATTGCAAAATACTTTTTATATTCAGCTAAATTTGCTTAGTCTTCCATGTATTTTATATTTAATATATATTTTTCAAACAACTAAATAGCTTTCTCCACATTTCTATTACCTATTCTAGCCCCTAAATTTCATCTTGGTTCTCTAAAAAACCCTTCATTCCACGCTTTCCATTAACTGATTCAAATTCCTGGCCTCCAGCTGCCCCATTCCATTAGGGAACAGCCCGTATAATGTATTTATCAACAACTGACAAAAGTGTGTCAGTCATTCTTTTGAGATTGACAAGCCAAAAAAATAAAAACTGAATCCTGCAGTGAGTTTCGGATACGAACAGATTTTAC
Source organism: Drosophila bunnanda (assembly GCA_035046265.1). Taxonomy (NCBI): domain Eukaryota; kingdom Metazoa; phylum Arthropoda; class Insecta; order Diptera; family Drosophilidae; genus Drosophila; species Drosophila bunnanda. The sequence continues at coordinate 15,197,904 of JAWNOB010000075.1, forward strand.
CATTGCCGTCTCAATCAGGCACAAACAAACGCACAAATATTTACAGGACTTTATTTACTCCTTTTTGCGAGGGGGGGGCGAGGCAGGGCGTTGCATTGAATTACATTTTCATGGGGCGGCATGGCGCGGCACGAGCTTTTCCAAAGTGAAAACTTATCAGCTGCAGCTCCTTCAGTTGCAGCTTCCAGAAAAGTTTTTACGCCATTTCCGGCGTAACGACATTTTTTGGCCAAATTGTGTGTGAAATTGAATTGCAATTGTCAATAATTCGTTGCCAAAAATGTGTGTATATATATGTATATTTCTATATAAATGTGCTGGATTGAATGCATATATGTAGCGCATTGATTCGGAAAAGTTAAGTGCGTTTTACAAAAGTTGACTCGAACTTTTCCGCCCAAGGTGGAGTCGGTTCGTGTCTCTAATTAAAATCCTGCAGCTGCCTCAAACTTGATTGAAAGGAGGACTCAAGGAGTCCTTGCCACTCTCTTGGCAGGTTGCTTTGAATTCAATTCCTGGCAATGCAAACTCGATCTAAATCATTTCCTTGCCTTTACTCTTTCCCCATTGCTGCAGTAATAAAAACCAATGACGTGTATAAAATTTATTTATTTTTTATGTGCTCACAACTAATGTCATGCATCCACAAAAAAAAAATAGGAAAAACACATCGAACACTGGCGGTCCGAGGCAGCTGAAACAGCTTCGTGCCTATCCAAAGTGGCACGTACCAAAAAGTTCCGCAAAGCAATTTTTGAGCTTCTTTTTTTTTAGGGATGCGAAGAATGACAGGGTATGCTGATCAGTAGATATATCATACAGCAATTTTTTATAAATTAATTGAAGATTTTCCATTGTTAGCTTTTAATGATAACTAAGTTGTAAGCTTTGGGATTATGATTAAAAAACAGTAAGCAATATTTTTACAAATTTAATGCCATTGAATATGAATAGTTAAGAGGGATTTTATGTAAGAAATATAATAATAATGTATAAATTATAATAATATCCATTCTTATAATTTATACATTATTATTATATTATTTAAATAATTTGCAGAATTTACATATAGAAGAAAGTCCTTATATTAAGTTACTTTCATAACCTATATATATAAATATTAGGTTACTTAAAAATTAATGAGATACATTACTGGCTAAAGAATTTCTTCTCAATGTGTATTCTGTAATTTGTTTAATATAAATTATCTTTGAGTATTTTTAACAAAACCAGTTTAACAAACAGCAATAATGAATACATTGAAATTCATATTAATATTTGACTATGAATAACTAGAAATATTATTAATACAATTAACATAAACTAGTTAAAAGAAATAATATAATTTTATGTAATAACCTCCAAATATTTATTACTCACATGAGTAGTAAGTATCTGAAAGTCGAGCTCTTCACTTGCCACTTTCTTACTTATTTTTTTATTCTAAACATATGGCCAGAATCAAACGTTTGGTTGCCGGGGTGTGTGTGTGACTGTTTGTGTGTATCTGCCACAGTTTGTCATAAATTTTCGAAAAGGAAAGAGAGGCGGTGTTGTTTTTGGGGTGTAACTGACTTTGCTTTTCCTTTTGGCCGCAACACTTGACACCTGCTACTACCTAAAGCCCCTTCCAACCATTGCTGCTGCTGTTTCGAATTTTATTGTTTGCTTAAATATTTACACAATGAAAACGAAGCGTTTTCCATGTGTGTGTTTTCCCCCCCGGGGGAAGCGTTTGCGGTTCTTTGGCCCGGACCTGTAAATGTTTTTTCCATAGCTTACGGGCTTGTGATTTATAGTATGTACATTTACGAGGTGCCCCCCCGAAGGCGTTGCTTTATGTATTTATGATATTCTATATTGTACTCAATTGCCAATTATGACCTGTTAAGGTTAACTGGGCCATGATGAATGGGACTGGGCGTAGGAGAGCTGCTGTCTAGGCTGGGTTCCAATTAAAGTTGTGCCGAAACTTTTCCACCTAAAAAACCCAAAGTGACTTCGACATGTGACAGAGCAACACAGAGCAACACTTTTGCCAATTTGAATATTTCATGACATTTGTCACTCTCTGCATGCAACAGACACTCGTTTCCTGTTTACACAGACAGACGCCAACTTTTTATTCAATTTTTTAACCCAGCCTGCCCTCAGCCTCAGCTTCTCGCCTCCATGACTCGCGCTTTTCCTCGGCTTTTCCTCCAGCTTGCCTTCGGCTGTCTCCCCTTTTTTCTGCGTATTCAGCATGTCAACTGGGAAAACTCAATTTGCCTAAGTAAATAAACGGAATATGAATGTTTAATTTATTTTATAGATATTAAATAAACACATGACTCCTAACAGGGACTCCTCGAGCACACATGCTGGGGAGGAAACTTTGACTTGTAGCTGAACTTTGTTGGAAAGCAAAAAAGAAAGCCAATTGTGGGGGGGCTTGTGATAACAACATTTACAATTTGCAAAACTTTGAGTAATGGCAATTTTTAAAGGGTGACTAAATGTATACATATATATATGCAGAGTGGAGTGAAAATCCTCAAAGGGAAAATGCAGTTCCTGCTAAATCGTTTGCTTTCCACTGCTTGGCAATCTCTATCGAAAAAGGTTTAATTAAAATAGCGCCATGGGGGCAGGAGGCGGGAATCAATTTAATTAAATTTTACACTCACTCTCGCTTTTCTGCTATTTTCCTCTTACTTTCTTCGGTGACTTATTTTGGTTTCCTTTCGGAAAAGGAAAATCGCAGACAAAGGAATGTACTGCATGGAAGGCAGGAAGAAATATATAAAAAGCGTAAACAGATGAGAAAGTGTTTAAAACAAATTGAAACCACCTGCAGCGCATTCGCGTTTTTTTAGCTCTAATTTAATTAAAACAATTATTACAGAATCTACAAAGTGCGTAGCGAAATAATAAATTAAGTGGGGAGAATAATCTAGTGTTTATACTAAACTAAATCTACTCCAAATATATATACTATTTACTAAATATATATTCTGTATAGTGTATTCTGTATATTACTAATTTATTTATAAATATATAAATCAGATGAATAATCCTTACACTATTTATTTTTAACAAAATATTAAGGGAGTACTTCATATTTTCTTTAGTTAACTTTTGCTTATGTTCTTTATTGCTTAAAGTATTTTTATTTTAATCTTTTTAACCTTCTTCCCATATCAATCTCATTTAAAATTTTTCAAATACGTGCATAAAATGCTGGCTTTGCATCTACGAAACGCACTGTATAAATTATACGAATACCACACGCTGATTTTTAATTAAGCCACAAAACCCTCACCACACGCTGCGTATACGTAATGTTGGGTTTTTCTTCTCATCCTTATTTTCCCAACTTCCCCTCCTCCTCTCCGCCTCTCGTCCCGTTAAGTTCATAAAATTTTATGCGTGACTCATGATTTTTGTCCTTCGCTCTTTTTTTGTTGACTTGTTTACACGCATCCCTGACAAATAATGATGAGTCGCTGGCTGGCTGCCTTTTATGAATATGAATGCTGTGCGGTGGGTGTGGATGGGGCGTACCAGGGGGCGTGGCCGTGTATCATAAAAACCTAAACGTCTGCGTCGAAGGCGTTAAATTTGTGCGAATTTTTGCTTTTATATGACCGGATCGTGTTATGACAACGCTTACATGCTGTTATCTCACGGGGAGAGTGTGTGTGTGAGGTCCTGAAGGACTGGGCTTTCCTTAAGTGGATGGATTGCCTTTGGTGTTTGTAGAGGGGAACAAGGATGTATTACAGGTGAGACCTGCAGGTGCCTGAAAGTTATATAATAAATAATTAGGCAAGCATTTCCTGTTTCCTGTTGCTTTTTTGTATAAAGTATAGATTAGATTAAGTTATTGTAATGAATTTCCAATATAGGCAAAATGACAACAACGTTTTCCTCTCAAAACTTATGTCTATAGGGGCATTTATAGCTTTTCAAGCTAATTAACTTTCATTTATAAAATCATAATTCAAATTTAATAAAACTAAATGATCATAAGCATACAAACTATCGTTTAGTTATGGTCCATTAAACTGCAAAATACAATTTATTCATCATTTAGCATAAAATATTTATATGAATCGCAGCCAAAAAGTTTTCAGTTCAATGAACTCAAGCCAGAGTGCATTTATGCCCCCAACTGGCCATAACATTTGATTATGTTTTCATACATTTAGCAAAACCATTTTTCCGGTTTTTCTACATATATATATTCTGCAGAAGCTTTTTATAAAATGTTGCCAAAATGTAAATATTGCACAGTTACCGATTTTCGCAATGTATTTTTATGCCATTTAATATGGCATAAACAACAACCGAAAAACAATGCAAAAAAACAGGCTAAAACTTTTCCCGTCTGTCTAACTGTTTGCATCGCCAAGTGAAATTCTCGCGGGAAACATAAAATACATTTTACATAAATGAATGAGCCAGCCAAAAAGTTTCATAAACTAACCCCACATCCCGAATGGGAATTTTGATATACCAACATGTGTGTCGAGTGCTTTGGAAATGTTTGCATTTTGCGATTTGTCTCGACTTTGAAACCCACTTTGAGATTTTCATAATTGTTAGTTATGTCTGGCATATCGTGGCATGGAAGTTTTCATTCAACCCATCCATTAAGTTGACTCCGTTTTGGCAATTAGTCTGGGAATTCGTACCTGTAATTAGTTTTAAGCGTTGTTTATGCCCTCAAATAACTTTGGCTATTAAATGCATTCTTGGCACAGATTATGCACACACTAAATGGTACATTTATGGGCTCTAAACATTTTTGGACCAGTGCCCCAAAGTGGGGAGCCATGACTGGGTGTTTTATATATAATAAAGTGTATATAATAATGTGTAATTAGTTAAAATAAATGCATGAAATGAATGGGTAAATTTAGCATCATGAAAGTAATAATAAGAAATGCATAAAAATTCACTATATTTATACATTTTTAGATATTCTTTATATTTATTTTCAGTTCTTCCTTTATGTCTAGTATTAAATTTAATTAATTGCAATATTTTATACATTCAAAAGTTTCCTCATCCCCACTGATATACCCTGACTCACATTTTATTTGGCAACAGTCAGAACTTGGGTCTGCTTCAACTATATATATATACATAGAGATGTCTAGGCAAATCTGTGTAAAATTGTTTTTTATTGTCCAACTTGGCAAGAGAATTCACAAAATTTTAGACAGCAGCAAGACCCAGCCAATCAACAGTTAATTTATGAGCATTTAATAAGAAAATCCCATTTAAAATCACTTAATCGGCCTGGCCTGTAAGTCGAAGGCTTATCTTCAATTAAATGGATTTCATGCTCCTGTGACTTGTTGCTCCATTTTGGGAGGGCAGGCGCCTCCTTGATTATCCCCCAAAGGCACAAGCGCAAATCCTTGTTGGTCCTGCGAAGCTGCGAGTATCAAAGCGTTACAAATCACTCGAAGGAGCCGCAGAGAGCGTGTCTATCGATTGAAGTGCGACAAATGGAACGCATTAAGTTAACATTATTGCCAAACAATTTGCTCGAATTGTGTTCATTTTGTGTCGTTACTGTCATTGCTACTCACATACATAACTTGCCTCGGTTTCGTTGTGGGTTTCCATTTCCTTTTCGTTTTCTTTTATTTTTCTTCGACTCTCAACTTATATCCTTGTGCTTGTTATGTTTACCCCCGCAGTCTGCCCTGCTCCTTGGATAATTCTTTGGCAATTGTGTTTTCATGTGGCCAACCCCAAATCTGATTAGACGGGCTGCCGAGGGTCTGTGCTCTGGGGCCAAGAAAGGCAGTATCAAACGACGATAAATGGCTAAAACTTGTAAGTGAGAAGATATTACGAGTAGATGTGCCCATTGTCAAGGGGAAATGGCTTTTAGCCTGTTGCTAAAAATCCTGCACAAGTCCTGCCGCTCCCTTGAGGGGCTTCGCCGGCAATCCTTTCGACAGCAGGTTCTACAATTCCAATCGGCTTGTTACCTGTCGGGGGAATTGCCTGTGTTAAGTGGTAAATTATCTTTTTTATTCCTGGTTTGGTTACAGTTTCACTCTCTCGCTGCGTTGCGACAAATTACGGAAAAGGGTTTGCGTGTAATGGACACCTAAACTGGGACAAAGTAACTGTCTAAAAAAAAATCACTGAACACTTAAAAAGGGGACAAATAAAACCTTAAAAGTGAAGTTTGAGGCTTCAAATGGTAATCTTCTCTTTACTTATACGTTTTTAGTTACGATAAGTGAACATTTGTGCATTGGCACAATTTATTTCAAGTAATTCAGTTTGGAAAGGTATTTGTTGCATAAATTTGCATATCATTATCATTAATTCCGATCCCTGCAATAATACAAAAAAGTTAAAAATTATTAAGACATAACGACTATGTTTTCAGGATCAGGGAGTAGAGTTCTCAAAGTTTGTGGTGTATTCATTAAAACTTATTGCCAGTTCTTGAAAAATTTATGTCGATTCGGTTGTTGTTGAATATTGAAACTGTTGTTGTTGAAACTGTTGTTGTTAAAACTGTTGTTGTTGAAATTTTAGTTATTGAAACAGTTGTTGTTTAAACTGTTTTTGATGAAACTCGTTGATTAAACTGGTTATTGAAACTATATATTTATAAAACTGTTGTTATGTAAACGGTGGTTCAGATGGTTAATTTAGATAGTTAATTCAGATGAATCCCTTGTAGACGTCATTGAAATATTGACACAACGATTGCGACTTCAATGGCATATCTGTCTTTGTTTGAAAATGTTAATGTTAATAAAATTTTCATACATACTTTATATATTTTCTTCCTGTACCAAAACACATTCCCCACGGCCACTTGCAACGGAAGTGTTTTGTCATTTTTTATTCTTGCGTTTTTAAGGTAAATCATTTTAACCTGCCGACGACATGTGTATGCGTGTGCTTGTGACTCTTATTGCCGCTGTTATTACACTTATTGCTCCTGTTCGAGTTTGCTGCTCCTGGCGGGACTTTAATGAGGCAACGTGACCTTTCCGCCATTCGTGTCACAATTTATGATCGGCACTCGACGCGTAAATTGCACAAATAAAAATGCGCACATAAACATAAATGGAGCTAGAAGTTTAATGCGCAACAAGCCATTAAAATTAAGCGACAAAACATGAGCTGCAAACAAAAGAGGCGGTATAAAAAAATATAAACCGTAGTAGATATATGCGGAAGTGTATTGAGTTTAAGATGAAAATCTCCCCGACTTAGCTGGAGCAAAACAAATGCAGCTGCACTTGCTGCTGTCGTGGCTCTGAAATTTTCAATTTGTGCGGCAAATTACTTAAAAGCATAAAAATCTATTTGGCTGAGAGAGAGATGTTTTATGCCAAAGTCTGGACGAGTTTCCCTATCTACCAACCACCCCCCTAGACTTCTTTCGGGGTCCTCGAGCGCCCACGAACTTTGCAAAAATAAAGTGCTGCCTGAAAGGCCAGAGCCATTAAAATAAATATGAAGCTGCCTGCACAAAAGCAAAATAGTATACATTTTTGAATAGTTTGTGAAAAGGCTAAAGAGTCTATCTTTTAAAAGAAAAACTGTCAATGCAACGACAAATACATAAGGTCTTAAAAATTGAACATAAAATTTGTGAGCTGCAGCGTTGTTTTCAAACTAAACTAAATATTTGTTAAAAAAATATTGCTATGAGAAGTTGGAATTTATATTATAATACTTGATTTATTAAAGTTAAACATAGAACAAGTTTGACTCATGAATATATTAAATGATTTAAAATAATAGAGTTTGTTATTGCGGTTAAATAATATGTAATTGTTATGCTACAATTGAATTTGTTTTCTAATCAAGTCAAGCTTGTGTAATTTCATTTACATAAATCTGGCTAAAAGACCTTTTCCGATTCGCTCAATCACAGGCTTGTTCGCTTTCCTTTTTGGCCAACACACACACTGTCTTGGACAATTTTTCAGCTTGATCTGTTGGCTGCTGTCAAGCGTTTGATCTGCAACAGATTGAACTATCAATTATGCCCCGGCAGGAGACGTGACCAGCAACTGGCATGTGCCACATGCCGCACATCCGTACATTCAGGCAGAAGGAGGAGCTGGAGAGCAGGCTGGAGCAGGAGCAGAAGCTTATAAGCAGGACCTTCAGCTGGAACAGGACCATCAGGTGGCAATGTTAAAACGGACGTTTAGTTACAGCTGAGCACCTGTTCGCCTTTCTGCCCGCCTGGCTGCCTCTCGAAGCAAAAGCGGGGAACGTGCAGGACACCCTGAATCCTTGAAACTTACCTCTTTCCAGTACTCCTTTTTCCTAGCGTTTGTGTTGTATGAAATTGACCCGGTGCGTGTGTCACCAGCGACTGGAAAGATTCTCTCCAGCGGTGAATGGGAAATGTGTTGCATCCTTGGGACTTTATTCATGGTCTCGTGTGTGTTTTTTCCAAAGTCCAGAGACTTCAAACAAGTCTCTGTGAAAGATGTTAGAGAATACATTACACTTATTACGAAATATATACATTATTATTATGAGAAAAGGTTATAGGGGCTCCTATACATATATTATTTGCATGAAGTAAAAACCCACAATAAACACTGGTTAAAGAACCAAGCAATTGAAATTCCACAGAAACGCAATCAAGCTGTGAGAACCAAAAATCATTGACTACAAACTAAGAGTCAAAGTAGCAGAAAAATCCAAGTAGAACAGAAAGAAAGCAAACAAATCACTGGCAAAGGGTACATAATATGCATGTGAATCCTGTTTTTTTTCTGTTTTGTTACCAATGCCAAAGATCCTTTGGCTTTGTTTTCGGTTTCTGCCCCTAGCCCCCTATTTTTTTTGTTGCTGTTAATTAAATTCGAATGATTCACAGGACCTGCTTTCGGCTTCTTTTAATTCCTCTTACGTTTGTTTTGCTGAATTTACATTTTTTTTTTAGCTCTACCCAAAGGATTTTCAGCTTGTTCCTTCTTTCCAGCATTTCCCCCCTTTTTTTATTTTTATTTTTGTGTTATGTGCCGAGAGTTTTTAATTGCACACATTTTTGCAACGTTTGTTGATAAGAATTTTTGCGTTTACCTTTGTAGATGTAGTAGTTTGTGCTATAGGCAACTACAATCAGTAGAATTAAAAAATATTTTCTCTTACCATATTGTGGAATTTATTTCGGCACTGGCTGCGAACAAATGTTGAGATTCATTTTTCTAATGAAAATATACTTTTTTGTGCATGACTGAGATGGAATGCAAAATTCAGATAGGAAAAGAGGGAAATAAATTCTTAAATTGTGGAATCCATGACCGGAAAGATTTATTTAAATATGGTTTATTTCATATTTGTTGGAATTTGTGTACTTTTATTTATAAATAAGAAATGTATACAGAGAATTAAATGTCTTACACAAGTGTTATAATTAATTTACAATTTACAACTCTTGTAACCTTGTTGCATTTTTATCGTTGCCAAGATTTACCTTCTACAGAATGTTGCAGGACATTATCCTTGACCTTAGCTCCTCTTCAAATGAATATTATTTCCTAATAGATCATAAACCTTGCCTACAGTATGTTTTTCTAAATGCACATATGGTTTATATTATAGTCTCGTTTACTTCAACTAAACATATAAAAACCACACTCTCTTTGTAGAGATTCTCTCAGTTTTTCGAAATGAAAGTTGGCGCCTGCGTTGCTCCTCGAAAGGAGAATTTCCACTTCGGCTTTTCGAGCGTCCAAAACGAAGCGCTTACTCAATTCCATTTAACCAAATAAAGAAACAGTTGCTATTCAGCTGGGGCCGAAGGCAAAAGCTCCTCTAAGTCCACTCTTACAATTTCTATTTCACATTTAACTAAACACGTCCAAAACACGTAAATTTCAGTTCGAAAAAGGGGGTCAAGCCTAGAGATAGTCGGACAAATGCAGCGGCAATTAATATTATCTGGGGGAGACATTGGGTACGCTTTCCTTTCACTGCAGGTGAAAGGGAAAAATTTACATTTTTATAGGTGTGAAAATCCCAGGCAAACGAAATTGCTGCATTTCGTGTGAAAATGCAATTAAAAATGCTTTCTCTGCCGGCGACCGAACATATTAATTGCCCGACAAGGCAAACCCGAATTGCCCCCCTACTGGAGCAATTTTTTAATTGAGCAAGTACATGAAAAGCAAACAAAAGGCATACAAAGGATGCACTTCCCCACTTGGCCAGGACGAAGATTAGCCGAACGCGGGAGGAGATGGTGGAACATGCAAATGCCAGCCATGATTTATGCCAGAGTCCGGGGCGAAAGTCAAAGGCTACAGAGAATGCACAGGGAAAAAATAAGAATAGCTATGAATATAAAATGTTATTTATATTCGTAAAAAATAATAGTGTACTGAAGCTTAGGTTTCATAGAAAATGTAATAAATTGTTGGTGAAATCGTTGGTGAAATGGCTGCTGGATAAAATGGCCGTCAACATCAAGTATCTATCAATTATTCCGATATTTAAAATTGTATTTGTGTTATATTAAGAATTTTATCTTCTCAGAAATAATGCTGTTATGGGAAAATATTATCAAATTTTTATTATTCCCATTTTTATCTAATTCTTAGCTTCCTTTTCGCTTATTTTCTCTCTGTGCATAGCCTGGCAGGCAGTTATGCACTCGAGGCATTTGTTGCATGCTGACACAGAACGGGGAAAAGCCGGGAAAATGGGCGGGGAAAGTGGCCAGGATACACCGTGTCGGATGTGCATTCCTTGGCCTGAGGGGCCGTGCTGCAGCTGCTGCTGCCGCTGCTGATGATGATGATTGTTGTTAGCTCGTAAGCAAAGCAGAGCAAAACCAAACAAAAGTCCTGCCCCAGGATGCGCTCCTCGGCGTTCGTGCCTCAATCACACTTCATTCGTTTTCCGGTTCCGGTTTCCCTTTTCATTATGGTAAAAATTAAAACGACTGCGGGACCTCCATTCATTCATCACTCTCTCTCTCTCGGAGAACAGCTTGAAGGTTTCCTTCGTTGACAACGACAAAAAAATAAAAATGAGTATAAAAATAAAAACAAAACAAGAAAAAAAAGTGCACGAAAAACAGTTTGCGAAAATGCGCTGTGGGAAATGTGTGAAATTTCCCAGCTGCAGCGGCAGCAAAAACTGTGGCAGCAAAACTTTCTGGCCAGCCTGCTTGCCGTTGGTTAAAAATTTAAATTTTCATTTTCTGCTGCAAATTGGAGGTCCGCCAAAAAAAAAAAGAAAAAAGGAAAATGCAGCAGCAAACTACTGAGAAAAAGAAAAGTGGAAAAGCAAACGCGGACTTTTGCTGGAAAGCTATACTTTGCCTTTTCCCTTTTTTTTTTTGGGTTTCTCTTACCACAAAAGTATGCTCAATGTCTCTGTCTCGCTCTTTGCCAGGATGCTATTGTTGTTGTAGTTGTTGGTGTTGTTATTGTTGTTGTAGTAGTAGTATTTGCTGTTGTTGTTGGTCCCACAGAGTTTCAAGTGCGAATTGCATTCTGCTTTTGTCGCATTTGCGGTTTTGTTGTTTTGTCGGATAGAGGGAGAGCGATCGCCGGAAAGGGGGTTAGGAAGCAGGTAAAGTGAACTAAATGTTGCCACCACCTGCATTCCGCCAATGTCCTGGCTTTTTCTACACTCAGAGAGTGTCAAAAGGGTTTCATATTTTTGTAGTCTTTTTATTTCATTATTTATTATTATAATTTCAGCAGATAGCTCATTGGTTTAACTTTCGATGTATTTTAAATTGCATTAAATATTGATATATATAATATATTTTTAGATGAATGACTTATATAGACTTTAGATTAGTGCTAGCACAAAAACTGATAATTGAAAATGGCATAGGATCCCCCCTAGATTTTTATTTTTTTTTTAAATTGTCTAAAATATGTTTTTGGTGTCGGCTCATTAATTCAAAGTTGGTCCTTCGAACCGGATCGTTTCTCTTTTTGGATTGCTCTCCAGCTTTTTAACCATAAACATGACTTAAATATATCATATTCCCATAACCAAAATGTATACTAATTTAATTTTCTTTCTTATGAAAACTCGTGTGTTTTCTCCAGGTGTAACTCTAGTCCTTACCTTTCTCTCTACCTTACCACCGCCTTTACATAGATTCAGCCTTTATCTATTCGCCGTAGGCAGTCTTCTTTCCAAGTGCCTGACACAAGCGCATTTTTTGTCGGTTTCAATTTATGAGGAAACTGCTGCGGAGCCCGGGGTTCACAGGGGCCGTCGAGTGGCAAGGAGGGGCGGAGGCTGCTGCTACGAAATGAAGTGCACTTGCAGCTCCTTCAACTCCACTTGACTCGAGCAAACGACAAACGACAGGAGGCGACGACGATGGCAACGAGTCTGCTCTGTTTTTGTGGTCCAACCGCAGCCACCCACTTGGCCGCCCGAATTTTCCAACACAACTCCATCCTTTGGCATGTCATTTACAGTTTTTCGTCGTCTGCGCCTGTAAATGTTTTATTTGAGTATTATTACTTCTACTCTTTAACCCCGCACAATGGCGGAAAATGGAGGGAAAAAGCACTCTTTTCCTTTGGTTTTTATTGCATTATCACCGTCCTAATAGGTAGCAGGTATTGAGGTGAATGAAAAATCGCAGCTGATTAGCAGAGATTCCTTTAAAATTTAAGTTATGCTTAAAAAAATAAATAAATTTCACTGCAATATAGATTAGATATTTAGCTTTAAGCTCTTTCCACTATTTAAATGCTTTCGGGCCTTGTCTGATTTCAATATTTCATTTCCATTTATAATCAGATTATTGAAAATGTTCAACACTCTCGTTCCATTGCATTCATAAACAAATTAGCAAGTGTCAGATATGAAAACAATTTGCATATTTGCAGGGCTGAATACATGCGAGCAAAACTAATTAAGGCTTCTAAATCAAAAGCTGAAAATGCACTTTTTAAAGTTTTCAATCACTTTTTCAACTTTTGGCTTATCAATTAAAGAACTTTCGCAAGCAAACCGAAAATATATTTTGGCTAATGCTGCCTCGAGCACACATTTTTCACTAATCCTTGTTAGCTTGTCTGCTTTGAGGTTTCCTCGTTCTCTATCTTTTTTTTCGGTTTTAGTGATGTTTTTGGATGTTTTTTTTTTGTATATTTTTTGGGGTTTTTCCCCGCCCACTTTTCCTGGCCACCTGCCCCATTTGCTGATGGTGCTGACGATGGCGTTGGAGCGTGATGAGTGCTGTTGTGGTTTGTTGGCACTTCTATTTAAACTTTTATTGCTGCTCACTTTGCCAAAAAGGTTGGCCCAGTCAGCTGGCCTTTTGGGATTGCTGTATTGGGATCGAGTCGAGGTCATGACCTCCCAGTTGAACCCTCGAAACGGGCGTGAATATTAATGCTTAATATTTTATTTGGCAACACTTCATGGTTTTTAGTTTTTACTTGCTGCCGGTGGACGCGATTTGCCATGCTCTCAGACCATTTAGGCAAATGTTTATGATTCCGGGTTGTTCAGTTTTCCGCTTTCCAGCTTTATGGGGTGTGGAAATGAGGGGTTTTCCCTTGATTAAAGCTTAGTGAGAACGAGAGAGAAAAGACCTTGCGGAAGCTGCTTTTTGGGTGGTTTTAAGGGTTACCACAAATGATTGTCTTAATATAAATTGCTGAAGTTTAAAGGTTAAAGTAGGCTTTTGTTGCTCATTTAGCACTTTTAGAAAAGAAGATGGTATTATTATTTAATGTAATGTATTATTTACTATGTATATATTTATTTTTGTATTTATATGTTTATTTATCTATTTATATATTTAGTTGTCTATGTATTTTTCTATCGTATGCTTAATTATAAACTAAGCTGCAGGATAAGTATCCGCCATAGCGCCATAAATGGTTATTTTATTACTTTCTTAATTATATAAATGTAATTAAAATATACCCTTCGTATTGTTCAAAACAATAATATAATTGTGTAATTTATTAATCACTTTATTGAGTTGAAATCACAGTCAGCCGATTAATAATTTAATTAATTTTATAACGCTCAGATGCACGTTTTTTTATTTTGTGATTATTTATAATGACTTGTACAAAAAAGGACTGCATTTCCTTTTATTATTTGCCAAGTCAATTAAAATCTGAATGCAGATGTAAACAAGAGTCAGCACCAATTGCACAACCAGCACACCGCACTCCTTGCTTACATATGTTGTTTAATGTATACGCAAATAAAAGGACATTTTTTTAATTAAATATATATTTGCTGGCATTGAATTTAATCGCATTCCATTTTTGCTGGATACCGAACACCACCGGGCCTTCAATTAAACGATATTTTTGTGTGTTTGCCATTTTATGGCTCAATTTAAAGTTTGTAATTTGAAGAGTTTTACGTCCCTTGTTTGCCTGAGACAATAATTGAACTTTTTTAATGACTGACAACAATTTCGGGCAAATTGTCATTTTGATTTCACAAAATTTATTGCCCCTGCGAGTGGGATAAATGCATTTAAATTTAATTACCCCCGGCTCACTTTCGGCTAGCATTGGCATTGGTATTTTAATTGATTTTAATAGGCAGTTGTGCCGTTTCGCTTTCCGTTGGTCATTAATCGGCTTAAATTTGACATAAATATGCATTTTTATTCCTCTTCTTTTTTCGCAATTTAAATTTATGCCACTCTTTCGACGAGTGTTTGCCCGGCTATTGGTTTTTGCCGCTTCGTGTTAATTGGAATATGCTGGTTTACTCTGGTGCACCTGCTAAATAAATAATTCATTGAATTTTATAAAATTTTCGCTGCAAATATATGTATATGTATGTGGAAATTCTCGAATGCCGGCGCATATTCGTTAGTGCAAATTTACTCAAAACGAGCAAAGGCGAAAGCATTTTGCCTAATTGAAATGAAATTCTCAATTTCACAACCAACACACATAGTAATCCTACCCCCCTTCCTCGAAAAGTGATAATCTCTCGGAAATTTTGCTTTAGTTGCACAAAATGTGCATTGGCAGCCATGGGTTAATTGAAAACGCCTCTCAACGGCACACATTCTCTCTGTCATACTCATTATCGAGTTAATTGAATTAATTTCCAATGCGAAATTGTGAACTGTGAGCAAGGGATACATTTGGCTAATTGGCTCTTAAAGATTTCTGCTGAATTTTCATTTTCCATGTGGTCTACGCATGTGACATTAAGCCGGAAGTATGTTTCTTTTAATTTAATAACCCCACCCGAGAGTAAGTGACTCTTGGAGGGCGTTAAGAGGTTAACACATTATAAGTTTAAACAACCATTAATTATGTAAAATGCCACATGCTAGGAGGCGTCCTTTATTACGTGAGTTAACCCCTTAAATTCGTTTCCCTGGCCAAAGTTTTAAGCACTTGAGCCCCGGGTCCTAATGAGGTCCCCCGTCCTGGCTTTTGGCCAGGGTTGGGGATTATAGCCTGCTGTGTGTAACCATATGACATTATATAAGCAGCTCACATGCATTTGCTATTTGCCGTTTTGCATTTTGCATTCAGCTGTTTGCATTCACATTTGCATTTGCATTGACCTGCTCCGTGTAGTGCAACTAATTTGATTAACACTCGAACACTACGGCATCCCGAGTCCATGTCAACACGAATTCAAAATGTTCATCCCGGCTCTGGCCGAGATTCAGGCTCAAATATTATGTGCTATCCTGCGGTGACTGGCACTGGCACTCGCTGTGAAAACACTCACTCATTCATTGTTTGCTCTGCTTTCGGATTCGGTTACGGATTCAACTTTTGATCTCTGAAGAGGACTGCAAGCGGCAGGCAGCGCGGTACATTTAGAAAAATATTTCTTCTAGTTTAAGGGCGGTATTTTCTCGATAATTTACTATTAAGTTTAACATTAAATGCTTAGCTTAGTTTGTTAAATAAATACTGTTAGTTATAAGACAAGTTTAACTTGTCTAAAAATATATTTGAATAAACCTTAAGGCTGCTTTCTTTTAGCTATCCATTAACAGAAAAATATAAACTAAACCAAATTCCTTTATATTAAAAACCTAAAACTTTCTTTTAACTTTCCGAAATTTAAAACAAATCTTTAGAGTAGAATTTTTTTCTCTGTGCAAAGACTGAATAAGTGCGAACATTGGCGGGGAATTGTAGCTGCTGGGGACTTGAGACTCTTGACATTGAGACACACTGCTGTAAGCCGGCCAAAACGACGAGCTTCTGAGCAGCACTCCTGTCCAAATATATATATATATCTCTATATATATAGTATATATTCTACAAGTGTTGGCTTGTTTTGAATGTTAATATTTGCACATTCAATTCAAGCAACTGGCAAGTGACAATTTATTCGCTTTCGGTTTGTGAGTTGTTGGCTTTTGGTTTCAATTTCGTTGGAATTTTCCGACACTTAAGTGGGTAAACTAAATGCCATTTGCTCTCTTTTCAGTTCTAATTTTAAGTTGAACTTTCAACTTTACCCGGGACAATGGACAACGATTGCAGTTCAAGAAGTTGCAATTTCAGGAAATTCGTTAGCCTAAAGATTCCATTGAACTTTGCCTTATGTGTTTTCTGATCAAGAGGATTTTGTGAAGTATTGAGGCATTTGGGACTTTGTAGAATGCTAAATATTATAAATGTATATTTTTAATCACAATTCTTTATACTTACTTTTCTTAACTATATTATGTTATATTTTATTGTTCAAGAAATTACATTTATTATATTTTTTATTGTGGTGTCTTAACAGCATAGTTTTTATTTGAGTTTTGTTTAAAGAATATTTAAATATTTTTAGTTTTTAATGGCAATTTATTACTTAAAGTATATGGAAACTTTAAGCCTGTTCTGTTCTTGTAGCTTTTGCGAGTACTTCTCGCTTTTCTTGCCTGAAGATTTCAATGAATTAAAGTAAAATTTTGGCTTAAATTGAGCACAAGAAATCTCTTAACACACAATTGAGCACTTGGCCACACACAAATGCTTGTTCACACACTTTCCACCTCCAAATTCACTCCACTCCGCTCCACCCCTCGATGCCCCGGTTCGTCATTCAGTCAGTTAGTAATTCATTCAGACTGTCATTCATTCAAGTCCTAATTGCGGACAAAAGTTGCTTGGGCTTCTGCTTTTGGCTGAATCTGTGCTTAAGTGTGGTCCGCCCGCCCGCCTGCCCGCTCCCGTTGACATTTGTTCGTTAATTAAACCTTTTTGTTGGTCTGGCAACTGGCAACTGTGCAACAAGCAAATTGATTTATCTGCTCAACACCTTGGTGCCAAGGTCTGTCAAGTTTTTGCCCACCTCTTTTACAACGACTACGCCTGCCTTTTTAATGGCAAAACTTTTTCACTTAACGTTTACTCATAAATTGATTTTTACTTTTTAACGACTTCCAACGCTGGGTAAGGCCTCTCTCAGCATGTGGTTGTTTGAGAAATCAGTGATGCTAACAACTTATTTGGGAAAAGGGATATATATATTAAGGAATGCAAAGAGCAGGTATTATAATTAAATAGAATTTAATTTGAAACATTATTGGAATATGGCAGTTTATATTGCAAATGTTGTAAGTTCGTTTAAAGCTTAGCAAAGATAGTATTGTGCTGTTAAAATAAATTATTTGCATTCACATAATATCATAATAAATTATCAAATTAATAATAATATTAAATTTAGCAAATGTAAGCGTTCAGCAAGCATTGTTCATATTGCAAAAAGGACCATTTACGAATTGCATAAAAGTCTCTGCCATTTAATTAGTATTAATTGCATTAGTAAAATAACTTTCTTTAAACTTTCTTCTCCCTTAATATTCTTGATGAAAACATCCTTGAAAAAGGATACACCAACAGTACTGATTCAACCTACTGTGTGTGTTCGCTGAGGGCTTCCAACTACCAACTTGTGCGACTAATGTGTGTGAAAGTCAGAAGGCAGATTCGGATTCAGGGACTTGGGTTGCCGCCTTGTCACATTATCAGCTTACACTTGGAATTTTCAATTAGTCAAGAGTCAAAGGGCCCTGGGGTCCTGGTCAAGTTCTCCTTGGGCGGCCGACGTGTTTGGTAAACAAATTACGTGTTAATTTTGCTTATGGAAATTTTCCTCTCCCTCTTTGATCCTGTCAAGCCATTCCTGTTGTTGTTGTTTAATTATGACTTCCGGCTAGTAATCAATGTGCAAATTTTCGTAGCCTGTCTTGGGCATTTGAGAGCAGCTTTTCCTCGTTTTGTCATCATCCAAAGTTTTGATGCGGCCAAGTGCAGAATTTATGCAGCTCACAACCCCGAAACTCACCCAATCCCCACACACACACACACACCATCTCGCTTTCCTGGGACCAGCTCCTTGTCATCCTCTTTGGGGGCGAACTTGTGCGCAATTACATGAGCATTTTGTGGCTGCACATATGAAATATGCATGCAATTTTGAATTTGCCATTCATTTAAATGTTTTCTTGATTACATTTTACGCCAGCGAGCCAAGGCCATGGCATGCCAGGATGTTTCGCTACACCACACACACACAGCAGCAAAAACAGGACCTTCAAAGGCTCGCTCAAGTCATTTTATGAAACATTTTCATTGTCTCCCTGTTTATATATTCGTGTGTGCCAAAGGTTGTGGTTAAATTCTAAGGATACGTTTAAATGAGCAGCAATGCCTTGAGGTTGGAAACTGAGAAGACCGAAAGCTGGCCGGGAATTAGGTCAGGCAAGTGAAGCAGGCACAAATGTTATTCAAAATACATTGAAATAAGTGATGAAGGTATTAAATAATATTTAACAAATATGTTAAATTAAAATATAATTTATAGATTTATAGTTATATTTTTTCATTGCTAAATGGAAGTTTATATTAATAGGAATTCTAAAATATAATTATTTAATCAAAGGATTTGCTTTTTTTATATTTATAAATTTAAATTTATATCTTTTATACTTATAAAATTTTGGAAAAATTTATACAATTTTTTATTCTGCCGAAGATGGCTAGATTAATTTGGCTGTTGATACTAATCACTAATATATATGATTTATAGAGTGGGAAATTAGTCCTTTATTGCGTTGCAGGGTTTTGACTAAAGTTATAATGGCGTTTATAGAATTATATTTTAAACAGTTCTATATAAAACAATTTTTTTGCCTTTGCATATTTCATAACAGAATATATGACCAATTTTTTAATAATATTACAGAAATAAGGCAATTTGAAATATTCTTTGATATAAGCAACCCACTGTAACTCTGAGGTAAATAATATATTCAACTGCATCCAAAATGGTAATTACATTGCAACATATTTGCACTTTCAATGCCATTCCCAGTCACCCAAAAAAAAACAGACCTGTCAGTCAATCAATCAATTGTTCTTACTTACTCCCTTAGACATTGGTCGAATTTTCCATTTTCCTCTACCTTTTTTTTCTGTTATTATATATAGCCGGGAAGTTTTTCCGTGTCTGGAGAAAAGTTTGCCGTCAGCAAAGCAGCGAGCGACAACCCTGAAGCGAGAGGCTAAAAGAAAATTGAAAGTTTTGATTTATAATCCGGAAAGTTTTTCACTTGCTTGCAGGTCCTCGCTTTTCCGCCCTTCAGCTTTTCCGCCCTTCAGCTTTTCCGCCCTTCAGCTTTTCCGCGTGCCCAGCGACCATCTATCTATCTAACGCCGTTCAAGTGCATAAATATTTTTTATTCAATAGTAATCTTTCCTTTGCCCCCGTTGGCGAACTTCGTGACCAGCGCCGGCAATCAGATTAAAAGCATTTTTGGTGCGGCGAGCGGTTGGGTCCTCTGGACCGGGGTCTCATGTCAGCGGGGAACCACACCCCCGTCAGACCATTATTGGGCAATCAATAAATTCAAAATAATTGCCGCTGGCAACAAGAACGAAACTATCTGCCAAGTTCCTTGACTTTCCCGCAGCGGATTCATATTTATGGCTTGAAAGTTTCGCTCTTGGCGGCTTCATAAATAGTCCGGGGGAAAGGGATATGGAACCCAACCAATTTGATGTGCATCGTGTCTCCTGGCCTGGTGTGTGTGTGGGTGTGTGTGTGTGTCACTCTCGATGCCCAACAGAGTCTATTGTGCAATTGGCTTTTTGGTCGGGATATGGGGATGGATGGATGCAGCCTTGGCTCTTGTCTGGGGAGATGCTGTTCCATCCAGTGCTGTTTAGCTGCCTCTGAAGCTTCCAACTGACGTTGGCAGTTTTGTGACACTAAGAAAAATATAACAGTATTATTAATTAATAGAAAATTAAGCTATATAGATGAGGCACTTGATAAGAAAAAAGTATAGCATACTTTTCGGCAACAATGTGCCACAGAGGAGGAACTACAATATCTTCTTAATAAGATAGAAATTAATGAAACAAAATGCTGGATTATGTTATATTTTAAATGTAGATTTCTTCTTTAAATTTCTTTAAATATTTAAAAACTTAAAAAAATACGTTTTTTATGTAAAAATTATGACTACAAATTATTTTCAGTGCTTGATTCTTGATAAGACGCCGTGGGGCTTGTGAGTCTGTCAGGAAATCGATAGTTTTGACATTGTATGAAGGCTCATTATTTTGCATTTATAATGAAAATCTTGCAAAGAAATAGCTCCAATTTTGACTGGATCAAATTCTATGGAAAATGCATCCTAAAATGTGACCTTAGCTAGTACATTGATTGATGAGACAATTGAAAGTTATACAACAATATTCAAGCCTTTCCCTGTTCTCTTTCTTAACCCATTCGAGAGTGAGGAAGCAGTTTTATTTGGAACTCAATTGATTGTTTCAGCTGCTTTATAGTACTGGGTCAGCGATAAATCTTCTATACCCCGATTTCACATATGTGTTTCCTTTTTTTTTCTCTGGCCCCAAATTTAGATTTATTTCGTTCGGAGAAAACATTTGAGCCGCAGCAAAACTTTTGACATATTTCACATAGGCCGCAAGACAAATGCGATTTTAATGTCAATAAATTTGTTGGGCAGAATGTGTGTGAAAAAAATATGTCGCCTACATACACACAAATATTTGTAAAACAATGCAAAAAGGTAGCAAATGTTTTGCAAAATATTATTCTATTACTTTTTTCCCAGTTATCTGCAAACTGCGCAACAAATGTTAGATAAAGAGTGCAGGGAGGATTGCATGTAAATGTCACTTTATCAAAGTTTTCCATGTCACGAACAGCACACAAATGTTGCAATTGTTTAGTTCCAGGTTCAGGCAGATAATAAATCATTTAAGTCACAACCTGAGTTTGCCAAACAAAAGCTTTAAGCAACATTTAGAAAAATTAGTACCCTGCCGAAGGTTATTCCTGAAGTTTCTTAGCGGGTTTCCAAAAAGTCTTTCACATTAGTTTGTCATTTTCTTGGGGCGCAGCGCCGGCCATCTCCTCTATCCACCCCCTTCGGCCCCATAAATCTCCTTGTTTAGGTCTTCTGGAGCTCAGACCAAACAATGAAATTAAAAACATATTTTCTGCTCATTCTGGTCTGGGCACATTCGGGATTTAGATTCAATTAAACTGTCAACGGGATTGGGGACTCTCAGGAACCACAAACAAGCCGCACTCCCGCCTCAGCTGTCTCCACTCACCCGACAGGACGAAGGATACTTGCAATGTTTGTCATGTCGAGCAGCAGGCATTAAATTCGAATTAGCAGGTGAGCCAGGAGAGGCCGCGTCCCACTTCATGCTAAGCACTCGAGGAAAAATTCAATTCTAACACCGCCAAAGATTTATAGGTATCGACGATGCCACCTCTCAGCGGGTCCGAAGTCCGAAGAGCGAAAACCACAAAGGTCGAAGACTTTATGGGAGGCCATTGAAGGACAACAAAGTGAAAATTAGGCCGCGAGGATTCCACAGATGGCGACCGCAATGTCTGTCAAGGGGAAGGACAGCCGCGGACAGCGATTTCAAAGGGACAGGACACGGAACATGGACACCTGTGGCTTTTGGCGTGGCAATAAATCAATTTGCTTTGACGTCTTGACATCGTGTCTAATGGGACGAGAGGAGAAGGGCGCTTGTCCAACTGAACTTTACCTAGTTCGTGATGTTTGTCGAGGGAATTTGGTTTGACTCTTCTCTGTTTGCCCGGCATTTGCATGTCGAGAGTGGGATTTCCCAGGGAATATCATTAGAAGGAAACTAGCAAATGATATTGTGTGGGAGGAGTGGGTTGCAATTTCATTCTCGAACTGGGAAAATCCTTAAAGTTACATCAAATCACGACGAATGTTGAACCAAAACAGAACCACTGAAAGAGCGTCCTCGCCTCGGTCAAAAGGAGTCAATTTCAATGAACTTTCCGCTCTGACACTCTCTGTATCGCATTTCGGTTTCGGTAGCCAAAAAGTCCGTAACCTCAGCTGTCTGTCGTTTATTCAGGACAAAGTCAGACAAAAGTGCGACAAAGTTTGACTCGAAACGTGGTCTCTGTGTGACCCTTCTCCATTAATAAACCGCTTTAAAGTCCAATTGCGATTTGCGATTTGCGATTTGAATGCGAATTTCCCGGAGGACAGATCCGATGCCAATGAATGCCAACAGCAGGCGGAGTGAAGTACACACTCAGGCATTAGCCACTCTCGATTTATGAGCCCCTCTTGACCATCTCCATGTACCCAGGCTCCTCTGTTCCTCCCAATCGAGTGCCATGGATCGTCCTTTGTCCGGAATCTGCTCCCGTTCGGAGTGCATTTTGGACTCGGATTCGGATTCGGATTCGGACGTGTAATGAGCCGCTGTGGGTCTTGAACTTTGCATGGCACCCTGCGTCATACCTCATCCCTCGCAGGGAGGATTCATGGCGAGGTCCTGCAATTGACATTTATCGCTGCTGGCTGAGCACTAGACAATGCAGGGGTTAAGGTGGGCCAGGGGGAGGACTCTTTCGGGGAACTTAACAACTCATTAACACGCTCCGGACAACAATTGCTGTCACTGCCATCGGCAATCGCAGCGCTTAAAACGTTGTAATTCACTTGTATTCGCAATTATTCGCTCATTTGTTGGATAACGAATTCCGGATAAAGGTACGAGTCCGACCCTCGTCAGTGAAATTTAAGCGGAAGAGCACGAATAATGGATTTGGAACTGGGCACATAATCCTGTGGAGGTGGGTTACTTTCTCTATTATCTTGGCCATTCAATTGATTTTAAGGGAGAAGTACTCTGGCATGGGTTGTCACAAGAGGAACCACAGTCTCTATCCCTCTATCGGAAGCTCTTTTATTGATCTAATCATGATCTGTTCAGATTAAATAATTGAGGGAACCATTATGAAACTAGCTTGAAGTCCCCTAACAGTCTCACTTAGAGGGTTCCTTTAAATGCTCCTGGTAACACACGCTAGTTCCCTTTAAAGTCGCAGTCATAATATCCTGCCCCTCGATACACATGTGCACTCTGCTGCTGGCCAGGACAACCCAATCCGTTCTGACACGACTCCAACTGGGCTCCACCTCGGCATCTCACTCCAACTCCAACACACCATCTCTCTTCCGACCTCGACAATTTTTGAATAACTAATGAAGGTGCCAGTTAAACGGCAGAACACAACATCACGGGCATCTCAGGATGGCCACAATAAAACAATAACTGGCAAGATACGAGGAATGCGTCCGAGTCGAGGGTCGAGTGCCTGCGAGTCCTGGCCTGAATATGAAATTCGGATTCGGATTTCATCCGACTGTCGACATTCATCTTGCCAACTGTCTGTCTGGCATTAGGAGTCGAGTCGAGAGCCTCTGTCCGCGTCGTCCTCGGTGTCCGTCCAGGACTTATGCATCATTGTCAAAATATTAACAGCTGGCACATTCCAGTCGAACATCCCGCCCTTCCCGCTCTCATGTGAGCACTTAAGCCTCCGGCTGGTTCGGATTCTGATGATGATGAAAAATAGAAATAGAAATTTAAGTATTTCGAGATACATTTTGCTGAGCAAACAAACGAGTTTGCGACTGTCCAGATGGACGGACAAGTGGGTCAAATCCTTTCTGACTCTTCCATCTGGAGTGCATAAATCTACGAGAAGGAAGGTCTGACTGGAAGGGATATTTACGCATTTGAAAGCTGCTTAAGTGGGGGCATAAATAATAAGTTAAATTTATAAATCAACACTGAGGGGGATCCTCACTTGGGAAAAACTCTCTCAAGGAAACTCATTAGAGTGTGAATGTAATGGGAAAGGAGAGGATGCATCCTGGAACACAGCACAAGAAGACTTCTTCCATTCCGATTAAAGGAGAGTGGAGTGCAGAATCCATTCGAATATCGATTTCCATCGATGCAGTGCAGCAGACAGAAGTTAAGGGGGACTTAATGGGCGGAGAAAGGGGTCTGGAATGACTTTCGTCTGGCTTTTCATGTGCGTTTAGATGCGAGAGGGGCTCATCCAGATCCATTTGCTTTCGAGTAAATTAAAAACAAACAACAAAATCAAATATTAACGTACTGAAACGCGATTCAACGATATTCAATCGGATCCGTTACACAACGGAAAAAAAACCGGAGGGAAAAGTGCAGAGCAAACAGAGCAATTTAGAAAAATCATTCAGAACTCTGGTTCAGTTTGTTGGTTTTTTGTCTGCGCCGGGAAACAACAGCGAAAAAAGTGTCACTTATTCACTCACTCGCAAATGAAGAAACATTCCCTTCTCCCCGGAAATCCCCCTCCGAATAGAGTCGTCTCCATTTCCATTTTCATTCCACTGGCAGAGCCTGCTCCTGCTCCTGCTCCATTCTTGTTAGTCTGCGAGGAGGCTGCGAATAAATAACCTTTTTTTGGTATTCAAATGTTATTTTTGGCGCAACATTTGCGGAATTTTACCCTCTTTTCCGGCGTCGCCTTCAAGCTGAGGAAAAACGTGTGAAATGCGGAAGTATTTGTTGCTTGTTGTCACAGCATTTCGGGATGGGAAACCTCAGCCATGCAAACGCCTTCAGACTTTTCCTTTTTTAGGGTTTGGGTTATTTTCGGTTAGCATTAGCTAGCATCCGTGTTAAATTGCCCCTCGGCCTTGGAGGCTACTTTAACCGGATTTATAAACATCCTTCCCAGAACGGAGACTGCCTTGCTCCGAGTTGCAGCTCCTAATTTCATTGTTCATTGATGAACAGCCTGCACCTGAAGGTATAACCTTCCTACCAACTCATATAGAATGGACCTATATATCCCGGATCCGGTATAGTGCGACGAATTCTGGCTCGGAGGCCTCAACAATAATTTCGATTACGGAATGTGCGGACCGTAACCGGGGCAGCAGCTTGTGCAATTAAATGTTAATCGATTGTGTTCGTGTAATACGTGTGTGTGTGTGTGTGGGAGGTGGTGGGCGGAAGGCACGCCCCCGAACTGCATATGTGAGTGGGATAATCGATGGCGGGTTAAGGGGTACTCTGATCCCTTGCATCTGAGAGGGAAAGGGAAGGACACTCGTGTGTCTGTGGCATAATTAATTGTAAATAATTGTGCATGTGTCAGTTGCAATTTATTTATTTGCCAAAGACATCCCTTCACAAATAAAAGAATAATGGGAAAGGGGGAAATAAACTTTAGATTGATCTTTCTTAGGTCGCTTTAAAGTTCCAGAAGTTCATTTGTATGCAGAACAGCCTTAGGAATGGTCAAAAAGGGGGACATCTTGAGCTGACCCTCATCTAGACCTTCCTTAAAAAGGGACTTCGTTATGGGTAGCATATTGCGTATACGCCACGTTGTCTGCTGTAGTTGTGATTTCCAGCTGGGAAAGCGGTCTCAACTTGTTTCCCCAATATTTGCATGTCAAACGCGTGCTAATTTCAAATTACTGCGACACTCCCACTCAGTCTTCCCCCGCTGGGCACACCTTCCCCGTTTATTTCCTCCAGCCAGCTCGAACGCATTATTTATGACTTGTACGCTTTCTGCGTCATTTTATAAACATTTTCCAAACATGTTCGGCTCCGACCTCGCAAAAGTTGTCGGTGGCTGCAGCAGAGTATAAAATGTATAAAAATAAGAGGCAAGCGACTTGATGTTTTATTTATGAGCCACGCACACACAGACACAGTTCGCACAGGACTCCCTTTTAATGTGACCAGATCAGGGAGAGAGGAAAACTTGGGGAATAATGAGGCATCAAAGAGGTAAGATTACTTTTATCGATGCCCCCGATATGCAGATGCCACAGCATCTAAAAAAGTATGTTCGGGAAGAGGTCAAAGGTCGCATTTCAATGCAAAACAGATCAGGAGATAGGAAAACAGGGTGCAGTTATCGATATCCCATTATGCGTGTTCCTGATTACCACTAAAAGTGGCTGCCATATGTTCGTGAAAGGGTCAAGGGTTAACCACCCGCCCCAAGTCAAGTTCCCCGAGAAACTTAAGCCACAAACCGCAAACCACAAATCGCCGTTTAAATATTAATACATCAATCCACTTAATATGCGAGTTTGTGCCATCGAATGATGTAATAAATATAAAAGGAGGAGCACACGCAGACACTCGGATAAGGACGATGCCCATATGCTGATGCTGTAAATCCTTCTTCAGCTCCATCTGCAGTGTCTGCGAGTGTGGGAATCGGAATGGGAATGGGAATGGGAATGGGAATGGAAATGGGAAAGAGAGTCTCTCATCCACTTCACTTTATGATGAGTTTTCCCTGGCCGGTTGATGGATGCATCGGCATCGGCATCGGCACACACCATAAAGGGACCACAAAGAGATTCTCCATTAAAGTTACAGCCACCAGACTTCAATGGATATTCATATTTTTCCGGCTTCTCGGAAAGAATCTTCTGACCAGACCGCAAAAGATTTTAATAGTTGAGCTCAGTAAAATATTAAGCTAATGTCCTGCCTCAATGCGATTTTATTTGGAACCTTTTACGCCTTCCCACACTCTCTTCCTCGGCTCGCTTTTTTTGTTGCCTTCTAATTTGTGACATTTGCTTGGCCAATGAAATTTAAGATTTCTTTTCCCAGCTTTCTTTCCTGCTCTTTTGGCTTTTTTCTCTGAGCTCCCATAATGTGTGTGATTTTGGCCTAAATCGTCATCAACAACAATATTGTTTGGATTCCGCGAGAGTGGAACTCTCCACACAATATTAGCTCCCACGCATGCGTCCAAGAACTCTTATACTCTGAACAACTTAACTCTGAGAAACTGAACGAACACGAATCCGCACGGAAAAGTCTTCGTTGCCAAAGGAGTTTAGTTTATTTCAGACCATGGAACAAATAGGTCTGAAAAGGCAGCTTTTTATACTCTTAGAGGGTTTTATAATTTTAGTCAGCTGGTTTTGTAACGCAGGAGGAGGAGGTCTTTTTAACGCTATAGATCAAGATCCAGTTTATCTAGGCATATCCGCTAATTTTCTTAACTTATAGAAAATTATTTTTTTAAAGTTAGCATATATGAAAAATAAGAGGGTTTCGTTGTTATTTTTAATATTTAATTTGGGGAGCGACAATCCAATTTAAAATAAACTACAAAACGCAAGCAATTATCGGGTTTAACTGTAGTAAATTAAAAAAATATTATTCCGTAATATTTTCGTATTTTGAAGGCCTAACTAAAAATTCTCATAAACGTAGTATTTGTTTAGATTTTAAACTGGTGATAATTTTTTATAATATCATATTATAACATTATAGAATAATTGTATAATATGCATTTACTTATATTTATTACTTATAGTATATTTCTTGGTCTTTTATTTACGTATTAAAATATATATAGAACCTCCTACGCTAAGTGAACTCAAAACACATTTCAGTGTTTCAAATTGAATATTTTTTTAACTCGTTTTCCTTTCACAAGTCGCTGCAGTTGAATATTTCTGTTCCTCATGACTGATATAAAAAAAGGTTATCAGCTTTAAAGTTGCCCATCTCGCGGTGACCAGAAAAAAACCGTAAAATTTTCTTCTTTTTTTTTTTTTTTGAGGAAAATTCAACACGCTTCATAAAAATTTCAACAGACCAAACAGAGTCTGCCAACGCGCCTGGCACTCTGTGCTCTCCTGCGGGTCCTCGTCCTCGCCTCCTCGTCCTTTTAGCCGAACCCCTTGGTTTTTGCAACTTGTGCCGCTCTTGGATAGTTGGCGGCAGCCCGTTGCCATAATTTACTCAACTGTTGTCTCAGTTGCATGAAAACTGAATTTAATGCATTTTCCGAGGCGCTTTTCAAGTCTCTGCCATCCTTCTTTTCAGCGCTTTTGGGGCTGCCTGTGGATGTGAATTTCCATTCCATTCCATTCCATTCGTAGGAAATGACATCCATCGCAGCCCCATAGTCTCCGCCGGCAGAGCGCTATACCTTTTGAATAATTTACATTTTGCGCTCCGGCATTGTCTGGAGATTTCGTTGTCGCGGCATCAGCTTTCCATCTATCCATCTTCCCGGCCATCCATCCATCCATCCAGCCGCCCTTTTGCGGTTGAGCAGAGGAGCAGGTTCGCATTGTGGCGCAAATAAAAAGTTAATTGGTAACTCGAGCACTTGCCGCTATCACAATCCGCTTACGAGCGGAAAATCGATCTGATTCCGGTATTGGTTATTACATTTCAACTAATTTACTGTCAGCTTTGACATTGCTTCCCAGGCTTCAGGTATTCAAAAGGAATTAAGCTTTTAGTTTGATTAAGATACAATTAGCTCCTCCTCCTCCTCCTCTGTCTGTCGCTGTGTGATAGCACAATTTATGGATTTATTACATTTATTAACACAATTATTTTGCTCCCAGCATGCATACACTGTTTAATGCAAATATTTCAGCCTTTAAATATATATCCTCATTCAATTCGATACATAACACCTCGGCAGAAAAAAATGCTTCATATAACTTCATCAGTGCTGTTCAATCAGGCGCACACGGCAAAAAACCGAACAGCATTCATTCGATGGCTGCAAAAAAATGCTTTCCATCAATCTTGGCCAAAGAACAACAATTGCATTCGCAGAAAAAATAATGGAGGAATATTGATCAGAATGAAGCATTGCTGAATTATTTGTTAATGAAACAGGAACCAAGAGTATTGTGTTTATATTTGAATGGATTTATAACAAAACAACAAGTGGCAGAATTTTATAAATTAACAGACTTCGCAGAAACATTATTATGCGTTAAAAATTGGTCATAAATAATGATCATCATAAATTTATGAGTAGTTTTAGTAAGTATTTTAATATAAAAAAGCAGCTAGGCATTAGAAAAAATATAATAAATCTACAAAGCTTATTAATTCATTAAAAGACTGTGTGATTTATAAAAATTCAGCAAGTTAAAGGTAAGAAGCCTTTAATATTTCCCTGGAACAGCGTCACGCACTGTACATAAACAACTCTTTAAATTGTGACAACAGCCCATGAAAAGGGGATGTTTAAATTGCTTCTTTGTCACATTTCATAAATAGAACAATTTCATATGAATTATGCGAAAAATTTGCATATTTTTTGTATGCCTATCTGCCTGGCTCGTCCTGGTGGGTATTTTTGATGCCTCCGCTGCTGGGATGATGATTCAACTTGTCCTTATTGCCAATCTATATGCAAGCCTTTTTGCCATCATCATCATCGTCGTCGTCGTCGTCGTCGTGGCCCTGTTGGACTCTGTCCCTTTTCAGCTCAGTCCTGTTTTCATTCCATATATATTTTTTTCTGCCCTCTTTCCATTTTTGACTGCCAACAGTTTGCCATGCGTTTTGACTTTTAGTGCTTTTTATATTTTTTGATAAAGTGTTGCCAATTTAACCGGCAGCCATTTGCAGTGGCATATATATGTATACATATGTATATATGCTGAGACAGACGCTGTGAGGCAAAGCAGCAGCCTTTCTGTTTGATTGCCTTGTGCCCCATTCGGGGGATTCCCCATTTTCAGCTCCTGCCTGGGCCGCCATTTATGGTTTTTATTTTAGTTGAATGCCTGTGAAGGAACAGAAGAAATTCGGACAAAAATCGCTAGACTTTAAGGTCGCAGTTTAAAATACACTCACAAGGAAACTTTAGGTTTGCTAATTTTATTTAAATTAATTTTAAGGGGTTGCTATAATAATTTATTTTGAATTATAATATAACTTATTATTTATATTTGACTGTAGACATTGAACATGTGCTAAAATAGATCATAATAAGTAAAAATATAATATTTGTTTTATTTAAAATATACTTGCAAGTAAACAATTTTATTCAGAGAATAAATATTACCGGAAAGCGTATGCTATGAAGACAACTGCTGAGATATATTGAAGGTCTAGACTGAGCTCCTTTTTGGGGCATGTTTATTGAACGCCAGTCAGGACCTTTTTGCGGCTTTAAGCCAATAAAGGGAAAACGGGGTCGTATAATCAGCTATTGATAATGTGGCCAGAGCCAATAATTGACTGCTATTGATACAAGTTCAAAGAAAGGTTCAACCTAAAGGCAGACTTAAATACGTATAACTCATCATTCTGGAATCCACCTTTCGCGCACATCCACGCCCTCTGCTCCACCTTGGGTAATCTTAATTTGTGTTTTATCATTCGTGAAATTGAAAGAGCCCCGAAACAAAGTGGAAGCAACTTGGACAGGTGTAATTATACCCGGAACTTGGCAGGCTCTGCGTCAATATCTTCAATTAAACTTTCGCTTTAGCATAATTAATTTGGAATAACAACGGGGTGGCTGCTCTCCGGTAAGTATCTCCGGCTTACCGGGTTCGTGGCTTTAACTGGCGAGCGGCTTTAAAGTTTTGCTGACCTTTTGCCCCGTGGCCTCTCCACAGCCTCCAGCTGAACTGGTCTAAATCAATTTTGTACGCTTTTAATTAAATTCAAATCAGCTTTCCAGGGGGTGGTGGGCTTTCGGGCTGATTGGAATGTATGATATTTGATTTTATAAATGAGTGGGAGGCTAATGAGCTTGTGAGCGAGACTTGTCAATGGGATATGTTTGGCGGGATGGTCGGTAAATAAATTTAAAATTTAAGAGTTCTTTAGTTACTTTTATATGCTCTTTTCACGTGATTTATAGAGACTCTCATTTAATACATTTCTAATATATTTTTTAATGTATCTCCCTAACACTTGATTATTGTAATTCAATTAATTTTGCTACCTGAAATATGTTTAATTACTCATTAAACATAAACCCTTTATTAATTAAACTCACCTCCCATAACTCACACCCAAAGACAAGCACTGTTAATTAAACATTTCGCATAAGCGATGAGCAAACAAAACTGAAACAATTTATTTACAATAAACGACTGTGTTTAACAATTTTCCCAGCAAATCACTTCAGTGGCTGGGCAAATAGTAGATCGTTATTGCTGGCCGATGCTGGCTGACTGTAAACAGGACGAAAACGGGCGGACAAAAAGCCTTGGACAAATAGTAAAACGCAACAAAAACGAGACTCCAAATGGAAATGCATCCAGAGAAACACTACCGGGATATGGAAGGCGTGACGGAAAATGGGGGGGGGGGGGAGTAAATGTGAAATAGGGGCCTATCCATGACGGAAATTGGAAATTTCACACTTGATGATGGTCCACAAATTGGTCAACAGCCGCACATCCCACAAACGGAGAACAACAGGCTGTCAGCTATTGGCATTAGTTTCTGCCGCCTGCCACTAACGTGAACAAAAAGAAAATAAAATCGACGACCGGATTCGGGTCCGGATTCTATATAGCCAGCGGACCACATTGGTCCAGAAAAAGGTATCCTGCCTGACATTTTGCGGTGGCCGCTGCCGATTGTGAGACATTTCGGCCGGCGGCCACACAAAATCGAATAACAGTTACGACCACGATGGCCCTAAACCAGGACTCACTTTGTCCATTGTCGCCGGCTTTGATTTCCCCAATACGTTTGTCTCCTCATTTTTTCCAACGATTTTCAGTTTTTGTCAAAATGATAGGTGCGGTTTGGTGCGGCATTTAATAGAATAATTGCCAGCAGTTTGATGTCACTGCGGGAAAAGAGGAAAATGTGTTGCGGTTCAATGGGGGAGTGCTGGGAATTTTTATTGAACGAAATGAACTATTAGTCTATCAAGAAAATCTAACAAAAATAAATCAATAATAATAAATAAAATAAAAAATATGAATATAATAAATATAAAATTATTAATTTTTATAATATTATTTTTGATTTATTTTTATAATATTATTTTTTATTGAAAGTTTCCTAATTTAAATTCGCTTCATTGTCAAAAGGTTTTTAAAACCCTTTAAAAGTTGCTTAATTTAAAAAAAAAAATCTTCACTGAATTCGGAGCCTACAAAACTGTATTTTATACTTTTAGATACATTTTTATTAAAGGTTAAACATAAACTATTGATTTTTAAGACATTCTAGATGAAGATTTAGCAAAAAAATAAAGACTTCATAACACTTAAAACCTATAACCTAACTAAGTAAATTTTTAACGCAATTAAAAGTTATTGAAGAATATATAAATCCGTTTTGGCCAAAGAAATGATTGCTTCAAAAGCCTCTCTTCTTTTAATATTCATGAATTTAAATAAGCTTGTCTCAGACGTGTCTGCCTTTGCTTCTTAGTATATATATATTCATATATATATTTCATAAAGATACCCGCCTAACCACTAAGCCCAAAAACTCGGCCTGTTTTTGTTTTTGACCTTCGTTTTGTAAATCAATATTTATAGGCTTCTCAAATTGCAATCCAGGTGGGTGCAGACGTTCCCTAATTTACTTAAAATAGAAAAGACCAGGAGCCATGCTGGGCATGTAAATTCTTTTTCAATTTTGTTTCAATTCAACATTTAAATTCAATTTAGGCGCCGGCCAGGCGCCAGAGGCAGGCGCACACAGGACACGCCGAAAGGACGAGGGGCATGCATATGGCGGCTTTAACTTAATCTGATTGTAATACGATACACTTTACAGTTTGCAGATACAAATCAGCACCCACATCTCAGCTGGCATCCCTCTGACTCTGCGCCCGCATCCCTCTAACCTTGTATCCTTTGCACACACACACACACACATACACAAGCACAGACAGGGAAAGGTCCTTCCATCAACGCAGCTGTTGCTTCCATTGTTGTTGTTGCTGCTGTTGTTGTTGCTCTACACAGCTTGTGGGGGGTTTCGAGGATTCGCGCGTACAAATCAAATAAATTATCTGAGGATTTACAGTAATAAAGTAGTAGATAAACCAAACCAAGCTGAAGTGCCAGCAGAGAACAAGTACTACTACACTGGAAGAAAATTATGTGAAAAGGGTTTTGAATTTAAATAAAACATTGAGTGAGTAAAGAGTTGTATGGGTTAATCTTCGTATAATTTGACAATAATTTGATTTAATTTTAAAAGGTTTTAGAACGATTACTGCCTATTTATATGTTTAAAATATTTTAAGTGAAAGGTAATATAATATACACATTTATTATCAAGAATAATATAGTTAAAAGTAATAGAATATTTATATATTTATACCCTTGAAAGGGTATTATTGTTTTAGTCAGAAGCTTGTTACGCTGAGGAGTCATTTCCGACCCTATAATTCATATATATTCTTGATCAGCATCAACAGCTGAGTCGATATAGCTATCTCACACAGAAACATTTTTTTACATTTTTTTTTTTCAAAATTTTATAAGCTAAAATTCTCAAAAATTCATAAAATTTTTAATTTTTTTTAAATTTAAAGTCCAGTATGCATATTAATTAATCTAACAAAAACTAACATAGGACAACTTTCCGAATTAAAATTAATGCTTTTTTGGCTGAGTTATAAGATTTTTAAATCTTGATTTGTTGAAAACATTGTCATATAAATATATTGATAAATATTGTTTCACTGTCTATATTTAATGCTTAAGTTTGATCGATTTCCTATTTAATCCTATTATTCAAAGGCAAACTTTAAGGATTATATAGTTTTTGTCTTATTCAAATGTTGTTAAAACGTATAATTTTTTTTCTAAACCCATTATTTCTTTTAAAATCATATTACACTTATTTTAATTCTAAATTACTTCAACTTACATTTTGAGAATTGTTAACAGAGAAGCCCTAAATATTACTTAAACCTCAATTAAATTCAATTTTTTGGCCCTAAGTTCCCTTTCCTGTAAGTGTAAGAGCAAAGCCTCCTTGAGGTCCCGGAAAATAGAAATTCAGTTCAGGGTTCACTAAGCTCACAATGAGTTGTTAATGGGTTGGGGAGGTTCACGCAAAAGTGTGGGATCCCGATAACATCATTTGATTCGCTTACCCAATAACCTTCTTATCAAACCCTGTCCAGTCTGGTAAAAAAGAAACCCCGACTCTGTTAAAATAAAGAACGGCAAAAAACTCATCTTCATTTCGGGCAACTTAATGACAATGACCCACAAGTGATGGCGGCAAGACTTGCGTGGGGACAGCCATCCCCCACCGAGTTAGACGATGTCTGGCATCAAATGTCTTTATCTTTGCGCCGCTTAAAGTCAAATACAGCCACTCAGAGAGCCAACAAACGTGTTTGGCAGCCAGGACGAACAGGACGAGCTCCGAAGAGAATGTAAATGCCGTAATGGAGATTGTGTTTTGGGAAATAACCGCGCTGCGTCAACAGTATTTATTTTATTGACATTCCTATGCCAGACAATGAAAGGCTATTTTCTGTTTCAAGTTTGTTTGTATGTATTTTTTTTCTGGCGACAAACCAACCTGACAAACAGAGTCCGGGGGGTTTTCCAAGCGAAAATGAGCGCGTAAAAGTTTATGAGCCGGGCATCATCGTCATCATCATCCTGGCAAAGAGCATCAAGTGATTTCGCCATCAAAAAGTTTTCAACTTGCATTAGAGGGAACTTGAAAAGGCAGCCCGCAATTCTGGAGCATCTCCCCGGTGACCATCGCCAAAACCGAGACCAGGACCAAAAGAGATTAAAACAAAACGAACGCCGCTCAAAACGGCGGCCAACTTGTCAAAGTCAATGCCAGGCAGTCACTAGGAGTTTGAGGACTAAATAATACAATACTCAAGGCTTCTGCAGGACCAATGATAGCCACTGGCTCCCAGGACACTTTAGCAGAGCTGGGAATCGGAAATGAATTGCATTTGTTATGGCCAACCTCCTGGGAAGCATGGGAACCCGTCTTAAAGAAGGCGTACAATTTGCTAGGCTAATCAATGCTGGAACAGTTGTGACTACTGAACAGGATTAAAATATATAGCATTAGAAATTATCCATCTTGGGAATGAATTTTGTGTCCTTAAAGGATAGAAAAATATGAAAAATGTATACTTAACTAAAGCTAATATTTAAAATTATTAGGGTTCTTGCTAACAATTTTAATGTAAGCTTTTAACTTTAATTTGTATCTCTGATTTTGACGTCTCTATTTTGCTTCAGTATTTTGTGGGGCTTAAAGGGTTTTTGGACTAGTTTTAAAAAGGCTTAAAGGCTTCTTGAACATTTCTCCTTCTCCCCTATTCATTTGGTTTTAACTCTTCTGTAATTCATTTGCTTAGAGACTTCATATAGTTTTTATTTATGCAATTATGGTTTTCTAAAAGCAAATAACACATTCAAATGAAAGGCAAAACTAGTTTTTCTTTACCAAAAATAGTCTCCAAGTTGAGGAAAAAAAATCTAAGATTAAAAAAATAAGAAATGCTGTCAGAATAATTTGTAAGAACATCAAACTGAAAGTTGTTTACGCACAACCAGATTTTGTCGCCTGCAGGACAGTTTGTTTAACTTGCTGTGTGTGTGTGTGTGTGTGTGTGCATTTGGCTTATGTATATTTCATGCAATATTCTGTTGAATATTTAAATTTGTGTACACAATTTCCGTAGCCAATGGCTTTGACAATGGAATCATTAAGACAAGATAACCTAACGTTACCGGCCCAAAACGAGCGAGATAAGGATGCCTGAGTGAGCTTGCTTTCTGGCCAGAAGGTTGTTGGCCCGGCCCGGCCGATTGCACTGCATTTAATTCTAGTAGCCGCCCCTTAATTGCAATTTCGGTTCAGTGGAACATAATTTATCAGGCAACAGGCAGGCAGTCGTCTTCGTCGTTGGTCGTCAGAGGCACGCCGCAACAAATTGACAATTAAATAGACAGAGCAGGGAGTGGCGGGTGGCGGGTGCGGGCGGCGGGCGGCGTGGCGAGAAAACTTGATTAAAATTTGCCAGGACAACGGGGTAGCGAAGGTCGCTGGTTCAGGACCAGGACTGACTTCCTGGCCAGTCACGTGCGTCAAAGGCAGCTGTTGCACACTGTGGTCATCCCTTCACTGCCAGTCATCCCCATGCCCCATGCCCTTCCGATGGTAGCCAATATATATGGCAGTCCCGACTTGGCCACGTACGTGACCAACTGCAAAGCTGTCAAAAGTTGTGAAAATTAAAAAATAAAGTCGAACAAATATGCGCCAAGGAGGAGAAGGAAACCCTCCTCTCAGACATTGGATTATGTCTTTGGAAGTTAAAGAATTCAGAATGTTTACAATAAAGCTGCAAATAATAAGTTGTAAGAGTGCCACAACTGTATTGATACTACTTTATAAATCTAGGGAATATAAATAGAAGCTTCTTGAAGTATTGTAATAATAAATATTATAAGAAAAAGGACTTCGTTTATGAGTTTATTAAGCAAATTAAGCTTACATAAACATGGCTTCTGTGAAGTATTAGTTTGCGACTTCATATCATTAATTTTCTCTATAAAACCGTTATAATATCTTTGGAAAATGTGCGATATATATCCCCTTGAATTTCCTGAAATAAATGCTAATAATAAAACCCGAAATGCGATTCATAAAGTTGTCACTCGTGGTGGCTGCCGGGCAATGAAATCATTCTCTCGGCCCCGCTTGGTACTCCACAGTTTCCTCTTAAATTGTGGCTGCTGGCTGACATTTCGCCCCCTCGACCACAATGTCCGGATAAAAACTGCAATGATGTCATTGCCCTTCGCTCCGCAAACTACCCAGAAATTGGGTGGAGTGAACAAAAAAATGGGGAACAAAAAGTGGACAGCAAGTTTCAGCGCGCTTGTTGTCACAGCAGCCACATCAATGGGTCCCCACACACGACGCTGCAACATTTTTAGAAATGCCAAAAACAGAGACACACACACTCTCAGACGCACTCGATGGGTGTGTGTCCCCCTCCGCTGGTGTCATGCCGCCATCAAAGTCCATTCGCGAACAATGTACAATGTAATTTTTATGCAACAAACACAAATTTCTCTAGGGTGCACTATGTAAAACTGACAGATGAGTCCTTCTGCCTTCTGCCTTCCGCCTCCCCGATTTCTCTTGGAAACGGAAAAAGGAAAATATAGGAAAGAGCAAACTGCATGCAAATCTCCGATATATTTTCGCCAAGTGTGTGGGACCCCGAAAATTTTGAGCTGTAATTTGCGGGAGAAACTGTTTACAACTCAAAAATAACAAAAAAAAAAAAAGAAAACGCAGAAAAATAGTTCACACAAAAACTAACTTTGAAAAGTTAAACTAGAACTGGAATTGCAGAGGGAGCGCGCTCAGATTTTGTAATGATTTTTGTTGTTGATGAACTTTGACATGTTTGAATAGACCGGGGACTGAATATGGGTCGAATATATGCGCTCAAAATGATGGATATGAAGATGTAAGTTGACTTGAATTTAAGGGAGCTTCATAGAGATGAAATAAAGAGATTTCAAGGCATAAATAAGTAAAATCCGACTAATATTAACAAGCTTCTTAATCTAGTGTAAAGATTTTTATTAGTATTGTATACGTATATAAAATAATCAGCCCAAAGCTTAACTTATCCTTATACGTATTTTAATTTTCGTTCCTATAAAGCTTAAAAGTTTAAATTTAATTACACCATTTTCCACAACTTTAACCATTACATGCTTATTAACGCCTCCTTACACCTCCTTTAAGTTCCAACCAAAGTTATACACATGTTGAGATTTTCTTTGAATAAAAAAGGCGTAGGACCTTTGCCGAGTGTTAAGAGAAACCCGCACAAAATGCTTACCAAAGAAGAAACTTCCGGGGAAAAAAAGATTTCTATCAGACCACCCGCAACATCCTTCTCATCCCCACTTCATTCAATGCTGGCGAAAGCTAACCAAAGTGTTGCACTTACTGCATTTAAATGAAATTAAACATATTTCCTGCAGCGACAAAGCCAGAGACAGCGGGCACAGAATTAATTTGTTGAATGCGTTCTCAAAGGACCCGGAGGCGTAGGGCGGGGGAAGGACATGCCGCGTACGGGCATTTGTAAGATGAAAGTTTTACGCTCGAAGCTTATCTTAAGTGTGCTCCACGCTTTTGCACTCAACTATTTTTGCAATGCGGATGCGAGAGTCGGCTGTAGGCAAAACTTTGCCGACAAATGTGGTTTCCGCCGGCTGCTGTCTCCCTCCGTCTCTATTCAGCGCCCTATATATATACATTTAGGTATATATGCGGCTGTAAGTGGCGTCTGAATCTCCGTCTCGCCATGGCATAATTTTCGCGCTTTTGTGCGCATAATTTAAATGACTTTTGAAAAGTTTCTCGAGTGCCGCAAAGCAGGCATTTCAGATAAGAGAGCAAGGTGTCTCCGGCCTCAGAATCTCCATACATTTCCCCTCCATCCACGAGCCGTGTAATTATGATAATGTTAGTGTGCCCAAGTGGTTTACCCCGCAGATGTGTGAGGAACCTCAGGAATGTTATGGAAATATTGCGTATACGCACCGAGGTACGCCACTAAAATGTTTTGTCATCACGGGTGATGAGCTGTTGCTGGGTACCTTCGTAGAAGTACCTTAATTTGGGTAGAAATTAATGTGAATTAGGTTGCGATAATAAAATATATATTATTCTTGATTGAAGAATCAAAATATATCAATATCTCAAATATTGCGTATACGCAGAGGGGTTCGGTACTCAAGTGATTTGTCATCACGAGTGATGGTACTTTGTTAAGTACCTTAATTTGTGTGGAAAATTATGTGTTTTATAAATATTATTTTTTAGTGAAGGATGATATATAAATATATTCAATATTGCGTATACGCAGGGGGTGACGAGGGATTGCTCGGTACCTTTGTTAAGTACCTTAATTTTGGTAGGAAATGACGTGTATTAAGTTGCGACCATTAAAAATATTATTTTTTATTGAAGGATCAAAATATATCAATATATAAAATATTGCGTATACGCAGAGGGGTACGGCACTCAAGTGTTTTGTCATCACAGGTGATGGTACTTTGTTAAGTACCCTAATTTGGGTAGAAAATGTATCTAAAATTGTTCAGTTGTGATAATTAAAAATATTGTTATTTATTGAAGTTTATATCAAATATTGCGTATACGCAGCGTGTGACGAATCGGTAAAAAATTTGTCGAAAATTTATTAAGTTGGATAATACAAATTTTATTCTTTATCGAAAGATGAATATATATCAATATATAAATATTACGTATACGCAGCGAGGTACGCTACTAAAATGTTCTGTCACCACGAGTTATGGCCGACTTCTGGGTACCTCTTTTAGGTAACTTAATTTGGTCAGAAATCGATGTATATTAAAAAAAATTTAATTCTTTAGTAAAGGATCAATGCTTATCAAAATATAAAATATTGCGTATACGCACCGATGTACGCTTCTTAAACGTTTTTGTCACTAAGGGAATGTGAACAAATCTTCTTAAAGATAACAAAAACCTAAAAATCATCTCATTAATTTAATTATTACTTTATCTCTCATTTGTACCTTCACTTAATACCTTACTTTTATGTACCTTTTCCTGGCAATGAGTACCATCACTGTTGCCTTTAAGTTCCCTTAGACTTTTCGGTAGGTGCGTGTCGAGGTTAATTGCTAAACGTCAACGCTAAAGCTGCTGAAATCTATGCAAATAACATTAAATTATTAAACATTTTTCTTGTCTGGGGGGGCGCCTGAAGTATTTAGCATATTTTGTGTGAAATTTGTTTGCGTGACTCAAACAATTAGTAGACGCACACCGAGGTTTTGGCGGTATGCCGCCTCTGCACTGAGCCAAATAGATTTTGGTTCTCTGCTGAATAAATTGAATAGTTTCTGAAATATTATACGTACTTATGGAATTTATTTTCCAGTGTACATGTGTGTGTGTGTGGGGATATAGCTGTTCCTGTAAATAAGTGTGCTCATTAACGTTGTTTGTTTTTTTTTCGAATGCGGCGAAACCCAATGGCCGAATGTCAAACCCCGAAAAACAGGAAATTTGCATAAATACCAGGCCAAAACCAATGCCAACCACGTTGGGCATTCGCCCATGTAATTGAGAGCTAAAATTAAATGCAAATGGTTTAATGAAACAACAGTTATTTATGTTCATTTACTTTTGTTTGTTTTGTTCGGTTCGCTTTTTTTGTGGTATCAATCAACCTAAAGTTTTATTATTTAATTATTATCGCATAATTATATAACTGCTTACAATGTAATTCCGTCAATCTTAAATGCAAATTTGTTTTATTTAGCTTATGGCCCTTTTTTTTTGTTTTGAGATTGTTTATTTTACAATAGTTTTAGCGTTGATAACTCAGCTCATTTTTACTTTTACTTACTAACAGAATGACTTTAAAAAATATTAATTTCGATTAAATAAAAATAGGTTTAATTTGGAAATAAAGTTGTGGTTATACCTGTTAAGTGTACAATAAAATAATTAAAGCTTCTCTTAATATAAAAAAGAATAGAAATAATCATTAAGACCAACGCATCAAAGTATATTCTGTCTTTTATTTAAATTACTTCTTTCATTTATAGTTTTTTTTTACACAATGCCAACTTTTTGTTAGGAAAACACATCCGTTCTTATATTTTTATTTGCACAAAAAGCTTTAAACACATTTTATATATTATCCATTTGATGTTCAGCTAATTTTTCAAATACAGGCAACAAACAATATAATTATTTCGTATAGGCTATATAAGTTATATATATATATTTGTGTATTTATAATTATTGTTTTTCTTGCTTAATTATGTAGGTCCTAGTTATACGAACTTTACATAATACTTATTTGCTTCAATTAGTATTTTTCGTTTTTTTTTTTTCAAGAGGACTTGGCTAATGTATTTTGAATTATTTACTGTCTGATTTAATTTTGGTTGTATGAAATGCTGAGTGTTTGATGTTTTAATTATACTTTTTCGTATTTACACACAACTAAAGGGGCCAACATTTATTTACAGATATATATTCGGTTGCATGACCTCACCGAAAAAGGGTTTATTTACACAAACAAAAATGCAAGTTGAAATTTTAATTAGCACAATTTACTAATTCAAATTAAATGTGCGGTTAAATTAGGAAAACTCCTGTGGAGTTTAAACCCCAGAGTTTAAACGCAGCAAAAATGGCACTTTGTTATTCAAGCAATTTAAATAAATAAAAATGATAATTTTAAGGAGAGATAAATCAGGGCCATCTGCAAAATCTACGACTCCCTGGGGCGGCAGATAGAGGGATATGTAAATATATCCTTGGCCTGCCGTCTCACCAGCTGCATTTATAATGCTTAATTAGCTGCATTGTTCGAGTTAACTGCACAGGCGACCTTATTCGAAGCCCCGACTAAGGGGGGGAATTAAATAAAATACATTAATTTTGTTATTGTGGAACCGTCGACACATCCGCGTGCAGTGCACAATGTTGATTATCAATATTTTCCGCACTGAATGTGCTTTTCTCCCTTTTGGCATTAACAACGTTAATAAACGAAAGGGTTCCTCCGCCTCGCCTGGCGGAGAAAGGCAATTTCGCATGCGGTTTTCCATCGTTCATTATGTTTATATGTCAATGCAAACTTTATGCAACACAAGTTGAATTATTAAAATCGTGCAGCGACGACGGAGAGAGGCATAAATGCAGTAAATTGGCCTGCCTTTAACCTGCAACCGTTGTGTTTATATATATATATATACACATGAACCTATATGCAAATGTGCCATATATCTTCTGGCCTTAATGTCATTTTTCTTTGCCCCGTCGATAGTCTGTCTGCTGTCCCTTTACCGTCTCGCTCGCTCCTTGGGCTGCCCGGCATGAGTTATGGCCAATAAATTGGACATGTTAACTGTGTGTCATTGTGCGGGGCCAGGAGACCGCAGGCCACGCAATTTTATGCTGAAATTAATTGCAAGTATTTCGCACGGAGACCCGAGAGACACACAGAGAGAGGGGGAGAGAGAGGGGGTAGCAAGGACCAAAGAGCGAGAAACGATCCAGGGGATGGATGGATGCGAAAGGTGAGGCCCGGCCGACAGGCAGGACACATGGCAACGGGTCGTATGAGTAATAATATAATTAGCATGCACATTTATTAAAAAGTGATGGAAGCGCACAATGCACAAAAAGCTGACGATGACGAGATGGAAAGCCGGGAAAACGGGAATCAAGGCATTGCAAATTATTATTGCAAATTTTTACTCATGCCATAGAACCAACAGCGGCAGCGACGAACGAAACTGTGTTAAAATGAATGACATTTTTAAGGCGTTTCGTAGCCGCCGATCTGGGCGGGACTGGCATGACAGGCCTGTGGACTTTTTCTTTCATTAAATAAATTGGAAATTTTTTTTTTTACTTTTTGCTGCTGCCTGCACGAAAAAGGGGTTGTGAAAAGTTTGTCACGGATTGAACGAAGAAATCCGCTTGACTTTAGCGGTGGGGTTGGGGTTGAGAAATTCTTTTAATTGCTCTGCAGTTTTTAATATTTATAATTGCGCTGCAATTGATTGAAAATTAATCATGGGTGCTGGTATTACATAGAAA
The DNA here is from genome assembly GCA_035046265.1 of Drosophila bunnanda. Classification (NCBI taxonomy): domain Eukaryota; kingdom Metazoa; phylum Arthropoda; class Insecta; order Diptera; family Drosophilidae; genus Drosophila; species Drosophila bunnanda. The sequence continues at coordinate 15,240,665 of JAWNOB010000075.1, forward strand.
TAGCTAAAAATTCTTTAAAAATTGTTTGCTCAACTGAAAGAGAAACCAAAAAATTTAATTTAATAAAAAAAAGTCTTAAAGAAATGCTTTAAATTTTGGAATTCTTATAAAACGATATGAATTTCGGATATGTTTTATTTTGAAACAGAACTTGCTTGTTACTCGAGAGGAGTTTTTGATTGTGATATGTTCATAAGGGTTATAAAATCAAATACTTTTAAATTTAGCTTTTAAAATAATAAAATCAAAACTTCCTGTTCAAAGCTTGGCTTTTCGGCGCCTTAACTCTGCCTCTATAATTCATACAATTTTTAATTTGTAATCCATATATATTTTACAATTAATTTCATCCTTCATTAATGGTTGAGTGATTTACCTTAAGTTTACAATTTCATAATTACTATACATACAATGAGCATTTTATTGTTTTGCGAAATACTTTTCCATTTTGGTTTTCCTTTTTTTATATATATATATATATAATTTTACAAATTCCTATAGCTTTGAAGTGAGCCAAGTTTGAAGCATTGTTTGTTTTTCGTTTATTATTAGTTTTTGATATACTTTCAGCTATGAAATATGTTGATGTACCTAAACTAAGCCCCGCCCCGTTTCTATGACCCCCTTTGGCTGCATTTTGGAAATGCTTTTTGAGTAACTCAAGCGATTTATTGATTTCAGAGCTGATTCAGATAGATTCCAGAGCCCAGGAGCAGCGAGCAGCTGAGCAGTGCTCTATGAAGCACCGGGGTTGCTGTAGAAAATATGATTTATATATAGGGATTGTTGGCGGGGGGACAACGACTTCAGAACTACTCTGTGAAAGACTTACCCACTGACGAGGCATACTGATTCGGTGGTCGATCCGCATCGAACGTGCTCTTCCCTGTCGCCAGGGAGCCCTTGGTGCCCAAGGACGATAGGCTGTTGCCCGCAGCTCCTCCTGGCAGGGCCGAGGTCTGCATTGAAGTCGAGGACGAGGCCGCCGAGGAGCTGGCCCCCATGCCAGAGGATGAGGATGAGGCTGAGCCAGGATATAAATCGTTCTTCATGGCATATCCCACATCCGTTTGCAGGGCTTTCGTTGTGTCGTTGCGTGATGAGGGTATGATATTGTCTGCAGATTAAGTGTATAATGATATATATTAATACATGAGTATATACAGTGGGTACAAAGTTCAAGTGTAAAGAGAGTTTAACCCAAGAAAACCTCTTGAATTTAACCCTTTTCGGCTGTCCAATGTTTGCTCATTTGTGGGTCACTATTGAATAGTAAAAGTTGCGGACTCTTAAACAAAACTTAACCCCAGTCTTCTGACATGGTTTTCAAGTTAAATTGCGTGGAAATCTTGGCTGCGATACAAAAAATGTATTTCACATACACACCACACACTTGTGCTTAGACACACTACACTCCACACACATAGGACACACACACAGGACACACACCCGGGCACACACAAACAATAACATCCTTTGTTGGGCTGACTCCTGGATTAGGTTCCGTTGCATTGCTCGCGCGCTGCTTTGCCAGTCACTTTAAATAAAATATGTTTGGTCTTTTGCTCCGCTCCAGCTCCAGCTAGCTCCGGCTTGCTCCGGCTCTTCGGCTCCCGGGCTCAGCGTCTGCGGCAGTGTTTCAAATGTGTTTCCAACCTAATGCCCCCGAAAATCCTCCTCCGTCGCAGGCATAATCCCAAGCATATTGCTTTGCCCACAGCCAGCGCACGGACATGGGAGCGGAAAAAGGACACCGGGCCCGGACGCGGACAGAGACTTGAAAGAGTGTGTACTTTTCTGCTCGACTTGAATTTCAACAAGAGTTTTGCGAAAAAGTTTAGCACTGGAAAATATTTTGTTCGTTTGTTGTTTATATTTATAAATATTTACTTGTTTAATAGTCAAAAGAAAATTCTGTTTTATATAGATAATAATATAACCTCAATGATGGTTAGGCGAACCTGGAGATTTTTTTTATCAAAATTTTAAATTACTAAAAAAAATGAAACAAAGAGAATAAATACAGTCTTGCCACAGTTTGATTTAAAAACTGATCTAAATAATTTTTTGAATAATTTGTATTTGTCATATAAATCTAGCATTTTTTACATCCTTTTCCTTCCATAAATTCATTAATATCATCAAGAAAAATAGGTTCAACTTCATTATTATTATATAAATAGGTTAAAAAGTTATATTTGTTTTGAACTAGTTTATAATTATACTTTGATCCTACTTGATATGAAAATTTAAAAAGATTTAAAATAAATTTGCAAATAATCTCAAGCAAATTGATTAAAGAACATTTAACTTTTAAAGAATGAAAGTTCATAATTATAATATTAGCATAGGTAATTATCACAGTAAAATTAGTTGAAAGTTCTTTTGCAATATTATAAAATTTAGAAATTCATGAAACAATTAAATTCATAAAACAAAAGCTTAAGATGTCCTTTTCTCTGAGTGTGAATGTGGCGAGAAGTGGAAAACCCCGTCGCTGAAATAGTCAAAAGTGCTTTACTTTATCTCTTTGTGGGCGTGTCTCCGCCCCCTCCAGTCACTCCCCGCCCCTGCTACTCCACCTAGCCCGTGCATATCCCCTCTACACCCCCCAGCGCCTTCCTGTTTTTGTGGATCTGTCTGGCTTAGCTGCTACTTTCGCAGTTTTGTTTGTGGCTCGCCGTATCCTGTATCCTTCCTATGTCCTATGTGTGTGTGTGGTGTGACTTTCACGCTCAACGCTGAATGTGTTAAGCACAAATACGAAGCATTCTGTGCATTTCCCCTGCCTCCCAAAAAAAAAAGAAAACCCAATGGAAACCCCAAGCATCACCGGGAACCGACTGATACTATACTTACTCTCCCTGGACTCGACGGTGGTGTGGGTCACCTGCTTGGATGGCGTGGAGGGCAAAGGTATTTCTGCAAATGGAATTGAATAACATTGCATAATTAATAATTAGAAAGGCATACGAACGAACAGTATGAAATTATACAAAATGGTTTTTCATTACATTATGTGTAGGGGTGGAAATTTATGTCGGTTTGCTGCCCATTGGTTTACTATGTCAAGTGTTGGCGGTTGCTAGTGGTAAGGTCAAAAACGTACACTTGTCGGAGGCACAAAGTGTGTGTGTGTGTTCATAAATAAAACAAATTTTACTTTTAGTTAAAGGCCAGGCTTTTAAGCACAACACTCACATAAGCTGGTGCGGCTTAGCCAACTGAAGTCGTGGTAATTACTAGAAGGTCAACTGTGATAATTAAACTTTTGCCTTTGCTTTGCTTTTAGAGTTGATTTAATAAAATGAAAAGGTTGGAAATAACTTGAGGAAATTCTGTAAATTTATAATTATCATAAAATGTATTTTTAAATTGGAACTAGATGGAAAAACGCTTTGTTACAAGCTTTTAACCTTCAGAATAGTAAAAATTAAACAAAACATATAAACTAAAACAATCTCCTTTAAGTAGAAGCTATAGGTACTGTAATTTATCAAAAAAACAAAACATTACAACCTGAAATACACTCCAGGTTCAGCTAATGTTTCGATGACCTTAAGCGCACGATAGATCCTTAGCATTTGCCATCTGCCCAACAAACCTGGCGGAGCAACTTGTAAACAGGACAAGAAACTCGAAAACACAGGCAAAGTGCATAAAAAATAAATAAATAAATGCACCTATCTGTAGGTATGTTTTGGAGGCAAGTCCTTCGGCTAGCAAACGATACAAAGTCAAACAATTCCGAAATTCACCTTTATTTTCCGTTTACGTTTATGGTGAATGTGTCTCCTTGCTGCTGCTGCTGCTGCGGGGTATGATGATACTGCCAGAGGGGCGTGGAAAATAGGGGCTAGCTAGTATGAGAGGACTAGGAGCAAAATGCAGGGCAGATAGGGCCAGACACACCAGCCACCGACGCTCGTTTAGTTTTACGCTCCGGAGGACAACGTATAGTGCATGTAAGGAGACGATGGCGGAGGAGTTGAGGAGGTCCTGGATGGTGGATGCCGGGTCTATAGGTAAAAGCTTTTGGCAAAATTGTGCCACAAAGGGCGCACGATATTGCATTGCTCCGGGTGTGTGTGTGTATATCCGAGTGTAGGGTCCTTGTTTGTGCATTTGTGTGCTTGTGTTTGCTGTAACTAGTGCACTTAAGCTACCAATACAAATGCACTTACCGTAAACACGTATGGAGCCTTCCGTTTCCCCCAGCGAATTCTTCGAGATGCATCGATAGTTGCCAAAGTCACCATATTGCAGGTTTCTTATCGTCAGCTTCATGTGGGCACTGCAAAGGATATGTTACTGGTTAAGCTTAAGGATATTCGCATATATCTATATATATGTGAATATGTGTATTGATGTGTATGTTTGGTGGTGGGGGGGGCGAAAACATTTGCACTTGCACCTGACCCCCAAAAAAGGCAAGTGCAAATGCCTGATAAATATTTAACAACACAATTTTGTATGTTGTATTTTGTTTGACTTTATTTTATTCTTAGCTCCCCTGTTATCCCTGTTTTTTTTGTTTTTTGTTTTGTTCTTTAAATGTGACTTACCGATAGGAGTTCTCCGTGTAGTCGGTCTTATATTTCTTGCTCGGCAATACCATCACCGAATTGTATACCCAATAGATGATGGCCCTGCAGGGTTCGAAACGTTTCAGCATTTTCGAGTTTAACTCAAATCGAATGTAAACGAAAATTTGTTTTAACACACTCACACACACACACACGCTTGGGTAGAAGAAAACTAATCAAATTCTCAAATGAAAGTAAATATTTTAACAAAATCAAAGGGAAATCGAATGAGCAAAATTCAACAGAGACACACACATACTCATATGTTATGGGGGAGGACCAAAAAAAACAGCAGCACAACTAACTGCAATCAGGTGCAATGTAAAATTTGTTAAATCCAATGAAAATAGAAGGGGAAATTGCTGCTGGAATTGCACATGCTTCAAATACACGTTCAGAAAATTCTGCTAAAACTACATTTACTACTATTCGATAAATTCAATATTTATTGATCTTAGAGCATTAAATAAAATTAAAAAAGGAATGGTTTCTTATGTGAACGTTTCATAGCAAAGTTTTCTTTCAACAGAAAAAGTTAAAAGCTTTAATTATTTTTTTTTAATAAGTAATTGCATTAAAAAGTTAATATATTTATAAATCTACTTGAATAAATAAGGGATCTTTTATATTAAAAAGTTACAATGTTAAATAATTTCGCTTTAATAAGACCATTATAAACAGAAATCACAAATCCTTTAAAGGAAAAAATCCAAGCTTAAATAATTATGATTTTTCCTTAAAAAATGAATAAATTCATTATATAATATTTTCTCTTAAAGTAAAAGTGTTTCTTTAGTATAAAAAAATGCAATCTTGAATAATTTCGCTTTAATAAGCACATTCTCAACAGAAATCACAAAATAAGCAAGTCTCCGACTGGGAGCGCTCAAATGTATGCTACATAAAATTTCTCAGCAAAAATACAAAAATTGTAGTAAACGGAAGAGGCAAAATAGACTCACTTGGGATGCGCCTCCGTGTGGCAATCGATGGTTACATCTGTGCCGGATGGAGCCCCAACAAGTTGATTCGGCACCCAAATCATGGGCGAGACTGCGGATGAGAAGCGGAACGAGAGGTTGATATGGAACGTTAGCAAATGTAAATGGCACCTGGGGGAGAGCGTTCAGGTGTCGTTGCAAAGCACGCATAAGCGGCAGCATTACGCCTGTTCAACGTTTTCTGGGTCCGTCTGTCTGTCATTTTTGTTAGCTTTCTTTTTTTTTATTCCTTTTGCTCAGCTTAAAATGAAAGTGCAGTGACTAAGCTGGAAAACTCAGACGCAGAGACTCACTCGCATAGCCAACATATATATACTATCACTAGAGCAATATACAATATGGCTAAGACAACACGTCAGCATAAACGAGGGGGAAGTTGTGGGTGGTGCAGAAAAAATTAAGTTTAGCCGGAAGTACGTGCTGTGGATGGGTTTGTCACTTTAGTCTTTCTCCCAGCCCTTCGTATGAAAGAGTTTTCCCGAGGAGCTCAGGAAATTTGTTTCGTGATTGTGGAAGCTTATTAAATTTCAATAAATGGCTTTAAAAACATGTAGTTACATGATTTTTGAATAAAAGTATTGTAAAATATTTATAACTTATTGACATATAAAAAACCTAAGTATTAATTTAAAATTATGTATGCTTTGGGTTTGTAATTTCACTGATTTTATGGTTTTTATTCGATTAATTTATTCGGATTTCAAGAATAACTTTATTGTTATTAAGATATTGTTTAAATGAAATGAAATGTAATTTGCATTTTATCTTGTAATATATATTTAATATTCTGATTGATTTTATATCCTTTCTGGGTATTTTAACTTTAGTCAGAGGCTTGTAACCCTGTGAAGGAATCATTTCCGACCCCATAAATCATATATATTTTTGATCAGCATCAAGAGCTGAAACAATCTAGCCATCTCAAGCAAAATAAAATTTTTTTTTTCCAAATTTTTGCCAAATTTTATCGTTAAAATTTTCAAAAATTGGCAAAATGTTATTTTTTATATATTTTAATTTGAGTATTTAATTTTAACTGAGTATGCAGATTTGTTAACCTAATAAAAACTAACATAGGAAGGCCTTCAGAATTAAAATTCACATTTTTTTGTTACAAGATATTCAAGTTGTAAAAATATTAATAAATATGGTTTTAAAGAATGCGTATATTTTAAGCTTAGTTATGATCAATTTCTAATACGATTCAATAATTAAATTGCAAACTGCAAGGGTATATATTGGCTCCCCAAAGTCCGTTTCTTTTCTTGCTTAAATTAAATTCAATATTCGCTTCATCTTTTAATATATATTGCTTCTGGTTTTTCCACTCAAACTAAACATCATTTTCTCTTTGCCTTAATCCTAATCGTTCACCATCCGTCTTTGTCTCTGTGTGCTTCCCAATATATTAAGCCTTCCATCTCACTAAACACAGAATATATATATATATAGTATGTGGGTGTGTTTCTTTTTTAACCAACCTCAACGAAACTGTATATTAAGTTGCGCATTTGCAGGCAGCAGAACCCAACTCTAAACATGAAACCGAAACCGAACCTCCGCAAGGACCTACGAGCTTGTTGGAATTTTTTTTAAACGCTCCTGACAATGCCTACTACACCTGCAATTCGAGGCTGGCTCCGCTCCAGGATGACTCCGCCCCTATCCCATCGGTTCAGCCACGCACAAAACCGTTCATAATAAAATAGAGAGAAAAACACACATATACGGCGCAGCGGTACAGAAAAACGCCGTCAAAGTCATACGTGCAGCGCCGGCAAGTGACTTTATTGCAGGTACGTGACGTGAATTATTGTCAAGGGGGGGCACTAGCGATGGTGATGGGACAGGGGCGTGGTCGGGGGTAGTTAGGAGTTAGGGGGGGCCGGGAGAGCAAGCGCCGGGCTGCCTGAAACTCGTTAGGATTAACAAGCGTTTACTGGCGCACGGCGTGCAATAGCAGCGTAACTTTTACGCCCAGGATACGGTATCTCTCTAACTAAAGTCACTGAGAAAAATTCAGACTATAAAGTTAATATATTTTAGAAAAATTATTATTTTCTTTTAATGAGAGAATTAAATTGAAACAAATGTTTCATCCTTTAAGATAGGTATTTACTTTTTAGAAAGCTTCAAATCAAGAATCTTGTATTGTTTATATTTATAAAGAGAGAAAGGTGGTATTATTATTTTATTGTAATTCATAAATTTTAAGACTGAAACATAGTTTTTTTTATGCAAACCCATTCAAGAATAATATTTCATTCCCATACACAAATTTCTACCAATAATTGAGCTGTTTTAATTTTAAATGCATACCTTGAAAAGTAATAGGTAAAAAGTAAATAGGTAATTTAAATACCCTTTCAATTTCTTGCATTTCCCTGAAAATAAACTATAATTAAATTCTTAAGATGTTTTATGGGAAATAATTAAAGGCATAACTTATGTGCCTACTTGGCTTAAATATTACGTATACGTAATACTATTATTTATTTTGATTACTTTGAAATTTAAAGACTTTTATAACTTAATTGCCTTCTAGGTTGCGTGGAAAATTTCTCTGAATTGTAAGTCTGTGAATAATTTCTCTGAAATATAGTTTCGTGGAAAATTTCTCTCAAATATAGTTTCCTTGCAAACTCTTGAAACACTGTATGAATAATTTGTGGGTAAGACAAGTTCATTTCAATTTCCTACATTTTCCTACAAGTAAACTATAATTTAATTTTCCTATCCACCTATTTTCTGTCAGTGTATTCTATACACATATACCTTGTTATATATCAGCTGCATTAGATGGCGGCAGCTTAGCTGCGTTTGTCACTCATTGCCAGAGCAACGAGCGTGCAGTTAAATTGATGAGCACCAGGTAGCAACATCGGCTTCACCAAGGAATATGGCAGGCCAGGCTCGATGGATGGATGCCAGTGTGCTCTGCTAGCATAGATGGATAGATAGATATATGAAAAGATGGGTAGATGGATAGATGGATAGAGGAATAGATGGATAGATGCCTGGCTGAATGAATGGGCTCCTCGCGTTCCGTTAAGTGCGCGCGCGTGTTTCAACTAAACTGACAAAAAGCGTCCCAACTACGGTCTAATATAATGGGGCGTACTTTCCACAGACTTCCAAACGAACTCAGTCCCCCCCTTTGGAATAGTTTTCATTCCTCATTTTTGGCATTGAATACTTACACTCCACGTCGAGAATGATTCGCTTGGACACCGAGGGTGGCACTCCATTGGTGGCAATGCACAGATAGGCGCCCATTTCGTTGCGACTCACTTTGGTCAGCGGCAGGACATCGCCATCGTACACCAGAACTGGTATTCAGGATGCAAGAGAATATCCAGGACATGAAAGTAAACGTGCCAAGAACATAAGTGATTTCACATTTAAAACGCAATCTTTCAAAGGATTATATATATATATGTTTTCATATATAATTTAAATTTATTTAGATATAAAATTATGTTCAAATTGAACAAAAATATCTCCCCCAAAGTCTTCAGATTTTCTCTCCCATCCCCCTTACCTTTCTTCTTTTTCTCAACGGCAATTTCCTCGCCATCCTCACGCCGCCAAATGATTTTCGGTGATGGGAAACCATCGGCTCGGCATGTCATGTTGATATTTTGATTTTCACGCACTGCCACCGACGATGGCGTACTCTCAATGTCCAGTATGTTCGGTGGCACTGTCAAAAATATTAATTAAGCGGATATCAGGGTATTAAACGATGATACTTACCCACAACCTGCAGGTAGCCAACCTGGCTAATCATCGGATTCGTGTTGACCTGGCACATGTAGTAGCCGCGATCATCCTGATGGGCCTGGTTGACATGCAGCAGCCACGTGTTGTCCGTGTAGGTGATGCTGTAGCGCGGAATCCTTGATATCACATGTCGGTGGATGGTCAGAATCATTTGCCGGTCGATGTGGATCCAGGCCACCTGCGAGTAACAGGCAATTTCGAAAATCGATTCGCATCATTCGGTCAATTTCCAGCTAATGTCGCCTGTCCCCACAGGGTCTCTCTTTAAAGATCTAACAACAGTCAGCAGGCACACAGACAGAGTCCTGGAGCTCTGGACCTGTTCCCTGGTAAACTCATGTGTGTGTGGAGGTCCTGCCATTATAAATGAACGTCATGTTGTGACGCAGGACCAAGGATAAAGACAGCCTGACAGCTGTTTCCGCATTTTTAATACACTTTTTTTGCGCCTTTGCTATTCGCACTTTCTTTGGGCTTCGTTTTTGCCTTTGCGTGTGACAAGCAGAAGATATGGTACACGGGGAAAAATTATGGTAGAGTATCTGTAAAATACTCGCAGAAATATTCTTACTCAAAATCTATTAAAATTCCCTTGAATTTTGAGTAAAATAAATCTAAAATTTAAGGAAAAATCTTTAGACTTTACAAGCCTTTTAAAACTATACTTTTCTTGGTTTTTAAGCTCATATAAAATATGTTTTTACATTCCCCTAAAGAATACTTCCTTGCTCTTTTTCTCTGTATGCATCCAGAGAAGGATTGCAAGGATTTCTCCAGCCTTGGGTCAGCTGCAAACTTTTCAAATTTACCCTCAGCCCAAGGACTGACAGCAATGAGTTTCTCGCCTTTCTGCTCCGTTTTACTACCAACTTTCCCTTATGTCCGCCCAGGCCAATGTTGACAAAAGTCCAATAAGAGCAAGGAGCAGGACTTGTGCTAGTCCCGAGGACAGTGTTTTATATGAAGTTGATATGGCGAGTAAATATTTGTGATTTGTTATGAGCTCGCTGTGTGCGCCGGGCCAGCAGCTGAGGGAGATAAATGATAAGTGATTTTCTAGCCATTTTGTTTGGTCGAGGGCACCATCACTGTCGTAGGTCCCAGGGTCCAGGGACTCTGGGGAGAGTATCTTTAGCTTATTGTGGCTTAGCTGCATATATGCAGTTCATAAATTGTTGCTGCGGGCAAAGGCAAACAATACGTTGACTTGCTAATGACAGCTGAAAGTCATCGGCAGACAGAATGCAGAGTCTCCATATATCGATGAGCCTCTTTATCTTCGACTGCCGATTGAGTGGTGCCCCAAAAATCTGTTTCCTCTGCTTGTCAGTCAGTCAGTCAGTCAGTCAGTCAGTCAGCCGTCGCCTTGGTCCTTGTGCAATTTGTGAAATTGATTTTTGACAGTGTCCGTCTCGGTTACCAACTCCTTCATCAAGTGGCCGTTGTTCGACCATTGCGTTCAGTTTACGCACGATTTATGACAGACCGCCTCCCCTTTTTTGTTCGGTTGGCTTTCCCTCCCAGCTCTTTGGGGGCGTTTTCCCTACCCAGAAATTTACCCCACATCCATTTTCTCACCTTGTAGCCACCCAAATGCTCCACAACGCAGGGCAGATTGGCATCTCGGCCAACGGCAACGGTAACGTTTGGTATCGGCTGTGCGAAGCGTGGCTCATCCATCATGACTGTAAATGGAAAGTGTCAGGGAAAGCTGGTTAGTTAATGAGTGAAAAGGGGGAACTGTTACGGCATAATTCTATGCCTAAGCAAGGGGATAAAGAAGCTCTAATTAACTTCTCTGGAGTGGTTAAGATAACTCTCGAATTACGATTCTTAAGGGGTTTTATGGACAATAATTAAAGGCATAACTTATGTGCCTACTTGGCATAAAAATTACGTATACGTAATACTATTATTTATTTAGATAACTTTGAAATTTAAAGAGTTTTATAATTAAATTCCCTTCTAGGTTGTGTAGAAAATTTCTCTGAATTATAATTCTGTGAACAATTTCTCTCAAATATATAGTTTCGTGGAAAATTTCTCTCAAATAGCAGTAGTTTCCTAGCAAACTCTTGAAACACTGTATGAATAATTTGTGGGTAAGGCAAGTTCATAGCCTTCGCTATGGCAACCATAACGAAGTCATTAAAGGCCAGCAGAGTGTGCCGGGTAATAAAAATAAAGAAGTGCAAATGTTGATGGAGGAGCAATAGCAGCTGTTGCCGGAAATCCCTGGCCCACAGGCCAAATATAATCAACAGCAACAGCACCAGCAGCAGCAGCAGTAGCAGCAACAGTGGCAGCCGCAGCCGCAACGTCATTATGAAATAATTAAACAAAGCAATTTTTTATCTGGCCCCGGGAATGGGTATGGTATGGAGGGAAAAGCGAGGGAAATGGGAAAAATGGCAGCACGTAGTTATAGCCTGTTGAGGCTCTCTGCTGCTGCTGCTGCAGCTTTTGTCCTGGCACGAGTATTTTCCTACTCTATGCATTCAGCTCGTGTTCGTGCCGCTGTCTTTGCCGCGGAAGTGCTGCACAAAAAAAAAAGGAAAACAAAATGCTTTCCATTTTCCCACTCGAATCTGGGATACCTCAGACGGCAGTTTATCAGATACTAGTTAAAATAATACCTTAAACTTAACCAAGATCATTTGGAAATTCTTGCAGAAAATGCATTGAATTAATACATAGAAATTAAATTAAAAAAATATTTATTTTTTTTATTAACTAGGAAATTAAGTTTAAATAGTGTAAAAAAGGAAAACTGCTTATAAAGTATAACCAAAACACCTTTGCACTCTTGCGTAGGTAATTGGTATACAACAAAAAAACATGATCTGCCTCCTGACCAAGGCAATGGGGGCCGTGTTTCCCGTTATCTGCGTCGTGCAGTTGCCACACGCCTCTGTCTACACTGCCACGCCCCTTCTGCCTCCAGCCAGGTAGGCAACAGCATTGCACCTGTCTCACGGTTCACGGCTTTTCGGGGGAGAAGGAGGAGCTAGAGTTTTGGGTTGCCGGCGGGGACAAGCAACGTTTTGAGGTCTCATTTTCTTAATTAAATTATGACCAGATCTGACAGTTTCAACATGGCGAAAGAACACGTATTTGGTAGCGGAAATACGAGCGTATGGAAAAGCTTGTTAAAGGATTTCAAAAGAAAAGCGTTGTCAGGGAAAGAAAAATACGACAGGTTCAAGAGGTTGCAGTTTAATTAAATTGATTTAAATTGAATAACTAAAGAATTTGAACAAGATATTTATTATAATTATACTTAGGAGTTCATAAATTTGGAATGGTTTCTAGAATATTTATATGAAAAAAACCTACGTATTCTTTTATTTATTTGTTGTAATAGAAAAATATATAGTTTTCGTAATTATGAACTTTATATTACGCTTAAAACAATAATTCTACGAGTTGTTTTACTTATTTTTTCTAATAGAAAAATATATATTCTTCGTAATTATTAACTATATTAGCATTAAAAGAATAGTTTTACGTATTGTTTTACTTATTTGTTCCAAACTAATCCTAACATTAACGAGATTTTGCATTCAAAATATTCATTTTTAAGCCACAGATAAAGTCAGTTCACTTAACAATAAATTTAAATGGTTTTAATTTGTAATTTATACAAAAATGATTTAGAAATCGAGCTGAGCTTACCGTGCGTCACCAGATTCGTCATGTAGATGATGAACATAATCCGTCGATTTGTGAATCGACTGGGGAATATATTCAGTGCTATCAGCAGCAATTTAATTACTGTTAAAATAAACATTTTACTATTTTCTCAGTTACTTTTGTGCTTTGTTAAACGCTGTATTTATCTATGATTGATGCAATATTTTGTTTTTTTCGTTGCTTTTCTTTTACACACACTGGCAATGGCATTGTTTGGGCCACATTTTTATTATTTTTGATTTTTCTCTCCAGCTTCGTATTTATTTGTTTTTCGCTTTATTTTCCGTTCCTTTTGTTAAAACATTTATTTGATTTGCGTAATTTAATTTGCACACACAAGTGAACACTTTGGCAATTCAAATTTCATTTAGCGTAAAGCTTTAAAAATCGCTTAATTCACTTGACGCGTCGAATTGCACTTTGGCCATTGTTGCTGCTATTGTTGTCGATGCGGTTGTTGTTACTGCGGACGAAACAATGAAAATAAAAAATATAACAAAAAAACTGCAGGAAACACACGCGGAGAAAGCGGAGAAATGGCCACAGAGGAACGTCGATTTCAGGGGATTATGGCATTTATTATTATTATGGCAGCCGTCCTGCCGTTTGCTATTGTAGTCCTGCTCCTGCTCCTGTTCCTGCTGCTCCTGTCCCTGCCCCTTGTATTATTGTTGCTGCCTGGGCTTTACAATGTTGTATGTTGCACAACTACAACTAACACCAGCAACACGTGTAAATTTCTTGATACAAACTGGAAATACCCTTGGAATAATTACATTTTGTAAATAAATATATTATTTACATATATTTTATTTGAAAAGCTCTTTGCTTAACTCTGTATATAAAAATGTTTTTAAAATTAGCTAAAATGAAATTATTGTAAAGTAAAAAAGTGGCCATAAAAAAATTATAAAATAGGCGAATCGAATTTTATAATTATTTTCCTATAATGGTTATTTTTAAACCAAGTAAACTACATTTTTAAAACTCTGTAAACCTTGAGCAATCCTTATATCATTGTGTTTAAATACTGTGCATTTAATAATGTTTTTACTTTTAATCCACTTTTTGAGATTTGATAAATTTAATTATTATTAAACTATTTTAAATTACAGTCTTTATTTTGGCAAGCAACTATTCCCAGAGTTATAATCACAGATGCATAAATAATAATAATATAAATGATTTGGTAATTTATAAAATCGTGATCAAAAATCTTTAACTTAAATTAAAAATTTTCTTGGGCTTAAGAAACACTCAGACATTGCGAATACTTTCATAAAGTTGGTCAATATTCTTGTTGTTAATTGTGTTTGTCAATGCAAACTTCAAATTGCCTTTGAATTACCCTTATCGAATTACCCTTCAAAACGTTGTGTGCTCGCATTGCAGTTTGGTATTCACTGGGGAGGGGAATCCCCTGCTTTGAAGGGGCTATGACTGGTTGTTTTCGGCACTCCGGAGTCCGGACTTGGCCAAAACCAAGTTCATTTGGCTCGCTCTGTGCCAATGCAACATTTATTATTAATAGCACTTTATTCCGGTCGGCCATCGTCTGTGCGGACGCCTGTACGCTATATGAATGCACATATAGACGAATATGGGCACGTATGAATGCGTTTCATTGATGTTACTATTTTATGGCCCCGGCAATGCGTTGTGTGTTGTTACAACCTACGATGGATGGGCCTTGGCAGTAACGGCTGTGTCATTGTAGCAGTTACTTTTACGGTTGCCGTCATCGTGACCGCTGATTTCAGTTGTAACCGTTGTTGCCAACGGGATATGGGCGGCATTTTCATTGCACTTCAATGGCCTGCCTTTGTTGCATTTTTTTGTTTTTAACATTTTATGTTCAGGGGAATTCCGAAGGAAGAATTGCGGCTTTTACGTTTAAGTGGCAAACGAAAGGAGTTTGGTTAAGAGGTAATAAAATATACCTATTGCATTATTAATTATTGAGTGTGAAAATAGTTTCTTTAGCAGGAATCCACAAGATAAGACTACTTTAATTGATTAATTAAGACTCATATTCCCATTATTTACATACATTTCCGGTCTGTATATTCGTATTTCTTCTCCCAAATAACCCATTAAAGAGCATTCAACAGTCTGTTTGTATTGCCACCAATTTTGTTTCTTGTTTTTCCATTGCAATGCACTTTAACTGACTGTTAGGCTGACATTTCTGCTGCATTCAGTGACTTGGTCGCGAACAATTTCGCAAAATGAAATATGAATGAACATTCCATATCAGCTTCCTGGGTTGCCAGACTCGTCCTGGCTGCCCTCCCATTCACAGAGCTGCTCTCCTGCCACCGGAATTCGCCTGATCCACTTACTCAACTCAACTGAATTGGCGCTCCAATATATAAATATTTTATTTCAACCAAAAAAAAAAAAAAATATTGTTTGTGCTGTGAAACTTTTGGTATCTGTGGAGCCGCTGTCTGACACAGGATTTAAATATTAATGCTCTTGAATTTATTAATTTGATTTTTTTATTTTAAACTATTTCGTAATTAAACTGTCAGAACAAATCGAATTTCTCGATAAATTTTGGAACCAAAAAAGGATCCACAAATATAGGATTATTTTAAAAGGGTTTTTTAAGTGGATTTATTAAGCTTTAATTGTATTTCATTTATTTCTTTAGGCAACATAAAATAATTAAGAAATTGTAATTATAACTTCCAAATGATTTTAAAAATTCATTAGCAAAACAATTATATTTCTCCATTCTTTTTAATTAACTTACAAAAATAACCCCTCTCGCAGGCGTAAAAATCAATTGTAATGACCTAGAAATCGCTGTCAAATCATTAACATATGTCACCAGCAAAGGATACAGATCCGAACACAAAAATCACATACACTGTGCGTATGAGGGGGCGTGTCATTTTGGCCTTGATGTGAATGTGAATGTGTGTCTGTGAACCCAAAATGGGCGTTTTGTTGCGTTTGCTGTGCTTTTTTTTGACATTTTTTATTGCCAACAACATTGTTTAGCTGGGTTTTTGGCCGCTCTTTCTCCACGCCCCCCCAATGGCCAGGGCCTGGGTTTCAAGTAATTAGGTTGAAATTACAAATTATGGGGTCCATGTACCAGATTATTACGACAGAATTGAGAGGGCTAGCTTGTTGGATGAACATTTCACTGGGGAAAATTACGGTCGAAAATCGTGGGAAACAAATGTTCACATTTTTGTTGCTGCTGTTGTTGCTTTGGTTGTTATTGCCAGGACTATTTTTGCCCTTTTCCAAAAACGGACAACAAACGGCAGTGGCAGCAACCGAAAAGAGAGCTCGTTAAAAAGCACTTAGGGGGGAAAAATCAGGAACACAGAGGCAGTTGGGGTAATTATGATGCAATCAGTCTGCCCGAGTCCAGTTTCGGGCCAACTTAACAAGCTTGACATGTATAAATTGAAGCCAAGTTGCGTTTCCGCTCGCTGGCAAGCTCCAAGCTCCAGTTGTGACAAGTAAAATTTTCGCATTGTGATAAAAAAAGAAGAAATGGAACAAAAAATAAATCCCAAAAAACGAGACCAAAGCTAAAGCGAATTGAGCCAAGACAAACCATAAAAGACAGCCTCAACTGCACACTCAAGCCGGGAATACAATGTAAATTATGCTCGAAGGTAGCAGAAGAAATGGCATTCATGGCTGTCATCTCCTGCCCCAGCTCCTGCTCCTGTTCCTGCTCTTGCTCCTGTTCCTGTTCCTCCTCCTGCCCTTCCTGTGGCTGTCTCTACTCCTTTGTCTGCGGCTGCGACAGGAGAATTGCAGAATTGTCGGCCAGGCAGCTGAGCAATGCCCGGAGATCTGACAGCCAGCGCGCAAATGGAATTGTTCCCAGATGTCTGGAGGGGGGATCAGAGGAGGAACTCAGAGACAGAATGCCGAATACACTATGCCAACAACTTTGAAAATGTAGATTAAAATAATAGTGAACTATGTCCAAGTTACAAAAAAATATTTGTGGTATAAATATTTAATTAAATATTTAGTCAAAAAGCTTTTGTATGAGATGTAACTGCTTTGCAACTTCAAAACCGTCCTCCTTGAGAGAATCGTCTGACTCTGTGTCAATAATTATCCCAAAATCTTGATTGTATTATAGTCTGATGCCATAATAATACCCTACATAAATATACAAAAATTTTAAAAATATATATTAACAAGAAAGGAAACTAATTTCGGGAAGCCGATGCTTATATACCCTTGCAGTTTGCAATAGACTTATAATATCGAATCGGACATCAATCATAACAAAGCTTAAAATATTCGTATATCGGAATCAATATTTATCGATATTCTTATATGACCATTATTTTCGACAAATCAAAGTTTAGAAAACTCATAATTAAGCCAAAATAGCATTAATTTTAATTCGGAAAGCGTTTATATGTAAATTTTAATTGGGTTAACAAATATGCATACTCAATTTAAAATTTAAATAAATTGAATTTTTTCCCAATTTTTGATAATTTTAACGATGTAACCCCTTATAAAATTTTCAAAAAATCGATCAAAAATTTTTTTTGCCAGACATAGCTAGATCGATTCGGCTGTTGATGCTCATCAAGAATATATATGATTTGTAGGGTCGGAAATGACTCCTTCTCAGCGTTAAACGATTCTGATTATAAACACACTAAAAATACTCAAAAGGTATATTGACAAGTAAAAAAATAAATATTTTAAATATTTTTATTTGCAAAAACCTCCTTAGTGTAAGCTTAGAAAGTTAAAAGGTAATAAATACAGTCACATAACTGCAAAAAAGAAAGTGCATGGAAACCTATTTTCCTTCTGTAACTAACATCCTCCTTCTCCACGATTCCTCTCCAAAGCATATACAACGAAAAACCAACAAATTCTTTCCTTTATGTTTGCATTAATAACCGAAAAAAAAACAAACACAGAAAAACGATTTGATAATTTTACAGTCATTGTGTGCAGCCTTGGAGTGCTAATTAGTAAATGTTTTGTTTTCCCCTCAATTATCCTTTGTTCGAGCTGTGGGGAAAAATAACAATCTGGCAGAAAGCGCTCCGAGCAGTTAATGAGCTTGAGGCGAGAATGCAGGAGCACACGTATCCTTGTGGTCCATTCTGGTAACCAAATAGCTTACGGTTAGTTTCCGCGAAGAAGGAAGTAGCTCTTTTTTGGTTGCGAATACTACTAGTTTGCCTCATTAGAAATGTAGAGAAATTAAATTGGGGTCATGGAGGGGTTATATATATTTCTTTGGTTGTTGGAATTTAAAGAGAAGCTTTACAAAAAATTTTTGGTTAAATTAAATATAAAGTTGTCTTCAGTAGAAAAGCTTTTTGATTTCAAGCAACTCAGAAACAAATAAAATACAAATTCAAAAATAACATTAATATTGAAAGTTAAATTTAATTGAGATATTTACGGTTTTCTGACAGTTTAATTCAATAATATAAACAATTAAGTAAAGGAACTAAAACATCTGACTTTTTTTATTTTACTTTTACGAATTTCAAGTTCTTTTTTATGAACAACTTTCCTTAAATAGCCTGATTACCTCTGATCTCTGATTGATTTTAAATTACTTAAATTCTTCTGCAAACTTTCTATTAATTGAAATCCTCTTCACCTTAAAGAACTTCCTATTCATTGTTGCCTTCGCAAGCCCAATTAGAGCTCACTTGTTAGCAAATTGCATTGTCTGACAGCGATTACATTTCAGATTTGTGCTTCACTCTATCATAGAACTGTCAATCCCCGTTGCTAAACTTACTCTTTGAGATGCAAAAACAATTGATTTATTAATGCACTCGATGGCAATAGCGCCCGCTGGCTGCCGGCTCCTTGTTATCCTTACCCTGCCACCTAGTGCAATGAACCAGAAAGATGATGTTTGAATAACGAGCCAAATGATGGAAATAGACGAACTGAAAAAAAATGAAAGACGA
This sequence comes from Drosophila bunnanda, assembly GCA_035046265.1. Classification (NCBI taxonomy): domain Eukaryota; kingdom Metazoa; phylum Arthropoda; class Insecta; order Diptera; family Drosophilidae; genus Drosophila; species Drosophila bunnanda. The sequence goes on from JAWNOB010000075.1 coordinate 15,259,673, forward strand.
TGATACTAAAAAACAACACAAGAATGATAAAAAAAGAAAGGAAAGCGGGGAAGTCCCGGCCAAATGCCGCGAGACTCGAGTCGGGTTTTCTCCGAGTTCCCGGCTCGAGGAGCCAGTAATTCCTTTACAAGCTGAAGGATATTAAAAACAAGAGAGGAGTCGAAGCTGCTGCTGCAGCAGGAAGCAGGGAGAATGTTGCATAAACTTAACATAAATAATGGAAGCAATATTTCAGCTGCAGGAGCCAGGAGCAGGGCCAAGGAGCAAGGATCCTGGGAGCAAAGACAGAGCGAGAGAGTGCACGGCCCGAGTACCGAGCGCCGAGTAGCAACAAATGAAGTTTGGATGACTTGCAGCGCCGGCTGATTGCCGTGAAATTTATGTGGCACAGGGCTGAGCGAGCAACCGTCTCGTCTTGAGCTGCAGCTGTATTTTTAATGAATTTTCCCCCGCGCACAGCGCAAATGCAGAATGCAAATTGCTAAGAAAAAAATAAAATAAAATAAAAATAAAAAATTATAAGAAGGAAAAACTCCAACGCGGGCTCCCGTACTCAGTCGCTTTTCCTGGGTTTCCTGCTGCTTTCTGGCGCTGCACTCAGGTTAGCGAAATTTTAACGATCCGACCGCAAAATTTATTGTCGCCTGCTGTTGCGGCACGAATTATTTTTATGACCAACCGCACCACACACAAGTCCGCACACGGAATTAATTTTAATTGTTAAAAACACTGGCGGATAATTGATTTTTTATTGGTTTTATTAGCACCAGAGTACTTGCATTTATTTGTATAGTAATTTGCCATTAACTCGTACGTGTTTTGGATTTATCTATGATTTATTTATTATTTTGGTTTCAAGATTTTCCTTAAATTTTTTTTTATTGTGTGTGTTTGTGTGGAAAACTCGCGGGGCTGACTTCCACTTCCGGAGCAAGTTCGAGTCAAACTGATTTCGCATCGGCCAGCTCAATGGTTCGCTTCATTGGCAAAGGCGACAGGACTTCGGCTCTTGCAGGCCGAACGCTCTCTCGCTTCGTGTCCTGTCGTTGGCAGTTCGTTAAGGCCAAAGTTTCGTCAAGTTTCGAAAACGTTTTCGGCGCAGGCGTCGGCTTTTTTCGAACGAAACACGTGCGGCTTGGCTTCGGCTTTGAAAGAAATTCGAGACGAAAGCGGAACTCAAATCAAAACAAATATTTTTCGTTAGCGCCTTTTTTCCCCGAACTTTGGCTCTTCGCGACAAAAATGTGGGTGAAACACACACACCCACAGAGAGAGAGAGAGAGAGAGAGAAAGAGCGAGCCCGGAAAAGAAAGTACAACGACTCAACAGCAGCAACAACAACAACAACAACAACGAGTAAGCAACGCATAAATCTCATTGGCCAAGAATGTGTAAGCCAAAATTAATTCCAACGAGCGAACCGGCTTTTCGCTGCGGTTTCAGGCCTCCCATAATAAGGGTTGACTTGAACTTGAATGGGGATTTATGGGGAGATGTGGGACTACGTACGATTCCCGTCAGCAAAGGTGACTTAATCCGGAAATATTTAAACGAAATTTAAAGCGTTAGCCAACGAGAATCAAATTTATTAGATATTTATGCTATACTTTTAAGAAATTACTTTGGGTAGCAAGCTATGTTTATAAAATTAAGCTTCACTCACCTTAAAAATAATAGATTTGTCTACATTTATATAATTTAATGACCCTAACTAATGATTTTATACCTTGTAAAGGATGTCCTGAGTGTCAAAAGAGCATATTTTTCTTATCTTTTCTAGCAGAAAACCAAATTGTTTTATTTCAAAACTAATTTGAAATTAATTACTTAATATATATGTAAGTGCTACTTTTTCGTGTATTACGTAGAAAATTCATTTATTCTCACAATTTTTTAACAAAATATAAGGTATACAGTTAAATGAAAAATTTGAGATATTAAGTATTGAGAGGAATATTAATTTTCTTCGCTTGAGCTTTTTTTTTATTATATTTCATTTGGTAAATATTTAGTTCACTTCAGTAAAGTTTCAGTTTCAGTCTTATTCAATTTATTTCAATAAACGTTTTATTTTATTATTAAAAGCTATTAATCCATGAATACTATTTATTTTCAATGTTTTTAAATTCATATTCATATTCATAGGTTTGAGTTTTATTTTATTATTAAAAGCTCTTAATTTATGAAGATCTTAAGCATCAATAATTTCTAAAGTGGGAATGCAATCCTCCTAAAGACATCATCTACCTATTTCCTCATTTTCCAAATTGCTCAGACACTCATAAGTAACGAAAATTTCCCGAAAAAGAAAACATTTCCGATGCAAGGCTGCCTATCACAACAGGACTTGTATTAGGTTTTGCTCGGGCAGTCATAACGCACAAGTGCTCAGCCACGGAAACTTTTGGGCTGAGTGTTACGCCAGGAATATATTCCATTTCCCCCTGTTTATCCTGGCGGCCTTCTGCCTTCCCAATGATGTCTTAGGTTTTAGTGCAACATTTTGCTTTGATATCTGCCAGTTTTGTGGGTAAGTTGTTTTTGCTTTCCCGGTATTGTTGCACCCATTCCACAGCCAGTTGTGTCGGAAATCCAAGTTGATGTTTTCTTTATAAGTTCTCCAAGTAAACAAGGGGCCCACTTCCTTTATGCCAGGAGCACAGCAGGGAGGGGCAGTTCCAGGGGGGCGGGGAACGATGGGGGATTCTCAGGAAGTGCGCGCTTATGCCAGGAATTTGTTTTGTCTTTGGCGTCCTGCAATCTTGTTTGCGTTTCTGGCATATTGCGGTTGACTTTTGCCAGCCGGAGTGAAAGAAAACGGCCTCACAGCCAGAAGTCCAAAAAATATGAATATCCATTGAAGTCTGGTGGCTGTAACTTTAATGGAGAATCTCTTTGTGGTCCCTTTATGGTGTGTGCCGATGCCGCTGCCGATGCATCCATCAACCGGCCAGGGAAAACTCATCATAAAGTGAAGTGGATGAGAGACTCTCTTTCCCATTTCCATTCCCATTCCCATTCCGATTCCCACACTCGCAGACACTGCAGATGGAGCTGAAGAAGGATTTACAGCATCAGCATATGGGCATCATCCTTATCCGAGTGTCTGTGTGTGCTGTGCTCCTCCTTTTATATTTATTACATCATTCGATGGCACAAACTCGCATATTAAGTGGATTGATGTATTAATATTTAAACGGCGATTTGTGGTTTGCGGTTTGTGGCTTAAGTTGCTCGGGGAACTTGACTTGGGGCAGGTGGTTAACCCTTGACCCTTTCACGAACATATGGCAGCCACTTTCAGTGGTAATCAGGAACAGGCATAATGGGATATCGATAACTGCACCCTGTTTTCCTATCTCCTGATCTGTTTTGCCTTGAAATGCGACCTTTGACCTCTTCCCTAACATACTTTCTTGGATAATGTGGCATCTGCATATCGGGGGTATCGATAAAAGTAATCTTACCTCTTTGATGCCTCATTATTCCCCAAGTTTTCCTCTCTCCCTGATCTGGTCACATTAAAAGGGAGTCCTGTGCGACCTGCGTGTGTGTGTGCGTGGCTCATAAATAAAACATAAAGTCGCTTGCCTCTTATTTTTATACATTTTATACTCTGCTGCAGCCACCGACAACTTTTGCGAGGTCGGAGCCGAACATGTTTGGAAAATGTTTATAAAATGACGCAGAAAGCGTACAAGTCATAAATAATGCGTTCGAGCTGGCTGGAGGAAATAAACGGGGAAGGTGTGCCCAGCGGGGGAAGACTGAGTGGGAGTGTCGCAGTAATTTGAAATTAGCACGCGTTTGACATGCAAATATTGGGGAAACAAGTTGAGACCGCTTTCCCAGCTGGAAATCACAACTACAGCAGACAACGCGGCGTATACGCAATATGCTACCCATAACGAAGTCCCTTTTTGAGGAAGGTCTAGATGCGGGTCAGCTTAAGATGTCCCCCTTATTGACCATTCCTGAGGCTGTTCTGCATACAAATGAACTTCTGGAACTTTAAAGCGACCTAAGAAAGATCAATCTAAAGTTCATTTCCCCCTTTTCCCATTATCCTTTTATTTGTGAAGGGATGTCTTTGGCAAATAAATAAATTGCAACTGACACATGCACAATTATTTACAATTAATTATGCCACAGACACACGAGTGTCCTTCCCTTCCCCTCTCAGATGCAAGGGATTAGAGTGCCCCTTAACCCGCCATCGATTATCCCACTCACATATGCAGTTTGGGGGCGTGCCTTCCGCCCATCACCTCCCACACACACGCACACACACGTATTACACGAACACAATCGATTAACATTTAATTGCACAAGCTGCTGCCCCGGTTACGGTCCGCACATTCCGTAATCGAAATTATTGTTGAGGCCTCCGAGCCAGAATTCGTCGCACTATACCGGATCCGGGATATATAGGTCCATTCTATATGAGTTGGTAGGAAGGTTCTCCCTTCAGGTGCAGGCTGTTCATCAATGAACAATGAAATTAGGAGCTGCAACTCGGAGCAAGGCAGTCTCCGTTCTGGGAAGGATGTTTATAAATCCGGTTAAAGTAGCCTCCAAGGCCGAGGGGCAATTTAACACGGATGCTAGCTAATGCTAACCGAAAATAACCCAAACCCTAAAAAAGGGAAAGTCTGAAGGCGTTTGCATGGCTGAGGTTTCCCATCCCGAAATGCTGTGACAACAAGCAACAAATACTTCCGCATTTCACACGTTTTTCCTCAGCTTGAAGGCGACGCCGGAAAAGAGGGTAAAATTCCGCAAATGTTGCGCCAAAAATAACATTTGAATACCAAAAAAAGGTTCTTTATTCGCAGCCTCCTCGCAGACTAACAAGAATGGAGCAGGAGCAGGAGCAGGCTCTGCCAGTGGAATGAAAATGGAAATGGAGACGACTCTATTCGGAGGGGGATTTCCGGGGAGAAGAGAATGTTTCTTCATTTGCGAGTGAGTGAATAAGTGACACTTTTTTCGCTGTTGTTTCCCGGCGCAGACAAAAAACCAACAAACTGAACCAGAGTTCTGAATGATTTTTCTAAATTGCTCTGTTTGCTCTGCACTTTTCCCTCCGGTTTATTTTTTCCGTTGTGTAACGGATCCGATTGAATATCGTTGAATCGCGTTTCAGTACGTTAATATTTGATTTTGTTGTTTGTTTTTAATTTACTCGAAAGCAAATGTATCTGGATGAGCCCCTCTCGCATCTAAACGCACATGAAAAGCCAGACGAAAGTCATTCCAGACCTCTTTCTCCGCCCATTAAATCCCCCTTTACCACTGTCTGCTGCACTGCATCGATGGAAATCGATATTCGAATGGATTCTGCACTCCACTCTCCTTTAATCGGAATGGAAGATGTCTTCTGGTTCTGTGTTCCAGGATGCATCCTCTTCTCTCCCATTACATTCACACTCTAATGAGTTTCCTTGAGAGAGTTTTTCCCAAGTGCGGATCCCCCTCAGTGTTGATTTATAAATTTAACTTATTATTTATGCCCCCACTTAAGCAGCTTTCAAATGCGTAAATATCCCTTCCAGTCAGACCTTCCTTCTCGTAGATTTATGCACTCCAGATGGAAGAGTCAGAAAGGATTTGACCCACTTGTCCGTCCATCTGGACAGTCGCAAACTCGTTTGTTTGCCCAGCAAAATGTATCTCGAAATACTTAAATTTCTATTTATATTTTTCATCATCATCAGAATCCGAACCAGCCGGAGGCTTAAGTGCTCACATGAGAGCGGGAAGGGCGGGATGTTCGACTGGAATGTGCCAGCTGTTAATATTTTGACAATGATGCATAAGTCCTGGACGGACACCGAGGACGAGGACGAGGACGAGAACGGACGCGGACAGAGGCTCTCGACTCGACTCCTAATGCCAGACAGACAGTTGGCAAGATGAATGTCGACAGTCGGATGAAATCCGAATCCGAATTTCATATTCAGGCCAGGACTCGCAGGCACTCGACCCTCGACTCGGACGCATTCCTCGTGTCTTCCCAGTTATTGTTTTATTGTGGCCATCCTGAGATGCCCGTGATGTTGTGTTCTGCCGTTTAACTGGCACCTTCATTAGTTATTCAAAAATTGTCGAGGTCGGAAGAGAGATGGTGTGTTGGAGTTGGAGTGAGATGCCGAGGTGGAGCCCAGTTGGAGTCGTGTCAGAACGGATTGGGTTGTCCTGGCCAGCAGCAGAGTGCACATGTGTATCGAGGGGCAGGATATTCTCACTGCGACTTTAAAGGGAACTTGTGTCTCATGACCATGAGCATTTAAAGGGACCCTCTAAGTGGGACTGTTAGGGGAGTTCAAGCTAGTTTCATAATGGTTCCCTCAATTATTTAATCTGAACAGATCATGATTACATCAATAAAAGAGCTTCCGCTGAAGAGGAGCTAGTTCTGCTAATGTAAAGATTGTGGTTTCCCCTTTTTCATGCCAGAGTACTTCTCCCTTAAAATCAATTGAATGGCCAAGACAATGGAGAGAGTAACCCACCTCCACAGGATTATGTGCCCGGTTCCAAACCCATTATTCGTGCTCTTCCGCTTAAATTTCACTGACGAGGGTTGGACTCGTACCTTTATCCGGAATTCGTTATCCAACAAATGAGCGAATAATTGCGAATACAAGTGAATTACAACGTTTTAAGCGCTGCGATTGCCGATGGCAGTGACAGCAATTGTTGTCCGGAGCGTGTTAATGAGTTGTTAAGTTCCCCGAAAGAGTCCTCCCCCTGGCCCACCTTAACCCCTGCATTGTCTAGTGCTCAGCCAGCAGCGATAAATGTCAATTGCAGGACCTCGCCATGAATCCTCCCTGCGAGGGATGAGGTATGACGCAGGGTGCCATGCAAAGTTCAAGACCCACAGCGGCTCATTACACGTCCGAATCCGAATCCGAATCCGAGTCCAAAATGCACTCCGAACGGGAGCAGATTCCGGACAAAGGACGATCCATGGCACTCGATTGGGAGGAACAGAGGAGCCTGGGTACATGGAGATGGTCAAGAGGGGCTCATAAATCGAGAGTGGCTAATGCCTGAGTGTGTACTTCACTCCGCCTGCTGTTGGCATTCATTGGCATTGGATCTGTCCTCCGGGAAATTCGCATTCAAATCGCAAATCGCAAGTGGACTTTAAAGCGGTTTATTAATGGAGAAGGGTCACACAGAGGCCACGTTTCGAGTCAAACTTTGTCGCACTTTTGTCTGACTTTGTCCTGAATAAACGATTCTGTCTGAGGTTACGGACTTTTTGGCTACCGAAACCGAAATGCGATACAGAGAGTGTCAGAGCGGAAAGTTCATTGAAATTGACTCCTTTTGACCGAGGCGAGGACGCTCTTTCAGTGGTTCTGTTTTGGTTCAACATTCGTCGTGATTTGATGTAACTTTAAGGATTTTCCCAGTTCGAGAATGAAATTGCAACCCACTCCTCCCACACAATATCATTTGCTAGTTTCCTTCTAATGATATTCCCTGGGAAATCCCACTCTGGACATGCAAATGCCGGGCAAACAGAGAAGAGTCAAACCAAATTCCCTCGACAAACATCACGAACTAGGTAAAGTTCAGTTGGACAAGCGTCCTTCATGTCAAGACGTCAAAGCAAATTGATTTATTGCCACGCCAAAAGCCACAGGTGTCCATGTTCCGTGTCCTGTCCCTTTGAAATCGCTGTCCGCGGCTGTCCTTCCCCTTGACAGACATTGCGGTCGCCATCTGTGGAATCCTCGCGGCCTAATTTTCACTTTGTTGTCCTTCAATGGCCTCCCATAAAGTCTTCGACCTTTGTGGATTTCGCTCTGACTTCGGACCCGCTGAGAGGTGGCATCGTCGATACCTATAAATCTTTGGCGGTGTTAGAATTGAATTTTTCCTCGAGTGCTTAGCATGAAGTGGGACGCGGCCTCTCCTGGCTCACCTGCTAATTCGAATTTAATGCCTGCTGCTCGACATGACAAACATTGCAAGTATCCTTCGTCCTGTCAGGCGAGTGGAGACAGCTGAGGCGGGAGTGCGGCTTGTTTGTGGTTCCTGTGAGTCCCCAATCCCGTTGACAGTTTAATTGAATCTAAATCCCGACTGTGCCCAGACCAGAATGAGCAGAAAATATGTTTTTAATTTCATTGTTTGGTCTGAGCTCCAGAAGACCTAAACAAGGAGATTTATGGGGCCGAAGGGGGTGGATAGAGGAGATGGGCGGAGCTGGGCCCCATGAAAATGCCCAACAAATGTGAAAGAGTGCAGGCTGCAGCTTTTCGCATACATAAAGTGCTCCAGACTATTTTCATAGTGCACAAGGAACAGCATTGAAACATCATGTTTATGCCCGAGTTGTGTTCAAACATTTCGGTTAGCTCTGTTTGCGCAGATAGAGCTCGGTCATCGATAACGACGAGACGCATAATTTATGGACATTAAAAAGGCATTTGTCTTGCGGCCAAGTGAAATATGTCAAAAGTTTTGCGGGAGCAACGGCTCGCAATGTATTTGCATACGCATTGAAATAAATCTAAATTTGCCCCAAGGTTCGCACATGTGAAATCAGCGTACCGAAGATTTATCGCATGTCCAGGAAAATATCCAGATGTCCACTCAACACGGCAAACAAAGAGAACAAACAAAAAAATCGGACTTAAGCCGTGTGTGCGGCTTGTGTGTGTGTGTGTGTCTGTGGAAAGGTAATTTCCGTGGGCAGACGCTGCGTATGAGCAATATTAATTATACCTTGTACTGGCATCTTTCTTTCCGTGGTAATTGCTACCATCTAGGGTATTTCGATTTTCTAGGGGTATATATATATAGCTGCTGGTTATATATTTTACATTATAGATCAAAATAATTTCTATTACTATAAATATAATTTATAAAAGTGTAGGTTCAAGGGTTGACTTGATTATTTTCCATATTTTAAAGGAGTAAAGATAATTTGTTTTAAACACAAGTTGTTTATTATTATTTATACACAAATTTACGTATATTTAACTGTGAAAACTAATAGTTCATACCATCAAAGAATTAACTTTAAATGAGTTTAAAATATATCCCAATAAGAGGTTACTTATAGTCTGCTATTACGATTATCTGCTTGTTTCCTTATTATTATGGTAAGCCATTTTACAATGAAATATTGCTTCACCCTTATGTCCGTACTCATTTTAATTTTACATCGCCTTTACCGGCAGCCTCCTTTCCGGCATTCTTGTGCTGGAGCTGGAGTTGAGGCAATTCATTAACAAAATGAATGATTGCCGAAGAACCTGGATATGGCTGTTCCTTCCCCATCCCAACTCCTGACGTGCACATGTAAATTGATGTTCTTGCTGTTATTGTTTATTGATGTATGCAGAATGGAGGCAAGTGTAAAGAACGGAGTGCAGGAGCAACGCAAACAGAACTTACATACTCGAATTTTCATTTTTCATTATCCTCGATGAGTTGTTCGAGGTCCTGAGGCAGTGGAAACAAAATCCAGGAGCGCAGAGGCAACGTTCTTGGAATGGAAGGAGTTATCCTGCATTAGGCAAAGAGCCCATAATTAATTGCCCGATGGTAGATATCGATTATCGCGAGGTTGTAACCTAATATTCACGACCTCCCATGGTGATTCGATGATTTACGTGCTAAATGAGCCTGAATTTAATTGATTTTCGGTGTAATAATGAGCTTAAAGTGTAGGTTGACTTTGAAGAGGATTTGTAAGCCATTATATTTAGAGAAACCAAAAAATAATGAAGTAAAGAATTTAATTTAATGTACGAACTCAGTTTGTTTTATTTACATTTTAAAAGCCCTGAAAAAAAAATCTTTTATAAAAGATTTAATTCAATTTAAAAGCCTTTGCACTGCAAACTTTAAGTTATGGTTCACTTATAGTTTTCTTTATATATTCTTAATATTGACTTAATAGTTTCTCCTGCATAGATAAACTTTAGCCAAGAAAACAACAAGAAAATCCGTTTATGCCAGTAACCATTAAATTGAGTTGTTTAAGATCCCCTGCAATGGAAAGTTAATTTCCCCCTTTTTATGGGCAAACTTTGTTCAACTTTAATACGGCAAACATATTACATAATTTGTCAGTGAGCAGACTGGGGGCTCTTGACTTTCAAATACACAGCAGTCTGGCAGCAAGACAGACAGCAAACTTATGAGAACTTTATGACACCAGCTTAGCCTGACGTGGCGAGGGATATGGATATGGATAGGGATAGGGATATGGATATATACGCACATGTTTGACACGCATGTAAAGTCATTACTCAGGAGGAAGAAGTTTCTCCTACTGCAAGTGCAAAGTGCAAAGTCGTTAAGAACAGAAAATAAAAACGAAGGGAAATCAATTCATGACTTAAGGTTAAGTGAAAAAGTTTTGCCATTAAAACTGACAAGGTGACGGAGCACCCAGAAAGGGCAATCAACTTTAGTGTTTCGGGTTAGGTAAAAATAACAAAATACAACTCGATAGCCAATCCTCCAGTGGCAATTACCATTTAATTGTGTTTTATCAGCCTTAAAGCTAGTTAGGGAATATAAATTAAAACCTGATGACAGGTTTATGCGACTGACACATTGATTTTATTCTAATAGCATGCAAAATTGAAACCTTGGGGCAAATAGAATTTCATTTGCACAACTTGTAATTTAACCAGCATTCAGGGAACACCACAAGAGAATACTTTCCATTCAAATATTAAGTTTATTTTTGCTTAGAATGAATAATGTAACTGACACTCAAAAGCCAGTGCTCCGAGTGGGGAAGCAGGAAGGACTGTCTCCGAATATTCTTTGGACAAACTTTGTCGCTCCACACACAGTCTGACTCACTCACCGCAGGACATCCGAGAAGGACTGCAACTCATAAATCACTGTGGGAAATGCTTGAAGCCTGAAAATTCTCCTCACATGAAAGTTAATTAAATGAAAATCTCGTTTGTGGGTCAAGTCAACAGGCCCTGGGCTAGGGGCTGAATAAATTTCTGGTTTGCAGATAATGTGTCTGATTTAATGCACAGTCAGATCGGCGGCGAATTGTTGAAACCATTAATGGTTAAGCGAAAAAATGTGATTTAAATGTTTAATCCCAGTGGCGGAATAAAAATTTCCTCATGTTTATACACAGAAATTGTGTTTTCCCTTTTTGGTAATGATTTTGCCTTTAATTTTCCGTATTTTTTTTGCGCTTAAATTTATAAATGAGATGCGGTTGCATTTCCGCATGTCACCGTGAACCACAAAATATTTTAAATTAATATTATTCATGTTTCTATGCGATTTAAAGAGTTTACGAATCGATGGGGGGTTTATCGACCGAAAGCATATGCAATTTGTTGCTGCTTAAAGCCGGCAAATCGTTCGATTCGTGACCAGAACTCGTATCTCTTCAGCTGCTTTTCTGCTTTTCCAGCGGAAAATCCCTGCACTCGCCTGCCAGCGGAAGCCCCAACTACAAGGGTCAGACCATCAATAACCGACTGCAGGAACTTGGCACAAAACAAACGGCGGACCGGAGAGAGCCCGGCCACGTATTTATCAGATTAAGATACAAACACATGATCGAGCGGCATGGCAGGGGCGGCGGGGCCATAGAGCTGCAATGGAGCAAGTTCGACCAGCTTCTAATTTTGTGGTTACGGCTTAGCAGTGAAAGAAAATAGGTGTTGCTTGGATTGGAAAATGTGTATTAAATTGAAATTAAAATTGCAATAGGCCACTTGCGATTTGAGATTTTTGTTAAGAAATATTTCAAAGTATGATAAGTTTCCTTTAACTTCAATACTAATTTCTGAATTAAAAATGATATTTTTCAAAATGAAATACCAATTTAAATAGATATCTGTACTCTTTAATTTTAAGTAATTCATCTTATTAGCTTCAGAAACTTAACCAGAGACCCATAGTTCACAAATATCTTTAGTTGCCTTTGAGGTTTGGCATATCAATTTCTGTCAGTGTATGTCGTCTGGTCCGTCTGCTTGTTGTTTACGTGAACGGCTGCAGACTAAATGCGACTGCGGTTCGAGGCACTCTCCGAAGCCTGCGGCTGCCTAATGAACGGCGACATTAAATAAAATGTCGGTCAATTGTCGTTGTGGCGATATTGGCGCCAGACAAGATGGGCTCCGCTAGGTCCTGCCAGAGTCCCGGCTCCTTTCCTGTCATCCCTGGAAAATCACCAGGATGCAGGATAGTTAGGCGGCGAAATGCAGACGAGAGCGGAGTGAAGTGGAGTGCGGAAAGTGGCCGCAGATCCCCGGCAATGTGTGCGGTAATTGATTTTCCGAATAACGCCAGTTTCGAGGTCTTTTTATGAGGCTGGCCCAAAACTTTGGGCCAAAAACTTTGCCGGCTTGATGCACTTGTTAATATTTAAGCACTGGCAAAAACTTGCTGTTGGCAGCAACCGACAGCGGCATCACGAGGAGCAACAAGCTAAAGTAACCTCCAAAAGTTGAAAATTCGAAGGGGCACCAAAGTCCGATGCCTGAATGCTCTCGCAGATTAAAATTTAGCCAACATTTTCAAAGTCCTGAAAGAGTAATCAATTTGCAGCACAAGCTATCGAATGTGGTTAGACATTGCTCCAACAACAGTTTGTTCCTGGGGAAATAACCAGCATAAGCGGGAAAAGTAAACACAGTTCAGGATAGCAAACAAGCTCGATCGAACTAGAAAATATGAAATGTTAAGCCTGCTTTATTGTTGCTGATACCAAAAGGTTTAAATAATTGGTAAACTGTCTGCAGCTGACTGCGAAACATTGCTATCGCTATCATAAAATTGTAAAATGTCTGAATAAATGAGATATTTAAAAGTGCAGATGATGACGTTGATGATTTCGATTCAGAACTGCTGCTTGTTTATATCCATACTTTATTGAATTATACATTTATGATGACATCCAGAGACACCTTTCATTGGGTGTTGCTGTGCACTGAAGCAATTTGTCATCAAAGACCGTTCCCCCGTCACAATCCACGGCATATGGAATGGGATAGTCACAAACAACATAACGACTGCAATCGTTTGGATAGGCAAGCAGAGTCCCCAATGGTTGGCCACAGCAAATATTTGGGGTATAAGGATCGAGAGTTATTGGCGGCACTGGTGTTGTAGAAACTGTTGTTGATTCGGTTGTTGTTTTTGGAGTGGTTGCAACTGTTGTGGATTGGGTTGTTGTTGAGAATGTTGTCGATTCAGACGTTGTCGTTGGAGTTGTTAATTCGGTTGTTGTCGAAACAGTTGTTGATTCAGATGTTATTTTGGGAGTGGTTGAATCTGTTGTTGTTGATTCAGTTGTTGTCTTAGGAGTGGTTGAAACTGTTGTTGTTGATACTGTCGTTGACTCTGACGTTGTCTTTGGAGTTGTTTGCTCGGTTGTTGACTCGCTTGTAGAAGGTGTTGAAGATTCTGCTGTTGTAGGTTCTTCAGTTGTTGTCCACTTCGTGCTGCAACCGGCCAGTTCAGGATCCATGCAAGTCAATTCCGTGGGACTGAACTCCAAGCCTGTTGGGCAGTCATAGCCAACAGGTATAGGATATTGACATATAATGTACTTGCTACAATTCCTGGGATAGGGTACCAAAGAGTCGTCTGTCTTGCCATCACAAACTCCATCGCCAGGCTTTGCAGTAGTCGTAGTGCCCGGTTCCATGGTCGAAGATTCCGGCTTGTAAGTGGTTGAAATTGTAGTGGATTCTGTTGGTGTTTCAGTGGTAGACGATTCAGTGGTAGGTAGTGTGCTCGTTTCTATTGGATATTCGGTGGAAGACACTGTAGGTGGTATAGAGGTTGAAATCGTAGTGGATCCAGTTGGCGTTACTGTGGAAGGTTCAGCCGTTGATTTCGTGGTAAACTCTGTAGATGAAACAGTTGAAGCCTCTGTTGTTGGTGTGGTTGGGTAAGCTGTTGTTGATTCTCCAGAGGTGGACGTAGGTTCCCCTCCACTTGGAGTCGTACTCGTTTCTGATGGCTTAGCGGTGGTGGTCACAGAACAATTGGCCAGTGAAGCATCCACACACTGCTTTAGGTCCACACTAAACTCATCCCCCTCGTCGCAATCAAAAGCTTCTGCAATGGGTCGAGTACACTGGATGTACTTCGAGCAATCGTTGGGATAAGGCACCAACGCACCATCGTCTACACCGTCGCAGGGTCCCTTCTGTGGGGGCGGTCTTGTGACCGCTGAGCTTGTGGTCGGCTCCTCGGTGGTTGAAGTAGTTGATGTATAATCCCAGTGACAAGCATCAGATGGAACATCCGCTCCACACTTTCCAGTAATGGGATCATAATATTCCCCGCAATTACACACGTCCATCATGTAAATATAATCGTCCACGCAACGGATAAACCACTGGCAGTTCTCCGGATATGGGAACGTATCCCGGGTGCTGTTCGTGCACATCGTGGGCTCTGGGGGTGGTCTCGTAATGCCGGGCTCTGGAGTAGTAGTGCTCTGATCTCCCTCGCAGTCACTCTCATTCCAGCTCTCAATACATTTTCCAAGGTCTGAACTGAAGAAAGTCTCGTCGGGGCAATAGAAGGCTATGGGTATCGGTGAAACGCACACGATATACTTGTTGCAATTCTTGGGATAAGCAATATTCTCGTTTTCATTTCGACCAGCACAAACCCCTGTCGAAGGAACCTCAGTGGTAGTAGGTGTCTTTTCGGTAGTCGAGGGTTCCGCAGTTGTTGGTTTCGGAGTGGTAATCATTTCGGTTGTTCTTGAAGTCACAGTGGTTGGGGAAGTTGTAGCTTCTCCACCCTTGCAGGCATCAGGTGAGACATTGGGTCCACATTCTCCGGAGCTGGGATCAAAGTAACTTCCATATATACAGCTTGCAAGCAACCAATCATCGCTGCCCATGCATAAGTAATATTTCTTGCAATCTTCGGGATACGCAAACGATGTCCCCAATGCCTGACCCTCACAGAGTTCATTGGGTCCCAAAGTCGTGGCTTTTGCGGTTGTGGTTGTCGTAGGAGCTGGAGTACTTTGCTCTGTGGTAGTGGTTGGAATCGGTGTGGTGGTGCGGTCTCCCAGACATGTGAAATCACCTGGCTCATCGCACACAAGCCAGTCGGGATTGAAGAGCAGAGTGGGAGGGCAGTGACCCATTTGCACTTGATTATCTTTACAGATCAAGTACTGGGAACAGTTTCCAGCATAAGCGATAATTGTGCCGTCAGGCAAGCCTTTACAATCATTCGGATTAACATCTGCAGGAAGTCCAGGCGTTGTTGTTGCGATCTCTTCTGTCGTTGTGGCAGTGGAGGATTCGGTGCTGTCATTTACTTCCGTTGTCGACGTACTGATTGTGCTTGGAGTTGTAAGAGTGGTTGGTTTTTCGGTATTTCCTGGTGTTGTGGGATATGGCTGGGGATCGCACTGCACCGAATCGGGAGTATCGCAGATATGCAACCAGTTGTTGAAGAGCTTGTCCGGCTGGCAGTAATCCAGATCGGTGCAGCCATTTCGGCAGACTAAATAGCCACTGCAATTGAAGGGATACTCATAGAATCCATTTCCTAAGTAATCACAGAAACCCTCGGCAATGTCCTCTGGAGGTGGGCCGCAGACTACATCCTCTTCGGTGGTTGAAGTGGGAGTCATTGTAGTAGTTGAAATGGTTGTCATCTCAGTGGTTGAAGTGGACGTCGTTTCTGTGGTCGAACTAGGTAGTGGCAACTCTTCGCAATCCGCAACCTCGGGAGTATCGCAGATTTTCAGAAGATCATTGAAGACCTTATCGGGATCACAGTAGTTAAGCACAGGCCAGCTGTTAGTGCAGTTTATGTAGGCCTGGCAATCATAGGGATACCGATGCACCGAGCCATCCTTCTTATTCTGGCAATAATCCTCTGAAATTCCAGGCGGTGCCGGCGGCGGGTCCCAGCTAGATGTTGGCAAGTTACTTGACGGAGTAGTTAAAGGGTCCACGGTAGTGGAAGTGCTCTCAGTGCTTGATCCTGGCGTAATTTGAGTAGTTCCATCCGTCGGTTCGGGCGTCTCAATCGAATAGTAAACACAGTCCACGGCTTGGGGGTAATTGCATTGTTGCGTCTTATTGTCCCACCATAAATTTGCCGGACACAACTTCACCGTGGGATATAGACAATCGCAAACCAGAAATAGACTGCAGTTATCTGGATATGGAACCAAGCAACCGAACACCTTGCCTTCGCACATCACCTGGTTCTCGTATCGCTGCTCATTGTTGCAGGTTTCGTGGGCTAAAACATTCAATTGCCAGCCCCAGAATACGGCTACGACGACCAAAACCCATGGCGAAGGGTTAAAAGTGTTGACTGTAAGATACAAGAACCCTCCAGAGATTAGAATTAATTACGCTTTAAGTGGAGATGGCTTCTGAAGATAGCAAATAGCGTTAATCAGCTTTACTAATTAATACCAACAGCATTTATAAGATAAGTACAACTGGGACAGTTTATCTCCGAACAGTTTTACATTTAAAATATATAATATAATGTTATATTATATAATTTAGATTAATTAAGAGAATTTATCCAAATTAAAACTGTTTTGTTATCCGAAATCTCTTTTGACATATTTTAGTTGATATATTTTTACAATATATCAAGCACTTTTTGATTTATGTTTTGTAATAACAATACACATCACCTTTCATAACAATTTCCCTTATAATTTTATAAAACTTTAAAGACAAGACAGAGGAAAAGACACTCTTTCACGTTTAATTTCGCACTGACTTCCCAATCAGACCAGCAGAGTTTTTTATACGCAGAGGTATTCCCCTGATATGGAGTTGATAGCATATATTAATGACAGTTTGATTAGATTTAATTGGAAACTCTATGGAATTCATTGGAACTCATTGTCGTTGTCTTATTTTTAAGAAGAACAAAAGTCGTCCGAAATGGTAACTTTTTGTTATCTACCAGTTATGAATGATATAGTTTTTAAGTACCAAATCAACATGCGCCGTTTTAGGCGTTGATGAATCGAGAGCTGGGTTAAATTTATTATATATTGATAAAACATTTCCGTATTTATGGTCTAATCTTTACGTCACTACTTAAACGTCATTGAAGAATCGTAAAAAAAAATTGGCATAATATTCCATTTCACGGATATAAACAAAAACCACAATCTATACCCTTGCAGTTTTTGCAATTGGTTTGGGCAAAATATGAAATCGATCATTATTATACCAAAACAACTTATTTTAACATTTTTTATATTTTCCCTCATCTTGTTTCATCTCGTTCAGTGTCCCGGCATTTTTACTTAAACACTTGAAGCATTTTGTATAAAATAATAATGACAAACAACAAAGCTGATACTCTTTAAGACGATTAAGATCGATGAAAGACAGCCTGTTGTGTCAGAATATCGATATAAAAGAGCCGATTTAAAATTTAAAATGGCGAAATTCCCGCAAATCAACAATGCACAAAATATAATTTTACAACACTGGAGAAAGAAACAGGACTTGTCAACACTGCTGCCACGTGTAATATACTATCGATACTTCTACAAGCCTAAAACTGCATCTCCTCAAATTTCCCAGGTATGTGTTTCTGTGAATTTCCAAGTGTAATGGTGCAATTGGAAGCAGCATGTGTTTAACATATTAATTTCCCCACTTTAGAACCACCAGAGCGACAATTCTTCCAACACAGCAACGAGTCTTCGCAAAAAGCAGCAGCAGCAAAGACCAGCATAAACGTGAAAATGGAGGCCCAGAATATCGTGGAAATGTTGCGGGCAACTATGGATGTAAAGCTGGAACGGCGCATAGCAGGCGAGTATCAACTGAACCAGGTAAGTGCCTTTTCCACATGCGGCATCGTCGGCAAAAAGCACAAAACGCGCCTGGTGTTGAACCATCGCCCCGAAACCAGGAATCGCTTTAATCCTTCCATATACATATGAACATACTTTCCCCCGTAGATGATCCAAGTCATTGGATTCGCTCCCAACGTACTGCAGATCGTGATGAAGACGACGGTGGAGCTGCCGGTGCGCCAGGCAGCAGCGGTCTTTCTCAAGAATTTAATCAAGACCCTGTGGTCGAACCCCAATGTCGAGCCGGACAACCCGATGGACTTCTCCCTTTGTGAGCAGGATCGCGCCATAGTCCGGAGTGTTATCGTGGACGCCATCGTGCATGCTCCCGTGCTGATCAGGTAAGTCCATTGGATGGGAGTTGCCTTCAAATGACCCTTGCCTTGACATGTTCCTGCCACAGCGTTCAGTTGTCCGCGTGCATAAATCACATCATGGTCTTCGATTTCCCTGAACGCTGGCCACAGGTGGTGGGCATCATCAGCAACTATTTGCAAAATCAGGATGTCAAGGTCTGGAACGGAGCCCTGATGACCATGTACCAGCTGATCAAGAGTCACGATGTAAAGTACAAAGGACGTACGCCGATGTACGAGGCAATGAATTTGCTGTTGCCCATGGTCTACCAGTTAATGTTGCGCCTGATGAACGAGCAGTCCGCGGAATCGGTGCTGCTGCAGAAGCAAATCCTTAAGATATATTACGGCCTCACGCGATACAACCTTCCGCTGGACCTCATCACCAAGGAGATCTTCTCTCAGTGGATGGATATCTGTCTCCATATCGCCGATTGCGATGTGCCAGACAGTTCCCACCTCGTTAACGATGAGCGCACAGAGTTCCCTCACTGGAAGACCAAGAAGTGGGCCCTTCACATCATGGTCAACATGTTCAGACGGTGAGTTTAGTAAAGATCTAGCCTACGTGGCCTCTAATCAATAATGCCAAATTCGATTTAAATATACTATTGCAGCTATGGAAGTCCCCACAATGTGACGAATGCCAAGTACCAAGAATTCGCCGAGTGGTATCTTCCCACGTTTAGCAAGAGTGTCCTAGAGGTGCTGCTAAAGATCCTCGAACAGTACCGAACCCAAGTGTATGTCTCGCCGCGAGTCCTCACCGATGTGCTTTACTATCTGAAGAGAGCGTAAGTAACTTTCATTCACATAAAAACAAATGTTTACAATTGAGATTTTCAAAGAAATATAATACATTTGTATTGTCGCAGTGTTAACCACGGCCACACATGGAAGCTCATTAAACCCTTCATAAAGGCCTTTATCCAGGATGTGATCTTCCCCATCATGTCGTTCTCGGACTCCGATCAACAGCTCTGGGAGGGAGATCCCTGCGAGTTCATTCGCGTGAAACTTGGCAAGGGATAATCTCCTACTTTGAGGCTTCTTTGTTTTTACACTTCTTTCCTGCAGATAACTATGCGCCGTATGCCACACCAATGTCGGCTGCCCAATCCCTGCTCTTGTCCATTTGCAAGAAACGCAAGGGTATCCTGTCCCTGGCCATATCCGCAATTGTCCAGGTAGTTTCCTCACCCGATGCGAACAACAAGCAGAAGGACGGCGCCTTGCACATGATCGGAACGCTGGCAATCTTGCTAGTGACGAAGGCTCTGTACTGCGCTGAAATGGAATCCTTGCTGACCACATATGTGCTACCGGAAATCCAAAATCCCGCCGGACATGTGCGGGCGCGTGCATTTTGGGTGATGTATTCCTTTTGCACACTACAAATCAAGAATCCCGAACTGGTTGCCGAAATCTTGCGCCTAAGCACCAAGGCCCTGCTTACCGACAAGGAGCTGCCGGTGAAGGTACAAGCGGCCACATGCCTTCAGATGTTCTTATCCTGCCAGGAAAACACGGAGCAATACGTTGTGGGCGAAATCATGGGGATCACCAGGGAGCTGCTCACCATCATACGCGAGACGGAGATTGAGGATGTAACGAATGTTTTGCAAGCGATCGTTTGCACCTTTAGGGACGAAATGTCGCTTGTGGCCACCGAAGTGTGTCAGCACCTGGCCATAACCCTCAGACGGGTTCTTCAATCCAAACAATCCAACGACAAGACCCAGACGGCCTTGAGTCTGCTTGTCACATTCGATACACTGCTCGATGTAATGCAGCCGCATCCCGATGTACTTCTCAATATCCAACCGATAGTCACAAATGTGGTCACATACATTTTCCAGCACAACATCACAGGTGAGTCGATGTGGAGCTGCTTGAAAATTTGAATATGATATTCCCACGTTTCGCTTCATTAGAACTTTTTGAGATAACCTTCGAACTGGTCTACGAGCTAACGACAAAGACGATTTCACCCGATATGTGGCAGATTCTGGAACTGATTTATCGGGTGTTCAAAAATAACAGCATTGAACACGTCGCTTGCATTTTGCCGTCGCTGAACAACTACGTGAAAGTGGACACGCCTGCGCTTTTGTCCAACCCAAACAGACTGTATGCCATTCTCGACGTGTGCCAGATGGTAGGTGGGCTAGCTAATCGTCCTTCTTTGCCTTAAATATATTAACCTTTTCATTTTCCCTCAGATACTCACTAGCTCGCCTGGGCACAACGCGGAGTTGTATGCCGCCAAGCTGATGGAAGTGATTATCCTGCAGTGCAAGGGTCAGATTGACGCGGTGATACACAAATTTGTGGAGGTTGCACTGGCCCGGCTAAGGCGCGAGGTGCAGTCCTCTGATCTGCGAATCATGTGCCTGCAGGTGGTCATAGCGGCGCTCTACTATAATCCGCAGCTGCTGCTCTCCATTCTGGATAAGATGTCGCCAGAGAGCAACGAATCGATTAGCTCCCAATTTATCAAGCAGTGGCTCAACGACACTGCATTTTTCGTTGGGTAATTTCAATTGGCGATTTTTCTAAGGAAATTGATCATTAATTTCAAACCTTTAGCGTTCACGATCGAAAGCTTAGCGTCCTGGCACTGTGTACACTTATTTCCCTGGGCGATGCCAAGCCGCCGGTGCTGAGCGAGGTGGCCGACAAGATTATGCCCACCCTCATTCTGCTCTTCGATGGCTTGACCGGCGCCTATGAGTTAAGGGCCCAGGAAGAGGAGGACGATGAGGAGGACGATGAGGAGGATTATAGTGATGGCTGCGGTGACCCTTTGAGCAGCGACGAGGATGACATGGACGAGTTGGGTTTAGAGGAGTTGAGTGATAGCGGAAACGAAGCGTTCCGTGACATTTTCACAACGTCTATTGATGACGAGAAGAACGGGACGGCTGTCGATGAGTATTGTACGTTCAAGGAAGTTCTTACCGGTAAGCTCGAAAGACCTACAATATTTGTGTGTCTTATTTTGATCTCCTTCCTTTCCATGTCCTGCCACACAGTACTTTCCGCTCAAGACCAGGCCTGGTATGCGCTCCTTACCTCCAACCTGACACCTGAGCAGGCTAATGTGTTACAGAATGTGGTGAGGATCGCCGACCAACGCAAATCTGCCAAAGAGTCAAAACTTTCTCCCAATGAATGATGACTTGCTGTATGTGCATTGCTCTGGTGGTAAAACCTTACAAATATCAGCTATGTTCAGTTTTTACATTTTGAAGTATTTCTTTAAGTAATTTTGAAGTTTTTTTCACGAGCATTCAGATTTATTTATAATTTGCCAAATTTGCAATAAAGTTTGTCTCAGTTTAACATATCTTTAAATTGAACTAAAGACGGCTGCTTCAGTCGTTTAGTAGCCTTAAACCGAAATTTAATTTTACCTTAAACATGACTGATTTTAGTTCCTTATGCCGAGGCTTAGGAAGCCCGTCAGCCTGTTGGCCTCACAGACTTGTTGGTCTAATGATTCATGCAAAGCCACGCCGAGAGGCAAATCAATATTTGACGGGCATTTAACACGGAAGTGGAAGTGACTTTAAAGGCAAACCGGCATCGAACGCAGAAAAATATTGACAAACCCAGACAAGAAGCGGAGGCAGACGGCTCAAATAATTCAAAGCGACGCGCGCATTAAATATTAACACTTTAATCTACCCGATGGCGGTCGGTGTGTGGGTTGTGGGCCAGGGCAGTGGCCATAAAGATAGCAAACTTATACAATATCCTCTCCGGCAGGAACACACTCACAGCCTCGTGTGCGCTGCATGCTAAACAGTTTTGAGGAAAACGGCAAATACGGCAAACGGGGCAATTGAAAAATAAAACAAACCGAAAGGACATAAAACCCGAGGGGGAGAGTCCAGATAGAAGGACGTGAAGAGAGCCACGGAGACCTATTTCCATCCTGCACGCGAGCAGGCTGGCCGTGGAACATAAATTGGCAAAGGGAACATTGTGGAACACGCCCATTGGCGAAATAATTATACGCCTTCAGATGGAGGAGCACGAAATTAAATCAACAAGCCGCCCCGATGCGGCTTAGCCGAAACAACGCCCACCGCAGCGAGCAAACTTTCCAAATATGAAGCATTAATATTCACGCCCATGTTAAAAGCACATAAATAGGCGTGGCAGCACTTCCGCTTTTCGGCCAGGCTGCCGCCATTTGAGGGGTTTACTCCGGCCACTGTTATGTTGCCAGCCAAGCCCATTAGCTTGGCCAATAGACAATTGGTAGATGGGAAATTGGCTGCGCCTCAGCGCTGCTGGAAAATTCGGCGAACCATTTTCCACAATTAAAGCTAAAAGCATTCGTTATGTAATCAGGGAATACTATAAAATATTTATCAACAAAACGATTCATAACTTTGCAATGAAATATTCAATATTTTTCATACTAAAACATGGTTTCTGTATACCATTATAAATATTTAAAAGTAAATAAAATTAATTCGTTTTGGGAATTTTCTTAAATTCAAAATTTCAATCTATTATTGGTTATACTTGCTACTCTGAAAAAATACTCAGCAAACTCCGAAATGTTAGTTTCTTTAAGTTTGCGAATTTATATAAAACATTTTATTAATAACGATATTAAAATAAAATCGTTTACTTATTAAAAATGTCATATTTTCACCTACTTTCATTAAATTGATACATTCACTGGCTTTGTCATCACATTTTCACTTCTTTAAAGAGCCAAATATGTGCTGTTATGTAATGTACCCTCAACTTTAAGACAGTCTGAAAGCCTTTGGATTTCTTGGAATTTTCCCTAAGGCCACAGCACTCGTCTGTTAGTTAATTGAAAACATTAAATTCTCACTTTTTGACTTGGCCGTTGCTTACACAACCTCGAGCCAGAGCCATTGAATTCTGATTTTTATTGTTATTTTTGGGCTTAACCCGGCTAACTTTGCAGCCCCAAGGTGTTTTGTCTCTGCCAGTAAAAAGTTGACCAAAATACAAAAAAAAATATAAGAAAAGAAAAACACAGAATTGAGCAGGACTTGTTTGTGCTGTTTGCCGGTGGTTATCTGGCTTATTCGAATGGGCCAGTGGTTGCTGCTGCGGTTTTGGGTTGTTACTGGCTTGTTATGAACAAGCTTAACTTGCAGTGTTTATCTTTGCTGAACTGACCCAGAAACACATAAATTTTGGTCCGAAGAGAAAAGTTGTTAAATGAAATTTAACTCATTTTCAACTTGTATTTACATAATTTTGTTCTAGCTTAGAAGGCTTTGAGTGTTAGAGGTTTAGAAAAATAAATTTCATTCTGTTAAGCATTTAAAGATTAAGATTAAAGAAATACTTTGTAGTGGAGTAAGAAAATTATAAGTAAGAAAATTAACATTGCATTTGTTTAGGTTTAAAATGATAATTACAATAAAACTTACAATTAATTCGTTATAATTGTAATAATTGAATTTGTATATAACTCAGCTGCATGTGGTTAATTTTTAATTACTGGGAAAGCCATCAACAAATCAACTTAATTTAACCCCGTAATGACTTAAATATTTCCCATTGATGGTGATGAGATTGTAAAGTGACTTGGGTCGCCTTTCACCCCTCTAATCTGCGGTAAAGTAAAGCAATTTGACTGAGCCTGATTCTGTTTGCTCAGCCCCAAATGAGGTACACAAACGCCGGCTGCCGTGTCAGCTAAACGGATTTTCGTTGCCTGTTTTGGCATCACATTACAGGGCCTAACACATAAAGTCCCCCATTTCCACAACTCTGGCTACCCTCCTTCACTTTGTTGTCATCCGCACATATGGGCGGGAAATCTTGGTGTGTGGCTTTGGGAGTTCCCCAAAGAAATGCGAAACGGATGTGTGAGTTATGCGTGGGAAGCAAATCATTTCCCACCCGACAATTGAGTAAAATTGTTTGCCCATAACGCTAAACTTCTGATCAAATTCGTGCTGTCAAGGGATTGTCAGCTAACCCCTCGCAAAAATAACACTCTGATTTTTGTGGCTTTAATTACTCAACAAGTGGGGATTAAGGATAAAACCCCTGAAGCAGATTTTTACTTATGCTCAGAAATTTATGGTAGCTTAAGTTCCTCCATAAGAAGACTACTTATCTCTTAAATACTTCAATTAGTTCTTAGCTGATTCTTGAATTTTCTGTGACTGATTGCTTAAGCATATATTAAGTATATGCACCGTTTGCCACAGAACACTTTTTTTAATTTAAAGAGACGAAAATAGAGAACAATTTAACAATATTTAACGTCTTTCAATATAATATTAAGAAGCAATAAAATAGTCAAACGAAAATCCTTCCTTAAGCTGACATTAAGTATACGCCCTGGTCGCCACCACTTAAGTGAGACAACCTTTTGCACTTTGTTCCATTGGCCGTGGCCAGGAAAACTTTATAATTTCATCAAATTCACAACCGAAATTGCGTGCATAATTTTATTATTTTGAAAGCACTTCGGCAAAGTTTACCTAAACATGTAGAAATCAGCACCAAGAGCACCCCTTCTTCCTTTACGAGCGCAACATTTTGAGGCTTTGGCCCAAAAAGTTGTTTTGAAACAGCAATTAAAATAAATTACATTTTGCGATTTTAATTGCGTCTAATTGCAGGTAAAAGCCGGCAAATAAGTTCAAGCACCAAACTTAAGGGTAACGCGGCGTGGAGGGGGCGTGGCTGAATTAATTTCCACAGTTGTCAGTTGTTATGAGCTGAAACGACACAGCGCAGGCACAACGAACTTTTCTCGATGGCACTCACAAATGGACATTGCAACAATATTTGGAAAAGGACACAGACCATACACAAACACACACACACACACACACACAGCTATGAACTGGCAATCTAAAATGAATGACAATCAGCGTCCACGCTGCGTATACGTAATTGTCAACATCAAACTTTTATGAGTGACAATTTTGAAATGGTTTTGGAACGACGAATTCGGGGTAAGAGCAGGGACACCGTCGAAAGTTCATAACAATGTGCATAAATGATAATGAGAAGTGCTGGAGGAGTGGAGTGGGAGTTGCCAATGGATTTCGTATAGAAAATTGGTCAGTTTTGGGATCTAATGGCAGAAAAACGAATATTAAAAATCAAATCCAATATAATAATAATTCAAAGTAGCAAATTCTAAACCAATTTAAACTAATTTCATGTTTATTAGAGAACAGGATTATGCTCACAACGAAATTAAAATTTTCTAAGTTGATTTAAAGGTTAAACAAGTTCGCCACACATCAAAGCTAATGGTTGGGTTAATGCTCAGAATTATGCACATGCCAAACAAAATGTCACTCAAAGGATATTCTTGGCGTTTAAATTTGCTTGATCTTATATGATTGAGCCGCTGGCATGTATGTTAACTAAAACCGGAGATTATGTCAAGCGATCTTGGCCATAAGTCTCACCCTCTTATGCACATCCTGCCCGGCTGTCGTCATTAGTTTACTTTGTCTGACACTCGAGTGTCAGCAGAGCTGACAAAATGCTCTTCAGGTGGCTGCCTCTTCCATGTGCAAAGTGCCAGAAAGATTGAAGCAGCAGTCGGGCCTGTCTGCGAGACCGTGTGGAAGGCAATTTCATTTAAAGAGTTTAAAAACAGGCAGTTTCTATGGAAAAACTAGCTGAATGAGAGCCAGGAAAACGCATTCAAGAAATGGGAAAATTGCGAAATTAATTACGAAAATAAATGAAGAAAATAGAGAAATCCCTTGAAAGTAAATTCATAATTATGTGGAATTATTGAATTACAATAATTATATTGACCTAAATGAATTAAATCATATAATAAATATAATATTTTATAGATTTATGGCAGAAAAAATCACTTTTTGTTAAGAATGAAAGGATTTTATAAATATCCCAAATCTCCTCTCAATAGTTGCTTTAAAAAATCTATAAAAAAAAAACACCTATTTCTTTCTGTGTAACAATGATTTTTTTACGTTTCTCGAACTCATCTTCAAGGCAGATAAACGAGTTACAATCTCCTGCCTGACCATTGCAGTTCACATACCTTTGTGAAAAATTTCTCAACATTTATATGCTCAGCTTGAAGCAATGTGGAAGACCATTAAAATCATAAAACTATAAAGAAATGGCACTGATAAATAATATATAAATTTATATACTTTATTACATTTTGCAGAAAATAAAATAACTTGTACTTTGAGTCACGTTCAGCTCGTTGCTGGGTCTTTGATGGGTTTTTCGTTCTGGTTTAGTTTAGTGCACAGCCCGGGGCTCTTGAAAATCTCAATTTAAATTGTCTAGTTTCTTTTTTGATTTAAAAAAGCCAGCATACGCAGCATTATAATAAAAGAAGCAGAGATTAAAAACTGTAAAAACAATTACCGAAAAGCAGAACGAAGCGAGTGAAGCTAGCTGAGCTTTGCTCGGCGAAGTTGCTACTTTAACCCATCCAACCCGCCATTAGCCTTGAGGCTGCTTAGCTCATCGTGTTTTCCAGAGCCATGAACAGAGCTACTCGAGGAAAAAACTCCCTGGAAAACATGGGAAAAATGGAAAATGCAGAAAAATGCAGCGGAGAAAAAAAGCACACTTAAATCTACATCATTTCCAGTCCACAGCCCCGCGTTGCTTTTGGCCCTTTGAAATTGATTCAGCCAGGTGAAAGTAGCTGTCCCGCCTTTTTCCCCTCATATTTATTGGTTTAAACTAGCAGCTGCTGCCGGTAACAATGGCGAAACTAAAGCTATAATTGTTTCCAATTGAAATCTATTTCCATGGCGCAGGGGGATAACAAAAAAATAAAAAAAAGAAAAACCGTGTCAAGTGCAGCGGCATTTGAAGGAGGAGCACCGGCAAAACTAAAGTGCTTCCCGACCACGCCTTTGTGAGCAGTCAAGAGTTAGTTAAAAGGACATCGCCGGGGATAACAACATTTGCATGCAAATGGCGAGCGGAGCAAAAGGGAAGTTACTTTGCCAATGTCAAGCGGCGAACTCGGAACGTGCCCATGGCTTTGGCAAATGAACTTGTTTGGTAGCTAATGAGATAAGCATGCAAATGCCAGCAGCAGGCCAAGAAAAATAGAAGCCCAGGCGGACGACGTTGAATTAAGTCGAGTCCTGTCGGTGGCAGGAACAGGACGACTCAATTAACTGACATTTCCGTGGGGCGACGCACAACAACAACAAAAAAAAGGGTGAACTGTGGAAAAAATGAGCTCAGTCTCAGCTAAATAAAATGGTTAAGATACAATCTCGAATGCAGTTGAATAGAAATGCGAAATTGAAAGGATATAGCCAGGACTTCTTATCAACAGGAGTTCGGAGGAAAAGAAATTGTGAGAAAACGGATCAAATATTCTGAGATAAAATGCATTTTCACAAAAGTTTTGCTTTGACTATTTTTCTGTTAAACTCGTTCGCCATATTTTAGTTCCTATCCACAACAAGTTTCTTTAACAAATGATAATATATTAGGGGCAAACTCTATGCGAGCATCGCTTTTGCATGTTTCTAGACCATAATAATAACTTAAATCACCGCACACATAGTGGTTGACATTTCATAGATATCATTATAAACCAAAATGTTGTTTTGGCTAATGCCTTGGTCACCGCAAGACCACCGC
Organism: Drosophila bunnanda; assembly: GCA_035046265.1. NCBI lineage: Eukaryota > Metazoa > Arthropoda > Insecta > Diptera > Drosophilidae > Drosophila > Drosophila bunnanda. The sequence continues at coordinate 15,287,516 of JAWNOB010000075.1, forward strand.
CGCCCACGAAAATTGTCAACAAGTTTTATGGCCTACTCAAAATTAATTGCTCGAAGCACGCACGCCCCACGTTTCGTTCAGTGTCTTTAACTCGTGAATTTAGTGGAAATGCCTGGGAAATCGGGCAAGATGGTGTTTCTTTTCGTTGAGTAGAACAGTTTTTCCGGGCATTGTATCACAAAGTGGCTGGCACACATTGCATATGCGTAATCCAGCAGCTCCTTTTTTTCTGTGTCCCCTCCTCTGGCATACATAAACATGTAAACACATTTTGCTACATTTTTTTGTTGCTACCCTCGTGCGTTTCTTTCTTCCTGCTCCTTTTTATGACAAGCAAATACATGCAAATCTAGAATTTTACAAACGATAAACGCCTTGAGGCAAGCTGCTGCTCCTGGAGTCTCCTGCCATACAATTGATGCCGTTTTATGGCTCGTGTGTGCGAGGATGTGTGAGGGACAAATCCTGCTAATGCCCCAATGCGTATGCGTACGCATTCGATGCTCATTTTTCTTCCTGCCGTTAAGTCCTGCACAAATCAAACGGAGAGAAAAACCTTTCTGTCTGCAGAAGGCAAAAGAAATATGCAAAAAAGTATTGTAACCTTCTGTTGTCCATTATCCCAATACAAAATACACTGAGCAATACACGCGGGGAAACTTGTAAGGAGTGCCCCCCGAAAAAACAAAAACCCAATCTGGATTCATGTCAATTCCAATTACAAGCCGGCAGGGAGGACCCTCGCCCAGTGCACAGCGAACTTATCTAAGCTTAACCACAGGACACGTCTCACCTCCTCCGCACCTCGGAGATGAATCTATGCACATTATATTTACTACAGCATTGAGCGACAAAAAAAAGGGAAGACGAAGAACATCTGTTGTCCTTCAAGGAGCAGGGTACAAGTTAGCAACAGTGGAGTGTGAAATAATAGTCACATCTTAGCAGTAGTTGCAGGAAATCCCTGAAGAAATATATACTAAGTGATGTAAGAAGAAATTTCTATAATTTACAAAGATTTTAGCTCTATAAAATATTATTTAGCTATTTAATGAACACTCACTAGCTTTAACCTATATTTAAAATAACCAGAATTTAGACAAGAAAACTTACTACAATTAAAAAACCCAAATAAAGTATTAACACTAATTTTTTGAGCTCAACTGTAGCTGCCGTTCGGTAAGAATTCTTGCTCCCTAGGGGCAAAATACTAGCAACCAAGCAACAGCTGCATTTGAAATGAAAAGCATTTGTTTCTGACACAACTCGTCTTCGCCTTTGGATGCTGGGTTAGTTTCGTCCTGGCCAAGGCTTGGTCCATTGAGAGAGCTCTCGCCTGAATGCGCTCACTCATTATGTTGATTATCCCAGGCGGCCAGGCCACATCTCAAGGATTTTCGCAGAAATATGAATTGAAATAAATGCGCTTACGAGCTTGCTTTCAGTTCGTCCAAAAGAATTCATTAGAAATGTAATAAATTCTCGGCAAGGAAAACAGGGACTGCGGTCTAAAAAAAAAAGAGCAAGAAAAGGAATGGGAAAAACCGCACCATTAACCCTTCTTTGCGGTGGCTTAACACACACACACACACATTGAAAATGACAAAAAAAAAAACAGCAACAAAACATATATGAAATGTTGTAGAATTTTTTTTTTAGCTGGTGACCTTACTATCCAGTGGGATTTATGGCCTCTCCCCTTTCGGGTCATCTAATGCCATTTCACATGGCCAACACATATCCTTCTTCGCCTGGAAGTCCCCTTGCCCTTCTCTGGCAATTGATGAGCCACAAAGCCAACAAGCATGAAATGAAGTCCAACTCCACGTCCCGTGCCCCCACCAATGGTAGTCTCCATTACCATTCCCCAATTCATTTTGCGGTTAATGTGATAAATCAATTTTATGCGAAAATCACAGAGCATAAATTTATTTAACTAGCCCATAAGTCATGGCCCTAGTTTGGTCGAAATGTCTGCATTTGTCTGCCCGCCTTTTCCTTGGCCTTATCAATTAATTTACGGAGAATATAGACTTAGACTTGGACTTGGCTGGAAAAGGGAACCGGATTAGATTGGGGCAATAAAATTAAGCTGTGGTTTAAAGCTAATAGAAATCCCTCAAATTGATTTAGTCAATGCATTTGAAAAGAAGAATTGTATGCAAATAAGGCTAGCACCATTAGATTAATAATAAATATGTAAATAATATATCTTATTTACGTTTGACTTAATTTTTCCATGCTTACTTATCTCCTAACCCTTTGTCTTCTTTATTAAATATATCATTTTATGAATATATGACTATATCTGAAGCTAACTCTTTTTCATTCAAATAAAACATGAGGGAAATAAAAAGGGTAAAAAGGGCGGACCACGGGTCGTATGCTTAATGAGCATTTAAAATTCATTTAGACTTTTCACCTTTTATCTTTGCGTGCACAATGAATAAAATTAAAATAATCCGCGGCCAGTCGGTGTCGCCGGGTCTTGATAAAAAATTTTTCCGCGCTGTCTCTACGTTCCCATTTTCCTTCTCCCTGTTTTCCCACCAACTGTATGCGCCTTAATTTGAATAACTGAATTGTTAAGTGGACTTTCTGAATGATGGACTTGAATAGATAAGACGACGCAGGCAGCTTCCGACCTTTTAATTAAATTTAATTGCAAATGCCGGCCCAAAGTCACCGAAGTTGACGTTTGATGAAGTCCTTGAAAGCCCTCACTCCCATCGACAGGTACTAAAGGACTTGAGGCTCCGTTGGTTTTGGGTTCGATTGGTTATGCTTTCAATTAGATGTTCTTTTTTTTTGGATTGATTAAAGGCTTAGATTTCGGTTCTTTTTGAGGTGGTTTCTTCTGGCATTTGATAGGTTTGCAGCACACTTGAGTAGCCCCTTCACAAAATTGGTAGCACTTTCATCTAATGCATTAATTTATCACGCTTACTCGCGTCCCTCAGGAACTGAAAAATCCAGGTGCCAGAGACAGAGACAAGCGGCCACGTAACCAAGGCCTGAAAGAAGCTTTTGCATTTCAATGAAAGCGTTTGTAAAATATTACTGGTGCTCTGAGGGCTCTGACACCCATATGCGAGGCAGTCAGACAGACAGACAGACAAACTCCAGTGCCCCAAGTACACAGTGTCGCACTCAAGTCACGTTTGCCAACTGGCAAAAACTTCAACAAATGTTAAGCCCAGGATTTATTGAGCTACTTAAGTTGCTGTTGATGATGTTCTCAGCCCCTCCTAGCTACTCAGGACTACACCCATGCCCAGGCGCCGCAGAAAAAAAGGTTAACAGTCAGGATTCGTTCGTAAATGTTTATATATATACAATATATACTCTGGCATTGAACACCCACATACTGGCGGGACATAAAAGATTCATATTTCCATTGAAAAGTATATATGGAATTTCTCGTAAACATCTAGAATCACAGGCAACAGCAGCAAGTTCCCAAAGTCCTCTTTAATGAGTTTTGCAGCAACTTTAAGTCATTTTTTAACATTATGTTGCTTTCTACGAGGGTAAAAAATATAAAGGTAAGATATTTATTCAACATTAAAGTTATATATCTCGTAAAAAGCCACATAATGTTGGAAAAATGTCTTAAATTTGCTGCAAAAATATGTATTAATTTAGAAATTAATAAAGCTTGGAATAAATAACTAAAAAATGTAGCCCATATTAGGTATAAAATCTACTATATTTAAGACTTATTTATAAAAAAAAGTCATTTAAAATTTCTTAACGTGTTGTAAGATGCAACATTTCTACCATAAATGTTTATATGGCTGCAAAACGTTTCGGCCATAAATAATGCCTTCGAGCTGTGCTAGCACATAAAAGTGTATAAAACGAGCATCAAGAAGCTGTGTGTGAAACATTTTTAAATGAGCTTCAGGTAATTTTTTAGCCAATGCAGGTTTGGCAGTCAGTTCCAGCTAATGGCCAGTTTCAGGGGGCTTCTGTCTAATGTTTTTCATATGCAAATCCCCCACAAATATATATCTTATCGGTGGCTGTCTGTCTGGGACTTGGAGAGGAGGAGAGGAGCCACATGGCGTATGAGCAATGTTCCATCTATGCCAGCAGATTGTTCCATCTTCTCCTCCTGATTGTGGTCTTTTTTTTTTTTGATTATTTTGAAAAGATTTTTACAATTCAATTGAAATGGTTGCAAACTGTCCAGAAATATGTTGCCTGTTGGAGGAAAAATGTGCATACATTTTTCAAGTTGCCGGAGGCAAATTTGAATTGTCAAAATTGTAACGAGCTTTTTTTGTTGTTGTTGTTGTATCTCCCCAGCTCCTTTGGTGTAGTGGACATTTTCATGCCCGTTTCGCTGACATAAACTGCATTGAAATGTCATAAAAATTGAAACACGTTTTGTCGTTGTGTTGCCCGCTCCTTGTCGCTGTTTCCTGAACCATTTCCTGTACCTTAACCTGGTCCTGCTGCCTTTCCTAGACCAACTTCAGGTCAGGTGGGTATGAGGAGATGGTCTGCCGGATTTTTGGCCTTCTGCTTTGCATACAAATAACGGCCAAGCCTTGGTATATCCATCCCTAAACCTATCCACCAACTAACTGGGGAGTCTGCCACTTTGTTCCATTTCGCCGATGCTGCAATTTTGCATTTTACACGTAGAGATGATGCGCTGGATATTATGAAAATTTATTGTTTTACGTGTGAGTAATTTTTGGCACGGTCTAGAGCCGTGTGAAGAATCACTCTCTCTATATTCTCTTCAACCCAATTTCTCAACGGGATAGATACATTTCTATGAATTAATAAGCTGCCTGACATTATTTTCAATTAATTAGCCTTATTAAGGCGATAACTCTTGATTTCCCTGGAGATTGACAGCCACACAAATCACTAAGGCAAATAAGGTCAAACACACTAGAAATAAATAATAATGTTTTCTTTAAAATTAAACAATATTGTGTCTTTTAAGCTTTATAGAATAAATAAATTAAGAATAGAGTTTGAAACAGAAAGCAGAAATGTTTTAAAATCCGCAAAAAGAATATAATAAAATGTTTTGAGGCGCTAGAATATTTTATTCTTGTTGACATTGCATTGTTTTATGCTGTTTTAAACCTTTTTGACTTCTTAACAGCTTCTTTCTGAATAATAAACTATTTCTTGAGTTTAAAAATCAATAACAAAATGTATTTTGAAGTATGCTCCTATATTTTTCTTTTAATAAAATCATAAATATAATCCTTTTACCCACAATAATTCCTTCTCAGCTAGGACAGGACTTTGTGCTTCGTTGGCCTGCATTTAATGGCACCATCTCACCACACACACAGACACACATAAAAACCAAACATTTTTGGGTGGGCGTGCCGGTTTTAGGAACGCCCAAAATACAAACAAAATCGATTTGCATTTAATTGCATCTGCGGCTGCACAAATTTCCAGTGAGTGTGGGGGAGATCAAGGGGCACACACAGAGCACAAGGACGAGCACAAATTCTGTAATCAGAATTATTGTTCAAATTGTCGTAATGTTTATCCAATTTGTTTTGTTGGCTTAGTTGTTGCTGCATGCATGTGCCCAGAGTGTGTGCCCAGGACTTGTGTGTGCGTGTGTGTGTGCGTGTGTCTGTATGTGTTTTATGGTCATAATCCGATTAGAGTGTGTTAAGTGCTGTGCAGAACTTGGCCAACACCTTTTGTTAATTACGTAATTGTTTGGGGGTAAATATTGTCAACAATTTACGGATTCCAATACGCCTGTGTGCGTAACCACTTCGCTCGCTCAATCAAGTATTCCAAAGCCCTGAACCACTTTAGAAATCAACCTATTTTGGTATGTCAATCTGCGATAAATTAGTCACAACTGGACAGATTTTGGTGGGTTGGTTAGTGACTATCGAATGAGACTGTTTGTTTTTCTTGATTTCCCAAAGGATTTTATCTAGGGTGCTCTAGAACGTACTAAGGGTTTTCAAAACTATTTAAAAATTGAAAAAAAAAAATTTATAAAATTTTTTAAACTTAATTTGTACGATATGCAATTCAATTTCGACACCTTTTTAGTGCTTTATAAAAAACATACTTATTTCTAAATACACCTTTTCAATTAACTAACTTCTAACTTAAAATTTCTTTCTACATTTTCGTAATTAACCAATCCCAATGGTTACACCCTTAAAGTTATTATAATTTAGTCAAAAGCTTGAAACGCATTAAAGGAGTCATTTCCGACCCTATAAATCATATTTATTCTTGATCAGCATCAACAGCCGAGTCGTTCGAGCCATCATTTGCAGAACGAAAAAATTTAAAAATTTTTTCAAAATTTTATAAGGGGTTACATCGTTAACATTTTACAAAAAAATCGAAAAAATTTAAATTTTAAAAAATTTAAATTTGGGTATGCAGATTTATTACCCTAAGAAAAACTAGTATAGAACACTTTACCGAATTAAAATTAATGCTCTATTGGCTTAGTTATGATCAATTTAAAATTCCAATTTCCTCATCAAATATTAAACTGCAAATTTCGCCTTCCCAAAGTAAGACTTCTTTTTAGTTTTTTATTAACTTTTAGCCCACAAAATGGGAAACTATGTATATCGAAATGCTTTTTGACTTCTCTTTGTCGTTTCAAGGGATCATAATTTGCATCTCCCAGCTGCAATCAGCGGCAATAAGTGCCTCAAAGCGTTTCGCTGCTGGCAAATTTCCTCGAACTCACTGGCCCTTCCTCCAGCGAGTCCTGTAATTCCATTCTACTGCGCTTGCATATCAAATTTTCCAATCCCAATCCCAATCCCAGTCCCAGTCCCAGTGCTCCCTCTTGCTCCCGAGTCCTGATTGTTATGCATTCGCTTGTCGGCACTTTTTTCACAGAGATTGTTCTTCCATGTTGCTGACAACGTCGTTAGATATTCAAGTTTGTCAATTAAAAACATAATCCCCAATCAGAAGCCAATAATACCAGGCTGTTGCCAGACGGAGTCCCTCTGTCCCTCTGTTCCAGGACTCCAGGACTCTCCTTCTCCCATTCCCTTAGCCGCCTGTGGCTGTGCCTCAGATAATCTGGAATAGACTCGCACACCATCAAAAAGTTTGCCTCACTGGAGACACTGAAGCGGCATTGTCATGGCAAAAGTAAATATTATTTTCCGATTTTTTTTTTACTCCAGCTCTCTGTTTTCCCCTCCATCTGTGAGCTTTTTCTCCATGATTTTTGTTACAATTGCTAGCCAGACGGGATCAGAAAAGTGAATATTGGTGGAACCTTGTGGGCGCTGCCGGATAATTGCTTCAATTTCCTGACTTTTCCGGTCCGCCTTTTTACGGATACTTCTTGTTGATCCAATAAAATATGGTTGGAGTGCGGAAAAATAAAAGATAAAGTTTTGATTGAACTTTAAGTGGATTATCATAATTTGTAATTGATCTGAAGTTGTCCTTTGCCCTCTTAATTGGTTTCATCGGAATTTGTAAAATAGCTTGTTGCTTAACTTAAAGATAAATATTTTCTGGCCATTTCTTATTTATTTCAGTTTATCCCTGAGTCGAACAATAACAAAATATTATATACATTTTATTTTTAATGGCAAAACTTTGCCCTTATGCGCATGAAGCGGATGGAAGGCATTGCATCAAAGCATTTACCCTGGTCAAACAGTTTTCAATTACGCTCTTTGATGCAGAATACACTCCATAAAAAGCAACAAAATCACATCCGAGTTTGTTTGGCTTTAGAATGCATTGAATGTTTGAATTTGTTTGCTTACTTGTTTGTTTTTAATTTGCGCGCCGGCAAATATATTCAGAAGCATCCAGAAACGGATGATAGTATCGGGATGTCTATTAGGGGGACTTAAGCCGTGCTATGAATAAAATAATGAGGATTTTGTACGAGTGAGATTTGCATTTGATCGGGGAACACATGAGGTCCATATCCCCTCTATCAATCTAAATCCAGCAAATGCTAAACTTTTACTCTGTCAACCAGTCATTGTGGCAAACACAGTCCGCTCTGTTTTTCCTCATTTTGTTGCTCGGAATTCAGAGAACTCGGAGTCTTTTGATTACTCTTCCTGCCTCAACTTGTCTGCGGTTGGCTTCTGACCATCAGTTTATGCAGAAAACTCCAGCCTTTTACTCTAGTCCTTCTCGGGCATAAATAATCCACCCATTCTTTGCGTAGATAATGCAACTAATTGCAACTTTGCTTATACCTTTCACCGCAGAGATTTGCAAAGGAAATCGCAAGGCATCGCAGAATTAATTTGTCAGCTGACACAACACTTATAAAACCTCGCGGCACTCGGAGCCCGTCAAAATGCGAAACAACGCACAAAATAATCTGATTTGGGTAGAGTGAAAAGTGAAAAGCTTTTAATGGCATTTGTATAAATTAAATGCTATTAAAATTATTTTCATAGCTGCTGCCACTGGCATGGAAGCACACACACACACACACACAAAGAAGGGGAAAAGCGATGGAAAAGCTGTACTGCAAACTATCAGTCTTAAAGTGCCGGCTGGTGGAATGTGGCAGGAAGCTAAATCAACATTTATGCAATTGAAATAATAATAATTTCGCTTGGCGTTTAAATTAAAATGCCAAAACAGCTGACATCAGCTGAAAAGCCATCAGACGGGCTTTAGAGTAGTTAAAGTTAAAGTTCATTATATTGTGTAAAAATTGCAATAAAAGTGTGGGTTTCCAAGGCAACCTAAATAATATTGTAAAGATATATATTTATTAATTGTAACTATTAAGCATTTACCACTTCATTATTTTTACACACTTGATTAATCCCATAAGCTCTTAAATGCCCCATTCAAATAATTGATGATAATTTATTTGGAATTTATTCACATTTCATTTTTAGTGTCAACTGAAATTTGCAGCACTTTGTAAACAATAATTTAATAGAGCTCAACTGGCGTTGAAGCTAACAAAAAATTCAAATAAAATGAATGAAGATTTGTGTTGAGACCAATAAATTTGTCTGCATGTCTAATTTTCACACACACCCGAGTTACACACACTCACACACAAGTATCTGAAGGACCATCACCATAAATTATCCTTATCTACTTCGTCATCGGGACTGCGACGGCGAATTTTACCTTGTGGTCAGCATGTGCGGTCAGCATGTGTAAATTTAACCGCAAACTTTTGTCCGAGTGCAACACATGAGACCCCAAAGGGGGGCGGTGGTGTGATAAAGGGTTGGAGCTGCACTCAAAAACATATATCTTTAGATTGTATGCATTATACATAAAACAATGTATTAGAATCTGTAAATATATCAGCGATATATAGCATTGTTACTGGGAATTACAGAAAGGAAACAGATTGAAACCAAGAGATCATAATTATTAATAAAGTTTTGAAAGCCTTTTTCTCACCCTTTATTTAAAGACTTTAATTTTAAATTGTAATTTAGACTTAACTCGTTGGGAGTTCTTGAGAAATATTGAATAGAATCCAAGCAAACATTATTATTTATTAATCTTATAAAGCATTTCTTTAAACGACAATATTTATTTTTCTAGATAATTAGTTTTAAGCCTTTAATTTGTTTTTTGTGTTGTAGGAAATTGAAGAAAACAAAAAAGGAACACTCCTAAGACCCCTTTCAGTTTGCAATTAAATCATATAATCGAATTATAATAAGATCATAACTTAGCTTAAAATATTCCCATTCCTTAAATCGATATTTTTATATGACAAGGTTTTCAACAAATCTAATATTTAACATGTTCATAGCTAAGCCAAAAAAGGCATTAATTTTGAAAGATGTTATGTTCATTTTAAAAGGAATTTCTCTTTAGAAAACGTTATAGTTTTTTATATACAAGTATTATTATTATATTTAGAGCCTCTTAAGGCTTATTCATTTTTGTTTGGTTTAAACCATCCCAAAACACCGTTAAATTTGCATACGTTCCAATGACCTTTTCAGCAATTATTTCAAGTGTGGGCTTAGAGGATCTAGGCAGGCAATGGCGAATGTCCATATTGTCGAAAGTACAGACGCATTTATCTCTGGAAATGGCGGGGAAGAGAGGGGCCAGAATGCAGTCTCGGGTCATAAATTAAATCAACGGGGGGCTTAAGAGCGAAAGGGTGAAATGGAGTGGACCTGGGCTGGACCTTTGGGGGATTCCCACTGCAATTGCAGTGGAAGGCTGCAGCATCGATGGATAGTTGGCCGAATAAAGATGGAGAGATATATAGATGGATAGATAGACTGTCTGTAGACAAGACAATGGACCTGAGTTCGGTACCATCGTCCATCTCTCCGATTTCCCATTTACCCTTTACCATTTCCACTGGACGGACTACTTACAACACAGAAATGTCAGGAGCAGCAGCAGGAACAGGGACAGGAGCAGGAGCAGGACCAGCTGGCAATCTGTGTGTTGTAGTGCGTAATCCTCTTTTTGCATTGTGAATATGTCTCTCCCCATGGCTTTGAGCTGGGCTTTCAATTCCACTCCAATTAAGATGTATGCCAGGTGAAATGAATTGTTTTGTGTCACTGGTAGTATTTTCAATGCAAATAAGAGTCATTTGCAGGCTAACCCAGCAAAAACAAAACCAAAAAGCATTATTCATTATTAATATATATCACCCCTTACAAGATCTAAGCCGAGAGAGAGAGAGCAAGGGCTGTGGTCCGGTTTACAGGGCTCAGGGTGCGTTAAAACTTTGACACTTGGCCTGACCAACTCAAACGATTTGTTTGGTTGGCCAACATGACCAGGCAACAACAACTTTGGCAACGAGAGGAAAAACCCTTAAAAGCCCCATACACAAACGCTTTGAGGCAGATACTTTAAATGACTGCCAAAGCCTCAAATGGGTGTATAAATCCCCAGCAAAGAACATCAACACAAACAGATTTTCGGGGGCATGGGAACGGAAAAGGGTTTTTGTGTTTTTCTTTTCAATTTTTTCTTTTTTTATTTTGTAAGCCCTAAAAATCCCTCAACTAAATCCGTGTGTAAACTTTAAGGACACTTTGCAGAAGCCTTTGAATATTTAATTCAAACAAAACAAAATTCTATCTTTCTCTTGATATTCCTGGTGTATTTTTTGGCCAAGGAAGAAATCACTTTCATATAAATGATTAAGGTTTAATCAATTTTGGGTCATGGCAAGGAAAACATTTAAATTTGTAGAAAGTTAACAAGAATTTATAATGTGATTCTGGGCATAGTTGAGTAAATAATAGTCATTCGATTTCAATGTAAAGTATGAACTGCTTACATACTTTTCCATAAAGTGGCTAAGGAAATTTGTAAAACATTTTGCACTCAAATTGCTGAAATCCTGAACCCGGCATTAAATCCCAAAATAAGAGCTAGACAATGGGAAAGCTTTAAGAGGACTGGTCACTTAATTTCGAAATTTCAGCATTGTCGGATTGCCAAAGAGGAAAAGGATATGTGTGGTACACACAAACACAATGGGAAAGTTGCTAACAATTTTGATGTTCTTTGTTAGCCAGCAAATGTCGCTGAACACAGAAAAATAAGCGCCGAAAAAAGGGCCAGAAAATGAAATGCATGTGCATTTTAAATGCAATTCATATTAAATGGCAGGAAGTGCAAGAAATGCTCAAATAATTGCAGCTCCAAATGGCCATTTTATAACAAAGGGACTCCAAGGACTCAGTCGTCGTCATCGTCGTCGTTGTCCTTTTGTCTGTATCCATATCCGCATCCGTGCCTGTGTGTCATTCTCGGCGTGCAAATTGAAAGTGCAAATATTAACATTCAAGGCGATGTGCCAGGCACACTTGTGGCTTTTTCGCCTAGCCGTCATGTCCCTGCTGCCACTCAATCAGCAGGACTCGGGATCCAGGAGCAAGACTGATGCGAGCACGACAACAGCTGCTGACAAGGACGAACTAGAGGCCATGGCACATGTGTAGAAGGGCCAAACTTTAATTAAATTGTATATGTTTTTCGGCAAGCCAGGACTGAAATTCCATTTACCTTTCCCATTCCCATTCCTGGTGACCCCTTCGGGGCGCTGCATAAATTTATTAAAGTGATTTTGCTCGCCAAACAAAGCCCTTCCAGAATCCCTTTTCTATTTCCTGGTCCTGATGCTGGTGAAGGTCCCTGGCCAATGTCTTAAATATTAATAATGTCACATGCAAAGCACACACACGCGTCCAGACGGGGTGTGTTTTAGATATACCAACACATAATTGTTTTGAATGCCTCATTAAGTGTTTGAGAACTTAAGCTCAAGTTGCTTTCGGCGTGCGTGTGTGTATGCCAGGAACAGGACCAGGCCAGGACACAGCAGGAGATTATTACGATTATTATTAACTTTAATGAAATTCTGTGGATGTGTGCGCGTGCATGTACACAGTGAGATATTTAAAGCAAAGGAAATATTAACATTTTGACATTAAAATATTATCTCTAAACTTGTAGAACTGAAAAATCACATTTATACAAAAAAATACATTATAAAACAAAAAAATAATCATACAAAACTGTACCTTAACCAATGTAAAATGAACTACTATAGAATTGGAACATATAATATATATATTTATTCTTAAATATCGTTCTAAGTAAGCAAAATCATTATCATTTTGTTACTTTGTAGCCAAATATTTTTATATAAATATATTTCAAACTTTTTTCTTAGAATACCATTTCAATTGAAATTGTTGAAATATTATATGAAGAATACGACTAAAACTGAAATATAAATTTTTGAAATAATTAAAAAAATATTAGTTTATATTTGTTTAGGTTTTCGGTAAGTATTAAGTATTAAAAAGCTGTTGATTGTTTAATTAAAAAAGCTCTTAATTATTATCAAATAACAACATTAAAATGCCTTGTGTTTTTTTTGCAATGTTTTCTTTAGTTGTATTAGAAATTTATTCTGGCTGCCACTCTTTAAAGCCACTTCATGGCAATGTTGACGCTAACGTTGGCCTTCTGTTTCGAATTATCTAACTGGCTGCCATAATTGCCAGCTCCATGTACCTTCTCTTTGCCTCTCTTTCCCTTTTTTCCTCCCATCTCTTTCTATAATTCTTTTATCATGTGTGTGTGTTTTTAGGCAAAGCCAATCATTTGGGCGTTTCATTGTCATTATGTCAATCTTGGCGCCGCCACTCGACGGAGTCACGTGTGTGTGCGTGTGTGCGGGGCATATCCTTCAATTTGTGTGACTGTATTAGTGTGTGGGGGAGTGAGTGAGTGTGTGTGTGTGGAATGATAATGAGACAGTCGTTATCTTTTCCATGCTGTTCTGTTTTTGGTAGTTCATTTCGATGTCGTTAAATACACGTTTCGAGTTAATTGCCTAAGGCAGCAAACGGATGGAATCCAGCCTATATAGTTAAGCCCTAGCTCTATATTCTACTCTTTCCATTTTTATTGTTTTTAATTGCTATTTAGTGCATTGAACTGATTTTTAAAAGCAAGTGAAACTTGGAAGTTGACTTTAAGTTGGGTTCATTTTGATTTTTAATATTTTAAAAACTTTTTAACTAGCAAAAACCTTCTAACGATTAATAATTATAAGCATAAAATATAAATCCTTTTAATTACTATTTACATGCTAAATTTCAACTTGATCAGACAAATATTCGGTTAGCAATAAATATTTTAGTTGCTCTCCTTAGAGCTCCCCATTACCAGCCCCAAAATGTAGGCAATGCTTTTTGTAAAGCCTTACAATTCTTGACTTCTTGGGTCCATGACTTATTTAGCTCTTTTCAAGTACTTTTTAATCATCTTAATTAAACGCCACATTTTATCGAGAGCATTTTAGGGAGAATTTATTCGAAAATATTCACATTCTTCACTAAGTAAGAGTAAAAACAAGACAAAATCGTTACAAAAACCTCACTAAAACCCTACAAAAACCAAACAAGTCGCAAAAGCCAAAGGCAGCAGCATCATAAGAGATGCATATTTCCATTGAAAGTTGCATTCAACTAAATAAAAACCATTGAACAAGAGCCAGAGCTAAAAACCCGAACTGAAGTGAACATCTTTTATGTATAATTTTCGACGAATAATGAAGTTCTTTGCTGTGGCATTGTTCTCACAAGCTTTGAGAAACTTTCTTTCTTTGCATTGCCGCCTAATCACACTGGGCTGGAATTCAAGGCGAACTTTAAATGCTTAAATTTAGGAAAAAGGGTTTCCGGTTGAAAACTCAGCGCCATAATAATAACTCAGGCTGGGCAAATCGCGTGTATTAAATATTTACACTTTAATCTACTCAATGGCTGGAGCAGGAGAGAAGGCAGACAGTCCCCAGTTCTCTCTGGGGAAAGGGATGGAGGGGCGAGAGAATTCCTGTGGCCATAAAAAATAGCAAAATATCAGGGAAATCAGACAATCCGACAGGCCAAGAAGGAGGAGACCGCCAGCCGAGTCTGTCTGTCTGAATGCTAAGAACGTGTTTAGAGCTCAGCGCACAAATATTTTTTACAGAGACTCCTACACTTGCAAATGCGACTGGATTGCGAGAGCTTCTGGCTGGAGGTTATCCTAAAATTGGCAATCGAAACATGTCTGCCACAGGGATTAAAGCCTCAAAGTCCACAAGTCGCCTTTAATTATAGTTTCTTTTTTTTTTTTTGTTGATTGGAAAATCAACAATTTACATACGCCGCAATCATATTAAAAGCTAAACGCCACGAAAACCAGGTTGCATAATAAAATATGAGACATTAATATTCACACCCAAACCACATCGAAGGGGGACGTTTTTGCTGAGGAACTGACCTTTTCTGGGCGACGGCCAGGACGACGTACTTCCTGACGCCTCAAATTATGCCATAAAATGTTGCCCAAGGGATGAATTCATTTGCAAACACACACACACTCTTGCACACACACCCTCACATCCCTATGCAGAGCCATTAAATCACCCAAAAACAATGAGCTCTCGGTCCTGGGTCCCCATCATCCCAATCCTGGCTGGTCTGAGCTGGAGTTTACCTTGCGAAATTAATTTCATTTGAATTAAGCACAGGCAATAATGCCGAAATTATTCACAGACACCCTGACCGACGAGGCCCAGCAGGTCCTGGCCAAATCTGAGGACCATGCAATCAACGCTCGATTCCCGCTCCTTGGAACCAAAATTGTTTACCAGTCAACTCGACAGTTTCCCCCATGCCACATGCCGCATGCCCCATCCCCAGAACCCATTTTGGGGGCTCTTTGTCGATGCTTAAGGGTTGCTGATTGTGTGGTTCAAATGGAGATGGTGGCGAGATTTAGGGGTTTCAGTCTGGCGAGTGTTACGTGGGAGGAAGGCAACGATTTCTGACAGCTAATTGAAAACATTAAATTTTGTTTACCTCAAGGCAGTTTCTGACTTTTCTGGCTTGAACAATTTCATTTATTTCGAATGGGAAACGATGGGGAATATTTGTGAAAATTCATATTTGTTCACAAGTCAAAAGTGGAAAACCTATATGAAACACAAAGCTAGAATTACACATAAAACTAAAAATGTTGAATTTAAATATGAATTATTGAACTATCAAAATTAATATTTAATTATTCAAAAGCTGGGTTATATATACGCATCCTAACTATCAAATATTAGATTATAAGTATGAACATTTAAGTTAAACATTTAACAATGAGCAATACAATATTTCTTAAGCGGGTTGCTGCCTGTTATAGTTTTTGACGTTTATTATTTTGTATTTATATTTTTGTTCAAGTTTGAATATGTTCTTATTTTTCGGTAAAAGTTTATAGATTGTTCAAGATGAAGTTTATTGTTTAAGTATAAATATAAACTGGGAAACTTTTCAATAGTCCAAAAAGCAATAACTATATTGGTTAAAAAATATACAATTCTATTAAATGCTCTACCTATGACGAACCCCTTTTCCCGATCTACTGTTCCTCGAATAAACTTAATTCCTTTTCAGTCTTTGAATATTCAGTAAATGACTTAAAAAAAAGCTAAATAAAATATATATGCTAGATATATAGATATGAATTTTGATGATTTTTGCTGGCTACGCATTTGCAGGCAGCTGTCCAAGCATTTGAACACTTTGCTATCCATTCAGCTGGGCTCTCCTGTCAGTCCTGCTGCCGGGGGTCAGTCGCTCGAATAAAGCGCTGCCCTTGCATATTTAATACCACAAAACGGGCAATATTCCCTGGGGATAAATAATGTGAAATATTTACACGATCTACATACAGACATTTACAAAAACGGACACTTGTGTGGGACATGGTTATATATGTAATAGCAATAATAAAACATTATTGTTGTCTCAACGCTCCCAATGGTATTCTCAGCCCGGAGCAAAAAAAGAAAAATATAACAATTTGTTTTGACAGTTGTTACAATTTTGCTACACTTCTTATTATGATTTTGGATTGCCTTCTGTGTGGGCTAATGAATAAAGTCAAATTAAGACAGGCATAGGAAATAAATTGTTGGTTTACTTAGGGAGAGAAGATAATGTTGTTACTTCTTTTAGAAAGTGTTATTAATTTATTAATTGAATTTAGGAAATA
Organism: Drosophila bunnanda; assembly: GCA_035046265.1. NCBI lineage: Eukaryota > Metazoa > Arthropoda > Insecta > Diptera > Drosophilidae > Drosophila > Drosophila bunnanda. The sequence goes on from JAWNOB010000075.1 coordinate 15,304,052, forward strand.
TTTCATATTATTTGCTGACTTTTTAAGAGTAAAATAATTTCTACCTGCCTTTCACCTTCTCAAGTTCAGTTTGTATTAAAAAGGACTCTCTATATTTTTTGTTCTTTTCCCATATTTTCACCATGAAAAGCCTGTTGTGCCAGCAGCTTTGCCGCCAGGTGGAATTGTTGTTCCGCTCCCTTTGGCAATCGGCTTGGATGAATGGATGCAGGCAAAGGAACAGCAGGCGGCGCCACAGCAATACATCCCAGGGTCCTTTACATGTGAACATTTTTCGCCTCAAGTTGATTGCATTTTTCAGGCGGCAAGAAAGAAGAAGGCAGAGATGGGGAAGCTTGTCAACTCTCCCGCACATAAGGAAAACAATCCGTTTGGCGTAAGCTTTTGTATGCATCGCACGTTCGTTTTTGGTTGATTTCTTGCATTTCTCATAGCTGTGGGGATCGACTCTGCTCAGGCACTCCTCACTCCGCACTTCGCACTCCGAGGACATGCTCCTTGGTCCTCCACACTCTGCATTTATAAATCCCGGCATCGCGGGTCAATTTCATGCAACAGCGACAGCGAACCTGGACGACCTGCAGAAGGACACTGGGAGAACAGTGTGATAAGGTTCAAGGACAAGGCGAATTTTCTTTTCTAGTTTAGCATTTCTTCCAGGAATAATATGTAGCTCAAGAAATTATAAGAGATTTAAAGACTTCAGTGTCTTTACTGTAAAGCTATTTCTTAACTTAATTTATATGAAATGTAGTTGTATGTTAAAGAGAATAAAAAATATATATATATCTTAGCTTCATAAGCTTCTTAAAAACAAAAACATATTTCATTTCCTATGCTAAAATATAAATTGAAATTAATATTTTCAGTGCCTTTGCAGAAACCTGGACAACGGCACGTATGCGCGTTTTTCTTCATGCCACTCAGCCTCACCTCTCACCTTTCACCTCTCACCCTTCACCCTTCGTCCTTCGTCCTACGTCCTTCCTTTGCCTTAGCTCGCTTTCTGGACGAAGTGGGCGTGGCGTCTGGCAGCACGTAATTGATTGTTCAATCTGTTCCAGATCAAACGAAGTTGCAAGCTCCGAAGAGCGAAATTTCTGCGCGTATCTAAAAAAAAATTCCTAAAGCCACCTCGTAGCAGCCTCAAATGAACTGTGAGCTGTTCGGGGCCACTCAGTTGATTGAGTCACCTTTCCCTTTTTCCTTTCCCTGTGCTTGCAACTTCATTTTCCGCCAGGTGCAAATGAGCTGCTTTAAGTGGCGGCGAAAACCTCGCCGTAAAGAGTTTACAATTGAATCGGTGTGTGTTTTCCTGGTCTTTAATGATGTTTGACCGGCACCAAAGCCCCTGCTCATTGGTATGCATAGATTGTTTCAAATTATTGTCCTCCTCGGATGCTTAAAAGCCAGCCCGACAGCCATTCCACCACTGCAGCTGTCACTGATTGCTCACTAAATCAGCCCTTCGATGGCTGACATTTGTTTGCAAATTGAACTTTGAGACTCTTGTGCCAAATCACAATCGCCTCACGGAGGCTTTCGGGCCAACTGGCAACTGGCCAGCGCAAATACTCGAGAATATCTTTATTTCCCAGCCAAACAGATGGCAATCGTTGCATTTGGAGGCTATTAGCTCATAAATAAAACTTCAACGAGCCATTTGCTTAATGCTGATGAGCATAGCTTTGTTGTGGCGAATTATTGGACTTTTAAGGATATTTAATGAAAGCTATATTAATTTAATTTCTTTTACAGAGCTCTTTGAAATGTTTTAAATCTAAATCTATACTACAATATTTAACCTTCTGTTCAAGCTAAGATAATTCACTTAAATTCATATTAAAGTGTAATGAATTAAAATCTCCATCAAATTTGATAGCCTTACATTGTATTATTCTTTACTATTTAAATTATAATTATATATATGTTATTACATATATTTTTATTAATTCCCGAAAAACAATTTTGTGTAACCTTTGGTAATTCTCAGTTTTAATGCCATAAAGACGAAACGGATGAAACGTTCCAGAGTCAAATCGAATTCATTCGATTACGTTTCATTATTCATGAGTGGAAGCTCTGTGATATTTTCAGGATTTGTTCCACAATGAATATGCATGTAAGTCTCTGTGTCTCTCCCTCCAGACTATTTGTATTCCCACATTTTTTGTGTTGTTTTTTCAGGGCAATCTTTTTGCCTTTTTTTGCGTTGATTGTCCATTGGGCATTCATTGGATTTTTGTATGTGATTTCTCTGTTACTGTGGCTGAAGAGCCGGTGCTCCCATGTCAAAATTTTGGACAGTTTGTCACTTTAATTGAATTTCCATGCAGAGCCAAACGAGCCAAATAAAAAGTTCCATAGTTTGTTCATGCGATTTATGGCAAATAGTAGGAGAAGAGCCTGAACTTTTGCATAAATTTTCATATGGAAAAATGTTTAATTCAGCCCATATGGTTGTGTATGTGTTTGTGTGGCAAATGCAAAACATGTCTCTTTGCCAGATGCTGTAACACACACATTTACAATTCGATACAATAGTTAAGAGGGTCCACTGAAAGGAAATCTTTGAAGCTCAAGAAAAGCCTCTTGAAAATAAAGATTGAGAAACGGAAAACCAGGGAATGATACATTTTATGAGCTAATCATTTTTTGCAAAGAATTAATCAATTAAATATACAATATACATTATCTTTTCTCTAAATAATAAATGTTTCCTTGATAATATTATATATATTTATTAAATATTGTAATGCATATTATTTATGCTAGCAAAAAATATTTAAAAATAAATCTCTGCTTTCCAAATAACTATCTCGGTTTTCTGTAATCAACACGATAATTTTTATACTTTTATACCAACGAATAAGGGTCAATTTTCAACATTTATATATATAATTAAGGAAATATTATATATTATATATATGTTTTGAGTTTCTTTATCTAAAATCCACCTAAAATTATTTACTTATTATTTTTTGTATTAGTTATTGTTTTAAAGTAACTAATTTTGTCACTGTTGCTGAGTACATGGTAACCATTGGCACAATTCACGCTTCTTAGACTTTGCGGTGACGATTTCCGCCTTTCACCTGATTGTTGCTCGCTACAGCTTCCCATCCAGCCCCCGTTGGAGCCCCTCTTAACCCCCTTTTAAGGCCGCTTTTCAACCCCCCCGTTCCACCCACTCGCTCGTTACCTCAAAAGCCGCTAACAATGCTGTGTGAAATTTCCTTCGCAGCTCGCGGCATTGTAACGCACATCCTTCCGAGGTTGGAATGCCTGGGTCCTTGTTCCTGTTCACGTTGCCGTTGCTGTGCCGGCAGAATGCTTCATAAGCTATGCAAAGCATCTAACGCCTGATATCAGCGCCAGAGTATCTGATGCTGGTGTGATGCTGTTGTTTTGATTGAAAGCATCTCGCAGCGGTGGCGAAAGTATTTCATATCTAATAAGGGAAATCACTGGAGCGAAAAACCACAAACTATACAATAGATGTTGACAAATATCATTTTAACCTTTAACTTTGCACAATTCACGGGGGACACACTTGAGATACTTTTCGAGTCATTAATGGGCAAGTTTATCTTCAATTTAAAAAACTTTTCACAGACTTTTGGACTTCTCAAAGTCACAAGTCTGGTTGCCATTCACTTTCAATTTGCATGGATATGGCAGAAAAATGTTGATGATGATTTCACCGGAAGGAGACATTTTTTATTGACAAGGAAATGCTTTCTTCGGAAGGCAAACCAACGGCGGATGTAGTCAACTGTTTCCTCTTCCATTCCATTCTGACCTCACCCGAAACGGCGGCATAAAATGTATGAAAAATGTTATTGCCATCATTCAGAGCTGGGAAGCGCAAGTTAAATTGAAGAACAAAAGTGTCCTGGCTTAATCGTAGATGGCCAGAGAATGGCCGAAGAAAACTCATTTTGCCACACAAATTGTCGCCTTAACACCTTGTAAATTATGACAAAGGCTCAAACTTCGGACAGGACATAAAAAAAAAGGAAGCCGGCCTGCACTTCTGGAGCAATGCTCACAGATACTCAAAGTAACCACAGGCAAACACTCATAAACACTTTATGACAGTGCCGCAACGGGTCAGGTAAGGGTAAGGAGTTAAGGGCTCCGGGCCTTGGATTCTAGATTCTGGATTCTGGTTTCTGGATTCTGGGGGAAAATCGGGTGGCACAGGGGTTCAGTCCGTTTCAAGTCCACTGCTCACACTGGGGAAATCAAACGAACATGGGACCGTATCGAAACCGAATGAGAGTATCCCCTTCCGCCCGAAAATCCCTGATGTGCTGTCCCCCAACGGGAGCAACGGAGAAGTGACAATGAAATCAAACCGAGAGCTGGTCGAACTGTGGGAGATCCATCTGTCTATCTGTGCATAAGAGTGTGTGTCATGCTGCGGGCTGTTGCCCAAGCAAAGACCAAAGCGAAATAGTTTGATATATTCGGAAGTTGATACTGGGGATACCCTATCTTGAAAAGACAATTCAATTTTACAAATTTAAAAAGCATTCGCCCTTCTATTTTTATTAAATATGGGAAATCAATTATGATATGAAACTTTTCTTTAATATATCTGCGTTCTGTAATAATTTATTAAACCAAAATAAAGCAAAAAACACTTTCAAAATAATATCAAAATAAGTGTAAATGGATACAATGCCGGTACTACAAAATATAATAACATTGTTTATGGTGTTTTAAAACCTGAACCCATGTTTTTAGAACCCCAAAAAGGTGACAAAAGTTGGTCAATAAATTCTATAAAATACAAAATTTCAAAACCAATTTAATTTCAATCATTCATTAAATTTGGTACCATTATTAAGGTATTTAAGCCTCAGTAATTAGCCCTTTAGGTTACCTTTATTTTAAAGGAAGTTTGCCAAAACAGATGCCCAAAAATAAACATTGGATATTTAAAAAATTGCAAGTTAAATAATAAAAATAATAATAAATTCAAAATAAGCGCATAACTACTTAAGAAAATCGCTTAAATTGTATTAAAGTTTGATGCAAAATGCTAAAGATACTATGCATATTTCTAAAAATATTAAATTTTTAATGTCGGCATAAGCTGATTAAATCATTCTCTCTTCTCGTAAAAAAAAGAATAGTAAGTATTCCCGATGTTAGGGTATTAACTGGACCCACAGTTAGATAGATTGAGAAAGAGCTAGGAGCCGGAGGCAAAACCACAGCACCAAGTTCGGTCCTCGCCCCTGCGATTGCCTCACGCACGAGTGTCTTCATTGTGGGCCAATTTGTGGACCATCATCAAGTGAGAAATTTCCAATTTCCGAAATGTTCAATTGGCCAGCAAAACGGCCCGCAGCCACGGGGCCAAGGCAGCCCTGTTTGGGCCGCCTTTCCTACTTTAGCCTCAAGCCCTAAAACCCACCTAGTCTCTTCTGTTTGTATTTACATTTAGCGAGGTATTTTTATCAGTTGCCATTCGCCAGATGCTTTGTATCTTCGATCAGGTAAATATATATATATATTGATTCTAGTGCAGCTTCACAACTATTTCCAAGTGCTTAGTATTTTTGTGTGGGGAATTTGCTAGATTTTCGTTTGTTTTGCTTGCCCTGCACAATTTCTCATGCGGTTCAATTACTTGCCGTTGCCGTATCCGTTTGGCTTTGCCTTTTAATTGTCCTGCTCCGTTGGTCCTGGGGGCGCCATTGTCAGGAGAGCCTGGCATTTGGCATGTAACTTTTGACCTTCGCCCGGCATCATCGTTTTTCGTCTAAATAATGCAAATTGGTTTGGGGCGTGGGTGTCGCATGAGCTGCGGCGCTGTGTTTTGCATTGAGCTTCATTTGAATAATTGAATGTTGAGCCCCGAAATTAGAGGGTGCCGCCTGGCAGGGAGCCTATAATAATGTCCTTGAATATTATCCAGCACATAATTACATTCCATGAGCCATTCCCGCCGCTATTTTCTATTTGGTAATTGAAAAATTGCAAGGCCATCTTACAGGGTACTGATAGTATTATAATGGAATTTTAATGGTCTTCTTTAGGTATAAAATTCTGTCATTTAAAATTAGACTTTAATTTTAGGAATATATGAGGGTGCTATGGAAATAAATAGGCACCTTAAAATCCTTAAAATGGTGTCAAAACTAAGGCTACAAAATGGTAAAAAACAAATCACTGAATTTGGCACCTAAGAAATTGTATTAAAAAATATGTATATTTATTTTTTAATGTTCTAAAGACCTAATTAATTTAGTTGCTCTAATTTCTGTAATGATAAATAAGCTTTAATTTGTAAGCAATGCAAGTTTTGTAAGTATTTCTTTAATAATACAATCAAAACTTATAATTTCTTTGCAACATTGGTGTTATAAAATTGTTAATTAATTAAATTTTATGCTATAAAAATATATTCTCAACCATTAATGCATTAAGTCATCAATTCCTAATGTTTAGCTTGATAAATGCTGCTTTTTTCCACCCCCTTAATTGCAATTTGCGTAGCCTCTGCTGAGCATTTAATGAAAATTATTATCAACGCTCTTTTTAACTTAAATGACAATTATTGTCGGATGGAGAATACTTCAAAAAACTTCAAACACACACACACACACCGGTCCAACAAGTGTTAGTCCTTGAATTTCTACACAGGAGCGACGACACCGTCCCCCGTCATGAATTTCATCCTCATCAACGGCGACAAAGTCAACGACCCTTACTTTGGTTTAAAAAAAAAAAATATATGCGAGCAGCGTCAACAGTATTTATTTTTATTGACATTTTGTTATCCACCCGACCCACCGACAAAAAAAAAAAGAAATAATAATAATAAAAAAAAGAGCTTGAAAAAAGCGCGGAAAGCACAACCGCTTGGGGAAAGCGGGAAAACCTCTCAGAGCAAAACCAAGGCAAGCGATTTACGTGACGAGACCGCGGCGGCCATTTAATGCCGTCACCGCCTCCCCCTCCATTTCCACATTTTCCGGCCAGCCAAAAGAGAAACGGAAAAACGCGGTGAGCACAAAGAAAAACGCCATTTTCCATGTTGGTCATAATGAATGCGTAAAAGTTTATTGCGCCAGCAGGGTGTGGGAAATGCAAGGGAATGGAAAATCAAGGGTAGGGGGGGTTGGTGAAAATGTGGGCGAGAGTGGAAAAGGAAGTGCCAAAGGAGCCGCGGGACAGGTGTGAGTGCCCAGCACAAACACACGAAATGATTTATTTTTGTCAAGCGACTTAAAGGCGGCGACAGGCCCGGTCAATCAGCTCAAGTTAAGTGATGGAATCGCGGCGAGTTTCCCTGGAAATGCGGAAATACCTTCGGATGGATGGACACTGACTGATCGGGAAATGCCGACTACTGCCCCTAATGGACTCTGAGTGGTTCTAAAGCCAATGGAACTGAGTATCTGATTTCATAGCTTTTAAATGGAAGATTGTCGTTGTAATTTTAAGACGCTTAAGTTTAATATATATATTTTTAAGGGTTTACTTCCCCTCTCAATAGAATGGTAGTTTTTATTTTAAACTTAATATTTGTAGCTTTCTTCGGAAAGTATAGTATAATTTTAACTGAATTATTTAAATGACTTTGTAAGCTTTTAAGCTCTTTAAAGGAGAAAAAGTAATTTGATATAAATTTTTTGAAATCATGAAAGAAGAAGGAAAATTGCATAAAATAACATTTTAAATAGTAATATATATTAATACTAGAAATAGTAATATATGGTAAAATAAGACATAAGGCAGATAATTATACGAGTTAAGTTTCATTGCATTTTGCTTGAATTTAGTTTTTTTTTCCCATTGGAATCATCAATTTACAACCCGCAAAAAAAGGTAAACAAAGTCAGCCGTCCCACATTCCACATGTCAAAATTTGCAACCTAAAGAGTGGATCGTATTCTATTCTGCCTCTTTCACTCTTAAGCTCAACTCTTGAAAACAAACGAAGTAACGGCACACATAAATACTCAAGGGCAATAGGAGAAAAATGTTGCGTGGGTCCAGCATAGTTAAAGGAAAGAAGAAAATAGTTTTGTTTCACTCACCCCTTTACTTTGCTTATTGCTGCGATCCGAATGACGAATTTGAGGATGAAAGCGCATCGAAAAAGAGATAAAACCTACCTTTTAATTGCACTCCTTACTCTCCATGTCTCCGCACAGCTCCGCACAACAAATTAACCAGCTAAAAACACCAATGTTTGTTCTGGGGCTATTTCAGTTCTTTTCCGCCCTTAATTAACACTTTTCAATTCGTTTTCACTTCACTATTACTTTAAACACCTGCTACTGTTTTTCCGGCTTAGGTTTTTCGCGTTTTTCAACATTTATTTTTTCAGCGATCGCCATGCGTGCAGCCGTTTTCGTTTCGTTTTTCCTTCTGCCGTTTTTTCGTCTGTTATGTTACTCTCCTGTAACTTAACAGCGCCATGTTAGTCTTACATTTTACATCCTACGCGTGTGGGTCACACTTTTCACTTTAACAGATCCATGGGGTAGAATTCTCGCCTTTGGGGTAGAATTCCCATGTATGAAGTAAGATAAGTTAACAGATCTGCTCTCCTCAAGAGAGGAAAGATGTAAGTTAACATAGATCGCCTGGCATTGTTTAGTGATCTGATTTCCGATGGCCGGCGGAAGAGGGCGCTCTGCTATCATGGAAGGTGGTGATGTGGTGGAGGGAGGGCGATGCGGGGATGACCTGGACTAGAAGCACGAACAAATTTATTTATGATAAAAAATTAAATACTAAATAAATAATTAATAAATAAGTATGAAAGTATGTTGAAAATTATAATTTTCTCTTATTTTACCAAACGTTTCCATAGCAATCTTTAAAATACTCATAACTAAGCCAAAAAAGCATTAATTTTAATTCAGACACCTTTTCAATGCTAGGTTTTAACTGGTTAATATATCTGTATACTCAATTTAAAATTTATCAAAATTAAAATTTTTTTGACAATTTTAACGATGTTACCCCTTAAAAAAATTTGAAAAAAATGTACAATTTTTGTTTTGTGCCTATAAAGGCTAGATCGACTCGTCTATTGATGCTGATCAACAATATATATGATTTATAGGGTCGGAAATGACTCCTTCACTTGAAGAGTGTTGACTAACTTTCACGTATATCACACTACGATCCATATTTTCTAGCATTTCACCTTAAAATAATTAAAGAGTGTAATTGTTTGTTGTTTAATAGTTTCTATCACTGTTTGTATGGTTATATTTTGATTCAAAAAATTGTTAAGACCTACCGGAAGATCTCTTAACTTAAATTATCCCAATTTTCATTAAGGTTATAGGTCTCCTTTATCTCATCCACACCATTTATTATCTTATATTACCTATCATATTAACTATTCTTTTTTTAAACCCCTAAAAAACAAAACAAATAAGCAAGTAAGGAATTTTTAAATATTTTCAGTAAACCCCTCCCTTGTACCCCTGCAAAATTCCTGGAAGAAAGCCTTCAATCATTTGTTTCAAGTAGTTTCCCATAGACCTCCTCCATCCTCGTTGATTACATAGTTCCGTTGATGGAACTTTAATTTTGTATGTCTATGCCGAGTGTTGGCGGTCCTTCTGCTCTTGGCCATAAAACATAACCCAACGTTTGGCGATAACCATAAAATGGGCTTCCCTTTTCGCCGCTTTTCCTTTGGGGGCTTTGCCTTCGCCTCGGACGGGCGGCTTCCTTTTCCGCTTTCTTTTCCTTCTTTTTTTATTGTTGTTTGATTTTGGCATAAAGGACGGATTTGGCAGCAAACGTTATGCATTTGGTTTTGGTTCGGTTTCGGTTTTGGGTTTTTCCTATGGGGGGTGTGAGGGGTATTAGTAGGATTTGGCCCAGGGATTGCTGTTGTTCGGTTTGTTTTTCGGGTTTGCTGCTCTCCAGGCGTTTATCGTTTTCCTTACCGACCCTGCCTCGATTTGCATGTCGAAGTGCGAAGAAGGAAAGCCGGTGGCAAAAAGCATGTTTTGCCCTCTCAACGAGTGCCAGATTACGCATACGCATTGTGTGCTGCCATTGTATTACATTGTGTTATGTTTGTTTGGACAAATTATGCAAATCGCAGGGCCCCAAAGGCAAACGAAGGGAAATATACAATACACAAGTGGCAAGAAGCATTCCAAGCAGGATATCTTTTCACTGTTCTTCACTTTTTTGGGGTTACCTAAAAACAGCGATTTCCTGGACACTTCTCTGAGGCGATTTCATTAAAAACACGCCCACATTTTTATGACTTAATTTGGTTTGCGTGTCGCCCGCATTTCCCCCCATAAACAGCTTCACACAATAAACTTGTTGACATTGCGCTGTGGCCCGAAAAAGTCAAACAACACTTCATTAGCAGCCGCATTTGTATTTGTTTATAACTTAATCTACCCAAAATGTCAACACGAAGCGCGCCAGGGAAATTTCAATGAGTCCTGGTCACGCACAGGACAAGAAAATTGGTTGGCCCTGGCGGGGAGTATCCGTTTATTAATAGGAAATGTTTTTAGACAATGTTCATCACATCTATGGGGCTTCCTTGGATTTCATTTTAAAGCCGATCGTGGATTCCGTTTAACCTGGAGGCATCGTTGGGGTCATAAAACTCAGCCAGCAGATATATGTATATATGGGTGATATATGAGGACGACAACACGGCAGTTTATTGCAGGTACGTGTCTTGAATTATTGTCAACACTTTGCCAGGTTGGAGATTAACAAACGTTCACGTTCACGCCTGACGTTTGACTGCCTCCTGCCCGTGTCCTTGCCGGCGCATTTTCCTATTTCTAGCCGTAGTGCCCTCCACGAGGTTGCCTCGAAAAATTGATGAGCGTGTAAACATGTGTCTGTGCGCCTTTATTTATGGATTTCCATAACAATCCAGCGCAACATATGTGTCTGGAGCCGTTGATTGAAGCACTTGCCTGCCACTCGGCAGGATGTTTGTCTAGCTGTTAAGTGTGTATAAACTGGGTCAGACCGCGTTCACTTGGTCCTTTGGTTGGGTAATTTCTTAAAGTAAAGCCCAGGGAACTGGCTAAGGGATCCAGGGCTAAAGTGTTACGTGTTCTTTGGCATTGGGGTCAGGAGTTTGTTTACCTGTCGCTCGTCTTCTGGCTTTACCAACTTGGTTTGGTCTTTAAAGTTAAGTTATTTGATTCAGTTTATTTTTGGGTTTGGTTTTAAAAGAAATTTAACTTTCCTCGCTCTTTAAGAAGTCTTCAATCCACTTCAAGTAGCTTTAGTAGGTATTTAAATTTACAATCCAACCATTCAACTTATCCATCCCAAAAAGATTCTTCAATTATAATTTATTTGTAAACCTCTAGGTTTAATCTGCCTTCCTCTAAAATTTGATCCTTTGAGACGGACAATTCCTTAAAAAAATATTTATATATTTATTTATTAAGTAAGCAGAATACTTAGACATTTGTATAAATATAACTGATAGTTATTTGTCTCGTATTGTTATTATGTTAGTCTCATGTTATTAACAAAGTAATGCTTATTTTACTCTCTCAATTTTAGCTTTTAAATAATGATTCTGATTCCTCTGATTAATTAATACCAATTTAATTCCCCACATTCGCTCTTAATTAACGTTCCCTTACGAAATAAAAGAATTAAATGAAATTTTAAATAACATTTATGTCACTGCCCCCGCACAGCAGTCACATTTAACGCAAGATACATTTTTTCTTGGCGGTTCTTGAAAAGTTATTCCCACCTCTTTTCTGTGCGACTTCCGGGCCAAAGTTTTTTATGCTTGACTTGGCATAGTCTGTGTGGAATTAACATGGCCCGGGTCCGTTGTCAACACGGCAAATGGCTTGGGTTCAGGTGTCAAAATTGTTTTGGGGTGAAAGTCTGTGGCTGCTTTTACGGCCACGCTTATTTTTGTAGAGCATTTCAGGTGCAGGCTTGAGATGTGCCGCAAAGCCCAACCCACTCCCTGACAGTGTCTTGCACAGAGACAATTTTAAACAGTCTTTAAAATATATAAACTTATACAATTACAGAATTTTTCCTAAGGTTTCTCTTTTTTTTTTTAATATATATATATATATATGATAACATTTTTCTATAAAATGTAGTTCAAGTTAATTTTTCTAAGTGCTGCTTCCTTTGGCTAAGTGGTGCAGGGCGATGACGATGTCGCTTTGGATGGAAAAGTTCTGTGTTGCAACAAAAGCATAACTGAAGGCAAAGGAAAATATGGTGGGAATTTTTTTAACGCTTCCAAGTTTGCACGTCGACGACAGCTTGCCAAAGGTATGGAGGGGAGGGGAGGGGCGTAGGGGATAGCGTAAACTATTACATAACACGCATTATACAAAAGGTGCCGCCAGGATGGCAGGTTGGTCGGAAGGCGTTGTGCCCAGGGAGAAAAATGCATAAAAAGCGCATTTTATTATTTCACTCGAAACTTGTTTACGCAGTACTCCTTTCTCACTCCCCGCACCTCTCCTTCATTATGATGTAATATGGTTTTAACATTATTTTTATTATAAATCAACAAAATGCACTCAACGCGAGTTTCCCGGTTGACGCCGCGCCACCAACTTTTAGCCCCCAAGTGGCGGCAGTGAAAGTCCAGAGAAAAGTGCATGGGAAAAGGAAAAGCGAGCCAGTGGGAAAGCATGAAAAGAGGGAAAGCCAAATTGGACTGTGATTTATTTAATGCTATTCTAGTTATGGGTTAAAGGATGCGGCTACAAGGGAAATATCAAGAGTATTGAAGGTTTTTTTTACTTTTATGGAAAAGTAGCAAAGTATTTGAATAATAACTTTAATTGGGAAAGTATCCTTAAAGCAAATCTTACTTCTTTTTTGAATTTACTTTAAAAACCATTAATACAAACTAGGTATATTCTAATGTCTCCTCAAACTTCCTCACTGTGAATTTTCATTCATTTTTATTTTTCGTTGAAAAACTATCCCGTTAAATGGCTTTTCCCACCGCTTGACAGTGGCGTGAAAGCACCGGATTCACATTTATCTTTCGGCTATGCGAAACAACAAATGTCACAACTGTCTGTCAAGTCAACTGCACACCAAATGGAATATCTCCGGGGCACAGGACATAACAGGACGCAGCTGCAATTTGCCCGTCTATGCTAGTCCTGCTCCTGCTCCTGCTGCTGCTACATTTCAAGGATAAAAGCCATGCCACGTTTTTGCCGCTTCACACTTATTAATATTTTTCCGAGAATGTCAGCGAAATTTGTCAACTTCAATGGCAATGCAGGGAAAATGTCTCAAGATGGCAAAAGTGAAAGTCCCGGCGAAATGAAAGTGAAGATGTGTGCTCATTAATTGTCTGAATTGCAGGAAATTGACAAAAATCAATCGAATGGAAAGAAAAAATTAGGTACACTAAAAAAAATAGTGATTAAATATAAATTTAATCAATTAACTGGTGAAAAATCTATAAAAACCTTGCGACTAATATTATTTAAATAAATTACGGGCCAAGGGTTTCAAAACTGAATACATTTTATAAGAATACTTTATAATGATTACAAATTATTGAAAAAGTTTTTTAATATTAAGAAATATAAACATTATTATCAGAAGTAAACGCTTAAAAAGGATTAACTTTGTTTTTAAATTATTCATTTAAATAATTCTCTACGAATTGGAGTTAAAATTTTAAAATGATGAATTATGTTGTGTACGCATTGATAGGAGGTCTACATGTTTTTGATTTTAAAAAATATTTTTCCTGAGAAAACTGTTAAATCTAAAATTTTAAGAATTTGTATACATTTTATAGTAACATTGAAGAATATTAAGACTTATTTTCTTTTTAAAAATATCTAAAGTTAAAGCTGTAACAGTTGATCTCCCGAGACCCCTCCCCAAGCATGCGCCTTGCGTTAAGAAATCTATCTCTAAGGTAAATGGTCGGATAAAAATGTTGAATATATTAATCCAACTGGTTTAAAAACATTTCTTTCAGTGCAATTCCCCCATACCAAGATAATTGAGTTCACAGTGTCAGAGTCGTCGACATCATCAAGGTGAGAGCTTTCGCATGCTGATTAATGCGTCTTGTCATAATATTCACCGATTGTGTGTGCTCTGCATTTTGAATAAGACGCATCGGCATTGGCAGGACCCCATTATCCTTACACTTCTTGCATTGCAATTTCCTGTCCTTAGCTTCGGCGATTTGCATGCTGATCTCATTAGCACAAAACAAGTTCATCTGCCGCTCCCGGGGAAAGCAACTGGGCAGAGTGCCGCAGTGCATCATTTGCATGCAAATGTCGTTGGTAGGCCACTTCCCCTGGTAGGGTCTCCTTGCCTTCCAGGATCCGAGCTTCCCAGCTTCCACTACCCCTCCCTGGTGCCACGATTTCAGCTGGTTGTTCATTTTGCTCTTTGGCTCGCCTTTGTTGTGGTTTTGTCCTGGACTTGGCTTCTCCCTGCAGCTGGGGAAAAGGGAAAGCCGGACTTGGCTCTAGGGCTGACTGGGCTCATAAAGCAGAGCCACAGTTGCAACTGCCGTTGACACTTTAGCCAATATTCAGTGCACGCAAAAAAAAAATGGGAGGAAGGAGGAGAAGGATCTAGGAAGTGGCCTTTATGAAAAGTTTTCTTTTTGCCATTCGGAAAACTTCTTGTTTGGCAATTGTGTTGGCCAACGGCGCTGTCGTTGTCGTTGTCGTTGTCGCTGTCGGTTTTTATTGCCCTGCAAACGTGCTCTTTACCCACTCATTATGGACAGTTTAGTTGCACTTTTAGTGTGCTTCCCAAATGGGAAATGAGCTAGCACATTACTTAAATTCCTTTGCCCTAAAATAAAACAGCTTTGTTTATATTTTTTCACTTCAGATGTATATACGTTTAACTCCATTAATGGAACTATTCAAAATCAAAGTGTTTTCATTGCTGAAAATTGAGTAGCAAAGGTAGTTTCTTTATATTTATTATCACAGAAATTTCCAGATTATTTTAATAATTTGGTAGGTATGCTCCATAATGAAAATATTAACTTTCGCCCCAATTTTCTTCATCAAAAAGAGCTATTTTACCTTTAAAAAACTTCTTTATTCCCAACATTTCTTGCATCAAGGCAATCCGCTTACAAAAAAGCACAGAAAGTTCAAAGAATTTTCTGAAAACTACGACTCCTGGTTCTGGCCACTTAAAGACCAAATAAATAATGGCAAAGGTTGGTAGGTAGCTAAAGCATCCGAAAGCATCCAAGCCCATTAAAGCAATGCGCTCCAACGCTTTTCCCAAGTACAATTAAGGATCTCAGCGAACGCCAAAAGCCATACGCCAAAAAATTATATATATATATATATATATATTGTGGCCAGGAAACAATAAACAAAAAAAAGTGGGCCGAAAGGAAGATGAAGGAACAACCTTTACAGCTGTAAACAGGTCCAAGACCTGGGCCCAAGGCCAAGTCTGTTGGGGGGGAAAAATAAACAAAAATGTAATTTGCGCCACTTAGCAGCCAACGAATGGACAGTGCCATTAATAATTCCATTTTTTCGGGTATTACCGCGGTGGCACAGATAATAAGGAAATATGACTTTGACCGCAAAACAAAAAAATAAATGTGAAATTAAAAACCTTCAAAAAAAATATGAAACTGAAAACGTAGCAGGATATTAAAGTGAGCCAGCAGGAGTTGGGATTTGCTAAGAATTTAAGTGGAAAAGGAAATGGAAACAAGTTAAATAATAATAAATAATAACTAAAAGAATATTGAGATATAATTAATAAATAAATATATCATACAAAAATATAATAAATTTATATATATGAATGTAGAAATTGTTTAATATAAATAACATGAAAAGACAGTCAAAGATTTCTTTGAAAAACTAAGGGAAATATTTTTCAAATTCATAAAAAAAAAATATTTTCTGGGCTTAATATTAATATTTTAAGTATTTGGAACGGGCTGCAATTAATTTTTATGAAAAATTTGATAACAGTCTAAATAAAACTTTAAAAAATAAAACTAATAAAAATGCAATTCTAATAAAACTTAAGAAAAATAACGACACAGTATCCTAATATTTTAAGCGTCTTTAAAGTGTGTTATTTATTTATTATTAATCACTTTATTATAATTTTATAAACTATATTTTTTACGCAAGAAACCAAAATCCAAAAAACTCTTTGGTATTTTTGGCTTATTGAAAATCCAATTAAGGTGACAAACTGTCTGAATTTATGACATGGGAAACGCAAAATCCCCAAAGGACAAAAGGAGTTTGAGTGGGATTGAGACACATACAAACGTATGTACATATATTCGGGGACGACCCTCATTTGCCTGATATCCTTTATGCATATTCATGGGCAAAAAAAGGGCGTGGGTCATGAATTATGAAATGTAATTGAATGAAATTGAATAATGACGGTGGCCGGTGTCAGTTGACAAGAAAAGTGAAATGCCAATGAGCGATTTATGGGCCAATTTCGATACGATTTTGACAGCCGCAAAATGTCAAAGCCAAGCGAATGAATAATGCAAGGATGTCCTTTACCTCCCCCATGTACGTATATATAAAGCGAGTCCAAGGGAATGCCATTTCCATTTTGGCTTACTTTTTGAGTACAATATCAGCAGGAACCTCAATGCATTGGTGGTTACTCATATTACTGGTGCACGACGCCACCGAAGGATTCCTCCAGGAGCACGACCTAGTGCTGGAGTCGTCGGATTATGGGGCCGTGGTAGAGCCGCTGCGCACTTCGCTGCTGCAAAGCCACTTCCTGCTGGAGTTCGCTATCCGCCACAAGCACATCCCCCGACTGACCCTCTTCACGTGCCAGGAGCCACCAGCGTCGCAGACACCGCTGGCCAAGGACCATGCCGAACTCCTTGGCGTCGCCTTCGCGGCCAAGAATGTGCAGCTGATTAAGAACCTCTACCAGAACGAGCTCTTTGTGCGGATTGTGCAGCTGGATGAGCTGGCTCAATTGACGGCGCAACCAGGAGGAGGAGCCGGAGGGCGACGCCCAGGCAGCGGGCCATCCGGAGGATTCAGCCAGACGCCCAGCCAGGCGCAGAGTCTCGCCGAGTGGTTGGACTCAGTGCTGCAGATGGAGGCCTTCAGGCAAATTGCTGTCGTGGATCTGGCATGCGGCTCCCTCAGCCGACGGTTTCTGGAGTTGGTAAGAGAGTTGGGGAGGAAATGCGGTGAGAGTGGGTGGAAGGACCTCTCGGTCTCACACTCGCGGAAAACAGCAAGTACATTTGGTATATCAATTGAGTGAGAAGAGTAAAATGTCTGGTATAAAAAGGAAGTACATATTTCCTTATTTTGAAAGTGATTTTTTTTTAGTAATTAAAAATTGTCTCTATTGCCACTCCCTGTCTATACCTTTATCCATCGATGCTAGTTATCAAGTAATGACTATTAATTTGCATTACAATCTACAAACCCTTATTACTATATTAAATTAATTTTTATTATTAGGTAAATATTAAACCTTAAATATACAAGGCTTTATATTATTTTAAATGATTCCATAGGATGGTCAAGAAGGCCCTTGAAGGCAAAACTAAAAAGTTGTACTGGCTTCCATATGATAATCCATTTTTTGTGTTTATTTTTTTATAATCTCTAAATATTTTTGTTATACTTCTTAGAATAATTTAAGGCCTTAATTGTTTCAAAAAATATGGCTCAAATGGGGCTCTTTTTAGCTCAAAATTTGTATATATTTTCTTAAATACACGCTAGATGATATATTAAAATTTCATTAATTTATTCCTATTGCCTCTATTTAAAAAAAAAATAACAAAAAGAGCTACAGTATGCAATTCTACTGTAGGACTAGACCCTTTAAATTAACCCCATTATGTTAAAGTGCTTAAAGCAGCACTCATCGCCCTGTCAAGTCCTGCCTAGTCCGCTTATTAAATGCTCAAGTACAATCATTTCAAAGGCTTCCACCAAGATGCTCTACAGCGAGAAGTTTCACTGGCTATTGATTGAGGATTTTGCCTGGCAAGGAAGACTGTCGACAGTGGTGAAGGAGGAAGATTCTACTACGGCAGAGAAGGAGAAGCCATCGGGACAGTATCTGCAGACATCAGGCGATGAGGAGGTGCCCACCATTGAGAGCTTCTTGGGGGGCATGAACCTGTATATGAACACCGAACTGACACTGGCCAAGCGAATGTCAGAGGCAGCCCACTACACACTGTTCGATGTGTGGTAAGTGATTAAATCAGAAATTTGTACTTCATTTGGGGAATTTAATATACTAATGTTTTTATTTCAAAATGTATAAGATTTTATGTTCATTTTGGTGTCGGGAAATATATCTTTTAAACTTGATATGAATGAAAATCGAGTTCAAAAATCCAATAGCTCTTATAATTCATTTTTCCACCCTGCCAAGAAATGACAAATGTCTTTCTTATGACTCAAAACTTCACAGAATCATGACAACCTATCATTTCGTCCAGCAGTTGACCTCAAAACCCTTCAATCCAAACCATTTCCCCTTGCCATGCCATCAACACATCAGCCATAATTTCCCAACTGTCGACTTTCCGGCTGCTAATTCCCGCAACGACTTGCTCTTCCCCACTTTTCGGATGCTCGCTTAGGAATCCCGGACTCAACTATGGCGGACACGTCAATCTCACCGAAATTGGCAGCTTCGCGCCGTTGAAGGGAATCCAGCTGCATGCCTGGTTTCAGACCACGTCCACAGTGCGCCGCCGGATGGATATGCAACATGCGAGGGTTCGCTGTATGGTTGTGGTGAGTCGTTATCCTTGGAGAGGGAAAAAGAATCCATCATCCTGCCAACAGGGAGATGATGCACTCAGAAGAAGGGACTATGATTTTGAAACATTTCAACTAAGAAATGATTCTGTAATTCTTCACTATTTTTTGACTTTCTTTTCTGTCAGTGCCTTAGTTTTTTTGATATCTGACCAACTCCGACAGGTGACCAACAAAAACATGACGGGCACCTTGATGTACTACCTCACGCACACGGTGTCCGGTCACATCGATACGATGAATCGCTTCAACTTCAATCTGCTGATGGCTGTGCGCGACATGTTCAACTGGACGTTCGTCCTTTCGCGGACCACATCCTGGGGCTATGTGAAGAACGGTCGGTTCGATGGTATGATTGGTGCTCTCATTCGCAACGAGACGGATATAGGTGGAGCACCGATATTCTATTGGCTGGAGCGGCACAAGTGGATCGATGTGGCTGGTAGAAGTTGGTCCAGTCGTCCTTGCTTCATCTTTCGGCATCCAAGGAGCACGCAAAAGGATCGTATCGTTTTCCTACAGCCATTTACCAACGATGTTTGGGTCTTGATCATGGGTTGTGGCATTATTACTGTCCTGATACTTTGGCTACTCACAACCATCGAGTGGAAGCTGGTGCCGCATGATGGTTCGGCTTTGATTAAGCCAAAGGGAGGAGCACCACCGCCGCGGCATCAGTATCAGCAGGAGGAACATCATCAGGAGCCGCTGGAGGTGCGACCCATAACTGCAGCCTCTGTGGTTCCAATTGAGGAAAAGGTACCCGAAGAAGATGAGGACGCTGTCATGCCCATCGATGCTGGAACTCTTTGGCAACGCTGCTACATGAAACTCAACAAATACCTGAAGGAACGGAAAGCCAAGCAGAAGAAGTCCCCGGAACGAGTTGGCCTCTTCCTCGAGTCGGTTCTCTTTTTCGTGGGAATTATCTGCCAACAGGGTCTAGGATTTTCCACCAGTTTTGTTTCGGGTCGCTGCATTGTGATTACTAGTTTGCTCTTCTCCTTTTGCATCTATCAATTCTATTCGGCCAGTATTGTGGGTACTCTGCTGATGGAGAAACCGAAAACCATCAAGACTTTGAGCGATTTGGTGCACAGTTCACTGAAGGTGGGAATGGAGGATATACTCTACAACAGGGATTACTTTTTGGTAATTAAAATGCGAAAAATTAGCATTGCTGTATTTCAGAACGACGAATAAGTGTCAAAAAGTATGTAAAGTTATAGGTTCCTTAAGACAAATATTGGCAACGATACATAATGCGCTTTTGCAATTTTGACTTGCTTTTAAATATGTAAATTAATACCACAAAATATTTTACACTAAATTTGGTACCTTACAAAACTCCTTGATTTTTTTAGACACATTTTTAAATGGTTTAAATTTTTAATGCGCCTTAGTTAAATTTATTGTAATAAAATCCCATTTTCTTAGCACACCAAAGACCCCGTTTCCATGGAATTGTATGCCAAAAAGATAACCAGCTTGCCGACCACCAAAGAAAATGAAGCCGACGAAGATGAGCCTGTGGATGCGGCAGCATCTTCTACGGATCCCGCAAAATCCTATCGCGATATCGTGCACAGTCATGAGACTGGAGCCCATGCCAAGGATAACTCAGCCAGCAATTGGTTAGATCCGGAAACGGGTTTACGTAGAGTTAAACACGAACGTGAGTTGGGTTCACATTTTTTGGTTAATTTTTAATTTAATAAGTTGTCTGGCCTAGGCTTTGCCTTTCATGTGGATGTGGCTGCTGCTTATAAGATCATTGCGGAGACCTTTAGCGAACAGGACATATGTGATCTCACCGAGGTCAGTATGTTTCCACCACAGAAAACTGTGTGCATTATGCAAAAGAATTCGCCAATGAGGAAGGTCATCTCCTATGGGTGAGTACTGAGAGGAAGGAAATAAATTCACACAATTTAACAGTTTTATTTTGGGCAGTAATTAAGTTAAGGAAGCTGCAGTACCAATTTAATGTAATTTAATTCATTAGATATTTCATTTAAGTGGTAATTAAAGTAGGTTATAATTGCCTACAAATAATAACTTTGCCATGGCAGTTAATAATTGGTTTAAAATTATAATATGTATTTCAATTACTTCTATTAATAATAATAACATTTTTAATTGAATTTAATTGACTCTCATTACTGCACAACCCTTTACTGTATTTATATATATATATTTAATGATGAAATTTATCAATTAAACCACTTTAGATTGCGTCGAGTTACAGAGACGGGAATCCTTACATACCACTTTAATGTCTGGCACTCGAGGAAACCTCCTTGTGTGAAGAAAATCGAAACCTCGGACCTGCATGTGAGTTTCAGGAAGTTTCACACTTAACTTTTCCTACTTCGAGGCTCCCTCCTAATTCCAGGTTGATATGGATACTGTGAGTTCTGCCCTGTTGATACTACTTTTTAGCTATGGCATCACACTCCTGATACTGGGCATCGAGATCCTGTACTCCAAGTGGCAGTATCGCATCGTAATCAGACTCAATTGAGTGCGATGGAGTGCCTTGAATGTGATTCAATAAAATGCAGAAGCAGATATTATACTTTGACACTCGAGATCAAGCGGAATTAATTGTCGCGGAGGAAGTTTTCAGTTCATTTTGAAAGCGCGATTTCCGTTTCATTAGCTCGCCACAAAGGGACATTCGATTTTCGTGTCAAAAGGTAAAAGTTTAATTAAATTAACTTCGTTGCGCGGCGAAAAGGGAGACCGATTGCATAATTAAATTCTGCAGTTGCTCAAAGTTTCTCAGCCAGACAAGGGGGAGGGTATTGATTTAATCCCATAATTAAATGAATTAGTATTTATTGCGGTCTCCGGGGTGGAGCTTAATCTCAAAGTTTAAGGCAATCCACCGTCTGCAAGTAATGCCACAAGATGGTGAAATTGTTTCTTTGCCGCCGTCTCCCTTGAATGGAAAATGCCTCGCAGCGGGAAATGGCCGAGAGAGAGAGTGAGTCAATTTTAGCCACAAACGAACTACAAAATATCCATTAAGATAACAAGTTTTTCAGTAGTTGTAACACAGTTTTCCTTCCTTTTATCGCTCTCATATTCTTTTTCCCTTTTTTTTTTTAGCTTGTTCTATGCAGTATCCTTGCTTCTTCATAAAAGTTCCCGCGTCCTGTGTGCTTGTCCTGGCCCTGTGTTATTTTGGCTCCTTGCCAAAGTGCCGCTCTTAGGCATTTCTTTTCCCGTTTCCCTGTTTTGTTTGTTGAATTTTCTTGTACAACAGAAGGACTCGTCGTCGTGGCTTCCTTGGTCTTAGGCTGAAAAGCCGCAACAAGCATCAAGTCGCTGGGAAATCAATTACAAGTCGTGAGAATCTGTAAAGCGTACCCAAAACTTGTCAACATTTTCATTTAATGTCCCTGCTCATTAGGAGTTGACCCAAAGCGAAACAAAAAGAGTGGTAAATGCTGGATGGGCGGACGGTGTGTGGGTGTGTGTGTGTGTGTCTGAGCGTGAAAAACAGAGTTTTCGGGTAACATGGCTGATTGAAAAAGTTTCCCAGACATATGGGTTTTCCTCTCTTCGGTTTGCCTTAGTTTTTGGCTGGGTTTCGGGCTTAATCCGTTCAGCTTGGTTATACGTATTTATCCACGCAGCCATAAGATGCAATTTGGTTGCCGCCTCACTTCGTCGACGGTGACAATTAAATTGTTTTGGCTTTGTTTGAGCAGCAAATTGTGCAACAAAACTTTGGCGGTTGCCAAGAAAAATAAACAGCAAAAGGAAAGTACCGGGGAGAATGCCTGGTGCCGAGTGCGAGACCTGCAGGAGCTGTGCCATAATTAACAAAAGCGCTCAGCAGGGCGCGTAATTTTGCCCGCTTTACCACCAGCGTGATGCGGCACTGAGGAAAATAATTATAGCCGTAAATAAATAATTAATTTGTCATTTGAAATGTATTTTCTATAATTTTTAAAAACCATAATTTGAGTCGATAAAGTAAATAAAACAGGGTTCAATTTATTAATCACAGCTTAAAAGCATTTATCCTGCAATAATTACCTAAGAGCTGTGTCAAATAAATTTCTGAAATGTTTAAAACTATAACACCCCAAATTATTTATTAAAAATGAATATAATCTATGCAAGCAAATTAGTAGTTCATTTTTTTCCTGTGATCCCACCAAATTTATGCTCTTTTTCTCCCTCTGAACTTGGAGCCTTGGCCAGGACTAAAAAGTTTCCACGCAAAGCCAAACTAAAGTAGTTTTCCCCAAAGACAGAGCCGGGGCTAGATCGGGTCGAGATTGGCCAGCGGAAATGGTACGGGGTATAGGGAACTGAGAAGCATATGCTTTGGGGCTTCTGTCAAAGTGTGAAAAACTTTATGCGTCTTAATTAAATTTTATATACAGTGCAGGGTAGAAATTATGCGCCAAAATATTGCAACAGCTCCCCCACAGAGATCCCTCATCCTGCCGCCCTGTGCAAGGCAACTTTTCAAAAGTGACAGCTGCACTGGATTGAGGTCCTTGAGTGTGGGTCCAATGGTGGCAGTCGAAGGTCTAACCGGGACTTGACTTTAAGCCAACCAATTAGGACAAACTTGGAGGATAATGGAGTGCCTGATTATCAAGCTTATTCCGCCTTTTTATCTCCACTTTGTGGGATATAATTTTTACGGTAGGAAAGTTATGCAGGTGAATAATATATATATTAAAACGGAAGTTAGGAAAAGGAAAAGAAAGGATAGAATATTCTTTAAAATAAAGTGAAAGGGAAATGTTATAATTATATATACTGAATATATTTCCTTTTAAAGCCTTGAGTATTTTCTTGGCTTCATCATATCATTTACTTTTATTTATTTCCCTAATATCACATTAGCCCTACTTATATTTCATATTCAATATTTACCTCTGCTAATTAACTTTCCTTGTTAGCCAAATGAACTAAACAAATTTGTACAGAATTCTTGGTATTTCTGGATTCTCATTATCATTCTGAGCACATAAACGACCAAATGTGTGTGACATACATTTTGAGGAGTAACTAGGGAGAGTTTTTGGGAAGGGAAAAAGACCAGACACAAGCCCAATTTCGAGTGTCACAGACCAGATTTTTGTGTCTGGCTTTGCAGGAGGTGAAAATGCTGGAAATTAAATGAAATTTTTGCTAAGATATAAGCTTTCTTAAAAAGGTTTCAATGCAATTATAAAATGGGAAAATTACAAAACTTAAAGAATATTGTATCTACAAAAGGACTATATAAATAATAAGGTTTTAATTTAATTAAAAATTTTAAAAATAAAAATACTGTGCTTAAGGTTCTTCATAGAGGATACTTTATATAAAAATAACTATATATAAATACACATTTAATGGTCCCCTAAATTCTAAGTGCAACCCAAAAAAATTCAATTCACTTAATTGCTTTAGTTGAAGTTGGCTTAATTAATACTGAGCTTCGTGAAAGATAAATTATTCCAGGACATGCTCATAATTAAGGTTCATTCAGGGATCCCTGTGTAATTTAATGTTTCTACAATTGCTTTTTGTGTCTGATTCATTTCTGTTTCAACTAATTCCCAAAACAAGTTGTAAACTTTAATGGCATTTTGTAGCTGTCCTGCTTTTTTGTTTGTTTTTTTTTTTTTGTTGCTGTGGCTTGCCTTTTTCGATTTGTTCATAATAGTTGACAACTGTAATTTATGATTATTTTTTTTATTTCGCTGCACTGGCGGTTTGGCCAGTTGCCAAACAATATTTTTGTTGCCTTTTTATAAACCATTTTTTATCAGCTGTGCAGGTGGAAATGGAAGGTGAAAAAGTTAGTTATGGGATTGTTAACTAATGTACAAATGCATTAGTTCCAGCGATAGTATGGTAAATATTAAATAAAATGTGCGGCTTTTAGCGGAAAAGCATTCATATATATTTTATATTATTTAAACGCTTTGCCAACTTTCAGACAAAAGTCAGAGACAGATAAGGGAATATAGACAGCGTCGAACATCATTAATACGCATTATTTACATTTTCTTAAAAGTTCGAAATCGATCAATTGTCGTTTATTCGCTTTCAAGTTGAGTCCTTTCATCTGTGAAAGTTTCTCCGTTGCTGGAAAATTTCTTTTCCTTCTAGGATTTTTATTTTCTTTTTTTTTAAGAATTCTGTCTAGCCGATGGCACCGGAAGTTGCCAGGCAGCATCGCAAACCGGAAAGAAAAGAACTAAAAGAAAATCGAAAGTTTTGATTTATAATCGGACAAGTTTAGAGCTGCGTTCAATTCAGTCCGACTGCTGTTGCATTTCTTGAGTTTCCCTGGCTTCTTGTCTACTGACTTGGAAGGGGATTTTCCTGAAGAATGGAAATGGAAGCGGAGGAAAACTTTATTGCCGGGGATTGGTGTATTTAATTTATTTACAATATCATCCGCTGGCTTTATTGTGCATTGTCGGGCTCAGGTGTTGAATGGGCCCCAATAAATTTCAATTAAAATGTCAACAATTTGCAGAGCAACGACAAGATCTCTTCCTTGTCATTCTATATTTTCCCAGATATATATTCATTCGCACATATATTGGGAGGAGAATTTATCGCTGCCATTTGCTTATTGACAGCTGGGAAAGTGAGCGTGACATAATGGAAAGTAATCTAATGGAGAGTATAGCCCAGCTGACTCAGGTAATTCATCATAAATATGCACAGACAATCCCGTATATACATTCCCCTCACACCTGTGGCTGTCGTCACGGGGAAGTCATCAATCTTCTAAAAGGCAAGTCGGCTTTTCCCCCTTTTCCTGCTGCCCCATTTTCTATTACGGGGGAGAATACAAATTTAAATAAATTTTACTACCAGCCAGTTGTTGGTTGTTAAATAAAATGCAATCTGGCAAGTTGAAAAATGTTGAAGAAAACGCAAATCGATTTTAATAGACAACTCTATGTTTTATAAGATATTTATGGGATTATTTAAATGTTTTTATTGCAAAATTTGTTTTATATTCATAAAACCATTTTCTTTAATATTTTATTTGTTCAAGGAACATAGAACTATTATTTCTAGATATATTTAAAAGGATAAGTTTTACTGGTTAATATACTTTAATTAAAATCCTGAAATATGCACTTGCTTCTCTTGTTCTTAAGAAATTCATACAAAATACCAACTTTTAACTTTCTGTTTTCAATGCATAAATTTCCTCAAGCATAAATAGTTATTTAAAATATTCCATAAATATGAGAAACCTTTAAGCTATCTTTGATCCAAAAACATCACTTAATGCAACTCAAGATAGAGGTCAAGGCCAAGTCTAGATATATTTTAATAGAAAAAGAACTGCTGCCAAACCACAACAGCTTGACCCTCATCAAACTTATTTCTAGCTTAAAAATTCAACTGCTTTTTTCTGCCATTTCTATTTTGCAGTTTATATTTTTTTGAAAAGCCGCTGGCAAATCGTTTTCGGACTTCAAAAAGAAAAAAATGAGAGAAAAGCTGTGGCCTTTGCGCATAAAATAACATGCAAAAGGAAGCTGTCACTGTGACGACCGAGCACTTTTGATAAGCCGCCCCAAAAAAGGCAGAAAGGGGTTAAGAGGGAGCACTGGCCGGCAGGACAAACAAAAAAAAAAGGGAGAAATAGAAAATAGCGAGTCCTAAAATGTTCGAAATTGAAAAGCGCTTTGGGTGCGCCCAGACTGAAGTGGTTAGTTTGCGTCCTTTGGCTGATGAGTGCGTTCACTTGATTGCCGGCTCCCGCTTACAAACTCCTCGCTGTACCCTTACCCACTTCCCGTTCTCGAATCCTGCTCATCCTGCCGCCCAACTTGAAACGAGACTTAATGACACAAAGCGCACTAATTCAGTGGACCACTCCAGTTGCCAGTCAACTTCCGCTCAGGATTGACGCTCCTTAAGCCCTCTTCCCCTCGCCGACAACAAGCGAATTATTGTAATCCACTTGAATTTCAATTGGAACACACACACCCAAAAAAAAAGAAGGAAATTGTCGAACAAAATGCAACGAGTGCAATTATCGGGGATTTCCCGGTTGGATGTTGGATGCCTCGAAATCTTGTAATTCACAGCGGAAACAGATATTTTGGATTGCAAGGGAAACGAGTTTTAAATATCCTTTAGTGAAATTAAGTATTTAAAATTATAGCAAAGTTGGGTGAGTTCATAGAACTGAAAGAAGCATTAATATATTTAAAATAAATTAGTATTTCATTATAAAAAATGTTTCACAAATCAAATCATTAACCAGTTATCTTGATTATAAAATAGTTAAGCACTTTCTAAAGTTGTATTACTTATATATATTCTAAGGAAAAATTCTTCAAAACTCATTGTCAAATATGTATAACATTTGCTTATTATTATTCCCAACTAAGCTACTGTTTCATTTTGGTTACAAATAAAAACTTTGTAAAGAACATTGAAGTGTTGTTGCCAACTTAACTTCAAGTATTGTCCGAGGCACGAAAATGTCATTTCATGAATGCGCAATAAAAAGGATTATGCCAACATTAAGAAATACAATATTCAAATGTAACGAAAGTCTGGCCAAAAACTTTTGCCCAAACTCGAAATGCGACTCGTGGGCATTCTCAGCTCTCAGATACAAGATACAAAATCCGAGCCAAGGCGGGCACTCAGGGTGCACAAGCTTAAGCTGACGACTTGACCACCAATGGGAATACGAAATTCGAAATGTAAAACAAAAAGCTGCAAATCCGTAATGATAATTCCACGATTATTCTGTACTTATGGCCGTAGTTTTTGTGTACTTTGTCTCTCAATGGCGATGGGGAAAACAGGCAGCAGCAGCAGCAGCAGCAGAGCAAATATTATTCGAGCGACAATATTTATCTTTTGCCTACGCTTAACACGTATACGCCCCCATGGTAATTGCTGCATAATAAACAAGTTGGAATCTCTCGTCTTCCCTTTTGTTATTTGCATTGTCATTTGTTGAACAAAAGCGCTGTGTCTCTCCACTTGCCTGTGGGTTTAACTAATAAATACTACAATACGGTCGATGGGAATGAGAAGAGAATAATATCCTCGTATGGGGACATATATATTCAATTTACACATACCGGGCAAATGGTCAATGTTGTTGAGTCAACAATAAACCAAAAAGGAGTGTAGTTTCCATTGCAGACTAAATGCATGTTAAGTTTGATTTACTTTATTTTAGAATTTTGAATTTTAGCCTTTTAAAGAAATTGGAAAATTATAATTATTGGGGAATAAAAGTTGCACAATGAATTGTACAATGAAGTGAAGATTGAAATAGTATTGAACTGAGAACCAGAGTACTAAGTAAAATAACATTGGAATAATAAAGAGACAGAAGGAATTACTTTGACCAAAGATAATTTAACAATAAGATGCATAAAGCCACTCCAGTAAAAAAAGCTACAACAAAGGAAAATGCATTTTAAAATCCAACAAAACTAACAGCAGCTCAGACATAAATCTTCTTAAAATTGTATATTGGTAAATAATATACTAAAAAATAAATATTATTAAATAAAAATAGTTTTAAAGTCCAGACTATTATGTTGCTAACTTTGAGTTCTACCATTGAATACTCCACCTTTTTAGGGGCTTTAAGAACTTAGGAAGAAGACTTTAAACGGGATTTTAGATGAATATAAGAGGGATCTGGGAGATATTTGAGCGTGATTTACATTAGATTTAATATGAATATGAACTAGATTTCAGTGGGATTTGAACAGTATTTGAACGCGATTTGGGTGTTTGAGCAAAATGGAAACTCTGACCTTCCTCAAAGATAAATTCGTTGTGGCATTTTCCTAGCAGCTAAAGTAGGCATCAAACAATTAAGTAAATACAAGTTGCTTTCCCAATTTTCAACTACAAAAATTACAGTTTAAAATAAAAAAAAAAATACCTTTAGTTAATGGAAAAATAATAAAATAAATAGGTGACAAATTTAAACAAACACATATCACGTGGCGTATTTCAAAGCAAGTTTTTAATGTAGCATTTAATGTAATGTAACTTTCAAATTAACTTATTATTTTCAAAAGTCTATATAGACCTTTCTTAATAGTCACAAAATTTCCTCTCCAATTTAATATTTTCTTTCTTAACCATTATCTCTATCCAGCTTCTTTTGCTGCATTGATTTAGATGCCACGACCTTTGGCGCAGTCTCTCAAAACTGCCCAAAATTACTGGCACGTAAAACAATAAATTTTCATAATATCCCGAGCCAGCTACACCCACACGTGTGTGCCACGCCAGGCACCCCTTATCCTTTTTAGAGGAGCGCAGGAGGAGGCCACGTGTAAAGTGCAAAATTGCAGCATCAGCGAAATGGACCAAGTCGGGACATCGTCAGTGGCAGACACACACCGGCTGAGCGATGACGAGGGGGGCTGGTAAGCAGAGGGATATGTGCTGGGCACAGGACACAGGATACGGACATGGGCAGGGAAATGGGCATGGTCGGCCAAAGATTACCGTTATTTGTATGCAAAGCAGGAGGCCAAAAACCAGCAACACTGCAGGCCCCTGCATTCACGAAACGCCATTCAAAGTCGGCCAAGGGAACGGGAATGCGAATGGGTTACAGGAATGGGAACGGGAACGAGGGGATTCAGGAAGCACGGCGCAACACGACGGGGAACGTGTTTCAATTTTTATGACATTTCAATGCAGTTTATGTCAGCGAAACGGGTTCAAAATGGGCAAAACGAGAGCGAAAGACACCGAAAAGCTCGTTACAATTTTGACAATTCAAATTTGCCCCGGGCAAGAAACATGTATATATATATATATTCTCGTACATTTCTCAACATATATATTCCTGGACAGTTTTGTAACAATTCAATTGAATTGTAAAAAATGTTCGAAACAAATATAAAACCCAAAAAAACAACGGAGAAATGAATACAACCTAAGGCCTTGCGGTAAGGAGCAGAAGTATTGCGCATACGCCATGTGGTGTCTGAAAATTCCATTTATTTTGCATTTCAAAGGCATGCCAAAGAGTTCGCCTAGGTCTACCTCATTATTTATGAAATGAACAACCTGCCAAAGGCCCCCTCAGTTGGAGTGAGAGTGAGAACCTCTATGATTTATTTATGAGACGTCAGCAGTTTGCCCCTTTTCAGTTTTCAACGAGCACCTTTTGTGTGATGCCCAGCTTCTGATGAACATTCATTTGCCGAATTGTGCACCTAATGTTGGGGCATTAAAAACACAGGAGTTTATAATTAACCAAAAGTTGAGTCGATTGTAGTTGCTCAGATGACAAAGAAATCATTTTTGAAGATGAAATTATGGATGCAAAAGTTTTATGAAATATAAAATAAAGGAGAAAAGGATCTGATTAAATAAATTATCAGCATAGCTGGAAATATATTCAAATAAGATTAAAGTGTGTAATTAACTTCACAAGGAAATGGGATGTTATGCTTTTTTAATAAAGCATTATAATACTAAAGAAAGTCAGATATAAATATGACTAACCCCATATTACTACCTTCACATGATGATATCCCACGATATATGCAGCCCTAACTCCAATCTTATTACTGGTTATATTTTAGGCCCAGTTTAATGACTTTTTCCCCTGACTAAATCAAAAGTTATATTCCGAAAAACTTTACCATCACACGCTCATTAAAAGCACATTAGGCAAGTGAGTAAGAAATGTCGCTGATTCCACTTAGCCTATCAGTCATCGGGTTAATCATATATATGAGTGGCTGCCATTATTATTCATTTTCGGCTTATATATGGCACCTGTCCGGGGAGTAGAGAACAAAACTCGAATTTTGCCCCATCAGGAGGCTAAACTTAAGTGTGGCCATAAATCCTTTCGGAGCCTCTCATCAGGGACAGAAGAGACTCTCGGCGGGCACGTGACTCTCATGTCGAGCTATCCCTATATATATATACACTTATATCCATATAGAGTGGGTCTGGCGGGGGCTGGCGGAGTGATAAATTAACGCATTAAAGCCATAGCTGAGCCCCCCTTCGTTCATCTCGCTGCTTTTAATAACACAAATTGCAATCGAATCCGAAAAATAAAGAGAAACGAAAACAGAATGCGAAATGAGAACCCCGAGATGTTAACTCAATTTGTGGGGGCCTTGACTTAATCTATATATATATATATTGAGGGGCTGGAGGCCAACTTAAAGCATGAATATTAAAGTCAAGTTTAACATTAAACTTTAAGAAGTGCCGTCGGAGACTGTGACTGTCCGGAGAGTTACAGGAATCCAAAGTTAGATGCAGTCAAAGAAAGTTGTAGCAAATAAACAAAAACTGATGGACTTTAAGGTATCCTGATACAACAAAGCAATGTGTATACACTTTAAAAATTTATACAAGTTACTGGGGAATTATATTTTAAGTAAAAAGAAAATCGGGAGATAACTTCTAGAAGTAAGGTTGTGAAATCAATTTTCATGAATAATTAATAAATAAGTTAGGTTGTTAACTTTGAATATATGTTTGAAGCTATGTTTAATAAAAATTGCTGTATCACTTTAAATTAAATTTATGGCTGAATTAATTGGGAAATAAATGCATAGCTAGCATAGCTAATTTTAGACCTGATCCCTCTTATAGCATACTTATATATATACTTGATATAATTGACATGGTTAAGACTTACCCCAGTAGAGGACACGTGGTCATCCTGTTTCGTCATTGCTTAATTCCTTTTAGTGAAGAGTGACTTCTATTAGGCTTTCCATTGTATCATTGAAGTGAGCTTCTTCCTCGTTATCCAGATATATTACACTGATCAGGTGAAATTTTTGCGTCGAAGACCAATCACTATCACTATCACTATCACAGAAGATGTAAACAGCGGGGAGGCCGCGCCGAGACTAAAGCCAGAGCGAGCGCCGTGACTCTATTTATAGTCCCCGAGTAGAGAGAACAGAGAAAGTGCGAGCGAGGGATATCTCTAGAGCTTGGCAGAGAGAGATGGAGAGTAAAAGATATCATTTGAGCTGCACAGAGAAAGGTAGGCAAATACTGCGCTAGAGAGGGAGAGAGAAAGAGAGACAGCCAGCCAACAGACAACAGACAACAAGCGAGAGAGAGTAAAAGAGAGTCTAAAGATTTGCCCAGCTCTCATCTGATCTATTATAAAATGAATTGTTTTTAAGTATTTCTTAAAGATACATTTTTATACAAACCAGTTTATGGAGCTATAGCAATTTAAAATCTCCACTTTAAAACCTTTTCAAAGTCCGCTTTTATTTTTTTAAATGTACCAAAAGTACAGAGGATGCAACAAATAGTATCCTTGATCAAATAACAGTTACCGAACCGTACCGAACTGTCCCTCGTCCTTGTGCACCTGTGTGCAATGAAATCGAAATCAAAGCACATCCATCCAGGAAAATGGACAAACAATGAAATAGTTGGGCAAATGTAAATACCACCTGAAGAAGCAAACGAAATATATCAATAGTTAGGGCTAAGCAAAGTTTAACTGCTTTTTTTTCGAGAGGAGAGTGCGGGTCGCCAATTGCTGCCAAGTTTTTCACTCGATGCAGATCCGGAAAGGAGGGGGGAAATACCAGAAAGGATGGCGGGAAAAGGAAGCCCGCAGGAGGCAACCAACATCTGCCTGGTTTAGTGGAAAACTGATTGACGCCATGTCTTTTGATTTCCCTCGTGTGGCGCCGCATCCACGCACTGGAAAAGAATGGATGGGCCGGGAGCTGGCGTATCCTTTTAACCACGGGTCCGAGCCATATGTATGACACTCGATGTGGGCGTAACTTGATGATCCGAAAGTGGGTCACAGCTCTCCATGGGAGGCAGAGCAGGGAAGATGTTAAAGCCCACAGTTGTTGTCATTTATTGGTTTAAGATTTTCAACTGATTGTTTAAACTGTAGATTAAGATTACATAGTTTTTGTTATAGGAATAATCAAGATATATTTAGCCAATTATAAAGGAATTCAATTATACATTTTAAGGGTTCCCATTTTGTATCTTAATTCAGCCATATTTGAATTTCTTCAAATATGTATTTAAGCACTTCAAAATAATGAACCTTTATTCAGAAGCCTCAATAAATTGCACACATACCAAATCTCAATTTAAACACTTCTCAACATGGGAATTTAATCTGCTTCCAAAATATAATCTCTATGAATAAGTTATGCCACACATCCTTTCACACTCCCGAAATCCTCTTTAATTATAAACAATATCCTTGCTGTATTTCGATCAAATAAACCAACAAGTTTCAAATTAAATTGCATACAACACAAAATCAATGGAAAATGTTGGTTTTAAATTCAGAATTCCTAGGCCAGAGCGTGCATGTATAATCCGATTGTGAAGCTAAACTGATAAACTATATATAACACACACAAAGATACAAATCAACGAACAACTTGTTGCTGTGCACAACATTTTTCCATCGCTCTGCTGCAAGTTGATGAGATGCAAATTCAATAAATCAGGCTTCAATTTGCACACACTTTGCAGCGAAGGATCAAAAGTGATTTATATAATATATACATAAATATTCACTGACCTTCTCTCCCTTAATTTGCTATATATATTTATCTAAAACCGAAATGATTCCAATTTGTAAAATGACAATGCCCAAAGGGATTTTCGGCGGAAAAGCGAAAGGAAAAGCCCAGTCATCTTCAGGATATTAACACTATCCCCCTCCGCCCCTTCGCTCTGCCTTAATGGATAATGTTAAGTTGCGTCTAATTGCATTTGCATATTTTGATAATATTCCAAAGCGGGGGGAAATGAAAGTGGCAAATGCATTCTCCATCTGAAATTGTGCGCTTAATGCGGATGAAATCGGGGAATTCAATGGAAAAGGGAGTGGAGCGAGCGGGGCAGGACAAAAGGAAATTCCTGAGCTGCCAACGGAAATTTAATTGCATCGAGTGAAGAAATCCCGTTTAATTATGGCGATTAACCGGAATTATTTATTAGTTTTAGTCTAATGTGTGACATGTGCAAACAATTAGTGATTCAATCGCATGGCCAAAAAAGGAAGCAGCAATAACTTTGACTAATTAGCTGTTGCGGTGGCCTTAATTTGATTCGAATCAATGGGGAATATTTTCTACATCAAAATCTGTGGGTAATAACAGCAATCACGTATTTATTTGGCATTAATTCTCTGATTTATATTATTAAACACTAGAACTAAAATAGGTAATCATTTTATCACACAAATTAAAGCATTCTTGGATTTCGAATCATTGTTATTTTAAATAATATATTAATAATATAAAATTATATATTTAGAAAAAGGACTTTACCTATAATTTTACTATATATCATTTTATTTAACATTATCAACAGTATTTCAATTAATTAATTCAATTACCAAATTGACATTGATTTACAAATAAGATTTTAATGTTGTATTTACATCTTCAGTTTTGGATACACAGAGAAAAAATATACTTTTTAATATTCTTTTATTGTTAATTTGTTTTATGCTCTATATTGCAGTAAAAATTGCAGTGAATATTATTAAAAAAATATATATATAAAAAGAATGGAAAGAAAGACATATCTCTGAGATACAGAACTTCTTTAATGACTCTAGAAATGGCTTTCTCTTGCTTTTTAGTTGCCTGAAATGAGACTGTCATTATTAAAAATATATATTAATTTAAAATTAAAAATATATATTAATTTAAAATATGTTAAAACAAGTTTTAACAATATGTATTTACCCATGCAGTGGCGCTGTCAGCCTGAGCGGTTATAACATTTGCGATACAAGTAAAATAAAGTGTGTACTAACTTTTCAGCTTTTCACCATTTTCTGGGTGTGAAAATAACTAAAGCACGTATCATAGATACTTTTCCCTTATATTGAAAACTCCGCGTAGTTTGTTTTCGTCAGCGCGCGCAGTAAGTGTGACCATATGCCGCCAAAAGGCGTATCCGACCGTTTTCAGTCAAAATTGGCATTAAAAACGGAAAACCAGGCGTGCACACTCTTACTTTTTAGAAAATAGCAACAAATTAGCAACTGTTTGTAAAACAGTCAAAATTATTTATTAAATCTATCACAAAATCACCAAAAATGGCAGCCAAGGTAGCGAGCGGCACGAACAAGGTGTTCCAGAATGTGAGTATCCGGTGAATCACCGAGAGACAGCTGATGCGGTTAAAGTAACCTCACTTTGTGGATGTGCTCCCGGTGGCCACAAAAAAACCGATTAAAGTCTGACCCAAGGCGTTTTATTATTAATAATTAAAATAAATGCCACTACCCGCACTGCCAGCATACATATAAATATACAATCTCCTTCCCCGCAGCACGACGATGTGCACATCTCGTTCGAGGACCAGCAGAGGATCAACCGCTTCGCCAAGCACAATGCCCGCATGGATGAATTCAAGGCCGAGCTGGAGCTGAAGCGCAATGATCTCAAGTGCGTGGAGGAGGCGCTGGAGGAGATCGAGCTGTTCGACGAGGACGAGAACATCCCATTCCTTGTGGGCGAAGTCTTTCTCTCTCACAAACTGGGTGCCACCCAGGATCTGCTGAAGGAGACGAAGGACCAGGTGCTTAAGGAAATCGCCAACATTGAAGCCAAGGCCAAGGTCATCAAGGCGGAAATGGATGAGCTGAAGGCCCATTTGTACCAGCGTTTTGGCAGCAACATCTCCCTGGAAAGCGATGACTAAGTCAACCAATTGAGCGTTTACCATTTAACAAAATAGAGTACACTTTAATTTAAACTCAACCATCAAACGCGTTGTTGACAATGGGATGTATAACTGTCTTATTAACTGAAACAATATTCACGATATGAGGTACTCTTAAGAGTTTGTGACCCATGACATGCGGTGTGCCTGCCTTCGAGAGAATCTCATTCTTCCTAAAGGTGCTTTAAAAATAGAGTACATTTAATTGTAAAACGTCTTATGGCTTAGAGCACTAAGAAGTAAATGATGAGGGCGATGATAAGTAGAGTGACAACCATTCCGCCTATAAATATCCTTCGATCCTCGACCAGTCGGCGCTCAATAAGCTTCATTGTGTGATTGGATAGGCCCAGAGTGCTGCCAATTGCCTGGATTCGCTTGTGAGCTCCACCCAGCGTCATTCTTTGGGAGATTAGGCTCTCGAGGATGCCACTGCCCGAGGCTATCATGTCGTCGACTCCGCGATGGGCGTTGCCCAGCTGGGAATGGTGCTGCAGTTCGTAGTCTAGGTTCAGGCGTGTGTCCTCCGGCTCGGAGCTGTTGGCCGTGAATCTGTGGTTTAGCAGCTGCTCCCTCTCGGAAAGTTCTTGCATCCGCCGCTGCCTGCGCTCCCGCGCCGTTTGCAGCGCGGTCTGTAGGTGTCTCAGGTCGTACTTCAGCTGATCCACACGCAACTTGGAGCTTTGCCTCTGCGACGGCGGCACCTTGAAGAGCAGCACATCCAACCGGTCGCAGTTTCTGTGGGGTCAAAGGATAAAGCCGGTATTATTAAATATAGGGACAACTCCGCTTGCCACACTCACGAATTGGCCTGTGTAATCTTCAGTTGAATTCCGTTTTCCACGTCAAGGGATTCCTGGGAGCTCAGTTGACTCATCCGCTGGAAGTCCCGTTCTATTTCCTTCACCGCATGGTTGGTCTGGTGGTACAGGGTCTCCATTCCTCAATCGCTTTAGTTGCGGGCGTTCCGCCAATTAATAATTTAAAAACAAATAATTAAGTTTAAAAAGCTGACGCGTTGCATTTGTATGTTAAATAACAGCGTGATAACATAGCAGCGTTTAGTGGGACCACTTTTGTTTGTTATTTTTTAATTAATTGGATATTGAAATAAATTATTTTTATAAAAGCTAAGTAAAAATCAATTTGGAAGATCATTTAGTCTTTTTCCATGTAAATTTTACTTTTGCCAATAAATGCAAATTATGCACTATTACTTTCCAGCTGTCTTGTCTTGATAACGAAAACCATTTAAAAAATAAAATGTTGAATCCTTTTTAAATAATATTTGTTTCTATCTGTTTTTCACATAGATTATTTAATTAGTTTATTAAATTATTCAAGTAAGGCTTATAAGAAAGATATTTCTATCAATGTACCTTTCCCAGATGTATCGAGATAAACTTTCGAATATTTTCTCTTCTTTCTGTACGACCTAATAAAAATAAAGTGTTTCTTTTACATTTGCTCTCCAACAGGTTAAAAACGTATTTAATCGTTTTGAGTACAAAACTAAATATTAAATAAACAAATACATAATATGTATAATGCCAGAAAAAGATACGTAAAGTGGTATATGTTGCAACGTTAGCGAAATACGAATTTGTGCGAGATGAATTGAACGTAACAAATCAATAATTTTTAATTTTTTTTAATATTTGTATTAATAAAATAATAATTCATTTGATTTTTAAGAATTCCAGTAATACCCCATGTATCGATACCCAACATAGACAGTATCGATAGTGCTCCAACATTGTGCCATTTCTTTACGGCTCGCTCGCTCACGAGAGAATTCTGTTAATTTACGCTCTCCTCTCTGTATGAATTTTACTTTCTACATGAGAATTCTACCCCAATGGCCCGAATTCTACCCCATGCATCTGTAAACGTGTAAAATGGCTATCCACACGTGTAACGTGTAAAATGTTAAATATCTCAACATCGATAGTGCAAGGGATCGATGTTTCGTACCCAAACATCGAAAGTATCGAATTTTTGCCAGCACTAAGCAAACCACAATGGCGAATACATCAAGTACCGGCGTTGGTAAGAAATAATTTGATAAATTAACGATTTGGCAGCCTATTGACGCGACCCAAGCCTGCCCGGGACCTGGGCCACCCTTTGGCTGCTTTTCCCGCAGCCCGGCGGCGTGTTTAGCGCCCCAGCGAGCGAGAAACGCAAACCGAAATGTGTGTGTGTGTGAAAACGGGGAAAAGAAGACGGAACGAAAGCAAGGGCGACGACGAAAGCCGATAAAAGCGAACTAGCGATGGATGGTTTTGCAAGCGGGCCACGCCGCTTTCTTGCTACCTTTTCGATCCGTTTCGTTGGAAAAGCGCTGCTGCAATTGCAGTAATTTTGCTCCGTGACTTGACATTTTCCGAAATATCACCCCCTTGCGACGCCCTCGCTGCCCTGTCCTGCGGTCTCTAGCGCTCTTCCTCTTCCCATTTGGCTTTTGATTTTTTTTTGCACACTTGCGTTTTGCGTGCGTTTTGCAAGCTGCTTCTTTTTTCTAATTAAATTAGCTGCCAATTCATTTGCTCGGATTGTTTTTGCAAATGCAGAAATTATGCGCCTCCCCCCCGCCGCCGGCGACACACCCTCCACCGCGCCTCGCGTTATGGTTTCTTCTCTTTTCTTCGCACTTCATTTTTTTCCCTTTTTTTTTTTTTGTTCTCGGCGAGCGCACGAAAATGCGTGCAAAGTCACACGGCCGCAAAACAAAAACAACACAAGACGCAGAGCGCAAACAACAACAACGCGTACCCATATGACCCCACACAGAGAGAAAGAAGGGGCTGAAACTGACGTCTTATTGGGATTTTTATAGATTATCAGAGCTTATGAATTATTACATTTAATCTACTTTTATTTTTCCAGTAAAGTGCTAGTTTTTTCTTTTTTAATACTATATTCATTTAATTATCTAATATCAGAATCCTTTGGAATTTTCGTTGTTTAGAAGTAAAAATCCTCAAGTCTTAATGTAGTATCTTTAAAACAACTTTTATAGTGTTTCTTTATAAATACAAAGTTTGATTTCCATCGTTAAAACCACAAAAATAATATATCCCTCTATCAGTACTCAAAAATTGAATTAGTATTTTGACAAAAGCCCAATAGTTATTGTTTTCTGTGCATTAGAGACGGGAAAACAACATTGAGTCGCCAGAACTTAATGACGCTATTTAAACATTCATGTTTTTCAGTGAAAATCTATTATGTCATCGTGTTTAAATCGAGTTCTCACCTCTTCATTTTGTCACATTGCAGTGGTGCCACGAAATTTCCGTTTACTGGAGGAGCTGGATCAGGGCCAGAAGGGCGTGGGCGATGGCACCATATCGTGGGGATTGGAGAACGACGACGACATGACGCTCACCTACTGGATCGGCATGATCATTGGTCCGCCTAGAGTAAGTTTCCACTGCGATCCGAAGAGCTGCACACTTTCCCCTACATTATTTTAGCTACGTCACGAGATAAGCCCTAGTAATCAGTTATTTCGGTAGGATTATTGACATTTTATCGCCTTGGGTTGCGTAAAGAACCATGATTGTGAGGAAAATTTTATAGGCACGCGTGCACTTGGGCTTTCTCTTATTGCTGAAGAGAAGGAAAGTTGGTAATATTTGCATTTGATAAGAAAGTTGATCGTGTCACCGATTGTTAGAAGTTATCAGCCAGTTTTATTGTATTTGGGGAATTCCGTAGAATTTATGTCAAAGCAAATTTCATTTAATTTTCCAAATTGTTTCGAAGAAAAAAACCTTTAAAACCTGGTTAGTTCTTTAAAAATAAGGCTTACAATATGAGGATGGTAAGGAAATCTATCTTCGACTCACTTTCTTAGGTTTTTTAAACTTAAATGCATTGAAAATGTTGAGCGTTCTGGGTTTCATTCAAGGTTACTCAATAAACACTAATTTAGGAACCTTTGCTTTACGCAAAGTTAATTGTTAGCTTACCTAGGCAACAGAGAAATTTATACATATTTTATAGATTACATCTTTTCCGTTGTTAATTGCTTGTAAGAGAAACCCGAAGCAAACTAGATTTGCATTTTTTGTATAGTCCCAAGGAAGGTTGCGCGCGCCGCCGCATGAATCATTGAGGAGTTAGGGTTGGAGGGGCCGCCTTTCCCAGTAGTAGAACTCCGACAAGGTTTAAGGTGCAGTGGCAGTTGAAAAATAGAAACCCCAATGTGGAATGGGGCACTGACTGACTCATCGACAGTCTAGGGGTCGTGATTGCAAATAGTTTTTCATTGAAACTTGGTAATTATATGTAATTCTATTGCTTACAGACACCATTCGAGAATCGAATGTACTCGCTAAAGATCGAGTGTGGCGAACACTATCCGGATGAGCCGCCGACGCTCAGGTTTTTAACTAAAGTAAATATTAACTGCATTAACCAGAACAATGGCGTGGTGAGTACAAACAATTGGATTTAACAATATGGATTCAACGGAGGTGGCTAATGATGATTTTTCTTTGAAATTTGCACAGGTTGATCATAGATCAGTGCCCATGTTGGCCAGATGGAGTCGCGAGTACACTATAAAAACGATGCTGCAGGAAATCCGAAGGATTATGACCATGAAAGAGAACCTGAAGCTGGCTCAGCCGCCAGAAGGAAGCTGTTTTTAGTCGACAACATCCGTTAGCAACACAAGCGGGAACGACTGCAACTTCGACGGGAGCAACCTTCACACTCTATGAAAAGAAAACATAACAGCAGGAAAATGCCATCAGTCCCCAAGTCCAAGACCAAGGTTGTCCCGTATCCATGGATAAGATTGTGTGGCGGCTGCTCCTTCGTGTTGTTCCGGCGGCAGCGAATTATGATGATTATGATTATGAACGTAATTGGAGATCGAGTGCGGTTATTGTAGCAAGAACAACAACCAAATGCAAGCTATATACTATAAGTAAAAGGAACAGCAGCGATAAATGCGGTAGCAGAAAAGGTCGTCGTCGTCGTCGTCCCTTCCGTCATGAAACTATGTCATCGTGTTTGGTTACTTCTACTTCTACTTCAGTCCCAACAAAACAACCTTCTTAAATAAGAAATAAAACAAAAGCAGCGAGAGAAACAATTAAATTAATGCCTATGAGAAAGAAGCGAAAAGTCAGTTCAGTTTATAATTTTTACAACAGCAACAGAACCCGTAAACGTAAGCGTAAACTAATCGAAACGAACGGAAAAATATATGCAAGCAAAGCATGAAAATGAGAAAGATTTAAGAGTTGAGTTCTTTGAAACGGAGAGATGCGTAATTATTGTTTTTTGCCTAAACTAAAATTTATTAATTATATGCATAAAAACAAAAAATATATATATTAATTTAAATAAAACAAAACAAACAAAAAGTCGAAGGGAATTTTTGTAGACGGCGCCAGTACGAAACGATTTTTTATTGAAGAAGCGATCTTTTGTTGATTTCTTTTGTTTTCGTCGATATCTTCCTCCCAAATCGCTTTGGGACGGTAAGCAAGACGCGATTTATAATCATTGACAAGTGGAAATTATAGATATATATAAAAAAATATATATATATACACACACACTAAGCTGATGAGGAAATCGAGCGGACAGATTGATGAATGATGATTAAAATAATACTTTAATTTAAGCTTCTAAATAAAACAATTAATCAAATAAAAGAGAAGAGTGTAAGGATCAGTCGTCACTTAAGGGGAGTTATATATTTTGAAATTACTTTTAAATGCCGACCGATCTTTGCTCATGTTTTTCTTAACACATTTTAGGGAGTTTCTTCCGCAGTTTTTATTCCAAATCTCAGCTTACAGAGTTGGAAACCTTATTGAGCATCAAGGATCAATATATTTATTGGATTGGTGTAAAAATTATAATTGTTTATTTTTTAATGTTACTACTCCGAAATTCTCAAAATTTTGCTATAAAACAATTCTACAATTCTAAAATAGTTTTTTTAATTTGATCATAATCTGATTAGAATATGTATGCATATAGATGTCATGTAATTGATCGATTTATATAAAAACATAGGAAATCAGCAAAAGTAGGATGTTTTTTCACAATGGTTTTAGATTTTTATTTTTAAGTTTTCTTTTAATTGTCTGACTGATTTTAAAAGAACCAATTGCAAAAAAAGAGTATAAAAATTTCGGTATCCCGAAGTTAGCTTTCTTACTTGTTTGAAGCATATTTTGGACGCCATTCCTATGTATTTTAATTTAAATTGAAATTGATTAAATTAATTTCCCAAGCTGTACCATTTTAAATATTTTTATATTTAAATTATAAACCCCAATTTGTAAGTATTCTCTGATATGATCTCTTGGAAATCATTTCCGTTTGTCAATTATTTATTTTCATTAAATACATAAGTTGAATTATAGATGTTATACACAATCAATGTAATATTATCCATCCTCGTTACATTTTGCTAGACTCTCATCATTTCTTTAGCTTTAAATCCCCTCTGTGATTTCTCCGATCTGACATCCCAAGTGGTTTTATTGTTTTAGCTAGTTTTATTTAGATCGTATTTGTTGCCTCTCGCAAATGGCATTGTTTGGTTTCATTTCTTTGAGAGAGAACATTGACTTGGTGGCTGGTTTTGTGTGTGGTTTGGTTTGCTTAAAATTGATTTATCTTTATTAGTCGGTAAAGCCGCGATAACACTGCAATTCTTCACACCATCGAAAATCAAATTCAAACAATCTACTTCTTATCCTTGGGCACGAACACGATCTTTCGCGACTTGAGCGACGACCACTTGTGTCGCTTAATGTAATACGAGACGACAGTTAGGAAGCCGAGGATTCCGATCACCTTGATCAGCAGTTGCTTGCGCTCGTCGTGCTCTGGCTCGGAGGTCCACTTCAGGAAAGTGGCCACGTCCTTGGCCAGTTGGCTCTGAGTCGGCGCAGTGCCGTCCTCGTACTCGATGACCTGCAACGGCAATCAATTACTTTAGTCCTATTTAAACTTGTGAATGAATTATCCCCCAACTCACCTCGTTGTACAGCACCTGGGCCATGGAAATGGCACCACCCGGGAAGTACGGGTTAAAGTACTGGCCGTCACGAAGAACGACTCCGGCAGGAGCATCGTGGTAGCCAGTGAGCAGGGAGA
Organism: Drosophila bunnanda; assembly: GCA_035046265.1. Lineage (NCBI taxonomy): Eukaryota > Metazoa > Arthropoda > Insecta > Diptera > Drosophilidae > Drosophila > Drosophila bunnanda. The sequence goes on from JAWNOB010000075.1 coordinate 15,346,705, forward strand.
AGATGTAATCCTCTCCGCCCTTGCGGGCCGAAACGATGTAGCTCAAATCCGGAGGATAGGCACCGTTATTGGCAGCACGAGCCGCCTCCTCGTTGGGATACGGCGACGGGAAGTAATCCGACAGCTTGCCAGGGCGATCGAAGTAGTTGCCAGTATCATCCGGACCGTCCTTGACCTGTACGAGAATGCGTTAACTGATTAGGTATCTTATATGGTGAATGCTCTAATGGACTTGCCGTGATCTGCTCAGCCTCAGCCTTGGCCTCGGCTTCGGTGTGGCTGACACCAACCAGATTGCGGTAGGCAATGTATTGCATTGAGTGGCAGGCGGAGCAGACCTGCTTATACACCTCGTAGCCTCGGCGGACGCTGAAAACAAGGGTATTTATTTAATATTTAAATTTCACTTTTAAAAATATTGATCTCCTTCGTTACCTCTGGTGATCCAGGGCGGAAAGCAGACCCCTGTGATTCCAGGCCTGGGCTGGGGCATGCACCTCGCCGCCGGACGCCTGCACGGACTGCTCCAAGGCGAAGAGAAGGGCTCCAACGCCGCCGGTAATCGCTCCCACGGCTCCGATCAGCTGTTTGCCGCACGCACACACACACCGCAAACACGCACACCGACAGCGACGGAGAGGAGAGAAGCAAACGCGTTTTGAGGTTAGGTCCGTTCGGGTATTATGAAATGCCAAGTTGGGAATCTCCGATTCCTGACTCGCAAACTCACCTTCTTGTTGCCACTTGCCCAGCTGCCGGCGGTTGAAACGTTCTTCGCCTGCAAGGGAAAATAATGGAATATAGTAGCTGGCCTTGGTCAAACAAGAGAGTACGATTTTTTGCACGGAGTTACATAATTGGGGGGTTGGCATCGAATCGGTGCAGTGGCTACCCATTCAGATTACGGATCACAGATAAAGGCTGCTCCGAGGCTTGATTCAAAGTATTACACTGCCCAATTATCCCAATCAAGTGGTTTTTAAATGGTGTTTTTCCCAATTCGACACGACTGTGGAAAATTTGGGCCCTCTCCGCGGTTTCCGTCCCGGATCTTTACCTGCTGCAGGTTGAGGGCTGGGCTCGACTTCAGCAATCTCAAGCCGTGGAATCTTCGCAATGTGGCTGCCATGCCGGAGTTTCGATTTCTGCGTCGGCGGTCGTTATTAATTAAACTTTCGGACAGCGAATTGCCAATAGAATCTCTTAATTCCACAGACTTCTCTCTTCCTCTTTCTCGCTATCAAGCCGCCAGTGTGACCGAGCTGGCGTTCAAAATACACATAAGAAAGATGTACTAAAATACTTTGGTTGTTATAACAATAAAATGGATATGAATTGTTTTTTAGAATATATGCCATTGAAATTTGATTGATGTTTTCATGAATGTGTTCTACAAACCGGGCACAACTCAGTATGTGTCTAAAATTTTAGGGGCACAACGAAAGAAAAGAAATACTGGAGTGTTGAATGGATCTCGGCAAAGCGGATACCGTTCCTATATTGGCAGAGGCATATATAAGTTGGAATTTGGGAAGAAATAAATAAAATTGTAAACAAATAATTTGTTTAATATTAAATAATATGTAACAAATAATGTGCACAAAAACATAATAGTAAACAAATTTAAAAATGCTTGGAAGACTCTTCAACAAATATTTCTTTCACAGCATAAATAAGCTAGAGCTATAGCTGGAGGAAAAGTAAGAGAAAATTAAAAAAGTTTAACAGGTGTAAAAAAAGAGTGAGATAGAGAGAATTAATATAAATAAACAGAGCGAGAAAGAGTGAAGAGAATGAAAGGGAAAAGAGAGAACATCTCGCTCAGGCTGAAAACAAGAGGCCAATAAAGAGTTTATCGCAAAAAATGAGAAAGAGGCATCGTAAACCAGAAATGAGGCTTTGCTAATTTTACCTTGTTTTTATCAAGAAATATTTAATATTTAAGTTCTGATAAGACAAATTATTCTTATCAGCTGTGCTCAAATAAATTTAGTATTAACTAATTCTTTGGTATTATTTTCAGATCCCGCTGGTCTGGCAACCCTCTTAGTCAGATTTTCGCACTTATCGATAACAGCTGATTAGCCATTAATCACTCGCAAAAAAAAAAAAAACAAAAAAACCTAGCAACGCATAAACAAATGCGAAGAAAATTAACAGCTATCGATTTCCACTAACTGCGGTCAGCGGAAAAACTATTTAGTTGCATTGACCGCAAAAGGAATTAACCGGAGACGCCCGCAGGATACATAAAAATGCCGCCGCAGGAGGAGGAAGGAAATCCAGGCAACACAACAGGCCAGCAGCTCGATGATGAAATCGAAAATGTGCGTGTGGTGGTGCGAACACGGCCCATGGACAAAAATGAGTTGTCCGCGGGAGCCCTGAGTGCCATTTCCGTGGACAAAATCAATCGGGCCATAACGGTGATGAAGCCGAATGCCACGGCCAACGAGCCGCCGAAGACCTACTACTTCGACAACGTCTTCGATGGTGGCTCCAATCAATTGGATCTGTACGTGGACACGGCCCGTCCCATTGTGGACAAGGTCCTCGAGGGCTACAATGGCACCATACTGGCCTATGGGCAAACCGGCACGGGCAAGACCTACACCATGTCTGGCAATCCGGATTCCCCCCAGACAAAGGGCATAATACCCAATGCCTTTGCCCATATTTTCGGGCACATTGCCAAGGCCAAGGAGAATCAGAAGTTCCTGGTGCGCGTCAGCTATATGGAGATATACAACGAAGAGGTGCGAGACCTGCTGGGCAAGGATGTGGGCAAGAGTCTGGAGGTCAAGGAGCGGCCAGATATTGGTGTCTTTGTCAAGGATCTCAGCGGTTATGTGGTGCACAATGCCGATGATCTGGAGAATATTATGCGATTGGGCAACAAGAATCGAGCTGTGGGCGCCACCAAGATGAACCAGGAGAGCTCCAGATCCCATGCCATCTTCTCGATCACCGTGGAGCGCAGTGAATTGGGCGAAGGCGGTGTCCAGCACGTGCGGATGGGTAAGCTCCAGTTGGTGGATCTTGCCGGATCGGAGAGACAGTCCAAGACCCAGGCCAGTGGCCAGCGTCTTAAGGAAGCCACCAAGATCAATCTGTCGCTATCGGTGCTGGGAAATGTCATCAGTGCTCTGGTTGATGGCAAGAGTACTCACATTCCGTACAGGAACTCTAAGCTAACGCGACTTCTACAGGACTCCCTGGGAGGTAACTCCAAAACCGTGATGTGTGCCACCATCAGTCCAGCGGATAGCAACTACATGGAGACCATATCGACTCTACGCTATGCTAGTCGCGCCAAGAACATCCAGAATCGTATGCACATCAATGAGGAACCCAAGGATGCTTTGCTTCGTCACTTTCAGGAGGAGATTGCCCGACTTCGAAAGCAACTGGAGGAGGGCAGCAGTTTCGAGGAGGAGCCACCCAGCTCCGAAGAAGAGGAGGACACCGCTGACGACGAGCTGGAGGCACCTCTGGAGATCGAAATGGAGTCATCCACTGTCCAGGTGGCGGAGAAGAAGCCGAAGAAAAAGCGCGAGAAGACCGATGAGGAAAAAGAGGAACTGGCACTTCGTAAAAGCGAGCATCAGCGGGAAATAGAGCATGCCAAGACAGAGCAAGAGACGCTGCGTAATAAACTAGTCTCTCTCGAGGGCAAGATTCTCGTGGGCGGCGAGAACCTGCTGGAGAAGGCCCAGACCCAGGAGAAACTCTTGGAGCAGTCCATCGCGGAGTTGGAAGAACGCGAGAAATCTGAGGAGGCCCTCAAGCAGACCCTACAGCAAAAGGCCACCGAAAGGATTGACATTGAAGAGCGGTATTCCACGCTCCAGGACGCCAGTACTGGGATCACCAAGAAGATCCACCGGGTGATGCAGATGCTGATGGGCGTGAAGTCCGAGCTGGCTGATCAGCAGCAGGAGCATCAGCGTGAAAAGGAGGGCATCTACGAGAACATACGAAGCCTCTCCCGTGAGCTGGCACTCTGTGAACTTGTATTAAACTCCTATGTGCCCAAGGAGTACCAGTCCATGATCAATCAGTATACCCATTGGAACGAGGACATTGGCGAGTGGCAACTGAAGTGTGTGGCCTACACGGGAAACAATATGCGCAAGCACATCTCCGCTCACAAGACCAGCGGAAAGGAGCCGGACTTTGTGGATCTCTCCCATGTTTACCTCAGCTACAACACCGACGGTGTGTCCAATCCCATGCGGTCCAAGTCCGCCAGGCCACGGACTTCGGGTGTGCCCAGACCCACGACAGCCAGACGCTACTGAAGCGAGTTTTTTAAGCGAAATCGTTTGCTAGTCCAGCTGCAAATCCCTTGCGGCTTGCGCGCCCAGTTTTGGTTTCTTCACCTGCTAATCCTGGTTTTTCTACACCCTCAGATTATGTATTTTGCTCAGTGATTTTTCGTTATTAGCCGCATAGTTTTTGTTGATTTATTGTTTAGCGCATAATACTACTTAGGTTGAACAACGGTGCAATAATACACTTACAACTGTGTTTGTAATTTTAATGCTTAATTTATACTTATTTTATAATGCTTGCAACTAAGTAGCAAACAGATTTTACTCGAATACATACATAGGCACAAACATGCATAAGACGTATTATTGATGTGCTTTTGGCTTTTAAATAAAAATATTTATGATACTCACAGATATAATGTGCATTGGTTTTAATTAATAAAGGGTAAACTTTAAATTAAAAGCAGATTATGCTGAATACATTTTTAAAATCCAAAATATAGGAGTCTAATTTTCCAACAGCTAAAAAGCATGCTATGCATTTTCATAGCCTTGCTGGAGAAAACTGAAATTGGGACGACCCACCTTCAGCTGGTTCCATAGTGTAGCGGTTATCACGTCTGCTTTACACGCAGAAGGTCTCCGGTTCGATCCCGGATGGAACCAGGAGTTGGTATTCCTTTTTTTATATACTCTTTATTTGTATTTATAATTGTTTAATATATTTATTTAAGAAATATACAATTTATTTATTTCTTAAATTCAAATTCTTGCATGCAAGAAACCCAATAATGTGTTGTAAATTATTAAATATATGCATAACATATATGATCTTAAGCTGCAGTTTAACGTATATTATTTGGTTTACTTTTGTTAACAAATTAACTTATTATTATTGCGATTACCCTTAAAAAATTTAGTATAATTTTTAAATTTTGTTATATATTTGAGGGAAGGAATAACAACATGAAATTAATAAAACGAATATTTTATTGTACAGTGGACTATGGATTAAATACTAATAAACCCTTCATTAAAAAATTGTTTAATATTTACCATTAAAAAAAGGATTAATTATTTAGTTAATTATATTTTTAAAAGAAAAAAAGTTACTTCCATCCTGGTTCCATCCGGGATCGAACCGGAGACCTTCTGCGTGTAAAGCAGACGTGATAACCGCTACACTATGGAACCAGCTGACAAACGGCTGTCCAAGTTCTATTAACAGATAAGACAGGAAAAGGTTCTAAAACAACAGTGAGTTGGTTTAATGAATAAAAATTAAAATAAACCAAAGAATGCAGAGTTCATTAACATGCAAACTTAACAATTAATAATAAATTCAATAAATTAAAGGATCTTCATTTCCCTTTCTTTTTTCTTTGGCTCAACTGCCAGGCCATTCGTTTCGCTTGAATTTCTTCCGCCCAGGTGTGTTATTTCGGTAACGGATTACTCACTCCACCTGCAGCGGATGGCAGAGTTTGCTCAGGTAAGTCAAGCGATAAGGAAAACAACTGTACCTATTTCTACTATTTATCCATGGCTTTGTGGCGAATTTCTGCGCTTGTCGCATTTAAGGGTACCGCAATTAATCAGGCCGAAAGCATTTCCTCTTTATCACTTGCTCTTATCTCTCGCACGTTTTGTTTGCTCGATTTGAGGGGCGGAGCTCCACTCAGAAAAAAAAATCATAGCGGAATCGCTGCCATACGTCACGATTTGTTTAATTTACATAGGCTTGCTCAAGAAGTCAGTTCGAAAGGTGAGAGGAGAAGAGGGTGCCAGATTGAAGATCAATAAAGTGAGAGATAGCGAGAGAGAGCGCGAGAGAGTGGCAAGGTGAGAGCGTACTTAATTACTCAATGAGATATTCACTCCATGACAGCTAAATGAGTGGAAGTGAGGGAGCATAGCACACTGAGCTACGCGGGTGAGGTTTGTGTATATTAAATACAATTTAATGTATGTATAGAAAAGAAAAATGTTTTTAAATTTTAAATTAGGCATGCAGATTTATTAACCTAGTAAAAACTAAAATGGGAAAACTTTCCTAATTAAAATTAATGCATTTTTGGTTTAGTTATGAGCTATTAAAAATTTGATTTGTCATAAAAATATATATATTTAAAGAATGCGAATATTTTCAGCTTACTTTTGCTCAATTTCCGGAACAAACCCATATTTTAATTACAAACTGGGTATCGGTTTTTATGTAGACCAGTGTACTTGAGCCTTTGCTCTCGTACTTTCCGCGGACAGACCGAGAGCTGATAACCCATACTCTCTCTCTCTCTCTGGGAGGAGACCAAGCGATATGATTGTAAAACTCTTCGGCGGCCGGGCTCTCAGTGTCAGTCTCTCCGCTGAAAATCGTTGAATCGGAAGTCGTTATATATTATACATTCTCGTTCCGTGTGATCTGTGTTTCGTGTTTCGTGTTATCTTTTCAATTTCACTTCGATGTGCAATTGCCGACGCTAAAAATAAGTACTGCCTGCAAGAAAATAAAGAGTATCGGCGCTCTCAGTGTAAATATCAACGAATATATAAATTAAAAGCTAAAGCAAACGCCACGTTCTCGCGTTCTACAAAACACTCGCATTAAAGCGCTCGAGCGACATTACATATACGCCACCACGCCGTATAATTAGTTACTTGCTGATATTTCACACGGGCCGCATAGCAACAGGCCTTTCGCATGATCTGAAGTGACACGAGCGAATAAACCCAATCGAATTAGTTCCCCAAATCGGTGCTAAGCACACCCCCCATTCGCCAGGGGATCGTAAACCGGGAAAAGTCATATCCAACCATATACAGTGCGTTTCCAATGTAGCCCTTCATGGATAGTTAACACGAGAGCGTTGTGTGACTATATAGCAATATCGTGTTAAACCAAAAAATATAGCAGTGGCTGATTTTAGCGGCAATCCAACCCATAGTGATACCCTTCGATCAACACCTTCGGGAATTTCACTCGCTTGTCAGTGCGGAATTTTTGCCTGAGTCACGAGAGACATTTCAATTTTCCGGTAAGTTGTCCTCGCTCTCGATCCGAAACCGAATCGGTGTCGGAACCTGAGTCGGTTGAGAAGATTACTGAACTCTCTCAGGTGCCAAGTGCTAAATGTTCCCCCATTGTATCAGTGTTGACCTCGCGTAACGCTATAGTGAAAATCAGGAACGCAACGCGCAATATCTGTTTACTGGCAAAAATAGGGTCAACATTGTGTGGCGATTGTCTCGTTATATTTTTCCATCGCTTCTCAGGGGGATGATGAGTGAGGATTATCTGGAAATCTGACGATCGGAAAATGAGTCGCAATAGAAAATAGGGGTGATTGTCCCTTGAGTGACTTCTGTTCCACCACCAAAGTAGATCGTTTGTATAGTCAAGAGATAATGGAAACTTTACTTTAGTTACCTCCTAGACCATTTCCTTTATATACGTTGTAAATTTTGTATAGTTTTGTATTTTTCCAAAATGAAATGCGTTATTTTCAAAGCATGTTCTAAAATTAAAATGAATAGCATCATTAAAATGTTGATTTCAAAGTATGTGGCCTAATTTTTAACTTGTTCTTATTTTCGACAAAATATTTTAAACAACTTTTTATGACTAGCAAGAAAAAATAAAGCGCCAAGAATCAATTTTAGGCCAAACTTAAAATTAATATTTTGTAAACAATATATTTATAGATTCGAAATATTTTCTGTAAGAAAGCATTTTTTACCTAATTTTTAAATGCTTGTTTCTTTCTTTTAATAAAATATTTTGAACAGCTTTTTATGATTAACAAGAGAATATAAATAAACTTATAATTAAAATTCTCTAAAAAATATATTTATATATTTTCTGAAGTATTTTACCAATTACCAATTTAAATTTTCAAAAGCATATATTATTTTCCACATATTTCCAGAAGTGTGTTAATGAATTCTCTAAAATATATATGTATATAATATATATAATTTACGAAATAATTGAAAGTTCCATGAGGTCATCAAGCTCTTATCTAAGTTTCTAGGGGAAGTCCTATGGTTTTGCTTATTTTTAGCACATGCCATATCTTTGGCGCCATTGATTACAAAGGTCCCTTTGATTCCAGTATCAGTTATTGGCTAGACTTCAGGCCAGAAGTTGAGTCACCATCCGTTAAGTAACGATATCCACATATTCCATGGAGATCACATGAGTGTTGAGCAGATCGTTGACACGGGTGGAGACCTGGTAAACAGTGACTGCTCCACGCGATATATTTGCCGAAGTCGTAGTGGAAGTTTGCCAAATAAACATGCCACATATAATAACAATTAAGACATAGGGCGTCCAAAAATACATCGTACTTGACGTATTTACGTAGATTGTCCGACCGTTTTAGTGTCTTTTCCGCTGAAAGATCCCTTATCTCCCCAAGATAACACTTATATTGTTTTTTTTGCATAAGATTCTGTGTCGTGGGGGACTCCAAAATATATACAAATTGGTGTCAGTTTAGTTCCAGCCTTACCCCTGAGCAGTTCGGACTGTGCCAAAAGTTTAAAAATAAGTTCATTGAAAAGTAAACCTCGAAAACAAAAAATGAAAACCTTGCAGACAATTATGTTTTTTGCTTAAACAAAAGTAAGAGTTCAACCTCAAAAAGCCAAAGGCCTAGTATATAACCTCTAAGAGAGAGAAAAAGAATGAACAAGAAGCCGAGACAAAAACTTCTTGAATTACCTTTAAAAAACGATCGGAGGGAAGGCTGATGTTTTGCTGCCTAGCAACAAGTTTATGTCTCGCCTCCATGGAGCATGCGCGGCGCATTTCAATAAGATGTTCTCTCAGCAGTCTCTGCGTCTTGAGAAAACAAATAAAAGGCAATAAAAACTATTAAGGCAAGGGGGGCAGGTCTTTCCGAGAAGTTGCCAGGCGACGCCAGGCCTCCCTAACCCGCAGCATTCTCATATTCTCTCACAGTTCTCCAGACAAATGAGGTCAAAATCCTTGAGGTTCTTGTCCTTCCTGGCTGGGCAGACAGGCGAGCTTCCTTCAAGGCGAACTTTTATGGTATAAAGAGCTACAGCAGTAATTTTACTATAGAAATAAGGTTTATATATTTTACTTGAATTCTTTTGGATATTATTTATACAAATTTAGATCAAGAAATGAAATTTAAATTCAATTTAAAGCAGTTAAATTTATTTAATGCCAGTTTATCCTGGTTAAATGATATGTTTCTGTCTTTAATTCTTTAAAGGCTTAAAGGTACAAGTTCCTAGTTAAACTTGACATTAAACTTGAAATTATTTTAAATAATTTAATTTATATAAAACCATATTTAACAAACAAGTTTCACTGTACATAAGTTCACCATGGAATGTTGCCCCTCCAGACTGACACAAGAATAAAAGCAGGATAGAATGAAGTTGAATCGGAATGAAAATAAAATGGTACATACATTAGAAGTCTGTTCAGACCCTACTATATCTGTCTTTATTTCTACCATCTCGATCATTAAGCACTTTTGATATTGACCGACAATTGTCAATAAAATTTCTTAAACTTGTGAATCGATGTGCAGACAAAGAGAGGGATTAATCAAGGTTATCCCCGCCATTCGATTTATCCCCTATAGTTATATAAATATGTCTGTGTGCCTCATGATCACGCAAACTTGTCGCCATTTCAATTCATTTTAATTGAGAGCAATCCCCAAGCATTTTTGATTGACCCCAAAGAAAAAAAACACACAAAAAAATAGTACTCTTATCATTTTATGTTGAGCGAAGAAAGTGAAATGCACGCAGCCCAACAAACAGACAGACAGTTTGAGAAATACAGAGAGAGGAAACTGAATGAGTGGCACACAATTTTCATGGGAAAACCATTTTCAACTGCGCACTGTATAACGGCTCAATTAAATGTCAATTTCAATTGTAAAACTGTAGCCAAGCGGAAACTCGCTTGCCTGTCAGTTGGCAATTTGCATGGACAAGTGCATAATGCGCAGATAAATCAGTCATAAAGGCCGTAAATAAATCTGACCAAGAACCTAGCCAAGTTAACCCCAAGACCTCACGTTCCTCGAGCCACATAACACTGCAGATACCACCTGTCAATACGAAGAGAAACCCCACTGATCAGCCAACCGAGTGAAATTCGCCTTCCTCTTTAATGGCGGCCAAGTTCAATAGAACTTTTGACCGAATCGCAGCCAAAAACCGAAGTGAATTTTGGGTTTTTCCCAACTATAAAATACCCAGTTCATCAAATTGTCCCAATCTAATTTTATATTCTCTCAAAAATTTAAAATATATATTCAATAAATTCAGGGAATTCCTAAAGATTATCATATATGTATATGAGATCAATATATTGGCAAATAAATCCACAGAGAAATGATGTTACTTTTAGATGATCTTTAAAACCATATATATATATAAAACCATGTATTTATATTATAAAGATGACAATTTCTACATTTATCACTCCCAAGACAGCTTACAAATTTCCTGTATTTAGAATATTCAAGAGAAGTTCTTCAACTTAGCATATAGGTTCTATAATTTTCCCCTCTTAATTTTATTTCAAATACCATATACCCGTGATTGTTTTTTCGGCTAGCAGGTATGAAAATTTGCACGATTTTTCCCGCCATCGGGAAAAAACCCGAGTCGCAAAGAGAGATGAAAAGCCGAAAGTTGAAAAAGCACCATCGCCAGTTTCGGTGGCACAGTCAAAGCATTCGGACGATATTAAGCGATCGGGCTAAGAGATTGACGTAAAGGAGATTCCGTTGTATCTTCAAGATACTTATTCAGTGCAGATTTTTCCGGTTTGCGGGGCATAAAAACACTTTTAATACAAATTAAGTCGCAATCGCAACGAATTTCCAGATAATTGCAGATAATTCGAAAGCATAATAGATTTCGGTGAGTGACTTATCAAAATCCAAAAACGAGGTAAACGAACTTAACTGCTTTGATTTCCCCAAACAAAACCGGTTACTGTTTGCTTAAGAATTTGAATTTATCCAAATTTTGATAATTGAGAGCTCTTAAGAATTATAATAAAAATTATTTGATTCTTGAAATTTCAATGAAAACATTGAGAGAAATTCAAGTGTAGCTAAAAAACAAAATTAAAGCTTGAACTAGAGGAAACAAAAACACAGTTAAGAGTGAAAAATCACAATAAATTTAAATAAAATGTTTACAAAAACTGACCAAATTACATAAAGCACGGCATAAAAGGTTTACTTTCAAAGAGACTTATATCATTTGGTTATATCATTACGTTCGATACAACATTTCCCCTGGGAACGTAAACAGAAATGAAAATCCCCCACACACAATGCCAATGCTTTGAACATTTCCGATGATTATATTCACATGAAATCTAAAATCCAATGCGATCGCAATTTATTGAGACTTTATTCTATTGCGATTCCATTCACTGGCTATTAGCATATACTAATTAAGAATTTCCCGCACGAGCCCCTAACTAATCAAATATATATGCATTTATAATCTGATTAAATCAGCAGACTTGTCGAATCATTCACAGCTCAGTTGCGATCAGCTGGTTGAGTCTTTCGAAGCCCGATTATCATTCGATTGGAGCGTGTTGCTTGCGATTAGCAGAGATGAGTTCATTGGGTATCTAATGGCGTTCCTTTAACTTATGCATCACGCTCCGCCTCTGTCCTGGTATTGGGTAACGTGTTCCGTCCACGCGCTGGCCATAGAAAGTCTGCCCAGATCCCCAAGTCCCTTGATCTCCGGTTTCCTGTATCCCCAAGTCGCAGACGTCGCGTCGCGGCGCTCGTTTTTATGTCTGTCTCTCTGTCTGTTTGTCTGTCAGTAGTCTAAACACTGGATTGGACTCCAATCTCAAAAAGTGCAATCCCCACAAAAGATACAGTATCAGCACTGTGGGAAAAATAGTTTCCAGAACTTTTACCGCCAGAAAAAGGAATAAATAAATAGTGTTTTATAAAGAAATAGGTTGAAAAATAAAAAAATATTTATGTATATAGTTTTGAAAGTTTTTAGTTAAATTTTTAGTGTGTTTTTATTTTTCTAATACAAGAAAAATGGCATTTATTGTGTTATTAAAAAACACTAGGGTTCTTAAGTGCTTTAGATAGTTGTCAAATAGTAAAGTATACTAAAATTTGTAGTTAATGCAATTTTACGTATAGTAAAAAGTTTTATTTATTTCTTATATAAGAAAATTTTCATGTATTGATTTAATTAAAAAAAAAACTAGGGTTCTTAAGACCCTTAATTAATTTAATTTAAAACCCATTGGAATTTTTGTACCCCTGGGAATTAAGAACAAATTTGAACACATTTTAAATCACTTCAATATTTTAATAACATGACATTGACTCTGATTTTAAACCGATACAAAGCATTTTCTATTGTTGAACATATTAAATTTGCTTATTACATTAATTCAATTATATAGATTTCCAAAATAAATAACAATTTGATTCCTTAAAGTTTATGTAAATCCTCCCAGTGTTTAGTTTCCGCAGTGCGGCGTTGTCTGGGCATTTACAAAACGTTTGCATTTACTTAGCTGACTTCCAACTTTGTTGCCGGGGCTGATCGGTTTACACGGTCCACACTCCAGACTGGGACTCGGGCTTTGGGCCTTATCAGAATCGGTGGCGGCGTTGTCAGCTCGATAGCGACGCGTGGCACCGGCCCAGTTAGCAGTTTTCGCTTCACCTCAATCAAAGTGCCATGTGGAGCTCACTCCCGGTTGAAATTCGAAATTAATATGCAGCGTAGACGATTCTCGGGCATTCATTCAGCATTTCCCACAATTTTTTATAGAGGCGTTTGAATAAAATTTAATTTAAAAAAAAGTACCTTGCTAGCAACATTTATTTCCCGGATCCCTCACGTGGCACGCTGTTCTTCTTGTTAATGCCACATGTGGCGCCTGGTATTCCTGGAAAGATTATGAATTTGCTGTGGTATTTCATATTGCAAAGAGAAGCAAGTATTATGTGGGTTGCCTATCAAGTGTTTACTTAGTTTGTATATTTTGAATGAATGAGAGCAATTGAATTTATGGCCAGCCATCAAAAGTTTCCATTACCAGCGGAAAATTAACTTAAATCATAAAAGCAAGTAAATTTTCCAGGGGAATATAGATCAAATGGTAGAATTTTCCTAATTGGTTAGGGGGAAATCTTTCAAATATTATATAGAACCTATTCTGTTTTGGGTACGAGAGTGTTTACTTTATAAATATGCAAATGAATGTGGGTTTAAATGTATTGCTAAAGTGTAAAAAGTGTTATAACCATAACACATCTTTATTTAGTATGCAATAGCTGTTTAATATGTTCAATTTTAATTTATAAAGAATTTTTTCCACTCTAAACTTTCAGCTTAATAAGTATTAATAAAAGTCTGCGTAGTTTTATCTTATCGGCCTGAACTATATAGAAGTCTGCTGATTGAACTTATGGTTTTAATATGCCAAAAAGCTAGACATGCATATCTAAATATTTAGCTAATAAATACACTGGCAATCTTATCAATATTTTGTTCACTTGGCGACACAGAATTGCTGAGCCCGATTTGGGTTTGGACTGTGTAAATTATTTACAGCCAGGCTAAGTTTTGATTGATCAACTGACAAAAGCGGTTATAAAAACATTTGATAAATTGATATCTGGGCTATGGAAACAGTGTCACTATCTGGCTCAGTAGCCCACAACAGAGGCGGGTTTATGTAGATACAATTGTATCTAAAAACAAAACAACTGTGTTTGTTCTGCTATAATGATAAACGCGTTAATAGAGCTAAGTGAGTTAAGTGAGTTAAGTGAGTTAAATGAGTTGCAAAGACGTCAGTCGCAACTTTTACCTGGATTTTATGCTCCTATTTGCTATTTTAGATCCCACGTTTGTTTTTAGCTTTCCCACCTTGGGGCTAATTCCTGACGTCAATATGAATTTGAACCTAGATCTGATTCCTATAGATTATATATATAGAATCTTATATATTGACGGCCTTCCCTGAGGGCGAGTCAATTAAGTTCTGTTATGGATTACCTTTAATATGTTTAAAAATATAAACTTATTTCATTGTTGCCCCGTGATTGATGTGTTGAGGCGCTGACTCTTTTCACTTTCGCTTGATGCCTGTTTATTTTCACATCGAATTGAAATGAAAGAATTTTCACTGTTACTTTTGTTTTTTTGTTTTTTGCAATATAAATTGTTTACTTTAGGACCTTCATTATAGCATCGCAGCCTCTGATTAGTCAGCCAGCTAAAAGCAGTACTTCATTCAAAGCATTTTGTTTGAGACAAGCAATTAACAACATTTGCAGTTAAGTGCCTGTTCCAGCTGTAATTATAATTTCCAGGTTAAAAAATATTTTACAAAACTGACACTTTAGTGGGAATAGTTGGAAATATTTATTAGTTTGTCATCATTAAAATTCCTCGAGTAATACTTTATGATCACTCATTATTTTATATAGCTTAACGTCAAGTCTTTTGGGGTTTTCATCGCATTTAAACCACTTATTGAACAGTAATTCAATGATCGATTTATTGGGAGACCGGGGTGAATTCCCTCATGCGTTCTAACAATTCAATTTCAAAGTTCCCCCGTCCATCAATTAGCGCGATCATATTTCATTCGAATGTCCAGTGACTGCCATGATCAACATTTTATGACAAATAAGCACAAACAATTCCACAGCGCGTGCGCCTGGCTCAGCTTTGTGCAATTGAAGTCCAAAGTAAACAAAGACCCACCAAGTCTCTTCTGGCGGCACAAATCAGACAAATCACGAGACTTGCGACCAAATTGTGAAAATAAACAAAGAAGCAATATTAAATAAGGCATTGGCCAAGTGTATGCTTCATTATTTGAGTTAGAGGCGCCTTGATAATGATGGAAAAGCAAACAAGAGATGAACATGAACTAAATCAATAATTAATTAATTAATTTTATTTCTATTGCAGTTCTTCAAATGGGTTGACTTGTGACATTGCAGCTTCCTGGACCCGGGAAACAAAAAGGTAAGATCGACTACTAGTTTTGTTTACTTTCTGTAAAATTGATTTACATTTGTTTAAACAATTTATATACATGCCACATATCAATTTAAGTCTATCAGGGAATTATAAGATACATTTAACCTGCAGAAGAGAAAACACATCGATTTATAAATGTTTAATTGTATAAGCCTGTTAACTGATTGATGTTTAGAACCATTCCGAACCGAAATTTGGTTCAAAAACTATTGCAAAGCAAAATCAATTGCGTTTAATACGATTTTGATACGATTTTGATACGATTTCGATACGATTTCGATACGATTTCGATACGATTTCGGATTTCGTGTTCTCCACGTGCCAAATGTACACAATTATATTGTTTACTTAGGCGTACAGGCTTAATTTGGAAATAGGAAAGGAATTTCAGAATTACATTGGGGCGTTGTGAAAGATTTCCGATTGGCATTGGCTTTGAAATTCTTCTCTTTATACAATTCGTATTATTGAGGTTTTCCGTTTTTGTAATCATAATGATGTTATAGATTTACCAAAAGACAAGGTGTAAGGAAGGCTGAGGAAACTTATGCGAAACTTTTCCATTTGAAATGCTTTGGTATCCATAGAATTCCAAAGAGATACTTTTATGCGGCGGGATCAGCGGGACAGGTGTTCTGCTTATCTTTTTTGGCACAATCTAACCAATTTCGCCGGCTGCTGTTTGGCCATAAAGTAATTCAGGCACTCAAGTACCATTCGGGCCATAAAATTAATTTATTAGTTTTACAAATGCTTAAATTTGTTTACTTTGAGAGAGAGAGAGTGAGAGGTATTCGAATTTCTTTTGCCAAAAAAATAGCGAAAGTGTGAAATAAACATTTGGCATTGAGTTCGGGTTCTTTGGGGGAAAGTTTGTAAATAAAGGAAATGGTTCAAGGACAGCTCCTGAAGAGGTTATTATATATTCAATGAGTATATGTAGTAATCATTGCAGTATTATTGATTATTGTTTATTATTGTTAGTTATTGCAAAAAGTATGGGTAATCTGGTGATGTGTAAATATTTATATGTTTCGTATTAGTAAATATTCCCCCAATACGTTATTTCCTCTGATATGTATGTGTAAACGTTTTGTGTGTTTTCTAATGTCCGGTTTATGGGTTTTTGTTATTTATCAGGGATACAACTTGAACCTCAAAAGACATAGCCAAACGAAAGAGAAACCCCACCACTCCACTCCATAGCACCACCGAAACCGCAAGCCACTGAGAAGCAACAGTTAACGTAGACTTGACCACCTGGAAACCGTTGAAATCTCTGCTTGAAAGCAGTCCACCACCCATGAACCACTCGGCCAGAGCGCTAGACAGCGTGGCCACCGAGATCAGCAGCAGCTCCAGCTCCTGCTCCTGCACCTGCACCCCACCACAGAACCACCTGCACACTGGCCACCTAATTGCCCACCGTCTTGGCCACTCCTACGCAGCTCGTGCCGATCACAATTATCTGGGATAGGAATTGAGAAATCGATCTCATATAGATCTGTGATCCACCGAACGTTGCTGGAACCATCTTTCGTCTCCTAATCGTACTGCAGCTTCAAGACGGCCGGCACAATGTTGAAAGTCGTTGGTGCATCGTGGCAAAAAACGCGGATAGGGACCTACATCCTTATAGGAGCTGGTCTGTTGGTCATTGGAGCCTTCTTCATTGGCTACATGGAGCGGCCGACATACGATGGCACTTACTGTGCCACCGCCCTGTGGACAAAGCAGGTGGGCTTCACCATTGAGAACTGGAAGCAGCAGAATGATCTGGTCAATATACCCCAGGGTGTGGCCAGGATTTGCTACAAGGATTCGGTGTACGAGAATGGGTGAGTTGCATCAGAATAATATAATATACGTATTTATTTAATAACTCTTTATCTTTCCTATTTAATTCCTAACAGATGGGCTCAAATCGAGGTGGAGACCCAAAGAAGTTATGATGACTGGGTGCAGGCCTATGCCGCTGGCATGCTAGAGGGTTCGCTCACCTGGAGGAATATCTACAATCAGTGGGTGAAGTAAGGCTTACCTCATATTGATATATTAATCGAGAAGTTAATAAAATTTTTTACTTTCCAGTACCATTGCCACTTCCTGCGACCGGGATGATAGTTCACGTAAATTTTGCGGTTGGCTGAGGGAGCTCTTAACCGCCAACTTTGAGCGCTTGAAGACGCAGACAGCGAAAGGTGAAAATGATCATTACTGGCATCAGTTGCACTTGTTTGTCAACCAGCTGGAGGGCCTGGAGAAGGGCTACATTCGTGGAGCAATTCGAGCTCGCTCCGAATTGGAGGGTGAGATTCCCTTCTCCGATTTCCTGCTGATGAACGCCGCTGCCGATATTCAGGATCTCAAGATTTACTACGAGAACTATGTGCTGCCCAATGGCACAGCGAATGGCGAGGATGCGGCCACTGATCAGCCAAAGAACTTCTTTCTGCCCAGCGCCACCATGCTGACGAGGATCGTCCAGCAGGAGCAGGAGCCCCAGAAACTTCAGCTGCTCTTTGGTCACAGCACGGCTGGCAGCTATTCCTCCATGCTAAGGATCCAGAAGCGCTACAAGTTCCACTATCACTTTTCGCCGAAGCTCAGGAGTAACACTGTCCCCGGTGTGGACATAACCTTTACGGGTTATCCCGGCATACTCGGCTCCACCGATGACTTCTATGTGGTCAAGGGACGTCATGTACAGGCCATCGTCGGCGGCGTGGGCATCAAGAATGAGAATCTGCAGCTGTGGAAGACGGTGGACACGAAGAAGATGGTGCCTCTGGTGGCCCGTGTAATGGCTGCCAATCGGATCTCCCAGAGCCGTCAGACTTGGGCCAATGCCATGGCCAGACATCCTTTCACCGGAGCCAAGCAGTGGATCACTGTGGATCTGAAGAAGCTGGGCGATCAGGATCAGCTGTACAATGTCCGAGAAGGCGATGATAAGCACGACGATGCCGCTGTTACGGTGAACGAGAAGGATAGGACAGCCATCCTTAACCGCCACGATCAGCTGAAGGACATGGTATGGATAGCCGAGCAGCTGCCTGGAAGTCTGACCAAGAAGGATGTCACCCAGAACTTTTTGGTGACCCCAGGCAACTCATCCTGGCTGGCCAATGGAGTGCCCTATCACAAGAGTGTCCTGGAGGCCAGTGGTGTCAGCTACAGCGAGGATCAGCAGCTCTCGGAGGCGGATGAGGCCGAGTTGACGAACCTGGAGGCGGTGGACAAGTATCTGCGAACCCATGGCTTCCGTGGAGATCTCCTAGGCGGCGAGGAGTCGATTGCCTATGGCAACATAGATCTGAAGCTGTTCTCCTACAATGCCCGCCTGGGTGAGAGCGACTATCATGCCTTCGCAGGACCAATTTTCCTCAGACTACAGCATGTCCAGCCGCGGGCCCTGGAGGATCAGAACGAGAATGGTGTAGCCACCTCAGCCATTGGCGATGAAAGGCTCAGTGTGAGCATCGATGATGCAGCCAGTCTGGCGGAAATGGAACTCATCACCGAGCGGCGACCGGTGCGCAATGACATGAGAGCCATTGCCATGAGGCGGATCGGTTCGGGGCCCTTCAAGTGGTCCCAGATGAGTCCCGCCGAGGAGGTCGGCGGTCACGAGGGTCATCCCGACGAGTGGAACTTTGACAGGTTCTCCCCCAAGTGGGCGTGGACGGAGGAGAACGCTAAACCCCATAGAACCCAAACGAATTTCCATCATCCCTAGATCCAAGCTGCCCTTCCCTCTTTAATATTTAGTTTCCCTATGCCTCGTCTAATCTGTGTGTATCTAGTTAGTAGTCGCCTCCTAAATCTTTCGTCCATAGTTTTGTAGAGTGTACTGTACTTATGTGCGTGTCCTGGCGTGTCCAATGGTGTCAATTGATTGTCTTCCAGTTATTTTAACATGTATTCTTTTCTCGTAGGAATTTTGTAAATTAGCAAACAAAATTGTAAAAAAAATTTTATTTTAGCAACAAATTTTTGTACTTTAGTAATTTTATAAAGAAAATAAAACCAGAGAAAAAGAAAAACCACTCAAATACTTGGTCTGCTTGGGTTATTAACTTAAAACTCATTTTTAATGATATATTTATTTGTGTTTTAAACATTCCTGAAAATAAAAGATAAATATCTACATTAAAGTATTCTTATGAAAATAAAAACCGAAGCAGACCATTGTACTTAAATGAATTTTTTAATTCTTTTTATATTTTATAGTAAAATTTCAGATATTTATGGAAATATATAGCAAGTTCATCAACCAATCGAGAAATACTTATATTATGTAAAAGCTTTAGAAAAGCTTTGAGAATATAGTAATGATTCTGGTATAAGGACGACCTTTTGGAATATGGTTATTTAATTGTGTATTTTAATATGTATTTTGTATAAAATATAAATTATTTGGTGTTGGTAAGCATGAAACAGTGATTGTCTTTCTAGTTCTTTGAATAATTTATATATCTTTATATTGATTTTAAAAACATAATAAAGTAGGTCAAATTATTTTAATGGTCTACAATATCAGTGATTATATTATATTAGTTTATAATATACAAAAATATTTCATATTCTTAATTGACAAAATTGGTATATATATATATATTTTTTTTTTAATTATTCCATTGTTAGTTTTTATATTTAATGAATTTTTCAAAGCCCCGCCCACTGCCTCCTTCCGATTGGCTAATCAACTAAGACGCCTCCCTCTTAAACATTGGCTGATTGGCTAATTTCTATTGACTCCGCCCTGTTGGGGGATTTTGATTGGTTGACTTCGCATTGGTTAATTTTTAATTGGCCAAACAACTTCGGGCAACGCCCCCTTGTGCGCTTTTTATTAGCCAAGTTTTTGAGGCTCCGTCCTACTAAGATATTAAATTTAAATAAATATATATATACCTATTTATTTCTTCAATAATATATTGAACAATTTCGATAAGAAATGTGTTTTAAAAATATTATATTCTGATTCGTAAAGTACGTTAATATTTATTTATACTTCTTTAATAATCAAAGTACATGTTCTTCCCAAAATTAATAACCTGGAGTGTTAGCAAATTTATCTCCTAAATAACTTTACTGGAAGAGGATTAAAATTATAGATAAGTCGAATTGCATTTGTAACACAAATTAGCTTAGTTTTCCATAGAGTTCAACAAAGTTATAGTACTACAAACCATCTAATACCTCAATTATTATAATCTTCTGCCCCATAAATAACATACCGTACACGCACATTTTTTCTCTAATTTTTAACTTTTTATACTTCGTGACTTTTTATTTCTCTCTTCGTTTTTTACCGCCTTGTCTCAATTACACCAAGGACCACAATAAAGTACGAGAGGAAACTTGTCAAAAACAATTCGTAGGAGAGACCGCGCACCAATTACCAAACTCAAATAGATCTATTTCGAAATTCAATTTGCTCTTGCAGCCAACAAACGAGGCCAATTACTTTAAAATATTTCGTTGAGCAAACTTGGTCGACAACTTTCAAAAAAACAAAAAAGAAAGAACCAAAAAATAAGTATAAAAAAATAAAAAGCGGTTCGTTGCTATTGTCTTGGCCGGAGAGAAGCTGCAAAGAAGCTGTGTGGGGACAAAGAATAAAACAGAAATCCCTTTTATGCTTTGATTATGGTAATTTTGCGATTTGTTTTCATTGCAGTGAAACATGCAATTTTCCTATATATATGCTATATATATATATATATTATATAGTTCCACTCGAAGGAAACTATGAGCTCCAGCAAGTCGCTGGTATGCAACTTCTTTGCAAGACAAAGACCAAGCCGAAGAGTCGCAATTTGCATAAGTTGTGCCAACGAACAATATAGCAAGTTACACCTGGGGAAATTAGTTAAGAACGTTTGATATTTTTTTATTAGGGATTGTAGAAATATGGGGGAGCTTTTATAAAAATTTAGGGTTTCTAGAGAATATTCTTCAATATTTTTAGAATATTTTTCTTAAGAGGAAAGTGTGAAAGATAAGGGAACACTAAATACCTAAAAAAGTACAACGTTCTATTTTGTTTTTTATTAATTTAAAATGAAATTTATTTTGTGATTTAATTGTTGTTTAACATTACGTTTTTCCTAGAAAGTTAAGAATGATTTTAAATTAAATTCATCAAATAAGTTGCCAAGAAAAGAAAAATACTTACGATTTCCTAAAACTTAAGTGATCAGTTTGCTATTTAGTTAAAAATAAATTCAATATAAAACTGAATATCCGATTAAAAATCAAAATTCTTATGTAAAATATTCAGACTCATTTCAGTTTAATTTTTCTCCCAGTGTCTTTTGGAGGGAGTGAAGGAATTCCGGCAAAGTATTTTGCATACATTCAGGTCTTTCGCCGGATCCCCCGCTTGCAAGCCACCTACCTATCTCTCTCTCTCACTTTCTCTCTTTCTCTTTCTCTCTCTATCTCTTTCCAACACTCCCTCTTCATCTCGCTCTGGCTCTTTGTCTCTTGGCCTCTGTCTCTGCTCATATGATTTAGCTGAATTATGGCCACCATTCAGCTCGTTACGCCCTTGGGCTAATTTATAAACGTAAATTTACTTTGATGCTAATGACGCTGCTGAAGGCAAACAACAACATTATACAGGCACAATACACACCCACACAACCACCCACACACACACACACACACCACAACACACACCTGAATGCATTGATAGTTTTCTGTTGATATATCAATATGCATGCCAGAGGTAGAAATTAGTGCATTTGCTCAAGGGTTCACCACCTGCCGCGGGCTATACTCCCCTATATATAAATCTATATTCTATAGTATAGTCTGAAAACGCCAACCCAGTTTAGTTTTGGGCAGGTGTTGGCATTGTCCAGGCATTGTGATTTATGGTTTTAGCCACGCAATTGCGTAGATTCAGGTGACCAGCATTTTTAAGTGTTCAACGCTGCGTATACGTAACATATGTGAAGCCTCCAGTACTTTCATCTGTATATATATTTGATTTAATTATGTATACGTGGAAGTGGAAAAATATGTATTTATAATATAGGGACATTTTCGTGTTGTGTAAGTGGGAAAAATAAAACGAGGAATAAATAAATTATATATATATATATATATATATGTTTAAAGTGAAAAAGTGCTGAAATTTAGGGTCATAAAATGTAAGGGTGTGTTTAAAATTGTATGGAGGTAGTCTATTAATTAATTATTTACTCTTATCCATTATATAGTCTAAAGGAAGTATGTAACATATTTTATTTTAAATATTTTTTTGATTTTATCTTACTTTATTTGCTTTTTTTACTTTATTTATGCTTAAGGCATAAAAAATTACTTATCTATTACCATACATTTCAAAAACAAGGTAATAGCTTCAGGATATATTATTCATTTATAACATTGGATAACTGAAATTTACTATAAACAAAATATTGATACAGTGTGAAAATTTCATTTCCATCAATCAGTTTTCCATATAAATATTAAATCAAAGTTCAGAGTGATAAACTAATTCCCATCGGCAGGTATCTCTATCACAAATAAACATAGAATTATTATTCAATCTGTGCTAGCAACTATTGCCTGATTTTAGCATGATTTGCTTGCCATCAACATTCAATTTATTGTGACCAGTAAGTCGCATTTGATGAAATTAGTTTTTGGGCGATATGTGACGCACAGGACAGTGACAAACTGCAGGGGAGTGTATCTGTGTGCGAGGTCCTGCCATCGCTTAAATTGCTTGTCCTGGAGCGACATTCTCGAGTGCTTATCACAACACAAAACATACCTGAGGGCAGAAGGGGATTCCCCCAATTTCTCTTTCTCCGTCACAAAAGCTTCGCTGTGCTGGGACAAACTTGTTATTTATCTGCTCATTTATTTGTGGCCATTTTTTAAAACTCGTTTTTGGCCCAGCTTCGTTCGAGGCACTTTTTTACTTTTTGGGTTAAAAACATCTTAATAACGAATTTGTAAGGCTTAGCGACAACAAAGGATACTGCTGTGTGTGTGTCCTTTAAAATGCGATGCGATGGCCTTCCCTTCCTCGACGGCTGCTCTGATAAGGCCTTGAGTGTTGACTTTAAGGCCTTTAACCCTTCGATGTGGCAAACAACGGACAGACCACGCCCACTGAAGGCGAGGTCACCGGGTCATCAAATTGAAATGTAGAGCTGTTTTTTTTTGTGTGTGTCCTTCTTCTTCGTTGTCTGCCGCAATCCGGATGCGGATTAATATAGCCTGAGTGGTCAAGGATTATTCGGCGGGATGGGAAAAGGGGGGAAATGGGGTCATAGGTCATCAAAGTGACATTTGCCGCAGCCTCTAATTGCCTCCGATTAATGGATTGTTTTTTTCCAGCTATTTGCATATTTCGCAAATGCAGAAATAGACGTTGGCTGATAAATGATAGTTTCACTGACCTCGGGAGCTGAATCCTTTGGCAATAAGTTCTGTTCTGTTTTTTGGAATTCAGCAAAACCAATATTAAATTGAAATTTAATTTATCATTAGATCAGGGTATTTAAAATTTTGCACATAGAATCTCATTAGTGGAAACTGCAAGAATGATTTATAATTGATTGCAATTTAAATTTGAGATCAGGCATGGCATAAAAAGATATGAATAAATATATATGCCGTTTCGTTATTTGTTTTGTAATTGATACACATATAAATCGATCATTTAAATTTGGGATTAATATACGATAATCCAATATCCCATTCTGTAAATCAGAACAATTTCCCTCGTTCATATTCGCGTTTCAGTCACATTAATATTGTAATTGTAACGTTAAATCAGATGTTCTTCAATATTTCAATTAATATGAAATAAGTATATCAAATCTCTCTCCTATAAAGCACATTTTCTTGAATTATGACATATTTTTGAACTAAATTTTCTTTCTAAAATCGAGGTCAAGTTGGCTTCGATTTTTATAAAATCAAAACCCATTAACCTTAGCCAAAAATAACTTGCCGAAAGACAAGTAGCACGTGTGGTCACAATTGTTTCATTGGGGCTATCCAATACATCGGACCACTTGTTAACTGTAACCAATTTCCTTATTACCTTACCCAACATCTCGACTGAAACTTGTTGGGAATTATAGACATCGATGTGAGGCAAAAGCAAACCCAGAAAATAGGCTATACATATTTTTGTTGTTTCTAAACCACGTGTTTTGGCGTCTACTATTGTTTACTTTAAAATTTTGCGTTTGTTACATATTGTTTTTATTTTTACATAACCAAACTACTCAAAGCATTAACTTTAACGTTAGTCAAGCACCGTTTGTTCCCACATCAAAGCCATTATTCAAACAGGCGACTTTAATGCCAATAAGCAGCTGGCAGCCGTCTTAGCCGACACTTCTGCTCCTCCACTCGAAGTATTATGAGTTGGAAAACAATAAATATCGCCCCAAGGACGAGGGCAAGGTGGATGGCTGGGTGGCAAGGGGTGGAAATCTGTAACACAACAGGGGCAAAGGATGAGTGGAATATGAACTGGAACACGTTCTGCATGACAGTCATGACGTTGACAAAAACAAAGTCATCAACGGAGTTGAAGTTGAGAACTGCAATCATATTGAGCCGGGGAGGGGCTACAATCTCCATATTCCCGGAGAACAAAACATCGACTGGTCGACTTGTTTTACATTTCTTTTTTTAAGTGAGTCCCGGTTTATGATTAAAGTAAAAGCATGAATATCGAATGCTGCCCCGGCATGACACAGGTCCTCCTCATCCTGCTCGCTCACTTTTTAGCAACTTCATCATTGTGATAAATGAGCCCTGCTTGTAGCACATTTTTCACAACAAACTGAAATATTTTGGCTTACTCCTTTTCTGTTTTTTTGCAGAACAAACTTTCCTTTTTCCCGAATTGTTATTAACAACTTTTCGTTTTTATACACGGTATCCATAGGGTAAAGGGTATCACAACTAAGTGTCGAGTGGCATGCCAAAGAATGCATCTCCGACCTTGGAGTATACATATATATATGTATTTCTTGATCATTATTCCTAGGCAAGTCTATTTAGCCATGTCCGACTATAAGAAATCAAATTTGAACCCAAAAACCTTTTCAGAATTCATGTCTGTTTGCTTTATGTGATCAATTATTTAATGTTAAATAATTGATTTAACAAATACAGTGTAAGATGTTCAGTACACTACGAAAAATAGTGTATATTCCTGTTTTGCTGTTGAAGACGACTCCTTATCCTCTCTTTGCGATGTAGGGCCATCTCGTAGCGGTTCGGCCTTATTCGATTTGGTTGCCATCTTGATTCTGTGGCGGCAAAACGTGGGTCACCTTAAGAAGAACCGAGGGAAGCTCCTCGTCGGCCTTCGTGTCAGTGGTCTCCATTAAGATCTCCACAGTGATTTCCTTGTTGGGCTCCAAGAAACCGTTTTTGGGCAGCACAAGGAACATGCGCGGAGAGCGGGGTACCACCTTAAAAATCACACTCCTGGCGTTGTCGATATTCCGAATGACGAGCTTCTTGCACAAAACATGGTTAAAGGGGGCTCCAAAGGCCACCTCGCTAGTCCTCAGGGCCAGTCCAACCGAGTTTCCAATGTCGTTCATGTCTTTGGAGATCTGAATAATGTTTGAGTTAGCACACAGCTAAGAAAAGTTGGAGAAAACTTACCAGAAGACTATTTGTTCCTTATTTTCTTCTTTTGACACGCCACTTTCCAGATGGCTTTTTAGAAGAGAAGAAAAGAGTGAAGTTGGCTGCGCTTGCGCTGTTGGCACGATTGTCAGGGTTGTATTTTTCTATCGATACTAATCGGTATTGAAGTCTTTTAAGATTTATAAGGCCCTCAAAAATGTTTAGGGGATTCTCTGTACGACTAAGTGACTTAAATACTGAAATTATCGGCAACCGGAAACAGCTGTTCCTATACCAATTGCTTACGCGATATTTTCTGTCGTTTAGCTACTCCGAGGTAGCTGAAAAGCCAGTGTGGCTTTCTATTTTGAACAATGTTAGGCACAGCAACACTTTTCCTCATGTAATCAAATTCAAAAGTATAATTATTGATGATAAAGGCAATATGAGTTTTTTTTCGGAAAAAATTAACATATTAATTGAATATTTACTGGCAATTGTTGATCTAAAACATCATCAATAAGGTCAAGAATGAATTGGAAAGTTATGCTCCTGCTAAGTAAAAATATAAGTAATTGTGTTCAGTACTGAATAAAGCAATTATTATAAGTTATAGAAGCCATGCTAGAGCCTACTAAACCCACAATTATTATTATCCTAGTTTTTTTTTGGGATAGAATATAATTAATTGTAATCCGACTATTCGGCATCATAATACTTTGTTTAATAATGATCAAAACAAATTATTATAATTGTTATCATAGTTTTGGAAATATAACCTGGGGCAGTGAGCTTCCCTTGAACAACTCTTATAATTTAAAACACAAAGCAATGGATAATGGGTATCTTAAAGTCGATCACGCTCTATTCCTTTCATATTTAGTTGTTTTTTTGTTTTTTGTATTTCCATAATTTTGAACAGTGCACAAAAAAGTTCAAAGCTCAAGGATTTATACCACATCGAAACTAGCGAAACAAACTTTGAGCGTTCGCTCATGCGTTTTGGGATGGATCGTCATCCTCCTGGACGGGGGATGCAAATGTTTGACATGCAGTCAGTTGTTGGTGGCGAATTCTTTTAGCGCTAACTGTGCTTTTGAGCAGCAGCATCTTCAGGCAACGACTTTGGCACTTTTGGCACGCGCCCCTTTCCCCCCACTTGAAACTTGGTTAGTTTGATTTTGAATGGTTTATTTGGTTGGCTTGCCCTGGCTCGGCTGCATTTGGTGGTTTTCCCTCAGTTACCAGCTTTCCAGCTTCCCATTGTTATCAACCAATTTGCCAGGCATTTGGTGGGGGAAAATGTGGGGGAAAAGTCCACAGGAAAACTTCCTACGAAGGAAGCGCGCGTTTGGCGGTTCGCCTTTTCTTGGTTACATTTGCAAACATCATTTTGAGCGATTGCCAAAAAGAGAAAGGAGAAAGGATTCGAAAAGCTAAAGGAGTTAGCGGTTAAAAGACAGACTAATGCCTTCAAATGACTTATTCTCTTTTTGAATATTTTCCTGTCAAATGGTACTCCAGTCGGGAAGATAATTGTTATTAGAGGAGTCTAAGAATTTAAAGGTTCAAAGAAAGTAATATTTATATATGAGGAGGCATATTTGTAATATGTTTTAAAAATAAGTGGTTTATTATAAAAATTAATAAACCAAGCAAAGCTAAATAGCATTTAATTAAAACTCTTTTATGATTTTACAATATAATAAAAGGACTTTGATTAGCAAAAGGTGATATTTTGAAAATTATGAAAGAATGTATCCTTCTTCCATAATCCAATTGCAAACGTTAAGGATAATATAACTAAGCTTACCAAAGCAAGTTACCTTTCTTGTTTTTTCGTCATTTTCTCCCTTTGAAATATTAATTATTTATTTAATTTTCCTCTGTGCACACATGGACATCAACTTCATGTCATGTCCATATAACATTCCCCGGAAAATATGCGACACAAAAATGTGTCGAGATTTATTGGCAAGCAGAAAGTTTGCCCACTTTATCCGTCCGTCTCGTCTCCCTATGGGAAAGAAATATTTTTCGGCCCCCACAAAATGTAAATTTTCTTGGAAAATGGAGTGGTGGTTGGGGCCAGGTGCCAATGTGTCTGGGGCGGTTGATAATGCAATGAAAATAGGCCAGAATTTTCTGCTACTTTTCAGCTCGCCAGAAAGTTATGCGAGCAAACCGCAAGGTAATTAAATTCCTTAACCTTAAGCAGCATTATGGGTGGCAGGCTGGCTGGGCCATGTCCTTGATGATGATGATGACGCCCAAAAGGAAGCTCACACACACGCACACCCGCAATGAATGTGTTTGCGGTGTCATCAGTGCGCCTGTGTGTGCGCTGGTTGGCACTTGAGCATTTAATTGAATTTTTTTCGGAGAGCAGATAAGGACGCGAAGGATGTCTCAGCATCTTGACTATGTCCACCCAACGCCCACTGCCGGGTAAGGACTCTTACATAGTTTTACCCGCGGCGCGAAATGTCATAAATTATCTAATAGAGTTTTTATTTAACGAGATAAATGCGAAGGCGGGGCAGAGAAAACAAGAAGTTTCACTCTGCTCGGTTTTAATTACATTTTTGAATAAAGAATGCGGATGAGTGAAAAATTGCCAAACAAGAAAAAATAAGGCCACTTTACTGGTTTTCCCCATTTCCAATTATTGTTTGCTATTTTCCCTTCCACCTGGAATGAATTTCGATGGCTCACTCAAGCATAAATTGTGCTGATTTCACTAATTTAAGGGCATTTTCCCACTCTATTAACTCGATGACTATTTATAATTGTACTTAATAAATAATGTGTTGGTGGGTTCATTGAAAAGGCATTACATTATACCCACCTTGAACGAGTTTAAATAATTAATTCATTATAAAACGATACAAAAAAGTACAAAATGCAATAAATTGGTGATTAGTTAGGGAACTATTATAGTTAATAATATTTTTTTGTTAGATTAATTATTATTTTTTTATATTTAAGTAATTCACGAACAAATTTCCAATAAGCATTACAACCATTCAACTTAAAGCCCCCACATAATCGCCCGATTCCATCCAAAAATGTCAAAAATCTTGCGCATGCAAAGTTACTACCAATTTGGCACTCTAACGAGAAGAAAATCCAGTGGAAAAACATTTTCCTTTTCTCACAAAATGAAATAATGAAATTGTACAAAAGGCCAGGCATAAAAAAGGAAACAGAACGAAAAGTCTACAAGGAAAACATAAAGAAAAATGGAAAGCAGTGCCATGTAATCCAATTGCATGAAATGTACACAAGGACACGGGGCGGCATTTAATTTAGGGGCGTGTGCCACACTCACACACACACACACACACAGTCAGTGCGAAATATGTTAAATAAATATGATGGGAGAAAGAAATGCAAAAAAAAGAGGAAAATACTCAAATGGAAAAGGAGAAAAGTTAAAGAAATTTACATGGATGGCTTTTGCCTTTACTTTTAAGTGGTTTCCCTTGTTGCTGCTGCCCTGTGTGTATGTGTTAGTGTGACTGTGCCTGTGTGTGTAACTAAGTGTGTGTGCGACTTGGCCACACTTTTTGGCTCAACTCGTTGGCTCTTTTGTTGCTGTTGGCGCTTTGAAGTAAGTGCATTTAACGCGCCGCTCCCTTCACATAAAACTCTCTGTTCTTCCATGGGCGTAGATGGGGATCAAGTGCCTAGATAATTACAAGAATATATATATATATATAATTATTGAGTTAGCGGATTTACAGATTTGAAGAAAATATGTATAATTAATTTATTGTTTGGGCTAGAACGGAATTGTAAATATAAAATCTTTATAACAAGATTATGATACTAATTGTATACTTTCCCTTACTACTCTTAAATTAATTATATAAATACAAAAATTTTTATACTTGCCATTTCTGGTTTTAAATAAATTTTTACATTTATAAAAGCAATAATGTAGTGTCATAATAAGTACGCTTTTCCATTTTTATTTAATATTTGCAAGGAAGTTTTAATTATATTAAATTGTCAGCTTATAATAGTATTTAATTTCCGAGTTTTAATTATATTAAATTTTTAGCTTATGATAGTATTTAATTTCCGACCCTTTCTGCTTTCAAAATAATTCTTAAATTGATAATAAACTATAATATAGTGTCATAACACCTTGACAATTTTTTCTACTTTACTCATGACACTTTAAATTATAGAATATTTATTCAATAATTTCATTTAATTTATAATGAAACTATAGAATATGTTCTTTCTGTAATATTTATTTTTTTGTAAAGTTTATTTACTTATGATTAAGAAGATAATTTAAGGCACCCCCCTTACGCACGCGCCTGCCTTTTCCTGTTCCTTACCAAAAGTGCGCTTGAGATTTAACTGTGCCCGCCCGCCCCCCTTGTGCCACCAATACACCCTGGCCTTTCTCTGAATTTTCAAGCCTTGTTTATGCTGTTGACTTTTGTGTGCAAGTGTTTTCTTTAATGTTCTTTGTTGCCGCCGGCTCTGAATTTCACCTCATAACTCAGTTGCACTAGCACAACACCAAAAATCTATTATGCTAAATTCCCCGAGCAATGCATTAACCCACTGCAGTGCACTGTGTGCTGCACATCAAATGTGATTTTCGGTTTTAATTGAACAGTTGAACTTGGCCGGAATGTTGATCAATTTGCATTTATTTTAGAAATACAATTTTCCTGTTTGTCCTGACCTGGGTGAATGAATCACAGAGCCCGGAAATGTGCCGGGACACGTAGTGGCAGTGGTAGTAGTCCCTGACATGGCCAGAACCCCAACCGAAGGTCGCTCGAATTGCAAAATTTTATCATTGTTCCAGATGTTGATTTTTGTGTGCCATTCTGCTTGCATTAAATTCAGTGCATGTAAAATAAAATTATGCAAATTCATAGAGCATTTTCACTATTCACTCTGGACAGCATCCGTTTCATTTGGTGCCGCAACGAAATCCAATTTGACAGAGCGGAAAATGAGCAGTTGATGCGAGTGTTGCTGGGGGTTTTATATATATATATTTATATATGTACATCTGGTCAGGACGGGATTGTGGTTAATTAGTGTTGGCTTCAATGGGTATTGTTACAGTTATGGATGTTGTTGTCCACATCAAGCTTATTTTTCTTAAATTTCCCACAGGATTTGGGTTAGTAATGTCCTAGTGGCAAGCACGAAAATGTTGGTAAATTTATCTTGTCTTGTAACTAAGTTTGTTTAGTAATAAAGGAAGTACCTGCAAGAAAGCAAAGTATATTATAATAACAAGATTTATTACTTTAAATTATCTTTTTGGACTATTGAGCTTTGCATCTAGGTTCTATTAAAGTAGTTTAAAAGTCAGAGATGATAGATAATTACTAAAAA
The DNA here is from genome assembly GCA_035046265.1 of Drosophila bunnanda. Classification (NCBI taxonomy): domain Eukaryota; kingdom Metazoa; phylum Arthropoda; class Insecta; order Diptera; family Drosophilidae; genus Drosophila; species Drosophila bunnanda. The sequence continues at coordinate 15,378,051 of JAWNOB010000075.1, forward strand.
TGCTTTTAATGCTTTTTGCCAACAGTTACGATACCCATTTCTAATAAAAAAACAACCTCTAAATATTTAAATATATCTATTAATTTATCAAAAATGTTTAATCATTTATCAGTAAACAGAGTCCGGCATACATGGCGTATGCGCAATTCTCCCTTACGCATCATAGAAACCCTTGGCTAATTACTACAATTCGCTCTATCTCATATGGCATCCATAATTGTTGCATATTTGCTGCTCATTCCATAACCAATTTGCCACGCCCACATCCCTCCTCCCCGCCCCCACCCCCTTTTGCCAGGAAGCAGCCTAATTCATCAGCTGCATTACAATTTGAGCCGACTGCAGCAATGTGCAATGTTGATGATGCATTTGCCAGCTCAGAGCAATATTGTTGTTCACGTACGCGTTCCTATATCCATGGCCAGGGCTGGTGATGTAGCTGCCACTGCTGTTAAATGTTAGCAAATTAGTGACGGCGGTTTAGGCCAACAGCGAAAGGCAGGGGAAGGGGGAGGGGATCAGGAGTAGCCGCCTTGGCCATTGCCATGTGGTTGTCAGTTGTCGTCAGTCGGTTGCCATGGTCGTGCTCTGTCCGTGTGTGTTTTCGTCCTGTCACTTTTTGATTAGTTGGTTGCGAGAGACATAGAGCTGGGAATATGGATGGTATCGGGATCGTTGGCAATGGCTAATTGAAGCTGCAAATATATATATATCATTCTCTAATTTAATTACTTTCTTTGGCTTTTGAGTAAGCCTTGTTACAAGGAGTTTATAAAGTTCTTTGGCATCTTTGGCGAAGACACAAGAAGAAACGGGTATCCTAAATAATCTCAAAAAGCAAAGACTTTAAGTTTTGATTTTAAATCAATAACCTCATTATAAAGATTAGTATCCTTAGAGTTTATACACAACACAAGAAAGATATAATATATTATAAAATATAATCAAACGTCAAGAAAGAAAAAGTAAATTAGTATATTTGTTTATTTTTATATTTATAGGCCCTTTACAATTTTTAAACTTATAATTATAGAATGCTTTTTATATTTTTCTATATATTTTCTCCGCGTGCATATTTCTTTTTCATTTTGGGCCGAGTTTTTCTTTGGGCTTTGGGTCAAAGTTTTCCTGTTTCTCTTCCTTTGTGCGTAAGTCAGCTCATCTTCAGCTTTCTCTCTCTTTTTCCTCGCTCCTTGTAAACGTGCTCGGTGCAATTGTAATCCTTTAAGCATCTTGTCGAGAGAACTGGATAAATGCAATGCGCTTCATTTAAAATTTTCTTTCTTTTCCATTCGTTCGTTTTTTTGTGCTCGGGCTTCAGGACCTCACCCCCTTGCTGCCTTTTAAGAGCCTCGCTGTTGGTTACTTTTTTATGGTCCACTTGGCTGTAGTACATAGTAGCTGCAGCTGATTGTTGTTATCACAATTGACTGAGATTACGTTTACAGTTACGGGACATAAAGAGGTCACTTAACAGGCGCATTGTTCCGAGTTTTTAGTTAAAAAACTTGTCCTGAGTGCACATAAGTAGCTGCCCCTGTGTCTCTTAATGTCGCTAATAAATGTTTTTCTTTTCCCAACAATTTTAATGGTCCTCTAAAAGGAGGTGGAGGAATTAAAGGAATTAAAGCGGAAAGTTTTGTTCAATTTCCTTAATTTCCTTATTTTAAGTTGCAAATTGCTTGCCTTCTCATCACAAACATTTTGCTGTTGATTTAAATTTTCATATATGCGCATAAAATATCTTTTTTACTTACTCTTTCTGTGTGTGTTTATGTGCAACAAGTTGGAAGCTCTGGGGAAAACTTTTTCCTCTTTGCATATTTAAGCAATTTACTTGGGTGTATGTGTGTGTGTGTCCAACTTAATTCACTTGATGCAAATGTAAATCGCTTGCAATTATCAATTATGAAAAAGGGGAAAATATACTCGTAATATATATGCAAAATTTATGCAGAAATCAAGGCAGCCAATTGATAAATGCAGTTACAGAAATCCAACTCCAGAGTATTTGGAATTTCTGGCAGTAAAAGGGAAATATTTATGTAAGTAGAAACAATTTTAATTATTTGATTTTGCATGCTCAGAATTACACTTTATTACGTTGTATTTAAGGAATTAAAGTGTGCAATGAATTGATGATTAATTAGCATTCAATTTCCCTAAGATTTATCTATTATTTCTATTAATTCTTATATATTTTCAATACTTATGAATCACTTATGTTTAGGAATGCGAAACATTTTGATACCATATATATTTTGATATATCAAGCTTTACCATGTTTTCAATATATCTGACTTTCTCTCGAAATAAATATCTAAACAAAATCAATCGCATAAGTTCTCAGTAAGTGAAAAATATATATATATGGTATAACCTTTTTGCTGAGACATAATTTAAAACTCAATAAAAATATGTGCTATATTCACCTCGAAAAGTTTCTGCAATCCCTCTGTTCCTCTGATAACTTTCAAAATTGCACTTTAATACCTGAAATGGCTTCTGTGTGTGCCTTTCAACTGACTCTTCGATAAATCAGCCATTTAAAAACCACTCCCACTGGCACAACCCACACCCACTTGCACTCCTTTTAAGCGAAGTAAGAAAAGCCACACACTATGATGATGCTTTGACACATAACCATTTGATTTATGGCGTCAATGCAATTTTTTTCAATTTCATTTTCACAAGTACCCCCGAAAAGGGGGAAGCCAAGTCCAGCCACTTCATAGATTTGCGATATTTTATCGTTTCGGGCCAACGCTGACCATGTGGCCCTCTTTTTCAAAAAATAGGAAAAGAAAAGAAGACCACGTCTGGGTCTCTGCTCTGTTCAGTGTATGAGTGGGCAGCTCCTTCTGTCCTGTCCTGGCGTGACCACGGCCAATTGGCCATTGCCAAGCAGCTGCCTGCCATCCTGCCGTATTCGCAACCTGAAAGCCAGCCAGCCTGCAGCTTACCTTGAATGTCTTTTGGCTTACAGCAATTGCAGGCAGCAATATTTGATAGGGTTCAAGAGGAAGGATGTTCCGCGAACAGAATTCGAAAAGGAAATCCTGGCTTCTAGTACCTTTTGGTAATAAAATATAATTTAAATAAAATTATAAAAGGGCTTTATTGTGCGAAACGGGGAAAAATATATACAAGAAATTAAACATTAGAAAAACTAAATATATGAGTTTCTACAAACAATATATTGCAAGTTGAGTTATCAAAATAAATGGTATTTATATTTCTTATTTGATGACTTCTAATTAAATATAATTTTTTGTAAACTATCATTGAACCTTTATCAGAACGCACTACCCAGGCCCATTGCCATTTTCAGTTATGTTTCTTTTTGGCTCTCTTATTGCAACTGGTTTGCTTCATTATGCCACATTTGTCCGCCACCCCATGAGGCACCTCTTGCATCCCTTTGTGGAAAATCTTTATATATATGGAGAGAACTGAACCAAACTGAACTAAACTGGCTGCTTGGCTGATTTTGGCCGGTTAGCCGCGGCGTTCGATCTCTGGCTTAAGGCCAAAAGTCATAATGCCGCGATGTCGACGGTTGTCATCAACGGTTTTCAGTTTACGTTGCTGGCTTGGCTCGGCTCGGACTATGGTTGATTTGGTCTTGTTTGGTTTTTGTTTGGCGATAGTCAAGCTTAATTGCCATTGAGTGAATTTTTATGGCCACCATTGTGTGTGTGTGTGTGTGTGTGTGTGTGTGTGTGTGTGTAAGAGCGAGTGTTTTTGGCATATTTCAAAACGAGCCAGCAGGGAGGTAGCGAAATGCCTCAATCGATGACGAAAACTGCAGTTGAATTGAATGCACATAAATTTTCCCAGTTTTATATTTGCTGGTATGCAGTTGTTTCTTTTTTTATACCCTTCAAAGAGGTAATATCACTATTTTGGATGATTGTAAGTAGGAATTTCTGTCTTTTTAAAGTGCTATTTTTTAACTGCAATCAATTAAGTTAAAAGCAATACAGATGCCACAATATAATTACGTATACGCCATGTTGTAATGAATCCCCATTCAACTCGGCTTCATTTGGTCCCCCTTCTCTTTCCCTCTATCCTTTTAGTCCTGTGTCCCAAAGAACAAGACATCCTATAACTATTTTAAAATACTTGAAACCTAAGAAATCTTGACCAACTCCATTTATTTAATATTTGTCAGGGTATAGGGACTTCGTCTTACCAAAGCCAGTTTCCCTTTTTGTATAGTTTTCTGTTGTTGTTGTTGTTGTTGTAGTTTTTCGCTCTATTTGGCAGCATTTGGGGTGACAGGGTCCTTCATAGCTAATTAACTGCATTTTTCGCATGTCATAGCGCGGACTGACTGGCTGACTGGCTGACTGACCCCGATGTCCAATGTCCCCGATTCCGCAACACTCGCTGCTGCTGCATGTCGCATGCATTTGGGGTGTAATTAAGGTCAACAGAAGTCAACTAGCAACTTGATGCTGCATCTGCATCTGCCCCTGTTGTCCCTGCTGTCCTCCGCCACTTGGCCATCTCGGTCTCTGCTCGGTGCGGCTTTCCAGTGGAATTGGGCCAGCGACAAGTGCCCACCCGCAGAATCCCATTCCGTAACTCTGGCTATGTTATCTGTCCTTTTGGATCGCCTTCTTGCAACGCATTGCAAACTTTTTGCAAACGATAAGATGCTGCGGAGCTTTAACTGATTATTTTTGTCTTAATTGCAAGAGAATGGTGTCCAATTTGCGAGGAAAAATGTTACTGTCGTTGGAGGAGTGGTGCCAAAATCTGACTGACTCAGTTAAAATAAGGATGAATTTACTCATTTTTGTAGGTTAGGCTTTACAATAATATTTATGGTTTATTTTTTATACTGTTTATCGTACTAAATTATTCTTTAAAGTAAGTTTTAATTTCATAAAAAAAATTATACAAAATTATATTTTATTGTTGAACATCGAGATTCTCTTGCAAATTATTATAATTTTAGTCAGAAGCTTGAAACACTGTGAAGGAATCATTTCCGACCCTACAAATTATATATATTCTTGATCAGCATCAACAGCCGAGTCGATATAGCCATCTCTGAAAGAAAAAAAATTTTTAAAGATTTTTTTCAAAATTTTATAAGGGGTTACATCGTTAAAATTTCTAAAAATTGGTCAACATATTTTATTTTTATAAATTTTAAATTGAGTAAGTAGATTTATAACAGTAATAAAAACCAACATAGGAATGCTTTCTGAATTAAAATTAATGCATTTTTGGCTTAGTTATGAGTTTTTAAAATTTTTATTTGTCTGAAAAATTGTCATATAAAAATATCAATATATATTGATTCAAACAATATCTAAGGCTTATTTATAATCGATTTCAGATTCCAAGTTAGTTTCCTTATTTGTTTATTTATAAACAACATGATTTCTCTGCATTTGTCCGTAGGATTAGCTACCGACCTTTTTAGATAACTTGATATAGGGTTTTCAAACAATAAATCTCTTAATTATTGAATAGAATTAAATTATTGTTTAATTTTTTGAACTATTATAATTATCTAAAATTAACTCAAATATATTTTCTTAACGGAAACTAATAACTTAATTTGATAAGACTCGTCTTACTCTAATTTGCACCCCCTGCATCCGTATCCTTTTTGTTAGTTTTCCCTTAAAACGTAAATCCCCATTGTTATGGAAATCCTGTGAAAAGCAATAATATAATTTATACTTTTTCATTGTCATGACGTCAGTTCAACCCTTATTTTTTGGGGGGTAATTTTTCGGAGCTTAAGGAAATGATTAGTTTAAATCATAAAGCTGAGAATTTACTTTCGTTTTATGTCTTGCCTGGGTTTATTATACCAAATTCTTCCAACTTCATTGCCTCGAACCTGGCAGTCACGCTGCTCTGTGCTCTGCTGTGCAGCTATAAATTCGCTTAATAAAGTTTTCATATTTGCAATTAATTTCATTTCATTTTTCATGAATAAGTTGTATGGCTGCAACGGCTTTGCCGACTTCAGCCTGTTCGCAATTTGCGCTCCATTCAATATAATCAGAGCAGCCAAGGCGGCTGGATGGCTGGACAAATGGATGGATGGAGGGATGGAGGGATGCAAGGAAGGATGATGGTGGTAGCTTCAGCTGAATGAAAGACACAGGACTAAAAGGCGCGGGGCAAGAAGGGAAGGAGGAGCGAATGAAGCCGAGTTGAGTGGTTGCCCGGTTGCGGGATTCATTACAACATGACGTATACGTAATTCGCCGAGTTAACTCGCAATTACAACCCTCCTTGCCGTCTGGGGGAAATTTAAAATTTTCTTACGCCATTATCGGCAAATGAAAATCGTTTAATTAAATACAGCTTAAGACCTGGCAAATCCCACTTTATGGCCCATAGATAGATAATTCATGCAACCTGTCCGTCTGTGTCGTCTATTTGACTTGTCATCCTCCAGCTCCGTCTGTATAGCTCCTCCCGTGTGGTTGTTGTAATTATGGGGCTATAAATTGATTGGGCGAACGAATATGCCTGGTGCGATGGTCTCTGGGAAAATTGCTATTTAAACATTTTAAGTGCTTTTGGTGTTAATAACACATCACCGCATGTTTCATTTGCCTGAGTCAACAGTTTAATTAGAGTTTGTGCATAAATCATTCGCATCCATCCATCGCATCTATCTGTCCCCGTTGCCTCGCTCTCTGCTGCAATCTGTTATAGAACCAGATATACATATATATATCCTTTCTATATATATATACAGATCTGAGTGCTGCTTCTTCTGCCCATTTGGAGCTGGCATATTTGATGTCGTTTTGCTTGGGGTTTTTGCAATGCTTTATGAGCCGTGGGCCAACGGGGCGTATGAGTGTTGCAAGGCGATTTTGATTTAATTTCATTTGCTCAAAAATTGACAAACGTTGGGAAGATGTCTGTGTTTCAAGTTAAAGTGGAAAGTGTTTAATTGAAATTAAATTTTTCTAGATTTATATTTAATTTATATGAAATCTTTAAGTATAAATAAGTAGAATTCAATGAATGTTATATTTATATATAAAATATATTTAGATTATTCTGTAAAATCAGGGATATAATCCTAAGGTTGCTCTTGAATTTATCTCGCAATGGCACTTTCCATTTATTACTAGAACCCGTGAGCATTTGCTAGCAACTTGACTCCCCGTTTTCCATCCCAGACATTTGTAATAGTTCATCTCGAATTGCTTTTGAGGTCCATTAATACAAGAGAGCAGCCGTGGCAAGTGACAGTGCTAAAATTAATAGAGCGCCCACGACTTTCCACTACACCCACTCACTGCACCCACTCCATTCACTTCCACCCACTCCTAGCGAATCCATACCAATCCTGGCTGGGCCACGTGGCGGATGCGTGATTTATGCCAGCATCTAGAGCGCATTTAATTGAAAGCCGCCTTCATTTATGGTTATATACATGGCATATATATTCATAGTTTGTCTGTCCGAAATCTCGACTTTCGGACTCCTCGATTTAGGGCCAATGAATAGACAAATATTGTGGCTGGCTTATTAATGGGCTGCTTAAATTACGATAATTGCCAGGCAGTGAGCGGTCAGCGGCAATGATAATGAAGATTTCCTTGATAAGGATGATGATGTCTTGACTAATTAAAGCCAGGAGAGAGAGAGAAACGAGCCTGACTTGACGTCACAGAGAAAGAGAAAGAGAAACGAGAAAAAGAGAGAGTCAGCGAGAGAGCGGTTGGTCCTGGCGGCAACAGCTGTTCACAACTGCAGCGCCGCCACCCACACAATAGTAGCAAATGCCTCCGCTTATCCTGTTCCTTTTTTTCCATTTTTATTTTTTTCTTGAACTGCGTGTGTATACCGAATTCAGTTGTTGAGCCTTTGGCGTAGTAGGTTCTCTCCAGCCGGAGAACTGCCCCGGCTTTTAAAGGAGCGCAGTCGCCGGAACCGAACCTGCCTCTCAGGCCTGCGCATTCCGGTCAGGATCCACTAGGACCTGCTAAATCTGCAAAGGAGGAGAGTTTGCGAAACTCTTTTGCCGGCTTTTGGCCTCTCAAAACAGCATTAATATTTAATAACACACACTGAGCAGGGATTCTCTTCAGGTTCTTGTTTTTTTTTTTTTTTTTTGTGTATTTTTTGTTTGGTCCTGAAAAAGTTTTTCGGCTGTCCTGTTGCTCGGTGTCGCCATCTGCCGCCTGCTGCGTGCCCCAGCTTTGAAAACTCGGGTCCAGCCATCAAAAGTTAATTAAAACGCATACTTAATGCTTTGGCATCGCCCTGCTCTGCCCTGTCCTGCCTGGTATCCTTGGAGCCGGCTAGTTTGGCCCCAGCCTGTATCCCCATATGATATGCATGTTTGCATACGAATAGCTGGCACTGTGCGATGTTATGGGTTTTGATTAATTGGAAGTGTTGTTTGACTTTGCACGATTCTGAAAAGGGGAGGCGGTGGGTGCTGGGGGATTTCCTAGGGGATTTCCTATGGGATTTCCTCCTTGTTAAATGTTTTCACAACGTTGTTCGATATTCATGTTGATGGAATTTACAGGGAAATTTGCTAGGAGAAAGCCAGCAAAATTGTGAGGAGAGTGTTATTAATAAATTTAATTTGAGTTCAGAAAATTATCTTTAAAATGTGAGAAGTATATAATAAAGGTTTCAAATCAATAAATAAAACTACTAAAAATATACCTTTCATTTCCTAAAAATATATCAAATCTAAGACAAAAAAAAAAAAATACTGATATAATTTTCAATTTAAGAGTAAATTTGAATTTAAAGTCGTTATTTCTTTACTAATGATTCTCAATTGAAGACTCCAAAAACTGGTTCCCAAATTTCCATTCTATTCATAAATAAACAAGTTATAAAATGTTTTGTAAGTAAAGTAAAATAAACCCAAAAGTATAAAGTTAATGTTATGCATATTATTTAAATCCCAGACGGAAACTCAACTGTATTCCTATTTAATCGTAAAAAATGTGCCAAAAGGCTCTTTAGAATTAACATAAAATATCAATAGCAAGCATAAATTGGAAAGTTCAAACCCATGGAGAGTGGCTGGCGCTCACCTTTCGTTACATTCCCGGCTAATCATAGATTACACTCCAAGGATCCATCGCACTCTCACTGCCGTTGAGGACCGCAATCCCCCAAAGAAACTGCCCAGAACGAAATGGCGCCAGGTGAGATGAAATGAAGCGAAAATGTAAAACGATTTTGCATACAAACGAAGCATAAAGCCGGGGTCCAAAAGTCCAAGTAGGGGTCACTCCCTCTCCCCAACACATTGGAGTCCATTGGAGTCCCCGCTCGCAGTCAGGACCTAGGCCCCCAGGACCTTCTCGGTTCACAGTTTGCCAGTTATCGCAGCGTTTCTTTGCTCATAACGCGGCGCATACATTTTTAAGGCCGCTCAAGGGACTATTAAAACTATTATCTCGGAAAGAGTCGCCGCTTTCATCCGCTCTTTCTTTTTTGGGTTCACCCTCCCGCTGCCATAAGCTTCCAAATGAAAAATATTCTCCCTTTTATACCCGCTATTCAGAGAGGTTAAAGGGTATATTGTTCTGGTTCAAATGGAACAGGAAAGCCTTTCCCACGTCATATGTTTTCTTATTAGCTATATATCCGGTTGAGCAGGGAGATATTAGGGTATACAAGAGTTAAACTGCTTAAAATTAAAATGCTAAATAAAAAGAATGGTTTTCCTAAATGTTTTCCATTGATAAAAGTAAAAATAAATTAAAAATAATAATTATGGTAACAGAACTCACTAATATCTATTAATATTGCGTCTAAAAATGATTTACAATTATTTTCTTTCGCAAGAATTGCTGAAAAGTATGCAATAATTTCTATAAACTCTTATTGCGGGTATTGCATGGTCTACTCGTTCAACTCATTCACTTTTTTTGTATTCCATTTCTCTCTGAGTTTTCCCAGTTCTTTTTGCTTCATTTCGAGGCCAGAAGAAATTAGCCAAGTGCGCAAAAATTTAAATTAATTTCATGCTTCTGCAAGCCGAGTCAAAACTAAACTGGCCAACACAAACATCGCGACACACACACACACACCCTGCTCACACACACACACTCTCTGCACACCCCCGCAAACTGACACATACAAGGGGAAGCAACATTTTTACCGCAAACATTAGCAATTCTAATTTTTCGTGCAATGGTCGGGACTTGGCCCCCCTAAAAAAACCCCCTTTTGTCCCAGCGGTTTTTGGCTGGGTCAGTCATAAAAAGGTTAAAGGAAGCCCATAGCCAGTGCCACGCCATACTCAGGCACACACACTCACTCACACATGTGCAATATTCATTGTTTAAAATGCAACCACAATATATATACACACACACACACACACACTCTGTGCTTTCACATCCGGTTTCAAGGGAAACATTTAGCTGTCTGTTGCTCCGAAACTCTCTTATTAGGATCTTGTGCCTGGTGGAGAGGGAGGAGCGTTCCATAACTTTGTCATTTAAAATTGAAATGGTTGTGTTGGCCAGGAGATTCCGAGATGAATCTGTTGGGAAGAGAAGGGGAAAATCGTTATTGTTTGAATGTTAAGTTAGCTAATGGAGGGCATAAAATAGTTTTCGTGTCTGGGGAATTGTTAAATTGATATGGGGTTCAGACGTTGAAAGGTATATATCATTTTGGTCAATTTGTTTTGAAAATCTAATCTTTTAAAATGTAATTTATACAGGTATGTTTCTTAGGAGTTTTTGTTTTATTTCTTGAAAGGTGCAAAGTTGTACTTATTTAATTTAAATATTTTTTTTATATTTAATTTGGTTGCTTTTAAACGGCTTTAAAATGTTTTATTATTATTTTAAAACACATTAGAAAGTACAAGTTTAAGGGTTCTAGGTGCTATATATTTACTTGAAATAAAATTCAAATATTTATTTCAAGTAAACATATACCAAAAAGACCATTAAATGTTTTATTATTATTCTTAAACAAGTTTTATGTTGCAAGTTAAAAGTTTAAGGGTTCAACCTTGTATATATTTTAAATATATTTAATAACCCTTAAATGTATTTAATTGTTTTTAAAAACCTTTAACATGTTTTATAATTTTTATTAAACTAGTAGAATAGCTACTAGTTACAACTTAAAAGAGACTATTTGGCATTTCCCCACATACTCTCCAATTATTACTCATACGTAAAAATTCATATATAATTCTAAAATGTATATAATTGCTTTAAAAAACCTTTACCAATTTTTATTATAATTCTTAAACTAGTGGAAACCCTGTAAGTCACAATTTAAGCGAGACTATTTGGCATTTTCCCATATATTCTCCAAATATTACTCATACGTCTGGTGGGCCCACTCAAAGTAATTTGGCCTGGTTTTTTGCTACATTATTTGCGACAAACTTTCGGCCATCAATGTGGGTTTTGGCTTTTGAATTTTGGCTTCCATTCTGGTGGCCGGATCGCACTGCGACTGCTTAATTGCCATTGACTTTTGTTAAGACGACGGGCCCAGCGAAGGATGCTGATGATGGCACCAGAAAGTGCGCAGTCAAAGGCAAACAATGCCAACGACATCCTTTTGAGATTTCTCACTGCCTGCCCTTCGGACATGACGAAGCCATGATTGAGCACGGACTGGGACAGGGAAAGGGACTGGGTCTGGTACTGGGACTGGCAAATGGTCTCGCCATTTTTAGTGAGACAAATAGTTGAGTCTGGGTTGCATTTCCATTTGAGAGCGCAATTTATTTGACTGCGCCACCAACGAAGAAGTTTCGAGCAGCGGCCTCAGCATCAGCAGCTAAGACCGGAAACTCTGCAGCGGAAGTGCAGCCCGTTTTTCCCCTTTTTTTTTTTTTTGCTCTGGCCCCGCTTTCTCTTTCTCATTTCTATTTGATTTCTTTTAGCCTGACTTTATTCTGGCCCCATTTTCGGTGGCCGCTGGCTGGCTTCATTTGTTGTCTCATTGCCCTCGCCCCGGCTCGTCTCAGCTGGCCTTTTCTGCTTTTCTTTCGCTTTTTTTGGGGTAAGAAATGTGACTTTTACTGCGACAATTTGTGTATCCGCAAATTGTGATTAATTACAGCGGCAGGCAAATGCAGGGGGAAAGATAAACCCAGGTCTGGACTGGTCAAAACGATGTCTCTTTTTTGCGGCGGCTAATGTGCTGTCAGTGGCGCTAACCCTTTTCTCTCCTCGCTGACCCTTTTAACATAAATTATTCTCTGGCAATTTTCGCCATGTGATATTATGGAAATTATCAACATTTTCATAACTTTCATTTGCGATTTATTAATATTAATTTTAATACTTTTGGCTGCATAATTGCGTTATTTCATTAAAAGGGTTATTTCTGTAATTTAGCAAAAAGTTTTACGATGGCATTTACATAAATGTGAATTATTTGGAGTGCCTTTGCAGACAGAATTTTGTGGAAAATGTCGCCAAAAGGAGCCACCTTTCAAAGTTCGCTCTCTACCTCGGGGACATAATGCAATTGTAACCCAAAATATGTATAATGTAATATAAATAAATCCTAGGAAAATGTCTGTGTGTGGAACACGAAAGAATGTAAGGCATTAAAAGCTTAAAGACTTAAAACATTAACACACACACACACACACGCACACAAAGGGAAACTATTTCTGCCAAGGCAAACTCAAAAGATGCCACCGAGTAATGGCTTGGATGGGAGCTGGAAGCTGGGCCGGGATTGCGGCCAGACAGATAGACAGTCAGTCAACGGCAGTTGAGCTCATGATAAAATTTAAATCCGTCAGGTGCTTTTCCACATATACATAAAAGTACATGTGCATTTTCCACCCAACTCTCCCTGGGCAGCCGCACACATCCACACAAGAGCTCTGTTATAATTTATTATGCGCCAAATCATGGCAAATGCATTAAAATTTTCGTCTACACCGGGAAAGTGTGGCCAAAATTGTCTGAGCTAGAACGATATGGTCATGTGGCGTTGGGGGACATCGGTTTTGCGGTGCTTCTGTTTGTCACATTTCTTTGCGAGTGAGGGAAAATTGTGTAGAAGGAAACTGAATGGGGATAAAGTGTCTAGCAATGGGTTCAGTTGTATTAGAAGGAAATTCAGGGAAAGGTACCTGTATGTGGGATAAATTTTACGGGAATTAGTTAGGGTTTTATTAAGTAATCAGAATATATTTTTATATAAAGTTCGTACTAAAAATACTTTTATAATATAAAAATCTAATGAATTGCAATAGGAGTTAAGGTAGTAGTTTATATTTCAAATAGTTCCTTAATTTCGCGATTGATTACAAAGTAAACTTACAAAATTTAATGTTAGAGGACTTACAAAGTATTTAGATGAACAAATTTTTTTAAACAATTTTCCTTTAAAGGATATAAATATTTATATATTTAATAAAATAAGTAATTTAAAATTAATTATTTTTTTGAAGAAAATCAATTTTTATATTAATATTTTAAGTTCTGTTTCTTAACAAGATTCTCCCGCTAATCACGCATCATAATTACCAAGATTAAGTAAACAGAATGTTGCCCGAAATAATTTCGTGCCTCAGTTGATTTCCACAGCTACCAAGGCCCAAAAAATGTTGCCAAAAATCCCCATTTCAGTTTCCACTCTCTAGATTTGTATGGTCTCTCGGTTGCATATTGTGGGTGTCCCCTAGAGCCAGCTGACAGCTCGGTGTGTGCGTTGCCGGTGTGTGTCGGAGTGTGGGCAAAAATGTCAACAACAAGATTATGACCAAAACGCAGTTGTTGTTGCTGTTGCCTCTGCTGCTGCTGCTGTCGGTGGTTAGCCAAGTAGCTGAAAACAAGGAAAAACCTGCATCCATGGACGCCACCATAAAGGAATTGTCGTCTGGCAGGGCAAACAACGAAATTAGATTGCCCGGCTCCGGACATATGCTCCGTATTATATGTTTGTATGCATAATCCATCAATTAATACAGCTGACAAGCGTCTAATTAAATATGTCATGACTGTTTGCCCCACCACCTCGTCTGTGTGTGTGTGTTCTGCGGTTAGGGCAACCTAATGAAGCTTCGACTAAAGACCGGCAAGTTTTTCGCCGCCGGAAAATATCAACGGGAGAGGGGACGCGCATTTGTTATTGCTCCACGAGCCGCAAATTCATTAAAGTTTTAGCCAAATCCATAAATAAATGACTTTTCGCATAACCCAAAAACTTGGCTAAGTAGTAAAAGTATGAAGAATAATGTCCAATGGAATATTGGCGAAGATCATTTGTCTTATTGACAGCAAAAATATGACTGTTGAAGAATATAGCATACTTATGAGGGCGTATTTAGGGTGTAGAATTAATGGGGTAACGAATATATAGAAAATATAAAATAAAATGATTAAATTATTTTTCTCCATCTTTATGGTGTCATTGTTCGAATTCGAATATATTTTATATTCGCATTGGTTAAGTGTATTGATGTTTGCTTTTAGAACTTTGTTTTTTCCCGTGTGCACTGTCCAAGTTTAATCGACTCGAGTTATTCGCAGACTAATACCATTTGATAGATCATCTTTCCTGCAGCAGGGGCCCATATATGATTTTTGACTGCTGCTACTACAAAGCTTTTCTTCGTTCTTTTGCAGCTTTTACCTTCTGTCGAGCGACGCATTTCGTTGCTCTTAATCCTTTTTGCACACTCCCCAGTTCGCTCCCTTTCCCTTCCATTGAGTCAAACAAAAAACCTTGATAATGGCTGCTCGACACACACACACACACATACGATGGGAACTTACACACACAAGTACACTGAAAAAAATGGCATATGCCATTTGGCTAGCTTTTCATAATATTCTTCATTTTGTATTACTTACTTATTATTTATTATTTTTTGTTCAGAGGAAAATGCAAATAACAAAGTTCGATTTAGTGTTTTTTAATCTTATTTTAGTATGACGGTAATCTTAAAAAAGTCCAATATTTAATTATATAATTATAGGACATTGCTATTACTGCATATTTTTTTAATAAGCTCAGAAGATATAA
This sequence comes from Drosophila bunnanda, assembly GCA_035046265.1. Lineage (NCBI taxonomy): Eukaryota > Metazoa > Arthropoda > Insecta > Diptera > Drosophilidae > Drosophila > Drosophila bunnanda. The sequence goes on from JAWNOB010000075.1 coordinate 15,393,051, forward strand.
AAATATAATCTTTCCTTTAAATAGGTTTTTAATTCCTCTTGATAATTAAACATATATAAAAACATTTATTTACTAGAAAATCACTTAAAAATGCGATAATTTTCTCAGTGTAAGAGCGCACACATACTCAGGGATGGCTCGGCTATATCCGTTTGCGCATATATGGCAGGGATTAGTGAACATGAATGTTGATAGGCGGCGTTTCAGTGTTTGACAGATGAGTTTTATGGGTTTTTGCGCTTGTCATGTGGAGATGTCTCTCTTCATACGAGCGCGTGTCTGTGTGTAGTTCCACGTGTCTGTCTGTGGGTGTGTGTGTATGTGCGGAAAATTCGGTATATCTGTGTGCGAGTCGTTGTCTCCGTTGGGCGCCATAATAGCGCCGAAATTGAAAGCATAAAACTCAATTAAAGCAACTTTATGTGCAGTCATTTCTCCGGTTTATGTTTGCAGTAAGCCTCGCGACATGTCTGCGCACCTGCCACGCCCCCCTCCACCCAGCCAGCTCCCCCTTTAGATGCCACTCGTACTTGCTGACATTTCCTAATTGCGCGTCAACAGCCAACGACAACGGATATTGAAAGAGCTCTTTGCAGCGCGTTTCCCGCTCTCGCCTTGCACAAAATTGAAACTGCAAACAACTTCATTTTGGCCCACACACACACACACACACACACACATACAACCAACTATTCAAAAGCCCGCTAAATATTTGGCCATCACCCCCCACACACATGCACACGCATACACCTCAACCTTGTTTCCAAAGACTCACCTCTTCATTTGCAATCCTTGGTAAATCTGTGCTCTGGCACACCCCGCACTCAAATTGCAATTAGAGGTGGGAAAGGATGGCAATATCTGTCTCCTGTCACGCTGCCATCGCTAGCTGCAATCTTCGAGTGCATACCGAGGGTGGTCCAACCCCCTGCACTCCCCTAAAATCCCTCTGGCCCAGCCCCCTTTTAACATTCCTGCGTAATTTGTTGTAACTGCATCATTTAACATTTGAAAGACTTCTGAGAAATGCTAAGCAGGGAGGAGAGAGGCAGGTCGAAAGCAATTCCTTCCCCGGTTTGCCCTTTTCGTGTGACTACTTGAGTGCTCTGACTTGCCATACACTGGGGAAAATAGCTCTTAATTTAATCAAATTTATATATTTTTAATAGGTTAACGTATGCTAGAGCTAAAGCTTAATGAATTGTATAGTCTAGTAGTTTTAAAATGCTTTTGATTAGTCTTACAGAGAAATGTTTACAATTTTTTAAATTACAAAGCATGTTCTTAACTTCACAGTAGTAAATGAAATTATAAAATGACTACTTTCATTTTATTTTTTATTCGAATATGCAGGAGTACTTAATTTATTATTTTTTATAACAAAAGAAGTTGTCAAAAATGTAATTTACAATATTATAATAGAATCCCAAGTTTATTTAATAGTTTATGAGTTTGCCAACAAAGAAATTCAATTTATATTTGACAGATATCGATATAAATTGGAAACTACATTTCTCCCTGCTAATTTTCTCTACTTTTTCTTACCGTGTACCTCTGTCCCGCTCCTGACTCCTTTCCGCCACGAAAACGGCTGCCACTTTAGTTGCCATTTGCTCAAGGAAAAAGGGACAGAGAGCGAGAAGTGTGTGAGTCTATCGGTTGCTAGTTAGGGATAATGGCAACAGACAGCAGTTAATGTTCCGAAAAAATGCACTACAAAGTGTTACAAAAAAAGTAAAGAAAATGGAAAGGGAAGACAGTGCAGGGCAGCTTTTCCAGGCAACAGACAGAGCGCATCGCTGTTGTTTTACAAGCTCCTCCGAGTTGGATGCCGAGATTCTTTCCCCTTGCTCCCTTAAGTGCTGCCATTCTGTGGAGCAACTTGCAAGCGGGATGGATGGATGGAAAAAGCCAACACCGAATGCAAGTAAGAAATTAATTAGCTCTGGCCAAATAGGAGTGAAACTCAGCTTTACTTAGACCCATCCAGCCCTTCGTTGCTAGATTGACAGAACTTTCTTAAATGTTCAAAATAGTGCAGAGATTTCTTGAAATATTTTCTTATTAAATATGAATAAATTTAATTTAATAGTTGTGTAGTGCTAACAAAATATTACATTATTTTAGGTCCTGTAAAAACTATACGATCAGACCATGTAAGGCTTAGAAAATGGAGCCAACCGCACTGTCAAATCTTGGTGGCTTGAAATATCTTTACGTAAGTACTTTTTTTCATTGTTACCCATTATTACTCATTACTAAGAGTAATTATTTTATTATTAAATAATTCTTTTCCCCTTCAAAACCGATTAAAGCCAGCTAATTGATTTGTTAGCCTGGTCTAAACATTTTATTTGCTCTTCGCAGTGACTTGAGAGTTTAGCCTCCGTTTGATCAAGTCAATTAAAACTAGATTTATACTTGGCAAAGACAAACAGATATGCAAACTAAATACACTTATGCGAGGCAACCCCCAAAACCCGACTGTCCTGGCAAACTTATTAAGCGCCCGGGCCAAGCAATCAGGCAGGCAACCGAAAAGTTGGTCATACAAATCATTTGGCTCCCCCGGAGACCGCAGGAAAGTCGACAACAAATAAGTTTAAGTACATTTAACTTTTGTGGGCGTAGAAGATACTACAAGTGCGGGATATGCAGGGCGGGACGGAGTCACGTCAACTTGCCTCAAGTATTCATTAAAAATCAAACACAACTACCGACTATGATGGGACAACTTTTTGGCCCCAGCAATTGCATTAAAGATCTATTTCGCCTTATTATGGCATTCCGGCAACTTTGTGCATGCATATTAATTAAGCAGCAAGTTACCAAGTCGCCAAATTAGCATATATATCAGCCAGAAAGCCAGTCAGTCAGTCAGTCAGCGAGTCAGGTCTCAAATTAGTGGGCCCAGGTAAAACATCAAGTTGATCAACTTGCCGTCGCCGCCTTTATTTTCCCAGCTGCAAAAAATATAAATGAAACTTATTAATTTTGTTTGTCAAAGTTTGAGCACGACAACCGGGGAAGTAAACAGGCGACAGCCAACGCCATGTGTCACTCCATCAACGTTGTATTTGGAGTTCCAGGGGATGGTCTCGTTAATTAGGGTGTGAAAATAATTTGCCACGTTCTCTTTGTCTGCCGGAGCAGAAAATGGAGTCTGGTTTTGGGTGCGGGGACTACGTGAGCTGGTGGAACAATTAAGGAAATTGTTGGTATTGTTAAAGGGCGATATATCAGGGACATATAACAAGAGTTTTATGGTTTCTTAAATAATTCAATTAGAATTAATTAAAGGCCAGATGATGTCGAAATACCTTTATTTAAACTCCTTTTAGTTGTAGAAGAACTTAAAGTTAGGTCCCCTTTTATTGTTCACCATAATTAACATTTGTGTTAATTTGCCAGACTTTTAAGCCCGCTGTAAATTCCAATCGAAGAAAGTTCCTCTTTATCAGTTCCGCAGTTTGCCATCTTTCTCCCTCGATAAACTTATAATGAAGCAATGGCGCATCTCTCGTCTTACCTTCCTTTCTGAACAGCCACTGCAATCAAGGCAAATATTTCCATAGTTTTTCCTGCCTTCTTTTTGTTTCCCTTGCTTTTCCTTTATTTTTTTGGGAAAACAATCTTTGCCATACTTTATGGGCACTACAAACACGGCAACTGCCGCTCATTAAGCCAAAAGGGGTGGTCGAGATACCGAAGGAGAATCATAAAAATATCAATTTTATGTTTGAACAATGCATCGCACCCAGCGCTGAGATATGGTAAATGAGATATTGATGATTTTGCCCGAAGAAACAAAAGAATCGGGATTGCTTCGCCTCGCTTTTGATGCCTTTCAATAATCGTAATAACATTGCATATCCCAGGAGATATGCCAGAAGTGGGGGCAACATCATTATCGTCATCATCAGAAATTGCTCAATCAGTGCCATGGTTGGTGGTGGCGTGATGGAAATATGCAAAAGTGGCCGCAAACATCCGCCTTCTTGGGGCAACCCTTTCGGTAGTTTTTGTATTGTAACTACCGCCATAAGATATGAAAATGACGGCCCACCTACAACATCAGCGGCAACATCAACAGCAACCAGTTAGGTCCAGCCATAAACTACATGGCAACGCCTTGCAGCACAAGTTTCAAGTAGCTGCATAGTCTTTAAATTTACGATGCAAGACGTCGGGCCCCGTCTCACATCTACCATCTATGGCCAACCATCTCTCCCGAAAATAAGCGAAACAGAAGCCGCACCAGAAGCAAAGGCCAGCCCAAGCGGAACCCCGAGAGTGCTGGCCAGGATACGTGGCATGGGGGCCAAGGAAATGCGATCAGGGATGGTCTCGTGACGCGATTTGGGGTCTTCACATTTAGATAACTTTTAAATATTTATATGATTATAATTTATATTTTCTATCAAATTTAAAAACACACCAGACAGTTTTTAAATTACATTTCCCTAACAAATCTTGTAGTGAGCTCCATCCGAATAATCAGTCAGCTAGTGACAGTTCTAGTTCGATTTTATCTTGTAAATCCTCTAAATTGTATTTACAGAGCGAAAATGCAGAGCTCACGCTGAGCTTCAAATGAAATTCTCTCCTTCTTATTGCTCGTGCATGGCAGGAAAAGCATAGCAAAGAGAGTCATCAAAAAGATCTTTCCTTAAAGCAAGCCAGACTTTGACAGATATTTAAACTAATTAAATCCCAATATATATATTATATTAAATAGTTTCTTAAAAGGATTTTGATTTTTAAATATTGAAAGAGAATTTCTTGTATACCCTTCATAAAAAATGCAGTCCTGCAACGTCCATTTCCCGTTACCATCTCTAATTGCGAAAGTTGGCTGAGACTTGGAACGTTTGCTAACTGCCAGCGGCGGCCGGAAACATAGCTCTGCATGAGGCGCATGGAGCAGCAGGAGCTGTGGAAGGAGCAGGACTACAACCAGAAGAAGCACAAGAAGAACACGAAGAAGATATAGTATCATAAGGAAAAGCAATGTGGCAATGGGACGGGGCAATGAGATGATAAAGAAGCGAGCACTAGTAACCACCACCGCCAACGTGGCCAGTGCAGTTGCCTTTAATTTAGCGCCCATTTCTGTGCTTGCGCTTGACACGCCCCCTTTTGCCGCCCCCTCATATACACACACACACCCACAAATACACACACACACACACACACTCAAAGGACTTGCCCACTTGCCCGGCGGCGTAATTTTAATAGACTGCAACAGTCTCAAGTTGCAAAGTTGATTTGCCAGTGGTCGTCGTCCTCCCCATGTCCTGGTCCCCAAGCAACCCAACCCAGGACGTATTCCCGGGAAAACTTTATGGGCCCCACGCCCAAGACCCGGTATTCGTTTTCTATTTATACCGCGGGTTTATTAGCCTTCAAGGTGTATTAGATGAATATTTTATATATTTTTTAACCTACATTACGATGGATTTTAGTTTTAGATTTATCAAAGGAAATCTAAATTTTATTAGCTTTCTATTTACAATAAATGTAAATTATATAATATAAAACAAATAATATACATTATAATAATAAGAAACATTTCGAAACTTAAAGTATTAGAATCTTGTGAAATTATTAATTCAAAGAACACAATTACGTTTTGGTAGTCTTGAATTAAAAACAGTTGATGACTTATTTATGCATTGTATTGAAGGATTATTATTAAAAACAGTAAATTATATATTTTTTTGTCAGAGAATGAACTTACAAAATATTTAAATTATTACAAAATGCAGAAGAGTTATTTATTTTCTATGTCATCTTTAAATTACTTTTTTTTTAACATATCCCAATATATAATTTATTCTTTAAAGGGTAACATTTCTTTCATCACAAGACCTACTCATTTACTTTATTTTATAGTTGGCCGCTTCTGGCTTGGGGGAAATGGCGTTTTCTTACTGCCACTGAGCGACTGAGACTGAGACTGGGCAGTTTTCTCAGCGTCGGCTTTCCCGCCTGGGATAGCCCAGGCAGGATCTGGTCCGACCCACACACAGGACTCGTTCGCCTCCCCCTCGGGGGCCTAGTAACACTAAACTGCATGCGAGGGGCAATGCCAAACAGAAAACTAAAAGAGGAAACTGGCGGGGAAAAGGACGTGGGAATGGCGGTGTATATATACTATATATGTGTGTGGGCAGCTTTGCACTTTGGTTTTGTTTCGTTCATTGGAATTTATGTTCAAATTTCATGAAAAGAACTTGTTTTCCTGCAGCCAGACTCGGTCTCAGGCTCCTCGGGCTAAAAATACTAGAGGGTGTGGTGGGCCGGACTATGGACTATGGACTTTGGATCATGTTTGTGTGGGAGCCTTGGCTTATTAAACATCATCAGTAAACGCCTCCAGGGATCCAAGTTTCAGCTTGCGGTTTCGCCTTCTGCTTCCTCTTGCTTTTCTTTCCTATTTTCTTTTTTTTATTTTTTTTTTGTGGGGGGATTTTTAGAAAATTATAAAATTACCATAATTAGTGTGTTGATATACGATGAAAGTTTTCTAAGCTGATTTATACGATACGCTCGGCAGTGGAAATTCAGAAATTTAGAAATTCGGAAATTCTGTTTCTCGGTAAGAGGATTCCTTCAGCTTTTATGAGTGCCAGCCATTTGATAGCAGGCAGAGAGTGAACTGTGCACCTCTTAGATAATTGCACTAATGAACTCTCGGCCGGCGACGGGCAATTAGAAGGTGTAAAAGTCGAAATGTTACTCGTAGATAAAGTTTGCCTCAGCTTCATGTTGAAAAGTATGAATTTAAATGGACGGAAGGAAGTTGCCTCGCTCCTAGCTCCTTTCTCTTTTCACTCTTCATTTCACACTTCATTCTAATCTGTTAGCTCTTGGCGTTTTTTTGGCAAGGGAAGAAAGCCAGCAGCAGTTAGAAACGTTTGCCAACAAAAAAAGAAGCATCAACAAATTTGGATTACCTATTGACTTTTGGCCAGGTTGTGCCTATACACCCATATACACACAGTCATTCTACTGGCCGCTCACACATGAGCGAGCTCTCTCACACCAACAGTTACGCCCACACAAACACACTCTCAGTCTCCTGCACACCCACGCACACACACATGCTGACCATTATAACCTTCTCAATGACCTTTTATTGACCTTCTGGGGAGGAGGACAGGAAAAGCAGAAGCATCTCCGTCACTGCACTGGGGGAAAATCATAGAAATCATTTTCAAGAATGTGTCAATTGGAATAAATATTATTTTTTTAAAGAAAATTAGGATATTACAAAAAATTACTGTCACTTTGACTTATGACTGTGTATAATTTTTGTTAGTTTTTATTGGGTGTTAAAGCTTTTAAAAATGTTTTAGTTAATGTTAATTTGTAACAAGCTGGGGAGGTTTAACGCTGTGAAGGAATCATTTCCCACCATATAAATCATATATATTCTTGATCAGCATCAAAAATCATTTTCAAAAAAATGTAAGCGGTTACATAGTTAAAAATATCAAAAATTTACCAAAAAAATTTTAATGTTATATTGAGTATGCAGATATTTTAGCCTAATAAAAACTAACTTAGGAAAGCTTTCGGAATTAAAATTAATGCTTTTTTGGCTTAGTTACGAGTTTTTTAAACTTTGATTTGTCGAAAAAATCGTTATATATAGCTATGATCAATTTCCGATTCAATTCAATAGTTAAATTGGAAGCTGCAAGAGTATATAAGCTTCGGTATCTTATATTTAAGATACAGGTAAAATAAATCCGAAACCTACAGTTTTACAAAGATAATAGAATTTATTTCTTAGATATTTGTTGTTATTTGAAGTAATAATTTATTACTAATAAAACATACAACATCAAAAGCTTACTCACATATTTTTACCAAGTGTAAACACTTTGAAATAACAAAAAAACACGAGCGGTGCAGGAACATAAACGCCAACACATAACAGTAAACATATTTCATGCACTTTTTATTCGATTGGCCGTTGGCATGACCCAGGATACCATTGCCAGGATTCTCACCCCCTCTCATCACAATGCACAGGCTCTTCTCTCCGGCTCTCGAGCTGGAACTCCGGCTCGTTACGGTCCTGAGTTGGGAGTCCAGTGTCCGTTGGCCAGAGTCCTCGGTCCTCGGTCCTCGGTCCTCGGATCCTAGAGCTCACTCTTCGGTGCTGGGCCCCGTTCGAATGGCATTTTGCGAATTTCAGTTACATTTTTGCATATGCAATTCTGATCTCCGTTTTGCGGTTACAATGCTCTTTCACGATGCCTGCGGTTGTTGTTGCCGCTGCACTTGTAAATGACAGCAGCAGCAGCAGCAGCAACAGCAGCAGCAGCAGCAGCAGCAGCAGCAACACCAACTACATTGGGAATTGTATTTAAGCGCCGACTGCCGCAGCCAATTGGCAGTCCTGGCAATATCCTTTTGAATAAAACGCTGTGAGGGAGCGTTGGAAGTGCTGATGGTAAAGGGACGAATGTAGCAGTAGCTCTTTAGGTCCAAAGTTGGCCAATGAGTTGCTGGCAATTGCAGTAATACTCTTTCGTTAGCCGTTTTGTATCATTTATATAGAAAACCTATACAAAGGATTTCTCACTAAATATTTATTTGTAATACATTCTTAGACAGTTTTTTTAGAAAATGGTTAATAATACAACCCTTAACAGAGTTGAACAGGCAAATTTAAACTACTTTTTCAAATCCTTTTCCTTTTCAATTGATTCAAAAATGATTTCAATGACCCTTGCTCTTGTATTTCCCCCTAATTTAAAGAGCATTACCTTATCGGATTATTTGAGTATAATAATATCTATATTCCACCCGATTGCTGCTCCTGCTGCAGTTTCCTACAACTACCACTGCAGTTGGCAAGGCGATTCCTTGCTGCTGTTTGCCGATGGCAGTGTGTGTAGCTCCCTTTTACTGTTGCAAAAACTGCAGTGTAATGTAATGTATGTCCCAAACACACACACAGACAACAAATCGCACACCCACACACAAACACACGCACATATCGCAGACCGCCCATATCCTGTTTGTTTTTGTTCACCATCAGCTCTCCCCGCAGCTCGATTTCCTCCGCTTTCCACCGCTTTCCACGATGGCTGCGCTGCTTGTTAGCTTCGGCGTCTAACACGTCGGGCATTTGTAGTTGTTATCAAGTGCAGTATTTAACTGCAGCAATTTTTACAGTTGAATTTGTAGCCCTCAACTGTGTGTGTGCGAGTGCGCCGGAATGAGGGGCATGCAATGCAATTTAGATTTCAATCGAAGCGTATGCGCTGCAAAATGTTTGTTAACATTGAAATTTATGCACTCTGCGCGAACGGAACTCGAAAAATGCCAACTGACAAACTTAACTCTACCTATTACACGTATAACATTAATTTTTTGCACCTACCTTTGGATGAAAAATATAGGAAAAAATGGAATAGGGTTTGGTTTGGGGCTTTTTTCTCCTCCTTTTTTTCGGACAATGTCTGGGCGTCGCAAGCTCGTCAATCATGTTAATTATAACAAATCTGTCACGTACTCAACATTTTGCAACAAAGAACTGCATGGAGAGAGAAAAAAAACACAGTATAGCACTAGAGTCCTGGCAACAAAAAAAACAAAAGCAAACGAAACGCAGGAAAAGGCACGAAGCGAACGTCAGGATCCGTGCACCTCATGAAGATGATGACGATGCCGGGATGATGATGATTATGATGATGACGATGCCTGATTTTATGGCAGTGGCGTGCCCGTAAGCGATTTTTAAATTGCTGCTCTGCATAGGACACAGGACTAGGGACAGGATCCACCTTCTTCCTGCGAGACAGATAGAACATTGTTAGTAAGGGGCACCAAATTCCATAGCACTGCAAGTAAAAGTGTTAAATAGAAAATCGAAAATCTATCAGCAATATCAGCAGTCTGTTGAATAATTACTTAAAAAGTTAGGAAAGCTATCTAGAAAAACAAGACTTGCAACTGCACATTAATATTTTCTTTATTTGTTTTCCATAAACATTAAATTTTAGTGTTAATACTTTACTGCTTACACGAGGTCTAAAATATTTATTATTAGAAATTGCATTTCTATAAAATTACATAGCCATATTGTCTATTATATACCCTATTATATTCAGTACTTGCTAATTTTCCTCAGTGCAGCATCAGGTGGAACGTGTTGCATTGGTCAGAAGCCCCTAAAGACAAAGACCGATAAAGCGTTATCCCTGAACCATTATCCTTGACGCCGGCCAGAAAATGGCTCGCAAATTGAGTTTGTTAATGGGAAAGAAAGAAATCAAATAGAAAATGCTGCATTATAAGTAATGCGACCACAGAATAAATGGGCTGGGTAGAAGGGGGCCCGGCAAAGTCAGGAAGGACTACGCAGGACTAGTTTGCTGCCAAAAAGCGAAACATGTTTCTCCTTGGACCAAGTGAGTGTTTGTGTGTGGGCAGTCGTGGCTGTGCCGGTCGTGTGCGTGTCTGCAAAAAGCAATAGCCAAGTTCTAGCTCCATAGAAATAAAACAGAAATGCATTCAGACGGAAATGCAAATAAATCTTAGTCACTGCAAAAGGCAATTGGCTTTGGGTCAGCCTCAGACGCCGTCTCTGTAATTCGAAATGGATGTGGGCGGAACATTTCGTGCGTATATATTTATATAAAGCCAGCCACCATGTACTATATGTATCAGCAAATAGCACATGAACTGTTCGGATCAAGTGTATATATATTGTGCACATATGGGGTTCATTCAATTCGATGGCTTGATTATGTGACCCTTTGGGACAGATTCGATTGGGAATTTATATTTGCATTGCATTTCGTGTGTGGCCTGAGAACTTTGTTAAGAACGAACTCAAAGGGAATAACAATGATTGTTTGCCACTTATTCAAGGACCTTGGCAGATTGTCGACTGACTTTATTTTTTGTTCGCAAGCTGGACGGTCTAAAGATCGAAAAGGTTGAGTGGGGGAATTAAAAATTAAGTGTATAAAAATTAAGTAAATATATAATTAAAATTTTTCCTTCAAGAGATTATAGAAAGTATATAATATTATCCTTTGCTTACCTTTTTAGCCATTGTACAATTTTTAATGGTTTTTTAATTCATTTGCAAAAGTTGTAAATTATAATTGAATCAACAATTTCTTTATTTGGAAACTCTGTAAATCAATTGTTCCTTTTATTGGCCATTTGAAAAGAGTCTCATACACAATAATAAATTATTATTTAGCAAATATGTAAGAACAATTTAAAGGATATGTATATTTTGAAGCATGAGCTTTTCCTACATTTAAAAACAAAGTTATTCTCCCTGAAGAGTCTATTAAACTCGTAACCAAATACCGTAATCGACTAAAATGAACATTTATTGAATGTTTCGTTTACCATTTATTAGTTTGTGTTGCAATTTGATTCGAAATTGCCAGCAATTGATGAGAGTTTCCCAAGCTCTCCTTGCGAGTCCTCGCAAATGCTATCTGTTCCCCTTGGCAACATTTAATTCAATTTAAGCTGAAAAGGAAATTCCTTTTTAGCCAAACACACATCGAGAACATGCCTGCATATGCATAAAAATCAGTAAAAGATTTTGCCCATCAAATGAATTTCAATGTTGGATCGTTGGTGAGGGGGAAGTCAGTAAAACAATTTCGAAGATTTGTTACGGATTTGCACCCAACTCAATGCAAATGCAGACCCGACAATGCCAATTGCCAGCCAGAAGGAAAACGAGTGAAAATCAAATAAACAGAATGAATGGAATAAAATAAACAGGACTACCGAAACTGAAAATAAAAATAAAATGTACCCTAATGCTAATAATGTGCAAATTTCTGTTGTTCTTGTTGGACTTCCCACTGCCGTCGATGGCCGTCTGTGTCGGTGGGCCTCGGGGCGCTAGTTAGTATTTATGTCTGTGCTGGGCTTACAGAGACAATCGGTGGGCATTAGCAGGACATTCTTCCCCCAGGACATGGTCCTGAGCCAGAGCTGTTTGTCTTAACCTTTTGCCCCGGCTGTCGTTTCGAAAACCTTTTGCCTGATCTGCATATTTAAAATTCCTCTGTCTACGCATATGTTTCTGCTCCTGCTCCTGCTCCTGGCTACCTGTAATCCCACCTAAAGGGCAAAAAACACAGAAAAATATTTTGGAAAATAAAACAAACACCCGAAAACCCACTGCAAGTGAGTGCATATATACATCTGTCTGTGCCTTATTCCTCGGGGCTTTGTTTTAACAAATACCAAATGGATAGACAAAACTGCCCTTTTATGTCCACTTTGGCGTTGTTTAGTCGTTTGGGAACATCTTGTGCATAGCTTAGCCTATAAATATTTCAGCATTTTTCAGCAATAAATATTTTTAAATATTTAAATGCCAAACCGCAAGAGCAAAGCACACACACATCCCTTTTCCTGTCTCTATCTCCATGAATAAGTATGTGTATGGCTTTTGTTTTTATTATCTCTATCGCCATTTTGCTGTGATTTTCAACAATGAAGTTTAATTTTATCAAAAACTAATACCCGTACACATACCAACCACTGTTCTGGTCTTGACCAGGATATTGTTTATATATGTATGTTTTATTTTCAGTTAGGTTTCCCAAAATACCCTTTTATAAGAAGAAAAATTGTTATGAAATTGGGCTATAAAATGTTTATATTTTTTATTAAATGCTCAAGCGAGAGGATAGTTTAGGGAAATCAGACTAGAAACTGTTCATTTATTAGTTTACTTACTGTTTTTTATTAATTTGTTGAGCTGCAAGTTTATTAAATATAAATATAAGTGTTCCAAGATCCAGAAGTAATTAATTTAATAACTAATATAACGTGCAATAATATAAATATATTTCAAATGTAAATATGATTGTTAAATGTATATAAATAATTAGATCTTTCAAATCAATTAAAGAAGTGTAAACTCTATTGTTTACTTTGCTTGTTACATACAATAGAAAGATGGTAATTACTTATATAAATATATATTTTCACCGTATTTTAATTACAATTTCATATTTTTCTCCTATTTAAATGATTGAGGAAATCTTTCAAGAAAAATATTTAAAAATATGATTACTTATATTAAGCAAAATAACTTTTGACAATTATATAATTCTTTAAATATGATAGTTGACTAAATAAAAAATACTCTGTAAGCATTGAAGGACATTGACGCTTTCGTGTTGACCAAACACACAAAAGTTTTTATTCTAATCCGCCCCGGGGTCACTCCCCCGTCCAAAGCCACCCCCAAAAGGCATTCACCCCCCTCCGATTCGAGCTGTTTTGTTGCAGTTTTAGTTTGGTTTTCGGCTTGTCACTTTGGCATTTGCCGTAATTGCCTTTACAATGTTTGCGCACAGCTTGCAATATGCATTCTCCGCCTTGGCGTTGTTGTTCCTGCTGCCGATGTTTCTGTTGCTATTGTTAGTGCTGGTTAGTTAGTTGTTGCAACTATTGTTGGCCATCATTTGAGCTGCTTTCAATTAGGCAAATTTCGACTCCTGCGGCGCTGGCTTTGTTGCCTCAACTATTATGCTAACTAATTTTGTGAATTTTCAGTCAATTGTGTAGCAAGTGCGGGGTCACTTCCCAAAAAATACGAGCTACTAGTGGCAAAAATATACTCTCGCATATCCTGCGACAATTTGCAGGACATACATGTATGTGTTGGCCTTTGTAATATTTTTTTTGCACTGTTTTGTAAGCTTTCCATATTTTTGCTGATGTTTGTCTCACTTTTTTTGTGTATTTTGCGTAATTTTTACATTTACGAGCCATTAAAAATATTTTATTGCATTTATATTTCGCTGGCTGCTTTATGGTTCGCCCTGCTGGAGATTTTCTCGCTTCCTTGTGTGTGCGTATCCTGGGTATCCTTGATACATTGTTGTTGGCTCGCCGCGTGTGGGAACTGCTGATGACGATGACGATGATGATGATGACGTCGTTGATTTATTTGACTCCTGTTTATGGTATGCACTCACCTCTGTATCTCTCCGCCCCTTTTCGAATTCCCAACGCACCCCGAGTCCTTTTTGCAGCGCAACCCCATTCCCTCGACCATATTCATCGGCTGAACAACAAAGTTGCCAACCGCATTTAGAGCGAAATTTTGAAAGCTTATACCCGGTTAAATGTTTTCCACTGATGTGGGAAACTCGTTTCGGCAGCTCTTTTTGGGTTTTGCTAACTATTTGCAATATACGCAGTGGCTCAAATTACATTGAGGGTTTTTTGATAGACAAAATGAAATTTAAATAGGTAGCTGAGGGAGTGGATTTAAGGTTGGCAAAGTTGTACAAAATACACGATTTCAATGGTGTCCGATTTTGGTAATTAGTTGATTTTAAATTAACTTGAAGTTTATAATTCATGGGTGAATACGAAATCACACATGAGGGTGCATTCATTGGTGAATTCATGGATTATATAATGAGGGAATTCACAAGAAAGTTAATTATTTAATTAATAGGTAAATTAGTGGATGAATTCGTAGTTGAATTAATGGATAAAAAAAAAATGGGTGCATTCATTGGTGAATACATGAGATAATTAATGGGTGTATTATTAGATGAATTAATGGGTGAATTCATAGTTTAATTTGTGGGTTAATTCATGGGTACATTCGTTGTTGTCAAAATGGTAGAATTAATGGGTGAATTCATAAACATATTCAGGGGTGAATCCAACTTTTGAACTGCTTTACTTAAAGTTATTATATCTTAGCTCTTTTTAGAGTTTGTGCTCAGAACTTATTTTCAATTCGTAATCAATCCGCAATACTGAACATTAATAAAACTAGCATATAGCCCGTAAATTTGTATCCTTCCATATCTTCTCTGGTCCCATCCAAAATCCGTAAATATTTCCCATTTCAAAAGTGTCACTAAAAAGGGACCCCAAACAGCATCGAATATGCAGGAAGTGAATCCAGGATCTGAGACTCTCAGGTTCGGTTAAAGCCACACAGGACATGTGGCTGGCGGGGTTGTTTGTGTGCGTGTGGCTTACTTGTTTATGGGTATTTGGGTTAGAAGCTCAAGTGTTTTGTTATTGAGTAAACATGTAATAAATACCGTTATACAAAATACGTGTACATGTTCGTGTTTCATGCAGCGGCAAGAGCGACTCGTCTGTGTTTGCATAGCAGGAAAAGAGTAGGAAAAGCGGCGAGTGTGCGTGTGTGAGTTTGTGTGGCGAAATCCTTTTACTAAATACAAACTACGTACATGCGTCTCATGTTTCAGCATCATAAAAAACGCTGTTGGCTTATGAGCTGAGGTGTGAGTTGGCGTCGCCACCATCCACCATTCGGGTTTGCTGCCATATTTAAAAATGCCCGAAAGGCTGGAAACTTGGAGCTTTTGAAATGCTGCCCGGACTGGGCAGAGGTTGGAAAATTAATGAAGGTAAAACTGGCTTTGTGGGACCAATGAAAACGTAAGTTTCATGCCTAACTAATCCCCCGCTGGAAGGCTTAAAGTTTTCAGCTGTAACCTCTGAGAGTAAATAAATAAAGAAAGGCGAAGGTTCTTTGCTCCTTAAGACTATTATGACCTTTTTAATAATTTGTGTGACTTTTCTAGTGTCTCTAACATAAATTTCAATGTAAAAATAGGGAAGTCTGCCTTTATTTTACCCAAAAATTGATGGTAATTTCAAATTCCTTTATATAACCATTTACTATGCTTTAAAATCTGCAACAAAAAAACTGTATGCCAACCATAATGAATTATTGCATTCCTTTCTATTTTCTAGTTTTTTATTTGCTTTTCCGCTTTGTCCTCCCCCAGGTGCATAATTTAAATAATTCAGTTTAATTACTGTTGGTAAATTACTGTACACATTAGACAAATATAAGCGGCAACAACAAGAGCTGGCATAGAAAACCTTCAATGGCGCACATATGTCAATAGGAGGATGTCCTTTTGTTTGCCCAGAAGCGTCACATAAATTAATTATGCAGAACATTTATTAATTGTCAGGAACAATTGAATGCAGTTAGAGGTAATACAATACACATCAGAGCTGGTAGGGCGAGGTAGAGCGGGTGAGCAGGAGGCTGCAAATCAAATGAAATCAATTATGGGCAAAGTCAACTCGGACTGAATGACAAATTGAATTTAATTGCCAGTCGACGTGGCAGAAATGTTTGCCTTTTACGTTTTTTGGAAAAGGTTGCACACTTTTTTGTAGACTTTTATAGATTTTTTCTCCTTTTTTTTTGCCTTAAATTGGTGTTTGCCCGACACTTGACACACTTGACAATGACTCCGCATTCGCTTGGCTTCAGACTTTTCCTCCATCCGCCCCGTGGGCCCAAAAGCGCAGCACTCAGCACTGAAAATGTTTGCCGTTTAGGCCAGCACTTACGGAGCGGTTGTGGGATGGAAATGGTGGAGGAATGCTGGAAAGGTCCTGGCCGCCTGCAACAGTGTTGCCAGAAAATAAGGGGAGATGAAGCAATAAATCCGGGTGAAATAGAAGCCAAACTGAAGAAGTTTTATATAATTTTTAAAGGAAAACAAGCAATAGAATTGAATTCCTTAAATTTCTATTAAGGCACCCTTGATTCTTTGAATATTTAACATATTTCCATGCTTAGTTTGTGCCTTTTTCTGGCTTTAAAAGAGGATGGATCCTTTTGGAACAAGGACAAATCGACAGCACTGGCCTGCATATCTTGCTGTCATCTGTGGACTCGTTTGGAGCGGCGTCCATTCGGTGCGATAGCGTTCCATACCATAGCCATGCTGGTCTCTGGCAAACTCATCAGCATTCAACGTTATTGTCACTGAAAAATACACACAATTATCGTTACAAATTGCTGTTAACTCTCACATGCACACTCCTCGTGGGGTGGCAAAATGTTAACATTTCCACCCCTGCCCGCCTGCATTTTCATTTTCTTTCTCTCTCGTTTTTTTTCTCTTTTTGGTGTCAATGGAAAGTGCTATTGAAAGTGCATGCATGTGGGCGACCCATTCACATGGACGTAGCGGCGAGCGGCAAGGAATAAGTGTGTCGGAAGTTGCCCTCAAGCCATGCGGATTGCACATTGTTGATGACGATGCTGCTGCCGCTGCTGCTGCTGATTCCGATGCTGATTCCGATGCTGATTCCAATGCCGATGCCTAGGATCCCATGGTTCCTACGGCTCCAGTGGCTCCTTGCTCTGGCTTTGGCTTTGACAATTGAAAAATGCCGAATGCGGAATGCCAAGATGGCCAGGGATGCATGCATGGACATCCATCAGGCTCGCCTTCGTCAAACTGGAACTCAATTATTCAAAGTGATTCAGCACACACACCTCTAATGAGTTCATTTCGAGTTTATGACGCCGGCGCGGCGTTAAGTACATTCTTGCGCTCTCGGCTCCAACTACTAATTTGCATTTCATTTGCCATTGCTCAGGTTGAGTCATAAAAGGTAAAAACAAAAAACAAAAAAGGAGGAAAACGAGGTTACACTGACAAAAAAGATCTTAAAAATCCGTCAATAATTAACAGAGGCATTTAAAATATAATTTTAATGATTATTTTGGGATTTATTCGATCCTGATATGTATATATATTTCGGTTTATGTTTCTTAGAGGTTAAATTATTAAGTAATACATATTAAATCAGAAATATATATTAATATCTGTTAAGGGTTTCGGTGTATAAACTTTACTTTATTGCTTCCTATTTCATATAAAATTCATTTTAAGAATCAAATTTCTATCCCTATCTAGGTATTTGAGCCTTTTTAAAGTAGCTTGAAGTATCTTAAAGTAGCTCTTACTAGCTGACTTTCTAAAAATCAAACAAGATATTTCTCTCTGCAGAAAACAGAAAGGAGCCGCCATAAGGCTGGCACTAAAATCATTAACGAAGAAAAGAAACTCTAATGGGACACTGATGAGGTGTCTTTGTCTGCGTGTTGTGCTTGTTTGTATGTGCCAAGGATGAATTTTCAAAGAAGTGCATTCAAATCAAGGCAAACAGTTCATAAATTGGCGCAACTACAAAGTGAAATTTCAGTTTTTATTAGCACAAAATGTGTAGCATACTTTTATGGGCAGCCAAAATGAGGTCAATATTAAGTCCCCGCATTTTCTCGTGCATTTGCGACCATTCAATGGGAATTTTTTAAATCAAAGCCAATCGTTTCACAATACTGATGGTACTGCCAGCTGATTTTCAATATTTGCATACATACCATGTACATTTTATTAAATATTTTTATTTGTCCCACGCTCTTGTTTATTTGTGTGTCAAAATTCATTTGTTCTCGTGTCGCATTGCAGTGCGTGTGCACCTGTGGCATATAATGGTGTATATATACTTATGTATACATATCCTTTGCGTTTTTCTATCATATTTACACCAGAGTCCTGTTTGCTGTCCATATCAATGGAAAATATCACACGAAACGGACAATCGTGTCAGGGCCAGGCCACCATCGAGGCAAAAGAATTAATATAAAAAATTAACACAAGGCATAAAGAAAATAATAATAATATTAGCATAGAGTTAAAGTATGAAACAAAAAAGTGGACTGCGGGCTATCAGCCACGCTCGGGCTACAAAATTTAATAAGCCCCGGCAACCCTTATTATAAATTTATTTATGTTTATGTTGGCCCAGGTAGATTCTGGCCCTCAGTCTCACTTACTGTTTGCCGTGACAGCCGCCAGCTGCGACAAAGACACATGAACATTTGAGTACTTTTGGGGGCTCCTGTCCTGGTTCCATGTCCTTAACCACACCCCCTCACACATGCACGATGCCAACTGCAAACGGGAGCTGACAAGTTGGCTAAGGTTTCCTTCGAAAGTTTTGTTTTCATGGAATTCAATATTTCAAAGATATTTAAAAATGTTCAAAGAATATATACAATTTAGGATTTTTCACTTATATGTTATATTTATCTGTGCCCTTTTTTTGTTATATAAAACATTGAAATTAATAATAACTCTCTCCCTTTGATCTGTATAATATTATTAGATTTTAAATATTTTCAAAACACAGTCTAACTTTAAATATTAATCTTTTCTTCGGTATGGTAAATATTTTAAAAGTTTTCATAGATTTATCCTAAGAAGATACGTCAAAGTATCTTAAACATATATTAAAGTCAAAGAATTGACACCATAAATATTAGTAATTATAATTAATAACTCACTTATTTCACTATAGTTTCTTATCTTCTATTTCCCCTTTTATTTCCACTGTATTTTCTTACATTTTAAGTTTTAAAAATTCCCCAAAATAAATCTGTCTGCACTGGTGAAAACTCCTCGCTGGCTCGGCTTTTGTCAAAATATATGATGCTCATATGTTAGCCGGCACTCAACGTGTGCCGCATTATTCACTCATCAGCAGCCCTCAGCATGCCCATCATCATTATCATTGTTCTTCCCTGTTGTTCCTCGGTGTCTCTTACTGCTCCTGCTGCTCGTTGTGTTGTGGTGATGGTGGTGGTCCACCCTACACAACCACCCCCTCTCCCCCCTCCCTGCTCTTTGGTCCTTGATAGTGCCACTGGTTTGTAGCAACATTTTCCCCCCAAAAAAACCGCCTACTGTCTCTTTGTCAGTTCCATGCACTGCAAAAGTGTTTTAAAGTAGACTTTACTTTGTTGCGGTTGGCTTCCTTTATATTTATTTCGTTTTATTTTTATGTTGTTTTTTTCGGGGTTCCTTTTTTCGAGAGGCTTGACAAAGTGCAAAGGTACCGTGGCGAGGGGAGTGGAGAGGAGAGCAAAATAAACCGAATATTTAAATAAATGAATTTAAAGATGTGGGCAGAAGGCCATGATTCACAGGAGCCAAGGATTTAAATCTGAGAGGAATAATTAATTGCTTTGAAGCTTCAGGAGATTATGGAGATTATATATTTAAGTCGTAAAGAGGTTAGATGCTTAAATCATTTAAGCTAAATTATATTATTTAATAGAGTTTAAAAATTGCTTTATTTTATATTTAAGTTGCTCATTAAAACTGTATTTTAATTATCTCCACTTTACTTATATATTTAATTTTAAAAATTCCGCTCATACTTCTTAAATTTCTTTGCAGTTCTTCCTGAATTTATCATTTATGCCTAACAATTTTATTTTTATTTATTTTTCCGAACTCACAGGCTCAACCAGCACAATCTCGTGCTCTGCTGATGTCAGCTAATTATTAGCTATTCCCTGAATCATTTTCATCTGGAATCTTCGAGTGTCATCTTTTAATTAGAGCCTGCTGTCCCAACTGTAAGTATTTTTTATTCACCGCTATTTGGTTTCATAATTTCCCTGCACTTTTCTTTATGCTCTCCCCGTCTTGCTTTGTATTTATTTCAATTTTGTTTTTTTTTTTTTTTTATTTCTGGGAAAGCAAAACTAATTTCTGTTGCTGACAACCATTTAAATTCAATTTCTGCCAAGGGGCCGCCGAGGCGGGAATAAGAAAAGGAACCCTCCAAGATTATCTCGAAGCCGGGTCTCTAGGGGGGATGGGTGTAGATATAGCCAAGAAGCACACCATACATATATGATTATCCAAGCTTTATTTATGCTGGCTTGCTCTTCTCTGGGTGGTTCTAGGTTCTAGGTTGTAGGTTGCAGTTTTTTTTTATTTTTACCTTTTTGCTGGCAGTTCACATCCATCGTCGTTACCCTTTAACCGCCTGATGCTATTTTCCATCATCATCCGTCCGATGGCAACAGATGTTTTGGGTTGCTCCTTGGATTTTTTTCTCTCCTTTGGTGAAATATAATTTGTTGATCCTGCCCACATCTATGGGTTGTGTGTCCTTTTGGCTCGCCGCCGCTGCTTGGCTTATCCCTTTTGTCCTTCGCCTTTTCCGCGTGTGTGGCGCATTATTAAAAACTACTTAAAAAAGCCTTACTGCGAGGCAGGAGATTTGGCAGCAAGGAAAAAAAAATAACAAAAAAATACATACAGCAAAATGTCAGAGGGACTAGAAAATGAAAAACAAACACATTTGTTTCGCTCGACGGTTCTTGAAAGCCGAGCGAGCAGCTGGCGTCAATGTTTGAATGACTGCATGAATGATTGAACGAGCGATGGGCTGTGTTACCAAAGTCCGCTTGCCAAATTGCGCACAGTCGACCGTTCGAGATCCTGTATCCTGTCCGTCGACCGTCCTGAAATGAGCCAAAAGCTGCGGGTCAGCGAGGCCATATTTGCTTTAACAAACCAACAGCAACATTACTTCGAAGTAATGTATACTTTTCTGGTGACGAGGCATTTGATACCCTAAGGATAGTGTTGGTTTGAGTGTTTTTTGATGCATTTGATATCATAAATTATTTTAGGGTAAAATCAAAATTATAATAATGATGTAGAATAGTTCATTTGCTTTTACGAAACCTAAAAATATTATTAAAATATTCTAGGGAGACAAATATGCAACTACATTACACAAATACTGGTTGAAATTAACTACATTTTGTTTAACAATAATATCAAGCAATTGTACTTTTATTGTATTATATATTTATTATAGAAAGAAATAAGAAAATACCTCTTGAAAGAGTCAAATCCATTGAAAAATCTAAAACTAGAACTAAAACTGGCGCTTGTTTAGAATATCCACTCTCTATATAGTAATAAACATATATATATGTATATCCGAGGCATATAAAACTATAAAGGATGCAAATCCTGACATTTATACAACTAAAAATATGTTGGCGACTGTGTGTTTCTGTTTTCTGTTGCCATGCGGAGACTTCTCTTTAGCTTTATTTTATATATATTTTTTTTGTTCCTCATACTTTCACCACTAAAATACGTATGAAAAATATTTACAAAATGTCCGCTGCTCTCTTCTTCTCTCCTTTCCAGCGGTTTTTTTGCTCCTTTATTTATTTATTCTTTCTTTTTTTCGGCTGGCAAACAATTTGGCGCCAATGGAAAGGAGAAGGGTTTGAGGAGCGACGAAGAAAAGTCAAGGGGAGGATGCTGCGGCGCATTTCAAAGTTTAACACGTTTTGGTAATTCCATCAAGGACATGTGGATAATACAGTTGCCCCTCCAAAAGCAAACAGTTGAGGAGGGTTAAACAATATTAAAGCTGATCTCGAGATTAAAGAGCCCATCAGTGTCTGTTTTGTGGGGGAACCTTTTAGTAGATGAAACTTGAAAGAATTACATACTAAAAGTGGTTATGTGAAGACAGTGTGGGATAGAAGGAAAAGGATCTTTTAAAACTCCTTCAAAGTAAAGAGGTGCCTTTAGGTATAAGTTAAAATGAAACTAAGGCTATTAAAGTCACCTAGAAATATTGGAAACCCTATTTTAAAAGACGAAATTTTATTTTTGGTGCTAGGAATTCTTTGACTAAACTTTGACTTCAGTATTATATAAATTATTATAAGTTTTGTGACTATAGCAGTTTCTTTAAATAGTTTCTACCTTTTTCCCTACTTAAATTGCTTTCATTCCAAAAGCACAACTAAATGCAAAGCAGACTTGATAGTTACACTATCGTTTAAGAATGTAATACTTCAAAGCATAGAACAAGTCGCAATAAAATCCACTTCCATAGGTATCGAAACTACTTTCAACCTAATACCACTTCTATGCCACCCATGGCAGCCACAGGACTCAATGGGCAATCCTTTGAACCCCTCACCATTTGCCAGTCATGGCACAAATCGCATTAGGATCGGACTGTCTCCAAAGGACTCTCTTCCTTCCTGCCCTCTCCCTCTTTGTGTGTCTCCTTAAACCCATCCAATCGGTTGACCAGGGCGCTAAGCATCCTCGATGGCAGCTGGCATTGGGGCTCAAATGCGAAATACAATTTCCTCAACCAATAACGGAAACGTTCATCAATGACCATTTTGGCACTTTCGGTTTCAGGCCAGCTTCGAGTTCATTGGGGCCAAATCAAGTGAGGAATCGCCATTCGGCTGGCACCATGGGCGCAGGACATTCAGGACACCCAGACTCACATACACATCAGACAAAAGTCAGTTGAAATCAACTGGACTTCCAACCGCAAGCAATCGGCAGGGAAAAAAAACCGAAAAGGATCAGGACCAAGTGCACTGCGGAAGTAAAACTGGAAAATTTAATTATCACATACACACACGCATCTGGAGAGGGAAAGAGGGAGGGAATGGGTAGAAGGATATACGGATGGAGACAGACTGATGCCATGTTCCTGTGAATTGTCAATGTCAGAGTTGCTTGTTCTGCTGCTGTAGCTGCTCCTGCTTTTGTTGGTTTTGTTAGCGTTGCAAGCCAAGCAGAAACCGAAGTCGAAGCCTTGAATGTGTTGCCTTCTCTGTCTGCCTTTAGAGCGGCACTGAGAGAAAAAAATCTTGGGAAGATTTGACAATATTTTAGGAATACTCTATCGGTTTTCATAGTATATCAAAGGTTCCTAAATCAACCTTAATTTTGGTTACATTTTAGGGAATGTTGCACAGGGTTTGTTTATTTAAAATTTAAAATTTAAAATGAGCTTCGCTATTAACCTATTTTATGGATAGATAAGCTCTTTAAGATTTGTTTCATTAAAGTTTTCCTTATACAGTATATATTGTTTAATTACACCATAGAAAAATATTTGAAATAAATGAAAAATCCTAAGAGAAGGATTTATTTTATACAAATTTGGTTTCTTTAGTAAAAACCATTTGTATAAATGTATTCTCATCATATTTATATATCAAAAATATATATAAAAATCCTTCAAAATACAATTATTTCAATTTGAATCATGATAAATATGTTGATAAGATATTAAACTTTTTAAGAGCATTTTATTACAATTTAATTCTTATCTTGCATTTCCTCTGCCACCCAACCCTTTCCTACGGCTTTTAAGACTAGAGTCTTAAGACTTAAGTCTTTAAATTTTTTACAACAACCATAGATATTTTTAAAGTGTATACCGTTGCTATCTGGGTATCTGGATTTCGGTTAGCCTTCAGTCGCGTGCGGTTTGTGTATCAGCCATCTCCACCAGCCCACCAGTTTCCACCACCAGCTCTATCATGGCCGTTTCTTGTCTTTGCGGTTCTCGTTGTTCACAGAGTATGATGTCAACTTGTGACAGCTGCTGCTCTTCAGGCCTCCTGCTCGTCCTTCTCCTCCTTATCCTCCTTCTCATCCTCCGCCTGCGCCCTAGTTCAGGCCAGGCCGTACTCCTACGGATTCTGGCTATGCCCAGAGGCATATTATAAAAAGGAACGATAAGCAATTAAAGCCATGCGTGTCCAGTTCTTACCAAAAACTCGCCAAGGATGTTGAAAACACAGTTTTTAATTAAAATATAAATTTTGATGGCGAAGAATAAAGAGATTTTTACTGAAGTTCTTTTGCGCCACTAAACTATAGCGGCCACATGGCGTATGAGTAATATTCTTTGGCGGTCAGCGAAAGGAGGAGTTTAGACTTTAGGCTCAGGAATGTTTACAAATACTTTTTATAAACTTTTAAAGTAATATAATTCTGAATTATTAAAGTATTAAGATATAGAAAATAATAATAACTCATGATGTAAATATTTTATAAATTATTTAATAATTATATTCCATGAAGAAAATATTGAATAAAGTTAAGTGCTGGCTCGTAGATTAAAGATTAAAGAAGGATTTCTTAAATAGAAATTAATTTACTAAATCAACTTGTTCTAGTCCTTTTTCTTTTTACTTTTTTTCTAACAACAAATGTGCCCACATGGCGTATGAGTAATATTTTTTAGATAGTCAGCGAATAGTGTATAAACTTAAGCTTAGGATTCCTTTAAAAAAGTATGGGTAACATATTTTTTAATTCTTAACAGTAACACAATGCAATAATATTTCCTTTTCTATATATTTTATAAATATAAACGCTTTAGGTAGGAAGAACCATTACATACAAATTACTTCTTAAGTAAACTCCTTCTAATCCTATGCCCATGGTGGTAGCAACCCACCATTCCCCTGAAAGTTTTCTTTTTTCTTTCAATTATTTCCATTCCAGCCTGCCATTCATAATTATTTTTAGCTGTGCCTGCACTCCTGCCTAACACATTTAACAGGCCAGCGAAAACTTTGGCCATAATTAAAACTAAAAGGCGAAAATTTTCTTTTTATTCAAATGCTCGGGGGACTGGATGGGGGCGGGGCAGGATTTTCTCCAGGCAACAGTCGGTCTCTAAGTGCAGCTGACAACAATTGCATTGGAGGATATGGCAGGACGATGGGTACGAGGGGCCCGGACGAGGCATAAAACACACAAAAGGCGACCAAAAATTATTCAACAAGCGGCGGCGGCGACGCCTGCTGCTGAGCGAAAGAGACAGCGGCGACTGCGACATGGGCAGGACATGCCGCCATTTCTAGCTGGTATCCTTTGTTGTGCGCTTTTGTGTTTTAATAAGTTTTGAATTTCACTACAAGCGCGTAACTTCAAATCTCAGTGCCTGCCCCCGTGCCGGCTCTCGCCGCTTTCCCGCTTTTCCTTTTGCCTTTTGCCAGTCCTTTCTTTTCGTGCATTTCCATTCTTTTACCCAACCTTTTTTTATGTGTTATACCCTGTCAGAGGGCCTGCAAATTGTGCTTATGAATTTTCAAAAGCATAAAAAAGTGATTCTTCACCCCTAGAAAGTGGGCTATACCACTCGACACCCTTTGGATTTAATTTTTTTCTGGAAATCTTAGAATGTTTGCTTCGAGCTTACTAAAATCATTCTTTTGTGGTTACTTATATAAGAGGATTTTTTTATTTATTTAATGAACTTTTTACTAATAAATTCGAGAATATTTAAGCATTCTGCATCAGTAAAAACAAGAAAGGAGCCTTACTTCGGGAGTCGAAGCTTATATGACCTTGCAATTTGAAATCGAACTATAGGAACGATACGAAGGAAAGGAAAGATTAAGTAGCTGTTGTTTTATATAAATCTTTAAGCAACAATTTCTTTAAAATGATAAAGGGTTTATTTTTCTAACTGAAAGAATATATTAAAATATATACTATTAATTGTATATATCCATAAATATATTAATATTAATAATATTAATTAATTTCATATGAAATTTAAATATATATATATTAATTGGAAAGCAATATGAATAGTGATCTATTTTAATATACTTGTTGACATACATTCGATTAATTTTGATTGATTAGATAATATAATAATTTCCTTAACTTTTTTTTTAATATCAAATTAAATATAGAAAAAAAATTACGAATTACCCCAATTAATCCCTAAAGAATCCTTTAAGTTCTTGTAGAATTCAAGGGTATTTCAAGCATCCCTTCCTCGAGGGTCTTTCTCGCCTATGGCCTTTTTTCCGGCCCCGTGTGTGTGAGTGTTCTTTTTTTAATTTTCTGTTTTTGCCACAAAACGAAACGAAACGAAGCTGAAACCAATAATTAATACCCAAACTCGTTTTTCGTTTATTATCCTCCGTTGCTGGCATTTTCTTTGGCCATTTCTCGTTCCACGAGCAGTTCAACCATTCGATGCGGCGGCTAAAGCTTCGTTAGTTGAAGCTGGAAAACTCGCACACACTCACACACTCATACACACACACTCTCAAACACACACACTCACTGGAACATTTGAATTGCACTCGTTTTAGCCTTGTGCCATGTATCTTCAGTTTTATTTTCTCCACTGTTGTTTTGTACTTTTCAGTTTTGTATTTTCTGTTTTACTTGTTGTTTCTTGGTTCTGGGTTCGAATTATTTTTCTCGTTTTTCCGCATTTCTGTATTTCGTTTTCTTTTTTATTTACATTTTTCCATTTTCCGTTGTTGTTGTTTTCGTAGTTTAGCCGTAGCGCTGCCGTTGATAACTTTGTTTTATAGACATTTGTTCTCGCCGCTGTTACCTAGCGACCCAAATACCCCGTTCAATAGCTTTGTCCTGGCCATCCTCTTCACCGATTTTCCTGCTGCTCTTTTTATGGCTTTCCCTCACTGTTGGTTTCTTGTGGAATCTTTTCTATTTTTTCTATTTTTTTTTTTTTGTTCGTTGCTCTTTTGGTTTACGTTTCTATTTTTCACGTTTGGTTTTTTGGCCCGGCACAAATCTTCTGTTGGTTTTTTGGAGCCCCGGGTCTGTGGAGCATGGGGAAATTGAGCAAACAAAGGGTAAAGATTGTATAACATGAGATGGGCCTTGTCACCGAAGATTTTACTGCGGTTTGAATTTTAAATTTTGAAATGTGAGGAAAATTCAATTTAATATTCATATTTTAGTAGGTGAAAATTTAAATGGTAGTTGAAATTGGTTGAAATTGATAGCCGAAACAGTTGCGAGGTATATGTTTTAACTGGAAGTTACAATTTTAAAGTTGGCATACAAGTTTAAGAATATAAAGCTCAAAAGAATCAGTATATATATATTAAAAATGTTACTTACTGAAAGGTTTTTTAATAATTTATATTAACCATAGAAAGTCATTGTTTAACATTCATCAATTCTATATAACAAAGAATGTCTTTTCTAACCTTTTTTCGCTCTAAAAATATTTAAGTAAATAAGGCCAAGGTTAAGATTTTTCAATAAATTATATAAACTATAAAAAGTCACTATTTAACATTCATATATTCAATACTCAGACCTTTTTCGATGCAAGAATATTTAAATATTACGCAAATTAGTATTTAAAATGAACAAAAACGGGTGTTTTCTAAATAAAATTGTAAAATAAAATATACCATCTTTTAAAGCCCAAACCTGCCTCGACAGTATTCCATTCCACTAATTGATCGAAGTCCAAGGTCTCTAGCCCATGGCGTTGGGATGGTCACAGAGTGTTAACGAATACTTGAAATGCCACGAAATGCCTTCAACCTGACTGTTGTTGCCTTTGGCAACTTAAGAACCTTAAAAGGATTTCACAATGATGAAATTATGTGAAAGCCAAGGGGCGGTGGAGGTGAGTGTGGGGTGGATTGGAACTAAATTGCATAAGAACTTGGCTGCTTACTCGGGGGGGAGTGAGGGATAAAGGGAGAGCTAAGCCCATGATGGAGTTTACTTTTCCAGTGATTTACAATTGTGCAGTGAACTTTTCCATCCCTTTTTGATTTTCCGTTTTTTTTTTCTTACTTCCACGAAGCTCTTTCATATGTCAGGGAGCTGGACAACAAAGCTGCTTCTGGTCCGACTCCTCCTTGTCGTTGCCACTGCTCTGGCTGTTGGCCTTTAATTCTTATCAAATTGCCGTAGAGCTAAAGGCGCTTATCAGCTTCAGCAAGTCCAAGCACACATACACCCAGAGATGCACTGAGAAAATATAAATCCTATAGTTTGCCTTTAAAAATATACAAATTATAATATACAAATTCAAAGAATACATAATTTTCTTGTGAAAAATGAATTTTAATATCGAAATATGATTCATTATAGCAGACTTAACCTTAACTTATGATCTTTTAATATTTCTAAATGATAGAATAAAATAATAACAAGTTTATTTTCACATGCAACAATTTCTAGAAGCTTCTTTGTAATAATATTTATTTAATATATTTTTCCCTGTGCATCCCACATACATCAAGTGGTCAAGGGTTGAAGGATGAGGTTAAGGCTGTGAGGCGAATAGGTTCGGTTGGCACTTCAATGCCAGTGATTTGCCAGAACAGTGGAACGCAAGCACTTGTGGCATCAATCGTGGCCCAATAAATCAAGCAACTCTCATCGCTTCGGGCCATAGTCCATACACACACACACACTGCTGCGTGCAGCATACACCATGCCACCTTCAAGGCTGTTTGTTTGCATTACACTTCCGTTTCCGGCTCAAGTCAAATGCCAGGGCACACGCAAATTGAGACGAAGACGGTGGGGGGAATGAGAGTGGGAGTGCGATTCAGATACGGATTCCGATTGGTATTGGTGGGCCAAGGATAAGTCTGATGGTTGACGTTTCTGCTTTCCCTCCTTGGTTGATTGTGCAAAATACAATTTTACTACCACTGTGAGACTACAGTAGCAATCCCCCATTATTTCCCATCGTGGTATCCTCCTGAAGGCATAGTTTCGTCTTATTGCGGTGCCAACAGCAACTATGGCGCAGAACTTTGCTTTGATAGCAATTGTGATTGAAACTGAGACACGATATTGCACTTAAGATATGAAAAACGACCCAAAGGGGATGTAAGTCCCTCATCCCTGCCCATCCTCTAGCCACATTTCCATTATTTTTTTAGGCATTGGCCTAGATTTGTGGTGTGAAATTTAAGTTCAACAATCAAGTGATTTAATTATTGAATAGTAACGAGGTGTAGACGGTTTTTTCTGGTGGTTCTGTAACATTTTATTTAAAACCTTTAAGTAAGGCTTTAATTTGAAATTATATATTCTTAATATTATTCACTCTTAGTTAAGGACACTGAATGCTTTACCCTTAAATAAATTAATCATAAAATGACTGCCTCTCAAGACGGAAACCCCTTACACAAGTTCGATGAAACTTTGAACTCCCCTAGGCCAAACCATAAATCAAATACCCTGGGATATATTTGCTATATGCTTCATCTTTCCCCGATATTTGCCCATAGTTGGCACTGTTTACCAAATGCTTCCACCTATGTATAAGTTACAGCCTCACAAGTTTCTTAGTTTCCTTGGAAAGACTTATAATTGTAATTTATACATATATAATATTTAATTTCTTTGAGAGAAATACACCTTTCCTGTCTGTTTGCTGAGCACTCCACCGAAACAACTCCAATAAAAAATATATATGTATAAAAAACGAGAGACAGAGTTCAGAAATACAAAACTTAAACTGTCAGTATACCGCCGCTTCTTGGCTGGCCAAAATGCTCAAATATTTGGCCTGGCAAAGTCTGTTTCTAATTTGGAAATTTCGAGCCGCCCCCCTCTTAACACTTCCCCGCAGGCATCGCCGGTTGCTTTTGCTATTTGTGCTTGCTAAATATTTAACTTTTGAATTTCAAAGCAACGTCGAATGTTTGGTGAACTCCGTTCCGCATTTTCCAACCCCGCCACACGGCCTTCCATCTCTCGTTCGCATCAAATCAGAGCTGAGGGCCTCCACCGACTTCGTATCGGGTTACATACGTATTAATTTAATATTTCACAGAGCACGGGATTCGGGTTTGTTATTTCCCGGCTTTTCTTCCAATTTGATTTTTTTGTTCACCCGAATTTGTCATCGTTTCCGTCACACAAAAGTGGAATAAAAAAATATATATACGTACTGGGCAGAGGAAACCGGGGCTCTCATGTGCTGGTAACCGCAATTTGTTTACTTTGTCGGTTTTTGTGCACGCAGCCGAGTGTTCAAAATTGAATTTTAACTTGGTTAACAGGGCTCTGGCCAGGGCCCATTCATTGGGGATCATCCAACACCCCGGCCATTGCCTCTATTTCCCGGCTCGTTTTTCCGCTTTTTGTTCATCGCTGTCCTAGCCACACAAGGAAAAAATTTAATAAAAATAGAGCAAAGAAATATATTAAATTAATTAACTAATCTATAAGAGATTAAAAGGCAATAATAAAAATATATATAAAAAATCGTATACTATTATGTTGGTGATACATGACTTCCTAGCTGCTTTTAGTAGGTAAAAACTTATTATAATTGTTGTCAAAATCATGCAAAATCTTGTAGGAATTATTTTCCACCCTATAAATCATCTATATTCTTGATCTCTAAAATATTAATTTTCTTTTCAAATTTTTCAAAAAAGAAATATAAGGGGTTCATTGTTAAAATTGTCAATAGTTGGCAAAACTGTTAAATGTTTAATTAGGGATCCAGACTTATTAACATAATAAAAACTAACTAACTTCCTAATTAAAATTAATGCTTGTTTGGCTTAGGTAAGAATTTTTTAAATCATTAATTTGTTGGAAAAATTGTCATATAAAACTATCGATAAATATCGATTTAAGCTATAGGAATATTTAAAGCTTAGTTATGATCGATTACTGATCAATTGTAAACTGCAAAGGTTTAAAAATATATATATACTTCCCAAAGTTAGTTTCCCTTCTTGTTTTTTCAATGATTTTTTTCAAAGTCTGGTTAACATTTTCACAGTGCCTTTGCTTTCTCATTTTCCTCACAAAAATCATTATCACTAGGCAAGCTTTTTTCCAGTGCATTCGCACACTCTCCTTCTCTCGATTCCGCGGACTTTCTCTCTAAGCGCTCGCTTCGCGTTCGTTGGCGGCGTTGATAACGTTATCCATTAGGGCGTATGACAACAAGCGTGGGCCGCTTGGGCGTTTTTGGGGCGGATGGACAAGTGGGCGTGGCAGGGGCCACTTTAGGCTGGCAGCTGAAAAAGTTAGTTAGTTTTCGGACGGGGGGTAGGGGGGCGCGGGCAAAGTGCTTTGCACTGCCTTTGGTTGCGTCTCGTCTCGTGTTTGGTTTTGGTTTCGTTTTTAGTTTTTTAAATGCAATCTTTTAAGTGCTTTTTGGTTGAGG
Source organism: Drosophila bunnanda (assembly GCA_035046265.1). NCBI lineage: Eukaryota > Metazoa > Arthropoda > Insecta > Diptera > Drosophilidae > Drosophila > Drosophila bunnanda. The sequence goes on from JAWNOB010000075.1 coordinate 15,424,485, forward strand.
AAGCAGTGGCAGCAGCACCAGGAAGCAACAGCAGCGACTTTTAATGGGACTCCGGCTGTGGCCTCAATTAAAATGACGAGTTGCTGAGGGGTCTCGGAATTTTGGCCATTACTCGCACCGAAATTAAACGCCAATTTTGCTGAGCCAAGTTTCAATTACCAATTACAATTGATGTTCGAGTCGGGGTTTCTATTACTTTTCCCCTTTGTTTTATTTACTGCTTGTGATTGAAAAATATTTCAGTAAGTACCTACACACCCGTATGTGACCATAGAGCGGTCTTTTTGTGCCTTTTGAATTTTTCATGTGGCAAAGTTCAAGAAATGTAATAAATACGATTTTATTGCCGCATTTTTTCGGAGGTTTTTGGCCTTATTGTTGTTTGTGGCTCAGCTGCATTTTGCAAGAACAACGCCAAGGGAAGGAATATTTGCTGCATTGGCGCAGCATCGAATGAATTTCAGAGGCATAATAAATTTCCAGAGCTACTCGCAGCTTTCAGCAATTTTCCCTTCGAAGCGGAATTTATTTGCGACGTTTGGGCCAAGTAAAGATGTTTGTTAAATATAATAAATTTCCGGCTTTTGTTCTTTTTTGTTTTTTATGTATTTTTTTTTTTTGTAATTTTTGGGTAGTTTAATGAAATTTATTAAGGAAACTTTTGGGCAACAGTGCGTATGGGTAATATTTGGTGTAAGATATGGTTGAAGATATAGATTTGTGGGAAACTTTAAGACTTTCGAACGCCTCCTTTAATGATTAATTTATGGTAAAATCCCAATTATATTATATATTATATATTTTAATTTATTTTCAAAGTACAAAATAATAACCAAATTCTTTTAGATTCCTAAACTATTAACTTCCCTGTTCTGTTAAAACTGAACTTTGTTTCGCAGAAACACTCTTACTTAATTCCCGAATTTATATATAGCAACCAATTAACATTTAATTTTATCTAATTTCCATTGAATAGGAGTTAACTTGCTACTCTTAAAATTAATTAATATTATTATATCTCCCCGTTGCTTTACGACGTCACTAAGTTGAAATCTTCTTCGCTTTTATGACCTTTGCCACCCCCTTAAACCATCTTCCAGCCCAATCTTCTTTTCTGACTAATTAGACATCGCTCTCGGGGCTCCCAAATCAATAGTTGGGAAAACTTTATTACCGCCAAATTAGACTTGTAAGTAAAAGTACTTCAACTCGGTTAAGTCCAACCCCTTTTTTAAGCCCTCGCCATTCAACCCTAGCCGAAAGCCATCGACAATTTTATGGGGTCCTTGAAGGCTTCAGACTTGATTTCATCACAAATTGAGCACATTAATAGAATTTGCTGGCTTTTGTTTATGGGTAAAGTTTCAGTCGCTGTTGTTTTTTTTGTTCTGTGTTTCCTTCTCCTCAGTTAAACCTTCTTTATTATAATTAGGTGTTTAATTACAAAGTTGAGACCCTTTGTAAAGCGCAGCAAGAAGAAAACTGATTTACAAGACATTTTCCAAATGTTAATAAATATATGTATGCATACAGATTTTTCATAACTCCGTTCTAGTTTCTGCTCTCAAAGTTCGACTGCCAATAATAATGAGCAAAGATTTCTGACGCCAAAATACAGCACAGAAATATTGGAAATTATTCAGACATGGTTTGAGGACTAGGAAGAAGCACTTGAGATATGTCAAGATAGGACATTGTTTTTGGCCGGGATCCTTTTGGCCATGTGGGTTCTATGTTTGCCAGTGCCTGTGCCTGTGCGTGGGCTTCCCCCTATTTTCCGACATGTGTTTGTTTGTATATCGGGGGTTCATTGTTACAATTTCATTTCAGGCATATTGGGTTTCAGTCAGCAGCGATGACGACAGACTGCCGAAGGAATTTAGTCCAGAGGTCACGTACAGAAAAATAGCAGTTGGGGCAACGGAAAGCTAAAAAGAAGAGAAATGAAATGTATCTGATGATGGAAGGATGGTGGTGTAAAAAAATGCTACTTTCTGTGCTGTGTGATTTCATCAGCAAAGATCCTGCATTTGGGGAACTCTCTAAAATCCCCAAGACATCATTTAAAGTCGGTTCTGGTCGCATCTAATCGCTTAGAGAAATGCGGTCAGCTTTGTTTTATGGTCCTGCCAAGGCTTACCATACCATCACCATACCGACCCAATCCATTCATCCATCCGGCGACGTCCTTCAGCCATCGCCGTCGCCAACATCATCATCGTCATCGGTTGTAGTCTCGTTGCCAATATGCCACGTTTAGTCGCCACTAATCCATCGCGTAAACAATATAAATGTTCCGACCAGAGCCGCAGCCGGCAGGATATGCTGATTTCAGTGTGTAGTCCTTGGCTGTCAGCCTCCCTAAACTCTCCTAACCAAAACACTGGGGCCCCCATCTCACTTACACTTTGCGGCAAACTCTTTTAAAAGTTTGAATAAAGAAATCTTGAGTTCTGGCAACTCTTAAATTTTAATTATCTAAAAAAATGTGATTTTAAACATATATCCTAATTTTTTCTACTTTATTTTACTCTATAAATTATATACTTACTTCTTAAATTAAGAAAACAATTCCCTTAATTCTGTAACAACTTTATTTTCAGTGCATTCATGGGCATTGTGTGGTGCGGTCTCCTTTTGTTTAACTAAAGGATTTAAAGTTTTTGTTTTGCTTTTTCATTCATTTCAGCGACGTTCGTCATTCATTGTGTGTATGTGTAGGCGGGTGGGTGTGGTATGGCTCTGTGTGTGTGCGAGCCGCCATATTGAAATCAATGTTGGAGGCAGTTTCCGTTTCCCCTTAGCCCTACCCCTACCCCTTTCCGCTTTCCCTGCGCTTTAGCATTGTTCGCATATTTTTATTAATAGTCGCGCGTTGTCTGCGATTTTCCCTTGGCCTCCCAACCTGCGATTTTTCCCCCTCTATTCATTGCAGTCCCGGGAAAACTTCGTCATGGATTGGGAATTCCTCTTCTGCCAACCCACCCCGCACTCTCTCTCTCTTTGGGTTTATGAATTGCAAATGGTTTTTCTGCTTTTTGCCTTTTGCGCTTAGCAATCATTTAATATGCCGACGTGCCGAGAAAATGAGTTGTTTATAAAGCGTGAGAGGATTGCACTGCCTCCTCTTGATTGTGAAAGGAGATGAGAGGCTTGGGTTTGGCATCTGGGGAAAATGCAGGGGGTAGATGGCAGGAGCTTTAAATAAATAGGGGTTGTGGTTAATGGGGAGGTGTAGAGGGAGGTGCATTCGGAGCAGGTCAATTTGCAAGCTTGTCCGTCTGTCAAACCAGCTAATGAGAGGGTGAGTTTGGATTTTAAATCATTTTCATTGGCCATTTTCCGTTTCAGTTTAATATTTCCTAATGGAAAAGTGCCAGGCAATGCTCTAGGGATTGGAAATGACTTCAAATGTGTATAAAAGAAAGCAATGATCTCTTATAAATTAGATATTGATTGAAATTTGTTCCTAGAAACTTTTGAAAATCAAAATATGTTTTCTTTAATTTTTAAAATTATATTCAAAAGTCTTAAAACTTGAATCAGCGTTACTTCGCTTAGTATTTTGGTTCATTCTTTTGCAGAAAATACTCATAAAATCTATTTAACTTGATGTAAATACTAACCAATTTTTAAATTAAAACTGCTAACTTTATCAACCTTTTAAATAAATTTCTTAAACAATATCCATATAATAAAATTCCACCATGCCAATTAAATTTATTATTATTAACTTGCATTATTTCGATTCAGTTTTAGCCATTAAAATTAATGTCTCCCAATTGAAGTGTCGAATTACATTTACGTTTCAAGCAGCGCTCACGAAAATTTCAGAACTAATTACGCTTACACTTGAGCAGTCTAGACAATTCGGATGAATATTTCCGCTTAAGATTGCCATTGCGAAATGCTATGCCCCTAATTAAGTTTGCCCCTGGAACTTTCACCCGACTTGGCTTTAATTAAAGCCATCTCAATAAGTACTCCACGAGCACATAAACATCTCGGCAAAAACTTTCTGGTCAAACTTATGCAGAAGGAGCCTCACTGGCTCAGCCGCCTGGGGCGCAGTTTTCCCCTTGATTTTCCTAGATTTTCCACTGCCTTGCCGCTCCACCAGTGGAGCATCCCCCCTCAAATTTCACACGTTAATTTGCAATTGCCCCCGGAAGGCAAAAATGTTAATAGCGAAAAACCCAACGCACTGTCTCTAAGGCGGAGGATGGAAGAAAATGAGAGGTGGATCTAGGTTACACATGGAGAAATATTGGCATCTGAGATACATAAATTCTTGGTAGAAAATATTGAAAGTTTCATAAAATCAAACTATATTTTGAAACCCCTTTAAGAATGTGTTTAAAAGTTTAAAATTACATTTTGAAGTACTTAAATTTTTTAAATATAAATAATTATCTGATACCTTGCCTTATGACGAAGTATCTATTTAAAATATTTGTACTTAAGACTTTTAAGACTAATAAATATTATAAATATATTTATTACATTTTTTCCTCTCCAAAATTTTGTTGCACAACTTTTGAGATATTTTTAAAGGTCTTAAAATCCATACTGGTTTCTGGAGAGCCACAAAAATATATAAAGACTTCCTTCTATATATAAACCCAATTGTGTGGCGTTGAATTTTTTTAGATTTTTCCCAGTGTAAAGCTTTCTGCGTCAGCTCTTGCCGTTCTTTGCCTTCCGAGTGACGCACGAAAGTATGCAATGAAAATTTTACAATTTACGCGTGCAAAACTTTATGAGCGTTTCGTATCTCGAGGCGGCATTAGGCTGAACTGGCGAAAAGCGGGGGATTTGGAGAAGGACGAATTGCGCCTGACATTGAGGGGAGTAGTGGGTGGCTCGGGTTGCTGGGGATGTTGACAATGACAAGCAATTAATGTTGCGGAAAATTGTGGCGCGAAAACGGCCAAAACAACAAAGGACACCGCAACGAACAGAATATAAAGAAAAGCTAAAAAAAAAAAAATAGGTAGCGAAAAACTGCGCAAGAAAATCCACTAAACACTTTTAAAGTTTTGCATAGCTCGAGGCGCATAAGCAGATTTTCCACGCCGCGGCATGTGCATGGGTGTTTATACAGGTGTTTTTGCTCTCGTCCACCTTTTTTATTCCGTCGCAACACAATTTATTATGCCATGTCAAAATCTTTGGTAAAATGCATCGCAGACAGGAAGAGTGGCAAAAGGGAGAGTTGTGGGGAAAATGGGGGCAAAAGTAAGGAGATCAAGAGCAAGCCCAAGAATGAGGGGGAGAGAGTGTGTGTGTGTGTGTGTGGAAAACTTGTGAAAATGTTTTGTCGGGATTTAGGTATAACCCAAAAAGAAAAGAACATCCAACGTTAACTGAGAGCAGGAAAAGTTTATATACTCTTTCATTGATTAATAAAAAGGAGGAAATTTGTTTTTTATAATGAAAATTATTGTCAAAAAATAAGGAAATATATTAAATATATATATATATTTATCCTAGGAGGCTCCAAAAATCACAAGGATTTTAAAAACCCCTAAAATGATCTCTCAAAAATGCAATCCAGTTTTTAAAGTATCAAATTAAGTGTTAATTTGATTTAATTACAATTAAAATTGATATATACCAATTTTTGATCTTTTTGGGGTTTTATATATTACAATATATAATATACTATGCAATATTAAATCTATATTAGATACATTTTGTGTGTAAGTTGTGAAAAAATAATTATAAAACTCTCATGATACTCTCAGACTCGTGCCTCTATAATAAAATTGAACACTATTAAATATACAAAATATAATTAAATATAGCAATTAAATGTAAAAGAAATTTATAAAGCATTTTATAAATTATTAAAATTATTCACATTATAATATATATACCCTTTAAAGGGTATACAAAATAATACATACAAAAAGGCAAACGAGTAAAAATATTTGCAGCCAAAAGTAGCTGGAAAATCAGGCAAAAATGTCATCCAGTAAGCTCAAAAGGGAGGTACTGTACTATATATATATTTATATATATGTGGACTCAAGGTGGGTGGTGTGGATGGGTGGTTGGGTGGCTCTGTGGGTGTGATGGGATGTCCGCCCCTTGTCGTCTGCGTCTGCTGTGATGAGAAATAGTTGCAGCTGCTGTGACATACGCGTTTGCTGCATTAAAGGATTACCCGCAAAATGGGGTATTTTTGGGTGACGAGGGGTTTGTGCTGTTGTTGTTGCTGTTACTTTCGGGGACCAAACTTCTTTTGCAAGTTAAGTTTTTAATCATTTTTCAGTCAACATACACATATATATAGAAGAGGAAGAGGGAAGGAAAAAACACATTTTTCGTTTTTAGTCGCCTTGGCATGCTTTACATTCGCCATTTCATCCATCCATCTATCTCTTACCAAACTCACACTAGCCACCCTTTTAGCTTGGGGACATTTTTCCTTCCATTTTCTCTTTTTTTTTAAGATTAATCATGCGCAGCGCATCGAATAAGTTGAATACGCTTAGAAAATGGCTTAGAATCCTGGAAACTGTGGGCGTTGCATGTGGACAGGATTCTTTATTCAGCTTGTAAAGTTTTGACTGCATTCGAAATGGAAGTTACAGCAAAAAAATTAAGATAAATTTTCAAATTAGTTAGGCAAAGCCATTAAGGTTATGGGGACATTATCCGGATGAGAGTTTAAATTAAACTAGAAATTAATTTTAATTAGGAGTAAAATAATCTCTGTACTTATGTAGAGTAAAGAGTTTTTAAATTGTCTTAAGTATAAATAAATACATAAAATATACATACAAAAGGTTTTTGGACTTAAACTGTTAACCTATTGTTTAATCATTCTAATTTATCCCTCACTTATAATAATTTCATATTACTTGAAGTAAACATTCATATATCCCATCCAAATAGTTTACTTAGCTTCCTTTTACTGAAAATTTATTTAAATCATATTAAAAGGCACAAGCCATAACTGTAGTTACTACATATAAATATGTTCACCTAATGCAATTATCACAAATTAAGCCAAATGAATCATAATTAAAAGTCAACTAAAATCAAGGAAACTCAAGTTTGCGTTTTGCAAATGTTTTCCCAGCAGCAGCTAGCTACTTAAGGGAAACCTAGGGAAAATTGTGTGGGGAAAATGGGGAAATGTAGGTTTTGCCACTTATCAACACATTAACAACACAGACAGACATATACAGACATACACACCCACACACACATACCGAGAAAATGCTCGGCAATTAGCAATGCGAGGGAAAACATTAATGATGAAATATTAAACAGAGCAAGGGAAAAGCGAACTGCGTATAAATAATGCAGCAAAGGGAAAAGGGAAAATTGGGAGGAGGAAAAAAATGCAGTGAGATGGAGCGACTTACAAAATGCTCTCTCAATGTTCATTGTAATTCAGCCAAAAATTGCAACAATTTGCTGTTGTTGCTGCTGCTGATGCTGATGCTGCTGCTTGCTGTTGTTCGATAACAATTTGCAGCAAACAGCGGCAACAACAAAAGCAACTTGTAATGCCCTTATTGAGGGGGCTTTACGGGGGGCTGGGATGTGGTCAAAAAGTGAACGAGAAGGTTGAGGGGTTTTGTAATACATTGCACTTGGAAACAATATAGAAAATGGCTTTTAAATACTTAGTATTTAATCAAAAATATAAATATATACTTTACTATATTATATTTATTAAAGTCCTTACTATTTACATACTATAAGTGAGGCAGAGCAGTGAAATAAATAACAAACCATTTTTTTATAAGATTTTAATTACAAAAAATTACCTATTTCAAACATAATTAAAATTTATTAAATGTAGATTTCTGTAGGAAAAATATCTAAATCTCAAGAAAATTGTATTTTTCTCTTTCTAAAACAAAATCAATTAAAAAATCCAAATATATTTCTCCAGTGTAACACATGAAACAAAAATGTTGACGTCAATTTCATTTCATTTTCATTCCCGTTTTTGCCGCTGCCGCTTCATGTTGCTGCTGTTGTTGCTGCAGTGTTGCTGCTGCATTTTCCGCCATTTGGTTTGCTGCCGATAACAACTGTACAACTACGGCAACACACACACTCACACACAACAATTGCCCAAACTGCCAAACAGTATTTAGGCGGTTAAATATATATGAACTACAATTGCAGCAGCAACAGCAGCAGCAGCAGCAGTAGTAGCAGCATCACATCCTGCAGCAACAACATTGGCAATCAGTCCCTTGTTCTTTTTGTTGTTGTTGCTGTTGCACACGGGGCAAACAAATTGAAACTTTTGCTACTTAAGAGAATGCTGCACATTCGTTACGAGACCCAAAAAAGTCACCAGCGCAAAACTACTACAAAAAAATGTATATATTAAATGAATTGCAACAATTTTGTGCAACGTTGCACGATGTTGCTGTTGTGCACAGATAAAAATTGAGATTCTTGAGAAATAAATATATATCTATAAAAAATATTAATAGTTTCTTGTCTAATAAAATAAAAGTTGATATAAAGACTATAGAACTCAAGTCAAATTAATTAATTAATAATTAATACATATTGAATTAATTAATTCAATATCTTGAAGCTACAAGTAAATTTAAGTTAATAAAGTTAGCGAAAATCAAAGATTTATACTACATGTTTAATAAATTAACTTTTCATTTAAATTTACCTTACTTTACATTATCTTAAATTCCTTTAATCCGCTTAAAATATTGTCTATTAAAAATCTGTCTTATTTAAAATATACCTATTATAGGTTTTTTTGTCTTTAAATTTTATAATTGACAGAAAATCGGATTTCACTTATTTATTTAAATGAAAACTAGTAAAAATATATCATGACTTAGATTCCAAGCAGATGCTATTTAATATACATATATTTAAAATATAATATATTTATATATATAAAATAATATATTTAACGTTACGTTTTGCTATACTACTCCATCATATGTTACATTTTGATTAATATAAAAATGATAATAATTTTAATTTGCTTAATTTTTAAAAAGTATTACAAGTTAGCAAATTTTCTTGCCGTGTTGATGATTTGAAGAAATTGGTGTGGGCGTGGCAGTAGGCAGTAGAGAATCGGCGGTGGGCGAAACGTGCGACATTTGAAACAGAAACCGGAAATTGGAATTGCAATTTATGCTCATCGCGTGTTGCACATTTTCTGTTCCGCTCAACTCTGTTCAGTTCAGTTCAGTTCAGTTCAGTTCGGTTGAGTTGAGTTCGTTTCATTCGTTCGACTCGTTTCGAATCGGCCGAGGATTCCATTTAGTTGGGTGCAGATTTCGTATCATCTGGCATAATCTATTTGGGGGTCATAAGCATAAGGTCAACACATGCCATTTATTTCCTTTCCCCCCAAACCCCAACCACCCGGCCGATCCTTGTAATTAGATGGCGGGGAAGGGAGGACCTCCTTAAATGGGTCAGCGGCAGTTTTTGGTATTTTTGGAATTTTATTTATGGTTCAAATGCGAAGAATTTATGTCGGTTGGCGGATGAACGAAGGGAGTAAAAGGGGATATTAATTTTCGCAACATTTTGCGATCTATTTCAGTTTTTGGGGGAAATGAGGAGGGAAATTGAAATTCACATTTTTACGCACAACAATTGCAAATGAAACTTTGGCAAAAGTTTTGTGAAGAAAGAATTCCTTGGAAAGTAATTGAAAGTTGAATCTTTAATTTAAATTGAATGAGTGCGGGTTTGAGGCATCAGGGGCTACAATATTAATGAAAGTGAAAGAAATATATTTAATTATTTTAGGGAAGAATGTTTATTATATTTTTTAAAGAATATTTTCTTTAAATTAAATACGTTTCACTTTAAAGACAAACTCGTTATTTCGATTTTGCTTTAATAATATTAATGAAAGGTCATTAAATATATTTGTTTAAGTCAAAGAAAAATGCTGAATATTTTCAAAAAATATTAAATTTAAATTAAATAAATTTCAAAAGACATATTTTCTTGAAGGAAATATATTTATTGTTCGAATATTGTCTCGAAAACTGTGAAAATTGATATAAGCTTCTTCATTTCATTCATTTCATGGTAAATTTTTATATTAAACTTTCCAAGAAATCACTTTTGGCCTTTTGGCATCAGCTTTAATTACCAATTGTCGTGTCTTAAAACCATCCTCTCTGCACCAGTCTCAGTTGAGGTTTCTCTCAACGTGTAATCTTTAATTTTGTTAACTGCAGGACAAGAAGCCGGCTTTGTCATTGGAGCAGGGGAGACACTAACAAGCCCGGCTAACAAAGCTGACAACTAAAATGGTCAAGAAAGAAGGACCCCACCGCTCCACCCACTCCCCAGATAGCTGGCAGCAGCTTTAAATTACACGAATGTCCTGTCAAAAATACTTAGCACCGCACAGGATACACAGGAGGGATACAGGAATACAGGAGCTTCGGGGTCAGAGCGAAATTGTCGGAGACAGCTGTAAATAAAGGGGACCACTCCTCCATGGGTCCGCTTTAAACTGCCATTATTTATTGAGTACATTGAGGCCTGGCAACTTGGTTTTTCCTCCAACTTCTACTCTTTTCGGGGATCCTTGTTTCTTTTCGCCCTTGGTTTTTCATTATTCGAAGCGTTTTCGGCGCATGGAACATTTGCTGCCCAGCCAAGTGAAACACTCGGAATCCTGGAAAGGGGAGCACGGGGGCAAGGCGAATTTATATAGAATCAGCTCAAGAAGTGGAGTTAGTTCCTCGCCTCCTTTCAGGTGGTGACTTTGGGCAATGTCCTGTGGCGCATGATAAACGCAGTTTGGCCCTTTTTGAATATATATATCAGACCGCCACAAAATCGTTCGGCTTCAAGTGGGCCCATGATATATATATGTACGTAGCCATTTTTTGTTTTGATAAATTTAATAAATCAAGCGATTGTTTCGGCTGGAAATGCAATCGCTTGTGTATAATAGATGGCATTTTATTTATGGCCCTGCCCGCCGGCTAATGAATGCTTATTAATAACCCGATTAAGCGACGGAACTTGGTTTGGGGCTTGAATTTAGCCGGAAAAATAAACTCCCAGCTATACAGAGAGAAAAACAAAGCAGGAAATAGAGTTTGGTTCTGAATAAATGGGATTCGATGGGGTTTCTATATTATTTATATTTATAGGGTTGGGAATTTGGAACGACTTTAATACTTTATTTTAGGTAGTTTTAGGAGAAAAATAATCCTTTAAAAGCACAGCAAATTTTATACTTAAATATTTTTTGGCTTTATTGTATCTCATAGTGATATTATATATATATATTTATATATTTTTTTATGCAAAAATGCATTGTTGTACTTAAAACGCATTATATTCTGACTTTTGTTACCAAAATAATAGCATTGCAGGCACCTTAGACAACTTTATAAGGGTTACAAGTATCCTAGTGATTTCTGCAGCACCCTACTTATTTTATTTTTACTTTCTTACAAGGAATATGTTATATTTAATAACTTTTTCTCCGAGTGTGTTCCCATATTCAACTTCTACTCTAACGAATTCCCAATCAAATTAGCTCTAATCGAATCACAGGCAAGCACTCGCTGGCTCAAAGTCTCTGCTCTAGGATATAGGATAATTTAATTCGAGCGCGAAAAAAAGACGCCCACTGCCAAGGATAAAAGTGTCCTTTTCTTGTGCTCACCTAAAAATAAAAAAAAAAAACGAAAAGACAGAGGAAAAAGGGTTTTTCCAAGCCCAAACAATAAAAGGCATTTTTCAGTACCGATTTCCAAGTCCGAATCTGTTTTTCCTGTTCGCACAGATGTTTACGCGGTTTAAAGCTCGTTAGCGCCCCCCGAGAAGTGGGGGGGTGTGGTCACGGGAATATAGGGTTAGCAGCGGGCTGTTTAAGGGTTCGAGGAGGGTTTGTGGTCGGCTTGTTGAAACATTTTGCGGGGTCTGCCGCCCTGGCCTGGCAATTTGAAGTCATTGCGGCCTCGGACTTGAGAGATAATAGAACTACGACCGCAGATATTGCCTACAACGGGGTGGACAGAAATCTAAGGGAAAATTAGGGAAACAGAGGGAAAAGCCAGGGAACAGCGAGGGAAAAAACTCTGGGGCGGGGCGTTGTGGCAAAAAGGATTAATACCAAAGCAGATTAGATTGTCAAAATGCGACAGCTGCGTGGGAAAAGGCTACGCCTTTATATTTTGGCTTTGGCCAAAAAAGGGATTCTGGCTAAAAACCGAAACTGTAACAGAGTTATCAACATTTTGACAGCTCCAATTGTGAAACAACAGAATTATGCTAAAAACAATAAGCGGATTTTGTATGGAAGCTTCCCCGGCATTAAGTACTTAATAATTTTTCCAAATTCCCACACAAAAGGCAAACTTTAATTTAATGCCATTTAAATCGCTGATGATTTAAATGGCGTTTATTGTTAGCTGTAAAAAAATATCTCAAGGATACTATTTCATGCGAGTAATTATCACAGTCATAATGATAGGAAATAAATTATTATTTAATGGGTCATTAAATTCAAGGTTGATTTTGTAAGCATGAAATACAGTTAATGTATTAGTGAGAATTAATTTGCAGCATTTAATGTTTAAAGTAAATACAATTAAAAACAAATAAAAACATTTCTCTATAGATAAATAAAAGATGGCACCCTTTACTTTAAAAGTAGTGTTTGATTTAATAGTAAAATTAACAAAACAAAAAGAAATCGTATAACAAATCTTAGCTCTTTACAAGTAGTCTTAATTATTCTATATTAATTCTTCTCTTCCTTTAATTCATTCTTAAAAAAATTCAGTCTTACTAAAAAAAAGTTTGCAAAATATGTGCATCCTTTAAATCCTTAAGCTATTTTTAAACTCTTCTTGGCCATCCCGTAGATCAATCACTCACTCGAAAAGCTTTGATTTTGCGTAAACTTTGGACAGGATTCTGGCAGTTTTCACTAATGAAGTTGGTTTTCATGAAGAAAAGGAAAACAATTTGTAGCACAAAAATAAGAAAAAGAAAGCAAGGATAAGCATAAAAAGGTCCGCGTTTGAAGTATGTTCTTGTCTTAGAGCTATCAATCAAATGGAAAGGAATACAATTTAAAAGAAAATCTTAACAGAAAGTGATTTACTTTAATATTTAATATTTACATAAACTATTTGAATTAATTAACTTACAAGTTTAAAATTTTTTCTATAAACTAAATAATATCAGTAAATCAGCATTATTCTTACAAATTAGTATCCTTTCCTTGATGACCACATAAATTGTTAGTATTTCCGAAGAATTCCAATCATAATCAACATTTTGAGCTTTAATAACAATATTATGATCACAATGCCGGGGAATCATCTTCATCTGCCGTCTAATGGATTTTTCGGTGAGGGAAAGCGAAAATCGAGGGCGGGAAATTCCCCAGATATAGAGTTAGGGGAAAACCGCAGATGCTGCCACATGAGTGTGTGACTGTGCCTCTATGTGTGTGTGCCGTGCCACTTTGAGTTAATTCCCTTTACTTGGTCGTAAACTTTACGCATTCACTGTAATCAAATTTTATGAAATGCTCAGGCCCCAATTTTCGTCTTCATCTTTTGTTCGAAGGGTTTTCCACTGTGTCCTGGAGAGCGTGTGCGTGTGCGTGTGTGTGCGTGGGTGGGTGGGTGCACTTTAATGTCTTTACTGTGGTTTCTGGGATCTCAGGGCCTGCGGCCTGTGAATGAAAATTTTGCGGCATAGATAATTAAATAATAAATTGTTGTAATGTCTACATTTGCGATCCGCACTCCTCCTCGACTGTTGCATTTGGCTGAAAGGACATAAATGATTTATATGCACATTGAGTGCGTCGACAATAGATTTAATTTAACGATGTCTTGGCGACGATGATGACGATAATGATGAAACCGGGGCGACGACGGCAACGCCGCCGCCATTTTGGCTTTGCTCCCATGGCGGATTTTCCTTACCGATTTTCCACCCATAGAGGTAATTACGCGGAAATACGGAGCCAACGCAGAGAGCGAGAGGGGAGGGAAACATCAATATTCTTCCTTCAGTCGCACATTAAATCTATGTCATTTTATATAAATTAATTTTGCCAATGACATTCAATGTCTGCTCGGGTGAAAATAGATTATGAACGTAATATATATGTTATGCTATATGGGGATGCTCTTTGATGTGTGTGTGTGTGTGGGGATATATTAATGTAATATCGAAAGACATCGATAGGGGGAAGTGTGGAAGGGAATGAAGAGTGGCAGACCTATTTTTGGGGATTTATTTGCCTTGGGGTTTACTGCTAATGATATGCGGTAATTACGTTTTATTCAATAATAATCTATTCAATTTAATACAATTTAATATATATTCTTTTATGTGCATAATATTTGATAATAATAATAGAAAATAAGCACTTTATATTGCTAATAATCTTGAAAATGTTGTACAAGTTATGGTTCTTTAACCAAGAACCTTAGAAGCCTTTCTGTTCCATTTTGTTTAACTAACTTAAAGAAACTTAAATTGCTTATAAAATTGTTAGTAAATGATTGAATTTTATACATTTTATCCCTTCTTAGTTAGTCCTTTAGAAAACCTTGAACTGATAGCTGCTTTCTATTCATGGTCGAGCAATTACTGGCTGCAATTTGATTGAATTTAAATTCTTGTGCTCATCCTGGGCGCGCTGCTTATCACAAAGTCAGTCCTCTGACAAGCCGTAATTCCCCTCCTCACCCATCCTTGGGGCAAGTCATAAATTATCCTTAGATCACGCGCCAACAAAAGTGTTCCCAGCACTCCACCTCGTTGGGCCCTGTAGGTTTTTCCCTACATTTTCTTGTTTTTGTTGGTCCTTACGCAGTGACCTATACAATGCATTCCATCGGGGAACTGGTAGTAATAGTTCTTCTGCCTGAACCACTTTCTCTTTCCCCTTTTTTTTTTGGCTTTCTATTTTATTTTTTATTCCATTTTTTAACTAGCTTGAATTCCTGGCAGTCACATGCCAGCGGAGGCGCAACGCCAAGATGATGGAAACAGCTGACATTTCACTTTCTTGATGCGATTACGCAGCGAGGAATGGTTCGGCCGCCCACACTGGCTTTTTCCACTGCTTTTCCGCCACGCCACGCCACGCCTCCCCTCCAATTTCCCCGCTTTCCCCCGCCTCTCTGTTCGCACTGCAAATTGCTTACGGTCACGTAGCAGCGCTCTAGCCTCTCGCTCGCCCTCGCACAACCCCACAACGATGGGGTCGGCTCCTTTTTGCTGCTGTTGCGCGACAAGAATTTTTTGCGCTTCAAGCGGCGGCCAAGAAACTTAACACTGCGCTAAAAAATACTAAACTTACTTGAAAATATAAAATAATTTTTAATGTACAAAGCTAAATGATGAACAACTTAAAAACATTACATATGACACCCAAGTTACAACGCCAAATGGCTTTAACTACTTTTAAATTTTACGGCTACGTAAGAAAGGCTCGAAGGACTAAAATCCAGGGATATTTGAGCCATCCAACTGCTTTTATTATAATCTTTAAGTCTAAGGAATTAATTTTATTTTAAAATATCTTTGGATTATATTGAGTAAATGGTCTTGGTAATATCTTATAAATATCTTCATGCACCAAGCTTAGATAACCCGTGTAAAAGCTATAATTTAATACTTTATCAGGATTTAAGCTATACATAATAATAATAAAAATGATAATGAGTCCAAAAATAACTAAGTAATATGTATATATATTTTATATGCATATGTAATGTATTTAAGCATCTAGAGAAATCTTATTAATACATATGTACATGTATCTTCAAAATATTCTTTGATTTATAGCATCTTTTCTTCTATAGACCCCTCTGCTAATACATATTTTTTAGAAGATTGTATTAAATATATATTTATAATACATAAAGTTAGTAACTTTTTTTCTGCTAGTGCATGAGCCGGAAAATATGGAGGAGGAAGAGCGGTCGGAGTGAGAGAAAGTAAGGTTGGGGAATGGATAACAAAAGGAAAATGGTGCCAAACTTAATGAAAATACCAACGCGTCGTCATTTTGGCCGCAGAGAGGCTGTAGTATCTTCCCCGGAAAACCGTCCTACCCTCCCTCTCTTCCCTAAGCCATCCATCTTGCATGCCATTTCCCCAATATGTTATTTTTCATGCGTTTAAGGCGAAAGTGTTTCAGCCCACTGAAGCTATCTTGTTTTTTTTTTCAACGTTTCTAGTGTCACCCACCTCCTATTTATTGGCATTTTTTGATTCCTTGCTCAATTTTGTTAGTACAGTAGTAATACGAAAACAATGTAAAATTAACCAATTAAATTATAAAAAAAATTATTTTAGTATATTATTTATGGGGAAAATACATTTTAATCTACATATATCCTCATAAATATAATACACTAAGAAAACATATTAAAATATGTATCTTGCTTCCTATTATGGGTTAGTATCGTGGAACTTCATTCTTATTTAGTGACTAAAGACATTACTGTTAAAGATATTATATTTTAAAAATTAATTTAAAACCCCTGTAATATAATGTTTTAATTTGTAAATGATTTAAAATATTTAAAAGTACTTTTCAATGCTTAGTTAACGTTTTTGTACCGTATTAAATTTTGTTGTTTGTTTTGTCGTTCTGTTAAATTTTCCCTGTATTGGCATTTTTTGATTTCTTGCTCCACTTTTGTTTTATTTTGTTTTTTGCACTGCCGCTTCTTTTGGGAAATTTGCATATCTCGATAGTGTCATTAAATTTGCATATTTAAGATAAATTTAAATTCCTTGCATGTTTTGTTGTATTTCCTTTTTTTTTCTGCGTTCCAATTTCATTTCGAGTATTGTCCTTTTTCCTTTACTTTCGTCCTGCCAGGCTCGTTCTTCAAATTTTGCCGTTGCTATTGCAAATTTATTGTAGGCTCAAAGGGGCGGGGAGGGTGGAGTAGCATAACATTGTTTACAGACTGACTTCATATATGTAAAAACAGTGGAGCTTACAGCGGATGATAGAAATATAGTGTTAAATGTTGGATTTTTTTAATATAAGAAATTTTAGCAACTTTGTAAAAAGTTATTGCAGAAGAGTTATTTTTTATTATTGAATATTAAATATTATATAAGGTATAATTAGCAAAGTCTGAATATCATTTTAAAAGGCTGAAAGAAAAAGATAATGAATGATTTATTATTTAAAGTATATTGTTGTAAACTATCCCAAACAATTATTAGTTTTACCTTCATATTCTTAATATATATTTATATAAATATATTTATATATTTGTAAATAAATATTTATTTAACCCATGGTACTTATTTATAGTTAATGCTACATTTTTCCCCTGGACTGTGTGTACTCAAGAGTGGGAACTTTAAGTTGGCGAGGTGGGCGTGGCAGTGCTTTACAATGCGTGGGAGTTGCTCTCATCTCTGTTTCTTTTTTTTTCTTCATTTTGCACTCCCCGCTCTTGTCCCTCTTCGTTGTCGTCATCATGCATCATTTGTTTAGTCCCTTTAGTCCTTTGTTATGTGCCAAAAGCCGAGGGGGAGGAGGGGGCGGCACAGTGGGGCAGAGGGTGGGCGAAAGGACGTGTGTGGGCGGGCGGATGTGTGGTGGGTGTCACACTTTTATGCGACGCACTTGTTGAGAATATTAATTTTATTTAAATATTTCAAAATAACACAAGAGTTTTTGCTTGTCCCACACAGTTTTTGGGGTTCCTCCTTTTTTATTTATTTATTTTTTTTTATTTTATTTTATTTATTTTATTTTGCGACATTTACGTAATGAGCTCCGGCTAATGGGATTAAATCCCATTCCATTCCACAACAAAACAGCGACAGATGTATCATGTGCGATGAAAACGACAAAGTTTTCGTTTTGCAGTAAAAACAAAAATACTACATAAACAGCTTGATTAAAAGGAACAAAAACTTTATTCCGTATAGTTTTTTTAATAAATATTTAAACATTATAATGCATTCTTTACTAAAAAACAAAGAAAATACTGTATCTTTGACTCAGTTTTTGGGTTAATCGTTTATTACAAACTTATATAAAAATGTATACCTAAAAATTTAATTATTTAAGAATTTTTACTTGTATACAATTTTACAATTTACATATAAATTTATATAAAATGTCATAGAAATGTTTGTTAAGCTAAAAAGAAAAGCGCATGGGGTTCTCTGAAAAATAAACAGAAATTAAATACTCAAAAATACGGTAAAATGTTATTTAAATTTTAATATACTCAACAATCTTGCATTTATTCTCAAAAGTAAAATTTACAATTGTGTACTTAAATTTACCCCAAACATTGGAATATGTTTGCCGTAATAGATTGCTAATTCAGAATACAGTACAAAAAAAGGTACGCAAACAGGGAGAGGCCGCAGTTTTGCTTTTGCTATTTCCATTTAGTTAATTATTTAAATTTCTATTTGCGATTCGCACAACAGCAACAAGAATAGACTTCAGAAGAGCGCGAGGGAGAGAGAGATTGCGAGAGCGAAAGAACTGAAAGAGCGAGCTCATTTCTCTCTGAGCAGATCAACAACAAATATTAGCTAAAACAAGCCAAATTCCAACGAAAATATGTAAAAATAACCTAATTATAAAATAATTTAAAGGCGCACTTTCATAATTCCTTAAATTTAATGTAATCGCTAGAAACTGCAGTTATTACTGCAATTAGAGTTGAGATACTGCTCAAATTTGCTAAAAATATATCCAAAATTCCCGCTGCCCGCTATATTCAAACTCAGCCCGCAATTACAGGTCAAGAAAAAGCCAAATCTGACGGGAAAAAGCGGAAACGCCATCACTGAACGTAGTTTTGCCGGCAGATAAAGAGAGTGACCGAGAGAGCGTTGCGCTTTCTTCGTTTTTTCGGCTGCGCGAACTTATATTTTGTCGTTGTAATATTTCGCATAAATATATAAATTAAAGCGCGTGACGAGCAAACAAAAAGTAAGCCAGAAAATAACAAATCAAACGAAATCCACATAACTTTCAAGTGCAAAGTTTTCGGGCGTGCGTGTGAGTGTTTTTCGTGTGTTTTCGCGTGCGTATTTGTGTGTGTGTGTAAAACGGAACGTGCAACAAGAAGCAAGAAGAAGAGGAAGTAGCAACAGCAGCTGACAAGCCAACAACAAGCAGGATTTCCAATAAGTAAGCAACAAAAGGGCGAAAAGAGGAGGAGAAATGAAACAAAAACAACCTTTGGAAGCCCCGCAAAATGCTGTCGTAACCGACTGCAAAAACAAAAACCAAAATAGGAACAACTACAATTCGCAGGTCTCAGCTAATTGAAAGCGAATGTGTTGTTGCTTTTAGTGCATTGCACTCGATGCTAAGCAAAAAGGACAGAAAAATAGCATAAAAATACATGAATAAGAACGGCGGCAATAAAAACAATAAAGAAATTGCTGCTGCTCTCCCGCCCGCTCTCTAGACAAACCAAGTGGGAGAGAGTGTAACGCGAAGTGAGTGTAACAACAAGTGAATAACCTGCAGTGAGAATTACGTTTTTTATATGTTTAGTGTAATTATTTAAACCTTATCGTTGTGCAAATAATTCGTTTTCGTTTTCCTTCTTTGCTTTGCTCACTTGTTGTCTTCGCCTTTAATTTTGCCGGCGCGCGCTCTCCCTCTCCCTCTCTCTCTTTTCGTCTGCCTCTTCCTTATCTCTCTGCGACAGCTGTCAAAAGCAATGGCCTCTCTCGCGCTCTCTCGCTGCTTCGCATTCTGAATAAGCAATAACAATCACGGCAAAAACAACAAGTGCAATTGATAAAAAGCCATAACGTATTACAATTCGCAATTGAATAATTTCCCCCTGCATATCAATAAATGATTGCATCAGTGTTAGTATGTCTGGTCCCGTAAAAATAAATAAAAGTACAAGAAAATTGGCTGGCTGTGTGCTATTTTTAATGCCCATGCAAATGTTGCAACAGTCCGTGTGCGACAGACAGAGACAGTGATAGTGCTAAAATAACTCGCTGAAATGCTCCGTTTGCAAAAACAAAAAGCAACCAAAACAAAAGTAGTGCCGAAAATAATCAACAAAGTTGCAAGTGAAATATTAATTACAAATTTAAAACACGGCAAGTGTGATCTCTGGAATGCGAGAGTAGTAAAAGATTGGAATTGATGGTAGCAGGGGAGAGAGGAAGGGAGAGTGCGAACAGTGTTGCCGAGCTGCAGCCAGATTGCAAGTGTATAAAAGTAGAGTCCAAAACGGAGTAAAAGCGCGACGAAAGGTAGTGTTCAATAAGTGCAGTTAATAAAAGCTACAAGAAAGTGTATAGTATGTTCAAATTTAAATAAATAACTAAATAAATGAGTTACATTATCTATTAGAAGACAGTGTTGTCCAGAGCAACTACAATAAAAGATGTTATTGTTAACAGTGTTACCCCAAAGTTTAAGGGAATTTTCTTAAAATAAAAACATTGTAAACAAGGCAATAGCATTTTTTATAAAACTAAAATGAAATAACGTAAATGAGCATCTGGAGAATTTATTGTCTGTGTTAAACTCTACATTTGTAGATGTGAAAATAATAAAAACTACTTGCCAGTGTTGCCACAATTATTATTTTAAAATTTTTCCAAAAGTATATTTTTTTAAAAATAATTTTACAGATAGAAAACAATTAAAATATATTTTATATTTTTAATTTCACCGATTAGACATTCTGTGTTAACAGTTTTAAACCATTAAATACCTCATAGGTAAACTTTATTGAGATACTTTTATTTTTCGCTTGATATTTAATAATTATTATACTAGATTAAATTCTTTATCTAATACACCTCAGTTACACTAGAATAGGATAAGTCTAGCGCCAGCTAAGCAATAAACTAAATAACTATTGACCAAACAAAAACAGCAACAGCAAAAAAAAAGTGTTGACAATAGAACACCTGCCGCTGGCACACAATCCTCCTGTATTTATTGTAACTGCTGCAAAATGCAATTATAATTGCTGTGCCTTTTCCATGACTCACTCTCTCTAATCTGCATGTACTCTCTCTGCCTTATCGCTTTTTAATTTTCAGCAGTCACGAGTAAATTCGAGGGAGTGTTAATTGCTAGAAAGAAAATTGTAGAGACCAATGCATCCGAGATACAGCCCCGCGCCGCCCCCTCAACAGCAGCAGCAGCAACAGATGGGTGGCGGTCCACACCCCCAGCAGGGCGGTGGCGGAGGAGGCGGTGGAGGCGGCATGAGGGGGCCGACGAACGCCCAGCAATTGCCGCCGCAGATTCCGCGATCCCAGAACTATTCAAACGTGAGTCAAACATTCATAAATCTCATCTATATTTAAGGTGGCAATTTTAGATTATTATTTATTGGTCTGTGATGATTTTTTTTTTAGAGTGATTTGGGTCAAAATGTTTGCCAATTTGGGAGGGGGGCATGGGGATATTTATGAATATGAATTTACATACAACTTAATTATGATCTTTTGGAAGAATATGTAAAGTGTACAACCTTGCAGGGTATTTTATTTCTAGACAGAAGCTTGTAACGCTATGAAGGAGTCATTTCCGTCTCTATAAACTATATATATTCTTGATCAGCATCAATAGCCGAGTCAACCTAGCCATGTCTGATCGAAAAATAAATTTTTGTTATTTTTTCAACAATTTTTCAGGGGTCACATTGTTAAAATTCTCAAAAATAGCCAAAAATTTTTATTTTTATACATTTTAAACCTACTAAAAAATAACATATGGAAGCTTTTAGAATTAAAATCAACGTTTTATTTGGCTTAGTTATAAGATTGTTTTAAACTTTGATTTGTCAAAAGAGTTTTCCTATAAAAATATCGATAAATATCGATTCGAGGAATCATTTCCGATTTGTTCCTATAGTTCATATGCAAACTGCAAGGGTATATAAACTTCGCCTTTCTGAAGTTAATTTTCTATCTTGTTTATTCAAAATTAACTTGTCTTGAGAGCTTTTATTTATCTTTTTTATTTAAGAAAAAGTATAATTTACCTGAAGTGCATTTTTCATTAATTAAAAATTCCATTTATGAAAGATGCTACTTTTTATTGCATACTGTTTATAGTTTTTATTAAAAACTATGCTCTAGATGGTCAAATAGTGGTTTTTTCCGTTAAGTTTTTAGGGAGTAGCTAGTTGTCGCTCCTTCAAACTTAAAAAAGTATGGAAGAGGCTGTAATTTTTATAACACTCAGTGATCTAGAGTTTTTAACAACAAATTATATGGGTTTTGCGACGCCTTTGAAAGTTGTTTTCTCTGTCCCATGACTGCTGTGTTTATTATAGTTTTTTTAATTGTTCTGTTGCTCTTCCTGTTCCTATATCGTGCCCCTGGTTGTACTATTCTAGATCAAACCGATTTGAAATGCTTAGTATTTGATTCAAAGAGGTTAAGTAATATCTCCATGGGATATTAATGCCTAATGGGCTCTCGCACTCTATCAAAAATCCAGCGAAGTTGATAAAATAGTTTGGTACAAAAACGATTGGCCAAACATCTAAGCAATCAAGTACCAACAAAGGCATCAATCAATCAGTTGCTGCGTGCATCAATCAAGCAATCAAACGTCTCACTCACTCGCACACTCCTCTCCAGGCCTCTCCTCGCCTCAGTCAGTCAGTCAATCAGTCAATCGTTCATTCAAATCGGACGCAGGCTGATGATTTTTGATGCGGATTCTGATGCTGCTGATGCTTTCCACATAGAAGGCGCCAGCTTTGCCTCGCGGCCGAAATAGGGGGCGCCACTGCAATCGACATGTGTCATACGCAGTCGTTCGTATCATGCGGGGAAAAAGCGGGAAATGTGGCAGGAAAATCGGGGGGAAAATCGGGGGGCACATCGGGGGAAAATCATGGGCAAAGGAGGGAGCCAAACATGGGAAAGTGGCGGTAGCCAGGGAGCACGCATTTGAGTGGAAAATTGCTCCCGCTGATGCGGCTGCCACTGCCTGGCAATGATATGGATTTCTTCTAACCATTTTCGCCATCAATTTGCTGACAGTTGCAGTGCAGCAGCTGCCGCCGTCTGCCTAATCCCCGATGCTGGAATCGGGGCACTATACCGCCACTGCCACCATTTCCATTGCCACATTATCCCCAATCCCACCTGACAAATCATTATTCACAGGGCACCGCCGAAGAAAGGAACATTTTAGCAGGATTTCCTCTGTTTGTTGTTCTTGTCGTTGTTGCTAATTTCAATGGTATTAAAACCCAGTTGTGCCAGTTGGTGTGGGATTTGGCATTGTGAAATATTTTCATCATAATTTATGCATTTGCTTTCTAAATACACCAACACTATACACTCGCAAAAAAAAAAAGAAATGAATAAGGAAAATAGAGATGAAAACCACAAAATGGAAATCACACAAAGGCAACATTTGTAAGTAGTTTCTCCCCTCGTCCTTTGCCGCCTCACAAAAATCTGGTTTACCTGCGTGTATATGCGTGCACTGAAATGAATCCTTAAATATCAATATATGTTGAGAAATAAATCATAATTTAAATAATTTAAAATGTGTGTTAGGTGCCGCAGGAATTTATTGGAAAATTCGCTATGATATAAGTAGTATTATTCAGATTTTCATGGGGTTACATAGAATTATTGTATAATATTTCAGAGATCGTTAGACATTGTTAAGAAAATTCTTTGTTATTTATTATTAATTTTAGGGTTTAGGTTTTTTACGGTTAGGGTTTAGGAAATCTTTTTCGAGTTTTAAAAAATCCTAGTTAATTCTGTAACTCGTTTTAATGTTTATGCCAAAATGAACTAATTAATATATAAAGTGTCATGTAGAATACATTCTTTAATTACTTATTTAATCCCCTAAAAAAATATTCCAAAAATATTTTTAACGTGCCATTACATATACATAAAATTTGTATAATATATATTTCTTGTGGTGCAATTTTCAGTACCTAAAATATATGTATTTCATATAATAAACTATTCAAAGCTGTTGCGGCACAATACCTGAGCGGGGCCAGGACGAACCCCGGTCCAATGTTGCTCGTTTTGCTGCGTTTTTGGGTAGCCCACCTGGCCACCTCCACCTCCCACTCCACTCCCCTCCCCCCATGGCCCCAAACACTCACTGCAACCCCTCCAGGTGTGCTCGCTTTGTAGGCAGCATCTATTTGGCATCCTCTAATGGCCAACAGGCGTTGCTTTGGCTTTCCACGGTAACGTTCTTTCATTTAAACAGCTTTCAACTCACGGCAACAACAACGATATTCTGGCAGACCACATCAAAATAAAAATACCAGGAAAGTGGGGTTGGGAGAGGGGGAGGAAAATGTGAGGAAAGTGAGGAAAATACGGGAAAAATTGTAAACAGTCGAGCGCTTAGTCAGCGCCGCAGTCCAAGGCAGTTATATTGTGCCCGGAATGAAAATTATATTTCGCATTTTGTGTGTCCGCCAAAAGAAAGGAAAGTAAATAAATAAAAGCGGAACAGGCCAAGTTGCTGAAGTTTATGGAGTTAAGGAAAGATATATATTTAAAATTTCCTTAGACCATACTTTGCGGGAGGAGTTTTTATTTATTTATTATTATTTTTATTATTTTTTAATGGACGAAATTTTGAGTTTGGGAAACTTCAAAACTTTGCATATATTCGTTTTTAAAAAGTTGTAAGTGTTTTACATTTTTGGGGACTTCAAATTGTGCTCCTTTGGGGTGTAATAATATTTAAACAAATTGGTTTCATTTTGTATTTTAAATTTGTTATATAGTATATTTATTTTTAAGTTCTTGATGTCTGTGTAAAAATGATTTACCTATTTACCAAGATTATCCTTCTCTCTATTAATTTGAAAAGTATGAATTTTTATGTTCTTTAACTATTTACATCAAATCGTTTTGATATAACAAATACTCTCCTCAATTCTGTATCATCTTAGTTGTGTTACTTGTTTTCCTGCTACCTCTTTAGTAATTAGGAAATTAAATACTTGAGGAAATATACAAAAAGGAAATATCATTTACACTCCTTTGATTTGCTTTTCCTACCTCTCCTTGCTTTGCATTTACCTGAATAATTTGTTTTCCACCTTTACCTTGCCATCTCCTTTCCGGTTTTTGAGTTGAATTTTCCTTTTGGGCAAATTCTATTTGAGTTTGCAAAACCAAAAAGTGTTTTGTAAAACTTGAAAACTTCGCAGTATTTGAGTTTTGTGCGCTAAAAAGTTTGCTCAACAAAATATTTATATTTCAATGGTGATGATTATGAAGAGGGGTAAAGGAACAGGATAATGAAGAATGAGAACTTTTGCCTGGTCACGTAGTAATTTGTGATTAAATTCAATGTTGACAATTGCAAGAGAGAAAGCCAGAAAGTTGTTAAGGTAATTGCGACCGCATAGGCTGAGATGCATTTCAATTGAAGCTGCTGACCAGGCGAGGGTCGAGGGGTTGGGATGTGGGATTCGCAAGGATTCTCAGGGAAGGGACTCTGGGATATTCTCTAGGACTCTCCCAGTGCAGCGCTGAATGCCGGACGAAACGCCTTTGTGTCCTGCGCCTGCGTCGGCTTGTGGATCCTGTTGCTGGGAATTATTTTTGCCGGCTCGCAGCAATGCATTCAGAGGCACGAAGCACGGAACGAGACTCGAGAACCGAGGCGAACCGAAACCGAGTCCGAGGGCAAATCTGAGGCCTTACTCCAAAACCTTACTCAATGAGAAATTCAGAATCCATTCGACGATTGTCAAGTTCAGTTACAAACGCCTTTTCCTCATTTTGCGCACCACAAAAGCGGAAAGCGACCACAGAGCCCCAAGCACACAGAGATTGCCTGAGACGAGCGCCAAGTCTGAAGCCAAAATCGTATCGAAATCCACTTTAAATTCCAATTCAAAATCCAAGAAAATAGCCAAGTCAAGCGGGGAGCCCCAAAGGAGTCCTGCGAATATCCTTTCAACAGTGCAAGCTCGCCATTTTGTGTTTCGAAAAGAGTTTTATCGCAAGCCACGCCGCAAGATTCACCATTAATATATATATATTTATATATACAAATATATATTTCCATTCCCCCGTGCGTATACGTAATCTGAGTCGAAGTCAGTTCATTCTGTCCATGATTTACAAATATTAAAAAATATATATTATACAAGTAGTCACTGAGAGAATTCGCCGAGTGCAAGTGCAAGTGAAGTTCAGTATTATTTACAACGCGCGAAGGAAAATATTAAGAAATTTACAAAGTAATTCTGCTCAAGAACTCGCTACTCAAAGTAGTCCAAGGATTCCCAGTCTCTCAGCGCAACAATTGTCAGTGAAAAATTCCTACGCATCTTAGACAACTAAGAACTCTAATTAAAACCCAGAAGAAATCAACTAAAAGAGTTACAAACTCTCGATATATAATTTAAACAAAAAAGAATCATTGAAAACATTTAAGTGAACACCAAAGCAAAGATCTACAGTATTATTTTAATAAAATATATTACACAAAGAATAATAAAGAAAACTCTAAGCGATAAATAGAGACAATAAAGTTAAAATAAAAGAAAACCAAATTAAATTTGTGACATTAGCTTAAAAGTAAAACCTTAAAACTAGCTTAATTGTGAGTGAAAAAGATTTAGCAAATTGCCCTAAGAAACCAAAAATAAAATTAGTTAAAAAAAGCTTAGCTTGCAAAAAAAGAAACAAAATTAAATGTGTCTACTTGTGTGTGTGCTTAACTAACTGCAAATCAAGAAGTAATACGAAATAAATCAAATAAAATTCAACATTAATAAGTGTTCAGTGTTTAGCCAATATATAAAATCGCATTACGATCTCTAGTCAATGTTCTCAATCTAAACAAAAAATCAATAAGAAAAGCTACCACAGACCAGACGGCAGACAGGGCTCAGACAGTCGCCAACAACAAAATACCGCAAGGAAAAAGGAGGAAATCTATTTACAATCGACCTGCTCATCAATAGCCATTAAAATTGCGTCAATCAAGAGAAAAACCTCGCCATTGCCAGCAGCAACATCGAAGCTAGCTAATTTCAGTCAGCAACAGCAGCAGCTAGACAAGGAGTCCTTCGACCACCGCAAGCAGGAGTCCTTCCAGTTTGAGGCAGCAGCTGTAGGCAAATCGTTGGCAACAGTTGTGCAAACACCGGCAGCAACCACAGCAGCAGCAGCAGCGGCGGTAGCAGCAGCAGCAGCAGCAGCAGGAGCAACTCCAACATCCACAGGAGCAATATCCTTGAGTCAGCAGCTACAAGCACCACCACCACCACCACCACCGCCGCCGCCGCCACCGCCGCAGGAAACCGCAGCAACAACAAGTGTTGCCGGGACAACAGCAATCACAACACCAGCAGCAGCAACAACACCAGCAGCAGCAGCAGCAGCAGCAACATCAGTGGCTAGCAAGGGCAAGGCTAGCAAAACCACAGGCAGCAACAGCGATTGTAAAGGCAGCAATAGCAACAAGAGCAACAAGAGCAACAGCAGCAACAGCAGCAACAGCAACAAGAGCAGCAGCAGCAGCAGCAGAAACAACAGCAGCAGCAGCAGCAACAGCTATAGCAGCAACAACAACAGTACCAGCACCACCACGACGCTGTACACGTGCTCCAGCGCCTCCTCGTCGCTGATTGCCCAGCCGCCGCCAACAAAGATATTTAAGACGGATCACCATCTGTGCGCCGCCTACGGACTGCCGACCGCCACCGCTGCCGCTGCTGTTGGTGGGCATCCTTGTGTCTACTGCGTGATACCTGTGCCCGTGGTGAGTGTCCTCCAAAGAGTCCTTCAAGCTCGCGTTCAGCAAATACATTGTCAGAAAAGGAAGCGAAATTTTAATAAGATTAGTTGTGCGGGAAAAGCTACAAACTTTTAGAAGTTTCTTAATAAAAATATAAATTTGAACTATCCTAATATCTAAAAACAATTTATATACCTATATATAAAATTGCAGGGTTGTCAGTGATATAGAAAACATTATACAATTAATTTACTATACAAACTTCGACTCAGTTTCCGAATAGGCAGTTGCAAATTATAATAATAAAAATAATTTGTTGAGATTTATAAGAATATAAGTATCGAATATCTATCGACAAATATTCTATTTTCAAAGTGCGTTAAATGGTCTTACCGAAACTCAGAAGCTAATTTGAAAAACTATATAATTATATAATTTTCCTATGGCTATTGCCTCTCCTGTCAATTTTCAAATAAATTGTTGAGAATTATAAGAAGATGCATTTTCTCAAAAACAAAAAAGGAAAGTTAAATGGCTTTTAACAAGATCTTAAGAAAAATTTAAAAACTTTACTATAAACTTATAGAAACTTCACCTCACCACAGTTTCCGAATAAGCAATTGGGAATTATAAAAATATACATAGACATACACCTTAAATAAAACAAACGGGACTAAATAACTTTCAATTCAGCATTATACAAAAAAATAAGGCTGAATTGAAAGTTATTTAATCCCATTTTTTAAATTATTTGTCAATACATATATATTTTCCCTTAATAGTTAAAAAAAATGTATAGATATCTAATAAGTCAACAGAGACTAGGACTTTTTTCGAGTGTGGCATTTGCATAGTCTTCTTTTGATTTTTTACAGTCATTAAATATTGAAATAATTACGCTGGGCGGGGGTGGGTGGACCCGGGCATAATGCGGACTACAGCTGGTATCTCCTGGTTGTTAGCCTCCTCAATGCTCCATGGCCCCCGTCAATTTGCTTATCCTGTCTGATGATTATCCTGTTCCTGGCGGCGTGTCGCGGACCGGGCGGTTTCTCATTATCATTTATTATCCAATGTTGACGGCTTGGATTTCGTTGTACTTAAATAAATGTATATTGCTTATATATTTTCTTATATTGCGGAATATCCCCCTCTGCCTTCTCAGGTTGGAACAGAATTTTTTAGCGGCTTTGTGGGGGTAATCCAAAAATTAAATGAATTGTTCAGGTTGAAGAAGTTTGAATGGGAAATATATATACATTGTATATGGGATTGGGTTTTGTGAATTCAAGCAGAATGGGTGGCATTTTTTTTTTTGGGTTACATATTTACGATTCTGTGTGAATTTGAAAGTTTTTCTTTGAATATTTTTGACTTGCTTTTATAATATATTAATTATTTGGAAGGACCTTCTTTTTATGGGTTTCTTTCGAGCAGTTTGCTGTGGTATTTATTTATAACTTGAATCACTTGGGATACAGTGCAGAGTTGTAAGATTTTTGTATTAGTAAAGGTATTATTCAACGAGTTTTAGTGTAACTTAAATAAATAATATTTGCTTTGATTAGTTGAAATATTTTAGGGATAATGTTTGTTAAAGAAAACAAAGTGCAAAATAGAAAAATTTACATACATTTCTCAGCTTTGCAATACAAATTGCACAAACAGCGGCAGAAACCGAAGACGCAAACTCAAGCTAAGTAACAGAAATCTGTGGCAGCCACACCCACACTCTCCTACAAGTTTCCGGAACCACCCATTACCCTGTAGCCTGCCACCCCACCCCCCCCCTAAAAACCACAAAGCCACCCCCGTCCCTGTGGTGCTACCCATTAGCAGCAGCGTCAGCTGTTTGTCCACTTAAAGAATGCCCAGATAATCGAGGCAACAAATGTGCCTAATGTCAATGACAATAAAGACAAATTATACAAATATTTGACTAACTGACTGACTGACGAACTGGAATGATAATGACACTCATTGTTCGTGTGTAGAACAAGGAGAATTTCATTAAAAACCCCAACGCAGGCAAACAAATGGGCCAATTATTGGCTAAAGAGGGTAGAAAACTAAGGGAAAACTGATGGAAAAACTGCCTCGTCCAGCAAATTTTCAATAATTACAAAAATCAGGAGCCGGCAATGACCGCAAATATAAATCTGAAATAATAATGATTATTAGTCCCCGTATATATGGTTGAGGAGTATATTTTTTTATTAGGGGATTGCTCTCTCTCATAAAGCCACAGAAATGTTTTCAATTACAAATGGCCAGAAAAGCAAAAGGAAAATGTAAAGAAAGCTACGGGAAAAAATGCAACTGAAAAATCTTTTCATATTATTCATTCATTTTCATTGTTGTTTAGCGGGTGGCCAGGGAACTTGGTTTTTCCTCATTGTCCATTGCCAAGAGTGAAAAATGTTTTTCCCCTTATTATTTCTATTTATTTATTTTTCTTTTTCTTTTTTTTTTTTTGTAGTGAGTTCCTTCCTTATTTTGCTCCTTATTCTGTTTTCCTTTCTTTTTTTCTGTATGTTTGGTTGAGCTTTTGGGGGCTCAGGCGAACGAGATTTATGTAAGAAGACTGTCTGAGCCCGCCGCCTTTTCGTTCTCTGCTCATTTTGTTGATTTCTAATTAATTTTACTCGAAGTGAAAATGAATTGGCAAAATGCCCTGCAGACACAATACTGGGAAATCCGGAAAAAAGGCATTCGAAATGAACTCAAGTCAGAGAGGATCCTTCAGTTAAAATATGTGATTTTCCCCACACATACTTTGTAGTTTTCCATTTCGGTTTGCTAAGTAATTGCCAGGAGAATACGAAGGGAAATGAGGGTAAATCCTTAATTAACGAGTTGAGATTTAAAATGAAATGCAGGAAAAAGATTTTTGGAAAGTTTTGCTAATAAAAAATATAATAATGTAGTCTTTATTAAAGCTTAGGTTTCTTTATATGTATCTATAAATTATAATTTCGGTTTGTTAAATAATTGGCCAGAGTAAAAAAAGGGAAAATAGGTGAAACCTGAATTAATGAGTTGAGTTTTTTAGTTCAATACAGACATTGTATTTAAAAAAAGAGTTTTTCCAATAAATAGTAATGAATAATGAATTTTTTAATAATGTTAAAGCTAAACATATTTATTATACATTGAAAAATGTTAATTAAATCTTAATGTTTTCTTGTAATGAACATTATTTTAAGCTCAATGCATTTTGCTTTATGCAAATACCGAAATACCTAAAAGTAATTAAGTTCTGCAATTAGAAATCACTTTTGGCTACGATTTTAGGGCGTGGCAGGACCTACAATAATGCTTGCATTTTTCAGCTGCCTCGTTAAGTGGGCAGTTGGCCACGCCCACCGCCACCAGAAAAGGCACTTATGAGCTGCGTGTGCTGGCTGCAACTGTTGTTGCCGCTTTCAAGGACCTTTTCGAGTGGCGTCGTACCACGTGGCGTATGCGTGACATGGTCGCATAGAAGGCGTCGGCGCGAGCTATGAATATGCATTATTATTTTCCATATATGAACATACATATGTGCACTCGGCTGGGTCCAGTGAAGTGCGGCTAATTAGCAACTGACATACATTTGCAACTAACCCAAATTGTTGCCGCTGCTGACGAGGTTAAGTGCGGTCGCCGGTGTTCCCCTTTTTCTTTTAAGCAAAAAAGAAAAGTATTAAAGGTGAACCAGGACCCCTCGAAGGCAAATTGTGTGGAAAATCTGTACTCTCTTGCATACGAAATGAGTTGAGATGAGTTTTTTGTTTGGTCCTGCCTGGGCTCCTTTTGGTAATTGTTATTGATGTGGAAATATGTGCGATTAGCCGGGCTCTGTCTCTCTCTTGTCTGCCTGCCTTTCCACCCAAAAAAAAAAAAAAATCTCCTCGGCAAAGCAAAAACTTTTTCGGCCCCCAAACTAAAAAGTGAAAATTTTATGGCCAAAAGCAAGGAGAATGAGAAATAAAAAAGGGAAGAAGGCGGCAACGCCATATTGGATAACATAAAATGGCGTTTATGATGGGCAAAGTTTCATCATTTGCAATTTGCTTTTGACCCTCCGCTTGTCCCTCTCTCTCTCTCTGTGTGTGTGTTTGAGTTTTCCAGCAAATTTAACATAAACCATTTTTGGTTTGAGTTTTTTCTACCTCCACTTTTCTGCCGATTTATTTTTTCATTTTCCATTTGTTGCAAACTGTTTTCATAAATGATTTTTACCCCCCAAAAACCCATGCATATCATTTCATTATACATATATATTTATATATATATATATTTGTGTTCGGCTTGAAGTTTTTAACTGATTCAATGTTCTGTTCACAGTTTGCCCAGTTTTCAGTTTAATGCCACTGACTGAGCATTTAATTAATGTTTTTACAAACTGCAAAAATAAAAAAATAAACCCCAAAAAAAAGGGTTGAAATTGTCCCGTGCTTTAGACTCACATACGAAGCTTACAGAATAAATATATATATATGTGGAGAGAAAAAGAGGGAAAAACGAACGAAACTTTACGAGCAAGGAAAAAGCAACTTTTCCGGGTAATTCCATGAAATGGCATTTCATTCAATTCAATTTCATGCTCTGTAATTATTTTGTACAAAATGTTTTTGGGACTATGCTTCGGTTAGGTACAACGACAACTGTCGCAGCAACTAATCAAGTTGACTCAATGAAGCAGAGCTCTGCACAAAAATGGGGAGTGTGGTTGGGGAGGTTAAATGTCAAAGTTCAGTATATATGTGTGTGCGGTGAATTAATGAAAAATAAATTCAGGTTTTCACCAGCATACAGCAGCAGAGAGAACATTCCTCTTTTAATGCCCAAATATCCAATTTGACTCAAATATATTCAATGCTTGCGCCTTTATTAATCCCATATATTGCAATTCACTTTGCATTCATTATCCCCGGTGGAACACGATGCATCTAATTTACTAATCACTCATTCAAGCATCCATGTCCATCAAAATAAATTACCAACTGTATCATTTGATCCAATCAATTTTGGGTAACTTAAAATCAAATTGCGGAATTTGTAATTTAATTGAGGAAAATTCAGCTCTAGGGCAAGTTTTCGACAATTATTTAATTGACGCACTCACTTTGTGAACACATTTGCTTGAGTATTTTTGACTAAGTCGATCAACTTGTAAATTGTAACCTTTTGTAAATTGCATTTGCTGAAAATGCAATGACTTGGCTCTTGTAGCACTTAATTATAATCAACAGACTTTGTATATATAAAGGGCAACAACATATGGAAAACGCTGTGCAAAATGTATTTATTTGATAAGCAAGAGGTTTTAGATTGGCTTTTCTTGTTTACCATTGATGTAGAAAGGTCAAAGCAACATTTAAGCCTAATTAGAGCTTTGTGAGATGCAAGAATTTGGCTCTATGAACTCTTGATAAATGCCAGAAGTAAATTTCGAATTTTATGGCTATATTGAGACTTACATTTAGATTCCTTCTATTCAATAAACTTGTTTTCTTGCTAGAAAAATATATTAAGTAAAGCTAAGACTCATTAAATATACTTTCCAACTTATTTTCCTAAAATAAGGTTGCCTAATGGTGGAGCAAAAAAAAATGAGTGCCAACTAAAACCTATTCTTATATGCACATTTCTTGCATTTCGAGCCCATGGCTAAAAGTATGCTACTGTCGAGTAGCAAGGAAAATTGAAGTCTTAAATAGATTTCCCAGGGTGTTGTGGGCAGTAACAATTCTTTGACTTTTGCCACGTTTTCATTTCTCGCTTTATTTTTGGCATCAAGCAGCAGTGGCAGCCTTTTGAGATTCGTTACGCTACAACGCCTCACAGATGCGGCTCCTCCATCGTCCTTTAAGCTATGCTTGTGTGTGGTGTGTGTGTGCTGGAGTGTGTGTCTGATATGTGTTTTTGTGTGTGTGTGTGTGTGTGGTGTGCTCTGACACATGCTCAGCCCGAGTTGGCCTGCCTTGTGCTGCTGCCAGAGCCACTTGGCCAAAGTATTTTAACCTAAAATTTGTAAAAATAGCACATCAAGAGGCATTCTTGGGGCGCCTTCTGCTGCTGCTTCTGCCTGGGCCGCTTCTTCTTCTTCAGGCTTCAAGTGGATGCTCTAGAGAAATATATACATACACTGGAAAAAAATAACTAAAAAGAAATGTTGATATATTTAAATAATATAAAAGCAATTTCAAGGTTTTTATATATTTTGAAGGGTAATAAGGAAGGTTCTCGTACAAACAATTAAGAATTATATCTTACAAAATTAATGCAAAATCAAGAAAATAATTAAAAAAAAAAAATTAAATAATAACAAAGTTTGCTTCATATTTTATATATTAAACAAATTGAGCTTAGCATAAAATGTTAGCACTGGCTGTGGTGGCCTTCTACTAAGTTTGTTTTCTATTAATTTATTAATGTAAAAAAGATATTACCCTTAAATTTAAATGTCTTATAAACAGCCTTATTCTCTCAGTGCACATTAAACACAGAACGAAGGGCGTTGCGTTAAATTTATCTACTGTACCACAGTGCGTATGCTTGATGCTTTATTTATTTATTTAATTTGGCACGGAATGAAATGAGACGAAGAGTAGCACCGCAATGCATTGTCCATGGGTGTCCATTAGAGGGGCGCTGGCGGGGGATTTTGTGGCATAAAATATGTTGAGCAATTTGTCAGCAGGATCTCTCTGCATCAACCCTCCCTCTTGGTTGTTTGTTGTCCATCACCCGTTGTGTCCTGTAATGAAATGTCATTAACATTAAAACAACTTTCAACACTTGGCCTCGCCATTTGCTGACATTTTTCTCTTTTTCTATCTCCCTCTCCAATATGTGTGTGTTTGTGTGTGTGTGAGTTGGGAAAATCATCACCCAAAAAAAAGAGAGAAAAGGAAAAACAGGGCGAAAAAAGATTTCTATGTATGTGCCATCATCATCAACTTTTGTCGCCTGACTTTTTCTCGATTTCGTTTTGTTAATGAAAAAAGTTTGCTTCGCTCCCTTTTCTCTGCTTTGAATTGTTTGATGAGCGAGAAAATATTTTTCCGTACGTCCTGGCAACGCCTTTGACGTCCTGGCTTCATCAACTTTTCATTAATTTATTACATGCCCTGGCCAAAGCCACGCCCAGCTCGATAGCTTCCCTGGCTGGATTCATAATCATTGTACACTTTTTGTTTAATTTTTTTTTATTTGGCTGCTTGTCAAAAAGATTCCTCATTTTGTACTGTTTTTTCTCCCTACCGATTTTGCTTGTTTCAATCAATGTTTTTATTAAAAAGTTTCTCTTTTTTATTGGGCTCTGTGGGCCATGAACTTTGACATTCTCGCCTGTTATTTTTTCTTCCTTTTGCTGTTATAATTTTTCTTTTCCTTTGCGTAGGCTCTTTTTCTGTCGAGTCTGATTTGTAGCCTTATTGTAATGCCAATATATGTAGGAGATATCTAGGTAATCCCATTATAATGACTTGACCAGGATTTGGTGAGGTGTTGGGCATATGCTGGAGACTGCAGAGTACTCTGGAAAAATAATAATTATATATATTAGATTAAATAATTTACTTTAAGAAATACTATAGACATAGTCATGAATTTTTTGCAGTAAATACATTTTCTTATAAATATTGTTAGTTAAATATAGTATATTTTAATACATTTTCTTCTTCCACAAAGAGTATTAACCTGTCCTTAGCTTAAGCTAAACATATCTCTGATATTTCGCCTCCTC
Organism: Drosophila bunnanda; assembly: GCA_035046265.1. NCBI lineage: Eukaryota > Metazoa > Arthropoda > Insecta > Diptera > Drosophilidae > Drosophila > Drosophila bunnanda. The sequence continues at coordinate 15,459,953 of JAWNOB010000075.1, forward strand.
TCACCCCTGGTCAACATCTCCGTGCTCCAATACAAATTGCAAGTTCGCATCATTAGCTTTGTCCGAAAATTGTCACGTTCGGCACACGTGTGTGCGCAAAGCTGCATAATCCGGCTCCTTGTGCCACCGCCTCCCTGGGCCAAATCGCTGGAGTTGTCATAGTCGTTGTCCTCGTCGTCGTCGTCGTCGTTGTCGTCCAACCGTAACCACTGCTGGTGGTTGCCATACCACGTTCCCTGGCTCCCTTGCTCCGGCTATCTCTCGGTTCTGTTAACCAATCCGACCGCCAACGTAAACCGCTAAGTGCTTCCCTTTGTTGCGTTCCATTCTCGGTCTCGGTCTCGTCCTTGTTCCTGTTTTTCCCTTGTATTTCGCTAAACAGCTTCAGGAGTAAAACGGAAGTTTGCTATTATTGCTGCTGGCGCTTAACAACACTGTCCGACAGTGTTGGCCACCAACATCAGAACCGGATGTACAGTCAAACTTTTTGAAATTAGTTACTTAGTTTTCTAGAATTTCAAAAGTGTGAACGGAAGTTTGCAAATATTGCTGCAGGTGCTTAACAACACTGTCCAGGCGTACAGTTAAACTTTGAAAATTGTTACTAGGTTTTCTAATATTTTTTATCAAAATGTGACACACTTTTAAGGTATTTATATCTCTCTGTAAACCGTAAATAAAAACCCGCTTAGAGGGTTAACTTTTGATTAATTGAAGTTCATTGTTTTACAGAAAGACATCATTTTTTGAAGTTGCTCCTCTAAATAGTTTATCCCTTCCCCCTAAATTTAGTGTGAGTTTGAGGAAAATTCGATTTTGGTAAGTTCGAGAGGGATAAGTTCGACTGTACTTCCAAGCATTCGTAGAGTGTAACGTGCTGACGACTTTCGCATGAAACGTGCTCGGCATAAATCGTTTTCAGCTCGGAAAAGCGGAGAAAAAGTGAGGGGACGATTAGGGAATGTGTGAGAAGTGGGAACCCCCGCTTATGTGCGATATATGTGTATATGTGTTTTTGACCCTCGCCCCAAACACTGTCTCGCCCTCTGCGATTCAGCACCGCCACAGGATGGCAGTTACTTAGCTTATTGCCGAGTTGCATTACCAAGATTTCTTTGTACGCGATATGATATAGTGATATAGGGCGGTTCGTCCTCGCTTCATATCATATCGTATTATTCCTGATTTGCTGTGTGTGTGGTCTCTAAAAAGGGTGTAATATGAAAAGGGAATGGGAAAAGGGATTTATTGGAATGGCGACTATATCTCTGTTGTACAATATCGTGTCCAAGTCTGGGAAATTGTTAAGATTTGTGGTAGTCTTCTATTTCTTGGGAAGCTTGTTATTAGTTTTGTATAAGAAAATTTATTACTGAATAATATATTTTAATTTTTACTCAATCGTAAAAAGAATTTAAGAAGATTTTAACTTAATCCTTCCTTTATGCAAGTTCAATTCAAAGATATAATTTCTATTCCACCTTTATCTTACTTTCTTTTTTGGTCCTTTGCCATTTCCTTAAGTTCCTGCCAAGTCCTTGAACCGAATATTCCTTTTAGTGAACCCCGAAAAGGAGTGGCTCTCCATTCCATTCGGAGTGAGCTAAGCCAATGGCAGCTTGGAAATGTCAAACTTCAGGACCAAATATATATCGTGTCTGTGTCATAATCAGGATGCAGTCAGTCACATCTTCGTTATCCCTGTCCCTAACCCCGGTTATTTGACATGCACTTAGCGATTGGCGAGAGTTGGAGTTAGTCGGAGTGGATTTTGGCCCGTATTTCCCGAATTTCCTGCCCCTTCTCCGTCCTCCTCATGCGGCTGATGCTGCCAGCAGCGTCTTTCTCGAGGAATGCGGAATGTATTATTAACTCTCGGCAACGTTTTTGACACATCCATTGATATGCACATTTGTGACTTGTCGCACTGCATTGACTGTCAATGTGAATGCAGCACACCCTCAGATACACACTCACAACTCACATACATTATCAGATGGGGGGAAAAATGGGGGTTGGGGAGATGCCGGGAAAAGGACACAGCATTTCAGCTGTGGACTGGCACATTTGATAGTGTTGTAAAATGCATAAAAAAGTGCTTAGCATATTAAAAACATGGCCAAAATGTGCAGCTGTGACGCGATGCCTTTGGGGAATACTACGTGCCCAGTAAAAGCGAACGACATGTGTGGGAGGGCATCGTGAGTGGGAAGTATCAAAGGAAACTCCCATTCACGCACCCAGTGCAGATGCACATTTTCAACTGGGTTTATTTAAATGATATTTCCTTTTTATTAAATAGAAAAGAATTGTCTGGAATACTGGTAAATGTTTGTATAATTGGTAATCTAATAATAATAATAATAATAATATATCGCTTATAGATGGTTTCTAAGTAAAATTGGATAGTAAACATGGGAGTTATGATACCACAAAGTATCTGGATCTATAGAACTTCTGCCTCATAACCAAGTTGTTAGCTGCTCAACATTTTCCTAGCAACATTTATTATTATGTTTATTAGGCGTTGCATTAGCCTTTACTTAAGGCTTGTGAAACATGTTACTAGCAACATTTTTATCTCTTTAGATGCTGCGCAACATTTGTCAATATTTTCTTCTGCCCTTCGTCCATTTTAATTAAAGCTTTTCATAAATTTGTGCATAAATAGATATGTGCTTTGAATCCCGGGTATCTTACAGACGGTAACTTTTAACCTAAACCTTCCCACGTGCATTCTTCTTTTACAAAGGATTATTATTATGCAAGCATTGTTATATATTATATTTAATTCTTATAAATACTTAACAAGGTAAGAGAAAATTCTGAGAAGTAAAGAATCCTGGAAAGCGGTTTTAAATCAAATGTAAAGTAAAATTCCTGGAATGTGTTGTAAGAACCGTGTGTGGCTAAAGTGCATGCCACACGTTGCTGCATTTTCTAGATATTTTCATCATTTTCGCAACATTTTGATTTATTTTCCTGAAGCTTACACATACATGCATAGAGGGAGAGGCTTGCATGTAGCCTCTAATGCATATGCAGCATTTTGCATACGTTTCTAATAATTCATCTTCGTGTTTTGCTGCTCCTACTTCTTTTTTTTCTTCGCTTTTATCCCTTTGGTATCTTCCCGTTTATCTTCATTTTTTTTGTGTTTTCTTTTTCTCCGACGGCAGCTTTCTTGTGGAAAGTTCTTTTTTGGCGCAACTTTTGCTGCCTCAGCTCTCGCTCTTTCTCTTGCCCTGCCATTACCAATTTTTGCATATCTCTGTTTGTGCAGCTTTGAACCTTCACCTCGCAGCCAACCCCCCAGCCAACCCCTCACCGTCCCTCGCACACATCTTCTACATTTTGGAAAATTGGAAAATAGTTTTTCCGTTTGCTTCTTTTTAGATCTTTTCTGCTGTTTTCGTTTCTTTCCCCCTCCCAAACCATTTTCCTTTTTATCGACTTATTGTGTTTGACGGAAATGTGCTTTGTCTGTCTGTGCCACGCCTCCCCCCAAAAAATAACACACACACACACGCCCACCCCACATTTATCGGCGATATCGGGAATGGAAATCGAAGGGAGTTACGATGACAATGGCAACGAGTTCTTTGGCATTCGTGTAGATATGTTTGCAAGAAGAGATATGTAAAAGGAAAGGATTGAACAGGGTTGGGGAATCCCAGAACTTGCAAGTTTCTCACATTGAATTCGAATAAAATATTTGCAAGGAAAAAGGAGTTATATAAAGTAATAATTTAAGCTAGAGACTGCCTCTTCCTAGAAAAGAGATGTATGATTATAATTCCATTTCCATACAAAAGAGTCTTTGATATACAAGCATTTAAAGAACAAATGGCAAATATACCGATAACTAGTAACAATTTAATTTTATTTGTTTATAATAAATAGTATTACTTCAAGTAAGATTGAAAATGTAATTTAAGTAATCGTTTTTCACTTGAAAAGTCACCTAAGAACTTCTCTCTTGCCTTTTCTTTGCTCACCCCCACTCTTGTCACATAATTCAGAATATATTTCTATGGGGAGAATGATAGTAACGCACAGGCAACATCTCCTATATATATTTCTCTGGGAAAGTCGCATACAATTGCTTTATTCCATTTTGTACATCTCATATTTCTCGAGTTGCAGGCTGCAGCCTGCAGCTGCTTCCTCTCGGAATAGTTTGAATGGCCAACACAACTCCTTCCTGCGGCGGCATCATCTGGCCACATTTCATATTCGACATTCCCTGAGACGACGACGACGACGACGACGACTGTGAGGCTCGTTTCCTGTCTCGTCCTGCGGATTCCTAAGTAGTTTTTTCCTTGGTCGCGTTTCCCATTGGCATTTCCCACTCGAAGCAGGCCAAAAGGACTATTGATAGCTGAAGCTGCCAGCTACTTTGGCAGCTGGCTTACCCGTAGAACTCCGCACAGTCTCCCCCCCACCCGTCTCTCGGTCCGCACTTGAAAAGTATTTACGTTAAATTGAACTTTTGTGTTTGAATTTTTGGGGCCGGACTAACTTCACATTGCGGCTTGTCCTGTCCGAGTTGACTGCACATTATATCCCAACCCGTCCAGAGTGTCGACGCTAAGCTATTTTTATTAGAATTCCCCAAGGAAGAGAAAAAAGAAAAGGGAAAAATAGCGGCAAGATTGCTGCCTGTCTGTCCTGGCTCTATCCGGTTGCCTTTTGCCGGCCAGGAATTTCATTGGAATAATTAAAAAATTATAAATGTGCATGCAAGCAGCTGAAGCTTCGGGCTGACCGCATTCCAAGCCAAATTAAAAGCCGAAAATTGCACCCGAAAAGCATCAAGGATGCCGGAAATGCTTCTCCCATTTCCATCTCCTTTCTTATTTCTATTTTTGTGTTGCTTTTAATTTGCCAAAAATGCTTAGAAAATGGAAGAAAAATGAAAACAACATAAATGTTGTGTTTGCCAGGTTCACACGCTACCTTCTCTGATTTTTTGTTAGATTTATTTTTCATAATTTTCTGCCTTTTGGGGTGGCACTTTTCCAGCTTTAAAAGGTTTTAAATACAAAGATGAAAGCCTTAAAAATCATTGTTTTAAGAACTGAATTAAGATAGTGTTGATATAACATTTTATTTGGTTGTTTAGGTGTTGTCAAATATGGCTTTGAATATATTTTACAGAGTTTAGACACTATGAAAGGAATAGATTGTTGCGAAAGGCATAATAAATAAAATAAATTATTTAATTTTCCATGAGGCTGCCACTGCGTATACTTAATAATGTTATATACTGCGTATACGTAATATTAAGTATACGCAGTGGCTATCAGCTTAATTATTTATGATCTAACGAGAGACCTAGAATTATTTAATGATTTGCTAAACGTATTAATAAATAAATTTAATCAAAGACTAATTTTGATTAAAACGCACAAATTAGCATATATTTTTCATATATTTTTCTGAGCAAAGAACAAGATAACATCTAAATAATTATTGAGACAAAATTAGCTTAAGTAAGAGCCTTTTCAATAATGTAAAGATATTTAAAGCCGCCTCTCTTATTTCATATGTACATGCATATAAGAAATTATACTTAAGACATGATATACTAGGGTCGCACGGGGCGTATACTTAATGTGAAACAAGGAAAAAGCTAAGTACCAGCTGAGGAGCAGCCAAAGAAGAGAAATGCAAGCAGATAAAATATAAGGCATAAGTAGATAGATGAGTGGCTGCTGCTGCTGCTGCTCTGTTTTCCCACTGCTTTTCCTGGCTTTTCCGGCTGCTTTTCCCGATGATGCTGCTCCAGCTCCTGCTGGTGCAACTATTGCTACTGCTTTCCTGCTAATGCAGCTTGGCGATGATGCTATGTTTAGGAAGAGACTTGCAACTCTGGAGAGTGAAAAATCCAAAGCCGGAAATGAAAAGTGGCATGTGTGTGTGTGGCAGGAGCGGGGTGTGGACATTTAAAGGGGGGATTATGTGGGTCTCTGTCTGTGTGTGGGTGTGGGTGTGGCCATTTTGCAAAAGCGCAGCTGTAGCAACACTTTATCTCCATGGGTGTGCGTGTTTGTCTATGTAATGAGGGCAATTTAAGGGCACTTGAAGCAATTCAATTCTCACACACACTCATGCTCGCACTGTCCTTCTGTCTACGTGTGATGTGAAGGGGGCTTGTGAACGGGGGTAGGGGCAGGAGCAGGGAAACAGACGTGGCAAGTTTTTAGTGTTATTAATATGCATGCAATGCATATGCTCAACGTACGCCATTCTCTTCTCAGTATGGTATGTGTGTGTGTGCCGCCGCCATTTTGCTTGATGCCGCCATTGCAGCAGCCTTTAAACCAACCCTTGCCACCCCGCGCCTCGTCCTTTTTCGGGGGTAGCAGCTGCATCGAGTGCTCTGCTAGTAATATTAAGTGCCTGCCCGCCTTCAACTGCATAACGAACTACGGGGCAGGGGTTATTAACCCATAACTGGAATACATGTGCTTAATTTTTTTCGTTTTATATATTTTTTATATTTTTTTATATCCCTTTTGAATGGTTTAGAGGAAAAGGGACAGAGAGCGAGAGCGGAACTGCCTGGCTGAGTACAGGAAATTTCCCAAGGATTAGACGCATTAATGGATTATTTTGAGAGATTTGTTTTATTTGCAACTATTTTCATTTTGTTGTTCTAGCTCAGCTGTGCGAGGTTTTCCTTCTCGTTTTCATTTCGTTTTTTGGTGTTTTCATCGTTTGCCTAAATTATGCAGATGAGCTTAAGGAAAGCTTTTAACGGAGTTAAAGTTGCGGTGATGTTGAAAATTTGTTTGCTACTTAAAAGGATTCTAAAGTTTTGCCAAAACTAATTTATTTACGCCATGGTTTTATTTGACATTGGTTTCTATTAGCTAAACAGTTTAAAAAGTTTCAAAGTGTTGATTATTTAGTTAATTACTATTTATTATTTATAGAGAACCATAAAGTCTTGAATATTTAAATATAATTGAGTAAGATTTGTAATTAAATAATCATTTATAGGATTTTTAAATTGAATTCTAAATATTTTGAAGATTTCTAATATATTATTAGCTTTCTTCATGTTTTTGTAGAGTGTATGGTACACTTTTTAACAAAAAATGTTCGTCAGCACTATTCAAGAATAAATCTTCATACAAACACGAAGCAAAAAAAAAAGAATAATAATTTTCCAAGACAATGGAAACCATTTTTCTTTTACATGAAAATCTAGGAAAATGAAGGAAATTAGGGGTGAGGGGTGGTAGTGGAACTTTTGAGGTGTAGCATAAATTCATATCGTTTATAACACGTCAGGCAAATACAATTAAAAATTATGCTACCAGACGACGGCGCCGACTGCCAGACATGTGTGTGTATGAGGTCCTTTATTTCTCTCTATATATGTATGTGTCTGTGTGCGTATTCTTTATGCGGATGTGTGTGTGTGAGGAAGGTTTTAAGGCTGGGACTTGCGTTGGGGCTTCTACTCAAAGTAATTTACACTAAATTACATGCGAACAAGCAAAATGAGAAAAGCCTACAAAGCTCTCGCTTATATATATGTGTGTGTGTGTTTATTTTTTTGTATTTAACTGTGCCTGTGTGTGTGTAAGAGTGTGTGTGTGCGTGTCACAGAAGAGCAACGGAAACGAAAATAATGAAGCGCGCTTTTGTGCGCACATAAGCAAAGCCAAGCACAAAAAATGAAACCAAGGAGACAAGTAAAATTGAGTGGGGTGCATACAACCCCCTAAACTCACCGAAGAACCCGCGAAATTGTGCGTTGTGTCAAGCTAAAAAAATAAGAGAATCACATACATATATATTGTGTTATTTTTGTTCTAACCCCTTGCCTTTTCGTTTCCATTTTCACCATTTTGTGCACGTTTTGTAAATTTACATTTCATTCAAATAAGCGCCAGCAAAGTTGCTTATGGGGCAAATCCACCTCTCAGCCCTTTTTTGGACAATTTTCGCTTTAGTTGTTAATGAAATGTATACAAAAGTAAAATTAATGCCGAAGCACTGAAGCAACGGTGTTGGTAAGTTTCCCCTTTTTATTTTTAAAGAGAAAACAAATTAAACAAAACCAGAAAAGGGTTCATCAGTTCAATGCTGATTTAATTGATCGCCATCCTTTTTTTTCCAACTCTTTTTTTTCTTTTGTGGGCTGGCTGTTGGTCTTTTTGGGCTGGAGATTCTCGGGAATCATTAACCATTAACCGCTGACCTTTCACAAACCTAAAAGCTAATAGCATTACAATCCCGACCTGAATTCCACTTCCTTTTACCTGATGAAAGCTGCTTAACTTCAAGAGCCGCGGTTTTGTTTGCCGCTGTTCTTTTATTTTTCCATCCTGTTTATTTTCGCTGTTTACTTTCCCTTTTGTTTTTCCTCTTCATTTTCATTTTCATTTATTTTCATTGCGTTTGACAATGGTTTTCGGTGTCTTGTGCTCGCTCTCTCTCAATATTGTCAAGCCGATTTGCGTCCAGGACTTTGTGCCTTTTTAAATAAACATTAATTTTTAATGCCCATTGACGATTTAATATTGAACATCCGGGAAAGCTTATGTACATACAGAAGGATATATAATATATAAACCAATTTTTATTTGCATTTTATATTTTACGATTTTATTTATTCGGTTTTTTTTCATTTTTATTTTTGGTTTTGGCCTCATCAATTGCAGCTGCTGTCTGTTTGCGATGAACGAAAATTTCTGAATTATTAAATCGGCATCAAATTTCGTTGACTTTATAGCCTTGTTGTTCACCCGATTTCGGTCGTAACTCTCGGCCACCCAACCACTTCCTCGCCGTGTTCCTTTGCTGTAAATAATTTCTGTCGCTTTCGTTGGAATTTTTCACTTGACTCTTCGCATTCTGCTGCAATCTGTTGATGATGGATCCTTATGCATTATACATGTGCCGCTCTGACAGATAGAAAATTCCCAGAAATATATACATTTGTGTATATATGTTTTTGTCATGAGTTGTGCGTGGCTGAAAAATTGAGTTGACACTTGAGCTGGGCAACTGGAATTGGGATTAATTAAAGTTATCGTTGGGCTTTTAGTCAGTTAGTCTATTAATTAAGAAAATCTAGGAAACCACTAGTGTTTGTAAACTCTTTCAGAACTTTACCAATGAAGTCTCTTTTTATACAGAATTCAGTGTAATTTAATTGTTTCTTTTATGGTATATCTGCTTCAAGTCAAATTTTAATACTAATTTATATTTAATAAAAAACTTAGTGATATCTTTAGCATCCCTGGATGTTTAACTTTATTATTTTATATTAATTAATTTTTGTAAAGTATTCAAAATGGGAGAGAGAAATGTGAGAATATAAAATGAAGTATTACATATTTAATTATCTTTTATTCTTAACTAGCTCCCATTTTATAAACTATATTTTAAAAACAAGCACATAAAGCAATTTGAAATTAACTTTAATGGTGCAAAAAATTATACAATAATATTGTATAATTTCGTCCCTTTGAAGCATATTTTATTATAGAATTTTTACGATTTATGATTCGGTATCCTTTTCTATATCAGTATTTTTTAAATAATAGCTAAAAATCATTTCGAATCAATTATTTCCCGTATAAATTTTACCCTTTCTCTGATTGCAATCCATCGATATCCCATAAAAGTTTGCCTTAACTTTTGTTGATCTACAAATTGTGCGGGAAATTCAAGAATTGTGTGTACCTTAACTTTATGCAAACTGCAAACTTGCTGCGGGGCATGTCAATAATAATTGCGTTGCTGCAATGCCTGGGCTGCCATTAGCCAGATTTGTCAGAGTAACCTGAGCAACTCATGCATTATCCTTGGGTTTTGCTATTCAAATATTGTTAGCTTAACCGAGTTGTCAATTCCAAGCCAATGCATTTGCCTTTGCCATTCCCTTTTTTTATTTTTTAGTACGAGAAAGGCAAACACCAGGTGCCCGTCCCAGTTCCCCCTCTCGCCCTTAGAATAGTGTGTGTAATTTCACATTTTTTTTTTTTTTTTTACCTTTTTGTACTTTGACAATGTTTGTATAGAAGCGATGCCGGGGTTGGGGATTTCTGGTTGGGCTTCTATTCTGGTCCTGGTCTCACTCTGTTTGTTGTAACCTGGTCACACAAAGTAAAACCAGGTGGGGCGGGAGAAGAAAAAAAAACCAGAACAAACAGTCATTCGATTGAATAATTCTCAGAGAGACAGAGAGATTGAAGGGGAATCGAGGCAAGGACGAGACATCCTGCACATCATCATCATCATCATCATCATCAAAGTGCAAGAAGTGCATAAACTTTGCCCAAAGTTTTTATGTCATTTGCGATAAGGTGTAGACAGCTGTAAAGAAAAAAGAATGAAAATAAAAGAACAGAGCTAGAGAGAGTCTCTATCGTCTGTCAATAATATTAAAAGTTGATGAGCTTGGCGCCCAGCCTGATTATAAATGGGGAGCAGGGATGATAATCACGCCCATGCCCTGGGATCTGGTCATTTGGTTGTCCCATCCTGTCCCATTGTGCGAAGGAAACATTTGCTGCCACATCCTGGCTGCCTTTGTGACTCCTTTTATCAGCACTTCCGTCATTTGTTGGCAGGACCACCGCCAGGACCACGACCACGACCAGGACCTTTGGCTTTGTTGATTTTACACCATGTGTCGCAAAAGAGTTCACAGCTCCAGTTGGCTGGACCCCGATGTGTCAATAGCAGCAGCAGGCTAATGGAATTGAAATCGAAATGAAAATTGGATTGGATTGGAAAGGGATTTCGGATTTCTACAAATATTTATATGAAACTGCAATATTGTTGCTCTCGTTTTGGTCACTCTGTGTGATACGCTTAAGTGATTTTAATAGTGCTTTAAATCTTTAATCCCTTTTTGAATCGATTCAGATTGGAGGCCATTATAGCGTCAGCTATTTTGGCACTCCGCATTCAAAGGGAATTATTTATACAACACATCGATGGCAATAAAAAGTATAAAGATGTTATTAATAAAATAAATAAAATTTAAGTAAACAAAAAGGGAAACTAGGGAGTTGAGGGGGTTTGTTAATATAACAAAGGAATGACTTAAGCCATGCGATTTATTTTTTAACTCAAACTCTATTGAAATTTGGATCAGAAATTATTCAAATGCTTGTCTATTATATATCTTATTATTTAAGAATCTTTAATTGTAAACTGTACTCTATATTATAATTGAAGCTCCAGCTAAGGACTCATTATTTTTAAACTGAAATTATCATCTCTGATGACTCTATAAAGACTTCGAAATGATTTAAATTCCACTCCTTTATTGAGTTGCATATCAATTCGTTGCTCAACAACTTTTTACGGCCACTCAAAGAAAATAAAATTGATTGCAGTGACCGCTTCTCCTTGCCTTTATTACCAGGAAAATAACCGCCTTTGAGTATTATAAATTGGTTTGACATTTGAATAATTCCCAAGAGTTTCCATTTGCTGCTCACGTTCAATGGGATCCCAACTTCACAAAGGAGAAAAGCCTTTTGAATACTTTTTTGGGGCTTGGTCACATCAATTAAAACGGATTTTCCACCTCTAATTTGTGAGAAGTTTTGCACTCGGGCATTTTCTTTAAAGAAAGTTGCCAACAAGCTGGGATAGGGTCTTTTTCCAAGGCAAGTTTAACCCTCTCTCTCACTCGAGTTTCCCACCCCCGAGAGAGCTCGTAAAATGCTCAATGTCGAAGACACTGGGCGCCAGTCAAGTCATAAAACTGCCGGCCCTTGCCTGTGTATCTGCTTCCTGTACCCAGTACTCGCATTTGTATCTGTATCTGCGGCCTGTGTCCTGTATCTGTATCTGTTTCTGAGGATATCTTTTTGCGGCAGTTGTTGAGTTATATACCAATTGGCAGTTGCTTTCCATTTTGGCCACATAAACTCGCCCTGCTTACCATACGCTGCTCATAAAGTCCTCACCAAAGAATCCTTTATGCGTCCTGCAAAAAAGAAAAATATATATAAGTAACCAGATGCTTGCTTTCGCTTCTGCCTCAGTTTCTGGTTCTGGCCATGAAAGTTTAATGAGTGCCGCGTCTTGGTGTCCTTTTTGCTGCCTGTCGCTGGCATAAAAACCCTGACAGGATATTCTTTTCTTGCTCAACTCTCCCAGTGCGCTCTTTTAATGTCGTCGCTTATGATGCAAAATTGTTGCTGATTCGTTTGATTTTTATTCACGTTTTATGTGTAAATATCTTTCTCAACTTGTGGTTGGCACTTCAAGACACATTTTGACATGATGATGGGAATGTTTTCTTACTTTTTCCTTAAAGTATGTAGATAGAAGTATCTTTATGGTGGCATTCATAATTCCGGCAGGGGAGAAGAATGACATACTTTTATGGAGTTTCCATTTTTCCTACTTGTTCTATTAAAAATTTAAATATTACAATAATTGTTGATATTTAAAATGCCTAAGCAAAAGCTTGATAAACCTATACTTTAAAATAAATATAAAGGAATATATAATATAATAATATTGTTGATTTAATTTACTAATAATTGCTTGTCTTTTCTTTTTTTTCCAGGTAAGTCAACGATAATATACAAACATATTCAAGGCAGAATATTCAAGTAAAATACTTTACCAATAATATTTTAAATACATTTACAAGTAACCACTGCAATTTATTACATTTTCACCTCAAATATCCTCACATAAACCCTTAATTATAGCAATAATTTCTCAACTTGCCTGTCACTTACACATTTAATATCCTTAAATTATAAAGAATTCTAGGGCAATGGTTAAATTTAAAAGAAAAATGGCATAAATACATTACCACCCAATACTTTGTCATAAATTGTAAAATTCCACTCGTTCTACGTAAGAATAACAATAATTTCCCCCAAAAAAAAACCTGTCGGATGCACATTTAAGGCTTAAAATGTACTTTTACACTCTGGTTTTCTGCTGCGGTTGCCATCTCGGCATCGCCGGCATACCATGTCCAGGTACATTATCCATTAAACCAAACTGCCGGCCGCACATTTGTCAAGGCTAATTGCCAGGCCGAGAGTCTGGAAGCCCCATTGGAGCTGACACGCACCTTCTCGTTGGCCCAAAATCCAACAGACCGGCGACCAGGCCCGTCCAATGCCTGGCAGCAGTAACCGGAGAGGATGCCCCAGAGTACCTCTCCGGCTTTTCGAATCCGATGGCTGGCTCAGCAGGATACTTACGGACACAGACACGCATTCTGTCTCAATGGCATGTTTGGATTTTTAATGGCCCAACACCAGGAGGAGCTCGCTTTCGCCCTGTCTCCGTCCTACCGCTCTCTCCCTCCTCTCTGGCTCTTAGATTTTTCGACAGAGATTTTTCCGGACCGGTAGAATTTCCTCATAATTTTTCCACACACACTCACGAAGACACGCACAGGCACACTCAGACAACAAAAATCGATTGAAACTTGTTGAGATGGCCAGTCGTCCTTCTACTTCGATTGCCTGCATGTAATTTCATGTATTTTTAATGCAGGCCCAGGTAACCTTACCGTACCTTACCTTACCAGTAGTTACCTTTACCGCACTCGACAACATTAATCATGTTAAGGTTTCCTTAGCCGCCGTCCGTCTTTTTTGGCCCCGGCACCAGAACAACATGTGTACATCCTTTGGGCCCGGCCCGGGACCGAAATCCATTTATTAGGGGCAACTAGTTAGTGCTCGAAGGGGTGGCCAACACACACACCTCTCCTAACTCTCGGGCTAATAGTTTTTCCTTTCAATGGGTTTTCCTGGGGCTTTTATAGTTCTACAAAATCAGTTTGACAGGGCAAAAGGGAGGAAAGTGTACCAGTACTGTGTTGACTTTAATATATTTATTCAAATCAGATTTTAAGCTTTCAATATTTTGTGTAGAAATTAAAAGAGTTTTGTAAAAATTGCATTTTTTATGAAATTTTTAAAAGGGATTTTGCAATAAAGTATTTAATTTATTTATACTTTATCTTAATATTTGGTGTGTTAAGAATTTGATAAAATTTTTATTTTTTTAATGATAAATAATAATCTATTCATTTTATAATTATATTGTATTTGATTAATTGTTTTTACTGACAAAAAAAAAAAAAATAACAATTAGATAAAGCTCATTGCAGAGTTAAAATTTCAAAGTAAACAATAAAATAAATTGACATTATAATATACGACAAACAATCAATATCTTATGATTTTATGATGTAGTTATTATAATCTTATAAAGCTGTTGAAAAAACGTGTCACAGTATTTTTCTTTAATATACTTTGCAAATTATAAAACTAAGCTTAAATCGATTAGTTTAAATAAAAAGTCAAAGTCAAATGTATTTAAGTCTTCATACTATACATATTTCTTTAAAATAATTAAAGTAATGATCTAAGGGTGATATTTTTCTTGATTCATTTAAGCTGAGTAAATAATAACAATATTTTAACTAATATTGTTTATGATTATAAAAAGGATAAAACTGAATTTTTAACTTCTTACTTATATGTATTAGTATAATATATATTTTAACTATATAGTTTCGTGTACAGTACCTCTAAATGCGACTCCAAAAACACAAGAATATATCCTATTTTGTGGTTTGTTCTCAAAGGGATTTTGTCATGTGCTAAATCCATGGCTGCAAGTGCGATTTTTGCCTTAGCATGTGGATATTTTTCAATGGCCAGTGTCGGGTGAAAAGGGCTAGGAAAAGGAATGGGCTTAGAAGGCAGGATGGTGGCATACCCCAATCCCTTTTGGTCCTTTCCTTTTGGATGATGCTGGTTGTGTGCTGGGCTCATGATTTAGATGCGGTGTCGCCGTCGTCGTCGTCGTAGTCGTAGTCCTAGCTGCCTCAGCCTTAAACAACAATGTCACCATTTTGGGCTATTTGGTGTGCCTGCGGTCCACCCTACCCTCACTTGTCCACATTTCCAGGCTTCTATCCTTGCCATATCCTGCCCCTTGTGCCACTTGCTCCAAAACAGTAATGCCACCGAACATGAAAATTAGAGAAAGGTGAAATTGCACGAAATGAGTTTATACCTTGGCTATGCGTAGCCAAACATATTTACATGTCCTCCGGTGTGTGTGTACACCCTATCGTTGTGTGTGTGTGTGTGTGCAAGGATTCTTTATATGCGTAATGATCGAAATGGTGCTGGCAGCTAGTCAGGGGTATGGGTTCTTAGGGGGATTAGGTTTTGCAGGGAAATCTATTTTAGTTTAGTTTTATCTTAATTTTGATTAATTTTTTAATCAATTTTTGAATTTATGATTAATTATACTTAGTTAGAAAAGGATTAAAAAGGGGAAACTACAATATACTTCCATTCTAATGGTTATAATAGTTTCCAAACTATGTTTGTGTCACACTTTCCTTTCTTTACTTGTAATTTCTTGAATATATTATTTAAATTATTAAACTTTTCAATTGACAGTAGTTATTCATTAAGTAGCTTTTAATTATTTAACAAAACTGTATAAAATGCATGAAACATTTCCCTTTTTAACCCTTTACCCCAACTTTTACAAGCTTTAGCAACAATTTTAAAGTTTATCCAAACTTTGTTGAACTTTATTTAACTAGATATATTTTGCAGCTATTTTTCTTTTTCCCTGCCAAACACAGATATATTTTTTTTGCACCTTTCCGGAGGTGTTAGCTCCCCGCTTACTAAGCCACTGGCTAACGGCTAAGAGCTGTAGAGTATAAAAAAAAAGCGAAACCTCCTCCGGACGTAATAACAAAGCCTCCTGTGTTACAGCCCACATATGTGCGTGGGGCATAGTGTAAGTGTATAACCTTGATGATGGCACTATATGTGTGTGTAATCGGTGGGGGAGGCAGCAGTGGGGGCAGTGGGTGTATCTAGGGGGTGTTGGCTTATAAAACGCGTCGTTTCGTTGCCTGTGCAGGGCTACTTGTCAAGCGCTGCGGGCCAAGAGGAGGTTCTGGCCACCCAGCAATTTCAGCAAATGCTTGGGGTTCGCTCTGGTCCCCTCCGCCGGTCCGCATGTGCGTCTGAAATGAGGGCTCTTTGCCTGAATTCCACCTCAATCCCACTAGCTCGAAGCTTTACTGATTTACACGATATACAGGATATATGCTAAGGAAGCGAGTGCGAGAAAATACGGCGTATTAGGGTTTAGGCTTCCAACACCCAACACCCATCACCCGACACCTTTATTAAAGGCAAACAGAGCTCTGTTTTTTACATTGGCTATAAAAATTGCATGGGCTTAAACCAGGAAAGAAAGCATTAATTTTACTGATGTATTAAAATTTAAATCAAGCTGTTTAAAAGACTGCTAACAAGGATTTTAATTTATGCAGTTTATAGTTATTTAAATAAATATAGAAAAGTTGTTCAGGAAGAAGGATTTAATTTTTAAAAGATGCATATTTATAGGAATTAAATAAATATGTATTTTAACATTTCCCTTAAAAAAAGGCATTTAAAAAATTTTTAATATTGATTCAAGTACGAAAAATATACAAGTATGTAACTTAAGAAAGGTTTTTTATATATTTCAAGGTTTTTTATGTATTTAGATAGCTAAAAAATTCTCAATTTAATCAGTTTATCATATAAAACAATAATCACATAAATTTAAATAGTAAAATTTTTCTAAAATTTGCATTTCAATAATGATTAATCTACTAAAAATACCAAACCCTAAAGTTCCAAGTTCTAAGTATGCAAATTCTAATTTACAATCAAACCAAGTATCTGCAAAGTTGATAAAAGTATCTGTGATAAAAGTATCTATGCAAATTGTCCCAGCACTTATTTTCGTCTTTTTAGTATGTGCACAATGCATAAAAAAAGCAGCAATGCATGCAAAAAAAATTGAACAAAAAAAATAACATAATCTTGAAAAAGAAATACTAAAAAACAACAGAAAAATAAAACTATCAAAGAGACAAATCCAGATTTTTCACAGAGAGGCAGCGAGATAGAACTCTGGGAGAGCTTTCGCCATGGTTGGCCAAGTCTTCCGATGTTCCTATGGCATATACACAACACCTCCGGCCCACTGCCGCCTCACCCTTTCCATGTGACTCTGCTGCCGACTTGTCAAGCAACATTCCGTTTTAGTTTTGTTTCAGTCTATTTTTTTCCCGTTTCTTTTTTTTTTTTTTCTTGCTGCCATGTCTTGCAGTCAGGTTTTAGCCATAAGATATAGACAAAAAAAAAAGAGCTAACCTATCTTTGGTCATTGGAGGATGCTTGAAGCTCCTCTCGCCTCTCCCCTGGCCGCTTTACGGTACTTTTGCCAGTCGAACGGCCTTCGCTGGCATTTGGCAACAAAAAAATTATAAAAAATAAAAATAAAAGCGGCTGAGACAACTGCAAAAGTTGCTTGGCTTTGGCCTCACTCCCACGCTTCCCTCTCTTACTATTACTAAGCCTCCCTCTCTTTCTATTACTGAGCCTCCCTCTCTTTCTATTACTGGGCCTCCCTCTCTTTCTAAGGCTGAAGATCTGCCTGCTGTGACGTATTGTTGCAGATTATTATCGAGGTTTTTTGGTTCAAAGAACTGGTCCCTGTTGTGTAAGGGTATTAACTTGTGGTATATACTAATAATATATATAGTAATATATAATAAATCTAAAATATCTAGTATACATTTAATAACATAATTAAATATTTAACTAGAAAGCTATAAAACAATTTTTGAAGATATTCTTTTATGGTAAAAATATATTGAAATAACTTTAAATAATTTAATATACCTTTAAAAATATATAAAATTTATTTTTATCCATTCTTTCAAGCTAAATTGTAATATATATTATTGCTGTTTTTATATATTTTTTAATTATATATTAATAATTGTTTATATTTTTATTTGTTGTATCAATTTGTTAAATCAACAACATAAAAATCAAATACTTTCATTCCATTTTTATTTTTAGTTTTTTTTACTTATAGTTTTATTTAATTGCAACAAGTTTTTCCCAAAAAAATTACCACAATTTAATTAACAGTATTGCTGGTCAATCTTTTTATAGCTTAAAAATAAACATAATAAAAATACAAAAATAGTCTCGAAAGCAAATTAAAAACTAAATTGGGCTACAATTTTCAATAGCTGCCATAGAAACAACATTTGCAATGAAAGAGAATTTGAAACTCTGGTAACAGAGATTACTTTTATTTCCAATTTTTTTTTTTTTGTGATTTCCTTTTATTGTTTTTCTACCGATTTTTGTTTGTTTTATTTTGTTTTTTTTTTTTTATGTTGTTTTGTTTTTTATTTTATCTACTCGTTAGCAACATTTTCGTTGCTGGTTTCAGTTTCGTTCGGGGCTTTTGTCCTCCGGCATTAGTTCTTTTGTTGAAACTTTTCCAGCTTTTCCTATACACAACAGAGCATCCTCTCCCTTCACTTTTGCTACTTCTTGTTGCTGTCTTCGTTTACACGGGCATTAATTTTTGCCTTCTATTTTTCCGTGTTTTTTTTTTTTTTTCTTGTGTTGTGTTGGTTCTGCAAAGTCTTTGGAAAAGTTTGCGGCTTAAAGTTGGGAGTTCTCGCATCTCACAGGGGGATTTCCTTTTTGCCGCCTGCTGGTGTTGACATGTGGAAATCTTTGGCAAAAAAGATAGCTATAGAAGGACTTCCTTTTGGTGCCATTTTCATGGTTAATTAATAATGCACCAAGCTTGCCACTCAGCCAAGTAGCAACTACGACTGCAACTGCCAACAGAATTTTTGCCACCACCTCGAAGAAAGTTTCCTTGGGCTGCAATTAAAACCGCAACTCTTGAAATGCCGACAAATTCCCTTTTCAACTCGCCAAAAAGGAAAACTCGAAACTTTTCCCTCCCCCCATTTCCGCTCTGCTTCGCATTTTTATTGGCCCCCCAAAAAACAAACAAACATTTCTCGATTTGGCCTTATATGTAACGAACATTTCTTGTTGCTATTGCGGTTTCTTAACAAGGGTGATTCTTGGCAAGTCGTTAATAATTGGCGATCCAACCCACCCTGAAATAAAGTTTCCTTACCTACAATTTGATTTTGCCAGTTGTAAGTGAGTCAAGTTTATGTTTCTTTGGGATTAGCTATATGTGTTTTTTGTGGGTGGAATTTATTACCTTTTTAAAAGGATTATCATGTGAATAAGGGGTTAAAAAAACAGCTATATTAAAATAATGATGGAGTAGAGAAGAGAAGAGATTATGTCTATGATACTTACAAACCAAGTTTGTATTCAAAATCTAGACACTGTTAGAGTTTTATAACAAGGCAATTTTTATGTAATATTATTATTAATAATTTAGATATTTATTTCCTTATATCTACCTTATTTATTATATTTTTCACAATACCAATATGTTAATGTAAATGTTCTGGCCATTAACCGCTTAAAATAATAATTAAATCAAATGAATTTAAAAAATGATAACAATTTATGGTCCTTCGAGCCGGATCTATTCCTTTTCCCTGCGTAATATTTTCTGAAACAGCTTTGAAGCATTTCCATTAAATCTACTGTTATATTCAGTTAAATCCAAGTATTCAAAAAATATACAGAAAAATATTAAAAGCAAATTAGTATTATAACGTATATACTTTGCACAAATAATTTCAAACTCTTCGCTTGTTGCTTCACCATATAGAGCATGTAACTTTACCACATGAAGGCAGAGTTCTATAGTTACTGACTTGTGGCAGAAATTACTTTAGCATAAAACAAAAAATTTTTTAGATAAGGCATGTGGAATTGAATTTAAATAACCACAAAACTGTTATTGACTATCTCCAAGAATATAACAATTTTCCAAGTTGAATTTTCCTAGATATTTCCCTAGACCCATAGAAGTTTCTTCGCCGCAACAACAATAAAGAGCAGAGTAAAACTGAAAATGACTAACAACTAGTAACAATAAAAATATATATATATGTATAAAAAAAAGAAAAACTGCAACAAAAGCTACGCTCCACAGAACAGCTGCAGTCGACGCTGACGTTGGCAGAGGCGGCGACTGAGGAGCGACCGGCGAAATATTTGCAACGAACCGGCAATAGAAAGAGACCGAAGAAACGCAGACAGAAAGAGACGCAATGACGGGGAGACAGACAAAACACAAGAGCGCAATGCAACTTGCCTGGCAACTTTACACGAAGAAAAAATGTATATGTTGTGTCCGTTTTTAATTTTAAATATTTTTAAAGACATTTTACCTCTAAATTGTTTGAAAAATCTTTATAAAAAATATATATAATTAGCTTTTTAATCGGTTTTAACTCTATAAATTAACTTAAAGTAATTAATGCAACAGTTTTCATAACTAATATAAAGTTTTTATTTAGATTAGTCGTAATTAGTCACGCAACTTATAAAATTCTATTCTTTAAATTATAAATCGTTTATCATTGCTAAACATTTTTAATTATTCCCTTTAGTTAAAATTAATACTAATTATAAATACCATAAATATAGAGTTTTCCTTGGCTTTAATATTATCCTTCATTCTCAATAATTCCTCACATAACAGATAAATTTTTAATACAAACACTTAGTAAGCCAGATAATTTTCCATATTGCTATATTTTATTCACGGTGCATAACATCTGCTTTTGTCTAGCCAAGGGAAACCTGCTGGTTTTCCTTTCCCCTAGCGCCGCATTTCCCCTTTACTTTATCCCCTAGTGCACCTTTGGCTCCACTAGAGTTGCATTCGAGAGAGCGGCAAACGATAACAGTAAAAAAAGACGGGCAGACGACACATAAACAACAGGTTGGAACGACTATACAATACCCAGGTACAAGAAATTTATTGAAAAGGTAATTTCATAGTAAATGATTAACTTAAATAATGTGTTTCGAAGCCAAAAATTATTCAAGATCAAGGGGGAGATATATCTTATAATTTCCAGAATTATAAAATCATTTATTAAAGGATAAATTTTTAGCAGGAACTTTATTAGTCAGTTTAAATTAAAGATAAAGAAATGATCCCTAGACTGTTAAAAACTATAGCATACTTTTTGACACAACAATTTGTAATTTTCAAATAAAAAGGGTTGCATTGACTTTATATTGCTTATACTATCTGAAAACTCTGAGAAAAGCGAAGAAAATAAATCACTAGATGCATTGAAAATATTTATAATTGATTTTAATGATTACCTCAAGACATTCTTCTAATATTACTTAAGTTAAACTGCATTTCTGGATAAAAAAAAACCAAGTTATATTTCTCAAACTTAAAAAAAATTACCTATTATATTAAAAGTCCCATTATACCCTAGATCAATGGGAGTTACGGGGTAATATATATAAAAGCTAGGCAAAGTCCCGACCGACTCACATGCAACGCCCGCAGCGGCAGCGACGCCGCCGAGAGAGTAACTGCGACGCCGACGGCGGCAGAGACTCGACTTCAGATTCAGATTCGGATTCGGATTGAGAGTCTAGAGCCCCGGCACGTTCGGCAATTAGTTGAACTTCGTTGCTCGGGCCGACGAGACGAAAACACGAATCCAAACTGGAGAAAACCCCAACAAAAAAACACCGAGACACGGCAAACATCCATCATAAAAAAGAAAAATAATAACAAACAACAAACTGCAACGGGCGCGCGCTTAAAAAAATACTAGACAAACTTTTGCCAGTGCAAAATTCATAACAATTTGTTTAAAAAATATCCATATTATATATATATATCAGCAAGCGGGGGTAAAAAGTGAATTGAACTTTGGTAACTTTGAACTTTGATTTCAATGCAACATCAGCAGCAGCAGCAGCAACTGTTATAATGAATGGCAACCGGCAATGTCTGGCTTTAACCCCCTCATCCCCATCATACCCCACTCTTCCCCTTAATTCCTCCCACTTTTCACCCAAAAACAACCCCCTCGACGACGCCCCTGCTGCTCTGCCAGCGTCGACGTCGCCTTCAGCGTCTCCGACAAATTTATCGATTTTTTCAGCCGCCACATTTGTTTGCACTTGCGTTTTGCTGTTGGCTGTTTGCTCTGTTTTTTCCCCTCTTCCGGCATCCCTTAATGCATAAATATTTCCAATATAGTTTAATTGCATCCAAAGAAATCGAAATTGTTGTTTATATAAATATAAAAGGCATTTTTAAAGCTTCCTTTTGTGGGTGCGTGTGTGCGCTACGGTTGTGTTTTTGTGTGCAAGTGTGAGCTTGTCTGCCAGGCTTGCCACCTTTTCTGAAATTAAACAAAAAAAAAATTACAAAAAATTATAAAAGCAAGGAAAACTTATTTTTTGGAGCCACTCCCTAACAACAAAAAAGGAGAAAAAATATAAACAAGTTGAGTCAACTTACAGCGAATTAAAAACACCGAAAAAATAATAGTTTGAAAAGGTAAATAATTATTTTTCATTTTACTGTGTGGTAATTTTAACATCTAATACAACATCTAATAGATACTATAAAGCACTTAAATAAAGATTGTATGCCTAAATTTTAGGTTGGGAATTATAAGTACTTTTGAGAAGTCTATCTAATAGATATATTCACACCACTTCCCTCATTAAATAAGATAGGACACTTACTTCGGGAGCAGAAATTTATATACCCTGTGGTTTGCAAACAAATTATGTGATCAAAACTGAAATCGATCATAAATAATCTAAAAATATTCGAATTCTTTAAATCCATATTTATCAATATTTTTATTCGACCATTATTTCGAAAATCAAAGTTTAAAAAACGCCTAACTAAGTCAAAAAAGCATTAATTTGAATTCGGAAATCGTCTTTATGTTAGTTCTTGCTAGGTTAATAAATCTGCATACTCAATTTAAAATTAAAAAAAAATTAAACTTTTTATAGATTTTTCAAATTGTACAATTTTGAAAAATTTTTAATATTTTTTTATTCTCCCTGAGATAGCTAGATTGACTCGGCTTTTGCTGCTGATCAATAATATATATAAATTATAGGGTCGGAAATTAGTTCTTCACTGTGTTACAAGCTTTTGACTAAAATTAAATATCCAACATGTGCTTCAAAATTTAAAAATATTTTTATAAATGAATAAAATGGTTATATGCTAGAATCAATGCTTAAAAAGTAAGATATAAAATTCATATATTTTTTATATAATTTCCGATTATTCGACTGCAGAATCACTGCAACAGTTTGATGAGGAAGTGCCACCGCCAACGCGAACACCATGCCCCAATCTAATGCCACCACCCCAGCCCCCCAAACCCCTCGCTTTTCTAATGCCATCCCCCTTACCATTTCCCATCGTCATTATCGCCGCTGTCAGCGTCATTGCCATCGCCTACACTCTACTCCACTCTCCCTTGGCATGTCAGCGCCTTTTTGGCGGGGGCGTTGTGGGCGTGGCGCTCGGCAGGGGCGGAGGTATAAGGGGGGACTCTTTTCGGGGCTTGCCAGGAAGTTGCGCTAATTTTGAGCGGAAGTTTATTGCCAGCTTCATAATTTGTCTGTCGCTGCTGGTTCCCTTTCTTCCCCCCTTTTTTATCACTCGCTGCTGCTGCTGGGTGGTTCTACTTTGATGGCAATTACTGTACGTGGAGAAAGCGTTCGTTCTGGCTAAAATTAAATTCTGGCTGCCTAATCCCATTAAATATCTCGTGAATTGCGCTAATCAAGTTGTTAATTTAATGTTTGCTAAATTTTTAATTGAATTATGAATAAATGAAATTTCATTTCTAGCCCCCCTCCTAGAAGACTCCAACTGCTGCCTTCTCCACTTCGACTTGACTTCATCTTCGTTGTTGTTTGTCTTTGTCGAGTTGGTTAATTAAAATAAATTACATGCTGAAAATTGTAGGAAAACCACTTCTCTGTGTAAAATTGGAACAGCGGGAATTCGCGAAGTGGTGGGGTAAGGGAGTGGAAATTGTTAACTAACTAAAGTTGGGAAAATTTTTGGCTAACGAATGCTGCTGCTGTAAGTTAGTTCAGTCCTAGGGCAATGTCCAGGCAAAGCTACTGCTGATGAGTTGACAAAGGCAACACAACCGCAGAAATATTTTTGCCAATTTTTGTGAGACAAAATGAATGCAGAAAAGCGGAAGTTGTTATCTTTAAAATGTCTGAGAAAATTGTAAAGGGTTATTTTATCTTTATTTTAAGAGTTTTCCAGCAGGAGTTTATTTTATTTTATTTTTTGTAATATCTCAAATGTTTTCATGAAGCGAATATCTCTTTGCAAGTTCTAACCATTAAAGTATAAATTGGTTTTTATAAATGCTTTGTTTGCTTTGCTTTGCAAACTTTGAAATATGTAAATGTAATTTTATCACAATAGGTTCGTGTCAATTGTAATGGTTTAATTTTGTCACTAACTTTTACTAACTTTTTAGAAAAGTTGTAAGCTTTTAATGGCTTTAATTTCTATTGCTTATTTTATTACCAGGTTGGGCTATTTTTATATTGCGTGTGACTAATAAATTGGAAAATATGAAGGCAAATATTTTCAATTTATAAGTCAGTCCATATATATTGCATATAAGTTTCTTTAAGTTTTTATTTTTTCTAACATAATTGCTGTTCTGCTGTCTTTAAATTACTGCTTATTTATTATATTTGTTTGCCGTATATATTGCCAGGAGTAAGATAATAAATTAAGGTAAATTCAGAGTATTATTTAGTTTCTTTATACTATATGTAACCATATAATAAACATATTATATGGACTATATACATCCTATTCACAATATACACTCTACTACCCTCTCCTTAATAATCACAGTCATATTTTCTTTAATTACTGTTCTATGCCCTTTTAATCCTGCAGTTCCTTTCTACTTAACACTGTGATAGTCCTCCTAATATGTTCTTCCTACTGTTGCTTTCGTTCCTGTCTATCCTATTGTCTCCTTAATATAGACTGTATACTCCTTGTTCACCATATACACTCTACTGTTCCTATCTACTCGCTCGCTAATAAGCACACTCATACGCCCCGTGGTGCCACAACAACTTCGGCAAAGGCAAACGTTAGATGTCTGCAATTTCGATGACTTTGGCAGCAAGTTTTTGTCGCCTATACGGTCCAATGGACCGACTGTGTCTATATAACCATATAGCCATGGATATAGCAACAGTGTTGTTGTTGCAGTTGCAGCGACATCTGCAACAGTCTGCAGATTGCTAATGGCCATTGTTAGGGAATCTTGTTTTGCGGCGGGTATCGAAGGCAGAGGCAAAAAGAGAACATGTTCCAGCAAAAGTGAAGAAACTGAGTGACAAGGAAAGAAGAACGCGATAGAGATGGATATATAGGAGAGAGAAGAGAGATATGTAGCACATTCCTACACTGTGATAAGAGTATAGCAAATACATAATAAATGCATTATAATATAGAGCCAAAGGAAAATGTTTAAATATTTACACATATTCATGATCAGGATCACCAGGCGAGTAGATTTAGCAAAGTCTGTCTGTGAAGAATTCCTACATTTTCACAACCTATATAACTACCAAATTCCCTAACAGAATCCATTAATAATATTACAATTGATGCTTAATTTTTATTCTCAGTGCATGCCTCAGTTCAAGACCCAGCTTCAATGTTGTTGAACCGTTAGAAAAGTCTTTGCTTCGCGTCATTGAAAGAGGTTCTGGCTCTCGCGCGCTTTTCCTCTACAACTTGTAACTAGCTTTTTTTTCTCTTCTTCTTCGCCCCTCTGAATTTTCACTTTTCTGCTCAGAGTTTTTTTTCCTGCGCTTTTCTTTGGCGTTGTTCCGTTTGCCGTTGTCCAACATCGTCTAATGCATCCGCTTAGCCTCGCCTCGTTCTCTGAATGGAATGGCTAAGCCAACGCCAAAGCCAAAGCCAGTTAACGCCAAGCTGACTTGGCCCAAAGAGAGAAGGAGAGCGAGGGGGGAGAGGGGAGGAAAATGCGTTTAGAGCTTGACAGTCAATGCACCTGCTCACGGACTTTCCTTTGTCCGCATCTCCCGCCCGCTCTGTCATTGTCTGGTAGTTTATCGCCGTTCTCTCTCTGCAGCTCCTTCTCCGTTTCCTATCTGTTTTCCTCTATTTTTTTTTTTGCACTTTATTTTCCAGCTGATTTCCATTTAATTGATTTCACATTCCATAAGCGTGATTCATTTTGAAGTTATTTCTTATTTAAAACTGATGGTTTGCCATTTTGTTTGAATTGAATCTCAGCTGGAGCTTAGACATATGACCCTTAGAAGTTGGAGAAGTTTTGGGAATTGATAGATCTTGCTTTGTAAATTTAAGTAAATACATTTCAACCTTGAAATTGTTAGAGTTTAACTTTAAGTGACATAGATTATTAGCTGATAATTGGGGTGTCAGGGAATGTAAGTCGACCAAACAATCATTTCGACAGCTTTTTACAAAGCTATCACGCCACATTTGGGAAAATATTAGTTAGTATGACATATGAAGTACATTTTTGCCATATATAAAAAATATATTTAACACGCTAGCTCTGCTAGACACTCACTTTAAATACTTTTTTTTAATTCTTTCCTTTCCCTAAATTTTCTCTCCTTAAATTTCATTCTTTCCTTCAAATTTCTTTAAATTTACAAATTCAACTGAAATTTTCAGCGAATTTTCGTTTTTCCCTTTTACAAGGCTAATTACTCCTTTAATAACCACCCACCAGACGCATACTACAACGAATTTAATGCATTTATGAACCACCAATACACCCCCTGATCTCTCCCTTTTGTCCAACATAATTATGACCATAATAACCCCCATCAATTTCCGTTATAATCGGCATGCATCCAAGCGAACATCAAGCCACTTATTCCATTGTCACCTTATCCCCACATGGTAAATGTTTATTATGCCCTTTTTATATTCGCTTTGTGGGCATTTTGGGCGGCCAATTTTCGGGCAGAGGGAGAAAGTTAACGAACCATAAATCACGGGCACGATCAATGTCCGTATCTATCTGTCTATATATATATTTTTTTATTCCTATATCCATATGCCATGTCTTCGATGCATTCCATGCTGATACAATGACATCAATTACACGCCATAACATTTTGCATGCGCGCAGTTTTGCGAAAGTGCAGGCATCTCTCTCTTTAAACACAGAACAAAATAAAGGTATACTTAGGAGAAAAGATATCAGAATAATAAAGACATTTTATTTAGATACAGCTGTGGAAAGGTGATATGTTTTAGTAAATAGCTTAGACTCTTTTCCTACATATTAAAATGTCCCTCAACAAACAGTTTATTAATAAAAAAAATTCAGTATTTTATTTATTCAAAATATGATTTTCTGTTCTTTGAAAATTTTATTATGAATCTTGTTTTTTTGCCATAAAATATCTATGGATTTTAGTCTCTTTTAAAAATGCTTAACAGTATTCTAAGAAAAATGTAAGGTAATGAATTCCGTGTAACATTGTTAATTTCCAATCTTCCTAGGATTAGTTTGTTTGGTTTATTTGGATAGTACAATTTTACGTGTCATAATATATTTATAGTTCATAGATCCTTTTAAAAGGAGTCTAAAAGTTTCCCAGGAAATTCAATATATTTAATTTTGTACCTATAAAATTTCAAGATCATTATAAAAACAATCACAATTGTTTTTCGTGTATTTAGGACCTCCCTAAGATTTGTTTCCTTCCTAATAAAATTTCCTGTAAATCTGGTTTTCTGCTAAGAAATTTCTAGAGCTTGAAATTCCTTTTAAAATATGTCTAAAATGATTTTAAATATCGTATTTCTTACCTTAAAAATGCGAATACTATTTTTTCTGTGTAAATACACTCTCCCTTATATTGGTTTCCTTATTAGTAAAATGTCCTGTAAATTTGGTTTCCTTTTAAGAAATCCCTAGAGTTATAGATGAACTATATGCATGTTCGAGAAAATTTCAAAACCATAACAAAAACTATAACAACTATTTTTCTCTATCTGCATTGGGTTTCCCTGTGGGCAGCAAACGATTAGGGCAGATAGGGACCTCCCTCCACTTAGCGCCAAACGACCGAAAATGGCCAGGGGAACGGAACTGAATAGAACGGAAAATACAGTTATTTAAGGCCTAAAACAATTGCATGCCTCGATGGCTTTTCGGTCGATTCTGGTTTTCGGGCCCCCGGACCATCCATCTCTCCGCCTCTGTGGATGCAATCGCAAGGCCTTTCCTCTGCGCCCCCCTGTTCGGGGCCACCCACCCACTTGCAGACTGTTTAAATAGACAACCGTCTGTGTCTGTGTCTGGGTTTGAGTCGGACTTTTCAGTCTGGCCGTGCTTTAATGCGTTGCCTCTTCCCTGCCCCTGCCCCTGCCCTGCCTGATTTTTCCGCTGCCTCCCCCCTCGCCTTTTGGAGCTAGAAAAAGCACACTTGAAATGCTTTTTCCAAGCGCATTTTCATTTATTTTATTGCAGGTTTTTTTGCCTTTGTTTTTGTTTTTGTTGCTCTGTTACTGAGAGCGGGGCCTCTGCAGCGATATGCAATTTGTTTTATACGCTCATTGCCTGCACCCCAGTAACCCCCTTGGAACCGGCACCCGGGTCTTGTCTCCGTCCCTGTCTGGCCATCTAAGTTGCCTATCTATTGAGCGCCGACTATCTATCTTTCTCTCCTTTCTTTATATGCCGTGCACGAGGTAGGGGCTTAGAGAAAAAAGGGGTATATTAGTTGGCAAATGGCACAAGGTTTTGTTTTATTTGAAGAAACATTTTTGGAAATCAATCAAGGCCTTAGTTTTTAAATTAAATTTCAAATTTATTTTCACAAAAAATTCGATTGAAATGCACTTGATTTTAAATTTGGAAATAAAGGATTTTATTTTTAAATCAATATTTCCCAATATGTTCAAGAAAAAATGAACTTAAAATTCACTAGAAATTCCCCTAAAATTCATTTGAAATTCACTTGAACTTCATTTGAAACCTACTTCAAATTCATTTGCAATTCATTTGCAGTTCACTTGAATTTCACTAGAAATTCGTTTGAAATGCATTTGAAATTTATCTGAAATTCATTTGAAATTATCTTGAAATTCATTTGAAATTCACTTGAAATTCACTTGAAATTCATTTGAAACGGAATAAAAATTCATTTGAAATTCATTAGTAGCTTATTTTAAGTTCACTTGAAATTCACTTAATATTAACTTGCAATGCACTTGAAATTTATCTGAAATTTTCTACAAATTCACTTGAAACTCCATGAAATTAACTGAAAATTTACTTGAATAGAATTAATTTTAGATTGACTCTAAAAATAATAATAATTTGGCACAGACTGTGGTTTCAGAAAAATAGAATTGGATATTTTTTAGGCGCATTTTTACTAGTTTTACAAATTCCAATGATCTCAGCAGGTCCTTAAATTATTATTAGGAATATGATATCCTAGAACTTCATAGAGATATTTTAAAGAGTTCCCCAATTTGTTATTATCCATATCCATTTTTCATTTATAAGAAAAGAGGTATATTTTAGGCTTTTTATATTTTTCTGTAATAAACAGAGTACCAACCGTTCGATTCGTTTGAATCTTGTTCCTGTCTGCGTGCTGCATGTGCCACTTGCACGTCTCCGAGCCTCAGCGTTTTAAATTAAAGCCTGAAGAGGCGCAGCAACTGCGACTGCAACTGAAACTGCAACTTCTATGAACTCAGAGCCACAACTCCACTCCACTCTACTCGGCTTGACTCGACTCGCCAAAGCAAAACTCGTCTGCGGAATGAGACTTAACAAGTGGAAAAGTCTAAAACCGCAATCAAGTGGCAAACAAACCAATATACATATATATATATATATAGACATAGGTATATACAAGATACTTTTGTATTATAGAGAATTTAGTTTTATTTTTAGAAATTGCCAATCAAACATAAACCAATCAAATAGAGTGGGAGATGGCTTGTTACCTTGATGGATTTCAGGCCGTTGCAGGTTGTTGTTTTTGGCCACGCCCTGCGGCAGCGGCATGTCTGCTCGCAAGTTGGTCAAGTTTTTGGCCAACTTGTCGTCGTCCGTTGGTTGGCGGTTGACTTGTTGGCCCATTTGGCATTGTTTTGGCTTCAACATTGGTCGTCTAGCAATGACATTCCTCAAATGCCTGGCACGCCCTTTTTCTTGTTCTTTTGTTGCAATTTGCATGCAAGTTTGAATTTTCACACTTTTTCTTTTGATTAAAATATTTTGTATATTCTTTTCTTTGGTTTGCTTGCGGCAATCATTATTTTTTTGTGGTTCATATTTTATCAACATTATAAAAGCACTCGTTTTGGTTTATGATATATTCATGGTATTCTTTTTACACATTATGGAATTTTATATATTCGATTTACCATGCATTAAATATTTCTGCGAACATCATTAAAATTTTTGCGCAATTTTTTATGCATGTACATACATTTATGCACATCAATTGCCATTTTGCGGTGAAAAAAAAGGGAAGATATAAAAAAGTATTTTGGTTTTTCCCCCCTATTCTACCTATGTATATTGTGCTCTTAAATATTTGCA
Organism: Drosophila bunnanda; assembly: GCA_035046265.1. Taxonomy (NCBI): domain Eukaryota; kingdom Metazoa; phylum Arthropoda; class Insecta; order Diptera; family Drosophilidae; genus Drosophila; species Drosophila bunnanda. The sequence goes on from JAWNOB010000075.1 coordinate 15,490,419, forward strand.
TATTTTTCATTTATTTGGAATTCTTTTTTGTTTGTGTAATTGCCCGGCAGGAAATGGGCATAAAGAAATTATATATACTGCATATATATATATATTGAATTTTTTATGCAAACATAAATCATAGGGAAATGTAAGATGTGACATTGATATGGATGCGTATAGTATTTACAACATTTTGAAATGGAATTTCAGAGTTCCGTTCTGGATTAGTGGATCATTTTGATAAATGGTTACAGATAAAAGCTAATAAAAAATTGATTTAAAACAGATGGAACGGATTTAAGAGCTTCAAGGACAAATAAATCAAAGTAATATCTCAAATTGAGCCGGGATTTCAAGGGATTTAAGTTACATTTATGCTTAGATTAAATAGTTTTACCTTCAATTAAATACAATTTAAGTTTTTAGTTAATTCAAAGCTAGTTAAAGGAGTCAAAAGGTATTTAATTTAATTTGCTTGCATAAAACTAAATTCAAAGCCACATTTTGGGGCATTACTCATACGCCGCGTGGTACGCCTTTGAGTGAATGAGAATCAGGGAAATGCAAATGAAAACCGAGGGAGAAAAATGTTAATTAACTGTACTCGTCGTGTGCTTTTTATTAAATAATCTTAAATAGAATTACGTGACTTTGCTGCGCTTTGCCAGACACTTAATTATATGTTGGAAGACGCGCTACACACAGGCACAGGTGTGCACATACATGCCACATACATAGATAAACACACACCTTCAGGTTCCATGTCCAAGTGGTTTCCGAGGTTGTTCTTTGGGGTTTCTTTTTCGGAACGGGAATGTGAATAGGGGTCCGGGTGCGGGTGTGGAAAAGAGCTTAGCTGTTTTCCTTTTATTATTTGCTTACATTTTCCTTTATTTCATTTGGCTTTACTTGGGTGTGTGTGTGTGTGTGAGTTTTCTGGCTCCATCCACACACCCCTAATCGCCCTTGTGTTGATTTTTATTTCATTTTCAGCCTTTCTTTCGCTGGAGGTTAAGTATCTGTTTACATTTCTTTCTACACCTTATTCATTAAGTGCGCTGTGCGTGTGCGAATGTATCTGTGTATCTGTGAGTGCCTGTTTATCTTTGTATCTTTGTGGCCTGCAGTACATTTATATATTTTATTAGTCTGCCTTCGTGCGGAGTCAGCTGCCACTCACAGATTTAGTTCAGCAAATTCTCGGTCATTCTCATGATAGACTTCACATACTCTGATGGAAGTTGGAGGATTTTGATTTAAGGTTTGCCAAATTAACAAAAAATGTGCAGAAATATTATTGTTTTATGTATTAATTTGAAAGATTAATTTGAACGAAAAAATAAGCTTATAACTGAATAGATCTCTGTACAAAAAAATGCATTTTAAACGATTCAAAATGTTACTGATGTATATTTGCATATTTAATAAACTTAATGGGCTTAGGCTTTTCTTACAGATTTTTTTTTATATATTAATTTTTATTAAAAATGATTGCTTTCGTCAAAATGAATATTTTAATATTTTAGAAGCTTCAATAGACCATTTTTTTTTATAAATTCTTAGTTTTATTCAAAATAATTGCTTTCGCTAAATAATAATTATAAATAAAATTCCAACTGATTAAAAATAAATATTTTCTTATGGAATAAGCCAAGGTTCTATCTAATTTTCACTGAACTCTTATAAAATTCAATCAAATGTATTGCTAAATATTTATGTCTTTATTTGTCTACCAGCTTTTCTTTGTGCTGGATTTTTGGCAACTTTTCCTATGTGGGGTAAAGACTATATAGATTTCATCTTTTGCAATAAGAGAGCATTTACCATTCGTTTTCCAACCGATAATTTTCCCCAATTGTTTTCCTTCTCCTTGACTTTTATTATGCGCTTGCAACAATTTGGTTTAATAGAAATTTTTGCTTTATATCGGGGGGGTATTTTCTTTTTTCTGTTTTTTTTTTTTTTTTTTTTTTTTTTGATTGGAATTGAATTCGGTTTCAGCTCATTCCGATTTCCTACGAAAATTTTCCGCCCACCGCTGAGCCAGCATTAAATTGGTGTGGCCAGAAGAAAATTGTTTAGCTTGGATTAGCTTTCGGGAGTCGCTGGGCTTCTGCGCGGGAGCTGCGTCCTTTTTGGCCTGGCCTCATAAAAAGTTCATTCGCCAAAATGGCCAAATGTTTACTGTGCCCCAATCTGGGCAGCCCCTCCACCTGCCACGCCCCCCTTTGATTCAACTCGCATGTGAAATGTTTTCGTGCCCCTGCGGTTGTTGCCCTCTCCCCCCGTACCAATCCTCCTCCTCCTCTGGCCAATTGTTGTTTATATATTTTTTGGCTTATTTTTATTGGCTGTTTCTCTGCTCTTCTGCTGGCATTGTTTCGATTCTGGTCTTCATTTTTCTGTGTGCGCTTTTCTTTTTTTGCTAACTCTCCTCTCGAGTTGATTGCCTGGCTGCCTGGCTCCTTGTCGGGAAATTGATTTGCATTTGTTTGTGGGGTGGGTTGTGGGGTTGGGAAATTGCAGAGATCTTTCGATAATTGAAAATTGTATTTCGCACGATTGGGGGTCAAAGGTCAGCAGGAAAAGCACTTTACTGACCATGAGCTCACACCTACACAAAGGAAAATAATGCAAGAATTGAGATATTTTGTATTATTTTGAAGTTTTTGGAATGTATTTGTTAAGAATGAAGTAAAAGTCTTTAAATATAAATGTTAAGTGAGTTAGGAAAGTAGTATTTTATTCATTATTATGATGATTATGCTCAAGGGAGATGCCTTTTTCTGTGTTTAATATATAGATTTTGAGTTAAAGCCTAGCTTTTGGACCTGATCATCTTCCTAATTCTCATAAAATATTTAACAACAATTTAAAAGCTTTTCCAAACTTTTACAAATTATTTTCCTCTCTGCACCTTCACCATAAAGAGTTTTCAAGTTAATTCACACATCAGCCTTTTCCAGGTACACATACGTTCTTTTTCCTGCTTCGATTTCTGTTGCTGTCCATTTGCCATCCCTCCCTGTGGCCATTACAAACCTAATGGCAAAACTTCTGGCCGCTGGCCGCTGTCCGCTGTCCGCCATCATGATGAGGTCACCATCTGCATCTCCTCCGTTTGGTGGAAAAGTTGGAAAAAAATCCTGAACAGGACAGAGTCAGGAGCCAACAACATCCGCCCAACAACTCCCCGCAAAGCCAGCTCCGCTTTTTATTCAGTCCTCTGCAAATAGGAGAAAGCAGTTGCAGTTTGCAGTTGCCGAGTGGAAAATTTAATTACATGCAAATACCGTTAACTGTGTAGGGACAGTGGATTGTGGGTAGCATTTTTATTTTCATTTCATTTTTCTCCCATTTTTTTTGTGTAAGGAAAACGCTTCTAGATTCTATGGCTAACATGGCAGAAGACTCTGCGGGTATGATGCCATGGCCAAAGGACAATCGTCTGACGGTTACTTGTTATTGTTGCCAGTGAAGTGGTGGCGGGTGGAAAATACAAATAAAAAATAGAAGACGAGCAAAAAGGAGTTTTCTTTTAGCTGCAATTGCAGTTGTTGTGGCGGCGATACGATGCTCCCCACATGCAAACACCGCCAAACACAGACACATATGCAAATCCTTCTCATAAAGCTCGTTATTATTCCTGTTTTGTTTTTCCACTTTTTTTTATATATATATGTTTTTTCTCGCATATATACTTTTTTCCTTTATCTATGCAACTCTTTGGGATATTTGTTTTATGCCCGCCAGCAGGTTTAAAGCAAATATTTGCATATTAGCTGGATTTTCAGCCACAATCCCCCCTCCTCCAGACTGGAAAACAAAGTTTAATGGGAAACGGGGTGGAAACAACAATGGTTTTGTTTCAGTTTTAAATCAAAACAAACTAGAATTTATTGCATAAGAACGCAATCTATTTAAAATGTATTATGCCTCCAGGCGGCCTGCTATCTAATGGGGCATGATGCTATTGTTTTTCACTCGTTTCAGGTCCATATATTTAATGGTTTTTTTTATTTTTTACGTTCACTACTCTTTCAAGGATGTTAAGAGCAAACAAAAAATGGCATAACAAAGGAATTTAAATGTGTTCTGCGCAATATTAATTGCAGTTTTACGAAATCACTTGCCACTGCAGAACAATATATTTTTAATGAAATTCGTGTAATGGAACTAATGTTTTATGCAAATTGCTTAAAGCATTTAAGTTCATTCATTCATTTTCCCTATTTGCTTGTGATTTGTTTTTCAAAATTAAGCATTTTTCCTATGCTTTTCGAGGATATTCAAGTTTTTCGGCCTGAAACTTTTCGCTTTGAATCGTTTGGAAAGTTTGTTGTTCCGTTCGGTTTCCATGTCTGCTCCTGTTGGTCGCTGTCAAAGTTGCTGCAGTTGCTGTGGGAATTACTTGGCTGCATGTTGCCATTGTTTACACATAGTTACTGTCGTTGTCAGTTAATGTAAATTTGGTTTTTACATTATTTGCGGTTCTGGTGTTTCGGTCTGAACTAAAATTTTTGCATGTTGTCAAGTTTAATTTTGAAAAGAGATTGGAATTTTCAATAAAAACGAGATATTGGTTAAAGTTGAGCATTTTTAAAGGTAGCGCCAACCGAGTGTTGCTCAACATATTTCTAGTACTTATTTCGATGTTGCGCAACATGTTGGCAATATTTATTCAGCATTATCTTGTGCCTTTCCCCCTGTTGGATTTAGGTTTTTTATAACTTTGAGCTTTATACATAGTGAATTATGGATTTGTTTGTTTTTTCATTTTTCCCAAAATTATATAGGGTATTTAACAACTTTCACATTTGACTATAGCTTTCCTAATTAATAAATATATACACTTTTTTCCTACATGTTAGATATTTTGTAAATTTTAAATTCATTAAATTTTATAATTCCTTTGTATTTTATTCGGACTTTCACATTTTTTTGCGATTATAGAATTTAGACTTGAGAATCTTCAGTGCATTCTAAGCAAAATTTATCTTTATTTGTATGTTGCATAACATGTTGCTAGCACAGTTTAACATTTATCAACATTTCCTACTGCTTTACCTTAGTTAATTTATTTTATTTTGTAATAAATTCGTTGAATTACATAAATTACTCTACTGTATTTGAATCCCTTCTTCCTATTGTATATAACTATAACATTAATATATATTTTAAATTAAACATAAATAAGAGCAATATAGTTTTAATCCTCTATATTTAAGAGGCACCAAAGTTATGCCAATCAATTAGTTCTCTCATATGGAAAGGCTCTTACGACGCCTGTGCTTTGACTTTGTGGCATGCCAAAAAAAGGTGGGAAAATTAACACGACGAAGCACTTAACAGGTGTAGGAACGGTGGGCTTTTTGGATCTACCCCATTTTTGCCATTTAGTGTTATTTACCTGGGCAGGTTTCTTGGGACGACAAGTCACGTCGAAAAGTGCACAAATTACCTGTGAGACGACGGGTGGCTGGAATATAAGTGCTGCTCCAGTTATGGCGATCAGTTTCCACCCGCCCACTTTTCCCCCAAACCAAGGCCTAGTAATGGGGGGAAAATCAGCACCGCCTCTTTTTGCGCAGCCTGACAATTAATCACTTTGTCATAGGCGTCTCTTGCTCCCTTCGATTTGTACACGAGGTGGGGGCCCTTCAATCATTAATTTATCATGTGCACTTAGCAGGAAAATTGCGACAAACCCACATTTTCCCCCTCCCACTCTCTCTCTCTGTGTGTGTGTGTGGCAGGTGCAGTGTCCTGTGTCCTATGTCCTGTGTCCACTGCCATACTTTGTTTGTTTATTTGCTTTTCCGTTGCTAGTAGGTTTCATTTTGTTTTTGCATAGTTCGGTTCGGTCGCCTGTCGCTGACACATGACGCCCCCGCGTGGGCATTGCGGGGGCATTGTGGGCGTGGCGGCCACAGTTTAATTACCACAGTCTGATGGGGGGGGGCGGCATATATATTCACATATATATATATATAAAAACTACAAATTAATTGCACCAGAAAGAGGCAGAGTGTGTGTGTGTCGCGATATTTACACGCAAAATTAAAAATTAATGCAATCAGCAAACAGCTAAGGAAAAAAAAGGTTCAAAGGCTCACAACAAAATTCATAAAATATACGTAATATTTTTATTATTTCACTTTGATTGTTCAGTTGATGAATTTTTAATTGTATTTGAGTGAATGCAATGTATTATAATAAATATGTGTAATATATGAAATGTATTGAAACAAAATAATAACTTTGATTTTTCTTTTTCTCCTTTTTTCATTGCAGGTAAGCTGAAAACTGCATTTTATTAATTACTAAAAAGGGTTTAAGGTAAAGCAAGAATTCCTAATGAAAGCCAAAGAGGAGAGCTTGCTGGTTCTATTTATTATATTATTATTAGGAATTGGAGGTAATTAAAGGGTAGATTACTGGGATGACAACAAAGCTTTACCAAAATTCTAAACAATTTTGTTAAACTATCTAAGAGCTTCAGTTAAAGGCCTCTCAGTTTATATAACTTCTTTCTAGTGATAGACTAAGATAAAATTCTATAAATTTAGATCGAGTTACCTATAATTTTCGCACTTTAAGTTCAAAGTACAACCTTAATCCGGTTTGCCAGCTGAAAACCATTTAACTCCAACCTGTCGTCTCTATTATCTCCCAGCGACAGCCAAGACCACAATGTCAGTCCTGTTCGTTCCTGGCTTGCCTTCTTTCGCTGATGTCGAAAAATGCAATTTTTAAATTTCCATTAATTTCGCGCTGTCGACTTTCGTGAAATGTTGTCGCTGGGAGAGAATTCAAAAAGCGTTCAGAAAATACAGACAGAGATGTCTCTTCCGAATGCAGCAGCAACAACAATGTTGTCAGCCATGCAAATAAGCACACATACACACTCACACTCAGGTGAAATACAGGTGAGATGGCGATGCTGATGGTGTGCCGCCAGGTAACCTGCTGTCTAAGTGACTGATGCCACTGTCGTCCTGAGTGTCCTCAGTGCGCGAGTGTGTGCGAGTGTGTGTATTCCGGGAAAAGGAAGCCTCCGGGCTGGCAGAAGCTACCTTCTGCACCGTTTTTAATGACACAGACACACACACATGGACCGCCACGCCCATGTCGAGAGGTGGCAATAACATGGCGAGCCAGTAGCTCCAAGGAGCTGCTCGTCCTGTGACTATTTTAGCCCGAATCTCTTGCCTGTCGTTGCCTCGAACGCTGAACAAGCGACTTTACACCGACAACGTGACATTTAATTCAAAATGTTTTACGCGCCCTCTCGCACCAAGTTTTCCTCCTCTTGTCAAGCTTGTTACGAAAAAAGAAATAACAAAAAACCAGAGAGAGGATGGAAAACAATAGAGAGGGATAACAAGGCGAGACACATAGGGAAAATAGAATAGCTGACTTAAATGACGAATTAAAAGCATATAAGGCAGGATTTTTAAAAGCTTTTGAAAGAAATTTAAAGGTTTAATTTACATTTTATGATAAATATATATTTATTATGAGTTTTTTTAACTAAAATGGAATACAAAACTATTCCGAAAATGTATAGGGATATATAATACATTATTGAAATTACATACTTTATTGAATTTAAAATGCTATTAAATATATGAAGAAATTAATTTAAGTATTAATTTAATAAGCAATCAGTAAACTGAATCATAATTTGTTCATACACAATAGTATTTTAAATGATTCAGTGCTCATTGATTTTTAAATTAGTAATGAGTAATCTGAATAGTATAATGTGCCTTAATAAAGGACCTTTTTATATTTTTTTGGGATGAAAAACAAATATAATATCAAGCTGAGTTACGCCATAAGGCACCTATTTTTAGATTATGCGAGGTAATTCAAATGTCAAATGCAAGGTCCTTCTAGATTTTGCTCTTAATCATTAAATAAATAGTATAATTTCCGTTCCCTTACAACCTATAATTTATAGTTACATAATTCATACATTTGGTTAATTAATTATGCGATCGCAGCCACATTTTCCTTTGATAAAAATACGCTTTAAAAGATGTGTGAAAAACTGCGGCCATAATTGCGCACAATCGGGAAAAACCAAGGTCCTTGCGGTTAGTCTTCGTCCTCGCCCTCGCCTCCTTCGACTTCTCCGCCACCACCGCCCTCCTCCTCTTCGACCATCTCCTCCGAGGAACTGATCTCCACAATGGGCTCAATTTCAGAGGCCAGATCCTCCTCAAAGTCACTGATCTCGCCCAACTCCTGCAGACACTTGTCGTAGTTCTCATCGAAGCGTATGGTCTCGTTGAGTGACCTAACCTCCACATCCTCGTCAGGGGGCAGCAAAGCTGGAGCTGTGCCCGGTGGACACTCGGTAATATTTCTTATTCTCAAAGTGTGAATGTGAAAGATGGCCGAACGATTGGACTCGAGGAGGATCTGATGAAAGACACTCAACAGACGATCCATGTTCCCGAACATGCGAACGCTGGCACTCTTGGGATCCTCGCCCTCCTCCAGCAAGCGACCCACGATATTGTGACGATAGGGATCCATTAGGTAGATAAAGTCCGACTTCTTCCACAGCGAGTACATTTGATTGTTGATCTGAAAGATGACGTAGTCGTTCTCATTGAGAGCCTTCTCCAGCATCAGATGGAAGTCATTGAACTTGTACATGGGCACACACTTCCACCAGCCCTCGTAGACATTGGGCTCGAGAAAGATTTCGGCCACAAACTGACCCATGCGAATCTGTCGCGGAAAATCATCGAGGTCCATGGGTTTGTTGATATTCGTGCAGGGCTCCCAGCAATTCTTGCACATATTGACGCCATAGCACATGACCTTGTCGTACATCTTCATGTCCCAGGTGGCGGGATGATCGATCTTGGAGGCCAGAGCAGTGGCCACTGCCACAGGCAGGGCACTGCGATTCCTCAGGGCGTCCTTGGAGTTTAGGGTGAGATGCAGATTCGACTTGACATATGCATAGTCCGAAGCAATCACATCATACTCGCTCATACGCATGCCATGCTCACGCTCCCAACTCTGACCCTGAGCGCCTGGCGTGGCCAGTCGGGTGACGAGTATCTCACGGATTGTGAACTTGTCATTCTTCTCCAGGTCACTCTCCTTCTTGATCAGCCAGATAACATTGTCCAGGGCCTTCATGGCCAATAGAACAGGATATCCTGCTTCCAGGCTGGGCTTCATGGTTTCCTTGTCCCGGCCGTTCAGATCCAAGACCATCCATACGCCGCGCTCCTTCCAGATTAGCAAATACCAGGTGGACGTGAAGAACACGCCATACTTGGACTTCTTGAAGAAGGCCCTCAGGATGCGCCGCAGATTGCGAATATTATTCGGATAACCATATATCTCAAAGGCCGCATCCAACTCCACGGCAAACTCGATCTCATTGATCTTGAATGACCGCGACACCCGCTGCTCATTCTCATCGTAGACATCGGGGTTCTCAATCGCATTGGGACTATCCATATTATCGGAATCGTTGAACAGGATCTGGCCATCATTCACCACCATGTCAATCATTTCCGGCACCCATTCGTCGCGACGCGTGTAGTAGGAATGGGCGAATCCCTTGAGATATCCCGCATATCGGACACTCTCCTGGTTTTGAATACCCGACCTGACGGGAGTAATTCCACTTACCACGCCCAGGGGATAACCCAGCGAACGGTCGATGTTATTGCGACGATTTCGGGCACACTCCTTGGGATCGAAGGGCCGCACGTAGGGCACATCGTGACCCCCGTAAATGAGACAGTTCTTGAATGAGCAGGGATCATCGGGCACCAATACTGTGTCCACCAGGCGAACCATTCTTTAAATACAGTTTTTGAATACTTTTAAGGTAAGATATATATATAGAAATAACTGAACATACGGTGTTGGATCAGGCGGACACAGCGGGACAGGCGGACAAGGTGGCGGACATGGTGGTGGACAGCAGGGGTCATCTTGCGCACAACGGCCAGGCATTTTCACAAAGATTTGGAAAAGAAAAACTCAAACTAATATCACCTTTATTCTATCACAAATAATTTGATGAATTCTGATGGGTTGTTTGTCGGTCAAGTCGTTGGCAGTTACTAATACAAATAGGTTACTTAGATTTCCAGGAAAGTGTTTGTGTATTGTTAGAAGACATAACATTTGGCACTGACTTGGATCATATATTTCATTACTTATAAAATTAACCATTAAATTGATTAAACATTGATAGGATCGTTAAATAGTTGGTTTCGTATATTTATATAATACCCTATAGTATAGTTTCATTAGTTTAATAAATCGATACTTATACTTGATAGGGGTTATTAAATAATATGTATTTTATGAGCTTTCCTAAATACACATCTTTTACTAAATTTAGTATACAAGTTTATATAATTACAATTGTGAAGATATATTTAAGGAAAGTGATCTTAGTTGGCGGTCTTTATTACTATTGTTGCCATTTCTTGGAAGAAGTATACTGTTTCAAATAGAAATATATCTACTTTTCTTGTACCCATTCATAATATTTTAACTTTACTCAGAAGCTTGTTACGCTGTGAAGGAGTCATTTCCGTCCGTATAAATCATATATATTCTTGATCAGCATTAACAACAGAATTGATCTAGGTACATCCAGAAAAAAAAAAATTCACAATATATTTAATTTTGTAAAATAGTAAAGTTACAAAAAAGATATATTAACTTAACAAAATCTAACAAAGAGACGCTTTCTGAATTCAATTTAATGCTTTGTTTGGCTTAGTTCATTTTATCGATAAATATTGATTAAAAAATGCAAATCATTAAAGCTTATTTATGATCAATTTCCCATACGATCCTACTAAATACATTTGCAAACGACAAGGGTATATAAACTTCGAAGTTAGTTTCCTTTAGTGTTTTATTTCTTCTGTTCAATGAATTCACTTAGCATTGCACTTAGCCAACCCTTCATTAGGTTGCTCATTTAATCAATTGACTCACCTGCTGACAGATTTGATTTGTCCTTTTTGCTGAAAGGAAACCGAGGGAAACACACTCGACTTTCATTACACAAATTGCGCTTTCGGATGGCGAACTTATGATAATTTTTATTGTGCACACGCCAAGTCATCGTCAGCGCTGGAAATCAGTTGAGGGCCATTTTTGGTTTTGGTTTCAGTGTGTCGGTTTTTGGTTTCCGTTTCCGCTTCGGTTTTTGTTTTTGCCTTTTACGATGGCCCCGGCAGTTAATTCCTTATCCGGCCAAGAGAGAGAGGGCGATGGAGAGACAGTTAACAGGCAACGGCTAAATGTAATTGGAAAGCTCATCAAGTGCTGTCGTTGTTGTGGCTTTGCCACTTGAGTGCGCCCCGGAAAAGTATGCAAAGAATTTGTGCTCTGCTGCTGCCATCAAGTTTGGTTTATTTTCCTGCTGCGCTGCTATTTTTTCCATGCGGTTTATTGAAAACGAGCGAAGCACCGTCAACGCAGCGTATACGTAATATTACGTATACGTAGCATCATCATCATCATCATCATCATGATCGTCATCATTGGGGGGTATCCATCGAAGAAGGAGTCACTCCTCTGCTTAGCTAAGCTCCTCTGATGGCATTTACGAGCCAGCCCTTTATTGTCCTTTTGTTTTTGGGTTTTCGTTGTCGAATTTATCCCATCCTTCCTGCCATTGTGGTATCCACGTAATTGGCTTACCAAGAGGGAGGGGATATATATATGCGAAAGAGAGCACTGCTATTAACAATTTTGTTGTGTGCAACGTTTTTATTTCGTGTCATCCAATCAGCAAGGATTCCCCTCTGAGCACATGCGAGATTGATTCCCCGAGCAGCCATCAAAGGGGATTCCTCTCCGACTTCCTTCTCTTTTTCTGAGATTTTTTTCCAGTTTTTTTTTCGGTTTGGACAGGGGACTTCCTTTCGATATCTACTTGGCAGTGCAATAAATTTAGCTGGAATCGTAAATTTTAAACACTTCATTAAACATACGAAAAGGAAACGAAATCGCTTAACGATTATCGCCTGGCCATCACCCACTCAGCGCACTTCTCTGGACCCATTACTGCCTATGAATGCACTCGAAAAAATTAGCTTAAACACAACGAAAATATCTATAGAGCTAATTTTAAAACCTTTCTCTAACCATTTGTTCTGTGTTCTTTGGCAAATGGACTTGGACTTGGAGTTGAACACATTTTCATTTTCCATTTTCGGTGCTGCAGCTCAGTCCTTTGGGGAAAACTCTTGTCAGTGCAGGCCAAGTGAACAGAAGGAACTCCACCGACTCCTCCAGCTAGGAAATCCCGCCACCATGATGACCACTGTGTATTGAAGCCGCCTTGAACCCGCTTTTCCGCTCTCTCACTTTTCCCTCATTCAGCTGCACAAACCCCCGGACTGTCGTCTGCCTCGGAGCTCAATAATGATTTCCATTGCGAATTATTTGCATTTCCCCAAACTCATTATGTTTGCATTGTGCAAAAATTCGCCTCGACGTTTGCCCCGACCATGGTACCTGCTGAATCTGTGTGTTCCTCGACTCTGGTCCCGCGAACTCCTCCATCTCCATCCCCATCTCCATTTGAATTTCGTCTGGCCTCCATCCGAAAATATTTCCAACAGCTTTGTTTGCTTTAGCGGTTTTTGGGTTCTTGGAATTTCGAATGGTTTTGCGCTAATGGAATTTCACTCGGGCTGATTGAGTTGTATTCCACAATTACCTTAAATTGAAGAGGTTTCTCTATTAGGGAAAGGGAATTTCTTTACAATATAATTCGATTATCAGCCTTTAAAAGTAATACAAATTTAAAAATTTTAATTCCAAAAGCGGATACATCATTTTATATCAAATACTGCAGCTTTACTTTATGTAATATTTACCTTTATTCTCCTCAACTATAACCTTTCTCTTTTATTACCCTGCTAATTCAATTAACTTTGTTTAAATTTTTAACCCCAACGGGTAGTAAAAAATATACATTCATGCAAAATATATGCCACTTTTTTCATGGTCAAAAATGTAATTAATTTCTTTTAATAAATAAAATCATGCTGGGCTACGGCATGCGGACAAGCATAAAATTGTTTGAAAAATCATATTTCCGGTGGTCCTTCGTTAACATCCTTCACCCTCGCCATTCCATTTCATTTCATTTCATTTCGTTTCGTTTCGTTTATTACATGTCAAGCGTCAATGAATGTCAGTTTGACAGTTCATAAGACAAATACGACAATACAGCAGCATCGGGGGGTTGGAAAATGGGGATAGTTTTGGGGTTTTTCCAGGAGGAGAACGGTGCCACGGACAGGTGCGTCTGGCTGTTCCGCTTCTTTTCTGCGGACATTAATGTGTCAGCGTGCAGCTTCTCGTCATCTCATGGCGCATGAGGGACGTGCTCAGGCACCACCTCAAACACCTATGTACATATATACTGTATATGTACATGTGATATATATTTATATATATCTAGATATGGCCACCCCCTACATTCCTGAATAATGTGTGTAAATGTGCCCCAAAAGATGCCGACGCCATCGTCCCGCTGTCTTTGGCAATTCTCGGCGAACGTGTAAGTAGCCGCTGGCAGAAAGGATATTCTGGGTTGGCCATGTGTAAGGATGTGCGAGATGCTGCAGCTGTCGTCGGAACATGACAACTTATTGGCATTTTGCTGCCAACTTTCCTGACAGTTTTGCTTCTAAGTTTAAGGCCTTAAACAATTTCTAGCTGCAAATTGAAAATCTGATAAAAAAAATAGGAGGTTTAGAAACGGGGGAAGATGGCTATCATTTTGGAAGATTGACAAACGTAGGCATTACACTTGAAATATTTTTCTTAAACAATAAACAAATTAATAAAAATCCAAGAAATTTACTAATGGATTTTATCGAAGCATAGAAATATTTAGTTGTTGTAATGATTTTTTTTTTTTGGTGACTTAAGTTAATTTATTATTTGTGAATAATTGGAAAAGAATGATTGCAATAATTAAACAACAGTTTTAGAAAGTTTTTACAAGAGTTCCGTATTTTAGCAACATTTTTACCAGATTTTAAAAATATTTCAACAACCTTTCGAGTTGGTTTCAACCAACAGTTCAACTTATTTTAATTAGACTTTAACAACAGTTTTACAAAATGTCTACAAAAGATCTACAATACTAACAACATTCCAACAACAGTTGTCCCACATTTTAACCATTATTCAACAACATTATAAGCTCTCTTTAAATATATTTCTCAAATAGCTTAACAACAATTTATCAATTGTTTAACAAAAGCTTTTCTTCTTTAAAAATTACTTAGTATATATATTAGTTTTCACTTTCTGTCTTATTCATCAGACTTGAAACTACAAATTTTAGAATTCACACATAAAATATATGAGAAAAATATAGTTTTCTAATCATGGAGTTTTTTATAAAACATTTTTTCTTGTGGAACTGGCTGAACTCTTCCGTAGGCTCTCCAACTACAAATGCCTCTGCTGCTTGCTCCCTTATTGACATTTCCCCTGCCTCGTTGACAGCCTAGAACTTTTCAATGCATTGTCATAAATCATTTTGCGGCAAAAACAAGTTGAGCGCCATGCCACGCCCACACATCTGACTGCCACATGCCGTGGACATTCCATTGTGAATGCCCGGAAAAGCGGAATGGGCAGCGGGAACGAAGGAACCAAGGGGAAATGTATGTGGAAAATGGGTAAATGGGAAATTTTCGAGGCAGTCCGAGAGAGAGAGAGAGAGTGGGAGAGAAATGTCAAAGTTGAGTCGGCTCTGTGTGAAGTGGTGAACATTCCACCTCCACTTGTTTTTCCTTGGCATATGTCAAGTTCCTCGTCCATACCTGGCTCAAGTATGAGAGAGAGTACCAGGGTTTCCCCATTTTCCTTATCTCTATATTCCTAGTTGCATTATTATCCCTTAGGGGGCCCAGTTGAGTGGCAAAAGTGCTTGAGGCGATGCGTTGTGTACCACTCAATATTGCGTATACGCCGCATTGTTCGCCTACATTCCACGCTCCACTGCTGCTCAGCATTCTTAATATATATATCTTGGTTATTTTTAGACCTTAACTGGTGTTGCTTGATTTTTTTATGATTCTCATATTTATTTACTTGAAGGGTGTACAATTTTGTAGCATACAACTACGAGTATGTGCTATCAACAGCTGTTGCCGAATGGATTTCAACCTATTTTCCGCTCTGCAGATTGAAATTGTGTGTTTGGCAACATGAGATTTTGATGTTCAGCTGAGCAGCCTGACATAACCAGCTGCTGACATATAGTATATGTAACTTGATCATTTTGTACAACAAGGCATATGGAGAGATGTAAAGGATGTATATTTTTCACAATGCCTGAAAAGAAGGGAAGGAGATTTTAAAATAATTTAAGCAGTTTTACAAATTTGTACTAATATTGAACTTGATTATTGTTTATTTTTGAGCCGAAGATATTAACTTAAACCATTTCCTGGCGGATATATAATCCTTAATCCTAGCCATCTTACTTCGCTGCAAAAATGATAAGCTTCTTTTAATTACCAACTAATTGTTTGTTTTAGGAGATGAAATCTTTTAGCTGCCAGTTTTCGTATATTTTTCCTGCTTTTCTGAGCATCCTTTTTGATTATTTCAACCTGATATCCGCGAGTTTTTGTTTTACCCCCTTCTTTGGTCCCATTAAGCAGCCATTTCTCAAATTCTCGCTCTCTGTCCCGTGCGATGCACGACATAAAATGGCTTCCACTTCCTTTTGGCTGCTGCTCGATGTCCTGATTACTGGCAACTGCTTCCGTTTTTAATATTTATAATCCACTGTAATTAAGACGAGAGCGACTCTTTGGCGCTCGTACCGAGCGCGCACCAAAGCGAAGAAAAATGTAGCATTAATTACCAGGAAAGCTTTTTATGGCAAGGACCCAGACCGGAACCAGGTCCTGCGGCAAAAGAAAGTCCATACATATATATATATAAAAGGGAAATGCATGAAAAATGAAAAATGTATAATTAGTGGCAGTTAATAACTTTTTCGCGAGTTCTCACGCACCGAAAGAGGTTTCTGGAACCGCACGCACTAATTAAATATAAATAAAGTGGAGGCGGACCGTGGCCATAAATTATAAAAGCCAAAAAGTATTTTAGTTGACCTCAAGGAGGACGGGCAAACAAACCGCAGAGGCAGAGGCAGAGGCAGGCAACTTGACAAAGAGCAGAACACGACGCTGGAAAATGCGTCTCAGATTGAGATAAGTTTCATCCCGACTCCCACCTCCCACCTGTGCCAAATTCGTCCTTTGCCTTTATTCTTGGACTAATTTGTGGTTTTCCTTTTTGCCTTTTTTGGTCTAAATTAGCTTCATTATTGTAATTAACTTTGTTTGCTCAGTCGCCGTCGCGACTGCCTTTCCCCCCAGCCTTTTTGTTAAATTTAGCAAATTAGTTATAGAGATACTTTAGGAGGGGGTTTATTTGCTTGGATAATTGAATGCCCAAACAAATAGCCCTCGATTGAGATTTGCAATTGCCTGGAGTTTGATTAGATTTTCCAACCTTCCAACCTTCTTTGCCAATTAAATACATTTCTCACTCCAATCACATTTTCTCTGCCACCTGCGCACACTCACATTTCTCATTCGGAACATATGTAACATTTATTTTTGGTTCCCAAAAAAACAACCCAAATCAAAATTCAATTCGTTCTCTGTGTGTGTGTTAGTGAATGAGTATGTGTGTGCTTCTCTGCT
This sequence comes from Drosophila bunnanda, assembly GCA_035046265.1. Lineage (NCBI taxonomy): Eukaryota > Metazoa > Arthropoda > Insecta > Diptera > Drosophilidae > Drosophila > Drosophila bunnanda. The sequence goes on from JAWNOB010000075.1 coordinate 15,507,164, forward strand.
TCCGTTTCCGTTTTTGTGGCTGCCACGTGGCTGACATGTTAAAAGCCTAAATAATTGCCAGCATTTTATTTATTTATTTATTTGACTTTTTTATTACTCCTTGGCTAGTAAAAAAATAAGGATTATTGTTGCAGCTGTGCATAAACATTTTAATGTCATGGCAAAGAAAGGTATTATTATGTCCTGAAAAAAAGAATTGACTTTTAAATAGAATTTTCTATTTACATTTATTATTTTCTAGTTGATTTAAGTTTAGATTTGTATTGTGTAACATATTTTCGGAGCCATAAATATGCAGACATTAATTGTATTTAGAAAAGCGTTGCATAAATAATAATTACTTTCCGCTTTAGCCATTGAAATATGGCATAAACAGCAATGTAGATTCTAAGTTTATTTTAGCACCCACAAAGGCTTAATCCAATTTAGTTTTCTCTAGAATTTCCATTACATTTTCCACAGACTTTTTGAATTAAATTAAATTCCCCGAAAATTATGATCAATCCCACCTAGATTGAACAACATGTTTACCCGCTCTCCTCTTACACTCAAGATTCTCCAGAAGTTCGTTTATTTCTGAAGAAGCACTTTTCCAGCGACTTTTCTTTATATTTTTTTTTTTCCATTGCCTTCGATTTTGTTGGCCTTCAGTTAAAGTTTTGGGTTTCATTGCCGACTCTGCTGAAAACACTTCGAGTGCGAAGTATTTTCCAGACCAAAGTCAGTATCTTTTTTGAGTTCGAAGACTAAACTTCGCGGGTGGTTATAGAGAGAGCAATTTTATAGATACATCGATGCCATATTCATCTAGCTCCCGGCCTGACTTCAGTGACATTCATGAGCGGCTGCATCGTTTGTCATTGCTGCGATGGCATTTCAATTTGCATGGCCTGACGACCGATTTGCCGGGGGTTGGTTTTGGCATTGGGAATGACATTGGCAATGGGAATGGATCTGGAGCTGGAGCTGGATCTGGAGCTGGAGCTGGTTATGGTAATGCAGATGGGGCCGATGGTGGATTGGCAACCAACAATCAGCAGCAGCATCACCAGCACCAGCATCAGCACCAGCACCCACACCACTATCAACGCCAATGCCAACGCAATCACAATCAGTTTGGACAGCAGCGCCATCCCCATGAGTACCATCCGAACACCACCCACTTGAACCATCCCCCTCAGTCGCAATCCCCCTTCTCGTGGAGCTATCACGGCCAGGACTTGGTCGCCTCGATTCGCGGACATTATGTGAGTTATTTGCTAATTGCCAGCACAAATACAAAACGTGGTTAAATGAAAAGTGCACAGGAAAAAAATTTAATATAAAGTGATATACCCCTTATTTTTAGGGTGTCAACATTTCTTAAAAAATACATTTTCTATGAGCTTTTGTCAGGAAAAACTAAGAAAGAAATATATGTAACCTATATACTTCAAAATTAAAATGCTCTGCTATGCTATGAATAATAAATAATAATTTATAAATTATTAAAAGGTTTAAATCAGGAGCTTGTAAACATTTTTTTATATAATATTTACAGATTATGTATATTATCTTCTTTTATGTTTATTAATGTTATTTTAAATCAATGTAGTGTCTTTTGAGCATAAAATACATTATAATTAGATCCCTAAACCTTATAGTAGGAAAGGACACCTATACTCAGGTCAATTTTTTTCATATTTTCATAGATTAGGAACATTTTATATATATTAGGAAAATTATTCATTATGCAATGCATTATTTTTTCCTGTGTATAAAAAATAAAAATTAATAAAAAAAGTTTTCTCTTGACGGAGGCGTGGCGGCAACATGTCAACCACCGGCGACATGACAGACCCCAACAATAGCAAATAAAACCGCATGAGTGCGAGCAGAGCAGGGCCAAAAAAAAGAGAGACAGACAGTGATTTTGGTTTACATTTTCAAAATGAGTGCTAAACACTTTGCTGAATTTGACAGCCAGGTTTTAGATTCGAGTGATTTATTTAAGTATTTATATTTGATGGAGCATTTTTTCAAATTATATTCCGACTTTAAAGCGAACGAATGGGTAATTTATTTGACAAAATGTTTAATTTCTTTATAGGGACTCAAACATTAAGAAAAACCAAGAAATTCCCAAGTCTGAATTCAGTGAGGAAATGCTTAACGAAGTTTACAGAAAACCCCCTTGCCTTTCAGGCTATATAAATAACCTGCTGCTTTTGTTTCCTAAAAAAACGACCTGTATGGTATTTAAAACCTTTAAAAATACTTTAAACTCAAAAAGGGTTCATGATCGAGTTTAATTAAATAAAACAGAAAAAGCACATTTCCACATTGGTTCGATTTGAAGCGACATTTTACCCCCTAAAGTTGCCCCTATAAAAGTGCACCCTCAATCTGTTTTTTCGAAGAAATTTCCAATTGTGTTCGCCACAGTAATTCTCAGTAGAAAAAAAAAGAAAAGAAAAAATGTTCATTGTTATTGACAAACAAGCGACATTGTGCGGCTTTGATTGTCATCCTGGACGGGCTGGGATGCGATGCACAACCTAGTAGACACATACACACACGTTGCCACACCTCAACAGTGTTCCGCTAGCCGCATCTCAGTGCCCCCTTTAACCCGTCAAAGCCCCCTTAACCCACTTTGGAGCTAGAGCTGGGGCTGGTACGAGCAGCCCCGGCTGTCTGTGGCTTTTTCCGTCTTCGTGCGCTTTGGACGTGTTGGGACACCACTTAATTTCCGGCAATGCGAGTCACGTACGCTCCATCCTGCCTTTATGTGCAATGACATTTTCATTTTGTTCACACTCACCAACACTCACCAACACTCTCCAACACTCACCAACACAGATACTGGTGGTGCAGACATGTTACAAAATGGCACAAACACTTTTTGGCCTTGCGAAAAAGTTTTTGTCAACTCATTTTGTTGCAATTTGCACAAAGTCTAAACAAAAAAGGCAAAGACGACGAGGACGGCAGCGACTAGAAACTCGATTATTTTTAATTAAAACAACATAGAGAGGCAAAGAAAATGCCATGGCAAAGCCTTAGAAAGAGCTGAAGCAAAAGCTTGGTGAAAATTCTTAGGAAAAGAGTTGCGATTCAATTGCAGACTTCTGCGGTCAAGTAGCGAGCTCGGGGCTTTTCCTTTACCTCTCTCTTCCCTCGCATTTCCTTTAATTACACGCTAACGATGCCGTCACCCGAAACAGAGAGCTGGAAAAAACTTGAATAGATGAAAACAGATTTTGTCCGTGGAAAAATCGCAGCCAGAACAAGGGTTGGCTGAAAGCAAAACCGAAAAAGTGGACAATCTTCACGGCGCTCTTGCTCCTTTGAAATGTGACTCTTGTGCGCTCTTTGGTGCGTATCATAATCGAAGTCATATCCGATTTAATGAGGGGAACGGCAGCTACAATGGCAATGTTTCCCCATCTGTTTGCCATCATCGATTTGTTTGCATTAAGCGGAAACCATTTGTGTTTGCCTTGGCTCTGTGCTCTCTCAGCTAGCTGGGTTTTTATTTTGGCCAAATGAAATTACATCCGCCAAACGTGGTTGGAATTCTAAATAAAAGAAAAATAAAATAAAGCGGGCAAAAATAACAAGGCTGCAATAGGTACACCAAATAAGATTCCTTAGTTCAACAATTGCAGTGACAGGAGTTTGAAGAACTAGTAAAAAAAAATGGTAAATAAAACATTGAAGAATGATCAATTGATTGTTTAATATAAAATAAATAAAGATCTGGTTAAGGAATTAATATCTAATATACTATTTAAAACCAAACTTAACTTAGATATTTCTTTAAAAATGCAAATGATTTTAACTTCCTCACAATAACATCGAATTCAATAAATCATTGCATGCTTTTAGACACAATTTTAAAAGGTTTTAAACCTTCTTTAAAATTCTGTAACACCCTGGATAATCTTAAAGCTAGTAATAATACTCTAAACTCATAATAAATATGATTTATTAGAGATTCATTTGATTTTACAATCTTTCTTTCCGTTCACCCAAGCGAACAATTTGATATTTATGGAATTTCCGAGGAAAAACCACAGACAGCTTCTCCTGGCAATTACACATCCTGAATTATATAATTTCCACAGAACTCCACGCTGCTTTTCACACACTTGAGAAAATAATATCGCAGTTTCATTTGCCAGCCGCGAAAGCCACTCCAAATGCAAAGGCAAAGCGGAAAATATAATTAAATTTTGCGTTTTGTATTAGCCACTCGAGAGGGGGCGGCCTAAGCCGCTGCCCCTCCCTGTCTGCGGTTTGAGCGTTGAGCTTCGTATGACAGAGACGGAAAAGCGCTAGACAAAAGACCAACAAAAAAGCACTAACAATAAAAATAAATAAAAATAGAATAAACAAAGAGAGTGACAAGGAAAGTCTGCAGCTGGGCTTTCCACTTGCCGTGCGGGTGAGTGTATGGAAAGCGAAGATTTATTGGCCGGCCAGCAGAGGAGGATTACCCGAGCGACAGGATCCTTGTTACCATAAAGCCGCTTAAAGATTTTCATTTCCAAGCCACAAAAAAAAAGAAAAAGGAAAACAATAATGTAAGGCAAAGACGAAACAAAAGCCTCTCATCGGCGAAGACAAATGAAATAAGGAATAATTAATTTCGTATGGCCAACGTTATTGTTGTTTGGTTTTTAATTCCGAAATGGTGAAAACTTTAATTGGTTTCGGCTGCTGATACATTTACTTCATAATTTGTTTCGCTTTTAATTGTTTTCCGCGAGGTATAAAATTTCATTGCCTGCTTTTTGGCCATTGTTGCCCTGTAATGTGCCGCGTGGGCATTAAAAATTCAATAAAAGTACTCACTAAATATAAATGCAACGACAGGCAGCAGCGCCGGCCGTTAGAGAGAGCGTTAAAAATTTTCATTAAAACTAAAATTGCAATTTCGAGAGAGAGGAGCGCGGTAGCGGGATAAAGTTTTCGCGGAGGGCGAATGGAATTTATGATGCTTACGTGACCGCTGAAAAGGGGGCTTAAATGATGGCTTAAATGAGTCGTGCCTGGGTGCCCCAGCATAAGTTTTTCCGCCATTTTCCTTCGCCCGCCGCCGCCGCCTCCAGTTGCATTTGAATTTATTAACAAAAGTTTGGCCCAGGTCCAGTCACTGGCCGGGCAAAACTACAACTGCAAGTGAAATGTAATTTTATGTCTGGGCCTAAAATAAATAACATTTGCAGGACGTTCCGGGAAATTACTAGAGAGGCAGAGAGAGAGAGTGAGCGAAGGGGGGTTTTTTGGTACGTGAATATTTGCAAATTATTTTGTATTGTCGAAATTCCCCATTTTTGGGGCAGCGAAAAGGTTAAATTACGAAATAGGTTTTAGCCAAAAGCAGCGGAATTTCCCCGTTGTGCTTTCTAATACGGGAAAATTTAATTTGTTTAAATTGAACAATGTTCCAAAATGAAATTAGAATTTGATTTGTGCAAAATCATTATAAGAAATTATTTGCTTATAAAAATTTATAGGTTTCGAAATAAAAATTTGATTAATACTCACTGGAGTTTTTAAAACACTTTAAAAGATGTCTAAAAATTTGGAATACAATTTTTGAGCTCTAAATTTAGGGTATTTTTTATTGTTAATTAATAACTGAAGTTTCTATTATCTGATTAGTATACTTTTACACATTTTTATCTGTGTATACAAAAATTAATCAAATATAGATACCTTTTAGTTCAGTGTAGTCACGGCGCTTCACTAGCGTTTTGGATATATGCCACGATACAAATAATATATAAGCATAAATAACCGGAAAACATCTGTTTCCAAAGTTTTCTTTTCCCCGCCAAAAAAAGAGGAAATCACTTAGTCCGAAAGTTTCTTTATTTTCCCGCTCGATTTTTCTTTCTTGTTATTGTTGTTTCTTGACTGTTGGTGGGACCCCCCACCCCGAAAGGCGTTAAAGGCTTATACGAATTTTCCTCACCTAACGCCCCGAGTTTTTCGGCCCCACACATTTTTGACTGGCTGGAAAACGTAATTTTGTCGTAAATGTCATTTTTTATGTTGCTTCGTTTCTTTTGTCGCTGTCGCCTGCAATTGTTTTTGTTGTGTGTATTGTTCTGACCCACACGAAACAAAAAAAAAAAAAAAAGAAAAGAAATAAGCGCAAGAAAAATGTCTTCAAATCAGTGGCAGCTAAGCCTTTCCACCCAATTTCCACGAACCCCCCTTTGGCACACCCCTCGCAACGACAACGAGGACATTTCAACTCGTTCATTTTATTGGATTTCTCTCCGCTTAGACTTTTTCTGCGTTGTTGGTTGTTACATTTAATGAAAATTTGTTGGCAAACGTGAAAGGCGTGGAAAATTTTAAATTGATTATTGCACAGATGGGGGGCGAGCGAAATATCCTGTTGGGGTTTTCCCTCTCAGTCGTTTCCTTTCGCCGCATGAGATTTCCCGCCATTTCAAAGGGATCTCTGCCTAATGTTGTCGAGCAATGTAATATATTATCGTTTATGATGTTAACATAAAACTTGCACGCTTCGCTTGCGGATCCATGGGTGGGTTTGTTCTTTCTTTCTTTTTTTTTTTTTTGTTGGGTATCCGGATACCCTTGCTACCTGGCCTCCACATCCACTTTTATGCCCCACTTGCCACGTGCTCATAAAATAAACGCCCCAAGATGGATTGCCTCCCCCTTGGTCATCCATCCATCCGGGCATCCGGGGATCCAGGCATCATCCATCCCAAATGGTAATCTCAATCCATTGGGAGAGTCCTGTGTTTTTATCATTTTGCATAATGGCAATTGTAGACATTTTGATTCGCTTGTTTTATAGACGTTTTAGTTGAGCCAAAGAGACCTGCTTTATGGCCCCATTTGCAACATAAATTATGTCATTGATTTGTTGCTCTCCTTATAGGATAATTTTATTTATAAAAGGATTTTTGTGGGATAATCCTTCTATAAATGTTTCAATAAGTTAAGCTGCGTCAGCTGGTTATAAAATAAATAGGAGGAAGGAGTAAGTAGAATCCTTTTTCCGAAGAAAAACCTAGCGAACACTGTAAGTAATTTGATCTCTAGTCTTTGAAAATGGGTTAAAACATAAAAATGTCGAGATTATATACTTTTTTCTACAAAAATCTATATAATCTTGGATTTCTGCAGTGCTATGAAAAATAACCATAAGCAATTCTTCCAATCAAATTAAAAAAACACACTCTAATACCCTAAAAAACCGAGCAATGTTTAAACTAACAAGTTATCTAAAATCAACCTATGGCAGCACATTTCAATTTGCCAAATGTTTGCATACAATTTTAAGCAACAAATGGAAAGGACTTTTACACAAACAACATTTTTTGTTTCATTTGCAAGCCATGCATATTCATACATAAAAAAAACGTGAAAATAAAATAATTTCGAAGAAAGAAATCTGTCGGTAGCTTTCCCTTTTTCCACCCTTTGAGGGTGCAGAAGGAGGGGCGGGTAGGCGGCTTTAGGGATCCATAGAAAAAATATGCAAAATAGGCAGGAAAAGTTGCATATCATATGCAGTGCACACTCATACTCATGCACATGAAAGCATTTTCGCCATGCGCCTCATTTTCATTTTTAGCTGCAGCTTTTCTTCTGGCGGTGCCTATTTTTAGCCCATCCCCTCCCCTCACCTCATCCCTTAAGCGCTTTCACTCGTGAATTTTTATGCAAAAAAAGAAAAAAAGGAAAAAGGAGATGAGAGGAGGAAAAAAGGGGTACAAAAGTGAGGTGGCAGTGGGTGGGAATGAAATGGACACAGGACAATACGAAAATTTAATTTACCGCATAGAATTAAAATAGGCAAAAGTCCGGAAAAAATAAGCGAAAATTTTGCGCCTGAAAGCTGAAGGAAAATCCTTTTGTTTTCTGCTCTTGCGCCTATTTCCCAACACCCGCCAAAAACCACCCACTTCATCATCATGCCTTGAAAAACCTCCCCCGAGACTCTGTTGTTGTTGTTGTTGTCGGGTCTCCTCCCCCCGGCTGGCGTCGGTTTTAATTATGGAAAAAGTTTTTGCTTTATTTAGTTTAAACAATAAGTGGTTGGAAAATATGAATTATACAAAGAGACAGTCCGTGGGTGTGTGCGCAGTAAGCGTAGATGTGTGTGTGTGTGTGTGTTTGAGTGTGGAAAAATTTCTTGAGGAAAATGCAAAAATATTTTTTAGCTGCATATGCTGCCTTTCCACCTTCGTTGTTTTGGGGGCTTTTTTACCTGTGAGCAAGTGAGTCGTGAGTTGAGTCCCAGTTTTTCATCTTTGTTTTTCTTTTAGATATTTTTCCATCTGTTTTTTCAACTAGTTTTTGCATTAAGTAATTTGAAAATGCAGTCAGTGAAAAAAAATTTAAGAAATTTCAGGTGTTTAAATTAATGTTAAACATCTTAATAAAATATATATAATTCCCACAAATTTAATTACATAGGTAAATAAGCCAGTTTTAAACCAATTCAAATTTTATAAACTTCTTAAAGTGTCCAAAGCGGAAGTCTAGGACTACACTCATTCCCCATTTTCTTTTTCCTTCTATATAATATTATACCCGCTCACGTATTTCCATTCGCCCGCAGCAAAATCGAATTTGCGCATAAATTTTCCTCGAAAAAATGACAATAAAAATGACAAAGGCGCTTCGTTCGCGTAGCCACGAAGCTACAACAGCAACAACGACCGCTAATCACAAAGCGTTTATCAGAGGAAGCGCTCCATTCACCCCTCACAAAATACCAAAAAAAAAAAACCAAGTAAAAAAAGAAAAAGGAAAATACAAAAATGGATGGCATAGCACCTCCAAAAACTCGAATACCCCAAACTCCTCGGCGTGTCTCTCCACCTGTCAGTTGGTAATAAATTATTATCATTAATATTTTGCGCTTGATTTTGCCCCCCATGAAGGACTATCGTAGCCGGATAACGGCTGGAAGGACCAAAAACGAAACGTTTTTTGCATAAAAATTAAGCGAACCACCAATGGTGGCGGATGGGGAGCATTTTTGGAAGCATTTTTCGGGGTAATAGAATAGAACAAAGGCGTCAACAAAAATGTTGAATAACACAGCACGAAATGAAATATTTATAGCTTTTTAAAAATATATAAAACATATTTTTTAAGAAGATTATATATGCTTTCAATAATTTTCTAAATATTTAAATATTTATATAGCTATAGATAATATTTGGTAAATGTTTTAGTATAGTATTATACTATTTCTCTCAGTGCACGTGTGTGTCTGTGCGTGAGTTGGGCTAACTTTACAAACACCCTCGAAGTGCACGCGATAATGGCTCCCAATTTGGTAATTAATCACGTCCTCGTTCCTATTCCCCGCTCCTTGTTCGTTTTTCTCGCCAAAAACAGCCACAGCTGCCCATTAAGGCTGAAGGAGGAGGGATGGATTGTAGGATGTAGGATGTGGGATGTAGGGCAGCAGCCACCTAGGCAGGCGTTTTCCTATTTTCCATTAGCTTTCCGCTTTTGTATATATATATATATATGTATGGTGGAATTTTTCGTTGCAGTCAACGTTAAAATTAAGCGAATTTGAACGAACGATAAAATAATTACCTTTATGATTATTTTTGGTGGGTCTTTTGCTGGGACTTCGGTGGGGCTTGGGGTGGGACTTCTGGGTGTTTCTGAGGTGTATGTGAGGCTCGGCTCGAATGTGCCAAACGTGTCTAATTTAGCGGCTTAAATTTATAGCATTTGTGCGCTTAAAATGTTTGGCCATTCCATTTTATGACCCCACCGAAGGCAATTGATGGGTTGGGTGGCTTTTCAGGGTGGTTCAATCCCATTCTCCTGCTCGTTTTCCTCTGCCTAACATGTGCGAAAGGGAAGATTCTCCCTGTAAATGGTGGAATGTGTTGTGAAATGGATTTGGAAGTCAACAAAATTTTTTTTAAGGAGAATCTATGCTCGAATTGGTTTGCAATTTGTTAAACGTATTCGTAGCATACTTTTTAGGGCATGAATTGGTGAAAATTGGCCCCGAAGAAAATAGGAAGTACTTTTATAACCCAATTGATTTTTGTTTATAAAAACAAGTGCTACCATTTATTTATTTGGTGTGAATTAAGGAATATTAGTTAATATTAGACTGTAGAAATTTTATAGCTATAAATTAAAGGTAAGGGAAACTGTTGGGATAAATATAAAGACATTTAATTATTTTTTAATAATTGTTGCTAAGTTCTTAATTACTGAACCTTTAGAACCTGCCATTTTTAGTAGTTTTTAATACTTTTACCACTTTTTTTGTTTAAAATTGAACTATTCATAACGAATTTAAAGCATTGCTTTTATTATAACCAATCAAAAGGAAAAAACCACTCTAGTAAGTGCATAAGCTACTTTTGCTTTAACAAATTCTAAGATAAACAATACGAAACCTAGGAAATAAATATGAGGTATTAAATATAATAATTTAAATTTCGTACAATCCTAAATTACATTTTTAAAAGTGCAAAAAAACAAACCAATCTTTAAATTCCGCCCTGATGTGAAAATGCAGACACACCTTCGACGATTTTTCCATGCATATTTTCGACAAAAACCCGTTCTTAAATTTTTTACTCCACTTTTCCATTTGCCAAGAAGGCAGTAGCAGGAGCAGAGGAGCAGGAGCAGGCACTGCACAAACACACGTCCTCCACTCCAATTCGAATGGCAAAACCATTATTACTCGTTCTCTGCCATTTAACTGCCAAATTACAGAGGCACCCCCGGCCTGGCAGCCAGCAGCCGACAAAAGCAAACCGCATTCGAATTGCGTGCCCACGAAAATTAACTGAAAACGTGAAGCCACCTAGAAAAACGAATGGAAAAAAGGAAAGAGTGTAGTAGGGTGCCGGTGGGTTACAGAAAAAAATATAAAATGGGGTGAAAAACAAACTGAAAATCAAATATTTGCCATATTTTGCAATTGGAAAATCAACGACAGCACGCAAAGGCAAAGGCAAGCGTACCGCCGAGCTCTGAATCCAACTGGAATCCTTTTAGAAACCAGGACATACTACACACACACACACACACACATGAGTGGTTTGTTCCTTCCTACCTCAATCAGGACGAAAATAAAAATGGCGGCTCTCTGCCGTTTCCGGTTTCTGCGCTGCTCTCTCTCTCTCTTCTTTTGTTTTTCTTTCGTTTTATTGTGTTTGTTGTTTGTGAAGGCCCATGAAAGATTTCACGGAAACTCCCAAAAAAAAAATAAGAAAAACCTCAAATTTTTCACCTTGTATACTTTTGCTGGAATATAAATTTTCCATATATGTAATATATGCGAGCGAGTGACACACCGCCGCAGAGGCGGGTTTATTTGTGTTTATGCCAAGTGACCCCAAAGAACGAGTGCGCTCATAAAAAAAAAATGGAGAAAAACACAACAAAAATGGCCCAAAGCAACAAATGCATTTGCAATGCAAAACTGGAGCATACACATACATATATATACATATATACACACAGGAAGCGACCAGGCAGGCAGCAAGGACAACTCAGCAGCGACTGTTGCATCTGTCCACGCCCCCATTGCCCACCGCCCACCATTTTCCCATGTGTGTTCCATTGCATCGAATAGGGAGTTGGGTGAAATTATTTATAGCAGACATGTTTCTACAAAAGATACCCCGTTATTTCCATTAAGAGAAAACCCAAAGGTTTTGATTTGGGAATTTCCTCTCTGAGTATAAGTTATTATAATACAATTTTAATGGCTTTATTTGGAAACTTAATCTTGAAATCATCAAGAAAGTGTAGTATAGAATTATAACATTTGTCATCTCTTTATATAGTTACTTAAAACAAAGACAAATATAAAAACAAGATGAGTAACGCCAGGCAAAGTAAAAAAAGAGGATCTCTAAGAACTCCATAAACTTGCATAATTATTTTAGATTTATAGGGAAATCTACTTTATTTCCCTCACATTATAAACTTATTTTCATCGGAACTTCACGTAATATATCTCCTTTTTAAAATATATTAAGCAAACACCTTTACAGGATATCAAATTCCTTAAACCATCTTCATTTCACACTCTTTTGTGTTATCGTTTTGCTATGAATGCGCAACTGGCACTCAATAAAACAAAATTTTCCTGGACCATGATTCATATGCATTCCCGTACCCATGTGTGCATTAGAACGGATGTCATGGCGGTTTTTCCTAGCGGTAAACAAAAGCTTTACATCGGAGCCGCAGCTGCGCCGCTCTGCGGTTTTTATTTACGGCAAAGCAAAAAACCCCCGCGCCAACCAGATTATTTATGCCGAAACTAAAACCACATAGTGGAAAAACACCTGAAAGCTCACGTACCATATTGTCATATACCCATTTTTATTTATTTATTTCTATTCTACATCTAAAACTCGATAGTTTAAGCTATACAATATTCAGCTCAATACTTTCTAAATTATTTATATATTTAAATCATTCTGAAACACATTTAGGTAATATTTTTCTTAAAAAGTTTAATATAAATTTACATTTTGATGAGTGTATTTTAACAATGGTAAAAATTTAATAAATACATTTCTGAATATTAAGCAGAAAATGTTATTTAAATGCTGCAAAATTTTTAAATCTAAAAATTTCAATATTAAGACTTTAAAGTTTATCGTTACCGTTGTCGTTATTTTTTAATATCAATAAGTTTTAGTTCTTTATATTGTTGTAGTAAAAGCTTTACAAAATATACCTTAGAAAATATTCGATATCACTTAATAATATATGACTTTTTTAATACAAATTTACATATAATAAGCTAATTTCAATATTTTTAACATCGATTTCTATATTTCTGTTTCATGTGTCGGTAAGAACATCCAAGATATCGTTTTATTCTCGATACCTTTGAAATTGTTACTTAATAACTTTATTACGATGTTTTCGATACAAATATTATCAATTTTTGTAATCAATTTTTTTTTCATATTTTATTACATTTTTCATTAAATACTTTAACTTTAACATTTAAATTTTTCCTCTTTATTTTTAGGGGAGCTCGTCTAGCGCCGCCGCCGCACCACCAACACCGCGCAGCGCCTTCCCCGGCGCCCCGCTCACCGCCTCAGCCGTCGCACTCAAGGGCGCCCTCCCTCAGCGTCCCCCGGCCATGACCAGTCCCGCTGCCGCCGCCGCTGGCGCCGCTCTGGCCGCTGGAGCTCCGTATCGGGGCGCCGCCAGCTGGACCCCGCAGGGATATGCCCCAGCAGCTGCAGCTGCCGCAGCCGCTGTTGCCCAGCAGGCAGCATACCGCTACACGGCGCCGCTTCCACAACCGGCGTATGCCGCCTACACGCCGCACACGGCCACCACACCGGCCACAACCACGGTGAGTACTAGCGAAAAATAATAATTATTAAATAATAAGTATTAGAATTTACAAAATTAATACAGGCTTTGTGGGAATTTCAAATGAATGATATTTTAAAATATTTAGAAATAGGTTTTTGAATCTATTAACAATATTATTATCGTTTAGAAATACCAAAACGGTTTATTTAAAGTAAATTTGTTAAGATATTAATTCTTATTACCAATTTATTTAATAAATTTCCCTGTCTAGGTAGGCAAGAGTACTTAATACAGCTTTAACTTATGAGATAAGAGTGAGAATAAGTATAGAAACCAATTCTGAAGTACAATCGGTTTCTATAATTATTTTTTTTATTTTTTTTTAAGTTAAAGCTGTATTAAGTACTATTATAGTGGAATGATCTCAGTGTAAAAACCGTTGGAAAAACATTGAAATTTTGATTATTAATTGGAAATTTATGAACTAACACAATCATCACATTTTTACGAAATCTAAACCCAAGTTTAATGTAACATTTATCAATTTAGTTAAAATCTTAACCATTTCTTAGCCTATATTGTAGGCCCTAAATCAAATCAAATGTATCGTCATATTAAAATCACCAAAATCCATTATCAAATCGAAACATTGCTGCTGTCCAAGCAAAATTTTCTTCACATAAAACGCACCGAAAAGAGATCCACTTTGATGAATTCCTCAATTCGTGTGTAATGGTGCGCATAATCGAAAATTTATGTGCGTCCATCAGGAGAGGCAAATGGAATTCAAGTGTTTTTACACTTCCAAGGAACTACCTCTATTAACTCGCTCCTCCGCCTGCTGCAGATGGTACTGTGCGACGATTTCCTTTCAACTTATTGATTGTCAAGTGGAGTTCCTCAGTTTGACAGGAGAAATAGTCGTGGAAAATTGCAGGAGGCAGGCTCAAGAAGAAGCGCCTTCTGTCATTTATTGAAAACTGCTGAAGCAGCAATTTATTTATGGCACTCACTGTTGTTTGGTTCAAGTTTTCTTGGCCCCTTTCCTTCCTCTCTTCTCTACACATTCTGCATAGCCAAAGGGGGTTTTCATGTGCTTCTTTGGTAAAACGTTTGTATTTTTCTTTATAATTCACAATTCTGCTTATATCATTGAGTGCTTATTTTTTGATTCGTATTATTCTCTGAAATTCTTTTACCTGTGACTAAAGGATATTTCTATGCGTTTTTCATTAAATATATCTTTAATAGGGTTTATCTGTGATTCCCATAATCTAATAATTAGCTCAAGATTTTTTATAGAAATATATAAAGTGTTATAAGATTCATATTTACTCATATAAGATATCCTATATCTGTGATTCTAAGGTTCTAAGGTTCTTATTTATTAATATATGTTACAATATATGTCCGATGTTTTTTTTTTTTAATATTTAAGGATTAGATTCTCGTTCATTTATGCCAAGACCTCTATTCGCAATTCTTATTCCCAGTACCTAAAGGACCTCTCTCTATCTCTCTGCAATTCTTTGACCCTACAGAACCTTTCTCCGCAATTCTCATTCCCAGAAAATGATGATTTCCATTCCCTTGGCAGCTTTATTTCTGGCATTAATTGGCCTCGCCCTCGTTTTGATTTGTGTCCCATGTCCTTTGGAGAAAGATAGCAACTGGGGGAAATCCCAGTCAAGTCTTTGGGCAATCAATTAGCCCGTTCTGTGGTTTTTCACACTCGGACATTCATCAAAGTCAGGCCCGAGCTCGCTCCCTGATCATTTTCAATTTGAAAGTCAGACAACAGCCGCAGTATCAGCGCGCAGCATCATTAATAACGAACAATTAAGAATTTCGTGGATTCGAGTTGACAAGTCGAAACTGCCACCGCCTGTGTGCCATCGACTTAATCAGCATTATCTGGCTCCGGACTCATTTCCTGGCTTTTTTCGCCCTGTCCTCGGGGTTCAAAAGTTCGCTGCTGTTCAAATATAATCTCTGGTCCTGGCCTCTCCATCTAGCAGAGCGATTGAATCGGCATCGGGCATGGAGTATGGGGCATGGGGCATGGGGCATGGGGCATGGGGCATTATCATCATCATGACGAATGATGCTGGCTGGTTTTGACAAATTTACCAACCACCAGGCAGGCACAGCCTGTTATGTGCATAGCTATCTTGCTTTTGGCAGAGGAGAGTTTTCAATTTGATTTACAAATGATTTTCGATTCGAACGGAGAGATACTCCTTCGTGCTACGATTCCACCCCTTTTCTTTTTCTATGATGTCCCAAAGGCGGGCAAGAACAACTTCTAATAAATGCGCCGAAAAAGTGCTGAAAATAAACGAGCAAATAAATAACCAGTCAGCAGTCACATAGCGGCGCCACCCCCCAGGTAGTTTTTCCTTTAACTGGCGGATGGAAAATTCTTGCATTTTTCTCGGTTTTCGTGGCCTGCGGGGCCAGGCTTTCCTCGTGCTCCTTTCTCTTAACTCACCACTTTTATTTCTATTTGCTCTGCTCCTTTCGGTTTCTTCGTCCTGTCAGCCCGCCATTCATTCATTCATTCATTCACTCATTCATTCATTCATTCAACGTCGTCAATGGCAGTTAAATAATCCAAAAAGGAAATGTATTTTTTGTGGGCGTCATCGTCGTCGACGTCGTCGAGGCTCTCCTGTTGTCCAGTTCCAGTTCCAGTTCGATGGCCATTAAAGCTGCATGCGAATGTTGCTCATAAATATAAAGTGCGGCTACTTATTTCGTTTTCCTCGTCTTTTCCCTCTTTTTTCCCCTCCGCTTCTCAACAGTTCTGTATTTTATGAAAGGTTTTCCTGCCGGGGGGCCATAGATTATCGCTTTTGATTCGAGTGTCGTTAGCCTGGCGGCGGCGTCGCTTTCTGTTCTGTTCTGTTTGCCCAAATTGTTCCACTCTCTTGATGTTGGGTAAAAAATTCTTAGCGGAAAAATGAAACGCCACGCTAAACAAAACGAAATTTTGCTTTAATTATAATTAGTTTGGTGTTTTCGGGGTCCAAAGAAGTCTCTAGAGTGTACAGAAAGTTTCTTGATAGCGATCTTTCTTTTTTGTTGACAAGTTGTGGCACAAGAGACGGAAAAAACAAAAAGCTTTGGTGTAAAAAATAAGCCAGAAGTAAAATTAAATAAATATAATAGAGTAGTTTAATGTAGAGTTTTATTTTGTGCTTTGGATTTTGTAATTTGCCTATCCTTAAACTCAATTTTTACCATTTAAATTGTTCGCTAAGACTTTCATATTCTGTAGCTAAATGGTTTTTCTTTACGTTTCTCATTTTAAATAGCTGAAATAAGCATTTTTCCCATTTATGTATGTTATTTTAAATATTTAATATACTAATTCAAATCAAGGCCTTCCTCTGCGATTCTCATTGCATGCACCTAAGCGC
The DNA here is from genome assembly GCA_035046265.1 of Drosophila bunnanda. NCBI lineage: Eukaryota > Metazoa > Arthropoda > Insecta > Diptera > Drosophilidae > Drosophila > Drosophila bunnanda. The sequence continues at coordinate 15,523,915 of JAWNOB010000075.1, forward strand.
CTTCCTACTTGATTCTCATAGCTTGCAGCTTAGGGCCTTCCTCTGCGATTCTCATAGCATGCAGCTAAGGGCCTTCCTCCGCGATTCTCATTGCTTGCACCTAAGCACCTGCCTCCGCGATTCTTATGACATTCATCTTAGCACTCAGGTAGCCCTAAGCAAAGACTTAAAATATAAAAATAACTTATTTCCACTACCTATTATTTATTTACCATATAATTTTTGGTGCTTAAATAACTTAGCTTGGCATGTTCCTATCTAAATAAGACAAAGTCCAATTCCAATTGTCTCTGGGCGTTATTCAGTCGAAGTCCTCAAGTAGAAATGCGTTTGGCCTGAGAACACAAGAGATTATAATCATCTGGCGAGGCGGCAGCAGGGCCAGATGTCCTTCGTCCTGCCCACTGTCTAGTGCATTCTGTCATTGAGTGGAACATAGGAGGAGGGGGAAAATGGGACAGAAACATCATTACAATCGCAAGGAGTGGAAATTTTCTTCATTGCTATTCAATGCTCAGTTACATTTCCGTTTCTAAGGACCAAGGAACCCTGCCTTGGTTCCACTCTCTTGGGCAGCGCTGCATTGTGTTACGCAACAACTATAAGCATTAGTTTAATTTTAAACTAGTTTATGTATATTCAGTGCCTCCACCTCTTTTGAGATCTGCACACTTGAGAGCATTTTGCCGCTTTCCTTCCTGTTCCCAACTTGTTGAATTTAAATTGTATTCCGTTGAGATGAGGAGACAGCTGAAACGCATAAATGTAAATGTTATTCTTGTGCATTTTATTCCGTTTTAAATTTTAATTATTTTTAGCTGCCAGCAGCAGCCAAGATGGAGAAGCACTTCTTCTCCCTTGAGAAAATTCAATTTTGTGGGGGTGGCTGCTGCGTTCGCCAGCAAGACAGTTGGACGACGCATCTCTGGGCACTTGAGCTTCAAAAGCAATTATTGTTGAAATATTATTTACATATCTCTAACCCTCTTTATATCTCCCTGCCCTTATAAACCGCTCTCCTCTCCTTCCATCTCTGCCTTGGCCCACGGGTCGTATGAGTGTTATGCAAATGTGTCGCAACTAAATGCAACATAATATGGCCGCAACTCTCACTCTAGTTTGGCATGCAAAGCTGCCCAAAACGAGAGCTATGAAATTTTCAATGCAAAAATTCAGAAAGGAATAAAACGGGAAGCATATATATCTGCAGTGGAATAGTGGTTGGTTAGTGGCTTAAACTTTAGAGTTCGTATTTGAATATAAATTGAAAGGTTCAACTAGTAAGAGGGTTAAAAAAATGTGCAAAATTGAATTAAAATAAATGTGGAATTTGGGTTTTTTGTTTTGTTTGAGATATTATTTTTAGCTTCGAGATAGTTTCATATAAAAGTGTGCCTCATTTCTTTACCATTTTGATTTCTTAAAGAGTTTTGCTTTTATAGAGCTGATACAAAATTTTAAATAGGTGCATATATACCAAAAAAAATTTCATTTATTTATTATGTTTAAAATTTATTTATTCTAAGGGGAAATATTAAACAAAAAACCTGTATTTAAATATAAAACAATATGCTAATAGGTAACTTCTTTATCCTAATAATGCCACCTTTTTTCGCTACCTAAAATATGCATTGCAACTATAATCAATTTATTTATTTATTTGTACACTGTATGCTTAATTATAAATTAAGCTACAGGATAGGTATCAAACATAGCTGCCGTGGCTTTTGGCTGCTTAATTATAAATTAAGCTACAGGATAGGAATTAAACATAGCTTAATTATAAATTAAGCTACAGGATAGATATGAAACATACCTGCTCTGGCTTTTGGCTGTAATCAATAAATAATTTAATATCTACCTACACTAATAGTCATTTTTCTTTATTACCAATAAATTGTGCATTTAATCTGTATTAATTAAAACCTCTTGTAATATTAAAAGCATTCCTTTTTCAAAATTGATATCTGTAATACAAGCTGTTGCCAGATTTCTGCTCACTTTAACCCAACACTTTTCAATTACTTTCCGCAATTGAGCATTCCAAACGCTTTAATCTGTTGCATACTTATGGCCGCCGCACGCATAGTGAAATTATTTATGAAACCATTTTTTTTTTCGCCATCATACACATATTTAATGTAAAAATTAACATTTCTTTTTGGGCATATTAAATGAGTTTGTTTATCATACTTGATGGTGGTGCGAGTTTCAGTTTTATTTAATTTGGTTCGTGTTTCTGTTGTTTTTACTGTATTATTTCTGTTAAATTTCACAATGACCGCACATAAATTCCACAACTGGCGGCACATAAATCAACAAACATGCTCAATCAAAATTCCAGCTGGCCAAAAAGGGAATACAAAAGGGGTTGTACATATTTATGCAGGGACCACACAGTGGGGCGAAATGAGGGTGATGGAATCAATAAAAACACATTAAACTTTATTTGTCGCAAAAAAAAAAATTGGAGGTGACACCAAAAAAAAGGAAAGCAGAGATACGATATTGAGCAGCTGGAAAAGCAATGCAGGTAGCAGTGGAAAAGCGGGAAAACCGGGGAAATCGAGAGGGAGGGCAACTATCTCGGGCTGCTGCTGGATTAATTAAAAGTGCTGAGCTGGCAAAAGTGCAGAAAGGCAAACAGCGGAGGGAAAATGCCGGACATAAAGCGATTAACTCAATAAAGCGTAAGCGTTAAAACAAAAGTGACAAAGTGCACAAGTGCCACAGACACACACACAGCCAGGACACACGACAGCGACAGCGAACAATGCAAATAAACAGGCAAAGGCGAGAACAGGACAAAGAACCCCGCACAGATCACGCATACGCCCCGCTGGCCAGCACAGAAAGAAAAAAAAACAAGACCGAAAACCGAGCCAGAGAGCGCAGCAGCGAGAAGGCCACAACAACTGTTCGTTCGTCTCCGCCTGGACAGGCTTAAAAACAAGTGGCCAAAAACATGCGGCTTCCCCTGACCCCTGTGTACCATAACAGAACTAAGAGGAAAAACAGCAAAAAGCTCGGAAAATTATATGGCAAACGGTGGAATTTAATAAGGTTTTTCTTCTGCTGGTTATCACATTCTGAGTTTTCTTTTCTAAAAAAATGTTTTGTTTAACTTTAGCTTGCTTAAATCCAGTGAAGGTGCATAAGAACGTTATAGAAATATACTAATTTCTTCAGATAATTTGTTAAGTAAAGTTCTTAACGTTTATTTGTGAAAGTTATTCATTTCTTCTTTATTAGTTTTATTAAAAGATGTTGTAGTTAACTTTAGTTAGCTTATATATAGAGATTTCAGGTCTTAGGAAGAGAGTAATACAAAATTTGTAGTTCTTTAAATAAATATTTAAATAAATATTAAAAGATTAATTTTTGTGATAAATTTGTCTTAAGTTTGAAAAATATATTGCAGAGTTTTTATTAACCATATTTAAAACATGAAAAACATCTTTAAACTATTTTATATTATCTCTAAAATACTGGCCAGATATTACCTGGTAAAGGTATCTGATAATAAATAAAATAAATAAATAAAGCATAATCTTAACTAAAGGAATTTAAAATTCGGAATGAAAAATAAAATATAATTTCACTAAAGTCAAGGAAAATGCTCCACCGAAAGGACATTTTACACCTTAGAAAATAACCCAAATAAAGTAATTAACTTATTTCTTTAGTTAAGTTAATTGCTTTAAAAATTACCTTGGAAAATTAAATGAAATCTCATTAAATTCAAGGGTACTGCTGCACCTGAAGACCCTTTTGCTGGGGGTCCTTAAAGCTGCGGCATCCGAAATGGCAGCATCTGCCACAACAGGCTGCCTGCGGCTAATGCAATGGGGCATCATAGGGCGCTCCCCCCAGTTGTTGGCTCGGTCTGGCAAATTATGGAACTTAACTGCAAGTGACAAGCAACTGCTGCCGCTGCTGCTGGTGCTTTTTCAGCTGCTGCAGCTTGCCCTGGATGCAGCAACTTGCTATGTTGCAGTAGCCGCACGTGCCACGCATCCTGACATTTGGCGGCGGCCCGCAAAAACTGGCCATCCTCGCTGACACTTGACATTTCGCAGCAGTTGCCCTTCTCTTCCGCCTCCACCTCCTCTCCCTTCCGCTTTTTTGCCGTCTGCGTGGGCGGGTAAGTTCAAAGTGCATTCTGCGGGGGTAATATTTCAATAAAACAAAAAAAACAACAATAAAAACCAAAGGCGGGGGATAAAAAAATACGGAAAAGATTGAAATGAAAGCCACAGATGCGGATGCAGGATGTGGGGCAAGCGGGGCGTTTTTCCGGCAACGCCTCCGCCTGACCCCAAAAATGCTTAGCCTTTTTTGCACAGTGACAAAAAACTGGGAAATTAAGAAAAATATAAGTATTAATTAGCGCCTGGATATTGAATAAATCAATCATATAAATAAAATAATTAATTGCAATGCTTTTGTTAGCTCTAATTTGCAAAAGAATATTATAATTTTAAAGAAGACAAAAGTAGTTTTTAAATTAAGACTGACTTTGTATAATCATGCTCAAATTAATGAAAAATTTTAATTAAACAGGGCGGAAGGCGAACGAAAATGTTGTTAAATGCAGACAAATGTTGACAAGTGCTAGTAACATGTTGAGCTATTGTCCTTGGTGCTGCCAATACAAATGTTTAGATTCATTTATTCATTTAATATTAAACATACTTGAGTTAAATATTTTTTGGCATTTAAAACGTAAATTTTTACCATTAAATATCAACTATATATTGAAAAAGACAAATTTATATTTCAAAAAACTATGGGAGAAGCTGAATGCTAAATTATAATTTAATGAGATCTCTTCTTATCAATTAACTTCCTAAATTATTTAATTAACCTCTTAAAATACAATTTACAAAGTTCCCAATAAGATTTATATATCTTCAATTTCTTTCTGTGCTGTAACTCATCCAGCAAACCAGCCAGCCATCCTTTCATCCTTCATCATAGTCGCCCGGCTTGGTGTGTAATATTATCCACTTTGGTCTTCCTGTTGCTGCACTGCATCCGCTGGGTATCCTTCCCTTTCCATCCATCCCACCTTTTCCTTTTCGATTGTTTCAACTGCAGTTTTTTAATGCCGTAGTTGGATTTTCCACAGTTGTGTGTGTGTGTGTTTGTTGTGTTGACTTCGGTGGTGCAATAAATTTGATTGCAATGCATTCGAGTGGCAAGCGAATCTTTTGCGGTTTAACGTGGGAAGTGGGGAGGAAAACGGATCGATAACTTTTGCGTATTTATTTACCCGAATTAATTATTTGAATTATAAATTGTATGGATATATCAATTAAGAAGCAATTTAATTAATAATTGAGGTACGTGAGCTTAAATATTCTGCAATTATGCGAGACAAATTCGACAAGTTTTTTTTGTGAGTCAATCAACGGAACGTGAACTATTTATATTATATTTGCATATTTATATTATTTTCTCTTATTCAAATATTTATATTATATTTAATTTGTTTTTTTTTACGTTTGTTTATTTAATTTCCCTCTAAATAAATCGTGTTTATTTTTTCATAGTGTTTACATTGATTTTTAGTTAAACTTTACAAGTTTCCTGGAAAGAGAATTCATTTTCCCGAACTTCAAAGCAAAAGCTTTTCAACATCCCCCACATGTTGTGCTATTGGCTTTGCCAAATCCAATATAAGACTATTATTTTGTGAGGAGCCCCCTTCAAACCCCTTCTCTTTAATCGAAAGGCAAACAGCAGCAGCAAAGTCCTTCAGCAAATCCTCCCAGAAACCCCCTTTATTTCTTCCTCGGACTGCAGCTGGCCGCTTATAAATTGTCTGAAAGTCGCTTTACAAGGTTTTCGTATCATATTTTATTATTACGCGGTTTTCACGCCCTTTCCGAGCCCTTCCCTTGGACTTCCTCTGGCCTTTCCTCTCGGCTTTCCCTCCTCCGTTTCCCCTACTTTCCGCTCTCGGACATCGATGCGTTGCGTTAATTTTGTTTTTATACCCCAGGATGGGGATGGAGCCACCCGTGTAACAACAATATTTTATGGTTGCTCGCAGATTTTCAGACCAACGAGCAACAATTTTCCCTCCACCCCACCCAAAAAAGAGTTATTGCGAAAGTTTTTCCCTTTCCCGGACCAGTTTCTGACCAGTTTTAAGCTTTTCCGTGGGATTTTTAAACTGCAGCGAACGAACGGTGAATGAAAATCTGTGAGCTGACCTTTTTAAATACTTGATTGCACCTTAAAATCACTAGAGATAATCAAGGTCAGGTTGGACACTAAGTTGAGATGAGGTTTTCCTTCTTCCCTTCGCATTTAGTATTTCCCTTTATTTGCTAATTGCTTTTCCCATTCCGCTTCTGTGCCCTGTTGGAAAATCAGCTGTCAGACAGGACTTAAAAACCTGCCACACTGGCCAAGAGAGAGAATAGTGAGTGGTCGAAAACCAAAGAAACCTCAAAACATGGCCAAGCTGATTCCGTACGGAATCCGATTCCGGTGGAGGACTCCTTCTGCCATTTGGTTGCTAATTAAGTTAGATGCATCTTTGTTGTATTACGCAAGCGAATCAACTGCAACCGCAAAGTGCCAAGAGTGTGTCTAAGTCTTACCCTGTGTCTGTGTTTCCACATGGAGAAATAAGAGAAAAGTTAATGTAAATATATATATTTGTTCAGTTAACAAAAAACGAATTTGAAAGTTAACGTGGAGTGTGCGTTGAAAAGAAAGGAAAGGAAATTATCAAAAACTTTAATTAAAGAAGTCGAAAAGCACAAGAAAATGTTGACAGATAAAGACAAAAGTTGATGGGAACAATGTTAAGTAACATCAAATGGTGCTACCAACATAAATATAAATGTTGCGGAGTTTAAATATATACAGAAACATTATTGTGTAATGAATTCTATGTCCTATTATTTAATATCAATTTATTTCAAGCCATAATTCAGGTGTACTCAGCTTAGTTAAGGATTATTATTACTTTTGAGAACACAAGTAGGTGTAACCAAATATAATAGTAAAACAAATTTGATCTACGCGTAAAAGAGTTACATTTTCAAAACTTATTAGGTAGCTTTAGCTCTTATACTCTCTGAGATCTATAGCTTCACACCAACGGACAGACTAGACTAGACTAGACTAGGCCTCTGTCTAAATTGTTCTGGCTGGTGATCAATGATATATCCCAAGAAAAAATGTATGTATCTAAAAGCTGGCGTAAATTTTCCTTTTAAACTACTTCTGTTCTTAGTTTTTTTTCGCACTGCATTTAGATACAGTACCTCCCTCGATTTCCTCTGTCTTGCACAATGTGTGGAGCATTAATTATTTGCCAGTCTTGGAATTCCAGTTTCCACCACACACACACACAGATACAGACACACTCACTCTGATAACGAGGTATTCCAAGGACTTTAATTTGCCAGACGAGCCGATATGGCCGTGCAGGTTCTAACAAACAATTGAAACAGACCGAGCATAAATTACACCAGCTCAACACCTGATTGGGCGGTGTTTTCGATGGGTTAAATGGTGTGGTGTGTGGTGTGTACGTGCAGTTGTAGGTGGTTCAGGCGGGTCAGGTGGTTGCAGATGGCTGCAGGTGGGTGATATTCGGTTGCCAGGACACTCAAGAGGGTCAACCGGCACACACACACGCGCAAATTGTTCGCCCTTTGTTGCTGTGGTCATTGATTGTCTGCAATTTGCATTTCTAGACATGAACATAGCTCGCCATGTGAAAATTTTGCGGGAGAAGCCGTGAGATTGGGTAGAAGCATTTCGGGGCAAGGGTTCCCCGTAATGATTCAGTATTGTTTAGCCTTTGACAGGTCAGACCTTTCCCTAAAAGCCCACAAACTGATGCGAATTTAAGAATTTAAAGAGAGGCTTTTGAGCATTGAAAAACTTATAGTCTCTTTTAAATATATGTTCTTTTTTAATATTTTTAAAAAGTTTCTTATAAACATTTTAGGTTTTATTTACTCATTTTATAGTTTAGAAAGCTTGAAAGTACATTTATGAATTTTAGTTTGTTTATCTAACTCTTAATTCTCAATTAACTATTCATTATTAAAGATGAATTTTATTAGGCTTATTTCCTAATTAATTTTTCTATATTTTCTTTATTTAAGACACAAATTCAACTAGTTTCAGTTAACGAAAACTAAATTTAATAATAATCATAGGTCACATGTCTCAGTTCCCCCTTTTTTTTGTTACCAATATTGATGAACTGTCGCGGTCATTGCTTTGAAGTTGAAGTTTCCGCCTTCTAATAACGATTTCCACGGAATCGAATGAATTATTAAGTATTGAGCTGGTTTGGAAACCAAAATCACAGAGGGAGAAATACCAAGTTTATGGTTTTGTGACGGCATAAGAGGCATAAACTCGACAATTATGCGGCTGAAATTGTTTTTTCTTGGAAACAGTTAACGTTTGGTGGTAGAGTGCCGCGTGGGAGGAAAATTAAAAACAATTACGAATTATCATATGCAATTTTAACTCTTTTTTCATTTTAATCGTGACATGTTAGGAGCAGCCCTCAATCATTCGTTCATTCATTCAGTCAGTCAGTCAGCCAAATGTCGATGCATTGAAGGCAGAAAAAAAAGGAGCAAAATCTCATTGAAAGCTGCCCGTTTCTCTCTCTGTTTCCATTTTCACTTTGACTTTGGCCCAGAGTTTTTCATATTTCCATTTCCACTCCCGTTGCCATTCATCCGCATGCTGCTGTGCATTCACTGGGAAATGAACATCAGCTGCAAAGGCAGAGCGAGAATTATACAAAAAGAAAAACAAAGGAAAAACTACGCTCTGCAATGAGCATTGTTATAGAAACAAAAAAGTAGAGAGAAAACCCAAAAGGAAAAGCAGCAGCGAGCACATGAGTGTAAAAAAAGAAGGATAATTGTGGAACAGGATGAAACACTGAAATTAATTTCCGTTAATATGGCCGGGTGTGAGGACGGCCTACAGTGCGTATGAGTGATTTTTCCTTTTTTACTGCCAGAAGCAAGTCAGTGGAAATTTTCTGTTCCGGAAGTAGAATTTTCTTAATTGCCCTTTTAATTGGATTTATCAAAATAATGAAATGGAAATTCAAGTAGTATGAAAATCTTTTAATTAATTTGTTAAATTTAAAGAAGTAAATAAAAAATATTTCGTAGTGTTCATAACTACAAGAATCAAGAAAATTATAATACCATAAAAGTACCTTGATAGATAATTTCCATCATAAGCTCTATTGCAAACTTTTAATTATCAATTAATTAATGTCACTTAACTGAATTTCCTGTAAACTTATCAATAACAGTTTATAATAACTTAAACCTTCTTAGTCACAAAGTAAATAAATCTGCAACATTTTACAAGCTATCAAATGCGATAAATACCATTTACGGCTTAAATGAACTGAACTCAATCGAAATGTATCTGACCAAAAAAGGACATTCCCATGTTGTTACTTTTTTTTTTGCCACCCGGGGGCATTCCGAAATTTATATTTAATTTGCAATTGTTTGCTGTGAACCAAATAACCGAAGCCCAAAGAATAAAAATCTCGCATGTAAATTCAATTTGATTAGTTAGAACGGTTCCCGTTCGGAGTTCGAATTCTGTTGTTGTGCCCCAACGACCAGGGGGAATTTCAGACAATCCATTAGATGTGGCAGGGAACTTTATGCGTGGCTGATCAATAATCCCCGGCCGCCCTTCGGAAGGTGCCACCGACCACCACTCCCCCCCACTTAATATTCCATGGCAACGGACAGATATTCGACATTCGAAATACCAAAAAAATGAATACAAAAGATGAGATGAGAGAGCCAAAACCAATTTGTGCTCATTGGGGAGCAAAATTCGTGGCGCTTAGCATTTGAATTATGGCCCAGATTTCCACAGGGGCGACGACTGCAGCGGCAACACAACAGCAACAAAAAAAAAGTAAAGCTAACAAACCAGAAAATCCGTGATTATTTATTAATTTGGCAAATTATTCATGCGACGCGCCATCACAAATCTGCTTAGTTGAGTGTTAGTTCGAGAAGGCGGGGCGGGCAGGTAGGTGGCTGCCTAGGGGCGTGGCTGTGACACAGGTGTGCAGGGGGGGGGCACCGTTTGCATTTACTACGTGCTGAGCTATTGTCTGTGTGTGGTTACCAACCCCCTTATCCAATGGATATGTGAAGGGTCCCTAAAGTTGTTGCTAGTTTGTTGCATGCCAAATTTCAGTTTCAGCTACAGTGGGAAAAAGTTTATAAAAAAAAAGAAATCTTTAAAAAGTTGGAGAATATATAATTGATGCTAAAAAAATGATTTTTAATTCTTAAAACATAGAAAATGCAAAGAATTAGACTTCTTGGAAATTCCTTATAATAATTCACATACCTAAAGAGGAGATGGAATAAAATTAAGATGCATAACGCCCATACATTTGAATTTCTATTAGCAACAAAATGTTATCGATGCATACAGAAGATAAGCTGTCTAGAGCTTTATGGGACTCTGTGTTATTACCCAATTTTCAAGAAAGATTTATGTAAAGCTACACAATTTTTAAAAGGCTTTATGCTTATTATTATTTTATTGTGTTTGTATTAAATCTAGCATCTAATTTAACTTTTTCAGTAATTAGAGCTCTTTCTTTAAATGACTTTCCTAAGAATTTGACATTCGCTGCCTTATTCCAATTAAAAGGAACCTGCAAATTTATTTGCCCCAACTCCATTATTTTATACTTTTATCATGGAAAATAATAAATTTTCTTAAAATTAGAAATTCGAGATGAAATTAGAGAGCATAACTTAATAATTCAAGCACTTTACAACCACTGTGCAATTTAGCAGCTTTCAAACTTGCCACGGACGACTACTGCCGGTTGAAATAAAGTTTTTTATTTAGGATGTTAGGGTTGTGTTCGGGGTCGGGTCTCCTGGCCTGTGGGCGTGGCCCTCGAGGGCATTATTTTTTTTTTTTTTTTAGTTTGCTGCTGCACAATTTTGCCGTTGCAGTTTTGTGGGACCAACTTTCCGTTGCAGTGATTTATCATAAACTTTTCGGGCCAAACAAAATTTATTTACAACTAACCAAAAAAAAAAAAAGGCCACAGGAAAATGTTCAAAAATTGCTTGAATTAATTTCGTAATAAATCGGATTGCATGTCGAATCGAATCGTATGTGAGTTCGCCCCCAGAGAGAGATGGAACTGCGGGATGCATTCGTGTCGAAGCAAATCCAATTGATTGAAATTCCATTTTTAATTGCTCTTTGAGCGGTCTGAAATTTATTTGCTAATTTGTTTTAATTGCCGAACTAATTAATCAAGCTGCTGAGTGCTTAAGTGGGTAGTTGTAACCCCCCTAATGATAATGATGCAGGCAGGTGTAAATATTTATGTAAAAACTTGCCATAATTAAGCAGACAAAATAAGTGGCCTTGTGCCAGGATAATCATTTTGCAGTTGTGCATTCGATAAATATAAAAAAGTACAATTGTGGTCAATCACTTAATGTTTTAAATAAGATAAAAGGATAACTTTGGAATCTCAATAATTATAAATAATATTATCCAAAGTTATTTTATACTTAACAAAGTCTTTATCTAACCTAAGATTCTTATATACAAATGCCCCTAAAAGCTATAGATTTGAATTTTAAATTGGATATTTTATATATTCCTGTTTCTATTAGTAGATCCGCAATTGTGCGTACATTTTGCAATCTGGCATATTTATGCATCAAATGAACGAATAAATGCAAAAGCCAGAATATGTTGGCCTAATAATTTTATAGAATTTTACAAGTCAAATATTCAGGGCAGCCTTTTCAGTATCATTTTCATTTATTCAATAAAAGGATACAGGACTCTATGTGTGTGTGTGTGTGTGCGTGGCAAAAAGGGGGTTTTAGAAGGCTGCTACTAATGGCATTAATCTGCATTTTTCTACATAAATCAATAAACAGTCATTTGGGCAATTAAATTGTTGCATGGCAACCTCCCCGCTGCCTGTGCCCCCTCTCCGGGCACGCCCCCTCATTGTTTTAGGCCCAGCAAAATGGCATAAATCAAACTTAACAGCTGCAAGCGATGGGTCCAAAAGGATGAAGGACATGGAGTGGAAATGGGACTCGGAATGGGAATTGTGGGGAGGTGGATGGTGGGTGTCCTGTGTGCAAATGGCCAAAACTAAAGTTGTACTCGACCAAAATTCGGTGTGTGCCTGTGTGTGTTTAAATTGTTTGTTTGCTTGTGTGTGTTTAGTTAGCATTTACATCAAATTATTTTGTTTGTCAGACTGTGGTGGCAACGCCTCTTCTTTGTCCTGTGTGTGCGTGTGAATTGGGCTTGGGCCCCAAAGGATGAAAAGCAAGGATGAATGGCAGAGGATATTTGTGTGCATTTTGCTGCTGCAATGGGAATAATTGTTTCATTCCCCAGATGTTTTTGTTTAATTTTCGAGGCCCAGTAACTGTGCCGCTGCCTGGTCTATGTGCCGAAGTTTCATTTCCATTTAATTTCCTTACATTTCACATATACCAAAGGCTTTATCAATTTCTTCTCTTGAATTAATTAATTATTTTGTCTTGCAATTAATTATTTGAAGGCAATGGGTCCATAGACAAAGGTAAAGCTTGTAGAATGAATATTATTAGTGCTGAAATAGCAAAGACTGCTCCAAAAATCAGGTTTCTAAAAGCTATTTAAAAGTATACCAAATTCTGGATAAATATGTGTTTCTTTACTGTTTAAAATTCTTTAAACTAATTTTGTATACCTTTTTAGATTCTCTGAATATTAAAGTTGATATTTATAAACTTTTAAAGGTGTTTTAGGTTTGTTAAATATAAACTGAAATAATTTGAATTCTAATTTCAATAATTTGTATATTTGCTCAGTAATAATTTGTGCTTACATAGCTTTTAAGCCAAATGGATTCTCATATCTTCCTTATAATATTTCTATTTCAACATAAAACTATGTTTCCTTTGAGTGTATTATACCTTGAATAAAATATTTCCCCTACCATTATCCTATTCATTTCCCATATCTTCATATCCCTGGTCAGCAATCGGCATGCAAATGCGCCTTGGGCACAAACTTGAGAAACCATAAACTATAAATCCTTCTATCTATCATCAAAGAAACTTTTGGTTCCCAGACCTATCGCTAAGCTGCTTCCTGTTTTGTCAACTGCAAACTTTGGCATTGCATTTAGACAATTGCCATGGTTGTTTCATGTATATGGTATATATATATAATAGAAAACTAAAACTATTTATGTAGCTACAGCTGCACACACATATATCCCAAGTCTTGCCCCGTTTTAAATCCCCCATGTTGGCTGCCCATAAATATATATATTTCTATATATATATATATATATAACTGTGAAGGCGCTGGAATGGCGTCTAAACCCCTTCACACATATATTGCCGTCAAACTTTTCAATTACGTTGGGGTAATTCTAAACTTTGCTGCTGCTGCTGGATGGAAAAAAAAGAACGTCCAATAAGGAATACAAATCCCTGCGGCGCTTAAATCTATTTATGTCGCTGGCTCCTCTATTTCCACTGCTGCAGCTTCTTTGCCACTATTCTCGGGTCTCTCGTTGCTCTCGGTGGGGTCAGTTCTAGGCGGGGTCAGTTTCCGTTTCCCGTACGGTGGTAACTTGTGGCCTGAGCCCCTGAAACAAGAGAAGTTTGTGGCTGCCACAAGTTTTCATGCACCAAGAGAAATACAACGAAATTAATATTACAAATTAAAATTTAAATTCAATTTAATTTTTTAAATATTTATAAAATCTTTTATTAATATAATTGTAATTTTTGTGATCTTCTATACTTTTGATATAGAAATATTCTCAATATATTTTTGTGATTTTCTATACTTCTAACTTGTTTTAACATTTTTAAACACTACAAATTCAGTTTAAAAATTCATTAATAAATAAAAATTAAACCATAATGAAAAAATGATGAAAGCGTATTCCCCAGATCGGATTCAGTTTTTACCTTCTAAAAATATTCAGTTTATTATATTATTAATTATGTTTTATTAAAAATCCTTATAAAATAAAATACATATATAAAAGTCTTCAAATATTCGAACATCCTTGGTCAGCTTTTTATTTAATTCATGATTACTAATTTAGAGCTTAAAATATAAAATTACAAACTCTTGGAACCTTTTTAAAGTGAACTAAAATATATAAAGACTTGAGCTTTAAAAAATTCCAATTAAATCAAACATATTAACTAAAGTAGTTATAAACGAACAACTAAGATTGAATTTTTCATCTCAAAAATTTTATTGTAGATACATTTTTGAAGGTTTTCAAAAAGTGATTTCAGGAGCAACCTAGTACATGATTTATTCCCTTTAAATCTCTTTTACAAATATTTCTTTCACTGTCGAATCTTTTTCGTTCCGTCAGGCTCTCTCACATCCAGGGTCCGTTGGGGATATATTCCCCCTTACCGCTTTTAATCTTGTTGTGCGTTCATATTTTTTAATTGGCTGACCAACATTGAAGAATGCCCCTCCCATTCTTTTAATCTGACCCTTGTACGGCGTCCACTTCTCTTCCACTTCCACTTCCTTTTCCTCTTCCACTTCCACTTCCGCTTCCGCCTATTACTCTCTGGCAAAGTCCGTTAAGCGGATTTAAAATGCAATCTGCCAATCGCCGCCTATCCCTATCTCCGCCCGGGTTTTTTTGGGATCCTTGCTCTGTTTTTTATGGCTGCGTAAATTGAATTTCGACTGCAATGGATGCACAAATTAATTGCCGGCGTGTTAACCTCGAAATTTCTTGTTTCGCCAGCGAAAGAGAAGGCAGACTGCAGTCGACGTTGGCTGCTCTGCCAACGGCAACATCAAATGGGGCGGACATTTTCCCCCGAAGCGCAGGCGTAGAATTTTTCTTTTCCTTTTCTTTTTTTTGCAATAAAGAGAAAACTATTTCTCTTAGTTTGGTGAATCATCAAGAGAATTGAATTTACATTAAACCTATAAAGAAGCGTAATTGAATTATGTTTTAAAATTGTTATTACATTAGCACTTTCAAGTGTTTTACAAATAAATATTAAAGAGTTTAAAATAGTATTGATTTACAATTTTATTACAATTTTAATTTGTAATACAATAAACACTTAAAATTGTTTCATAAATAAATATTTAGGGATTTCAAATAAAATTGAGTTTTTATTTTATTATTATTTTTATTTGTAATTAAATTAACGCTTAAAAATTTTTTATAAATAAATATTTAAGAAATTAGAAATATTATGGAGTGATAATTTAATTAAGATTTGCAATTAAATTAACACTTAAAACTTGTTTATAAATAAATATTGAGGTATTTGAAATGGAGCCAAGAGGTGTCAATAAGTATGCTATAAAAAATTTAAGATCATTGGTGCGGCTATAGAAATCTTTAGATGTACAAGAAACTTTAAAATGCTATGTTTTAGGAAAAAAAAATCATATACACTGAATTTTGTGACTAATTATTTTTATATTATACTTTTAGATAATTTAAAAAGAGATTTTAAAGCCCTTTAAATGTATATGACAACCCCAATTGTAAAATTGTTGGATTTTTCGATGACTTAATATTCTGTATCTTTTAAAAAAACATCTTTAAAATCAATATTTATTTCTACATACTTTCTTTATTCAAAATTAAATTATTTTTAAAATATTTTAAAACTTTAAACAGCATTTAAAAAGTATTTCAGTTAATTGTAAATTTCTTGACAAGAAAAGCTTGTAATTATCGACCTCCCAGAGTGGTTATTTTTCACTTATTTGCCTTTATTGAAGTGGAGTGTCTTCGCTGTCTGTCGCTGCGGCTTTTCTAGTGCGGCAACTTAATTAAGAATAAGCAAACGCCTTCTCGCGAGGGGTTGCACTCAAAGGGGGGCGCGGGGCAGCTTCTTCAGCTGCCATAGTGACGCGCTTGGAATAACAAAAACGGAAATGAAAGTAATTTAAAGTGTTATTAAGTCGTCGTGGGCTGTCCCTGTCAAAGTCCCAGGGTCGGGGGTCAAAAAGCAGAGGGAAGCTGACTAAGGGTAGCTGGTAACAGGAAGTGCCTTCCGTGAAAATGGTGTTGTTGTGTGTGCGGTGTGTGTGCGGTGTGTGTTTACTTAGTGTGTGTAAGTCATATGCAGTCACAACACAACAAGACAACGAGGAGACAAGACAGAGAGAGCGAGGGGAAATATCCAAAGACGAAGTTCGCTTTGCACACAGTAAAAATACTTCAACTTTTTTGCTTTTATATATATATAGTGCCCTTGGTGTACATAGAGATTTCCCAGCGAGAGATTTTCTTACTGCTGTTCTTGAAAACTGTCAGCGGTTGAGATGTTTCTTATGTGGATGAAGGAACTTGTTTGTGATGGGTCTGAAAACCTGCTACCTTAAAGGATTCCCTACAAAATAGTGACTTAATATTCCCCAATTTTAATTCCAGACTCCGCCAAGCCCTATGAAATATGTGTTATTATCCTGAACCTCTTAATTTCCTATTACAGTCTCCTTAACTATATTTGCTGCCACACATTCATATTTCTCTGCCTGAAATAGCACTAAGAAAACTGCAATTTTAACTTTGTTTCTACCCGGAAACTCTTGCGTTGCTCCAACTTTTTCTGCTTTGGGGGTCTGCCTATATAATAAAGCACTTTAAGTGCCATGGCACGAGCCGTTTTTGGTTCCATAGATGACAGTAAAAGCAGCTCCCTTCTCGCAGCCCTAACTTAACCCCCCCAGGAGTGAGCCCCGCCGACCTCGATCATAAAGTGCGTGCACGCACCGCATAAATAACCAAAATAACCAAGGGCTGGGCGGAGGAGAAGGAGCAAAAACTTTGAGTTTTACGCATATGAGGCCAAGTTTATGACTGTGTCGTATAACTTAAACTACGCCGAATTCAATTAACTCAAAGCGCCAGCTTGGTCTTGATTGTGGTCCTTGGTCCTTGGTCCTTGCATTACTTTCAGTCTCTCGGTTGCTTTTTCGACCAACTGTGTGTCTCCTCTGACATCTTAAGCTGCTTGTGTGCGAGTGTGTCTGGCTTAATGAGAGGAGCATTTGCCTGTCAGATTTTTCTTCTGCAAGTTGCCTTCCTCTTGTAATACTCTTTGTCTTGATAGGGGTATCATAATTATTATATTCTGTTTGTGATAAGAGGTAGGAAGGTTCTTTACACATAAGTGGAATATGTTATTCATACAAAAATCGTTGTTATATTATTAAACATTATATTGACAATATGGTAAATATTGAAATAACAATAATTTTAATACCGAAAATATTGCATTTCTCTTTTAATTATACATATTGTCGAACTTTATATAAAAAATAAATAAATAAATTATATATTTTAAGAATTTATGTTTACATTTTCCGATTATATATTTCTCAAATATATAGGACGAATTATCGATTTTTCGTATTTACATAGATTTCTATATTAATTTTTACTTCAAATAATATATCGGAAACATGATAAATTTCTATTTGTAAAACGTTAAAATGTCATTTTAATTCAAGAATATAATAAGAATATAATTATTGTTTCTTCTTGTTCTCCTTATGCCATTATATTAATCTAAAACATCAAACTGAATATTGATTTATCGTTTTTTCATCGATTATATATAGATTTTTCCTTCAAATGTCACTGCATTTTTTTATATATCAATATTTTCTGTCATTTCTTGTTATAACTTTGTTGACAATAAAAGGTGTACCTATTAAAACCAGTTTTCTTTTGCCTTTGCTCTTATGCTATACTTTTTCAACCGCTTAAGTTTTTCACAAGATTACACGAGTGGAATGTATATATATATTTTTTTTTTTTATATTTAAATACATATATATCTCTTCCTGCACGCAACATATTGCAAAAAGTTTGTCCGTGGGAGCAACAAACTTCAGTGTCATCCCTCGTCTGCCAGACGGCCAAAAAGTATGCAGCACGCATTTTAAACGTTTTTAATTTAAGCCATCGCCCCAGACAGGCAGTTATGTGAGGTACATGTACTTTGGGAAGTCCTGGAATCCCCGAGCTTAGCGGACAAGTCCTGGTCTGAAGCTCCTTGTCAGTCTTCAGTTGTCATGGCATTCGTTGCCCTCCTCGCCCCGCCCTTTTCTCTGGCATTTGTCGTCTGTTTTGGGTATTTGCATTTTTTCCGTCTACCTTGAAGGATTTTTTTGTTGTCCTTTTTTTCACATATATATATATATGTATGTATTTTATATATATTTTTTGTGTCGTAATGCCGTGTATTTTGTTGTTGGTTTGATTGATGGCATTTGGCGCCATGCAGGGAAATTTTCTGCGTTTGTCATTTATAAATAGAACAACAACAACGAAAAGAAAATATAATAAAACATTCCGCCATAGATAGATATAGATACCGTGAGGAGAATGTGTGTGAATGGTGTGGTATTGTGTGTGACCCCATGAACTCGAATGATACGGAGAATTAATTCAGGCTGAGCTTTTTTTGCGGAGAGAGATATTGAGTACTGAAGGGGAAAATTAATTTTCATGCTGCTTTTATGGGGCTTTTTTTGTAGACTTTATTACAGGAAAAACTCCACAAAGGTGAACGTAGGTATTATGTTTTTATTTTTATAAGAACTTGGTAAATAATTCCTTTAAAATTCCAATGCTTGTGATTACAATTCAACTATCAACTGTCCTTAGCTTGTAGCAAACTTGCTATTACTTGATTTTCTCACACCTCCTCTCTATTCCCCTGGAAGACCCCCTCAGGCTCCTCCCTCTAAGAATTGTCAACAAAGTAGCCATTTTGTATGCTCGGCCATGCCGCAATGTGTGCGCCACAATAATTAATTACAGCATTCTCTTGATGGCGGCGACAGCGCTTGTCGTTTGTCCTTGCCAACCGAATCCTTGAATCCTAGCTGAATTTCCTGCTTTCACTTGTGCCTCTTCTGGTCCTCCAGGCCGTTTTGTTGCTGCTGCTGTAATTGTTGTATCCTTGACATTTAGGAGAACAAACGCTCAGCGCAAAAATGTTGGCAACGCTCCGCCGCTCCTTCAACCGGAAGTGAAAAATTTCCCAGCAGTTGTACCCGCCGAAATGTGAGTGGGCGAGACCAGAGAGCAGGTTAGTTGGGATGGAAAAACGAGAAAAAAGGGTGCACAAAAAGAAAATAATAGTTTTCAACTAGAAAAACTATTAATTTATTAATTTTTAAATGGACTTAAAATATAAAATATGAAATATGAATATTAAATCATTTTAATAATGAATGTGACAGGTATTTTCATAGGGTATTCTTAATTGTACGCAGGAGGAGTCGTTTCCGACACTATAAATCATATATATTCTTGATCAGCATCAACAGCCGAGTCAATCTAGCCATCTCCGGAGGAAAATCAAATTTGACCACTTTTTTTCAAAATTTTATAAGGGGTTACATGGTCAAAATTGTCAAAAATTGACAAAAATTTTAAAAAATTGAGTATGCAGAGTTATTAATCTAACAAAAACTATCATTTTCTGAATTAAAATTAAGCCTTTTTTGGCTTAGTTATGAATTTTTTAAATTTGAATTTATCGACAAAATTGTCATATAAAAATATCGATAAATATCGATTCAAAGAATGCTAATATTTTAAGATAGGCTGTGATAGGTTTCCGTTTCGATCCAATAGCTTAATGGCGAGCTGTACGTAACCGATTTTAGTGGTTAAATATTAAAAACTATAACAAATATACATAACTGCAAGTTTTTCTCAGTATACCAAAGGCAAATAAAGTACCCAAAAAGCAAAAAAAAAAAAAGAATGCTCTATGGAAAACCTTCGGTATTTTCGAGATTCATTTGTTGACTGTTCAAAACCACTGAATTTCCCTCACTGAATTTCCCGCTAGTTGCTCTGTAACCACTTCCTCGCAATTTCATCCTGGCTTTTATATCCAGAGCATTTCTTGTGGCTGGCGAATGAGAATTTGATTTTGCTCATTTGGCCAAACTAATTTGTACACTTTTCCCTGTTTCTCCGATTCTCTACCCGCCTCTCCACTCCCTTTCTCTTTCGCTATGTGGCTTTTCTCGCTGCTGTGATAATGCCTTGCAGCTGTTGCTGATTGGTTTTTATTTTATTATTTGACATATGTTTTGGGAATAGTTTTTCTTTTTTTTTTGTTCTCTTCACCGGCTCTCTGTCGCATTTGTTAGCTAATGATAACGACCGTTTAGGGAGTGAGATTAGGGGGAGAAATTTGCCAACTTTTTCGTTTGATTTGCATGTTTCTGTCGGGTTTTCAGGGTCTGGGGCGGAGTCCTTAATTAGATTAAAATGTGTGACAAATGTGCGACTCGTTTATGAGGGCAGCTGTTTGTGACTAAGCCCGGTTATGATGGATGCGTTTTAAATGGAAGATAGTGCAGATTAGGGACATAAATACGGAAAATTACTAAAGCAGGGAGATAGCATTTAGGCTTCAATACAGACCCAGAAACTTTAATAGGAAAATTAGAAAATATTATATATAAGAGATAATAAATCTACAAAGAACTCCCAGTAATTTAAGCTCTTATTTTAAAAGTTTATTACCATTTTCACACTTAATACTAAGCTTCATCAATCAATTTTTCAATCTACAAATCTGCCATGTCAAGTTTAGCAAAAAAAAACCCTTTTTAAAATTAAAGATTTCCTTAAATTTTTTGCCAGTAATTCTTAGAAAAGATTTCCCTAATCCATCAATGTTCTTTTTTCTAACACTCGCCAAAAAAAATGATAAGCAATTCATTGTTCTTAAGTATTCACATTCTCGGCGGAATTTCAATAAAAAACAGGACACCTGTTAACCCCAGAAAAAGCAGCTGCCGCTGTACGTCTGGCGAATGTTTTTTACAATTTCCCGTAAAACCGGGAGGGAAAAGCGCAAAAACTTTTACAGAATGTTAATTACGAAGAAAACTCTGACGCAAGTGCCGCCCACGCAGCCAGCAAAAAAGGGGAACGAGAAAAGAAGAGGAAAATAAGCAAAGAATATCAGGGAAATGGAAAATACAGGAAGGAGGTGGGAAAAAGCACTGGGGGAGGAAAGTGAAAGGAAAGATGCCCCCGACTTTGGCCAACGCCCTCCGGCGGCCAAGTGTCGAACGTTTTATTAATTGACTGTCACTTACATATCCGTATCCGGTCGAAAAACATGGCGCACAGGGCGAAGCATGAAGCATCGAGGAGAGCGCCCTGATAAAGTGAACAAAAATTGATATCCCGATGACAGTTGGCATTGTCCGTGCCACTCATTTCGTTGCTTAACCAGCTCTCCAGCTTTCCAGCTCTTTTCTTGCCTTGCCTTTACTTCCTTTCCGGGCTTTCTTTGCTTTCCGTAGGGATATACACTGAGAGAAACTATTTTAGTATTTAACAACATCTTAATTATGATTTTCTTTCGAAAATAAATTTTAGCTTTAAAACATTTATTAAAACTTGCAAATCAGTTAGGTTTGTAAAAGCCTTAAAAGGTGTCTAAAAGTATAAAGTAGTAATTATTATTTGGTGTAAATTTGTTTTTACAATATAAAGTTATAGCCTTTTAATGGTATTTTAAAACACCATAAATAATCTTTATTTAAAACCAAGAGAATTATTTTATTCTAGTTATATTTTTCAGATTTATGAAAAGGAATTATGTTTCTGAAAAACTAATCCTTCAAACGAAATTAATAGAATATTTTAGTTCCCAATTCCTTTTAAATGAATTTATTTTTATAAAGTGTCTAATTTTTATTTTTAAACCGAATTTTAAACCATATACCATTTGAAGCTTAAATAAAATAAATACTTAAATATAAACCATAACACTTAAGACTGAATAAAATATTTTTCAAAATTCTTTTTCCATTTTTAAAACTTTATAAAATGAGTAAAAGATATATTCGGAGCAACTGCAAGTTTTTAGAACCCATTAACGGGTGCACAAAAACACTTCTTAAACCTTTTAAAATAATACTATAAAATCTATAAAAAATACAAAAATATATAAATAACAACAAATTTACACCAAATATGCTGTATTAAAAATATTACTTTATTCTTTTAGACACATTTGTAAGATTTTAAATTAAATTAAAATTAACATAACTGATTTTCGTGTTTTTGATCTCTCTAGAATATTTAATTTTTGAAGTAACAACTTTATTTCCTCTGTACCCCCGCTCTTTATTATCAAACCCCCTCCTACCACCCTATTTTCATGGTCGAATGCAATGGCTAAGTCCTTTTTCAATGACATTGTCATTGCCATCGGCAGCGACTTGCCATTCGATAGCGACTCGCTGCTGGCTCGTCCTTGTTGCTCAACAGGTTGTGTGTGTCCAGCAGTGTCCTTCCGCCCGCCCAAAAACTCATCTCAGGACAGGAACCCACCAACTACCCCTCTCTCTCTCTTTCTCTCAGCTGTGTGTGTGTGTGTGTGTGTGTGTGCGGGGGGGTACTTTTTGCTGGCACAGCAGCCGGCTTTCAATCATGGCGGTCGGTCTCGTCCGGACACTTTTTGCCAACTTGGCTCTCAGTCAGCATCCGACATCGCTTCGAGCCGAATGTGCGTGCGCTAAACAACAAAAAGTACAGCGAGAAAATAAATAATATTCACCACATTGTGTCGTGCAACAGCTGTTTCTGCCGTAACGGGGAAAATATATATAAAATAAATATCGGATTAGGCTGCCGGAAAACGGTGTGCAAACTTCTGGAAACTGAAACCGAAACTGGAGCTGGAACTGAAAATTTTCGATTTCGATTTTTGACACTTGATTAAAAAAGTTTTGCATAAAGTTGTGGCCTTGTGTAGTGCTTTTCGGCATTTTCTTAATATAAATATTGTTTTCTTGTTTTTGTTTCTCAGCATTTTCCGGGTAAGTTTTGCAGGGCAACATATGGCCCAAAAGCCACGCCTACTTGTATGTTTGTTTGAGACACCAGACTCATTTTTTTTGTTCGCTTTTGCCCTTTCTGTCAATATTGATTTTTGTGTGATTGTTATTTATTTTTCATCTCGACACTTTCCGCCTGCGCCTCTCGAAGGACATCGCCTTCGCCTGTCGCCTGTCGCCCGTCTGTTCTTTTCTCGTCCTGCCTCGAGAGTAAATCTTTGATGTAATTTAAAGCTTTCTTTCTTTCTTCTGCCATATGTTGGCCATATGTGTGTGGGTTGTGGAGTCCCTGTATATGTGTATGTGTGTGGCATAGCGATTTCCAGGACCTCACCTTGCCTGTGCGCCAGCTGTTTTCACAGGTGAAGTGTACAAATTGTTTGCTCTCTCCCCAGACACGCGAAAAGGGGGTTACCTTGTAAAGAAAGCCGGTCAGACTCAATTGAGAGATTAAATTGATTTACCTTGTTTGGATAATATTTATTTTCACTATGGTGATTGAAAGTGATTTATATTTATTCTATTTACATGCACACACAATGTCCCCTGTTGACTTTCAGGGTTATTTGGGGGAAAGGCAATCAAACTTGTGTGCATTATTTTTTCTAAAGTTTACTAACAGATTTGTTTCATACATAACTTTACTAATATATTTTTTCTCTCTTCTCTTTTTAGGTAAGTTTCTAAATCAAATCTTGAAGGGAAAGGGGTAAGATTGTGCCGATAATTAAACCCAAGCTCCATAAACGTTGCCATGGTTTATAGACCCTTTATTTACCTTGGTCTCATTATTTTTTCAAAACCCTTTTTTTTTGAGCTTGCAAAAGTTTAAGGTCATCAAGGGAGACCCCGGAAAAATCATTAAAAATTATACATATATTATTTGCATTTTTCTTTTCCAACGACCTTTTCTTCATCCTCAAAAAAAAAATCATGCAAATTCAAAAAATATTTCCAATCAAAGAAGAAAAAAGGGGGGAATCAGGAATGAAAACCGCAGCAAACAAAGTTCAAATTGTGGCAACAGTTGTGGCCAATACAATAACAATATAACAAAAAAGAAAACGATGAAGAAAATATAAGAAAATCCTGGGAAAATCAAGAGCTAACCCATAGTCAGCGAAAAGCAACCCCACAAGGCACCCGTCGCCAGCGGGGGAAACTTTGTTTGAGGCAATGGGCGAAATCGAACAACAAAACTCGGCGAATTACTTGGAAAATAGTTTGGGGCAACAGCAAATAATGAGCATTGAACGATAAAACTGGAATCTATAAGAATCTGGGGGAGGTAAAAACGTAGTGGGCGTGGTTCCCACAAAAAAAAAACCAAATAAAGGGAAATGCAAAAATGGTAAACGGAAAACTCCAGTTTTGTGGCTAAAGCAGCGACTTAAATGGTCGAAGTAGCAAGGGGCTATTAAATGTAAGAGAAAGAAAGAAAAATACTAAGGGTGATCTTGAAGAAAGTTTTTGGTGGTTAAAACTTAGAGGGAGAAACTTAAAATAAGGCAAGGAAAACTGGTAATGTGATGGTGACAGCTGTATCAAAGGACAAAAAAAAACAACGACAAGAGTCTATTATTATTATATATTTGTCCTTCTACTTAAAGAAAACCTAAACTAATTATTAAAACTTTTAAAATCTATTATTTTATTATTAAACCTAAACAAAAACAGGAAAGGAATTAACTTCGGAAACCCAAGGTTTATATACCCTTGCAGTTTGCAATCGAATTTAAGGATAAAATTGGAAATCGATCATAACTAGACTTAAAATCGATTCTAAGAATCAATACTTTTATTTGACAACTTTTGCGACAAATCGATGTTTAAAGAACTTACAACTAAGCCAAAAAAGCATTAATTTCAGTTTAGAAATCTTTCCCATGTTAGTTTTTACTAGGCTAACAAATCTGAATACTAAAAGCAAAAATTAAAAAAAAATATCAAATTTTTTATGAATTTTTGAAAATTTTAATAATTTAACGCCCTAAAAAATTATCAAAGAGACACTAAAGAGGATTTATCTCTATTGCCTTATAACTCCCATGTTTATCATCCAAATTAAATAATATAAAAGCACAAACCCCTTCATATTCATTTCGTGTAGTTTATTTTATACCATACAAATTAAGAATTATATATAAATGCATTTTTCGGGGGAGGAAAACCGCACAGTTATCGTAATAATTTTCTTATGGTTGTTGCCACAGCTTAAGTTGCAGGCAGATTAGCCGCAGGACTCATTGTGCACTAGTGGCGAACATGAAATTAATTATGATCATAAAATTATGCACAGCATAATGGACACGCCCACGAGTAATAGTTGCCATAAGACTACTCCCCTCCTCGTGAGGCCACCCCTGCCCGGGAAACACAAACACACAGTTGGGGGAAAATAATTCGAGAAAAGTTTCCCTACGAGTGCGTAATAAATGTTTACGCAAATTGGGCAACACGGGAAGGTGGAGGGTGTGAGGGTGCCAAGTGTGTGTGTGCGGGGGGTGTGTTTGTGTCCTGGGGATATAGCATCCTGTGCATCCTGCCCCGGAAAGTGTGGCAACATCTCTTAAGCTCCTCTTTTTCGAACAGTTAACTAGACAAAATAATAGTTGATAATAATAGTTGGAAGGAGAGTTTTGCCTGCCAAAAGTGCAACGTGCAAGCAGGGAAAAGGAGGGTTAGGGAGGTGGGAAAACTGCCTGGGAAAAACTTTTTTTTACAAATGCACCAGAAGGAGAACCCTTGAAATGTCAAGAGAAAACTGCGATGGAAACACTTCAACTTCCACAAGGGGCCAGCAGAATGGGGACTGTGCGTAAAAGTCAAAGAATGATAATAATTTATGGAGAAGTGCGAACAAAAAGGCACTGAAAAGTTGTGAAAACTCTAGAAAGCTCTATTCTTTGCTAAATTGGAAAATGAACACAATTCATTTGCTGGCATTTTTTTGGCAAATTTTAAGGCTTTATTTTGGGCTTGGTGCTTGCTGAGTTTTTCTACTAAATTGTATAATTAATTGCTTAAGTTTTTAGCTGTTTGGGTTGCATAAAAAATATAACTTTAACCATTTTCTCTTGATATTATTTTGAGAAGTAATGCATAATAATGATAATTGTATTTATTTGTGGAATTAAATGAATATCCTTTAATTAAATTTATCAAAAAAGTGTGCTTAAAACTGTACGCATTTTATAATATATATAAGGGGTGCTTTTAAAATCTTTGTTTTAAAATCCGATTAAAAAAGGATTAAGTTGCTATATCACTTCATATAATATTATTTAACTTTAAGAATTCAAAAAATAGTGTCTAAAAATGTTCAAGTTATAAATAAATTGGTTTTTCTCCGATTTTCTGGAACAGTTTTTATCAACCTTTTTAAGGTACTTGAAAACTATAAGAATTTCTATAGAATTTTTCTATAAAGCTATATAATTTTGTATTAAATTCTCCTTTTTTTAAGCTAAAAATCGGTATTAAAGTCTTTAAGTTTAAGCTGCTGTCAGCTTTAAAATTTGCGGTAGTAAGCCTCCTAATTTAAATTTCCACCGTCTACTCATCACTTTGCATCTAATCAACTTGTCAAACAGCAATTTTTTCCTTTGAAATTTTCTGGCGTCTTGCGTATCTTAGTCTCCGGGTTTTCCCCCCACTTTTCTCTCTGTTTTCCATTTATTTCTCGCTTCACTTCACGGCTTCATTAACTTGGGCTCTAATAATTCACACGTATGCAGCTCCACTCCGGCGGCGCTCATTAAAACGTGGAGTAAAATTAAAATATTATTTTTTAATAGTTTTGTTTTAGCGAAAAAAAAAGGAAGCAAAAACCAAGTTGGTTTTAATGTTTATATCTATTTTAATTGCAAACTGCTGCTCAAACTTCAGGGTAATGGACTGCTCTCCGGGCTCCTTCCTCCTGTGGAGTTCTGGTTTGGTTTTTTATTTTTTGGAGATGGGTTCTTTAGCGACTCCTTGCCATAATTAAACTGCCATTTGGCACGTACGCCGACTTAATGATATTTACAGCAAAAACTCGGTAGCACCAGCCACGGCGCACATAATACAACACGAAAAAAAAAGCATACAAGCTGGCAGGAGCAAGGACATGGCGAAAAAAAACGCTCCCTGACACGTCGCGGAGTTCCTGGCTGTCTCTTCTGTCTGTCACTGCTCCTGGAGTCCTGTGCGGCAACTCCGCTGCCTGGACTCCATGTCCTTGCAACGTCTCACATTAGCCTGGCTGCCAAAACATATTTTCAGTGCTCTTTCCTTGGGGTATTTTAATTTTCTATAAAAAATAAGGCTAGAATGGAAATTTTTAAACAAATTATCTGCTTCAAAAAAATCAGAGAAATATATCTTTAAGCTGCTTTGAAAGGCAAAAGTCTGCTTAACTTTTTTTTTTATTTTGGTTAAGTTCTTTTCTTATAAAACATTCAGTCATTATCCTTTATTTCTCACTCATATTACTCTTCATAAATATGCATGCCATGTTAGTTTTTTAACATTCTTTTTTTAACTTATTATTTGCCTAGTCTGTGGCAGTTCCTACCATTTTTTCCTTATGCCTGGGCTAGTTCGAAAAACCTAGGGGAAAAATTAAGAAATTCCTGTAGGATAATTGCTTGGCATACGTGCTGGAATGTACTTTGCTCTCCTCTGCCATCCCACTCTTTCCTTATAGTCCTTGGAAGGTTGTTACATCCTGCCCCTACTTTTGTTCCTTTCTTCTTTTACTTTTTAATTCGTTGCAAATATTTTTGCACATAATATTCAAGTTGCGTGCTTTGCGAAAACTTTTTTTCCCAGACTTTTCTTCATTTTCATCTTCATAGCGGAGTTGTGATACTGCTTTTTCAGACTTCTTTTCTCTCAGTTTTCCTTCTCCGTCTTCTCTCTTTGCGTCAATTTTTTGACTCCTTTTTCACACGTATAAAATTTGCAGTATTTATATAAGGATTTATTTAAGGACTCTACAAATTCTAATCTAGAAAATCTTACCTACATTCGTTGCAGTCTATTTTATTGCCTACTTTTAGATCCTTTTAAAAATTTATCTTAAATTATGTGGCAACCCTACTTAGTATCCTTAAAATATATTACCTTAAAATCGAAGCTTCAATTTTTTGCTGTGCTTTTAATTTTGATGGTATTTCTTTTTTTCAAACTCCTCAACTTAAAGTTTAAGTTGAAGTTTCCAAAAGTTCTTCAAGTGGTGTGTGTGTGTGTGTGTTTGTGTATGTGCCAGGTGTAAAAACAGCCTAAGGCAAAAGGGAGAAAGGGATAGATGTACCAAAGTTGGAGTGGGACCAGACCTAAGGAAGTTTAGAGCCCGCTTGGCTGCTCAACGCATGTGAGGCAACCCCGGCCAGAGTTGCCAACTATTTTTGGGGCCTCCTTCTCACATATCCTGCGGGGGGTGGCGGAGCTGGGAGTGCCGTAAAAGCGCTTGCTGCGGTTTGCTCTCTCAACTGAACACGATTTTTGAATTAATGCATAAAATGCATAGCTCTTCCGGCCCGACTTCCTCCTTCAATTTCAACCAGTTCTTCCGCCTTGTTCTCCTTTCAGTTTGTTTGCAGCATTTCCTTAGTGTTCTCAGCCAAATTGAAATTGAATGTCTAAAACTTTATTGTTCTTTTGCTCGAAAACAATTGCAAAAGCTAAAAGTGTGATAAATAAAACAGGATAAATGGGGAACGAAGTTGATATAGTGAGATTTAAATTTATTTAAGTTAGATTTGCGGGAAATATCATATATATATAATAGGTTATTGATTGAAAATCACAAGAAATCATAAATTAGCATAAATATTTGAAAAAAAAATTGAATTAAGGTTTACCTTTATAATTAATATAACATAAACAACAACTTAAAATTCCCAAATTTGAATTTTATGATGCTAAACTGTGCTAAAAGTGTGAAAGGTGCTCTAAGCTAGATTTTGGAAAAGTGACATATATTTATACTAGTTTATTGATTGACAACTATTATTAAAATTTTGTGCGACATTTTTTCCTTTATTAAATAATATTTTATATTTTAAATATACGAATTTATAAGATTCTTAATATCTTAGGAACCTCCTTACAAGGTTTAATTTCATGTTTTTTGAGCTCCATAAATTGCTTACAAGAAATGAATGTGAGTAGTACCTCAGTTAGATGAGTTTCCTTCCCTATATCCCTTATCAATTTTGATCAACTTCAATTGCAATTTCATTGAACTCTTCTTCGGTGTCATTTTGCTCACTTCACTTGGGTGTAAAGAAATTTTCATATTTCTCGAGGCGCTGTGTCTGCCATTGATGCTTCTCTTTATCCTGCCAGAGACGACCCCTCTTCTCTTATATCCTGTCATATTTTTCCATTCCACTTCAATTATCATTATAGTTCACAATCAGCTGGCAAACGCGTTTATACTTCATGCGTCTCATTTTCAATTTTCTCAATTCCCCAATCGATGGCAGCTTTTCCTCTCATTTCTCTTCCTGCACCGATGGAAATTCAAAACAAGCTGAACTGTGAACGCTGCGCTACGCACAGGGAAAATAGTCGAGGAAAACTCAAGAAACGTGAAATGAAGACATATTCAATTATGCCAGTTCCGGGCGAAAAACAGATGGGGGTTGGGTTGGGTTGGGTTGGGTGCCAGGAGAATTGGAGAAGCAGAGGGAGTGCAGCACTTCATCAAACGAAGTGTCAACAAAGTTAAACGAGAAACTGCAGCGACAACAGCAGCAACAATGGTAATACCCATGGCGCACGCAATCCTTCCTGGAATTCTCACTCTCTCCTCCACTCCAAAAAGCACCTCCTGCTCCTCCTGCTCCTCCTGATTCTAGTCCAGATACTGCTCTTCCTGGTAGCTCCTCCAGCTAGCTCCTCCTGCTAGCTCCTCCTGCTAGCTCCTCCTGCTAGCTCCTCCTTGGTGTGCAACAAAACATAATTCCCAAACAAATATGAATGTCAAACGTGACTGAAATTCAAATGGAAAAGAAACAAACGCGCACAGAAAAATAATCCT
This sequence comes from Drosophila bunnanda, assembly GCA_035046265.1. NCBI lineage: Eukaryota > Metazoa > Arthropoda > Insecta > Diptera > Drosophilidae > Drosophila > Drosophila bunnanda. The sequence goes on from JAWNOB010000075.1 coordinate 15,553,892, forward strand.
AAAAAAAAGAAAGGTGTGACTGAAGAAAAATACCAAGAATATTGCCCGACAAAATAGAAGATTTCAAATACTCTTAAAAAGAAAACTTGGTAAATATCTTACAAAAACCTTTAAGAATATTTATGTAACGATATTAAAATGTTAAATTATAAACAAACTTAGGGAATCCAAAGTTTATATACCTTAACAGTTTGCTATTGAATTATAAGATTGAACCGAAAATTGAAAATATAATATTCTTTAAATCGATATTTATCGATAAATTTATATGACAATTTTTTGGACAAATCAAATTTTAAAAATCGCATAACTAAGCCAAAAAATCATTAATCTAAATTCGAAAAACGTCTTTATGTTAGTTTTTATTGGGTTAAAAAATCTGCACACTCAATTTAAATTTCAAAAAATTAATTTTTTTTACCAATTTTTGACAATTTTACGATGTAATTTTAAAAATTTTCAGTAATTTATTTTTCTACCGGACATGACTAGATCAACTTGGCTTTTGATGCTGATCAAGAATATATATGATTTATAGGGTCGAAAACAACTCTTTCACAACGTTACAAGCTTCTGACTAAAATCGAAATACCCTGTAATAGTTCAACAAATATTATGTTGTAAAGAAAAATCACAATACATTCTTGGTTCTCTATATCCATAAGTAAAGTCCAGGGCCCAAAGGTGTTTTCAATAATAATCTAAAGGGAGCTAAAAGTCATTGCAACTGCTCCTCTGAAGTTACTGCTTCCCATTTCCTTAGTCCCCGCATTGCATGCAAAGATGCATTCTTCTTTGTCCTCCTGCGAAGTGGTCAGTCCCTGAGGCTCCACTTCCTCTTTCCTCCGCCCTGGCAGGTACACCCATTGTCCCAGTGATTTCATTTATGCAAACGCACAGAATTCTAAGAGAGAACTGAAATCTCTGCCCCTCCATGCACATCTTGCCAAGGGGTCGGTCGTCTCAACACGTTGACCGAAAAAGTTCCAAAGTTGTTTGGGCTTCATTAATATTCCATGACTTTTGCGTGGGATTCGTTTTATTTTACTATTCCAAGGGTTTTTTTTCTTCTCGGTTTTTCAGTTTTTGGTTCTTTTTCTAGGCTTTTGGCAAAAGTTTTCTCTGGGTTTTCTGGTTTCTTTCTTTTTTTTTGGGGGGCAGCTTGTGTGTGCCATGAATTGTTAATATTTATGTGTGACACTATCAATCATCAATCTCTGTCTATGAATTTTGTGGCCTGCTGCTGCCGGCCTATCCATCAATATTTGCATTTCTATCTGCGAACTGGAGAACTTCAACGAATTTTACACGTTCCTTGCTCTTTTTTTTTTTTTTTTTTGAGTTGCCTGCCAAATTGGAGCAAGTTTTGTTTGCGGCTTTTGTTTTGAGATTTTTGTGGGGGAATTTATTTGATTTTTTTTCTTCTCTGTTTTCTATTTTGACAAATTGTTGGCATATTTTTTTGTTTGGGGTGAGTGTTATAAATGAACCAGAGAGCAATTCTTGAAAGCTGCCAATTATGTATGGAGTAAAGTCAAAGAGATTGTTATCGTTAGATGGATGGATTGCAAGTGATAGGATTGGATGGGATAGGGGTGCGATGGATGGATGATTGGAGATATCCTACACATATTTGAAAATCTGGAAAAAGACTGAGATAGATTGCTAGCTAATTGAAAGGGTATTCAGTATAACCAGTAACTAGTAACTATGAAATATTTTGAGATATATATTTTATTTATCAATATATATTAGAAAATGTGAAACCCAAGAAATAAGTTACGAAAAGCTGAGATACCTATTACCCCAATTGAGTTTGAAATGACACTCAACTTGGACATGGCAATACAGATTACCTTTTTCTGCTCAAAATTCTGAAAACCTTAAATAATACAGGCTGGAAGGCAGAAGAAAATGTTGATAATTCCTGGGAAAGTGTTGCGCAACATCCGAATAAAGAAAAATGTTGAGCAACACCTTTTCTTGTTGCCAACACAAATGTAGAATATTTTAGAAGTTTACATATATAGAAACTTTATTGTCTAATTACAGTCATACTTATTATCCAATATTTTGTTAAATATTTGTATAGTTTCTTTCCGAAAATAATTTCAGCAGATTGCTTATGCAAAATATTTTACTGTTTCCATAAAATCTCATGCTACTAGTGATAATTTAGATTTTAAATAAATTGTTCCTTACCCTTTAACTCATTTATTACCCATTTTATTGCTGGCATATAAAGTATTTTAATACCCTATTTTTGTTTGTTCCCCTATAAGAAATGTTCCGTACTAACTTCTTTATTTAGTCATAGTGCAAAGCTTCTGAAAGTTGAATAGAAATCAGACAAGATTTAACCAATAATTTGTTGACTAACACGGGATAAACCTGTCAAAACAGTGGCCACTTAAAGTTTCAAATCGACTTGGAAAAAACTTTCTGCAAAACTTGTCACTCGGCTGAAGATTACCTGATTTGGGTTGGTGTTGAAAAGGAAGTTCGATCTTGAGGGATTTCAATGATAATAATGTCAGAGGCACTTCAACATAATCCTCTGATATCGTTCATCTCTTAACCTTTTTTACTTATAACCCTTTCTCCTTTCTTTTTTATTTCCAGGTAAGTTTCAAAGACATTTTTATGCGGTAAACAAAAAAAGGGAGAAAAAAGAACTTAAAAAGCGGTGAGTTGGGGGTTGGTAAAGGTGAAGAACCCCTTTGGGGATAGGCCGCCGCCACTTGTGCCCTTTTGTCCTGCTGCAATTTGCTGTTTAATTATTCAACAAGGATTTGTATCCTTTAACTATGCGCTGCCGGTTGCTCCTGCAAAGCCAAAAGTTAACGGGGGGAAGAGGACGACGGAAGGGACTTTTCGGGGTGGTAAATGTGGGCGAGACAAAGCTCAAATCACTTTGTTTGCCCTGCACTTAGGCCACGCTGCCACACGGCTATAATCGGCTCAAAGTTAACTAACACAAAAAAAAAAAATACAAGAGAGCGAACGAACGAGAAAAAAAGGACGAAAGAGGAGTTGGAAAATGCTTCCTCTCGGCGCCCACTTTTCCTCGCCCACTTGTCGCACATTTTAATTGGCAATTTGGTGGAGGCTGTCAGCAGGAGATGCCACGCAGGGAGGTAGAGAAGGGGGGATCCTGTACTAGGACCTCGAGAAGGACCAGTAGAAGCTGTAGCTGAAGCCAGCCAGGAACAGGAGCGGGAGCAGGAGCAGGAGCAGCTCCTGTGTAACACAATAAGCCGCGACATGTCCCAGAACCTCCCACGCCGCGACATGTGAGCATAAACAAACAGTTTACGGCCCGCCACCCAGAATATTCTCACTCCTCCTCCTCCTCCTCGGCCGGAAAATTCACCATCTCCTCTCCCTGCATTTTCTCCAGAATTTTCATCCCCCTCCCCACCACCCACAACGCATGCTGGTAAAGCGAAAATTGACACTTTTAACAAGTCGAAGGCACGCAAAAAAAGAAAAAAAAAGAATGTTGCCTGTCGAGAGTTTAACCCGAAAAAAGGAGGCAAGGCGTCGGAGAAAGGAGAAGGAAAACTCGACGGGAAAAAATTGAGTAAAAATGGGTAGGAAAACTGGTGTACGAAAAACGGGTAGGAAAAGCCCGGGCCAAGGCAGATGAAAGCCAAGTGACAGCAGGCAAGGGAAAGCAAGCGGAAGGCTGATACTGTGTGATTCGTTAAGTGGCATTCCAGTTAGTCAAAAGGCCAAAGCCCCCATTTTTCCGTCCACAACCCAGCCCCCCCTGGACAGGGCCAATTTACGCGTTGATAAACTTTTCTTTTTGTTCCTTGTTAACGGTGTTGTTCTGCCGCTCTCAGGGGCTTGTTTAGAAATAAGAAAAGTTGGAACAACAACTAATGTCAATAATTTTAAAAGACAGCCACAGCCCACACACACACGCCACACTCCGAGTGTCTGCGAAAATCGTTATTCTTATTGAGATTACCATACAAAAGTTGTGGCTTGTTGTGGTAAATATATAGGGAATGCCTGTGTTTCTGTTCTAAAAATAAATGCAAATTATAGTCAAGGGATGAGGGAGTGATGGTGTATATTAATGCTGTCTTTAGATATAGATTTTTTCCTTTAAAAGGAAACATATATTTCAAGCAAGAAAATAGTTTTAAATTTTTTAAATATTTCTAAATCCACGTAAAGCAGAAAAAAGCAAGTGGCATAGCTGTGAGAATTTTTATTTAAAACAAGAAAGGAAACTAGCTTCGGGATACCGAAGTATACATATATTTCCTTACTGTTTGGAATATTGAATTATAGGTTTAAATCGGAAATCGCTCATATCTAATCTTACAATATTCACATTCTTTAAATCGATATTTATCGATAACTTTATATGGCAATTTTGTTCGACAAATCAAAGTTTAAAAATCGCAAACCTAAGTCAAAAAGGCATTAATATGAATTCGGAAAGCATCTATATGTTAGTTTCTTCTAACTAAAATTAAAATACCCTGTAAAACACTGTATGTATGATGGAGCGTCTCATAAAATTCGTTTTACTAAAAATATAAGAATATCTTTTTATTTTTACAAATATAATGTAATTTGTCAGAGTTTATTGATTATTACACCAAAGTTAATATATTCCTTTAAATGATTACTTTCATAAAATATAAAATCTAATTACCTGAATCCTCGGCTAATAAGGGTGTTGAAAGCTCCACTCTTCTCACAATTTATTTCAGTAATTGCAGTGAAATTCAAGATGAAAAAATCCCATTTTATTTTTTGTAAAACGACCCTCACAAAGTGTTTTTTTTTTTGTATGTGAAAAAGAGCATTAGCGCTGGGCAAGTGGGTGTAATATGTGCAGAGGGGGTGTTATATGTACATAGATACATGTAGGGGGTGTCTAGTAGCGGGACCTTCGGTGGTCACCCAACGGATGTTCATAAATCACTTTTAGTCGCCTCCATTCTGTTGCGCTTTTAATGTTTGCTCTGTGATCAAATTCAGATTTGCTGTCAACCGAAACTGGGCTCCATAACAGCGCCATACTCTCTAGATTTTTGTACCACCAGCGTCACACACTCAAGTTACACACAACCCACACACACCAGCACTCAGGCACACCCCGTATCCGTGACTCTATACACACGAAATGAAACTTAATACCAATTTTGTGCCAATTAAATTTCTTTATAATTTCAATTTATTTAGTAAATTGTTATTATTTGAAAGTAAACATTTTATATGATATATCTTATATAGTAAAGGTATATTTATAGATAATGTAAAGCATTGATTATGTAGCTTTAAGCACATCTTTCATATCTAAATTGATGTATTTAATATCCTTCCAAGACTTCCAAGGAATATATTTAATCCTATAATTATTATCAAAATAATGACCCATTTTTGGCATTATTTTTCCCTGTGCATGAAAATCTCCTGCAAGCGAGTGTGTGCTGGGCATGAGGTATATCGGTTTACATTGAATTACGCTTGACTGATGACTGCCGTTTCAGGATTCTTCTGCCGCCTTCCCGCCTTTGGAGTCCTCTCTTGTCCAGTGGAAGTCATGTAGCGATACCCTCCCCCCCCTCCCCCCAATCTTTCTGATTCGATTCCACACACCCTTGCGCTATGGGGCACACTTAATGTTCATTAAATTTATGAAAATTTCAGCAATGATTTATGATTCTTTTGGGGCTGCTCCCGCACATTCCCTGTTTCCCGCTCTCTTCCTGTCAGCTGGAGAATCGTTTTAATGAGCTTTGAAGTCGATATGAGCTCAATTTAATGGCTTTTCCTAGGGATTTTTCCCTTTTTCTGCTCGCTTTTGGTGAGATGAAAGCTTTGCTAGATTGAATTAGTTGGGATTTTAATATTATCTGTGTGGTTAGAACATATTGACATGGAATAGATGGAGTATATTGATATATTTTTACAAATTTAATATAAAAAATTAATTTCCAGAATTGGATTTGTTATAGAATGGAATATAATAAGTACTAAATCAAGTAATTTTCATTTAAATCACAAAGCTGTGTACACAATTTCTCTGCTTGACCCCTGCATTTTCTTACATAAATCATACAAAATTAACAAGCATTCATAAGTGCAATTTCTAGACTATACTCGCAATTTACATATATATTCTGTAGCATATTGTATGGACTTCCGTCCATCATCAACCAGGTCCCTGTCCCATAGCCATGCCCATTCCCCCAGCAGATAACTCCCTTAACGGTGAGCTGAGCACGCACCAAATTAACCTGAACATTGAATGCTCCTCGTTGGCACAAACCCCCATCTACCAGCCATTAAGATATCAATTTTATGCATGCCCACAGTCCCAGACTTGGACAAAATCCTGGGCTCAGTTGCCCAATTTTGCTCATACGTAGGAATTATATATTGCCGATTACATACAATTTATGTGAGCGCCCTGGCGGAGTGTGTGCACTGGGGGTTTTTCCGGGTGTGTGAGTTGTGGAGAGGGTCTAATTTAGTCCGAGACATGACTTCAAATGTCAACCAATTGTTGACCCCCACCGACCATCCATCGGGTAATGTCCATTATGGATGAATGTCCATTAATGTTCATGTTTTCATGGTTATGTTTGTCATTAAAATGGACAACACGCACATAAACGCACAACAGGATATCGCACATGTGTGTGTAATAATCGTTATCGTCCTTAGGTTAGTTAAAAGTCATACCGAAATTAGCTTAAAGTTAAGATAATGATGAAATTATTAAATCAGAAATAATGTCAGCAACATTTTTGCACTAAAAGCAGTTGGGAAAAATCATGAGTAATTTGTATTAATCATGACACAGTTATAGGAAATTCTATCATATCATATCATTAATTATCATAAATAATAAATTAGTTATGATAAAATGTATACGTTTTGATTCCAGTTAGAAGGAATAATGAGTAATTTGAATTTAATCATGACAAAGTTATAGAAAATTCTATAAACTATTATTAATAATAAATATGAATAACAATATGTTATACATTTTGATTCCATAATTATAGTAGTCTTTCTGTTAACAAAGTTTTTATTCTTAGGTTTAACTTAACATATTTATTCTTGAACTAAAATTTAATACATTTTACACATTTTTCCTCTTTATAATATTAAAACTTCTAGTATATATTGTATATATTTTGTATATATTATATTTCTTTCTTAGGTTTAACTTAACATGTTTATTCTTTAACTAAAATTTAATACATTTTATACATTTTTCCTATTTATAATATTAAAACTTCGAGTATATATTGTATATATTTTTTTATATATTATATTTTCTTCCTTTAACTTTCTGTATTCATTCCTCTTCTCTACCTATACATTTTCCCATCTAAATCCTTCGCTTTCACTGCATAACTAAACTAATTTCCTGCTCTTGCATAACCTTGAAATCGTTGGCCACACTGGCAAGGTGAAATGCCACCCTGACAGCCCCCGGCTTAACCTCTCAGCTTCCTCGGCTGATGCACTTAATGCAATTCCGTTTATTTCTTGGCAATTCCTGTATTTTATTCACATTTTGCACTTGAACATTACTGGCCTGGCCAAACCATCGCCCCTGCGAAAAGTCATGGGCGTAGTCTCAAGAAGATTTTAAGAGGGATTAGGATGGGAAATTGGTCGGAACGACTACGTCGCTGCTCTCATTTTAGCTATGCGGAATTTTCTGCTTTGCATATTTTCCAGCTGGGTCCCACTTCTGTTTTTTTTTTCTGTGCTGGAAAATTTTCGCCTAGAGTTGGGATAATGAGATTATGATGGATACATTCCTGCTCCGGCGGCTGCTTCTTAAGGTGGCTTACTGCCTGTGTGCGTGGGCGTGGTGAGCAGGGGGGTAAGGTCCGGGGCTTTGTGAAAATCCAGCTGGAAAAGCCTTTCGGATTGCCTTCTTAATGGCCAAGTATTACCGCAGGATTGTCCTGGCAAATTCAAAGTTCACAAAGTCAACGCAAATTCAAGGCTAAACTTTTCCCGTTTTATGCCTCGTATTTTGTATTTAACCAGCCAACCCTTTTTGTTATCTCACTGTCAACGCCTACAATTTGCTTTGCAATTTACCATTAATTGCAGTAAATCTGTTGTATCCCCCGATGTTGTTATCTAAAGTTCGCTCTTATCGCCTGTGCCCCGAAAATAAACCGAAGGGGAAAAAATAACAGAAATCCACAATCGGATAACAAACGCCCACTAAAAACGGATATTTTGGTTGTGATATGGAGGAAAACATATGTATCACATATATATGTATATTTTTCCATAAGAGATTACATTTATTTTTATAACTTTGCAGGGTATTTGAATTTCAGTCAAATGAGCCATTTCCGACCCTATGAATATACTATTGATCAGCATCACCAGCCAAGTTGATCTAGCTATGTCTGATTGAAAAATAAAGTTTGAACATTTTTTCAAAATTTAAAAAAAAACATAAGGGGTTACATTATTAAAATTGTCAAAAATACATAAAAAAATTTAATTTTTTTAAATTCTAAATTGAGTAAGCAGATCTTTTAATCTAACAAAAACTAATATAAAGACATTTTCCGTATCGAAATTAATACATTTTTGGTTTATTTATAGGATTTTAAAAATTTAATTTGTCTTATAGAAATATTTATAAATTTCAAATAATGGGTATATTTTAAGCTTAGTTAAGACAGATTCCCAATTTGATCCTGTAAATTAATTTAGAAAATGCAAGGATATATAAACTTGGGCTTCTTGAAGAAAGGCAATTTTTTGTTAGAAGAAATTTTCAAAAAGGACAACCAACCATTCGCTATCCTCAATATTTTATTGCATACTTTTCAGCACCTTTTTGAAACCGATTTCAAATTCTGTTGGAATAGAAAATATAACATTTATTTGATGTATTATTAAGTAACAAATTATTAAATTTCTCCCATAGAAATCAGACAAATAATTCCAATCAGAAAGGGAATAAAGCTGGAGCTGATAAATTTCGCTTGGCTTGGGCTTGGGTCATTAACGGTTAAAGCTTTTATCTTGAACTTCCACCAGCCTACACACACGCGTTCCTCCCATTCCAATCTTTATTCCCCGTTCCCCCAGTCCCCATTCTTCCCCGTATTTTTTTTGCACATGTTTTACTTATTTATTTGGATACACATTTATATTTATTTCCTTTCGGCTACGATAATTTTTGCGCTGCTGCTGCTCGGCGTTGACAACAACAATTGTCAGCGATTGACAGGCGACATGCAATAAAAACGTTTGTCCAGCACAGTCGCGTTCAAATAATTAAGTTCTTTTCGAATTAAATGTACAAAATGTAGTCAGTGGAATAACAGGCCATAAACCACAACGGAACTAAATGAAATTAAATTAATGTTTAATGATATCACAGCGATATAGTGGACTATAATTTCCACCACCGCTGTGTGCGTGTTAGTGGTGCGGCTTTCGTGATTCTGCGGGGGGGTGTGGAGTTTTGCCAGGGGCGGAGCTGCGGTTTAGTGTTTAGTCAGTTTCCAATGGTCGGGTGTTGGAATGATGGAACGCTGGAATGGTCGGTCAGCGGCAGAAATGCCGCAAATTGATGGGTCGCTGATGATGCTGTTCACCAGCGTCGCTGTCGACGTCACCACCAGCAGTTAGCAGCACAGGCGAAAGAGAGAGAGATATGTGTGAGAGAGAGACAGAGGGCGGTCGCAGAAAGTAGTTAGACTGATAAGAAAAACGAACGTACATATGATGAATAAACCAAAACCGCGAGCAACAAAAAGAAAGGGAGTGAGAAAAGAAAACGGCCCAATAATGAGCATTTAATTTCTTGACGACCAGCAGACGAAAAGAAAATGGCATGAAATGAGGCAAAAGAAGTAAAAGCATACTGAAAGAACATGTTAGAACTTGAAAGAACTTGTTAGAATTTTTGTAAAAACATAAAACACGCATATAAAAGAACAACAGAATAGGGAAATATTATTATCTCCTTAAAAATAAAAACATGTATGTATTAATTTAAGTAAATCCTTTTAAAATTAATAAATTTATTAAAAAACATAATTTTTGAACAGTGTAAAATTCCAAACAAGTTGCGATAAAATAAGAGAATAGCCAATGTCAATGGGAATGGGAATCGGAGATGGGAAATGGGAAATGCGAGATGGGAAATGGGTGGTAAGGGACGGGCGTAAAAGTTGGACCAAAAGGAAAACTAGAAACACACGAGCAACAGTCCAATAACAGCAAAAACAACAACTTGGAGTCGTCCAACTCGCATAACAGTTGAACAAACAGTAAATGCTATTAGAGCGAGAAGGAGAAGAGCCAAGCCAGCAGCAGAAGATGCTGTCAGAGCGAGAGAGATAGTCGGGAGGAGGGTGCCTCAGCCGGCGTCGCTCCTATTACTGTAATCGCGACGCCGCTGATAATGTATTTAATATATACAGCTGAGGTCCTAATAATAGCACCGGAAATGCAAAATAGTTTTCGGGGTATTAAAATTTTAAAATAAATAATACATTTTTATACAGTACATAAAAATATCACATTGTTTTGAATTAGTTTTTTTAGAAATATAAATTTTTTTAATGAAAAAATAAATTTCTTTGATTATAATTTTATTTATTTAATTAAAATTAAAGCTAATTTAGCAAAACAATGACTAAAATATTTTGATTTTTACTAATTTTATATTAAAATCACTATTATTTGAACCGCAAGTGTAAATAGTACGTTTAATACGTGTGTGTGTGTATTTTTTTCTTGCCGCATTCACACCCCGCTGCGTCAGCGTTGACGTCGACTGCGAGACGTAGACCAGCATGAAAATGCAGGAGAGAAAGATGAGGAAAAAGAAAGGAAGGAGAAGGCTGAGCAGGAGGAGGAGGAGGAGGCGGAGAGATGCCGCAAGCCGATAAAAAGGCAGGCAAAGTCGCAATTTTCCCCCATGTGTGTGAGCGTGTGTGCCTTTTCCATATGGGCGCATTTATACGCGTTCGTTTTCAATTGAAAATTCCCCCCCGGCTGTCGTCATCTCTTTCTATAATATTGTTTCTCTCTCTGTTTCGTTTGTTTTGCTATTATCATGGCTGTTCCCTCATCCTCCTTGTGCCACTCTTCTCCTCTTAACCCACATACAAGATTTTCTTTTTTTATATTTTTTGCCAACGCATTTTGTTTTTTATCAGCTGATACTCGCACCCACCTCCCACTCCCACTCCCACGCCCTTGCCACCCCTTTCCTTAACGCGAATAAAATGAATGTAAGCCATCAAATTGCTATTGCTCCATTGAAATTGCTTTCTTTAACTCGTTTCCTTTGTCTCATCGCGGTACTTTTGCATTTCTTTATCCAAAGTTGTTGGCTTTGTTGTATTCCATACGCAGATACAGATATTCGCAGATACATGGTAAAATTTCATTGTATGAAAATAAAGCCCCATCATTGAGTGTTTCAAAAGATATTCACCTTTTACACTGTAGAATCTACAGTACTCAGCCTAGAAAATATGATAAAAATGTCATAGAAGAATATATAGTTGGGCTGCGTAATTACGTCTCTTGGAAATACACACCTCCCTCTCTTTCCCTGCCCCGTTCTTCAATCAATTAACAAATTGTCAATCAATCAGTAGATGAATTCTCGAAAAGTCAAAGATTCATTGGAATCGCGTTATGGGCAATTCCCAATATAAACAACCATCTTATAAAATCCATAAACTGGTTTTCCTCTGAGGCAGCAGCTAAGGCAAAATAAAAACAAAAAAAATGTTAAATTTCTCACTATTACAAAAGTGGGTTATCCAAAACTTCACATAGAGAAGAAAAAGCTAAGCTGACGTCTAAAAAACCAAACATTTTATACCCTTCTTTTATGATACGATTATGTTTAGGCAAAGTTATTAATTAGATTATATATTTCTAGAATGTTTACTACACAAAATAATTAATTTTTTAATTCTTTCTACGTTTAAAAGTAAAAGAAAAATGTTCACTAGATAAAATAGTTTATTTATTTAAGGTTATAGGTAAAAAAAAAAGTGTAATATAGTGAGGAAACCATTAAACTCACCGCTTTAGTTTATCTTCTCGAAGTCAACTTCTATGAAAAATAGTAAAAAATAGTAATAACTCAAGGTGGACAGGTGGCGGATGATAATGATGATTTTAATGTTTTTTTTTTTTTTTGTATTGTTTTGTTTTATATTTGTGGTGCCAATTTAATAGTTTTTTCACTCAACGCTCGTGTTTCCCCGCTTTACGATTTATTTTTACGAGCGGCAAGCAAAACAAAAATCAGTCCAAAAGCCGCCAAATAAAAAAAGAGTGATGTGAGAAGAGAAGAGAAGGCTATAGAAATTATAGAACCCGCTCGTCAGCTGGTGATTTTCGGGGGGGGGAGCGTTGGAAAATTCTTTGGGGCCAACTAAAAGACAGTGGCCGACGACGCTCAAATTTGATTCTCACGCTCTCGACATGGCAAAAAATAACCACTTGTTAAAAAATTACGTGCACGAGCAGTTTGCCAAATTAGAAATACAGGGAGCTCTCATATGTGTGAACTATTAATATATCATATAATTTCAAACTATTTTCTTATATATTTTGAATTTGGTTCAACAAAAAATCCTAATAATTTATTAATTAATATTCGAACCAACCTAAATTAGTTATAAAAATGAATTAAATCAAATAGAAAATTCAGATTTTTCATATTTTCGAAGCTTCACTGTATTTTGCAAAGCGAAGCAAAGAGAGCGGCTGCCAAGCGAATGGGAGAGCGAAGCGTGTCGCCAAAATGATGAATGAAGTAATATATTTTTGCCACAAGCTTAATTTCTGCTCCACTGTGCGAATTTTTGTGCTTCGTTCTTCTTCTTCTATCCTTTTTTTGGGTGGTGGCGCTTTGCGACGTCGGCAGAGGCAGAGGCGGTGGCAGCAGCAGAAGCGTTGACTCAGACGTTGACGTCAACAGCACTCGCTCTCGTTCTCTCTGCTTGCCTCTCTGGCCATTGCCACTGGCTCTCTCACACTCTCCCAGTGTCTGTTGAGGGTTCTTTTTTTTTTGGGGAAATTCATCCCCGCCGCATACGAAATACCATTTTCCGGCAAACTAAGGGTGTGGGTGGCAGCGAGAAAGAGAGCGAGTGATAAAGAGCGGGCGAGAGCGTGGAGTTCCGCTTTTGCCGGCGCTTTTCTACAACTATTTGGCATGCCGCTCTCTTTGCTCTTCCCGCATTCCAGCCTCGTTCATTCATTCAAACGCGTTGGCAAGATAGATAGAGAGATAGGGAGAGTGAGAGAGAGCGAGTGAGAGCGGCTATTGCTTTGCGCAGGCGCTGGCTCTGCCGTCGACGTCGCCGTCGCTGTCGACGTTGCGTTGTGTTTGATTTCCGTTTTCAGCTAGCTTCATTTACAGTTTGATTTTAATTTTTGTCGCGGTTAGTTCGAAGAGCGCGAAGTTAAGACTCACTCTCTCTTCCCACTGTTCCTCCCGTTTTGAGATCAGCTGCTCTCGCAACAACAACAACAACAAAATAATAGCAATAGCAACAACCATAACTGTAGTTACTTTCGTCTCCTCTCGTTCGTTTTGCGTGTGTTTCCAGTGCGTGTGTGTGTGCAAGCTTAAAGCTGACGAACGCAGCGAAAAAAGTAAAATAAATTATATGAAAAATTGTAAATTATAGCGAGAGAGCGCAAAAGAAGAGAGCGAGTGAAATATTATCATACGTGTCTACCTCTCACAAGTGTGCGTGTGCATCAAAAAAATATAAAAATAGCAATAGAAAGTTATTAAAGCGTTTGCGAAAAAAAAAACCGACAAACGACCAACGAACAGCGATAGGAAACGCAGAGGAGAATAGTTAAAGCCAGCGTCTCTGCCAACTGCGCTGCCAGCGTCGCACTTGAAAACGTCGCAAAAGTTTGTAAACAGCCGAAAGCTTCTATACGTGTGTGTGCGTGTGTGACAGTGTATTCGTGTGTGTGTGTGTGTGCTAGCCGGTGTGCCTGTGTGCGTGTCTAGAAAACAGTGAAGAAGCAGCAGACGCCGCTAAACGAGAAGAAGAAGAAGAAGAAGAAGCAGAAGAAGGCGAACGAACAGCGGAGACAGCGCAGCCAAGAAGCCGACAGCAAAAAGTAAATAAAACAAAAAAATATTAAATTAGATTTAGATTTGTATCCCCCCCTCCCCAAAGAATTAATAACATTGTGCCGCACGCTTTGTGCTGCTCTTTCGCCATCTAAAAGTTCAATGTCTGTTTTTTCCTTTTGTTTTAAATAAAATTTATATTGTGGTTTTGCAGTTCCTCTTGATTTTGCTCACTTCTCTGTTTTATTTTCACATTTTCTACGCCCTCTCTTTGTTGCCTATATATAATTAAATATAAGCTCTCTGTGCGGGTGTGCGTGTGCCATAAATTTTTGTATAACTTTTTTTTTTCATTGCGATTAAAGGTTAGCCGCTTTTTTCCTTTCCTTTTTGTACAAGAAATTCATAAAAAAATAAAAACAAAAATTAAGTGACAAATGCCAAGCGTCAAGATAAAGTTCACAAAAGCCAACGGAAAGAAGTGGCCGAGAGAGAGGGGCTACGTCAGAGAGAGACAGAGAGGGATAGAGAGAAAGCGAACAGCTTGCAAAGATTAAAGTTTTCGCAATCAGCTGATTTTCAATTTAATTGGGAATTACCGGTTTTTAAATACCTCAAATTTACAGCAAATCTTGATTTTGCCATTTGTTTTTTTATTGTTTACTTTTAAGGCCTGGGAAAACATTTAATTACTTCGCATGTGATTTTATTACCAACAGAATTTATTCAACAACTTTTTTGGTATTTTTAAAATTTTAAAACAATTTAAAATTTAGAGTATATTTATAAATTACAGCTTTTACTTTTATGCTCAAAGTATTTTAGGGTTAATGGAGACAAGGATAGAGGAAAATGGAGTACAAATTTAAAAATAATAAATATATAAATAAATATAATAATAAAAAGAAATACCTTTTAAAAACAAAATAAATAAATTATAAAATATATAAATAAATATAATAAAAAAAAACAGTATTTATTTTGTTTATAAATAGTGTTTCTCTTTATTATTATATTTATTCATATATTTATTATTTTTTAAATTGTACAAAAAACATCTTTTGAAAATATCAAAAATACAAAAATTGAATTTTCTACTTGGAAAAATGCCTGATTTATTTATTGAGTATATTTTTGTCAAGTATTTTATTTTTAAATAAATAAACACATTAAAGAGTACTATACATTTTTTAAAACATAAAACTTTTAAAATAAAAATGAAATGATACTTAAAATATTCCATTTCAAATCAAGTTCTCTTCTGGCATTGAAATATTTTATAAAGAAATGTATAATTAGCCTTTAGTTAGTCACATTTTTGTAATATCTTAGATTTTCTTGGTGAAAAACACATGACATATGGCAATAGATTTTCCTATCAGGCATATGTTTTCTTTATTTTTTTTTTAAATTCTTTCGTTCCAAGTAATGTGTGTATACTGTTATCGAATAAACTTGTGCGCTGCCTTTGAATTAGTCATTTCCATCATTTGACTCTGATTGCTGAGAGTGTGTGTGTGAGTTCTTGTCCCGGGCCAGCGTGTGTGTGGGTGTGTGTGTGTGTGTACTGGTACTGGTAGTGCCATGCACGATTGTAAAGAGTGCAATCCCCACGATTTCCCACAATATCTCCTACCCAGTTTCCATTGAACTGATACAAGTGCACAGCAAATAAATATGATTAATTAAGATTTAATTTTAAAGAATTTTTTTTTAATTCTAAAGAATTTAAGGGACAGGATATCTATATGAATTTTGAATATTAAAGGTTTATTACAGGAATATTAGTGATATTTTAAATAGCTTTGTGAGTCACAAGATGTGATCTCAACTTTCGCGACTCTGTTGTATTGAATCAGAGCTCGATTTAGCTTAAATGCTTATACAAAAATACATAAATAAATAATAATAAAATAATAATAATTATTCTAATCATGATTGAAATGTATTAAATTATTATAAAGCTAATTACCACACATAATATTTTTTTCGGTGTATTTTACCGCTGATTTCCGTTGCACACGATGTGGTCAGACCTCAAATAATGTCCGATATGGACAAGCCAACGACTGATTAAGTCCACCAAGTTTAGCCCAAAGTCTACCCCCTCCAACCCCCCAAACCCCCTTGATGACCAAACCCCCCTTTTCGCCGCCTCTTTGAGGTTGAAGTGCCGGGTTGAGCTTGTGTCCAAGTCCAAGGTTAAGCCTTTATTTTGGGTGTTTGTTCGTTCGGTTTCTACTCGTTTTTTGGTGAATGTGCGATAAAGAGGACAACTTTATTTTTGGCAGTTTTTTTTTAGTGGCTTTTGTTTGTGCACCCTTTCTGCTTCTTCCTTCGTCCTTTGTCTGGCCAACAAGAAGAGAGAGAAAGAGAGAAATAAAGGAATCAGCCGGAATGGAAACAACCCTTGAAGTGGCCAACAATGAAATTTCTTAGCAGCTTCAAGGAACTTTCTCTGCGAACAAGTTGCAGTCAATGCACCCCCTTCACCCCCTGCTTCTTACCACTCCCCCCTGCCTGCCTCTCTGTCGCTCACTATCCTCATCCTGCTCTGGCCCACGCCCCGAACAGGAGAAAACATCGTTAACCTGGCCCAGGGGCCTTAGGGGTTTCATTTAGCCACCCCACCGACGACGAGCCTCAACCACCACCACCATCGTCACCACACAACCAACCCACCCACCCACACAAACCCCACTTTGTTCCTTCTTTGTTTTATTTCTGTAACAAAGTAAAAGTTGTAAAAAAAATAAAAAGAAAAGAGGCAAAATAAGGAGATGAAATGAAACGAAGAAGCTGAACGTGAGCAGAGAACTGTGAACTCTCACCTCAGCACATGTCCTTAGACAGCTGAAGCATCCCCTCAAGGAGCCGCCCATTCTCACACTTTGAGAAATATATTGTATATTAACTTGTAAATTATTGCTGAGCTCAAGAATCTGAAATAATAATAGATTACAAAGGTGTGTAGGAAACTATATACTATCAAATTGTGTAAAACGTGTAATAATTAGTACAATATTCAAGGATTTAATATACAAGTATTTTGTATAATATATTAAAAACTCATTAGTTGAAAGAAAAAGGGAACATTATAATCTCCTGATAATAAATATAGGAAATGTTAGGTATAATTTTAAACTAGTATTAAAAGAGGGACAAGTTTTATTGTTTGAATTATTTCTTATACCAAGAATCTAATTTAATAACAATAATTCATTACATAGGGGTGTACGAACTAAATACTATTTAATTGTATAAAAAGTACAATACCCAATACAATATTAAAGAATTCAATATAATATTCAAGGATTTAATGCAATATTCAAGGATTAAATACCAATATTCAAGGATTCAAGAAAATATTTAAAGAGGTATCCATGGGATTTATATAATATATATTTCCTGTGTAAAGGGAAGGGAAACTTAACAATCTTATGATAATATTATTAAAAGTCTCTACTAATAATATATATTGAATACATCTTCAAGAAATATTTTTCTCTGCACTTATCCAGCTTTTCATCTTCATCTTATAAGCATTTTCCCGGGGTTTTTCTCTTCTGCCCTGGCTCATCTGTTTTATGTCTTTTTGGCCGCAGCATTTTTTATGGTTTGTTGGCAATTTTTGGGATTTACATATTTCCCTTCCCCTCCCTGGCCCCGCACACCACCACCACCCCTTAGCCCACCGACAACAACTTGTATTCGCTTTGCTTTTTTGCACTTATCGCGCGGTGTTGACTTCCTGGCCCAAAAGGAATAAAAAAAGGAGAAAATTTGGACAGAACAATTTGTTAGTCAAAGTTGCTACTTTTCCGGGGGTTGATAACGGTTTTCTTTTATTTTTTCTTTTTTTGTGGCTTCTACGTGCTCAAAAATGCAAATCCAAACGAAATAAAACGCAGCAATAATAATAGCAACAATAACCAAATATCACAAAGGAAAATGTAATAAAAAAGAACACGAGCGAAAAGCGTAAAAAAATGTACAAATAATAACAAATAATATATACGGATCCCATAAAATAACGTACACAAATAACACGTAGACAAAAAACAGCTTAGAAATAGAAACAAAAAATAAAGAAAAAATATACACAATATTTACCAAAGTATTGTTAAGAGCTAAAACATTTTTTCGGCTGTCAAAATAGATAATAAAGCCGCAAAATTTGATAAAAGATATTGGTCATTGAACGATGACTGACCCAAATCCTTGAAATATAATATTTTACATTAAAAAAAGGCATTTAGATAAAATATCAAATTTTTAGTCATTGATGTGTCATAAAAAAAAGAATGACGTTGTTGCCAAACCACAAAAAGTGTCAAATGACCATCCAGTTTAGAGTTTCCCTTTCATCAAACATTTTCTAGAAATTGCTTGCGATATGTCATATGTATTTTTGTGGTTTTCCCCTCATTTAAAAACTTGCAGTTAGATCAACAAACAAAAACTATTTATATTGCTAATCTAATAAACTTGAAATGAAACATGGTGAATTTCCTAGAAAGAGAGCCGGGGAGAAATTGCCCCAGAGCGTTGAAGCGTACTCTTCTCCGATAACAATATCGAGTTTAGTCAGCCCCCGGTGATAACACAAAAAAATGCTCATAAACCCAAATAGAGTAAAAAAAAACCGCTCTTATCAGTTTTGGTAAAAAAAAAGTACAGAGAAAATTATGTCAACTGTTTGGCGCAACAAGAGCGATATATACATAGATACTATTATACATTTGTATGGGTAAGGGGGCTCTTCGACGGGGTATATATTATTATTATATATATATTTATATATATATGTATATATATATGTTCATATGCTCCCGATCAAGTGACGCGACTGCTGAAACTTTTATAAAAGTGAGTCAACGTCGTGGAATGAATGTGCAATCAGATTAAGGGCGTTTTTTAATGGGAATTCGAGGGAGAGACTTTTATCCGATATTTCAGAGTGAGCTAAAAATTATGTTAATTTCTGAGTAACATTTTGGGATTATTATTATTGGTTTGGTTTTTTTCTATTATTAATATACGTATGTCATATGAGCTAGAGAGTTGCTAGGCTGGTTTAATTTACTAACTCGTATTCTTTATAATTATGGGACGATTTCTTTATCAAGAGATTTCGATTTAATGTAGTTTTTTAAAGACTTTTTCGAACTGTTATGTGGAAAATATTCAGAAGAATACCCTTGTAGACTTTAAATACATGACATTTACATTTAAAATTATTATTGGAGTATATATATTTATTATATTTTTTATTTTAATGTTGTACACATCAATAATAAGGGGAAAAAAAACTCATGTTACTTTGTATCCCCTTACTGGGTATTATATTATTTTTTTAAATATTAAATTTATAAAGCAGATTTATAAATCTAATCAAATGTAGCATAAACCCGCTTTTCGAATTAAAATTAATGAATTTTTGACTAAGTTATGAGTTTTTGAAACTTCGATTTGTCGCAAAAAATTGTCAAATAAAAATCTTGATAAGTAAAAGCGAATATTTGAAACTTTTGTAATTCCATATAATTCCTATAATTCGATTGCAAATTTCGGCTTCCCTTAGTTAGTTTCCTTTCTTGATTTTATTAATTTTTAGAAAGTTACTGATGTTAAATATATTTTTCAGTGAAACTCTTAAGAGCAGTATTTATTTATGTATAGAAAATTAAATCAAAAACAAACATTTTATTATTTAAAACTAGGAAAAGTTACTGTTGCCAAGTATCTTTTCCAGTTTCTTTTTAAATCTATCTTTCAAGACGTTCTTCACTTCCACTTCCACTCTCTCTCTCCCTATTTCTCTCTCTGTTTATTGCTCTCTTTGCTTCCGCTGCATTTGCAGCTTCATTCGAAGATGATTGAATTTTAGTGACTCGCTTTTGTCTTTTGGCCGCAAGAGTGTTGTGTTGTCAGGTGCTTTTTATGGTTCCTACCTTCCGCTGTTCCCTCTACACCTTACTTCCTATCACCGTTTCTTCTCTGCCTCTCTCTCTTTGTTTATACATATATATATCTCTCTTCGGCTTTGGCTTTGCTTTTAAAGGTCAATTCGTTTGCGTTTTTTGTGTGTTGTGTCGGTTTCTACTTCGTTTGCCTTTGAAGTGAGTCATTTTTCAATTCACACACAAAACACAAACAAAGCTTTGTGGCTTTGTGTGTTTGCTTTAGTTGTTAAAGTTCGTTTATTTCGCCGTTTTTGCAGGCGAGTGTAATTAACGTAGGCGTTTTGTTTGCTTTCGCGGCACACACCATCTTACTGCCTCTGCGTGTGTGTGTTTGTGTCTCCTGCTCCCCCTTCTGGCACATGGGGCGTATGAGTGATAAAACATTTTGTGTATTTTCCTCCATTAATCGCTGGCCAAAAAACCCCCCCCAAAAAAAAAAGAAAACTGCAATCACCTTTAACAGTTGCAACCTGAGAGCGCGCTCTGGTTCTCTGGCTTTTCATGTTGATTTTGCAGAGTGGCCAGTTGGGTGTTTGAATTGGTCCTCGGAAAATGGAAAATGGTAGGTTGGGTGGGTGGGAGAAGCTCGGACGGATTCCCGCGTGATGATAATGGAAATGAAGCCGTTTCACATTTGGCTAATTGTTAATGGATTGTTTGCCTGCTTGTGTGTGCTGTGTGTGTGTGTGGTGTGTGTGTGTGCTTGTGGCCTAAAACAATTGCAGGTGCAATGACTTTGGGGCCGAAATTGTGATATGTTTTTAAGGGGTGTACTGGGGGATTTCATTATGCTAAGCGTTTTATGAGATACATTTGAGTATGTGGAGGATAAAAGAAGTGATTTTTATTTAATACTGATTTGTATCTAATGTTAAAAGAAAACTCACGGTATTAGGAATTATATATATATAAAAATTAAATGCTTTTCTTGTTGTATCTCAGCAAACAAAATAATACAATTAATAAAACAGCTAACTAACTTGGGGAAGACAAAGTTTATATAACCTCGCAGTTTGTAATTGTAATCTATCATAACTAAACCTAAAATATACGAATTTTTTATTAATATTTATCTTGATCTTAATAATAATATTTTTTTATACAAATCAAAGTTTCAAAAACTCATAACTAATGCCATAATTTTAATTCGGAAAGCGGCTTTATGCTAGATTTGATTAGGTTTAAAAATCTGCTTAATAAATTTAACATTTAAAAAAATCTAATTTTTGTCAATTTTTGAAAATTTTAATGATGTACCCCCTTATAAAATTTTGAAATTTTGTAAATATTTCTAACATTTATTTTTTGACCGAACATGTTTAAATCGACTCGGCAGTTGATGCTGATCAAGAATATATATGCTTTATAGGGTCGGAAATGACTTTTTTAATGCTTTTAAAGCTTCTGACTAAAATTATATTTATAAAAATAAATATGCTTAAAAGGGGCAGCATTACCCAAATTCTAAATATAAATTTGTAACATTTTCCAAATTAATTCGTTTCCGTGTCAAACTAAATTTTGTGCCCATTAACCTTTTTCCCAGGGAAAACTGTATTTTTTTTGTTGGGGGCTCAATGCCTACTCTGGTAGCTCGCTTTAAAACCTCTCCACCTCTCATTATCCCTCCCCCTTCTGGAACTCGCCCGGCCCCATTGAACAGTTCAATTAGGTTGAAAATCTGTCGGGCGGGCTTTTCACCTCAGTAAATGTGTTGTTGGCCCTCCTAATTTGCACTAAATGGAGATACAAAGCCCTTCTGTCACTCCCACTCCCGCTGCCCTCATTTTCTTCCCCCTTTGGCCGCACTATCCCCTATCCTGTTGCCAGGATTCTGGTGTATTCCCTGTAAAACGTTAGTAGCCTGACCAAAAAAACCACTTAGCGAAAGAGAGGGGTACAATGCGAGAAGACAGAGACGGGGACATGGAGACAGCCAGCAGAATTTTAGGTTTTGTGCTTGACTTGACTTGCTTTTAGCTAAGTTTTCCTTTTTGTAGCCATATATGGGTAAGCTATAAGTATGACAGAGCGGGGGGGTTGGCGGAGACGCACTTCCTGTCTGTCACAGAAAGAGACAGAGAGACAGAGAGAGAGAGAGAGACGGACATTCACACACTCACCAACCAACTCAGTGGAAACACTCACTTAAGGGGGAGATGTCAAGAAACCGCTTTGCTTTCTTTTTTGTCAGCTTGCAAATTAAATTTAAATACCCGCATAGAGGCGGAGAAAGAGGGGGGAAGAGGGGGCGAGGGCTCGGAGAGTGTGTGTGCGAGTGAGAGGGGGGGAGGGTGGCTGAAGATTTTAAGAGGGCCACTACTGTAGCTTTTTGTTGCACAAAACGTGTTGTCTTTGTCACTTTTCGGGCTGCCATTGTGTCCATGTGTGTATGTGTGTGATTGACACTTGAATGTGTGCGTGAGGGCTTTTCCCCTCAACCTTGTAACACCCCCCTGATAAATCCCACCCCCTCTGGGCATCACCCTCATCCATCTTTCAAAAGCGACTCGTGCTCGTGTTTGAGTTAAGTGTTACTTCCGCCACACACGCATTCGTCTCATTCATTATTTATGGGAAGAGCATGCGAGACGAGCCTTATAGATAGTGTATCAAATGGGAAGAATCACTAAGGTTAGTCTCCTCTACATGGAAAGTAATATCATTCAGAAATTGATCGTTACAATGATAGTATTGTATCAAGTTAGGTTTGCTTAATTTATTATGTATGAAAAGAGAAGATATAAATCTTAGGAAACCGAAATTAATTTATAAAGATATTTTAATTTGACAGGCTAGCAGGGATTTATTTATTATTTTCCCATTAAAAACTTAGATAATATTCTTTTGAAATATATGTATTTAAAGAGAAGATATTAATTTGTTAGAAAAACAAACCCACTTTATAAAGATATTTAAATTTGACAGGCTATCACGACTTTATATATTATTTTTTCAAAAATAAAATGGTTAATACTCTTTTAAACTATAATTTAAAAGAGTGTTATTTTAAACTCAACTCTCTCTCAACTGTCTCTCAACTTTAGCCTAGTATTACCGTTTATATACCCCTGAAAATTGTTAGAACATAACTTATGCCTCTAGAAAGTGGATATTTTTATGAGGATCAAGTAAAGTTAGACTCCAGGCTATATAAAAGTTATTTTATTTCTATTTTCTGTGCAGCAGAAAATGTCTAAAAAGAGTAGAAAGAATTTTTGTTGCTTATTTTGTTGTATTGTCGCTAGCTTAATTCAATTTAAATGCAGCATGTTTGTGTTTTTAATTGTCAGAGAGAGGGAGAGAGACGCAGCAGGGTGGCATACCATCACCCACATATATGTCAACCATACTTCCTGCATCTGGGTGTTCCGAAACCCACTTGACCATTCTTTAACTGCGGCTTCCGATCACGTTCTGCAGCTTTATTTGATTTATTATTTGCAATTGCTTTTGCTGGCGATTCCCCAAGTGCGATGCCCAAGCCCGGGCCCCTTGATTTTCTTCTTTTTGGCACCCACCTACACACCACTCGGAGGTTTTCTGCACGTTGTCACATAAATTATTTTTTACCCATTCATTTCTCGCCTTCCCCCAGCTTTTGTTTGTTTTGTGATTAGTGGTCATGGCTAATGTGGCAATGTTGGTAAATATCACGCGCCATATATCATGTAATAATAACGCGGCCATATTATATGTGGTATATACATATATAAAAATAAATAAACATAAATTGTGCAAGAGGAAAGGTTCTAAGTGATAGATGGAAGATATAATGGGTTGCTTATTATTTATAAATTCAGGGGATATATAATTCGCATAAGAATTATTTTCAAATCTCTCCTTAATTTGTCATCTTAAAAACAAGTTTTTATATACATTTTTCGTACACCCAAAATAGGTAAAATATTTTCTAGCAAATCCATTTTGGGTTCAAATTTCCTCCCACTTGAATCTGCCGGATACTTTCAATTGAATTACCATTTGATTGACAGGCCCCAACTAATTTGGTCGCATTATACCTTCCGCAAGACCATTGCCATCCCCATCCCCATCCCCATTCCCTCCATCTCCATGGCTTCAATCTTCATTGTGAGTGCCAGGTTGCCTTTCCCGAGATGCCAATCAAGATTTAACCTTTCTGCTGAAATGAGCTTTGGTGTACGAAATTGACAGGAGCAATTATGAGAGAGAGCCCTTCCATTTCCAATCAGGTGGCGTTATTACACCTGATATTATATTCTGATATATATATATATATACGCCTTCCCCTTTTCTGCCCAACTTTACGACTTTTTGTCGCAAACTGCAAATGTCAATTCCACTTGCTAACCTGATGAACTTTGGCTTAGATTAGCAATTTACACAGCCCCAGCTTTGATGGGACAGACTTGCTTGGTTATAGTAGGAGATGTCTTTTTTTACTAAGTAAAAAAGGGATGAGGAGCAGGAGGATTAGCAGCAGGAGCTAGAGCCTCAGATGCAGAATTCATCATCAGCTTCCATTAATATTCCATTTCCTGCTAAAAGCTTCAATTAAAATCTTATTTACTTGCATTTGCTTGAGTGTGTTGTTGTTGTTACGAGGTTTTTGCTGTTTTAGTTGCTTCAGTTGTTGTTGTTGTGGATGCTGGCCATCCTCCAGCTACACAAACAATACAACAACCGCATTACACTTGCAATAAATGAGAGTCTTTTAAGGTAAATACGAGAAAAATAATAAATAAATAATATATAGTCTTATAAAAAGCATACAGATATTTGTTTAAATATATTTTAATTTATATTTATTTAATTTATATTTAAATAAATATTACCTCACATATCTGTCTCAGAATCCGGCTCGAAGAACCAAAAATATAAACCATAGACAGGAATCGTTCTTACCCAGATTTCATAACAACTACTTTGTTTTTATAATATTTTGTATTTTGTTTTTATAATATTCCCTCTTACTTTATTTCCAGTAAAATGTATATTATGTTTCTGTACTTGTATCAAAGAAACTTTCAAATTTGTTTCAAGTGTAATGGCAACAAGAGCTCTCGCTCAATCATACACTCAATTAATGCTAAAATTTATTATGCCAACAGACAATCGCTTTGGAGACCTGGAGACTTGGGAGCCCCCAAAGCAGACTGGGTGGGGCCTCTCTTAACCCACTCTGTTCCTAGATTTTCCGCTGGTCTGTCTGGCCAAGTTCTACTATATATATATATATATGTATATATACCTTTTATTTTTTGCCTTTATTGCCCCTTGTTGGACTAATCGCGCTAAAATGCTTTTAGTGTTTCATTTTGTTGATAAATTTCTTGTTGTGCCTTTGGGTTTTTACTTTTTCCCTTCGCTTTTCCTTTTTTCTCTTTCACTTTTTTTTTTTTTGGTATCGATAAAATGTGTATCAGAATTCGGTGTTATCTTTGTCAGGTAGTTAAAGCAATGCCAATCACAGCAAATAGTTGGGAAACACAACATGGTTCTGTCTGATTATGAATGTTAAAATGCCTTTTTTGATGACGCATTTTTTATTATTTCGTATATCAATCGATAGTGGTCTTATCTTGAACTATTCATTTGGTCAATGGGTTATGATTTAATGGCTCGAAGCACGCAAATGATGGAAAGGCGGTTCTGATAGCGAATAAAAGATATGTAGATGTTTTTATGAGATAGTTTTTTAAATGGAAAATTGGAATACATGTAGACAAAACGCATTCAAAATGATATTTTATATAATATAGGTACTGCTTTAAGAGGCCTTTATATATATTTAACCTTAACATTAACTGGAAATCTGCTCTATAGAATATAAATATAAAGAATTTAAGATATTATATACCTCTCTATAATAAGTTCCTCTTTCATTCGTTAATTTTTTGTTTATTTTTTATAGCTATAAATTCTTTCTGCACATTTTCATCCTCTCACATTTAACTGAATTTTCTTTTCATTGAAAGTTCTTGGGGTTTCTTGACTCATGCTTTTCTTTGCTGTTGCTTTTCTGTAAATGGCAACGTACATTGTTCAATGTTGTTTTTTTTCTCTGTTCCCCTTGGACTATGTTTCCATCTTGTGTTGGCCTGTCCACTCAATTGAGTTATCTGCTTTAATTCAATGAAATTATTGCAGTTTATTGTCCGACTGTCGCCAAGTGGCCGCCGGTTGGAAAGAGTCTGGAAGTCTGGGTACGCCTGTCCGGCAGTTCCTCCATATATTCCACATATTTGCGTAGGCACTTTATATTTTCACCCACTTGAGAATGCTAGTATCTGTATCTGTATCTGTATCTGCCCGTTGTGTATCTGTATCTGTATCTGTTTGTCGTGTATCTCCAGCTATTCGAGAGTATCTGTCGGTGACATGAAATTTAAACTGCGGCCCAGTCAGTGGCCCATTTCAATATCAAAAACTCAGGCATGACTTTTGCTATCTGCCAGATACTTTTATAGCTTTCTGTGTGTGTTTGCTAGAAAATGTTTGCGGTTAAATTGAATGGTGAAAAGAATGGGGTTTTCCCTTGTTGAAGGGAAATAGCTGAAGTCTTTAGGCGACATTTGTGGCTATTTTTATAAGCATTCTGAATATGGTTTGCATTTGTGAATATTATTGTAAATGGAAAATACTTAAATTGGCTATCAAACGTCATCAAAATCAGCTGCAAAGATATAGACTCTGTTGTAAGAATTTCCCATTAAAAGATACTAAAGTTACTGCCACCCCAGGCACATCCAACAATTGTTTAGACAATTTATCTTTTAGCTTCTTCCCTCGAAGCACGTGCTCTTTGCTGCTTCCAATTTGAGATAATACCGCTCCCTAAAAAAATATGTAGAAACCTGCTCAACCTTTTACGAATCACGTAGAACAAACAGAGAAACCTTTCCGCTTGATTAAAGTCCGGTGCTGCTTTTCATACTCTTCCAATCTGTTTTTATCCCTTCATTTTTTTCTTTGGTTGTATTTTTGGGGTCACAATCAGAGGGGTTTGCCTTTGATTAGACCCGGTTATATTTGGGTATCCAGGATTATGCAAATTATAACTAAAACCGCTGGAATCGTATCTAGAAAAAGGCTTAACAAGACCACACTGAAATTCTAAATTGGAAAGGAATTTTTCGCTCTCCTTGCTATGCTCAATTAAAGTATATTTATTTTACAAATAAAATGCCAGACACTGCGAAATGTATTTTAGAAATAAAAGATGGTGAGAAAAATGTGTCATCCAATAAACTCGCTTTGTTGGCGAAACGTGTTGGAAAAGTATAAACGAGTAAAATCAAAAAGGAAAACGACAGACGCTTGTTCGCAAAATGTCAATGTTTAAACTCGAAAATGTGGCAATAACTCGGAACCAATAAAGAGAATTTTTGTTTTGTTTTAAAAAGATAAAAACCGAAAACAAGGCATGCATATACTGACGTTCTGTAGCGTCAATTGCATCTAAAAATAAATTGAAATATTTATAAATAAATATATTTCGAAGCGAAAACAAACATTAAACAAATTATTTTGATTATTGCGATGGCTAACAAGAGCATTTATTTATAAATAAACTTGAGTTTCGGCGAATTTATGGGGTCACTAGAAATTGCATTGAGTTTCTTGGAAGGCATTCATAAATTCTCCTTGATTAGATTCCTTAGTCATTATGGTCTTATCAATGATGACTATAAAAGTTACTTGGCAACTCTTTTGTTGTAGATAAATTATACAACTTAATTTTGGTTTGAAGGTCGGGTTTAATGACCGTATCCCGACTGTTCAAACAAAAGAATAATGATTATGGATGTGCCATTGACCTCCTAGAAAGTACAGCCTATAATTTGAAATTGAAAATTCTTTGTGAGCAAAGGAATTATTCGTGATAAACCCGCTTTCACATGAATTTTTTTTTCTCGTTTTCTTTTTTCTCTCGTTTTTTTTTTTTTTGTGGGTGAGAGAAAAATTCATAAATTTTTCTCTCGTTTTGTGAGTAAAATTCCACCTGCAGATAATTCGAAATTCTTTCTGCGCCAAGTTCTGAACGAACTGCCATTGGCATGTCAAATATTTGCAGAGAAAGGCCTTAACCTAACCCCCAAAACCGCCCACCTCCCTCATCCCCCCCTTGTGGGCATGACTTGCGTCAATTATTGGGGGGAAATCTCCTTGCTCTCCTACCATTTTCGGGGGGTTTTTCTGCTGACTGTTATCTGACGCTTAACATTTTCCATTTTCCAAGCAGCCGATGAATTCATCTATCCATCTATCAGTTCCGTGCCAGCTTCCAGTTCGGGAACCCAAACGCATTTAATTTATATAAGTCACGTGAGCGGCATTTTTTATGCGGAAAAGCCATGAGAGGTTGGGATGGTTGGAAGTGTGGTGGTGTTGTGGTGGTGTCCTGGTCCAATCAAAGGAAAATCCGGATTTGGCTGCCTGATTTGATGAGCTTTGCAACCCCCACACAAAGGGGGTTTTGCCTAAAAACCTTTAAGAAGAGAAGAATGTTCTTAATTAGAGATGATGATAATATATTATATATTTCTTATATTATTATTTCTATGAACTCAACATTTTTAAAAGTCCTCCTAAGAGGAGAAGTATTTTTACCCCTTAAATTAATTGAAATATCTCGCATGTCTGGCTTTCTATAATTCTGTTCAGTCTTCTATATATCCACCTACATATGCTAACCAATTTGGACAAGACTGGCAAGTACTTGGACAAATAATAACTGTCACTAATCGTGATGGAGTGGATTTATGCAGAGACGAGATTTAGTGGCTAAAAATGAGTGGTGCACTCCATTTGGTATGCGTCTTTGGTCTTTGCATTTTGATTTATTGGCCTAAGCGAGACCCCCTCGAGACTCAGCTCTTTCTCTCTGGCTTAAGTGAATTATATATTTTATGTGTGGCTCTCCTCATGTCGCCACGAACATCATAAATCACACAAAAGTCCATTTGTATTTCACACTTCTTGGCACGTGACTCTTTCAAGCGGATCTCTCGGTAGAGATCTTTGACTTTGGGTTTCTCTCCTCAAGTTTTTATTTTATTTGTTTATTTTTTTGTTTATTTTTTTGGGGTAATAATTGTTGATGGCTTCTTAATGGAGATGTTGGCGGTGAGAAGTTGTTGTTATTAAATTTGTAGAGCTGGAAATATATGAGAGAGAAATGTGAATTAACGAGATTTTTCACAAAAAGTGAAAATGGAAAGGTGGAAAATTATTAATGTTATGAGTTCATCAAGACTTATAACTTTTGATACTTTTGTATTTGATTTATCATATATTCATTGTTTATTTCTGAAATAAGCCTTGGTAAACGCATAAGTGATGTGCTTTTATATCTAAGAACTTAAGTATAACTAATAAAACACTCTTCATTAACAAAATAACTACCCATATTTAAAATACAACTGATTACGTATGAATTCTTAATTTATAGTAACTCACTTTTCTTTCTCCTTCATTCTTAACTTGATTACCTTTCTTCTAAAATATTGTCAAAGAATTAAAATATAAAAAAAGGCCAGCTGTCAATCTTCATAATCGATATTTAAGGGCCATTTCCTGTGTGTGAGCTTCAGACCCATTTCAAAAGTAGTTAGCTGACCCCTGGAAGCGTCCCGTGTTACCCTTCAACTTCCTTCTGCTCGGGAAAACCTTTGTCTAATCTAGTGAGAACCGAAATGGCAGAACAAACAAAACGAACAAACAGTCATAAGTTGAGGCCATTAACAATTGCGTGTTTTGGGATCGTCATCGTCACAGAACCGAACCAGAACGAATCGAATTCGAATGGAATGGAATGGCATGGCGTCCATCGACGACATCATTTCTCGTTGTGTCCCATCGCTGGCGGGGCAATCAAAAAGTTTAGCTTATGCCATTAAATTGTATTTTTAGTTGGCTCCGCTTTTGCTCATGCAAATGCAATAAATAAGTAAACAAATTAAATGCGCATAAATAATAGCGGAACAGAGCAGGAAAAGCGGAAAGGCAAAGCGAAGAGGTTAACACATCCCAACTATCGTGCTAATGTGCATAAACTTTTGTCTTTCTCTCTATTTGTATTATTATTATTATTTTTTTAAGCTAAAATACAGTTGGCCAAAGTCTCAGACACGTGTGGGCCACAAAAATTGGGAGAAAAAGCACAAGAAGTATGGTGAACAAGAAAGAAAAGTATCTTCGGGAAGCCGAAGTTTATATACCCTTGCAGTTTGCAATCAAATTATAGAATCGAGTTGGAAATAGATCTTAACTAAGCTTAAAATATTCGCAATCTTAGAGTCAATATTTATATATGACAATTTCCTTGAGATATACAATTTTTAAAAAATCCTAACTAAGCCAAAAATGAATTAATTTTAATTTGGAAAACGTCTATATGTTATTTTTTATTGGGTTAAAATTCTGCATACTGAATTTAATATTTGCCAATTTTTGAAAATTTTAACGATGTAACCCCTTATAAAATTTTGAACAAATTTCGAAAAATTATTTTTTGACCTGATCTGCCTGCTGATCAATAATATATATGATTTATAGGGTCGGAAATAACTACTTCATGGCGTTACAAGCTTCTGACCCAAATTAAAACACCCGGAAAGGGTATAAAAATAGCTAGCGAAAGAGCCAAACAAAACGCAATCCCAGATAACTTAACTAAATCTAAAAAAAAGCGAAAAAGAAACGAAGAACCGCGCAGATTTCGCTGCGTGAAATTTTTTGCAAATGACGCAATTTTTTTTTTGCAAAAAAACAACGAAGAACTAGAAAAAAGACAACAATAAAAAGCCAAGCTGACGATATAAAAACAGTGAAAAGAACAACAAATTAAATAAAATAAAAAGCCAGCCAGCCAAGTTGTCATTTGCTCATTTTGGCGTGACACACATAAGAACACACACACACATACACAGAGAGAGGGACTATAATATAAATTATAATATAAATGTACAGTAGACAATCGATAAAGCAAAATATTAAAATATATTGAGTATTATTTGGAGTATATTTTTAAATTATTAAAGATATAAAAAACATAATTTTTTGTAATGGAAATAGTAATCAAAAACATGATTTTATCATAATAGTGATATAATAACAATTTATTGCTATGGTTTGCATTTCATAATATTAATAATAAAAAAATACTCTATATACTAAAGAACACCCACTGTAAATGTATTATAAAAATAAGCCTGTGTGTGCGCCTTGTGTGTTGCTTACTTATTTAGATATTGTCCGTGTTGTTGCTGTGTGCATAAAATTATTAGAACGATATAATTTCATTATCAGACAAATGGCGAGGCAGCTAAAGAAGAGAGAAAAGTTCATTGGCACACAGGGCGTATGAGTGTTTTGGCCCAAGTACAGGCAGGCGCACACACAGTCGCAGATAAACAATTGCTGACTACTAAAAATTGCTGCCTGAATTTATTATTTAATTATGTTTTGCATGCCAGAAGAAGATGCTAGAGAGGCCATGTAGGGCCATGGAAAACTGTGCAAATTGTACCCGAGAGTAAGTGTATATCTCTCTTAGCAGTGACTTGGACTTACTTAACGAGTTTTGGAGAGTCTCAAAGTTTATTTAGATAGCGGAAAGCGCTAGAGTTTATGATTTGTGTTTGCCAGCTCGCTGAGGCGTGACTTTCACAGCTGTGTTGATAAATTTAGAATAAAAAGGAAACACATTTTATCAGGCTCTGTCAGCCAGAGTTCCTCAAAAAGAGGAAATCAAGTATACGACAGGTGGAACTTCTATGCCAGGTTGAACACTCTTCGAGGGGCAACTCTTTTCAAAGGTTATTCCTGCTCAAAACTTACAAAATTTAAACCTTTATTACATTTTATAATTCTACCCTTACTGAACAATTTTATGAATTTAAATCTATAAATTTCAAGAGGTTTAGTAAACATTTTCAGCCCTGACACGTATCAATTAGCAAGCTGTCATCGTTTTTTTTTATTCTATCCTCTTTCTCTCTAAATAACCTCCAGGATTCAGTGGCTTTCATGAAAATGGATTTTGCGGCTGGCTAAAAAAGTTTGCCAATCCGCAAAAACCTTTTTTGCCTTCTGTATTTATCCGTAAAACAAAAGAGGAATCCAAAAAAATATATTTCGCTTGATTTTTTGGTTAGCATTTTTGGGAATTTGTGTTTGGAACTTTTCCTCTGCACACACACACACACACACACACACACACACACTCACTCTCGTTGTTGTTGGATGCATATTTTAGCATTTTCTCCGCTGTTGCTGGGAATAAAATAATGTTTTTGGCAAATTTTCAAAAATGTATCAATGGCAAAGTTTGCAGCAAGTGTGTGTGTGTGTTGAGCTTTTGTTTGTTGCATACAAATTTTATAGATTTTCAACGCCTTCGAGTGCAGCTGCCAAATATCCTGGAGCCTTATATGCAAAGCTCAAGCTCCTGCTTTCCCTCTGTCTCTCTGGCATACATGTGAGGCATTTTAAGTGAAAAACGCCATCGTCATGGCTGTCGTCGACATGCCAATGCTTCCGTCTCCCTCTCACTGTGCCACCTCTCTCTCTCTATCTGTCCTCACCTCTAAGGCTAGCTATCCTCTTCATCTCTATCCCCATCTCTATCCATTGTGTGGGCCAAGAAGCAGCATTCAATAACTTCGAATGGCAGCAGATATTCCAGTTGGAATTTCAATAAAAATACTTGTCCAGTGTCTCTCTCTTCCTTTTTTTTTTATGCATAGTAAATTGTGGCAGCCAAATCGCTTAATATTATCGACATGCTTTTGCACTAAAAACATTTTCATATTGCATTTATTTTGTAGGATATACATGGGATTGTAGGTTCTTGATGGGCTTAAAATAAGTAAATAAATAGACACCCTTTTAGATTTTTATTATATTAGATTCTTCTCCATAATTAAATGTACATATTTGTATATTTGGTTTTGTTTTGAGTGATATTTCATACAAATAAAAAGAGGAAAGCTACAGTCGAGAGTGACCAATGGTAAAATACCCCGAACTAAACGCATTTTTCTAATTAAGCTAAAATATATGAAAAATTGAAATTAAAAAAGACGAAAGGCAGAAGCAAATGTTGACAAACAAACAGAAAAGTTGCTAGGAACTTGTTGCACAACACCTTACAGAGACAAATGTTGCTAAGAAGCAAGGATAGCTGGATAGAAGGAGTTGCTTTCTAATACAAATGAATATCTAGTGAAATAGTATAATTTTTGTAAAATATATTATGCAATACTAATGTTCTCCTCTCCCCCCTCCCTTTGATCATTGCAGTACGGCCAGCGAGTGCCGACGGCAGCCTCACCGAGCAACACCAACTCGAGCAGCTCCTCGAACACAGGCTCCCAGAGCGGAACGCTGAGCACCAGCCTGAGCAACACGACGAATACCAACACGAACATGGGTCCCAACGGCACGGCACAGAATCAAAACCAGCAGGGCGGCGAGCAGTTGTCCAAGACAAACCTCTACATACGCGGACTGCAGCAGGGCACAACCGACAAGGATCTAGTTAATATGTGTGCACAGTGAGTACCACAGAGGACACCCAAAAAGAAAAAAGAATATATATAATCATAAATCAGATAGAAATCAGATATGAATGCAATCAAGTCTCTCTCCCACTTTCCCGATATGATTTCTGTGTCCGCTGGTGCGTTCTGTGCCCTGCGGTTTTCCATCTTGTCTCTGCGGCGATCCACCTATCGCATTAAATTGCATTATGGGTTGCCAAGGCACGGCTCCCGAGGCAGGAGGCCATTATGCAAATTCACTTTAATTGTTTTTGCTGCCTCAGGGCACTCATCTATGGCATATATATATATAGATCTGAATATATATTTCAATTTGTATATCAATTTATATGCGGCCTTTGATGAACCGAAGCAGATGCTGGCTGGATGCCTTTGAGCAAGATGCATGACTACCTTGATTTTAATTGAACATTAATAGCAGGCAGTGTGGGGAAATTTAGGAGACATAGGCAGTAATAATTACTAAAGGAAAACTGTACATTTACAGGGAAAATGTGGTGGAAAAGCCACATTATAAACGTATTTATTGGATACAGATTTGATATTTTTAGTGGCCAACTAAGTTTTCAATTTGTAAGCCACATTTCAAATAGTTTTAAATCTTTTTTTATAGGAAAACTTCTCCACTCTTTTGATAACGAATACATTTTGTAAATGAAAGTGTAATGAAATACACTATACATATCAAAACGTAACAAAATACTGACGTAATGGAATACATTTTAATACTCAGAGTATAATTAATGATTTTTATCCAAATTGTATTCTTTTGCGCCCCCCTTTTTTTCTTCGTTTAGAAATTTGACAATGTATTCCATTCTGTGGCACTTGGCTCGATTCGTATCTTTGAGATACGCTTGTGTATCAGGCATACGGAATGCCATCCATACGAAATGAACTAATTCGAAATGTGTGTGACCGACTATTGATTTGTCCCCCCAGCGGAGCAGGGTTTTGGAACCCGAAAACCATTTCCAAACGCTGAACCCCATCCCCAGGCCAGGTCCCAATCTCATTCCCATTCCCTCTGCTAATGAGCGGCTTAGCCTCAGTCCATTCCGCTTGGCTGCGTTTCCATAAAGCCACCCACCACCACCATCGCTGAGAAGATCCTTTGCTCTCCATTCAGCAGGCCTTCGGCCAAAAAGTAACCCCCAAAAAGGCAACACTCTTTCCACTGCCACTTCCTTCTTTCCTGACTTGGACTTGATGGACGCGGGGCCAAGTTTCTGCAAACTAAACAAAATCCACTAATTAGTGCGCACGCTTCATCAAAAAATGAATTATTTTGGAAATCATTTGTGGCGAGTGAGAAATGTGTGGTGGTAAGAAGGTAAAACAAGAAAATCAACATTATTATTATGTGTATATTACGTATACGCACCGCTGGCCACTTGATTATGGTCATGCCATTTCTTTTGCACATAAAAATACAACTTATTTGCGGCATCGTCACACGAACATAAAAATACTAATGAAAAGCGCTTAGAGGGGAAAAAAAACGAGAAGCTAAAGGGATCGGGTATCCCCCCCCAAGTCAAGTAATTAAATTGAAGGTTAATTTGTTTTGCTTTTTTTTATGCTGCAGAGTCAGAGTCTCGGACTCCCACTCCTGGTTCTGCTCCTGGCCCTTGCAGGCAATCAAAATAAGCGGCTTATTAGTAGTCGGGCAAGGCTTAGGGCTCCAGGGCTTTAATGTTATTATAACCATGTATTTATGGCAGTGGTGAGTGAGTGTGAGGAGTGTGCTGGCTAGTGTAACTAGGAAGGTATCGATTTAATTCATAAATGAGCAGCGGCAAAGGGTTGTGCACATTTCCATTGCCTACTTTGCAGGGCGCGAGCATAAAAATTGCATTTTAATGACACTTTAATTGCTTATGCTAAAGGTAAAGCAACCGAATCAGAGCAGCGCCAGGTGTCTGCCAACCAACCTGCCCCCTCCCCTCCTGTCATGCATTATCTCTGTGGTACGTGGCACGTGGCACCCTGTCGGTGGCGGGTGCACCCTGGCCCAGAGATAGAGACTGGAATGTGTTTATAATCTGATTATCCACTCTTTTGCAATCGTTGCTGTTGTGGTCATGCCCCGATATATACCCTTTCTTTTTCCTAAAAGGTTTTCCAATATTAACCACACCTGTGTTTTCTCGCTCTCTAACTTTTCAGATACGGAACAATTATATCAACCAAGGCTATTTTAGATAAAACAACAAACAAATGTAAAGGTATTTTTTTCTTCACCATTCTCATCATTATTTTATTTATGTGTGTTTTTGTACAAGTATTATTAGTATGTGTTTATGTAAAAAAAAAAAAACGAAAAGAAAATGATATCCAAAAAGAACGCAAGAAAAGAAAAGAATATAAACAATCAAAAACTGAAATTTCATTGATTTGTTTTGTATTATTTTCTTGGTTTGTTTTGTTTACAAATGCCGACTGCTCATTGGAATTTAATTTATGAACGGAGGAGCACTCGGCATTTGTTTTTTATAAATTAAAACACTTGAGTTTGTTTAATACAACCGATCACAACTTTTATTGCTCGTTCGTTATTGTGTACTTGTACTTATATATTTTCAGTATACCATAGAGGTATACGTATTCTGTGCATATCATTTTCGAAATTAAATATTGGCATTCTACCCAGTTTGCAGTTTGCAGTTTGATTTCCTTCTACTTGCCCTGAGTTTGCCTCAGTTTGGTTTTCCTTCTCATTTCGCAATCGTGTCATTCATGCATTTCCACTTAACTATTACAACCAATATATATGTATATAAATATATATATATATCTACTGCTACTGATGCACTAATGATAATTACCATTTCGATTATGAAAATATGTAAATACCTCCGGTAAATGAACGAGCTGTATAAATTGTGTATCTGCTGCTCTCTCCTCTATCTCTATCGATGTGTGTGTGCGTGTATCGATATAAATATAGTTTTTTTTAAATATTTCTTTATGTTATTTTAAGAGTTATTTATGTTGGTGTTGTGTCAAATTAATTATTAATTTAATTTTCACCCATTTTTTCTTCTACTCCCCCTTCTCTCTCTCTCAATATATATTTTGTTTTTGTTCAATTCCGATTTTTTTCGTTTTCGTTTTCGTTGCACGTGACCCAATCCGAAAATTACACTTTTATATATATATTTTTTTTTAATTCGTTCTCGATTGAATTTTCGATTTCAATTTTCGATTTGTGTGCCAACCAAATATTGGACTATAAATAAACATTTCCTCTCGCTCTTTGCCAATCTATTTAATATATATTTATATATATATATATATTTATACATGCAATTAAAAAAATAAAAATAAAATTCCCCCCCACCCGCAAACACACAAAAAACAACAAAACGAAAAACAACAATGAAAAAAAAACAAAAAAACAAAACGAAAACAACGAAAAACAAAAACAAAATATGCTTTTTTGCAGGTTACGGCTTCGTCGACTTCGAGCAGCCAGCCTTCGCCGAGTGCGCCGTAAAAGGATTGCAGGGGAAGGGCGTGCAAGCTCAGATGGCCAAAGTGGGTATCTGGGTGCTTCATAGGCCGGCCATTGTACGTTTGTTTGCATGCAAGTAATACTCACCCCCCACACACCGCAAAAAGTGTCCCCATCTCCCGCCCCCCAAGAACCCAAGCCTGCCCTTCCCTGTCTTCCCCAGCTCCCGAGAAACTTAATAGTCCTTTGATATATCCTTATTTCCAAATCATTTCTTACATTTCGTTTAATATTTTACCGCCTAGATAGTTTCCTCTCTCTAGCCGAGAGTGCATTCTTTTGTTATTTAAGTTTCGATTCAGACTTATTTTAGTTTTTTAGTTTTGGGACATTGGATTGAGTTTCTTTATAGGTCCTTATATATATATCCTTATTTCCAAATCATTTCTTACATTTCGTTTAATATTTTACCGCCTAGAAAGTTTCCTCTCTCTAGTCAAGAGTGCATTCTTTTGTTATTTAATTTTAGATTCAGACTTATTTTAGTTTTTTAGTTGGGACATTGGATTGAGTTTCTTTATAGGTCATTTATTCTAAGAGGGATTATTGGTTGCTAGAAAAATATATTGAATCAACCTACCATTAACCGATTTATATGCCACTTTAAACTTTTTAAATTTATGATAAATTGAAGAATAATTTATGAGAATTAATACACCTTAAAGTTAATATATTACCTGTTTGGTATAATAATTGAATTTTCTTCTGAGATACTAAAACCAAAGACTATAATAATAAGATGCAAGACATTTTTCTGCTTCTCGCAATCTTAGTATAGAATTTTATATATGAGTTTGAGAACATTTTAAAAGAGCCTGGAAATTGCACTAGAGCCAGCCAGGGAAATTCAAGTCCACGTTTGGCGTAGCATATCTTGTTGATATAATGGTCTTTTCCGAAACAGTTTGAAACTATTGATTTCCAAAATCCATTAAATATAATGTTTATCAACGTAATACACAAAAATAAAGCTAGCCTCAAAGTAATTTCTTCTATTTTTTATTACAAAGCTCAAAAGGACACAGTTTTAATTAAATTGACTTCTTCTTCATGTCAATGCCAGGACTTTCCTATATAAATGTCATATATCTCTACAAAAGTCGGTCTATGATGGTGGTTTTTTATTGAGACTTGCAAATCAGAACAAAATATTTATTTACTTAAACAAAAAAACATGTGGTTAACACACATTTAAGTTCTCACACAGCGAATTGTGGTGAACCATATCTTATTTGTGCTTTTTCTTCCATTATCTTTATTGGTTTATCTCTCCTGTCAATATCCCAGCCCCGAAAAATAACCCCAGAGCCAACCCAAAACCCCAACCTATAGTTCGTAGTGTTGTTCCAAAGACTCTCTTTGTATAACCGTTTGTCGTATACCAAAAAGAAACCACACATACTATATATCTCGATATAACCGAATATAGACAGAAACATTTTGATAGTAAACCTGAAAACAAGTTACTTTTAGATTTATTTTCTTGTTTTATCATCTTCCTTTGCTTAGCGGTAGCCTAATTGATAGTATATATTTTATAGTGTACATTTCCAATATTAATTGAGAATAAATTCATTTATTAATGACATTCTGTAGTTCATACTTATGAAGCTGGAATAAGTCATCAGATAAATAATCCCTCTCTTTAATCTTCCTTTAGCAGTTGAATAAAGAACCCCCCAAAAATAATGGCATTAAGTGAGAACAATTAATGTTTGTTAGCGGATTTGTTTGGTAAATTAATTGCATAAGCGTACACTGTACAACAGGTATATTTTGCAGCTTAGCGTAAAAGAGTTTTTATAAGGTATTCGAATATATTTATCTATATACATCTATTTAGAATGCAGTAACTGAAATGTAAACCCCATTAAACCATTATTAGCCTAGGCCTCTTCATTATAAAGGTAGACCTAAAGAGAGTATAGCTTTTCTTTATAATTTTATTATATTTTAGATAATATTGTTGTTATACCCTTGCAGGGTATTATAATTTTACTTAGCAGACTGTAAATCAGTGAAGGAGTTTTTTCCGACCCTATAAACCATATATATTATTGATCAGCATTACAGTTGAGAAAGAAAAGTTTTCCGAATTGAAATTAATGCATTTTTGGCTTAATTATGACCTATTGAAACTGCAAGGGTATTCAAACGTTGGTTTTCCGAAATTAACTTCCTTTCTCGTTTTTAACTCAATCTTTATAGATAAAATATATTAAAGAAACATTTTAGAGCAAAGTATTTGCTGTATAAAACATACATTATGCTTATGTTTATTAGTTTAGTTCTCTCTGATATAATGAAACCAGTTGAAAACTGTTCAAACTTTTAGCTCTCATGTGTAATTTATAATTTATCTAAGAGATTTTACCCAAAACTCAATTGTAGCTTAGCTCCTAAATGGGAAATCGGGCTTTAGATACTCAATTTAAGTAGACCTTAGCTAAAGTAATTACTGATTTAAGTAGAGCAAGTCAAAACATAAAGCTAACCCCTCCATTTTCCCCCCAGACTTAGTTCACACAGCGAGAGACATTGTAAACATTTCAGTTTTTGAAATTGTAAATCGTAAATCGTAATCAATAATTAGCAGCCATTTACAGCGGCTTACGAGTGCCGAGAGGCCGGAATGGAATGGGATGCTCCCGGCATCAATATCAATTTCGGCCATTCATTTGTGCAAATTAATAATTTGTAAACAAATCGAAAAGTTTTTCATCCGAAGAGCTTAGCGCCTCCGATATCACCCTCGCTCCCCTGTTGTCGCTGTTTCCCAACTTTATAATCCGATGGCATTAAATGCCCATTAAACACAAAAACAAGGCAAAAAATTGAAAGTTTGCTGTACAATAAAAAATAAAACCCCAGACCGACCACATGTATTAGCGTAGGCATTAATGAATTGTAATCCATAGATTTGAACGAAACACACACACATAAAATAGAAACCAGTACCACTAGCGTATCTCTCTCTTCATATATGATAATGTTCTATATATATATATTGAATCTGTATATTCAACTGTATAAACTGTATACTCGTATCTTGAAGTTATAGCCAGCCAAAAGTATATAATCAACCTCTACTACTTCAACCTACTACAAAGTTTGTTGTTTGAGTACGCAAATTGCTACAAACCTGTGCCGGCCAAAAATCAAACCAAAAAACCAAAGACAATCTAAACTCTAAGTATAACAAGTCAAACAGATATCATTATAAACCCCTAAGACATTACTAACTGCTCAGGTATTTAACTTAGTTAAGCAACGATTGAGGGCGAAGGTAACGACACTGAGGGCGGGGCAATCAATCCAGTGAAGCGGTTAGGTTTTTAAGTTATTCTCCGATAAGTCTCAGGCATTACATAACATCCAAAGACACACACTACACCGTCACACACACACACACACTAAACACACCACTTCGCCAGAGTTAGGCACACTAAATGCACACTAACACACTGACAACAGACAAACAGTCCAAAAAGAGTTTGACAACAGATACATTTTTTGGCTAGCAACTTGAATATTTACTAATGACAAAATCTCTACGTTCTTAATTTCTCTACTCCCCCTCTCTCTCTCTCTAAAAACAAAAAAAAAACAACAAAATTAAAATACACACTTCCCACACACACACAAACATTTATCAACATGCATATGCACACACCAATTAAACACACACACACATGCTTACGCCAACTGCTTTTGTGTAACGTTAATTTGTGTGAAACCAAAACAAACAAAACAACCAACAAAAAAATAAATTAATAATAAAAATATAAAAAACCCCACAAATCAAACTAAACTGATTCAATTTCAACAACCACCAACAACAATCAACAACACCACACCACCCTGATCTGACCCAATTGCATACAACAACCACACAGCAACAGGAACAGGATCCCACAAATTTGTATATTGCAAATTTGCCGCCCCAATTCAAAGAAACTGATCTGGAGGCAATGCTATCGAAATACGGACAAGTTGTTTCGACCAGAATATTGCGTGATCAGCAAATGAACTCCAAGGGTAAGTGTTGGATAACAATTTAAGATCCAGTTTGCCACAGAAATCCCCAAAAATTGACCACTGAAAAGTGTATTAAATTGATTGATTATTTGAAATAATTACCTGGGTTTCAAGGTGGCAACCTGGGTATTTGTAAATCCCCTTTCAATGATCAAAAACTAATTAATTTATGTGTATTTCTTCCCCTTAAAGGTGTTGGCTTTGCCCGCATGGAGAGTCGCGAAAAGTGTGAGCAAATCATTCAGATGTTTAATGGTAACACAATACAGGGTGCCAAAGATCCCCTGCTGGTAAAGTTCGCCGACGGAGGACCCAAAAAGAAGAATCTCTTCAAGACGCCCGATCCGAATGCGCGTGCGTGGCGCGATGTTTCTGCGGAGGGTATACCCGTGGCCTACGATCCCACCCTGCAGCAGAACGGAGTTAGCGTGAACGTGGGCACACCCATCGGTGTTCCATACTCCCGCTTCAGTGCCCCCCAGGTGGGTGGCTATCCAGTGACTGGCTCCCAATGGATACCCGGTTATATGATGACCCAACCGATCACTCAGGTAGATGATCAGGTGAGTAGTGGACTAGCATCCATTATGGGTTATATAAATGGCACTGGATTTGATTTAAGAATTGTGAAACTAACAAAATTAAGAGAATAACTTATTGTTTTATGAGCTATAGAGTTCGTCACGTCCAGTGCCATTGGGGTTTTGCCTTGATCCTTGAATGTATGAATGATCCTTGAACCTCTCCATCTCCACAGTACATGCAAATGGCGGCTGCCCCACAATTGGGCGTTACCTCGTACAAACCGGAGGCGGTGAACCAGGTGCAGCCACGCGGCATCTCGATGATGGTCAGCGGCGACACGGGCGTGCCATATGGAACGATGATGCCCCAATTGGCCACTCTGCAGATTGGCAACTCTGTAAGCCACTGATCTATTGTGATCTATCGAACCCGAAACTCTTTCTCTCGAGTTCCCCC
Organism: Drosophila bunnanda; assembly: GCA_035046265.1. Taxonomy (NCBI): domain Eukaryota; kingdom Metazoa; phylum Arthropoda; class Insecta; order Diptera; family Drosophilidae; genus Drosophila; species Drosophila bunnanda. The sequence goes on from JAWNOB010000075.1 coordinate 15,596,045, forward strand.
TGCCAGGAGGCAGACATGCCTCCACATGGGCATGTCTGCCCGAGTCCTTGTGGATTGAAAAGAAAGAAAAAGAGTTGTCAGCTTGACCTGGAAGATTCACACGAATAGTATGTGTTTCTTCTCGGTGTGTGTGCTGAGTGTGTAATATCTTGAAAAAGAAAAACGTTGATTGATACTTAATTTTCGTACTCTTTCTATTCCTTTCTTTTACTCCAATTATTTTCCTCTTGCTTTCGATTGATTTTCCGGTTGGATTTACTTGTATTTGTTTTTTTTTTCTTTCGTTTCTTCGGTTTCTTTTATAGAACTTTTCTCCATCGTTACAGTATATTAGTCCAACTTACCCATATTATGCACCACCACCAACTATTATACCAACAATGCCAATGACAGATTCCGAACAGGCTAGCACAGCTGCATCACCCGACGAGGCATACACACAGTATCCACATCAAGCCGCTCCCAAATAGGTCTTCGCGAGGTGAGTGAAGTCTTCTCTCTGCCATCTGTGTCTCCACCGTCTCTCTATCTCTCTCTTTCTCTGCCTCATCTCGGCCTTGGTCTCCGTCTCCGTCTCTGTTACTATCTCTTTCTCTGCCACTGCATCCATCTCTCTGTCCCTGCATTTCTGTCCCTGTCCTCCATTTGTCACCGCAAAGTCATCTAATGCTTCCATAATAATTTGTGTGAAATTAACAAGAACTACTAATACTAGAACACTAAAATTACTAAAAACTACAAATTTTAAATATCATAACTAAGCCAAAAATGATTTAATTTAAATTCGGAAAGCTTTTCTGTGCTAGTTTTTTTTAGGTTAACAAATCTGTATATTCAGTTTTGAATTTTTGACAATTTTTGAACATTTTAATGATGTAACCCCTTTCCTTTTTTTGAAAAAATGAAAAATCTGTGAAAAATTTTTTTTGTTGCCGTAGATGGCTAGATCGATTCGGCTGCCGATGCTGATCAAGAATATATATGGTTTATAGGGTCGGAAATGACTCATAAATTAAATATTTAAAATAAAATCAATTTTTGAAAATTTTTGAAAATTTTAATGATGTAACCCCTTTCCTTTTTTTGAAAAAATGGAAAATCTGTGAAAAATTTTTTTTGTTGCCGTAGATGGCTAGATCGATTCGGCTGTCGATGCTGATCAAGAATATATATGATTTATAGGGTCGGAAATGACACCTTCACTGCATTGCAAGCGCTTGACTATTACACTACAGGGGTATACAAATAGTTAAAAAAATTAATTTAATTAATTAATCAAATTAATTTTCTATGAAAAGAGTTTCGGATTATTGGAAATATATTTGTTTTTGTTCTCGTAGCACTACAGCTTTCCATTCAGTTTTTTGTGTTTACCAACACCATTTTGCATGTGCGCTCATTGCTCTTAGAGCAACCCCAAAGTCCCCCTTCAAAACGAGCACTTACCATCCCCAAAATAATGTACCCCCTCACTCACCTCATTTCATTTGCTTTCACTCTAAACTTTCCCTTTTAAATAAACCCCCACAAAGGCTTCATCGTTTCATCTACACTTTTAAACACACTGCCCAAGGATGTGAAAATATATCGAAAAAAAAGATCGAATTTAATGTTAAAAGGAGGAAAAAGAGAAGAGTCAATAAAATTTAAATAAAATAAGATAATCAACTTATTTGTCACTATTTCCAATTATATTAATCCGAATTATATTAATCCAAAACGTAAAATAATAGACTTTTACACACATTTCGATCAGTATCGATATATTTTCAATTTCCTATCATCCCTCCCAAAAGGTGCATCCGCAAAAAAAAAGAAAACACTCACAAACACTGACCATTTTCATCGGGGCTTCATGTGTTTTGTGTGCTCTGCTTGTTGTTGCTTGCCTGTTTGCTTCAGATCTGTTCATTCCATTAACATTATGTTTCTGCGATCATCTCGTTTCAATACTAAACCAAAATGCCTTTTATTTCTTTCTTTATCCACTTTTTTGCGGCTTGAAAACATGGTTGTTGCATTAATATTGTTTCATATAGTACAGCTATTAAGCAGCCTAATCACTGGTAATCCTTACTAGGTAAATATCATTCATTATTCAATCATCCGAATTACTTGCATGCGACCCCCGGGAAGTGGAAGAAATAAAAATAAACCTAAACGAGATTTTATCTTGCTTTATCCTTTATAAAATTTAATTGTTTAAGGAAAACATTTACTAATTCTGTGCTATTCTTGCAGCTATAATATATTAGTACCCCATTTGAGTACTATATAATATCGGACGAGAGTGAGAGCAGCAGAAAAGCCAAGGAGGAATGAAGCGGATTGAGAATTAATAAGGATAAAGGAGTCAACAACAACAACAACCACTACATGAACAACAACAACCGGAACAGCAACAACAAACAACAACTAGCAGAAACAACAGCAACATTTCGGCAGGAGAATCCGGAATGCAGATGCAGTTCGCGAAAATTAAATCTAGAGAAAATGCAAACCCTAAAAACGATAAAGAAAAGAAACAGAAAATTATGTATAAATAAGAAGAGGAGGTTGGATGGGTATGAGAGGATAAAGTATAAAGGTGAAGCCGCCGGTCTCGAAGCAGACGAGCGCTGAAGACGCAAGTAAAAAGTGAAGAAAAGCAAAGACTAAACTTAAATAATAGAGCATAGTTATACACACTAAATAAACAACAGCGAGCAGCCGCGAGAGCAGAACCGCAAGAGGAAAACATCAACAGCAGCAGGCAAGAAGAAAGAGAGTGCAGTCGAAAATATTTACAAAAAGAGCACTGCAGGACGCGAAGAATTCGAGGAGAAGAAGCTTCAGTCAAACGCTTGGAAGGAGAAGGAGCACTCGAGAAACTTGAGGAAATCTGCCGAGAAAGAAAAACCATCGCAGATTAGAGTTAAGTTAATTTTGTTAAGCGAAAAGATGAGGGAGGAGAAACAGTTGCATGGGGAAGCCGAGTCGAAGAAGTGATGTAAAAATAGAAGGAGAAGATTCAAAAAGGAACTATTTTGCTAATTTTGAGCTAGCAGAAAAAAGAAAGTAATAACAGAAACTTAAATTATAAAAGCCGTAAGCAGAGAGAAATATTTGTGAAGTGAAAGAGAAGCAACCCAAAACAGAAACAGAAAACAAAAAATAAATGTGTGTGCAATGTATGTTAAAATCGTAAAACAAAAATCAGAGCAAATAAAAACGAAACAAAAGTCATTTCGACTCGATGATCATGATGATGATATATAAACCAAGCATAACTCTTAACTTCGGCAAAGAAACGCGCAAGAAAGCGAAACTTTTCTACCTTGGAGGCAAGAAGATTTTTTATGCTGAAGATGAAACTCGGACTCTACCCTTTGTTTCTGTTCTGTTTGTCCTTTAATGTAATATTTATTTTGTATTTTTTGAACCGTGTTGAACAGCACAAAAAGAGTGGAAGAGAGCAGAAGAGAGCGTAGATAGCCACTAAAAAAGAATTGAAGGAATGCAAAGGATGGTCTTTGGTTTGCTTTCTCTTTTTTGAACCGAAGAACACGCAAATTGTATAAAGCAAAGATCAGAAAACATAAGAACCGAGAGTCGAAAATATGGAAATCCGAAAGGAAAACCAGTTTATGTTTTCCCCCCTATTTTGACATTCATTTTGTGCTATCCAAGCAGTCAAAGGCAGTAAGAAGAAAGTAAATCTAAACAAATGAGAAGAGAAAAGCCTTTGAAACGGGCGAAAGTAACCTAGGTTAAGTCTTAGCAAAACAAAAATAAGAAAAAGAAAATTGCAGTAAGCAACAACAGATTTAGTAGTTCTAGAGATCTAAACAAAAAGAAGAAATGAAGAAAACACAGAAGAATAAGCAGAAGCTTAAAATGAATGTTGCAAGAGAAGAGAGAACACAGAGAAAGAGGAGATGAAGAAATCTTGTACTAGTTTTTAGCATATTTTTTGTGCTCATCAGTCGATTTAATGAATGAATTTTTTGTAGCTGTCTACAGTTTTTTACGTTAACTGTTTTTTAGAAATATTAATGCAGAAAGTAAACAAAAAAAGAAATAAGAAAAAAAATCCAATAACAAAATGAACCTAGAAATAGTATATTTTTCTGCATAGGCGAAGAGTTGTTGACACCGCAGAAGAATTGTGAGGAATGTGGAGGAATAAGTTTGATTAGCAAGGAAACACAACCAAGAGGCAAACACTTTTTAAAAGGGAATAGCGAAGCAAATCGAAACAACACACAAACGTAGCAAAACACACAGAACAAGAAAATAAAATTTTGAAACTGTAGAATTGTAGTTTAGCTTTGTGATGCGGAGAAATGGTACGATTTTTTGAAAGGATCAGTAAGAACAACAGCAGCAGCAGCAACAACAACTGGCACAGGCAGTAGCAGAAATGTAAAAAACAAAAAACAAACAAGAAAATTAAGATTAAATTAAAAAAAAGAATAAAACAAGATGAAGCAGAGAACTACGTTTAGTGAACTTAGTTAATAAGCGAAGATTTCTTTAGTCTTGTAAGCGTCTCTTAAGTAGAGTTTTCGAGAATGGAGCAAGGAGTTTAGAATTGAAATTAAATCCTTTTTCAAAGCCTAGTATATATTTATTTTCCTGAAACACACACACACACACACACACACACTTATACACGGACACACCTATCAAGCCTAAGCATTGTATTTGTGATTTTTTCGAATGTGTTAACAACAAAAACGATGAGCAAATGAAGAGAAACAAGGGAAATGTATGTGGGGTGGGCGTTAGAGAGAGAATTTTTTGAGAAGAATCTCCGTTTTGAGAGAAGGACATACCCACACACTCACAAACACAAACACAATAACAGACACACACACACACGGCAAACAACATTCCTGAGCAAAGTCTTTAATTTGATTTTGATATTTGTATGAGATGTGTTTACGATACGATATGATTTTCGAGTTTAGAGTTGTCGAGTCGCCTACTGAACTATCTACATATATATATATACATATACATTATATATACAATATATATATATATATAAAAACGTAAGAAAAACACAACGCCAAAAGTCTTCCTAAGCCTAAAACCAAAACAACAACAAAATGCAAATGTTTTTCTATTATTTTTTTTTGTTTTTTTTTCTTGTTACGATTATATTTGCTTTAGACTGACTACGAACTGAAACTGTAACAATAAAAACAACAAATGCAGGATTGTAAGACACACATATAGACTCTCCATCTCCTGAACTTGATATGTATGTATGCAGGCATCGGAAAAATATATATATTTTGCCAAAAAAACAAAACAACATTCCAAAAGCAAAAGAAAAATGTAAGAAAAACTATAAATATAGAACAGGAGAAGTGAAATTTTTGAAGAAATCAATCGAGCGATGCCTGCATTTGTTGTCCTTGAACAAGAAAAATCACAAATACAAGAAACCACTCATTGGGAGAATATTTTTGAAAGGACTTTCAATCTTGATATCCTGACACACACACACACATATACACAAACACACGCCCCATATATCCTCGAACTCACACAAAGTGCAATTTTCTTTCTGTAGTTTTCAATGATTTTACTTTGTTAGCAGCAAGCAACTTAAGCAAATTGAGAGAAAAGCATTAAACACTAAGTTAATTTATGAAGCGTCGGAGCAGGAAACGAGTGGCAGAGGCAGGCGCACCCTAGGAAAGTGAAAATGAAATTTATGTTTTAGAGATGGAAATGAAGTGCAGTCGTAGACGGGACGAGAGGAAAATGAACCTAGTATATAAGATCAAAGCCTAGTGCGTAAGTTTAGCGAACCTAAGTACAGTGTTGAGAAGCAAAGAAGGACGCAATGAGGCGGGCTTGGAGTACAGTGCCGCAGCGGGGCAAGAAGGACCGGAGACGAGTAGGACATATGATTTCTAGTTGGTAGTGAAAAAGAGAATGGAAAATAGTTGGTTAGTTGGAGTGCAACACACGTAGCAAGTTGTAGTTTTTGTGTAGTTAGAGCGTGAAGACGGCGACGAGCGCCTCTGTCCGACAGTGTTGGCCAACGCTTGGCGGCGAGCGTGTCGCACTGTTTGAGTTTAGGTTTAATTTTTGAAAACGATGAAACGATGACAGGCAAGGACAATGCTTGCTGGAGAAAGTAAACAATAAACAAAACAAAAAGATGAGGAAAATGAAATCAACCGACGAGGAGTGTTCTTATCGAAAAGCTATACTGACTTTTGTGTGTGTATTTAAATCTACTTTGACAAGAAACCAAACTTGGAGCTCGTTTGTTTTGCGTCTGTATTTTGTTTTAATTTAATGCGTTTTATTTTAGTTTTTTAACTAATTTTAAGTAGTTAATTTATTATTTGTCTTAAAATCGCAGAGACCCCATTCAAGATTCAAGATTGCTTGGGTTACCCCCCGATTGAAGAACTCTCTCGCCTGAGGAGCGAATCGATTAAATTTGATGCAAGTGTTGAAGTAATTTTTAAAATGCAAACAAAAAATTGTCTAGTGCGTAAAATTGAAAACTAAAAACAACAAAAACAATTTCAATAAAAACTAAAAACAAAAACAAATTCGAAAAAATACCTTTCGTTTCGAGTGTGTGTGTTTTTCTTCGTTTAGTTTTGCGTTTCAATTCGATGTGATTTCCTAGTAGTAGATTGTTCGCTATTTAAATTAACAGCCTAAGCTTACTCACACCCCACACCAGATAGTTTGCAGTGACAAATTCTTAAATTAATTAATTACTCTACTAAATTGAATTGTGTTTTAAACAGCAGGAGGCAAACTTAGTCGTCTTAGTCGTTGTTTAGGGGCGGGCAGAGAGCAGAGCAGTGCGAGATGCGAGATGCGAGCGGGAGGAATAAATAAACATTTTTTAATTAAGCCAATTTAAGGAAATGATGAATATATATATTTTTTTGAAACTTTTTTGACGAAACCAAGAATATAAACAAAGGAAACCAAAAAAACGAAAAACAAAATGAAGCACATAAAAGTGAAAGCAAAAGCGGAGGAGCCAGTAGTAGGAATGAACGCTAGGCAAATCGACGGGATGGCGGAACGAAAGAAAACAAGCTCATTAAATTTAAAAATAAATAAGGAAACAGTTTGGCATGAAAAGGGAAATGGAGGGAATGCGGATGATGCCGAGGGGAAAGGAACAAAACACGACGACAAAGGCGTAAACTAACTTTAAGTAAGCGTAAAATGCAAGCAGCTAATTAAACTTAGAAACAGAAATACTTAAATGAGAGTAATGTACATTTCGCTTGTTGCTATTTTTAAGTTTTAAATCAAAGTCTTTTAAAGAACTTTATTCATTTTCTTATTAACAATGATAAAAACCAAAAACGACAAAAAAAAATCAAGCAAGCAGCAAATGCGCAAACTGGTAAAAATAAATCAGAAGATGAAAGAAAAACTACATCTCTCTTTGTAAATCCTCCAGGACACAAAACTGAGGGAAGATCGATCGCAAGCATGAGGAATCCTTTTCAACTCTCTGTGTATTTTTTAAGGTATTATTTTTTGCATCAATGTGACGCTTTTAAGCATTTTTTATAAGGCGAAAGAATTGTATTTAAAACTCTAGTAAAAGCTAAAAACGAACACGAAAAACCTAAAACCCTAAAAACGAGAAATGACAAGACAAACAAAAGAAAAAATGCGGAAAAGCGAAATCTTTGCTAAAACTTTCAAATTTATACGCGTACTTTTTGTGCCCTCAACTTTAATGCAAGAGATCATACATTAAAAACTGAATTGGAGATCAAGAGATGAAAGCTAAAGACCCTAAACAAAAAAAGCAAGAACGATTCACGATGGAAAATTAGTTTAAGCAAAACATTTTGCAGCTTTTGTGCTTATTTCGCTTAAGACTAGTTGAACAAGAAAACCCAAAACCAAAACCAAAAAAAGGAAAAAACAAAACAGAAAGTAAATGAAGAAAAAAATTAAATCTAATTGTAAGTAAAAAAGAAATGAGAATAGATCAGTGTAGAACAGAGCGGAATGCGAGAGAATCAAGCTAGAGGCAGCCAGGCGAGGGCAGGACGAAAGTCCTTGCTCCCCCGACCTGAGGCTAGACAGAAGGCATTAAACCGAAAACATAGCAAAAGATTTAAATGTGGACGATGGACAATGGAAGTCGCAGAACACACGAACGTAAAACAAGAAGTAAAAAGGTCTCTTTGGTAAGAAAAAGTCAAACCTAAAGAGCAAAAATGCTGTCATCCAAAAACCAAAAAACAAAACAAAAAAAAAATGAAACTGAACTTTTTCTGAATCAATAAAAGACAAATTGATTTTCTGTAAGAAAACAAACATCAAATGCATTTTTTATTCCTGAATGTGGGTGGTGACATCTCTGTAATTTCAGATTGGGGATGCGAATATGTATCCCCTTCTTTGGCAGAAGGGTTAACCCGGTCCTGTGTCCTGTCATCCCCTCGTAAAGTGCTTGGGCCTACTGGGCGTGTTCCTCCCTTAGGCTATCTTCTTGGGAGTGTGTGTGTTTTTGTGTGTGTACAGACCCAGCTCATTGTGTCATAAATAAAGCCCTGCGCCTTTTTGGGGGGGCGGAAGTGGAAATATGAAGAGCCCAACACAGAAACTCCTAGTGAGTGTGCCTAGGAAGCCGCAAGGATGAACCGAAAAACGTTGACAGCCGTTCGTCCTGCTGATTTTGCTGCTATCCTGTTCGTTTGACTTGTTTGATGGTTTTATGAGTGTCAAAACTTGACATTTTTATGACAGGCAATCGCAATTTCATTGTTATTGCAAGGAAAACGGCGTTGCTGGGGGGAAAACTAAGGTTTTCCGGAGGGATGAAAAGGCGACAGAGGCCTGTAACCCCCCATAAACACAGACAGGCGGCCACTTCCGGTGCTGAATCAGGGGATGCTGTGTATGTGTGTGTGAGTGTGCTATAAAAGCAACACACTCTTGCTTAACACTGGAAAAAATTGCATCTTCATTTCTTGAGTAAATTATGAAACAAATGGAATATTCTTTTGAATTTTGTCAGAAGCTTGTTACGCTATGAAGAAGTCATTTCCGATCCTATAAACCATATATTATTGATTTTTTGTTTTTATAAAATATATTTATTACGAAGTATGTTGAAATGACCCATAATCCATATCGTAACTCACACCTGTTCCCTTAAAATTATTGTATAACAATATTACATATACTTTCGTTATACTGCAGTATATTATTAACTTAATATATTACCCTTAAAAGCGGAAAATTCTAAACATATACATAGTTTTCTCCAGTGCAGAAGCAGAATCTCCCGAAAAAAAAGAAAAGCAATAAAAGCGGGTCGGCACATTTGTTTGCTTTCCCGCTTGTTTGTTTACTTTTTCCTGCCGTTGTTTCGCTTTCCATTTTTGCTCTCTGCCTGGGCGACATCTTGTCGAATTTTCTGTGCACCTGTTAGCGGCTTGTGTTTTGTTGTAGTTGTATGTGTGACGACAGAACAGTATCCACTTTCCACCCACCGAAATTTCAGCCATGATACAGCCATACATACATATATGTATAATATTAGCCAGTTTGCTTAGTGCGGCGACGAAAACTATGCAGTGGTTTTTATACGCAGCATGATGCTGCCTGCTTAGCCTGTCCCTACGTGCATTCGTGTTCAAATTATTATTATTATAATTATTCTAAAAATGCATCAAGCATATAAAATTGTGGGTTTCAAATCAAAAGCCCTTAAACTTTGAGACTTTAGGGAGCAGTAAGTACAATTTAAACTTATATACAAATTAGTATTTTTAAAGGCTAATTTTTGTTAGAAAATCCAAGTTTTTCAAATATCATAACTAACGCAAAAATGCATTAATTTCAATTCGGAAAGCTTTTCTGTGCTAGTTTTCTTAAGGTTAACAAACCTGTATATTTAGTATTGAAATTTAAAAAATTCTAATTTTTGCCAATTTTTGACAATTTTAATGATGTAACCCCTTTCCTTTTTTTGAAAAAATGGAAAATCTGTGAAAAATTTTTTTTGTTGCCGCAGATGGCTAGATCGATTCGGCTGCCGATGCTGATCAAGAATATATATGATTTATAGGGTCGGAAATGATTCCTAAATTAAATATTTAAAAAAAATCAATTTTTGGCCAATTTTTGCAAATTTTAATGATGTAACCCCTTTCCTTTTTTTGAAAAAATGGAAAATCTGTGAAAAATTTTTTTTGTTGCCGTAGATGGCTAGATCGATTCGGCTGCCGATGCTGATCAAGAATATATATGGTTTATAGGGTCGGAAATGATTCCTAAATTAAATATTTAAAAAAATTCAATTTTTGGCCAATTTTTGCAAATTTTAATGATGTAACCCCTTTCCTTTTTTTGAAAAAATGGAAAATCTGTGAAAAATTTTTTTTTGTTGCCGCAGATGGCTAGATCGATTCGGCTGCCGATGCTGATCAAGAATATATATGGTTTATAGGGTCGGAAATGACTCCTAAATTAAATATTTAAAAAAATTGAATTTTTGGCCAATTTTTGCAAATTTTAATGATGTAACCCCTTTCCTTTTTTTGAAAAAATGGAAAATCTGTGAAAAATTTTTTTTGTTGCCGCAGATGGCTAGATCGATTCGGCTGCCGATGCTGATCAAGAATATATATGGTTTATAGGGTCGGAAATGACTCCTAAATTAAATATTTAAAAAAATTCAATTTTTGGCCAATTTTTGACAATTTTAATGATGTAACCCCTTTCCTTTTTTTGAAAAAATGGAAAATCTGTGAAAAATTTTTTTTGTAGCCGCAGATGGCTAGATCGATTCGGCTGCCGATGCTGATCAAGAATGTATATGGTTTATAGGGTCGGAAATGATTCCTAAATTAAATATTTACAAAAAATCAATTTTTGGCCAATTTTCGAAAATTTTAATGATGTAACCCCTTTCCTTTTTTTGAAAAAATGGAAAATCTGTGAAAAATTTTTTTTGTTGCCGCAGATGGCTAGATCGATTCGGCTGCCGATGCTGATCAAGAATATATATGGTTTATAGGGTCGGAAATGACTCCTAAATTAAATATTTAAAAAAATTCAATTTTTGGTCAATTTTTGCAAATTTTAATGATGTAACCCCTTTCCTTTTTTTGAAAAAATGGAAAATCTGTGAAAAAATTTTTTTGTTGCCGCAGATGGCTAGATCGATTCGGCTGCCGATGCTGATCAAGAATATATATGGTTTATAGGGTCGGAAATGACTCCTAAATTAAATATTTAAAAAAATTCAATTTTTGGCCAATTTTTGCAAATTTTAATGATGTAACCCCTTTCCTTTTTTTGAAAAAATGGAAATTCTGTGAAAAATTTTTTTTGTTGCCACAGATGGCTAGATCGATTCGGCTGTCGATGCTGATCAAGAATGTATATGGTTTATAGGGTCGGAAATGATTCCTAAATTAAATATTTACAAAAAATCAATTTTTGGCCAATTTTCGAAAATTTTAATGATGTAACCCCTTTCCTTTTTTTGAAAAAATGGAAAATCTGTGAAAAATTTTTTTTGTTGCCGTAGATGGCTAGATCGATTCGGCTGCCGATGCTGATCAAGAATATATATGGTTTATAGGGTCGGAAATGATTCCTAAATTAAATATTTAAAAAATTAGATTTTTGGCCAGTTTTTGCAAATTTTAATGATGTAACCCCTTTCCTTTTTTTGAAAAAATGGAAAATCTGTGAAAAAATTTTTTTGTTGCCGCAGATGGCTAGATCGATTCGGCTGCCGATGCTGATCAAGAATATATATGGTTTATAGGGTCGGAAATGACTCCTAAATTAAATATTTAAAAAAATTGAATTTTTGGCCAATTTTTGAAAATTTTAATGATGTAACCCCTTTCCTTTTTTTGAAAAAATGGAAAATCTGTGAAAAATTTTTTTTGTTGCCGCAGATGGCTAGATCGATTCGGCTGCCGATGCTGATCAAGAATATATATGGTTTATAGGGTCGGAAATGATTCCTAAATTAAATATTTACAAAAATTCAATTTTTGGCCAATTTTTGCAAATTTTAATGATGTAACCCCTTTCCTTTTTTTGAAAAAATGGAAAATCTGTGAAAAATTTTTTTTGTTGCCGCAGATGGCTAGATCGATTCGGCTGCCGATGCTGATCAAGAATGTATATGGTTTATAGGGTCGGAAATGATTCCTAAATTAAATATTTACAAAAAATCAATTTTTGGCCAATTTTCGAAAATTTTAATGATGTAACCCCTTTCCTTTTTTTGAAAAAATGGAAAATCTGTGAAAAATTTTTTTTGTTGCCGTAGATGGCTAGATCGATTCGGCTGCCGATGCTGATCAAGAATATATATGGTTTATAGGGTCGGAAATGATTCCTAAATTAAATATTTAAAAAATTAGATTTTTGGCCAGTTTTTGCAAATTTTAATGATGTAACCCCTTTCCTTTTTTTGAAAAAATGGAAAATCTGTGAAAAAATTTTTTTGTTGCCGCAGATGGCTAGATCGATTCGGCTGCCGATGCTGATCAAGAATATATATGGTTTATAGGGTCGGAAATGACTCCTAAATTAAATATTTAAAAAAATTGAATTTTTGGCCAATTTTTGAAAATTTTAATGATGTAACCCCTTTCCTTTTTTTGAAAAAATGGAAAATCTGTGAAAAATTTTTTTTGTTGCCGCAGATGGCTAGATCGATTCGGCTGCCGATGCTGATCAAGAATATATATGGTTTATAGGATCGGAAATGATTCCTAAATTAAATATTTACAAAAATTCAATTTTTGGCCAATTTTTGCAAATTTTAATGATGTAACCCCTTTCCTTTTTTTGAAAAAATTGAAAATCTGTGAAAAATTTTTTTTGTTGCCGCAGATGGCTAGATCGATTCGGCTGCCGATGCTGATCAAGAATATATATGGTTTATAGGGTCGGAAATGACTCCTAAATTAAATATTTAAAAAATTCAATTTTTGGCCAATTTTTGAAAATTTTAATGATGTAACCCCTTTCCTTTTTTTGAAAAAATGGAAAATCTGTGAAAAATTTTTTTTGTTGCCGTAGATGGCTAGATCGATTCGGCTGCCGATGCTGATCAAGAATATATATGGTTTATAGGGTCGGAAATGATTCCTAAATTAAATATTTAAAAAAATTAGATTTTTGGCCAGTTTTTGCAAATTTTAATGATGTAACCCCTTTCCTTTTTTTGAAAAAATGGAAAATCTGTGAAAAATTTTTTTTGTTGCCGCAGATGGCTAGATCGATTCGGCTGCCGATGCTGATCAAGAATATATATGGTTTATAGGGTCGGAAATGATTCCTAAATTAAATATTTACAAAAATTCAATTTTTGGTCAATTTTTGCAAATTTTAATGATGTAACCCCTTTCCTTTTTTTGAAAAAATGGAAAATCTGTGAAAAAATTTTTTTGTTGCCGCAGATGGCTAGATCGATTCGGCTGCCGATGCTGATCAAGAATATATATGGTTTATAGGGTCGGAAATGACTCCTAAATTAAATATTTACAAAAATTCAATTTTTGGCCAATTTTTGAAAATTTTAATGATGTAACCCCTTTCCTTTTTTTGAAAAAATGGAAAATCTGTGAAAAATTTTTTTTGTTGCCGCAGATGGCTAGATCGATTCGGCTGCCGATGCTGATCAAGAATATATATGGTTTATAGGGTCGGAAATGATTCCTAAATTAAATATTTACAAAAATTCAATTTTTGGCCAATTTTTGCAAATTTTAATGATGTAACCCCTTTCCTTTTTTTGAAAAAATTGAAAATCTGTGAAAAATTTTTTTTGTTGCCGCAGATGGCTAGATCGATTCGGCTGCCGATGCTGATCAAGAATATATATGGTTTATAGGGTCGGAAATGACTCCTAAATTAAATATTTAAAAAATTCAATTTTTGGCCAATTTTTGAAAATTTTAATGATGTAACCCCTTTCCTTTTTTTGAAAAAATGGAAAATCTGTGAAAAATTTTTTTTGTTGCCGTAGATGGCTAGATCGATTCGGCTGCCGATGCTGATCAAGAATATATATGGTTTATAGGGTCGGAAATGATTCCTAAATTAAATATTAAAAAAAATTAGATTTTTGGCCAGTTTTTGCAAATTTTAATGATGTAACCCCTTTCCTTTTTTTGAAAAAATGGAAAATCTGTGAAAAATTTTTTTTGTTGCCGCAGATGGCTAGATCGATTCGGCTGCCGATGCTGATCAAGAATATATATGGTTTATAGGGTCGGAAATGATTCCTAAATTAAATATTTACAAAAATTCAATTTTTGGTCAATTTTTGAAAATTTTAATGATGTAACCCCTTTCCTTTTTTTGAAAAAATGGAAAATCTGTGAAAAATTTTTTTTGTTGCCGCAGATGGCTAGATCGATTCGGCTGCCGATGCTGATCAAGAATATATATGGTTTATAGGATCGGAAATGATTCCTAAATTAAATATTTACAAAAATTCAATTTTTGGCCAATTTTTGCAAATTTTAATGATGTAACCCCTTTCCTTTTTTTGAAAAAATTGAAAATCTGTGAAAAATTTTTTTTGTTGCCGCAGATGGCTAGATCGATTCGGCTGCCGATGCTGATCAAGAATATATATGGTTTATAGGGTCGGAAATGACTCCTAAATTAAATATTTAAAAAATTCAATTTTTGGCCAATTTTTGAAAATTTTAATGATGTAACCCCTTTCCTTTTTTTGAAAAAATGGAAAATCTGTGAAAAATTTTTTTTGTTGCCGTAGATGGCTAGATCGATTCGGCTGCCGATGCTGATCAAGAATATATATGGTTTATAGGGTCGGAAATGATTCCTAAATTAAATATTTAAAAAAATTAGATTTTTGGCCAGTTTTTGCAAATTTTAATGATGTAACCCCTTTCCTTTTTTTGAAAAAATGGAAAATCTGTGAAAAATTTTTTTTGTTGCCGCAGATGGCTAGATCGATTCGGCTGCCGATGCTGATCAAGAATATATATGGTTTATAGGGTCGGAAATGATTCCTAAATTAAATATTTACAAAAATTCAATTTTTGGTCAATTTTTGCAAATTTTAATGATGTAACCCCTTTCCTTTTTTTGAAAAAATGGAAAATCTGTGAAAAAATTTTTTTGTTGCCGCAGATGGCTAGATCGATTCGGCTGCCGATGCTGATCAAGAATATATATGGTTTATAGGGTCGGAAATGACTCCTAAATTAAATATTTACAAAAATTCAATTTTTGGCCAATTTTTGAAAATTTTAATGATGTAACCCCTTTCCTTTTTTTGAAAAAATGGAAAATCTGTGAAAAATTTTTTTTGTTGCCGCAGATGGCTAGATCGATTCGGCTGCCGATGCTGATCAAGAATATATATGGTTTATAGGGTCGGAAATGATTCCTAAATTAAATATTTACAAAAATTCAATTTTTGGCCAATTTTTGCAAATTTTAATGATGTAACCCCTTTCCTTTTTTTGAAAAAATTGAAAATCTGTGAAAAATTTTTTTTGTTGCCGCAGATGGCTAGATCGATTCGGCTGCCGATGCTGATCAAGAATATATATGGTTTATAGGGTCGGAAATGACTCCTAAATTAAATATTTAAAAAATTCAATTTTTGGCCAATTTTTGAAAATTTTAATGATGTAACCCCTTTCCTTTTTTTGAAAAAATGGAAAATCTGTGAAAAATTTTTTTTGTTGCCGTAGATGGCTAGATCGATTCGGCTGCCGATGCTGATCAAGAATATATATGGTTTATAGGGTCGGAAATGATTCCTAAATTAAATATTAAAAAAAATTAGATTTTTGGCCAGTTTTTGCAAATTTTAATGATGTAACCCCTTTCCTTTTTTTGAAAAAATGGAAAATCTGTGAAAAATTTTTTTTGTTGCCGCAGATGGCTAGATCGATTCGGCTGCCGATGCTGATCAAGAATATATATGGTTTATAGGGTCGGAAATGATTCCTAAATTAAATATTTACAAAAATTCAATTTTTGGTCAATTTTTGCAAATTTTAATGATGTAACCCCTTTCCTTTTTTTGAAAAAATGGAAAATCTGTGAAAAAAATTTTTTGTTGCCGCAGATGGCTAGATCGATTCGGCTGCCGATGCTGATCAAGAATATATATGGTTTATAGGGTCGGAAATGATTCCTAAATTAAATATTTACAAAAATTCAATTTTTGGCCAATTTTTGCAAATTTTAATGATGTAACCCCTTTCCTTTTTTTGAAAAAATGGAAAATCTGTGAAAAATTTTTTTTGTTGCCGCAGATGGCTAGATCGATTCGGCTGCCGATGCTGATCAAGAATATATATGGTTTATAGGGTCGGAAATGACTCCTAAATTAAATATTTAAAAAAATTCAATTTTTGGCCAATTTTTGCAAATTTTAATGATGTAACCCCTTTCCTTTTTTTGAAAAAATGGAAAATCTGTGAAAAATTTTTTTTGTTGCCGCAGATGGCTAGATCGATTCGGCTGCCGATGCTGATCAAGAATATATATGGTTTATAGGGTCGGAAATGACTCCTAAATTAAATATTTAAAAAAATTCAATTTTTGGCCAATTTTTGCAAATTTTAATGATGTAACCCCTTTCCTTTTTTTGAAAAAATGGAAATTCTGTGAAAAATTTTTTTTGTTGCCACAGATGGCTAGATCGATTCGGCTGTCGATGCTGATCAAGAATGTATATGGTTTATAGGGTCGGAAATGATTCCTAAATTAAATATTTACAAAAAATCAATTTTTGACCAATTTTCGAAAATTTTAATGATGTAACCCCTTTCCTTTTTTTGAAAAAATGGAAAATCCGTGAAAAATTTTTTTTGTTGCCGCAGATGGCTAGATCGATTCGGCTGCCGATGCTGATCAAGAATATATATGGTTTATAGGGTCGGAAATGACTCCTAAATTAAATATTTAAAAAAATTCAATTTTTGACCAATTTTTGCAAATTTTAATGATGTAACCCCTTTCCTTTTTTTGAAAAAATGGAAAATCTGTGAAAAATTTTTTTTGTTGCCGCAGATGGCTAGATCGATTCGGCTGCCGATGCTGATCAAGAATATATATGGTTTATAGGGTCGGAAATGACTCCTAAATTAAATATTTAAAAAATTCAATTTTTGGCCAATTTTTGAAAATTTTAATGATGTAACCCCTTTCCTTTTTTTGAAAAAATGGAAAATCTGTGAAAAATTTTTTTTGTTGCCGTAGATGGCTAGATCGATTCGGCTGCCGATGCTGATCAAGAATATATATGGTTTATAGGGTCGGAAATGACTCCTAAATTAAATATTTAAAAAAATTCAATTTTTTGCCAATTTTTGCAAATTTTAATGATGTAACCCCTTTCCTTTTTTTGAAAAAATGGAAAATCTGTGAAAAATTTTTTTTGTTGCCGTAGATGGCTAGATCGATTCTGCTGCCGATGCTGATCAAGAATATATATGGTTTATAGGGTCGGAAATGATTCCTAAATTAAATATTTAAAAAAATTAGATTTTTGGCCAGTTTTTGCAAATTTTAATGATGTAACCCCTTTCCTTTTTTTGAAAAAATGGAAAATCTGTGAAAAATTTTTTTTGTTGCCGCAGATGGCTAGATCGATTCGGCTGCCGATGCTGATCAAGAATATATATGGTTTATAGGGTCGGAAATGATTCCTAAATTAAATATTTACAAAAATTCAATTTTTGGTCAATTTTTGCAAATTTTAATGATGTAACCCCTTTCCTTTTTTTGAAAAAATGGAAAATCTGTGAAAAAATTTTTTTGTTGCCGCAGATGGCTAGATCGATTCGGCTGCCGATGCTGATCAAGAATATATATGGTTTATAGGGTCGGAAATGATTCCTAAATTAAATATTTAAAAAATTCAATTTTTGGCCAATTTTTGCAAATTTTAATGATGTAACCCCTTTCCTTTTTTTGAAAAAATGGAAAATCTGTGAAAAATTTTTTTTGTTGCCGCAGATGGCTAGATCGATTCGGCTGCCGATGCTGATCAAGAATATATATGGTTTATAGGGTCGGAAATGACTCCTAAATTAAATATTTAAAAAAATTCAATTTTTGGCCAATTTTTGCAAATTTTAATGATTTTTTGAAAAAATGGAAAATCTGTGAAAAATTTTTTTTGTTGCCGCAGATGGCTAGATCGATTCGGCTGCCGATGCTGATCAAGAATATATATGGTTTATAGGGTCGGAAATGACTCCTAAATTAAATATTTAAAAAATTCAATTTTTGGCCAATTTTTGAAAATTTTAATGATGTAACCCCTTTCCTTTTTTTGAAAAAATGGAAAATCTGTGAAAAATTTTTTTTGTTGCCGTAGATGGCTAGATCGATTCGGCTGCCGATGCTGATCAAGAATATATATGGTTTATAGGGTCGGAAATGATTCCTAAATTAAATATTTACAAAAATTCAATTTTTGGCCAATTTTTGCAAATTTTAATGATGTAACCCCTTTCCTTTTTTTGAAAAAATGGAAAATCTGTGAAAAATTTTTTTTGTTGCCGCAGATGGCTAGATCGATTCGGCTGCCGATGCTGATGAAGAATATATATGGTTTATAGGGTCGGAAATGACTCCTAAATTAAATATTTAAAAAAATTCAATTTTTGGCCAATTTTTGCAAATTTGAATGATGTAACCCCTTTCCTTTCTTTGAAAAAATGGGAAATCTGTGAAAAAATTTTTTTGTTGCCGTAGATGGCTAGATCGATTCGGCTGCCGATGCTGATCAAGAATATATATGGTTTATAGGGTCGGAAATGATTCCTAAATTAAATATTTAAAAAAAATCAATTTTTGGCCAGTTTTTGCAAATTTTAATGATGTAACCCCTTTCCTTTTTTTGAAAAAATGGAAAATCTGTGAAAAATTTTTTTTGTTGCCGCAGATGGCTAGATCGATTCGGCTGCCGATGCTGATCAAGAATATATATGGTTTATAGGGTCGGAAATGATTCCTAAATTAAATATTTAAAAAATTCAATTTTTGGCCAATTTTTGCAAATTTTAATGATGTAACCACTTTCCTTTTTTTGAAAAAATGGAAAATCTGTGAAAAATTTTGTTTGTTGCCGCAGATGGCTAGATCGATTCGACTGCCGATGCTGATCAAGAATATATATGGTTTATAGGGTCGGAAATGACTCCTAAATTAAATATTAAAAAAAAATCAATTTTTGGCCAGTTTTTGCAAATTTTAATGATGTAACCCCTTTCCTTTTTTTGAAAAAATGGAAAATCTGTGCAAAATTTTTTTTGTTGCCGCAGATGGCTAGATCGATTCGGCTGCCGATGCTGATCAAGAATATATATGGTTTATAGGGTCGGAAATGACTCCTAAATTAAATATTTAAAAAAATTCAATTTTTGGCCAATTTTTGCAAATTTTAATGATGTAACCCCTTTCCTTTCTTTGAAAAAATGGGAAATCTGTGAAAAAATTTTTTTGTTGCCGTAGATGGCTAGATCGATTCGGCTGCCGATGCTGATCAAGAATATATATGGTTTATAGGGTCGGAAATGATTCCTAAATTAAATATTTAAAAAAAATCAATTTTTGGCCAGTTTTTGCAAATTTTAATGATGTAACCCCTTTCCTTTTTTTGAAAAAATGGAAAATCTGTGAAAAATTTTTTTTGTTGCCGCAGATGGCTAGATCGATTCGGCTGCCGATGCTGATCAAGAATATATATGGTTTATAGGGTCGGAAATGATTCCTAAATTAAATATTTAAAAAATTCAATTTTTGGCCAATTTTTGCAAATTTTAATGATGTAACCCCTTTCCTTTTTTTGAAAAAATGGAAAATCTGTGAACAATTTTTTTTGTTGCCGCAGATGGCTAGATCGATTCGGCTGCCGATGCTGATCAAGAATATATATGGTTTATAGGGTCGGAAATGACTCCTAAATTAAATATTTAAAAAAATTCAATTTTTGGCCAATTTTTGCAAATTTTAATGATGTAACCCCTTTCCTTTTTTTGAAAAAATGGAAAATCTGTGAAAAATTTTTTTTGTTGCCGCAGATGGCTAGATCGATTCGGCTGCCGATGCTGATCAAGAATATATATGGTTTATAGGGTCGGAAATGACTCCTAAATTAAATATTTAAAAAAAATTCAATTTTTGGCCAATTTTTGAAAATTGTAATGATGTAACCCCTTTCCTTTTTTTGAAAAAATGGAAAATCTGTGAAAAATTTTTTTTGTTTCCGCAGATGGCTAGATCGATTCGGCTGCCGATGCTGATCAAGAATATATATGGTTTATAGGGTCGGAAATGACTCCTAAATTAAATATTTAAAAAAATTCAATTTTTGGCCAATTTTTGAAAATTTTAATGACGTAACCCCTTTCCTTTTTTTGAAAAAAATGGAAAATCTGTGAAAAATTTTTTTTGTTGCCGTAGATGGCTAGATCGATTCGGCTGCCGATGCTGATCAAGAATATATATGGTTTATAGGGTCGGAAATGATTCCTAAATTAAATATTTAAAAAAATTAGATTTTTGGCCAATTTTTGCAAATTTTAATGATGTAACCCCTTTCCTTTTTTTGAAAAAATGGAAAATCTGTGCAAAATTTTGTTTGTTGCCGCAGATGGCTAGATCGATTCGGCTGTCGATGCTGATCAAGAATATATATGGTTTATAGGGTCGGAAATGACTCCTAAATTAAATATTTAAAAAAATTCAATTTTTGGCCAATTTTTGCAAATTTTAATGATGTAACCCCTTTCCTTTTTTTGAAAAAATGGAAAATCTGTGAAAAATTTTTTTTGTTTCCGCAGATGGCTAGATCGATTCGGCTGCCGATGCTGATCAAGAATATATATGGTTTATAGGGTCGGAAATGACTCCTAAATTAAATATTTAAAAAAATTCAATTTTTGGCCAATTTTTGCAAATTTTAATGATGTAACCACTTTCCTTTTTTTGAAAAAATGGAAAATCTGTGAAAAATTTTTTTTGTTGCCGCAGATGGCTAGATCGATTCGACTGCCGATGCTGATCAAGAATATATATGGTTTATAGGGTCGGAAATGACTCCTAAATTAAATATTTAAAAAAATTCAATTTTTGGCCAATTTTTGCAAATTTTAATGATGTAACCCCTTTCCCTTTTTTGAAAAAATGGAACATTTGTGAAAAATTTTTTTTGTTGCCGTAGATGGCTAGATCGATTCGGATGCCGATGCTGATCAAGAATATATATGGTTTATAGGGTCGGAAATGACTCCTAAATTAAATATTTAAAAAAATTCAATTTTTGGCCAATTTTTGCAAATTTTAATGATGTAACCCCTTTCCTTTTTTGAAAAAAATGGAAAATCTGTGAAAAAATTTTTTTGTTGACGTAGATGGCTAGATCGATTCGGCTGCCGATGCTGATCAAGAATATATATGGTTTATAGGGTCGGAAATGACTCCTAAATTAAATAATTAAAAAAATTAAATTTTTTGCCAATTTTTGAAAATTTTAATGATGTAACCCCTTTCCTTTTTTTGAAAAAAAATTGAACATTTGTGAAAAATTTTTTCGTTGCCGTAGATGGCTAGATCGATTCGGCTGCCGATGCTGATCAAGAATATATATGGTTTACAGGGTCGGAAATGACTCCTAAATTAAATATTTAAAAAAATTCAATTTTTGGCCAATTTTTGAAAATTTTAATGATGTAACCCCTTTCCTTTTTTTGAAAAAATGGTAAATCTGTGAAAAATTTTTTTTGTTGCCGTAGATGGCTATATCGATTCGGCTGTCGAAGCTGATCAAGAATATATATGGTTTATAGGGTCGGAAATGACTCCTAAATTAAATATTTAAAAAAATTCACTTTTTGGCCAATTTTTGCAAATTTTAATGATGTAACCCCTTTCCTTTTTTTGAAAAAATGGAAAATCCGTGAAAATTTCTTTTTGTTGCCGTAGATGGCTAGATCGATTCGGCTGCCGATGCTGATCAAGAATATATATGGTTTATAGGGTCGGAAATGACTCCTAAATTAAATATTTAAAAAAATTCAATTTTTGGCCAATTTTTGCAAATTTTAATGATGTAACCCCTTTCCTTTTTTTGAAAAAATGGAAAATCTGTGAAAATTTTTTTTTGTTGCCGCAGATGGCTAGATCGATTCGGCTGCCGATGCTGATCAAGAATATATATGGTTTATAGGGTCGGAAATGACTCCTAAATTGAATATTTAAAAAAATTCACTTTTTGGCCAATTTTTGCAAATTTTAATGATGTAACCCCTTTCCTTTTTTTGAAAAAATGGAAAATCCGTGAAAATTTCTTTTTGTTGCCGTAGATGGCTAGATCGATTCGGCTGCCGATGCTGATCAAGAATATATATGGTTTATAGGGTCGGAAATGACTCCTAAATTAAATATTTAAAAAAATTCAATTTTTGGCCAATTTTTGCAAATTTGAATGATGTAACCCCTTTCCTTTTTTTGAAAAAATGGAAAATCTGTGAAAAAATTTTTTTGTTGCCGTAGATGGCTAGATCGATTCGGCTGCCGATGCTGATCAAGAATATATATGGTTTATAGGGTCGGAAATGATTCCTAAATTAAATATTTAAAAAAAATCAATTTTTGGCCAGTTTTTGCAAATTTTAATGATGTAACCCCTTTCCTTTTTTTGAAAAAATGGAAAATCTGTGAAAAATTTTTTTTGTTGCCGCAGATGGCTAGATCGATTCGGCTGCCGATGCTGATCAAGAATATATATGGTTTATAGGGTCGGAAATGATTCCTAAATTAAATATTTAAAAAATTCAATTTTTGGCCAATTTTTGCAAATTTTAATGATGTAACCACTTTCCTTTTTTTGAAAAAATGGAAAATCTGTGAAAAATTTTTTTTGTTGCCGCAGATGGCTAGATCGATTCGACTGCCGATGCTGATCAAGAATATATATGGTTTATAGGGTCGGAAATGACTCCTAAATTAAATATTAAAAAAAAATCAATTTTTGGCCAGTTTTTGCAAATTTTAATGATGTAACCCCTTTCCTTTTTTTGAAAAAATGGAAAATCTGTGCAAAATTTTTTTTGTTGCCGCAGATGGCTAGATCGATTCGGCTGCCGATGCTGATCAAGAATATATATGGTTTATAGGGTCGGAAATGATTCCTAAATTAAATATTTAAAAAACTCAATTTTTGGCCAATTTTTGCAAATTTTAATGATGTAACCACTTTCCTTTTTTTGAAAAAATGGAAAATCTGTGAAAAATTTTTTTTGTTGCCGCAGATGGCTAGATCGATTCGACTGCCGATGCTGATCAAGAATATATATGGTTTATAGGGTCGGAAATGACTCCTAAATTAAATATTAAAAAAAAATCAATTTTTGGCCAGTTTTTGCAAATTTTAATGATGTAACCCCTTTCCTTTTTTTGAAAAAATGGAAAATCTGTGCAAAATTTTTTTTGTTGCCGCAGATGGCTAGATCGATTCGGCTGCCGATGCTGATCAAGAATATATATGGTTTATAGGGTCGGAAATGACTCCTAAATTAAATATTTAAAAAAATTCAATTTTTGGCCAATTTTTGCAAATTTTAATGATGTAACCCCTTTCCTTTTTTTGAAAAAATGGAAAATCTGTGAACAATTTTTTTTGTTGCCGCAGATGGCTAGATCGATTCGGCTGCCGATGCTGATCAAGAATATATATGGTTTATAGGGTCGGAAATGACTCCTAAATTAAATATTTAAAAAAATTCAATTTTTGGCCAATTTTTGCAAATTTTAATGATGTAACCCCTTTCCTTTTTTTGAAAAAATGGAAAATCTGTGAAAATTTTTTTTTGTTGCCGCAGATGGCTAGATCGATTCGGCTGCCGATGCTGATCAAGAATATATATGGTTTATAGGGTCGGAAATGACTCCTAAATTAAATATTTAAAAAAAATTCAATTTTTGGCCAATTTTTGAAAATTTTAATGATGTAACCCCTTTCCTTTTTTTGAAAAAATGGAAAATCTGTGAAAAATTTTTTTTGTTTCCGCAGATGGCTAGATCGATTCGGCTGCCGATGCTGATCAAGAATATATATGGTTTATAGGGTCGGAAATGACTCCTAAATTAAATATTTAAAAAAATTCAATTTTTGGCCAATTTTTGAAAATTTTAATGACGTAACCCCTTTCCTTTTTTTGAAAAAAATGGAAAATCTGTGAAAAATTTTTTTTGTTGCCGTAGATGGCTAGATCGATTCGGCTGCCGATGCTGATCAAGAATATATATGGTTTATAGGGTCGGAAATGATTCCTAAATTAAATATTTAAAAAAATTAGATTTTTGGCCAATTTTTGCAAATTTTAATGATGTAACCCCTTTCCTTTTTTTGAAAAAATGGAAAATCTGTGAAAAATTTTTTTTGTTGCCGCAGATGGCTAGATCGATTCGGCTGTCGATGCTGATCAAGAATATATATGGTTTATAGGGTCGGAAATGACTCCTAAATTAAATATTTAAAAAAATTCAATTTTTGGCCAATTTTTGCAAATTTTAATGATGTAACCCCTTTCCTTTTTTTGAAAAAATGGAAAATCTGTGAAAAATTTTTTTTGTTTCCGCAGATGGCTAGATCGATTCGGCTGCCGATGCTGATCAAGAATATATATGGTTTATAGGGTCGGAAATGATTCCTAAATTAAATATTTAAAAAAATTAGATTTTTGGCCAATTTTTGCAAATTTTAATGATGTAACCCCTTTCCTTTTTTTGAAAAAATGGAAAATCTGTGCAAAATTTTGTTTGTTGCCGCAGATGGCTAGATCGATTCGGCTGTCGATGCTGATCAAGAATATATATGGTTTATAGGGTCGGAAATGACTCCTAAATTAAATATTTAAAAAAATTCAATTTTTGGCCAATTTTTGCAAATTTTAATGATGTAACCCCTTTCCTTTTTTTGAAAAAATGGAAAATCTGTGAAAAATTTTTTTTGTTTCCGCAGATGGCTAGATCGATTCGGCTGCCGATGCTGATCAAGAATATATATGGTTTATAGGGTCGGAAATGACTCCTAAATTAAATATTTAAAAAAATTCAATTTTTGGCCAATTTTTGCAAATTTTAATGATGTAACCCCTTTCCTTTTTTTGAAAAAATGGAAAATCTGTGAACAATTTTTTTTGTTGCCGCAGATGGCTAGATCGATTCGGCTGCCGATGCTGATCAAGAATATATATGGTTTATAGGGTCGGAAATGACTCCTAAATTAAATATTTAAAAAAATTCAATTTTTGGCCAATTTTTGCAAATTTTAATGATGTAACCCCTTTCCTTTTTTTGAAAAAATGGAAAATCCGTGAAAATTTCTTTTTGTTGCCGTAGATGGCTAGATCGATTCGGCTGCCGATGCTGATCAAGAATATATATGGTTTATAGGGTCGGAAATGACTCCTAAATTAAATATTTAAAAAAATTCAATTTTTGGCCAATTTTTGCAAATTTTAATGATGTAACCCCTTTCCTTTTTTTGAAAAAATGGAAAATCCGTGAAAATTTCTTTTTGTTGCCGTAGATGGCTAGATCGATTCGGCTGCCGATGCTGATCAAGAATATATATGGTTTATAGGGTCGGAAATGATTCCTAAATTAAATATTAAAAAAAAATCAATTTTTGGCCAATTTTTGCAAATTTTAATGATGTAACCCCTTTCCTTTTTTTGAAAAAATGGAAAATCTGTGCAAAATTTTTTTTGTTGCCGCAGATGGCTAGATCGATTCGGCTGTCGATGCTGATCAAGAATATATATGGTTTATAGGGTCGGAAATGATTCCTAAATTAAATATTTAAAAAATTCAATTTTTGGCCAATTTTTGCAAATTTTAATGATGTAACCACTTTCCTTTTTTTGAAAAAATGGAAAATCTGTGAAAAATTTTTTTTGTTGCCGCAGATGGCTAGATCGATTCGACTGCCGATGCTGATCAAGAATATATATGGTTTATAGGGTCGGAAATGACTCCTAAATTAAATATTTAAAAAAATTCAATTTTTGGCCAATTTTTGCAAATTTTAATGATGTAACCCCTTTCCTTTTTTTGAAAAAATGGAAAATCTGTGAACAATTTTTTTTGTTGCCGCAGATGGCTAGATCGATTCGGCTGTCGATGCTGATCAAGAATATATATGGTTTATAGGGTCGGAAATGACTCCTAAATTAAATATTTAAAAAAATTCAATTTTTGGCCAATTTTTGCAAATTTTAATGATGTAACCCCTTTCCTTTTTTTGAAAAAATGGAAAATCTGTGAAAAATTTTTTTTGTTGCCGCAGATGGCTAGATCGATTCGGCTGCCGATGCTGATCAAGAATATATATGGTTTATAGGGTCGGAAATGACTCCTAAATTAAATATTTAAAAAAAATTCAATTTTTGGCCAATTTTTGAAAATTTTAATGATGTAACCCCTTTCCTTTTTTTGAAAAAATGGAAAATCTGTGAAAAATTTTTTTTGTTTCCGCAGATGGCTAGATCGATTCGACTGCCGATGCTGATCAAGAATATATATGGTTTATAGGGTCGGAAATGACTCCTAAATTAAATATTTAAAAAAATTCACTTTTTGGCCAATTTTTGCAAATTTTAATGATGTAACCCCTTTCCTTTTTTTGAAAAAATGGAAAATCCGTGAAAATTTCTTTTTGTTGCCGTAGATGGCTAGATCGATTCGGCTGCCGATGCTGATCAAGAATATATATGGTTTATAGGGTCGGAAATGACTCCTAAATTAAATATTTAAAAAAATTCAATTTTTGGCCAATTTTTGCAAATTTTAATGATGTAACCCCTTTCCTTTTTTTGAAAAAATGGAAAATCCGTGAAAATTTCTTTTTGTTGCCGTAGATGGCTAGATCGATTCGGCTGCCGATGCTGATCAAGAATATATATGGTTTATAGGGTCGGAAATGACTCCTAAATTAAATATTTAAAAAAATTCAATTTTTGGCCAATTTTTGCAAATTTTAATGATGTAACCCCTTTCCTTTTTTTGAAAAAATGGAAAATCTGTGAAAAAATTTTTTTGTTGCCGTAGATGGCTAGATCGATTCGGCTGCCGATGCTGATCAAGAATATATATGGTTTATAGGGTCGGAAATGATTCCTAAATTAAATATTTAAAAAAAATCAATTTTTGGCCAGTTTTTGCAAATTTTAATGATGTAACCCCTTTCCTTTTTTTGAAAAAATGGAAAATCTGTGAAAAATTTTTTTTGTTGCCGCAGATGGCTAGATCGATTCGGCTGCCGATGCTGATCAAGAATATATATGGTTTATAGGGTCGGAAATGATTCCTAAATTAAATATTTAAAAAATTCAATTTTTGGCCAATTTTTGCAAATTTTAATGATGTAACCACTTTCCTTTTTTTGAAAAAATGGGAAAATCTGTGAAAAATTTTTTTTGTTGCCGCAGATGGCTAGATCGATTCGACTGCCGATGCTGATCAAGAATATATATGGTTTATAGGGTCGGAAATGACTCCTAAATTAAATATTAAAAAAAAATCAATTTTTGGCCAGTTTTTGCAAATTTTAATGATGTAACCCCTTTCCTTTTTTTGAAAAAATGGAAAATCTGTGCAAAATTTTTTTTGTTGCCGCAGATGGCTAGATCGATTCGGCTGCCGATGCTGATCAAGAATATATATGGTTTATAGGGTCGGAAATGACTCCTAAATTAAATATTTAAAAAAATTCAATTTTTGGCCAATTTTTGCAAATTTTAATGATGTAACCCCTTTCCTTTTTTTGAAAAAATGGAAAATCTGTGAACAATTTTTTTTGTTGCCGCAGATGGCTAGATCGATTCGGCTGCCGATGCTGATCAAGAATATATATGGTTTATAGGGTCGGAAATGACTCCTAAATTAAATATTTAAAAAAATTCAATTTTTGGCCAATTTTTGCAAATTTTAATGATGTAACCCCTTTCCTTTTTTTGAAAAAATGGAAAATCTGTGAAAAATTTTTTTTGTTGCCGCAGATGGCTAGATCGATTCGGCTGCCGATGCTGATCAAGAATATATATGGTTTATAGGGTCGGAAATGATTCCTAAATTAAATATTTAAAAAATTCAATTTTTGGCCAATTTTTGCAAATTTTAATGATGTAACCACTTTCCTTTTTTTGAAAAAATGGAAAATCTGTGAAAAATTTTTTTTGTTGCCGCAGATGGCTAGATCGATTCGACTGCCGATGCTGATCAAGAATATATATGGTTTATAGGGTCGGAAATGACTCCTAAATTAAATATTAAAAAAAAATCAATTTTTGGCCAGTTTTTGCAAATTTTAATGATGTAACCCCTTTCCTTTTTTTGAAAAAATGGAAAATCTGTGCAAAATTTTTTTTGTTGCCGCAGATGGCTAGATCGATTCGGCTGCCGATGCTGATCAAGAATATATATGGTTTATAGGGTCGGAAATGACTCCTAAATTAAATATTTAAAAAAATTCAATTTTTGGCCAATTTTTGCAAATTTTAATGATGTAACCCCTTTCCTTTTTTTGAAAAAATGGAAAATCTGTGAACAATTTTTTTTGTTGCCGCAGATGGCTAGATCGATTCGGCTGCCGATGCTGATCAAGAATATATATGGTTTATAGGGTCGGAAATGACTCCTAAATTAAATATTTAAAAAAATTCAATTTTTGGCCAATTTTTGCAAATTTTAATGATGTAACCCCTTTCCTTTTTTTGAAAAAATGGAAAATCTGTGAAAAATTTTTTTTGTTGCCGCAGATGGCTAGATCGATTCGGCTGCCGATGCTGATCAAGAATATATATGGTTTATAGGGTCGGAAATGACTCCTAAATTAAATATTTAAAAAAAATTCAATTTTTGGCCAATTTTTGAAAATTTTAATGATGTAACCCCTTTCCTTTTTTTGAAAAAATGGAAAATCTGTGAAAAATTTTTTTTGTTTCCGCAGATGGCTAGATCGATTCGGCTGCCGATGCTGATCAAGAATATATATGGTTTATAGGGTCGGAAATGACTCCTAAATTAAATATTTAAAAAAATTCAATTTTTGGCCAATTTTTGAAAATTTTAATGACGTAACCCCTTTCCTTTTTTTGAAAAAAATGGAAAATCTGTGAAAAATTTTTTTTGTTGCCGTAGATGGCTAGATCGATTCGGCTGCCGATGCTGATCAAGAATATATATGGTTTATAGGGTCGGAAATGATTCCTAAATTAAATATTTAAAAAAATTAGATTTTTGGCCAATTTTTGCAAATTTTAATGATGTAACCCCTTTCCTTTTTTTGAAAAAATGGAAAATCTGTGCAAAATTTTGTTTGTTGCCGCAGATGGCTAGATCGATTCGGCTGTCGATGCTGATCAAGAATATATATGGTTTATAGGGTCGGAAATGACTCATAAATTAAATATTTAAAAAAATTCAATTTTTGGCCAATTTTTGCAAATTTTAATGATGTAACCCCTTTCCTTTTTTTGAAAAAATGGAAAATCTGTGAACAATTTTTTTTGTTTCCGCAGATGGCTAGATCGATTCGGCTGCCGATGCTGATCAAGAATATATATGGTTTATAGGGTCGGAAATGACTCCTAAATTAAATATTAAAAAAAATTCAATTTTTGGCCAATTTTTGCAAATTTTAATGATGTAACCCCTTTCCTTTTTTTGAAAAAATGGAAAATCTGTGAACAATTTTTTTTGTTTCCGCAGATGGCTAGATCGATTCGGCTGCCGATGCTGATCAAGAATATATATGGTTTATAGGGTCGGAAATGACTCCTAAATTAAATATTAAAAAAAATTCAATTTTTGGCCAATTTTTGCAAATTTTAATGATGTAACCACTTTCCTTTTTTTGAAAAAATGGAAAATCTGTGAAAAATTTTTTTTGTTGCCGCAGATGGCTAGATCGATTCGACTGCCGATGCTGATCAAGAATATGTATGGTTTATAGGGTCGGAAATGACTCCTAAATTAAATATTTAAAAAAATTCAATTTTTGGCCAATTTTTGCAAATTTTAATGATGTAACCCCTTTCCTTTTTTTGAAAAAATGGAACATTTGTGAAAAATTTTTTTTGTTGCCGTAGATGGCTAGATCGATTCGGATGCCGATGCTGATCAAGAATATATATGGTTTACAGGGTCGGAAATGACTCCTAAATTAAATATTTAAAAAAATTCACTTTTTGTCCAATTTTTGAAAATTTTAATGATGTAACCCCTTTCCTTTTTTTGAAAAAATGGTAAATCTGTGAAAATTTCTTTTTGTTGCCGTAGATGGCTAGATCGATTCGGCTGTCGATGCTGATCAAGAATATATATGGTTTATAGGGTCGGAAATGACTCCTAAATTAAATATTTAAAAAAATTCACTTTTTGGCCAATTTTTGCAAATTTTAATGATGTAACCCCTTTCCTTTTTTTGAAAAAATGGAAAATCCGTGAAAATTTCTTTTTGTTGCCGTAGATGGCTAGATCGATTCGGCTGTCGATGCTGATCAAGAATATATATGGTTTATAGGGTCGGAAATGACTCCTAAATTAAATATTTAAAAAAATTCAATTTTTGGCCAATTTTTGCAAATTTTAATGATGTAACCCCTTTCCTTTTTTTGAAAAAATGGAAAATCTGTGAAAATTTTTTTTTGTTGCCGCAGATGGCTAGATCGATTCGGCTGCCGATGCTGATCAAGAATATATATGGTTTATAGGGTCGGAAATGACTCCTAAATTAAATATTTAAAAAAATTCACTTTTTGGCCAATTTTTGCAAATTTTAATGATGTAACCCCTTTCCTTTTTTTGAAAAAATGGAAAATCTGTGAAAAATTTTTTTTGTTGCCGTAGATGGCTAGATCGATTCGGCTGCCGATGCTGATCAAGAATATATATGGTTTATAGGGTCGGAAATGACTCCTAAATTAAATATTTAAAAAAATTAGATTTTTGGCCAATTTTTGCAAATTTTAATGATGTAACCCCTTTCCTTTTTTTGAAAAAATGGAAAATCTGTGAAAAATTTTTTTTGTTGCCGCAGATGGCTAGATCGATTCGGCTGCCGATGCTGATCAAGAATATATATGGTTTATAGGGTCGGAAATGACTCCTAAATTAAATATTTAAAAAAATTCAATTTTTGGCCAATTTTTGCAAATTTTAATGAAAAAATGAAAAAAAAAAAATGATAATTTTTTTGAAAAAATTGAAAATCTGTGAAAAATTTTTTTTGTTGCCGTAGATGGCTAGATCGATTCGGCTGCCGATGCTGATCAAGAATATATATGGTTTATAGGGTCGGAAATGACTCCTAAATTAAATATTTAAAAAATTGAATTTTTGGCCAATTTTTGCAAATTTTAATGATGTAACCCCTTTCCTTTTTTTGAAAAAATGGAAAATCTGTGAAAAATTTTTTTTGTTGCCGCAGATGGCTAGATCGATTCGGCTGCCGATGCTGATCAAGAATATATATGGTTTATAGGGTCGGAAATGACTCCTAAATTAAATATTAAAAAAAATTCAATTTTTGGCCAATTTTTGCAAATTTTAATGATGTAACCCCTTTCCTTTTTTTGAAAAAATTGAAAATCTGTGAAAAATTTTTTTTGTTGCCGTAGATGGCTAGATCGATTCGGCTGCCGATGCTGATCAAGAATATATATGGTTTATAGGGTCGGAAATGACTCCTAAATTAAATATTTAAAAAAATTGAATTTTTGGCCAATTTTTGCAAATTTTAATGATGTAACCCCTTTCCTTTTTTTGAAAAAATGGAAAATCTGTGAAAAATTTTTTTGTTGCCGCAGATGGCTAGATCGATTCGGCTGCCGATGCTGATCAAGAATATATATGGTTTATAGGGTCGGAAATGACTCCTAAATTAAATATTAAAAAAAATTCAATTTTTGGCCAATTTTTGCAAATTTTAATGATGTAACCCCTTTCCTTTTTTTGAAAAAATGGAAAATCCGTGAAAATTTTTTTTGTTGCCGTAGATGGCTAGATCGATTCGGCTGCCGATGCTGATCAAGAATATATATGGTTTATAGGGTCGGAAATGATTCCTAAATTAAATATTTAAAAAAATTCAATTTTTGGCCAATTTTTGCAAATTTTAATGATGTAACCCCTTTCCTTTTTTTGAAAAAATTGAAAATCTGTAAACAATTTTTTTTGTTGCCGAAGATGGCTAGATCGATTCGGCTGTCGATGCTGATCAAGAATATATATGGTTTATAGGGTCGGAAATGACTCCTAAATTAAATATTTAAAAAAATTCAATTTTTGGCCAATTTTTGCAAATTTTAATGATGTAACCCCTTTCCTTTTTTTGAAAAAATGGAAAATCTGTGAAAAATTTTTTTTGTTGCCGCAGATGGCTAGATCGATTCGGCTGCCGATGCTGATCAAGAATATATATGGTTTATAGGGTCGGAAATGACTCCTAAATTAAATATTTAAAAAAAATTCAATTTTTGGCCAATTTTTGAAAATTTTAATGATGTAACCCCTTTCCTTTTTTTGAAAAAATGGAAAATCTGTGAAAAATTTTTTTTGTTTCCGCAGATGGCTAGATCGATTCGGCTGCCGATGCTGATCAAGAATATATATGGTTTATAGGGTCGGAAATGACTCCTAAATTAAATATTTAAAAAAATTCAATTTTTGGCCAATTTTTGAAAATTTTAATGACGTAACCCCTTTCCTTTTTTTGAAAAAAATGGAAAATCTGTGAAAAATTTTTTTTGTTGCCGTAGATGGCTAGATCGATTCGGCTGCGGATGCTGATCAAGAATATATATGGTTTATAGGGTCGGAAATGATTCCTAAATTAAATATTTAAAAAAATTAGATTTTTGGCCAATTTTTGCAAATTTTAATGATGTAACCCCTTTCCTTTTTTTGAAAAAATGGAAAATCTGTGCAAAATTTTGTTTGTTGCCGCAGATGGCTAGATCGATTCGACTGCCGATGCTGATCAAGAATATATATGGTTTATAGGGTCGGAAATGACTCCTAAATTAAATATTTAAAAAAATTCAATTTTTGGCCAATTTTTGCAAATTTTAATGATGTAACCCCTTTCCTTTTTTTGAAAAAATGGAACATTTGTGAAAAATTTTTTTTGTTGCCGTAGATGGCTAGATCGATTCGGATGCCGATGCTGATCAAGAATATATATGGTTTATAGGGTCGGAAATGACTCCTAAATTAAATATTTAAAAAAATTCAATTTTTGGCCAATTTTTGCAAATTTTAATGATGTAACCCCTTTCCTTTTTTGAAAAAAATGGAAAATCTGTGAAAAAATTTTTTTGTTGACGTAGATGGCTAGATCGATTGGGCTGCCGATGCTGATCAAGAATATATATGGTTTATAGGGTCGGAAATGACTCCTAAATTAAATAATTAAAAAAATTAAATTTTTGGCCAATTTTTGAAAATTTTAATGATGTAACCCCTTTCCTTTTTTTGAAAAAAAATTGAACATTTGTGAAAAATTTTTTTCGTTGCCGTAGATGGCTAGATCGATTCGGCTGCCGATGCTGATCAAGAATATATATGGTTTACAGGGTCGGAAATGACTCCTAAATTAAATATTTAAAAAAATTCACTTTTTGGCCAATTTTTGAAAATTTTAATGATGTAACCCCTTTCCTTTTTTTGAAAAAATGGTAAATCTGTGAAAATTTCTTTTTGTTGCCGTAGATGGCTAGATCGATTCGGCTGTCGATGCTGATCAAGAATATATATGGTTTATAGGGTCGGAAATGACTCCTAAATTAAATATTTAAAAAAATTCACTTTTTGGCCAATTTTTGCAAATTTTAATGATGTAACCCCTTTCCTTTTTTTGAAAAAATGGAAAATCCGTGAAAATTTCTTTTTGTTGCCGTAGATGGCTAGATCGATTCGGCTGCCGATGCTGATCAAGAATATATATGGTTTATAGGGTCGGAAATGACTCCTAAATTAAATATTTAAAAAAATTCAATTTTTGGCCAATTTTTGCAAATTTTAATGATGTAACCCCTTTCCTTTTTTTGAAAAAATGGAAAATCTGTGAAAATTTTTTTTTGTTGCCGCAGATGGCTAGATCGATTCGGCTGCCGATGCTGATCAAGAATATATATGGTTTATAGGGTCGGAAATGACTCCTAAATTAAATATTTAAAAAAATTCACTTTTTGGCCAATTTTTGCAAATTTTAATGATGTAACCCCTTTCCTTTTTTTGAAAAAATGGAAAATCCGTGAAAATTTCTTTTTGTTGCCGTAGATGGCTAGATCGATTCGGCTGCCGATGCTGATCAAGAATATATATGGTTTATAGGGTCGGAAATGACTCCTAAATTAAATATTTAAAAAATTCAATTTTTGGCCAATTTTTGCAAATTTTAATGATGTAACCCCTTTCCTTTTTTTGAAAAAATGGAAAATCCGTGAAAATTTCTTTTTGTTGCCGTAGATGGCTAGATCGATTCGGCTGTCGATGCTGATCAAGAATATATATGGTTTATAGGGTCGGAAATGACTCCTAAATTAAATATTTAAAAAAATTAAATTTTTGGCCAATTTTTGCAAATTTTAATGATGTAACCCCTTTCCTTTTTTTGAAAAAATGGAAAATCTGTGAAAAATTTTTTTTGTTGCCGCAGATGGCTAGATCGATTCGGCTGCCGATGCTGATCAAGAATATATATGGTTTATAGGGTCGGAAATGACTCCTAAATTAAATATTTAAAAAAATTCACTTTTTGGCAAATTTTTGCAAATTTTAATGATGTAACCCCTTTCCTTTTTTTGAAAAAATGGAAAATCCGTGAAAATTTTTTTTGTTGCCGAAGATGGCTAGATCGATTCGGCTGTCGATGCTGATCAAGAATATATATGGTTTATAGGGTCGGAAATGACTCCTAAATTAAATATTTAAAAAAATTCAATTTTTGGCCAATTTTTGCAAATTTTAATGATGTAACCCCTTTCCTTTTTTTGAAAAAATGGAAAATCTGTGAAAAATTTTTTTTGTTGCCGTAGATGGCTAGATCGATTCGGCTGCCGATGCTGATCAAGAATATATATGGTTTATAGGGTCGGAAATGACTCCTAAATTAAATATTTAAAAAAATTCAATTTTTGGCCAATTTTTGCAAATTTTAATGATGTAACCCCTTTCCTTTTTTTGAAAAAATGGAAAATCTGTGAAAAATTTTTTTTGTTGCCGCAGATGGCTAGATCGATTCGGCTGCCGATGCTGATCAAGAATATATATGGTTTATAGGGTCGGAAATGACTCCTAAATTAAATATTAAAAAAAATTCAATTTTTGGCCAATTTTTGCAAATTTTAATGATGTAACCCCTTTCCTTTTTTTGAAAAAATGGAAAATCCGTGAAAATTTTTTTTGTTGCCGTAGATGGCTAGATCGATTCGGCTGCCGATGCTGATCAAGAATATATATGGTTTATAGGGTCGGAAATGATTCCTAAATTAAATATTTAAAAAAATTCAATTTTTGGCCAATTTTTGCAAATTTTAATGATGTAACCCCTTTCCTTTTTTTGAAAAAATGGAAAATCTGTGAACAATTTTTTTTGTTGCCGAAGATGGCTAGATCGATTCGGCTGTCGATGCTGATCAAGAATATATATGGTTTATAGGGTCGGAAATGACTCCTAAATTAAATATTTAAAAAAATTCAATTTTTGGCCAATTTTTGCAAATTTTAATGATGTAACCCCTTTCCTTTTTTTGAAAAAAATTGAACATTTGTGAAAAATTTTTTTTGTTGCCGTAGATGGCTAGATCGATTCGGCTGCCGATGCTGATCAAGAATATATATGGTTTATAGGGTCGGAAATGATTCCTAAATTAAATATTAAAAAAAAATCAATTTTTGGCCAATTTTTGAAAATTTTAATGATGTAACCCCTTTCCTTTTTTTGAAAAAATGGAAAATCTGTGAAAAATTTTTTTTGTTGCCGCAGATGGCTAGATCGATTCGGCTGCCGATGCTGATCAAGAATATATATGGTTTATAGGCTCGGAAATGATTCCTAAATTAAATATTTAAGAAAATTCAATTTTTGGCCAATTTTTGCAAATTTTAATGATGTAACCCCTTTCCTTTTTTTTGAAAAAATGGAAAATCTGTGAAAATTTTTTTTTGTTGCCGTAGATGGCTAGATCGATTCGGCTGCCGATGCTGATCAAGAATATATATGGTTTATAGGGTCGGAAATGACTCCTAAATTAAATATTTAAAAAAATTAGATTTTTGGCCAATTTTTGCAAATTTTAATGATGTAACCCCTTTCCTTTTTTTGAAAAAATGGAAAATCTGTGAAAAATTTTTTTTGTTGTCGTAGATGGCTAGATCGATTCGGCTGCCGATGCTGATCAAGAATATATATGGTTTATAGGGTCGGAAATGACTCCTAAATTAAATATTTAAAAAAATTGAATTTTTGGCCAATTTTTGCAAATTTTAATGATGTAACCCCTTTCCTTTTTTTGAAAAAATGGAAAATCTGTGAAAAATTTTTTTTGTTGCCGCAGATGGCTAGATCGATTCGGCTGCCGATGCTGATCAAGAATATATATGGTTTATAGGGTCGGAAATGACTCCTAAATTAAATATTAAAAAAAATTCAATTTTTGGCCAATTTTTGCAAATTTTAATGATGTAACCCCTTTCCTTTTTTTGAAAAAATGGAAAATCCGTGAAAATTTTTTTTGTTGCCGTAGATGGCTAGATCGATTCGGCTGCCGATGCTGATCAAGAATATATATGGTTTATAGGGTCGGAAATGATTCCTAAATTAAATATTTAAAAAAATTCAATTTTTGGCCAATTTTTGCAAATTTTAATGATGTAACCCCTTTCCTTTTTTTGAAAAAATGGAAAATCTGTGAACAATTTTTTTTGTTGCCGAAGATGGCTAGATCGATTCGGCTGTCGATGCTGATCAAGAATATATATGGTTTATAGGGTCGGAAATGACTCCTAAATTAAATATTAAAAAAAATTCAATTTTTGGCCAATTTTTGCAAATTTTAATGATGTAACCCCTTTCCTTTTTTTGAAAAAATGGAAAATCCGTGAAAATTTTTTTTGTTGCCGCAGATGGCTAGATCGATTCGGCTGCCGATGCTGATCAAGAATATATATGGTTTATAGGGTCGGAAATGATTCCTAAATTAAATATTTAAAAAAATTCAATTTTTGGCCAATTTTTGCAAATTTTAATGATGTAACCCCTTTCCTTTTTTTGAAAAAATGGAAAATCTGTGAACAATTTTTTTTGTTGCCGAAGATGGCTAGATCGATTCGGCTGTCGATGCTGATCAAGAATATATATGGTTTATAGGGTCGGAAATGACTCCTAAATTAAATATTTAAAAAAATTCAATTTTTGGCCAATTTTTGCAAATTTTAATGATGTAACCCCTTTCCTTTTTTTGAAAAAAATTGAACATTTGTGAAAAATTTTTTTTGTTGCCGTAGATGGCTAGATCGATTCGGCTGCCGATGCTGATCAAGAATATATATGGTTTATAGGGTCGGAAATGATTCCTAAATTAAATATTTAAAAAAAATCAATTTTTGGCCAATTTTTGAAAATTTTAATGATGTAACCCCTTTCCTTTTTTTGAAAAAAATGGAAAATCCGTGAAATTTCTTTTTGTTGCCGTAAATGGCTAGATCGATTCGGCTGCCGATGCTGATCAAGAATATATATGGTTTATAGGCTCGGAAATGATTCCTAAATTAAATATTTAAAAAAATTCAATTTTTGGCCAATTTTTGCAAATTTTAATGATGTAACCCCTTTCCATTTTTTGAAAAAATTGAAAATCTGTGAACAATTTTTTTTGTTGCCGAAGATGGCTAGATCGATTCGGCTGTCGATGCTGATCAAGAATATATATGGTTTATAGGGTCGGAAATGACTCCTAAATTAAATATTTAAAAAAATTCAATTTTTGGCCAATTTTTGCAAATTTTAATGATGTAACCCCTTTCCTTTTTTTTGAAAAAATGGAAAATCTGTGAAAAATTTTTTTTGTTGCCGTAGATGGCTAGATCGATTCGGCTGCCGATGCTGATCAAGAATATATATGGTTTATAGGGTCGGAAATGACTCCTAAATTAAATATTTAAAAAAATTAGATTTTTGGCCAATTTTTGCAAATTTTAATGATGTAACCCCTTTCCTTTTTTTGAAAAAATGGAAAATCTGTGAAAAATTTTTTTTGTTGCCGCAGATGGCTAGATCGATTCGGCTGCCGATGCTGATCAAGAATATATATGGTTTATAGGGTCGGAAATGACTCCTACATTAAATATTTAAAAAAATTCAATTTTTGGCCAATTTTTGCAAATTTTAATGAAAAAATGAAAAAAAAAAAAAATGAAAATTTTTTTGAAAAAATTGAAAATCTGTGAAAAATTTTTTTTGTTGCCGTAGATGGCTAGATCGATTCGGCTGCCGATGCTGATCAAGAATATATATGGTTTATAGGGTCGGAAATGACTCCTAAATTAAATATTTAAAAAAATTGAATTTTTGGCCAATTTTTGCAAATTTTAATGATGTAACCCCTTTCCTTTTTTTGAAAAAATGGAAAATCTGTGAAAAATTTTTTTTGTTGCCGCAGATGGCTAGATCGATTCGGCTGCCGATGCTGATCAAGAATATATATGGTTTATAGGGTCGGAAATGACTCCTAAATTAAATATTAAAAAAAATTCAATTTTTGGCCAATTTTTGCAAATTTTAATGATGTAACCCCTTTCCTTTTTTTGAAAAAATGGAAAATCCGTGAAAATTTTTTTTGTTGCCGTATATGGCTAGATCGATTCGGCTGCCGATGCTGATCAAGAATATATATGGTTTATAGGGTCGGAAATGATTCCTAAATTAAATATTTAAAAAAATTCAATTTTTGGCCAATTTTTGCAAATTTTAATGATGTAACCCCTTTCCTTTTTTTGAAAAAATGGAAAATCTGTGAACAATTTTTTTTGTTGCCGAAGATGGCTAGATCGATTCGGCTGTCGATGCTGATCAAGAATATATATGGTTTATAGGGTCGGAAATGACTCCTAAATTAAATATTTAAAAAAATTCAATTTTTGGCCAATTTTTGCAAATTTTAATGATGAAACCCCTTTCCTTTTTTTGAAAAAAATTGAACATTTGTGAAAAATTTTTTTTGTTGCCGTAGATGGCTAGATCGATTCGGCTGCCGATGCTGATCAAGAATATATATGGTTTATAGGGTCGGAAATGATTCCTAAATTAAATATTTAAAAAAAATCAATTTTTGGCCAATTTTTGAAAATTTTAATGATGTAACCCCTTTCCTTTTTTTGAAAAAAATGGAAAATCCGTGAAAATTTTTTTTGTTGCCGTAGATGGCTAGATCGATTCGGCTGCCGATGCTGATCAAGAATATATATGGTTTATAGGCTCGGAAATGATTCCTAAATTAAATATTTAAAAAAATTCAATTTTTGGCCAATTTTTGCAAATTTTAATGATGTAACCCCTTTCCTTTTTTTGAAAAAAATTGAACATTTGTGAAAAATTTTTTTTGTTGCCGTAGATGGCTAGATCGATTCGGCTGCCGATGCTGATCAAGAATAGATATGGTTTATAGGGTCGGAAATGACTCATTCACTTGCCTTTCCATAAAATAATAATACCCTGCAAGGGTAGAATAAGAAAAGAAGCATTTCAGTATTTTAATGATTTAACTTATTGCAAATTTCTGTAAAATAAGGACTTGAAGTTGATAATTTCTTCAGTTGAGTTTCATTAACATTCGCTTCCATTAAGTTATTATTTTGTTATCCAAAAATGTACAAATCGCCAAGAAAAAAGTTAGCAAGAGAAAAAAAGGTAAACAAAGGCACTTTGTCTCCAAACTTTCCAACTGTCAAAATTCACACCCACAAGAGAGGATCAAGTGGCTCTCTAGCTCTACTTTCCAGCGAGAACATAAAAGGGCAGAGAAGAAAAAATGCGCCCGCGAAGGCAGAGAAAGAGGCCAAATGAAAAAAGAACTTCGTTTCACTCACCGCTTGCGTTGTTCTTGTTGTTGTTGTTGCAGATCCCAACGGCGAATAAGCGAAAACACACACACTAAAACCAAAAAAATAACCTAATATCTTGAAATGGAACACACGCACACATTTTCTTCACTATAAAAAAAAAAACAACAAAATTAACTTGCCAAAAGAACGGCACCTTTCTTTGCCATGTGAAAAACGTCTTTGGGGTAGAATTCCCATATAGGAAGTAAAATAAATTGACATTCTCATCCGGGGAGGTGTAAGTTAACATAGATAAGTCAACATAGATCGCCTGACACCGGGAGAGGTTCGTGGGAGAGGGAGGGAGATGCGGTGCTGTTGCCAATATCAGTTGGCCAGCGGCCACTTCAAATAACTTCAAGCTTTCACCTGTGCAACGATATTTTATGGGTTGTTGCTAGCTTTTTATCGGTCACATAAAAAAATAAATATTAAATATATACAAAATATACAAAATACAAAATTTTTATATTATTCCTTAGCTGAGTAATATTAACCGATACAATTTCAATAGGTATCGATTAGCTAAACCAGCTTGTTATCCCACTTAAAATTACAAAAGCACTTCTTACTCCAATTTCAATTATTATTTATTTATTGTTTATATCTAGTTCAACTGCCATTCCGGGATTTTTTATATGCATATGCAACTTCCATTAGTTCGTGTACAGAAAACTGTTTAAACTATAAAAACCGACACTGGCTGCTGGAGCCGTACAAAACCGAATTTGTTAACTGTTTGCACGTCTGCACATAGGCTATATATATATGCTATATTCGGTCCCACACATCCGATATCAATTTTTGTGGCCTTGGACAAAATGGAAACAATGGCTAACAAATTACGAACTACGCGGAAACAAAATCATATATAAAAATCGTTACATTTACACACCATGCCATCAGCTGGTTCACTTGCCGCCGAAGCCTCCCATCAGGTTCCCCAGGCCGCCTAGTCCGCCCGCCGCTCCTTGCTGCAACTGTCGCATCATGTTCTGGAGTCCACCTACGCCGCCCATCTGCTGCAGCATCCGCGGATCGATCATCTTGGCCATCTGCTGATTGAGCTTAGCCATCTGGTTGGGATTCACGTTCTTGGTCATGTCGCCCTGCTTGAACAGGCCCTTGACGCCGCCCATCTTCTTGACCACCGCCGCGAACTTAGTGTAGTGGGCAATCAGCTCCTTGACCTCGCGCTCCATGACGCCAGCACCTTGGGCCACGCGAATGCTGCGGTTGGGCTGCTTGCTAAACAGTTTCGCCCCGTCTCTATTGTCCAGTTCGTTGTCCGACATGCTGTCCATCATGGTCATCATGCGTTTGATCCTCGCCATCGACTCCTGTTCCCCGCCCTTGGTCATGAAATCCTGCGAGAAGCCGGGTATCATGTTCATGATCTGCGAAAATGGGCCCATCTTCATAATGTTCTGGAACTGTTCGTACATGTCACGGATTGTGAAGTGTCCGTGCTTGATCTTCTCAAGAAGTTCCTCGTTGCCGTCCAGCTTTAGCTCATTGACCTGCAAATCAAAGAAAGTTGAAAATGGGACTTTAAGTGTAAATGTTTCGCAGCCAAACTCACCTTGTCCATCAGACCCTCTATGTC
Source organism: Drosophila bunnanda (assembly GCA_035046265.1). NCBI lineage: Eukaryota > Metazoa > Arthropoda > Insecta > Diptera > Drosophilidae > Drosophila > Drosophila bunnanda. The sequence goes on from JAWNOB010000075.1 coordinate 15,637,806, forward strand.
GCCCATGCCTAACAGCTTGCTCACAAAGGGTTTCGTCTTGAAGGGCTCCAAATCATCGATGTGCTCACCAGTACCGATGAAGATGATCGGCGACTGAGTGGCAGCCACGGCCGACAGGGCACCTCCTCCCTTGGCATGACCGTCCAGCTTGGTGATGATCACCGAACCGATGTCCACCTTGTCCTTGAAGGCCTTCGCCTGGGCCTCACAAGCCTGTCCAATGGTGGCGTCCATCACGAATATAATGTTGTCGGGACTGACGGCATTCGACACCGCCAACATTTCCTCGAACAGCGACTCCTCTTGCTTGTGCCGCCCGGATGTGTCCACGATGATCATCTCGAAGCCCTCGCGCTTGAACATGTCGACGCCCTCCTGGGCGATGACCACTGGGTCAATTTCCGTGTAGCTGCCGTAGAAGGGAATGCGCGCCTTAGTGGCGTTCTGCTTGATCTGGTCGTAGGCGCCGGCACGGAAGGTATCCGCGCACACGAGGCACGACTTCCAGTTGCGCTTCTGGTAGTGATACGCCAGCTTGGTGCACGTGGTTGTCTTTCCGGAGCCCTGCAGGCCCACAAACATGATCACGTTCGCCTTGCCCTTAATGGGCTGGTAGGGCTTCACCCCGGGGTCAACCAATTTGACGAGCTCCTTGAAGACGGCAGACTGGATCATGCGGCGCTTGTTCAGGCCGCCGGCCATTTCATCAAAGTCAATCACGGCGCGTACGTTCTCGCGCAGCTGCTTCACCAGCCGGATGTTCACGTCCGCCTCCAGGAGGGCGGCGCAAATCTCCTTCAGCATCGCATTGAGCGCCTCCTCGTTGATGACCGTCGCCTTGCTGAGCGAGTGCAGCGCGGTGGTTATCTTCCGCCCCAAATCCGCGAGAACCATCTTGCTGGTGGTGTGTGTAGGTGGTGTGGCGTATGAACTACTGGCAGCCTTTGAATTTTATCGTGCTCTGCGTTTATTACAAAAACAGGCAGAAAACTTATATTTTTGGACTTTCTGACACGTCGATGTGGAAGAGGAAGAGAGCTGACCACTGGCCATTCGCAGGCGTGCACGAATACTGTCAAAACAAAGGCGACTGTCGGTTATCGGTGTGCGGTTCGTTGTGACTGGCCGCGACGGGAAGAGGAAGCAGGTGTTTAAATACTTTCGCGAATTTCGCGCTATTTATTTTGCTGCTTGTTTGTTTTTATGGGTGTCAAGGAGCTGTGGACCGTCCTTACGCCCCACGCCGAACGCAAGCCCATCAATGAGCTGCGGGGCAAGAAGGTGGCCATCGACTTGGCCGGCTGGGTGTGCGAGTCCCTGAATGTTGTGGACTACTTTGTGCATCCGCGACACCACTTAAAGTGAGTTGGTTTTCCACTAAAAATAATTTATGTTTTAATGTCGCACAATTTATAAACCTCACAGAAACCTATTCTTTCGGACCTGCTATCTGATTTGGGAAAAGGTCACTCCCGTCTTCGTTTTAGAGGGAGTTGCTCCCAAGCTCAAGAGCCAGGTGATTGCCAAGCGGAATGAGCTGCAGTTTCGAGGCGTCAAGCCCAAGGAGGCCAGTGTGGGTAGCTCCCAAGCTCCGAAGGGCGACAAGGGTCGCACCAGGTTCAACCATGTGCTCAAACAGTGTGAAACACTCCTACTCTCCATGGGAATCCAATGCGTCCAGGGACCGGGCGAAGCGGAGGCTTACTGCGCCTTTCTCAACAAGCATGGCGTGAGTGAAATAAACTTTTCGTTTATTGGGGCTTTTAATCGTTTTCCCCTAAGTTAGTGGACGGCGTCATTAGTCAGGACTCGGATTGCTTTGCTTATGGAGCCGTTCGGGTGTATCGCAACTTCTCGGTGTCCACCCAAGGAGCGCAGGCGGCCGCCGGAGGTGCTGTGGACATCTACGACATGAGGGAAATCACAGCTCGCATGGACTTCGGTCAGCACAAGATCATTGTGATGGCTTTGCTCTGCGGGTGTGATTACTGCCCCGATGGCATCGGTGGCATCGGCAAGGATGGCGTCTTGAAACTCTTCAACAAGTACAAAGAGACGGAGATTCTGGCAAGGTGAGTACCTCAAGTGTCTGCCTTAGCTAATTTACAGCATATTCTCCGGTTTTAGGTTGCGAAACTGGCGTCAGGAGACCAGCAAATACAATGCTCTCGAGATTCGTGTGGAGGACAAGTCCGTGTGCAGCAACTGCGGGCACATGGGGAAGACCCAGAGCCACACTAGGAGCGGCTGCAGTGTGTGTCGAACCAATCGAGGCTGCGATGAGAGCCTTTGGAAGTAAGCCATATCCTGTAAAAGTCAGCTCTTACATATATTTACACCACACATCCTCTCAGGGAACAGCGTTTGTCCATAAAGGCAGAACTCGTCTTGCGCCGGAAGGCCTTGTTAGCTCCCGAATTTCCCAACGAAGAGATCATTGCCGAGTTCCTCAGCGAGCCGGACACCATCCCAAGCATAAATCTCAACTGGCGGCAGCCGAATCTCGTCAAGTTCATTAAGCAAATAGGCCATCTCCTGCAATGGCCGGAAATCTACTGCTTCCAAAAGTTCTTTCCCATTCTCACGCGATGGCAGGTGCAGCAATCGACGCGGGAGAAAGCCCTCATTGAGCCGCTAGAGATCATTAAGAAGCGCACAGTCAAGGGAGTGGCCAGCCTGGAGCTGCAATGGCACGACCCTAGCGGCAGTTTCAAGGGTCTTATCCCCGACGAACAGCTTTCAGAGTTTGAGCTGGAGCACCCGAAAGGAATCGAGGAGCTGTTCTACACCATCGAACCGCTGGATATGATGGAGCAGGCCTATCCGGACTTGGTGGCTGCTTTCTTCAAGTCCAAGGAGAAGCCTGCCAAGAAAACCACGCGAAAGAAGAAAAGTGCTCCCCAAGAAGAAGAAAAGGAGAATGAGACGGAACAAGGACAGAAGGCGAAACCAAAGCGAGCTGTCCGAAAGAAAAAATCGACAGCCGAACCTGGTCAACCTCTGTTGCAGCATTTCCTAAGTCGTGCCAAGGATGGCGGCAAAACTCCCATCAAGAGTTCAGCTTTACAGGAGCGCCAGCAATGCTCCACTCCCATCACCAAGTGCCTGCCCTCCGATCTGGAAAGCGACTGCGATACGGCAGAGTTTGACATGTCCGATATTGTCAATGGCATCATATCCAATCCAAAGGCCAGGCCAGCGTTATTGACCGAGCATCAAGGACACCAGTTGCACTACGAACCGATGGCGGCAGATTTGAGTTTGCGGCTGGCCCAGATGAGCCTAGGCGACGAAGAGGAGTCTCAGAGTAAGAGAGATCTTTCTCAAATGGAGCAACTCCCTTCGCATAGCAAACGATTCTCCCTTGATGATAGCTTTGATCGATTGGTAAGCGGAAACTCTAGAAAAGCGTCACATCTCATCGAGCCGGCCAGGACGCCACTGGAGCGATTCAAGCAAAAGCATCGCATCAGCGAAAGGATTCCAAGCCCGGTGAAGCCTTTGGCTAGTGTAAGCTTCTTCTTCAATCAAAGCTCTGACAATACAGATGCCTTCGAGGAGCTGATGAACTCCAGTCTTGTGATTCAGAAGAATGAACACGAAGAGGAGGAGCAGGAAGAGCAGGAGGATGATGATGATGATGATGAGCTCGTGGTGATCAGTGATTAAACAGTTTCCGCGATATATTCACAATAGAAAACATTCAAGGGGCAAGCTCTAAGCTCTCACACTTTTTGGAGGGCGATGATCACAACTAGAAATAACCTACAGATAAAGTTTAGCGAAAGCGTCCGCCTGGGCGAGAGCCTGCTCCAGTTGCTCCTCAAACTGGTTGCTGACTCTCCGGCCCTTCATGTTACACACGGCCCGAGGATCCTGTCCCTTGGGCGCAGACACTTGACCACCGAACGTGTTTGCGAAGGATTTCAGCCAGGTGGAGGCATTGAATTGATCTCTGATGCAGCTAGCTGGCACGCAGCAGCGCGCCTTGACCACACTGTCACACATGCTGACCACCAGGATAGGCCGATCCGGACAGAGCTTCGTGGCCCGCTGCAGCGGAATTTCTTCTACGAGGGCCGAGCTGGTGATATAGTGCAGGATGAAGGGGTGGCTGTCTAGAGGCTTTTCCTGCAGCAGGTTGCGCATCTCTACTTCGACGAATTCCCTATTATACAGGTTTCTTTAGTAAAAACAGGAAACTCGGAAAAATTTGGCACTCACTTTAAAGTTGTGCGCGAAGAGTCCTTGATTCTCTTGAGCATCTCATTGAGGCGCTCTAGTGTGTCCATCTTGAAGGCGTATGGCAGCTTGATGTCGGTGTGCAGCATGTTGTGTCGGATGGTCTGCAGTTCCGCTTCTGTGGCGTTGGTGAGCTTGTCGGTCTGAAACTGCTTCTCGAGCAGATCCACGCGATGTCGGAGCAGGGCTGCGGTTTTGAGCACCTAGAGAAAATAAATAATAGGGTTAAGATCCAGGAATTACTTTCTTGTGAGGCTTTTACATACATTTTCCGCCGCCTGGCCAGCCACAGCGGTGAAGGCGAAGCGCGCCCGATTGGTCTGCTTCAGATTGACGATGCAGAAGCAGGAGAGCTCCCTGGTGTTGGTGGCGTGTGTGCCGCAGCACAGTTCCTTGGAGCTCAGATGCAGCTCGGGGCTTTCTACGTTGACTAGACGCAATCCCTGCTCCGGATACACCTCGCCGGGCACCATGGTAATATCATTCTGTTCCAGCACTTGGGCGGCACTCAATAGTTCCACACGTACTGGCGTCTCGGAACAAATGATGCGGCTGGATGATAGGTTGTTGTTGTTACCAAGAAAGGAAGAAAGGAACCAACGGGGTATTAACTCACTTGATCAGATCTTCAATGAGCTGGACATCGCTCTTTTGGATTCGCTTGCCCAGAAGTCCCACCTCGAGTTTGCACTGATCGCTGGTCACCGAACTAGACACCTGGTAGGTGACCTTGTTGAACAGCGAACGAATGGCAGCGTTCAGGAGATGAGTAGCTAAGAGGTTGTTACTTTAATTTAATTTTCAAAAGAAAATCTCTGCTGTGACTCACCTGTGTGGTGGCATGTGTTGAGATGCCTCTGCTCAGCGTCCACCTGCAGCTCCACTTCGTCTCCGATGGCCAGCTCGAAGGTATCGTTTGTGGGGGAGGAGGGTAGCCTGCACATGTGAACTACACAGTCGTTTAGATGCTTCACACAGATCACATTCAGCAGGTGAGGCTGCTCTGGTTGGAGATGATTTCGCAAAAGGATCTTCCCTCCATCGGATTCCTGTCCCCCAGACTCGTAGTAGAAGTTACTGGAGGCAGTGACAATGGAAATTATGTCGGTGGAGGGCTCTTGGAGACGACTGGCTTGGGTGCGGGACACCTCTGCATCGTTGAGAAGCATTCCCACTACGCGACTTCGCAGCGGCGGGATCCTGTAGGAATCGCTTTCCTTGTCGAAGGTGTACACATACTTGTGGCTGTTGTCGGTGGCTGTCAGAAGCTTCGTTAGCTTCGCCTGGGCCTGCGCAATGCGTTGATCGTTGGCCAGATCGCAGAGGGCTTCTCCGTTTTCACGCTGGCCGCCTTTGGCCTTGATCTTGGCCAATGAAACCTCCGCTCTGTAGCGCTCCAGATCACAGTTCATGTTCTCTAGCTCGGCTAGCTTGAGAAAGCTCTCTTCCGTGAGTCCATAGGTGTCCGTCAGCTTGTAGAGAAAATCTCCCGGTATGGTGTTATTCGGAAATCGGCTGCGCTGCACTTGGAACTCCCGGTAGGCAGGCACGAAGCCTGGACACTCCATAAGATCGATATCGTCCAGGTTGGGGAACTCTGTGAGAACCTCGGCAAAGGCTTTGGAAGAACTTTCGCGCAGGTTGTTGTACACCTCCTGCTCGTGGTTGATAAGATCGACGACTGCCTGCTGTCGGGAAGACATCTCTGGATAGGCCTCACCCAGCGTCTCCACTACAATAGGAACTAGTTGGGCCAACAGCTTCTCATGGCCGAATACATGATCGGAGATATTGAGAGCCTTTCTCAACACACGACGCAGTTTTTGGCTGAAATTGGATTCGGATTAGCTGAGAAAAGGTTCATGAACCAAACTTACTTCTGATCGGGAAGCATTCCGTCGGCCAGACAGGCGGTAACCATTCGTGCATGGTCCGCCAGAATTCTGTAGCTGGTATCCAGCGATGCTCCGGTCGAGAAACTACCGCCGTACGCCGGAGCCTTCGCCACCTGCTGTATGCTGTCGAAGATCGGCGTGAACAAGTCTGTATCATAGTTGGATGTTTTGTTCTGCAATAGAGCGGTCAGGCGCTCGAAGCCCATGCCAGTGTCCACGTGGTGAGAAGGAAGCTCTGAGATTGAGCCGTTTGCCAGGCTGGAAAATGGTATCAACATGATTTTGAAGTCAAGAAATTTAGGCGGACATTCCTTCTTACCGGTTATACTGAATGAAGACGAGATTCCACAGCTCAGTGAGATCGGATCGGCCTGCATTGACCAGCTTGGCGCGCTGTTCCACACTGCCAAGATCAGGACGATGATCGATGTGGATTTCTGTGCAGGGACCACACGGGCCGGTGGTGCCCATCTCCCAGAAGTTGTCTGTGCAGCCAAAGGGAAGGATGCGCGAGGCGGGAAAGCTGCAAATACATTAACTTCATGTAGAAAATGCAACACATCTTTGATTACATAACACGTTGTACCCCAAACTCCGCCAGATCTCAAAGCACTCCAAGTCAGCTGGGATGCCTAGCACCTTGTCGCCGGCAAAGTAGGTTACATACAAGCGGCCTAGATCGATGTTGTACGGGCCGCGGAGTAACTCCAGGGCCATGGCACATGCCTCTCGCTGGAAAACATTAAAGTTATTCAAAGTAAACATAACATTGAGTTGTGTCTCCCACCTTGAAGTAGTCCCCGAAGGACCAGTTTCCCAACATCTCGAAGAAGGTGTGATGGTATCCATCCGTGCCCACTACGGACAGATCGTTGTGCTTGCCGCCCACCCGGACGCATTTCTGAGAATTGACCACCCGCTTGTGGGGCGCCGCTGCCGTGCCCAGGAACACGGACTTGAACTGAAGCCGAGAACAGTTGGATGAGAGGAGAACAATGGGCTCAAATTGCCTGTTACCTCACCTGATTCATGCCCGCGTTGACGAACGCCACCGTGGGATCGCAGAAGGGCACCACCGGGCTGGAGCGAACGAATTTATGGCCATGGTTGACGGTGAAGTGGTCGAGGAACGTCTTTCGGATCTCGCGCGCCGTCAGCACGCGCTGCAGCTGCTTGGCCGAGTTGTACATGCCGCCGCGCCTAATTGACCGTCTAACCGGCAATTAAAGCTATAAAAGCTAAAAACTAAATTTCAACAGCTGATCGACTGGCCATTCACTGTGCAGCAGGTGCAATGCAAGTGCCATTCGCAGGGCAGCGCGTTTAGCCCGTGCAGCAGCTGTTCTATTTTTTACTGGGCGCAACACGTACATTTTGGCCATAATAAAAAGTACAAAATCACCGTCGGGAACAAAGAAGGGGTTCAGCGAATCCCGCGAAAAATCAGCCTTGAGTGTCGGCCAAGGGAATGGTAGCAGTGTCACACAGGTGCAGCCCAGGTAAAACGTGGAAACCTATCGATGAACTTTGACACGTATAATTCTTCTTTCGCTTTCACTTTCGGCCGCCGCAGCATAACCAAAAACGGCAGCGCAACAACGCAGTTTCCATCTGGCCTGCTTTATTTTCGGCACCAAGCGAGATGGCCACCAAGCGGCGACCCCTGCGGCCCAATCTAGGCTCCAACCCCAGCTCCCCATCCGGCTCGAACATGAACTTCAGACCCGGGGGCCCTGATATCACCCGGGCAGAAGCGCGCGGCACGAGACCAACCGCGGCGCCCACCAGCATCCGCGAGATCCTGGTCATGGGTGTGATCCATCTGTGCAAGAAGACCATATTCTTTAACACGGACCTCAAGGTGGCCCTGTATCTGGGCAGTTTGTTCGTGATCTCCGTGATCGGGGACTTTGTGCCTTTCCCAAAGACCTACTTTGCACGGTCGGACAACCTGTTCAACATGTACTTCGTGAAGGTGGGCTGGGGATGGACTCTTCTCTTCGCTGTGCCCTTCCTGGTGCTGTCTGCATATACGATTACCTGCGGCGACCATAAGAAGATGCTGCGCCAGCATTTCCCGCGCATCGTCATTGCCACCTTCTTTTGGTTCTTCTGGACGAAGCTCTTCAACATTGTGGAGACCTCCTACGGTCGCTGCACCACCAAGGGTGGGTCCACCACATCCATCAAATCCTGCAATGAAACCAATAATAACCCAACACTATTTTTGCAGGCTACCAGAGCAAGTCCAGCTGCCTGAAGGCCGGACATTTGTGGCAGGGCTTCGACATATCTGGTCATGCCTTCATCTTGATCCACTCGAGCCTGGTGCTCATCGAGGAGGCGCGACCCATTATCCGCTGGGAGACGATAAAGGAGCATATCCGCAACGAGCTGCACAACCGCAGCTCCTCCGAGTCTTCGGGCACGAATCCGCTTCGCACCCTAAATGCAGAGCAGATGCGCAGCCTGCAGTTTCTGTACAAGCGCCTGACGCCAATCATCCGGACTTTATTCATCGGCATGGCTGCGCTACAGCTGCTGTGGGACATCATGCTGGTGGGCACCATGCTGTACTACCACCGCATGATCGAGAAGGTGATAAGCGGCATTATTGCGATCCTCACTTGGTACTTCACTTACCGCTTTTGGTATCCCACGCCCGGCCTGCTGCCGGAGGCGCCTGGCAGTGGCAGCTTCAGCTACCAGCGCGAGATGCCCACGTTCCCCTTCAAGCGACCCTCGCATTTATCCACGGCATCCGGGGCCACCAACGCCGGGGCTAGCACCTCCAGGGCGAACCTGAACGGCAAGGCGGCGTCAACGACGAGCATGCCGAGGGATCAGCAGATACCGACGTTTATGGGCATGCCGCTGTTCACGAACGCGAAGGCAGCCAGTGCAGCAGCGAATCTATTGCAGGCCGAGCAGCAGAAGCGGGACAGGGACCAGCAGCAGCTGGACAGCTGAGCAGAGTCCTGGGTTCTCCTCGGCAGCCGCAGCCATCAAGCACAGCAGGAATTGACAAGCATAAGGTGACGGATTGGAATTTTTACCAAATTTTTTGTATATTCAGCGACGATGAAATTCTGATGAAACAATGATATTAATAAGCAGCTCGAGGCTGGCACTGGTTCGCGTTCTGCTCCTCATCCTCCTCCTCCTTACCATCACACCCCAGGATCGGATCTCAGGATCCCGCACCCAGCATCCTTCATCGGCAGCGCGTAGCTTTAAGCGTTCTTATGTTCGTGTGTTTATATGTGCCCAACTTTAACAGTAAAAGGATTTGTTAACAAAGTCTAGTGTCCCGATCCTCCTCCGCTCACTTGTGGGCGAAGGCTGCGAACATGGCCATACCGAGGAAGCCGGCGCCCGCTCCCAGCTTGTAGTTACCCGGCGTCCGCATCCACATCTCGCGCAGAATGGCAAAGTTGCTCGGCTGCAGGCGGTGGTAGGACTCGCGCTGCCGGAACCGCAGAAAGTAGGCCTCCACCTGGGGCAGCTTGCCGAAGGCCCAGTAGTGATTCTCGAAGCCCAGTTGGTACAGCCGGTGCAGGAGCAGGCCCAGCGAGATATCCGCCAAGGTAACCTCGTCTCCGGTCAGCCACTCGCTGCGGGGAGCCTTCGCCGACAGCTCCTGCTCCACGTAGAGGAGGAAGTGACGCACGGCGTCCAGAACGCGCTGGAAATCCGCCCGGGAGGAGACCAGATCCCGACGACGCACTTGGATGTCCAGCTTGTTTTTTAGCGCAGCCTTGTTAGACGCCAGCTCCTCCACGGAACGACGCAGCAGGTCCAGCACCTTTTCGTTGTTCTCTAGGGAATTAAAGGAGCCAGATTAAAGTGTATTTGTTGCGACGGATATGGGACTAAAGGAGCAACCTACTCAGGCAGGACTGGCGCACAGGACCAATGAAGGGCGCCTTGGGCACGAGCTTAAGGTCATCGTGGATAAAGGAACCCAGACTGAGAGCTCCTACTGGTAGCCGCCCCACCGCTTGCTCATAGAGCAGCATCTGGTCGTACTCCTTGGAGTTTTGTTGGGGCTTCAGCGCCGGATGCTTAGCTAAAAAAATCAGATTGTAACACAAGCTCTTAGGAAGCACAGAATTATAGATACTACTTACCTCCACGGAATTTGCTTTCCACGTAGTTGATGATGTGCGTCGAATTGGGAACGATGAAGGCTCCATCCTGGAGTACTGGCACATCGCCCTTGGGATTAAGGTTCAGGAACCAACTCGAATATTGCTCCCCATTGCACAAGTCCACAACGTATGGGAAAAAGTCGATCTTCTTTTCATATAGAACAAGAAGAACCTGTATTGGGAAATGGAAATTAGGGATTTTAATTTATTTTAAATTTTAAATTGTTTAAGATTTTTTAACCTAATAAAATATAACATACGAAAGCTTTCCGAATTAAAATTAATGCCTTTTTGGCTTAGTAATAAGTTTTTTAAATTTCGATTGTCATATAAACAATTTTTTTGACTTACTTTATAAAAGAAATGTAGCTTTAAATATTTTTTAATAAAATAATATACTTAATTGTTCGCTTTGTTTACTTTCTCGTTTATCTTCTGTGCTCTCCCGCTGAATTCAACTCATTAGCACCTGCAGCAGCAGCCGAGTAAACAGTGTGTAAATCTATCCTATGCTGTCATAAGCCCAAACTCTAGACTCTAGAGTGTAGTCCGAAATCTAGAGAGCTTCGCTACACTTCCTCCTAACTAAATGCTACCCCGAGACGAAGTCATGCTCCATTGCCTCCGCTGGGGAGCGCGGGTGGAAACCTTCCAAGCGGGGCATCCCACTCCAGTCATTACATCAAACACAACAAAATTAAAATCATGACGAATCCGAATTACGATGATGATTAGTTTAGTAATTTCGCGGCATTGGTTGATTGAGATTTGGATATGAAAGTAATTGGCTCACAGATCACATGATTAGCGGCTGCTACTAACTTTTTGTGAGTAGAAGTTGTACGGATGGAAGAAGAGCACCAGCTTGTTGTCCGGGAGCACTGGAGCCTTGAAGTCCTGCAGCGAGGGCGGCACTGCCTCGATCTCTTTGGCCTGGTCGGTGCTCATCTCTTGGGTTATTTTGTACAATTTTTTAAACGATTTATTTTTATGTAACTTATGTTTAGTTAGTCGAGTCTTTAGTTAGCACTATCATAAGGGCTTTTTCCGTATCACATGCCTTGCCGACGCGAGAGCTGCGAAAAGTTAAATGAAAAACCGAAACGAAATGCCGTTAGCGCGTGCCGGACGGAAACGGAGAGCCGGAGAATGGGAGAACCGGAGACGAACCTTTTTCGAGAAGTGACACCAGACTGCTTCCGCCGACGTCTGCGACTGGAGTGGAGCCAGATTCGTCGCTGTAGAATGACTTCTCCGTCCGCTTGTCAATTTGCACTTTTTGGCGAATCGCTATACATGCACATACATATATGTTTTGGACACGAAATTCTCCATTATGTAGAGATCCCCGCTCAGTTTGCGGTTTGTTTGTCATACTTATTTATCTTTGTTTATGTTATTACGAAAGTGGAGCGTTTATCTGACTGTTTGGAGATTTTCATTTCAAAGTGTCTTATCTTTCGATGAGGTTAAATGGGAACAGCAATTAGTAATATAATATAATAATTGAGTAAATTTATCTAAATATATATATTTTTTTAAATTTATAAATAATTCTAAGATAGTTTTTTTTTAATTCCTTAGTAATCAATCACCAGAATTGCAATTCTAGCATTTTCGAAACTGGCGCCAACCTAAAGCTTTCGTCGAATGGCAACTCGCGGGCAGGAAGAAGAAGCAGTTCCAATTGTAAACAAATTAGAGATTTCCGAGTCCCAGTCCAGTCCAATTTGGAAAATCAATTGTTAGGCAACATATCCTTGGAAAAGTAGCTAATCCTTCGCTTCGGAAAATGCTGCATCTGGGGAAGCAACTGGTGGTCAGGGCGCCCAAGATCCGATTGAGCGCAACCGCTGTGACTGGAAGTGGTCAAAGTTTGGGCCGGAATCTCGATCAAAACAACAACACTTACAGCCAGAAACTTGTTGGCCCTAATCTCAATCAGTGCCATAAGCGATTGTCCAGCACCAGTCAAAGTTCGCACGTTGGTCCGATGAAGCGCTTAGCAGGGAAAGTTGCCGTGGTCACCGCCTCCACAGATGGGTATGACATGGCCCAATCGATACTCTTTTCGATCATGTTTTCCATGCTAACCCGCCGAATCCTCTTCCAGCATTGGCTTTGCCATCGCCAAACGGTTGGCCGAGGACGGAGCCGCCGTGGTCATCAGCAGCCGGAAACAGAAGAATGTGGACAATGCTCTGGCCGAGCTGCGAAAGCTGAACCTAAATGTCCATGGACTCAAGTGTCACGTGAGCGAGCCCCAGGATCGCAAGCAGCTCTTCGAGGAGACCATCAGCAAGTTCGGCAAGCTAAACATCCTTGTTAGCAACGCCGCCACTAATCCCGCCGTGGGCGGTGTGCTTGAGTGCGACGAGAAGGTCTGGGACAAGATCTTCGATGTGAACGTGAAGAGCTCCTACCTGCTGGCCAAGGAGGCGTTGCCCCTGCTGCGCCAGGAGAAGGGTTCCAGCATCGTCTTTGTCTCCTCCATCGCAGGCTACGACGCCTTTGAGGTTAGTCTCCTCTGGCAAGGCTTATCGGAGGGTCAAATGTCCGGAAGCTTATCACAATTCTCTTATCGTTGCAGCTACTGGGAGCGTACTCGGTAAGCAAAACAGCTCTGATCGGTCTGACCAAGGCGGCCGCCAAGGATCTGGCGCCCGAGGGCATCCGGGTCAACTGCCTGGCTCCCGGCGTGATCAAAACAAAGTTCTCCAAGGCGCTGTACGAGAACGAGTCGGCGAATGAGGCGGCGCTGAGCAAGATTCCCATGGGGCGACTTGGCACTAGTGAGGAAATGGCTGGCGTGGTCTCATTCCTGGTCTCTGAGGATGCGGGCTACATCACGGGTGAAGCCATCGTGGCCGGCGGTGGAATGACTGCGCGTCTCTAAGCGATGTACATAAATATATTTCCTTACTGGCTATGGATAACAGCGGTGTTCACAGTGATCAAAAAATACAATGACAATTCAGTGGGACTAACGACTACGAGGAACGCAGCTTGGCCAGCTGGTCGGCGATGTCCTTTTCGGTGCGCTTTCCGGTGGTCTCGAAGTCTGCGGTGCCTGTGGCCGGGATGCTGGACATCTTGCCGGAAATCTCAATGCCGATCTCATCCAGCACCTTGTTAACCACGGCGTTGGACTCCTCCTCATCGCCCGACTCGTTAAGCATGTCGTCCAGAGTGTCGTTGATCATCTCATCGGTCATCTCCATCTTCATGTTCGCCGCCTGGAATTGTCGCACCGTTTCGCCGATCGCCTCCGGCCGCATCACCTTATTCATGTCCGCCATCGTCTTGGCCGTGCTGCCCATGGCCTCGCTCAGCGCTATGTTGGCGCCCATGTTCTTGTTTTGGTAACCGATGGATTGGATCTTTCCAGAGGCTGCGTATGTGCGCGACTTCTGCTTTCGGATCTCCACCAGCTGCTTGGCTAGGATCCGACAGGCGTCGTTGTTCCCGGCGGCGGCATTGCGGCGGATTTCGGCCTCCAGCTTGCGTTCCTCATCCTCCAGCTTCCTCCGCTCGCGTTCAATGTCGCGGGTGGCCTTGCGCAGCGACCGGTCATTCTCGCGCTGCTGCTCCTTTACGGTGGGCTTTTTGCCAAACAAATTGTTGAACATTTTCGAATTTATTGCTAGCTCAGAGCCTTAATTTCTGACTTGGAGCTGCTGAGCTGTGGTGGTTTTTCCTGTTGATGATTCACACGGAGATTGGCGGAGCAAACATCAAAACAGCAAACAGCTGTCAGCTGTGTCGGGTGCGTTGCGATGTGAATACCATAGTTCCCTTAAACTTAGCACCTTTTCGGGCTGCCCACTCGATCATCAAAAAAGAACGCCGGCGGACGACTCGTTTTAAGTTAAATCTAAAGAATGTCTGTAGAAATTCTCAAGCAAGGCGCCGAGGGGCGTTTATACCTGGGCGATTTTAAGGGCGAGACCTGCCTGATCAAGGAGCGGTTTGTTAAGAAGTATCGTCATCCCGAACTGGACACCCAGATCACGCGGCAGCGGATGAAGGCCGAAGCCAAGGCGGCCAGCCGTTGTTTGGCTGCCGGTATCCTGGCCCCAAAGATCCTTCACTCGGACCTCAACACCCACAAGCTCTACATGGAATACTTTGACAAAGCGGAAACGGCAAAGCAATTTATTCAGCAGACAGTGGCGGAGAACTCGGAAGATGAGGCAAAGCAGGTGCTGCTGGAGCTCTGTTCACGAATTGGTACTATCGTTGGCAAGATGCACTCGAATCACATTATACACGGCGACTTGACCACCTCAAACCTTCTCATCAACCAGAAGGCTAGCGACTACGACGTTATCCTTATTGATTTTGGACTGAGCCACTACAACCAGTCCACCGAGGACAAGGGCGTCGATCTGTACGTTCTGGAACGCGCGCTGCTTAGCACCCACAGTGAGCAGCCCTTTCTCTTCGAACACATCCTGGCCGCGTATCGCAAGGAGTGCGGCAAAGACGAGGAGGCAGTGCTGTCCAAATTCGAGGAGGTAAGAGCTCGGGGACGCAAGCGCACAATGATCGGCTAACAAATAATAAACTTTAATGAGCCTGTTACACTGCTAAACTTATTCAATCTTCTTGAAGGCCTCTCTGGGTGGATCATCCTGCAGTTCGTCTATCTTGATTTTCTTAATGTACTTGCGCAGCTTTGTCTTGCGCTTGATCAGCTCGTGCTTCAGTGGTTCTTTTCCCTCAACAGGCTCCTCCTTGTACCTTGCATATGGGCGCTCCTTCATCTTGGTAATGGCATCCTCCAGCTTGAGGCCAGTGAGGCCAAGCTCCTCATAGTACAGGCGGTACTTATCACAGAATTTCAAGTGTCCCTTTTTGAAGGCGGCAGTCTTAGTCGAGGGATGCTGTCAAAGATTACCATTAGCACAGGCCGTGTCGGGATATAAGCACGCTAAAGACATACCCTGGAGTCAATGGCCCTGGCGCATCCTCTGTGAAAGTTGTGCAGATGACGCAGAAACGGCTCGTTGGGCTTGAGTCCCTCCTCCAGACTCAACTGCATGATCTCATTGATATAGGCAAAGGATTTATTGGCGCAGCCCTGTCGTAGCATAGCGCCCAAAATGGGCATATTCATCTTAATGCCTGCCACCTGCATCTGCTGCATCAGCTCCCTGGCTTCCTCTTGCGTGCGGCAACCCAGAGCGAGGACTCCGTAGGTGACAATATCTGGATGCAGACCCGCCGTCCGAATCATGGCAAGCACCTCTCGGGCACTCTCGTAATCGAAGCGCATTGATCGCTTTTTGATCAATATGTTGAAGAAGTCGATGTCTGCCTTGAGTCCGATCTTGCGGACGAAAGTGAGCAGCTGCTTCTCCGCAGTGTTGGTGGGAGGGATAACCTCCAGCATGGTGGTGAATGTCTCAATGTCTGGCGTGATTTTATGCTCTTTCATAAGGTCCAGAAAGCCTGTCAGACCGCCGAGGAGGAGAAACCGCTCATGAGGGCGTGACACCTCCTCCAAGGCCACCAAACTTCCTAGATGAGGTCGCGGCAGCAGGAGATTCGGCATTTCCAGCTCGCTAGATGTCGTGACCATCTCTATTTGGGCAGGAAGCGATGAGGAAATTGAAGATATACTGGGAAGATTATCTTTATCGCCATTGTCCAAGCGAAGAGCCGGCTTCTGCCTAGCTGCTGCGGGAGCTATCTGATCGAGGACCTCCCGCATCGATTCCAAATCTCCAAAGCTGCAGTCCCTCACACATCTGAGCATCGTAGTAAAGCTGTAGTAGTCCGGGCTGATCCCACTTTGCAGCATTTTGTGCCAGGTGAGGAGAGCGTGCCTGAAGCCGTGCTCCGAGTTGCTGGCGCAGGCCTGTAGCAGGAAATTGAACGTCTCGGCATTCATGTCAAGCTTCCGCTCCATCATCTCGTCCGCCAGAAGATAGGCGGTGTCCACATCCCCGCATCTACCGTAGGCCTTGATCATAGCATTGTAGTTCTTTACGTTAGGCTCATAACCCTTCTCCAGCATGTTCTCCCTGACTATCTGGGCTTTGGCCAACCCATCGCTGATGGAGGGAGCATTGGCGCAGGCGTTGAAAAGAGAGGTGTAGGTGCCGCCAGTTACCTGAAGGCCCCGCTGCCGCATCTTCGTGTACAGGGCGAAGGCCTTGCGGGTGTATCCTGCCTTTGCGCATCCGCTGATCAGCAGGTTGTATATGTACTTGTCCGGCTTGGCGCGATCCTCGCGCAACATCCGCTGCTCCAGCACGGCGATGGCATCATTTAGTCGGTTTGCTTTCAGATGATCCTTGATCTGGCGAGCGTATTCTACGGCCTGCAGTTTTCTTGCGTGCCTCGTAGGTCTGCTAATATATGCCTCCTCCTCGACGTCTCCAGGATCTTCAACTTGACTTTCGTCAACTTTGGCATCACCAAAGGTGTCCGGATCACCAAAGTTCAGAACTTTCTCGGCTGTCTTTTCCTTTGACTGTTTTTCTTTCCTCCGTTTGATGTGCTGTTTCGGTGCTTCTAATGGAAGTTCCTCCAATACTTCTTCCTGCAATGGATTGTGGGTTCTGTTTGCTTCCCGTTTGGTCTGCAGGCCGGCTTCTTGGTCTGTTATCCGCACATGCAGCAAGCGATTTGGTCCGCAAGTCCAGGCGGGAGACACCGAGATGCGGCTGAAGTTATATCCATTAATACCACTCCTGGTGGCGTTTAATTGCATGCCACGCATATGCGTGGCCAAGGAGCGGCTGAGCAACCGCAGTGCCATTGAATCTTCTGCAACTTTATGTGATTTTTATGTAATTAAAAAACCAATTCAAACGTGCTAGCCGCGATGTAAATAAAGAACCATCTGCTGGGTGAGGTTGCCACCTTTTTCAAAATGCCATTCGCGCTAACGAGCAAATATATTCACACAGAAACGTACACAACGTCATTCCTCGTACCCAATCTGACCTGGTTTTAGCTTAAATTAGTGAAAATTAAATAAATTAAACATGAGCATCACCGTGGACCCCCGCCGCAAGGAGAAGATCAACCGCTACAAGGCGCCCAAGAACCAGGGTCAGAGCGGCGGCGCCAACGAGGACATGATGCCGGATTACATGAACATTCTAGGCATGATTTTCTCAATGTGCGGCCTTATGATGAAGGTATAAAGATTCCACCTGCTTTATGGCTTACATATGGATATCTAATCTTTGAATGTTTCTCCCTTAGCTCAAGTGGTGTGCCTGGTTCGCGCTCTACTGTTCCTGCATTAGCTTCGCCAGCTCGCGAGCCAGTGACGACGCCAAGCAAGTGCTCTCCTCCTTCATGCTGAGCGTTAGCGCTGTGGTGATGTCCTATCTGCAGAATCCGGCTGCGATGACACCGCCCTGGGCTTCCTAGCATTCCCAGGACTCCCAGCTTTCCACGTGGCAGTGATTATGCATTTCCACTGTAGTGTAGATGAATGTGCATGCTTTATTACGATCCGAAAAGGGGAGAAGGATAAAGAGACTATGAATTCAGGCGACTGGCGCAAAATAATCAATGAGTTTTGGAGGCGTGGATGTGGAGGTAGTACAATTTAGCTACTGCGGGCTCGGGATCTCCGCGCACGGCGACTGGGCGACGGTGAGTCAGTGTATCAGTGCGACTGTGGCTAGGTGGTGAGCAGGTAGTAGGCAAACAGCATGAAAGCCACAATGTAGACGGTGCCGACGATCAGGACGTATTAAATCTCCCCGAACCTGCTGTGGCCGGTGGCCTGGGCGTGCTCCTGGGCCTGTGCCTGCCCCACCAGCCTGACATCGCACTGCATGCAGCGCACCGTAAACTTGTCCACGTTGGTGTACTGACGCGACGACTTGGCCTCGTTAGCCAGCTGCTCCGCTTGTTGGTATACGCCCATCTCCTCTACGGGAAAGATGGTGGCAGGGGCGGCACTCTGGGCCGTTTCCATGTACAGCGGGTCGTAGTGGATGCCGTCGAACAGCAGGAAGACACGCAGTCCAAAGTTCTTGTCCTCGCCGAAGCGGTTGATGATCGCATTTTGGATGTCCACTACGTCGATCTCGATGCCGTAATAGTTGGACAGAATGGCCACCTCAATGGCGCCGCCCCAAGAGTCAGCCTTCTGGATCCACGAGCAGTACTCAGCATTGGACTTTCCCAGCACGGCATCGTTGTACTCCTGCGGGTTGGCAGCCACCTCCTGGGCTATGATGTGACGCATCATTTCACTGCCCTCGTTGTCCACCTTGCCATTGAGCACGAACCGAATGCTAGTGAACAGGCATGAATTATCCGCCGGCACCACCTTCTTCAATAAGATGCCGTTGAAGTCGCCGTTCGGTCCGCTTTCCGTGGGTGCTATTGGGAGCTGCGGCTGCGAGGCATTGCCGCCAGCGGCTGCTGCCTCCAGATGTTGCTGTTGAGCATCCTCTTCGGCCTGAAGACGACGCGCCAGCGCCTCGTCGTCCTCCAGGGTGGCAAAGGCAGATGGTGCGGCTGCTGGAGCGGCCTTCTCTTCCACAATCAAGGTTTCTCCGCTGTTGATGCCGACGGTCTTAAGGTCGCGCTGCTCCTGCTGCTGCGAGAGGTCCAGGGGCTTGGGCGGATAGCCAACCAGGACGTGGAGCTGAGGCGGCTGGATTGCGGTGGCAGTGGCTATTTTCCGCTTCAGTTCCCCGAGCGTCGTATTTTCGTTCAGGTCTTTGACAATGAATTGACCTTTTTTCGATTTGAGTTTCAAACTGAACGACCCAGTCATTATTCCGTAAGGGGTGCTCCTTCTGGTTGACGTATATATCTGTTTGGGCGGGTGTGTCTTTGTGTATATGGGTTGACTTCGAATTTTGGACTCCTTATTGCTTTTATATTGCTAAGTTATATTGTCTAATTTGGTTATAAGCAACTAGAGATGACAAAATATATGTATATCGGTATATTTTGAATGAATATTTTCATAACGATACTATTGTTGAAAAAAGTGGCAACACATCACATCGAAGAGACATTTTTACACTACAAGCATATGTATGTAAAATGTAAAATAAAACAAAGAAGACAACTAGCTTCGGAAAGTCCAAGTTTATATACCCTTGTGCAATTGATTCATAGGATAAAATTGCAAATCGATCATAACGAAGCTTTAAATATTCGCATTCTTGAATCGATAATTTTCAATATTTTTTTATGAACATTTTTTCAAAAAATTAAAGTTTAATAAACTCATAACTTTGTCAAAAATGCATTAATGTTGGTTCGGAAAGCTATCCTATGTTAGTTTTTATTAGGTTAATGAATCTGCATACTTAATTTAAAATTTTTAAGGATTAAAATTTTATCAAATTTTGCACAATTTTAAAATATTGAAAAATTGATAAAAATTTTAATTTTTTTAAATGTTCAGTACGCAGATTTGTTAACCTAATGAAAACTAGCGCAGAATTGTTTTCCGAATTGAAATTAATGAATTTTTGCCTTTCTTAAGATCGTTATGATGTTATTTTCCTCAAGTTTGCTCCCTTATTGTTAATATTAATATTAAAAATTGGCTGTTAAATATGTTCACTATTGATAAAGTAGAATTGAATTGTAAAGTCCTGAAAGCCTAAGTCCTAAGTCCGCTTAGTTTCTTATTTCTAAGAACCATTATTATCAAATGCAATCGCTTAATGCATGAAACCAAATTAAAAGTTATAAAAAACCAAATTAGTTGCTAAATTATATATAACCTAAACTTCTTCCTTAAAATTCTTATTGAAATGAATTTGGTAACGCCAATACCCCCCCTCGAATAGGTTTTTCGACGCCCATGCACAGGTGTGAATTCAATTGTTATTAGCTGATCTCGGCGTTAAGGCCAATGTCAAGCCGCTAATTAATATTTAGCAGAGAATCCGCTCGCACATAATGGCCTACTCAAATAGAACTAAGAACCGAGGAAACGCCGATTAGCAAAAAGAGGCGAAGATGCCGGGGAAACCGCATGTCAACAAATTGCCCAAACATTATGCTCGAGTCCCGGACAAATGAAACCACAAAAATGGTAGCAGAAGCGCCAAAAAAATTGACTCTCAGGCGCAACAGTTTGTCTGGCTTTTGTTATCGCTATTGCTCCACATGCGTGGCGGGCCAAAATCACATTTAATAGTCCCAAACAGATTGATTGCCCGCTCCTCGCACCGCTCTGAATCACCGAATCTTGTGCCGGCGTTTTTCATTTTCTTTTCATTTTGTTTTTGTTTTTGTTTTAATTTCTGTGAAAGACGAGCGGTCTGCCGGCCGAGCGTCGCAGGCCGGTGGACTGGCATATAAATAGACGGGTCGGCGGGGTCTGGTGTTCAGTGCTAGCAAGTCCGTCAACGCGCAGTGCGAGATCATCGATCAAATCGAAGCCAACCGAAGCCCAGTCAACATGAAATTCTTGCTTCTGGTGCGTCTCTACAAGCCAAAGGACTAAAAAGCGACTTTAACTCACCCGTGATCCCTTTTTTGTTGTTTTACAGAGTGTGTTCCTCTGCCTGGCTGTGTGCTTCATGGTCACCAGTGCTGCTCCCCGAGAGGAGGCCGTGCCCGAGGGTCTTGAAGGTCCTGGCAGCGAGTCCGTCAACCCCTCCGACGACCAGTCCTTCCTGCTCAAGCTGAAGCTGCTGAAGAAGCTCCTGTTCTTGGGCTAAGTGCGCACTCACATCTCCCATCATTGGATTTTTAGTTTAACTATGTGTTTAGGTCTTTAAGAAGAAGAGAAGGAAGAAAAAAGAAATCAAATAAAAATATTTTGTATTTGGTAACAGAAATTTACTTTGTAAAGTTCGTTTCCTGAGTCTTTTGTTTGGCAACGCGAGAGCTATTTTTGTCTTACGGAAGAAATCGAAAGCAAACTTAACACCTTTACAGGTTACAGGTTACAGTTGAAATTTGAAATCAATACAGCTTCATATAGATATCGAATATTACGTTGACTTTAAAAATCTCTTGATTTTATTTTACAGAAAGAATAATTAAGTTTTCTCTGAGAATTAAACTAAAAGAAAAATGGTACGTGACTGAAAAACGAGTTTGTTTCCTAAGTCTTTTGTTTTTGACAAGCTAGACATTTTGGGAGTCGGTTAAAAGGGCTCAAATATCACCTGAACTTTAAGATTTAAACAAATTTTTAACAAAAATTCTTGAAGTTCACTTATTTCCTTAGGAAACAATTGTCAACTTAATTCAAGTCCATTTCATAACAAGGTTTACTTAAGCAAAACTATGGTGTACAGCCAATAAAGCGTTGATAACAATTTTATTCTAAACATACATATTTATTATAACTTACTTTATATGATATTTTAAATTCATATTCGGTTTATACACCTTTACGAGAATCAATTAAAGCAATCAATGAATGAACACATTGCTAAAAAGCGTGGCTATAAATCTCGATGCCCCTTAATGGAACACAATTAGCACATCGCAGACTCTTTATTTATGTAGGACAGGGTATTGGGAAATACTTACCAGTAAGGAGGATTCCGCTCGCTTTTCACACTCACTAAGAGACCACAAACAAGTTTCCCGCCGAGATCTAAATAAACAAAAACTCGACACGCCGCCGCTAATCATTAGCTCCTTTTCGGTCACAGACGGAGATCCCCCGGACCGATGACATAAGAAAGTCGTCTCGCACGAGCCTTTTTGTTGTATGAAAATTACATGTGTTTTTTATTTATTTTACGATTACGTGGGCTTCACTCGTCTGTATGGATGTATGTGCGTGGTGTGTGTGATTATGGCATTTTCTAGGTTTTCTGTCAAACTGCTGAAATATTGAATGCTGGTAGGGTTCCCAATTGGTTGGACTAGAATCTGAGCTGGGCTTAGCGGGCAAAGGGTGGGGCTATGCCTCCTAACCCAGGAGCTTCTTCAGCTTGAGCAGCTTCTTTAGCTTGAAGATCGCCTGCGGATCCTGGGGACGCTGGACTTCGTCGAAGGCCGGCTGATAGATATTATCCCCGATCAGGGACTCATCCACGGGCACTGCAGATACCAGGACGATGGCCAACAGGCACACGAACAGGGTCTGTAAAAATAAAATGAGATTAATAGAATTAGTATTGTGTCTAAGAAGCACGTCTTTCCTCAGACGTTATCCTGATCAGAAACGTACAGAATTTGTTTTTCAGCAGATTTATTTAATTTTAACTTTAAACTATATGAATTTGCTGGATTTTACTTTTACAAAACTCTCATATTTGCCTTTCAAAAGGGTTTATTTTATTTATCTGTTTTTAAGGAAGTTACTCATATCTAAGGAGTATTATCACCTTTAATAAATAATTTATTATTTCAAATAATAGTAAGATATTAAAAATAGATTAATAATTCTTTAAGAAAATATATTTTTGTTTGGGATTTCTATCTTTGTATATCCTCAGTTTTCCCTTCAATAATTTTTCAATTAATCCTGTTCAAGTGTAGTAATCCTTGACGATATTCAAAGACTTACCAGAGCTAGGTACTTCATGATTACTTCTCGTGGTAGATGTCACACTGATTAATCCAAAAATCGACTGCACATCGCTCCACCTGTGATCAGGGCCTTTTATAGCCGGACTTAAGGTGGCCATCGATGATAATGCCATATGTAAACTGCAGTCTGCAGCAGACATAAACAAACAGACGATACATATAAACAAAAGACCGTCGCATATATAAATAAAACGGCGAACAGAAGGAAATATCAACTCAAAAACTGAAAACTGAAACTGGCCAAAGCCGGAGTCGAGGGGCAGCTGGCGGGTGTGTCTCGGAACCGTGCAAATCAGGTAGTTTTAAGGCGACCGAAGCCAAGTCGCCCTGTTTACTTTGCTTTTGGTGGCATCTTCTGTTTGCTGGGGCTAAGCCACTGAAGAAGTTGATCGCTGATTAAATAATAATCGCACTCGGTAAATGAAAACAAGGCTCGAATGAAGGTCACCGCGAATGCGGTCACCAGAGCAGTGTTTGTCCGCAATTAGGAGGAGGAGATTGTCGTCATAGGAAGAAGTTTGCTCACTAATTCCCAATAACTACGGTTCAAGAACGTCCTCAGACGCACCGCTTAAACACTCACACTGATCGATCAATGGTCGGGCCAATTAAATAAATTATCACTCGAGAATGAGGGTGTATATCGAGATCCATAAATATTTGGCACTTTTGATAGCCGTCAAGCCTAAAGAGTCGACCACTGTGTCAATAAAATTGAAGCTAAATGATGGAACCATTTTGGGCTGGGCTCCAGCACAAAAACCCAACTGAGACTGGCACGGAGGCCAGGCGATATTGCCCAGTCATCGTGGAAGTAGCCGCAGTGGACTGTGATCCATGGGTTCAGAAAACCGGAAACATTCGCCCCGCTCTAGATATGTAAATCTGCGGACTTTCGAGAATGCCAGCCATCACAATGTCACCGCAAGATAAAAAATTCCACAGATTGTACTCGTAAGCTAATAGGTTGTTTATGGATAAATCAAAGCAGAGTTCAGAGCTGTAACAATGCAAGAGATAAGCATGAATGGAATATCTTTGAGCTGATATGTTTCAAGTTTTTATATGCTTCCCATGAACCTGAGAGCCTCTCAATTAACTTGTTAGGGCGTGCCTCTGGCCAAGTGTGAGATGTCTCAATCTTGGGGAATCTCTTGTAGATGGCCATAAATTGAGTTTTGCACACTGAACCCGACAAACGAAAGGCGGTATGAAGTGTCGGCAATTGTGAAATTAGTTTGGGGTTGACATAAATATATGCGAAATGTGTGGGAACTGAAAGGGTGGGGTTCATAAAGGTTTTGGTACATAATTAAAATTGTTAAAAATTAAAAACAAAGTTTGATTCAAACTAGAAAGGAAAATAACTTCGGGTAGCGTCTTGCACTCTAGCAGTTTGCACTTGGATTATAGAATCGTATCGGAAATCGATCATAACAAAGCTTAAAGTATTCACATTCTTTGAATCGTATGAGCACCTTTTTTACAAAATCAAAGTTTAAAAAACACATAACTAAGCCAAAAGTTCATTAATTTCCATCCGGAAAACTTTCCTATGCTAGTTTTTTTTTTGTATTAATAAATTTGCGTGCTGAATTCATATTTTTAAAAAAATCTCTGCTCATAAATCACTTCCTCTTACTTTTCGTTTTAGGACAAACAGGGTTAAGTTAAAATAATTACACCTACGTATATTTGTCATTATATTTTTAAATAATAATTATTATTGTTATTCGTAATCACTGGACGTTTTATAGTCATCATCACTTGGATAAGTAACCTCTGAACTAGGTTCTTTCTTTTCCTCCTCATCTTTATTGTTAGGCTCCTTCTTTTCCTGCTCTTCTTCATTGTTTGGCTCCTTATTTTTTTCACTACTATCAAAATCAATGGATGGTTCCTTATAGCCCGGTGGTGTCCTCAAGGCAAACTTAATTCGGGTAGTCACCAGTTTCATCACTTCCTCGTACACCTGAATCAGCTCGAGGAGCACCATATACCGGCCATCGGGGACTCGGAAAGGAATCAGGCTGACATCGACGGTGCTATTCGCCACATAGTAAAAGCCGGGCACGAAGGGACACGAAACGACAAATGTGGAGGGCAGCAGGCTTTCGCCGGGGATCTCCTGCACGGTCATGTTGCGCAGCGAATCGAGGAGCTTGCACACATCCATATTCCTGAAGCGAACGAGATCGACCTGGTCGGAGCCACCAAATTGATCGGACAGCTTCCGCACGAAAATGTGCAGGAGCAGTTTGCCGGGAAAGGGCACTTCCACGGTTAGATTGAAGTTAATTTCCTCAAAGCGAACAATGTCGTAGGCGAGATGGATGTCCTCGGGCACAAAGGACTTTGAGTAGAACTCCTCGATTTGCAGTTTTAGCTGGATAATAAAGCTGGCATATGTAGAAATTGCGTCTTGGGTTTATAGAAACAACTCACGCCGTAAACACCTGATAGATATATCAACAATATCGGAGTTTGCAGGGGCCACATTGTTCAGGGCTTGGCTCAATTCAGAGCTAACTGCTCGACATTTGCCGACATTTGGCAACTGGGAAATTGGCCTCATTACGCATCTGGTTAGTCAGGCCACGTTAACTGGGCTAATGACGCTCGATTCTTATCGATCAGTGCCCTAACAATGTGAGCATACTCCATGAGCTCACGGGTCGTATGCGTAATGTGGGTGTTCAGTGTGTGCTCACACGGCGTATACTTAACGAAAACAAGTGCCAAGCGTTGAATATATTCGCTGACATTTGCCACGAGTAAATCAGGTTTACGATTAGTATTTACACGCCACAAATCGCTACGAGAGATACAGACATAATATGTACGCCTCTAACGACGCATTTATGGAGACGATAAAGACGGAACCCGGGCCCAGTTGCAAATTCATCGGTCGTCAGTGGCCAACTGATGAACTTGAACCAAAAAAGAGCCCCAACAAATAACAAAAAAAAATATAAAGATATGACTGGCAGAGACTGCAAAAGTTTACCATGTAAACGGACATAAATTGTGCCGCCGGAAAGCGAGGCGAACAAAAGTCTCGGATAAATCATACCAAACGGAATATATGTATGCCAGTGGACCATAAATTTGAGCATTTTTATTGCAATTTGCTTGTTTGTACCAAAAAACAAGTGCAAACAATGGCCACAATAACAGCGATGGCAAACAAATGCTGCCTTAAGCCGCAAACTACAGTGAAAGTGACGTAATGCGATGGCCAGACCCGCCACCAGCAACGGCAACAACAACTGCGGGAAAAATATATATAAAAGCATTAAAAAGCGACAACAAAGTATGGAGTGCGGAGCAGAAAAGCCAACTGAGCTGAAAAAAATGTCAATGTCTTTTACAAGGCGAGAATGGCGAAGAAGCAGCAGGAGCATCACCACCAGCAGCTGACCAAAGGGTCACGGGGTGGTCAATAGGGGAGGCCGGTGCTTAAGGGCGGTGGTGTATACACAATGGATAAAGGACAAACAACAGCGGGCACTGCAAGTGTAAACATTGTTTGCATGTCCAGGACCTTGGCGATGGCTTTGCTACGCAGACCGACTATCGACAGAAATGCCTAGCCTCTAATTTATTCTATTATAACTAATATGAGGTGTCAAAAAATGTAGTCTAGAGTTAGTCATTGCCTGTAAATTGTTGCTTATAGTGTTTTTATGAGATCTAAGAGGTTCTTTAAACTCTAATTTTCCCTAAATAAGCTCAAAGACTTCTAGTTTTTGCATGGCATTTTCAAGTCATAGGTTTAGAGTGTTTTTCGCAGACAAGATCATCAAGACAAGCCGTGTTTGATGATCGTCTTTGAACGTAACTAAAGGCTTTTCTTAGATTAAGGGACAGAAAAATCATAAATAAATGTGAGAGGTATTCCAAGAGGGGCTTGAATTGAAATCGCTTACAATACGTTTCTTAATAGATATTTTCATCAATAAAAGAATTTTCAAATTATGCAGTTAAGTCTACTAAAAACTTAAATACTATACTCTATCTTAAATAATATTTTCTCTATTTTCCCTAAATACAAACTCCGTTCACGATCCCATCTCTGGCAGCTGTGGTTTTCGCGCAACATAACAAAAAATTCACATGCATCGGATGTCGGCTTACATTTTATTTACTCCGCTGTTTCTTCGGTTTCTTCGCTCTGCGTATATTTTATGCGTCCAGCGTTGGATGTTTTTATCGCCTGCATTTACAATTCAATGTCACGCCGGGCATTGTTTTTGCAGCAATTTGTTGTTACCTCCGAAACAAAAAAACAAACCAGAAGATACAAGAGAAGAGGCTGCACCAGAAGATGCACATGATCGGAGATCGAACTGGTTGCTCCGGCCACTCCTCCATTGATATTTATGGGCAATACACATACACCAGGCCAAGAAATGCAGCTTCGCTGAAAAATCAAGTGTGCAACGCGACCTTGAGCCCTAAACTCCAGCCTAAACTTCAACTTCAACTCGAAGCTGGACCTGCAATTGCCGCTGGTCGCGTCTTATGTATTATTTATGTATGCTCGTCAAGTTTTATGAACCTGCTGCCCAGATAATAATTGTTATTAAGCCACATAAGTCGCGCAGAGAGACGGCGGGGCGATATCATTAACAGTCTAGGCCAGATCCATCTGGATATTACATACGAGTCTGTGTAAACGATGGGCGCTACTCTGTCTACAGTTTCCGCTTCGTTTTCAGCAGTTATCAAGCTTCATCGAAGCTACGTGACTTTGTTAATATTATTATCTTATTATAAAGCTTAACCGCAAGTACTTATAATCTTTGTTACAGGACAGGCCTCTTATAATAAGCAAAAAAGTGTTTGAAGTGCTTAAAACCTACGAAGACAAAAGTTCTCTTATAAAGA
Source organism: Drosophila bunnanda (assembly GCA_035046265.1). NCBI lineage: Eukaryota > Metazoa > Arthropoda > Insecta > Diptera > Drosophilidae > Drosophila > Drosophila bunnanda. Next base: position 15,665,488 of record JAWNOB010000075.1, read on the forward strand.
AACGAACCTTTTCGATATTTGTAAAGATCATGAGCAATCTTTTTTTCAAAACCCCAGATGATGCATACTTGCAAGAAGACTTTGTTAAGAATGCTTAGCATAGGTTAACATTGGCCTGAGCTATGAAAATAGCTTCTTAGAGTAAAAATAAAATAAAAAATAAATAGTAAAAAATAGTAAACCATCTCAGGCGGGTCGATAGTTTAGTAATAAAACTAAGCTGCCGCGAGGCCATTAAGCATTGCAATCTAAGTTCGCCACAGTAGTTGCAGGCTAATCGGCATTAAAATGCCCTCGGGGTTCGGGGCACATTTTATTGGCAAGGTGAGGCTAGGCTCACCGAGGGATGTTACACAAGTTTTCCTGGGACCTAAGATCGTCTCAGCACATACAACTGACTCCAACCCCTGGAGCCGTTGATGATGAGTGAAGAATCTGGGTTTATGTATTTACTTCCACATTGGACAAAACACTCAGGTAATGGTAATGGTAATGGTTATGGAATTTTTGTAGTTTTCGCGCCTGGCCGATTGATTCCGGAGATCAATGCCAAGTTCTGTAATTAAAGACAAAACTCTATAGGAATCCAAATGGGTGTTCTTTTGCTTTGTGGATTTAGCACTTGGGATTTTTGTTTTCACGGCGTTTCGCGTACACTCCGGTGGCAGCAACAACTACTATATATATTGTGGCAAAGTGGATCTATAGATAAAATGCAAATTCCCGTTAATTGAATGCCAAACAAAAGCGCAGTGGCAGCCGCAACATCGAGGGGGTGCCAGGGGGATGCCAGGGGGATGCCGACTACCGCAGCGGGGTGAGTGTTTGAAAAATCAATTAGCAGCATAAAATGCTTTTTGGGCTTTAAAGCCGTACCTGGGTTAGTTTCTGTAACCGTGGCTTCTTCTCCACTTCACTCTCTCCGCTCTCCCTGGGTCTCTTTTCTCCCGCTAAAAGAGAACAAATCCCAGTTCTGCAAAAAGGGAGAGGAAAAGCATGGGAAAAGCATAGGAAAAGCAGTGGAAAAACCGCAGCTGCTGCTTTAAATTTATGCCAACGCGGCATTAGAAGCATGGCTTGCGGTTAAATGGGCAGGGGGGAGCCCTGAATTTAGGGGGAATGAGCATAGAGCAGGGGGATTTTCCAGCCATATTGGCTAGGTATTGGTAACACACATAGTTTCATGAAAAAATAGAATCTCTATTTTTGGAAAATTTACATGAAAACTTAGTTCAACTAAAATTTAGAATTTGCAAGAAGTGATCAGAAATTATTTACCTAAGTTCTTGGGTATAAAAAAAGTTGATATCTTAAATTACAAATTAGTTCTTTGTTTCAAAACATGAAAAGTAAAACCATTTACTTTATTTGTAAATAATTACTCTTGGAAAATGTAGACTTTAGTTTAATAAGATATAGTTTCAATAAAATGAATAGTATATGCATTCAGCAGTCTTAGGTTTTCTCTTGATGAAAATGAATATATATAAATTAACTCTTGGTTATAGTTTTAATTTTTTTGTTGGCTTAGAGATCATGTTAGCTATTCAAAACTATCGAAACTGGTAAAGTTCTAATTTTCTGCAGTGTACATGTGTGTAACAGAATGCAAGAAATCAAGGCTTTAGTTTCGGCGGTCGCAACGAAAAATGGCGGAGCGCTTTATGAATATTTATAACACAATGGAGCATGAAAAAGTTGGGTTTTTTTGGGGAAGGGGAAGGCAGGGGGAGGGGGCAGCTGACCCAAAGGGGGTGGCATGAATACATGAATGAAAGTAACCATTGAGGTTCAAGCGTCTGTTATCGATACCGATTGACAGGGATGGGTCCACGGAGGAGCATCAAAATGTCATAAAAAAGGAGACGAAACGGTTGTAGAATTTGGGATTTAGGAAATGTTTTCTAAATGATTTTATATAAAATTAGTTGAACACTTTACTGTTATTTCTACCACAGGTTAACAATGCAATTTTATCATAATACTTTATTCGGGAAAATGGTAAAATGTCACTAAAACCTTTCCTTTTTTTTTGATATCTCCACAACGCCCCTGTTTTCCTGCAGCTTTTTCGGAAAACCCAATTGAAAGTCCGCTCGACTTACAATGCAAACGAGAAAGCCAAAGGAGCAGAAGGAGAATCTCCGCAGACCCACTTCCTGTGCACTTCATCCTCGCATTTAGATTGGCAATAAATTAATACTTGAACATGGAAAGTTGCGCCATTAGAGGGGATGCCAGCTAGTGACACACATTCGGGAGATATTTAATTTGGCTAAAATGCCAATCGAAGCTCCCCTTCGAGTCCCTCGCAACCCGCTCTAAGCATTTCCACAAGAACTCTACGGATATTGCGCATACGCAGGGTGGGCGGTGACAATAATAAGCGAGCTCATTGAAAAGAAATTTACAGCAAAAGTTTAAATTAAAAATTGTGCAAAAATTCGACACGTAAAAAAGGCGAGTGGGAAAACCTATTCAAATATTGATTGCAGAGAAAAGGGGAATCCCCCGGCAGTGAGCACGTGCTGGCGCCATCTAGTGGTCGCTGCATGCAAATTGCCAAATCAGTGCGTGACTTGTAAAATTCGAACAAAAAAATCTGCGGACAAAAAATGCAAAGCAAACTGTTAGTTATGACAAAGCCAAGTTAACTAGCGGTTATTTAGGTTTCTTTCATTTTTTTTCCCGCCGTCGGAAAATGTTTAACTGGCACGCACGTGTAACGCCCCCCACAATGGCCGGTGAAGAGGAGGTGGCCCAATCTTTAAGCGCCACTCAATTACCGAGTTTACAGAATGCCCCGGCGGCTAATGGTCAGCTCATTTGCCACGCCGCCCCCGCCCCGAACCCATTCATGGGTCTCTCCTTTAATGGCCCTCGAGCAACTCTTGTCTTCAGACCAGCTCCCCCCGTGGGCCCTTGTGTGCTCCGTGCTGCTTAACTGCTACCTTTTTGCCGCCAATTTGAGCAGCAACTGTCAAAGTCAAAGACTAACAAGGGAGCATATACAAAGTCATAGTCATATGTGCACTATAGTGTGTCCATTCATGACAGCCCTCCGCCCCATATTTTACATTCACCTCACCCCACAAGCAACTTTTACATCGCTTGACTGCGCTTGTCCACTTTGCCATTTTTGTAGCCCAACAACGAAGATGCCTTTTAAATGATATTTTTACAGTCACTGAGAGAAGTTGAAGTCAAGAAAACATATATACATATAAGAGGTGGAGAAGATCACGCCTTAAACTAAATTGGAGTTCTTTTAGAAAATTCGAAGCATAGTAAGGTCAAAGGGAAAATAAGAAGTTCGTAAGTCTAGATTTCATGCTTAAATATTAATGTCCATAATAATATATATATAAATAATGAAAAAGGCATGTACAATGCTATTTTCAAATATTTGATTTCTAAAGAAACACTGAATATAAATATTCTAATTTCCAACCTTGCCTTTTTTCCCAGTGCTAAAATTCAGTAAACATTTTTCCTACAAGTCAAACGCTGTATATCTTGAATTTATATTTTAAGTGCAGAAAGTGGGCCAAACTAACATTTCCATCGATTTCCTTCCGTGCGGGTGTCAAAACTTTTTGGTCAGTTCGTGGAGTTTATAGGTTGGCTTCTTGGCCTGGTCAAGTCGAGGGTACGGGATAAGGGTTTCCATAAAACCTAATCGATTCGGACACTTTACAACATGTTTATCGCAAGTATTTGACCAAAAGAACTATTTCTATCAATTGCTGCAAGAGCAAACAAAAAAGGGGGAAAGTCGCAGCTCAACAAGGAATAAGAAAAGGCAATAGCCCAATGAGAGGGCGGAGTTGAAAGGAAAATATTATGGGCAAGTAGAGCGGAGAATGGAAAGCAGCTTAAGCAGTTTAAGCACCTTATTTGTTGACTGGAATCTGTTATTAGGTTAAGTGCAGATTATTTTCAATTGATGGCTGTCAAAGCAGTTTACATAGCAATTTAATTGTGTGGAAAGAAACAAGTGACTTAATCCCATTCGCCAGGATATGGTATCACTTGAGAGCATTTCCTTTAGTCTTGTTGCAAGAACAAATTCTTTTATTTTCTTCAATTAATGTTTGAGAAAATATTAAAATGGCTTTGAAGCAATTCCCAGTAGTTAATACATATGAAAAAGAAATTTATTTATTGCCCAGAAACGTTGTACCTTTATATATTTCTTCCAGCTCACTGCACTTAGAAAAGAGTCATATTTTTTTGCTGCAACTTTTAGAATCCTTCCGGATCCTTCATCCCATTTCATCTGACCCCAGCTGAACATTTTAGCATTTAAAATTTATGTCAAATTAGCGAGCGCCTCAATGACAAATGCGCGGGCAATAGAAAAGGCCGCGAAGAATGCAATTTTTACAAGCCAGAACCGAGTCGAGCAAACCAACTTCCTTCCTGGAAGCCACTCCAGAGGAGCATCATCCCAGGAACCACCCCTGGCCGCAGGGCAACGGAAATTAGTTCAACGGCACTCACAACGGCGGCAGTTAAACGTCGCCTAAGACTGGAGTGCAAGCAACTCATTCTGGGTTCTCTTAGGGATGTGAAAGCTACATCTTGACGGTCGATAGTATTTAAACAAAATATAAATAGTAAGTAGTAGTAGTAAATAGTATATAGTAGTAGTACGTTAATAATTTATCTAATACTGCATTGAAATAAATCGTCGCCTAAGTCGCAACTCATTCTGTGATCTTTTAGATATGTGATATTATTACACTAAAAGCATTCAAATTTGTTATTAATATAATTCTTCGGGAAACTCAAGTTTATATGCTTTTGAAGTTTGAACTTTCAATTATAGGATCGAATTGAAATTTGATCATAACATAGCTTAAAATATTCCCATTCTTTAATCGATAGTTTTGATTGATTTACAATTAGATCCAGTAATCCAATTGAAAGCTTCAATGGTATTTACACTTCAGCAACTCAAAGTTAGCTTCCTTTCTTAGCAATTTTGTAAGCTTTTGAAATGATATTCAATGATCGATAGGTTTTTAAAATATATATAGATATTTAAAAAAAGATTACTATATATAAGAAGAATTTATAAATATTTTATAGTTATTTCCGAATCACACTGTCCTTTTAAACTTGAGTTCAACCTATCTTATGTGAAATCTTGAAGATATCATTTTATTTTATGATAATTTATCGATCATATTGATAAGTTTGAACTGATATTATGCGATAACTCTTCTCAATTTGAGACCGATAAATCAAATCGTATTTTTCTTGGCCCGTAACATCGCTAGGATCTCTCTAGGAAGCCCCATCTCCTGCCCTAAACTGCAGACACTTGTTTTTTATAGCTGCAAGGCGGCGGTGGCGTGGGAGGCGCGCGGACATTTGAAGATGATGTAGTGCGGACATAAACATAAATAATGGCAATGCGCAGTTATTACTTTTCTTGGTCTTGGTCTTGGTTTGGGTCTTGGTCCCGTCCTGCCTTGTTCGTCGTCCTGCCGTACGTCCTTGGGCTGTGATGCTTACATAAAAATTAAATGTAAGTACGAGGCGGAGATGGAGGATTCTCATCCAACGGCCAGGCAGCCTTTTGCTGGTCTCTATCCTGGTCTTTTAATTGCATTCTGACTGCCGCATCAAATGGCAACCGCTGTCCTAATGGGTTAATTGGGCTTAAGGCAAGGATCCTTCGTCCTTCGAGCCGGGCTCCTTCTTGCAGTTTGCCGCTTGCAGCTTCCAGCTCATCCTGGTGATTTATCTGCGTTGGCAAATTGACAAACGATTCGCGCTTAATGGAAAAGTTACTCATACGCCATGGAGTACGGCGCTGCGCATTATTAATATTCATTTCAGTGCGCATAATTTGCACATACATCAAGGACATGGGAGCAATAAAAGAAAGAAATGGCCATGATTTGGCAAAAGTTGCCCACGATCCTCGCCAGCGGAGAATGCAGATTGCATGTCCTGGCAAACAGGATGCAAGAGCCCCAGTCATGCATTAACAACAGCCCCAGCCCCATCCCTACCAGCAATCCGGGCAAAGAGCTCCAGCCGAAAACATAAACAATAAACAGAGAGCTCAAATGGGCAGCAGCAGGAGCAGGAGCAGCAAGGAGTAACGCACTCCGCTAATGCACCAAAAACTGCATCCACTTCTCTGGGCCATCTCCGTCCCCTGCGCCTCCCCCAGTTACTTAACCATATTTCTCATTGTTGTTGAGACGTTGCAGGTGTTTGCTGAAGCATATCAAAAATATATATACGACGACGACGACTTTGGCCAGGACCCCAAGACGCTGCCTGGATGCGGTAGCTTTTCGGTTGAGCCAAGCCAACTGGCTGTCTGGAAGGGATGGAGATGCCTGGATAGGCAGGATCTGGTTCGGAACCAAGGACAATGGAGATAAATGATGATAATGAGTGCAGGACATAGGTTCCTTTGAAATATAACGAGTATAGCTATTAAGCTGTGGCATTATATCTTTAACAAAAATCTTTTTTATGATAAAAAAGGGCTCTTGGAATTTTTTTAGAAATCTTTAAAATCAATTGAATGCTTAAGAAGTCATAAAAAATGTTAGCATCCGATAAAAAATAATCTTTTAGGCAACTTTAGTTCAAAATATTAATGTGGTCTTAAAAAATTGATCTGAAAATTTCACAAATGAATAAGAAATAAATAATCAATAAAATAAATGAATAATATTAAAATCTCATACTAACTACATGTTTCTTTAAAGATTTCCATAATTAAGAATTTAGGATTGAAGGAATATGTCCTGAAGCTCTTTAGATCAGAAAACAATAATTTTTGTAGACGAATTGTGAGTTCTACAGAATTTTAAAGAACGAAATTCACATGTAATAGATTATAGTCGGTTATATAATAATATTTCTGCTGAACAAAGTCCCCTCTGTAAAATCTACAAGACTTGATATTACATAATCATGATGTTACCATGTTATGTTAAATAAATAAATATAAAAACAAATAAATGGCCTTCCCAGGAACTAGTTCCTTTTAACTCTTTCCACACATCTCCGCAGAGAACTGCAGGTTGCCTAAAAGTAGGCAACATTCTGTGGCACTTGCCATATGCGGCAGAAGAAAGGCCGTCTGCTGCACACTCTTTCAGTCTGCCCCCCCTGCTGCCTCTCCCCTCTCCCCTGCTTGGCTGACTTGCCTTAATTATGAGTTACTTTTGTGCAGGCATTTTCTTAGTTGCCCCTACCTGGCAGCCCCCTGCCTCTTATACGCTTTTCCTACCCCCCTCCCCGTTTGTTGCCCCGTGTGTGCGTTGTTTACTTTTTTGTGCAGCTTAAATCAACTGAGGCGGGGAGGCGGTGGGCGGTGGGTGGTGGGTTGGCAGGAGCAGGGGAGGCAATTGCTTGGGCCCGTGTGTTTGCCTTGAGGCCACAATGCAGCTGGAGGAAGGGGGTCCAAGGAGATTCTTCTGCAACAAAGCAGAAGAGAGTCGCTGGCGGCATTTGCTGCAGCACCAGCAGAGGCACCAAAGGTGCAGCAGAACGGGGACCCAAGTCTGCGGTCGGGTCACCTAGAGAATGGGAGCCTGGCTCCAGGGGGGCGTCAGCTGCTTACGCTGTGTAATTCCGCGTAAAATGCACAAAGGGACAACCCGTTAGGCTGCCTTGAACCGCGGCGCTTCCACCTGCATGACACCTGCCATTGTTCGCAAAAAGTAGACAATAGGGACAGCCACAAGGCGGTGCGGCTCCCGAAGCAGGCGCACTACTCATTGTGCCTGGCCTGAATCCATAATATATATATTTAAAAGGCCTTGCCTTGCCATGATTTATTTTGGCAGTTAAAAATTAACCCAAAAAGTGTCAACATTGCAGAGGCAAACACAAGTGACCTATTTAGTCGCAAGATTGAGCCATCAACAATTAGATAAAGCTAAAGGAGATTTTAATTATTTAACTCTTAATTGGTTGCAAAACAAACTGGGTGCATTTTAAGGAAAGATATATACAGGGAAACCTGATTGCTAAAAAATTAACAAATAAATGAACTGAAATAAATGAAATCATGCCCAGTTTTGAAACTATCGTTGGGGAAGGTATCAATATTTGGGGAGATATTATTAAGTTAATCTGATAACTTTGAGTATACGTGTCACTTTAAATTACAATTAAGTAATGTGATCCATGGCAAACAAAAAGAATTAATTTGAAAATAAATCCAAAGCTTATTCTAGACCTAGGCCTGATTCCTTCTACACCATCTATATATATAATATAATTGTCATTGAAAAGACTTACCGCTGTCATCGGTCATTGGTTAATTCCTTCCAGCGACGAATTGTATTCTTGGAGACTTCAGTTAATGATCATCGAAGTGATCCTGATCATCTAGATCATTCCGTTGGTCAGGGTCGAACATCGAATCACTATCACTACCACAATCACTATCTCTACAGATGTAAACACTGGGACGGCCGAGGATAGACTGAGGGCAGCGGGAAGGGAATGGCCATATTTAAAGTGTCCGAGTAATGAGTAGAACAGAGAGCGCGAGCGGGAGAATAAGAGGTATCTGCAGAGAGAGATAGGGAGAATGAGTTCTCTAGAGATGCACAAAGGGAGAAAGGTAGAGAGTTAGAGTGAGGGAGTGAGGGAGTGAGGGAGTGAGGGAGTGAGGGAGTGAGGGAGTGAGGGAGTGAGGGAGTGAGGGAGTGAGGGAGTGAGGGAGTGAGGGAGTAAGGGAGTTAAAGTGATAGAGAACCAAAGCAATTACTATATTATATTATTACAAGAATGGAATTAATTTATGGAATTAATTAATTCGTTAATTTAATAATAATTATACTTATTATATGTTTAAAATCAGCGAGTTAAGTTTCATTAAATTCACCAATTCATAACATATTAAATTTACTGTTCTACACTAACAGTATTGCATTTGCCTTATATTTAACGATCGGGCCTAAAATATTATTTTTTGGGGTACATTCAAGGTTTTTCAATTATTTTAACTAACCCGATAATGCATTATCTAAAGTTAGCTTGCAAGTGAACAACAATGTAGCAAAAGTTGGCGCCAAAATCATGCCCCGTTTTGAAACTATCGTTGGGGAAGATATCAATATTCGGGAAGAATTTATTAAGTTATTCTGATAGCTTTGAGTATACCCATCACTTTAAATTACAATTAAGTAATGTGGTCCATGGCAATAAATCCAAAGCTTATTCCTTCTACAGCATCTACATATATATTATAATTGTCATTGAAAGACTTACCGCAGTCATTGGCCATTGGTCATTGCTTAATTCCTTCCAACGAAGAGTTGTATTCTTGATGACTTCAGTTAGTGATCATCGAAGTGATCCATATCATCCAGATCATTGCATTGGTCAAGGTCGAATGTCGAATCACTGACACTACCACAATCACTTCCGCTAGAGATGTAAACACTGGGACGGCCGAGGATAGACTGAGGGCAGCGGGAAGGGAATGGCCATATTTAAAGTGTCCAAGTAATGAGTAGAACAGAGAGCGCGAGCGGGAGAATAAGAGGTATCTGCAGAGTTAGGCAGAGAGAGATAGGGAGAATGAGTTCTCTAGAGATGCACAAAGGGAGAAAGGTAGAGAGTGGGAGTGGGATTGGGAGTGTGAGTATGAGAGTGAGAGTGAGAGGGCGTGAGCGCGTGAAAGAGAAAACAAAAGCCATTACAATATTATATTATTACAAGAATGGAATTATTTAATTAATAATAATAATAATAATTAATTAATATACTTATTTATTTAATTTAAACTATATATAGCTAAGTTAAAAATCAGCGAGTTAATGCATATTCATTAAATTCACAAATACTTATTAAATTTATTGTTTTACTTCAACAGTTTTTCATTTTCCTCTACATTTAACGATCGTTTCTATGGCCGCTATATGATATAGTCATCCGACTTTCCATTTTCAATTATATTTCAATATAATCGATATATAATAGTTCCCACATTTGCTGACCAAATTTAAAGTGTCAATAAGAGAGTGTAATAAATTCCATTCAAGCGTTTATTTATTGTCGCAATAATAAAATTACCAGTTGATGGAGCAACAAAACGGTTTTAGTAGTTTTCGCAATTATTTATATAAATTTATTTAAATTAAGCAAACTAAATAGAGCGAGAGTCGATGCTGGAAAAGCACTCACAACAACAATTTTCCATGCAAATAACTCACTTTTAGTTAATTTCCAATTTCCTTTGGAAGTGTTCTAAATTCGATTCAGTTTTATGGGCGTAATGGAGCAGCTGCCCTTCGGTGGGGCAACTCAAACTCCATCTTGGGGTGACCGGAAATGCAACAGGAAATCAGTGTGCAGGGCCAGTAAATGGTGTTTTCCAGCCACGCCCACCGCCTGCCCCGCTGGATTTTCACATGCGGCACGTTTTCCGATTGCACATTTTGCGTTGAATAAACTTTGCCGGCAGTTGCGGCGAATACGTAGGAAAAGCAACCGAAAAGTCAAAATAAGTCAAGCTGGAAATATTCGCCATTCGCCATTTTCCTCTTCCATTTTCCATTTTGCTCGGTGAAAGGCGAAGAACAGGAACAACTCCGGAGGCCATTGTGTTATTACAGTTGCTGCAATTTCAGCGTCGACGTTTTGCTGCTTTAGCAACAATTACAAGAGCCGGGCCCAGAAGAGGAGCCAGCCAGGAACGTGGCCCAGAGGAGGATGGCGGAAAAAATACTCGTACTCCTACTCGTACTCGCTTTGGAGGCAAAGAAAAATAGAGGCACCCTGTTGCACGTTTTTCCGGGAAACTGACAGGCGAAAGAGGGGAAAGTTCGGTAGCTGGGTCGCCGACTTGCCGCCACTCAAGTGAAGCAACAGTCCGCAATCACAACATGCCAGTCCACTCACACAAGAGCACATAGCACCATCACACAAATGGAAGATGCAAGAACACACACAAAGATATTGCACAGATACACTGAGGCGAAAAAGAAAGCAACTACAAGAGGGAAAATCAGTATTTTCCTTAAACCTGAAACTCTACCATTTACAAGAACTATTAAGCTTTAAATCAAGCACAGTTTCATTTGCATTTGTTTTTCTTATTGAGTAATTTCTTGCAGTGTATGAAAAACACACATCTATAGAAGACGCACACACACACACACTCCACGCACATGGACACACTTCACCCACATTTGTCTTCCGGCCATGACAGCGTCAGTAAATTGAAAATGGCGACCAAATGCACAGCGATGGCAAGCGGCAAAGTTTACGAGCAGCGGTAACGTAAGGCGCTGCCACGCCCCCTCTTAGTAGCAGCCGCCCAGCAGGACCTCCCTGTCACTCTCCTTGACTCTCCGGACTGGGAATATCAACAAGGCAACCTTCAGACGGCTAACAGTTTTCCAATTCCCGCTACACAACGCATCTCATTGCTGGCCAAGAGCGATGCGATGGCGATGCGATGGAGATGGCAATGGCACTGGGATGCACATGCAGATGCTCGCCCATTGCCATGTCATGCGGATGTGAGCGGAGCGGAAGCAAGCCAGTCTCGTGTCCACCACGCTGGCTGTTCAGGGTAAGCAGCCAGCGATGGCCTCATTCTGGCGGGGATTAACAGCAATTGTTGATGTGATACTGAATTAATTATGATTAATCTAAGCACTAGATAAGTGCTTTGATTATTATTAAACATTATTCCCTGATCCCTGATCAATCTACAATTTCTTCAAAGATATATAAGCTATACACTTATATTCTATCTATATTTGTTAACTAGCAGAGCACCTCTAAAATGTCCCCATCTGGCTGGAATGTTTGCCTTGCATATCCTTTGGCCTTTTCCCCAGAGCTTGGCCATTGCCTCCTCATCTCCATCCTTTCCTAGTTAATTGTATGCGACCACTCCAGCTCCAGCTCCAGCTCCAGCTGCACTTCAACTTCCACACTCCGCTCTCAAACCCATGACTGCCAGCTGCCAACGGGCGGCAGTTGACATTGATCAGGCCTGACCTTAGCGGGGTCGGGGTTCAGTCCACCGCTCCGGGAAAAGAGCAGCAGCCAGCTGCTGGTCAGTTAATGCGCTTAAAGCGAGACACAAGGGTACCAGGAAGCTCCTGCTCATCATTATGCAGATGGAAACAAGGAAGTTTCCCTCAAGGCATGCAAATGGAATGTGAAAAATGCGCCTACGACAAACGTCTAAAGTGCACAGAGGAAAAAATGTGTCCCATTAAGAATATTAATACAAATATTATCCTAAGGCAACAAAATTGAAAACATTTGAAGTTGATAAGCAAAACTATTTAAATTCAAATAAAGAAATTATAAAACTCAAATCCCAAATGACAGACTTATTTATTTTAGTTAATTTTCCGTAAATTTATAACAAATCTAAAAATTCGATAGACTTTTGTTTGCATTTCTTGTTAAATAAATATTAAATTAAGATTATCTGATTATCTTTATATATTTATCATGGAAAACACTAATAGATATTTAAAATTGAATTGGATCAGATGGGAAATCAATGGAATTCCATTCCATCTACTCCAACTGAGCGGAGTTTCGTTGTGTGTGGTTGGTTCGGGGGCGGGATATGCATGATAATGAGTGGTAGAGTAGTTTCCCCCACTTTTCCTGCGGCCCCGAGTAATTGCGGAAAATGAATTAAAGGCAATTTGCGGCGGAAGAGCGAGTAGCAGGAGGAAGATGCCGGGAAGGATGCCGTAAAAGACGGGGGCACACAACAACGAGCAACGAGATGCCGAGTGAAAGCAAACAACGTAAGCTGCTGCATAGGTGGAAGCAAGGATAAGGACGAGGACGAGCACGAGCACGAGGACGAGGAGGAGGAGGAGCCTTGCCAGTTGCCATAATGATGAGGCAATGTTCCAGGAAGCTGGCAAGTAGCAACACCAACACATTGCCCGGAAACAGGATGAGATCCTTGGGAGCAGGAGCAATCGCAGCATGTAAATGCAAAAGGCAGCTCAGCAAACTGTGGGGGTGTATGTGCGGGAGGTGTGTGTGTGTGTTGAAATTGCATTTAAAAAGCTAAAAGAAAAGCGGATGCAACAATTTGCCATTGTGCAACTGTCAGGTGAAGCAGTCCTTGGGGGCGTGAAGGCACTCTCCTCCCTCTGATTTTCCACCTGCTTTTTTCCTCCTCCCTAGCAGCTCTCCCCACCTGTCGGCATCTGTCTTCATGACTTTCCTCAGGCAATTTAAGCGAATTCCAAAGTCACACAAGGAGCGCCGTCTTAATGGTTTGCTGCCATTGCAAATTCGGGAAGGGAAGTGGTGGAATTTAATGACGGTAACCCGATGCTATAACTATTTATGTACACTCCTTGTGGCTGCCAGAAATCCGTATTTCTGAATGCAAAAGGAAACCGAAATTGTGACAAGAAATTGCCAGTTTTCTCAAAGATTTGGTTTCATTTAAGAAATAGTAGAAAAATTATATAAAATATATATAATGCTGGATTTAATGATTATAAAATTAAAATAGGAATTAAGAAGGTTAAGCAGAAAGGTAGATAAAAATATTTATATTATTTATATTAATCTGGACATATTTTTAATAATTGGAATATTGTTTAAAGTTCCCTTACTTTCACGTTCTGTAAAATCTACTTTTTTACAGTCCATGTATTTTTTTGTTTTTAGCTTTGCGTGAAAAAAACTGTTGTTGAACACTAATTTGATTTTAATTTGTTTACTTTGTCGTATTGTTATGTACGTTTTGTTTGTTGTTCTGTGTTTAATTAAAAATGCATTTGTGAAGCCAGCCTGGGGGAGGTGAGGAGAGCGGATAAAGGGAGATATATGTATATATATATATATATACAGGCAACCGAGCAACACTTCATTATGGCAGCTCTATAAATTACTGCAAAAAATAACTCAATTACAAAAAAAAGAACGCCAATACTTGGCTGGACCCTCGCACCCTGAAAAGCGTAATGGAAAACATGCGCTTTCCGTTTCCGCTTTGCCAGTTGATTTTTGCCAAACAACAAACAAACAGTTGCACAGGCAGCCATATATATTTATGTATTCTTTTTTGTAAACTTTCCACTTCCGCTTCGATTGAGCATTAAATGTGTATAAATTTTCGGCTAAAATAAAGCCGGTCCGAGAGCCAACAACAAAACCTATTAATGTCTAACACATGCACACAGATAACGAATACACGCAGACAGACAATTACAATGGCAAGTCGAATGCAAATAAACAGTAAATTTGCATAATCAATTTGCTTATTGATTCGTATAGTTGAACTATTTTAATTACGTTTGCGACCAACTACGAAAACTGGCCAAATTTGATTCAAAAGGGGCAAGCAAAATTGGTCAAAACCTCACAAAAAAAGAAAGGCAAACATCATTGAAATCATTTCTCGCACTAAAAGTTGACCCTCTTTTTTCGTCAGAATTTGTATTTTGGGCAAATGTTTATCAATGTTTTCTGGCTTTGAATTAATTAAAAAATCAGCAGATTATATATAAATATTTAGGGTTATAGCCATTTAAGTACCCTTCGATGAAAATGCATATGATAATGTAATCTCTATTATGATTTAGTATGTGTAAAATATAAATTACGTGTTGTTCCTAATCGATTCCAGTTAAAAGTGTATATGCTTCGGATTAATATATTAAAAATATTGAAATTTAATAAACTCCATTTTACAGGGCATATAACAAAAACAATTAGCCATATCCGGTGGAGCTGATATCTGTTTCCGCGTATAAAAAATGCGAGCCATACTTTCAGGCATTCGCATAAATTGCCTTTTAATGGACACCGGAGCAAATGGGAATTGAGCGTGCTCGAGCTCGGCGGGCTCTTTATGGCTGGATAAACGCTTAAAATGCTAAAAGCCAATTATTTAACAAGTTTTTTGCGAGTACGCAAAGGTTAAAAGGCAGTAACCGAATCGGATGCCAATGAAGCGAAGGATTTACATATCCCGAGAAAAAAGCAGTACAGAACGGAACGGACTTGTTAAGAGAATGCCTTAGTTGAACCTCTAAATAAATTCTTAAATGAGTTTGGATTTTTCAATAATTCTAGTATGCTTTTTCCGGCTAAGAGGTTGTGCCTTGACTTCTCGGCAGTATCCTTTTCCGGCTGTCATCGTTGAGAGCAAACTCCATCAGCATCATCGTCAAGTCACTGGCCCAATGACAGACGGGACACTTGTCTCGGACCAGGAACCAGAGGCTGAGAGCTGGCACCAGAACTAATGTCCTCCAGCCTAAGCACTCACCTCGTGTCAGAGACACGCTCTCTGCTCTCTGCTGACCAGTGAACCAGTGGACCAGTGGACCAGTGGAGGAGCACTTGGACCGGACAGATCCGAGTTGGCAGTCAATCAAGGGGAGGCGTTAAAATTTGTTTTTCCTTTACCATTTTTTTGTTGGCCGCTCAAAAACGGCGCAGGAAAATTCGTTAAGTGGCTACGAGTGGGGCACAGAACATATGGGGCCGGATGCGGATGCGGATGCTGGGACAGAGTGTCAACCGCAGCGCAAAGTGCAGTGGCAAGTGTTCCCGAACATGAAAAGCTTTCCGCTGCGGCTGCGGTTTTCCTATTCGCTGATTAAATGAAATGAAAAGTTTGCGCGTCCGCAGAGTAATTGGAATTAGCCAGAGACACACGCCGAGTGTCCTGGGCCACAGCCCAGAGTCCTGGCATCCTCCGAAGGCAATCATATCATAAATTGTATGTAAGAGTCGAAACAAAATCGGTGCCAAGCAAAACGATAATTAAATCACTGTGAATGATGCTAGATAAATCTCACTGCTGTTGAATATCCAGCAACTTTTCGGAAGACAAGCCGGCTCCGGCAATAGAGTGCATCATGGTGGCACTTGAAAAACTTTGATTAAAATCCTTTTGAAGTGCAAACAAATAGCGCGAGACAAAAGTATATGCATCTGGTGGGAGGTTGAGGCGGCGCAAGGAGATTTAGCCCGAGACGAGAGTCAATGTGTGTCCGCACTTTTTGAAGGCTAAGCCAAGAGCACACGAACTCCAACATTTGCATTTCGCCCGCTTCTCCTTTGGTATCCAGCAGAGAACGGGGAACGGATGGGTATATCCGATAAGAGGTCAGAAAACTTCTTCTTAATATTTGTATTAATTTTCAGTAGAATTATTGGAAAGAGCTTTGGAAAGTAAAGAAAGACTATACAAGGTGATCTCTCAGAACCATATTGAATGTTGATATCCATCAGCAAAGATGGTTCTGATAAGGACCTTGATCAGATCAAAAATAGGTCACTAGTATACCCAAATTAATAGTTATTCTTTGATTTTTTCTGGCTCAAAGTTGCGTTTTAACATTTTTGTTCAAGTTAATTTTACAAGACCTGAAGGTCCCTCTTCAAAAGTTTCTCAAATTTTCAAATACAGATATATATACAAAAAAGGATTCTTTCAAAATGTTGAACCGCTTTTCCCTGTTCTTTCCTTTTCCAACTCGATTCTAGTCCTGATTCCCTGGGTACTCAATTAGTCGGGATCTTCCTTTGATTTCCTTCCTGCACATCCTTCCTTTTTGCTGTTGCTGCTGTTTTCTGTATTGTTGCCATTGTTGTTGCTGCTGCAGTTACCCGAATAATTTTTTGTTGCTCGCCTTGCTCGCTAAGCTTCACTAAATCCTTCTGTCGCGACAAAACCCAACTTGGCAGGAGCAGCACCAACAACAGCAGCAGCAGCAGCAGGAGCAGGAGCAGGAGCAGGAGCAGCAACAGGAACCGCTGGCCACAGCAGCACTAGCCCGAGCATAAAGGGAACGGGTTCCAAGGGGGAGCATAGCAACAACAGCAACTATTGTGGCACAAACAGCAGCAACAACAGCAGCAACTAGCAACTAGCAGCAACTGAAAACTGCAGCAGAGGTTAGACCAAGTGCAGGGGCGGCGTGAAGCGGGCGTGGCCGGGAGGAGGGGCCGGCTTTGAAGATGGAGAAGAAGAGCAACCATGACGACGCCGCCGACAATGCAATAACTCATGTGCAGTAGTTGTTGCTGCTGAATGTTGGTCATGATGACACTTTGGTTGTTGCTCCCAGCTCAAAATCTCCACCGAAACCCACTGCTGCTCCTGCTCCTGCTCCTCCTCCTCCTCCTTCAGTGTATGCCCGGCGCTTTGTGCTTTGGCAGAAAGTTTTGTTTGATAGTCCCACAATTGCAAAAGTTGGCCACGTTCTTTGTGAGCTGTGAGCTCGGGATCTGGCTTAAATGCATTTTAAGTTGCATCAACTTTAATAAAGCGCCACATGTGAGGCTTGTTTACTGCTGTTTTGGCTCTAGACGGGATGTTGCTGATGCTACTGATGCTGCTGCTGCTGCTGCTGCTGTTACTGTTGCTGCTGCTGCGGTGTTATTGTAGTTAAGTGCACTTGAGAGCGCTTTAAAGTTGGAGGCCAAGCGATAAGGACACGCAACTTGCACTCGATGCGAAGTCATCCCTTGCCGCTCTCCCCCTCCCCTCATGCAGCCTCCAGCACGCTCTTTCCAAAAGATCCACATTCCCTGTGCTGCTTTTGTACACCGTGACGTATGCGCAACGTTGGGTTTCGCTGCCGGTTTATCATACGTATACGCACCGTTGCCGAGACGGTGTGTGTGTGAGCTGGCGAAAGAGTTCCCAAGTCGTCATCGTCATCATCATGATGATGATGCTTCAGCAGCAACTTGAAGGTCGTCTAAGTAAGTTCCCGGAGTCTGTCAAAAAGCATTCTAAAGATTTTTCGGCTCCCAAGGGGTTCAAGAATTTCAGCCTTTCAAGCGACAAAAAAAAGGAAGCGATAAGACTCTTGGGGGAGTTATCATACAAGTTTTTTCCCCTTGGTTTTAGACGGAACAAATAACTCCATGTTGGCACAGAGAGAGTGCAGGGAGTGCAGGAACTGTGGCAGCCAAGAAAGGAAATAAAAAGTATTCTTCTCTGGGAAGATGCTTCAACTAATTTCAAGTCACGGCAGAAGCTTGCTTTTTAAACTAATTTAAATAATACAAATTATTAAAGAACAATAAATAATTATTCAGCGGAGAGGCCCCGACCTTTGTGTACGTCCATCATCGTTGAAATTTCTTTCTTTGAAGAACCCTTTATGCACCATCCATCATGTGTCATTGGACGACAAATGCGTGTGGTTGAGGCTGACTTCGCCCGCAAGTTGAAGAGGTTAAGAATGAAGTATTCCCGCCCCATGTCCTTTCTAACCTGCCCCAAACCCTCCCACCCCTCTCCCCCTTGCAACCATTCAACCTTTCAAGCCATTTCAATGCGTGACACTTGAGGGAAACGGAGGCGAAATGGAGAAGAAGCCTCAGTCGAGTGTCTAAATGTCACGTTTAAATTTATGTTGCAACAACAATAACAATGGCACACACACACACACACTCACACACAGAGGGGGGAGGAAAAACAAGGACCCTCCGAAAAAAAATATGCAGCGTAAACAAAAACAGTTATGACAACAATAGAAACAACAAACAGCCAAGAACTATGACAACTCGACAACAGCAACAGCAACAAATGGCAGCAGCAACAACAATTACTGACACAGCACAGAAGGCGAAATGCTGCCGTGTGTCACCGGTACGGCGGGCGCCAAGGGGTTAAGGGGAGCCCGAATGAGATGCGGGTGCAACTGTCACCAAAACAATGTTAACCAAAATGGCAGAAAAAAACGAGGATCCAATTCTACGGGATGGCTGCGACAAAAAAAAGCATTTCGAGAGAAAGATGAAAACTAACACAAAAAAATGAAAACAAAAAATGATTGGAATACATTAGAAATTGTCTCTATTGTTTTTGGGGTTGATGGGGGCGAGGGGCGACAGGGAAACGCTAGACGAATGCAAATGGAAAAAGAGTTTACAACATCAAGGGGGATGGCATAGAATATGCATCCGGAAAATAAATCCTTTCCATGAGCTTCCAGGAAAAAGGCTAAATTTTTCCCAATTGCTTTTTTGCTAAGAAAGGCAGTTAGAAAAGCAGTAATGTTGATGAGAGTTTCAAGTGATTTGATAATTAAATGGGTTTGGAATTTTAAATTAAAAAAAAAAACCAATTAAGACTCTTAAAACTGTATTTTAAAAATTATAGTGTTGATAAATAAAATAGGTAAACTTAGGTAAGCAATAACTTATTCTTTCTTGACTAAATATTTACCAACTTAAATGTTAACTAACTTAAATATTTACTAACTAACTCATTCGTTACTCAACGTAAAGTCGTACTTGCAATCACTTAAATTTCGTTAACATAAATTCTTCACCAACTCCCTCAACCGCAAATGCAATTCCTAGAGCATTTTCCCGGACTCTGAAAACTTAAATGCTCGCCGGAAAAGTAACATATTTAACCATTTTCGGGAAAACCAAAAACTTTGCGCTCCCGAATTCGTATTAAATTTCGTGTGCATTTCCGGAAATTTCCGAGAATATTTCTTAATTTTGCAACAATTTTCTGCACAATTGCGCTTTCCGTTGCTGGCATAAGTATCAAATGTCCGGCATTTCCATGAGTGGATGCCCCCACAGCCATTAGCCTTATGTTTATATCATTAACAAAGTTATTTGAAACTCAACTACTCTAATTATTTTTACGTTTCTTCCTTGCGGCTTCCGAGACGGGGGGAGCTGGGGAAATGGAAAATCATTTCATTGTGGAAACATTCCGTGAAGCGGGGGGATCCCCGAGTGCGTTTTACATGAGAATGCTGTCTTAACGTGGCCAAAAACAACAGCAGAAGCAGCAGCAGCAACATGGCGTTGTGTGGTCTGATTCTGATTCTGTTTCTAGGGTTCTTTCATTATTATTATTTGCATTATTTTTTTCCTGTTTTTCTTAAGTTTTTTTTTATGTTTTTCAATGTTTTTTTTCCCCTTTTAGCCAGCGTTGTAACGCCCTTGTGGCTGAGCTTGCGATTCAGCTGCGCATTGTTGGTGGCATATTATTTTGCACGCTCGTTTCCATTGCCATACCAACACACAACTGCAACTGGAGAATGGCAGACCGCAATGAGAAAAAATGTTTTCATATTTATTTGCCGCCTGCCACCCAGTTTTCCCGCCCAACCCTCCCCCCGCAGGACTCGCATAACTCTACTCAAGTATGCAACTTTATCATTTTGATTTAAATGTTTTGCCGCTGCTCTTGTCTGCCGCTCTGTGACATGCATGTGCTCCTCCGCACCCGAACCCGAACCGGGACTCGGTGCTCCCAGCTCCTAGCTCCCAGCTCCCAGCTCCGTGCTCCTGGCCCCCAGCTCCCAACTCCCAGCTCGGTGAGTAGGCGACAAGCAGTAAAAATTGCATTGTTGTTTAGGTTTGCCAGCTTATTCAGAGCGGCGTTTGCGTGATTTTATGAAAAGATTGTTTCCCTCCCCAAGTTTTTGTTTTCTTTCTGCGAGAGTATTGTAAATAGAACAAAAAATAGAGAGAAGAATTATAAATGGCCGAGGAAAGCCAAAGTGAATTATATGGCTAAGCAACGGAGACAAAATGTGAGGCCACTTGATGAACTATGACATGGACAATGGGAAAATGAAGGCTATTCCGGCAGCGTTTGTTTATATTTTCCTTTCGAATTATATTTCGTTTTTAATTGGGCAAAAATATTAGACTTTAATTGCGGCAATGAAGCATGGCAAAATTATTTTCTTGCCAAAGCAAGAATGTATGTGTATGTGCATGCTTCAATTTCCAATTTAATTGATTTATGCTTAAATAGATTCTAATTGTTTTTTTTTATGGAAACAATATGTCACAGGATAATAATATGGAGGAAAATAAGAGATGCAAATTGAAATGCTTTCAAAATAAAGATAGATTCCGTAATGATAATCAATATACTATCACATATTGTAGTACTCATTGGAGCAATCCCATAAAATGCACTTGGTAAAATGTACATTTGATAGGAACAAGTGTCACAGAGCATTATAAAACAAATGGCATACAACAAAACATATAGCATTTAACACAATCCCATTTAAATGGAATTCCTTTTTAAAAACCAACTGTGACATTTGTGCACACACTAATTGGCTTGGATCTCGGCCTTTTGACATTGCATAAATTAAGAGAATTTTGCGAATAAAACGCCACTTCGTCGACCCTTCGGCGTGTGTGCGTCGGTGTGAAGTGCTGAAATTAATTTAATTAAGTAATTTCACATGTCATTCCGCATATAATTTATGGTTTGCTTATATTTTGAGTTAATTTGAACATTTTTTCGCCATTCATTTTATTGCATTTCCATTTTCGCCTGTCACACGCGCTTGTTTGTGCGAGTTTTTCCAAATTGTTTTGATGCTCCGCCGGCCCAGAGTGTATGAATGTGGAAAATTCTTGCCGTCAACAACAATTTTTTCCCTCTGGTTTGGTTTGCTTTTGTTTCTTCTTTTTCCCTCGCGTTGCGTCTGTTTTTCCCCCCTTCAGCCAGAGACTACATGTTTGCAATATTAATTTGCAAAAATAAAACCAAGCGGAGTAAAAAAAAAAGGCGGAAGCACGGAGAAACTGTTTATATTTTTGTTAGATATAATGCCGAGGAGATTTTAAATGAGATTGAACTAATAAAGTAAAGTAATTAAAGGCAGAGGTTAATTATGAAAGGTGCAAGGTGAGGGGAGTTTGCATAAAGTTTAAGCAAATATGTATGATTTTTTTTTAGAAAACAAGTAGACAGAGAATTTTTATGATTAATATTAACTGCATTCCTTTTATCGGTTTTTCATGGCTTGTCTTTAAATTCTATTAATATTACATGTCTAAAAATGCAACATTAGAGTCGGAAAATAATTTTAGTCAATATAAATTCCTTTAGCTACTTTGTACCTTGTTTTTATTTAATTATTTGTTTTATTTTAATAACTGTATATACCTTTAAGTGAATCAAAAATTAAAAATAATAATCGATAACTCAAATATCACATATTTTCAAATTATCTTCAATTAAATCTTGTCAAATAAGCAAAAATAACAAAATTAAAGCACCTATAATATGCATTAAAATCTCACTTCTGCAATAATTGACCCTAGGGGATTTGCTCTGAAATTGATCCATTTTCTTTGTAGATTATCCAAGTGTTGAACATATCCGTATCCTGTGAAAATATCCGACAAGAGACCCCCGGCTATAATAATGATGAAAATAGGAGCAATGCGTCCATTCAAGTGATTAGCCCGGCAATAACAAGTTTACTTGTTAGTTAGCCGCCGCCTCATGGATGTCAGCAGTTTTTGGAGCCCTAACCCCTCGGTTCCTTAACCCCCTAACCCCTGCCTAGACCTCTCTCTGTGCGGACATAAATTTCAACTCATTTATCCGGAAATGGGCGTACTGCCAAAGTGAGCAGCAAACAAACAAAATGAGTGGCCATTTAGTTTAGTCTGGAGCTTAGTAGTAGCACAAGGACCCGGACCCCCCTGCCGAGATGTCAGCATTGTTTACTGCCAGACAACTTTGTCAGCCAAACTGTCTGCTCTATCAGTCAGTGAGGAGTACTTTATGCAATTAACTAATTCGATGTGCCATGTTTTTGTAGCAAGGCTCCTTGCTTGTACCTTGCAAAAAGCGAGGAAATCAAGGGAGTTTTAAGAAGTCTTTAGGAGGGCGATACGACCCCGGAATACCCTCAAAGATCACAGTATAGGTAATCGAAATCATGTCAACTTTTCGGTTGAGTATTTATTTTGAAGATCCATTTGAGGGCAATAATTAAACCATTGAAAGGTTGACTTCTATCCAGTATTAATTTTTAATAAAATTAACTAATTTACAATTTGTTGCCTTACTTTTTTCATAAAAAAACTTGACCCTTTACAGATCCTTAAAAGATCCTTATTATTCTTATAATTTGCATACCATTTCATGGTATTTTATATTTATTCAGAAGCTTAAAACGTAGTGGAGGAATCATGTCCGACCCTATAAATCATATATATTCTTGATCAGCATCAACAGCCGAATCGATCTAGCTGTATCCGGCAAAAATTATTTTTTTTCAAAATTTTCCAAATTTTTCAAAAAAAGACAAGGGGTTACATTATTAAAATTTTAAAAAATTGACCAAAAATTAAATTTTTTAAAATTTAAAATTAAGTATGAAGCTTTATTAACCTAATAAAAACTAACATAAGAAAGCTTTTCGAATTCAAATTAATGCTTTTTTGGCTAAGTTGTGAGATTTTTAAACTTTGATTTTTCGAAAAATAACTGTCATATAAAAATATCGATAAATATCAATTCAAAGAATGCGAATTTTTTAAGTTTAATTATAATCAACTTCTGATTCGATCCTATAATTCAATTCCAATCTGCAAGTGTATATAAACTTGGGCTTCTCGAAGTTAATTTAGTTTCCTTTTCGTTTGCTTTCGGTGACAGCGAAAATATCAAGCATACCCCAAATATACCCTATACCCTGCACATACCAGGTAAAACAAAAAAGGGGAAAAGGAAAAAGCTGACAAAAAACGCTGCCCTTAGAAAACACACAATAAAATTTATGTTGTCAAGGGTCAGGGTTTTCAATCTCTCTCTCTCTCTCTTGCCCTTTGTCTCTCTCTCGTTTTCATTCAACCGATGCATCTAAGAGCGGATTGAATGCCGGATTGAAGGACTCTGCCTCCTTAAGAGCGCATTGAATGCAGCAGAACACAGCGGAAGAGAGCGGAATGCAGTGGCAATGGAACAGGCGAGCACTCTTACTGGAAGCAAAGAGCTGCCTGCGCTTCGGGCTATCTGCCGAAAGTTGATTCAATTAAAAAAAAAGCAACAAATGGAATGACAAACTATGGGGAACCGCTCCGCCCCCCCTTGGCCCACTCCATATCCCCCAGGCAGCCCCTCTTCACCCACTTTTAATTGAAAATGCATTTGCTGGAGTTTTCAGTGCGAGCTCCGGCTTGAGCCATTTGCGAAATTCGCGTTGCATACTTTCAGGCAGCGCTTAATTCAAAAAGCAACAAGTACAGTCGCGTCGCAAGCGATTTACGCCGAGTGCCGCTCAAGTGTCAAGCTGCCGCTTGTATTGGTGTTTGTAATGGTGTTTGTATTGGTGTCTGTATTGGTGATTTCATTGGTGTTATTTTGAATTTATTTTTACATTTAAAGATAAGTTTTGATGGTTTAATCCCTTAATTTATATATTAAGCTTAACGCTCTTATTCTTTGAACTATCTAATAAAAAAAGGATACATATAGACTAAAGTATCAAGTCCTGAACTTCAGTTTACACCTACATATATCTGGAATCTTCTTTCTGAAATATATATTTAACTGAACAAAGTATTTAATACCAAAATAAAAATGAATGAATATATACATATGTATATTAATTTTCTTTTCTAGATTTGTAGCTTTACAGTCCCTTTATATTTAAAACAATTTCAAAGGATATCTTAAAAACCCTTATTCTATGAATATCATGTATTTTTTTCACGATTTTAAACTCTGGAGCATATTTTTAGACCATTTTATAATTGGTTTCAAATCCACTGCGATTTCTGTAGTATCCTCGATTCTAAAAACTATCCTTAAAAGGTAACATATTGAATCCCCCTAACCACGTAACAAAATATACTGACAATTCTGACCTCATATGGTTCTAATTTACTTATTGCTAATTTACTTATTACTAATTTACTCATTCCTGCATTTAATATAAATCTATTCCACATTTATGCCATAAATTCTCCTTCCCTGAAACATTAATTCAATAACCAATTCAATTCACTCAATTTGGACAGCTCCACAATGCGCTTAACTTGCCCGCAACTAATCCATTTCAGCTCCCCGAAGATTACCGTCCCGAAAATGATGGGCACCCGTGTCCAGCATTGATGACAGCTGATGATTATTAAAACAAAACCCGAAATTAGGCTGTGCTGGGTGGTGTGAAATGCCTGCAACGGAAATGAGGTTTCGTTCTGATTTACGCAGCCATCAGACGTCGCAGCAGGACAGCAGGACGGACAGCCCACTGGCTCCTTCCGCCTGGCACCTGCAGCCGAAGGACATTAGGTGCATTTCTCCGAGTCCACCCCCTTTGGAAACTTGACACGCATATTTAGTGGCAACAACAAACCTAATTACGCATGTCCAAAAGCGACGACCACTGCAGAATTAGGGGGGAAAATGGCAGTGGGGAAATGGGACTGGGGTTGCGAACTCATTCCAAATTTTCCCCAACATAACAGAGCATTTATGACCGGGCTTCACAATGGCCCCTGACTTGGATGGGTCTTCACTTCAGCAGGTTCTAGAAGAGCATGTGTGTCCGAAGGGGATGCTCCTTGTCTCGGAATCTGCTGGACGGCTGCCTGTGGATTTCTCGCTTTGCATTTCGATAAGAATGCCTGCAGTCGACTCCCAAATGAAGTCTAAAGTCTAACTGGTTCACTAACTAGTTCTGGACTTTGAAGCTTACTAAGTGCTTGTACTAAAAAATAAATAACTTAATTTGAGGGGATATTTTGTAATACAATAGTGGAAAACTGATGAAGAAATTAGTTATTGGATTTATCACTTCAAGAACGCTACAGAAATCTCTGGTTATAAGAAATAAGATTTAAAATTTTTATAAACTATTATGTTATACATCTTTTAATTAATGTTGCACAACTGCTTGTTATTAATAATCAAATTCATTAATAAGGAGCCTCTTTAGATAGCCTTTAACTTAAGTAATTCAACATATATAATCATATATATTATATTATCAAATTTAAATGAGACTCTGTGTCCGTTTGCTACTTTATTTAGATCTCCCCAAAAAAGACGAATTTTTTCATTTATAGTTTATCGAATTTTCTGGGTCACATCTCTGAGTTTGGAAACTGAAGGCCTTGTTCGATGCTGACCAAAGCAGGCCGCCCTTGAGCCAGCAGTAGTTGCAACATTTGTCATGAGCAGGGATTTCTCAACCACCTCCGCATCCCCGAATCCCTGAATTTGCCCCGCATCCGCATCCTTCCGCCTGTCCAGTGGCCACCCAGGGGGATAATGGCCGAGTTAGTGGCCTGTACAACGAACAGATTTTATGATTGCATCTGTTCCGCAGCCAGTTGCCAGTTACCAGAATCAGTAGTAGCTACCAGATCCCCAGATCCATAAGCTATTCCCTCTGTGAAGCAGTCCTGGCTGCGCCCCTGAGTCTGGGCCAGAGTGTTTGTGCATCGGTTGTGGTAGCTAAATTAGCTGCGATTAGGCCTAATAGAGCCTGCAGTGCCGGGATTGTGGATTGCAGATGGATTTCCCCAATGCACACCCGCACACTCGCACCCTCGCAAGGCTCCTCCTTTGGCAGTTAAAACTGTTGGATTACTTCGGGCCTGCGCCGAAATCTTATTTACCAATCAGAACAGATAGATGTACTAGTGATATTCCAGGGACCGAGCCATTAGTAATAATTAAGTTACCATTCGAGTGTGTTATCCCATTGGGGGTAAAAGTGCCCCTGGAGTGGGTTTGATAAATGGTAATGCAGTTAAGCCATCAAATGAAGATGCATTCGAATGAGATTTGTTAAACGATGATGGAGTGTACAAGTGGGGTAAGGGAAATCAGGAATCTAGTCATTATAGTTTTTAAAAGCCCAAAAAATAGGCTCCTTCACACTCGGACTACTTTTTAACCCTTTTAGGGGTTTAGGATCACCCGGGAATGATTCTTTTATTTCCCCATAAGGAAAGATCACTTGCAGTCCAGGAAATATTTAATAAATATTCCTGGCATGCTACCAACTCGATTATGCGTCCTTGTTGGTTATCAAATTGTGTAGAATTATCGAATAACATTAGTTGAATCTGAATAATTCACAAGCATCGCAACAGCTCCCAAAACACTCGGCCATTGCTCGCTCTTCAATATTTACATATGTAAACAAATTCAAAGGGAGAACGCTCCAGAACGGACGTCCATCATGCGGAGTGGATGGTGGATGACCGAGGCCGCATGAGCTGCTGCTGGCCCACATCCGGCAGGGACTAGGACAAGGGTCACATACCACTGACCCCAAGCGCCACCCCTTAGACACTTGTCAATCCCCACAATTCATAGTTCTCGCCTGCTGTTGTTCAACAAGGACATGCATAAAATTGACCATGATTTTGTCTGACAAGACGTCAACTTGGTCGAAAGGGACCAGCAGCGGCAGGGTTCAGGACGAAGGACCAAGGACGAAGGACCACAGGGCTGAAGGCAGACACATGTCATCAAATTTGTGGGCAGCGCCTAGGCGCATGCAACAAATTTCAGCACAACAGACACACTCAAAACAATGAACATGAGCAAAAGGCCATTGTAAATCCTTCTTGAAGATAATTCATAATCAGGGAATACTAATACTATATCAAGGTTTATCTAGGTTTAAAATTCAGTAACTTACTTTTATACTTTTTCGCATAAATATCTCTATATTTAACTCCCAATATATGTTTTCCCTTAAACACATTCTCCCAGTGCATTCGAGAATGAAAAGCCCGAAGGAAGACCATCATGGATCCTAAAAATTCCCACAAGCAGCAGTCCAATGCAGCTGGTAAATTAATTACTTAATTAAATTTATTGACTTGCTTAAGTTAATTTGCGTGCCAAGTGGCTGGACATTTCATTCGATTTACCGCAAAGCAATCAGAAATTAAGATGCATATGCGTGTGTGTTAAGCCAAATCAATTTCCGCACACATGCAAAAACACACGGGGGGAAATCCTATTACCAATTGTTTAGGCCAATTGCCAGATATGTGGAAAATGAAGAGCCGCAAATTTCGTTGTGTCTCTGTTGGTGAATTTTGCATGCGGCAGATGACAATGGGCCCAGTGTTGGTTGGAAATAATGAAATGTTTGTTTGATTGAAAACCCAAAACGAATTGATTTTTCACCTCCTGACTAATAACTTTTGCCGGCAGCCGGGAAAAAAGAGGCAACACGGCAAACAAAGGCTGACAAATATTTGGAGCACGGACAGGACGACGCACAGGAAATTGTTGCATCGAGTTGGCCATATTATGTAAATCACTGCCACTGACAGCAGCTACCCGAGGAAAAGCTGCCAAATATTGTGTAACTTTAACTGTGTGCGAAACCCGAAAACCACTCTGGGCCCAACTCATTTGTGGCTAACAAATTTGCATGCATTGACGCATCATCATCGTCATCGCAGTGGCCTCCGCCCAGGGCTATACTATATGCCATATCTATATGTACATATATCCCACTTGGCAGGATTTCCCTTTTTTTTTTGTCACTATCTTTGCCGAGTGTTTGCCACAAGGACAGCAACACAAGAGACTCTGACTGCGATTGCAAATCTTTGGCAAATCAATTCAAGTTGCGGCCAGAGCGCCTCAATGTGTCGACTCAAATGTCAATTTGCATGGCCAGGACTAACAGGATATCGAAGGACCCAGTGTTACCACCAAAAACTAGCTGATTTTTTAGGCCTTCATTTAAGATTGATTGAAGATTTTTGCAGCTTATATGGTTAGGAAACAGGAAGAAAGACAGCTTTGGGAGAAATTCTGATTCTGTATCACTCAAAATCTTCTTTGGAAAGACTCATTTAATACTTTTTTACCATGTACCAAAAGAGTACGCTTATTTTTCACTTCTTTTTAAAGAGAGAGTTCTTTAGCACCCTCCGTATATTAATTATTAAAAGTAAGCTTGTGTTACTGAACCCTATCTTTCCTCAAAATCCAACCAAAGGGACTCCAATTTTTCCACCAACAAAATACCAACCAAATTGAATAAAAAAAACCCATGCCTAAACCAAATCGAAACCATAGAGTGCATTCACTCCTCCGATTACATTTCACACAGAGAATTTCGGCAAGCTTTGTGACAACGATCATTTTACAGGCTTTTTCTGCGTGTCAACACTGTGGCTGCCTTTTTGTGTGGTCGGTACTGGGGTTTGTTGGGCCAAAGTGTTGCCTCATTAGGCCGCCATACACTGGAAAAAAGCACCGCAGACTCAGGCACACAAACTCGCACAGACAATGCCTCTCATCCTGGGCCATCGATAGGTATTTGAGGTCTAATTACAAAACACAAATGCACTATAATTTCAAAATCCAGCTGCTTCCTTATTCCCTTATTCAGGCTCTCGTGCATGATTTTGTATTTTAAACGCCTCCCCTTGATTTGAGCCCGACTCTCCCCCGTGCCGTATATTTCCACCATATGTCAACAGGCAACAAACAAACTTCTGTCAGCAAAATCATGCAAAATGTGACACCGGGCGAAGGGAATCGAGCAGCGGAATGGGAAATTTCGAGTGGATTTTAGGGCTGGAACAATGTATCCTCGCCCCCTAAGTCCCTACTCCTATCCTGTCCCCGCTCCTATCCTCTCCACGCTGGATGACAATCCTCGTCGGGTTGCGTGTCATTCAATGTTTATTGATTCGGATTGAAAAGCTGACATTTGCAAATATTTCACAAATTTTGCGCTTTTTTATGCGAACGATTTGTGGGAGGAGAAAGAGCTTTGTGTTCGAGAGTTAATAGTTCAATGAGATATTCATAATTGTCTATAAGCCATTTTTAATTCCGTCCGTGATAGGCCAAAATAGTTGGCAATTTCCCAGCAAGAGCAGAAAAGCAGAAAAATGTACTATAATTAGAAACAGAGATAAAACATAAGCAAGATCACATCCTTAAATAAAACACCTCTAGTTAATATTCAATTTTCCCGACTATCACATTCACTTTTAACGACGCTTTCCTCCATTAATTCTCCTCAGAAGAGCAACTCCTGTAAAATATTCCTCTCCTACAGTAAAAAAGCAAGGCAACCGAGGAACGAAATTAAGAAAGAAATCATCTTGGCTGTGGAGGAAATGCAATCTGTAAGTGATGCTGCCCGATTGGGTTTGTCTGCTTTCATTACGACCTTGGGCGGTGATTTCCACCCCTTCGATTTTCCCTTGGGGCAATCATACAGACCATTTAACTCCAACGACAGTCTGTGGAAAGAAACAGAAGGGCAGCCAAGGAGCCGAGCATTTCCGACTAGGCTCTCTGGCCAAAGTTCTGTCGCGCTCATTACAATTATATTTGCAAAGTTTTCCTCGCCTTGCCCTCGATTTTCACGCTGCCTGGTGCCAGATTTTCAATTTTCAACTTGTTGCCATTGAGGCAAAAAATCCGGCTCGCCAATTTATTATTCATGTGTTTATTTGTTTGTTTGTTTATCAAAATGCTACATTTTGTATGAGGCAAACACAGAAAGGCTGGCGTGTGAGGATGATTCCTTCAGGAAACTGAAAAATTTATATTGCGTAGGTGTCAATGCCGACAGAATAAAGACCAAAGGTAATATTTACGACTCTTGCAATGAAATTACTATTGAAATGGATTCCCGTTGACCTCTGATCTTTTCGACAGCATCGAAATGTTTTTCATAACCATAAATTGGGGGGAAGGGCAAAAACGTAAGGCCAAAAGGGCAAGTGCCACTTTTGCTGTTGGCTTTTGTTCAGAAATTGATTTGTTTACGAGTTTATCCAAAGAAAATCCCTTGGGAATGGCTGCAGCTCTGGGAAAGTGTATAGTTTCTGTAATTGAAACTTAAGTGTGAGATGTATGCAACATTTATTTGTGAAGTTTCGTGTTTTTGGGCTTTGTTTTTAATTGATTTAAAAAGGTGAAGCCGAGATATTGTTATTTGAGGAATTTTTTAATAATAACCCCAATAATAAAATATTTGTATACCATTTTTTATTGGCATTAAAAGTAAATTATCTTGTTCAACTTGGCTACTATTTCTTTTTCTATCTATATTTATTCTGTATGAGTCGGATACTGATGAGAAACAGGTTGCTTCCTTCCGAAACAGCAACATTCTATAATTATTATTATTTATCTTTTTAATTTTATTTATTTAGATTATTTGTCTATAACGTTTTTATAGCAAGCTTAGCGACAAATAACTATGCAGCGGAAGTTTCACAAAGCTGAACATATTTATAAAACTTTGTACGACCAGGTGGCGCTGGCAAAGCTATAAATTCTGTTTTTAAGGCTTTTAAAAAAGAACACATTTAAAAAAAATAAATTAATAAAATATAACATAAGAATTTATTATACTAAACACAAATTAAAGACCTTAAATTCTTAAATTAACGCTCTAACAGGCGAAACTTGGTTTTATGGTAAACTTTGAGTGAAAGTCCTTAGCTTTAACTCATTTGTAGCTACAGCTTTTGAGTGTCCTGAGCTGCAATCAGAGCTTCTATAAAAGGATTATTCCCCATAATTATAGCTTTATAATAAATTATGCCATAACTTCATGACCCTTTCCAGACCCAAATGCCAATCGATTAACATTTATAAGCTCAAATTTCTAAACTCACACAATCCATCTGCTGAACGAGGCAATAACTTTGCACCGAATAATCCCACGCCTGCTGGAATACCAATAACAATTTACGATCATTTGCAGAAAAAACCAACTGAATATTTAGTTAAAAACAAGCGAATGCCAAACTCGTTTCAGCAGCAATTTGATGAGAGCCCCAAAAATCAATTCCGGCCAAGAAATCTTCGGCTGAGTCATTCCCAATGGCATCACGAAATGGATAACTCCGGCCGAAGGTGTCATCTTCAAGTCGGAGTCTGTGCCAAAGGTCGTCCTTCCTCAGTTCACACGAACACGAGGAAAAACAACAAATGTAAAATAACAAATAACAAATAACAGACAAACAACATTGAGGTTGTCGGAGTTTGGATCGGATCAGCGAAGCGTTTGATAAAGGTTTCTCAGTTTTATGACTCGGCCGTTTTGCGCGGGCCTTTGCCTTCTCGTGTCTGCGATTACTGCGAGTACACAAAAGTCGACCCAATTACGAGTTGTTTGTTCTTAAAGTGAGACGTCAACGTCATCATCTCCGATACTCAGATACTCAGATACTCGAATGCCCAAAGTTACTCGAATACTCAGTCATCGCCATGATCATCGCATTTCAGCAGATGGCCAGCCAGAAGTCGAGCAACAGCCGCTGCTGACCTTGCCTCCAATCTTACTCCAATTTCGTGGCATAAAAGCGAAAATCAATTCAAATGGTAGCCAACGGAAAACAACAACAGCATAAAGAAAAATAAAGGAAAAACTATGAGCAGCGAAAAAAACTTGAATGGTAAGTCGGAGCCACGGACTCCATGACGTATACTTAATGTTCAACAATTGCTGGCGATTCAAAGATAAAGTCTTGTGATGTGCTGATCTGCTTTACTGATTATTTATTGTTAAGCTAAGATTATCTAATATAAAATATAGGATTTATTTCCTATCTTTGTTTACAATTTAAAGTTAAAATTTAGTTCAAATAGTTAAAAGTGAAAAGGAAATCTATTAATCTATTAGCAAAAGAAAAGCTTACTCTTCTTATTTCATTCTGTATATATTATTCATATTAAAGTTTTGTGCTTTTTTATATATATATATTAAATATCATCTGTTGTTTATATAATACTTAAGAGGCATTGCATTAAAAGTACTATTTATTGTGTAAAGAATTTCAGTCAGAAATAGTTTTATTAATCAAATAAGATGTAACTAACTAAAGAGCTTTATAGTTGCAAATATTTGCAGGCTTTATCACAAATAAATCTTATAACCAGTTTAGAACAATCACTTCACAGTCGTAAAACAAAATAAATTCCTTGGCAAACATTCCATAAACCATACAATACAGCAATTAATTCGGATAAATAAAAAAGGAATTTGACACTCTTTACAGAATAGCATAACTAACCCTGGCAGCCGGACCAAACTTTAGCACTTGGCTGACAATTTTGCTACCTGCTTTTGTGGACCAGATTCGGTTGGCCAAGAGAGTCTGTCCGTTGGCCATTCGATTCGCTTTAGAGTTCAACAAGCTCTAAGCGATTGCCAGAGCTGACCCTGTTCGCACCTCGTTATGCCTCCACTGGCATTTGGCCGAGCTCCTTCATAAGTACCCGGGCATCTTTGTATCTTTGAAATGCAATCTTTTCTCGCTGTATTCATGGCATTTTCTGTATGAAATTTCCCCCGAAGCGCTGTCTATCATCAGGCAGCATCACTGCGAAGGAGAATTGTGAACTTTGCAAGCCGATCAAGACGGGGTTCAGATGCCTTCTTGAGTCAGTAGTGTCTTTATATTTTTGAATGGATCTGCCATTAATTTCAATCATCCCAACAGCACATTTGCCATCGTGCTTGTAATTGGATTTCCAAGCTGCATTTCAATGTTTTTGTGTGCTTCCCTTGTCACTTTGTTGCTGAATAATTTTAGTAAATATACATCAGCCATTCATCGAATGCCAATTCAATCAATTTTTCTTGACATTTTCTAAGAATAGACACTAATTTTGGTTATAAATAATAATGGAACTGATAGAGTGTGGCTTATATTGAGGGAGAAACATAAAATTTAGCTGAATCTCTTAGAGTTTCCCGAAGTTCTTGGACATCTTGTGATATATTATAAATCAGATTAATGTTCTTCTTTGGCAAAATTTGTACTTGATTAAGGACTAATTTAATTTTTAAATTATAAATACAATTTCATAATTTAATAAATTAATTGAAACCAAACTCAGCTCTTGTATTACTTTATTATCCTCCCAGTGACCCACTTAAACTTGTACGTTTGTTTAGGGTATTCCCCTAAGCACTTATTTATCATGCAAAAAAATGAAATTGTTAAGCAAAAATTGCAAATAAATGAAGTCGCTATAAAGAGTCACTTGAACGGATGACTGGCAAGTAAGCAATAAAGGGAGGAAAACTTTCAATCAATGTGTTGGCCAACTGGAGGACAAATGAACTTAACTAATCCGCCGAGTGACAAAACAATTTCGCAAATTCACTCTCGGCCGGGGGAATTCTGTTCAATTGAAGGAGCTTCGCGTTTCGATTACAAAACCCATAGACAATTTGCCACAATTTGTGGCGGAGCGAAACCTTTTAGCCCAGATGATGTGTGGGATTTTGGAGAGCGGAGTGGTGGAAGGTGGAAGGAAGGGGCGGCGGAGTTGCGCAAAGCCGAGACAAAGACTGGTGATGATAGATCACGGCTCGTTTCTTCGACTTGAATTTTTTGTTTCTCTGGCGGATGTGGCATGTGCCGCCGAGCCATCTCCAGAGGATGTTCTCCTCCTCTTGGGACTCGGCACTTGGTACTTGCTTAGCATATCCATTGTTGATGGCAGTGCAGCGATAATTATCATACCGCCGCCGTTCTGCCTTTAATTACCTTCCACTTCTGGCTTTTGCATAATCGCATTGTTTGTTGCCGAAATCGTCATTAGAATTTTTATTTGCACAATAATCAAGTTGTTCCAAAGTCATAAAAAAAGAACGAGCCCCCGAAGTGCATTGTTTTTGTGCAATGGCAGGGAGTTTTTTGTTGTTGTTTCTGCAAACTCGAAACCAGAACAATGAGAACTAAGTGCGTTTATCAAAATGTTTGCGGTCTGTTTGCCAGTATTTTTTGTTTATTCTCTTCCGCTGGGGAGGATTTCGACAAATGATGCTGGGGATGAGCCATTGCCGGGCCAACTGATGAATGAACCGGTTGCGAGAGGATGCAGATGGTCCAGCTAGGCCTTGGTCTAGTTGGGTTAAATTAATGTAGGGCCAAGAAGAGTTGATTGATTAATCCAAAGAACTATGTAATTTGAATCAAATTTACAACGAATCAAAATGCACTTTAATTTCATAAAAGAATCAAGTCTGCTCCTATGAACCCCTTATTGATTTCAGCCACAAACAATAGGCATCGTGTGGTTAAAAAGCAATCAGTTAGAGGTCAACGCCAGGCCTGACCCTGATGTAATGGCACCCAGCCAGTAATCCAGTTCTCCACACACACAAAAGAGGTGGGCCTTCCCTTCCAATTAAAAAACATTTCTAAAATAATTAAATAAATTACAGCATTAGGCTGACAACAGAATGGAAACGGAAGAGCCCAGAGAAGTGTCATAGCGAGGCAACGGGAAGCCGACATTTATAAGCCACATAATTACTTGATCATTGTTTTCGTCACGTATTAAACATTTTTTCAACGCCAGCCAGAAAATATGAAACCCGAAGAAGCGGCCGCTGATGATAATGATGATGGATCTGCCCGCCTTCGGCCTTCAAATGGGTAAAAGTCAAGGCCGTTGCCGACCCGACTCGTGTGAAATCATTGGAAATTGTGCGGAGGCGGTGGAAAAGCCTCAACTTGAATCGATTAATTGTGGATTATTGGGCAACGGTGGCCCGATTTTCAAAGGGGGAGAGATACAGAGACGGCGACCAACGCCTAATGATAATAAGATATTTACTATATATTTACAAAAAGTCCATAAGGCAACTGCCATTGCCCATTTTCAGCGGGACTGGTGCAGTGCAACTGACGCTGATTAAGGGAATTTCTCACACAATCCACCGCACCGATACGCCGAAAACTTGCTCTCGAAACCAAAAATCAAGAAAACTAAGCCACGATAGACGTTTGGCAACGGCCAGACGATTGTCTGCGCTTTTCTCGAAGGTGAACCAGAATGCCGCCACTGCCGCCACTGCCGCCACGTCTCCGGGTCTCCGGGTCTCTGGGTCTTGGATCGCGGATCCCAGGTCTTTTCCAGTCCCCAGGTCTCGGATCGCAGGTCTGTCGATGTCTGGGCAATTGAAGCGCACCGAGAGCTGAACCGGATTGCCGCCGCCGCCGTGCACATCTTTTGAAAGTGAGCGGCGGCCGAGCGCTGCGATGTGCCACGCTGCGACTTCATCAATTCTAGAGCAACTGAATGTCTCTTGCCAACCGGCAGCGATGAAAATTTATTGCAGCATTCGATTTTAATTAGTCTAATTTATGATAATTTTTTGCAAATCGAAATTAAATGCCGTCGGTAGGCGAACGGAATTGCACAAGCAGCATCCGTTGGGAGTACAAGTTCTGGGAGGGCCTCTAAGAAATTTAGAGACTGTTTTCTAAGCTTTAAATAAAACGAAATTCTATTCATAATTATTGTATTAAGAATTTGTCCTATAATGTTTGTGAACTTGATTCTAGGAGGCTTCTTAAGGAAAATGAAAAAGAATTAAGCAGAGACTGTTTATATCACAAACATTACCTAATAATATGGAAAATAATACAAAGACATTCTTATATTTAAATATTTAAAATACAAATATATTTGTATATATTATAGAAATTTAGAGACTGTTCTCTAAGCTTTAAATAATACAAAATTCTATTCATAATTGTTGTTTTAGGAATGTATCCGTTTAACTATTATATGTGGGAACTTTATTCTAGGAGGCTTCTTAGGGAAAATTAAAAGAATTAAGCAGAGACTCTTTATACCAAACACATTACCTAATAATATTAAAAATAATACTAGGACATTTTCATATTTAAATATTTAAAATACAAATATATTTTTATATTAAAATATTAAAATATCTGTTTATAATTGTATTATTAATACACTGAGTATTAATACTGATATAGATTATTTTCCATAATTATCCACACAAAAAACCTAACAACTACTATAAGCTCTATTGTATTTGTTTTTTTAAATTTATAAAAAACTTTAGTGAAATTTTGTGTTACTGGAAATTTCAGTACCTTAAATAATTTCCTGTTCACTCATCTATCAACTCCAACCTCCGCTAAACTTTCCTCTTTTTCTACCCCACTTTTCCAATCAATGCCGCGTCGAGTTCGTTGCCTAAGTCTTTCGTTTATCCCGCGCTAATGAACGAAAATTTCGCACTAAGCGCGCGACAATTAAATGGAATTGCCGTTAAGTTGGCCAAGTGGCATCATCAATAAGCAGAAATTTGCACTAATTTTATTATTTTTTTTGCGACACAGCCGAGCAAACATCAACAAACCGCGAAAACAAAACAAAACAAAACAAAAGAGATTCACTCGTACAAAATAAAACCCGAAAAAAAGATCACCCGCACTCATGAATGAGAGAATAATACCCGAGATCGTTCGAATCACAGAGAGCCCCCCACGAGACACACGATGATTTAGTTTTCCAGCTTCGGCTGCGGTTGCTCTTTGGCAATTCCCGCGATGACGCTGTGGATTTGGCTCTGGCCGCTGGCAGCCTCGCTCATCTGCAGAGAGGCGCCCACCGATCGCGGCCCAGCGAGTGCACCGCTCTTGAGTATAAAACTAAAATTGATGCGAATTTTTTTACAACTTTTGCATCAACTTCAAGCGCGGCCACACGTGTATCTCGGCTCGCATCGCCCCAAAGTGAGTCCCGATCCTAATACGAGATCCGCATACGATACAGTACCGATACCGATACGGATACAGATACAGATACAGATACCGAAACAAGTGTGTTTTTCTTGTGCGCGGCGGCAAAGTGCGTGGCATTCAAATTGTGCTGCAGAGTTGAGCAATCAATTAGTTCCCACGAGGAGCAACAAGTGCTGGATAATAGTCAGAACAAACTAGGGGAAAATTTAAGACTAAGCATTAAGCGAGTGTGAAAAAATCAGCGGATGAGGAAAAACAGCTAAGACATCCTTTAAGGGATTTGGTTTTTTGAGAAAAAAAAATATATATAAATGCAGAGACTTTTGTTTTATATTAACTTATTACTTATTTTTTTGTTCAAGTCTATTAATTGTATTAATTGTATTAATTTGAGCTTAAAAATAAACCTAAATTGAATGGGGGAAAATAAGATTTAAATTGAATTCTTTAAAAATGACTTCTTACTACTGAGATTTTTGTTGTATATCAATTAATAAATACATTATTAGTTGTTAATTTACTTGTTTAATTTTAATTAAAAATTTATCAGAATTTGTGAAAGAAAAACTAATAGTTCAACAATTTGATATCATTTAAAATGTATGATTGAATCATGTATCAATGAATTAATACAATTATTTACTTATTCAAGTCCATACATTTATTGGATATTTACCTATTTAATTGTGAACATCAACAACATTTTTTTAACCATAAATTCTAATAGTTTCCACAAAGAACCCTAACACGTTTTAAATTTGAAAAACTTAAATTAAATTTTTCAAAATAACAAGAAGTAAAAAAGAAGCTAATCTCGGCCAGCTGAATTTTGTATATATATACGCTTGCATCATCATAACTAAACAAAAAAAAATACATCAATTTCGATTCGGAAAGCTTTTCAATGCTTCTTTTTATTAGGATAACAAATCTGTATAGTGAGGTTAAAGTTAAATTTTTTATAACTTTATAGGGGCGGTAATGACTCCTTCACAGTGTTTCAAGCAATTATAAGATCTTGCCGGGTTATAAAAATGGAAAATTAAATTATATCTTTGAGTTGGCTTTCCATTAAATAAACAAATAGGCAAAGCGCTTTAAATTGATCGTAAAAATGCATCATATCTAAGCAATAACAATAAAAATACCCAACAAGCAAGCTCGCTTAACGATCAAACTTTACTACATTAAAAACCAGCTTTGAAGTAATCAAATTATGATGGAACAGCGTTATAAACAAGAACTCTGCGCAATTGCGATAACCCCGAGATAAACAATTGGAGTTATTATCAATTAAGATAAATTAGAAGCATCCGCCGCACCGCGAAGAAACAAACAAAAGTGAATGCAATCTTTGGCGGCAGCTGCAACATCGTCGCTGCACCATCGTCGCAGCAACGGCAGCAATACCTCGATTGTCCATTAGCAATAGTTGTGGTTGCCTCCTCTCGCAGCACATAATAGACATGTACGATAGATAGATATAAAATCAAATTATATACCGAGAAGGAGAAGAAGATGCAGCTTCCTTTCTAAAATAGCTGAACAACCGAAATGCATTAAGCTCGAAAACAGAAAATTAATATCTTCAACCCACTCGACTCGTTTTCTTTCGATTTTCGTTTTGTATTTTTTAGATAGCAACACACAAAAAAAAATCACATTTAAATTACGTATTACCAAAAAGAAAAAATCACAAAAAACAACCAACAACAGACATCATGGCAGCGAACAAATCACCGCAGCAGCATGAACAGCAGCAGCAGCAGCAACATCATAGACAGCAGCAGCAACATCTTCAGTTTCAGTTTTGGTGGAGGAGCCCCTGCCTTCTGATAGTCGTGTTGGGACTGCTCTCGATGCTGGCGGGGAACTGTGTCAATGGGGTAAGTCCTATTCCCAGCGATCGTAATCGCCATCGTAATAGTAACAATAATCGTAATCCTAATCCTGTATAGTACCAAACAAGATCCACACTCGAAAAAAGATTGAATACAAAGGAAGGGTTCATTTTGGTCAAAAAGGAACTATCTAGAAACTCAAAAACTATTCAAAGTTGAAGGAAATTCCACGCTAAAGTAAATGTAACCTCATTTTAAATACCATTTTCCCTTATTTATTAAAATAATTCATCCAAGTGCAGAGACCCAGAAACCCCGTTCCCTTTTCCAATTACCATTTTTATTGCCCGCCATAATGCCAGAAAACATCTCTTGTGTAAAAGGCTTTTTATGAGCTTGGGAAATGGCTTATTGAATAATTCGACTCTGGCAGTAACCAAGCATTGATTTGACAACTTCATTGGCCAGGCCCGGGTGTATATCTTTGGTGTATCAACGTGAGCAACAGATGCCACACGAAAAAGTGTCATCTGAGATAATTTTCGTACATTCATTCCGCGTAGAAAGATTGTGCACACCATTTGTCTCTTGTTTGATTGGGATCTCACTCAGCCAGCAACAACAGTGGCGGCAACAACAAACTCCCACGCAAAGTTGCAGCCACAACACACAGCAACACAGCAACAACAGACAGCAACACCAGCAACACCAGCAACAATTACAATTGTTGCCTCAAAAAAAAAACACATATATACCCAAAAAAGAGC
The DNA here is from genome assembly GCA_035046265.1 of Drosophila bunnanda. Taxonomy (NCBI): domain Eukaryota; kingdom Metazoa; phylum Arthropoda; class Insecta; order Diptera; family Drosophilidae; genus Drosophila; species Drosophila bunnanda. Next base: position 15,705,398 of record JAWNOB010000075.1, read on the forward strand.
TGGCTGCCTCCGCTGGCCCCTTTCACCCTTCTGGCCATCTTCCTTTCATGCCGCATGCAATGTTGCAAGTGCAGAAGAGCCAAAAGAAGCTGGCCAAGAGACCCGTTGGGAAAATGAGGGGGCAACCAAGGGGGTGTGTGTAGCTTACACACGAAGCAGACAACCTGTCTGCCAAAGTGTTAGACAACTTCTCACGTCCCCGCCAGAAAGGCACACAGAAAGAGCTCCCCCTGGATAGGAGCCGGGGCTCTTTCTAAAAAGGTGTCGTCATGAGTCTTTCTTCCTCTGCCTTAAATACACTAACTCAATGGGGGGGTTAGTGTACTTTGAAGTTAATAAATAGTTCTTAAACTCAACTAAAGTATCTACAAGTATCTATATATATCCTGTAGTTCTTATTTACTAGTGTATAATTTAAAGATCATCGTTCTTTGATAAACTTATGAATACCTACAGAAATAGAGGAGCTCATATAACCTTTTATTTTATAAAATACAACCCATATATAGTGTATAACTACACACAACATAAAGTAAAGTGTTAACAACATTCGCTTTTCACCATTTGAGGCTCTCTTCCCCTTGGTGTGTTACATTATCAATTAGCCTTGGTTACCCCTCAGCGGCGCTCGGCAAACAGAAATAAAAGGAAAATACAGGGAAAATTAACCATTTTCCAGTTGTAACTCTCATGCCGCCTCGTCTGGTTGATATTTAAAGGAAAATGGCCCGGCCAAAGGTTGAGAGTGGAGGGAAATAATTGATGGCGATGGTGCGAGGGGAGCATCTTCGGGAAATCCGAGGTACTGGCACTGGGTCTGCTTCGCTTTTTGGGTTACTGAGGCAATGGGCGGTTAACATGGTTTGTTGTTTCATTTCGGTGTCTCTTGGGGCAGTTGGAAATGTTAAAAAGCCCAGAAAAGCCCAGTTATTAGCGTGGAAATTGCCAGTGATTGAGAAAAGTTAAGCCGAAAAAGGAGGCAGTGCAAATGTTGGAAATGCAATCGAAAATGGAAGCTAAATTACAACTTGCTGTTCACCTAAATTCCTAAGAATTCTTTCTCAAATATAACGTAATTTTATAACTATACATCTTAAATAAAGAAATTAAATATCTTATGAGTTTCCCATAAATCCCTAATGTTTCCCAAGAAGAAATCCCAAGCCTTTCTCACCCCTTCAAGCGGCTGAACATTGCCAATCACTTTTGCCACGTCGAAACACCTTCCATTAGCATAAATTCGGCATTAACCCAAATAGCCCCCCTTAACCCATTGAAGGCGGTTGGCTGGCTGGCTGGCTGGCTGGATGGGAGGAGATGCCGCCGAAGGGAGAGAGATTTATTTGAGCGAAACGGCGCAACAATGGGAAACTGCATTCGGATTAGAAATTGAGGCAAGATCAAGATAGATGGTTCAGATGCAACCTGCTGCATGAGGCTGGAACCGATGTATGGATGCGTCTGCTCCATCGGCACAAAAGAATCCGAGGGCTTGGATCCCATCTGCTCTCCGCCTTCGATGTGTCGGGTTTTATTGCTTTATTTGTTGCTCTTTTAGACTGTTGTTTGGCTTTTGGACTTTTCAGCTTTTCGGCTTTTCATGGTTTCGTACGCATGAGATTGACAGTCGGTTGTCACATGGGGCACACACTCGGAGCACACAATTACTTGCAACTGTTGCAAGTGCACAATTTTCAACACTCACTGGTTCTTTTGTTGGTTTCTGCCAGTGTTTTCGCGTTTCAGCATTTGCATTTTAAGTGTGTCTGTGTGGCAATTGTTTCAAATTGTAATTTGTTATTGTTTAGAGTTCATTTTGTTGTTGCCGCTTGAGCAATGTGTGGCTGCCACATGCCACCCACAATTGAAGGTCGCCCAGCAACTAACTGGGAGCTGAGATAATTCACACGGAGATCCGCCAAATAGAGTCATAATTTAATTCCATATTTTTGTGTGTTGAGAGAATCGCCATTAAATGCATTATAATATTATAGTATGTACGAAATAGGGGCCAATGGTATGCAGGCTGCTTTGCATAGCATTACAAATATTTAAATATAATTGCTTCATTATTTGTTCTACTCCCTCAATATATTTTAACCCTGTTTTCCAGCAAATCGATGGCTATATTGCTGGCGAGGATTACCCCGCCTACGATGCAGTGCCTAAGGGTCTGGCCTTCAACTGTCAGGGTCGCCAGCCGGGCTACTATGCGGACACAGAGACGCGCTGCCAGGTGAAGTTGCCCCTCAAATGGCCACATATCGCATATATGTTTATATAATGATGGGCTTTTACAGGTGTGGCATTGGTGCCTCCACTCGGGCCACCAGTACTCCTTCCTCTGCCCCAATGGCACCGTCTTCAACCAGGCCGTCCGCGTCTGCGATTGGTGGTCGAATGTTAACTGCGCCGGCTCGGAGCAGCTCTACCAGAACAACGACGAGCTCTATCGCATTCCCGAGAAGCAGCAGTCGTCCAGTGATGTATGATATGAGGCCGATGATGAGTATAAGATTGGGACAGCAGCAGCAGCAGCAAACGGAACTACAACACAACAGCGCGGAGGCAGACAGCGGCAATTTCAAAAGCAACATCAGGAGAAACAGCAACAGCAACAGCAACAGCAGCAGCAACATCAACTCAACAGCAACAATAGAATCATAGATAGCAGCAACTACAGTAAAATGACCAAAAATAGCTTTAGAGGTAGCATGAGATTTACCACACCAAGTACCAATCCTCAATCGTCGTACTCATCATCACAGCAGCAGCAGCAACAGCAGCAGCAACAGCAGCAGCAACAGGAGCAGCAGCAACATAAATCTAGTAAAAATAGCGAAAGAAAATCAAAGCCTAGCAGTAGCAGTAAGCCCCATAGACTTAGCCATAGCGATAGGGAAAGCAACCGCAACCAAACTAGATCTAGGAATCGCACGCACAGCAATAGCTTGCATCAAGGCAAGAAAAAGAACACCAGCAATAGCAACAGCAACACCCAACAGACGCACAACAATTCGCGAGGCAAACAGCGCTATAATACTAACAAATTCGAAAATGATGCAGAGCTCAAGGACTACAAGAGCAAGATCAAGAACAAATACAACATCGATTATGATCATTCTTTGGATGAAGAATATGAAATAATCGAGGCCATCGAATGAGTTTTAAATGCATAGCAAAAGAAAAGCGTAAACAAATGTTTCAATTTGTTTGTAAGCAAATTTTCAAAATGCACAAATAATATTTGTCTGAAAAATAAAATTCCTAAAAACAAAATTCCTAAATTTAAACAGAAAGAAACGCATTTTAGAAATTCAATTTTCTCAATTTATAAAACAAAAATGATATTTTGCTCTGTGTAACTTTGTACTCATTGTTCTTGTTGTTGTCGCAAAAATCTCTATTTTGGCGCTAAATTCCTCGCTATGTCTTTTGAATGTTTCCCAAAATTATCTTTTGTATATAATTTGTTATTAATAATAACAAAAACACATTTCTTTCATTGTTAAATATCCACAAAAGAACAACACACATACACCTTTCATGTTCATTTAAACCAAAACATCAAAGTAAATAAATATTTTTAAAAATAAATGTTTTTTAAGTTTACTCACTGCTTGCCGGAAACAAGCAGCTTAATTCTTTAACTTGAAAGCAGTGATACAAATTTATAAGCTTTTTTAACTGCTTGTTTGACTTGCTTTAAAGATCATGATCACTATAGTTGTCCCACTTCCTCTTCTGAGTATTTTTAAAGCTCAACTTGACAGCGATCAGCTGCTGAACATATGGTGTTAAAGCTTTCGATCCGAGTGTAAGAAGAAGCAGCTTTTTGGCAAAAATCGACAAAAATTATTTGTTTTGTGCTGCGTCCAAATCGTACTTTGTTTTATATTATTTGTACTTATTTAATAATGCGAAAATGTGCCAGGAGTTTGGTGTAAATAAGGCAGTAAGTATTAAGTATGGCTATGAAAGAAAGAAAGTAAGCCAAGCGCTCAGGCTACTAACAACTTTGGGGAAATGTACACAAAAAAACGCGGACCAAGTGCTTGTCAAATACACAGAGAGAATTAATGTTGCCTATAGATCAAAACTCTCAATTTAAATACATTTTTGGAAATCTTTCGAAACTTGTTATATTCTCAAGAATATTTAAAAATACATTTTAGTAAAAAGAGTTCTTAAATGAAGTTACTTTTCCGCAAATTCAGTACTCTTAATGTCAAATTCTCTTAGTGTATGAATGCTCGCCTTGAAGCTGGATTAAATTTAAATGGAAAGATGAAAAACAGACAATGCCTAAGCCGACATAATAAGTTAGCTAATCGCCCTTCACTGGCTTTTCATTTTTAGTAAAGGTTTTTCACGAAAAATCGTGGGAGTGCTCCTCGTATAAAAAATAGTATCAGTTTTTAAGAAATTAGAAAACAAAGTGGCACTTTTGAAGAAAATTTTATCAGCAGTAATATTCACTATATTTACATGAGTATTTTTGCTTTGACTACTAAGCCAGATAACACATAGATCGTTTTGCTCTTATATATAGAGGAAAATACTAATGTTACCTTTTAATATTTGGTTTTATATATAAATTTCATATGTTTTTCATATTTCTCTAAATAAGTTATTAGGGCAGTATACCTACATATGAGAAGAAGATACTAAATCTCCCGCTTGTCTATGCAAAGCCATGAAAGTGGTGTTGAACGATTTCCTGCCTGCTTTAATCTCTGTTAATGTTAACCCATTACCCTCCCATGGTGCCATTTCCACACCATCTGCATTCGAAATGAGGGGGAAAATGGTTAAAGCCAAAATAGAGAAGAAGTAGTTCAAGTTTTGTGTGCCACAACGGGGCAGACTTCATTTCCGCGTACGGCAAAGGCAAAATAATGGCTGTTAATTATATATTATATGTACCTGTATATATTTATGTACATACTACACCTACGCAATGCCGGTCGTTGCTCATGCATAAGAAATAAGCCTCTCCGGCTGCGATGCGGAAATATCGGTGCCTCAAGCAAATGAACTGACCGAAATAAGACACAAATTCAAAATTAAAACTAAAGCCCAAAAACAAGAAACCTAATTAAAAGTCAATTTCAATTTCAGTCATTAACCGAAAGCGGCACAAAGTGTGACACAGTTTTGTTTGTCGCTCTTAACCCTCGTCGCGTCCCGCCTTAACCCTCCCCTGCGGCACTGTAAATCACAAATAGTGTTCATTTTCTCGACTTGTCTCGACTTGACTCGACTTGACCATTCACTCTCCGGTCACCCACATTCGAGCCGCCGTTCCCCCAAATTTCGGTTCACGTTTTCCTAATGGGTTAGACAACCGCGGAGGCCACCACTGGCAACTGGAGCCAAGTTAACACCATTTGCATTATGTAAGGAGCTTAAACAATATTTTTTACCCTTCCCTCTGCTGCTTTGTTACGGTTTTGGCTGGAAGTGTCCACTAATTAATATGCAACTAAATAATTTACAATGTGACGCGAATTTCATGCAAAATATGAACCGAAATGCGAGAGAAGGAGGCTGTGGGAGAGGGGAAACGCGTTGCGAGAAAAACAAGAAATTATTTCATTAACTCTACTTCATGTGAATGTTGAAAATGTCTTCAATAAATTGCGCAAATTAAATTTATTTGCCAGAAGGGAGGAAGACACGAGTCTGGGGAAGCTTAAATGCTCTTGAAGTGAAAGGAATTTAAGGTAAATTATTACATTAAATTAAAGCTGAAGTTAGGGAAATGATTAGTCTGTTTTATAATATTCATAAGTACTATAAATAATGGTTAATCAATTCGAAAAATATACACCATCCTGAGTAGTTTTATTACTTAATTTCAGTAAAACTTTAAACCTGGATATTGAGTTTAAATTCAAGAAACTTATAAGTGCCTTTCTAATATTTCTATATTGCATTAATTTGAATATATATTATATATTGATTATATATAAAACTAATTTCAACTAATGTTACCTATTAATTGCCTCATTTTAAATTAATATTAATAGGAGAAGTGGCCCCTCAAAATGATTAATATCATTGTTTATTAAAGGAGTTAGAATATATTTATATTCCTTTTCTTCTATGATTACTAATTTATATACCATTCCTCATGCACTGATCTATTCGGTTTCACAACTCATTTATAGTTTTGCCTTAACAAATCCTATGTTGTATAATTATAATTATTTATAGAAACAATTTGCCTAATTGCCAAACCACTTCGCTTGCTTCGTTTGATTGTAATAATAGTTGCTGCACACCGAAACTCATATTTGTTTTTTTGTTCGAAAACTTCACCGAATAGTGACCAGGGTCCGAGAAAAAAGCAGGGTAACCGGAGTCGGCAAAATGTCAGAAGGTCTTTCAAGGTGTCTGGGTCTGGTCCCGCAAAACCGGTAGATCCACGCACCAGCCAACCGCTCGGAACTCATCTCATCGCCACACTCATCTTCATTGGATGTGGATGTGGATGTGGAGAGGTGACTTCTGCGAAATCTTCTTGCCCATTTGCACGACCTGTCAGGCCGAATCTGGCCGCGGACTCCGCTGAGTTTACGCGACAGTTCAACTTCAGCATTTGCCATTTTTGCATCAGGAAGATGCCCCACCGACGACACCCTCCACCCGAAAATCTTCCCCGGCAGCGAAGGCTATCCGCATCTGCAACTGGTTTTCTTTTTCTTTTTTCGCCACTGCAGTTTGGTTTTTCTGGCCGCTGTCTTATAAATATGTTGCGTCTTTTGCGCATGCGTCTTGAAAATTAATGCAAAACATTTCCAGCTCCAGCCGAGAGGCGTCTCATTCGAACAGGTCCCCCTCAAGTTGAAGTTGATTTGTGTGCTTAGTATAATTGCTGCGATTATCGAGTTGCCGAAGAGGCAAGTTTGGCTCTGAATTTGACTGCCTCATCTCATCCCAACTCGTCGTGGGTAAGGTTAAGTCGGCGGTTTGTGTTTAGCGATTGTCAAGTGTATTCAAAACTACGAGAGATGCAATCTCCGGTCAGGTTTTGACTGCGGCCTGTCTTGAATTGTCGATCTGCCCCGCTGATGGATAGCTATGATCAGTGGCGTGACTTTAAAAGGGGGTTTTAAACAGATTTAATTGAATAATGAAAAAGTCTTTCCATCCCTAGTTCCATATAGAACTCATTAGAACAATATTTTCACATCGTAATTGATACTACATCTTACATTGTATATTATATCTTATGTCAGGAGTTTATATTTACAATTTAATATTGTATTCATTTATATAACCAGAAGATATATCCCTCAAATACCTTCCGATTCTTATATAGAGTTTCTAAAAATCTTCCAAATCTCTGTTCCATTTCGATTTGAACTCCTGAAGACTTATGAGCACATCAAAATATACAAATTGATGAACGTTCATTATCAGGGTCGTCTGGGAGGTAAAGTGGCATAATTAGTTGACTGATCTCTGATCCATTTAAATGTATATTTAAGCTCCCTCCATTATGAATTTATAAAAAAAGAAAATGAAGTGGATTTAGAGATCAGGGTCAGACTGGGAGACAAAGTGGGTGACAGAGGTTACTGCTCTTGGATCAATTTAAAACTTAACCTGTTCAAATTGTTGAACAATATGTAAGGTCAATGTGGCAGCAAAGAAATTTGATGGGTTTATTTTGGGATACATCAAGTTGATTGGCTTAATGGGTTGAGAGTGAAAATTACCTCAACTTAATTATTGATGGTTTTGTAAATGACTGCGGGTTGTTTATCTATTTAATAATTACGCATTTCTTAAGCCTTAATTTGGTTTTTTATTAATATAATTGGATCCCGTAAATATAAGTTAATTTCATAATGAAAAAGAAATGCTATGATTTAACAAAAGGAATATTAGTATTTATGAAAATACTTGTTAGAAAAATAATATTAAATAAGTGTTACAATCAAACAATGGCCCAAAAATTATCTTATATTCCTTCAGCCATATCTTAATTATCAGTTTACCTTCACTTTTACCATCATCTCTCTATATCTTACGATCTTTAAATATATTTTATTACAAAATCCCCGGCTAATTCAAGGTTCACCCCGACAAATTCGATCTTGTTTCCCTCTGCCCTCTCATTTGTCTCTTTTTCAATTAAGTATTCAATCTGGCCAAAAACCATTTTCTATGCTAATTCAACCGACGGTAATCCGACCTGCCCCAAGCCTCCGATTCGATTTCCATACGATCTCCCAATTCGGTCACACCTCGTGCTCCAGTTTTTGGACCACTTTTTCGCAATCCAATTTGTTTACCCTTTTTACCCGTTCATCTTTCTGTGAGTCTCTAATTAATTTCCGATCAAATTAAAACGAATTTGTTTTTATGCCCGCGTTTGCAGGGAGCCAAAGCAGCCGCAGCGACTTTGCGGGCCTGAAGACAAAGCCCGAAAGAAAGGCGGAAGACCCAGGGAAAAGGTGGAAGAAAGACCACAAAAGCTTTGGATGCTCTACACACATTAACATAATTAAGGTGCCTGCCCAATGGCTGGCCATTGAGGGAGATATATCGGGAAAGACACGCACTTTTGTGTGGCGCTCGCCTCGAATCCAAATGCAAATGAGGCGACATCACTCAGCGGCCGAAAGCGAATTGTGCATCGCCAACTCGAAGACCTAGAGCTGGCAATTGCATAATAGATCCAACCGAAAACCAAACACGACCTCATTTACAAAATCGCAAAACTTCGATCGACGACAACACCACACGGGCCGACTAGCAGACGAACAGGTAAACCTGAGAGGTAACAACTCTGTGGATTAAACAAATATTTTGCCTTCATCTTTGGCAAGCAATATACTTTTGAAAATTGTCCCACAAGACACTCGACTGCATTTTTTTAGGTAATAGATGATGCTTTTTTAAAAATAAAAGAGCCATATTTTATGTTTTATTTCTTTGCCGAGAGGTCGTAATTTAGAATAATAATTCTAGGCTGTCTTATAACATTTTAAACAAAAAAAAGCTAACTTCGAGTAGTCGAAGTGGGTATACCCTTGGAGTTGCCTATAGTATTATGAGTTAGAATGTTAACTCTATCATAACTGACCCACTGAGGCTTTAATCTTGATTTTCTGTGTTGACTTTTATTGGGATACTAGCATATTGGGCTTTAAAATTTAAATATTAAACATATTATACATTTTTCAAAATTTTAATAGTGTTTCCCCCTTAGAAAAACTTTGAAAAATGCTGTAATTCTTCTTGGTATATTAATTAATATATTTTGTATGAAAATCAAAGATTTTCAAATATCATAACTACTCCAAAAATTCATTAATTTCAATTCGGAAAGCTTTTCTGTGCTAGTTTTTGTAAGGTTAACAAATCTGTATATTTAGTTTTAAAATTTAAAAAATCCAAATTTTTGCCAATTTTTGACAAGTTTAATGATGTAACCCCTTATCAAATTTTGAAATTTTGAAAAAATTTCGAAAATTTATTTTTTTACCGGACATGGCTAGATCGATTCGGCTGTCGATGCTGATCAAGAATATATATGGTTTATAGGGTCGGAAATGACTCCTAAATTAAATATTAAAAAAAAATAATTTTTTGGCCAATTTTTGAAAATTTTAATGATGTAACCCCTTTCCTTTTTTTGAAAAAATGGAAAATTTTTGAAAAATTTTTTTTATTGCCGTAGATGGCTAGATCAACTCGGCTGTTGATGCTGATCAAGAATATATATGGTTTATAGGGTCGGAAATGACTCATTCACCGCGTATAACAATTGAGAGTGAAATACTTGAGCTTTAGCCTAGAATCATATATCATTATCTTTTTTTTTTGCACATTTTGTAGTTAAAGCTTCAAACTTTAAATATAAGACAACAAGTAAATCATTCTTTAAATATTCAAACTCTAGTTTCTTTTTTATGCGCTATAAAATTGTCAAAGTATTTTAAAAAACGTGTTTAACCCAAACAAAAACTCAAATACTAAAAAAAAAAAAAACGACAAAACATTTAAGTTTTAAACATTTTTTACCCCAAGAGCACATATCTTACTACAAAACCTATTCTCCCTTCCTTTCAGTGTTTATTTTAATTCCTGCATGACGTATACGCACCGTGGGCCGCCATTATGGACCTAATGGAGCTGCTGCATCAGCTTCTGCTGAACGTGTTCGACATATTTAAGATCTACCTCAAGTTCGCCTTGATCACACTGGTCATCTACTTCCTGGCCGAGTGGTACATCCTGCGCTATGGCGCCGAACTGGAGGCCGAGCTGGATGCCCATCTGGTGGCGGGCGCCGAGCTGCGGCAGGAGTCCCCGGAGCGGCCCGAATCGAACAGCACGCTGAGCAAGGTGTTCCGATTCGTGGTGAACTTTTTCATCCTATAATCGACTCGATAATATTCACACGGCAAGGTCAATCGAGCAGCTGAATCGGCAATGTGCTTTTTCGCGGAATTGCAATTCGATTCAGTCAGCCACATCTCAAGGCCCCCGCCCCGTCAGGAGAATGTAACCACTTTTGATACAATCGAACCAGTTGCATTTAACAACAGAAAAAAGGCAATCAAGAAAAAGACAAAACAAAACAAAACTCAACAAAGGCAAAAGCCACAAAGTAAACACAATCTTTATATGTAATAAACAATAACAATAAGGAGCTACACAAAAACAAGTTGAACCGCTTTTTATTTCGGTAGGGATCGGGGGGCCAAGCAAGGCATTATTGTTTAAATTTTACATAGCCTTTGGTTTGGTTCTCTTGCTTAAGCAAATCAGAATGACTCAAAATCAGTTCGGGGTGGGGTCTCCACGAATTTGGGCTAATTACACAGTTGGCAGTATGACAATAACCAAGAAAACCTCAAGAAATTGCATTACAGACTTTGAAATTGCACTTAAGGAAATGGGTTATGCAAGGCGTGTATTATAATATTAATCACACTTTTTATAGACTACTTAAGAGGCTTTTTTATTACCACAAACATTCATCACAGGGGAGTGTCAAATCAGATTAATAAAAGATAGGAATTTGTTCAAGAACATTTTTGTTATATAAAATTTTTTAAAAGACCTTACGAAAAGTTAACCTTATTATTCAGTTAATTGTATTTTTGATACTCCTCAATATATGTATAAAAAGTAATTTAGAAGCCACAGGTTAGGTGCATTTATTTATATAACTTGTGGATAATATGAATAAATGTGCCTAACATGTGGCTTCTAAATTGCATTAAGTTCAATAACTTTGTCTGTTTAAATAATAATGATGTGCCGAAAAAAATGTTAACTTTGTAATTGATTTTTTATTTGAATATATTAATGGCAATTTGGCAAATTGAAAAGCATTTCTTAAAAAAGGACAGAGTCAAGCTGACTACTTCGTTGAATTTTTCTGTCATAACAATTTGCAAGTTACTTTCTCATGTATATTCTATATCTCCTTAAAATTATTTTTTCTATTATATAGTAAATAAGATATATTTAATAATATAACAATAAGATATATTTAATACATATAATAATAAGATATATTTAATAATATAACAATAAGATATATTTAATACATATAATAATAAGATACATTTAATAATATAATAAATATATTTAATAATATGAATCTAATCATGACTTAGTTTATTTTACCTTAACGAAACAATATACAATATATTTTACATAAAAATGCTTGTCATCAGATCCTATTTATATTAAGTACGTATTTCCTTGAGGAATTTAAAAAATATTCTTTTTAACATTAACTTAAAAGTTGTTATGTTTGGTATTATATTAAGGAAACTAATATAATTAACAATTAGATCTATGAAAACGTAATCAAACTTATTACTATGATAAACTACTTATGTATATTAGATGATATTAAAATACCTCAAAATAAAAACATTCGCAGCTTTATTAATTTATTTCCCATCCGTATTTTCCCCGCATTTCCTTGCCAATTTTGCAGTTAGTTATCACGGACAACCCCTACGAAAAGAAAACAATATCTTTTAACAAATTGCTCATTTTATCAGCTGGCATAACTTGAGCGATCACAATTTGGATCTATTGATCGGCGGATTGTTGTTGGTTGGTGCTTAGTGGACCAGTTAAGTAGTAGTTACAACACGTTGTGCCGACTCTGTTGCCTTTTTTTTGTGACTTATTTTGTTGGTGTGCGGTACCTGCAACAAATGTGGAATACCGGTTCAACAAACCGTTCGTCCCACACAAACACTCACACACTGGCAGTCGCCAACGCACACAGATCCCGAGCCGGGCGACACGGTGCTCCCATTCTCATACACAGATAGAGCGGGGCACAGATATAGCACTGGCCAACAAAAAAATACTTTAGAATACTTTAGAAAATGTAATCGAAATTTAGCATTTCTCTAGATATTTTTTGTGAATTTAATCTAATTAATTAGAGGTTTTTCCATGATAACTACAGTGATTTGATGATTTATAGTTCTATCTAGAAGTCATCATGTTATAATAATGCAATATATATAAAATCTAAAGTAAGATATCTTAAATATTTATTTAACTCTAAAAATGTCATTACTTGTATCTTTATTTTGGGACCAACAACTGACAAGGTGGCATTAATCTAACGATTATTTAATTTAAGAAATATATCTTCCTATCAATATCAATATCAAATGTTTTCTTTCTAGTCTCAAAGCTTTGTTATCTAGTGTAACCAAGGGGGTCTCCGTGTTTGAATGTAACTAGATGCGAGATGTGAGGCACACGCCGTTAGCGATAAAGCACTCGACAATTCCGCATGCTACAGATACAGATACGAATACTACTTAAGACTTTAAGCCTGGCTCTGTTCCAATTTGAATACGCAGACAGTTGCAGTCTGAGCGGCAAGTTGAGTTCAGCTCACTCCGCTCCAGTTGGGTCTAGTGCTTAAATTCAACTTTCACATACGGAACAAGCGCGCAGATGCAGTGCAGCATTATTACTATTAATGCTGTTGCTACTGCCAATGCACTGAGACAAAAAAAGGGAGCACTGAAAAATATTTATGAATAGAAAACTATGTTCACCTACTAAAACAAATTCTATAAGTTATGATGTTATCAATTTTTGTTTTTAAAATATTTACAGCTATGTGATTTTAGCAAAATGGTTACTGTTTCGATAATTCGATTAAAAAGCCTGTGAAAAATCATTTATATATAATGATCTATAGAAAATCTAGACATATAGCAGTTCTGGTATTAATTATGTGACTCAGTTCCATTATAAAAGTCTCGTTCTTAAGTTACCTATAACTTAATCTCGTCAAAATGCTTATAATAAATAGTAATAATAGCTTAAATAAAAAATAATATTATCCCACAAATAATTTATAGTTGATTTATATAATTCTGTCATCTAATTTCTTTCAATGTACTAAAAGCTGCTATACTTTGTGACGTAATAGAAGCAGCGATATGCCATAAGCCAGCTGAAAACGGGGTTTGATTGATTCCATTATGATGAGAGCCGCGAAATGTTTTGCATTATTTTGCATTCAAAACGAATTTCGATCTGTGGGTTTTCGGTCAATGGAATCCAGCTGGAAGTGCAGTCTTGACCAACTACTGTGGCTGGCATTTAATTGCCAAACGGAGCGAGGCACTCGAACGGGCGAGCGAGCGAGCGGACCACACGGCGTATGCGCAATAATTCATGAGGCGTTTAAACAATTTCTGTGTGTGTGACTAATGCGTTGGCAGATGGCCCGAGTTCCCTCGCCCGCTCCTCCGTTCGCTTGTTTGGCCCAAAACGCGGTTCATTAATTGAACTGTAACCGTAATTTGGTTGTGTTATTGTTACCATTATGTCATTGCGGTCAGCTGGGGAGGAAAGCATAAGGAAAAGCATTTAAGGCACTAAAAATAAACAATGCACACTCGCATATTAGTTGGTAAATCGATAATGGATCACGATCGAGGTGGGTAAGTAATGGGAAAAGGCCACAAAAAGCATGGATTTTTAATCGGAAGTGGTTAATTATCAAAAGGAAATATAACTTAAGTATATAAATAGTAACAACTTAATTATAAGATGGCTATTAGTTTTAAAGTCAGAAATAAATTACACATAAACTTAAAAAAGAGGCTTAACTACAAAATATATATTTTTATATTTACCTAGAATAAAATTAAACATAAATTATTTTAATATATGTAACTACAACAGACCTAAGCTTATTTTAATGTATAATACTTTATATATGCCTCTGTAATTTTACCATAGTCCAAAATAAATATAAAGTGCCAAGAAACCTATAAAGAAATTCTGGAATATTTTAACTATTAATTTAAAAATTCAATAGGAGAAAAAGTGCTTAAATATTCAAATAATAAAATATTTAATATTAAAAAATATCTAGTCTATAAATATAGCATATATTAGTTTCAGATTTTTTAATATATAATTAAAACCCATATAGTATACCCCAAATGCTCTGATAAGCCCCCACTAATTTCTGTTACATTTTTCCAATATTTTGCAAGAAGCCGAGCAAAAGGTCTGAAAAAATCTTAATCAATAAACCTGTTAAGCACGATTATCAAGCAGCCCAAGCTCAAAATGCAGAGCAAAGTCAGTCAAAGACAGAGCAAAAGTCAGGGCAAAGTCAACAAAGCCAGCAAAGACACTCGCTGCGATTGCAGAATGTTGGCAGAGGAAAAACAAGGCAAGAAAAGCTCGGCTCAGAGAGAGCTCTGAGGAGTCCAGAGTACGGATTTCTCTGCGGCTCTATGCTCTGCTCGGTGACAACGTGCCGCGCATGCGCAAAGCCCCGCGGAGCGGCTTCGGCAAAGTGGTAAGCGTCGTCGAAGCGGCAATAAACCCGTTTTCAGAGCCGCAGACGGGCCAAAATTAGCGAGCGTCGAGCAGAGCTGAGCCGAGCCGAGTTGAGGAGCTTTTGTAAAGGAAAAAGCAAACCCCAAAGACAGGTCCAAAGACAATCCGAAAAGCCAAAAGACACTAGCCAGCCGAACTGCCAGTTTGTGCCAACTGCTGCGAGTTGGCCAATACACGATCTGCAATTTCAGTCTGCAAGCGGTCAGCCAGGTGAACGGCAGCCAGCACACCCGGGCACTGAGTGAGTGGGCGTGGCGATCCCATCCTATCCGATCGGTGCATACATAAATAAATATACACATATATGGACGGCGGTCATCTCTCTGTGCGTGAGAGAGTTGGACAAATTATATAAAAAGTGATCGAAATATATGGAAAAATCCACAGAAAATCTATCGAAATATGTTTCATGAAGTGTCTTGTCAGTGTCCAATGAAATGATAGTGAATGGAACGCATAGAATATAGCCAGAGTTGAAGCTTTTCCTGTGGATTATATCAAAGTAACCGCAAAGGCAGTTACAAAATCATCTAAACAACGATAAAAATTTCCACAAGTGCACTAACACAAGCGCACTCGCTCACCAACACACAGTCAAAGAAAACTGCAGCAACTGAATACAAGTGCAAAAAAAAAAAAAAAAATAGCATAAAGAAAAGGAAAAACATAATGACTTTTGCCTTTGTGTGATTTTGCGTGTGAGATCGCTTGGGCTTGTGTGAGTGCCAACTGTTTTATGAGGCTAAATCTTTATTGTTCATTTAGGAAACACATTAAATTAACACAAAAATCGGCTGGAAAAAATCAACAGAAATCAGCATACGTCAATAAAACGAATGCGAAAACGTTAAACCATTTTGTGGATTATACAAAGCAACATTTTGGCCCCCAGCAAAGAGGTAAGACCGAAAATTTGCATTAAGTTTAGAGCTTCGTCGCCTATCTGCAAGTCAAACACCTTTACTTGGAGCATAACGCCTCCTTCAAGCCCTTGGGCCTATTTCTTTAGGGTTACAGAGTAAAAAATTAATGCTATTCAAGAAAATATGGGCGATTTATGGGTCCTATAAACAATATGAAAAATATAAGAATTAGCGTCTCCTTGAAGTCATAGCTGTTTCTTTGTTAGGTTACAGAGTTAATATTAATATGATTATTAAAAACAAGAAAGTAAACTAAAGGAAAGAAAGCCGAGTTTATATACCCTTGCAATTAGCAGTTGAATTACTGTATCTTATAAGAAATCGATCATAACTAAGCTTAAAATAATGGCATTTTTTAAATCGATTTTATATGACAATTTTTCGACAAATCGAAATAATAAAAAACTCATAACTAAGCTAAAAAAGCGTGAATTTCAATTCGGAAAGTTTTCCTATGTTAATTTTTGTTAGGTTTATAACACTGCATACTCAATTTAAAGTTTAAAAAAATTTAAAATTTTTCAAATTTTTTCAAATTTTAACGATGTAACCCCTTATCTTTTTTTTGAAAATTTTGAAAAAAATTAATTTTTGCCGGACATAGCTAGATCGATTCGGCTGTTGATGCTGATCAAGAATATATATGATTTATAGGGTCGGAAATGACTCCTTCACATAGTTACAAGCTTCTGACTAAAATTGTAATAAAAATATACAAATTTTTAATCATTCTTTTAAATATTAGAAAATATAGAAATTTGTTATAGATAAAAAATGATTTACAAAAAATGTCCCTAACATCCTGCCCTATGGATTTTTTAATATTAAAAACTTAATTTATTACCCTAAACTTGTTGAATGAATTTAATTTCATATATTTTTATATGCCTGTTTTAAATAAATTCCCCTTTCATTACTATCAACTCTTCTTAATCCTTGAAAATCGTATTTAAATTTGTTGTATTAAAATTTGTATAAAGTTAAACTTACAAAAGTTACTAAACTTTGGCACTTTTAAAGGAAAAAATATATTTATTTATAGATAAGATAAAGTGATAAAGTGTTAGGCCCAAATTAGATTTGAAGCGAAATTTTTGCGGTGTACCAATGGCTACCGCTCATGGCCAAAAGAGCGTTTTGCAAACACAAAAATGATCTCAGGCGTTGCTAATTATTTCTCTGCGCCTTGTATATTGTTGGGCCGGACCAAGTACCCCCTTTGGAGCCCGAGCCCACACCATCGCCGCCACTCCCCCGAGTCTCTTCCTTCAGTTACAGTTTCTATCGGTGGTTGTGCCAAGAGATGTTCGAATTGTTTGCGCATCTTCAGCGAACAACAGCAGCAACCAACACCAAGGCATCGGCGAATATGGCCAACATAACTGAGCCAAGATTTTACTTTCATCATCAAAAGCAACAGCAACAGCAGCAGCAACAGCAGACAGACAGGCAGGCACAGCAACGGATGAAATTTTGAAATTTTACTTTCATCCATCTTGCGGCTGAAACGTTTTATTTTGACGCTTTTCACTCTCCATTTCGTTGCCCACAGTTTTCCACAATTAAGAAATTTAATAATAATATCTGCTTAATTGTCCCCCGAGTGGCGGTAGAAGTTAAATAATAATTTCTGTTTGCATCTCTCTGGGAACTGAACTCCATAAGAGTTCAGGTCAGAGTCTAAAAGTTGGCCAACCGGAATGGGCGATAAAACCTATTTGCCGAAGAGCTTTGGTAAATGCAAAAAAAAAAATACACACAACAACAAAAAATAAAAACAAAATAGCAAATTAAAAAAATAAAACAAAAACACAAATTGATTTTGATTTAAGTGCAGCCGAAAAGGAAACTCGGTTTTCTCTTGCTGCCAACGACTTGGAGACATGAAGATGCTGTCTTCGGATGCAAAAAAAAAAGAGTCGAGAAAAGCTCCTAATGGAGTCCATGTTAGTGGCAGATTTAGGTTATAGATATGAGAGATTATAGCAATTAAAATCAGGAGAAATTTTCATTGATAACAGATGAAAATATACAAAACAATGTGTGAAATATATATTGGAAAATTATAAAATAAAGTGATTGCAGTTTAAAAATGCTGTTTCTGAGTTTACAAAGAGTTTTTGGGAAGTACAAAACATTTAAGTAGTCAGAAACCTTTCTCCTTAACAACCTAATAAATATTTATCAAGGGTTCTTCCATTCGTTAGTCAATAAATTAAATTCAAAGAGCATTCGAAAAAAAAAACACAAAAACAATATAAACCCAAAAATAACAAACAAATTGAGCAGCAAAATTCGAAGCCTTTCCCAGAAATGTAATTAATATTTATCAAGGCTTCCAAGAAGTATACTAAATACGTAAACAAAGCCAGCTATTTCCGTTAGCAAATAAATAAACTAAGGAAAGAATTAGTTTTTATTAAGACAAGTTATGCTTCGATGATTTTAATTAACTCTTTAAGAACTTGCTTCCCCTTCCTGTGAACCAGTAACCTGAGTCGGTCAATTATTAATTCATAAATTCATAATATAAACGACGATTAGGACCGGCCAACTATAAAACCAAGTCAGCCGTAAAAACTTTACACACTTTTTAGGTTTTCAGTGCCCTAAATTTGTATATTTTTTGTGTCTGCACTGCACCAATAAACCGCAAAACAGGCGACCTTGAAAGTACCAAAAGCCGAGATCTTATAACACACCATGGAGATGCTAATTTCTTATGACAACTAGCAACTTGTATTGGCCAGATGCTGGCGAAAAAAAGTTGTCACCGACTTCTGCTTCTATATAGCAACCGGATTGGCTCACTCGGGTTATAAATTTCGATCAAGAAACCCGTCGCTGACGTCGAAGAAATTTATACGTAAAATATGCACGAAACAAGATGTAAACGAAAACGAGAGTTTTGGTCCCCAGACGACGACGATCATGCCTCTGGCCATGGATGCATCTAACAACAAATTAATGCAACATTATAAAACCTTATTTAATTGCTCATTGTGTCTGTCTGTGTGTGGGGGTAACTTAAGTCGACCTTCGGGGCTTTTGATTCTAGGCGCCGTTTTATTGTCTTAAAAAAATCCACTCAAAGTCACAGATTCATTCGCTGAAAACAGATGGAAAAATTTGCAAAAACTCAAGGAAAAATGAATATTTGATGCAAATGTTCTACTAAAAAATCATATAAATTTAAGAGACCCTCTAGACAAATTAAAAATGAATTTCCTAAACCAGATCCAAATTTTATTGTTATCTCATTATTGTGTTTCCGTTTATTGTTATTATTTTGTCTTATTTTTTTGTGTTTGCTGCAGTCGGACATGTCTAAAGATCCATCAATTAATTCCAAAACAAAGGCATACAAAAAAAAATAACAACAGCTACAACTTGCCGGTATTTGTCATCATCGTGCTTAGCCTTGAATTTGAACTTGGCCAAGAGACAATATATAAGGCCTGGGCCTGCTAGGCATATCGACTTTTCGAGACATCATTTATTGCCCCGGCACTCCGATTTCTGATTTCTCCGTGGGCCGTATAAGCGATTAGATGCCAGATATTAATAAGTTCATATTTCATTTCATTTACGGACAATGCTCTGCACTAAATTCAAGACTTTAAACAAAAAACAGAGCCATAAATTAGCTGTGTTTAGCACACGGCAATTTATCACCAATTTCCGAAGACACCTGATGGCTGATCTGACCTTAGCTTTCAGCCCAGACATGGAAATGGAAATGGGCAGGCTCTCTGTGTACACACGAATGGGAAAAACTGAACAGAAATTGATGGATGTGGCAGGCCTCGATGGTCGTGTGTGGGTTTTTTTAAAGTTAATCTTGACGAGGGAATATTTGTATTATTTTGAAGAGCTTAGAGATTTTTTTCGAAAAAAAACTGAGAGAGTTCTAACACGTGTTTCCCTATTTTAGGTATAATTCTTAAGAAACAAAGCAGTACTGAAAATTATAAAAAAATCTCGAAAACAAACTTATTCTATATGTAAACTTATTATAAATTAATAATGTAATAAGTTCATAATAGTTATTATATTTTTGATAAGTCCACAGCTATATATCAAGCTAATATTAAAAGCAAACTTATAAAAACATCACTAATTCTAAAATGTGTTATTTAACACATAATTTGGATCTAATTATCTATAAAATAAATCATATTTTAAAAGAAAAGCTCTAAATATAAGAACCTATTTAAAAAACAGATAACCCCCAAAGCTTTAATTAAGACTAAGAGCTGTGTAAGTGATTTAATTTTTTGTAAGAAAAACCAGTTTAGAGCTCTAGAAAAAACAAGCTTAAAATTGAATTGAAAAAGTCCCTAGTTGGGAAGATAAATAATAACAATTGAACAAAGAGCGCAATTAAATAAAGATAACAACAAAAATATCTTAAGCACAAGTCAAGATCTTCAACATTCAGTTTTTCACTCTTTAGAGAACCCTTTGACATTTCGGTTGGGGAACACATTTCCATCAATATTGTTATATCTGTCGAAACAGAAACGATTATCATATTTTTACTCGGATATATATCTCCGCACTCGACCCACTCAGTCCCGCAAAATGTCAAAAAGACAAACAGAATGGCAAACACACTCAATGGGACTGGCGGGGAGACATCAAATCAAATCCAATCAAATCACCACTTAAAATGCACGACACACTTTTTGGTACACACAAAAAACTGGGTGTGAACGGCTTTGAATCTTTGAACTTATGGGCTCGAGTTGGAGGAGGAGGAGGAGAAGCTTCCTCGCCAATCCTAATGGCCCATCAAGTATACGCCCCGTGTGCCAGCCAAAACAATGCACAATAAAAGTATAAAAGCACTTTTCGGCAGAGAAACCAACTGCATTGCCAAATTACAATGCTCCAATGATCTTTGCGAAGGCAAGCGTTTTGCATTTCAGTTGTTTTTGTTTTTTTTTCAATGCGAAAAACGCATTGGGAAAGGAAAGTTTTTACTCGTTCGCTTTTCAATTTGTTATAGTTATTATGCATTGTGTTTATTATGTGGCCACAGTACTTATTTATTTATTTGCCCCGCCGCTGCTGCTGCTGCTGGTGCTGCTGCTGGTGCTGCTGCTGGTGCTGGTGCCACCCTTTCAATTTCGCCCAACCGATCGCGATCGCGATCGCTCTCCTTACGTAAGTGTGGCCGCCGTCGAGCGACCGAAAACCAAAGTGACATTGAAGGCTGCCAAAGCTAATTATGCAATTACCCGACACCCGAGAGACGGAAATCGGAAAGTGAAGCTGATTAAGGCTCTGCGCACAATGAGCGTGTGCGCAAAATGAGCACCGATTTTATTTAGTTAATTGATCGCTTAGCAGTGAATGGAAATGATGTTTAGCTAAATCATTTCTTTGGAAATGTTTAACATCAAAAGGTAGTCAAGCCTTCCAGTTAAACCTTATGATCGAGGAGAATTTAATATAAGCCATAAGGCTATAAGACTTTTAATTAAACATGCCCAAAATATGGTTCATAAATATAAATCTTATAGCCATGAATTGTTTCAAAGATTTATATATATATCCAAGAAGCAATAGCATAGAAACCCTATATATATTAAGTACAAATTTGTCACTTTCTCATAAATATTATCCTACAACTTCTGCATTACAAGAATAATATATTTTGAGAATCGAGGTCTTCGATCCAAATTTATACTTTTCCCAGTAAAATTTCACTGATTTCCAATAAGCAAACCTCCAAGAAAACAAAACTGAAAAGCTTACCAAATTAGGAATTATAACCAAGAACACTTTCTACAACCAATTTTGGTAGGAATGCATTTCTACGCCAAACATTTCCCCCCAAATTCAACCCATCTTCGATCTGAACCAACTGGCGAGTTGAATGACAAGCACGGAAAGAGTAGCGTTAATCGCGGAACGTGTCTCGAATATTAAGAAAATATAAACAAAAAATCCAGAACTTTTGTTAACCATCAAAGGTGCAGAGAAGGCCGCAGAGGTTTCTTTTCTCTTACATTTTTTTTGGTCACTCGGGAAGCGTTCAACGACTTTTGGCAGAACATAAATCTTCTGTCGAGGTGTGTGGGGTGTGCCCGATGATCACATTAAAACTGAACAGTTTACATAATATTTTGTGTATTTCAACTCTTTCAGTTAGCCAGAGGAGTTAGAGCCAAAAAAGCAGAGAACTGAAGCCGACAAGATGAGAAGAGCCAAAGGCTGGCTGTTAATGACAGCAACAGGTGAGTGGAGTCGGAGGACACTGAGTTGAAAACCCAGAAAGCCACTTAATGGTTTCACTCCAACCGGACCGTGACATAATACCAATCCTGGCCGGGTTATGCAATTCCTTGGCAGCCGTGAAGCTTTTAATTAATTTATATTTCGTTTCCCCTTCGACGGACGCAGTGCTGCTGCTGAGCCTGTTGGCCACCACAGACGCCGCCCTGCCTTTCAAGAAGGTATCCATTGCCAAGACACCCGCCTCCACCAGCAGCACCACCACCAGCACAACGACAACAGAGCCAGCCGCAGTCGCCGAGGAGGAGGAGGAACCGGAGGAGGAGCAGTCAGTGCCCACCAGTGAGGGCGGCGATAGTAACAAGGTGAGAGATAGACTTAGCCAGACCTTTACATATCGTGCTCATTTTGATGGAACCCTTCATTTCAGTCGGACAATGGGACTCTATCGAAGAACTCCAAGCTGACGGGCATCCCGCAAATCGATTATATCTGGGATCCCAATCTGCCCAGGGAGCTGAGGGGGTAAGATGTAGAACAATTTAGGAGAATATCAAAGATATTAAGAACATTCAAGACTCACAGTAATGCAAACTGGATTTCTTGCTCCGCAGCTACAACCTGTCCACCTATCCCTTCCTGTCCACCGTGCCGCCCATGGACGAGATCCACTTCAAGTGCGAGGGCCTGCACGACGGCTTCTATGCCTCCATTGAGTACAAGTGCCAGGTGAGCAGCATTGACCTTGTCTGGCCTAATGGCGACGTAACACACTTGGTCACCAAGCGTAGACAAACCAAACCGAGCCCAGTCCAGTCCAGACCCAACCCAACCCTATGTGCATGTCCAGCAATTTCTCTTTTTTTTTGTCGTCTGCCGACATGACGTCAAAAAAAAAAAAAAAAAGAAACAAACAAAACTTGTTTGCGGCTCGATCTTGACCCCAAAAGCGGGCAAAGAGAAGCGCTAAACGATGTCTAACAGAGCGGATTAGTTATGGCCAAAATGTGATTAACCAGAGTTCGGACTTCTTGCAGATCTACCACCACTGTGTCTACGGCATCAGGCACGACTTTCTGTGCGCCAACTTCACGGCCTTCGACCAGCGCACCTTCATCTGCCACTTTGCCTCCGATGTGGACTGCGAGGGATCCCAGAAATACTGGAACAGGTAAGACAGCTCCCAGGGGGAATCCCCCTCTCACAGAGGTCAGCTCACTATCAGTTTTACAGCATCTCTTGAATATTCAATCGGCTTATTTATACTCGATATATTGGTATATTAATCGAAGATAAGGTTTTTCTATAAACAAATTCGATTTTAATGTAATTTATTAAAAATTTTAAAAATTTCTCATGATAAATGATTAATATCCCAACTACTACTGCCGTTCTTTAATAATTAAACAAGCCGAAGTTTATGTATCCTTGCAGTTTGAAAGTCAGTTATAGGATTGAATCTCAAATCGAACCCTGCAAGGGTAAAAAATTATGTGTTTTCTGAGCTAGAACCATATATACTTTAACTTTACATACCCGCCCTTATCCCGCAGAAACGATGAGCTGTACATGGCCACCACCACCACATCCACGAGCACCACAACTACTGAACCGCCACCCACACAACCCTCGGCACCGCGTCGCCGACCGCAGAGACCGCAGCGTCCGCTGAGGCGACCCTACAATCGGCGACCCATTGACGACTACTACTACGAGGAGCAGGATCAGTACGAGGATGACTACTACGAGGAGCGTCCCATCAGGCGGCACAAGCCGCGTCCCCGTCAGAGAAAGCCCCCAGTGGAGGTGGACTACGACGATGAGTACGACGAGAAGCGAGCGGAGGCGGGAAAGCCAAACAGGCGCAACAGAAATCGCTACCGAGACGAGGAAGAGACTCAGGAGGAAGACTACGACGAGCGGCCCAACAAGAGGCAAAGAGGTAAATCCACTTCAGGACCAGCGGGCCGCAAGGTATCGCCGAGGAAGCCAGGACGCGTGGAGGAGCGACGCAGCTTCAACGACGATCGGCCGCTGGGCAGGAGGCGCAATGAGAAGCAGAGAACCACCCCATCTTCCGCTTTGGATGAACTGGACGAGTACGAGAAGCCATACGGGGGGGTGGATCAAGAGGAGGCGGCCGAAGAGCAGACACCACAGAAGGTGAAGACTACACCGAAGCCACTGAGTGAATTCATTACACCCAAGGCGGCAGCTGCCTCCGTTTATGCCCGTCCCCGGGCTCCTCCAAGGATAGCGCGTCCCGTTCCCATCAACGAGAAGAAGAAATACTCATATCCGGTGCAAAAGAGCACAGCCACCACCCAAGCACCGTCCAGCAGTGGCCAGGAGGAGGAGGATTATCCCGAGGAGCAGGCGGAGGAGGACTACGAGCAACCGCCAGCCAGGAACACACCCAGGAGGCGTGCCCCGGCACCACGTGCGGAGCAGAAGCCGACGAGAACAACTCTGAGAAAGCCAGTGACGGATAAGAAGCCACTCGAGGACGATTACTATGAGCCGGCGGAGCATCAGGAGCCAATAAGGAAGCGCAAGCGTCCTTTGGCTCCCAGATCACGTGCCCCAGCAGTAGATGTGGACTTCGAGGACGAGGACTATGAGGAGAGTCCAGCGCCCGTGTCTACAGCCGCTCCGGCGCGAAACCAGAGACTGAGGGCCAAGACCACTACTAGCACCAGGAAGCCAACGGCACCACCGCGCCCGCGTCAGCCGATTGTGGAGGAGGAAGAAGACCTGGAGCCGCAGCAGCAGCCAGTGGAGCATATCGAGGAGGAGACACCGGCGCCAAGGACGCGAGTGAACTCACTAAACGCGCGGACGGCGGGCATTGGAAAGTCACAGCGTCCCTCATCGGTACGTGTGGTCAAGCGACCCTTCCTGCCCTCCAGGGGCGGCAGTCCCTATCTGCCCCGCGGCCTTCAGCCGGTGGGAGTAGCATTGAAACCACTGCCCACAACGGACAGTACGCCCATCGACATGGGATCCACCATCTCGGGAGTGCGTCTGCTCGAGCACGGTGCTCCCTTGCTGAGAGGAAGGCCCGATAGCGACGAAGATGACGACGAGGTGGAGCCACCTCCGTCTCCCAGTCCGCCGAGAACTACTCTCCCGCCGCGCAGCGCCCTGCCGGCCACTTCAAAGCGAGTGGAGCAGCCGCGTCCCAAACTAAATCTCGATGAACTCTACGAGAATGACTACGATGTGACGCTGAACGATGCACTCGATCCCACTCTGAAACCGCTCTCGCCCCAGCATCCGCATACCAATACGCATCCACATCCGCATCAGCTTCCATACCAGCAGCAGCAGCAGCAGCGGCAGTATGCCAGTGCCTACAATCCATTCGCCTATCAGCCTGCAGCGTATCAATCACCAACATCCGCTTCAGCTTCAGCTTCAGCATCAGCATCCGCACCTGCATCCGCACCCGCATCCGCATCTCAATCGCAGCCAGCGAACTATCATAGTGATTCCTATTTCTCATCGACAGATATACGCCGGCGGGCTGTTGTCCCGGCGCAAGCCTCGCGTCCACATCGACTCGAATACGCTGCTGCCGGAGGAGTCGGCGGCGGAGGAGCATCCGGAGTGAGCCGGAGCTACCAGCCGGCGGCGGCGGGCGGACGGATTGCCCAGCATTTCTACGACGACTTTGCCTACTAAATAGTTCGCGTGTAATAAGGTGAGTGCCCTACTCCGTTGATTAAACAGACACAAATCCTGACAAAGAATGTGTTCTTCCCTTCTTTCAGTTTCTTCAGCTGTAAATAAGTTTTTCCCAAACACACACAAGGAGAGTTCCATTCGGTGCACGGCTCCTGCAACTTCTTAAACAAATCTGTCTCTACCCTTAGTTGTTTAGCCGCAAAAAATCTACTCGTAATTCAAGAAGGTTCGGGACATTATTGGCTTTCAACTGCGGAAAAGGAGCTATGCGATTAATTCTCTACTTTAACGACAGCCTTTAGTTTGCGGCATTAAATCAAATTGGCGATAAAGTTAACTCTCAAAGCTTTAGTTCATTCGATTTAGCATAGTTTACTTTCACAGCATACGGCACATCATGTCCCGAACCTTTCAACTTAATATATACGTTGTATAATACTCAAATGTCGTGATAGTAGCAGCTTGCGAATTTGTCTGCTAGCTCGTATCTAGTAGTTTATGAAACTAACTAACACAGCCTCCTCCTCCACGTTTATCTCCGTAAAATCAAGAATCAAGGACGTTTAAACATCCAGCAGAACAGTTTGAAAACTTAATTTAAAATTGCAATATGCACAAAAATTGTCTGTAATATTTAAGCATTGTCCGGAGATCGACAGATCCAAGACTTAAGTCGGAGTGCATATAACATAAAACAAACAAAAACTGAAATAAATATAAAACACTTACATGAATTGGTTTCACTTGAAGAAGTGCCTGTCGGCCGCTATTCTTTGCTGGAGGATTGAAGGCAGACCTTTAGGTTCTCCGTTTCCTCCTCCAAATGGTCAAGTTTTTTCATTAAAATTATCTAGAAGGGGTCATATAGAAACCTGAGGTTATCAAATTACACAAATAAAAATAATATTACCTTAGCTGCAGATACAATTTCTGTGGCCACCCTGAGAGGCATGTGCTCCACTGATTGAACCAATAGAATGGGTTTTATCTTGGCTACGTCCTCAATGCCTCTGAATCCAGCTGCGTACAGTTGCTTAGCGCGATTCTGGTTTAAAAATAAAATGCCAAATTGTCATCATAGCAAGTCAAAGATTATTCTTTTCCACTCACAATTTTAACGCCTGGCAGCTCCATCAACGGCTCCAATTCCAAGGTACCACATCTGTCCATTTTGTGGAGAATACGTTCGAACAAGGGCTTGTAGCACCAAAACTCCTCCA
The DNA here is from genome assembly GCA_035046265.1 of Drosophila bunnanda. NCBI lineage: Eukaryota > Metazoa > Arthropoda > Insecta > Diptera > Drosophilidae > Drosophila > Drosophila bunnanda. The sequence goes on from JAWNOB010000075.1 coordinate 15,732,351, forward strand.
GCTCCTCGCACAAACGAACAATGGCGCTGGAGGCGGCAATCGATTGGCTGATCAGGTGCTGCAGAGTTCCACGCTCAACGTTGTACTTGTTGGCCACATTAGGCAGCGGCATGAGGTCAAGAATATCGGACAGGATCAGCACCTTGTACAGGCGGTTCAGCTGGAGGGACAATGGGCCCTGGACCGACTGGTTCTTGAACAGCCTGGCTGCGTGGGCTTCAGTGAATCCCAGCTGCTTAAACAAAGCCTGCGAATCCGGCGGAAGGGAGGTGTACACTTGAAACAGAATGCTAGCGTCGGCCGGAAACAGTTCATCGCCACGTTCGTTGGAGTTAAAGCATACTATTAGGTACATCAAGTGGGAATAGTGCGTCAGGATGAGCTGCTGTTGCGCCTGCCTCAGCTCCTTGTGAATGGCATTGGCCCGCTTGTAATCAATGCCCGCCTTGAAGGCAGCTCTTCCAATGTTGGTCAGCTTAAATCGGGTGGACTGACCAATGAGTAGTCGTCGATCGCCAGCTGGACGAGCGGTAGTTTGATTCACATCCTGTGTGGTTATGATCTCCGAGCAGTTGGCCTTTGATTTGCTTAATGGTTCGGTCACCTGCAGCACTTTGTTCTTGAACATTTCGCGCAAGATGCGAAGAACTATCTCGTCTACGGACACCTCCAGAGCGCTGGCCTGCACAGATAATAGAGTGCTATTCACAAGACGATTTAAATCACGACGGCACTCCGCCAGGTTCAGGCCAATTACGCTAAGAATTAGAGACTGAAAGTAGTTTCAAAAGAATTAAAGGTATATAAATCACAAGAAAATCTACTACAAACGGCGATCTAAACACAAATTACATTTTTAAGGTGAAGTAACATTTAAGTATTTAATAGTTATTAGATTATTATTATTATAAAAATGATTATGAAACATTTAATGAGGCAAAACATGAGTCCCAGTTATTAATAGGTTGTTCATAGGTTATTTTTAAACGTTTTATCAAAGCAATGCTAATTTATGATGTAAAGAGTATGTTGCTAGGAACATGTTGAAGAACATACAATGTTGCTAGAAACTTGTTGAGGAACTTGCATTAGTGTTGCCAACAGAAATGTTGCAGAGGTTTAATATACACAGAGAACTTTATTGTCTAATAACTGCCATGTGTGGTGTCAGATTTTTGCCCTTTTTGCACATTTGGTGCTATCCAATACTGGTGATTGGAAGTGACAGTGGTATATTGGTAAGTGACTCAATGCTGTTGTAGAGTTGTTGTAGAGTTTTCGCTCAAATAAATTTTTGCTTAGTCAGCAGTGTCAAACTTCCGAGTTATTTCTTTGACAGAAAATAGTGCTGAGTAATGAGAAAACCCTTGACAGAGGAAGAAGGCATTGACATTCGACTGATGAATTCATTTTCTGACAAAACGTGTCCCAGTGCAAGTGAAAAGTGCCGTGTCCAAGAAAAAAAAAAGCCCTTGACAACAGAAAAGATTTCAATTCGTTATAACAAACGTAACCTTTTTAAAATCTATTTAAGCAAACTATTTCCATTATAGTTATAGTTGTACCACTGCAGAAGGCGTTTTATACTCTTTTTTTTGTAAAGAATAGAAAGAACTTAGTGCAATTTGATCATGTATGTATTAAAGCCATACTGAAGAACTCCTCGTCAATTTAAACAAAAGACTCCAAGAATCCGCTCTTATCCTTGTGAAAATGTACCCACGTGGTAACGTTTTCGATTATATTCGAAAGAGAGCCTCAACCATGACTTGCAATATTTGAACAACATTTTTTCATTAAGCACTCACCTGAAGTCCCACAGCTTCTTGCTGATCCAACGAGCTTAGCGCCTTGTCCATGGGTGAGAACAGCATTTGTCCGACCTGCAGGTTGTCCTTGCTCTGGGCAATCAGAATGCTCTCACCCGCCTCACCCAATCCGGCGCGTCCAGCGCGACCCACCATTTGCTTGTACTTGCACAGAGTCATAAACTCTTGGCCCACGTACGGGGCTCGAATGATCACCCGCTTGGCCGGCAGATTAACGCCCGCCGCCAGTGTGGAGGTGCAGCAAATGACTGTGACCACTCCGAAACGGTAAGCCGTCTCGATGTACTTCCTCTCGTCCGTGGTCAATCCAGAGTGGTGATAGGCGATGCCGTAGGGCAATGTCTTAGCCAGAACGGGACTGAGGATGCCGCACATCTTGTCCAGGGCATCCATCAGGTCGACTTTTTCGCTGCGTCGATGCTCGAAAAACTTCTGCTTGGGCACTATGCGGCTTAGAAGAAGAGCCACATTCTCGCAGTTCTTGCGGCTGGGGCAAAAGACCAAGCAACAATGTTCCGGGGCGCATTCGCTGATTAAGCCAGCCAGGTGATCCGGATCTGCTTTTTTCACAGCTTCGCTGTACTGCAAGTCAAATAATTAGATGTTAAACTGATCCCAAAGCAGACCGAAATATAATTCTACTTACGGGATAGTTAACGCTGCGACTGGGTACGAAGATCTCTTCCAGCGTTTGACCGGACGCATTAATTTCCAACAAATCGGAGCCACACTTTATATACTCCTTCAGTTCAACTGGCCGAAAGCCTCTCGTGTAGACATCTGCATTGAGAAACGCAGAAATTTCGCTTAGATTGCCTATCGTGGCACTCATCCCGACAATTTGAATGTTGGCTGCAAGAGAAAAAGGCATAGCAATAATCAGAAGGTAATGGTTCAAGGCGCTAATAACTTACCATTTAGAAACATCACCTTGGTTAGGAAGGCCTCCAAGGTGGCTCCCCGTCCCCGCTCGCCAATCAAATGCAGCTCGTCTACCACTACCAGACCGATCTCATGGGGCCGCTGCACATCTATTAGGCTGTCCATGAGCACGGCTCCCTTTTCAATGGAAGCTATAAACAGGCTACGCCTCTTGCGGCGCGGCTGAGGCGGACATTTGCCCTTTCCCGCCGTGTACTCCTCAACAATGAAGTCCAGGTCAATGGCGAACGGCGACATGGCGCTGACCTTCTCCTGCACAATGGACACATAGGGCAGGATGAACAAAACATTCCGTTTGCGACAGAGCAGCTCGCGCAGCATAAGAATCTCGGCCACCAGCGTTTTCCCTCCACTCGTGGGCAGAGCGTATATTAGATTTTTTCGCTGCCTGATCGCAGGTAGATTCAGGCACTCGTCCTGCCATTCTGCAAGGTAAAAAACAAAACGGGACATTCTTAGAAAGATGATAAATAATGGGTAATTACCTTCCCTTACCGTACAAACTCTTGATGCCTTTGTGCTCTAATATCATCTTCTTAACTTTATCCGGCAAGCCATAGAATTCGCCCTTGCTGGGGAAGTTGTCCTTCGCCTGGTTAACCGTCTCGAAATCCGCAAAGGCCTGCGACTCCCAGTTCACCGGGTCGAGTATGGAACGATTTTTTAGCTCTTCGCATGTCTCGTACTGAGTGCCCTGCACTATCCCCTCGAGAACCGACTTGGAAATAAAGGACATGGAGTCGTCGTCCTTCGCCGACGACTGATGCAGCTCCTCCGGCGTCCGGGGAACTTTGAAGGCCACCGCGTCCAGGAATAGTTGCGTGTTTTGCATTAGCGGCTCACTGAAGTCTTCGGCTCCGTGGAATATATCCTCCATTTCGGCAACGCTCAGGTCGTTTAAGTTGATTCGCTTAAACACTTCATCGGCCTCCGCATCGCCCAATAGATCAATTTGACTATTCCGGTCCGCTGGAGCCCGGGTTCCCGCGGGTTCCAGCTTCAATGTTGTGTCGGGGAAAGAAGTGTCGCCGAAAAGCCCGTCGTCGGACACGGCGCTCTGCATCATACTGTCGTTGCTGCTGGTACCGTTACTTGTCTGTACCTGCGTCCCGAAGAGCTCCTCTTTTCGACCGCTGAGCAAATCCTCCAGCTTCGCGTTTGAAAAGAAGCTTTCATCTTCGCTGTCCGGCCAGAAGAGGCCTTCAGTGCACTGGCGCTTGGCATGGCTTTCCTCTTGTCTTCGAGGTTGCTCTTCCGTCAAGTCGAAAGCCCTTTTATTGCAAATGTTTCGGCCATTGCTTTTACTTTCCTTATTCGACATTTGGCGCTTAAATGTGTGGCCGCTGCAGAAAAGTGACAAAATAACAAAACAGCCTAACTTGCATTCAACGAAAGGTGACGTAAATGACGACTCTGAATTCAATCAAAGTTCCGAACCCTTCATGTATTCCATTTGCTTTCGCGTATTTATTTATTAATTGGCTTCGTAAAATAATAGTGTTTTTCCACAGAAGGACAGCCGAAAATTACGGCATAGAATTTTTGCTAGAAAAAGGCAGAAAATATGGCACCAATATTGAGGAACTCCGACAGAGCACCTTATTTCATTATATCATGGAGTGCTGCTCATACTTCATTCGGTATTTTTAACATTTTTTTGGGTATTTTTATACTTAGCTTTAGCACGGTACGGAGAACGACGAGTAGTGAGAGAGCGCGAGACGTAACTGGTCTCGTGTCATCAACAGGGACTCTGTATAAAGAGCTGTCGCTGCGAACAAGTTAATGCGATTTTAATTGGCTTAGCAACAAGGCTATAAGCAAATTTGCACAATTCTTAATCAGCTGACTGCAGGTAGGTTGATGCAGGTTGCAAGTACTTTTACGAATGCGCTTTGGTATTACGATTAACAGGCGGTGGGCACACTATTGATTCCCGCATTTTGTTTTCTTTTCGTTCAAATTCGCGTTTATTTTCATATGGAAATGTGAATCGATTCGCCAGGATGGGCCGCTGCTGGTACTTAGAGCATGTGAGCACCCGCGATCGCATCGTCTTGAACAAGGGGGAGAACTTGATAGGTCGCCACTCCAGTTGCAAGATCACACTGAATCAGACCTACGACTTTGTGTCCCGTGTGCATGTAAAGTTGACCGTGAGCGATGCTGGGGTGTTCGTACAGTCGATGGTAAGTCTGTTGAATCTTAGTAATTGTTTCATATACACGTATACCTAAATTGGGATTGTGTGCCTAGAACACCAGCAACGGAGTCTTTATCAATGAGCGGAAAATGAAGGACAAGACTACACGCACAAAAGTCGCGGCGGGCTCTATCATCAGCCTGGGAGTGGAAGGACACTACACTAGTGCTCCGCGCAATTACCCCATCTTCGTGCTGCGAAAAGTGGTTACCAATGTAGAGCAGATAGTGCTGTCCTCGGACGACGATGATGACGATGTTGCCATGCCCGACTTGACTCCAATAAAGAGGGATGCTACTGACCGGAAGAATCATCCCTCCTGTTCCACCTTGCACCTACCGAAGATTCCCGAGGTAAAGCAGGAGCTGGTGAGCAAGACCACAGAGGAGATAACAAACATCTTCGGCACAGCGAATGAGGCAATTCTAGGCAGCGTTATGGGCATTAATCCCTATCTGTACAACCAGTTGAACAAGCAATCTAGGGGAACTGCAACTACGAGCGACAAAATTCACGACGGCGATGTAATAGAACTGGATGTGGATACTGATAAGAAGGAAATGCATCCACTGCCGCCTCTGAACCCGCTGGAAACCGTTGAATTAGAGTACGACGAGCAGTTTGCTATTTCGCAATCGGTACTGCAGGGAATTAAAGCTGAGATGGCTTTCAGCGATGGGGAGGAAGACTTTCTGTCGTCCAATATCATTTACGCGGAAACGAACTTGTGTTCGCCTTCGGCTCAAATGTATGATGATGACATAATCATTATAAACGAGAGCGACGACGACGAGCTATATGACAAAGTGACAGATTGGTCCAACAAGCTGCTCAGCCAAAAGGGTCCAGACCCCATCGAAATGTCGCTGATTAAGGACTCGGGCTCGGATCAGGAAACCGACTCTCGTTTTGGAATGAAGACAAAGTCACTCTGCATCGAGAGCTCTAGTGAGGACGAAACTAACGACCTAGATCTGTGCAATGGTAAATATTTTGTAATCCAATTAAATTTAAATTGAATTCTCCAATATTATTTGCAGCGGACAGCACAACTATAAATGCTTCGCGATCGCGCTGTCCTCAGTCCTTTGCAAGAGAGGTAAGCTACACCGATGCTCAGCTGTTTTCGCGCCGCCAAAGATTTGTTTCAGAGGCAGATCAGAAAAACAGGGTTCCAGACAGTACCTCTAAATCCAATGTAATAGCAAGAACTGCGAAATCCTCACTTTCAAAGACCAGTGACAAAGTAGAAGCGCCTAAACTGCTCCCTGCACGGCTGCGCAACAGATCCAAGTCCTTCACTATGGAGCGACCAATAGACATAGATGAATCCCTTAACTCTAAATATAAAATCGACACTCGGTCTAAGCAACGAAGGAAACTAGTTGAGACAGTTGAAGATTGCCGCGAAGAATTAGTGGTAACTTTGCACATTCCTGATGAGGCAAACAAAACTCCGATTAATAAAAACAAGCCACGGACAAGACGCAAGACAATCGCCTCTAGAGAGGAAGGTGAAGTAATGGCTAAGGAACTTCAGAAAAATGGGAAAAGGATTTTCCCAAGGAAACAAGACCAAGGCGAACCTGATAGTGCAGCTCAAAATAAAAACAATCGAAGCGCACGCTTACTAAACCGGTCACGTTCTTGCTATATGGAGCGGCCAATTGACATGGATGAATCCTCGGGCAGTAACTCTATAAATGTAAATATAAAACAAAAAGAAACGACAGAAACTCTGACTAGGAAGCGCCGCAAATCAATCGAAAAAGATTGTAACGCCTCAAAAGAGAATCAGAAGACGCCATCTAAGAAATCCGAGGGGAATAAGTTAAACAAGACCAACAACTCTCGTGAAGAAATGAAAGGCACAGCTAAGGTTCCAAAATATAATGCGAATGACGTTACACCAAGAAAAGAGGAATCAGTTGAAGATGTAACTACAGTCAACAAGGGCCCAAGTACTAGGCTACGAAACCGATCAAAATCGTGTTATATAGATCCCACGGATAATATTACTCAGACTAAGAAGAATTCGGCAGCCCATAGCGATGCTCGGGGTCCTTTCATAATAGAGGCTCCATTTATGTTAAAAAATCGGTGCATGGTTAACAGTAAGGATAAGCAAAAGGTTATCGATCGCCAGCGCTTCGTTGATTACCAAGCCGAAACGTACGCTAAGTGGTACCAGAAACCGAAGGATAAAAAAAAGGACGACAAAGTGATCAAGGAGAAACGACGAGAGGCTTTGAAGAAGCTCTCTGATAAATCTAAAGATGAGGGGAATAGCCCCTCTACGTCGAACGCAAATAAAAGGAAGAATTGCACCAGTGTGAACACCGTAAGAAACACAAATCGCGGGGAGTTCCTTACTAAAGAGCTCGATAGTGGTCCTCCCTCCAAAATAGCGAAGAAGGTGGAGTTACCGAAAGTATCGGCAATGCTGGCGAAGAAGTCGATTCCTAAGCGACGCTCCACCATTGAAACGGACGATCTAGCCACTTATCCACAGCCACATTGCTCTCGTCTCCCGGAGCGCAAGGAAGCGCAACACGCTAGGAATCAACGCACTTGCAATCGCGTTAACTTCGCTGAGATGGAACGTTACCGGGAAAAAGTCGAAGAAGCAAAGCAAATAGAAAAGCAGCGAAGACACGTCCGTTTCCGGGATGAAGAAGACATTAAGTATATCGATAAAGTCTGTGGAGCCAATAAGCCGGTGCGGAAAAGCAAGGATACCTTGAAGATCTGCCTCAGCACGTATATCGAGCGTCGCGAATGGACACTCAAGGGGAGCAATATGGTGAACGACATCCTCTACCACAAGCGGACTATCCTCACGTGGGCCAATCAGTGGCTGAAGCGAGGCAGCGTGGACGCTGTATCCGAATCGGAAGTCCTGATGCCTATTCCCTCCGACTTTAGCGGCTTTCAGCATTACAGGACGTAAGTTTGAAGGTGGCGTTTAAAAAAGAAGCATTATTTATATTTCTCATATTTTATGATAGAACTTTCTTGCCGTTGATTAAACTGGAGTTGCTAACCACCATCGAAATGTACTACAAGAGCTTAAACACTACGATTGAATTCGAAATGACGGACGTAAAATTGGAAAACAAATACTACCGCATCTCTGCCAAAAGTAAGTGGCTACACATTGAAAAGCAATAATAATAATAAACGAAATAATCAATTATATTTATTCTCCACATTTGACAGCCAACGCGAGATTCATTGGAAAATTCGAACTATGCACGCTTTCTAGTGGCACCGAATTGCCTGAGACCTTTGCGAGTCTATTGGTAAGCACCGTTAACGGTAAGTCTTGAGAACACGATTTGATAGTTTTCCAAGAATTATCAATACATTATTATCGTTTTTCATTAAAACCCTTAGGAAGCGTTTGTTTCATGACATTCGAGATAATGGTGCAATTGTCCTTTGAGAAGATGAAAAGTCTTAAACAGTTGACTGTCCGTCCAGTGGTGGATAGCCTCCGAGTGGAATTGGGTGCATTGAGTGCTATCCAAGAGCTTCACCGATCGCCTCTTAGCAGGCGGATTTTAATGCCCACTGAGGCTGTGAAGACTCTACCAATACCAAAGGGGGCAGAGGCGTTCGCGTACACGGGATTTACTAAGCTTAACAAACATCAGGAGGATATTTGTCTCCGAATCTATAAGAGAGTCATAGACAATGAAAATCCAAGTGTGACACTAGTACAGGGTCCTCCTGGAACTGGTAAATCCATACTTCTGTCAAATCTCAGTCTGCAGTGTCTGTACGGAAAAGCCTGTGTAATGCTAGACCGTAAAATAATAATTTGTGCTCATTCCAACACGGCCGTGGATCACTTGGTGAAAGTTTTAAGTAAAGCACTTTTTGCTATGAGCCACGACCACTTTCAGCTTCTGCGATTTGGGATGACAGAAAAAATGAGTGAACACTCGCGGCAATTCTCCGTTTCTTCACATTTAAAAAAAGCCAGGAATGATAAGCTGAAGCGTCTAACTCCAGAGAACATTGAAATGTTAAATAAGCAGCACTGCGAGTTGAGCACCGAGATCCATCAGCTGAAGCAGAACACAAATCTAATGTCCACCTATCTTCAGCACCAGTTGGAACAGAAGCAGAAGCAGCTCTTGCTGATCACCGAGCAACTGAATCCACCGCTGACGCAACGTGAAGAGTATGACATTACGAAGATGTGTGTGAAGCGGGCCCACATCGTTTGCACGACTCTCTCCTCGTGTGTTAAGCTGGCCAATTACGTGGACTTCTTCGACATCTGCTTCATCGACGAGGCCACACAGTGCACGGAGCCCTGGACGCTTCTTCCCATGAGATTTGGTATAAAACACCTTGTCCTGGTTGGAGATACTCAGCAGCTACCGGCGGTAGTGCTTTCCAAGAAGGCCATCAAATTCGGGCTCGGTAACTCCATGTTCGACAGGATTCAAAAGAGCCTGGTAAAGCACCTCAATTTGGATGAACCGGGAGGAAATCAGCTTGTGCACACCAAACTCTTTAAGCTAAGCATGCAGTACCGCATGCACCCAGAGATCTGTCGATGGCCCAACAAGTACTTCTATGAGGATCAACTGGTAAGTGCGGATATAACCGCAAAGTCTTCGCCGCTTATCCCCTACTGCGTAGTCAATCTGAGCTACACTCGAGACACCGGTGGCACCAGTGGAAATAGGAGCATAAGCAATGACGAGGAGGCTCGTTTCGTGGCTCAATTGCTGGCCGAGATGGACAAGCACATGTCCAGCAAGCACTACAGCTACGGCTTGATTTCGCCGTACAGCAATCAGTGCCACGCCCTGAGCCAGGTAATTCCAAGCCACATGAACGTGACACCACAGACTGTGGACTCGTACCAGGGATTGGAGAAGGACGTGATCATCATCTCGACTGCACGGACACGCGGCTGCGGCTTTCTCGCCAACTATCAGCGGCTCAATGTGGCGCTGACAAGGCCAAAACGATGCCTAATTATATGTGGAAACTTTGATAATCTCCAGGTGGGTAAATATGAAGATCAGGATATAAATTTGTTGTCTCTAATGCTTTTCTTTCTTATTCAGTCTGTTGATATGTGGCGACAGTTGCTCGACGATGCCCGACGGCGTAAAGTTTACTTCGACTTGAAGCGCGACGAAGTGAATGATTTGCAGCGCTCCCTGATGCAGAAGATCGTCGTGAAATCATTAGGATTGGAGAAAGTTCTTTAATAAGGAAATACATCTTGCCTTTTGTAATTACTAGATCTAAGAGCACACCACCTTTCAAGTGCCTTTTTGAACTAAGTTTGTTATTCACTTGCAATTTATTCACTTTATTTATTGTTTATTCATCAATAGTGCATTAAAGATTTGAAGTTTCTTCTTAAAAATCGATGTACATGTATTTAGGCAATTTTAATCGTATAATAACGATTCTATTTAAGATATATACTAATGTAAATACCACTTGATCTTGCTTAATACGATTTAACAGGCAATATTCAAACAATACATTTCTGTGAAATGAAACAATAAAACACACACTAAGATAGAAACATACTATGTATGTATGGTTTTCCTTAGCCGTAATATAAAGAGCTCTTGATTAAACTATACGATTTTGATGAAATTTTGTTTGTTAATGCATGCAAGTTTTATATTTAATGATTTCTATAGTAGGTAAGTAATGGTCATCTGTTGCATAAATTTAAAAACCGAAATGGTACAATAATAAAAGTGGCACATCTCAGAATAGATGAAAATATGTTGAAAAACGGAAATGTTATCATTGTTATATTGTACATTATATAATAAGAATAGACTGAAACATTTCATTTAAAAATTAATAGACACAAACCGTGCAGACACAACTGTGCTGTTGAATGCTGATAAAGAACCTATTTTATAGGGTGGGCGAAGACTGATTTCTACTTCTTCTGACTAAAATTAGAATACTCTGGAAAGGTGTAAGAGATAAAATGAAATTGTTTAAACTAGCGGAGAAGTATGAAATAAATTATATTTTTTAAACATGTGTTATCAATCAGTGTCATAACGGAAATTTAAGAGTAGGCGGTATGACACTCTCACAAGTGTCAGAGTGTCCGAAAATACCGAACATATTTTTCAGTATTTTGGCAAAACGCGCTTTGGTAATTTGTAAATAAACACTGCGGGCACACAATTAAATCCCCGCAATTTGTTTTATATTATTTCAAAGTGAAATAACATTGTTTCGCCAGGAAAGGCGACTCGATTCGCCATAATGTCTAGCCGCTGGTACTTAGAGCATGTGAGCACACGCGAACGTATAGACCTAAGCCAGGGGGAGAACTTGATGGGTCGCCATTCCTGCTGCAGAATTTTGTTAGGTCCAAGTTACGAGTTTGTGTCCCGGGAGCATGTAAATATTATTGTGAGCGATGACGGCGTGATAGTACAGGAGATGGTGAGTGCTTTTTCCACTGATCAGCTTGTGTATGGTCTAATCCTACTCATTTACCAAGAACTCCAGGAACGGCGTCTTTATCAATGAGAAGCGGATGAGCGGCGAGTTTAGGCGCATGCCAGTTGTGGAGGGCACCATCATCAGCTTGGGAGTAGAAGGGCACTATACTGACATTCCTCGCAGTTACCCGATCTTCGTGCTGCGGAAAGTGGCTACCGAGGCGGAGGAGATAGTTCTGTCATCCGACGACGATGACGATACCCTGCCGCCGCCTGCGCAAAACACGAATGATGGCAACCGGGCCAAAGAATTCGGTCTTGAACAGATTACTTTGGACTTGGATAGGAAGATAGGTGCTACAGACCAGGAGGGTCCACACTCCTCTACCAACTTGCACCTGCCAAAGATTTCCGAGGTAAAGCAGGAGCTGGTGAGCAGAACCACCGAGAAGATCAGAAACATCTTCGGCGAAGCGGATGACGCTATTCTTGGTAGCGTTATGGATATTAATCCCTATCTGTACAACAAGTTGAGCAAGCAATCTGGTGGCACTGCTTTTACGAGCGCCAAAATCTACGACGGCGACGTAATAGAACTGGATACCAACACTGATAAGGAGAAGATGAAGCCACCAACTACACCGGAATCCGTTGACGACGAGTACGACGAGCAATTTGCCATGTCACAAGCCGTGCTGCAGGAAATGAAGGCGGACTTGGCCTCTAGCGATGACGAGCAAGATTTTGTATGGTTTGAAAACGTACAAGACGAAGAACGGCAGGATTCTCCTTTGTCTCAAGTTAACGACGATTATATCATTATCGAGGAGAGTGACGACGATGAGCTGTATGAAAAGGTGGCCGATTGGTCGAACAAGCTCCTCAGCCAAAGGGTTCCGGACGTCATCAAAATGTCACAAGCATATCCGCTGATGGAGGACTCGAGCTCAGATCAGGAGAACGATTCGCTCTTTGAAATGAAGCCACCTATAAGATCACTCCGCATCGATAGCTCCAGCGAGGACGAATCCAGCGACCTGGTTACGTGCAATGGTAAATATATTGAGTTTTTGAATAGTAATATACATACACATACAAATGTAAGTACATATAGTTTCAAGTTAAAATGTAACAATTATCTTTAACTATATAAACGTAGGTATTCAGTTCGCCACTCGCGAGGTGAGCTCCAAAGCCGACGATGCTCAGATTTCCTCACTTCCGAAGACCATGATCTCGCGGCCAATAGACATAGATAAAACGCTGGAAGGCGATAAACCTGAACAGCAGGACGAAAATCAGGATTGCCGTAAAGAGTTGGTGGTAACTCTGCATGCTCCTGAAGAACCAAAGAAATTTTCCTATGAGAATGCCGAGTGGAACTTATCTTCCACCCAGCTGGAACACAAGAAAATTCAATCCCGTAAGGATGGCGAAAGAAAGCCTAAGGAACCTTTAAAGAATGGTAAAATGATAACACCAAAAGAACAAGACCAAGACGAACCTGTTAAGGCTCCTGAAACTTCGTCAAGCAATCCAAGCGCTCGCTTACTAAAGCGATCGCGTTCTTGCTATATGGAGCAGCCAATTGAGTTAGATATAGCTCTGGTCAGTAAACAAGTTAATGACGGTATAAAAGAAGAGCAGAGCGAATCTCTGACTAGAAGGAGCAACAAGTCAATCAAAAAAGATGGTCACGCTACCGAAAAGTCCGAGGGAACTAAATCAAATAAGATAATTCATGCTCATGAAGAAATTGAAGAGAATGCTAAGCAACCCGAAAATAGTAGCAATAGTGTTACACCAAGAAAACAGGACACAGCTGAAGATGTAACTCCTGGCAATAAGGGACCAAGCCCTCGGCTACTAAACCGATCAAAATCATGTTATATAGATCTTACGGATAGTAGTGATAAGACTAAGGAGAATTTTCCATCCCATTGCGATACTACCACGAGAGCTGAGATCGTCAAGGATACCAGATTTACTCGCGGTCCTTCCATTATCGAGGCTCCATTTATGTCAAAAACCCGGTGCAGGGTTAACAGTAAGGATAAGCAAAAGGTTATCGATCGCCAGCGCTTCGTTGATTACCAAGCCGAAATGAACGCCAAGTGGTACCAGAAACCAAAGGATAAAAAAAAGGACGACAAAGTGATCAAGGAGAAACGACGAGAAGCTTTAAAGAAGCTGTCTGATAAACCCAAAGATGAGGAGAATAGGCCCTCTACCTCGAACGCAAATAAAAGGAAGAATTGCACCAGTGTGCCCACCGTAAGAAACACAAATCGCGGGGAGTTCCTTACCAAAGAGTTCGGTAGTGGTCCTCCCTCTAAAATAGCGAAGAAGGTGGAGATAACGAAAGTATCGGCAGTACCAGCGAAGAACTTGACCCCAAAGCGACGGTCCACTATTGACACTCCTTCGCAGCGACTCCCGACAGCGGACGATCAAGTCAAATATCCAGAGCCACATTGCTCCCGCCCACCGGAACGCAAGGAGGCGCAGCAGGCTAGGAATCAACGCACATGCAATCGCGTCAACTTTGCTGATATGGAACGTCAAAGCAAAATGAAGAAGCAGCAAAGACGTGTCCGTTTCTGCGACAAAGTCAACATTAAATATATCGATAATGTATGTGGGGCCAGAAAGCCCGTGCGGAAAAGCAAGGATACCTTGAAGATCTGCCTCAGCACGTACAGCGAGCGACGCGAATGGACACTCAAGGGGAATCATATGGCGAACGACATCCTCTACCACAAGCGGACTATCCTCACGTGGGCCAATCAGTGGTTGAAGCATGGCAGCGTGGACGCTGTATCCGAAACGGATGTCCTGCTGCCTATTCCCTCCGACTTTAGCGGCTTCCAGCATTACAGGACGTAAGTTTAATGCTGACTTTGGAAGATAATTATTTAATAATATTATAATTTCAGGACCTTTTTGCCGCTGATGAGATTAGAGATGCTGACCACAATCGAAAGGGACTACAAGAGCTCGAAGACTACGCTTGATCTCAAGTTGATTGAAGTATATTGCGAGAAAGAGTGCTACCACTTAGTGGCGAGAAGTAAGTTTAAACAAAATGGGTGTCAAGAGAGAGATTGTCAAAGGCATTTAAGGCATTAGTACCTGCCTTCGCATATGTGCTGGCTAAGTGAAACTCTTATCTGAAAAGAACTTTTCATTAATCAATCATATGATCCACGAAGCATTCGCACTTTATAGACAAACTGTGTCAATACTCTCTTATCTGTCTGCACTTCACAGCTAATGCCAAACCCATTGGAAAATTCGACCTTTACACTCTTGCCAGTGGATACGAACTGGCCGAGACCTTCGCCTGTCTGTTGGCCCAAAAAAATGTCGGTGGTAAGTGTAAAAAGAAGCTTAAACTTCCATTACCTTCCCCAATCATCGCTACATTTTTGCCATTGACCATTTACCCACCAGGCAGCGCTTGGGAACTGACATTTCAAATTTGTGAACAGATTTCCTTAGAGAAGATGAAAAAGCTGCACCAGGTTACCGCTCGTCCTGTGGTAGATAGCCTCCGAGTGGAATTAGGAGCTTTGAGCGCTATTCATCAGCTTTACCGTTCGCCGCTCTGCAGAAGAATCTTGATGCCCACCGAGGCGGTAAAATCTTTACAAATACCATCTTTGGCGCAAGCGCTTGCCTACAAGGGATATAGCAAACTAAACACCGATCAGGAGGATATTTGTCTCCGTGTCTACGAGAGAGTAATCGACGACATAAACCCAAGTTTGACACTGGTGCAGGGTCCTCCTGGCACTGGTAAATCCATACTTCTGTCAAATCTCAGTCTGCAGTGTCTGTACGGAAGGGCCTGTGTAATGCTAGACCGTAAAATAATAATTTGTGCTCATTCCAACACGGCCGTGGATCACCTGGTCAAAGCTTTAAGTAAACCACTTTTTGCTATGCGCCACGACCACTTCCAGCTGCTGCGGTTTGGGATGACAGAAAAAATGAGTGAACACTCGCGGCGGTTCTCCGTTTATGCACATTTAAAAAAGGCCAGGAATGATAAGCTGAAGCGTCTAAGTCCAGAGAACATTGAAATGTTAAAGAAGCAGCACTGCGAGTTGAGCACCGAGATCCAGCAGCTGAAGCAGAACACAAATCTAATGTCCACCTATCTTCAGCACCAGTTGGAACAGAAGCAGAAGCAGCTCTTGCTGATCACCGAGCAACTGAATCCACCGCTGACGCCACGTGAAGAGTATGACATTACGAAGATGTGTGTGAAGCGGGCCCACATCGTTTGCACGACTCTCTCCTCGTGTGTTAAGCTGGCCAATTACGTGGACTTCTTCGACATCTGCTTCATCGACGAGGCCACACAGTGCACGGAGCCCTGGACGCTTCTTCCCATGAGATTTGGTATAAAACACCTTGTCCTGGTTGGAGATACTCAGCAGCTACCAGCGGTAGTGCTTTCCAAGAAGGCCATCAAATTCGGGCTCGGTAACTCCATGTTCGACAGGATTCAAAAGAGCCTGGTAAAGCACCTCAATTTGGATGAACCGGGAGGAAATCAGCTCGTGCACACCAAACTCTTTAAGCTAAGCATGCAGTACCGCATGCACCCAGAGATCTGTCGATGGCCCAACAAGTACTTCTATGAGGATCAACTGGTAAGTGCGGATATAACCGCAAAGTCTTCGCCGCTTATCCCCTACGGCGTAGTCAATCTGAGCTACACTCGAGACACCGGTGGCACCAGTGGAAATAGGAGCATAAGCAATGACGAGGAGGCTCGTTTCGTGGCTCAATTGCTGGCCGAGATGGACAAGCACATGTCCAGCAAGCACTACAGTTACGGCTTGATTTCGCCGTACAGCAATCAGTGCCACGCCCTGAGCCAGGTAATTCCAAGCCACATGAACTTGACACCACAGACTGTGGACTCGTACCAGGGATTGGAGAAGGACGTGATCATCATCTCGAATGCACGGACACGCGGCTGCGGCTTTCTCGCCCACTATCAGCGACTTAACGTTGCGTTGACTAGGCCAAAACGATGCCTAATTATATGTGGAAACTTTGATGATCTGCACGTGAGTAAGCAGAAAGATCAGGATATAAATATGTTTCACCTATAATGCTTTTCATTACTTAGTCTGTTGATATGTGGCGACAGTTGCTCGACGATGCCCGACAGCGTAAAGTTTACTTCGACTTGAAGCGCGACGAAGTGAATGATTTGCAGCGTTCCCTGATGCAGAAGCTCCTCGTGAAACCACTGTGATTGCCGATGATTCTTATATAGGAAACTATAGCATTATGATAATTATTAAATGTTAAGAGCACGTCACTACGTGTACCTTCGTTTTGTAATAAAGATTGATTGTTTTTAATTTTCCTTACATTCATTCATTTTATTTATTTTTAACACATTAATAGAGAATTATAGATTTGAAGTTTGTTCATTGAAAACTTTGTACACCTAGTTAATAAAGAGATTAGACCAGCACGCGCATTGTAAACCCATTTGCACAACACAACTTAATATATTCTTTGCACGACCAGATCTTGCTTAATAACATTTTTACAAATAGTAAATGCCCGCGGCGTCTCTTTGACAAACTTTCTTTTGGCATAAAAATACTTTGTAAATACTTTGTAAAATATTTCTGAAGGAATCGTTTTTTTCTTCTCAACGACATTTACATAAGCAGACAAAGCGGATATATTTTTCGTTCCGAATTTATTTCAAAATGGGATTTACCACTAAAAATATAATTAAGCATTATCAGTTCGCTTCCTACTTTGTGAATTTTGCACTTGGTCTAACCCTTTTCAAACACCATCAACTTGCATTTCATTTTGTAAATGCCTTAAAGATCATCAGGTTATATATTATCTATTTGTGAGTTCAGGATGGATGATTTTAATGTTATATACCAAGGGAAGGAAATAATAAATATTCAATTGGTTTAAATCAATTGTTTACATTCTACATATATATTGCACTATGTATATAGAGTTACAGTTTTACGGAAAACTTCCCGAAATAACTTGATCGATCTTTCTCATATCATGCCCCTCTCTTTAATCCAACTAAAATGCGCTTTAATTATGCTAATCTCCAGCTGCTGCTGTCTGATCATCTCTAAGTAATAGTAAGTAAATTCACTAACAACACGCACACACACACACATAGTCTATATATTAAATTCATAGTTCTGTTTGCTTTGTCTTGCGTTGCCCCTCACTGCGGCATTAAAAAGTATGGAATCGCTTAACAACAAAGGTAAAGTCGCGGATAATCCGATACTGAACTTGGTGCAGAAGTAAGGGAAGGATCAACTTAGGAAATAAATTTAAAATGTAGCAACAAAAATCTAGCTAACAACTAATAACATAACAAAAATTATGCCCGTAATTAAGACTTATTTTATGCGGCTGCTCGAAGTGCGGTCGCCATTATATGCTTACAGTTGTGTATATCAAGTAGGTATGTATATATATAAATTTCGATTTTATATATATGTAGAACGTACGACTAAAGCAAACATTTTGTCAGAATCTAATGTGTAGCCGTCGCACATGCTTAGGCTTAGGTTAGCATGTCGCCTAGGTTGTCCTTAAGCGACTGATAAATTTGGTATTGTTGATCAGGTTTGAGGTTGTAAATCTGCGTCAACAGCTTCGCCGGCGACGGAGTTCTGATAAAGCTCGAAATATAAACGTTGACGAAGGTGGCCATCAGGAACTGGCAGTCGAAGCGATCCATGATACCGCCATGTCCGGGAATCATGTCCCCAAAGTCCTGTCAACGACATTTTAGAGATAGTCATAAGTAGAGGATATTCAATTTGTTTGTGAAAGTGAGTCTAATAACCTTAATTTTGAATGCTCTCTTAAATCCAGAGGCAAAGAAGCCGCCAAACGGTCCAATAATGGAGCTGAAGAGGCTCAACGAGATCGAGTGCCAAATGTAGGGGTAGAGGCTTAGGGTTTTGCCAATGCCGAACTGAAAACGAATGCAAAATATCCATGTATTGATTTATAATTATAAAAACAAGTAAGACCACTCACCAATTTAAGGCTGTACTCCTGGGGGGTGAATAGATAGCTAGGTACACAGGACATCGTCATGCGGCCCAATTCCTCCGAGTACTGGATGGGGCAGATGAAGTACTGGTAGTTGCATAGCACGTAGGAAAACAGAATGCCAAAGACCACTGTGGCGAAGCCACCCCCAATGAAGCCCTCCCAGGTCTTCTTGGGGCTCAGCTTGATGAGGGGCGTGCGGCCGAAGAAGAACCCAAACACATACGCCATGACATCATTGCACACAATCATGGAGACAGGTACGATGAACCAAATTAGACCCTCGAATATGTTCTGAATGATGAGATAACTTTGGGTGACGACAATCAGCAGCGAGACATGGGTCCAGGCAAATAGGCTGAACTGCTTGATGTAATACTTCTTCACCAGCGAGAGCACGAACCAAACGAAACCAATGATGTACAGGGCAAAGGACAGGAAGCGGTGATAGGTCACCAGGAACTTGAGGTACTCCTGCGAAAGAGAATTAATTGGATTAGTTCCGAAGTTCCCTTGAAAATTTCATAAGGGACATTTACCACTCGGTTGATGACCACGCCAAAGTAGTCCACCAGGTTCTCGCCGTAAAAGAAGTAATTGGAGGTGAGAAGGAAGTACCAGGACAGACTGCGGAACCATGGCAGACCGTGAATCCGATAGACCTGGTAGCCAATCGATATGATCTCCTGAAAGCACTTCACCTGCACCAACAGTGTCTGTTTTGGAGAAAGTAAACTAGTAATTAGGTACACGTTTCGGCCGATTCCACATTTTAACTACTCACCGTGATCATCAGGGCCAGCGGACCGCCATAAATGATCAGTGCAAAGCCGCATATCATAATCCATGTGAAAATGCCGCGGATGACCCAATTCTTCCATCTGTGTAATGCGCGTAAAATTATTGTTTGTTAATGTGGATATTTGTTTAGTATATAGATATGTATGTATTTGCTTGCCGCAAACTGCAGCCAGCTGTGGATGGAATATTTTTGGAAAACTTACACATATAAAATGCTATACTTCACACTTCTCAAATTGAATATTGTGTACAACTTATGGCCAAAATATGTTTATAAAAATGAGTTTTTCTATATGCTTCATTGATTATTCATTCATTTGGAAACGGATCCATTGAGTAGTTAAAATAGAAACTTTATAATTTAAGTTAAATATGAAAATATAAATCGCCTCAAAGACTTATAAATAAGTATTAAAATGAATAAGGACTAAAGGACCTTTCGTTATATCCGAAATAATTTTTTAATTATGTAGATATCATAGATGTGAAGGTTTTCGTGAGGAACTTTTCTAATAAACAAAAAACCATCTTGGAATTGAATTAAAAGCGAACTTGCGATACTATTCACTCACCGATCGGGCAAATCCTTGAGGGCCGAGTCCAGTAGCTCAGGTGTCTTGTCGGTGCCCTGCGGCAGGTTCTTGGCCAGCTCCTCCACGAACTTCTCCTCGGGAATCTTCTCCTCCTCAGAGTCCACCTGCACGATAAAAAGAGGCGAGCGGGAATGGGAATAATTAGGTAGCGCCTATTGATTGGCTTGGAAATGTATTCCCGATCGGGTTGCAGGGTTTAAACACTTTCTATTAGGCACGCTGTGCAAAGTCCAAGATACGTGTATGTATGTGGCTATATACCTATAATCAGAATCATTCGTTTATCCAAGGGGCACACACATGCACGAGGGAATGGGAAAGGGAATGAATTGCGGGCTTTTTCGGTGGCGTGTTTTGTTTGTTGCCAAATCGCGCCGTTGATAAGAGGACATGCGGGGCGGCGGAGGGCTCTTCTTATCACACAACAAAAACTTAGCCGGAACTATTGCAAAGAGAAAATAGAGGAAGAATAAGGAGGACGGTGGGTAATGGCCAACACTTCCGTAATGCCTTCGTCCACTTAATTGGATTTGCTGGAAATAATGGCGCTATATTGCAACACAGCAGGTGGGCGGTGGGGGTGGCTGCCAATGTTATTGTGTTCTTGCACTGTGCTTGTTATTGGATTTTCTCCTGCTCTCTTCTGCTCTCCCCGACTCTCCACCGCTCTCTCGTGCCCACCTGCTCGTGCGTCAGAGAATAACAAAAACACACGCACACACACCGACGCACATATGCTGGTATACACACATTTAGCTTCGGCTCCTATGTTTCTTCTGCGCTCCAAGAATTATGCAAATGGAGTAGCAACAATCGCTGCTGCTCCACATAGAAGTCATTGCCACTTACATGGTCCGAGGAGTCAGCGGCGGAGGAGTTGCGCTTGGCTGCACCCGATCCTGATCCGGCAATGGTGGTGGAGTCCTCCAGAGCCTCCTCCTCCCCCTTCCTGCGGCGCACTTCGGTCATTATTGCTCGATTTTCACCGCGCGGCGCTATTGATTTCCCGTAACTGACTTGACCGCTTCACTCAAATTCCGTGTTTGGCTTGCCGAGATCCGTGCTCCGTGAAAATGTTCACCAGCACTTTGTCCGTAAAAAATACAAATGTTCGACTTTTCTCTATTTCTGATTAGAGCGCTGCTGGTAGTGTGACCAGTACAGCTGGGGGCAAAGTGGCATTTGTATTTTTCGTGCGTTGTGGTATTATTTAGACACGCTACTGTGGTCATATTGCCGGCGGCGTCACTTGCCAATAATTTTCGTCGCGAATATTTTCTGGAAACTTTTAACTTAAAATACGAAGAAAGAAGAAGGTTAAAACTAGAAAATGGCAGCAGCTATTGATGGCGTTTTTCCGCCCACCTTGCAGGAGCTGGTGAAGAAGTCAAAAGTACTAGTCGTAGGTGCTGGCGGCATTGGCTGCGAGGTGCTGAAAAACCTTGTGCTCAGCGGCTTCACAGATATCGAAATTGTAAGTTTTTTTTTTGCAAATGGGCTTTTTTTTGACGCGATTGCTAATGTGATTGATGCCCACAGATCGACCTGGACACCATAGATTTGAGCAACCTCAATCGCCAGTTCCTCTTTCATCGCGAGCACGTTGGCAAGTCGAAAGCCCGGGTGGCGAGGGAGAGCGCCTTGAGCTTCAATCCAGATGCCAAGATAATTGCTTACCACGATAGTGTAACGTCGTAAGTTCTTCTTCCACCATTTTCCGCAATTGTAGTTATATTTGGAGCTCTTAATTACAGAACCGACTACGGAGTCAACTTCTACAAGAAGTTCGATGTGGTGCTCAGTGCTTTGGACAACCGCGCCGCCCGTATCCATGTAAATCGAATGTGTCTGAATGCCGACGTCCCGCTGATTGAGAGCGGCACCGCCGGCTACAGCGGACAGGTGGAGCTGATCAAACGCGGCCTCACGCAGTGCTACGAGTGCACGCCGAAAGAGAAGCAGCGCAGCTTTCCTGGCTGCACTATCCGCAACACTCCGTCGGAGCCGATTCACTGCATCGTCTGGGCCAAGCATCTGTTCAAGTGAGTACAGAATAAATGACCAGCAATCAGAAAACGTCTTCTAAGATTGATCTATTTCAGTCAACTCTTTGGCGAGTCTCTTGATGATGAGGATATTTCGCCTGATGCAGCCGATCCAGATGCCCAGGATGCAGCAGTGAGTGCAGACAGTGATGGAGCTGGCGGAGATGCTACGCCAAAAGTGGTGGCAAAGGAAGCAGAGAAGGAGCCTAAGGAAGGCAAGGAGGATGATATAGACAATGGCAATGTGGTGCGCATTAACACTCGTCAGTGGGCCAAAGAATGCAATTATGATGCCGGCACGCTGTTCAACAAGTTCTTCAACGAGGACATTAACTGCTTGCTGCAAATGGGGAATCTCTGGCTGACACGCCGGGCACCCGTTCCAGTCCAATGGGATACTCTGCTGGCCGAAGGCAAGTCCGATGACAACCCGGAGATTGCCAAGCAGCATCACAAGGTCTGGACTCTTGAGGAGTGTGCATCGGTATTTGCCAGTGCTTTGAAGGATCTGAGTGCAAGTTTCCTGAAGCTGGAGGGTGATGATACATTGTCTTGGGACAAGGACGACCAGCCAGCCATGGACTTCGTGGCAGCTTGTGCCAACGTGCGCTCCTATATCTTCAATATTGAGCGCAAGTCACGCTTCGAGATCAAATCGATGGCGGGAAATATCATTCCGGCTATAGCCACTACCAATGCGATAACTGCCGGCATTTCCGTGCTGCGCACCTTCAATGTGTTGGAGGCCAAGTGGACTCAATGCATTACTGTCTACGCACGCCTACGGCTGAATCCGCGTAATCAGTTCCTGGTGCCAGATGCCTGTCTTCCGGGTCCCAATCCCGACTGCTCTGTGTGTTCTAAAGATCCGGCTATTACGCTGAAGATTGACACGAAGCGGATGACCATCCGGGAGCTGCGCGACGAGGTGCTAATCAAGACGCTCAACATGGTAAAGCCTGATGTGGAGGTGCCTTTAACCAGCACCGTTCTGCTCTCCTCGGAAGAAGGCGAGACCGATGACATCGAGGGCAAGCTCCTAAGCGAGATGAACATCGTAGATGGAGTGATCCTTAAGGCCGACGACTTCTTCCAAAATTACGAGCTGAGGATTATAATCTCGCACTTTGATGCCGAGAGAGAGGATAACTTATTCGAAGTGGTGGCGCAGGCCAAACAACTGCAGCCCAAGGAAGAGGAACAGGATAAGGAAAAGGAGGTGGAGAAGAAGGAGGACAAGAAGGAAGATTTGGAGAAATCTGCGAAGAAGCGCTCGGCCAATGGTGGGGGAGATGCCCCTGACGAGGGACCCTCCACATCGAAGCGCAGCAAGCCCACCGATGTGGATGTGGTTGAGGATGACGACGACGACGACTGCCTGTTGATCGAGGAGGACGAGGATGAGGCAGACACTGTGGCAGTCGCCACTGACAAGCTATCCGTGCAGAGTCCACCAAAGTCCGGAACGAAACGCAAGCCCAGCGAAGTGATCGAAGATGACGATGAGGACATCACCGAGATTCTGGATTCCTCCGACGAGGAGCCAGCGGGACCCACCAAGTGCAAGCGAACCCGTTTGGATGATTCTCCATCCAATCCCATAGAAGTCATCAATATCGATTAATCATTAAACAAAAAAGGAAGAAACTCAATGGATAACATCTCAACTGCAGTCTTAATGAAATACATATGTACATTTGCAACTATTAAAACGCTCACTTTGAAATTGAGTCGAAAAATTAATTAGTTGCGTGGATCCTCACTAATGAAAGGAATACAAAATGTTTTCTTTATAATAACAATAAAAAAAATAAAAAATAAAAAAAGCAGAGTCGTGAAACGTATTTGGGGAGGGGGCGGAAATTCGAACAGCAGACACAGCGGGAGAAATGTTTACCGCCTAAGTCCCCCTACCTATGAGACTATCGCGACCAGTGTTGGCTAACTCTTGAAGTCTGAGAGTGTTATCGGGGCTAGTTGGTGGAAAAACAAAGAGGTAAGCGGATCAACTTCGATTTTTGACTATTTCTCAATGAAAATTGATTCCTCAGATGTCCCTGGCCAGCAGAATATTGCAACAAGGCTCCCGCCTTTGGAGCGGCCTAAGTGCGGCACGTGGTTTCCACATTTTAGTGCGGCCGGCTGCGCCTGCCAGTGCACCCATAATGAACACACAACTGACGGCCGGTTCGGCTTCGATCCAGGAGGGATCGGGACTTCTGACGCCTTGTTCGGCGCTGCTGCAGCAGGTGGCTGGGTTCAAAGTGAAGGGTCGTTTGAAGCGACGCTGCAAGGACTGCTACATCGTGGTGCGGCAGGAGCGTGGTTATGTCATATGTCCCACGCATCCCCGCCACAAGCAGATGGCGATGAAGAAGCGCGACTACAAGTCCTGGATCCTCACCCATGCCACGCAGTCCAAGGAGCGCGGTTTTTAGACCTATTTACATAGTTAAAGGCGTGTTAAGAAGAAAAACAAAAAATAAATAAAACAGACTAGCGAGCTGGTCCCTTTAGGCGTTTTCCAACACTTTTGCTGCTGTTTATCTTTATTCTGGAAGCCAGGGGAACTTCAGTCGCTCTTGCCTTTTCTCCGGACGTCAGTGCAGTGTCACGGCTGAAGAAGCTACGTAGGCTCCGAGATGACGACGCACTTCACCAACGTGCTGCGGCAGGCTTTCAAGACGTTCGACCGGGCCAACCATGCCAGCTTCAATGCCAACCTGCAACATCTGCGCCAGCTGACGGACGAGCTGACCCACCGGGACCTGCACCTTCGCGAGGAGCTCTTCCGGAACGTTGATGTCGGCGTCTCTGGCCGCCGAGCGCCGTGCAGCTATATGCACATCTTCGAGGACGAGCGCTTCTCCATGAGCCTGTTCATCGTGCGCGAAAGAAGTGACATTCCGTTGCATGACCACCCCATGATGTTTGGCCTGCTGCGCTGCATTTGGGGGCAACTGCTGGTGCAGAGCTATTCGCAGCAGGTGGGGCCAGACGACCCCCTTACATATGATCCGCACCCTACGTTGGTCAAGGTGAACGCAGAAGAGCCCAGCCTGGTCACGCCGGACAGCCCAAGCGCCGTGCTGACGCCTAGGAGGAGGAACTACCATCAGATCACCCAGACTGGCAATGGAGGAGTGTCTGCTTTCTTTGACATCCTTAGCCCGCCCTACGATGCGGATATGCCAGTGTACGGGCCACGCCAGTGCCGCTTTTACAGCCCCAGAACAGACGGTGGGCAACTGCAGCTTCAATGCATCCCCTCGCCGGCCACCTACTACTGTGATGTGGTGGAGACGCCCGAGTCCGTGCTGGAGGCTGCCTTTCAGTGCGCCGACGAGGCGTACAACGCCGCCAATGCCAGCGAGACGTAGTGAGTCTGCGTGCCTGCAGTCTAACCCTCCTATTTATTCGCCCATCACCCGTTGGCTGCCAAGCCAGCCAAGTATCTTCTGTGTTATTTAAATAAATTGCCTCTTTTTTTTAAGTTCGCTCCGCTTTTACTACGGAATTCGTCGAATGTTAGTCTTCTTCTTCAGCTTGGTAGATGTTCTGGTTTCGGCGCTTCAGCTTCTTGAGATTTGGACTAGCAGCCGTCACCAGAGCTGGTTCCTCTACTTTCGGCGCTTCTGTGTTTCCTTCAACCTCCTCAGCCTCCGGTAGTTCAATTTCGTTTTCGTGGATTACATCTCTTGCAGTCGGCGCCGGCAAGGACAAGTTCAATTTCCTTTTCGTTGGTGCGATCAAGGGCTCGCCGAGATCCTCCTCTATAATCTCTTCGTCACAACTCTTCGAAAGCTGAACTGTAGGCTCAGCAACTGGCAGATCTTTGCCATTAGCTAGCAAAGCTAAGCATAGTGGATCATCAATGCCAAGGGCAGTGCAAAACGAGTTGCTCTGTGGATTCAGGTAGGCTTTCGGTTGACCAACTGCCATGCTCTTGTAGTTGGACTGCTCCTCGGGATCGTAGGCTGGAACAGTGCGCTCAAAATTATCCGGCACCTGTAGATTCTGGAATTTTGTCGTTACCGCCTCCAGCTCCTCTTCGGTGGGGGTAAAGTTAAAGCGCTCTGTGACTGCTCCAGCCTTCTTTCCCGGCAAATAGTAGTAGTTCTCCTTCACAGAAATCAAATGGTTTGTGCTGTGCAAAATGGCTAACCATTCCGGGTCATATTGCAACCGGGGATTACCCTCAATTGGGTTACTGGGTATCTCCACCACCTGCAGGAAGCCACGACGCGGCAGGCACTTGTCCAAAGCCAGGAATTTTGTAACAGGTACGGGTTTTGATGGTGGGGGGGTGGTAGCTGCTTTTTCCTCATCTTCATCCTCACTGCTGCTAGAGGAGGAGGACGCGGCGCCGTCATTTTGTCGCCTATGGCACGGATTGTGCGGCACCAGGGCAGCAAACTTGCAATGCAGATGGGCGGCGAACCAGTAGGCTGGCTGTACCGCCTTTAGGAGCTCCTCCAACGGCCGACTGCCCAGCTGACCACTCTCCATGTCCGCCGCAAAGAAGGGTTTCCGCCGCAGGAGCTGCGCCTTGTTGCCATACTCATATATGCCAGTGGGCCAGTCGTGGGATAGAAAGATGTCTACCCGCCCAGACAGCTGCTTCAGCCGGAACACCTCCAGCTGTCGCACATGGTAAACACTGCGGCATGTCGCCTCCGAGTAGGGCGGGAATTCGTGGTGACCACGCAAAAAGTCATGTCCTTTAAAAATTCCACTTATGCCCGCTATGCGCACTCCGTTCACGTTAACCACACCGGCGTATCCCAGATAATATATGTTGGGAGCTACCCAGCCGCCGTAGGGTAGCTCTTGGAGGTAGTTTGAGGCTTCGTGATTGCCGCCAATGAAAATAGTCAGCACCGGCGCCACTCTCTCTCCGCTGTAGTACCTGTGAAGGGTATGGATTAAGACCAAGTGTCTACGTGAGGCAATCATCGTACTCACTTATAGAAGGTACACATGTCCAGGTACTTCTTCGGCACCGCCATGGTCTGCAGGTCCTCCAGATTCCGAGTAGACTGGAAATCGCCGCAGCATAGCAGCAGGTCTATCTTAGTACCGCTCTCCTTCTCGATGCCCTCGATAGTGTCATAGATGCGCTCCAGTTCGCCATGGGCACAGCCTTCAACCGCAATTCTCATGCTTTTAATATAACCTTAATATTGTTTGTTTTTAAATTCAAATCAAAATTACACTTCGGTTTGCAAAATTGCACTAGGTCGCTTACCAATACTGATTGGCGTCGCATCAAAAACAGCTGATTTATCGAATTATCGCATAAAGTCCGGAAAACTTATCGATTTGCTTTGGAATCGAGCGCCAGCAGCCAAAATTTCAAACTCATAAATTAAAATTGTTCTAGTCACTTTTCACACACACATTTATCCAGTTCAAACGTTAAAAATGTTTTTTTTTATTTTTCAAAAATATCGCTCCATTTAGTACAGTATATACGTGTATGTGTGTGTATAAAGAAAATGTTTGTGAAATGCTCTGCGTTGAATTCTCATTCTCCGACCGACTTGCCATCTTTTTTGGGGTTCTGTGGGGGGCGTGCGGGTGCGCACGAAATCTCATTTCATGAGACCTTCTCGTCCTCGACGTGTGTTTGTTTTCGTTTCGTTTTGTTTACATACAAAGATTTACAATGGACTTTCGACTTAATTGTTATCATAATTTAGTTGGCAGCCGAGCGTGCCAAGAAGTAGGAAATAATAAAATATAAATCTACAATAAATATATAGTGCCGTCTGGACGCCACCCGATCGGACCGGTCCGATCCAAGCGAGCGCAGCATGCATTAGTACACGAAGTGTACGAAAACCAGGAGAATGAATGCCTTAAAGCCATCATCAGCATGCAAGATGTGTGTTGTTTGATGTTGCTTTTTTTGTTGTTTTTTTTTCGGAAAGAATATGAGAAACAATCAAGTCAGATCTAGTCAATTCAGTTACGAGCCGAACTTGAAGGACGAGGGCACGGCGGTCTGTGGGAAGGCGAAGCCGCCCTGCTTCTCTATCAGTTTTGACTCCTTGGCAGCCTTGCGTTGGTCGGCGGTCACCACCACCTCTTGCAGCGCCTTGGCCTGCTCGGGGGTGAGGTTGGAGGTGAGCAGCGCATACCAGGCCTGGTCCTGTGCGGAAAGTGCTGTGCGGCGAGACATGAAAAAGGAGGCAATCAGGAAAATGCACAAAAATATTACGCGGCATTCCAGCTCACCAGTAATAACTTCCTTGAACGTCCAGTACTCATCGATAGCCGTCTCGTTCTCCTCGTCATCGATGGGCGTTGTGAAGGACTCCAGGCCGGTTTCGTTCAGATCACCAATCGACTCCTCCGCCTCCCCATCCGAGTCCTCATCTTCGTCCTTAATCTCGGCCTTGATCTCGAAGCCGGCAGCGTCGCCTTTCGTCTTGGTGAACTCAGCCAACTTGTCCAGATAGTCCGGCGCCATCTCATCCATGTCATCCTCGTCGCTTGACAAAGCCTCCTCGCAGTCATCGCCATCCTCCTCCTCCTCCTCTTCCTCCTCCTCTTGGGCCCTTGATTCATAGGCGCGCTTTAATCCATCGAAAAGCAAAATGAGGGCGGGCACAATCTTGCCGGCCACCTCGCTCAGCACCTGCGGCTTGGCATCGCCCAGGGAAATGAGGGTACAGAGACCAAGGACACACAGCTTCCGATCGTGAATGCTAAAGGGTTAAATGATTAATGATCTAATTTTTTTGGGATAGTCTCCGATTCGGATGCAATTACCCCAGGAAACAGTCCGTGTCGTGAAGCCACTGCTTGATAAAGTGTGCGCTAATTGATTCGTTGTTCTGTTGCGACATCTTGTCCAGAATGGAGAGCAGCAGCTGGGGATTGTAGTAGAGCGCCGCAATAACCACTTGCAGGCACATGGTGCGTAGCTCGGAGGACTGCACCTCGCGCGTTAGACGGGACAGGGCCAGTTCCACGAAGAGGTGTATCACGGAATCAATCTGTCCTTTGCATTGCAGAATAATCACTTCCATCAGCTTGGCGGCATGACATTCGGGATCCTCGCCAGGATTGCTAGTAAGCATCTGAGGGAATGCATATAGATTGGTAATTAAGCCTACTACATCGCATTTAAGCCTATCCGCATACCGTCTTGCACATGTCTAGAATGGCCAACAGCCTGTTTGGATTGGACAGAAAGGCCGGCGTGTCGACTGTCACATAGTTATGCAGCGCCGGCATAATATCAATAAAGTAGTCGATACCGTCCTTTTTGAACACCTGGTAGATCAGCTCCAGCATTTGCCACATCTCGGGCGAGATTGCCTTGGCCGTTAGATCATAGACCAGCGAGAAGGTTTCCTCATAAAAGTCTATAAAAATACGAGAATAAACGATTATATTGACAAGTTCAAAGGGATTTTCATCCGCTCCCCATTGACTCACCCGTGATGTTGTGCTGGAAAATGTGTCCGACCACATTAATGACGATCGGATGGAGGTTAAGTAGGACATCGGGATGTTCCTCCATTACACTAAGCAGAGTTTCGATTGTATTTAGCAGGCTCATGGCTGTAATGGCCTTCTCGTCGGATCCCTCTTCGGATTCGAGAACCTGACTGAAGGTGGTGGCCAGATGCTGGCAGATCTCGGTGGCTACTGGCAGCAGCTGCTCGGTGAAGGTGCACACGATCTTCTGCATCACATTCGTCAGATCTTCGTTCTCCGTCTCGCGGATGATAGTTAGCAACTCCTTGGTAATCTCCTTGATTTGGACCTCAACGTATTGCGGCGCCTCGTTCTGGGAGGATAGGAACATCTGGAGGCCAATGGCCGCTTCCACCTTTACGGGCAGCTCCTTGTCCGTGAGCAGGGCATTGGTGGTTAGCCGCATGATCTCAGCCAGCACCTGGGGATTCTTGATCTGCACGTCGCAGAAGTAATGCAGCACCCAACACGCACGCGCCCGCATATGCCCGGCAGGATTTTGGAATTCTGGGAACACGTACGTGGTCAGCATAGATTCCACTTGGCCGCGGTACAAGGCCTTCTTCAGCAGCACGTCCGCCAGCGTTCCGATCATGTGCAAAGCGCCGTCCTTCTGCTTGTTGTCCGCATTCGGTGAGGTAATTATTTGCATAATGGTGGCCATGGCCTTTGGCAGGATACCCTTGCGCTTTTTGCAGATGGAATGCAGCAGAGATTGGGCAGCCGGCACAGGTGTGGCATAGTCCTCAAAGATGTCTGCAGGGAAAAAGTGTAAAATAAAAGATACAAAGAGCTAGCAGGGCAGTTTCACTCACCAAACTTCAAGCGAATGTACTCGTAGGGATCGCTCTCCCAGAGCTCCTGATCGGCGTCCGTGAAGGACATGATGGGGAAGATCACATCCTGGATAACGGCCACCATATGGGGCTTGATGAGCTTCCAGGTGTAGGCGTGGCTGACACTGCGGGAATACAAATGTTTAAATTTGGTTAGAATTAAAAATATATACATATCAATGATTGACAGACCCGACTTCGTAGTTACAAACAAGATTTAATCGGGATTAGTAAAAAAAAAGGTGCCCCTAATTTTATTTTTAGTCTAATTTGAACCAGTTAACACCGATTGAAACACACTATAACCAAAACCTTATCTGCTCTCAACACTTTTCCTAGAAGTTATTATTTTTTAGCGCTCACAGTTACGATATAGTGAGAAAAACAATATAAAAATCATATTTGGGCAACTAATTTTAAATTCAGAGTCAAATGATATTCGTGGAACACAAATTTAATAGTTACGTACGCATTCTTTAAATAGTTGAGCACATCGGTGAGGACTCGCGGCGAAACGTAGACCCCGTTCCGATACTGGTCGAGGATTTTAAGCAGCACCTCGAGGACGCCCTGGCTGAACGTCGGCAGATACCACTCGCTGAATTTTTGGTACTTTTCACTAACCACATTTTGGGGACTTCCATACCTGCAAATAGGATGTATTGAAATAATTCGGCGTCGTTGTTATAGGGCCAGAAGGCTTGATCTTTACTCAACGCACCGCTCGAACATGCGGACCATGATGTGCAGGGCCCACTTCTTGGTCTTCCAGTAGGGGAACTCCGTTCGCTCGTCGTCATCGAGGTGCGAGCTGTCGGGTACATCGCGATCGGCCACCTGACGGCAGATCTCCATCCATTGGGAGAAGATTTCCTTGGTGATAAGGTCAAGCGGCAGACTGAACTGCGTAAGGGCGTAGTAGATCTTTAGGATTTGCTTTTGCAATAGCACCGACTGCTCGGACTGCTCGGCCAGCAGGCGCACTATCAGCTGGTAGATCATAGGTAGTAGCAAATTCATGGCCTCGTTCAGCGGCGTTCGGTCTTCGCTGCGCTTGTACTCGTAAGTTTTTACTAGCTGGTACATTGTCACCAGGGCTCCGTTCCAGCCGTTAACATCCTGGTTTTGCAAGTAGATGCTGATGTTGTCTACTACCTGTGGCCAGCGTCCGGGGAAATCGTTCTTGATGATGTGATTTACGCAGACGGAAAGCTGAACCCTGTGACACAGGGGAGAGAGGATGAAGTTCAGGCCTGGGCATTTGAAAGCAACTTCCATTTGAAAGACTTACCTGATCAGCTCGGGAGCATGCACGATGGCGTCGACGATGGCACCGCGAATCATAGCCCTGTCCTGCTCATGAATGGAGAAGGGTATGGGCTCGCCCGGCTTGGCCTCGTGTTCCGACCAGCTGCTGTTGATCAAATTCTTGAGGTAGACAGCTCCCGCCTGGCGCACCGGCTGCTCCACCGTCGTCTGCATCACGATCTGCAGTATGGTGGGCACAAATCCAATGATTTTGTGTATCTGCGGGCGAAAGTATAATATGTACGGATTTGTTTACACAGCTGTTGTGGTGAGTAATGGGCGATGGCCGCCAGAGGTTTGGCGTTTGATTTGAACCAAGAATCGATCGATGATGCCTGCCCATGGAAGCACTTTAAATTCTGTACGCAGAGCTCGTTCAATTAATATGGGGCTGCTGCCGGCCATAAGCGCTGATAAAGTTAATTAACCCAAAGGGGGCGGTGCCGGGAGGGGTTTGCAAATCGTTAGATGCTGACTCAGTCGTAATGAGCATGCCTGCACAGTGGGGACGAAGCAATTGGTTAATTGTCGAGGCTCTACCTAAGCGACTGCTTGTGATTGTAGCCGCTTTAGCTTCCGGAGGGGAGGGATTGCATAAGCTGCGATATTTTTCGATTTTCAATTAAAGCTTTGCTTATTTATTCGCCACCAGATTCCCATGAATAAAATTGCAACCACAGTGCCGTACTCATGTACACAGCCTTGCCTATCTGTACGTATTGCACAAAAATATATGTATGTGTGTACTTGTTGCCATATCCCGCCACTCGGGCAGGCCAAGGAGTTGGAGGTGGTCACTGGTAAATACATGAAGGGGAACCTTTCTGAGCGATATCGTCTTACACTATCCCCCTCACCCACACAAACAGCGCAGACGAACCGCGGGGGGAGGGACAGAGGGAGAGGTTAAAGCGAACAATTAAAAAGCACATGGTTTCGGGGCGATGGCGCCACCACAAAGTTCGTTCGAATCTCTTTGCCGGCGGTGCGGCATCAGGACCATGCACTCACCTGGGCCAGTTGATCCTCGGCGGCCTTCCGCTGCTCCGGATTTGGATCAATAGTTGCGCGCAACAGTTCCGTGAGTTTCTGTGCCTCCATTTTCGCGATTTGCGGTTCTGCTAATCCCACGTTTCGGCCGGTAGTTACTGCTGCTGCTTGCGGACACGCGCTGCGCCCACTGTGCTACCCGCTGTTGCCTGGTTGTCCTGTGCTCAAAGATTTGACGCTCTAGTGGCACTAATGTGGGGGCGAAAACTGGAAAATCTCTGCTCCCTGCACCTGCACCAAAAACGTGGAAAAGGCACACACCGCCGAAGTTTGCAGCAATTGGTATATATATATATATTAATGCAGCCCTGAATAGTTGGCAACGCGACTAAAACGTGAACAAGTGAATGGCGACTTGTGCAAAATATTCTATTGGTTTTTCGTACTATAAAAGTTTAACTGATTTGCGTTTTAAAGGAATTATTGAACATGGAATAAATAGTAATTATTAGAAACTAAAATCAAATTATTAACTCCAAATAAATCAATCGATTTGGAAAAATAACATCGATTTACCACTTTTTGTTCAACACATCGGTAGTATCGATAGTGACACCGGCTCTAAATGAGACCGCGTTGCCAAGTTATGACCACAAAAAATAAGTTAAATATATTTTATATAAAAATTAAAAATAAACTTTGCTAAAACAAGCTAAAGATATCACCACTAAATTAAGTAGTTGTATTAGTTTTAAGAAAGCTAAAATTATGACACATTGGTTTCGAAAAAAACACAATTTGGCAATTCATAAACGCCATACCATTTTACATTCCAATTGGGAATACTATGATTACTTGTATGAGACTTCTAACGAAACACTTTCAAAATAAGTAGGTTACGGAGAGATTTCAAAATTTTCGTCGTCGTATTCAAATCAGGATATTTTGGTAACAAGTAAATAGTAAATCTTATCATATAAACTATATAATACATATTAACGACGAAAAATAAACACGGAAACTTGATTGGCATTCCTGTTGCCTTTTAAATTAAAAGATATTTTAACTTTAACATAAATGCTAACCATATTAGTTAAGACCGTTTTAACGGCTGTACGATTGTATATGAAATATATATTTTTCTACAGTTAAAACATCACACATATATATACTTTTCTTATAGAATAAATCGTTGATGTCACGAATATGATAAATGAAGCTTAATAAAAGCTTGCAAAATTTTGTTACAAAAATATTTTAGAATGGAAAAATATATAGGAAAAATTGAAAAAGAAATCTTAATTCAAAATAAATCAATCGATATTAGAAAAACATCGTTGGTATCGATAGTGACATCGTTAATTTGCCAGCTCTAAGTGACACATCGTTGGGCGGAGTTGAAAATATATAAAAATCGTGTTTATCTGTGTTTGAACGGCTACAAAACAGAAAGAAAACAATTAAGAAGGCGACTAATCATAGCTAGATCGCACCGCAAGTGTTTTAGACATCAAGGCAATAGCAAGGCAGAGCAGCGAACATGGCAGGCAGGCTACCGGCGTGCGTAATCGATGTGGGCACCGGGTGAGTGGAGTGTTCAGCGGACTGCCCGCGGGGGTCTCCGCTTCCAATTGGAAGAAAGGAGGTCGACTGACTAATCCGATGTGCGTTTTTACGTTTAGCTACTCCAAGCTGGGCTTCGCCGGCAACAAGGAGCCGCAGTTCATCATTCCCTCGGCGATTGCCATAAAGGAGTCTGCCCGTGTGGGCGACACCAACACACGGCGCATCACAAAAGGCATCGAAGACCTAGACTTTTTCATCGGCGACGAGGCCTTCGACGCCACCGGCTATTCAATCAAGGTATGCGCCTACTGATTAGTCAGCCCCTTGAGCTTGTCCAGGGCATTGTGTTTACTTTAATCATCGCTTTCTCGGCAGTACCCGGTGCGTCATGGTCTGGTGGAGGACTGGGACTTGATGGAGCGCTTTCTGGAGCAATGCGTGTTCAAGTATCTGCGAGCCGAGCCCGAGGATCATTACTTCTTGCTGACTGAGCCACCGCTAAATACTCCGGAGAATCGCGAGTACACGGCGGAGATTATGTTTGAAACATTCAACGTTCCTGGTTTGTACATCGCTGTGCAGGCGGTGCTCGCCTTGGCCGCAAGTTGGGCCTCTCGATCTGCCGAGGAACGCACTCTTACGGGCATTGTTGTAGACAGCGGCGATGGAGTGACGCACGTTATACCAGTGGTAAATATCACCAAACCGATATCTTATCAGCACCAGAGTTGAGTTTGCGGCGGGTAATGTGGGACAGAAGGGAATTTTTATGGAGGTTGGGTGGGAGTTTTAATTTTTTACACAACAAAAAAATAACACAATGCAAGGATATAACACAATTGGTATTATCGGTTTTAGATAGGTTACATTTCTTCGAAACATCTAACCCACAACTTTTTTTATTTCAGGCCGAGGGCTACGTGATCGGATCCTGCATTAAGCACATCCCCATAGCGGGTCGCAACATCACTTCGTTCATCCAGAGCCTGCTGCGCGACCGAGAGGTGGGCATTCCGCCGGAACAGAGCCTTGAAACTGCCAAAGCGATTAAGGAGAAGCATTGCTACATCTGCCCTGATATCGCCAAAGAGTTTGCCAAGTACGACACGGAGCCGGGCAAGTGGGTGCGAAACTACACTGGCACCAACATGGTGACCAAGCAGCCGTTCAGTGTGGATGTCGGCCACGAGCGGTTCATGGGACCCGAGATCTTCTTCCATCCGGAGTTCTCGAACCCCGACTTTACAATTCCGCTGTCGGAGATAGTGGACAATGTCATCCAGAACTGTCCCATTGATGTGCGACGTCCGCTTTACAACAATATCGTCTTAAGCGGTGGATCCACAATGTTCAAGGACTTTGGCAGGAGGTTGCAGCGGGATATCAAGCGATCGGTGGACACACGTCTCAGGATCAGCGAAAATCTGTCGGAGGGACGCATTAAGGTGAGTGTTGCTACTTTGAAAACTCCAGGATCTTATTTTGACTGCTCTTCCTTCCAGCCAAAACCAATTGATGTCCAGGTGATTACGCATCACATGCAGCGGTATGCCGTGTGGTTTGGAGGCAGCATGTTGGCCTCAACGGTAGGTTATCCATCAGAAATATTTATGTTTAATATTTAATGTTTACTATTCAACCGTTCCGCTCTTCCAGCCCGAGTTCTATCAGGTGTGTCACACAAAGGCTGCCTATGAGGAGTATGGTCCCAGCATTTGCCGTCACAATCCCGTTTTCGGTACCATGACATAATTGTACCGATCCAATCGGCCCGGCCTGCAGCAGTTATTATTGATTTATCTTCCCCAATTTGAAATTTGATTATATGTATTCCATGCTAAAGTATTAGTAATGATTCTTTTCTATCCAATGTATGTTGTGTTTAGTTTTAGACTCTCTATGTAAATTGATTTCGTTTTTTAATTTCGTGTGATTCCGTTAGAGATTCCTAAACAACTCCGATGTCTGCCAGTTAAAGTCAACTAATTAAGATGCATTTTATACCATACTCAACCACACACACACACAGTGAATCACAATCGCACTAAACTGAGCTCTTTGGAAATCCCCATCTCCGCTCTATACACACACCATATACGGAAAGCTGTACTTGTCATAGTAATATTTATAATTGCAAACAACTGCAAAAAACTGAATGAATGAACAAAAGGAAGAAAACGGTAATATTGATGAGAAATCTGTTTGTTACATTGATAAGCGTAATTGAAAAGGCATTAAATAAATCAATAAAGCATTCTTTAAGCTTAATAAACTTTCACCCAATATTTAATAATAACAAGATGCATAAGGGCCATTTGAACAACTATTTAAAAGTCGTATGTCCTTTATGTAATCTCGATATTTAAAGCTTCTAATGGAAAATTTTATTCAATGCATAGTGTTCGTAGGTTTCGTATGTGTTCAAATTGCTCTAATATATGTTTGTATATACCATATTATATATAGAAATTTTGTGACGGTGTCGCTTAGCTGAGGGTATAGCAAAAAGGTGGTTTCAAAAAGACATTTGTTCCATGCCACAACTTCGATACGTTTCACGTAATAATTGACACCTTTGACTAGTCTACGTAGTCGCTGGAGCCCTCCTCCTCGTCGTTGCTGCTGGAAGACTGTGCCGCTGCCGTTTCTGGGGACCGCAGGTGCTCCGCAATCCGGAAGTTCTGCAGGAAGTCGCGCATGGCATCCATCATCATAGTTAGTGACTGCTGTAGGCCAGCTTCTGCAATTTGGAAATACTCTTAAAGTAAATAATAAGTAAATAAAGTAAATCTTACGAAAGGGATTTAACATGAACACGATTCACAACCGATTCTCGGAAACAACTTATTTAAAAATTAAAATGGTTCTTCGGAATCTATTATTTAATTTTGTATTAAAGTGCAATTGAAGGTTACTATGCCCCATTGTCTGTGACGAAAGGATGGTAAAGAAAACAAGATGACCTCAAAAATAAACGTCTACGAACCTTCGGCTTCGCCATTCGCTGCCTGTCTAGCTGGCTCCACTGCCGCAGCAGCGGCAGCATCAGCGCCGTCCTCAGCGGCTCCTCCGGCAGCTGGAGCTGGGGCAACGCCTGCCTGGGGCTGCTGAGCAGCGGCTGCCAGATTGTTGATGTTGAACGATGGCAACAGAGATTGGAAAAACATTGATACGGAATTGTTTGTGTTCGTTGTGGGGCTGCTACTCGACGAGGATTTTCTGTATAGAATCCAAATGTAGTTATGCTGTTGCGATATATCTTGAGGTTCGACCTACCGCTGATAGCAGTTGACACTATTCGGCGGCGGCAGTGGGTCGTAGGTCATGATGGCTTGTTTCTCCTTGGCCACGAAAACGGCCAGAGGCACCTTTTCCTTGTAGTCGGAGAGTATCACATGGCGAAGAATGGGTCTAGGAGGAGTACCGCCATAGCGGAGCGATCGTTTCTCCTTATACTCGTTGACTACTGGATCCTTGCTCTCGATGCGATCGAGGGCTACATTTACATTGGACTCTAGCCAGGGCAGCACTTCGTTCTGCCGCCAAACTACGCGAGCGCGGCACACATACAGGCACACCAGCTGGTGCAGGGCAGGCGATTGACTGGATTAAATGGATAGAGTAAGATAACAGATTCCAATATCGGATTATCAAATGCTCATACTTTCCTGATACATCCGCAAAGAAGTAGGAGGAGGCCAGCACCCGCTTGTCCGTCTGCACGGACATCTCGTCAAGAAGCGGCCGCAGCACACCGGGGAACATGAGCAGGGCATACTGCAGTGCCTGGTTGGAGCGCTCGCAGACGCCATGGAGCGTGTACAGTGCCAGGGCATACGAGTAGGCCATGTTGGGCAATTGGTTGAGGTTCCTGGCGGCGTTGTACTCCTCGTAGAATTCCACCAGCCATCCAAACTGCTTGCTACGCAGGGCGTAGTAGTCAATGACCAAGATCATGGCCAGCGGATCCATGTCCGGCTGCAGACTCAGCAGCAACTTGGAGATCTCAAATGCAGTGCGGCTGCAGGCTCGCTCCTCTAGGTACTGCGCATGCTTGAACAGTACAATGTAGAAGGAGCGGTTCTCCTGTCGGCGGTAGTCCAGTCGGCAATTACCCGAGGTCAGACTGAAGTTTATATGCAGCGATGACTCCAGCAAGAGCAGGGCGCGCTCCAGCAGCTCGGAAGCCAGTGCAAAGTCCTCTGTCATCTTGCATACCTCGCTCAGCTGGACCAATGAGTCCACGTGATAGGGACAGCGTTTGATAAGCGTGATCAGGAATTCCGAATCGATGCGCTCCAGGGCAGAGAGAAACATGTGCTGCACTCCTTGGTAGTATTGGCTATGCTCGAAGGCGAACCACTGCACATCGCCGCCCCCGCTACCGTTGTCCAGTATGGATTTCGTGGAGACCGATGGCGAGTCGGGAGCGGGCAGCAGCTTCATCGTGATGGTGTTTTTGGTCAGAGGGGGCCAGGACTCCTTGGCCGTCACCATGTATGTAGACTTGAGAGTCGGCTTCTGTCGACCGCGCTTCGTCCTAAAAAATTACAGTTTTTAAAAGGGCTTAAATTGCCTTGCAAAAAGATTTCGCAAGTGAATTTCATTTGTTCTTGTCATAGGAGATAAGATTTGATAAGATTAGTGCCCAGAACTTACTCCACTTTAACCACCCGCTTGCCGAAGGTGCGTCGCATCTCGTTCTGCGGATTCAGGTGCCGCAGTTCAACACCCAGCAGCTTCTTTGTGGCCGAGCCTCCGGCGGCGG
Source organism: Drosophila bunnanda (assembly GCA_035046265.1). Lineage (NCBI taxonomy): Eukaryota > Metazoa > Arthropoda > Insecta > Diptera > Drosophilidae > Drosophila > Drosophila bunnanda. The sequence goes on from JAWNOB010000075.1 coordinate 15,771,261, forward strand.
CCGCCTGCTTCGCTGATTGCTTGGGCACTGCATCGTAGACCTTGCCCAGCAGCGGGTCCACCTTCTCAAAGTACTTGTCCTGGCGCTCGTTGTCCTCGCTGCTGATGTGATTCCCGCTGGACCTGGCCTTCTTCTTGCGCTTCTTCTTCTTTTTCTTCTGGGCCGCAGCACTGGCATTGGGCAGCGCCGCAGACGGGTGCTCCGTCTCGTTGTCGTCCTCTTTGAACTCGCTTTCGGAGAGACTTAACCCGGGCTGGTTCAACTGGCATTACAAAGGGAATCGGATTAGCTCATGGCCAAGCGCAAGTGATGAGGTGGCTTAGCAGTAGGTCACGTACCAGATCAAATGGATTTAGATGGGTCTTGCGGTCGCGCTGCATGTCGCTGTCCTCCAGTTCATCGTTATCCGAAAGCTCCTCGTTGTCCTCGTCTTCTGGCGGCGGCGCCAGCTTGTCGGCGTCGCCCTGCAGCTTCTTTAGCATTCGCGCAGACATCCTGATGGTCCTGGTCTTTTTTCGATGTCTGCCTGCGCCGTGTTTCTATTTATTTTCGTCGTAGATTTTCTGTGCTGGATTCTCATTCGGGACGGTGTTGCAAAACGTCAGGATTTCAGCTGTAGTGTTGGGGAACGTCCTTTTGAACTGTGTGGCTCTGCACAACACTAACAACGGAAACAGCTGGATTGCCGGCAATAAAAGCTGTTTCAAATTGTTTGGATATTTCGAATTTGTATGATTCTGTTTTTATTTAGAAAGAAACTCAAGCGATTGGGCTGAAGTTTTCTGAAATTTAGTATTAATTTGGGGCGTTCTACTGAATTAAAAATTTGTACTGGTCATTTGCTGGTTTGAATAAAATTGTTGATAGTTTGATGTTTAAATATGGTTTTCTATTTTCATATAAGGGAAAATCATAAACCTTTATAGTTTAAGACTTCTTTCTTTTAATTGTTGCACAATATTGTAGGTGTTTGCAAATAATATAATCTTGCAACCAATTCTAGGCCAAGTCGCTTTTATTTAAGGATTTGATTTATAGTTGAATAGACATACAATTCGTTTACAAATACTGTTTGCCATAATAGGCGCCCAAAATAGCGGCCATTATAGTGAAAATACAGGAAACAAACAAAAAGAAGTTCATGCCCGATTGCTTAGAACGCTGCTTTACGGTCTGGTCGCGTAAAGTACTAAGCTCCTTCGTGAGGACTAAGCGCTCCTCATCTAGCATGCTGACCTGCTTGATTAGCTGGGCTAGTGGCTCACTAACTTCGACGGCATCGAACTCGATCTCTCCGTCGGGCTTGGAGTCTGAGGTGTTAGTAGCGCCACCAGCCTGACGCAAGACACTGGCATCGTCCAACGGCTTACGCTTGAGCAACGAACACTTGATCTTGGTTTCCCAGATGTCTGCTGGCTTCTGATCCTTCCAAAACTCCTGCAGATCGACATCGCGGTCAGAGACGAGGGCTGCCTGGACGAGAAATTTGTGTTGCTTATGGCCGGCACCCGGCGCAGTGGGCTGCATGAAGATGTCCACTGTGACCTTCGAGTCTGGGCCCACAATCCCGATATTGGGGCGCACGAAGAACGTGCGGGGAGAAGTGGTCTTTAGCTTAAAAATCACTTTTTGATTTTTGCTGGGATTCCCGATGGTCAAGCTCTTACACACCGAACGATTAAAAGGGCCCTCAAAGACGAGGGTCTCGCGAGGCTCGAGGGTCAGCATGTCCGGCTTCTTGTCGTCGCTCATCATAATTCTTTTGGAACCTAAAAACAATGGCAGTTACTATGGGTCCAAATGATAAAGGTATACTAACAGAAAGCAAAATAAAAATAATTACAAAATTGAAATTTTTCGGTTCGTTTTTTCGCTCTGGCAGGAGTGAAGTGAGCAACGCTTGCCTCGATAAATCAAAGCTGAAGGTGTCCGCCATCTTTCGATATTAATCGAAATTTAGTTATGTTATTGAGAGACATTTCCACTGCATAGCATTTCTGATATATAACAGAATACCGAAATATCTGTTTCCATTTGGCTAAATTGTTGTACTTTTTTTATAATATTATTATCAATTCATTACTTACCAAGGTAGAGGACACGCGGTTATCCTTTTTCGTCATTGCTTAATTCTTTTAGGCTTTACATTGTATCACCGAAATAAGCTTCTTCCTGGTTATCCAGATGTATTGCACTGATCAGGTTATATTTTTGGAGTCGAACAGCTACCACTATCACTACACCACGTAAACACTGCGGAGGCTGCACAGAGACTGAAGTCAGTGCGAGTGCAGTGCTCTATTTATAGCGACCGAGTAAGAGAGCAGAGAATGTCAGAGCAACAGAGAAACTGATATCTCTAGAGTTAGACAGAGAGCAAGCGAGTAAGCGGTATCTCAAGAGACACACTGAGCGGGAGATGGAACACGTCGTAAAGGTAGAATTAAAGCAACAAAAAGAGAGTGAGTGAGAGGCTGAGAAATAGAGATGTCCAGACAGAGACAGATATTACAAGAGACAATATTACAAGAGCGGCATTACTTCGGCACGCTGATGTTTGTATACGCTCGCAGATTGCAAATTTGATCATTTATAATTAATACAATAATTATATATATTTATATTTAAAAACAACGAAGTAATGCTTACTTTTATTACATTTTAAGTTATACATTCAAAGTTTTGTATTTTCTTCTACATTTAACGATCGTTCTATGGCAGCTGTATGATGTAGTCGACCGATTTAAATTCAATTTATAAAATAATATTTACTTGTAAGAAAAACAATGGCAAAAACAAGGCTGAATTGTAATTTGCTTTAATTGACAATAAATTTGTGTACAATTATTGGCCAAGCTTACAAATATTGTTTGCCATAATATGCCCCAACAATGGCGGCTATGATGGTGAAAACACAGCAGGCAAATTTGATTAAGTCCCTGCCCCGTTGCTTGGGAGGATGTCCCAGTTCCTGTAAGGTATCAATTTCCTCCTGGAGGGCTGAGTGCTCCTCCTCGAGCATGCTGGCTTGCTTGATTAGATTGGCTGTGACCATGGACTCATCCTCTTGGTTGCTTGTGGAGACATTTGCGCCGCCAACTGCACGGAGAGATTGCTCGTCCGGTGCCTTCTCCGGTGCCTTCTCCGATGCCTTTGCCGATGCCTTCTCCGATGCCTTGTCCGGTATAATCTCACACTTGATCTTGGCGTCCCAGATGTCGCTCGGTTTCTGCTCCTTCCAAAACTCCTGCAGATTGATATCGTTGCCGGAAGCCAGGGCCGCCATGACTAGAAACTTGTGTCGCTTCTGGCAGTCTTCCGGCACAGTGGGCTGCATGATGATGTTCACGGTGACCGTCTGGTCGGGCCCGAGAACCCCCACATTGGGGCGCACAAAGAACATGTGAGGCGAAGTGGTCTTTAGTTTAAAGGCCACACTCTGCTTCTTGGCTGGGTTTTTGATGACCAGGTCCTTGGAGGAGGGACCTTTGAAGATGAGCTGGTCCTGCGGCTCCAGGGACAGCATTTTAATTCTTTTGTTTTCTTTAAGAATCTTTAAAAAAAAAAAACAATGTGAATTAGTACGGGTCCGAAAGGGAAGTAACAGAGGCAACTAACTGGGAAGAAAAATATAAAACTCCGAAGTATAACGTTTTCAGTTTGCCTTTTTAACGGCCTGATACAACTGAAGTTAGCAGTATAGCCACCTTCGATTCATAGGATCTATAGATTCTAACAAACAATTTATTTAACTAAAAATTACTTAGAATTTTTAAAAAAATTTTATTTCAAGAATTACTATACTATATTCAGGATTAAAGACAATATATGTTTATCTGCACCTAGAACATGTATTATGCTGCAACTTCTGATCAATATATACTGATTGGTATCGAAAAAGCCTAATATTATTATAGCTCCAGTGGAATTTTAAAACATAAAATATGTAACCACAAAATAATTCCCTATATCTGAAATATATTGTATATTTTACTTACGTACGAACCTTAGTCTTGAATGTTTAGAGTATGGCACTGCCTTGGGATATAGGCAGTGATCCGCAATAATATTCAAATATGTAATTTAATAATTTTATTTTATTTTTTGTCGTCTTATTTTCGTTATTTATATCAGTATTTACAAAAATTCGATGGGGCTTCGGTGTTGAGTGCGCCGTGACTACCAAAAGATCATGCGCCCGGCATTCGGGGAGGTAGGTGGCCTTGGACAGGATAATGCCCGACAGTTCCTCGTCCTCTGGTTCATTGCTGTGTCAAGTGGGAGGAGGATTAAAGTGGTTAACAGAACTCGGTTCGATAATGCAATTATATATACACGTTTATTGGTATTGATATTCGCTTCGTTGGTTTCTTTTTCCTTTTCATTATCTTTTTTTTCTTGATTTGTTGATTGTTTTGTTTCGAAATAAATAACAATGAATGTTGTCGAGACAGCGGATGCTGGGATGCTGGGGGGCACCGGGTGGTGATGCGATTTGGAGGATGCTGAGTTTTGGTGGGGTGCAGTACAACAGGCACAACGATAACAACAGTTATGTTACAACGGATTGCGGTAGCCAGTATCGCTCTTACGGTCTACGAATAGAATCCGACACAGGGTCCCGGATGATAGAGAGAGAGATAGAGAGGGAAGAGAAGAGAGATATATAAAATATATACAAATAATAAACAAATCGGGTTCCATTAGCGGGCACAAGCACAAATTCCAACGAACAGAACACAAAATCATATAACATATAATCGGAATGGAGACATGCAGATGATGAGGGATGAGAGGGGTTCAGTTTATAAAGCAGGGGAAGAGGGGACCAATAATACACAGTTTAATTTAATTAAGTCGCTTTTTATTTTTTGTTGTTGTCCTCTTTTTTTATTTTTATTTTTGCTTTTGTTTTTATTTCGTTTTTTTTTTTTGTTTGATGGTTTGTTTCGTTTTCAACTTTTTAGGCACTAGTTAAATATTAAAAATATATTGCAAAAATCAATAAAAATATGCCTTAAAAACTCCTGCGCTAAAAATTAGGTTTTGTACAGCATCTGTTGTTGTAAAAATGTAGCATTAAGTAAATTTCGATTATACGTAGTTTAAATATCACTTAAATATTTTCGTTTTAAGCCACACAATTGGGTTAATTTCAAACATTGCTGTTTCTAATTTACGCTTGCGGACGGTTACAAGAACAAATTGCATACGCGAGAAATGTACAAATTTTAAATATATTAATTATAAATAGCATATTAAATATATAAGTTGTGTTTTTGTTTCCTTTTCGCTTCGATTTTCAATGTATGTATTTTTTTTTTGTTTCTTGTGGTATTTAAAATTAGTTTTGTGTTCTATAAATTATGTTTCGTAGTTATGCAGTCGTTAAGGGTGTGTTCTTGATTTCCATAAATTAGTTTTTGTAGTTTAAATTCGCTTATTTTTTTGTAAATAAAAAAAAAATTTGTTTCAAAATCAACAACTAATCACAAGGCAAATAGAGTTTTAAAGAGACAGAAAGGAGGGAGGCGGGCGCGTTGTTCTATTTTCGTTTTATAGCCTTTTTGGGCAACGCAGGCGAGTGCTTTAGTGGATGCTTGGCGTAACGAGTCGGATCAACGAGTGGCGAGTAAAATATAGCGAGCGAGTACCAACACCAGAGAGATAAAGAGAAGAATGGAGAGCGCTAGGATATAGAGAGATAGGGGTATAGGGGTTGTGATTGGGAATCCAGGGGCTTAGTGGACGGATGAGTGAGTGAGTAGGTGAGATTCTTTTTAGATGGCACAAATGCAGCGAGTGGCAAGTAACGGGTTAACAGGCACTTAGTGAGCGAGTAAAGCCCCATTTTAACGAACTGATTTCTCTGTGATCTAATATTTCATTCGAAGAATGAAGCCAGAGGCTTCTTTTATATTTTGTGTATCAAGAACTAGACCGAATTGAAATCAGTTCGTGAAAATGTGGCTGGAATTCAGTTGAAGCAGACAGCGAGTGACGGGCGACGAGTTGGGTCAGCGAGTCCTGGTCCTCCTCGTCCCATCGCCTCCTCGTTATGGCTTACTTTTTCATCAGCGAGCGGACCTTCTTCATCGTTCGATTGAAGATCGTCTTATTGTTGCCGGTTCCCCCGGCACTGTAGTTGGATCCGAGGGACGAGTTGGAGGTCTTGTTGCTGGTCAAGCTGGCTCCCCGATGGACCGAGGCCGAAGCCCTCTGCTGATTGCCATGCCGCAGGCACCCGTCCGACTGGTCCTCCCGCTCGCTCTCCGTCGCGCTGACACCATCGGGACTCTGCCGCTCCCTCGCTCTCTCCCTCGCCGGCTGCGGCGGCCGCTCAGGCGTGGGCGACTTGGAGGAGGAGGAGGTATCCCTTCTCTGGGGTTGCGGGGTCATTGGAATGGCCAGGTTCTGCATGCTCTGCGTACCCTCTGATGGTTCTCCAGGGGGAGGCAGTAGCTCTGCTAGAGTTTGCTTGCTCAGGATGTGGTCCAGACTTCGGGATTTCCTGTGCTGCTGCACGTTCGCCGGAGCGGTCAGGCTATGTTTGTCCCGACGGGTCACTGGCTCGATGGCAGCATCCGTTTCCTCCTCCTCCGGTTGCAGGGTGCACGTGGAGCTGGCATTCGTTAGAGCTGTACTTCCCGCTGTGACCATCGCTGCAACTGCTGCTATCCTTTGCTCGGGAGTTGCGGTCACCGATCCCGCCTGATCCAGCAGCCCATCCACGCTGTGCGATCGATAGCCGTTGCCCATCCCGGAACCGGATCCATGGCCCAGCCCAGCCGCCGAGCTTCGCCTGGGTGGCAGATACGTCAACGGCGTCATGTTCTGCATGGACGCCGAACCCGCTCCGGACTTGTGGAGCAGGGCGGCCTGCTGGGTCCGATAGGGAGGCAGGATCTGGGAACGCTTCGAGGGAGCGCGCGAGTAGCCGCTCAGCTGGGAGGTGCTGCCACGCTGGCGGGCCGGCGAGGGGGATTGGCGGTACCTATTTGCCTGGTGATTAGCTGTGAGCGCGTGAGTCGGCGTTTCAAGCGAGTTCGAGTGCGTGTGGCAACCAGAATTAAATCAATTATTAATTGGTAAGAGTAAAGAGTAATGGGTGGTGAGTGTCGGTTGTGGGGTCTCGAGTAAGGGATGAGTGGTGAGTGGTGAGTAGAGAGTTGGATGGGTAGAGAGTTGTACTAGAGAGTGTGTGACTTGAGGATCTCTGCTTAGGACTAAGACATAAGTATTCGAGTTGGCTAGCTCTGTAAATCTTTAGCTTAACTTCGCTCACTCTACGCTGGAGCCGCCGCCTGGGGACCCTGGCTTGAGCTTGAGCTTGGATTTGAGTTGGAGTTGGGAGTAGTAGTAGTAGTAGTTGTAGTACTCGTTGGCCCACCTTGTCCGCTGCCATTGGCCGTGGCCATTAGGCCATCCACCACACTGCCTGCGCCGCCGCCGCCGCCGCCACCACCTCCGGATCCTCCTGCTCCTCCGCCTCCGACCGGACCTCCGACACCGCCCTGGTAGTCGGAGTCGTTGCTGTGCATTCTTTGGTATGAGACCGAACCGGGCGTGCCGGGCACCATGGCCGCAATGCGATCGATATTCTTTTCGCCGCGCAAAAATCTGCCGCATCAGAAGAATGGGAATCGTTTAAGTGTCAGTTTTTGAGTTGGTTATCTGGCTTATCAGGCTATCGGTAATGGAGTACTCCATCCTAGTCCCAGGCTAATCCAGGTCTAAACGCGTCGCTTAATGTACCTTTCGAGCTTATCGATGCAGGCGTCCTGGTAGTCGTGTATCCAACTAACCCCGTTGAAATGCGCCACGCTGCGCATATCCTCCGGCAGCCGCTCCGCCTCCGGCCATTCGAAGTGCTGGTCCATGATGGGTATAATGTTGCAGCTCGAGTTCAGGGCCGCCACGATTTCCTATGGATCACACAGAAGAGCAGCCTATTCAGTACCGTTTTGGTTGGAGGCACCCCGATTGAGGTCTACTCACACGATGGACCCAGTCCTTGCAGTCCTCGTCGTTGATGCAGCGCTGCAGGGCCTCGGGAGTTAATACTAGGACGAAGTTCTTTGCCTGCCGAATACTGTTCAAGAGTCCATTGTCGAATTTGCCCGCCTCCAGGCGCTCCACGTCAATGAACACGGAGAATCCGCGCAGCTGCAGATGAACCTAGGAGTGCGGAAAAAATTAATAAATCGATGTATTCTGTGAGATATATTTAAATATAGTCAAGTCCTGAATTTAAACTATCATCAAGAGTTTCTTTCGGGCTACCCCTGCGTATACGTAATTTCTCTTGAATCGATTTTATTAAGTATACGCACCTTGAGCAGACTGGCCAACTGGGATCCATTCGAGCGCCTGTAGCTGACAAACACATCCAGTGTCTTGGCCATATTCTCCTCCGACGAGCTGGGCAGCGAGTTCTCCAGATTCTTGACCGCATTTAGGATGCGCAGCCGATGGATCGAATTGTGAATGCCGCACTCCGTCATCAGCATATCCTCGTTGACGTGCGGCAGGGCACACTTATCGATGCCGGCATTCAGCATGGCATACGTGTACGTGCAGTAGTCGGTGCCGATCTCCGAGAGGAACTGATGCATCTTGGCCGTATCCTTGGAGGAGTAGTCCGCCATGCGCTTGAGATTTTGCAGCTCGCGCTCGAATCGCTTCAGCAGGATGCCATTGCCGATGCCAATGTCGGCGCGCAGGTTGTCCTGGTTGAGCTTCAGCAGCAGATCGCCGTCCACCTGGGACTCCTGGAACTTGTCGATATAGTCATTGAAGCCGATCTGCTTCACCCACTCCTGCACATCCTCCACGGACCACAGTGGCACCTGCTGAGACAGCTTGTGCGGCACCGTCTCCCCAATCAATCGCAGTGCCTGGGCGGCAAACTTGGAGGCGATGGCATTGGGACAACTGGCCACGGTTTTCAAGGCTTCAATGGCATTAATCTCCCGGAAGATATCGGTGTTGCCCTGCTCCCTCTTGATGCCCGCCTCCATGCAGAAGTGGAAGGCGGCCAGATTGCGGGCCTCCTCGCGATTGGAGCTCAGGACGGGCACCAGTCGCTGGAGCCAGTGCTTGCTCTGCCCGTGGGCATGGGCCAGATTGGATCTCGCAAAGGCGGAGGGATCGTGGGTGGTGACGAAGGGTTCCACCAGGTCCAAGCAACCAGACTTGAGCACCTCGGCTTCAATTTCCTTGTTGGCCACCAGCACGGCGATGGCCAGGCACGCATAGTACTTGATGTTGTCGTCGTTGTGGAAGGCCAGCGGGAACAGCCACATGGGCACCTTGCGCAGGATCATCTCCTCCTGGTTCTCGGCGCCGCCGTACAGCGACAGATTCGCCAGGGCACTGGCACAATGACGCAGGGTCTCCACATCACTGGTGCGGCACTCGAAGAGCACGGCATCCAGGCCTCCGAGCCTTATCACGTCGGAACAGGTGCCCTCTGAGTGCTTAAAGAGATGCTCCAGGATGCCGGTGCCCACGCGGGAGTGCTCCATATTCGACTTTTTGGTGCAGACGCAGGCCACATTCACCACCTTGTCCAGGCCATTGTCTACCACATGCTTGCGATTCTCGGTCGTGAGGCACTGCTCCAGGAGCTGGGCGGAGGAGAACTGCAGGTCGGGCTTGACGCAGTTCTTCATCAGCAGATCGAGGCCGCCGCTCTGGCGCAGGGAGTTGCACAGCGAGTAGCCCAGCTCGTGGCCATGTGTGGGCACCGCCCAAGCTCGCCGTATCACCTCGTTGATCTTCTCCAGGTACTGTGACTTCTCCTTGCCACCGACCGAGGAGTGGGCCACTGCACTTCCACCTCCGCCGCCCCGCTCGTCCTCCTGCAAGGAGCTAACTATCGAGGTCAGCATGTTCGAATACTTGTTGATCGTCTGCTCGATCTCCTGCTGACCGCTGCCCGCTGTCAGGGACTTGAGGTCGTCCAGCTTGAGATCGGTGAGCTTCACCATTTGGCCATTCATGGCGGACATTTGGGAGGAGCTGGTGATCATGCTGCTGCCGGAACTGGAGACGCCCTTGTGCGTCATCGAGTAGTTGGCCTGCGAGGCAGAGGACACGTGCTTCTCCTGGCTGATGATCCCATTGGAGGTCATCATCTGCGACTGCTGGGACTGCGAGATAGCCTTCTTGTCCGCGGAGAAGTTGTCGCTCTGCACCGTAATACTGGTGGCGGCCACATTGTTGCTCGCCTGCTGTGTGATGTCGCCGGTGCGCAGTGAGAGTGCTTCCTGGAATAACCAGGTGAGAGGGAAATTTAGGGAAAACCATATTATAAATATATATATATATATAAGCAGAAGACGTAATAACATGCTGCAAGTGATCACAAGTAACAGAAGAAGTCTTTCATGTTTATGAAATGTCTTATTTTTTTATATATAAAAGAAATACTATAAAGAAATATACTATAAAGAAATATAACTGTGCAATTATAACAGACAACAGTTATAACAGTTGTAATTATTGTAATCATCAAAGGTTGAGACCTTTGTATGACACCTTTAATAACAATTTGGAGAATGTTATTTAAATTCCAATCTCTATTTTCTGTAACATCTCATATATAAAGACTCTTATATATACATATTTATTAAAATATATGTACATATGTTAGGTATCATCTAGGTATAACAGTTCAATTGTTATAAATGAATAGTTATAAAAATAAAGGTCAAAATTGCTGACAATATTACACAAGTCTTATACTTATATAAAACTGTTATATGAATCAACTCATTTCCAGTAAATCAGTGTAATTAACCACAATAAATTCCAAGAACGCTTCGAATCTGATATATGATCTGGTATTCCAATCCAATTAGTTTAAACCTGTCTTATTTATTCCAAAACTAAGTAATCTAGTCATTAATCAATAACGCCCCAAGCCCTGATATACCTTGCTCTGCTCCACCTCAATGGGAATTTCGCGAACATTTTTCATATGATTGCTGTTGTTACTGTTGTTGTGATTGGGTGTTGTAATTGGTGGTTGTAAGTGGTTGTTGTGATTGTTGTTGGGCACAGGTGGTGGCTGTTGTTGTTGTTGTTGTTGTTGAGGAGGAGGTGGTGGCGACAGTGGACAGTTGCTAATTGGCTGTGGGGGCGGATTAGAACTCTTACGTACTCTGGTATGCGAACTAGAACTCGAAGAGGATTGCGACGACGACGACGACGAAGAGGAGGAGGAGGAGGTGGAGGAGGAGCAGGCCGATGCCGCTCCAGACATTCTGGCAGCGGACGATGCGGTGGACATGGTAGTGGCTGCCGTAGAACCAGCCGCCGTCACCACCTGAATGGGCTGCGGTGGCGGCGAGAGCGGAGAGTTAATGCCGAAGCGATTCGGCGATGGGGTGGCCACCGGCGGCGGTGACACCGGCATCTCGACAATGGGGCTTGGCGAGCGGGTGGGCGTGAAGTCGGACTGGCCGCTCGACCGGAAGATGCCCTTGCGGACGGGCCAAGGCGCCTGATTGGACATTGTTTCCTCAAAAATGCTCAGCCAGAAGACGACGACGCGTCAGAGGCAGGTATTTCAATGCCAAAGTCGGAACGATTGCGATCACTCTATATTTGTATATATATATATACAACGTATGTTTCGTTTACGTATTTTTTTCAGTCTTATGTACTTTGTATTTTATTTATTTTCATTCACATAAAAATAGCGCACAAATTGGCTGCGTCGACGTCGCCGTCACTTTCTCTGTGTGTTCTGTTGGTGTTTCTTTTTTCACTGTGTATTTGTATCTGTTATATATTTTGTATATATTAGTGTTGTGTATGACACTGACCGACAAATAGAGCTTGTAATATTTTACAGTTAGATGGTAATTAACAAGGCACTTGACACCACGAAGCATGCGATGACCGAATCGAACGAACACTTGTTGCACCGCCTTATGGCATGTGGTGAAATAGGGGAGGACTTAACGAAGGCAAGGAGCTCACATAGCGGCGAAAGCGATAGGCCATCTGTCGTTAGGTTTCCGTATTTCCTTAGTTAGGCTATATTTCGTTGGGTTCTTACGAGGATTCTAGGGTTATTACGAACCCAGCTTTCGTTAAGTTATCAAAACTGTTTTCAAGACAGAGTTTTGTTGTTTAGATATTTATTAACTTGTTCTTTTCGATTATATTTTCACCACTGGCTCTATTCAGTCTGTGAAATTGTCAGAACTTTGAAGGTCAGCTGTTTCCTACACTGAATATTCCGTTGCACCTGCGACAATATTCGTTTTTTTGTAAACAAAAATCGCTTTTCAATTGATGTGTGTGTTAATTAGGAAGTATTTGTCACTTGCGCTGGCTTTATTTGTATTTAGTTTCGATTCGGCCACAGACACACATCAGCTTCGACTATATGCAAATGATTATAATGCTCTCTATTCCATTCTAAATTCTCAACTACATATATTTCGATGGTTGAACTGCTCGCGACGCTTGTCTATCTGCTACTGAGGTCCGCGTGTCGCTCTGAGGCGTTTTGTTCTAAAGAATTTTAAAAATAATACAACGAGAGCACACATACGGAGCGCAAAGTCGTGGGAAATAAATCAAAAAATGGTGAGAAGGGTTGGGGTGTTGGGTGTTCTCCCCCCGATCTCTCTCTGATCGCTTCTCGGAAATAATTCGGGGCAGTGCGTGCTGTTCCATGGGTTTCGGAGCAATTGACGCAAATGTCCTGAGACCATGCTGGATTGTTCGCCAATCCATAAAAATCGTATCAAAGTATTTTCATTGGATTTTTATATTATTGTTTAAACTCAAAAGCACTTGTTGGCTCCGCACATGGAGCGTGGCTGTCGGCCTAATTTTTTGGCACAGACCCAGGCACAAGCATCCCATTTAAATTAATGCCCTCGTGCGAGATTTTATATGTATTTTCTAGAATGGATTGAGTTGGGTATTAGCTCAATAAGGGTGCCCTGGTCTCGGGTCTGGATGGGGATGATGATGTGTTGATGGAGAGGTCAATGGTGGGATCTTGAGAGAGTAATTTTTGGATGTTCCATAAACAAAATCACATAAAGTTTTAGTTGGGAAATATATAACAACCTTACAATGTAAGAAATCCAGATTATAAATCAATAACTAACCACTTGCATTTATCTTCTGGTTTGTCATATTTTGAAGCATACTTTTCAGCGCCATTTCAATGGATATTAAATATTCAATTGCTTTTGTGAAACCAATCAACAAAATGTAGCCCTAACAACCTAACAATGACTTTGTTTATGACCTTTTCTCTAATTTCCCATTCGTCCTTGACATTTACTGCGTATTTTTAGGTTCCAGACCCAGATATATAGTCATCCGTTACCATAAAACAATAAATGCCAATAAACGTATGCAAATCAACAACCATGATGTAACTCAGTCTGATTAGATTAAATCTGTCTGTTTCTCTAATATCAACTCTACAAGGTAACCGGGGTAACAGGTATAAAGGCAAACACAGAAACACATCAGGTGTACCTGAACTTTTCGAAACATTCCGATGGGTTTTTCCTTCTTGGACTTGCAGTAGTTGCGGATGAGTTTGCTGGGGCTCCCAAGGAGCAGGCACTTGTTAAGGAACATTTCACATTACTCTCGCGTCGAGGGCTGCCTAGTGTTTTGGCGCCAGACAATCGATTTTCTTGAAAATTCTGCGTAAGCAGGAGCGCACTTTCGCGACTTGGTAACTTTCACTCTTGGGCGAATTTTCCAAGTGGACTGGACTGGCCGGGAATTCGCTATTAACGCCTTGGCGCTGGTGTCCCTTATGCGACCTTAACATGCACGCGATGAACTCCCAACTGAAAGGAGTGGTCTGAATGGTCTAACAGTTAGAAAAAGCTCTCGAAATGGGGTAGCTCCCCCCTTTTGGGGTTCGACCAACTGCCCTTTGTTTGCGGCATTCACCCCTGCCGGGAAGCTTTCTTGGCCAAAAAGCTTTGGCTTCGAGGACAGATTTTAGGGGCGACGAGTTCAATGACAATTCACAGGAGTTTATTAACTTCAGAATAAGTTCAGAGTATTAAAACTAGTTCAAAATCTCAAGGAATTTAAGAGTTACCCTTCTGTTACTTTTACACAAGTTGCTTAAGAGATACCCAGCTCTGATTTGATGATTTGTGTTCCCAAAAAACTCACCTTAATAATGGCTGCATTCTCTTCCGTTTTAACGCCATCGACCTCCAATCGATTCCTCATCGCCGCCGAGCCCTTGCTCTCCTTGTAGTCTATATCTCCGGCCTGGAGGCGCTTCATCTCCGCCGAGTTGCTGGTGGCCTGCTCGGAGCTGAAGCCATCGGTGACCACCTTGGTCTTGGACTCGGTCTTCATGCGCTTCTCCTGGAACTTGATCGTGTCGATCGTCTTGCTGGAACCGCTCAACCCACTGGCACTCAGCTGGGCGGCGGTTGGGTGGCTGAGGTCAAGGCCGCTGCCAAAGTGGTTGTGCGGGCAGTCGTCGTCGTCGGGCAGGGTCACAATCACATTGCTGTCATCATCGTCCAGATTCTCAAACGAGGCCCGAAGTCTGGCAAGGAGAATAAGAAACGTTAATTGAAGGCCAAGAAAAATCTAGTGAAGAGGACTTTAAGGTCAGGACATTTTCAATTAGCATCAGCTTGCCACAATCTTGACATTCTGAATTAATTAAGCGTATTTATAAGTCTATAAGTGGCAAAAATAAATGTAAGAAAACGTTTAATTAATAATTAATTTCTTTTTTGAAGATATGACAGGCTTTGCATTAACTTAAAGGAAATCTTTAGCACTCATATTTTCCCTAATGATGTCAACTAGCTACTAGTACTAGAGAATTCCCTTTCCATGTGTCACTATCAATCCGCAGAGCTTGCTATCTATAGAAGATGGTTACGTTGCAGATAGATAGATACTTTTTCGACTAGTCACCATTGATTGGAAAAAAGCCACTTCGGTTTTAAAGATAACAACACTCACTTCTTCTGCAGTTGGGTGATCTTGTCCTGGCTGCTGAGACCCCTGAGATCGTCGATCGACGGATGGGCGGATGTGAGTTTTGGGGCCAGCCGACTCGTCGTCGTCTGGGCCATTGTGCTGGGATGTGCGGTGAGCGCTGAGGGCGAGGATGTGGTATTCGTGGATCCCGATCCCGATCCCGCTCCGCCTGCGATTCGCTCGATGGCCAGATCGTTGATTTCCGACATGGACTTTTGGATATTTGTGAGATCTCGCTTGACCGCCGCCGCTTTCATCTCCGCCGACGTGGACAGGGCCTGTGTGGTGGAGGAGCTGGAGGAGGATGACGATGAGGAGGAGGACGAGGACGAGGAGGTTATGTGATGATGCAGGCGCTGTGACTTCTTCTCCACCCGCGTCGTGGTGCTGCTGCTGCTGCTGTTGACGACCTGCAAAGAAAATAAACACCGGCCAATTATAGAGGATTGTCATATTTTCTTTTTTGGCTCAGACTCATCATGGGCGGAAAATGCGAGGAATCTACACAACGTACACACTTTTCTCCACATTCCGTTGTCTCTTTCCGCTTTTTGTGCAAATACCGTATAGATATCCGTACATATAATGTATATATACTGTCTGGCGCTATCTCAACTCACATTTTATGGCCCGGGGCGCTTGGCTTGGTCTTTATAAATCAAATGAACCATTTGTTTTGGGATCGACATATAATATTTGCTAGGGAGCTTACCTCCACAAAATAGATGGAAGGGCCGCTCTATCTAAACTCTTGAGTTCTGATAATTAACCAAAATGCTTTATGGTTCACCCAGTTTGATTTGATTAAAGATATTTGCCTTAAAAGAGGTGCCTTTGGCCTTGGGTTACTCTGGGAATTGCTCTAAGGAAGGGTTTTTAAAAACTATACTATATACTATATACTATACTCTACTATAAACTATATTATACTTCATAAATAAAGATCATGGTAGAGTATATAGTATTTCTTCTTGGATTATTTGCTTTAAAGTCATTGACCCTAGGTCAGTAAACCTAACGATGCTCTCATCAAGCTTTAATTAGTAATACATCATTTTTTGTTCTTTAAAATATATATATGCATATTATTTAATTATAATAAATTAGCTTTTGCCTTATAAAACATGGCTAGTGTCCACTCATAACTTTCTAGGAAAAACCCAAGGAATACAATTTTCTATTTATGGTTTATTTTTGTTGAAAAAAAAAAATAGAATAAAATCAGCCAAAGCTCTCCGTCGCCGCAGCGTTTTTGACAAATGTTCGCGTATTACGAATCAAATCTAATTTTGGCCAGGTTTTCAGGCGTCTGCCAGAAGAAAAGGCCATAGAAGCAGAAGCCGCAAATGTTAAACAAGTTGGGCAGTTGATAGTATATATATATATATATCATATATGTGGGCAGCGATCGGTTTTATAAGGCGTTCTTCTTCTGTTTGCAGGCAATAAAACATGTGCACATACATAAATCGCAAGCGCTTTGAATGGGCGTTGCGCATACGACATGTTGGCCAAAGCCAAGGCAAAAGGCAAATACCTGTGGCAAACCCTTCGCACCCCCCTCTCTTGCCCTCCGGCTGGCACACACTTATCGGTATGGTAACACCTTATAGTACCCCCACTGATCAATAAATATTCCCCTTACAAGTGCTACGCGAGCGGTAAAGAGTAGTGAAGGCGTCGTTGTTGTACACGAAATCATAAGATTAGATATCGCCTTGTTTCAGTCTTTCCCTCCTACCCTCCACCCCTCCGATTTCTGTGTCATTTACTAATATATCACAATGATGTTTTGTATTCTTTATAGACTAACCTTTTTGTATCTGAGAGGGAACTTCTTTAGAACTTCTTGGAAAACTCCTCTGCTTTCAATTGAATTTCATATTACGTATACGCCTACGTTTTGATAAAGCACTTAACTCGGGCATATATAGTATAAACTATATATATATATATATATATATAATCAGCTCGGGATGAGGGGCTTATCAGACTTGAACACACACACACACAGAGGGACACACACAACACGAATGCTTTGCTTTTCTTTACTATTTGCCCAGCAATTTCCGCTGGTATTTGCAGGACTTTTACTTTTACTTTTGGTTTTAATTTTTCTTTGAAGCTTTTCCACTTTCCACTTGCGTTTCACACATTCGCCTCGCTTTTCTACTGCCTTCGCTCGGTCGTTTCTATTTCATTTGTGCAATACTGATAACAAAGAGAGTTCGTTTAATTGTTCGTTAATAGGCAAAAAACCCACGATTCTTTGCTCATTGATTTCGTTCGATACTCGTCGTTGGCGGCGAGCGTAATTATTATTATAAAAGTTGATTTTTTGTATTATTTATTTTTCGACGGCGCACACGCTTAGCAGACCAGGAATACGGCAAAATTATTTCCGCCTCGGCTGACTGTTTGTATTCTTATTTTTTTTCGCTATAGTATTTCTTGAATCTCTTAGCGCGTCGCGGCTGGTTCGTTCGTTTCGTTAACTAAAATAAAAATGACCGTTGAGCACGAAATTTCTAGCTTCGGAAGGCACAGCGTGGGAGCTTCAAAGCGGAGAGCTTTCTGCGCTGCTGCGTCGCTGTTGGCGTCACTTTAAAGTGCGATCGACGAAAGATACACTTGACGAAAGCGCTTCTAACGAGTTAGAACACTTTGTGAGGTATATATATTCAAAAATATGGTTACTTTATCTTTGATTTTGATGAGAACATTTGTGGGTTTTCGATAGGTTTTTTAATATAGTTTCAAGTAGAGGAAAGTAGAACAAAATGTTTACTAGAGTTATTTGCCTTTGAATGGGTTTCGGCCAACATGTCGTATACGTAATGTACGTTTCATGCAATTTACTTGTAGTGGCTAGATTTAAAGAAAGTAACTGTACGTTTTTATTACATTATTTTTTGTTATAATAAGCAAGTATTTGTCCCTCTAAAATTCCCAACTAGGTCTTGAGTAGCAAAGGAAAAAAATATATATATATAAAATATATAAAATCCATTAAATATATTATACCAGAAAAGCTGGCGATTTATAACACTATAGACTTGCTCTTCAACTTTGATTATTTCCCCTGCCACTAATAATTATTATATTGACTTAAAGCTGCATTTTAATACATTTTTCTCCGCAGTGTAAAAGAGAGATAGTGAGAGCAAAAAGTGAGAGACAGACTGAGCAGCTAAATGGCAACACATGGAGGTGGTGGCCGCTTTGGGTGTGTTTGTGAGGAATTCTAGGAAATCAAATTGTAAATACAAGTCCGGGGCGGCTCTCTCCCTCTGCCACAACTTTTGCAAGTGTTGCTGGTGTGTGTGTGAGTGTGTGTTTTCTGCTTTTGGCTGTGTTTCCCTTCGCTTAATCTTTAATTTATGCCGAGAATAATTTGCATTTCCATAATTCAGCTGCTAAGTCGGGCTGCGTTCACGTTTTTGTCTAAGCTTTTCAAGCTTTAGCTTCTCTAATTAACGAGTTCTCCGGCCTGCGGTCGATTTGTGGCTTATATTTGTTCGATTTTCAGATTTTAGCTCGTTGGGGACTGTCCAAGATTGTATCTCGTTCTACACATTTCAATTTGCGTTGTTTACTTTTCTGATTACCGAAGGGGCGGGGGAAGCTTTGTTTTGTTTTCACTTAATATTTAAATAATAGGGTGTTAATCTGTTCATAATTATTCAGCAAATTTACTTAGCTTTTATAATATTTTAATGATTATTGGAGTTGTTGTGATTTTTTAAAATGGATGCAAATGAGTTTTAAATGATCTAAAAAGATTGAATATTAAGAGTGATTTTTATAGGACCTGTTATTGACATATTCAAGGCTTGTTTTCAGATCCAATGCTGTTTAAATAATTATATTCCAAGTGTACTTATGTTTATTTTATTTCAACTTTAATAACTTTTGAGTTTTAATTGCTAATAAATGGTAATTATTCATTATTCAACATGTTAAACGATCCATGTATAATAAAATTGATATCTTAATTTATTTTAATAACCTTTCAGGGTATTATAATTTCCGACCCTATAAATCATATAAATTCTTGACCAGCATCAGCAGCCGAGTTGAACTAGACATTTGATCAAGGTTAAAATTTTTGATCAATTTTTGCAAAATTTGAAAATGGGCTTCGAATTGTAAAAAAATAAAAATATAAACTTTAATTTGTCTGAATTTTATTTCATTAATCTAATAAAAACTACCTTAGGAAAGCATTTCAAATTAAAATATAAATATATTTATAAATATCGATTTAAAGAATGCGAATATTTTAAGCTCAGTTATGATCGATCCAAGTCGATCCTATAATTTAAATGTGAACCTTAATCTGAATATTAAACCGATTTAATTTAATTACTTAACCTGTCGATTATTTCATTTGAATTTAAATGGTATTAATTACCAGATATTAAAGGGCTTAAGCCCATAAATAATGGCTTTACTATCTAACTATCTGTGAATCTAACTTTCTATTCCTACACCTCGTCATAATATACTTTTCGTTAGGTTTACCTCAACAATTTCTGCGAAAGGGTATATCATATCTCTAAATTGGTTTGCTAAGCCCACCAAAATAAAGTCTTTTTCATCAGAACACAAAAATTGTCATCGCTTACCCAAAATCATTGATAGAAACAAGGGAACCGAAGCGATTCACCGAAGCAATATAATAAGTTAGGTAATTTGTGATTTTTATTCCACAGAACATGAATGAATATACTTTTGTTGCTTCTATATAGATAGCTGGGCTATAGCTTCATGGGGTGAAAATCACGTAACAAT
This sequence comes from Drosophila bunnanda, assembly GCA_035046265.1. Taxonomy (NCBI): domain Eukaryota; kingdom Metazoa; phylum Arthropoda; class Insecta; order Diptera; family Drosophilidae; genus Drosophila; species Drosophila bunnanda. The sequence goes on from JAWNOB010000075.1 coordinate 15,791,067, forward strand.
CAGATCACCATGATGCTTGTTGAACTTGGACCACAAACGAGACTATAATCGCAACCAGGATGTAAGCAGATAACGCGAAAATGATGAGCAAACAATCAAAGTCAGCCGGGGGGGAGAGCAGGGGAAAAGCGGAGGTGGACGGAACCGGAGGTGGGACGGATCCGGAGGCACCGCCGGCTGACGCCGCCGGCTGACGTGGAATTCGATGGCGACGAAGTGTGCCGGCACTGCCGGCAAGTGACTCAGCCTCCCCATTTAAAGCGAGTCAATAAAGACGCGGCAAGAGGAAGACTGTGGCGAATGGCTGCTACCCAGTATTTGTGGGTATTTATGGCGGGTGTATTGGTTTGTCGATATGGTTTAATAACTAAAAAAAATATATATATAAAATATATATATACTAAGCAAGCTAGTACATTTTCCAGGCAAGAAAACTCACTAAATAAACAGCACTCTTTTACAAAAGAAATTTAAATATTTTTATGACATGAACATATAAACTAAAGGAATATTCTTGACTTAAAAATGTTTAGTTATTATTTAAAAATCTTTAAGTTTAAGTCTTATATCAAGACAGCCATAATATACTTCTAAGGTTTTGACAAACTTTAATTAAACATTCAACTATTAATGCTTTCTATATAGATGCATGAAAAATATGTTAGAAATTATAGAAATTATTTTATTTATTTTTTTTATTGATTTTTAAAAAGCTAATAAGTATTAACCTATTCGAAACCCCTCACAAGTATCACCATTTTTCACGTGTTTGTGCCTCAGAGATGTTCAACAAACAACTGGCGTCCGTCTCTCAGACTCTTAACTAACTGGGGGAAAATGTGTCATAAACATATTACAAAAGCAAATTACTTTTATGTGCACCTCGATTATGACCTGTCAAGTTATAATTTAATAAATTAAGAGATGAGGGAAAATCTAGATCTGGTCAGAGGCTATTTTCAGCAAATGGAATAATGGTCAGCCTGCCTATCATTCCCACATGTGAGTGAATGGAAACAGGTCAACGCTATTATCAGGTCGACACACTCAATCAAGTCAGAGACTATTTTTAAGATACAAAAATTGGCAACTCCTGATGGACGGCTCGCCCATCAAAATTGAATTCAAAATGTCTCAGCCGCTATTTTTAGCGGACTCTTCACACTTGGCTAACTATCTGATTGGGAACTTCCTTATCAAAATAGTGACGGGGAAAACTTGAAGATAAAAAAGCGTGTGTGCGATGGCTATGCAAATTCCAGTGAAAACCCCAAATTCGTATCTTATCTGAGTGAAAATCGTAAAAGGGGAGAATAAACAAATTGTTAACAGGTCATTAAGAATCGGCACGTTTTCTTTTGTATTCTCCGCTTTATACATATGTCTCAATTGTTCAGGGTTTCAGTATATATATATATATATATATCTGTGATTAATAAAATCAATATTGTTGTTGTAGTTTTCCCAGCAGCCGCAATGTCGCCATCGAAGCTATAAAATTCCCAAGGGGCTGGTAATCTTATCAAGGATAGAAGGGCACTGCAGCAGCGTTCCTTTATCAAGTGTTAACCTCTATACTTATCGGTACCACCAAAAGGTTGCCTCGATTAGGGGATTCCTTACACCTTAAGTAATGCGTTAAAAATAGCGGCATTATGCCAGTTTCGCCCGATTCCATACTGCTCAGTTCCGATATCTGAACTGTGATGACCACAGCTGCGTCAGATTCTATTTTGTCTAATCGAGCACTTGAGTTCGATTCAAAATCTTTGTGCCACTTTGGCTAGAATTTCCATTGAATGAATAAGTGTGGTTGATAAGGGGTATATGCTAAAAAACACACTGGTTCCGCTAGTAATTAGATTAATCAAGGGGTAGGTAAGGATTCTCTTCAAAGTCAAGGAACAAGTAAATATTTTGTTGCGTATCTTTTGTATCTCAAACCTTACTTAAGATGTTTGCTTATATTTATATAGTTTTTAATCTAGACAAAATCCTTTTTAAGTGTTTATATACTTTGAACTCTTACCTGCTGTGATGTGGATGTGGACTGGTGTGAGGTTTCCTTAAGACTACTGCATGAACTGGAGCTGGTGTTGATTTGCCTGCCATTTGCTGTGGTGGTGGCCACCGCACCGCTTCCGCCTCCGCCTCCACCGCCACCCACAGCCACTGCAGAACCATTCAAGGTCGCTGGCATGACTGTGGTCGTGGTGGTGGTGGTGCTGCCCCCAATGGGCTGTGGCGATCCATTCTTCTTGTGGAAACTCTCGATTAGCGATGAGGCCGGACTCAGCACTCCGCTGGGAGAACTATCCGAGAAGTCTGTCATCTGGGGGGGCGGAAAAGAGGAAACAAAAGGTTACACATGAGACGTGTGAAAAACCGCTTTGCAATGTAAGCTTATCAGTGAAAATAGCCGAGAAACGATTTCCTTATATGGCAATGAGTAACCCAGAGATGCATATGGAGAAGTTAGCACTTGGCTCTCACTCTCTGGAATTCCAGAGAAAAAAAATATGTCTGTGATAAGTGACAAACAAATAGAAAATGTGGATTCCCCATAATTAATGAAGTATTTCAATTTTAAAACTCTCGTTCATATGCTAAGCAGGTGCCTTTCAATAAGATTTATTGATTGTATTTAAAAATGGGAATTTTTAACAGAACAAAACATGGTTCTATAACTGAATTATAATTATTCTTATGTATATATCAAAAAAAAAATTAATAAATAAAGATGTAAGCTAGTAGAAATTTGAATACTTTTTTTCAAAATCGAAATCTAAATAAATATTCCAAACTATAGTTTCCCCATAAAGGTTCTCCCAAACTCTCAGCCTTTAATCAATATATTGTTTACGCTTTTACCACATTATTTTTTGTGGCCAGTTAATGCAGCAGCTTTGGGTATTATTATTGGGAATTATTGATAAAAATAAACGCTTCAACGAGGCCATGAAAATGTTATGGCGAGATAAATAGACTTTCCAGTCGGATTTCGGGTAACCCAACAACAAAGGGGACAGACCGACGACTCTCCTCTCCAGGCTCAGGCATAGATTCCAATTGATTTCTATTTGTTGAGCAATTAAAAATTTGCATAAACACAATGCAATGCAGTGATTTATCCCCCACTCGCTGGAAACGTAATTAATTTTTTCTGCAATACGATTTGTGAAATTCGATTTGGCGCGTGGGTCGTGTGTTTATTACTATTTAAATCACTCAATATGGCTGAGATGGGAAGTGTGTGTGTGGGCAGAGACAATGTATGGTAAACAGTACAGTAGGGGTCAAAATAAGTGAATGACTAAACGCTTATTGGCAATAATATATGGCAATAATATATGCAAACTTTAAAATAATATTCTGTTGTTTATTTATATTTTTTTAAGTTTGGCTTCAATATCAAAAGCCTTTAAAAATTGTTTAATTTGGAAATGTTTGCTTTTTTGCTAAAATAAATATTGAAAGCTACAACTTTATTTCTATATTTATTTATAAATAGTTGAATACTTTAAAGTATATATAGTTAATTCTTTGAAATCCCATTACAATTAATCATAATAATAATAATAATACAATTTTGTTATAAAAAATTGAACATGAAATGTAAAAACATGTTTGTGCACGTATTTTATAGATATGAAGGCTAGTAACTAATTTAAATTTCAGCTTGAAAATGTAATAATAAAGTTAAATACTTTAAAGTATATATAGCCAATTCTTCGACACCCCATTATAATTAATATACTTAAACTAAGCTATAGAAGCTTTAATTTTGTTTAAAAAAAATTGAACATATGTACATAAATACAAAACATGTTTGTGCAAGTATTTATTAGATATGAAGGCTAGTAACTAATTTAATTTTCAGCTTAAAAATGTAATAGTAAAAATTAAGTTTCCATATTTATGGAGAAGATATTTTCTCCCTCAATTGTACTGAATAACCATATCTAAATAAAACTATCTAATATCTTCTACTTCTATCTCAACTGTACTAAGTAAGCATATGTGTACACCTTTAACCATACACCTTTTATCATCATAATCAATCAATATTTTGCGCAAATTATTCAAGTTTAATTTTGGTAGTAAAAGAAAAGTAAAAACCCCAAAGACCGTTACCAAGCAACCATTGTTGCAGAGAGCTTTTCCGCCAAGCTTTCTCTACATTTTTCTCTAGCTTCCATATCTAACGGCGAATACACCAGCTTACAACACTGGTAACTGCGCAGGGCAGACCTGCCAGGGCTGCGGTAATAAATCAGCTGTAAGCTGAAGTAATTGCTCACTTTTTTTGTTGTGGAAAAGAAAAAATCACAGCTCTTGGTGTTATCTTGTTTGTTTGTCCAGTTCTTAACACTCCACAAGCGGAGAAGTGTGCAAAAGTGGGCGAAGAAGCTCCGCACTAAAAGATGGTGCGAGTGTGGACTCTGGGCTGCTGCCTTTTGCTGGCCGCTGGCTCGATGGCGTCAGCAGCATATGCCGACGTCACGACGCAAAATGCCATGTTAGGCAGCAAGAAAACGCACAAAGACACCTCGGCGGCGGACAGCTCCTCGGTGGCTACTGCCGGTGGTCTGTCCAGCAACGGCGTCTGCTCTAGGATGCTCCGACATGTCTTCGAGAACGCCACACCACGGGACGAGCAGCAGGCGGGCGTCTTTGAGGAGTACAAGCCACAGCCAGACTCGGTGGAGCCCCTGGAGGAGGAGGCCTATCTGTGGAACTGCCTGCAAGCCTGCTGCGAGAAGCCCAAGAACGTGACCACCGTCTCCTGCAATGTGGTGCTGGTCTTCAAGGGCAAGTGCTACCACATCCGCTGCCAGAGCAACGAGGCCTGCCTGCCCAAGCAGCGAGTCCGGCTGCCCAATGAGAAAGTGCAAATGGTACTGGTCAATCCCGTGGGCGAGGCCACCTGGCCGCAGCTGCTCAAGGCGGAGGCGGCCAAGCAGAATGCCGAGATCCTGCCCTATGACGAGGCGGCCCTGAATTTCTGGAAGCAGCCACGCCGATTGGGTTACTTGGCACGCAATCAGGTGGGTTGCCTACACATATTATCACTTCTAGTTTGGGTCACATATCGACCAAACTCGTTTTCTGAGGGAAGAAGTACAAATCAATGGGAAAGGAGTTTCGGGTGGATTCCCCGAGACATCTAAAATACTCCAAATACTCCATTACATATTATATTTATAGTAATAATTCCAAACCTCATCTTCTTAGGAAACCCCAGTATACGAGGACGACGACTTCCCGTTGGCCGACAAGCGAATGAACCAATTGATTCTCCAGCCAGATGAAAACGATGTGCTGGCCAATGAAGAGCTCAACTACTACGATCAGAATGCCAAGTTTACCGCCTGCGACCTGGAGACACCGTGTCCACCGCCGCAGCAATGTGTGCCTCTTCAGCCGAATGCGGTGCGGGGAGTGTGCACCTGTCCCAATGGTTTCATTTGGAACAAGCAACGCAAGTGTGTGATGGCCGCTATTCCCTATAGCTCCTATCTGACCAGCAATGAGGCAGTTCAGCAAGATGCAGTCGGGGTGGCGGCCAGTGAGAACAGCTCACCAGAGGTGGCTGCTGCGCCAACGAAAACCGAACAGAACAAGGATATTGTGGTGTCCGTGATGTCCAAGGAGGTTCGACTGCCCGAACAGGAGGTGACGCTCGCCGCCTTCACGGTTCCCGATGAGCAGACGAGCGATACTAAGTACAAATATCTGTGGACTCTCATATCGCAGCCCAAGGGGCCCATGAATGGTACAATCTCCGATCAGAGCAAATCCAAGGTGAAGCTGTCGAATCTCTCCGAGGGACTGTACACCTTCAAGGTGACCGTAACCGGAGACAACGGAACCTTTGGCGAGGCAACAGCGAATGTGACAGTGCTGCCGGAAAACCGAATCAACCAGCCGCCGCAGGTAATCATCTCGCCCAGGGAGCAGATTATCCGACAGCCCACCACAAATGCCATACTGGACGGTAGCACCAGCACGGACGACGACAAGATCACCAACTGGCACTGGGAGGTTATCTCCGGTCCGATTGGCTACCAGCCTGTCCTGCCGGAGGTGAATACCCTTCAGCTGGATCTCACCTCGCCGGGCAACTACACCTTCAAGCTCACCGTGACCGACTCGAATAACATTACCAACTCGACCACGGCCACCATAGCAGTCCTCAAGGAAACTGACTACGCACCGGTGGCCAATGCTGGGGATGCCGTCATCTTGTATCTACCGAACAATAATGTCACCCTGAACGGAACTGCCAGTTCGGATGATCATGAGATTGTTGCCTGGGAGTGGACCAAGGATGCTAGCGATGAGGCTAAGGCGGTGGATATGCAGAACACGAGGACTCCATACGTTCAACTATCCAATTTGGAGGAGGGCATGTATACCTTTGTGCTCAAGGTCACCGATGGCAGTGGACAGTCCAGCACGGCAAAGGTGCACGTTTTCGTTAAGCCCCCAACGAATTCGCCACCAGTTGCTCAGGCTGGCACAAACACAGTGAGTTAACGATGGTATAACTTCAAGATCAGATTAATATTAAATATTCTGTTATAGACCACCAGTTTGCCCATCAATTGGGTGTTGCTCAATGGCTCCGAGTCCAAGGATGACATTGGTATCAAGAGTTATCAATGGAGGCAGCTGAGCGGACCCAATAATGCAGTCATCCTGATGTCCAACTCATCGGTAAGTGAGCTCTCAAGCTTGTTAGTATATTCCCCTTTAAATTCTTCTCCAATTTCCAGATTGCCAATGCCACCTCTCTGACGTTGGGTCTCTATGAGTTCGAGTTGACCGTAGCTGATGAGAATAACAATACGGCCACCGACACTACCTGGGTGAAGATTGTGCAGGGTAAGGACAACCACATTACATTCTTTCCAAATACCTAAATAATATTGTTTTCCTAACCAGAACGCAATGCTGCACCTGTGGCCAATGCTGGTGGGGATCATAGCATCACGCTGCCAGCCACAGCCATCTATTTCAATGGCTCCAAATCCTGGGATGATCTGGCAGTGGTCAAGTACATTTGGACACGCGAAGACAACAGCCTGGCAGCCGGTGTCGTTGTGGCGGACACCGATAAGCAACCCGTGATGATTGTAAGCTACAAAGCAGACTTAATCCCACTGATACTAATCTGGTTTGTGCCCTTCCGTAGCTAACAAACCTCGTCCAAGGACGGTATGTCTTCAAGCTTACGGTCAGCGATGACCAGGGCCTGACTAGTTCGGATACTGTGAGCGTGAACGTCCATCCCGATCCCTTATTAATCCACCTGGTGCAGATGACTCTGCCCATGGGCGTCTCAGTGCTCTCCCAATCCGAGCTGGATTCGGTGGTTCAAAAACTGCAATTGCTGCTGGGCGATGAGAACAAAATCCAGGTCAGAGAGCTCAAGTACGATCTGCACACGGATGCGGCTGTTCTGGTCTTCTATGTGAACGATGGACAGGGAAAGCCCCTCAATGGCCTGCATGTAGAGCGACAGTTGAGGGCTCAGCTCCAGAAGGATGCCTCCATATTGGGAGCCCTCTTTGTGGATATTCGCACCACCATTTGCCAGAACGACTGCTCCGGGCACGGCAGCTGCAACCCCACAACGAGAGCCTGTATATGCGAGGCATTTTGGATGCCTTCGGCGGGTTACTTCTTTAGCAATCAGGAGGCCAATTGTGGTAAGTAGGCCGGAGAGAATGTTGTGTAAGAAATCGCTGTTTAAATTATATTTTTTATTGTCTTTCAGATTGGTCCATATTGTACGTGTTTGTTGGCGTAATTGTGAGCTGCCTGCTGCTATCGGGAGTATTTTGGGGCATTGCCTGTGCATGCAGACAGTCAAAGAAGCCGCGTCTTCGCCAGAAAGTGCAAAAGTATGCACTGATAGGCAACCAGGATGAAGAGGCAGCCAGTTGTAAGTCATTTACCAATGAAAGTCCTATCTGTAGACTAGCTAAGAGCATGTTTTTCCCCCGCGTAGATTCGCGCAACACTTCCCTGACCGAATCGGAGACGGATTCCGATGTTTTGTTTGAGACACGCACAAAGTCCAATGGAGGACTGGGCAAGCACAGGTCGCACAATCACCATGGAGGACATGGAAGCAGTGGCGGAAGCGGTGGCTCCTCTGGCCGCGATGGCCACAAGTTGATGGCCCAAAAGCTGGGCCGCAAGATCAAGGCATAAACTTAAGCAAAACGAATATATGTGTGTGTTAGTCGATCTACTATACACAGGGGTGGTTGCATAAATATCTGTGGATATCAAAGCAGTTCGATTTGGAATCCTTAAACTTTTCTGTGCCACCTCTGGACAGTGTGCGTGTGTGATATCTATTTGTATTTTCTATATATATATATTTACTCGGAGATCTTTTGTACTTTCTGCATACTTGTATGTACACGTGAAGTTATGATGTTCCTTTATGTGCAATTATCGTTATTTACTGAATTTTACCTGAGTTAAGACATACTTGTTTGTATTATTTAAGCTGCTGTGCAATGCATACTATTTATACGTTTACTTTTAATCCGCTTTTACCTCGATACTATTTTACGTTCATGTACATATATATGTAGAGATAGCTGTTCACAATCAAATGTAACTGACATGTAACTGCTTAAAGTGCATTATGCCCTGCATTAAACGAGACCCCATTAGATGACATATACTCTGTTTCGACTGGGAGGCTAAAGGCAGGGGAAAATGAAGGTAAATCAAGTCAAGCATCATCTGTAAGTGCCTATAACTCAGCTGATCAGTCATTTATCACATTTGGCACACTCTTTCGCCTGATTTGTATGCAGAGGCCATCTCAGCCAAGCGAGGAGGAGTATGCTTAGTGCATTCGAAAACACGTCTTCCTTTGACGACTGCGGTTTGCTGACGATGTTTACACGACTATTGTTGACTTATCACAGATTTGTGTATTTTCTGGCAGCTTCTTTGCCCCCACCAAGCTTTTAATTCAACCATTGACGCATTTCAGCCCACACACATGTCGCCAAACTAGGTTCACAGACGGGGGTCTTGCCAATTTTTGCACAAGAAAAAATTATATGTACCATCAAAAGAAAAACCTAGTATTTCTTAAATACTTTAGCAATCTTATCAATTCGAATTAACATGAAATTGTGACATATTGATAAGAGAAATATGCAAAAAATAGAATTTGATAGGTTTCAAAAAATCATTTTGATAAAATATCATATTGACATGTCCTCAGATTAAAGCGTCTCGTGTGGAGAAACGTCTTTATTGTTAAATAAATTTGTTAATACTTTTTTTTAAATTGTCTAAAGAGCTTAGGCTTGCAAAAAAATGTATGCAAGTGTATAGGTATGATTATTGTTTAAATATTTCGAAATCTTTTTGACGTACATAAATTAAAATGCTTCTAAAATATATACAAATTAGGAATTAATAATAGGAAATTGTTTTATAGAACCTTAGATTAAGTATAGAACATGTTTGAAAGTTTTTAATTAATTATTTTAATATAATTATTTGTTATACTACTATGTATCCCTAACAATATATTTTAAATTATTATTTTGGTCTTATATTTTTTCTTTCTGTGTAACAACCAGCCAAACTTTGTGTATTACGTTTTTTGGCGAAATATCTTTAAGAGCGCCGCGCTGATTCAGTCTGAGCCAGGGGCTTAAGTATTTGCGTGCTTGTTATTGATTTTAGCCGGATTTGGCCGGCTCGGCTTGGTCGTGGTCCTGACCCCCGGCCTCCTCCGCCCGCCGCCACCCCCTTGACTGTCACGCGCGACCCATTTTTCACAGCTGGGAGTGGCCGAAACACGCGATTTTCCCATATCCCCCGCACAAAACCCAGAACCCAGTATCCATGTGGCGCCTGCCACATGTCATGACCACCGTACGGCTGTAATTACCCCAAACCTGTCCTGACCTTACAGGGTTTTGCATCCCCAAAAACAAAGCGAAACCGAAGGTGAGGAAGGTTCTTGAACTCTTATCCAACAGCATGGAGGAGGAGGAGGAGGAGGAGGAGGACGAGGTGCACTCCACACCCAATGGCTTTTCGCTTTTCTTGGTATTTAAAGCCCGCTCAATTGTTTGTCTACCCCTCATAAGTCTCAATTAAATGCCTCTTGCCCCAAGGAATGCCACACTCAATGGCCACTTCCACGAACACTTCACAAATTATGAATTTTTAATTTCTTTATAATCCGATGGCCAACTAATTTGCATGATCTCCCGCCGATCCGAGATCCCCACAGCTGCCGGCGTTGACAGTTTACAGCTGTCGGAGTTGGACAATAACAATCGCATCTGTGGAGATTCCCCCTCACCGGCCCATAGCCCATAGCAGGTGCCAGCTACTGGTATTATCATTATTTTTTGTCATTTGTCAAATCAGCCAAAGCGAAAAAAAAGAAACATTATTTTAGCTTGTTGTTTTTTTTTTTTTAAATTAAATTCCTCTGTCGCTTTGAGTTATGGCCATTTTGCATAAATTAAGTGATGGCTTTATTTTGTTTTAAAATTAGAATTAAAACGAAAACGAAGAAGGAATTTCACATAATGAAATTTTGACAGGAGGATTGATTTATATGGTACGAATATGAAAAAAAATATAAAATTGTACTTGAATTAAATTGAAAGCGATTTAAAAGTTCATTAATTAAGTCATTAAATATATTCAAAGCCTGTTCAATTAAACAATTAAATACTAAACTATAGAAAAAAAATATTTAAATGGCACTTATAATTATCAACTTTCTTGATTCATTTTATGACATCAATTAATAGCTCTTAACTTTAATAGCTCATAAAATATGTAATAATTATACTCAAGGGTATTTCCAAGTCGTCGTAATATGTTGACACCTTAAAGCTCCACAGTCATATTTTATCTTAAATTTTAAACATGATGATTAACAGGGTTTTATTGATTTATCAACGCATTATTTTTGAGGACCACTGACAAATTCCTCAACTAAAACCCTTTCATTTCTGTGAGGATTTGCATTCGATTTGCTTTTCGTTGAATTATTTCGTTAAAATGTTATAAAACTTTATCAATTAACATAAGAACGAAATAGGGGAAACAAAACAGAAAACAGAACCCGTAATAGACTGGCTTTTATGTTCCTTTTTTATATATTTTTATGTGATTTAAATGAACACCACATTTGAAATTGTCTCCTTGGATGCGAGGAGGAGGGGAGGCAGGTGAGGGTGAGGGGGAAGAACGACATTTTTGCAAGATCCATTGATAGAGCAACAAAGTGAGGGGGGGGGGTCCCACATAAAAATACAACAACAAATTGGCACACGAGACAACGGTTGAGTGATTTTTAATGTATTCGTGACAATAATTTTTGGGCGCTGCTGATACGAGAATAAAGGGGGGAGAGGGGATGCGGTGGCGGGTGGCAGCAACACCATAAAATGCTTTGTCTTGTCTGCTTTATTTGCGTTTTATTATTGTTTAATTAGTCCCTGGCATTCATCTATGAATGCCAAACTTTGTGTCTGTGTTTGCTGGCAAAAGCCACACCCCCTTTCCAACCTCCCACGTTTTCCGCACACACAGTAAAAAAAAACTATTGAAGGTCAATTTTATGTTATTTTATATAAATTTCACGGCAAAAGAGCTCTCACTTCACTTTTACACATCTTAAACTCTTAAAAGTTGGGCATATTTAGCGCTTAATTAGTTTCTTTGGTATTATTTAGCTTTTTCCCAACGAAAACACTTCTTTAGCTGCAGCCCACCTCCATTTTACACATTGTTTATCTTGATCTTCTCATTTTTTCCTCTTCCCCACCTCGCTCTCTCTCTTCTTTGCATACGCTCTCGCGCCGTTAGAAATCACTTCTGGCAATGTCAATGTCAGAGCGCAGCGAAGAAGAAGAGAAAGATCGAATTGCAAAAGTGTAAAATTACGACGTGCGGCTGCTGAAAAAAACGTGTGTCGTCGGAAAAAATGTGTGTTAATACCTGAAAACCAATTAAATCAATAAATCTAACTACGCTTTATGCGGGAACACTCAATTAATCATGGATAACATGTATTTTAAAACATTAAAATGAAAAATAAGTGCGGCGCCTCCTAGCCATTGCAATTGTGACCGCGAAAAAATGTAATGGTGCAAATGCCAAAGTGAAAAGATGTACAAACTTTATTAATACCTATGTATCGATCGGCAAAGACATATTCTATGCATTTTGCAAAGAGAAATCGAATAAAAGCTATTTAAACTGCACTAAAAACACATGAGACTCCCGTGGACAATGCACGGCAGCACTGCTAATGTGTGTTAAAATTGGAAGTTGCCAAGCCGCGCTTTGGTGTCCATTCGTAATTACCGTACGATTTCAAGTCGCGAGAGCGGCGGAGCGAGAGCGAAGAGAATGAGCAGATAAGAAGAAGATCAAAGTTGCCAAAGTGTGAAATTAATGCGTGCTGCTGCTTAACCAAAGTCTCAAGTCCGAAAAAACGTTTAATAATACCAACTAAACTAATTAATCGGTAAAACTAAGTGCGTTTTATGAGGGACAACTGAATTAACCATTGAACAAGTGCATTTTTAATGAATATCAATGAAGAAGTTTGCGCTGCTTCTTTTTCTAACTGTAACTGTGCCGACGGGAAAGTGTAATAATGAAAAAATGCATTAATTGTGCAAATGCAGAAGTGAACTTAATTAATAACTAAGTATGTGTGCACAATATAAAGAGAGGAATACATTTTTAATACACCTAATAAGTGGATATCGAATTAAAGCCACTAAAAGTGCAAGTGAAAAAACCTGCGACTCCCGCGGACAGTGGAGGAGCACCCGCCATTATATATGTATGTGTGTGCGTGGGAGTCTGCATATTTACGTGTGTGTGTGCATGGCAAAGGCGCGCTCGAAAGAGAAATGGCAAAATAAACGCTTTCTTGCGGTTTGCTTTGAATTAACAGTTTTAAAAGCAAACAATGTAAATAAAAAGTGTGTAAAGTGCGCGTATAAAAATTCAAGTGCAATCCTAATTAAATATCATTGGTGCGTTGGCGTTTGTGCGTGTAGTTTTATAATTCTTTCCATTCCCTTTCATTTTTTTATGGTCAATGCAAAATATGCAATTGCAAAATATGTATTTTTTTGTTTTTTATTTATTTTTTTTTAAGTGATATGTGTATTTTTTTTCTGTGAGTTAAAAAAAGGGAAATTAAGGAAAGACGCGAAAATTCGTGAGTGGCCAGAAGTGAGTGATAGTAATGTGTGTAATATAATTTCCAATTCAACAAGAAGAATACGAAGAAGAAGCAAAACATGTAAAATAATTTCCAATTAAAGAAGAAGAATACTAAGAAGAAGCAAAAAATTAAAATAAGGATAATCGGTAAGTGAGAAATTTATTTAATTTTTTATATTTTATATTGAATATATGATGATTCTCTCTTAAACATAATGCACAAATTTTGCTGTTCGATGGTACTTGTTATGGGACTGCCCTTGTCTTCTAACAACAAATTATATTTAAAGAGTTGTTATAAAAACCAATTTCATTGCACAGTTTTTTCCCAGTATATTCTTCCTAATCCCCAAAACAAACACACACCGAGACTTTCCTTGCTCATGAAGCAAGTTTATTGTTCTAGGGCGGCAAAATTCAAATGCAAAAGAAAAACGAAAATAGGGAAAGAATTGCAAAAAAATAAAAAACAAGTATAAATGTATATATAGTACATCTGTAAAGCAAAGATCTAGTGTGGGCAGAGTGACATCTCGGGAAGGAGGAGACAACAAGTACTGAGACTGTTCCCCCAATGGGTTTTTCAGGTCGTAGGTTGAGGCCGTCGTGTGGGCGCTAAGGCGATAAACAAGCTGGAAATGCAAACAGTGAGGGCAAAAAATTGATGAATGCTCTCTTCGAATTGTAAACAGAAACGGCAAGTAAACAGTTATAAAAAGATGCCATAACATTGTTAACAAATGGAACAATTTTCACCTTTTTCAAAGAGATAATAAGATCATAAAAATAGAATTTAATATGGGTTTAAAAAAGATTGAGCTTATTGGTATATGGACATTAAGTATTAATATATTTAAATAATTAATAGTTGAAATGTCACTAATTTAATGGGAAATTTACAAAAAAGGATGTACTTTTATGAGCTTCAGATAATTAAGTTATGTAAGGATATAAAGGGTTATTTTATATATATATTTGATATTAATTCTTGTGATTTCTGGGATGCTATATCGCCTTAATTATTGATTTTCTATATGATATAATTTTAAGTCTGTCTAAGCCACAGTTTTTAAACTCGTTACAAACGTGGCAAAACTGGGCCCAAAGTCAAGTTTTAAGCAAACTTTACAAAGGCTTTCAGCTCGTTGCTGGCTCTTAAAAAACTATTAAGTAGTGACTTCAACATAAATATGACCTTTTTATGAATGGGGGGGGGGGAAACTGCCATAAATCAAGTTCTGCTAATAGCTTGAAATATGAACACCCTTCAGTGCTTGTTGCACTCACTGTCTTTTCGCTACTGTCACCTTCGCGGGAGGCACTTATTGTGTGCCAACTTATAGTAATTCAATTTTTTTGCACTTTCCTCGGCATCGGCGTCTGGGTCTTAGCTTTCAGGCAATAATTTGTAGCCGATGCACCTGTATTGTACACCTGCACCTGCCAACTGGGCAACGACGAGCAATGCAATTTGAGTACTCAAAGGTAGTAGCAAATTGGATGAAAATAAATCGGGAGAATATTTACGATGACAGGCAGAGGCAGGCAGGCAGCCAGCGGTATTTCCGCTACGGCAGCAAACTCGCTTTTCTATTCAAATTGCGATAGATAATGCAATACTCGCTGAGCCAAGGAAAATCGGCATAGCCAGCGGAAAATCGCACAAGTTCAAGGTTACAGTGCCCATTGCCATTGTCGAGAGCTTTGTTTGCGATTGTATCTCAGCGCATTTGTGGCTGTTCAAGAACTGCAAACTGCAGCTGTTGCCGCGGCACAGGGTCTGGCAATTAGTATCGTCTGCAATTTGTCTCATTAGCCAAAGATTAATCTAATACGCTCGAATTTGACGTTACATTTAGCCAACTGCGTGGGTGTGCGACTCACCTGAGAGCTCTGCCAAAAGTTAAATCGAGAGGAATGAAGGCACGAGATCTGGGTTTTGCATAGTTCTCGGAATAGACAAAGTTTTAATAACAAAGTATAGGACAAGTACGTTAAATATATTATTATTATGTTGTCTCTTGAAATGTTGATTTCACTTCTCTTTTTTGTTAAAATATTAAACAACCTATTTAAGCGTTTAAATTTGATTTGTCTGAAATCTTTTACAATTTTCTTTGACTATCTCTGACCATATAATCGTAACCACAAGCTGAGTCAATATAGTTGTGAATAATAAAATTGAAAAGGGTAATTTCGCGATTAAATGAAAATACAAATTCATTTTATGACTAAATTCTAATAAGCAGCTTGGCTTTAAGATAAGAATTTAATTTAAGGTCAAGTTGGAGTGAATTTTAATTAGCAGATACATTTGTTAATTACATTTTTCTTAGGATATAAATTATATCCTAAAGAAATCTGTATATATTTCCCTATAAGAACTAGATTTCTTAAAGAAGGGTTGTTTTTTTAGCACAACGCCATTCCCCCTTTTCTGTTCCTAATGACGCATTTTTGAAATGGAATTCTTTGCAAAGAAAGTCTGCCAGCCCTTTCGGGATATTACATTTTCGGGAGAGTGGGGTCATCGTCGGGTCAAATTGCAATCCCTGCAATGTGGGAGTAGGGGTTAGGGAGTGTTTTCCTTTTTCGCTTGAAGCTCTGCCACCACTTTGATTGCCCGATTGCGTGGGCCGGGCCAATGTCTTTTGGGACAAGTTTGTCGCGCGCTCGCGATTCGATAACAATTGCCTGGCGTTGCTGGCTGAGATAAGCCATAAATAAACGTCGCAACCAGAAAACATTTCGCCAACATACTCGACCACTCATATCTATGTAAGACAGCGAACAAAACAGAACCAAAACTGGTTTCGCAGATTCTTTTCACCTGGGCGAACTGCCAGCCAATCTGGGCAGTCTCTCAGGTGAGTGAGTGAGTGCGAAGACCTGGTAAAAGTGCCAAATTCTATCAGCTAATGGGCTCTTTCTCTATGTGTAGTGCAATCAAAAAGCATAATCAAGGCAATCGACCATGAAAACCGAGCAGAGCGGCAACTACGCAAAACTATCTATAAGATACATTATCCATTACCTATTTAACGATGGCAGGCAGGCAGGGGTTGTATAATATAGCGGGGCGCTTTGTGCACCCCAAATATAAACAATAACACGTTTTTTATGTCTTTTCAGGGGAATAGTTTCCAACGGAATTTCCTGTTGCTAAAATCTCTGATTTTGTAGGAAATATTGGCAATATTTGTATTGTGAACATCCCGTGGGGATAAAAGTTTACAATTTTTGTAGATAAAATGTATCTGTTTGAGCATTAAAAATGGGATAAATTAATGGGGAAATTTATAAAAAATATATTTCCTCATTAGAAATTTATAGATTCTTCAAAGGAATACGATTTTTGAAAGTCTTTAAAAGATATATGTACCTGCTTATTTACTTGCTTTGTTTGAAGTTATTAATTGTAAATTTTTCTTCCAACGTTTCTTATTATTATTATTATTTATTTCATATTCAACATATTGAAAATTTCTAGAAAAGGTTTACCTTTTCTTTTTCACTTCACAAGATCAACATGTTTACACTTCACTAGCTTTCTTTGAGATCTTAATCGATCTGCTTCTTATTTATATTTCAGTGGCATTCGCACATTAGCCGTATAATAAAATAATCGTTAGTTTTTATTGTGATTTACAAGTGTGCCTCTGCGATTTTATTTAGTATATAGTATAGTATATAGCGAGTGTTTCGATTTGATTTCAGCTTTTCAGCTTTTGAACGCGCGACAGCGACGAACACAACTGAGTTATGAAAACTGAATGAAAAGCACAAAAGCGGGGCGAAAAGTAAACTTGTTTGCCGCCTCGCCGCCACCCCAAACAAAAGAGCAAGAGAGAGGGAGACACAGAAAGAGAGAAAGATAGAGAGAGAGAGAGAGGGATGCAGGGAAGCTTTTTTATTTAACAACACTGGCAGAGAGCAAAAAAGGCATTGCCAGCAGCTGAAAAAAGCTCTTTGGAAACTTGTTGCTCTTGTTATTGTTTACAAAGTCTCACTCTCCAGCTCGCTCTCTCTCTCTCTTTCGCTCTCCCTCTCTCTAATTCACTAAAAAACATTAATTACTGTGAGAGGAGTAAAAAGAACATGTGTAGAAAATAAGATCAAGAGAGTAAAACAACTGAATAATTAATTACTGCTTCCCCAGTTTGTTTATAAAGATCAACCTTCTCTTTCATGCAATCTCCTTCCTCTCTCTTTTTCACTCTCTTTGCTCGCCATCTCTTTCTCACCCTCACAACCGTTGCAAATTTGAATTAAAGCTTCTCCCTTATGATCTCGTAATTGAGTTGAGCCGCAATTTAAGTGGACCGTGTGAGATCTACGAAGGCGCCTCCGGTCTCTCGGGGTTTTCCCCCGGAAAAATCATCTTAATTGAATTCATTCATAAATTACATCTTTGAACTGGTCCAACCAGTCATTGTATCGGGGAAAAACATCTACCAAATTGGTGCCATAAGTCAGCAAATTAAATGAAAGGCTATTCGGTAAATGGTTTTTATTGATGTGGTGTTGCGTTTGGTCTGAAAATATTCTGAATCACTGGGCAATTGCTTTTCAAATGGTTGTAAACAAAAAATTAATCCCAGAGATTGATCTATTTGTAGCGAAACCTTAATAAACTTATGATTTTAATGGATTTGTAAATAAGATCTTTATTATAGAATTTTTAGGGAGAATTAATATGTTTGGAAAAAGAGAATTATCGTTTTCTTTGTGGATTTCTTTTGAATGAATTTCTTTTCATAATAATCCATAAGATCGAAGCTTATAAGGAAGATAAATGTAATAAATATAAATAAATATATAGTAATCATTAAGTAATATATTATTTTTGATACCATAAAAGTGTAAAAACCACTTTCCCAATTCTAAAACACTTTGATCCAGTACAAAAATGTAAATTTAGTTACTCCCACTGATCGCCATTATTCTTATAAACAGATGGAAAGGAACGTTAAAAGATATATCTTAACATTGGCCCTGGTTTTTCCCCCAAATTCAGATATGGTTGGGGGGCAGCAAGTAAATCCCCCGATCCCAGACAGGGTCTCCTGCTCCAACCGTCCGTTCATCCGTTCATCTGTCCGTCCCGTACGTCCGACCATTCCTCCCCCCAATTGACGTCAACGGCGCCGCCGACAGAGTCAGTGAGGCAGGCCAAAAGAGGCACGTACTGGAAATCAAATTATGTAGTTTCTACATTATATAGACAAAGTCGACGGCAGCAGGCAATGGAAAGCAGAAAATACAGAAATAAAACATTCGGTTCCACTTTGGAACGAGACCAAAAACAAAAACCAAAAAATCCCAGCAAATGCGCACAACAAAGATCCAGATCTCTTGGCTATATAAGCAAATACAACTAAATATATATATTTTGAGAACAGAAAACAAGTAGGGCCCCAGTTTTTCCTTGGGCCAGGTCGAGAGTGCAAATTGGCAGATGGTGCTTGGTTTCTGGAACTGTTCGATCCGTATAGATATTTAATATATCTATTTAAGTGTACGATTGGAAACTGCAGTTGACGCATTTCCATGTCGACGCATTTGGTTCTCAATAAACAAAAGCCGCATGAAATTAATTATAAACAAATAGACACAATTCCGTTCGATTCGATTTATGTGCCGGCAATTTTAATGGTTTGTGTATTGTTTTGTTCGCCGGATTTGCCAACAACACGCAGGCTCAAAAGCCTGCAAATGGATGTTTATTTTCCACAGCTTCGGTTTATTAAATGCATGGCATTAAGCACCAGTATATATACATTTATATATGCGTTTCAACTTTCAGTTTGAGTGCGTTTTATGTCGGCTATATCGGGTAGCAAAAAGGCTCGTTAAGCGTTTGAACTTTAGAGTGACATTTACAGCCGAAGGAGAGCTGGCCTTCACATATTGTTTATAAATGCAAAGGGGTCTTATTTGTTTGGTTTTAAATTTAATTTAAACTTTTATGTTAAAATTGATTATGTTTTATATGCAATTATAGAATTTTGTATATGAATTATAGTTTATTTTGCTAATGTTTGATTGTGCTTGCGATCTATGTTTGATCTATAAACGTTTTTCCTAAATCTAGATATACGTCTTTTAAATACATGCTTATAATTTGTATAATTACATATTAATGTATAAAATACTAAAAATTATATAACATAAATCCCATTAAAACAATTAATAAAATGGGTATGAATTTAAAAGAAATGACAGTCAATTGTTACAAGTTTATTTCTCAGAATTCTATTTAATATTTTTATAAAAATAAAGTATTCCCATAAAGCAATTTTTTTATCAAAAGAAACGTGGCTGGAGCAATATTCTATATTCCATATTTAAACCGGATGCATTTCCTTTAATTTTTGTAAAACCCTATCAAAGAAACAACAGAAATAAAACTGCAGTTTCGTTGGAATTTTCCCCCCTCATAGTGCAGTTCAGGTCAATTAGGCGACTTTGATGTTCCGTTTTCTATATAAAATGTCTGGTGTCTCGCACAAACGAAAATCCAAAATCCATTGCGTCACAAATAGCATACGAGAATCATAAATAAAATCATGTTTTTATACACATAGGTACCTCTGAATCTATTGTGCCTTTCACTGGCCATTAGGAGCGCCGTCGTCTGGTTCTTGGTCATTTTGGACCGCGTTACCGGCGCCGCGGGGTTAATGTACCCAGCGACCTAAACACTAGAACCCTTGACTCTCACAATTGTGCCTTCGTTTTCGGGGACCAATGTCTGATTTCTATTAGGAGAGGGGCAGGGGGGTATTGTATTGATTGACAATTACCTGATAATGCTGCCGAGGAAATATGAGACGCGATCGCATGCCGGCTGCCGTGTGGCTGCCACTTGTGGTGGCACTTGCAGGCTGTGTTTGCGCCAAGAGCGGACTTCTGGTCGAGGTGACAACCATGGTAGCTGGTTATTACTTTATTCACTTCACTTTATTGTAAAACTTGATTGGGAAACTATCACCCGATCACTGTTTAAGGGGGTTTTTCCTTTGCACTCTCCGTTTGTTTACTTTTATTTATAATGCGGCTGCTGTGCTTGCTGTGGGTTCGTTGGCATTTTTCCTAGAATTTCTAGGTAGCCAAAAACAAAAACATACATTTTTCATTTATATTATTATTAACAATGCCAACAATTAACATTCCTTCGGGGGGGTTAACAACAGAAAACAGCAGATGAAGCTGTGTAATTTATCCGCACATAATCGCATTCAGAAGGTGTTTGTTCTTTCGGCATTGTTGCTGCGCCCGTAAACAATTCAAGCAACAAGCATCTGGTTTTGTGCTCTCTCGTGCTTTATTATGATTATTTGTATTACCAATTTCGTCTGTTTTCCTTTTCTTTTTTTTTTGGCAACCGTTAGCCAAAAGATACGTGCAAGTCAAAACCCACAAAAAGATTCACGCACAAAGAGCAGCCACCAGTGGAGGAGGAGCAGGAGGGGAAAGGCTTACACAAGAAATGCCACAGAACTGGTTTCCGTGCCTGGCGGTGCCCCCGGTGACAAATGTATCTGCAAGATACATAATACACAATAAGCGGAGCTGATTAAGCCCTCCTTTTACGGCTAGAATTGGCTTGGATTTCCAAGAAATTCACACATGGCCAAAATAGAGGAGCAACATTTAAGCGATCTTCATTGATTTCGTTAATTTTGAAATAGTCAAGTAATGAAAAGAGAAAAATCCAGCTAAACGTTGCATTTTTTAAAAAGTATTTAAATATTTATCACAATAAAATGAAATTTTTTCAAACAAAGAAGAAACCATTCTGAATCGAGAATTAATTCTAGAAAAGTAACCTTTACATTTATATCTATTCTTTACGATCTTTTTAATGCTCTATAAAAGCGGAAACCTTTCTAGAAATTCCACGCCTTTTATTACAGAAATTCCAAAGTTTTCCATCGACCCAAAACTTTAAGAGCTGTCTGGCCAAAGATGCAAATGAACAGTCAGTTTTTTCAACATTTACAGCTTCGTTTGGACCAGACCTTGACTTGGTTTCGACTTTGGTCTGGTTTTTCACACCTCTGGGGGCGTGGGACAAGTTCAAAGCCCACCTGAGGCACAGATGTGACGATGAAAAGCCCACGTGCGATGGGTTTTTCCCCACTTCCGTTCGGGGTCTTCATGTAACTGGCTAATGAGTTTCCGCTTGGCTAATGCAGCTGCTACAGCCAACAAAGGCGTTAACCGCTCTTTGCTGCACTTTTGTTTATTTATTTATTTTTGTTTTGTGCCTGAGTCGCAGTTACTGGGTATTTCAGGTATTACTGCACCTCTATGGGCGTCCGTCTGATTGATTTCTTGTCTGCCAAAGGCGACGAAAAGCCTACGCAACGATTCTGTTCAGTTTGAGCTTGTGGTTTTCAGTTTTTCCAAGCTGTTTTTGCGGTCGGACATTTGTTTTTGTTTGCTTCTAGATTCGTCGAACTGGTTTTCTGTTGTTAACTCGTTTTATTAGCCCACTTAATATTTTAGCAATTTATGGAAATTTATTCTTGAATTTTCTGTAAACTATTATGCACTATTTATGCCTTTTCGTTATTAAATGTATTGCATTTTCATGTAAATTATAGGTTGTCCATGTCGGTTATTTGAAAGTCAGCTTTGGGAATTAGTTCTTGGTATTGATATTCCACGAATTTCTTTTTTATTTTATTTATTGCACTAATTTGCGTCACTTGAGCGGATTCGTTGCTAATTTCTTTGTTTTTTCTTGGGAAGAAGACCTCAAGAAACTTGTTTAAAATTCGAAAGAAACTGCAATTGTACAGAACTTTATTTATTTATAATTTTATGCGTATTTATTATCAGACACTTTCCACATGCTTTTTTCTGTATC
This sequence comes from Drosophila bunnanda, assembly GCA_035046265.1. Lineage (NCBI taxonomy): Eukaryota > Metazoa > Arthropoda > Insecta > Diptera > Drosophilidae > Drosophila > Drosophila bunnanda. The sequence goes on from JAWNOB010000075.1 coordinate 15,813,205, forward strand.
TCGAACGTCACACATGTGACGACAAAAAGATTTTAATTTTATTTTTAATCATATATATTTGTATCTTTTATTTATAGCTTTCAAGAAATTTCAATGGAAATATTTTCAGCTTTCGCTTTACGCACATTTTTTCACTTGGATTTATAGCAATCTTTAGGCATTTTCGCTATTTCACAATAATACGTTTATACAATAGATTTATTGTATTTTTTTTAAGGCTTTCGCTGTGGTTTCTTTGTAGATATTATTATTATTTCTGGCTGATGTATCTGTATCTGTCGTTGTCTTCGATAGCGCTCTGCGAACTCGACGTTTGAGTGTTCGACACAAGACTGAGGCCTGAAATTTTATTTTCTGACTCGATGCCTCGACAAAAAGAGAGGAATATAATAGAGAGAGAGGGAGCAATTCCAGGAGAAAGAGAGGGAGAAATCCCCTGAGAGAGAGATAGAGAGTGGGTGATCCTCTTCGTCAGAGGAGTCTGGCTAAAACAACTTGTTTTTACTTTGACGCTTTTGGCGCATTTTGTTTCGTGCCATTTCATTTGATTTCTTGTTATTTATACTTTTACATCTTTCACATTTTTGGCAATGATTTGCAAGGTATTTTTTCGCGGAAATCTAGGTATTAAATGATTCCCCCTACCCCCTTCAGCCCCTCGTCCGCATCATTGTTTATATTTACCATTCGTATTTATTTGCACAGACTATTTTGTTTTATTTACTCGGTCTAAGCAAACAGAAATCATCTCGAAAATCGATTCGATTCGATATTGGCCGACACGTGCGTTTTAAATGGGTAAAAATCTTTTAACATGTTTTTTTCCGCTTTTATTTTTCGTGTTTTTTTTCTTGGCTTTCTTTCAATCTAATTGATTTGTAGGTATTTGTTTATTGAATGCTTTTTTTCGTGTTTGTCGTTTCCAGGAAATGGCAAAGTGGAGCGAAAAATAAGCAAAAAACACAAAAAATAAATCCGATTGAATGAAAATGCCTTGAACCGATGTAAAGAGTTCGTGGCTCCACCTACAGCTGGTATCTGTGCATCTGTCGGATACTCTGAACAAGTTGTATCTGCGACCGCGTCAGATACTCGCAGCAAGGCCACTGGCGACTCTTTCACGAGTTGTGTTATGCAATTCATTTGAGCTAATTCATCCATCATCTTTACCGCCAATCTGTTCACGAAAATCCAACGCATCCTTCAGATACTTTCGCTATTCGGGTCAGGCGAATTAGTCACCAAAATGGCACACTTTTTCCCTTTCCTTTGATCATATTTAAAGAAATGTTCAAGTTAATCACAACTTTGTCAAGTGCCAAGTCCTTCAACTGAGTCATTTGCCCATTCAGCAAAACCCAAGCCAAAATGGAATAATACTTTTGTTTATAAGCAATTAACAGTGATCTTTAGAGAAGAGGGACAACTAAGTATGAGTTTCTTAAAACAATTATGAGTATCTTGGTTCATTTATTCAAGAAAATGTAACTTCTGTGTATTTTACTTTTCTATTTAGATGATATAAAATGAGTCTCTGGGATAACCAATTGAACTGTCTTTATAATATTTATATAAATATATTTATTATATACTGTATATTATACACAGTATATAACCCGATATACTTAATTATGTTTTACTTTAATTGGAAAGGAAAATATATAATTTTGAAGCTTAAATTAGATTAATTCATCCCAAGCATTTGAAGCATCTTTTAAATAAAAAGAACTGCATTCTTTATGATAAAATCCATTGGAAATTATAGAAATACATTGATGAAATTCCCCTTAAACTGAGTATTAAATGTTTCCAAATATATAGAAGAAGTCTGGATGAAATGTACCATATTTTAAATATATAATTTTCAACCATCTTCCTCCAATTTGCTTCACCAAATCGAGTGCATACTGTATTTTTATTTTCTTTACTACGTGTTGCTGTATCTGTATCTCAGCTGGTGTATCTATGTATCCAATTCATTCAGGCTTTCGCCTAAAACATCTGTGAGTCATCGCAAGAGCCGTGATTGGATCTTCACCAATAACAACTTGCACCGATCGCGTTGCGACGAAGAAGTTTTTAGCTCTGACTCACCATCGTGGGAGCTTTGCATTCGCATCTAAGACGTTACCAACTATATCTTTAAAAAACAGGAAAAATTATAAAGTAAAGAAAAAAAGAGTTGCCACGCCTTCTTCCCGCCACGCATGCGCTTCAACATCGCCGGCGGGTTTATCATTTTATTTTCTCTCAATTGGAATTTTCATGCGTAATTGATTTTTATGCATTTCTCCTCCCCTGCCTTCCCGTCCCTCGAGATTGTTTATTTATTTATATGCAAAGCGTGCTTAACACGTTTTTTTTTCATTCCTTCTCTCTCTCACTTCCCTTGAGTTTTGTGATTTATTTGTGACTCGGAATTGGGTCACTTGAGCATTGCCCAGGGAATATAATTCCTTGATACAGACCTTAAATCGAAATGTCCAAAAATACAGACCTTAAATCGAAATGTACAAAAGAATTGGGGTTCTGGTTTTTGAACTTAAGAAATTTATGCTGCATCTGAGGGGTTTTCACTGATTAACAAGACTCTGGGGGCAGATTAATGTAAGAATCGATATTACATTTGCTCCTTTTTCTTTGTATTTTTATCTTAAAGCTGTTTAGTTAAGGTCGGTTTCTGTATCGGTTAAGAAAAGCGGGTTTTTTATAAAAAAAAGAAGGGATTACAGTTAATTTGTGTAGAAAGCCTTTATTGTAATTGCGTTTTACAGCACAATTCGTAGTTTAACAGCACTCTGTTAATCTTTTTCGTTCGAATAAATTACAGGAGGGTAGAAAACAAATTTGTTTTACGATAAGATTGTCTGGTATGACTTTATAGAATTAAAGTTATGATCTTCGTATACTTATTGAATTTATTTTAAAATTTGTTCATTTGTAAAATACATTTTTGAGCTCTAACTTTTTACTTTAAACAAGTTTCTATAGTATATAGCACTATAGTAACAAGCTATTATTAAGGGCATTATTGAACGCTAAAAGCTCGAAAAACTATTATAGGGAAAATCTATTAACTGCTTTAAATTGCGTCATTAACCACCTGTTATCGAACAAGTTATTATTGTGGAAACCCTTGGCCAGTTCTCCCTTCACAAAGGTCCGCCAGAAATATGTTTACAATTTCAATTAGATGCTGGTCATAAATTATGGCGACTAATCCCAATCTCGACACCTTACAAGCATCCGCATTTACACAAACACACTCTCACCTGAGAGGCTAATGCTAATGACACCATCCGAAAAAAACACACTCGAAACTCAAACAATTTGTTTTGATTTGGCCATGAACTGACTAGCATATCAAAATAATTCAAGTTTGTCTTTTGTTTTTAACTATTCCTATAGCTATTCCAATCCGAGAGATGCAAACAACCACGAGCAACAAAAACAAATGACATAATTGCTTTTTTGATTTTCCAACCGAAATAAATTCGAGTTAACGTACTCACCTTGACAGTGGGCATTAGCTGGGCATTAACTTTCATGCTGGAATCGAGATCAGTTGGCCCGGTCAGCTCCTGGTAGGTCTTCTCTACGGTTGAGATTGTGATCTCGGGGCAAAGGGGTTTCTTGGGATTATTATCTCTGGAGACGCAGTTGGTCAGGGATAAACGTCGCACACTGCCGATGCGAAAGGTGCCTCTACCATCACCCGTGCCACTGCCACTGCCACTCGACTTTCTGCGACTCCTCCGAACCTTAACACTCCTACTGTCCTCACTGTCCTTCGACTGGGGATCGGTGGGGTTAATACTCAATGTTGTCTTCTTGCACCACAAGCCGCTCAAACGATTGCCCATGCTATACGGATATCACATTAACTCTTCGCCGGCTCCTAACGATAAATAATCTCGAAAATGGTGTTTACTGGCTCGGATTCGGAGATTCCGGGGGATAATGGTGATGACACTGGGGGAATCGGAGACGAACCGCTGCGCATCTCAATTCGGCAAATACTGAATACGGAATTCTTGCTGAAAACCCCAGAATGCCAGACCCAAAACACAGTTGTCCGTCTCCGTCCGTCTCTTTATAAGTAGCTTTTTAGGCACCCCTGTCCTCTCTCTCTATATTTATGTATAAATATATATATTTTGTGTGTGTTTTTCGGTGTGTTTGCTGCCTTTTGGGAGCTTTGGGTTTATAATGTGAACAAGCCGCGAGCCCGACGTCTCTGTTTGTATTTCAACTGGGCACTATTCGCCCCTCGGTTGTTTGTACTAATCGATTTTTTTTTGTCGAGTCGTTTGGCGAGAGAACACACAACACACAACACACACTCTCTCTCTCTCAGCTCTCAGCTCTCCGGGAAGATTCCCCGACAAACCCAGGCACTAATTAATATGCTCAAGCCCCCTCTCCCTCTGTCACACACAACCAACTTCATATAATTTTCAACAACAATCTTCAGCGACTCTACAAACGCAGCTCACGTTCTGCGTTGGGCTGGCGATGAAGAGCTTGTCAAATAGTTAAGAACATCGAGGAGAAAGAAATTAATTGATCTACAGTCAGGGGCATACCCTGCAAGATCGTTGAGGGGGAATATAAAAAGGAAATGATACAATTTGGTACAAATATCTGACAAAGAAATAGCTTAATTATAGATCAAATTATTATATTATAGGTACAAATATATAAAAGTGTTACAGAAATTACTGGGGTTTATAAACCCTTTATAATCCATATGAAACTGTGGTACAATATTTTATATACAAAGGTTTTCTTTAGGGATAAAATAGGGTACTTTAATGTGAAGTTAAAGCCTATTGTTACCTTTGATTAGTATCTTATGCTACAGAGCAATAAATTCCAAGAAAAAGAAAGATGTTATCTTACAAATTGCATACTTTTAGATACATTTCTAAGGAATATATTTAATATACTTCAAGCTTTATTTTAAAAGTTTTAGTAAAATTCTAAATTATTTCCTCTTTCTTTCAAAGAACTAACTAAACATAAAACTACATATACTTTATTCAAACCTAACCCTTTCTCAAGTCCCCTTGTTAAAGCCATAAATCATTCCCCTTCAGATCAAATCATTATTATCAAAATATAAACAAAATGTGTGTTTGAATGAAAATGTTCAGTTGGTCACCTTATCAGCAAAGGTTTGAACAAAGCCCTCCAATATATGGGTCAACGTTTAGAGTTTCATTAATTAAAAGGTTGTTTGGCTCATCTAATCTTTGTGATCTATTAAAAAACAACTGTTATTTATCGAAAGCTAAAACTATAAATAATAAAATCAAGCAACAAACCCACTGCGGTGATCAGTATACCTTTTGTAGGGCATTTCGCTAACAAGAAATTTGCTTAACGACTCACGAGCCATGCTAAAAATCAACGCCAAATGCCGATTATTCATACCCGGTATATCCATCCAATAATGTGGTTATAGCCGCTATATACTCTGCGGACTCGTTTTTGCCTCTTTCTACGTTTTGAAAACGTGCTAAATGTTATTTATTAATTAAGTTGACGCTATTTTCTACCTATTTAGGCAAGGTGAGAGATAGAGAAGGGAGAGAGTTATATCTGCCCAGAGCCGGTTTTTTTTTGTTTAGGAAAGTCGCCAAGTCAGGGAGTGGTTCCAGACCCAATCCCCCATCGGTTCCCCAATCCAGAAAGAGTCGCGTGTGAGGTGTGAGTTATGCATTTGCTTAAATATGGAACTGCGAACCACGGCAGGGTTTGCATAGAGTTCACTCAGGAAAGTAAAGTTCATTATTAATATTCTAGAATACAATTTTTTTATAATTTTAAAGTAAAGAAGTTACTAAATAATATTTTGAAATCAATGTTTTGTACATATCCAAAATTATATCTTGTCAGAATATAACATTTCTGGATTATACATTTATTAAAGAGTTTTACTATGCCTTAAAGACTTAATTTGGGGAATCTTTTCCAGTGTATGCAAAACTATAATCAGAATGAGCCTAAAACGTGTTGAAGGGGGCGGTGGGAAAAGCAAAGAATGAAGGGGCAACAAAAGCTTGAGTGAGAGTTTATGGACACCATAAGGCCCGAGGAGAGCTCCAAAGTGAGTCATGACCTTTGCTCGCTCTGCTTATTTATAAATAGCCTCTGGCAATTATTCCGAGTGTGAATTTATAAAGCCAAAAGGGCCGAAATGAAGTCTCTCTTGGAATACCCTCCAGCGATATTTAGGGAATTAAATTATATTTAAAATTAGGCACTTACATTTCCATAGCTCCTGATGCTCGAAGGACTCAGGCTGAACAATCTGCCCAATTGGTGGTAATGCGTTGGAGATCCATTGCTGTGCGCCGATGATATATCCGTGAACATGGGCGAGTGGGAATGTTCTGCGGAAGAGGATATTTCATAAATTAGATATCTATTTCAAAATTATAACACAGAATTCACTAGGGCTATAAAGTCTCTTAAGGAAGTGTCCCAAACTATGATGTTGCTGTTTAAATTTAATGTATGACATACTGTTACATAGTAACCTATTATCGATGTAATTTTATCGATATATAACAATTATATAGAACTTTAGTAGGCCTTGAGTTACTTGTCATCTGGGAGAAGTATGTATATTGTATTTGGTCATTACGAACGAATCCCCAATCATGAAGAGCTTGAAATCCGACGGCAAGGAGATCCAGAAGAAGAATGAAGAGATCTCTGGCGGAGTCACTCCTTTGCTGAAGCCCGTTCGCAGTAATCCATTTTCCGCCAGTCCTCAGCTCAACTGTTTCATGGTAAACGTGGTCCGGACTAGGCGGTGGACCAGGCGCTACTTCCTCGACATATCCCGTCATCCCGGACACCTGTCCAAGGTGTTGAACACCGTCCTGTTGGTTCTCCCTTGGAGTAGCTGCCACAATTTCTTCCTGCTGATCCCGCCCAGGGATTTTTTGCAGTGGCGCTATCACTTTCCCATTGCCATGATTGACACACGGATGGATGGCTACTTGAGGTATCCAACTGACCCTAAGGCATTCCGTAGGATCTCGATGGAAAGTAGTAGTTCGATCTCAAAAAAGAAAAGGGTCGGGAAGCAAATGGAAAACAACAAGTCAAAGCAAGTGCTTCCCCGTCGTCGTCCAACTCAGTTGGTATGTGATCCAATGGGAGGAAATGGGGGTGATGAGGAAAACTACTGCTTTCTTAATCTTTCACTTCATTTCAGGCACTTGCAAAATCCCCAAAAACCCCAAAAATCCCACCACGTTAGTTCTTTCTATTCTTGAGAGGGCGAAGTTGAAAGTTGAGAAGGAGATGAATGAGGCGAAGGAGTTATAGATAAATAAACATAATCAAAACAGGCTCCTAATATAAGATACCCAACATCTAACAATATAAATAAATCAGGCAGATAATTTAACTGATTTACACAGAATTTGGTATCTAAAGCTTGTTTTTAACTTGCATATTAGTAAAACAACGTGCATAGTTATAGTTATAATAAATTAAATGAAACCTTTTGGGTCTTAATTTTCAAAGACTGCAGGAATGTTGAATTATTTTTATTTTATATTAAATTTCTTTAATATAATAAATATATTCAATGGAATATAACTTTAATTTAATTTAATTTCTAAATAATATATATATTCAATCGTTACTAAATTTATGAGTAGATTTACTTAATTTAAGGTTATTAAGTCCTCTACTCACCGCTCAAAACGGGGGACATGTCCTTCGGAAAGGCGAACAGATCGTTGTTGTTCCTAATGTCCGATGAGTTCAAGGTCAAGCTCGGCTTGCGAACCCCCAGGAAGTTGGTGGAGGCTGAGGCGGCACTGGAACACCCACTGCCACCCGATCCTGCACCCGGAAGGCCATAGCTTAGGCGGGTGGGCGTGGCATTGGGCAGATGGTGGGATTCCAGGGGAGAGGCAGACTTGGGTATGCCACTGCTGCTGGAACTGATGCATCCCGTGGGGGGCACCCGCTTCAGAATGGGTGCAGGTGGCAGTTGGGAGGGCGAGGGTCGGAATACCCCCCCAAGTGGGTGGGGATTGCTGCTCAGTGGGTCACCCTGTTGCTTGGGAATGGCCAGGCGGAGCGTTTGCCTGGCAGCTAGCCTTCTTCCAGGCGCGTACTTATTTCCCGACTGCGCCGTCGACTGCTGATCGTGGTTCATGATCGGTGAGAGAAACCTCTTGCTCTCAGCTGCTCTCTCTCTGTGTGTCTTGCTCTCTGGCAAAACAGCTGTTAGTATCTCAGTTCTTCTCTATTTATCTTTTTATGCTGCTAAATACTCCCACTATCACTCTTGCTCTCACTGCCTCCGTTGTTCTCTCTTTGCTGTTATTCTTTGTTTTGTTTATTGTGCTGCCATAGATACTTTTTAACAGCACAGCTGTTTATCACTGTTATCACTTTTGGGTTATATTCTCTTGATGTGCTGTTAAGCTCTTTTCTGTTGCTCTCTGGCTTTGTTTACGATGTTATTGTTATTATTTTTGACTTTCCTGCCACTTAACAGCTGTTATCTTGGCCTTAACTATCTGCCACTTTTATTCGCTGTTTTTTGCTGTAATCATTTACACTTCTTTTTTGCACACTTGTCCGTTTATTTGCCACTCGGGCTTTTATCAATGAATTCGCTTTATTGCTGTTGTGTTGTTGGCTTTTCAGGGAACTGCAACGATTACAATATTATATAAGTATATGTGTGCTTATGTATATATTTACATGCGTGAGTAAACAAAAGCTAAAGCGGCATAATAAATCAAAAGCCACAATTGCTGTCTGCAGTTTTATGCAATGCAATTTCTTGGAACGTGCCATTGCACATTTTTCACCTCTTTCCCTCCTACACCTTCTTCTTTCTTCTTTTCATTTGACCTACTTGCGATGAATAAAAGACAAACAACAAGCTAAAAACACCTTAATATAGTTGCACTCTTTTGTCGCACTTTTAAAATTAACCAACAAAAGTTTATAATGATTTACAAAGAATAATTAAACCATTAAGCCTTTGTTTTAATTATTTGAAAATATTTATATTATCATTCAATAGTTTTCCTTAATTTTGTACAATTCTATTCTCTGTTTTGCAATAGACAAAATTATTATTTCAGGTTAAAAAAATATTATAACGATTTATTACATACCAAATATGTATTTTTTATTGATAGTGAGAAGGTAATAATTTGATTACTTTCTAAATATTTAAAAATCAATCTAAATTGTTTTTAGTAATTAATAGTCCGTGTCATTATTTATCAATTTTTAAAATGATTAAAGAAAACATATTTAAATCAATTCGCTGCCCTCCAATAAAAGCCCTTCCTTTTACTCTTATTTTAAATAATATTTAATTCATAAAAATTTAAAAATAATTATTACAAATATAATTATTACAATTATTTCAAATATTGTATTATTTATACTCATTTATTTGAAACATGAGCACACAATATTATCTTGTTTTAAAAATTCTACCTGCACGCATTCTTCCCACGCTCTGTTTCACAAAGTTTGAAAATCTGTTGAGACAAAGTATTTTAAATTTCCAGCGTTGAACTTGAGAATTTGTACGTGGTCGCTGAGCGAAATGAGAAATCTCCGCCGACAATGAGAAATCTGCGACCAATTTTCGTGACTTTGCGTGGGACCGGCGACCATAAAAGCCACACGCCATTTAATTCTCGGGTTAATTTGTAATAAATATATACACACATATGGGCAGCAGTATATAGCGAAATTCGTTTTAGTTAAATTACTTGGAAACGTGAATGAATCTTAGGCAATGGCTTTATTTGTCTAGAAAACTGTGGGTTGTGAGATTGAGACTGAAAAATCGTAGTCTGAATTGGAAACGCCCTTGAACTCGGTCAGGTCAGTTCAGGAAAATGAATCTTAAAGGTGGAAGTTATGGGAATTTTAGTAAATAAATGTATAAGTTATTTATGAGGGGATCACTATATAAATAAAAATAATGAAAGAGTTTATATTACAAAGATTTACATTTGATTTTGGGAAGTATTAAAGTTCAAGTGATTCTTATTATTATAATTATAGAAATATCTTGCGAATTTTGAATATACAATATTGAAACTAAAGAATGTTTTGCTTTACTTTCTGTACACAACAAATCCTTAAATTCTCATTGAATTGGTTTACATTCATCGTTCAAGGCCTTCGATCCTATGCTCACGATTTAAGGGATCTTAACCTTATAAAGCCTAGTAACTTCAAGCTCAAAAAATAGCTCCAAATGAAGATATAGGAGTTGTTATCCTATTTTCATAGAATGAATTAAAATAATCATAAAATATTGTAGTTTTAGCAGTATACCTAAACATGTTAATATTTAGTGGAGCTCTAATTTGTTGACATTAATTTCCTGATTAGAAGACTTCTATAGAACGACTATTTGGTTCTTTAATTAAAATAACTTTAAACCTGGAAGCTTTGTTTGCGTAGAAATGGAAGGATGGTCAAATAATCATGGCTAAATCGCCTCGCCTGCTGAAGTTGATCAAGAATATATTCCCTTAAAGGACCATCTTAGCGTGACAAACTTCCGACTGATCAAATAATACCCTCCAAGGGTATAACAACACATTTGATGTTGCAACATGTTAACAAACTGTGACAACTAATTAGCAGCAATGTCAGATGGAGTGCACACACAGTGATTGATTGCCAGGCGATTGACACTGAAAAGAGTTTCTCGTTGTCAGATCTCGGGGGGTGCCAGCAATTAGTGAAGCTTACTTTTGGAGTCACAATCAGAGACGAAGTCAGACATTTGCATATGACAGGGAGGGGGGAGACATCGAGACAACGGACAGTCGGAGATTAAACAAATCCAAATGCGAATCGTGAAAAGCCGTCGGCCTTTTGGTTGCCTTAAAGAGCTGCAGATTTCTTGCATATTTGCACACGGACTTACAACAAATTGCAATTATGCAAATTGCGCGATTCAAGCTTGCCGAGCGATTCGGAGCCAAAGATGCCAGACATTAATCATGCGGGGTATTTAGCAATTATTGATATTGACGGGGCGTGTCAATAGCTGGGCAATGATAAATGATTTTGGCATTTTTGTATTTTTTTGTTTTGCATACTCTCCAGCCCTGGAGAAGAAAAAACTCCAACTTGCAACTCGCATTCGATTGAATTCGATTCGATTAATCGAGGGGTCAAGTTCAAAGGCAAATGGAACCTTAGTTGGCCTTGTGTTGATTGTCGTCTGGTTAAAAATATATTAAACATCTGGTTATTAGAAAGAATCCCCAATCATGAAGAGCTCGAATTCCAAAGGCAAGGAGGTCCAGAAGAAGAATGAAGAGTTCCCTGGCGGAGTCATTCCTTTGCTGAAGCCCGTTCGCAGTAATCCATTTTCCGCCAGTCCTCAGATCAACTGTTTCATGATAAACGTGGTCCGGACTAGGCGGTGGACCAGGCGCTACTTCCTCAACATATCCCGTCATGCCAGACACCTGTCCAAGGTCTTGGCTACCGTCCTGATGGCTGTCCCGTGGAGTAGCTGGCACAACTTCTTCCTGCTGATCCCGCCCAGGGACTTTATGCAGTGGCGTTATCGCTTTCCCTTGGCCACGATTGACGTACAGATGGATGGCTACTTGAGGTATCCCACTGATCCTAGTGCATTCCGTAGGATGTCGATGGGTAGTAGTAGTTCGATCTCAAAAAAGAAAAGGGTCGGGAAGCAAATGGAAAACAACAAGTCAAAGCAAGTGCTTCCCCGTCGTCGTCCAACTCAGTCGGTATGTGATCCAATGGGAGGAAATGGAGGTGATGAGGAAACCTACTCCTTTCCTAATCTTTCACATCATTTCAGGCACTTGGAAAAGCCAAAAAGACCTCGAAAATCCCACCACGTTAGTTCTTTCTATTCTTGAAGTTGAAGTTGGAGAAGTTGACAATAGAGAAGGAGATGTAGGAGGAGAAGCAGGAGAAGGAGCTGAAGTTGTAGACAAATTAAAAAATAAACTACTAACTCAAGAAACGCAAGATAAAAAAAATAACAAGAAAACAGGCAGATACAACACATTGTTCATTTATGAATGCAAATTAAAACAAATTTGTAGCATAAATAAAGATTATTATAAAACGTATATTTATGAAAAATTTCTAATAACTTTAGGATTTTAGTAGTATTTATTAGATTTATATTTGCAGAAATGTACCGAAAGATAAGAGGTGTTTCTTGCATATAAAAGGAATCCTCTTTTTCGAATATACTTTTACGTCCTGCGATTTTAGCTTCATATATGTATCTGCAAAAATTCTAAATTGTCTTATTAGTTATTATAACTATATACGTTTTTTTAACCGGTATCCATTCCCGACTTTTACTTTGTTTAATAAGTAAAATATTTCCCAAGTTCATATAATAGTAAGAGAGCTAAACAAAGCAAGCAAAGATACATCATTCTAGGATTTATTGCGTAATTCGTACTTCAAAGCAGTTTATTGAATCAAATTGAGGTCTGAATACTGTTGGAAATTGAATAATTATTGCTGAATCGGCTCAAAGCCAAAATTAAAGGATCATGTAAGCAAATTTTAAGCAAACATGTAAATATATAGACACCAGCTAGAATCCTGACTATCTGAAGCAATTAGTAAGCGATTTATTAAGCCTCGCTCCTCTTCCTTTTGGCACCCAGTTGTCCGCAATCCTTAGCTTTTACAGGCTGGAATATATCACTATATATATATATATATATATAGAGAAAATCTGTAAACACAAGGCAAAAAGGACGCACAGGGTTACGCGGACGTTAATCTTTGCGCTTTTGCGGACGTTAATCATTGTCTATGACCGCTAAGGCTGCCCGGCCATTGAACTAATTATGGCATACAAACATATATGGCAGACAAAAGTAAACATCAGTCAAAAACACAATTGTTTTCTTGGCTTTGATTTGTTTTCCTTTGTTTTTCGACGACCGCTGCTTAGGTAGAACTTTTGGCACCCGACGGACGCAAGTCAGGATGGCCGAGTGGTCTAAGGCGCTGCGTTCAGGTCGCAGTCTACTCTGTAGGCGTGGGTTCGAATCCCACTTCTGACAAGAATATTTTGTTTTTAATTATGTTTCTTAATTAATAATATATTTTTTCTAAAAATGTACATTTAGTTTACATATAAAAATGTAATCTTTATATTTTTTAGAATTAGTAGAGTGGACTATAGGGTGGAGTTTACTTTTATTATATTTCTTCAAGTCTTTTTCCAAGTAAGTTGGGAGTGATTTCCCACTTTTAATTTATTTAATTTAGAAATACTTAAGAAATAATTAGCATTGTATGAAAATTGTATTTGGCTCTCGTTACTTTAAGGGTCAGGATGGCCGAGTGGTCTAAGGCGCTGCGTTCAGGTCGCAGTCTACTCTGTAGGCGTGGGTTCGAATCCCACTTCTGACAAGAATCTTTTTACTATTTTGATTTTTTTTTTTAGCTTAAAGAAACTTTTTTATATATATGTAAGTGCATCAGTTTGAGAAATATCAAATATATTTTTACTGATTAAATTTTCGTCATATTAATCTTATAAGAAGTTAGGTTCTACTTCGTTGTTACCACTTCTTGAGTTTATTATGAGGTTCTTCTGGTTAAGCAATCAATTTTTCACACTACGCTGGGGATTGTTTTCCAATAGAAGGCACAAGCCTCTGTCTTCGATCGCACTAACAATGTGAATGTACTTATATTTTCACTGTATTCACCTGATATTGGGTAATCGAAGGAGGCATTAAAGTGCATTAGGCGTGCCGCAAACGGCTTATCACGTCCAAGCGAACATGGCAGGCACTGCAGCGAGGAGTCATTGATCAAATGTCTGACCCTGAGGAGGTGGCTTGTTTGACGGGTCATTAATGGCACAAATACGCATTCAGGTTTATGGCCAGAGGAATCCCCTCCGCCCAGATAAAGCACTCGAAGCCAGCTGATAACTGCCACCAAGCCCGTCCAGACCTTGTGCGACAAAATGCTGTCGTCGTCTCCCGTTTCGAATGTTGACGCAGCCAGTTTCCGCAATTCCCTGCATTTGCATAAATATAATATATATATATGGAGTATCGGCGGAACTGACCCAGCCAGATGGCATTGAGCCCCTGCCCTGGAATCGGCATTAAAATCGGATTCAGAATCGGAATAAGAATATAACTGTGTCAGCTTTGATTTGCTTTGTTTACAAACAAACATGGCAAAGGGAAAAGCAAATTTTTACTTGGCTTCACTGTTATTTTGCCTTTTAAATTGTGTCAGTTTTATATTACCAAAGCCAAACTGGCATACCTACACCTTATGTGCTATAATGTCATAAGAGAATTGGGAATACACTGGGAAATATTTAAGAAAAACAAAAGAAAAAGAGGGAACTTTTAATTTTTAAAAGAAAGTTTAGGGAATCTTAATGAGATCTATAGAAAAATGTAACAACATTTTGTATACAGTTTTATACGACAATTCCTGGTAAATTTCCTTTGGTGTATCTTTCCCCCATTTTAAAGGGTTTTTGATGCATTCTAAATGAATAAAAATTGCGTGCACAATTGTTGCTCGACTTGAGCACATTGCTGCTGCTGCTGTTGACCCATTTCAATGATTATAAATGAGTATAACTTATCAAGCGATTCTTTTGCCTTGGCACTAAACTGGGTTTAACTGTCTGTCTTCCTCGTTTTTCCCCTCCAACGCGCTGATTGCATTATATAATTGCTTATTTTAGCCATATTACAGGAGGAAGGAAATAGGGCAACAAGTTCAATGGCAGAACATCATTTCTCCCAGCTTGTCAAAACATTTTTCAATACGAATTTAAATTGAAATTTGAATTTTCCGCCTCGCTCCTTCGGTCTTTGGTTATTTTCCTTTGATAAACAAATAATTAGCGGAAAAATGCGCAAATGCAAATTACGTCCGTTGGCAGAAACAGACATATGTCTGTGGCTCTGGCCATATCTGTTCGGAACTATGGGAATATATGTATATTCCCGTCGGCGTCAAGTCAAAGGCAAGGCATAAACAAAGCCCATGTATTCTTTGGCTACGAGTATGAATCTCTTACTGAGCAGTGTCAAAATCTAATTTGAATTCTTCCACAAGAAACATTTTTTTACGACTTTCCTAGGGGAAAACTGTCGTCAAGTGCTGCAAGCAAACTCATTAAAATATCCATTTTCCGGACACCAGAAAAAAAAAACAGAATAGGAAAATGTGAACTCTCGCAGCGAGAGACTTTAAGCAGTCGTAGTAAATAATACGAAATATTAAAAGACAACAAAAGAGCTGGCCGCCGGCTAATGAGAAGGGTTCGGTTTGGTTTTTTCTGTGTTTCCCATGGCGAGTGCCACGCCCACTTCAACCGGATTATTATTAGCGCTTTTTGGCCCGAATCGGGGAATGCTGCGGGTCTTGACCTCTTTTTCCAGCTACACTTTTTGGGCAGTAAGTCCGCAAAGATATAGATATTAGTTCTTAAAAAACGAGGCCTTGGTTTTATTCTCTTTTGTCTGCGCCCAACCCCAAACGAAACGCAGAAAGATAAGATTAATCTGTATGGAACTGACATTGTAAACAGATTGTCGGCATTTGTACAAAGTGCAGCTGATCGAATCGATTTAATTTGCAATTATTCCGTCATAAAATTGCACAGTTCTTGTTACTTAACTTCCAATTAGCACTGTAATACCCGCAAATTAACGTTCAGAATTATTAGCCGAGAATACAGAGACAAAGTTTATATATGTCTGAAAATGACCACTCAAGAAAGTTGAATAATAATTTGCATAAAACCAGAAGTGAGACTGCCTTGTAGCGGGTTACTATAAAACTTTATAGCAGCGCGGGAGCCCAGTGATGTAGCGAGCGAATTGGGTAAAACGTGCTTTTGGCCTGCTCATCCCATGTGTCAGGATGGCCGAGTGGTCTAAGGCGCTGCGTTCAGGTCGCAGTCTACTCTGTAGGCGTGGGTTCGAATCCCACTTCTGACAAGAATTTTTTGCACTTTTTCTTTACTTCCACTTATTGTAAATAAGTAATTATATACAGTAGAGATACTTAAAAATTATATAATTAAGGAAAACGGCTTCTAATAAATGTAATTTGCTCTGAATAATTTCCCGTACTCGCTACTTTAACGGTCAGGATGGCCGAGTGGTCTAAGGCGCTGCGTTCAGGTCGCAGTCTACTCTGTAGGCGTGGGTTCGAATCCCACTTCTGACAACGATATTTTCTTTTTTGTAGTTAGTATTTTTATCGATCTAATCAAATTGTTTAGTTTTTTGCGATTATTTTTGGTAGGTTTTTAGTGGCCCGGGGCCAAGAATAACAATTTGATAGTGTGCATGTAAATAAATATGCGCGTGTGAGCAGCGTTCTCTCAGTTTAAGGCGTAAACAAAAACATGTGCGAAAGGCCAAAAACTTCAATCAAGTGAAATGGAAATTGAACATGAAAATGGAAAAACATGTGGGAATAAGCAAAACAAATGGTTTGGCCGAAAGAACGCAGGCGGCAGGTCAGGCGGATGGAACATACACGTACATATGTTGCTTCCCGGAATTGCCAAAATTCCGCAATTGCGGCTCCATTGGGGCTACGCAGATCTGGAGGCTACGTGGGTGTCGCGTCTGTTTAGATTTTTAGTTCTTTGGGAAAATCAATGGTGGTGATTTTAATTAGATTTTAATAAACTTGTTGCCCTGATAAATTACAGCCATTCCTTTGCATGGGCGGGGAGGTGATAACTCATGGCGCCTCCTCTGTCTGTGTTTAACATTTAAATTACCCATTGTTTTTACTCTTTTTGTGGGTAATTTATTCGTGGAATTGATCGGCTGCCCTTTCAATGATTGACTTGACTTTTATGTGGATTTTTATAGGCGTTGCATTGACGTGTGTATTGGCCCGAAAAGCCCCCCCCAAAAAAAAAAACTCCAAATTGTATACAATTGCGGAGTTTATGACTCTGCAGAAATACGCCTTTATGTTTCTTCACACACACACACACAGAATCTTAAGTGCACACACAAAAAAGTTGTCTTTTTTACAGTTGTAATCTTGGAAATATATATAGAGAGTTGTATATAAATTAACTCATTTTGTTGTTAGCTGATTTCCCAAAAATTAATAATACCCGTTTCAAGTTAGTCTAATGAATAGTTTCCAAGTAATACCACACTAATTCTCTTGAAGGTTGCGGAAATATTAAAAAAATATATGGCTTTTTAATTTGGGTGACCAAAAAATTACGACTAATGAAGCTACATTCTTGTCCAAAACAAAATCTTAAAGGTGTAAATATACTCAAAAAAATAGCTTAAGACTTTGTAAATGGATTTTATATAGGATCTGTAATAAATTCTGGTTTTTGCTATCACTTTTGTGGCTCTAAAAAATATTCTGTGTTTACTGATTGCTAAAAAATAATAAGAAACCTTTGTTTTATTCAAAATGAATCTATCTTTAGTAGAGGTTTTGTTTGTAGATTCTCTTGAAACTGTAACTTCTTAATCTGATAGCTCAGTTATCCCATACAGCACGTTTTTCTTTCAGTGTATATCTGCATTATGCTTTGTGTGCAACTTACAGTTGACGCGATTTGTGAGCGACTCGTCGGCGTTTTTCACAGATAAGCAACGGAAGCTGTGGCTTTCGGATTTTCGGGACTCCGGATTATATGTTTGGGGCGGGGGGCGGGCGGGGTGTTAACTTTTCGAAAATTCCTGCAAGTCAATCAACCCGTCAGTTATGCTGCTGATATTTCATTTTTAGCCTTTTCGCTTCTTTGGCTTCTCGACTTTTCGCCTTTTGTTGCCTGGTATTTATAGACGCACACATGGAAGCGCAGCCAAAATTAAAGCCCATACGCACCAAGGAAACACACGCACACACTTAACACACACACACACACACACGCAAAGAATTTCGTAATTGCACGGCCGGTTGGGTTTTTAAAAATCTTTCTTACATTATTAAACACATTTTATAACACGAATTTCGTTTTATTTTATAATAAAAACACACACCGAAAGCGTTTTGCTGCTTTTAACCGCGCGATGTTGACTGCGACGCTGCCGCCAGCTGAATGCAGGCAGCGGCGCAGCGCAGCGACAGAAAAGCCCAGCGATCGCACAGTGGGCCAAAAAGAGTAACAAGAGTACAAGAGCACAAGAGAGTAAAGGTTGAGTCAATGTAATATGATTTCAGAGGGGAGAGTCTTGCTTCTAAGTGCTTTTTCAGAGCCACAAAGGTTCCTATTGTTAAATATAATATATATATATATATTGTTATATATAATATATATATATATATTGTTATATATAATATATATATGTAAATTTATATATTCTGAATACTTTCCAAAAAATAGGCTTTATGGCCCACTGTGAGAGATCCCTGGATTAACAGAGAGAGCGAGAGGAGCGGCTGATAGCGGCTAGAGAGCAACCTGCTGCGAGAGGGAGAGCAACTAAAAGTGCCAGAGAGTGGGTGAGCAAGAGAGCGTCTTCACTAAAAACAGCAAGAGTGTGAGCGAGAGCGAGAGAGAGTGAGAGTGAGAGTGAGCGAGAGCAAGTTAAATGCGTGGGCGAAGACAACAGAAACACAGACACACCCACTATCTTACGAATACACACACACACACACACACAGGCTCAACTCAAACCGCTGCACGTGCAATGCAAAACCTCAACAACAAAAAATAAATAATCAAAACAAATGCAAGATAAAAGATATTTTAAGGGACTTTTTGTTTTATAAATTTAAATTTTCTTTAAATCTTAGTTTTTATATAACAATTTAAGCTATTTGAAAGGCATTAATTTCTTATTAAGATTCCTCAATATGTGAAGTATTAATTACAGATATTAATAAATTAATGAATTTAGATATTAATTACAGACCCGGTTCTTATAAAAACATTAATAAAAATTAACTCTTTCTGTATAAATATTTAAATCTTTTTCCCGTTTATTTAAAAATGTTGATTAAATTAACTTTGTTTCAATGAAAATGATTAATTTTCATATTTTTATATTTTTTTATTTATATGCAAATAAAACTTAATCGTAGTAGAAAAAAGCTTTATTTTAGTAACTTTTAATCAGTTGCTTTCTTTCCACTTTGTCTCACCCGTTTTAACTTTAAAAAAATATATGTTTATGTATATTTCTCCTCCCATAACGTATACGCCCCCGCAATAATTTGTTTTACTGCGGCCATAAAAAAAACTAAGCAACAAAATGCGAAAAATACAACAAAATCACTTGAGCTGCCAAAAGTCGAGACAATGAAACCAGTTAATTAACTTTGTACAAATTTGGCATAAAAGTGTCGCGACAAAATAGCCAAAGCGAAGGAAAAGAGGGAGTAGCAATTGATTAATGCTCCGCAGAGGCTTCAGTTATTTTAAACCCTCCTCTTTTTATATATTTTAAGTGATTTTTATACCCTTACCAGGGTATTTTGATGTTAGTCAGAAGCTTGTAACACAGTGAAGGAGTCATTTTTGACCCTTTAAATCATATTTATTCTTGATCAGCATCAACAGACGAGTCGTTCTAGCCATATCATGCTGAAAAAAATCTTTAAAAATTTTGCAATAATTTTATTAGGGGTTACAGGGGTTACATTTGGCAAAAATGATTATTTTTTATTTTTTAATTTGAAATTGAGTATCCATATTTATTACGCTAATAAAAACTAACGTCGGAACGCTTTCCAATTTAAATTGAATCAGATATAAACATTGATTTGTTTTTAAAACATTGTCATACAAAACTATCTATAATATTTATTAAAAGAATGCGAATATTTTAAACTTAGTTATGATCGATTTTCAATTATATCTTATAATTCGATTGCAAATTGAAAGTGTATATAAACTTCGCTTTCCCAAAGTTAATTTCCTTTCTTGTTTGCACTTGATTTTGAACTTGAAAGGGAGCATTGACTTGGAGCTATAAAGTTGGTTTAAATGAACACTAATTATAAAGTCATGGGGAGTTATTTTGCTTATGATTTCAATATAATAGTATCTGATTAATGATACATTAATAAACATACTTATGATTGTTATAATAAGAAGATTTATTAATATCTTAAAGTAATTCATAGTATTTTTGGGTATTTATTTAAATAATGTATCTTTACTACATATATTTGAACTGGAAAAGCGTTGAAGTTGAAGTTTTATCTATAAACACTTACGTTTTCCTCTACACTATTCTTTATTTATTCATATTAATAACCTTTAACATTCCCAAAGACACAGCTCTTTGTTGAAAGTCAAATTCCCAATCGGAGAGATAAATCGATTTTTTCTAAATCTAAATCCAAATTTAAATATGAATGCAATTATGGAAAAACTCCATAAATCAAGTCTCCCATGAACCGTATGTCGTTTAAGCTGTCCAATGCTCTCAAATGGCAATTTATCACCTGGTATCACAGTTAAATAAATTAACCAGGACGTACTCCCCGCCCAAAAAGTAATATAAATAAAGAAATATCTTTAAGCACCCCTCAAAATCTAGACAGATTAAATCCCGGACAATATCTTCATTAAACGATTGCTTCTACAAAGACGAAGATCAAGGTAATCTGGCAGGTGATTCTCGAGGCGAGTTGTTGTTAATCTCGGTGCTAACTTAATCCAAACTCCGTTTACACTGACTCTCAGATGGCTCAATGAATGATTTTAACCTTTGTGCGAGTGTGTTAACAACTCCACACGGACAACTTGGCCGGGAGGGGATTTTCCATTGTTGACCCACATAGCTCCCCAGAATTGTTATGGTAATTCACAACCTCCAGTTAAATATTTCAGCTGCACCCAACTGCAGCCCGCTGTGCGGTTGTTTATACGCGTCTACTTGTATTGTGATCGAGTTGACAGTAGCACAAATTTTGATTGATGACGCCTGATTGACATTCGGGCAATTTGCTAATTCCATTTCGACTCCCAGCCAGAAATTGTGTCTCAGTCGTTTGTTCTTTGTTCTTAGTGGGTCACATTGTGGTTTATGCTCTCGGGGGAACATTTCTTGCACTGAACCGATCATTAATCATAATGAATGCGAGTGCAATTGCCATCAGTGTCTGAGGTGGGCATTGAAGGGGCTGCTTTATGCTTTATGCCATCTGTTGGCCGTTGCTAACAAGTAAATTAATAAGAATTATGTATGCTGGGTGGCTGTTAAGAGCGTAAACTTTAATTAACTTGGGCTGTCAGGTCGCGTCGGGCGATTAACATACGCGTATGCCTATCAAGTGTCTGCCATCAGTCTATAAAAATGGAAAACACGCGTATATGAATATATACCGAGAGCTCGGAGCACTCGGAGCACTCGGAGCACTAGCTCCCAGCCAAGGCACTGGCACTCAAAGTCAAAGTGGAGCGGCAGCGGTTCCAAACTAATTGAAATGCATTGAAAGTGCGTGAGACCAGTAACTGCAACTGGAACTGCAATGCGATGCACTTGACGAAGTAGGGAGTAGTATACAGTTAATTATTTTAATAATAATAATAATACATAAAATCTGACAAGGTTTTTAAGGTATCAATTAGGGTATCAGACACATTTCCCAAGTACATATCAGCTCTAATTGATTTATATAGCTTAGGATTCATTTTCCCAGTGTAATTACAAGCTGATACAAATGTGGTTGCAGCTGCGTGTGAAATGTCAAGCGATTCAGACTCCGGCTAGTTGACATTTGCCAGTTTCGTTGCCTGAAAACCACAACTTAATTACTCCCGTTTAATCGAGAAACTCCCGAAAATGTAACATCATTTATCGGCATAATGCCATTATTTGTTGCACAACAAAAAAGTGACACTTGCCAATCTTGCACGGTGTGATGTATGACGTTGACCTGATTCCGTTTCGGTTTTTTATTATCATTTCCATCTGCTGCATGTTGATTTGCCGTTCTGTCAGTACAAACACACCTTTCCGTGACGCGCCAACCGGCAATTTGTCTTTGCCTTCGGGGCGCCGTTTATAATAATTCATTGGGAAAGCTAAGCTAGCTCATTCGTATTCGGGTGTGGGCAGCGCGAGTTCAAAGTGTTAAGTGTGATTGGTCAACATGTGTAACACACGGCGTATGCTTAATGTTGCCCACAAAGACACAATGACAGCGAATCGGATTGGTCTTCTGACACGTCAGCGAGCACAGTCAGGATGGCCGAGTGGTCTAAGGCGCTGCGTTCAGGTCGCAGTCTACTCTGTAGGCGTGGGTTCGAATCCCACTTCTGACAAGAACTTTTTTCCTACATATTTATTTTTTTCGTAATTGTAAACACTTAATTATATACCGTTGAGGTATTTCTAAATTATATAATTAAGGAAAAATGCTTAATATAAACGTAATTTGCTCTGAGCAATTTCTCGCACTCGCTACTTTAACGGTCAGGATGGCCGAGTGGTCTAAGGCGCTGCGTTCAGGTCGCAGTCTACTCTGTAGGCGTGGGTTCGAATCTCACTTCTGACAAGATTTTTTTCCAACATCTCTTGCTTTTTTCTAAACATTTAATGCATTTTTTACATTTATATATTTATTTACATAAATTATTTGTATACCATTGCTGGGTATTATACTTCTAGTTAGGAGTTAAGAAGGCAGTAAATAAATATTCTTGAGCAACATCAACAGTGGAATCGATTTCCATTTCCGTCTGTCCTTTCTCTTATTACTTCGTTGTTTTCAAACATAAATATATAAAAATTTATATTTTATTAATTATTAATAATGGAATTGGAATTTGAAAGGGTATACAGACTTTGGCGGGGCGTAGTTAGCTTCCTTCTTGTAATAATATAATATTGCAATGGCAGTGAATAGCTTTATCTCCCTTCTCTGTATCTCTCTCTCTCTCTCTCCTCTTTTTCTCATTCTTTCTCACTATCTTTTTCGGTATGTCTATCACTCTCTGTAAATCCTAGAGGTATCTCATTCTCTATTTCTCTGTCTCTGCCTATCTCTAGAGATTTCCCTTTCCCTCCCACTCTCAATTTCTGTGTTCTCTTTATTCGGAGCCTATAAATAAGGGAACTTCCCTTACACTGAACTCATTTTGTACGCGGCCTTCCCAGTGTTTACATCTATAAGGATAGTGTTAGTGATAGTGATTGGGCTTCGACCCCAAAAATATCATCTGACT
Organism: Drosophila bunnanda; assembly: GCA_035046265.1. Classification (NCBI taxonomy): domain Eukaryota; kingdom Metazoa; phylum Arthropoda; class Insecta; order Diptera; family Drosophilidae; genus Drosophila; species Drosophila bunnanda. Next base: position 15,836,408 of record JAWNOB010000075.1, read on the forward strand.
TAATGCAATGGAAGATAAAGATATGGAGGAGTTAGTTTCTTTTAAATTTTAGTTAATGAAGTCGAAGTGAATTGTGTCCCAATCCGTAATAATATAAACAATAATGTCTTTTAGGTTTATAATTCTCTAATAGATTCTGTTAAATCTTTTTCTTGGTAACAGAATGTAAATTCACACTCGTTACTTTAAGAGTCAGGATGGCCGAGTGGTCTAAGGCGCTGCGTTCAGGTCGCAGTCTACTCTGTAGGCGTGGGTTCGAATCCCACTTCTGACAAGAATTTTTTGCTGTCACTTATTTTCTTTGCATCTTTAAGAATCCTGAAACAATGATCTCCATTTATTTGGGGAACTTATTGATGTTTTCTATAGCTAGACTTGGTGAACGAACAAACACTCTTCTCAGGGGCGCCATAAAAATTACAAGTAAATCAATTTGTGGCCGCCTAATTGTCAATATTCCAATCACATAATCGGCTGCCAGTCAGCGATTGCCCCCGGTTGTCGGGCAGACAGATATAGATATAGACATGGAGACCACACACACACCACACAACACAACCCCCCTGAGAATTATCGCCGTCTGGCATCGCTGCGAACACACAACTTCAAGTCGGACTCATGCCCATTCGGCTCAATCAGACACTGAAATTAAAATGCTGACTGAGCGCGATTGCTGAAGCGGTTCTTCGTGTGTTTCCACAATTGTTCTTGGGAAAACAGATCAGGACCATCTGTAATTATGCTTCTGAGCGCTCGTAAAATGCAATCAACTGGCCACAGAGACAATTGACAAAGGCAAAAAATAAAACACACATTTTTGATACTAAAAAGCATCATTAAATTGTAGTTGTTAAACTTTTATTGCATTTGTGTTTTAGCACTAGCCGGGCTGTGGAAAATTGAGGCGGGTCTGGCCATAACCAGCGAATGGGTCAATTGACAGGCGACAGAAGCTGCAATTTTTCCACCAGAAACAATGCAAATACACACACGTCTCGGGAATATGAGTGATGTGACAAGTGGATGCTTATCTGCGGCTCGACGCCCCTGTTTTTTCCAAGGGGTTTTCCTCCTTCGCCCGATGAGCGACCATTGAAATTTATGACTTCGTCGAACCGCCAATTGATTGGCTTTTAAACAGCCAAATGAATGCTGCCACTCGCAAATTGCAAAGCCATAATTAATGTCCACAAATCGCTTGAACGCAAAACATCGCCCGTTCCAACACCTGCAGCTCTCTGGGTTTTAAGTATTTATTTATGGAAAAGCTTTTAACACATTTTAAAAATTAATTTGGGGATGGAGAACTTGTCGCCGCAGCAATGCCGCAAATTTATGGCAGTCAAAATTGATAAGCGCAATTCCTATCTAAATGCTAATTTCTGATGGAATACTATAAAGTTAAATGTCAATTAAATGCGCTAGTTGATATTGGTATATCTATCTTTATTTATGATTTAGACATTTATTTGTATTATAAGATTAAGCCCCAACAAGTAAAGATTTTGGAAAGATGTGATTTGTTATAATTAAATGTTAAGGTATACTATTTTTAAACCCTTGGAGGGTGTCTTAATTTTATTCAGAAGCTGTGAAGAAGTCATTTCCGACCCGATAAATATATATTCTTGATCAGCACCAACAGCCTTTAGAAATGTTCAAAATTAATGTGAATAAGGCCCAAAAATTGAAATATTCTTACCAATTTTCATTTACAAATTCTTTTTATACCCTTCATTTTAACCTTTACAGGGTATTTCAATTTCAGTCAGAAGCTTGTTACGCTATGAAGGAGTAATTTCCGACCCTATAAATCATATATATTCTTGATCAGCATCAAAAACCGAGTCCATCTAGTCATCTCTGCCGGGAAAAAATATTTTGAAATTTTTTCAAATTTTTTTAAGGGGTTACATCGTTAAAATTGTCAAAAATTGAAAAAAATTTTAATTTTGTAAATTTTTAAATTTGGTTAACAGATTTATTAACCTAATAAAAACTAACAAAGGAAAGTTTGCCAAATTAAAATTAATGCTTTTTTGGTTTAGTTATGAGTTTTTTAAACTTTGAATTGTCGACAAAATTGTCATTTAAAAATATCGATAAATATCGATTAAAAGAATGCGACCATTATAAGCTTAGCTTTGATCGATTTCAAATTCGATCCTATAATTCAATTGCAAACTTCAAGGATATATAAACTTTGGTTTCCCAAAGTTAGATTCCTTTCTTGGTTTTAATTATTTTTTAAATATTTTCTCTTGATTTTGGTTTCTGCAAAACGTCAAGTTATTGAACACTTCTTTATCTTTTCATGAAAATTGAAGAATACATTTTTTAATATAATTTTTTGGAAATTATAATATAATTATAATATATAATATATAATATATAATAATAATTTCCCTTGTTGCCTACAAGGAGTGTTCACTGTGAGCTTTTCACAGATCTCGCATAAAAAGCTGCCACCCTCTTATTGGCGTGCTCTCTGGCCGAACCCGAAACCAAGCTTACGCACGCCAAAAGCGAGAGCTTTGCGAGAACGCGAAGAAAGCGCCAAGCTTTCGGCTGGGAAGCGCCTTCGAGTGACGCACGCCGAGCTTTCAGACAGTCGCCGAAGTGACGTAGGGCAGAGAATGCAGAACCGGCCCGCAGAGCCCCAGACTAATTAGTAGATTAGCAGTGACATTAAATTGGATCCCCTCGCAGGCAGTCGCATTAATCGGACCTGCTGCAGCATTGAACTCAACGAACGACCCTCGCGTGAAAGCTTGCCGGCAAACGTTGGTGTTTTTGAAAAGCACACGCATTCGAAAAGAATCCGTAATAATAACAACAACAAGGCGGCGGGGCGGTAAGGTTATTCAACCCCACGAGAGCAGCTTCGGGGCAGCAGGGCAGCGACAGAGACAGAGCGCTGCACAACAGGTGACAGGTGAGTTGCGTATTTACCTAGTCCGGACAAAGAAAATTAGAAGCAGCTAATTAATTTCATGGCATTTTGTAAATGTTTGACCACGCGGGGACCGCACTGTAAGCTCCAGTTTTGCCCGAAGCTTTTTCATGGCTGTGCATTTAATTGGCGCAGCTTTTTAGCTTAAACTGAATGCACCGCAAAAGCTTCGAAGAAGAAAAAGATGCGAGAGAGGGATATGAAGTTGCTCAGGTTTATTCTTGCAACAAATATGTACAGATGTTTGTACATTTGTATGTATTTATATAATTAAAAGAAATATCTTTGAGTAATTTCTTTAAGTTCTTTTTATTGCCTCAAATGATCAATTTCTAGATTTTCCCAGTATTTGATCTGAAAATTTATAAATACGTAAGATAAGACGGAATATTATCAAAGATTAGGCAATCAATGAAGGTTTAAGAAGGTTCCAAGTTACTTATTTGATAAAGTAATAAGTGCTTTTTATCAATCAATGTTTCAATGACCTTTAAAAAGGTTCCAAGTTACTTTCCTGATAAAGAAATAAGTACTTTTTACAACTTTACGACCTAGGGTATTATTTCATTTGACAAAAGACCTTCATTGAATTTCTATAACAATGAATTTCGATTCCTTTTGAAAATGAAATGATAAGTTATAGATACTGACGAAATTTTAATCATTAATCTAGAAATATACCTAATGCCTTATTTTTTAGCATGAACAATTTGCGCATTTGCCAGGCCATGTCCCTCAACCCCCAGGTATCTCCCAACAAATCCTCACCTGGATCGGAATCTGTATCCTCGAGGGTCTGTATTATGGGCTGCCAGCTGGAAAATCCCAAGGAGCTGCGACGCTTTCCAGTCCATGATGCCCATCGGTGAGAATTGACAAGAACAACAAGCGCTTCCAGTGTGAGCTCTTCCAGAGTCCAGCTTAAACCTGTTCTTTTTCCAGTAGAGAGGGAGAGAGAGAGAGAGAGAGGGAGAGGGAGCTTTTCGATCGAAGCTCGTATCAGAATTAATGCCCATTCGCGATTCCCCCGTTCCCATCAAATCAGAAGCTTTGGCATCCGCTCAGCTCTTCCTCCTGCCTCTGCCCCCCTCCTTGCAGTCAAAGGCCATTGAACTTGCGCGCTCGCTCTCCGCCTGGAAGTGCATCGTTTGTAATGGGGAAAAATTTCAATGCCATGGTGCAGAAACTGCAGCTAAAATGGATGCCGCCATTATGGGGGAGTGCAAGTGGGAGGCGGGGGGTGTTTTCGCAGACTCGCTTCTATTTTTAACTCTCACGCTCTCCCGTAAAGGCAGCAAATGCGTGAGGGAGAGTACCCCTCCCCCCACCCACCTCAAATGCACCGCGCTCTGCTCTGCTGGCCGTGAAGTTCTTTCATTTCTCTTCGCCTTCAGTTTCGCAGCAAACAGTTCCGTCTGCCAAAGTTACTTGGCATTGGCCATGGAGTTTAGGGTGGACCTGCTTATAATTTTAATTATTTCATTAAAATTTGTCTTAAAAAAAGTTTTAGGTTGAATAAGCTTTGAATTTTCCTAAGTTTTTGAAATTTCGACCCTTGACTATTTTCCTTTTTTTATTTCTACAAAGCTCTTGGATATAGCTTTTGTTACAAACAACAACAAAATCCAAGTCATTGCTTTTATTAAATTTGGTTTCCTTTCAAGTGAACTTTGATACCTTCGTTAATCTAGTTGACATTGAAAGGTTCCTTTTTTTATTATCAAAAACTACGTACTCACTTTCATCATCTTACTTACATAGATAAACATTTTTGTTGACTTGATTTGAGATAAGAAATTGAGATTAGAATGGCTTTTTTGTCCGATTTATTATCATTCCAAGCTTTTGATGATTCTTAGAGCGTGGGAAAAATTATTTCAATTGAGTTATTAATAGTTTCCTTTATAAAAAAAAAGCTGTATGCTTTACTTATATGATTATTATATTTATGTTTTTGTTTAATTAAGAAAAAAACGTAGTTAGTACTAAGTACATGAGTAAAAAAAGTATCTAGTTTAATTGTAACTCCTAAAATTTGGGTACACCCTAATATGCTTCCATAAAACGAGTAGCAAAACAATAACAACAAAAAAAGGAGGAAGTTGACTTGAGCAGAAGCTGCAACAACAACAAGAACACAAACAAATGCATTTGCAATAACAACTCGCGGCAAAACATCCGCTCTGTGGCGGAAAGAGCGAGCGAAAGCACAGCACCGTCTCCCTCGCACAACTCTAGTAGCGAATGAAAGGCACCCGTGGGGAGCATAAGAACAAAGCTTTTTGCAGAACTTTCGAGAGAGAGAGAGCGCGTCGGATCTAATTGAAAGCTGCAGCGGGAAAAGAACAGAACTCCAAATGCAGTTTTCCAGTAAACAAAGAACCGCTCAACCGATCGCAACGCTCCGCTCTCTCTTGCCAACGCTCTTTTCTCCAATAATTGTTGGTATGTTTTTTGAGTTAACAGAAGGCAGTGCTAGTTGTGGTCGTTTTTTGCAAGCGACAGAGAAGAGCTTTCCTGGAATCCAAAGAATGGAAATTGAGCTTTCTTAGCTCCGGAGCGATTTAAATTGTGGAAATTCTTCAATTGCAGCTGCAAACTGTGGCTGCGTCACTTTGGCATCAGCGAGAAACGCTTGGATCAGCTCGGCGGCCTGCAAAAGCTGCGCATCTGCCTTCGGCATTTTAGCCAACGCCAAGAGATGGCCAAAACCCGCATCAAGATGACGCCGCTGCGCAAGAGTACCAAGGGAATAATCCTTTCCAATAATGCGGCAGGAGCAGTGGCAGGAATAGGTGCAGCAGGAGGATTAGGAGGAGGTGCAGCCAAGACAGTGGTCAATAGTAATACCATAAAAGTTGAAGACGTGAGTTTGGCATAGGAACTATATCAGTATTTCTATAAAAATCTATTTTGTTGCTGCAGAAACCAACCAGAGACATGGAGAAGCCCCAGCATCTGGCCAAGAAGCCGTCAATCATTGTGTCCACTCTGCCGCAGCGTTCCCATTCGATCAGTTCCTCGGCCTCCAGCGATGTCCAGTCCATCAATTCGGACTCTGAAGCCTCATTGCCACTGGACACCCAAACCGGAAGTAACAATCGAGTCGAGAACGGACAATCGAAGAAGAGGAAACTCTATTTGATCACAGAGAAGTCGGATGAATCGAATGGCCATATTCTGGAGACCAATGGACAGCCCAAGAAGCGCAAGATGTTCGTGGTGGTGGAGCAGGAAAAGGAGTCATCGACAGGCAAGAAACTAATGATAGTGACCGACAAGCCGCAGGCTGATCTCACCCAGCACTTGGAGAAGCTGTTGCCCGAGATCCTAAATCGCATGCAGGACAAGGATAAGCAGAAGCTGATCAAACCCTCGCCAGTGGTGGTTAACAATCCCACTCTTGTGACCAGACCCCACATCACGTTGCCGCCCAAAAAGAATCCCACGAACTTTGTGAAGCTGGAGCCGAGTCCTGTTGTGCCTTCAAGCGTTCCAATGCCGCTCCCAATGCCGAATAGCAAGCCCAAGGCTGTGGGGGAGGAGGAGGAGCCGCTTAATCCCGAGGAGATTGAGACCAACATTAACCTGTCGCCGGACTTTCGCTTCCTCATGAAGATCCTGCCCAAGCTGGAGCAGCTCCCCGAGCCGCACAAGCAGAATGTGAAGCGTTCCATTCAGATCTTTGTGGAGAAGAGCCACAGTATCTATGGCAAAAAGGATTAATCCAGTATTGAAACTGTGAATGATTTCATTTCCATGCGAGTTTCCCCATTTTCATATACCATTTTCCATTACGTTGTCCAAGACTGAAGCAGAACCAATATTAATTATTTAAGCCAGTGTGTGTGTGCGGATAGGTTTAAGGCGATCCATAAAATTTGATAGATATTACCCGAAAGAATGGCGGTTTCTGGGTAGATTTTGAAAGCCATACAAACTGTAACTTTAAGATTGAAGTTCTTTCTATATTGAATATATGAGAGCAATTTGCTAACTAAGAGTTAAGAGTAAAAGCGTTTCACTTGGGTAATAACTAAGCAAAACTAAGCAAGAACCCAATTAATAAGCAAACAACTTGATTTCTTTTATCGTATCTTTTTGGTTTTTTGTTTTTTTTTTTTGTTTGTTATGTTTTTTGCATTGTAATTCCAAAGAACTTTATTTAGTTGAAAGCATTTTTTACGATCATCATCATCCTTTCTTTTCTCGTTCGTTTACGTTATAATAATATTTAGTAAGTCTAATGCGGGTTTATTTAGTGTGTGGCTTGGTTTTAGTTTTAGTTAATACAATGGTTAGTGTGTCTTTCGTTACGCTTTTCGTGTATTGTGTAAATAATGCAAGGTTCTGGATTCTCGTCATCTTTCGATGGCGTTTTCTAATTTACACTTCCTTGCTGACAAAGGTTAGTTACTGGCTTAGTATCGCTTTCGTTAGTAATGCTAATGTGGCTAAATGTGGTTAATACGCACACACAACACACATATACGCATATGGTTAATTACATATATACAGTTAAACAGTTGATGTTTAAGTTTAAACACTTTGCTTGCGAATCGAGGAAACCAAAATTGTGTTCTTTAATTGTTAGGGAACTTTGTTGCGTGCTTTTACTGGATGATGAGGAGATTTTCTACATGAGAGGAGAATTTGAATTCCATTTCGAGTGCTACATATATAATAATATATATTCTTTTTACAACATTTAGCAAATTTCCCACACATAAACTCGTATATTTCGTATATTTCGGTTAAGCTTTTTGCCTTCGATTTATAGTTTTTCTTTATGTATATATATTTCGTGTTTGTTAACTACTTTTTGGTTGTGGCCTACAATTAGCATTTGGGATTAGCGTATCGAGTGGTTTTTTACATGCTTTTTATAAGAAAAAATATTTGCCCTTCTACCAAACGTTTATGTCATCATCCTTCATCAATGGGAAGCAATCACAAAGTTTTTCTCTACGTGTATGTACGGATTACAATAGGTATTTACATAGTTTTCTTTAATTTTCTTTGTCCTGGGTTTAGTAAGCAAAACTACACGCTACGCTTTTGCGGTCCAGATGAAAATGCTCCTCGCTTTTCGCTTTGGATTTACACATCGAGTTAATCATGGGTTAATACCGAGTGTGTGTGTGTTGTGGGTTAAAAAAACTGTGTCACAATTTCTACAAACAGCCTTTTGTTAAACATGTTAAACGTACATTTATACGAATATCTGTTATTATATCTGTTAGCAAATTAGAGATATATATATATATTTTAAGTATTATTTAGTTCTTTACATTTTATAACCTGAGCGCAATCATTTTTTATGGTTCACTCTACCAATTCGTGACCAAAAATTCAAAATTTCGAATGTTTTTTCCAATTGTCTTTGTTCAATCTCCTTACCAGTTAATATTTTTACCTTCCAATACATATATTCTGGATATTATTCAGGGGTTATACTATATATATATATGTGTGGCTGTGGGTTACCTGTACTCTAATACAAACTTGAAGAAATCTGTAGGGTGTTTTCTCTGCTTTTAATCTCAAAATATTGTCCACAGGTAAATATCGTGTGTCCCATATATATATATATATATATATATCGTATATAGTTGGTTTTTCACAGTGTTACATACATATAGCTATAAATTCTAATTAGCAAATGCATTGGGTTGTTGAGTTGGATCCACTTCAAGTAATGCGCGACAAATGAAACAATTTGGATTCGTTTTCTTCTCTTTTTTTGTTTTGTTCTTATTTTTTTTTTATACAAACAGTTTACACAGTGTTTTCTTGTTTTTATTCGTTCAGTTAAACGTAAATTAATGCGTAATACGTATCTATTATATATATATATAGTTAAGAATGATCCATAAATCGGTTTACAAGTCAAATACTATAATGCAGTTTACAGTTACAGATCCTTAACTAATGAACTCATAACTCGAACATGAAATCATACATCGCCTAGTGTGTGTATCGAGTGTGTGATTTGCTTTAGGTTCGCTTTTAGGTATTAGGTTTTATGTTTTAGTTCCCAGACCTGCTCAAATCGAGGGTGTGTCGCATAATGTACATGTCCATTACTTATTGTACTCGTACTAACTCGTACTTACTGATCTACATAGAGTTACATAGATAGAGAGAGGGAGAAATGTGGGCTAATTATTGGTGGGGATGGTGGAGATAATGTTATGTACACGAAAACTAACTATCCCTCTAACCGCTACACATCTTATTATTATTACTTAGTAGTTCTCTTAAGGGATAAATGTGCTTCAAGATGTGGGATGCAAATGATGTTTAAACTGGCATTCGAGTGGTTGTGGTGTGTGGTGTTGTCTCTCTGTTCAAATGAGGGATTAATCTGCACTCTATGTATATTATTTATGGTTAAGAAACAAACATTAGTTTATAAAACAAAAGGTGAAAAGAAATTTCTACATTTTGCACACTGATTTTCTGCCTGCCTTCTGCCTTGCTTTTCATTTCTTTCATTTTGTTTTTGCTATGAGATCTCCGTGAAAGTTTTGAATTCATATTTGTTTTTCATGTTCATTTTCGTTTGTTTTTCATTTAAGTTTTAAGCTAATCCATACATGTATATATCTCGGTTAATATATATATATAATGCTATAATTAATAACTACATACATATACATAAGAAAGCAGCACAGTTGAGAGAATCGAAGAGTTGGAGGAAAAGTAGTGTTTAGTGTTAGGCTTTTCAGTTGCTCTAGTATCTCCTCCGATTATATATATATATATTCGTGCTTTTATTTCTCTAAACATTGAAGATGAAACGAGACATTCTAAATACACTCACACCCATATATATATTTTTGTTAAACGGTATACATTGCGTTTCATTTTTAAGTTGTTTTTAATTTCGTTTAGTGCTTAGGCTTAAGCTACGTAAAAACGTGTTCAACCGAAAGGGGACATTTCCATATATATTGCATTTCCTCAAAATTAGTTAATCAATCGATCGATCTGCATCTGAATCAAGGTCAAATGAGAAAACTCAGTCTTAAACATACATACATATACATTTACATATATAATGTTCTCCGTAGCAATTTGATCCTCTATAACCGATCCTGTCCTGCACCTTAGCAATGAGCATTGAGAGAGAGACAGAGGTGTGTGTGTGGTGTGTGTGTTTACGTGTAGTTAAGTCGAAGAAATTAAACTATATTACATTGGTAAATCAACTAAAAGCAAAGGTATATATGTGTGTATATGCATAATAGCAACTAAAATCGAATTGATCCGGGCGATGCCTCTGAATGGGAGCCAAACATGGACACGAATCGCCCGAACCATTCACTGGGGGGCAGTGTGTCGTCCACTTGTTGGGTTTTCCTTTTTTACTCGTTACATTTTCAAGCAAAATATGCTTTAAAAAAAGAATCCTAACAAACTATTATCGAAGCGAAAAAATTGTCATAACTAAGGTTAAGTTGAAATTGTTTAGTTTATATTAAGTTTTATATATATAGATATATTTTAATTTATTTATATTGTAATTTTTTGTTCAGTCGACAGTTGAAACTTTGAACTAATTTCCCTTTTTCCATCTAATATTGAGTTAGCCCTGACGACTTCTTGTCGAGTCGGACACATTTTTTGGAGTATATATATGTGTGTGTTTCTAGAAACCAGTTTCAAAATTGAAGCTTCAAAAGTTTTGTTGTGTTGTTGTGTGTAAACGAAAATATATATATAGTGGCATAATCTTAAGATTTCCTTTCTTGTTAGCTAACAGAAATTGAATTTTCATCCCGCTTCTTGGGGTTTGTTGCTCGCTTTGAGGTAAATTTTTGGCAAACAAACTTTGTGGATTTGCGTGCAGTTCTTGTTACTATTTTTATTCTTTAAATATATAGATATATATTTATCGATATAAGTTAAGCATATATTTATATATATATATATATATGTAATGAATACGATGTTGTCTGTGGGTGTGTGTGTTTGCTAATTAATTTACATATACATAGAGTTTCTTAGGAGCTTAAACATAAAACGCGATTTTGTGGGTTTTTTGCATTAATTTTTAGCTTGAAATTTCGATCAAATTCTTTCAATTTTTGTCAAAAGCACAACAAAATGTGTCTGCTTTGTTGCCGAGAATATAATTTGTTTTTAGTTTTCTTTTTTTTTAATATAGATTCTACGCTTTGCTCTTAATGCGTAATAATTATGCTTTCACTTTAAACTTGCTGGTTTTGTGTCTCTGCTGCTGCTTTAACTACAGTTTTGTTTGTTTGTTTAGACTAGTTTCAGTTGAGTTACGTTACACATTTGTTTCGTCTACAGTTACTATTAAATATTTATGCTTTCTTTAAGTTAATTTCGGTGGTGGAATGCTTCAGCCCTCGAGCAGGCAGCAAGGGCCCGCTCCAAAGCCATTTGGCGCCTCACAAATTGTTATTATTCCATCGTTGTTTCTGGCTGCATATCGTTTAGGGGGGGATCCTGTGTGTGGGGTTCTTGCGGGGACCCGGAGGCTCCTCCTGCTGTCTCCTCCTGCGGCGGCGAGTGTGTTTATCATTTGGCTGAGTTGTTGCTTTTGTTTCGATTTTAGGCAGCAATCGCCTCATTTTGCCGTCATTCCCACTGATGAGGCGACGGCGGCAGCTCCGAAGGATGTGCCACAGTCGAGCTGTACGCATTCGGGGAAAAAGGATAAGAAAAATGCATTTTAATTTCAATTTCAAGAGAGATCAATACATATTGCAACATCTAGATTAGATTAGATTAGTTTAGTCCATGCCATACATTTATTCATAAAAATATCGATAGAAAACACACTTAAAGCTTTGATCAAACACAAGGAGTACAAAACAAAATACTGAAATATATAGCTCCCATATAAGTAAGTAAACAAATCTAAAACCAAAGAACATGAAATGAAAATGTACAAAAAGAGGACTACTTCGGGCTTGGAGAAGGGGACTCAAAATACAAAGTAAAAGTTTGTTAATCGATTAATTCATTAAGTGTTAAGTTGTTCAGCGTTCAAATCTACTTTTAGTTGTTTATTTCATCACTGATTTTTCTTATTTTATCTCATTTCATATTTATTTTCTGGCTTTGTCACTGCTGCTCAACTGCACTTGTTGTTAGCTGTACAAAAAAATATACTTTTTTGGTTGATTAATTCTGTGCAGTTTCAGTTTTTTTTCAATTTGATTTAAATGAGTACATAGATTTTTGTTCAGTGCATAATTCGAGGCGTTTTTGGAGGGAGTTATGCAGGACGACAATGACAAAAGCTAAATGATTGCCTGATTTTGTGCATTATTTGAATATATGGATACTTTTTTTATAATTTCTATATTTTCCGTAATTAAAGCCTTTTTTAATAAACAATGAGTGGAAGAACCCTAAAACATAAAATACTTTTGGCATTTACTTTTTGTGAGGCGAAAAACAATGAATATTTAATATTTAATAGGCTTGGAAATTGTTTTACAACGTCTATTGTTTTCGGCATTTTGTGAATCCTTTTTTTTGGCGGTGTTTCTGTGCATGGAAATGGGGGAAAATGGTCTGTGGGCGTGGCTTAATATTTACTTGATGGAATCTGTATGCTGTACACGAATTACAAATATATATATATATACATATATATTTATATGGATATGTAATAGATATATGAGTTGAATGTGAACACAAAACATAAACACAAAAATCGATTATGGAGCTGGGGAATATATTATGCATGATTTTCTATATTATTTGATGTTGTTTTTCAATTTTGTGGTTCGATTCGGTTGGCTTTATAAAATAGTTGAAAATGTCTCGGTTTTGTTTGAAATTTTTGTTTTTCCTGTTTCCATTCATGTTTGTGGTTTCCTTGCCAATGTTTGTTATTACTTTTCTGCGACATTTGTGAACAATTTTATAGCATTTCTGGTTAGATGTCCGTATTTCGTTTCTTTAGGAAAACATTTATTTTATGTACACAAAAAAGAGTTACGCAAAAATACCCATTTAAAAAAGAGATGAAAATTAAAGTTATAAACGAAAATGAAAAGTTAATCATAAGGGAAAAAGTTAAAACTAAATAAGTTATTTGTTTCATTTGCTTGTTTTTTTTTTTTATACACATTTTGCATAAGGTATATAAGAATAAAGAGGTAAAAAACAGAAGATGTGAACAAAAAGATGGTAAACTAAATAAATAAATATTTAGTAAAACTTTCGCTTTAAATATCAACAGACCTAAGAAGGAGCAGTGAGAGAGAGAGGCCTCTTTTCTTTTCTGTATGTTCTGTTTATCTTGTATCTTTGTATCTTTTTATCTCAGTTCGCGACTCCTCACAATCATTCATTCATTCGTTCGTTCGGCGACTCACTGACTCAGAGTCAGGCCGGACAGCAGTATCTTGTGACAGCGAGTATCTTCTGCCTCTGCTGCGTATCTATCGGTTATATCGGTTCGTTCTAGCGAGAGGGAGGAGTAGCGCGCGCCTAGGATCCCGACCTGGAGCAGCGGCGGCGGAGTGTGGAGCAGCGGCAGGAGCAGCAGTGCAAGTTGTAGTGGTAGTAGTAGTGGTAGTGGTAGTAGTAGTAGATATTCTCATTCTCATTGGCTTAACAACGCAAATATAACGATTCGATTTAATAGAAATTTCAAGATTAATATCCATGGTTGAACAACAAAAATAAAAGAAACAAAACGTGAAAAAGAGATTTAAAAATATTTCAAAAATAAGTTTACATAAATAATAATCAAGAGTTTTGGGAGAAAGGGTATTTAGAGAGAGTTGTAGAGAGATCGTAGGTGGGGTTTGGGGACAAGTACAACAATTTAGTGGGAACGGGGGGGAGGGAGAGCATTACTAAAGCGGAAGTTTGGGGGACACGGAAGCCATGATCAATCAATTTTTCATATTAAAGTATAAAGTATAAAGAATTAAAGGTTAACAAAAATAAAATATAAGTTTAGAAATTAGATGTACAATTTTGACTAAAAGTAGGTAAATTTCAAAAAAGTTTTGAGGGGAGGTGGGACGACAAGGAGACTGCGTGCAGGAAGGATATTCAATGGGGTTTTTGGTTTCCGGGGTGGGGGGTGGAAAAAAAGACAGAATTCTTCGAGGTCTAGTAGGTGCAAGAAGCACCTCCTTCCTCGCCAGGACACTCACCTGGCGAAACTCTTGAAGGCCGCACTCTGCGGATTAATGCAGAGCGGCACTCGACCCGTTTGCAGCTGCTCGGCTATGAATTTGTGCATCTCCTCTGCAAGTTTATATATTTATAATATATTATGTGAATATATATATCTGTACTCACCCTTGACCTGCTGCACAGAGGTCAGCTTGCGCTCCCAAAGATCATCAAAGGGCTGGCCGGCGGAGGGCTCAAAGTCAGCGGTATATTGGCGCATTCCGGCCGAGGTAGTGAAGCAGCACTTGCACATGCATGAATGGTAGCGAAGACGTCCCTCATCCAGATACGGATGCGCCAGGGCATCTGTCACGGAAATGCGCTTGTCCTAGGGGTTGGAAAATAATAGTTGAAAGTTACAAAATGCAACACAATCAAAAGATACTAAATCACTGAATCTAAGACACATTTAAGCGTATTTTCTGACACTTTGTAAGTCTTTTTTTCATTTAAAAACATTTAAAAAATCTCTAAAATTCAGTAACTTTAAATATTAGATTTTAAAAATTAGCCAGAAATAGTTTACTGAATCTGAGATACATTTAAACCTATTTTGTGGCACTTTATACGCCTTTTTTGCATTTGAAAACATTTAAAAAATCTCTAAAATTCAGGAACTTTAAATATTCGATTTTAAAAATTAGCCAGGAATAGTTTACTGAATCTGAGATACATTTAAACGTATTTTCTGGCACTTTACTCGCCTTTTTTGCATTTGAAAACATTTAAAAAATCTCTAAAATTCAGTAACTTTAAATATTAAATTTTAAAAATTAGCCATAATAGTTTACTGAATCTGAGATACATTTAAACGTATTTTCTGGCACTTTATACGCCTTTTTTGCATTTAAAAACATTTAAAAAATCTCTAAAATTCAGTAACTTTAAATATTAAATTTTAAAAATTAGCCAGAAATAGTTTACTGAATCTGAGATACATTTAAACCTATTTTGTGGCACTTTATACGCCTTTTTTGCATTTAAAAACATTTAAAAAATCTCTAAAATTCAGTAACTTTAAATATTAGATTTTAAAAATTAGCCAGAAAAAGTTTACTAAATCTGAGATACATTTAAACGTATTTTCTGGCACTTTATACGCCTTTTTTGCATTTAAAAACATTTAAAAAATCTCTAAAATTTAGTAACTTTAAAAATTACATTTTAAAAATTAGCCAGAAATAGTTTACTGAATCTGAGATACATTTAAACCTATTTTGTGGCACTTTATACGCCTTTTTTGCATTTAAAAACATTTAAAAAATCTCTTAAATTCAGGAACTTTAAATATTAGTTATAATAGTTTACCGGATCGAAGACTAGCATCTGGCAGAGCAGGTGCACGGCCTCGTGCGTGGCATGTGAGCTGAGCGTGTAGAGCACCGAGAAGGAGGGCGGCTTAGGGGCACGGCGCAGCATATGGGTGCGGGCACCCTCACAGGCATGCCGCATATCCTCCATGGTGGGCGTGCCCAGCAGCTCTGTGATCAGCTCCAGCTGCTGGACAGGATTCTGCGCCTGGAACAGGATGCGCCGGCCGAGGAGTTCGCCGAAAATGCAGCCCACCGACCACACGTCCACCGCCGAGGAGTAGTGGCGGGCGCCCATAAGGATTTCGGGAGCACGATAGTACTGGGTGACCACCTCCTGGGTCATGTGCTTGGCCTGATCCGGCTCCTCCACGCGCGCCAGCCCAAAGTCACAGATCTTGAGGACACAGTTCGAGTTGACCAGCAGGTTGCCGGGCTTGATGTCGCGATGCAGGATGCGGGCCGAGTGCAGATACTTGAGGCCGCGCAGGATCTGGTAGAGGAACACCTTGATGTGGTCGGCGGACAGGTGCTGCGGCGACACGATTATCTTGTGCAGATCCGATTGCAGCAGCTCCGTTATCACATAGCTGCGTGGATCGATTCGGATTCGGGGTTAAGGTGTAAACCAGTTCGATAGTTTGACATGCCAAAAGAACAAATAGAAACTCTCTGCAGCTAACTACTACTACCTCTTCCCAGGCCTTACTTTTTTTGTTTTTCGGTTTGTTTGTTGTTTGTGCTTAAAACTTTTTCAATTAGTTGCATTTGCTTTTAGTCCCAAAAACTTTCCACTGCGACGGCGACGGCGACGGCCCAGGGAAGCCGGCACTTTGCAAAATCAAACACATTTATATTTTTTGTTTTTGGGTTTTTGTGGGGCTTTGGTAAGGATTAATGAAATATTTGCAGTGGAAATATTTTTTTGGGTAGCAAAATGCAAATTATACACACTTTGCTACAACTTTTGGTAATACAATAATAATAAAAAAAAGGAGGCTGACTTTGGGAAGCAGTTTGCAATTAAAGGAATAGGAAATCTATTATAACTAAGCTTCAAATATTCGCATTTTTTGAATCGTTATTTAACAATATTTTTATATGACCATTTTTTCGAAAAACCTTATTTTAAAAAACCCATAACTTTGTCAAAATAGCATTAATTTTAATTCGGAAAGCTTTCCTATGCAAGATTTTAGTAGGTTAATAAATCTGCATACTCAATTTAAGAATTTAAAAAATTAAAATTTTTAGCAATTTTTGACAATTTTAATGAAAAAATGGAAAATCCGTGAAAAATTTTTTTTGTTGCCGTAGATGGCTAGATCGATTCGGCTGCCGGTGCTGATCAAGAATATATATGGTTTATAGGGTCGAAAATGATTCCTAAATTAAATATTTAAAAAAATTCAATTTTTTGCCAATTTTTGAAAATTTTAATGATGTAACCCCTTTCCTTTTTTTGAAAAAATGGAAAATTTGTGAAAAATTTTTTTTGTTGCCGTAGATGGCTAGATTGATTCGGCTGCCGATGCTGATCAAGAATATATATGATTTATAGGCTCTAAAATGACTCCTTCACTGGGTTACAAGCTTCTGACTGAATTTATAATACCCTGAAAAAAGGGTATAATAAGTAGGAAAGTTAAGGTCGCTACAAATTTGGTAGCTATAGTTCTTTAGTCTCTGGTTGGATATAAGCTTCAATACCCTTTTACCTTATGGGAACTGGGCATAAAACATTATAATATAAACTAATATAATGTATAATAAAATGATCAATCATTCTGGGTTAATATAGACTTTAAAAAGCTTTAAGTATCTAAAGTTTTGCTGCATTTTCTCAAAGTATCTTTACCAAAAGTTTCTTCCTACACCTTAATTTCAATATCAAAAACCCTTTTTGATAGAAATAAAGCTGTAAAAAGGATAAATAATTATTCTAAACATTTCAAATGGTTTTCTAAAACCAGTATAGGTTTAAAAAGTGTAGTTATAGGTTTTTTCTTTTTGTAAAAGGATACATTTCTTGGAAGAAATCCAAATGCGGTGGCTGTAGAATGTCCAGGGCCGAAAGAACCTGTAAAATAAACAAAATAGAGAAGCGTTAATAAATTAAATCAAGCGAGCTTAATCAATATTCAGATCCATATATATATATTCATATTCATATATATATATTCAGATTCATATATATATATATATTCATATTCATATTGAACCTGTAACTCGACAATTTTAAAATGAAAATCCCTAGACAATGCGGTCGGTCAACAGTTTACACCTCATTTGAAAGGGGATTACGTGGTGCATAAATTATGGAGTTGCAATAAAAATCAAGTTGCATGTTAAGTGTCGCTGCCGGGACATTAAATGCCTGCAGACATAAAAAAAAAACGGAACAAAGGCAGCCAGTAAGGAAATTGTTGACCCCTTGGCTTGCCTGATGATGTTGTACTACATACTACCTACCTACCTACCGCTGGAGAGAGATACAACAAAAAAAAAGGCACAAGCAAAGTCTGGGCTACCACATTGGGGGAGGACGCCAAGTCCGAGGAACTGGACAAGACTGACGGACAGCAGAATATAAAAAATATATATATATACAAACATATATAACCGAGGGGTAAAAAAGCTGAGACTTAAGCAGAACCAGACAGACAAGCGCTGATTTATTTTCGCTTGCGGTGAAGAGATGACGAAGGAACTGCAAGCAATCACATCAAAAAATCTAACAGGAGGAGTAGCTTAACTCCTCACTTTAAGCAATTTACACGGCAAGAAAATGCATACTATTGGGTAATAAAATTATTTAAAAAGAATTTTCAAGAACTTTACTATATTTTATAGCATATATATTAAGCTATATTATATTAAAGTTCTTTAATATAAATGAGCAAAAGTGTAATAATGTAGTTCGAGGGAACTTTAACTTTGAAGGTTTACAATTATTAATTCAAGGATTTTAAATGAATTTTAAAAGAAATTTATATATATATTACCTTGCTTTATAGTTTATTATATAATTTATAGTTTATAGTTTATTATAAAGCAAGGTTGGGCACCATATATTATATATTATATTTATATAAGCATGACAGAAAAGCAAAAGATGTGCTCAAAGGCTTATTTATATTGTATTTAAATTCTTCAATGAGTATATATTGTTTTTATTATATTTTATATATATATTATTTTTTTTATTGAATTTTTATTATATTTTGTATTGTGTTTAAAATCTACAATGTGTAGATATTGCTTATATTTCATTTTGTATTGTATTCTACAATGTTTAGACATTGTTTTTTATTATTGTATGTTGTATAGTATTTGACACCTATATTTTGTATTTTTTTTTACTTATGAAGCCTTATAGCTTTATTAAATAATTCAAATTTAAACTCCCAATGATACATTTTCGTTGTGTGCATGTAAAATCAATTTGCAATATTTATACAACTCCAGTTTGGGGTGGGAGGGGGGTCCCTCAAAATGCGTAAAATGACCGAAAAAAAGGCACAAAAAAACAATAAAGAAATGGGTATGAAGAGCGCGCAGCAGCAAGTAAATCCTTAGTGGCAGCAAAAAAATGTTGCCAGCCACAATGTTGCACATTTAACCCGCTCTTGCCGACTGTCGGCAGTTGCCAAAGCCAAAAGCAGTTCAACAATTTTGAGCACTTTTCGCGGGACATTGCGAACGAAAGGCAACAACAAAAAGTGCCGACAACTTTGGCTCTTGGTTACTGGTTTTTTTTTCTTTTATATATATATTTTTTCTTTTATTTTTTTTTGTTTGGTAAGCCTTTGCCGTCTTCAAGTCTGAATCTCCGTCGCCGTCTTAAGTGGCAACGTTTTTTGTTTTTTTTTTTCCTCTGCAGGAGGCGACGTGATATTCCTTCCCCCCTCTCACCCAGCTGGTTCTGGGGCTGCCTTTGTTTTATATTTATTTCTTTGTCCGCTCGACTCGGCTCCGGCTGTCTGCAAAATTCTGTAATATTTCGAGACGGCCGCTGCTGTAATTTAGCGACTGCATTTGTTGCGTTTTGCGGTTTGAAAAAAATAAGAATTACAAAAAAAAAAAAAAATACAAAGAAAAAATGCGAGTCCATGTGATGATTAATATCGATTTTTGGATACTCTATTGGTTATTGAACTTTAAATTAAACGACATTTTGATTACGCCCTAGCAGGGTTAGAAGACTGCAAATTAGTGAAGGATTCATTTCCGACCCTATAAATCATATATATTCTTGATCAGCATCAACAGCCGAATCGATCTAGGCATGTCCGGATGAAAAGCAAATTTTCGAATTTTTTTTCATTATTAACAGGACAGTATATTAAGTTTAAAATTAAAATAAGGTGTTATGCCCGTAGGGTATTATAAATTTAATAGGAAGCTTAAAACGTAGCGAAGGAGTCATTTCCGACCCCATAAATCATATAAATTCTTGATCAGAATCATCAGGCCAATTGATCTAGCCGTTCCCGGAAGAAAAATAAATTTTCAAAATTTTTTCGAAATTTCAAAATTTGATAAGGGGTTACATCATTAAAATTGTCAAAAATTGGCAAAAATTTGAATTTTTTAAATTTCAAAACTAAAAATACAGATTTTTTAACCTTAAAAAACTATCACAGAAAAGTTTTCCGAATTGAAATTAATGCATTTTTGCGTTAGTTATGATATTTGAAAAACATTGATTTTGCAACATAAATTAGAGTTTAAAAATACTAATTTATATACATAAAATACACATATTTTATGATTTCTTGGAGGCCAAGAAGCCAAATGATTGCCAAAAATCATATATACCTTGATTATTAATCAAGATCTTAATAACTACAAACTTCAACATGGGAAATAAGATTTGGGAAAGAAATTTGTAATAAGTTAGATCATTAAAATACTGAAAAGCTTCTTTTCTTGTTCTACCTTAGCAGGGTGTTATTATTTTATGGCAAGGCAAGAGAATGAGTAATTTCCGACCCTAAAAACCATATATAATATTGATCAGCATCACCAGCTGAATCGATCTAGCCATGTCCGGTAAAAAAACACATTTTCGAAATTTTTTCAAAATTTCAAAATTTGATAAGGGGTTACATCATTAAAATTGTCAAAAATTTGCAAAAATTTTAATTTTTTAAATTTCAAAACTAAATATGCAGATTTGTTAACCTTAAAAATTCTAGCAAAGAAAAGCTTTCCGAATTGAAATTAATGCATTTTTAACTTAGTTATGGAGTTTGAAAAACTTTGATTTTTCATAAAAATATATATTTAGTAGACATATATTTTAGCTCTAGCCTTAGCAAGACCAAAAAGCCAATGATTGCCAAAAGTCATATCTTTGCAATCTTAATCTATAAAGAATAAAACATTTGGAAAAGATCGATAAAAATGCACTTAAGTAGCATTTTTTTAAGTTTTGTAAGGGATAACATCATTAAATGTTTAATTTTGTAAATATGAAAGCTCAATTTAGTATTATTCCCTTAAGTCAATTTCTTTTTAGTCTCTACCCTGTTATTTTCCATTTCTGATTTCCGCAATTTCTCTTTATATTTTGTAAACTTTTTTTTAACTCATGCATTCTGAAAATTTAATTTAATAATTTAATATTAATGCTATTGTTACTCTAGGTGAATTTCTTTTTATCTCTACCCTGTTATTTTCCATTTTTGATTTCTGTGATTTCTCTATATCTCTCTAAAACTTTTCTCTAAATTAATTAAACTGACCTTAAAATTCGTGTATGCCTTTTGGGGATTATTGATTATTGCACAGTCATCATGATCAAATTACTTCTCCCTGCTTTATTTAGGGTATATATAAAAAAAAAACGTATCTGTAGTTTTTCAGATTTATTTTTTGTAGTAGTTCTTGTTGTTTTTTCGGTCAACTTCATTTACTGCACTTCACCTCGCTGCACTGCACTGCACTGCAACGCAATGCACTTCACTCCACTTAACGTAACAGCGCAGGCGCGTAATTTGCTGCCGCGGCGGAGTTGTTATTGTTATTGGCCCGAGCTACATTATTTTTTGTTTTTTTATTTTTTTGGGGTCTCACGTGCAACAGCAGCACGGCGGCTTGCAGCTAATTAACATTTTGGCTTGGGCTTGCAATCAGAAACGAAATTTATGCATTGTGCACCACCGAAGGCAGCTTCAAGTGTCCTTGAAGTGTTGTACAAAGACGAGGTTGAACAGAGAGGGGAGGAGGATTGGAGGGAAGCTGCAGAGCGAACTTAGCAACTTAGAATTAACAAAAAAGAAAAAAAAAACAGAATAGAAAATAACAGCAGCCAATTGGGTTGAGTTTTTGAATTTATGTTGCACAGGAAAAAAGATTGCATTTAATTTAGTCGTTATTAATAGCGTTAAATGATGATACAAAGTATTAGGTAAAAAAATATTAATGTTTTGAATTGGCTTGCACAGAAGGTATGATTAATTTTTAAATGTATTACAATTACATTTCATTTATGCGTTTTTAATAGGGTTAATTATTTATTTAAATCAATTGTAAAATATGGGTAATGTTTAAAGTACATGAAAACCCTACAAATAAAAATGAATAATAAAACTCAAAGGCAAACACAACTTAGACTTGTTTTTTTTTATGTTTGATTTGATATTTTAAGACCTAATTTCATCAAATTTTAATGTATATTATTTATACCTGTAATACATTGAAATATTTAGTAGAGACTTAAGTTTCTGTGGTTGGAAATTAAGACAACTAAAGACAAGTCAACCTTAAAATACTAAATAATTTAGTTTTATTTTAAAGTATTTAAGTATTTAAATATTTAAGTAAGTAGATAAGTATTTAACTATTTAAAGTATTTAAATATTAATTAGTATTTAATTATTTAATGATAATAATGTATTTAAACGTTGAATAGTATTTAATTATTTAATACTCAAGTATTCAAAAGACTTTTTATAGATGCAAAAGCTCTTTTTCTCATTTAACAGACATATAAATTAATAGAAAATAATATTGTTAGATATTATAAATACTTCTGATAGGTATAAAATATGCCACAAGCTTACTGATTTATACCTAAACTTTTTTCTATATTTTTTAAAAACTTCTCAAACAGTTTTCATAATTATTTGCCTTTAAACTGAATATTATATCGTGACTTCGTCAGTGTATATATCAAAACAGTTTCTAGTTAAGCACAGAGAGGCAGCATAGGAACAAGTGAAACTTGTGTACAACTTGCAACCAGCAGCTGTGGCACAGAGACGACACGGTTGTTGTTGTTGTTGTTTAACCCACCTAAAGCCCCCCGCAACAACCTCCACCCCCCTTTCAACCCAACTTCCTCCTCTTGTACAGTTTCCCCAGCTCTAAGCTTCCAGGGAATTTTCCCCCTCGCTTGCCTTGGGAAAACAAAAGCAAAAGTGTCACCGCTTCGACTTCCCAAGTATTTTCATTCCAAGCTGAGGGACAAATTTCTAGCTAAAAGATTGTCGAGCAGCAGCAGCAGCAGCAGCAGCAGCAGCAGCAGCAGCAGCAGCAGCAGCAGCAGCAGCAGCAGCAGCAGCAGCAGCAGCAGCAGCAGCAGCAGCAGCAGCAGCAGCAGCAGCTGTCAACACACATATTTGTTGGCTAATTTTCCCCCCTCCCCCGAGGGGGGAGGGAAACTCCACCGAAATTGACTATTACAACTTGGAGACAAATACAAAAAAAAATAAACACAAGAATACACCTTGAGAAGAGCGACAATATAAATTTCCTTTGATTACTCGCTGTTAGTTACTGTTTACAAAGAAACTTTACAAGTAAGTTTAGTTTTGTTTTGTTATTTCTTTTTATTTCTTTTTTTTTCATTTTCTGAGCTATTTCCTGTGTGATAAGTATCTTTAAGTAAAGAACAAGATGAGAATGACATTACAAAAAATATTAAATGCTGAGCATTGATCTTTAGGAAGGGTTTAGAAAGAAGGGAAACTATAAGTTTTAATATAACTAAATTAAAATCGTTTTAATATCAATTCTCTCAGATAATCAGCTTGATAGGAAGTTTATTTTCCATTTTCCAGCTCTATTATATATTAAAAATATATTATGTTATATATATTCACATATGAATATATCTTTATTTTCCCCCAACGAACTTCTCTTAGGAAATACGTTCTTGTGCATCCAGAGCTATGCAATTTTCTTTCTAAAATCAGCATATATCGCTCTAAGCTCCATACATAACACACACATAGAAAAAAAAATCCAAATGAAATTGACATTCCAATTGCAAAGAGCCGTAAGAATGAAAAAGCAATGTGAATAATAACAAAATTTGCATGCAATTGATGCTGCCAGCGCCGCGTCAAACTCAATCATTTTCGGGCGGAAAAGGGAGCCAAATTCAAGATAAAAATCGTCTCTGATGAGCAAGGGCTGGGGGGAGGAGGGATGACTTTTGCAGGGAAATTGACAGCCAGCTTCGAGGCTAAAAAAATATACAAAAAATATGTACAAAAAACTCCTGCCTCGCCCCGAGTTGCATGTGAGAAATGCTTTTGAAATGTGCGCCACGTACGCGTTGCAATAAGAAATCCAAGTGCAACAACAAAAAATCGGTTTTTATTGAAATTTTTGGTTTATTTATTTATTTTTTTTTCCCGCAACAATACTAACAAAGAATAATGGAGCTGCAAATATTTTGCAGCGATTTGTTAAACTGCAAAATGCATAAAGCATGAGGAGGAGTTATTGCCAATCGGTGAAAGATTTGCCTTTTAAAGGTTTGATCGATTGACAAAAAGGTCAAGGTAATGGCTGGAATTTGAGGGAAAATATATCCTAAAACAAATATGAATTTTGTGGAAAATTGAAGGGAATTTATTTAAATAAAATAGTAACTGGTACTATTACATATCATTCTAAACAATATTCTCACTGAATAAAATATTTTTCCTTCGGTTCAATTTATCAAGTCAAAATTCATTAAATGTTGACCTCGTGGCACAATGTGCCGAAAAATCAATTTGAAAATGATTTCCTTTTTGTTTGCCCTTCGATTCCGATAACTTACAACTTTGGAAATTGAGGAACCTCCATTGATTGAGTTATAAATAGTTGAGTCGTTCCATTTGGGCCATATGGAAACTACTCTACGGTGCGCCCAATTTGCAATAAACTGCAAGGCAGCCACGTGCCGAGCCCAGTAAATTGCCCCTCCTCGAGTCCCTCTCTCAGTTAGCAACTTGTCTAGCCCCCCTCTGACATCTCATTGCGACGCCCCTGTCTCCTTCTATCTAAGCGTTCCGAGTTGATTGCACTTGTTTGCCATTCTCTGAATGATGTCTGTCATGTAGGAAATGAAACAGGAAACGTAGGACAGATGCAAAAGCGCACAGAGAAAAACAAATAATAAAGAAAAATATGTCATTATTTTTAATAGTTTTTTACTAAAAAAAAAAACAAAGAAAACTAGGAATAAACATGATATTCGGAATATAGAAATTAGTTTTTGGCACAACAGAATAAAAAACACTTGCGATTAGTTTCAAAAAAAGTAAAATAAATAAAATACAAAAATAAAGAAGAAAGAATGATACGTTTTTATACCCTTTGATCATGGAAACTAAATTTAAATTGATGAAACCTAAGCAAAAAATCCAATAAATTTAATTAGGAAATCTTTTCTGGTTTAGTATTTATTAGTTTTATTTAGCTTTTGTTATTAACAAGATAGCATATTGAGTTTAAAATAAAAATAACATTTTTATACCCCTGCAGGTATTATAATTTTAATAGGAAGCTTAAAACGTAGTGAAGGAAACATTTCCGACCCTATAAATCATATATATTCTTGATCAGAATCGCCAGGCCAATTGATCTAGCCATTCCGGGAAGAAAAATAAATTTTCAAAATTTTTTCGAAATTTCAAATTTTGATAAGGGGTTACATCGTTAAAATTATCAAAAATTGGCAAAAATTTTAATTTTTTAAAATCTTAAATTGAGTATGCAGATTTATTAATCTAATAAAAACTTACATAGGAATGTTTTCAGAATTAAAATTAATGCTTTTTTGGCGGTGTTATGAGTTTTTTAAACTTGATTTTTTTTCGTAAAAATTGCCCTATAAAAATATTTATTTAAAAAATGAGAATATTTTAAGCTTAGATCGTATAATTTAATTTGCAAACTGCAGGGGCATATAAACCTCGCCCTTCCGAAGTTAGTTTTCTTTCTGCTTTAATTTTTAAATACATTTTAAATTGAAAATTTGTTTGTTTTGTTAATTCTTAATCGTTTGAAACTCTCCTTACAAAACCTTAAAATAAGGTAGAGACTCCCTTTATAAAATTTAAAAAAGAAGGGTAAAAATTCCTACCCAAATACGTAGTTATTTAAATACATTTTCATATATAAATTAATTCCAATAAACCTAATATAAAAATCCAATTCAAACTTATAACTACGATATTTCTTTCTCTGTATATCGCTTGAAGCGTTGACAACAAAGTCGCACCTTCGCTTGTGCTTCTTTTATTTCCCCCACCCCCCTTACCACCCATACACACACACCCACATTTAGCAATTTATGCATATTAATAGAAAATTTGCATATTGGGCAAGGTGTTACAGCAATTGTGGTTGTTGTTGCCGCCGACATATGGAAAAGCGATTTGCAACTGATGAGGATGAGAAGGAGGAGGAGGAGAGGGGACTTGGCTGTCTGCTCTATAACGCTCACTTCTCCCAGACTTCTTCATTATTATTATTATTATTGCATTACGAAATTCACACGCAGCCAAGCGGACACAAAAAAAAAAGTGAGAAAAATACGGGGAAATCATGTAGGCTGATGGAAATGGTGATGATGGATAAACCGAGATGGTAAAGATTGGCCATCTCCTTGAGCATTAGATTCCCAGACAGCCCACGGCCTATTGGGTGTCTAATGAAGTTGAACCAATATGAAAATGATTGGGAAATGCTCAGCAAATATACATACATGTGAGAGAGAGGAGAGACCGTGACATTTGAGACTGCATCGAATTGTATGTGACAGTTTGGCAATATAAAAACCAGACCATAAAACCACCTCTTCCTTAACTTTTTTTTAACTGAGGGTATAATAATGCAAATGTCAAATGCGCCAAATATGGAAAACATAACAAAAGGTTCTTGAAAAACGACAACAAATCGAATCTCGAGCTCAGCACGTGCAGTTGCAATGAATAAGTAAATAAATTATTAATGCTGACAACTCAGAGAGAATATTTATTATTTATTATTTATTTCTATATATTTTTCTATAAAACATTCGCTGGCATATTGACCCTCTTGTGTGCTCTTTTTTTTGCTTGTATTCAAATATATTTTGGCAAAAATTACAACATGCAACTGCATGCATTTTTTACCATCGCCTTAGGCTCTTTAAAACTGCCACAAAATGTTGAACAATTCACGGTTTTTTGTTCAGTTCAGTCACTATATTTTTTTTTTTTGCATAAATTTGCTACATTTAGTAAATGGTGGCAGAGCATGGTGGGCCACATCGATAATTCACGGAGGTATTTATTTATTGAAAGAATAAATCGAGCAAAGAAGTGGTGCTTGAGATATTTAATATAGACTTTTTGTAAAGGTTAATTTTGCATTAATTTTTATAGTTGCATTCACATTTTTCACGGTTTAATCACTCTTTCACAAGAGTCTTGTGATTAATTACTGACACAGAATCACTCGCAAACAAACCAAAGTGAAACGAGGCTTTGTCCTTTAAGAACAACTTTTTAAATTCAATAAATTAACGTGCCATATCAAACATTTAATTAATGACAATCATACCAGCGAACAATAATTCCACTTGAGCAGCCAACAACGGACATTAAGCGGCGGACAAAAATAAAAAAAAGGCCAAGGGAAAATGTGGAAAATTTTCTGCGAAAAGGATATTATATATTTTTTTGCCTCAACCCCTGGGTTATTCCTCGCCTGTTTGAGTTGTAAATATTATGAAAAATAACGCTGGGGCTAAAGTGGAAAATATAATTGTTAATAAATTCAGTGCAACAAAAAGGGAGATATAAGCCAAAAGGCAAGCGAGCACTCGGGCCATCGCGGCGTATACGTAATATTTTACGTAAAAAGAAATAAAGGATAAATACACAGACAGTTCACAGACTCCCCCCGCTGTGACAATAATCAAAGTGCTGTGTATATGTAAATATTTTAATTAAATTTTTATGCCACCAGAGACAACGTAAACTCTACGCGGATATAAGGATAGTTCTTCGGCAGGGGGTTGTTAAGGGAGTTTTCCACTTACGTTCTCGTGCTTGAAAAAGCAAAGCATTTTCAGTTCGCGAAAAACGCGCTTCGATGAGACCAACGATTGGAACACATTTGGCAGCTTCTTCAAGGCCACGCGTCGTCCATCCCGAGGATCTGTGACGGCCCTGGAAATTAAAAAACAACATTTTTAATTAGGTTTATATGCATTGGGAAAACATTCAAAATGTTATGGATTTATATCAGAGTGGTCAAAAAATCAACAGAGTTTTTATACCCCTTAAAAATGTATCTTAAAGTGAGTAATTCCATTTTTTGGGTACCGAATTCCTTAGATTATTATAAAAGTTACTACTCTAATACAAAAATCAATTACTTTCTTGACTATATAAATATTTGTATTCCAATTTTTTTTACATTTTAAAGAGTTTTAAAGCCTCTAGCAAATAAGTTATAGTTATACAAAATATAAACAATATTTTCACTTCTTCCTTCTACATTTCTATAAATCACTTTCATTATCTACAATCTTAAAGCCATCGTATTTTTGTCTAAGTCAAATGTAATTACATTTTTCTGACTAAATTCTCTGTACACCTTCTCAATCTTATTGAAGAGAATATTTCCTTCTGCGCAGTGCTAATCTTTAAGTTCTCATTCACCGCTCAAGTGTCGCATTATAAACGGAGCCGATTTTCCATATTCCTGGGAATGAGAATGTCGCTTGATATTCTCATTCTCTGCGACAGACAAAGCCCAGTCAAAATCAGACAGACTGAGACTGCAAACAAACATTCGATGGAGTTTAAAAGTTCGTTCAACTTTTCGCCTTGGCCAAATGACAATGCCAGCGTTATTTTCCTTTTGTTTTTGCACAACCCCCTACTCTTTTTCTCTTTCCCCTGGAAAAATCGCTTTTCCATTCAGGCCTACAAACTGGCGCCTAGAAGTAGGCAAATTCCTATTGTCTCGCAATTGATAAACAACAAGCACGGCGAGGAGGCATAGACACAAAATTAGCAAATACAAAACACACACACAAAAAAGGTCAAACAAGAGACGTGGCGGGTTTGGGTCTGGTCCTGTGCTCGGTTTTCCTTTGGTTTTTGGTTCATTTTGGGCTAAGGAGAAAATTAAGGAGCTGTCGCAGTCGCCGTCGAACACCGACGACACTGAGGCGTCGGGCCAGCTCATGGGGAACTTTTATGATGCCATTGGCCATGGCTGTGTGTGTTAGTCAGCGTCCTGTTTTGTCTGGGACACAAGTCCTTGTCGTCTGTCTGCCCGAAGCCCTCATTCCCTTTGGTACAGAGGGAGAAATATTTACAAGAGTTGGTCATCAAATATAGTTTATATTGAATTGGGGTTTGGCAAACAACTTGTATTGAATTAAATGGAATTATATTGATTAGCAATTGATTAGCGTTTCGAAACAATACCTTACTGTTTATTGTAACAAAAAAAATAAAACTTCTAAGTAACCCGGGAAAGTGCACAAGATAAGTTGCAGGAAAAATGTTGGGCAACACACTTTGATAACTAATTTTTTAAAGACAAAAGTAAATAGAATAAAAATCATAAACATATATGACCCAATTCCTTTCGCTTTATATTTAATTTATAAAGTATATATAAAAAAACTAGAAAAGAAACCAAGCGGAATGCACAAGAAAATGTTGCTAAATAAATACAGCTAGGTACATGTTGTCAAACCCCAATTATTCAACAATGAAACATTATCTAAACCTAAACTAATACAAGCTGACTGTCTAAGCTCTAAAATATGTAAAGAATCGAGATATTTTTATGATTGTAAAGGCGAAAATTTATTATTATTTCTAACAAAAACTTACTTGCTGAATTTAAAAAACTCCCTTCCCTAACTTTAACTAATATGTATTACACATTTTTATAGATTTTTATGCTAGAAAATAATATATTTTTTCATGATGACAAATATTGCAAATATATTTTTATTAATTAAAGTCAAGACAGACATGTATATGTTTATGTGGTTTCTTTGCGTGTTAATTTTTCTCCCATTTTTCGCACTTTTCCAGGCCTTTAGCCCTGCCCAGTCTGTACAGAGAAATTATATATATTTTCCGTTATGGTCTTTGCTTTATTTTGGTGTCCCAAAAACTGCGCAGCATCATTGCTTGCCTTCACTGTAACCAAGAAAAATTCCCTTTTCTCTCCCCCATTTGTTGGGGAATCTGCTTGTGCCATGTGATAAGTTGAGGGCCGTAAATCTTTTGGCCCTGTTAGTTGGCCGACGACAGTTAAGCGTTCAAAATTATGGCAAATTCGTTGCAGATTGAATTGGTTTGTGTAAGTCAGCGTGTGTGTGTGCCTGTGTGTTTCTCTGATTGGATGAGTCAGCATCCCATTTGAGTGTAGCATACATTGGGGCGTTTTTTGCACACAGGCAGAAAGCTATTTGCATGTCTGAGTCTGTGGAAATGTGGAAATGAACGAAAATCGTTGTCGTCTAGGCACAATGTCAGCCAGAAGTGTTAATGATAATGAGCAACGAAACGATTATGCTAAAATGCCAAACAAAACAACGAGAAAACAGAAAAATAAAGCCAGACAAATGGCAGACTCGGAATGAATAAGGGAATAATGACGCGTAGCGACAAAATGCTTGTTATGCAAAAGCTACATTTTGATATGTGAGTGAGTGATAAAAGCATGTTCAGAAAAGGGAAATATAAATCAAAACAAATGCATTGAAACTGATTGATTTCAATGCATAAAACAAACAATCATTGAAGGAAAAACTGTCAAGTATTCAATTGTTATTCTATGGGGCATTCTTTAAAAATAATATTACATTCACTGATACTAAAGGAAGTTATAATTTCACATTGTGATTTTTATTTATTGTCTAAAATACAAATAAAAACTATAAAAATGGAAGTAAGTAGTTAGTTGAGCCTTACCGACTGGGAGATACCCAGTAATCAAGTCTGGCTCTTCTTTTTTCCATTATGCTCAATTTTTTTTGAAAAAATTACATTACGCTTGGCGAAAGGCAGAAGGAAATGTTAACAAATAAAGACTCATGTGGCAGACGGAAATGTTGCTAGCAGCATGTTGAGCAACACCAATTGGTACTGCTTTACATATTTTGCAGAAGTTGAACATATAAATTTATATTATTTTCTAAATTTCGATGTTTCATATTATATTTTCAGAAAACCATCACAAATTTGCTGTTGTATAAATTTACTTTAAAATGAAACCATAATATAGGATCAGGATAAGCTCATCTGGTAAGGATTAATTACGTTAAAATGTTTAATTTCATAATTGCTTTCTAAATTGCTATAGGAAATAACAGACTATTGTAAATCCTGAAATTCTTTACTAAATCTTTTCCTGGCATAGTTCCCTAATTGACCCGACGCACGATGGCATCCACATTTAGATAAAGTCACACCCATTTAATATTTCATGGTCATCTATCAAAGTCTCTCTGAATGATCGGAAAATCAAGAATTCACTTTGTTTGCGTTGAATTGGGTTAAAATCAAAAATTGTTTACGGCTGGAGCCACAGAAAGCGAACAGATAAGACCACAAAAAAGAGAGAAAAAAAGAAGAAAAACATGGACAAATAAGTCGGATGCTGCGGAATGATAAAAGGCGGCAGACAGAGAGGGCTATAGCTAGGCTAAACAGAGAGGGCTGGAGCTAGGCTAGACAGAGATCGCATGACGATGATGGATGACAAAATGCAGGCACGTCCGTCCGTCCATTGTAGAGGAGCCCAGAGTGTGTGTGCGGTGTGTGTGTGTCCCCGCTGGCCATCCCTTTTGATTTGGCCCCACCCCAAAACGAATTTTCCCCATACCGATACCATTTTTCCTTTAACATCATTGCTGCTGCAATTTTTGATGTTGCTTCTTCGCTGCTACGTTTCAATGCCAGTTAATGGGAAATCATTTATCATGTGCGTGTCTTCTGGGCCAGCGTAAAAGGAGAAGATATATTTATATATATATAGTGTATATATAGTGTATTCGAGGCGAAACAAAAAGTGCCAGAACTAAATGATAATTACCCGAGACATTGCACAGAAACGAGACCTAAACGCATCGCATCGAGGGATCAATAATTTATCATCAACTCTGACCCGAAAACTCGCTCTGACCGTCCTTCAATTTGCTGCGGCCTCTTCATTCTACTTGAAAATTTGTTATAGTTTTCCCCCCGTCCCCCAATATCTGATTGATCGGAACCAACGGAATCGAATGGAAAAAGGAAAACCATCCTCAATCTCCAGGTGCTGTCTCTGTGTGCGCATTTCGTGTTCAAGTGCTTGGAATCGAATCGCATCAGAGGAAGGGGTTATGGAAAAGGCACACTGCGGGCGGGGAAAATCCTGGCTGGCTGGCTGGCTGGCTGGGAAAGCGTCGGAAGCGCCAAAGGGTGGAAAAACTTGAAATTGCCATTTCAATGCTCACAAAGTTCGCTCGTCGCATTCTTATTTTATTTCTGTGCCATCTTCCTTTTCCGCTCTTTTTTGGAAGATGTTCTGCGGCAAACAAATTTCAAATATCCTTTCGATTGACTCTCGGCCAGTTTGGAGATGTCCTGACGGAAACAGATTTCTAGGTAGGGTATGTAGGATATATTTTTTTTACTAGAATTTTTTGTTTCTTTAAATCCGGTTTTTATGAATTTTATAGAATTGCAAGAAAGATAAATATCTTATGGATGCAGAAGTTTATATACCCGGAAAGTTTGCAACTGAAATATAGGATCTTATCGGAGACCGATTAAAAGCTTAAAACATTCAGATTTTTTGAATCGATATTTATCGATATTTCTATATGACAATTTTTTCCATAAATTAAAATTTAAAAAATGCATAACTAAGCCAAAAAATCATTAATTTTAATTCGGACAGCGTTTCTATGTTAGTTTTTAGTGTGTTAATAAATCTGCATACTCAATTTTTAATTTAAAAATAATAAAATTTTTGACAATTTTTGAAAACTTTAATGATGTAACCCCTTATCAAATTTTGAAATTTCAAAAAAATTTCGAAAATGTATTTCTTGACAGAACATGGCTAGATCGACTCGGCTGTTGATGCTGATCAAGAATATATATGATTTATGGGGTCGGAAATGACTCCTTCATTACGTTTTAATCATCTGATGTTATTAATATGAATCTCTTGGGAATATTTATAATAACATTATATTTTCTAATCAAACTAATATTTCATATTTTTTCTAAGGTAGTATTTGAAATTCGATCATATTTAGTTCTACATTATCTCACTGTACATTCCTTTTGGATTCCTTAAGCAGCTTAAGCCGACAAAAAAACAAACTTTTCAATGACTTTTTGGGACTCGGACGGACCTCGCCTGCGGGTCACATCTGCCTTAACTTTACATTATTATTTCATTCCCTTTTCATTTTGTTGCATTCTTTTATGTGTATAAATGTATATGCTCGTATATATTACACAAATTGATGTTTTGAACCCCTGTTTTCCTCGGAGGCAGCCTGTCAGTATATATCTCTCTCGGTATCGTTATATCCCAAGCTTGCATAATTTCATTTTTGATTTCTTCTGACACTTTGCACATGCTTTTTGAATAACTCATCACCTTGTGCACTCATCATCAAAAAACATTCTTTATTCCCGGCTCAGCCCAGCCACTCCTCCCTGGGTCTTCGTCTCCAACTCCAACTCCATCTGCAGCTCCATCCTCCGCCCAGAAAAGCTGATCCATCCAAGTGAGCATTTGTGCCTTTGGGCCTTTAGCTTCCTGCATCGTCGTCTGACTGCCTTTTTCGCCTCCTTCCAGAATCGTTCGTTCATTGAACCCTCAGCCTCACTCTTCCTCTGGTATTTTTAGCGTATTTACTGAATTTTTAAGCGAGTTTTATTACACTTTTTTTTAACGTACAAAATCGCTTTGCTAGCTCACATTATTTCACCATTTAAGTCCTCAATTACTAATTGCAGTTTTGCCATAATTATAGCCTCATTATAAATGCTCTGTGTCAGCCGATGAGGAGGGGGCTGGTGGTGGTGTTGGCATTTCGCATTTGGCCTGCGTGTAAATTACTAATTCCTGCCGTAGTCCTGACACCGCTTTGATTGTCCCTGTCACTCACGCGCCAGGTACATTTGTCTATCTCTGTCCGGCAGGCATGGAGAGCTCCTTGTTTGGCCTGCGATGTGCTGAGCCAGCCAATTGTTGTCCTGACGTTGGCATTTCTCAGTCAGTGTCCATTATTTCGGTCGGTCACCGGCAGAGAATAGAGTATAGAGGTTAACAGAAGTGCAAAATCATGCGGGCAGAACAGGTCACAAAAGTATTTAAATTATTTATTTTTCAAATAAATAAATTATAAATACATTATTTGAGTTATTTACAAGTGTCAGCTTGTTAAAAGTTGTATAGCTTTGCTTAGACATTTCTTAGTCTTTAAAGCTTTATGCAACTTAGAGTCTCCAGCTAGCAGATCTAGAGTGTACTCTTTGTAGTACAATATTGGTGCCTTAAAGTGCCTTTTTTACTGTTTGATGTACACTAAACAAAGCATATTTTATCTATTTGAGAGTGTTTTGCGTTTAAATGAGAACTTTACAATTTAAATTGAAAATGTAATTTAAAGTTTAAATATTGTTCTTAATCCCAAATCATTTTCTGCACTTTAGTCGCCTGGCTCGCCTGCACATATGAGTCATGTTCTGGGCCAAGTTTTCCCCTGATGCCACTAAGAGCAACTAATTCGCATGTTTCAACCATTTCACACTGTTGTTATAATTATGGCAATGTATGCCAATAGCAGCAGGGAATTCTAATGCCTATATACGCACATTCCTGAATTTCTATTTTGTTGCGGAATACGCAACATTAATTGCAACATTTTCGCTGTTGTTAATTGACTAATAACTTTTGGGGGAGGTGTATTTCTCTAGGGGAATGGGGACAGAAAGTGGAAGGAAACAGGAAAAAGAGTTTGGAGGAAAAACTGGCAAACACTAGCTAAAGCAATTAGATTAAATTGAATTTGATTATATAAATATATATATTGAAGCAACATATGCACCAGGAATGGCTTTAAAAACTCAATTTTGAATTAGTTTAGCTTAGTGGGAATATTTACAGTGAGGAGTCTTTAAGAAGAACTAGAAATACCAAAATAAAGGTATATATTTATTTTTATTAATAATTATTTGTATTTTTTGTTTGTATGATGTTGTAACATCTTTGGAATAAATAAATCGTTGGGGATTTCAAATCATTTAATGAGATGTCTAAAAGTAGGCAACAAAATGTTTTTTATTTTATAGGACTCTCAAGGACTTAAATTTTGAAGTTAAAACATTTAAGATCCTATTAATCCCATTGGTGTTATTAAAATCGCTCTTAAACATATATTCCAAGCCAGAATGTCTTCTTAGGAGCAACTTGCACTGTATTTGGCGGTATGGAAAGCTTGGGAAAAACCCAATCTCCGCTTTCCCGCACTCCCCACTCTCTCCCCATCGTCGTCGTCGTCTGTGTCCCTTTCTCCCACACTCTTCTCTATTCCCATTTGGTCGTCGTCTGCTTCAATTTATGCGCGTAATCAATTTTACAAATGGCCTGCAGGCCAAGGCAGGTGGTAGTAGGCGTGGCATTTTCCGGCACGAGAACGAGAGAGCGAGAGATATAAATTTATGCAATTTAGAATTTTCCAAGGGTGGGAAATCTGCCAGTATATACATATGTATGTGCGTGTATGCTGGAGTGCAGTCAATGACTTTTACAGCCGAACGAAGCTGAAATCAATTAAAATCCATTTTGATTGCATACTTCCCCCTTGAACCCGCCCACTAAACATAATTCCACTTTGGATTCCTATAAAAAAAAAAAGAAAATTCCAAAGAAAAACAGACGGCGGAAACTCGACGTTCGCACTTAAGTAGACTATGAAAAATGTGGACACATTAAAAATGTTCAAGGATTTGTCGGCGAAGCTAAAGCAAAACAATAGAGTCATTGTCAATGTCGTTAGCTCGCTGCCGCTTTCCTCTTTGTTGGCTTTTCAGAGTTCTTGGCCATATTTCACTTTAATGCCAAAGAAACTGCTGCTGCTCCTTTGGATTTTCGGGGCCTACAACAGGGGGGAGGCGGAATGAAAAATGACAACAGCCGAGCGCCAAATTGCCAAAGACATTAAATGAAATATTTACGTACATACGCGGAAAGAGTGATGTACCCAAGGGTGGGATGAAAAGGAGGAGAAGGGCATTTGGGCGCCTGTCATAATTTCATAATTTTTGTGTAATTGTTTCGCGAAAAGTGAAATTCTTGACATAGATTTATGCCTCTATTCTATTTGAGAAATGACACAAGCCCAGGAATCTGACCTAATTGATGAAGCATATTATATAAAAACGTTTTGTACTTAATTACTACTTATCCTGGCATACAGATTTTATGTTTCTAGATCTCTGCGACTTGTACTTGAATATGGCTTACCTAGAAAGAAAAGAGAATATATATTTAATCATTAGTTATTTTGCTTCTTTGGAAGGTAACTTATATTTATTAGGAATTAAAATAAAGCATTTTCCTTTTAAATGTTCTAAATTTAGATAGATTTTAGATAGTTCGTATTCCTTTCTGGAATATTTTCCATTGAAAACATGTTTTCCTTTTAGCTACCAACTTCTTCATAATTATTCAGCAATTTATTAAGGTGAATTTGAACAATAGTGACCAACCTTTGGCCCCCCTTTGAATAATTTACTTTTTTGTAAAAACTTTAGGGCCACTTTCCCGGTACTTTCCCGGAGGTCACGGCAATGTCGCCAAATTTCCAAATAAAGTAAGCCCAAAGTTGTCGCAACCAATTATGTAAAAATCTGATGGAAATTTAAATTTCATGCTGGCGCTTTTCCATAGTGGGAGATGGGGGATTTCCTTTCCTTCACCCAGATTGATTATGACACTTTCGCCAGGCCAGGAAAAGCCCAAAACTCAAACCCGCCTTAAAAATCCAGCTGCTGACGCAAATGCGCCTCAACATATGCAGCAAAGAGGGACTTTATGTAATGGAAAATTACCAGAGAAAACCCAGGCCAGGCCAGGAAAAGCAAAAAACAGAACCAAATCGGCGCCAGATAGGAGAAACAAGTTTGCATTTGACACATGGCAAAAAATAATAATAAAGAGAACAAAAAAAACAAGAGAGAAAATGAAACCCAAATAACCAGAAAACAAAAAACTTTCGTTGCCACCCTCGGCGGGTGGGTGGATACAAAAATAATGATGATGACGACGACGATGATGTGCCCTTGAAAGCCTTCGCAGCAGCCAAAAATTCTGGACAAGAGCGCGCGTGTGGGCGGCCAGGCAGCAAAATCATTTCATTTCATTTCGTTACGTTACGTTACGTTTTTGTTCGGCTGCGGATGCGGATTTGTCCGCAAACAATGGCAGAGCGATGCGGCACAGGTCCTGCGGTGTTGGCCAAAAATAGCCAAAGGACAAAGCACTGATGCCAACAGTGGAGGCCCCACCGCCCACCGCCAACCTACATATATATATTCTGGGCTGATTAGGCTGCTAATGGGTAACAAAGGGATATTACACAGGATCCAAGGGGTTTTACAACAGATACAACAGATAAGTTGTTAACAAATATAGTAAAAGCATTAAAAATAGCAATAGAAGTGACTTTAATTAATTAATTATACATGATTTATATATAGATTCTCTTTTATTTCTAGTTAAGATCCTATTTTCTGTTTTCATTTAGGGATTTCAGCTAAATTTCTCTGAAACGAAGGGATATTACACAGGATCCAAGGGGTTTTACAACAGTTACAACAGATAAGTTGTTAACAAATATAGTAAAAGCCTTAAATATAGCAAGGGAAGTGATTTTAATTAATTAGTTACATATGATTTATAAATAGGATATTTTTTATTTATAGTTTTGATCCTGTTTTTTGTTTTTTTCTTTAAGAATTAGAGATCAATTTCCCTTACACACGAAGCAGTTTAGGGTTCCAGTTTCACTTCAGTACTTTATAATTAATTGTCCTTTACTAATTTTCCCTCAATATAAAGCTATTTAAACCTATTTATATATTTTGTCTTGTAAAAATACAACTTTCTAGGATACATCTTATGTCTTATATTATTTCAGCCTAATTTATTCCCTTTTCTTTTGTTGTCGCTCTATACTTAAGACCGTCATCAGCATTTCTTATGGATTTTTCACCCCGAAAAACCCACAACCCCACGGCAATTTTGCATGCTCGAGCGATTTCTTGTTGTGCTTCGCATGTTTAATTTAGTCGCTTCTCTGTTTCACCAAAATGTCTCTCTCATTCTCTATCTCTCTGTCTCTCTCATTCTCTATGTCTCTGTCCTACTCTTTCTCCATCTACCTTTCTCTCTCCATTCCAAGCACAGCTTCTCGACTCCTTAAAAAACATTTACATGTTTTGGGTTATTGGCCGCGGGGCCGAAAGGCCGAAAAGGATAGGAGTCCTGCGCCGTCCATTTGGACGTTGGTCCTGACTGGGCGCAGTCCTCGGGCGCTTTGGGTTACTTTTAAATTAATTATGCGCTTAATTGTCTAATTATTGCGCAGCAACAACATGGAAGGAAAGGTTAAATAAAAAAAAGGAAGTGAAATACTGGACTAAAGCTGTGGAAATAGTTTGCTCCGGTTGCTCATATTGTTCATTTTGGTGAATTTAAGCATAGGGTTTGAGTTTAACAAATTACCCAAAGAAAAGCTTAAGATATATTTAGAAAGGATATTTGGAAAGCGTAATAGCCAGCACCTCCCATACATATATTTATAACTCCACCAAATCCCTTAAGGACTTTGTCCTCGCTCAACGCATCGATCAAGGAAAATGTACTGGAATAAGACAAGACTCTTGTTGTTTATGCCATCATTCCGGGCTATTTATATTTTACACCTGGCTGAGCTTTTAAGCCAATTCATTTGGCGCTTTCCACCCTTCTCGGCCTTATTTTTACATTTTTATTTCATTTTCCGCTCATATTTTTTGTTGGCTTTCTAGCAACACGCATGAGAGAAATTTGGCCAAAAAGATTTGCCAAAGAAAAGTTCAAGGTAACAAGAGCGCCCCACCCCCTTTCTCTCTTTCTCTTATTCCTCTTCAGGTGGAAAGGGTGGAAAAGCGTATGAATTTCCCTTGTGCATTTATAGGGCTACCGCCTGCTCGCTCATTAAAAAGGGGTGCACACAAAATGTAATAAAAAGATGAAAAATAATAGAAAAGAATTCTTCTTGCGGCGTCTGTGAATAATTTGTTAAAATTAAGCCCTGCCCAAGGGCGTTGGCCAACACCCTCTAATGATATATCCGCTGCACCGGAGGACGCGGAGAGTGAGCCTTGCCGTGGGTGACATAAAAATATTATAAATGTAAATGGCGAACGTTGTCGTCTCCGTTGTCGAGCACATTTCTCATGCGGAGAGAACGAAAACAAAGAGTCCTTTCAAGGATGCGGGAGTTAGACCTACTCGTGTGTGTGTGTGTGTGCGGGTGTGTGTAGTTACTCCAAGGCTGGCAGACAAAGCGTCGTCGTGCGATAAAAAATTGCACGTAAGGGGAAACTTTGCTTATGCAAAACGAGCCCCAAATAGATTATGTACTTAAAAGCGGTGGGGAAATTCAAATGGTTACTTTTAGAAATATGTTCATATCAGATCAGTCAAGAAATGTTTGATATATATTTGAATAAAAAACAGAAAAAAAAACTAAATTAGGGAGTCAAGTTTCAAGTCATAAGACATTAGAATTAACAGATTTATATGCCAAAATTTTAGAGAAAGTTTATTGCCTTTGTAAATTCACACTTCCTTTACATGTAGCAATTATTTAAATTATTAAATTATTAAAAAATATACATTTTACTTCCTGATTCGAGGATCAAATTAGCTTTGATTTCTATTAAATGCTAGGATATAATTTCGAAATATTTATTGTTAGGAGCTCTACTGTTATCAAAAAGTTTCCAGTACAAAACGTTATAAACTAAATGTTGTGCTACTTTTGCTAGAATTTACTTGGAAATTTATATGATTACATTTCTTGTAACAAAATACAATTTCCCCGCTAAAATCAACATTTCATACCCTATCAAAACTCGGCACAAATTCAATATTCCCTTTGACTTTTCGGTTTACTTTTTTCATTCCTCCCTTTTTGGTTCCATCAAGAGAACAAACAAAGAAAGTATAGCCGACTTTTGCGCGTCATGTTGTGTGTGCGCGTGTGTCGGGTGTGCCTGCGTGTGTTTCAGGTGAAGCGTGTATGTGTGTGCGAGTGTGTGTGTGTTATAAGCATGACAAGCTGTCATTGTTTTTTATGCCACGTCCTCGTTTCTCTGCCACCCATCCACTCCCCTCCCCTTTCTCCTGCTCATGGCTTTATTCCTCTCAACAAGTTGCTCATACGCCACGTTGTACTAATAAGTTAATAGCTCCTCTCGCGCAGCGCTTTTCCCCTTTTCCCCATTTTATACTTTTTCCTTTTGCCCCAGCAGTAGTCACTTTCTCTGCTCCTGACAAATTGGAAAAAAGCCCCGAAATAAAATAGGATTTTGTACGTGTCAGAGAAAGTTATAACAATGGGAAAGGTTCAAGTGAGTAACAAAATATATGGCATGAAATTGCTGAAGTCATGGAAAGTGCCAGGGGGTGCGGTGCGGGGAGACGCTGGTGGGAGGGTTTTCCCCTGGAAAAACGGGGCCAAGATGGCTGGGTTATAATCTAAAGACCGGCAACCGACAGCTCAAGGTCCCAGGTCCCCTTTTGTTCGGCTCTCCCTCTCCCTGTGGCATCTTGGGCCCCTAATCCAACCCTATCATTGATGGGCGACGCTCTAATAAATTTCAATACTCGAGGCGCAAACAATGCCACAACGATTTGAATGAAGTTGCCACTTTATCGTGAGGCGCACACATAAGAATATATATAATATGGCGATTGCAAAGGCATTATCCTAGTAGGGATAGCGAAAAAGGAAGAGGAAAAGCCCCTCCGAGAACCTCCTCCGGTCTGAGAGGCTGCTGTTCGCTGTTGATAAGCCACGTTATGCCACGATTTATCCTTTATCTTCTAGCTTGAGGTAGGTTTCGGTCCACAAGAGGAAAGGATTACATAACACGCTCCCTCTCTCATCTGCTATCAATAATTTATGAAACACTTTTCATATTTATGACAGCCACGCGTGCAAATGCGAATATTTATAAAGGAAAATATATATTACGTCGAAAAATTAGCAAATATCCTTACTTACTCCTTTCTGTTCTATCTTCCTAAAACTAATTCATCAATTTATCAGGGCCCTGCTTTAACGCATTAGAAGCAAGGACACGCCTCGGCTCGGAATTTATTGTAAATTTAACACACTCACAGTGCTGTCATGATGGACAAATGATGACCATTTAATGATAATCGCCCGAGATAATGATGTCCTTGCTTTGAAAAAGAGCAAGTAATGCCAAAATCAACTAAAAGCGGGTAAGCACATCCAGGACATCAAGTTGGGCCAGCAAAAGAAAATGAAAATGTTTGCCTATTAAATATGCATGGGACAAACTCAGATTTTCTTTTTCAGTTCCAGCATTTGATTATTTTTGATTAGCCTTTTTTTCTGTTGCTTTATTTGTTTGTATAATAATATATTTGCACAACAATTTTTGTGAATTTTTTAGGTTTAATAAAATTAGCATAATCATATGAAAAAGCAATTCATTTTTTTTTAGAGATAAATTTAGAATTTCCCTATGGAAAAACTTTATTCAAATCGCCAGCAATCCAATTAACATTGGTTTAGTAGAACGAATGCACTTTTAAATTATTTAAATGAATCGAATATAAATAAATAAATATATTCAACTTTTTTTTTGCAATTACTATTATAGAATAATTAACAAATCAAATCGGAAAACTAGTTATAACAAAATTAGACGTACGTGACCCAGCCTTTGAATAATTTGAATTTATTTGGAAAACTTTCACGCTTTCCAACCACTTCCTACCCTCACCCTGGGTTTCTGCTTTTTTGGAAACGCTTTTCCTGTAAACTGACCCATTATTTTTCCATCGCACTCCACCCATTAACCCCTAACTGACCTTATTACACTTATTTGTTAGTCTAAAAATATGTACATATTTTTTCACATTTCCCATTGCGGCTGATGGCATTTATTCTGGCACGCGATGTCAATTAGCATTCCCAGTTGAAATATCGCTGATACGCGGAAAACAAAGTAAGAAAAATGTCGGTGTGAACGCCTGAGTAGGAATTTTGTATGAAAATCTTTGTTTTTTCCACCATATCATGTGGGAAATATTTTCTATTTACTTTTGCATATTGCATTTGGCATTTTCCAGTGCTGTTGTTGTGCCCACCACCTGCATGAAATGTCCAAAAGTCGGAAAATTTACGCGCCTGTTAATTGACAAAGGCTTGTGGGTTGCATTGCACAAAAGCTACATTTTCGATGTTGGGCGCCAGTGGGACTACTGTGCGTATGCGTAATATGAGATACATGCCGGGAAATGGGAACAGGAGCGATAGACCACAAATCTCAAATGTCAAATGGCTTGAGTGACATTTGTATTGATTAGTAAATGCGATTAATCATGGCTTTCGTGGATGTGTGTGTGTGATTTTTATTTATGTGTGTTGCACGTGAAATGGGTGTAACAAGGGGGCATACAATATATGCAAGTTGAATAAGAGACAAAAAAAAATCTAGGACACAAAATAAAAGTTATTTTGTATATATTTTTACTTGAAATATTAAGTTAATAAGTTTGTAAAAAATATATAGTATATTTCGCTCACATAAAAACGTTTTTCTTTTAAGCTTGCGCTTATAATTCTCAACTATTTATTCTGAACTTTAAACCAATTAAAAATAAAGATTTTTTTGCATTAAAGCTAGCATTTTAGTTGTATTTATTTGTGGTTCTTGCTGCAATGCTGCTTTATTTCACCAAAAACCATATTTATGTATAAAATTACAAAAGATTAATCTTCCCCAATATTGGTTTTCCTAAAAATTCCCCGAACTCGGCCACACATCTGTTGTTGTGTTTGGTGCATTAATCAAGCAAATGTTTTCATCAAAAACCGCATAAGGCCAATTTGCCTTCGGGACATTAAATTAACTGGACCGCCTGCTGTTGTTTCTGCTTCTCATTCTAGCATCTTGTGCTTCGACATTTTGATTATCACACGATAATGACGTCACAAGTGACCCATATTGAGACAAAAAAAAAGAAAGAAAAAATGCTTGAAAGACTAAAAAAATTCATTCCAATATTGAAAGTAAATGGCCAACAGCTGCTGCAAATAGTTAACTCACACAACAGCTGTCCGGGGGAGAGAAAGAGATGTGTATAGATAAGAGAGAGAGAGGGGACGATACAAAAACACGTTCGACACGTTCAGCAAAGCTGAGACTAAACGCAAGTTGTGACCTAAATACGCTCAAATAAATATTATTATGTAGGCACTACTTCGCCCCCTTCTCCTCCTTCTAACTCATCTTCAAAGCAATCTGTATTTGGCATATTTTTCCGGCTCTTGCATTTTCCCCACTAATTAGCCTGTAATTGAGCACTTTCCAAATGACGCAATAAATTTTGCTTTCCTTTTTTTGGATAATTAATTAGCTAATCATAAATGTAAGAAGAGACTTTAGCATAACTAATCAGTAGAGAGAGAGGGATTAAATAGAGATAAGGGTGATAATAAAGGGGGAAACAAAGAGAGAGGGAGAGAGGGAGAGATACAGAGAGATAGAGATAGACAGATAGCGATAGAAAGAGCGCGTGTGTTACACAAGAAAAGTGTCAAGTTCAGAAAAGCTCGCTTGTCTAATGCTCCATCAGCTGACTGAGCGCATTTCCTACTTATTTATAGATAAGCCAAACCACAAAAAGCAAAGCAAAAGCAAACAAAACTACGAAAATGAAATCAAAAGAAAACTAGCGATCTTATATCTCTCTCTCGCACTTGATATAGTTTTCGATTGTCTTCTGTTTCGGTTTAGCACGTGCGGCACCCATAAGGGGATGTAGCTCAGATGGTAGAGCGCTCGCTTAGCATGTGAGAGGTACGGGGATCGATGCCCCGCATCTCCAAGGGTTAACTTTTTTATAACTAATTATTTTTTTTACTATTTTTATACTCTTTTAGGGTATTTTAATTTTAGTTACAAGTTTTGTAAGTAATGCTTTTTTGGCTTAGTTATGCAGTTTTTAAATTTGTTTTGTCGAAAAAATTGTCATATAAAAAATAGATTCAAGGAAGTCGAATATTTTAAGCTTAGTTGTGATCGATTTCCAATACGGTCCTTAAATTCAATTGCAAACTGTAAGGGTACATAAAATTCAGCGTTCCGAAGTTGGTTTCCTTTCTTGTTCTAATTTAATTCTTTGGATATATTGTAAATAATTCTTTAAAACAATATCCTAATAAAAAAATATATAAATATTCCACTATCTATCATCTTAGACATTTTTAATGTCATACAATTAAAATCATAACTTTCCATTATTTATAGTCATAAAATCATTTGTTTATTAACTAAAAAATCTCAAACTCCTAATCTTCACAAATTCTTTTTAAAGAAGTATCCATTTATTTTCCCCGTTTTAATTTCTTTTAAAGCCTTTCTCCCCCATCATTATGTGCAGACAAATCCAAATTGTACTTTTCAGTGAAATCTGAAAAAAACCGCATTTCAGTTGAGGGTTCTCAGTTTTCCCAGCACTT
This sequence comes from Drosophila bunnanda, assembly GCA_035046265.1. Taxonomy (NCBI): domain Eukaryota; kingdom Metazoa; phylum Arthropoda; class Insecta; order Diptera; family Drosophilidae; genus Drosophila; species Drosophila bunnanda. The sequence goes on from JAWNOB010000075.1 coordinate 15,880,941, forward strand.
GAGTCAAGGACAAAAGACCTTAAAATGGACGCACTGCAGCATTAAAAATAAGAAAGAAAAGAACGAAAAAAAAAAGTATAAAATTGAACTGGGAAAAATGTAAAGATAAAAAGTGCTGGAAAAAGGCAACGGAAAAAGAGAAATCACGAATGCGTCATAAAAACTTTGCACATCAATGCGCCCAGCGAGGAAAAGGGCTGGGGCAAGGCAAAGGGGGCGTGGCAGGCATATAGATAGCGGACGCGGCCATCAGCAGCCACTTTTAAGCCAAGCATCTAGCCAACAAAGTCCTGGGCAAAAAAATAAAATATATTTAAAAAAGCTATATACAGCTAGAGCTAATTCAATAGCAATTGGTGATATTTTGGAATTATAAATATAAGATGCATAGAGTTTTATATTTTCCTTCTTGGCTATGGCTCAGCTAAGACAGAAAATGAATAATTGTAATAGAACATAAAATCTAGAGATTTTACATCAGAGTTTACAAAGATATAACTATATTAATTAAATCCTAATAGCTTTTAATAATTATATTGAAGAAGAATGATAACTTTGTTGATTTTCAAGTTAGTCAAATAAGGTTTAAACTATTAAAGTAACGTTGAGTATATATAAATATAAATATGAGAATAAAAAGTATGTTTTATAATGAAAATTATATGTTTTAATGAAAAGAATATTTAAAAATAAAAAGTACATATTTTTCCAATGAAAAGTATATGTTTTTTCTATAAAAAGTATATTCCTTTTCTTATTCAAAGAATTACTACAATCTTAACACCTCGAAATGTTTTCATTTATCTTCATTTCAAGAAGAGCTATTATTTTCACCGCATCTGTATTATAGTATGTTATGTAAATAAAAAAGAATTCGCTCCTGCTGTTTGGGCCAAGATGCGAAAGAAACCACTTGAAAATCCAGCAAAAAAAGTGAGCAATGAGAGGGAGGGGACACTGTGAAGTGGGTTGCGGCGGGGTTTGGGGCCTCCCAAAGGGTAACTGACCAAATGGTTTGGGTCAGGCCCAAACCTGGGAGAACGTTTTTATTGCAACGTGCAACAGAGAGCAGCACGGTCCCGGTTTCCGTCGCTATATATATGTGCGTGCTATATACCCGGCAGCCTCATTTGTTGATGGATTAGTCAAAGTGCAGCCACGGGGGGGAAATGGGGGGGCCAAAAAGGGTGGCTACGAAAAAAAACCGAGGAGGAGGAGGACCGGCAACGGCAGCAGCAGGAGCATTTCCTCATTTGCCTCTGGCAATGCAATTTTACTGCTGCAGTTCTGCGGCTCCTGCAGTGCACTTGCAATGTGCCAGCCAAGGAGAACGAACGAGCCGAGAGCTGCTGCCCGGCTGCCTGGCCACATTTTTGCTGCTCATTTTGGCATCATTAAAGCCTTCAGTTACCGCATTTTTCCTTCTGCCTCTTTGTCTCCTTTTGGCCAGCACGCACACAGCACACACACACACACACACAATTTTGATTGATGATTGAATGCAACAACGGCTCCAACATCTGATGAGCAACAGCTGCTTAATGATTGAGCGAAAGGCGCAAAGGAAGCGAGCTTAAAATTGTGAAGGAATCATCTTTGTGGAACTCTACTTGCGACTCATTATATACACGTTCACTTTTATAAACCACACAGTATTTGGTAGTAATCAAACTTTAAGCACAGCTGAGTCATTTGCCTAAAGGTTTTTGCACTAAAGTGACTCAAGCGAAAACAGTTGATAAAATACTGTGACAAATAACTATGATTACTAAAGCATTGAAATTGGGAATTTTCATTTTATATACTTTGTAGTATTAATATTAAAGTATACATTAAATAACTAACTATAAGCTAAGTAAATTTAGCTGACAAATAACTGATGACAATTACTGGAGCAGTCCTAATATTTAACAACATCATCATTTTAAATCTTCCAAGAAAAAATATATTTTAATTCACATTAAATTCATACTCCGAACTTTTGTTTTATAGGTATTTCATTATTATTCTCATCCGTTGCCGTTGGGCTTGTTTTGATGTAATTTTTGTGGAGAAAATATTTTGATTATTATATATATATGAGCTTGAAGTGAATTTCATTGTTGTTAGCAAGTCTTTGACCCAAAGGCATTTTCTTATTTGCAGAGGCAGCACAAATATTTGAATATTTTATTTAGCAAAGTGCATTTTACTTACACTCAACGTAAATTAAATGAAATGTATATGGAAATATTTTATTTAAATTAAACATTGGTCTTTGATTTATTTATTGTTTGTACAAGCTACGACTTTTGTTTGTTTTAAAAGGATGTTCACTTTAAAAATGGCTTTGATTTGTTGTGCTTTCTTTAAATATTACTCATACGCACTGTGGCAGCATTTAAAGTCATCTATTTATGGCCCCCGCAGCTCTTTTTGAAATTGAATTCCCCATCGGGGATTTATCCTTTCTGACATTTATAGCTGACATTAATTACTTTGGCTGACTGCTTGGCTTAACGCGTATTTATTTCAATTTCTCTTTGGCAATTTCCCTACATTTGACATGCAATTTGAATGCATATTTAATGTTAATTCGTACTTGATTATTTATATTTTTTATTTAACTTTAAATGAACAGGTTTCTGCATTTAATTTGTGAACTGCATCGAAGTTTGAATACTTGTGTGTGTTGAAAATTGTTGTGTGTTTTTCTTTGTTTCTGGTTTTTCTTTAACAATTTTGTTTTCAGTATTTTAACAACTAAATTGTTGCCTTTTCTGGTTGTTGTTGCTCTTGTTTGGCAACAGAAAAAATATGGTAATCGGTTCGGTCTGAAAGCAATTTGGCAACTGCATTTCTCATAGCAACGCAGTTGCTGACGACTCACAAGCGATTTAAATATTTAATTAAAACATCTTTCAGAGGCGAGTGGGTTCCTCGGGCCTGTGAACAAAATCTGGATTAGCATATGTTTCCAGCAAACATTTTGTTCGACAAATGTTTTCCATATCTACCCACCGAAAGCCCGGCTTGATTAATCACCCCTTTTGGGTGTGATATGGGTCTGCGTCTGAGTCAGCTCGACTTGCACAGCTGACGCAATATTATTACCGCATTCAAATTGGCCTTTTCAAGCGGTTCAAAGTTGAGCTCGAAGATTTTAGATTAAGCTGCAGTAAAGTTCAGGAAACTTGAATTACATTTCCTTCTCAGAAAATATTTAAATTCGATATCATTAATAAGCTAGAAAAGACAGCATGAGATTTTCCTGTTTCTCACATAAATTCCAATCAAAACTGGCTGCTGGCTGTCCTCTTCAGAAATTCAATGAGCTCATCGAGGAGGCGCCTCGATAATTTATCAGTAAATCAATAATGCCAAATTCGAAATAAACTTGCTCTGTTATCTCCCTTAGCCATTTAAGTGTCATTAATTTTAGCCAAACTTTTTGTTGTCGTTTTAATCTCTGCAGAAACTAATGCGTGTGTAAAAAAATGGATGTATGGATAGATATACATATATAGATAGATACATAGATAGATAGCTGTATAGATACATAGATATATAGATAGATAGACTATGAAGATGTGTAGGGGACAGTTGAATATTTTCCCACAGCAAAAAACTGGAAAATAATGTGACAAAATCTGCAAAAAAGAGGAAGAGGCAATCGGCTGGCACAAAACATGTTTAAAAATGCATAAATTAAGGAGGAGGGGCAAAAAAAAAAAAAATAAAACAATGAAAAAGCGGCAGCAAAGCCAAATGCAAATCAGCTTTGAGGCCAAAAGCGAAAAAAGGAGGGCAGCATTGGGAGCTGGTGGGCGTGTTAATTACACACTGTGGGACACAGTGGTGCCAAAAAGAATTCGCACAAGGGAATTGCTTACGTAGAAACAATTTGCAGAAATGAAACTACAAATTGTAGAAAATATACCAGAAACACAAGGTTTTATATAATTAATTTAAGGCAGTTTGAGGCTTAATTTAAAAAGTTTGCGAATAAAATCTCGATCGACTAAACTGCGACCGAGATAGAGATATGAGCTTGCAATTTTAATGTCAAATAACTCCTATGTTTAGTTTCTAATTGTATAAAAAAATTTGTTTCCTTAAACTTGAAGTTTTTAATCAAATTTAAGCACCCTATAACTAAATTAATTAAAAAGTCACAAGAAATTATTGTAAAATGCTGTAAACGTATTTAATAATACTTAAAACCATTTAATCTAATTAGTTTTAAACCTATAAAAGATACTTGATGAAACATAATTCTTTAAAGTTAAAAAATAAAATCATTAAATCGATGAATGGATTTTAAAAGTCCTGTAAATAAACTTGTAAAGCCTTGTTCTAGTTTTAAAATTTGAAAAAATAAGCAAACATGTGTTTCTATATGTTTACAATGTAGTGCAAATATTTAATGGCATTTTTCTGTGGTTCACGTCAAATAGTGTAAGCGAAAAACCAGTGTAAATTTGCATGAAAAAAAAGAACAGAAATCAACAAAGCCCTAGAATTTCCTATTGTTTTTATTTTTTTTTCAAATCCAGTTCACACACACACCTGTTCAGTGCGTGTGTGTATGTGTGTACATTTGTAAATGCATTGACAAGCGGAAATGTAAAGCAAAACACAAAATGCAAATGTGAAAAGTAAAAAAAAAGAGAGAAAAAAACCAAAGGCAAACAGCTGATGATGACGATTCAAAAAAGCAACAACAAAAACAACAAGCAGCGCTGCCCGCGCGCCTCTGCCAACGCACGTCGCATTGCTTTTGTGTGGTTTAATGACCTTGCCCAAGTTGTTGCCACCCCTCTCGCTCGCACTCGCTGGCAGCATGGTGGGGACTTTGGTATTTGCTCCCCTGCCAAGCTGACGCCATGTGGTCGCTAATGCGGGAGCGAGACGGGGCTAGGGAGTGGGGCAAACCAGCGAGAGAGGGAGAACCAGATAGAGAGAGGAGGATGAGACAGAGCGCGTTCGTGCCTAATTTTAATTTTATGCACTCTTCTCGCACGCCTCACATTCCCCAAGCGCCCCCCCTTTTTCGCCCCTTGTATACACCCTTCTCCCTCAGTCGCTTTATTGGCAGAAAACAGCGAATTTTATTTTTAAACTATTAAAAATTGCTTCGACAAGAGAATTGTGTCAAGTGTAAATTGAATACTTTGTTGGCGGCACCTTCACCCCTTCTACTTTTTATTTAAAGAGATGGTGAAATCATGAATTTATTTATTTTTTTTTTAATATTAAGTAAAGTAATTTATACCTTTTTCTTTCTTTTTTTTAGGAATAAAAAGTTAAAAGAAGTTAGTATATAACTTTAAAACGAAACAAAGTCCTAAGATCCCTCTGCATTGGTGCATTTTACCCTTTGAGTTGATATTAAAATTCTCAACTCTTTGGTTTGCTCAAAAAATAAATGTAGAACTTGGTAAGCTTTAAAAACTTAAAGCCTTTATAAGAAAAAATAATATTTACAAACTCAATTGAATTAAATTAGATTCCATCCAACCGTATGCAAAAATAATGAGATAATATCATTAGAAAAATAAAGAAAATAAAATATAATAACAACTTGGCATGTGGGCGTGACTCTACTCATCATACTTTTCATGATTTTATTTTTATAGAAATGCATAAAATTGCCATTAAATTCGGACCATAAAAATGGGCTAATATAAAGATCGTTAAAGCATCGCATCGAAATTCGCATCTTGCCATAAACAAAAGCAACACAGCGAACTTGCCATGTTATTAGAAATATATATATATATTTGGCATTATGTCTATTTAAAACAGTCACAATTTATGGCCAGAAACACACTCAGTCGCACAAAGTCAATGACATGTGAGGGGGTGTTATCTTTGAGGGTCCCACGGCTTGGAATGAAAGGAAATGAAATAAAATGGCACCGGGGAAATGAATGAAAAGTGTGACGCAAAAAGTGGATTCGTTAGGCGTCGACCTGGCAACGAATATAAAATGGGGAGCAAGGTTTTCACTAATTATGATGTAAGGAAATAAGATTAAGAGCTAAAAAACGGGTGAAAGATATGGCCAAAAAGATATGCAAAAAAAAGTGTAGCTACGAAAAGATTCAGAATCCAATATATAAAGCTATGAAAAGAATATGAAATGTTATGTTATGTTTATAAATAGACAACTAGACCGGAAGCCCAATATGTTAAGTATGTTTTTCTTTGAGTAATCTAACAGATAAATTATGTCTATAAATACAATAGTACCTTGGAAAATTTATTTAAATAAACTGGCATTTATACTTGTATTTCAAAGTTGTGGAATTGTAATTTAATAAATATATATCCTATACTTTACAGTAACAGAAGCCTATAATACTAATACAACCACAATAAAATCCTTTAATATAAATATAAACCTTATAAACCATTATAAAATGTTGAAGAAAATTTGCTAGATTGACTAGGCTGTTGATTCAAGATCAATATATATTAAATAGAAATTTGGAAGAACAAATAAAATGACCCCAAATCCAGGTTAAAGGATTTATTAATTATAAAACTTTCAAGTTCAATGGTTTCTAATCAATTCGATTCTTATCTGTACATTCACTTATGTTTTATTCTTAATTTTTTTTTTTAATTCAGTATGGTATATTTATTTATACTTATCAAAATTAGTACTCTTGTGCAATTCCTTGAAATATAAGCTAATCTCGGTCAGTGACAATTAAACCTTATCTTCATTATTATTCACCACATGCTGATGATCATCGTGATCAGCCTTCTTCGGCCTTATGTTTATAGTCTCTTTTTTTTTTGTAAATGTATTCTAGATACATTATATTTTCCCTATCTTATCTATGCCACCATGTTGTGTTTGTTTAATTCCCTTACCATTCTGTTTCTGGGCCAAACAAACATTTGACTGACAGGCTGAAATTACGTTTATTTGCCCAACAAATGCCTAGTGACTAATTTCATTTGGATTATTTTGTTTCAAGTGTGGTTGAAGAACGCTCAGAGCAATGAACTTTGTTTTTTTTTTTCCTAGCTTATCTCTAAAAATGGGGGAAAACCTAAAACGAATCTGGAAAAGTGCTGCTAATGGCCCTTTTTTTTAAGGAGGTGGGGTGTCAATGCGAGTTGGGGGGATTTGGATGAATTGATCCGTTGGAACCCACGCAAAGTCATAAATCAGCGGAAAATCAAACGAATGAAAAACAAAGAAGTCCATCAATGATCATCTAAAAGAAAACTTCACTTAGGGGGTCCCTAAAAGCCAAGCTGTGGGAATTCTTTTTTGAAAAGCCAAATGAGGAAATGTTCCCCAATTTGGAATGGTCATATAAAAAGGTCTCTCTTGAAAGAGAAAAGAAATGTTTTATTTAATTTATACTGTAATATAGTTATTTTATAATTTAAACAACCTTTTTTTCTGTTTATTTTTAAATAAAGCATTGAAAACAATGCTGAACGTTGAGGGAAGGAGTGAAAAACTAGCAAAATATGTATAGTTTTATCATGTTCAGTAGGTTATAGGGGCGTGGTCTTTTAACCACAAATAAAACAGCAAAAATAAGCGGCTGCAGGCTTTAAAAAAAATCCAACAAAAAACTAAGAGCTACAAATGGCAACCTTGACAAAGGCAGCTGCATCTGAAATAACAAAAAACAAGGAAAATAAAAAAAAACCTTGCTAAATTACACCGTCGACGTTGACAGAGTTCTTTTCTTTTGAGTTTTTGTCTTCTGTATTTCCCAGGGCGGCTTTTGTCATTTATTACTTTTTTCGTGTCTTTTTTAACATTCTTTTTATACTGCCATGATTTCTTTTGTTGCTGCCATCTGCACATAATAATCTCATGCCCAGCCATGACACGAAATGTACGGCTTTCTCTGGCATTCTCCTGATTTCCCTGATATATTTTCTTTAATTTTTTACTTTTATAATTTAAGGTTTTTATTAATTTAAAGTAGGAAAATCGAATACCAAACAAGACTAAAACCTATTAATAAATATAAAATAGTAATCCAATATTCTAGAGTCTAATATTCGGTCTGAACAATTCATTTCCATTACAAAAAATCATTAACGAAGGTTATTCCGGTATTTCCCATACCAATCAAAAATGTATTTCCAGCTGTTTTCATTCTCACACAAAATAATTTAAAATTAACTCTCCTCCTACATGGGAAAACTCGTTCCAAGGAAACGCTTCGAATGAAATTTTCATGTCGAGCCCAAAAATAAACTTACCCCCGCGCCGCCCAGTCAAAGCCAGTCAGACAGACACACGACAGAGTGAGTAACAAGTATTTTTTGTTTTGCTTACCTGCAAAGAAAATAAAGAAGAGGAAAAATTAATCAATAAATATATATCTTTTATGGTACGCATACTAAAGTAGAGTTAAGTAGAGCCCCGACAACAGCATTTTCACCATTTCATTTGGCAGCAAATCATTCTGCAAGTGTCATAAATAATTCCCATACTCGATCCCAGTCGAGAGTCGTTAGCCGAGTGAGTTTTAAAGCGTATCTCTGGGACAGGGACAGACAAGTGCAGGTTGGTTCATAATTTATGCAACTATATTTCGATTTTCCTCCTTTTTCATGCCTGCATGTATGTTGGCAATAGCAGAAACCAGTTACGAGACAGTTAAATGTTGGGAATTATGTCGGGTTGACTTAAATATCATAAATATGAGAGATAAGGTTGTAAGAGGAAAATGTTTAGGGAAGGAAAATAAGCCTAGACTCACGAGTCTGTAATATTTATCTGCCAGCACACGTGGAGAATGAGCAGAAGAGGGATCATTTTGTAACTTTGTGGGTAAATTTATACTTTTTTGTATTAAATACTATTTAGTTAATATATTTTAATTGGTTATAGATATTTGTCATTATAGGAAATGTTTTTAATTTTTCCTTATTAGCTTTCTAAGATGTCAATGGCTATCTCTATTCCCAAGTAAAATCCTTGGGGATCTTGTAAACATATTTTAATAAGCATATATAGTTAATGATTATTATAATCAATTAAAACACCAAAAAAGTGCATTAAAAAGCTAAAAATTTATATGTATAATACAAAGTTCCATAAATAATAGCACTTTTCTTTACTTCTGAGTATTAAATTGAGTTCTCTACGCCCACACAGAGGCGCATTCGTGTTTCTCGTGTGCCAAAAACTCATCAATTAAGCCGCCGAAGAGTATTCAAGTGACAGCTAACAAATAAAATGCATTTACCAAATCAATTTTGCAGCTACATTAAAAATGAGCCGCCGAATGTATTAAGGAATCGATAAAAGTAGTACCTTGCCGCTGCCTTCCATATCTCAGAAATTAACGTTGATTAATTGTAAATTAGATGTTTGGAGATCAATGGACAATCATCAAATTGATTGCAATTTGCATGCCGAATGGCCCAACTAATTAAGCATCGATTTTACTCAATTTGATTGGATTGCATTGCATTCATTGGCGGGGCCAAAGCAAACCCCATCATCGATTGGGAGGGGGATTGACCCCGAACAAATATCAACAGCACAAACGGGGAGTAATCAAATTTATTGTTGTTGCCGACCGTTGATTAGTTTTGATTAGGTTTATGTGAAAATTTCCCATGCCCGAAGCAATATATAGACTCCACGCAGATTATTTTCAGCTTCTATTTGTGGTAGTAAATATTTGATATGCTTCAATTTGGAGTTTACTAATTTAATCTATTAAAAGGCCACTTTAATTAGGTAAATTAAATCATTTAAATAATTAGGTGCATTCACCTTAATAAATATCACTTTAATATTAGTTTAAGTTAATAACCGAGCAGTGAGCGAGGCAATTACTTTAAAAAATGAAAGGAAAGAAATCTTAATATTTGCGCAAAGCTGAGTGCCCTGGGCGAGGCAAATCAAAAATAAATAAACAGACTGTTGAGAAGTTGGAAAAGCTGGAAAACTGGTATTCTGCACAGTTTCACCTGCCAACTCTCTCCGCCCCCTCCTCTCCTTACTGTTGCTGATGATGATGAAAATGTTTATTACATTTCCTGCCGTAACTATTCCAGACGCAAATGACACAAAAACTCTCTTGACAAACTTTGGCTTCGCACAAAAAGGGAAATTAAAGGAAACGAATGTATGCCAAAGGGTTGAAGGGTTGCCAGGCGGGGGAGGGGGAGGAGACCTGGATTACAAACAACAATTAGACGATAAGGAAACATAATTGCAGCTGGGGGCTACAGCAACTTCCTTGGGATAGTTACAAAGCGACAGAGCCCCCTCTTTGCAGATGGAAAGGAAATGAGGGATTTCATTAAAAGAATGTGCACACAAAATAAGCAAAACTTGAGATCTCTGAAGGCTATACAAGTTAAAGGAAAGCCTTTACTAATTCAAAGGCTCTTGGAAATATTTCGAATTGGTTTTTACAAGAATTTAAGTCATCCAAGTTGTAGTTCAAAGTTTACCGAGTTTTCAGTAGTTTTCCATTAGGTTTTTTCCTAGAAAATGTTACCCAAAAACGTGCTTGGAAGTACCAAAGTACTTGTTCTCTACTATTTCCACACCCAAAGTTTTTCGCCTTGCATTTACATAGAACAGGAAATCACCTGCTTAAGGTTTTTCTTTATTTCAACTTGTCAGTTTTTCCCATTGGTCATCTCTCTTCTTTATATTTCTCCTCCTTTTCTTTTTCGTGGCCAAACCGCAAACGTGTTTGGCATTTAAAATCGATGCAAGAAAATGCAGCCAGAGGGGGAGGAAAACTCCGGGGTAAGAAGGATGGGTAAATGTAGAAAAGAGTTGAGCAGTCGTCAGTCAACACAACTGACACGCAATAGTTATACCCAGAGGGAGAGGTGGACAGGAAGCAGGGGGGAGGGAGGAGGGAGGAAATGGGCGGAAAATAGGGAAATTCAGGGGATGCAAGAGAGGAGCAACCAACTGAGACGCTTGTCTGCCTCTCCTTCGGTTGTTATTGTTAGCCATGTAATTAGGTTGTTGAACAGGCAGACGGTTTTTCTCCTTTACTTCTTACTCTTTACTCTTTCCTTTTTTTTATTTTTATTTTCGGTTACTCACATGTACAATAATTGTGTAATTTCACTTGCCTCAAAAAACGATTTTGTTGTCTACCCCAACAACAAGCAGCTGGCCTGCAAGCATTTTCTTTTCAATTGAATAATTTTCATTTTCATTGGCGACTTATAAATGTGGCGAATATTTTTATACATTCTCATAATAAAAAAATACAATTTAATGTGTGGCCTTAAATCAAATGAAAATTTTTGGGCAATGCGGAGAGGGAAAATGCGAAAAAGAACGACTGTGGAAGGAGACTAAAACATAAATTGCCTCGGCCACAGCAAATAAAACACATGTGGCCCCTGATAAGGGGGAAAATGTTGAAACGGCGCTAGGGGGAGGGAGAGGCGCAGAGATATCAATGAGTTTGCCTTTGGGGGCGACTCAACAGGGCGTATACGTAATGTAATTTAAATCTGTACAACCATAAAAAGATTTCGCACTCAAACGAAAAAAATATATAAATAAATCAAAATGAAATGAGAATCCAATTTAAAGAACCTAAAAAATATATATATATATTTATATATGCGCAGGGAGAACATGTGCAGTAACAAGCAATTAATAAAGAAAAAGAGATATTGTAATATTTAATATGCATTTCTGTTCATGGATGAAAGTCAGAGATTTACTGTAATAATAAATGTAAAAATAATCTGCTGGGAGTCAAAGGAAAAACTATTTTATTAATTTATTTAAGTAGTGCCTTTCTTTTTAGAATATTCAGTAAGAGGTGCAGATGAATTTAATTATATTTAATATTACTAGCAGCTAGTGCTCGGTAAATTTGTTAAATAAATAAATATTTCAATCACCTTTCATCAGAAGAAACTCTTTCAAGAAACTCAAAACCTCTCAAAACACACACTATATATAATGTTATTTAATTACTCATATTGACTGCTTAAAATAAATATTATGGCCACAAATAAACACCTAAACGACCCCTTCAAATATTATCACACCTTAACTCAAGAAGGAGCCAAGTCTGAAGCCATTAAAACTACATATAGCCACAAATTAAAGAACAATAAAAACGGATGACCACAGCTCCGAAAGGGGGGCGTGTCCGCGAGCAGAGGCCACAGGTGGCAGGGGGCACAGACTCCTGTCCTGTGACTCTCCAGACTCCGAATCGGGTTGAATAAACCCCGACTAAAGTCAACAGCTAACCATAGAGAACTCGTTGGAGTTTCTTTTATATATATTTATATATATGTGTGTATTTTCTTTTCGCTTTTCGTGTTGTGTGCCTGTGTCGTAAACGGATCGGAATCGGACTGGCCAACAGTTGGACTTGGACAGGCCTAAAGTTGATAACCTTGAGAGCATTTTCATGCGAAAGTTCAATGAATTTTTAGTTTCTACTTCCATGTGGCTACCAAGAGGAGGAGGAGGAGGAAGAGGAGGGAGAAACTCACATGTGACTCGAAGAATTGGCCAGCAGAAAAGCGGCGGGGCAGCGGGAGGGAAAAGTGAAACAAAAACCAGACTAAACACTGTCGAATGATGCAGCACTAAACGAGGGCCTCCGAAGGGGTTAAGCGGTAGAAGCTGAGAACCAGTTCAGCAAATGGACTAAGAACAAGTAAGAGCATTGCTTCAAGAATTCTTCAAGACCTACAAAGTACCTACACAATAATAATAATATTCTTAAGATACTTTGAGAGCTACAAAAAACACAATTTTCCTTGGAAAATGATACAGTTTGACTCAATTAGATGAGTACTTTAAAGTGTTGGGCACACTTTGGTTCACAGTGTGACCTTGCTGTCTACAGAAAATGTTCTACTCATCAAGAAACAAATATTTAGAACTCAAATCATTGAGATATAACCAGATATAACCATCATTTCTAATATTACAGGGTATCAAGACAGCATGCAGGATAAGGCAAGAGAGAGAGAGAGAGAGTAAGAGGGGGTATGAACGAGATGGGAAGGTGTGTGAAATCGATGCGTCGTCGACATCTTCGTGCCTCCTCCTTGCCTTCCATCGCCTCCAGCTTCGTGCACCAACTCCTCTCCATCTTCGCCTGTCTTCGCTTTTAGTCGAAGCTCATGAAATGCGCAGGAAATCAATGATTCGCTTCGGTTTCGATTACACACACACACACACACACACACATAGAGAGAGACACACATGCATTTGGAACACACACATGCAGATGATGGCTATTGGCAACATGTTGCCGCAACACGCACAGCATGTTGCTGAAAGCATTTGCAATAAATTAACTAAAATTATAGACAATTATTAAGCATTGATCAAGCGTATAACTTGAGCGATGATCGCTCTCTGATTTTTTCTTTCTCTTTGGATTTCCTCTTTGCCTTCGATCCCTCTTTTACCTCATTTGTTGGTGAAGTTCTTGTTGTTGTTGGTGTTATTGGTGTTATTGGTGTTGTTGGTGTTGCATGCCTGCAATTTTTTTGCCTCACTTGCATATTTATTGGGGCGTTTGTGCATTTTAATTAAGCGATTTGTCAATTGCACAGAGAGAGCCTTCTGCAAAGTTGAGAAATGCTTCAGGGAGTCCGCCATCGAGAAAGAGAATTATTGATTGCGATTGCCTGGGCAAAGGGAAAATTATATGGCAGAAGAATCTCTGAGCAAAGCGAAGAAGAAGATACATGGACGGCGATGTTCGAAAGGCGAAGGGCAATTAGTCAATCACAGGGTTGAATGAGGGGTTCAATCGGTTGAACGTAATTGAAATGGAAGACAAATTGATGCATTAAGCGGGATTGAAGGCTCGAGGTGAAAATCAAATTATTGAAGATAGATTGAAGAGCGGATATTGTATTAAAATATAGATTATACTTAGATCTCAATTGTAAATAATATGAACTGAATACAGATAATAATGATAGAGATATTTGATAGGTATATATAGTTTAAATTTGTTCTTGTTATATTTATTCCTGCTACTAATTATGCCAGCGCATCCTTTCCTGTCTCCTGATTTTCTCCTACTTTGGCTTTAAAAGTTTTTCCAATACCCTTAATATTCCCCCCATTCCTTCCTGTCTCCTCCTCCTCCTTTTTCAGGTTCCTTCTCTCCTCCTTTCTGATGTAATTTGAGAGTCGTGAAAGCCGCAGACATTATACATAATTTAATATGAATATTATAAGCTAACGCACAGCAGAGCCAAAGCATGGGGGAATTCCCCTTGCTCCTTAATGACAAAGCCGAGTGCTGCACTTCAACACTTTTAGTGGCAATTTACAGGAGCTGACCACGAAGGGGCGGGTAGGTGGGGGCAAGGGCATCGGCAGAGGACAAAGACAGCAACAATAATTGACCACAGCAAAAGTTCTTGTCTGTATTATGACAACAGATGGGGGAATACGAGTAAAAATAAAAGGTTAACTTAAGGGAAATACACAGAAAAAGTCTGTATAATTTATATATAATGATTGTTAGTATAAATTTAAATAAGAAATATATTTTTAGAAGAACTACAAAAAATATTCTTCTGAATATTTTATATATGAAAATATGGAAATCGTTTATAACCTATTTCTATGTATTTTACTATTAACTATTCTGTAATGATTATGTTTCTTTGTTTTATATATATTTATGTATAATGATTGTTACTATAAATTTAAATACACAATATATTTTTAGCATGACTACAAAATATATGTTTCCTTATGTTTCAGAGACATTTCTTGTCATATATGAAAATATGTTATTAAAAGTTTAAAAGTAATTACTTATTTTTCTTTGTTTCATTTATAATCACATAAATTTCTTTCAGTTCAATCATAGAATATTTTGCATTTTCTCCATCGACTTCTCATCGTTTACAATGCACCCCCTCCTACCCCCCCTTGTCAGCTCCCTCCTCCCTTTGCTGCATGCAGATGATGTGAAGTGCAAATAATTATGACAAGCAAAGTGCAAGTGCGAGCGAGATGGCCACCAAACGGAAGCAGCTAAAGTAAAAAATACAAAAACAACAAAAACTGAAAAAAGGGAGGTGGAAATAAAAACACACAACAAATCTTCGCACACCTGCAAAATGACAACAACAAGCATTAAGATGGAGCGAGCAGCAAACGAGAGAGAGAAAAAAAAGCGCAACACTTGAACTTTGGCGCAGCTGCTGCAGTGGGGAGAAGCGGTGGAGAGAAGCGGGGGGGAAAGCGAGATTAAAAAGGCAGAGCAGGGCAGGGGGCAAGTGGGTGGAGGGGAAGGTGTTTGGGGGCGTTGAGTCAGCAAAAAGCCAAACAGATTCAACGGACACACCTCCAAGCAGCAGCGGCGGCAACAGGAGCAGCACCAGTTTACAGGGAAAACACAATGCATTTTCTTATTTTGCGAATCGAGAGCTTCAATACCCTGTAAAAAACACATAATTTGATTTTTTGGAGTATTCTTCTTTTAGTCAAAAGCTTGTAAATCAGTGAAGAAGTCATTTCCGACCCCATAAATCATATATATTCTTGATCAGCATCAACAGCCGAGTCGGTCTAGCCATTTCTGGTAAAAAAAAATACATTTTCGAAAAATTTTCAAAATTTGACAAAAATTTTAAATTTTTAAAATATTAAATTCAGTAAGCAGAATTTTAAACCTAATAAAAACTAATATAGAGACGCTTCCAAATTAAAATTAATGTCTTTATGGCTTAGTTATGCGTTTTTAAACATTGGTTTGTCAACAAAAATTTTCATATAAAAATATGATTAAGTATTTATTCAAAAAATGCGAATTTTTTAAGCTTAGTTATGAATGATTTCTGACTTCAACCTATAATTCAATTGCTAACTTTAAGGGTATAAAAACTTTTCCCTTCTTATCAATCTCTTTTAAGAACACAAAAAATTTATAAATTATAAAATGAATTCAATACAGAGTAAGTCATATTAAAAGATATATTAAAATCTTTATAAATAATATACCGATTAACACTTTTGTATCAGATTTCTTTTAATTAGAAAACCAGCACTAATATCCATTATTATTTTATGGAACTAAATAAATAAAAAATTATGAAAACTAATAAAGCTATAAAACATTTCCTTAAATGTTTTAAGGTCTATACAAAATCATTTTTTTTAGGTCTTTTAAAATAACCCATTTTAAAAAGCTCTTTTTAACTTTATGACTGCTCAAATATTAGCAAAATAAACCTACAATTCCCATTCCAGGGTATTTAAACATTCGCATCTGGATTATCTCATGCACTCCGCCAGCCATAACGACGATTATGAAAGACAATCAGCTGGGCTGCCGCCGATGCCGATGCTGATGCTGATGTTGATGTGGCTATTGCCGGAGTTGCTATTGTTGTTATGGCCATTGCTGCTTGGAGGTTTGTAGGGTAATTGACAAACGGCGGACCCACTCTGGATAGCGCGTGAACGACTGAGGAGGATTGAGGACTGAGGACTGAAGACAGAAGACTGGCTCCAAAGACTGACTGAATTGCGTCCGTCTGGCTGCACTCGTCGCGAGCAAAATGTGGCCAGTGGAGCAGCCAAGCGGCAAAACTGAATGCCTCAGTTGGAGTAGCTTCTGTTGCAAAAAAAAAAAAAACAATAATAAAAACAAAAAAGAAAAGTTTGCACCACAAAACAAAAAAAACTAAGGGGGGAAATGAGAAAATATAGTTACCTCCAGGGGTTAATGCAGTGTCTATCTGTTTGTGACCGCGCTTTTGCTCTGATTACTGATAAATGTGTTAAAGCGAAATGAAAGGGTCTCCCTGCTCGTTAGAGTGCAAATGGGTTTATGGGAAAATGTGGTGGCCTAGGGGCAATTGCAGGGTTAACGTCATCAAAGTGAGCACAGTGTGGAAATGGTACATTCCTGGAGGGTGTTATAATGGAAGGAAAAGGGGGAAATGTTGCCAGGATGATTAACCATATATTTCAAAGCATATATGCCTTATAACCACCTGAAAATTGTAAATCAACATATTCAGAGAAGAGAATATTATCATAGAAAATATTTCCCATATCAAGAATCCTTGAAAATCTTTAAAACTGCCTGATATCCTATATTTCCTTACACAACCTCACATAAAAGACAAAAATATCCGAGACCTCAAAAGGATTTGCAATCACAAAAGTTTTGCGCAATGTTATCCATGTGCGCCGGCATCTCCTGTTTTATTTTCTCCTCCAGCCTTCAGCTTGTTAAGCCGTAAGCAAATCCGTTTCTATTTATAGCCAAGAAGTAGCACGTCAAGAAAAGCGCTTTTCTCCCCCCCTCAGAACCCAACTGCACATAACTGCGAAACTACGTCAAAAACTATTCCCAGCCAAGTCAGAGACAGAGCCAATAATGTAAAATCGCATAACACTTCAAAAACAGCAAACGCCAAGGGGGGGGGCAACATCTATACATAACATATGTATAAATATATATAGAAATATATATAGAAATATATATAGAAATATATATAGAAATATATATATAAACATGGGGGTCTATGGTGTCTGGGATGAAACTGAAGGGAACTCGGGAAGGGAACAAGGAACAAGCAGATGAGACTGAAGTTGAGCTGGTGCTAGCCGCATAAGCCACTCAAAATGTTGGCATAGCCCGCGCTTCCATACAAAAGCCGAGCTGACACATCGAGTAACAGGGGGGGTGAAGGGGGTTTAGGCCATGGCTAAGCCCAAGAAGACTGCAGTTGTAGTTGTAACTGCCAGGCATTGGGACAAAAAGGAAGTCACTTGATATAATGACACTTGTCGTTGCTTTGCTATTTCGTCTTGTCTGCGGTGTTGGTATAAGTTTTGTCTTAGTGTTGTTATTGTTGGTGTAGTCTTTTGTGGTTGTAGTTATTGTTGGTGTACTTGTTGGTGTAGTCTTTCTTGTTGGTGTTAAATTGACTTATTAATGTAGATATTTGAGAGTGCATTGGTGTACTTGTTGGAATACTTGTTGTATCTTTGGGATACGTTGATGTACTTGATTATAGATGTGGCTTTTACTTGATTTTGTATTTGTTTCCCTATGCTTGTCACTGACAGGATGTATTGCGTGCAGTTCTTCAAATTGAAGTAGAAATAGGATGGTGCAGACATGTGATTACCACTCCTTGGGGAACACTTAACTCTTGTACTTTAATCTATAGATCTTTCATCAATCACTTTAATGAATAAATTATAGCAATCAATTATTTCCAACTAGCTAAGGCAGAAAATGTACTTTGTGCTGCGCTTAGTCAATTCAAATACAAATTCAATCCCAACTGAGACTATATATCAATTTATGGAAATAGTTTACTTAAACTCACAATTATAACTAATATGTAAGCTGACGTAAATGACATTTGGCCAAATAGGGAAATACCCTTAATGTGGTCTATCTTACTTATGAATTTCATATTTAAACCTGATTTTCCAGTCACACTCGACTTAATGTTCACATCTGACTGTCATTTCCACCTAACTTTATGTCAAATGGACGCCCACACTGGCGTTTGGGAACCCACATGATTCTCGGGGAAGATTGGTGCGAATGGAGTGGTGAAAGGAAAACAGATTCAAGAACTCGCATTTGCATTTTCCCAGAGGCAGAAGCAACAGCAGCAGCAGCAGCAGCTTTTCCCATCATCATTAACTTTAACTGCTAATTGAAAGTTTGATTGAACTTTGATACTTTTTCGCCTCCCCAACTTTGGGCTGTCTTGTGCTAACTGGAAATGTAAACATTGTAAAAATATCTAAAGCCGCCTGCGGTGAATTCGTGTCTTAATGACACAGCCCGGCATATTATTATTATTAATAGCTAATTGATTTCCATTTCGACTTTGTTTATAATTTATCAAAAAAGGTTAGCAGCAGCTTTTTAAATGGTTTTCCTCGGCTTTGTCTACAGGCTGGCGGCAAAGATCAGCGGGTAGTTGGGTATCTTCTCAGGCCCTTAAAGGTTAATTCTGCGGGTTGCCTCTATCTCAGCCGTATTCTCGTTCTCTGAAGGGCAATCATAATTAGCGTTGGAAATGCTTAAGAGGCCCGAAGAGCTCTTTCAAGTTTAATTCGCGTTGACCTTTCTGTTTGGATGGGTTCTCAACGATTTGCGAGATGACTTCTGGAGAAAAATCACAACAAATATGAGTTCAGGGGACTTTCCGAGAGATGGTTTCACCAGGAAGTAAGTATTGTATATTTTCTAAACAAGTAATTTGATATTAGCACACTACATAGTCTCCATAATTCAGCCTTTACTTTTCCATATTGCACTTATTAAAATTCTCTCCTTTTCTTTTCCTTTCAATCGCATTTAATCATTTTTAATAAGCTCTTCCTCCTACTTTCCTCAGCTTGCTTCCTGCCTTGCTAATTACAAATCAGAAATCCAATTAATGTTGACTCTTTTCTTATATATTTATTCTCAATTACCATCAATTACCATAACTAGATCAAGAAGTTATAAATATTGCTGCAAACTGCACTTAAAGTGTCTACATTATTAGTTATCATGTTCATGTCTCTTTTTTTTATAGTTTAAGTCTTTAATAAACATTAAGTGCCGCCTGGCTGATGTATAAGAAAATCTACTAGCATTTTTAATCCACATTTAAAGCACTTTAGCATATTTCCTCTACATCTTCGGCCTTTGTTTCCATCATCAGCTGGCAACTAGTTTTCCTGTTCAACAACCCACTTTGCTCCTCTTTCTTACCCTCAGACTTTTTTACACAGAAACTAACATTTTTTTAGATTGATTTTAGTTAAGATTAAGTAAGTTTATAGATTATTTAGTTTGAAATGTTTCTGACACTAAATAAGTATTAAAATGGGTAATAATTTAATTATTATGTGGCATTATTATTAATAATACACTCACAAAATTGGTTGATAAAATATAAGCAATGTCTACAATTATCCTTAAATAGCCTTAATAAATGTACTATTATATGTTGAAGTAATTAAATTTAAGTGCCCTGGATTTATTGTCTGTGTAAGAAAATCTATCTGTCACAGCTGACGTTGTTCCCTGGCTCTGCACTTTAAAGTTGTTTCCTTTTATTCACTTTTCCAATATTTATGCACATGACACAAAAACGTGAGCTGCCGGTTTTATATATATATGTGAACAAGATCTTTTTATTCTATTTGCTGGCTAGAATTTATTGAAATAAATTGTGGCCGCTTTTTAAAGCATTTCCATTCCGCTCCAATTTGAATTAAAGTTGTGTAAAGTTCTTAAAGAATAACAACTCGAGGGGTGGTGAAGGAGAGGCCGGGCAGGCGGCAGGTGGGTGGCTTAGTGGGGGGAGGCATTCCCGACTGTCTGGCGCAAGGAGAGCAGAAAAAAAAAAACAAGGAAACTGGGTCAAAAGTTGGAAAAATTATAAAGTAAGGCAAAGAAAGAAAAGCGTAGCAAAAGTTCAGTTCAAAGAAACAGAAGAGGAAAAGCTGGCGGAAAGGGGAATGTTTATGCACATGCACTCTCTTTATCCCAATGCAGGCATTTTTGTTTATTACTTCTCCTTTTCTATTTGTTTGTTTTTTCGACTTTATTGCAGCCAACAAGAAATCGAAATAAAGCAGTCTCAGGAGATATTTCAGGAAATTAAAATGTTCAAAAGGGCAGAAAGGCCAGAGGGGGCCAGCAGGTATCATATTTGAATTGCACTGGGACTTTAGTCAGCAAAGCAAAGAAAACAAGCTCGGAGATTATTTACATTGCTTTAAAACAATTACTAGAATGAAATATTAACAAGACTTTTTAAATTAAATAGATTCAACAAAGTAAGTCCATTAAAAAGCAATATCCTATCTCCTTTAGAGACTAACAAATCCCTCTTAGATTTGATAAAGATTACAACATCAATCACCTGTACATCATTCATCAATTATCCCTTTGAATACATATTCAATTTTCCAATTAGTATCTAAAGTTCTAGCAATAATCATTAACATTCGATCTCTCCCGCTCTTCTGGGAAGAACACAACAATTTATAATCACATTAAAAGCCAAAATTGAATTGGCTTTTGCTGACCAGAGTTCATTTGTCTTGAGCCAAGGCCCAGTCTATGGCCCGCCCACCGAACAAACACACCTCCAGAGAGGTGTTAACTGCAATTTTATGCAAATTAGTGGCAGAACAAAGCTCGATTCGGTTAAGTTTAGAGTTCGTTGAAGCGATGCCTATCAATCGTAGACAAAAAGCTAATTGCATTGTTTGTACTTTAATTAACCAAAATGCTCAAGCCGCACCTACGGACAGAAATTGGCATTATATACAGATATATATGCGACACCTACTTGCCGAGTGAAACGGAAATCGGATTTGGCAATCTAGAATAATAATAAAATGGACCTGAACAAAAAAGATACAAATATACAAACAACTCGACAGACTTCCAGTGATAAATATTGGCTAATTATGGAAAAGGCGAACAGCCTTCAGCAAAAACAATTGATGAAAAACAAACAAAAAACAAAACTACAAAATGTCACAGCGAAAAAATATTTGCTGTTAAAATTGTTCAACTTCAACTTTTTGCATTTTTTATGTTTGTTTTTTTTTTCTTTGTGGCGGCAGCACTTTTGTCAGCTGCAGATGCAGAAAATGTTAACTGCACAAAATGTAAATAAATTTTCTTCAAGCAACAAATGCTGGCAGCGACGTTGGCCGAGGCAGCGCTGCAAAGTCACGTTGCGGCAGACAGCGCGATTTGTGCCACTAACCTACTTCAAGACAACCGACAACCGACAACCAACAACCGACTCAAGCGCACAACTCCCTCCCTCCGTCCCCCGTGCCACACTTTTGTCCATGCAATGTGAAGCGTTGACAAAATAAAATTAAATAAAAAATACTTACTCACTGAAAAACAAACTTGAAAAAAATGCATGCTGAGTTGCCTTTGCATTTTGATTACAGAAAATTGTAGGCGGGTAATACTCTTTCTCCCGGAAACTTGGGAAATATTATCCCTAAAGCTTAAATAACTTAAAATTCGCTTATTATTTGAAGTGCCAAAATTAAAAGTGCGACCAGGGCACCAAGAAGTATTTGGTGGCAGTCGAAGTGTGGCCATGCATTATAAGAAATAGGTCTAATTTAGGTTTTTAGTAAACCAAAAGACTCCTTTCTTTAAGATTTCATCCTTCTCCTTATAAAGTAATGCTTATACTTTAACTACTGATTAATCAAGGCCTCTTTTTTATCGAAAATATTTTTTAATCAAATTTACTGAACCAAAACGTTCAAAAGAGGAGAGGATTGACAGATCATAAAGGTATTAACCCATCAATAAAATTTAAAGTTAACCCTTTTAACAATCCTTCAGAGTATTTATAGTTCGATCACTACTCATTTTCGATTTCTACCTCCCCTCCACCCACTTGTCATTAATCAAGTTCCTTGGCCTGAACTTTTGCCTCCTTCCTGCCAACAAATTAGGCAGCTTAAAAGGCACAAGGCGTTGATTGATTTCCAGAAAAAGGGGCCCCCCATAAAAAAAAAGGTGCGATTGATGGAAAAGGTGAGCCAAGGGGTCCCTCAATCTCGGACCATGTGTCCGTGGATAAGTGATTTTGGTCAATGGTCAGCAGCTGTCGTAACTGAAAACCGAAAACAGCTCAATTGAAAAAAAATCTTTAAAACTTATTTATGGGCCAAGTGACAGATAAATATGCAAACGGAGATATCCCCGGCCAGGGAGACAGATGTAGACACTTTTCTGTATTGTTCTGTGACCCATAAAAATTATCGGGCTGTCAGGGCGACTTCAGTGACACGAAACTGACATGGGGGACCTGAGCACTGGGCCCAAGTCTTCGACCGAGATGGAAACCACTCACAGATATCAAACCATTATGTGTCTATCCATCCATTCGGGGGGAGGCATTATCAAAGCTCTCTCAGTGGCAATTATGTGGGCATTGTTGCCCGGGTCTCGACTCTATGATTCATCAACATCATCAGCTGCTGCTTGTGGCTATAATAAACATAATTCCCCTTTATTTTTCTTGGCCATTTGTCTATTGTTGCCGCACAGCTGCACTGGACCAAAGTTGAGAATTTGTTACCCTTTTGTTGCACTCCTTGAAAAGTTAATCAAGATCTAAATGGATTGTGCGGTTGTGTGTGGCATTATAGAGGGTTTTTATGCATTCGTTTTGGGAGTGACAAACCCTTTTTTTACAAGCAATTTAATTCATTTTCACAGAATTAAGTTGCTTGAGTTTTATTTACTTGTATATTAAACTAATCAATTATTTGATATAATTTAATATAATTATTTACAAATGCTTTTCTATCTGTGTCTGATAAGATTTTCCAGTCTATAATATCTGCTTTCAGTATAATTATCTGCCCTGCCAAGTTCAACGAACCCCCGCGTACCGTTTGCCGTTTAATTCATTTCCATTTTTAGCCAATTAACTTGACCAGTTACTAATTAAATTTACAATAGCTAAAAGCAGAGACACTGTGGGCAGGTCACTGCCATACAATATTGTCATAAAATATGTTTAATAAACACACACTCTGAGAGAGAGAGAGACGGACACCTTCATCTAATTAAAAATATAATTTATGTTGACTCTCTTTCTGCTGATGCCAAAATGGCATTAAAAGTTTGCCAAAAGGGGGCGAAGAGGGGGTCGGGGACTGTTGTCAAGGCAATTAAACTTGTGTGTATGAGCCCCCCCTTTTCCAGCAACTCTTTACAAACTGGATTGACCCCACCAGAAAAAAAAATTAAAAAACAAAAAGAAAATATAATGAAGACTGGCGCGCGTTTTGCATGCGTTTTATGCAGCTAGAAAAACGCACCGAAGCATTAAGAAGAGTTTTAAGGCGTTTGTGAGAAACATTTTTGCATTCGACGGATACAATATACAATTTAAAGCAAACTACAAGAAGAAAGTTAGCTTTTTACCCAACACAGTGAACTCTCTAAAAAGTGTACACATTTTTGTTAAGAATTATTAGGAAACATGTGAAAATACTTTGAAATTTGCAATTATTCATGAATGTATTACTTTTTTACTTACAGAAAACATAAGGGTTTTTACAACTCTTAAAATATTTTGTTTTTGCAAGTTTAAAATAAAATTAACCATTGTTATATGGTAAATATAACATTGCATATTTCTTACACATTTTAAAGTGTTTTAAAATGGGTTTTATGCATCCAAATGGTTTTTAAGCATCTTAGATACACAAACTAGAGATCAAATCATTAAATGATTTTAAAATGCCTAAAATTATGTATCTTATTATTATGCCAACTCTTAAAGTTAACAAATAATAATTTTCACATGTTCCACTGCCTAGAGTATGCATTATTTTCTCGAAAATTTTCCTCCAACTCTTCTGTATTTTTGCATAGATAAAAGATACAACAAACATTAAAGCTGTGTTGCTTCTGCTTTCTGCTTTGTGGGTTTGGTTTTGGGTTTGTTGAGGGGCTCAACAGCGCGTAAAAGTCAACGACAGCTAAATGTGGCGCTCGAAATTAATTTCCAACTTTTATTGTGGTTATCCCCCGCATCTAACCACACATCGCCATCACAGCTCTCTTTCTGGCCGACTATATAATTTTAATGAGACACACACGCATCTGGGGAGTATATTCAACTTTAACTTACGATCTTTTCGGCATTGCGAATAGAATAGCGAAATAACTGGGCATTGTTCCATGACTCACAATTGGATTGTTTGGGGGTTAAGTGTGGGGTTGTGGGACCTCAATGTAATGTGAGACCCGCAATTTACAATTGTTGAATGTTTGCAAAAAACTTACCTAAAAAGAGAGAAAATAATGAGGGAGAATAATTAGAATTGTTGATTTATTATATTATATATTAAATAATACAAATTTAAAAGCAATTTTGAACACTAAGTTGTGTGTAAAGAATGAAATTTGTATTATATACTTTATATTTAAAAGAAGTTATACAAATTTACATACTTAAGGCATTTCCCCTGGAAAAGTGTTCTTAAATATACCAATCCTTTATTGAAATATTTAACAAAAATTATATTAAAACTCTTTATAAATTTTCCATTAATTTCTACATTACTTTTTCAGCTCCACACCTTATTAATACACATCTGGCTTGTATCAAACAATCTATAAAATGTTCATAACAAATTCTGTGAGTTCAAGTGACTGCGACACACAAAATTATCACGATAAAAATAAAATCAGAGAACAAAACCCAAACAAAAAACCATAAAAAATTGTCAAAAGCAAATGCAGCAAACACTTAAAATGGTCTCAAGTGGACGACAACAAGCCATGGCCGCAACAAAACTCAATTCAATCAAATAAATACAAAAAACAAATGCTTTGAGAAACCAAAAAAAAAAAAAATCGTATATGGAAAAGGGGAAAAAGCGCGACTGAAACCAGCCAAGTTTTTCATGGCTGCAGAAAAGTCAGGCAACGAAAAAATTTGTCAAGCAAATAAAAGGAATGCGCTCGGGGAGGGAGCCGGAAAAATGCGCTGAAAATTTATGCACTTTTCCCCGGAGGCGAAAAGACAAGAGCAAGAGCAAATCCCTGCAGGGTCGAGCCTGCCATCGTCGCCTCAGAGGGCGTGGCAGCCACTGCCAACATTTCGTTTATTTTTTTTGCTCTATTTTTTATTTTTTCAAGTTTCTGTGTTTTTTTTTTTTGTAACTTTTTGTAAATATGCATGGGTACGTTGGCAATCGCTTGAAGGACATTGGGCCAACTGACTGAATGTCTAACTGGCTAACGGTACGACTGACTGACTGACTGACTGACTGACTGATGGATGGCAGTGTTGGTTAAATGAATGAGCCAGTGACTGACTAACTGCCACGCCCCTTGGCCCGCCCCTGATGCTTTGTTGATTTTGATTTGAGCTAAAGTTTATGATGAGCCTTGGGGTGCACCGAAAATATTATTATTGCAAACAAAACAGATGTGTTTTGTATATTTTAGAATTTATTTTAATCAACTTTAGTCATTTTTATGCATATTAAATGTAAAACAAAACAAGAGATTAAACTATCTTTGGGTTGTCGAATTTGATACACCTTTAAAATTTGTAATCAATTTATAGGATCGAATAGGAAATCGATCATAGCTTAATTTAAAATATTCGCATTCTTTGGATCAATATTTATCGATATTTTTATATGACAATGTTTTCGAAAAATTCTAAGTTTAAAAAACTCATAACTAAGCCAAAAAATCATTAATTTCAGATCGGAAAACTTTCCTATGTTAGTTTCTATTAGGTTAATAAACCAGCATAGTGAATTTTAAATTAAAAAAAAATTAATAAAGAATATATATGATTTATAGGATCGGAAATGACTCTTTCACAATATCACAAGGCTTCTGATTAATATAATACCCTGAAGGGTATAATAAATAATATAATATATATAGTTTTTTTCTGCCTGTAATTATTTTCATTTTCCTCTCATTTTCCGCATCCCCCTTCTCTTAGTTTTCGTTTAGTTTTCTAGTTAAAAATTGTTTTTGTTTGGTTTTTGATTTGCCTAAAAATGTTCATTTTTTCTCTGAGTTATAACCAGGTTGATAGCTAAAGTGGAGTGAGTAGGTGAGTAGGTGAGTCTTTAGTAAACAATTTGAAATGGGGCTGCAAACAGGCTGATAAGGGGTTTAGGAAAAGTCTGGACTTGAGGCTGGGTAAAAGCAGGGGAGACAGCCAAATGCCTGGCCAAGTTTTCCCCAAAGGGAAATAATTTAATTTAACTGGCTGGGTTTTGCGGTTAATCAAACTAAAGTTTCAAGCACCGAAACGAGAAAGGAATGTTTAATAAGCAACAAGAAGCTAACTAAGTTCATGAATAGCTAATGCTTAAATTGTCTGTCATGTTATTTAATACATATACTTAATAAAAACCACAAGACTAGGTATTTATTGGTAATTTATAAAGGAAGGTATACATTTTCTTGGCTCTTAATTGAAGTTCATTTAGTTTATAATTTATCAGACACATATTTAATTTCACTTAATATTTTACCTTTAGGTTATAAATTCCTAATTCATATTCTTAAATTTAATGTTGCCGATTTCGATTTCCTGTCCAAGCTAAATGCATTTACGAAAAATAAATCGAAATAATATAATTGAATAAATGTTTTAGTGATATTTCTTCTTTCCACTGCCACATTTTTGGGAAAATAAATAGCGCTTTTCTTTTTGGACATTTATAACAAGAGCAACAACAACAAAACATATATAGAAGAGGCCACGTAACAATGGAAGAAAAATCATGACCCATGGAGCATAGGAAAAGTAAAAAAAAAAAAAAAAGAGAAAATTCGCTGCCCAGACTTTTGGCTTCCTTCTGTTTTCTTTACTGGGAATTTTCACCGACACACGCAGAAACTTTTCCCACAGACATGAAAATCTACTCAGCCACGGGAGTTGCCGGAGAGGGTGGCTGGGTGAAGGACGCTGGGGTGTTATAAGCGGTTAAATTCGAGCATGCCACTGCCCCCGACAACGGCAACGACAACGACAACGACGACGACTCCCGGATCAGGATGTTCCACCTTTCCACGTGTACAGGACGAACGCCTCTGGCGGCGCCACCACCAAGCTCATACTGAGCGTGTTCCTGTTGTTTTCGTTTCAAGCCACCCACTTGGCCACCTCTTCCTCCCCCCGCCCGCTTCCCCCTTGTTGCCCCATCACTCGTTTGTCCTTTGTGCGACCCCCAGGATCCTGCCTGGACCAGCTACCACTACGTCCCCGTCCTTTCCGCTGCTTTTTTGGCGACTGTTTGCCAACCATTTTCTCGTGTGTGTGGATGACGCGCAGTTTTCCACACAAACACACGCAGACAAGAGGAGAAGTAAGAGACAGAGAGTGCGAAGGAGAGGCAAGCGAAAATCGTGAGCGAGCGAGATGCCTGGCAAAATCCTGTGGCTAATTTTATGTTACGCATACGCCGCGTGTGATGTTTCTGTTTTTGCGTCGCTTTTTGTGCCCCCGTGGAAAACTATGTTGCCTACTTTTAAGCGTTTTAGAATGGATTTTTTTTGGGAGCAAGGACTAGTGGGGGCGGGGGAGAGAAAAGCTGGTGGAAATGGAAAAGCTGTGGGAAAAACAGCGTCGGAATGGGAGGGAATATACGGTTAGTGGTTTTCAGTTGCAACGAGAGTAGTTTAGTGGAAGAGATTACTATTTAGCATGTAAATTTGTCAGATGGTTGGAGTTTTTCTTGCTTTTTTTTTAGATTAAATGAAAGTGTGTTAAAAAAAAAAAAGGAAACTCTAAAAGCCTAAGACCTTAAATGGTTAGTAATTGATGCAAAAAGATTAAAAGTGGGCTAAGGCAGATATATAATACAAAAGTAAGCAGCTTCAAATGATTGTTTATGTTTAAATTTCATTCAAAAGCATAAATAAATAATAAAATAAAATAATATAAATATATTATACGTAAATTTATCAAGTTTAAGCAATGGTTTAACTTTAGCTTTCAAAGGGAAAAATATAAATAAATTGCAATTGAATTTGTCAAGTTTCTAAAGTTTAAAGGTTTGCTAATTTATTCTGGGATAGTTTAACATTAAGTCTTAAGTTCATAAGAATGTTTACAACTAAAATATATCTCAAAAAACTTGGCTTTATCCGGCATTTGTGTAAACATTTTCTCATTTATTTTTAATACTTTCATCATATAAATTAAACCAGGGCCAGCGTGACAAAAATATGACCAAAGCAAAATGTATCTGCCAAAAAGCAGCATCCTGGGGATCTGCCTTCTAAAAACCCGAAAGCTGAGGCACAACTTGATTAAGATCATAATCGTTAAAATTACTTGAGCACAACTATTTTACGAGCAAATTACTACTTTTGTGTGGGTGTGTGTTGGTATTTTTATTTTATTTTTATTACTTATGCAGGCAACAGCACCACACAAGTTCAGTGGCTCGGCCAAAATAATTTATGCCAAAGTCGCTCTAACACGCCCGCTCCTTTCGGCATTTTCCCTTTGGTTACCCGCCCCCCGTTTTTCCACAGCTTTTCTTTCCATCGATGTCCGAGCTGGAGCTGTTTTCCCACTCCTTTGCTATGATGTAAGCCGCCGCCGCCTCGTCTCCTTCTCTCTGTGTAACTTTTACGATGTTGCACAAGGAAGGCAACTTCTATGCCATGAGCCAGAATTTTCCACCGCTCCATTCGAGTAGTAGTTCAACTCTCTATGGGGGCGGTATTTCCGTCTTGACTTCCACCGAGATTGCTACGCTCGTTCTTGTTCTCGCTCTCTCTCTCAATCTCAATGGATTTTCGGCGCAAAAAGGGAAAATGTTCTTCATCTGGCTGGATTTTTGGTTGGGGAAAACTCTACCTCGAAACTTTGTTTTGTTTAATTTTAAGCGACGCTTTTCGGCGCTGCCGAGGCAAAACTTTCTGCCACATTCAATCTCCTGCATCCCTCCACTCCCCTCCCCTCCGTCGGGGATTATTTTTCGCATTTCGCATTTGGTGAAAATTGTGTGGCAGCAGATAACACACGCACCCAGCTACATTTTCTGGGGAAAACTGGGGAAAATTCTGAGAGGGAGCTGGTTAAAAGTGGCAAAATATTTATTTCGTTGAAATATGTTTTCAGATTTTCCAGTAAAGTGCGGAGGGGGGAGGGAGAGGGACGCCTGGGTAAGGTGTAAGGAAAGTGTGTTACATAAAACTTCGAGTTGCTGCTGTTAAATTTGCATGGAAAAGCCTTTGGCAACCAACAATGTTGTTGCGTTTTTCTTGTTTTTTAAGTAATAAAACACAACTTTACAAAGGGCTACATTTTACGGCTAGACCAGAGACCCTTAAAAATTAGTAAAAAGTTAAGAGCCTTGGTTCGAAGCCGAATAAAAACGAATGGCGAAGGACTAAGAGTATAATAATATTACTTAATTTTATTATTTAGCAAGCATATCAAATATTAAGACGATCTTTGTACCTTAACCATAACAATTTAAAATTTAAATATATTATACCCACAATTTCCAACCACTCCACATAGAATCCCCAAAAGATCAACAACACACGAAAAATAAATAACGAGGGATTCCTGGAAATGTCACACCCTTGAAACACACCCACACACACACGCATGCTAAGCCGCCTCCAAAAAGAAACAGCCACGCCCACTGCCAAAATGCGAGCTAAAAAAAAAAAAACGAAAAACGAAAAGCTTGGAAAAAGTTTAAAATGTAGTCCCAAGTACCAAGTTGAAGCAATTTATACCAGGGGTGTTAGTTGAAGTTTGCCGGTTTTTTCGATAAAAAGAACACTTAATCCTCAAGAGAATGTGAAAAATTATTTATTCAAAGTATTGACCATTGGCTTCTACACATTTCTCCCATCTTTTAGGCAAATTATGGATACCATTCCAAAAAAACTTTTTTTCTTTCGAGGCAAACCATTCGACGAGCCATTTTTCGACTTCTTCAAAATTGGCGAAGCGCTGCTCTGCCAGTGAGTGTCCCATTGACGCAAAAAGGTGATAATCGGACGGGGCGAGGTCTGGAGAGTACAGCGGGTGCGATAATATTTCCCAATCAAGGTCTTTCAATGTGTCCTTCACCAGTTTAGCGGTATGAGACGGCGCGTTGTCATGTTGCAAGATAACTTTGCCATGTCTTCGGGCCCATTCCGGCCGTTTTTCGATCAACGCATTATTCAAATTGATAATTTGTTGTCGGTAGCGATCCTTATTAACCGTTTCACCAGGTTTCAATAACTCGAAGTACACCACACCACACTGGTCCCACCAAACACAGAGCATTGTCTTACGGCCAAAGCGATTCGGCCTTGCAGTCGATGGGCCAGCCTCACCAGGTGAAAGCCATGATTTTTTTCGCTTGGGGTTCTCAAAATAAATCCATTTTTCGTCCCCCGTGATGATTCGATGCAGAAAAGATTTCCTCTCGAATCGTTGAAGCAGAATGTCACAAACTGTTTTTCGATTTTCCATTTGTCTATCGTTCAATTGGTGTGGCACCCATTTCCCATACTTCTGGATCTTTCCCATGGCTTTTAAACGTTGGCTGATTGCTCCTCGGGTCACATTCAGTGCTTGGGCCAATTTTTCTTGCGATTGGGTTGGGTCTTCATCCAATAATGCCTGCAGTTCTTCGTCTTCGAATTTTTTTGCTGCACCAGGATGTTCATTGTCTGTCAAATCGAAATCTCCACTTTTAAATTGACGAAACCATGTCTCACATGTTCTAATCACTGGTGCATGTTCACCGTAAATTTCTACTAGCAACCGATGAGCTTCAGCTGCTTTTTTCTTTTGATTAAACAAAAAAAGCAACGAGTGCCGCAAATGCGATTTACTTGGAACGAAACTCGACATATTCACTGAGGTAAACAACTATGATGTTTTTATTTTGACGGAATGCGAATTGTGTATTTTTTGAGGTTAATATCAACAGAAAAAAATGACACATATGCTGAATGATACAAATGTACTAGTACTGCTAGCAACATCTAACAGTCAAACCGGCAAACTTCAACCAACACCCCTGGTATATATATTTTTTACAGAAAATGCTAAACAAAAACAAAGGCAACAAAATAGGAAAAAGCAAGGAAACGTGGAAAAAGGAAAATTATAATAAAAACATGAGTCGACCGTTTGGATATCCAACAAAGGCGTTTCAAACACACACAAAAAAAAAATGAGAAAAGGAAAACGAACCAAACGCTGAGAGGGAAAACTGCAAGCAAAGCGCTGCTGGGAAAATTCTACGCTTGCTTTTCTTTTTTCCAAAAAATCACACAAACAAAAAGAAAATACCAAGGAGCCAAACAAGAAGGACTACTACTACATGGAACATGTTTACGACTCTACGAAGAGTCTGAATTTATGTGCATAATTTTTTTATTTCGCTTGCCAGACAGACTCAGTCGCCCTTTCTCCTCCAACCCCCTAAAAATAGGGGGCGTGGCGCAAATTTATGCAAACAATAAAAGGCAGCAAAGCCAAGGGGCAGAAGCGGCAGATAAAGAATAAGCTATTTCAAGCATTTGAAATAAACTTTTCTCTGAATTTTCCTACGAAAATTTAACAAAACAGATAATTGAAAATATTGTACTAGCTAGAAGGGCGGTCTAGGGGCGTGGCCAGTCATTTTGTCACAACTCCTAAGTATATATATATGTATATTTTATATTTTTAACTACAATTAAAGCGTTCTTCTATGTGTTTCTATAGAAACTCTTCCC
This sequence comes from Drosophila bunnanda, assembly GCA_035046265.1. Taxonomy (NCBI): domain Eukaryota; kingdom Metazoa; phylum Arthropoda; class Insecta; order Diptera; family Drosophilidae; genus Drosophila; species Drosophila bunnanda. The sequence goes on from JAWNOB010000075.1 coordinate 15,913,178, forward strand.
AAGCTTACCATAATTAAAGTTTGAGTTTTTATTTCTGAATTAAAGAGAAAGAATCATCTTCTGAAACTTCCGTTCTAAAACCTGTATCTATGAGAGATAATAAAACAGCCTAACCTAACCCATGTATTAGCAAAAATTTTACAGCAGCAATCAATGCATTAGAAGCAATTTGGTCAGCCAAAAGGCAGAAGTTGCAGCAGGCTGGCTTATGATTGGCAATAAAAATGTGGAAACCAAAGCATATAAAGCCAAAATCCAGGGACAATGGACCAGACAGAGTTGCAGCGGCAGCAATAATAAAAGCACAACATGGCAGTGTTGCAAATGCAATATCAAATTGCAGCAATAGTTGCAACATTGCTGCTGCCAAGGCAACGGCAACTGCAACAACTTAATGATGATTCTTACAGGAATTCTGCATGAGTTTGGATTCTAACAGTTAGATTTAGAAAGTTACAATTAAATTTAATTAGTTTCTTTTGAAATTTTTGAATTTTATAAGCTGAACATTTGAAATTTTCGGACTTAATATAAGTATACCCCAATTTTTTAGTTGAATATCTATTTTAAGCTATATTACAACAAATGCTACCTATTTTAATTAATTTAATTATTAACTTAAATTTATTTTTCATTTACACAGGTCATTTAATCAAGTGAATCCATTGCTTTAAAGAATTAAAATACACAGGGCTAATAAAGCTCTCATTTTTCGAATTTCCACCATTGAAAACGCTTAAAACTGTGCTATAGTTTTTGGTGTGAATTCCTCACCCTTTAAACTTGTGCAATTAAATCCAACCAAGCTGCACCTGTGTTTGTGCAGGCAAACATGTTTGTGTTTGTGTTTGTGTTTGTTAAGCACTTTCAACAGTTTTGTAAAATTTCATTCTGAAATGTTTATAACACATAAAAGGAACGGGAGAATAAACAGCGAAAAAAGAGGCAAACAAAGGAGTCAAACAACAAACTAAAAAAAAAAAAGGAGGAAAAATAATATTTTGAACACATTTTCCTTTTTCCTTTTCCATTTCCCTCTCTCTCTCTCAGTTAATAAGTCGTGAGCTACACTAATACACAAACAAAAGCAAAAAAATAGAACACAAAGGAGGAACTACTACTATGTATGAAAGAAGGTGGAAAAGGGTTAAAGGTAAGGTAAAGTTTAGCACCGGCAAAGGGGTGCTAAGGGGTGAGAGAGCGAGAGCGGAGAGGCGATGGAGCGAGAAGGCATAATGCTCGTAGAGGAGCTATATATACTAGGTGTGTCATGGGGCGTTCAAGTGTACTTTGTTTAATGAGTTTTCCCTGATGAGAGTTCCCCCGCTAGTTTTCGCCAGCAGTCAAAACAAAGGCGGCCACGCCCACGCTAAAAAGAAAGGTGCAAAAAAGGCGTAAGGTGGCAAGAAAAGGGTTTAAAACAATCCCAATTGAAATATTAATTTTCATTTATAAATTTAAGAACAGTTCACAATTTTTATATAATACATATTATGATATTTTGGTTAATAAATTGAAGAAACCTTCCTCGCTTTTCTTTAAATAAATACACATTTTTTTTTTTTAAGTATTCTCCTTGCTATACATCCTTATATATCCTTATATATAAAATAGTTCCCAGACATAAGAAAATAACCAGTTTTTCCTTTTCAATTTAGCCAGACAAAGCCACACCCGCTGAAAGACCAGACCATGTCGAATTCTCTTCTAGGAAAACGAATTAAATCGAAGGAAAATGCCAAGCGAGAAAAGGCTGCCAGCACAGATTTTTGGGAAAATTCTTTAGCTCACCGCTCTCTCAGCAGGTTGTCCTGGCGATAAGGGATTTCCAGAGTTCTTTTCGGATTTTATTTTATTTTTTTCGCTTTTGCGGTAGGCAGCAAAAGGAAAATGGAAAATCGTGTGAAATTCAAAAAGAGAGAAAAAGGGAACAACAGCAAATTCATAAGCTAGATATCTTGTGAACCCCAAAAGGGAAAATTCATTTCACAACGATTTGTTTACACAAAAACAAAGATATGAAGGGACAGCAAGAGAGCAGAGAAAATATATAGTTTTTCCATCCAGTGAAGGTCATCAAACTTTGTTCGAGCGAATGAGGGGTCTCACTCTTAATGTCTCAAGAAAATCAAACATATGTCGAGGCCCCCGAGACGCCCGAGAGAGATATATAAAAATAGTTGGAAGAAATTGTTCAACATGTTTGGCTTGTTCTTCAAGATCACACACAATTAACAGCTGGATAAATACCAAGCTGAACATTAACCGAAAGACCCGGAAAAGCGGGGGGGGGGAAAAGTGGCCAAGAGATGACTCGAGCGGCACTCATTGTCCCATTCGGTTCCGTGACTCAAGCGGAGGCGCTGACAAATCAATGTCGCTGGGGCCACAATTTAAATTTAGCCAATATCAATGGGGAAATCGAGAGTAGAACAATGAGAAGCGAGGGGGTGTGGCGGTAGAGGAAAGTGTACGATTCTTTTAATTAAAATCTTCTACGATTTCCCCCCTATTTTTAATTTACAGTCCATGAAAAGGGAAATGCGCCCCGAGGAATTGTCATCCGATATGGCTCATTCGCAGAGAGGGAAAACTGGGCAAGGCTATTGTATAGCAAGCTGATTTACCTATCAGAAGAGTACCCCAATTAGTAGCTACTCTAAGACTCTAAAACAGAGAATTAAATTATACATTTTCTATTACATATTTTGTGTGCTTTTTAAAAAAGAATAGAATAGAATAGAACACCCATAACGAGCAGTCGAAGTTCCTACTAAAAATCCTTTAAATTTAGTTTAAAACAAAGGATTCATTTTTACCTATTCTTAAAGATAGAATAAAATCCATGGAAAACAAATAAAAATCTGCCTAAAATTCGTACTAAAAAATCATCCCTTAACTCTAGTTTAATTCAAAGGATTAAATTATACTTCTCTGGGGTGTTAAAAGTAGGATATAATTCTTACAAATCCCAAAAAGAAACCTTTATTTACTTTATGTTTATAAGTATATTTCTATAAGTATTTTAAAATCCTTTACAAGCTTCATTTTTATAATAAAATATATACAAAATACAAAACTCTGCATTATCTATTTGTTTATTTACTAAGTGTTCAGCTTTACCCGCCCTAAAATCGTAAATTCTATAAGAATTTTTGGGAATACGATTCATGTTTTTAATAATAAAACATCCAAATATATATATATATATATTACAACCACTTTTATGTGCTGTTTTTCTGCCAGAATTTTCTCATTAATGTCCTTAATTAAAGCCACCCCCAGATGAGCTACTCCATTAAGATCCCAAGGAATTACGCTATATGCAACGTGGAAACGTTTGCATTATGGCAACTGAAATTCCCCGACTGAATGCCTCATCGCCTCGCCTTAAAAGCGACGGCGTGGAAATAGTCGTAGTTGTTTGGGATCCTCTGTCCGCTGTCCGGCATTTTCCGCCTCGACCACAGCTGACTCGCCTTTTGCCAATATTGTTTTATAGCCATACAATATTACCATTAGATAAATTGCCTTTTGGCAGAAGAGAGAGAGAGAGACCGACCAGGAAAAGCGGCAAAACAGAGAACGGAGAGCTTGTCCACGTTTCAAATTACTTTCTTTATTGATTTCTTTCGATGACTTTGGTATTGTGTCCGCTAGTTTTACTGCTCTACATGCATTCCAATGTTTTCCAACCCACAGTGAGAGGAAGAGCATGAGAGAGATGCTGCAGCAGCGTTTATTAGAGGAGTTTTCCCGCCCTCGCATGTGTGCGTGAAATTCGATGCCGCACACTTTGACCCTCGAACTGAGAGGGAGCGGGAGAGGGAAAAACGGAGAAAAGCAAAGAGCACTTTGTCGACACACACTCCCACACCCACACCCATTCACCCCCAAAAGAATTCTCTATAAAAAGATGCATCGCTCGCCCCCCGAAGATACCAGTATCTACAACTATTTCCCTGAACTTTGGCATGCTGAGTTTCCTTGGCAGCTTCAATTTTATGACGCATTTTTATGATTGGTAAGAAAATTTTTAATGCATTCTGCGTTGTCAAGTGAGTTTTATGGCATTTTTCCCTCAATTCTGTGTCCATTCTCTGGGCAGCTCATTAAGCGATTCTAGGAGGCGACCACTCGAACTTTGAACTTCTATCCGGTGCTAACACATGCCCACATATACATCAGTTAATGTTAATTACTTTTAACTATATAATAAACCGGGATTTATGGCGAATGCAACATGATTCACTGGAGTTAATTGAGAACTTTGGGTATTAATGAACTTACGTGAGTTAAGATGAGAAAATTGAGTATACTTTGAATATGAACTTACCTAAAAAAGAGAGAAGAGAAAAGAAATTTGTTAATAAAATTGCATATAACATATGCTAAATTGTAGAAAGTATTTTGTATAAGTTGATGTTCTATAAAGTTAATATAATAACATTGATAAGATAACACTTCCTTGAAATTTATAATAATGATAGTATAAGTTTTAAAATTACTAATTAATCTCCCCGATAAGATTCGTTCTTAAATTAAACTACATTTATATTATATTAAAATAGTTTTCCATTGAGTAAATTGTCTTACTATTTTCATATATCATTAAGTACTCATTGAAACTTTATCGCTTGTCTATCAGCAAACAATAATTACCGCACAATTACACTTATAGGAACCCCTATAATCTATACTAAATTAATAAGTTCGAACCTGCTGAGCTGAGTCATCAATTGGGGACTACATAAATTATATAGTTATAACGGTTTATCTTGGTTGTGGCCAACAATTTCGATGCATGTTTTGATATCTAACCAATCAATAACCGCAAAAATAATACCCAATCCACACACTCTGTTGCCTTGTTCACAACTGGAGGCAAAAGTTCAATTAAAAAAATATTTAAACACTGAGAACAGTTCTACTTTTTTTTCTTTTCCCCCACAAAAAACACACACTAATGCGTGTCAAAATAAAATAAAAAAGTAAAGAAAGAAAAAACTTGGGATAGGTTGAAGAACACTGCCCCAAAGGCATATAGGAACATACAACCCAAAATGCAGGCGAATGCAATGAACGCAGTCTTGGACTTTTGACTTTTTACACAGACAAAAATTATAGTAAAAAGTAATTTTTAAAAATATTTAGGAGATTAAGGATATTTAGTTTACTTTTTAAACTGGTTGTAAATAATACACACATTTGTATACCGCCTCAGGATTTTATAGTTTCAGTCAGAAGCTTGTTACGCTGTGAAGGAAACATTTCCGACCATATAAACTATATATATTCTTGATCAGCATGATCAGCCAAGTCTATTTAGCCAGGCAGAAAAAATTACCAAATTTTTCAAAATTTTCGTTAAAAATTTTTTGAAATTTCGATCAAATTATAATTTTTTGTAAATATTAAATTTAGTGTGCATATTTATTACGCTCATAAAAAACAAAAGTCGGAACGCTTTCCGAATTAAAATTAATGCTTTTTTGAATAAGTTATGAGTTTTTTAAATTTCAATTTGTCGAACAAATTACGAATATTTAGAGCTTAGTTATAATCAATTTCGAATTCGATTATATAATTCAATAACATTCTGCAAGGGCATAAAAACTTCGACTTCTAGAAGTTAGTTTCCTTCTTGTTAATATTTACAATTTACAGAGTTTGCTTGATGAACTATATGACGTGTACTTGGGAAACACAAAAGAAATACCAAATATTATACAGTATACCAAATAATATATATGGTAGAGTGTATTATATATAATTTAATATTTTATAAATTATATTGAATTGAAATTTTGATATTCTAATGATCTGTTCTAAAAAAACATCCTCTTTTTTGTTGTGTACCTTATGGTTAGCAAGGGTAAAAAGTGGTTTCGGTGGGGAAAGACATTGGGGTCTGGGTCGGTCAGCTTTAACTCGATGTATAGATGAAGACCATCCGGTTCTCCATAGTCCCATCTCTCTCACTCATTCGCCAGCTGTCTCACTCGCTCAGTCATCGTAAAAAAAATCCCAAACGAAAATTTCATTCTTCTTTACTTAACTTTCCGTTGTTGTTGTTGTTGGTGTAATTGTTGTTGCTGGTGTTGGTGTATATTTCTTATTTTTTTTTCTTATTCTTATTTATTTATTTATTTTTCTTTATTTTTGGGTGCAATGAACGTTGCGTCGCTGCTTTTCTTAGCGCATGCGTGCCAGCAGCAGCAGCAGAAGGAGAAGAACGACAACATTGTTGCCTTAGAGATGAGCAAACATTTGGAAGAGTGATCACAACGAGATAAAATCAGAAAAGGAGCAAGCCTTCAAAATAAACCCTAAATTGTATATTTTAAGTTAAAAAAAATCTGTAAAGTTCATAAAATTCCCTAATTATAGTCTTTAATAAAAATTCAATAAGCCCATTCTGCACCTAATACTTTATATATACTTTGTAGGTCATTTCTTGATACTCAATAAATATGTATTGCCATCATAAAAATCAAAGTAGCAGTATAAATCACTCTGTCACGATCGCAGTAACAGTACTTTTGGCCATTTCCCCCGCAAAAGAACACTGGCAACAAAATTCGCTAATAAATTGGCTAACCAAAGTGGCAGCTTCATGGAGTCGGAATCGAAGTCGGAGTTGGAGTTGGAGTCGGAGGCCCAAGCCCAAAACTCCACCTTGCGTCAATATTAACATTCATGCTCATCCTTTATGTGGAGGCCACATCCATCCCCGCCATTCGGGGGCCCCCCTTAGGGGTCAACGGCCCACTCTCCTCGATCCAATGCTATTATAACCAACCATCTGCCGTTTTCGTTGGACTCCCGTAGCTCCTTTTCATTTTATTTTTTTCCCTCCCGTATTCTTTTTTTTTTGCTAATGGGCTCCCACTAGTCGAGGCTCCAAGGCTTTGACACATGCGAGGGGAAAAATCAATATGAAAAGGAGACAAAATGAGGACACCGACGACAACAACATGGAGCGAAGCCAGACAGCTGCAAAGGACACAGGAGCATGACAGGACCAGCAGCAGCAGGGTCAGGTACTTGAGCTGGCTGGAGTGTATCCTGCCATTATTATGCCACCGATCCTCTATCCTCCACGATCCGCCCGAGGTTTCTTGTCGTTTTGTTATCCTCGCCGTAATTTGAGCTCATTCGGTTCGTCCTGGAAATGTGCCGGCAGAGGATCGGCTTTTAAGGACCTGACACAATGTTCCCTCGCATAAAGAGGAACAAAATATAACAGACATATTGTACGAAGCGCGCACCTGCCTCAAATGAAGGAGAAATCCGCTCTGAATTTGTATAGATTTTGCTGGTTTCCAACGAGCTAATGATGCATCATATAAGGATGTTTATTCAGCAGACAGGAGAAAAAATGAACAGAGGGATAATCCCGTTTTTTAAGCAATGAATCAATGAATAAAAACTCTATTAAACTCGTATGAATTGTTTGGTTAAATTCGCATATATATCAACTTCATTTTGATTGAAAACCCTTCCCATAGATTGCATAAATTTCGTTTCTATTTTTAGTTCTGACACATTTCTACTTTTATTGGAGAAAAACTTTGTTACAAAAGTGAGACCATTTCGGATTCTGTCAACAATTCACAGCTAAACTTTATTAAAAATTGCGTGACATGCTGGTAAAATCCATTGCAATTGTTTCTATTGCCATTTTCGTTGCTTTGACTCTTTTTTAGCATTTCTAAACCAGATTTTTTTACTTTTTTTGTGTGCGTTTTGTGAGATTTTATCTACAGCTGAATATTTTAATAGTTTCTCATTTCAATTTCTTTTTTTTGATTATGGCATATGTTTTATTACTCAATTTTTCCTAAATTTCGTCCATTTAATTCTTCTGTTTTTAGTTATTTTTATCGAATCTTTCTTTTTGTGCATTTGTAATTTTAATATACATTTTTAACATCATCTCTAAGTGATTTCTTCTTTAATTTCTTCTTGACTGTATCCTCTTTCCCCATTGAATTTTTATTTTAATCATTTAGCGTTTTTTCTTATTACTTTTCACATTGTACTAGTATTAAATTTCCTTTTTCCCCTTTTACCATCCTCAGAAATATATATATTTGTTTATATCTTACAGAATAAAAGAATCCCGGAACAAAAATATATTTAAAACTGAACGAAAACGAATCTGGGCCCGCACCCTATGTTTTCAAAGAGTTAAGCCTAGTATATATTTTTAAAATCATCTATATATAATGTTACAAGCAATAGTAATTGTATATACACATTATATGATTTACTAAAATTGTTCCCTGTGCATTTTAATATTGTATTCGAGGTCTGACGCATTGACTGGCGCCAAGGAAATAAACACAAAGCTTTTGTTGCATCAGTTTATGGAAATCATCAGGGGGACTTTTCAGGAGCGACGTGGGAAGGAAGTAAGCCTCGACAAAGAGTAACAACCTTTTGTTGTGCGTATGTTTTGCGCAGATATCAAGATCATACATCAATAATGACACTTGACAACAAAGCCGACGCTCAGAGATACATCCTATATGTATCATTTTTATTTTAAAGCCCCCCTTGGTGGGCGGGGGAGTGAAATAAATCAGGTGAGGCCACCATCGCCAATGCCTTATAAGGAAATATCACATATGTACGTGCGGCAGGCTAATTGCATGGCAACATCTCTCGAACGTGAAAAAGTAAATGAACTGCGCGTCGCAACTCATTTGTCAAAGGAGATTAGAAGGAGGCAGGTGGCAGGTGGCAGGCAGGGGCCTAGAATGCTGCAGCAAGTGCACTATGGAATGGTTAAATATTTCCCTGCCACAATTAACGCATCTGTCTAATTATATAGAAAGGGGAGAAGGGAATTACAAGAGGGGTTTGGCGGCGCCAGGCGAAACCGTTTTCGAAATACACTTCCACTTCTCTGGCTGGTAAATATTTAACAATGACGCTGCAGTGGGGCAAAGGCATTCGCAGCAATTACCGCCATAGACTTTTTTCCAGAATTTTAATTGAAATGTCAAAAGCGTTTAGTGGCAAGCACACACACACACACAGATGATAATAATCATCATGGCTATGGTCGTTGCCACAACGACGACAATGACGATGATGATGATGATGATGCAGTCAAGAAGCGGTTCCCCATGGAGAGTCGAGTGTCCCTCGGATTCGTTTGGCTCCAAAAGGGGAATTTGAGGCAGCGGCAATGCGGCAAAATCCGTCCCTGATTGTGCGGCATTATTGGGGTTAAGAAAATATGCTAAGCTCCCTAAACGTGTGTTGTGGATGCTGTGCCGCATTTTGGGCTCACTTATCAGGCGGCTTTTAAATGGGATTCCCAATAAAATTTAATAAAATTCTTATCTTATAATTAAGGTAGTTTAAATTAAAGTACGCTGTACTTGAAGTTCTAATATTAAACATTGAAAAGCAAACCATTTATTTAGTTCCCCACAAATCCAAACCTTTCCACATCTTTCTATTCCCACAATTTCATAAAATCTACAAACCTTTGCTTTACAGATTTCACAACATTACAATTACAAAACTTGTCTAGGAAATTTGAAACTCCATTTAAGCTCCCAAAACAATTGTTAATTAACACCTACGAAAAATGCTGTAAATCTAAGCAATTTGTATACACAATTTGTGCAGACTGCCAGAGGAATACAAAATACTCGAGGGACGAGGAAGAGGAAAACTCTACCAGGCAGTACACAAATCAAAGCCTTCCTTCTTTTTTTTTTTAATAAAAAAGAGGGTGGCAAAATGTTGTCAAAAGTTTGCCAACGAAAAGATTGCAGATAGGCCTGTTTTGCATCCCAGCAAAGCACTCCCTTGCATCCCCCTTTTGTGAAATTTAAGTTCGACTCTGAGAGTTTGCAGACATTTTACAGTTGCAACTTTGGTTACACAGTGAAAAATACACTATTTTAATTAGTTTTATATTTTAAGAAAATGAGAATTTGTCGCACTAAGAATAAATAAATCAATAAATAAATACAGTGATGTCACGTTAAGGTAAGTTTAGGTAAGTAAACAAAGTTTGAAGCTCAAATTACAAAAAGTAATCAATAGTTTAAGCCAAACTGTATATGTTTCACTTAAGAAAAACTGCAATTTTCAGGATTATTTATAATTATTTATTATTTATTTATTTATTTATTATTATTTTCTGTGCACTGTAGAAGAAGCTCGTTTTGTATATACTTTTTGAGGCTCTGCTCTTTTTGCTTTGTGTTAACCCTCATTTAGCATAAACACAGCGACTAAAGCCGAAGAGACTGAGGCTGATGAAGCACACTGGATATCCACACACAATAGCAGTTAGTTTGCGGCTGTTGCAGAAGTTGCTGCTGCTGCTGCTGCAGTTGCAATTTCTGTTGCTGCAGTTGCAGTTGCAGCTGCGAGCAAGCTTGCCAGCCACATTAAACGCTCGCACGATTTTCTCGTTGCGGCTGAGTGACTTGTGCCGTCGTGCCACCAGCAAAAAGAGTTTTTCCATTGTGCTAAATATGCGAGATTTTTCCAAAACAGCCACAGTCACAATGGACCTGGCTGGGAAATGGATAATGGGGGGGAGGAGGCAAGGAGGCTGGGCAAGTGGAAACCAAAGGCGCGATCCTGTCAGAGCGATTTCCAAGTCGGTGTCAGATTGCGCTTAATTAGCACGAATCGAGGGATCTGGTTTTTTAATTTGTTTGTGAATTAAATATATATATATATATATATATATATATATATATACTCCTTTTTTATACCCTTGCAAGGTATTCTAATGAAGCAGTCATTTCCGAACCTATAAATCATATATATTCTTGATCAGCATCAAAAGCCGACTCGATCTAGCCATCTCAGGCAGAAACAATTTTTTTTTTTTAATTTTTTCAACATTTTTTCACAAATTCGAGAAAATTTTAATTTTTTTAATTTTTTGAGTTATCATATTTGTTTACACACTAAAAACTAATATAGAGCAGCTTTCTGATTTAAAATTTATGATTTTTTGGCTTAGTTATGCCTTTTTTAAATATTGATTTATCGAAAAAAAAATTCATAAATGTTAAAAATATCGATAAATATCGATTCAAAGAGAGCGAATATGTCGAGTGTAGAATTCTATTTCAAACTAGAAGGGCATATAAAGTTCGGCATACCTACGCTAGTTTCTTTTCTTGTTTTTATTTTAACCGTATGACACAATACTTTTCCAGCTTTCTTTGCATTTATTTTCCTTTGGCTTATTATTCCCCCAAAACCTAAATCACTTGAATGCATAAATTTTCCAACACTTCTCGGTATAGTTTTTTTTCCTTCTACCATTCTGGCCCCTCGAGGCAAATAGTTTGACGCAAAACTTAATTAGTTTCCCTGCTCGCTCCCCCGCTTCCCACCTGGATGGGTTCTGTTTTATTTACTGCCCCCCCACCTTGGCAGCTCCCTCCTGCTCCTGCTCCTGCTCCCCCTCCAGTTCTTTCCCCTTCCCCCGCCAACAACTATTCACCCGTAGTGGCTTCATTAGGTTCGGGTTCAAGTAGAGTTGACCGCCCCAGGGTGAAGCCCCTTCGGAGCCCCGCCCCGGTTCGGTGCGCTGTGTCCAACTGTCTCGACTTGTCTATTTCAGTTTTCCAATGCACTTTACGAGCGGCTCCAAGGTAGGAGCCCCAGAACAGTTGAACTCCACTCAATGGACACGGGAGCGTGGCGGAAAATGGGGAAAAGGGGCCAGAGGAGCGTTCAACGTTCGTTCTGTTGTCCAACACACGATGATTTATTTGGCATACACGCAGCAAAAGAGGGGGGAGAGCGTTGGCGAGGAGCTACCTGCTCGAGGTGGAGTCTACACTTGGAGAAAAGGAGCCCCATTCTGAACGTAATTTTGAGAAATAAATTATTGAAAAAGTTATGAAAAGACAAGCTATTTTCCAACTCTATAAATTGTTAGATTTAGCCCATAAACCATAATATGACCGTGTATACAGAAAATGCCATACTGCCATAAATAAAACATGTGACCGTGTATACAGAAAATGCCATACTAAAATATATAATATCATAAAAGTAATTTGTTATTTCATTTTAAAGGATAATAAGAGGTAATGTAATATTACAAATATTATAATATTTAATAAGCTATTGTATCTATATATTTCTATCCATATTGGCGTCCCCCTTTCTTTCAGTGCACCAATCCCAACTTAGAACCCATGGAAGCTTTTTACGTTTTGGTGGCACTTGGTTGACTATTATTTTTCATTTGGGGCGCTCAGCTCGCAGGCGGTCCAAGTGAAAATTATTTCAAGATACTGCTTGGCAAACGCACAGGCACACGCACCGATACAGATACATTTGCGGATACAGATACAGGCGGAGCCGCAGATACAGATACAGAAACACGCACATGTGTGGAAAAGAGCTGCAACATTATTTCTTGCGCTCCCTTCAGCCACACTTTGTTACACGATACCTAAGCCGAGGCTCAATGGTAGAAGAGGCGACGGGAGACGGGAGACGGCAGACGGAAGGCAGGGAAGTGGCCGGGTCTAGTACAAAATAAACTTCAAAGATACATTTGCGCTTCACTTGAACCGTAGAGCGTAGAGCCCCAGCCGGAGTGAACTAAGCTGCACATACACATGTGTTGTTTGCGTATCTGTAGTATCCGAGTATCCGTATCTCTTTGGCCAGAATGAAGCTGTGTACAAAATTGCGTGCGTAATTCCCTTTCGTCTCCTACTCCTACGAATGTAGGGATAAGGACCAAATGTTTCACCCGAAAAAAAAATAAAAGAGAGACGAATATAAGTGGAGGGGCGTTGAGGATTTTCCCCGGACTCTACCTGAATTGCAGGTCCTGTGCGTGTCATAAGGCCATGTTGCCGGACTTCACTTAACTACTTTTCAACCTCTGATGAAAGATAATCCGCACACGGTATGGGATTTCAATAAGAAAATCAATTAATCGTAATAGTTATATAAACTATAAGACACAAATCTGTAATAATTTTCACTCATTTTAATTTATGAAATATAAGTTTATCGAGAGATATTATTAATTCCCACATATTTAAGCTAAAATACAACATTTTAACATTAATGCACGTCTTACATAAAGTCTCATTGTTGTAATTAAAGTAATATAAATATATTTTTAATACTGCTTAGTTGGAGAACATAAAACTATTAAATAAATAAGCAGAGGTAAACGGAAAATTATATTCTTCAAAGATTGAAGGTTTACAAGACAAGAAAGTTATTAAAAATCCCTTCGTTCAAGAAATCTATTTAAAATCCTATCGTTCATACCCAAAAAAAAACTCCATAAACATCTACAAAGAAAAATGATGAATCTCTAGAGAAATAAAGTAATATTCCATCTCTAACATTTGTCAATCAATTTTCTCTAACCCCAAGCCTGTTGACAAATTACAGAATAAATTATAATAACACCCATTCGAACCCCTTTTCACAACATTTAATCAGCCAAAGACTAGTTTCCCTGGATTAAAATCAATACCCTAGCTCTCATAATTTACGTGTGTGTGTGGAAAACTTGATGAAAAACTCATAAACCAATAGAGAGCCGTTTTTCGACCAAAACTGCAAAGGCAACCCAGTCGGGGATAAATGCAAAGAAATTACAGGGAGAGCTACGAAAAACAGGATAATTATTCAAACACTTTCAAAGTCAGAAACAGATACAGACGGGAAACGCTGAATTGAAAATGGTTTTTGGAAAAACTTTGTCGTTGCAAGAGACCGACAAAATGAAAGGGGATGGTTTGGGTTTGGGTTTGGGTTTGTGTTTCCAGGCAATTCCTTGGCACTCTCCAGGATGATGCACTCCCAGGGAAGCGAATCGAAACGAAACGAGACGAGACTGAAAACAAGGAACAAAAAACATATGCGGGACCTCACGACCGAACCATATCCTGTAAGCGGTCTGTGTGCACACACACATGTGTGTGTGTGTGTGTGTATATGTTTGCCAGACGAAATATAACAGAAAAGCAGGCGAATGTTGTTCAACCACCGCAGGAAAAGACCAAAAACAGGACGGGATTCGGAGGGAGCACAGCCTCTATGCAGCAGCTGTTCCAAACCGAGGATGGGCTTGGAATGGGATCGCTATCGCCGCGACGACGGCACTATTGTGACTGGGATTGAGGAGAATCGTAAATAAAACTATGCATGTGCACTGCTTTCGATTTTGGCCTCTCGCACACACACAACACACATCCTTTTTGGTGGTTGGACGAGTGTGCCATGCGGGAACTGAACTCCCCGGCTGAGATTAGCGCGGGATTTGTGACCTGATCAAAATCAGATGGGGGATTGTAGAGTGACAAAAAATAAAGCTGCCAGAAAGTCGAAGCTGGGAATACCCTCAAATATATATAGTGAATTACTCAAGCTACTACACAATACAAATTAAAGGGTATATTCAATAAAAAGTCTATGTAAAATGGCTTACAATGTACTATCTTAATATCTTTATTCAAAAGGTATTCAAAACCCTGGAGTTTCGGATACTTTTTATTAGTTTTATGCTCAAAATAAACCATTCATGAACACAATAAACAATTAAAGCCATTAAAAGGTTCTAAACTGGCCTTCTTCCCAAGTCAGCCTGTTGCCAGGGAACTGGATGGGGCCAAAACAAAGCAAGAGCCTAAAAATAACAGGAACGAGCCAAGAGCCAAGTCAGTCGGTGAGTAAGCCTAGACCAGAGACACCTTGCCTTGCTGACCAGGCCAAGACTCTAGATGCCAGGTTGAGGTCCAGGTCCAGGTCCAGGCCCAGGTCCAGAGAGATCCCCAGGCCGCCGCACCGCAATTCGTGCAGGAAGCGGGTTTCGTCGGGGTTTTCGTCGGGGTCCGATGCAGGCAAAAGGTTTACACTGTCTTTTTCCAGCCAAAACCGTCGTCCACTTGTCCATCGGTCCGTCTTTCGGTCCGCCGTCTGCCTGCGCACCTCCCAAAACCAGTTGCAGGTAGTTTAAAGTAAAGCCCAAAGATCTTTGCCCATTCGCTCGTCTTTTGGGATACCTTATAGCATATTTCTTATGCGACTGCTGCGCAGACGGACCGAGTCCCAGCGACCCGCACATACACACCAATATACCTACGGTTCGGATACAATATATATATATCTACAATATAAAGATACTTATATATAATGCTCTGGCGTTCTTGACTCTTTTGAGTCGGTGGTTGCATTGGGAAAAATTCGTAGAACTTTGCCTAGGATTAATTGGTTGAGAATGTTTGTTGTTCTTGCTTCGTTCCTCTTTTTTTTGTATGTTTTGTTTCCAGAGTGCCATTTCTGGGAAACAAATTATAAATTGAGTAATCTAGCAGTAAGCATCGATTTCGGTTTTCTATTAGAATCATTTCAAGTATTTTAAGTTGGGGGAAAAGTAGTTAAAATCAAAGAGGTTTTGAGTAAATCAACAACAAATCAGTTTATGAAATAATTACCAATTTGTACACCCTTTAACTTACATTTTTCCCAAGGAACCTGAACAAAATAATGTTGCTAAAAAACAAACAAACTTTTATAAGCGGATTCCGGTAAAGTTTATATATTTTAACTCGGCCAACTTTAGTTGAAAACAAGAACTACTTAACGACCAGCACTTCCTTCCGCAAGCCACGCTTCACCTGCTCTTTCCACAGACCCAACCTTCCTTCGCCCCTGGAAAAGCACCACCTTTAACTAAGAAACCGTAAACAAAAATAAATAACTATAAAAAAAAGACATGGCCTAGGCTAGGCTGCACCGGACCGGGCCGACTGCATCTAACAAGTTCGACATTTGGCACTTGAATTTAACGCTTGATTGCATTCCAAGCCTAAGTTTCTATCCCCCCCGAAACTCGGACAGGATCTTTATATATACAAGATATATACAGCTATATATACAAACTATATATAAGCAGCACAGCTGCCACAACTTGCACAAGTTCAACTTTCTGTTATTAAAACAAAATTGAGTAGCAAAAGCCTGCGACTAAGAAACTTTTAGCGGAATTCGAACTGTACTCACACTTAGATCTTGTTTATGAATGGAAAACAATAATTGGCGGTTATCCAAAAATATTCAGTCCAAGAGTTTCCCAACTCTCTTATAATTCTGTGGATTTTTAAAAGTGAATCATAAAAGACCGCTTAAAACCACTCTTAGTGGTAGTAAAAACTATGATTGCATTATTAATATATTGCTGGAGAGACTGTCAGACTCACACGGTTAAGATGATTGCTTTGTAAAGCCAATCCAAACGTCAACGACTTCTTTCTGCGGGTTCCACTTTAAGTTGGCCAAAAGGGATTCAGGGGGCTTAAGTTGGTCGCTTTTCAGGGGGGGTTTAAGGGGTTACACTCGTACTACAGCTTCTTCTTGCGCCTCTCCTCATAGTTTGCCTTTCTACGCTTTGGGTTTTCTTTTAGCTCTCAGCTCCTCCACTTGTGGCTCGTCTTCAGACTTCCTTGTGCCCAGACCCATTCCGCACTTCATTCCCATCCCCAGACCCATCCCCCATCCCGGTTGTGTGCCAGTTTTTCACTGGCTTCCCGGCGGACCCAATGCCTCCTCCTCCACCAACTCCGCGGACCGAAGAGCCCCACACACACCGATAAACTGGCCTCACTTTGCGTTTTGATTATAGCCGGAAATGCCGTTTTACACGTGAATGAAATTTGTAAAAGCAGCGTTGCCCAACTTCAGAGTTTACACTAAAAATAAATTGATGGAAGGCTGAGATAAAATATTAAAAAAACTAAATGGAAATGTGAGAGAGAGATGCTACTTGATTGAGATCAATTTGCACCATTTTTTGGTTTACTTTCATACATATGTACTAAAAGGTAGACTCACATTTCTAACACAACTCTTTATAAAACCTTTTTAACACATTTTATTAAGTAGATATAGGTTATGAATATCGTGTGAAAGATCACTAAGAGTGTTCTCTAATATTAATATAAAATAATATGGATTCTCATCCAGTTTGTTTTCGTTTTAGTGCAAATAAAAGCAGGTTGAATAAGCCAAATGCTTAAATTTACAATTCCCAAACTAGTTCTTTCAGTGAGTTACAAAACTAAACAGATGTAGCAGTTAGATATAAAGTTAAACCCGTTTAAGCAACAATTAATGTACAAAATTTTCGCACAAAAATGCAAATCAAAGGAGAGTCAAGAGGAAAGGCAAAAAAACAAAAACCGAGGGAGATGGCAAAGTAAACGAGGCAAAAGCGAGGGGAGAGAGATGTCCGCGCTTAGGGTAAGAAATATATATTATAGGAAAAATCCACCCTCGGGGGGGCCAGGCCTCATAACGTTGGAAACTGCACAAAGGCGCAAAATCATGAAGGACAGCTCGGGGCTCTGGACTGGGACTGGGACTGAGACTGGGACTGGGCTCAGAATTGAAATGAGTGCGAGGTATGAGGATGTTGACGTTGCCTGCTGCACAAAACAACAAGAGCAACACACCAACCAGAAAGGGTTACAGAATCAAAGGCCTAAACAGAAGGTTGCTGAACCCACGGCGAGACCGTGACAAAAAAGAACACACATATAGCATAAGGCATTGGGGTGTGCCTGAAAGTGGACCGAAGTTGCAAATACCCTTGCAGTTATTTGTTTACAATGTTTTGTTTATACAAAAGCTAGTACGGTATATGATGTAAACATAACTAGCTATTCCAGTTCAATGTATACATGGTTACAAAGCAAGGAATACCATTACTTGGAAAACTCCCATACTGTTTTATATATTTTAAAAGAATTTTATACATGATTTAATGATTTGCTAACATTAGTTATATTAAAGTGCCTGAAAAGCCATTTTATTTTGACTTTTTTTATGAATAAAAACAGCAATAAGTAATCAGGAACCTTCCTCAATAAACCCCTTTTCATACTAATCTACAAAGCTGATAAAGATTACAATATCTAGTTATCACTGTACCAACTTAGAAGCTTTAAGGTCCAGATTAGACTTAGTTACAAATAAACACTCCCACTAAAGGGATGTAACTAAAATAAAGAAAAGATAATATGATCTTTCACTTACCAGACAACGCCGAATGCTCCATAGCCGATGGGACGATCCGGCTGGACATCCTGAGGAACGGCTGGCGGCTGATAATAGGGAGCCGCTGCGGCCAAGATTGCGCTGGCGCCCTGTGGCGCACCACCGGCAGCACCACCCTGTACCAGTGACATCGAAACGCTCATTGATGGACTACGCGGCAGGCTTTCCAAATAATTTGAGCAGCTGCACCCGCCTCTGGTTGTTGCTATCGGTGTTCCTGTTGTTTTGACTGTCTCGTGTTCCGATGGAGCTCAGTTCCGGGATGGTGGTGGTTTCGACTGTGGACGTGAATGTGGTTCTGGTTCTGGTTCTGTTGCTTCCACAACTGGTGGTGACTGAGGCGGTGGCGGCGGCGGCGGTGGCGATGGCGGTGGTGGTATTGGTGGTGTTGATGGTGTTGCTGTTGGTGGAGAAGGTGCTTGGCTTGATGTGGGAGAAATGGTGTTGATTGCTCAATGGATGCCGCTGGGGGCTACTGATGGCCGCCATTCAATTGTTGGCCATTTTTTGCTGCTGTTTTGGTTGGCATCTAATTCTAATCTATTCGATGCTTTTCCGCTTCTTGCCGTGTTGTTAACGTTAACGTCCCTTATTGGACACTTTTTACTTATTTAAATGAGATTTGAGGACATTTTGGAGAACTGCAAAAATAGAAGGAGAGATAAATAAATATTAGTTGTTAGGGTTTACAAATAATTAGTTAAAGCGGCCCATTCTTTGCAAGTTTGGAGAGAATAAATAAATTATAGTCTTAATGGTTTGACTTTTAGATGTTCTTTATTAGGATTCCTCCACATTACGTAACTTTAATTATTAATAAAGACCATTGAGGGATTGTAGATTGATTTGCATACCCTTGATTTAAGCTTACCCAAAATTTTAAGCTTAGTTATAATCGATTTCCTATTCAATCCTTTAATTCAAAAGCAAATGTGTAAATGTATAAACTTCGGCTTCCCAAAGTTAATTTACTTTCATCTTTTTTGTTATTATTATTTTTGTATCAATATATAAGGTATGTAAAGATTTAATTTTATTTTAATCAAATAATTTCAAAGCTGAAACATTTTAATAACAATTTAAATGTGCTTATATGTTGGTTTTATGACTTTTAATTTTTTATTTTATCCCAAATGATAAATAACCCAAATAATTACTTTAATTTCATAATTCAAGCGGTTCGTGTAACTTTAAAAACACAAATCGTTTGATTTTTCAACTAGAACAAAACCAAATTTAATTGCATTTAATTTAGGTTCGTGTCGGCAATTTTGAGCTCTAGTTTTTTGAAGCCGGAAATGTCCCGTTGCGTTTGTTCACTGTACTTTAATTGCAATTACTTTTGTTTGCTTTTCAAATTTTTGGTGGCAAATGAAGCTGCACAAGAACAACAACAACACGCAGGAAAAAAATAGAAACGAAAATTGAAAAACAGGAGAGAGGGATAAAGAGAGAGCCCGAGAGAGAGGAGGATGTGAAAAGTGCCGTTAGCTGGGCTGTCGCGATTACAATTGTAAGAGTGCTGCGAGCGCGCATGTGAGTGAGATTCTGCCGACTCCCGAATCTGAGTGAGATTTTTCAGCTGCGCTGCCTGCGCGTGGCTGCAAAAAGCCGCTCAAAGGCGCCATTTGAGCGAAGTGTGACAAGCCAGTAAAACGAAAAACCACACACACCGCTTTTACACAAATTTAAGGAAAGCATGTTGCGAGGCAAAGCAAACACAATGCTGAGAAGAGCCAAAAACCTCAGCCGCCAAACTCTCTCAGAAGACAACAACGGCAAACCCAAACTCAAACGGAATGCAACGAAAAAGAAAAAACGGGACAAAAGAAATTTTTGCCCGGGGATAAATAATAATTCCCAGGGCTTCGTTTTCTTAGATTTTCCTAGGGCAATTAAACTGGCGTTTCCACCTTTGATTTACCTTAAAAAATGCACAAATTATTTGAGCAGCGACGGTGGCGGCAGCAGTTTTTCATTTTTGTTAATTTATTTTACTATTTCCGACTCTTCCGCATTTGTGGGAGCGAGACGGACGAAGAAACGCGCCGGGAATGTGCGGGAGGGGAACTTGGTGCGTGTGTGTGACGGAGAGAGAGCGATAGTGAGAGAGATAACAAGGAAAAAGCACTCGAAATGAATTTTGTAATTTTCTTAATTATTATTGTAAAAAACGCGAGACGACTTTGTTGTTGTTTGTTGTTGTTGCTGCTGCTGTGCTTGTGCTACTACTACTACTACTACGACCACGGCGGCTGCTCACACACACACACTCACTGATATAACACACTGAACACACGTACAATATGCAGCAGACAAACAAACAATTGCCTGGGTCACGTTTCTGACTCTCTAGCAGCTTTTATTGCATTATCTTTGTTATCACACGGCCGCGGGGCGTGGCTGGAGGCGTGCACAGAACCTCAGCTGCTGCAATTACTTTTCTTCGAATTTCGATCACACGCGGCGTCTTTTTCAACGATTTCTTTTTACTTTCCGTCCGCGGCACAACCGCCTCCGTTGAGTGTAATTTTTTTTTTGACATTTTTTGTTACTTCGCGACCAGTGTTGCCAGGTTAAGACCACCCGTATCAGCTAGATTCTGGCTAAACTGTTTCAGCTTGTTTTTCGTCAGTTCATTTTTAACAAACGATATATATAGTGGGAAAATAGCTAGACTGAAGCCGATTGTGCCGCTGCATTACATAGGTGCGCTCTCAAGTTCGGCTCGCTCTGCACAGACAGAAGGGAGTGAGAGACAAATTGCTTTAATAAACTTTCTATTTACATTGTAATCTTTAAAATTGAAAACAAAAATTAATGAATACAAATATTCGTAACTGAAACGATAAAATGGACTATTTATTAGTTATCAAGCTTACATTCGAAAATGCTTTGAGAAACTTATATATTTTAGAACTTCTTCGCATAACATTACTCACCCTCATCAGCGATCTTTTTATTTTCAATAGAAGAAAATGGGACAGTTTTTTGTCTTTTATTTGTTATGAGCAAAGAGTCCTTTTTTTAAAGACTTAATTATAACAAGTATTTTTTATAAGAATTGAAATCTTTAATTTTTCTAATAGTCCAAACCAGTATCAATATTTTGCATTCGTTTCTATAACATATATAAGTGTCTTAAAAGCTGAATTCCGGCAAATAAAAAGCTAAACTGTTTTACCTTGTTTATCAGCGTTTCTCTTTTATATTTAGCACAGGATAAAAACAAGCTGAAAAACAACCCATAATTGCGAATTAATACATTATTATTTTAAATAAACGATAGATCTAGTGGAAAAATAGCTAAACTACAACAGACTGCGTCCACGGCATCACAGTGGTGCGCTTCGGCTTGTTCGGGTCGCTCTCGTGTTCTCTGATTAACAGAATTTTACCTATGAAGTCTTACAAAAGAGAGGATTAACAGAATTTTTCTTTTGAAATGTTACAAGTGAGAGGATTAACATAATTTTTCTTAATTTAACAAATGAGAGGATTAACAGGGGATGCTTATAGAATCGCACTGGAGAGTAACCAGTTGCCAGTTATCTTTTTTCAGGATAGATCTACATATGGAGAAGTTAATGATTACATTTTACATTTTACAGAACAATGGGGTAGTCGAATTCTCTTACAATGTGTCGAATTCCCAATTGAAATGTAAAATGAGAGAACTTCATGAGCGGTTTACTCACTATGCTATCGCAATACGAAATACACTAAAAATACCAGGAGAGTGGAAATGACTATAAATATCGGCTGCTGCTACTGGCCACACTCCCCGTTTGTTTTGATTTTGTTGTTGCATATTTCTCAAATGGACCACGCGACGAGCAATTTAAAGGAATTCATCACAGATTTGGTTATTCCGCACCACCGCCGAAATGTGAGCATCAATCAGGACCACATAACGATGCTGGAAGGCAGTAAGATCAAGAAGCAGCAATCCCGCAAGCGGCGTGCCCACAAATCATCGACGTTGACCCGGAAGGAGTACGCGAAGCTTGGACTAAATACACTGCCCACCAAGCAGATGAAGTACGAGGAAGCCCTGCCGCTGCATAATCTGTGGAAGGGCTACGTCCGCGAGCACCTGGCGTTGCGAGAGGGCGGCGAGGTGCCGCAAGTCCATGATCCCCGCTACGATGAGTTCAGCAAGCAGTTGGTAAAGTTGGATTTGCACGGCGCCAAGTTGAGAGTCACCCAGTCCAAGTGCAGCACATTGGAGAATCTTTCGGGTATCTGTGTGATGGATACCAAGAATGTGCTGAAGCTCCTAGGCAAGGATCATCGGCTGCGAACCATACCCAAGAGCGAGTGCGTTTTTGGCCTGACGGTGGGCAACATGGAGTTCACCATTTTTGGACAGCATCTGAATATCCGACCAGCGGAGCGTAGTGTTAAGAAGATCAAGAACTTTGTGGAGCCGTTCATGTAGCTGACTTAAGGATTGTTTTAGTGTTAAAAATTAAATTAAAAAATGTCCTGAAATCACGGGATTTCTATGAAAACATGCTAAATGTTTGAAAAAGCTCTTTTCTTTTTTTTCCTGTTTAATACATATATAAAACCGTACATTTAATGTTTTTGGAGAATATCGCGCCGCGTTTTTTAGTTTTGTTTTAGTTTCTAGCCATTTTCGATTAGTCGTGAAGATAGAAATAGGGAGATTCCCTGGTGTTCCCAACGTCCTATGCAGCCGTCTTGGTCATGGTAATGACAGCGGATGGGACCAAGCCCAGCACCTCCAGCGGCTTCTCATAATCCTCCTCGGCGAACAGTTGGCGCGGAAAGGTGGTCATCAGAGAGAATGGTGTTTCAATGCCGGTCTTGACCTGAATAAACACACGCACGGCCGATAGCTGTTCCTTGATATTGAAGGTCTCCTGGAGTGTGGAGCCATCCTGCAAACGCACCTGAATACGGGTTTCCGTGTAGACGCGCTGTGGAGATGTCACAGCCGGAGCTGGTGAACTAACCGTGGTGGAGCTAACCGAGGGTGCGGGCTCTGAAATGCCCGCTTCCTTTTGTTCTCTGTGGGTAATGGAAAACTAAATGTAATAGATTTTCACAATGGAACTGGAGATTAAGCTTCACCTGGCCTTGCGTGCAGCCTTATCAGCCTCGATTTGAGCCCTCACCCGATCACGGGCCGCCTTCTCTTCGTCCTTTTCGCGCTTGCGCTGCTCCACGATTTTCTTCATTTCCAGCTCCTCCATGCGCCGCTTTGCCTCTGTCATATCCTTGCCCGACTTGATGCGATTCTTCTCCCGTTCTAGAGCATCCATCTTCTCGCGCTCTTCGCGTTCGATGCGCTTTTGCTTGAGCTTTTCCTCGATGAGAGCGAGCTGGGCCTTCTTCTCCTCTTCGGTGAGGGCCTTTTTCTCCTCCGTGGACTCTGAGAAGTTGCTGTGGCCGGTCTTGGCGGCATGGTACTCAACTTCGGTATGATCCTTAAGCACCTTGCCGCAATCGTCGCACTTCAGAGATTTGGCCACGGGGGGACCTGAAGCGGCTTCGGCACCGCCGCTACTGCTGGGAGCTGCTGAGGCCGCCGAGTCGTCGTTAGAAGCTGGGGGAGCCACCCCGGTACCGGAACCCTTAGAATCGCCTGCATTTTGACGTGGTATCTCCTCGTCGCCGTGGGCAAGCAGCCACTCCATGGCCGGCTCCACTCCCTTGTGGCTGGTCACCTGCAGAGCGTATTCTCTGTGGAAAATTGAGCGAAAAGAACCCCCCAAAGTAAATTTTCGCAGCTTGCCGGAAAAGGAGAATAGAAAACGGGGAAGTCCCGCACACTTACACGCGCTCCCGGGGAAAACCCATATCCATCAGGGTTTGGACGTCACTCATGTCGGTTGCGCTGTGCTTTGCAAACAATCTATTCGTCTATAGTTTTCGTGTATTTACACAAAAATTTACAATGACACACAAAAACAAAGCCCTAGGCGTAGTGTTGGAAAGTGCAAATAGTAGCGGCTAGGGAATAGTTGCATCCGTTTGGTGACCTATCGATAACTAAGTGGCGCTAACTAACACGGCCGTAAACTAGCAATTAATAGTTATGTTTTCTTATTTTTTTTTTTTTAATAAATAATTTTAATATATACTGTACAACTAATAAAAGTATCCAAATCGCAAATTGTATAAAACATCCATTTAATTTGGATTTAAGGTTTATGTAAAATATCTAAATATTAATATTAATAAAAGTAAATTAAAGTGTAAACTTAAATGCAAAAAATGCTAACAAAATACTTTGGAATATCACATTAGATGTTTTATGACTTCAAATAAGAGGAGAGTTCATTTTATTTATAGCTAGGCACAGTCAGCTGTTTAGTAGTGGCCACTATCGATAGTTTGCAACTGATTTGATCGTTTACCAGCACCGACAAACGGCGTCGTTGCTGCAGCAAAAAAGCAATTAACTGCATTTTCGTCTTAAAAAGTTTTCTTTTCACGATATTGAAGATGTCGCCAAAATGCAAGACCAAAAAGATGGTCGTCAAGATACCGCGACACCCCTACTTCAACGTGCACAGTGAGCGCAGCGTGGAGCGGGAGGTGGAGTACCAGGTGCGGAAGTGTCGCGTGAATTTGGAAAGGCTAAAGTCGAATACGACCAACACGGCTCATCCTTTTCCACTGAAACCAAAGCCAAAAAGATGCATTGTACGGGTTGCCAGGCTGCCGGACGTGGAGCGCAGCGAGATCTCCGTGACTCCGGCCAGTTCCATCATAAACTCTGATATTGACGAAGGTAAGGGTGAGAGCGGCCTTGGGCAAATACATATGTCGAACTAACCACGATTTATTTACAGGCTCTGCTAGCGAGTAAAAGGAAATCTAATCCCTAACGAGAAACCCAAATGACTGGAAATAATCACCTATATTCATATATGTAGATCTACAGCAGTAGATTTTTGTGTTCTACAAAGGCATTACCATAGTTTTTAACCCCCGCCATTCGCAGGGATCATATATATAACCATTATCCAATAAAACACAATTTTATATTAGACGACAGCGTTGTTCTTATTTTGCTGAAAATGTTACATTTTACTATTTGTAATTTATGTGTTGTATGTGTTATGAATTGTGTTTTCTGTGTTAAATTAAAGCGAATTGAAATCTGGAACCTAATATTATCCAGGTAAAGCTAGCTTCTTGTGATGTTTTTTTACTTATAATTATTTGTTTGCCTAAATATTTCTAAAAATGTTTTTAAATATTTTTTAGCATGCAAGGCGCTGTCTGACATGCTATCGTGAGGGTGTGTTGAGGTACTTTTCACCTTTTAAAATAAACCAGAGTACAAAAGGTTTAATTTAAATAGTATACATTTCGTCATATAACGGTATTATAAAACTATTATTTAATATTTGTACAAATATACTTAAGTTTATACTTAGTAATTTGAAAATAATTTATATTATCGAATAGTCGCCGGCTAAACTCGATAACGCATGTTATCAATTGTTAAAAATCGTTTACGGAACTGAAAACAAACATTTTTTGAAAGTTATAATTATATATATATTATATATACATAAAATATATATATATAATTTATATATATGTATATATAAACATATATTAGTTACACTTTAAAAATATAATGGAATAAATATCGATATTTACAAATACCATCACTACTTGAGAGTCAGCTGTCAGCAAAGAAAAAGTTTCTGGAATAACAAAACAGGCAAAATTACCCGTTTCCGTATTCGTACCCGGAAAAAAGTGGAACAACCGATTCGAAACCATGAACTGGCACAGGGGCAGCATAGCGGAGGCCGTTGCAGAATCGAAGGCCAAGAACGCCGTCTTCGTTGTCTTTATTGAGGGTAAGAATAATGCATTAATTTCTCGTTTCCTCCACGTCATTGTTGTGAAAATCTTCACACCATAATCGCCCAGGCAAGGATGAGCTGTCCAGCAAGCTGGAACGATTCGTGGACGACGTGCGGGTCCGATCCCGCCTGGAGACCGCCGACTTTGTATCCATCAAAGTCCAGGGAAACAGCTCCGCCTACGGACAGTTCATGTCGCTATGTGAGTATCGATTACTGCCGAGTCACTCGCCCATCGCTCTAACGTCCCATGTTGACTCTTCCAGACAAAGTTGTGCCCATACCCTCGCTCTTCTTTATCGGCAAGTCGGGCACTCCTTTGGAAATAGCCACCGGAATCACGGATAGTGTGGAAGAGCTAACGGCCAAGATCGACAGAGTTTTGGTTCTGGCAGGGAAACGAACAGAACCGTTGTCAGTAACCAGTTCAGTCACCTCCTTTTCGGAGCAAATGAATCCCACTGCAGTCAGAAGCTTTGCCGGAGCCGATGACTCGAACAGTTTAAGCAAGGACGAGCCACGCGAGGCACCAGAGGTTCCCGAAACATCCGAAGAACCGCAAACAAGTCAAACTGTTTCGGAGACTCCCAAACCCCTGGAACTGGTTGCTTCAGTTTCAACTGTACAAGTAGAGGAGTCTAAGGTTAATCAGCTATCTGCTCCTGCTGTAGCCAGTATTTCAGCTATATCTGCTGAATCGTCAACGTCCAGTTTGGGACAAGCCAAGCAGCCCGCAGTTTCTCCAACGGTTTTGGCTGAAGCACTAGAAATGAATGCAGAAGCAGCATCGGCAAAGACAGTTGCAGCGACCGCAAGTAAAGTGGAAACTGCCACAACATCACGCAACAGTACTGCCTTGAATTTGGCCGCTTCGTCGATTCTACCCACTGTACCTCTGCTTACGGCAGCTATACCGGTTGCTGCCAGCCAGGTACAGGGACCGGCACAGGAACAGGGATCACAACAAGAACAACTACCAACAACAGATTCCGAATCGCGGACGTTGGACGTACAAAATCTGTTGGAACAAAAGCGCCGAGAGCGACTGGAAGAGGAGAGGCAACGTGAGAAGGAAAACGAGCTCAGACGGCGAAGGGAGGGTAGGCTGGCTCAAACCCAGCAGGTTCTGGCCAAGGAGCAGGAGTTGAAGAACATGCAGGTAATAAAAGCCAATGATAAATAGATAATATATTGAGTTCAACTTTTGTTTCCTCGTTACTATACTCATAGGAACGCATTCGTCGCGAGAAGCAGGAGGAGCAGGCTGCCAGGGAACGTATACGCGCACAGATCGCCGCCGATAGGGCGGAGCAAGCGCAACGTAACCAAATTAACGCGGAGGCGACAAGCACAACCACCTCGCTGGCTGGCGAATCCTCGTATTCTTCTGTTGACGAAACGCGTCTGCAGATCCGCTTGCCCGGAGGCATCAATCATACCAAATCCTTCCCAGTTGGAGAGGTGCTGGGCACCGTGCGCATCTATGTGCGCAATGAACTGTTGGCGGCCAGTGATGTGCGCGATTTTACTTTGGCCGCAAGTTATCCACGGCGGGAGTTCCTAACGGAGGACGAGGAGAAGACGCTGAGAGAACTAAAACTGGTGCCCAATGCCGTGGTCCTGGTTCTTGCCAAGGAGCATGTGAATCGCGTGGTGCGCAGCGGCAGCTCCCTGATGACCATGCTGATTACGGCCTTTTGGGCAATGCTTACTCCGGCGGCCAAGGCCTTTGACTACATCAACAAGATGGGCTTGCGTCCCCTCACTCAGAGGTTAAGCGTTCTGGTGGGCAATTTCCGAGGCACAACAGACGGACAGGGTAACGCCGGACTTATTCAGGGCGATGCGTAAGTACTATAAATAGAAATTTCCAGCTTGTTATTTCTAATCTATTCTGATTTACGCCCTCAGTGCCGCCCGTCGCAACATGGATCTGTTTACCATGCGACCACCACCGCGGCCTGGTTATAACTACGATGATGAAGGGATGGGTCCAGGATCACAGACAACCCCTCCCACTCCCCAGCCACAGCCGGGTACTGGAACTACCCCGCAGCCCCATCCCACTAGCCAGGCGGCATCCTCCTCGGCGAAGGAGTTTCAACAGCGCCCAGGCGGGTATCAGCCACCGCGGTATGGTGACTCAAACATTCGACGGCTGCAGGATACAAACAAAGACGATGAGAAGGATAAGGCCACGTACAATGGCAACTCCACGCAGCAGCAGTGAGCAAATCCTTATCCCCAGCACCCCTAGATATCAAACCTATGTAATAGCCTGTTATGCTAAATTATAAATTAAATCAATTCAAGAATATATTCTAATATATCAATTCTATGTGTTTTTTAAATTTTAAAACAAACTGAGCCTTAGTAACTAGGACAATAAGCACGATGGTATAAATAGCTTTTAGTTCGTTAAAATGGTTGAAAGTTAAAGCCGTAAGATCCTTCTGTAGGGGCAGGATCTCTAGGGATGATGTCACCTCGATCATATCGTAAAAATGTCGTCCTGTTAGATATATCAAAATTTTGTAATTAAGAAAAAAAAGAATAACCAAAAATGTTATTTTATTTTTCACTTTCGATATATCAAACAGAGTTTCGATTTATCCTTCGTTTAAAAAACAAAATCAACAGATATTTTAGAGTTAAAATCAAGGCATTCCTTTAATTGAACAAAATTATGGGCTTACAAACTAATACGAAAGATATTATAGATCTCCGCCAGTAAGTTAAGTAGATGATACAGTATCAACAAAAATGAGCTTATTAACTAGAAGAATAGAAAGCTGGTAGAGATTTAAAAATAGAAGGCTTTTACATATTAGTTTTAAGCCATTCCATAAGAAAAGATTAAAAACAAGTGCATGTGATTAAAGAATATAAGTTTGATTTAAGAAATATTATCAATGGACAGATGGAAATAAGGTTATGAGCTGATGAAACCATTTCCATAAAATTTACTAAATTTGAAGCTATTTACGTTTATGATTGTTCACCTCCGCCGCTGGATCGTGTACGTCAAATTAGTGGAAGAATAGAAACAAGGGTGGAGTTAACCATCAAGTCCTCCTAAGGCGCGCCTCCAAATACTATACATAATGTGTAAGATCATGTGTCCAAGTTCCCAGTCGCCGTTTACAAGGTGAACCACATTAGGAACTGCAGCAGCTTGTAGACATTAACCAGCGGAAATTTCCAGTCCCTTTTCCGCTGCAGCGGTGGCACCAAGCTCGGGTAGTGAACGAGGCTGCCGATATGGCAATTGGTGGTGATGTTACCACCGGGATACACAACGGTCACCGCATCGCCCTGCTTCACGCCATCGCAATCGATCAGTTCCAACGATTTGCTGAAGCAGATGCGAATCTCCGAGAGATAGCTGATGCTGTGCTTGTTGTCGAAGATGCAGTGAATCGACGGATTCTTCCCCAGCGCCTTCACAATGGCATTGTTGATTGCGGTGACCGTATTGTTGGAGTCCGGGTGTATTTCGGAGGCGTCCAAGATGCGCGACATAATGTAATCCTCCCGCCAGGTCAGACCCTGTTCGAAGTACTTGAGTTCATTGTCCAGTGCTTCGATGCGCATGGCGCAGGTGCCGTGCTTCTGCCACTCGTGCTTCCACAGCCACTCCTGCGTGTCCTCGCCCTTGAGATCCGGCCAGAAGGTCTCTAGACGATCAGAGATGGGTTCCAGCTTTTCCGGACTGAAACTGGCCGAGTTGTTGCAAAAATTCGGACCAAACTGATGCAGTTTCGTTGGCCAAATGCCGTGAATAGTCCAGAACTCCTTCTTCTGCGGCAGCGAGCACTCCTGATCGGGATTATCCTCGCGCCAGTGATAGCATGTGGTCACCGGCCACTGCTGGGTGAAGATTAGCACGTCCCAGTCGTTGTCCTGCACGCGGTTCCACTTCTCTCCTTCCAACTGGCCGTCGTCGTCATCGTATGAGAACATCAGCTCGAACTCCTCACCGCCAGTCGTTGCAGGATCTCGTTTCGCCTGCTGCCTCTCCACAGACGTTGATTCATCCGACGAATCCGATGTGTCGCTAGAAAGGTGAAACTTGTGGTCATGAGTAATTCCCATCGATTTTGCAGAGTTCTTTGTCAGTTCCCTATCACGAATAGAGGCTTCTAGGTCAACCTTGAACTTGACTCAGCTCCTGAATCGCGACATATATACATTGTATAGCGTTGCTGCAGGACGTGTTGCAGGGCAGGATGAAGTGGGGAGTCCAGGAAAGTTTTCCCCAAATATTCTAGGGGTTTCTCGGCTTTCCCTGGCTCTTAACTCACCTAATGGGCGTGGATTTGATGGCCACAAGGCAGCAGGCCAAAACAGCCCATATTAGAAACCGCTGGCTCTGCATTTTCTTGTATAATTTTTTGTAAAATAAAAATAATAATAAACTGCGATGCAGTGCTAAGTTGGATTTTTTCCCGTCAAAACTAGCTTTTTTTAGCCCGCTGACAGCGGGAAAAAATTGCGAATTGCGCGAATTGTGAAAAACGGGAATTCTGTTTCTTATCGATAGTTCGATACTTTCCCACGGAGAGAATTCTGTTACGTTACGCTCACCCCGTGTTAAGTTACGCTCTCTCTCTCCGATATGTTAATTTCTTTCGATGTATCGATATTAAGTTACGTGACTTGCTATCGATTGCAGATATTTTTAGTATATTTTACCGCTAATCAAACTTTAATACTAACAAATTGATATGTTAGGCGCCATATTTAAATTAAAATAAGTTACAATTTCCCCCTTTACCCTTACATAGAAATGCCATATTAATTGTTTAATTTCAAAATACTGGAGTTGACTAAACATAAATAAGTTAACGATTAACTTCAAAACTGTAAACTAATGTTCATTATAAAAGGCTTGAGGTCAAATGTTTCCAGGTGCATCGTCATAAAACTCATTAATTTTAAACACTCATTAACTTTATGAGCAATTAGCTAAATTGAGACCTGACCGACGTCGCCTAATAAATTCCGTAGGCATTATCGCTAATTGAAATAGAAAAATAAGAAGAACTGTTTCTCCTGATTAGGATTTATGAAATACTTCGCCAGCTTGTCTGCTTTGGCTTTCAGTCGGAGTCAGTGTCTTGAAAATCCCTTGGTTACGTTGATAAGATTCCGAATTGGATGTACTTTTGTTTTCCTTTTTGGTTTTTAGTCATCATCCAACTTTAATTAGTGACAACGATAATTACACATTGCAATGTACCTGTTCTGTCTCCCTTTATCTGGTGTTCTGCTGTTGACTTCTGTTGAAAACCCAATGACTACGGCCAACAGCAGCAGCAACAAATCAATGACAACTATGAATCGAACAAAAACATTGGCAGCAGCAACAACAAATGGTGACAAGAATATCGCTAAGCAATTGATTATTGCTTAACTGTACTTTGTACTTTTGATGATCCCCACATAACATGGGCGGCGGGCCAACTACAACTAGTAGAGGGGGTTGTTTTGGGTGAGTGACCAGCTGTCGGTATTACAGACAAGTGGGGTAAAGCTGTCACACTTAATGCCCCATAATTGTGAGCAGTAACAGGAAGGAATAGGAGTTGTATCAGGCTATTATTTAATTTATAGAAATATTTATATTAATATTATTAAAGAGGGTAGACATAATTTTAAAAATAGAAACCTTTTAGGAAAGGATGTAACTAATAGAAACAACTGCTTAGTCGGTTTTTATTTAAGATATTTAATATTGAAAAGAATTTTCTAGTTGTACAAAATAATATCCATATTCTCCGTGCTAAGAGGGACAAGGCAGAAACTCAAAGAATTTTCGACTGACACCTTTGTTTCAAGTCATGACAAAGTCTATAAAAGTATCTAAAATATAAATAAAATACCCTGCTGCTTTAATTCGTTTTTAATAAAAATATATGCTTTATATAAATACCTTTATACAGGGTAAATCTTGTGAGTGACTGCAGTCGCTATTTCCGCTGATGTTTTATCAATTTATCAAATTCAATTAGTTCGATTCCGGGCGATAAAACTCATTTACATGACGAACGAACTTCTAATCTATGCCCCCCGCTGTCCCCCGGACACCTTATGGACTCATTGAAACAAATTCCCGCTCATGTCTGGGGATTTTATCAACAACATTTGTGATTATTTTCGTGTCATGTTTTTGTAAGCCTTGCCGGGGGAGTGGAAGTTTGGATAGCGAGCGGGCGGCTGGCTTTTATGCAGATTTCTGAGTGGGGACTTTTGTTTGATGACAAATTAATTTAATAATAATAACAGCTGCAAAAACATTTCGTAATCAATTTTTGCGACCAGAACTTAACAATTATCCTCGATGTACAATCAATTAATGTTGTCTCTTAGCTGGGGGCAATAATGTGATTTACTTGTGTGTCCTTCGCCTGATTTTGCTCTAAATCGTGGAAAATAGTTTTCATTTTCGTTTGGCCCGCCCGAACTTTCATTTTGGGGTGGATAATAAATTTTAAAAATGTGACTTTAGCGTTTTTTTTTTTTTGTTACGACCTTTCTTTATAATCAACGCCATCATCATCATCAACATTGGCAGCAGCATCGGGGGGGATTCCCCTTAAGACTTGACTCCATCATCTTTGTTTTTGTAATTCATTTTTTTCTCTTTCTGCCTTTTCCCTTTCTCTCTCTCCATTTCACGCCTGCGCAAACGAGCAAGAGAGGCCGCCGTTTTGTGGGCGGAGCTAGTTGGCTTTTATATAGGATTTTCCAGCGCGGGGAACTCCCGGTAATTGCTTCAATTTGGCGTACATATCCGGATCCGCTTCGCACCCCTCTCCTATTTTCCTCCTCTCTCTCTCTCTCTCTTTTTCCAGCTTCCTTTTCGCTTTCCTTGTTTTTGTGCAATTGCTGTGTGTAAATGGCATGAGAATGATAATTGTAGCAATTATAATATTAAATTGGGAGATCATGGCTCACGGGGTTTTGTCTCTCCACCCCTTTTTCGTTGAGTTTTTATGTAGCATACTTTTTTGCCGTTGTCCTGGCAGCTCTTCCGTCCTCTCGCCCATCACTCCTTGGGGGATTTTTCACTCCCGAGTGCTGCTGTGTATTCTGCCGGATTTGTTTGTTAATTAGAATTCTAGCGTTGAAATTAAAATGCTCACTCTAAAGCGGATAGAAGGGACAGAGGGGGAGAGGGAAGTGGGAACTGGAAAACTGTCGGAAAAACTTCAACTAGTTTTTCGGGGCGTTGGCTGCCGTCCGCGGGGAATGCGCTCCTCCTGTCGCCTTTTATTATTTGTCTGCCTCTGTTCTTAATTACTGCAGTTTATTTTCTAAGTGAGACTAATTAACAGGCGATTCGCAGCATTGCGGCGCATTTTACTCTTTTTCGTCTAAAGATTTCCAC
This sequence comes from Drosophila bunnanda, assembly GCA_035046265.1. Classification (NCBI taxonomy): domain Eukaryota; kingdom Metazoa; phylum Arthropoda; class Insecta; order Diptera; family Drosophilidae; genus Drosophila; species Drosophila bunnanda. The sequence continues at coordinate 15,946,523 of JAWNOB010000075.1, forward strand.
TCCGGTTGCGAGTGTGCAGGGTGTGTGTGTGTGTGTGTGAGAGAGTGGTCAACATTTCTGGCTAGTTAGTTGGTTGTGATAGCTCTGGACTTGAAAGTTTTTCGACAGCCATCGGGACACTTTTTCTGCTCGCATGCAAAGTCCTGCGGCTGAAAGTTGTGCGAGTGTCCTCCAATTAGTTGGGCCACTTTGCCAGTCGCATATGTGGAGCAAAGTCATCAAAAGTTGTTTCATTTTATTGGGTTTAATTGCCGTTTTGTTTAAAAAGAGCTAAACTTGTCTTGTAAAATATTATTGGATTTAATTTAATTCAATTTTGCTGCCTATTAGTTTTAAAACTTATTAAATACAATTAAAAATAATGCATAATTGGATTAAAAATGAAATATGTAAGCAATCCTTAACTTTTTATAGTTTTTTCTATTATGTTTTATTTCCCATTTAATTATTATGAATATTTTATTAACTTTACATTGGTGTAAATGAGGCTCTAATTCAGAAACTATAACTCTATTGTATTGGTATATTTTAGGACGCCGAAGTTTGTATACCCTTGTAGTACCTTGTGCCATTGGATAATGGAATCGAATCTTAAATATATCATAACTAAGCCAAAAATGCATTAATTTCAATTCGGAAAGCTTTCCTATGTTAGTTTTAATAATGTTTATAAATATGCATACTCAATTTTAAAATTAAAAAAATTAAAATTTTTGCCAATTTTTGACAATTTTAATGATGTAACCCCTTATCTTTTTTTGAAAATTTGAAAAATTTTCGATATTTTATTTTTTGATCGTACATTACTAGATCGATTCGCCTGTTGATTCTGATGAAGAATATATCTCCTTCATAGCGTTGTAAGCTTCTGACTGCAATTATAATCATTTTAGCATGTAATTTATTCCTTTCCTAAGTTAAAATGCCTCTTTTTATTTTTATTCTTTGCTGAAGTTAATTAAGCATTATTAATAATTAATTGTTAATTTATATCTATGACTATGAAATGTCCGCTTTAACTTGTGGCAAGCTAAACTAGACATTGATTTGCCACCTTTAGTTCGTGCAATCGTACCTGCGATCCCCCTCACACCCCCAATCCATTAACTATGCCACAAATTTACGTTATTAGTGCAGCATTAGGCGCTCGGCGCTAATTATCAACACTGTCTGAGGCGCAAAAAGCCCGCTTAACCTCCACCTATCCGCCTATTTGGTATCCTCAGTATCCTTGGGCCGCCATCAGCAACAGTCCACCACCATTAAGCATTTGAATGGCGCCCATTTCAGCACCAACCCCCACCTGCAGTCCACATAAAACATGGCCAATACTGACACACACATAAAGGCACACACTGACAGGACACCCACCCACTCACACACACACATACACGCAGAGCACAACCCTCGCACGTTAATGAACGTAAAATTCACTTAATTCCAACTTTAGCCATGAATTAAGCACGACAAATGGACGCTAAGAGGATGGTAAAGTGGAAAATGGGGCGATAAGCTCACTGGAGGGGTTGCTTTCCACCCAGTAAAGTAGTGGGTGTAATGTCGTCCTTTATTCCGCATCCCGGGGATAAATAAGCACAAAGACGTGCCACGAGATGTGCAAAAAACCCGTGGAGAGACTGAGAGAGGAAGAGCGAGATGGAAGAGCGGGGAAAGAGACAGCGCGCCGAAACAATAAGTAAATGTGCTTTTATGGCTCTTAATTAAGGCAATGATGGGGTGTTTTAATACGTTTGCCAAATGTTAAATGACAAACTGCTTGCCCGTCGACTCGTCGTTATGGCCCCAGCTTCCGATCCTCTCGCTATCATCCACACAGGACGAAAAATGGTGTCCTGGTGGGGATTATGGAGGTCTAATAATAATTGGGTGTAACCTATATCTTAAGAAATAATTTGAAATATTGTATAAAAGTAAGGAATTAACTTAATTATTGGATGGTAAAATATTTTGCACAATTGTTTAAATTAGTTTTGAAACGGAAATTAATAATTATATTAGATCTAAGTAAAGAATCTTTATAAGCATCATGTGTTGCTCAGCATGTTGCTAGCTGCATTTGCCTTGCAACATATTCTTGTGCATTTCCTCTTGTTAGACTTTAGCGATAGTCTTTGTTTTAAAGCATTTTAAGTGTATTTCATATAACGCTATCTATCTTAAATTTATTGCTTACCGCCTTCTCTTTTCCTTTACCCTTTTCGCAAAATTTTTTTAAAATAAAGTTGCAATATATTATTTTATTAACCTTTTCATCCCCAGTGTATAAACTCCCCTCACACACATAAAACCTTAATGAAGCTGCTGCAAAAGCGGTTTTGAGACTCTTGCTACAGTCCTTCTCCCATCTTTTTTTTATAATTTCCCTGAAAATTCCAGGAGGTTTTCTCTTCCATTAGCTGCTTCTGTAAAATGTCTGCCACCGAGCACTCCTTTGACTAATTGCTCCAGCAGGTCGATAGATTTATGACGCTCAGTGTGCATTCGGCATGCCTAATGAGCAATTGCGCCGACACTTTCAGGGCCACTTTGATAGGCTCTCAAGTGACGGGGAGAGGAGAAAGAGATCAGGAATCAGTCGAAATTTTATGGCTGATTGAACATATTGAAATTTTTTGGGGGGTTCGGGAGGGGTAGATTTTATGATTTGTAAATGTTTGTGCCGGCAAGTTTATGGCTACATTTTGGGCTGAAAAGGTCCCAATTTGTGGCTTTTTATACCCGTCTCCCAATCTTTTGTGACGAGTGTGTGTGCGTATATCGTAAAAATCAGTGTTGTGGCACATAAAAATCCAAATGCGCCATTTGCAAGGCTGGCAAAAATAACATTTTCAACACTTTGGGTTTGATTAATCAAATGTACGGCCGAGGGGCAGGATACTCTGTCTTGTCCCGCACTCCTTTTATCCTTGTCCCCGGACATTTAGTCCAAATTAGTATGCCACGCACGTTTCGCAGAGGAAAAAAAAATAGGAAAACGAATGGGAAACAAAACAAAAGCTGTAACAAAGCGGAAACGGAAACGAGACCAACAAAACAATCATCTAAAATAAAAAAAGATGGCGCATGCTTTGTTGTTACCACGCTGTTCCTTTTTTATGATTTATTTATATATTCAAAACAAATGCAATTGGGTTTATTACACATCAATAAGCAAAAATTTGCGGTGCGTGTTTCGAGAAATACAGAAATAACAAAAAAAAAAATGGAGGATGAATTGATTTACATGGAATATGTATAAATATCCATGACAGCCGCAAACGTGATCAAATTATGGATGATTGGAGCTACGTTTAGAATAATAAGGATGTTTAATGGCAAAGGGAAACTGAAATAAAGAGCTGTCCATAAAATCATTATATATTTTGCTGCAAGCTGAGGCAATTGGTGTATTTCCTTTCAAAATTCTAGTTTCTACTATTTTTATACCCTTGAGGGTAACATAATTATAGTCGGAAGCTTGAAACGCTGTGAAGTAGTCATTTCCGACCCTATAAATCATATATATTATTGATCAGCATCATGAGAAGAGTCGATGTAGCTATGTCCGGTAAAAAAATAAATTTTTGAAATTTCTTCAAAATTTCGAATTTTTATAAGGGGTTACATCATTAAAATTGTCAAAAATTGGCAAAAATTTAAATCTTTTAAATTTTAAAACTAAATATACAGATTTGTTAACCTTAAAAAAACTAGCACAGAAAAGCTCTCCGAATTGAAATTAATGCATTTTTGCGTTAGTTATGATATTTGAAAAACTTTGATTTTCCAACAAAAATTAGCGTTTAAAAATACTAATTTATATACATAAAATTAACATATTTTAGAATTTTTTGGAGGCCAAGAAGCCAATGTTTGCCAAAAATCATATATACCTTGATTACTAATTAAGATCTTAATAACTAGAAATTCAACATTGGAAATAAGATTTGGGAAAGAAATTTGTAATAAATTACATCATTAAAATACTGAAAAATGTACGAAAATGATTTATTTTTAAAATTTTAAACCTCAAGATCTTGTTTTGATTACCTTGTAAAAGTCTACTCACATTTATTTTAATTATAAATTTTTATATTTCTCCTGTTAGTTCTTGTTTTCTGGATCGATTCTTAAGATCCAATTGCAAACTGCAAGGGTAAAAAATTTGAATTTTCTTAAATTTAAAAAGAAGTAGAAAAGCTTTCCGAATTGAAATTAATGTTTTTTGGCTTAGCTATGCGTATTCTTATACTTTAATTTGTAGAAAAAAAGGCATATAAAAATATCAAGACCTCCGCGGTCCTTTAGATAATTTGTAATCGAGACAATCTAAGCCCTTATTTAATTTTTGTAAAATATGTTTCCTATCAGATCCTGAAATACTATATAGTTCAGATTTCTTATACTTTATTTATGATTATTTTCTGTAAAGTTTTTAAAAAATTATTACTTGGCTAAGACTAAGATTAAAGTTAAACGAAATTAAAGAGAACAAAGTATATAAAGAAATTGCCTAAATATTACTTCTCGCAGAAGCTATCTCCAGAAAGTCCTCTGACTGAAATTAAAGAATACATGTCCCAAGTCAGTTTCTTCTGGAAATGTCAAAATATTAATGTAGATTTGTCAAATAACAAGAAGTTGTTCAAACAAGCAAATCGCAGTCCCACACATGCGTAAGGACTTCTTATTTTACAAGCCCCAGGGAGCCCAGTTTCACATAAGACGATGAGAAATCGAGGGGGTTGGTTGGTGTTGTCAAGGACTGGGGGGAGGGACTACAAGGAAAAGTATCCTTCCAACCGCAAGGAGGCAATTCGGGATGCGTGTAAACAGGCAAATGGCACGCGTTGTCATATTTCAAGAGACAAAGAAACACAGAGCCACTTTGAAGGCCTTTGAGATTATGATTTGTTTTGCTTGGCGCTTAACGAGCCCATGATATAACACATAAGGACCCCCGATAAGTATGCTAAGCATGTCTCCAAGTGTGTCCTTGCTGTCCCCCTCCCCTGCTGTTGAGTAATTTCCGCTTGACAGAAGACAAATTTTTACAGATTTGTTAGAATTTATTTAAGAGCAGGCCCTCGAGTGTGTGCGAGTATATGTGTGCGCATGCAAATAAACATTTGCACTTAAAATGTATATATACATATATATAAATAAATATATCTGAAGATGTTTATTGTGGGGACCAAGGAATTTGCTGACATCATGTAGGCAAATTGCGTAAGGAGGCTCTGACATTGATTTGACATGAACCCTGAACCCTGAACGCTGAACGCCGAACCTTCTAACCCAGAGCATAACAAATCTGTTTGTTTTTTTTTACAGAGAAAGAAATATCTTTAGTTAAATATAGCAGTGTTATTTCCATTTTTATTCTTTTGTATTTAAATTGAATTTCAAAATCTGTGTTGTCTTGTTAATGGTTATTATCAGTAAAAATTGTAGTCTTGTAATTGTGGAAGTCCTTTTAATTAGGCAATAAATATAAACTAATTCCAAGGACATAACATTTGTCCTCTGTGTGTCTGACAAATCTCTTGCCTCAATCAACCCCTTAAGACCAACGACGTAATAACAACAACTTTCTTGGCTTAACCCTTTTTTTTCTAATGGCTGAGTAAATTGATAGGACAAATCCGTAGGAGCCAGAAGTTTAATGAAGTGAAAAATTGCAAAATAACCAAAAATTAAATGAAACAATGGCCGGGCAGCTACACAGATGTGGTATGTATCTATATACAAATCTCCCTATATATCTTCGCAATTTGTATATATCCATGTTGATTTTGTTTTCATTTTTTTGTAGTATTGTTTATTTCGAGCTGCCTTTCGTTTTTGGGCCTGCCTGCTCCTTGGGATTGTGTAAACAAAAATTCAACAAATTTCCAGTTCAGTGGCTTTGTGGCCGCTTGGCCATTTATAAAAGTTCTATAAGTCGGGCTAGCCCCTCGCCGGAGTGGGGGCGTGGCCAGCCCCCAGAGGCAATTTGTATTTATTTGCTGGATTTCCATGTTGAAATTGCTTTTGTGTCTTTTATTTGTATAAATATTTGCAGGACACTCGCCGAGCCCCTAAAAGTGTTGCCTTCGGATGCAGCTTTCGGAGGACATTCCATTTGGATGCTGTTGTTGTTGTGGAAAATACAAACATCATACACAAATTTGCGGTGGAAAAGCGTCCCAGAAAACCTCGCCTTGCCTCTGAGAAATATATGCTTCGTTAAACACATACGCAAATTGTAGCCAGAAAATGCCAAGAAAATGTGAAATTTCATAACCAGAACTTTATGCACGAGTTGATGGCATTTTCCATTCTCCATTTTCTATTTTCCATTGGCCATTTCCCATTTGCCGCCATACAAAGTGCACACATGGCTGGGCTAACAAAGCCGGGGACGACAATCAGATTCAAATTCAGGACTCGGCATCAAAATCGGAATGGAGCAGGCTCCCCCATTGGAAGCCAAGCCCCGAAAATGCCAAGATCATGCCAGGGCAGCCATGACACCAAACTGTTTGCCCAGCCAAAACAGCAACAGAGACCAACTTGACTTTTCGCACTCCCGGAGTCCTCAGTTCTCAGAGTTCCCAGAGTTCTCAGTCCTCCAGTCTTCAGACTCAGTCCCGGGGCCTCTCAGTCCTCACTTCTGGCAAATTTGCGTGCAGATAAATTGCAATCCACCCTGAGGTTTGATATGAATCAGCACCCAGCGGAGGCTGCACTTGAAAAAATATGTACCTAAAGTTGATACCGATTAAATTAGGGATGCCAAAATTTATTTGTTAACCTATTATTTTTTTATTTGTTATTTTATTTTTGTTTATTTTATTTGTTAACCTATTAAAAACTAGCACAGAAAAGCTCACCAAATTGAAATTAATGCATTTTTGACTAAGTTCTGATTGATTTAGTATTCGCTTCCCTGTTCCAATTTCAAGCTGTAAGGGTATACGAACGTCGGCTAGATTTCTTTCTTAAGATTATTTTAATTTTTCCTTACATAAAACTATATTTAATTGTAAGGTGTTGGGGTTCCTTAAATGGTTTAATATCCTAACTGAAGCATATTTTACTAAACTAAATAAATTATGTAGAGATTTTATTCTTTATTCTAAAGATTTTAATACAAAAGTATTTTTGAATAAATAAATATCCCAAACTTGATCGCAGTGTACCAACTTCCCGGAGGATTTCGACTCCCCAAGTTTTGCGGTCGACTTGTGAGTCAGTTGGCGTCGTTGCAATTGTTGTCTTTTAATCACCGGCTAACTAGGAGTTGACTTCATAATTCTAATTGTGTCTCTGATACGGGTCCCCACACACTCCCCTCACCAGGCCCCAGGCCTTTCTCTTCTCCCCAAGAAAGTGGGAAAGTACGTGACTTGGTCTTGGAATATCGAGTATTTGATGTTCTCCGATGCGCAAACAATAAATTGCATCTGCAGGCAACGAGTCCTATGATAAGTGACCTGTTGAAAGGCATTAAATTGGCCGGGCTCCATCGATGGAGGTGTGTTAATCTCCACTGAAAGTGTTGTAGGCCCCAACCCCGGACTGCAGATAAGCTAATGATGTCTAAATATTTGCCTGTAGTTTGCCAACTGAATTATGAAATCGCTGGGATTTCGTTTGATCGATTGGAATGCAGAGGGGATAGGATTGGTCAACTGCCTTGGGTGTGAGATTGACACTTTTCCGGGGGGTTTCCTATCGACAGACTTGATAAGTCTGATGAATGTGGCTTTAATCTTCTTGGAAGTGATTGGATTAGTTTTTGATTGGTATTTGAAGGTTCGTGGGAAGTGTTCTTATCTAAGAGATTATATGTTCTGTATTTAATAATTTATTCTCATGAAGAAGATAATTCAGACATACTATTAAAAGTTATATATAAATATTATACCATACTTTGAGTTTCCTTCTTGCACTTCATTATCAATCTATGCTACTGCTTCTTGTGTTTGAACTCATACAACTTTTCCCCCATAATACCTTTCTTCTATAACGATTTCCAATCCCCTTTCCTCTCAACTTGAACTTCGTTCTTTGGGTGAACGTCAGAGGAGTTGGCTCAAAGTCATAGCGAGTCAATCGTAAATATCCAGTGCCCGATATCTTATCAGCTGTTGAAAGCACTTTACTAATAATTAAAATGTCATCATTAAGAAATATGAAAAAGTCAACAAAGGCGTGGAGCTTCCCTCGTGGCAACCTCACTCTCTATCTGCCTCCCACTTAAACGCTATCCATCCCACAACTATAACCGAGCCGATCCCGACTGCAGTTGAAGAATTTATTGTTTTGCTATTGACTATTTAAACTCGATGGAGTCATGTGGCTGGCTGGCTGTGATGTTTTCAGTTTTTATCAGAGCTGGAGAGTTGGTATTTACCTTTAAACTGGACTAGTCTGATGGTTGAGTTAACCCATTGAGGCATTTAGAATATTTTAATATATTAAAACTGCAATAAATAATAAAGTAATATAATATATCTAAACTAATCATAATTACTATAGATTTAAATTTAAAATATAAATAAAAGCAGATAATGATTTATTTAATTCACGAAATCTGACGAAATGTAAGCTTAGCTTACCATTAATATATTTACCATATTTGGCTTACATTAAAATTCTTTTCACTTAATATTTACAATGTGTTACCTATACTCTGTCTGACTTCAAACATATCCCTTAACAGCTCTTAACTATTACCTTAGTTTACAAATTGATAAGAACGCTGGAACGACCACGACCACTCCACATGGGTTAACCAGATAGTTGCTTTGGGCTTCACACCGGCTCTGAGTCTGTTGACACTAATGACAGACGATTGGCGTCAATTTTCGTGTCACATTTTCCCGGTGCCAGCGGCGACACAGTAGCTGCATTTTCAATTATAAACAGATGTTAAGGTCTGATAAAGCTGCACGGCATAGAGCTGTAGATATAGCCATAGGTGGCACATAGCACATCTCCTTATCGGTTGCAGCGAGCTAGTAGCTCCTCCTGGAGTCTCTGGTACTTGAGCCTGTAATGAGTCGTGTCGTTGTCAGTTTTTCCCGGGCTCTCGCTCCGCCTTGTGTTTGCTCAGATGAGTTTTTAATTAAATGACTATCGGTTTGCGCCTTAAATAAATTGAAATAATCAATTTATATTACGTATACGACCCGCTGCCGTGCTCCCGAGCTCTGAGTCAACAAATTTAATTGAAAATCTAAACAGAAAGTCAAACAGCACAGCCAGCAACAGCAAGCCAGTCAGTCGATGATGGTGATGAACGTGCCACTGGCTCTGGGCTCTTGTTGTTTGTGTGCATAATTTTAAAATCAATACAAATATATCCATGCCTGGTCCAGGTCTGATTCCCCCAAATCCCCTCGAGAGCCTCCTCCAGAGTCCCGGGCCAATCGCAATCGCACTGGCAATCGTTATCTTTTCCGCTTTTATTTTGTTTTTGCTTTTAGGGTTTTCCTGATTTCGTTGATTGAAAATTATTCGCTTTGCTTTCAATTAAAGCTATCGTCGATATGGGCGATGATCGTAAATCTTGGGCGAGTCAATCTCCCCACCTTCTCTGGGTTATTATGGATTTATGGGCTACCGTATCTGTATCTTTATGGGGACGGTAGTCTTATCGACTTCATTAACCAAACAAATGTGTTTATTGGTCCGGGGCTGAGTCGTAAAAGCAGCGAGTGCGTCGCTTAGCCTAGATAAATAAACAAATTAAATAAAATTATTGTACTGAGAATATTATTAATAATATTAACTCTTCGATTAATCGCAACGGAAGTCGCCACACTTTTTATGGTTGCTCTCTTTTGTTGATTGTGACGATTGTATTATCCGATATAATCATTTGTTGGGGGGTGGTGCTATAATTGTCTGGAAGGTTAGAATAAGAGAATGTCACTTCGGTTGGGTGTATGGGACAAGAAGGGGTTAATATTGATATATAATTAAATATTGTTTAATATTTACCGGAAATAAAAAAGTGCCTAAAGTTAGATTTTTTTTTTAAATATAATATAAGAACAAAAAGTTGTACATTATTTAGTCATCTGAAAGGTACACCCACTTTCTGTAGAATTTTATTTGATAAAAGAAATATTTATTAAACTATCTAATAATCTTAGATAATATATCTTAAACCTTTGTACATAATATATTATTTTAAGATCTAGTAAATGTCACCATAAATAAGTTTAATTTGTGAATAAGAGTTAAAGTATAGAGTTACGTATATTCTCCCCCTAATAACCCCCTTTAGAACCCGTCTCTGGACTCGGATTAGGCCATTAATATGCATGGCCCAGAATTCAAGGCACAAACGCCATTTGCACACAATTAGTGACATTGGACACCCGGATTGCCGCCATCGGGAAATGGGTATTGATTGGCCCCGAAATGGGGAAAGAGGTGATTAGCCGGGGGATAAAAGGCTAACATTGACTGGGCTACTGTTTCCTGTGAGGGGATTATCCAGCGATAGGCTCTACGAATTTAACTCTGTCATATTGAATTTATTGTGCGATAAGTGGTAATAAAATAAATGGATGATTGCCAGTTTTACCCTTTGATGTCCTCCATCAACCCCAACTCACCCACTCACTCCCTTCAAAGCATTTTCTGGAATTTACATAATCGCAATCAATCACTTGCAAAGGGGCTGAAGGACTAACAGAGTTGAAAGACAATTTGAAAAATTACGCTACACTTGTTAAAACAATTTCGTGAATAGCTGCAACATTTTGTTGATTCCCGCATTTTCCAAGTACTCGAAGGTTTTCGCCCCCTAAATGTGGGTGGAGCCAATCGAAATGATAAATGCTAATTTGAGGCAAGATCACGCATAAACCAACAATAAATAAATCAAATGGCAGGTCACACAAAAAAGTTGCCCCGCTCGAAACCCATATGAATGCGATTTAGGGCCACTTATGCAGGGCCATGCAAAAAAAGCTGGAAAATCGGCAGCAAATCAGGGAACCTTGGCACGGAATTTCACTTACGTTTTTTGTTCGCAAAATTGTTAAGTGATTTACGAGACAGGAGGCGAAGCCATTTATTAGATGAGATTAAGTAAAGGGAGCAAAAGGCCATTGAACGGGGAGGAGCAGAGCGTTACAATCCTTAGCTCCCTGGAAAATCCGCACTTTCTAAGCTTTTTGTTTGCCAGCATAAAAGTTTCCAAAGAGCAAAAACTTTCTGCTGTTACCAGTTTTTTTTTCTCCCCTCCACGCTCAATCGAAATTTCAGCAACATTATGGAAGATTATGTAGACATGAGAAGGGGGGAAAGCAGCAGTGACAGGGGTTTAAATTGAACCCAAGTTGGGCGAAACTTTTCTTTATAATACGAGATTATATTGTAGATTATGTTCAATATATATTTTTTTTTTATAGTTGCTTAATTTTATATGCATTTAATTTTAATTTAAGGCTGTGGTGAATATTATTCTCTATATTTGGAGAGGAGAAAATAAGGGAGTTTGGTTACATTATGTCTGATAATTTTTGACAATATTTTATAGGTATTTATTATCTATTTTTTGAAATTTTATTTATTTATTGTTATTAAATACTCTAAATTTTCAGTTTAATAAACATAAATAGGGACTTATTATATACCGAATCATTGATCATTTTCTGAAAAGACAGGAAGCTCTTCAGTATTTTTATTTCTTCAATATTCATTCTTTTGTAGGGTATTATAAAGTGAAGTAGTCATTTCCGACACTATAAATCATATATATTATTGATCAGCATCATGAGAAGGGTCGATATTGCTATGTCCGGTTAAAAAATAAATTTTTGAAAACTTTTCAAAATTTCAAAATTTTATAAGGGGTTAAGGGGTTAAAATTTTCAAAAATCTATAAAAATTTAAATTTTGTTATATATTAAAATAAGTATGCAGATTTATTAACCTAATAAAAACGTACATTGAACAGCTTTTCGAATTGAAATTAATGAATTTTTTGCTTAGTTATGATGGATTTCAAATTTGGCAAAAGTATACAAAGTTTTCTAATAATTTCCTGTTATATTTTCATATATTAAACTTCTATTGCAAACAATTCTTCTATAGACCATTTGTAGTTAGTATTATGGCTAATCAAACTTAACTGCAACCTCTCTCCTAGCATAATCGCTCCTAATACCACATTCTCCCATAATATCCCATTAACACTCAGCCAAACAATAGACGAGACCCAATCAAACCCAATCAATCCACCCAGCATCCCATCTCCCAGCATTTGGAGGAATTCGAACTCCAGAGGACTCCGGATCTCTCCCTACAGCACAGTGTCTTTCCATGCCAAAGCCGTTGTACCATTTGAACCCGTAAAATACACATTTTCTGGTGGTAGAAAATCCAGCAAATTGATTTTAGTGGGTGTTTACACAGAGCTTTAGAAGTACTTGCCTGGGCGAACTTTTCGCAATTTGCTTGCCAAGCCCCAGAGCGGAATTCAGCACACGCCCCAAGCAGGGAGAGCGAATGAGATGGGATGCTACCCAGCGAGAGAGATGGGACGATGTCGAGCGAGAGAGACAGCAGACAGACAGGCAGACAGACAGACAGAGGCGAGCCATAAAGGGCAAAGTGGCAAAACCTCACAAATGGCAAATGGCAGCATTTAGTATGATTATCCGAAAAGGAGGACTGCCACAGGGGGGGAGGTGGAGTGCCAACCGGATCCGGAGCCGGGGCAGCATCCCCCAATCCTCGCCGGCGTTTCCATTTCCATCTCGAAGGGTAAATGCCACTTGGCCGCTAAACATTTGGGTGTGTGCTCCGTGCCGCCCCCTTAAATTTTCCGGGCGGTGGTTTTCCATAGGAGTGGGGAGTTCCAACTTGTTTACTGGGTGGATTTTCCCTTTTCCCATTCTGCTCTTTTTTTTTTGTTGCTGGTTGGTCTGCCAGCATTTTATATGCCATTTATTTTATTGCTTTAATATGTTAATAGCATTTACTGCTCTTCAAGCTATTGTTGTTGCTGTTTCGTGCTATTTTTCTTCATCTGTCGCTCGTTTTAGAATACCCTTTTTATTCAAAAAGAAGTTAGAACATTTAGAGTTTATTTGCTTTAAAATGCTTTTATTATAATTTATTTATTTTTTGCAATTATTTATAATACTATTTTGAATGTAATTGAAAGGGTTTTGTGATAGCATTTCATCTAATATCATCGTGATATTATTGATACAATTTAAATATTAAAATCTGATCATCTTTTTGCCTTTCTACAATTGAAACAAATTTATTTAATGTTGATTAAAATGTTTATAATTATTAACAATTAATTTAATATGTAGAAATATATTTGTTTTAAAACTATGTATAAAATTATTTTAAATTTATTTTGAGATGTTTTGTGACAATATCTTTGTTAATATCATTGTTATATTTTAAGTAAACTTTAAATATTCGAATCAGACTTTTAAACAATACTTTATTAAGACTTCATAAAATGTTGAAAAATAATGGGTTAATGAAATTACAATGATTCCTTTAAAAAGTGCTGAAAAACGTATAATAATTGTCTTTAATCCTTCAACAAGGGTATTCATAGTTCGTTATATATAATAAGATAAGCATTTTCCAGCCAGTTTTCCCTTTTAAATGATTTTCTGGCTTCCGTCTGAGGTTTCAGACTTGTGTCTGCCCTTTGCGAATCTGGCCAAAAAGGATTTTTGCACATTATCATCTTTTATTGCCATTATCATATCATCTGTGTGGAGGGGATCCGTTTCTCATCTCCTTGTCGCTAAAGGATATTATTCGGGGTCCTTGTTGTGTAATGTGTGTAGTAAGTTCTTGAGATTTTGTGCTAGTTGAGAGAAAGGAAAGATTTTGTTTAAATTTATGGCAGTAAAAAATACGAATAAGTGCGGCGTCTTTCCATTGGATGGCATGTGTAAGGATAAGTATTTTTGGGTGCTAGGAAAGTGGAAAATTGATTAGAGCATTGGTTAGATTTAAATTTAAATAAATAAGCTATTATATTTTTAATTTAATGCAGTTTATACATTTTCCTTTTTGGTAAAATACATTGTCTTAAATTTAATGTTACATAGTAGTTCATCTAAAAGGACCTTCTTTCCTGCAAAACTTCCTAAGCAAATACAAATCAGCTTCCCCAAAAACTTCCCTGTATCGAGGACCATTCACACCTCCAATTGTTGTGGGATCCTCGCCCCGCAATTTGGCCCAGACGCCCTCAGGTATTTCAGCCAATTAGTGGCAAATAAAATAAATTCAATTTCACGCACACCCGCCCGAGGGAGTCCCGAGGAGGCGGGCGGTTCAGTTGAGCGTATGTGTGAATAATGTGGCCCGGAGGTCCTGCCTCCGATCCTGGCTATATACCCCAGTGACCCCGGCTAGCACCCCTCCGGCCCATCGGAGCGGAGGCCTCAAATTAGCGCAAAATGTTTTCAAGGGTTGATTAGGCAAATGTTCGTTAACTTTCGGCTGCACTTGTCGAGGATAACAGCACCATGGGTATGGCATGGGGATTCCGGGTAGGGAATAGGGATAACAGGAGGGGTAGGGTAGTAGAAGCAGGAGCAGGAGAGGATCTGGGATACGCATTAATTATGCTAAACATTTTTAAATATTGTCCTCACGTGCATCGCAAACTCAGCACAAAAGACGCGACTCTTGAGGATTCCTGCAGTGAGGGAAAATGCTAGGATATTACTAGATAATATATATATAATATGAAAAATTAAATAATTATTCGGTATTTAATTTAACAATATCTATTTTAGAAAATGCAGAGAAAAAGATTTTTAATTTAAGGCTAAATATATATAACATATATTTCAGAGATTTTTAAATATATAATATATAATATAATATTTAAATATTCCCTAAAATATATATTTAATTTTTTTTTAATTATACTAGATTACATATTTTTAGATAGAAATATAAATTAAACAAATTTTACTTTAACATTTAAAAGAGAACATAATTGAATCAATTAAAATCCTATGACACCGTAGTCCTTATTTTGGTTTCAACTACATTTTCCGTCTTCTTTAACAGATTAATTCTTAATTAATAGATTACAATAATCATATTGTATAATATATATAATTTTCCTCTGTGTATTCCCCCGCTTCCTCCCCGCCTGACTCACTTTTGATTGGATCGAGTTTTGTGTTTTAAGGGCGAAACTTTTGTGGCCCTGACTTTCAGGCCGCGTCCCTGGGGTTCGCTTGATTTCTCGCTCGTCCCATCCGTCGCCTGTCGCCGCCTCGGTTTGGGCAATTATGCAAATTAGATTTAATACCTTTTAACACATTTAAGCGGATTACAATTTAATATTTTTCACATTGTTTATCTACATTTGTTTGTTTGCATTGCCATTGGTGCGAGGGATTGCCATAGACTCCGGGCACACATGGGTTAATTAGCGCAGACAATAGCAACAACAACAACAATTTTGATGACTCTTTTTGTACATTTTAAATGTAGCAATTAATGTGAAACACAGAGACATCAACAGCAGGAAGAAGTTGTACAAATTATCCACAATTTGTTAGAGATGTTGATGGATGATGGAAGAAAAAAATGAATATAAGGAGGAAATAAAGAAACAATATCTTTTATATATTTCTAAAACTATACATGAATTAAAGGTATATAAGGATTTATGTATGATTCTAGATTATTTAATTTCTGCCTTAATTTCTATGAAAATTGTAACAGATTCACCAAGAAAGGGACTCAATTTTCGCCATAATCTATTCAATAAAATATATATTCCTCAATCCTCGTTCCTCCCCCTAATTTAACATATGATTATCGCTTCCTCTACGATTCATCCCCCCGCACAGACAACCTTTGGCGACAAATTTATCAATTCATTAATCAATTCATAACCCAATTGAGCACCGAACTCGTGATATGCGACTAATACCATAATTTCCAGCATGTTTACACAATCCATCTGGCTGTATTCCAGCAAACCAAACAGATAGAAAAAGACTTCGACGATGGTGGGGCGGGGAAAATTCCGAGGGGGTGGGAGGACGAGGAGCAAACAGAAAATGTCCAAGAGCAATCAGCGGGCGAGTCGAATTTCCAACTTGGCTGCGCCATCAATCCACAAAAACGAAGGAAAGCCAAATCCGTGCGTGAGCCCACTGAATAAACAGGACTGGAAAAAGGACAGCGAAAAGGAGGTATTTAAAGGAGGAAGAGAAATGCATATCTGTTCTTTTTTGTATTGTATTTTCTTCTAAAATTTATGAAATGGTTTAAGATATAACTTCTAAATAATACCCTTTGCTGCTTCAATTAAAAATTGGTTTATATATTTCGTATAATGAATTATTAAGAAAGCTTTTTAGTATGAATAATAAAATTTAGGTATCTATGCAATTTATAAACCTTTCTCTTTATACATATAATATTATAATAATAATAATATAATTTTTTTAAATATTAAACAAATTTCATTGAGGTCACAGGGAGTACAGCTCTTGTTGAAGTAAAATTCACAACTGTTTAACTTTCACTTTTTAAAATATTTTTTTTTTAAATAAGAAAACGATTTATTTTTGTAAAACAAAGGTTTCTTTTACCAATTTTAATACTCAATTAATTTGTACTTTTAATATTAAATGAATTATTAATTATTATTATATATACAAATATATTTCAAACAACACTTTAAGCTAAAACCCAATACTTTTCACCTTTTCAAATCAAAATGGAATTCTTTTCCACGAATTCCAGGCGAATTCTCTATTCAGAACACATTCGATGGATGTCAATGTCCTGGTCCTGTCAAAATGATTTCGATTTAATCGTTAGGAAATTTTTGCGAGAGCCAGAACAATTCCTCTATCAAAGCTAATTGCTCGGGGCATTAGCCGAGGGAAAGAGGGAAGGAAAATGTGGAAAATTGAGAGGGAGACAGGACGATTTGTAAGGGAAAATTGTCACCATATGCGTCAACACGCAATAATTCACCAGAAAAATAATCCAAACAATTGACCAGACTTCCCCTCCTATAAATCCTCTAATGGCGAGGGTGTGTCGTCCCCTTTCTACGCCTCTGACTCTGGATTTCTGGATGTTCCTGTGCCGGCAGCAAGTGCCACATCCACCACCCAACCCTTAACCCACGTCTGCCCCTCCTGCAAACGCTCTTTTGGTGTTTTGGTGCTAATTGAATTCATCGCTGCGCTGATCAAGTGCTGCCAAACAACAACAAATCATCCCCAGAGGCTAATGATACCAAACGACTGAAGCCCGGACTCAACGAACTTCCCGTCCGGAGTGTGGGGGCGGAGGGCCACCATGGGTTAAGGGGTGGCCAAGAGAGGGTTGCTCTGGACCAACTGCTCACACATACTTCCATTCCTGTTGCTGTTCCTGTTATTGCTCGGCGTTAAATGAAATTAGAAAACCTTATGCTGAGTTAATTAGGAAAATTTAACGGAGCATTGAGGAAATTCCAGAGGGGTTGCAGGTAACAGGGGAGAGGTGGTAAATACTTTAACAGGTTTGGGGAAATCTTGAGGCAAGCTAATTTTGGTTTCATAAATATTTACTATTGTTTTTAATCAAGTCAAGTTAAATATTGAGAATTTATAGGGTTATAAATGGTAATTATTTAATTTATAAACAATAAGGATTCATAGTCTGTGTAATCGTAAATTTACAAAGTTATTATAGTTTATTAATTATTAAGAATATTTGAAGTTTACTTTCCAAACTCCTTTCTTTATATTTAAAATTAATATTAATGAATTTCTGCATCCTAAAGAGTTTGTAAGAAAGAGTAATACAAAATTCTGTTCATTTAATTTCATTTTAGTTATTTTTACTTTCAAACCTATATTATAAAAGTATTTTTCCCATTCATCATATAGAAACCCATCGCAATAAGTCCACAATGTGGGCATATGCACCCACTTTCTATGATTATACCCCTAATAATTAGAAAGGATTTGTCCCAAAACGACGGCAATTAAAAACGGAATGCCGCCCATCATTTGTGATATCAATCGGGGCCAATCAATAGGGCACCGCAGCATCCTGACCCGCGTCCTTTTCCCTCGTCCTGGCAGCTGACAGAGCAAACAACCATTAGCAGCTAGCTGGCTAACGAGCAATAACCGCTTAGATGCCCCCAACTCCGACTGCGATCCCCCAGACAAATGCAAATTTGACAATAATAAAATCCAACATATGACAATAATCGCACATATTTGACAATAAAATTGAAAATCGAGGAAAATTCTATTGGATATTAGCGCAAAAGTGTACTCAATGTGGAAAATACGTAGGAAGGGAGAGCTGTGCGGAAGGACGGTTGGTTGGGGAGGGAAGTGGTGTGCTAAATCAGTAAAGCAAACATCACATATAACAAAATTAAGCATAAAATGTGATCATCTGTGTTGACATGAAGATCAAATTGGGACCGGGGACTAGGAAACTATGAATGCAGAGGAGGGTTGTCCATCACTGAGAGAAAGGAATGTATAGATGTAAATACCAGCGAATTAAATATAGTACAATAACATCAAAAGAATGATTCAGTTTCTTTATTTTTCTATTTATAACAACGTTATTTCTATAACCTTTATTATTAGTTTTATTAGTTAGAAGCTCGTATCACTGTGAAGGAGTCATTTTCGACCCTATTAATCATATATATTCTTGATCAGAGAAACTAGGAGAAACAGCTAGAGAAACAGCTTTATATACAGATATTTGTTGTTGAGAAAAACATTGTGTTTTTCGCATGAATTCGTGAATTGGGATTAATTTCTAAAAATCTCTTATATATGTAATAGGTCTCTTTTTCCAGTGTAACTGATGACGTTGCCCAACAGGGGATAACCAAATTGTAACACCAGCAACAATGGCAACCAAAGTCAGGCGAGAAGGGAACGGGCCCGGGTCCGGGTCCGAAGTGAACCCTCAATTCAAACGGCGATTTTCTGGGTGTGTGCCTTCCGCAACTCCGGCACTGGTGTGTTTATAGAAATTATAACTCACATTTAATTTGCAACAGATGCGACAATCAGCAGCGGGCATCCCGAGAGGACCGAATCCAACCCGAAAACCAATCCCAGTCCTACGGTTTGATCTTTGTCACCCTTTTCCACGGTCTCGCCGGGGTTATTCAATGAAATTCTCCTGCTGCAAATTACCCGCTAATAGCTCAATGAATTGAAATTAGGGAGAAGTCTTTCCGCTCATTCCCCTTTCATTGTTCGTTCCGGCTCAACACATTTGGCCACTTCAAGGCAAATCAAAATAAAGCGCAGCATCAGCAACCGCAGCCCATGGTGCACAGTGGGTTAAGATCAGAGGAGAAAGGTGTCCGAGGTTCAGCGGATAATGGGTCAAGGTGCAAAGGGAAAATCAGAATAATTTAATTTAAATGATTGCTTTAATTGTAATTAAAAAGCAAAGCAAGCTTTCTGTGTTTTATTTTTAAGAAAGAAATTAAAGCATTTAAAATTCAACGCATTTATTTTGAGATGAAGCTATTCCGGTATCCTTATACTTTTCACGCAAATTCCAGTATCTCTTTCATTTATTTATACGAAAATGCGCTACGTGTTCGGAGCAAGAGCTGAAATGAATTTTTATTAGCCCATCAAACAACAAGAAACTGCTGCATAATAACAACAACAAATAAGGCCAACAAGAGCAACAGATCAAACAACCAATAATAACAATATAGAGCATACTCCAAGGCAACCAACAGGCACGATAAAAACCATAGAGTCCGTCCGCGTGCGAGTCTATGAAATACTTGAGAACTACGTGATAAAGTGGACAGACGAGTTCTCTCCACGAGAAATGGGTTTGGGTTTGGGTTTGGGTTCTGGTACTGGTTCAGAACAATTCCAAATGAGTTCATCTTTGAATTTAGGGAATAATAAAAATAAAAGTGCTCAGCTAATTGTTATTGTGTCAATATAAAGGAATTAAATTAAATGTAGGGATACATTGTAGGGCTTAAAATTGAGTTATGTACCTTGATGAAAACAAACTATTATTATTATTATTACAAAATTAAAAGCATTCTAAATAAATTTAGTAATTTAGTAAACAAAAATATAAGTAAATAGGGAAAAACAATAATAGGTGCAAATAAAAAGAGTGCTCCGTTAATACATATTAGGGCTTAGAATTTGGCTATTTTTATCATTACCCCACGGAATAGTCGCAATTTCCAATCTATAGATTTTTGTAAATATTTTTAAATATTAAAGTTGAAGTTCAAAATGAATTGAACAATTTCGGCAATAAAGAACAAAAAAATAAATAAAATAAAAAATAAAATAAATCAAGGAAACATATTGAAAAGGAAAAATTAATAATAGGGACAAATAAATAGATTGCTCAGCGTATTGTTATTATACCAATACAAATAAATTGAATGCAGGGATACATATTAGGGCTTAGAATTGAAATTACAATTACAATGAATTTATGTTGAAACACAATTTTAAATTAAAATAATTTTGAATAAATTACTAGAAACAAATATATAAAAATAAGGAACAACATAATAATAGGGACAAATAATACGATTGCTCAGCCTATTGTTATTATGTTAATATAAAGTAAATAAATTAAATGTTGCAATATAAGCTACAGCTGATGCTGTTCATATGACGATGATAATTCCTATCCAGTTAGAAAAAGCTATCTGAGATCAATTTTTAACAGATTTTTCACTTTGGAATTTTTAAATGAAATTTGTAAATATTTTTAAAATAAGTGCAACTACATCTTCAAGATCCTTCTAATCGACCGGTAAAATACAAAAGAAAACGAACGAACAAACAAGAAAAAAAACTATCATCATAATCAAATTCATCATAGCAAATTGAAATCTTTTAAATAAATTATTATAAACAAAAAAAATAAACAAATAATTCAAATGAAAATTCAAAATAAAGTAATAAAATAAATGTAGGAAGATATTGAGCTCTGCACTGGTCGGCAGTCGGAAAACGAATGAATTCCTTGAGAGATTGGAATGGACTCAATAACAAAATATATAGTCAAGGCACACTGGATGATGTTGGCTTATCACACTTTTTTGAAAAACACCACATATACCTTTTCATGTCATTTATGTTTTGACAGGTAACAAAATAAAGCTTCTTTTAGTATTTTAAGTTACTTTCTTAAAGCCATTCGTATGCAATCCCCTGAAAAGTATGGGTATTAACTCCAAACTATACACAAATCTTTAACATTTAAACTTAAATTAGAATTTTATAATGAGAAATAAGAATAACCGGATAAAACCCCAGATGATTTGATCTTATTTAGTTAACTTCCCACCAGCTGATC
The DNA here is from genome assembly GCA_035046265.1 of Drosophila bunnanda. Classification (NCBI taxonomy): domain Eukaryota; kingdom Metazoa; phylum Arthropoda; class Insecta; order Diptera; family Drosophilidae; genus Drosophila; species Drosophila bunnanda. The sequence continues at coordinate 15,967,889 of JAWNOB010000075.1, forward strand.
CGAGTTGAATCCAGTTCAAACTCTTATCAATGATTAGAAATGCTGATAATAAATTATATGACTCGTCTTCTGGCGGAAATTGAGGCTCACCATGATTTTTTTAAATTTGCCATATATACTATACACTCTCTATGTACTCCCCAGTACTTGGCCCAAAAGCGAGCCAAATAGGAATCAAGAACCGAGGCGACATCGAAGTGGCTTCGTTGTTTGTGTGTTAAGTTGGCTACATTTTAATTAGCGAAATAATTTTGAAGTGATACTATAAATTTAGTCATAATTATTGTCTCAGCAATTAACTTGATTATCTTGCGCACATTTTGATTTATTTGCAACGATAAGCCATTATCGCAAGGGCCCTCGGATTGTCAAGAAATTGAACAGAATTGTGATTGGAAATATATTGTGGCTTGAAAGGCTCCCTCGTTCGCCTTATTGTTGTTCGGTGTATTTATAAATTCGGTGCCACAGACAGCTCTTAAAGCCAGCCAGATTAGATATACACATGAATATATATTAAATGTATATATAACTAAATTATTTTTTTTAATCATAACGAGAATTGGCGCTGCTGAGGGATTAATTGCGTTTATGGTTTTAATTTAAAGCCGGAGCTCTTTGTTGTTAAATAGTAAAAATAAATTCATAAATTACCGTGTTAGTTTAAAAATCATTTACCTTTAATCCTTTAATTTTCCAACATTACTCTTTGATGTAACCTCAATATTATCCCTGCTTGTTCCTGTCCCAGTTTTCCTTGTTCCAGTTTCCCAAAAAGTCCATAAATTACTCCCTTCTCGCAGGCATGTCATGTTTTTTCGTGATTTATTTTTCCAGTTTTTCGATTTCGAAAATAAATTCATTACAATTTACTAATTCAGTAGCAATGCGACAATTTACATTGTTTGTAATTCTTTTATGCTGTGTGTGGCTTTTGTTAATTTTAAATACTACAATTACGTAATTACAGTTATTTACACAAATTACACAAGCAAATTACAAGTTGCCCAACTAAACTTAATCGGATTGAATGTAATTTATTTACTTAAGCACTATTCATGTAGTTAAGATTTATGATTACTTTGTTACTTATTGTAATGTTCCTATTTAGATTTATGTTTATGTACATACAGTAGGGGGTTGGGGGGAGCTAATGAATTTAACTTATATTTCTTGTTTACATATATCACACAGTGCCCTGCGTTGTGTTGGCACGAAATAAAAATAATAATAAATGGCAATCGGAACCGAAACGAAAACAGATTTCAACGGATTGCGCAAAACGAAAAACAGGGTGTCCGCGCGCTCCAAGTGCTTGCTGGGTAATGGTGGGACGGCGGTTTGATCGCGGCATGACTAGATTGGAGACTCCTCCAGGTCACCGTCTCCTCCTTAATGCTACTCCTCCTAACTGGCGGCGCTCGGCTGCTGCGCCTGCGCCTGCGACTGCGACTGCGACTGCTGCTGCTGGGCCTTGGCCCGCTCCTTGGCCTCCTGCTGGGCCTTCTTGGAGCGCTTCCACTTCATCCGGCGGTTCTGGAACCAGATCTTCACCTGCGTCTCCGAGAGCATCAGCCCGCTGGCCACCTCGAAGCGCTTGGGCCGGCTGAGATACTTGTTCTGCTTGAACTGCTTCTCCAGTTCGAGCAGCTGCTGGGAGGTGAAGGCGGTGCGCGGTCTCCGGGTCTTCCCCAGGATTGCATGATGCGGATACGCCGCCAGTTCGGGGATGCGATGGTGGAGCATTCCGGCGCGGGCCAGGAACTCGAATTGTAGCTGCGAGGGCATGAAATTGTGACCCATGGGGATCTGTAAATAAATGCATAAAAGTGATTTTTATTAATTTGTTTTCTAGGAGAAAATAAATTGTGCAATCTTTATTTTAAGGTTTAATTGCCTTTTCAATGTAAAATCTAAATATTTCTTTTTTATTTTAGATTAATTGGCACTTTTTAGCTGAAGTATTACTTATTTTAAGACACTTTTAATGAAGTTATAATTGTAGTAAATAGCAAAAACCACAGATGATAAAAGTATAGCATACTTTTTTGCACCTTTTTGGGTGATTTTAAATTAATGTCGATTTTTGGTAGAAATATTGTTTTAATACTTTTAAGTAAAATTCGAAATAATTAAATATATTTCCTTGGAAAATTTAAAATATATAATCTAGCGGCTTTGTTCAGGTTAATCTTGAAATTAGGTACATTCACCAGAAAAATAAATAATAATAAAGGCAGAAATCATGAACCACTAGAACTTTTAAACCCTAAAAAAGGGTCTAATATTATGAAAGGTAATTATCGATAAAAATCCTGTTAAAATAGTTTTTTTTTTTTAATTTGTATAGTTTTATAGACTAAGTTTGAATGCCTTCTTGGGGATTTTAAGCAACCTAGTGACTTCTGTAGCACCTCTGATATGTTATATTAATTTTTAAATAAGACAATATATAATTAAACTTACAGGTATGGGCTTTCCAGATGGGTCCAACGGTCTGTGGAAGGCGGAGCCGCCCTGTGCCAGCAGTTGGTAGGGATGTCCGCCCGCATAGAGCGGGAAGTCCTGCGGCCGGATGGGACTGTGCGGTGGCACCGGCTTCTTGAACTCATCGTGGAGGTCGGACATGCGCATGGACAGGTGGTGGGGATGCAGGCCACCGCCCTGGGGCTGCTGATCCTCGCATCCCGGACTGATGGGCGGACTGGAGCGGTGCGAGGAGCTCGGCGATTCGGATCTATAAAGAGCAGAGATGGGAATTTAGTATGAGGCACCCTCTAAAGGCAATTATCTAACGCAGCGATGACTATCGAAATTACGCGACACATTTTGAAAACAATTAATGTTACTGCCTACGGTTACCCTGCCCGCCTTTGTCTAATTTGTTTGCTTTTGTACACAATTCGCACTTGAAAATTAGCCACTCGCACACTCATGCCGGCGGACACATGGCGTATACGTAATCTCTTTGGCCGATGACCAAACTGGAATTGACCAATTGACTTGGCTTTCGGTTTGCCATGTTTTCGAGTGCTGGCACAAAGCTGCTTTGGGGCTTCACTGGGGCTTTGCATTTGGCTTTCAGGACGCTTCTCGCCGAGTGCCCCGGTTTTGTTTGGCCAAAGCCTGTTGGCTACCAAAGGGATTAACCATGAATGCATATGGGGTTCATTGTTTAGTTCTGAACTTGTTCTTGAATTGGTTTTTAAGTTGGGGTATTAGCAGCAAACTAATGCAAATTAATGACTACAACTAGTATATACGCACTCGATTTGGGTACATTATTTTTATGGCTGACTTAATTGTCTTAATAGATTATATCAATAAATTCATTTTGCAGTAAGTAAAGTGCAATTTGATACTGTTATTAATGTAGGAAGTTCTTCTAAAGGGCATAATGCAGGTGTTTTTGTATAAGATGACTAATTAAATTATCAGTATAGCACGGAAAGTATTAGGTGTTATTTTTAACAGATTATTTTCTCAACCAAGGGAATTATATTGACAAGCAATATCAATAAATTGAATAATATTCTATTCAATTACATGATTCATTGATTAAACTTAACTTTTTTATACGCTAATATATTCAACTCCAAAAAATTCAATATTTATATATCTTTTAGAACGAATTATAAATATTAAGTAAGCTATAAATTAATAAGCTAATTGGCTTTAAAAAGGCAAATATATTAAATGTACTTTAATAATGTTACTGTATCTCTAATACATTACTTAACTAACTTTGGTAACATGACACGACATATTATAGAGGCTTTGAAGTTTTAAACAAGAACATCCGACTAACTAAAGTATATGTAAGTATATAATTTAATATTACTTGCAGATTTAAGCACTTTGAATATCCTAAATCAAACTTATGGTAATCAATAATAATCAATAATATCCTGGTATTTTCATAACCTATTTTAAAACTGGTTTCCCTCTCTAAAGAAGATTTGCCATATTTAATAACAGATATTTTCTGAATAAAACTTTAATTAAATTGAGAAATTTAAGCTAAAGATTAGCTAAGCACATATATTTATAGAATTTTCTCTCTAAGAACTAATTTACCCCCCAAAATACAGGCACTCACCTTGACATGCCGTCGGGACTGGGCGAATCGTAGTCCCGAGAGTCACGGATGCGCTGCAGTGCCTCCTGCTCGCTGATTCCGCCGGCGGCCGCGGCAACCACATGAGCCGCCGCTGCCGCATTGGAGGCAGCCACAAAGTCGTGGTTGAGCTCCGCCTGATGCCGTGCATAGTGGATGGCGGCCAGATGGCCATCCACATTGATGGGCTGCGGCTCACCCGCCTGGTGTTGGCTCTTGGCCAGCAGGGCGTCGATGCAGAAGGACTTCTTGGGCTGACTTTGGGCAGGTGGCAGGAGAGTGGTTCCCATGGTGGCTCCACCGTGGCTCAGGTGGTTGCCAGGCGGCTGTGGCGAAAGCTGTGGCGGCGGTGCTGCTCCTGGCGCTGCTGTAGGTGGCACATTTCCCGGCATCATGACCGCAGTGAGGGGAAGACGTGGCAGGGGATAGGCACCCAGGGCGGGATGCGGATGTGGCACGTGATGTGGCGGCGGTGGCGGGAATCCCTCGACGTAAAGACGCGCGTGAGGCGGCGGCGGTGGCTGTGGCGCTGCACCCACTGGCAGGGGAGCCACTAGGAGAGGCATGCCCTGGGCAACTTGATGGCTCTGACTACTATCCGCTGGAGAGCTGTCCTGGACACCACCGCTGGGACTCAGTCCCGGGGCATAGGCGCTGAGGGGTGAGCCTGTGGTGGCCGTAGAGTGGCTGGGACTTGCTGCCGGCGGACTGGGACTGGGATCGTGGCACTGGGATCTGGGCGAGAGTGTGGAGTGACTGCTGCTCTGGTCGTAGTCCTGTGCAGCTGGCGGGGATCGCTGGCGATGCAAATGGTGGCTGCTGCTGCTACTGTTGTTGCTGTGGTGCTGGTGCTGGTGCTGGTGGATGTGGCTAAGCAGGAGTTGCGACGGCATCGAGGAGTTCCCACTGGCAACGACGGTGGTGCTGAGCGGCGGCGGTGGCGGCTGCTGCGACACTTGGGCACTGGACATGCTTCACTGGGAGTCACCAAAGAGTATAGTTTTCGCTCTGTGTATATTATTTTGATTTGTAATTTTTAAAAACCCCTCAAAACACTTTTCAAACACGCTGCGTAAACGCTCCGCGATCGCACGTCGCTGGTTTTATCTCTGCTCGAAGCGAAACGAACTCGACGAGCGCTCATTGACGACTGTGCGCCGCTGGAACCCAAACGCGGTATCATATACCACGATGCGAGTGTCGGGGCATACGAGTCTCAACCACCGGAACCATTAGCACCACCATTCACCACTCACTCGCTCTCGCTCTCTTTCTCTCTCTCTGGAAAGCCACTTTCAAGATGGAGTATGTGCTATTTGTGTGCGCAGGCGAAAGGGAGATGGTGCTATGCCATAAGGCGTGGCCTAGTGGCATAAAATGTCCATTGAGGGCGGGGCTAGGGCCAAACAGAGAGGCAAGAAGACTCGGCTCGTTCTCCGGCGAAAATTTCATATAAATTGTTGGAAAAACGAGGCTATAATTGCCATCATTATGGAGTGTTGAGCAACTAACAAGTTCAGCGGCAAAAGACGTAAGAAGAATCTTCATAATCAACTGGGCATGCAGAGAGGAGGAGAGGTCGAGAGGTCGTCCTTAATGGCAGCAAAAAAGAGAAGCACAAAGACAGGACTCAGACGGAAGTCTGGCAGATGATTAGGGCAGCAATTAAGGCACTCCACTGGGCCACGATTCAAGCTCTGCAGCAGCTGGACCAGCAGCAGCAGCTTTTAAGACCCATCAAAATCGATAATCTCCTCTCGCTCCTCGTGGCGATAACCATAAACGATTCGATTCATTGGCGTTTTTACAACTTGCTTGGCTGTCCGGGGGCTACCGGGAGAGGTACCCCCTAATGCGTAATGCAGTCTCCTTGCCATGTGCCTCCGTTTTACGACACCGAATGGCGACGAGTTTAATGTTCCCTTGATGGATTACTAAGTGGACATGAATGGCTGCCACCAAGTGGCTGCGAGTTGGAGAGGCAGACAGCCCATAGAACGGCAGTCAATGTAAAATGGATTAAAGGAGCATACAGGAACGATTTACGTAGCAATATTATATATTATGCCATCAGTTCAAAGAAATTTAAATGGGTCAGAGGAGAATTATAGAAATTTTTAAATATTCTTAATATACTTTATATTTTCGTTTAATTTTAATCATATGTCAAGTGTGTTCTTGGTTTAAAATATATATGTTTTTTATAAAAATAAATTAACCCATTAAGTTGTTAAGACCTCATACATTCTCTCTCTATCTCTGCTTTTCTAAATTCAGCATCCATTTTTCTTAATGGAAAACATTGAAATTGCTTTAAAATCTTGTATTTTATTACTGAATTCTGTAAGATTAAAGAGAATTCGTGATGGATGCTGTATAAGCTCTTCTATCCTATCACAGACGAACTGGTAATGAATATATTATAATATGTCATACATTTTTATAATTTTAAATGGACTTAAGGTTACAAATTTGTTTATATAAAATAAAATAAATACTCATTAATAATATAAAGTATTTTTTTAACAATTTGACAATTATAAGCAATTATTTCGCCTTACTTTTTAAACCTTATCAATAAGTCCTTGGCATATATTTCTATATGCAATATTAAATTTAAGCTAACTTATTTTCCAACTATTCCTTGTTACTCCCCATTTTACCGAAACACTTTTTAAATTCTATTTATTTATTGTTTTCCTAATTTGAAGCCTTAACCCTTTGCCAAAGCAAACAGAGACCCCAGCAGATGGCCCAAGAACGGGAAAATGCACAACTCTAAAAGTCTGAGAGCACCATTATATATATTGCAGTACAGGAATATATATCATGCAATGTCCAGACAGAAAAAGAGTTGAGGGGACAGGAGGCGGAGGAGCAGGAAAACTGCTCGCTAACAAGAAACGTGCCAAAGTGTATTTTCTTTAGCCACGTACCTCGGACCTAACTCATTCCCGATTTTCCCAAAAACCCCAAGACCGAGCAGAGAATGTTTTCCCAAAAACTAACTCAAAATTAGTGCGATGTCTGCAATGACGACTGATTGCTGTTGTTTCCTGCCAAAGTTCCTATCTGGTTCTTATTTTATTTTCATTATACGATATTTATCTACTCATCCACGTGCATTTAACTGGCATTTATGGGTCGTGGCGGTGGTGCGGGGTCCCAGACATGACCTGGCACTGGTCCATTCTGGCTCCCTATATTGTATATATATATACATCTGTATGATTTGTGTTATTCCAGAATAGTTTATTTTATATAACAACACAAACATGGTGGCCGTTCGGAGTTATGGGGATTTCAAAATGAAGCTGGAGTCAGAGGTGTGAGGAATGGCATTGGGCTTTGGTTCTAGTTGGGATTGTGTTTGTTGCCAGGCTTTGTTTGCCTGATTACGTTTTGATTTTGGGGAAATGGTTACGTAAATATGCAATTAGAGTTAAAATTGTGTATGCCACAGAATGAGGTGCTGGTGTGGAAGGGTGAAAATAGTTTAAGGACTCAGACTGTGCTGAAGTGGGAAAGCTTAGAGACAGTGAGCAGAGGAGCAGAAATAAAGTCTTTGAAAGTTTAATTGCGAAAATTAGATAGTAAATGAATTATTTAATATAAAAAATATATATTTTTAGAGGTATAAAAAACGGAAGCATTATTAAAAAGTATATGATATATTTGATTTAAGTTTATATTTGAAATATTCACACTTAATCTCAGAAAATTCCCCTGCTAGTTGAATTATAATTAATCCAATGGATTTTAATTAAATTTTGTGTGCCAAGGCCATAGTATTTAATACCTTATCCGTCACTTTTTTCGATTTTACACACTTTCATATCTCTTTCCAGTCAAAAAATCAAAAAATTTCAAGTAAAATAATGGCTAAAACCATGTTGGTTATACTCTCATTGATCGCATACAGTGATTCCCAGAACTTCTACAGCGAGATGACCTGTGCTAATTGCACAGGTGTGAACGATGAGTGTATTATAACGACAACGGGATTTAATTGCGAATACAACTTTGATGCCAAAAAGTTAATTGGTAATGGTGATTCCTCTGGCATACCGAAATCCCTAAGAGAATGCACGCTTCCGGGCATGGAGTTTAAGATAAAAGGTAACTTAATATAATGCGTTTAAGTTAACAGACTAAAGACTCTCGGATTCCAGAGGCTCTTTTTGGATTTTGTTGCGTTTGGTCACCAAAAATTGGTTGTCAAAAAATAAAGAAATCGGATGACTACCAAGATCTGTGTTTCAAGTGCACCAGAGCCATTTGGTCACCGGTTATGGACGGCAGAACGTGTCCTTGTGGCGATTGGTATATGGATGGTGTAGGCAGCGGAATAATGTTCAAACCATGGAAAATCCTTTTTACAATGCAGGGAATACTTGTAATAATTTTAAATTTATAAACAATCAGAAATAAATATTGGTAATTTGAAGCATTTTGACTAGTATATCTACTCATAATGAATTAAATCATCACCCTTAGTGAGTTAAGGAAGGCCTCTTTCACGTAAGAAACACTATCATCTGTTTAACCCTTTCATTGATTTGTGCAAATATAAAATCAATGCAATTAGTCCCATTTTGATATCTAAAATTAAGGAAAAGCTTTAACTGGCTTGGATTTTACAGAGGCACCCCTGTAAATCGTTCGGGCTTAATGGACTAAGCACTAATCAGGCGTTAAATTTGCCAGCAAATATCGGCTGGAAATATAAATCACCAATAATAATAAATCGTCACATATGTTGCTGCAATTTAGCTGATGCGGTCAGCATCCGATTGCGAAAGAGACGGCTGTTTGGGATGCGAAAGAGAGGGATAATCTCCTTCATGGACCTGCCAGTTTCCCCCTTTTTTGTCGTGTTAATTCAGCCGATAAGTGAACAATAATGCCAGAAAATTTCAACAGATTTCCCGAGCCTTAGTTAGCTAAGTCAACAAAAACTCGAAGAGCTGGCAAAAAAAAGGAAGGGACCGAGGTCGAAGTGGTGGCATCCGAGGGTTGATTGAATTGACTTTGACACTTGTATGCTGTCTAAATAGATGTGTATAAAAAAATAGAATAAAAAACCAATGGCAAAAGACATTTGAAAACATGTTAAAACAATAACCGCAGAACAAAATGGGAAAACAACCCTTTGGAAGACCTATCCCATCCCATCCGCTCATTAATCACAGGCCCCCACCACACCCCAAGGGATTGCAATTGATAATCGAGTAAATATTGATGAGCAAATAATTGGCATTAAATTGCGTTATCAATAAATAATTTTTACATTCCAGCAGCTACAAAGACACACAGCAATGGATACTTCATTCAGTTGTATCTACAAAAGTGGCAGATATTGGATTGGCTCATTATGTTGACAGAGTTGCGGGCCCAGAGAGTTGTTCACTACATACATATGTGTGCATGCAAATTATTACAGCACTTTGGTATTTATTGTTTACCTTTCTGTCTGCCACCCACCTATGTATAACTCTCCTGATTTTCCTTATTTTCTGCAATACGCAATGCTTAATGCACACTGAGGTGGGTCAGCATCGCGCGATCCCCTTAATGTTTACTAAACGTTTGCCACAATATAATTTGCAATTTTTTCTTAAGTGATTATTTCAAGATGTGCTAAGAGAAATATAAATACTTGAAAATAATCTTAATAAAAATAATGATAATAATAATAATAATGAATCTACTAGCTCTTCTTCTGAACTATGTCCTAGTTACAAATACTCCACTAACGAAATTGGATTCACTAAGAATAATTAAATAATATTTTGCAAATGATTAAAACCTTAAACTATTTCCCATTTGCACTCTCCCTCCCATCGCAAATCTTGATAATTAAAAATAATAACAATAAATATATGAAATTAGCTCATAAAGCACGCCTGTCCCGTTCATTTTGCAATCAAGGAAACGTACTCTTTAAATTTTCATTATAAATCAACTATAATAAACAGTCACTCGAACGGAGGCGGAGTGGGTTGCATAAATTGAAGGGAAAACGAAACGAAATAAATATTTAATAATATGGCGTTAATAAAGTATTATTGACTCACAATTTAATTGATTTCCAACATTGACAAAATAACTTTTAAATGAATTGCAGACCCAGGAAAGGCCACTCCCCCCAGCTCCGCCCCAAAATACCGCAGATAAAGTTTATAATTGAGTTGTGTTTTTTTCATTAAGTGCGCGAATTGATTTGCTTTTGTTATTGTTTTTACTGTGGGCTCGCCAACGAAGCAAACTTATTAAAAACTGATAAACTCAATTCCAAACTCCCCCCCTTCGTATGTATTTTCCTTTTTGTATTTTTAATTGACATAAATATATATAAAACGTAAGAATTATGGGAGCCATTAATGAGATAATGCCCTCACCTAAAACTTAAGGCGATAATCCCAGGTGAGGAAATCGTTCGCTGAACGATTGCAAATTATTATTTTGATTAGGCAATGGGCCAGGTGACGGGGTTTATTTCCGTTCGCTTAAGATTGTCGGTTTAGTTATAGGGCGTTTCTTAAATGATAAGTGTGATTTGTGGGGGTCTAATAGGTTTGATAGAGATACGAGCCGTGAAGACATATCTTTAGGGCATTATCTAGGCAGAAGTAATTTTTCTCTATTTTTATATTTCTTTATTTATATAATCAAAAGTGACATTAAGTTCAAAGGGCACTCAGGAGGTGGAGCCTTTCAAATGTGGATTCTGGGACAAGGTCCTTTATATAGGACCTAATGTTAGGAGTTTAATCTTAGCGAAATGTTTACTGACGAGATAGAGATTTGGAATTTAATTGAAATGCATCTGAAAAATTTGTGTTTCGAATTTTATACATAAAATCGATCCAACTAGACCTTGAGTTACCTAAAAGCCTTGGAATAAGAAATTGATAGGTTGCTAGACATAATTAATTATAGAATTATTAACTCTGTTAGGTATAATTATCTTCTAAAGATACAACCGTATTTAGATACTTTCCTATAAAAGAATATAACCATAACATAACTCTGTTAGGTATAATTTAAGCAAATTATCCTCTAAAGATACATCCTTATTGAGATACCTTTCTATTCAAGAATATAACCAAAAGTATATCCGTGGAATGCCGCAGTCTTAAAGTAACATAGGCTTGAAGCCACCGCGATATCTATATCGCTGTTTATGTATAGCTTCTGTATCTGCATCGGGCTGCCTCATTAGCCACAGCGCAAACAAATTTCCCAGCCAAGGCAGACCCAAAAACCCAATCCCAATCCCGAAACCAAACCCAAACCCAAACGCAACCCGAAGCTGAAACCAAGTCGAGTTGAGTGGAATGTGTGGTTCTGTTTGCACACATTTAAGATACATTTAGCTGCCGTTGCGACATCGAAGTTTTTTAACCTCTGCCGGCAGATTACTTCCTCGTGGACGAGTGTATATAGTTGGGCCTCGAAGTGCAGTGTGTGTACAATGAAGCGCCAGACGATTGGAAGCGAAAGGTAAACGTGCACTTTCCGATAAGAAGGACGCACGAAAATCGCATTTTGATTTGTATTCCGTGTTTGATCAGAGACACTGGCGTGCAGATACAAAGATACAGATACAGAGATACAAAGTGGCTTTCCTATTTGCCTGGCAGTTCGTAATTGTTTGCTTAAGTGCATTCAATCGCCAGATAATGACGGCTCCTCTCTCCTCCTGTATTTGTATCCCTCCACACGATATCGATTCATATATATTTATTATTAATATTTTTGTACGTTTCCGGTTTGTTTACCTTACCTTTCCTTGGGTTATGCTTGCCGCCTCATAATTTATTATCTGCTCTTATCAATTCATATTTTATTTGCTCTCCTTTCTCCGGTGAGTTTTTAGGGCTTGAAAGACCCTTCAAGACTTCAACTTTAATTTCGGCCTTTGACGTCTATTATGATGGATTAATTTTCAATTATGAAAGCGCTCCCCTCCAGGCGCGAATAATAAGAATAGCTTATCTAGGCTGCCTTCAATTTGGAACTTTCTTATCGCTCTGCTCATATATCGCCAATAATCAATTTTCAATTAATTCAAAATCCCTTATCGTCTGAGGGGGGCTCCCCTCTGTCGGGGCGACTATATTTATGGAGATGGAAAAATTATAAAAATTTGTTTAAAGCCGCTTAAATGGTCGTCACATCACTCGAAAAGTTAAGAATTGAAGTTTGGAAGAAGTGGAAGTAATCTAATCGCTGGCGACGGGCAGCGATTTAATTTATATAATCAACTTGTTTTCATAATTAAAAAATATTAAAATTGTTTATTGAACACACACACCCTCCCACTGATAGCGACCATTGCTCCATTTGATTGGATTGCGCTTATCTTGGCCTAATTGAAATTGCATTGAAATTGATTGATTCGCCCATAAACGTTTGACCAAATACAAAGTTTACCCCCATTTCCCACCTCTCCAATGTTCCCGCTCCTTACTTTTCTATATAGTTTTTCCACCCTTCCCTAATCGTTTTATTCGGTGCGATCGATTTGTGGTAATCAGAAAAAATAGAAAGAAATACATTATTTCCCGAGCAGATGACAGCTCAGGCGGGCAAAGGTTGTCGCTCGAAAGGGTCGTAAATCATTTGCCAATTGTAAATTTTATTTAAATGCGTCAGAAGGGTTCGGTTAATCTAGAGAGGTGTGATTGGAGCAATAGAATTCCATCTTGAGACCGTCTAGAGGTAATTGAGTTTTCAATGGGAAGTGTCTCGGCTGTAGCTAATTTAACTGATTCAAATACTTAAATTGAGTTCTTTAGCATCAGTTTAAGGGTTTAAATATTTGTTACACTTGCAGGGTATTTTAGTCAAAAATTGTATTAATTTAATTTGAGGTAAACACATTTTGAATTATTTAATAATATTATTAAGATTATAAAAATATAGTTGCCATAGAAATAATTGGTAAATGTGAGTGAGAGTAAAACTATAAAATGATGTATTTAAATTAATGTATTATAATAATGTAAGGGCAGCAAATAGCTTTTTCCTCTCTCTATATATCTCAATCTCTACCTTTTTCTATTTCTTGTACTCTATCTAGCTCCATTGCTCTGTCTCAAACTCTCTGCAGCTCACTGCATCTCTCTGCATCTCTTTAACTTTCACTCTCTATTCCCCCTCTCTTACTCTCCCTCAGCCTCCCCCTCTACCTCTCCCTTTCTACCTTTCTCCCTCTGTGTATCTCTAGAGGTAGCTCTGTCTCTCTATGTCGCTGTGCTAATCTCCAGAGATACCTCTTTCTCTCTCACTCTCACTTTCTCTGTTCTCTTGACTCGGAGACTATAAATACGGGGCACGGCCGTAGCACTGGCTTTAGTGTGTACGTGGCCTCTCCACTGTTTACATCTGCAGTGATAGTGATAGTGATAGTGATAGTGATAGTGATAGTGATAGTGATAGTGATTACCCTTCGACCCCAAAAATATTAGCGGACTATGGGAATACATCTGGACAACCAGGAAGAAGCTCATTGCGTTGATACCATGAAAAGCCTAATTGAAGTCACCAGGAATATAACTCCGCACTGGCAGGAGTTAAGCTATGATGAAAAGGGATAACCATGTGTCCTCCACTGGGGTAAGTCTTAACCATGACATTTATATCATGTATTTTTATGCTATAAGAGGGATCAAGCCTAGAATCAGCTGGGCTAGTAATGCATGTACAAATATGGATTTAGTATACCTAGAATAGATATATTTTAGTTTTTCTTTTAGGAATTTAAAGGCCAAAAATCGAGAAATTTTTATTCAGGCGTATCAAAGGTCAAAATTTTGCACAGTCTTTTATAAAATTTGTAGGCACCTAAAGAGAGTTAATTTCTTTTTCGAAATGTATTTGTTTCTTTTAAAATTTTCAAAACTCTTGAGCTAAGAAATCCCCCATCAATCCCCAATCACTCCACACATCATCCCAAAATGTCACGTAGCCCCCGAAAGCGGCACCGATTGCCCCCAGAGATTCCCACGTTCTTAATTAGCCGCTTGGCCATCGACAAATGGCAAATAACAATGAAATGAAAACTAAGCAAATATCAAAAGTTTTTCAAAAACATTTAGCAATGTCAATAAATCGCTGTCCATCTTGGGATGAGCGGATGAGAGGCGCCTCTCGGGCGACGATGTCGCCTCACATTAATCTCCATTAAAAAGGAATCTCAATGAATTTACGATGGCGCCAACTAGCTTTCCAATGCCTTTCAGACTGCCACGCCCCTCGGCGGCCCCCCGCTGAGCTACCTTACTTACGCATTGCGTATTTAACATTCGCCAAAAAACCAAAATAATTCGAAAGTAAACAAAAATGCCGAAAAAACACCGAGGAGATTGTACACCTTGGATGCCTCTCCCCCAAGAGAGCACCACGTCTTGGGCTCCGTCGGCGAGCCAGGTAAACATTTTAAGCTGCCAGCCCGAAAAACGCTAATGGGTAAACACAGATGCGGTTAAAGAGCTGCCGGAGATTTGAACTTTGCGGAGGAGTCGCGAAGGCGCGATTTCAGAGCGTTTCCCGTGCGGTTTAAGTCGCTAAAAACATATCAATTGAAAAGTTTGCTGCAAGAAAAAAAAGGTGAAGTAAGAAATTTTAACTTATAAAAAATATTAGTTTGGCTTTCCGGGGACAAAACAAAATCAAAAACGCGAGTAGCACGCGTTTCGCGTGAGTTTAAAACCGCGGAAAACTTAACCCGCCAGGATGAAGTCAAGGAAATTGGCACTCGAAGTGGGCAAATCTCGCGATTAGCTGGTTAATCAACTCAATTGCGGAATTACTCGATTTGGTTTTCCGAGATAACCCCAAGAGTTGCCAAGTGCGAAAGAGCGGGCGGGTGGGAAGGCGAGGGGCAGTGGAATTTTTGATTTATCAATTGTGGAACTCAACCGCCGCTGCCTCCTTTTTATGGGGCCTCTGGCTTATCAAGATGTATTAAGCTCTAATCATAGACGTTGATTTACCAGGCGAGAAAATAAAACACAAGAGAACACAGAACCTGTTCGTGGACGAACCTTATAAATAAGCCATTACCGAGCCCATCGTATATTAGTAATAACAATTGCCATTTATCAACAATTTTGAAATCGCCTCATCAACAGCCCGCTCGCTATTTGTTTGATTTGTGTACCCCGATAAGTCCGATTCGGAATCGGAGAGATATATTCTAGAGTGTGTTAGTACGGAGCTGTGATGGAGAGGACCTATGACAAATCTCTGGGCCACAGTACTTGAGTGGCCAATTGCTTCCGTATCTCTCAGCGCAAAAACTCATATTTTGTCACCAAGAGCGGGCATTGCGAAATTTCTGGCTAACACTTTGTGATTCAATTATAATGAAACTGATATAACATTTATTATGGGCTTGGTTTCTTATAGACATGCTGTCACCTCTTCAACTTGATTGGGGCCTACCTCCTGGCTGATTATAATTATGAAACATTCTAAATTACTAACCCGCTTGACGCAGGCTAGCTTCTTCCGGTTGGGTCAAGTCATATTTTTGCGACAGGAAGTTAGTAATATGCACGAAAAAATATCATTAAATTGATAATGAAATTAGATTTGTAATAAGTGAAATGCGGAAAAGGTGTGCCAGTAGTGATTGATGTTTACCAGAAAAGCCACTGACTATATTTGGGTCTTGCAAAAAGTAATTTCCAGCTTTCATTTAAGTTTTAGTTAGCCTTTAAAAAAGAGTAAAGAAAACAAAATGGAGTTAAATGAATCTTTCGGTTCCGGAGCGGCTTCTTTTAGAGACACCCAATCGCCCTTCTCAGCGCTCAGGTGGCCAAGTGAACATAAGTCACCACTTGATTTATGCAAATAAGCCACGTTTAATTATGACCATTAGCCACTGTTGAGCGGCTACCGTTTTGAGTCAATAGCTCGCGGGGGGAGGAGGCTGGTGGATTCCACCACATCCACCCGGGGGCTTTTAGTCGGTTTGCACTTCGATTTCGCTTTGTTGTGCTCCCGACGCGTCGAGGGGCCAGGAGGGGGCCAGAGACAATGATTCCTGGCTTTAATGAGTTTTATATTGACCCAAGCTATTGACCGAGTTATACCGTCAGGCGGCTAACATCTGTGACTAATATCGAAGGGAATTTTCGGGCTAAGACCATTTAAAAATGGATTTCGAATGCATTATCCCTCATAGATCTAGCCTAAAAATGTATCTTTAATTTTGGATATAAGATTCAAAGATAAAAAAAGGAGCTTGAAATAAGTTGTGACTCAAGCCATTAAAAACCCAACTAATAAATAATAAATAAATTAATATAATAACAAATAAAATTGAAAAGAATAAGATTTACATATTATAAAAATTTTTAAAATTTTTTAAAACTACTTTCCCAATCCTTGCTTTGAAACAAATCTTTAAATATTGAATTGTCGAGAGGAATCGTCTTTAAGCCTAGTTTCTTTTAAGAAACTTCCATATTAAGTGTCCTCTAACTTTAGGGAGTATTATAAGTTATATTTCTGAAACGAAAAGTGTATCTGAAGCTTATATAACTTATATTTTCCCCCTTGCCTTGGAAGATCCTCACCATGCGCTAGGGGCTTTAGGTTGTGCAAGAAATCGGTGGTCTTAATTTACAACTAATTGTCATATGACCAACTAGTTATGGCAATCAGACGGACTTAGTTATATGGCCCGCGGTCCCGATACCATATAAACATACGGTTATATATATTAAATCAGTGGGATTTCCATTGCGGCCTGACCATGGAGATAGAGGCGGCCACTGTGCGCCGTCTAATTGCATGCTAACTGTACTTAAATATCTTTATAATTGACGCCACAGTGGGGGTGTCGTAAAAGGCACGTACCGCTGTGGTCCGCGTAATACTAGTAGGTCTATTTGAGAAGGCCTTAGAGTGGAGACACCGAACCCCAATCACTTCACATCCACATCCAAGCACCACCCGCAATAAATGGTATTTATGTTATTTGTCAAGTTTATCGCACCATTTTCAGGGGAGCAGTGGGGCCTGGGGGCTGGTGGGGCCTAATTAAACCATGAGCTTTATCGTCTTGTAAAGATCGAAATTATTGCCACCGCTCGTTCCTGTGGTCTAGGCTTCTTTACGACCCTCATTTTCCAACACCAGTAGCCATAGCCCCCCTATATAATCTCCCATATATATAATAAATTTGAGAATATACATATATACGCTCGTAGGGACTATATAGAAGCCTTACGGATTGCTTGTTGTGGACTCCGACTTTTGATTTGTTGATTTTGATAAACGTTGCAGTAGTTGTTTGGGTTTATATACAATTTATTGGGGCGTCTGTTACAAAAAAAAAAGAGTTTTAGAATTAAAAGATATTTTTATACATTTAATGTCCCCCTCCCGCTCCCATTTAGACCCCTTCCAAAGAGATCTCGAAGCGTTAAAGCCGAGCCACCGCCTAAAGTGATTGTGATTGCAATGCAATGTGGCAGGCAAGCAACTCCAAACAAAAATCGAGTAAAGCAAAACAGAGGCCTTCGGAAAGCACAGAAGACCGGGCAAACACAAACATCCGATGGGGAGAGGATCCATCGGATCCACTGCACCTCTAGATGGCGGAGATCCACTCCATCGGCCAGCCCCATCAAACAGAAGCCAAATGAGCTTGTCGGGAAACGGCCGGAAACACTGACTATGACTCTCACTCTGACGATGACGCTGACGATGACGATGACGGTGATGGTGACGGTGTCTTCAATCGCCAAGGTCCGCTTGAGCTGCAACTGTAGGGCCGGAGGGCTGATCAAAAGGTCCGCTCGAGCGGATCTTCTGTGGGTCAGGCAAACGCTCCTTAACGCGTCTTAATCCAAAGTGGCTACTGAGTTGCCTCCGCTCAGGCAGCAGCAACCAAGTCCCACCTGAGCTCCGTCGAGCCACTACTGCGTTCTTCTGGACAAACACTTCTGGCTACCGATCTTCGTTTTCCGACCTGTCCCGGGGTCCGGTGGCCATCCGTTCTATCAATCTTCCGCGGCGGGCTGCTGTCAATCTCCTGCGGCAAATAAACTCGAGTGCCTCACATGCAAATAACCAATATTTGCTCTCGGATTATTAAGTGAGCCAGCCATCAGCATCCCATTCCTACGCCCATTGCCAGTTCCCATCGGTGATTCTTCTGCTCCTCCTGCTGCTACGCTGGGATCAGGTGGGTTGACTTGTTAACTGTTTGCTCGGGCTGTTTAATCGCTTTAATGGTTAGGCAATTAAGAGTTCTTCGGAAAACCTCTTCAAATGATAACTAGACACCGACTCGCAGTCGAGAAAATTCACTCATTTTCATTGAATCGTTTGAAATTCTCCGAAAAGCTATAGTGTCCTGAATTTATGAGATTATTAATTGTAAAGGGAAGGTTTCTTTAAGTCAATCCTGATTATTAACTAATTAATTCATTCGAACCTTCATTATACAATCTGTGGCATCTTACAGGTGTGTTCCGGTTGAAAATTCGTCTCATAAGAAAAAGACTTATCTTCATGAGAAGCGTTGAGTAGCACGCATAGCTATAAAAGTATTGAATTGATTTGTTCTAATGCATTAAAAACATGAATTACCTCTTGTTATATTTTTCTGCTTTATTCCCTTGGTTATATTTCATGTGAAGCATTTCATGGAAATGTGTGCTCGACTTCTTGACATTTACAATAACATAAATACAAAATCGTTTCGTAATCCTTTTCCAAAACTTTTCGTTTCGCGCCGCCGCCAAGCAGATGGACATCTGTATATTCATTTTCCGCCTGCCATTTGTATTCGCAACGTGTACAGAGCCGACATTTATGAAATGTCGTTTAAAAAACGTAAAAGACTACTCTGATCACCACATTCGAAATTGGCGGGGCAAACGCGCTTAAAAACTAAATTCAGTTGCGGGTGTTTTGATGGCACACACACAGGCACCTACGCCCGGACCGAGCAACAACAACAACAATAACAGCCGTTGGGTTGATATACATGTGTGCGCCTTGTTGTTGTTGGCTGGCCACAGGGCAGAAGTGTCGCCGTGGCCAAATTGAAGATTGTTCGTGTTTTTACTCCTTGGAGGCCATGTGACCCACCAGGTTGCTGGTGATCTTCTCGATCTTCTTCAGGTCCGGCATGTTTTCCGCCTTGTACTGCACACACTGAAGAATAAAAGGGATTAATGAAAGTATGCTTCCAGAAAACTGAAAATCACCGAACGAACCTTAACATTGTCGGTCATTTTGAGCAGTATGTGGCCTTTTGAGTGGACGTATTTCATCGTGTAGCGGCAGTTCTGGGGATTCGCCATGTACATGTTCTCGGCGGCGATCTCAAAATCCTCCCAGTTCTTCACAAAAACCATTTTTGATTCGGCTAAATACAAATGCAAGTGCTAAGGGAAATTGATAAAAACAACAACAATTGGACGGCGTGACGTTGATGCAGTGTGACTGTTTGCCAAAATAAAAAATACTAGATTGCGATAACGATATCGTTTTGCTTTCTGGCATAGATGATTTTGGTTTTATATTGTTTGGAGAATTGGCTGCCAATTTTAAAACAAAGTGTTGTTCTACTGTCTATTTACAAATTTAATTTTTTTTTAATATAAAATCGTTTTCATCGTTCACATTGAATTCCCAAATATCGATATCAGTTCCAGTGCGACCAGACTGCAGCTGGTATTTAGTTAGTCCCGCGATACAGTCACACCGTCACCACACAATCTTCCAATATTTATTGCAAAAATGCTGTGAAAATTCGTATTTATATTAATTTGAATGCTCAATTGTGTGCAACGGATGGCCGCGGGGCCGTGTGCAATGAAATCCGCGCGCAACACCACCGAAAACGCGTCGAAAAACAAGTGTGAAAAACGATGAAATCTAGTCAAGAAAATTTTGTGAATGGACGGGGAAGAAGAGCTGAGACGAGGCTAAAGCAGCAGCAACAACAAAACGAAAAACGCAAATAAAAGTGACACTCAGGAACAGAAAAATGCAATTTATTTAAATATATGTACTAGAAAGAACTGAAATTTAAATACGACGGTGACACAAACAAATCATCGCTGAGAAGTATGTGTGACGACGAATGTCCAAATTGCGCTCTCTCTCTCTTCGTCGCTTTCGTGTTGTTGTTGTTTCGGGGTTGAAAAGGCATCGCCTGCATAACTGTTAACGCGTGACGTACAAACCCAAACAGCAGTCAAGTGCACCACCACCACCCCTCCCTCGCCCATCACCCCCAACCCCAGTGAGCATAAGGAAACCCCTTTTAAAACGAGAGTTCCACAAATAATATACATAATTCATCATGATGGACAACGACGATACCCTGCTCAACAATGGCGGGCCACAGTCCGGGGCGGAGACCGTTTACGGAACGGAGGACAACAACATGGTCATGTCTGAGAAGGTAATAAGCACAATTCATAGAGCATGCCATACTACAAACTGAACTAAGATCATTGTGGGATGATGGTTAATTTAAGACTTAAAGCAGTGCAAATTTATAAAGAATATAAGTAATTTCAAAGGATTTGTATAGGCTCTGATTCATCCGGGCAGGGCCGATTTTCCCCTAACTCAGATAACGCACTATAGATATAAACATATGTACATATATGTGTACAATATGTTCTTGCTCCTTAACACCCACTATCAAACGCACTCGCACACAAAAGAAACTGGCACAAACACCAGATAATGAGGCTATAAAAGTGTCCCAAGCGGAAATGCTACAGACAATCGAAGAAAATTGCTTTCTTTTCTCTGTTTGCCAGCATTTCTCTCTTTTTCGTACACGCTTAATTATGTAAAAACGCATCCAACAATTGTTTATTATGCATCAGCTGACGACGCCTGGTCATTGACATTCAAACTGGCGAAAAATAGCTCCCAATAATGGAGAGAAATAGGGAGGCAAAGCGAGAGAGAGAGCAAAGAAGGAGCGGAAGAGGGCAAGCAAAAGAGAGTTAAAAAGCCGGGGACCAGAAATCAATAAAGTCAGTCGGTCGGTCCTCAAATTTTATGACCCACGCACGCAATAACCTGAACAGAAAAGAAATTTTAGGTGGATTCCTACCATTTTTTATAGAAATAGATACTGCAATCCATTAAGAAATATCATCTCTAAAAAGTATACATAATTTTAATTGAAAGCTTTTGAAATGAGCTAAGAATATTCCATTATTTTCTAAATTTTATTACATACTTGCGGTCTTAGTAACTTGCTCTTTTATGAATCAAATAATTGTAAGAGTGACTATATTTTCTCCTTTCCAATATGTGATATTGATTTCTTTAACAATGTAACCAACATTTTCGCTAGTGTAGCCTCCTAACAACCCACTCTGGACTCTCAGCCGTCTGTTTTATTTTTATTTCTCACCCCAATTCTCTGATTGATTTTGCACTTTATAAGCTTCCCCAGGCTTTAATCGGACAGCTATGCAAATTAAAGCAAAGAGACATTGTCGGTGCCCAGCCCCAAGCGCTGAACCTCCCACAATCTCGCTTCACACTCTCACGTATATGTAAGAAGTGGGCTATTTCCTGGCCCTTAGCCCCCTAATGAGCTCATCAGGTTCCCCTGCTCCCGGTTCTTGGCGCACATGTTTCACTGATAAGCTACCTGTTAATTGAGTAATGAGTTCACAGCAATTTAAAGCGGGAAGCATTGTTAACACACCGATGAAAACTTGTTTCTTG
Source organism: Drosophila bunnanda (assembly GCA_035046265.1). NCBI lineage: Eukaryota > Metazoa > Arthropoda > Insecta > Diptera > Drosophilidae > Drosophila > Drosophila bunnanda. The sequence goes on from JAWNOB010000075.1 coordinate 15,989,745, forward strand.
GCCCAAGAGCCGCAGCACTCATGTATTTGTGAAACAAGTCTGGCCAAAATGTTTAAATACCTAAGCATGAGTCTGGCTCGAGTTGGCCTTATAAGTTGACTCAACCTTGGTCCGGTGACGAGTTGTTCAGAGAAGGGAGTTGGCGTTCATTGCAAATGCCATAAAACCGAATGAAAACATTTAAATAACTAGACAAAAATATATATAAATATATATGATTACTTTGGAACGTTTACAACCTAATTATATATATATTAAACTTTTAATAAATGTCAAAATAGACGTCGTTTTCATAGGAACCTCATAAACACCTCATTGTTATTTTAAGTTTGTAATTTACACGTTTTACGTTATGTTTTCGGTTAATAATTTGGCACTACATTAAATCATTCATTTTTAATGCACTCTGGGTTTTATTTCTTCATTTTCAGTTTATCAATTTAATTTACTTAACATTTTATTTTTTACGTGTCCTTCACACTTTGTTTTTGTTCTTTTCTTTCTCTTTCAGAATGAAGAGGTTGTCAGCATCGTGAGTTATCCAAAATTTTTCGTTTATGGTCTATATAATTTCTGTCCTATACTATGTTCGTTGTTATTCACATTGCGATATATACAAATGCACGATATAATTGTTTTATTCATGCCTTGCTTTTGTGTGTTTGTTTTCCGTTCTCTACTAACAATTTTAAGGCCAAGAAGGTGACAGCCCTCACCTTTCTCAGCTTCAATTTATAAATTTAAGAGAAAATAATTGTTTTCCTCTCCTTTGTTTATTAACAAAACGCATGACTTACGATTACGGCTGAATGGGGGCTTATTACCGGTGATAAAAAAACCACATTAGGTCATATTACAAGAGCTTTCCATTCATAAAACAGCGGCCACAAACCGCAATTATGCTAACCGATTTAATTAAGCAGTTAATTGGGAGGAGCTCTCCACTATCTTTACTTCTTACTCTCTCCGTTTCTATAATTATGTTTGTTGTTTTGTAAATGAAATCTGTGAAGGATCCTATAAAAGAGGTAGAAGCTATTAAATACCCTTTCAATAATTAATAACGTTTAACCAAAGACAAGATAAATAGGGCAGCTGACTCTTAATCGTATGGCATTATGCATTTTGTTCTTTATATAGTCGTTGGTTTTGCGATTTATTATGTATCTTAATTAGTTATCTGCAGAAGTAGGCCGACAAGTAACCTAAACCGTGAGAGAAAAGGGTATTCAGTGCTGTCTTCCTCCCTTCCTGATACCATACTAATTAATTGCACCTTGTGTTTCCTTTGACTGACGAAATTCAAAGAAAATTAACTGATGCATATCACCTTTGTTTTTGTTCTTTTTTGCCATGTGCCACGCCTCCGTTTGCAGGTCCAACAATTGGCGGGGAGCATTTATCAGGAGTTCGAGCGTATGATCAATCGGTATGACGAGGATGTGGTGAAGAACCTGATGCCGTTGCTGGTGAACGTGCTGGAGTGCCTGGATGCCTCGTATCGTATCAATCAGGAGCAGGATGTGGAAGTGGAGCTGCTGCGGGAGGATAACGAGCAGCTGGTGACACAATATGAGCGGGAAAAGAGTGCCCGCAAACAGTCCGAACAGAAGGTGAGTTCAATGAGAATATTGTCAATCGCACAAAGTAACCAAAATCTGTTTCTGACAGCTATTGGAGGCCGAGGACCTGGCTGAGCAGGAGAACAAGGAGCTCGCCACGCGCCTGGAGTCGGTGGAGAGCATTGTCCGAATGCTAGAACTGAAGCACAAGAATAGCCTAGAGCATGCCAGTCGGCTGGAAGAGCGGGAGGCGGATCTCAAGAAGGTGGGAACAGCTACGATTCTTTTAATACAACGAGAACTCTCAACAAAGTAAATTTATTTATTTTGTAACTCTCGCAGGAGTACAACAAGCTCCACGAGCGGTATACGGAGCTGTTTAAGAACCATGTGGACTATATGGAACGCACCAAAATGCTGATGGGCTCGACGCACTCCCAGATGAGTACCGCCTCCGACCGCATGGAGGTGAGTCGAGCCAGACTCAATCCCGTGGCTCGCAGCTCGGGACCCGTTTCCTACGGCTTTGCCTCACTGGAGAATTCGGTGATGCTGGACACAGAGACGATTTGCAGCGTGGGCAGCCAGTCGGACGACTCGGGGCCGCCGTCGTTGCAGAATGAGCTCGATAGCCTGGCCGCTGGAACCGTGGAGCGCGGCGCTGCCACTGATGCGCTGCAGCAGCAGCATCAGGCCACCTCGCCCCAAAGCCCCGACAGCAGCCCAATTGTGCCAAATGTGCCCGCAAACGGTATGTGTAGAGATGGCAGGGATCTTATGCCTCTGCTTACTATTTATACTTGCTACTCAATCGCTCACCGTACTAATTTTTTCACTTCTCTTTTGATTTTTGTGTGTTAACTCGACTAAACAAAAACTCCGCCACCGAACAACCCAAATCCAAATCCCCATCCCAGTTGGTCGTTCGACCACCAAAAAGGAGCAGCGCTCGGATAACAATCTGTACCAAGAGCTGTCCTTCCAGGACAACGAGGAAAGCGAAGAGAATGAGATTGTCACAGGTGAGGAGTTTTTGGCCATTCAATTGCTCCCTAAGTTTTGTGACCGAAATGTGCTTAGAAAGGATATTTCCCAGAGAAAATTGGTCAAGTGGGAGAGCCTAATATAGTTTTATTTGTGAATGAATATTTACTCTATTCGCTTCTCGACCATCATATGTTCTTGTACCAAACAGTACTCAATGCCTTTATCCTATATCTTACTTTTATTTCGCCTTTCCGCACCCGTGAATCCAACAACAAAACACCACACGTTGACACACTCGTGGAACTGAACTCATCTTGGACCCACAGGCAGCTGGGTACATCCCGGAGAGTATGCATCCTCAGGTAGGTACCACTCACTCACCACTCAAGACCATCAACAGCAGCCAGAGCAAAGTACACAGTTACAAGAAACTCAGCCACAAACACCATACTATAATTCCTACATATATGGATTCATCTATATAACCTGTAAATACATCAAGTATCATGCGAGATTAGACTGATCGATTGGTCTGATGAAAAGAGTGTGTTTTAAGGACGACCCTCACTAGTTCTTGTTTCCTTGTTGTGATATCTGTTGGAAATTAAGTGCTCGAAGCATTAGCAAAGCTGGAAATTATTTTAATTTAAAAAACAAATAAAAGATTGTATTGTCATGAGCTCTAATGAAATTTCTCTTTCTTTTATGCCGAATTCTACTACTTGCCCAAAATCCAAACTATTACGTTTCCTTCCACAAACCAAAAACAAAAACAAATTCCTCTTGCAAACTACTAAACACAAACCACAAACAACAAACAATATTTGCATTGTATTTGTACCTTTGAAGCTAACGACAACTATTTTGGTAAGTGTAAAGTGCGCTACAAGTACCCCCATTAAGTAGCTCCTAACTATTGCAAAAGTAGTTGTAATTCCTCCCATTCTTTTATCATCGTAAGTAGTTATTTCCCAATAACTAAGCTATTACAGTATTCCTTTACTTTTGTGTTGACTTGGGATATCTTTCTGGAGGTTTTTGCCATGTCATTTGGTTGTAGTTTCTTCATTTATCTATATGTGGTGCGACAGAAATAGATTTTGATTAGAAATTATTCACCTAAATAATAAACCTTATAAAAATTAATAGATTCTTAAATTTGATGGCATAGTTTATTCTCAACTATTTCTGTGGCTCACCTGTTTGTCTGATTTTGCTAGTTTATAGTTTATTTCATAGTGAGGTTTCGGTTATTTCTTCTCTAATTTTTTGTTTATAAATGCAATACAGTATGTGGAGGTTGCCAGCATCTGACATTTCGTTCCATTTACATTTAATTTCATTATTGGTATTATATTAACTTGTTTGTGTTTGAAATCATAACATCATAGATGTAAATTGTAAATGTAAAGGCTTTCAGACACTTTTATCAAAGACCTTATATTAACAAGATGATTAAAGTTGTACGATTTTCATTAAACGAAATTAATTATTTCAAATGTATGGATATTAATGCTTCTTATAAGGTCTTTGCGTGTCTCCTTACTTATTTCCTAGCCAATTATTACCCAGTATTAACGATGAGTTTTCCAATCATTTACAGGCATGGGCAAGGAGGTTGAAAATCTCATCATGGAGAACAATGAGCTGCTGGCCACCAAGTGAGTTTTCTCAAAATGAAGATATTTAGATGAAAATGAAATTAATTCCTTTCGTTTTGCACAGGAATGCACTCAATATTGTCAAGGACGATTTGATTGTCAAAGTGGATGAACTCACCGGGGAGGTGGAAATTGTGCGGGAGGAGCTGAATGCCATGCAGCAGTCGAGGACTAAGTTAAGGCAGCGCATCAGCGAGTTGGAAGATGAGCTGAAGAAGGCCAAGGAGCAGGTCAAGCAGCAGAGTGAGTACACCTATTAACATTTATAAATAGGAACAGAAATGAATGAAATCTCTGTATTTCAGATACTGAGCAGGAGGAAAACGATGTGCCGCTTGCCCAGCGCAAGAGATTCACCCGAGTAGAGATGGCCATGGTGCTGATGCAGCGCAACGAGTACAAGGAGCGACTCATGGAACTGCAGGAGGCAGTCCGTCTCACGGAAATACTCCGCGCCTCTCGCACTGTGGATAATTTAGACAAGCAGAAGCAGAGCATTTGGAAGTACTTTAGCAATCTTTTTACGTGAGTTTTTTGAGGAAGTTCTTTGAAAATATATTATCTATTAATTTGTTACCCTTCATATGCGCGCATACGGACAGCCCCTCCAACCGCCCAACGGAACGCGTTGCGGACGGTCTCGGAGGGGGGCCTATGTTTCGTCACACCGGCGGAGGAAGCCCTGCCCACAGCCACGGATCCCCTAGCCGAGGAAGTGGAGGTGGCGACAATCGCCTGGCCCTAACCAGCGGCCAGCCGCCTGTGCATCCAGCCAGCGCAGGTCTGGCAAATGCCCTCGTCATGCCAAAGGATTATGCCGAGGAAGGCAGCTCGGAGCGGATAAGTGCGAGAAGAAGGGAACAGTACCGTCAGCTGCGCGCCCACGTTCAAAAGGAAGACGGCCGCCTGCACGCCTACGGCTGGAGTTTGCCGATCAACAAGGCTAGCCAGGAGGCGAATCCGAGCCGGCATTCGGGTGGTGTCCCTGTGCCCGTCTACTGCAATCCCTTGGCGGAAGCCTCGCCCCATATGAAGGTGTTCTGTGCGGCAGGCGTGAATCTCCACGGCGGTTTCACCAAGGACGGCCAGTCGCTAATACCCGACAATTCACCATATGCCCCCAAGTCCACGCTCAAGATCACCGAGATCACCAGTCCCACGGCCGAGCAGAGTGTGGAGGCTCTGGACAGGCAGATGGCGCGGGCCAGTCTCGAGACTCTGGAGCCGGAGACGCAGCTCAGCTCGTTCGTGTGGATATGCACGAGCACGCATGCGGCCAGTACGGTCAGTGTGGTGGATGCCAATCAGTCGGCCACCGTTCTGGATGCCTTTCCCATCTGCTCCTCGCATCTGCTCTGCATTGCCTCCGTCCAGGGAGCAATGGAAAGCGACTATGCGCTGCTGGAGCAGTCGGAGGTGGTCAAGGCGGGTGAGATTCTGCAGCGTCCTGGCGAGGGTGCGGAGTTGCTCGGCAAAGTGGAGTTTGTGCGTGTCAAACCGAAGTCTGAAGACGAGCAGAACAGCAATGCCAAGCAGCAGCAGGAGGATGAAGAGGCCAAGGAGGCTACGGAAAAGTCCAACGAGCAGCTGCCAGCGGTAAGTGCCGAGGAGCCGCTGGGCAATGTGGAGGCCATCAAGATACGCCAGGCATTGCCAGGCGCTCCTCAGCGACTCGCGAACGCCGATGGCAGCCATCCAGCGAACAATAATAATAACACAAGCAGCAGCAACAGCAGTGTTCTCTTCGCCACTAAGTCGCTTAATCCCATCCTTGGCACCAAGGAACGCGACGAGCCGTCGATGAGTTCGGTTGGTCCCACAATGTGGCTGGGCGCCCAGGACGGCTGGCTATACGTGCACAGCAGCGTGGGAAGGTGGCACGAGTGCTTGCACCGGGTTCTCCTGCCGGACGCTGTTCTGGCGATTGTGCATGTGGAGGCGAGGGTGGTTGTGGCGCTGGCCAATGCCCAGCTGGCCGTGTTCCGCCGCCAGACAGACGGCCAATGGGATCTGAATAGCTATCACCTGGTGACGCTCGGTGATCGCAACCATTCGATACGTTGCCTCTGTGTGGCTGGCGAGCGCATTTGGGCTGCGCACCGCAACAAGATCTTCATCGTTGACCCCGTATCGCTCAACATTGTGCACTCGCTTGACGCGCATCCGCGCAAGGAGAGCCAAGTGCGGCAGATGGCTGCCACCGGAGCAGGTGTATGGGTCTCCATCAGGTATGTTACCTTAGTTATGGTGACCCGCATGTGTATACCTCAATGATTTGTTTGCCTTTCCAGACTGGACTCCACTCTGCGGCTGTATAACACGCACACGTTCGAACACAAGCAGGACGTGGATATTGAGCCCTATGTGTCTAAGATGCTCGGCACTGGAAAGCTGGGCTTCAGCTTCGTCCGCATCACCGCCCTAATGGTGTCCTGCAACAGGCTGTGGATCGGCACCAGCAATGGCGTCATCATTTCGGTGCCACTGGCCGAAGTGCAGCAAAAGACGTCATGTGAGTTTCGTGTTTTATCTGTGGAAACTGTTTGGATAATAATTGCTTTTGCAGCTGATCCCAATGGCCAGATGCCGCTCTGTTGCATGGCCAACGCTCAACTCTCCTTCCACGGCCACCGGGACGCGGTCAAGTTCTTTGTGTCTGTGCCGATGCTGCAGCAGCCGAGCATGAACGGCGGCCTGACCTTCAGCAACAAGCGTCCCGATATGCTGGTCATGTGCGGCGGCGAGGGCTACATTGATTTTCGCAGTAAGTGGACTCCACCGAGTGAACCAGACCCGGCTGCAAAGCTCTAAGAGCCGTGTGTATAACCATTCCATATTCCTCCATCCCATCTGCAGGACATGATAAGTTCGATGCTAGCGATAATGTAGCGCACTTGATAGTTTGGAAAGCCGATACGTAAGCTTATGATTTATTTCTTTATTTCGATTTTGTTTTGTTTTTGCATTCCCCTTTTGATTTTCTCTAATTCGCCGAATAAGCATTTTGCTCCTATTTCGTTACTGTCCCCCAGTTTAATTTGTGTGATGTTTTGCCTTTAATGCAACTTAATTGTTCGATTTCTGCCCTCTGTAGAACCTTCAATCTGTAGCGCAGGATGGTATCCGCATCCCGAATGGGGATTGTGCAGCATTTGCCCACCAGTGGCCTGGCCGCTAAGAGCAGGTTTAAGCAAGTCCCTCTTTTTATTTGATTCATGTTTTTCTTTATTGTTCTCAAACTGCACCAGTCTATGTCCATCTGAAAATGTGTGTGGTAGGATGTAAGACTGTTTTAAATACACGCACACTGTCTTTCCGCACAGATTCCATTGGTGTACCTTGTCCTTTTGTCTAAGAACACCTTAATCCAAGGGTTTGGTAATACTTTACACTATAAATAAGCAATGTTTAAAAAAAGTTTAACTAAGCTACAAAAAAAACAGTTCATCTCTAAAAGAATAATATTTTAAGAATGACACCGATTACTTGGTCTCTTAAGGATTTCTGGTTCAGATTTAAAAATTGTCATTTTTCCTGATGAACTGCATTATTTACCTCACACCGAAGACCGGATTGATTTTTATACCAACATATGTACATATATATTTTATCCAAATTAAATGTTCTTCAATATATTTACTATTACATTTAATATTATATTATTCCCAATTGTTTAACAATTACTTCATTTTATATAATTTAAAAGGTTAGAGATCTGAAGAAACTACCACAGAGAGTGACTTACTAATTTGCGTTACAAATAACAATAACTAATTTTAAATTATATTCACTTGGAAAGACTTCCCAGCTGTATTGTGCCCTGTAAGATCTCTGTAAATGATCGAACCCAAAGTAGCTTACATCAGTGCACTAACTAACCCATCTCTCAGATAGGTTATATTCGTATTGAACTTTGTGAAACAATGAATGCTTACTTAATTTTATGGACTACTTACAGATGATAACGACATGGAGAACAGTATTCAACTGGAACCAAATCAAACGATCGAAAATCGAGGCGATAAGAGTTACTTGATTGTGTGGCATGTTAGTCAACGTTAAAATCCATTCTTTGGTTTAAGTGCAAACCCATATATACATATTTATAACAGTTGTATGAATTCGTATATATTCAAAGCGTATAACCTTACAGCAACACACCCTTGCAGGCTAGCAAATGAATTACCTTAAACTTTAGTATATTTACCTTAACAACTACCTTAAAACTACCTACATGACGACAAAATAATGGGTTCTATTAACGTAATTTAGTTAAAAAACAGAACTTTCAGGCCGCGTGTTTCGTATATTGCTTCAATTAAACCAAAAAGAAGTGGAAAAAAGCAAAGTTATTTTTGTCAGTGATAGCCGGGTAAAAATATTACAAGAAATATATTTAATACATCAATTGTGTACTAAGATTTAAATTTGTAAATTTTATGCGCGCTCTGCTGGCAGCAAGTTATGTATTTTGCATAGACACAAAACACCACATATACATATAAATATAAAATATAAATATCTAATTACGATTATAGAAAAGTGCGCCTTTTCAATGGAATTTCTGCGTGATTCTTTGTCCAAATATGTAGTAGAATATTAATTTTCTTGCAACAATTATCTATTATTTTATTGTGAATCGCGACGATGAGTTTATGTTTAGTTATATTCTGTTAAATAATTTTAAACCTTAGTTGACAAATTTACATGCCCTAACTTTGATTGTTATTCATTTGTTTATAAGATTATGTTTAGAAATAAAACGAAAACTGACCAAAAACCCTTTAAACTTGTGAAATGGACTTCTGTTGGCGCCAGGCAAGTGATAATTATGTTTTTGAATAATAAAGAGAAAAAGTTTATAAAATACGTGAACGCATTTGGCTATGGCTTGAATTGAGAAATTAAATAACGATAAATTACCATAAATATGTATTGTAAATAAAGACCGATCCATTCATAAAATATTACACAGAAGGAATTTTTAATGTTATTATTTTTGTTTAAACGAATGTATAATAAATCTCGAACTCTAGGTTTATCCCTGTGGTGTATTGACTGCATTTTTACCCACCCATTAAAAATGATTGAATGTATTTAAATAATTTTATTTAATTGTATAATTTTTATTTTTATTAAACAACGATTTGCTTTATACCTCTACCGCGGACAGGTGACTAGCGATAAGTAGTAAGCAGTAGTAAGATTACAAGACAAGTTATACATTTGATTTTACAGGCAATTAATGTCTTTCAATGTTATGTTTTAAGTTTAGCTCCCGTGTCCGCCATCGATCCTCCGCCTCCAGCTCCATTTTTTTAATCTCCAGCTCCATTTGCTTCACGTTCAACATGGCTTCGATATCCATTTCCTTCAACCGTATCTGCAGATTCTCGTCAAAATTCCAATTGCTCTCTATCTTGAGCTTTTCTTTATTTAAGTGTAATACTGAAAGCTTTATATTTATTATTTTCCTCAAAAACTTAAATTAATTTGTAAATTTACGATGAGTTTGTGTAAATTAACTGAAGGTCAATTTTTTTATTATTCATTGAATTAATTTGTAAATTTACGATAAGATTGTGAAGGTGAAGGGGAAATTATTTATTGATCATCTCGATCAAAAATTATTAATTTAAATTAAGTTATTGTTGTGATTTGTACTTTAAATTTAGCTCGATAACTCTTAAACGCTCCTCCGCTTCCAGCTCCATTTGTTTCATCTTTAACATGGCTTCTATGTCCATTTCCTTTAAGCGTACTTGTAGTTTTTCGTCCATTTCTCTCAAGTCTTTCTGCAAACGCTCGTCCTTTTCTTTTAGTCTTATCTGATGCTTTTCGTCCATTTCCTGTAGCTCCTTCCGGTTGCGCTGATCAATATCCTTGAAGCGCAGTTGGTTCGACACGTATATCTGTTCCTTGTTTTTCTCCCAGTTAAGCTTCTCTTCCTCGATTTCCTTCCAAATGTACGGATCAATAATTTTAGGCAGCGCCATACCAAATTTGTAGCAAATAAGAGTCCTAAATCCTTACGGCCGAAAGTTATGGCAAATGCATTAAGCTAAACAGCTGATGAAAGGGGATGAAGTTGATTAAGGATAAGGGTATCACCAGCTGTTCTAAAGAGCATAACATTATTGTATTTATTTATATATAAGTTCCCAAGACAAATAGCTATAACCTTTTCCAAAATAACTAAATAGAAATGATTATTGAAAGCAGAGAGATCAATTTGCTAATTTAATATTTGAAATGCCCCGCGCAAGTACTCTGTAAAGTAAGGTGAAAATAGTGTGCTGGCCGCCTGGCCACACCATCAGCTGATCTTTATTTATCGGCCTTTGCAAATGGATATATTTCATCCAGATTCTCCGTATCCATGGCCACTTTGAACGAAACCCTGCGCTCCCACTGGCTCATATCGCTCTTTGGCCTGATCCTGTTCATCGCCGGGAGCACTGTCCTCTACTGGAATGAGGGACGCGCGGTACACAACATGATGGCCTTGGACGAGGCGCACGCCGACATCTACTCCGTCCGGTTCACGGAGGAGGAGCAGGAAATTGGCCTGGACGGCCGGATTATCCACCTCTCCGGCCCCATCATTGTGGGCGAACCGCTCACAGAGCCGGACTACAACATCCAGCTGCTGGCGGTGAAGCTGCGCCGAAAGGTCCAGATGTATCAGTGGGTCGAGGAGACGGTGTAAGTTGATATTCTGTAGTACACTTTACCAATGAAATCGAATTTTTTAAATATTTATTTGGTTCATAGTTAAAATTTACCAAGCTTCCATTAACCCGGATCTTCCATTTTCCTCCCGCAGCGAGCATAATTACGGCGAGAGTGTGGGGTCGACGCAGTCGGACTCCCGCACCTACTACTACACACGGGAGTGGCGGGACAAGATCGTGGACTCTCGCAACTTCTACAACCGTTACGGACACACCAATCCCACTCATTTTCCCATCGAGAGCCATGTTCAGGTGGCTGACGCCGTCTACATCGGCCGCTACGAGCTGGGAGCGGAGGTAAAGGCGAAGTTCGGCAACTACCAGGAGCTGACCTCAGATATCCGACCGGAGGACAGCAGCGTAAAGCTTCACCTGGGCATCTACTACCACACCAACGACGTGTTCAATCCGGAGGTCGGAGACCTGCGCCTCCTCTTCAGCTTCGCCGGCATGGAGGGCGAGACGTATAGTGTGGTGGGTAAGCTGACCGGCAACAGGCTGGAGCCGTATATCACCTCACGCGGTGTTCCTGTGCTGCTCGTCTATCCGGGCGGACTTAGTGTACATGAGGTATTCCGGCTGGAGTCGCGCGCCCAGGTGCTGCACACCTGGTGGTGGCGCTTCGTCGGTTGGCTGCTCATCTTCTTTGGAGTCACGTGCAACTCAAAGATTCTTCGTTTACTCTGTGAGTTAATTGATTGTAGAAGTTGTTCCTTTTTTGTTAATCTCGTTACTCCGTTCCAGTTCTTCATGTTCCGCTGCTGACCTCTTTGGCGCCGGATCCGCAATTCCCGGTGACGGGCAATTTACTCATCGCCTTCTCGCTGGGCCTCACCATTGCGGCAGTGGCCTGGATCCTGCATCGTCCTGTGATCGGCGCCTGTCTTTTTCTGGCAGGTGTCTCGCCATATGTTTGGTTTACCCGCAACCTGGTCGACTACCAGCGTGTGGACTGATGGGCACTCCACATCTTGATCATATTTACAGGTTTATTTATTTGTTGATTCTCCTTGTTAGACTTTCGCCGCCATGTCAGGGGCCATGGGTTATTCCCCCTTTTGGCCAATTAAACTTAATAACACTTAGGTAACTAACTTAACCTAGAACTCCCTGATGCCTGGATTTGTGTTCGACGTGCTGGGATTACCAACGGCTCCAGTCCCTGCTGCTCCGCCGCCCACATTTGGTTTGGATTCGCTGGACGTGTGGACGCTGGGGCTCTGGGACTTTTCTTGTTCCTCAGGTCCACTGGGTGGTTCTTCGTATCGCACGTAGGGCTCGAAACTGTTGTTGATTTGCACGGACCCGCGGTGCAGGTTGTTGGACTCGGCCTCGAATAGGATCTCGTTGATGAAGCGCTCGGCCAGGAGTCGCTGTTCGCGCGGCAGTCGCTTCAGCTTGTGCGTCCAGGTGCGGGCGATGGACTCCTCCTCGGGATAGGTACCGGCCAGATACTCGCAAGCTATATTCAGGAGCTCGTCCGTATTGTGAGAAGTTGTTCCACCGGTCCCTGCCGCTGGACAGGGCGACGTTTGCCTGGCCCTCTTGTTGGTGGTCACATATTCGCCATGATTCACTGTCGGCGGAGGCGGTGGTGGCGGCCCGAATGATTTGTGGAACATCTCCGAGATATTGGGCGTTTGCCCGCCGGCCCGAGCTGCTGGATAATGTAGGGTATTGTTTGCTGTGCTCTCCAGGAAGGCAGTGGTGCAATTGCTACCCTCGCTGAAGGCGAAGGAGGGCTCGTTCTTGAAGGCGGGATTCACGGCCAGGAACTTCTCCGAGTTACGCAGAAAGTCCAGCTCCTGGAACGTCCAGCACCGCGGACTGTGCATACTCCCCGCCCGCATCGCGCTCTCCACAACTTTAAGCTCCTTGCGATAGTTTGTGCGTAGTGTGTTGATCTTCTTCTTCACATCCTCCACGGTGGCGTCCCGCTTCAGATAGTGATAGATGGGCACCAGGCGGAGGTAGGCCTCCGCCCGCTTCTCTCGGTTGGTGTAGTCCCGCAGCGAGGTGTCCCAGAGAACTGGGAGATCCCGGTACGTTTGGATGAAAGCGCGCAAGTAGTGGCGGTTTTCCTCTGCCCCCGACATCACCTTCAATCCGTGGGGCGGCGGCTGCGGTAGCATTTTCCCCGGGATTTTCCTCGGCGAATTGTGGGGCACCGCTTCAAATCCTTGCCAGCTGATGTCCGTCCGCGTAAGGGTCCGTGTTTAGCTCCTTCGCAAATCCAACAAGAGCAAAATCCTGATTGAACAACAGTCAATGTCTTGTTGTTGTAATTGCGCGTTTGACAGATTGTTTGCCATATTGACGTAATGGCCCGCAGTTGTGTGGGTGAGTCTGCGTGAGTGTGTGCGTCGATACAGCAACAAGTGTGGGAGATGTGGCAACTCTCTTTGCAGGCATCGATATGTTGGCTGCCGTGATTTTATTAAATAGAGCGGGCTTATTTAAATATTTGTCACGACGAAAGAAAAAGTAGCTCTAAGAGAAATTCAACAATACCCCAGAATTTTATTCATTTTTTATAATTTCTTGATTTTAAATAATTGCTATTTAGTGATACGCCAGGCTAGGTTTACTTTTACTGTTACTGTTAGATTTACAGTGTGAATTTGACACGGTTACAGAAAGGCTCTACACGTTTACAGATGTTTGGGGTCGATTTCTCATGTAGAAATTAACAGATCGGAGAGAGAGATCGTAACTTAACAGAATTCTCTCCGTGGGAAAAATATCGCATACATTCAGATATAAGGAACTATCGATAAGCTACCGATAAAAATTCGCAAATTTTTCCTGCAGTTAGCCTTCAAAAAAAGCCAGTTTTGACGGGAAAAATCCAATTGGCAGCACTGGTCACACTGCATCAACATCACGCCGTCCAGCGTTGGCCGTTAAGTTTTAATTTGTTATTCCGACGCGCAACATCCACTTAAGTTGTTTATCATATGTTCGCTGAACTATATAACACAGGTTTCTCAGGTGCACACGTGCGAATATTTTACGATCGGTGCTTACAAAGAAATCCAGGCGACGCCAGCCTGCGCGCGTGTGTGTGTGCGCTTGTTCTTTTGCGCGCCGCTTTTCAATTAAGCAATCTTTTTGATTGTCCAACTAAAACGATGCCCGGGAAGTGCACGAAACCAGCAAACGCCACAGACATTTCCAATTAATAAATGTGAAATAAACAAATCCGGGTACAAACGAATTATTTGTCTCCTTGTGCGTTTGTTTACATGTGCCTGTGTGTGTGTGTGTGCGTGCCCTGTATTTTATACATGTTCTGCGAATAATTGCCAAAAAGTGAAGATCAATCGAAATGGAGACCATAGAAGAGCAGCAATCGAAGTGCGGTGAGTACTGTGAGGGCGTTGGGAGGCGTGGCAGGTACGTGGAAGCGTCCCCACCCGCAGTAGCCCCAAATTTGTCATTTTTCAATGTCGTCAAAGGGGTGCTGCGCCGAGGGGTGCGGTGTAACCACAGTCGGGGCCAAAAGATCCTCATAAAAAATGTCGCTGGCAGCAAATAAATTCGAGTATAAGTACAATGTTAATATATACATATGTGTATAGGTATGTGTGTGTATACGGACTAAAAAAGCAACGGCATCGCGTCGGTACATTTTTAAGCTTTATTTTCTGAATTTATTTCTGTGTAGAAAATATTTATCGCACAAAAAGAATGTATGTGCAAAATGCGTGCCTCTCTTTCCCTCCCTCTTCCTTCCTCGTCCCCTCCCGCTCTCGCTCACCCCGCCGGCACTGTACCGAGAGCAGGCAACAACAATGGCCACGGCGCCCTAACTGTAGTGAGAGTAGGAGAAAGAAGGACAGATAGGCAGGAACAACAAAAATAAGCGGTTCCTGTTATCAGAGATGCAAACCTCGGCTTTTTACAGCTGATCTAGCTAGCCAGTATAAATTGGGATTTTAAAAAGAAGAGAAATACACTTTAAATTTAATAACAAATTAAATATTTATTTTAAATTCAATAATACATATGAAACAATATTCTGGGGTATTATTTATTGCCAATTTTAGATTTATTAACGTAGCCAGTTACAGATTTAGTTTTGAGTCGTAAAGTTTATCTAAATAAAATATATATTAAATATAAAAAATGTGTATAGCATAGTTAAAAATTATAAATATGTTTATTCTGAAAGATAGCTGTGCATGTTATAGGATCAGGCTGTATTTGAAGGCCCAACCGCAAAGTAGCAATTCCAAACATATCCCTATATAATATTAAAGTTTAATGCCTTTGATAAATACGTGTAAATATGTGTGTCTTTGAAGAATTTTTCCGACAGCGGCATAAACAAATAAAATGTTCATTAAATATATTTTGTTGCGTATTTGAGTTTATAATTTCGATTACGCCCAGTATGAGTTTATAATCAGGAAAACATTCAATAAAATTATTTGTTAACCTTTGATGTTTATTAGCTTTAAAATGGTGCTATTTTTTTCAACATTTCCATCGTATTTTCGTTAATTTTGTTACTTGCCTCAGGTAGGAAGATCTTATCGTGCTCTTCCTGCTCTTCTCTCTTCTTTCCCGAGGGTGAGAGAAGGATACTTCGCAGACTCCTTGATCCTTAGTCTCTTTTCTTTTTGCCGTGCAATTTACCTACCCTGCTGGTCGCCTACCTCCCATTTCCTTTACACATGTTGACAGGCCGCACATGCCTGAAACTACAATATAGTCTGCAGTCCGTGTTTTCCGACGTCCCTCAATGCTAATGGCCATTTTACATGCCCCGCAGACCTTCGGATCCGGTCCTCTTCTACGTCAAGGCTTCCGCGGGATGCGTAATTTTATTACAAGATTTTTCTTTGATGAGTCTGTGCCGTTTGACAAATTTTTCTACACCGAAAGAAATGATTTTGTGTCAATAATGGAGTAAAATTACATTCGTCCTCCAACAATTACAATATATTAAATAATTTTAAATAAGATGTTTGGAAGTTTAATCTTTACAAAGTATATAACCATTGCTATGTTGGATTTGGTATATTTTTCTTTTAAATACATAAAGATTTATGAACAAGTTTTCAATTAAAGATGTAACCGTAGTGTCATCTAATATACCTTCTAAGCTAAATCTTTATTTATGTAAATATTGAATGACTTTATTGAAGAAAATCCCAATGGATGTGGTTTTCCCCTGTGTAGTCCGACTCACCGCCCACAAATCCCAAACCGCCCTCTTTGCTCCGATGGCTTTTTACGTTCTTTGGATGCCTCTCAATTAGTTTTTCATCATGTTTCTGGCAGACCGCCAGCTAGCGACGAAATGGTGAAAAGCAGCAGAGAAACAACATGGGATTTCGCTCAGGCAGAAAGGAAGGAAATTCCCAAAATGCGAAAAATGGTTGCCGCCACCTGTGAGACTCTGCACTTTTCCCACACTTGGCCATTGGCCATTTCCATCTCTCCATCCATTTTCTGCTGTCCCTTGCCTTACCTTACCTTACCTTCGAGCCACCTGTGGCTATGCAAAATGCATATCAGGCGATCCCCGAGCCCGTCTCGAATTTAGTTGTATTCCAGAGCCCGATCCTCGAGGATCTTCAGGGCGAAATGTTGCACTTGCCGGTCGTACAGTTCAGCTTTGGAAGCCACTTTGGGAAAAGGAGGAACCAAGTGGTCACGGTTCAAAGGCAGTCCGCTTCGTATTTCACATATGCCGCCGCCGAGGAAGTCAAGCAGGCGAAGCTCCGTCAGGCTGCCCTCTGTCAGGTGTACGAGGACTCAACAGGTATTTAGAGAGACCCAGACTAACCCTCCAGGTACTCGTCTCAAGGGTTGAATATTCGCAAAAAGAATAACTGCCAAATATTATCCCAGACGAAGGGAAACTTAAGTAGGGTACGAAAGACACTGTCTGAATCATCCGGAAAACGAAAACACTTGGAAAAGGTGCTGGAACAGGAAAATTACCAAGAATTTAAAAACTAAATATCAAGATCGATTTCCTTCCATGGAAAACATAATACTTAAATGTCGCGATGGGGAAATGTTTATACAAGTGCTATCAAGACATTTCGAAGAATTGAAAAGCACTTTTAATAAATATGTGTGCTTTTTATTAACAAAATGGGTAGTGCGGAATGTAATGGAATTTTTCATTTGAATTTAATAGAATCGACATGGTATTGTTTCAAATAAATCGCACAAATAACTAAGTACATAGATACATCGAGTAATGGGCGCTAATAATTAAAATCTACAAATTTATGGCGATTTTCATTTTATTTTAATATTCTATCTAGGAAACGTACTTCGGGAAGTAGAAGTTTAAATACCCTTGCAGTTTGCAATTGAATTATAGGATCGAATTCGAATATCTATCATAACTAAGCTTATAATTGGAATTCTTAAAATAAATATTTTTATACAATATCATATTTTTTGACAATATCATAGTTAAAAATCTCAAAACTAAGCCAAAAATGTATTAATTTTTATTCTGAAAGCTTTTCTGTGCTGGTTTTTATTAGGTTAATAAATCTGCATACTAAATTTAGAATGGAAAGAAATTAAATTTTTGGCCAATTTTTGAAAATTTTAATGATGATTTAATGATGATTTTAATGATTTTTTTGAAAAAATGGAAAATTTGTGAAAAATTTGTTTTGTTGCCGTAGATGGCTAGATCGATTCGGCTGTCGATGCTGATCAAGAATATATATGGTTTATAGGGTCGGAAATGACTCCTAAATTAAATATTTACAAAAATTAAATTTTTGGCCAATTTTTGAAAATTTGAATGATGTAACCCCTTTCCTTTTTTTGAAAAAATGGAAAATTTTTGAAAAATTTGTTTTGTTGCCGTAGATGGCTAGATCGATTCGGCTGTCGATGCTGATCAAGAATATATATGGTTTATAGGGTCGGAAATGACTCCTAAATTAAATATTTACAAAAATTAAATTTTTGGCCAATTTTTGAAAATTTGAATGATGTAACCCCTTTCCTTTTTTTGAAAAAATGGAAAATTTTTGAAAAATTTGTTTTGTTGCCGTAGATGGCTAGATCGATTCGGCTGTCGATGCTGATCAAGAATATATATGGTTTATAGCGTCGGAAATGACTCCTAAATTTATTATTTAAAAAAAATCAATTTTTGGCCAATTTTTGAAAATTTGAATGAACCCCTTTCCTTTTTTTGAAAAAATGGAAAATTTGTGAAAAATTTGGTTTGTTGCCGTAGATGGCTAGATCGATTCGGCTGTCGATGCTGATCAAGAATATATATGGTTTATAGGGTCGGAAATGACTCCTAAATTTATTATTTAAAAAAAATCAATTTTTGGCCAATTTTTGAAAATTTGAATGATGTAACCCCTTTCCTTTTTTTGAAAAAATTGAAAACTTGTGAAAAATTTGTTTTGTTGCCGTAGATGGCTAGATCGATTCGGCTGTCGATGCTGATCAAGAATATATATGGTTTATAGGGTCGGAAATGACTCCTAAATTTATTATTTAAAAAAAATCAATTTTTGGCCAATTTTTGAAAATTTGAATGATGTAACCCCTTTCCTTTTTTTGAAAAAATTGAAAACTTGTGAAAAATTTGTTTTGTTGCCGTAGATGGCTAGATCGATTCGGCTGTCGATGCTGATCAAGAATATATATGGTTTATAGGGTCGGAAATGACTCCTAAATTTATTATTAAAAAAAAATCAATTTTTGGCCAATTTTTGAAAATTTGAATGATGTAACCCCTTTCCTTTTTTTGAAAAAATGGAAAATTTTTGAAAAATTTGTTTTGTTGCCGTAGATGGCTAGATCGATTCGGCTGTCGATGCTGATCAAGAATATATATGGTTTATAGGGTCGGAAATGACTCCTAAATTAAATATTTACAAAAATTAAATTTTTGGTCAATTTTTGAAAATTTGAATGATGTAACCCCTTTCCTTTTTTTGAAAAAATGGAAAATTTGTGAAAAATTTGTTTTGTTGCCGTAGATGGCTAGATCGATTCGGCTGTCGATGCTGATCAAGAATATATATGGTTTATAGGGTCGGAAATGACTCCTAAATTTAAAAAAAAATCAATTTTTGGCCAATTTTTGAAAATTTGAATGATGTAACCCCTTTCCTTTTTTTGAAAAAATGGAAAATTTGTGAAAAATTTGTTTTGTTGCCGTAGATGGCTAGATCGATTCGGCTGTCGATGCTGATCAAGAATATATATGGTTTATAGGGTCGGAAATGACTCCTAAATTAAATATTTACAAAAATTAAATTTTTGGCCAATTTTTGAAAATTTGAATGATGTAACCCCTTTCCTTTTTTTGAAAAAATGGAAAATTTGTGAAAAATTTGGTTTGTTGCCGTAGATGGCTAGATCGATTCGGCTGTCGATGCTGATCAAGAATATATATGGTTTATAGGGTCGGAAATGACTCCTAAATTTATTATTTAAAAAAAATCAATTTTTGGCCAATTTTTGAAAATTTGAATGATGTAACCCCTTTCCTTTTTTTGAAAAAATGGAAAATTTGTGAAAAATTTGTTTTGTTGCCGTAGATGGCTAGATCGATTCGGCTGTCGATGCTGATCAAGAATATATATGGTTTATAGGGTCGGAAATGACTCCTAAATTAAATATTTACAAAAATTAAATTTTTGGAAAAATTTTTGAAAATTTGAATGATGTAACCCCTTTCCTTTTTTTGAAAAAATGGAAAATTTTTGAAAAATTTGTTTTGTTGCCGTAGATGGCTAGATCGATTCGGCTGTCGATGCTGATCAAGAATATATATGGTTTATAGGGTCGGAAATGACTCCTAAATTTATTATTTAAAAAAAATCAATTTTTGGCCAATTTTTGAAAATTTGAATGATGTAACCCCTTTCCTTTTTTTGAAAAAATTGAAAACTTGTGAAAAATTTGTTTTGTTGCCGTAGATGGCTAGATCGATTCGGCTGTCGATGCTGATCAAGAATATATATGGTTTATAGGGTCGGAAATGACTCCTAAATTTATTATTAAAAAAAAATCAATTTTTGGCCAATTTTTGAAAATTTGAATGATGTAACCCCTTTCCTTTTTTTGAAAAAATGGAAAATTTGTGAAAAATTTGTTTTGTTGCCGTAGATGGCTAGATCGATTCGGCTGTCGATGCTGATCAAGAATATATATGGTTTATAGGGTCGGAAATGACTCCTAAATTAAATATTTACAAAAATTAAATTTTTGGCCAATTTTTGAAAATTTGAATGATGTAACCCCTTTCCTTTTTTTGAAAAAATGGAAAATTTGTGAAAAATTTGTTTTGTTGCCGTAGATGGCTAGATCGATTCGGCTGTCGATGCTGATCAAGAATATATATGGTTTATAGGGTCGGAAATGACTCCTAAATTAAATATTTACAAAAATTAAATTTTTGGAAAAATTTTTGAAAATTTGAATGATGTAACCCCTTTCCTTTTTTTGAAAAAATGGAAAATTTTTGAAAAATTTGTTTTGTTGCCGTAGATGGCTAGATCGATTCGGCTGTCGATGCTGATCAAGAATATATATGGTTTATAGGGTCGGAAATGACTCCTAAATTTATTATTTAAAAAAAATCAATTTTTGGCCAATTTTTGAAAATTTGAATGATGTAACCCCTTTCCTTTTTTTGAAAAAATGGAAAATTTGTGAAAAATTTGGTTTGTTGCCGTAGATGGCTAGATCGATTCGGCTGTCGATGCTGATCAAGAATATATATGGTTTATAGGGTCGGAAATGACTCCTAAATTTATTATTTAAAAAAAATCAATTTTTGGCCAATTTTTGAAAATTTGAATGATGTAACCCCTTTCCTTTTTTTGAAAAAATTGAAAACTTGTGAAAAATTTGTTTTGTTGCCGTAGATGGCTAGATCGATTCGGCTGTCGATGCTGATCAAGAATATATATGGTTTATAGGGTCGGAAATGACTCCTAAATTTATTATTTAAAAAAAATCAATTTTTGGCCAATTTTTGAAAATTTGAATGATGTAACCCCTTTCCTTTTTTTGAAAAAATTGAAAACTTGTGAAAAATTTGTTTTGTTGCCGTAGATGGCTAGATCGATTCGGCTGTCGATGCTGATCAAGAATATATATGGTTTATAGGGTCGGAAATGACTCCTAAATTTATTATTAAAAAAAAATCAATTTTTGGCCAATTTTTGAAAATTTGAATGATGTAACCCCTTTCCTTTTTTTGAAAAAATGGAAAATTTGTGAAAAATTTGTTTTGTTGCCGTAGATGGCTAGATCGATTCGGCTGTCGATGCTGATCAAGAATATATATGGTTTATAGGGTCGGAAATGACTCCTAAATTAAATATTTACAAAAATTAAATTTTTGGCCAATTTTTGAAAATTTGAATGATGTAACCCCTTTCCTTTTTTTGAAAAAATGGAAAATTTGTGAAAAATTTGTTTTGTTGCCGTAGATGGCTAGATCGATTCGGCTGTCGATGCTGATCAAGAATATATATGGTTTATAGGGTCGGAAATGACTCCTAAATTAAATATTTACAAAAATTAAATTTTTGGCCAATTTTTGAAAATTTGAATGATGTAACCCCTTTCCTTTTTTTGAAAAAATGGAAAATTTGTGAAAAATTTGTTTTGTTGCCGTAGATGGCTAGATCGATTCGGCTGTCGATGCTGATCAAGAATATATATGGTTTATAGGGTCGGAAATGACTCCTAAATTAAATATTTACAAAAATTAAATTTTTGGAAAATTTTTTGAAAATTTGAATGATGTAACCCCTTTCCTTTTTTTGAAAAAATGGAAAATTTTTGAAAAATTTGTTTTGTTGCCGTAGATGGCTAGATCGATTCGGCTGTCGATGCTGATCAAGAATATATATGGTTTATAGGGTCGGAAATGACTCCTAAATTTATTATTTAAAAAAAAATCAATTTTTGGCCAATTTTTGAAAATTTGAATGATGTAACCCCTTTCCTTTTTTTGAAAAAATGGAAAATTTGTGAAAAATTTGGTTTGTTGCCGTAGATGGCTAGATCGATTCGGCTGTCGATGCTGATCAAGAATATATATGGTTTATAGGGTCGGAAATGACTCCTAAATTTATTATTTAAAAAAAATCAATTTTTGGCCAATTTTTGAAAATTTGAATGATGTAACCCCTTTCCTTTTTTTGAAAAAATTGAAAACTTGTGAAAAATTTGTTTTGTTGCCGTAGATGGCTAGATCGATTCGGCTGTCGATGCTGATCAAGAATATATATGGTTTATAGGGTCGGAAATGACTCCTAAATTTATTATTTAAAAAAAATCAATTTTTGGCCAATTTTTGAAAATTTGAATGATGTAACCCCTTTCCTTTTTTTGAAAAAATTGAAAACTTGTGAAAAATTTGTTTTGTTGCCGTAGATGGCTAGATCGATTCGGCTGTCGATGCTGATCAAGAATATATATGGTTTATAGGGTCGGAAATGACTCCTAAATTTATTATTAAAAAAAAATCAATTTTTGGCCAATTTTTGAAAATTTGAATGATGTAACCCCTTTCCTTTTTTTGAAAAAATGGAAAATTTGTGAAAAATTTGTTTTGTTGCCGTAGATGGCTAGATCGATTCGGCTGTCGATGCTGATCAAGAATATATATGGTTTATAGGGTCGGAAATGACTCCTAAATTAAATATTTACAAAAATTAAATTTTTGGCCAATTTTTGAAAATTTGAATGATGTAACCCCTTTCCTTTTTTTGAAAAAATGGAAAATTTGTGAAAAATTTGTTTTGTTGCCGTAGATGGCTAGATCGATTCGGCTGTCGATGCTGATCAAGAATATATATGGTTTATAGGGTCGGAAATGACTCCTAAATTTAAAAAAAATCAATTTTTGGCCAATTTTTGAAAATTTGAATGATGTAACCCCTTTCCTTTTTTTGAAAAAATGGAAAATTTGTGAAAAATTTGTTTTGTTGCCGTAGATGGCTAGATCGATTCGGCTGTCGATGCTGATCAAGAATATATATGGTTTATAGGGTCGGAAATGACTCCTAAATTAAATATTTACAAAAATTAAATTTTTGGCCAATTTTTGAAAATTTGAATGATGTAACCCCTTTCCTTTTTTTGAAAAAATGGAAAATTTGTGAAAAATTTGGTTTGTTGCCGTAGATGGCTAGATCGATTCGGCTGTCGATGCTGATCAAGAATATATATGGTTTATAGGGTCGGAAATGACTCCTAAATTTATTATTTTAAAAAAATCAATTTTTGGCCAATTTTTGAAAATTTGAATGATGTAACCCCTTTCCTTTTTTTGAAAAAATTGAAAATTTTTGAAAAATTTGTTTTGTTGCCGTAGATGGCTAGATCGATTCGGCTGTCGATGCTGATCAAGAATATATATGGTTTATAGGGTCGGAAATGACTCCTAAATTTATTATTTAAAAAAAATCAATTTTTTGCCAATTTTTGAAAATTTGAATGATGTAACCCCTTTCCTTTTTTTGAAAAAATGGAAAATTTTTGAAAAATTTGTTTTGTTGCCGTAGATGGCTAGATCGATTCGGCTGAAAATTTGAATGATATATCCCCTTTCCTTTTTTTAAAAAAATGGAAAATTTGTGAAAAAAATTTTTGTTGCCATAGATAGCTAGATCGATTCGGCTGTCGATGCTGATCAAGAATATATATGGTTTATAGGGTCGGAAATGACTCCTAAATTTAATATTGAAAAAAATTAAATTTGTGGCCAATTTTTGAAAATTTTAATGATGTATCCCCTTTCCTTTTTTTTAAAAAATGGAAAATTTGTGAAAAATTTGTTTTGTTGCCGTAGATGGCTAGATCGATTCGGCTGTCGATGCTGATCAAGAATATATATGGTTTATAGGGTCGGAAATGACTCCTAAATTTAATATTGAAAAAAATTAAATTTGTGGCCAATTTTTGAAAATTTTAATGATGTATCCCCTTTCCTTTTTTTTAAAAAATGGAAAATTTGTGAAAAATTTGTTTTGTTGCCGTAGATGGCTAGATCGATTCGGCTGTCGATTCTGATCAAGAATATATATGGTTTATAGGGTCGGAAATGACTCCT
Source organism: Drosophila bunnanda (assembly GCA_035046265.1). NCBI lineage: Eukaryota > Metazoa > Arthropoda > Insecta > Diptera > Drosophilidae > Drosophila > Drosophila bunnanda. The sequence continues at coordinate 16,013,776 of JAWNOB010000075.1, forward strand.
AAATTTATTATTTAAAAAAAATCAATTTTTGGCCAATTTTTGAAAATTTGAATGATGTAACCCCTTTCCTTTTTTTGAAAAAATGGAAAATTTGTGAAAAATTTGTTTTGTTGCCGTAGATGGCTAGATCGATTCGGCTGTCGATGCTGATCAAGAATATATATGGTTTATAGGGTCGGAAATGACTCCTAAATTTATTATTTAAAAAAAAATCAATTTTTGGCCAATTTTTGAAAATTTGAATGATGTAACCCCTTTCCTTTTTTTGAAAAAATGGAAAATTTGTGAAAAATTTGTTTTGTTGCCGTAGATGGCTAGATCGATTCGGCTGTCGATGCTGATCAAGAATATATATGGTTTATAGGGTCGGAAATGTCTCCTTTACTGCGTTACAAACTTCTGACTAAAATTATAATATCCTGCAAAGGTATAAAAAGAATTCAACTGTTTTCTATGAATTTACCAAACTTAATTGGGGAATCCCCCCTGTTAAGGATGTAATGAAATGAATTAAGTAAATAAACAATTTGTAATTCTACAAAAATGTGATTAAAATATTTTGAATGGACTGAAAGAATCTCCCATACGATTTAATGATGGGAACATCTTTTCGTGACTTTATTCTCAACTAGAAAAATCCTCATAAATTCAACATTCCCTGGGGGCACACTCCCCGGCCCAAGTTTTCATTAGATTCTGGCATTCCTAAGATTTTCCTACCTTGTAAACATTTTGCTAGTCCATAAATCCCACCGATTTACATTAGGTAAATTGCATTGTTTATCGCTTGTTTTTGGGAATGCGTTGCATAGTATATTTATCTAAAAATTCCGATACGTCAGAGTGCACGACGACACGAACTGCAGTAGTTCTGCTGCAGTTCCTGGACTTTGTTCAATTGCACAAGTGGCAAATGTCTCGCCAGATACAGATATTATAGCCCAGATGCCCGCTACAGATATATGTACATACATATGTGTATGGATGCAATTGGCATCGGTTACAGCTGCACAATTCTGGATAAAATTAATGCAACAAAGCCGCCGTCCGTGGTGTGGCGCAGCCTTCTTCCATGTGTTGTGTGTCCATGTCGATTGGGGGTAAATGATTTGCACTTGAAAACATTTTCCATAGCCGCCCCGCCCCCCTTTTTGCATTCTGCGTTGTTTTCCTTCGGTGTGTCAAAAACTATGGGAGCCGAAGGTCGCCTTTTCTTTTTGGGGGAAAAGAAATCGGCACAATTAAAATTGATGTCAACAGCTCGCAATTTGGGCGCTTTATGATCGACAGCGCATTGCCGGGGATTTGGCTGAGAGTATGCCAGTCCCTGGCCACCGTCCCACCATTCCACATGCCACATCCTCCATCTCCGCAGCCTCATCTTAAGCACAATGGGGTTCTATTTTGGTTAGTCGCTGGGTTGTGCTGCTCCGCTTTTGTTTGTTTTATTTTGCACAATTTCTGCTTGGGTGCCGTAGGCTCCTCTCTGCGCCGATCTCTTCCTCCGACTCGCACACTCAATTGCATAAACAAACAAATCCACAAAATAGCCATAAATCAAACACAATACTTTTTCCAGTTCCCTGTAAACAAAGAATAGTTTAGAGGTGGATTGGTTGCACAAATTAGTGAATACATTTCTTATTAATTTTTTTGAGGTGTTTAAACTGAAATTAAGGGAGTTTTTAGAGAGTTTTTATTGGTTTAATTTGGATGTTTAAAGTTATAAAGAAGTTATGCAATTTAGAATAGCGACATAATCGTGATTGAACTTTGTATCTGGGCACTGGCGGACTTAACCCTTAAAACTACTTTGAAAGTGATATATATAATAAATTTATCCAATTTAAACAAAATCATATATAAAATTCTTGTATATTATTAAATATATTAAATATATATTATATATAAAGTTAATCATTTCTTGGCTCTTTTAATAGCACTTGAAGCCAGAAATTCGCCTCTTATTATTATACTGTTTTATAACATATTAAAATGATTTCCTTTAACATTTGTATACCCTTGTAGGTCAGGAGCTTGTAAAACTATGAAGGAGTCATTTCCGACCCTATAAAGTATATACATTCTTGATCAGGATCAATAGCCGAGTCGATCTGGCCATGTCTGGTCAAAAAATAAATTTTCGAAAATTTTTCAAAATTTCAAAAAAAGATAAGGGGTTACATCATTAAAATTGACAAAATTTGAGAAAAATTTGATATTTTTAAATTTTAAAACTAAATCGGCAGCTTTGTTAACCATATAAAAACTAGCAGAAAAAAACTATCCGAATGGAAATTAATGCATTTTTGGCTTAGTTATGGAATTTAAAAAACTTAGATTTACCCAAAAAAAATGAGCATATAAAATTATCGATTTAGTATAACTAAAGTATACAAAGGCCAAAAGACAATGCTTAAAAAAAAAACATATATTTTAAATTGCAATCAAAATCTTTATCAATAAAAATAAACTATTTTAACTATTTAAAATTTAAAAATATTAAAGCCCAATATGCAAATATCTTAATAAAAGCTGACATTATCATTTTGCTAACTGCAAAGGTATTTAAATTTGTGCTTTCTGAAGTTAAAATTCCTACTTGTTAAAAATAAAGGACTCACAATGAATTTTTCTAATTTATTATTATTATTTTTCCCCCACCAGAGATGTCCATTACAACGCTGCCCAGTCGCATCTGCCTGGTGGGCAATGTGGGCCAGGATGCGGGCACGCTGCAGGCAGCCGAATCCTTTGGCCTGCCCATCGTTACCTCGGAGACGGGCCTGGACCTCGTCGGGGAGTCGGACTGGCGTACCTTTTACGTGCTCGATGACTTCGAGGGTGCCAGCTTCGAGGCGATACACAAGCAGAAGGAATGGTGAGTACTAGTCACAGTCACTATTAATAACGCGGCGGAACAAGAATGCTGCTTAATTTAGACAAAGCTGACGGTGGTGGTGGACACAAATCTGTCACATGTGGCTAGCTGTCCGCATCCCCATTTTTATTGTTGTTTGCACCCACTTTTCTCTGCGACAAAGTCAAGAGCCATTATCATCGTCGCCTCCATCATGCTGGGCAGCAGCAGTGGCAAATTGAGTCTGAAATCGAGACACACGAATGGGGATACTGTCTCCTCTGCAATTTCCCCGCTGGATCCATTGGTTGGTTGCCCACCGATACCAAGATTGACAGCGTCAGCCATGCGCCGAAAATCAGCCCCCTTCCTACCCTTTATTTTGTATATTGCATGGCAATGGTAGGCTTTTCTATTTCTAAAAAGAGTTCTGACAACACGGTAATAGAAATTTTATACATATCTTTATTATTCTGTAAAGGTTTTATATTATAAACTTTATATATATATTCAAGTGGTATATATTACACTTAATTGTTAATGTTTACTTTGAAAGTTAAACCCTACTAGATCATTGAAAGTTCATTTCAAGAAAGACATCACATTAATTGCATTCATATGTTCCCATTTTCTGTAAACATTTTTAAATGGATCTCAATTTCTGGAATATCTTTAGAATTAGTATTCTCTTCATACATTATTTATGCATATTTAAAGCCTTTAAGCCCCCGTTCTGAGGGTATATCCACTTCGAGTTCCCGCAAATAGCTCGCAATCATTTTTCTCGTGCTACAAATTGTTGTCAAATTTGAAACTTGCGCAAATGTTTGCTCTTCTGCTCTATATATGTACAAATGTGCTCGTCGGTCCGGTTCTATTTGGTTCAGTTCCTATATTATTTTTTGCACGCTTGATTAATTTGCCTGCTGCGTAGTAATAGCCTCAAATAACATGCACGCTTTGGAGAAAACTCCCCAATTCGTAGCCCCCTTGTGGGACCTCTGCCCTGTCTCATTAGTGATTAACAATAATTTTGCGATACCTCGGTTAGGCGTTTATTTACGAGCATTTTTATTTTGGAGGTCACCAAGTGCGTTTAAGTTGTTATGACTTGGAGGGGTTTTTCTTTTGGCAGGAAGAGGCGGTCGGTCGGTCGGTCGGTCGGTGGGCGGCTGTTTTTTCCTTTTCATGTTTTCCCAACACGCTTCTCGCTTGTAAGGTAAAAAAAAGAGGGAAATAGAGCCAAAACGAAGAGCTCGCTTCGCCATTAAGAATTATTATTTATTTCATAGATTTTCATTCATGTTTCGGTTCGTTTTTTTTATTGCAATTTGTATTTGTTTTTCGCCACCAAATGAGCGGAAAATAAAACAAAAGCCGATGGGCGGAACAATCCCAGAGAGGTGCGCAGAAGTTGTTTTTCTCCGGGCTAATTATATTTCATGTTTCACATTTTTGTTATGGTATTTTGCCATCTATAAATTTAATTGATATTCGCTTATAGAAAATCATAAACTGGAATTAAATAGAAAATCTGTTTATCACTTAGAAGAAAACTACGCGGAAAGTTACTCGCGCGTGAGTTGTTTATTTTTTAAATAAATATATTATGCACTTTCCCAGTCTGTTTTTGTCATTCGATATAAATAAATCGTGACTGTTTATCACAGGTGAATTTCCTTTAAGCCATAAAAAGATCTTTAACTAAAAACAAACGAGAAGGGATGTCTTTGTTTTTGAAATATATAATTTTAAACAAATTCGAAATTTGTGATAACTTCAAGGGAAAATTCTCTTCCATAATATAGACTGTATTTCAAAATTCAATAAATAACTTATTGACATTGCAGAATCTGCCAGAATTTTCCCAAATATTTAAATGGGTCTTATTAGTGCAGTAGTATTGCCTTTTACTACCGGGAAAGCATTCTGATTAAAAGTATACACAAGCCCCAATGGGAAACCGAAGAAATTTTAATGAGATATTCCCAGAAAAGTGCGATAAGTTGAAAGAATGACCGAAAGCACTTTAACGGCCACTTAACCTCGCCGAAAATGATGCCACAAAGATCTTGTTAATTATTGTTCCCAGCATGGCCAATATATATGTATATATGCATATTTAATCTGAATCATAGGAATGATCCATCCGCTAAATGGGGGAAGTCTCGCTGAGCGATTCGTTGCCTATTTTGGGGACGTAGCCATCTCAGAATGAAAATGTACTTAAAACAAAAATATAAACAAATAAAACTCAGTGATGACAATTTCGAATAGAATTTATTCACGGGAAAACCTTGCGTAGTTCAACAGAAATCGAAAAATTATTCGTTGTTTTGTGTGAATTCTAGGGGACTTCTCAGGGGAGGAAAATGATAATAAAGGAAAGGAAACTCTGGTGCCGTTGGCCAAGTTTTTTCTTTCACTGAATCAAAATTGAGGAGGAGGTGGCATTGCAGCAATCTCTTGGCGCCAAGATTCTACAAGAATTTGTGTATATTTAAGATCGAGCGATGTCAAATAAAGTCGAAAGTGTTGAAAGAAGCGTTTTGGGGAAAAACGGAAATTCTTTCCCATAAAAAAAAAGGCACACACAAATATAACAAATCGCAAAAAAAAAGAGGAGACGAACGAGAATCTCGGAAAAAATCAGAATTTATACGTTTTTATTGAGGCATTTATATGATGAGCACTCGCTCTGTTTTGCATATATTTAAATATTTATGGTGTATCTACATAATTTATAAGTTTTGATATGATGGTGAATTAATTGAGTCGGCAAGAGTCCGCGAACGACATGTCATTGACTGCTCTATAGTTCTGACCCTCGCAAAGTTCGAGTGCCCCGTCGAGTCAGCCAAAGATCGCCGCACTTTACAAAAGACGGGACACGAGGGCCCAGAGATGGCAGAGATCATCCATCCATTGTCGAGGCCGCAGCCCCATTTTCCCCCGATCCAAGCCGTTCTGATCCGATCATTGTGATCATTATTATTCCATTTTGTTGACAAGCACGCGCTGCGCATTCTTGGGCTTTGACTAAGCAGCAGGCCCAGGCATCATCATCATCATTTTCCTGGGTTTTCCTTGGGAAACCAAGCGAATTATTTAATTGTTCTTTGGAATTTCATTTCTTTTCTCTCCTGTTACTGCTGCTGCTGCTTAAATATTTGTTAGTCTCGCTCACTCTTTGCATTTCACCTGTCTCCGTCTTGGCTTTCATTGTTTACTGTCACCTCACTCTCACACTCATTTCCTCTCTATACACAGGAAAAATCTACTATATTTGAGTTAAAATTCATAATTTATTAAACCAACCTCAGATTAAAATTGATATTTCAACTCTTGAAGTAAAACCTTCAAGTTCTATTACATTTAAAAGGAAGTTTGTCTCACATTTGGATCATTTAAGAATGGATTACTTAAACTCCTTACACTATAGCTTAAAAATCTTTATATTTTATTGAAATAATTTCAAACTATATAATTTGTGAATTCTAGAAGACTCTTTCCCAAAGAACATATAACATTGTTTCACTCTACATTTATTGAATCGTAAGTTTCTCATTAAGAAAGTTATTTCAAAGGGAAAATAATGAGAATGAAATTGATCATCATTGCCCTCGTTTTCTCTCTGTATATCTCAAATTCTCCGGGTTGAGAGAAGGAGATGTTTGCACTGCTTATAGAGAAATATATCACGCCTGGGTAGCATTTTGCCACTTATGTGCCACAATTAAGTGATGAGGAGAGAACAACCAGAAAGCAGCGGGGCAGCCAGAAGAAAGCAGGGTGGCAGGGGGAGGGTGGTGGACCCGACCGCCTGGCATGTCAGGCATTTTCTATTTCCATTTTCCATTCGCTCGCTGCCGCCCCATCGCTTATTCAATGATTTTCCCAAGCAACGAGCTCTGCCAGTTGTGTTTGTTTAGTTGCCCGGATAGAATCATAAACTCTTGTCGCTCTAGCTGGCCATATATTCCATATTCTAGTGTCTCTGAATCGGACGAAATCGTTGTGTGTGCCCGCGACAAATATTTGAGCATATGGAAATATTCCTTTGTTGGCAAGGGAATTTTTAACACCAACCAAACAGCCAGGAGTTGACTAGACTAAATGTGTGGGTCTATCTGGCTGCAAATGTAAATGAAAATGCAGATGTAAAGTGATATGACGAGGAGGAGTGAAAGTGAGACAAACAACAACAGGAAGTCAACCTGAGAAAAGTCTTTGAAAGTGAAAGATCAAGTGAAAATATGACTAGGGGAGAAATCCATTAGAGGAAGTTGCCAGTGAGTGTGTGCACCTAGTGAGAAGATAGCAGAAGCTTGCAGAACAAAGACAAATATGGATATCAAAAACACAGAAACCTTCAACTTTAAGCTACTTAAGGACAAAAGACTGGATCAGCTATTAAAGCTATGGTAAATGTTTCATTTTTCTATGCTTTAAATCAAATTCTTAGCATGAATGAGTTATTCCAAGTAGAATTTCACTTGAAATCCCTTTTTATCCCAGGGATTTTTCGGTCAGGACTTAAGCCCTCCCAAAGGAGGAGATACTTCACCCGAAAAAACCATTCATTCAAGATCATTTTCCGAGGGCTGCGGCACCGCAATTTGTTTTTTAATTCCGTTCATAATTACGCCTGATGAGGGGCATAAATAAATAAATGTGAACACATTTCAAGTACCATAAATACATGCCTCTGCGCGACGCCCACAAAGTGGATACGAGATGTGGCAAAAACAATGCTCGATGTGTCAGGCTGCAGTCAGCTTCCGCTCGATTGATTTGTTTACAGGAGCTTCCGGCTTTCCCCGGGGTTGGGTTGGGGATGGGCTGCCTGTCGTCCAACAGCTGTCGATGTCCGGTGTTGTGTGTAAACAAAAGAGCCCTTAGTCAGATGGTTCAAAGTTCAATAAAGCGGAACACTCGCTGCACTCTAGCAATTGAGACGAATTCGCATCAGTTGCGTTCGGAATGCTGTCGGTTAAAGACACCGACGATGCCCCGGCAGAAATTCGAATTAAATTATGGCCAGTGCAACTGCAACTGCCAAGGTCAATTGGGGCATAAAAGACCAGATTGCCTTGCATAACTCAAAAGTGTGCCACATAAATATTTAATTGCCCCGTCACGTTTCCTCACTTGCAGCATTCTGGGACCGCCGGCTTTGAAGTACGCGGCGGAGATGAAACAGACACTGGGCCAGAACTCGCGCCCCATTTACAACTATGCGATGCGCGGAGTGGTCACTTGCTTCACCGGCATACGCAAAAAGGATGAGCTGGTGAGTGGATGCAGCGATTCCTCCTCATGGGAGATGCTCAATTCTCTGATATACTCTCTAGACGAAGCTGGTCAACCTCATTCACTCGATGGGCGGCTGCATCAAGAAGGACCTGAACACGAAGACTACGCATTTGATTTGCAATCACAGTGGCGGCGAAAAGTATCAGTGAGTTTCTATCCAAATAAGCTTTTCCTAGCAATATTAATTGTTCCTCTTCCCTCTGCAGGTACGCCAAAACCTTTCGGTTAACCGTGGTTCGTCCTGCTTGGGTGTATGCCGCCTGGTCGGATCGCAATTCGCTGGAGTTCGACGCAACGCAGGAGGTCTTTACCAAAACGCATCGGCTGAAGGCCTTTGAGGGGCAGAAGATCTGCTTTTTTGGCTTCCCGGCCGAGGAGCACCAGCACATGGTGGATGTCCTGCTGGAGAATGGAGGCGTATGCGCCGAACTGGAGGATCCGGAATGTTCGCATGTCGTGAGTCTGCCCTCTCATATGCTCTAAATGCCTAAATGCCAGCCTATTGGATAGTTTGGAGTTTGTAGTTTGCATGCTTTTGTTTTTTGGCAAGCTTTTATTTTTAATGGCCGCCTCGAACGGCTGATTCTTAACCCACAAAAAACCTAATACGTGTGTCTTCCAGGTGATGCCCAATACGGGCGCAGTATTCACAAGCACTAGCACTAGCACAGATACTAACAAACCAACTAGCACCCCAACTAACCCATCCGAATCCCAAACCCAAGTCCAAACCCCAGGCAGCAGTGCGTCGAAGGCGGCCGGGGAAGGTCAGCCAAAGGCTGAGGTCAAGACGGAGGAACTGTCCGAGACGGACAGGGGACTGCCAGAGGATATGGATCACGAGCAGGAGCAAAAGGAGAACCACCAGGCCCTGATTGAAGACGAAGATGACATACACTTTGACGAGCGCCTCTTTGTGGAGGCAGCAGACATTGGAAACCCAAACGACGATCAGTTGCCTGAATCGGACGATGAGGAGCTAGAGATGGCGGACCACAAGCCGCCAGTGGAAGAACAGGGCAATGAGGAGGATGTGCAGGCCAGCACGCCGAAAACCAGCAAAATCAAAAGTAGCTTAAACGCTGCCACTCCCCTAAGCTCCCCCGAAATGGATGGCATCGTGCTGGACTTTGAGAGCACAACTCAAAACATTTCCCCCATCCTGAAGGCCATCAATGAGTGTGACCTGGAGACAGAAGATGATCTGCCGGTCACGGAGAATGATCTGAAACGCAAGCGTGACAGCTTGGACAATGTGTCGCTAATGTCTGTCGATTCCTTTGCCCTACCGACAAGCACCAAAAAGCCCAAGCTCATCCGCACGGGTTCCATTTCGAGGACCCTCCGACGATCCGTGAGCTTCGTGGCTGAACCGCTGATGAAGACGCTGAGGCCTCGAAGAAGTTCTGTGGCAGATGCATCCACCTTCCTGGGCAGCGAGGCAGCTGCCGATGACTCCATTTGCTCCCTGGCCTCGTCCATTAACCTAACCCTCAACGAATCCATACGGAAGCCGGTTAAGGAAAAGCTGCGCAGCTTCTGTGGCAGGATAACGAGGAGCAGCAGTCGCAGAACTGACCGCATAGGTGGCGATGGCACTCCGGATTGCACGGGAATACTGGACAGCGGTTTCAAGACACCCAAGGCACCCAAGCCCCGATCCACAGCCACGCCCAAAACCGGCAAGCGACTCTTTGGCCCCGTCTCCGGCGTTGTGTCTGCCTTCACCCTAACTACTAACCCTTCCACACCCACGCCCACTCCCACACCAAATCCCAATCCGAATGCAAGTTTGGACGTCCACGACACCTCTATTTCCACCTCCACCAATACATTTGCTTCCTGTGCTGCTGCCATACCTCCTCCATCATCATCATCATCGTCATCTCCCACATTGTCGATCGCTGTACATAGCACGGTGCAAGTAATTAAGACGTCAGAAGAAACGTCGACAGCGGGACGTAACAATACCGTCCTCAACATAGAAGAAACCCTGCAAATGGTACTTTTAAGAGTGTTTTTGCTCAAGGATGTTTGTTTATTTTTCACCGGGGAAAAACAGACTTTGAAACGGCAAGGACAGTCAAGTTTTGAGGTTTTTCTTTCATTATTAGATAATGAAATGATAGCTCCTACTAAGTAAGCTTCTACATAGACAGGAAAAAGGATTCAATTCAGCTTAGGAGATGCTTTTTGTTTATAGAAATTGTTGTATTGTTTAAAATGAGTGTCCAACCAGGGTCTTTGTGTTGCTAAAAAATAACTTTGGTAAATAATTTCTGTAAAATAATTCTAAGACACTTACATCATATGGATAAATCTCATCTACATACAGCTTTCTGTTTATCATTAAATCTACATTTTAATATTTGTTATCCCATTATCCATTATTATTATTTAAAGCATTTGTTTTTGGACAAAAATCATATTTGTGTTACCATGTCCAAACTGTGTTCTCGAGCATTTTTAACATTTTTTCAGTTGCTGTACTGCTAAGCGATTTGTGTCACTCTTCCCGCCGCCACATCCATCCGCCATCCGCCATCCGCCATCCAGCCTCCTCCCTCCATCCCTCAAGCCCCAGAGTTATTTTTGTTAATTGTTATTTAATGGTTATATGCTATAGCTTAGTTCTAATTTGGTGCGGTGTCTGGAATTTCACATTCTCTATCCCTACTTTTGTAAATAACTTTGGTTTCCTCTACTCACTCTACTTTTTTTTTGGTTGGAGCACAAGATTCATAAAAAATAACAAATCAAACAAAAAGCAGCACAATAAATATTGGAATAACATTTATTTGCAACACACACAGACACGGTTATAGACTTTTTCGTTCAGCTTGAATAAATGTTAAAAATGCCAACTCGAAAACAACGTAGATGTACGTAAATAATTGAAACAATAACAAATGGATGAAAGAGCAGAATCGAGCAAACCTCGAACACATTGAAATTCCTCTGCATTTTAGGTGAAATATTTATAATGTTGTCGATGGACTAACCAAATATATTTGCACAAATGTTTCTTAGCCACCTTTTTGCATTCATGTTCCGTAGCTTCACCTCACTTTTTGCCTCGTCCCGTTTGCCGTTTCAAAGTGCTGTTGTTACCCGAAATATGTGCACTAAAAATGTTTTGTTTGGCCTTCTTTTTTGCATTTTTGACGAATGATTTTCCAAAATTTATTGTGCTCGCTGTGCTGGCTTTCCATAACATCTCTCTCTCTATATATATATATCACCTATGTATCTATATAGACGCATGATTGACGCGACTGAGTTTCACGAATATAATCTAAAATTGGGCTGCAAACAAAACATTTTTGTCCATCCTGCACAAGTTAAACGCTGAAATCAGGTGTATTAATCGTTTCCGATTTATTGTGCCATTCAGGTGGTGGACGAGCACACGACCGTCGCGAAGCCGGAGCCGAAGAATAACCACACGCACATCCTGAAATCAGACTGGTTCTGGTATACCATACAGAATGGGTATGCCAACGAGATGGACTATCTCTTCGGCGATGTAAGTACCGAAAAGTGCACACCCTCGAACACAACATTAATCCTTTGTCTTATTGACAGTACCTGGATAGCATCACGAATACCCCCAACACAGATCGCAGGGACTCGTTACCCATTAGCTTTAATAAGCGGAAACGCAAGCGTTTCTCGCAACGCATCCAGCTGGAGGGCACTCCGCTGGGCACCTCGGGCAAGCGACGCTCCTCCGTCTCGGATGCCGGCCTGCTATCCGTCTCGAATAGCTTCTTTGATTGCACCACCAGTCCGGATAAGCTGGAGGCGGCCGATAAATTGCTGCATGCCGAGCCGGAGGCCAGTGATACCGCCACGCCAGCCAAGAAATCTATGCGCTTTAACCACTTTATGGACTTCTTCACCACCGAGTCCAACTATGTGGGTATTTTGGATACCATCCTGAATGTAAGTTGAAGGTTTTAACTGTAACTAGAATACATCTAACTTCTTTATCCTTCCTTTTGAACAGCTCTTTAAGAACAAACTGGAGGAACTGGCCGAGACAAATGATCCGCTGCTTAACAAGTCCGAGATTAAGACAATATTTGGAAACTTTTTGCCCATCCATGAGGTGCATCAAAGCATGCTGGAACACTTGCGCAAGCTGCACGCCAATTGGCGGGAGGATTGCCTCATAGGCGACATCATTATCCAGCATCGCGACGAACTGATCAAGGCCTACCCGCCGTACGTGAATTTCTTTGAACAGATGAAGGAGCAGCTGCAATACTGCGATAGGGAATATCCGCGCTTCCACGCTTTTCTGAAGATCAACCAGACAAAGCCGGAGTGTGGCCGCCAAGGCCTGCAGGATCTGATGATCCGACCCGTACAGCGATTGCCCAGCATCAGTCTGCTGTTGAACGACATCCTGAAGCACACGAATGGCAGCAATGCCGATCACGGGCGGCTGGAGGAGGCACTGAAGGCCATCAAGCAGGTGACGCTGCACATTAACGAGGATAAGCGACGCACCGAGTCGCGCATGGCCATCTTCGATATATTCAACGATATCGACGGTTGTCCGGCGCACCTGGTGAGCTCCAATCGCAGCTTCATCTCCAAGTGTGAAGTGAATGAGCTCTCTGACTCGCTGAGTGGTCGCGGCGACAGCCTCGTCCTCTATCTCTTCTCCGATTCCATTGAGCTGTGCAAGCGACGATCGAGAGGATTTAACACCGCCAAGTCGCCGAGCACAGCCAAGACGCACAAGCATCTCAAGCTGATATCGCTCAACACCATACGGCTGGTAATCGACATCTCCGACAGTCCGCGAGCCTTTGGCCTGCTGCAGCGTGGCGATAAGGAAAAGCTGTATACGTTCACCATCAGCGACGAGGAGACGGATAAGTCCGTTTATGTGAAAAAGCTGTGCAACCAGATTGCAGCACATACATGCCGAACGGATGCGGTAAGTAATTAAGGAGAGATTTTATCTTCCTTGAGTAATATTTGAAAATGAAATTTATTAATTAATTAATAATAAAATCTGTATTTTTCTAGGACAAATTATTGATTTGCCGCACCTCCCAGGAACTGGAGGTGGACATTAGCGATGTAAATGTCAGTACGCTGAGCAAGGCCTTCAAACTGGCCGCCAAAACGCGCCTCAAGGTGGGTCTTAATACTGCATTCAACCTATGAAAATCCGCTCTAATGGCACTATTTTATTTTATCCTCAGGTGGGTCGCGCCTTCTCTTTCAACAAAACGCCCAACAAGCTGAAACGGGCCGTCTCCACGATGATGACCTCGCCATTTGGCAGCACCAATTCGCTGACGCCGGCCTCTCAACTGGCCCAGATGCGCCTGGCCAGCTGCACAAACATAAATGTAAAAAAATTATATTTAATTGCAATAAATATAATAATTCATTTACACTTTTGCAGGAGGTGGACGATGAGGATTGTGCCAGCATGCGCAGCAGTTCCCCGTCGACGCAATCCGAGATGCTGGTGGTGCCACCGCTCTCTGTGCAACCCACGCGGAAAAACAAGGCCGTGGTTGGCCGCATTTAAAGTTTAGCACTGATTCCGTGCAGCCAATTTGTGTATTCCATTTCTGAGGTCATCGTCCTTCAGAAGCGAGAGACTCGTTTGCAGTGCGATCAATCGGGCCTTCGAATTCGTAATCTCACAAAAACAACAATCAGAAACAAAATCTATCACGCGTCCAATATTGTTTAGAATTACAAAAGTTATTGTTAAGTTGCATCTCCTGTCCGATGTGGAGCTGGCTCGCGCGAATGTTGAAGCGTTCAATGCGATCGGCAATCGATTGACCACTATGATTTGTAAATAGTTCTCCATATTGTGTAACTCCCGTGTACCCGCGTCGCGTCGCTAAATGTAACTTAAATCGCAGTAAGTGACCACAGAGATCGCATATTCACGCGAGCAGCGATCGATCGATCGATCGGTTCGAAAGGGTTTCCGTTGATCGCCACACCGCAACAAGCTGTGAATGTTTACTGAGTAAATTTTTTAAAAACCTATCTTACTATATTGATTACAACTCAACGATTTTGCTTGAGTAGGCAATTTACGGCCCTAAGCCGTAGGGCATTCAAAGCATGATGATGTTTAAGTTAATGTAATGTATGGAACCACGATTAAAAAAAACATATTGTAAAATCGATGGACTTCTTTTTCTCAGCCCATTGGATACCACTCGAATTTCGATCTTTAATTTAGTTTGAAACAACAATTTTTGGCAGGCGCATCTCCCAGCAATCCTCAAATATTTATAATCTTCCTCACATACGAATCTGGTGTATAAAAAAACTAGAAAAATAACAACGTAGAGGACCTCCGCATCCACTCATCGTTCAGATAGTGTAAACCGATCTGACGCCCGAGTTGGCTTTGTTCATGGCATCCGAGTGCAGTTGGTATTGCAGGATGTGAGATTTCAAGCGCAAGACGGTCCTTAGCTTATGGCCAATCTCAAGAATGGCCGGCTCGTTGGATCCATCGGCTGTCCACACGGCTACAATTGGGAATCGATTAGAGAGGTAATGATTAACCAGAGTGCAGGAACCTACAGATCTTATTGGTCTTGGCGCGTATGTTGGTCACGGCGCCACAAATCTCATCGGAATAGTCAAAGGTTTGGCCCACCATCATCAGCAGGATGTCCAGCCAAATGCGATCGAGCTCCGTCTTTGAGCTTTTGCCAAATGTGAGCAGCCAGCGACCACCCTTGATATTTGCCTCGTCTTCCCACATGGGTCTTTGGGAGGAGGAATTGATCATTAAAAGGACTTCTTACATTGCAAAGGAAATGCTGCCTACTTAATGCCTGTTTTGAACATGGAGTAGTCGCATCCCGTCTTCAGCTCCGACGGCGTCTTGATGGTATTATACAAGCTCCAGAAGGTCTTTACGCTGTCAATTTGGGTGATCTCGTTCAGCATGTCCTTCCAGTGTTTGGTGCGATCGTTTTCTAAATACCATAAAGTCCACACATGCTCCAAAGGATGTTGGTACTGCACTTCGTATATGGCCTCTTCGAGGAAATCCTGATTTTCTGAATTCTCAGGATTCTCCTGCTCCTGCTCCTGCTCCATCCCCACCGGCTGAACCGGCACTTCCGCCAACTGATTCACGTTGGAGATCTCACAGCTTTGTTCTTGTGCAGTGGCCATTTTTTGCAGTTTTCGCTTTTGTTCTTTTGCGGTACACAAACAGAATACTTCAATTTATATTTGTTGGCGGCTGTGTGGTCTCAACGAATTTGGTCGCGACTCGAGTGAGAATTACTTACAAGAATACCAAAAGATTCTACTTTAGCACATTTTTCCAAGAGTAAAAGGGAAACGTATCGAAACGGAAGGCAGAAAGTCAAACAATGACACTACCAGGTAAACTGTGAGGGCTTAGTCTACGCCAACTGGATATCGTATAAGTTATGTTTATTGATTTTTAAATACTGAAAAACTTAGAGCAACTGAAATTTACACATAAACATAAAAATGCGCATTTTTGGTCCTTACAAAAACTAAACGATATATAAACAAACTGAAAAGTATACACTGTTTCAAAGTGAAGTTAACTAAACTTTAACTTAAGCGGAGGCACTAGAGAAAAACAAAATTAAAATCCCACGCGGGGTATACAACTTAAAATGTTGGTTTCAAATCCAGTTTTCAAATGCATTTCTGGGCGGCAGCTCGAAAATAATAGATCTTGTGGGACCGCCTAAACCCACAAAACGGCAGCAGCATCTTCGTTGGATAGAGTCGAAAATCGCTGGTACCGATTCGCATTTCGATACGTTTTCGACGGCGATTGACTGGCCGTAATCTGCGCCTGAACCTGTACTTGAACTTGAGCCTGGGTCTGTAGGGGCAGTCCGAGCACATTCAGGCCCGCTTTTAGCGTAGAGTTGCGGCTGTCAGAGCACATAGAGAGGCGTCGCTGGGCGGTGCCATTCATTAGGGTGGAGCTCAATGGCAGACCCACGTCGTGAAAGGAGCTGATGGAACTGAAGCCGCTCTCATCTTCCGTGCTGGAACCGCTCTGCTTATTGTTGTTACTGGTTTTAATGTTGCTGATGGCTGTATTGCTGGCGGTGGTTGTGCTGTTGCTGTTGCTGTTGCCGTTGCCATTGCTCTGGGTCTCCTCATCCGTTTCCACCTTGGAGGAAGAGGATGCCGTCGAGGAGATGGTGGAATGCACGGAACTGTCGGTGGAACTGCGCAGCGATAGCCTCGAATCCCTCATGTTATTGGCCCGCAAAAAGATAAGCTCTGCATTGGATTTAGCAGCTGGCGAGGGGGCCTCCAGAGTGGCATTCATGATGCTGGTGGAGTTGTGCAACGGTGGCGTCAGCAGTGTCATCACCGAACTGGTTTTTCCCTTGCACAGGCGATGAGTTCCCGAAGGCAGCGAGGAGGAAATGGAGGCCAGCGAGTGACGCGGCTGTGTGAGATCCGGCTGTTGTTCCGACGTGTGCAGCAGATTCCTGATGGTCCTGGCCAAGCGGAAGGCCTCCTGATTGAGCTTCTCCTCCGCTGCCTCCGGCGATGATAGACGCGCCTTGCAGCCGCCATTTGCTCCGGATTTCTTCGGTGAGCGACGCCTTTTTGTGGGTTAAAAATATGATTCGATTAATTAAATCGTTTTCAAGTAGATTTTTTTAAGGTATTTTTACCATGTAAAGTCCTTAAAGGCATTATAGCTTCCAGCTGGCGCAATGGTCTCGTAGTTGTGCTCCTCATTCATGGCATGCATCGATTTATTCAACATCAGATTGGTACTGCTCCGGGCGCGCAGATACGAGGCAGATCCAGCACTCGAGGCATCATCATCCCGGGCATCACTCTGCAGCGAGGTATTGTTACCAACTCCATGGACATGATGCAGGCTCTTGGACCGGGCAATTTGCTCCCCGTTGCGATGGAGCTGCTGCTGCTGCTGCTGCTGCTGGTAACGCTCAAAGAAGCGAGCCACTTCCTCCATTACAGCGCGGTACATCTCGCAGTTTGTTTCGGTCTGGAATTTCAGATTGTTTAGTGCTGGGTTAATAATTTAATCAAGACTGGGAAAGATGTTCGTTTAGGAACTGAACTTTTGAGTATAGATTCAGATGGATTGTCTTTTGGTTTTATTCAATCTTGAGCAAGGTTTTAATGTTCGAAAGGGTGTAAGTATATTTTGCTTTTGGATATCTTTCACTAGCATTAGCACATACTTTTCTTAACCTCTTGCCACAAAGATAGGAGATACATATATGTACGTAATTTATTAATGCTTTCCATATAACTCCAATAATTTTTCAATAAAAAAAAGCCACCTCATTTGATACCTGTGTGCCTGAGCCAGGTGCCCGGTCATTGCTTTGACACTCGGAAAATGCATTTGAACCGATGACTTTAATTTATTATTTATGTTAATTGTATATGATTTTGCCTGGCGGCCAACAAACATTTGTGGAGCAGCGCCAGCCATCAGCATCATCAGCATCAGCCTATAAAAAACTTTCACTTGATTTGTTATCGCGCCTCTTTCTCCGCGCATTTCTCTGACGCTTTGTGTGTGCTGTGTGGGTCTCTATGCCATCACATCATCTCCATCGCCATCTCCATCTCGAGTGAGTGGTACTGTCGCCTTTGGTTAACTTCTGTTGGCCAAATTGTCTAATTATCAAATGCCATTCGAGCCGAGTCTGTGGCGCTTGCCAAATTGGCAGAGACCTCAAATAGGCGTTAAGATTGCCATCACCTGGCACACGCCCACCACTCCAGACGACCAAAAAAAGAAAAGAAAAAACCATTTGGCCATTTGAAAATTGGCCAAAACGGGTCAGCATATCTGTTGGTGGGTTTTTTTATTTTGGGGGGCTTCACACGCTGCCAAAATAGTTGTCTGGCTGATTATGTAAGCTACCGCTGCCGTTGCCGTTGCCGTTGCAGTTGCAGCGTTTGGAAATTGTTGCTAATTTTTCATTGGACGTTTTCCGTTTACGGAGTTTTCCTACTGCGTGCTAGCAAGAGGTTTTCATTCGAATTACCGAATTGTGTTCGTGTGCCTGAGATTTATTTGAAAATTATGTGGAAATTATATGCCGGCTCTGCTACTTGTGTGTTGTGTTTGATTTCGATTCCATTTTGTTATGCCTTGTTTAATTTCATTAATGCCTAAAAGTGTTTCAGCCATGCCTCGGCATTTGCCTCGCTCATCGAACAATTGGAGCTGAGAGGATTTCGGATTTTGGATTTCGGATGCGGATTGGGATTTTGTTTTTTATTGGGATTCGGTTTTGGATCCGCTCGGCTGCCCCAGCAAGTTGCTGGGGCTTCTCACTCAACGCATTTCCTGGGTATCAGGCGCGGAGTCTGTGGTCCGGTTTAATGCAGGTAACATATTTTCGCCCGGCTGGCTTCCTTTCGCTGCATAAATTAAATTCCATCTCCTCCCATCGATTTAGGCTCAATCAATCAATCAATCAATCTGGTCGGCGGTCTACCCACGCCCGCATAGTTTTCACAGTTTTTCGTTTGCTAGCCAACTTTTCCGTACGGGTTTCCTGCCTTCTAACCCCGTTTTCCGTTCAAACGAATCAAGAAACGAACCCAACTGCAGAAAATATTTATCTTTTCTTATTATATTTCTGGTTGCTTTGTTTTCTTTTGCGATTTTCCAAGGCAACGTGGAGACTGCGACGTCGGCGGCGCCGCCCGGCTTGGCTTTCCCAAGACAACTTTTCATTGGGGCTCATTTAAAGCGCATTAAATCGAAATGAAAGCGTAAATATTTTTGCTCTTTCAGAGCATCCGTCTGCTCCGCAGAGAATCTCGCTTCGAATTGAAAGTGTTGAGGGGAGAGAGATCACGGCATATCAAACGCAAACTGCTGAAGGTCACAACCCCACCGACCATCTTAGAGTTCAAAGTTCGATGCGGTAAATTGGGAGCAGAGTCGGCTTTAAACTGAACTGCTCCAGTTTTGTGTTGGTGGAAAATCTTGGGAGGCTATTAGGAACAGCGTCTGGGTTTTAAACATTGTGGGACTATAAATTCATACTTATTTCCCAATTTCTAAATTGGTAAAATTACACCATATTATATATGATATTTTCCTACAAAATGATAAATAATACTTGAAAGGAGGTTGCAATAATAAAGAAGTTTGCAAATAGATCAGGGAACCGAATTTGCAATTAATCATAATAGAAAAGTGAATCGAAATATTTATAAAATTATAAAATCTTTCGATTTTTATACCCTTTTAAGGTAATATAATTTCAGTTAGAAGCTTGTAAAGCAGCTAAAAAGTCATTTCCGACCCTATAAAGTATATATATTCTTGATCAGAATCAACAGCCGAGTCGATCTAGCCATGTCCGGTCGAAAAATAAATTTTCGAAATTTTTTCAAATTTTCAAAAAAAGATAAGGGGTTACATCATTAAAATTGTCAAAAATTGGCAAATAATTTAATTTCTTAAAATTTTAAATGTAGTATGCAGATTTATTAACCTACTAAAAACTAACATTGGAAAGCTTTCCGAATTGAAATTAATACATTTTTGGCTTAGTTATGAAATATTTATGCATTGGTTGATCGAAAAAAATGGCATAAAAATATACATAAATTCCACTCAAAAATGGTATTATAATTTTGGTTTGAAGCTTGTAAAACTGTGAAGGAGTAATTTCCGACCCTATAAATCATATATATTCTTGATCAGAATCAACAGCCGAATCGATGTCCGGTCAAAAAAAAAAATTTCGAAATTTTTTCAAATTTTCAAAAAAAGATAAGGGGTTACATCATTAAAATTGTCAAAAATTGGCAAATAATTTAATTTCTTAAAATTTTAAATGTAGTATGCAGATTTGTTAACCTACTAAAAACTAACATTGTAAAGCTTTCCGAATTGAAATTAATACATTTTTGGCTTAGTTATGAAATATTTAAACATTGGTTAATTGAAAAAATTTGTCATAAAAGAATTAATAAATTCGACTCAAAAAATAGTATTATTATTTTAGTTAGACGCTTGTAATGTTGTAAAGGAGTCATTTCCGACCCCATAAACCATATATATTCTTGATCAGAATCAACAGCCGAATCGATCTAGCTATGTCCGATCAAAAAATAAATTTTCGAAATTTTTTCAAATTTTCAAAAAAAGATAAGGGGTTACATCATTAAAATTGTCAAAATTTGACAAAAAATCGAATTTTTTAAATTTAAAAACTGGATATGCAGATTTTTTAAGCCTTCAAAAACTAGCTCAGAAAAGGTATCCGAATTAAAATTAATGCATTTTTGGCATAGTTATGACATTTGGAAAACTTTGATTTACCCAAAAAATGAGCATGATATAAATATCGATTTAATATACCTAGAATGCACATATTTTAGGTTTTCTTGGAAGTATACGAAGGTTATGATTGCCAAAAGTCATTTAAACTTTAATTTTGACTACACAGAAAACGTAAACATGTTCATTATTAAGATTTTAAAACGATATTTTTCGGAAATAACTCCTTCCATAATTATAACGCCCCGCAAGACTATAATCAAGAAAAATAAAACTTAATTGCTTTACCTTGATCTTAATTTAATTTTGGGCTTCATCATCCTTTCCCTATTCTACTCCATATAATGCGGAATGAGTATGTCTATAATTTCTAAATTCTTTAGCTGCTACTCTACTCATCGATTTAATCTAAGTGAGCCTCTGCTTGGAATTCTTGTTCTTTAAGAATTTTCCCTCAATGCCCAAGTCACTTTATTGATGCCAAAGTTATTATTACACACCATATAGATGGCAATCTGAATTGTTTGAATCAATCCCGAGCTTCTCACTTTTCATGGTGGAGCAATGGCTTGCTGAAAGAAGAACCATTAGCAACCTTTGGTGAGGAAGTATAAAATTAATGCAGCTGTTGTTAAAGGAAATTGTCGAAAGACAATGAAAGAGCGCGATGACCAGAGACCAGAACAAAGTAATATATGTGTGTGTATATAGAGGAGACTTTGGAGTCTATAATTAAGCGTCCGAGAAGAATGCTGCCGCCTAATTGCGATGGGGCAAGACTTCCCCCCATTTTTGCCCTAACCGAAGAGGAACTAATGTTGAAAGGAAATGGCCACAATGATGCACGGAAAATAACTGAGGTTAAATAATATCATTTAATTTTTACTATCAATAAGAATTGCCTAATTATAAAGATATTTATTAATTGGGATGTTTTAATAAAACTTAATGTTCAATAATATTAATAAAAATAAATTTAATATTTGATTTTAGAGGAAAAATGGAAGAGTTCTTAATAAATGAGGAGGCTATATATAGAACTATATTTTTAAACTAAACCTTTACTCTTTGGGAAAGTATTTCATAATTTAAAAATACTTCTACTAAATTTACCACAACCTCTCATTATTTATTCGTTTTTTACTGTGTACCGAGAACTCTCAACATAACAAGCGACCCCCGTCTGGTTACGGCGGAATCGTTCTCCACATCTCTTACATTTTCATTTCCATTCCGATTTGAGTAAATTAAGCGTGAGAACTATTTAAATAAAGAACTCTAGAGACAGGAAAACAGGTTGATCCAAGGAGGGCACAACTCGGCAGTCAAAGCAGATCGAGATGGGTGTGGGTTGGGGGATGTTGAGTTGTGTATTTCTTGGCTCTGTCGGATTGACTTGGCACTTAGCACAGTTTCCTCCAGCCGAGAACACAAATCCACAAGTCACGTTCGTGCCTTGAGTCTTTTGTTTCGTGGCGGACTTCTTGGTCTGGGTCTGCCTTTCCCCAGCTCAACTTGTGGCCTGGCTCATTCACTCACCTGTTTCAATTGCCAATGCAATGTATCCACCTGATTCTGCAATATGACAGCCTCGACATTTAGTTGATGTTGTTGCTGCTGCTGATGCTGCTGCTGCTGCTGTTGCTGCAATTGTTGTGGCAAGTCATAGATGTGACTGTGGATATTATTGTGGCGGTGGTGCTGATGGTGGCTGGGTGCGGCCAACATGCTGGAATCCTGCAAATGTTGTCACAAATAAATACATATATGGATAAGTTAAAGAAATGCATGTGAAAAATGCGCGTTAAATTAGCTGAGCTAAAACGAAAAATGCAATTTGAAAAATGTTGTCAAAGTGTTGGACAGCCAGCCAGGCACCAACCTGCTGGCTATCAACATTTTCATTCGCTTTTCACATATATAAAAGCCAAGCCAAAAGCGGAAAAGCCCGAGTTAGTGGCTTTAACACTGGCCAACACACGCTGCCCAAGATGTACAATTAATTAGAGAAAATTATTTATACAATGGCCCGCCCCCTATGCCGCTGCCTCCTTCGTTATATTTACTTTTTTTTTTTCTTACACAGTTTGGCTGTAAATTTCTGGTATACTTAACATTTTCCACATTTATTAACAAAGGGGGTAGGGAGGGGGGGAATAAAACATATATCTGGTCAAGCATAACCCGTTTGTCTCTGGCCAAACCATGTTTTCACATAACTTTGTTTTTTATTTTTGCCTATTTTTTATGTTCACGGTTTACTTTTTCTTTTATAACATCATTTTTTCAAAGGCTTTGACCCACAACTTGCCCAGCTAAATGGGTAAAAAATAATACAAAAAAAAATGTTAATTAAAAAAATTAATTAATTAAAAGCGGGAACAAAATAAACCAATTAAGATGTATGTTTAATTTTCCTTAGCAATTTAATAAAAGCAGGAACGAATTTGCAGACTCCATATATATATTTTTTCTTAACAATTTCATAACTTTACTTATTTGCTGTTGAAATAAAATCAAGAAAATAAATCAAAGAAAACCCGAAAAGAAGACAATTACACTTCAAGTTGCCACAGTTCGAGTTTTGACCTCCATTATTTGGACCAAAACTATGATGCAATCTCATTTAGCCCACTTTCCACGCCCACGCCAACGAAAAATACACAAATTACCAGAAAGAGAGAAAAATATGAATTTTCATCAAATTTGATTGCAAATGCTTGTTTGTGTGTGTGTGTTTTTTTTTTTTGCCACAATGTAAATTATCATTTTGCGGTTTTCCAATCTGGCACGCCCACAAAACCAGTCGATGCCGCCGCCCCCTTTGTGTATCTCCTTTTGCTGCAGGGAAAACCAAAAATGTGGTCAGCTCAAAACTCAATTTGGCGCAATTTTACGCTTGTTAATTAATGCATTTGCTTTTATTTTTGTTGCTATTTCTCCTTTGGATTTTGATTTATTGATTATAGACACACAGCCAGCGGGTAGTTTCGGTAGATGAAAAGGTTTCGTTTTTGGCCAAAAAAAGAGGAAATAAATAATTGTTTATAAACAGCTTAAAGCGAGAGCTTTGGTAATATATGCAAGCCATTTATTAAAAACATTGAAACATAAATGTAATTAAGGCTGCATATAACATGACGGATATAGAGCATTTTCATACCCTTGCAGGGTATTATAATTTCAGTCTGAAGCTTGTAAAACTGTGATGGACACATTTCCGACCCTATAAAGTATATATATTCTTGATCAGAATCAACAGCCGAGTCGATCTAGCCGTGTCCGGTCAAAAAATAAATTTTAAAAAATTTTTTAAAATTTCAAAAAAAGATAAGGGGTTACATCATTAAAATTGTCAAAAATTGGCAAAAAATGTAATTTCTTAAAATTTTAAATTGGGTATGCAGATTTATAAACCTACTAAAAACTAACATAGCAAAGCTTTCCGAATTAAAATTAATGCAATTTTGGCTTAGTTATGAGATTTTTAAACAATGATTTTTCGAAAAAAAAAAAATTGTCATATAAAAATATTGATAAATATCGATTCGAAATATGTAAATACAAAATTTAAATATAATATTTACATATTTCGAATTAGTTTATTATAAATTTCCAATATGGCTCCTATAATTCAATATATATATAAACTTTGGCTTTGCAAAGTTATTAGATTATGTTAAGGAAAACTGAAATTTTTATTTTAATTTCCTGAAAGAAGCTGGATAACTAGAACAGCTTTCTTCATAGGAAACCTAGCATAGTCTCATACTCCTATGGAGCCCTTTTACGATCTCAGCATATGAGAAAATTCCCACCTGCTGCCACCTTTCCAATCTCTTCAGAATTACTTATCAATTATTGTTAATGAATTTTCATTAAGTCTTCATAGAATTATTCTACAGATAAGCACAACGAGAGCTCATTTCCATGGCAATCTGAACGGGACAGTAATTATATAAGGGCATATATAATGCACATGGAAATCCAATTCCCAGGAAACCAGCCTTCCCTTGCAAACATAATTGGATTCTTGTGAAGTGTAATCTACCCACATTCTCGACTCGAACTAATTTGCATGAGGCGGAGTTCTAAGACCTAAGAATCTAATTAAAATGCGCGTTACAATTCACAGGGAGCAGGTGCGAGAAGGGGAGCCAGAGATAACGACCTCATTCCAGTCCAGACTTTGGCATCTAAAGACTTTTCCTCTTTCCTCTGCTTGGCAACAAACAAACGAAATGTCAATTGCCATTGCAATTGCGAGTTTCCAGTTAAGGAATGTTACCCCTTTACTACATGCATACCAACAAATCTAAAATTCGAAATGGGGGGAGGATGTAGAGCTTGGCAAGGCATAGAACTAGGCTAAAAATATATAAAAACAGTGCAGGCCACAACTAAAGTTGTGGAAAAAATATAATGATTTTATAGAAATTTCATGAATCATTTTACTATATTAAATTAATCCTATGATTCAGAACATCTGTTTAGCTAGAGGAATTCCTAATACAGGGTCTTTAAGGTTTATTTTTAGAGAGTTACAAAATAGTTTACATTTAAGCCTTAACCATTTAACACAAAATAATTTAATTCCTCTTACTTCTTATAGATTTTTATTACGTTTTTGTAGGTTTCATCTTTTTCAAAGTCTTTAAAAGCATAAGATTAAAATCCTTGCTTTATAAAATGATCCGTATCTAATCTTAAGTCTCGAATTATAAGGTTAACAGGTTACAAGTTCTCTAAAACCCTTCACAATTGAAATAGCTATGGTTAGAAAAAGGATGTTAATCTATAGATTTTCTATCAATTTTCTATATATAATTATCTGTACAGAATCCTGATCATAGGAATAGGAAATCAAGCAGACGAGATATCAAGTTAGCTTAAAGACTTTAAAATTCAAATTGTTATTACTAAACAAAGCATACATGTCTCTAGATTTGGAAATAAAATAACAATTTGTCCAGTTTAAAACTCTGCAGAGGCCAGGCAAAGCAATTTACTGACTCCCTAGAAACACGGATTTAAAAATTAAAATATAAAAGAACTTTAATCACAAGAACTATGCTCATTTAAATATAATACTTGCAACCTGTGCAGCTATTCTTTTTTCGATCAATTTTTCTATAGTTGCTTATTAGCCGTTGCATTCCTGAAACGCACTGTACTGTGCCATACATATGCACTGAGACGGGGTCACAGCCAGCTCCCTTTGCCCCCGAGCTCATCAATGTGCTATTTATATGTAATGAAATAAAACCGCCGCAGCAAGCAGAAGAAATCTGCATTTCAAATCAACAGCAGCAGCAGCAGCAGCAACACACAGCAAACAACAGACAATTGCATGCTCCAGTAATCTCCAATTGGAGAGATGGCAGGAGGCGGAAAAGGGGGCTGGCATAGCAACAAGTGTGCTAAAGGGTTTCCACATACAACACCCAGGGAGAGGAGCAGCACACACAGAGAATGTGGCCAATTCCCAGGCCTCTGTATGAAACTTGGCTCGTCTCCATTACCAACTGCATGTCGTTGTTATTTAAATTGTTTTTTGCCTTAGAACTGATGCAGCGGGTGGTGCATGTGTGTGGGCGTGGCTAATGGGGGGACAAAAAAAAAGGGTCAAATAGAGCAGCCAGTGTTCATGGTTCGCTGGCGAGATCCCCACAATCTCACAAAACAAATCTGACTTCATTCCATTCCAGTTTAATTTAGTTTTTTGAACTAAACAAATCTGTTAACAATGAAGTTACCATTTTAATTGTTGCCACAGGAAGCGCAAATAAGGGGGTTTAAAGGAAAATTAGCAGGAAAAACAGCAGAATACAAATTATATACTAAGTTTTAATTATATAACTAAAGTTAATGTCAATTTATATTGGGTTATATAAAGATAAAGTTAGGCTTTAATATTTTAAAAATGAAAAAAATGTTACCCTTTACATAACTTTAAAAACTTCAGTTTCAGTTCATTTTTTGTCGAATTTTTAATTTAATTTAATTTTTTAATTTTTATTGCAAATCGAAATACATAGACTTTTGGTAATCATTGGGATATAGGATCCATATTTGAAATGTATAATAACTAGGCTTACAATATATACAATATTTATCAATATTTTTATATGAAAATTTTTTGGAAAAATCATAGTTTAAAAATCTCATAACTAAGCCAAAAATGTATTAATTTCTATTCTTAAAGCTTTTCTGTGCTAGTTTTTATTAGGTTAATAAATCTGCATACTACATTTAAAATTTAAAGAAATTAAATTTTTTGCCAATTTTTGAAAATTTTAATGATGTAACCCCTTATCTTTTTTTTGAAATTTCGAAAAAATTTCGAAAATTTATTTTTAGACCGGACATGGCTAGATCGATTTGGCTGTTGATCCTGATCAAGAATATATATACTTTATAGGGTCGGAAATGTCTTCTTCACTGCGTTGCACACTTCTGACTAAAATAATAATACCCTGCAAGGGCATAAATATTTTAAATATATTTTTATAGTCGACACCTGAGCACCAATTGTTGTTGCTAAAAAAGTTCCTAGCTACATAAGTTAGTATTTGGATGTTGCACAGTATGTTTCTAGCAACATTCTGGGTTTAAACTACTTTCAACAGTGTTTAATTAACGGGTAACGGGTATCTCAGAGCCACATTCAAAGCTCTTCTACTTCTTTAAGTTAATTAAATTCTACTTCTTAATTATTTAAATAATCCATTTAACAATACTCAAATCAAAGCCCTATTCCCATCCTATCCTTCTTTAAACTCTTCTTATTTCAATCACACATTGCAAATATCACTTTTCATATTAATTTTCTTAAGCTAATTAAAACTGCTAACTTTTCACAAACTTCCCCAAAAGAGTTGTCAGAGTATTTTTCAGAGCTGCCTGGATTTTTCATTCGCAAATTGCACAACCCAAACTAATGGAAAGACAAAAAAATAATGTTATTCATCGCACTGAAAGCCCCAAAACTCTGACTAATTCGATTAAGGGCTTAGGATTTCTGCATTATTCCTCCTTTTTGGCCATGGTTGGCACACTTTCGGCTTTAAAGACAACTCCCCCTTTTGTGTAATTTTTCAAGGCGAAAAACAAACACAAACAGAGAGTGCACGAGACCCCCAGGAGAAAATGAAAAATACAAAAATGAAAATAAAAATGAGCTTGAAAATGTTATGCCATTATAATGAGATGGAGCCGTAGTAATGAGTGGGTGGCAGCTGAATGGGAGGTGGTGCCCTGCAAATTGCATAGATTTGCTCAGCAATTTGCGGCTGGCTGCAGCATCGCATCGGGGCATGCCCCGAATGGAATTCAGCTTTGGATCTCGCTCCATCACAAAACGTACAACGGATAATTGTCATTAGGGTAATGGTTAAAGATCTGCATTTGGCACGACTTTCTCACATGACAAAACCAAAAAACACAACACACAAAACAATGACAAACTTGAATTTCGC
Source organism: Drosophila bunnanda (assembly GCA_035046265.1). Lineage (NCBI taxonomy): Eukaryota > Metazoa > Arthropoda > Insecta > Diptera > Drosophilidae > Drosophila > Drosophila bunnanda. The sequence goes on from JAWNOB010000075.1 coordinate 16,041,740, forward strand.
TTTGGCAATCCAAGAGATTCGCTGATTGCCGTTTATTATTACGAAGGAATTTCTATGCACATTTCTGTCGCCGGTTTTTTGTTTTCCGTTTTCATTTTCATTTTGTCATTTGCACGGAAATTGGGTTAATTTCAAAACAACATTTTATCCAACTTCCTCGCTTTGCCATTCGAACATTTGAGCGTTTGAATGTTGCGTGACGTGTGCCCTCAGCTGGAACAGTTTTCGATTGCAATCCGAGCCTCGAAGTTGCCAGTGATTGGCCTGAAGATGGAGATGGAGACGACGACCACGACGACGTGGATATCTGTCAATATGTTTGACCTTCATTAGCCACAAGCTTGGATGATTACCTGCCGTGTGTCAGTGTCTGTCACAGCTCCCAGTCTTACACCTGCCACAAACTTGACTAAGTTGGAAATTTTGCTCTAATCACTTGGACTAGGATTAAGATTTGTACTTATCTTGTCAAGAGTTAATAGTATATGCAAAAATTTAAAGTTTAAAAAAGTCAAAGTATTAAAGTCTAGGATTTATACTTCTAAGATAAATATGTTATTTATAGAATGCCTACTATGTTCAATATTAAGTAATTTATAGCATTCGTAACAGCCAAAAATGTAATAGTAACAGTTTAAGTAATTTAATAACAATGTTTATTCTTATTTAAGTATATTTTCTTAAGTTTTGGCTAGTTTATCTTAAAGATACTTTAGTGATATTTAAGGAAATTTGTGTTAGATGTCTTCAAGCATAAAGAACTAAAGTATCTTTAATCATTAATCATAACTATCTCTGCCTTATAAGTACATTTCCTATTCACTAACAAGTTTCTTGTTTAAATAAAACTCCTAGTAATTTAAATTTCTTTCTATTTAAAATTATTATTATTTATTTCCCAGCACCACAACCTATATATATTTTTCCTCAGTGCACAGGTGAAGCCTCTTCCCGTTTTATAAAAAATGTATAAAAAAGTATTCCAACTATTCCCCGGCAATTGCATTGACAGTGAACCACAACCGACAATCGGCGACAGTCGACGACCGACAGACTTGGCTTTTGTTTTGTTTACTTGTTGTGTAAGCCGATTTGGTTTAACCAATATCTGTATTGCCGGCGGAAGCGGGGCGGTGCACCGCGGCGGGCCTGGATGGTTAAATGTGTTTTAAATGGCCCCCTTAATGGGGGCCCGAACTGAGCCCTTTTAGCCATCTCTTTGTTGCGTTTCCTCATTGTTCCTCTTTTAAGCCCGCCCGTTCCCCCTTTCTCTTGTGTGGGCGTTGGCGGACACGCCCCCTTTTGTCTACTGGCCACTCTGTACTTTACCCATAATCTATATCAATTGTCTGACCTTTCAGTGTTTTATCTTATTGTTTCTTTTGGGCCAGTCAGTGTCAATGTCTCAACAAAAACAAAAATTTAATTAAATTCGCATTTTCGTTTGGAATTATTTTCCATTGATTTATGTTTTAAATGGATTCATTGAACAAAAAGTATGTTAATGGGCTCATTAAATTGATATTTATTTTGTATATAATTATGACTACGATTGATTAATGGGTTTTCGTAAATTGATTTATTGAAAAGTACTACGAAAATTGTGATTAAGTACTTTAAGTTTTTTAAGCAATCAATGAAATATAGTTGAAAATATTCATGGCAGTTTAATAAGTTAAGTCCAAACAAGTTTTTTCAATAAATTTACAACATTTCGTTCGTTTAAATTTAGTTCAAAAACTAAAACATAAAAAATTATTATCTTTTGTTATTTATTTTTCCAACTTTATCACATTTTCCATATTTTTAATGAAACAAGAAAGGAAATTACCTTAGTGAAGCCCAAGTTTATATACCCTTATAGTTTGCAATTGAAATGCAGGATCGAATCGGAAATCGAGTATAACTAAGCTTAAACTTCGAATTCGTTAAATTCTTTTATATAACAATTTTTAGACAAATTAAAGTTTGGAAAACTCATAACTAAGCCAAAAAATCATTAATTTCAATTCGGAAAGATTTCCTATGTTAGTTTTTAGTAGGTTAACAAATCTGCATACTTATTTTAAAATTTTAAGAAATTAAATTTTTTGCCAATTTTTGACAATTTTAACGATGTAACCCCTTATCATTTTTTGAAATTTCGAAAAAATTTTGAAAATTTATTTTTTGACCGGACATGGCTAGATCGATTCGGCTGTTGGTTCTGATCAAGAATATATATGGTTTATGGGGTCGGAAATGACTTCTTCACTGCGTTGCAAGCACCTGACTAAAAATATAATACCCTGAAAGGGTATAAATATAGCAGAGCATAACATTAACCTAAAATAAATAATATCAAGTAATAATTATAAAGCAATACATTAACTTATCAAATAAAACACACACAAAACTTTATCCAACTGTCAGATGCAGACATTTCTCTTGTGAAGTTTGTCCCTCTGTCAATCTGTCAATCTTTAATTCTCACTATCCGACTGTTACCTTTGTGTCTGTCAATCTGTAAGATACTCTCCATCCTCATCCTCCCACGAACCTGTCTCGTTAAATTCGGTAAGTTTTACCTTTACTTTTCCCAACAATCGTTCTATATTTACTTTTGCCAGAATCCCAACCTCTGGCTGTTTGTCTTTCCACCTGTCTGTGTCAATGTGAACTGAAAAAGCTTTTAGTTAAAGAGATATTTAGGTACAACATTAAAGTAGTAATTAAAGCTGTTACTTTTAAATTTTTGCTAATTATAATTGTTATATAACATACATATTTTATATAATGCACTATTTTCCCTCACAGTTATCCAACATCTTGTTGTAAATAATTTGTTTATGTTTAATCTTGGCTCTTTAATATTTTTTTTTTACTAAATTATTGTTAATAATTTTTTTTCGGATTTTTCTTGAATTTTTTCCTTATGTTTTGCACACCTCTTGAGGTATTTTTTCTATTATTCAGAGATTGTTTCAATTGGACCTGCGGCAGAAAGTTGCACTCGACTTTACAGAACTCAAGTGCGGCGAGTAGACTTATATTCCTTATTTTTTTTTTTTAGCAAATTCGGTTCGCTCCCTAGGGCAAAAAACACTTGAGAAATGTTTTTCGAGAGTTTCTTTCAGAGTTTCTTTTTTGGCTGGGAGAATGTTTCTTGCAAATCACGCAAATGGATTGATTACGCCCCTTCGCAATTCGATTAAACTCGCTGTCCGTGAGCAACTTTCTGTTCTAATGAAGCCAAAAAAAAAAAACAACAGCAAAAAATATAGCCCCAGAGAACTCAATTGAATTAATTGAGAATTCTCGGTTCCCTCGTGGGTATTTTCGCATCCAAAAGATACTTTCGACTCGGCTCTGAAGCGGTTTCTTCACGCCTGAGATTTGACCGGATTCGAAATGGTTTCTGACGTCCAACGACGGCTTCGTCCGAATTGGGAACACGAAATTTAATTTTCCAGCTTGATTGAGTGCGAAAATGTTTTTCCAGGCAAGTTCCATGGCAACTTCCCAAGGAATCACCTCTCACCGTGGGCCGAAGACTTGATTTTTGTACCTTCCACTATATATATATATTTGTATTATTTTTAATTTTATTCCATAAGCCATTGGCCTTCGTTGACCAGAAACAGGGAGAGTGAGAGCAGGGGCAAGGTAGCAGCACGGGCAGAACGGAAATGCAAAGCGACAGGCAAAGTGCGCAAAGAGCGGAACTGGAAAATTGTGTTTGCCTATTGACGGATGGTTTGGGCCAGGCCCGAACCGGACAAGAACAGTGCTGAGGAGAACCAGTACTGAGACCTGACTGCCTATATCTACCTGTTTGTTTTTTATCGGTAAAGAAGGGACAGGGAATGGGTAATTGCACTCTCTTCCTTATTTCAGCTTGTCGACAAAATTGCCATAGCTTCAAGTTAACTTATAGAAAACTTAAATGCTTTTCCGGATTATAAATGAAGCTATTTTAAGGCGGAAAAGTTAAATTACTTCAATTAGAAGTTAATATAAAATATAATGAAATAATTCGATTTAAAAAAGTATAATATTTTATATCACAAACAAAATCGATTGCCCTACTTCTACCAATTTAATAAGTTAATAGGTTTGTTAAGTAATTTTATAATAATAAATGAAGTTTGTAGAAGTGAAACTATATAATTTACCAATAAATCCCATTCCCCTATCAGCTTAACAATAAGAACTGAATAAATCGAATAAGAAATAATGTAAGTTATGCCTTCAAAATAAATAAATAAATGAAAAGGTAGGTAAGTATTGTTTTAATATCAAACCCCGTTTCTAAAAATGTACATATTCATCATATCAATTAAATTATAGCCTTCATTTAGAATTGGCATTAGGACTTAATAAATCGAATAGGAAATAATGTCATGTAGGACATTATAAATTTATGTATTCAAGCGAAATAAAAAAAAAAATAAAAAGTTTCAGATATTATTTAACTTTTATATATTGTTTGCAGAAACGTAATTTTCTGCTCTATTCATAAAAGTCTTTCTTTCTCTGATAAGTGAACTTAATAAATCTAATACAAATTTTGTTACACCTTTAAACATAATCAATAAATGAAAGAGTTGTTAAGTAATTTTTTAAGTAATAAATACATTGTATACAAGCGTAATATGTATCCTACCAATAAGTCTTTCCTTAATTGTTCAACGAAATAAGAATTTCGTAAATCGTATAGAATATAAAGAAAATTATGTCTTCAAGCTTAATCAATATATTAAAAGGTTTTTTAACCTTTAAATAAATACCAATAAACTTATTTCTCATTTTGATAAATATATTAGAAAACAATATAATTAAATAAATAGTTAAATGGATTTGTTAATTAATATTGTAATAACAAAAGCCCTTTCTAAAAGCGTCAATATTCATTCTACCAACAAAATTCTTTTCTCAATTAATAAACAAGCTTAGAACTTAATAAATCTAATACGAAATAATGTATTTTATACCTTCAAACTCTCAATTTATTCTGTAATTCCTACACATTGTTATTGTTCGCTCCATTAGCTGTGTGCTTTATATTAGCCTCGTTTGAGGGATTTTCTATGCTAGATTTCCACGTGGAGCTTTGTGTTCTCATCAATTTAATTCACTCAGCGACGAGAATTCACAGTTAAAGGCATTTGCACGACCGCTCCTTATATTGTAGGCCCAAGAAAACCCCTCAAGACCCCGATATATATATATTGCCACCTTTTTTTTTATTCTTACCATCATGAGAGCCACTCAGCTGGCACGTTCTTTTTAATTTTCTGATAACTACAAATAGGTTCGACACTCGTGCAGCAAATTTTACCGCTGCTTTGGTATAAGGAGGGGGTTGTCTGAGGGTTTTCATGGGCTGTTTCAGGGGATTTTTCTGAGGGGAATAAGGAGAGGGGAGCCGGAGTCCGGAGCCCGTACACACTCTGCATACGTGATGAGGAGGCGAGTGGTTCTTTGGCCAAGATTTCGGCACGATTTTTGTTGTCTTCGATTACGTTTTCTTACGTTCTTGGAGAATGATTTTTATTTATGCCCCGCTTGTGGCTTGCCCCATAATTCAGCATGGGGAACATCAATTTGGGATTCTGGCGCAGGGAGCAGCTTCCCCTACCCTTCTCGTGCTCCTCTCTCAAATGCAATTTAATTGGGCCAACTTTAGACTCAACCCACTCATTCATTCTGTTTTTCTCTCACTGTTTTTCCGGGCTAATGTCAAGGATTTCTCTATGCCGTTTCCTTGCCATGGCCAATTCGTTTCAAGGCCACGCGGATGGTGGGTGGGTGAGTGGGTGGGTGGGCGGATTCAGTCGAATGCCTGGTCGATGGCAGGTGAGACACTTTAGTGCCCCAGCACGCCTCAAGTGTCTGCGATTTAATTTTACGATATTTCTCTCCGCCTTTTCCTCACCTTTAGCTGTTGTTGTTGGTGTTGGTGTGGTTTGTGGTGTTATTGTTGTTATTCTTGTTGTTGTAGTTGGTGTTGGTGTCTTTTATGTTGTTGATGTTTTGTATAATTTCCAACTGATGCTTAAAGTTTCAGTTCACGTAGCCGAACGACCGCAACGAACTTCAGCATTTTTACATTATTTATCAAGCACGCGATTCCATGTGAGCATCTGCAGGAACGATTCATTACGTATATATTTATTTTTATAGGGTTTTTGCAAACATTATTTTATTTTTTGGCGTTATTCACATTATTTTTGTTGGTTATGCGGCTTTTTTTTAGTTGGTTAAAAAGTTCAATGAACTGAATACAAAAGTAAATCAAAGTTCATCATGAGGTGAGAAATGCCATTCGAAAAAAGATAATTTACCCAAGTGGAACGTATGAAGTCTTTGGAGTTTATATAATGAACAATATAGTTCTCAGATTATTAAAAAAGAAACTGGGTATTATTTAAGCATAACAATTAAATTATAAATATATAATTTTGAGGGCACTTTAAAAAAATTATAATTAAATGTATCCCATTAGTCTTTTTATACTCTTTCAGGCCTTGTATTATAACCCATTATTATTAATCTAAAGTTTAATTTATGTGAGAGAGAATTCGTTAAAAATTTGCAGCTAAAATAAATCTAATTAATTTCGTAAACTATTTTAATGCTTATACATTTTTTAAAATAATTTCTTGTTGTACTAATTACCACAAATTAATTTAAATTAATACTACCATACACTCCCTAACCATCTCGTAACCAAGTCATGTGTGTGTGCCATTAAAACCATTTTCCATTAAGGAAACCCAAAGAAAACTGCAGCTCTTAAAGTTAATTTCCATGGAAATTGCTAACAAAAAAATCTAATTAAAATTCAGTAAAGAAATCCAATCAACCCAGAGATCATCTCAAGATCTAATACATTTAAGATCTCTTTGCAATTATAGATCAACTGCCAACTGCAAATGCGATGAACACACCTTATATAAAAGCCCAACACTCCCTAAAATCCGCAACTAAACGTTGATTGTCCAACCAACAAAAAGAAAAAAGATATATAAACAAAATAGCTGAAGAAATCCAAGAAAATATTATGCATAAAAGTGCCGGCAAGAAAAGAGTAAAGCGAAAATTACATAATAATTCTTTTTTTATGTGTCTGTCCATTCGTTTGCCTTTGCGGCGCTTGCAAAATATATTTTTAAAGTGTTTTTTTGTTGATTTTTTATTTTTAAGTCAACTCCATTGGTCCGTCGCTGCCGCTGTCGCTTGGTTTTTTTTTATGCTTGAAAAATTGGGACAGCAATTTGCACGCTCTCGGCAGCAGCAACAAACAGCATTTGGAATATGTTTTTTGATTCTAACGGAAGTCGGCTGGCTGGCTGGCTGACTGTTGGACGGCAGTGCTGCTTTTGGCCATTTTGTTGAGGCTTGGGCGCCGCTGATGACCCATGCTAATTGGCTAATTGCGTTTAATTGCCTCTTTAACATATATTCTAGTTGGTAGCCAGGAATTCGTTTTGTTAATTATAATATTTTTCAATTTACTTTAATGTGTCCGGAGTGAGTCGGGCCATTAGATGCGGTGCCATGAGGAGAGTGTGTTATGAAAATTTAAATCTGAGTATGAGTACAGGAAATGAAGTGTAGATGTGTCTTGTGGGATATTATTAGAGACACTACTAAGGAAAAATGTTATTTATTAAAAGATATGTAGAAAGACTCACAGATACACCAGCCAGATAATATTTAAGCAAAAATAGCTTAGGAAATAAATGCAAGTATTTAAAGGAAATCTCTAACTAAATTTTCAGATTTCCATTGAATTTATTAGCTAATAAATCAAAAGTTTAAATTATAATGATAAGGAAACACGTATTATTTCATAAAAGATAAAACCTCTACAACAATAACGACTTTAATTTCACAATTATAAAACCATTTCAACTCAATAAAGCCACAATTTATGGCACTCAATAAATTCCTTTCAAATTTATAACCCCAACTAGAACTTTAAATGGCTGCAGAGAAAGTCTGGCCATAAACAAACTATGGCTGCTTGCAACTCAATTCATGAGATACTTTTCAGCCCGAGTCGGGGCAAAAGATACAGATAGATACACTGATACAGAAGCCACCGGAGGAGCACTAGTAGCAATTAAAATATTGTGCATGGCAAAACTGTGAACCCAAACGAGGAGCACCACACAACACCACCAGCAGCAGCGGCAGCTGATTTATGAGCCACCCCAAAGGACGTCTGAAGGGCGGAGGGATGCAAAACTAAATTTAAAGAGCTTTTCCGGTCGCTTTTCTCCCCCCAGGTCTCACTGTATCTTCCGCCTGTAAGCTGCAAATGCGTGTAATTTATGTCGCAGCCCAAAAAGAGATAAATTCCAACCCAAAAGTGGGGAAATAGAGCTATAAATGTAGCTGGCGAAATGTGATACGGAATGATTAATTTGATAGGCCCTAGATCAAAAAATAATACCAACCAGCGGCGGCAGCCTCCGCAAATGAGCTCTGTTTTGCTTATTAGTTTGCGTATCTCATGGATACCCAATCTCTGGCTGCTGTTTTTGCTGTTGCAGTTTACTGGTGTTGCTGCTGCTGCTCGGACTAGTGCAACACGTTGCATGTCAATGGCCATAATTAAGCATGCGAAAACGTAGCAAATGAAAACAATGCGGGCAAACACCACAAACCCCACACTAGTACCGCCTCCACTCTTCTTTAACAGAGAGAAAAACCGGGGGATATTATTATAAAATTGCAGAGTTGTCTCCAAAATATGGTCCTTCGAGCCGGATCGTTTTTCAACAACAGCTCCAAGTTATAGTTATTTTATAACAATTTGTAGAAACTATGTTTCATAATTTTCTTTTTAAACAATCTAAATTTCTAGCTTCTTTCAGTGCATCAGGTTTTCCATCTCCATTTCACGCTTTTCACACCCCCTCCCTCCCCTTTTTCTGTGCATTTTGGTGGCAGCTCTGTTGGCCATTTTCATTAATGGTCTGCTGCTGCATTGTGGGGCGCAGTTTCCACCCCCTTTTTTTTGGCCCACCCGCCATTGTCTTGGCAGTTGCATTGTTTGGGCTGCATTTTGATTTGAGCCACAGCATCCACAGATATGCCTCCGCTTTTCCGCCCGCTTTCCCTGCTCTTCCGACACCCCGGGGCTATCATTATTTCCATGTTCATTGCGCCGCTCTCTCTCTATCTCTGTTTCTCCTTACTGCCTTGCATTCTGTTGTGTTTATGTAGCACAAGAATTTGCAACCTCGAGTCGAGATCTCTTTCCTCTGTCATTGGGGGCAGGCTGAAGCCACCCCATTATTGCCCCATGACCTTTATAAGCTGCACTGTTGACCTTATTTGTTGCAGCTACTCGTTGGGCCTGGCTTTAAGTGAAGCTGGAAACTGAGGGACTTAAGCTGTGGAAATTAGTTTCAAGTATTTGCCAAATACTGGGGGGAAATTTTCTGGACATCTATAATATTAATTTAAATATTTCCAGTTGATGGCCTCTTCCCTTCTTCCTCTTAAATCTAATTTTTCACACGCTTTCTCAGCTTGAAACAACCAGAACCTTTTTTAAAACAAACTTTACTTATTTTCCCACCAAAGTTTTTCTCCGGCCTGAACCCTTTTCTCCTCATCTTTATTTTACTTATTTCCCTCTTCCAATGTTTTCCTTTTCAGCTTGTTTAAAATACGTTTTAATCTAAACGCTGTTAATTTAGTTGTTACGCTTCAGTCGAAGACAAACGAAAAATATACAAAATCTAGATAACAAGAAAATCATTTTTATAAAGAAAAGTTATATGAGCAGAAAGAAAAAAAGCAACAAAAACGAAAGAGAAAAGTCTCTTCAAAAAGAAATGGAAAATGCACTGTGGCGGTGGAAAAGGGGAATTCCCGCTTTGATTGCGTCTTCGTCTTGACATGTGCAGGGAACATGTAATGGCAGAATACACCAAAAGGTAGACAAAGAGTTAAAAAACGAACAACAACAACAAGAAGCGGCAAGGCAATTGTTGCTGTTGTCGAGGCTAGAATTTATTATTTCCGCCAGCTTTTAAAACTCCCCTTTTGCTGTTTTCGAAAACAAAAAAAAGTTGACAAGCCGCGAGAGGGATGCGGAAAGGTAAAAGGGGCGCCGGCAGGGGGGAAAAACAGTCAACAGGTACGCATGCGCAACGCTCTACGTCACGCTTGACAGTCGGACTTCGAGAAGATGAACGGCAAACGACTTTAAAGTTTTATGAAACAGAAAATTTGTTTAAAAATATATTACATTTTAAAGGGTTTTTTATTAATTTAACTCAAATAATATAGTTAATAGTTAATATTGCCTATTTTTGGAATTCACTTTTTGAAATTCTAACTTGAGAATTTTAAGAAGAAATTGTAATTTAACGTTTTTAATTATACCTTTCAAAAATATTGTTAAATATATGTATATATATTTTTTTTATTGTATTTTTACTTTTTTTATAAATATTTTATACATGTATACATTTATTTTAATATTTTCATTGCATAATAAATAAATTTAATTACAATTTACACACATGAAATAAGTTTAATAGGGAATAAAGAAATTATACATTCCCATTTATAAAATTAAAAACATAAGTCAAGACTTTATTTTTAATATTTTTAATAATAATATATTTTTATTATTTGTATTCCTAGTATTTTGTATTCCTGATACCTTGTATAGTTAAAGATATATATATATAAATATAGATATAGATATATGTATAAATATAGATATAGATACATATATAAATATAGATATAGATATATATATAAATATAGATATAGATATGAATACTAGATATACATAGAAGATACAAGATTCCTCTAAATAAATTGAAAACAAATTTTAAGACAATCAACTTGGTTTACGGACTTTTTTCTAAGTAAATAATCACAGAAAGAATCTAATTGCACAGTTAAAACTTATAGATGCTTCACTGTACTTGCTGAATCGCTGGAGGGTGGCCGCTGAAGGGGAACGCGGACAAACGCAGCGAAACGCGTTCACTGCGGCTCTCAAATGTGTATATAGTATAGTATATACTCTATACTATATACTCTATAGTATACTCTTTTCGTGGATGTTTTACTTTAATTTCGGTTTACCTTGTTGTTGCTCTCTGCCATTGTTATTGTTGCTTTAGTTTTGTTATCGGCGCAATTCCGCCTTTTGAAATTTGCTGCTCTGCTGAGCGTTTTTGTTGTTATTGTTTTACACTTGATGAACTCACTGTAAAAGCCACTGCTATAAAAAAAAAATAATAAAAAATGCACAAGCTCAGACAGTGCGGGAAAAGCCAAAGAGAACCTGTATCTCCGTCTCGTTTTATATAGTAAACTATATGTAGTCATGGTCTGACAGATTCACGCTAACACACTTTGTATATTAACCAGTCTGCCTACTATTTTTTGGCCAAAAGACTAATAAGTTCTTTAAGTTCACTCACTCATTTGGTAAAAGATATCTTTAAAGGTTACTGCATTTGGTCACTGAAGATTAATTAATTGTTAATGATTGTCTTAAGAAGTTATGGTTCTTGTAATACATTTTAGAGTTATTTTTATATATGGTTTCAAAGCTAGTAAATGAGTTTGTTTAGTACGTTTTATTAAAAACCCAATGTTTTATTCTTTATTGATAAATGTATTAATTTATTTATATATTAATATATTTATCAAAATCGAAATTATCATAAGAAAACATAAAATATGCGTGTTCTAGGTATATTAATAAATCGTTATTTTTATTTACTAATTTTTTGGGTAAATTAACGTTTTTCAAATATCATAACTAAGCGAAATATGCATTAATTTCAATTCGGAAAGCTATCCTGTGCTACATTTTATAAGGTTAACAAATCTGCATACAGATTTTTCAAATTTAAAAAAATTTAATTTTTTGTCAAATTTTGAAAATTTTAATGATGTAACCCCTTATCTTTTTTTGAAATTTTTGAAAAATTTTCGAAAATTTATTTTTCAACTGGACATGGCTAAATCGACTCTCATTTAAATTCTGATCAATAATATATATGCTTTATAGGGTCGGAAATGACTCCTTAACTTCTTACAAGGTTCCGACTGAAAAATCCTCCAAGGAAGTAATTACTTGAACAATTTTCCATTTAATAAAGAAAAGTGTTCCATTTAAATGATTCCGAACTAACATATTTGCAATCCCCTTCGTTCTTTTTCCTTTGAAATAAACACACAACACAAAAATTCTTCTCAAAAAATGTTAAACAAATAAATTTAATTACTTTGTTTATCCCGAGGTACAAATAAAAAAGCTGGAAAGCAAAAATTATGGAAAAATTCATATATTAAGAGCGGAAAATAAATCTAGAATGCGTAAATATTTGATGCACGCCTTTGATTAATTGAGTTAATAAAGAATCAAATGAACTTGTTGTTTTGGGAAAATTGTTCCCTTTCAATTTTCAATTTGTGGTTGTGGTGGCCTTAAATAGCTTGCCCTACTCATAGACTTTTCTCCGACAATTTTATGGCTACTTAGGCACTTGAATTGGGCCCCCTTTCTATATGTATGAAGTAACTTTTCAATGGCCAGACGCTAATTGTACTTTATTTTATATGCACTTTACTTGGGCGGTCTGTCTGTCTGTTGGTTTTTCTCCCCACTTTCGAGGCATTTAAATGATTGCCTAAACGCAAATAAAAGTTGGCCAAAAGAGTGGAAAACCAGTAAAAACTATTTCAATGTGTCAAGCCAAAAAGCGCTGAAAGGAGAGGAGAGAAAAAAAAAGCGGCAATATGACCAAATATTATGGCCAAATAGTTTCCGGCTTGGGAAAATGCCTAATGAGACTGCCAGCGATGAAAGACGATTTCACGATCAGGCCAAAATGCAAAAATGCCCAGCCACCAGTTCGCTCTGTCAATCACTCAATCACTCACTCACTCAGTCAGTCAGTCAGTCAGTCAATCAAACTCGCATTTGCTGGAATGGAAATGCTTGGCTAAGTAGAGCTGGCCAGAAAGCTGGGGTCCAGGCCAAATTGGAATGCCAATCCCGACACGAAGCTCCTTTTAAAATATTTCTCAAATTGTCTTGACAGTTGCAATCGTTACGGTTATTCAATCAAAAAAGTAAAAAATGAAACAGAAAAAATTATAAAAAAAAATAAGTCGAAATAGAAACAGAAAGAAAAGAAATTGTTATGATTTCCTCAGCATCTTCATTCACTGCACTTAGCCCGGTTGTATGAATAAAACATTCAAGCCAAGTTAACCCATTTCTGCATTTATCTTCGGCTCTCTCTATCTCTCTCTAGCACTATTTTCCTTCTCTTTTTTCGGTCTGTCTTTTTTCCATGCAATTTTCGCACGAGTTGGCCAGGCTATAAATAAATATCACACTTGTCGAGGAAATTCTCTCTCTGTCTTCTCTCCCACGATTTATGTGGGAGCCCGTCCTGGGTTATATAGAGGGGGGCGGGGAGGTGGGTGGGTTGCCGGGGGGTGGTGCCAGTGGGGCAAGCAACTCCCCAATGCGTTGTGTGGCCAGCACCAAATGCACAGAATCAACAGACACATTTATTTCCCTCCTTTTCCCGGTCACCCTTTAATTTCCAAAATGGGGGTCCATCAGTCTCTGCAGAAAGTTACCTGGTGTAATTTTTTTATATTCCACTTTTTGGCTAAAAGAAAATGCTTAAGGCTAAGAGGTAACGATTTTTCTTGCAACAGCTTAGTGACTTTGGTAAGCGTTACATTATTTAAGAGGTTCAATGTATTCTTATGGGAGTTGTGATTTTATAGTTTTTGGTAACTTATTGTCTTGCTGTGAACTAGATTATATTTTCTTTTGAAAATATAATTAAGATCAGACTTTAATACAATAAAGGCATTGACTCGAAAGACCTAAAAGCACGGTTTAAGAATTTTAAAATATTGTATACACAGCATTTAAAGATTTCAAATCACTGATATAAAAATATACCTTTACAGGGTATTAAAACTATCATAGGAAAGCTTTCTGAATTGAAATTAATGATTTTATGACTTAGTTATAAAGTATTTAAACATTGGTAAATCGAAAAAAAATTTCATAAAAATACAGATAAATTCGACTCAATAAATGGTATTTTAATTTTAGTTAGAAGCTTGTAAAACTGTGAAGGAGTCATTTCCGATCCTATAAAGTATATATATTCTTGATTAGCATTTAAATCTGAATCGATCTAGCCATGTACGGTCGAAAAATAAATTTTCGAAATTTTTTCAAAATTTCAAAAAAAGAAAGGGGTTACATCATTAAAATTGTCAAAATTTGACAAAAAATTATTTTTTTTTAAATTTAAAAACTAATTATGCAGATTTGTTAAGCCTATAAAAACCAGCCCAGAAAATCTTTCCGAATTGAAATTAATGCATTTTTGGCAAAGATATGAAATTTGAAAAACTTAGATTTACCAAAAAAAAATTAGCATAAAAAACATCGATTTAATATAACTAGAATACACATATATAAGGTTTTCTTGGATATATTAGTCATACATATAATAAATGATTGATTTCGGAAAAGAGAATGGCTTGACTATATTTCATAAAAAGAGTATAAAAATTACGCTAAGCCATGTTAATTTTTCTTTCATGCTTCAGTATTTCTTTATACATATATATGTATTTTTTCGCTTTCCGCGTAATGCAACCTGGGGCAAAGTGGCGTCTGCACTTCTGCACAGCACCCCCTGCCTTCCCCTTTTCACCCTACATTGTTGGCACTGACGATTGACGAGCAGATGGAATGAAATTGTGGCCCAATGGCCGAGAGCACTCTTGCCATATCCCCGGTGGTGTCCATGCCCCAAGATGCGGTGGTGATGATGAGGCCTGGGATTGCCAACGAAGTGCTATACGAAATTTGGTGTTTCTTTTTTTTGCTTTGTTTACCTCGGGGAAATGGCTAAAGCTGAAGATTTATATATGGGTATCATTTTGAATGGGAACATACGATATAAAATTTGCATTAAACTAAGGAGTTTATGGGGAAGCCAATGAACTTTCTCAGAAATGTATTTCGATGGGATTTGTTTTTAAAAAGGGAATTCTCAAGAAGCTCAACATTACTTATTTGGATATACGGCTAGATCAACATTTTTTGGAGTCGTAGATAAACTTTTTCTATGTATTGTATTGTATATAAGTACCTGTGCATTTACTTTCCGCTTCGCCTCAATCTTAACTTGGTGATTTGATACACGATCCCTTATTACGCTCTGAAATTACCTTCAATTACCCTAAACGTCAATTAGGCAATGACTGAAAAAAAAACAGACCCCTTTACAACGGTCATGGTCTTATAACTGGCATAATAAAGACATTTCAGCGATATGACAATTTTTTGGCCTAAACGCACCAAATGACAAAAGATGATGATTATAGCATTTGAAGTGGGAGCAGCCCAGAAATCAAGGTTAAGATATATAAACATATATTAGGTACAATACAATTTTAAACATAGCTTAAAATCGGTACAAGATTAAAGACAAAAAAATATGGAGAACATATAGTATTAAAATATGTCTAACTAAACAAAATATACTTGCTAAGAAGAGGCATATAAGATATCCCTTCAGTCCATCTTATATGGATACTCGTAGCTTAGCATATTTTGTTAATTTTTAATAGACCTTGAATTAAAATAAAGGAAGCCTTGATAATATTTAATATTTCTTAAAAGTGTTTGATATTTAAAAAGGCATATTTTGTCTCTACATAAACTAACTAACTTAGGGCAGTTGTAGAAATCTAATACATTCGAAGTTTAGGATAAGGTTTAAGAAGTTTCTTGAGACTCTTGCAATGGTAAGTGTACCTCAATTTCTTTTCTATATGTTAATAACACTTGGATTGGTTAATAGTTGTAAAAATCGAATTCATTCC
Source organism: Drosophila bunnanda (assembly GCA_035046265.1). NCBI lineage: Eukaryota > Metazoa > Arthropoda > Insecta > Diptera > Drosophilidae > Drosophila > Drosophila bunnanda. Next base: position 16,057,649 of record JAWNOB010000075.1, read on the forward strand.
AAGGTTTTTAGAAATTTCTACAACATATAAATTTCCTTTTTGTGACTCTTCCAATGGTAAGTGTACCTTAACTTCTTTTCGATAGGTTAATGACAGCTAGATTGGGTAATAGTCCCACTAAGGTCAATGTAATTTGACTTCTATTCACGCCTGCCAGCGTTGGCAATTGCCATTGTTGTTGGCCACAAGCGATGTTGCTGTCAACACTGCGGCAACGACGACTTCCACTAAAACTTTGAATGCGGTTTGGTTGCTGCTCCTCCGACCATCCAATCGAAAGTGAAAACCCGATGCAATGAACCCACCTGGAGGGAGGAGGATGGAACTGAACTGCTGCGACTCCTACACCACAGGCTGCTGCATGTTGCAATGGGGAAAGCCGCAGCAGCAGCTGCGTTAGAAAAATTCAAATTATGCGACGAAGCTAAAGCCAAAGCCATTCAAGTGTGGCCAACGGCAGACAACAATATCAAGTGACAATCATAAGGAAAGAGGAGAGAAACTATTTTTTAGTTTAAATATAAAATAATAATAATAAGCTGCCGTTGCCGGTTTGCCTGCCTGCCACTTTTCCTCATTACGTTTTATATAGGCGGCTATTAAAGCCGCAAAATCTTGGCGACATTTCGTAATGAGGCATCGGGAAAATCAGAGGGGGGGCCTTTCGGCCATATCCAATTGCCAGGTTTGCCTGGCCAAGACAAAAGGCCATAAACTTGTTGATTGTCCGTTGCCATGGCAGGGCGCAATGCCAACACGAAAATGGGATGTAGCTCCCCTTCTCAATCCCCTTTCAATCCCATTCCCAGTCCAATCATTAAATCACGCCTGACCTTTGCACGCAGTTGCTTTCCGAACGCCCTAATGAATGCTTTAGGCCCCCAGAAACATAAACACACGAGTAACGAAAGCAAAGCGCCCAATAATTCTATGGCTAATTACAGTTTAGGCCAAGTTGGGCCCCGCTGCAGACCTTGCCAGCAGTTCTCTTTAAACAGGCAAACGCACCAAACAAAAAGTTTATCTTTCCGTTGTTTACGATTGAGTTTTCAGCGAACTATTATGGCATATTTGTTTGAGAACGAATGAATGGTGGAAATATTGTGATTGGCGGGCCACTCGATAAGGTCAAAGGTGCTGATGGCTGAGGGCCAATGTTGATGGCAGAGACCTTCAGGCCAAAGGAAGTGAAACTTACAAGGTGCGAAAATCTAATCTTGGAGTACATAGCAGAGGAAATGTAATGAACTTTGGGATTTGTATGCAATCAGAATGAGGTAATTATACTTCATTTTATACATTAATGTACAGTGAATCTTGTACTAATATTCATAATATTTAAATAAATATTATTTACAACCATATTACAAATATCATATGCCGATAAAGAACAGATCAGAATGAAGTGATTACAATTCACTTTATGCATTAAGGTACAAATTAAAGTTGTACAAATATTAATCATTTTTCAATAAATAATAGTTGTTAACCTTTTTATAAATATAATGTCGGAAATGTAAAGAACACTGTAAGCAATCATAGGAAGCGAGATCATAATATAAGTAATACAAAAAGGGTGAAGAACAGAACAGTAAGAAGTGATTATATGTATTAATACACAATGCAACTTGTGTAATAATATTAATAATATTTCAGTAAGTAATAGTTACATACTTATAATAAATATCATATGTCGGAAATGCAAAGAACTCAGCCATAGGTAAGCAAAGATGGGAAATGAGTTTGTTTATAATGCAGGAATACAAAATAGATGAGCAAAATGTATACATATAATTTATTTTATCCCTGAACTATACACAATTTTTCATTAAATAATACTTTTAAACTTATTATTAATATCATATGTCATAATAAATTGTTAAAAATCTGATTTAAAATCCTCAACTTTAAATCAAAATATCTTCTTTAAATCAGACATATTTCGAAATAAATATTACACATTTTTACACAATATTTCGCTCGAGTTAGCCTCGTGCAACTTTCAATTCCACTTGATGTCCAGCACTGAGCTCGTTGAAACACTTAATAAATGTTACATAGCCACCCCCTCCCCTCCTTCAAGGCAATCCCTCCCTCCCCGGGACCGCTCCTTATCAATGCCAAGTGAAGTTTGCTCTCCAATCCCCAACCCACGCACGACCAACAACAACAAATTCGAGCACTTTTCGCACATAAATCACATTGACCTTAAAAAAAATACGAATCGAAAGAAAAACGTTGTCATAACATGGCCAAAACCGAAACCAAAGGAGGCAAAGTGTCTCCAGGAGGAGCAGGTTGGAGGGGGGCCACTAAAGGAGGACGCGGACCTGGGAGGAGGACAGAGGCTGTCAAGGCTACGTGACAAACAACAAGGTGACATAAATATCCAGTTGCTCCAAAAAGGAAACTAAACTTTTGTTTCTTTTTAGCCAAGGCAACATAACAAAGTCCCCCCAGAGGGGGGGAGGCAGCAGACGGAGACATGTTTCAAGCAATGAAAGCATAAAAGAGGTACAGGCAAACCTCGAAATTAAGAACTGCATTAAATAATAAAATATATAAATTACATATTATTATAAATGATATGAAATGTTTAATTATAGCTAGCTATTTATCTTTCTCTCTGCAGAATAATTTGATATAAAGTTAAAGAAAATAGATAATAAATTCTTTGTAAAAGTAATTTAAATGTTGACTTATCAGCTTAATAAAAAGAAAACCTTAATTTAATCATTTTCCCCTTTGCTTATTAATTTTAGAATATTTATTTCATATAAAGAGTGATCACTGTACTAACCTGCACATGCTGCTGCTGCTGCTGTTGTGGCTGCTGCTGCTGCTGCGTCTGCGGCTGCTGATGTGGCGGTTGCATTGGCCAGACGAGATTGAGATTCCTTGCAGTTTTCGCCGGCTGTGGGGGGTGCGGGGAGAGCAGCTGATTAGCCGGTGTTGCTGCTGCATCAAAGTGTATCAAATTGGCGGTGTGACGCCGCGCGGGCAAGGCAGGAGGCGGCGTGGCGCAGGGAGACTCCTCCAGATCGCTGTCTCCCTCTAGCGAGTGTGAGAGCGAGAGCGATTGTGAGTTCTGCAACTGTTGTTGTTGTTGTTGCTGGTGCTGCTGTGGTTTGACCTCGTTTGTGTGCGTTTTCTTGGGCAATGTCAAGGAATTGTTGCTGTTCCCATTCCCATTCGCATTCGCATTGTTGTTGTTGTTGTTTAGCGAAAGCGAACGCGCAAAAGAACTTTTGAAGTAGCGACACGGCATCTGGAAATCGAAGTCAAGATCCGCCAACTGCTGCATATTTGCCTTTTGCATAGTTACAGTCTCGCAAAAACGTGGTCTTCTCTTATGCTTTCGATTTGGTTTCTATTACGCGTTTTAATTATTGCTTTGTCTTGCTTTAAGTTTGCATTGTTGATGTTTTTCGTTTGCCTTTTCCCTTTTCCTTCCCGCTTCCTTTTTGGTTATTGCATTTCTTCACGCACTTATGTACATCCGCGAACGCACTAATACGCACTTTGCACACACACACACCCACGAATCTTCTTTTTCACAAGCGAATTTTTTCTAATAATGCAAATATCCAAGTAAATGGAAATCAATTGGAATTTCAGCGGAATTTAATAAAAAGCGCGCGAAACACAAACAAAAATGTGCAACGATCTTCAGTTGCTGCAATCGTTAAGTACTAATTAAAGTTTTACCAAGATTTCTTGCGCATCAATACACAATTATTGTTTATTACATTAATTCGCGCGACACTTCTTCGTTTATTCCAACTATCACTTATATTTTCTATTTCGTTTTTCAACTCTCCGCGCAGCCGCTACGCGTGTGCTTCGGTCGCTCTTTTTTTTGTTTTTGTGTAGTTCAGTGCTGTCAACTTTTGACCAGTGCTGCAAACTTATGACCAACAAAAAAAGCTGTTTTTGACGGGAAGAATAGAAAAAAGATAAAAAAAAAGCCATCTCAGTTTCTACGAAAAAAAATTCACGCAATTCACAAATTATTGCCTCAGTTAGCTCTAAAAAAGCCAGTTTTGACGAGAAAAATTACGAATTGGCAGCACTGCTTGGGTAAAACTTTCGGGTAGAAAGTTCCTCATGTAGGAAGTAAAATTCATTAACAGATCGCTCTCATCCAAAGAGGAGAGCGTAAATTAACAGAATTCTCTGGTGAGCAAAGGTAACATATTTGAAGAGGCTTATGAAACTCCCTCTAACTCTCTCTGCGAACAGCTCAGGCTATAAAAATAGCTAGAAATAGCCAGAAACTCTGACAAGTCCGTATACAAAGCAGTAACACAGTATAAAAGCTTTTGAAAGCAGTTCAAAGATCTGTCCGATTTTAGGAAGCATTGCGATAAGCAGTACTATCGAAGAAGTAAAATATGAAGTGATCATGTAAAATATTGTATAAATACATAAGAGATCTATGTAAAATTAAATTGGAGCTATGAACGTGTCACAGTTTTATTTCAGTGTGATTTTATAATTCTTGTGTAAATTAATATATATTTCAAACTAATTAAATTAAATTAAATTAAATTAATTAAATTAAATTTATACAGAAATTAAAATATATTACATACATAGCGTAAAATGTTATATATTTTCGTTATTAACTTTAGAAAATAATACTTATTTTCACAACATTGAACTCTATTACAACATTATTTTTAGACATCGGCATTAGTATTTCCCAACAAAAAAAGCTACCCCTTCCGATTCGTCCGTTAAATAATCCCCGGACTAATTCCATAGCCTTATGTGGTATCTAAATTGGGGGAGACAGCTTGCCAATCAATTTGATTGTGCTGCGCTGATGTTTCGGCCCTGTTTATCTAGCTTTGGGCCAAGGATTTTTTAGCTTTTATCAGTCACATTAACCAAAGAAATAATGCTCCACTTTTGGTATGTAATTTATTTTACTTTTTAAAATAATCAATAATTAAATTTCCGGAGTTTTTAGAATTTAAATTGCAATCGTTACTTTAATCCCACCTTGTTAGGAAGTGCTTTTGCTCCATACATATTAATATTCAAATAGCTATTTTTATTCCCACTGTTGCCATGTGCGCATGCCTCTCCGACTCTCTGTTACATAAGCCTTATATAACGGGTGCGAGCGGGACAAGCATAAAGCACTTGCCGGGCGCTCAAGTTGCGGTGCTCTCGCGCTCTCCTCCCCACCCCCTTGCTCCAGTGATGGCAACCACGTGATTTCCACCGGCTGCAGCGAACAGACAGTGAGAGCCAGAGAGAGCGGGCACATGGAGTTAGGTGTCAGAGTGTGGACGGCGAAAAAGGGGATTGCTCTTGTTTTGATTTTCAATTTGTGTTCCAAGCTCCAGCTCCCCCGCGCCGCCGTGAAAATGATTTAATCTGTTCGAAAATAGTTTCAGTTACGCGTTGTTGCTGTGCGTGTGTGTATCGGTTATTAGTGATTGGCAATCGGTTGTGCCGGAGAGAGCCCCCAAATGAGCGAGCCCAGGGAGAATATCATGGATTTATCCGTTAGAGGTAAGTCCGAAAGTTCAAATTTCATTCAAACTCCCCCCTCTCACTCTCCCCCGACTCCAATTCATTGAAGACACCGCAAAAAGCAAAAACAAAAGACCGAAACACGTGCAATGGCAACAGTGCGAGTGGGGCTTTGTTTGCTCTGCCTCTCACTCACACTCACACTCCCAGAACCTGAGACCGGGAGAAACTGAGCGCTGAGGTGGGCGTGTATGAAGCTTTTTGCGTATACTTTTTTTTTGTTTTTGCACGGGCTAAGCCCCCCATGTGACAAATTATTTGATTTGGCCTTCTGATTACTACAAATTGGTTTCTCCTACTTTGCTATTTTTGTTGTTTTGCCATTTGTTATGCCCTTCTGTTTGGTGTGCGAAGTCGCGCAAAATAGTAGGGAGCGAAAGAATGGGGGAGAGAGAGTGCGTTCTGCTCTCAATTAAAAATGCATATTGTACAGTGAGATCGCGATAAGGAAACCAAAATAAAGCTCTAGGAAAGGGATATATAAAATAAAAATATATTTTAAATCGTAAAATAAAAAGGGCAAATTAATGCATTTATATAACTTTATAAAAGTGCAAAATATACTTCTTTTTAAATATTAAATTATTTAACATCAATAAGCTTTTCTTTTATAAACATAAACATTTCTTGTTACTATGGAAAATCATTTCTAAACTTAGATTTTTCTGAAAGTTCAATTTATACAAATTATTTTCATACAAAATGTAATTGTAATAAAACAATAAGTAGTCATCATCAGAGTGATTACTGTACCGCCCAAGTAGCGAATTTACACAGCATGCTTGCCATTAATTAGCCAAGTCCAGATGCTTAAATAAACCTTTATAAAAGTCAAAAATATAATTTTTTTAATACTAAAATATTTAACATTAATAAGCTTTTCTTTTATTATGGAACTTCAATTCATACAAAATATTTTCACACAAAATATAAATGTTATAAAATTAATATTTAGTAGTAATCAGAGTTATTACTGTACCGCCCAAGTAGCGAATTTACACAGCATGCTCACCATTAATTAGCCAAGTCCAGATGCCGCCTAATTGATATACATATTGTACCTGGAAAACCCCTTGAAAACCCACAATTTCGCGCCCCCCGAAACACCTTACCCCTCCCCCCAGAGAGATAAACCTGTATAAAACCCCCTTTTGCGATCACCGGCGATTGATATGACTCCAAAAGCTGACCCCGTTGGGTCGGCATTTACGGCCTTTGATATCAGACTAATCAAGCGTCCGGGGGTATAGCTCGATAAAACTCTGGAGACCCTTGGCTCTTGGCCCGATTCTGGCATACTCTTTAGGTTCGGTTGCCATGATGGACTGCTGTCCAGAGTTGGTGAAATAGAAGCGACGACGTCGTCGCCACAATCACAATCAATTGCACTGTCATCGTGTCGCCGGCTACGTTACTCTCTTATCAGGAGGAAAGGAAAGACGAGGTTACCAGGCGACTATAAATATTTACGCTCATGATATAGTTGGGACGCATAAAAAATGAGTTGCGACTGGTGCCTTATGTTGATTATTATGATTATGATGGGGATGGGGATGGGGAGCAGAGAGGCCAGAGAGACTGGTTTAATTATAAACGTTTACGACAAGAGCACACACAGTGTGTAAGGGAGTCGTCTTAAGTTGCCATTCATTGCTCACGTTTGGGAAATAGGGCCTGATAAGGCCCAGTCGCCGCATAAAGACTTTTCTTTATTCAGGTATTTTGGGGAAATCATTTCAAGACCCTAAGGTATCAGATGGTAATAATGTTTATAAAGGGAGATTTTCTATTTATCAGTTTACGAAATAAGTGTCTTCCCACAACATATTTTACTAATATTACACAGAAAGAAATTGTTTGGGGATAGCTCTTACAATGTGTTTAGTTGCTTGTGTTTTTTTAAGTTTCTTTAATTTTTCTAAATTTAAAATGATGATTAACTATAAGGGCAATATATTTTGCAATGACCAATAAATATGACTAACAACTTTATTAACTTATAAATAGATCAAGCTTATGTATAATCGTAATGTTATACATTTGGCTTTAAACAAATATATAAAAAAATATATTTCAATTTATTTAGTATTGTTAATAATAAGGATAATATAAATGACAGGATCGAAGGATAATAGGATATGTTTCTTTTTCTAAAAAATGTATATATTATTATTTATTGTCCTAGTTATTTTTTGATATATTTTGCTTTGTGTTTTCAAAAATATTCTATATTTACCTTTACAACAAATACCTTTTTAAAACACATTTCCTTATTTTCTCTCTTTTAATTATTAATGATTTTTTACCCATTGAGTTCAATGTGCATTATATAGTACACTTTTCCTTCAGTGGATGTTCTATACCTTAGAAGTATACCCTCGCAGGGTATTATAATTTTAGTGAGAGCCTTGTAACGCTATGAAGTAATCATTTCCGACCCTATAAATCATATATATTCTTGATCAGCATGAATAGCCGAGTCGATCTAGCCATCTCCGGCAGGAAATAAAATTTTACCAATTTTTTTTTTAAATATAAGGGGTTGCATCGTTATAATTTTCGAACATTTTTAAAAATGTGTTTGTCAAACGTTACATTTGGTATGGAAATTTATTAACCTAATAAAAACTAACATAGGAATGCTTTTCGAATTTAAATTAATAGTTTTTTGGCTTAGTTGTGAGTTTTTTAAACTTTGATTTAAAAAAAAAATACCCATATATAAATATCGATAAATATTGATTCAAGGAATTCGAAAATTATATGATCGATATCCAATATCGATCCTTTAATTGTCAAGTACAAACTCCAAGGGTATATAAACTTCGACTATCCAAAGTTAGTTGCGCTTCTTGTTAATTAATAGTTTCTAGCAACTTCTCCTAGGCGATCGACAAAGCTTCTCCGATCGAAAGCTCTCGAGAGCGTAAGCCCCATTCTCTCTCTACTCAAAACCGACTCTCCCCATCCGTCGTTCGGATTTTTTTTTTACGATCGGATCTGATCACATGGTCAGGCCGTCGTCGGGGATTTCGTGGCTGTCCCAGAACCTCCTCGATTCTCAGAGTTCCATTCACTTTGCTCCGCCAGATAAGATCGCAGTCGCACGCTTGGCGGCGTGGAAAATTTGCCAATGCAAAGCGCAAGCGTTTGACCCCAAAGAAAACAAAACATACCCGTACTCTGCAGCTTTTGGGAAGCTGATTCCATTATCTATCCACTAATCGGATCGCAAAACACGCGACTAACCTGAATGGAGCCTTGGCACGCGCCCCTTAAAAAAGTCAAATATAAGACATCAGTCTGGGCGGCATTGGAAATTTTCTGGGCAATCTCAATCTCTTCTGAGTCAGGCGTTTTATTTGGGATCGGCCAAGTCTTGGAGGCGATTTTTTGGAAGTGGAAGTGGACTTGGACTGCCGGTGGCGTGATGATAAAAATGTATATAGTATAGCAACATATACTATATGTATATAGCATAGAGGCGATTCCAGGGCATTTGTTATGAATCGGTCTGGTACAGTACCCATTGATCCATAAAGGGGAACTGCCTTTTTACTTAGATTAGATTTAGCTCAATAGTTTATTTATTTGGAAAAAAGGGTTTATCAAGTCAGTCTTCAATAGCATGATGTTCCCCAATTTGTTAATATATATATCTATTTATATATATGGGGTTATTTTTAATTGTGTCTAGAATTTATTCTATAAAACATATGTGCACATAAACGGGGACAACAATTAAGCTTATGCTTATACACAATATTAAAAATAATAATGGGGAATGGTAGTAATAATTTTGAATTTAGTTTACGATGGATGAAACGATGTTTTGAAACTTGTTTTTAATAGGAGCTAATAGGTGGGAAGCACTTAGAGATGCCGCCTTTTAAAGTAAAGTTATTCTTATGTATTCTCAACAGCCGAATCAATCTAAACAAGTCCATTTGTCCGTCTGTCAAACCTATCCTCGGTGTGAGGTATCCATAAAAAAATATAATAAGAGATAATAGTAACTATAGACTATATATTTACAAGTATAAAATACTACAAAATATAATAATTCTTATGTATTCTCACCAGCCTAATCGATATAGATATGTCCATTTGTCGGTTTGAGCGTTTTTTTTTTAGGGAAAATTAGAATATAGAAATATAGAAAAAATTAAATATAGATAATAATAGTTATTAATATGAATAGATTTATTTATGATTTGTAAATATATAATTCAGTTCAATTAACTCAACCTCATCTCATATAAATAATAATGAGTAATACGAGTGACCGTCACAAAGGATTTACAAGTAAAACTCAGATTTCAGCTGTTTAATATAAATATAAATAATACTCAGCCCCAATTCTTGAGAATCATGGATACTTAAGCTCACAAATACCTATTAAATATTCGAGAAAAGTCAGCAGAAAATCCCCGGATCTCTTTACCTTCCATCCTTCGTCCTTCTCCCTTCTCCCTTCTCCCCCTTCTTCTGTCCCGCCGGCCATTACGTCAATTTGCAATAACGAAAAAGCAGAGAAATCTAAACAAAACTGCAGCGCCATCAAGTGCGGTAATAAGCAGGCCCTCTCGCTTGCACTCGCTGGAACCCATTCAAATTGCGAATGTGAAACGGTGCGAGGGGGGAGGGGGGTCGCAGAGGGGGCGAGGGGGAAGGCAGACAACGGACAGAGGCTTAAAATGAAATGGGGGAGCCGTCGCGTCGCCGCCAACGTCGACGTCTCAGTCGACGACAAAAATTAATATTATGTCATACACATGTATTGCGGTCTGCGGTGTAATCGGTCACTGTGTGCGTGTATCAGTCTGGCAGTCGGTGAGGCTGTGTGTGTGTGAGTGAGTGTATAATTAGAACTGCACTGGAAGTAATACCACTTTAATTGGAAAATGGGAATTAAGAGAGAGTTTTAATTAATACAAGAGAAAGGAATAAATATTTCCGATTTCAGTAATTATAAAAGCTATAGATATTTATTTTATGACTAGTTTAAGTAATATAACTTTGATTTCAATAATATAATCCTAAATTTTAAAAGCTTTACTGTTGTTTTAAAAATCCTTAAAATATTGTCAAAAACTATACCAGAAAATTAGATAACAATATTTTAAAGATTTTGAGACGTCAAATTTAAATTTAAAATTTGAATTTAAATATTATTTTGAAGAAAAATCAATTTCTGCGCCAGTCTTTAAAACGCCCAGAAAAGTATGCTATAAAAACTGCAAAGTATGCAATGAAATTTGTTTCTCAAATACAGCATTAATTTTACTTGTGCATTAGGTTCTTTTCTAGTTTTTAACTTTTATAAACTTTCTAGAAATTTGTTTAAACAATATTTATTTATTTATTTTTGTTACATAAAAAGCAACCAATGTTATAATATTTAATTTACGAATGGTTTTCTGAAGTCTTGTTTTTTCAATCAAAAAATTTATATATTCCTATACGACTAACCCGATTAATAATCAAATTTGAAAACTTTATGCTTCTATTTATTTTCTGTGTATATTACACAAGTGTAAAAGAGAGCGACTGATAGAGACGGGCTTGATAAAGCGATATCAATCTACACGTGTTGGAATACACTAAAAACAACAACAGAAAGCGATCGTTCATTGCCACGCAAAATATAAAAGCGCCAATTTACATAGACCCATGAGAGAGAGAGGGAGGAAAGAGAGAGTTAAAAACATAAAGTGAGAGAGAGAGCGAGCCTGGCTTAACACTCACACACAATCAAACCACATACGCGCACTCACACACAGGCGGTTCAATTAAAAGGCGCCACAAAGATACATAAAAACGGTACTTTTTGCCATTGCCGTTCGGCATACAAATTGCAGGCAATCAATTTGCAACAGCAGCAACAACCACACAAACAACAATAAATACAATAAAAGCCACCGCAAAACTATAATCAAGAAGAACATTTCATGAAAAAAACCAAGTCCAATAAGCCAGAGAGCTTTTTATTTATTTATTTTATTGCGCCAACGGTGTTGCTGTGTTTGTGTTTCCGAAATGCCAGAATAAAATTGTAATTTTATTGGCCATAAAATTTCACATTAAATATATGAAATGCGCAGAAATTAGAGCAGCGAAAAATGTTAACAATTGTTGGGGGAATTTCTAGATGGCCAAAACGCAAACTAATACAAGGCCAAGTTTATAAATTGACAAAAAAATTAATAGATACACATGTATGCTCGTATATCAAATGATAGAAACAACTTTAATAACTGGTTTTGGCCTAGTGACCAGCTGTAAAACCGATTAAAGGCAGTGGAACAAAATTGATAGATAAAATTTGGATTTTAAAATAATAAAAATTGTATTTAAAGTGCGATTTTTATTTTTTTTTAATATTTTACTATAAATAATCAATATTTATTTAATGAAAAGAAACTATGTATCATATTATTTGGCTTTCTATAAATATTCGAAAAGGTTTTAATTATTGAAGAATACATTAAAAGTAGTCTAAAAGTTATATTCAACATTTATTTAATAGAAACAAAAGAAATCGAAGTATAATTATTACAAATCTTTAAAATATTTAAAAATACATTGAAAATATCTTGTAATACAAAGAAATCATTTTTGTTTCTGGTGTAATTATTAAATAAAATGTAATGCTATTTAATTTATATACATTTGAAATCTATCATCAATTTTATGGTATTTAAATATATAATCTTAGACATTGAACCTTTAAAATAAATCAATATATATACATATATGCAAAAATATTATATCACACTATTCAAATTAATATCTTGTACTTTATTCATTTGCACTTTAATAAAATATCAAATGATATATTTGATTTGATTTTTTAAAAACCCTTTTTCAATTAATTAATCTACCATGAGAATTAATTGAAATGCGGGTGTCAAAATGAGTATTCCTCAAATTATCGTTATAATGACTTTTTCCTTGCTCTCAGCACAAATGTATCAATTGAAATTGAACTATCACAACACACAGAAACACTGAAATTTAATGGAGAGCATTATTTTCCCCGACATTAAATAAAAGTGACACACGCAGGCTTAATTAGCGACCAAAACAATCAATTATGAAGCCCACATACTTGCAGCATCTCATGCCACTGTATTGAGCGAAAGAGGTGGATATATAGCCGTAGAAAGAGAGGGTACAGAGAGGGGACTACCGGCAAAATAAAAAAAAATACATAAATAATTGAATAGCCAACTTAAATAAGCACGTGGTGGAGTTAAGTGCAATGTTGTTGTTGCTGCTGCCTGTTGAGCGGAGCTCTCAGCGGTTTTTTCATGCCAGTTTGTTTTGAATTGCAGTGCAGCTCAAGTGCGCCGGGTCACACACACACAGCACACACACTACACACACTCACATACTCTTATCGCTTGTTTTTGTTGCCTTTGCGGTCTGCTGCTGCCCAGCGGCAAAAGTGTCAACAGATGATGAAAAATGCGCCACTTGAGAGCGAGACAAGATGAAGCTGAAACTGAAACCCAACTCGGCTACAGATACAGAAATTTAGTATCTGTTTCATTTTGGGGAATTATATTTGAAATAATACAATTTGACCTTTTTATATATTCTCAAAATTTAAAACAAACAGATTTGTATTTTATATTTAATTAAATATGAACAAGAAAAGAAAAGGAAATAATTCCTTCACAGCATTACTAGCTTCTGACTAAAAGTATAATACTCTGCAAGAGTATAAATATCTAAGAGGTTTAATTGGTTTATTAATTAATCTTAATTAAAGTTTGGTTACTAAACTATTTTACTGTATTCTTTTAAGTGTGCTTTAAACCTTTAAATCTTAGTTACTGATTAGTTTCCAGGGTATATTCATGTAGTATAAGTTTAATATGTCTAATAACTAATATTTGTTTCTACAAGCAAATTATTTTTAAAGAAGGTAATTTAATTATAAATCAGTCAGATTATATTTAACTTCATTTCTAACTTTTTATGTATAATATATTTTATTAAACATTGGCTATTTAAACACGTTCTTTAGACCGATTAACAATTTACTTTAAATTTTTTTTTTCAAGTAAAATACTTTATAGCATACTTTTGAGGGCAGTTTATATTGATTTAAAATCTTATTTACGGAAAATTGGGTTCTTTTCGTGATTTACAGATTTATTACAATTTGTATACCCTTTATAACTTTTTATTTAGTTTTTCTATATTTATTTATGCTTAAAAAGGTAGATAATATTTATTTATTTAAATATATTGATCTGAGTTAATTTCTCAAGTATATAAATTTGTATAAACCCAAACTGTAATTTTGGCTTTACCGGATTTTGTGTTTGATTTTTCTAAGTGTCACAATTTGTTTTTTTGTACTTTTCTTTTTCGTTATACGATTTGATGTATTGGCAGGAGCAGTGACAGCGAAAAGGGCAGCCCAGATTGCTGCAGAGTCCCCAAAGAAGAGTATTTGTTTGTGTGTTTGTTTTTGTGGCTTGAAAAAAAAGGGAAGGTGAGCGGCGTGTGAAGTTGTGACACTGACAGTTCCATGGATTTGTTATATTTTCGTGTAATTTTTCGTTGTTGTTGTTGCTGGGAAAACCCATTGTAAGTGACACTTGTCAGAGGCGGAGAGGAGTGGAAAGCGGCTGGGGCCTGTGGTATTCAGTAGCATTTTCGGCTGCTCATTTACGCCCCCAACCAGGAATTTGCCGCACAGATCAATCACAAGACCTAAGCCCATGTCTTACCCCACTCAGCTACCCCCCAGTCCCATTCCAATTGGAAATCCACCCCCCAAACGGTGAAATGCTGCGTTAATTGACAGTTGACGCTGTCGTCAGTCGCAGTCGGCGTCGCTGTCGACGTCGTCATCGTTGCCTGACAGTAAATTGAAAAATTTTTGAGATTTCTCAAAATAACGCAAATGTAAAATATCTTAGAAATTACAAACAACGAAAAGCAATCAAGAAAGCAAAAGATACACTGAAAGATTTTTAAATATCTATTTTATTCAAATTAGTTTAGTTTTTATAACCGGCAAGGGTATTTTTGTTGGTCAGAAGATTGTAACGATGTGAAGGAGTCATTTCCTACCGTATAAATAATATATTCTTGATTAGCAACATCAGACGAGTCGATTTAGACAACTCAGCCAGAAAAACTTTATTAATTTGTCTAAAAAAATATTTATATATATAAATATCGATTTAAAAAATGGGAATATTTTAAACTTAGTTATGATAGATATCCAAACTGCCATGGTATATAAACTTCGGCTTTCCCAAAATAGATTCCTTTTTATTTTAAGGGGGTATAAAAAGAAATATAATATATAATATAAGAATATTTTATATTTACTAAAATTCATAATAGTTTATTGATTTTTATATACATATATCACATAAATTCTTATAAAACATTTTAATTTATTCTTATTTTAATGGTTTTAAACGTATCCATCACAGTAAATATCTATTTATCCATATTGATTTATTAAAAATCTTTAAAAGTCCATTTGTTCGTCGAAGTTTTATCTGAAAGAAACATGATAAATAAAATGGTTTGTTTTATTATAAAACAATTGTTTTAACGAAAAGTTCATTAAAATTTGATTTAATATCTATAAAGAAATTTCTGAAAAATCTATTACGGCTTTAAAAAAGAGAAAATATATTTTGTATTATATATTATAATATATTATTATATATTTATTTATATAATTGTATATTATTATGTATTACTACATATTCTCATATATTTATTTTCTGTGCACCTGTCTCTGGCTCAGCTTCTAATTCTCTATCCCTCTCTGATTTGTATTTATTTGTTCTTTGGCTCGGGCAAAAATAAATGAAACTTTTACGAAAATGCTCGGTTCAAGGTGAGTCTATATGAGTGTGTAGTATAAATAATTTATGTGGCCATAGTTTCTGTACCTCATCAACCCCCGCACGTCACACGCAAAATTTTAATTGAATTTACATTCTCATCGAAGGCATGGGAGAAAATAAAGAAATATATCTATCTGTTTGTTAGTTGATAAGAAACTGGAAAAGGGGAGAGGGAACAACCACAAAAAAAAACTAATTCAATTAACAGTTGGCCAATAAAAACGGAAAACGATTGCCCATTTAACTGGACAAGAAGGTTGGCCGGGAAAGGAGGGGGGCTGAATGGAAATAGTGTTCAATAAAACAGAATTGCTCAATCAAAATGGTTACCCAGGTAGCATTATATTCCTCTTTTTATTTTGGCTGGCCTCTAAGGCT
This sequence comes from Drosophila bunnanda, assembly GCA_035046265.1. Classification (NCBI taxonomy): domain Eukaryota; kingdom Metazoa; phylum Arthropoda; class Insecta; order Diptera; family Drosophilidae; genus Drosophila; species Drosophila bunnanda. The sequence goes on from JAWNOB010000075.1 coordinate 16,073,464, forward strand.
CCTTTTGCATAGCAGTTGCTACCTATTGTTATGGGGATATCAAAGGTATATTCGGTTTAGAAGATGTTTGGATTGAGAATAGATATATTAGGGGGAAAAGGAAATATAAAATATTGGATTAAACTTGTAGCAATTCTAGTAAAAATTCGGTTTACTTTCTTTGCGTTGCTTGAATATTTATAAAATAAATAAAATGAATTAAAATATAGTCTAAAATCTGATTCACTTTCTCTATGATATTTGAGTATTTATAAGATAAAATTCATTTGTGCTTAAATGAAGCTTGAAAATATTTATATGAGCCTTAAAAATATGTTCAATCCTTTTGGTATATTGTATATGATTTTTATAAATTTGAAAACTTTTTTTACGATGAGTTTAAAATGTTTTAAGTATTTTGCATTTAGTTTTATAAAATGATTAAACCATCTCTATTTAAGAAACCCCTAAAATAAATTTTTGCTATGAAAATTCAAATAATTCAACTTTATTCAAGTCCTAAAAATACATTTCTTATCTAAATTCAAATAGTATCAATTTATTTAAAGTTTTATTCCATTTTCCTAATTATTTCTCGCAAGACCAATTGATTTGCTGTGAATAGAAAAAACTTTTTATGGGAATACTAAATAGTCTGCTGCTTTTGAGTGTGTTAATTATAGAGTTTCGTGAATTTTAGCATGATAAATTTGTATTATAATGAAAGGGAGGGTATCTTAAAGTCAGAAAACTGAACAGAAACCCCTCTCAAGTTTGAAGGCTTTTCCAGGGCGTCCAAGAACCAAGTGCGTGAGCTGCCACTTAGGGCATTTCCTGCTCCAGTGTTGGTTCTGGGTTTCTCCCTTTTGGACAACAAAAAAAGAAGGAAAATGAAACTCATAGATACGCACATACACATACGTGTGCACATGAAACCGACAGTTTATAAATGATCATGCGTGGGTGTGGGTGTGGGTGTGTGTGTGTTAAACAGTAGGTCGTTGGGTGGCAGGAGCTGGTGGGTGGTGGCAGTGGGCAGTGGGCGGTGGGCGGTGGGTGGCCAAGTCGTGCATGCTTTGTTTGTTTTGCTTTTGTTGCTGCCGTCACGTGGCCCCTTCTTCCTCATCATCTATTCTTTTTTCGATTTTTTTCTATTATTTTTTTGTGTTTTTTGTATTTTGGCATTGAAGCTTTTGTGAGTTTGTTGATTTCTTTCTTATTTTTTTCTCTTGTTTGGACTTTTTGTTATTTCAGTGCAGTGGAAATTATCAATATTGTTGTTGCTGTTAGTTGGAAAAATGTTTGACTTCTTTTAAGAGGGAGGGGGAGAAAAATGAAAATTTTCTGTCCCTCTGTTTGTTTGTGAGTTGAGGAAAGTAAGGTTGAGGTTGAGGAAAGTAAGCATGGTGGAAAAGGGAAGGGAAAACCAAGAAAACTTAAAGATTCCGTGACATTTTAGGGCGCTCTATTAATCATATAGAGGTTAAGGGAAAATACTCTTTGATGTAGTTTCAAGTGTGTGGAGGGTTAAGCAATGGATTTATATATAGAGATATTTTTGGGGAATTTTTTGAGGTATTCGGAATTTTAAGGAGATTAAGTCATTACAAGGTATGCTTTAATGTATAATTAAGAAGCAATGAACTGAGTTTTTTTAAATTTCTAATAAAGTAACTTCATAAATAAAGATTAATTTAGAATATTTCCTATCAAATTACAATCGTAAATAATATCTTTAATTACAAATCTTCATTATATCTACATTATTCTTAAATATATAACTTTAACTAAGTTATATACTAAAATTTGTATGATTAATTTCATTCAATAATTTAAGAACAGTACAATTTAGTTCATTTTGAACTTTAATAAAGATTTATCTTATTTATATATTAATATATTATTAATAATCCTTATAACATCACAATCTTTCCTTTGCAAAGTACACCTTAAAGTGGGAGTAGCTTTAATATTTAACTCTTCTTTACAAATTTAACTCAAACTAAACCTTCAACTAGAATTTTCTCTGCTTTAATTTGTATTTAATAAAATTCCACACCTTATCAGATGCCCTTACTTTAAGATAAATATGTATTCATAAACATATACTAGATACTTAATGATATAGTTTATGCCACCTGCTACTGTTGACTTTCCATGTTTTATTTTGTATGTTAGTTGTTACCCCTTTTAACAACAATTGGCGGGGAAAAGTTAATTCCATCATAATTAATTCTATTCATCACTCTGTGTATCCATGCATCTAGCGATCTATTCAACCGGAGATAGATCGAAGTGTGTAAACAAATCGACAATCATTGCATATATTTAAGCCTTTTCAGAAAAGTGCTAACAAAGGAAAAAACTTGAAAAATATTCTCGTAGTTTGGTGTTATTAATTCATTTGCGTGCCGCTAATGAATTGCCTCAGTCGAAGTGTATTCAGCAGATACATGTGGCATCCGAAAAGTAGTGCAGTCCACACCAGTGTATCTTTTCTTTTCTCATTTCTTTTTTTGGGAGTGTGCTGGAGACATTCTTTCTAAGTTGACTTAAGAAAATTTCGTGGACCAACTTAGAAATTGGAAAAAGGGCTCCCCCATATACAAACCAGAAGCTATATCCCCCATGGCTTCCCCTAATCTTCTCGAAAGATCAACAAAGAGCACACGTACTAATTCCGTCATTCATTTGTACGTTAATTTGTACAACTTGTCGTCGTTTGCGCCGTCGTCCGTTTTTCGTTTCGTTTCATTTCGTATAAATGTGCGAGATTTCAAATAGAGCAAAATGTAGTTCAGATCTCTGGCGTAGTATATATACAAGCAGATATATGTACATACATGCAGCTAGCTGGGCTGCCTGATAATGGGTAATCTCCATCTCCATCCGTGTGTTAGCGTGTGTTAGAGAAACAAACAGAGGCGATATATACATAGGTAGTGGAATGCTCAGATACATATCCCACAGATTGCCAAACATGATGATCTTCGGCGGGGATGTTGTATCTATGACAGGGCCCTGCTAATGTCCACTAATTAAACGAATTTCGGTTTATGTTTTCCTATGGATCTTCGATTTTCATCGCCTTTTTTGGTGCATTTTCGAGGGCAGAAAACTTCAAATTGAACTTCTTGTAGTTGATGTATGCCCAAGGCCGATCACCGATGGATTTTGATAAGGAATGCGTGTGTGTATACACATATATGCTTCGGACCGTGTGTGTTTGCTCGGTGATATGTGCAGCAGTGTCCCGATAAGGTGGGCCATATTTGCCAGCAACCGGCGGAGAACCTAAAATTCGAAATCCATTTTTTTTTTTATATTCGCTGCCTGCGACATTTCAGAAAATGCCAAAGCAAATACATTTTTCGGTTAGGTACAGAGGCACATGGATACATTGTACACTGAGAAAATAATGCAAATAAAATGACCATATTATTATATATATAAGAAAATTATTTTCAAAAAATATGGAATTTTAACGTGTAGATTCAACGATAATGTTTTGAGTTTTCGCTTTGGGTTTAGATTTAAATTCTTAAATGAGTACTGAAGTTTATTCTTTTGTATGCAAAGTATTTTTTTAGAAAACACTTCAATTTTTAAAAAGGGTTTATATCTCATAAATAAAATATCTTATCAATAGTTGGGCCAAAGAAGCAGCCATTTTTTTAAAGATTATAAATACATAATTAATAGATCATGAATCAATGTTAAATAAAGTATTTTTGTAGAACATACTTCGTTTTTAAAAAGGTTTTATATTTAACAAATAAAATAACTAATTAATAGTTGTGCAAACAAACATGCAGTTAACATTTCAAGTATAATAGATATACAGATTATCTATACATAATTAATAGCCTATAAATCTGTCTTATATTAAGCATTTTCCCCCTATTATTTCTTACCCTGCATATTCAATATAGGTGTATATGCAGCGATATATATAGAGGTGTCCGTCGTTGGTTCCTTGACAAGCTGACATCTCGTGATGGGCAACATTGTTGGAACTATCTAAACCAAGGAGAGTCATATTTTTCGGTTCGAAAATGCGTTCACCCACACTTTCAGATACATTTTGCGCTTTGTCTTTCTTTTGTTGCACTCGAATGGATGGTGGTGTGGACCCTTTGGGGTCAGACGGGGGTTTTCCGAGGGGGTCAACCCGGTCGCCTCGGCATAATTTATGGCGCTCGAACACGTTTCGCAGAGGGACTCTGAATGGGAATGACGTTTCCGCCTTGTAGAGACAGCCAGAAGCTACAAACTAGAAGACACATCCATCCATCTATCCATCCGAAATATATATTTTTGTGTGCCGCGTTATTTGTCTATGGCTTTCGGATTTGGATTCAGATTCGGATTTTCTCCTGCCGCCGCTTCCTAGTTCTCTTCTTCGTGTCACATGACGATGACAGGCGACAGTTTTTCTGTGTTCGTTCGAAGAAATTAAGTTTTTGGGTTCCTCAGCTTTCAGTATATATCCCTCGAGATTCTGTTCTCTGGCATTTCTGGGCCCTGACTCATCGCCAGAATGGCCAAAATAGTACACGAATCCCCCTTGCCTTAGTGTACATTCAAATTCGGTTAAACCATTTTGATACGAAGCGCTTTGTAGTTGATCAGTTGTTGATCTCGTTGAAGGTTGTCCATGGGTTAAACTCTAACAAATTAGTTCGTTAGCATCAATGAAGGTCGCCGGGAAACTTTTGGGCAGATGAAAGGGCAGACAATGTCGTGATCAGGGTTAGTTTGAGCAATCTGTTTCGGGTTGATTTTGTATAGATTTCAATATATTAATAGGGGGTAAATAATTCATGAAATAGTTAATAAATTATTGGAATATGAAGCATATACTTGAAACATATAATTGTGTAAATAAAATATGTATAATGCTTACTACACATATTTCTGTATAGCTTCAAGATGGTTTTGGGATTCTATAGAAGAAACAATACTTGAACATTAGGGTTTAGTGTATTATTTTAATTATTTTTTGCATTTATTTGAGTTATTTATAAAATTAATATTTTAATTTTTATAAAAATAAAAATATTCTATTCTATTCTATTATTATTTTACCAAAAATGACTTCTATTTCTGAAATTTAATACAAAGAATAATTAAAGTGTTTAAATATCAACATATAAAAAATTACCCTTAGCTACATTCATTTTTTAAAATATAAATGCTCCTGTTGCAATATAATGTCAATAGAAAACTATTTAAATAGGCCCGATGACGATCATTTTTCGTATTTTAATTATTTTGTTTACTTGCGGCAATTAATTGAGTGCGAACCTTATCAGCGCAGATACTTTTTGTTTCGTTCTAATCGGAATAAAACATGAGGTTCAACTGGTGCCAGTTGCCACCTGGGATCTGAATTTATTGATTTATTATTATAAATAGTATTATTTATTTTTGGGAAGACCAATTTCAAGGCAGTCCCATTGCCCGCCTTTTTCTGAATTCCCTTTAACCAAAAGTGCAAAAAGTTCTCGCTGAGCTCTATTTTCTCTATTCTTGATTCTACAATTTGGTGTTTATTTATACAAATTACAGAAAAGAAATAAAGGCAAATAAAAGGCAGAAACAACTACAATAAACTAACGAAAATTTCCACACATTTAAAAGGTTTTCATAGCTATGAAATCAACTCACGTGAGCGCTGCTGCAGTCGACGTCGCTGTTAGAAATAATAACAAAAAAAAATATATAGAAAAAAAGAAACAAATAGCAAAAAAAAAAGCACAACCGAAATAGTGAAAAATAAAGAAACTGGCAGATAAATCAGAGAGGGAGAGCGAAAGACAGAACCTAAAAACATTGAAATGAACGCTATAGTTGCCGCAGTGCCAAACACAGGCGAAGGAAACAGATACATATACAGATACGGATACAGATACGAATACAGCTACACTGGCAGATACATCTACAAACGTCAGCGTTTTGGTTCCATTGACGTAATAGCCAGGCAGAGAGCAACAAATAAAAAACAACCGACTTTTGCATGAGTAAATTGAAATGAAGCAAAATAAATAAAAATTGGCCGGCTAGCGATCTCTCAGATACTCAGATACTTCTAAGCGAGAGATACTTGTTCTGAGAGAGAGAGCGAGAGCGCGAGCAGGCGAGAGCCATGTGAACTTTGAGACGCAGTGGAAAATGCCAAAAGTTTGGCGCGAGTATGAGTGAGAGGCCAAGTGATTAGGCGGCAATTAGAGGCATTAGAAAGGGAGGGGGCTACTTAAAGAGCAGGAGAGAAAGAGAGAGCGGCAAGCAAGCTTTAACTTAAGCGTAAGCTTAAGATTCTCAAGTGTAATTCTACGATTAAAACTTTAAACTGCAAACCAAGCATTGTAATTCGATATTACTTCATTGAAGTATATTATAAATAAAAGAGACTGGGAATTATAAATAAGCAGCATAATTTAAAGTATTTTAAATTTAAAAATATTATAAAAAGGATTACAACTTTAATTTACGAGAAAAGTATTGTAATTCAATTGAGTTCAATGAATAAATTGTTTAAATAGGTTGGGATTCATAAGTGCAAAGCATAATTTAAAGTTTTTCGGATTCAAAAAGATAAGAAAAAGATTAAATATTTAAGTTGCAAGCAAAGCAAATTAATTCTTTATTATTGTATTATTGAAATACATTATAAACAAAGATCAAGTTGTAGTTATTATACATTAATTTCTAAAACAGCTTGGGAATTATAAGTGCAAAGCATAATTTAAATTTTGCAATTCAGACGAACTTCTAAATAAAATTACTACACATTGATTAATTTAAGCTTAAATATTTTCTGAAGCTTATAATTCCTAACTGGTTTTGCCATACATGTGTATATTTAAACAGCTTTTCAAGCCAAACAAAAAATTAAAAATAAGGGTTCAATATTTAAATATTTTTTTAAAACCTTTTATTGTTTTGAATCATTTTTTTTTTGTTTCTTTTGAGTTGCGCGCGCCGTTTGCCAAAAATAAAAATCCCAACACGCGGGAGAGAGAAGCCGCCGCCGGAGAGCCAGCGCGCGAGAGCGGTGTATCTCAATCCGAGCACACACAATGTATCTGCATCTGTAAATGTATCTGTGAGTTCGCCCTTAGCCGCTCTCTGTAGCTCGCTCTCGCTCTCTCTCTCTCTCGGAACCTCTCACGGGCGGCGTGTTCCTACACTTTGCAAGCGTGTGCCAGTCAGAAGTTAGTTGAACATTCAGCGCCACAAAAGCCACGCTAAAAACATAACAAAATTAAAAATCAAAATTCACCCAAAAATTCATTTCGTTTAACTCCCGAAAATAATTGGCAATACTATTCGAGCAATTAAATTGAACGAAAAGCAACATAAAACCAATATAATGAGAGCTTTACCGAGAGCTAAAGTTCAAAGAAGACCAACCGAAAAGCACGTGTCACTGCCGAGCAGTTGAAGCAAATGCAAGCCAACCCAAGTGAATTTTAAATGTGAAACTCTCAAGCAAATTCAAAATTAACAAATATAAATCACTAAGAATTAGCGCGTGTTTATAGGTTTGTCTGCGTGGAAATGTAGAAATAAATACATACACACATATATATTTTTGTAGATTTGTGTGTGCGTGTGTGATTAGGTGTGTGAGTGTGTGCGTGAGTGTAATGTTCAAGTTTTGTTCATAGTGCAAAAAGCAGTGTAAAACAAACAGAAACAACAATCAGCTGACTTGCGCGCACTCTCTCTCGCTCTCTCAGTATATCTCTTTCCCTCTCGTGCTCGTTCTCTCTCCCCTGCATTCACAAGTCTCCACTCTAGCGGGAAATGCACCGCCGAGTAGTGCAACGGTGAATAGGAAAGCTTCGGCGTGTAGAGTTGGCCCCACTTCCGCATCCTCCACGCTGTGCGCTTATTTTTTTTCGGCGACCTTTCGAACTTCGAAATTCGGCATTGGTATTGGTAGTGGTGCTATATAGGCGCTTGTCACATGCGCGCTACGTCGACAGCGACGCCGGCAGCACGTTGGGCACGAAGGCACGAAGACACGCCGACACCCACACAGCGCAGCACACGAGCCGAGCCGAGCCCAAGGCGACCAGCCGAGCGTCGGGCAGTCATCGTTTTTACAGTAAAAACAGCAGCGGCGGCAGCGAGTCACACGTCGAGCGTCGTTCGTTGAGATACAAACGCACGGATACGCGCGGATACAAGAGCAACGCACCGCATATACCTTCCTTCTACTCTCCAGCAAGGATACCCGATAAATTCACTCCGAACCGAATTCGCAGAAAGTAACAGTAAATGAGATATATAAATACAAGAGTTAAATCGCATCAAATATCTATAGATATATTCAGATAATGTGTGTCTTTGTGTGTGTGTTGTTGTTCTGATTCCGATTCCGAATCCGTTTCTGTTGTCAACACTTTTCATCGATTTTCCCTGTCGGGCGCTCGTCGTTTTTTCGCGAACTCCTCCCTCTCTCTCGCTCTGTCTCTCTTCTCCCGTGGCACCTCGCTCTCTCTCTCGTTCGCATCCTGTCGTTCGTTCGTGTGCGTGTGTGTGTGCAAGCTACGCGTGTGTGATCGCCACCCACACCTACACCTACACCTGCACCTGTATACCTGTGTACCGCAATTCTCCAAAAGCTACTGCAGCCTCCTCTTCTTCTACACCGCCAGCTATCTGCCATCTCAGTCGCACGCCGGGCGACGGAACGAAACAAAAAGAAAACCCATTGCAAATGCCATATTAGTGCTTTATAACTGTACAATAAGAGATATATCACACACACACACCTACCGCCAGATATAAATACCAAAAATATACATATGTGTATATATATGTAGCGACGAGAGGCAAAGGAGAACTTTAACCAAAAAGCAATTGATTTTATTTTTAGTGCCGCCAGAAAAATAGAAAATAAAAAGCCTAACAACAAAATTTCAGCAGCGTTTCAACGGCAGCAGCGTTAAACGTTTTTCAAACTGAAAACTGTCAACAAAATAAAGCTGAACGAGGAGAACGGAAAGAGGAAAATAGAAAATAGCAAAAAGAAAAGCAAAATAAATGCAGCAACTAGAGGAACGCAAACCAAACTAAACGCATTCGGCATTTGCAGCAAGCGGCAGCAGGAAAAGACGCTATAAAAATAGCTTAATTAGCCAATGAAACAACAAATTCAATTACAAATTAAAATAAACACACAACAAATCAACTAAAAAGTAACCAAAAAGTCAGCGAAACAAAGAGAAAACCAACTTAAAAAGTACTTTTTAACATAAAAACCCAACATAGCAAGGAAGCCCAGCTAACAAATACATGAATTAGTTTTTAAAGCAATCCCCTTAAAACAAATTCTTGTTGTACTCGCAAACGTTGTTATTAAAACTAAAGTAAAAAACACAAATAACATAAACACTAAGTTGAAGCAGAAGCGTTTATGAATTGTTGAATGAATTCGCGGTGCCTTTATTTATAGCAAGCATAACAAATCCAACAGAAAAGTAATAATATACACACATATATAAATACAAATATATATATATATCTATATACAGCTCTATATATAAAAGTATCTATGTAAAAGTCTATAGAGAAGGATCGTATATATATAGACGAAGCAATAAAACGTAACGGGAACGTGCAATATTTTCAAAGGTTTAATTAAATTAATTTCGATTGTGATTCAAATAAAACAAACAACAAAATACGGCAACAACAAATAACTAAACTAAGCAACCAAATCAAAATAATCATTACAAAAAAAGTGAGAACAACACAACAAATTCGTTCGTTATAATTATCAATTGTTATTGTTGTGAGATTAACATCATTATTATTAAAATTATTATTGCCATAAAACAATAATTATTACTGTGAGAAACGCACTCAAAACAAAAATTTATTAAATAAAATAAAGAGAAAAACAGCGAGAAATAACGTGGAAAAAAGCAAACTGCAGGCCTATAAAAAACCCGCAACGAGACACTTTTCTGTTCGTGTATAATCACAAAATTTCGGAAATTTTTATGAAAAAATGAGCGACAGGGAGCGATCGTCCCCAACACTGATCGAAACTGGTTTAAAAAACTTAATTGGCGGCCGTGATGGTAACTATCCACTGATCAGCGGCATTAATGGTGAGTTCAAAGCCACAACCCGAAGCGAAATCAAAGTGAAACCATAGTATTCAAATAGTTCTGTAGTTTCGTAATAATAATAATTATGGCACTCGAAAGTGCAGGTCTGCAATTGAATCATTCTCCAAAATAGTGGGGGTAATAAAAGTATCATTACCCGCAAGTGCCCGGCAATCTGTTCCCACTTGAAAACATCGAAAAAAGATACTCAGAAGCTTTCAGAAAAAAACCAAAGTCATAAAATACGAATTATATTTTGATTGGGTCATCGCACGTCCGGAAATGTATGCAAAATAAGCGAGGGAATGGGGGGAAGTTCGTTGGGATGATGTTTTAACATCCAACATCAGCCGGGGAATTCAGACACGTTCCGCACAAGACCCAAATCCGAATTAATGGCAGAATAATGTTTAAAATAAAACCAAACATTTTTCATTTCTCACAAAACATAAATCAATTCGAGGCGGAGGTGGGCTGAGTCTAATTTCTGACCCATTTGGTGTGGCATTTTACTAGTGTACCCATCGTTAAAGTAATAGCATTAAAGCTACATAAAAGTATCTATACAAGTATCTATCAAAATTGATAAGGCTGTTAACCCACAAGCTTCCCCTGGAGGAGGCGGTGAGGAAACTAGAGCCGAGGGTTGTCGCAAGGTTAAAGTGTAGGAGAGCACGGTCAACCGAGTGTCGCATGTACTCTCGTCGTGGTTGCGGGGTCATTGAAGTCCGTTGAACGTGAGCTGACCCCCTTCCCTCCCAGATCCGCCTCGATTAACCCCCCTTTTCCCAAACTGCCGGACACTGAGCTATGGCCGTTATCAGTGCCTTAACCCATTGAGTAAACTGGGGCAGCAATCGATTTGCTTGGAAAATAATTAGTTTTAAGTGCCTATGGGAAGGTTTTTGGGTTAAACATAATTAAAGTTTATGATTAAGGAAATTTTTCGTAATGCTTTTGATGGAATTTTTATTTGGGGATGTTGGAATATATTCAGTATAGATTTTATGCTTCGAATATGATTTATATAGGAATATAGAATACAGAAAGCTATTTAAATTTTAATATAAATGTAGATTATAGTTTAAAGTTTATTACATCAAGTTGTGTTACTAAAATTGATCAATTTATTATAGGATGTTTTGTTATCAAAAAGTATGAAATACTTCGAAAACAAATACATATGTTAAATATTCTCTTAATTTTCCACTTTTCTCCAATTTTTTCTTATTTTTTTAATATATCTGTTCTTTTAGAACTATATTTCTTATAAAAATTCCTCTCCAAATCCTTTGGATTCCTATTATTTATGCTCTCAAGGCTGTCATTTATCTTACTTTGGCTGCAATTGTTATCTACTTTTCATTGCATTTCAATTCCAATTTCTTTTTCCAAACAATTACACAGCAATTTTACTACGCTGACTGCTTTTCCTCACTGCCTCCAGCCCCTGAAAAGCCCCTTTGGAAATCTGTTGCAAGACATTTGCATAAGAAAGGAATTGGTCTTGACCAGCATATGGCTTCGAAAACCATCTCTGGGTGGAAAAAAAAAGAAATTCAATTCAGAAAGCATTTTAATTCTCTTATTTTCTTGCCATTTCTGTGCTGTTGCATTTTTTGCTGGTTTCACATCAGCCCCGCCCCACCGAGGAACGCCCACTTGGCCTGCGGCAACGTAACCAGAAATCAATAGCATAAAAGCAGAACGAGAAAATGCCATTAAAAAGTGTCATAATCGGTCAGCATAATGAAAAGCATTTTCTACCAAGTTTTCCCTCCCCATTTTCCCCGTTTTTCATTTCGTATGCCTTTCAAGTTGTTGTTTTCATAAATCAATAACCGGAAACTAGAGGGAAACCTTCTCGTAAAGTTTTTATTTCTATTTTCGATTTATTATAGCATAATTTTTGAGGTCGCCTTCGATTTCTGTTAACTAGTTTAATTTCTTTTTTTTTTTTGTATTAATTTTTCCTTAGTTCTTATCAGCCATGCGGTTCTGTGTGTTAACAAGCATTTGATTACCGCATTAAAAAAAAAGAAGAAACAACACTTTATAAAACACACTAGTTAAATACGGCAAAATAAACATCGGAGGGATGGTAAAGAGGCAGGAACAGGCTGATAAGCTACAGATAGCCAGGGGCAAGTGTGAAGAGCGCTGCTTACACAGCAACAAAAATTGTAACCATTATATATCTTGTAGAAACATATAAAGTATCTACCAGTAGTAAGGGAAAACAACAGAGTTTACTAATAAACAAAGACTTTACAAATAACTTAAGTATTTAAAAGATTTAAAGTATATTTGAAAAATATATGCGATTCTTTCAGTGTAGAGGGGGGATGTAGTGAGCGACGAGGGAAGTAATCAACCCAATGATAAGCCAAACGAAACTAGAAAATCTTACATGAACCGAGTGGCAAAGGGGTGGAGATAAGATTACTGGACTTTGTGTGGAGGAAAGGAGTCTTTCTCGTCTGGCACAAATCACTCGACAGCCCACATAAATTCTTCGAGTGTAACACACTAATAAAAACTACAAAAAAAAATGCCAAGAGCTGCGTGTGCCGTTGTCGTCGAGGGCAAAGCTCAAAAGTTGGTTTAGTTCCTTTTCGATAAGCGGCAGCGCATTTGATTTGTATCTAGCTGGATGAGTGGCCATCCAATTCAAGGGGATTTATGTGGCAGATATCTGTTGGATTCAAGTCGAAAGTATTTGCTTATTGAGATTAAAAAAACATGATTTCTGCTTTAATTTATAGAGGAAAAGTTGCCCTAGTTTTCCAGAAATTTAAAGCTTTTAAAGAGATTTAAAATATGTTAAATTATTTATGATTAATTAGACATTGGATTCATTTTATTATGTGATGATGATTTAGTTAAAGGCTAAGAAAGTTGGTCAAAGCAAAGCACTAGTTTCCAGTTTAAACATATCATAATACATTTAAAATCCTCTTAATTTAGGTGTAAATAAATCCCACATCTCATTCAAAATTAACCTTTCCCTTCGTCAACATTTGTGCATCTTATTTAAATTGCAAACGACTCGCTTTCATCCAAAATAAACCTTAAATAGACGCCTAATTGATTGTCATCACCTTTGTTTCGTTCAATTGAATTATGAAGCCAAAATGAATGCATTATTTCAAGTGGAATTTAAAATGCTATCTGCAAATGCCATCCGTCTATCTATCCTGCTCGGTAACCACGCTGTCTCTGTCCGGGCTGATGGGCAATTATATTTTATTCGATTTGCATGTCAATGTTGCATAAAACGAAGCGCCGGCAATTGGCATAAATAAATGACAGCTCGAATTGTTGTTTGACCGAGTAAACAAGTGGCAGGGCTTGACTATCTCTCTAGTATCTCTCTCCCTGGCTTTATTATTGATTGCAAATTAGCAGCAAATCATTAATCTAACAATGACATAATCCGCAGAAAAAGGTGTCCCACCACGTGTGTGTGCTTGCTGCGTCAATTGATTGCTAATGTGAATCAATATTTATATAATCTCACAAATGCAGTGATAACCTGGCTTTTAATGCTTGTCACCAGCAATACCCTTAAAAGATTAAAAATCACTCAAGTGCGAACCAAACTTGGGCTGAAAATCCGGCTAGATACTTTTCCTGGCTGCTCTGCCTATGGAAAAGTTAGCCAAAACTCATCGATTCATTGACTTGGCTTTATGCAATTAAAAGTTTTAATTGAAAAACCTGCCCTGAATGGCAGCAACTAGCAAAGAGTCTCAAGACAAAATAGCATCCGTGGCAGGGGTCTTTTTGCATTTTTAATTAAGCGAAATGTGTGAAAAGCTAGTACTAGAAATATCAAACAAAAGTGGCTACAATGTGTGAAAAATATTTTCATAAATATGTATATGCACTTGGGGCGGAAAATGCAGCGGCGGCGGGGGAAAATCTTAAACTGAGCAGAGAAAAATGCTGGCGTGTGAATTTGTCATGCCGCGAGCAGCTGGTGTGGTAATTTTTTGTTTTTTTTTTCTTTTTGGTGCTGTGTTGTTCACACAAATTGCGGTCAAACAATATGTTTGTTGCCAGTCTATTTTCGACGTGATCGCGATGCGTATCAAAAGTCTATATATCTGCAGCTCTATATCTATATATCCTCCTTCGACCCAGTGGGTCAGCTTAAAGTGTGAGAGTCGAGTGTGGGGAGAATGTTTAATCAATTTTCGCTGACTTGCCTTTTGAAAAAAAAGGAACAAAATATGTGGGAAATTATTTGCTGGCATTTTGGCCATGCCGTGCCTTTATGTATGCCCCGCGCAGGTGTGTGTGTGTGTGAGTGTTTCTGTGTGTGTGTGGGTATCATCCTTAGCAAGGACGTTGTTGGCAACGTTTTGTACCTGGCAAAGGCAACAATTCAAAAAGAAAGGAAAAAAAAGCAAAAGGAACACGGCAAGAAAAAAAGGAATCAAATTAAGGTTAAATACCACAAAGCGAGCACACAATCACACACACACACACATATACAAAAACACACACACACAGTCCACAAGCATTCGCAGCGACTTAAATCTGAAACTAACACACGGACAACTAGTCGTATACGTATCCTCTTGGCGGCGCCTGAAAGCAGGCAACACTTTTTGGCATTTGCCGCCCGCCAACTTTGCTTCAATTTTACGTAGAGTTCAGATGCACTGGCAGAAAACAGGGGCTTAAAATATACCTAATAAATATTAATTTAACTAATGATGAGATAATTTCACTAAATTTGCATACGGGGTTTTTTTTATACCAATACATTTACGCGATTCAAAGACTAAGTATACATTAAAGTTAATTTTATTAGTATTTTTATGTATAATTCCTGTTTCACTTTAAATTTAATATTTTTAAGATGCTTTTGACATTCCTTTAGTAGGTAAATAATTAAAATGATTAAAAACAACTTGCTCATTATTATATTATTATTATTATTTAGGAAGAAAAATGCCTACATTTTCTTAAATATAATTCATACCAATTTAACTTATTGTTTTTATTTATTATTATTACTTTTGATATTATTTTAACTTATTTTTCTGAAGAATATTATAAGAAATAGTATGTTTTTGTTAGAAAAAATCTTGTTTGTCTCTATATACAATTTTATTTGAACATTAATCTACCAATTGAATGGTTGTGGGAAAGGTCTCTACTATTTTTTTTTGCCGTGTCCTTAAAGTTGCTCGTAGGCGTTGCCACCGGAATTTCTGTTGGCAAAATGATGGACAACAACAAGAGCAAGAGTGGCACACAAAACAAACTGGCAGGAAGTTGGAAAACAGTCACGAAACCCAAGCGGCTGAATTGAGCACTAAAAATAACAATAGCAACACACACACACAGCACACACTTCATAGTGGGGGGCACACACTAAAACATTCACAATTCGTGCAACATTAATAACAAAATCCATAAATGAAATAATGTTGACTTCATTTGTTTGCCCCGATGACGTCAAAAAGGGAAAAGGAAGCGCGCAGGAGAACTCGAATGGGAAATAGAAATGGCAACAGAAATAAAAATACAAACAAATAAAGGCAGGAAACTCAAAGTTCGCAAAGTGCCTAAAAATCGACAAAATACCACGGAGGGGAGAAAGCTACACCCGCGAAAATATATATATATATTCAGTTGTTGTTGTTCTTATTCTAAGAGACACACAGACCTACATCAGAGCCCCCTTTTTGCTGAGATTTTTTTAGTGTGGAATGTCGTCCTGTCGTCCCATCGTCCTGCGCTGAACATGTGTTGGTTGTAAACAGGAAGCAGCAAAGGCAGCAGCACAGGCTGAAGGAGAAGCCGAAGCAGCTGGGGCCTCAAAAATACTCGTATACTCGGTCCGAAGAATGTTTTGCCATTCGAATGTATGTACATCCCCCTCAAGCCCCCTGTTCGTCCTGTGCCAGCTTGCTTGCTAGTGTTGCTTGCTTTTAGCCAGGCGTAGCATGTTGCAAATGTCAAAGTGGCAAAACCCGGAAATTCGAAGGACATGTTCGAAATACGACGCCCACACGCTCAGCGGGTGGAAATGAGAGAAAGATAGACGAGAGAGAAAGCAACCGAGAGAGCTCTCAGAGAGAGAGAGAACTAGAGACAGAGAGAGAGAAAATGCGGTTTGGAAAAGTCTCCAAAGAGCGGCAAACATGCGCGAATTCGCTATGGCAAACCCCTCTCTCTCTCTGAGTGAATTTCTCCGAATTTCACTTACGTTTTTGTTTTCATTATGTATGTAATTGTTATTGTCTCTTGTGAGCCGGTAATACTCGGCTCTCTCTTGCTTTTAGCCTCCTCTTCTCAGCCCCCCCTCACTTGGTCGTGGTAAATGTAAGCCAAACTAAAGCATCTTAAGCCAAGTTAGCGTCTCTCAGGTTTTGCTTGCTGTTTTAACTAACACTAAGAAAAACAGAAAAGAGCTTTGCCTTAGGCCCCTCAAAATCCCCTCCCTCTTTGCTTTGGCTTTAATTTTTTCCGTTTTGCTTAAATTTTTGAAGGCTCTCTCTCTTTGATTAGTTGAGCTCAGTCACGAGTTTCAGTTTAACAACTAACACGGAAAATTATGCATAAATAAAAAAGAGGAGGTAGTGTGTAAATAAAGTTGGCCATTTAGCATTTAATAAACACGAGACACGAGGCAAGATTTCGGAGTTATGATGAAATTGCATGGACCCATGGGGCGTATACGTAATATTGAGTTAAGCTAGGGAATTAAGGGAAAACCAGAACTGGGACCACCCTTAGTTACAAAACCGAGCTGATTATAAAAAAATACAACCCCTTTCCTGTCCCACCAACCATTTCAAGGTCGCTGCGCCAAGCACGTAGCTCAATCATACGCACTGTTGTCCGCAGCGAGATTCGCCGAGCGCTTGACATTTGACAAATTACCCTCGAAAAGATCATCTATATATAAGTATATATATATATATGCATCGCACTATCAAAAGCATTTAAATTTTATTTTTCCAAGCATTTTCCTAATCAGCCTCCAACTGCGGGTCAACAAAAATCACACATTTACTTCTGCTTTTCCTCCAAGCATAATCAGCGTTTATTCATTTGTTCACTTTGCTGACGTAGTTTAGAGCTCGCTGATCATGTGCTGAATGATGAACACTATAGGCAGCACAAGAAGAAAAATAAGGAAAACACAAAAAGAAAAAGCTTAGGGAAGAATGAAAGCAGAAAGCATGAAAAATGATTTCAAATAAACATTTTGAACTAAGGAAAATAGTAAACATTTTTATTTGCCACTGCTAAAATGGCTCGCTTTTGGTAGGAGAAGAAAATCCCAAAGAGAGAAACTAAAATTAGACAATAAAATGAAGGAAAATTGCTGCAGCAAGTAATTGCAATTTGGAGCGTCTTGGCCACCAATGCTTTTCCCCCTTGAAAAAAAAAAGAAGAAACAGCAACATCCATTAGCTTAATTTACCTTTTAAAATTGTTTTCATACTCGGCATATTTTTGTTTTTCGTTTTATTTTTAATTGCACAAACATATTTTTGGAAAATTCGCTTTGCCACATAGAATGTGTGCCTTATTTCTCTCTCATTGCCTTGCTCTTTCAATTAGCTTTTCTTTTTTGGGGGCTGCTGACGCAATTATCAATTGTTTCCAGATAACTATAATTAGGTTTTCATCTATTAAATTGTCTGCTCTTATTTAGCAGCATAAATTTATAGAGTAATTTTGCTTTATTTAAATATTCTGTATAATTTCTCCTTGGCAACTATAATAAGTCTAATTTGCGACAAAACCAAATAAAAGAAATGCCAAAAAGTGAAGTATTAAATACAGGAAATTGATCGATGCCGAGTTGACTTTTACTTTCATTTCTTTAATGGTTCTTTATAAGAAGAATTTATAGATTCAAGGGGTTAGTTGTGGCAGCAAAAACCTAATAATTCTTATCGCCTTGATATAAAATTGCATTTTTATAAACACTTTTTTAACCGGCTACGTTGATATGGCCAAGAAAATTCTACGAATTACTTAAGAGCTCTTCATATTTGTAAATATATATAAGTCTTTATATATACCGCGTATATCTTAACAGTGAATGCCTTGAAAAAATTCTTAGATTGGCATTAACTTGATATGAATGGAACTTCCTCATGGGTTGAATTGAATTCCTGAATTCTGAAAAATTATGATAGATTCAATTATATGATATTTTATTGGTCTGATATAATTCTGGCTCCGTAATGCTTATCTTTCGCTCCCCTCTTTTTTAAATACACACACATCGATCTTCATAATCTCACTTGCCTGAAATTGAAATTTTATTTGTTTTATTTGTTTCCTTGGCTCATTTGTCATAGAGACTTCTTTTGTCAGCGGCTTTTGTTGCACAAACAATGTGTATTCCCCGGGATATTGACAGTCTGTAGATATATGTACATGGGTTTGACTTATCAGTAAATGTTTACGATAAATCAAATCGCAGAAAGTGCAATTTTTATCGAAGAAGCCCCAAGGCAAATTCACAGCCAGTGGAGGTAAAATATTTGGCAAAAAAGAGGGGTCTGGGTTATTATAAATAATTTAGCCATTAGCTTGCAGTTTATTTTTCAATTTGGGGCGATTTGTGTATAATACGATATCGTAAACAAAGGATTGTGGCATTTAAGACGTAAATACAGTACAAAACTGGGAACCTTAAAGGGTTTAAAGAAATATATATGATTTATTTATTTTCCTTAATTTTATTATATTTCTCCCGCCACTGTCAAAACATTCTCAAACTTGAAACTTGATTGGTTCTCAGAACCCTTAGTTCGCTGTCATTTTCTTCAAATCAGCACGCATCCCTCTGACCACAACTGTGATGTGTATGATGGGGTGTATCCAGTCCCAATTATTGCTGAATTGCTCTACTTTTGATCCTTCCATCAAGTTTTCAATAATAAAAAACGGAGGAGGAACGAGACAGAGGGAGAGGGCATAAAGAATTGATTAGTTTATAACGAAGGCAAATTGAGCTTTAATTTGTTTTGAGTGGCTTCGAGTAAGTCTGCCCCCTATGTGCGTGACTAGAGTTACCATTGTGGGTGTAAAGTGTGTGCCTGCCTGTGTGTGTGTGTAAAGCTTACATTGTATATAAGGTCATATTTCTCGGGATATATAAAGGGGTTGTAAATATGGTCAAACTGTCGCTGACTCAAGTCAGAGCAACAATTTGTTGGCCATTAGGCTAAAGGCTTTCCACGGGGGAAGTGTGCAAGTCGAGACATTCGTTGGGGGACATCGATTAAATATTTAAAATGACACGCAGTTATATGTGGAACACAGGGATACATAAGGATATTATATGCTTCTGGGTTGATATTTACAGAAATTATTAGCTAGGTTGGAGACAAGGTACTTGGAAATATTTTAAAATTCAAATGATATAAGGCCAAAATTTGGTTTTGCATAAATTTAAAGGAGTTAAATAACCTTTAAAGTGCTATAAAAATATTATTTTTAATTAAAATAAACCTTTAAGTATCATACAAATATTATTTTCAATGTATTTTGATGGCGTTGTAACTAATTTGAATTATTTTAACGGGAGCAATTAACATTTTTAAAGTTTTAGAGGCACTTTGAACATTATTTCATTTTCTTTAGCTTTAAGAAATTAAATTAAATGAAGTTAAATTATATTAAATTAAGTTAAATTTCAAGTAAATATTATTTACATATGATTATTTTATAACCTTGCTTCAGATATGATTTATTTCAAGGCAACCACAATTTTATTTAACCTTTTTTGACACTATCAAACCAAAAGATAGTACCTTTCAAGTAAAAGGAAGCTTTAAATGTCTTAAAATATTATTTTTCTGTTTATTTTGATTGACTGATTTGAGTATTTTCAATAGTTTTGGTTTCTTATAACTATATTTTAACTTTTTGAAACAGTTTTGACACTATCAAGTACCTGTCCCTTTAACTTTTAAACATTTGCCTAATGGCAATGCTGCGAGTAGTCACTAACGTATATTAGTTGGCTATCGCTGTGGCTTTCTTGGTTGGCCTGCTCTGCAATTAGTTTGGCTTGCATTTGGCTGACATTTTGCCTGGCCCATAGCACCACTTAGATGTGGGCACCCCATTTCCCCTTCCCCATGCGATTCGATTTTGCCCGCTTCTCGGCAATATCTCGTGCACTCGCTTTTGTCAAATGACATTTCTATTTTCTTGTAGAGTAACCCACACACTGCCATCGGTTTATATATACATATATGCAGATACAGTCGGGTGTTGCCAGGGGGTAGCCAACGCCTCCCTCCCATCCGCCTGCACCTACAAAGTCTGTCACTAATGTGGCGTACGTTTTTTGGCCAACACTTTATCAAGATGGCAGACGCCTTGGCTAGTGGCCAGAAGTGCACACAAAACTACAGAATTTTACCTAGGCCAAAATAGAGGGACAGGAAGGGAGGGGTGTGTGCACCTTGGGGGAGTTTTGTTATTCCTAAAGAGTCACAAATTCAAATCAAAATTCTCTAAGCAATTATCAAAATGAGTTTTCTGCCCATCAAAGTATGAAGGAAATTTATAATAAAATCCCCGAAACGGATGACTCATCCATCCATTTTCTATTTGATTTCCTTTGCGTTTCGCTTCTGCTTTGTTAACGGATTTGTTTTCCTTTTTGGAATTATTTATCTTGGCGCAATTTCTCACGACAAGAGCGAGGGGGAAAACTCTTAAGATTTTCTTTTTTTTTTCTGTTTTGTCGCTAAATCAGCCAACAACCCCCTGAAGCAATCGCCAATTTAAAGGAGCGGCGACAACATGTGCCATTTGTCTTAACCTTCAAGAACATTTAGACGTCATTCATCTCTCATAATTTTTCTTGAGCTTTTCTTTGACTTTTATGCGTAGCTCGTAGCCTTTTTTTGTGTTTTTCTTTATCGTCTATATAAAGGTTGGTATTTTTCCACCACCCAGCAGGAATTCCTCTTCGAAACGAGTTAAATACAAGTTGTTAGCCGGTTTCACTGACAATTGTCAAAGTTCTCAGTTCTCAGTTCTCAGTTTTGGGAGGCAAATATTTTTCCTACTTAGGGCAGGGAGCAATGTCTGCCAACCCCCCCGAAAGTTTTATTTATTTATTTTTTGTTGGCCTTTTGCTTTTTGGGTGGTGGCCATAAAACTTTTCGACTGTGCCAGTCAAGGACGTTTGATAAGATTGAACGGGCAGAGGAAGTTGAAACATTTTGCCGAAAAACGAACTTAATTTGTATGCTTTTTTTGACCAAAACCAAAAAAAAAAAAAAGAAAAACGCAAAAATAAGAATGAAGTTTTATGGACGGAAATTATAAATGTTCCTCGGGGGGTTGCGTCAAAGTTCAA
Organism: Drosophila bunnanda; assembly: GCA_035046265.1. NCBI lineage: Eukaryota > Metazoa > Arthropoda > Insecta > Diptera > Drosophilidae > Drosophila > Drosophila bunnanda. The sequence continues at coordinate 16,094,938 of JAWNOB010000075.1, forward strand.
ATTTCGGAAAAGCCATTAACACTAAGTACATGTCTTTATGGTTGTTCTGTAAAAGTATTATATTTCAAATTATAGAATGGGACATTTAAATAATAGCTTTATTAAATTCCAAGTCTGTCAAATATATAATTCCTTAAAAATAATAAAGCTTACTGTACTGAAGGCTTAATGTTCTGGGAATTTCTTTGACATGTATCTTCAAGATATTTTATTATATTTTTACATTTTTCGACAAAAATGTTACTATATATATATATTAAATATGTGAAAGAACAATCATTGAACTAGAACTTTGCTAGCATAATTCATAAATCATCGGGTGACGCAGTTCGAGCGGAAAATGTCCCTGACTAATATCTATATAGCTGTGTATAGCCCATCTTAATCCGCCATCAAAAAATATATGTCAACCGCGCCAAATAAATTCCACAAAATACATAAAAAAAGAGATACGAAATATTTAAAATTAAATGATACAAATTCCAAACACACACCAAAAATTAGGTAAATAAAATGTTATAAATTTTGCGAAAGAATAATAAAGTGAGAAAATGTTGCTGTTTGATTGTCTTGATTACAGTCATCAGCGGCAGGCAGCAGCAGACACAAGCTGATTACACCATATACAAATATATATATATGTATATATATATATATACGTGTAGCGAGTGTGTTAGCTATAGTTATAGATATAGATACAGCGATATGGACATTATACAATACCAGGAGAATGCCGCCTCCTGGCATGGGGCCAATAAATTAGGCTGAGCAAATGAAAATGAACAATGAAACCTAACAAAAACCAAAAAAAAAACGAGAAAACCACACTCATAAACGATATGAGATGAGATGAACAATAAAGGTTGATCTGTGGACTAGGTGTTGCACTATATAAAAAGTATCGTAGAAAAATCCAAATATATATCCCGACACATTTATGGACAATCAATTTGAAAAAAGATAATCACTTTGCACAACAACAATGTTTCAATGTTTCTTTCTAATTTATTGGTTTCGTGTGCCTTTCGATGTACTGCCACCTTATCCATGGGATATAGTGCACGGTTCGGGGGATCGTAAATAAAACCCGATTCAAGTGTCCCGTCGCGTCTGGCTATCGTCGATTATCAGCTATCAGTTTTCGATTTTTCAGTTTAACGCTTAACGCGTTCCCATTAAATGGGATTTTATTGTTACGGCTATAAAGCATATTTTATGTGGGTCATATATAATTTGCAGTGATGGATTGGGATTTTGACATAATCAGAGAAGTAATATATAGAGGTTTGTGGAGAGAAAATAATCTCTATTAATCCACCAAGTGCGTTAGTTATTGAAACCAGATAGTATAACTATAAACTTTATTTAAATATTTTCCCCTGTTTTTAATTTGTTGAATATGAGGCATATAATTTTTTAAATGTCCAATTTAATGAGAAATATATAATCACATAAATATATTTTCTATGGCAAACTCCTCTTCATTTCCACTTGAATATATATTTTTATGGATTGGGATTTATGTTATAAAAAAAAAATTAATTTATGGATGATTATGTCGAGGTATTAAATTATATTAATTATTATTAATAAATACCCATCCCTGTTTTAAATTTACGGAATATGACGCATATAATTAATTAAATGCGTCATTTTAATGGGAAATATATACTCATTTAAATAAATTTTCTATGGTAAACCCCTCGGAATACCCATTTAATGATATATTTCTATGGATTGGGATTTTTATGTAATCAGAGAACTAATTTATGGAGGTTTAATTCAATAATTAAATAACCTTCAGAAATGTATAACATTGAATAAGTATAAAGCATATGATTAATTAAATGTGTCATTTATCTGACTAAAATGAACTCATCTAAATATATTTTCTATGGCAAGCCCCTTGTAATTTCCACTTGATGATATATTTCAATATCGCTTTGTTAATTTCTTGGAGAAACACGGCTTTAGTTCATCGGAATGACACTTGGTTTTTTTTACATCATCTTTGAGCTTGACTTACATTGTTCCTATAATAGTTGCTGTCAGTTTTGACTCCTCGATATATACATATATGTATATATATACATAAAAAATAGTAATATTTGCCCAGTCAGACCCGATGCTTATCTCATTGTGTGCTCTCGACGTTGCCGGGGGAGTTCAGTCCGACTTGATGACTACTTTGTCTATTTAGCCTATCCGCCAGATTAAAGTGTCACGAGTCTCCTCCACCATGCTCCCCCCCTCCCATTTTCTCTCATCTCTGTGGACCCCTCATCTCCAATTTGTGTTTATTAGATGCACACGACGGAGAGCGAGGCTTGAGCTATGATATACCTGGGTGGGTCAGGTGGAAGTAAGAGGAGTGAGTTCCATATGGATGCACTTGGAAAAAATATGGAATATATTTAAGGCATATTTAAAAGCTTTTTGGTTAGTATTTTAAAGGTGTGTCCTTTAATAGGAATTTCTGAAAATTCATACGTTATACGGATTAAAATATTGTAAAAGGTGCTGGAAAAATGTTTTGTTATTTATTTTAAATTTCCAAAACAATTAGTTTCTCAATAAAAAACTTCAAGAAAACGTTTTTACAATTAAAGAGAATTTATCTGTTTTTGAGGCATCTTTATAAAGCGAATTTGAAATATATAATGTACTAAAAAGTAATTTATACATAATAGAACAAGAAAGGAAGGGAAGTCGAAGTCGAGTATACCCTTTAAGCTTAAAATTGCATCAGGGAGCCAAACCTAAATCATTCACAAATAAGCCAAAAATTCATTAATTTCAATTCCGAAAGTTTTTCTGTGTAATTTTTTATAAGCTTAACAAATCTGCGTACTTAATTTAAAAATGACAAAAATTAAAATTTTGTTGGATTTTTGAAAATTTTAACGATGTAACCCCTTATAAAATTTTGAAAAAATCGATAAATTTTTTTTTTCTTCCCGACATGGCTAGATCGACTCGGCTGATCTTGTTCATCAAGAATATATATGGTTTATAGGGTCGGAAATGGCTAATTCACTGCGTTTGCAAACTTTGAACTAAAATGATAATACCCTGTAGTACCTTGTATAAAAAGAGATGTTCTGAGGAATTTCTGATATATTTCTGATACTTAATATTGTATTGCATACTTCTAGGCAAAATTTTGAAAGATTTGAAATATACATGATCTCAAATGTATCTCAGAATTCAGTGCCTTAATAAAAGGATTTAAGAAAACGATTTTACAATGATTTTACAAAGCCCTCTTTAAATATAAAATTGTAATGAAAATGTTCTTAATTAAATGAACAAATATAATAATATAATATATTCTGAGAGAGATGTGAGTTAATATTCGAGCTGTGTATGGCCCAGGTGGGACAAGTTGAGATATGGATGTCTTGGGTCACAGCTGGCGGACTAATCCGTATGTATGGACGCGACTCTCGGCACTTGAGAGCGGCGGGGCGTGCTCAACTATTTCGCTGCTGTTTCCTTACGCCCCAAAAAAGCCCCCTCTTTTGCCCCTGTGTCTGTGAAGTACTAACGCTACACCCCTGGCACACACATGCTTTTTATTCAATTAACACGGCGAGAAGAGGCGGACTGAGAGACATGCATTAATTTAAGCCAACAACAGCAGCAACAAAACGAGTCGAGGCAGCTGCCAAAAAAATTGACTTAATTTGTTAGGCAAACAATGGGCGAGAGAGGGAAGAAAAACACATCACGAGCGGACCGAGAAAAGGGGTTAAGCGGAGGGGTGGCTGGGCGGGGAGGGGAGGGTAGGGTTCTAATCAAATAGCAATCGACATATTCCGTTAATTAGTTGAGCAAATAAGAAGAAACTTTTACTTTTTTTCTGCCCCTCTTGCCAAGCGAAATAATCATGTAAATTGCCATGCTTTAAAACCTTGATGTCCGGCACTTGAGAGTGAAAAAAATTAAATAAAATGGATGAAAGGAAAGCGAAAAAGCTAGAAGGTACAGGCTGAACACTTGAAGAACCCTAAAAAAAATATATATATAAAAAAAAATCTTATAAAATACATTTCGATTCTGACACAATTTTTTAGGGATTTTCATAAAGGCACTTATTGATTTATTTTTAGGGAAGTACATTTTTATAAGCCCTTGCAGTTTTCAATTGCATGATAGGATCGAATCGGAAATCGATCATAAGTAAGCTTAAAATATTTCCATTTTTTAATTGATATTTATAGATACTTTTATATGACAATTTTTTTTTGACAAATCAAAGTTTAAGAAACTCACAGCTAAGCCAAAAAACCATTAATTTCAATTCGGAAAGCTATTCTATGCTAGTTTTTATTAGCAAAATCAATTTAAAATTACACAAAAATAAAATTTCCCCGAATTTTTGAAAATTTTAACGATGTAACCCCTTATATATTTTTTTTTTAATTTATAAAAAATTGTTTTCTGCCAAAGATGGCTAGGTCTACTCGGCTGTTGATGCTGATCAAGAATATATATGATTTATAGGGTCGGAATTGATTCTTTCACACCGTTACAAGCTTCTGACTAATATTATAATACCCTGCAGGGGTATACAAATACCTAAATTAATGCTACTCATTAAATGTTTGATATTCACATTTATTTAATATTAATTGGAAGACAAACTTGAATTAGCTATTTTTCATAGACTTTAATATATATTTTTGAAAGATATCTTTAAACGAAAATTGCTTTTCACTGAGATACTCTGCTTTAAAATATACTCCCAGTAAATTTTAGGCTATTTTTTTCGAAAAACCCTCATTTAAAAAATTAGAAAAAATATAGTTAAAGCTCAAGGACACTTGCAAGGAGACTGCCAGAAGCCCGGAGATTGACCAAGTGTCAGTCTTTAGATACACTGGCAAGGCAAAGTTCTGCTGCTACCCTTAGCCACTGTACGAGAGAATATCAAAAAGTGAGATGCAAACGCATTCGGCAAGTGGCCACTAAAAAAAGGAAGACGAAAATTCCAATTGAAAGAGCTGCGCAGAACAAAAAACACAAAAATAAGACTGAAAGAAAATTTGCATAAGAGACTGTGAAACGGTTTGCATTTGATGAAAGTCGATTCATGGCTGGCCACGAGGGAGCGGAAATGGGGCTTTCGGCGAGTGAGTAGTGTACATGGCCCACTCAATTCATTGAAAGACAAAAACCATAAAAAAAGGAAACGCTGCAAAACAGAAAACACTTAAAGTACGACAATGTGGGACCCAGAGCGAAGAGTATAAAAAATGGGGTGGAAAAACAAAAAGGAAACTAAGAGTATGAAAATGAAAATGCCACCCAGTCAGTCGGTGGCTCAGCGTTCCCCGCATTTCCATCAGTCTGGTGTCGCTTCATGGTTTGCTTCATTAAAATTTGGTTTTCATTTCAATTAAGTTGCGGTTTGGTTGGCCGGAAAATGCCAGGGAAAATCAAAGAAAATTGTTTGGCTTGCGCAGGCAAGTAAAAAGAACGGGGGAAAATGCCAATGGCGGTTGGTAGGGAAAATTAAACTGCACCTCTAGGAAATCTGTCAGGATTCTTTGTACCAAATTTAATAAGCAATTCAGCAAGCAAAATAAATCAACCGTCAAAGAGGGACATGGCGGAAATAAAATCACAAATTTCAACTAATTTTCCACCCAATTAATTTCTAGTTAGCTAATTCATTCAAAGATTTCTAGCGGCCACCAAGAAAGTGTATGTATTTGGGGAAAAGCACACATTTCCCGCGGGTGGACGCCCACTCAAAGTAAATACAATACACCTGCCTCGCAGTTAGCGAAAACAAAACTAAACACTGAAAACTTTAAAGGGAGGCGGCAGATGGAAAAGGGGAGGGGTTGGTTTTCTATCTATCTATCTGATGGATGTGAACGACGAATATGTTTTTAGAACATTTTCGCCAACAAAAATGCCTGCCTTGCCTTGTGGGAGATGGAATAGAAAATTCAGTTTAGCCTTTGATCAGAGATGAAATTGCATTTGTGTGGCTGGTTCGAGGCGGAATTATTACTATGAAATGTTGCAGGCGGCGAACGAGGCGTATGAGTTATATGCATTCTTCTAATCATCTGCCAAACGGCAAATGAATGGTACCGCACGAAACGGAATGTAAAATGCGAAAAAAAATATGTTTGCACACTTAATGAGCCAATAAAAGTGCGCTGGCTACACCTAAATCAATAAAAGCATTATATTATTCAACCTTTTCACATATTTTTCACCATTATTTTTCATTTTTACTCGCCGCCGCTCTTAAATGGTTTCTACTCGCCTGCTAATTACCTGGAAGAGTGTCAAACGAAACGTGCAATAAACATGAAATGAAAGTGTATGTCTAGAAGCTGTGTTGGCATTTTTGGCAGTTGCATTTAATATTTATATTGATTGCCACTTGTGCCTTTGAAACATGCTCTCATCTGCGACGTTTTTCCCTTTTCGAACACAAACATTTTCGTGTTTTTCGTTGATTAGCCCTAGTCTCTATTTTCTTCTATTTCCCTTCCGAGCGAACAATTCAGGGAATTTAATTGTGAATTCAATTGCAAAATGCCTTTAATGTTTGGCTTTCCTCTTAATTATTCAATTCTTTCATTCGACTTTAATTACCAAAACGTGTACGTGGCCAAAGCATTTTATTCGGTCTGTGAACTCTTACACACATCATCTTGTAATGTTAAATGGATCTTAATTAAAATTATTTCTCTTTGCTTGTTTTCTTTGCAGGTGAGTTAACTCCAAGATTTTTATGCTTTCGAAATAATGATAAATTGGTGAGTATATTTAAGATGATTATTTAAGGGGAAGAATCCCAACTATCTCTGAAGTCCTTGAAAATGTCTGATTATTTTTTAAACGTTTGCTTAAAAGATCTTCTCAAATGCCGCCCATTTAAATTCCTCCCCCCGCGTTTCCACTTTCGACTTTATATGCTAAGCGATGGCTTAGTTAATTAACACTCGTCGGCAATTACAAAAAAAAAAGGAATAAATAAAAAAAAAAAATAGCAGCAGAGGCAACAATAAAGAGCTCAATTAACGCCACTCACAGCTCAGGGGCCAAAATCGAGGGCCATTCAGGGGTTAAGGAAAAGCGGGGAAAATGTGCATGCAGCGGCAACAAAAATGTTACTAGTTCGAAGTAGTTTTCATGTGAACGACAATTTGAAAACCCGGTTACATCATTTCTGACAACAAAGGGTTAATTTCCATTACGAGCTTATTGAGAGCGAAACGCGGGAAGCTGTCATTGAGTGAGTTCTTTCCTTCTTACACAAAAAACACAATATTTGACAGCAAAAATCCCCATAATGTATATATTTAAATTAGAAAACCATATTTTTAGTTGTTGGGCGTAAATTGAGTAAAGGCGCAACACGCGTGTAGAATGCCTTTGATTTTATTTTGAGTTTAGAGCAATGCTTTACACATTTAGAACTGTCAGAAGACAAAGTGTCTAGAAATTCTTTCGGACGCAAAAAACTACATGAAATGGAAACTGAGTCAAAGTGTGTATATGCACGGATATGTGGGTGTATCTTTGGACTAAAACGCTTAGTTGTTTAAATTATTGAATCTTGGACATTGTGGCAGCTGCTTCGTTTTTAGCTGCCGACAGAAAACCAAAATTTCCAAATTCCAAAATGAATTTGTAATTTTCTATGGCGCCCTCTGTCGTCACCTAGCGGAAGCTACCAACCATTGACATTTTCTGAATGAAACAAAGTTATAAATAAACAACAAAAAGGGGGATAATGCGGCGACAAAAAACCATTTTAATTCTTGCCTATCGAAAATTAGTTCACACTCTAATTTCTGAGGCTTTGTTGGCATTTTATTTCGGGGTTGACCGTGTGCAGAAGCGGCTAATTACGCTTGTTTCAAAAGTAATTGATGCCATTACCAGAGTTATCAGAGAATGAAATATAGAAATATAATTAGAGCGCTTCATTGTTAATTTTTTATAGGTAAGGAAGGTACTTTAGCTCTTTGCAATTTATTAGTATTATAATTTTAGACTGAAATAAAAAATGATAATAGAAAAATTCATAGAAAAATGTTTTGTTCATTAAACTAAAATACAAATGTACAAGTTTTAAGTTTTTTTTTTAATTATCCACTAATTTAAGGAGTAATATGTATAAAAACTTGAATCTACCATGACGGAGTGCGTGAGACAATGTGGCTAGACGAAGGTTTCTAGAAACATTTTTTGGCAACACTCATTTGTACGAGGAATTCATTAATGTTGCACAGTTTAATTAAGCGCAACCTTTTTAATAATTTTTTATGTATCTTTCTTTTATTTCACCTTTATATCATTTATTATTTGCTTATTTATCCTTTAATTTATGGAGTTAAGAGTATAACAAATTAATTCTAACGTGACGGAATGTACGAGAAAATGTTGTTAGGCAAAGGTTGCTGGAAACATGTTGTGGCAACACTCATTTGTACATGCAACACATTAATGTTGCTCAGCTAATTTAAAAGAAGTAGCTTGGCTATTTGATACCTCCAATAATAGCTCTTATAATAATTTAATTAAATAATTTTAAAATGTTTTTATGATACCCTTGCAACCTGTAGGTAACGAATTTATACATATGTATATGAAATGCTAGATACAATATTTAAAAAAAAACTATTTTGTATTAAAAAGGCATTTTTATTTCAATTTAAAACAGGTTTCTCTTGTATTAATATTTATAAATTGGGAAAATATATACTTATTATACCTATATAATTTATTATAAAAAACATAGAAAATATAAAAGCTTTTTTTGTTGACAAAATCTCACTTATCAAACCACTGTGCTAGGAAAAGCTCTTGTATAGACAGCGCCCGCTGGTGGATGTTTTTCGAAAACTTGAAAAACTTGCGGGAAAAGCTTAATTCTGCGCTCTCTCTTTACAGCTTTGTCTGTTTTAATTCTCTCAACATTTCGCTGTTTTGTTGTTATTTTTTCCAGTTTTGTTGCTGCAGGCAACTTGTCTGGCATACAAAACCTCCCCCTGAAAAACCACCCGCCCCGCCCTCCCTTAGATACCCAGCTGGCCCCAGACTATTCAAACATCTGAACTCATCATCATCATCATCATCAGCGGGGGGAGAAAACACGTGCAGAGAGCGGCGAAAGCCCCCTGTTTTCCACTCCCCCCCCACTGGATATTGCTCATACGCAGCGTTGTCAATTAATTAGAATTTTCTGCTGCTGCCTTACGCCTACGACAACGAATTGAATTGAATTGAAATCAAATTCCTCGAGTTTTCTTCGTTTGTTGTTTTGTTTTCATTTCTCCCATTTCTTTGTCTTTCCCTTTTTGCCCTGGTTTTTCTTTATTTTTTGTTTTCTTTTGCTTTGGTCGTCACATGTTTGGCCAGGCGACGTCTCGAATTTCCCGTCCAAAGTGCTAGGTGATAAGGCCCTTGAGGGGGTTTTCCCCCTCCCCCTGGCGACGCTGCAAATTACGTAAATTAATTTCCGATCGGCGAACCTTAACACTGCCTCTGCTGTCTCTGATATCGAATTCAAGTTTATTATTTTCGGTTTTTGTGTGTGGTCAGCGGTTGGCTAAAACAAAAACCTGTTGGCCAAGTAGGTGCTAGTAGTTGGGCCTCTGATAAGCCGCCCGCTATATATATTTTTTTTATATTTCCCGCTAACTTGTTCTATTGGGCCATAAAAATTGGCGCATGTTGGCCGATATGCAGGAATGCGGAGCGACTGAATGAAAGTATTATTGGGAAATTACTTTTAAGATTATTAATAAAAAAAATAATAGAGGGTTAGATCTTGGAGTGCTTATTAGAAGTCCTGATAAAGGATTTACTATTAATTGTAGTTCAGATAATTTATAACTTGCTTTAAAATTTTTATTTTGATAAAATTAGCAATAATCAATACTCAATCATATATTTATATTTTTGTATCTAAAGTCTGCCATTTAAAACGTTAGTTAATTTGTTAATACTATATTGTTATACCCTTGGAGGGTTTTATAATTTTAGTCCGAAGACTGCAAAGCAGAGAAGGATTCAATTCCGACCCTATAAATCAGATATATTCCTGATCAGCATCAGCAGTCAAGCCAATCTAGCCATGTCAGGTTTAAAAATAAATTTTCAATTTTCATTTTCAAAATTAAAAAATTTTATAAGGGGTTACATCGTTAAAATTGTCATATTTTGGACAACAAATTTTAATTTTAAAAATTATAAATTATTTATGGAGATTCGTTAATCTGATTAAAACTAGCACAAACGAGTTTCGAATTGAAATTAAAGCATTTATGGCTTAGTTATGATTGATTGAAACTGCAAACTTTGGTTTTTTTATAAAACCTAATACCATATTTATTTACTCATTAATCAATTGCTTAATAATCAAGTCTAAATAAATTATTGGATTAAAATTAATATAATTCATAATCTCTCTTGAAAACTTTTAAATAAAATTGTGTTTTAACTATAGAAATACTTAAATTACTTTGCAAATAGCTAAGTTTTCACTTGTTAATTAACAGTTTAGCAATCTGCTTGTGCTTAAATAAAACTATTACCATTACCTTAAACATCAATCACGAAAACAGTTTTATTACAAGTCATTTTTATATTCTGTACAACTTTTTGCACACACACTCTATTAATGACTTTTCCGCTTTTCATATTCAGTGAATACTTATTAATGGTGACAGCTATCAACTGCCAATAGAAAACCCTTTGTTCCCTGTGTTCCAATAGCACAAATTCGCCATCACTCACCCTGGCAGACAATTAAAAATGATTGAGAGAAACTAAGATTAGCGCAGTGCTAGTTAGTATCTTGTTCCGATTTAGTCTAACAACCATATTAAGCCCTTATACTAGATTTTAGCTGGTTTATCTAGGTCAGCTGGCTGGGAGAGGGCCTTTTTAATAAGCCAGTTGCGGTGTCGTTAAAAAATTCGTTTAAACATTTCAGCATTTCTAAATAATTATTTAGCAAAATGTTAATTTACGACCTGCTGCACTAAACACGTGTATAATGACTCGAACGTCGCCGTACCAGAACCATTTACCGGGCCACAGTATTACAGAACTATATATGTACTCGACGTACTATAAGTAGTATATATATTTTCCTATATATTATATAGCAGCCAACAGAACCCTGGACGGTTTCAGTGTAAGCAAGCAAATCGCAGAGTGTTTAATTAAGGTTTGATTTGTGGTGCTTTCTAAGTGCTTCAAATTTGCGGCGACATTTCATTGAAATATTACGGAAAGTTTTTCACAGAATGTTCATTGTGGGAGAAAAGTAATAAAATACTAAGGAATTTAGCAAGAAAGTATTCATTAATTAATTCAAAGTATTAACTAAAATATATCAAAATAAAATAGAACATTACCTAAGGTTTTTGAATATGAGTGCGTGTAATATAAATATTAGATTGGATTATGCACAAAAATGCATCTAAATATTGAAATATTATATCTTTTACCTATAATTTAAGGATTTGTTTAAATCTTTTATGTTCTTCTTCATTTTTAGTATTTCATTTACATATTATATAGCATTTTACATGCATATATAACTTTGTATAATTTTTTTTAATGGTTATGCGTTCTATATATTTATTTTTCAATTGAGCTTCTATTTTTCCTACTTTTTTTTTATCAAAATTAAGATTCTAAAAAGCCTTTTTTAATACAGAACATTTTGAAATACATATAAAATCTAAAAAAGTTAATATTTAACTAATTTTTCCAATTTTATATAATTATTTTGCAAAATGTTTAACCTTGCATTAATTTGTTTACTTTCTGTTTCTTTTTTTTCCGCCCCTGCTTCCGATATTTACACTGCACAATTTACTTTATTTTTATTTCTAAGCACTCTGCTTTTCCTGTGTTTTTCTTTTTATTGTTGTTCTGCAGATGCACTGAGGGGTGTGTGTGTGTGTGTGTGAGTCATTGATTCGATGAGCGAGTGTGTGTGTTGCTTTAAATTGCTATTTATAAACCCAAGCAACAGCTTCGTCTTCTTCGTTCTCATTCTCAGTCTCAATTGGGTTTGTTTTTAGTGTTTTCACTTGCTCTCTTTTTACCGCTCTCCCGTTCTGTCTCTCTCTCTCCCGCTCATTCATCCGTTTGCAATGTGTGTGAGTGTGAGTGTGTGTGAACACTCACACTAGTGCACGGGGGCCGGCGCACGTGGTAGCGAAACGTGATAACGCAAAATACAACAACTGGCAACAAAACAAACAGAAAACCTGACAACGTCAGGCGTCGCTGCTGCCGCTGGCTTCGCTGTCGCTAAACGACGCCGGCAGAGCGCCAGCCGAGCGCTGCAATTGTTGGATTTTTGCGATTGGTTCCCTAGAATTTGATGGCTCGGCATATAAGCCCGGCCAATGGCGCTTGTCGGCCGCACATCCTTCTGCCATTGGCAGGGGCCGAAGCTGCAGCCGAAGCTGGAGGCGAAGTTCGTGCCGCTCTTCGGCTCACGAAGCTGCGTCCCGCTGACTTGTTGCTTTTTTGGCGCTTTCAGAAATAGCCAACTCACACGGCGCCACGGGGCGTATACTCGATATGCGAATGCAGGGCCATGTCTCGCCTGGGAAAACAGGTGACCGGCCCAGCTGCATGCTTTTGCAGATGTTGCACCCGGTTTCGCAGGGGCTTTCTCACACCGGAAAAATAAATGTAAAAGAGTGGGCAAAGAAGAAAGGTTCGGAAAATGTATAGGGATATTCTTGGGATTTAATTTGAATTGTTTTAACAATAGAAATACATATTTTAAATTGATTTCCAGGTGTTTCTGTATAATGCGAAAGCAAATATTTGAAAAGAGGAAATTTTGAAATCTATAAAAATATAGACGAAGATTATATATTTTATATTCTACTATTAAAATTATTTTCTGAGGCTTGCGGAAATAACTATAAATTTCTTATTTAATTTGTATCTTTTAGTATTTCATATATAAGAATTTTTATATTCATATTGTATGAAAAAATTTACTTTTCAAGCAAAATATTCTTATATTCTTATTTATTAAATATCAATGATAAATATAAGAAATTAAATATATTTTTCAGACTCGAAAAAACAAATCAAAATAAATATATATAAAGAAAAAAAGAATTTTAAAAATAATAACATAATATAATAAATAATAATTCAATTTATATTCCTAAAAAGGTTTATAAAATTTGTTAACGTATGACAAATTTTAAAACAATTAAAAATGTTTGTAGTAAACTTACAATCATTCATTATATTTATTTATTATTTTTATTTATTTATCTCACAAAAGTTAGACTCTGATTAAAAAGAAAACCGATTCAGAATGAGCTCCGTCATATTTTTCCAAGAACATTCTATGACCTACATCAATGTTGAATGCTAATTAAGAAATATGTATAATTATTTTACGAATCTCGGTAGTAGTGGGAATTCCCTTAAAAATAAATAACCCAAGACCGTGTAACGGACCTAGGCCAACGTGAAATTTATATAAGAATTGTTCGTTAATTTTTCCCACTGAAATCGTTGGAATTATTTTCAAAATATTCTAAGAAAGCGTCGCTGCTGATACTGTGACCTATGCCAATAGTTTAGCAAATATCAAGTATACGCCCCATGGGCAGCTACTACGACTTGGGTTTTGTCGGAGGTGAAGTACCCTTCCTTCATCCCGCCAATAGATCCGCTTACTTGCCATGACGCAGCGCTAATTAGTTGGTAGCACAGATCGACGATTCTGGCCATATTACGCATACGTCACGTGTTGCAAACGCATCAGTGCCGAATATATACGGGAATCAGCCACGCACTTGGCTTAAATTGCACATATATATATATACATATGATATATAGACAGATATAGCTTGTTTAACTGTAACAAATGAGAGGCAGGCAGACAGAGCGAAGCGACTGGAAACCTTTGAGCCGTATCTGTATCGGTATCGGTATCTGTGGCTGTGGCTGTATCTGTATCTGTATCTGTATCTCTATCTGTATCTGTTTCTTTTGAGTACGCTTGCCTGCCGTTCAACGTGCAGTTCTCTCCCTCTCTCAATTAATTTTGCCAGCGTGTGTGTGAGAGTGTGCGCCCGGTGTGTGTCCACAACACGTGCTTAGAACTGCGCTAGACAGTGGGCTTTGGGTCATATTGAAATCCGCGTGACTTTGCCGCCGCAGCGCAGTTGCTGGCGCTGCCGCAGTCCCTTATTTTTTTGTAAATACACTAGTGATCAAAATAATAGTTGTACTAGCTTAAATAATAATTAATAATTTCATTTAGTATATTATTCTATAAAAGTTGTTACTTAGTAAGTGAGAAGGATTCGGAAGAAAGGCAATTAATTTATGGGATATATATCAATGAGCAAATCATCTAAAATATTTTAAAACAAATTATTTAAATTACAATTCCACAATTTATACATTTTCTGAAAGGGAATAAATGTATTTTTTTATAACAAAATATTGCAAATAAAATTTAAATAAAACTTTATAATAAATAGTTGAAAAACTAGTCTTACTTAATATAGATTTTCCAATGTTACTATTTTAGTTTTACTCTGCAACCCAAGCAATATTATTCTGAACACAGCTGTATGTAAGTGTATATAAATATTTTTTATATACAAATAATATTTTGTAGTGGCAGCGTTTGATATAAAAAAAAAATTAAACCGAAAAACAATTATTAAAGTGGGAGAGGGAGCGCTGTTTTTTTGGACCGCCGCCCTTTACGTAAGGCGACTTACTTGCAGAAAATTGCAATTTTAGCAGGCCGAAAGCAGCGGCGACGCCGACGCCGGCAGAGCGGCGACTGCGGGCGGGCAGCGACGGCGACTGAGGCAGCGGAAAACCAGAGACACTGAGACTGAGGAAACTTTGCTCGCCCGGCATTCTGTCGCATCGCGTTCTCATGTGAAAATCGTCGCTGCGCGTTTCGTTCCGAGTACCTCACTCTCGAGCGGGAAAACCCAAGCCAACAAAATATATATTTAGCAAAAGAAGCAAAATTAAAACAAATAAATAATTTATTAAATTAATTCAAGTTGAGTTCCCAGAAAGGCGAAAAAGTTCTCGAGGAATTTTCAACCGAATTATATATTATATTTTTTATTCCCACACCAGTTTCAAGTGCAACAATTGTGAAATCAATCCAGTGTCAGTGTCGGTGTGTGTGCGTCCCATCGAATCGTATATTAAAAAGTTACAATAAAAAGATCAGAGAGAGAGAGAGAGAGAGATAGAACCAGCAGAGAGAAAGAGAAAGAGCGAGAGCCGGAGATCTCTCAGATATTCTCTGTCCAGCGGCGCCAAAGTTACGGATCCAATTTCAAACAGTTTAATTTAATTTTACTTTTACAACTACAAGAAACAACAAAACCCAGAAAGCAAAAAATCAACCGAAACAACAAAACCCAAAGCAAAAAACGATCTCATTTTTAAGCAGCAACAAATTCTGAGAATAAGAAAAGGTATTCACCAAAAAAGGCTGAGAGAAGGAAACGAATTACAATTCAATTGATTTGGCAAATAATAATGTATTTGTTTAGATATGATAACTCTTCAAAATTTCCATCCTGCAATTTCCACGGAATTTAATCAATTGCTAGAACAAACACGTAAAGCCTTTGTACCGATTATAGACTCGATTTCTATACAAAGAACGTCACAAAAATCTTATTATTAAAATTAATTGAACTAAGAAGAAAGCGCAAGACTATACAACTATACAATGCCTTTTCTTATTCCTAATCTTCATGATCATCAATTAAAAATAATGGAAACTAAATAGAAATCATACAAAAATAGACGCAAACAAAGTGCATTTCACGACCATGGAAAAACAAGCGCCGACTAACAACACACACTCACTCACACACCTAATTATCTATATCACCGTCATTAACACAATCAGTATCAGTCACTATCAATAATCTATAGACCAGCACTCATCGATCACTTCCCTAAACTGAATCACTCTCAACATTCCCCACGATCGCCACTTCATTAGAAACCACCAATATTGGCTATCGATTGGCTACAAACAAAAATGAAAAATCCAGAACAAATTGGAAACGAAAGAGAGGAGCACACACTAATCTGGGTTTTCAAATGAAAGCACAATCTTTTCAGATGTGGGCGATTTAGAGGGCACAAAACCCCAGCCGAGACTAGAAATTTTCCGTTGAAAACTCGACTCAAGTGAATCTGTGTTCTTCTGTGAGACAATGCGCACAACTTTCGGTCGTGGCCCAAAGTTTATTCTGCTAACAAGCAAGTTCAACCACGTGCAACACAAGGAAGTGATCACTTAGGCCCTGGCCGAAATCTAAACCAACCAAGCCCAGTGAATTAGCAAACCAGTGCAATTAGGACCCAGTCAATAAACCAGTGAACATGTCGTCGGATACGAATTCCTGCACCAGCTTCTTCAACCAGGAGCATGCCAATGCCACCCTGTCGCAGTATTTCCATCAGCTCAACTCCCAGGTGGCAGCTGCAGCGGCAACAACCAATAATAATACCAATAATAACGGCGGAGGCAGTGGCAACAACAGCAGCAGCGGCAACAGTGACAGCGGCAATGATGGCAGCATGACGGGATCGGGTTCGGGATCGGGATCGGGATCCTCGGGATCCTCGGGATCCACCATGGACAACCATCGGAGCAGTGTGAGCAGCAATGATTCGGGCAAGAGCTCGGGCGGCGGCTCTGGTGGAGGATCAGGTGTGACCAACAACAATGTGAATGCCTGGGCCTTGCAGCAGCAGCAGCAGACAGCAGCCTTGCACCACCACCAGCAGCAACAGCAGCAGCAGCAGCAGCAACACCAACAGCACTTGCAGCAGCAGCAGCAGCATGCACACCAGCAACATGTGGCTGCCGTTATGCAGCAGCAACAGCAACAGCAGCACTCACATCACGCCCAGCAGCATGCACAGCAGCAACACCATGGTCATTCACTGCATCCGCACCACACACATCAGCAGCAGCAGCAGCAGCAGCAACAACAGCAGCAGCAGCAACAGCAGCAACACCACCAGCAGCAACATCAGCAGCAACATGCACAGCAGCAGCAACAGCAGCAACACCATGCCGCCCAACTGGCCCACACACTCTCCTCAGCGGCCGCCGCCGCCGCCGCTGGCAATGGTGGCAACAACAACACCAATACACACTCCATCTTCGGCACCGGAAACTTCCACTACAAGACCAACAACTCGTGGACCCTGCCCACGTTGACGTACCAGATCTACCAGGAGAATCCCCACTACCAGCGCAACTCCTTCATGGATCCGCAGAGCAATGTGGCAGCCGCCGCTGCCGCTGCAGCAGCAGCAGCTGCTGCCTCGGCTGCCAATGCGGCGAATGGCAACCAGGGAACCAATGCTAATCCCAGTGGAAACAATAATTCGGCCGTGCCAGGACCCAATCCCGGCCAGAACAGTAGTAACAACAACAACAACAACAACAGCGGGAGCAACCAGAGCAACAACAGCAGCAGCAACAATAACAATGTGTCGTCCGTGCAACATGTGGCCAATGCCGTGGCAGCAGCCGTCATAGCCAACGAGCATCAGCACCATTTGAACAGTCTCAAGGCGCGGTTTCAGCCATCCAGCTCAGGTGAGGGGATGGGGAGAGAGTTTACGAAGGTGGGGGAATTTTCCAGAGAAAAGCCGGGTTTATATATTATTAATAAGTTTCTCAAGGAATCGAAACATTCTTGGTTTGAGAGCTATGCAATATATAAAGTATTCTGACGCAAAGGAAAATTATATATGAAATAGAAAGGAAAGGCTTATAAACAAGGGATTCGTAGAGCAAATAATAAACCAGTTGAATCATTAGTTAGGATTAGAAATTATAATCAAATATAATGATTAATATGATGACAAATATTTGTATATCATAAAACATAAAGATGATACATGTATTCCCTTTCGAATACTTGTAAAGAACTTAAAATGGAAAGTTAGTAGAAAATATCTAATTAAATTAATAGAAAGAATCTCTCTTAACATAGCAACTTTAATATTTGTTTATCCCCCCTTTGTTGACGAATTTGCAACGTAAAAGCTGAAATCGGGAGTCAGATTGACGCCACCCTTTGAATAATTGTAAACAACTGATAAAAAACTATGACTAGTTCTGTGATTTCTCGTGTGATTTCCTCTGAGCCCGTCTCTTGTATTAGAAAATTAGTATTCCGCTGTGGAGCGGCGTTGATATGGCGCCCTTAAGTGAAGTGTCTGGAAAATGTCGATCTGCTCGGAAAACCAAAACGAGCTGATATCATCGGACGTCAGCGGCCGAGAACTTTGCGCAGTTTGAGCTTGAAAAGCGAACAAAAGTCAAGAAAGCTTGCCGCGCACACGTGAGCCGGGCTACATATTATATATACACATATATATATTTATATAGGGAGTGCGAGTACACTATATATGCCTGGGGCTTACGTCGACCGTTCGAAATTGAATAGGAAACGGAATTCAAATGTATCTGCCGCATGTGTAAATGTATCTTTGCACCGCAGATCGTCAGGTCTATATACATTTATTTAAATATATATTTGTTATTTGTTTGTTTTTCGGTTCGTGTGCAGCCAACCTACCTTCCACAAGGGAAGTTTGATTTGTTTTAGCAATTTGTTTTTGATTATTGGATTGATTTTGATAGAAACAAAAGGAAAACTACGACCTAGGCCCAAATATGTTAAAATTTTAAGTATTAATAAGTACAATAATCTCAAATGACATTTTTACTTAATTGCATCAAGAAAATTCTAATTTTTCATGGCAATTTGCACTGGAAAATGATTTGATGTGCCTTGAAATTGTACATTTAATAACAATTATAAGGGCACAAGTGTGTGACATTTGGACCAAAGAGGCTTTTCAATGCTGTTGCTGAGTTTCAGTTTCGTTTTTTGGCACATCCTTTCACCCTTTTTTGATGCATTTGGCACAAATCCCTTTTGAAAAGCGCGACTCCGCCACCATTTCCGTTATTTTCTTTTCTTTTTTCGAATGAAAACTGACCTCAGAGAAAATGCATTTGGCTTGATTAGATTTCGGAATTAGGCTGATGAGATTTTTATGGCAGATGATATGTAAATGCATATGGCAAATGGGATGTGGGTGGTCTTTGATTGTTGTTTTTCGCCGTTTTTTACTGGGTGAAATTTTCGCTATTGAATATATAAACTGGAAATGACCTTTTAAAGGCAGAATGAATAATAATTTGTATGAATTTTGTTGTGTTTGTCGGTTTGTGTGTGTGTGTGGGTAGCGGGGAAAGCTAAAATGGATAAATGTCAGTTGTCGTTGTAGGTGGGCCCCCCCATTCATGGAAAATTTTCCGCCACCCTTGGACAAGCCAAAAATGTTCCTCAATTAATTCTCTCACTTGCGGTGGCTAATTTATTGAACTTGTTATGTTTTTGTATGGAAATTGCTGAAATTTATTAGGTGTTTTATTTTACTTTTAATTTTTGAAATTAAAATATATTTTAAACTAATAATAATAATATATTTCACATAATAATAAAATCTTTTTCTTTTTGTTTATTTACAGGTAAGCGTTGAATACCAAAGTTTATCAACTGCTATGGCAATTTGTTGTTAATTTCAATGTTTTTGTCTTTTGCTTAATCATTTACTGGTAAGCTTGTGCTGTTTTCCATTAACTAACATTAATCATTCAAAGGGTAAAGCTAGGCATTGTAGATTAAAAAAAAAAGGATAAATTATTAAGCAACTATAAAACAATCTATAAATATTACAATTTAGACGAATATAAATCGAAATTTTGGGTAGTATTAAGCGATAAAAGTACAAAATCTATTTTCCATTTTTTAAATTATTTTTGTATTTTCAAATATATAAAAAAGGGTATAATTCAAAACGAAGTCTAGCAATAAACAGCTGATACACACGACAAAAAATCCCATAGATATTTCTGTATATTCAAGTCCTTTTGAAGAGATATATATTATGTGTTTATACTTTTTTTGTATTTATTTACTACTCAAATTAATTAATATACATACTTTTGCCTTGTATAAAACGTATATTAATTATATTATTAAGACCAGTTTCTCTTAATTTTTTTGATTGTTTCTTAGTTAAACAAATTACTTTCTCAGGAATTTATTTACATTTGAAAAGAAATGTACAAAAAAAAATCCCCGAACTTAAGCTCTCAAGAAAGTCACTCAAAGAGGCGCGAGCCGAAAGCTTTTCTCGGCTCACTCAAAGCAACGCTGCGCTGCGCTGCGGCTGCTGCTGCCGGCGTCGACAGCGGAAAATCAGCTTCCGCATTCGAGCGCGGCAGCGGCGCAGCAGCGCGGCTCCCGCCAAGCGTGGCGGCAGCGACAAACTTTGGCAGGCTGCGCGAAAGAAAGTAAACAGGCGGAATGCGCAAAAAAAATAAGAAAAATAGCAGAGTGAGAGCGAGAGCGAGAGAGACCGAGTGGGGGCTTTCTGGCTGCTTTCGGTTTCAAGTTTGGCTCGTCGCTTCTTCTCTTTTCCTCTTCCTCTTCTGCGGGTTTCTCTGAGCCGCTGCGTCGCTGCGCCGCTGCCTTTGGCTCAGCTGCGAAGCTGTGTTGCACGACGCTGGCGACGCGCGCGTTCACTCAACGTTCGCAGTCCGGCGGCACCGGTTCGATTCCACGGGCTCTCCTCCACCAAAAAAAAAAATAAAACCCAACAAAAAAAAAAAAAAACTAATAAAAACTAAAGGCCGAAAGCACATATAAAAAAAACACAAAACACACAGAAAATATCCCCCATACGACACATGCAAGCAAAGGCCATAAAAATAATACGTATACGACGCGTGTCTTCGTCTTTAGCACCGCGCTTTCGAAACCGAATTCGAATTCGAATTCGAATTCGTGCGAACCTGTGAACTTTCGTTTCCTCTTTGCACGAAAATTCGCGGCAAAGGAAGGAGGATCGCCGCCCAGCATTTTTCCCAGGATTAAAATGTATTGTTGTGCAGTGAAAGAAATTAAATGATCTACAGAGTGAAATTCAAAGAATTTATATACAAAATTTATATACGAAATAAGAAGAGATATATATGAAACATCGAAATACAAATACATATTTATGCTGTTGAAAGCCAAGAGCATAAATCTAAAGTGTTTAAAAGTTTGCCAAATAAAAAGTAATTAAAATAAATGATCATCAAATAAATACAAGTCTTATAAAAAATTGTTTTCTAAAAATATATTTAAAAGCTGGTAAAATATTTAAACCAAAAACAAATTTAAAGAAAATAATATAGTAATTTAATTTAATACTACAAAAATCAGTATTTCAAAATAATTTATTATCTTTTTAAAATTATTTCATAAATCTTTATTACCTAAATATATTTTTGTCAAAGGTAATAGCTTTAAAAGTTATATTTGCTTTTTTTTATTAGCAAACCAAGCAATTGTTTAAAAAACCTTTCAATATTTAAGTTTTAGGATAAATAATATACAATATAATAATTGTATTTCAAGAAAATTCTTACATTGAATGTGAAGAAATGCTCTTTTGAGGTCTCAAATATTTTCACCGGCTTTTAAATAAATGCAATCAATATTTTAAATTTTTTACACACATACCAAGCCATTGAATCATTATAAAAAAATATAAATAAAGAACAAATACTATAATAATAAGAAGAAAAACGCAAAGACAGAAACAGCAACACCCAAGCGACGATCAGTTTGACAAATAGCAAAAACGCATAGCAAAAAACATTTCGCTTAGTGCTTTGTTGCTGCTTGCTGTTGTTGTTGTTGCCGCCTCAAGGTCAAACTTTTCTCATTCAAAAGCGGCGGCGGGGGGCGAGAGCCGAACCCCTAACAAAACGGCCCAGCCCCACACAGCGAGAAAAATAAAACAACGCTCAGTACGCGGAATAGTTGACAACGAAATATAGCAGCGGCAGCAAGCAACAACACACAGCGTAATAATAGAAAAAGCAAACAAAATAAACAATAGAAAAATTGCGAATGCGAAAAAAGCGACACAAACTTAAATAAAAACTGAGCCAAAGCCCTCGCAATATTCTCTACAGAGTGCATGAGTGTCTGTGCGGGTTAGCGAGAGCTTAATGTTGCTGCCGTGATCGCCACGAGCAATTAGAATTGCTGCGGGAGCAGCAGCAGCAACAGCAGCAACAACACAGCGGCGCGTGCGATAAAAAGCTTTTTCCCATTTCCATTTCCATTTCCACTTCCAATTTCAATTTCAATTTGTTGTTAATTAAGTTAGCAAGCAGCAGCGGCAGCAGCAACATGCAATAAAACACCACAAGTTGAGCCAGGGGAATCGTAACCAATTGTGATCTCAGCAATGAGAATGGACTATCAAATGCCACCGCCAGCTTTGGCGCTTCAGCAACAGCAGCAGCAGCAGCAGCACCTGGGCCTGCAACATCAGCAAAATCAGCTGCAACTGCTGCAGAATGTGCAGCAGCAGCAGCAGCAGCAGCAGCAACACCAGCAGCAGCAGCAATTGCTGGGCCAACAATTGCCACCTCTTAGCAGCGTGCCACTGCAAGTGGTAAACAATCTGCCGCATTTGCTGGGTGGCAACAACAGCAACAACTCCACCAACAACACCAACAATCCGAATCTCAACTGCAACAACAACAATCTGCTACGCAACTCCATGCAACACCAGCAGCAGCAGCAGCAACAGCAGCAGCAACAACAGCAGCAGCAACTGCTCAACAGCCTGAGCAACAATGGCAACAATAATGTTGCCAATGGCAACTTGCCACCGCCAACGCAATTGTTGCAGCATCATCTGCAACATTTGGCGCATGTGAATGTGAATGCAGCAGCGGCAGTGGTTGCTGTGGCAGCCAACAACCTGCAACAGCAGCAGCAACTTGCCACCGGCAACAACAACAACAGCAACACCAGTCCCGGCAGCAACAACAATAACAATAACAACAACATACTCAATCACAACAATCTCAATATCATTATCAATAACCATAATAATAGTAACAATAATAATAACAACAATCCAGCAACACCAAATGCAAATCTCGCGGCTAGCAACAATGCCACGCCCACGGTTAATACCGCCGTTGCGGTGGCGCAACAGCAGCAGGCGCACGAGAATAGTTTGGTCAATAGTTTAGTGGGTGTCATTAATGGCACCACCAATGCAACAACCAACAACAACAACAACAACAACAACAATAATAGCAACAATAATAATAATAATAACAACAGCAATACCAACAATAATAATAATAATAATACAAGCAACAATAATGGAGTTGGCGACGACAACAATCGATGGACACAGTTCCAGGTGCAACAATTGTGGAAGCAACACGCCAACTACTTGAACGGTATGCGATCTCAGCAATTAATACGCTAAGGGATGAGTTGTAATTACAAACAATTGTTTGGGAAATTAATTAGGAGCTAGTTTCAACTAGTAATTTAAAGTGTATAACTATATATATTTATTGGGTTTAATCTTGAAGGAAAACATCATTAGAAGGTTCCTATTATGAAGCCTTCTTTTTGAAATTTCCTCTGGCCATTTTCCACATGTATAACTATTTCTT
The DNA here is from genome assembly GCA_035046265.1 of Drosophila bunnanda. NCBI lineage: Eukaryota > Metazoa > Arthropoda > Insecta > Diptera > Drosophilidae > Drosophila > Drosophila bunnanda. The sequence goes on from JAWNOB010000075.1 coordinate 16,118,555, forward strand.
TATTGGGTTTAATCTTGAAGGAAAATAAAATTAGAAGGTTCCCATTATGAAGCCTTCTTTGGGAAGATTCCCCGTGCTATTTTGCACATGTCAGCTAATATGTTAGCTCTTGACCTTCGCTGGCTAAGTTTATTTCCTTGTCCACAAATTGATTGTATGCCTGGCTAAATTTTGCTCACACCTCCGGCACACACACACACACCCCCAGAGATCCCCCCCGCCGGAAACCGACGACCCTGATGCAGTGTCAAAGTCAGCTTACATCGATTGGCGAGGGGCACACATGTGGCAGTGGCGATTTATTTAGGGGTTCCTCTAATTGAGGAGACAACGTGGGCTCTCTTATGACAACTGCCGAGGGGTGGCTTGGGGCTGGAGATTGCGGTGGATTGTGGATTTGTTTTGACATTTCCGCGTGGGGTAGGTTAGTCAAAAGTCGAGTAACTCAACTTTCAAACCTTTCGGACGCCGTTTCACAATCACTTTTGCTTTCGACTTTAGGCCATGCTCTCGGCAAGGGCCAAGACACAAGGCAACAACTTGTTGAACGCGACATTTCCAGACAACTTTCGTTTCTGACTTTTGGGTGCTTTCCATATATATATTCCAGGCAATGTTGTTTTATTTTTATTATTATGTATTTAAAAGCCGCTTGGCCCGGCCTTTTGGCTTTTTTGTTTTTTCTCTTCTTTCGACTTTGGCCTTTTGTTGTTATCACCCAAAGTTGATCTGCCAAAAAAAGCGGCAACAAAAGGGCAATTTTTGTGTGTTTTCTGTTTGACATTGCGCGGCATAATTTATATTTTTGTCCCAACAAACAATATTAAATTCGTAAGCGGCTCTTAAATGCGTTTTTACTTTCATAGAGGCAACGCCGACGCCAGCAGCAGCAGCAACAACAGCAACATTAACAACAGCGGCAACAGCAGCAGCAACATCGCCGTCGTCAGCTGCTCTGCCGGCTTAGCAACATCACCGAAAAATTAACTTTCACTTTTTCGGCAGTTTTTAAATTCATTTCTTTCTTTGCTTTTTTTTGTAAGTTTTTTGTTGGGTTTTTTGATATTTTTGTTGCTGTTACTGTGGCTTTTGATGTTGACTTTGTTGGCTCTTCTTGAAAATAAAACTGAAAGAAACCAATGTTGAAGGGTTCCAGTTCAGCTTAAAAGAGTGGGAAATAAATATAATTTTATCTTAATCAAAAAAAAAAGAAAAATGTACAATTTCAAAAGTTGCCAAAAATTAAAAAAAATGGTAACGGGGATTTCTGTTAAATATTTTAAATAATTGGGAATTTAATGATGATTTATGTGCTTGAAGAGTTTCATCTTCTATGGGAAAACTGTATTATATTATAAATATTCGAAAGAATTCTCAAAAGTAATACATTTCCAGCACGTTTTCCTATATTTCTTGATGCCATTTAGTCACATCTTCTTCAGCAGCCTTCGGCTTCGGCTTCAGCTATTTCTATCAGAGGAATTGCCAATGAACACCACAAAACTCGCCTCGAATTTCAATTCGTTTGCCTTAATCTGACAATTCATGACTTCCTTTCGTTTGGATTATCTCCCGGGGAGGGGGAGGGAAGCTTTTCCGCACACATTAATGTGGCTAAATGTGCGGCGAGACATGCCAAAAGGCAAAACGCTTCGATGGGGACTAGAAAACCCCCGAGGCGTCGTCGTCCGTCACACACTCACCCAGATAGGCGGCCTGCCAAAATGCAACGTATTACAGTTATTTCAATCAAAACGCCGCGGCTACTCGTCTTGGCCAAAACGCAAGATTGCTGCCAATTGGCGGAATATATTGTTGTTTGGCCCACAGTCATTGCGGTGGCTAAGGCGGCGGCGGCGGGGCATGTTGCGCAATCGAGCGGCGGTACGGCGGTACAACGGTAAAACGTGCGAATTGCTGTGACGCTGCCAGGTGAGAAACTTGAATCAGTGAAAGTGGCCGAAAGAGAGCTTTGTCTTTGGCTCTGGCGTACCACGCGGCGTATGAGCAATCTGTTCACACGTCGCCTGGCGAGTATGAATATACGAAAAAAGACCAGAAGCACTTTGATTGAATTTACTGTGTGTTTTGATTACGTTTTAGCCCAGTCCCGCCCAGTCCTCCTTTCCCGCCGTGCTCTGCATATTTGAGGCAATTTTATTTGGGTTTCGATGTCTCTGGTTGTTCGCTCGCTCGCTCGTTCGTGTTTCAGTTTTCAGCTTTTTAGCCTTTTTAGCTTTATGGCATGAGTCTATAATTTGATAGAGCCAACAGCACGATACGTATGATTATCGGTTTCGCTTCCTTATTTCTGCTAATTAACCGTCGTCGCCAGCTAACGTTGCGGCTTTCTTTCTATAAACCGAACTAAAAATTGGGCTAATGGGTTGAGTCGGGGGAAAAACTGCGATCAAGTTGTATTATGTGGCAAATTGTGTCGCTGTCTTGGGGCTTTTCACTTTCCCCGACGAGACGGGCAATTAAACTATTGCAAAATATTTCGCTCGCTCTTACTTGTCTTTCATAATTTTCTATTAATTTCGTAATCACAAAGAAAGCGGTCTGCCGTTAGGGAAATCGCGTTTTTAACCGCTACACAGTCTGTCTGTCTGATGTCTGAGTCTGAAAATTCAGAGTGAATGCGATGGCAGAGAATTAATTTGCACAGCTGGAAAGATTGTGAAATTGAGGAAAGCCTTTCGCGGTTTTTCATGGCTTAATGCCGCTTTTGATAGTATAAATGATATGGTGGTTTATTGAAAACTATTTAAGGGAAATGGGGAAAAGATTGATTTTTTTTCATATAATATTTATACATTTAAAAGGGCTTTCAGAATTTTCTTTTAATATAACCGAAATGGTTTAAAAAGTAATGCCTTTATCTTAAAACAAAAATACTATAGTCATATCCTAATTATAACAATTTTGAGTTCTAGGAAAAATTTAAATTGTGCTTCAAAGGATAAAGTCTCTGAGTTGCAAGTAACTTTAATATAAAGTACACAAAAGAAAGCATATCTCTAATTTTTATTTAAAATTTAACTGGTAAATTTGAGCATTTTGTAAAAAATTTTTCTTAATTTTAATCTCCAAAAAAGCCTTTACTTTCCATGCCTAGCCACAAATATCGGTGCTAACAACCCGGAAATCAAAACTCTATCACATTTTCCCACACATAATTAATTTCCCTAAAAAAAAAGAGCGGTAGAAGGCATAAAACAAACACACACATAAATACTTAAAACGTAAAAAAAAAGAAAAATGTACAAAAAAAGCAATGCAAATGAGCGCAAATACGGAATGAATGCAGTGCACACAAAAACCTCAAAGGCAACAACACGCAAACACACAGAGACAGCGCAACAATCGAAAGTGTTACACTTTCTGCACTTCACCAACAGCAACAGCAACAACAACAACAACAACAGCAGCAGCAAAAGTAACAACAATCATGACAACAACAAACCATAAAAAAAGAGTGCGATGTACATATAGTTTATACAGCGATGTAATACAACGAGGCACTCATGCGCAGTAACAACAACCAACAGAAAAGGCAGTAACATCAACTGTAACACCGAACAACGAGACAGGAAACTGACTCCAGATAGGCGACTATTGTATACCCTATATGCCATTTCAACAATAATCACAATATAAAGGAAATTCTCTGTAAAGAATATATCATCTCTTGTGAAAGTAAATAATACGAAATCTTGATAAATATTATATAAAATTATCTCAACAAATTATAAACACCAGTAGCTTTGAATTTCTTCTAAAATGTATTTATTTTTGAGTTAATTAATAAAAAAGAACCCGAAAAGCATCAGAAAATTAACTTCAACTGAGTTTAAAACAGTTTCAGAGTATTAAGAAAGCTCTGGGGAAATAACCTATCAAGTGCTCATAAATATAGGTTAATTTTAAACAATTTTCTAGTAAATTTAAACTAAATAATATCTATAAAAATGTATCTGTTTCTTTAAACTACTTCACTTTCGTAAACAAAAATCCTACCATAGTGATTATACCCAAAAGAAAGAGTATGAAAACCCGTCACAGTTGCGCCATCGACGCCGACAGCGACGCATGCGCAGAGAATTACCTGAATGAGTGAAAGAGCGAGAGTGGAAGTGAAAAGAGTGCGAGAATGGAGGGGCACAGAGAGAGAGAGGCAGAGAGACAGGTGAAAGGGGCGGACAGCGCAATCAAAGCGTTGTTGTTACTGTTACCGCTGTGAGTGTTGTTAGTGTTGTTGTTTTACGTGTCTGCCGGCAACTGAAATGCAAAAAGTTGCATAATTTTGCGACGACTTCTTTCTACTTTTTATGGTATACCCTTCCATTGTATTATAATTGTAGTAAGAAGCTTGTAACGCGGTGAAGGAATCATTTCCGACCCTATAAATCATATATATTCTTGATCAGAATCAACAGCTGAGTCGATCTAGCCATGTCCGGTTGAAAAATAAATTTTCAAAATTTTTTCAAAAATTTCAAAAAAAGATAAGGGGTTACATCGTTAAAATTGTCAAAAATTGGCAAAAAATTTAATTTCTTAAAATTTTAAATTTAGTATGCAGACTTTTTAACCTACTAAAAACTAACATGGGAAAGTTTGCCGAATTGAAATTAATACATTTTTGGCTTAGTTATAAGATTTTTAAAATTTGATTCGTTAAAATATTTGTCATATAAATCATAAAATCATAAAATGTTATGACCGATTCCAATATCCAATAATTTAAGTGCAATCTGCAACTGTATATAAACTTCGGCTTCTTGAAGATAGTTTCCTTTCCTGTTTTTTTTTATTATTATTATTGATGAATCAATATAATTTTTATAGGCATCGTTGATTCCCCATTTATTGATCATTATTAATATTATTATTATGATAATTCAGGGGTGTTAAGGCAGGCAAAGCAAAGCAAACTTTCGCGTGGAATTAATTTTCATAAATATTCGTCAATGTCGTCAGCAGCGTCTTCAGTTTGTTCTTCCCGCAGAAGCTGAATAGCATTTTGGTTTGCGTATTTTGAACAGGTTTTTTTTTTGTTTTGGGGATAGTTTTTTATTTTTTGGGCCTCGAGACTCGTTTTTTGCTGCAAAAACTCTCACTTTCATTTCGTCTGTCAGGGAAAAGGGGGGAGGGGTTTGTTGAGACGGATGTGGAATGGAATTAAACATTTAATTGGTTTACAGGATAGGATATCTTTAAGCGCAATGAAAAGTGCAGCAAATAAACCAGAAAGTAATGAATAAACAATATTGATTTAATGATAAACAGCGGGTTTTGGGGAATTATAGTTTTCTATATCACGATTTAGATATACAAGTAGCTAGTGAAATGTTAAAAACAAAATTACGAAAGCTTAAACTCACTTTCAATCAACCATAAAATCTTATTTCAATCACAGTGCTTACTTCCTACCACTTTTTAATCACTTCCTCAATTTCCTCTTCAGTTATACATCAAAATCACAGTCACTAAAACCAACAACTTTTAAATTCACGCTGTTTCATACTAAAACCCAAAAAAAACCAAATAAAAAGTGAAAGTTTAATTCCCAAAAAAAAAAACTATATATATATATGAAAAAACCTACGGACCATGGTCCACTAAAAATTGTGGCCAACCATTAACACAACAAAGACCACAAAAGTTAACAATTTACAGAAAATAATAATATGCCAGTAATAAGCATAATAATATTATTATTAGGTCCATAAAAAAGAGAGAACTCGCAGCTGTGTGAGAGCTTTTCACTGGAGAAACAATATATGTGTTGTCGTAGGCCCAAAGAAAAAAAATAGAGAGAACTCTCCCTTATAAGCATCACTCTGTATCTCTCTATCTCTACCTAATGTGTGTTCCTCTCTCTTTCTAATGAAAGTGAAATACAGACTTAAAACGCACGAAAATTATGCAAATTATTTTAATTACCAAAAGTGAGAAATTTCGTTGGTCCAAACACAAAGAAGGGGGAAAAAGCCAGCCAAAAAAGGTAAAATCCAAAATAAAATAAAACCCAAAAAAGGTGCGAGGGCTCCCAAAGATGACACAGAAAGAAAAAAATGTCTTGACCTACTTAAAATGGCAAGAGAAACTGAAACCGAAACCGAAACTGAAACTGTTGAGGAGAAGAAGATTAAGTCGAATTCCTGTTTTGGGTTCGCTTCTAAAAATAAACCAGCGAACAAGATTCCTGCTGTTAAGCACACAAATCAACGATGCCGATGACAGTGAAAGTGAACTGAAAACACAAATAAATTCAGTTCGAAGGCAATAAAATAAAAGTAAAAGTATCTTTTTCTGCAAGGCAGCATCTCATTTGCATCCTTTGTCGATCTGCTCAGATACTCCGCCTCAAGATCCTCGCCTTTAATCCGTGTTGCTTGCATGCATATCCGTTTAAGCCGCTGTATCTGTATCTTTTGCCTTTCTTCCTGTATCTTTACATATATTCGCTGTGTATGTTCTTGTATCTTATTAATGTTTTGTGTTTTTTTGTGAAAGAATCAATATTGTATTTCTTCTCTACTATCTTTCTTTTCCGTTTCTTTTGTTTTTACAGGCAGGAAATCTCCATTTTTGGGTTTCATTTGCAAAGCAAACGGTAATTTGGTTTTTTTTTGTTGATGTTTTTTCTTCTTTGTGTTATTAGTTTGTTCTCTTTTTATTATATGTTTCATGTTGTTGTTGTACTTTGGCTTTTGTGCTCTTTCTTTTTGTGTGTTTTTTATTTAATTACCATGCGAAAGTTTTTGACTGAGTTTTGTGCTCTTTTTGTATTTAATATTTCATTGGCTTCTTAGAGAATATTTTATTGCCTTTTGTTTTGCATGATTTAAGGCAAATATTGCTGCTTTTATTTGCTATATCATTGATATTTTGAGTGGTTTGTGATTTGCATAATTTTTGGTGTGAACATTACCCCTAATTGTAGATTAAATAAACTAGTTTTAACCCAACTTGATATATATATATATCTATATTTATACATTTATGGATATATATTCAGGTTTTAGATTAAAATTTTTGCTTTTAAGATTGGTAATCAAATTTAATAGCATTTTTGAATATATAAAATATTAAAATGTATCTAAAAACTTTCCATTTCCAGATTTAGGTGATCCTAAGAGAAATGACTATAATATATATATATTAATTATATTAAGAAACATTTCCCTTATCCTTAAATATTGTCTCTTACTTGTTTTTGTTATTAAACTTTCATAATTTCTCCTCTTACTGATTATATTTATGACCTAAAATGCCTTCGTTTAGGTACAAACAAAAAGGCATACAAAAAACAGCCTCAGTGACAAAGTTCAAAGCCTGTTTTTCCAAATTTCCCAGACATAAATCCTCCTAAAAGGCAACACAAGTGTCTAATTAACAAAACCGAAAACCGAAAACCCGAAAGACGAAAAACGGCAACGACAGAGTTCATGAATACTCGCACATTACCCATACGCCGCGTGGGCCGATCGCCTGGAGAAGAGCCGCTGCATTTGCAGATTTGCAAGTCCCAATTTCCACCAGAGACACCAGATATTACTTCACACCCAAGACATTTCACTTACGCCTTGGTGAGCACATCGAAAAAGAAAAGATATTACTTCATTGCACAGACCAGAAATGTGTGCAAAGAAGCCGAAGCCGAACCGCGGAGGAAAGCATGAGAGGCAGCCCGCAAAATGGCATAAAATTTCGCAATAGTTGGTAATGCAAAAAAAAAAAGAAAAAAGCAGCAGTAGCAGCACACAACTGTAAACTGTAAAAAAAAGTCCAAGAAACACAAAAAATATAAAAAAAACGAAAAGGAGGAAAACAACAAAAAAGCATTCGCAAATGAAAGTGAGAGTGAATAAGAAAGCGGAAACTATTGCGAGCCAAAGAAACCAAAGACGGCAACTGGTTTCTGTTACTGTCTGTGGCCAGCAAAACTTGTTTTGTGAAAGAAATCAAAGAGAGAAAGATCATGCTCAGCTGCGCATGCGCAGCGCTGTCTAAGCCAGAAAAATCCACTCAACGGAACTCGAATAGGGCTAAAAAAGCTTTTACCCATCACTTGTTGCTTTTTTGAGTGTTTTTTTTTTTAGCTGTATCTCTCTGTTTTTTGTTGGTATTTGCTTGGAGCGATAAAAATCAGTTTGAAAGCTGTAGTAAAAATTTCACTTTCGCTTTTCGTGCTTCCTCTTGCCGTTGTTTGCATTGTGTGTGTGTGATTTGTTTGTTTGTTGGTTTTCTTTCTTTGTTTCGCTGTGTTTTGTCTCGCTTTTTGTTTGCCTGTAAACCCGTTTTTTAGCATGCGGAAATTTGCAGAAATTGTTGCTAGGCTCTATGTTCGTTTGGTTCCAAAAACGATTCCCAAATAATTCAAATGGTTTATATAATATGAGAGAAATGCAGAGCACTTGACCCACTTTACAAAGCAAATAACAAAGTCTAAGCCATCTTATCGAAACCCTTCACTAACCAAATACATCTATAGATAGGCCACAATCTAATCAGTAACTAATTGCACCCTTTTTCGTGGTTTCTTTACAGGCAAATCCACATCGAATAGCAAAGAAATCATCTGCCCCGATGACAAGTACAAGGAGGAGGGCGACATTTGGAATGTCGAGGCGCAGACAGCGTTCCTGGGCCCAAATCTGTGGGACAAGACCCTGCCCTACGATGCCGACCTCAAGGTAACACAAGTTAGTATCATTTCTATCATCGCTGCGTAGTGGCTGCGTCTTTCTCTATATATACAATGTTCCGACGGTCCAAATTACACAAAGATAAATGAAAAAGCTCAAAATTTCACATCAAACAAAACACACACACAACCGAAAGGCAGTACAGTCATGACAAAACATACACACAACAGTTAACGTGAATGTTATCGATTGCTTTACTTAGTGCGAGAATTGTATTCTCATCATCAGAGCTCAGATCGTGTAACTAACCCCGAGGAAAATATCCGCTCCTCCCATGCGTGTCAGAGTGTTTCATTGCATTTCTCGTATCTGAACATTTGTAGTATGCCGACCTAGACGAGTTCCTCTCGGAGAACAACATACCTGATGGCCTGCCCGGCACCCATCTGGGCCACTCGAGTGGCCTGGGCCACCGGTCCGATTCCCTGGGCCACGCAGCGGGTCTGTCGCTCGGCCTTGGCCACATAACCACAAAGCGGGAGCGGTCGCCCTCGCCGTCCGACTGCATCAGTCCGGACACGCTAAATCCGCCATCGCCGGCCGAGTCAAGTGAGTATATTGCGAAATGCTGCCTATCGATTTATCGATAACATGGCAATAAAGATCGTTTGGAAAAATCTTAATCAAAATTGTTAAAATGAAAATGTCAAAAGCGCAATATCTATCGAGATTACTAAATATCTAATGGGATTACTGAATGTTTACCGATATTACTGAATATCTATCGATTTAACTGAATTTTTATCGAAATTAGTAAGCAAAAAGAATCGAAAACTTACCATAATGATTTACATCAATATATAATAATCAACTAAAAAAGATTAATATTATATTCGATAAGTATAAGATGAAATAAAGATATAAATTAATCATTTAATTTGTTGATCAACGATTCAATCAATAAGTAATTTAAATACAAAACAATATTTGTAAATTTCTGTTACTGTTCTGTTTTAAATGTTTCAAGCAAAAGCATTTCTTGTTAGCGAAAATATTTAATCATATATAAAAACTGTAAAAAAAATGCTAAATTTATATTTTGGCAATTTGCATTTTGAATTTCAAATAGAAAATATAAATTTCAGTAACTTTTTTTCCATAAATTGTATTAGAATTTGTTAACGATATTCAGTATCAGTTGCTTTATATATTTATTTTTAACGTAAGTGTAATCAAATAAATGTGTAAAGCAACTAAAACCACGATTGATATTGCCTGCAAGACGTTTAGACTTTATTATTGAGTTCTGTAAACTAAAATATGTAAAAAACACAAATGGAATGGACATTGCTTCTAACTTAAATTATAATGGAATTGTATAAATTAATTTAAGTTACCCACATATGTCTTATCAAATGCTAAATGTTAAAGAGACACAAACGAAAAGGTTGCGAGACCTTTTGGCTCAATGATTCCCATTCCAATTTGTGCAAATCCTTAAATTTCAATTTCAATTTCAATTCAAATTAAATTCGATTTCATTTCTGATGCGTTTCCACCCATTCGTTCTTTGAGTTTCCCCGTCTTTGAGGTTGATTTCTATGATTTTAATTTAGCACGAAACAGTCTGTGAAACATTGTTAACATTTAGTATTTGATATTCCAGCATTTTCGTTCGCCTCCTCGGGCCGTGACTTTGATCCGCGGACCCGAGCCTTCTCCGACGAGGAGCTCAAGCCGCAGCCGATGATCAAAAAGTCACGCAAGCAATTCGTTCCAGATGAGCTCAAGGACGACAAGTACTGGGCCCGCCGCCGGAAGAACAACATCGCCGCCAAGCGATCCCGCGATGCCCGGCGCCAGAAGGAGAACCAGATCGCGATGCGGGCACGCTACTTGGAGAAGGAAGTGAGTATTGGAAGTGGGTCCCAAAGAAAGGAAATCCCCAAACTAATCTCTCTCTCTAATCCCGATCCTAGAATGCAACATTACATCAAGAGGTGGAGCAGTTGAAACAGGAGAACATGGACTTGCGTGCACGTCTATCGAAATTCCAAGATGTGTAATGATAAATACAATTTTGTGACTTGGCCTGAGGACACCACAACAATTAAATAATAATAATTATTGATAAAAATAACAATAATCATAATTATGATAAAACTACTAATAATGTTTAGTAATGCAGACATGAAAACCTACACTATAAATCTATCTATATATATATATATATCTAAATATATATATGTGAAAAAATATAATTAGTAAGCAAACACACAACCCACACACACCTACACCCCTCACGGCGTCGTGCTCCGCTTAAATATTTATTTTATGCTAAACGAAAACCGAACTAAAAGCAAATTAACTAAACACAAAGGAGGAGAAACCGAGTGGAAACTAAACATTTTTTAGAGTAGCCAAAAACAAGAAGAAAGTCTCGCGAGCAGCCGAAGCTTTTTGCCTTTAACGTAGCATACTTTTCCGAGCGCAATGGGAGTCCTAGAACACAGACACACTTAGAGAACCCAGACCCTAGAATTGTTATATTTTAAATTGTTTAATAGTTGTTTAGCCTAGTTTTACGCAAGAGTCCCCCTTCTACATTTTCTCCCGCAAGCGTCTCCACTTATTTCCCCGAAACTCCCCCAACTTCTTCTTCTACTTACTACTATTATTAAACTAATTTTTATTATTATTCGTTGTAATTAGTTCTTCGGTTAAGTTTTGCTTTAGCAAATAGTGAAAGGAAAACAACACACAACAAAATCATATTGTAAATAATTTCGTTGCCTTTTTTCAAATTAAATCGAGAGAAGAATTAACATAAAAACGCATGAGAAAATCTTGTATAAAAAATTGCAAAATGAAAACCCACAAAAAAAGTGAAGAGACGAGACGAGACGAGAAGAGAAAACTAAAGGAACGCTAAGGAAAACCATTTAGAAATGAGCAAAGAACTTCCCTCCTCAGTTGCCGGGCACTTGGCAGCTGGTTAGTTTAAGTGAGCTATGATTTTTATATAAACCCAAAAGAGAAAAATATCAGAAAAGCCCAAAAAAAGAAACAAGAAACAAGAAAACGATTAAAAAGATACCGAAACACGGACACGGACAGACGGGAACAGAGACAGACATAAATGCAAAACTAGAATGAAATAGTTTTCGTTGTTGATTTGTTGATACTAAAATAACCAACCCAAAACTAACCCAGACATAGTCAGCTGGTTAAAGCGAGATACTACTTTTCTTACTACTTACTAACACGCATAGGAACCATCCCCCCTCATCCCCAACTGCCCCCCCCTCACTACTTTTCACATTTTTCCTTTTAGTTTGTTAAGAAACATCTTATTTGTTTACCTTTTATTACGAGAAAAACAATTTCTTTTGGTGTGATTTGCAAGATCTTAAACAAAAAACAAAACAAAACAATCTAAAAACAAAACATTTTTGCATAATATTAAATAATTATGTTACTTTAAACAAACACTATTTTCGTTAGTTAAGTTTATTAATTATTATTATTATTATTTGTTATACATTTGAGTTACATTTACCTGCATACAATTATCTAGACACATAAGCAAATATATGAAACAACAAAAAACTTACAGACCGAAACGAAAATTTATATATTTTATATTCAGCGAAGAGCAGACAAAAAATGGAAGCTAATTGAAGTGTAGAGAGTTAATTAAGTTCATTAAGCACTTCTTCTTAACAAATTTCAATAAGTTTTATTTATTCTATGGAAAAATGTGCAAAATCAACATAAACAAACAAGCAAACAAACCACAAAATCAAAGGAGACGAACGAGAGTAACAAAACGTGAGAAAGCAAACAAAAATAACATCAATTTGTGTGTAATAATAAAAATCTAAGCGTTGCTTTTAAATACTGAAAACTCGTTTACATTTGGTTTTCTTTCCACCCTCCCTACCCATCTACCTACCTATCTATCTATCTATCTATCTATCTTTCTATCTATATATCTGTTTACAAAATCCACACAATTCACCCCAGCAAAGACCCTACTATCCCAATCGCCGCATAGCATTGTTAGTAAATATCTACAAATGATAAAAACAAAACAAGAAACCATACAAGGATCTCAAGACAGAGTTAAAGAAATAAACCGTAACCGCAACCGAATCGAAATCTAAATCGAAACTAACCCTAACGATAGATGCAAGAACTACACAAATTATAAAGTAATCTTACATAGCATTATATAGCAATTTATATACCTAGATATTTAGCCACCCTTTTGTGCGTGGAGAAAGCTTCTTTGGTTCTTAATTTCCCTGATATTTCCATTACTTTCGTTTCCAAAATCTAACCCCAAAGAGCCTTTTGCACTGCTATGAGACCACCTAGAGAAAACAACCACAGGAGAGAACGTCAAAGAGAGTTGAGACCCACTAAACTAATAAACCCCCCAAAGAAAAACCTATAAAAAACTAACGTTGGGTGTCATTTTGCAAATAAAAACGAGAATTTTTGAGCTTCGGTTGTTGAATAAATTCACACACACAAGTATATACGATAATGATAATGCGTAAACATTTATTGAAAACTCAAAATAGCGGACTTGAAACCCCATTAACTATACAACTAAGCAGATTCAAGCAATTGCTACAAACATATTTGTACAACAGACAAAAATCATGTTATATTTATATAAAAATATTTATATCTAAGACGAAATATGACAAGTATCATAGATCGCGCGTAGAGGTGAAAACAAATTATTACGATATTTTGCTTAAACACTTGGCCTGGGCATTAATTGTTGAATGAGCAGTGAGCCTCCTTTTACACACCACACACACACACACACCAAACACACACACAGTTGGTTAAGCGTAGAAGTGTATATTTTTAAAACTTATTGTTTTCCGTAGTTTGTAGTTGAATTTTTGTAGACAATTTTTGTTTATGTAGAGAGAATTGTTGAATAAAACACAGAATACATTTTTAAAACCAGTCCAAAGATTTATCAATTAGTTTGGCTAACACACACACACACCCACAAACACACACGCATACAAGCACGCGCAGCAGCAGCAGCCGCAACAAGGGGAGGCTGCGATTTCGGTTGCCTACTTATAGGCGCTGAATTAACCAGGCCAAAAGCAAGCCACAGAAAATGCTAATAAACAGCAGCAAAAATCCATCAAAGAGGCAAGCTAGCAACATTGTAAGCAAGTATTTTATGCAACGAGTTTGCTGTAGATGCCTTTTATTTTCACATTCAAACTTTTTTAAGTTGGAGATGCAAGGAAACGCAAAGAAAAGCAAGATTTTCGTATAAGAATGTTCCGTAACAAAATGTAGACTTTGTAGCAACAACAGAAGACGATAAAACTGAAAAGTATGAAACATTTTTTGTCAAACATAAGCAAGAAATTAAAAAAAAAACCAGAAAACAAAAGTGAAAACTAACGAAATTATGTTTAATATACAATAATAAACATTAAAGTATAAATATATATATATTTATTATATACAACAAGGATTAGTTAAATGAATTTCGCATGCAACAACAAATGAGTAACGAGTAACTTTTGTAGATAAATTCGTAGTTGATGATTTTTATATAAACCTTATACATATATATTAGTTGTACGCCTACGTATAGTACACTCAACTACATAGCAAGCGGGCAATGGACGGCGATCGTTAGGCAGGGTTAAAAATAGTAACTAAAGACACAAATTGTTGCAGTGCAAAGCAGAAAACAAACAAAAAACGAGAAATTAGTGAGGCGATAACTTAATTAAGTATGTAAAGTCGCAACAGTAAGGCACAGTTGCTTGGGAGCGAGTGCTGAGTGTTTTTAGTGATTAAGAGTTGAAAACAAAATGGCGGCGGAGCGGAAACGGAAGTGGCGGCGCGAACCGATGGCAATGCGAAACATATTAAATGCTATTATATAAATATATACATAATATTATACACATATACATAACTTATATATACATATATATATATATATATATATTCTTACATAATATTAAAGACAAAAATGTTGTTGAATTTTAAAATCAATAAAAGAAAACCCCCGAGAAAAATCCTCAAATAAAAATATTTAAATGTAGTAAAGATAAAAAAATGAAGACAAAAAAAAAAACACACAAAAAATTGTTAGTTGTTGCAAAAAATCAAGCTAAATTAATTAAATAAAAGAATAAAAATAAAAACCCCAACTAAAAGAGAACTTAAAAAGCGTTTTAGAGCCTTTACTTATATTTTGAGAATTTTGCAAAACGAAACGAAATGCAAATAATTTTATATATGAACAAGCAAGAAAAGCTGAAAGTAAAATTCATAGACAACACAAGGCTACAATAGTTTAAGTGGAGGCTTAAACGGGGGCAAGATCCAAGCTAAACTCAAAGCTTCACGAGAAAAGCAACACAAACTTCATCATTTGGTACTCAAAGCAAAAACGTAGAGAAAACAGAAATTCAGCTTAAGGCATTAGAGCAATGCTACAAGAAATCCACGAAAAACTCAGCCTAATTGTTGTTGGCAAGCAAGCAGAGAAAAACCAGAGAAAAACACGAAAACCAAATTCAAATTAAAACTTAACGATGAAAGCCTAAGCAAGGACACTAACATGTACCTAGATATATACAAAACCAAAATGAAAGTAACTTAAACGACAAATTCAACACAAGTGCTCGATACGCTGCAGATATTAGTTGTATTCTATTCATTAACCGAACTCATTTGTTAATTACTTTACACTTACTTAAGCTTAAGTTCGAATGACATTCAATCTAAGTTTTTTGTAGATTTTGTTAATGTTGTAAGCGAGGGTTATGTTTCTGTTATGGGCTTTGATTCGAGCAGGTAACCTAAATTAATTCGTAGGAACTTCAAGCGATAAGAAGTGAGATTTAGATGAGAAATGTAAGGCGAAAATGATGGCGAGTAAATATGTTTTATGAGAAACTGCAAAAAAGAACAAACAATAAAGGTTTAGATACAAATTTTGAAACGATAAATGCAAAAAAAAAAAAAAGAATAAACCCTAGAAATTGTTTTCTTTCGATGTGGCTTTGTATACTTTTGAGGTAAGTTTTGGAAAATGTTTTTATGGCCTACTTGGAGGCGGCTTCTGCCAGAGCAACTTGTTGGCCTTCAAGGCAGATGGATAATGTGTAAAGATATATATTTTTTTAAGGGTCTGGAGGTCAAGTTGATTGCATAATTTGGTGAGTGGAAAGAGGACTTGAAAACTGGAACTGGATATGAGCTGTAAAACAATTGCCACACCTGAATATTGAGCAATTAATCCGTAGGAAATCCAGGAACATTGAACAAAATATGCTTACTCGAGAACTACAAAATTTTTATAAAATATAAATATAAAAAATACCATTAAAAAATAATATGTATAAAAGAAAGAAAGATATTAAAACCTTTTACAACAATTGTAATACAAAATTTACTTCTCCGATTTGCGAGCAAACAATTTATATTTTATGTTTTATAACCAAGAATCAATATATCAATGAATGATACTCGTCCGTCTTCAATTCACATTCATTACCAAGTCAATGACAGAAGTGATCGGAAACAACTTGATTTGTTTGCCAGCCTTTGCACACCCAAATCCAAAATCCGTCGAATATTATGCAAAAAACCAACCAATGAAAAAAAGCAAGCTTTAAAACTAATTTCCTCATATTTTGCTTACAAAATAAACATTTCAAACATGAAACTCGCAGCTAATTTCCGTTGATTAACAGCAACAACAGTGCCAACTACCTGAAATATGGGAGCTACATAACTTGTGCACCGAAAGAAATAACGGAAATAACATACATTCACTTTTAAAATTGTTTGTATGAAGATTGGGAACGTTTGCATGAAATTAAGTGGATTGAAAAAAAATTAAATGTATATAAAAAGAATTTTTTTAATAGCTCTCACACCAATTTTAAATTAAACTTCTTTTGAAAGAGCATACAAATTTTCATAACTATCATAACTAAGCTTAAAATAATCACATTCTATAAATCTATAATTTTGTATATCTTTATATGACCATTTTTTCATTAATCAAATCTAAAAAATCTCATAACTAAGTCAAAAATGTATTAATTTTAATTCTGAAACCTTTTTTGTACTCGTTTTTATTAGGTTAATAAATCTGCATACTAAATTTAATATTTAAAAAAATTAAAATTTTTGACAATTTTATCTTTTTTTTTTTTTTTGAAATTTTGAAAAAATGTTCGAAAATTTATTTTTCTGCCGGACATAGCTAGATCGACTCGGCTGTTGATGCTGATCAAGAATATATATAGGGTCGGAAATGACTCCTTCACTGCGTTACAAGCTTCTGACTAAAATTAGAATACCCTAAAAGGGTATAAAAATCATTTAATCTTAAATATTTTTAAAAGTACATTAATATCACAAAATGAAATATTATCTCTACTCATAGTTAATGAATTCCCGCATTTGGTTACATTAAGTAGGCGGATTTTTCTCTCTCTGCACTTTAAACCAGACCCAGACTCGAGGCGAACCATTTCGATTACTTCCCTATGGGGAAATGTTGCAATAAATGCGAGCAATGCTCGAACATATATGCGGGTCCCTCGCTCACATATGTATTGTTACGGCCCCGAGGCTTACGAAAGCGAAAAAAGAGTTAACAACAACCCGGCCGACACTCAAAATGTTAATGCCAAGCCACCGGCGATGGCATGAAAACTGGTAATATGCAGCCAGGCAGCGGCTAACAGACAACGTTGAACTTGAGCTTGAAATGCGAGCCAAGCGAAACCAACAGAAAGAGAGAGAGGCAGTGAAGGAGAAAGAGAGAGCGATAGGGAGAGAGAAAGAGAGAGAGAGACCAGGGGGTTTGTTTTAAGCCAAGCTTGTCGGCAACTGCATTTGTTGATCGCCCCAAATGAGGTCAACGCGTCGTATACGTAATTTGCGTTAAATGACAAAACCAAATGTAAGAGACGGGCGTCTCTTATGAAACGCAGAAATTCGATTACAGACGAGCATCTATAACTTGGAACTCTATTGCTTAATAGGAGAGTTAAGTGATTATGTAATTTAATTTGTTTAAATATATATTAGATTTTAGATATAATTTGCTCTGCCAATGAGCTTAAGAAAATGTTTACCAAAGCGTATAACTATGTTTTTAAGTTTATTAATATTTAAATTATTATTAATTTCTTTAACTTAATAATATTAGTCATTAATTGTTATATAATTATATTATTAATGTTTAAATACAATTTAAGATTCATTTCTTATAACATTTTATAAAGATTTCCTTAAGCTCATAGGCAGAGAATATTAAGAAAATTACTTATAAATTGTTTAAAGAATATTATTATATAAAAATAAATGATTTACATTATTAATATATACAAATTAATAGTTTTCCAACGATTTAATGGCCTAAAAAAGTGTGTTTTTCATGGAAAATAATATAAGTATTCCCTAAAAATAAATCTCTTTCAATAGTAATACATTTTTTTATATCGATCAACTCTTTAATAACCTATTAACGTGTCTAAAAATCATTAAATAATTACTTAATTATAATTAAATAAATATAAACTTTATAGGAACCCCCAAAATGGATCATCAAAAGTTCGTGTTACTGAAGATCAACTGTAATTGTTGTTATTATTGATGTTGCTGCTGCCTATATGGCCTGTTGTCTGTGTTGAGTGGCGCCGGAAATGCGCATCATACGATAAATGACGCCCACTGGCAAACTAGCACCCCCCGCCCACCTCCTCCGCTCTCTCCCTTAGGTTTTCCCCAGCACCCCGCACCCACACCCACACTCCCCCCTTTCCCTCTCTCACCCTCTCATCGCCATCACTTTAGTTTGGCGTCGCCTGTTTTGACAGTTGACGTTTTGCCGGCAAAATTTTCTTCGAGGAGAGCACCCGCGGAAGAGAGAACACACACCGCCAAAGAGAACTCGGGATCCAAGCAATTGATGACGCAACAGAGAGACCTAAGAGCGCCAACATCCCCGCCAGTGACATAATATTCGAGTGCCTGAAACGCTCTTCGGGGCTCCGCCGAAGAGAGCCCCAACTGCTGCTGCTGCTGCTGCTTCGCTCCGACGGCACGCTGGCCGTTGTGCTCCATTCATTCACTGTTGAACATCGGCCCTGGCAGGTTGCGACAGCCGAGAGACGTTTAAAGCCCAGGCCGAGACAGATATAATCAAGCAAAAGGCCAAAGGCGACCAGAAAATTGAATTAATAAAATACAAAAAATACAAGAGTTTAGTTAAAAATCAAATAACAACAAATTAGAGTGAAAATCATTGCTTGGAGTCACTAGAAACACGTTGTTGCCGTCGCCGTCGCCGTGGTCTCTCTTTTGCCGTCGCGTAACGTAAGCGTATTACAAAACAAACGCCAACGTAATCAAAAAATAATACAAAAAAAAAATACAAATACAAATACAAATACTAGTGTCGTTTAGTGCGTGTTTCCCCCGAGTGTAAATAGTAAATAAATTGGCAGGGATTACTATACCTACGCCCATTAAGGGTGCCGCACACCCTCCGCTCTCTTCGAAGGGGGCTGAAAAATATAGCAAAAATTTAACCCGTGTGTGCGGCGGGGTTACGTAAAGCCGTTCCAAGTTCTTACAAAACAAAAAAAGGCGAATAACAAAAAATACAACACATAACACGAGAAAAGTTACGCGCACGCCCAACACAAAAATAACAACAAATACGTATACAAATACACAAATACACAAATACACGGATACAAGTGCGACGAGGAAAATAAAAGCGGGGCAGGAAAATATATTCCCGAATTCCCGTTCTTTTCGCACGCGTGTGGCAATAAATTTTTTTTGGCAAACAAAAAAATATAAAGCAAATCAGGAAAAAAGAAATTTATAAAAAAAAATTAATAGAAATTGCAAAGAAGAAGAGGGAGAATTTCGCGTGTGCATGTGTATATATATGTGTGTGTGTGTGTGATTCTCGAGAGCAACAGAGCAAGCCAACCCCGCCACCCCCTTTTTTGGGCTAAAAACACAAGGAGGCGCGGTCCAACAGCGACAGGTAAGGCGAAAGAGAATTGCACTCTCTTCGACCCACTCTCTCTCTCCTCTCTATCTCCCTGGCTGGCCTCTCTTAGGGTTACGACATCGCGGGCCACATGCTTTTTCTCAGTGTGAATGAACGCCAAACGAAATGGAGAGCTCAACAAAGTTGCAGTTATTTTTTTGTATTTCAAAGATACTTTGGCACATTCAAGTCGACTCTATGCCTCTCTCTTAGTGCGCGCCTTTGCCGCTCTTTTGTGGGGCGAAAACTGTTTTTCCTTCGCTATCTGCTGATTGTGAAAACACAAACTGCAGCTGCTTGGAGGGTTTGGCGAGGGGAAACGAGGGGGCGGTGGTGGTGCCGCCTCTTACGTGTTGCCATATTTTTAAAGGCATTACTAAGCGCTTTTTTGCGCCGTTTGTTGACGTTCTGCTGTGGCCAATTGAATTTGGCCTGCACTCGATAATCATTTTTTTGTATATATTTAATCTGTGATAAAAGCTTCCGCGGAAAAAACACACATAATATAACGATTTCATGATAAATTACCATTGATAACCGAAGGAAAATATATTGATTTTGGGCTAGAAACCGAATTTCGGGGAAAGTTCTTAGTGAGTAATAATATTTGAAAATAATAGATCTACATCTCTTATATAAAGATATTCTTTCTTAGAGAAATATGTATAAAGTTTTGCTTTGTAATATAACTTTTGGCTTTGGCTTCGCGGAAACATTTTCTTAAAATTTCTTAATTTATAGGAGACCTCAGAAAGCATTATAAATAATTAGTTACGCCATAAAATTGTACCTTACAGAATATTATAATTTTTCCCAGATGCTTGCTACGCCATGAATGAGTCATTTCCGACCCGTTTTTAAACTTTTATGTGTCGACGAAACTATAAATTATAACTATAACTTAAACTATAAACCATTGTTGGGCACTACACATCAAAATCTGAGCCCGATAGCCAAAGCTGACACCCTTAAGGAAAATAGAGTTTATGGAGAGTTAGACAAAACAGAACTGCAAAGGAATTAGCTCAGGCATGTGTTTATTTTGTTTTGGTAATCTTAGGCGCAAAGAATTTATTATGAATTTATACAGTTATATGCAGCTGATTTGTATAAATAAATTAACTTGAATTCAATGAAAAAGATACAAATTATTGTATCTGCAAGTTGCCTTACTTGGAGAAGTATGAAATTTAATTCAGAAAGATAAATGACGAGCTTAAATTATTTAGATCTAGTTCGAATTTTTAAATAATCATTTAAATTTGCAGTTTATTTCGTAATGTAGTTGAGTTTAACTAAACCCTCTAAAAATGATTATATATTATATGTGTCCTAACTAGATGTAACCCCTTAAATAAAGCCATTGCAAATATGTATTTGAGGCGGATGACAATATTTTGTGTAAATACATATTAATTCCTATAAATTCCCTGTACTTATCTCACTAAAAATGATATATCCACCCACTTAGTTCAATTACTTAGCTCTCAGATAAATCATTGAACTATTTTTTAAATGTTTTCTGTATCTCGAAACTCCACATAAACCTGTTGCCAATCCGTGATAATCTGGCCAAGCTCAACTACTCCAATTTGTCTGGGGTCAGCACCCATTATTCGCCAGCTTCCAAAGCGAGTTTCTCTCCCTTTCGCTCTCTATCTCTTCCTCCCTCTACCGCTGAGACGCTTACAGTTACGACACGCACTGTAGTACGTGTGCGAGTATTACGCGACGCTGGCTGCCAATGAGCAACAACGCTTCGGTTAGTCGCTCGAAATAGTGAAAAAAAAAATGATAGCCAAGTGGAAAAACAGGAGGAAAAACCAATTTGCATACGTCATCGAGTAAAAAGGTTCGTCATGAGTCAGAGTCGAACGGGCTGAGAGGAAACCAGGCTTAAAGCCAGATCGTTTGTTATTATGCAAACAGCGAGGAGGCGAGGAAAACGAAATCAAACACAGGCCCCGTGGCACACTATACGTGTTATGTAAGTCGGAAAAGGGACCCGCCAATTAGTCAGCGAATGAGTGGGTTCTTGTATAATCCGAGTGAAATCAAAACTGAATGACTGAAAAGTCACAGACTAGAAATTTTGTTGCTAATTGGCTTGCCTCAATAAATTCTTCACCCCCCTTTGTTGTTGTTAAATATTTTCTCTTTGTTGGTTTTTGAGCTATTTTTATGAGTGTTTATCTACCGTCCGTCCTCGGCCCGTCCTCATACAATGTCATAAAACAACGCTAACAACAAATGGGAAACCAATAAAACAAATATCAAAGAAGAAATCAAAATATACAAATGCCCAACATCGAAGGCAATGAAATTGTATGTGATTTCATAACTGACTGTATGATTTCATAATTACGGGAAAAATTACCAAAATTACCCTCAAAGCATAATCAGTTTCTTGGGTCGTTATGCAACATAATTGCTTGGGTGATCGATAAAATGCTGATAGAACCCAATTAGAGTGATTGAAATCTAGTGTTTATGGGGAATAATAAAGATATGGAAACCATGTTTGGGTTTAAAGCAAATCAAATCCGTTAATAATAACAGTTTTAAAGATAACTCTATTACAGGGACTTTATAAACTGTATAAATATAATATAGTAATTACACTTACAGTTGAAATCTTTATCAAGATTATTTTTATAGTACAATCAGTTTCATCATGCAATATTTTTATTACATGAAATGACTAAGCAATGACTAACATTCTATTATTTCATCATTTCATCATTATTTCTATGTCTTGTGAATCTTGTTAAATTCACAAATTTTGGCTTTATGTCACACTCTGAATTTAAATAGATCTAGAAACGTTTTTCTTAGCCAATCGAATGGGAATTAATGGAGAACAGATGTCAATTTGAAATAAAACTTTTTATATACCCAAAGAAATATATATATATAATTAATCTGATGATCTGTGACTATAAACAATTACTTCCTCTATGACTATACTATTCTTTCTGCTATTCTTCTGCTACTAACTTCAATTTCGTCAATGGATCTAACCAATGGAATAGTAATTAAAGGAAAACAGATGTCAATTTGAAATAGGCTTTTTATATACCCAAAAAATATACATATATATAATTAATCTGATGATCTGTGTCTATAAACAATTACTTCCTCCATGATCATACATAGTTTATACTATTCCTTCTGCTACTAACTTCAATTTCCTCAATGGATTTAACCAATCGAATAGTAATTAATGAAGAACATATGCCAATTTGATAGATAAATAGCCAAAATATACATATCTTTGACTATAAACATTAACTTCCTCTATGGCTATACATAGTTTATAACTATTCTTTCTCCTACTAGCTTCAATTTCCTCAATGGATCTTACATAGTTGATACTACTGTTTCTATCAACGCTTTTTTTCCTAGTATCGGATTTAAAGCAAACAATAGCTGCACATTCAGGGGACTTAGAACACCATCAACGAGTGATTGTTACGACTATCAAATGGTGCTGTCACCGCGCTGCCATTTTGTCTGACTGACGATGGACGGCGATAAAGCGGCAGGGCGACGACTGACTGACTGACTGACTGACTGACTGTATGATTGACATTGCATAATGGCGACCGCCCCTCCCCTCCACATATTTGCAGTTCATTTAGGAACGCTTACGTTTATCGGCTTCGGGGTTATGCAATCCCCTCGAACACACACATGGCCACGATTGCAGCCCACACACACGTGCACTTTTATGAGGGGTAGCACATAATTTTTGGCTTACGCAAAGGCAAGTCGCCAGGAACAATTAGAATCGAGAGACGGGAAGGCTTGTTTACCAACTTTCTCCCTCGCAAAATGTTTCACAATGCCAACTGGTATCGCCTCGAACACTATCTTTACATGGCTATTTATATCCCATTCCGACACAACTATCTATTTGTATATATTATTCCTACGGTTTCAGAGCCTAGTCAGAGCTTGGGCAAAGTTCTGCTTAAAATAATCTAAAAGTGGGGTTTCTCAAGTGCCTGAAGGTCGAGTTCAGTTACAGGCCTTTCGAAAGGGAAATTTTTCAGGAAGTTTATTAATAAACGAGAGACGATAAAAATGTATTGCATTATAACTAAGTAGTTTGATTTGTGATACATTTTGTAGATGAATTTTATTATTAATACGACATATTTATATTTTGGACAAAAATCATTTAAAATGTATCACACATTAACCTAATTAGTTTATATTTTAAATTGTGGCTAAATGGTTTAAGCTTACAACATATTTTAGTCCAAAAAGGGCTACATATATTTACAAAATCATATTATCAAAAGTAACTATTTAAAAACAATCGAACTATTAAGAAATTTATTATGAATGCACAACCTTATCTGATGTAGACTTTAAATGAGGTTTCCCTAGAATTTATTTTACGTTATCAGTTCATGTTTTTAAAGGGAAATAGCAAATTTTAAATTCCCAATAGAACTGACCTTTTAAATATTAAATGGAACAAATTTAAATATAATTCGTACAATTCTCAATAAAATTAAAGTGCAACGGCTTTAGTAAGTTTCTATAAGTAAAAGGTTATTTGTTTCAAATGAAAATGTATTTTATAAGTTTATATTCATATTTAATATGTTTTTAATTAAATTCATTGTCTTGAATTATATTTTAAAACCTTAATTCGAATTTTTTAATATTCCTAAAACTACAAATATATATATTTTCAAAGCTATTTTAATATTTCGTTTGCTTACAACCACCAGAATCTAAAAGTTTGTTCAAAGGAAATAATCTTACAATATAATTCTTTAAATAATTTATTTGAAGAGATGCCTAAAATATAAATTATATCATGTTGGATACTTTAAAAGATCCCCAATTATTTTATCCTTTTCATAGTTTAATATCTCAAAAACTTATTTAATTTAAATTGAACGCACAAACTTCGCCCGGATCTTATGTAACCTGGCAGCACACCGAAATTCTATTCCAAATATATAAAATCCGTATTTCTTGATATACTTTTTGGGTCGCCGTCTCGATCGCAAGTTTTTCACGTAAGATCGTATATCTGCGGATGATTGCGGCGTGGCGGCCCCCACACATAACACACACCCTTGATAAATTCATTTTCTTGGCTAACTACCAACTTATAAGATATTTCAGCATTACTTAACAACGAGATTTATGCAAAAAAAAAAGGAAAGAAACGAAACACGTCGCCGATATAAATATGCGTGGCCGTGTGTGTGTGTGTGTTTATAACACACACAGGCCCAGGGAGCATAAATGAAATAATGAAACTGAAAATATTTCATTTGCACGCAATTTTGAAACTATTTTGTTGTTTGCTTTTGTTTAGGACTTTGTGTTTTTTTGTGTATGGGATTTTGGCACACTTTAATTGCCTTTGGAAATGTAAACAAAAATTATGGTAGGAAAGGAAAACTATAAAGATCTCGATGCCGGGCGGGCGACAAGCGAAAAATTGTTTACATAACAAAACCAGAATGCGAAGAGAAGGCAAAGGCAAAAAAAAACCGAACTCGGACTGCGAGTATCTTTGTATCTGTATCTGTAGCTGTAGCTGTATCTGTATCTGTGTGTGTGTGGCGGTTATGTTATGTTATGCCGGCATTGTTTATCTTAAAGATACAACGA
Source organism: Drosophila bunnanda (assembly GCA_035046265.1). NCBI lineage: Eukaryota > Metazoa > Arthropoda > Insecta > Diptera > Drosophilidae > Drosophila > Drosophila bunnanda. The sequence goes on from JAWNOB010000075.1 coordinate 16,143,950, forward strand.
ACGACGTCAAAAGCAAAACGTGCGCACAATCACAATCAGAGAAAAAAAATAAAACAAAAACAACACCTAAACAAGGCAAAAACAAAACATACACACACTGGCACACAAATTGTTTTTGAACTCAATCACACACACAGATACAGATACAAACAGAACCCGCTAGAATCAAGAGTTCTAAGAGAGAGCGTCCGCCGCCTAAGAGAGCCAAAGCCAAGCCGCTCAAAGAGCGAGCCAGTTGCTTGTCTGCGTGTGTGTGTGTTTGAAAGTATCTGTGTGTGTCGTTGATGATTTTTATTTCGTGTTACTTGGGGCCAGCAGCAGCAGCAGCAGCAGCGTCTATGTGATTCAGTGTTAATTTTCATAATATTATGTAATAGCATGTGCCACACATAGCGTTCAGCCAAGAATACCTTCCCGGGCTCGCTATTAACCACAGTTTAACTGTAATTATTCGGGAATCTAGATAGATTTAGCTTCCAGTGGCGCAAAGTTCAATGAACCCACACTTTTTGCTTTATATAATAGCTTCTAGTACTATTAGCAATTAGCTGTGTGCTAAGGCGACAAAAGTCACGTCATCGCCTTTTGGGTTTGGCGGCGGGAAGTGCAGTATACACTCGTGTATCTGGCATTCTCCAGTGGTTAAGTAATAGATACAGTTCTTCCTCTTCTCCCGCCACTCAGTAATCAAAGAGCGCCAGCGAGGGGCTCTCTCTTCCTCGCTCGCTCTCTCTCTCTCTCTGTGAGTGCGTTGGTGTGCGTTGTTGGAATTATAAAACAGAATCAAAAGCTGCCTCTGAGAATCAGTCAGTTTTAATTCATTTTCTTGGCCTGCGTTTGCCTTTGTATTTTTTTTCTAAGTGTTACGTAAATCCCTCTACTGGCTATCTTCCTCTTGTTCCGCTTACTTCACATTTCTCCCCACCACTCTCTCTCTATCTCTCTCAATCTCTCTGTCTCTGTGTGCTTCTCTCTCTTCTCCCGGAATCGAAATCGAAATCAAAATCATACTAATACCCATGTTCTCTTTGTTCTCTCTCTCCATTCTTTTTGTTTTCATTTCTTTCAGATGCCAATGCCTTCTGCCGCTGTCAAAACTTCTTCTTCATTTCAACCAAAACCGTGAAAAGCAGAGCACGCCCCGCGATTAGTTTCGAAATAATCGAAATAATCGAAATAATTGATACAAATGAAGGAGCTGAGTGTGCGAGAGTGAAGTGAAGTGATGATAGATAGATATTGTAAGCCAACCGAAAGATAGAATATATTTTCCGCTACGTGTTGCATACGTGACTGCGGGCAGCTCAACCCTCCGATAAATCGAAATAAAACCAAACGAAAACCAGGCTATAGATAGATAGTCAGAGGGATGCCGCTGTCGCAGGGCTACTGCGTGAAGCCCTCCTCGCTGGGCACCAAGAAGCGGGTGCTGAAGGTGCTCCGCAAGGAGCAGCACGACCAGGAGCAGCAGCATCGTCACCACCACCACCACCAGCCACACAATGTCGGGGCACAGTGTTACCTGGCCGGCGACGACGACAGCCAGAGCTCCTTGCAGGTGTCCTACCTGGTGGGCGAGTCCTTTGCCAAGTTCGGCAGCCTGCCCAAGGCCTTTGATGTGTACGAACTGATAGCCAGCCGGCTGTGCGATGGCCACGTCCCCCTGGACAAGCTGAGCATCCTGGCCAGCGCCCTGACCGCACACATCCGGCAGCTGGGGGGCATAGCCACAGGCACAGCCAATCCCAGCGCCACTGCGCTGAAGAGTCCCCGGCTGGACGTGATGCACTGGTCGCGGTACCATCACCAGGACAAGTTGAGTCAGGGATCTGAGTTCCTGCCCGGAGATAGGGAGTCCCCCGATGCGTCCCTGGGTGGAGCCTCCCCCCTGGATCTGCATGCGCCCACGCGAGAACTAAGAGTGCCCAGCCCCCTGCTGGATGCCGAGGACTATGATCCGCTGCTGTGCCCGCTGTGCAACGACATCCTGCGCTGCCCGGTGACCACCAACTGTGGCCACACCTTTTGCCGGCAGTGCTGCGAGACGATCACACAGTGCAACATCTGTCAGGTGCGATTTCCGCGCATGCAGGACTCCTCACCGCCCTGCGCCCTGACCACCACCACAACCGCGTCCAGCGGCCCGGCGGTACAGTCCAGCTTCTTTGCGGCACCAACGAGCCACAACAATGCGAACCTCGGACTGATGAGCTTTCCCGTGGGCTATGGCGTGCAGCTGGCGTCCAGTGTCCATCGCCTGGCGGCACCGCCCATGACGGTGACCACCACCACGGTGGCGTCTACCACGGCCACGGCCACCACCACCATGGCCTCCACTTCGGCGGCAGCCGCTCTGGGACTGAGTGGCTATTCCTCCGGACATCATGGCGGTTCGTCCGCCATGAAGTTCATGCCGGATGTGCTGGTGCGAAGGCTGGTGGAGAAGTGGTGGGGCCCCGACTTGCAGGCCAAGAAGATCAGCGAGAAGGCCAGCAGCTGCATGCACCTCAACCTGCTCGACGATGCCCTCAAGTTCTGCAATGCCAGCCTGGAGAAAGGTGAGTGAAGAAGCTTGCTAACAATATATACATATAGTATTTAGGGGGTATTACTTTCGAAGAGAAAGAGAAATTATGCGAAAGGCCCATCTTGAAGCTGATTTATTAATTTATCGTATACTTTATGCCTAACTCTATTCCTCTTAAATACTTTCTTTTAAAAGCATTTAATTAGAGTGCTCTAGGAGTAATAGAATATGCAAAGCATTTGAAAACCTCCTTACAAATGTATCTAAACATATGCAAAACACTCTTAAAACCCTTCAAAATGTATCTCAAACTAAGTAATACATTATCTTATACATTGCAAAATATTGCAGCTCAATTTAGAACAGCTTTTTAAGGGCCCTAACACCCCTAGTTATTTCTATAACGCTCCCCTCGAAATACTCTAGAAATCTGTCAGTTTCAGTAGAAGTTTCAACCTTTATTTTCCTCTCACTTTTTTTTTTTGCCTCAGTCCTATGGCAGCAATCCTTTTCGATTCGACTGCAATGGACTGAATTGAAAAATCAATATGGGGCAGGGCCGATGAAATGGCAAGGCTCGATTGACTCTTATTTGCTGACGTCAGGCGAAGGCGCAACAAGTCCTGCGCTACGCCCACAAGGAGCCCCGTGCGGGCCCATGCGGCGTATGCGTATTTAAGCCATTACTTCTACTTCCTTGGACCGCCGCCATCGAATGTCAACTTGTTACTCTAATTGTGTGTGCTCAGGGGCAAGTGGCAGTGGCAGTGGCACCAGTCACAGGCGGGCCAAGGACCCAATTATCAAATATTTATAGAGCAAATTCAAAGTAAATAAACCTTGACACAGGGCGAGAGAGCGTCCAATTGTATCTGATAGATACGTGAAAAGTGGCACGCGCTGTCTGCCCAACTCTTACGGCACCCGGTAGCAATATATTTTCTGTGAAATCTCTTCTTTTTTTTATGAATTATTGAGGCGCTGAGTCAGTCACTTGAGCTCAAGAGGATTTTCCCCTTCACTTAGGGAACACACACACTCTTGGCACAAAACATTGAAACAAAGAACAGCCACCAAGAAAGGCTAATTAATCATTTTACCATTTCCCAGAGACAAAGTTTTTCCTGTTGTTTTTTTTTTTAGCTAAGAACCGAGAAAAAAATCACAGCGATTTACGCACTTAGAAATCCATCAAACAAAACGCTTCGAACAAAAAAATGAACAAAAGACAGAAGGCATCAGACGGGAAACACTTGACTCTAAGAGTTCTTTTTTTTGTATAAACTTTTTGTGGATGGGTGAGACTATTTAAGCAAAACAATAATGATGGACAGAATTAGGTGGAAGCAGGGATAGGAAGGCCAAAAAACTAAAATTAACCAGATTGGAGATCGAAAAAGATTGTTGGCTGGCAATTAATAGACAATTTTCGAATGGCTTTCGAGGTTTAACAAACTATTTGAGGATTATGAAAACTGTGTGCTGACATTAATATCATAGAAATGTATTTCTGATTCATAGTCTTTGCATATGTTTAGAATTGTATTTGTTTTAAGGCAATGTGTGCCATTATATAAATATTTTTTCAGTATTATAGGAAAAGAACCTCTTGATTGATTTAAAGCTATTTATTGTATCTAAGTCCATTGTTTGGCTTTCCTAATTAGGACCTCATTTTTCTCTAGTATTTTAGCTGATAAATTCCGAGCGGAATATATCTATAGAAACCCATTTGTGATCATAGTATTTGTTTTATCAGCATTTCCATTTAATTGACTCTGTCAGTGTGTGGTCACCATAATTGCACCTATTTCGCTTTGTGTTTACCAATCAATATTTGTTTCTGTTTTGGTGATTTTCCGCCTTTATATTTCACTGTTTACCCACACACACGCTGCATATATATTCTTTGCTACCCGCGAGATACAGATATATTCCCTCTCGGGTAAATCAAAGTGTTTTCTCTCTCCGCATTCACTTTCACTCGGGGGGTATATAATGCATCAAAGTGTTGGCATTTCTTTGGGGTATTATCTCTCTTCCCGAGTGCGTGTGTGCTGTGTGTAGGTGGGGATTTTTCACCTGAGCTGAGCGTGACACACGGGCCGACCGCCCGCCCACCTTGAGCAGCGCGGTGTTACTTTCATAATTGTCATTATCAAGGTGTACTTTGAGTGTGTGATTAGCCAAATTGTGTGTGCTGACGCATCCATCTATCGTGCGACTTTGTTTACCCCACAAAGAGAAATACAAAAACCGAAATTAATTGAGAGAGCGCTTATGGGGGGATTGAAATAGCAGGAACGTTCCAGCTGACACGTAAACAAAATACAATTCTAGTCCCCCTGGTCTATTTATAAGAACAAAATGTATTCCATTCTATTTTATTTTTCCTTTTTCTTTTCTCTCTCCTCCATTGCCACAATCAGTTATTGACTTTTGCTGATAAATAGCTACATTTTTTGGGGGCAAAAGTAAGAAGAAAGAAAAAATACTTTAAGTAAACACTTTTGATAAATAAACGCCAAGTCATGGCTATAAAATATTTATATGGAAAATGCAAATTGTGTCGAAAGAACGGCAAACGCAATCCGTACCAATTAAGTGAACAAATAAAACATTTTAGCTGGGATTCCTTGAAGCTACAAGGCACGAAGGCGGCACTCCTCGCATCACATCACATCACATTACACATACGCAGTGTGGTACAGGCAAAGCCAAGTGCCTCCACTTGACAATGAAGATGTCAGACGGGAGTGACAGCTCCAGTCAACAGCTTTTCGCCTCCCGAAGCAATTTAATGTCCTCCCAGGACCTCTGAAATGAGCTTTAGTCATGAGCCAGACATGCACGATTTAATTTGAATATATACACACTACTTATATATGTATGTGCCAAAACACGTATACGCCCCGTTGCTGTTAATGTAGTCGTTGACCTCATCCTGGCATTTATTTCCTCTGCCTTTCTTTTTTTTTTGCCAAGTACACAGAAAATAATTAACAAAAAATGATACTGAGGAACGCTTGCGGACAAAGTGGAAAGAGTTGTTAAATGAGCCGCAAGGACTTGGCCTGAATACATATTTGGTTAGCAGCGTTTCATTAGAAATATTGCAGTGGAAATGCCTCCATGTCATGCAAGGCTTTTGTGCCTTTTTCCTTTAATTTAATACGATATAGTATAAGGGCAAACATATATATAGTATGTATACATGTGCATTAAATGTATACGGACGATCGTATAATTATATGGCGTGTATTCGGACTGACCAGTTGACTGCACTTAATGTTCCCTCTTTTCGAGTCGGGTTCCCCCGCTTCAGTGAAAGAATTTAGCACGAGGCATGCAATTAATTTGGTTATTTTTTCGCGTTTTTATTTCTGCCTGCCACGTGGCCTTTTCCCATTAACTTTTATGGGCCCACTGGATTTCCTTTCAAAATCATTCTTTTAGTGGCTCATGGAACTTGGGCTTTGGGCTAACGAGCAGCAAACGGTGACTTCTTTTGGGGCGGGGGGAAATTATTTCAATTTATGCGGTTAATTAAATGGTAATTTCTTTGCAATTAGCCAAAAGGTGCCAACTCAAGGCGTTGACTTCCAGGGATTTTCCTGGCTGACCAAAATATTTGCTAAATATTTACTTAATCAGGGTGCTTAATTAGGGTGTCATTTGATTGGTGAACTGATAAAATATATAATTTACGCTGACTGAGGTATTGAAAAGTATTATGTGTACTTGGCTAAGGAACTTATTTGTTTAATGAAACAATAATTGAAATGGTTCTATGATGAAATTAAATATTAATCATAAGTCTCTTCTATCTATTATACTTATTTTTTCTATTACTTCAATTACTCAACACCCTCGAGGCTTTTTTTTATATAAACAAATCTGCTGATGATAAGAAATAATTGCACTTTCTCACGGGACACTGACGTTTCGCGATTTCCTTTGCCAGACCCTGAACCGCAGAGAGCTTTTCTTTGTTCTAGACTATCAGACGACTACACCCAAATAAGTATACCTGGCGGGACATGTCCGACACGATATGGCGGCGGTGGGTTTGTCCAGGGAAGGGGGAAAACTCCTGGTCTGAGAGTGAATAATATATCCATTCATGTGATTAGGACGTGACGCTTATCGCACGCTGCTGCCTGCTCAGCCAATACACCTGATAAAGCCACACACTGGTCCCATTAGTACTATATATATTTATTTATAAGAATATTTATAGTATATATGTACGACTTGTGGTTATTGTTTGGAGAGTGCCTTGATCTTGTTAGCATTTCGCTTTGCCTGAGGTCGAGTACTCGTCTAATAGAGCATTCGCCCGCCTCCATTGTCGTCATTTCTCTATTTTTAAAAGGCAAAACCAAAACTTGTTCCCCTTCCGCTCGCCTTTTTGCAATCATTCAAAGTGACTGCACTCATTAACATTTGTTTCTGCCCATTGCTGACTGTTCTTTTGATTTCTGCCGTTTTTTTTTTCCTGCGGCAGCTAACATTTTTTTAATTAGCCAAACAAGAGCTGAAAGCAGTGCTTCTATTTTTTTTTTCTTGTTTTGCCCAAAGTGCAGGCAGCTAAAATTTATTGCGCATTTTGAGGTCGTTGAGTTCTTTCCGTGAAAGTGAACAAAGAATCAGCAACGAAGGCAGGAGAGAGTTTAACGACCACAAAACCCAACTGGCCTTGAAAAAGCCAGTTGCCAATGCTGTCACAGATACAGACACAGTTGCAGATAGAGATACATTTGTGGTGCACTGCCAAAAAAAAGCACAGGCATTATGAAACATGATTTATAATCTCTTCTTTAAGCAGTATAGAATGTGCTTCCAAATTAACGTATGGATATGCTAATATGTGGCAGTATGTCAAATTCATTTGGGGTATATTTCACACCTGCGAAACCCTTACAGAATTTCAAACCTCACTTTCCTTTCGCACTGATATACCAAATAAGCAAACTGAATTCTACTTTTTGGTGTCTCTGAAGGCCTTTTGATCTCAGAGAATGTACATTTTTTATAATTTTAACACCAATTATCTGTTTTTACTCAAATTAACTTAGGATTCTAGCTAAAAAAGAACTTGTAGACAAAGCTCTTGGCTTGGTAGTGAACATTCAGTTCTTTTATACAATAAAATAACTTTAAATAAAGACATATCTCACAATGTAGTCAAAATAATTTAAGTAAAGAATTTACAAAAGTATTTCTTTTTACTTTCTGTGTAAAACTCAGACGAAATAGAACTTTGTTAATTTTTGCACTTGTCTGTTTGCTTTCTTTTTTGAGATATTATTCAGTGGTTGCAATTTGATTTATTTCTTTCTGCGTGTGGTTTCCCCCGCCCCTAGTGTTGTGCCCCGCTAGACGCCATGCGTTGCATAGCCGGCATTCCCCGTGTTCACGTATCTGATAGATACTTTTTGGCATGCTCGTCGCTACATTTCACCCCCCACCCTCGCCGAAAGTCTGGTGCACATTTCTGAAATGCCATCGCACATTTCACTAGATAGCCGAGCAACAAAACGAAAACAAAAAGTGAAAAAAACAGCAAATAAATAGGGGAAAAAAGTAGCCAACATTTTACAAGACTTTCAAATGAGAATTCTAACCCGAAAGGAATTGTTTGGTGTTTTCGTGCTCGCCCTCTGTCTCAAATATTCATTCGCTTTGGGCCAGCAAATGCTCGGTTCGGGCCAATGCAAACTTTTCCCATTTGAAGTCAAGTTTCTGGTATTTACTACTGGAATTCAGTTCACTCATCAGGGGCGCCTCTGGGTGGGTGTTGTTTGCCTTGTGGGTTGTCTTACGAACCCAAAAGTCTTTGAAGTCAAAGACGTCGAACAAGTTTTTTGTGTGTAGGCGACGGGTTAACCAAGTTTAAATGTGTGTGTATTGATGGTTGTATACAAGTCTAGAATATCTTGGGGTAAAGTATTTCGGTCAAGAGTGAACCATTTTACGAGATTCATAGTTAAGAGCTAAGAGTTAAGAGACCTTACTCTCAAATGCCTGTATAACCTTAATATTTATTATAGCTAACTATGTTAAAACTAGTTTGATTTATTAAACAGATCACATTGAAACCAAGTGAAGCAAGTTGTTTCTTCTCCACCACAAAAAGTCAACGAACATTGTTTTACATTAAAAGTAACCTATAACCTTTAGCCACTTTTAAATTAAATAAACTTAATACTTAGCAAAGCAGTTTAATAATGTTTCCCTATAAATACCATATATGTGTATTTAATATCAACATTTATATTATATATTACTAACCAATTCATTTCACAATTTCAATGAAATGACATAATACAAGCTCGTCAAAATATGTCAGCAAATGTTACCTGTTACGAAAGCATTTCCCTATAAACGAAGGGGACACCTTTCCAGCAATAAAAAAAATTCCCTTTGCATTGAAATGATTGTATTGAGTAACTTTATCAATTATTCATTGTTTCATAATAATGTCACTCTCCGAGTGTGAGTGTAACAATGTAACGAACATTTAAGTGAACTGTAAGCAAACGTAAGCAAAAGGTCTCTTGGATTTCCCTCCTGATTTTCCCCTGTTGTTTTTTTTTTTTGCACCCACAAATTCTGTCAAGCCAAGCGAAATGATGTAATAATCAGCTCACACTCAGCTCGAGTTCCAGAGAAAACAAAAACAAGAGACAAGAAACATTGAGACATATTCCTAATTGAGATATTCGCCCGCTCACTCGGCTTGGAATATATGCAAAAAAAGAGGCACAAAAATTGTGGCTCCTGTACGTTTGTTTCTTGTTGTAATTGCATAATGAGGACAACTGCATTTTGCAGTTGCAACACAGACTGCAATCGTGAGTCATAAAATACTACATACAAAACAAAAAACAAGTAAACAAATGAAAACAAACGGTTTTTTTTTGTTGTTGTTGTCAGATTGTCTATTAAGTAATATTCTATTGTAAACTGTGAATTACGGATCGCAGGAAAATTCACTTTCAACATTGCTGCGAGCAGCAGCAACAAATCAACTGGGAGATTACTCAATTGACTGCAAACAGCAATAGCTACAGCCACAGCTAAAAAGCTATGGCTGTGGCAAAATCAAAAGTAAGTCGCCCGCTCACTTATATACCAGCCATGACTCGCTCGCCCCCTCTCTTTCTAATGGCCTACTGCCATCTCTTTCGCCTGCCTCTGGTGCTCTCTGACTCGTTTGAATTACAGTTATGTCATAGAACGTAGGCAAAGTTGTTGCTGTTGCTGGTGCGACTGCTGCTGCTGCTGTTGTCGCTCGTGTTGCGCTTTATCGCATTGCCCAACAACAACTGCAATAATAACAACAATAAGTACACCAACAACACCAACAAGCACACCAACAACACCAACAATAGCTGCCCACAATCAGCAATCAGTAAAAAAGCAAAAAGGCAAAACTGCAACAGCAGCAATAATTTGTTAGACTATTGAGTAATAGACACGAGTCCCCGACGTCATTCCACAGGTAAATTGCCCTAAGTAACCACCACCCTCGCACCCTTAACCTTTTTATCCCTAATCAATCTATTGAAAAATTACATCAGCCTGACATTTTCCGCCAAGCGAATAAAATCCACAAAACGATTTTCACGGGGCGTGACTCCGCCAAAAGACAAATCAAAGTATACTGAGATTTTTCGTGATATTTAAGACCAAAGTACACTGGAAAAATGTGTGCTTTTCTTATATTTTATGTTATAGTATTAATATTTAGTACTATCAATATTTTTTATGGGAAAAGTTTACGTTTTTATTTCTTAAGATATGCGTTAGAATTATTTTTCTCTTTCATTCTATGGCAATGTGCGATAATTATTATATTTATTTATGATCTGTGATTTTTCAGATATCGTACAAATATATATAAATATTGAAAATAAATTATTTGAATATTATAAATGGTTTGAATACCCTTTATTATAATTTATTTTAATTTTGAAATGAAATCTAATCTTCTAAAAAACTTGAATTCAAGATAAGTTCTTCAAAGCACACCATGAAATCTATTATGAAAATAATCATGTTCATAATTATTTTGAAAGCACATTCATTCATGTTTTCTTTCTGTGCAATTATGCAACAAATTACCAAGCGACATCATCATCATCATCGAGTTACGGGGAGTGTTGCCTAATTGACGGAACGAAGGCAGAATGGAATTGTAAAAGCAAAGTTCACCCTGATGACATAATTGCTTTGAATTTGATTTGGCCGCAAAAAGGATTTCAATTAGCATTTAACCAGTGAAAGCTGTTAACACTAAATGATAAATCGCAAACTTTTCCCCCCTCTGCCAACGCCCGGATAGCATTCAATTTTGGTATTTGGGTCAGAGGAGGAGCTCTTGGAACTTGGAACTTTTTTATTAACAAGCCCGGAACCGAAACCGAAACTAAAATGTTTTCTGCACTTTTCTTTTGCTCGCTCTTAACAAACAAAAGTTTTTCCCAAAATAATAAAAAGTGGAAGTGAAAAGCAGGGAAAACTTTTTGCATTATCGCATGCTTTATGCTGGCATTCGTTCTGGCCAGGTGCGAGTGGCAACTGCAAACAAATGGCCAAAAGTAGGTGCTAGGACTATGATGTAAATGCAATTATGTAACTTGTAATTTTCTAGCTGCGCCTGTTCTAATTACTATTTTCTTAAGCATTACAAATTACAAATATCTTTCTTTCTTAGCGTTTTACATAATTTTAAGGGTTTTTTTGTGGACAATAATTAGTTGTAAATTCATTTCTGATATTCCGATGGGGGTTTTCTTAATTAAAGTGGGTTTGAGGGAACTGTGAATTATTAAAATCTTGTAATGAAATAATGTAGGGGGCTTTTAAAAATATCTACAGTGTTTAAAAGACTTATAAACAGCAATTAATTGAATTTTTTAGGTATTAAATGTAGTTTAAATTTTGTTTTTTAACTATATACAATTAATGAAACTCATAATAATCTCAAATTCAACCTAATTGTGAACGCAGTTTTATGGGTTTTAAGAACTAAAGTGATTTATGTAGCACCCTTAATGGTTTGGTCTTGGGTCTGAAACTTGATATATTCTCCTAATGTATTTCATATAATTTTATATTTACTATTTATTATTATTATAATTAATTTCTACAACTCAGGTTGGATTTTCTCCTTAAAATGCATTTGTTTAAAGTCATAATTATTAAAATCTTGTTATAGAATAAAGTTTTAAATGCTTTTTGTATCTAAGGAGTATGCTGGCATTTTCCTCTACTTTAAAAGATTTAATTTCATGGGATTTATTTATTTTTGATATCTAATTATTCTTCTTAAAAATAAATTTAAGGTGGTGATTATTAAAATAATCCAACTAAATAGGTTTAATATATTTTCTGTACCCTAAAATTATTACTAAATATTCTACCAATATTATTACCTCATTTTGTTAACTTCTTAATGCTAAAAAAAGGGCTACTGACATTTTGAAAATGATTTCAGAATGGCCCAGTTATCGCCAAACAACTTTCAAATAAACCTCCCATTGTAATAGTTGCCACATAGCGTTGATTATTTAATCGCCAAGCCGAGAGAGAAAAAAAGTTATTACAAAATTGCAAAATCCTCTCTGTGGCAACCCAAAAACAAAGCAACGAACAACGAACAGAAGAAGAAAAAAAAAAATTAAAAACGAGACGAAAATTTGAGAGCATTTACAAATCACGATTTAATTTCCACACGGCAACAACAAGCCGAAAAGCGTTGAAATTGGCAACAAACAAATGAGCAACAATGGGTTGCCCCCTGCTGAGGGAGGGGGCGGAGGAGGTGGAGAAGTTGTGCGACTGAGACAGAGACTGAGCGTGAAAAAGACAAAAGACCGCAGCGACCACGACAAACATTACTGGGGGCGAAGAAGGAGGGAGAAGGGAGTGGAGAAGCTGAGGCAAATCTTGGGCCTCGAGCTCAACGTAACCAACAACAGTTGGCCGCTGGGGCAACTTACATAATCAGAAAAAAAAAATAAAAAAAAAAATACATCACAACACGAAAAAATAAATAAAAAACGGAGCTCCACTTACCAAACAAACATAATAAAAGTGACGTCGTTGCCGTTGCTGCCGCGCATTTGACTTTGACATACTTTCCGACTTTGCAGATGGTAACCAACATGGCCAAAAAGAGCGCCACAAGGCCCAAAGAGAGAAAGAGCCACGCTGTGGTGGCTTGTACCACAAGCCAAGCTTCGTCGCTCTTCCTTTCTCTTTTGCCTTTCTCTTGACGGATTCTCCTTTGAGCCAAACAGAAAAAAACACCTCAAAAACTGTTGCTTGTGCGTAGCTCTTTCGGCCATCTTTCTCTCTTAACGGATTGCACAAGCTTTTGGCTCACGCAATGCTTAAGCGTCACCCCCTTGGCTCAGCTTACATGACTTTTAGTCATATTTTTGGCAGCTTTGCATAAAAAAAGCCGGTTTCGTTGGATGTTGAATGGTTTTTTCTTAGTTTTTTTTTGCTCCGTCCGCTTATCGAACAGCGTTTAGGGGCTGATTGGCGACTCTAACTGATTACATAAGTGAAAAGCGGACCGAAATAGCCCAGTGGAAGGGGGCGGGGGAGGAGAGGAGGGAGGGACTCTATGTACGAAAATAGATCTGGAGAATCTAATGGAAAGCACTTTGAGAAAATATGAGAATTTTCAAAGGGGTTCTCAGATTAAATGGTTTACATAACTCTTCAGGTGAAAATTAAATTATTTGGTTTAAAGGAAGCATTTGAGAAGCATTTAAATTGTTTAACTATCAATGAAATATATACAAAAATATGAAAACAGATCTTATTTAGAAGATTTACTAATACAATAATAATCATGTTCCTATAACAAAAACTCTTTGAATGCATTTAATTTTGTAAATAGCAAAAATGAACTTAAAAGACCTACAGATATAAGATCTTACATTTAAACGATTTAGTTACGTTTTGATATTTAAAAATATGTACAAAGAGTAATATTCTAAGTATATTAAATTTCGTTTCAATATTTTTGTAAATTATTAAGAAATCTCAAGTAAAAGTATCTAGTCTAAGTATCTCTAGAAAAAGGTCTTAAAATGCTTTGAAAAGGCTTCTGAAAGTTTCCAAAATAATTTAGCCTATGTCAACTTGTTTCCTTTGTTTTCTGATATAAACTTTTGTAACTAATTTTTTGACAACTTTTAAGCGTTTTTTTTAAACCAAAGTTATATATCTTTTGCAACTCCGTACGTTCCTTTAAAAATCCATCGATTTAAGACCCTTAAACATGTGAAATATATAAAAAATAAACTATTCCATTCCATTAATTTCCCCTCAAGTATTTTCCCCAATTTTCACCAGTACACTTGCTGCCACCCCAAAAAATGATTTTTAAGTGGATTATTGGCGTACGCTGTCACCAGGCCCCGCGCTCTCTCCTTCAGCTACCTCATAATGCATTTTGATGGTTTTTGGTTTTCGGTTTCAGCCGCCTGCCTGCTTTGCCTTTGCTTTGGGCTTAGTTCTTTGGTAGTTTTCCTTTTGGCTCTCAGGTGGTCGGGTCAGCAGCAGAGGGTCTTTTTGGCTTGTTGTTATTTTTTTGTTGTCTGTCGACCTGCCCTTCTGTCTGGGAAATCAATTAACTGCGCGTCAGAGACGCGCGTGTGGCAACGGATGTGGGAACATGGTTGTGGGTGTGGGTGTGTGTGTGTGTGGATGGGGTTCCGGTTGTGTTTGGGGGATGTGTGTGTGTGTGTGTTTGGTGGGGAAAAAGTGTGTCCAAACAGAACATTTATCAAGCGACAATGTTGGGGAGAAGACAACATATGGCGGCGAATGCTTTCCGAGTCAACATATGGCGAAGACTGGTTGGAGAAAAGCCGGGAAAACGGGAGCCAGAAAATGGGAAAACGGGTGTAGCAAGGGGGGAGACATTAATGCACCAAATCCCCACAGTCTTATCACATTTAAAGCCTTATATAGGTCTACTAATTGTGTCCACATCAAAGAGGAGGAACCAACTTCAAAGAATCTTTAGTTAATAAACCCTTTTCTTTGTATTTAAAATACATATTTTAATAATAATTATTAATTCAAAGCTCTAAAAGAAGTTTTGTGGGTATTTTAGTAGCCAGAAAATGATAAAATTCCTGATAATCTTCAGTCGTTCTTTGCTTAAGTGTTTTATAATTATATAAGTCTTTATTAATATTTATATAATATTTATTTATAGACCACTGTAATGCCAATAATAACTCTCAAAGCCTCAGAAATAGTAGAAAAACTTCAAACTTAAATCATTTCTCATACGAAACCAGTTACAACACTGTATCTTAGTTATATCTTTTGTTATAAAATAAATCATCTCCCTAAGTTCGCCTTGTCATAAAAGTAAATCCTCTCTTTTTGTGTTCTTTTCACCGCCTAAAACTACATAATCAATGGGGCCATAAAGAAATTTATCATTTCCTTTTAAGTAACTATAAAACAAAAAACCAACTTATGTGCTCTACCAGCTTTGAAGTTGTCGGCCTTCCGTTTCGTTATTTTTATATCATTTTTCTCGCCTTCGCGTTGCATAAGCTGCCTGACTTAACAGCGAATACAAGACAATCAACAGAACCCACAATAAAAAGGCCTTAAAAAAATATATATACAATACTTGTATATGGAAAAACTTCTTTATATCTTACGCCCCACATAATGGGAAACTTCCGCAGTTGTTGGGGCCAGAATTTCCCCCTCCCTCTCCTCCTCTCTCTTTGGTCACCAGTCGACCTTCAGCCCGCTCAACTAGTTGTTGTTTTTATTATTATGGTTGCTCAGTGAAGCGCTTGGCGTTTCAGTTTAACAAATATTGTTTTTTGTGCGCCTCATGAAATCTGCGAGAGCCTTGGCATTACAAGAAACAATACAGCGAAACAACCATATATATCGTAATATTTTCCGAATCGCAAAATATCGAAGGAATGTTTTTTGTCTTGCCTGAATGAAATTTCGCATTTGATTTTATTTGCGTGCTGGCGAATTTGTACAGCATTTTTTTTTTCGGGGTAAATCGGGTTTTTTGTTTTGCTCCACTTTGCCCGAAGGTTGCGCTTGGCTGGGTAAAAAATAAACAAAAAAATAAATACGAATAATACACGGCAAGGGGTTATTATATAAGACTTGAAAATGAAGTTCACTCATTCTCCCTCCCTGCTGCTTTACCTTGAATTAACTTTTTAAAGTGAAGTTTATGTATGGCGGCGACAGTGAATTCAATCCTCTTTGGTTGCCAAATATGACGCATACGCCCCGTTGTTCAAGTGAGACAAAAATTTGCGTCGCAATTTGGAACAAATTTCGGGGGTTCAATCACCCTTGAATACATTTTCTATATATGTATCTCTGCTTATCCCTGAAATTTGTACTTCATTTTCCATCTTCACGACCTTTTAGCTTCGCTGGCTAAATAATTGTGAGCAGCAGCATCATCATCATCATCATCAACAACAACTCTTGGGAATATGCGACGGCCTTGGCGCTGTCTGAACTTCGACATTTGCTGTATGCTGGGTTCTTTTTTGTTTTTCTGGATTTTTTGTGGGTTTTGTTTTTCCAAATTTATGCGACAACGCATAGCGATATTTCCCAGATGTAACCCGCGCAACGACAGCCACAAAAATCTTCACAGTCGGTTGATTTTCATCAACAACAAAAAAAGGAAGAAGGAAAAACAATTGGGAAAAACAAGAGGAAACACGCCTGAAAACAAAATTCCAGCAATATTTTGATGGTCTTGTTTTCTGCAATGACATTTAACAGGGAATCTCCGACTACTATTAAATTTTCTTGAAATAAGCAATCAAATATTTAACCAAATTATCAAAATATTTCCAACAAAGTAACCAAAGAATATAGAGAAATAATACCATGCACACAGCGAGCTTATAATTTACACAACACTTGTGTGTCAGAAGGCCTCATAAAAATACACCATTATAATAAAAAATAAAAATAAAGAACCATTCATTACTCACGACTTGCTGTCGCAAATTTAACGCTGAATTGCGAAGGCAGAATGCAAAATAATGCGACTGCACTTCCTGAAAGTGAATAATTATTATTATATTTTTATATTATGTTCACAATTTCCGTCAACAGCATCCAAATGGCCAAGTGAGCATTCATTCATGAAGACAATTAAAATAGGGGATTTAGCAAGGCAGTGCTAGAGAGCCACCTCTTTGTGCCATTAATCTGTCTAGAAATTGTGAAATTTCGACAAATTTGATTCGAAACGAGGAAATCAAAAGAGGGACTCTGCTCTGGGATTCATTTAGCAAACAATTCTCTGGCACTTGAGTTCGCAGTGAATCAAAACCTTGTTGAAAGACAGACATAATGCTGCGAAACGGAAATGGAAATAAATGACAGGGCAACAAGAATCAAGAAAACACAGAGGCGGAAATCCTTCAAAGGAAGGAAATATTTGCGTTCAACGAAGGGTATTTCCTTTCATATTCCGATGAATTATTCGCGGAATTCTTTCCCTTCCACATTCAACTGCCGACATTTGCCTAAATTCTCGTATTTATTTTCTTCATCCAGGCCAGTAACTTTACGAGGGTCGTAAACTTAACTCTGCACAATTAGCTTCATCTGCATAATGGTCATATTTTATGCACGCTAGAAGGGAGTGTTGGCATTTCTTGCTCCGCTCCAGTTTTCCCCATCATAGACATCAAAAACGGTCAATTTCCCTACGGACTGCGTTGGATTCAACTTCGAGTGGAATGGATACGAGGGAGTCGCATAAAGTTTGCCATCTTTTTGCAGCTCTCGTTTATGGCCGCTCATTTCCCGTCTCACTTGGCGCAGTTTTATGGGCATTCATTTAGTATTTAGGTCAGTTTTTGCCATCGTCTATTTTCCTTTTACATAATAATTCAGTGGCTTTGGCTGGGTGTGCGTGTGTGTGTGTGTGTGTGCCTCGGCAATCAAGGCAGCTCTGGACACGCGGCGTATACGCAATGTATTTATTTTTAGCAAATTGTTTAACGACTTTTAAGCACAATTGAATTGAAAACATTCGAGTGGGAGAGGGAACGGGAAATGCTATTTTATTCTATGTTCATTAATTTGTTGCATTCAAAAATAAATAAATCGCTTGATTCACCATTGACTTGGGTATAGAAATGCCTTTGTCTTTATATCGTTCTTTGTCTTTATGCGGAAATCAAAATTCTTAGCTGGCTGATTTTATTATGCAATCCATGCCAATGCCGTGTGTCAACCGCCAAAAGAAAATTCGCATCTCTCTCCTCGATATTCATTGCAATAGGTTTGTCTTTTTTTTCATTTTGTGATGGGTATTTTGCAAACGATTTTTAATGTACGTGACGAAATCTGATTTTGAATGCCCACACACGCCAAAAACGACACACGAAAGATGAATACAGAGAGAGAAAAATAGTGAAAGTCTTCTAAAGCCATTTTATCATTGCTAAAATTGAAGAATAACTGCAACAAAACAGGAACTTGAGTGTGAGAAATATAAATCAAATATTCACAAGTAAAACCCCTCCAATTTCTGTGATATTTTTCTCCCTGTGTACTGCCAAAAAATAAATATATATATATACTGCAGACACATCTGAGCAAAGTCATATCTGAAGCCAAATGCAATTTATCAACAGTTGGGCTTAAATTGTCTGCAGCGTAACGGAAACTTGGCCCCGCGTGGAAGATCTTTTATACCTGAATATATATTATAATATATATATATATATGTATCTCATTTGGCCAAGGGGGCGGGGCCCAAACCAAAAAAAAGTGGGCGTTCGTAGAGCGTAAAATTCTCTAATAAGTGCAAATTGGTGCAAAAACAACAACGCAACGACAGTAGCCATCAGCGTTTGGTTTTGCATTTTAATTGAATTCGAATTTGTTTTTTATTTTCGCTCACTCGTTGCGGTTGTAAGTGGAAATACGTACGAGTATCTGATGGATATAGATACACTTGCACCCATACACACACCGTCGCAGATCGAACGGGAAGTATGGCTGGTCACCGAGAACGTGGTGGCCGCCTTCAGGGTGATATAATGTAGAAATAAATATAATTAGTATGCATAGTACATATAGTTGTATGACTCTGGAGACTCTGGGGTAACCGAGAACGTAGCATATTGCATAATGCACAGGGAAACCTCATTTGAATCGGCGGAATAATATTGCAACAAAGTTGAGTATAGTATAAAATGTAGTGTATTTTACGATGGATGATTATAAGCTCTCAAAAGTGCACTTGGAATGTGGAAAAATAAGGAAATGCATTTATTTATTAATTAAATGAGATGGAAATGAAGAAATAATAAAAGAGGGTTTAAAGTTATTGTTTTTTATAATTGTTGAAGCAGTTAGCAACTTAGTTGATGTTTCAAAACGAATTAAACATTGTTCAATAGAGATGAGAGGCCTTGTATTTTTAATATCTTTAGCAATAAACCATTTAAAAGATTAACTAGACAACTCGGTCTGGAGAGTAAAAGTGGCTAAGAAGCCAATTATTGCCTTAAGTCATATAATCTTCGATTTAAAAATTAAAACCTTGATCAATAAAGAAAAAAAACATTTGAAACAAAAAATTCGACAGAAAATGTAACTGAATTATTATTATTTAATGATTTTTAAAACGTAGCATTCATTAAAATTGTCAAACGTTCATAAAATGTTTAATATTTTCATTATTAAATCTAATATTCTGGTATCTTAATACAAACCAACACAGAAAAGCTTCCAAAATTAAGATAAATTTGTTTGGCCTAATTATGTTCAATTGTAAATTCGATTCCATAATCTATCAAATAACTGCAAGGGTATACAAACTTCGGCTTATCAAAATTAGCTTAATTTCTTGTTTATTTTAAAATGTATTTCCACCCCAGAAGTCTGAAACTATTGTTTACTGCTGTCCAACAATCCTTCACCCATTTCTTGGTCGCACCTCAAGATACCACCAATCAAGCATAAAAAACAGAAACAAGTAAAAAAGGAGAACTCCTTATCATCCCAGAAAACGAAGACAGTTAAAAAAGCGTTTAAAGAATAAACAGTTAAATAACATTTTGCCTGTTATCAGTGCCGTTATGTTTTGGCACCTCCATTCTCTCATTGACATAACGCGGGTTAGCCACAAATCCCAATCCCCTAGAGCCTAGGCCTTTCTTATCTGGCAAACAAAGGCCCCCCATATCAGTGGCATTTTATTTTCGGAACTAGAGCTCGACACGCGAAACAAAAACAAAATATAAATGTAGGCAATAGTCATTGCTAAGTCAACATGAAATATTGACAAGCGTTTTTACATAATCAAAGTTAGTAATTCGGTTGTAAGCACAACAATATAAATAATTGGAAGTGATTGCTATGCACAACTTATTAATAAAGGAAAAGAATAATGAAGAAAAATAGAAGAAGTATGACGAAATTGAAATTCAAGAAGATAGTTAGTTGCATAATCAGCTTTTAAAATAGAGACTAAAACATATTACGAATGCGCTTTAAGAAATTAAAATTTTAAAATGAATTAAAGGCAGTAGCTTGTATGTATTTATATCTTTTATAGATATTTATATCTTCTATAGATGAAATAAATTTAAAAGCAAAAAAATTCATTTAAAGAATTGATTCAGAATAAAATTAATTTAAATTGAATTAAAGAGGTAAACGTACTCAAGAAAGCTGGACAATATTTTAAAAATCAAGTAATAAATGAATTTACATTTGAAAAAATAACTTAATCTATAATGTAGTTGAAAAGCCAAAAAAAAATATACTAAATAAAGCAAAAGAATATGTATAAAATAAAAATAATTCCAATAAAGAAATTAAACCATTAAATAAAACCTTCCTTTAAATTAATAAAATAAATATAAATGCCTCAACTGGAATTATTTAAGAGCATTTTAAATAATACTTACAAGCTTTCCTAATCTGCAACAAGTTTTATATAAAATATATAACAATAGTAATATATTTTATATTTAAAATATATAACAATAGAAATATATTTTAATTAAATTGTTCTTATCTGCACAAAGTTCACCAACATTTTACATAATAAACACATTAAACCCCGATCTGATTATTATGCTAAAATGTAAATTAATATCTTTAAAAGGAAAATCCAAAGTGAAGAGCTCTTTTTTTTGCACTGGACAGCCTGCTGATACATATGTTTTTTGTAGCTTTTTTGTCGATGTAATCATTTTTGCAACAATTTGTGTAACAATTGCAGCAACACCAACGCCAACAACAACAACAAAAGAGCCAAGGCAATTACAACAACAACACTGTTATAGGGCCTTCGCACTCAATTTGTTGTTGTCGCCTTTTTATGTTGCGTAATGTTAGGCTACATAATCGCGTTTTAACAGCAGCTGCGCGCGTCTTTTTAACATATCCCCTTGCTCTTTGGCCTTAACAGGCTAAGAGTAAAGCAGCGTAAGAGACAAGAGCAATGGAATAGAATTTCCCCGTTCGTAACAGTCCTAACCCCTGTTAAATACTCTGTTAGGCTCTCTTAGCATGTTGCAATATCGCATGTTGCTGGCCTCTTGGCAACATTGTCTACAAGTGGCCTACGTGACGTAGCGAGGGTAGTTCGCTGGTGGTGGAGAAGGGGGTGGAAAAGGGAAGTGCATGACCTAGGCACTGCAATGACTTTTGTGTTCAAACTCACCTTGATTTTTTCTTTCACTTTCACCCTGCATTTATCGATGGTCGAAATTTATTCGCTGGTCGAGCATTAGTAAGCTGTTTTTTGTAGAACTTTTTCATCACTTTTTTAACACTTTTTTATTACTTTTTTTATCACTTTTTTAACACTTTTTTTTTATCACTTTTTCAATCACTTTATGGGAAAATTAACCTGTTAAGGAAATCAAAAGAAAAAGAGTTAATTTTTAGCAATAAAATAGATTTAAAATAGGTCATAAAATAATTAAAACAAGCTGTACTTATAATACATATTTAAATAACAAGTAATCTATATATACCTAAATATTTGGTTTAGTTTGTTTTTTTTTTACATACTTATTTCCAATAGAATTTGTTTTAATTATTTTGTAACTTATTTTGTTAGTTTTCGTACCGTAATTTAAATTTTTTAGTTACAATGTCAATGAATCACTGAATTACATGGAAAAATTCAACGTCAACAACACGTAAGAACTACTTTATTATTTAAAGTTTATATTTTAAAGTTATTTAAATCTTTTTGAATTATTTTAGTATTTAAAGTTTCTGAACAAAAAAATGTATACTTCCTAAATTGGCTTTGTATACCTATTTATAATATTACATTTATTAAAATAAAAATTTCTATGTTTCATTTTAATAAATGCTAATTCTTCTGCATAATTTGTTGCCTATTTTTTAAACTTGAGCTTTCTTAGGCTTTTCTTATATGAAAACTCAACAAATAAACTCTCTGAACATTTTATCTTCTCTCTTTTTTTAACCAATAATAAAAATAATATCAGACAAATATATTTAATTGTTGTTAAAGGGAAATTGGCGCCACTGCTAACGATCTCAGCTGTCAAAATCTGTGTCCGTCAGTCCTCATTGACGGACAAATATTCTAAAGAAAAGTGTCAAAAAGGGGGAAAGACATGTAAGAGTCTAATTGTCGAATATTCGCGCGTGCTGTACATTTCCCATATATATCTACATACATTTATATATGCTGTTTGCACGTCTAGATCGTTACATTTAATATATCTGTATCTGTATCTGTATCTTTGTATCTCTGCATCTGCAATATTGGCAGACGTAATTGCTTTGGCCGCACGCCGAGCACTTTTCCATGCCGCCCGAGTTTAAACAATTTAATTGGCCAGAAGATGACATTTATGGGGGAATTAACTTGATTTAAATACTCTAATTAATTTTTATGGTCATTTAGAATGTACTGTAACGTTGGCTTTTCTTGAAATATTTTTCCAGCGCCTGCAAATTTCAAGAGTCTCTGCCTGCGTGCCGAAGTCTTGCTCAAACTGAGCCACTATCAAAGTTCTCTAGCGGATATTGAGAATGCGCTGAGAACACGCTGCACTTCGCCCAAGGTAAGGCTTGATTTTACAACAAATTAAATTATATAATACATTAAATTATTTACTTTTCAGGCCCACTATTTGAGGGCTTTGGCCTTGAGCGGTTTGGGTCGACTGGAGGAGGCTTTGTACAACGGTTTTTTGGCCATTTGCCTTGATAAGAATACAAATCTCAGCAACTCGGAAATATTTCAACATGATCTCGCCAAGGTATAAACAAAAATATGTATAATTTTACAGCAAGATTTATGCAATTTTAATGCACTTTAAATCTGCTGCTTGTAGATTTCTGTAGTCTAGACATCGTTAAAAATATGTTCAAAGGATAAAGCATCTGACTTTGTACACATAATACTTAAATTTCTTACAAGAAAACCATAAACACCAAACCAAAATACGAAAATTTATACTCCACTTACCAGAAATTAATTTTCCTTAATTTGAAATGCAATTTATCTAAGAAATCACCTGAAATTAAAAAATATATTTAGATTAATAACCAAATATTTACTTTTAGACTGAATTAAACTCACACAAGCTTTCTGCTTTTCTTTCCCTAGATTCTCCAACGTCTCCTGGCCCAAATGCCCAAGACTCGATGCTCGGTCACCGCTGCAGCGCATCCTGGTGTCCAGCAGCAGCACCGCAGCAGCTACGCCAGCTCACGGCAACCCTACCCCCTTTTGTGGGAGCAGGTGACGAGGCGGAGGAAACAGCAGCACCATCACCATCATCACCACCTCCATCATCATCATCATCACGTCCATCTGGACGATGTGGAGGATGAGTTCGGTCATTACGACAACTACATAATGGCCGGCGACGATATGGAGGATGAAGTCGAAGTGGAGGTGGATGGCGGTGAGCCGGGATCCCTGCATCTGGACGGCGACTTTCTGTTCCCCAGTGCTCTGGACTTTATGGATCACCATCGCCATCAGCGGCATGTCTTTGAGCAGAAGCAGTTCGATTTGCAGCCACGTCGCCATGCGAACCGGAAGCACTGCAAGCGGAAATGGTCCGCAGCCATGGGACCGCTAAGCGGTCGCGTTGCGGAGGAAGAGGAGAATGTGGATCAGACTGAGGTGGTTGGCGGAGGAAGCCAGCGGTGCAGCCGCCTTTTCGCCGGTGTCCTGGAGCGCACGCAGCAGGAGCTGCAGCGACTGAGAAGTGAGTGAACTGTGAGAGAAACGAATGAGAATGTAAACTAATGTAACTCTTCAATCTCTATACTTACAGAGCTGGATGGATCGGGCCCATCGCTGGCGGTGAGCGCGGTGGCCGGGCAACTGATCGATGCCAGTGACTTTGACTGCGTGGTGTGCTGCCGGACGCTGTGGAAGCCGGTGGTCACCCCGTGCGGACACACGTACTGCCTGGTATGCTTGGATCGTTGCATGGATTACAACTCCCCGTGTCCATTGTGCATGTCACCACTTGTGGAATTCAATGTCAATGCCAGTGCCAGTGCCAGTGCCAGTGCCAGTGCCAGTCAGAATCAGAATCAGATCCACCTGCATCCGGGCTCATCCTCGCCAGTTCCTTTCGCGCTGGCCAAGCGGCCAGTGACGAAGTTCCTAGAAGCCGCAATGAAACGATTCATTCCAGACCACTACGAGGCGCGTTTCCGCCAGGAGATCGACCAGGAGCCCTCTGTTCCGGTATTCATCTGCACGACCGCCTTTCCGGCGGTTCCCTGTCCGCTGTTCGTCTGCGAGCCCCGCTACCGCCTGATGGTGCGGCGAGCCGTTGAGTCCGGCGACAAAACCTTTGGCATTGTCCAGCCGAATAGCAGCAAGTCGCGCTACTATGATGTGGGCACTATCCTCGATATCCGCGACTGCGTACAGCTGGGCGACGGCTGCTCCATTCTCAGCACCATTGGCTGCAAGCGCTTCAAGATACTGGCGCGCAACGAGAAGGACGGCTATGAGACGGCCAAGGTGGAGTACATCTGCGACGAGCCCATTGCCGAGGAGCAGGTAAAGATCCTGGCCGGAATGCAGGGAGTGGTCTTGGCCAAGGCCAGCGGCTGGTTCGAGAGCCTCAGCACGGAGCAGAAGCACGAGATCCTGCAGAGCTATGGCCAGATGCCGCCGCTGGAGCCCAACTGGGAGCTGATTAGCGATGGCCCGGCGTGGGCCTGGTGGGTCATTGCCCTGCTGCCACTCTCCCAGCAGCTGAAGGTGAGTAGAATGGAAGTTAGTCTATGCATATTGTTATTTAACGTCTTGTATTATACTAACCAGGTGGACATCCTGGCCACTACCTCGCTGGAGAAGCGGCTGCGTGCCATTGACAAGACTCTGGACTGGCTGCACGATCTCAGGCATCCGCAGCAGCCGACGCACCACCACCACCACCAGCAGGCGCCTCAGTCGCCGCAGCAGGCACACCACCACCTCGATCTCGACTGCGAGGAGCAGGAAACGGCCTCGTCCGGCGCCGATGAGTGCTGCCTGTTTGCGGAGAACAACGGATCCGAGCCGCACACGGACGAGGAGCTGCTGCTCTAGGAGATCCTCCTAAGATATATATATATGCGAGAGATACACATTAATTAGCAGTCGGAACTATATACATTTTGTAAATTCTGTGTCTAAGCCATTTCGTTTGTAATCGAACGTTACATGTTAATCCTAGGGGCCAAAACCGAAAGCGAGCAACTTTAGAAGAACCAAAATTATCACTAGATCAGCAAACAACATAATCTTTAGCTCTAGCCGATAACCCTGTGTGTGTGTGTGTGTCTGGGTGTGTGTATGGTGTATAGTGTAAAGTAATTTAGAGAGAATATGAATACTTAATGACACGACCCCAGTGAAACAATCAAAAACCATTTGCTTTTGGCTCAAACCCCGTCACCACGAAACCAAACTCAAACCCTCTGTCAGGCCAATTTCCCAAGATCAACTATAATAACTTTAAAAACCACATTCCACAAAGTCTTGAATATATATGTGTTTGCCATAGCGAAAGCAGCAAGGGAAAGGAAATAAGCAAGAAAGTAAACTCAACTTTAACAAACAGAACTCATGGTTTCTACAAAACAACAAACAAACAAACAAACAAATACACAAATTTTTGAACATACAAACAATTTTAAAATTAAAAAACAAAATACGAATTCAAAGGCCAACAAACATACACCTAGTAAAAACTAAAGTCGGATAGGAAAGAGCAAAAGGAAAACTTTAACTTCTCTTCATTTACTTTGTATAAAGCGGCTGGAACTCTAAGACAATCTGCAATATTTTTTTGATATACCTAAACGAAACTAAAACTAAAACTAAAAACTATAAACTCTATATACAAGAAGTAAATAGGTAAAACTGAACTAGCGACTAGTTATGAAGGAAGTGAATAATAGGAGAACAAATGTGTAATAAATTTTCAAATTGCTTTTCCGTTGATTAACCTAAAACACTCTCTATAACCACCCCCTCTCTCTCTTGATTATGCTAAGGCCAACTAATGATATGCTCACCTATATAAGCCTATATATACGATTCTATACGCTAAACGCTTGTTTCTGTATTCGTATCTGTATCTTCAGCCCGCATTCCTATTGAAGAGCTACAACTTTGATATATCTTTGCCCCGTCTTTGATTTCTACTCTTACTGCTAC
Organism: Drosophila bunnanda; assembly: GCA_035046265.1. Lineage (NCBI taxonomy): Eukaryota > Metazoa > Arthropoda > Insecta > Diptera > Drosophilidae > Drosophila > Drosophila bunnanda. Next base: position 16,170,226 of record JAWNOB010000075.1, read on the forward strand.
TTCTAAGCCTCTCACGCCCATTTCGTTTATTTTTTCCCTCACTTTCGAGCTCTCCCTTGTAAAGCAAATCAATTTTAAAAACAACAATTTGCTTTATCAGTCGGCACATCCTTATCTTTGTAAATATCTTTTATCTGATAATCTTAAAGCTCTGTATGTATCTATTCTACGTTAGCTATAGATCACGAATTTAATTTTCAGCTCAACACAAAACGATTAATCGAGTAAATCAAGAGTTTGTCAAGTAAATATTTATATAATTTTATACAACTTATATACACGTACACCTAAATTAAATCATTTTACATTTAAGTTTAGCAACTAAACAAACGGAACACCCAAAATCGACATCATTTTTTTGTGTCTACTTTATATGGATAAATTATTATGTAAATCTATATAAAAATAATATATATTTCAAACAAATTTCTAAAATGCTTACGATAAAATCAGCAAACATCTTTTCTCTGTGTTTTTTGTGCTAAACGATTTTTTACTGGTACTTCTTAATTTAATAACGATGTAAAATAAAGAGGAAAACAATTGAAATATAAAATAAACTAAGCTTGTGTTTTTACTACCCTTTCGAAGAGGTACTTGAAAGAGCAATCATTATGAGATGGAACTTCAAGAAAATTCTCAACATTTCACAAACGATTGTTTCTGAAATTCAGTTTTGGCGCGGTCCAAAAATACTTGCAACTGCACCACTGCATCTGTGAATAAATGCATATATATGTATATTGTGCGTTGCATAAACCGATAAAACTTTCAAATCAAATCGAGCAAAACTTGTAAATTGCAAATAGTACGCTCGATTGTTACGTAAGCATCTGATAAATACCAAATTTCTAGTGCAAGCGGCGGTCCGCGATTTGGCAACTATGGAATAAGAATCGGAATTGATTGGTTGATATGCTGCCAGAGAAGTTATTTACCCAAGCCGGGTTCTGGATCCAGTGTCATTCCTATGGAGCAGAGACCATGGCCAGTTGTGGCCGTAGAAACACATCTCAGACATGTCTGGAGCTGAGCTCTTTATACTTTATGAAATATTCATAGCGGGAATTTGCGTAAGCCAAGTATAAATGAATAAGTGACTATGGAACCTATGGAACTACGATCCAATTCCCTGGCAAGGCTGAGGAAAACCTAAATTCCCCGTTAGGAAGATATATATATATTGGACTATGACAAATGTCAACAAATTTAAATATTCAGTGCCTCACATTTTCATTAGCAATTAATTACCTTTAATAGTTTAATTATTGCAAGTTTAATAAATCATATTTAAATAAATAAAAAAATCATCGTCAGGGGTTATAAAGAATATTCTCTGGTTATTATAGCAATATATATATTATATTTATATTTATTTGTAATAAAACAAGAAAATAAACTGATTTCGGGAAGCCGAAGTTTATGTACCCTTGCAGTTTTCTTTTAAATTGAAGCTTTAAATAATCATATTCTTTGAATCGATATTTAAAAATATTTTTAAGATAATTTGTTCGATAACTCCAAGTTTAAAAACGCATAATTAAGCCAAAAAAGCATTAATTTTAATTCGGAAAGCTTTCCCATGCCATTTTTTATTAGGTTAATATATCTGCATACTCAAATTAAAATTAGAAAAAATTAAAATTTTTGTCAAATTTTTTGATAAATTTTAACGATGTAAGCCCTTATAAAATTTGAAAAAATTTTGAAAATGTATTTTTTGACCCGACAAGACTAAATCGACTCGGTTGTTAATGCTGATGAAGAATATATATATATTATATATATATTTTTACAAGCTTCTAACTTAAATTATAATACCCTGCAAGGCTATGAAACTAATATATCTAATCTAACATATGTATCTTTATTAAAAACTGAAAATAGTTATGTCTTCTAACTTGTTGATTAATATAAATATATTTATATATAATATAATATAAATATATTTATATATAATATAATATAAATATAATATAAATATATTTATATATAATATAATATAAATATATTTATTTCTACATAAGACAAGTAGCAAAGCTAAAGTCGAGTGTGACCGATGGTGAAATACTCTATACCCAAAGTGTTGTGTCTGAAATGGAAACTTGGATTTGGCTAATTGTGTATCTCTAATTATGCTCGAGTTTTTGAAAAACCTAAATTAAACAGGGCTAAACGCACAAGAAAACATTGACAAGCAAAAAAGGGAAAATATCGGTAGGAAACATTTTAAAAAGTCGAATTGGCTAAGTACATTTTTCTTAGGTTGATCTTGGTTGTACGCGGTTTTAAAAATGTTATTTGTAAAATTCCTAAAATATTCGAATACTATTTAAAAATGTTTTTTTAAAACATTTCATGTGACTTAGTGCTGACAAGATTACATTCTGCAGAAATTTAATATACAAAGAGAAATTGTATTGCTCTAAATACTTTGTATACTTTATATATTTTAAAATTTGTTATAATAGAATTTTCAGAGAAATTACCTTCCTACCGAAAGCTACACATGTCAAGCCTCAGGCCAGACCTTGAACTTAAATCGAAGCAAACAAAGCCCACCGACTCAGAGCTCCCTTGGCTGGCGGCGGGAAGAGAGATCGAATCACCGAGAGACCCTTATATCTGTAATCTCCAGACGAAATACCAGAATTTTGCACCCAGAGACACCCGGAATATCGGACAGCAAACAGAAAGGTGGAAGGCATGAAAACTATAGAAAAACCAGATACTACTGCCCGCTCCAGGAGAGGAAAAATGAGCGCGAACCTCGTTCGCCTCGACGACCCTGGTGTGTGTGTGTGTGTGTTGATAGTTTGATAGAGTCGCCGAGAGGCGGTAAGATAAAGACTCCACTCGGCTCAGATCCGCGATCGGTGCAATTGAGTGGGTTCTGAGTGTGACGAGAGGAGAATGCACTCCGAGTGCAGCGACGACATATTAAATAATAGCCGCGGGTCCGTTCCGAGCTCAATCAGTCGGTCGGTCAGGTAACGCTCGGAATGTTCACACATATCGCGTATACGCCCCGGCCGGCACAGGCGAAGGCATCTCGCTGCAGCCCATAGTCTTGGCCGCAGTCTCGCTCTCCCGCGTCCCAGTTTACCGCCGTTGTATCTGTGAGAACGCTTCTGGAGTCCCGCTCGCATTTCGTTGCATTTCGCCGTTTCCATTTTCGTTTATCCACGGGCCTTTTGCGAGCTTAGAAAATGCACTTCTCGTGCATTTATTCAGTTTGAGTCCAGCACGCGCAGCGTCGACAAGCGGATCTCTCTCCCCTCCACACACAAATATATATATATATATATAGTCACTTTCCGGATCGGGGTTCGGTTTATACGTATCTTTCGGCTTTCGGATTCCGCGTGCAGCAATTCTTTCAAATTACTCGCAAATACTCGATCTGACGTAAAGTCAAGCCGTCTGTCGTCTAAAGTATTGTCTCCCAGTGTAACTCGATCACAATTTACACGCGTTCGAATTGGTCTACTTTATCTTTTTGGTTCTGTTTCGGTTTTGATTTCGATTTTTGTTGTCTTTACCTCCTTCGCGCTTAGCCAGAATTTTTGAGTTTTTGTGCTGATATTGCCCGAAAAGTATGGCAATTTTTTGTTTGATTTGTACCTTTCGGTGACAATGAATTAAGACGTTTGCAGAAAACCAAAAGTGTTTCTTTTTTATTTTTGTTATTGGAGCTCTGTTTTAATGTATATGAATACGATTTGTGACCAACTGAGAAGCAGCAAGCCGGCGAGAAAATAAAAATGAGCAAAGCAAAACGGAAAAAGTTATGTTATGTAATCTTTAAAAGCGATTTACACACACGAGCAATAATAACAGGCATCACATATATGAAATAATTCTTTGAGAAATAAAGTGAAAAGTTGGAAAAACAGAAGTGCACGAGCCGTTGAAGCTAAATATATGAATTAATCAATGGGTGTTCCTTAAAAATCCAATAAAAGTGAGTGAAGTGTTAATTAAAAGCAAAGAATGTGTTTGGCCTGAAATAACATAAAATATTATTCAAAACGCCACTAAAAATCAATCAATTAAAGTGTTAACAAAGTGAAATACAAAATCCCTAAATCAATTTAACTAAAAATTGCCAAAGTTGAGTGCCATTTCCAACAGCTAAGCTCAGTTTCAGCTGCATCTAAATTCTTAAAGATTGCTAACTAAAAGTGAAGTGAAAATAAAGGAAATAAAAGTGCAATAAAACAAACAACTGCAGCCACTAAAAATCTATTACGATAATGAGATAAGGCGATATGTACCAAATGGAGGAAGGTTTAGTTCTCGCTAAAAACTAAAGTGCATTCAACCAAAAATTACAACAAACTATCTGTCAGAGAGACTTTTCCCCGACGACTTTCGTTAGGCTTTCGACAATACCTTAAATATATTATTATAAAGCGTACATTTGTACATCGGAATAGGTATTTGTCTGTGCATTCTGTTTGCATTTTTTTTCATTGTCAAAGTCGGCTTTTATATCCAATATACTAGAAATGGTTATAATGTGTTTGAGTTTGATATTACCAGGTGGCAGTGCATGTACATCTGATCGGATACAGAGTTGCTGTGTATAGTTTTATTGAGTAATTAACTAATAATGAAACATTTTAATTGTTATCTAGCCAAGTTTGTGCTAATTAATTAAGAGACTGAAAGTTTAATATATAATAAAATATAGGGTTTTTGGTGTTTTATCCTGAATTCCTCATAAGGGAACTCATGGTTTTGAGAGCCTCATAAAATCTATAATGTAGAAACCTATTAATTCCTCTAATTTGCCTGATTTAATATTAATTTATATTAGTAAACAATCTGAATAAAATTCAAATTGACCCTAGTTTCCGTTCCGTTTAATTACTTTCAGTTCACTGTGCTTGCTCTCAAGAATCCCACAAGTAGTTGCCACGATTTTGTATGAATTGAAGAATTTTCAGGGAAATAGCTACTGGCTAGGTATTTCCCCAGTCGGCAGACTTGACTTTTCAGTTGTTTTATTTTAATTTTTTTATTGTTGCATTTGTTGTATTTCTTATTGTTGGCTGACAAGTCTCGGGTCTCGGATCTGGCGTCTTTTTGAATTTTTTGAAACGTCATCGTCAGCGTTTGACTCGGCCCGAGTGTCTGTGTGTGTGAGTGCGCCTGTCCGTTGGTGTGTGTGCGGGAGTGTGCCTAGGTGTGTGTTAGTGCGCGTGTGCACTTCGTGCGGTGGTGTGCTGTGGTGGTGATCATGCGGTGTCCGCACACACGCTCCCACAGTAAAAGTTATTTCAATTGACAACCAACTAAAAAACTATAAACACAGGCAAGAGGTTTGTAGCTAGTGATTCGTTTCGAACTTCTCAGATACAAATTGGCTTAAAATGTGGCCCAATTACGAAATGCAATTAAACGATTTGGCGAGTTTGCTGCACTTTCTAGGCGTTTTCGCTGCCTCTACTTTAGTTTCGTTTTGAGCAAATAGCTGCCTGCCTGTTGATACGGTGAGATAAGCAACTGATTGACAACTGCCCCATGTAGTCGGGAGTATTTTGTGTTTTCTGTTGCCATTTTGCTTTAAGTTACTTATTTTTCTTTTTGCAAAATTTAGCTAGTTGAAATCAGAGAAAGATAAGTAAAAGAAAGCTACTGGCAGAAAGTATTTCGTATGTCAAAGAAGTGTTTCTAAGTGTGACTAAGTTTACCTATACATTTCAGTAAATCTTTCCACAAGGCTATTCCCAAAGTCATTAAATGTATATCTATTTCCAGTTTGAATACAAAATTCTTCTTAATCAACCTTCAGGGTTTTGTAAATCCCCTAAAGCCACTCTTGATGCATTTACAAATACTATTAATTCTTTACCGATTTCCAAGATATTTCTCAATGATTTTCACACTTAATAACTATGATTTAAATAATCATTAATTGATATATGTTTAATAAAGTCTAAATCATGTCCAAAATGGGTTTCAAGATGATGTGATGTGAGGAACAGATGATGAGCAGTCGTGCTACTCATGATCAAGTGTTCATCTCAGCGCTAGATTTATTATTAGATGGATTACCCATTCGCAGATCCGCTTTTCCAAGCCCCTTCATTAACCCATTTGTATATGAAATATAGAAAAAAAAAGCGCAACTCCCCCATTAAAGAACCGGTTAAATCCAGGGGCCTTTAACCCTATAAATCGTCTAAGCTGCTTAAAACTATACTTAGTTCGGGAATTTTAACTAGAAAAGAGAGTGAAAAAGGGGCGAACGAACGCAAGGAAAATAAATCAATGAATGATAAAAATAACAACAAAATACAGTGAACAAATTGTGAAAAATTCAATTAAGTCAAGTTTAAAACAACACACGGGGGGAAGAGAGACAAAAAATATTACAAGCTTTGCGGAACCAAAAGGAATAGGAGAAAAACAAAAGCAAAAAAACAAAAAGCTGTACAACGGGTCGTATGAGTATTGTCGTTCAACGGGTCGTATGAGTATTATCACTCACACACCGACACTATGCTGTAATCGCAATGCAATTAGCATTGGCAAAAGCTCAAGTTCACTGACAAAGAAATCAAGAGACACACAGAGATAGAGACAGAGAGAGAGAGAGAAAGAGAGGAAGACGCATCCAAGTGTGTATGTGTGCGTATGTGTCATACCCACACATCAGCAGTATGCGATAATGTTTTTTTCTGTATTTGAGCGAAGCTTTACAAATGCAATCAAATGACGTTAGTTTCCCCCGCCAGAGCGAGAGGGAGAGTGCATGCGAGCGGGACGGGGCTAGTGCTGGCAAACAGAGAGGGCAATAGATATAGTGGCAATATATCTCGCCGCTCCTCACGCTCGTGAGTAGGTCAGTCAACGATCTTCGGGCCGGGTTGAGTAAACTTGCCATTGCTCTGCCAAGTGCACTCCAACCGGCTTTTCGTGCTTTTCCTTTGCTTATGTGTATGCTCACATGCATGTTATTTTTTTATTTCCAACTTATTGGCTTCCGCATTGCAAATACTTATAAATATATGCAATAAATTCAAAGACAACAACAACAGCGAATGTTGTTGTCAATGCCAAATGTTTAATCTGTTTGATTCTATGGGGAGGGAGGCACGTTATCTGCAATAAATTATGGGGTTCTATTGGAAACTATTAACATTTTATTCGATTTATAATTTAGGGGAGAAAATTAAGATGAAAGAGGGTACGAATATAGTCTCTTCTATCTATTTATCTATCTATATATCTGTTTCTATATATTTATCTATCTATATAACTGTTTGTATATCTATAGATTTTATCTATCTTAGTATTATTATGAAGAAAGAGGGTAATAGCCATAGAAAAAGAATATATTCTCTTCTATCGATTTATCTATCTATACAACTGTTTGTATATCTATAGATTTTATCTATCTTAATTCTATTTGGCGTTCTGCATAAAAAAACTATTATTTTACCTTGCAAATTATCTAATAATAAGAGAAATCTGTATTGAAAGATTTCAGTTTAGATTTGTATACAACAAACGTGCTGATATATAGAAGAATAGAAAAAAGAAGACTTAAGTCCATTAATTGTTTAATGTAATTCGTATGCAGTTTTTACAAAGCCTAGGAACAGTTGCTGAGTAAATATATAAATGGTAATTGAAACATACATAAACAAATAGAAAACAATGTGAACTATGCATAGGAAACACATTAAAATCGTCTTATTAAATGTTGCTTTGATTTAAACAATCAAATTTTAATCATTTTAAATTAAAGAACAATACTTTAGTGGCATAGTAGAAACAAATAACAGTTTAAAAAGTTAATTAATTAAATGTAATAAAGCAAAGCTGGCAGTAAAATTCTCCTTTCCCAAGCTAGTCTTTCAAGTAGTAAACAAACTCAAGAGCATTTAAGCCAACGATATTTGTTCACTTACTGAAGTTTAATAACTCACAGAGCACTCGTTAAGTGAAATACAATTCAATTAAACAAAGATTTCATGAAAAAGTGACTTTGTTTTAGAAAGTGATTTATGGTTTATTAACTCAAACTGAACAAGCTAAACCCATCAATATCTTGCCATAATTGAATATTTGATAGAGGCTTTAAAAGAGATATTATTTGAATAGGTGATGTAGCAGTTTCTATTTAACTTACTTTGTATTTAATAGCTTCGATTGAATCCATAGTTGAATGTCTGTGACCCAATAATTTCACAGTTTGTAATTGAGTTAACAAAATGGCAATTAGTTCGCATTCTCTGGAGTAAAACCATACGCTTCAATAATAACACCTGATACCGTCTCTATATGTCTCTATTTGAACCCTTTTCCATGCTTTTTTATATATTTTTTTTGTTTGCACTCTAACACAGACCAAACCGACCGCACTAATTGCAACACGAGCCATTAAGCTAGTCATTGGCAATTATCTGGCAACTTTTCAAGCCGAGAAACGGTCGTCTGGGCCCTGGGTTTGGGCCAACCAACAGCCACTTACGGTTAACCAGCAGCAGCAACACTTGGCCCAGAGAGTGGGTCTTTACCTTTGATGTGTATTTAAAATACTCTCGTATACATGTGGGAAATTATGAGGCTCTCTCTGGTCAAACGGAGCTAAACGGATTAATTACAAATTGCTGAAAAGCTGCTGTAATTTTAAGCTGCTTTGCACATTTTAATTAAACGCTGATATTTCGTCCACCTTGGCTTTGGCTTTAAAACGGTTTCGAACGCCAACGTCATTGCGGATTCTGGGCATAAAGTTTTCCACCTCATTCCATGGGGAAAAATGCATTTAACAGGCTTGCAAACCCCTTTGACATTTGCTCAAAAGTTTTCAAGTTTTTGTTAGCCAAGAAATTGCTTTCGCCGAAGCCCCTAAAATGTTGTCGCCGTCAATTAACAGGGAATAAAATTTGCGGGTGCGAAAGAAAATTAGTCAAAATAGCCGAAGCTGATTGGGATGTGAGTGAGTGAAAAGCAGCAGCAGTCAGAGCCGCATTAAAACCGAATATTCTCACAGAATTATGCAATAGGTGAGCGAACGAGCCACCGAGCGCGTGCAAGGCAGCTTATTTATAGCCGACAAAGGCCGGCTGCAGCCAGGCAATTGGTTAGCAGCTGCTCCACAACCTCTCCTGGCCACTCACCCACACTCATGTCTTAACCCCCCCACCCAGCACAATCCTCACCAGCACTCGCTCGTGCCCACTCCAACCACCGACTGGTTGTTATGGCATTCGCTGAACGCATTTTGTAACATGACAAAATAGCGTAGCATACATTTCAGGGGTTGCAAATGTGCAACATTGATTGGCACGGCCAACTGGCAAATTGGCCACGGGGCCTCCGTCCGTGGGGCCTGCGCAGGCGCAGCTTACGGGATTACATAACGCCTGCCAGGCACTCCGGACGTCCGACTCGAAAGGATGCTGCTCGAGGCAGACAGCAGGCAGCGAAGCCGAAACAGAACCACAACTGCACTTGTTGCTGACAGAGCGCGGCGCGAGACAACGAGTTTCGGGAAACGCGTCGGGAAAAATAACACCCAAAAAATATCCACCGAAAATAATATAAAATAAACCGACAAATAATTGTGCTCTCCAACCCCTTTGCAGGCCTTCAAAATGTGGCATATTGAGCATATGGAAATCAATTGTTGCGTGAACATTACCTGAACTTCAACCGAAAGATCCAGAAACATATGAACAAAACTATGTGAGCGTGTAAATCCATTTTCGTGGCAGTTGTGTGAGCAAGAGTCTTCAAAAGAAGTTTGAAAGTTTCGAGCTTTCCTCGGTTCTTCTTGTTCTAAATATTTTCTTTGGTGATTTTCGAAAATTTTCGTGCGTTTTGAAGTGGATTATCCGACAGATACGAAAATGGACGACGAAAGCGATGACAAGGACGATACGAAAAGGTAAGTTCACTACACACCAAGCAACCCATACACCTGAATCCCTTGGCTATTCATAAATAGATAGAACAAATCCGTGGACAGCCTGCGACTGACAGTTGACAGGATACAGAATCGGAGAGGAGAATACGTGTATATGGCATTTTGTGAAATTTTCCGCTAACCGACTAAGGTGGAATGTCCCCATTCTTTGTTTATTACTTTTCCCATGAATGACTGTGGCTAAGACACTGCGCTGCTGCCGTCACAGTCTCTCAGGCGGTAGCCCCCAGACCATTTCGGTAATTCACACCCCACGAATCAATCAATGGAGTCCCAGTAGTTGTAACTCGATTCGTTGATCCGCTTCTCCTGCGGCCAACTTCAATCGGTTGTAATCGGAGTGCGGATTCCATTTATGCCTGTTCATTAATTACATTTGCTTGGCATTACACAATACCAGAAGGTGTCCGACAAATCCTTCTCGTCGCATATCGGTTGACAATTGATATAACAAATCACTAACCGAGTATCCACAGAGAAGGGGAAACTATAATTCAAATTAGAACTGCTTAGTGTTAGGTCAGAGATAATTCACACAAACTTTAATCTAGACCTGGTGTGCCAAAGTTAAACTCAGAAAACAAAGTAACTTTAAAGTTACTAGAGGAATTTTTTAAGGCTTGACACATTATGTTTTGGAAAAAGAGTAATACAAAGTGAATTCTTAAGGGTACCACTCTATTATCTGCTTAAACCTTTCAAATAATTTCTTCATTGCCCTTCTAAGAAATACTAATAATGATATTCCTTTTAATTTCCATTTAAATATAAAATAATGAATGTCAATTAATAAATGTAGTTGTATTTATTGAATAGTTGAAACTGTTAAGCTTGTACTGAGTATTTTCATTTTAAATCACAGAAATTAGGTAAAATGTAATATAATTTTGATATTAAATATACAAAGAGAATACATTTCGTTGAAAATATAATAAGCAATAAATAACCTACTCTCATAACAAAAAATATTATATATCTTTTAAAGTTATGAAGATCAATTACGACAAAATTCAAAGAATTTATAAAATATATATGCTTCTCGCATTGTAAAGTATATACATACATTTTAATAATATAATTATATTTATCACTGAATGCACATTAAGCTAAAAGACTATAGGTTCTTATGAAGACTAATAAGATCAAGTTTATAATGAAATAATTTAATATCAAAAACAAATATCAGCAGAACAAATCTATTTTATATTAAAAAATTCTCTATTTAGAAAGCCCAACCCAATCCGATAGTTAATTTTTTCTCTGCTCAAGTAGACTCAACCAAAATAAACTTCCACCTCATTGCCCCTCAATTAGCTTCGAAGACATCTTGTAAACCCTTACGTACATATGTATTACTGGCCATGAACTAGCGTATCGTACTCGAATAAAACTGACAGTAACGATAATCCCGATACTGCTCCAATCATCAGCCAGTTTTTCTGACATGCAAATGTCAATGGCAGAGCAGAAAAAGTTAACTCTAGCGCAGCAAATGTAAAGCGACAAAGGGCATACAAGCTCATCCCCCTTCCAAGGCCCGGGACAAATCGGGGCGGGTGATAGCATATGGGCATATGTGGCTAATCAACGCCAGACAATGCCTGAATGGGCCGGGCACACGTGGGTCACAAGCGACTCGCCTCAGGGGGTTGCAAAGAATGAATATTGAGCTACTCACCTGGGTAGTGAATGTAAAATCTTGCTAATCGTAAATGCATCCGATTGATTATTGTTTAACTCGTAGTTTCCTTTGCAGAAAGTCGCGCAATCTGAGCGAGAAGAAGAGGCGGGACCAGTTCAACTCCCTGGTCAACGATCTGAGCGCACTTATATCGACCTCCAGCAGAAAGATGGACAAGTCCACGGTCCTCAAGTCCACAATAGCCTTCCTGAAGAACCATAATGGTGGGTTTAAAGTGCACTGTATGTCGGATCATTCTTAACACTCACTTAAACAGAGGCCACGGACCGATCCAAGGTTTTTGAGATACAACAAGACTGGAAGCCGGCGTTTCTGAGCAACGATGAATTCACACATCTGATGCTCGAGTCCTTGGATGGTTTCATGATGGTCTTCAGCAGCATGGGCTCCATCTTCTATGCCTCGGAAAGTATTACCTCTCAGCTGGGATATCTGCCGGTAAGTAAATCAGTTAGTAAGAGCTTTAATGCGAATACTTAACTTAGCCGACACTTATGAGAATGATAGCTATTAAACTCACTTAATAATAAGGCTTATTGAATATTTACCCTCCTTGCAGCACGATCTATACAACATGACCATCTACGACTTGGCTTACGAGATGGACCACGAGGCGCTGCTGAACATTTTCATGAATCCCACGCCTGTGATCGAGCCCCGGCAGACGGACATCAGTTCCAGCAATCAGATCACATTCTACACGCACCTGCGGCGCGGGGGGATGGAGAAGGTGGATGCCAATGCCTACGAGCTGGTCAAATTTGTGGGTTACTTTCGTAGGTAGCCGCGCAGCCATTCAAAGCCAACTCCTCTCATACCTGTTCTTTGATCTCATCCAATGTGTGCACAGGCAACGATGCAAACATGTCGGGGGGCTCCAGTTCTGACGGCTCCAACGGCGGCGGCGCGAACGGCCTGCCAGCTGTGCTGCCGCGCATCTTCCAGCAGAATCCCAGTGCCGAGGTGGACAAGAAGCTGGTTTTCGTGGGCACCGGCCGTGTCCAGAATCCCCAGTTGATCCGCGAGATGAGCATCATCGATCCCACCAGCAACGAATTCACCTCGAAGCACAGCATGGAGTGGAAGTTCCTGTTCCTCGATCACCGGGCGCCGCCGATCATTGGCTACATGCCGTTCGAGGTGCTGGGCACCTCTGGATACGATTACTACCACTTCGACGATCTGGACAGCATTGTGGCGTGCCACGAGGAGCGTAAGTTGCAAAAATTTTCACAATTAGCTTTTTTCCAAGCAGCTGTCCGTGCTGCCAACCTTGCGCGAATGACGGGGTGGCAGCGCCGAACTCCAGAACTTCAGAAGTGTTAGGGGAGGGGGGCTGAAAGTAAAACAGAAATATAAATTAAAATAAGATACTTAACATCTATTCCAAGTTAAGTTTACAACATAATTAGCATTATTGTTATTATACTATATATTACTAATATTTACTTTTCAAGCCTAGCTTACAAAATAATGATCATCATTAAAGTTCAACCCTTTTCATCACGCCCATGCTGTGTCTTTGCTAGATAAACGGGTTGGCAGCCCCGAATAGCTTTAAGTTGGCTGCAGTTAAAGAAAGTTTCTAAAACAGTGAAAAATGGAGTTAATTTAAGCTCTAGAAAAGAATTATGTTTTAAAACATAAGATTTTACAAAAGTAATGGTTTAATAGGTATTTAATAATACTATTACCATAACAAATGGATACCAATTGACACCTAATAGGTTTTATGAGCCATAATAACAAATAATGCCAGCTGTTCCAATTTGGCAATCTTCTCCTAATTCTAATTGTGTGATATTCCCATTCCCTATAAATAGTGCGACAGACGGGCGAGGGGAAATCCTGCTACTATCGATTCCTAACCAAGGGCCAGCAGTGGATCTGGCTGCAGACGGACTACTATGTGAGCTACCACCAGTTCAACTCCAAGCCGGACTACGTGGTCTGCACCCACAAGGTGGTCAGCTACGCGGAGGTCCTGAAGGACAGCCAGAAGGAGCGCACCAAGTCCAGCAGCGGCAGTAGCCAGAACAATGGGAACAGCAAGGCCGCGGCCTCCACGGCAAACAGCAGCAAATCCGCATCCGCCACCACAACACTCAGGGACTTTGAGCTGGGCAACCAGAACTTGGACAGCGCGTTGCTGGGCAACAGTCTGGCCAATCTGGGCAACGAGCCGACAGCCACCTCACCCACCGTGGACTCGTCGCCCATGTGGTCGGCATCGGCGGCTCAGGCCTCCGGCTCCTGTCAAGTGAATCCCCTGAAAACATCACGACCTGCCTCGAGCTATGGCAATATCAGTTCCACGGGGATCTCGCCGAAGCCTAAGCGAAAGTGTTACTTCTACACCAGCCGGGGAAACGAGTCGGATTCCACTTCCATTTCAGCGGACTCTGTCACAAGTAGGCAATCCATGATGACTCATGTCAGTTCGGTGGGTATATAATGTGAAATTCAATTGTTTATATTACAAATGTTCACATTTTCCTAATTCTTTTAGCAAAGTCAACGACAGCGATCGCATCATCGTGATCACCATCACAGTCAGTCGCATCATAACCACCAGCAGCAGAGCCAACAGCAGCAGCAACACCAGCAGCAGCTGCAGCACCAACAGCTGCACCAGCAACTGCAGCAGACCGTGGGTCCGCCCAAGATGGTGCCCATTCTGCCGATTGCACCCGCCCAGCTGATGGCCAACAATGCGTGCCAGTTTCCCCAACCCGCCTACCCGCTTGCTAGCCCCCAGTTGGTGGCACCCACGTTCCTGGAGCCACCACAATATCTCACCGCCATACCCATGCAACCGGTGATTGCGCCCTTTCCGGTGGCACCTGTCCTGTCGCCGCTGCCAGTCCAGGCGCAGCAGGACCTGCTGCCCGACACCGTAGTGATGACGCCCACGCAGAGCCAGCTGCAGGATCAGTTGCAGCGCAAGCACGACGAACTGCAGAAGCTGATACTGCAGCAGCAGAACGAGCTGAGGATCGTCTCCGAGCAGCTGCTCCTGGCCCGCTACACATACCTGCAGCCAATGATGCCGATGGGCTTCGCAGCCACGAACATGGCGGCCACGGCCATGGGAAATATGGGGTCAGGGAGTGGTCAACGCGGCCTAAACTTCTCTGGCAGCAATGCGGTGCAGCCGCAGTTCAATCAGTATGGATTCGCCCTGAACTCGGAGCAGATGCTAAACCAGCAGGATCAGCAGATGATGATGCAGCAGCAGCAGAATCTGCACACGCAGCATCAGCATAATCTGCAGCAGCAGCATCAGAGCCAAACTCAACTGCAGCAGCATCATCAGCAACAGCAGCAGCAGCACCAACAGCAACAGCAGCAGCAACAACAACAGCAGCAGCAGCAGCAAATGTTGCAGCAGCAGAACGATATCCTGTCGCGCGAGGACATCGATGATATATTTCTCAATTTGTCACCCCTGCAATCTCTGGATTCTCAGTCCACACTCAATCAGCTTAATGCCGGCTGTAACAACAACAGCCAGAATTACAATGGTGGCAACAGCAGTCAGAACAATGGCAACCAGAACAACAACAACGGCAGTTCGAATCCCCCGCAGAACAACAACGAGGACTCGCTGTTGTCCTACATGCAAATGGCCACCGAATCGAGTCCCTCCCTCAACTTTCACATGGGCATCAGCGACGACGGCTCGGAGACGCAGAGCGAAGATAACAAAATGATGCACAGCTCCAGCAGCAATCAGATGCAGCAGCAACACCAACAGCAGCAGCAGCAGCAACAGCACCAGCAGCAAATGATGCATCAGCACCAGCAGCAGCAGCAGCAGCAACAGCAGTCAAACAACTTCTTCAGTTCGAATCCCTTTCTCAGCAACAGTCAGAGTCAGAATCAAAATCAGTTGCCCAACGATCTGGAAATATTGCCCTACCAGATGTCCCAAGAGCAATCACAGAATCTGTTCAACTCGCCGCACACCGCCCCCGGCAGCAGTCAATAGCCCGTGCAGGTCCTTAATGTATATAACTCTCTTTAGCTGTAGCCCCGCGTATTATGCTAGATATTAATCAAGTTTTGGCCTCTGGCTCTCTTTATCATCGACCCTTCTCTGTATTGGTGACCGAGAACTAGTTGTAGATCTCAACAGACTGAGTATTGTCCTAGCCCCGATTTGTGTGTTGAATGTATATAAGCCGATTAGCTATAGTAAAGTTCTCAAAATATTTCGCTATAAGTAGGGATTAATTCGTTGTAAGATTGTGTCTAGCCTGTAGCAAGAGCCCATCGTTTCCGTAGGTTAGCCTTATCCAGTAAGTGCCATCGAGGCACACACAGGGATCTCTGATACGTAATCGAACCTTAAAGCCTATTCTAAGTAAATGTAATTTAATTAAAAAATACCGCAAAGCAACTAAAAACAAAAGAGTTAAGCAAAGCTAATCCAATTCCATATTATTTCCAAGACTGGGCTTCGCCACTGAGGTCAAACACGATATTTATCATGCGATTTATTGTTTATTCTAGTGCATACGTAAGGTATATATAGTATATTGTTTAATCCAAAACTCAGGTTGAGATTGCAACTGACATTTATTTTGCTGTGAGCATATTCCCATAAGTTCTCTTAAGGCCCGATCTTTTTCAACAGCCGAAATACCTTAGTTCAATCGTTGACCCGCTTTCCCGTATTACTATTTTGCTGTTGGAAAGGCTCGTTCGAATATGTTTCGATCTTCAGCTGATAAAGAGCCAAATGCTTTAAACTTAGCAAGCTGTAAATGAAAACCAACTATCTTACACTCAACTACAACTACCTTAAAAACTCTAGTTAACTCAGTGTTTAAGCTCTGTACATACCTATAGGACAAGTCGGGAGAACTTGCTTAAGCATGTAAATACGTGAACGAGGACGATAGTCTAGGACTTTTTTGTACATAACTTGATGTTTTTAT
This sequence comes from Drosophila bunnanda, assembly GCA_035046265.1. Classification (NCBI taxonomy): domain Eukaryota; kingdom Metazoa; phylum Arthropoda; class Insecta; order Diptera; family Drosophilidae; genus Drosophila; species Drosophila bunnanda. Next base: position 16,186,820 of record JAWNOB010000075.1, read on the forward strand.
GTTTTGCGAAACAAGCTTCCCCCAAAAACACACTGAACAAGCTAATCAAATCGAAAACATAACCGAACTAAACAGAGTTGTAATAAAGCAAACAAAAACGTTTACATAAGACGACTAATTTCATGGCATTTATATTCAAACCATTCCTAACAATATATGTATATAGACAGGGAGTAATGTGGAGTACCAGCGGTCCGAATGCTCAGACGCGGAGCTTGGTGATGGCATTCTGCAGGATCTGGAACTCGGAGTTGATGTTGTCCATCAGATTCGAAATCTGGGGCTTCGAGTCCAGGACCTCAACGCTCTGGGTGTAGGCATTGTAGCGCACACCGAACGGACGCGGAATAGAGTTGGCAAATTTACTGTGCGACGGAATAGAATATATTATTAAGACATTAGTTATGGGGATCTCCTTACATGGTCTTCTCCTTGGCACTCTCAAAGCTATCGGCCACGTAGTAAAGGGGCTGGAACTGGGTAATCGGATACTTGGTGACGCCAGTGACCTCCGGCTCAAAGTCCTTCAGCTGGGGCTTCTCCGTCAAGCAGTATTCCAGTTCTCCGTAGGACGAGAGCAAGCCAGCTCCGTAGGCCTTCAGCTCACCCTCCTGACGGCACAGACCATACTCAACTGTGAACCAGAAGATCTGCAAATATCAAATAAATATTTTAATAAATATTTTTGAACAAATATAATATTATTAGTATTATTTTTCATTAAACTTGCCGTGGAAAGCTTCTCAATGTAATCATCTGGGGCTCCCAGAGAGGCCAATCCAATCTCCTGACTGAACTGGGCAAAGGCCGGATCGGCAAAGAGCGGGACATGGCCCATCAGCTCGTGGCAGACATCTGGCTCCGGGGTGTACATGGGCTTGCTGGGATGACGGATGTACTGAGTTGAGTGGAAGACGCGGAAGGCCAGGCCAGCCAGGAAGTCGCGGGAACTAAGCAGACCAGCCACAGGACGAAGGGTGAAGCCAGTGCAATCTTCAATAAGATTTGTATGATATAAACAAATGTATCCCAAATAAATCTATGGCGTTACCCCTCAAAAAGTTGGAGACATCCTCCAGCTGGGGAATGTTATCCTCGCGGAAGCCGCAGTTGTCCACCAGCAGGGGAAAGACGTGATTGTACTCGCGACAGGCGTGCGTCTTGTACAACTTGGTCAGATTCCTGAAGATAATGCCCCAGGTCTCGGTCTCCTCCTTGGTATAGGCCACATGTGGCAAGGGTTCGCCGTGCTTGTAGTTGTAGGCGATGTCGGCAAAGTACTTGCGGCGCTTGCGGTACTCGGGATCGGTGAATCCCGGATGATCGGCATCCAGTTCGGAGCCATAGCTTAAAATCTGATTGGCAAAACGATCCAGATCACGTATACGCCGTGGGAACCAGGGCACCGCAGTGTCATTATCCTTGTAGTCGCGCGAGATGATGTTGAAGTAGCTGCACTGCTCCTTCACATCCTCGATGGCTTTGCCCAGAGCCCCCGATTTGCCATCGGCCTCCACGAAAAACTCGTAGCCGGGAACACGCAGCGAGGAGCGGGACTCGATGTGCACCAGATTGATGTCGTGCTGCTTGAAGATGCCCAGGATATTGGCCAAGGCACCGCTGGACAGCGAGGAGTCCTTCGGCGAGAACAGCAGGCAGGTGTTTCTGGCCTCCTGAATGTCCACACCCTCGACTATATACGCCGAGTCCTCAACGCGCGTTGGCTAAAACGAATAAAAATATGGGAAACCCTTTCCTTAGAGTGTGAAAATATACAATTGTTTGTTTGGAAAATTCCAGTTGCATCATAGGAAACCCAAGTGAATGACCCGGTATGAACTAGCTATCAGGCAAAATTTCTATTATAATGATTATCAACGGTTAAACGATTCCACTGTATTAAATATCAGTGAATCTTAATATAGGTTAACTAGGGCCAAACCCAGTAAATTGGTTATAAATGAAGCCATAGATTACAATTCCAACTGTAATTGTAGCACTTGCATAAGATTTACAACATTTGCATTGAGGTATAGCGGCCATATTGAAGGTTTAGGCCTGACCGCAAAGGCAATCAGTGCATATTGCCAAGGGCTAACCTTGAACTTGGTGTAAGGTGTCTTCATAGGTCTTGAATAGTTGTAATTTGAGTATAATTTTTCTATTTATTTCTTTTTGAATGTATAATCATTTTTCAAAAGCAGCAAGAGTTTTCTAAATATTTAAATTATTTACTGAAAGATTAAGAAATTGTATTATTTTATAGTAGAAAGTTTATAAGTTTAAACTCCTTATAGAACCAATCTTTAAAAGATGCCTTATTTTTCCCTATTTCTAATTAATGCATCTGTTTCGTTACCAAAACAAATATATAAAAATTAATGCCGGTTTTCTAATTCTGGTTTCGATTCTAGTTTCTCATAAATTAGCCTTTGCCTATATACTTTAATATACGAAAAAACAAGAGCTATTGCTTTTGTTTTAATGCAAAAATAAATATTCCACTCAACACTCAAAGTATTTCGTTGCGTATTCCTTTGTCTGTAAATAAGGCAAACTAACCCAATTCCATGACAAGTCAATTCGATTATAAATCCGCTTTCTCACTTAAATCGCTTTAATAAAATTATACATTCGCTTGTTGTTGATATATTCCTGTCAAGGTTAGCAAAAGTTCAGGTTGGGTGCACAAATAAATAAATGTGTTATTGTTATTAATTTGATTGCCATACTAGAGTTCGCGGCGAGGACTACTTGCTGAGCCAACACAAACCTTATCAAAGGAGACCTGACGCTGGTACATCTCACTAGATTCCGTTTCTGCGGTGTCTTCACTGAAATAACGAACGATCCGCTCGCTCGGCACACGATTTAAAACTGATTTAATTTCTGAGTTAATCTCGGGCTTAAATAGACTTTTCGCTAGGCCCCAGACCCACGACCCAGCCCCCCTAGTTTATGGCGGTTCCAAAACGAAAACGAAAACCAAACTCAACTGAAACCAGTAAATAATAATGCGGGCAATCGGGCGAGTGAATGATCTTGGAATAGCATCCACATGCGGTCCAATCTCGGCTCTAACTCTGCGGCTTCTGGGGTTATCAGTCCGAGCGTCTCGATGGGCCTAAAATCTCATTCCATCTCATTACAGAAGCCGCCGTCTAGCCGATTAAATCTAAATATTGAAACATAGGTACAGACTGGCTTCTGTAAGTCAATTGAAACATTCCATAAAATAGGCAATGTATAAAAATAACAATAAAAAACCCTGCTAAACAAAGATATGTAAAATGGGAATAGTTTCTTTTAACATTAATGCAACATCTTACTGATAATGATAATAAATATATATTAAAAATAAATTATGACTTAGCTAAGATTAATTTTCACTCCGTTTTTCCTGAAGACTCATTCCCAAACTTGTCAAATTTCTGCTTAAGGAAGCTCGACTGTTTCCTCAAAATATTATCAGCAGTCATGTTCATGGCTCTGCTGGGGTCCGTTTTAACAAAACATTATTTCAGCTAGTTTTATATTCTTTGTTTTTGCAAAAAAAAAAACGACAACAAATTTAAACTGAATAATCTTAACATAGTGATTTTTTTATATTTTTAATGACAGGTTCTTACCAAACGAGTTCAACGGCATTTCAGGGCAATTATTTCAGTAGTGAATAGCTTCAAGTGGTGGGCCTGGCACGCGCTGCCTTTGCTCTGACTTATGCACATACGATCCACAGCGATTTGATGGAAATTAATTAAGCAGAATCAATCTTAAATCAATCAGTTCACTTACCTGATCTCAGCCAGGATTTTCTAGCACAAAGTTGCTTCGGACATAAATCAATCAATTTAATTTAGTCCAGACTCAGTCTAGTTCTAGGTGCTTTGCTCTGTGTGGATTGCATTGGTTATTGTTTGTGGAAAGCAATAATTGCTTTTGTTTATACTCTAAAGTTGAGAGGTTAGTGGTAGTGGCTTATGGCACGCAAACTGATAAAAGAAAAAAATTAAAGCTGATGTAATATTACACAAGTTTACAAGACGCTTTTCCGCTTATCGGTGAAGAAGACTTTCATGGTCATGATAAAGATGAGCATAATTAAGAGTTTAAAATTACACTTAACACATTTTTATATCTATATAAACTATAAATAAACTTAAATGATTATGACATTATTTTTATAATATTAAAAATCTAATACAAAATATCCTCATTATTTTAAATGTATATTTATTTATTTTAATCATACAAAAGACGTACAAAAATATTTTTATAAATGTCGCATCAAATATTCTTTCTATTCCATGTGATGAGTAGTCGTATATAGTTTAAACTTTCGTATATAGTTACAGACTTTAGAAATTGCCATAGTGATGCCACAGCGAGGTGAGCTTGCCGCGTTTCAGGTGTTTCTGGGGACTCGATTGCGGGCGCACGTTCTTCAGAGTGCAGCCCACGGGCAGATTGACCTAGATATTCAGGTATAGATATTATTATTATTGGATATTAATGCTATATAAGACGAAACCTTCGCTCAGTGGCTTCTATTACATGCGTAGCGCTGGCTGGGTTCGAGGAAAGTCACACTTACGGATTGGTCAGTCACCCGAACGGGCTCTTTATCGGGGCAAACGACATAGACGCCCGACTCCAGGCCATCGAAGGACCGGAGCTGGGCAGGCGCAGAGCTGGACTCGGCCTCGGGCTCGGGCTCGAAGCGGAGCTCTGCCTGGGGCGGCGGAGGTGTGGGTTTTGCAGCTATTTAAGGGAACAATTAATATTACAAATGTTTAACTTTATATTTAGAATACATACTTCTGACATGAATGAAGAAAATGCATCTGAGGGTGACACCATCTGTGGTGGTGGCCTCATATTTGATGGTATGATCTCCGGCCTTGAACAAAGCCCCAGGGAACTGTGAAAAGTACAATTATATAGTATTTTCCTTGAATTTAATTAATATTTTCAAAGTTACTCACATGCGACTTGTAGATCTTGAGTAATTTTCCGTCAAATCGCGGCTCCTCCCAGACCACAGATCGCAGATTCTGGTGCTCCCTCAAGTGAACCTCAATCGAAGGCGGACAGTAATTGGTCGTATCCGAACCCAAATCTATACGTGAACTTTCAGTAGCCGCCGGAGCAGGTGCAATCAGCTTAGCAGATTTCTGGGAAAATGGTTCCAGCCCGGAGAAGGGTGAAGCCTTAGGAACTGACGAACTGAGACTGGGAAATTCCGATTTTCCCAGTGAACTGTGGCTGGAGAATGTGCGAAAGGGAACTGGCTGGGGATCTGATTTAAAGGAACTAAGTGAGGGAAATCTAGCAGAGCTGCTGGAGGAAAACGTGGGAAATGGAGCTGGCCTGGGCAGCGGGGAAAATTGAGCTGAGGAATAGCTTGGGGTTGCCGCCTTGACCGTGATCACTGTCTCACAGGATGCATGCAACCTGGTCTCCGGATCCGTCACTCTGAAATGGACCTTATGCACGCCGGCTGGCAAGTGACCCTCGAGCTTTCCTGCCCAGGCGGGGGAAGCCAACAATTGACTGCGTTTCAGATTCGTTTCTGGTCTCTGCAAAGTCACATGCGTCTTCTGTTCGCCGCTATGCAGCAGGATCACCACATTCTCCGGACACTTAATCTGAGGCCTGATTCTCTGGCTGACTTGGTGGACTCGCACCGGCGACAGATTCTGCAGGGATTGCGCTGGAGCCCAGGGAATCTGGCTGCCAAACATGCTGCTGCTGTCGAAGGGCTTGCAATCGAGATCGGAACCAAAGGCCCAACCTTGCAGCACCATGCAGGAGGTCAGCATGGGGCCGGTGGCCACAAAACCGGGATTACACTGCAGCTGGCAGATGTCCCCAAACCGAGATGGACCTTGAGTACAGCTGGCCGGGGAGATGACGCCGTTGCGAGCGGGTCTCAGAGCGGGACAGATTCCTGGGGTCTGCACACTAGGCTGGTGGAAAGCTACAAAAAATTAAGGATTAGTATTGCAATTAAAAGAAACCCCCATTAGAAGGATGACTCACCAACGCACTTGGTCTCGGGACCCTCCCAAACGCCTGTGGGTCCACAGCTCCTGATCTCTGGACCCTGGAGGGTGTAACCCGGATTGCAAGTGATTCGGCAGCGACTGTTGTAGAACAGCTTCTTCTTCTGACGGTATCTGTTGCAGCGGGCCTTGCCATTGGGCGGAGCCTGGAATCGAGGACAGAGATCCCTGGGTTGCGCCTGGCCAAAGGTTGGCTCCGGTGTGCTTGAGTCAAGGAAGCTTGGCAGCCTGGGGAACGATGGGTACTTCGGCTTAGATGTCTCCGGGAAGGAGGGGAACTTTGGACTCTCGGGTATTTCGTTTGACAGTTCGGTGAAGTCAGGATACTTGGGTTTCTTGGACTTGGACTCGGGAAATTCGGGCAGAGCAGAGACTGCAGGAACTTCGGGTAGATCGGGGAACTTGGGGAATTCGCAACGGAACCCACCAACCTCGTTCACACACTTGCCAGCCAGGCAGCTCTTCTTGTTCTCGGCACACTCGTCGATATCCTCGCAATTCCTTTGCTTGCCATCCAAGTTATAGCCCGGCGGGCAGCTGCACTTAAAGGATCCCTCGCTGTTCTCGCAGCGATGCGAGCAGCCGCCATTGTTCACCTGGCACTCGTCTATGTCCACACACTTGCCGTCCGAACCCAGGATCCAGCCGAGACCACACTCGATGGGAGCACAGCCGTCGGAGGTCCTTTGGGTGCCCGGTGGACAACCAACCAAGGCGGGGCGACAGCTGCGACCGTCCTCGTTGAGCATATAGCCCAGGGGACAGCCACACTCGAAGGTGCCCTCCTTGTTGATGCACTCATGGGTGCAGCCGCCGGACAGCAATCCCGAGCACTCGTCCACATCCTGGCAGGTCTTACCGTCCTTCGCCAGCTCGTAGCCCCGCTCGCAGGCGCAGGCAAAGGTACCTAGAAGATTTATGCAGATGTCGCTACAGTTTCCATAGCTCTGGGAGCACTCATCAATGTCCGAGCAGCCGAAGCCATCTGCGGTCAGGTCGAAGCCCGATTCGCAGGCGCAAGCGAAGCCCCCGGGTTGATTCAAGCACAGCTGCGCGCAGTGGCCATTATTTTCGCCACACTCGTCGATGTCCTGGCACGTGCGCATGTCCTTGGAGAGAGCGAAGCCCATGGGGCAGGCGCACTGGTAGCCACCGGGCTCATTTTGGCAAAAGTGCGAGCAATTGCCATTGGCCAAAGAGCACTCATCGATGTCCAAGCATGAGGGCGATGATGGAGCCGCAGATGAACTTGTGTCAAGAGATGATGATGGTGATGAGGTGTTTAGTGATGTGGCAATGTGGTTATCCAGTCCCAGGGCATAGCCGGGCGGACAGAGGCAGGTGTACGAACCATTGAGGTTCTCGCAAAGCATTTGCTCGCTGCAGCTGTGCGTTCCCCGCGAGCACTCGTCGATGTCGAAGCAATAGCCACGGACGCCGTCCAGCTTGAGCAGCTCGTAGCCCGCGGCGCAGACACACCCATACGAACCTGGCAGATTGCGGCACACCTGCTGGCAGCCGCCGTTCTTCACCTGACACTCGTCCACGTCCTCGCAGCTCTTGCCGTCGGAGCTCAGGCGGAAGCCCTCGCGACAGGAGCAGACACCACCGCGGGCAGTAAGACAGATCTGCTCGCAGCCATTGTTGTTGACCTCGCAGCGATCCTCGGCCAGGCAGGTGAACTCCTCCACCAGGTTGAGGCCCTCGGGACACAGGCACTGATAGCCTCCGGGCGTATTCTGGCACTGGTGGCTGCACAGGTGCGATTCCTCCGCACACTCGTCGATATCCTCACAGCTTTGACCCTCACTCCTGTAACCATTGGGACAAATGCAGCTAAAACTAGTGTTGTTCTCGCTGGGCTGACAGGTTCCAGGCGAGCAGCGCTTGTGACCGTTCTGCGTAGAACAGGGGGTCTCCAGCACCGAGCAGGAGTGGCCATCCTCGGAGAGTTCATAGCCCTCGGGGCACTTGCAGCGGTAATTGCCTTCTGGCAGATCCTCACACTCATGGGCGCAACGAGTGCGATTCAGCTGCGGATTGTCCAGATCCGCGCAGCCATCCAGGGCACAGCTGTGAAGGTCTTCGAGGAGATGATAGCCTCCAGTGCAGTGGCAACGGTAGGAACCAATTGTGTTCTCGCACTTGTGCTGACAGTAATGCGGGTCCTCAGGACCAAACACTTCGCACTCGTCGATGTCCTGGCATTGACTGCCATCGGCCGAGAGCTCAAAGCCGGAATTGCAAATCGGTGTAGGTGGTGCCGCTTCGGTGGTTGTCTCCTTGGTCAATTCTTCAGTGACTTCATTGAGGGTTTCCTCTTTGGTGGCTTCCTCCTTGGTCAGCAGCGGCACCACACAGCGGTAGGAACCAGGAAGGTTCTCGCAACCAGACTGGCAGTCCGATGACAGTTCAGGATTGGCGCATTCATCAATATCTAGAATATATAAAAAGATATATAGTCTCTAAATTGATTATTCATTTTATTTTATACTGTACACACCAACACAAGTCTTTCCAGTTGAAACATCTATTTGGTAGCCCTTCTGACAGGCACACTGGAATCCTCCTGGCAGATTATTGCAGATCTCCGAGCAGCCACCATTCGACTCCTGGCACTCGTCAATATCTGGCAAAGAAATATAGAATTAAACAGAGAGTCCTTCGCATACAAGTGTTCTTCACCCACCAATACATCCCGTGTAATCCGTAAGATTCAGGGTATAGCCCGGCCAACAGTCGCACTTGTAGACGGGTTCATTCTCATCCGGATAGAGCAATCGCTTACAAATTTGCTCACAATCGGGATTGTCTTCCCCGCAATCAGTACCCAAAAGAGTTGGGGCATAAGGATCCTTCTTGGGTGCAGCTCCAGCACTAGGATAGGTTACCTCAACGGGCTGAATTTCTGGTTCTTGGGGTGGCTGTACCTCAGGTTCTTCGACTATCTCATTTCCTGGCTCTTGAGTACTCGCAATCTCGGGCTTCTGGAGAGTTTCGATTTCTTGGGGAACTTCGTTGTCTGCCTCTGGTTCTCTAGGCTCCGCGGATGAAGCATCTTCCTGCTGAACTTCAATATTAGATGGGGCCACTGGGCTGCTCTTGTCTTCATTAATCTGAATAACAATTTGTGGCTCCGGCTTGACATCACCGGTAACTTCCAGCTTGGATTCCTCCGCCACTTCCTTTACCGGCGGTGGCAATGGTGGCAATGGTGGTTCCTGCTCAATGTCCTGCTCGTCGTCCTCAGTGTTCTCAACTGAATTGAGTTCGTCACTGGGAATCGTTTCGTACTCATCGTACTCATCGAACTCAGTGTCGCCATCGCCATCACCCTCGCCCTCGCCATCGGTATATTCCGACTGGGGAATGCAGGTGGGGATTTCCCCGACCCACTTCCGGTTGGAGCAGTACATGGCAGTGGCGTCGGCGGCCTCGAATTTGTAGTTTTCATTGCAGGAGAAATAGGCCACCAGGAAGACCTTCTCGCCACGGCGACGACGCTCGAAGAGGGACACCCGACCGTGGTTAATCTCTGGCGGCACAACCTTGGCCTCCACGCAGCTCATGTCCAGAATGGCCGCCAGGGACTTGGGTACATTGGGTTCTTCGGGAATTTTCATGATCTTTTCCCTTCGCTCTGCGCTCATAGATGCTGGGTTAGGGGAATAAGGGGAAGGGAGAATAATATTTTGTACTACATAAAATATTCTCTAAATATTTTCCAGCCCAAAATTATGCAAGTTTATAATTATTAGGGGTCTCTACTAAAAACTTTAGATCGTTCTTTTTAAATTTGTATATTAATTAATGATTCATTAGCACGAAAATATCATAACAGAAAATTCTTTAAATTGAAGTAAAAATAATTGCTAGCTATTAAACAATATTATTTTAGTACTTTTAATTATATCCCCAATCAAAATGAATTTCAAATATCAATAACAAAGTAATCTCTGATAATCTTCGGGTGTTCTTAACTACACTTTTCCATGAAAAGCTTCCTTTCAAAGTTGTTCATTGTTTTAATACCTCCCACAGCTGCTCGTAGTCCCTCGGATATCATAAAAGACATTCAGAACTATCCTAGACACTCAGCTACTTAAGGGGAAACCCATAAAAGCAAGCTGAATCAATCAGTTGAATCAGTGCCAAAAGACTTTTCATTGCCACGAAGATTTCTTCTCGTGTCTCCTCTAGTTTAATTTTTCATTTTGGGATTTTCTTTGGTTTGATTTACGATCGGTTTTTATGTTTCTTGTCTCTCTGAATGCCGGCCGGTAATTTGGTGAACTATATTTCGTTAAGGTAAATGGGTGCCCCGTGTTAGTCATGACTCATTTATATAGCACAATTTTCCTATCGAGAGAACGTGTCATAAAAATATACATATATGGTCCATTAGCTGTTAGGACAAATGGTTTTTATGACAGTTTTGTGGATATATGTGGTCATATAGATACAGATTCGGAAAAAAGGAAAAGTCTTGTCTTTTATGAATAAGAAAAAGTTGAATTATTCATTTAACTTAGGGAAAAATATATATCCATTATTTTGTTGAAAAATTGTGTTTTTATGAATAAGAAACCTCAGAAATATAAACTTTATATCCTGTATAATATATATAATTGAATTGCTTTACTCAAAACAATAAAAATAAAACAAGAAAAATACGAACTTCAAGAAGCTGAAGTTTATATATCTTTGCCGTAAGTAATTGAAAATAGGATCAAATCGGAAATCGATCATAACTTAGCTTCAATATTTCCATTTTTTGAATCAATATTTATTAATACTATAATTTGACTATTTTTTTTTTTACAAAAAATCACAGTTTTCAAAAACTTACAGCTAAGCCAAAAAAGCATTAATTTTAATTCGGAAAATTTGACATTGTTAGTTTTTATTAGATTAATTAATCTGCATACCCAATTTAAAATTTAAAAAAATTAAAATTTTTTATTTTTTTTTTTTTTTAATTTGTAACGATGAAACCCCTTATAAAATTTGGAAAAAATTTCAACAATTTATTTATCGACCAAACATGGCTAGATCGAATCAGCTTTTGATCCTGATCAAGAATATATATGATTTATATGGTCGGAAATGACTCATTCACTGCATTACAAGCTTCTGATTAACAATATAATACCCTGCAAGGGTATAAAAATGATGAATATAATTTAATTATGCTGATTTTTCTGTTCAATTCAAAAACAAAGTATAGTTGTATATGGTATTCTTCTTTAGCTATATTTTTACTTCTCTCTATGCATAAGGTAAGCTTTTTGAAAATATGTATCCACCTCAGAAGGTTGGATCCCTTGGCATAATTTGTATTTTCCAAACTCCTTCATAAGTGTGCCATAAATTTCCCTTTCCTCGATATCTGTGAGATATTATAGAGCTTCGCCCACACTTACCTGAAGCAAATGCAACGCATGTCAGCGTCCATAAAACATATTTCGCCGCCCACATTCTGCAGCCCTTTTCACAATCCTTTTGGAGCTGCTTCACACCTTTCCACTTTCACTTCGCTTGACTTCTTTGAATCCGAATTTTATAAATAAGAAGACATTAATAAAATTTCACGTTTCTCGTTTCGTTTTTTTAGTTTGTCTCCAACATATTTATGGGACAAGAACTATATATGTAAAGATATATAGAGGGGCAGAGCCATTAAGATTAAGGCGGCTTTATAAATAGCACATGTTCAGCACTTTTTACATATATCTATAAGCATTTCTCCGAAATAAAGGCACAGTTTTACACGAAATTCAAGCACTTGCAGTAATTTGAAATCATTAAGCATATAATAAGTTTATTTCATTTAAAATGTAAAGAGACAACTTTTATATATATGCATTTCCAAAAATCTTTGGAAAAAGAACTCGAATTTTTTGATTTAGAAAAGAACGCACCGTTTCCGTCGAGAGCCAAGGCAAGACTGAGGAGCCAAAGAGATTCCAATTTTTCTCGAAGGGAACCCACGGATTTTCCTCACCTCCAAAGATATTTATATATATATACATATATAGGTTTAGGAGCATATATATGCTGATATTTCATTGCTATCATAAAGCAAATTAGTGCGAGAGCGCACAAGTGTCACCGCTTCGATCGGGGGAGAAGGAAACTATTTATACTTGGACGGTATTATCATTAGCATTGGGCCTCGAGAATTGATGAGGGGCTGCCATGAGGGACTGCCTCCTCTGCCTTTGCATTGAACTTGATCGCCATGATCCTTCAGCGACTGTCAGAAGTGCTTGTCCGGAAAATGATTATTATTAATATTACGTGCGGCTGGCATGCCATTACATAAATATAAAACGCTCAATCATCCCGAATCAAATGCGCCGCTGCAGTCGCTCGCCAAATTGTAAATTGTTTTTAATTAAACAAAATTAAATACAACACAATGGCGCGTAGGTGTGTTACACTCGTCGCACTCTTCGACTTATTTGGCCAGTCGAACAAACATGTTTTTCTATATAGTATACCCAATCCATAATATAGCTAAGTAGCTCACCCGTTGTAGATGCTCGCTCCCAAATGGGCAAAGTTACTGCCCAATCCCCGCGGCTCCGATCCCAGACCCTGCTGTGGTTTCCATTGTCCAGCAGACCTCGCCAGTTCATAGCCCACAATTTGATTGACAAATTGTTTTCTCTATCTTTTTTTTTTTGGCCCAAACAACTGCAAATGTTCTAAGGCTACACACATAATTGACCCATTCGATTGAGTCGCGGATTGACAGACAATTGTGCGCGGCTTTAGTCGCTCGTGGGAGTGTTAATTCAAATATTTTAATTCAATGTTTTTCACCAATTAATGGTCTAATTATTTTACTAATTCGCTAGCGGAAAGTGATGCCCATGATTTGGCATACGAAATGCTAGTAAAATTCTTTGTAAGATATATTTTTTTGGCATTTAAAAACATCTGTGAAATCAAGAATTTACAAATAATTAAATTCCTTATATTTTTTACACATGAACGGTTTTATAATTCTACAATTTTAGTTATAAATAGTGAATGAATAGTTTGTGGTAATATTAAAGCGTTTTTAAACGCTTGACCTGCCACTGCGCATACGCGTTTAAAATCGCTTTTAAACCGCTAGCGCGTTTTGAAACGCCAACAAGTCGCTTCCACGCTTCACAACAATTTGTGGGCGTGCGAATTCGCTCAACTCTAGCTACTTTGTATGGTCAACTGATATATATATACGAATATCTAGATTAGTTTTTCCAGAGCCACTTCCAGGCGACTTCTATGCGTTTGCAGTGCGACACTTTCCTGTGTAGGTTTATGCTCACAGTCGTTGTCGTTTATGGGTCCATTTACATTTTAACTTAACCTTAGATGGCAAATTGCGGAAATTGCTCAAGGGCGTGGCTATATGGCAAAGATATAGTATAGTATACATTCTGCTCTGGTCAGCGGCTGACTTTTGTTTTGTGTGCCTCGGATTTGAGTCGATTTATGTTGACATTTTCCTGGGCATTGTTCTTGATGCTCGTTCCGAAGACATCCGCTGGGGGAAGGAGAGTGGGCCACGACCAAATAAGACAGGCTTAGTTAATTAATTATTAATAAATTAAACTTTTATTTTATTTAACTAAACAAATGTTGCCTTGTTAATTACAAAAAGAGTCCAATTCTAGTCTTAGCATTATGAATCTCGGAAAGTCTCAGACGCATTCATTGCCTGGTCGTGTGCATTAATTTGATGGCTCGATTTTGCCCCAACAGAAGAGAACTAAAAACAAAACACGAAGGTGTGCTGGACCTGGTGTACTCTGCCAGACCCCGAGGCGGGTTAGTTCTTGATGCTTAGATACGAGGGACCCACTTGGCGGACGTAGACACTCCGCTCGTTGGTCAGGTACGGCGGACAGCGGACGGTGAGGATGCCGTCGGAGGAGAGCTCCGATCGCACATCATTGGGATAGTATCCTCGGGGCAGGACGAACCGCTTGACGATGTGGCGGCCCACGAAGGTGTCGCCGTCGCGACGCTTCTCATGCTTGGCCTCCACCACCACAGTGTCACCGGTGGTCTTCACCGTGATCTCGTACGGCTTGAACAGATGCACATCCACATTGGCCTCGAATCCGTCCTTGCCAACGATCACCCGGCTGAGGTCGGGTGCGGATCCCACGCGGGACAGGGACCGCTTCCAGTAGGGCAAATCCCAGTCGGCCAAGTCCCAGTCGCGCCACAGGCGACGACGGTAATCCCAGTAATCCCAATCGGTGTTGTTTGTTGCCGGCACCAGAGCCATTTCGGTCAGTTTTTCTATATAATCCTCGGGAACAGGACGAACAGCACAAGCAACAGCAAGCCTCGGTTTACTTTTCACTTATCGCGTTCTCTTGAAAACGTCCACTCGCGGTTTCTGCTCTGAGCAAATTAAACTTGCCACCGACAGTAGTTGTCGCTTTTATAGCCATTAGCTTCCCCCAGTGGATTCAGCTCCGAGCTCAGCTCAGAGCTCGACACAGTCTCACATCGACGCAGCTCGGCGAGATTCCAGTCTAGACCCAATGACACATGTGACGTAGTTCTAACACGGCGAACAAACGAGGTTCTAATATTTTTTAAATGATCTCGATCACATAAGTAAATAAGAAGGAAAATTCACATTTCCTATTATCCATTATCCTATTAATATTATTAAAAATTTTAACCCAGTTACAAGGAATTTCCATCAACCAATGAGTTCTTCCGGATTGTCTAAAGAAGAATATCCTGGCTTAAAAGGTTTAATTTAAAAGGTCAAAGCAAGTTAAAATATAACTATTTAAATAGATAAAGAATTTTAGTATATAAATATTTTAATCTATTTAAATATTTTGATATTTTTCTTTCACTGCAACGGCAGTAACAGTTCCAGTCAAAGCTGGGCGATGTTTTCGATTGTTTATCTTGGGGCATTTGTTGTGTTTTTCTGCCATTTCTGCTGCGAAAGGGGGCTGAGTGCTGCTGTGGGCCGAAAACGTCTCTTTGGCCGTCAATGGAAATGCTTTGATCAAAGTTTCATTTCCTTGAGGGGCTGCTATAAAGTCTATCTAGCGCCGGGTGGGTTGCATCGTGGAATTACTTCCGTAGAGGGGTAGAAATCCGTAGAAGTTTTTCCAAGTTAACAGTATCAGTGATTGAAAGACAATCTTCAAGGAATAGTTCAGGCAATTTCGTCACTTTAAAGTTTAGATTTGGTATCATTATGGAAGTAAATTATATTTTTGCTATTAAACTGAATTATCATCAAATTATTAAAAAAAATTAACTCCTGACTGTTCATAGAAAGTCACTTAGATTTAACCCTCAAATTATTGATATATCATATCAAGGAAATATAAAACTTATCCCCAAAGCCATTAATAAATCTCTTTTGCTTTTAAAGATTTGGTTAAATTTATTTATTAATTTATTCATAAAACAATACTGTTTAAATGGCATCAAAACGTTTCTTTTCACTTTCTTTCCAACTTCCGTAATTTCCGAAATTGACCTTCCTAATTCGGCTATAAATTCCCCCCTCATCCAAAGCCAAAACCAAACCATTCTCCCATATCGCCAACGCCTTAAAAAATCAGCATGCCAAAAAGTCAAGCTGAAAAGTCGAAAAGTTCGCGCAGCGTTTCGGTTTCAGCATTTTCAACTTAATTACGCAGCATTTCCGCTCGCTCAGATACAAAAGTATCTGTGGCTAAATTGAAAAAAATCAAAACAACAAACACAAATACAAAAAAACAGAGACATTTCTTTGGCGGAAATCCGAACGGCGCATAATTCTTTTCACTTTTTGACCAAATTTGGCGCTGAGTTGTTTTCAGTGCTTGTTTAGGCCGCTACAAGATACAAATAAGCAATACATCTAACAGATACGTAGCTTGCAGATACACAATCTATAGATACACAGATACAGAGTACACGGTATCCATGGCAAAAGGGCAATTTGTGAATATTTGTCACAATTTTTGCAGTGCAGATTAGTCCCTAAAAGCTACAAAAACATGATTTCGTATATGTATCCGTCGATGTCGCGACATCTATAGAACATTTATGGGCAGGCCCTGCCCCTGCCCCTCTCTATAAACGTTATAAACCCGTGCCCATAACGAAACACAATCATCGCTGTGGATTGGCTTTGGGGTTGGCCCACCCCGTTTGTAATTGTAATTTGTTGTTTCAACTGTTGTTGGTGTTATTGTTGGCATTGCAATGGATTTTGCGTGTGTTTTATAATAATTATAACAAGCTTCGCAGCAATTTAGATGCCATTTGAGTTTGTAGTAGTATGTATAAAGTCATTTGCCGTCGACTAAGTTCAATGGGTTTTCGATGAGGCTTAGTCAGTCTGGCAGACAGTCAATCGCACACCAATAGTACCTTAAAGATATTGCGATCTAATAATAAAATGAAGAGTAAACAATTAAGATTTTATTGAAGATAGTTTCACTCGAGTTATGTTGGGAAATTATGAATATTTTTAAAATGGCAGTTCTAGAAAAACTTATTTTATTCTCAATCGTATTTTTGAGTTCTCCCATAAATTATAGTTCCATCCCTCAACACCCGGAAAATTCAGATTTCATCTGCAAAAAGCCATCAACGAAATGAACAAGAAGCGTTATAAATTATAGCACGGATGTTTATATGCCTTGACACCTCCAAAAGGCACTGCCCCTTTTGGATCTTTAGAAAAAATAATCCAAAATATAATTTATATGTGTTCCAAGACTAAATTTAACTCGATATGAAAAATAGCACAAGTCACAGAAATAGGCAGGTAATACTAAGATTTGTTCTATTTATGAATAAGAATATGCCCGGAAAAAGTCAGAGATGTAAATCAAGAGACTTGACTTAAAATTGAATAAAAATATTCACATTTTTCAATTCCACGCATATATTTAGATTAAAAAAAAGAAAAATATAACTATGGGAAAATATTCAAATAATTTTAACTGAATCTCTCACATTTTATGGAATATTACATGTTTTAAAAGAGTTTCATTTACCTATTTTTCTCCGTGTAGCAAAATAAGCCCAAGTGGTTAAGTGTAACGCTAGAGAGCATTTCTCGTTTGGAAATCAATCGAGGTGCCGCAGCTGGCGCAACGACAATACATTTGCAATTAAAGGTAAACAAAGCAATCAACTAATTTGTTTCATTTTATGGCAAAATCAAATGAAAATCAGAATCAATTCCCCCAGGGGGTGTGGGTTGTGCACAACTTTCTTTGGATGCCCGTGTGCGGGGTGGGCATTATCTAAGCGATAGCTTTCTATAATCGTAGATCTCATTAGCATAGCCGTATCCCCGCACCCTCACCTTCACCCACACCCACAGCCACAGCCACAGCCACCCAATCCCCAAGGGATCCCACCCCAGCTACTCGCATAGTTTATGGCCACAAATGTTTCGTTAGCTTGCCACAACACGGAAAAGAAAATTTGTCATCCGATGGGATGGCAGTCTGCCAGCGAGGAATTCACCTTAGAAAACAGCCTGGACCATTTGTTTGATTAGCGCAACAGTTTGCTCTGCCCAATTTTATTGGAACTGACACCTCCGCAAGTAAAACGAACAAGCCCATCTGATTTTACCTAAATCATAATTTATATTTTCACAAAAAAACGGGAAAAAACAATCTTATGAAATGCCTCGCCTGGCCTAAGCCCCCTGAAATGTGTGGGCTCTTATGGGTCAAATGTTCTTTAAGAAATATGTTTAGATTCTCCTTAACAAATGCCATAAAAATTAATCAAATATACGAGGGGATTAGGGGAACTAAAACTTAACTATTTTGATTCCGATTTAAAAGTATGCATTAATATTTAAAGAATTATGAAAAAGATTCATATTCAATATGCCTGGAGGATGAAAGAGAGAATTGTATAGTTACCATGAACCCAAACCTTTTATTTTTGAGTTCTCCAAACATTTTCTAATATCATTTATGAAATTAACAAATGGATACTGAAAATATTTCAGAAGCCCAAAGGTATTCACTTATTTTGTAGTAAAAGCAAAAAATACATTTATTGTCTCCAAAATCGAAAGTAAAATACATTTGTAAGGCCTGAAAATATGTTCCCCAACTGCCTAAAAGTTCGCTACAAAACTTCTTACCAGCCCCGGCTAACGTGACGTATGCGTAATATCAGCTTGGCCAGCAAAATGGCAAACAAATTAAGTCTAAGAAATCAATAAGCCATACCGCTCACGTGGCAAATGAAGTCGCCGGGCGGTGAAGTCGAGTGTAACAATAAATGGCCACCAAGAAGACACTAAACATTCGGCCGCAAAAGGGCAACAAGGTGCCCGTGCAAGAGCAGGTGCAAGCGACCTGGGCCAACATGCCACTGCAATGCGACGCTGGCCAGAGGGAAAGCGGCGGAAAACCCGGGGCAAGCACAAGGCAGAGGTGCAGCGAAAGGAAAAGTTCAAGCCGAAGAAAAAGGCAGGACAGCGCGGAGCCAGTAGGACCGTAATTGGCCATGCGAAGTGAACACTACTACGTAGTTCGTAGGTTGCAGTTGTCCCACAGAATGAGCCCCCAAAAGGCAGCCACAATAATAGTTGCCGCAACAGCACCAACAGACTGGCAAAGTTTTCCCAGAGAAAACTCAAAGAAAAGCCCAGGAAGAGACCTCAAGTCGAAGCCGAGATACTCTTGAGGGATGGATAATAAATTTAAAATTATTACTAAGACTTTAGGAAGAAAGAGCTTAATCAAACTTCTTAAAAATATAGGTTATTGAATCTATCTTTAAATTATGTGTAACTAATGTCTTTTTTGTATATTAATTATCCTTTTAATAAACTGATTCTTTGTCAGGTTTAAATTAAACAAGATACATTTACATGTATCTTAAAACTATATGTCGCATTCAATTTAATAATCTCAATGATTAAACCAAGCTCATTCAGATAGAAAATCAGTTTTTAAAAAATAATAAATGCATAAAGTCAGCCATGTGGAAAACCATAAATCCTACACAAAACAAACACATCTGGAAATGTAATAAACAGTGAAAAATGTTGGATATTCTTGTTGTAAATGTAAAATAAACAAATATTATAAAATAAAAAAATATTCTTGATAAGGACGACATTAAAATAAGAATAGTTTATAATACATTTAAAGATTATATCAAAAGCATACCGTCAGAATGTTTATAGGCACTTCTTATTATCTGAAAAAATATTTAAAATAATTGAAGTATTAATACATAATTTAAATACATCTTTCGGTGTAAATAAAAAATTGATTCCTGCACCCAATATTTATTTATATATTTTATAAAATCTCCCCCTCCATGATTCTTTCGCTCTGAGATAGTTATCATGCCCAGAGGCAACCTTCAACGGAATCCAGAGCTGCAACTACATTTCCCAACTTGTCCATTATGCCCGCCAGTCACGCCCTCCGAAGGCGAATGCGAGGACCCGCCCATTCAGTGGCCGCCGTTGGTGCACTTGTTTGCATACGAATGAAGGATTTATTTATAGCAGGACTTGGAGGATCCGGGCGGTGGAAATGCGGTCGAACAAACAACGCCTGGCCCGGCCTATTATTCTATTTTTGTTGGGTGCTATTGAACCCAATAGTCGTGATGGCTAAACAACGCCAAACGCAAGCACCGAAATGGAAAGTGGACATAAGCCTGTGTTTTTCGTGAGGGCAGGCCTCCACCTTCGGCACTGCAGTTAATTTGAAATTCCATGAGGAACCTTATGACGACACATCCTTGGGCGAGATGTGCACAGCTTAAGGACACTACTTGGCCTTATGAGTCACCAAAGGTCAGCGTTTAAAATGTGTACAAAAACTCACATACTTGCTCTTGAACATTTGCAAATGCCTTCGGACAGTTTTGAGTGTCAGCTCTCTTATTTTTTCTATTTGTGCCAAGACAGTAAAATTAATGCTAGTGACAAGTTTTGTGTTGGAGGACGCACAAAGGACCTTGCACGTTTGTCTGTCAGGGCCAGGAAGGAGAAAGGAGCTGTCTTCGCTTTGTAAACGGATATTTATGGTGTGTCAGAAGAATAGAAAGTGTATCTAAGAGATTGTTATCAAATGAGAGTTCTTTTTAAATTGATTCAAAACTGTCAGAGACATTTCTTAGAGTACATACTTAAAGGAGTTACTTAAATACTATTTAGATTGATTTATTCATCCATTTCTATTTACAAATAAAACACCTTTTCCATTTGTTGATATTTATTTATTGAATCTCAAGTTGAATACGATTTAGCTGAAATCTATTGTATTGGAATGATATGCGTTGAGTGCTTGTTCGTTGATAAAGTATGTAGTTACGAGAGGTTTCTTGATGGTGTTCTGAGGAACGTCTAAATTACTTGAATATATATATTTGTCGATATTGGATGAATGATGCCCGGATTCGGCCTATGTTAAAATGCTTTTCCATCTAGATAAAAGTGGTTCAAGAGCTACTGGCAAAACTCGTTAGTCCAAACTACAGCTAAGTAATTCTTGTTAACAATTTCTTCTGCGGCATATATTTTGTGGGGTTTCGGTTTGGAGCTCTTAAGTATTACATTTATCCGAGAGATTTGATGCTGACCTTGACTTTTGAATTCATATTTATTCCGTCGATTGGTAAAGCTATGAGTTTTTGCGATACACTTAGATACATTCTGCGTATTTATTTAATGTTGGTTCTAAACTCTGAAGGGTGCAAACAGTGTGGCTACACATATAGTATACATATATATAAAATGTTCTCTGTAATGGCTAAACTTGTTCTTGATTAGTTGTAAATACTTTTGAAATATTTTCTTGCCTTCGGGTCGTGGTTTGTTTTGTGTTTTAACATTTAGAATACATTTAGAACACGCAAATATTTTTTGTCGAGGAGAATATCTGACTACAAAACTATAAATATATATATATTTATTCTGATATATCTGTGTTCCAGCATTTATCTATACTCAAGCCCCAACAAAGTTTTCCATTTTGCAATTCACCTACAAAATCTGCTTTCTGTTTCCGTTTTTTGCTTCTGTTTCAGCTTCGGTTTTGCTTTTTCACTAATTTGAAATTGGGACCAAGGTCTTCTGTGTGTTTGTCCTTAGCCGTAGTTCGCTATTGACTTGTTTACAGTCCCCCGAAAAAAGGAAATTGAAAACATGTTTCACTTTTCATAGGGCCCACCCCCGCCCGTTGCTCTGGCCCAAACGCTTGCCGACATTGCGGAAAAGTTCCGCCAGCTTTCCTGCTACATTTTCCTTTTTTTTTTGTTCAACATTTTTCAGTTAGCTGGGCTTTTAGTACAGGAAAAAATAGGGGAAAATAAAAGTTTCCCGTGTTTGTGTGAAAATGAAACATTGGCATTGCACATTGGTATTGCTGTATAAAGTGTGTGTGTATAGTGTGTGTGTGTGTGTCAGAAGACCTATTGAATTAGCCCGCAATTTATTTGGCTTAAAACAGCTAACAGCTTGTATAAAATTGTAAAGAGTTTCCAGCTGAACCAATACCTTGTAGACAAATTTAATAAAATGCGTAAAAGTTTAACATAAAATAGTGTCATAAATAATTTCCCTGAAAGATTTCTATTTCCTTTGAAACTGCTTAACAGGAAGGAACATTTTTATCATGAAATTATACATTGTAAAATTTTCCCTGAAACAATTCAAAGAATTCCAGATAGTAACATGGAATTATAGATCTATAGCTTTAAGGGTTTTAGTTCAACTCGATTCTCTCCTGCTTCTTCCACAATTGGTAACTTGATTTAATCAAACATTCCCAGTATTAATATAATATCCATATATAAGTTATATCTTTTGCTTGGTATCAAAAAATTGTATAAAAAACGTTTGCTTAACAAATTCTTTGTTTCGTATTTAGTTTTTCCTTTTTTTAGTATAAATCTGGCTTTAAAAATTGTGTGTGTTTGGGTTGCAAAAATTTTTTCGGTGTTGGCTTAATAGTTGCTGTTTGGTTTACTTGTTTTTTTACATTATTAATACACGTAATCGTATAGTTTTTGGAAATATTATTCATTGCTTTAAGCTTCAATTTGCTTTTGGCCTGTAGTTGCTTGCATTTTCTGGTTGAGTTTGCACTGGGAAATTGTAATTGTTTTAATCGGTTTCTGAAGGATATACTTCTAGATTAATTAATTGCTTAAATTGTCTTACAAATTCCATTGTTGTTAAAAATTATTCCCAAAATAATCTTCATACAAATGAACACTAGCTCTAAAAACCTTTAGAATATAAACCTCGTATAGAACTTGATTACAAGGCTCATGAATCTGCCTCCAGTGCAAATCGAAATCGCTATCCTGCCAAAATCCCTTTGATAAATTCCTTTATTTTCCATATTCAAGCCAAAGGATAACCCAAAAGGTTACTCCAACTCAATAACTGGCCACAGAAAAAAAACACATAACACCCCAAGCGTATTCCCCCTTCGGTTGTGGGCCACCTCTGGACATGGTTCGGAGCCGGACGAGTGGACCTAGTAGGCTATACGACCGAGACGCGTGGCTGGCAGCGATGTGGGCTCCGAGCTGGGCAGCTCCCCGCAGCGCTGCAGCCAGCTCCAGGCCTGGCCACACACGACGCCGACTCCGGCCAACATTCAGAAGCAGTTGCTGCGCCGCTTCGATGTCGCCGTCTCCGTGTCCATGCTGGCGCTGGTCACGGCTCCACTGGTGGCCGTGGAGCTGAGCGTGGAGGTCCTGGCGGACATCGCTGCTGCCGGCAGCAGCCGGGCCGTGTTCTATGTCTTCTTCAGCTGCTGGCCCGCCCCGGCGGAGCTCTTCGGGGTGCGCGACTTCTTCACCAGGAAGCAGGTGAGGAACTCTATCGGCGAGGGTATCTTCTGCAGGCTCTCCTCGGAGCTGGAGCTGGACTTGTGGCTCTCGGAGCGCAGATTGCTGCACTTGACCCGGCCACTGGCCCCCGGTCCGGTCTCCAGGGCATGGCGATAGTAGTTCTTGCAGCACTTCTTGGACAGATTGTACATGCGAACGGTGCGATCGATGTTCTCGTCATCCTCCTCCTCGCCGGACTTGAGGTTCAGGCCCAGGCCGCCCACGCCCACGTCATGCGAGTGGGAGTTGACCATGCCCAGGCCCTTGCGAGTGCTGGCAGTGGTGGCATTCGAGGACTGCACCTCGGATATCTGCATCTGTTGGGGGTCCTGCTGGTGCTGACGCAGCTCCTGCGGTAGAACCTGCTCCTCCGGCAGCTGCTGCTGATGCTGCTGCTGCTGCTGCTGCTGGTCCTCCTCCGCCTGCTCCTCCTCCAGGTTGTTCTGGGAGTCATCGTAGAACTTGTAGCTACGGTAGCGAGTGTGCCTGCCTGTTGCCTGGGACCAGTCCCGACCCGTCCAGTCTGTGCTGGCCGGCAGGGACAGCTGGATGGTCGGGGTGCGATAGTACTGGCGGTGCGGATGGAAGCCCAGTCCGAAGTCGTCCATGTAGGACTGCGAGTGGATGTTGTCCAGCTCGTCGGCGACGCTCAGGAGGAAGGGTAGCGTCGACATGGTTGCCTGCTGCTTGTTGGTTGTCAAGTCGCTGTGCCTCAGTTTTCCAGCACCAGCAGCACTCTCCGCGCCGTGTGTGTTTGTTTTGTCCACCAAAAATGTAGGTATCTATGCTAGGTCTGGGGGATTAATCTCCCTCTCCGGGAGAAATGGACTGCACTTGTTTGCTTATTTACTTTTCTCTATTTCTACTTTCTACTTTCTCTGCTTGTGCAAATTTTCCTGGCGAATTTTCACTCCGGCCAACACGACTGCACGGACTCGAAACTGAAACAGAACTGAGGGAAAATGCAATTTCCCAACTGGCACACGACGTCGCACTTATGTTCATTATGATGACGATGATGATGTGGGGAAACTCCTTCGTGAGAAGGCCTCTCCCTCTCTCGCTGCGCTCTCTCTCTCAGTCTCTGTGTCTCGCCGAGAGAGTCTCGGTCGCATTCTCTCTGTTTTGGTCACGCGCTCAGGAAAACCCGATGCAGTCACTGGATTTGGGTTTATGTTTTGATTTCGCTGCTGCACGGCGGCGTATGCGTGATATTTTTGTTAGCAACCTCAGGCAACGCGGCGTATGCGTGATATTTCTTGTTTTTTTTTTTTATTTTGTTTTGTTTTAGAAGCTCGGGCGTAGGGGGAAAAGGGATTTTCCCAGTTCGCGCCTTATTGTCATTAGTTGTTTCGCCTGATTTCGTTTTGGCCTCCAGCGTCTCTGCAGCGTTTTTATTTCACGTTTTTGTGATTTCTTTTTTCTTTATTACTTTTTGCAGTCCCTTCAAGCGCGGCCCTCAACTGCAACGGCGAAGGACACCGAAAAGGGGGCGGAACTGGGCTGGGAGGATGTCCTGCGGCCCTGCAGCCGAGTGGGGGTGTGTGTATCCGCACAAAGACGGGCACGGGGGATAACAAGGTGGCGAAATCTTAGTGCGCAATAATTCATTTGGCGGCATTACTGTCAGCTGTGCGAAGGCTGCGTGCCTGCAAAACGCCAGCTGAATTCAATTCAATTTTTTGGCTAGTTAAAGCTCGATTAGGGGGAATTAAAATCAAAAGAGAATGGGTGATTTTTGTGGTAGATATATATAATATATTCTGTTAGATATATATATTTTAGATAGTTTATATTCTAGGAATTTACTTATTCCTTTAAAAAAGCAGCAAGAAGCATGAATTACACTGATAATCTTTTGAAATATTATCATGTTTAAGGCATCCTGAGAAACCTAAACCAAAGTATGCCTGCATTATCCTTAGTTCCCCTTCTAAAACTTAAATTCCGCATAAACTTTCACTATAGAATATACCACTAGACTTGCACTTCATAAGACTCTTTACCTTATTCATGAGCATAATCAACTGAAAGAAATGAAGAGATGAAATGGTAAACCGGAATTTTGAGCCCGAAATTGGCCTGGGCCGAAAGGACATCCACAACGGCCCAGGAGCTGGGGAAACCCAATGAAAAACTGCAGCAAAGGAACAACACACACACACAGATGAGAGCCCGTAGGCAAAATATCCAGTTAGATGTCCTGTCTGTCTGGTAGTTAGAGACACTTAAGCCTGCGGTGAGCGCCTGCCGCTTGTCCTTTGTGCCACTTATTGAGAGCAATAGACAGGACAAGAGAGAGATAGAGATAGAGAGACACGGAAAGAGAGAGAGGCCGAGTGAGAGGTAGAGACAGAGGGAATAGTACTCGTAGAAAGAGCGAGCCAGCTGGAAAAGGAGGTGCAGGGCATAAATCTTTTAGCACTTTATTTGACACACTTTCAGCCAGGAAAAGCTGAAAAAGCCAGGCAGACAGACATATAGCCAGAGAGGCATATAGCCATATAGACGGATGGACATGGACGGCAAGGGCCAGGGCGAAACGTCACATGCTCATCAATCGGTCGCTCACATTTGCAACAATACAGAGTGATGTCCATGCACCTTAGAGAGACAGTACACTGTAAACAAGGGTCTAGATAGGGATAGATTTCAAGGGATCGAGTAAGCAAAAAGTATGTAAAATTAACGGCCAGTATAAGCTATATTTTCTCATTTAAATATTTCCTAAGGTATGTTTTTTTTTTGTAATTTTTTAGTAATTTTTTCTCAGTACTCTAGGGTTCAGAGACTGGCAGACGATGACAGTTGACGATAAGCGGTCGAGTGCCTGAATCCTCGTATGTGTCCTAGAGCCTGCTCTCCCCCCACGCCGCCGCCTTTGTTTTGAGTCCTCGCCCCCCCTTGAATGTTGTGACTGCCTCTGGTTTGTTGTTGGCCAAACAAACACAGACGGCGAGGGAACAGCTCGGCAAAAAGGGGGCTTGAATCAGAGGAACCTTCTTCACGTTGGCCTCATTTGACTCTTGCCCCGTTCCTTCTCGCTTAATCCATTTAATTGCATTTTTTCGCATTTTGCCGCTGCAGTTAAGCTTCCCTCTTTTGTTCTTGTGCATTCCAGTGCTTTTGGGGTCGTATGTGGAACGTGAGAACGAATTACGCATACGCCCCAGTAACCCCCAGGGCATTCAAATATTCATTTGCAATTTGGTGGCTAATGAAAATTCGTTAGAAATGCATTCCGAAGCCAGCCAACCCACCCACATTTTCCGCGCCGACTTGTCCTTGTGCCACTTTGGAACCGACTCTTTCGCTGAGCGACTGTCTGACGGCTCGTATCAAATTATCTATAAATTGCGATTGCCTAGGCACGCCATCGATGCAAAGGCAAATCCTCGACCGGAAACGGATGGGGAGGAGCATGGAGAGCCAGCCAGAGGGTGCCAGAGCCCCAAGCCCATGAATCCAGTTCGTGTTCGCTGATTGTTCCTTTTTGCCATACATTGTCGTGTGAAGTTTCTCATATCACTCCATTGAGCATATGCACGTACGCCCAGTGATGGGCAGGAAATTGTACCCAGATTAATGGCAATGTACTTACTTTAAGCGATATGCTTAGTAAGAATGGAATTTAAATTAAGAGGTGAATAATTGTAAGTAAATAAAATAAATAAGGCAGATAAATTAAAGAAAAAGGGTTAATTTCTATTAAAAATAGTAACGATGTTTTTATAATCTATTCCCTAAAAAGAAAATAAGTTTACTACTTATTATATTAAACAGAAAACTCTGAATAAATGAACTTTCTCAAATACTAGTTCAATTTAAAGGCCTTCGATACAAAACTATTTTCATAGCCTTACATAGTATTATAATTTTAGTCAGAAGCTTGTAATTTTGTGAAGGAGTCATTTCCGACCCTATAAATCATATATGTTCTTGATCAGCATCAACAGCGGAGTCGATCTAACCATCTTAGGCAGAAAATAAAAATTTACCAATTTTTTCCAAATTTTGTTAGAGGTTACATCGTTAAAACTGTCAACAAAAATTTTAACATTTTTAAATTTAAAATTGAGTATGCAGATTTATTACCCTAACAAAAACTAACATAGGAATGCTTTTCGAATTAAAATTAATATTTTTTTGACATAGTTATGAGTTCTTAACGACTTTGATTTAGGGTTATTTATAATCGATTTCCCATTGAATCCTCTAATTTAATTGCTAACTGCCAGGCTTCCCGAAGGTAGTATCCCATCTTTTTATTTTTATCTAGTCCAATAAATTTAATATGAATTTATTTATGAGATACTTAAATTAATAATAAAACTAACAAACTAAACTTAAATAAATATATTTTCATACATACAAACAAATGTCACATTGCCATCCCTTAAAATTGTTTTCCAACAAAAAATAAGTGTATTACAAACCAGTAAGGAAGCTAGCTTTAGGAAGTCGAATTGAATATACTCTTGCAGTTTGTTATTTTTAGCCAACTAAAATTAAGAGACTAAATTGGTGCAAAAGGACAAACAGAAAGATGATAAAACTTTCTAGATCGACTCGTATTTTAATGCTAATTTGAAATAAATTACTATTTTACTAAATTGCAAACTTTTAAGTTAAACCATAATACCCTGCAAGGGTGTAGGCAGTACTGAAACTGCCTTCTGCCAAGTCTTGCCATTTGCCCGAGATTTGAATTTAATTTTGAGGTCAGACAAAGGCAGGAGTTTGGGGCCGGTGCCGTAGGTTGTTTGTGCCTCAAGTGTTGCCTGCATAAAAAATGCAATAAATATTTAAATTACTATATCCACATGCTGCACGCAAATGGAGAGCGAGTCCTCATGGGGGGTTCCCCAGTGCTGTGGAGACTTTTTGAAAAACTAGGCTAAATGTGGATCGTACTACAAAATAATTAAGAGAAATGTTGCAAAGAAATTGAAATGAGTGTCGAGACACATGGAAAGCTAAGGAATTGGCAACGGAATCGTTTTAGTTTGGGAAAAGTGTTACAGGTATTTAAATAAATAATTAAGGTACGAAACGAGTAAACAAATGTCTCTACTTGTGGACTAAATAATGAAATCTAGGACAAGTACTTATAAATCTGGAACTGAAGTATTTTGTTATTATTTAAAATATCTGATTGGGTTAATTAATTTCTGGAATACTCTCAACTTTTCTTTTCTATAATCCAATCACTCAAAGCCTGTACATATTTATTTTTTGTGTTTTTTAATATTTAAAGCTTTACAGTTTTTGCACAATATTCGAGACAACAAAAGCGCCTGAAAATATCCGCAACGAAAGGCAATTTATGCGAAGAACGACAGCAACAAAAAACAGTCCACCAAAAAACTGAATGGACAACAATCGTGTCAAGTTCAACAAAAGCTTCACCCGCAGCTCAAACCAATCGCAATTGTTTTTGTTTTCGTCGCCGTTGTCTTACAAGTTTTTACATATAAATTTCACGGCACGCACAGAAGACTCCAAAAACCTGTTAATGCGTTTGCCCAAAAATAAAAAATAGTGGAAGCCGCAGGGAAGGGAATTGCACCCACGCGAGCTTCAGCCAAAAAAAAAAGAGAGGCTTCAAAGAGACACTTAAAGAGTGGTCTGTCTTTGGAGGTAAGTCTTAGACGAAGAGAGAATTTAGTTTAAAAGAGTTTTTAGTGGATGAAGGGGTTGAATTATTTAGGGAATATTTTATAAATTAAGACTAGATATTAGTCAAAATTTCTTCAGAAATAAAAACTGCTTTTATTTATATTAACTACAATAATTAAACAGTTTTATAATGTATAAACAACATAGGGAAATAAGTTGAAGTCTGAATTGAAGACCTGATTAAGTTCTGTATTTACTTATGTATTTGAACTATTAATGACAATAATTATTAATAAAATTATTATCCAATTTATACCATAAACTGATATGCAAAATATTACATAGTGCAGTTACATTTTTAATATAAATATCTAA
Source organism: Drosophila bunnanda (assembly GCA_035046265.1). Taxonomy (NCBI): domain Eukaryota; kingdom Metazoa; phylum Arthropoda; class Insecta; order Diptera; family Drosophilidae; genus Drosophila; species Drosophila bunnanda. Next base: position 16,215,754 of record JAWNOB010000075.1, read on the forward strand.
GAGTTATTTATTATAAATACAAATTGCAAATAGCCAAAATTAAAGAAAAGTGTTAAGCAAATCCATGCCAACCTATTTTATAGTAAAAGTAGCAGGCCAAACATTTATTTAAATTAAAATAATATTAGCAATAATGATAAGGTATTTAAAACAATTAAATATGTAAATAACAAAGATGAAAAATTGGGAATATACATATATATCAAGGTGGAAGATGTTTTATAAAATGTATATTTGCCCTACTTTTTATAAAATATCTCCCACCTTGATATATTCCCAATTTTATATATCAGGATGAGTCGGCAGATAGAATGAAATATTGCCATAATGGCATTACCCCCTTTTGAGACCCTCCCAAGCAATCAAAGGCGGATCATTCATGACCCCAATGTAAATCCATAACCAAATTCCAGTAATTAAACAGAGTGCATCATTAGCACTTTTCGATGCCAGATAAGACCAGGCCAGGAACCCTGTCCAGGGTCAACTAAGCCACTCGCCCCACGCTGCCAAGCGGAGCTTCCAATTTGGCCAAAACAAATTTTAGCAAAAACTTGCACTAATTTGCTAATGAGTTCATCCATAATTTAAGTGAAATATAAAGATGTAAGGAAATATTACAAAAGCTGCGAAAAAAAAGTCGAGCAACTAACTAACTGAAAACGCGTTGCTCATCGGTGCTAAATGAAAAAAAAGCCCTCGACAAGCTCGGCGAGCGTTGCGCATGCGCTCTTCGAGCCCCAGCCTCTCTGTGGCGATCGGTGGCTTAGGGCTTTTGGCCAAGACAACTACAACTACAACTACAACTACAACCTACATTGGCGACTGCCGAAAGCCATAAGTCACAGCATTGTCATCGCAGCTTGGCCTGAACCCTGCCGCCAGTCGTCAGCGGTTGTTCAGAGCGGTGCGTCGTTGCTCACTGAAAAGATCTCCTATGGTCGCGGAAAAATACCTACACACACACACACACCCAATGAAGTACCAATAAAATCGTAAAACTTACTTCAAACAACTCAATTACTATTACTCAATTACGCTGGAAAATCGTGTTTTTTTATTTAATTCAACTGATTCACTTCGCCCGCTTTGCGGCGGAAGTTTTCCTCCAGTTTTCCGCCCCTCCGGTTGGCGTGCCGCCATTAATTCGAATGTGCACCTCTGATTTAATCGCCATCGAAAAGCCACCCACTATTTTCCGGCCAAGTTCGCTTACGTTAACCGAGAATCGAATAAATATGCAGCACAATTAACCATCAGGTGTCATTTGGGCGACGGTGCCTCGATGGAGAAGAGCGCCAAGGGAGCTATTCCTTTTCTCGACTTTTGTGTTGTGCGCGTGTGAATTTGCGGCTCGACCCAATTAAGCAAATAACAAATTAACCAAAAAAATATTTTAATTATACCAGCTGATGGCAGAAAAAAGCTTTCACTGCAACACCAGCCAGCGGCCAAACCCGTTTTCATATTTTCAACTTGCACACATGTGTGTATAAAGCTGCTGCTCCTACTACAAGGGACATAATAAGATATAGTAAAACGACGGCGGCGTCGCATCGCATTCGGCAACTTGTTTATTTCAAAATTATATATAACAAACACACAAATATAAAAGCCCCCCTCGAAAAAAAACGGGTATCGTATAAATAGTGCGCTTTGTTTCGGCACCCAACAACGAGATCGACACCTAAAACATAAGCCACCGACGACGAGCGGCTCTCCCTCTCTCTCTTGACGTAGGTCAGGCCAAAGCTCCGCATTGATCGGAATAAAAACGTAAAAGATACAGATACAAAAATCCAATATATATACCTGTTGCCGGCATTTTGGGGCAGCCGATCGGAGCCGATAGAAAAGAGAGAGAGAGGTTTCCCCTGGCAGAGAGAACCCAATAAATGGGTCTCATCCCGTCTCCCTAGGATTCCATCGATCTCCGCAAAGATGCTCCACTGGTCCCTCATCGTCAGCGCCCTGGGCGTCTGTGTGTCCGCCTTGGGCGGCTACTGTGGCTGGGTTCTCTTCCCCAGCATGGTGCACAAGAAGGTGGAACAGGTGAGTCGTTTGGGTCAAGTGGAATCATACGAAATTGCAAGATTTTCAAATAAACATATGCACAAGGCCTCGTTCCGAATACCGCCGAGAGTTTGTAAATGATTGCAATGCAATATAGCGGAGGAAGAGTAAATATAATGGCTGTATTTTTAGCAATAGGAAATGTTTTTTGCAAATGTTTGATATTTTCGTGTTAAGAAAGGATTTTTCTTAATAGAAAATTGTAGTGTGTTGCCAAGAAACTATATCATAAAGTAATGCAATTAACAAGGAAACATAGAATCATGAGAAAAAAAACTCAACATTTGATCACTATGAGGTCATAGTCTTTTATTTAGTTAGAAAAATTTGTTAAATACTATGTATTTATTCTGTTAAACCCATCATCTTTATGACAACAAACCCCACCTTTCATTAGAAACTTGTCAAAGTTTCGTGTACTCAAATATTTAGATTCCCAAGTTCGCACAGATATTTTCTCTCACTGACCAAACAAAGGGCAAAAAATGATTCTATTGTTGACTTTTTGCTGACTGAAAAAAAGTGGCAAAAGGAAAACAAACCCGTCATTGAAAAGGTAAATAGAATTAAAGTTAGTAAAAGTCATGATGAGTCAAAGAAAGTTCAGAGTACAGTGTAATGAATCAGGCATTATTAATGTAGTAGTTTAGCTACCTAACTTAATTAATGAATAGAACGTAAAACTAGTTTCCTTGAACGGCTCATTTACATAATAAAGTGCTTTTATAATTTTCTTTAATTACTTGATGACTAGGGTTATTTAAGAATCGGATATACTGATCTATAAACTATATGTAATACATATGGAGTGTGGGTGTGTCACGAAAACCTGACATTTTCCACCTTATCCGTAATGACATCGCTGGGCGTATAACCCGGCAGCTGTCAGCCCTCAAACCATTGCTTTCCGCGCTCTGTAACAACTATAATTGATGTTCAAACAACTGCAATAGCATCGCATACCGCATATCCCATATAATATACATATATAATTTCCAAATATGACACGAACTAATTACATAGACATTGTCCCAGAGGCTCGAAAGCGAAAACCGAATCGATCCCTTGGGTCACGCTTCCAACGAATGCCAAATGCAAATGCAATTGAAATGCCATGAGCAATGCGAATTAATTTGCTTGGCAAATGCACTTTATTATTATTGGATTTTCCAAGCCATTAGAGCCAAAAGCAAATACATGAATTACGATGCATGTTCTTGTCCTTCTACGCATTTTATTTACGACCCAGTTAAAAGGCGTGACATTGGGCCTGCAAAATTACTTACTTACAATGAGGGGACAAAGGTTAAGGAACGCATGCTAAGCTTGATCCCATCATATTTATTTAATGCCTGTGTGTGGTCTATGAACTATATAAATTTCAATTAAAATTAACTGCATGTTCATGGCAGAGCTACGGAAATTATAGTATAAGATATTAATCACAAATATTTTACTATAGGAATACTCACAAGCTTGTCCATAAAACGGGTTAAATATAATTTTGACAGAGGTTTGAATTTAAAATAAATGTTATAACTATCAATCAAGTGTTTTTATTTAAAAGATCTTGCTAGTTTATCTTGTTTAGATATATATTTTATAATTTAGCTGTTTATTATAAAAGCAACATATTTAAATAAACATGTTTCGCCTTGATTAAAAATATATAATCACAAAGTTTACTTAGCTCAGTGCCGACTGCAATCCTTGGTTGCAAATTAAGCCCAAAACTTTCTTTTTCGACACTTAAACTTCGAGGTAATAAGTATATAACTGTGGCCAGTTTCCACCAGTCACGGTGCAGCCTAGAGAATAACGCTCCCATCGCTAGGCACACGCTCGCTGACATCTTCAGAGCTCATTGCCAAGGCAACTAGAAGTACTTGAGTTGACTTTGAGCCGGGCTGTGGTTTGCTTTTAGTGTAATTAGAATGCAAACACAAACTCTAATCTTTTTAGTTGTGGCGGCCGTGTATTTGGGTTTGCTCTTTTTTAATTGTTGTGGCTTCAGTTTAGTTAATAGCCCTTTTTTTTGTGGCTTTTGGCTTGCCCCTGGAACTTTGTTTGCCACCCATAACTCAGCACCGAAAAGACTCTTTTTACGAGCCACATAGTTAGCAATGAACTTCCGTGTGTACGCGCTGGAGATCGAATCTAGAATGGTGTGCAGACCCTCGACCCTCGAAATGGTGGGGCCTTCAACTTGAAGGTGCCCCGTCCCTTGCACATAAACCATTTCTATTTGGAATTCAAATGCAGGCGCCAAAGACAAAAAATAAAGACAAAAGTCGGAGGAGCCAGCGAACGAACGCGCGATGAATTGAAATTGAAATTGAAATTCAAAGCAATTGAAGTTGATTCGATGGTCAACCGATGTGGTTATGCAATTTGGCCTAAAAGCAATGCCAAGCAATGGCAACAACTACTGCCTAAGACTCTGCTTTGGGGCATTTTATCATTTACCATAATTCTGACAGATATTTCTTACTTATATCTTTGACTTACATAAATATATTCCTATTAGATATATTATATTCTTATTGTTATTTAAATGCTTTAGACTTTTTAGACTAAAATCTTGTTTTCTTTCTACGTAATCCCTAAAACTACCTTGTAGATACATATGTATCTTTTAATGTTCGTCAACCCTTCTCCATTTAGCCTAGATTGTTACGCATACGCCCCTTTGACCCATCACATTCTCGACCAAAATTTCAAGCCGCAGCCGCATTCAAATTGTGTACACGTTCAGGCTGGGCTTTAGACTTGAAGCTTTGCCAAAAGAAAAACCGCTCTATTTCGCAACAATTATTCGTATTTCTTTCTGAATGAATATCGGGCCATTGTCAGTCGCCGCCATGGAAGCCTCTCTGGGACTCTTGAGGTTAATCAAACGTTTTGTATGCTCTTCGGTATGGCTGAGCTGAACCGAGCCGCGTGTGCATTGACCTTGAAATCTGTCTTAGTCATACAACAAAAGATATACCTAGATTTGAGTGTGTTTATTTATTTTGACAATTCTTCAATTGTATCAAGTGCGAGGGGCCAGACCGTAAAATTATACTGCTGGTCATGTTTTGAACTTGTTTTCTGCTTTTATTTATGCCTCTCGGTGGGCCTTTTTATGTTTTGCCAATTTATTTATTTCTGTGAATCGCACTCGAAAATATTTTGTCTGGCTACTGAGTTGTAAAAATTAAATTGCAAGGTTAACTGGAGATTTTTTTGTGGCATGGGAATCACAGAATCACACCCTAATTAATATATATTTGTTTTGATCAAAGGCAAAACCAATGCAAATATTTCAGTTGGTCATTGATCTCATCAGTGAGTTGATAATTATCAATTATAATTGGTTCGGAAAAAAACAATAGAAGCTGCATTCAAATATTTTCTTTAAACGAAAACTGGTTTAAATTTGATTTGATTTTTATTAACTCCACGGCGTCATTAAAAGTCATAAATACGCGACTAAGTCGTGTGATAAACAAACTTAAAACATGGCTCCATAAAGATAATAATAATTTAGCATAGGGCTAAATAAAAGATCTAAACCTGTGGCACTAAAGTGAAACTTGATAAAAATAATATATAAACTCTTATTAAATCAATACGAATTCGTTAGGCAGTCGGCTTAGAGGATTAAGCCTATTACAAATTAATTAAGTCGAGGTTAAGTCGGTTTAAATACTCTTGTCACATTAAACAAATATATTCTTATAGATTTGAAATTTTTAATAAAGATAGCTGCACAGGAATAACATTTAAGCATATGTTTGATGACTTTAAGTAAGCTTTGATTTAAAAATGGATTTATATATAATTTATCTTAGATTGCTCAAAACACAGAATCTATTATCTTTTTTATAAAATCCGAGGCTCATTAATGCATTAATATTTATCATTTATGAATGAATTCATTTAATTATATGTTTCTCTTCTTATTTTTATTCACAGAGCGTTATCATAGCCGATGGATCGGAGCAATATAAACGTTTTGTGAATCTGCCTCAGCCGTTGAACTTTAAAGTCTACATATTCAATGTGACCAATCCAGACAGGATACAACAAGGTGCCATACCCATAGTCGAGGAAATAGGACCCTACGTATACAAGTGAGTTCGAATATATAATACATGAAGCTTATTTTATAATATTTTACAATATTCCCAGGCAGTTCAGGCAGAAGAAGGTGAAGCATTTCTCCAGGGATGGCTCTAAGATCTCCTACGTGCAAAATGTGCACTTTGACTTTGATGCAGATGCCTCGGCACCCTACACCCAAGACGATCGCATTGTGGCCCTCAATATGCACATGAATGTGAGTGGGAAACTATATTGTACACATTTCCAGATCTTTATAAATACCAAAAGAGAAACTTCTAAACCATTTTAATAATCAATTTGCAGGCATTCTTACAAGTATTCGAAAGAGAAATCACAGATATATTTCAGGGTTTTGCCAATCGGCTCAACTCGCGATTGAATCAAACTCCTGGCGTGCGAGTCCTAAAACGATTGATGGAACGTATTCGAGGGAAACGTAAAGTAATTTTATCCACTACTAATTTAATGGAGAGTAGCCCCCTGAATCGGTGACGGTCTGATCTGTACAGTATCTGTATCTGTATCTCTATTGCATCGGCTTTGTCTATGCAAAGATTTACACACTAGCATGCCTTGGTAGATTTAACTTAATGGTAATGGCTTTTTACGATTTTCCGATGGGGCAAACAAAGCGATGTTTGTCTTTGTTCTGCTTTTGGGCCAGCGATTTCAACCGATTTATTACGCCTTTTATTTCGGCCGGGTTTCCCTTCATTGTTTATTAATTATGATTTTACCCCAGAGGTGCGTCATTGCTTATACATATGAGTATCTTTTGGATATACTATTTATAAGCAATTAAGTTGATGATTTTTTTTATTGCTGATTTATTGCGCCGATTAAGGCAGCTCAATTTTCCTGGGATTGGGTTAGGTCAGGAATCGGAGGAGAATTATTTGTATATTCAATTGAGGTGGGGAATTTGTAAAACCGAATATTCGGGAAAACATAAAACATATAATGTTTTAAAACCAGAACACTTTGCTTCAATTATTTGATTTAGAATGCTTAAAAATCAAATATAGTTATCACGTTATCAGTTAATAATTAATTTTAGTCATTTTTAAAGACTGATATTTATATATTTATTCATATAAATGACAACATCGATTAGTTTTTGAGACCTTCCCAAGCGAGACAACGTGTTTATATATCAATATGCAAGATAAAACCAAAGTAATAAATTATTTTCCCCCAAAAACTGGCATCTCTTAACACCATCTTAGACTTTGGTTGAATGAGATATTATAACTACGATTTCATATGATTAATAAATCCTATTTAACGACCCCCAAACTTATAGCGCCCATCAGCTGGGTGGAGGGCATCATGATCAGCCTTATCGATGGTGTCAAAGTAAGTTAAATAGCCTCTCTCCACCGCTGACAGCTTTGCAACAGTTTAATTACAATCATTGATTGCAATTGGGCGCAGCTTCAACTCAAAACTCAAAACTGAGAACTCAAAACTGAAAACTTCAACTTCAAACTGCCAAAGTCAAGATCATCCACATCAAACAGACATCCAGCGCAGACTCGTAGAACAGCAAAATTTTGATTGGCATTCACCTTGGGTCTGTGACTTCTCCCCGTCTATGTAAATATTTTGATAAATTGTCGAGTTGAGAACTGACACTGGCGAGGAGAAATCAATGGAAACGGCAGCTGAAAACCGAACGATTGGAAACATCAATTTTCACACATACTTCTCGGATACACATCAAACGCAAAAAACATAATTAATAATAACAAATTTGAGCTTGCGCTTTGCTACTAATTTATGGCTAACTGCCCCGCCTGCTGCTAATGCTTTTAACTATTTAAATGTTAAACACTTGGATTTTCCTACTGGCTTTGGACCTAAGTGGCTGTATCTTCCTCAATTAACGTTGTCCGTTTCTCCGCAATTTTCCCTTTCTTACAGTCTGTCCTGCAAATCTCAGAGAATGATCCTGGCTTGGCTTTGCTTTTGGTCCATTTGAATGCCAATCTCAAGGCTGTCTTCAATGATCCCCGCTCCATGTTTGTCCAGACTTCTGTAAGGGAATACCTCTTCGATGGAGTGCGCTTCTGCATAAATCCCCAAGGCATTGCCAAGGCCATCTGCAATCAGATCAAGGAGAGTGGCTCCAAGACCATTCGAGAGCAAAGCGATGGCAGCCTGGCCTTCTCATTCTTCGGACATGTGAGTATAATTGTTGACATCTCATAGAATATACAAATTAATTTAAAACTTCAATGATCTTCTTGCAGAAAAATGGCTCTGGTCATGATGTCTACGAAGTTCACACTGGCAAGGGCGATGCCATGCGGGTGCTGGAGATCCAGAAGCTGGACGACTCGCACAACCTCCAAGTGTGGCTCAATGCCAGCACGGAGGGAGAGACCTCCGTGTGCAATCAGATCAATGGAACAGATGCCTCGGCATATCCTCCCTTCCGGCAGCGAGGGGACTCCATGTATATCTTCAGCGCGGATATATGCAGATCCGTGCAGTTGTTCTACCAATCGGATATCCAGTACCAGGGTATACCTGGCTACAGGTACTCCATCGGGGAGAACTTTATCAATGACATTGGACCGGAACACGATAATGAGTGCTTTTGCGTGGACAAGTTGGCAAATGTGATCAAACGCAAGAATGGATGTCTATATGCGGGTGCCTTGGATTTAACCACTTGTTTGGGTGAGTTGAGATTTAAAAATAATCAAAATTTTAAAGATCTAGGGTGCTCCATAGAAGACTTTAGCTTTTAACACCTGTAAAAAGGTGTCTCAGAGTATGTAATGTCATTTTTGAGCTACCGTAAATTTGTCTTTAATATTTTATATAGTCTTGTTCCATTTCGAGCCCTTTTTTAATAATTTTCAAGACCCCAGAGACTTTTGATGAACCCCCAAATATTTATTGCGATTTCCAGGAAACAATTTATGAAATTATTCTATATAAACTTTATAAACAATCAAAGATGATAATCTTTAATTTTCCTCTATTGTTTTCCCCATTTTAAATGTATCTATCACATCTAAATATTAAATACTTTACATTTAACCAGCTCAACACCTGACAAAACATTCGGACAATATTTATACTTCAGCTTGTTATCTTCCGCTTATCTTGTTGTCGCTTCCTCATGTTATTTCACAGTATTAACTAAAAGTATTAGCATTTCAAATGTATTACCATAAATTTAGTAGATCAAAGACTTCTGTGTCGCGTGTTTATATTTATAGTTAAGTCAAGAGAAGCATATTAACTTAGAAAGCAGTTAGAAATATTGAGTTCTTATACCAAAGAACCCTTATATACAGTTGAAAACACCTTAGAATAATATAAATTAACTAAAAATTCAGATTTTTCAAATTTTATTTTAATACCTCTCAAATTGTAAAAAAATAATTAGGTTCAGAGGTACCCAATTGATGAGCATGAGATTGAATATTTGCCATTTAGGGGGATTCCCATGGCATGGATAAATTCAACGGAAAAACGACAGTTGCTTCTCATAACTCCAAGATAAATCCCCGGAGCGATCTTTTCATTGAATTTGGTTAGAGTATTTATAATTATATTCGACGATGCCAAAACCTTCGTATCCATTTTGTTTTTGGCCGGAATAATACTGATTTAATTTAATTAGCATTTTATTTATGTGGATAGTTTAGATATTTGACAGTCTGTTTGTTATTTTGCGATTTTGTGAACACTTAACTCAAATATTAACGATTGTTTGATCAATTCAAATATAAGCTTTATCATTAATTGGGGCAATGCTATACTATAGCTACTAATGGTCACGACTAAAAATAATACAGCCGAGACAAGCAAACAATGAACTTTCAAAATATAGTAGAATTTTAGTGATCAAATCGGCACGCAAACCGGAAATATTTGGAATAATTTTTGACATTTTTTTCTCCTCGAATTTTGTTATGCAAATGAGCCTCTTTATGCTGTGTTTGTTTTATGGCGATTAACCGGACACTCAAGCGATGCGATGCTACGCTGAACTATCCCAGAAGACACCTTAAAACCCTCGTCTCTGTCATCGGGTCGTGGTCGATTACCAAAGTAATTATAAGGCAGCCACTTATAAATCAAATGGTAATCATGGTGCGAGTTCTAGTTGGGATTTAAATGTGTTTTTCATGCAAATTCTATGGCTTCAGAGAAGTGCAAACTGAAGGCATCAAAAGTCGCAGCTAATCAATGTTTAATTAAGTGCTGGCAGCCATAAACTAGAACTCGAATGATATAAAAATCGACGAATTTTAAATGGAAGATTTCCAGATATCTGACAAATTGCAATCGCTTTTCGCTGGGACTTTGATTAAGAGTCCGATTCAGATTCGGATTCCGATTGCGAGTCTGTGTGGGCTGGCTTTGATCTTCTTCGATTGTTTAATTTCTTAATTAACACTCGAGTTCGGGGGGTAACAAAAAGCGTTTTGCTTCGCATTCTGCGATGAGTTCCCCCGGGGGCATTGCGCATCTGAAATCAAAAGTGTTGTCTTCAACTAGGGGATATAATGAGCCGCTCCTCATTATGATGTTCTCGAGTGCTGTGAACGCTCTACAAATTGAAGCATTAACTTGGTTTTTTATTATAATCATTTTTTTCTATACTTTTTTGCCTGGGTGTTTGCCGATCGCGCACGTTTCAAACTTGAGATTCTTTTGGCAATGCCTCCTTTTCGTCATAGTCTTTTTTGTTTAATTGTCGAAACGTGAGTTAACAGTTTCAGTAATGAGCATTTGAAATATTTTGTCTGATTCTGATGAGGAAATTCTTACAAATTGGTTCAGCCGCACATCAAAGCCATCACAAGTAGTTAAGTAAATAAATAAATAAATGTTGCTCTGCGAAAACGTGACGAGGGCCCAAGAAGCTTCCGCAACTTGGCTGACTTTTTGTTAAATATTTTCCAATTAATTTAATTAAATTAAATGTAAGTAGCGACAGCCCCAGCTAAGGTCACAGAATCCAGTTTCATTTTTTCGGTTGGAATTATCTTTGTAATGTCAACAGAATAATTAAATTGGAATGCAGCGATCCGCTCAAGGAGCTGGTTATGCTAATCGAGGAGCCGAGCCACTTACTTAATGTGTCTTTAATATAGCTATACGTACATTTATTGTCATCCCGATATAGATGCCCCTGTGATTTTGACATTGCCTCACATGCTGGGCGCCTCGAATGAGTATCGCAAAATGATCCGAGGCCTGAAGCCAGATGCCAAAAAGCATCAGACTTTTGTAGATGTCCAGTCGGTAAGATATATATATCTATAGATATATCTTAAGAAGGTTTTTATATTAAGATATCATTGGTTATCCATTAGCTGACGGGCACGCCTTTGCAAGGCGGCAAGAGGGTTCAGTTTAATATGTTCCTGAAGAGCATCAACCGAATAACCATCACAGAGAACCTACCCACAGTGCTGATGCCAGCCATTTGGGTGGAGGAGGTTAGTAACACTTAATTCCTATTTAAAGTGTATTTTAAAATCCAAATATATATTCTGTTCTTGCAGGGCATCCAACTCAATAGCGAAATGGTGGCCTTCTTCAAGAAGAAGTTAATAAACTCCTTGAAAACCCTCAATATTGTCCACTGGGGGACCTTATGCGGTGGCATAGGCGTGGCAGTTTTAGGTCTGCTGTACTATATCTATCAAAGGGGGCGTGTCGAGGAGCCCCCTGTGAAGTAAGATATTAACAATAGATATGTATTTGTTATCGAGTGCTTTGTATAAATGTATTTGTTATACTATTATGATAATTATGGATGTAACACACACGCAGTTTTTGTCTACGAATTTGTATATAATTTATTTTTTAAATGTGATTCTATTGTATTGTGATTTAGCGTTTACTAAAAAAAAAAACAAGAAAAACTACTACATATGAAAAAAATTTGTTTTAATGATTTTTTAAAATTCGGGAGAATTGTTTGTGCTACCAATTTCAGGAATTCATTTAGGGAATTTGTTACGCATCTTGTTTTAGGACTTCTAGAAAATATATTTTATAAAATGATTCTGGGAAAATTAATTAACAGAACTGCGCATGGCTTTAATTAGGTAAGAAGCTCAATGTTTAAGCCTAAAGTGTCAAGATGTCCAAAATACTTGCTTGCGCATTTCATTAAGGTTTCTTCTATGGACTTCTAAATCAAAAACCAATGCTAACCACAAAAAGCACTTTGCATACTTAAAGCCTTGGTCCATCCGCCGCCTCCCTTCTTTTTGGCAATGACTCAAGTTCAAGACCAGTTAATGAGGGAACCCGGGTATTAATCAATCAGCAACAGCAGTTTTTCGGCCCAGCAATTTGCACACAAAAAGCGGCAATTAAAGCACAGTTTATATTGCATCAAATCGACTATCCACGAAGCTAAGCTGTGTCTCAAGCTTAGGCAACGGTGGCTAAAATAAAGGTAAGAAATAAATCACAAACTATAGCTATTGGCCAAGTCCGAGAGATGCAAACAAAATATATGTGTTTCAGCCGGCAGGCGGCAAACAAAGCCGAGGCAAGGTGTTTGCATTACAATGTGAGATTGAGCCACTCTGTGGGGTGGGGCCGCCGTCTCGGATTGATTGACAGCCGCGAATCGCATCTGTCGATTTCTTGATTGAGACTTACGAGGCGATTAAAAACGCGTGAAAACCGCTCGGCTGGGGAAGCGAGCTCGAGGGGAAGCGCTCGCTCTGTCCCATAAATATTTCAAATTAATTCCATCAGGCAAATGAGCAGCTAATGGCCCGGCAAATGCAGAACTTTCTAGCCAATTTTTTTTATGGCCAATTCGACATGTTCTTTCCTAACCGATTTCTGGCCATTCGCGCTTCCAATCTTTTGGGTTCTGTGTCGGAGAACCTTTTTATTTATTATTATTTTTTTTTTTGTGACCGCCGTAATTATGCAATATCCACAATAGCCCAGAGACCCCGAGCAACCAGTTTGTCTCGCTCGGCCGTCCAGTCGCCGTCGCCGTCGTCGTCATATTCAAATTGACTTTGGGCTGAAGATGCGACCGCCGGAGACTTCAGTCGTCAACGAAACGCGCAAACGCACGCAGCCCAGCTGTAAAACCAAATAAAAAGAAAATCACACGAAAAAGCTGCGAATATAAATCGCTAAAAGCGACACGCGCTCAAAAGTGACTGCTGGAGAATTTGAATTTTAAATGACCTAAGGATCTTGCTCCAGTTACTGTGTTCTGTGTTCCCTCTCCGTTCTATATAAGAGTGATAGCTTTCGGGTCGGGAGTGCCAGAACAGAGCAAGATGCGGAGCTGGCTGGTAATCCTACTGCTTCCGCTCCTGGCCTCGGCCAAGATCTTTGATCGCTGCGAACTGGCCCACGCGTTGCAGCATCGCTTTGGACTTCCTGCCGCCCAGGTGGCCACCTTGGTGTGCATTGCCCAGCACTCGAGTGACCTGAACACGGCCGCCTTTGGCGGGGGCACCGGCCTGGGCGGAGGATCACATGGTCTCTTCCAAATCAGTGATGTCTACTGGTGCTCGCCTCCGGGTCAGGGCAAGGGTTGTGGTCTGAACTGCGCGAGTCTCAGGGACGACGACATTGCCGATGATGTCCTGTGTGTGAGGAAGATCTATGCGGAGCACCAGAGGATAAGCGGAGATGGTTTCACTGCCTGGCAGGCCTATGGCGCCTACTGTCGCCAGGATGCAGCCTCATATGTGGCAGGATGTGCTGGCGTTAACACAGCCCTCGCGGTGGCTGCTTCCTACCAGAAACCCCAGCAGGTTCCAGTGAACAGCTACCATCAGGTGGCACAGGCGCCAGTCAACCACTACCATCAGGTGGCTCACCAGCCAGCTAACAACTACCATCAGGTGGCCCAGACCCAAGTCCAGGGAAAAATCTACAATCGCTGCGAACTTGCCCAGGAGCTGTACTACCAGCACAAGCTGCCGATGCCTCAGATCCCCACCTGGGTGTGCATAGCCCAGCATGAGTCCTCCTTCAACACAGCTGCCGTGGGCCGCCTCAATGCCGATGGCAGTGCGGATCACGGGCTCTTCCAGATCAGCGATCTCTTCTGGTGCACCCACGACCAGCGGCCGGGAAAGGGATGTCAGGCCACCTGCAACCAGTTTCTGGACTCCAACATAGTCGATGATGTGCAGTGTATAAGAAGGATCCACCAGGAGCACACCCAAATCTCTGGGGATGGCTTCAACGCCTGGACAGTGTACAAGAGGAACTGCCTGAATCAACACTACGAACAGGTGGCTGCCTGCTTTGCCAAGCCACCAGCTCCTCAGCACCATCATCACCATCATCCGAATGCCATCGGAGGAGGTCCTGTCAAGCCAAAGGTCAGCTATGCGTATCAGTTTGGACAGGTGCAAGTGCAGCAGAGTCCTGCACCAGCCGTGAATCAATACTATCGACCAGCTGCGTCAGTTGTGACACACCAACGAGGTGAGGTGGCCAATGTGGCTGCCTATCAGGGAAATCCCTTCCTGCGGCCCCGTCTTCCAACAGCTCCCTCTCCACCGAGGCAGCATCCCAATGCCATCGGTGGTGGTTTCAAGGGTCAGACCCCGGCCAATCCCTTTTATTACAAGCAGCAGCAGCAAACACAGTATCAGCCACACTATCAGGCACACTATCAGACACACTTTCAGCAACAGTATCACACCACAGCAAACACAGTAGCGCGCACGGGTAAAGTTTACAATCGCTGCGAATTAGCCCAAGAGTTGTATTTCTCACACAAGTTTCCCATGCAGGAATTGGCCACCTGGGTGTGCATCGCCGAGCATGAGTCCTCGTTCAATACGGCAGCCCTGGGTCGCCTGAATGCGGACGGGAGTGCGGATCACGGGCTCTTCCAGATCAGCGATCTCTACTGGTGCACACATGGCCAAGGAGCCGGCGGCAAGGGCTGTCACATTGACTGCAATCGCCTCCTAGACTCGGACATCTCGGATGACGTGAAGTGTGTGCGAACCATTCACGAGGAGCACACCAGGATTTCGGGCGATGGATTTACTGCCTGGACCGTCTACAATGGACACTGCAGGCAGAAAACCCGTGCCGATATAGCCAGCTGCTTTGAGGGCAAAGACGTGACGCAGGCAGGAATTAAGCCAGCAACGGGCAACGAGTTGGCTAAGAAGGCTCCGCCGAAGCCAAAGGGAAAGATCTACAACCGTTGTGAGCTGGCCAAGGAGCTTTACCATAAACATAAGTTACCCATGAGAGAGATTCCCACTTGGGTGTGCATTGCCCAGCACGAGTCCTCGTTCAATACAGCAGCCGTGGGAAGACTGAACGCAGATGGAAGCGAGGATCACGGACTCTTCCAGATCAGCGATATTTACTGGTGCTCCCATGACCAAACCAGTGGAAAGGCCTGCCACATCGAGTGCGATCGTCTGCTGGATTCCGATATCTCCGACGATGTCCAATGCATACGTACAATCCATGAGGAGCACACTCGTCTCTCGGGAGATGGCTTCAATGCCTGGACCGTTTACAATGCACACTGCCGGGGTCAGAGCTTGGCCCAGCTGAGCGACTGCTTCGAGGGCAACGAGATTGCAGAGGCGGATAAGATCAGTCCGTATGGAGAGAAGCCTCAAGTAAAGCCACATCAATTAAATTCGGAGAAGTCAGTGCCAAATCATAGGATTGCCCCCAGTCCAGGATATTCAGGAAATCCCTTCCTGCAAAATCTACAAGCAGCTAAAGCACCTCAACCTTATGTGCCACCCACCAAAGTAACCAATAAAATTACCAATTCAACACCTAAACAGCCGCCAAGCAATACACCCTATGCTACCAATCCCTTTTTAAATAGCTTGCAGGGTCAAAAGATTTCCTCACCAAATCTAGTTAAAGATCAGGCTACTCCCACACCAGTCAATACCGTTTCCTACACCCAAAAGGCCAACTACGATCACAATCCCTTCCTTAAAGCCCCAGGCTCAATCCCACACTCTGTCATCTCCTCACACACCACCGATGAGACCAAGGCCCAAGACAGTTTCAGCTATGCCCAGAATCCATTCCTCAGTCTACTTAGCAAACCAATAGTACCGGCTCAAGCACCCAACAAGTCCCAGCCCAAGCCAAAGCCCTCGAGCTCAAGCCCATCTAAGCCCCCTCAGACGGTTCACAGACCCTATGTGAGCAGCGACAGCTTCCGCAATGAAGTGATTAAGTTTACGGCCACTTCTACGGCAGCAACGACTACGTCAAGTACAAGGCGGCCCATAAGTACGACAAGTATTACAAAGCCATCTGTAACAACAACCACGGGAAGACCCTTGACAGCAGCCACAAAGAAACCAGTTTCAACTACGGCCAAAACAACTAATTCGCCGTTATGGTCATGGCAAACTTCTGTCGGAAAAACAACCACGACGGCAAAGCCCACGATAACGGGAAGTGGTAGCCGCTACACAGCCACAACGAAAGTCTCAGCATATGCTACACCCACTCGATCAGTTACAACTAATAAACCAAATGTTTATTCAATTGTTGGAAAAACTACTCGGCCTACTGTGAGCACAACTTCTCGTCCAATAACTCGCCCGGCTACTATTCGCACTACTACTCATCCTACTATTTATCCGACTACTCGTCCAACTACTCGTCCAACAACTCGTCCAACAACTCGTCCAACTACTCGTCCAACAACTCGTGCAACTACTCGTCCAACAACTCGTGCAACTACTCGTCCAACAACTCGTCCAACCACTCGTCCAACAACCACTCGTCCTATAACTACAACTCGCCCAACTATTAGATACAGTTCAACAACTCACCAACCATATTCAATAACAACGAGGCATACAACTTATTCGCCTTCAACTCGATATACTACAGCACACAAACCCACAACTCGCCCAATTACAACTCCTAGACCAATTACAACTCAACGTCCAATTACTACATCACGGCCAACTACATCAACTCGCTATACTTCTACAACAATGAAGAGTTCTACCCGTAATGCAGGTCTTTATTTACCCACTTCTCGTCCTATTTCAACTACAAAATACACAACTCGTTATACACCAACAACTCGATCTATGACGAAGTCTCCTTACCACTACATAGAAGTAAATAAATCCACCAAACGTCCAACAACAACTACTCGTTCAACAACAACTCACAAGCCTGAAATAACAAGATCCACGGCACGTTACTCTGCACCGACAACTCGTCAAGGAAGCACCACACCAAGGCCATATCTATTCACTTCGACACCAACAACGAAAAAGAGTTCCACTACAAAAGATCCCTTCGATCATCCGTTTTTCCAAAAATACAAAGCCAAGTTTGATAAGAACACCATAGCTCCCACACAAAAATCAAAGACCGCCGGCACAGTTATCCCAAATCAAAGAAATACCACCACCAGCAGTCCTTACTATGCAAAATATCAGGAGAACAAAATTAAAACAGCAGCAAAAACCGTCCTTTCGTACGATTTTGGCCAAAATAGAACCACAACGATTAGGCCAAAAACTGTCTTCGATATTTATCTGAATTGGAACAAGAATTAAGGGTCTTCCATTAGTGTGACATTTTCGAGACTTGTAAATATGTGTTATTGATCGATGTAATACTCTTAGTTTACCATGATGGCAAAATACTCATGAATTATTAATCGTAAGCCATATAAATAGGATTTAGATAATAATAAAAATAAACCCATGCGAATGCAAAATGTACGAAAATTAATTCAATTTCAGAGCCACACACACACTCAACTGGTCGGCGGGCCAAGCTGACAACGCGCCAAATGTCGCCAAGTGCGCTCCGGCCGTGGCTTAAAGCAGGGGCTTTGATTAATTTTCGTTAACCCGTTTTCGACCGAGTCTTGTTAACATAAATGCTGAGCACAGTGACAAAGACAAAGCGGGCCAAAGAACTGCAGAAATAACGAGTTTTGAATTTCGAATTGGGTTCCCGAAAAGTATTCTTTTATTTTAGCCACATTATCACTTTGCATTTTTAATGTAAGTGTCTGAAGAGCGTTTGATGTGACGTCAAATAACGAATTATTATCCGTGGATAATTAAGTTGGGTTGGAAGAATATTTTTAGCATAGGAAAATTAATTATTTTTATAATTATAGAGATATGTAACTTGGTTTATTTTCAACACAAAAAGAATTTTCAAAGCTAATAATTATTTTCACCTTCCAAGACCGTTTATTTTTTGTGTTTGTTTCAAATTCTAATAAAAAAATAACTGAGATTAAACAAAACAAGTCTTGCATTAATAATTATTAATTGTTAATGCTTATTAATTATAATCAATTGTGAAAATATTTTGTTGTATATAAATCCCTTGTAAATAATTATGAAACCAAAGAGGCAACCCTTTTTGGTGTCAATAAAACTATGCTAATACTGTTTTTTATTTCATAAAAATCTAATGACTCCATTTATAGTAATAATATAATATAGTATTGAAAGTAAATAGCTATCTCTCTGACTCTCTTTCTCACTATTTTTCGGTATGTCTATCTCTCATTCTCTCTGTGAATCTCTGGAGATACCTCATTCTTTCTATCTCTTTGCTAATCTCTTGAAATATCTCTATCTCTCCCGCTCTCACTTTCTCTGTTCTCTTCATGCGCAGAGTATAAATAGAGGGACCCCCTTCGCACCCGCCTTAGTATCTTCGCGACCTCGCTGCTGTTTACATCTATAGTGATAGTGATAGTAATTACTAAATTTTTTAAATCGGAGATCAGTAACGGTTATTATTTAGTGCTGTGGGGCACTTATCGATAGTCGCAGTTATGTGCACCATTGAAGTGTGACCAACTTTTGAGTTTATTCTACAGCATTATTTACGAATAAACGGCGGTCACACTGCTCCTACGATCGCGCCACTAAAAGCAATGTTTTTGTGAAATATTTGTGTTATTATTCTGTCCCCGATTTATGTGTGTCCCGTCTGATGGATGAGCGGCGATTCCTCAAGCGCAAGGAGAAGGCGCGCAGTGACGGCAACAGGGAGCAGGTGGCGATCAGCTGCAATCAGTTGGGCGACTTTTACAATCAGCAGGGGAAGTACGCCGATGCGGTCAAGGAATATGTTCAGGAGGCGCAGATTTACGCCAGCATGGGCAAGGAACTGGAAACGGGCAAGGCCAAGCGGATGGTGGGCGAGATGTTCACCTTGCTCTGTGACTATGACGCCGCCAAGGATCACATCAACGACTACCTGAGTGAGTGGATGAAACAGCTAAAAAGATATCTCGAACTAACTCCTTCCCCTTTTCCTGCAGAGATTGCCAAGCGCCTGAAGAACCAGGTGGAGGAGCAGCGGGCGTATGCCACTCTGGGTCGCGTACATCTGCTACATGGCCAGAGCCTGGCCGACAGTTCCGCCTCGGGAGCCATGGAACAGCTGAAGCAGGCGGAGAAGAGCTTTCTGCGCAGCCTCCTGCTTATCAAGGAGTAAGTTGCCGGACAGAAATAGCTTGGTTTGAATTTCCTGATAACTTATTCCCTACTTAATAGACTCTCCGGACAGATTTCGAAGCTGGAACAGATCGATATGCAAGCTCGCTGCTACCTGAACATCGGTGTGGTGAAAGAACATATGGATGCGCTCCAAGAGTCCATCGAGTATATCGACAAAGCCATTAAAATCAGTAAAAGCCACGAACTGTGGGATCTCACCCACTTATGTTACATTTCAATGAGTTTGCTGTACAATTGCAAAAAGAACGATGCAACTGCGGCACTGCGCTACTGCAACATGGCCTTGGAGGTGGCCAAACGACTGCCGAACAAAGTAAAGAAGATCTGCGAGACACTGATCACCAAGGCGGAGATCCTGATCAAAGCGGGCGACTTTGCCAGTGCCAAGCAGATCCTCACGAAGGCCTACAAGAAGAATACGCCGGATGAGAACGATCGAGCAAGCATTGAGAAGCAGCTCAGGATCGTGGTAAAGATCTGTCAGACCCTGGACGACCTTGTGGTCACCAGCTCTGTTGACTATGCCAAATTGAAGGCCTTGTACGAGAAACTGGGCGATGCTTGCTGTCACCTTTTGAACTACGAGAAGGCTTTGGTTTATTACCAGAAGATGCTGGAAAATGCCGAATTAAATCAGGAGAGTGGCAAGAGTCTCGTGCCCATTTACGTGAGTCTCTATCAGACCTATCGGGACAGTGGGCAGTACGACAAGGCGCTGGAGTATCTGTGGAAGGAGTTCGAGCTGAACCAGGACATGCCTGCGGAGGCCTTCACCACTCTGTGTACCATTGCCGAGATCTGCGATCAGCAGTCTCATCCCTTTTGGACCGTCCATGATGTTTATCAGAAAGCCCTCCGACAGGCAGAGAAGGCTGGCAGCTCCTCTGCCAAGCTGGAAAGGATTGCGATGGTGCGACTAAGACGTCTGGAGCTTAAACACAATATGCAGGTCCTAGTCGAAAACCTGGAAGCGGAAGCCAAAGCCAAGGGCATTGATTTGTCCCATGAAGATAGTTTTGAAGATGACGATGAGGATTCCGAAGGAGGTGAGGCTACTGTGCAGCAGAATACCCCAGACTGGGACGATGACTTCGACTTGAACACGCTCACCGATTCCGATGCCAGCGATTTGGATGAGAGCGAGAAGCCACGCCCACAGAGGGCCACCCGTGGAAGCAGATCCTATACCATTAAGAAAAACAACAAAGGCGAAACGCAGCTGCACCAGGCATGCATATCGGGCAACCTGGAGCTGGCCAGGCGGCTTATCGACCAGGGTCACACGGTCAATGTAAGGGATCATGCTGGATGGCTGCCCCTCCACGAGGCCTCGAACCATGGCTACCGGGACATTGTGGAGCTGCTTCTGGATAAGGGTGCCGCGTCGGCCATCAACGACAAAGGTGGAACCAGCTGCGATGGCATAACTCCGCTCTTCGATGCCTGCTCTAATGGATTTCTGGACGTGGCTGAACTCCTGCTGGACCGTGGAGCAGATGCTACTGTACGAACGGATTATAATGAGACGTGCATTGTGGGCCTGGACAAGTGGCGTCAGACGGCACAGCTAGTGGACGGGGAGCAGGCTCAGTATGCCCAACTGAGAGAGCGACTCCTGCGCACACTCTCCAAGGTGGGCATCTGCAGCGATCGGAACGCTCGTCCCCTAACCAATTCCAATGTACAAAGACCAAACAGGGACGAGAGGCTGAGCCAATTGGACGCTGAGGAGGAGGAGGATGAAGAAGAAGCTCTTCGCGAGAGTCATAGGAGATCCCTCAGGCACAACCGCTCGGGAAGTGATTATGAATCTAAGAAAGCTGGAAGCACCTCCCAGCCAAGTGCCAGCAAGGAGTATAAGAGCGTCATGGCCCAGCTGAAGAGACCCAATCGGGTATCCGATGATCCGCCCATTTCCAGCACTAACAGCAAGCAAAAAAGGAACGCCTTCCTGGACGAGGACGAAGTGGATGCGGACAACTGGCTGATTGACGACGTGGGGCCAGAACGAAAGCGGAAGCGCATCAACTCTGGCAGCCTTTCCACTCGCCCTTCAAAGGAGAATCTGCAAGACTCCACCTTGTCGCTACCCATTAACTGGGAGGAGGATCTGCTCCAGGCTACGCCAGAGGCAGACTCCTCCCAACGTCAGAAGCAGTTGCGGAAGCTCACATTGTCACGCTCTTCCAGCATGAATAGCAATAAAAGTGGCTCATCGGCTCCGGCATCCAACAGGAGAAAACATCAAGCTACATTGATGGACAGCGGCTTCAGTCGGTTCCGCAGCGAGAGTCCCTTTGGCAGCGAGTCCTCGCAGGATGGTGCCACCTCGGTGATCAGCTTGCGTACCATTGAGCCCGACTCCACCACCACAAGTATTCAGGTGCTCATCTCTCCGTCCAAAACGTCACCTATCAAAGTACAAACATCTCCCGTTCTGGCCACAACTGTGTCCTTTAAAATCAAGGTACAGGACGAATTTTTGTTGGTTCCGATCGAGCGTAAGAAGCTGCAGGACATCAACATGCGCTGGCTGGCTGAAGAGGCCGGTAGGCGCTATAATAAGTAAGTGGAAAAGTAAGTGCCTACGATCCTATCCCTAATTATAATTGCAATCTTTAGGTTGACGGGCCTGACGCCTCTCCTTCGACTTAAGACTGCCGATGGCTTTGCCTACGAGGAAACCGATCCGGTTAGCGTGGCGCTGGAGCAGAACATGCTAATGGCCACCATTCTGGACTGGAAAATATCGCCGCTGTCGCAGCGTTACGAGAAAATGTGCCATCAGGTTCAGAAAAGTATGTCGTAATTGTAATTCTTTAACTAGTAATTCAAATGAATTATCAACCGATTTCTGTCTATTACAGATGTGGATAACAAAGTAAAGCTACTGTTGGAACGGTCGCAGAATACCCAAATGCTGGAGTTCTCTGGTCTGTGGATGCGGGCATCGCAAACAGAGCCAATATTTAGAGCACTCCTGCACCAGGCCAGACTGACAGTCTTGGATCTTTCCCGCAACTTCATTGGCAACGAGGGTTGCCAGCAGTTGGCCAAATCCCTGCCCACGCTACTCCAACTTAAGGCATTGCGATTGGAATGTAATGCGATTGGCTACCAGGGATTGGAGGCTCTTCTATGCGGTCAGGGCATGGATAAGCTTGAGCTCTTGGAGGAACTAAGCCTAAGCCAGAATCCGTTGGGCAATGCCAGTTTACGGATGCTGCATAAGTTTTGTGCCAGTTCTGCAGGTCGTGCGCTAACCTCACTGAAAATTGCCCAGTGTGAGCTGACGGAGCTGCAGGACTTTGACCTGGCCTACCATCAACTGACCCGCTTCGATATAAGTTTTAGCCAGCTCACCCAGCAGAGCGTGCGCCGGCTAACCGAGCAGCTCAACAGCTGCCGCCTGGAGCAGTTGAATCTCAGCTATGTTCGCTGGCCCCTGGACGAGGCCAGCGGCTTTGCATTGGGCGAACTTCTGGTGACGCTTCTAGAGGGTGGCACATGCGAACGATTCACTAGAGTGGAACTCGCCGGCTGTGGACTAAGCGATGCACATCTTTACAAGATTAGCCAACACCTGGGCAAAGCCAAGCAGCTCCAATGGCTGGATATTAGCGATAATGGCAAGTTAAGTGGCACTGCCTTTGGCTATATTCTGGATGAACTGCCCCAATTGCGCACATTACTGGCCACCAATTGTACAAATCTTCTGGACGACTCTCGTCTCCAGAAACTGGAAGAACAGAAGCAGCTGCCACGGCGCTTGGAACTAACCATTGATGAACAGATGTTCTCTAAGCCCGGAGCTTTGGAGACCCTGCAGTCCATTTGGCAGCTGCAGTTCGGCGACAAAGCCAAGATGCTGAAGATGTCGAACAAACGAAAGAATAGCAGGCGCTACAAGGGGATTCTAAAGCTTCTGGCTGGTGAGAATGAAGCGGAATAGCGCAATCAAAGTGAAGACTCATCGTGTATAAACAACTTTGTTGCCCCAGATTAGTTTTCTTTTATGTTTGACAATAATATAGTGAAAAATCTGCGTAGACCCCTTATCTTTCAGTGCGCCGAGTTGTTAAACCAAAGTGGGCCACACACTGAGCCCCATCTGGTGGCTGAGCTTATCTTATCACAGGATGATAGCTGGTGAAATATTTTACCCTGAGGACAAAGAATAGCCGGTATTGATGAGACCAAGGCTAGACTCCATACTCTGAGGGTAAGTGATTCTAAGAAACCAAAAGGTTTACAGGAATCTCCAACTCAACTTGAGGGGCACTTACAAGATACTTATGGTATCTGTGAAGTACTTCGTGTCCCAAAGAAACTTCATTGATTCTTTTAATTATTACTTATTTTATTTATCGACTTTGTGAATGTGATCTAAAAATGAGCATGAGAGTGGCTGAGGTGAATGGCGGCGATAAGGTGTCCTTGGAAGTAGTGCCTTAGGCACTGCCCTTGGCAGCCTCGTACATGTTTCGCGAGATGATGAGACGCTGGATCTGGGAGGTGCCCTCATAGATCTGATAGATCTTGGCATCACGCATCAGCTTCTCCACGGGGTACTCGCTGTTGAATCCGTTGCCGCCAAAGATCTGGACAGCATCGGAGGCAATCTTGTTGGCCATATCAGCGGCATGGCACTTGGCGATGGAGGCATAGTAGCTGTTGCGGCGTCCCTGGTCGATTTCCCAGGCGGACAGGCGCCACGCAAGGCGGGAGGTCTCCACACCGATGGCCATATCCGCCAGCATGAACTGCACGGCCTGATGGTGAGCGATGGGCACTCCAAAGGTCTTGCGCTCTAGCGCGTACTTAAGTGCCTCATCCATACAGCGCTGGGCCAGGCCCACGGCACCGGCGGCGACTGGGGGACGGGTCTTGTCGAAGGTGCCCATGGCAATCTTGAAGCCGGCACCCTCGCCAATCAGCACATTCTCTTTGGGCACACGCACGTCCTCAAAGGTGATGCCACGTGTGTCGGAAGCGCGCTGTCCCATATTCAACTCCTTGCGACCGGGCGTCAGACCGGGGGAATCGCGCTCCACAATGAAGCCGGTGAAGGCCTTGCTGGCCGGGCACTTGGGATCAGGATTGGTGCGGGCCAGCACGAAATACCAGTTCGCCACGCCACCGTTGGTGATCCACATCTTCTGGCCGTTGATCACCCACTCGTCGCCCTTCTTCTCGGCGCGCGTCTTGATGCCGCTCACATCGGATCCGGCTCCGGGCTCTGTGACACCATAGGCGGCCACCAGAGGCTCCTCAAGCAGACGACCCAAATACTTCTTCTTCTGCTCCTTGTTACCGGACAAGATCACAGGTGTTTGCTACGTTACAAACGGAGGATTTAGAACATCGTTCGGTGAGTGTTGTCAAAGCTTTTTTCACTTACGCCGAGACCACTGGCCTCCAAGGCGGTCATAATGCCGGTGCAGCCATAGGCCAGCTCCTCGGCCGTCAGGCAGGTGGTGAACACATCGAGATCCATGCCACCCAGATCGGCGGGAATGTGGTTGTTCATCAGACCCAGCTCCCAGGCCTTCTTGATGATGGGCCACGGGTACTCGCCGCTCTTGTCGTATTGGGCGGCCACTGGGATGATCTCCTCACGAGTGAACTTGCGGGCCAGCTCCTGCAGCTGCTGCTGCTCCTCGGTGAGGGCAAAGGAAGTGCCATTGGGCGAGACGTGAGAGACGGCGGCATAGGAGCGACTTTGGGCCACCAGCTGGCGCAGGGCGGGCGCAGCTAGCTGTGTTTATTAGAAATTTAAATAACGAGTTATAAACTGATCTCATTTCTGACTATAAAATGCGTCCACTGAGGTCATTTTAATCACTTTAATTTTATATTGTTTGCCTTTAGTTGATAAGGTATTAAGGTCTCTTGACTTATTATGCTTTAGGTTATATCAGGGCCGATAATGCCGTTCACATTCCAATTCAAATCGAGTGCAAAACATTCGCCGTTAGACGCCGCTAATAATAATTGCCGAGCGGGGGGCAAAGTACAGATGATTGCTGCCAGATAAGCAACAACAAATGTGTTTACGAAACATATAGCATATATATATGTACATATATATATATATATATATAATTCCGTATCGCAGACGATCAACAGTTGCTGTCGTCACTAGACAGAACTTTGAACTCCCCCCTCGCATGGGTTTATTCACTTTCTCTCTGCGCAAATTAACCGATATGCTCACCTTGTTGAGGAACGCCATTGGTTTATGGGTTTATTTTAGTAATTTTGTATTTAGATTTAAGTAGGTCGCCGTACTAACTCGTCGGTGGCTCGCAGCGAAATGATCCAAACGAGTTGGCGGTGCACCGGTACAGCGATATTTGTACAAGGCGGTACGCCGAGCAGCGCCGCTTGGACATTGGACTTTGGTGTGCTGGCAGCGGCAGCAGAGCAGCAAAGCTACAGACTCTTGGTGGTGACACACGTACCACAGACATACATATGTGTATGTTTATTAACATCCCTGGGTACATACAACCAACTGGAGGAGATACGAGCATGCTCTCCGAATGTTGTATGCCCTTAAAGTTTGAGTTTGTTTGAGAAGGGTTTTCTTGGATTTACTTTAAATCCATTTCGTTGGTTTTTTTTATAAGGAATTTAAGAAGATATTTCATTAACTCTATTTTTAATTTGTTTAAAAATAGTATTACGACAAACTACTACTACCTACTTAAGGGATTTATTTATATTTCTTTAGAATCGTTGAGTTATATATTCATTTTATATCTGTTATACAGATATAAAATATATTTTGTATCTTCTGTTTATTTTAGTATATATTTATATCAAATGGAGAAACAGAGACACACCCCCTTTTTTGAGAAACCAATGTACCTCGTTAAATACCCTTTTATAAAAGCACTGAAAAACGTACCTAGTACCCAACGTAAGCGTCGCCAAATAACGTAAGACTAAAAGCTTTTAGCTTAAACAACGTAAAGCCAAGTTTATGGTGAAGTGTGGGTAAAAAATAAAGAGTTCAAGGGTATATTAGGCTAAAAGTTAAATATATAGTACGATGAAAATGTGAACTCATGCCAAATAAGTGCATTTTTTTCACATAAATATCTATCATTAATTTAAAAAAAAATATATACGTAGTTGTAAAAATATTATGTTTATTATTTAGCTAAAAATCAACCTATAAATATACCTACAGATAAAACCAGATATTATTATAGGGATATGCAAGCATAAAAAATTAAAAATCAACCTAAAAATATATCTAAAGATAAAAACAGATATAATTATAGGGATATGCAAGCATAAAAAATTAAGGAAAACTTTAAAGTTGACCATAATTATCATATCATAAATATATCTAAAGATAAAAACAGATATAATTATAGGGATATGCAAGCATAAAAAATTAAGGAAAACTTTAAAGTTGACCATAATTATCATATTTAGCATATTATTCATAGCAGAAATATGTATTAAATTATACCTGTTAACCCTTTCTATAACCTTTTAAGCAGTATTACCTAATCGATAGCTTCCCCTGCCACCTGTTAGGCTCCCAATAATTGGAGCATACTTTCGCGCTTGACACAAATAGATGAAACATGTTCCGCTGGCTGCGTTAAAAATAACAGAGTGAGTGATATATTCACAAAAATCTCCAGCAAAACGAATGGGGAGTCCGTGACACAGTTGACAGCGAGCAGATAAAGAGCAGAGCGACGCGGAGCAGGTCAGGAAGGCATCATTAAATCAGCATCCGCATCCATCCAAAATCAGCATCATCGTTGGGAGCGGGGAGTCTCTTATCAGCCAGGCGCATAAAACTGGGTCCGGTTAAAGCTCTTCCGCCAGGCAGGACGCCGAGCGGAGCCCGACACGAAGCCGAAGTGGTTCGGGTGGTGCCTTGGCGGGTGGCTCGATGGCCGGGGGGGGTGGAAAGTCCCGTGGCATCTAAGGCACAACTGGGATAGCTGCTGCTCCTAGGCTGCCTTGCCAGTCAGTCATTTGACATTGCTCCTGCGAGAAGGTTGTCCACGCTCCGAGCCTAGATCCTCCATTGCCGCCCGTCTGCTCCATCGCGTCCACAAGTCCCTGAGAGAAAGTGAGTGCCAGTGGGTGTGTGTGTGTGTGTGTGTGCCTGTGTTTGTGTGCGTTCGGTGGTGTCCACTCCCATTTCTGGGATACATATATAGAGCCCCCTCGCAGGGAGCAGTGAAAATTGAAACAAGTGTTACCTAAGCCTTCTAAAAAATAAAACAAAAAGAAGCTAGCCGCTGTCGAAGGTCCCGTCAAGATGGCCCAGTTTGTGACCCACATCCAGCCCACGCTGATGGAGGCGTCCCAAGGTCATGTGCCCCACCACCACGGTCATCAGGTGGGTGTGCAACACTCGTCGCATCTGCCCCACAGCGGCCACAACATGCCCTCGCCCCCCACCCACAATCACCACCATGGCCATGGACATGGACACCACTCCGGCGGCGGCGGTCATGGTGGCGCTGCACATCCGCACAAGCAGACGCATCACACCACTGGTACCGCCGGACACGCCTCCAAGTCGCAGCATCACAGCCACAGCCCGCCCTCGCAGATACATTCGCCGCCGGCGGAACACCATCCTGATCATATTGGTCACTACGAGTACTACCAGCACCAGCATGAGCAGGTCTTCCACCACGAGGGAGGAGCTAGCGGAGCTACCGGTTCCAAGCAGCAACACCAGCACCCGCACCACAGTGGCAACAAGCATGAGCACTGCCCCACAGGACACCAGAGCGCGGTGAGTAGACCTGCCCGGGATTACATCATGGGGAAAAGGGAAAAGCGGGTTGCTCCTTTTTTTTTTAATAAGGATAGTCACGTGATCTGGGAGGACGCGGAGGGAACGAAATTAGAGGTCATCACCTAATGGGTTGGAAAGGATACGATGATGTCGTAAAAGTTTGAATAGCTTTTATAGGCGGGTTCATATTTGTATGTATACGGTTTTTTATCCTCCTATACATTTTTATGGAGACCACTTTTCACCCGGCTAAAAGGATGAGAAGGACTAAGGCAATATATATCTACATTTTAAATGTGCGGTGAGCCATTATCTAAAGAATTTTATGTTTATTTAAGAGATTAAAGGAACTGTTTTCCACACATCCTTATAGCCCTTCAGATATATCAACCTTTAAATGTGGGATAAACCATAAAGAAATCCCGGTTGAGGTCACCCCTAAAATCTGGCAAAGGCCATGATAATATCATCAACTGTATGCTGACATAAATCATCCTTGAAAGTTGCACATGAATCACAACTTTTTTGGAGCATCGTTTTCAGTTTGCGGTAGTCACAATCTTGAGGAGCACAACTCCTCCTGCCCGGTCCCATTCCATCCCAGCGATGACGCAATAGTAATCCTTGGAACTGACTCCGTTCAATGCCAAATGAGTCATCCGGGGCAGGCGGCAGGCAGTGCGCTTCCGTTGTCCTTGCGGGGGCATTAACGAACTCCTGCTGGCGCCCGGATGCCTGGCGTATCCATAAACTCTACCATCCTGAGGTCGACGCACAGCTAAAAGCTCTTTATTTTCGCAATCTTCTCGGGCGTCTATTTGGCCTTTATAAATAGCCAATTTGGCTAAATGTACTGGCTAAATGGTCTCTGTCTCTCTTCGCCTCACTCTTTACTGTGGCATAGTTGGTCTGTCTCTGTGCTCTCAGGTCTATTCGATTCGATTCTATTCTATTCTGTTCTGGGGCCTCTCCGCCGACGGGGCGCATTCGAAAATAATTCAGAAAACGACTCGAATCGACTCGACTCGTCTCGGTGCGGCTGCCGCGTGAGGCCCTCTAGACAATATCTAGATATATACGCGAATATATATTTCAATTTATTGGCCCGCAAGTTGAGGTTCTTCGCTGGATAAGCAGGCAGTTCTGGCCAAATGGAGACGCTGAAGAAACGCTTCCCGTCGCTGCAGAGTTTGGGCGTAAGTTTGGCGACACCTTGAACTCAATTTATGTAATTCCGCGGGTGTAATCCCCCATTAACAAAAATTTATATAAAAAAAAAAAAAACGGCAACCTATGGCATCTGTTTTAGGTCGCTTTATAAATACAAATATTCCGCCAGCGATTCGTGCGAGGAAATTTTACATTTTTCATAATTTTGTGCGTGCGTTGTTTTCCCTTGTTTTTTTCTTGGATGTTTTCATTTCCCGACCTCCCCCCTTAAGGTGCAGTGAACTGAACACGGTGAAAATGTTTCCATTTCCCCCCAGAAATTACCCACGAAATGGCAATTTTGGCGTGCTCAATTTTCGTTGCGTTTTTTGGGGTCGTCAGAATTATGGGCAATCAGCTCATCTAGCTGGTAATTTACTTAAGGCATTGCCCCAAAAACATTCCTGCCACGATGTGTTTTTTAAGGGGCTCCGGGGCGGGTTCTTGAAATATCATATTGCTGCCGACAACCCACAGCGATGCTAACACAAATATTAACTTAAATTCGGGGAGGATTTAACAACCTACTCCGGGTATCGAATTGGGGATACCCTTTTTAGGAGAATAAATTGGAAATATTCTTTGCTAAATTCGGATAAGTTCTTAGCCAACAAAAGCAGAAATTAAATAGGGAAATGAGCTCTCATTTAAGTAGTATCTACATTATTTATTTATCTTTTCATATTCATGAACATGGAGATTTTAGAGCTTTGATATTATATGCTCTAAAGATTCATAATCCCTCCATTTTCTTCACATCATTCCCTCAAAGATGATAGACAAATACAATTTAATTTACATTTTAAATATTCCACCTGCTCTAAATGTTACTTTTGAAACCTTTTCCACATTTCCCTCGCGGTTTCAGCAATCTTAGATAACCCAAGGCTAGATAAGTAATTAAAAAACTATCAATTGCATGTGGTAGAAAGTAAATGAAGCTTTTTGAATTATTAATTAAGCAACTCACAAGTGACAATATCCAAACAAGGGGAGAGTATATATATATATATATATATAAACACTGTTCGAGTGCCGGGTGACATGCGAAAGAGCCATTTGGTTTCGGGCCCACCCTGTGCGAGCCCAAACTCTTGGGCTTTTGGCTTTAAAGTGCGACCGGGAAACCCCTTCGCTTGGCCAAAAGCAAAAACAAACAGGCCTTACAATGGTTGGCCAGGCGATAAAGGCCAAGTGAATGGACTTAAGGGCGAGATCCGGGAAAAGGGGAAGCTCTCTTAATTAAATTCAAAATGTGGCTGGCACCTTGCTGGCACCATGGCTGAATGCATTTACCCCAGTTAATTGCCTGCAACGTGATTCACGCACACCCATTCCTTTGTTTACACCACAATTTGTCCCAGTCACGATGCAATTTGAAATGCAATTTTATGCAATCCCTCAAAGGGGATGGTTTCTCTGCCGTGGCAGTCCTCCCTTCGGGGGTGAGTTTCCTGTCTAAGAAGCAGAATTAATGGCACTGGGCCCTGCTACGCCTTACTTGGCACAACGTGACTGGGAATGCATACGCATCCGATTGGGATTTCGACCTCTCGATGCGGAAGTTCTCAGAGGGTGAGTTTCGGGGTGTGTGATTTTCGAACTGGTCCCTCCATCATCCGAATCGCCAGTTCGAAACGGCAAGTAAACAAAGTTCAGGCGAGCGGCGCGTCTGCGCCGAGGCTAATCCCCAACTGGAAGGATTCCGGCCATCCAGCCGTCATCCATCAGCCGCCAACCAACTGTGGATTGTGTGCACTCGCTCGTCTCGACCCGGCCTTTATTTGCTCTCGGTCAATAGTGTTTTCAGCCGGCAGTATGTCTAGGGGTAGGACCACGTCCATGTGCTTTTCGTGTGTACTTGTCTAATTAGTCTAATGTGCTAACTGAAACTGTCGGTGGAACTTAATGCCCCGGATTTTATTGTGTGCGCCATGACTTGAGTGATTAATGTGGGTCTTGTTAGGATAGTTACGCCTTGGTAAGGATAACTACAGTTTTGTAAATATTTGTAAAAGCAACTGGGGTGTGGTGCACTTTATTCTTATAGGATTGAACAAATAACTATTTGTGAGGGTTCTAAGCAGAATAGGAAGTTTCATTTACTGGGGATGGTTACATTTGATATATTGCTTTAAACTGAAGAATATCCTTTATAAAAATACAAAAACTTCCCTTTTCATTTGCGTAACAAATTAATGTTACAAATTCAATATAACGACATTAAAACAGGATTATGTATAGAAAAAGGGGTGAAAAGTAGCCTAATGACTTTTGAGATTTTGAAGCTTGAATAATTGAAAATGTTGCTTTTATCAACATGTTCCTGGATTATAGAAAATATAGGAAAGATGTTAAACTTTGTATAAAATGCATTGTTTTAGCTAATTATATTATCATATAGTGTTTAAATCGTTGCAAATAATTTTAACAAACTAAACTCCAATATAGAAACCTAAACAAAAGATAAAAATGTATAAAATTGAGTTTTTGCTTTCAAAGTACCCTTAGTGAAATGATTAATTCACTTTTCTGGTGTCTCACTTGCGAACTCAAGTTACCCTCCCCCAAAACCGAATTAAATACAAGTTAGACATGCATTAAATTTTAAAAATTTCCTAAAAACAATGCATTTAAGCCGACAATGGAGCAATGATAGGAATCTGGTTCCGTGACTTCCTTTATAGCACGTGCTCTGGGGACTATAAAAACGTCAACAATAACAAAGGGCACGTGCCGGATGTGTGGGGGCGAGAGACAGCCTGGCATTTCCAATTCGAACTTCCCGGTTCCAGTGGTCGAACAACCCTCGAGTTCCTGGGGGGTGAACGTTCCAATTGGAATGGCCAAGTGCGCAGGTCCTTCGAACAGTCCTGGCGACAGTTGAAGTTACCACCACTCGTGGCAGGACTTGTCGCATCCAGTCTGGAGTTGAACATCGAAGAAAACGGCAGCAACGAAAATTGCTCCTCGAAAACCGTGAATTCAGAAGGGACTGTGTGAGAGCAGCCAGAAAATCCAATCAGACACACACACACATACTGTGACAAAGGCGCACACCCATACACCCATACACAGACACTGACACGCACACACTCGACTCGGTCGCCCGTACGAACACACCCTCCTCGCACACTCATGTACATATAGCTTACATAAAAGTCTAAGGAAAAATCGATAGGAGTGCATTTAATATTCAAAATCGGAAAAGGCAGAGAAGGTCTCGAGCAAATCCTCGAGCAAGTGAGTTTTCCGCGAGATCCTGTGGCTGAGGAAAAGTCTCTGGGCCAGTGAAAAAATATGACTAAGCTGCAGTGACGACATACGCCGCCGCCGCCGCCGTCGCCGCTTACACAATTTCTCTACACCAATTACAATCGCAGACTTTAAACGCCAGGCGGAAATTTTCCAATTTGCGAAAAGAAAATGGTCACCGAAAATGGAGCCCAGGTAAAAGACAATTTTCCACTTCAATTTCAGTGGGGGAAAATCGAGTTTTTCAGGCTCAAAGTCTGAGACTCTGGGGGGAGCAGCCATGTTGGCGTCCATTTTGCGGAATATCGATTTTTCGTTGTCTGCCTGAAAAAGTGCAGCAATTGAGAAAAATCTGGTAAATAGGTCTTTTACGACAAGTTTCCCTGTATATTTCCACCTAAAGAAAGGAAATTTTGATTGTTTTATGGGTTTGTTAAGGGGTTGTTAAGGGCTTTTCCGCCCCACTCCAAGGAAGTTTATTGATTTTTCACTCCGTTTAATTTGTGGGCGTTGGAGGCAATATCCGATTTTAACCTGAACAATGGTCTAAAAATAATTGCTGTACTAACCAATTAGAATTGTAGCCAGTTGGTGGCACCACTACCACCACCACCACCACCAGGACTGGTGGTGTCCCTTTAATCGGAACTGGGTGTGGTGCGTGCGTGTATTTGTTGGCAGCAGCGTAAGGTAATCGAGATTTAGGTTAAACCTTATGATGACATGCGACATTCGTGCCAAGATGGGGGAAAAATCCATAATATGACTCACTTCTTTTCATCTGCTCTTGGGGCAGCAGCCTGCGGCATTAAGCGATTATTTGTTGCTCCTGCCAAGGACCTCCACTTGGACTTTGATTGGCCATAAAGCATGCTTTCAAGTGGCAACATGGCCACACAAGTTCAAAGCAAATCCACTTCCATGCTTCAAGGCAAAACTCCTTTGGACGAGCACTCGATTTGCCCGAGCTCGGCTCCTCGTTATACAATGACGAAAGCGGGGGCGAGGCCGAGCCCAAGCACCTTTGAACTTTTGGCCCATGTCTGTGGGACACCTTGTCCCAGCACAGTGGAAAATTGGGAGTAATTCTAAGAACCTTTTCATATTTCTAACATTGGATAAGCAATATTTTTAAAAGGAATCATTGCTTTAAGGGAAAATAACTTTAAAATCAAAGTACTTAAAATATGGAAAACAAAAATTAGTCTAGAGAATGATTTAATGATTTTGTAACATGTTTCAAAATCATAATAAATAATTTAACTTGTATTTTTGTACTCAAAATCTATGAAAAAGTTTAAGTTTTTGAGTAGAAAAGCAATTGTCAGTCTAGTAACGAAAATATAGTTTGTATACTTCATTATGTTGCTTAAAAACTAATATAATATCAGAAAGCTAATAATAAATAAAATATAGAAGAATACCACACAAGAAAATGCATAAGCTCCAAAGTTTTCAAAACAAATTGGAACTTAAAACCAAATCAATTATTTTAAATTATGAAAACGTATATGAAACCCTTTAAACCCCACATAAAATCAATATAAAATCGTACTCATATATCACTTAAGTAAGTTATATTCTAAACATTTCATAAGCAAAGAAAAACCTTTATGTGTAGAGAGAAAAAACCCTCAAAGATAGCTTTAATTTTCTTCTGTGCATTCAAGCAAACAGACTTCAGACTACAGGAAGTATAGTCGGAGCAAACAGGGCCTTATTCAATTCGTATGTATGCCCAGGGCATATGAAATGAGTTCTTTTATTGGGACGCTTCTGTATATCCTTCACACACTTCCTTGTTTGCCAACGTGTGTTGCAATGGATGGGGTCTTAGCGACCAGGAAGCGAGTCTCTGGCAGTGTCTGAACTGTGGTCACTCTCCAGCGGCGTCGTGTGTGCGAATTTCGCAGTTCGCTGTTCCTTCCAGTGCGAAAAAAAATTACGATTTGCCGACTTCCAGTTGCAGTTTTCAGACGCGACATGACGTCATTTTCGACATCGAAATTGGAAATCCTGTGGCAGGCGTTTTGAGGGGGAGAAAAAATATAAACAAAACCCAGCGCTGGAACGATGAAATCGACAGCTGAGCCCTGTCCCAGTGGGCGGAGTGGGTAACCCAATGGGTGGGCGTTGGCCATTAGACCGAGAGTCACCCGTACACCTGCGCCAAAAGCCGGAAAACGGCTGAACGCTGACCTCCCTCCACCTTGACCCTCGCGAGTTGAACTTGAGGCAACGGGCAGGTGCATAATAACTATAGGTAACCATCGCTTTCGTAGCAGGGCCACCAAACTTGGAGTTGCGCAACCTAGCAACGATCAATAAAACTCCAAGTGCACCCACACCCAACCCCACATCTACCAGGTGATGAATACGCAGCTGGCACGCAACTATATGTACTTACAAACTTACAGATGGAAAGTTTACCAGCCAAGTAGAAACTTTGCAAAGATAGATTGCTCAGCGGTTGATAAGTCGACAAGCAATTACTTCTTGATGACCTTTGCCTTCTTGGGATAGTGGTGTGAAAATAAGGCTAATTTGCAGTTTGAATCCCATTATTTATTAGGGTACTATTTATAGAGGAATATTTGTAAATTTAGTACATTTTCCTAGGTTAACCTTAACCTATTATCTTCTATAAATTAAATAAATCGTAGTTGCATTTAAAAGATTTGCAAACATATTCCCCTGAAAGCTATTTGAGCTTCAATTATTTATTTAGATAAGAGATCTTTTTAGACAGTATCAACTAATAAAAAACATAGTTAGTTGTACCTAATTTCCCTATTTAAAATGTAATATTGTTTTGCTTAACAGGGCGATGGAAACACTTCCTTCCTGCGTGCCGCTCGCGCTGGCAACCTGGAGCGTGTGCTCGAGCATTTGAAGAATAACATTGACATCAACACCAGCAATGCGGTAAATTCAACAAAAAAAAAAAACCCCAAAATACCTATTCGATAATTTTCTAATTTTCCCTATAGAACGGCTTGAATGCCTTGCACCTGGCTTCTAAGGATGGCCACATCCATGTTGTCTCGGAGCTGCTGCGCCGTGGTGCACTCGTGGACAGTGCCACCAAGAAGGGCAACACGGCACTCCACATCGCCTCGCTGGCCGGGCAGGAGGAGGTGGTAAAGCTACTGCTGGAGCACAACGCCTCGGTCAATGTTCAGTCCCAGAATGGATTTACGCCCCTCTACATGGCCGCCCAGGAGAACCATGATGCAGTGGTGCGTCTGCTGCTGTCCAACGGAGCCAACCAGAGCCTGGCCACTGAGGATGGCTTCACCCCCTTGGCGGTGGCCATGCAGCAGGGTCACGACAAGGTAGTGGCTGTGCTTCTCGAGAGCGACACCCGAGGCAAGGTCAGGCTTCCTGCGCTGCATATCGCAGCCAAGAAGGATGACGTCAAGGCAGCCACCCTGCTCCTGGATGTGAGTATTCGCTAAATAAACCAAAAGGATAACAATTGCTAATTTCAATCCTTCCTTACAGAACGACCACAATCCGGATGTGACTTCCAAGTCGGGCTTCACCCCGCTGCACATTGCATCGCATTATGGCAACCAGAACATTGCCAACCTGCTGATCCAGAAGGGAGCCGATGTCAACTACTCGGCCAAGCACAACATTAGTCCGCTGCACGTGGCCGCCAAGTGGGGCAAGACCAATATGGTCTCCCTGCTGCTGGAGAAGGGTGGCAACATTGAGGCGAAGACCCGGGATGGTCTTACCCCGCTCCACTGCGCCGCTCGCTCCGGACACGAGCAAGTGGTGGACATGCTGCTCGAAAGGGGAGCTCCCATTAGCGCCAAGACCAAGAACGGTTTGGCTCCTCTTCACATGGCCGCCCAGGGTGAGCATGTGGATGCCGCTCGCATCCTTTTGTACCATCGTGCCCCCGTCGATGAGGTGACCGTGGACTATCTAACCGCCCTCCATGTGGCCGCCCACTGTGGTCACGTCCGAGTGGCCAAGCTATTGCTAGATCGTAATGCGGATGCAAATGCGCGGGCCTTGAATGGATTCACTCCACTGCACATTGCCTGCAAGAAGAACCGCTTGAAGGTGGTGGAGCTGCTCTTGCGTCACGGAGCCAGCATCAGTGCCACCACGGAGAGTGGTCTGACACCGCTCCATGTGGCCGCCTTCATGGGCTGCATGAACATTGTCATCTATCTGCTGCAGCACGATGCCAGTCCCGATGTGCCCACAGTGCGTGGAGAGACGCCACTGCATCTGGCCGCCAGAGCCAATCAAGTGAGTTGAGGATACGGAAAATTCCCTCAACCCCCTCATCATCTTATTTCAACCCCTTTTCAGACCGACATCATTCGCATCTTGCTGCGCAATGGCGCCCAGGTGGACGCTCGTGCCCGGGAGCAGCAGACTCCGCTGCATATAGCCTCGCGGCTGGGAAATGTGGACATTGTGATGCTCCTGCTGCAGCACGGCGCCCAGGTGGATGCCACCACCAAGGACATGTACACGGCCTTGCACATTGCCGCCAAGGAGGGTCAGGATGAGGTAAAAGAGCTGATAGCGAAAAAGATCACCGACCATATCGACACCGTTTACCTGATGCAACTGTTTTGGATACGCCATCAGGAGTTTTTCATTTGATAATTAGTCCTTACTCGACTTCTTTTGTTTTTCCTCGTATTATGAGTATTATGAGTTGTCTCTTTTGCTCTTGTGTTGCTCTCGCTTTTCCGTTTGTTATCGAATAAATGTTGCAATTATTTTATAGTAATTATGGTACTTTTTTTTAAATTCTGATGTTTTTTATGTTTTATTTTCAGCATTTGTAGCACATACCTGTTTAATCCATTTTTAAATATTTTTGATTTTTCAGTTTAAAGTGAAATATTGAATTGATAATTTGAACTTTTCTTGATTTTAAGTAAGTGTTGTAAATTCTTTTTCAATATTTTGGTATGTATGTAATGTCCTGTATTTTCTTCATTTTGAAATAATTTTTAAAAGGCTTCAAGTGGCTAATTTATTTAAATGTTAACCTTCTCTAGGTGGCCGCTGTGCTAATCGAGAACGGCGCCGCTTTGGATGCCGCCACCAAGAAGGGATTCACTCCTCTTCACCTGACCGCCAAATATGGACACATCAAGGTGGCCCAGTTGCTGCTCCAGAAGGAGGCCGATGTGGATGCCCAGGGCAAGAACGGAGTCACACCGCTGCATGTGGCCTGCCACTATAACAACCAGCAGGTGGCCCTGCTGCTCCTGGAGAAGGGAGCCAGTCCGCATGCCACGGCCAAGAATGGACACACTCCATTGCACATCGCCGCTCGCAAGAACCAAATGGATATTGCCACCACTTTGCTGGAATATGGAGCTCAGGCCAATGCCGAGAGCAAGGCTGGGTTCACCCCGCTACATTTGAGCAGCCAGGAGGGTCACGCCGAGATCTCCAATTTGCTCATTGAGCACAAGGCCGCCGTGAATCACCCGGCCAAGAATGGCCTTACCCCGATGCACCTGTGTGCCCAGGAGGATAATGTGAATGTGGCAGAGATCCTGGAGAAGAACGGCGCCAACATCGATATGGCTACGAAGGCGGGCTACACTCCGCTGCATGTCGCCTCCCACTTCGGACAGGCCAACATGGTGCGTTTCTTGCTCCAGAATGGCGCCAATGTCGATGCGGCCACCTCGATTGGGTATACACCGCTTCACCAGACCGCTCAGCAGGGCCATTGCCATATTGTGAACCTTCTGCTGGAGCACAAGGCCAATGCCAATGCCCAGACTGTCAACGGCCAGACGCCTTTGCACATTGCCCGCAAGCTGGGCTACATCAGCGTCTTGGACTCGCTGAAGACCATTACCAAGGAGGACGAGGCAGCCGCTGCTCCAACCCAGGCCGAGGAGAAGTACCGTGTGGTGGCTCCAGAGGCCATGCACGAATCCTTCATGTCCGACTCCGAGGAAGAGGGCGGTAGGTATCCTTTGAGCAACCAATTAACACCTAACCATAAGCCACACGCTCACTGCCCAGCTAGTCAGCCAGCACACAGACACCACCTAGCACAAACCCAAATAGATTACGTTTACGTTTACGATAGTCCTAAGTGAATCCCCGTTCTTTTATGCGTGTCCACCGTCAGGGGACACAAATTTGGAATTGGACGCAGGCTACGAGTACGGCATTGGCCCGGGTCGGTCAGATGCCCACGTCTATCTGCCGTACTACCAGGGCGACAATCTCTATGTCTCCAGTAAGTGTCTCCGAGGGCCACTTGGAAGTCCCCTAAAACGTATCCGTATCCGTATTCGTATCTTAAATCCTGGCCGTTATCAAGTGCACCAATTGGCAAATGATTGGATCGTGATTGGCTTTATGAAATGACCACAAAAGTTTTATATACAAAACAGCACTTTATATGGGTCTGAAATGTATAAAACTATATCTTGACGTTGTAATTGAGTGAACAAGTGAAGAAGGAAAGTCCACTACTACTGACTCCTTGTTATTTTCATATATATATGTTTGCTTAAAATTTATTATGATCTCTAAACTACATATTTATATGATTTTGAGTGTTCCGTACAGGGAATTTTATTTTAAAAATACAAAGTTACCCATTATACATTGTCCGTATAGGATTGAATAGCAGCGATAAATATTATTTAGCTCATGGAATCTAATAGATGCCATGACTTTTAAGACCTCCATATCAGTATATAAGGAGTATTCTAACTATGAGGAACTTGACTTTGCTTTGAAATCTAGTTTTCTGAGATGTTTTCTTAAAAAAAAAAAAGAAAACCTACCCTATTGTAAGGATGTCAAATCGCTATTGACTTATTTGGCAGAGTCTAGGTTGGGTTTAATAATCCCAAAATTCGCTTGTAATCGCGGCATGCAATAATGTATACTTGTGTGTCTGTATCTATATCCATGTAATATGCTCCTATTTAACGGTCATGCTAGCTTTACATATTATATCACCCCAATATATATCCATTTATTATATCAAACTAAAAAAAGATCAAGCATGTACAATTTACGAAATTTGTTAACTAAAATCAAACTCATTTGCATTCTTCTATTTTCAATGCACTGCGCTCTCTCATCTGCAATTCAACAATACAACAACTCAACAACTTTCAACAACAACAATAACAACAACAACAACTCCGACACCCAAAACAATAACAACTGAAACACGAAACAACAACAACTAAAAATAAATAACAACAACTACAACGCTATATGGCCGATTGGACTGTCTTGTGCTTAAACAAAATGCAAATGCTGCGGAATGCCCTCGAAACGCATCGAAATCGATTCAAAACTCTAGGCGAAGACAATATGCTATCAGATCAACCATACCGCTATCTGACCGTTGACGAAATGAAATCCCTAGGCGACGACTCGCTGCCCATCGATGTGACCCGTGACGAGCGCATGGACTCCAACCGGATGACCCAGAGCACCGAATATGCCTCCGGCGTGCCCCCGACCATCGGCGAGGAGGTGATTAGTCCCCACAAGGCCCAGGTATATGGCAGTTCGCCCAAGGCCACCGTCGATGGTGTTTATATTGCCAATGGATCTGGACACGATGAGCCGCCACATGTGGGGTAAGTTTCCAAGGGTCACAGCACTCTTTTTACCACACTGCATCGTAAAGTTTGGTTTGAGATCTATTAATTAAATTTTGGCATATACTTTGATGCTCAATAAATTTTCCCTCCTATTCCAGCCGCAAGCTAAGCTGGAAGAGCTTCCTGGTGTCCTTCCTGGTCGATGCCCGTGGCGGTGCCATGCGTGGCTGCCGGCATAGTGGGGTGCGCATGATAATCCCCTCGCGCTCCACCTGCCAGCCGACGCGGGTCACCTGCCGCTATGTGAAGCCGCAGCGCACCATGCATCCGCCGCAGCTGATGGAGGGCGAGGCCCTGGCCAGTCGTGTCCTGGAGCTGGGTCCTTGCTCCACCAAGTTCATTGGGCCTGTTGTCATGGAGGTGCCGCATTTCGCCTCGCTGCGCGGCAAGGAGCGCGAGATTATTATCCTTCGCTCGGACAATGGCGAAACCTGGCGGGAACACACCATTGACAACTCGGAGGAGATCATACACGACGTCATGCAGCAGTGCTTCGAGCCGGAGGGTGAGTGCAGGAATGGGAATTCCTGTCTTGTCGGCGGACTATAACTGGTTCTCTTTTTGTTGCAGAGATTGCCCAGTTGGAGGAGCAGGCTGGCAACCATGTTTGCCGCTTTGTCACCTACGATTTTCCCCAATACTTTGCCGTCGTGTCGCGCATTCGCCAGGAGGTCCATGCCATTGGCCCCGAGGGCGGCATGGTGTCCAGCACTGTGGTGCCGCAGGTGCAGGCCGTCTTCCCACAGGGCGCCCTCACCAAGAAGATCAAAGTTGGCTTACAGGTAAACCTCTTTAAACCGCGCAAGGGCGTTGCGCCTGAGAAACTGCGCAAGATTAGCGTCAATCATGTGCCCAAGAAGAAGCGCTTCTCGCTCATCTGGTAAACCACCCGGGGGCAATATAATATCTATACTTAAAAAGCTAAAGAAACGAGCATAAATCGAATACGTTATCGGTCAGCAAACATATATACTCGAGCATTTAATCTCCAACTTCCCAAAGAATATCAAAAAGAATGCAAAAGAAGTTTTCCAATATGAAGTAACGAGCATTTATAACCAGTACTCCTATAACGAATAACTAATAACCAACTATGTTAACCCAACCCAAATCCTGTGTAGCAAAGTATGGTAGATCATTGGCCCAAAGCTCACTTGCAGTGGTCTGAACTTGGTAAATATGCAAGACTTAGCCCCACTGCAAGCGAACTTTGGAGCTACATTTTCCAAATGTTATTACTCGTATGAAATATGTGCACTTTGTTTGATTATATTGAGACACTCTTGAGAAACTTTAC
The DNA here is from genome assembly GCA_035046265.1 of Drosophila bunnanda. Taxonomy (NCBI): domain Eukaryota; kingdom Metazoa; phylum Arthropoda; class Insecta; order Diptera; family Drosophilidae; genus Drosophila; species Drosophila bunnanda. Next base: position 16,257,613 of record JAWNOB010000075.1, read on the forward strand.
GGCACTCAGCTTATGGAGCCATTGTGGAATCGGTATCCTCACGCTAACCTAATCAAGCCAATATGCTATGCAAGACGGTGACACACAATAATACTTATATGAACCGATTTAATCTGATCATGGATCAAGTGCAGACTTGCAACAAACATTGTCCAATTTGCTAAGATAGAATGCAAGCGTATATCGAATATTATGATACATTACCTATATGCTAACTACTCTAATTCATACATTATTTATGATTATTACCTACTTATGCATAAGATTATACAAGTTCTCTGAAATGCAGTACTACCCAATAAATTTAGTTCAACAAAAACTTTATGCCAATGAAAATGTTTTAATTACTTTTCATTTGATTACTTTTTCATTGAATTGCTTTTTCAAATCTAAAAAATATGTGAGAGACGAGGTGATAAATACATGTAGTTACAATTGGGTCCCGGTCTGAGGTGCCTAACGAAGTTGTAACCATTTTAGCCATGCCGTAAGCAAAAAACGATTTTATGATGGCCCCACTCATGAGTTCAAATTTTTCGCACGTTTTATTTGCATTTATCTGATATCTGTAAACATTTTCAATGTATTTAAATTTTTAGTTCTGTATAAATTATACAAAATCCTGTGTTCCTTTTTCTAGTTTTTAAGTTGTAGTAAAAGTTTTTTTGATGACTAAATTTATTGGGACATAAATGGGCTCGAACATTGTTATCGTTTGTAGTTAACTTATGATGTATTTTAACCAAAAACATGCAATTGTTCAATACAAAAACCATATAAACGATATACATAAACATCAAAACGAAATAAGCATTGTACAAAACCCAAAAATAGCTGAAATTTAACAGAAAACGAAATGTTATCGAATCAAAAATGTTCACCATTTAGCCCAAAATAACTCATTTCATATTATTTGTTAAAACTTTTTCGTTTCCTTATGGCAGACAAGAGGCGCATATTTCGTATATATTCTTTTGTTTATGGATTTCGGTTAAGTTGCCTTCAGTTCATCTCATGACTGTGTATTATGTAAGCGTGGCCGGGAAATCGATTTTTGTCTATAGTGCCAATCGAAATCCGTTACACTCGTTCTAGGCCCAACCGGTTGATCCCGATCTCACCGCCAAGCTGCTGGGCCGCGGCGTGGCCGTATCACCGATCGTTACGGTCGAGCCGCGACGCCGCAAGTTCCACAAGGCCATCACCCTCAGCATGCCCGCCCCCAAGGCGCACAGCCAGGGGATGATCAATCAGTACTCGGGCAACACGCCCACCCTGCGCCTGCTCTGCTCGATCACAGGTAAGTTGAAGCCGATCCGCTATCGATCCGCCAGCCGGTCTTTTGTGTTGTTTGTACGATGTGATCCAAGCAGTTATTATTACCAATTACCAATTACCAATTACCAATTATGACTATTACGAGTATATCCACTTACATTTCCATTACGTTAGTTGATGTTTTTGAGTATTCAGATCCTTCTCGAACCCTGATCTTCCACATTCCCCTCCTCTGTCTATCTCTCTCTATATATACCTCTGTCTCAGGCCCTCATTTCTTCATTCCTGTTTATGATTTCTTGAGTGTATACTATATGCTTTCGTTCAGTTCAGTTTGTACCCGCTTCCGTTGTTCGTTTTGGTTGTCTATAACATTTAGAATACAAGTATCTCTCATGTGCTAATAAGTAGTACTATATATATACCATACATGCCATATATACTCTATCCTGTACAGTGGAAAGTGCCTAGAATTGATACCTCTGGGAGTCATTCCCGACCTGAAATTGTAATTGAATCGAAGGGCATTCGTTCCTCATGTAGGTCCCATCCGATCCGAAGTGAAACATTGTGCTTGTGTCTGTGTAGTAGATGTTCGTACGGACGGCTCCGTATCCTATAATCGTATCCCCTTTGAAACTATAGCCAGTTGTAGAGCATTCGTCACTCACCTCTGCATTCAGACACGGTTACGCCCATCCATTCACACTACACTCTGACACGCCCACAGTTTAAGATACAGATACAGATACAGATACAGAAACAGATACAGATACAGACACTCCACCTTTCACGTACTCAGCCCGATCATTAATCCAGATCAATGTCATGTACAGTGTGTCTCCTCATTGTGCCACAAAAAAAGGTGATCGTTACGTTACCCTTTGTTCGATTTGCGTTCGTTATCGCTTTAGTTCGTTCTGATGATTTTCGATAATTTTCGATTTCGATTTCGATTTCGTGTTGAGCAAAAACAAACCCAAACAAAACAAACTTCAATTCAATTCTTGATTGAAAACCTATTTAATTGTTCTATAATTTCGTACTAATGCGTCATTGCATATGTGTGCACGCATTCCGTTCTGTTTTCTCAATCCATTGAAGGTGTGTTTCGGAAAAGGTCTCTAAAAGGTAACTAAAACTGACTCAAATGTCACAAATACTAAAATAAATAATACAAAAATTCAGAAATTCACAAACATGTATGAAGTTTCAAATTGAAACTGTTTACCAAATAAAATCGTTATTTGTTCATATTTAGTTGTTTCGTTCTATGCCAAACATAACAAAGAAAAAACAAAAAAAAAAAAAAACAAATGATAATAAGATACGAATATGATTGTATTGCAAAATAAGGCAAACAACAAAATCCAAGAAGAAAATTTGACGAAAAAAAAAATTTGAAAATTCTGCATATTTTATTTATGATAAATTCTCTTGTTAAGAAACTATTGCAAATATTTCAAACAATTTTTTTTTCAACTTCTAAGCCTTACAACCCTTTTGTTTTATTGGATTTCGTTGAGTTTCTTTGCTCCTAAGTTGCCCCATTGATTTCCTGAGTTCCGTTGAGTTCGTTGCTTAAATTCGGGTTGCGCTGCGTCTTTGGGTTTACTGTGCCAGGAAGCTCAGGATTAACCTTCTGTTCGGGGCCCCCTCCTGACCCCAATCCATTGGCCATGTTCTCCATGCCAAGATATCGCTTCCAGCTCAAAACAGCTTCGTTTTGAAGTAAGCCAACTTTCCAATTTACTTTTTCGAACCTTAAGCTTGTCATGCAAACGTCTTTGCCGCCTTCTCTTTCTCTCTGTCTAACCTCTCTCCCTCTAACATCTAACAATAATATGATTACCTAAGCGATTTTCTGACTGCACGCGGTTTACTGCCAAATATATACCTAAACTGCACAATTTCATTAAAAAGTTTGTAGGTCTTTGTAAGCTAAACTAAACGCTAAATGAAAGTTGCTCTTTGGGCCATCGAAACCGTATTCGAAGCAAGGCCACCTGAAGTGTGCCAAAGTACTTTGATTTGTTTCGTTGTTCAGTTACCAATTCGAGTCTTATTCCATTCCAACATGTCATCCATGTTAAGGCTATTTAGCTTCAAGTTTAATTTCCATTTAATAATTTATCTTTTCGGTTGGAATGCCGTGCACCTGATTGTGGTTTGTTTATTTGTTCCCTTCTGTTGAATTCCTTGGTTTACTTTTGATTTCGTGTAAATCATCAAGCAGAATATTATTATGTACATAGACTGTTTTCCAAAAATTGAAATAAATAAAAAACGTGAATGATCAATTTCGAATTTCTACTGTTTGTGGCACCAAAGAGAACTTTTCTGAAACCGAATAAATGTCAACTATTGAGGAATAAACTAAAGTCAAGCGAGTGCTATGACAAGCTCAATAATATTTATTGCTAAAAACGAAATATATAAACATCTAAGATAAATATCAAGTTGACGATTCCTTTACATTCCTGAATTTAGTTATCCTTTATTTAGTCTTTGATTTCTTGATATCGTTTTGGTTGGTTCTTTCGTTGTTTTGAACACATTTACTACAACAAGAAACACGTGACACGCTCACTTATTTTCCATTCAAGAGAAACCGAACATTTGTTTTTCCAAAATATTAAGCATGTTGTTTCGAAACGGCCTTAAAGTAAGCAGCGCAACAAGTACCCTAGTACTCGTACCTCTGTAAATGCTACAGCCCAATCAAATTAACCAAATATATGCTTGAAATCAAAGTGCCTCATCATCACACACTCCAAAACACGACAACACACTACACAGCTCTCCACACTCAACATTCATCACGTTCATGCCAAGCCACACAGATAACAAGATACTCGATATTTCCAATACTTATCGCTAAATAAGATTTTACTATACCATTAACTATATACAATAATACTTTTCGATAATACTCCTGTTCCATCTAATTGCTTTGTAATTAACACACACAATCGTATTCTCTCTGAACAAGTTTTTGAGTTGAGACTTTATGGTTTCGTTTTGTGAAATTAGTTCAAACATTTTGGAATTCAATTCAATAATTATCTGCTAATGAGACAACAGTAGAGTTTTCAAGAGTTTTTACATACATATATGTAGTCTATGCGTAAACCCCCCTCAGTCCCACATCTGAGCCCCGCAATTGAACGTCTCCGTATTCCGTTTCCCATCTAACTCCTCCATCGCTAGGCGGACCATCCCGTGCTCAATGGGAAGATGTTACCGGATCCACGCCCCTGACCTTTGTCAATGATTGTGTCTCCTTCACGACCACCGTTTCGGCTCGATTCTGGCTAATGGACTGCCGCAATATATCGGATGCCACCAAAATGGCCACCGAGCTGTACAAGTGAGTAATCTAGGATTCTATCTAAGAGTTGTATATTTCATTCATTACTCTCTCAATGCAGGGAGGTAATCCACGTACCCTTCATTGCCAAGTTTGTGGTATTCGCCAAGAAGATCGAACCGTTCGAAGCCCGCCTGCGGGTATTCTGTATGACCGACGATCGCGAGGATAAAACGCTCGAGAAGCATGAACTCTACACGGAAGTTGCCAAGAGCCGCGATGTGGAAGTGCTCGAGGGCAAGCCCCAGTACATCGAGATGGCTGGCAATCTTGTGCCCGTGACCAAGTCGGGTGACCAGTTGCAACTGCAGTTTAAGGCCTTCCGCGAGAACCGTCTGCCCTTCACCGTTCGCGTTAAGGATCAGCATGCCGACATCGTGGGCCGTACGCTGTTCATGAAGGAACCGAAGGTGGCCAAGGGTGAGCCACCGCAACAGCCCATCTGCATCCTGAACATTGTGCTCCCGGAGGCAGTGATTCCGGATTCCACGACGGCCTTCTCGGACCGTGTCACCTCCGCCTACAGGACCTCAATGTTTAGCTTGAGCAAACATCAAAACGACCATTACATCGGCGACATTCGCATTGTGGATCTATCAAACCTATTGGGCAAGGACTGGATCGAGTTGGCTCCAGAGATTGGCATTAATGCGGAAGAAATTGACGAGATCATCAACCAAAACACCGACAGTATTGCCAGGCAGGCCCAGAGTATGATCCGCCTGTACAAGGACAAGCCCAACTATGACATCCTTCTGCTAGAAGCGGCACTCAAGAACATTGGACGGGATGATATTATGAAGAAATGCAAAAGTGGACGCCTTTCGCATTCCCGCGAGTTCGATGACACGGACATCATGAAGAACTCGGAATCCGTGGAGGAGCTAGTTCGCAGAGAAAGTAAGTTTCACACAAAGTAAATTCCACATTTTGTCAAGGCATTCATACAATTTAAATATATGTTTAAATAGCTTTAGAACACTTTTCAATTCCATGTTGAATAACCCTTTAAGTTCTTCCTGCAGGCAAGCGAATCCAGCAAATCAATGAACGCGAAGAAGTCAAATACTCAGCCGAGGAGAAGGAAGTCGAAGAGTCCGAGTCGGATGAGGAAGCCGCCAAACGAACGGTGGCCGAGAGGCGTGAGAAGATTGTCAAGCGTCTGTCCATGGAGCGATCCATTCCCGCCTCCACCCAAAAAAAGGAGATAACCCGCGAAATAACCGAAATTAAGCGAAAGAGCCTAATTGAAGACAAGAAGGCCCATCACGAATCCGAGATCTTGATGCAGCTGCCCGCAGACAATGTGATCATTAAGACAACAACGGTACCCGAGCAGGTCATCAAGATGAAGATGGGCAAAATGGACTCCACCGAGGTGAGCAAGAGCGAGTTTGACAAGGAACTGACGCACAAGTTCAAGACTTCCGGACGCAGTTCGGAGGAGGAGGACCAGCCTTCATCCCCAGACCAGACCGACAAGATTGTCCAAGATATCAGCTCCGCTGAGAAGAAGGAGAAGGATGGTGTAACCTTCAGTCGGGTGACTACTATCACTCGCCAGGAGGCTCGTGACATTACCGAGGATTTCCTGGAGATGGAGAAGCGCAGCCAACTCCCAGCTACTTCCACCACCGCAAGCGTTCACGAGAAGTTTGTCGAAGAAGTCAAGGAAAAGACCAGCCCTCTGGCATCAGTGCCGCAGGAAACCGTCAAGGAGGTGCAGCAAGTCATCCACGAGGTTACCGAAATAGCCAGCAAGAAAGTTGAGAACATAATTAGCTCCTTCGAGACTACCAAGCCCCAGGAGGCAACGGTTGTCCTGCCTACTCAGGCGACTGTCGAATCAACAAAGGTCAGCGAGACCATTAAACACCTAGAGGATGTCAAGACCATTGCCCCAGAGCAAAAGAAGACGGTCCAAGTAGTTGAGAGCTCTAGTATTGAGGAGACTATTGCTGACTTCGAAGCTAAAAAGGTTAAGTACGACTTCCATGGTGGCGAGCCCAAGACACAGATCCCTAAGTTCACGAGGAAACCCAGCGAGGATTCCATGAAGCCCACTGCAGCTCCACGTGCTGCGGCTGAGCCTGAGATGGAGTCCGCAGTAGATACCAAATTCGAGAAGCCGATCTCAAAGATTCCAGTTAAGACATCTGCATCAGAAGTCGATGCTCGAAAGATGACTCAAGATTTCCTGCAGGGCGAGAAGCTAGCCGCGGAGCCTAAAGCAGCCCCATCAGCCAGCAAGATTCCTAAGGTGGAACCCAGGAAATCAGTGGAGAAACTGGTCGAGAAGGAGTCGAAGATCTTAGATGATGTTGTAGCCTCTACCGCGACCATTATGACAGCAGGCCTGGGCGGCGAGCAGCTCAAGGACAAGTCCGTCAAACAGCCGGAAATTGCCGCCAAGGCTGATACTGTTGCCGAAAAGGTTACCGAACTGGTTGACACATTCCACAAGATCGAGGAGAAGGTGACCAAGTCTGAGAAGACCTCGGAAATTGCCAGCAAAGTGGAGAACTTGGCGAAAGTTGAGGAGAAGCCCCTGTTACAGACTCAACTTAAAGAGGACAAGGTGGCCGAAAAGGTGGCCGATGTTGTCGAAACATTCCACAAGATCGAGGAGCAGATTACCATATCTGAAGCTCGCAAACTCACCCATGATTTCCTTAGCATGGAGCAGCAATCCCAAATGTCGAGCTTGCCCTATTCTGCTGAAAAGCCTCTTGAGTCCAGTCTTACATCCACATCCGCCTCTGAACCAGATTCGGTGATCTCTGTGAAACCGTTGCCGCCGGCGAGTAAGATACCCGTGGTTGAGCCTAGGAAGACCCTGGTCGAGGAAGCTCCAAAGCCACTGATCGAACCTGAGCCTGTGAAACCCAGCGAAAAGAAACCATTGAATGAGCGTCAGCTTACCGCTGATTTCCTGAGCATGGAGCAGCAAACCCAACTGGTATCCGAACCCGCAAAGACACTCGTAGAGGAGGTAACGAAGACCGCGGAGCAGCAGGTGGATCAGACTAAGAAACCGAAACCTTTGAATGAGCGCCAGCTCACTGAGGACTTCTTGAACATGGAGCAGCAATCCCAACTCGCATCTCAGACTATTACCGGTGATGCAAAGCCATCAGATAAGCTAATCGATGGCATCGAGTCGGCGGCTCCAGTTGGTGATGTTTCACCATTTCAGACTCCCAAACTGACCACCAGTGTGGTAACCCAGGAGTCTCAACAGCTGGCGACTGAATACGACAGCGACACCTTTGGCAAAGCGGCCACTATTTCACTGACCGAGACAATCAAACAAGAGGCACTCACTGCTCCCGTGTCCATGGAGCCACGCAAGTCTCTGACCGATGCGGAGTTCTGCAAGTCGGTGGGCGAAACGATCACCAAGAAAATGAGCGAGGGCGTGATTGAGATAACCGATGAGCTCAAGAAAATGGGTAAGCTATCCGTGAGACATAACCTTTCCTTTATCCTAACCATGACGACTTTCAGCGAGCGACATTCCACACTCCATGACTCCTCCACCAACTCCTAGTGACACCAAAACCGAGAAGCAGAGCGAGCAGCCCGAACTGATTAGCTTAGAGCGTGGTAAGTTGCTAAATCTAAGCGCTGCCAAGATGTAGCTATTTAATGAATTTAATCAAAGATTATCTGGACGACACTGTGACCACGCTGCACTCGACCACAGAGTCGACATTTGAGCGCGTCTCTGCCATTACCAAAATTGGTAAGTGCAAGTCTTGAAATGAGTGGCTGCCTCTATGCTCAATTTCTATGCAATTTGTAATTGTTATGTAAAATGATTTTATATTTTAGTTCCTATGTTTGCCTTTTTCGATAAAAAAAAATAATATAAATTTGTAATTATTATTTAATGTACACCCCTTCTATTTAATAAACATTTCCATTTTATTTTCGCCACAATCCGTAGTGTTTCTTCAACTGTTTTTTCGTTCAAACCCATTTCGTTACTCCCACCTCTCTGTACCTCTACATTTCGTCTTGATTTAAGTCCAAAGGCTTTTTGTATGCAAAGTACCATTCAACCATTAAACGATTGCGATCCAAGAACTGTTAGTTAATTGTATTTATAAACTTGAACGGCAAACTGCTAACTGCTACTGTGTGTATCTTAATAAAAAAAATTCTGTAAGTGCGGCAGTGAATGTGCCATAAATCTAAGCTAACAAGGATTTACCAATCCCCCAGATAACAACCGTCGGGCCGTAGCGCATTGAATGAACGTGGCCACAAATTCTAGCAGAAACTTACTTCCAAAGAAAGCCACTGCCAAGTATGCTTGGCTAAGTTGCCAGCTAATCCAATTACGTTAACACTGACGAAAGGTCGCAGAAACATCGCTAATTGTCTAGCTGGCGCCGTTGCTATATCTGCGTATACGTAACATTCAGAGGTGTCAATGTCAGTGGGGCAGCGAATCAATATATCGATCCGTGAATCGATTGTGAACCGCTAACTTTACTCTCGACAGGCTCTCCGATCGGTGGAGGATACATTCCCGTTGACTGGCGAAAGCCTATTAGCCCATTAGCGCTCGAAAGGCATCCACAGTTAATAGCATTTTCCAGGGGTTCCTTATATAATTGGCGGCTGTGCAATCTGCCTTTGCCACTGCCACGGTGAGCAATGCGACCGCTGCGCACTTATGTCATAGGGCCAGGGGCCAGCCGACTAGCGACCAAAAGCCGAGCGGTGGCGTATACTTAATTTAATTTGCTTCTGGCATTCTTGTAGTACGGCTATAGGCGCGCTTTCCAAGCAGATTTAGTTTCGAATTTGTATTTCCCAAGTACGCGCGATCCAGAAACCAGACAGGAGCGCGTCTCTGAGAATGTCGGTTTCTTAAAGTGAAGCAATAGGAACTATTACAGAATAAAACGCTTGCAAATTCTAGAAAGTGAAGTTGCCCAATTACGATTTGTGCTTTTATAGTTCATTCAGTGCGCTACGGCATAAATTAATTAAATAAACTTAACAAAACACTAAAGTAACTTTAAGCCTATTGTATCTTAATGGTAAGTTCCCATATACAATTACAATCAATTTGAAAAGTTGCCACAGCTGTAAGAGTTATGTTTATGCATCTACATATGATGGGTATCGTTTCCTGTTAGGGCTCTCCCTCATTGTTGTCCACTCAGCTCTCATGGTGTAACCAATTACGTTTGCAATTTTTGGCCAACTATTTAAGCAATTGAGTTTATGTTTCGTAATCTACTACTACTACTGCTGCAAGTTACAGTTAAAATACTTCGATTTGTGTTAACATATGTAATAACTTTGTTTAATTATACTCGTAAATAACTATTGGTCTATAGATGGATCTATGGATAAGCCATGCCATGTAATCTGAAATATACTACCTATATATTGATATACGTTTACCAATTACTACAAGATTTTTTTCATTAAGATAAACACTTTTGGCATACTTTTGGATTTCCGAAATTGAAACAAACCAAATTGAAACTTTACCCATATGGGGATCAACTAGCAGCTGACTGAGGTGATCCCCAGTCGCGTTCCGATCTCCATATGGGGACTCATCGAAGAACACTCCAGTAAAAACCACCATGGCCTTCAGTTTGCAATGTTTATGTTTGATTTGTTTTCAGCAAATAATTATGTGTTCTGTTGCTTTTCGTAAGTTTAGCAATTCGTAACGAAAAAGCCTATATATATTTATCATATATATCTAACGATATTAGTGTACTGTAACTGAATGTTAAGTCAAGCCACATCCAGTTCTCACAGTAGCATCTCTATATAGTAAATAGCATATCGTACTCCTATACTCGTACTCTTTGTCATTATTTGCGATTTTTAAAGCCAACAACCTCAGCCACAACTACATATATTAGTCCACCATATAACCAGCCTATATTTGTTTGCACCCCCAGACCCACCAACCCAGCGAGCTTATTTATGTAATTGGTTGTTAATACATAGATCGCATTGTGTAGCGTACGAGTATGTGACATATGATGTCGTGGTTGTTCTTATTCTTGCAGTACTTTAGCCAATTTTGCCAATTTTGCCACTTTTGATTTCGTAATCAACATAAACATTGCTTAAATATTTGCAAAACCAAAAATATGCAAACGTAATCAGTTCAGCTCAAGAATCCTACTCGAAGCATTGAATTTTTGTGCAGCAATGGGCCCAATAATCCACGACCTCATATGCAGCATCTATATGTATGCGGCTGAATGCAGCTCGGCTACGCTAAGCTAAGCTTCATCTGGCATCGTCAAGTGCGAAGGATATGTATTTTGATTTCGCTTCTCGACTAACTTCCATAAGCATAAGCATTAATTGCATGATTGTGCCTGCTGCTGGGTTTTTGGCGTACGGCTTGTAGTAAGAATATATATATGAATGTACGACATATCTCCGTATGTCGGCAACTCAATTGCACTGTGTACATAGACTAACCCACCAATAAACCCCAAGGTTGACTTGTAATCGGTGTTAACTGTCTTTATATTGCCATGTTTTCTACCCCATTCTACTTCTACTTCTAAACAAAAACCAAACCCAATTTTGCCGTCGCGGAATGCCTCAAACAGAGCACTTCAGTGTTCATAATGTAAAACCCGAAACCTTTACAAGAACAGATGAAACTGAAAAGCTGCTTCATAGTGTGGTAGCTCCCCCCGATATTCCAAAAACGTACTCACCAGACACTACCTCATTTACAGAAATGAGTACAAGTAGTCAAACACCGAAGATGACAACCACGACGACCTTAACAGCGCAAGTAGATCGAACCATAGTTGACTTGACCATCCCAGAACAAGATAAACCACAGCTTCCGCGAGAGAAGTCACCCAAGGATCGGTCAGCGGTAGATATAGATGCAGAAGCTGAAAAGACTGCCAGTGATAGGGAGTACTTAGAGCAGATTATGGGCTGTGGCGACGTTAGGCGCAAGGTAATGCGTTTGGAGAGCAGCGGCAGTACAGAATCATTGGATTCGAGTGTCAAGCAAACGGCTGTAATACCCAAGTATATAGGCGACAATGTGCCGGTGGTGCGAGAGGTGGTGCAGAGCATCGAGGATAAGATCTGCAGTACAATGGTATCGGCCATACCTTTCGCCGTGCAGAAACGACAGCCTCACGAAGATGACAAGGAACCCAATGTGGTGGAACTGGAGAAGCAAATATTAACGCCAGCGGACTTGGCTCTGGAAGAGTTAATCAAGTGCGAACTGCCGACAGAGGTAGTCAAGATTTCGCCCATCGAGTCCATGGAACATGTGAGCCTTGGCCTAAAAGATATTGAGGAGGAAGTTTGCGAGAAAGTTTGTGAGAAGCGTAAGGCCTTTGAGGTGGCTGAAGACTTATGTGAAACAGAAAAGACTTTAAAGGAGCAGGTAATAGGATTAGGTAGGCAAGTAGAATTGGTACCTGGCAAGATTTTAACTGAAACTATTGAAGAGCATAAAGACTTAGGGGATAAGGAAGCCATTGACTCATTACCTAGGGTGAGGGAAGTAGTGCAGGATATTGAACGTAGATACCCAGTATCTAGCCTAGAGGCCAAGCCGTTTAGTCCACGAACGAAGTCCGCTCTGGACCGTAAGGTGGATGTTTCTACTATAGAGCAGCAAATTTTAAGCGATGCCGATCTGATTTTAGATGGGTTAGGCTCAAAGCGCATTCCGGAGCAGAAAGTGCATTCACCCGTTTCGGCCATGGCCAAGACGAGCGACAGTATTGAAAACCTCGAAGACGTCTGCGAAAAGAAGTGCTCTAAGCGCATCATTTCAGATGTGGCACAGGTCAACGAAGATCAAGGAAGGGCGGAAAGTGTACTAGAAACTGACAACGTCAAATCGATCACGGCCAAGTTCCTACACCATGAGACTACTAAATCCCACGTAGCTGAAAGTATTCATGATTTTGACACTAAAAGTATTGTTCGCGAAGGCTTGACAGATATTGCTGAGAGTCAAATTAGATTATTAACAGAATGTGATAAGCAAGAATTTCCAATAGAATCTACTAAGGATATTAAACTTGTAGAATTTCCTAAAATTGCACACACCCTGGAACGATTACATTCCATTTCCAAAACAGACATTGATCACACAAAGGAGTTTGTCCACGAAGCCAGTGAATTTGAAGTGAAGTTGGATAAACTAGTTGACCAGTCCTTAACACAGAAAGAACACAAAGTCTTAGAAAGGAATATAGCTAGTAAATTTCCAACCCAAGATAATGTAATCGAGCTTGAGAACCTTCAGCATTCGATCTCAAAGACCTCTGAACTGGTTTCATTGACTGAAGACGCACAAAATAAATTTCCATCTGATGGGAAGCCTAAAATAATTTTGAAGCAAATCGAAAGCGATAGTGACGAAGAGTTGGATAACTTTGGAAAAATTGAAAAATTAAAAAATCTCAAAATCGAAAATATATCCAATACAAAAGTAGTAAAAGATACGGACTCTACCCAAAAAAGCACAATTTCAAAGTTTCCAACAGGAAAAGTTGACACGTACAACAAATTAGATGAACTGGAAAAACTTCAAACTAAAGCCATGCCTACAGTTCAGAGCGATTCCACTAACATAGACGACAAGCCAAAATCACCCACTGGTTTAGTAAACCCTTTTCCAAAAACCTTTTCACCCGATGAAAGCGACGAACAATTTCCAATTCCCAAACCTCACGATAAGGCTGTTGATCACCCAATTTCAGCCGTGTATCCCTTGATAGCCGTTGGTGATAAATCTTTCCTGAAAGAAGATATAGAGCCTACTCTTTCCATGTTAAAAGAAGAAGAGAGTTCAATAATAGTTCGATCCAGCACTCAATCAGAAAGGACAATTGTCAAGTCAGTTTGCATGATTACACAATCCGATTCGGTTTTAAGTTTCCAAGGTGAAAAGGATGGGGATAAATCTTCTTTTACAGGAGATGATAAGTCCAAGCCAATTGAAGTTAAGGATGATACAGTCCCTAATAAACTAGATGACAAACCAAAGTCACCTCTTGATTCAGTAAAACCCATTCTAAAGGAATACTCGGACGATGAAAGCGATGAAGAGTTTGGAATTCCCAAGCCTCAAGACAAGACTGTTGGTCAGCCAACTCCAATCGTAGCTCCCTTTACCGGTGTTGGAGAGAAGTCTCCACTGAAACAAGAACTTAAGCCCACTGTTTTAATTTCAAAGGTAGAAGAAAGGTCTACAACAATTCACTCCGAAAGTACCGTTGTCAAATCAGATGCTATAATTAAACCATCAGATCCGTTCTCAAGCTTCCAAGTTGACAAGGATGGGGATAAATCTTCTCTTACAGGAGATGATAAGTCCAAGCCAATTGAAGTTAAGGATGACACAGTCCCTACTAAACTAGATGACAAACCAAAGTCACCTCTTGATTCAGTAAAACCCATTCAAAGGGAATACTCGGACGATGAAAGCGATGAAGAGTTTGGAATTCCCAAGCCTCAAGACAAGACTGTTGGCCAGCCAACTCCAATCGTAGCTCCCTTTACCGGTGTTGGAGAGAAGTCTCCACTGAAACAAGAACTTAAGCCCACTGTTTCAATTTCAAAGGTAGAAGAAAGCTCTACAACAATTCACTCCGAAAGTACCGTTGTCAAATCAGATGCTATAATTAAACCATCAGATCCGTTTTCAAGCTTCCAAGTTGACAAGGATGGGGATAAATCTTCTCTTACAGGAGATGATAAGTCCAAGCCAATTGAAGTTAAGGATGACACAGTCCCTACTAAACTAGATGACAAACCAAAGTCACCTCTTGATTCAGTAAAACCCATTCTAAAGGAATACTCGGACGATGAAAGCGATGAAGAGTTTGGAATTCCCAAGCCTCAAGACAAGACTGTTGGCCAGCCAACTCCAATCGTAGCTCCCTTTACCGGTGTTGGAGAGAAGTCTCCACTGAAACAAGAACTTAAGCCCACTGTTTCAATTTCAAAGGTAGAAGAAAGCTCTACAACAATTCACTCCGAAAGTACCGTTGTCAAATCAGATGCTATAATTAAACCATCAGATCTGTTCTCAAGCTTCCAAGTTGACAAGGATGGGGATAAATCTTCTCTTACAGGACATGATAAGTCCAAGCCAGTTGAAGTTAAGGATGACACAGTCCCTACTAAACTAGATGACAAACCAAAGTCACCTCTTGATTCAGTAAAACCCATTCTAAAGGAATACTCGGACGATGAAAGCGATGAAGAGTTTGGAATTCCCAAGCCTCAAGACAAGACTGTTGGCCAGCCAACTCCAATCGTAGCTCCCTTTACCGGTGTTGGAGAGAAGTCTCCACTGAAACAAGAACTTAAGCCCACTGTTTCAATTTCAAAGGTAGAAGAAAGGTCTACAACAATTCACTCCGAAAGTACCGTTGTCAAATCAGATGCTACAATTAAACCATCAGATCCGTTTTCAAGCTTCCAAGTTGACAAGGATGGGGATAAATCTTCTCTTACAGGAGATGATAAGTCCAAGCCAATTGAAGTTAAGGATGACACAGTCCCTACTAAACTAGATGACAAACCAAAGTCACCTCTTGATTCAGTAAAACCCATTCAAAGGGAATACTCGGACGATGAAAGCGATAAAGAGTTTGGAATTCCCAAGCCTCAAGACAAGACTGTTGGCCAGCCAACTCCAATCGTAGCTCCCTTTACCGGTGTTGGAGAGAAGTCTCCACTAACACAAGAACTTAAGCCCACTGTTTCAATTTCAAAGGTCGAAGAAAGCTCTACAACAATTCACTCCGAAAGTACCGTTGTCAAATCAGGTGCTATAATTAAACCATCAGATCCGTTTTCAAGCTTCCAAGTTGACAAGGATGGGGATAAATCTTCTCTTACAGGAGATAATAAGTCCAAGCCAATTGAAGTTAAGGATGACACAGTCCCTACTAAACTAGATGACAAACCAAAGTCACCTCTTGATTCAGTAAAACCCATTCTAAAGGAATACTCGGACGATGAAAGCGATGAAGAGTTTGGAATTCCCAAGCCTCAAGACAAGACTGTTGGTCAGCCAACTCCAATCGTAGCTCCCTTTACCGGTGTTGGAGAGAAGTCTCCACTGAAACAAGAACTTAAGCCCACTGTTTCAATTTCAAAGGTCGAAGAAAGCTCTACAACAATTCACTCCGAAAGTACCGTTGTCAAATCAGGTGCTATAATTAAACCATCAGATCCGTTTTCAAGCTTCCAAGTTGACAAGGATGGGGATAAATCTTCTCTTACAGGAGATAATAAGTCCAAGCCAATTGAAGTTAAGGATGACACAGTCCCTACTAAACTAGATGACAAACCAAAGTCACCTCTTGATTCAGTAAAACCCATTCTAAAGGAATACTCGGACGATGAAAGCGATGAAGAGTTTGGAATTCCCAAGCCTCAAGACAAGACTGTTGGTCAGCCAACTCCAATCGTAGCTCCCTTTACCGGTGTTGGAGAGAAGTCTCCACTGAAACAAGAACTTAAGCCCACTGTTTCAATTTCAAAGGTAGAAGAAAGCTCTACAACAATTCACTCCGAAAGTACCGTTGTCAAATCAGATGCTATAATTAAACCATCAGATCCGTTCTCAAGCTTCCAAGTTGACAAGGATGGGGATAAATATTCTCTTACAGGAGATGATAAGTCCAAGACAATTGAAGTTAAGGATGACACAGTCCCTACTAAACTAGATGACAAACCAAAGTCACCTCTTGATTCAGTAAAACCCATTCTAAAGGAATACTCGGACGATGAAAGCGATGAAGAGTTTGGAATTCCCAAGCCTCAAGACAAGACTGTTGGTCAGCCAACTCCAATCGTAGCTCCCTTTACCGGTGTTGGAGAGAAGTCTCCTTTAACACAAGAACTTAAGCCCACTGTTTCTATTTCAAAGGTAGAAGAAAGCTCTACAACAATTCACTCCGAAAGTGCCGTTGTCAAATCAGATGCTATAATTAAAACATTAGATCCGTTCTCAAGCTTCCAAGTTGACAAGGATGGGGATAAATCTTCTCTTACAGGAGATGATAAGTCCAAGCCAATTGAAGTTAAGGATGACACAGTCCCTACTAAACTAGATGACAAACCAAAGTCACCTCTTGATTCAGTAAAACCCATTCTAAAGGAATACTCGGACGATGAAAGCGATGAAGAGTTTGGAATTCCCAAGCCTCAAGACAAGACTGTTGGCCAGCCAACTCCAATCGTAGCTCCCTTTACCGGTGTTGGAGAGAAGTCTCCACTGAAACAAGAACTTAAGCCCACTGTTTCAATTTCAAAGGTAGAAGAAAGGTCTACAACAATTCACTCCGAAAGTACCGTTGTCAAATCAGATGCTACAATTAAACCATCAGATCCGTTTTCAAGCTTCCAAGTTGACAAGGATGGGGATAAATCTTCTCTTACAGGAGATGATAAGTCCAGGCCAATTGAAGTTAAGGATGACACAGTCCCTACTAAACTAGATGACAAACCAAAGTCACCTCTTGATTCAGTAAAACCCATTCAAAGGGAATACTCGGACGATGAAAGCGATAAAGAGTTTGGAATTCCCAAGCCTCAAGACAAGACTGTTGGCCAGCCAACTCCAATCGTAGCTCCCTTTACCGGTGTTGGAGAGAAGTCTCCACTGAAACAAGAACTTAAGCCCACTGTTTCAATTTCAAAGGTAGAAGAAAGCTCTACAACAATTCACTCCGAAAGTACCGTTGTCAAATCAGATGCTATAATTAAACCATCAGATCCGTTCTCAAGCTTCCAAGTTGACAAGGATGGGGATAAATATTCTCTTACAGGAGATGATAAGTCCAAGACAATTGAAGTTAAGGATGACACAGTCCCTACTAAACTAGATGACAAACCAAAGTCACCTCTTGATTCAGTAAAACCCATTCTAAAGGAATACTCGGACGATGAAAGCGATGAAGAGTTTGGAATTCCCAAGCCTCAAGACAAGACTGTTGGTCAGCCAACTCCAATCGTAGCTCCCTTTACCGGTGTTGGAGAGAAGTCTCCTTTAACACAAGAACTTAAGCTCACTGTTTCTATTTCAAAGGTAGAAGAAAGCTCTACAACAATTCACTCCGAAAGTGCCGTTGTCAAATCAGATGCTATAATTAAAACATTAGATCCGTTCTTAAGCTTCCAAGTTGACAAGGATGGGGATAAATCTTCTCTTACAGGAGATGATAAGTCCAAGCCAATTGAAGTTAAGGATGACACAGTCCCTACTAAACTAGATGACAAACCAAAGTCACCTCTTGATTCAGTAAAACCCATTCTAAAGGAATACTCGGACGATGAAAGCGATGAAGAATTTGGAATTCCCAAGCCCCAAGACAAGACTGTTGGCCAGCCAACTCCAATCGTAGCTCCCTTTACCGGTGTTGGAGAGAAGTCTCCACTGAAACAAGAACTTAAGCCCACTGTTTCAATTTCAAAGGTAGAAGAAAGCTCTACAACAATTCACTCCGAAAGTACCGTTGTCAAATCAGATGCTATAATTAAACCATCAGATCCGTTTTCAAGCTTCCAAGTTGACAAGGATGGGGATAAATCTTCTCTTACAGGAGATGATAAGTCCAAGCCAATTGAAGTTAAGGATGACACAGTCCCTACTAAACTAGATGACAAACCAAAGTCACCTCTTGATTCAGTAAAACCCATTCTAAAGGAATACTCGGACGATGAAAGCGATGAAGAGTTTGGAATTCCCAAGCCTCAAGACAAGACTGTTGGCCAGCCAACTCCAATCGTAGCTCCCTTTACCGGTGTTGGAGAGAAGTCTCCACTGAAACAAGAACTTAAGCCCACTGTTTCAATTTCAAAGGTAGAAGAAAGCTCTACAACAATTCACTCCGAAAGTACCGTTGTCAAATCAGATGCTATAATTAAACCATCAGATCCGTTCTCAAGCTTCCAAGTTGACAAGGACGGGGATAAATCTTCTCTTACAGGAGATGATAAGTCCAAGCCAATTGAAGTTAAGGATGACACAGTCCCTACTAAACTAGATGACAAACCAAAGTCACCTCTTGATTCAGTAAAACCCATTCTAAAGGAATACTCGGACGATGAAAGCGATGAAGAGTTTGGAATTCCCAAGCCTCAAGACAAGACTGTTGGTCAGTCAACTCCAATCGTAGCTCCCTTTACCGGTGTTGGAGAGAAGTCTCCACTAACACAAGAACTTAAGCCCACTGTTTCAATTTCAAAGGTAGAAGAAAGCTCTACAACAATTCACTCCGAAAGTACCGTTGTCAAATCAGATGCTATAATTAAACCATCAGATCCGTTCTCAAGCTTCCAAGTTGACAAGGATGGGGATAAATCTTCTCTTACAGGAGATGATAAGTCCAAGCCAATTGAAGTTAAAGATGACACAGTCCCTACTAAACTAGATGACAAACCAAAGTCACCTCTTGATTTAGTAAAACCCATTCTAAAGGAATACTCGGACGATGAAAGCGATGAAGAGTTTGGAATTCCCAAGCCTCAAGACAAGACTGTTGGTCAGTCAACTCCAATCGTAGCTCCCTTTACCGGTGTTGGAGAGAAGTCTCCACTAACACAAGAACTTAAGCCCACTGTTTCAATTTCAAAGGTAGAAGAAAGCTCTACAACAATTCACTCCGAAAGTACCGTTGTCAAATCAGATGCTATAATTAAACCATCAGATCCGTTCTCAAGCTTCCAAGTTGACAAGGATGGGGATAAATCTTCTCTTACAGGAGATGATAAGTCCAAGCCAATTGAAGTTAAGGATGACACAGTCCCTACTAAACTAGATGACAAACCAAAGTCACCTCTTGATTCAGTAAAACCCATTCTAAAGGAATACTCGGACGATGAAAGCGATGAAGAGTTTGGAATTCCCAAGCCTCAAGACAAGACTGTTGGCCAGCCAACTCCCATCGTAGCTCCCTTTACCGGTGTTGGAGAGAAGTCTCCACTGAAACAAGAACTTAAGCCCACTGTTTCAATTTCAAAGGTAGAAGAAAGCTCTACAACAATTCACTCCGAAAGTGCCGTTGTCAAATCAGATGCTATAATTAAACCATCAGATCCGTTCTCAAGCTTCCAAGTTGACAAGGATGGGGATAAATCTTCTCTTACAGGAGATGATAAGTCCAAGCCAATTGAAGTTAAGGATGACACAGTCCCTACTAAACTAGATGACAAACCAAAGTCACCTCTTGATTTAGTAAAACCCATTCTAAAGGAATACTCGGACGATGAAAGCGATGAAGAGTTTGGAATTCCCAAGCCCCAGGACAAGACTGTTGGCCAGCCAACTCCAATCGTAGCTCCCTTTACCGGTGTTGGAGAGAAGTCTCCTTTAACACAAGAACTTAAGCCCACTGTTTCTATTTCAAAGGTAGAAGAAAGCTCTACAACAATTCACTCCGAAAGTGCCGTTGTCAAATCAGATGCTATAATTAAACCATCAGATCCATTCTCAAGCTTCCAAGTTGACAAGGATGGGGATAAATCTTCTCTTACAGGAGATGATAAGTCCAAGCCAATTGAAGTTAAGGATGACACAGTCCCTACTAAACTTGATGACAAACCAAAGTCACCTCTTGATTCAGTAAAACCCATTCTAAAGGAATACTCGGACGATGAAAGCGATGAAGAGTTTGGAATTCCCAAGCCTCAAGACAAGACTGTTGGCCAGCCAACTCCAATCGTAGCTCCCTTTACCGGTGTTGGAGAGAAGTCTCCACTGAAACAAGAACTTAAGCCCACTGATTCAATTTCAAAGGTAGAAGAAAGCTCTACAACAATTCACTCCGAAAGTGCCGTTGTCAAATCAGATTCTATAATTAAACCATCAGATCCGTTCTCAAGCTTCCAAGTTGACAAGGATGGGGATAAATCTTCTCTTACAGGAGATGATAAGTCCAAGCCAATTGAAGTTAAAGATGACACAGTCCCTACTAAACTAGATGACAAACCAAAGTCACCTCTTGATTTAGTAAAACCCATTCTAAAGGAATACTCGGACGATGAAAGCGATGAAGAGTTTGGAATTCCCAAGCCTCAAGACAAGACTGTTGGTCAGCCAACTCCAATCGTAGCTCCCTTTACCGGTGTTGGAGAGAAGTCTCCACTAACACAAGAACTTAAGCCCACTGTTTCAATTTCAAAGGTAGAAGAAAGCTCTACAACAATTCACTCCGAAAGTACTGTTGTCAAATCAGATGCTATAATTAAACCATCAGATCCGTTCTCAAGCTTCCAAGTTGACAAGGATGGGGATAAATCTTCTCTTACAGGAGATGATAAGTCCAAGCCAATTGAAGTTAAGGATGACACAGTCCCTACTAAACTAGATGACAAACCAAAGTCACCTCTTGATTCAGTAAAACCCATTCTAAAGGAATACTCGGACGATGAAAGCGATGAAGAGTTTGGAATTCCCAAGCCTCAAGACAAGACTGTTGGCCAGCCAACTCCCATCGTAGCTCCCTTTACCGGTGTTGGAGAGAAGTCTCCACTGAAACAAGAACTTAAGCCCACTGTTTCAATTTCAAAGGTAGAAGAAAGCTCTACAACAATTCACTCCGAAAGTGCCGTTGTCAAATCAGATGCTATAATTAAACCATCAGATCCGTTCTCAAGCTTCCAAGTTGACAAGGATGGGGATAAATCTTCTCTTACAGGAGATGATAAGTCCAAGCCAATTGAAGTTAAGGATGACACAGTCCCTACTAAACTAGATGACAAACCAAAGTCACCTCTTGATTCAGTAAAACCCATTCTAAAGGAATACTCGGACGATGAAAGCGATGAAGAGTTTGGAATTCCCAAGCCTCAAGACAAGACTGTTGGTCAGCCAACTCCAATCGTAGCTCCCTTTACCGGTGTTGGAGAGAAGTCTCCACTGAAACAAGAACTTAAGCCCACTGTTTCTATTTCAAAGGTAGAAGAAAGCTCTACAACAATTCACTCCGAAAGTACCGTTGTCAAATCAGATGCTATAATTAAACCATCAGATCCATTCTCAAGCTTCCAAGTTGACAAGGATGGGGATAAATCTTCTCTTACAGGAGATGATAAGTCCAAGCCAATTGAAGTTAAGGATGACACAGTCCCTACTAAACTTGATGACAAACCAAAGTCACCTCTTGATTCAGTAAAACCCATTCTAAAGGAATACTCGGACGATGAAAGCGATGAAGAGTTTGGAATTCCCAAGCCTCAAGACAAGACTGTTGGCCAGTCAACTCCAATCGTAGCTCCCTTTACCGGTGTTGGAGAGAAGTCTCCACTGAAACAAGAACTTAAGCCCACTGTTTCAATTTCAAAGGTAGAAGAAAGCTCTACAACAATTCACTCCGAAAGTGCCGTTGTCAAATCAGATGCTATAATTAAACCATCATATCCGTTCTCAAGCTTCCAAGTTGACAAGGATGGGGATAAATCTTCTCTTACAGGAGATGATAAGTCCAAGCCAATTGAAGTTAAAGATGACACAGTCCCTACTAAACTAGATGACAAACCAAAGTCACCTCTTGATTTAGTAAAACCCATTCTAAAGGAATACTCGGACGATGAAAGCGATGAAGAGTTTGGAATTCCCAAGCCTCAAGACAAGACTGTTGGTCAGCCAACTCCAATCGTAGCTCCCTTTACCGGTGTTGGAGAGAAGTCTCCACTAACACAAGAACTTAAGCCCACTGTTTCAATTTCAAAGGTAGAAGAAAGCTCTACAACAATTCACTCCGAAAGTACCGTTGTCAAATCAGATGCTATAATTAAACCATCAGATCCGTTCTCAAGCTTCCAAGTTGACAAGGATGGGGATAAATCTTCTCTTACAGGAGATGATAAGTCCAAGCCAATTGAAGTTAAGGATGACAAACCAAAGTCACCTCTTGATTCAGTAAAACCCATTCTAAAGGAATACTCGGACGATGAAAGCGATGAAGAGTTTGGAATTCCCAAGCTTCAAGACAAGACTGTTGGTCAGCCAACTCCAATCGTAGCTCCCTTTACCGGTGTTGGAGAGAAGTCTCCACTAACACAAGAACTTAAGCCCACTGTTTCAATTTCAAAGGTAGAAGAAAGCTCTACAACAATTCACTCCGAAAGCGCCGTTGTCAAATCAGATGCTATAATTAAACCATCAGATCCGTTCTCAAGCTTCCAAGTTGACAAGGATGGGGATAAATCTTCTCTTACAGGAGATGATAAGTCCAAGCCAATTGAAGTTAAGGATGACACAGTCCCTACTAAACTAGATGACAAACCAAAGTCATCTCTTGATTCAGTAAAACCCATTCTAAAGGAATACTCGGACGATGAAAGCGATGAAGAGTTTGGAATTCCCAAGCCTCAAGACAAGACTGTTGGTCAGCCAACTCCAATCGTAGCTCCCTTTACCGGTGTTGGAGAGAAGTCTCCACTGAAACAAGAACGTAAGCCCACTGTTTCAATTTCAAAGATAGAAGAAAGCTCTACAAAAATTCACTCCGAAAGTACCGTTGTCAAATCAGATGCTATAATTAAACCATCAGATCCGTTCTCAAGCTTCCAAGTTGACAAGGATGGGGATAAATCTTCTCTTACAGGAGATGATAAGTCCAAGCCAATTGAAGTTAAGGATGACACAGTCCCTACTAAACTAGATGACAAACCAAAGTCACCTCTTGATTCAGTAAAACCCATTCCAAAGGAATACTCGGACGATGAAAGCGATGAAGAGTTTGGAATTCCCAAGCCTCAAGACAAGACTGTTGGCCAGCCAACTCCAATCGTAGCTCCCTTTACCGGTGTTGGAGAGAAGTCTCCACTAACACAAGAACTTAAGCCCAATGTTTCAATTTCAAAGGTAGAAGAAAGTTCTACAACAATTCACTCCGAAAGTACCGTTGTCAAATCAGATGCTATAATTAAACCATCAGATCCGTTCTCAAGCTTCCAAGTTGACAAGGATGGGGATAAATCTTCTCTTACAGGAGATGATAAGTCCAAGCCAATTGAAGTTAAGGATGACACAGTCCCTACTAAACTTGATGACAAACCAAAGTCACCTCTTGATTCAGTAAAACCCATTCTAAAGGAATACTCGGACGATGAAAGCGATGACAGCGATGAAAGCGATGACAGCGATGAAAGCGATGAAGAGTTTGGAATTCCCAAGCCTCAAGACAAGACTGTTGGTCAGCCAACTCCAATCGTAGCTCCCTTTACCGGTGTTGGAGAGAAGTCTCCACTGAAACAAGAACTTAAGCCCACTGTTTCAATTTCAAAGGTAGAAGAAAGCTCTACAACAATTCACTCCGAAAGTACCGTTGTCAAATCAGATGCTATAATTAAACCATCAGATCCGTTCTCAAGCTTCCAAGTTGACAAGGATGGGGATAAATCTTCTCTTACAGGAGATGATAAGTCTAAGCCAATTGAAGTTAAGGATGACACAGTCCCTACTAAACTAGATGACAAACCAAAGTCTCCTCTTGATTCAGTAAAACCCATTCTAAAGGAATACTCGGACGATGAAAGCGATGACAGCGATGAAAGCGATGAAGAGTTTGGAATTCCCAAGCCTCAAGACAAGACTGTTGGTCAGCCAACTCCAATCGTAGCTCCCTTTACCGGTGTTGGAGAGAAGTCTCCACTAACACAAGAACTTAAGCCCACTGTTTCAATTTCAAAGGTAGAAGAAAGCTCTACAACAATTCACTCCGAAAGTACCGTTGTCAAATCAGATGCTATAATTAAACCATCAGATCCGTTCTCAAGCTTCCAAGTTGAAAAGGATGGGGATAAATCTTCTCTTACAGGAGATGATAAGTCCAAGCCAATTGAAGTTAAGGATGACAAACCAAAGTCACCTCTTGATTCAGTAAAACCCATTCTAAAGGAATACTCGGACGATGAAAGCGATGAAGAGTTTGGAATTCCCAAGCCTCAAGACAAGACTGTTGGCCAGCCAACTCCAATCGTAGCTCCCTTTACCGGTGTTGGAGAGAAGTCTCCACTGAAACAAGAACTTAAGCCCACTGTTTCAATTTCAAAGGTAGAAGAAAGCTCTACAACAATTCACTCCGAAAGTGCCGATGTCAAATCAGATGCTATAATTAAACCATCAGATCCGTTCTCAAGCTTCCAAGTTGACAAGGATGGGGATAAATCTTCTCTTACAGGAGATGATAAGTCCAAGCCAATTGAAGTTAAGGATGACACAGTCCCTACTAAACTAGATGACAAACCAAAGTCATCTCTTGATTCAGTAAAACCCATTCTAAAGGAATACTCGGACGATGAAAGCGATGAAGAGTTTGGAATTCCCAAGCCTCAAGACAAGACTGTTGGCCAGCCAACTCCAATCGTAGCTCCCTTTACCGGTGTTGGAGAGAAGTCTCCACTGAAACAAGAACGTAAGCCCACTGTTTCAATTTCAAAGATAGAAGAAAGCTCTACAAAAATTCACTCCGAAAGTACCGTTGTCAAATCAGATGCTATAATTAAACCATCAGATCCGTTCTCAAGCTTCCAAGTTGACAAGGATGGGGATAAATCTTCTCTTACAGGAGATGATAAGTCCAAGCCAATTGAAGTTAAGGATGACACAGTCCCTACTAAACTAGATGACAAACCAAAGTCACCTCTTGATTCAGTAAAACCCATTCCAAAGGAATACTCGGACGATGAAAGCGATGAAGAGTTTGGAATTCCCAAGCCTCAAGACAAGACTGTTGGCCAGCCAACTCCAATCGTAGCTCCCTTTACCGGTGTTGGAGAGAAGTCTCCACTGAAACAAGAACGTAAGCCCACTGTTTCAATTTCAAAGATAGAAGAAAGCTCTACAAAAATTCACTCCGAAAGTACCGTTGTCAAATCAGATGCTATAATTAAACCATCAGATCCGTTCTCAAGCTTCCAAGTTGACAAGGATGGGGATAAATCTTCTCTTACAGGAGATGATAAGTCTAAGCCAATTGAAGTTAAGGATGACACAGTCCCTACTAAACTAGATGACAAACCAAAGTCACCTCTTGATTCAGTAAAACCCATTCTAAAGGAATACTCGGACGATGAAAGCGATGACAGCGATGAAAGCGATGAAGAGTTTGGAATTCCCAAGCCTCAAGACAAGACTGTTGGTCAGCCAACTCCAATCGTAGCTCCCTTTACCGGTGTTGGAGAGAAGTCTCCACTAACACAAGAACTTAAGCCCACTGTTTCAATTTCAAAGGTAGAAGAAAGCTCTACAACAATTCACTCCGAAAGTACCGTTGTCAAATCAGATGCTATAATTAAACCATCAGATCCGTTCTCAAGCTTCCAAGTTGAAAAGGATGGGGATAAATCTTCTCTTACAGGAGATGATAAGTCCAAGCCAATTGAAGTTAAGGATGACAAACCAAAGTCACCTCTTGATTCAGTAAAACCCATTCTAAAGGAATACTCGGACGATGAAAGCGATGAAGAGTTTGGAATTCCCAAGCCTCAAGACAAGACTGTTGGCCAGCCAACTCCAATCGTAGCTCCCTTTACCGGTGTTGGAGAGAAGTCTCCACTGAAACAAGAACTTAAGCCCACTGTTTCAATTTCAAAGGTAGAAGAAAGCTCTACAACAATTCACTCCGAAAGTGCCGTTGTCAAATCAGATGCTATAATTAAACCATCAGATCCGTTCTCAAGCTTCCAAGTTGACAAGGATGGGGATAAATCTTCTCTTACAGGAGATGATAAGTCCAAGCCAATTGAAGTTAAGGATGACACAGTCCCTACTAAACTAGATGACAAACCAAAGTCATCTCTTGATTCAGTAAAACCCATTCTAAAGGAATACTCGGACGATGAAAGCGATGAAGAGTTTGGAATTCCCAAGCCTCAAGACAAGACTGTTGGCCAGCCAACTCCAATCGTAGCTCCCTTTACCGGTGTTGGAGAGAAGTCTCCACTGAAACAAGAACGTAAGCCCACTGTTTCAATTTCAAAGATAGAAGAAAGCTCTACAAAAATTCACTCCGAAAGTACCGTTGTCAAATCAGATGCTATAATTAAACCATCAGATCCGTTCTCAAGCTTCCAAGTTGACAAGGATGGGGATAAATCTTCCCTTACAGGAGATGATAAGTCCAAGCCAATTGAAGTTAAGGATGACACAGTCCCTACTAAACTTGATGACAAACCAAAGTCACATCTTGATTCAGTAAAACCCATTCAAAGGGAATACTCGGACGATGAAAGCGATGAAGAGTTTGGAATTCCCAAGCCTCAAGACAAGACTGTTGGCCAGCCAACTCCAATCGTAGCTCCCTTTACCGGTGTTGGAGAGAAGTCTCCACTGAAACAAGAACTTAAGCCCACTGTTTCTATTTCAAAGGTAGAAGAAAGCTCTACAACAATTCACTCCGAAAGTGCCGTTGTCAAATCAGATGCTATAATTAAACCATCAGATCCGTTCTCAAGCTTCCAAGTTGACAAGGATGGGGATAAATCTTCTCTTACAGGAGATGATAAGTCCAAGCCAATTGAAGTTAAGGATAACACAGTCCCTACTAAACTAGATGACAAACCAAAGTCACCTCTTGATTCAGTAAAACCCATTCTAAAGGAATACTCGGACGATGAAAGCGATGACAGCGATGAAAGCGATGACAGCGATGAAAGCGATGACAGCGATGAAAGCGATGAAGAGTTTGGAATTCCCAAGCCTCAAGACAAGACTGTTGGTCAGCCAACTCCAATCGTAGCTCCCTTTACCGGTGTTGGAGAGAAGTCTCCACTGAAACAAGAACTTAAGCCCACTGTTTCTATTTCAAAGGTAGAAGAAAGCTCTACAACAATTCACTCCGAAAGTACCGTTGTCAAATCAGATGCTATAATTAAACCATCAGATCCATTCTCAAGCTTCCAAGTTGACAAGGATGGGGATAAATCTTCTCTTACAGGAGATGATAAGTCTAAGCCAATTGAAGTTAAGGATGACACAGTCCCTACTAAACTAGATGACAAACCAAAGTCTCCTCTTGATTCAGTAAAACCCATTCTAAAGGAATACTCGGACGATGAAAGCGATGAAGAGTTTGGAATTCCCAAGCCTCAAGACAAGACTGTTGGTCAGCCAACTCCAATCGTAGCTCCCTTTACCGGTGTTGGAGAGAAGTCTCCACTAACACAAGAACTTAAGCCCACTGTTTCTATTTCAAAGGTAGAAGAAAGCTCTACAACAATTCACTCCGAAAGTGCCGTTGTCAAATCAGATGCTATAATTAAACCATCAGATCCGTTCTCAAGCTTCCAAGTTGACAAGGATGGGGATAAATCTTCTCTTACAGGAGATGATAAGTCCAAGCCAATTGAAGTTAAGGATGACACAGTCCCTACTAAACTAGATGACAAACCAAAGTCACCTCTTGATTCAGTAAAACCCATTCTAAAGGAATACTCGGACGATGAAAGCGATGACAGCGATGAAAGCGATGAAGAGTTTGGAATTCCCAAGTCTCAAGACAAGACTGTTGGTCAGCCAACTCCAATCGTAGCTCCCTTTACCGGTGTTGGAGAGAAGTCTCCACTGAAACAAGAACTTAAGCCCACTGTTTCAATTTCAAAGGTAGAAGAAAGCTCTACAACAATTCACTCCGAAAGTACCGTTGTCAAATCAGATGCTATAATTAAACCATCAGATCCGTTCTCAAGCTTCCAAGTTGACAAGGATGGGGATAAATCTTCTCTTACAGGAGATGATAAGTCTAAGCCAATTGAAGTTAAGGATGACACAGTCCCTACTAAACTAGATGACAAACCAAAGTCTCCTCTTGATTCAGTAAAACCCATTCTAAAGGAATACTCGGACGATGAAAGCGATGACAGCGATAAAAGCGATGAAGAGTTTGGAATTCCCAAGCCTCAAGACAAGACTGTTGGTCAGCCAACTCCAATCGTAGCTCCCTTTACCGGTGTTGGAGAGAAGTCTCCACTGAAACAAGAACTTAAGCCCACTGTTTCTATTTCAAAGGTAGAAGAAAGCTCTACAACAATTCACTCCGAAAGTGCCGTTGTCAAATCAGATGCTATAATTAAACCATCAGATCCGTTCTCAAGCTTCCAAGTTGACAAGGATGGGGATAAATCTTCTCTTACAGGAGATGATAAGTCCAAGCCAATTGAAGTTAAGGATAACACAGTCCCTACTAAACTAGATGACAAACCAAAGTCACCTCTTGATTCAGTAAAACCCATTCTAAAGGAATACTCGGACGATGAAAGCGATGACAGCGATGAAAGCGATGACAGCGATGAAAGCGATGAAGAGTTTGGAATTCCCAAGCCTCAAGACAAGACTGTTGGTCAGCCAACTCCAATCGTAGCTCCCTTTACCGGTGTTGGAGAGAAGTCTCCACTGAAACAAGAACTTAAGCCCACTGTTTCAATTTCAAAGGTAGAAGAAAGCTCTACAACAATTCACTCCGAAAGTACCGTTGTCAAATCAGATGCTATAATTAAACCATCAGATCCGTTCTCAAGCTTCCAAGTTGACAAGGATGGGGATAAATCTTCTCTTACAGGAGATGATAAGTCTAAGCCAATTGAAGTTAAGGATGACACAGTCCCTACTAAACTAGATGACAAACCAAAGTCTCCTCTTGATTCAGTAAAACCCATTCTAAAGGAATACTCGGACGATGAAAGCGATGACAGCGATAAAAGCGATGAAGAGTTTGGAATTCCCAAGCCTCAAGACAAGACTGTTGGTCAGCCAACTCCAATCGTAGCTCCCTTTACCGGTGTTGGAGAGAAGTCTCCACTGAAACAAGAACTTAAGCCCACTGTTTCTATTTCAAAGGTAGAAGAAAGCTCTACAACAATTCACTCCGAAAGTGCCGTTGTCAAATCAGATGCTATAATTAAACCATCAGATCCGTTCTCAAGCTTCCAAGTTGACAAGGATGGGGATAAATCTTCTCTTACAGGAGATGATAAGTCCAAGCCAATTGAAGTTAAGGATGACACAGTCCCTACTAAACTAGATGACAAACCAAAGTCACCTCTTGATTCAGTAAAACCCATTCTAAAGGAATACTCGGACGATGAAAGCGATGACAGCGATGAAAGCGATGAAGAGTTTGGAATTCCCAAGTCTCAAGACAAGACTGTTGGTCAGCCAACTCCAATCGTAGCTCCCTTTACCGGTGTTGGAGAGAAGTCTCCACTGAAACAAGAACTTAAGCCCACTGTTTCTATTTCAAAGGTAGAAGAAAGCTCTACAACAATTCACTCCGAAAGTACCGTTGTCAAATCAGATGCTATAATTAAACCATCAGATCCATTCTCAAGCTTCCAAGTTGACAAGGATGGGGATAAATCTTCTCTTACAGGAGATGATAAGTCCAAGCCAATTGAAGTTAAGGATGACACAGTCCCTACTAAACTAGATGACAAACCAAAGTCACCTCTTGATTCAGTAAAACGCATTCTAAAAGAATACTCGGACGATGAAAGCGATGAAGAGTTTGGAATTCCCAAGCCTCAAGACAAGACTGTTGGTCAGCCAACTCCAATCGTAGCTCCCTTTACCGGTGTTGGAGAGAAGTCTCCACTAACACAAGAACTTAAGCCCACTGTTTCAATTTCAAAGGTAGAAGAAAGCTCTACAACAATTCACTCCGAAAGTACCGTTGTCAAATCAGATGCTATAATTAAACCATCAGATCCGTTCTCAAGCTTCCAAGTTGAAAAGGATGGGGATAAATCTTCTCTTACAGGAGATGATAAGTCCAAGCCAATTGAAGTTAAGGATGACACAGTCCCTACTAAACTAGATTGCAAACCAAAGTCACCTCTTGATTCAGTAAAACCCATTCTAAAGGAATACTCGGACGATGAAAGCGATGACAGCGATGAAAGCGATGAAGAGTTTGGAATTCCCAAGCCTCAAGACAAGACTGTTGGTCAGCCAACTCCAATCGTAGCTCCCTTTACCGGTGTTGGAGAGAAGTCTCCACTGAAACAAGAACTTAAGCCCACTGTTTCAATTTCAAAGGTAGAAGAAAGCTCTACAACAATTCACTCCGAAAGTGCCGTTGTCAAATCAGATGGTATAATTAAACCATCAGATCCGTTCTCAAGCTTCCAAGTTGACAAGGATGGGGATAAATCTTCTCTTACAGGAGATGATAAGTCCAAGCCAATTGAAGTTAAGGATGACACAGTCCCTACTAAACTAGATGACAAACCAAAGTCACCTCTTGATTCAGTAAAACCCATTCTAAAGGAATACTCGGACGATGAAAGCGATGACAGCGATGAAAGCGATGAAGAGTTTGGAATTCCCAAGTCTCAAGACAAGACTGTTGGTCAGCCAACTCCAATCGTAGCTCCCTTTACCGGTGTTGGAGAGAAGTCTCCACTGAAACAAGAACTTAAGCCCACTGTTTCTATTTCAAAGGTAGAAGAAAGCTCTACAACAATTCACTCCGAAAGTACCGTTGTCAAATCAGATGCTATAATTAAACCATCAGATCCATTCTCAAGCTTCCAAGTTGACAAGGATGGGGATAAATCTTCTCTTACAGGAGATGATAAGTCCAAGCCAATTGAAGTTAAGGATGACACAGTCCCTACTAAACTAGATTGCAAACCAAAGTCACCTCTTGATTCAGTAAAACCCATTCTAAAGGAATACTCGGACGATGAAAGCGATGAAGAGTTTGGAATTCCCAAGCCTCAAGACAAGACTGTTGGCCAGCCAACTCCAATCGTAGCTCCCTTTACCGGTGTTGGAGAGAAGTCTCCACTGAAACAAGAACTTAAGCCCACTGTTTCAATTTCAAAAGTAGAAGAGAGCTCTACAACAATTCACTCCGAAAGTACCGTTGTCAAATCAGATGCTATATTTAAACCATCAGATCCGTTCTCAAGCTTCCAAGTTGACAAGGATGGGGATAAATCTTCTCTTACAGGAAATGATAAGTCCAAGCCAATTGAAGTTAAGGATGACACAGTCCCTACTAAACTAGATGACAAACCAAAGTCACCTCTTGATTCAGTAAAACCCATTCCAAAGGAATACTCGGACGATGAAAGCGATGAAGAGTTTGGAATTCCCAAGCCCCAAGACAAGACTGTTGGCCAGCCCACTCCAATCGTAGCTCCCTTTACCGGTGTTGGAGAGAAGTCTCCACTGAAACAAGAACTTAAGCGCACTGTTTCAATTTCAAAGGTAGAAGAAAGCTCTACAACAATTCACTCCGAAAGTACCGTTGTCAAATCAGATGCTATAATTAAACCATCAGATCCGTTTTCAAGCTTCCAAGTTGACAAGGATGGGGATAAACCTTCTCTTACAGGAGATGATAAGTCCAAGCCAATTGAAGTTAAGGATGACACAGTCCCTACTAAACTAGATGACAAACCAAAGTCACCTCTTGAGAAAGTAAAACCCATTCTAAAGGAATACTCGGACGATGAAAGCGATGAAGAGTTTGGAATTCCCAAGCCTCAAGACAAGACTGTTGGCCAGCCAACTCCAATCGTAGCTCCCTTTACCGGTGTTGGAGAGAAGTCTCCACTGAAACAAGAACTTAAGCCCACTGTTTCAATTTCAAAAGTAGAAGAGAGCTCTACAACAATTCACTCCGAAAGTACCGTTGTCAAATCAGATGCTATATTTAAACCATCAGATCCGTTCTCAAGCTTCCAAGTTGACAAGGATGGGGATAAATCTTCTCTTACAGGAAATGATAAGTCCAAGCCAATTGAAGTTAAGGATGACACAGTCCCTACTAAACTAGATGACAAACCAAAGTCACCTCTTGATTCAGTAAAACCCATTCCAAAGGAATACTCGGACGATGAAAGCGATGAAGAGTTTGGAATTCCCAAGCCCCAAGACAAGACTGTTGGCCAGCCAACTCCAATCGTAGCTCCCTTTACCGGTGTTGGAGAGAAGTCTCCACTAACACAAGAACTTAAGCCCACTGTTTCAATTTCAAAGGTAGAAGAAAGCTCTACAACAATTCACTCCGAAAGTACCGTTGTCAAATCAGATGCTATAATTAAACCATCAGATCCGTTCTCAAGCTTCCAAATTGACAAGGATGGGGATAAATCTTCTCTTACAAGAGGTGATATGTCCAAGCCAATTGAAGTTAAGGATGACACAGTCCCTACTAAACTAGATGACAAACCAAAGTCACCTCTTGATTCAGTAAAACCCATTCCAAAGGAATACTCGGACGATGAAAGCGATGAAGAGTTTGGAATTCCCAAGTCCCAAGACAAGACTGTTGGCCAGCCAACTCCAATCGTAGCTCCCTTTACCGGTGTTGGAGAGAAGTCTCCACTGAAACAAGAACTTAAGCCCACTGTTTCAATTTCAAAGGTAGAAGAAAGCTCTACAACAATTCACTCCGAAAGTACCGTTGTCAAATCAGATGCTATAATTAAACCATCAGATCCGTTCTCAAGCTTCCAAGTTGACAAGGATGGGGATAAATCTTCTCTTACAGGAGATGATAAGTCCAAGCCAATTGAAGTTAAGGATGACACAGTCCCTACTAACCTAGATGACAAACCAAAGTCACCTCTTGATTCAGTAAAACCCATTCTAAAGGAATACTCGGACGATGAAAGCGATGAAGAGTTTGGAATTCCCAAGCCTCAAGACAGGACTGTTGGCCAGCCAACTCCAATCGTAGCTCCCTTTACCGGTGTTGGAGAGAAGTCTCCACTAACACAAGAACTTAAGCCCACTGTTTCAATTTCAAAGGTAGAAGAAAGCTCTACAACAATTCACTCCGAAAGTACCGTTGTCAAATCAGATGCTATAATTAAACCATCAGATCAGTTCTCAAGCTTCCAAGTTGACAAGGATGGGGATAAATCTTCTCTTACAGGAGATGATAAGTCCAAGCCAATTGAAGTTAAGGATGACAAAGTCCCTACTAAACTAGATGACAAACCAAAGTCACCTCTTGATTCAGTTAAACGCATTCAAAAGGCATACTCGGACGATGAAAGCGATGAAGAGTTTGGAATTCCCAAGCCTCAAGACAAGACTGTTGGCCAGCCAAGTCCAATCGTAGCTCCCTTTACCGGTGTTGGAGAGAAGTCTCCACTGAAACAAGAACTTAAGCCCACTGTTTCAATTTCAAAGGTAGAAGAAAGCTCTACAACAATTCACTCCGAAAGTGCCGTTGTCAAATCAGATGCTATAATTAAACCATCAGATCCGTTCTCAAGCTTCCAAGTTGACAAGGATGGGGATAAATCTTCTCTTACAGGAGATGATAAGTCCAAGCCAATTGAAGTTAAGGCTGACAAAGTCCCTACTAAACTAGATGACAAACCAAAGTCACCTCTTGATTCAGTTAAACGCATTCAAAAGGCATACTCGGACGATGAAAGCGATGAAGAGTTTGGAATTCCCAAGCCTCAAGACAAGACTGTTGGCCAGCCAACTCCAATCGTAGCTCCCTTTACCGGTGTTGGAGAGAAGTCTCCACTGAAACAAGAACTTAAGCCCCCTGTTTTAATTTCAAAGGTAGAAGAAAGCTCTACAACAATTCACTCCGAAAGTACCGTTGTCAAATCAGATGCTATAATTAAACCATCAGATCCGTTCTCAAGCTTCCAAGTTGACAAGGATGGGGATAAATCTTCTCTTACAGGAGATGATAAGTCCAAGCCAATTGAAGTTAAGGATGACACAGTCCCTACTAACCTAGATGACAAACCAAAGTCACCTCTTGATTCAGTAAAACCCATTCCAAAGGAATACTCGGACGATGAAAGCGATGAAGAGTTTGGAATTCCCAAGCCTCAAGACAAGACTGTTGGCCAGCCAACTCCAATCGTAGCTCCCTTTACCGGTGTTGGAGAGAAGTCTCCACTAACACAAGAACTTAAGCCCACTGTTTCAATTTCAAAGGTAGAAGAAAGCTCTACAACAATTCACTCCGAAAGTACCGTTGTCAAATCAGATGCTATAATTAAACCATCAGATCCGTTCTCAAGCTTCCAAGTTGACAAGGATGGGGATAAATCTTCTCTTACAGGAGATGATAAGTCCAAGCCAATTGAAGTTAAGGATGACACAGTCCCTACTAAACTAGATGACAAACCAAAGTCACCTCTTGATTCAGTAAAACCCATTCAAAGGGAATACTCGGACGATGAAAGCGATAAAGAGTTTGGAATTCCCAAGCCTCAAGACAAGACTGTTGGCCAGCCAACTCCAATCGTAGCTCCCTTTACCGGTGTTGGAGAGAAGTCTCCACTGAAACAAGAACTTAAGCCCACTGTTTCAATTTCAAAGGTAGAAGAAAGCTCTACAACAATTCACTCCGAAAGTACCGTTGTCAAATCAGATGCTATAATTAAACCATCAGATCCGTTCTCAAGCTTCCAAGTTGACAAGGATGGGGATAAATATTCTCTTACAGGAGATGATAAGTCCAAGACAATTGAAGTTAAGGATGACACAGTCCCTACTAAACTAGATGACAAACCAAAGTCACCTCTTGATTCAGTAAAACCCATTCTAAAGGAATACTCGGACGATGAAAGCGATGAAGAGTTTGGAATTCCCAAGCCTCAAGACAAGACTGTTGGTCAGCCAACTCCAATCGTAGCTCCCTTTACCGGTGTTGGAGAGAAGTCTCCTTTAACACAAGAACTTAAGCCCACTGTTTCTATTTCAAAGGTAGAAGAAAGCTCTACAACAATTCACTCCGAAAGTGCCGTTGTCAAATCAGATGCTATAATTAAAACATTAGATCCGTTCTTAAGCTTCCAAGTTGACAAGGATGGGGATAAATCTTCTCTTACAGGAGATGATAAGTCCAAGCCAATTGAAGTTAAGGATGACACAGTCCCTACTAAACTAGATGACAAACCAAAGTCACCTCTTGATTCAGTAAAACCCATTCAAAGGGAATACTCGGACGATGAAAGCGATAAAGAGTTTGGAATTCCCAAGCCTCAAGACAAGACTGTTGGTCAGCCAACTCCAATCGGAGCTCCTTGTACCGATGTTGAAGAGAAGTCTCCTCTGAAAGAAGAACTGAAGCCCACTGTTTCAATTTCAAAGGTAGAAGAAAGCTCAACAACAGTTCACTCGGAAAGCACAGTTTTCAAATCAGATACTATAATTAAACCATCAGATCCGTTCTCAAGCTTCCAAGTTGACAAGGATGGGGATAAATATTCTCTTATTGGAGATGATAAGTCCAAGCCAATTGAAGTTAAGGATGACAAGGTCCCTACTAAACTAGACGACACACAAAAGTCACCTCTTGATTCAGTAAAACCCATTCCAAAAGAATACTTGGACGATGAAAGCGATAAAGAGTTTGGAATTCCCAAGCCTCAGGACAAGACTGTTGGTCAGCCAACTCCATTCGTAGTTCCCTTTACCGGTGTTGTAGAGAAGTCTCCTCTGAAAGAATACTCAGGCGATAAAAGCGATGAAGAGTTTGGAATTCCCAAACCTCAAGACAAGACTGTTGGGCAGCAAACTTCATCTGTAGATCCATTCACCAGCGTTAGTACTAAGTCACTTCTGACAGAAGATAACAAACCTGATCCCCTTGAATCTAAAGATGACAAATGCCCTACTAAACTGGACGACAAACCAAAGTCAGCTCTTGGTTCAGTAAAGCCTTTTGGTCAGCAAACCCCATCCGTAGCTCCCTTCATCAGCCTTGGTGATAAATCCTCTTTTAAAGAAAAGGACAAGCCAAATCCCATTGAAGTAAAAGGTACAGATTTTGGTTCAGAAATGTCAATTCAAAAGGAATATTCGGACACGCCTTCTGATTTGTCTACCGCTTTACCGCCTTTTAGTTCAACTGATAATAATTTTAAAAGTCTTGAAACTGGTTCAGATAAAGATTTGAGTACGACTTCAAAAATAAGTTTACTTTCAAATTTTGAAGAAAATAGGTCAGTTCAACAGATTGTAGAAGATACTATTCGAGCTGGCGATGCTGAGGTTCAAAAAATTGTGGACGAAACACTTAAAAATGCTCAGCATTTTATAAACTTTGACAATATCAAAGATCAGATTTTGGACGAAGATGAGCGTTCAGTTGAACAAATAGTCGAAGAAACATTACAGCGTGCAAAGTTGAAGGCTGACGTTTCTAGGGAAGAAGAAAAAGTTCCAATAGTAACCGAAGAAGAAACAAAAGAAGTTCGTCCTATTGCATATTTTGTAAATTTGGACAATGAAGAGAAGTCGCGAAATAAACAAGTGGTTAAAAAAGAAAAAACAGTGACTAAAGTAGATACAGGGAAAACAGTTAAGGAAATAAGTACAAAAGCTACGGTTCAGAGTACCCTTAGTAAAAGACCAGTTGGAGTTAAGGTAAAGTCTAAAGCCGATTTAAAAGCCCCTCCTGTTTCGCAAACTAAAGCAAAGACTCAAGTTAGCAAGCAAACCAAAACTAAAAAATCACCAGCAACAGAAAAATCTAAAATTTCAACCAAATCCGAGTCAAGACGCTCCGTTACTAGTTCAACTTCAACCACCACAAGTTCGGCTTCCGCTACGAGCCGTGTAATAAGCGAACTGCATTTCGAGAGGTCTGCCAGCCCAGCGTCGAGTTCCATTTTCTACGAAAGCCATCCCCAAGCCGATAGCCGCTCCACAACACCCAGACCTAGGGTTAAGACTGACGTCACACGAATACCCTACAATGCTTCAGTTCGTTCTTTTAGTCCCCAGCCCAAGACAAACAAGTCAGAGAAAACAACCGTGAAACAAACAAAGACAACTGCCACTCGATCTACCAAAGAGCTTACAGTAAGGAGTTCAAAGAAGACTGAACGATTCGGTATCCAAGAACACGTGGAGACCAAGCGAAGTAAGACCCCGACACCGATTGCTGCCCACAGGTACATGCAGCCCACCCTGGCCCACAACATGCGATTCGGATTGAGTGGCGATGGAGAGAGTGGTCAGAGTGTCTCTCCGGCACCAGGACCCCTTAAGTCTCCCGCACCACCAAAATCGCCAGCTCCGGCCCTAACTAGAAGTACTCAACGAACACATTTAAAAACAAGTGCCTTGACAAAGTCCTCATCTCTGGAAACGAAACAAAAGAAGTCGGTCTCTAATAAGACCCCAACACAACCCCGTTCCTTGATCAAGAGAGGCTCGCAGAGTGATAGCAAAGAGTCCCTGAAGAGCACAGACCGCCTATACAAACGACAGACATCTAAAGAAAATAAACTATCAAACGTGATAGGTTCCAAGAGCCAAGCAACCAAAAGCATGAAGACACAATCAGCTACTGCAGCAAAGACACCTGCATACAGAACTTCCATAGAATCCGACAACAAGCTTCAGAAGAAGACCACAGCCACTATACAGCGCACCAAAGTTCCGATTAGCGTGTCTTCCAGTGCAAGGCCTGCAGCTAAGCTAAGCAAGAGTGATGACGCCGAAAAGAAACCTCAGATAGACAATAAGAAGACAGTTAGGCGAGTGGCATCCAAGACAAGCGAATTATCTAGCACCTCCGCAAGCAAATCCGTGCCGAGCTCAATGGAGCCTAAGATGCAGAAGAAGATGAAGGACACAATGAACGAGTCCAATTCAAATTCGGGCAGTGGAAGCACCAGTGCCAGCGGCTCCTCGAACAGCACGCGCCGCAGCGTGAAATCCGTTAGCACCGTCAGCCGTAAGACGGACAAGGACCTAACCAACATCCGGCGGGCAGCGGGAGCTGTCGTGTCGACATCAACAGTGCGGGCGCATCGGGAACCGACGGCCACCACCGGCGCTGTTAGCACCGTGCTCGTTGATGACGACTGTGAGGTGATAACCATACGATCCATTAAATCAAGCGATAGTACAAAAAGTTCTACCTCATCATCCTCCGGTAGCGGCAGCAACAGTCGCAAGGTGCTAACCAGCGAGGTATTCACTAAAACCTTCGGCCCAGACAGACCGCTCGAGGTGGTCTACCGCCAGCCCGAGTTCGATGTAGAACACCACACCATCATGTCAGTCCGTCCGCCTTCCAACAACAGCGGTGAGCAGCAGCGATGCATTAACGAGTTCGATGTCAGCTTCATCGATACCACAGACTCCAGCCTCTCGGACTCAGTTGCCCTGCCCATGTTCGGCACTAGTGATCCGGAGCGCTTGCTGGCCGCCAGCCCCGGATCACCAAAGCCGACCCGGAGTCCCTTGGCCCTCATCGAAGAGACACTGCGGCGCCAGCAACAGCACCACCATCATCATCAACATCACCACAGTAGTATTCTCGTGGCCGGTGCTGCTGCCCTTGACCCGTCTCTATCAATACAGGGAGCTTTAGCTGAGAGTCAACGGGAGGCGGCGGTGACTATGGTGACTGCGGAGGTGGAGGTTGAGAAGAGCACTACTTTAAAAGGTAAATATGGTAGAAATAATTAAGATATGTATACGTATGTTAGGTATACAGCACATTGATAATTAAGATTAGCTTAGCTACGATACCCATCATAATTAGGGCATAGTAAACGAGCGCAACTTTTCTAATTGATATGCTTATATGTATGAACTGCTTTTATTTAACACATTTTTAACTTATTCTCCACAAATAGCAAACAAAAATAACTAAATCCGTCAAACCCAAGCCATAATATATACTACACTACTACAAAAACCCACCAAGCTAAGTACCAAAAATGTCCAAGAAACTCCCAACTATATCCGTAACTGCCGATAAGCGTTCTACGCATTCCGATTTATCATCGTCCTCATCGTCATCCCACGACACAGATAGCAATGACATGGACTACGGGCGCGATGGCGCCGGGGGCGTGACCGACGTTGAAGATTTCGACAGCCAGGCAGAGGCTCTGAAGCCAGGCTCGCGGCGAGGCTCTGCCTCCAAGTCGACCCTGAAGCCCAAATTCCAACCGAAAACTAATACCGGCGAACCCGACGTCACTGATGTGGAGGATTACGACACAGAATCGGAAGAGGATGAGAAGAGCACTGCATATCCAGAACTAAAAATGTCCCTTCGCGAGTTCCTCCAGCAGGGCCTGCAGAACCAAGAAGCCGTTGATAATGATGCCAAAGAGAGCTGCGAGATAAAAGCCGGTGACTTCTTGCAAGCACAAAACCTAAATGGCATGGCCGATTATCTAACTGATTGCGAGGACTATGATACCGACTCTGAAGTAGGATTCGGCTGCGAGAAATCCGTGTGCGTGGATCTGGATCAGGCGATGGGCGATCAGGGACGAGTCGCCATTGCCGACGGCGAGAAGAACCAAGACGATTCCGACCAGTATGAGGATGTGTCCGTGATTAGTGACATTAGCGACCTGGCCTCTGCCATGTCCGATTGCACAGGCATCGGAGTGCGCGGTGTGTCTGAAGACGAGGTTCTAGAGGTATCCGATAGTGGTCGCGAAGAGGTCTGCCAAATTGCCTGCTCGGGGACTGAGTCAGAGTCGGAGGGCGCGGCAGCCTGGAGTCGAAGTGCAAGTGAGACTAGTTTTCCACCCATTGATGTGGCTTTTGTGAGTGCCAGCGGACAACCTCGGCGGAATTCCAAGTCCAGTATGCCCATGCCCGGACAGAAGCATTTTTTACTCGCGGCAGCAAAAAACGAGGAGGTCTTGACTGATGTCGAAGGCATCGATGATTCTGCAGCAGAAGATAGCTTTGACAACGAGGAGGAAGATGAGCAACCCATACCCCGAGCCATCATTTTGGCCTCTGGCGATGACGGCACCTGTCTGACCGACGTGGAGGACATGTTCTGTGAGGACACTTCGTTGGCCAGCACAGTTCCTGAAGCCCGTTCCGTATCCCACGAAGTGCTGCCGCTGCCACACCGCGAGGTGGTGGAACTGAAGGAGGACAAGTACGGCGATACCATTACCAATGTGATGCCCATGGACTGCAACTATGAGTTTGGGATTTACAATCATCTGAAGGACACCATTCACACCGATTCGGAGGACTACTCGTGTGCCGATGACTGGAGCCTCCAGCACTCGATCGCTGAATATTCTGCAGCAGGAGGGTCCCATCTAATCGAAAATGAGGTAATCGTATCCAATGAACTCTTGAAGCAGCAACAAAACAAGCGCCTGGAAGTGCAGAGCAACGCAGAGTCCGTCACAGATGTGGAGGAGATCTTTGTGGCCGGTACAAATAGGCGTAAAAAGTTGAAGACCCGTACCCTCAGCAAAGGCAAGAACAAACTGCTGGACGTCGTCAAAGGCAAAGAGGATGGAGTGACAGATGTGGAAGACATGGACCTGAGTGAATGCGGTCTACCACCGGGAGTGAAACGGGTGGAGCAGCTTAAGCTACAGGCCAAGGGATCGAATGCAGACAAGGTAACTGACGCCGAGGACGTATCCACCGACGATGTGTCCGACATATCTGACGCCTCCGATATCCCACCGCCATCAACGGTTGACAAGTCGGGAAGCAAGTCAAAACTACAGCCGCTCCAGTTGCGACTGCTTAAGGATGATATTGTCAATCAGCAGCTCACAGACGTGGAGGATGTTCAGCTACCGTCGGAGGCGGAGGACGCACTGGAACCACCGGCCATTCCAGTGGCCAATAGCAATAGTAAGGAACTCAACGATATGTTGAACGAGAGCTACACGGTGGTACATGAGAGGACTGGTCGCAGCTTCAACAGCGAGGCCGAGAAGCTGCATATAAAGGGCGTAATCCGAGATGCCCATACCGACGTTGAGTATGTTGAGTCCGACGAGTCAGCCGCTAGGGGTGGCAACTAGCCTGCCCCCTTTCCGTGTCCTCAACCGAACCGATCCGATCCGACTCGGTCGCAAGCTGTTGCCAAAAGAAATCTCAACAATAGTTCATAAGTGTTCATAGATACGAAAATCCCAACACACACACTAAAGCATTTTGTAAGTAAAGCCAACAATTACCAAAACATTTTCGTTCAAGTTCTTGCCACAATCAAAAAGCAGCAAAAAGCCTTAAATCTACTTGCATCGATTCCATAAGTCTAATCCCCGTGCCAGTGCCATACTAACAGATTTCTAACCGTCACCTAGGCTTCGTTCTACTAACATTCACACTCTATTGTTGATCCTAACAGAATGGTTATTTGAAAATCTCATTTTGTTTGTCCTTTGTTCGATTGTCTGTAAATCATTCATTATCATTTCGTTTGTAGAGTATACTAATTTAGCCCTAGGTCACTTTTGTGTTCTTT
The DNA here is from genome assembly GCA_035046265.1 of Drosophila bunnanda. Taxonomy (NCBI): domain Eukaryota; kingdom Metazoa; phylum Arthropoda; class Insecta; order Diptera; family Drosophilidae; genus Drosophila; species Drosophila bunnanda. The sequence continues at coordinate 16,299,478 of JAWNOB010000075.1, forward strand.
TCTTACATGCGTAGAAGGTCTCTAATCTTTGGCTTGTTTATTGCAGAAAACCTTCAGGAAAAAAAAGTTGACCTATCCACTCTGGATACCGTAAAGATCTCAAAAGAAATTGGTAAGTCCCCGACGAAACTCACAGCTTATAAAAGTCAGCTTTTCATAGTGCTCGTAACTCATAATGCTTCATATTAGTGTGCCAAATTAATGTGTATATCGTATTAGTTCTGAAATGCAATTAAAGCTCATCGTGAAATTAATTTTAAGCTGCTTTAATTTTTAAATAAACTCAGCTCAATATGCCAGAGAACTCGCTCACATCACCTACCAATCTCACCGCCACCAGCCATCACACATTATTTGCACATTCTTCTCGCCTCTCGTTCTCATCGCTCTTTCTTCATGATTTCCAAGCTTGACCTGCTCTTCACTCTCTGTTTCTATCTGTCCAATTTCTATCTACCATTGAACTGTGCAATTGTCTTCCAGGTGATGTTAAAGTTGGTGGTGGTGATGATGATGATGATGGCGATGGCGAAGATCTTGTGGCGCGCATTCGCGAGGAAGCCAATATCCTGGTGGATCGCGTGCTCGAAGAGAGTGTCGAGATCATCGAGAGCCATGACCACCAGGCCAATGGCCACGAGATCGTTAAACTGGACTATAACTCAGAAAGTGAGAATTATGCCATCACATGCGATGACATTGGCGGCGTCGATGTCATCAAATCGCCCACCATTGAGTCCATGTCGGGCAAGTCGTTCGACGACAATATGAGCTTCACCGACGAGCACATACATTTACCCTTGCATGCCCAGAACACGACCACCACCACGACAACGACAGTAACCACTCAATTCCAACAGCAGCAGTCCCAGGCCATTTCCCAGGCGATTCCCCAGACTGCTGCCACAAGCTCATCGGCGGCAAAAGGTAACATACCATACCATAGAGTCAAGCTTCGAGGTAGTCCTACGATAGCTTAGCAGTTAGGATCGTATCCGGCAAATAGTATTCCATAGTGCGTTGTCCGTTGGCTATAATCACACTCCTGTATCGTTTGCTTGTTTGCTCCCATTCCCCTGTCATGCTCCATTCAGAACCCGTTCCTGTACCCGAATCTGTAGCCGTACCCTCTCCCGAACCAGTAGTGTCTAATCGAGATCAGGCCGAAGACATGAGCGAGACTCGGGCGAGGCGCATCGAGCGTAAGATCGAGAAGCTATCAACAGACATGGACGACGTGAGCGCCAAATTCGATGAGGCGTTCGAGGCAGCGGTGCCTGAGGACGAGATAAGTGCCCTGCAGGGTGACTTCTCCAAGCTCAGCTGGGATGACAGCGTGTCACCCACAACCAACACAATGGCCGACATGGCCCAGAACCAGATAACGCCCGATAACGATATTCAAGATCTCATCGCAGGTACCTGATAAGCAAAAGCGAAGCTCCTAAATTTAAGCTATAATTTCATATTCCTTTGCCCATTACGATGCCGTCGATAGAGCATAAAGACTCACTCTAAACTTATGTGCAGTGTTCAGTTTGGCTTACATTATCCCCAGATGGCGGCCAACAAAGACTTTTCGTTCAAGTTGAGCTCTAATTGCATTTAAACTTATTAATTCCGTTTGTATTCATATTTACTCATATAAAATATGCATGCCATCCTCTATCTACCTACCTTACAATATCTCTATTAAAGTATCTTTCCAATGCTAACCATGTACTCGAATGCATCTGTCGTCACCTATACTATACCTTTACTGTTTTCTGTTATTGTTTCCGTTTAAGTTTTCGTTTCCTGTCTCTATCCTATAACCGTATGATTGTGTTTACTCTTCCTCATCTTCTGTTCTCGACTTTCACAACACTTTTAAAATTGCTTTCGTTTTCACACCTATTGTTTTGTAGAAACAGGCGGCGATTTACCGATCTCAAGTGAAACCGAAACCACTCCCGTACCACCGTCGGCTGCTGTGGCCAGCTCCACAGCGAAAAAGACAGAAACTGAAAGCAAAACCGAAACTGAGCCGGCGGTAGAAACCAATACATTCACTACCACCAGCCTCGACACACCCACACCAAAACCACGAGTACTCAAAGCAAGCTCCCCACTCTCCGAAGGCACCGATAGCACAACCATCCCTGGCCCAGTGTCCAGACCCGAAATACCGATCGATATTAGTTTTGATGCCGCACCGGTTCCAAAGCCACGTGCTCCTATCAAACACACGGAGCCGTTCGAGAACTTGGCTGCTCTAGCTGAGCAGTCCGACAGTATTAGTCTGCGGAGCTTTGACTTCACCGAGGAGCTGTCCAAGACGGATGAACCGTCCACAGAGCTCTCCATCCGCTCTCAGCTGCGTGACATTGTCACAACGACCGCTACGACCACTGCCTCCGAGGATCACACCGAAAGCTTCGAGCCGACGAGTGAGATTTCAGTTGATGATGCTGACACCGAAAAATCGGAGGGCGCCGAGAAAACCACTAGCTTTTACATTGGGGAGTCCAGTCGAAATGTTATCATCAAGACGTCGACAAGGTCGGCAAGTATAACACCCCAAGAAGAAGAGGCCGCCACGGATATTGGCATCGATGCGAAGGATATTTCGTTAATGAAGGAAGTATCCGTGGACTCGGACGAGGCCAATGACGTTTTCAAGGAATATGTGACAATGAAGGCCGATGATGCTGCAGCACTGAACAGCAAGATCGAGAGGCAGGGCTCGGAGACTAGAAATGATCTGCTGGAGTTCGAAAATGCCGATAAGGACAAGGCTGGTGAACCTAAGCTCTCCAAGGTAACCACCGAGGAGAGTTTGACCACATCCACCGGATCCAGTGGTCGAGCCATTCTAGAGGTTGCCCCATCAAGCAGTGAGGATCCAGATGAGTCCAGTAAGGAAATCCCAGAGATTGTAAATACCATCTCAGAGAAAGTCGCATCCACTGATCGTTTTGAATTGCCCTTGGAAAAAAGTGAGTGGGAAACGTCGGAGAAGGAAATACCCACTGAGGGTAAGCCAAAAGTGGTTCACTCACCTCAGCAGCCATTGGCCAGCAGCGTAAAGGGTGTTATCGATGAGTCCTTAGTAGGGGAAACTCTTGCCGAAGTGCAAGAATCTCAGGAATGTGCTCAAATGGAACCAATGAGCATGGTTGATAAACGAGAGCCAATTGAGAAACTACCAGCGGAGTTTAGGCTCAGTGAGCCCACTGCGGAGACCGACGATATATCATCTTTCATAGGTATTCCCGATGCGAGCATGCACACTTCGACCTTGGAGAGCACACTGCCTCCGGAAGGCCTTTTTGACACCACTATCAAGGAGACCCTAAACAAGCAGGCGGCGATGGCTCACTATGCTCAGGATGTGTTTGGAAGAGCAGAGAGGCGGGACGATCATGGTTCTCTTGGGTTTATCTCAACAGGAACGGCCGAAGAGTTGAGCTCCATGGAAGAGCACATGGCCAAGGAGGAGCAAGCCTCGTTAGGTTTCATCTCAACAGAGACCGCCGAAGACTTTAGCTCAATGGAAGATTACTATACGGAGAAACTGGCCTCCGCGAGCTTGGTTGCAGAGGAAATGGCTGCAGATAAATCAATAACCACCAGCACTTTGGAGGAGCTCACTTCGGATCAGTCTATTAAGCCAGTCGATGTGGTGGTTCACCGTTTAAAGACCGAATCATCGCCGGATTCTATAAACCGCTGGTCTATCCCCGATGTGGACAATTCCAGCTCTAGCGAGAGCTTCCACAAAAGCTTCGACAAGACACAAAGTCGGCCACTGTCCTCTGACATGGATAACCTTTTAACTGCTACCGGAACCGGCACAGGCACTTCTAGCGATTACCAGACCGCTCGCGAATTCACCTCGACATACCGCACCGATGGCACAGAATACGTTAGTGCTGTCAGCACCCTAGGCAGCAGTAGCTTGGATTCCCAGTCCGAAACATCGGCCAACTTGGCCAGCATTGATGTCTCCGAGCTATCGGAGACTTTGGTGGCCTCCTCTGCGGAGGTTGATGTCTTCGAGGCCGAAGAGATGTCACGACTGCGGGATCTACGTGCCGACGACGAGGACAGTGATGAGAGCCTGGACTTGCCGGGAGCCGCTTATCCAACTCCCGAACAGCAAAGCCTTATGAAGCGCTCCCAGGAGATGATTTTCAAGCCAAAAGCAGAGGTGGAGGAACATCAGCCATCTGTGGAGGCAGTGAAAATAGAGGAATATCCCAAGCCGAAGGAGGCGGAACGTACCTGGGGCCTGGCATACCCCTTGGAGGACAACAAGGCCGACAGCCCTAAAGATAGCGAAAAGGGCGAGGACATCCTGTTGTACCACGGTGACCCGCGTCGATCCATTGACGAGTCCAAGTTAGCCTCCAGCTTAGACGAGGGCAGCATCCTTTCGGTGAGCATGTCGAGCACATCCAACATTGACACCGTTGTGGAGAACTTTGATGATATAATTGGATCGGCGGGATCCTCCTCGCTGACCGGCATCGAAGGCTTCCAGTACAGACATGATGAGCCAATACCATCTGCCTCTGTGCCAGAGGACGCGACATTCATGCTGGAGATGGAAAGCAAGGAGCATTCGCCGCAGGACTCCAATGCCAGTACCCCACCAGGCGGAGAATCAAAGCGGCGTGGCCATAAGCGCAACGAGAGTATTTCCGGTGACGCCTTGAAGAACCTGGACAAGGAGGTGGCCCTCCTAGGAGAGGGAAAGGAATCGGAGAGCGAGTCGGATACGGATCCTTACGAATCAGAATATGCCCGGCAATTCCGCTCTCCCAAGGAGCGTAAAAATAAGAAGAAAAAGCAGGCGGCAGCCGAAATGGATCACAGTGCGGAGCTGGAGAAGCGTCCGTTCACTCCCTCTCAGCTGGTGGCTGAGGTAATTGTCGAGGATGACACAGAGGAGCAGGAGGCGGAAGCTGCCATGATTGAAGAGCGCCGCCCCTCGCAGAACATGCAGGATTACTCAAATATTCCCGACATAATGGTCACGGAGGACATCAAGTCGCCCATTCTGGAGGAGGAGGCCGATGAATTTCCCGAAAAGACCCCCCTGTACAAGGTGCGCACCGAGGAGGAGCTGCACAAGGCCAGCGACACCTCCGTCTATCAAAAGGAGAAGGCCGAAGAGAAGGAACAGGATTTCCAGCGACGCGTGCAGGAACAATACCGGCAGAAGCTCGAGGAGCTGAAGCGTGCCGAGGTCGGGGCAGAGTACGATGATCGCAGAGCTCCTGACTCGCCGGACTCCTTTGAAATGGTCGAACAACCCGATATTTCGGACGAGTTTGTGATCATTGAAGAGGTGGCCAAGGAGGCCAATGAAGTGGATCTCGGCGGAAAGAGCATAAAAATAAAGCCAACCAAGTATGAGCAAAAGCACGACGAGGACGTCGAAAAGATCATCATCAAGTCCGCCCCGGCGGATCCCAAGCTCGGCTCACAGCTCTACAAGGACGATCTGAATTTCGAGTTTGAAGAGAGCCCGCCAACGGCAGCCAGCAGCAGCAGCGAGCAGCATGAAGAGAGTGATTCCAGTGACACTGCTGCCGCCAACAAGCGCTGGGTAGAGATGCAGCTGACGGATAATCAGCTGCGCTATCCTTACGACCTGGCTGGCGCCGTGCTGGAGGACATCAAGGAGGAAGACGGCGAGTTTGAGGTGGGCAGCAGTCGCATCAGCAGCTTCAAGGACTCTTTCTCGAGCACACCCGAGTATGATATGGCAGCGCGTCGCTATCACTCCCGCGGCGAACACGATGACGTGTCCATGAGTAGTCTGCAGGAGTTTGAATCGCTAGAGCAGGCCATTTCTCTGGAGAACCGCAACCGGACCCACCAGGGCTCCACGGACTCCAGCAACGGCAGCTTCACCCGCCGCTACGTGGTGCGCCACAGTGGCAGTGGCACGGCCCCGGGTGATGATGTGTCCGTTTCCAGTTTAAAGGATTTCGAGGGTCTGGAGAACGCCTGCATCGAAGCCCATTTGATTGAGACTAAGGCCAGGGAGGAAGCGGCCTTGCTATCGCGCTCAGATGAATCTAACAAATCGAATGGCAGCGACAAAGGAGCCGCCGGCGGCAATGTTGTGGTGACCAAGGTGACCCGCACAGTAACCCGCACCGAAGTGGTTCCCTCCAGTCAGGCGGAGAACATCGAAGCCCTTCTCAAGCAGAAGCTGGAGCGGGAGGAATTAAAGCTGGGATCTGCTTCAGTGAAACTCACAGACATAAGCAGCACGGATCTGGAGCCCAAGTCAAAGATTGACAGTCAGGACTCTGAGAAGGATAGCATCGACAGCATGGAGATCAGTAAGAGCCACGACATGATGACCAGTAGCATAGAGAGCTTCGACATCTCCAAGGACGCCACTACGCGATCCGACATCGACTCTCTGGAGATCGACAAGCGGCATTCGCGGCAGGAGAGCATAGAGTCCTTCGGGGACGAGCAACTGGACCTAATGACCAAGTTCGTCAGCGGTGGCGGCGGAGTGACCTTGGGCGATGGTCTGACCACCACCACGACAACAACGACCACCAGCACGGATGCCGATGGGCATGAGCACACAGTAACGCGGGTGATAACCACCACGACGTCGGTGGGCGGTGGAATTCAAGAGCTGCCGCTGGATGAGACCGGAATGTCAAAGGATGTGTCGGTGGACTCGCTAAACCTGTGCGTGGAGCAAACAACCAGCTCGGCTGGAACCACGGCCACGTATCAGACCAGCGCCGGCAACTCGCAGATGTCTGGAAGCGTGACCAGCTGTGCCTCGAGCACGCTCATGGAGGATTCGTTCCCTGGTGTGGGTGGCATGTCGTCGTCACAAATGTCGGCCAGTTTCTGGTCGCACGATGAGTCCACGGTGGTCGAGGATGAGGGCCACGACCCCGCCGCCAAGAAGCAGCAGCAGGGCCATTAGACGCCGGATGCCAGGGAGGGAGAAGAAATGGGAGAGTCCCGCGAAATCCTATATGAAAATGGGGCTTGAACGGTGGCATAGAAAATTCGGCTAGGTAAGCATCCCACACGGCAAGGCTGCGCGGCTTTTCGTTTTACTTTTGTTTTGTGTCTTTACTTGGCCTTCGACTAGAAGCAGAGCTCAACTTTGACAGAGAAAAGTAATACCCGCCGCCCCCACCTCGACCCAATTAGCCATCTAAACGACATTCTTCCCACTCTTCTGTTTTTTTCAGACAAGGCGCTATTCTAGACGCAACATCACTGGCCTTTACGACGGAATCTCTGGATGGGAAACGCAAACTTCACCGGCTCTGAACATCACCGATTTCAAATCGAACAGCGAAAGGGATTAATTAATTAGCAAATTTGACATTTTCCATCAACACATTTTTAACGATACTGAAGTGCATAAACAACTTACACGAGTTTTTAAAGGGAAATATATATATTTTATATATTTATAAAAACTATAAAACGGCAAACATGAATACGAATATGAATATGGCAAGCTTAGCCGTTCAACGCATTTTCTTATTGGCTTTAATGTTTGAAAATTTCGTAAAATGAAGAAAGAAACAAAAACATATACGTTTTGTGCTAGAGCGTTGTAATGGAATACACCTTTGCTTTTCATTTGATGTAGTTATTATATATGTACATGTACGAAGGATACTTATTATTAAATAAATCGCTTATTATTGTAGTTTAATTTAAGCAATTATACAAGTGCATGTGGACAAGGGGACGTAATGAAATAGAAGAAGCCTGGAAAGTGAAATGCTTTTAAAGTCTCATTTTTTTACAAGAACCAAGCAAATTTTATACGCTTGCATATTTTAACAGTGAAATATACATAAATATACAATCCGAAGAGTAATGCATAGATCAAATTTAAACCGATATACAGACAAAATATTAAATTTACTCACATAGAACAGCCAGCCATCAAGTGTATCGCTAATTTTCGTAATGCACATCTTGCATGAACGAGTGTTCGTCAGAAACCTTCTTCTTGAAAGGATTTAAGCGTTTAGCATCACCTCTGTAATGGTATATGAATAAAATAATATTTGTGTTAAAAACATACAACAAATAAATAATAACATTATTGTATTGTAAACCACACGCGTATGAATAACCAAATAAAATGCTTAATAAAAGTCTGTGTGTTTCTCTTTCTCTAACCACAACATTATATTTTTGGATTATTCTAGCAATTTCAGTCTTAAATTGGTAAACTATTTACAATATTTTTTTAATTGGACGCTTTTCCTATTTCAGGTAAAAATATTGGTGGTAATGCCAAATAAGTTGGACAGTTACAGTTTTACATTCACAGTTTGCCATTTTTCTCTACATATAATGAAGTTTTTATGGCAACTATATGATATAGTCGTCCGATTTTCACAAAATTAAATTCAAAATTTTAGAATGATTCAAAATGGCTATATCTCAAATTTGATGAAAATCGGTTGAAAACTGGAAAAGTTATAATTTTTAATAAGAATTTTCCGATCGTTCCTATGGCAGCTATATGATATAGTCGTCCGATTTTTACAAAATTAAATTCAAAATTTTAGAATAATAAAAAATGGCTAAATCTTAAATTTGATGAAAATCGGTTGAAAACTGGAAAAGTTATACTTTTTTTTAACAATTTTCCTATCGTTCCTATGGCAGCTATATGACATAGTCGTCTGATCCGGCCCGATCCGACATACATATGTAAGAGTAAGACTGACTGACTGCAAGGGTATAACAAATTCGGGCATCAAAAGAAGCAAAATAAATTTTAAATTACAGTTAGCATTTTTGTAAAATAAATTATCTTTAAAAAACTTAAGGATAGTTTGCTATATTAATTTATGAAGAAACTTTACAAAATAAAAATATTTATAAATCTTTAACAATGGGTAAGTTGTTAAAGTATAAGTAAAATAAAGTCAAATTTTAATGTCCTTGCAAGGTACTATTATAATTTTGCTCATATATTTTCTACGCAATGAAAGAGTTATTTATGACATTAAAATGTATAAATATATTCGTGACCATCCAAATATAGCCATTTTGGGAAGAAAACAATGTTACTAAATTTTTGTTAAAATTTTAAAGCTGTTTTAAATCAAAAGCATTCAATATAAAAATTAAATTAATTTTTCACTCACCAACTTTCTCAGTTGAATTTCTTTTTCATTCAACGTCTTTTTTTTGTTAAATTAAATTACATTTGCGCGCTTCTAGTTTTTAACACTCGCGAGATTTGAGATCTTTTTTCTTCCTTTCCATTTTTTTAACTCACAAAATTAACAACATTTCATGTATTAAAAATTAAAACAAACAAAAACAAAACAAAAAGGAGAATAAAACACATACATTTTGTATTACTTTCTCTTTGATTATACACACAATTTAAGCACTGATAATATAATTAAAATTATTTTTTCATCATTTTATTTATTTATTTATATATTTATATTTATTTATATATATATTTATTTTTATTTATTTATATATATTTTTCTTTTTATTTATTTATTGAATTTGCAGAGATTACTTGCCATCCCAAACAACACAATTTTGGCATATCAATTAATTGAACACTGAAAAAAATAATAAAAAAAATATATATATTTGCTCTGCAATGCAATGCAAATAATAAAACACCAAAAAAAAATATTTAAAAAAAAAATAAGAAGAAGTGGGAGAAATAATTACACACACACAAAAAACACACCAATGCTCTCTGGAATATTTAAAAGGCACTACACCTTTTATAATCGCTTTATTTGCATTTATTTATTTATATTTACTTTTATTTATTCTTTTTAAAGGCTACTTGCCAAGCCAAAAAGCACTATTAACACAATTAAACACTTAAAAAAAATAAACAAAATTATTATTTACTTCTTCGTTGACAACACATATGGAAAGGAATGTAAAGATCTGTAAAATTACGCACACGAACAACAACCGAAGCTTACGCGTCTAATTAACATCGCACTTTTATATTCGCTTGGTTTTACACGCACTTTAAGCACTTGTGTTTACAGTCATAGCTTTTAAAACCGTTCATTTGAAACACAGCAAGAATAGCTTTCGCAATGTTTTTGTTTCCTTTCTCAGAGAGGGTGAGAGAGGGAGAGGCCTCGTGCCATGCACACACATACGGCTATGCTCCAACTCCAACTCACACATACATTCGTAATGGCGGCTGCTGCAGCGCTGCATTGCCCGCGGGAGTCTCAGTTTTTGTTGTTGTTGTTGGAGTTTTAGGGGCTTTAATTCCATATTCACTTGTTAACTGATTTAATCAGATCTTCGTTTTTAGTCAATCCACCTACATACACACATGTGTACATAGCTATTTATTAAGTTAACTTTGGCACTTGCACAATTTCAGTTTTTCCTTATTGCGTTTCCCGCGTTTTTGGCTCCATTTGGAGGGAAAAGCAGCGCACTTTTCACATTTACTTTAAGTCTTTAAATTCCACTTGTTCGGTGATTGTTTCATTGTTCCCGCATAAAGCGTAGTTAGTTTTAATGATTTCATACTTTGGTTGCTATTATTAAACGTTTTTTTCGCACTAAAAACGATTTTTCACAGCAGCAGCACTGCCGCCTCCAACTTTTCACTTGCAAATGATCTTCCCCTCTTTACTTCTTATTCGCACGCTCTCTCGCCGCTGAAAATCCTTCCTGGCAATGCCGACTCGTAGGCGAAGAGAGAAGTGAAAGAAAAGAAGAGCGTGGTCGCAAAAGTGAAAAATGACGCCGTGCTGCTGCTGCTGCTGAAAAAAACGTTTATCGTCGGTAAAAACGTTTAATAATACCTAAAATGCAATTAAATCAATACTACTAACTACGTTTTATGTGTGAACACTCGAGGTATAATGGATAACACACCTTTTACAACATTAAACTGAAAAGTATGTGCTGTGCCTCCTGCCAATTGTTATTGTGGCCGCGACAAAATGGAGTTGTGCAAATACCGAGGTGTAAAAATGTTAAATCATAATTAATAACTATGCCGCAATAAAACAAGACATTTTCCAATGATTTCGCAAATTAAAATCGAATTAAATCAATTAAAACTGCAATAAGAATACCTGACACACCCACGGTCAATGCTAGGCAGCCGCCAACAAGTGTGTTCCAATAAGCATTCGTCAAGCCGCTCTTCGGTGCCAAATCGCAAATACCGTACAACTTCTGCTCGCGAGAGCGCGTGCGAAGGAAAGAATAAAGAGGGGGAAGATCATTTGCAAAAGTGAAAAGTTGCAGGTGGCCGTGCTGCTGCTGCGAAAAAACGTTTTTAGTGCGAAAAAAACGTTTAATAATAGCAACCAAACTATTAAATCAATAAAACTAACTGCGCTCTATGCGGGAACAATGAAATTATCACCAAACAAGTGGAATTTAAAGACTTTAAGTAAATGTGAAAAGTGCGCTGCTTTTCCCTCCAAATGGAGCCAAAAACGCGGGAAACGGAATAAGGAAAAACTGAAATTGTGCAAGTGCCAAAGTTAACTTAATAAATAGCTATGTACACATGTGTGTTGTAGGTGGATTGACTAAAAACGAAGATCTGATTAAATCAGTTAATAAGTGTATATAGATTTGAGCCACTAAAACTCCAACAACAACAAAAACTGAGACTCCCGTGGGCAATGCAGCGCTGCAGCAGCCGCCATTACGAATGTGTGTGTGAGTTGGAGTTGGAGCATAGCCGTATGTGTGTGCATGGCACGAGGCCTCTCTCTCTCTCCCACCCTCTCTGAGAAAGGAAACAAAAACATTGAGAAAGCTATTCATGCGGGGTTTCAAATGAATGGTTTTAAAAGCTATGACTGTAAACACAAGTGCTTAAAGTGCGTGTAAAACCAAGCGAATATAAAAGTGCGATGTTAATTAGACGCGTAAGCTTTGGTTGTTGTTCGTGTGCGTAATTTTACAGATCTTTACATTCCTTTCCATATGTTGTTGCCTACGCAGAAGTAAATATCTAATTTTGTTTATTTTTTTTAAGTGTTTAATTGTGATAATAGTGATTGGCAAGTAGCCTATAAAAAAATAAATAAAAGTAAATATAAATAAATAAATGTAAATAAAGCAAATATAAAAGGTGTAATGCCTTTTAAAAATGCCAGAGAGCATTGGTGTGTTGTTTGTGTGTGTAATTTTTTTTAAATATTTTTTTTAAGTGTTTTATTATTTGCATTGCATTGCAGAGCAAGTAAATATTTTTTTATTATTTTTTTTCAGTGTTCAATTAATTGATATAAATTGATAAAAAGGTAATAAATAAATAAATAATATGAAAAAATAATATATAAATAAATAAATGTGTTTAAAGTGCGCGTGTAATCAAAGCGAAAATAAAAATAATGGATGTGCTTAATTCTGCGTTTTTTTTTTTGTTTCTTGTTGTTGTGAGTTAAAAAATGGAAAGGAAGGAACGATTTAAGATCTCGCGAGTGGTAATAAATGGATACGAGCAAATTTAATATAATTTAACAACAAAAAGAAGAAGAAGAAGAATGAACTCCAAATGAGAAAATCGGTGAGTGAGCCAATAATTATATTTTTATATTCAATGCATTCCGATTCCTTCTTACTTTTATTATTGTTTTATTTGTTTATTTATTTTCGAAAAATTGGGAAAATTGTTGGGCTCTGTGATTTTTATATTGAATGAATTTCGATTCCCTATTACTCATATTGCGAAAATATTGTTCTTTGGCCTGCGATATTTACTTATTTTATATGTTTTGTTTATTTTCGAAAAAATTTGAGAAAATTGTTGGGCTCTGTGATTTTTACTTTCTGCTGATGAATTTGAACATATTCTTTGGAGTATATTTTTGCATATCTTTATTGAATTTATTTTAAAATTATGACGATTTCTTTCTTGCGTTAAAAATTCTATAAAAATGAATTTAGTTTCATTTAATAATTTAAATACATTTTTGGTTGGGTCTTTTTTAAAATTGAAATATCGATGGCTGTTACTATTATCGATACTACACAGTTCGATGTGTGACAGTTACTATCGATGATTTGTCTAAAGGTGGTCACACTCAGAGTCTTGCAGACTTAGCCATTTAATGGCTAGTTTTGGCTACAAAATCTAGAACAAATTGAATGTCTTTTGGGTACCATTTTTTTATTGGAACGCTTTCTGATAATTATCTATGTATTCCATATTTATAATCATTCGGAATACACTGCAATTGTTTTATTGCCACAACAGTAATTCCGGATACTGTTTTGTTGCCCACTGGCACTCTCGTGAAGTGAAAAGTTATATAAAAGTGAAAAGTTAAGTCAAGTGAAATTTAAAAGTGCAAATATTTCCGTAAAAAAATAATGAATATTTACGGATAAACAAGGAACTGGCTTGTTTTTAGCTAAGATGTGTTTTGGCGTTTTTAGCCTTTTTAAAAATGGTGTTCTGGCTCATTTCGGCCTAATCAAACCATACAGCACTGGTCACACTGGCTACCTGCTGGGAATCGGGCAACATCACCGTGAAAAAAAAAGAATTGGGGAAAATGTGGTTTTCGGGCAAGTGATTAGCCGCAACGCAGGTGACGAGGAGCTGGCCGTGGACAAATCAGATTCGGAAGCGGACGGAACGCAACGGATTGCACCGGACGGCCGGACAACTCCTTCTCCCTTGGCTGACTATGAAATTGCTGGCATCGACGTTCTCGTCGTCGTCGTTGTCGTTGTCGTTGTCGTCGTGCATTGTTGTTGTTGCTGCCGTCGCATTTCGTATTGGCATCGGTTTAGTACAAATGGCAGATGTGGAGCGGAGGTGGTGGTGAGGTAAATGTAAATCTACGTGCGAATCCGAATCCGAACCCAAATCCGATAAACGGAGAAACCGAGCTGAGACAGGCAGAGATATAGGGCCGCTGCAGACAGTTCTAATTATACAACCAGCGCCGTACCGTGTTCCCCCGAAGAGCGAAACTGGTTATACACACATCAGCAGCGACGTCGCAAGGAAAGGAACGGGAGCAGCAGCAGCAGCGGCAGCAGCAGCAGCAGCAGCAGCAGCAGCAGCAGCAGCAGCAGCAGCGGCAGCAGCAGAGGCGCAGCGGAGGGTGAGGGTGAGTAAAAATCGATTTGTTGCACAAAACACACGACTACGACCACGTCCACGAGACTCTGCACTCGGGGTGTGCTGTTTGCTGTGTGCCGTGCTGTGTTGTGCGAGTGGGCGAAAATCGGGGGGCGGCAGTGCGAGTGGGGTGCGGTTCTAGGTCGACCTGGGCAGCAAACAGATGAGCCGCGAGCACAGCCCCCCGTCCCACAGCCTTCTCACCTCTCACCTCTCACACCTCGCATCACATCTGATCCCGTCTTGTTTGCAGGCCTGATGGACAAAATCAAGTTAAAGGTTATTGGTGTGCTGCGCGAACGCGACGGCAGCACAAATGTCAATCGTAGCGGGGCAGGAGGAGCGGCGGGAGCCGGAACTGGAGCGGGATCGGGAGCAGCTGCCGCGGCCAGTAGCCATCAGGTGGCAGGTGGTGCCGCTGGTACTGGCGGGGGCGTGGCCATGCCTATTGGGGTCACGCAGGACAGCGCCAATGGCAACGATGGCAACGCCCCAGGAGCCGCAGAGCGGCAGGGCGATGTCCCGGCAACGGCTGGCACTGCCGTCGGCGCCCCTGCGGCCGGTTTGGGGGGAGCTGCACGCACTTCGGTGCTGCCGCGGCCACAAACCTCGAAGATCAGCGCTTTGGACCTGGCCGGCATACTCAATACGAGGAGAAGACTCGAGTGGACCAAGGAGTGGCTGCGCAAGAACCAGGCCGAGTTCCTTAGCAAGGAGAACCTGCTCAGCGAACTGCAGTCGCGGAAGGACGAGTGCTACCACTTGAATTACTTCCTAGCCATAACCGAGAGCCAGTTCCGGTACCTGGTGCAGAAGCTGGAGCCGATCATTAGCCAGTACGCGCCTCAGCGCAAAAAGAAGTCGTTCAGCGCTGAGGAGCGGCTGGCCATAACGCTCAAGTATTTGGCTACGGGTAAGTATGCAAGCTAAAGGCAATCCCCGCCACCAGACATACTCATCTTGCGGTCCTCCTCTTTTCCTGCAGGTGAAGTGCATTCTTGTCGAAACTACTGCTTCCGTGCCTCGAAATTTGTGATAAACGAAATGATTGCCAATATCTGTCTGGGCTTCTACGAGCACCTCAACGACCAATACGTGACACTACCAAAGACTGACGATCAGTGGCGCAGCGCCGCCGAGGAGATGGAGCGCAAGCACAACCTGCCCCACTGCGTGGGCAACCTGTTCATGCGCAGCATCCAGCTCCAGGGCACTGGCTCCGGGACGGCGAGCAGCGGCGCCGCCGGTGGCGACGATCGCAAGCGAGCGACCGTCATCTTCACGGGCATCGTGGATGCCGACAACAATTTCCAGTACGCGACGGTGGAGCGGGCGGCAAGCAGCCGCCCCAACGACATCTATAACCAGACCACTGCCGTTGAGCTGATCAGGCACAAGATGCACACGCTGGAGGAGCAGTCCGAAGAAATGGACCGGCAGGGATATTACTTCGCTGGCGACTCAGTGCTGCCAGCCACCTCCTACTTGGTGACCACACGCAACCTGCCCAAGGATCGGGCGGTGCTGGAGGCCCTCGAGCAGGTGAATGCGCACGCCGATCAGACGATGCGCATCCTGTGCAATATGTTTCCCATTCTGGCTCAACCGCTGCGAATTAGCGACAAGCACATACGCGAGGTAGTGTTAGGATGCGTGGCGCTCTACAACTTCCTGCGCAAGACGGACGACTCCTTTCGGCGCACCAGCGACAGCATTGTCCAGCAGCGGGCGGAGCAACAGCAGCTGGCGGCGGCGTACAGCGTCGACAGCGACGAGATTGACGACGACTGCATTATGCTGGCCACCGAGGAGGAGCTGCGCGAGCGGGCCGAGTTCACGCCCAGTGTGGGCCTCACCACCTGCTTTCAGCCGCTGTGCACGCAGCGCGGAGAGACACCGGAGGGTCTGGCCAAGCGAGACTGGTTGCTCCAGCTGCCCATTGCCCAGCAGAGCGGGAGTGGAAGTGGAAGTGGAATAGGGTCGAGCGACGGCAGCGGTAACATGAGCGGAAACGGTGGCAGTACGGACAGTGCGAGCGGCAGCTCGAATGGGAGTTTATATTAGTGCAATTTACCTAAGTACTTTACGAATTTTGTATAGTTCCTTGTTTTATATTTTCTAAATCTAAAATCTGTAATCTGAAGCAGCATCTGTTGCCACGTTGCCGCGTCGCCGCGTTGCCACGTCGCCGACTCTTGTTTACCTCTCTCGTTTGGCGCATTCTTCTCTGCATACCATTACGATTACGATTACGTTCACAATCGTTCCAGTTCCAGTTCCATCTGCGTTCCGTGCTTCACCTAGGGTTCTGTATAGTTAGCTTAGTTTCTTGCGGAAGTTCCGGTTCGGTGAATGATGATGCTATGTGATGTCTCAAATCTCTATTGTGGCCCAGTGCACCGGCTCCTGGGGAGCTTGGCGAAGGCCTGGCCAGGCGGCAGCTGACAAAAATGTGCATGTGAAGTCGACGAAGTACAGCGGAAACAGATCAACAAAATTAAAATTTTAGTATTCGTATTTAAGCAAGCAACAAATTATACATAATTATATTTACAAATAAATGTGTAAGGAAAGTTCTTTACGTGTCGAAAGCTTAGTTTATATCTAAATGCTGGTCGACCAGTGCGTCCACTCTTGTAGGAGTGTATAGAGGGCAGCTCCTGGACTCTCGGTGGCGCTCACTTGACGATGGCCCAAAAGCTTATAGTTCTCGATGAGTTGACCCTGTTGCACGGCCCATTCCAGCAGTTTCTTAGCCGCTTCGATGGCTTCCTGGCTGGGTTCCTGCTTCACAAAGATTCCAATAAAAGCGATGCCCAGGGAACCTTCGTTATTGGGGCCAGCGAATGCTCCCCTCTGTGTAGGACTCCTGCCCTCGTACACCTTGCCATTGCCGCCGATCAGGTAGTGGTAGCCGATATCCGAGAACTTTAGGCTGGTCATTTGGAAACGTTGGAGGCTGCGGACTTGGAGGGCACAGCCCACATCATCCGTACAACCCATGCCAGCCGTGTGGGCAATTATGGCCCGCGGCAGGGGAGTTTTCATTTCGTCTATGGGTCCACTCGGAGTGCTGGCATTCCATTCGGCCCTCGTCACTATCGTTGGTTCATCCCCCTGGACAGATATTGCCGAGAGGCTAGCAATGAGCAGCATCACAAACCACGTTGAGATCATTCCGTTGCCGTGTCCCTCAACGTACTGGTTAGAGATCGCAGATTGCTGGGGCTCTTATTGTCGCTGATAAGGGGTATGCCCCTAGGGCGATGCCTTTTGACTTTACATATATTTTTATTTATATACCATATGTGGTGATTTTCTCGATAATTCTTACCAATACATCTATCGGCAAGAGGGGAGTTCAATAGTGTTATAGCCAGATTAATTGCCTTATAGAAATCTAGTGTATTTAACTGGCTAAGGTGGGATGCATTAAAATTGTAGTCCACCGATCAATAAGGCTCATTAAGCACCTTCAATTAAATCACAATTTGATGTATAATATAGAAAAATGTAATTAGTTGTTACTATTATAATAAATATTAGGATGAGTAGTAGATTTGCAATTTGAACGCTTCATTTGTGTTCAAAATGTTCACCCAAAGAAGTCGTTTTGTGCTGCTGATTTTTCTTCTGCATTTCGTGAACAGAGTATAAATCGCTGTATTTTTGCATAAATCAAGAAATGATCTTTTGTTCAATTACCGCATAGATCTCGTCAAGGGTGGAGTTCACCAACATTAAATGCACCTCCTTGGATCCCGATTTCGCCAGCTTTGAGTACTGCTTTCTCAAGTCCGTAAATCGAACCTACAAGTACTTGTCCCTGAAGGTGAACTTGCACAAGACGCCCATTACCAAAGTCAAAGTTTGTATCACATTTAAAACCACAATGCAATACGATACTGGATATAGTGATCTTGTTATTAGGTTAATTTAGCCACTTTTAAGCGTTACAATGGATACAGACCGGTCTTCTTCAACGTCACAAAGGACGCTTGCAAATTTCTGCTCCTCAAGAACCCAGATCCCATCACCACTTACCTTTACAACGCCTTTAAGAGTTACTCCAATATGAATCACACCTGTCCCTTTGAGGTGAGTCCCGCGGTACTCTTCGATTTGAGGCTTTAACTTTGTTAATTCCCAGAATGATTTGTTGGTGGAAAAGTTGCCAATCAGCTTTGTCAATCATCAAGTAACGAATGTCTTACCTGTTCCCCACGGGGACTACCTCTTCCATTCCAATTGGTTAGCTTATGACATAATCCGTGCAACTGTTAATGTTTACTTTACCATTTCGTAAAGTGTTCAAAAAATATTTTATGAGTGATTAAAATTGTATGTATTGCAAACTTTAGCATCAGCCCTCGGGGAATTCCCTTTCGTCACACCCATGATGATCGATGCCGTCACAGTCATATTTGAACGGGGATTCACCATTTCCGCTGCCGCTTCCCTTCTAGTTAAACACACCCCTCTCCCGACTCTTGCGACTTATTCCGCGCATTATGCTAGTTCATACGAGGCCCAGAATAACCTCAACTTGACACAGATGTTCTACGCAGTGATTTAATTAAAAAACTTTTGCAATTAAATGCAAAAATAGCAAAAAACAAAGCAGAGTGCAGGCGGCCGATGGGGAAGCTGGGAGCTGGGAGCTAAAGTGACGGCTTGGAGGGAAATCGCAAAGTGACAACGAAAATGCAAGTAAGCGCCCTCAATTAAAACCCAAAATGAACATAAAATGCGATGGAAAAAATAGCCTGGCGAGGCGAGGCGAGGCCAAGCCGCAGCAGCCCAAAAAGCCAGGCCAAAACCGAAGCTGAAACCAAAAACCGAAGCCAAAACTATGCGCCGCTGGAGGAGCCAGCTGGTAGCGCTGGCGGAGAGCAGGAAAAACTCTTGTCGTGGGGGGAAGACTGTTAAACCGAATTTAAGTGAGTTTTCCACCAACTATATCCCCACCCGAATTAGTTGTTGTATGGTTATTCGAATTGTTTTGGACCCAGCGATTGCGCTTCTTTTTTCTTTGGCGAAAAAAGCATACTTTATTTTTCATTTAATCTGTCCTGGAAAATTTGGCAAAGGGGGCGGGCTTGGCTGACGCCCACAAAGAGACTCGGCGCCATGCCATGTCTCATTTGCAAAATTGTCAGATTTATTTCGCTAATTGCTGCTCATCCGTTTAATTAAAATTAAAAGAACTTGCGCCAGTTAGGGCGTAAAAACTTTTTATGCGAATTCTCCAGAATTTCGCATTGGGCACGTTTAGTTTTTCGTTTTACGTTTCCCGTTTCCCGTTTCCCGTTTCCCGTCTTCTGTTTTCTGTTTTCCGTACACTTGGATTTTCCTTCACCCGCTGCTGTGCCTTACCTTTAGTTTTCCGCATTTGTTGTTAGCACAAAAGTCATCTATTAAATTGCTGCCAAAAGTTGCCGGCGAAGGAACTCGATGATGATGCTGCTGGCCAGGTGCACTGCCTGGGCGGTAGGCTTCCATTCTGGACAGCGGCAAACAAATTGAACTGCAAGTCTTGCTTGGCTCCGTTAAAGCTGTCACCTTTCCCCAAAAAGGTGTCAATCGTGCGGGGGTCCCCGGGAAAGTTGTGGCTAACAACACTAGTTGCAGCAGCAGCAGCAACAACAATTTGCCGCAATGCTGCAGCAGCTGCTGCTGTTGCTACCACTGGCATTTGCCACTAACCGGAAAGAGCAAAAGTTGCCTGCAACCACGGTGTGGATTTGGACTCGGATTTTGGCCAACTTTGCACTGTGGATTGACACACACACACATATAGACACAACGCACACCGCCCACCGCCTCTGCAATCCGTATCGGTGGGCGTGTCAATGTGGGGTGACATTTTTATGACAACTTGCTTAAATTTCATAAGAAGAACTCCCGCAGAAAACCGAAAACTTATTTCGTTTACGAGGCTCCCAACTTGTGCACGCTGATATTTTTGCAGTAAGCGAGTCCTGGGCGCCTTCGCTAATGAATAAAGTTCGTTTATGAATATCCCGGGCTGGAATTCTCACTGGAAACTCCGCAATCGACCTTAAAGTTCCTAAAGACCTTAAAGTTATTAGGGGATTAACTAGGGAGAGATTAAAAGGAGTTCGCAATTCACTATTAAATATTTACATTTGTGCATGATTAATTCGTTTAATGTATTAATGTTAAACATTAGTCATGCATATAATAAATAAGCTTGTGAGATAAAAGCAATAAATAAGGTGCACACAATACGATATGTACTTGTTGTTTGCTTTTTAATGATAAATAATGCAATAAAGAACAAATTCAGATAACTGACACTGTTACAGACATTGCATTACTTTATTTATAGGGTAAATAAATCCCTATGTTTATAAAAACTTTTAAGGGAAAAGCCTATTTTGATGTTATCAAAAGTTTAAGTGTTTATTTTTAAGTTTTTTAAAGAGAAACTTGTCCAAATCCAAGTTCTTATAAATCCGACACAACTTAGAAGAAAGCAGTTTCTTTTATATGTATATATTTAAGCATTATAAAAGGGAGAATACACTCCTAAACTAGGCCAAATAATTAAACGAAATTCGCCTTAATACTAATAGTTATCTAAAGTGTTTAGAGCAACTAATTAAAAAGGCAATTAACATTTAACAAACCCTCTTTGTAAATTATCAAAAAGTTCTATGTGCCTATTTAGGGTTTTTTACGTCTTGATATTATAAACCAAATCCGATTTGTTATAAATTCGACACATAGAAGCTCATAGCAGTTTCTTTTATATATATTTTTTATTTTATTTGATGCACTGACGCTGCACTATTTGGAATATGAAGCGTAAAATATGCGCCACACTATAATGCTATATTAAAGTCAAAAACGATGTGCGTAACAGAAACCTCGTTGCCGTCATCATCATCATCTTCGTCATCGTCTTGGCTCCGTGTTGGCTTTACCGTCCAAAAAATTTCGCAGCGTCCTGCAGGTCCTGCAGGTCCTGGCCCCCACTCCCGCTCCAGCTGACATCTTGTCAGAAATTTTCATGCTGCTGTAAGCTGTTTTCATGCACATTTTGGGCACTTGTGCTCAGCACAAACACTTCAATTTGGCTTCAAGGATGCGTGCATGCGGCCAGGACCCAGCCGATCCACACAAGGCACACAAAAATCAACCAGACCAGGCCAGACCAGGCCAGGCTAGAGCGGACCGAAGCGGAGCAGCCAGTCAAAGTGCCGGAAGGAAGTGCCCGGCGGGTAGCGAGAGAGAGAGTGCAGGAGAGATATATGGAGATGCAGCGGCGATATATAGGGGACATGTGCTGGAGGATGATCCTGGCACCAAACAACGGCCAACTCTTTAACTATAACTTTTGATGTATGCTAAGGAAATATTGTGGGAGTGCACTCAATCGTGGTTGCCCCGGCATCGCCATCAACAGTCATCCTGGGGGAGGTGTGGGTGTGCATCAGAGGGGTGTGCATCGGTGGGGTGTGCCTCGGTGGGTGGTGTGTGTGCCATCAACTACTTAGCGTCAAAA
Source organism: Drosophila bunnanda (assembly GCA_035046265.1). Classification (NCBI taxonomy): domain Eukaryota; kingdom Metazoa; phylum Arthropoda; class Insecta; order Diptera; family Drosophilidae; genus Drosophila; species Drosophila bunnanda. The sequence continues at coordinate 16,321,131 of JAWNOB010000075.1, forward strand.
CGCTTAAAGTTGAATTTGTAACGCTTGAAGTGAGGCGACGGCACAAAGCCAATGGAGTGTGTGAGAGAGACAGCCATGGCGGGCAGGGGAAGCGGGGTTACGGGGTATGAAGGTCCTGTCTAATGCCAGTTTACTCATCTATTTTTATTAAATCACCTCGGGATGCACACACTCACTTGCCCTTGTGTGTTGGGTCTGTTGCATTACGTATACGCAGCGTAGACCAGACCAACACAAAAAGGGGTCATAAGGCATAATAAAACCAAATAAATTCAAGAGAATTATGACTAATTTATGGTCAGTGAAATTTAAGGAATTGTAAAGAGAAATTTTAGGAAGAACTTTAAGGATCTATTTTATTATCCATCATATTACCTAAAATCTGAGCCAAAAAATTGATTAAAAATGTGTTACAAAGTATGTTATTTAAAAGGAATTCAAAAATGCAAAATAATGCAGCTTTTCCTTTTCAAATAATCTCCTTACACAATCGTAAGACAAGTTGTTTTCAATTCGATCGCTTGCATTTACAGATATAGCCTTGCGTATGAACTTATCTTCTTGATAACAACATAAGGTGGCATTTCCAGGAAATATCTTTAAGAACCACTTCAGAGAATATGGTGAAAACCCTTGAGAATATACTGGCTGTGTGGCAGAGTGCGTGGCGTTGGCAACAGCAAGGGGCAGTTGACTTTAGAGCCTTGACTGTTGCAGTTGCATTGGCAGCTGCTCCACTCCACACACACACTTGCCCCCAAACTTAACTTCACATTGCAGCTTATTTTCGGGGGGTTTAATTTTGATTTAAACGCTGGCAGACAGCTTGTAGCCCGCTGCCGGAGCGTGCTGGAGCGGAAGCACAGACATGCTCGTTCACTCGGACACGGGGGAAAGGTCCTTCGACTCTCGAGAAATTTAAGTTGCACTTGCCGAGTGGCAGTACTAGTGGGCGGTGCAGTACTCGGAACTGGGCTAATGAAAGGACACTTTAAGGCGGGCAGTCTCTCTCAGGACCAATTTAATTTTCAATAGATTAAGGTAAGCGAAGTCCTTTCAAAGAATAAGGGATTGGTTAAGGCACAGAAAGAAAATATTACTTGAGAAAATCACACTTTAAACAAATTAAAATGAGTTGTAATATGAAGATAGTAGCGGGAAAGTAATATTTCTCCTTAATATAATCAATGGATTAGTTATTCCAAAGCAGCTGTAGTAGGGACTTGCCAGACAGCAGCTCCCCCCAGCTGGATGTGGCTGCTGTTGCTATTGCTGTTTGCTCTCGCTCTCGTAAATGTAAAAGTTGCAACTTGTAGCCTCAAAATAACCACAAAGTAAACACTGGAGTGGCGCATGGTCCGTACTCCATGGTCCGTGGTCCGTGGTCCGTAGTCCTTCGTCCTTCGTCCCAGAGTCCGCAGACGGAGACGACGGGGTACGAGTATTTGAATAGCTGTCGAAGACATTGCGTGCTCGCACACTCCTGCAGCCACGGACAAGGACATTGTACGTGCGAACAGGACACGGCGATGGTTCGTCGATGTCCTTCGAACGAAGCCCCCCTTTTCCCTGGTGCTCGCCAAAATAAATAACTGTGTAATTTAATATTTAAGGCTTTGTCAGTAATTATTTCAACGCAGATGTTGGAACTTTTCCTTTGTCGTTGCCATGGAGGATGATGAAGTGGCTGAAAGGGGGTTCCCCTAATTTTGCATGCACCCGATCGAAGCAAAAACCCTTTCAAAGGAGTCCTGCCGCTTCCAGGACTAGAGTCCTGCCTGCTGCTGCTGCTGCACCGCTCATAACTCAGAGATCACAGCTTGCGAGCACTCGTTAAATTGACCCACTCGCCTCACATTTGTCTTTATTAAATGGTGAAAATTACGAGTTCACGAGCATATAAATTATAAACCAATTTAATAACCAGCCAGGCACAAAATGTGCTCAAAATGAACTACCAATTTGCGGAGTACAACGGAACGCAACATAATAATGGCTCCGGGTGAGCGTGAACATGAATTACGAGCGTGTGTTCAGCTTTTCGGGGGCAAGTCCTTGGCATTAGATTGCCTGACAATGGGTGTGAGCCCACCTGTGCGAACTATCGAGTTCCCAGAATCCGTTTCATTTTTCCTATTTTTTTTGCTGATATGTAGAAAAGGAATTTATACTTTGGCTCTGAATATGCGCATAGTTTAAGCTTGTAATTATTCCAGCAGTTAGTTTAACATTTAGCCACGCCCCTTCTGCCATGGAAACTGTGTGCGTTTTTCCCTTCCCCCTTTGCAAAAGGGGGAAAACTCCAGTTCGCTGCATGCGCGCGTTAAAGTGAATTTTAAATGATTTATTGCACATCCCAGCTAGACCACAGATACTACAAATTCTACAATTACAGGACAAGCATCCTTTCCCTGACCTTTTTGCTTGAGTTTTTTTTTGCTTAGACGTTTTTCCCTGCATTTTCCGTAGGACTCTCGTTAGCATGTTAATTGCAAAGCATGTCCTAATTGCATTTGAGCAGCAGAGATGAGTACAGGTTTTAAGTTTCAATGATAAGGGCTTTGGACTTAGTTTTGCTTTGCCAAAGCTAAGGACATTAGGCCTGGCCCAAGATTCACTCAATTATGGCCCAGGAAATCCTTCCTTCATACAAATCAAGGATAATATGTTGGTATAAGTTCGAAAGCCAGGGGTGGCTCGAACTTCACTCGGCTGTGGTTCGAGCAGAAGCTGCAAGTGGATCCCAATGGATGGACTTGTGTACGTTTGAGTTGCCTTGAACCTGGCATGAAACCAACTCGAACCCAGTTCGATAAGGAACCCCTCCGACTGACAGCTCAAACTGGGACCAACAAGTCCTGGTTGGACTTGCAACTTTGCAGAAATGAGTTAAAACTCAAATCAAATGTATAAAACTTGAGTCATTTTTTGGAGCAAATTGGAAACGATTCACGATAATTATTAATTATGTACCTTAATTTGATAAATTAATAAAGCCATTAAAGCATATAAGCCGCCGTGGCCCGTGGGTTAACAGCACAAATATAAAAAAAGTAAGGGGGAATTGAACAAATTTGCCAACTGCAATCGAAAATCGCATCAATCAGGCAGCAGGACCTCGATGGTGAGGCAAGATATATGGTATTTATGGCTCCGATAGGGACAGTCAGTGGGGGAGTGGCGTCACCAAAGCATAAAAATAAATTGATATCACAGCGAATTTGAATGAGCAATATGGCGTTTCTGCCATTCGTTCGGAGCTGCTTTATTTTTTTCTTGTGTTGCCATGAATTATTTCCCCGGCTGCATGTGAAATTTTCCTTTTTTTTTTGGCCTAACAACAACTAACCCGGGGTCCGGGGATGAATATGATGCATGAAATAACAATAATGAAATGACAACAAAAGGCATGGACATCACAAAGGACGAGGCACTGGGCGGCCATCGAGGCAATTCAAATCCAAAAATCAAATGTGATTTTTGGTCACTTTGAAAATTGTTGATTAGTGACGCCTGAATGCAGCCCAATGAAACCGGATGCCGCTGCATTAAAGCAATTCCAAGATTCGACATTCGGATGTGGATGTGGCTGCTCAACTGGACATGGACATGGCCTCCAGAGAGATTGAGAGAGAGAGAGCCACACTGCACCCACAGTTGGAGGGATCCTCCGCGACGCTTTTTGCAATTTAAACAATTAAAGCTACATAAATTAAAAATGTGGTCAGCAGCGACAAATTGCATGTACTAGTGGTAACTAGAGCCGCATCCACATGTGCGTATGCCGCCCGTGACCTGACCACGCCCACCCACGCCATCATCAATTGCCATTAATTCGAGCATATTAATTCCAATCCACATGCCAGTTTTCTGTGTGTGTTTTTGGTTTCCAGATAGCACCGCAAAACGGGGCGTGGCCACCTACCGCCCCCCCACCCGGCTTATTGTTAATCAATTACAATCTCCAATGCGCACTCGACCTTTGCCAAATTATTAGCCATATTGTTCAGATTCGTTGGGGAAATCTTTGCAACGCATATTCACTTGTATGCAAATAACAAATATTTATATAGTAAACATTTTCACAAATTTATTTTAAACTTGTACAAGTTAAATCTACCAGAATATGATACAAAGATAATATAGCATTTTGTCAGGAAGCATCTTTAAACCCAAAAACGTTGTCTTCTTCAACTGCATATTTTGAAAGTGAGAATTATAATTATATTTATAAGAAAGGATATATTAATAACCGAAAAATTTAAGTCTATTTTCAAAAATAGATTATTCCCATCAAAGACATTTAAAAATGATTGTATTTATTGTTATATAATACAATAATTATAATCTGTTGTAAAATTGTTTTTATTATTAATGCTAAGAAAATATACGTTTTATACGTATAATAGTATATGGATATTTAAACAGGCTCTCACTACATTTTTTTTATGGTCTCAAAAAGACCTAAATTATTCACATTCTTTTTCTGGATTTTATTATTAAAAAATGTTAATTGGAAATATAATGTTTAAAATACCATAATCAAGACAATAAATTATTTATTATTTATATTGGGTTTAGGATTTTGAAATTATTTATTTTTTTTGCTTGAATTGTGATGTAATCCCTTTTAAGGGGCCAGAAGAAATTGAACATATTTTTTAATGTCTCGACTGCTGATGCTGATTAATATGGATACTTTATAGGGTGGGAAATAGTTATAAATCAAAAATTATAAAAACCCTGCAAAGGGAAAGCCCATAATTTTAAATTTCCGTTACTTGCGACAATGTTACCCATTTATGCAAGGTGACTGTAAATGTTAAATGGTATATTTCGGTATATTAACCTGCAATACGGTCTCTGTTATTTTTTAATGGCCAAACCAGGGTCACACTTTAACGCGTGTTATTTAACGTCAAAACAGCTGTAGAATTTTTATAAAATTCTTTTAAAATAAACAATGTTGATTCTTCGCGGGATGCTGCCACGCGGCAAACAGATTGCCGGTGGTCTTGGCAACTTAACCCGGCAGCTACCGGTTCCCCCGTCACAGAGCTGCAGATGCATCGCCGGCTCCAGCTGGACGAGAACCGCTTTGCCGCTGCAAAAACAAAATCAGCAGTCACAGCAACAACAACAACAGCAACTGCAGATCAGGTGGCTTTCGGGAAAATCGACCAAAACTGATTCCGAGGAGGCACTGCAGCGCATCTACTATGGAACGCTGGCACCTCGCATGAAGATGGTCAAGTTCTTCTCACTGAGCACCAGCTTGGCCGGCATAGCCGCTCAGCCGATACTCCTCGAACAGGGCATGAAGATTGGTGGAACCGGGATGGCCGTGTTCCTCTGTTCCGTGGGCGGATTCTTCACATTCGTGACCCCGCTGTTGCTGCACTTCATCACCAAGAAGTATGTGACGGAGCTGCACTACAATCCACAGACGGAGGAGTACACGGCCACAACGATCTCTCTGCTTCTGCAAAAGATCAAGGTGAGTGTGCCGGAATTGGGAATTTCAACTCGAGTTCAATGTCAATGTCTCTTACCAGACTAAATTCCGGCCCAGCGATGTCACTGTTCCCGAAGTTCCCGGCATGTTTACATCGTTTATGGTGGGAAAACGCCCTTTGTTTATAGATCCGGCGTTGTTTGACGATCCCGAGCACTATGTGCGGATCATGGGATACGACAAGCCGATCGATTTCAAGCTGGATCTTAGTCCGGAAGCCGATAGGACCCCAAAGAGCAAAGAGAAGCAATAAAATGTATCATTGGGCAACAGTATAAAGTGTTTTGAATAATTCTAAGCGACAAGACATGGATAGCAACATTGTCAAAGATAAACTGGATATCTTCTGTGTTTGCTATCGCGGCACTTGGAAGATGCAACTTGGAGGAACTAGGACATATAGTCAAAAGCCATTCTAGATCCACTTACTCGGATGAGTATGCATCCTTCAGGAAGAAACTTTTGATCGCATAACTAAACAACATTATTGTTCCTATCCGGAGCGCCTTCATCAGCCTCAACGTCTTTAAGGTTCTGCTTCTGTTCCAGTCCCATTCGCTCCCAATGAATGATAGAGGATCCTCAGCTTGGTAGAGCCACCTTGGTCAGCATGTCGAATTCATTCTATTAAGATTGCTTCCTGTCATGCTAAGATCCCGAAAAGCCCAAGCGAAAAAGGGATCTAGACTACATATTGATCGTACTAACTTAATTTCTATTTGCTGAGCATCTACCTGAAAGGTCTTTCGATCATCGCAGCTAATAGAGATTTGTTTTAATACAAACTCAAAGCCCTCACCAAAAGTAAATTCTTTTGAATTCATTTTGTTGAGAAATATTTTTGAGAAATTTATTGTTTTATCTTTATGTTAAACGAAACGAGTTTTAACAATAAGCAGCCGATGTTAAGATTTTATTTTAAAATCTAGTTTTATGTAATTATGTTTGAGTTTGGTTTAGGTTTTCGATTTCTGTTTATTGAAAGTTAAATTATGAGCCGATTCTGGTCTCTAAAAATCAAACTTTTAACTGCTCTATTTCCGGAAATTTGAATATATTTGGGGAAAACTTTTATGGGAGTTTAAAAGTGGCCAGCTCACTGAAGGTTTCTAGTATTATTCGGGACTTGAGGGAATGCTGAGTGTTTTCAGTGTGGTCATATTTATTTACATGGAACATATGGGAAAACTGCCATGGGCACGCCGGAATTAAAAATAATATTGGAATTTAGGTAATTACGGGTTGTCTTTGATATTTACGAAGTTTTTAAAAGTGAAACACAGTGCAGGAGCAGAGCTACTTTTTGGCAACATCAAGCGACGTGAGCTCGCTCTAGATGGTAACCAGAAATGTGAGTAAAACACACATTTACTGTGTATAGTGTTTGCAATTTGTTTAAATTATTTACTGGTTGTAGGGACAATTGCCAATCTGTTGAAATGGATGCATGCTAACATCCTAACAGAAAGACCGGAACTCTTTCTTCAGGGAGACACAGTGTAAGTGACCTAATAAATCTGCACTTTTATGAACCTGTTGCTGATTTTTGTTTGATTTAGGAGGCCAGGAATTCTTGTCTTGATAAATGACACTGACTGGGAACTGCTGGTGAGAGAACTTTTGTAGGTTTCTATCGAATTGAGTCCTAAAGAAATCTTTTTTCAGGGTGAACTGGACTACGAACTGCAGCCAAGAGACAATGTATTGTTTATATCTACCTTGCATGGCGGTTAATTAATTTTCCGCGGAGTAGAACTAGCCAAAACTATATTTTTATATTAAAACTCATAAAATTGTAAAAGAAAAAAAGAAAATCATAGTTTGAACTGAATCAGAATTACGTCCCTTTACCAAAATTTGGCAAAGGCCCACACGATGGTTCGGGTAGTAAAGGTTTCATCATCTAGAGATTGTCCCTGTGCATGTTTCCCCTATTTATAACAACACCACGCTGAAATGGAACTTGGGAATTGTAAGGCGGCTAAAATTAGAAATGCCCACCAGTTTGGCGGGCTTTTCAAATTGAGCTTACTTTGCGTACATTGAAGCAACATTTATTGAATTTAAGTTTTCGCTTACAACTATTTAAAGATACACTTGTATATCGTAGATTTATTTTTTTGTTTACTTTCGTTTACCATTATTTAAATGTAGGCACTTAGGTTTATATATCAACTAACTGTACGTAATGAACTTCGATTCAGATATGCTGGGCACTTGGTGGTGCTCTGTGGGCGGTGTGTGGATCGTTCGATTGTGTGGTTTTCGGGGGCTTTATATATGGTATGAAATAGGCTTCGACATTGACACATTGAATTCAACCATTTCTGGGCCAAATCGAATGCACCCGATATGAAAAATTAACGGAAATATACGAGTAAATGGTAATAAATAATAAATAACAAAAATAATGAAATAAAATAAGCGATCGATCGATAATGCTTCTATCTGGATCCGTTGGTGAAACCGTTCTGCTAAAGCTATTAAATGGGATTATCCTAATCCTAGATTCGCTGCTCCTTCTACTTGCCACCGTCTGGACTGGCGGACTCCGCTGCATGGGCGTAGGACCGATAGCGTCGCAGGATCACCGTGGAGGCACTCGACGTGGATGCTGCTGATGCCGTGGCCGATGTGGACGTGGACCAGCTGCTCCGGCTGCTCTCCGCCGCTGACTGATCCTGGTCCGGGGTGACGAACATGTCGGAGACAATGCCGCTTTCTGGATGGAGATTATATATTGGATGAGAACAGATCGCAAATAGCGGCAACAACATACAACATAAAACAAGAACATGCAGCACGCGTCAGGACACGGATTACGGGTTAGGTGTTGGTGGTGTGATTATATACAGTAATACTGGGGATTCTTCGAGATTATATATGCATCTATGTACAGGGATCAACTACAAGCTACGGGGTGCATCTAGAAGAAGTAGCTCAGTTCAAGCTCAATACCCATGGACAGTTGGCTGACAATGGTGGTCGATCGTTTGTGGTGTCGCTTGCTGCTCCCGAGTCCTTGTACTTTTCCGCTTCCAGCTGCAAGGCTGGAACTACTGCCGCCCTCAGTATCCTCCTTGATTGCTCCGCCACTGGGGGACTTGCCCAGCTTCAGAGTCTGTGTCTCGTTGATCAGCTCCAAGGTGGCACTGCAGTTATTGACGGAGCTGGTGTTGTGTGGTCCCGGCAGCTTGCCAAAATGCAGGCTGTGCCGACCGCCTCCATCGTGGTGGCCAGAGGACGAGGCGCCGCTAATGGAAGAGCCGCTAGTGGTGCTGGTTCCGCTGGACAGGGAGCTCTCCGAGATTAGGGAATTGGGTCGCCGCATGCTGCCCTTGCCGGGCTCCGAGTGACGCAGCTTAGGAGCTGCGTGGAAAGCAAAGGATTAGCACACAAGGCTTCAGTTTTGGTTACCCAAAACTCACTCTTGTTTAACTGCGCCAGGGGAATGGAGCGATCGCTGATCTGGTTGTTGCTGGGTCGAATGTCAAGGCAGGGTTTGCTGCCTATGCCCATCGAGGACATCTCCGCCAGACGAATTTCTGCAAAATGCCGAATATATTTAAATGTTAATTTATTATTCGATTTGCCATAGTTATGAATAGTTCCCCACCTCGATTTCGTTTCGCCTGCTTCCAGAGCAGTTTGGAGATCTCCTCAGTCCAGGAGTTTTTGATGTCCTCCGACATGCACTGCAGCATCCAGGTGTCGTCCGGTTTGCGTTTGCGGAACCATATTTCGAACTTGGTGGCTGAATCGCCGGTATGAGCCGTGAGTCCAATATCCGAGGTCTTGATGCTGTTCTTGTAGATATATATGTCCAGATTCTGTAGGGGATTAAACAAGATACTTGATAAGCGGATCGTAGTTTTTTGTGAAGGTTATTTGGTACCTTGAGCCTCTCAAAGGTCGCCTTTTTTGTGTATATAATAGATAAGTAAAGGAAATATTGTTTTATTTGTTGGAAAATTAGTGATTTTGGTGTATGTTTAAAGTGCAAAACACTTTTAACTACTTTAAATGTCCAGGATTATGTTTTGGTTAATTTTTTAATGCATTTTTACTAAGTTCCTGGTCAAAAATAATGTATTATGTGTACCTTGTGATCGGGAAAGCGACGCGCCTTGCTGAAGAGCACCAGTTCTTCGAAGAGGAACACCTGGCGCAGCGTCTTCTTGCCGCCGCGTCCTTGCCACACAAGGAACTCGTTCTGGCGCAATAATCGTCCCTGCTCCTTGACATTCACATCGCAGTCGCGTAGTGAGTCCATGGCCAGCAGATCATTGCCATGTCTCAGCTGGAACTTGACCATCTCCTCCGCTCGCTGTAGTTCCTCGACATCCGCGGCAATCTCTTGGAGGGCAGCGCCTTCGACACTGCGACAGGCCTTGACCAGTTGCTGGAGCAGCAGGGCGTACTTGCCCATCCGCTGGACTGGCTTCAGGAGGTAGGAGGCCAGATCCAGCTTATCCTGCAGCTGGATCTGCTTGGGCTTGAAGAAGGAGCTGCCGTATTCGCTCAGCAAGGTGTCGCTCTTCGGCTTGTTCTTGTTGTACAGCGCATACAGATAGAACTTGGACTCCATTTCCAGGAAGGCAGCTCCGACCTTCAACGGATTCAGTTCGTACCGTTCCAGTTCGCCCAGGAAGTGGGAGTTGTGGAACTCGAAGATCTTCTCGATGTTGCCAAAGATCACATTGCGCTGTCCCCGCAGGGGCTGCGGTATATCCTCGCGCAGGAGTTCGTCTATATAGTTTTCGATCACGTAGTACAGGGAGCGCACATAGTCGCGTTCGGTACCAATCATTTCGCGCATGATCAATAGAAGCGTTCTGGAGGGAGATCGGGGATCGCTGAGTAAGATTTAATCACTGAAGGAGGGATGGGGAACTCACTTTTGTATCTTGGGATCCAGGCAGCTTAGCTCCTCCAGCTTGGGCAGCTCCAAACTGGAGCCATGGCACTGCAGATGGGCATTCGCCTCCATGGGCGAGTGCATGTCCATGTAGCGCTTGGAAGGCCGATCAAAGCACTCGTCCTCCATAAGCTCATCGTGACTGGAAAGTCATTGAGAGTTGTAATAAGTTAGTTTTATAATTTTATTCAGGAAAACCTCACCTCTTTTCGTTGAGACTCTGGCAGGAGCAGATCCTGGCCAGCTTCGGGTTGCGCTCACAATTGTCGCAGACTCCAACGCCGGAGTCTGCAATCTTGGACTGTTGCTCCTCTCCCTCACCGCCATCGCAGACGCGGTCCAGCTCCTCCTCTTCCTCCTCCTCCTCCTCCATCTGGTCCATGTCGTCCAGGTTGCGGCTCTCTCGCCAGCAGCTGCAACTGCTGCTCGAGGGACCGCCTTCGAAGGAGCTGCCGCTGGCCGAACTGCAGCGGTAGCTCACCCTCTTGCCGGCAGCGGGAGCAGGTGTGCTACTGGCCGCCGGCAGGGAGTGGCTCTTACGCATGGCCGGCCAGTGCTTCTCCAACAGGGCCGAGGCGCCCAGCTGATCCGCCAGCCGTTGCAGCTCCTCGCGGGCAGCGGTCTCCCGCTGGTGTTGGGTGAGCAGGTGGAGGAGACGGGCTGCCGCCTCGTAGCGCTCATGGGCCAGCTCCAGTTTCTGGGCGAACTGGTCCAAGGCGGTCTTCAGGTTATTGGCACTCTCGTTCAAAACGGACACCTTGAGGGCGGCGGCATGCAGATCACGTCCCTTGGCCAGATGTTTCTATAGAGTTTCAAGTAATTCAGTAGGTTAATATAGCTTAAAGAGTACTAAAAATATAGCTTTCTTCTCACTCACCATTGCTATAAAGTAGTACTTTTCAAACTCCTGCTCTTGGGTCCTCAGCTGCGATTCGTTGTCCCATTGCAATTGTGAAAATTTCTGCAAATTATCCGCTCCATCGCTGCCCAGCCAAGAGGTGACCTTAAAAAGTAGGACATTGTGGTAAAAATCAGTGGGATACCTTAAGCTGAATGTAAAACAGGCCCACGCGAGGCCAAGGTTCCCCATGGCCAACCATTCCATCTCCATATTTAACTCCACCCCGTTTGCCAAGTCCCAATTCCCAAATCCCAAGCGCTGAAAAGTGAAACTCATAGAAATGATCGACGCTCTAATTAGCCTCCACTTTACAAATTAAAATCCAATCGAACACAAATCAAATAAAACGACTCAACTATGGGGTATTTTGGCTTCAAGCCAGCCTCCCGAAGGTATTGGAAGCCACAAAACAACGAAGACCACCACACCACCAGGTAGCCATGGGATGGAGGGGAAGAAACAACAGCCACGGGGCAATCAACGATCTCACATTGATAATTTTGTGGCTCTAACCAATTTTTAATCACCTGCTGCGTCCAATTGAATTGATACAATCGACCAGCGACTTGGTTGATGATGATAATGATAATGATGATGACGCTGCTATGGAACAGAGCTCTAACCAGCTACCATACCATGCCATACCATCCCAACCCAGAAAGCACCCAGCCATGGTAACATTGTAACTCCCAATTCCCAGATCGAAACGCGTGCAACGCGCATTCACTTTCCGTTTTTGGGTTCTGCCTTCGACTCTATTAGTGCACAGCGGGAAATGAAGTAGTTTTGTTAATTTTATAATAATAAATATTTAGAATTAATAAAACATAAGCCCAGCTTATGCCAGAGATCCTTCGTTAAATAATGAAATATTAATATAACAATTTAAACCTTAAGTAGGTTCTTAAGTAGGTTCCATTTTCTCCTGGTGTTGATCTTTAGCTATGAGATAGTGCCTCTTCTGGGGCATGTCCATGTCTGCATCCCATCCAATGAATGAAACTGCAATCCCAGTGGGGCTGCGGAGTGGGAGTTTTCGGGGGAAGCTTGAAAGGGGAAATGGAGCAGGGGCTCTAAACAGCTGCTCCAGTTTCACAGTCGCAGCACAATCGGCTGTCAGAGACGCTGACTCTTCATGCTCATCAGATATGGCAGGCACGGGTTTTAGCGTTATATATATATTTATATATATACAACATCTGAGCCATGTACAGGGTGAGGCAATGGGCTTGATTTCTTAATTGATTTCGTTCTTTAATTAATCTAATTTCGGGTCTGAGGAATTGAGCATGGCGGATTGATAATTGCATTGAGTGGCAGCATCATTAAGATATTTTGGGAAATGTTTGAAACTTTTGAAACCAAAAATATATTCAAGATTTTCCATAAATTATATATCTTTAATACATTTAAATGTAGAAAAGGTTTTCTTAAGCATCATATGTGCATTTAATCACGTAACTTCCATGGTTGACGCATCATCCTTCAAGGAAGTTTGACTCAATGCACATTTAAGTAAAAATCCCATTAGAATCATCGAAATTTAATCAAACTAAACAACTGATTTTCCTTAAATTACACATTGTAAATAATGACTGTAAACACCACAGCTCTAAGCTCATTATGCCGGACATTGAATGGGGACCTTGAATTACTCTATTTAGTGCCCCAAACAATTTTGAATCAAATAAAATAGAACCCAGATCGATGATGTCATTAAATAAAGCTTGTCAACACAATTCACTGACTGCTGAATGGGTCAGCAATATACTCTACTTAATGGATCCGATGGGGTCACAAACACTTGAAATATTGATGAATCCAAATGGAGGAGGGAGGGATGTGGAGACAGATCTCATAGAGAGACTTGCGACACCCTGTATTTCGAAGATGGAGGAGAGCCGGCTTGCACAAATTGTTTACATTGGAAATCGACCTTTTTGGCTCTATGCGGCTGATTCGGCAGATTGTTTCCCAACGATTGCCCCGCACAGGCGGGGCCATAAATTAATTAATTAACTTAGTAAGCCCCGATTTTCGCCGCTAACTCGTTGGTGATAAGACATGGACTGATCAATGAACTATGTGCACTATTAATAGCGCGCCGATAAGTCGTTTCGATCACCCGATTACCCGATTACTTAGCCAATCGATTGCTGTTGACTCACATAGTTGGTTATTTCGGATGCCAAGTCCGCATTTGGCCCGAGGACGACTGGGACTGGGATCATGGGGCGACTACCGGCAACGAGATCCACCAGACGCGACAGAAACTGCAGCAACATGCCACAGGCAGCTCAGAATAGCGACTGGAAGTGGAAAAGCCGAGGCAACCGATTTGCTTCTATATACCAACAGTATATACACTTGAGTATGTATGGGATGTGTGTATATAATGAGGCATTTTCAATTTTATTTCGGTTGGCAGGCGGCACTCAATGAAATTCAATAAAATCAAAACAATTAGCAAACGTAAACAAAAAGCGAGGAACAAAACGACAAAAAATGGGTTAGACAGGGAGCTCGTCGGCACCCACAACAAACCGATGACGATGTCGCCAGAGTGTGGAGTCTTGCCTTTGCTTACACGGAAAAAATTAAGATCAAAGACGGGGAGATTTTGCAATTATACCTTTGTTTATATTGTAGATTGGCATTAAAGTCGGTTTTGGGATAAACAAAGCAAGGTTCTTTAAAGATTAAAGTTGCTGAATTATAATTATGCAACAGGATTAGTCTGTACTTAAGATGAGACTTCTCCTTAAATTGGGAAAATTGGCATATATTTAAGTAAACTTTGCCACATTAAGAGACTTCCTTAAATCACTATTTGAGTTTAATTTAAATCTCTTGAAAAGAGAAGTTATTTTGCACATTTTTGTTCTCTGTGGAACCAAGTAAATAGGCAAATGTCATCGGTGGCTAAAGTTGCTTCTGCTTCTGCGGAGGCTTCTCCCGATAAGACCGCGTCCATCTACGGCGGATGTGGAGCTGTTTGCCATGCAACTGATAACAAGCACCGCATTCGGGTTGACTGCACTCTGGCTTTTCCAGGGAGTTGGGATCGGGATGATCGGGATGCGGAGGAGCCGCTTCTAGAGCGGCTGCCGGCTGACATAAAACGCAAATTTAACGTGACACTCTTACAAGTTGATCGCATGAGCCATAAAACACATGCAACACCTACAACAGCAACAGCAAACTGCTGCAGCTAGCTGTGAGCATGCGTGGCTTCCAGTGGTGGTCACTCCGACTCCTAGCTCCCAACTCCCAGCTCCCAGCTCCCTCTGCGGCTGCTGTCGTGTAATTTACACAAATGTCGCGCATTTATCTCACGGCCATAAACATTTTTTAAGCCACAATATCGAATTTATTTTGACACTTTACAAAGTTGTCGCCAATGTAGCCGTTGTTCTTGTAGTTGCTATCATAGACCATAGACCACAACGACTACATATTGGCATTTTGTTTACCCTTCGACAGGGTAATTCGAATTTGTCTGAGTACTTGGAGTGTCATATATATATTTTTTGTTATGGATCATTAATGCAGACACAAAGTCACCATGTGTTCGTATATCGAGCTCATGGCTTATCGATTCGCTTTTGCAGAGTCGTCCCCAGTCGGAACTTATGGTTTCCTATCGAAGTATAATTCCCTGGGTCATAATTTCCGTTTCTCTATTTCCATGGAGATAATTAGAGTTATCTGAATCATGTGTTTTCTGCCAGCTCTTAATTTCTAATTGTGCAATAAGACCTTTGTCATCAAATAATATTTTATGGAAGTCTTAAGAGGTTTAGTAATTAGATGCTAACAAGTTCAAGGTTTTATATATTAAGATATTCATTTCTTTTCTGAGAACATTTACAATTCGGTATCTTTCGAGTTTCGCTTAATTTGTCTAGCTTGCTAATGGAGTTGGGATTCTGCGGATTCTGTTTCTATTTCTGGTATTGGGTAATTTATTTGAAGTACCTCTTAAATGATATGCTCTTGCCATTTGGCTGTCTCATTTCTTGTTGGCTAATTTGCTCTCCATGTTCGCTTGTTGTGTCTTCGGTTTTTTCTTCAAGCATATCGCTGCCAGCTTATCTTTGGCTTTTAAGTATTTCTGTTCCTTTTTTTTTTTGACTCCAACATGTCTTGGAGCTGTTTTGCATTTGAATTTATGGCAGCGTGTTAGAAATTATAGCAGCGATAACTGGCCAAAAGATCAGAGGAATTGCAATCGGAATGCGAGTGCGCCAAGTGAGACATTAAACACGAAAGCCGACTATTAATGGATGGGGAAAAACCAATTGGAACTTCCATTTTTCTAGCCTGCACTGGGAGGTTTAAATAAAATAATTTGTAGACTAAGAAATTAGATTTGAGTGGAAACGTACTTGGGTACTTGGGTTGTGGTGCTCTCAAAAGTTCAATAATTGAAGAAAACCAACTTGAAAGCCATATTAAATGGAAGTATTTTTCAGATAAATGTATATTCTTTAAAAGAGACTTGCATTTCTCTCTCTGCACTAATTTTAGCCGCGACAAATGTGATTTATTTGGAGTTTTTATTGCCCTACCAACCAAGTCCATAATCCCTTATGGGGCCCACATACCCATATTCGATACCCCACTGGGCCAGTAAGGGGTTTATGAGTGGAAAACGCGAGCCACGCACCGCTGACTGCATTCGTTTGCCGCCCCGAATGTAATAAAGCAATTTCGTTTAACTATTTTACGGCAAAAGGCGATTACAATTTTACTTATTTTTCACTTTCCAAACCAGCCAAGCCAGCCCAGGCAATCCACACACCCCAACAACATACAACAATCCCCAGTCCCATAGCCCACCAGCTCCGAGCTGTGCGACACGCACAGAGTCATAAATTGTGACCACAAAAGGCCGGGAGACGTTAATGTGGTGACAATATTGCATGCAACCGCGTTGCACTGCCTCAGAGATGCAGCTAGCTCTTGGTGGAAAAGCTGCTTTGGCACAGCAAGTGCATGGGGGGCGGGACATGGGTCTGGGGCGTGGCAGCTTATCGGCGATCAGGCGACGGCGACGGCGACACTGTCCAACTCCCGAGGAGCGGACGTGACGACGCTCAAAAAATGATGACAGCTGTTGATGAAGTTGACGATTTCTAAAAATGCGTGTAAAATTAGTGTTAAAAAACATGTCAAACCCAATGTGACAGTTACGTTTTGACATGACAGGCCAAGCACTGGCGACAACAATTACTATATACACTCTGTCTGACGACATGTCCGAGTCCGAGAGACCAAGACCAAGACCAAGTGCAAGTGCAAGAGCAGGACCCCAGCAGTGTTAATTCAATAACCTGGACATTCTGGCCAAGCGACGATGGCCATCGGCGATGGCTGCCTGGCTAAGCGTATGATTAACGTCCGTTTTGATGACACAGCCAACATGGGAACATGGAGGAGTTGCCCCAGCTGGAGCTGGAGCTGGAGGATCAGGAGGATCTGGAGGAGTGCTGACCATATAGCTGCATTGTTTGTTCGCGTGGAGCATTTGCATGCAACAATCTCAACCGGTTGCGATTGGCGGCACTTGCGGCAAGCATGTGTTCATTTCATCCAAGCACGAGTACTCATACTCATATTCATACTCGTACTCATATTCGTATCTTGGAAGCTCTTTCCTTGGAGCGGAGATGACAGCGGACACGAGTGCCGCATCTTAGTAGACACGCACGAGTCCTCACGGAAATTGTAGAATTGGAAAATTATTCCTTATAAGTTGATAGTTTCTTAACAGTTTGAATATTTTGCAATATCCTGTAAAAGGTGGCTTGTCATTGGTACCTCGTTTTATATTATATATTTATGTGGCAATTATTTTTTATTATATTTTTGTGGCAACCGTAAACGTACTTAAAACAAAAAGATCTTTAGATCTTTTCAACTAATAAAAGATATATATTTATATATATTTTTAGCTTTAAGTAACACGCCTTCTTTTAAAGTTATTCATGAACTCAAATCCCTTTAAGCTTACTTAGCTTCTTGCTTGTCAAGTTTTTTGGTCCACTTAAGATTTGTCAATCTGGCAAAGTGCTTATTAGCTTATTCCCAATTCTCGATTGCTGGTTAGCATTTATCCAAAATGTCAACGGGTAATCGACGCTTGGCTAAGCAATTGAAAGACAGATAAATCTGTCGTCTGGGGAAGAGGAAAAACCCGAAATCAAAAACTAATTTTCCGCCAACTAATTGCAATTAAGGGTAATCTCATTTTCCTGTATGCATGAACTCGTTTCTGCAACCAGTAGCAACAACGGTTGCAGGAAATTAATGTTTCTTTTATGTAATGGGGTCTTAAGACCAGGTTCAAATGGAGAAATTTTCCCCAGAGATTTTCATATATTTTTTTTCTCTCTCCAAATTCTGAATAACTGAATAAACCCGAGCCCACGCAATGAAATGTGAAATAAACCCAAGCTCAGCACACACGCTGGGCGTCCATCTCTATTGGGTGCAAGGAAAGGAAAGGAATGAAAAAAACACAACGTTATTATGCCTGCCAGGGCTAATACATGCAGTTATTATTAATGCCACGGTGGAGATGGGGTCCCGGGGTTCTCCAGGCTGCAGGTTCCCAGTTCTCCATTCGAGGGGTTTGCCTCGGTATGTCGGCAGTAAATAAGCCTTCATTTTTCATGGCTCTCGCCTGACCGAATTCTATGCAACAGCAGCCAGTTCTTGGCTAAATGGCAGCTGCGGTCTTCTTCCACCGAAAACTTTCGGGTTATGCAAGCCAAAATGTGGTAGAAAGGATCAGGGAGCAGGGAGCAGGGAGCAGGAGCACTGCCACCGCATTCCTGGCCCAAAGACAGTCGGTTCAAATGTCAGGGGCCATAAATAAGCTGGCCAAAGAGCCAAACAGGCGACAAGGCTTCCGCGACACAGATGCCCCTTATGGCAATTGCAATTCAAGGCGCGAAACAATTAAACATAGTTTTCATTGCACAAAGCTGCCGACATCTCGCAAATTAATTTGTGCAAAAGTAAATAAAAAGGAGCCACCACCAACATTTGTCTCAAAGAAAGCGCACTAAGCAAATCCAATTTCACCGTCAGCAATGTTTATTTATCTGTCGCCGCAGCTGCATTTAACTCTTTCACCTGGCTGGCCCATACAACACCCAAGGCTGCCACACTCGTGGCCATATTTGTGGAGCAATCCACCTTCATCTCCGACCGGGGATCCCAATCCCAGTCGGCTTCCAGTTAATGCAGCCGATCAACAATTTAGATACAATATCGCATATCGCATCATAATGTCGTCGTCGTGGCCGTCGTCATCATCATGGCAATGCTTGTGGTGGCCAGCAAAATGGCGACACTGCAGCAGCAGCATTAATAGTTGCAACAGTTGCAGCAGCAACAGCAGCAGCAACATCAAGCGCGGCGGCATCTTTTTTCGCACCTTGTTTGAATGCGCGCGCCTAATGGACGACAGCGACATTAGTTAGCCGGCCGGCAAGAGACGCTGTCTTGGTCCAGTTTTGTGTGTTTGGCTTGTTTTGGCATCGCAGATAATATATTTAATTAAAAAGAAACACGATTAGTCGGAGATCCATTGGCACAGACAGTCGCGGATACGCTAACCATAGATCTTACAGATCTGCGATGCTGTGATAAGGTGAAAGACCACCCAGAAGTATGCTAAAATACTGACAGAAGGGCTATGAAACTGAAGGAATTTCCCACGCTTTGAAATACTTTAAAACCTTTAAAGTTTTAAAATGGGTTAAATACTTTATTTAGGTATTTATAGCAGGATTTGAATTTATTGCAAATAGATATGATGCTTCTAGCGAGCTATTTATCAAGTCTAAAATTATCTGACATTTTTGTGAAAGCGAAATAAAGTAGAAATCTTGATTTATTAATGAGGTTTCTAAATATAAATGATATGATGATATGATATGACTTCACAGAAAGAGAATTTTGGCTGAAATAAAGCTCTTATTAGTTCTCTTTATGTAGAGAGATGAGAGTGTAAACTAAGTATCAAAATCCTTTTAAATATAAGGTATTGAGGTATTTAGAAAAAGACTAAAAACCACTGAAAATGAAATTCAAACTTCACTAAATATTCATTCTACTCAAACGCTTTGAAAGGGTATTCATAGACTCGAGGGGGCAAGACAAAAGCCAACAACGATCTGCACAAAATTGGTAGCTGTCAACGCCTTTTTAATTGAAAGCGTGTTGGGTGTTAAATACTCGTAAGTATCTCTTAGTATGATTTTTGCGCCGATCGCAGATATGACAAGCGGGACACTCAGACACTCAGTCCCACAGATACTCACTCAAACACTCAGACAGTCGGTCTCTCAAGCAGACATTCAGACAGCTGAATAGACAGGCTGCCGCTTATCGGTGAACTACTTTTGAAATGGAAATGAATGAAATCAAATCGAATGAAAATGAAATAAGCAGAGTCAATGAATCGTATCGAATTCGAGTGCGAATCAATGGGCGCCCCAAAACAGCCGACAAATCGATTGAAAAATCACACACACAAAAAACAAACAAACAACAAACAAACTGCCAGCAACCGGGAGCAGAGAGTTAAGATTGCATTTAATTTCTTTAACCTTGCTTTCACTTTTCTCATTAACTTTTCGTTGGCAATTAAAATTCAATTTTTGCTCAAAAATCAAGTCAGATAAATGGCTGCACATTTCTCAAGCGGCGGAGAGGGCGCGGGGGAGCGTGTGAAAAAGGCCAAGACGCCACTCGTACTCGTTACTCGTCCGCAAGAAACGCTAACAAGGCTCGGCAAATTTTTAAATGCCAATTTCCGCAAATTATTAAATGAAATTGAGGATTCCGCACGGCAATCTATACATCTCTGGCAAAAGGGGATTCAATCGGGCCTTGGGCCTTAAATGGTGTGTGTGTGTTTGGGGTACACAGACAAAAATGTGATCATAAATTATGATTATTTTGGTTGCTGATTGATTTTGGTTTTCTATAGTATCTTTTGACTTACGTTATGTAACTATAAGATGTAAAATATATCTTAAAACAGGGGTTTTGTTGGGAAATAACAGATTTTTCTGAACAGAATACAAATAAATAGTAATCTTTTAGTTATATTTTCTATGGAAAATATATAATGTAATGCCTGGCTTTAAATAACTTGGTTTTTAATTACATTTCGTAATCAAAAAAAGTGAAAAACATTAAGATTTCGATCAAATGCCAAGTCATTTTGTCCCCTTTTTGGGTTTTTTTCAAATTCCCATCGTTTAATTGATTTTAAAATTTCAAAATAATTTGTATTTATATTTTAAGGCTTTTGAGTTTAAATTGTTGTTTCAAGTGCATTGCCTGCGTGTCGTGTATTTGCAATTTGACATACTTTTGTTAACCGGCGGCAGCAGCAAAATCAAGCGGCAGCATCAACAATCATAATAATAATGGCCAAAGTTAATAGTGGCGCGAAAGTATGACGAATATGTAAACTGCAGCTAATCCCGCAACAAATGATTGCGATTAATCAGCGGAATTGCATTAGCCTCGACTTCAAAAGGAGTAGCCCAACTGGGCGTTGCAGCAACTGTCACTGTCTGCTGATTAAGCGAGATTGTCCAGGAAAGATATATACACCATACCATGCGATCCACGAAGACGAGTTGTGGGTGCGTGTGTCGGCAATTATGCTCCTGGTGTGCACACGGTAGTCAGCCACGGATAGGGATCCATTCCCTTCCTGCGGCCAAAAACTCATTAACGAGTCAATTAAGCCCCGGGCCAGGAAGTGGCAGCGATTGTGCGGCAGATGCTCCTTGTCATTGCCACATCCCAAGCTGGCTTATCTAACGGCTCCATTTGCCCCCGCTGACTGGCCGCGCATCATCTCTCAATCTCTCCACCTGAATCCCAATTTCCATTTCCAATCCCAGCAACTAATGCGAAAGCGGCTCGCGGAGCGAGCTTTAAGCGGATGCGCGTAATAAATTAATAAAGCCAGGCATTAAATGCAATGCATATTCAATTAACAATGTCAGTTGATATCTGCCAGATACATTCGGCATTTGGCCAGGGATTCAGCTTTGCATTTCGCTCTGCCTGCCGCATTTCCTGTCAGCAAAATGCAAATCCTAGTCCCCAAGCTCATTAAATCTTTGGGGCAACAAAGTTGCTGAGAAAAACCCATTTTATGGATATTGTAAATCGTTCGGCGAACCTAGGGAACATTCCCTGACATCCAAAGATATGTCTGAGAGGGAATAAAGATGGATTACCTGTAGATCTCAAGGGTCTCATTTAGAAGAGATCAACAGTTCTGAGACTTTAATTACACAGGGTTTCAGATGTTCTTTAAACAAGAAAGGAAAGCTAAGGAAGTTTAGGAGCTCTTTAGGGTTTCAATTTAAGTTTAATTAAATAAGCCTCAATTATAAATTCAGGATATTCCCATTAACTCACCTCATTGATCTCATCCTCGAGGGCACGTTGCCTGGTCAACTGCCGGAGGCGCTCCCTTCGCTGCTCCGTCAGCTGCTCCAAACGCTGGGCGGCGCGATCCACTTCGTTGAAGAGAAGTGTCACCTTGCGTAGCTTGCTGGCGGCATCCGCATTGAGGGATGTGGCCACAGAGGCCATGGCAGTTGGGGACGATGGCTGAGATGTGCTCATCCTTTGGCCAGATGATGAGGGAGAAGTAGTTGGAGCTGGGGCAGAGGTGATGCCCCGGGCCAGCTCCTGCAGGCGGGTCAACTGCCCGGCGCCCATCTTCCGGAGGCTGTGCAGCTGGGAGTCCATCAAAGCACGACTCAATGCCCGATGTTGGCCGTAGAGCTGGCGGCGCGTGGGCAATCCCTGAAGATCGGCCGAGCGTATGTCGCTGAGGGCCGTCACCAGCCTGCCGCCGGCCAGGGAGCACTGCCGCTGGAAGGCCTCCAGCTGGGCGAAGAACTCGCGCCACTTGGCGGTGTCGTGATGCCGCTGCCCGCAGCCGGGTAGCGCCGCGAGGGCGGGCATGGAGGGCATCAGCCCGGGGGCGGGTAGCTGCGATGGCGCAACACTTGTCGTGACTTGGTCCACGCTAATGAATTTAACCAAATGCGACGACGACGATGACGACGGCGACGGCGACGGCTCCTGTTTGGGGTCAGAGTCAGAGCAAAAGAGCGGACTCGATGTCATTAGTGGCCAGGTTCTGTTTGCCCAGCCGGTCATGTCGGCCAGGTTAATTGGCTGGGGATCAGACTTGGCCTGGGTTTTGGATTCGGATTCGGACCGGGGCTGGGGCGTTAGCCCGTTGCCTGGCCTTACGATCCCGCCCTCTGACTTGCACACAGAGAAATTATACTAACTTTTTGGGATAATTACTTTTGAATTTAAATATTTCATTTATAAAGTAAAAACCCTAAAACTTAATCAATTAAATGTATATTTTATTAGGAAAAACTAATAAAATGTTCAGGCAGTTTCATATTTGGTTTGTTTTTATACGAAAACTCTTTAGTTTTTCCTGGGAAACTTGATCTTATTACTTAAAAATCTCATAAGAAAGGGATATATAATTTCTCTGTGTGCCGAATTGTGCAATCTGAAAGGTCAGGCTATATAAACTCTTAACCCTTGACTCACCTGGTGATCACTGTTATTGTTCTGCTGCTTCTGTTGCTGCTGCTCGTTGCACAATTGCAACAGACTCGGATCGCTGCAAATGGCCAAAATTTCACAATTGCCAATTTGCTTGGCTAAGAGTCTGAGACTTTGGCAAATTAAGTCGATTACGCATAAATGTTGAGACTTCTCGATGGCAATTAAAATGGTAAATGTCTGCTGGGCGGGTTGTTGCTGCTGTTTCTGTTGCTGCTGGAGCTGCTGCAGTTGCTCCGCGCTTTTATGGCCATTGATTGTTGCCGTCGTTCCGGGTGTTGCCGGGGTGGAACGAGGACAGGAGCTGGTGCTGCAAGAGCAATGGGAACAAGCAATGAGTGGCGGTCTGGGAAGTGCACGGTCAAGTCGTATAAATAACATCAAAAAGTGTCGATCAGAGTTGAGTCGATCGAGGAACTAGTTCGAAACTATATTGAATTAATACAAAAATTAAAGAAATACAATAAAGTACGATAGAAATCATTTAAATGCCACTAAAACTCATCAAAAAGTAGAGAAATTACCATTAAAATAATTACATATTCCCGGATTAGTAACAATCTTTATTATATATTCCAGTTTGCCTTGAAATCAAGTCATCTTAAGTGTAATAAGTAGTATTTTTTGTCTTTAAGCTCACTAACCAATATATCTCTTAGGCAACTAGCTATGGCCACACACCTAATTAGAATTGTAGACTGCAATGAAGGCTATGATTATTCAATAAATCATCATAATCGGCTGCAGCATTTCCCACCTTGGCATTAATCGCTTCCATTCGAAGCCGATTCTTGGGCTTCCAGGTGAACTGGTTCGCATGTGGGCTGCCCAGTTCCAGTGCTTCCAAGCTCCATGCTCCATGCTTGGGCGGATTGGGTGGTGGCGGCTCCAAAAGAGCGAGCAGAACACACCGACTCTGGGCTACGCCCAAAACGAGTTCGACTTAATTGGCAATAAGCGGCCTCTGCACTTGGCTCTCTCACTTGGACTTGGGCCAGATGAAGCACTTTACCTTTCGCAAAATCACGTAACTATGACAAGTTGGT
The DNA here is from genome assembly GCA_035046265.1 of Drosophila bunnanda. Classification (NCBI taxonomy): domain Eukaryota; kingdom Metazoa; phylum Arthropoda; class Insecta; order Diptera; family Drosophilidae; genus Drosophila; species Drosophila bunnanda. Next base: position 16,345,157 of record JAWNOB010000075.1, read on the forward strand.
AGCCACTTTTAATCAGCGTAAATAAAAATTGAAAATTGCTGCTAATGGCAGCTGCCGCTCCGCCAAGAGCTAAGCTAAGCGCAGCCAAGTCGAGCTAAGAGCCGTGTCTTAACACTTTGCCCGAAGTTTGCTCAGTCTGGAATTCTTTTAAGCCCGCTCCGCTGGCTAACTGTAAACGCATGCCGTGGCCAGGTAGGTTCTCACATGGCAATTGGCAGTCGGAGGCGCAAGTCCACCCACTCCCACTCCCTCCCGAGCCGCCGCACTTTATGTTGCAGTTGCAAATTGCACGCAATGCTCACGGGCCTCGAGAGATCCGCGCTGATGTGGCGTGTTTGCCAAGCCGCCCGGGTTGCCAAGAGGGGCTTAATGATGCCCCACAGTGCGGCTATAAAGAGCGCCTGGCATTTCAATTTCAAAGCAACCTATATACACGCTCAAATGAGCCAGCCGACAGCAGCAGTTCTTCCGTAATTCAGCCACTTGTGGGAGTGGGAATACCCTAACTAACTGTTGAAGTAACAAGATCAGTTATAATAGGGTATAAATATAGAAGGAAGCCAGGGTTTCTGAAGATTAATTGTGGTGAAAGAGCAGCAGACTTTATAAACAACCTGCTGCCACATAATCTCTGTGTGGTGTGGCTTATAGAGGAGTCTCTTATAAAACTATTAAACTTTAAGATAGGTCTTAATGTTTGTAAAGAGTTTCAAACAGAACTCTTTTTGGTTTTCACTTGATTATACCTGATTATACCCTTCGCTTAGCCTTAGTTCTCTTTTAAAAAATATTACCTGGCTTTAATTAAGTTGAGAATAAATAACTAAGAGTACTTTTTCCCAAGCTATATACTTTAAAGAAATCACAAAGACCCCGTTAACACTTTTACCCTTAGCATTAGCATTACCAACACGAAACCTTTGCTGATTTGATTTTTGAATGGATTTCGGTTTTGGGAACAGCCGCGCATGCTCTCTCCGATTTAGTTGATTTTGTAGGGCAAGACGCATTAAAATATGAGCACAATCCTAGGCCGGGTCAAGCGTGTGTAACCCGAGCTTTTCTTTTATATCCGTATTATGCGCAAGCATGCAAATTTATACTGGAGCTCGGAGTCGTAGTTCGTAGTCCCCGGTACCTTTCCAAGAAGTGCAGTTCCCGCCAAACTCTGTCCATAAAAACAAATTTAATTGCAAGCTGTCACACTCTCACACACACTCGCACACTCGATGGAGGAGGGAGTTGTGGATTGGCATCGGTGATGGGACTTGGTCCCCGTGCTTTGGGAGTCACACTCGGAGTAGGAGTCGCTGTCGAGGTCAGACCTCTGGCCCAGACAAATGATGTAAGCTCCGGATAAGCCAAGTGGCCATGTTGACACTGCATCGCAGTGGTGAAAACCGTGCGGAGACCAAACATCCACATCCACATCCACAGCCATCCATATCCCCATCTTCAGGCAACATCTAATATTTGCTGTCCATCTGGCTGACATTCGGAATTGGACAGGCAGCTAATGAATACCTTACACATGTCGGCAAACAAACGCAAATAATGTCAAGTCTCGGAGCTCCAACTCGTCATGAGTCAGGTCAGAAAGATCCGAAGACTGGATGCGATGGGATGGGATGGTATGGGATGGGATGAGTGGAGTTGCTGATGATGATGATGAGGCGGCAGCAGATGTGCCAGTTTTTATTCGGATCGCTTTTCAGCGCAACTGCCACTGCGATCACACTTGGAAAAGCAGCAGAATGGAGTAAGAGATCGGGAATATATATATATTGCTTTATTCGAAATTGAATTGGAAACTTAAGGGACATAGCTATCCATAGATCTTCCTAAAAACGAAGTTTTTAAACTGCTTTTTTGCTTTTGAATGATGTTAAACAACACCAAGAGGTCCTAGATTCGATTTCGTATATGGTTTTTAGTTTTTTACAAGTTCATAAGCTAGAACTAAAGAATTAAGAATGGTAATTTGATTTTTTTCAAGTGCAGAAATCTGTGCAAATGTTTGTCAAAGAGTTTTCTACACGATTTGGCCGCGTTTTACCAATTGGCATTGAAGCAATTAACATCAACATGCAGCTGGAGATAGAGATGAAGTTGGAGCTGAAGCTGGATGGAGATGGAGTTAGAGATAGAGTTAAAGATGGAGCTGGAGTTGTGGCTTTGAAACTGGAACGGGAATCGCACTGGCAACTCTAAGTGGCCGCCCGATACGAGTGTTCTCTTATGTCGATTTAGATTTCACAGATTTCTGATATTTCCAGGAATCGTGTGGCTGCAGCAACAGGCATTATAGGAAAATAAAAGTTCACATCATAAATTTTAAAGTGTCACGAATCTGTCTAGATACAAAAAAAAAAATCATTCTCTTTGCCTGAAGTTATCGGCAGCTACCTTGCTCGCTCTAACCATGTCAGCGCCTCTCGCTTGCTCCTCAAAGGGAAGCCGCACAGAGGCCTCCCCCTCGAAAGACGTGCCAGGCGAAAAATCTAGCCCCGGAAAATGCAGAAAAATAAAAACACAAAAAAGCCTGTCTGAGAGGAATTCTAATTTACACTCGTCAGCAGGAAAGGAACACTACGTTCTGGGGGGAGGTTTATGGATATTTTCCCCCGGGCTTTCCCATGACCTTTGCTGTGATCCCGTAAATTGAAGCTCGTTAAGAAATTTTTAACGCTCTTTTTGCTCCAGTACTAAAACACATATTAAGAGTTTTTCTTCAAAAAAGAAAAATTTACATTAATCTTACTTACAAGAAGAAGTATAACATACTTTAAGCTTAATATATTAAATATTAAAAATATAAAGAGATGAAATAGACAGTTGCTTCCAAGGCAAAGCTTTCAATCTATTTTATATGATTTGAATTATTTCAGAATACTCAAATCAAGTTATTTAATATCCAACTAAAGTGCTTTAAGTTGTCTAGCTTAAAGAGACTTAGAAATTAAGAGTCTTGAGTCATAGCTCAATATGCTTTAGTTAATCTTTCAATCTAATCGAAAATTCTTTTCAAAGGCCCCTTGTACTTAATCCTTTAAATATTTTTTTTAATTTTTGTATACTGAAATTTGCCCTGATTATGTATTTACTTTACAGAAGGGCCCCATTCAATCGAAGATCTAGGGCAGATAGCCAACCCTGTTGGACAGTGTTTATCGACTTTTAGACCAGACTTTTGTTCTATTTTCTAAGGCAAAGTTCTCTTGGCTCACAATGCAAGTGCTGTTCGCTGTTGTTGTTATTGTTGTTATTGTTACTGTTGCATGTTTCCTTTTAGCCAAAGTGGCAAATTGACTGACATGCATTCGGCCCAGAACAGGGGGGGATAGGCGGAGTGGGAGTGGGAACCGTCTTAAAGGCTTAAATGCAGCTCCGCTTCGTTCCCAGCGCCATTTGGCTGACTTGGCAGAGTTGGCTGGCGCATTTGCATATCTGCTCGTAAATATGGATGGGCCAACGACGAATACTCGCGCTGGGGCTGTGAGTCTATGAACTTATTGCAAGACAAATTGAAATGCCTGATTCGGATGCAGATGCTGATTCTGGGACTTGTACTCGAACTCGTACTGGTTCTGGTTTTGATTCTGACGCTGGTCGTGCTGCACAGCTGCTCGTTGAGCCCATTCCCATGCGTTACTTTGACACTAAACCGATAGAGCTGATTCTAATTCTGATTCAGATATGGAAATTGAGATGTGCACAGAGGGAAAAAGTGTTATTCTTCTTAGGGGTATATGAAATGATTTAATCATTGATACTTTAGCTTTCTTTACGCATTTAAACTGTGCAATTTTCCAATTCTAACCCGGTTTAGTTATTTATATTACTAGTTATTCTCGGTGTACTGATCCCCCACTCACCTGCGCTCTGGAATTGTGCTGTAGTAGAGGAGCAACGTGGCCAGCTCATAGCAATTGAGGCCGGCGGACGCCACACAGGCCGCGTCCACGCTCACAAGTGGGTCGCCTCGTAGGGTGCGTGTGCCTGCAAGGAGATACAAATACAGAGAGGGGTAGGAAGAGATTGTTAAGGACGGTGCTTCATAAAAAAGATCTCGTCGAGGTGTGGGAAATCACACTCCAACACTCCGATCTCAATTGCTGCGCCCTGGGTGGGCCCCAACCACTTCGATAATGTGCGAAAAAGCGTGTGCATATTAATTGAAAAGCGCCAACTTTACGATTTTCCCAGCAACTTTTCGCCAGCATAGGAAAAACGAAATGGCCAGGGAAATGGCAAAATGGCAATGCTACCGGAGGCAAATTGCCCGATGGGGCGTTACAAAGCGATTCCAATTTATAAGCAAATTTGGATTTCGGTCCAGTGAAAGTCTAGAATTAGACGAGCGGCGGAACTGGGGGGAGGGCGCGCAGCGAAAAATGGAAAGTTTGTCACCTAGGTACCGGCATATGGATGGGAGGCTCACCTGGTAGGTAGACGCCGCTGGTCAGCAGTTTCTCGGGCAGCTCGGCAATCGAGCTGGGAGGCAGTAGCTCCGTCTCGCAAGTATCTGCAGAGAGAGAAAAATAATTCAAACTGTTTAGCTAAATGTTTTTAACAATTATTAAGCTTAAGCTAAGCACTTGCTGATTTTTAACATTTTCTATAATGTTTTTAATAACATAAATTCCCTATAAGCTTTTATGCATCATTTGAATGTCCGGCTCGAAGGACCAAAAAAGGGAATCTTTTGTATAAAGAGATTAATACTTCTTTATATACCTAGCTCAGAGATCTTAAGATATCTCTAAATAAATAATTGTTCGTTCTGAACATTGCACAGTTTTTCTTCACGTGTACAAGGCAACCAGAAAAGCTACGAGAAAACTCACACACATTAAAAAGCCAGCCATATGGAGGGTAAAAATATGGGTTAATTGTATTTTAAACGCTCGACGGAACCTTGAAAACTGGTACAGGATCTGCACCGTTTGCATAATAATGTCACTTGATTAATATCGAGCCGTTCGGCCAGCTCACAGCCCACATCTAGGAAGGGGGCGTGGCCGGAGCGAAGCCTTGGCTCTGCTAACCGAAAGCCATGCCGAAAACGAGTTCGTCATAAATTTAATTTTCCGCCTGCCCCCGGGCACTTTCGCATGCGACAAATACGTTCCAATGATAAATGCGGCACATTTCAGCGTCTCGGGAAATTCTGCAGCCAATGGAATGAACTCCGGCCACCTGTTGCCATGCTGCTGCTGCTGCTGCCGCCTTTCGATGGCGGAGAGCCAAAAACGAATGCGACCCGCCGCATTGTAATTCAATAGCCCAAACCACAATAGCCCCCGCACTTGTTGGACTGATTTATGTCCGCTTGCAAATTGCACCCACACCCAGCCCAGATCCCCGGTTGAACGCATTCCAGGGAACAGTGGAGGAAAACCCCCGAAAACATTGGGAGTTTATGCTGGAATATAGCTTAAGATATATTTTTTGGTGGTATTAAAGATTTTCAACTACTCATTAAGCCTTATTTTTTATAGCTTGTCAAAGATTCAGATTAGAGAAAGTTTTGCAGAAACGCTTTAATATACTTCTTCATATACTACTTCTGTAATAGAGAATAATGTACTTAAAATCAAGTAAAAAACCTAAAAAGGGTTTCCTAATTTCTGCCAGAGAGTTAGAATTTAAATTAAATTAGACACTCTAGTAGTTACAATAATAATTATTTAATACCTTAACTTTTTGTAAAATTTACAAACAATGATATATACCCACTGTTGCCACAGTTGCCACAGTGGAGCTCCGCATAGCATTGCTTTGGTTTCTCATTTAATTTTCATATTTTAGGCTTTTGACAAATTAAAAGGCATTTGCACCGTTGTCGCTGCCGCAGAGACAACGATATTTTGCGGCTAACCGCGTCTCGCCGGATGCCGTGGGATGTCGATGTTAATGGCTAATGGCTAAAACCGCGGCTGCCGGCGGACCGGACCACCTCCTCTCCCTCGATCGGGCATTTTGAAGGGGCATTTTCAGCCGCCAATAAAGAGCGGCTTTTAAGATTTTTTTTTTCAAGAAATAATGGATATACATAGATAGAAGTGGCAATTCTCGAGTCTGAGAATGGATTAGGTTTTAATGGATAGCGTTGTCAGGTACCAGAGTTTCTGGCAAATCATTTATTTTTGTAAACGAACAAAAAATAAATATAAGCGCAATAAAGATTATATTGGGTGAGGTTCCAAACGATATTAAAACCGGAAATATTTCTGTGACTTGTCACCGAATACAATTAAGATAGCATCTGAAAGTGAACCACATTTTTTGCATGATTTTTCTACTCGAATTTCACTCTTGCATACTTTCGCTAGAATTCAGGGCATAAACTCTAGTCTCAGCTATAATCTCAAGCGCTCAATCTGCGGCTATTAATTGATTTAAATGTCGGGCAGCATTTATGAACAGAAAATATATCAAATTAGCGCTAAAATCGAACGCTATCAAGGCATACCATTAGGCCCCACAATCCACAATCCACCAACTCGATGGACTTCAAAGCGCCGTTCGAAACGATCGCAAATTTAACTCCACTTTGGGTTGGCTCGACTTTTGGCTGCGGGGCGTTTAATTGAATAGTTCGGGCTCACAGATTTGCATACGGCGATGCCGGGCCATGGAGCTAAAACAAATAAGACAAATCACGCCCAGAAACGGCGATAAGCGCGAGCCACGAACTGGTCGCTCTGTTGCAACTGTTGCAGTTACACTGAGAGCAATTTTGAGGGCTGAAAATGTTCAGAGATATTTACAGAGGTTTTTAGAAGCCTAAGTTTATTTTTGGACTTGTTAGCCTGATCTTGGTTAGAATGAACCTTCTATTCTTATACTAACAAAGATTTGGATTCAGCATGTCAAATGGGATACATAAAGGATATTATCTTTCAAGTCTCAATATTTTTCACTGCCTGCAAAAGCTCACAAAGAAACCGTCCGATATCAGAGTAATTGCTTATAGCCACCGGCCAACGGTGCGCATGCGTAATGCCACATTACGTATACGTAACCCAGACTCACCCAGACTGTGATGCTTCTCCACGCCGCCGCAGTCGCTCGGCTCCTCGTCGCTATCAATGTGCGGAAATGAGTTGCCCAGACAGAAGAGAGGTAGAGCCGGCGAGGTGGACACTCCGCTGGCCTCGTTGCCATTGCTGTTCCGCTTCTTGGCCTCACTGTTGCTGCTGCTGCTGCTGCACTGAAGCTCCTCGCCGGCACTGGACCCGGAGCTGGAGCTGCTGCTCCTGTCGCTCACATTGCTGTTGCCCGACGAGGTGGAGTTCATGCTGTCCTGCCGATTGGTCAGGCGCCGGAGCATGTACCGGCTGTTGAAGAGTTTGTTTTTGGTAATCAAGTCGCTGCGCCGCAGCGCACACTTGGGGGATCCCACCAAGCTTTGGCTGTGGCTGTGGCTGTGGCTGTGGCTGCAGCCATTATTATTGTTGGCCTCATCCAGCAGATCCTCGGCTGGATGCATTTGAAGCTGCAGCTCATTGAGCGACACCCGCTCAATGCTCCGCTCCACGCTCACCAGCAGATTCTGCAGCAGCTGCGGCAGTTCGCCGCTGTCTGCCGCCATCAGGGCTGCCGCTGCCGTGGTCATTTCCAGGTGAAGCACGCTCAGTGGTAGCTGCCGGGGATTCGTGTGATCGATGCAGTGGCTCTGGACGCTCTCCTCCTTGCGGGACGAGCGCCAAACAGCATAGAGCCGTGCAATGGGGTCCGCTTCGCTATCCGCGGATGCTTCTGTAAATAAGTAACAAAATTACAGGTTACTCGGGGAGATTAAACAATATCTGAATAAAATCATTGCAGCAGCGACTAAGATTCGTTTAACCAGACTAAGTAATTGGTATCAAGATAAGTCTGGTAACTACTATTTGCCTGGGCAGTACAAAGTCGCATTCTGGTTCCATTTAAATTGATCAAGCTACCCAGACGGCCGTAAGTGATCGATTATATTGATTGCCGGTTGTGCTGGTTGTGGCTAATCATAGTAGTCATAGGTCTTGCGAAGGGCTAGACCCGGTCCCCCCGGTTCCCCTCCCTGGATCCCCCATGACGACCCACTTACCCAATTTGATGCAGAGATACAGCTCCGCCGGGCGAAGTGCGTGCGCGATCTCAGCGTCGCTCAGCTGCAGCACCAGAGCTCCATTGGACGTTGCCAGCGGCCAGCCGGGATGCCATAACCAGGACTGCAAGGAGACCAGCAGGGAGGAGGGATAAGATTGCGGATTGAGTAACGAAATCATTTGCAAATTTTTATTATTACTACGATTACATGTTTGGCCGGCCAGAAACACCCGCAAGTGTTAAGCTGCGGAAAGGAAACCGCAAACGATAAAGAAACCAAAGCCAAAGCTAAAACAAAAAAGCCTGGCGAAAAACCCAGACCCAAAGACTGACTGGAAAGCGCATTAAAAATGGGCCCAGACCGTCCGACGTCAGACGTCAGAGCTGGGGATACTTGGTGATTTGGATATTTTTTTGGGAGGCCTGAATGTTCGAGGTCTCCCCCCATGTTTGTCCGACAGTCGGCCATATCGGAGATGGCGAGTGTGGCAACTTTTTGGCCGCCTCAGTACCAAAGCTACACAGCCAGAAAAAAGATCTTGGCAGAGTATGTCCTAGCCCCTGTTAATAAATCTATAATCATTAATAAAGATACTTGAACTGAAGTGCAAGTAAACAAAAGATTTTCAATAAGATACATAGTTCTTTTAAAGCTTAAGGAAATTTTTATTAAATAAAATTAAATATAAAATTCTCTTTGTGCATCCAAAATGTCTATGCAAAAAAATATTCAAAACTGGCACCGCCTGGCGATGGCGATGGAAAATTATAGATAAATCATGCAAGTCAAACTTTTTTGGCAATTTTTGCTAATTTTTGGTTATTACCCTCAGCGTTTGCGCCAAGTTGAAAAACTGAAAAGCTGAAAGCCCAACGCAGATTTCACCCCTACGGGAATGTGAAATCGAATTTCAGTCTGAGCACAGAGGAGAGAGTGCTCCTAGACAGAGGTCCGATTTCGATCCTTTGGTTCGCCATTAATTGTTGCAATGCGAAAATGTTTCTTCGCATTGTTGCTAATTTGCCAGTTGCTCAGATTTTTTGTGTGCAGTTTTTTTTTTTGCTTTTTGTTTTTGGATTGAGTTTGGCTTTGTTTTCGATTGGAAAATGGACAGTGGAAAAAAAGGTGCGCGCTGCTTGATTTATAGCGCCTTTTGACTCAACACAAAAACTTGGATATTTTATTGGTAACAAAGCGATTGCTGTTTTATTTTGTTTTTTGTTTTTTTGGTATTGTTGCTCTTGCTGCACATGCCACCCAGGAGAGAGAGAGAGGGAGACCGAGACGCGAACATAAATCAATTGTTTGTCGCTCGAGAGAGGGGTCGAGGGGGGTCGCCGATCGAAATCCATTCAAACAGAAAATGATCAATTTTGTCATTTGATCAAAGCCGCAGCAACGATCGCAACGCATCGTTTACAATCGATTGAACAAAATGATCATCGCCGATCAACCGAACCACACAACGACAACAACGCAACCACTTCCTCCCGCTCTGTAGTCTTTACTTGCTTGGGTTTTTTTTATTTAATCTGCACAGAAAAAATTAAATATGCTACGAAAAAATATAATATTTCATGTATAAATAATATATTATAAAGTTATCTCAAATATAATCCCATAGACTTGACTTGAAAGTCAGCAACTGTCTTGGCCAGACAGGGAATATTATTTTAAGGCTACATTTAGAGTTAAATAAATATGCCAAAAGCCATAGCTAATTTTTATGCAAGGTTTAAAATAATTTAAGTTATTTCTGTATTGAGTTTTATATACTTTATGTCTGTTTTATTTACCAAAATACTAATTTAACCTGTTCTGACCTAAAGCAAAACTGAGCTTGCCAAAATATTTTGTGTTTAAATGAGATGTTCAGTTGAACAAGAACGACTTGGAACATTTTTTAAAATATATAAATTCACAAAGAATAAATTTTTAAATAAAAATAAAAATTTGGAACACATGAAGTCCCAAAAGATGAACCCTTATATATTTTCCGTGTGTTTCATGGAGGTATCGTTGTATAAGCCCCTGTCGCCACATGCTAAAATAATGATTTTCGTAACATTTTCTGCTTGATTGCTCCCAGATCCAGCTCCGAGCACCACCAAGTTCCATGTTCCATGTTCCATTCTCGGTGCCGGTGCCGTCTGCATCTCTGATCCGATCGGAGCCCATCCGATCCGCAGAGGGGGATTCTAAATCATTGGAATCGTCGCTTCGACGGCGTTTCAGTTTCGTCGTCATTGACCCAAATGTGCGCATCGATCGGACGCCGCTTGTCATTGTCATCGTTGTCGTGTTTATTTGTGGTTGTTGTTAGTTTTCTTGTTATTTTTATTGTAATATTGTCAAAGTCTTGTTGTATTTACTTTGTACTTTTGTGGCTGTCGCCTACGCCGAAGCAACCCTCTTGAAACATAAGGTTTGATTTGCTGTACAAGGTTTTAATTTTGTATTTAAAGTGATTTTAATGCAATTTATAAGCTTGTATTGCTATAAAGCAGCAAGTAATTGCTTTAAAACAAAAGGTAAATGAATATTTTTACTTGAAAATCATTTATTTACTATCGCGTTTTTATATTTAAAGTTTGAGGCAGCTTTATTCCCATTTATATTCAACTTCTCCTTCTATTTCTTTGTCCTTAAAGTAGCAGATTTAAAGGAAGGTTTAAAAAGATATTTGATGAAAAATCAAACCTTCTTTTTAAACGGATATCTGTTCGATATAAACTTAATGTTTTAAGAACTCATTAGGTTTTTTTTACACATTTTTAATTCGAAAACATGTTCCCAGAGTTTAAACTTCCATAGCATAAATGTTTTTGCTAGAATGAAGTTTATGTTAACACAGAAAAATATTTCATTAACTTCAAAACTTCCAAATAGCAACAGATTTCTTAGAATTGCACAGAGCAGAAAGAGAAAAAAGGGTATCATAATTTCACCATAACAAAGATACAAAAGTATCTTTTTGTTCTTGTGTTGCTTTTTGTGCCTGGGCTTGGGCTCGCGATACTTTTTTTCAATTTGTTGTGGGGCGACAAATTTCCGTTCCATTGGCGGCTTTCGGGGTTCAGCTTTTGGCTTTTGGCTTTCGGCATTTTGAGTGTCTGCCCATAAATCTGCGGACGGATTTCGGCGAGGATTTGTCTGGATCCTGGCCGGGATCAGCGCATATATCATTCCATCATTGTGTGTATATGTTTTTTTGTTTTTTGTTTCATTGTTTTTTGCCCATTCCCACGCCTTTGATGTTGAAAACTAAATTACCGACCGTCAGCGGCAAAAACATAACGAAACGAAACGAAAACCCATCAACGGATCGACGGTATATATGAGTAATCAAGCCGACATGGCCGGCATTAGCATATATGCAGATATACACAGATATGTACGGATATCTTGTGTGTGGCCAAAAGTAAAATGTATGAATGGCCGTGTCCCGGCGTGTGGCGCCCAGCCTATGCCAATTATTCAATGCGGGTGCAGTCGTACACGGATTCGGATTCGGACTCACTCACTGGGGGACTGGGCGGGATGGAGGAGCACTGGGATCCGGGACAGAACCAAGGGGACCACCATCGGAGCCAACGAAATTACGCATGCAGGGCGTTGCACAAAAATAAAAATACAAGAAAATACAACCAGCGACACAACGCCACCTCACTCATCGGCACATGCACTTGGCTTGTTTTCTTAACAAAATTGTGAAGAAACCGGGCACGCTGGCTACAAGTTACCAATAAAACCATGGGGGGTGCTTCAAAAAAAGCAAAATAAACCTTCTTTCCAACAAATTCCGTAGATTTATGATCTCATTTAGCAAGTTAATATGAAAAGTTATAACAATTTAAATTATTTATTAAGCGGAAACGCATTAGGGAGCCATTAGCGTTTGCTCTTCACAGGGTTTACTGTACCAGAGGCTATTGGCAACTTTTGTATAGGTTTTTTTTGTTTGGTATTTCACCTACCAATATTTATCCTAATTTCTCAGCTCGACCAATAATTAATTTGTTGGGAAAAAGGGCCACACCTGGTCAAAAGCGCCGCCAGCGATTGATAATTATCATGTGTAAGCGGCCTCGGGTTTTATATTTTGTTTCTTTATATATTTATTTTATTTTATTTTACTTTTTTTGGAGGTATGTTGAATGTTGGCCATCCCAGGGGAGAAACCGTTACTTTTGCCAAATTGTCTTCGATGGCCAACAATTGATATTTTCGTGTTTTGTTATTAGTTTTAATTTGTCTTGCAAAATTGATGTTGTGGGTTGAGCAGAGAGCCGGGATTCCATCAATTGATTAAAATAGCTTTGTCTGCAGGAACATTACAGCCGGGTTATATAAGCCGCCTGAGGAATTTGATACTTGGGTAGCGATAAATATATATTTTTTTGGAATGTGGAAATAAACAATAAGCCAGTGAATAAATATGGGCTATAAATCAAGCTGTAAAACTGTTAAAATTGTAATGCGAATAACTATTAGTCATAAAGTATTTGGATAAACAAAAACTGGCAAGTAATTTATGGCCCGAAAAGCTGTTAATTATATTTGCAAATAAATAAACAATTTATAGCACAATTTAGACGCGATTAAATGACTAAGCAAATAACATTTGTTATTTGCAGGCTAATTAATTTAAAGTCTTACTGGAAGTATAAATAGATACTACAGTAAATTTAAAATAAGCTTAATCTCTCAAAGAATCAATGAACTAAGTTCCTTCTTCCATGATTTCAGTTTTTCTGCTCCACATACAGAGTTATAAAATTCTCCGATTTATCTTTTGTTTGTAATTTCCTACTTTTTGTAACAATTTCCTATTTTTTTTGCTGCTCCATTTGATTTCCTAATTCCACATGTTTCCTGTATCTATTACCAGTGCAAATATTCTGCTTAATTTTCTATTATTAGATGCATTATTTTGCACTCCCTGTGTGCATTAATTGGCCAATTTTTTGTACAGAAAAAACAGAGCAACATATCTTTGAACTTTTGCATCAACAAAATCGACTCACTTTATATATATATATTTATTTGCCGTCAACGTCACATTTCCGCTTGATCTGGCGCGGATTGGCCATCAGCGGAACGTCATTGGCACCACCAACATTTGCATTCACATCCACCAAAGTCCGCGTTGTACCACCGCAGGGGAATCCAAGAGCACGTCCATGTCCGTGCCCATGCAGATGCCACATTTGATTCGGATCACTCCGACCACACCTACAAATTGCTTGTGCTCCCCCCAAAGAGTGTGTGCACAATGCGGGGGCGGTGGAGAGCTTCTATATAGTTTTATATATAATATATATACATATATTTATATGTATATAGGGGGTATAAATACAGAGTAAAAAATCGGACGTGAATGAGTCATGAATCATGGTTTTACATGACTTTAATTGGTTCTTTCTGAGTCTCAGAATTAATGTTGATGGATTGAGTTAGGGGTTAATTTATGTTAATATATACTTATGTTTCTATTTATACCTGTAATTGATTTTCAGTTTAAATTATAGATTTAAGAAAGAATTCTAACTAAGTTATTGGTTACTTCTCCATTTTGTTTTATGTAAAGATAAAATGGTTTCCTTTTAATTTGTTTCTTTGGTTGAATAATATTTAAAATCATTCTTATTTCTGTCTGTGTAGAGACTTGCCTCCGCTTGTGTGGGGCCAATTTTTCGCAATGCAACAAGGGGCAGGAGAATACGAATATATATGGATATATGGCTATATGGCTATATGACGATATGGCGATGGAGATGGCACCGAGTGTGAGACGAAAATAGATCAGGTCTAGGCTGTCATGCTGGCTGCACGGCCGGAATGCCACGGCAGCAGTGTTCTTGGAAGAACCGTACCACTCCCCCCTCTCTATACACACACACACACAGGCACACACACTCGGTATGGTGTTGCAAATTGTTGTTTGCATTTTGGAGCAACGCTCTCTGGGTGCTGCAGGAAGTCACTGCTTACATTGGCCCTCGATTGGGTGCTGAAATTCCATGGGGAATGGGGATCGGATGCTGTCACAGTTATGGGTTATGGCGGAGGGCCTGCGATAACAAAGCTCGTTTCGATTTCGTGGCAACTTCAAAGGCAGCGGGCACAAAACTGTTGCAAGTTGCTGGTGCCAGGCCCGGTGCCGCGTTGCAAGTTGCTGTTGCTGTTGTGTTACATCAGCACAAGACCAAGACTCTCAATTACGAGAGTGCAATTGGCGGGGCACGAGTAGCGGCAAAAACCGGTACCCGCTGGAGGTTCTTCTGGATCGGCGCTGCTCCAATCAACCACTTTCAGTTCACAGCTGATCATGAACTTCGGCCAAATCAGCTGAAAACGAGTTTTTATGGCATAATAACGAAACGGTCCAGCAAGAAGTCGCGGCTCCGCAACAATGATGACGATCTTCTGATCTGAGTGTCTGTGTTTGCTCAACTGCTATTCAGCTTTCCTCGGTATTGGACTTGGACTTGGTCTCGAACCTGGACTTGTACTTGTACTTAGACTTGGACTTGGACTGGGTAATTGAAAAAGTTGTTAGCCACATCAATTCCAAAACGGCCATAAACTTGTTAATGCATCCGACCGGCCGAAAAGACATTAAAACACCAATAACCGTAGTGATCGCATGGCATCGGTTATTCCTTAGATTCGAAGGGTTCATCGAACATAGATTCGGGCCAATAAGGAAGTGCAAAACGGGTAGCTGAAATTATTTGTTTCCCTGCTTATTGTTTTCGGTGGGGGAAACTCTACGAAATTCTGGGAAATTCTGGGAAATTCTAGTATTCTATGGCCGCGACCACGAAATGTAATTCCGCGGAAATCCCGGACTAGGGACAACTATGGGATAACTGCTGCAGCGACAACCACGCCGGGCCAAATCGAAATAAACTTTATGCACGTAAAATTTTAATGAGCACAGCACGAAGTCAATTTCAATGCTAATCCGGCGGCCAAAAGCCAGACGGTCAGACGACCAGACGGATTTGACCAGGAGTTTGGGGACCACCGAGTTGCAAGTTGCTTGTGTTGGTTGTTGCTGGTTGCTGGTCGTTGCTGCCGCTTGTTGCATTTGCTGTTGTTGCACATGTGCCCTAAAGCCACAAATCACGAAGGTGGCGCGATCTGACATCCTACTCACAACCGATCTCCTTAGGCAAGGTGTCGCTAACACTGACCAACAAAGTATTGGCTCAAGAAAACCATAAACCCTAGTCGTAAATTTGCTGGGTTTCACTGAAAGTTATTTAGTAGCATCTTGGGAATTAAAATGAAAGGAATTATAATGAAAAGTAGCCTCTTAGGAATTATAATGAAAGGAATTATAATGAAAAGGATAATGTATTATAGTATAATGCTATATGAAAAAGCAACATTATATTTGCCTAGAAATTTAAAAAGGCCAACAGTTACGTACTGTTTTTGAAACTAAACAAGTTTTTAAATAATATACAGTAAGCTTTTGTTTCAAGGCATTTCTTTTAAAGTTTACTTAGAAGATTAATAAGTCATGAAACAATATATTAATATATTATTGCTCAGCATAATTGGGAACAAGCGAAATATATTTGCAATCTCTGTTACAAAAGAGGTTTCTTTTATGTTTTATGCCACCTGCTGACTAGTGTAAACAGAGAGTTACGCTTGAACTTGACAAATGCCCAAATAACGTGATGCCGAAACAAATCCTGGAGCTGAACCTGAACCGGGAGGTAATTTATTATTGAACCATTTATTAGAGCGTGTCGTTGTCGTGGTCGTGGCGCTCTTTTGTTGCATCTGTGTTGCGGATATTGCCGTTGTTGCATTTGTTGCATTTGTTGCATTTGCGGCAAAGTCCACAATTGTCGCTAGGGCTTGTCAGTCATTCATGGGATGATTTGACGGCTTCGTTTGTTCGCTGCACAATTTATAGGTAACTATTTGCTTTGCCCGAAGCGTTTGTGGCATTTGAAGCAGCCGATTCCCACCACGACCAGGTTCATGTCTGGCCAGAGGATTGGAAGCGGGACTGGGACTGGGACTGGGACTGGGACTGTGAGTGTGACTGGGAATGGGGATAGAGGTTGGGTATGGGTATGGGATGCCTTTGTCTTGGTCTACCTGTTGGCATTGCAGGAAGCATTCACCTCCACGCACACACACACACTCCACACACTGGCGACACGATCATAATGAGGATAATCACGATGGCGATGATGAGACAAAGACAAAGCAAGACCAAACAAATAAACAGAGGGAACAGAACCGAACCGAGCTGAGCAGCAGACGCAAACACAAAAACTAAAGGAACAAAAGTATCCATATATGCATGAGTGTTTCTGCGAGCGCCGTGCCGCGGATTCGGTGTCTGCCACTTGACGTGCCTGCCCCCAGCTGCTCCTCCCAGGTCCCAAGTCCCAAGTCTCAATCCCAATCCCAATCCCTAACCCAATACCAAGCCAAACCGCGACTCATCGCTGGCCTGCGGCTTTTGTGTTGGGTTAATTACTAAGCGAGTCACACGCGCTTGAATTATTCAAGGCTATCTTCTGGATGCATTCGTATCTATTGCCAGCTGCTCTCAGATACAGATACAGTGGCTGGAGGTGCACAGAGCTAGTTTTTTAAATTGTGTTATGGTATCTTAAAGATTTCTATATATTTCTGATGAGACCATTCAAAATTGCTCAAAATTTAACTTGAAGATGTAAAGATAATTTCATCCTTTTAAATTTAAATAATATTCCTCATGTTCTTGTTTATTAAACATAAAATATCCCTTTATTTGTTATCACAATTTTCTCTGTGTAAAATAAAATTACTTAGAGAAGCCCCAATGCCATCTCCTGAACCAGTACCTGAGGATCGTAGTGCACACGCGCCTGGTAACTCAATCTGGCGGATTGCACAGGTGAGCAGGGGGGGAAAAAGGTGGAAGGCAGGCAGCTCCACCACCTGGCTTTGTTTTGTTGTTCGAGGCGACAGCGTTTATGACTAAGTATTTTATAATGAAGTGGCAAATGTGTAGCTGCGGAGTTGTCCGGCTAAATAATTGTTAACATTACGCTGCAAATTGTTTGCATTTAGTGTATTATTTTTTTACAAAGAGCTGAGGAAAATGGATTGCCAGACATACCAAGAAATGCATATATATATATATATATGTTACTCCCGGTATCTATGTCTAAAAACTATCTCTTTCAGAACCTCCCAGTGGGGGGACTGTATTTAATGGATGAGTTTATGGGTATGGCGCACCATAATTAAGCAATTAAATTGCAATGAAACTTGAGAATTTCTGAGCAATTTATGGTAAAAGAAATTTGTAATTAAGACATATCAAATTTACTCAAATTCCATAAAGGTGCAAAGAAAATTAATAGGAAGCTTAGCTAAAATTCTTTGGTAGTCTGTAAATATTTCCAGTACCAAGAATAGGTTCCTAACTCCTGCTGTGCTGGGGCTCATTGACCCATCAAATGCTATATCTTAACGCACATATTTCTGTCAAAATAATGGACAAACTGTGCACACTTTGCTGCATAATAATCCCAGGCGGCGTACGAGTGTAATCCGAATGTTTGCTCATTGACGAGTCCAGTCACATATCATCCATATCCTGAACAGCGACTTCCTCGGGGAACACACGTACTCATACATAGGAGTATATATAGATATAGCCGTGCGATCTGTGAAGTCAAACCAAACAACACGTGTTCGAATGGCGAATGCACTCACATGAACACACAGAAAGGGGCACGGAGTGAATGAGTTTTACAAGTTATTTTATGCAAGCCATAAATATGCACTTTACACTTTGCACATTTCCTTCATGCTCGCCCCTCGGGAGAGTCTCTAATTCCCCGCCAAAAGCAAAAATAAAGGAAAAGCAAGGCAAGCGTCAAATGCCTGGGCCAGATGCTCTTAGTTAGACCAACACAAATACTATATCCAGCCAGACATTCAGACAGCCAGACACATGGCAGACGCCATGGTCCCGGAGTCGAGTTGAGTTCGGAGTCCAGTCCGCAGTCCGCAGTCCGCAGTCCACAGTCCATAGTCCCCCAGAGCCTGCATACAAATTATGTACAAACATGTTTCCAGAAATGTTCAATTCATTATCGCTAACAAATGCCGATCATGTTGTGTTCAACACAGTTCAAAGCACTTTTCTGCAAATTATTGCACAGATCTGAGCTCGATTGATGGCCCGTTTCAAATGCAACTCGGAAGCTGCGTCACTGCATCACTCCCCTCGAACGGCACTCCACAACACTCCAGTGTAGTCCACTCTGGTGCTCCTAATCGTAATTGCTGTTCGGCTAAGTGATATGCCGTGTTCAGAGAATCTCAATCACACGGAAAGAAATATTCACCAGAGTAAACAGAAGTTTGAATAGCATCTTTACAATGTTTGAAACGAAATGCTAGTTTAATTGGAATGTGATTTAAAGAATTGATTCTTATTTGAAGGATGATATTTCTATAGTTTGGGCTTAGTAAGTGATAAAATTTCTATAGTTTTGTATTATTTGGGAATATGTATATTTATAAATATTTAATATACATTCAACAGTGTTTATTGGGATTCTTAACTATGGAACGTTCATATGTAATATGAATTTGCTGCTTCAATTTTTATAAAATTAAAGGCGAAATAAATTATAACTTGAAAATTTCTAAGCATTTTCCAACACTTTTAATAAATATTTGTTTAAATGTATTTATGTATTAATTCTTAATTGCTGTACAACTTCTAGTTTCTATATTCACTTCCTGTTTTACATTGTAGTTCTCGAAATAACATTCCTAGGGTTTAAATTTATTACAAGAATCAACTTTGTATGTCTTAATTACCTGCCTGCAATAACTATCAACAAATGGTTTATTTATTGTTTATCTAGCAAGTTAATAGGAATTATTTTTCTGGCTAGTTATTGAGTATTATTTTCGTTCTGTGCTGCTTTCGAGTTTGGCAGGAATCTGTTTAGCAGGAATCTGTTTAGCAGACTGTACGGTTTTACCCCATCGCTCCCTTTGCTCAAAGAACACTTAATACACAATTTCCGCTCACGGTTCGGGGTACTGGGGTAAAATGAAAATAAAACGAAAAACAAGAACAAATAAAAAGCAAACCAGAACAGAACAAAACCCTATAAAGTACTTGTACTCCTCAGCTGCGTAGTGCTGCTGCTGCGTCTGCGCACAAAGGCGATTTAAATTACAGAACGTGTCCGGAGAGAATAAAACTTCCATTGAGTTTCGAGCGGGGGGGCAACACAA
Organism: Drosophila bunnanda; assembly: GCA_035046265.1. Lineage (NCBI taxonomy): Eukaryota > Metazoa > Arthropoda > Insecta > Diptera > Drosophilidae > Drosophila > Drosophila bunnanda. Next base: position 16,364,541 of record JAWNOB010000075.1, read on the forward strand.
ATTAAATGGCAATTAACGTGCAGACGCAGCTGCAACAACTGCGAAACGAGTTGCACAGGTCAAAAAGCATCAGCCATCAACAGATGCCCACAAAATGTTACGACTCCAAATCAGCGGAAAATGTGCGCGTTGAGCTGATTGATTCAAATAAGTTTATGTGCTGGGCGAGCTTCTATGTGGGTCACGCCGAGCAGGCACTTTGCTAGACGAATTTACTGGCAGCATTTTATGGACTGCCTTGCAGCTTCCCACATGTTCCACGGTGCGTATGCGTTACGAAAATTATTATAAATTACAGCGAGCAGCAGAGTTGGGGCCTCCAGCTCACCAGCTCCCCAGCTCTCCAGCTGATAAGTAGAACCTCTGACAATTCGATTTAGAAGGGGCAAACACTCCGCAGACAAGCACAACCCACACTTGCCACCGCCGTGTGTCATTGGAAACAAATAATACAATATAATGCGAGACCTCTCTCACTTGGTCTTGTTAGAATCGAAAAAGCGTGGGCTTCGACCGAAGGACACTTCCTATTTGTCATGTCTTTAGCTCTGTGCGCTGTACTTTGAGTTTTGACCGTGTGTGTAATAAGTATGCAAATTGCGAATGCGAGTGGAAGACAATTGATTTTTAATGAATTCCGGGGTCAGGGTCGAGTTAAGACACTCGACACTGTATATGCAGCCACTCGAACAATTATTGGCCATAAATGCGCGATAATGAACTTTGACGGTCCGCTAATAAAATGTGACTGAAACTAGAAATTTACCTCGAAACTATTAGGCGAGGAAATCCTCTGATTTACGCTGATGTGGCGGCTATAAAGAGTTATACTATATATGGGTATTAAGATATAGTATGCGGCACTTTTACGATTATTACAATTCCTTGCAGATTGTAAAAAAGATCACACAATAGGAAGGCACTTTAGAAACGTATTTCGTGGGCACTACTCGCTCATCACTCTGATTTCAATTAATTTGCGTTTTTTTACGATGCTTGGCACATTTCTTTCGACGCACTCTGCACTCTCCGAACGGCGCCTCAAAACTACGAATATTTGTTGCACGTTGCACGACTCCAGTGGCTATATCTCTGTACTACATATATATATATATTCGTCTTCGGTCGCTTGCGTCGGATCGCTTTCTGCCGCTACCAAGACTGCGCGTCGCGAGTTCAAATTTACAACTGAAAACTAAATTGCCGCACGACTCTGCAACTTCCAAGCTCTGCTGTTGCAGAGTTGCCGGCTTAGCTTACTTCTGGCTAGGTCTACACTGTATGAAAATGAAAAACCCTAAAGGCTTAACTTTATTATTTTGACAAGTGCCATAAATATAAGGTTAACCTTGTCCATACTAGGATACAGACAAAGGACGACGGGTTTTGTAGAACCAAGAAAGTTTTTAATCCGGCTCAGAGATTTCCTATACGTCAGGAATTATGAATATTTTGACCTAAATGTGTGAAATATACTTTTTTGGATAGGGATTTTTACGGTACGGTATCTTAAAGTACCTTTCTTGCCCTTAAAAAGCATTTTTAAAATTTCGTAGAATCCTTATTGGTCTCCAAGATATTTTCTTATGAATTATTTTCTCATATATTTATAATGTGGTGATGGAACAAATCTTTATAAATTCAACAGACAAAATCTCGAAGAAGTAGGAGTTTTGTCGGTCTGAACTTTTTCTTGCTTTTATGTTCAGTAGTTTATATTTTTTATTTGTTTTGGCTTATTTTAGCTTGGTATCTCTCAGAATGTGTCATCACTATCGCACTGCAGATACGTTTACTCTGCAGACCTGTTTACAGTGCGTTGCGCTGTTAGTTTATACCTATTTTAACAGCGCTGTACTGATGGCCAGGGCTGCGCAGGCACCTATAAGATACTGTTACGCCAAAGTGGCTAAATAGTGGGAGTTGTTGGATTTAATTTAAATGCTTATGACTTCTACTATATAACAAAATTAAATGTTTTAATATTTATACTAAAATGCCTTATTATTTTTTTAATTTTCATGGATTTCTTAATTGAATATTAGGCTTGAAGCGGAAATGCTGGATGGAAATTAAGAATGGCTTTAATTTTCTTGTTAGCAGTAGCAAGCATTTATAAAAGTCTTATTTTTCCAACATTAAATTACTCTAACTTTTTATAGTAAAAAGTGAAATAATCAATAATGCAAATGTAAAAAGGAAGATCTTAAGCATTCCCCTTTGTCTGACGAGATACTTTTTGCACAACAAGAAGACTGCGTTGCGAAATGCCATCCTCAGTTGGTTTTGACTTGTTGATAAGGAAAACCCACTGCCGAGTGTCGGGTGATATAATCTTGAAAGATTAATTATGCTTGTGAGGAATGTGCACAGATTGAAGTTCAATAATATTTTCATATTCGATTGGGCATTCCATTAAGTTGACACTGTAATTAATTACAATTTATAAAGTGCCAGGACTTAATGTTTTTCAAAAGGTATTTTTGAACTTAAAAACCATTTAATACTTGGCTTATTAATATTATTTACTTTTAAAAGTACCTTGTGAAGTTGGAAAATGCTCTATATAAATAGTAAATTTCCTAAAAAGCTCCACCCTTGTAATTTAGTCAATTTACTCGATTTAATCCGTCGAGAACACTTATCGCCTCTTTTCCCAGTGATAGCCCAATTTCCCCAGGCATTTGGGGGCGCAGTTACCCAACAATTTCTCTTTGGCGGTTAAAGCAAAAAGCAAACTATTTAGATGCGATTAAAGAACTTCAGCAAATTGCAGTTAATTTCGATGCGGCTCCCAAATGATATCTTTTTTTTTTTTGTTATTTTTGCTCGGATTTCGCGAGTGCGCTCCGAGTTCCTTTCAAAGCCTGGCCTGCACACTTACCTCGCCAATTTGATGGGCCGAACGGAGGGCGGCGGCAATTTGCGCAAATTTGCATAGGAATCGCTCCTCGAAGAGGGCCAGGCTGCCTTCGAATCCGCACACGAGCCGCTCACGTGCCTGGTCGATTAATATCGCACGCGTGCGTGCCCAGTAGACGGGATAAATGTGCGACAGATGGCTGTCAATCAGCTGGCCCAGCGTGGCCTCCACATCGTCGGGCAGCTGGGGGATTGGACTCTGAGTAGGAATCGGTATTGGGATACCTTCCTCGCCAGTCTGTGGAGGAGCAGAGATACAAGTTGAGGTTGAAAAGACTTTAAACTGTACTCTCTTTTTTAAATATTAAATTAACAATACTTTTAAAGGAAAAACTTCATTTCATATGTGTAAAAATAAGAGAATTTCCTAAAGTATATTTTTTTAATTTGAATACATAATTGTGCACAGTGTTGTTACGTACCTCTTCCTGTCGTAAAACTTCCTTATGCGGCGGCTCCAGCTCGACGACCGCCCGTTGCTCCTGGCCGGCATCCAAGCTACAGTCGATGGGCAGGGCATCCGAGTAGGAGCCAGGGCTGTCCTCAGCCTCGTCCGCCTCCGCCTCCTCCGCCGCTGCCAGCTCCTGCTGTAGCTCCTCCTGCTGCTGCTCCTCCTCATTCTTGGATTCCCTCTCCTCGATGCTCGTGGATGCTGCTGGCTCATTCCTTACCAGGATGATGGTGGTAGTGGTGGTCTTTGCAGTCGTCTTTGGCTGCTGACCCGTTAGGCGCTGCTTGCACTTCTTGAGATACTTGTGAACCCGCAACTTGCTGCGGTTCAAAGTGCCTGCTGATGCAGTGTGGCTTGTTGCCGGATATCGACAGCACACATAATTAGCGTTTGCGGACAGCTGCTCCACCTCCGGATCCTCCAGAGCCTCGAGAGTCTCTAGAGCCTCCACCTCATCCACTTCTTCGTTGCGGGCAATGGGCGCTGCTTTAACCTCTCTCATGTCCCTGTCACTGGTCAAGACTGTAGCTGGCGGGGACTCTAGGATCTGGATCGACTCGACTGGCCTCGCCGCCGCGTCTCCATCGATTTGGGTGTCATTCAGTACCAAGATCTCGGCTAATTCCGCTCCTGAATCCGAAACAGAAACAGAAACAGCTGCTTCTGCTCGCCCTGCCTCGGTGTTCGTGTCGGCCTGAAATGCAACAAAAAGAAATAAGTGAGGGAGATTTCAGACACGTGTGGAGTTCAGAGTGCGCCTGTGTATCTGCCAGATACACAATTGCCGCATTTCAAATGGGCCAAAGTTCTTTGGCTTGGCACATGCAATGGCAACTGCGACTGCAAAGACCGCATTAAACACAATTCGCTAGGTTGCCATGGGCAACACTAAGGTACAGTGGCACGAAATGGGAGTAGAATTTTTAATAAAATATTATAATCAACTAAAAGTTCTAGTTATAAAAAGAATAGATGAAGGAATAATACTCAGAATTCTGTATTATTTGCAAAGGATATATAAGGACATCTAAAGACTATCTTATGTGAAGAGTATCTTAAACCTAAACAATTATGCGAGATATGATATATGAAACCATAAACTATTAATTGAATTCCCCAGATTAATACCTTATATCTTGCTATATAGAAGACAGACTGTGTATTCCTATAGTTTCGATCCACTTTCCCATAGCACACCATCAATGTGCGATGGCAGATGGGAATGTGGACTCGGGACTGGGGCTGAGGAAGCCTGCCTGGTCCGCCTTGTTGCATGTTAAAAGTTAAACAGAAATCAATTGGGGACAGCATTGATCCGGAGACAAGACTAGGGAAAGGGAGCGAGCCAACGGGGGCCGCATTGCATGACAATCAAATGAAACGTCAAACGTTCGTTTCCAGTTGCTCTTGCCGCTGCCTAACTGCCTCAGTTGTCGTTGTCATAGGTCAAGTGTAGCACAGTAGAATTCACTTTCTTTCAGACACACACACACACCAAAACACACAGGAAAATTTGCAGTGAAAGTGGATGTGGTTCGGGATCCCCTTGTCCATTCCCCATCCTGGCCTAGCAAAACTCTTTTTTTGACCATAACACACACACATAACAAAGCCTGGCATGTACAATTTTTCAGCTGCCAAAGTCGAAACCGAAATACTTTTGGCCAACAATGTGACATTGTGCGATGCCGGGGCGCTTTTCCATTTATTTTCCCATTACCCACACACTCCGGCTATCCACGCCCAAGCGAATCTAGCAACTGAAGTCGTCGCCGAGGAATCCGAGGCTAGCTCTGCTGCTAGTCCTTAACCGCAGCTTTTTTTTGGGGTCCTTGCTAGCCTGCCGCCAGGTGTCGCCAACGGCGCCTGCGCACAAGTCCAACTTGGAGTCAAGTCTCTTGGTCCCCCCAATACCCCCAATACATCCCTCCACCAAATGAAAGGAAGCCACAGGAGACACCAACGATTTTTGCGGACGAAGCTTATAAATTTCCACAATTTGTTCAGGCCGGGCTTTTTGAAGTGTGGCCGAAGCGACGCCAATAAATACCAATAAATATATCATCAATATTTTCTTTTTGGGCCAAGCACTGTGAGAAATTTACGGGGTAACTGAGAACAAAAGAAAAAATCAGTTGAAAAAAAGATGATTAACAACCCAGGCATTTTGGGTTTTATACGTAGAATATTATTCTTAGATATTATTATCTGACTTTAGTATAAATTTCCTTATAAACAAGAAAGAAAATTCTTCGGGAAGTCTTATATATTATATCTAAGCCTAAAATATTCGAATTCTTTGAATCGATAGATTTATGTGACCATTTTTTGGCAAATTGAGGTTTAAAGAACTCATAACTGTGCCAAAAAATCCTTAAATTGAATTCGGAAAATTTGGCTATGCTTATTTTTATTAGATTCAAAAATCTACTTACTTAATTTAAAATTAAAAAATATAAATCATATTTTTCCAATTTTAACCCTAAAAATTGTTGCTAAAATTGGTACATTGTGTTTTCTGACGGAGGTGGCTAGATCGACTTGGCTGTTGATGCTAATTATAAATATATATGAATATAAAAAGGGTCGCAAATGATTCCTTCAAAGCGTTACAAGCTTCTGACCAAAATTAGAATACCCTGCAAAGGTATAAAAATGTTGTCTCAAACTACCTCCCTTTTCCCTCAGTGCATGATTCTGGCACTGCATTCCGCGGATTGCTGCCACCGCTTAAAGATCTTTGCCCAGTGGCCAGCACGCACGATCGGGAGTAAAGAAAAAACAACAAGAAGGAGAATCAGAGGCAAATGCAATTTGCTGTCATGCCAACTCTTGACCAAGTGCCGGACTGTGCTCATCAATTAATTGCCCCGGCTGGTCTGGTTTCTGGCTTGACTTTCGGTCGTGCCATGGCTTGGACTGGGCCTGGCCCGGGGGCGTTTTGGCCAGGTTTTTCGTGGTGCGTGTGTGTCTGTGGCAGTGGGTCGCGCTGGCTTTTACGGCCAGCTGCTAGCTGGCCCGCTGTTCAAATTATGGCCGCGCGTCAAAAGGAAATCGAAAATGTTGCACTAGTTGGCTGGACAAGCCATTAAAGGAAGGTCGCCGCTGGTGCACCGACAGCTCAACCTTGGGGCTACTCCAAACCCAATCGATCCAAAGCGATCCGCAGCGATCATCCCCAGATCCAGCACTCTCTCACGCATCTAAGGTTTCACCTAACGCCGCTGTGACCCAAATCCGCCATCCACTCCTATAATATATAGTCGGTGCCCCCCCTACTCAGTCTCCTTTAATCCGCGCAGAGAAACAAGATTGGAAATTAATTTTTATGCATCTCTTGTCACATTTGTGTTAATCAAAACATTATGACTGCGTTTTCTTTTATTAATTGGACAACCTACTCTGGCACAAGCACCTGTGTGTCGCCCCAGAGGAGCGGGAACTGTCAATGCCAATGCCATTTGGTCGATGTTCCTCCGGAGTTGGAGTCGGAGTCGGATTCGGAGAGAGACTCTCTGCCTCTGCCCACGAAACAAATTAAATTTATTGCGTGTGATTTTGATAGCGCGCAGATACACACAAATATTGCGTCAGTAACTAATTTGTTGGCTGACTGACTGACTGTCCGTTAGAGATTGTAGCGGAGCGCCATATACTTTGGCTCTATCTGAAGTCGGGGGAATGGTCAACACAGTAAGAAAAGGTCTTGTAAATGCTTTGATATTTATTCAATAATTTAAAGTATATGGATAAAAGTATATTTGATTGAAAAAGTGATTATAATTAGTTTACAAAGATATTTCCTAAAGAAATCCTTACTTTTTAAGCCCAAAACAGTTACTATAAATGCCATGTCAACATCTTATTCCAGTACATCAAATGTTAATGGTATAGATTTTTGAAAAGTGCTCCTACGTGGGCCGTGGAAATTGCAATTTCGCCCTCAACTTAATATCCAAAGAGTCTGCCTGAGTATGCGTTTGCATTGCCACAAATATGGGAAAATGCGTGGGCTGCAACTGCCACTGCTCCCAAATTAAGTGACAGCGCCACGAAATTGAAAATGACTGTGAATGCGTGTCGTTAATGGGCTGGTCTAACCCCCGACTAAGGTTAAAGAAAGAGAAACTGGTTAACTGGACAGGGAAAACTGCGGGGGAGAAAAGCCATTTGCATGTGAGGCTGGAAAAACATAGCAACTCATAAGCAAAGCAATAAACACCTTTCAAGGCAGGTATTAATTGCTAACGATAACTGAGGTATTGCTTGTTTTTACTTTCTTTTAAGAAATAAATGAAAAAGACAATTGCAGCATTAAATTATTAAATGGCAAGAGATGCAACCTAAATACTTTATTTGTTATATATAAAAGTAATGATTTATGCAATTAATAATAATAATTATGTATGGATCTTAGGGATATAAATATTTTTCTAGAATGTTGAACTAGTTTTTAGTTGTTTTCGATTGAAGTTAAGTAATAGGAAAATAGAATTGTTAAATACTATTAATCTTGAACTTACAGAGAAGATAAAGGATTACTCACGAACTAAATTGAATTCCTATATTCTAGGCCAATATACCTAATTTTTCTAACCTTGCAAAAATCAAAATCAATATAAACTGAACCATAACTTTGATATTTATCAGCCTTTCAAGTCCAAGTAAGCCATTGCACTTCCTTCCACTTATAGGTCAGATCAGATTAGTCGATTATAAAACCCATTTCCTATATCAAATTTGCATCTCGTGCGTTGAATAACAGCCATTGCCGAAATGGCGAGGCTTTTATGAAAGGTTCAATGTTTCGGTCTCTGCGGATGGGTTTTGTTTTGATGCTTTTCTTTTCGGTGTTCGCCTTCAGTTTTGTGAGCTTTGAGTTGCAGTTCGCAGTCAAAGTCGAAGAAGATGAAAATTCCCACGTCGTGCGTGAGTGCGCGGGAAAATATTAAACAGATTTCATGTCGTCTCTCCTGTCCCTGTCCATTTTTTCGCAGGGGGAAGTGCGGAAAACATAGGGAAAATCGCTCTCAACTGCATTTAACAGCTTTGAAAATTCGATTTGAAAGCCGTTCGTCGTTGCCGCTTTTTTTGTGAATTTTTGTTTCTATTTTTTGTTTGTTGGTTTGTTTGTATTTTGTGGCCATTGCATGTCGCGGCTTTTTGCATGATTTCTAGTTAAAATGCAAAACTCAGCTGCGATAAATAAATATGCATGGCTTGGATGCAGCGAACAATGTGGAAACGGCGGCCGAAAACTAAGACTGCGACTGGAACTGACGAGCGGATGCACAAGGCATCGGCATCGGCATCAGCTTTGGCTTTGGCTTTGGTTTTGGCGTTGGCTTTGGCAGCCCCCACCTTCAGCGGGCCAAGTTAACAGCAGTGGTAGCAGCAACAGGCGGCGCAATTAGCCACCGCTGCCTGCTAGCTAATATTTTATTTGCTTTTTTTTTTTGTTTTTGTTTTGGTTTATTGGCCACCGAATGCACTGCTCCTTGTCCAATGTCCCCTGTCCCCTGTCCCATGTCCAATGTCCGCTGTAAGACGTCCGCTATACCGATGTCCCATGTCCGCTGTCCGGCCAACAAATGAGCCACTGATAAATATTATTAGCGCATTGCCGAGCTTCAGAGGCTGCACCAGCGAAACCAATGAAAATCCAAGTCCAAGACCAGGACCTCAACTGGGAGTACACTGGGGAAAATCTACCAGTTTTTACAGTAATTCGATTGAATAGTGTTTATTGGTTTATTCATTATATTAGTACTTGAAAGACTATGAGGGACGATTTGTTATAAATATATATGGATTATTTGTTATTCTTTTCTTCATTATTATGTTATAATTCTTCTGATATGTTTCCTTTTCTCAAGGTAATTTAATTTACTGAAAGTGTAATTAAATATTGTGGTTAAATTAGAGTATTTAACATCGAGAAAAGGTCAATTTAAAAGTGTAAAAGGTTCCAAAAACAAAACATAAACTTTCATATAAAAGCATGAAGGAATTTCTTTATATTCTCCATTTTACCCCACATTATTTATTAACAAAATTAAGCATGAAGGAATTTCTTTATGTTCCCCATTTTACCCCAATTTATTTATCAATTAAATTCTTTCTAAATAAAATATCTCAAATGAAACATCTTATTTGTTTCTCTGCACTGATTGGTGCACTGGCTGCCACATTTGCGGCATAATCGCAATTTATTTAAATGCAATGCGGGGGGCATCGCGGTGTGGGATGGGTATGGCGCATGGGCAATGGGTAATGGGTAATGGGGGGAATGGTAGTCCTGGTGCTACTGCCTCTGCCAGTCTGCAATTAATATCGACATTTTAACACTTTACATTGAATTATTGCATCTCTTACTTTTCCCGATTGCTATTATCAATGGGGGCAGACAGTCCGTTTAGCTAGTTTGGTGGTCTATAGAGTCGGGCTCCGTGGCTCTGGCCCATCAGTAGTGCCGCGCGCTGCCACTTCCAGCGGCTTTTAACTTTGTCTCCTTTTGGCTTTTCTTTTGGTCTTTTCCCCTGAAAATCTCGACTATTTCCTTTGCTTTTTCATTCGCCGGCACTATCGTATTTCGTTAATGGGCGGGAAATGCAACTGTCACCGCATTTGAATGTCAAGGAAAAGATCGGAATAGGCAGAGTGCCCTGGCCGCTGATTGAATAACGCCATTCGAGGTGCGATCGGACTAGTTCGGTGTCGGAAATTGCCAATCTTGAGCTCGAGAGAAACTCGTAAAGCTGTTCCTTAATCTGGCCAAGATAAAATGCAGTTGCCAAGATTTATTAGCAACTATTACCTGCGAAATGAGGGGACAAGGTGAAGGCGAGCTTGGAGCGCAAATGAGCCTTAATTTAAATCCAATTTCGTTGGGGAATAAAAGAACAAACCAGACATCTAAAGTAATTTAAGCTCTGGTTTTATATGCGAATGATTAATTATGATTAACCCCAGAGACAGTACTCCCTGTTAGGCTTGATTTATGTTATACTATTTCAAAAAATGTAAATAAGTTCACTTGGCAATAGTTGAATTATTTATAAGGTCTTTGCTAAATAGAAATAGGATTACAAATGCATTTAATTTAATGGTTGAGTATTGCTAGGAACATTTTAAATTAGTCTTATAAATGTGTAAAAATATATATTTCATTATCTTTACATTAAGATATCGATTTCAAGATCGTTACAGTATAGATTTGTCTTTTTTCTTACACATCCCTATTTTCTCAGCTCATTTAATTTCCTGAGAAATATTTCCCAAGATCCAAACAATGGCAAGAAATAATATATACCTATAGCTGCCACCTTAACTTGTCTAATTCATAGCACTTAAAGTACAAGGAATCATAGTTTATGGCCAAAACATTCCCAGGAGCTGCCAAAAATAAAACCTGTTGCCCGAAAAAGAGTTCCCAAAAACTCCATGTAATGCCAAAACTTTCGCCAACTTCCCTTAACGAACTCGCTGGCCATTTAATCACAAATCAACTTTCACGCCCCCGAAAAATAAAGAAAAAAAAAAAACTCCCAGCAGCAGTCCGCGCACTCGAAAAACACTTGAAAATATGAACTCTCGTCTCTGTTGAGCGCTCACTTAAAGCTAGCCACATTAATCTACAATTACTTTGTGTATGGCCCATGGCCAGGTCCAAAACTGAACCAGGGGACCCGAGAAAAATGACTCAATTTAAATCAATAAAAGGGCTCAGTAACCGCGAGTCCCTATGCCCCCCTTTGGAGCACACGGTGACCCCCAGATGGAAACCTACCGTCCCGATGGCCGCATACGAGTGCCAGATCAGACGCGGACTAAGGGGCTGCGGATCGTAGCGAAGGCGAGCATATTGCTTCATGAATATTTTCCAGATTACATAAGCCATCGCAGTCGGCGCTTCTCCGTCTCCGGGGCCGGTCATAAAGATCGATATCCACATGCAAATTATATGCGTGCCAGGAAACTACCGCCGGCAGTGCCAATCCAGATTTGGGCTCAGGCCGGGCTCTCCTCTCCTCTGCGGTTAATGCGTAGTTTGTGTTGCGTTTATTGTTTTCATAAATAAAGAAAAGTGAAATGGAAATGCACCGGGCGGGAGGAAGACACACCGAAATTTGTCGGTTCGCATTATTATTATTATTGTTATTGTTATTATTATTCCTTATTATTATCGCTGCAATGCTGCGATTCACTTGGCAGATGGATTCACTTCATTTTTCACGGCACCCAAAAGAGAGGCGCACACAAAGCCAACAAAAGGCACAAGGCAGGGCACTGTGTGGCACAGTGAGCCTCGTCCCTCCACCTCCTCCTCCTTCGTGATCTTGTGTATTATTTTAATATTTATTTACATTTTGAGGATTTTGCATAACGCGCGGGTCACGACGGAAATCGTCGGCTGGCAATTTATCAATACATAGTTGTTTCCCCCAGTTGCCCAGAGGAAGGCGCAGGAGATGGAGCCGAAGCCGGAGTTTGGGGCTTAGTTCGCTCGCGGAGGGCAAGAAATCAAAACAAATGGAAAAAAAACGCGCCAAAAAATCAAAACGCGCACAGATTTTGCTTCGATTTTTCGATACTTTTTGATACTTTTTGGGCGAGGCGCGATCAAGAGCTCAGAGTTGAACCGGGGGACCTCCGCGGGCTGGCGTCTCTGTCCGGGAAACAAGTTCAAAGCGTTTGCGGCGGCCGCTTTGCACCAACTAAATTGAAATGAGGCGAACGCCAAATGGAAATGGAAAAGCCCCACCGAATCCGAGGGTGTAACTCACAGATACTCACTCGCCGATGCCGCGATACCCATCCCGCTTTCCACCCCGCGCTGCGCTGCGCTGCCATTGCAGGCTTCAATGATTTTCCATGCGTGCGAACGGCGCTTTGTAGCCAGCGCGATATTTGAATTTTTCCTGGGCTTTTCGCTTGTATTTTACTGTTGCTCTGGCCGAGCTCAGCTGACTCAGAGCCGCCTGAGAAACGCTCATGGAGGAACATCAATGGCAATAGCAACAGCAACAATAAACACAACACACCCACAATTACCGGTGATTTATAGTGACATAGCCAAGGATAACTTGACTTTGTCAAGCAGTTGGTGGCTGCATTGGAATACAATCTATTGACATGTATTTCTTACATCAAAATTCAACAAATATTGATATATTGAATTCTGCGAATTTTAATAAAATATGTTTAATAGCAAGCTAGAATTTTACACTATAAAATTGTTTAAAGCAATAGGTACTAGGTACTTCCACAAAAAAATTACATTAAATTAGAAAGAACAATTAAAACCTTTTTAGTATGTGAAAATTAATAGAGAAGGTTATATGTATTTTAGTCCTATAGTACCCATAGATAGGTATAAATTATTTATATATCCGGAATCTTATTATTATTATTATTAATTTAATAGTAAAAGTATACATTTTTATAGGAATAGTATTAAGGGATATCTTGGAGTAGAAAGGAAATATATTCAACAAGTTAAAAAAATATTTAAGAGGTTTTGAATAGAGTTTTATCTTTAATCCGTAGCCATCTCTTAAATAGTAAAAATTAATAAGATCTTCTAATAATTATAATTATTCTTCCCCTGATTTACTTGTATTCTCTTAAGACCAAAATAGGAAAATATATTAAAGTTCCCCTTTAGAAGTGTATGTAATGATGCGACTTGTTTGAAAGCGTAAACTATCATTCGGTTCCATTTAGTCAGTATTTCAAGCGGGGAATCCGAGGTCTGTTTTATGCACAATGTTATTGTTTACTTCGCTCCACAACCCCCAACCCCGATGTGGGGGCCCATCCCTCGACCGGTATTGTGGATAGTCGCATAAAGCTTCATTTAGACATCTTCAACTCCTGCCTTGAACTTGGCAAGTTCGCATATACAATACCATCCATATATATAAGTATATAATAGGGACTGCCCATATATTTTGTTTGCTACTTTGTCGGTGTTTAGCTGCATGCCTTTTGACAGGAATTTGTTTACAGTCCCAGGCCTGGGCACCCAAAGAATACAGAGCTAACGAGCTTCGAGCTGGCACTGGGACCGGACTCCTTCCGTTCCTGGCTTCGAGATCCCCCAGCGATTTCGTTAATCGGAACACGCGATGAGTGTTTACTCCCGCCTCAGTTTCAGTTTCACAAATCTGAAAAACTCTGGAGTGCGAGAGTGAGAATAAACATTTGCCGGAGCCGCGGTATAAACAATACGGGCCCGTCGCACTGAGGGCCATAAATATCAGTATTAAGTGCTCTTCCCGGTGGGTCTGCCATAATTCCATTTGCAATAGGAACGAGTGCTGGTCTAATGTTTCATATACGCGAATTGGGCGATGAGCAAGGGTATCAATATTTCCGTCAATTAATAATAATTAATTTTCCCAAGCAATGCGGGTGAGTCACAGAATCGTGATTTGAAGCTGGGATAAATGTATGATTGTTAATAATTTAATAAAATCCAATCTACTAAAGCTTAAAGGGAACTTCTATATCTTTATCTTGTCAGCTTAAATTATAAAACCAGTTTCACCCCACCAATGTCTTTAAACTATTGCCTCAATTGGCTCTTTTAAATATTAGAAAACTCTTTAATATGCCAGGGGCGTTCAACTTAACCCCTACGTGCTCTGCTTGAGATCCGCATTGTTGCGAACACAAATATTTCGAAATCGCACAACTGAAAACTACAGATAATTGCCAAAAATCACCGGCAGAGTCAACTTTCATAAAACGGCATTCAATTTGATTTGCACAATTTGGGGGGGCTTTTAACGGCTTGCTCCTCTTGTCCGTCGACTTTTCAAATATATACATATATATTTATACTATTTTTTTTTTGCTTGGCATTTTGGCATTTGTTTGAATTGATAACAGGCTGGAAGTGCCTTTCAGCCTGACAGCCATAATCGCTCAACGCCAACTGCTGTTGTTGGAGCAGGGTGGAGCAATGGAAATGGAGTAGTTTTTGGGGTAGTTGGGCGCCAGGGGATGAAGTGCACACACAGGTAGGTAGCTAGGAGCTGGGAACCAAGCCTATGTCTCCGGCAGGTCGATGGACACACCCACCCGGAGAGTGGAGAGTGGAGAGCGGAAAGCGGAAGCGGAACAAAGCCTCAGACAGTTGGAACCCAGACCGCAGACCCTCTTGATGGAGAAATTATAGCGAGTCACGCGAGTGCGAAAGTTTTCTAACCCTTTTCCGAATTATTCGCCTTCTGGCGCGCCGGCTGTGCCCCGATTCACAGGAAAACCAGAATTAGCTAAAAATAAAAAAAATACAGAAATTGCACCCAAAGCCCGAAATGATTGTCTTTAATTGAATTCACTGCCAGCCAGAATAACTTTTAATTGAATTCCGGCTAAAGTCTAGAACTTGGCGAGGTGAGGTGATGACCCACTTGGGATCAACCAAAGGATGTGATGCACAGAGCAAAATTATTAACTGAATTTTTGTTTTGATGGGGTATATTACATATTAAATAGTATAAATAATAATATTTAACAATCTTAGATAAAATCATATTAGGTTTGTTTGTTCAGGGAAAGTTTATAATTAGAAGCAACCATTTAAAAAGAGAGTCTATTCTTTGAATATAATTATTTAAATTTAATTAAATTGCACCTAATTATAGTCTTTCCATTTCATAACCCGTTTCAATTTTATTTTTTATTATATATACTACAAATACAAATAGTTTATAATATTCCATAATCTAACAATATATCAAAGTTACTAAATCTTCAATCAATCTTTCAATAATTTATGTAAATAGTATTTAAGAAATAAACAGTACCACATTAACTTTTATAACCTTATAGGCAGTAACTTACAGCTGTAAGTTGTTTAAACAGATTTCTTTTTTAAAACAAACCCTGGTTAATTTAAATGTATTTCTTAGTATTGCAATGAATAGTTAAAATTAGAACCTGTATAGTGTTTATCGAAAGCCAAGTAGGTGGTATGTTCCAGCTTTTAGGTCTGAAAAGGTGCTATAAACATTTGTTACTCAGCTGTAACTGTAACTGCACCCCGGTACCTGTTACAAGGCAATACCAGTTTTGGCAAGTGTAATAGCATCAAAGGAACTGGTATTGAAAACTCTATAGGTATAGGCAGATATGTAAGATATCTAAGGTTTATTCTATATATACCACATGTCCTCATTCCTTGACTTATCTAGGATCGAATCTAAGCTATATTTACTATCAATTCCAAGTTCATAGCTCAGGTTACAAGTTTCTGAAATTTCCCACAGTGCACTCACGTGACATCGTCTCCTGGTCAGGCGGCGCTTAATCCATTTGAGGGCCTCCTGGCGACCCCGGGCAAAGGACATGCTGCTGCGGTGCCAAAGGTGCAGGGCGATGACGAGGAGGCGCTGCACCCAGACTCCGAACCTCTCGCGGCTGGGCAGCTTGAACATTAAGCCGGGCACAATTGGCACTCAACAATTATCATATCACTCTTTTTTTTTTTTTTTGGGGAGGGAGATTTTCTGGAAAACTTCACTCTTGAGGGCACCCGCCGGAAGGGAGACACGTAGAATTTCACTTTTATTCCTAGGGGGCGGTACGCGGATCCGTTGTTACTTCAGTTGCGTTTGTTGTTTGACTGAGAATACCGCCGTGCGCTCGTGGGCTCGTTTCTCTGCCATCGGCCCGGTTTCTCGACTCTAGAGAGAGACAGAGGGGGAGCTCGATAGAGACAGAGAGAGAGAGAGAGAGTGTGTGCTGCAGTTGCGATTGTCACCGGCGATACACTCACACTTTTTGTTGCTTCCCAGCTTTTCGCGTTTTGTTTATGCGATACCTTTATTTGTGGGGTGCCGGCGTGCGTGTGGCTTACTAAGAAACCGCCGAGCCGCTGATGTACATAAGTCCCTTTGTACATAAACAATGCAGAGACAAAAATCGAAACCGTTTTTGCATTCAAAGCACACGGCTGCACCTCTCTTTCGAATACTCCTGCTTTTTAACTGAGCTTTTGAACTCAATTTGATTGCCGGCAGCAAGCAGAAGCAGAAGTGACAGCAACATGTGAGCATGCAGGGGGGGAAAGCCCGGCTAACGGTGAAGGCGAAGGTGTTGCCGTTGTAATGCCAAATGCACGGCCTAGGCACAGTGGTTAAAAACAGGTGTTAAGTGTGGGTTCAATTCCTACAGCAGGGTTTTGCTCTAATCTTGCTCGCTCTTATTGTAATCTTTGATTTCTGATGCTTTAAAAAACATCTTAGGAAGAAATTCTTTACTTGGTGTGATAAAGATTTTAAAATAGTAAACCGTTTTTAATATGAACTCTCTTCTGAGACTTAAGATTGATGTAAGGCACTATCTTCTTTTTAGGCCCTATATAAATAAGTTTCTTCCAGTCCACTTAGACCTATGTCGAAGTTTAGGAAAACGTCTGCCGGGCCTTTGCCATCACATGGGCCATATAAAAGTTGGTGTGATTTTGACAAAAAGGGCTTTGGATTCGATCTCGAGAACTTAAAGCACAGAACCAGTGCGTGATATTGTTATTAAACAAATTAAGCCATTTTTAAAATGAAAAAAATATTTTTAAACGTCATAGTTATATGTTTTATGTCATAGAGAAAATGATAGCTAGTATTTTCACTATATGTGCCTTATTTAATTTATGTTATAACAAAAACACCTACCTAGATCATGTTTTTCCAGCAATAGTATTTCTATCATCCTTATTCCAACCATATATTTATAAAATCGACATTGTATATATTGTATTATATTGTATTTTAAGAAATGTATAGTACAAGTACTTGTACTAGACCAGGTTTTCTACAACTGAATGCATGTTTAATATTTCTGATACATATTTGTATGTTCACTTTCTTTGATTCCTGAACCACTGTACATACTGGGTTCATGTGTGGGCGTTCCTAGGCGATTCCCTTACAGACCTTAGGCGACGAAGGCGAACAAGTGTTTTTGGTTGCTGTTATAAAATGTGCGGAGACGGCGACCAAAGCCCATGGAACGTCCATCGAAAAGCTTTTCAGATTAATGCTGGCAGCCTGCTTGTGTTGTTATTTTGTTATTTACTCGCTAGCCGTTGCTAGTACGGTTATTTATTTATTTATGCTAATGTTGCTGCTGCTGAGGGCAGAGCCAGTAGCTGCCGAGGCAGAGGCAGAGGCGCTGACGTTGCATTTGCATTGTTTAGAATGAGAACAACGAGAAAACGAAGTCAACAACAAAAAAACAGGCCAAAGACAACAAAAACAATGAAAACACCAACAACACCAATACGACAAGAGTACACCAACAAGTACAACAATGAAAATACAACAACACCAACACGACAAGTGGCACTCACGCGACAAAAGCCCATAAATAAAGTGTTCTCATCGTTATCTCGTTTTCCATGCGATATTTTCGAGTATCTGAGTATATGCACAAGGAGAAAAGCGATTTTAATAAAAGTATATATTTTAAATTGCAATAATTTAAAGTACCCTGGAAGCCAAACTAATTACATCTTTTAGGAATCAGATAATTTCCCTTTAAGCTTCTGAGATCAATGTCGGGCAAGCCTCAATGCAATATACTCACTAAACCAATTACGTCGTTAAATTGTATTATATTTGTCATAAAAGAAGAAACATATTTTCAACAATTTACAATATTTTATAAACTAAAATTATTTAAAATTTGCACCAAAAAATTCCTTAAAGTGTATTAACATTTTAAGTACGAACAGAAAGAAAGTTCGAAGTTCTCACAGCGGTAAAGAAATCGATTGAAAATTCTCAACACGTTCAACAGCAGTTTCTTCCCCACCCTTTGATGGAAGATTGGATTTCGGATCATCTGGCTCTGCCACTGGGTTCCACCTGATCGGAGAACCTAAGATGTCACCGATGGGTACGATGGGTACCAGGAGGAAACCAATGCCAGTTCCTGTACCAAAGTCACCCTTGCAATTGTTGCCATTTCATTTGCCTCATACAATCATTCATTTTACCGAAAACCGAAAGAGAATTTTCCGCTTTGAATATTATTAAATTTATATATTAAAATACTCTGACACGTACCAACATTATGAATCCACCGCCTGTGGACAAGGAGACCGCTGAGAAGGTTCGCCACCATCTCAGCAAGGAGGAGCTGGAACGCCAGATGCACAGCATTCATGGTCAGGGTGACTCAGGTGACACTCTAAAAAGCCGGACATTCGGGAACAGTAATCACTCGCGGGCTTCCGGTAGCAGTACAAATGCCCAGTCCGATGGGGGGCCCCGTCAGGAGTCGTGGATTTTCGAGAGCGTTGGAGGATACTACATGCCCACCGAGGATATGAGCAAGATTTCCCTGGCAACGCAGGAGCAGCTGCTGATGCGGAACCTGATCTACGCCTTCTCTGGAGTTCCCTCCTCATACATTACACCGGATATTCCGGCTGAAAAGATTGCGGAGATGACGGCCGTGGAAATGGCCAAGGTCCGCTTCCGCTTGGACGATGCATTCAACGGGGCCTTTCGCTCACTGGCCAACACTGTGCTGCCCCTAATCGGATACTACATCAGTGTCCAGAGCTTCATCGAGGAGACCAACATGACCCCCAGCTGCGGCCGGACTCGCCTGGCCCTAGCCACCGCCCTCAGTGACCAGATGGAGGACTACTACAAGCTGCAATCCAAGCTGGAGACGGATCTGAACGAGCAGAAGTTGAACCTCAAGGAGCTGGTGCTGCAGGTGCGCCCTTGGCTGTCCAGCTTGAAGGTGTTCGCCGGCATGGCATGCAGTTCCCGGGGTTCGCTGAACAGTGCCCAGCTGGTGACCCTGCTGGACCAGTTCTCCAATGAGCAAAAGACCGCCACACCGGAACTGAAGGAAAGAGTCGCCCAGATCCTGGCTAAGGTCACCCACACCTATATGAAGATAGTCCAGCTGTGGACCCAGAAGGGTATTCTTTACGATGCCCAGCACGAGTTCTTCGTGGAGGACACCGAGCGCTCCAATGCCATGAGCAGCACGCTGCTGGCTCCCGAGCAGTGCTGCCAGGCGTACTGGTCGGAGCGGTACAACCTGATTCCCGACAGGCTGCCCTCCTTCTTGCTGGACCAAGCGGAGAAGATATTCCTGGCCGGGAAGTACCTGAACATACTGCGACAGTGCAACGTAACGATGAAGCTGCTGCAGAAGCCGCTCAGCTATATTCCCCAGGAGAGGGGCCACTTGGAGATCATCCAGGAGAGCTACCAGCTGCCAGCCGGCAAGCTTTTGGAGGTGATAAAGGAGCAACGCCTGGACGCTCATCTACGCAATTTACGTGGGTATTTCCTGCTGCAAATGGATGGCTTTGCCGAGACCCTGCTCGACAGATGCCAGGAGCAGCTGCAGTGCAATGTGGACACATTGATTCCGGAGAAGCTCCAGAACCTGTTAACAGATTGTCTCCACAAATCCAATGATCCCTTTAAGGGGATGCTGCGTTGCCAGCTCAAAGCCTGTGACGTGGCCACCCAACTGGCCAGGGGACAGACGGCCGAGAAGTCCCTGGAACCCGAGGGTTCCGAGGTACTCCGCCTCTATGGCTACGAGTCTTTTGCCCTGCGCTACGAAGCAAAGTGGCCTCTGAGCTTTGTGCTCCACTCACAGGTGCTGGAGCAGATGCAAGTGATCCAGCGGGTCCTGCTCTTCCTGCGCTACGTGCATCGCACTCTGACTCTTTTGTGGCAAGCTCCCGCCAACGGTGCTGCCCTCAAAAGAACCGACCGATCTGGGGAGCTGCGCCAGCGCATGATGCTGTGCATGCTGAACCTGAAGCAACATATTACCCTGGACATTGCAGAGCCGCGATGGCAGTCGCTGCTCCAAACGGTGGACAAGGCCCAGAACATTGACGAAGTGCTGATCAAGTTCGAGGACACCGTGGAAGACTGCCTCCGCCTGGGTCTCCTCTCGTCTGCCAACACATTCGTTGCAAGTCTCTTCACCCTCGGTCATATATGCCTCAACTTTTGCGGCTTCGTAGAATCCCCACCGATTGCCGGCAGCTTGCAGCAGTTCGACCGGGTCGTTGGGGAGTACGAGGAGGAGTTCAGTAGCTTTATAACCACCATCCTGGACCTGGTGAAGCAGCTGGGCAGTCCCAGTGGCAAGGACGGCGAGCGACAATCCTGCAAGCAGCTGCTCCAACGCCTCGAGGAGTACAGCAAGAAGGCAGAAGTGCTGCCCGACTAAAGAAGGTGCAGTTCCTGACACACTAGTCACACTAGTCACACTCGTTTAGTTTTCCGCGTTTTTGGGTCAGAAGCATGTCCAGTGGTCCAGCAGCCTTGCCAAATCAGCCGTGCCCCCTTGAAACCCCAACAAAACTTTAAATGAGCCGGAAAATGCATGAAGCAATGCTGGCCTTTCTCTACACTCTCTGAACATTGGGCTCTGGACACTGGATAATGGAGAGTTGACCCAATGGAAATGTAGTTTTCTTTCTACAATAAATGAATGGCACATTAAAAATATATAGATTGTGAGAATTAACTATAGAGATAGTTAAACAATGAATCATTTATGTTAGCTACCTAACCTTTCTTATAATATTCATAATGATATTAAATAACCATATTTTCTAGGTAACAATTTAAGCCAAAATTAAGTGGTGAACTTTTTCCAATGAACGTGTGAGCTTGGCATATGGGTATGACACCTGTTCGGTGTCTGCAATTTCCGATCGCCACGCTCACCTCACCGAATCACCGACTCACAGACTCACAATGGGCGTGAATAATCGATGTGTGTTTAATTTCTGGCCGGCGATCGCTTATGTCGAGTCACGGCGGGGCTAGTGCAACGAAAGCGCCGATTTGCATAAGATCGTAAATTATTTTAAATGGCGGTAAACAGATTTTAATGCAGCGCCCCCCTGGACGATGGTCCTCTGGGGCTGCCAATTTGAATTCAAAGGCCAATTGTTATGTAAATGCACTTGCCTCAGTTGCAGACGCAGGCGCAGACGCAGTTGCACGCAGCCGCGATGCGGCACAAATTTTCGTGTACTCGTATTAATAAATAAATGGAAAAAACGCAAGAGCGAATGCCCCTGTCCAGAAATCACTTAATACTTATCGCTTTAAGGACAACAGGTGGTCGACAACGATGACGCAACAAAACCCAGCTCCAGCCGGGGATAAACTGCCCAGAGCGGGCCAATAATAATGCACTCGGAATTATGGTAAAGTTCAGATGCATTGCTTCCGAAATGTATATCATTATCTGCTTGCGAAAATGATGGACTGCCGCTGTCGGTTTGCATTTAGCCCGATGAAGTCGGATTGCCTGAATGGAGCTCACCTGGAGTGGAGTGGAGTGGAGTGCATTGGAATGGGGTACATTGGAGTGCCCTGGCCAGAGGTACTACTATAAATACTCGTTGTATGGCCGTGGGAATTCCCCCAGCTTGGCTTGAAGATCAGCATTATGGGGGCAGGTTCATTAAACCCGGGGCACGCCTCGTCCGCGGGATGACTTCATTTGCGATTGGCTAGAAATGTCATAAACTTGAACCCGGCCAGCTGGCCACCGAGCGGAAGCGAGCTTCAAGGTTCACTAGGCCCCTAATTGAGAGCCGAATTTTATATTTGGCAAACGGCCAAAAGCCACTCAGCCATTAAGCCAGTGCTGGGTGGGTCAGCGCATCGGGGTGCTACGTAGAAAGCCAAATATTTGAGTAAATTGGGAGAAAACTTCATACAAAATGAAGCCTATAGGCATTGACTTTTAGTTAAATAAGAAAATTGTAAAAGAAGTATCACAATAGCATTATTAATATTTAATTTAATACTTTAAACAACTTATTTGGGATAACCTAAGCTATAGTTTCCATATTATGTTCCCAATCAAGATCGCCTAGAAGTACAAGTCATCATTGACCTCTCAAGAAATGTCTGCAACATTTACTAACAGAATGGAAGTACTTTGAAACGATTTTTACACAAACACAATGCCATTAGTATCCGGGTTCCGCCTTCTCAATGGTTTCCATTTCCACGTGAATTTCGCTCGATTTTGTATCGGACGTTAGGTTGTCCTGGAATCCTTGCTGGCTCGTTGACTCCGTCGAATGGTTGTGCAGGAACTCGTAGCCGAACTGACACTCGTATATCTCCCCGCTCTCGCACTTCTGCTGGTACCAGAGCAGGCGGTCCGTGTTTCCGCCCAGGGATTGGTCGAGCAGCTGACGCCGCTGGCGACCCCGCTCTAGGAACTCGATGTAGTCGATGGACTTGAACTCGTTGAAGGTGCCCAGCATCTCGAAGGCGTCCTGGCACACCTTCTCGTAGCTGTCGGACATGGCAATCTCGCGTTGCACCCGCTCCTGGATCATCTCGTTGCGCTGCAAGTCGGGCACCTCTGCCGGCAGTATGCGGGACCGGATGGTGGCAATGTCATTGTCCACACTGGCCAGCACATCCCGGTGCGACTTCTTCTTGGCCTCCTCATAGGCCAGCTGCTCTTTCTGCAGCGCTGTCTCGCGGGCCAGCTTCTCAGGGTCCATTTGCTTCCGGGACATCAGGATGGTCATCATCCGGTTTAGATTCAGTTCATCCCAAAGCACGGCCATTCTCTCGTTGTAATTGCCGCCCAACTTGCCTTTGGTGCCTTTGCTGATTACGTTAAATTATTATTAATAAATCATATATGCGATATTGGGACTCACTCTTGATCCCCCTCCCCGGCCTCCTCGCCCTTGGCGCCCTTCTTCCGCGTGGCGAACTGCTCCTCCCGCTCGATGCGCTCCATCTCCTTGCGGGTCTCCTCCTCCGCCTCCCGTTTCGCCTCAATGATGTCCTTGTTGAGCTCGTAGTACTTCTGCTCCCACGCCTGGATGTTCATCTTGCGTCGTTCCTCCTTGAGGATGTAGTTCATCAGCTGCTGCAGCTCATTGACTAGTGGCACATCGAAAGAATGTGGCAGCTTAACCATTCGGATGCTGCTGTTATAGTCTCCAATTCCCAAGATCTTGTGCGGCAGCGATGGGCGATGCTCCGTGATTCCGGTGATAATGCCACCGCCAAGGATCTCGATGAGGCAGGCATCGTCGTCGCGAGCTAGGCAGGGAAAATCAGGATAATGCTTCGACTCCTTATTACTTGTGACTTACCCAATATATCCCAGGCTTCTAGGATGCCATCTATCCTGGTCACGTAGAGGACAGCCGGACGCGTCTCGCTCCAGGCCACGGCGGTAAGGTCACAGGCTCGCTGTCGCCAGAAGATCGGTGAATAGTTGTAGTCCTCCTTCCAAATGGCTAGAATGGTGCGTCCGATGGAGGCAAAGAGCGCCGGATAGAAGGGATTCTTGCGTACCATCACCACAGGACCGTCGTGCACCCTGGCAAATGGAATGGAGGTGTTAATGACTTCCGAGGGGTCACCCTCCGAGTAGGTGCCCTGCCAATCAATTCGGTTAATGTGGCCATAGAACGTGGACACAATCATGCTCTGGCGTAGAATTGGCTGATCCTTGGCAATCAGCTTGGTCGGATAGTTGTTGGGATTCTCGTGGATGACCCGCGGAACCGGGGTCAGGCAGCGGAAGTTTGCGGTGTCCCCAATGATTCCTGTTATAGGCTCCGGATAGCAGAGATTGTAGGTCGGCTTGATCATCTGCAACTTGTAGGACGATTCGCTCTGGGTCAGCTCCTTGGGCAGCATGCGAATACGCATCTTGTCCTTTCCACCCTTGCCAGCACCCCCGTCCAGGTTCCAGAAGCTGATGGTTCCATCGAAGGAGCACGTCACAAAGAACTTGTGAATATTCTTGGGGTTGGGGTCGTTGAAGACCTTTCCGAATTGATTCAGGTAGACCGAGGTGCCCAGCCAGTAAAAGGCCGTGATGGGGCCTTTAGGAGAAGTGGGCAGCATTGAGGTGGTGGCTGGCGAGATGCGGTTGTCCTCCAACTCAATGGTCCAGTTGAGAAATTCGCCAATCATTGTCCGGTACTTGGCCTGTGCGGCGGTTAGATACTCCTCCTCCTCCAGCCTCTCGCAACGTCCCTGCAGATCCCACAGGACCACCTGGCCGTTCTTGCAGCCGCCCAGCAGAATGTCCCCATTGAAGGGGCAAAAGGTCAGAGCGGTGTTCTCGATCTGCGCATCGAACTCCAGCTTGTAGTTGAGGTTGTCCGAGAAGCTCCAGAGCAGCACGGGATTGGGTTCCAGCACCGCACGCTGCACGTAATCCACGCGGTTGGTGGCCTCGTTGATGGTCGCCTGAGTGCTAAAGGCATAGGACACCGCAATCAGACCCGAAAGATTCGGATACCAATCATAGCCGGCGACATAGCGCTTGTTGCTCTTCGAGATGTTGGCAAAACAGATGAACTCCTGAAGATACGGATTGGTATACTGCACCACCTGGCGCGAAGATATCATAGAGTAGTCGTCCCTGGAAGAGAATGCTTATAGGGAGTCCCTCATCATCCCTTATAGCTACTTAGCCCAACCTACCTATAGCTGTCGATCTGATTGAAGTCCAGTGTGTTTAGCAACATCTGGATCTGCGAGGACATCTGCGGAGGCGGCTTCTCGGGAGCCACATATGTGCCCACCTTGGCCTGGCCCTTGCGCTTCTCCTCCTCTTCGTCCACATCCGTTTCATCCAGCTCGAGGTCTGTGGTCAGTGCATAGATTAGGATATTTAATGGGGAATTATTGAATGGACCAACCATCATCATCGATCTCGTAGAGATACTGCGACCAAGCGTTCGAGGGAAAGGTGGGGTTCGTTTGCTGCTCCCGCTCGATCCTCGGGGGAGCCGACTGTATGGCAACTGTGATCCGCTTTTTGGTTACATTCTCCCATTTGATGTTCTCGTTGGGCAGGAGCTCGATCAGTCCATCTCGAACATCCCGGGTCAACCTGTAGTCGAAGGCCACGTGAGGCGGCATCTGGATGGGGTAGACGCTCTGGATTTCCACATCGATGGGCTCCTCCTTGAAGTGCTCCACCAGGATGGTCATCTCGTCCTCGGTGCCTTGGCTCACCCATCGGCGGGGCTTCTTGCGGAGGCGACGCTGCATGCGCCAGCGCTCAAAGTGTTCCATGTTCTGGATGATGCCCATGGCCAGCTTCGACTCCTTGATGCTCGAGTAGAAGATGAAGGGATCGCCTTCGGGTGGATCGTCGTCTTGTTCGGTCAGGAGGGGACAAAAGCCCATCAGCACGTAGTGCTCCGGACTGAAGTTCTTAAACTTCTTAATCAGGTCGGCCGAGTTCTCCAACTCGTCGAAGAGAACATCGCGGAGGTCCTTGAACTGCACCTGCTTCCAGGGGAACTCCTGGGTCACATTGATACCCACCTCGATCTTCAAGGCCTTCTGTACTTTCTCCCTGTATAAGCGGAACGATGCAAGGGATTAAAGCTAAGGGATTTTCGCTCCTACTCACGAGACCATGACCTTCTCGCAGCTTTCCAGGGTCATGAGAGTTCGCCATGACTCCGCCACATTGTAGAGATTCCGCACGTCGCCCACGTCCTCGTCGGAGTCCGGTTCCCTGAACTTCTTCAAGTAGGGTTTCTTGCTCCGGGTCAAGGGCGCTGCTGTGCCTGTGGCATCCGCCCCCGGCTCCTGATCCGGGAACAAATTCTCCAACTCGGGCTCATACTCTATCCGTCCCGATCCCGAGGTATCCAAGTTCGACATGTTCCGAGTCTGCCTTTGGTTCTGTTTCCGATAGAGTTGTTTTCTTTATTTTTCTTTTATTTATTTTTCTTGTACTGATGATTGGGAAACGACAACTCTGTCATGGCAATCCGGGAGCATGCGCAGGTCCTCCCTACGAGGAGTTTCTCTTGCCCCGGCAACCGTACGTGAACGCACATAAACAGAATTAAGTTGAAACATTTTCACTCATTTACATGGCCTGGCAATTTTTCCTCAACGATTTTTGAGCTCTCCAGTTTTTGAGTGGGTGATTGCCTTGTTGTCGGCGCTGTCGTTTCGCCTTTGTCGCAGACTCCGTCTCCATTGCCATGGTTTTGGTGGCTGAAACTGAATCCGATGACGATGCCGCTGCCGATGCCGTTGCCGTTGCAGAGGTTGTGTTGCTGCATTTCACATCATTATCTTTGACCAAATACGGAACTATGCGCAAAAAACGCAATTGTGTGTCACTCACAGTGACTTCAAGCCCGAACGAAAAAGCTACGAAATGCAGGCAGAAATATGTGTTTCTTGTGCGATCTGTGGCAGTTGTTGTCCAAGTCCCAGTCCCAGTTCCTGACCCTCTCCACCTCGGCGATTTTTACACCCACACAGGGAGAAAAATATCCCTAAATCTCGTTCCTATTATTATTTCAATGAAACCAGTTGATCTTTAAACAGTAACTCTCGTAATCAATACTTCTATTATCATTATTCAGCTTTGTATTCAATTTCTCAAGCGTTAAAAATACGGAAATGTCTAAGAAATGTAAATAGTATAAATCACCCATAAATGAAATTTATGCTTTCACGTTTTACTCTCGTAAATAAGTGTATTTTTCCTTTAGAAAGGGTTGTAAATTATTTCTGGAATGCCATTTAACGTGCAACCCAACTTTCTGGCTTTTATGCCATCGGCGAAACATAAAACATATCAGTGTTAAGTACACAAAGATTTATTTAACGAGTATATGAATATTTAGGAACTGGCGGGCAATTGGTCAGGCTTTTTCCTCTGTGGAGCTGAGATCGGTTCAACAAACGCCACAATGGAAAGTCTCCCGTTGACGCACTACGCAATCGAAATCGAAAGTTCTCTGATGGACAGCTGCGAAATGCGACTTCGGTGGGGCAGAGTACAGAGTGCAGAGTCAATGCACCACCGCGATTGTGCGGCATCGGTGGCATCGGTGGCACTGGTGGCAGTGCTGATGGTGCCACATGAGTGGCACACATTTAATGGATGCACGTCGCTCACTTTCATTCTGGGCGTCTGCCCAACTTTCGATTTTAAATGCAATTTATGCACCTGTCACTCAGCCAGCTGATAACTGGCAACTCCGATTAGCCGCACTCTGGCATCGCGGCTATTGTGCCCACCGTCCCGTTGCCCTGTTGCAATGTTGCCAGTTGCAAGTTGCCGCTTGCCAGTTGCCCGCTGCCCGTTGCCCGTTGCCCGTTGCCTGTTGCCGCAAAAGCCAATAAATCAGTGGACAAATTGTTGACAAAACATTTCGTAATTTAAATAAGAGAAAAACGCGACAAGCTGCCGATAGTCGCCAGCCGATAGTTGGTAGCATGCCGCAAATGCAGCCCAGGCAAACAACTTCCTCATCCGTCTGGAGTCCAAACAACAATGGCAACAGCCCCGCTCAACGCTGGCAACAAGAAAACAAAATAAGCCAACACAAAACCCACAGTGGGGCAGGCCGATAATTCGCTGATTGGCAACCGTATGAGATTTTTCTCAAAAAAAAAAAAAGAAAACCACACTATCAAAAATAATGGAAAAACAGCCAAAAGATCCCCCTTGACCTTTTTGTCAGCATGGAAATCGAAAGATAATGTTGACAAATCGAAGATTAGATACGCTAGAGGGATGCCTTAAGGAATATTAACCTAAAGGAATAGTGAGCCAGAGAATTGTTAATCTTGTCTTTAAAACAATTAAAAAGATTTAAGATATGCAAAAATGTTTGTATTTTATTATACAAAAGTCCTGATCATTTGCTTTTGGTTAAATATAGTTAAATACTGTAGATCAATATTTTTTACCAATTAACATTTAAATTTTGTTGCGTTCATTTAAAATAATGCAACTAAATATAATTTCAATTCAAAATTCGACCTCTTAGGTTCACTAAAACATGTTTTATTTCAACAACAAGAAAATTGCAAGTGTGAAATTTTCCTTAGACTTTTAATAGGCTTTCCAGGGTGAAATCAACAACATCCTCCCGGGAGTTTATCAAATGCATATCACTAATTTAATTTTATTTATTTTTTTCGCAGTACCTGACATCCTCAAAGACGAATAGCTTAGTGGTAAGTGTTAAAATCGCATAATCACCTTAGAGGGTATTAGAGCCGCTCAATCTCCGCCTGTTTTTGGGGCTGGGTTGGGGCAATCATAATCGCCAAAAGTCGTAGGCAGTGGCCGGAGCCATGCCGGCAAACATTTGGCATTCGGAGGCAGTCGCCAGGAGTTGTACAACTGGCGACAAAATGTTGCATGTTCGTGGCGCTGTCACCGGAGCTCGGGGAGGCTGGGTGGCTGGGGAATATATGCAAAAAGGTGCTAAAAAGATCAGAGGCAGCGATTTATCTTCATTTGCATTTGACGTCGCTGGCTGTGTGTCAAAAAGGTGTTAAGTGCCAGGCGGCAGACCAGGCTCGACTCATGAGCTTAGTTTTTGGCTGCGGCGCCGCTTTTGAAGGCAACAACAGCAGCAGCAGGAGCAGCAGTAGCCGATGCGCATAATTTTCTATATTTTATAACTCTGAGGTAGCCAAAAAAAAAAGAAAAACAGCTCAGCGATTTTGGGAGGCGAGCTATGTTCACACAGAGGCACATCAATCCGCTGAGCCGCAGCCGCCCAATAAGGCGAAAACCCCCCAGCACGAACCGTTATTATATGGCCAGGCAAATTTGCCAAAAAAAACCCCGAGCGACACCAACAATGGCCACTTCTAGCCGGGCCAATAGCCAGCAGACGGGCCAAAACCAAAAGGCCCAGAAAAAAAAAGCACAGCCCGAACTTAACTGAACCGCGCTAAGCGCTAGATAGTCGCACCGATAAAAGGGACATGAAATTCAAATTTGAGTGCTGCAAATTCGCCTGGCGACTTATCAGTCGAGTGAAATTTTGCAACCAGAAACGGCTTCCGTATTACGGCGTTTTGTGAATTATGTGAGAAATTTGTTTGTGAGCTAAATAGTTTACCGATTTGCCGGCTCTCTTCATGTCGATGGGGCAACATGGCGTATGAGTAACGTAACGGAAGTGAGATCGGATCAATGGATGCTGGGATAACAGCAAAAATATGGGCCAAGCAAAGAGTTTCCATTTAAGAAGAGACTACTAGTTCTTTGTGCAACTCTGTTTTCCATGGCTAATTTTCCCATGACTAATTACTTGCCAGTGCAACAGACTGTGAAAACATGGCTGGATTTTAATAAGCTAGCAGAGAAAAAATATGGCAAAAAGCCAAGGAGAGGAAGCTCTTAAATTGGTGAAAGGGAAATGTCCGACTAACGACTTTAATTGGAGATTTGTAGAAACTTTTAAACTATAACTTAGTGTATGTAAAAGGGAAAAGGAAGTTTAATTTGATATTGAACAACGCAGTTATTAAAAACTCCATCGAATAAGGTTCAGGACTTCCATCTCTTGTAACAAAGCATAATTTGGTTTATGAAATTAGACTTTTGATACTTCTATATTATGAATAGACTGAATAAAAACAATATCATAGTGAAAATTGTTTGTTTTTTTCATTACGAATAGAATGCAGCAACGCTTAGATTAATATAAGCCAAGCTTATATTTTTTAAGACAAAACAAGAAATCCATCTTGGGAAATACGCAATTTCTATAACCTTGCAGTGAAACTAAATCATACCTCAGTCTAAATGCATTAATATCCTTTTGGAAAACTTTTCTATGGTAGTTTTTCTAAGGTTAAAAAAACTGCATAACAAATTTAGATAGGTACCTGAGATGGCTAGATCGACTCGGCTATTGAGGCTGATCAAGATTATATATTATATATTATTTATAGGCTTGGAAATGACTCCTTTATTCCCTTACCAGCTTCTGACTAAAAGTATAATACTCTGTAAGGGTATAAATACATATCCTTCATACGCATCCTTTGATACCTTTTACTTTTATAAGGTGCCGCTTAGCCAGACTTCACCTAGTCTAAGGCTACAGCCGAATCGGATTGTAATTGGAACCGAGAGACTGAGGAGACGGATACTGAGATGCAGTCTGAGAAAGACCCCAAGATCGTGGTCGATTCGCGGCTCAGCGGCGGGAGTGTGACAGTGATAATCCCCCAAGAAATATGCACACAAATTAGGCATGCATAGTACCCGGGCCCAGGTCCAGGCCAGGTCCAGGTCCAGGTATCGTAAAGTAAGGCTTAGTATGGGATATCTTTCGAAGAGGGAGGGGCGGCCATTGTTGGCATATTTAAAGTTGTAAAATAGCAAACAAAACACGTTTGACCGACATTCGTGACCAAAGTGCGGCTGCCGCCGAATCGGAGGCTGGGGCTGGACCAGGATTTCAATTTCAATTTCGATTTCGCCTGGGCCGGCGACAAATGTGGAGCCGCGGAACCCCCATTTCCAGCTCCCCATCCGAGCTGACCGTGTGACTACTTTGGCAAATGAAAATGCTTAGAAGAGAGATACAAGTTGGGCCGAGCGGTGGAGTCGAAATAATTTATGATGCACTTTCTGGGGCTGGGACTGGGACGGGGACTGCAAACTCGGGCTGGGACAGGGACCAAGCTGGGATGTGGACTCCGTGAGTCATGGGCACTGGGCTCCACTCTTCGCCAGGTGTCGCTCAAACAAAAGTGAAACCATTCTGTGCCTCTTTGCCGCACTCTGTCCCTCTGGGTAACACACAAAGGAAAGAGGGGGAAACAACCCACAGAGACCCTAAAATATGGCGCATTTGATATTTATTATTGTCTGAGTTTTAGCGTTTTAATCACATGGCCAGAGTGCACTGACCTGCCGCAACCTACGTACTGCGGCCAGCTACTTGTGGCTACCGAATTGCGGTGAAAATCCCTCGGAGTTGCAACAGCAGTTGGATTAGCTCTACACTGGGAGCAGTATCAAGCTTAAACCCTAAGAACTGGCTTTGAAAATGTTTGAGAAATTTATATAAATCGCTAAAAAACTGCCTGATACCAAAGACTTTCTTAAGAGATTTAAGTTGTATCTTTGGTTATTATTTCAAGGTTAGGCCAAACCCAGACTACAGTTTTTCTCCGAGTGATAAAGAGGTGGCCCACGGCCCAGCTAACTATGTTAAACAGCGAAATCAGGCTCGGGCCAAGACCAAAGACCAACGACTGAAGACTTGAGGCCTCAAGACCAGGCTCAGCTCATGACTCCCAGCGTCATCAAGATAAAGCGCATGACATACGGCGACAAGAAGCTACCAGAGCGTGCTCCAGCGCCTTGTGCCAGGAGGAGGTCGCTCCGTGGACTCCAACTCCAACACCGACTCCACCATCTGCATCTCGTCGCGTCGTCAGCTCGGCTCAGCTCAGCTCAGCGTCACGGCCAGAGCCTGGCTCGAACTGCAGCCTGGTCTTTGACCAAATTTGGTCAAACGTGCAACATTTCAGCCGCACGCTGTCAAAGTTTTGGCGTAGAAAGCGAAATTTTTGGCGGCACTGAGGTAATCCAGGCTACTGGTGACGAGAATTACGAGAATGTGGCAACCGAAAAGGAAAGTATTTGGCGGCTTAGCTCGCAGATTTGAACGAGATTTGAGCAAAGACCTCAATCATTCACAAGCTGCCATAAATCATGGGCTGAATCAAGGTTTCCCATTCGGAAATACAATTTATTTTATAATCGTTTAATGCGCCTGTTTTTTCCATGACATCACAGCGACGATCATTACGGTCTTGTCTGGTCAGGGCCCTGTTGCATGGCGATTCCCTCTCATTTGGCGACGTGGCAACATCAGCATTAACGCGGCCCACGCGGCGCATGTGTAATCAATCAACTGGCCATCGCGGAGGCCAGGCCAGGCCAGGAGCGGTCGGCGGTTACCTCGCCTCTCCAGGTGTTGCTAATGGCTGCCACACAGTGTCAGGGGCATGTGTGGCAGGTTGCAGGTTGCAGGTTGCACACACTGCCATTCGCTGCCAGTTGCAAGTTGCTGGTTGCGAGACCCATGTGATGCGATGAGGCTGCTGCGTTGAGCGTTTGCCATTAGAGGGCGTAATTACATTTTTATTGAAGCCTCCACAGGTGCTGCGTTTTCTTTTTGTTATTTCATCGGAGGGAGCCGAGTGGCAAATGGAAAACTCCCATGGAAATTAAGGCTCGTTTCCGGCGTACAACAAAAATCGAAAATTTACATAGTCTGCATGTAACACCGCCCCCGATGGCAATTTTAATGATTAATTTTCTCAGGCTCCAAATAAATGGAAAATCCATTGACAATCACATCGAAAATTGGCAACTACAGAAGCTGATGTAAAAGGAATTTCGGCAAGCTTTTAATACCCTAACAATGGGTTAAATAAAATGTACTTGAGGAGGGGAGAACTTAATACAAAGTTATTAGTATTACCATTATTTGAATTTAAATGGTTAGAAGATATTGAATCAATATTTGTTATATTTATGATCGCCTTTACTTAGGTAGCAAGTTACGCTTAGCTCTTAAGTGTCCTCATAGCCAATAATTATATGCTCATATAATCAATTATGTTATTGACACAATACTTTAAAGTGACTCTTGAGATGTTATAGTTGTGATAATAGTAATTTATCCTCATTGAACCATCTTTAGAGTTCGCGACAAAAGCCAAGTTGCTCTTTATCCGATGAGGGTATCTCGCAATGCCTGCAGCGTTTCAACTATTTGGCCTAGTGCGACTGTGATCGATATAAATCAACAATTTTAATTTTATTTGGCAAGCATTCGCAGCAATATATGAATGCAACCGGCGATAAACATCGGCGGGCACGACTCATACCCGCCGCCAGTAGTGGCAGCAGCTCGAGTCCAGATCTTGCCCAGATCGCTGGCCCAAGAACCCGCTGACATTTTCGTGGGTGTGGGCTCAACGGCGAAGCCAGAAAAAAGGTCAACAGGCAGCGGCAATCAAAATAGTTGAAAATAACTCAATTTTCTGGAGCAATTAACATGCTGCCAGATCTGAGATAAACCCACACATTTGGCGGCAAACTTGAATAATCCAAACTTGGCGTATGCGAGGCAAAAGGTGGGATATGAAGAAAAATTGCATGTAATTAACAGTTAATAATCAAAAATTACGTATACGCATGCGCAGCCGAGTCGTGGCAATTAATTTGGCCATCGATTTTCGGCCGTTGTCGGCATTTTGAGCCGTCTTGAAAGCCACGTTTGGCCTCTCTGACATCCAGCAAAGTGGCAGCAGTGCCAGCAGTGGCAGCTGGGACCTGGGAGCTGGGAGCTGGGAGCTGGTAGTTGGGAGCTGAAGGCCCGAAGAAGATGGCCAAAACAGCTTCACCTCACCCGCAACGAAAGTTTCGCATTCTTGCAGTGCCGCAGCCTCCGTCTGAGTGAAATGAAAAGTGAAATTATTTATTATTAATGAAATTAATATATAATCATGTTTTTTTCTGGGTGCGTATGCGCTTTGTTTTTGCGCGACAGCAGCCACGTACATATGTTAAATCACAAAAAAAGCGACGATAAATAACCAACAAAACGCCGCCGCGACCAAGTCCAACACGTTTCGCAGCATCCAGCAAAGCGGCAGAAATACTTTGGCCAGGCTTTAAAAAGTTCGCTTTCGTTTGTGTCCAAAAAGTACATCGTGTATGATAATGAACACGTAAAATTGGGGGGGAAAATGTTCGAAAATCGTTGCGAAAACCAGTTGCTGCACCAAAAACCATTGCAAATCGGTGGCAGATGCTCCATGCAGCGCCCCACTCGAAGGATGAGGATGTCTCCGGCCACTGACAGGCTGAAGGTCGCGCACTCCGGGGATGTCACAGAACGGGAGTCTGGTCATAAACATGGCCTGAAATATGAACTCGAGTCTAAGAAATGGCCTGCCACAGCGAGGCTAAGTCGGCCAGGTAATATATATATCATAAAGTGATATTTATGGCCTCGGGACAGCACTGGGTCAGATAAATAGGACTAAGTTGCATTTAAAGATTATGAAAAGAATTTATGAAAAACAAATTACAAGAAAAATACAACCATCATTTACTTAAAATTAGGCTACCTGTAAAATTAGTTAGGTTGTTAAAGCTATAAAAATATATTTACATAATCACAGTAATTACAAATTATCTTCCTGATTTATCATCTAAATTGGGGAGTTCTTCGTAAATCAAAAACAAATTGTTTACTTTAAAAATACAATAAGACGTAATTGTCGTTTGGAAGTGATTAGAGTTAATTTTAGGGGGAAATCCGCAAATTAATAGGCACCCAAAAGCCTAGCTTAAGTAATTTGCCATAAACAATCAAACAACTACATACAACTTAATTTGGCTTAATGGCATTCATAAATTGCACCCTATAAAAAGCAAATAAAACTCAATAGTTTCCTCTCGCTGCGTTACAAATTAAATACGAAATTTATGCGATTTCAATTTCCTTGTGGCCTTTTTAATTAAAACATAAATATTTATATGGAATATTTCACATTGCCGCCACTGCCACAGCCACAACCATGCAACACACACTTGCCACACGGCGCATTACGAGCCTGGTCGAAATTAATTCAGCAAATAAATAATAAAATCATTTACAATATAATTGCAGCGGGCCAACAAAAACACTTTCACCTTCGCCACGACGTCGGGTTCGTTTCGGTTTGGTTTTTTTTTTATAGTTTTCAGTCTTTAGTTTTTAGTTTTCCGTTTGCAGAGTTCGCTCTTTGGCTGGATCGAGCTGTTGCTGTTTTTATTTATGCTTTGTGGGTGTTCAACATGCACCATTTGACTTTTTACCACTGTTTTTTTTCCTCCAAGTTGCCCCGTGTGGTGGCATAAACATATTTATGCACCGGCGCGTTATGCCAGAGTCCGCAATTAGCCAGCACCAGACTTCGTGGCTATGAAAAAGAAAAAACAAATCGGCGCGAAATGTGTTTCAAAAAGAGCATTTCATTTGGCCATTTGAAATGGCCAAGTGCATATTATCGATAGGGGGATCCCACTCCCACTCACTCCCACACAAACTGCCGCATCCACCTCCCTAATCCTCAATCTACAATCAACGATCAACATCATAATAGAATCTGCCATGGCATTTTCACCTGCCGCGCCGCATTCAATTAATTAACCATTAAATGTTTGATTTGCACTAAGCACATACATAAAACATAACAAACCCCATAACGAGGCCCGTTCATGATGACAACGACAATGTGCCAGGGTCTTTCGGGGAGTTAGCTGATTAGCCAGAGATAAGCTCTTAAAAAAGTCAGCACAGTGGTTCCAGATGTATTGGAAAAAGCTTGAAAATATCGCTTCCTTATTGCCCAGTCGAAATCAGGAAGAAGGGTTTATTATACTTGACCAAATAATTTGGTTATCAGCAACATAAGGTTAAATGATAATTCTTTTTATTTGGAAAAGAAAGGTTTCTTCCTTCTTAACTTTTCTGCAATATAAACAATTCAGAAATCCAATAAATCAATAATATGTTACAGTTTCTATACATATTCTATTGAATATTTGAATTTTTTTTTTCCTATAACTTTCATTGCTCCCGTAAACAAACAGCCTTAACTAAACGCATTAAAAGCAATTGCACCTCCTTCAGCAAGGAATCGGAGAACTAATTCCCCTGAAATTTCCACTAATTGAACCCAACCCGGCACTTAGTAGTATATCCCATCGATTCCCATGGAGGTTAATGCCCACTCAATCACCGCCGATCCAGTGTACCGCCGCCGCATTGGTGGGAGTTGACTGGCTGACTGGCTGCCTTGCCTGGTGGCTCATAACTCATTACTAAGTGCCAAGCGTTTGTTATGTGGCACAAAATGCCAATGAACTCGGTTCGGTTATCCGTTTTATCGGGTCCCATTCCGCTTAGGAACCAGCAAGACGCCGCCACAAAGAAACGGAAGCGTCCTCGGCTGTAATTTGCGGCCACTTGACATGCATATCCCAGGCACCGCGGACCGATCCGTTCCGCATTGTCTCCTTGAGAGACAGCGGACGGACTTAGGGATGTATGTCAGGCGGGAAAACTCGATATAGTATTTTATTTAAATATATAAAAGTTTAAAATATTGTATTAAAATGAATAGGAATTTAATAAACCATACGAATCGATTGAAGTTAAGAGTAGAATCGATGTTTTATGATTAAAATGTATAAGGAATGGTGTATATATATTTGAAGAAGCTGGTTTAATATTATGATTAAAAGGATATTATATATTGTATGTTGAGCTAAGATATAAAATAAGTCTTGGAAACCTAAGATTTTAAAGGACTTTGTATATATTATTATATTATCTAAAGCCTTTTCAACCGCCACAAAACCATAACCTAAGCACTGCACTTAGCTTTATATCATCAATATTGATTTTTATATTGTTCTTTATTGATTCGATAGTAAAGCTTTCGATATTTTGACCATCCCCAAGCCCAGACGCATTCGAAGGCCGTTCACGGACGGACCGGCAATGTCCAGACAGGCAACAGACCGCCAAAGTGCATGCTCGAAACGCGTTAACCGATGATTTAGTGCCAATAAATAAGTGTAAACGTTCATTACAGATAATTAATGTATCTGCACAGAGGTCAGCCAGTCAGCCGGGCCTCTTGGTTCACGGAAAAGTGAAACTTCAATTAGACGGCTTAACAGCATTATGGCGTGGACGATTAAGACTTAAATTACGAGGAACGTCCCGTCGATCGTGGGTCTACACAGGGACAAAACACGTGTATTAATTCTGTTGGGAATATTAACTAAATATTAATAATATATATTTAATACAACCTTAATAAATTTAAATTCAGTAATACCAGATGATTAACAATGGAGTTAACAAACAGTAAAACAAAATTGGGAACGGTGTTATAAATAATTCAATTTAAATACTTATCTTATATAATAATCTGATATTAATTGAACCAAACATGATTGTGAACTCAAGATTTGTATATAGAAATTGAATGTGGCTATAATTTCTCTGTGTGCACAGGGTGTAAATGCACGGGAATTGACATTTCACCTGCAAAATCGTCTCTGCCATTGATCTCTTTATCACATAGTCGGGTCCGGACCCCGGGGTCGTTGGTGGAGAGATGGTGTTGGCTCTCCGTCTGGCTCTTTTTGCTTTTTTTTTTGTTGAGATGGTGTGTTGCCGTTGCTGTTGGTGGTACCGCACATGCCCCAAATCCATGCAACAATCTCAAACTGCCGCCTGACAATGTCGCCCAATTCGTCTTGCAGTTTTCATGCCCGCCGGCTGGAAATTTCGTATTTTTTCTCCACCATCGCAGGCTCCCCGGCCTCGGCCTGGGCTGGGACCTGGACTTCAGTTGAGTTTCAGTTTTCAGCGCTCGTTTTTCAGCTCGGTTTTGGGTTTCGGTTTCGGTTTTGGTTAGCCTTTTCAATTTAAAATGTAAATCAAGTGTGAAAAACAAAATCTGCAGCGAAAGTGTTGCAATTGCAATTTGCTCGTTGCGATTTTTGACGTTTCTCGCTCCGAGGCTGTGTATTGATTTATTTTGATTGTTAATCAATTTGGCGAGCGCTGTCCCCCCGATCGGTGTCGCTCTGGTAATAGTTCAATGAAATTATAAATCAGTCGCAAGTCCCCGTTTCCGAACCCGGAATCCCCGTCTCATCGATCTCTCGGTTATCGATGGTCGCCGGGCGTCGAGTAATTCAAGACAAGTCCGAAAGAATGCAAGTGACACACTTTGAATCTCCTTTTAGAGTGGCACTCTTAACCCATTGAGGGTACTGACAAAGTGACACAGAAAAGAAAGGATTACAAATTACATAAAAATATATATTAAAGTAATTTTTAAAGATCGAAAACTACAAAGTATTGAGTTATTTTATTAATAATATAAATATAATATAAAATAATGTATATTTAAGTATATATTTAAGATCAAACTCAATGTGAATATGCATTTTTAGCTGTGACTGTCTTCCGGAAGTCTATTTACATTCCAATTGTTTTTTAGTTAAGCTTATGTTCAGTTTTCTTCTGCAAAACTAAAGTTCATTTACATTCTAATTGTTTTTACGTCAACTTTAGTTTTCTTCTACAAAAAAGTAGCACCATTCATGGCTAAACTAAACCCTCATAAACTAATAGAATATATTGCTAACAATTTATATATTGATTTATTATTTTTGAAAATATTTTTGGAATGCGGTGAAGCTTCATTTAGGTCAAAATACAAATGAGGAAAGAAATTCCCAAGTCTGGAAAACCTTTACAAAAAAGAGGTTGACACAGAAATCATGTTTTAGAACTTTCTTTCGCTTGGCCAAGAACCCAACTTTAGTGGGTTAAAAATGGTCAGGAGGCGACTCATTTGTCAGCAGGAAGCTGCTGGAATTGTGGAAAGCAAAATCAGGAAAGCAAAAGGTTATGGCGCAATTTGCGCATGCGCACGCAAATTACGCGCCATAAATCATGCGACTTTTGCTTTTTTCTTCTGACATACTTGTGTTTTCATTTGGCCTGGGCTTGGCTCCGGTGGGAGTTGCCCCAACTGTCACCGTCGCTGATTGCCGGTTGCTGTTGCATTGCCGCTGTTGCAGATTAGCGAGAAGCGATAAACACATAAACCAAAATAAATTGCAAAGAAAGTGGATGTGGACACATAGCCGCGGCTCGCATCCATGTTCGATGGTCGCGTGCGTAAGCAATTACACGCTGGAATCGGTGGCCCGTGGAGGATGAGGTTCGCTTGGGTCGAGGGTTGTGTTCGGAGCTGGGTTCGGGGCAGGGTGTCCGGGTCATGCCACGTGCATGTATGTGCATCTGCGGTTAGCCTGACATTTGGCATCCCGCTGATCCCGACCCTGACCCACAAAAGTCTAGGCAACTTGAGGCCTGGCAAATTGAAAAAGAAAACTCAACCGGCTCGAGTGATGTCAATCACTCTGGCACTTTACTATTGCCAAGTTTAAGCTACACACAAAAGAAATTTTTAAACAAAAGTTAGACTTTTGAGGGGTGATTAATTTTATCTGTAAAAATATATAAAATATTTCTTATTAACTTGCCTTTTTAAAGATATTATTTTGAGCTTAATTTCTAATATTATTTTATAACATCTATATTGTTTATTACTTTATGGGCTGTATTTTGAAGTTAGGTATATATCAAGTAAACTCTTTTATATTTTCTGTTTGTTCCCCAACCCCCCCTTCTTGCCACGCCCACTCTAGGCCCATGGGGCACTTCGGCGCTGACTTTGTTCTTCTCGATGTGGCTGCCAAACCCAAAACCCAAAACGTCACTCCAAAAGAGCCAACACTCAACCTGGTCGCGTTGTTCTCATCGCCGTTTTGTTGTTATGGAGACCTGTAGTGCTTACACAGCGAACAAATTTCCTACAGAACTTTAATACAGAAAGTTGAATGATTAAAGAAGTTACCATAGATCATATTTTATAGGAGTTATATATAACGCAGAAAGTTGTATTATTAAAGAAGTTTCAATGGATCATATTTTAAAAGATTCATACATATGTGATCTTATGTCAATGTGTATCTATATTGTATTAAACCCTCTGGCTTTATGGTATAATGACTATACTTTGTAAACATTTCTTGAAGCCTTTGGAACCAATTTTCTAATTAATGCAGAAAGTTGTAGAATTAAAAATGTTACAATAGATCATATTTTAAAAGATCCATACAAAAGTGATCTTATGTCAATATGTATCTAGACTGTATGAAACCCTCTCTGATTCTATGGTATAATGACTATTCTTTGCGAACATTTCTTGAAGTGTAGTTGCCTTTGAATCCAGTGAGTAGCCGTCTGTGAAGCAGCGCCATTGGCTCTCTGACAGCCGCCTGGCATGTTCATTTTTATGGGCTCGGAGCCGAGAACAGCTGCATTCTTAGAAGTCAAAAGCGAGACCGGCGGCCGGCAGAAGAATGCCCGCCAGAAGACTAGCTTCTAACTGTGGATGTGGATGTGGATGCTGCCTGATTGAAGACTAGTCTTCGTCGTCTTGGTCTTGGTGAACTTTTCGTAGGGCGTTGCAGAAGTTTCTGATTATAAATTGAATTTTATTAGTTTGCTTGCGCGCCGCATTGATTTATGATTTTTCTACAAAAGCAGTGCCCAACTAGAACTTGGCTTTTTAGGTTGCCTTTAATTAAGTTCGAGTGTCAATATGATTTATGCTCCTCCACACATGCTCTCGTCTATATAATTAAAGATTCGAAATCGTCCCAGCTTTCGGCTTTCCCCTGGGGTGCTTCTCGCAAATGATTTTACAGTTGCGTGCGATTGCATTACGGGTGAAATTTGCCAACTTTTACAAAAGATCTCGGGTCATCGATAACCTTTTTGGCTAGGTTTTGGGTTGCTGCCGCCTTCGACTTGGCGGATACCGTTTCTGATGCTGCTCCTGCTGCTGACATCATCAAATGCGAATCCGAATCCGCGGCCAAAGCTGGCAATTTCATTGAATGCCTTGGCGTCCGTGGCATCCATTTGGGTTGGTTTTGATTACATAAATTTGGCGCCGTCTGCGATCGCGATGCGGTTCCATTTGCATCTTCAAAGTCCGCGTGGAGCGGTGTGGAGTGGCGTGGATCAAATGTGGGTCAGCGGTCGCTCTTCCACTGGGGATTTGGGTGCGGCTCTGGACATCGCCATATGTAATTACAATAACTGCAACTTCCACTTCCATTGCAACTGCAACAGCAACAGCAACAGCAACGGCAGCAGCATCAAAGCAAACAACAC
Source organism: Drosophila bunnanda (assembly GCA_035046265.1). Taxonomy (NCBI): domain Eukaryota; kingdom Metazoa; phylum Arthropoda; class Insecta; order Diptera; family Drosophilidae; genus Drosophila; species Drosophila bunnanda. The sequence continues at coordinate 16,405,577 of JAWNOB010000075.1, forward strand.
GATCCAAGTAAAATGTCTCGAAACCTGTCGCTTTTAATTAAAGGCCCCGCAAACTCCGACTCTAAGTAACTTTTCATGTTTCAAGTTATGCGCACAATTTTAAGCGACAGCCCCAACAAAGGCATTGAGCACAAAAATAACTTTTGCATTTAGTCATAACTGCATTTAAAATGTTTGTAAATGTTTATGCAAAAAAAAAATTTGAGGGAAGCATAAAAAAGGCACACACAAAGCCAAAAAAATGAGGGGAAAATCTTTGGTTTTTTGGGCTTGAGTTCGGGTACGACCCACTTCTGTCATGTTGCACGATAAATACTTTGAGATTTATTGTCTGCCGCGGTGGCAGGCATAATTACAATTTATGCCCAAGGTGGTCCCCAAGCCCCGCCTTGTGCAATAGACTCCTACGACTCCCGTGTCCCGTCTCCCGACTCCAACCCCATCTCCATCCCGAACTCCCTCCCGATTCCAATCCCAATCCAAGTTCAAAAGCATGTTTGAGGAAGCTGTCGCCAAAGACAAAGCCCCATACAAATTGGGAGGGAGCCAAGGAGCCATTCGGCTCATACGTTGTTTACCTGTCTCGCAATTGCCATTATTCTTGGCTGAATTGAAAGTGAATACCAGACAAACAATATTGGGAATATAAAAGCTCGCAGCTAGGAGATCGAAGATCTTATACTCTATTAATGAAGCTGTAAGTATTTGATTCCCGATGGGAGTTTATATTACATCATTATTTGAGTGTTGACTGGATAAGGTAATAAGACTAAAAGAAGAATGTGTGCAAATTAAAGTTTGGTATGTGGTAAAATTAAAAATGGGTTCTAGTTTACTAAAGAAACCCGAAAGCTAAGACATCTTTATATTGAAGTCTTTATATTCTGCAAATTATCTTTTAATATCCTTTGTCAAGACAGTACTTACCTGAAAAATTCCATAGAATGCAAACTTGTTGCTATTTTGTGCAGGTTAAAGATGAGTTCTTAATGGTTGTCAAGTGCCATTCTCATTTTTAATGACTTTATAACGTCTTGAACATCCCCTTCATTCTAAAAGAATCCAGGAAGTAGGAACTAATTATCAGATAGAATTCCTCTTTAGTTTCCTGCAAGAACCCCATGACTCTTTAGACACTTCACCCTGGCTAATTGTGCAATTGATATGGCCCAGAAATCAGGGTATTTGCAGAGTATCAAGAGGCGAAACTTTCGCATGGGGAGGCCCATTACATCATGCGAGACGACTGGGTCTTGAGCACTTTTGGTCTATTGTTGAGCACATAATTAAGCACCGCTTAGCTTATGTAATTAATGTCAGGCCAAATGGCAGCGTCAAGAGCCGCGTGGAGAGTCTAATGAACCAGCTGCGTGTGCTGATTTATATCCGACTTTTCATGTGGCCCAGTCTGTTGGTTGTTAGCTTGTTTGTTGTCTGTTTGGCCGCTCGCTGTTGTTTGTTTTTCCCGGCCAAATTGTGTTTTGTCACCGTCACCGATGGACGTCTCTCGATCGCGCACTTAAACTTCGTTTATGCGCAGGCTCCGCACTCGATACTCCAGTTTCGGGGCTCTTGGACCATGTGACATAAGTTGCCATTGCCATGATATATGAATATGACACAGCGACATGGACAACTTTATTGGCTCATGAAAAGCGCTGTCACTGCCTGACTGACATAAATCAGCGAACGGCAGAAATATTCGCAGGCACTCGTACCCCGCCAGAGTACAAATCACAAATCCAATCCAATCCAATCCAAAAACCGAAAGCTAAAGTCCAATAATATAAATCAAAAATCAATATTCGTCAGTTTTGGCAAAGGGCTGGCTGTGTTAGCTGTCATATCTGGCACACTGTATAGTACACCGGAAGTAAAGAATTGAAAAATTGAAATTAAAGTATATGTGCTTTTAAATAAAATACGATAAATTCCAGTCAGTTTAAGGATCCAGTTATGCTAGAATTATATTTATCTAGTTTTAATTCCACTAGGGATTAATCTGCTCCTTTTTCGGTGTAAAAGTGAGTGGGTCTGTGTCCAAATCTAGCACAATCTATGCAAATGCATAATATATATATGCCGAATCGATATCATAGCTCTTATCTGATCGGCACTGTCAACCCAGCCGGACATTTCGCTTCATTCACGGGCAGGGGCAAAAAGCCATTTCCCATATGGAAATGAGAGCAACAATTGAACACTGTTCTATAAATAATAACCGAGTGAGGCAAAGCAGAGCAAAGCTCTTACTGGCCAACAGACACACTGGCACGCCATCTAGTGGACAAACAAAGCGTATCAGGACACGCTACATACACACACACGCACACTTGCCCACACAATTACGTACTTGAAGCCTTGTTCTTCACTTTCACTTATTTTGTTTTCATTTTAATACCAGGTATTTGTGGGTAGAAAGGGTATATTCTAACTGATGTCCTTTGGAACATATGACCTATATGAACTATTAAACATATTAATATATGTATGATCTTAGCTAAAATATATATGTACTTAATGCTTATCAATGAATTAAGAATTTCAAATTGTTTCTTATTCATAAAACATAGTTTTTCTACAAGGGAATTAAGATCATAAGAAACTCTGATCAATTGTAAAATTCTATAATTGATATAACATGTATAAATGTTATTTAATAATTATATATTTAATATTAGGTGTGGAATATATATTCTATATAAATTCTATCACCTCATTCAGTTTAAACCCTGCCTTAATAATCTAGTGTGTATTGTTAAGTACTGTTCATAATTCAAAATATTTTAATTCAACCACAAATAATTATTAAATCAATTTCTAGGAGACTGCCATAGAAGCCTCTCTAAAACTAGTCATAGTCCTTTTAGCATCTTAATTTTAGTACTACATCATTACGATCTAAATATAGGATATGCCCTGAGTCCAAGTCTGAGAACATTCCAGTCCCACCTTAGACCTGGAACCCTTTTGGCTCTGGTCTCTAACTACTATAACTAAGTGTAAGTGTGCGCCCAACGCGCATGACCTCAACAATTTGACTTCACTTGAAGTGCGAACGCACATGCAAACTGTGGTGCTTGGAGTTGGAGTTGGTTTCGAATGGCAGCGCAGCTCTGGCCCAGCTTAGAACGGTCCGGTCCTGTTGCGTGCCCAGCAAATGGCAATGGTCAGGGCTAGGGATGAGGGATGAGGAGGAACTGGAGCCGGAGGACGGAGACGGAGGTGGCCGAGTGCCGAACTGACCCTTCACTTTAGCAGCGAATGTTTTGGGTCAGCGCTCAGTTGCGTCGAGTTCGTGACCAAAGGCGGGCGTACTGTTTTTTTTACCCAAACTCATATTCATATTCGATATTAATAAATCCTCGGCGGCTGTGACTATTCTGCATCGATTCGCCCATTCGATCGGCATGATTCGGCGATTGTCTGGGGAGCTGTGAGCCACCTAACCGGAGGAAGTCATGGGCTGTGCATCCAGCACTCCCATGGTTGCAACGGCGGGCAGCGAAATGCTGAAAGCCGCCACCCATGTCAAGCAGAAGGGCGAGGCCGCCGTCGAAGGTGTGTGAGTTGTGTGCGGTGTGTGCGCTGTGTGTGCTTGTTACCAATCCGGACTAGTCATTGGTTTGTTTTTGCTAGGCAGATGACATTTAAGAGTGGGTCATTCGAGGGAAATTCCAGACTGCCCACAGAGCGTATACTTGATATTTAGAGCGGATACTTAATATAACAGGCAACATCTATTAGTTGTTTGGACAGAAATAGAGTGTGAAATTCAAAGGCATTGCAGGATGTAAACTCAGCCTAACAAGCTCTTAACATCTAAAAATAGTAAAATACTTTAAATATGCAAAAGTATTCTGAGATGACCATGACTTTTGGCTTCACTTATTTACGAGTTAAATGTTTGAATGTCGAATGACATTTAAAGGGAAGATATTTTAAAGTTCTCATCCAACACCGCTTACTGTACTATTCCGGATTATAAACGAGATGAGAAAAGTCCTTGGCCCATTGCCTTTAATCAATATTTCATTGAGTTAATTAATAACCAGCAACGAGCAAGTAAATGCCACACACAAAGAAATTGGATATATTCCCATACTTAGTGTACAGTACGTGGTGAGTGTGCTCGCATTTCGCATTATTATAATAACAAGCCACGTAATAAAGGACAATTGGCCAGCGCAATGCGTGCCGCGGAGCCTTTCGGCCTGATTTCTGTCCACAGACCGCAGTGAAAGCTGCTTCCATTACCCGACCATATTTATATATATATATATTTATATATATTTAACGCATATGAAGAAAAACGACTTGGTTGCGTGACCGAACCGTCAACGAATTAGAGCAAAACATTGACTTAAAAATATTATACGTACTACATGTGCACTGGGGAAAAGTGAAGAAGAAATATATGATTCAATAAATATATTATTTTGTATCAAAACCATAAGTTACACAATACTTCTAAGATGAAAAGGATCTATAAATAGTGCCTTCATCTAAAATTGTGCTGACTTTTTAAGTCCTACTTCTGGCTAGAAGTTTTCTCACTGTGCACCCCCTCAGGAAATGGCAAATGAAAGTGTTTCTATTTACCCTACTCCTTGTAGACGCCTCTCAGACGCTGACCACCACTCTAGACACGGCCAAGGAGACCGTTGGCACGGCAGTGGCGGGGATTACCAATGAGCTGGGCAATGCCTTCAAGGAGGGTACCCAGGCTCTGGACGAGGCCAAGCACAAGGTGATGGAGGGACTCCACCTGGAACAGCCTGCACAGGAATCTCAGGAGACGCCAACTGCAGAAGATGGGGCTGAGGCTGGGGCTGCGGCAGATGTTGCTGAGATGAGCTCATCCCGGGCGCCGACACCCCAGCTGCAGGGTGATGCGGACAGCCTGAAGACCTCCACGCCAGAGCCGGAGATAGAACGGGCTCTGGCCACCGAGGACGAGAGTCCGCCCACGCCGAAGCCCTCGCTGGAGGAGATGGCCCAGCTGAGTGCCGAGGCATCGCAGGCGGCGGATCCAGCTCCATCGGAGGCTCCTGTCAGTGAGACACCTGCAGTCCAGGCTCCGGCCACCGAATCCTCCGCTCCTGTGGAGTAAGTAAGCCTAGAGAGCACCTGCAGCATCGCAAATCCGTAATCCGTAATTCGTAGCCCCATCGCAAATCCGTAACCCGTAGCGCCACTGCACCTGAAGTTATCGCGTAGTTATCGCTTATGATTCGTAGTTGCCGTCGTAGAGTCCAGATACATTTATTATATAGTTATATATATTATATTATTATTATTATATACTCTCTCTCTCTCTCTTTGACCTATGTAAATTGTAAATAAACTATCTCTTCTTCTATGTACATATCATAAACTCTGCCTTTGTTTACTTGCGATACCAGCAAACCAAACTAACAAGAACCGCAACAGCAAAGTCTTGTACGTAGTATTGTGGTAATATTTCAAATATCCTACACGAATATTAATACTGTTTTCGGTTAACCGAATGGAAAGTGATTTTGCAAAGCTGAGAGGCTAAAGAGGAGTCCGAGATACAAATAATTGTACTAAGAAGGAACTCATTAAATATATTAATAATAACTTAACTTAAATATTCTTTAAAAAGGAGAATATCATAAATAATTAGATATGTTATTAAGAGCTTAAAGAGCTAAAGATATAACCAAGATCTCTTAAATCTTTTGCAAAAGCTCACTTAACTAAGACACTCACATATTTACCCCACATATTGAACACCTCACAATAAGGGACAAACCTTTGTTAGATTCAACTAACACGCCTACATCTTTCCACACCCAAAAACCACACACACAAACTCTCAGGAGCCGCAAAATCCGTCGCCGCTTTGTCCAGAAAAAGAAGCCAGAGAAGGAACAGGAGCAGCCACGTCCCAGCACCACCGAGTGGGAGAAGTTCGCAGACCAGCTGGCCAAGAGCAAGAAGTTCAAGCCATACGAGAGCTTCGCCCACAGCCACAACAAGTTTTCCGTGTACCAGGACCACACGAGCCTGCGGGACAAGCCGAACCACTACGATGGTCACTTTAGCGGAGGCAACTCGCTCAGCGCCTCCCAGTCGGATCTGTCCAGTGGCCATGTGACGCCCGCTCCGGCTCGACGAGGTCAGCGGGAGTTTGCCAAGTTTGTTGGCTCTGAACAGCCGAGAAGTGTGTCGCGGAATAGCTCCCGACTCTCGAATCCTGCCGCCACCAGGACCTTTGATTTTAATCCACAACGCGATCGCATCACTCTTCCTATGGCCACCAGTCGCATCGGTTCGGGCATCCAGAGGCTACCAGCGGAAAGGACTTCCGGTTGGGGTCGGGGCAGACCGGCTCCCTTGGAGGAGGAACCTAACTTCAGCCGGAGAATGAGCTTAGGTCTGGTCTCACAGCCCCTGCGACCGGACAGAGAGAAGTTTACGCCCTCTATGCATCGCAGGGTAATGAAACCGATTACGCCAACGAAGGAAATGTCGTCAAAGAAGCATCCTTCCAAGAATATCTCCTCCAGAGAGTCTTCCCACTTGGAGTTCGAATCCCGAAGAGCGGACAAAAGTCCTTCCCGGGTAGCGAAACCCTTGACAAAGGATGCAGTGCGCTCTAGGGAGCCATCTTATACTGAGTTCGATTCCTTTAAGGGCGATAATAGTCCAAAAGCTTTGGAAAAACAACACAAGTCTCCAAAGAAAATCTCGTCCAGAGAATCAACTTATATGGAGCTTGCTTCAAAAACAGTGGAAAAAAGTCCTTTGGGAACACAAAAGGCTTTGGGGAAAGATGTCCTGCGATCAAGAGAGTCATCCTATACAGAGTTTAGTTCTATTAAAGGAGATAGAACTCCTTCTCGAGTTGAAAAACCTATGGGAAAGAATATAGTGCGATCCAGAGAGCCGTCTTTTACCGAACTTCAATATCAGAGAACCGAAAAAACTCCTTCAAGACGGCAAATACCTGTCGCAAAAGAATTGCTGCGATCCAGAGAACCATCTTATACCGAGTTTCCGAGTTCCCTCAAAGCAGAGAAGACTCCTTCAAGGGTAGCAAAACCATCGACAAGGAATGTAGTTCGATCCAGAGAGCCTTCATTTACAGAGCTTGACTATATAAGAACGGACAAGAGTGTTTTAAGAGCACAGAAACCATTGGCAACACAGCCTCTGCGATCCAGGGAGCCATCTTACTCTGAATTAAATTCCTTTAAAGCAGATGAGAGTCCTCTGAGGATAGCAAAACCAATGAGTAAGACTATAGTGGGATCCAGAGAGGCCTTCTTTACCGAATTTGAATCAAAAAGATCCGAAGAACGTCCGCTAGGAGTAGATAAATCGTTAGGCAAGGACATTGTTCGCTCCAGAGAGTCATCTTATTTGGAATTTGATTCATTTACAACAGAAAAGGGGTCTTCAATAGTAACCAAACATTTGTCGAGGGATACATTGAGCTCTCGAGATTCATCAGATATTGAATTTGAATCGTTTAAGACTCCCACCAAGCAAACAAAATCTCCAAGCTCGAAGGAACCACTAAGTATTTCTACAGAGCAACTACCTCAGCGAGAACTTAGTCCAAGTTCCGAAAATCATAAAATATCATCTGTACCTGAAACACCTCAAAGGAACAAAGTCCCAGAAGCTGCTGCATCCACCTCGAAGATGCCTTCACCATCTCATTCGCGTATTTCCAGCGCCAGATCCTCGGATAGCAGTAACACCGATGTGGTAATCCAGCCCATGAGCAACCTTAACCAGGATACGGCCAGCATGAAGTCCTTCTCCCAGTCACCGGACCAAGTGGTGATGGAAGGATATGCGGACTCAGAGCTGGAGGCGGCCCTGGCAAGGTTGGAGCTCCTGCGAGGATCCACAGCCACACTGCACTCCCTAAGGTCCTGCAGTCCTGGCCGGCACACCTACACGGCTGCCTCCCTCCTCAGCTCCCGACGCACCTCACCCTGGGTAATGCGAAAGGACTATGGCGGATCCCTCATAGGCAAGGAGAGCTCTCACAAGGTGGCACAGCCACCATCAATCCATCAAACACTCGAACGCTGCGATATTTGTTCCAATGAGTTTCTTCTGAAGTGAAGTTAGTTTTAAATATTTTGAAGATTTATTAAAATCCTTGAAATATTTCATATAGATTGTAAGAATTTACTGCCATATAAATATAACTATTTAAGCTCAAGCTTAAGTTCAAAACACTTCCAGGTGATAAAACGAAATAACCATATGCCTCAGTCTCTTGAAATTAAAAACGCGTTGAATATTTACTAGTAATTCAAATTACTAATAACCTCTTTCTATGATTCTATACTGATTAAAGCATAGATAGTATCTACATTCTACAGAAAGCTTATTACAGTGAAATATTTATTTAAAAATTAGGTAGCCACAGTTATATAATGTTTTATACTATTCTTAGACTAGCAATACAGAGATCGAACGTTTACACAACCAAATTCCCAACGATAATAAAGAAGTTTATAGCACTCGATATGTTTTATAATTGCGAAACTTGAATTGCAGCCGGATCACTTTGATTCGAGCCAATTCTCATGAGCCCAAATCAAATGTGAATCGAGTGCAGTGGGCCCCCTAAATTTTCGGCTCCCCTAATTGATGACTTAATAACGAAATTGAAATGTTTATCTTGCCGTTCACTCAATTATTCTGCCACTTGAAGTTCGCTTTCGGTGGCTGTGTATGGCAGTTGGTTTTACGGCTTACGTTTTACGGTTTCGCGTTCCGTGATTCCACATGGCTCCCATGTCTCCCATGTCTCCCGTCCGTGACTTAATGAACTATTAACAGCAATGATAGTAATTTGTTGTAGCAAGCCTCAGCCCCGGCATCGGCATCGGCTTCGGCAGCGGCATTGCAAGTTAAATTGCTTTTGGCCAACACAACAAGTGGTCTTCATGGCACTTTTTGGCAAACAAATAGACAGTCGGACGAAGCGACGTGCAGACAAATGACTACAGTGGATACAACCAGCAGCGGACATATATCTGCATGGATATGGCATGGATATTCGCGGGGGTGTTTACCACATCTTTCTGCCCCATCGCCCCGTCGCCCCGTCGCACCTGCTGCAGCCCGCAAATTGAGTTTGGCTGCAGCATCGGCATCTATTTTGGCACGATTTTCGAATTACGTTCATTGACTCGCAAAATGTTTGCTTTATGCCGCAATTAATTTCCAAGCGGAAGAAGCAGTGCCCCAAAGCGTCAAACAAAAAGGCAAACAAAGCGTTGGCAAGGTCGAAGATTGGAACACTCTGGGTGAATAGTTGTTACCAGGAATCGTAGGAAGTTATGTATAAATTGTATTCTATGTTTCAAACAGTTTTCAGTAAAAACTACCTATTTTAACTCTAAGTATACAAGCCTTTCCTTCTTCCCATTTTAATCATACTTCTCAAGATTCAAGCATACCCTTTGTAAGGGTATAAAAAGCCTTCATAAAGGTGAGGGGTCTTAGAGTTGAAGGTCTTCTTGTGGCTTGTGGCGTGACATTGAAAGTGAAAGAACAAGTTTTGATGGGTTGCTGTTGCTCGGCAGTGCTTTTTCGTTGGCATTTCTATTTTTAATGAGTTTTTACATGGCCACTTGGTTCATTGAACGCAGCCACGCACAAAACAAAAAATCACAAAAAACCAAAATAGGGGGGAAAAAAACACTACTGCCGCTAATGATCTATGAAGTGCAAGTGTTTGTACTTTTACTTTCATTTATCAAAAGTGGAGGCGTCATCTCTTTCGGCCCGGCCGAGACAGTGGAAATTAGCAGCCGGCAATGCAAGAAATGCATTTTTAGCACTTCATTTTCTGGTTGTTGCATTTACTCACTCGCCCGCCATGGCAGTTAGTTGGGTTTTCTGTGGTAAAACGTGCTTTTAATCAAATTTACATGTTGCCAAACGGTGTTGTTGTATGTGCGCATACGCACTGTGGGCCGGCGACGGGGAAAACATTAAAAACGGTGTGTTAAATTGATTTATGCAATTGTTGTTTGGGGGGCAACAGCAGCTGATTTGTTTATATGTTCGGAGGCAGCAACAAGCATGGTAAATCAATAAGTTTATGCAACAGGCGGCGATAAAATCGACGAAAATCACCGAAGACAATGCCTGCCACGGCGTTAACAGAGCTTCCTGCTACAATTACCAACGCTGCTGTTACAGTTACAGTTTCGCATTTAACATTTTTCGACCAGTTTTAACAGAGCCCGGTCCAGTGCCAGCTGACTTAACAGCGCTCTGTGCGCAGGCGCATTTCGTCGAAGTTTTTTTCAATTAATGTTTTCCCTCCGCATTTCCATTTCAGTTAATGCGGCAACGCACTTGTTGCCGCTGCTGGCCAACGAAATAGCAATCATTTGTTAGGCAAACATTTCTACTTTTCGGCTGCTTTCGTTTGGCCTTTTGCCAACATTTTGCATAACCTGGGTCAAGACGGAAATGCTGGAGGAGGCTGGCCATTAATAATTTTTGGCTCTCGGCTCCTGGCACTTGGGAGCTCTCAGGCTCAGCTGCTGTCCGTGAAGCTGCTGGTGACTTCTTCTTGGGTGCGTTTTGGACTCTTTGGAGCCTTTGTTTATGCCGGTTGGCCTCAAAAAAGCCCAAAAGCCAGCAGAAAAAGTAAGGTCCAGAAAGTCCATTGCAATTCATAAAAAAAAAATCAAGCAAAACCTTGAATCAATTTGCAATTTTAAATGGACAATTCATCCGTATTTCTTGATGTGTTTTCAGTACTGTATTTACGCTTTGTGTGCTTCAAAACTATGTGTATTACTTATTTACTTTTATTTCTTTTAATCATACTTTGGAGCCGAATTGGAAATTGATCAGAACTAAGCTTAAAATATTCCCATTTTTGAATCCATATTTTTATATGACAAAACAAACATAACTAAGCCAAAAAAGCATTAATTTTAATTCGGAAAACTTTCCCATGCTAATTTTTATTAGGTTTATAAATCTGCATACTCAATTTAAAATTTCAAAAAAATGTACGCTTTTGAAAATTTTAACGATGTAACGCCTGATAAAATTTTGAAAAAATTGGTAAATTTTTTTCCTCTCCGGAGATGGCCAGACCGACTCGACTTTTCATGCTGATCTAGAATATATATACTTTATAGGGTCGGAAATGACTCCTTCACATCTTTACAAGCTTCTGCAAGGGTATAGTACATTGAATAGACACTAGTCTCTGAATTTAAGGTTATTTTATTTATTGAAAGTAATTTATATGATTATATTATTATCTTTCTTAAAAACAAGTAGTGAAAACTTCAACTTAAAATATTAAGGTTCAATTCATCTGCTGTTGTATTTATTATTTTTCTTGGCCCTGTGCTCCGACCCCATCCAGTCGATGTCCCAATCTGTTTTTACTTCTGCTTTTTATCCGACCTGCAGTCTCCGCTGCACTGGGGGCTGGTGTTCAGTAGCCTCCGCATAATCCAAATTAAATTGTCAAGAGAAATGACAATTCAATACACACAATCTTGTTAAGCAAATATGAAAGAAAATACCAAAACAAAAAGCACTCTGTCATCCCTGCTCTCCAACAAAAGCGGAGACAGCAGGAAAGAGTGAGAGTGAGACTGAGGCCGAGGCTGAGACCGAGACTGAGACTGAGGCTGAGACTGGCGACGGAGGTTCCAAAAAGTGTCAAATTAAACTGTCAGAGCGACTTTTAACCCATTTTCGTGGGCCATTACATAAGCTACTTATCAGTTGATAACTGGGCTCTCTCGGGGTGTTGGAAATACTAATAGGGAAATGGAAATGCGAGTGCGTGGGCGGCGCGAGCTGTGGACTGCGGAGCATGGAGCGTGGAGCGGTCAGGCGCATAAATCAGCTCGGACATTCAGCCACTCGAGTTCATTCGCTCGTGCGTCAGGCCAAACAAAAGACTTAGGCAACGAACTGCAGATGCAGTTGCAACAGAATGCATCGCCACCCGCCCCTCATCATTTCCCTTTCCCCGCCCGAATGTGTGACTGTGTCAACAGCTGGGACCGCCGCTGCATATTCTTAACCATGTCTAGCCCTACCCAATATTTCCCCCCCGAAGCCACCGCCTCCGGCTCATGTGCCACTGGTTCGCTCTGCCTGTGTCTCCACCTCCGCCTCCCAGTCGCATTCCCATGTGAACTGCGCTAATTCGTGACTACTTTGTGCTGCGACTGCTGAGGACCCCGGTATACACATATATATAAATGGGTAAAAAATGCACACAAAGAAATGGTTTGAAAGATCTTTATGTAAATGTTATCTATTGAGTATTTCAGTAATTTAAATTGTATGTAAAATTTTCTTAGGGTATTATGAATATATCCCTAATAATAGATTTGTTACTCTTCGCATGGCATAATATTTACATATTACTATTCAATGTCTTTTAAACACTATAGTTTAAATATTTTGACTGTTTTAGTTTATTTTCCCTCAAAAAACAAAAGACTTAGGCAACGAACTTGCCCTTTTTAATGCCACTTTTTAATTATGCAAGCCTAGTAAATAGATAATCTATAAGATAACACATTTTTAGTTGTTACAAAGGTTTATAAATTTTATACAATTTAAATAACCGAGGTTTTATTTTTCATAATTGTAACAAATTAAATTAATTTCCAGCCCGTTATGGGTATCCTGCCTTCCATGAGTATTAAATTTCAAAAAAATTGTTTTTACAATTTAATAAAATTTTAATCTTGAGCTATTATAAAGAAAAATACAATTAAAACTTATAAAAGTAAAAACCAAGCTGAGAATTCTCTTCTCCTGCAGATCACAGTTCTATAATATGTTTCTCTCTATGCTGGACAATGGCAAGAACCTATACTGAAAGCCCTAATCCCTCGCCACCCAGGCCATCCACCCGCTTCCTGCTCCCTCGGTACCCTGTGAACTAGGGAAACACATCTGTGATAGATTTGAATGACCCACTCCCAAGGCTCGAACCCGAACCCGCACTCAAGAGCTGGCGCTTGTGACTCAGAGATCGGAGCACTATATGTCCCATTTCGAAGGCGACTCCTGCCCACGCCGCAGGCGCAAACACTTTACTTTTGTTTTCAAGACAGTCGCAGTTTCAGTCACAGTTTCAGTCCCAGTTGCAGTTGCAGTTGTGCCGTCTGGGGCCCAGTTTAAGTCACAGTCCCGAAGTAAACTACTATATACTCGTTCTCCATGGCGGGACTCCGATTCGGATTCGATTTTTACGGGGTTTTTCTTCTTCAGCGTTCGACAACGTTGTCTGTCGTCGTTTTCGTTTGTGGTTGTCTGGTTGTCTGGTTGTCGCTTTCGTAGTCACACAAAGATAGAAATCGCATGACACGATCTTGTAGCCCGAAACAGGCGCCAGTAACCCAGTTTTCAGGTTTCAGACCAACGTATACTCGTAGTAAAAAAAAGCGCCACAGCCACCGCGATGACTCCCTTTGGCCGAAAACCAAAACCAAATGAAAATGAAAATGAAACGTTTTGGGCATAAATAAATAATGACAACAGAGCAGCCACCAAAAAGGGTAAAAACAAATGATCCGCCTGTCCTCCCTGCATTTGCATTTGTTTGCATGCCTCTGCCAAAAAGGTATAGCCAATTTTATGGAAAGGTATAGAGTTTAACAGGATTAAACTTTATTCTTTAAACTATATAAAGACAAGAGTATTGAAACCTTATCCTTAAATTGATTTTGTAAAATACTGTTAAACGTGGATTATAAGTTCCTGAAGATCTATAGATTTTAATTGTTGTACAAATAGATATCGTCTTTTTTTAATATATTTTCCATATATTTATATTTTAAGATTTAATCTTGTTATTTAGCTAACATTTCATACACTTTCTTCGTTTGGTAAGGGTAAATTGGCTTTACTTTTTACCTACCTAACGATGTCTTGCTGGCTGTTTTGTTATTGTTTGTTTGCTGCTTGTTATTTGTTTTGGTTTTTTGTTGCTGCGGCATTTTAGTTTGTTTGTTTCAAGTCTAACAAGCAGCCAACATCGACGTCTGCCCATTGTCTCCGTGTTTTGCCGTTTCATGTGGCATTTTTCTAGATTCCCCAGCCCAGTCCCAGCCCCCGAAAACATGCGCTGAACTTTGACACTGGCGGGCGGAGAGGCGTTTAATCCCCTCCAGATCATTTAACACAGAGAAAAACGTTTACTGTTTACAATTAAAATTCAATTGAAGTACCAAAGTTTCCCTGAAGTAAATTATTTTACAGCCACAAACTTCTCCGTGTAATGCTCTCCTTGGGGAAAAAGTGCATTGAACCTCAATATCGAAAGACCGACCCATAAATTGCTCAACATCAATTCTAGCCAAGTCAGAGGCAATTTCACTTTCATTGGCAGTCCGTCACCCACAACACAACGGCGGTGATCTGGGAAAGCGATTCACCCTACGCATCCGATGGCATCAGCTCGACTCCCCGGATCCTCGGCTTTTCGCAACTTTCCGCGCAACAGTAGCCGGGCGACAGTCCAACGAGCATGCCAAAAATTGCATTTTCTACAACAAATCAAGGTGACTGGACATCAAGATAAAAACATAACAAACGATTTGACTAAGCCAAATGGTAATAGGCCCCGGCAACACAACATCACCGACATCATCAGCGGGAGCAGCGATCGTGGCCACAAGCTCTGGAGCTCCCAGAGCCACTGGAGCGATCGCTCTGGCCGTTATTGTTATTGCCATGGCCATAGTCGCCATTGGCTGGAGCTCCAGCGTCAGGCTCAGGCTCAGGCTCAAGCTCCAGCTCCAGCTTCAGCTCCAGCTCCTGGCTCCAAATTTGGTGCGAAGCTGCGTTTGTCGCGGGTGCTTTTCTCCCCCTTCGAGGGGCAGGCACAGTGGTTGACAGCTGCCAGGATTCCAATGGAGTTGTTTCAAGACCAATATTGTAAGGACTTTTGGGTATAATTCTTGAAGTAAGAAATACAACCTAAAGTCGGGAAAATCGTACAGGATTTTTCAAATTTTTGGGTTGAAGAATCATATAAAATTGCCTTGTTGGCTCTGATTAATAATTAGAAATCTTTCAATGCAATTAATCGTATTGCATTATTATAAAATTCAGCTTTAATTAACGCATTAAGACATAATAAAATGTATACTTTAGGCTTTGAAATAATCAAATATTCTTGATATAAATGTTCAGTTGACCTTCAGGTAAATTGATTTTAAGCCACTGTGCCGCCGTTGTCGTGCCTGTCGTCGTCGTCATATTGAAATTGAAAATAAGAATCGTATTTGGTAATTGCAATGAAAGCGAAAGGAGTGAAAACGTTTCTGCCGCCGAGGCCGTAGGTATGTTATTTTGGCCACTAAGATAGATCACCAAGGATAGCGGCCGAGCAGCGGTCACTTTCTATCTATCGAGCGGTTCAATGACATGGCCCCCAACGCCCCCGCCTTCTATTTGGATATAGTTTTGGAGTGCCTTTGTGCTACATACTATTACTATTACTATATATGAATGCATTTTGTTGGAGTGGCAACACTTATCACTGGCAAAGCCGAGAGCCAGAGCCTGGTCCTAAGCCGCTAAGCGGCAATAGCCACATCAAAATGCCAATGGAAACCTTTTGACATTTTTATCACGCATAGGCACCGGCTCGAAGATCGGCTCTGGAAGCCCCCAGCAAATGCTAATTGACCTTGACATGCGGAAGATTTGAATGCGACGATATGGCCAACAAACCATACCGAATCGCATCTCCCCTTGCTTCCCTTGATGCACTTCACCACCATCAACTCGAGTGGCTGCTGCACTTGGCCCGTCTTAGGCCTGGGTCTGCACAGAGAGAAATTGCATCAATATAGCTATTTGTTTTATAAAGAAATATATATTTGATATATTACAATATCAAATACTCGAATTTAAGATCAAACTGATCTTTTATAAGATCAAATTCGATCTAAGAAGATTTGTTCTAGGGCAAATGAATATATAGAAATCGATATAGTAATGTTTAAATTAATTATTTATATTGCCTCGATAAGGTTTTTTTTTTTGTGTGGGTCTGGGAACCCCGCAGCAGGTAAGAGGCACAGGTAAGTGGTAAGTGGTAAATGTGAAGTGTTGCGGTTGCAACATCATCACCGCCGACATCGAAATGTGAATGCATATATGCAGCGTGTTAATTGCAATCAAAACTGCACTGTGACCAAGGTGCGTGCAGTTCAACATGTTAAGTGCAATTTAAAAATAAATTATTCAAATTATGCCCGAAATGGTTTTCCCAGTGATTAGCCAATCAAATAGCACCGTAAGGCTTTTCCTAATTTATCATTAAACAAGAAATGAAGTTAACTTTGAGAAGACGAAGTTTGTACACCCTTGCAGTTAGCCAAGATTATGGGTTTGAATATAAATTCGATCATTAGTTTGCCAAAAATTCATTAATTTCTATTTGGAAAGCTTTTCTGTGTTGGTTCGTATTAAGCATTTATTGGGCTTAACTATTTAAAATTTTACAAATGTATAAAATTGTAAATTGTAAATTGATATATATATATATATATCTCACTTTTGGCAATCTTTGGCTTTATTTCTTTCGAATACCTCCAAGAAAAGCCAAAATATGGGCATTGTAGGTATATCAAATGGGTTTGGGTATATCACATCTTTCAAATATCATAACTTATACAAAAGTGCATTAATTTCAACTCGGAAAGTTTTTTTGTGATACTTTTTATACGGTTAACAAATCTGCATTCTGAGTTTTATAATTAAAATAATTACATTTTTTTATTTTCAAAAAAATTTTTAAATTTTACATTTCTACCGGACATGGCTAGGTCGATTCGTCTGTTGATGTTGATCAATAATATATATGATTTATAGGGTCGGAAATGACTCCTTCATGGCGTTACAAAGTTCTGACTATAATCAAAATACCCTAAAAGGGTATTTAAAAAGACCGAAAAGGGAAGCAAATTAGAAGCATACGTATAAATATTGAACTAAAACATAGTAAAAGCAGTATTGTAGTGGTTGTAAATATAGAAATTATACAGAAATTAGTAAGTTATTCCATTGAACATGACACTTGTTCGAATATCTTCCCAAAGTGGGTCAACTGCCCGCTCGCACTTGAATAAAATGTAATAAAACGATGTCCAGTGGGCCGCACCTGATTAAAACTCTGATGAATAAACAACGAAAGTGCAACAAGTTGGGGCCATAAAAATGACACCACACGGCAGAGGTGTAACTACTCCGGGGGGACTTGGGGTCCAGGGGTTGCCTTGGGGGGGGCAAGGCATCGCGACACTTCACCTTGGGTTGTTCAGGCTGTTGTTTCTGTTGTCTCCGACGGCGGCGGTTATTATTTTACACGCTTTCAGCTACAACTTTATTTTGCGGCCGGCGTCTTAATGCCTTGTGCTATAAAATGAAATTTTACGCACTAAGCGCGGCGTTTAACACAAACTCGAAAGCCTCTCAGAGGCGGGGAGACATAATAAAAATGGGGGAAAAAAA
This sequence comes from Drosophila bunnanda, assembly GCA_035046265.1. Lineage (NCBI taxonomy): Eukaryota > Metazoa > Arthropoda > Insecta > Diptera > Drosophilidae > Drosophila > Drosophila bunnanda. Next base: position 16,423,106 of record JAWNOB010000075.1, read on the forward strand.
CAGAAAATGATAAAAAAGCTAAAACTATACCAGAGACTCCACGCAGCCTGCCCACCTGCCACCGAATTTCACTCGGCAGTGCGGCAAATGTGACATGTGGCCACTAAAGTTGATAACTCTATTGCCCATTTCTGCTGATTTTGCTGCCGGCGAGCGCTCGTCAATTGCTCACCTGATGATTGATTCTGCTGATTGCCAACGAGTTTGCATATCGCATTTGCATTTTACATTTTGCATCTTGCACTTGGCATTTCGCAGTCAGCATCTCTGCATGCATATTTACCGCGGCCAATTATAATTAATTTCCCCGGCTTTCACGGCCCCATCGCAGAATCGAATGCATTTTGTCAACATCAGCGAAGGAGAAACACCGAAAACGAAAGTCCCAGCCACTTTTAGTGACTACCTGACTGACTGACTGAGTGACTGACTGACCGACTGTCACCGTTTCAGGTGTCCATTCATTACCTGTCATAATCGATCGGGATAGGGAAGCGCCGAGGTGCCGAGAGTTTATAATGGGTCTTGTGGCAAAGGTATTTGTGGAGCTCCGAATGAAGATGATGTCTCAATTACTCAAAGTTAGCGCAGGGTAAAAGCATGGCCATTAATATACATAATGGATTTCCAACCATTAAAGTTGAGTCACAGAAACCCAAAAGATTTCTCAAAAACATAATTTAGATCAATGATGCCCATGGATATTAAGTATAATATTGATAAGGAGAACCACGAGGACATTTAACTTATATTATAGTAATTTCTCAGAAGCCTTAAAAGGAATTTTGATATATATTTATTGTTTACTTTCCAAGTTTACTTATGTTGTTAATTTATCATTTTAGAGGCAAAGTAGTAGTTGCAACTCACAGAACTTTCAATTTTCTTGGAAAAGCAAATTTCTATCCCCTTGTTCAGATTGCAGGGAGAGAGTAGAGCTCGATCTGGAGATGGCAATGGAAATGGAAATCCCGAAGACCTTGTCCGTCAGTCGGCGGCGGCGGCGGTGAATGTGAGAGTACTGACCTGCCCCTGGCCCCCAGTCGCTCTTCCCAGTGACTGACTGCGACTGGCCGGAGGGAGATCTGCGATCGGGGACCGAGCCTTAAACGGATTGCAAATGCGACTCCAACTGGCGAGGCTTCGTTTCGTGCCTAAAACATTTTGCATAATTTGTTTTGCTCACTTTGCAATGTATTTCAAGCGTTGTAATTTGATTGCGTTGTTGATTTTATTATGAAAGTTGCGAGACAACAATAACAACGGGCCGATTAGCACTGCTCACTTTTCACTAAAGACTTGAAGAAAAATCTTTGTCTGGGAAAGGAGATATCATATCCAACAAAGTTTTACGAATTTGTAAAATACATATTTCCTCCTGTGCAGACTGACTCACAGTGCCCAAAATTGTATTTCTATTTTGTGTTTTTTTTAGCTGAGGGTTACTCTCCTGGCGGTGCATGTTGCCAGCAATTGAATAAAAACCCTTTTCATGTTAATGCAACATTTGTTGCTCTGTCAGTCGCAACTCGATATAGTTAGTATGTGTGCTTATAGTATATAGACTAGCAAAGCAGACACAATTGGCGGCTCTTTGGCTTTGTACTTGTCTCTCCTTCGCGGCTGCTGCAGTTGTTTCCTATTAACGATAAAAATCACATGACACGAACTGGTCGCCGATCTGGGTTCGTTTTCTGCAGTTTTTCCCTGGTTTCCCGCCGTGCCTTTTGCTTTGGTCCCCCTATTCCGATCCCGATACCACCGCTTCGCCTTTGGATTTTGGCGCCGGCGCCACTAACCCACTTTAAGCCCAGCCCGGGCTGGTCTGCTGGGCTGGCCAATTATGCCACATTATGGCCAGTTGAGTGCCGCCGTTATCGCCCCGGAATGACAGGATGCGGCCAATTGGCAGGGCCAGGGCCAAAGCCGGGATTACGCAACGTCAACGTCAATTAAATCAGTTTTACTCCAAATATTTTAAGCCAATGTCAACCGAAACCGCACCGGGAAGATATATTGACATCGTCTGCCCATCGCTCGTACACCTTCCTTTCCCCAGCTCGATCCCGAGCCCGATGGGGCCATGCCTGATTGAATTTATGGCCGATCCAAAGGGACTGCGCATCGAGGCGGCCCTCGGGCGGCTCTGGGCCCTGGGCCGGGCCAATTGTTTACACAAAACTTTCACAAATTAACCCAACCTGTGAACTGAAAAAAAAACTCAAAGCCGAATGCCCGAAAACGCATCGACTCGATTAAAATGCTGCAAACTTAATTGGGGCCCAGTTTGTCGCACATTCTGGGTGGCCCAAGACCAGGCACAGTGGTCGCAATTAAACGAAACCGAGTGAACGGTGATGGAATTTTGAAATTACTTACTTTTGAGACCTTACTTTTGAGACGGAGCGTGCACAATGCCATAGGTAATTGCAGCAAGCTGTAGCTCAGGTTATAAGGTCATCGGTTATAGAAATATATATGTATATATTGTTTATAGTATTCAGTTATTTCTGAAGCTAAACACTTAGAAATAGTTTGTATTGAGAAGTAAAACTAGCATTTAAAGTGGTATGGAGTTTCAGAAGGATTTTACAATAAGCTTTAAGACTGGATTTATATCCTCTTTTCAAAGGCGGCATAAAAAAGGTGTATTTATGTTATGAATTGATAATTTAAAAATTCGTTAAATACCATACCTAAGTATATAGTATTTTGGTGATCACTTTTAAATTTTCTTCTCAATTTCTTAGTCTTAAAAAGACTAAGTCAAAAATGATTGCTATTATTGTCTTATATCTAAACACTTTGTTCTATTGCTTACTTAATCAAATACAATACAACTGTGTTCAACAAATAATAGACTTCAGGAAGAGAGTATTAAATATACAAAAGTATATTTTTGAATATACACCTTCAACCTGAAAAATAATATTCACAAATATTCTTTAATAGCCACTGTGCATCCGTGTTGCGAGCTTCCTGGACGCGATTTCCGCCTTCCCCGGGGGCCAGCAGCTGCTCGGTCAAGTGCAAGTGGCAATTTAAAGAATCGGGTCGGGTGAGGAGGAAGGAGGAAGGAGGCCTGTCCCAATGTTGGCGCCCCCATATGCGCAAGATGATTTCGATCGCTCCAGCTCCTTGGAGTCAGTGCCAGCCCCATCTCCAGCTCCAGCTCCAGATGCAGCCTTTGGTGGCTGTGAAGAAAGTTGGCCGGCTCCTCGGCATCGTTTCATGTGGCTGTGGTGGTTTTTGCGCCATGTTCGAGTACACGCGTAGTAAGTGAAATGAAAAGTGCATAAATCTGGCGAGCTGGCAGCGCAGTTCGATAAGAATCGAAAAGCGCGAGACAAAAGAACTTTCGCTTTCGTTGCGGCTCTGGGTCTGGCTCTGACTCTGGCTCTGGCCAAGTAAAAGTGGCCCGAGCCCCTGCATTATTTAACCAAATTTGGCTATTGAATGCAACCGGTCGATGGCTGTGACCGAGCCTGTGCCCGCGACGATATAACAATTATGTGCGTTTAATGAGCAGCGGGAGCAGATCGATCTCGGGAGGAGTTGCCGATCATTCCAGTGACTGACAGAGGAGATTGATTGCATAAGCCTCGCCTGCCACATTGTCACCCGCTCCCCGTCGGGCGCCGGTCACTTTCACCGCCTTTCCACTTGCCCCCCACACCAGAACCGCTTAGAAGAGTCAGCGATTTTCGCCCGTTGTCGCAGTCGGGGAGCAGTGATAGTAAAAGTGATAGTCGTTTCCAATTGGAGATTATTATGGCTTAAGTATTTTACGACTTATATAACCACACACGCACACTCGCCGCCGTGGAGACGTCAAAGCAATTAAGCTACCCAAACAGACACGGCCGGCGATACAAATGCAGGCACTTTTCTAATTAATTTCGGACCGAAGTCTCCGTCGGTGGGGAAGAAGGGGGAATCAAAAATCTCAATAAAATTTCATTTTCATTGACAGCCGCTTTTCAACTGCAGCTCCAATGCAGCGTCCCGGGCTCGGAGCTCCGGAGCTCCGCCTCGCATGATGAAGTGTGGAAACGGCAACAACAAGAGCCACCACCACTCGGTACACTTAATTGACAAGTGTGAAACTTTCGATTTCTATATACACCCATTGACATACAAAACGAGACAGCCGGAGACACACTAGAAAAAAAATAGGATTAACACCAAAAAGATGCTAATAAATTGAACGAAATTCAGTTGAGTGTCTTTTTGAAAGAATCATTACGAAATCTTAATCGAAAACATTAATAAATGGGTTCTGTCATATATATTGGATATATTTTGATATCCTTTTATATAAACATACATTTTAAAAGTAAATACTTACTTATAATTGTTTTCTGTGCAGCCTAATGATGCCGCCTGCTATGATTTGTTGTGTCTAAATGTCACAATTCTCCCAAGTGATGGGCGGACTTCGGGAGGAGCTGGGTGCGCCTGCGCCTGCCTGCCCGGATCGGAGTGTATGTAGTGTGGAGTACTCCACACTCCACACTCCACACACTCCATACTCCACACTCCAGCACTATCGCTATCGGGAGCTGATGGCTACGGCGATAATTGCCGATATCTGGCGACTGCCCGGGTGCGTCTCGCGTGCTGACTTGACAAAAAGGCTGCGCGCAATGCCATCAAATGATTAACTAACGGCCCGAACTCGAGACTGAAAACCCCAAACTCCAAGCTCGAAACGTGCGAAATGGGTGAAATTTTCTTAGCGTGTTCGAGTGCCGGCCGGTGCGATTTTATACTACAAAAATTATGTTTCAATTAAGTCAGAGAAAATGAAAGTTGCTGCATAGCAGTGTAATGGCTTAATTGCTGCCACCGAATTGCGGGTAATCCAGGAGATCATAACGAGGAGATCTTAATACCTTTTACTTCAAATTGAACAGTCAAATGACATAATTTACCAATGTATCATGGCATTGCTTCTCAAACTCCAAAAACATGAAGGTAAATAATGTATGGAAATTAAAAAAGATGTCATTGAAGAATAGCATTTAAGAGCGAGTATTTTATTGAAGCTTTAAACTTACTGTGATTTGTTAGCTGATGTTTTCCTATTGAATATTAATTAATGAAGAAAACAGTCGCTTTGTTACATAAAATCTCCAAGAAGCGTACTAGTGACTATCCCAAGAGCTAATTTAAAATATTTAGCTCATTATTTATTAGAATTTCAAAGTTTCACTTATAGAAGCTCGACTGTGCTTCTCAAAGGAAGCATCTTCCCAGAACTGACAGCCCGTCATTTCATATTTCATCATTCAACATGCTCCAGCAGGTTATAATTAAAAATCAATTTGGCCGAAAAGTTCCTATTATGCAAGAGCCGCCACAAGAGGCTCCTAATAACCACGTTCGTTGCCTGAGTCTTTTGTTTGGCGTTTTGTCAAAGGTGCAGGCAGCAATCGCAGCCAGGCCGTGGGGGGAGCAGCTCCTCCTCCATGTGCCGCCATCGCCAGACATCAACGTGAGCCGCACATATCGAGCATAATATCGCAAGTCGCCCCGCGATGCGGCACGGCATGGTCTATGGGAGCCCGGGTTCATGCTATGTCAAGCATGATCTCGCTGTTTGAGGCCTGCCTCAGAAGAAACCCATTAATGAGCGCACAAACTGGCATTTGACAGATTTTTTAATTAAACCATACAAATTGCGATTCTTCACGCTTTTCGCCACACGAAGCTGGCGGATATTATTGCTGGCCCACTTAGCCGGCGACATGAAGCCACCTCCTGCTCCGGCTCCGGCTCCATCTCCTTCAGTCCTGTTCCCAGCCGCGGCGGCGGCATTCCATTTGGCCAACGATAAGCGCGTAATCTCAGCCAGCGCCGGCCAGAGTGGAATGCCAATGTTATCGCTTATCTGGCAGCCGGCAGGCGGCAGCTCCCGCGTAAATTCGAGCCGGGAAAGACCGGGAAAGAAAGAAATTTGCATAGGCGCTGAGCTAATGAATTTCTGCTGCCTGCTTACATAATTATCGGCAGCACCATTATGGACAGCTTGGACCGGCACCGGGACCTGCATCCAAGTGCAGTGCTCCTTTCACTTTTGTGCGAGAGCCTGCCTAATTATTCCTGGCCATTGTGTCCCCGTGATTTCGCACATAATTAAGCTGCGGCACAAAATTTACATTAAATTAATAGTTTTATTGTTTTGTCTCCGCCTACAGTTGAGTTACAGCCAAGAGCTTGAGCTGGAGTCATGCGGAAGCGGCGCCCTACCAAAAATGGGCAGCCGAAAAGCTGACACAAAAAAATCCAGGGAAGATATACTACTATACATATGTATATATATTTACCCATAGCCATTGGCACCACTAGACAATGATAAAGCACCGAAAAATGATTGCGGAATTTATGCAAAACATAATGTCTAGACTAAGCTTAATTTCCCTTTCATGGCACATGCTGTGATGGATCTAGAGTTTCTCAAATCTTTCTTCTTTGATTAACCCCTGGTTAAGTTCAATGGCTTAAGAGATCTGCTATTGTTTGTCTTGAAAATACATTAAACAAACAAATGTTTCTTAATATTTTATAATTGATATTTACCTAGAATGTCCTGTGTATAATTATCTACACAATATAATATACCTTAATGCAATCAATATAAATTTTAATTAAATAAGTTTCATATGATAATATAAGAATTAGGAGTCAAATCATAAGTTAATATATAAATCGACTAGTTATTAGATAGCATATTATAAATTTATGATAATGATAAATAATAATATAAAACAACACTCTCTTTGGGTTAAAATTGGCAACTCCCCAACTTGACCTCTTTTATATCAGAAGATAGAATTGGCAGTGCCAAATACAGGTTTTAGTTGACGCGTGAAACCCATTAAAGAACGCCTAAATCCGTTGCCAAGAGGTCGAAAGGTGGCTCGCTTAGGGCGTCTTAACTCAGTCAACTCGCGATCGTGTTCTGGAACGGTTCTCAGTATGAACTTCGGATTAATAGGACTCGCCATATCCGCTGGCCTGCTGATCCTGGTGGCTAATATCGAAGGACAGCAACACGGTCTTTCTTGGGGAGGATACTTCCTGGACAATGGCACCCACTATCTGCTGTACGAGGGCCCGCAGCCAAAGCCAAAGCCCAGGCCCAGACCGAAACCCGCCTCGCAGCACAACCAACTCCATCCCAATTTCGGGAATATATCCAGTAATCCCTTCATCAATTCACTGAGCATGCCCAATGAGTTCCCCAACAGGATTGTCAATGGCCACAGGGTGAATGTGTGCACCGACTGTCCCTGGCTGTGCTCTGTCCACTTCGAGAATTACTTTATATGCGGCTGCGTGCTCGTTACCAAGCATTGGTGCCTCACTGCCCACCACTGCATCGTCGGAGCGGCCGGGAAGTACGAGGTGCGCTGCGGATCGACTCAACAGAGGCGTCACGGTCAGCTCCGGAGGGTAAAGCTGATCGTGGCCAATAAGGGATACAACCCAAATACTATGACCCATGATCTGGCCATGATGAAGTTCAGGAAGCCCATGAAGTTATCAAAGTGTGTGCAGAAGGTGAAGCTGCCCGCGCCCTCCACCAAGCCATTGCCCACAGTCCTTGATATCTGGGGCTGGGGCCTCACCTCGGTGAACGCCTTGAACGTTCAGCGTTATGCCCTTGGAGCGACAGTCTACCGCGTGGGTAACAAGCAGTGTAATAAGGACTACGCAGGCACTGGTGTGAAAATATTGACTGACATGGTATGCGCCAAAGCCAAGGGCACCGATTCCTGCTCCGGTGACTCCGGTGGCCCCATGACACACAACGGTGTGCTGGTCGGACTCGTATCTTATGGCATCGGTTGCGCCAATAAAAACTATCCGGGTGTTTATTGCAAAGTTCGCCACTTTATCCGATGGATTCTTTCAGTAATTCATAATTTTTAGTCAATAAATTAATGAGAAACTACGCAAACTCGACATGCTAAAGAGCTTCCATAATAACGATGACAATTCATCTCTTATTCTGTAGGAGAATCGGATTAAACACAAACTAATTGTCCTTCGATGGTTAATTTAAAGATCAGAAGGAATTATATTCCCAAAATCTGCTTCCTGTTCTGGACAATATCTTATTGCGTTTCGGCTTAATAATTCTTTAATTTACATAATTAATTTCTCTGTTCATTATAAAGTATAGTTAATCTATAGTTATACTGATAAGAAATATTTCTACCCTCTAAGATTATGTTACTTTTTTACTTGTAAAATACCATATTAAAAATCTATTAATTAAGATTACAATTAATTAAATAATTAAGTAAACCCCAAGAAGCGATTAGCGAATTTTTAGTTTGCATTTTTTGGCAACATTTTGACAGCATATCAAATCAGAGATTGCTGCGGGCGAAGCTTTGGCTAATTGACTTAGCCTACTTCAACAAAGCCAAAGATAAAGGGCAACAGAACAAGAGAGAGGTGAAAAAAAAAACCTAAAAGATTCTAGTGGTAAAAGGTCGAAAGGTAACTCTCTGTTCTACCAGATTTCAATAGAGAAGAGATCGCGAACCTTATCGGTTGAAGAAATGAATTTAAGGCTGCTGCCGACTGCTACGGCCATTGCCATATTTACCTATCTTTGGATCCTCGGAACGGGAGCTCAGCCACAAAGTCCTGCCTGGGGTGGTCACTATCTGGACAATGGCACCCACTATTTGCTGTACGAGGCGCCAAAGATCCGCAGACAGGAGTATCTGGCCCTTGCGAATATATCCAGTAATCCTGCGATAAATGCCCTGGAATCACTGGATTACCTGCCGACCCGCATTGTGAACGGCAAGAGAATCAGATGCTCGAGGGCTCCCTATCAGTGTGCCCTCCACTACCAAGGTTCCTTCATCTGCGGATGCGTTATCCTCTCACGTCGCTGGATCCTTACGGCCCACCATTGCTTCATCGGAGGCCCCGGGGCCTACTCTGTGCGAGCCGGATCGGCGCAGCAACGGCGAGGTGGACAGCTGCGTCGTGTCCAGAAGATTGTGGCCCACGGAGGTTATAGTGAGTACACCATGAACAACGACCTGGCGATGATGAAGCTCAGGAGCCCGCTCAAGTACAACCGGTGTGTTCGAAACGTACGGTTGCCCGGCAGGCGGAGTAGGAGGCGGCTGCCCCGATGCTGCCTGGCCAGCGGATGGGGCCTGACATCGGCCAACGCTCAGAATGTGCAGCGGTATCTGCGCGGCGTAATGGTCTGTCGGGTGAGGCGACGCCGGTGCGTAAGGAATTACCGAAGTGCTGGAATCACAATCACCAGACATATGATCTGCTACGCGAGAAGGAATCGTGACACCTGCTCCGGCGACTCTGGCGGTCCTCTGGTCCACAAGAATGTCCTGTATGGCATCACGTCCTTTGGAATCGGATGCGCCAGGAGTAGATATCCAGGGGTTTACGTCGATGTCGGAGATTACGTCAAATGGATTAAAAGAGTCGTTAGACGGCATTAAATTAAATTGTAAATTAAACATAAAATCAAAGAAGAATATAACAGTATTTTATTTAAATACTTTTAATTGAATTGATATTTAGAATCAATGAAACAAGTTAGGTCAACGTTTTCCATCAATCATTTGCCATAAGAAAACCTGATCTTAAATCTATTGATTTATTACTGGATTGAACGCACCTTAAAACATGAGTTGCTATTTTGCGGATCCGCAAGGTTGTTCAACTTTTTCGCATATTATTAATTTGGGTTGAATCTTAAAATATGTGCAAATACATAATGTGTGGGCCCTTTTGGAAAACCAAGCCAAGAGATCCATGTATATAATGCACAATATTAGAACAAGTTCCAGCCTCAGGAACGTTCTTATCCATATTGGCATTTCATTATGGGTCTCATCAATATGCATGCCAATTTCAGTAGGTCATATCCCAAAGCAGGGGGTCATTAGCATTTTTGATTCTATTTTTTATTTTCGTTGGCCCGGAGTTCGCGCCCAGAGGTCAAGAGCTCGACTTTCAGTTAACAGTCGGGGTTAGGTCTCTGCGGTGGCTTTGTTTTTGTACGGATGATGATGAAACTTTCGGCGCTACTTTTATTGCTCATTTGTGGCCATAAAATACGGGCTAAATTGCCGCAGGAACGCATCGTAGGCGGCGTGGAGTTGCCCATCGATGTGTCACCCTGGTTGGCTTCTTTGAGTGTGCACAGAAACTATAGTTGCAGCTCGGCGTTGATTACCTCCCAGTGGTTGCTTACGGCCGGGCACTGTGTCCACTATCCGGATAAATACACCGTTCGGGCAGGATCTGTGTCCCCCGATGAGGGAGGCGCTGTTAGGGAGGTGGAAAGGGTTATCCTGCATCCGGGCTTCAAGCTACGAACACTGGACAACGACATTGCATTGCTGAAGACCAAGGAACCCTTCCAGCTGGAAGACAATGTTCAATTGGTGAAGCTTCCATTGCCAGGACTCAATATCCTTCCAAGAACCCTCCTGGTGGCTGGCTGGGGCACCGTAAATGCCAACGTCAGCGACACAGAACCAACGCTACGTGGCACATTCGTGGATGTCATAGATCAGAGGCGATGCCAGCGACTCTACGCTCGCCTAGGTCGTCCCATTAAGGCCAATATGCTGTGTGCAGCAGCCGCTGGTCGGGATCACTGCTACGGAGACTCGGGTGCTCCTCTGGTCCACCACGGCAGTAGCTATGGGATTGTGTCCTTTGCCCATGGCTGTGCTGATCCCCGTTTTCCGGGAGTCTACACCAGGCTGGCCAACTATGTGACCTGGATATTCAATGTGCTGAACAATTAGGACTACGGAATGATGGAAGAAAATACAAAAGTATACGATTATCTATAAGTTAAATAACAATATTCACAATGAAAATAAAGACGATCCACTCGGAAGACTGCTCTTGTCGCATCTGTTTGCTCCTGGAATACTCAGGGGATTATACAATCCACTAGCATTTCCCAGCCATCTGAGGAGCCGCACTCGCTTCGTGCCCAAGCAAGGCGATAAACTCATATCGCCAGTCGACGGCAAATTTGTGTAAATTATGTATTTGTGCATTTTGATTTCATTTAAACGAAGTTTCCTGATGGCCCCCAGCGCATGTCAAATATCAAAACCGAAACCAGCCTGCCAGCAGCCAGATAGCTAGCCAGCCACTTGCGCAACACATCCCGCAATCCATATCCATACGTCCGTCCATATCCACATTCGCAAGCCCATCTCGAATCCGCATCCATCCCAGCTGGCTGGTTGGCTGACTGGCTGGCTGGCTGGCCAAAATATCACTGCCATATGCGGTGGGCGTGCTCCGTTAATGCTGCACTCTGGCGGCCCCCGAAATTAACATAATCGTGCTGCCGTTGCTGTGGGGATCGGGATCGGGATCGGGACTGGAGCTGGGAGACTGCGACTGGGATTGCCTTTGCCCGCTGTCGGATGCTGCCTGTTGGCGCCCCAACAAAGTGTTGAACGCTGGCGCTGGCTGTCAAGTGGAGGCCCCGGGCCATTGGCACACTCATGAGCCGGCTGGAGTCGCCACCCGCTTAGCACTTTGTGCTGGCCGTTGTGCAATGGGAGCATCAAAAGTGGTCTGGCTTTTACATGAACTTCCTACACACATATTTTTATAAATAAAATACAAATTTTTAATATGAAAATATGCCTGCGTTGTGAGTAAGTTACTTGCAAAGAGATTTCGGTTTTCTATGTTTTACGTGTATGTATATTTTGTTATCATTAAGTTACGCTTATACAATTCATTACGTATTCTAACCTAAATGTATACCATTACTTTGTTTGCTCTGTTTCGTTTTGCTCTTGCCGTATTGTTCTTCGTATATAATGTGTTCAAGGGTTCTTGTAAATTTGAAACTAGTCGCTAATGTAAAAGTGTTCAACAGCAAACTCGTGTATGCATTGTGTCTTGAAGGCGGGCCAAAAGCGAATGCACAAACAAATCAACTGCAAACTCGAAAAAATCGTCAAAATGTGTGTTTAAAAATCGATTTAGCCAAAAGTCTTTAATTGTTGTTTTTGGTTTCCTGCACACGCACATGCACAATAAATTTCACAATATAAGAACGTAAAAAATGTACAATTACAAGCACACATCAATTTGTTTTCAACACGTTTCTCTTTACCAATTATGCAATCTTTAAAGCTATATAACAATTTTTAGTTTTCATTTTCGGATCTCTCGATTGGACTCGATTTCGGATATCGCTGCCGTTTTGTGAATCCCGTTTTTTCTTTTTTGGTAATCGCCTCAACAAGGATACAACTCAATTAACAGCAGGGGACCTCAACTAAGGATCAGGGATCGATAGTCCCCAAGCCCACCACTCAACTTAAGGGGATTGAAGTGTGGGAGTTAAAATGTAAATCGTATGGTGGATAATTTCATAGTCAGTTGAGTGGCGCGCTGGGGACTAGGTTACATGGATTAGTTATTGCAAGTTAGGTTTGAATTGCAAGCTTCCTAAGCGAATCCAGGCAGAGTTCTTATTCACTCATCTTGGCTGCTCGATTCCTCACTGCCTACCGCTGGATCTACTCTCTCTCTCACGTACATCACATATTTTACAGTTTAATAATACTTCCTTACACATAATTTATTAATTAATTCATATTTCTCTCTGCTAAAATTGGTTGCTGCTCCATACTCCGGCCAGACCTTGATTAGTTGACGATCCCTCTGTTTCCCAGCGTTTCATTGATCGGCTCTCAGTTTACGACAAAAACGGGTTTGTAGCTCCTTCCGGCTTGATCCACGGCATGTTGTTGTTTTGCTGTAAGGTTTCAGGGATTTCATTAGATATTTGTCACGAAATTTATCGTATCTAATTCTAATTTGTTGGCTAAAAGCAAACTACATGCAGAGTCTAATAGCCGTGTTTATGTGTTATTCGAGCCGACTACAGTGGGTACAGTGGGTAGAGGGTTTAAGTAGTTGTTAGGAGGAAAGGCTACTACGGAGTTAGATAGCAGAGCATGCACATTCGAAAGACATTTTACCCATTATTCGCATTTATTGCATATTGTATGTGTTTTATTTAAGCGTCCAAGCCTCCATTGTTGGCTACAATTAGAAAATGTTATGGATCAACTGGTTTTTAGCACTGCTGCTTTCTGGTCAAGATGCGTACGTTGTTTTCGAAGGCGCAGCCCAGGAAGCCATGCGAGCACGGCTTCCTACGCTGTCCTCCCCAGTTAGCAGTTCGTAGTTCTCATACTTGCTAGTCAAACGATAACGAAACTAATTCAACAGAAAGAAACTCAAAACTAATGATAACAACGCAAGCGAAACAATAGAAACGATAAACGACAAAATCTGGCGGAGGAAGTAGTTTTTGGGATTTGGCGCAACACACAACTTCAACGACGACGGCGGCGGTACACTCACTTCCAGCTTGCAATGCCCGGCGCCGGACGATGAGGGACCGAACCTGCAGGCAGGATCGTCCACAAAGCCAATGGGAGCCACACTGACGCCCGGAGTTTCGGCCAGAGATTCTGACAGGGCGCTGCTGTAGCTGGCCGCATAGCTTGAGTAGATTCCCGGAGTTCCGTAGTTATTGTTGTTGCTGCTGGGGCTACTGTACATATTGTAGGAATCTTCAGCTGGCGCTGTCGGACTATTGAAATAGGGTCGCTCGCTGAATATGTCCATGTTGCGGATGCCATCGATGCCGGGACTGGGACTCACATGGCTGTACATGGTGCTGGTGCTGCTTGAACTGGTGACGTGACCGTTGTATGGATTGTTGTACACCTGCGAACTGGGCTGTGGCTGGGGGATGATGGTGGCGGAGGGAATGATGGGATTACTAAACGCACTCAACAGCTGAAATTCGCTCACGGACGAGGGCCCCAAGTTGAGGCTGGTGGGACGCACGGGAGGCGGAAGTTTTGGCTGGGAGAATTTTAGGTATTGGCATGCAACAGTTGCTCAAAAAACGAATTGACGTTAAGGAAATCAAAATGCATACGTAAAATGATAAGATAGTGTTGTTGGAAAGTAAACGGAAATGCCGATAAATCGTCAGACAGTAAAAAACAAGTACGAAGAATTCCTAGCACCTCAGACGTACTCCATCTCCAAGTTAATCTGTCATCTTTTTGAGTGCACACTCACCTGGGAAGGAGCACTGACGCCACCCATAACAGGTGCCCAAGGATCCTGGTTCATGCTGACTGCGAAGGGAGCCTGCTGTTTCAGCTGGTTGATGGACGGCACCTGTACGAATATTACAGATAGTTTTCAGCACATGAATCCTACGAAATGACTATCCTCAGGCACAACTCACGGCTGGCTGCTGCTGCTGGAATAGATTCGTCTTGGGTGGCATCACGTTGTCGCTGAAGGGGTTGTAGGCTGGAGCATTTCCGGTTTGTGTCTGCGGCGCAATCGGTTTGATCAAGTTGTCCAGGTTAACCAGCGCCGAGTTCTCGCCGAGGAACGAGTGCGGGTCCTTCAGCGGCTTCTTTGCAGTGGCCCCCGTTGATGGATGCATACTGCTGCCGTTTCCATAGTTGGACGAAAGCGGATCCATGTCATCGAGCAGAGAAGCTGGAAGTTTATTGACATGAGAGTTTGAAATGTTTACACAGGTGGTATATATTTGCCTTACCGTTGTTGTTGTTGTTGGAGGCGTTGGAATTGCTCAGCTCGCTCTTGTTTCGGTTGGTAATCAAGTCGAACTCGTCAAACTCCGGGGATGGTTTCTGGAAGCAAAACAAAAACTCAATTTAAAATCAGATTGCAGTTTAGAATTTCCCCCAAGAAAGTTAATGAACTTGTTATTATTTAGCAAACTATGTTCATATCTTTGCAAGCTTTGATTAGATTATTTAATTATTTGAATTTTAGCAGTTCCTTAGATAATTTAATTAGATAATTGGGGGAATCCCAGGCACCTAACACGATTAGCCAAGCAATTGTCTCTGTGTGTGCTCACCTTAATGGCACCTGTGCCCAGTGCTTTCCAGGGGTCATCCAGTGCTCCCGCTCCTGACTGAGGCGCGGCTCCGCCCGCCCATGGATCTGCTGAACTGGTAGCACCAGCTCCACCACCTCCTCCTGCCGCAGCGGATGGCTCCGCCAGCCAGGGATCCGCTGGAGAGCTGCCGTTATTTGCCGCATGATGATTTACTGGTGCAGCCGCCAAAGCTGCTCCAGCTGTCGATTTCGAAATCCAGGCGTCAACTGGAGCCCCCGCTGGAGTGGCTCCGCGTCCATTCTGATTGGCATTGCCATTGGTTTGCAGCCAGCCTTCGTTGGAGGAGCCTGATGCTACCGATGGTGACTGGTTGCGTGCTCCCCAAGCATCGCCAGCTGCTCCTGCCGGTGTCGCAGAACTCATCGGCACTCCGGCACTCATAATGGTACGGGGCGCGGCATTAGGATGCCAGGGATCCACCTGGGGCGAGGAGGTTCCTGACCAGGGATCCGAGAGCTGGCTAGGTGCTCGTGGGCCGGGTGTGGCCCAGGGATCAACAATGGCTGCAGGGGCGCCGCCTGCAGCGCCCAGCGGTGGACTCGAGATGCTGGTAGCGCCCAAAGAGATGTCCAGCAGATCCAGCAAATGGCTCTGGGGCTCTTCCTTCTTGGGTGCGGGAATCGGACGTCCGTTGTGATCCCTCACACTAAGAGAATACATTAGATATGGATTCAGAAAAATGTACCTCGAAAAACTCACTTAAAGTCCTGCTCGCTCTGGCTGAGGGCCAGCTGGAGACGCACATCATCGCTGCGGCGCTTGGCCTCCTCCTGCTCGGCTTCCTCTCGCGACATGGCCATGGCTAGCTGAAGCTGCAGCTCCTCCTCTCCGGCTGTCTGCGGGCGAACCATTTCCAGCTCGGAGACAGACTTGGGTGGCTCCTCTTGCCATCCTGGGGGCAGATCCCGCTGCGAGGGTCCATCTATGTAGCCATCGCTACCAAACCCGCTCGGGTGCTGGGCAAATCGCTCTTTGGCCTTCAGTGCCTTGACTCGCTCGTTCTTGAGCCGTTCGTCATCCTTGAGCAGGTTCACCAATTGCTTGGCCTTTTCCCGGACGTGGGTACCCTGGTCCTTGCCCTCCTCGAAGTAGACGAACTCGCGCAGCGTCTGGATGGCGAAGATGTTCTCCTTGCACTGCTGGGCCACCTTTTCCGTGCCGGTTTTGATTAGATACTCCAGCAGGATGAGTGCCTTGTAAACGTGGCGCCAGTTCTTGCCGTGGTCATTGAGACGCTTCCATATCATCTGCATGATCTCGGAGAACGCCACCACGTTGTAGGTGAGGTCCGCTATCTCGCCCATAATGGCGGCCGACGGACCCCACGGGTCATTGGAGGTGGCCTCACGCACTTTGACCTGTTTGAAGAATAGAGTTTAGTAAGGGGATTTATATGGGGATCTACAGTTGCAAATCAGAATAGAAGCTGTTCGCTGGTCTCTGTGATAACCCTAATCATGGTAATATTAACTGATAACATATTAACTCGGAATTTAATTGAATCTTCGATAATTTAAATCTCTTCCTAGTGCTGTTATTTGAATCGCAACTATATATCCAGATCGAATACCAAGTAGGATCACTCACCTGGGCATCGGAGTAGTTGTGCGCAAGGTTCTTGATATTTCGGCGTAGACCCGCGACATTGACCTGCATATCGTCCTTTTGCTTTCTCACTGTGTGACGAGAAGGATGGAAGGGAGTGTTAGCATGGCTATACCGGCTCGATCATACCCTTCAGGGGGTTGCGAGGTGGATTGTGGGTGGGAAAGGATGGGGTTATTCGTTCTCGGGATATAGCTTTGTCTCTGTGAAAGTTCCTTCCGCTTGATGTGAATGCAAATCGGTGTGGATCGAATTTTGGATTTTTATTTTATTTTGACGGTATCTCTAAAGTTTTCTGAATTGAATTTCGAGTCTAATGTGTTGAACGTAGCACTTGTGGGTGTCGGATTACAAAATCTGAACAGAAACGAAAACACAAACGGTGTGGAACGGTGTTTCATGGTCTGTGATGAGTAGTGTATGTAGTATATGCTGCTGCTCTGTGCTGCTGCTCAGTGTAGTGGGAATCGTGTCAAAGTTGAACTCAAAATCAAATCGGATCGGTTTAATTAATATACACATCTGATGGATAATACCACTTCTATTGAATTTGATTTATTCTTTTGCGGTGTAGTTGGAGAAGAGAACTTGTTGTTAAATGAGATGTATTAACATTGAGACTTACTTTTCGTTTGTTTTTGCGTTTGACTTTGCTTTTTATTTTCTATACAAGAGACTTTTGCTTGCAAAAGCTTGAGATTCTTTTTCTCTTATTGTATTTTTTCGTTTTTTGTTTTTGTTTATTGCTGTTTAAGTGCTCCAAAGCAAGCTAAGTATGAGATACAAGATAAATACAATCAAAATACATAGTATAAGAGTACAGATACGGATATACATATTAATATATATATAGTCAGATGTCGGTTGTTAATGTTATCGACGTTGCAGTGGTGCAAAACACATAGTTCCATAGTTACAAAATACAAAATAATTGCCGAACTCAAACTCAGGAGGTGCACCGATCAAAAAAAGAGTGAAAGCATACATTAAAATAGAAATCCAATCGAAATTGAAATTAAACCAAAGTGAATTTTAAACGGCGGTCGAAGGTTTGCGCGTGCACTGCCCCAAAATGCAGGTAAAGAACCAGATCTCGCAATAGCGGACCCACCAAGTCCAGGGCCCTCCAACGCCTAGGGGAAATAATTCAATTTGCGGGCAAACAAAATGCAAACAGAAATGAATAACAACACGGAGCAAAAATAAAACGAAACATAGCAGAGAGTATTTCCCTTAAATAACCAAAGGCCGACTATGCAATACTCTGGAAAACAAGGAGGCATTAATCGAGTGATCGTAAACCCATTCAAACTTGGTTCAAGTGCTCATAAGTTTTGATTTATTCAATTGTGCAACAGTTCAAATGTCATATTAAAATATTAAAACGAAACATATCACATACACAAATTATGTTTAAATGAATTGAAACTAAATTGATTGTGAAGTTTTCATTTGATTTAATATAACGAATAAGAAGCAAGATAATTGCATATTCATTTTAAAAATATACAAAGAAATGGGATATTAAATATTACAGTCTTACAACTTTGAGTTTTGAATTTCTAAAAAAAAGAAATTAAGAAAAGATTATATACCATTGTAAATTAAGGTATCTTTAATGACTTGTTTATAGCTTTCTTGAACCCTCAACTTGCTTAAGGTTTATTGCTAAAAGATCCCCTGACAACAGTTTCCACTTAGTGGATAGGCCCTCACTGCATCCAATGCCTTTTGCTTGAACTTAACCCATGACAGACCGAAGCATGAAGCCGCAAAAATGTAAAACCAGAGGGAGGCCCTGGACAGACAGTCGTCTACGTCCATGTCTGGATATGCAAATTCTGAGCGTAAGCTGCATTATGCATTAAAAACCGAACAGCGAGCAACTATAGCTAGAAATTATAGCAAATGAATTGATTTTTCCTTTCTTTCCCTTGCCGAGGTGCGCTCATCTATTTTTAAATGCAAAAAAAAGTGCACACAAGATAATCAAATTGTTATCGATTGGCTGGCAAAGTGGCAAAAGTTCTTTAAGAAGAATTTTAAATAAGAGGTTACTCGGATATATATATATTTATAAACCAGATGAACGTTGCAAAGCTAAGCTGTTTAGCGATAAGATAGCGACGTGCATATATGTTCAAAATATTTATAACATTTTCTGTTTATAAAAAAGTCTGTAACCGAAGCAGATAAACGGATACAGTGCGTATCTTAAATTTAAATTGTAATTTTGTGGTATTATTTTTATACAATCAATATGAATAAATGAATAAATTTCTCATTCATTCATCATGAGATATTGCCCCATAAAGCGATATGTATTTTTATCAAATGTCAGTGAACAATAAACACATTTACGTGAGGTTTAATTATTGTAATGATATTGATAAGATAAAGCTTCGTATATAGAAAGTACACACCCCAAAAACATTGGGTAAATTACAATTCCAACGTTTTCTTCGTTGCTTATATAAAAGATATATTTTAAATCAAGCTTACAACATTTTTCAACCTTTACTAAGTGAGTGCAAAACTTTAGAACGCACTGTACTGTACTGTAGACACCGCAAAGAATTCGGACATGCTTATCAAGCAGTTAACAACTGGAGAATCTTTGTAGTTTCTCTATAAGCCCGGTTCTTGTTACCGTCTGACATTTACTTATTTTGATTTTCTGTTTTATTTTCGTTCTTTTATATCGTGTAAACAACGCACTTGACACATATTGGAGTGCCGCAGCGAACCCGCCTCGACTCGAATCTGTGGCCCACAGATAAACCCGTTCGACAAGTATTCGAGCTATTCGAGAAACCAAGTGATAATGGGAGGAACTTTAGCATCTGGGGATGGATGGGGGGATTCATTGACCGATCCAGAGTCGTCATCGCTGTAGTAACGACACGACGATAGCCCGGCAACGAGCGGAAGGGCTGTCATTTGTTTGTTTTCGTTACGCCCCAAAGAAGGCGAAATAATTCAATTAAATGTCGCGCAGAAAGACGAGAAAACTACGCAAATGAAGTGCAAGAGTCGAGAGATATTGGGTGGTTTCTGGTCTGGTCTGGTCTGTTTTTGTTGTGGTGGTCGCCTGAACTTGAGTAAATTGAATGCCAGACAGAGCAGCCGAAAGTGGCAGATGGGGCCGGGGGCCGGGGGCCGGGACGGAGCTTTCTTTGTGTTTTGCACTTGACTTTCGGCAAAACGTCGCCGTTTTATTGCCAAAAATAAAAGTTCACTTGTGTGTGGGGGTATATCAAAACAAACAGAATGCTGAACGAGTTGCGATTCACTTTGTTCCAAGGCAGAGAGCCTTGACGGCATCGGTTCAATGAACGTGGCCGCGGAAAGAGCTTGCCAACACGCTCCAAACGCTCCGAATTAAGCCCGAAAGGAGGAGGAACTTTGCCCGAGGTTAAGGTGTTGCCCGATTGGTATGCTGGATCGAACTGAACTGATTGCTCGATATTACTTATTGTATCTAAACGCAATTATTCGCGTTCGAAATATTCCACATCCACGAGGCTGTTTGACGTCCAGTTTTGTTAGCCGTTTAGCATGTTTCCGCTAAGGTGAAATATTGATGATAGCCTGTCATTAACCCTCTGAAAGATCGTTCTAAGAGGGGAGTCTTTAAGGCATTACGGCTCAGAGCTCTTAACTGGTTATTTTGGAACACAATTTAATCGAACTAATTTCTCTTGATCTACTTTAAATAAATTTAAATTAAGCAAGGAACTTTCATTTCTCTTTATTTAGAATTGCCATAATAAAAACCTTGTTTTTAACTAGAAAAACATATAAATTGAGTTTCTGGGAATCTATGTAAATACCTTGATAAACTTTGAAAGAATTTCTGTTGGAAAATTATTAAGGTTATCAGTTGTTTTTACTATGAAATGTTGTTATGGTGTTTCATAGAAAAACATACATAATGGTTGCTTTTACGCTTCAGGCAATAATTAACTAATTTACACTATTTACTGATTACTCTCCTCGTCTATATTCATAATAAAGAACTAATGCTTTCAGTGAGAGTTGGAAAATATCTTTGTTTAAATTCCACTGAATAATGATAAGCTTTTCCGGCAAATGAAATGTTTGCTTGTGATTTACGTTTATCTCTTCTCTCTCGGACGCTTTTGTTATCCAGGTGCTTATGGTTAACCACTGTCCATGAAGGTCATTGGTCGCTGATGATGCCCACTGTGCAACTTGATCGCTGGCGACAGCAGGTTCCCTGCCCCACACCTCCCCCCTATACATAGTTGCATTTTCCAGAGTTGCTGCATCTGTTGTAAATGCGGGCGTACATTATATAGTTGTGAAAGCACAGATGCGGTCATAACAATAGCAGTTATGTTTTATCTTCTTCTAAAATTGTAAAATTTAACAAATGTGATTGCTAACTCATGTTGATCGGTTGGTCTTCGAACTAGCGAGTATTATCTTTTATATATTTAAATAATTTGGTGAGACATCGCAACTTTAATTCCTAGAGCAGTCCCTAGTATTTTGACTGCGTCTGCAGTTGTCCATGGGTGCCCGTCGTCGGTGTGCGTGCGTGTGATAACGAGTCAGAAATGCGATTAGATTTCATTTGTGGCACTCAAAGTAACACACATACACACTCGCACAACCGTTGGGGGGCACAAAAATGCGAACTTCATTCATTACTCATACGTGAAGCGTCCCCCCTTTCGCATAAACCTGTTCCACCTTTTGGGCCAACGCCCCCCCACCGGCCCCCTTCGACCGCTACGCCTCTGTTGACCGGGGGCCTATGACTAATTTTTCGACCGGCTAACGGCACTTATCAATAAACACACGCACGAAAATCAACGAAACACATAATGGCTAAGCGTTAACATAATTAACTAAAAATGTTAGCGGGGAATAACATTTAAATGGGGGAATCCTTAATATTTATAAGACAAACTTAAAAAAAACACACACACGCATTTACGACAAACACAAAAGAGAGAAATGTTTGCCCCGCTCTCTTGCGCTCACCTGCAATGTTGCTGTCTTTATTGTTGTTTTACTTTTTGTTGCTGCTGCAGTCCGCCCGTGTGTTGGTGTGAGTGGGGGGCTCCGTGTGTCTGTGTCTCTTTGTGTGCGAGTGTGTGTGTGTGTGAGTGTATGTGTGTGAGTGCGACTCCTCCTCCCCAAGTTTTCTAGTTTTCTATATTTTACGACTTTCTTTTCTTTCTTTCCTCCGACTCAAATAGACACAGTCACAAGACGATGATGACGACGGCGACGTCAACAAAAACAGAAGGCCTTCGCGCACAAGCTCTCTAGTAGCGGGCTAAATAGTAGCCTTTGCACTTTGCACACCAAACACGAATTATTAGTATTAAATAATAGGTTTAATATGTTTAATTATTGTTAAATCTGGATCTGCTTTTTCTGTTTCGCGTTTTTTTTTTTCAATGATTCCTGTTTGTGCAGTGTGCTCGCCGGTTTTAGTGTTAAAAATACCATTAATTGGCCTGAAAAAGAGAGGTTTTTTATGCCTCTTCGCTTGCTGGTCACACTGGTCTTAAGAAGACGTTAGCTGAGAACGTAGTGACGTAAATGAACAGTGTGACCACACCCAAGTCTTTACTTATTTCTGTTCAGTCTGGCAACGCCACATTTAATCTTTTAAAAATCAAAAAGTAACTGTCACTTTAACTACATTTTAAGTTTTCTAGTTTTCTTTTAAATTTTCTATAAAAAAACAAAACAAATAAATTAAACAAAAGTTCCATTTTTATTTACGATTTTATTTAGAATACCATTTTCACTTTCATATAATTACACGCTAAAATCTATTTTCTCATTTTGTTAACGAACTGATAACAATATTTTTTATCTTTTTTTTTCTCGTGTGTATTCAGTTTGTGCCTGTGTGCACTGCTACGATTGCTTGGTGTGTGTGTGTGTTCATTTGAGTGTGTGTGTGTTGTGTGTGATTTTGTTATTAACATTAGCTCGATGCGATTTGTTGTTCTTTTGCCTTCGATTAACTCTAAGTACTATATACGTGTATACAGTTATTAAATATAGATGCAGTTGCATATTTCGATATCGCCACCGGCGCCATTTCCTTCCGGTTTCTAGCCGGTCGTCTTTCGGTTTTTCATCTCACGAATTTATTGGTTAACTGATTAAAATGGTTAAGCGTTATTTAATATTTCAATTAAATCCTTTACTTCAATCAATTCTCATTATAAAATCGCGTAAAATTGAAAGTAACTTGTAAAAATGTCCAAAAGTAAGCAATAAGATGTTTTTAGGCAAAGTTTATCAAAACTGTTAAATGTTTAGTTAGCTAAAATAATCAAATTTAATTTACTCAATATTATTCTCGGAAATTTCACTCTTCTTAACTGCTTCCAGAGGTTTTAAAAATAGTTATTTATTGGTTCCACGAAATTGAAAACCAAAAGACGTCCGTTGACCAACGCCAAAACACATACATACATACGAAAAGTTGAGCCCCCAACAAATAAGCTTAAATCATAAGACGGTCCTCTGTCCGTTCGTCGGTCCAGGGTCATATCGATCCTCCTCCTACTCCTGTGCGGTCGAACCCCCGAAATCATAATCGAATTTTCGAAATAAAAATCGACGAAACAAAAGTCAACAAAAAAGCGTCCGACAAACTGTTCGATTTAGCGATGGCTTAAATAAAACATAAAAACTAAGTTAACTTAAGGCATACAAATCCGAATCTCGTTCCGCCCGCCGTTTGCATGCTGCTCCGCCCCGATCTCGCTCCTGGTTTCTCCAGCTCCTCCGCCACCTGCCGCCTGCCGCTCCTCCTGCGCTGTGCTTTACAGTAAAATAATGTTTGGGGAATCCCCCGCAGTACCTACACCCGGATGCCTCACTCCTCCGGCGGCTCCTCGGGTATCTGGAGGCTCTGCGCCGCATGCGGATACTCTGCGTGCACGGAGTTGGACTGCGCATCGGAGTCCTCCTCCAGGGCGTTCGCCTTGCTGGGCGGCGGTGTCAGCGCCTCACTGCCGGCACCCAGCGGTGGCTGCACCAAGTTGGGGATGTACTCGACCGTCTCATATTCGGTCTTGGCCACCGCCTCGTGGTCGAGATCCCGCTCTAGCTCCAGCTGCCGCTCCCTTTCGCGCTCTCGCTCTCGCTCGTGTTGCAGCGGATCCTCTAGACCGGGCGGTGGCACCACCACCGCCGACTCCTCCTTGAGCACCTGATCTCCGCCAGCCTCTGCGTTTGCCGTGTCGTTGAGGGTTGGCGAGGTCAGATCGGCCTCTTGCAGTTCCACGATCACGGGCAGCGTTTCGTTGGGCTTTGGAGTCGTGGTGCTGGTGGATGTGGTGGTTGGCGCCGTGGTTGTGATAACCACTTCTGTGGGATCCAGAGCCACCTGGCTGCTGGACGTCGTCGTGGTTGTCGTCGTGGAAGTTGTTGAAGTAGTCGTCTCCTCAGTGGTGGAGCTGCTCGTCATAACAGGGTTAGCTGTGGTGGATTCATTCTTCTCCACTTCCGGAGCCACGGGCAAAGGCAGAGGCGGCGGCGGTGGAGTGGTGGTCAGCAGCGTCAGAGGTGGCACTATAGCTGTGCCAATGATCACCGGATTGATGAGCGGTTGGCCAAGGGTGGCGATGATGGGGGGCAGCAGCTCCTCGTTGCCCTTGAGCAGCGAGGGCACCAGCTTTATATTGGTCACCATAAGGGGCAGGTCCACCTTGTAGAGCATGGGTAGCACGGTGCAAACCTCCTGGTCGTTCTCGAAGCACTGCGAGCGGCCACGGATGCGGGCCTCCTGGACGGCCATCAGGCGGCACAGCTCGTTCAGGCGCACATCACACATGATGGGATTGTCTGTGAATATTAAAAATATATAAAATTTTATATATAGTTTAGTACAATTGAAGCATAAGCATGGGAATTAATCAGCTTTATAGTTGCAACATCAATATGTTGATAGGAACAGATGGTGTTGCTCAACATGTATCTCGAAACATTCTCTAGCAGCACTTTATCTTAAGCATTTCGCAGTGTTAGGCTTTTGTTTTCTTAAATAAGATCTCTTTGCCGCTTTTGATCAATTACAACCCTAGTTAATGCTCAATTTAATAGAGGGACTTACCATCTAGATGTATCTCCAGCTTGCCGGGAACATTGTGATTCTTGCAGCGCGTGTTGGTGACGAGTTCACTCGATATGGTCGAGATCTGGTTATTGGTTAAATTGGCCTGGCAGAGAACAGGCAAACCCTTAAAGTCCTGCTCCAGTTTGGTGATGTTGTTGTATGCCACCTTGAGGATCTTAAGGTTTGGCAACAAGGTCTAGAACAAAGAACAAATTAATATAATATTTATAATCTAACATCTCCGTTGCTATATAAGCAATCTTCACTCACCGTTTCCATGGGCTTTAGCTCCGCCAGCTGATTACCGGTCAGGTCGAGAATCTCCAGGCGCTGCATGCCATCAAAGTCGCCCACCTGGAGGTGCTCCAAACGATTCTCGGCCAGGCTGAGAATGCGGAGGTTGCCCAGACCCGCCAGAGCTCCGTTCAGCGAGTCGATTCTGTTGTTGTCCAGCTGCAGCTCGAGCAGAATCAGCTCCTGAACGCCTCGGGGATCAGGGAGCAGTCGCTCGATTCGATTGCTGGACAGACTCAGGGTCCTCAGGGAGCGCAGGCCATGTAGCTCCGCCATGGAGAACTCCTCTATGTCGTTGAACGAGAAGTTGGCGAACTTTAGCTTGGTGATCGGCAGCAGGGACGAGTTGAGGGAGCGAATGTGATTGCATCCGAGCTGCAGGTTCTCCACCTTGTCGCAGGAGGCGAACTCATCGCGGGCGAGGTATTCCAGCTCGTTGTTCTCGGCCAGCACTTCGGACAGGTTGACGGCGTTGCGCAGGACGCGATCGAAGGAGCGCAGCCGGTTGAAGTGCACGTGCATTGTCTCCAGGTTGTGCATCCCGGCCATGTTCGCCGGCAGCCGCTCCAGCCGGTTGTTGTGGGCCATCAGCAGGCGGAGCTTGCTCCCATCCGGCAGCTCGCCGTCCAGGTCGCTGATGTTGTTCGCATTGATGAACAGCGACTGCAGCTGGCCGAGATCGTGCAGGGAACCGTTGAGCGACTCTATCCGATTCCGCCCCAGATGCAGGATAAGCAGGCTCAGGGGGAAGGAGCCGCGGTCCAGGCGCGTTATGTTGTTGCTCGGCAGGATCAGGTTCGTCACCAGCTGGATGCCCCGGAAGTCCTCCTGCTGCACCGCCCGTATCTTGCAGCGCCCAATGTCCAGCGTGAGCAGGCTCGGCATGTGGCTCAGGGCGTGCTTCGGGATCTCGTCGAGTTCGTTGTCGCCAATGCTTAGGTAGGTGACATTCGATAACCCACGGAACGGCAGCTCGGGCAGCGATCTATAAATAAACCCAAAAACAAAACAAATCCATTACAATTTCGTATTATTAGCCGGAAAGCATCTGAATTGGGCGGGGATTCTGTGATTCTTCGTCTCGTCTTAAGCTGTATTATAAAATTATTATATTATATATTCTGGACTATAGAAGCTGGGTAATATTTAATGGGTTGATTTACTTATATAAAGATATTTCAAAACCCACCATAGATCCATATTTAATTCTTATAAAATTTAACAAAATTACTACGAATTCAGTTTTAACAGAATTGATCATATTTTGTCATGATCTTTGACTAGAAACTAAGCTAATTATGTTCCTGATCAAAAGCAGATCTAAAAACATCTGGTTAATTTTTAAATACTATTTACTAAATAGTAAATAAATTTAAATAATCATATTTCTTTTAAGAAACCAATTCTATGAATGAAGCCTTATCACATTCCCCAACTATCTCTGATCTTGATCATATAATTTCCTTTTAAGATAGAGCTAGACTTCTGATGACATTTTCATTAGGTGTTGCACAATATATAATTAATTTCGAATGGTAATGTTTTTCATTACCCTTCAAATTAATCTTAAAACTCAATTTAAGTGAAATATTTCAATATTTATGCAAGTATCGCAATGATAGTTGCATCGAGATGAGAGCAATGCCAATGAAATCTGATTCACTCTGTGACAATGAATCAGCCAAATCGGTAATTGGTTTTAAATGGGGCCGGATCGAGTTTCGCATCCCTGGTCTATCTTTGGACCTGATGATGACGCAGCCTTATCAGGGGCGCTGCTCCGCGCCTCCTCGCCACCGCCTCCGCTGCCCAATCCCGCCCTGCTCCCACCTGCACTCACACACACTGCATCTTTATCGACGTCTGCAGGTGGCTATTAAGTTGTCGCCGTCGAGGCGCCAAACGGCCGATGGAACAGCAGATTCATGATGGGAACTGGGCTGGATGTGGATGCGGATGGCGTGCCAAGTGCCAAGTGCCAAGAGTGGAGTGGACATCCTTGGCGCCCGTTATTGGCATGCGAGCATGTTATACGAGGAGCCACTGGCGCAGCACTTTGATTGGCAGTCGCTATTTTTAGACCCGGCCAAGCTTCCAGCCTCTAGCCTCCAGCCAGACGATCGTGATTGATTGCCGGCTCCGAGCAGGAGGAAGACCAGGAGGAGGGCCAACGAGCAGCGCTTGTCAGCCGTTGATTATGTAATGAGAAACGCTGGGCAGGAGCAGCCGGCCCACAGATAACTCGTACTGTATCCATAATGAGCCCGTTGAACTTGAGCACATATCTCTGGGATGGCTGGGATGGGTGGGATGGCCGAGATGACTGCACTGGCTGGGCTGGAGCGGACGCGCACTTGGTATCATCATGTGTATCAGAGATGTATCCACAATTCCTTAACGTCAGCGGTATAATTGTCACACGACCTAAACTGGCCCCATGATCATTGATTGAGCGTAATAATAAAATTCAATTGGACTGCCTGCTTCGCTCTTGGCTGACCCCGGAGCAAAGACCACGGAACTTGGAGAGCGCACCGAGCACGGAGCACGGACCACGGAGAACGGAGAGCCGGGGCAACCCATTGGGAATCGAAAACAAAAACATGCTCGAAACATTCCATTTATAAAGACATATTTTTGGGCTATTGACGCCGAAACTGGTGCCTCTCTGTGCAGAACTCTTGTTATTGTTTACTTCGCTTCCTGGGGAACCGATGGCATCAGTTTTGGAGCCGTCTATCGAACCCATTATCACGTGTGGGCCCAGACAGATCGGCTGGGAATATTCCACAGCAACTCGCCCAGAGCGCGTCTCAATAAATTATGTGCTGTGTGCCTAGTAGTTATCATAATTAATTGCCAGCGGATGAAGGAAGCCGTCAACACTTTTCGCACTTTTTCAGGGCTGCGACTGCACTCTGATAACAGTAGTAGCCGCCGGCCGCAGCCTCAAACAAATCCCCGAGTGACTGAACACATAATGACCCTACAGACACACACACTCCTTATCGCCTGAGAAAGCACAAGACCAGAAAAGGCCACATAATGCGATGTATTCGAACCTTGTATTATGCTCCCTGGCCATCATGGTACCCCCAACCCCATGGGTCCTGTGCCCCCGAGTTCATCATCATCTGCCCATGGCGTCCATTCAATAGTTGCCATTGCCCACACTTCGCTCGAGTGGACGCTGATTATGGGCGATCGTAAAATGTGATCATAAACTTGGGTTGATTGTTTTGGCGCCAGTCATAAAACAGATTCGAAAAGAAATCAAAAAACAGTAGCGCTTATCGGAGAGAATGCCTCCAGCTGTGGTCCACATTTTGGGCTAGGACAGCGCAAACATAGATGGAGATCTGTAGTGGGACTAAATAAATAAGTGTCATGATGCAGTGCAGCCCCCAAGCCAGGGATAACCAAAAGAAAAGTGGCTGTTACCAGAGAATAGATTGGTCAATTAATTTGATCATATACCATAAATATAATGTTAAAATGAATCTAAACTATAGTTTAGGATAAAGTCTCACTGGTCCAACCAGAGAAGAAAAACCCTTCTCAGACTTATTATATGGCATCGATTATGTAGCATCGACAACTGATTAGACTCTACAAGATCACAGGGCTCTCCATCCCAAAATCCCAGACATTTGGAAATTCCACGCGCCACTCGATGAGCATATCAGTAGTACGTATTGAGTACCGAGCACACCGAGTACGGGGAAGTCATGATCACCATGTCGCCGCCGCCTTGGAGACACGCATGTGTGCGCTCTGGTGGCGGTATTTTTCCTGGCTGGGTTGGCATGATTTGGTCAAAGCGCGATATTAAGGCAATAGGTCAATTGTTATAAATTGACATCAATGTAAGAAGGCGCGCTCCCCGAGCGCGGAGCTTGGTAGCCCCGAGCCGCTGGAGGCACGCGCTCTCCGCTCCGAGATCGGCGCTTGGGGGAGCTGGTGCACAACACTGATTCGATCAAGTCGGGTAATTAAATCATTCCGGCTTACATACGAACACACACAGAGGCGACGAACGCAAATTGCATTCGATGGGCTTGGATGATAAATCGAAAACTATAATCTGATTATCAGGAAAACAAACTATTATTCTGACAGGAGATATGTGTGATTTCCAAGAATTACAAATAGAGTTTCGAATCTACATTAGCATGAAATGCTAATAATTGAA
The DNA here is from genome assembly GCA_035046265.1 of Drosophila bunnanda. Lineage (NCBI taxonomy): Eukaryota > Metazoa > Arthropoda > Insecta > Diptera > Drosophilidae > Drosophila > Drosophila bunnanda. The sequence goes on from JAWNOB010000075.1 coordinate 16,452,338, forward strand.
TATAAATAATTGAAGTTAAGACATTACAATTCCAATAATTACATATATAGTTTGGGATCCAATTTAAAGGAAATCAATCAATTAAATCAAATTATTCGAAATGAAGACATTACATTTAGAAGAATTACAAAAAGAGTTTAGAATCTAAATTAGCATATCAGGAAATTTAGTTATAATATTGAAAGAATAGAAATTAAGAAGTTAAGATTCAATTAAGAAAATATAAAAGTTTATTTCAATAAAATGTAAGGCTTTCTTTCTTGGTATTATATATCATAATAATCGGATATATATTAACTATATATATTCAACATATATTTCCTTTAGAACCGACTAAGAATTAAAAGAAAACACCCACTCGGACTATACACAATCCATTCAATATTCGAAACAAACACTCGTATCTGTATGGAAAATATTTTTCGGGGCTCGATCTTTTTCGGAATGGCACTTCTGCCGATTCACAAAGACTCTTGAGTCATGATCACATTTTGTTTTGATCGGAGAGATCGAGGCGAGTTTATACTCGTACTCTCGGCGAAGTCAAATATCAATGAACCCGCGGCAGGCGCTTATGAAATAGGCTCGAATGTTATTTCTATATTCGCAAGTGCGGCAGATCGGCGGCATTTATTTATAATTGCCAATATATAAATCACAATGCGACAGTGCGACAGTGAATTGAAATTCATTGAGAGTCAGAGTCGGAAAACGTGCAGGCGCCGCGTTGAAAAGCGCTTTCAATAAACTGCAATTATCAATTTTGTGTACGCATTAAGTGAGCGCCGATCTCGGTGCTAGTACATTTGAATATACGGCCGAGTACATAGAGGCTTCTACGTACATACACCAAGAGCGGCATTGATAAGCCGCGGCTATTATCAATTATCAATTGAATAAAAAAAAAGTACTCGAGCGGCGGCCGCATCGCCGGAGAGATGCTGCTTAGTTCGGCGATAGGATCCAATCGGATCCGATCTTGGGCTCTGAGTCTTGCTAAGACCCCTCGCAATTTGCAGCAATTCAATGCTACTTCCTAATTGAAAAATTAAATCATCTGGGCGGCAATTAAGACTCGCCTGCAGGCAGCAGGCAGCATCTCCGGCTCCTTCGCAGCACCCAATTTGCCCAATTGAGGGATAGCCATAGATAATGAGGCGGCACCGGACCGGACTCTTTTTACGTAAACAAGTGACATTGTTATTGTTTTAGTATCTACCGGGCGGGAGGCTGTAAACAAGCCTGGGGATCTGATCCCATCCCATCCGATCCGATCCGATCTGAGGAGCACATTTTCGTGCATTTACATTGAAATTTGTGTACGATTTGCATTATTATTTATTCGCTTGCTTTTTTTTTATTGGGTTTAAGGAACCTAAATTGATAGCCCGGCCGAGCGGAAAATTCTGCTTCTCCACGGAACTCGGCAACTGGCCTTGAACTCCCCCATAGACAAGAACATTTTTGATTGAATCTACGCCGGAAAAGTTGCCGCAACAATTGATTTTCCCCGGGGGGGTTTTACCAATTTCCAATTCAGTTGAAATGGTTTCATTTGGGAAATTTCTATGACAACACTATGGCAAAGAAAACTATTCAAGGGACACTGTACAACAGTCTGGGAAAAATTATTTAAATGGATTTATTTGAATCTAAAGCAAACATGAATAGTCTCTTACCAAACCAACTACTATCTTGTATATAAATTAAGCTCCAAATTCGAAATAAATAGAATTCAATGGGGAATTTCAAAGATGTCTCTATAGAACCCAATTCCACTCACCTAAGTCCATTCCATTGCATCCGTAGCTTGTACAAGTTAAAGTTCATATCCGTAAACGAACGCATTTCCATGTCGTCCAGCTGCGAGTGCGTGATCTTCAGGTCGATTTTCGTGTCTGGGTTGAGCTTATTGGCCAGGCTGTCCACCACGGCATTGAAGGATTCCAGTTTTTCGCAGTTGAGCTCCACATGATTCCAGGCCTTGCCCGTCTCGCAGGTGCAGGGCGAGATCTCCGGACGCACCGAGCACTGGAGCGAGGCCAAATGGAAGACGGTGTACACGAGGGACGTCATTTTGGCGACCACTCAAGCACAGGGCTTAACTCGACTCTCGATTTCCGATTTCACAATTCTTTGGCGCGGCAAAAATATATCTAGATGTTTTCGGTATTTCTTAGATTTTTTTCTGTTCACTCAAGGCACCAAGATACACTGTTTTTCCGGACGTTGCCAGGACGCGATGCTTGCGCTCGGGCGGCGGATTAGTAACTGTTCGAGCAGGCAGCTCGGAAAACTCTAGGGAAATTACCCACTAGGCGCACATATGTGTGCGTGCGGGGGTTTCCATCGCAGCTCGGTTTTCCAGCAGGATTGCGTTTGCGTTTATGTTTTCGATTTCGATTCCGTGGATTCCCTGAACCGCCGAAGCCGCTGGCATCCGATTTCAAAGCGGCACAAAAACACACACAGCACCAGCACGCACAGCACTTTGGGATCGACTCGGTTGGATCTAATCGCCTGGGATATGTGGAGGGCTGGAGCAGCTCCTCCTCCGCTGCTAGTGCACTCTCCCCGGCTACCCGGCGCCCACAGATCTCCCTTTCTATCTGGCTAGACCTCTTGACCCGCTCGGCCGGGTGTATGTGTATATAGATCGCCGATGCTCGGAATTAATCTTCTAAAAAATTGTATTGTACTATATATTGGTTGTGTTTTGTTATTTCTTTTCGAACGCCGCGAGTATTATGTGTATGGGTGTGAGGCAAAGTCTCGGTTCCGATCGATTGAATCGCTTCTGGCCCCGGTGATCACGTCTTGATTCCAGCACGGTCCGTTTGTGACTGGGAGTGGGAACAAAAACGCTGAGGATCCGTATGCCGATGCTGCTGCTGCTTCTGCCGCCGTCGCTGCTGCTTCGGATGATGATGCTGCTCTCTCTCGGATCTCTTGGCTCTCCGCGGAGAAGATTGAGCGGCTTTTTGGCCAATTGGCGATCCGGGATCCAGGCGAACGGGCGCTGGGAGCCGGGCCTGGTGTAATTGTCCACAACACTCAATTACATGTGTTCCTGTTCTTTCGGCGCCAGCCATCAATCTCCAGCCACATCTCCAGCTCAATCTCGATCTCAATCCCGATGTGCGTGCTGGTGCCCCCTTCGAGGGGCTGCCTACTGCAACTTGGGATCTTCTTGAGTACCTAGTTCTATGTATGGGGCATCATTATCGTTGTGGACACATGTTGTCTTGGTGCGTGTGTGTGTGCTTGCCGTGGGACTCAGTGCTGACTAGCCTTAAAAAACAGGATGGAAAATGTTATAAATTGATTAGTTTTTAATTTAGTTTGCGACTTATATTATAGAGCAAAGTATATAGTTTGTAAAAACAACCTGCTGCATGTGTCTTCTTCAAGCAAAAATTCGAAAATATATAAATTTCGTTAGAAACATGCAATATATTTAACGATTTTTATACCGTTGAAATATTTAAAAATTTATAAATTTCTATATATTTCATATTTATTAAATTTTAGTTGAAAAATCAGAATAAAATTTCATGGTATATAAGGATAACTCAAAAAAGGAAACCAACTTCTTGAAGCCGAAGTTCATACACCCTTAAGTTTCCAACTAAATTGTAGAATTGAATCTGAAATCGAACATTACAAAACTTAAAAAATATTCGCATTCTTTGAATTGATATTTATCAATATTTTTTATATATAAAAATATAAAAATTGATATTTTCGATAAATCAATGTTTAGTAAATGCATAACTTTAATTTTAATTCGGAAACCTTTTCTATGTTAATTTTTATTAGGTTAATAAATTTACATATTTATTTTGAAATTTAAAATAATTAAATTTTATTTTAATTTTTGCAAATTTTAAGGATGTAAACCCTTATAAAAGTTTTGAAAATTTTAATTTTGGTCAAAAATAGCTAGATTGACTCGGCTGTTGATGCTGATCAAGAATATATATAATTTTGAGGGTCGAAAATGACTCCTTCACTGCGTTACAAGCCTCTGACTGAATTTAGAATACCCTGCAAAGGGTATAAAAAGGACAGCTCGTCTGCACTGCTGGTACTTACATATGTGCCGCTGGTTGTTTTACACACTCTTAATAAATTGTCCTTTGCATATACACACACCCCGACATCTGGCACTCGCTGAGAAATGTTTTTAATTATGACGTTTCGTTCCGTTCCGGATCGGATCGGATCGCATCGTATGGGATGATCTCGGGGTGGCGTGCCTGGCTAGCAGCGATTGAATGGAACCGGCTTGTTTAAGGATCTGCTGCAGCCCAATTGAGATTGGGCCAAACATTTCAGCATGGCAGATGAAAATTTTCCACTGGCGCCAGCTGCAGGCGGGGAGCAGCAGCAGCAGCAGCAGGAGGAGGTGGTGGAGCCATGCATCAAAGTCCGCTGTCTTAATTTATTTCAAAGTTCTGGGCCCCGCGCATGCATAATGAGCCACTCGGCGCCTTAAATGCACTCGCCGCGAATTCCGCACATTCCCTGGATTGCGCGTGCCAACGATGTCGATGGCGATGTCGATGTCGATGTCGCTGTCTATGTCTCCTCGCCGATCTGGCCGCAATTAATCATCGGGATCATCAGACGGGGAGCTGTGAGCTGGCGAGTGAGTGAGTGGCTTCTGTGGACCATCCAACTTGCTGACACGCACCATCCGCGTTCACGTCCGCGTCCGCGTCCAATAGCCCATCATCGAGATGGGCTTCCATCCATTTTCCAGGCTGCAGACTACCAGCTCCCAAGAAGCCTTGGCACGATTATGTTTAGGGTCGTCTGAAAGATTAAAGTAATTACATACAGTAGGGCTCATAGCTGCATGAATAACATAATATTATTAATATTCCATCTTATATTCCTACTTTTATGTAGGTTATATTAATTGCTAAACATTAAAAGCAACAATATTAAGTTAAAAACTAAATCCTTCAAGCTTCTAAATACCTCTACTTGCAGAGGTAGAAATACTTGTTGACTTTGATTATTTGGCATATAAAATAATGCAAAATTAATAAATAGAAGGTATATAAAATGCTATAAGATGATCACTTTGTTCTGTAAAATAAATAAGAAAGCAATCAGAAACTAAAATCATACAATGTAAATTGTTAAAACCATTTCAATCCTGCCAAAGTAAAGGGACTTCCATCCGATGTAATGTCTCGCTGGTTTTTGAAACGCACTGTTTCCCATAACTGTGGGTATTAAAAATATACATCGATTACGTAGCCAGTCTATTTATGGGATCCAATCATTCAGAGTAAATATTTAAAGAAAAGCGTCAAGTATTAATAATTATTATTTATTCATACATGTTTTCTCCTCTCTTTTTTCGTTTTCGTTATTTGCGGTTATTATTTGTTTGTATTTTTTTGCACATAAATATTCTCAACATTTTTATGTGACACATTTTCGTGTTTCGATTGCAGGCGACAACAATAACAAGAGTAGCGTAGGCTCGTAGGAATTCGCTGTCGATGGCGATGGTAGGATATGTGGGCTGGTCTGGATGGATACACGCCTCCTCAAGTCGATATCGCTGTAATGACCCAGCGTCCACTTGAGCTGCTGCTCTGCACATTCCGGTATCGATCGTCATGGGCCATTCAGCAATCATGTGCCAGCGGCTCACGTCAATGCCGGCGGCGCCGTCCAAGATATTTGGCTGGAATTTGGAATTTGGCTGTCGTCACGGGTCTGTTCTGCTCTCTCCACTACTACGTCACGCGCCGTGGGGACGCCACAGCCATTTGGGACAATTGAAAGCATTCCGCGCGGTGTGTAGTCCCCATTCATTCCAATCCAATCCACTAGCCATTCGGTTTTGGTTAATAAGTGTGTTTATTTTGCTCCTGACTGGGTTCCCGTTCTCGTCTCCCATTTTGTTTGTGTGTGGATACATATGTATATCAGTTGGATATTATTATTCTATATAGGTCGAAGCATTTGCTAAAGGTCCTCTCCGTGTGTGGGTGTTGTCGCCGTAATCGTCGTCTCCTCGTTTTAAACAGAACTTATCCATTAACTAAATTAAATACGATGCGTTAAAGTAAAATGTACAAGAAGCACTAGGCGGCCAGGTCATTCACTGCTCGGCGCCTACTTCTGCTCGGCGAACTTGGCTATCTGCGGATACTTGTTGGGCTTGTAGTCGGCATCCTGCTTGATTCTCTCACGGACAATGCTTCGCACTGCATCCGTGTAAGAGGCCTGGGTGGGAACGTCATGCGCAATAGAACCGATCACGGTGTCCGCACTGATCGAGGAACTGGAGGCACTGCCATTGACGCCACCCAGGCCGCAGTTCAGAATGGCCCGCTTCACTCCGCTGGCGATGAGGCACTCCACGTTGGCCGTCGGCTTCTCCGACTGTATAATCTTGCGGCGCTTGGCGGACATTCCCGAGATGTAGGCATCGGAGTAGGGAGGCTGCGGGCGGTTGCTCTGCTGCAGAATTGGGATGCTTTTATATGGGTTTCAACTCAAGGGCACTCTCAGGAGGACCTACCTCAGTCTGGGTCTGCAGGTCGCGTGTTATCACTGGCAGCCAGTCGTTGGGGAAACTCATGTGCCAGGGCTCGGAGCCCACAATCACGGCCGGCAAGGTGTCTGCGGGAGCACTGCTGCTACTGCTGGCAGCCACTTCAGCCATTTCCACATCTGTGTCCAGAGTTTCCAGCTGCGGTGGTTGCGGTTGCTGCTGTGGATTAAACGCCAAATGCGGGGGCGCCACAAAAGTCTGCATTTAGTGAGGCCTGACGTCCAGGAAAGGGATTGTGGGCTCTTACCTCGGTGGCATCAGTGGGAGAGACTGCTTGCGTGCTGCGCAGGACAAGGAACTGTTGGGCATCCACGGTATCCGTCTGGGCGGGAATTGTGGGGTCTATATAGATGCACAAGAACTGCAGCGCTTCGTTGCGGAAATCTGCAAGAGAGGCAAGTAAGCTTGAGTCCAGGATTCTAGCTTCCTCGTATTCGAAAACCTACTAGATCGGAGGGGAGCGCACAGCAGGCGCATCAGTTGGCGCCAGTAGAGCTCCGCATTGGCGCTGCCCAGGCACAGAAAGAGGACGCTGTAGAGACGCTTGCGGAACTGATCGCAGATCTCCTTGAGGCTCTGCTCGAACTGGACACTCGATCCCGCCGTCCCAGTCGCAGGCGCACTGCTGCATAGCTCGATGATCAGGCGCAGACTGACGCGCAGGATGTTGCACACCGAGTCCCTGGAGTTGTACTCCGGCCGCTCGTACTGCGGCAAATAGACCAGGCTCTCGCCGAACCATTCCAAGGCCCGTCCGATTGCGGCGGGGATCGTCTGCTCGTTGATGGGCACTCCGCCGGCGAAGAGGCTGTCGTTGAGGAAGTTGCGCAACTGCGAGCGCAGGTTGCTGGCATCAACGCGTGGCATGGTCGGAATCGCCTGCGATGATGGAGCAGCGGCGGTAGGGGCCACCGTAGCAGATGCCACTGATGCTGCTGCTGCTTCTGTGGCCGAGATGGCTGCCACTCCCTCGGCGGTGGTGACGGCGGCGCTGCCTGCCGGAGCTGAGTGCGCATTATTTCTCAGATTATTAAACAAAAAATTAGCGAGTTGGGTGGGGAATTGTCTGGACAGGCGGCCGGTGGCGGTCTGGATGCGCCCCCGCCGGACGGCTCCCAGGCCGCCGTTGGTGCTGCTGCCACCACCAACGAGGACCGGTCGAGCCGTCACTAGGCGATCGCGATTGATGGGTCTTCCCATGACACGCACTCTCGCGGCTCCACCCCTAAGCGTGGTGCTGCCACCACCACCACCACCACCACCACCACCACTACCACCGTGGGCGGCCTGGCTATGGGTCTGGGTCTGGGCCTGCGCCCAGGCTGCCGGCCGGAGGCTGTTCAGTTGATTGCTTGCGGGACGCTGGCGGCGCGACGACCACGTGGAGCGTACGTTGGCACTGCCGCGTTGGATGCGATCAGAGGTGACTAGATGATGACATGGATAGAATGGAAATTAATGTCAAAGATGGAGGCCGGTCGACAGTCGAATCGCATAGGAAGTGCGTCCTGCAGAAAGAGCTGCTCCTCTCAGAGGAGCTCGAAATAAGGAAAGCCTATCGATAGGAAACAGTCTGGGGTGATATACAGACGTAATATCGCTTTCTATTTCATATAATATCGAAATTTTAATTATCAATTCTATCAATGAATATTTTCCTACTAATTTTAATTTATCTATGTGTCCGTATATCAAAACGTAACTTCGGCATAACAAGTATTGTTGGTTATTTCAAAGCATTGCAATTACTAGAATATTTTAAATGAATTCTAAATTCTTGTTTTAACCATCGAAGCACGTGGTTCTGTCACTTAAATATTTGTTCAGAATTTAATAATATTTTGGGGGACATGCCGTGGGGACGTGCCAGGTCACACCCTGGGATTCGACTGGCATTCGTTTGGCCGGACCTTTCCATCTCTGTGTTTAATGAGTCTGTGTGCTGATGATGAAGGGGCGTGCGATGGGGCGTGGCCAGGGACGTGGACATGATGTGGCATTTGAGAGGCAACATTTTGTACTCACCAGGACGAGGTCCAGCGGCGGTTGTGGGCGAGACGATGGCGGCTCCGCTGGCTGGTGCCGTGGTGTTGCTGCGGTTGTTGTTCGTGATGCCGCTGGCATTGGTATTGTGGTGCAGATGCTCCGGCTCCCTGATGTGGTGACTGTTGCAGGGCAGGAAGCGGTCAAAGGCCGTGTGCGTAGGCGCTATGCGTCCGCCCCAGTTGTTGTTGCCTCCGATCTGAATCTGGGGCCGCGATGTCGAGCGAGTCTGGGTCGAAGTGGTGGGCAAGGTGTTGGCCCTCTGTTCTCCGCTTCGAGTTCCATTCGAAGTGGAGGCAGCTGTCGGGGACTCGGCATTGCTGGCAGCGGGGGAACTTTCATTAGAGGCTTCCGCGGCGGGAGCGGGAGCTGATGCAGCAGCAGCTACCGGTCCGGGGGCTGAGCCAGCGGGAGCCGGACGCACTGCAGCGGTCATCACATGAACGGGCAAGTTGATCGACATGATGTTGGGCGAGTTGAACTCGACATGAACATCGTTTGCCCCGTTGTTGGCTGTGTTGACCACGGACTGAATAAGTCGTGCCATCTCCATCTGGGGATCTGCAAGACAATCAAAGGGAGTTAGAAACGCATCTCCAAAGGAATCTCCAGCAGGGATTAATCTGGTTAGGGGCCGGTCTCAAGAAACAAACAACGGTGTGAGTGGAACCAAAACAAGAGATGCAGTGAATGAGCTAGTGAATCGGGGTTAGTCCGGCGTGACTGACATGAAAGCTGGCTTCGAACCGAACAACCAAAACGTACTGGGCGGTGGCAGGATCACTGGCACATAGACACGCAGCCTGGGAGCTGCCCTGGGGGGCTCTGGGACAGATGTCTGATCTTGATCTTGGTGATCGTGCTCTAGAAAATCATTAAGATATACAATGGTTGATACAGAAAGTTTCATTGCTTTAAGATAGGTTTGTGTAGGGGAAATTTCTTCATTAACTGCTTTCAAATACTGTCTTATAGCTATGAAACGCACTGTATCAAGACTGGTATAGGGGTTAAAGAGTTGAAGAAACTTCTTACCCATTTCCAGGCGTTGGCCCTGAGTAGCGGAGGAGCCCATTGAATTGGGTGCCACCATGGGCTCATCGACAGGATCCTCCACGCGTTCGCTTTCCGAACCAAGAGCGGCTGCAGCCGCTGCATTGGCAGCACTAGCTGCTGCTGTGTTAGCAGCTCCGGCGGCGTTGGCAGCCCGAACGGCCAACTCGGCCGCGGCTCCGGCAGCCCGACTGGCGATCTCAACCATGGCAGCGGCATGGGCTGCCTGCACATTTGGTGCCGGCTCCGCGGCAGCGTCAGCGGGTGCGGGAGCGGCAGTCGGAGTGGCCGCCGCCGTGGCGGGTGCGGGAGCGGCAGTCGGAGTGGCCGCCGCCGTGGCGGGAGTTTGAGTTCCAGGTGCAGCAGCACCATTGTCTCCAGAACGGAATCCCATCTCGTTGAGCAGGCCCGGTGGAGGAGCCAAAAAGTTGGGCGTAAATATGTTATTGGAGCGGATATAGCCGCTCTGCTCAACGAGAATCGGTCGGCAGGTGAGCACTCGCGGTCCTGGCTGCGATAAATCAAGCATTAAATCGGAGATGGCATGCTGGGCATGCGATAGGTAGTGGAAAGCCTCAGAGACTCGGTCAAAGATGCGCTGGGCATCCTCACGTCCAGCAGTGTCCTGGGGAAAAAATATATATGCGGTTATAGTGTACGGATTTTCCTATGCACTCATTATGGGTTACTCACATTCTCCTCGAAGGTAGGATCGTTCTGGAGGATCTCGTAGTACCTATCAACAAAGGGCGCCAGTCGAGTCTGCACTCTGCGATAATGCAGAATGACCTGGGCCAGGACTTGGGGCCGGGTGCGACGACGTGGACCCGCGTTATTGGCTCCCTCGGCGCCCGCCTGAGCAGTGGCTGCATCGCCAGCAGAGGCGGAGGTGCTGGGTGCCGCAGAAGTGGCAGCAGCCGCAGTCGCAGCCGGTTGACCACCAACTGCTCCCTCCACCTCCGGGTCCGGAGTAGGTGTTGCCGAACGATCAGAAGCCCCATCGGCGCCCTCATCGTCCGTTTCAATCACATCCTCAATGATGACAGTGGCCGCTGTTGTCTCACCGCTGGCATCGCTGGGGGTACCCGCCGCAGCACCCTCGCTGCCGGCAGCCTCTCCAGCCCGCTCCTGACTGGTCTCACCGCTTTCGTTGGTGTAAACGGTGGGCAGCTGCACCACCGTGTAGTTGCGGGCTCCAGTACGCGATAGAGCAGCGGTCACTGCGTCCTGAACCATGCCGATAATGTTGTTGTTGCGAGGCAGATCCGTGGAAGAGACGCCCACCTCAACGACCGTTGATTCCATGGACCAGCGACCGCGTTGCAGAATGTCCAGTGACTGGTTATTCAATCCCACAGCAGGATTTTCCAGATATGCGGCTATGTTGCCAGCGCAATCGATCATGTGCATGGCCACAGTGATGCGGTTGATGCAAAAGGACGAGGAGTTGGGATAGCGAGTGGGCGGAGTGCGGGTCTGCAAGGATTAAGTCGGTTTAAAAGCAATTTCTTAGGCGAATGTGTTGTAAATACGCACCCCGGCCACGGGGCCATTGTTCACTGGTATGGCCATGGTGCCCACCAGCATGCCATCAAGGGCGCGGAAGTAGGGCGATGTGCGCATTCCCGGCGGCGGACGTGCCACATTCCGGAAGGTGCGCATTGGCTCATCATTGTTCCGGGCGTTGGTTCCGCGATGCGAGAACGGCGGGCGCTCCGCCATGTGCAGCACCTTGCCGTCAACATCTGTAGATGCGGAAAGTTGTGTGTTTCATAAGTGTGTGCAATCTAAGTAGGCCCAGGACGCATGACTCACCATATTCCTTCACCTGCTTCGCGTCGTCGAGCACGCGGCCCTGGTAAATGATGCGCTGGTTCTCCGCCGCTATGTTGGTCTTCTCCGCTATTTGGTCCTTGAACTGACGGATTGTGATCTGGAGCGGGCCGGGCGGGACGCACAGAGATATATGCATATGTAGAAGCCTCTAGATCTCTGGCCACAACCTCAAAAAAAAACTTACCTCATTGTCGATGCTGAATTCGTGGGTGCGCGCATCTAAGGTCTTCACCTTAAGATTTATTTGCATTTTCGCTGCCGTTCGCTGTTCGCTGGAAAGTCTCTTGAATTCTCACTTTTTCGCTGGGAAATCTGTCGTCCGCTTGGCAAGGGGGAAGGGGGAGCAAGGGGAAGAAATCCGTTTCGGTGTCGGTGTCGCTGTCACCGTCTCTCTCGCTCGCACTCACTAGCGGTCGCTCGCCTTTGGCTTTTCCGGACACGTTTTCACGCAAGCTCACGCTACTGGATCTTCGTTTGGCGCGAATGAAGCTTGCTCTCGGCTCAAAGTTGGTATATAGAGCGGATATTTGTTAAAACCGTAACGATTTTACAATTTGACAACAGCGGCAGAATATTTCACTGGAATTTACGAGGTGTGCAGTGCTGCCAATTTGGATATTTTCCCGTCAAAACTGGCTTTTTTTGAAGGCTAACCGCGGGAAAAAATTTGTGAATTGCGGGAATTGTGAACAGCGGGAATTCTGGTTTTTGTCGATAGTTCGATACTTTTCCCAGAGAGAATCCTGTTAGGTTACGCTCACCCCATGTTAAGTTACGCTCTCTCTCTCCGATCTGTTAATTTCTACATGAGAATTCGACCCCAAACATGAGAATTCGACCCCAAAACATCTGTAATCGTGTAGAACCGTTCTGTAGCTGTGTCAAAAGCAAACCGCAGTCTGTAAAAGCGTAACAGTAAAATGTTAACAGGGCGAACTGCTTATTGGAAGTATCCTAAGGAATAATATTTATAATCAGCAGGATCTACGATTTCCCATTAAACCACTTGCGAGGTTTCCCAAAATCCAGATGATTAATCTTCCAATTTATGTTTAAGTTTATGTAGTAATTTGTCTGCGTCTTTGCGGGACTGCAATTATAGATATTCTATATTGCTTACATTCACACTGCCCGTGTTTGTGATTAGTTATTTAGCATAAATTATTAAGAAACCCTTGTGTTCCTTTACGAGTAATATTTGAACCTAAAAATAGAATATGAATGGTTAAATGGAACTTTACAAAGGTCAACTTATATATATATACGTGTATATATATATATATTAAAAATTATATATATCAAAAATAAATAAACAAAAATAATATCAAAAATTAACTTAATAAATTGTTATATATGTTGACATATTTTTGCTTATTTATACATTTTTTTAAAGCTTTTTATTGGATTTTTAAATACTTTTTTTAGGTTTTTTCTTTATTCTTTCCGTCAAAAACAGCTTTTTTTTGTTAATCAAAAGTTGGCAGCACTGGAGGTGGGACGTTAGATCCGCGCCAGTGTGGTCAGCTCAAAGTCGAGCGGAAATCGCGATGTGTACGGAGGGGTCACACTGTTCGTTTAATCTCTCCATATTCTGTGCATTATGTACACACTGGTTGTATCCTAGACTAAAACCAAGAAACAATCACTTTTGGCGGGCTGTTTGAATTTTCATATATAGAAACCATTCTTTGTAGATATTTTATATATACACTCTGTTGCCCACCTTGAATTAACTAAAATGTGGAATCTCCTTGGGGAATATCCTTGACTCACCCCACTAGACCAAGATGAGCTCGATAAAAACGTTTAAAGAACTGCACATGTGTGTTACAAGCTGCCGCCCTTAATCTAACCCTCCCCAGTCCAGGACTAACCCCCATCACCTGCTGCCTTTGACTGCATCCTGTGGGAATTTTTTCGGCACTGCACATGAAAAGCGGCGTTTGAATAATAAAGAAAGGAAAAGAAAGCAGTGCCATGGCAAGGGGAAAGTCAGTCAAGACGCAAAGGTGTGTGTGTGGGGCAACCAACTTTTCGCTTTGAATATTTAAGTGGCGACGCCGTGGCATCGGAATAACCAGAAGGCCGGGAGAACGCCAACCGCAGCTAACACAATTTTTCGCATACCCCCTTGCCAGCCGTCTTGCCTTGAATTGTGTGGAAATTTGATTTAATGTCTGCGATTGTGAGCCACGGAGCTCAAAAGTGATTGCGACGAGCCCTTATTTTCCGCAATGAAAAGATGGGTCGGAAACGGCCACTGGCAGCTTGTGGAGTATAATATGGAAATTGGGGGATTTTTTTAAAGGGTTCTTTAGGTATCAATGTCAGGAACTTTGTCTATTTTTTGGGGAATTGTTTGGCGTAATGAGTCCTGGATTTTGCTTATATTTAAAAAGAATAAAAAACGCTTTTCTCATTAATTTTTATAGATTAATTAAATTGGAAGTAACTACTTTTACATAATTATCTTTATCTCGTAAGAAAGTATCCCCGATTTAATTTTAGATAGTTTTAAAGCAATTTAAAATTTATTCCTGTTAATTTTTTTTTGTTATTATCTTACAATTGTGTTAATTGTGCTGGAAATTTTAAGGAATTTATTTAAAATTAATTAGGTCTCCAAGTCCGTCGTAATCTCTTAATTAATCAGAAACAGAAAGGAATTAAATAATTATGTATATTTCTTAATAGGAAATTTCCCTAGAAAAATATGGGTTAGGCTTGTGTTCGGAAATATAAATAATAATTATAACATTTTTCACAGACTCCGCGTGGGCCAAGTGCAAGTTTCACAATTTACAAATTGCTTTTAAATGGGCTGTGAAAAAGTTTTAATGAGTTTTCCACGCAGCAGCCCTACATCTAAGCACTGGGCCAAGCCACCCCCGCTTGTCAACGATTTCTGTTTATGCATTTTCATTTTCATTATCATTTTACTCTGTGTTCTTTTTGTATATATTTTATATATATATTTTTTTTAGCCAGCAGCACTGCCCTCTCGTTTTCCGCTTTCCATTTGTTATTAAGCGAGTATTTTCCGTTACTTTTCATTTCTTTTCTCGCCATTTGTGTTGCTGCCAAAGTTTTCCCTGGGCAGTGTCACAGTGGGCGGTGGCCGGTGGCCGGTGGGCGTGGCATTACATTGAAAATACTTCGAGGGGCGAGAGTCGCTTAATGAAATTATATCAATCGGGCAGATCAGCCACCCCCGAAGAAGGTTAGTGTGCCTGGCAGCTGGAAAATGACATTTGCTTTTTCCAATTGTTCATATTTTCATTAAGCGGCATTTGAATGTTTCGCTTCCCGGAATGTAACCTGCAATTGCTTTCGCTCCGAATGGGATTCCCACCCCGCTCTGGCGCACTGCACGATTCCGTTTCTAATTTCGGTCTGGTCAAGACCAGGGCCCAGGAGCAGGTCTCACGTCAAATTAAATCAAGCTGTAATATAAAGAAAATTGAAGCCAAGTCCCCTTTGTACCATAAAGCACCGAAAGCGAAGGAGCTCGGCCATTCATTGGAGTGGAGGATGTAGGATGTAGGAAAGGAGGAATGGAGTCCTTGCAGTGGCAGGAGGTTGAGGATGTGAGGGGGCTGTGGGTTGAAATGGGCAGCTGATTGGCAATGTAACACCAAGGAACCTTTGGTTGCTTAGAGGAATTTAACCCGTATACTCATGATGTTGTTTCTTAACTTAAAATCCAGGGAATTGGTTAATTTATCTAATAAAGCTACTAAATAATAATACATCTTATAGAGAAGTTTGAAATAAAAATTTTAGACAGAAATGGTTTGGATGCTATAGCATTAGGTAGTCCACAAATTTACAAGGGTATATATATTTATTATAAATTATAGAAACTATTTATAATAAAAGAAACCATTGGAAGTAAATGGGAATATATTTTTCTTCTCAATAAAATATATTAAAAATATGCAATACAAATTTTAAGGTATCAAATTCAGTTTTAACTTGTATCTTGAGGTCTCTGCACTAAAATCTCACATACTGAACCATAATTTTCTCAAATAAAGTTCCACTTTGTCTCTAAATCAGTCCTCAAACCACGACCATGATTAAATCATTGCCCTCTGGCATGATTAAATGAACCAATGTACATAGGAAACAAAAGGAAAACAACAGCCAGTTGTAATTGCCAGTAAATAATTTCGACCTGCCAAATGGCAACTGCACTGGCCTCATAAATACAACCGCCAACTAACCGTACCAATTTATAGTCAACACTTAATCTAAGCTGTCAATGTGGATGCAACAGCAGTTAGTAGTGGCAAACTACTAGTATCGTAATTGGCGGGGATTACGACAAAACGTAAAAGTGCAGAACGCGGCACGTGAATGCGGAAGTTGTGCTCGGAATTGGCCAAAAGCGAAGAAGTCGTAAAGTTTTAGTTGCATTCTGCCGTCTTCGCCTTCGAATTGGACGCTTAATTTATGTTTCAATTCCAATTAGCCAACGAGGCGCGGGCTTTTATGCTACTTTTCTTTCTTTTCCCTGTCAAGTGCACGGAGAATAAATATTGGCATTAAAATTAAGAATTTCTAAGGTATAAATCAAAGCTTTAACTTAAATCTTTCTAAATATTTTGCTAACCAGATAATAGAAGGTTTGCTGTGGTTATTTTTTATGATCTTTCATGTACATAATGAAACTTTGAAAAGTTACATTAAGACGTTGAGGTTTGGCAGCAAAATATTTATTATAACCTAAAGTACCTTGAAATTGTATATATATAAAATATATTTATAAATTAACTCGCTGTATTTGGTCGCCGTGTACTTTGGTAATTGACTTTCGGCCTGGCCCTGACGCGTCATTTGTAATTGTATATTGGCACGAGGGAAGCAGGGCCAAGAGGCGGGCAACGAGCTTAAGCAGCGTTTATTAGCCATGGCCAAATGCAGCTAATTGAAGTTCAAATTGCGTTGGCGCACGAGCTGAAGCGGCAGGAAACCGTTGAAATGTAAGCACTCACATGTGAGTCCTGTCGGTTCAATAAAACGTTAACTTGAGTCAGACGACAAAGCAGACGTAAACGAAGACGAATCCACTTAAGGGCCAAAAATAAAGAAAGCAAAAATGTAGAAGCAAAAGTAAGGCGAAAGCCAATTCAACACTCAAACACAATCAGCAAAGAAAAGCAGAGCCGAGAGCCGGGGAAATGGGAAATAAAATCAAGCATAAATGCAATAATACAATTTATGTGCCAAATTTCATAAGGACCATAATGGACACACACACACTCACAGACCCAGACTCGTTCTCTGATCCTTAATCCCCACAATAAAGATACGTATCGAGTGGAACCAACAAAGGTGACTTTCTCAACTTCTCGGCCCCGCAATCGATGTAATCGTAATCACATTCGGCACCAATGTCGATGCTATTCGCTATCCGTGAATGTGTGTGTCACTTTTCCTTCACAGGACCTTCACAGGCAACAATGTGCCCAACACTTGCCAACCGGATGTCCGGTTGGTTCATCCATCCATCTCTCTCTGCCCTGTCTCTGTCTCGTTTGGCAAGTTAACAACATTTGCTTGACGTTTGCCAATTGCATTATGACTCAATTGCGAGCTGAACGATTTTATGGACGAGCAGCAGAACCAAAGAGAGGCATTCGCATCAATAAAGCAACTTCAGCTCCAGCTTCAAGTCCAGTGTCGGTCTATTGAGAAAGAAACGGAAACGGAAATGAGGAATTTTAGAGGAAAACTAGCCATTCAGATCGATCAAAGAATCATCTGAAGGTATGTTCTAGGTTACACTCTTAAATAGGTTGTAAAATTTGTTCAATTTATAGCATGGGTTTCATAAAATATGAGAGCAGTTATTAGAGTTAATAAATTATGCTTAGGACCTTCTTATCCCTTAAAATTGTCATTAAATGGTTGAAAAGCTTAAGTTAATTACAAATAATCTTGCACGTGATATATGTTTTGATCGCGTAATTGAAGCGTCGAAGATATGCCTCAAATAGGTTTCAATTGGGAACTATTTATTCTCAAATGTGAAATATAAGGAGGTTTTATTTATAACATAATACTATAATTATTCTATTCTAATAATTATATTAAATGCACATACAAGTTTAATATTACAAATGGTTTTATTAAACCATTGCTCGCTAATAATCATGATATATTCCCCGATTTTAAACTCCAAAAACATTGCTGACAGTGCTGTTGATGGCTCTTGATGCTTCATTGTCATCACCGTTGATGCATGAAGATGCATGAAGTCCCCACACTCACTTGAATACATTCACTCGGCTGAGAAACACTCAAATCGAAAGGCTTGAGCGGTAGACGGAGGAGCGAATGCATTAACAATTTGGCAGCGCTGTTAATGCATCTCCGATGGGCCATAAATTGCGCTGGCCGTAATATGTTCGGGCCACTTGATGGCACTTCAGCGGTGGCCTGTAAGTTGCCATCATCGTCTGAGCCACATCCGTGGAATGTGGAGCAAGTGCGGCAAGTGCAGAGACCTCAGCTGGGGTAACATAGTCAGCCCAGGCTACATGGGGTTATGCAATGAATAGGCCGGGTCTTGGGCACTTTTAAGTGGGTCGACGACACGCCCTTCTCCAGACCCGATACGATCCGATCCGATCCGATCCGACTGGCTGTCACTTGGAGCCGGGCAATTGTAAATTGATTTGCCACGATCGCGGGTTAGAGAAATGGATTTCTGAAAGTCACGCAAAGCCAGCCAAAAGCCGAAAACTGAAACACGTTTGCGGAGTGCGCGGTTTGCGACCGATTATGAGTAATTGGCATTGCGGTGGTCTTCTATATATGGCCCGCCATCTGAGTCAGCCAGCACAGTTGCTCCACTTGCCTCACTCAGTACCGACCTCGACATGGCCCACTTCCAGATCCTAGGCGTTGCCTCCACTTTGCTGCTCCTGCTGGCCCCCACCTGGGCGGGAATCATCGCTCCGGCGGGTATTAGCTATGGCTACACTGGCGATGAGCACGCGGTGGCCCACACCCAGTCGAATGTGGTGCGCAGCTTCGATGGCACCGTCTCCAACTACGCCAAGTCCGTGGCCACGCCCTTCTCCCAGGTGCACAAGCAGGACACGAGGATCAGCAACAACGTCTACCAGCCGGCGGTGGCCAAGACCATCAGCTATGCCCCGGCTCCCGTTCCAGTTTCGATTCCAGCTCCTGTCTACACCCAGCACGCCCAGCCGGAGCCATCCCATCTGTTCACTCAGGCAGCTCCGGCTTACCACCACCAGGCAGCTCCTGTCCAGACTCCGGTGACTTATCACCAGCCCGCTCAGGTTCAGACCTACCACCAGCCCGCTCATGTCCCGGCTCCGGCGGTTTACCATCAAACTGCCCACGTGGAGAGCCCCTCTGTGTATCATCAACCCGCCCATCTCAGCCACCAGCCCGCTGTCATCCACTATTCCCCCGCGGAGACCGTGTCCCATATGAGCTTCGATGGCTTTGGCACACATTACGGTTTCTAAAGGGTCTTAGTTCTTAATTGTTAACTATGTTATGTGTTTAAAATATATGAAGAAAGTTGCATAAATCAACCGACTTAAAGATTAGTAAAATTAACTGATTTAAAGATCAAAATGCCAAATATGAAAGGAAAATAACTTGGGGAAGCCAAGGTTTATAGATCCTTGAAGTTTGCAATAGAATTAGGAGTTGGGATCGAATCTAAAATCAATCATAACTAAGCTTAAAATATTCATATTCAGAGTTACAAGCTTTGGACTACAATTTTAATACCCTGCAAGGGTGTAACTAAGGAATAGGAAAAGCTAAGGGAAAGGATACATTCCGAACCAATAACACATCATCCTAGATTACGAATTCTCACGCCATCATTAGACCCATTATGCGAAACATTACCCGGGCTGAAGTACTTGCACATAATTCAAGTTATCCCATCGCAAATCGTGTCCTTTCTCGAGTGCTTGGCCAGAGCCTTCAATCCTTTGGGTCCTTGTAATGCCTGCGGTTCACTCGCCGCTTATCACCCACGTTCGCAGGCAGCGTAAACAAATCATAAAAATCCACAGAAAGTGCACACTACAAATAGCCAGAAGCAGGACATTAGCTGTGGTCCTTGCTCCGGTCCGTGATCCCAGGATTTCCTGAGAAGGGAGAAAGGGATGCGGAGGGGTTACGTGATTTGTGCAGCGCAAACTTAAAAATCGGACATGAGAGCTACGTGCCTCGCATGGCAATCCGAAGGAGCCAAGGAGCCAGGGAGCTGGACATGGGCAAGGATGCCGTCGCCATCAACTGGCGTGGCTTATGAGCTAATAAGATTTTCCCCATCCGCATCCTCGTAAATTATGCACATTGACAACTGCGTTCAAGTGGCGAAATCGGAAAATTGAAATCAAATTTTTGCAGCCTCATTAATTTTTGAGAAGCGAAAAAAAAGCTCTCAATCGGCCGGAGTCAATAATCAATTTGTGTACGGGTCCTTTTTTCTCTCTCAGCTCTCGAAATGATAGCTTCATTAGCTGGTCATCAGAGTAATGGCCAAAATGATTACCAGAATAGGACCAGCAGCAAACTTTTCTCCGAAGGAAAATGGACAAAGTGAGCAAGGGGCCACAATTTGCAAAATGAAGCCATAAACTCCGCATAAATGCAAAAGTCTGGCATCCTGGAGGTAGGGGTCCTTGCTCCAGCTCATCCTTTTTTTCGGGAAACCTCTTCTGTCCGCCACTTGAGCGCTGAAAGGCGCAATGATAAAATATTTTCCCAGCCAAGGCAAGTAAATTTGTTGGCTAAAAAGTTGAAACAGCTAACAAAAAGCGAGAGCGAGTGAGACGAAGAAAGGCCGAGCCGTCAGTTGTTGTTTTTATTTAGCTGTTGCGGCTAAAGTTTACTCCCTCCGCGGCTCCTGATCCCCGGCATCCATCCTGGCAGGACATCGTCCACAGGCAAGTTGGCTAAATAAAAATGCAAAATTGCCCAGTAAGACGTATTTATCAACATAATTACATTTTTTTAATGGCCTTTTAAACCGCAAAATGGCAAAGCCACAGAGCAAGATAAAGTCCTAGTGCAGGAATGCAAGAAATGGTGAAAACTTGTTTATGGTAACATTCAACGTTCTTTACTTTTTCCTTGGTCGAGGAAAATATAAACTCAATGCGAGAGGCCTTAACATTACATTTTAAATAGTGAAGGTCATTTTTCTGCTCTTAATTATAATTAATATATTATTAAGCAAGAATATTATTGAACAAAGATTTATATTTCTAGTATTAATCAAAGCATTCTTGAGTCACTGAAACAAAATATTGGACATTGTATAATATAATGCCAACTTGATTGATAAATACAATGAAGTAGAAGATATGATTGACTCAGCTATTGATACTGATCAATAACATATATGATTTATATGGTCGGAAAAGACTCCTTCATTGCGTTGCAAGTTTATGACTTAAATTATAATACGTCAAGTTTCAACAATCATATGTAATATGATTTAAACAATAAATGCAAAAAGAATGAAACAAAATGTCACATTTGACACATCGTAATGAAAATTAAATATAAAATTAACTACAGTATATATTTGAATAAAATAAAAACACAATTAATGTAGTATGTACAAACAAATATTGAATGCACAATATTTTATTCGACATCAAATTCCCATATATACATAGATACTGAAAAGTACATGCAGTACCTACTATATATAGTAAATTATACCAAATCACGCAAGCAGAGAGGCTTTGGATTAAGAGAAATAGTTATTCAAAGAGAACTCTCGTATTATTGTTTTTGTCTCCTTATAATCAAACAATTTGATTGAATTTCGAAATAAATATTTCAACGTCACAGTCATTTACCATACAGATTACTTATGTTGTCTACACGAACACGGTCGTCTTTAATTAGAATTTAAATTCTTGGAATTTTGCTGGGTGCTTTAACAGAATCCCACTGAGGCAAGGAATGACATTTTTTATTATTATTTATTTTCAGAATTTTTATTTAATTTAATTTCGTAATGACTGGTTCCTAATAATTACTTGTTTACTTGTAAGACAGTAATTTTTAATTGAACTTGACAGGAAGCTAAAAAAGCAATATCTACAATATAATAATGATAAAAAAAATCGGAATAATTCAAGCAGCATGAGATAAAATATTTAATTATTTATATGTATATATAAATATATTGTGAAGTGCCTGTGTTCTTTGTCAATCAATTAGGTGTGTGTGCCATTGGCTCACAATCTTATTCTGAATAGCTAGTGTAGCGTGACGAGGGTATCTACCGCTTCTAACCCACGGGAGAAGTTCCGCGAAACAGCGGAATCTCCCGATGTTATATATACACGTTGTTCGGTTGGCTGATGTCAGTGCTCTGACAGTTGGCTCTCCGGCGAGATGTGGAAAGCTCTGTACGCAATCATCTGGCTCGTGGCGATAGCGGCTCCCCTGGCTGAGGTCGGAGCGAAGAGCTCCCGCCGGCAGGTTCGCCTTCGGACGCCGCCCCAGCTGGTGCTGGATGAATACCTGAGCTACGAGGACATGATGGAGTACCTGGACCGACTGGCACTGGTCTACCGTGATCGCCTGAAGCTGCAGGACGCGGGTCGATCCTATGAGGGACGTGAACTGAGAGTCGCCAAGATAACCAACGGAATCGAACGGTCGGACAAGAAGGTGATCTTCATGGACGCCGCTCTCCATGCTCGGGAATGGATGACCCCCATCACCGCCCTCTACGTCATCCATCAGCTGGTGGTGGAGTCCAGGGAGAATGCTTATCTGCTGGCGAACACGGACTGGGTGATACTGCCGCTGGCCAATCCGGATGGCTACGAGTACTCCCGGAACAAGAACTCTTGGTGGCGCAACACGAGGAAGCCCAACGTGAACAACTGCTATGGCACAAATCTAAACAGGAATTTCGATCTGGGCTGGGGAGGAGGATTTCCGGAACTAAAGGATCCCTGCGACGAGAACTTTGCGGGCACGGAGCCCTTCTCCGAGGCAGAGGCGCGTACGGTGCGCGACATAATGCATTCGCTGGTGGACAATAAGCTCGGATTCATGTATCTCTCCCTGCACACGGCCAACCGATCGATCTTCTATCCCTGGGTCAATGAGCCGTAAGTTGTGATGTCAGCTATTGAAATTCAAAGTATTACAGAATTTAAATTACGTTTTCAACAAAATAATCAAGCTCCCAACCAGATAAGAGTATATTGATGTGGACAAAATTAAAGTGAAATATTAAAACAATACATCAGTGATAAGAGCCATCCGAGGCCAAAAAGCAGAAGCTGAGCCTGGACCACAGATATGATTCAAAGAATATACTAAATGTAATTTCATTGTTGTTCCATTCAGCTCCCCGATCCACAATAACCACGAGCACGAGGAGATTGCTCAGTATGCCGCCGCGAGCATACGCTCGAGCACAGGGACGATCATCAAGCCCAATCAGGGATTCAAGTACGGTGGAAGGATTGGCGGCACCAGCGTGGACTATGCCTTCAGTGTGGGCTTCCCGCTCTCCTTTGTATTCGAGATGTCAGGCATGGGCCCGGACGGGGTGGAGTACAAGTTCTTTCCACCGGCCCAGTACATTCGCTACCTGGTTCACGAATCCTGGGTGGGCATCCGGGCGCTGACCGAGAAGGCCATTGAGAAGTATCCGTCGTATAGACCGATATTTGTACCTCAGCAGCACAATCATCTCACAAATGCGGCTCCATCGCATTGGAACTACTTGAACTATATTATGGGGTCCATCACATCGATTATCGGATATTCATTAAGTCATTTACCTTAAATTAATGTTTTTAAGAAATTTATAATGCAAAACAATTTAGTATAAGCAAAGTGTTAAGGCCTATGAACGGATACTACACTAAAAATAATGTAATATCAATGAAAAACAAACAGGAAACCATTCCTGATCGCATTTGTTATAAACCAATGTTTAAGAGATTTCTCCCTCATTTTATATACTGCAGATTGAGATATACTTTAAATTACATTGTAGTGCAGTTTAAAGTGTATACAATTTAGATGTTTTATAATATCAGTTGTTCTAAATACAACTGAAACTGCCTGATGTTTGTTACAACATCAAAAGTAACTTTATAAATCTGCTTAAATTGATTGCTCTCTCTCTCTTAAAATAAGAGAAGTCTTTAAAATATTTTAATATCCATCTCCTCCTCACCATCATCATCACCATTCGCCTTCACTCTCCCTCAATCTGCATTACGCATACGCCCCGTTGTCCGTTGCACAGACTATCAACGTGACTTGCCTGCCTCGTGGCAGCGGAAAAGGTCTGGGGGTTTCGTGGAGACTCAAAAGGGGGAACCGGCATATCACTCGCCGCGTCCGATACATTTCACATGCTGCAATTAATGCAACAAATTGCATTTTTAATATGCAAAATTAATGTGGAAAATCTTTCTGTGCGAGCCAGCAGCAGACGCTGAAACGAGACTCGCACGAGATACTACGTATCCGAGCATTTTATTTATAGCAGTCATTGTGAAAATTGAAAATCCACATTCGGTCTACAATTAAAAACACTTTTCGCCGGCGCACATATCGCACGAATGTATACTCCAGTGGATACTGCATATATATTTAAAATAATAAAATGCCATTACAAAGTCAAAGTTGCCGGGCCCAGGAAGTCGCTGTTAATTAGTTTTTCGAAGGCAGCTGACTGACTGAGTCCAGGTCCAGCCATCTAGCCATCCATCTAGCCATCCATTCAGCCCCCGGTCGGTGGTGTTGGGTCAAATGTTTTAATTTCCGCACGAATGTCTCTGGCGGAAATTACTTGAAAAAAAGAGAAGAAGTCCACGACCCGAGGGACAGTGCCAAGGGACCCCGCTCTGGGCTGAGAATAATTAGCAGAAGAGCATTTTAAGCTAACAGACTGCTTAAACTGCCAGATTAGCGCAATTATCGCCATGCACGCCGAGTTACATTTGAGTCCGATTTCGAATCGCACTCCGATTAGATACACGATCGCCTGAGTCGCTCGCCGTGCTCGAACGGATCGGCTTGGCCGGTTCTGTCCGGCGATTCAGATTCAGAGTGCGAAATGCTGCTGCTTCTGCTGGTCGTGCTGTTGCTCTCCGCCGGCTGGGTCGTCCATCTCAGCCAGGCGGAGCGCCGCCGGAAGGTGGCCAACCTGCCAGGACCCGTGTGTCCGCCCTTCTTCGGCGCCCTGCATCTCATGTTGCAACTGAACCCAAAGAGTGAGTTTTACAGAAAGTACTTTAATTTTAATAAAGTGAATAATATAAAAATGTGTTGAATGTAAAATTAACAGATATTGTTAAATAGTTTTTTTCTTAAATAGAAATTGCCACATAGAGTGCATAATTTCTAAAAGAAATTATTTAAGATTCATAACTAGCTTTAATTTACTGATTGATTTTGATTTTATCCAGATTTAGTTGGCATTTTTTAACGCCTATTTTTTTTAATAATATTTATTTATGCAACATAACAAGAATGCATTTAAAAGTTCCCTTCATTTAGCGAAATCATTTAGGCCAACGATTCCACTAGAATAATAATAATAATTGGAAAAGCCTTATCAATATAAAATTGAGTTCGATTAGGGACTCGATCCGCGGTCACATGCATTTAATTGCGACTTTTGTAAATGTGAGATAATCTAAATAAAGCCATGTAATCAAAGAATGAATGCAGCTGCAGCTCCAATCGATCCCATTATAGCTACAGTCTATATAAGTGATATGGAAAAAGACCTACTAACGATTAAGTAGTAGTTCCTATACTACACAAATACAATGATGTAAAACATTTTAACAATATATATTTTTCGCTCCGCTGAGTCAACTTTCAAACCAGTTGCTCTGTGCCTCTGTGTTTACGATACTGATAAGCCAGACTTTAATGCATTTTCACTTGCAACTCTTTGCAATGAGAATAAAACATCAATTTAAAGTAGAATTTACTCTTTATTTCTCTCTTTATGCAAATTACTTTTGAGTAAAACTCGTTTCATTCATATTTTATATGGCAATACAACAGCTTATTTGTAATGTATTTATTCGTCATTACATGTGACTTGTTATTTTCAAAGTTGGAATTTAATTCAATTATAATCACTATACCAGGGAGGTAGGTAAGAATTTTAGGTATTAGTCAAATGATTTATTTGTTGTTTATCTTAGAATTAGATTAGCAATATTGCCACTTAAAGGAGTAAACAACTTCCTTGATATTTTTAAAGCAATTAATCTCAAGCTAATAATACTTGTGTGCTTATTTTGGACAACAATTTAATGCAGATTAAGGTGGTATCTCTTGTACAATCGCAAAGCCATTTATGAATGACCACTGCCAATAACCGCATTGCGTGCTTATCAATGAGAGTTCCACTTACATAGAGAGAAAAATTGAGGAAATATGATTTCAAATGAACAAATGAAACTTTATTAATAATTATAATGAATCGAATTCGGTTTGATACAAGGTTTACATTAAATAAAACGAAATTAGAAATGCAAAAAATTTTAAAAATGTTTGTAAAACATTATGTTTTTTTTTATACAGAATATATGATTAATATTATATTAATATTAACTAAGTATACATATTAGAATATTCTAATATAATATTAACTCCCTTAATTGCTATCAGCCTTCCTGAAATTGGGTCGGGAGTACGTGGCCCAATATGGGCCCCTTCAGCGCGTTTGGGTCTTCAACCGCCTGCTGGTGCTGAGCGGTGATGCGGAGTTAAACGAACAGCTCCTGAGTAGCCAGGAGCACCTGGTGAAGCATCCGGTATACCGTGTCCTCGGCCAGTGGCTGGGTAACGGCCTGCTGCTTAGCGATGGCAAGACATGGCACCAGCGGCGCAAGATCATCACGCCCACGTTCCACTTCTCGATCCTGGAGCAGTTCGTGGAGGTCTTCGATCAGCAGTCGAGTATTTGCGTTGAACGCTTGGCTCCACGGGCCAACGGGGAGACCTTCGATGTCTATCGGTTTGTCTGTGCGGCAACGCTGGACATCATCGCGGAAACGGCAATGGGAACCAAGATACATGCCCAGGCCAACGAGAGCACTCCCTATGCGGAGGCCGTTAAAGAGTGAGTGATATTATATTCAATAGAATATAAAAAGTTCTTTAGTTTCAATCAAATTCTGTTCACTTTTTAATTGAATTTTAACTGCCTAAAGATTAGGACGCGTACCAAAGATAAAGCCAGAAGAACTTAAAGAACTTTAACGAAATTATTAGTCGACTTTTGTGCTTCCTTTTTTACATACAATTCATATAATTTTAAATAACAGATGCACTGCCCTGCTGAGCTGGCGCTTCATGTCCGTCTACCTGCAGGTGGAGGCGCTTTTCGCGCTGACCCATCCGCACCTGAAGTGGCGGCAGACGCAGCTCATTCGCACCATGCATGCCTTCACCATCAAGGTGATCGAGCAGCGTCGTCAGGCTCTAGAGGAGCAGCGCAGGGAGTCCGGCTCTGATGTGGTGGAGGACGACGTGGGTTCCAAACGACGGATGGCCCTGCTCGATGTCCTGCTGATGGCCACAGTGGACGGAAAGCCGCTTACCAATGATGAGATCCGCGAGGAGGTGGACACCTTTATGTTCGAGGGCCACGACACCACCACCAGTGCCATCTCCTTCTGCCTGCACGAGCTGTCGCGGCATCCGCAGGTGCAGGAGAAGATGCTAGATGAGATCCTGCGAGTGCTGGGCAACGATCGCAGCCGACCGATCACCATTCGGGATCTTGGCGAGCTTAAGTACACGGAGTGTGTCATCAAGGAGTCTCTGAGGTTGTATCCACCCGTTCCGATTGTGGGACGCAAATTGGAAAAGGACTTCCAGTACAGTAGGTATCCTGGGGAAACTATTAGGCATTTTAGACTTAAAAATTGCCATTGGACTTGAACTGTTTACAGCCAACACTGTTTACGGCGATGGAGTACTGCCAGCGGGCACGGAGTTCCTAATTGGAATCTATGCCATCCAGCGGCACCCGGATACCTACACCAATCCGGATGACTTTATTCCGGAGCGGCATGAAGACGGCCAGCGTGTGGCGCCCTTCAAGATGATTCCTTTCAGCGCCGGACCGAGGAACTGTATAGGCCAAAAGTTTGCCCAGCTGGAGATGAAGATGATGCTGGCCAAGATCGTGCGCGAGTACGAGCTCCTGCCGCGAGGCGAGCGGGTTGAGTGCGTCGTTAATATTGTCCTGCGATCGGATACCGGCTTTAAGCTGGGAATGCGCAGGCGGAACAACACATAAGCTTAAGTTTTACAGGGTTAGAAGAGGGAATTTCTGGTGAAATCATTATCTTAGGCAATAAGTTTACTAATTAAGCCTTAAATAATATAATTTTTAATGAAAACAAAAGTTCAAAACGTTTGTTTTTCTTTGGGAATACTCTTACATTTTTACACATTTTTAATTTAACATTTTAAGTAACTAATATTATACAAATCACAATATATATCACACACTGCTAACGCGGTTTCAAAGCCAACTGAAATCCATTGGATGACCCCAGGACGAGTCGCAAGTCCAAGCGGAGTTCATTGCCATAGGGTAAAAGTTCAAAGTTGGTGAGAATCGGGGCCAATAGGGTTTTCATTAGCTTAATACTAAACATCCTGGCAGGACAGCTGCGAGGACCCAGGCCAAAGCTAAGAAGCTCCGGGGGAGAGTCCAGAAAGCGATCTCCTTGGAAGTGATTCGCTTTGGGATAGCGACTGTCATTGCGTTGCAGCTCGTATAGATTAATGTAGATCTCAGCGCCAAAGGGTAGTTCTGCATCGCCCACAACACTGTGTGCTGTTAAATAATATTATTAAATAAATTCCACATAATTATCAAGCAAACTTACTGTAGGAAAAGTCGTGTTTCAACTGCCTCCCAACTATCACCTGCGGCGGATAAAGTCGCAGTGTTTCCTGGACCACAGCCTCGAGATAAGGGAGCTTTTCCAGGTTGCAAGCCTGATCCTTTATCTGAGCCTGTCTAAGCTCTTCTAAACATTTTTTTTGCACCGAAGGATTCCTGGCAATGGAGACCAGAGCAAAGCTTAGTGCTGAACTGCACAGCAAAAAGCCTAAATAATTGCAGGTGTTTAGCTCTGCACAGATTTCATCATCTGATAGTTCCTGATCTTGGTTTTTGAGGAGTATCTGCAGTAGGGACTCATGCCACTGAGGTGGCAGTGGCTTCGAATGATCCACCACCAAGCCCTCGCTGGTCTTCATCTTCAACTGCTGATCTTGGCGATATCTGTTGATCAGATCCTTGTGTTCCGCGTTCAGTTTTTTTATAAGTTTATTCTGACGCCTTCGCTTGAAAGGAGAGCTTAGCCAATAGCTAAATCGGTTGGCAGACTGCAGGCTCAAGAAGCGTTTTCTGTAGATTTCTGTCAAGCTGGAAAAGAAAACAGAAACTTTAAATGGTTTCTAAAAATGGTCTATAGAGGAATATTAAATAAGAATTTATTTTGCTTACTCTACTAGATTCTTGGCGTAATCCTCACTGGGGCTAAAGCCGCAGGTGGTCCGTACTATGAGATCCAAGATAGAGGGGTAGACAATCTTCCAGGCATTAAGCACACTCCCATCCGCCTGTTCCATCAGCTTTTGCTGCACTTGCTCCGCCTGCTGGCGGCATAGCTCCATCAGCGGATCCATGTTCTCTTTCCGAAAGAGTCCGCTGATTAGACCATGTCGCTGCTGCCACTTATCCTGCTGGCACATGAGTATGCCGTCGCCAAGCCAGTCCCGCATTAGCTCATAGCCCGTCTCTAGATGCTTCTCGCTCTCCAGGATCTGTCTGGCGAGCTCCAGATCCGCTAGGGGAAGGAAGAGTCTATGGAAGGCCCAGCAACGGCTCAGAGTTCCATATTTAGCGAGATATTCAGCGCTGCGCTTAAAGAAATCTATCGGAATTGGTTAGAAAATCACCGTTAAATTCTTCTTTATTTACTTACTTTTTGGCTTAAGAAAGAGAAGCTTGTGCATCGAGCCCAAGAGGGGCCAGGTGAAGGGTCCTTTGAGATTCCTGATCCGCGAGCGCTGACGCCGCGTCCTGAAATAGTTGAAGGCCGAGGCCAGGCAGAAGCACACGAACGTAGTGGTCAAGATCATGGTTCCAACTGAGCCAAAAATGCGCCAACTAAAGACTGTTTAATGGCTGGTCGAGGGGCACAGCTAATCTCTTGGGGGCCTTACATCTTGCAGATTCTTATCGGTGCCAAAGCCCCCAAGTTTGGCCAAAAATAAGCAAGCGATAGTCAAATCTTAAGCTAAGCTGAGATAAGTAGCCAATGTAGGATTCTTTTTACTTTTAAATGACGTATTGCTTGATATCTGTTGATCATTTATGGATTTATTGAATTATAAAGATTATTTTAAATACGTATGATAAGGCAGTAGCAAATTTTAAAGTAAACTTATCTACAAATTCTTAGGGAGTTGAATTACTAAAATATTTTTATTTTATGAATGGAAAATCTAAAAGATAAGAATATGTTGCGATATTAAGTATCCGCCACATAGGTTCCACAAAAATGTTGCTTATTGACCTGGCAACATGTTGCTAAGCAGACAAAGCTAACGCTGTGTTTTATTATGGAAGCTGTTCCAGCATTGAAAATATTTGCAATTACAACTTTCCATAATACTAAAACATAAATAATATATATGTATTTATTGCCTTATTAATTTCTTGTTAAATAGGCTTAATTTTTTTATTTTATTCTGACCCTAAAATCGCTAGATTGAAGTGTCCACATGGCAGCTACGCTCTAACAAGCCAACTTGATTGGCCAAGACGAAAATTGCCAATACCCAGCGGAGGCGGGATGGGATCCAGCAGATGTGTGCGTGCGCGCCATCTGTGAGATACACGAAGCCATCTACAAGATACAAGATACTCGTGCGATGCTTGGCTGATAAATATTTAAAGACTCACCTAACATTTATGGGGACGAGATTCGAAACTATTAAGCAAACCAATTTGGGGCAATTGTGTGGGGAGGATTCCGCCGGCGGGCATTATCCGGAATCCGTAATCCGAAATCCGGTTCCACGGAGCAGCTGTTGTCCCGGCAAGCAAACAAATCTTTTGTCTTTTACCAGAGCTGCGGTTGCCGGGGTCACCACTTCAATCTCATACCCCAGATCCACAACCATCACCATTGAGGGTTGGTCAACCCTTTCAGCAGTTGGACTGTCAAAAGTACATTTGCCTTGGTTACGCCACAGAAGTATCCCCGAAGCAAGTAATGACAATATCAGCAGGACCTTCTCCGCCTCCACCTCCGCCTCTGCCTTCAAATTTGTATATTCTTGCCTTCGGGGAGTTGAAAAGTTGGGGAGCTAAAGGGGCCGAGGAGCTGTTGAGCTGTTGGGCCAAGAGTTTGTTGTGTTCCACTCTCGTTTTGCGGCGTTGATGAAACTTTAATGACACACACAATACGCATTCAAGCCAAGCAGAACGGCCATGTGTCCAGCTTCTATCTTCATTTTCTCTCGTTTTTTTTGTTGCTGGCTACACTTGGAAAATAATTTGAAATAAATTATTAGAACCTAAATTAGGACACCAGATAATATTTATTTTCTATACTTAAATTTTACTAAGCAATAACTAAGTTTTAGAAGTGAAGATGTAGATTTTTTCCAAGTAAATACTTTGTTAAAATTTAAGTAATGTATTTTCTCTGGCCATTTTTTCTCTCGATTGTGCACTCTACTATTTTTCTGCACAATTTCATTTTAAGGCAACGGACAAAGCCGGCTAATGGTGGCTAATGAAGGCAGTTTTATTGGGGATTTTTTGGGCCGTTGAACCCAGATCCGAGCATTCGCTGTCCCCCCAGTTGGCCATATCCTGTGCCGAGTGTGCGAATGTATTTATGAGGTATTCATGCATTCATACGTCAATGTCACGGACAACTCCAAGGACTCTCTGGCTCGCAGTTGGGTGCAATGGCCAACACCAGACATATCCACTACCAACTCGCGTATGCAAATGAACAAAAAAATTTGATGACATCCTCGCCGTTGACAATGAAAACTAAGCAGAGTATAAAGCCAGGAGTCCGAGGGGGAGCTACGCAAAAACGGAAAACATCATAGGCAAAAAATTGGAGTAGGACAAACGGCGGCAGGATACGAATCCTTTTACAGGCCTGCCGAATATGCGCTCCTGCGAAAAAGTTAAAACAAAGACATCGCAACAATTTACATTCCCATTGTTTGCCTCGGTTGCAGATACAAGTTTTGCGAAAAAAAAGCCGCAGATAGTTAGATACAGACACATGCATGGTACAGTACGTTTCAGGAATGGAAAAGCAGTTGAATTATAGGATCGAATCGGAAACTCGATCATAACTAATGTTACAATAGTTATTATTATTATTACTGGTTTTCATTTATAAGTATAAAATATTTGGTTAAGTTTATAGATAAAAAATATCCCTTATTCATATCGAAACGCACTGTACATTTTCCTATAAATTGCAAATGCTGTCGGTCAGCCGCCAAGTTAGAGCAAGAAGCGAGCCACAAATACTAGGAAAGCAAGGACAACAGGAGCAAAGGATATGTGCTGTAAGAACTAAAAGGACTGAGGACAGAAAAAAAAATGGAATGCGGCAAGGAAAAAAAAGTTAGGCCACAAGGAAATAGGAAACAGAATATTTGTAAAGTAAAAAATATTTAGTGACAGAGAGCATAAACATTAAAAGGAAATTACTAAGGAGTTTTCCCCATATCCTTGTCTGAAATTTATTTATATATCAATCTATAATGTAGGGTACTCTTAAAGGCATCTAAGCTTGACTATTTCTCGCCATTGTGAATGGCGGCATTGTTGTTGTTTTTTCCTGCTGTCGTTGGCAACCGGAAGCATTTTGCATGAATTGCCCATAAAAGTGATATGCACATCAAGATTGTCCGATGTGAGTGTTGTGATAAGCGCGAAAATTTGCTTACTAGCTGGGAAAACTTTAAGGTGGAGCATTCCTCACTCCGCCCTCGCGGGTCTGCTAATCAAGACGAACGGCATTTGGCTAGACATTTATAATTTGGATACTGCAGCTAAAAGGTTGCCATCAGTCTCAGGCACGCCCGCCGCCCATTAACCAGCGGTTAACCACCCCTTAGCCACAAGTAGCTAACCACCACCCCCTAACCAGCAACCCATTAACCGTCACCCATTAGGCATCACCCATTATGAGCTTGGGATTGAGAGGAACTATGGCATCACGGCGAGAAATAATTATGATGAGCATGTGACATTTATTTTAAAGTTAATGGGAATATGTCCATGATTCTTTCCCAACTCACTTCCCGACTTTTCCAGCTTTTCTCTCCGTGTAAAGCCCACACACACTCGCATATTAATAGCCCCATATTCCTTTTTCTGGGTCCCCAGTCCCGCTGCCATATCCCAGATGTCATATGTCAGGCGTCTGTAATAATGCGACCTGATGACTGCGTTATGATTACTGTCAGCGGCAGGCACTCAATGAATAAGCAGATGAGAGGGTGTCATCCTCCCCATCCTGCTGCGTCGTCCTTGTGGGGCTTATCACGCACTTTTCCGCCCACTCCGGGACCACATGTGACTTGAGGTGGCCCGCAGCGCCAACAACTTTGACTCGGCTACAATTTATCACGGCCAATTTAACCATTTAAGTGCGAAAAAGGTTTCAGCAGACTTCCCATACCGCACACGTAGAGTAAAGTGCTGGCAAATAATGAAATATTGAACGAGAGCTGCAACTTCGGCAACTGAAACTGCAACTGCAACTGCAGGAATGCAGTGACAACGAGCCAGCGGCATTTCAGGCCTGATTCTGTATCTGCATCCGTATCTGTATCTGCATCTGAGTTGGAGTCTGGCCACCGCCACTGACCACTGAATGTATCTGCATCCGTATCTGCTCTGCCAACGGCATTTATTTGTTTACAATCTGTTTCGAGCAAAGCTGCCGCAAGGCTTAAAAATCTGCATTTGTATCTGGACACCAGTGGGGAATGTATGGGGTTGAGGTCCTGGCGCACAAGGACTAATTGAAAAAGACAGTTGCCATAAGCGAGCACATTTTCATATTTTTTTATTTTATTCAAAGCGTCACTCTTTGATATTTTTATATAAATATATACATATAATGATGAATTGGGATTGGGATTAATTTACAAAATATGACAATTTATCACCTCTAATAGAGGCACTAACAATGCTTCTTGAATAAAGAGACTATTATTGTAAAAATAGTTCTAATTTGATATAAAGTATAGTATAGAGTCTGAAGTACAATATATTTTTTATTTTTTATAGTAAAAAGATATATTTGTTATTGGTATTTTATTGAATGTATGGCATATTTATTGCCCTAATTTTAAATTAAAATATTTGTATAACTATAATCATTTCTTTAATATAAATTCTTCATTAAATAGATTAATTTGTCTTCAACTGTTTGAGTTTTCATATTAAATCTTAAAAATCATCAATAGTATCTAGTATATAAGGTCATATTTCTCTTTGAGTCAATGCGTTAATTTCTTTTCTTGTGGCTAAAATGGGTTTAAAGCGAGCGCCACTCATGGAACATGATCCAAAGGGCTTAAACGTAATGCTAAAGGGCCACTTCAGTTGAATGGCATCAAATCGGCTTTGGCCACGCTCTCTTTCAGCCATTCTTCGCACACACATATGTGTGTAAAAGTGCAAATTCATGTTTTGTTTGACGAAATCTGTATAAATCTAAAGACCGAGAATGCCAGCAGTCAACTCAGCTCAGAGCTCGGGATTATGTAGGGAACTGGGACAGGGGCAGGCGACGAGATATTCGAAGCCATGTAAATGGATTACTCAGGGGCTTCTGGGTCAAATGGAATTAGCCGCCATTTCAGCGGGGGTCTGTGCTGGTCCTTCAAAGGACCAAGGCGCGAACACTTGTTGAGCGAACACACAATTTTCACACTCATTAAAAATTTGCATAATTATGCCAGCCTCCCGCTCATTACCACTTTAAGGCAGACAGGACTTGGGACTCGGAGCTCGAAACACGGGGAGCTCAAGGACCCAGGACACTCATAACCAAATGAGCTTTTCATAAGGCCGCGAGAACGTTGAATTATAAATGCATGGAAATTAAAAGCAATTACATGAAACTCAACTCTCCACCGAGGCCCCCCTTTCCGTGTAAAAGCAAATAAACTGCGCGTAATGATGCTAATCCCTTAAGCCACCAAACATTTCGTTGGGAGCCCGGGGAGGCGTGGCTGACAAAAAAGGGCTATCAATTTGCATTGCGTTTGGCTCATTAGCGTCACAGCCACTGACCACTTGTAAATTTAGCCCGTTTATATAAAATATTCGAAAAATTTATAGCTTTGTCTGAGGCATGGGTATATTTTAGAATTAAAATATTTTACTATAATTTTGTAGATTCGGTTGAATTTGTATTCGAGCTGAACTATTTCTATCCTGAATCACCCTCTTTCAGTCCCGATCTTCTCACGTTTCTCGAATTTAGAGTTCTGTAAGGAACAAATCAATATTTGAGAGTCAGAAGCAGCTGTAATACCAAGTTGCTTACCATATATATATACGAATCTTTGCAATCCTTACATCCAAAGGAAAAAAAGAGCCCATAGAGGAGGCCCAAAGGCAGCTGAAACAGCATATCGCATACCGTGACCATCGTTATTAGAGGGATTTCCTTTCGATTTGTAAGAAACTTGAGGCTACAATAAAAACGGGCTTAAAAAAATGTATAACTCGGATAAAAAATACTGATGACTTCTGTTCAATTTATATGTTTTAACTATTCGAATAAACGGAAAAGTATGACAAGTATATGAAAAGTATTTCAGGCTACTTAGATCTTAAAATTTAAACAATAAAGTCTTCTTAAATTTGAGTGCTTTACAGTTTTTTATGAATAATATTCCAAACTCCTTTAGCTCCCCTCGTTCGAACCCCATCCCGGCCATTCGCGTTTCGACCAAATATTGCGGTTTTGGCCTGTTCAATGCTCCCTGCATAAGCTTGAATTACTGCGACAAGCGGAAAAATATTTATTTAAAATATTTTCAATTGCCAACTTTTGCCATAATAATGCGAATAATTAAATGTCAATAGAATTAAGCCAGACAAAGTGGGGCAAATATGGGAAAACAAGCTAGTAAATAAGGAAATCAAAAGCTTAATACTACTTGTAATACTACTACTTACAATACTATAATATAAAATAAATTTAAATAGAGAATCAATAAACTCTAATTTGACTTTAAATTTCTTGCAGCATTGGTATACGCAGAGACAAATCTACTCTTCAAAACTCATTGGTTTAAATCGCTGATTCTGCAATGAAAATCGCTGCCTCGCTAAGCCGGTAAGTCCAACAAGAAAAATCACTTTTCTCCTCGAGACCGGGTGGGATTTACGGGTGGTTTGGGAATTGCTTTCGATTTCTCGAACATTTTCCCGCTTAATATGCCAAACACAGTTTGACTTTTATTCAATATGCAAAAGATACGCGTCAATTTGTTGCCCGTCCGCTGAACTTTTTAATCTCGCTGAGATTCATCCTGCCGTCCTTTAAATCAGCACCAGACTCCGCTATTGACTCCTGAATGGTGTGGTGCAAACGTAAAGGATGTTGTGGCCAGATTTATGTTGGCAGTTTTACAGTTATTTTAAGCACCGCCCCGAAGAAATGCGAACAAGAGCTACTTAAGTCCGCTCGCAGGAAACTTTTGCAACTATTAAAGTCTTAAGTAGAAGTGGATAAAAGGCAAGCTAACTGTAAATGCATTTCCACGAGAGCAGCAAGGATATCACGTTGCAATGGGAAACTTCGTCCTGCATACTGCGTACTTATGCGGCGTCCTGGCCAACACTTTTTGTTTGTTTGTCCGGCAAGGACGAGGCAAAGACTGACTTAAGCTCACATTATAAGCACTACGAGGAGGTGTTCTTAAGGAGAGTGGGTCAGGTGGGTGTTTACTCCTGGATTGCCAGGTGTTTCTACCAGGTAATATGTTCAGGGAGTTTAAGGATATCATATTTGGGATTTTCTAGAATTTTAGGTATTATTTTCAGGACCCAAAAAAGGACCTTCTGAACACCAATGTCTCTTCTTGTAAGCTCAACATTTCCGACTTATGTTAAAAGCAAACGAAATGCCAAATGATTTTCCAATCCCTACACCCACATTTTCCGATAATATGCACCCTCTTTAGCCTTAAATCAATGTTGACAAAAGTTTTATTGGATAAGTTTGTTTAACGACAAGCAAAAGTAGACAACGCACACACAAAAGGGCAGGTAAAAAGGCAAAAAGTTCTTGCCGTTTTTGTTTGAAAAATCAAATTGAGCAAAAGTTGATCTCAAACAGGATGAAGCTAAAGAAAAGTCAGCAGTCTCGGGGAAAGCTGGAAAAGTTTTTCCAGCAAAAATCATTGGACGCGGCAAGTTTGCAATTTGATTTGTGTTCAATGTGCGCGCAATTGATTAGCCATTCTGCCAGTTCATGAATATCCTTGCTCAGGATAAGAAAATTCTCGCCGGCACTAATTCAGCAAATAGTTGGAGAAAGATATTACTTAAAATCTAATATTTATATATTTATAATGAATACTTCAACTGATTAACCATTAGTAATATAAGAACGAAAGCAAGCATGTGGCAGGTAACTATAAATTATATTACAGATGTTTTAATCAAAATATTTCTCTTTAAATGGTGTTTTTTAAATCTTTAAACTTTAATGCAAGAAATTATTAGTTTTTAAAATTTACAAATAAAATCAACTTTAAAGAAGATTGATGAAATTTGATTATTTTTCCCTGTGCACTTACCTTAGAAGCCCAGCCAGTGGCAGCTGCTATCTTCATCTGCAAGTTTGTCCCACTAAAACAGTGCGGCTCGCAGGACCAACAACTGTTGCAGGACTCGCACTCCTTCCGCAATCCTTTCGCGCACACACGAGAACACTTTGTGGTTTGGCAGCCGCAGACTCCTGCTGTTTAATATGCTGTTAAATTACATTAAAATTTGAAAAGAGCTGCCTGCCGAGTGCTGGCTGGCTGCCTGATAAGCGCATTACTTCTCGGCGCATGTGATCCGTGGACTGAGCGCCGAGGAAATTAATAACCAAACTCGGGGGCGGCCTTCAATGTCAGGCGGCAGTAATTGCCTGGCAAATAATTTAATGCGAAATCATCGCAGGCCACGCCCCGGGGCCACCAGAGCTTGTAGCGCATTTAAAATGCAATAACCGGATTAGATTGTGTTTCAGCCATATCGGCATGTCCTTTTTGGCCAGGTATCTCTCGCTCTCTCTCTCTATGTGGCTGTTGCATGTTACTCTGGTATTTATAGAGTTTTAACGCAATCGCAATTTCGGTTGACATTTTGCGCTCTCGGCCATTTCCCATTTCGCATTTTCCCTCAACGCTACGCTTTTCCGCCTGCCATTGTTGCGCCGCTGCTGCAGCCTCTGGCCATCGATAGACGTCTACAGGTGACTCTGCCTGTGTCCTCTAAGCCTCCCAGTCCCAGCCCACCTGCCGAAATTTACCCCCCGACTGACTGTCTGCCTTATGAAAAATGCATTTTGTCTGTCGTCGCTGGTCCGTGAAGCGAACTGCGGCCGTGTGGCTAATATCAGTTCATTTGGCTTTTGAATTCGTTAGTTGACGTCTATAGTTCACTGCGGCAGCGGCCAATATATATTCATTTAAGTGGCTTAAATTAAATCGCCTTTATTGGCCACTAAACACACAATTCCGGCTTTCATTTATGATGTCAATGTGGTGGTGAAAGTGATTTCATTTTAGAACACTTTAAAGTTGGGCAGTCAATAACGTGCGAAATTAAAAACAAATAACTATTTAAAACGCACCTCCTAAAGTAAATATTAGCTTTTTAATTTGTTAATGCTTAAATAAAATAGAAAGAGGAGACACAAGTTGTATGTGTATAGATTACCTAATCAAGATGAGGGCTAATCAAACCTTAAATTATTTATCTATGCCCCAAATTGATTTTATTTCGGATTGGTAAAAAATCAAAACATACCCCTGCTGGTGTCAAACAAGTTTTAAGAATATAAATCTCTCATAATTTTTTGTGGGCCTTCCATCAATCACAATTCTGACACTTGCAACACCTGTGGCTATTCCTTTTTTTGCCGCAACATCCTTCTTGCCTTATTTTTGTTGTTTTTGGGAGGGTATTGATGTTCGGACAAATTAAACCAAATGCAAATAAGTCAATTTCAGATGAAACACGAAGCGAAATTAATGTGCTACAAAATAAATACGACAAGATAAATGTTTCTGGCGTCGAGTAACAAGATAAACCGATGTGGCTCTGCTAATAAAAATACACGAGGACGAGCACGAGCACGAGTCCTGCGAGGCGTCCTTGCGAAGTGTGTGAAGAACGCTGCCGGCACGTTTAGCATTTCAAAAGGCGTATTGTTTATTTTCCCCCTTTCCCCAGTGTTTTCACATTCAATGTTATTTATCTCCGCTTTTTTCCTGTGCCCTCCGAGCTACGATCCCTTCGCCTTTGTAACCCAAGTTCACTTTCGCAGTCCGCTTTTGTAGTTAACTTCTTTGTAGTTTCGTTTGCTTATTCATTTCCTTTTTCCCACACACACTCACACACTCATTCTGGCACTCGCACTCTCTCACACATGAAAAGTTATTTTTTCCTCTCCCGCAACGAAAATGAAACGCATTTCACCCATCCGAGTGGGTGTCTCTGTGGGTGCCTGCGGAAAATAAGCGCAGAAAACTGGAAAACTTGTCACGTGATAAACTCGAAAAGGAAAAGAATGTCACGTACTAAGAACGCAGCGACAACCTTTGCCACTTAAAGTTTTAAGTTCCCCGCACAGAAATATGTTTTAATTCCATAATCAGCTTGCACTTGCCCAAAACCCGAAATCAATTCCCCATTGTTTGGCGAGGTCCTTTTCCACCGAATAAAAATCCTAGCATACTTAAGGGCTCCCCGAATGCTGGTCACGTATATCCCTTTCCCATCTTTTTCGTTTCCTTTTTTTTTTGGGTGGTGAAACTGAAGGACATCTGTTTGGGTGCACTTAGCATTGCTACATAATTTCTGATGGCGTCATTTTAAGAATTATGAATGCCACGTGACTTTTGCTGGGCAAATAAGAGAAATCGGGCCACAGGACTTTTCTATGTTAAGCAAAGCCGGAATCTGAGTATTTAAGATTGTTCAACTGAACAAAAAAACTAGAAAGATACCTTACGGGAAGCCGAAGTTCGTACACCTTTCCAGTTTGTAAAATGGATCAAAGGGACGAATTTGAAAACGTTCATAACTAAGCCAAAAATGCATTAATTTCTATTCAAGCTTTTGACTAAAATTATAATACTCCAAAAGGGTATAAAAAGGAGTCAGTGAAAGGTGAATAAAGGTGTATAGAATCCTTGGGAAATTGAAGGACTTTAAACGGAAATTAAAGCTAATAGAAGTAACCCTTATTTTACATTAAATAAGGTGAAGAATTTTAACTATCGTAACATATTTTATACAATTTTCTACAAGCAAAATCTTAATATCCAAAATATGACAGCGAGTGTTCTTCGCCGATTTCCATCTGAGCCTTAAAGGTACTCTACTCCGTATGCTGAATTTTAATTTATATCGTCTGGCAGCCGGACACCGCCGGAAAAACACCTCGGTGACCGGTCAAAGGTGTCACACATAAACCATTCAATCTGACAGTCAGTTGGGAGAAATGCAGAATCGGGGACTGGGCCGTTTGGGGGGATATAGTGATATAGCGATAGACACAGACGGCGACAACGACAGTGACAATGACAATGCCCACCGTAGACCGCAGTCAAACTTTCGATTTCACTTCGTTAACGTGGCGAGTTGGACACGTATCCGCCCCGTTAGCCCACCTGTCCGTGCGCTGCAATTTATTTTTTTTTTGTTCAGCACATTTGTCCAGACTTTTTCGCCTCGCTCCATATTCATTTCGGTGGTGCAAATTGCGCACGAAACATGCGAATTCGAGTGCGAGTGGGACTGTGAGTGGTGGTGAGTGCACAAAACCAATTTGTAATAAAGACGACGATGGCGAGGAAAGCGTAGAGAAAACGCAATGCTTTCATTCCATTGTCCATTGTTGTTTCGGGGATAATCCGGGTATATACCTCACAGTAGAATCAAGAATGTTTTATAATGCATTATTCGAATATCTCTTTAAATCTTTCATAATTTTTGTATATAAATATAATATATATATCAGGCAATAAGTTAGGATGTTCCTTGAACAACTTGTGTTTAATACATATCCCTTTCCGATATGAATTCTTTTTTAAACTAAAAATATTTCCACGAATTTATATATGGTCTTTAAGGTACCTCCTAGTCGAGTAGGAAACCTTCTTTATGATGGCTTGAGGGATAGATGCCTGGAATGGCTCACTCGGACGGCAGGGCATTATGCGGCATCAAAAGATGTTGACACATCACGCAGTCGTCCTGGCATTTGAATGTTTTCAATTAACTTTATGTAGATAAATAGTGGCAACAACTGGCCCCCGTTGATTGTCTCTGCTGGCATGATCCTGCCGCGTCCTTAGTTGGCCTTTAAGGCGTTGTTGGCCAAAAGGGCGCAGCTAAAATGAAACATTGCAGGGCGGTAAATTACGTCGGCAGGGGTGGCGATAAAGGGGGGGCTCTTTGGCGGAAATTGCATTATCAGCGTCAAAAGGCAAAGGCACAGTGCAGACAACAACAACGGACCCCCTTGGTGGCCCCCCTTTTGGTGGCATGTTTTGCCGCCGGCTCTTTGCCGTTGCCACTTCCTGCATTTCCCGCCGAGACAATGAGTTGTGATAGCACAACTTTTCCAGCGGCGTCGCGCGTTGCGCATAATTACCGTTACGGCGGAACGGGACGAGGTGCCCGCCCAAGACTGATGAGCAGTTTATGACTTGACGCTTTCGCAGTGCATTTAATACCGTTATTGTGGCGCATTTGTTGCCAGCAGTTAATAACCAATGCACCGAAAGAAAGTGCATTAAATATTAGAGTAAATATTTTTTTGCACATTTTAAAACATAAAATCCGGTGTCATAAAGTGGGAAATTCCTGCATTAGTCAGGAATAACATACATATTCTTAAATTTTTTAGAAATATATACATATTACTGGCAGATTTTTCTTTGATTAAAATTCTGTAAATAAACAGACACATTTTCTGCAAGTGCTGGTTGCAGCTGCTAAATGGATTACGTACGCTGGCCATTGTTCATTCCGTTTATATGAAATTTTAATGAATTGTAAAGCCAGGACATCTTGGAGCAGCACACATGGGGTGCCGTCATCTGGGTTCTGGGTTCTGGGACCACCCATGTTCGGTTCTCTATCAGCCAAACATTATCGCAGTCTCCACTTCAAGTTCAATAAAGTTGAGTGCCTGGCACAAATGGAAATTTTACGCATAGCCATCGAGGCGAGAGCGGGAAAGTGCCCTTTAAAATCACTTTATTATGCCGGCATGCGGGGTGTTTTTTTACCCCCAATTGTCGGTACGGAGCGGACACATTTGTTCCGGGGGCGACGACAATTTTATAAGAAAATTCCTATCGAACTCTCCGGCTTCGCTGGGCCAATGTCTTTCGGGCCGATAAAAACGTATACCAGGCACGCGCTTTAATCATGAAAAATCATATTGAAAGCATCGCTCCGCACATGTAGTGGGCGTGCCACAGCCATTAAATGAATATTTCAACAAATTTGCTTTTACAAGCTCGGCTCGACAGGATATTTAAGAGCCGGCACAGGATCGCATCGCACACACAAAACAGCTGCACAATTTCCGTAGAAAACTTTTTGCGCTGCAAAGTTTTTCTGGGCGACTTTCGACAACACCAACAACTGGCGAAAGTGTTCTTGAAAGATGATTGTGTTTAGATACTCTAAGTTTAATAAATCAGCGACTCGAAGATATTGGCAAAAAGATCTGCTTGCTTGTGTTTTTTTTTTACTAGGTAATTACATAGTTAGTGCCTTGGTTTTTATGTTTATCAACTCTTTTCTTCAGTAGAATCCAAATTCCAACATGGCTATTTGTATTGTCTTATATATTCCTCTAAAATCCATATCTCAAGCGACATGCCCTGTGGGCTATACACTTCTCTGACAAGTTGGAAGTTTCCGCCGCATGCATTTCAATTGCTCCGCCGTTGCCGTCGACATTTACATGCCAAGTCATTGGCCAAAGTGTCCAGCCCCCCTCTGCTCGTCGGTGGAGAGCACAGTGTCTTACATCTCTTTGACTCTAATAGATTTTAATCAGCCGCAGGACATGCGCCGGACGACAAGGACAATGAGAACGGCGACAACATGCTGTTATGGCCCCAAACCGCGCTGGGGCGGCAGTCGAAATTCCTTGCCCAGCATCCGATGAGATGCGCCCCGAGCGGATCAGAGCTTGCCTTTAATTATGCCAGTTGTGGAAATCAGGGGAAATAAAGAAATGAAGTCCCCTATTTTTGAGGCATTTTTCTTTGAGGATTCTTTGTATTTTTTTGTTTTTTTGCCGGCGGGGTAAAGGGAAAGTGTGAGAGAGCTTTTGAGTGCCAGTTTAGTGTGCGTTTTTCTACACAATTTGCCAGCAGGACCTTCGGGGCAGCAGAACACACCTCTAATGAGCCACTCCACATCCTTGAAAAACCCAGCATTTTCCAGCACTTTGACACGTTCATGCTTTTTCCTTGGTAGGAGAGGGCGCATACTTTTATTTGCGTAATTGGCCAAACGCTGAGTGATGTGGCCAGCGACTTTATGGCGGAGCAAATTTAATGCCCTTATCGGCATCGGATGCTACTGGCCATAAAATGACCCGCATTTTCAGCCATTCCGCTCTACGTTCTGCCAATAAAAGTGTCGAGTGGAGTGCGTGTAATGAGCATCGGACTCCGAGACCCCAATCGAAAATGTCCTGCTCACTTTTCAGACTTCTCTGACTTCTGACCGACCGCCGGCTGGCTGCCTGGCTGGCTGGGAAAAGTGTTTTAAAATGCAAAGCATCATTATTTGTGGCCATCGTTAAATTTCATTTAAAGCTGCGCCAAGAGGAGCCGCCAGATGACGATGACGACTTTCCACCCCACAGCAAGGGTCACAAGTCCTGCGCTTATCTTGTCATTGTCATCTTTATTGGCTGCCATTATCGTCCTGCGGGTGTCCATAATTCCGCATGTAATTTGATTACCCATGCAACCCGCAAATTGCCACGCCTGCCGATATCAACAACTTCATCGGCATTCTATGGGTTCTGTAGTAATGGGGGAAAACTTTAAGATTAAAGTGTGAGGACTTAAATCAGGAGAATAGAGTAATGGAAAAGTTTGCATTACTTTACTAAGGTTCTAAAGTTCATTTTACATTTGAACCACAACAAACATAATTCAAAGTGTTCCAAGTAGCACTAGTGTTCACAAATACCTTAAGAAGGTGATTTAATACAATGCCATTTCAAAATTCATGTTTTTTACAATAAATACCATAACTGTGATGTATTGATAATTACCATATTTTTATCAATATCAAAACTAGAACAATAAAAGCACACTGATATTATATTTATAAAAGTAAAAATAACAGTATAAACAGAATTTTTTATTAGTACTCATCCTCATTTTGGAGGCCTCAGGGAATAGATGAAAGCGAACATAAAATAGCTATCAGCTGTTGTGAATATATTTTAAATATTGAAAATTATTCAATATGTAAATAAAATTAATAATGGAAAGCACTACCGAGGAGAAGAAGCTGGCCTAAGCCCAAAAGTGGATAGCATCTAAAAATGTCCGCTTTTAGTTAATCGACAATAGTTGACAATAGTTCCATAAAATCCAGTAACCAGAACTCTCCATCAGAATCAGAACGAGCAGGTTCTACATTTAAAACTTGTCATAGCTTGCTAAGGCTATGAAATACAATGAAATATATATATTTTTGAAACGTGGTTAGAACCATAAATTCTAAGCTCAGTAGGGAAATCTATTGGCTCTGTAAAACTCGAAACCGAAATTGATGTATCATAGCACATTACTTGGTTTATAAATAAGTGACAACTCTTCCAGTTACTTACAAGAGTTAAGCCGCAAGATGCTGAAGTGGAGGTCCTTGAAG
Source organism: Drosophila bunnanda (assembly GCA_035046265.1). Classification (NCBI taxonomy): domain Eukaryota; kingdom Metazoa; phylum Arthropoda; class Insecta; order Diptera; family Drosophilidae; genus Drosophila; species Drosophila bunnanda. The sequence continues at coordinate 16,497,118 of JAWNOB010000075.1, forward strand.
CCCCTAGGATATGTGAAACAGGAGCAACAAGGACAACAGCAAGGCGGCCACCAGCAATGCCAACCACAGTGTGGACAATTTCCAGTTGAAGGCACGAAAGCAGGAGCACAGGGACACCGTCCCCCTCGCATCCTGCTGGACCTTGGGGTCCTGTTTGTTGTTCGCCGTCCCGTATCTTGTATCTGGTATCTGCCCTGGGTGTCCTGCGTCTCTGCTAAAATAATCGCCACAATAATCTGTCAACGACAGCTGCTGATGTCATAAAAACCTTTTGAAGATGTCGTTGCCGGAGTCCTTGTTAGGACACACAAACACAAACAGGAGCACACACACTGGAGCAGGCTAATGATAATTTGCCACAATTTACACTCCGAGCAGCCGCAGCAACAGGACCTCCTCGTCCTGCTGCCGAAATGGCTACGATAAAATCATTGATGAAGCCAAAAGCTAATTGAATGTTAATCGCTTGCCATTGACATTGCACGTGGCGGAAAAAGGCGGGTTGGGGTGGGAATTTCCCGGTATGCCCATCGGAAAATGGGCAAAAAGAGGGATAGAAAACTCAGAAACACCCCCCAGACTTCGATCCGATAAAGCTCAAAGGTAAGCGGTCAATTTGCATAAAGTAATGATAAATCAACAGCCAGCGACGACCTTCAAGATGCGTTATTTGCACTTGGTTGTTTCGCAGCGAACGAAGTAAATAGAATACAAGCAGTCCTTAAATTAAAAATTAAATTTTAATCAACCCCAGGATGCGTATCAGTGGGGTGGAAAATGGAGAAAAGCGTTGGGCAGTGGGGAATCTTTTTTTCTTTGTCTGCTTCTATGACATATCGCGATGGCAAGTCTGCTTTCTTGTCTTCTACTTCTGACCAAGTTGGTCTGGTATTTAGATTCTGGCATTAAGTTTAAGGATATTCATAGAAAGTGGTCTGAATATAAATGGAGAAAAAATATATAAAATTTAAATGTTATTACATTGTTGAAAACTTTCGAACTCTAAGAGCTCTTGTTAACAAAAGTGCTATGTGTTATAATGGGCGTACTTATACTAAGTATTTAAACGCTTATTTAACCTGCTCGAAACAAACATAAATGAAATGCTCTTATATTATTTATTAAAAGTATTTTAAAATATATAAAAAACAATACCAAAACCCACGTGCACTTTCCACCTTACAAGACTTGTCAGCAAAAACAAAAAACAAAGCAAAATACGTGTTAAAGCCAGGCCCCGAAACCATATTTCAAACTCTTCAAAAGCATATAAATATACTGACCTAGTAAATAATAAAAAACAGAATTGGAATACGTTATTTTTATTACAAAAATGTAAGGGCTAACAACACATTGCTAACGTTCACACTCTCGAGAACGAAACATGGAAAACAGTTGGTCGAAAACAAGGAGCTAAATTTGCATTTTCTGCCGGCGAAAATGTTTCAATTGCATTTCGTTCGAATGGCAACTGCCTCTGACAGCAGTCACATTAAATGCAGGAACCGAATCCGAACAGTATCCACGGAACGGCCCTTTTGTGGTTCCGTGGAGTCAAAGTTGCAATAGAAATACTGGACCAAAGCCACCATCAAATGCAAATGCAAACAGACAGCAAAGGACACAACAGCCGCAGCAGATGCATCAATTGTCTAATTGTTTGCCGAGACAGAGTCGTCATAATGTCCATCAACTAGCGGGGAAGGGGCCAGGATACAGAGTGTCCTTATTGCAGATACACAGAGAAATAAATATAATATAGGAGTAATTCCGAAATAGAGAACTATTATAATATGATGCTTTTTTATTTAAACCTACATTTAAATTTTGTATATATTGTTTTGAACTTTAAGTATATTATATAAAAGGTTATGAGGTTGTGAACATTTGCAAGAGATATATATATTTTTTCATACCGATTAAATATACAAGTTTCCTCAAACAATAAGATATTTTCATAACAAAAATTTTTCTGATAAATAATCCCAAGTCAACCCCATTGACTATTTGTTTTTAAAAGCTTAAGAAAACAATCAATGTCCTCAGTGCATCTATAGAAAACTGTGTCTGTGACGGCGTCTGGAGTGTCATAGCCGGGTTGGACCCGTGGGATAGGTAAATTTGATTTATGACCTATTATGCGTCTTATGTCCAGCCATAATTTAATTATACGAGGACACACGCCCAGACGGAATACCAAACCCATATTGTCTGCAGTTTTTCAGCCACATGCACAATCTGCCACACATAATGCTCTTATTTAAATCATGGAAATTCGCTTACCTAAATTGCATTGCAACAATTGCCAGGACGACCCCTTGGTCCTTTTTGTCAGCCCAGTGTGTGTCGTTGTCTCTCTCGCTTTATGGCAAAAACTGAAAGCGACAATCTCAAGCCGAAATGTAAATGTAATTAAAGTGCAGTTAGGCAGATGGGGGTGTGCGTGGCATGCGAAATGAAATTGAAATAAATTATTGACTAATTGTCAACTCAGACGAGGACAATCCGGCACATTTTGGCATGTGGCACGGGGCGTATGCGCAATCAAATAGCGAATATCAAGTCGCAAATCAAAACCAAAGCCAAGAACAACAAATGCAGCTAATTTGCGAAGCTAAAAATTCCAAGACGGGGAGATCCCCAATACCCCGGCTTTTTAGACGCGTTTTCATTTAATTTAATTGTTATTGTCTGGCCTGTCACTTTGGTCTGGAGGGAATGGAGCGGCTCCATTGCATGTCTAATTAGTGTCATCTTAAAAATGCCATCGAATTTGAAATGCCACTCGATGGGAGTGCTTTAATCTTTAATCTAAGAGTGAGTGTAACTTAATTTAGCCATTTCGATTTGAGTAATAGCCTCTTTGCCTTTAATTAGTTAGGGAAATAAATGGATTGCTTAACTCTTAATTTAAATAGGCTTTAGATTTGCCTATCTTTAATATCTATTTATCTCAAATATAACAAGAAATACTAAGTATTTTCATTAAGTTTCTATGTTGCTTGATTGGATTTTGTAATTGATTTTGTTGCTTAAAGTAAAGTATGGCAACTAACTTGCTTAGTACTCGTAGTAAGATGATGTTTTGATGTCTTATATGTTTGTATCTTTCATTAAATTGTTCGAAGCTTATGATATTATTTAAGACCTGCACCATGAGCTCTAAATATCTTTTTATTATTACCCCACTCGCCAAAGTTTATTGCGCAATCCGAGTGTCGCTCGAGTAATCCCGCCGAAATATCACTGTCAAAACACGCATTCGATCTGTTGATCCGCCTCCCCTTTTGGCCGCCTGTCAGTGGATTCGATTGAACCCATTGAGCTCGGTGCGGTGCCATTAATGTACACTGTGTACACAGAAATATATCCATAACCATTAACCATTGACCAGAGCCCACACGAGCTCAGACGAATGTCAAGATTAAGCTTCGGGGGGCAGTTATGCGGCTATGCGCGCATAAATATCCGTTAATTAACTGACAATAATTATAACAAGTGCAAAAGTGCGGAGGGAAAGGTGTGTGAAAATATTAAATCCAATTAAAGAGCCATAAAACACGGCCTGCCACGCCCCCGCAAAGTCGCTTTCCGAATAAAAAAGACCCCAGCGAAGGCCGCTCTGCGATGATGTGGCCAAAAACCAGTTAACCATTATCGTGGCCCATTGTTCGCCGGAAGGCCTCCGGTGCTCGGCCTCTGCTCAGTTCATGTTCAATTTGCAACAATCGATCTCTGTCTTTATTAACCGCCAAACATTAACAAGAAGCTATAACAAAGGAGAGATTTTAGAAGCCCCAGTGGGTGCCGAATCCGTCGAAGCTCATGTGCGACACGCTCTCGGCGGGCGAGTAGTGGACCGTCTGGGAGCTGCCATAGCTGGACACGCCCAGGGCGGGGGCGTTGTGCGTGTAGGTGGTGGCAGCCGGGCCATGGTTCACATTGGTGGTGGCCAGGGGAGCGGCATACGACACGGTCTTGGCCAGAACTGGAGCAGGAGCAGCATAGACTGGGGCAGGGGCGGAGTACACAGCCTTGGTCACGACAGGAGCGGGGGCGGAGTACACGGTCTTGGCCAGAACTGGGGCAGGAGCAGCGTAAACTGGAGCAGGAGCGGAGTACACAGTCTTGGCAAGAACTGGGGCAGGAGCAGCATACACAGTCTTGGCCACCACAGGAGCAGGAGCGGAGTACACAGCCTTGGTCACCACTGGAGCAGGAGCAGCATACACAGTCTTGGCCAGAACGGGAGCAGGAGCAGCATACACAGTCTTGGCCAGAACGGGAGCAGGAGCAGAGTAAACAGTCTTGGCCACGACGGGAGCGTGAGCAGCATAGACTGGAGCAGGAGCAGCATAGACAGCCTTCTCAACAACTGGAGCTGGAGCATGGACCAGGGTCTTGGCCACGATGGGAGTGGCCTGAGTGTACAGCGGCGCCGCATACGTGGTCTTGGCAATGGCCGGGGTATAGACATTGTTCTGGATCCTGGTGTCGCTCTTTCGCACACTCGAGTACGGGGTGTCCACCGCCTTGGAGTAGCTGGAAACGGTGCCGGCAAAGGACCTCACCACATCCTGCTGGGTGGAGGCGACGGCGTCCACCGAGGGATTGGCAATGGCCACATGGCTGGCCAGGAGACCGGCGTTGGCACAGGCCAGCAGGGCGCACAGGGGGATGAGGTAGCGGAAGGCCATGGTGGAGCACTCGAACTGGATGACTGGCAATCGGTGGAGTGGAAGAGTGAAGCTAAAGGCAGACTGCTGGCTGGGCTGCGACTGATGCTGATTTGGCCAAAATGTGCCGCCTTTTATACGCATTGGGCGCGTGCCAGTTATGGGTAGACTTTGCAGATTTTTGTTGATTTTTTTCGGCAGATTTGTTGTCTATTTTTTGTCGATATTTTTTTGGTAATTGAACTGCCCACAATGCGATGGCAGTTCGGTTCACCTGCGCAACCGCTTGAAAGCCAATTTGCTGGCATAAATTAAGCGCGGTAATTAGGTTTTCGGCGGAGGGCAAAGGCTTCAGGGCCCAGGGCCCCCGGTGTAAAATTAATAACAATTTGCCAAAAAACCAAACAGAAAACAAAAATTGCAACCACAAAAAAATAGCGCAGAACTCGTGGCTGTAAGAAGCTTCCCAAGTTGGCAACACAATTCAATTTGGAGCAGCGTCAACTTTGGTAATTTCAATAAATATTCATCATGCGCCCCGTGAGCAGCCGAGCAGGGAAATTCATTTTCCCAACTTGCCCCGAAAACAAAACGGAAAAGAAAAGAAAACTCAACGGGAGTGGAAAGTCAGCCAAGTGCAAAACAAGACGAAACATTAGATGCCCTCTTCTTAATTTACTGCCAAAGTTTTTGGGTGTGACCCAGAGCAAATATTTATGTTAGTGTCAATGTGTTAAGTGATGGTGGCAAAGGTGGAGGCTTAACGAGGATTATTGGATGTTTTTATTTATACAAATGACTGCCACAAAATATAAAATTATGCGGAGTTAATACCAGTAATTGCTTGATTATTTGTTTCCTAAAGCCAACATATAAAAATCATGAGCAACTTATATTTAAAAAATTAATCAGACAATCACCGAAGTGTTTCAACCTTTCAAGAATAATACCTTTAATTCGGAAACATTTTGACTGGCAGAAAAACTTTCCGACCTCCGATCATCCTTAATTCCAGCTTCAGACCTCCCTTCTCGCATTGCTCAACAACTTTTCAAGAATATAGGCAAACAAAAATCATAAACAACTGACTGCCACCACCTCAAGAAAACACACACACACAAAAAAGAAAGAAATACAACCAACACCCCTGCTGATGCAAAAAAGTTGACAGAAGCAGGGAATATACCCTTATCGAGGGGTTCTTCCTGTATTTTTGGGGGATGGGCCATATTTGCTGCTTGAGTAGAACTCAATTTAATGGAAAAATACGCAGGGCAAATAAAAGTTTTCCTTGGCTGCTCTGGAAAATTTATGAGCTGCTGATAGTATTCAAAATAATTCACTTTCCTGCGATACACTGGGTGTGGGGCACTTGAGGTGCTGTGCCGGCCTCCAATCGAGACGCGGATGGAGATGAAAAAGAGCCCAGTCACTTGGCGGCGACCCAATGAACCAGTTTTGGGGCTTAGGCCTAAGTCAATCTGTCACACATATACACGCACTCGAGTCTCGCCCATTTGGCCGTGAAATTTGGCAAGACATTTTTCGGCATTTTGGCTATAAAAACTGTGAACTCGAAAGAGTTAGGCATCAGTAGCCACTGCAGCTTACTACCAACATCGCTTTCAGTATCTTTTCCTTCCTTTGGAATTAATAAACACTACAGAAATGGCTTTCAAGTACGTCCTGCTGTCCCTCTGCGCCCTGGTGAGCGTGGCCAGTGCCGGTTTCCTGGCTCCGGCTGCCACCTACTCCGCCGCCGTTCCCGTGGTGGCCAAGGTGGCCCAGCCGCACTTTGACGCCGTCGGCACCACCCAGCAGAATGTGGTGCGCTCCTTCGGCGGCACCGTGTCCACCTACTCCAAGAACGTGGTCACCCCGTACTCCAGTGTCAGCAAGGTGGACTCCCGCATCACCAACAACGTGTACACGCCCAAGACCGTCTACTCCGCACCCGCTCCCGTGATCACCAAGTCCTTCTACGCCGCTGCCCCAGCTCCTGTGGTGGCCAAGACTGTCTACTCTGCTCCTGCTCCAGTGTACGCTGCTCCTGCTCCCGTGGTGGCCAAGACTGTGTACTCCGCTCCTGCTCCAGTGTACGCTGCTCCTGCTCCAGTTCTGGCCAAGACCGTGTACTCCGCTCCGGCTCCCGTGGTCACCAAGGCCGTGTACTCCGCTCCCGCTCCGGTTTACTCTGCTCCCGCTCCAGTGTACTCCGCACCCGTGGTTGCCGCCGCTCCTGCCGCCTTCGTGAAGTACTCTCCCGCCGCCGTGGTGGCTCATGCCAGCTTCGATGGATTCGGCTCCCACTGGGGATACTAAGGGTGTAACATCCCGAGCTTTGTTGACACTTTGTTGATTTGTTCGTACGAATTAAAGACGGTTGCATGAAACACGAACTCGCTCTTTAGCTAATTATTATTTGCTGTAATTAAAAATGCGGGCTGGGGACGGGTTAGATAATACGCAGCTGGTGGTTGCCATTCATATTCCACTAATTAAATTTTCAGAATTCCAAAAAGAAGTGTAAATTTAATGGAATATGTAAACCACTATTCTAGGAAGACAGTTTTAATTTAAACACAATAGCTACAGTTGATTACATATATCTGGGAGATTATTTTTGATGGAAGCATTGGGGAATCCTCTAAATTCGGAAACTATAACACCAATTAACTTGAAACAGGGAAATTTTTTTGAATATCTCTGAAAGAAAACATTTTAAAATGCAGTTCTTCATAAGATTTGATTTGATTTTGATTTGATTGCAAATAGCAATACATAAAAAAGACTTTTCGTAGGTAAGGGATTCTTTATTGATCTTTATTCACCTATAAAATAATATTAAATATTTTTTATTATACTCCGCTGACAGCCTGTGATAGCATTTTCATGAGTAAGCACCTACAAAGGCGATTACAGTTTACCATAAAGTAATACTTTCACCTCTTTCCCGTTCACATTTCCATTTGTCCAGCGTTTAATGGGGCGTATGTGTGCCAAGGAAATTCCATGCCCATTCTGAATCCCTAGAAATCCTGGCCCACCTCCACATCCCCCCAAACAGTTGCAACTCCTTTTTTTGCGAGGGCGCAAATATTTAGTGCAAAACTTTCTGTTTGTCTTTGTCGGTAGGGGTGCCACAAAAAAAATTGTTGGCCAAAGTTTAATGAGCCACATGACCCTTTGGTCGCTGCCTTTCTATCTCCATAAACTTTGCGATGGGTTCTCAGCAGCTTGACCAAACTGCGGTTGTTGTTGCCGTTATGGCGGCTAAAAAGTTGGCACAACAACACCCAAACACACACACTGAGCACATAAAAAAAGCATTAACGATGTGGGCCGAAGCAAACTATTTAGCCATAAAGTTGGTCCTTCCGCCGGACAATTTTGTATGCATATTTTATGGATTTTCAAATGCTGCAAAATTGTTTTCCACGACCAGAATTTAATGTTGACAACAATAAAATTTACGGGGCGGCACGGAGCGGCACATAAAACGAGGAGGAGAGCAAACTCGAGCAGGGGCGGCGGCGAGATGTCCTTGAATATTTTCTGCTTAGCTGCATTTGCATATTGTTGCGATTGTTGAGGGCTCCGTGTCCGGATTGGGGTCCGATTTCCATTCAGTGTCCGTGTCCCTGTCCGATGTCCAATGTCCTGGCATTTGCAATACTTTTTCAATCGCCGGACATGCTTTGGTGATTCCTTTATTGGCTCATCCATATGCATGCCAACTCGGGATCCCGGACATCGGATGCGGGACTCAAGTGTTTATCGTTATTGATTGCAGTCCGTGAAATATGACGAGAGCCGAGAGCGTCCAGGCCAGCATCCAATTTGTCTGTCGTCTTGCCAAACTCAAAGCCAATACCCATTCCCACTGGGCGAACATCGAATCCCGATTTCAATCTGCTGCTTGAGCCCCCTCCCGAAATCGGAGTTGGGAGGTGGCCCAGGAACACGTTAAGGATTTCCCCTCGAAATCCTTGGAGGGCTTCAATCCCGTGGTTCTACTAGAACAGGCGGATGGAGCCAGGACCATTTGCGAATCGGGGTTTTGGTCCGCCTCAGGAAAATCATATATATGACCAGGACCACGAGCATGAAGATCTAAAAGGACACTGGGACTTGCACTGGCTCTGTGACTAACATTTGCGGCCTTACCTTGCAAATGAGGGAGGTAATCACACATACGGACAGCGTTATGGGCTTTACGGAGACAGTTGAGCAGCCTTTGGTGTGGAGATCCTCGCTTTTTCCACTGTTATCCTTGTAGCAGGAGTTGGGCGGAGAGCCACCAATCACAATATAATCGCCGGGGCCCAACACCCCGCAGCACTTATACTAAAAATAAATCAGTTGATTTTATAGAAAATATCATTCTAAGCAAAAATATCCCTACTTTGACTTCGAAGAACGTCAGGCTGTGTTTGTATTCCCACATACGAGTTACGTCGCCCATGGCTTGATACTCCTGTGATAAAACCAAAGACAACATCAACTCCAGCCAGATGGTCAAGAAGAAGGTAGTCACATACTAAAGATGATTTAATTATTAACCTCCTTTGAGTCACATAAATTTAAACAAGTTTATAATTATTATATTCAAAGTAATCTTGGTTTGCCCTAATAATCACTTACGATTCGAATAGCACGGGCCATACGGAAGACCACCAATGGAATGGCCACGACCAGAAGTAGAAACGTGAGACACTGAACGCTAATTGTCACGATCATGTAGTATGCCAAGAAGCAATGCCAGCAGCCCCTGTGTATCTCCATTAGGAAGTAATAGGTATAAATGTTCCAGGCAGTGAAAGCCTGTGGGAAAACTTGTACAAGCGTCTTTCACTAACAGATCGTGCCTGTATCTTACGATATTCAACAGCCACAGAGGGTAGATCGTGACAGAGGAGATCACCAGCATCCTATAGTCGCAATCGGACACCTCGGAGTCCCCAACCAGCGTCTCTGGCGGGCTAGTCGCCATGTTTAACAATTATTGTTAATCTATAATATATATATCTAATAATTAAATGACACTTTAATCCAAGCTGTGCTGATTTTAAATATATTATAATTATAATTGTATCATGCCTCTTTCTATAAATTCCTGTAATGCCCACTCTCCCTCTCTCTGTGCCTTACTCTCCATTTGCCTCTCGCTAGCTAGCCCTATGTTAGTTTTCTCTGACTGTCACTCTCTCTCTCCCAGTGCATCTCCCGTGCATTCATATCTGTATTTCGCTCTCTCTCTCGCTAGGCATCTATCTCCCTCAAATTCTCATTATCCATTTCTCTCGCTCTTCTCTTCCCCACTCAGCCAGACTCTAAGTAGAGGCGCGAGCTCTGCACATGCATCAGTGTGCCGGTGACTTCCCTGCTGTTCGGATCAATAGTGCCAGTGATAGCTCTGTGACCTTATAATATCACCTGATCATTTCAACCCATATGGATAAATCAGACGATTCTCGCTTCAGCGGAACTGCGATACATATGTAACGTTTATATCGGTAAGTCCCAGCCTTCTTTTATATGCTATATATGTCATATATTTTATATTTTCTATGTATTCTATATATTCTATATATTCTATATATTCTATATATTCTATATATTCTATTATTCTATATATTCTATATATTCTATATATTCTATATATTCTATATATTCTATATATTCTATATATTCTATATATTCTATATATTCTATATATTCTATATATTCTATATATTCTATATATTCTATATATTCTATATATTCTATATATTCTATATATTCTATATATTCTATATATTCTATATATTCTATATATTCTATATATTCTATATATTCTATATATTCTATATATTCTATATATTCTATATATTCTATATATTCTATATATTCTATATATTCTATATATTCTATATATTCTATATATTCTATATATTCTATATATTCTATATATTCTATATATTCTATATATTCTATATATTCTATATATTCTATATATTCTATATATTCTATATATTCTATATATTCTATATATTCTATATATTCTATATATTCTATATATTCTATATATTCTACATATTCTATATATTCTATATATTCTATATATTCTATATAATCTATATATTCTATATATTCTATATATTCTATATATTCTATATAATCTATATGTTCTATATATTCTATATATTCTATATAATCTATATATTCTATATATTCTATATAATCTATATATTCTATATATTCTATATATTCTATATATTCTATATATTCTATATATTCTATATATTCTATATATTCTATATATTCTATATATTCTATATATTTTATATTTTCTATGTATTCTATATATTCTATATATTTTATATAGCCTATATTACATATATATATATTTTATTTATATATTTATATGTAAATCACGCAAAATTAGTGATTTAAATATTTAAGCAATAGATTTCCCATTTTTCTCTCACATTACGTATACGTCCTGTTGGTTTTAAGGAAATAATGGTGTCTTCAGGTGAGGCTTTAACTACAACTATTTTTTAAGTTGTTCTTAAAGCGATCTCCTGGCATTTACATAGATTTATTCAACATCACATCTCCGAAGGGCTGATGACCGCGGTTTGCCTAGGAGGGAAGTATGTTAAACTAGAACTAAACCCACACATACGTCCTGGCACAGGGAGCTGCCATGGAATTTTTTAATCAAACAGTTGCCATTAATTACTGCAAAATTCTGTAGCCACATAACAGACATTTTTTCGACAGCCATCCGGCGGCTGGAATGAATGAAAAGAAAACAGGATGCGGCGAGTAAAGCGCTGCCAAGTCCGGGGTCCTGTGGGCGTGTGTCCGTGAGATGCTATCCGTGAGATGCTATATCCGGGATTTGTATTTGAATCTGAGCGGTGGCAGGAGCAGGAGCAGGACCAGAAGCAGGAAGCAGGAAGCAAGGAATGCCAGGCCAACCGACCGCAGACGCCACCAAAAGAAGCAGCAACTAAAAATCAAATTAGGTGCAAACGAACGCCCGTCAGCAGCAGGACTCGCAAATAATACATAAAAAAATAACTCTAAAAAAGGGGGCGTGTCGTGGTTGCGTTTTCGTAATGAATAATTTATAATGCACGCCACTGATGGTTTTTATTCCAGTGAGCTCTTAGCTGGGATTAAAATTTTGTGGCTTTCCGGCTTTCCAGCTTGGCAGAATTAAAGTTCACGCTCGGCGTGTTTTGGGACGGGGTTCCTTGGCCGGCTGATAAATGTGCGTGTGCTGGTGTCAAGTGCACGCTCGTGAATTCAATTTGATACACAAACTGATTTATCGACTCACAGCAATGGCAATGGCAGTATATCGCCTACACTCGAATTAATTGGTCAGGAAAACTATTCAAGAAAAGGAAACGTTTGAAAATGCAGAAACATAGTTAGAAAAGTGTTTTACGAAATGAAAACCTTCTTTATGGGTGTGCATTTTAGTTCTTAAACTATTTAAGCTAATACCAACTATTTAATAATTGATTTGAAATACAAACTCAAATTTAGAGCTATGTATTATTTTTAATTTTATGAGCTATTTTTTTGAGTAAAGCACTTAAAAATAGTGAAAAGGCTTGTCCCAAGACACAATCAAGTATATTCTAAATTTGGCTTTTATTTTTAGTTTAATTTTTTGAGTATGGAAAAGTATTTTAAAGAAAATAGTTTCTAGTGCACACATTGTCTCAACTCGACTGGCACACGCCATTCATAAGTCAGTCGTCGTCGTCAGTGGGAGCCGTGGCGAAAAGGAAGCGAGGACGATAAAAAATTACATACACTTGTAACTGGTGTGTCCTCAGGCAGTCCTGCGCTTCCTCCGGTTCTAGTTCTGCTCCTGACTCTGGAGCGGAGTTATGTCTGGGTCTCCACTTTGCCTCTCTAACAAGGTTAATTTGTAGCGATCGCAGTTCTCTGTCATTTATCTTCGCTGTCAGCGGCAAGTCCTTCGCACAGGAAGCCTGTCCTGGCATCGTTCTAATTTGAATTTAACAAGCACCATGAAGGCTGTGGGGGATGCTGGGTGGTCCATCAGACCATCAGTCTATTGGCAAGCATTGAAAATTAAAAATTTATTGCCGTCGTGGTGTCAATCATCGCCACCATGATTCTCTGTTCAGAAAGTAATAAAGTAACTGCGATAGAAACGGGGCTGAAAATAAGTCATAGGGATGTTCTAGGTTTATGAGATGCTCTCATAAATACTGTATATTAATTTACGGAGAAATAATTTGTATAGAAAAGTATATGTAAGAAAAATTAAGTGCAGATATATTGATAAGTGCTTCATTTTCTGACGCTTTCAAATTCTTTTATTTTTTTGAATAGAGTAGTAATCAGTTACAAATAATAACCATAACCCAAAATGTCCTGTTAGAATCCTTTTTACCCAAGAGGGAATATCAAAAACACAATCTCGTCGAGCATCCTGTCGCACTGTTGCAGGCACACACACTACATCATCATCAATTTGTGCTTGTGAGTTTCTGGAGCACTCTCTGACCCCCATCCCCCCAGGAGCTCATCCATCCTGTCCCATATCCCTGCTCCACAGCCACTCCACACTATTCCATTGAACGTTTCAATTTCACTTGTTGGCTTCGATTGTTGCCTGAAGTGTGCTGGGTTGGGGGAACAATTGAAAGCGACACTTTTATGGTTTTCAGATTTGTGTGATACTTCCTCTTTGCTACCGCAGTGCGTTCCACTTTTTTTTTGTTGATTCCATGTTAACACTTTTCCCACTGACTTTCGTATCCTGCTTTATTACTTTCCAGCTTTGTGTGCATTCTAATTGAGAAATTCCTAGCGTAATTGCGAGGAGGGACTTTACGCCTTTAAGTGCAAGGACTAAACTCTTAATTCCAAAGCATTACACAATAGTTTCTATAATTTTATTTGGATCTTCGCTCGAGGGGTTCTTATTTCTGGCAAATAAAATTTTGTTGCATATTTTGCGGCGTCGAATGGCAGCCACAAAAATGAATGAAATCGTAAAATTCTGCCGGACTCCGGCGGACTACGGCATCCACGCCCGGCGAGCTAATAACGTGCACTCGAAAACCGGATGCTTTGCAGACCAGTGCCGCACAAAAGCTGATCTGCCCCTTAACCCACTGATGACCTGCTTTGCCCCCCGCCATAACCGTTTTTCCATTTTCATAAACTGAGAAAAATCGAGCACTAGAATCTTTTTATTTTGTAATTTTTATTTCAGATATTTTATGATATTGCATTTGGTTTAAAATCTTTTGAAAAGTTTGCCCATTAGTTGGACATTTTCCGGATATTAAAAATTCAGAGAAAATTAAATCCCATACAAATTTATTAGTATTATACATTTTGTAGAACATACAATAAGTAGTATTCATAGGGTCTCTCTTGCTGAATAATATTATTACCCTCTCATTACTAAAAATAAAACTAGGACTTTAAGGAATTTCAAATCTTTTAAAAGTATTTAAAAGTATATAACAGTATTTTTTAAGCATGATTTTTTACCTGTTTTTATTTTGTATCATAGTTTTGACCTATTTTTAAGGAATTTTCAAACCCTGGTAATTTTTGTAGACTCCCTTGGACTTGGATTACTTTAATATGTGTGATTCAAAGAGTTTCATTATATTAGTTAAATAATTTTTAAATTCTGGCAATCAAAAATATTTCCAGGATATATATTTTTCAGCTGTGCAGGACTATCCAAATATTAATAGGTGTGAGTGTGTGTGCTGCTGGGGTTGTGTGTGCATTGGCATTTAAGTGCCGAAACAAGTTTTTTGGAAAATGGAAAGGAGTTGGGGGCCAGGACGTCTGACATAACCTCAATTTGTATGCGTTCTTTCTTTCGTTTCGTTTCGTTTCGTTCGCTTTGTTTGTCTATTTGTTTGCCTTTGTCTCTCCGTCTCTTTCGTCTGGAAATTGCAATTGCATTGCCGTCTTTTTCCCGCCGCAGCCCCCATGCCTTCTTCCTTGTCCCGCATCCACGCTGTGTAAATATTTGATTTTTGCATTAAAGTCAATTTGCTTTCATGATTCCGTAATTCATTGTTTACTCACGCCAACTTCTATTACGCCTTCTGCCGCCCGGTTTGATTGTTTATTTTTATATGCCCCCCTCGGCCCCGCAGGCAGCCATTCCAGGGTCCTGGGGTCCTGGAGTTCCGGAATCCCGCATTTCCGCTGCACTTCCACAGCCACTTCCATATCCACATCCCCACAGATACCGACACCGACACCAGACCGACCAGACCGGGCTCAGCGATATCCGCATCATCTTTGTTTGTCGCTCCCAGCAAGGTTTTCCTACTCCGCCTTTTGTCTGCGCTCTCCCGCTTTCCTCCCGATTTTCCCCCGGAAAATCCCTTGCCACAATCCCGGCTGTTTTAATATGCGCACTCAACGTTAGAAATTAAATCTGGCTCTCAAATGTTATTTGCGCTTTTCGTTTATTTATTTATTTATTATTTGCTTACGCGGCTGCCAGTCCTGGCATCTGTAGTGGTAGTCAGCCCTCCCTTGGTCCTTGGTCCTTGCCGCTGACTGTGTGTCCTGGCCCAGTTTTCATTAGGTAATGCATAATAAGCTCGAGAACTTGTGCGAGTAAATTTAATTTATATTATTTTCTTTGTCTGTACGCCAGTTGTTGGGTGCTGAATTTTCGAGGCTCTGGTCCCCGGGAAAAGCAATTATAAAACTGGGTATGAATATGGAAAGTGAGAGATCGGGTTTTATTGTTGGGGCCACACAGAAAGGGGGAAGATTTAGTTTATGACTGGCAATGGTTGGATTAAGCATATATATATGCAAAAAATATATTAAATAATATATTAAGCTCAAAATAGAATACTTCGAAGATCTTGACATTCTTGTAATGTTAGTCTTTAAAGACCAGAAATTCCTTCCATAAAAAGTAAACTACAACAGGTTGCTGGCACATATTACTATTTCCACATCTCACATCAACCATCAGCGCTTTTATGTTTACTGCTTGGCACTCCAGCATCGGATTAACCTCAACCATCAACCACAGGAAGAATCCTGCAAAGTCAAATCAATACGACGCACCAGGATCCATCAATATCCTTCAGCCATCCAGAATCAGCCATCGACTGGGGCACCATTATTATAAGAGGCGCGTCGCTTGCAATTTTAACGAGCTTACGCATTTTATCGCCGGATCTGGACTGAGGACTCCGGAGCGGAATAAACCCGGAGGAGACGCTGTCATCGCCTCATCATCAAGCGGACGATGTGACTGCAGTAAAAAAGAATCTAATTTAGTGCGCGGTTTGCATACAAATTCCTTTCGCAGGACTCGCGCTCGGCAATGCCGCAGCAAATCCTGCGTGACAATGAGGCTATATATGGCTATGTGTATGTGTGTGTGACTGAACGAGGGTGTTAATTCGCAATTGGTGTCACGATATACATTGATTCGCCATTTGGCTTATGCATTTTTCAATAATTGTCTTGCTCTGTGTCTTGTCGCAGTAAATTTGCGAGCATTTAATCAAAAATTCTAATTCCAATCCCAAAGTTGGGCTCAAGTTTTTAATGACTTTTCCAACTCGGAGCCAAAGTTTCGGAGTTGCCCTGCAACTGCAATTACTGCAATCGATGCTCGACTCCAGGTGGGGCTCCCAAGGACCCAGGACCTGCCGCGGTTTAGACACAACACTGAACAACACACAGCAGGCAGCGAAACAAGCTCAAACCGCTAATCGCGTTACACAAAACTTCACCTCCGGGCGGCGAAGGCAATCGAGTGCGAAATTCCACATACGCCCCGTGTGACGTGGCGATGGCGATGGCGAAGGCATTCAAGTCATTTCCGCTTAAGCAATCAGTTTGAGGCAGCAGCGAGTCAGTCGTCATCCGAGGCACTCCAAGGGATACTCCAGGTGGGAACGGGGTCTGGGCCGCCACCGCTTGACATGACAGCCGCGTGCTGCAGTTGCTCCGCATTTGAATGCCGCAAAATGCTGCTCGGCAAACCGACATAAATACAAACAAACATGGCTGCCGGCTGACTGCCTCCTGCAAAGGATCTTACTGTGTGCTTAAAACGGGGTAGAATTGAGTTTTCTTTAAGGATAAATCACTACAATATTTATTGAAATATTTGGTCATTTTTTTCTTAGTGAAATGGGAAACAATTTCAATTTTAAACGTATAAATCTTGTGAAGGAATGATAATTTATTAAGTAATGTAAGTTGATGATATCCTTCACCTTTAACGACTAACATATAATGTCAGATCTAGCACCCATTTTGCACACTTCTAGTATGTTACTACTGACAGTTACGAGCCTTTGCTGTGGGCTTCTAGACCGGAAACAGGAAACCGGAAATTTAAAGCCCTGCCGAGCAAATCAAGCGATTGGCCTGAACTTTGCCTTGTTATTTGTTGTTGCCACGCAGCCGATTTTCGCTGACTGCTGCCAGACACTGCGGACAGTTGGAGTTGCATTGTGCAAAAGTTTAATTACAATTTGTACTTTTTTGCCGGTGAAATTTCTGCTAAAAGCGAAACAAACTTTTTATTGATATTGCAAAGCGAGTGCAGCTCTCCGGATTTCCCACGACCTCCGGCTCAATGTCAAGTGTCATGTTATCCCGGACTTATTCATGTCTGCCATCACAAAGGGTGGAAAACTCAGGCGGAAAAGCGAAGAAATTACTTGCAAATTGATTACTGACATTGCCCTTACAGACTGTGAGTTGCTTTTACTGCTTAATAGCCGATGTCTGGGACCAAAGGATAATGATAATACTGAAACGGACATAATCATATAAATGGACAATGTCATTCAGCGAGAGTTGATGGAAAAGATAATGTAGAGTCCTTGCACTATACAACAATAACGCTGGCAAAGCTTTTTTAAAAACCGCCCTCTCGTCTGTGTGCAATCAATAAAGCCCTCGAGACAGCCTTGGCAGCCATCAGCCAGAAATTGTCATAAATTCATTTTTATATGTGAATCAAATTGGCAGGCACGAATGGGCTGAATGCCACGCCGAGGAAAGTAAAAAGTGGCCCACAAAATGCCAGCCGGTGGAGATGGAAAGTGCCAAAGTGCGGACGCAAACGCGGACCCGGATTCCGGATTTCAGATTTCTGATTCCGGATACGAACTCGGATTCCGTGCCCGCTGCACTCGCCACGTGGTGTAACTCCGGCCTGGGGTCATGAAAGTTTTATTAGGCATATGCAAATGTGTCAACTTTATTTGCAATATTTCGACACGTTCCGACATTTCGACGACACTTGTTGCCATAATGAAACACGATGCATATTTCAGCAGTTTTCGTCGCCGCCAGCAGCGCAACTGTTGCACCGCTGTTTGTGGAAAATTCAACGGTTTTATAATTTACGCTAGCCATTGAATTATAAACAAGAACAAGGCAGAGATGTACATATATCTAACTGTGGATGTAGATATCTAATTATCTAGCGTTTTTCTAGACATTTCTTTAATTTCATCTAAGTAAATCTTAATTTGTATTAGCTTAATTTAATTTAATTTCAAATCTGAAATATAGAGACTCTATAGAGTCAATATTTCCCATAAGATTTCTAATACATATTAATGTCCTTTTTTGTAATGTTATATTCGCAAGAACCTCACACTCATTGTTTTATTATTTATCTAAATATTACCCTTGAAATAACCTTATACACAATTTAAATCAAATATAATTTAGCCACAATATAAGATAGTAGCATCACTAGTCCCATGAACATTACAAATTAAAGCTTACTCTGCAGCGAATTCAGTGGCACGGGCGAGAGTCGTCGGATATACACATATACATATATCACATGTGGGAATGGGTGCGCATAAATTGCTGCTATTGTTTAAATATTTGCCAACATAATTAACTTAATTCAATTGGATTTCCATTAGAGCCGCACGCACAACTCGAACGACGGCAGCCTCGGCTGCACTGTTTGCCCAGCTAAGGTATATCCCCCGGCCGAGAATCCGGAGGATATCGGATGCAGGATTCAAAGGATTGGGCCTGCATAACATATGAGCGGGAAGATGGGATGCGTAGCTACGCTTTGACTTTGTCTGCGACTTCCATGACGTCGTTGTCTATTGACTTTCGAAATCGAATCGCATCTGAGTCGAAGGCAGGGCAGCAAATCACACAATAAAATAATTGATTCCATTTGAAATGCACACACAGAGTGGAGGAGGCGAGCCTGGCAGTATGCGGGCCGTATCAGGATAGGACAGGACGGGCAAAGGACTCCGCTGGCAGTCTGGTGCTGAGTACAACTTTATTTTCATTGTTTGCAGATTTAACATTTAACGCAACACAAACACGGAGCAGAGCAGCCGAGTCAGCTCAACTTGCTCATGGAGGAGGTCATGGAGGTACCCCAATTAGGCATCCTTGTTGACCGCCTGCAGCAGCTCCTTGCGGGTTTTGCGGCGCATCCTTAAATTCGAGATGAGGCGCACAGTACAGAAGTAGATCAGCTCGACAATTGAGAGCATGGACACGCCCATGAAGAGACCCAGGAGACCACCACAGTTGGCAAGGAAGTCGGTGGTACCATAGAGCTCAGAGCGGCGCGAAGTGAGGAACTGCGCCTCCTTGAAGAAGATCGACACGCGGGACATTTTCATGCTACGGAAAATTTATTAGAATCTTTTTAGAATATGCAAGTTAAGGATCCTTTTCCAACTCACCCCTCATGCTTGGCCTGCTCCGCCTTACCCTCTGGCGTGTCCGTATTGATCACCGTCTTGTAGTCAAAGTCCGCCTGGGAGATCTCCGCCTCGTAGGCGATCGAGGTGCAGGATGGCAGGCAGTTGCACTCGGTTTCACCCCGGCTATTCTCGTCGGAGTTGACCAGTCCCTGGTTAAACTCCCTGAGCAGCAGCTCATCCTCCGCCTCGTTGTAGCACTTCAGGCTGGCAGCTCCGCAAACGGGCATATTGACGTTACCTGACGTAAGCCGAAAGTAATTTGGTACATCCCCGAGGACTGGCCCGGAAAAAATGCTTACGTGGCATGTTGAACTTGACGCAACCGCACTTGGACAGGGTGAAGTTGGCCAGGCACTCCAGCTCGCAGTTGCTCTGGGAATAGATGTTGAAGTAGCGCAGGTCCCGCTCCTTCTGGAAGTAGCACTGCCGCCGATTGGGCTCATAGTGCTTCAGGCCATCCGAGGTGGTGATGATCTTGGGCCGAATGGAGATGAGCACCTCCTGGTCGAAGGGTATGCGGAAGTACTGCTTCGACACCTGGGCCACGTCTCCGGGTGTGTGTAAGAGGATCTACGGGGCTTTGCCTCCATTAGCCCCTAGTTCAAGTGAAATCCACATTAACCCACCTTGAATCCCTGAACCGGGCCTCGACACATGTCATCAAAATCAATCTCCATGCCTCCCATAAATAGGTAAAGACCAGCTCGGGCTCCAGGACCCAAAACCCTGTTGGGATAGGGCGAAGTATCCGCACTGGCGCTGTAGCCATCCTCCACATTCCAGTCCATCGATAGGCGATTCTCCTCGCGGAATATAAAGTCGGGAATAATGCTGCCCAGGAATGCCCAGATGAGGTTACTGAATCCTCGCTGAAAGAGACTATTCTTACCCTTCTGGCTTAAAGATCTCCGCCGGACTGAGCGAGTTGAAGCTGTAGCAAACGCCGTCTTCAGTCACAAACTTGTGGAAGATCTCATTGCACTTGACTCCGGTGTTTCGCCACTTGCAGTTAAGATAGGTGTCATCGAAGGTGGGCGATACGGAGGTCAGGCCGTCAATGATCTCCATGCCCTTTCTGGTCTTCTCACCCAGGGTAATGTCATGCAAATGTGGTTCACAGACCTGTGTCACTGATCCATATATGCCTTTTCTGAAGGATAGGAAATCGGTGTTTAAAATTATCGCCAAAGGGAATCAATACTCGTGGTAATTAGTTAAGGATATTGGGGTTTGCTAAAGGCTATAAATGGTCATTAGGCCACGTTTAAGTGAATAGTGTCCCATCTGTGAAACAAGTTCCTTTTCGTCTTGCGAAACAAAACTCACTCTTTATCTGAGAGATCCAATATTCCCGTAACATTGTTCCGAAAGTCGCGAACTTGATGATACGAGCCCGTAAAGTTAAAGATGGAGCGACGCGTCTTGGTCTCCGGACAAACGGTGATCGCTGGAAAGGGTATCTCCCACACGGGAGTCGATTTTTCGGCGAAACTGACAATCACCGGATTATTGTTCCACTTGTCCCAGATATTGAGGGTTAGCTTGACGCAGGTAAACACGGACAGGAGCAGGACACAGATCCAAAAGAGGCGCTCTAGGAAGGGTCGCTTCTTCTCCCCCAAATACCGGATGCCGTGGATGGTCGTGTAGTCGCAGTACTCATGAATGATAGCCTTTGCCGCCTGGAAGCCGCTGCCGTACTTGATCTGCTTTTTGGTGTCCACCTCGTCCTCGCTATCGTCGGAAACCGTTTCGCGGAACGCGGGCGCCATCCGGGCCATTAGGGCGGCCCTCTTCCACTGGTTGGCGGCACACGGCTGGGGACGCACTGCGTCCACCACATCGTGGCTGGGCGTGTGCGGCTGTGTGCTGTCGGTCGACATCCGGTCCGGCGTGCAGGAGATGCGTTGACTAAGTCAGCGGTGCGCACGCGACGACTCCGGCTTTTATAGTCCTTCGTCCTGCGGAGAACTGAGGGGTGCGGCTGCCCCCAAGGATTCCAAGGACTCCGGCACGCACTCCGGGCGTCGACTCGGAGTGGGACAGTTGCGTTTTCGGTGGCATTTCGCTCTATTGTTTCAATTACTTCATTTTGCTAAGCTGGCGTAATTCGCAAGCTCGCACCGGACCAGAGCTCAGTCCCCGGAGGTCTCCCAGGACCCCGGGCCCGCTGACCAGACCCCATAATTGCCAGCCATCTGCTGACCCATTGCCACTGCTAAATGTTACCTTTGAGCCTGCACTAGGCGAGGCATTCTAATTAGCCGGCGCCCTTTAAGCCACTCC
Source organism: Drosophila bunnanda (assembly GCA_035046265.1). NCBI lineage: Eukaryota > Metazoa > Arthropoda > Insecta > Diptera > Drosophilidae > Drosophila > Drosophila bunnanda. Next base: position 16,518,842 of record JAWNOB010000075.1, read on the forward strand.
AGCCAAGCCCCAGGTCGCAGCGTCACACGGCCACTTCCTCCAAACCTTGTCCAGGGTCCCAACTGCACACCGGACCTCCATCTGCAGCCGAACCACGGCACGGAAACACCAAATTGAAAAGGTAACTCTGCGCCGGGGCTTATGCATTTTAAATCCCGGACGCCACTTGACTGCAGGCGCTTAACACGACCTCGAAACAAAATGCCACGCGGCTGCAGACGCAAACAATGTCTAGTCAAATCCTCAGGTTAAACGAGGCACAACATTGGCTTAGCCTTTGAATTCTTCAAAGCGAATTGGGAATACACTTACCAGCGAACTAACTAATCGAACATTTAGTTCTTAGTCTCTACAAAATATTTAAATATTTAATTTAAACGAAATCAAAATATAAAAAGAAAGGGAGATTGCTTGGGGAAGCTACGTCAAAAGCGTATTGAGTTTAATTCGGAAAGCTTTAATCAATTTATGACAGTTTTAAATATTTAAAAATTTGATAAATTGTTATATTGTTTCCTTTCTTTTTAACGGGAGTGTTTAGCCGAGAAGCCGATGATTGGATATCCTTGCAAATAGCCTTAGGATATCCAATCAACGGCTTCTCGGCTAAACACTCCCGTTAAAAAATGAGTTCGAATATGAAAGCGATCATAAATTATCTAAAAATGAATTATTCTCAAATCGAAAAGCTCTTCTGTGTTGCCTTGTATAAGGATACCTTTAAAATCGAAATATATATGACTTTTGGCACTCGTTGGCTTGTTGGCCTTCGTATACCACCAAAAAAACCTAAAATATAAGTGTTCTAGGTATATTTTTATGTGCTAATTTTTTAGGTAAATCAAAGTTTTTCAAATATCATAACTAACACAAAAATGAATAATTTTCAATTCGGAAAGCTTTTCTGTGCTAGTTTTTATAGGATTAACAAATCTGCATATTAAGTTTTAAAATTTAAAGAATTATATTTTTTGTCAAATTTTGACAATTTTAATGATGTAACCCCTTATGTTTTTTTGAAAATTTGAAAAATTTCAAAAATTTTCAATTTCTACCGGACATGGCTAGATCGATTCGCCTATTGATTCTGGTCAAGAATATATATAATATATAGGGTCGGGAATCAATTCTTCACTGCCTTGCAAGCATCTGAAAGAATATATAATGCCCTGCCAAACAATACGACAAGCAGCATATACCCTTGAAAAGGGGTCCTGCCAAGAGCCGCAATGACCAGCGGCAAGGACACAACAAAAAGGCGGAGGGACTATTTTGGTGGCGCATTTTAATAAAGTTAACTGCAGCCGACGGGGCATTGTGTCTAAATTTTCGGAGGTCCTGGAGGTGCACGACGCAAACCCCTAACCCACCCTTTTTGTTGGGACTTTTCATTACTGCGTCGCTGCACTGCCAACAATGCTGGCATTGTCCTTGCACTCCTTTTTACCTGTTCTCCTTTAGGCAGCCGTAAACATTTACACACTTGTTCTCCGTCGTCGTCTGGCGATCGTCATTTATTTTAATGAGCTACGAAATAGAATTTCTGATGCCAGAAGTTTTTGCGAGACAGGAAACGACAGCAAACGACTTTCCCTTTCCCTGGCGAACCCATTAAAAGACTCGATTGAATATATATATATATCTGTATAATATATATTTGGTATTCTCATTCGCATAATACATTTCTTTTGGTTGGTTTATATGCTTTAGCTGGAGGACATTGAATTGAATGTTGTTACTGTTTACAAATTGTTTGCTTGGTAAGTACATAATACGTTGATTAACCTATTTACATAGCCGCTACTTTTGATATTAGGTATTACATAATATTACGCATATTTGATTATGTTACTAGATAATAATATATATATGTATAGCAAGTTTCTCCGAATTTGTTTTTGAAACACCTGTTGTCACTATGCTACTTTTGATATACAATTTGCGTGGGTTAATATTTGGTTCTCTCTACGATTAGTTTAATCCGTAAATTAAATATCCAAAATATAAACTCCGGTTAAAGCCAGCGCCGGCCAAGTGACCGGGCGTCATCAACAATGGTCTTATAATTCTGTAATTTGTATCCTTGTATAATGTGGGTATTAACTATATACAAAGCTCGATTACCGTTTAATTCGCACCACCGACAGGCGGTGACAGCTTAAGCTTTCCATAATTTTACCTATACGTTCACTTATGCAGTTTTGCCGTTTTGAAACCCAAATAAATACGCCCGCCTGAAACGCTAAACCCAAAGGACATGCAAACAACACCAACACAAAGGCAGTTACGAGTAAACAAAACGCGAAATACAAATACCAATACGTACAATACAGTGTTATAGCTAACCGCAGGATATAGCTGCTCGTATGTCATATCTATGGCTAATTTAAAATGATATGTTTTACGTAATTTACGTTATTCATTCCGCTTAACTCCTTCCCCGACCCCATGGCAACTGTCCGCCCATTAGTTAGTCTGTTACAAAAATACTGAAGAAATTGCACTTGTATCGGGTTACGATCGCACAAAACACTCCTTCGAGAGGACCACCTCCTGACCCTCCGCTTGACCTCGGTCCTCTGACCTATTGGGGTGCCAGGGCCAGGCCCAAACCATTCGAGATCAGGCTCAAAGCACTGGCTGTGGTAGATCCACTTGGTCCAGAAGTATCCTGTAAGTAAATGTAGCAGAATTTAAAATTTAGTTTATAAGAAAGAAAATCATATTGTTTTTAAGCTTTTTTAATCATTAATCGTCTTCATTGTGCTACTTAAAAAATGGTTACACTTTTTGAAGTTAAAAGTGATGGCATTAATATATCGGTATATATATCGGCATTTATTCGACATTCAACATACAGATATATATGTATAAGTGTTATAAAAGCAAACTAATTTTCGTTTCCATAGCTTATTGCTATTGATTGGTTTGCTAATTCCTATTACCTAAATTATCCTAGCAAAGATTTCAAGGATCAGCCATACTCACAATGCTCAGAGTGCGGACAATGCAGGCCCTGGTGGCCGGCGGCTCGTCCGCTTCCAGGCCGGGTGAACTGCCACGCGAGGAGACGGATCCATTGAGCAACTTGACATTCAGCTCGTCGGAGTGATGCGTCTGCTGGGAGCTGCTGGACAGGCGTCCATCCAGCGAGAGATCGTCTCGATGCTGATCCTGCAAGGAAAGCGTTACATAAGCTGGGCCAGAGGCAACGCCATCCACAAGACAACCCACCTCCTTGGGACTGGCACTGGCGCTGGGACTGAACTTGATGTCCAGCTGGCAGTTGGTGTCCATGTCGCTGGCACTGCCATTTTCAGCCGATCCGGTGGCCATTAAATTGCCAGCTGCCGAGGGCGACATGTGACCATTGTTGTCGTTGTTATTAACAATGCTGCTGCCACTGATGCTGCTATCCAGGATGCTGTTATTGTTGCTAATTTTGTTATTGTTATTGGGCTCATTCTTGAGCGTCGGCGTCACTGGCATCTGTGGGGGCGTCTGCTTTGTGGCAGCTGCCACCTCCTCCTCAGCGACAATCGTTGCATGTCCATTCTCCACAGCGGCAACTGCAACAGCAGCGGGATTGTTGCAATTGTTGTTGGCATTGCTGGCCTCATCGCCCAGCTCGTAAATGTTAACCATGTGAGCGGCCTGGGCGTGGACCATCAAGTCCCAGGGATTGGCGAACGCATCCTTGCAAACGGCGCATAGCAATTTGGCGCTCGTCGGCGGCGTCGTCTCTGCAAGAATTAATTAGTTATTTAAGTTGGAATTTGCCAAGACGGACCGAGAGGGCATGGGGCGAGGGCAGGCATAAATAACTCAATTTTAAATGCATTCGCAAGCAGCCACAGGACACGGACTCATATCCTTCTCGGGCCAGATGTTGCTGACTGGCAAACAGGCCTGTCTAAGACAAACACTTGCAGCTCCCTTTGGGCCCGACCAGCCCCCGGACAAAAAGTGTTTAACAATCATAAATTAATTGCCAACAGACAAGCTGCCATGCCCACGCCCCTTGCTTCTCGAAGGACTTCGGCTCGCCACTTACTCGCACTCGCCGCAAAGGCAACATCCTGGCACTTGCATGTGAACCTCAGCTTGCAATAACTTTTCTTGTGGTCCAATAACTCAGACAGCTCGCCAAAGCTTTCCCGGCAATTGCCGCAGATTAATGTGTCCGGATTGCCTGTAAGTATGCAAAGTGAATGAGTTTTTTAAACAGAGTTTAAACTAAATAAAAAATTAAGGTGACCTAGGAAACTATTCTGATTTCAAATCCATATAAAATTTGCTAAAAGTCTCAATTAACATCGTATATACATAGAAAGGGTTTCTCTGCAGTATCGCTCTACTGATACTTATATTTACTTACTAATCTCCCATTAAATTTCCCTTAAAAACGCATTTAATAATTAAATAAAGAAATATATTAAAATTTGAAAAAATATATAGGTCAAAATTGATATCTTGCTTCACTTCACTTCGATGTCTCTGTATTAGACTATTAAACTAGGTAGGGCCAGGACTCGTCCTCAGCTTTAAATGATTCCCCCCTATCCTTAATCTGACTTGGACTAAGATGCTCATCCACTATAGTATTGATGTTTCTTTTCACACGGCTCTCTAACTGGAACTCTTGATCGGAAATGGGACTGGGAAGGATAGCTGCCTTTTGAACGCTTCTCTGGGATCTTCCAACTGCGGCACCAAGGTCAGCATCTGCAAGGAGCAAATTATACGTGTTCTTTGCTTCGAGGACCTGCTGCTTGAGATACTCATCCGCGGCGTTATTGATGTTCCTTTTCACACGGTTATCCAACTTTATTTCTGGATGCTTTAGGTCAGAAGTAGGACCTGCGATAAGGAGCTGTTTCGGATCCTTTGTGTTGGAAATGGAACTAGGATTATGACCAGATTTTATCTTATCGCGATATTTTGGTAATTCGGCCCGTCTATCTAAGTTTATTTCAGAATCCTTTATGTTGGAAATTAAACTTGAATTAGAAGCAGTTTTTATCTTATCACGATATTTTGCCAAATCGGCCCAGACCTTAAGCTCTGCATCGAGTAACTGCTGCTTGGTTTTAGTCTGGAGGCTTCGAAGATTTTCATCCGCGGCCACTTTCAATTCATTTATGTTAGAAATTGAACTCAGATTTGTACGTACGATAGGGGGCTTTTCCTGATCCTTTATGTTGAACATGGAACTAGGATTATGACCTGATTTAATCTTATTGCGATATTTTGCTAAATCGCCCCAGACCATAACCTCGAGTAACTGCTGCTTGGTTGGAGTCCGACTTGGTTGAACGTGTTCTCCAGCGGCCTTATTGACGTTCTTTTTCACACGGCTCTCTAGTTGGAGTCCTTGATCACTTATGTGGGAAATCGAACTGGAAGCGGATGCTGTTTTGTGAGCCCTTCTCTGTGATCTTGCCACTGCGGCATAGAGGTCAGCCTCTGCCAGAAGCAACTTGTACCTCTCCTCGCTTAGAGGTGAACGTGTATTCAGATGTTCATTCGCCGGCGAATGGGTGTTCCTTTTTACACGGCTATCCAACTTCTTTTGTGGATCCTTTAGGTCGGAATAAGGACCTACGACAAGGGGCTTTTCCTGATACTTTATGTTGAATACGGAACTTGAATTAGAAACTGCATTAATCTTCTCGCGATATTTAGGTAAATCGGCCCAGACCTTAACCTTTGCATCGAGTAACTGATCCTTGGTTTTGGTCCGACTCGATCGAAGACGATCATCCGCGGATATATTTGAGCTCACTTTCTCACGCTCTTGCAAATCTTCATCGTTTGCGTTTGAAATTGAACTGGAACTAGGATCTGCTTTAATCTTTTCGCGATATTTTGGTAAATCGGCCCAGACCTTAACCTTAGCAGCGAGTAACTGCTCCTTAGTTAGAGTCCCATTTTGTCGACGTATTGTATCAGCAGCCTTATCCGTGTCTTTTTTCAAACGGCTCTCTTCCTGGAGTCCTTGATTCTTTGTGTTCGAAATGGGACTCGAAGTGGGAGCTTTACCATAAACCTCTTTTTGGCGCGCTTTCAATATGTCGGCCCACAGGTCAAACTCACCGTCGGCCAACTTATTCTTTTCCAGGGTTTGATGTGTTCTAATCGTATTATCCGCTTTTTTAGCCCTGCTGCGTTCCGCACGTCTCCTTTGCTGTAGTCCTCGATCCTTAGAGTCAGAACTGGCCATAAATTCGTTGTACTTCAGTAAATCGCCAAAGGCTATTACCATCAATTCGGGATGGAACACATTTCTATGGGGCCGACGCTGCTGAACCAGGGACTTGGAGTCCTTCAGATCGTTCTGGATCTTTGGGGGAATCTTACTGACACTGAAATTGTCGACGCTTTGAGGACTTGTGGCCTTAGTGCAACATGGCAATCGTTTGGTAGTTGACTTGGTAACATATTTTTTGGGTGCCTTGGTGGGCGGCTTCGTGTGTCTTGTGGTATTTGCTGCGCTTGTCTCGGGAGCTGCTGTGGGCTTCGGGGTCCCTTCGGGTTTTATAATAACTGTTACCGATTCCTCACTCTCGCACGTTTCCGGATCCTTTGTGGTTTTAGGAGCACGCTCGGTAGTTCCCTCCAAGTCGCAATCATCCTGGTTTTCGTTCTCACCCGTTTTAGCTTTAGTTCCAGGCTTCAGGCCAGGCCTTTGCGATCGATGGCGTTGCTCGAAAAACTCGGACAACTGTTGCAGCATCTGCAATTGCTCGATTGTTGGCTGCTGGACACGCGATTTGCTTTTCTTGGAGACCGGATAGAGAACGAAGGGCGGCTGAACGAGTTGCGGTTCCTGGAGATCCTTGTTAAAGCTAATAAGCTTGCCGGACGATGGTGACAACGGCATCTGGGACTGAACAAGGGGTCTGTTCGCTGGCCAAGACTGCCTCAGATTGACCTTGTTCCCAACCTGAATCTTTGGCTGGTTCTGCTCGAGGTTTTGGTTCTGTGGAAACTGTGGCATATACTTGATACGGGATTCGATTGTGTCCGGAGCAGCCATCTGCTGATTAGGACTTCTCACGTGCTCCTCCAAAGGTCCGTTACCGTAAACGACAGCTGGCCGCTTAGTCAGCATGCTGCTCTTCAGGTTGAGTATTCCGTTCACATAGTCCTGCGAAAGGGCCTTCTTCTCGTGGCCTCGAACGGGCAAGACATTCGATATGGTTGCACTGGCTGTTGACAGGACTACGATGCCGAAGAGCGCTGTTGCGACAGGTGACCGAGGTTGATACATTTTCACTTTAAGGGAACGACGTTGTTTACCGGCAGCTGTTGTGACAAACTAAACTGGGATAGTTCAACTGAAAGTTGATTGAATTTCCAAAGGTAAAAATGATATTGAAAAAAATTACATTTAAGTTTTAGGTCTAAGGCAAAATTTAACAATATTTCTCCTTCGTGCAAAGAATCAAAAATAAGCGGTATTTTCGTCGTTCTTTCTAACTTCTCCACTCTGATACCTCTAAAAGCTTGCTAATTTGTGTATATTTTTCAAGAGATCCCCCGGGAGATCTAGAACAACAAATTTTTAAGACCATCCCCAACTTAATCTCCTCTTTATCACCAAGTGACCAAACTGAGACCAATACTCACTGTAGACTTTGAAGGGTCCCCACTGCTGATGCAAACTTAATTGCTCCTGTGCCTGATGTTGCTGCTGCTGCTGCTGATGTTGCTGCTGTTGATGTTGCTGTTGCTGCTGCTGCTGTTGTTGTTGTTGATGTTGCTGCATCAATTGGCTGTGCAATTGTAGTGGCGTCGCCGCCTGATGAGGCTGCGGTTGCTGTGGGGACAAGGCCAGAGTCAACGGTTGCAGCAACGGTTGCTGATGTTGCTGCTGCTGCTGTTGCTGCTGCTGATGGAAGGACCCTCCCACAGGATACGGCTCGCCGAGCGCCGTTTGATTAGCAATTATTGCTGACTTTGCGTTCTGCGGCAATGTCGTTGACTGGACCGCCACGCTGCTCTTCAGCTGGAATCCGAACTGCTGCGGATGCTGGTGAGGATGGGGATGCGGGTGCGGATGGTGGGCCAGTGGCAGTTGCTGCTCCTGTTTGTATTGCGACCAGTGGAGGGAGCCCGGCGCCGCGGACGCCGTGGTGGCCACATTGGAGAGCAGATTCTGCTGATGCAGCAGCAGCTGCTGCTGGGGCAGCAAATTGGCCATTGCCGCCATGGCAACCGCTGCCACCTGCTGCTGGTGCTGCTGTTGGGCCGCCGCCGCCTGTTGCTGCTGCGCCTGCTGCTGTGCCTGCTGCTGTTGCGCCGCCTGCTGCTGCTGCTGATGGACGGCGGCCGCCACTGCCGCCACACTATGGTGTCCATGTCCTGGCAGCTGCTGCTGCTGCACTGCAGCCGCCATTCCGCCGCCGTTGGTCATTAGGCGCTTCCGTTTCTTGGCCCGCACACCATTAACACCACCGCCGCCGCCTCGGAGCAGTGCCGAGGAGCAGTAGCTGTCGTAGAAGTAGTCCCTGCATCAAGAGAAATTTTTTAATTGATCAAATTTAGGTTAAGTACATAAGGCATTAGTGGTCCTTTTCCGCTGATAATCTTTTGGACAAGACAACCTTGCTAGCTGGAGTGTCAGCTCCCCCCAGTATTAGGTAAGAAAATTCGTGGAAAAAATAATCAGTGAAATATTTTCAAATTATTATTTTCTTACTTGCATTTATTTAACATACCGATGATCTTTTTTCAATAAAATAAGTATACGTATTTTAAGCAAATATGCTATTTAAGATATTAGCTTTAATCCATTCCCCTCGTTGAACGAATTCACACCTCCTCATTAACTGCCAATGAACAGCCTGCCAACTGTTGCCTGTTGGAAGTGTCAGTCATTCAGCCAGCCAGTCAGTCATTCCCTAGGTCAACCCATCAGTCCGTCAATATTTGTTTAGGCTGCCATTTCTGCCGTTTGAATTGTCATTTGGCAATTGTGTTTGGGCCGCCCGTCGGGTTTGGTTGCCAGTGATTGATACAAATGGGGAAGCACACCAAAAGCAGGCATCCCCCTCTTCCCCAACCAATTGTGGTCAGAAGTGGATAAGTGGGGGTGTGGGAAAAGGTCCTAGCAAAGTGGGCGTGGCGCAACAATTGCGGCTTTTTCGGTCAGTTTGTGTGTGTGTGAGGGTTTGGTCAAAAGGCGAGGGTAGAATGGGACAGAGACCGTTTAATGACAAACACAAGAGCACCTGGACAGGGATAGAGGCAGTGGGCGCTGTCGGGCCAACATGTTTGCGTTTTAATTACAATCAAGTCGATGTCAGTGGGGGTTTCCTACATGGAAAGAAATATTTTCCAAAGCCATAAGGCTTTAATTTTACCAATACAAAATGTTTATAATAACGAAGATATTAAACTCAAACTTAGGACCTCCTGAATATTGGAGTACATAGTTTTTTTTGCTGTACAATCAACTCCTGGGCGATGTTCTTTTTAAAGGCCCAACGCATTCCGCTTCGGCGTCATTAAGCTTAAATTAAATATTTCCACACGAGTGCCGAAGAGGGGAGTCGGTCTGGCGGTCTGGAGGTCTGCAGGTCGTCAGGTCTGCAGCTCAAGGCCCAAATAAATTGTGGATGTCGCTCAGTCATCATTAAGGCCGCGCCACGACAAAGACAAACAAGTGCACATGTCAGGGCCAGGACATTATGGCATACATTGCAACTGTCACTCACAGGATACGCCGGGATACGGAATACGGCAGCCGAAATGCGAAATACGAGTGTGTTGACGCAGCCCTCGAAGCTCGAACACTGACCCATGCCGAGCAAAGTGGAAAAGTGGGACTAGTGGGAAAAGTGGGAAAATGCGGAAAGCCAGGAGACGAAAACTTGGCCCGTACCAAAAAAAGCACTTGACAGCCAAATATTTTATGCCGGACGATGGCTGAAACAAAGGGCGCCGGCACCCCCATCGCCTGATGAATGGTTCCTTATTTATTTATTTATTTGCGGACCCAAGGAAAGCAGTTAAATGATATGTAAATAAAGCCTAAGTGAATGCCACATGGCGGCGTTAAATTGACCAGAGTTAACTTTTAGATTAAATTGAAACGAGACCCAGAAATTGAGTTGAGGAATCCGGAAGGAGTCCCCCCAAACTTACCAATCATTTCCGGTCTTGCTCACATTCTGTCGTTTCCTTCCGATTTGATGAGCCTTCGGTTCCGCCACCATGTTGACATCTGCAAAATAGGAATGGAAAAATCTTAATAACAGAAAGCTAACCACTTTCCTTTGTACCCAAAATATGTATACAAAAAATCACAACATTTTCGGTGCCCTTTGAAGTCATTGTCTAAGCAACAACACAAAGGACAATGGCAGTCGTAGCACCCCTTTTGCATTTGGCATCCTTATCACCGCACTCCTTTCATAATGCAAATGAATGGACAGGAGCTGAGTGATTAAAAAAGCTTTCTATCAGCCAGCATGTCCATTGGCCAAATGCATTCCACAGATAATTCAATCTGGCTGGCCCCCAAATCATTAATCTTAATAAAAGTGCGCCACAACCAGACTATACGTTGTCAGACCTTGTTTATGCATAAAAAACAATGATGCTGAAAATGCAGTGTAAGGGTGTATTGCGGGGCATATCCTATGGCAGGATATATGTTTATTGAAGTTATTAAATTCCTCTATATTTAATAGAATATATAATGGTTAAGAATAAAAACTTAGAACATAAACTATATTTTTATACCTTGGCAAGCTATTATAATAGTATTCAGAAGCGTGTAATGCATTGATGGAGTAATTTCCGACCCTAACAATCATATATATTCTTGATCAGCATCATCAGTCGAGTCGATCTAGGCATGAAAAATAAATTTTCAAAATTTTTTCGAAATTTGAAAAAAAGATAAGGGGTTACATCATTAAATTTTTCAAAATTTGACAAAAAATTAAATTTTGTATATTTAAAAACTTAGTATGCAGACTTGTTAACCTTATAAAAACTAGCACAGAAAAGCTTTCCGAATTCAAATGAAGGCATTTTTGCCTAAGTTATAAGATTTTTAAACTGTGATTTGGCGAACAAATTGTCATTTAAAAACATCGATTTAAAGAATCCGAATATTAATAATAATAATAATAACAACAATATTTTAAGATTAGTAATGATCGATTTCCGATTTGGTCCTTCAATACAACTGCAAACTGCAAGGGTTTATAAAATGTAGCTTCCCGAAGTTAGTTTCTTTTCTTATTTTGCCATGGATAAACATAAGACTTCTCGTTTTTTTTTTAACTAAGAAAGGGTATTCTAATTTTAGTCAGAAGCCTGTAATTTGTGAAGGAGTCATTTCCGACCCTATAAACCATATATATTCTTGATCAGCATCATCAGCAGAGTCGATCTAGTCATGTCCGGTCGAAAAATAAATTTTCAAAATTTTTTCGAAATTTGAAAAAAAGATAAGGGGTTACATCATTAAAATTTTCAAAAATTTGAAAAAAACCGAATTTTTTTAAATTTAAAATTGAGTATGCAGATTTGTTAACCTAACAAAAACAAGCAAAGAAAAGCTTTCCGAATTAAAATTGATGCATTTTTGTCTTAGTTATGAGTTTTTTAAATATCGATTTGCTGAAAAAATGTTCATATAAAAAAGTTATTATTTTAAGCTTAGTTGTGATCTATTTCGGAAACGATCCTAAATTCAATTGCAAACTGCATGGGTATTTAATCTTCGGCTTTCCGAAGTTAGTTTATATTGTTGTTTATATGTCATATTTTACTTAAAAAACACTAGCCTCTTAATTGAACTTTTTCTGTATTTCCTGAGTAAGTGTATAAAGATATCACCTTGTAAAAGAGCTAACCACATTTCATTCTCCAATGAAAAGGGTGCGACAGAGGCTGATTTTTTTGTTATATAGGGAAAGCTATCTGAAGGAGGAAGGGACCCGCGCTCGTTCATCATAATTCATGACAAAGTTTGAAGTGCGACGGCTGCGCCTCGTCGTTTGGCCAAAGGAAATGGGTCCTTGGAAAATACGCAGGAGAAGCAGGAGGAGTGGACTAGAAACTCGGGGGGAGTTAGAGCCGGCTGTATCTACAAATTGGTGGGGCAAAAACCAAAGAAGTTGGCTGGAAAAATACTAGAAGAAAGGCGGGTGTGATGGCATTCCCACTTTGCTGCTTCTTTATTTTAGTCTGGGATGTTTTTCTTTCCTTTTTGCGCTTCCCTTTTCCTGCCTTACTGTCCGACTACTCGGCTGGCAGGCTATAATTAAGATTAAGGATAAAAGCGTAAGAAGGATTTGCAGAGCCAACTTCCCCCATCCAGTGTAAATCGGTTTAGCTGGCCTGGCCGCATTTTCCATTTTCCATTTTCGCAGCGCTTCAAAGTCAATGGCGCGTAGCAATGAAATATTGCGCTGCTTCTCATTCCTAATCAGTGGAATTAGCATTCCACATTTAGCATTTTGCATTTGCATAAGCGGTAGTATTTTTCCTTTTATTTTATTTTGCTGCTTTGTTTTTTGTTTTATTTTCATGAGTGCCGTTGAATTCCTTTTTTGCGAGGGCGAACATCAAGTATCCGCCGCGTTGCCGGCAGCAGAAAGGATGCCGCTCATCAGCTGACATTGCGCACTAAGTGCATTAAGTTGTTCTCCACACGAGCAAGGGTATTCGCATGGCAGCTGCAACTGGCGTTGAATTATTTCATTAAACGCTGAACTGACTAGACTGTCAGAGTCACGGGAAAAAACAGATACATACCAAGACAGTCGGCTGTCTGGCGCAACATTGAAATTTCATTAAAAGTATCGTGCCAAGATTTATGTCGGCCGCACTTTAAGTTTTTTGCGGGCCGGCAGTGACTTCCGGACCTTTAGAAAATACTCAGACATTAGTTGGCGTTGGGTGGCTAAGATATGGCCACTACACATGCAGAGGGTGCTGCTCCTTCATTACGATTGCCAGGACCTCCTCCCTTCTTGTGGCTTTTTTCGCGCGTTTGTTCGATTTTAGTGCAACGCTTCCGCTGCCGTCGGCCATTAACCTGAAGGCTCCACTCTGTTCCTGTACTCCAGCCAGACCTCTAGCTATAGCTTCGGCTCTACAACTGAATACAAAAACCCCTACGTATCCTGCGGACATGCAACTTTGGCCCAGCAGAAGGACTCTGAGGTGAGGGTTAAGGTCTGGAATGTTTATGCAAAGCAGCAGCAGCCTTCGTTAGTGGCGTATTTTAAAGCAAGGATTTTAAAAAGCTGCGAATGTTTGGGGTTTAACTATCACACATATCAATATTAAAGCCAAGGAAGATTGAAAATTTAAAATTGAAGTATAAATTCTGTTATTCAAAATGAAAATACTTCAAAGTCATAGATTAAGTGATTGTTACTGTGATACTTTGATCATTTCCATTTCCTAAGCAGTTGGCAAGCCTAAATAATTTATTATAAAATAAAGTTATTATGACTCCCAGGACCTCAAGATAGAACCCACGCAACAGGACTCACCTAATGTCTGGCTGAGCACCGTCTTGCTGTCCTCGCCGTGGCAGGCATTGCGGGCATCGAACGGGTTGGTGAACTGCACAAAGGCGTAGCCCTTGTGCATGGATATGCCTGAAGGACAAAGACGGAACGGATTTATTAAACGAACAGTACTATGAAGCAGTAGTAGGACTCACCCGCGAGGCGACCATAGATCTGAAACATGCGCTCCACGTCCGTTTTGGAGCACTGGAAGGTGTTCAGATTGCCCACGAAGATGCGCGAGTTGACCGCCTGCGGATCCTGCGAGTTGGTCTGGTTGGACAGCTTGGACAGCTTCATGGTGGCCGCTTCAGGACCTGCCAAGGACACGGGCAGGGGCACTGGGTGAGCCAGAGGCAGTGGCAGTGGCAGTGACAGCGGCACCGGCGCAGCCGCGGCGCACGTGTGTCCAAAGTACAGGAACGCAATCCTGCCTCCTGTCTCCTACCGTTGTCCTTTTTCGCTGTGCGATTTCCCTGTGCGTTTGTTGTGGCTTAGACGATGACGACGGCGACAACGACGACGACGGGGCCTTTTGTCAACGTCGACGGCTTATTGCATTTGCAGCCGGATTGCAGGATTGTTTTCCCCCTCTCTCGCCGCTGATTTTTCCAGTTTTTAACGAATCCAAATCTGTGAGCGGCCGCAGATTGTCCGTTTTTTCGCAGTAAAATCTGCGGAATAAAAAAAGGAAAATGCAGTGCACAATAAATAAAAAACAAATTCGCCTTTGTTTCCTTGTGTTGTTTGTCGTCGGGGCTTAAATATCGAATGGATATCAACCCGAGTATCGTTTATTTGCATTGTATATATGTATATATACAGGATTGGTTTTCGCATTTTCGCGTTGTTTTTGGGGATTTTTATCTTATCGGCAGGCAATTAAAATGCAAAAATGCCTTTTTAATTGAAATCAACTTTTTCAGTCGTTAATACTTTAATCAGCTTTAAGAATACCGAATAAGATCCAAGGTTTAAAGAATAATCGATCAAAGTTTTATAACAATTTGGTTATCTGGGACTTCTCCTATTCCTTAGACCACTAAGTGAACTTCCGCTTATTTTATATGTTATTTGTTCCATGTATTCCTCTTTATATTTATGTCTGTTGGCTTTTACTGGGGACATGTTTTGAGCTTGTTATTAAATTAAATTACTTTCAAATGGCTTACATATTCAGCAACAAGCCCAGTTGGACAACCATTCCATTATTCGCACTGGAAAATGGAGGGAAAAGCGAGGGAAACTGAGGGAAAAAGGAGCAAGAAGGTGGCAAGGCAGGAGCAACAAGGAAACTTTTCTCTCGCTCGTGTAAAAGTGAAAAATTAAGCGTTTTTATTGCGCTTTCGATGGCAACAGTGCAGTGCCTCCCTGTCTCACACTCGCACCCTCTCGCTTCCTCGTACACAATGGCAACATGTGTGCTCTTTTGCATAGCACAACGTGTGTGTGCGTGTGTGGCAGGGGCATTAAAATGTACAAAAGACGTGCATGAAATGAAAATAAAACATGCAGCCATAAAAATAAAATACTCGTGTACTAGCAAATTGTTAATGTGATTTTTATGCAATCCACACCCCAAAAGGAATTTATTGCGGATTTATGGGCGCGCCAGTTGGTGTTAATTGTGAGAGCTTTTCCCGCTTTAGTCTGGCTCTAATATGGGCTAGGAAATCAGCTGATTGGGGGAGGAAAAAGTACTCAGATAAAACACACTTGCACACTTGATATTTATCTCTTTGGAAACATATATGACTGTAGAGTTGAGTTTGTGAAGTATTAAAATATTAAAACATTACAAGGTTTCTTAAGCCACATAATAATAATTGTAGTATAGTAAAAATTTGTATTTAATATTTAATTAGACTCAAAGTTCCTCTATCTTGATAGCAGCTTTAAAACCATAGTAATTTTGCATTGATCCTTATCTGAAGCTTTGCCCATCAGTTTTATTAAAAGCGTTTTCGCATTGTTTGGCATAAATCAAACAGAGAATCGGGAAAGGAGTCAGAAGGAGTTGGATATTCATGGCTTTGGCTGCATTGTGCGCCAGTTATGAGTGAAAGGCTCTTTATTTATTATAATGGCATTCCTGCCAGCCATTCTCGCCGGTCTCCTGGCGTCCTGTCGTCTGGGCTTCATCCATTCATACGCCCATTCAGGCATTCACTCACTCATTCAACGGTTTCTATTTTTGTGTCGCATTGTCCTTGCAAATGAAGGAACAACGCCGTTGGCAAAATGCACAGTGAATAAAACCCGGTAGATGTCTCATTCTGATATCATTTAAAATGGGAAGGAGATGTCACATTCCTATCAGTCATACATCAGCGTCTATTCAGAACGTGAATGCGCAAGGAGTCAAACTTTAGATATTTGTTAAAACTACAAGCTACCTTGTAGAAAATCTATCCCATAAATTAAAACCCTTGTATAATATACACTTTTTTCCCAGTGTTTTCCATATAGCTGCTTCCTTGTGAGCTGCGTTCGCTATTGTGAAAATCCGGCAACAATAGCAACCACATCATCCAGAAGTTACAGTCAGTAAAATCGTATTGAATATGCAACAGTTTTCGTGGCCTATATTTTGGGACTGTTGACATTTTAATGAACGCAGCTTTAATTAAAACAACAATAAGAGAAAGGTGTAGAAGCTGAGAAGTTTTAGTTCGCTCTGCCTACCAGCAGGTGACTAAGTGTAGTCCTTCCGCTCCGGCTGTGTGTGTGCGGGTGAGCTTCCTCAAGTGTCGGCAAGTGGTTAGTTAACTCGGCTTAATTATAATTAACTGCACTACCCCAAGTTCAACCGCTAGAAAGTGTGCAGGAAATTGCCGCCTTCTCTTCTAGAGCTCCTGGGGGGTGTTTTTTTTTAGGCCCAGGACAAAGACTGCCAGCGACTGCACTTTTATTTTCCAGACGCCTGAGCGCAAAAGTAAATTAAGACGCCTTCGTGGCAAGGAAGCAAGTAAAAGTCGTCGCCGGCTAAACTTTAGGACTCCAGAGCAGGAAAGGACCTCACCTCCTGCATCCTGCATCCCTTTGGCCACATGTGAGCTGAACTTTGTAATTGAGTGCGGAAAACACACACAAACAGGGCTTGGCTTTGGAAGATTAAAACGAAGATTAAATGCTCTAAAGAAGATTTTTAAGTTCAGAAAAATATTTTTAAAAATATATGTATTAAAAGATTTCAATAATTAACCAATTTCTATATGAAATTTGAAAATAAAACTTGTGAAATTTCAAGTGACACCCTGCTTGAGTAAGTTGTAGGACTCTTTCCGTAAAGCCTTTAATTACTTTGACTCAGAAGCCAAACGCCTAATGCCCCGCATTGTCTACGGCTTAAAGTCAACGACTCGGTGGACTACATTCAGCGGCAGCTGCCTTTCCACGTTTATATATTTTTCGCTATTTCATTTTCTTCCATTTTTCCAGCCGGTGTTAAAGCGTTTTGATGGGACCTCGACGTGCTATAAATAATGCAGCAAGCCATTAAGCGGAGCTGCTGAAGAGCCAACGAGCCGATGCTGGCCAGGATTATCGGAGGCGAGCGATCAAATGTCAAAGGACACATTTCGTCACCACGCCTGTTGCTATTTACTGCCTACTACGAACGCCCCGTGTGTTTTCCTTTTCCATCTATACATATGTTTATATGGCAGACAACTTTTCATTTCGAATTGCCAGCGGCAGCGGCGCTGATGATGAGATGACGGGGAGGAGGCTGGATAGCCGGGAAATGGAGATGCTGGGAAATGGCAACCCTAATAGCGCAGCACAAAAAATGAATAGACGTCGTGGCCCATTGAAAGCTGAAAAGTCAACAAAGGAGGAGGAGAAGGCGGCGATTCGTGCCAGATAGGGCGACAAATAACCCCAATTGAAAGGGGGTTTGCCCAAAAAAAGCAAAGGGAGGAGCGGCGATGATGATGATGATGATGATGCCATGTGTGTATTGACAAGCCAGCAAACAACTTTATTCATAAGCAGTCAAACAGGACGAAGTCGCCGGGGCCAGGACATGGGCGGGAGCAGACCGAGCCCAACCAGACCCGCAGACGTGACCCCATGGCCAAGCCAAACAGAATCCCATCCAACTCGAATGGAATGCATATGCATACACTGTGAAAAATATATCCTTTTATAATGGAACAGTCTTATTCCAGTTATATAACGTTTTAGGAGTACTTTGAAGGGTTTTCGGGAAATTAGTTTAGCTATAACTTGACTTTCGGACTTACTTTTAATATAAACAATATTATAATAATTTTTACTGTATTATTTTATGCAATTCGGCGATATTAAATATTATTTATATTCAGTTATATAATTAGAAGCTTGCATTTAAGGGAAGGATTCGTTTCCGACCCTATAAATCATATATATTCTTGATCAGCATCGACAGTTGAATCGATCTGGCCATGTCCGGTCAAAAAAAAAATTTTCACAATTTTTTCGAAATTTCAAAAAAAGATAAGGGGTTACATCATTAAAATTTTCAAAATTGGACAAAAAATTATTTTCTTTATATTTAAAAACTGAATATGCAGATTTGTTAACCTTATGAAAACTAGCACAGAAAAGCTTTCCGAATTCAAATTAAGATATTTTTGGCTTATTTATGAGATTTTTAAACTTTCATTTGGCGACAAAATTGTCATTTAAAAACATCGATTTAAAGAATCCGAATAATAATAATAATAATAATAATATTTTAAGCTTAGTTATGATCGATTTCCGATTTGGTCTTTCAATACAACTGCAAACTGCAAGAGTTTAAAAAACTTCAGCTAAACTTCAGCTTCCCGAAGTTGGTTTCTTTTTTTGTTTTACCATAGATAAAGATAAGAATTCTGGTTTCTTTAAGGGTATAAAAGTGTATTCTGATTTTAGTCAGAAGCTTGAAACTTTATGAAGGAGTCATTTCCGACCCTATAAATCATATATATTCTTGATCAGAATCAACAGCCGAGTTGATCTAGCCATGTCCGGTTGAAAAATAAATTTTCGAAATTTTTTCGAAATTTGAAAAAAAGATAAGGGGTTACATCATTCAAATTTTCAAAAATTGGCAAAAAATTATTTTTTTTATATTTAAAAACTTAGTATGCAGATTTGTTTTCCTTATGGAAACTAGCACAGAAAAGCTTTCCGAATTGAAATTAAGATATTTTTGGCTTAGTTATGAGATTTTTAAACTTTGATTTGGCGAACAAATTGTCTTTTAAAAACATCGATTTAAAGAATCCGAATATTAATAATAATAATAATAATAACAATATTTTAAGCTTAGTAATGATCGATTTCCGATTTGGTGCTTCAATACAACTGCAAACTGCAAGCGTTTATAAACTTTACCTTCCCGAAGTTATTTTCTTTTCTAATTTTGCCATGGATAAAGATACGAATTCTGGTATTTTTAAGGGTATAAAGGGGTATTCTAATATTAGTCAGAAGCTTGTAACTTCATGAAGGAGTCATTTCCGACCCTATAAGTCATATATATTCTTGATCAGCATAAACAGCTGAATCTATCTACACATTTAGGCTCCCCTCTTGTTTTATTTTATTTTAAATTTGCATATTTTCCGTTACACTTTAATAATTCATTATTATTTATTTATTGAACCTCAACTTCTTGGTGAATATTTTCCCGAGTGCCTGAGCATGTGCCCAGAGATGACTTCACGTCTGGTGGCGATAACTCAGTGGAGTTTATAGAACTCGGACCGGAGCAGACTCCAATACACAGGACTCTCCAGACTTCCGTGCTACGAAATTCATACTTGGCATAAAGTTTAAAATTCCGAGGGAGAGCTCAACATTGTCGATAAGCGGGGAACGTGTCAAAACCTCATCACAACATATGTATGTATATAAAAATATATATTTTTTTGTTTGCTGTTAATTTATTGTAATGCGCAAAGCGTTTGGAAACGGAGTGAGAAAGTCAGGGACGAATACCCGCATTTAAATATATTCACAGGCGTATTAAGTGCCAACTATTTGCATAAATAACAAGAAATTAATAACAAACACGCGGCGCCATGGCAGCAGTCGCGCAAAAGTTAATAATTGCTGCATGTCAACAGGCTGCAGAGTGGGTGGAAAATGAAAATTGGGCGGAAAATGCGCTTGACATGTGGACCACATATAAATGAAAAATATGTAAAAAGGAGCCAAAGCCAGGAGGGGTATGAACAAAAGGCAGAAAGGAAAACATGCAGAGCCGAAGCTGGTATACCATTTTATCACTTGACAGTAAATGCGTTTTATTACGTTGCTCATTAAATAAATTAAATTTGCAAACGGACACAGTGCAATCGGGTAAATCGGAAAAGTATTTAAACAATTAAATGTCCAAGAAATGCATGCTTTAATGTTCGAGAATCGAACTCAGCGGGCATTCACATGTTGATCATTTGCAATCAAGCTCTTAATTGCAAACACAAATTTTCAATTTTAAATAAAAACAATTGCAGATTCTCGATTTATGTTATTTGGAAATTTAAATTTATTTCACTTTAAACTTAATATATAAATAAATTCTATTTAAAGAATCTATTTTGAGAAATATAATATATCAAGTACATGAAGATTTAAGAAGCATATTGGCATGTAATGCTTGATATGGGAAAAACTATTTATATATACATATTTGTATAAATATGCATTTGAGAAATATATATGCATATAAATATAGCATATATTAAATAAGTTACAAATTTATTAATACCTAAATGAGGCGCAAAATGTTTTTGCCGAAAAGTAGGCAGTACATTTTAGTATGGTGAAAAACCCTTGTTAAAACTGCACCACTCCTAACATAATTGATAATTTGTTTCGTTTGTAATAATTTAATGCGATTTGGGGGATATTATATGTAGCCGCTCTTCACACAGCCATTAAAGTGTTAAATTTATTGTTATTGTAGCCCCTGCTCGCAGTTTCAGTTGCAGTATTTGTTTTATTTCGCTCTTTTTGGTTCAGGCTGTGGTTCTTTAGCGCGCATTCATTCATTATCCCCAGTCACTGTATACATACATAGGAATGTGCACTTGGCGAATAACTATAAATACATGAATTAAATGAATTCAAAAATAATTAAACACACTCATTAGATTAGTGAAAAAAACAAGTTGTTGAGTACCTTTGTTGAGTAGTAAAGTGCAAATGCATTAAGCCTAAATTTAATTTTATCCACGCTTGTCCTTTTGTTCTCAGTGTATTTAAATATGTAAGCACATTTGTATTTGTGTGTGTGTGGTGTGTCTGGTGTGGCAATAAAAATGGCTTGAATATTTTTCAGTTTGTTATGCATTCTCCTCTGCCACTTGGGCCGCAACAACAATTATGAATAACTCGCTGCATAATGGCCGGCAAGCTGTTCCTATGGAATTTTCCCGTATGTGGGATCGATTACTAGGACGGGATATGGGTATACGGATAGGGAAATCTATATATGTATGGTGGGGTATACGTATGCATATATCACTTCGCCAATTACGTGGCAGCAGCGGCGACAGTAATCAAATAATTGTTGCACTCGCTGTCATACGTATCTCTCTCTTTGCCTTTAATTATTTACACAGTTTTCCATTCCTGTAATGGACACGTCGTAATAAGGATATGCGGATAAAGGCCTGAATATGCCAACGATTATCCCTGTTATACCATATTAATGTTCATTTTCAATTTATGCGCGTTTAACAAACTTTTACTTTCGCAAGCTATATAGTTTAACAAAAGACTAATATTTAAGACATTTAAATAATTTATACTTTTACTAGGAGCACATCTAAGGTGAGATTCCACTAAGAAATACTTAACAGTATCATTTAAAAGAAATCAAGAGTAAAGTAAAACCTTTTTTATAACTTATTTTTGAATGCTGACTTTTAAAAGTATGAATTGTTACAAACTTTAGATTCCAAGAATTAAACGATTAATCTATTAATCTATTGGTTTCTGCCCTGGCTCTGAGTAATTTAGAAAGTTATACCTTTGTCTGATATACCACCTGAATAAATATAAAACTTATCGCACTTAAGCTCAACTGAACTCGATTGATTTAGCTGAATGCTAATCACTTAAAATAGCAATTTAATGTGGAAAATAATATGAAAATTCCCCAGTATCTGGTATTGGTTTCCCTTTGAAATATGCCTATGTATATTATACCCCATTATAGTTTTTGATTACCCCCGATCCGGTGATAACCTTGCGCTACCCACCACTTGACATCGAACACAAAATCGAATGATTCACGCAACAAACAACAGAAACATAAACATATATTCCACTTGAACGAACTTCATTGACGATTTAATTGTTTAATAAATTCCATGGGAAACTTTTTTTTAAATGTTTATTAATGAAATTCATATCCATGCTGTGTTATTCAGATTGCTGAAGAGCCAAATTTGTGGCGCCTATTTAATTATCCAATTACGATGCCACCATTGGTAGTGCGAGAAATTAACTTAAATGCGAAAATGTTCGCTGGCGGCGCTTTAAGCATTTCAACGGGGGAAAATTGCTCGGAAAAGCGGGTGTGGACGGAGGCGGAAGCGAAACCCAAAAACACAAACACAAATTCGAAATTTTTCGGCTATCGCTTTTGGCTGAATGCGGATGCGGCGGATTTTGGTTACGGTTCTGTTTTTGGGTTTTCGGTTTTTACTGTCGATATTTCGCCCTGCTGGCTGTTGTTGTTATTTGTTTGTTATTCCTTCGGTTTTGGGTTTTGCCAACACATGCGTTTTTGTGGTCCATTAAAACAGTCAACGGCAGCAAATGCCGTTAGCTGAATTTATGATTAGTGATGGGAAAGTGCAATAGTTTTCCTATACAGCAAGATACCTGGGTAGAATACTGCACAATAGCTATATTTTAAATGGAATATATTCTTTTTATTTATTTAAAATCCTTACATTCATTATAGGTGAAGGGAAAACCTATATTTCAAAAATATAATATGGTGTAATTACAATTCTTTTTAATTTTAAATATTTTTCTTATACAATATATGCCTTTATTTACAATGAATTTATAAGAACACTGAAATACTATGTAAATTTTTTAGAAAATTCATAAAATAAATTAAAACAAGAAAGAAACCGACGATTATACCCTTGTAATTGGATCAGCAGGCCGAATTTGAAATCCTTCATAACTAGCTCAAAAATTCATTAATTTCAATTCGAAAAGCATTTTTTGCTAGTTTTTGTTAGGTTTATAAATCTGCATACTCAAATTAAAATTTTAAAAATTTAATTTTTTGCCAATTTTTGAAAATTTTAATGATGTAACCCCTTATCTTTTTTTCAAATTTCGAAAAAATTTCGAAAATTTATTTTTCAACCGGACATGGCTAGATCGACTCGGCTGATGATACTGATCAAGAATATATATGATTTATAGGGTCGGAAATGCCTGCTTCATAAATTACAAGCTTCTGACTAAAATTAGAATACCCTTTTTTAGCCTTAAAAAAACGAGAATTCTTATGTTTATCCATGACAAAATAAGAAAAGAAACTAACTTCGGGAAGCTAAATTTTATAAACCCTTGCAGTTTGCAGTTGTATTGAAGCACCAAAACGAAAATCGAAAATTACTAAGCTTAAAATATTAATATTAATATTCGGATTCTTTAAATCGATGTTTTTAAAAGACAATTTGTTCGCCAAATCAAAGTTTAAAAATCTCATAACTAAGCCAAAAATGTCTTAATTTCAATTCGGAAAGCTTTTCTGTGCTAGTTTCCATACGGAAAACAAATCTGCATACTAAGTTTTTAAATATAAAAAAAATAATTTTTTGCCAATTTTTGAAAAATTGAATGATGTAACCCCTTATCTTTTTTTCAAATTTCGAAAAAATTTCGAAAATTTATTTTTCAACCAGACATGGCTAGATCGACTCGGCTGTTGATGCCGATCAATAATATATATGATTTATAGGGTCGGAAATGACTCCTTCACAAAGTTACAAGCTTCTGACTAAAATTATAATACCATTCTTTTAGTCGATATTTATAGATATTTTTTGTGCAATTTTTTTCTGCAAATCAAACCCTCAATTTAATTTAAATTCGGAATTTAAATTCGGAAAGCTGCACTGTGTTAGTTTTTATTAGGTTTATAAATCTGCATACTCAATTTAAAATTAAAAAATATAATTATATGGAAATATTTAACAATTAACCCCCTATAAAATTTTGAAATTTTAATATTTAATAGTTAAAAATAGGAAGTAGTTTCTTAAAAATAATTCTATAATTCTATAATTCTAGCTACTGGACCATCACTGATAGCGGTTCGCTAATGTCGTGGAAATGGGCTCGAGCTACAAACAACAAACGGCGGCGAGGAAATTCATGGAAAAACGGCGCACAAATATAGAAAAACTATTTGAAAAAGACCAAAGCAAGGTCAAGTGAAGAGAGTTTTCATTTGCTATCTCCCTCCATCTCTCCCTCTCTGCAATCGGAGCTCTCTTTCGCCTGCCACTATTAACGTCACCAGCTGCGAATGAGTCATTACTTGGCACAGTGTGACTAATTTTCCAAGAGCCCACTGTGCCTGATCTCTCTCACAACGCTCTTTTATGTGGGAGAGCCAGTGTGCGCGAGTAGATTGGGGGGCTAACACAAACGGGAAAGTGAGACAGACATACTGCGGAGTGGCCCCCAAACAAGTTGGGAGAAAACTATAGCAGACCCACAGTGGGGCGTTGAACACATATATTGCAACGAAATAATTACTTGTTAAGATATTGAACAATTTGTAAATGAACATGAATTTAAGCACAAAAATGTGCAAAAAATGTAATAATTTTTATATATTTAAAAAAAAGAAGACAAGTTTCTTGCATTTAAATTTAAAAAAATAATTATTTGAACGATAGATGTTGTGAAATTTTAAATTTAAAAAATTAATACATAGTCAACCCCATTATATTGTAATAATACTTTTTTTGCCACAGTGCTCTGGTGAATTGAGTCTCGGTTTTATCGTTTTCGTCCCACAGTGCGACAGCCAACAACAACAGCAACCCGTTGGACAGCCCAGCAATATCAGAAATTTTCTTCAATCGCCGCCAAGATTTCACAGCGTTTGGGCGTGTTTCTCCGCTGTATCCGAATATATGCGGGCTCCAATCAATTCATAAATAATAATAATAATAATAACTCGACGACAACCCGAAGCCGTAACAGTTCTGCCCTCAATCAAGTATACTGATTGTACCGAAAAATTACCGCGATAAACCAAACTTCAATTGCAATATTCGCGTTGCTCCAACGGCGTGTTCGTTTGTGTGGGCAGCGTTTGTATTAGTGCGTGAGCAAAATTATTGTATAATCGCCAAAAAGAAAAAAAAAAGACTAAACAGAAATAATAAAAGCAAAAACGCCAACGCCAACGCGAGAATAAAAAGCAACAAAATCCGAAAAACTTGTTGAGCTAGTGAATTTAGTTGAAAAACGCCACTGAAAACATCGACAACAAGGGAAGCCATCGCGCACTGCTGGAAAACTTATTGAGCTGTCTGTAAATTACGGAACCACTGAATTCAGACATTACTGGAATGCCAAACTGATAGATTACTGCAAAGTTAACTATAACCCACTGGAAACCCTTCTGAAAGTCCATCTGTTGTCACCGCTGAATTCCCTGACCACCAGCGATCTACCTACAGCGTCATGCAGGCCATCAAGTGCGTGGTTGTGGGCGACGGAGCGGTGGGCAAGACCTGCCTGCTGATCAGCTATACGACCAACGCCTTTCCGGGGGAGTATATCCCCACCGTGTTCGATAACTACTCCGCCAACGTGATGGTGGACGCCAAGCCCATCAACCTGGGCCTCTGGGATACGGCCGGACAGGAGGACTACGATCGCCTGAGGCCGCTATCGTATCCGCAAACGGATGTCTTCCTCATCTGCTTCTCGCTGGTGAATCCCGCCTCCTTCGAGAACGTGCGGGCCAAGTGGTTCCCCGAGGTGCGTCACCACTGTCCCAGTGTCCCGATCATCCTCGTCGGCACCAAGCTGGATCTGCGCGACGACAAGCAGACCATCGAGAAGCTGAAGGAGAAGAAGCTGACCCCCATCACGTATCCGCAAGGACTCGCAATGGCCAAGGAAATCGCCGCGGTCAAGTATCTGGAATGCTCGGCCCTGACGCAAAAGGGCCTGAAGACGGTCTTCGATGAGGCCATCCGGTCGGTGCTGTGTCCGGTGATCCGCACCCGTCCGCGCCACAAGTGCCAGCTGCTCTAAGATTTGACCCCACCAAAAAAAATGGACCCATCAAAGTATACAAAACGAGAGGAGAACTAACACGCTGGAGAACAAAGCGCAAAAATTCTGTGCAAAATTTTGATATTCATTCGCTTTGTGTTCGCTTTACAGTTTCAGTGTGAGTGCGAGTGTGTGCGAGGGCCAAATGAGTGGTGTGCGAGTGTGCGAGTGAGTGTTGGAATGAGTGTGTGAATGAGCGAGCGTATTTTTGTTTTTATTGTCAGCTTTATGTGGGGGAGCAGCTCAGCAGCCACAAAAACAAAAGCAAGAACACCATCATCAGCGGCAATCAGCGAGTGCATCCAAGGGTGGAGCGAAGGGGGGGCTGGTTCGCAAGAGGGTCTCCGGGGGGGTCAGAACAGGCATAAGCAAACATAAATATCTCAATATGAGATGATGTGTGCATACACGGAAATAAATTTATAATGCCAGGCTTCTCTAATTCGAAAGAAAACTGTCGCAGTTTAAATAACCATTTTTTTACAATTTAAATTTAAGTTTTTGAAAAATTACAAATTAAATTAATACTATAACTCTGTTCTTTGGGATCTATATACCCTTGCAGGGTATTATAATATCAGTCTGTAGCTTGCAAAGCAGTCAGGGAGTCATTTCCGACCCTACAAATCATATATATTATTGATCAGCATCAACAGCCGAGTCGATCTAGCCATGTCCGGTTAAAAAATAAAATTTCGAAATTTTTTTCAAAAATTCAAAAAAAGATAAGGGGTTACATCATTAAAATTTTCAAAATTTGACAAAAAACTTAGTTTTCCTAAATTCTAAATTGAGTATGCAGATTTGTTAACCTAACAAAAAACAAGCAAAGAAACGCTTTCCGATTTAAAATTAATGCATTATTGACTGAGTTATGAGTTTTTTAAATTTTGAATTTTCGCAAAAAATTTCGAAAATTTATTCAAAGAAAATGCGTATACTCTACGTTACGATCGATTTCCGAGTGAATCCTATAATTCACCTGCAAACTGCAAGGGTATATAAACTAAGGCTTTTGTTCTCAATATAATGTATTTAATGAAAATCTACAAAAACATTTTAAGCAATTTAAAATTGCATTTAAAAAGAATTTGCTTCGACACTGAACATTTTGGTTTTTCCCTGATCGAATTACAGAAGAATTATTATTTTAAGAAATGCAATTCAATTGCATTTAATTTTGAGCAAAACCATAACTTGAAATCATTATGTGCTTCCCCAAAACAAGTGCTTTAACACGTAATCTTAATTCATTTAAAAATAAGCAGCACACAATCGATTTTTCTGCCCGTGTTTGCACATCTGTGCTGTGCTGGCCTCATGCAGAAGGAACTCAGCCAGGGAAATGTATGACAAATCAAATAAAATTAATTGTAAATAAATCTAGACGATTTAGAGCCTTCGGCGCCCCCTAACACAGTCACAGACCACGAAGCAGAACCATTACTAGATAGCTCTTATCTGGACGGGGTAGTTTGTATAAGTAAGAGGCCCCGCCTATGGCCAATATCTGAACAATTGGACTGAGCAAGCATATAGACGGGGAAATCGGATTCGGGGAAATTGGCAAACCGAAATAGCTTTCATTTAGGGACGGTGTGTGTGTGCGTGTGTGTGCCTGATGTCTGATCGATGGTCTTTTCCCATTCAATGCATTTTTGCCTGGACTTGATTTAATGTATACTAAATGCACACTTAGCTTCTATACTGATGTTAATTTATATACTGACATTTATGTTTAATAAATGCATACACTTTGCCAAATTGTTTTTACACAGCCGCCAGAGCGCACTGGACGAAAATAGGAAAAACATTTTATTTATATTAACACATAATTTACCAATAAAGAGTGTAATATTAATCAACAACAGAAGTAATTGTTTGTAAAAATCAAAGTATGTGTAATAATGGAGATTTATGGGGATAATGTGGATCTGGGGTTGCATACTTTTTGGCGAGCCCACCGAATTCAATACGCATCACAACTTTAATCTTATCGGACGTCGCCAGCAACGCATTTGTCACAAAATTTACGATAATTATTTCCGATTGTCGGCCCCGGACCGGAAGCTCTGATCCCCCGTCGTTGACTAAGCAATTTGCCAGGTCCAATCATAGGCCCGAGGGGGCTCCATCATATCAATATTTTGTCTGTGGTAATTCTTTACGCTTCGAATCTATACTTCGATTGTCGTAATGAGCCAACTGATGATGGATTGTGGCCGAGTTTGTTGCGGTTTCTGCGGTGAGTGGATGTGTGCCTCCTCCTCCGTGCTCAGTGTGAATTTGACAAATAATTATATAAGACAACCTGCTGCGCCACCCACACCCCCAGGCGCATTTCAATGGCCTCTGATGGATGGGACACCACCTCACCCTGGGCGAAAGAGCAACCCCCAGCTGTGTTTTTGTCTGTGACGCGACAAATCGCATAATTGACCCACATTTCGAACAAATGTCTCGCCGACAGGAGCCGGCCAAGTGGGGGCTGTAAAGTCAATTTAATTAGCATAAACATTTGGCTAGCATCTAGAACTACGCGGCTAGAACATGCACCTTTGGCACTAGAATGCACCCAAGAAGAAGAGCCCAGCATCCGCTGAGTGAAGACGCGTTGACAGGCGTGGAATTTGCCGCAAATACCTTGTTGCATTTTCCGTTTCGATTGCCCAGCAACAATGTTTCGGGGGGCCAGGGGAAAGCTTTGATTCGAAAGAATAAAATAATTGAGATATAATGCTAGCAGGGAAATACGGGGAGTAGATCAAGAAGGGGTAGACTACTTATTTAAATTTTTTAAATTATTTAAACTAAATTATGCACCAAATACTTGGGGAGTATAATGTGTCATGCTATTATTTTTTTAATAAATATTAAAAAGTGTGTTGCTTTACTAAAAACACAATTCAATAAATTCAAATGGGGTTAATCAACTGAAATGTGGTATTAATTGTGGTCTTAGCTGTATGTTTTTTTTTTTATTTATCTATTGTTTAATTAACTGTTAATTTAATTTGTGTTGCAAATATCCAAATTCTAACACAATTTTATTTCTTCTCTTTCAGTTTGCTTAATGTGAAAATCTTACGGGACCTTTGTTTTTATTTATTCTTTTTCAAATAGTTGCTACCAAATGTTATATAATACAATAAATAAAATCTTAAATTTCTTCTTAATGATTCATATAAATAAAATTTTCCCTGCTGTATAATTTAAAAATACACATTTTTGCCTCAATTCTCTTTGAATTGCGTCTATAAAAATGTTTCTTTTAAGCAACCTCAAAAATTTTTGTTGATCAAATGGTTGAATTAATTTTCCATGGAATAACTAAACTTTAAAGGAATATTTCAGAAAATTTGGGAATTTCTGATAAACGTTGAACATATATTCATCAATAAATAAAATTCAGATCTAAAGGAATATTTGTATGCAGTGCATTGTGATTTCAAACAGCCAGCCTCAACATCTCTTGAATTGCCTTTAATTTCAACTCCCCAGCCGTATGTGAATATATATATATATATATATATAGGATGAGCCTGATTATCCCACCATCCAATCCAAGTGGAAAACTGCAGAATGGCCAAACACCAAATACCGAAAAAGGGACGACTGCGGTGCGTTGCAAATCCATTGACAAGTGTCGCATAATCATGCCCCATGTCAAATGTAAATGCAAATGGCCAAAATGCTAAATTTATGCACTGCATGCGTGAAATTAAAAGGTTCCCCGGCGGACTTGGACCTCTCTTTGGTGCGGATTTCGGACCAGGTCCGATTGGTTTGTCCAAAATTTAGAGGTACACGCAATTTGCCAACTTTCATGCGGTTAACAATTTGGCTAAATCAATTATACGCACTGTGCGCCCACCACGCGTATTCCAGTATTTTTTTTCCTCTCTCTCGGATTTTCAGCTTAATTGAGAGATTTCCAGGGAAATCGTGGCCAACGTGGTCGGGGAAAGCCGAAAAATTTAATATGAAAATTGCTGGAGCGGAGCCACCGAAAGAATTCCTAGATGGCCACAAATTTCATAGAAAATGCCAATAAAATACGCTCCGGCGCAAAAATTCCATGCCGCATAAGGCGAAGGTAAATTCAGGTGAGCCCGCAGCTGGGGTTGTTGGTTAAAAATATTTCACACTTCCGCCAGGCAGCTCCCTCCACCTGAACCTTTCGCAGCGATGCCAACAGGATATGACAAGCTCGGCCATGGTCGGCCACCTTTCAGACACACCTTCTTAGCCCCCTCGATGTGCCCTCGAATGTTTTCGGCGGTCCGCTTCCTGCCAGAAAACACATTGCAAATTATGATGCTAGTGCGAAATGTTGAGTTTTCCCAAAACTGCCAACTCGAGAAAATTTCATGTGTGCGCTGATGTTTATATTGGTTTTGGCTTTCGCTTGAAAAACAAAGAACAGCTCTCTGGGAAAAATAAATGAGGCGAAACTGCTGTCACTCAGTTGGATAAATGAGAAAAAAGCGCATCTTTTGGAGAAGTAAAGGAGATACTTCTGAAATAATCAAAGAAATGTGGAAGACACTTTTAAAATAATCAGTCACTAAGCTAAGAAATAAATATTATCTATTGAGATAATTAGAAACCAACTTAATATAAAATATAAATATTTATTAAGCCCTAAAAATATTTTCAACTCCAATAAATATCCATTTTATGTGGCAATGAACTCTTGTTTACGCTGATAAGGATCATTTTGCATTAAGCCGCTGGAATATTTAAACAAAACAGATGGCAGCACTTGCAACAAAACAAACATTGGACACAATTGGTATGGATAACCAACAGGCAACCGGGACTGGCGATGGACAGCGTAAGAAGGAGCTTGGCCAGCTTGTGGCGTAGCCAATATCCGTTGCAAGGATAACGCACATATACACGCTCTGATGTGTGTATCTTCCTTGGTCCTGTTATTGATAATCTTTGTCATGGCTCGACGTGAGCATCGACAGCGGCTAACAAAAAGGCAAAAGGATAACGGCGTGGCAGGAAAAGTCACTGCTACGACAGCACAGGATACACAGGAAAAAATTGTTTAAAGATTTAATAAGAATGGACACTAACTTCGGAAATCCGAAGTTTATGTTTACATTCACAGTATGCAATTGAATTATAGGTTCGAATCGGAAATCCATTACACCTATACTTAAAATATTCACACTCTTTGAATCGAAATGCTTATATGACAAATTTCTACATAATTCCAAATTTAAAACACACATAACTAAGCGAAAAAAGCATTAATTTCAATTCGGAAAGCATTTCTTTGCTAGTTTTTGTTAGGTTTACAAATCTGCATACTCAAATTAAAAATTTAAAAAATTCAAATTTTTGCCAATTTTTGAAAATTTGAATGATGTAACCCCTTATCTTTTTTTTAAATTTCGAAAAAATTTCGAAAATTTATTTTTCAACCGGACATGGCTAGATCAACTCGGCAGTTGATGCTGATCAAGAATATATATGATTTATAGGGTCGGAAATGACTGCTTCACAAATTACAAGCTTCTGACTTAAATGAGAATACCCTTTTTAGCATTAAAAAAAAACGAAAATTCTTATGTTTATCCATGGCAAAATAAGAAAAGAAACTAACTTCGTGAACCTACATTTTATAAACCCTTGCAGTTTGCAATTGTATTGAAAGACCAAATCGGAAATCGATCATTACTAAGCTTAAAATATTGTTATTATTATTATTATTAATATTCGGATTCTTTGAATTGATGTTTTTAAATGACAATTTTTTCGCCAAATCAAAGTTTTAAAACCCCATAGCTAAGCCAAAAATGTCTTAATTTCAATTCGGAAAGCTTTTCTGTGCTAGTTTTCATAGGGATAACAAATCTGCATACTAAGTTTATAAATATAAAAAAAATAATTTTTTGCCTATTTTTGAAAATTTTAATGATGTAACCCCTTATCTTTTTTTCAAATTTCGAAAAAATTTCGAAAATTTTTTTTTTAACCGGTCATGGTTAGATCAACTCGGCTATTGATTCTGATTAAGAATATATATGATTTATAGGTCCGGAAATGACTCCTTCACAGCGTTACAAGCTTCTGACTACATATTATATGAAAATATGTTACTCTCTCAATATTTTTTCCTGTGTACCTCACAATCCTCAATGGCTGGCCACAGGACCCAGCCGGCGGAGTAATGAACTGCGGCAGGACCAGACAGGCCACGAGCCTTGTTTGTCCCGCCGATCGATGCAGCTGGAGTCGTGGCAAGCCGAGTCGAGTGTATAAAAACAAAGTGACACTGTGTGTGTCCTGCATCCTTGTGAGCTGCCACAGTCAATGAACAGGGACGTGTACCGGCTGCCAGGATATGAAGCGTGTGCGAAAGTTTTCCACAATTAGGATGCAGCACCAGTTCCTCCCCTCCCAATGGCAATAAAAAAGTTTAAAGTTGCGTTTAAATATGCATTTCATAATTCATGATTCCAGGACTCGCCTGGGCCTTCGCCCCCCAGGAAGCCAACGAGAGCTGCTTTGATTTTCCAGTCAACGCCGACAGCAACACGTTTCCGCCATTTTGTTGGCCGGCTGGCTGGCAACTTGTTGCATTTTCCTGGCAAAGTGGGCGGGGTGTGGGCGGGGAAATGTTGACATCCCGAACATGCTGAAATTTCCGCCAGACGACAACGAGATGCTGCAAAACTCGCCAGTCTGACATTCAAATCGCTTTCTGCAGGTGTGCATTCAGCATTCGAGTGCGATTGTGTGTGGGGCTTTTCACATTCAATTAAATACAATTACACGTCCAACTGTCAGCTTTCAGTTAATAATGAAGAGTGTACGGGCCAAAAATACGGTGGCACTTAGAAGCGCCCCAGGTAGATATCTAAAACGAACGAAGAAAAGCCCCAGGCGCTTTTCACAGTTTTCCCTGCGGCGGCTTTTGCTCTATTTTTGACCACCTCCCTCAATGTTCGGCCTGTAACACAGTTCAAAGATTTTTACCCATTCGAAAGACTATTTAAAAATATATAAACAAAACTCACAGCGTCATGGGTTGGCTCGTATTTACATTCGCATAAAATAAATGTTGGGTAAATATACTCCTAGAAATAATTCTCAGGGGGCTCTGCTGGGGCCCTGGTGCTGCCGCTAAGTCCAATCAAATGAAATCTAATGAATTTACTTTTTAATATAATTTCCTCACTATAAATATATCCGGAGCAGACAAAACTTATTCACCCTCGGCGCAGATTGACATTAATTGTTTAAATTGAAGCGGATGCGCCCGGGCTAGCCAGCGGAATTCTTATAAATTTCATTCCGAGACGGGCAAATTCCATCGAAGGATTTACGCTTCCAATCGTTGGGATTGGTAAGTTGTGAGTACGGAAATTTACTTGAAGAGTTGAAATAATTAGGGAAATTGCGGGAAATCGTTGAAGGGGAACTTGAGAAGGTGGGGAAAGTCCCAGCATTAGTTGTAAATTTCCCAAGAATTCATTAAAACAATCCAAAAAAGATTAACCAAGGAATTAGGTAAATAAGTGAAATGATTAATCGTTAATAATAATAATAATAATAATAAGTATAGAATTATTGTGAAAGGAGAATTTAATATATTTTTAAATTTCTAAATAAATTTATAAACAATAGTACCCCTTTTTCAATAAACTCATTTCCAGACACTTTAAGTAACTAAATTTTCAACTGCTAGTCATATATTTGTCACCCTACAACCGCCAAGTGTTTAAATTATTCAAAAATGTTCTCTCCCGCTTAAGCTTATGGTTTTGACGTAATTTTCGGGGATTTCCCGCGCCCTCTTCCGTGACGGATGTGTCTCCAAGGACACTTTATCATGGCTCGCGAGGCTCAAACAATTGTTGCAAATGGAGCTCAGCGGCTAAGTGGTTTTATTTTAAATCTTTCACGTTCAGAACAGGGAATCTGCAGCCTTATGACAACAAGTTGCTTTCAAAAACTCAACAGTCGCGACAACTTGTAAGCGGAATAATTTGGTTTTTCTGTTTTTTCGCTGCTCTTCATTTCGCTTTTTATTCTTCCCGTGGAACTCAATTGTTTGGTAAATGTCAGTCTTCATTTGTCAGCTACATCCCAAGTTGGCTTAAGTGGCTTCGTTGTCAGCCAGAGGAGTTCATTGCTTCAGCTACAGATATAGCTGAGTTATCTATACAAATCTGGGGTTTTTGAGCACGATATAGACGAAGCACCATCAGGAACACTATACTTTAAGACATAACATATTAAGAGACCAAATTAAGCCGTATATAAAACAATGATTGACTTTATTTCCGGGCAAATCTCTTCGGATATGAACAAATTGCCAGCTTTGATGGACATTTGAAATTACAATTGAAATTGAAAAGCTGGCAAACGGTGCACGCCAATACGGATCCTATAAATATTTATTATGCTTTTCAAGGCCTAATTCTGATTAATTTATCAATCGATTCGCCGACGAGCCTTGACACGAAATGTCAGACTCTGGATTTATGGCCCAACATTACGAGCTGCCTTGCTAATTATTTCGCTGTGTTTCGCCTTGGCTTTCATCCACTCGACAAGCCCCATTCTCCTTTAATTTTATTATTTTTTTCTTCTTGTCCTGGCAGTGACTCGGGCGGGAATCAATAAAAATCCCGTGGCACATGAATCCAAACACGTAAAGCCGAAAACAAAGCCCTGCAAATGTGCATGGCATCTAAAAAGCGGCAGAATGAATAAGCAAAGGCCAATAGCGAATGAAAGTGAATTTCACGCCATTGGCTAAAACGATTTTCCGGCAGGAAGGCATCAATCAGATCGGAAAATACTTCGTTCTGCTCACTTATTTATGCGTCCCTGGCGTATGCGTAATATTTCAGCGTTTTATTACAAGCGCAGTGAACTCGAGGAGCTCAATGTGGTTGGTGTTCTCGATGAATATTTATTTTGTCTGTTCTGTAGGGTATATGGGAAGCTTAGAAGAAAGTCCGTTTCTCAAGATATTCACTAGAAATTAAATTAATATATTCCTAGTTAGACTACAATTTTTGCCGACTACTTACAACCTTATGACCCATAAATCACAAGAATGAGTTTTCAAGGTGACAATTTATAATACCCTTGCAGGGTATTATAATTGCAGTCAGAAGCTTGCAAAACAGTGAAGAAGTCATTTCCGACCCTATAAAGCATATATATTCTTGATCAGAATCATCAGCAGAGTCGATCTAGGCATGTCCGGTTGAAAAATAAAATTTCGAAAAATTTTCGAAATTTGAAAAAAAGATAAGGGGTTACATCATTAAATTTTTCAAAATTTGCAAAAAAATTAATATTTTTATATTTAAAAACTTAGTATGCAGATTTGGTAACCTTATGAAAACTAGCACAGAAAAGCTTTCCGAATTCAAATTAAAACATTTTTGGCTTAGTTATGAGATTTTTAAAATTTGATTTGGCGAAAAAATTGTCATTTAAAAACATCGATTTAAAGAATCCGAATATTAATAATAATATTTTAAGCTTAGTAATGATCGATTTCCAATTTGATCCCTCAATACAACTGCAAACTGCAAGGGTTTATATGATGAAGCTTCCCGATCTTAGTTTATTTTCTTATTTTGCCATGGATAAAGATAAGAATTTTGGTATTTTTAAGGGTAAAAAGCGGTATTCTCATTTAAGTCAGAAGCTTGTAATTTGTGACGCAGTCATTTCCGACCCTATAAATCATATATATTCTTGATCAGCATCAACAGCCGAGTTGATCTAGCCATGTCCGGTTGAAAACAAAATTTTCGAAATTTTTTCGAAATTTGAAAAAAAGATAAGGGGTTACATCATTAAAATTTTCAAAAATTGGCAAAAATTTGAATTTTTTTAAATTTTAATTTGAGTATGCATATTTATAAACCTAACAAAAACTAGCAAAGAAATGCTTTCCGAATTAAAATTAATGCATTTTTGACTGAGATATGATAGATTTTCTCTGCAAGGATATTGAAATTTTGGCTTTATTTCTTGTTTTAGTAATAAGTTACCTTGTATTTACTCTGGTCAAGGAATAAACTATTATCAAATAAATATATAGCACTGCTTTAAATTTAAGAACGATTAGTTTTAGTAATATTAACATTAAATTTAAAAGAAGAGATATTCAAGCAATAAAGAGCTATATTTCTTTGGAAACTAGAAGAATGAATTAATTTGATGTTTAAATATATATCCCTTATCTTTAGGACACTTCTTTCTTCACTTAAATTATTTGAAATAAATTTAAAACTCCATCTAATTTGAATTTACATTTCTTCTACAATTTAAGATAAATAACCCCAGGCAGCTGTCGATGTTCCACAAAGGAATGCTAATCAAGTGGGAAGCCGGAGCAATGAAATTATCGACCGATTTCGGTTTGGTTTCTCGATTTTTCGTGTTCGTGCTCCCTAAGCTCTAATTGAACTCTTTTACTTTCCGCGTTTCCTCGTTGCGAGCAAATGGAGCATGTAAATGCACCTGGATGCCACCCACTCGGGATCCCAGCGATTACATTGCGACCTTGCTGCGGGTGCGAGGGTGGGGAGGGAGGTGGGTGAGTGTACTGTGGGTGGGGCCATCTTGCTTAACTCAAACCGCAATTGGCAATTTGCTGTTACATTAACCCACAATACACAGCTCATAAATTAAAAGGCATCTCAGCACCTGCGATTTAAGATGCAAATGCAGATGCACCAGCAGTTTTCTTTCAAAATGCTTGGAATTTCGACCCCCAATAAACACTGAATTTGATTTTTGCAGTCAAAAATCAGATGGCGTTTAAATAGTTTTGTGGGTTTTGGCTATTTAGATGAAAAGTTAATACGTGACAGCTGTGGCCTTTGATGCGTCATCTGCCAACAATTTTGGGGGCGAACGGAGAAAACTGGAAAACTTTGGGGAGTGAAAATATATTGAAGATGGAATGTATATTTATTTTATTTTAATTTTACTTAATGGTTTTTCATGAAATTGCTTCTATTCCAATATATTGCTCCTGTAAAAGTATTCTATTCTAAACTTTAGAGTATGAAAAACTATAAATTTCTCATTCAAATCCCATTTACTGTATAAAACCCCTATTAGAATTATATTATATTAGTTCTGTAGAGCTTATTTCATTGCTTGTATAATTGAACTTCAACGCCGTAATTTTCAAAGGTGACGAGGACAACGTTGTTGAAATTTTTATAATATTTTTACAAAGCCACCGGACGGACAGCGGCAAGGTCGATGAAATGGAATCCAAGTAGAACTACTCGCATAAATTAGACGCACATAAATAAACACGATCCAGATGCATCAGTTGCTGGAACCATGTGACTTGTGAGGCAATCGAAAGTTGAAGCAATTAAAATGCTATAAAGTTTTTCACACGCCTATCGCCGGAACATAAACTGAGTGTATTCTGTTGAATAGATATTCATCTCAGCTATAAACTATATGCTCGACTATTTGCTTAAGCAATCGTCACCTGCCAAGGATACAGATACAGATACAGATACAGTCTGGAAGTAGTATATATTTCCAGCAGATATTTATCATTCAGGGTGCGTAGTGCTGCCATAAAACCATTGCCTACTGCTAGGCGTTTGATGGGGGAGTAATACGTTTTTAATAAACCGAACCGCAGCAGGCGCCACTTACAAATTTTGTGGCCATTTTGGCAGTCAGCAGCAGGGGGGGTAAATAGGGGAACCCCCGATTCTCCCCATATTATCGCCACTAACAACGCGACGCCGCAATAACCGAAAATCTAATAGCCATAAATGTTGGGATTTCCAAAGCCGTAAAAATTGCCCCTCTATCGCCGTGTGTTTAACAACATGTTAACATGTCGACGACTGCTGCAATGAGCCTTTTGTATGCTGGCCTAGTCGTAAATCAGACAATCGACTGTGAGCCGCAGGCCAAACATTACATTAACCCCCAGGATACCCCACAGCCCGCAGGATGTGTTTGCCTTTTGCGGTATGTCGGTCCCGTAATGTGATTTAACTTGCGGTTAAACGCGCATTTTGCATTTGTTTTGATTACCGAATCCGATTTTCGATTCGGTTTAGTTTACCCTTTTTTTGGGGCGTCATTAAAATGTTTGGTTTACCCAAATTGAATACACTTTGTTACTTGTGGGGAATATTTTGTGTGTCCTATATATATTCACTTTGTGTGAAAGAAGAGGATTTGTCTTTTATTTTTATGACCTAATGGTTTTATTAACTACCATATTTTGAGCTTCATTTAATTCTTAGGAAAGCTTTAATACCAGAACTGGTAATTAATATTTTTGCAATACTTAAACTTTTATTATAAATATTTTAGGTATATAGGTTTCACTCTGAAGATTTTCTTTAATTAATAAACCTTGTATTTATATTTTTGTATGTATTAATTCTGTATTATTTATCTTGCAATCTCCAAATTATTATTCATAATTTTCTCAATAATTTCTTGAAACATAAGTACATTCAAAATCATTCGTTCCCGAAGGAAATCCAATGATATAGTGCCGGCAAATCTCTTGAAATATGTATTGTATTGTTCTCACTGAAAATTCTCCATCCTCTGGCTTCTTGGCCACACTTCCACACATTTATCTCTCTTAGCCTGCCTGGTTATTATGCTGTTATTTATATTTCAGCGCGAAATGTTCCTCCTCCTTGCCTCCGAATGTTGCACAATTCGTGGGCTTTTTTGTTTGCTTTTGTGTCATCAAACATGTTGCGTGTCTGGCCGCCGTGTGCAATTTAACCGATGACGGGGTGCAAGGGGTCGCTGCGAAACTTTTTGCCACGTAAATGATTTGTTTTGTCAATTATTTTGTTAGCCAACATGCAACAACGGCGGAGTCTCTCAGCTGATAACATCAAAACAAAGGCGGGCCCCAAGGAATAACTTTGACGGAATTAATTGAGAGGCGTGGCCGTGCAAATTGCATCAAGATATGGATAAACAAACAGATCCGGAAATCGGCAGACCCGGAGTTGGCAGCAGGAACCAAGACCCAGGGAAGTCATTCAATTTTATGGAGTGGCGGCTGGATCACTCCGACATGGCATCTGTTTAGACAGGCGCGAGTCCACTTGCATAAATATTTGTGGCAATCGCGGCCAGCTGATTATTTATCGCCTGACGCAA
Organism: Drosophila bunnanda; assembly: GCA_035046265.1. Classification (NCBI taxonomy): domain Eukaryota; kingdom Metazoa; phylum Arthropoda; class Insecta; order Diptera; family Drosophilidae; genus Drosophila; species Drosophila bunnanda. Next base: position 16,557,868 of record JAWNOB010000075.1, read on the forward strand.
TTGCCCGGCGAGTGAGAGGGGAATTAACGAATAATGAAACACATGTGCACTTGTATTCTGCTGCTTCGCATTCGGATTAATGCACACATTTGTTTTCCGTGCTCCACAAAACATTAAATAATAGAAAACCCAGAGTTGGGAGCCCCACAAATCTGTAGCCGAACAGGCAATTGAGTGATGGATGGACTGGCATTGGCCCCTCGCCCCTGTCAGTATTTCCTCTTCTGTTTTTCTTTTTTTTTATGAACCATCTTAATTAACATGCGCGACATTTTCAGCTTTTTTATTTGGTTTCTTTCCCGTTTTTTTGTGACATATTTTTAGGGTCTGACGTTAGAGTACTATATGGCGGAGGAAATTACCTTGGAGCAGCGGCGACGACGACTGGAAATGAAGCACTGAGGGAACTCTCACTCACAAAAGCACTTCTGCTAGTTTTTCATATATTTATTTACGAAATTGCCCAATTCGTAGCACTAAATTTGTGTGGCACTAATTGCACTTAGCCGCGATCGCGATAACTCAAAATAACACACGCGCGCAGCACTCGAGATTCTGAAAGTCGCCGCTACAATATTTCAGCACAAAGTATTTTTCAGAATTCTAGAACTATATATTTTCCCAGACGGGCTAAGGAGAGACCATGTGACCGTGTCAGCGTGCGGCGCGTTGCCAACTGACTCGTTGGAACTGAATCGGACGTATAAAGCCAGTGCCGAGGGCCGGTCGCAGGCTCGTGTGTCGCTCGGGTGCTTCCGCTCGTTTCCGTTCGGCTCGCCTTCGGCTGGCTTCGTGCGGAAAAGCCGGCAAAACAAAATGTAAATAGTAGATGGGGCTGGGGGGAATTTCCCGGGAGTCGCCGGGGGAGCCGGCTTTTGGTCTCAGTGTCGAGCTTTGCAGATTTTACGCCTTACGAACGGGGGTCGCCTCATTTTTCCTCCTGCCACGAAAACTCCAACCCCCATCCCCATCGCCGCTGTTTGCTATGCGGCTTTTCGGGGTTGTTAGAGCGCGTAAGTGTGTGTGTGTGAGCGTTTGTTTTGTAGACACTTCGGCTTGGCCTGCAATTGGCGGGAAACCCTGTGGATGCCATTCCGATTGAGCCTTAGAAGCTGGCAACATTTTGCTATTTATTACAAGGAGTTCATTTTCAATAATTAATGGTTTGGATAATTTATTTATTAGTCAATAATTGGTTAAAAAAAAAATAAAACTAGGAATTCTATTACAATATTGAATTTTAACTGGATTTAGTTGCCAACGTTACGAAAATTAAGGCGAATAATTGTTATACTTAAAATGAGAGGGCAACAATTTTTAAACACTAACAAAATACTCATGAAGGTTAATTTATTTATTAAACATTCTAAAATTGTTCTACAGATAAGAAAATAAAGCAAAAATATTAAGAAACCATTTATTTTTGAAAGTTTAAAATGTGTATACTTTAAAATATTCCAATTAAATTGTTATTTATTTAGTTTTTTAGTTGCATAGTTCCAAAAGTAAATTTCCAATACAGTATAATGTTAAATGAATTGTAGCTCTTCTTATTAGTTTGAAAATATATTTTGTATGAAAATATTACATAAATTATTAATATGACAATCAAGGGCAGAATTATGAATATTCAATCACTAAATAAAATCTCAAAATCAATCATTTAACAGATCAGACTAAATACAGAATATTTGTGAAAATGAATAAGAACATAATTTATTAATGTTGAAATAGAAACCAATTAATTAACAAACCGAAAAATTGTACAACCAAAATATTGATTTAACTTAACCAATAATGCATTAAAATAAAATACTTTTAAGTAGTCTTCAATTGTATTTTTTGAAATATCAATTATTTTCAAATATATATATATACTACATATTTATATTTAGCTTAACTAAATTATTTTAAAAATAACTTCACGCTTGGCTTACAATCCACCTTGGCAACATGTTGCAGGCGCAACAAATGTTGCCAGCACATATCGCTCATGCGCCCTGTTGTCCCATTCGCCGAGTTCTTTGTTGTTTTTCTTTTGGCCTCTCCCCCTCTAACGAGTACCCCCTGCAACACCCGTAGCCCCCTTTTTAACCATGACAAACACCATTGCCTATCCCAATATCCCAACCAACACGAGAGACCGAATAACGCTGCCAAAGTGACAACCTTTCAGTTTTATCGCTTCTACATAGAGATGCGATGCCTGTGTGTGTGTCTGTATGTGTTTAAATAATGTAACAGTAAATTAGCGTGTTTGACACAATGTGGGCGTGGCCAACGGTGCGTGCGCTCAACAATCTCAATCAAGTTAATATTTGTAATTTGCGGATAAGTGGGAGATAAAGAAAGGCTCTAGTGACTTCAAGCTAAACATAATATGTAGTTAAAAGTATAATAAATAAATTTATTTTTAAATTAAATATATACATTTATTTATATAGTATATTAATATATATTTTATACCCTTGCAGGGTATTATAATTTCAGTCAGAAGCTTGCAAAGTAGTGAAGAAGTCATTTGCGACCCTATAAATCATATATATTCTTGATCAGCATCATCAGCAGAGTTCATCCAGCCATGTCCGGTCAAAAAATAAAACTTCGAAATTTTTTCGAAATTTGAAAAAAAGAAAAGGGGTTACATCATTAAAATTTTCAAAAATTGACAAAAAATTATTTTTTTTATATTTTAAAACTTAGTATGCAGATTTGTTAACCTTATAAAAACTAGCACAAAAAAGCTTTCCGAATTCAAATTAAGACATTTTTGACTTAGTTATGAGATTCTTAAACTTTGATTTGGCCAAAAAATTGTCATTTAAAAACATCGATTTAAAGAATCTGCATATTAATAATTATATTTTAAGCTTTGTTATAATCGATTTCCGATTTGGTCCTTTAAAACAACTGCAAACTGCAAGGGTTTATAAGATTAAGCTTCCCGAAGTTAGTTTATTTTCTTATTTTGCCATGGATAAAGATACGAATTCTGGTATTTTTAAAGGTAAAAAAGGGTATTCTAATTTTAGTCAAAAGCTTGTAACTTTGTGAAAGAGTCATTTCCGACCCTAGAAATCATATATATTCTTGATCACAATCAACAGCCGAGTTGATCTAGCCATGTCCGGTTGAAAAATAAATTTTCGAAATTTTTTCGAAATTTGAAAAAAAGATAAGGGGTTACATCATTAAAATTTTCAAAAATTGGCAAAAATTCGAATTTTTAAAAATTGTAATTTGAGTATGCAGATTTTTTAATCTAATAAAAACTGACATAGAAAAGCTTTCCGGTTTGAAATTAATGCTTTTTTGGCTAAGTTATGAGTATTTTAAACTTTGAAATTTCGAAAAAATTACCATAAATATTGATTAAAAGATTGTGAATGTTTTAAGCTTGGGTATGACCGATTTCCGATTTCACAAAGTATGTTCCCCTTTTTATTTTTATTTAAAAATTGCTTTAACCCAGATATAACCCAATTATATTAAATATAAATCTTTTTATATGCTCATCACCTGCAATATTTAATTATGCTTATTTTTATTTCTGGCACAACTCAGCGGCATTAATAAATAGAATAAAAAATTATTCGGCTCATTAAGTCGTATACCAAATAATGTGACTCAATTAAGAGTGATTATATACTCATTCATTTGATTGAATCAAATTATTAATGCATTTTTCTTTTGCCCATCAAATCGAGAGAAAATTATTTTTATATTTACGTCCCTGGCCAATTAAAATTTACAACAACAATGAGCATCCGCCGCTGTTTTTCACTAAAAATATACTCAACCAAAAACAAGAATTGAGAATTTAACAGAAAAATAAAAACACAAAAATATAAGACCGAAAATAATCAAGTTAAGATGGATACTAAAATCGATTCGACGAATATGTACTTATTCTGTACGGACTTATAACTTTTTAAATTAGTTTTATATCAATAAAATAAGTATATTAATTATTTATATTTCTTAAAATAATTATCATTAGTTATTTTAAAAAATTCTTGATTGTTCTTAATATATATAATTAATTGTATTCATAGATATATGTTCCTGTGTTCCCCTTAACTCACTTTTCTTGGATTAATCAAATTATTAATATAAGATTTCTGAGTATGCCCAAAACGACTGTAGACATAAATAAAATCCCATAGTTAAAATCAAGGAAAAAAAGAACACACCAAGCATATAAACAAGCGGACAAAGCGAATAGTGTGCACTATAACAATAATAGGAAGTCGAGGAGGAACTGAAGCATCGGGGGAGGCGATATAGAAAACACAATTTCGACTGCTGCCCATCTTCCAATTATACTCATTTCGTAGAACATGGGCCACGGCGTAAATAAGAGCAGGTTCCTCCTATTTTCTTGGGGGAATATCTTCTTGAGAGTCGCCGGCAGGCGCCACCAAAAGGGCCATCGACGAGATGACGATGACGCGATCGCCGGGCAGAGTTCGCCTCACCTCCAACTGACCGGTGATCACAGACTTTTCGCACCTGTACAAATCAGTTGTTGTTGGTTCTGGCCAAAACGTATTTTTGGTTCATTGCCAAACAGGCGAACAGCAGCAACAGTGTCTGGCCACGCAAAAATAGATGCAAACAGTGCGTATACGCGATGGGTTAGTAGGGAGATTTCCGTTATTAAATTGGGTAAAAGTAATCAGATGTAATATTAAAACTGTCAAAATATATAAAATTAGTTAACAAAAATTCCATATTGATTTTTAATTTTCATACATTTTACATTTGTAGTTTATTATTAAAGATATTCTTAAAAATCCCTTAATTATATGTGATTTTTAGGTATAATAATTTTTGGTATAATAAGGGTATACATAAATTAATGTTCCAATCCTTTAACTTTCAATATTAACTAGTTCTAGTTTATTTCCCTTTCTTAAATATTAAATACGGTTCTGAATTTGTTTAATTTTCAATATTTAAGATTTGCCAAAGCACTGTATGCGTGCTTATGGCAGTCTTTATTGCGTCGATGCGTGCGAGCCAATAATTTTTTATGTACATTCTCAAGAATTTATTTAGTTGTCTTGATTTTATTTATTTTTTGTATTTTTTCTAACTTTGTCTATGTTTGGCCTAGTTGTTATTGTTTATTGTTGTTCTGGGCTGCTGGCTTTAATTACATTAAACTTCCTCAAACAATGAAAGCATTTGCCAAGCATCATAAGAAATTAAACGAAACGAAAATGATATTATGAATTCCTATAGATTAACAAAAATACTGCCACAATTTGCATGGTGTCTTCAATAATTTTTATATATAATTATATTCATTTAAATTCAAACCCAAATCAAAGTAACTCCAATTGAGTCCACTTACCAGCCCTTAGATCAGACCAATTAAACTGTAGTGGGTAATGGACTTTCCCAGAAAAACCCTCTGGGCCTTCCCCAATGCCATACATTCGAGCACGTACGATAAATCTGTCTTTTATTTGCATCAATTAATGCGTTCGAAACAAAAGCCCCGGCCGACTCGCCGTGCTGTGGCCCAAAGGGATTTCGTGGGCCGTGACTTCTTGGCCAGAACCGTGGGGCAGCAAGCAGTGTCTCTCTCCGGGATTTCCGAGTGGTTTGGCTTTGTGCTGTTGCTTGCCATGCCGCCCCTTGTGGCTTCATGGCGGCGCCTAGAGAATTCGGCTGTAATTCATGTCGTGCGCTGAAATATGCGAAACAATTTTTAAGACTTAATTGTTATGATTGTAAATTATACTTGGCGATGATATATACGGGCGATGTAGCGGCCACTATTATCGTATTTTTCGAATGATTTAATCATTTGAGATCTTTGTTGGCACTGGTTCAGTTCTACACTTTTTATGGGTTTCTAATTTGTTGAAAGAAAGAATATTTTAAGGCACAGGAAGAGATGTCTTACCAAAACAAAAGCTTGTTGTTTTTAGGCACAGGAAGATATCTTACTAAAGAAGCAGCTTATTAACTAAATAATATTTGAAGCTAAAACTGCTAACAGACAAGTATTATTTATTAGATAAAAATAATCTTTAAAGGGATAATAAATATTCAACATATATTTTAAGAACTTAATTTCCTTCCGCCTTAAGTATTCCAACAGAGTAAGAATAATATCCTGCCTCTCTAATTTATTAATCCCTTTCGTCTTAAATGGATTCCCGTTTGGCTTGATGAATGCATTTCCCTGGCAAAGGGCATAGGCACGAAGGCCAAGGAAATATCACTTAGGAAAGTCATTCGGAATAATTGCATAATGAATGGGCACGACAACTAGAGGGTTCCGGTCAGCGGGCTCTACTCCTGCTCCAGAACCGCCTTGGTCCTGGCGACCTGCGTGTGGTTAATCAGTCCGATTAATCTACGCAGGATGAGTGCAAGTGTTTTGCGAGGGCGGAGTCCTGTTCGGGGCTGACGATGATAATGTTAATTTGCGCCCAAGTTTGCACACGTGTAACGAAACGGGAGCAAGGATCAAGGGCCTGCGTTGCTCCTGCAATTAATTTACTTTGGCAAGACATGCGAGCGCCCGCTGGGCAACGCTCCGGGGGTGTCCTTGCCGCTCGCCGCCTGCCTTCCTGCTCATTACGGTTACAGGGCACTGTCATATGGAAAGTCTTGGCCGGCTGACAATGGGAAAGCCGCATTTAATTGGCATTGGGAATTCGGAGTCCAGAGGGTCGGCAAAAGAGTGGCATGGAGGGAACGAGAGTGACGAGTCAACAAAACGGAGAAATGACAATGACTCCGGCTTTGACTCTGTCTCCGACTCTTAGTCGTACTCCGACTCCTGCACTTATACGGGTCTTCCTGCAGTGCCAGTCACAGCTGGAGACTTTTGATTGGCACGTCCTAAATACAGTACAGTGCGTGTCACAGCCTTAATGCACCGGGAAATAGTCATCATTATCATAGTGTACACGGAGCAGAAAGATTTTGAAATAAGTGCCTGGGAAATAAATTCAAAAATAGTAAAATAGTACATGTTTTATAACTATTACCCTTTATACAATTATATTTATTTTGTATCGTATTTTATTGCCTATATTAAAATAACCCAAAGAAAATATTATTTTCACCTTCCCTCTACAAATTTGTAACTAAAATTATACTAAATTCTTGATTTTCAAATACAAAAATATACAAAAGGTGAAGATTTTTATACCCACGCAGGGTATTATAGTTTCAATCAGCAGCTTGCAAAGTAGTGAAGGAGTCATTTGCGACCACAGAAATCATATATATTCTAGATCGGCATCAACAGCCGAGTCAATCTAGCCATGTCCGGTTGAAAAACAAATTTTCGAAATTTTTTCGAAATTTAAAAAAAAAGATAAGGGGTTACATCATTAAAATTTTCAAAAATTGGCAAAAATTTAAATTTTTTTAAATTTTAATTTGAGTATGCAGATTTATAACCCTAACAAAAACTAGCAAAGAAATGCTTTCCGAATTGAATTTAATGCATTTTTGACTGAGCTATGATGGATTTTCCCAGCAAGTGTAAAGAAATTCCACCATCCCTAAGTTAGCTTCTTTTCTTGTCTTTCGTACAAAACTAAATAAATACTACTATATGGCTTTCGTCATGACATATCTGCTCTGAATCCGTCGCATATATTTTAGTGAAAACTTTTTGTTGAGTCAACGCAAACGGAAGTGCAAATCACGAGTCTTATTAAAAGTTTATTTTTGATCATTAAGTGAATAATGCAAATAGCATAATGCAGAAAATAAGCTTGAATATTTGGTCAGGTGCTCAGACACCAACAATGGGAGAGGAGCGTTGCCTGGGAAGGGGAAACAAAAAATAATTTGCATTTCATTTAGCCGACACACTTTTATTTTTGAAGTAAATTCTGCGGCTGAGAGGGGATTGTTGTGGATTGTTCAGCGGAAATGACGGCTATAAAAGGCAACTGCCACCGCCGCATGCCGGATACGTGTAGCTAAACAACCGTAAAATATATGCATCCCCTAAACGCTCTGCAACCCCTCCTCACCTAAGAAATGAAAAGCAGAAAAAAAGAAAAACTCACACCCCCGCGGCAGACGCACGCACGCACAGTAAAGACAATTAGTGTAAGGCGAACGCACGCTTTTGCCTTGCCAACAGACCACGCCCCCTTCTGGCCCACTTCGTGACTTTTGGCGCTTCATCCTGGATATGTTTGGCTTCCGCCGTGAAAGACCTTTCTTCACCGAGGTCCTAGCACCCTTACAAAGGATATTGTGAGTTTTTTAAGATATTTTATAAAGCAGATACAAAGGTGTATCTGATAATAAACTAAAAGATATTTTAACATATTCTTGTGGCCATATTTTGGCTTTTTATCTACAAATTAGAATTAATTTTAATTAATTTAAACTCTTAAGATATATTTAGATATTTTGAATCTTAATCACTGAACCATAAGTTTGGTCATAAATAAAAGAGGAAAATAAATGAAAGCAAGGAATATAATTTAAAATAAGTCCTTAAAGGATATTCAAACTTCGTCTTAAATAAGATCTACATTACCCCACCTTCTCGTTCCGAATTACCTTGTCTTTTCGACACATGAGCATTTTTTTATTTGCACAATGCGAGCTGAGCGAGTGAAATAAGGTGCGGCTGAGGCCATAAAGCCAAATTAAATAAAAAACACTCATGCCCGCATAAAAACCCGGGAAGAACAATTCAAAGTCACAAGGAGATGGAGGAAAAACCCCAAGGATAACCGAGTCTTTGACTTGAGATTTAATTTTCCTGATGTGTGCGTTGAAGAGCAAAGCAAAAAAAAAAGAAAAGGTTTCCCAAATGTGGTGCGTAATTTGCCATTTCACGAATCGAGTTTATTCAGAGACCTAATTAAGTGCGGAGCTTCAAAAATGCGATTAAGGGATTGTGGCTTCGCTTTGGCTACAAATATGCAGAACAATTGGATTTTCCTCGACACGACTGTGTACATATGCAGATTGCACAAACAGAGAGAATTTAACTCAAATAGAAAACTCAATTAAACAGTTTACATATCCGAAATAAAAGGTAATGGCTTGAGAATACACAGACACATACCAAAATTGTGGCATGTGTGTATAATAAATGAAGTTTTATTACTTCAGACAATTGAAGAAATATTTTTGTTAACGAATTTGAGAATATATACATATGTGTATTAGAGGAAAAATATTCTGGATTTTGTATTACAAAATTATTTGTAATATTAGAAAATGTTTCTTGAATGCTTATTTTTCCGAGGTGCTACAGAAATTACTAATCCTTTAAAAAATAATAAAATAAAAATATGTAAGATATAAGAATCAAAAATTGTAAAATACAAATTTACGAAAATTCTATACTGGGAAAACTGCATTCCGTACTTTAAGACACGTTCTTAATGGTTCTAAAAAATTTATTATTATAATTATTGCCTTTGTGGGATATATTTATGTTTATAATAATCAGTTTCAACTTAATACTTCAAGATATTGTTTTAGATGTAAAAAATATATTTATTTTATGGGATGACAAATTTTCTTATAATTAAATGAAGCTAAAAACCAAATTGCTTTGACATTTCTATATAAATTTAAATCAGAATAAACCTTCCTAAATAACATTTCGTTTATTTTCCTTTCACCAGTATTTTGTCACGTTCATGCTATATAATCTTGAGTTATATCAGCACTAAGTCAGCCCGAAATGAGCTTGGCAATTACAATTTTTCAAGCCTCATATGTTACACGATTCCGGACTATCCCAACTTTGTGGGTTCACTGAGCTAACACACGTCATTGCCACATCGTACAATTTTCGTACTAAATTTCTGGCGGAGGCCAAGGAAAAATGCGTCGGGAATTAATGAATTCCCATATACAGCATATCGGGGCTTGAGAGAGAAATGCCTCTAATCGAATTAGTGGAATTAATTTTTGATGATATTGAAATTAGTTGCAGGCACCGCAGCTTTCGGGGTGGCGGCTTCTCCGCAGGGGTTGCTCAGCTCCATTCGGGACTGGAACTACAAAACACTCCTGGCTGTCCGCATTCCTTGGTGGCGTGTGTGGGTGCATAAATTTAGTTTGACATCCCGGGGTTGACTTCTGGACCCGTCCATCGCCCTCCATTGTGTTACTTTCCACTTGATTCAGCCACGGAGGGCGGCGTAATGCCATCCCCCAAGTAGCGGCGTCTTCCACCTCCATTATTAATGACGCTTCGACATGTGTGTCAGGTTCGCCAAGTTTCGTTGAAAAGCAATTTTATTTACTTTTATTCCCGCCAGCAACACTGGCAAGTAGCAACTGTTGTTACCACTACTGTTGACTTCTTCGATTGGGGCTGCTCTATGTGTCATGTTATTATTTATTGTGTGCTGCAAATTAAATGCCAAAATACGTTGAATATTTAATGCCGGTCCGCTTAAAGTTTGCCGCCCACGCCACACACACACACACGTGAAGGTTTGGCGTTGAAGTTTGTTACATTTCCTACATTGTCCTTGTCCTTGGCAAGCCCTGCCGCCCACGACGGCCCACAGGACGACCCCAACAGGACATGATAGCACTCTAACTACTAAAAAAAAAAGGAGGAGGGACCTTACCGCGAGCGAAAGAGAGCCCCAGTGTTTGCATGTCAGCAAGTAATAAGCACAAGGGCCATAATAGTTTTGCCAGTTATTTTATTTTTCTCTCCCAACTGGCTGCAGGCGGAGGCTCCAGCTCCCGCTCCCCAGAAGCATTTGCTTCGCCTGAAATTCCGCCACGATTACTTGGCCCTGACTTGGGAGCCGGTAAGAGCCAAGTGCTACGACTGCACGGAGAAGAAAATTAGTTTACAATTTAAGATCAATAATTTAGTTTAAAATTTAAGATCAATAAAGTCGTCTTAAGGGAATTTTTCTTATAATTTTTATAGAGCAATTTGGAGCTTATAAATATATATATATTTTAGCGGAGTTTACTACAAATTCAATACTAGGCATAGTCTGATAATTCTACTACAAACTGAATACTAGAAAAACTGTGTACCAACTTTTTAAATTTTAAGAATAATTAATTTGCTAAAATATTTAAATTATTCAAAATTATTACAAAATAAAATTGAGTGGACTTCATCAAATAATGCAAAAGTAATGCTCCAAGAAATGCTCTTAAATCTAAAATCCTTTGATGGATGCTTTCGTAAAGTATACATTTATGTTTTATTCATTAGAAATAATTGCAAAAATGATTTCATTTTCAATGCTTTTTGTTTTGAAAAGATTTCACTTTCAGTGGACTTAATGTTTTCTCTGTATAGACCGTATCGACCAGGCCGGGACCAGGCCAGACCTGGCCAAAACAGAACAGACGCCTCCGCCGCCGCCGCCTCGTTGAGAGTCTTGGGAGGCAGACATAAATGTTGGACATTAACGGGTAATTTTCTTGCAATTTTGTAGTCGTTAGCGTTTTGTGGCAAGGACGATGACGACGCGCCGCGTTGACAACAGCAGGCGAAAATTTAATTTTCCCCAAAATTTTCGCATAAATTTTTTAGCTAATTTCTGGGGTGCAGTCGCATCCTGCATTCACAAGGATTTAATGTTAAGCTTTAAAGTAAAAAAGTTGGGGCGGAGAGCGAAAAGCAATCCGAATGGAAATCCATTAGCGGCGAACAAATTTGTAATTTCCGCTGCTGGGCACACGCACGCAGGACATCGAGGATATAAAGGACACAGCTGGACACAGCTCGCCACCCCCGCCGCCGCCATCGCTGCTGCTTTTGAGGTGTGTTCGGTCAGGTAATTTCATTTACCTTACTCATTTAGCACGTTCCTTTGATTGAGGGTCGCGCCAGGGGGCAGGGGTCACTTTCCGGCTGTTTGCATGATAAAAATCACATACACTCCTTAAATTTCAACAGCACGCGATGCCGGATGATTATCCTTGAACCAAAAAAAATATAATAAGAGGAAAAAGAGAACGCTGGGCAACCCACCGCCCTTCCTTTGGCTTGGCCTTTGTCTCCTTTTTACCGGCGAGCACAGACACACTCAACCTTTCTGACTTTCCTGATAGAAATTAATGCTCTGGCTTTCGTCCTCATAAAATTTTATATGGAATAGTCTGCTTTTCATTTGCTCAGCACACGCGAGGACTGAAGGAATCCAGCTTTAAGCAGGATTTGGCGCCCCTTTTTTGGAGTCCTGCAACTTTTTAATGAAATTCCATAACCCGGTAATCAAAATCCAGCACCCGGATGACCAGAAATATGTCCAACACTTGTCGCCGGCGACAAGATTGCCCGGAAGTTGTAAATTATGCAGGCTCCTCACACTGACATATTTACTGAGCCCCGAGGGCCGGCTTGGAAGTTTAGATTGAGTAACTAAAGTACAGATTTAAGAGGTAGTATTAATTGAGAAATTGCTTAAATTGTATAACTAATAATAGCAGGAGAGTAAGAGTTTTACTCTTTAGGGCTTAAACTATTTAAAATCTTTAAAATGTTGCCGCCTTACCTAATAAACTAAATTTCTATTATTAATAAGAACGTCAAGATTTTAAAAATTTTGAGAAAAATACCTATAAACCACAAAAAAAATTCAAAAAATGTCTCATAAATTCTATAAAAATATCATTCAAAATCACACCAAAATTTCCTAGGAAAACATTTAAAAACGAGTCGGAAAGAACCCCTTTAAAACGAGATTTAATTATAGAAGAATATTTAACGAAAAACGATTATTATTTAAAAGGCCTTAAAACCTTTTCATTATTTGTAGTGCATGTCCAATTTGCAGAAAATCAGAGTTCAAATTAAACAGTTTCCATTCCGTTCGAAATTCTGCCAATCCGGAATCTGTCCTAGTCTCCAACGACTCCATGTCCTGCCGGATCACCTCTTCCCCCCGCTCTGGGCTCAGTTTAATTTACATTTATCCACACGTTTAACCAGTCGGCCGTTCCGACTCCAGGTGGAGTTCATTTGCCCAGTCGGTGTCTGGGCCAGTTCCCGCTCCTCTTGGTCCTGCTTCGGGTCCAAGTCCCTGTGGCGCCTTGGCACGCAGGCATACACTCACTCTCTCTCTTGCACAAACAGGAAGCGACTGACACCGTACAAAATGTTAAACACTTTGGCAACATTTGCTTAAAACTTTTGCCAGTCTCTCCGACTCCGGGACGGGGTTTCCCCTTTTTTTAAGGGGGAAGCGAGGAGAGTCGAGTCCTTTCTAGTTGCGGTTGCTGCACACAAAAAGTCACAAGGCACTATGCAGTTAAACCAACAACAGCAGCAGCAGCAGTAGCAGCAGTTGAAATGCACCGAAAAAAAAATCTAATTAAAGTAGGAAAATCTTAATTTAATGAATGAAATATATTGCTAGATATATTTATATTTAAAGAAAGGTAGAAATTAAGCATAAACCCCATACAAATATGATGAAAAGTAGGGATAAATTAAATGTTGTGTGCCCTTTTTCTGTTGAGTGCATCACCAACAATGGCCAAAAGGTAAACGTGGCAAACAAAAGGCACGCCCGGAAATGGCAAAGCTGCTTGACTACAAAAACAACAGCAACGGAACCAGGAGCAGGAGCAGAGGCAGGAGCAGGAGCAAGAGCAGAAGCAGGAGCGGGAACAGGAGCTGGGACAACAGACGCCAGTTGGCCACTCATTGTCGGTCGCCATGGTGAATCCTCAGGTGTTTTGCGCACAGTTTACTACGTTTTTCATTTAACCAACGTTGGGTTCAGGTCGTTTGTCCTGCTTTTTCCTGGCTGCTGCTCCTGGCTCCTGCCTCCTGGCTCCCGACTCCTGACCCCATCCTCCTGACCCTCCGTTGCTGGTTGTTTGGTGTTTGGTTTGCGGTTGCCAGCGGACAACAAACGACACCTCTAGTGGCCGTGATTGTTGTTGCTGCTGTCCGAGCATAATTAAAAATTCACATAAATTTAGCTTAGCGCTGACACACACATTCTAATTGGGTTAATTATGTGTCGCCAGGACCTTAAAAATGTCATCCAGTCGTTGGATCCAGCGTATCCAGTGTGTCAGTGTGTGTGCTCTACGGGAGAGTTGTCAGCTTCACCTGGACAAAAGGTGGACAAGAGCCCGGTTCCAAGTACATTAACAGCAAATTATGTCGTCGCAACATGTGTGTGTGGGGGGTACAAAGTGGATTCAAAAGATGTGGATAGATTCACGGTAACAGGATGTGTGGCAAAGGTAAAATGGAAGAAATGTTGACATGTCCTGCCGCACTTTAATGGTAAGGAAATTATTCTACATTAATTCAGAGCTAACCCTATTGTTACGTCAATTTGTAAACTTGGAAAATCCTTAAATTTACATAAATTTAAAGTTGGCTTCCTCATAAGTTGAAAGTACTCTTAAAGGGGGTTTATAGAGTTCCGATAAGCGCATTCACTCTCAATATTCGATTAATTTTCTTTAAATGTTAGCTAGTTTTTTGCCTATATTTCATAATAAAACTTTTCCTGAATAATAAAAAGGCTTTAAATTCTATATTTTATTAGTTAAGGCCCCTTTTTTCTTAAATTCTCAAGCTTAAGTCTCCTCAACTCTTAATGCTGATCCACTGTTTCATGCTTAATTACACATACGCCCCGTTTGACATGCCCCAAACGGTTGTCCGTTTTTATGGTCACCTTGTTGCATAATTTAGGCCACAATTTCGGTTTGCCAACGGCTTAAGTAGCCCGAAAAGTTTTTATGCGACCGGGTCTACGTGTGCGGTCCCCAAGGACCCCAAGGACCCCAACTCCAACATCCAGCTCCACCTCGACCTCGACCAGATGGTGGCAATAAAACAGATTTAAGTCGGGAAAATTATATGAAAAGTGTGCCAAGATGCCACATAAAATAATAAAACATAATAATAATAATAATATTAAGGCGTGGGCTGCATCTAATCCGAAGGAAACTCACGGTGACACTTGAGGAAAGCAAGAACGCCCAGAAGTATGCAACGCACCATGGCAAATGTCAACAGCAAGGGAGAGCTGGGGAAAATCCTTGGGAAATGGGGCGGAGGCGGGGAAAGGCTGGCGAAGCCCGCCAAGGCGAGACAAAATTAATTACTCGACGTGGAAATGTAATTACGAAAATATTTAGACCAAACTCAGCGGCATGCCAAGGCAACAAAATGCCATTTGTCAAGCGCTGTCCCGCCGAGCAGATTTCTTCGGGTCAGGCTCATGGGGATATCCCTCGCATATATCCCTCTCAATATATATATATACTTTTACCAATAATGTGCCGCATACGGAATTTGATGATTTATGAGCCTCGGCAATTAATCAAATTAATCAAAATCACATTAAACTTTGGCGCAGTGCAGCAACGCCTTTTTAACTGCCTTTCGGAATAGATTTCAGCCGGTATATCCTATATATTCTAGTATGCATACACATATAGTATATATCATTTTTTATCTGCTCACCCTTCCTGTGACATTTGTGCGTGCCATATGCACATTAATTCCGCAAAAGGAAAACTTTTTTCCCGGCAGCGTGTGGAAAAAACTTTACTTTATGGCCCACTTATAAGGAACATTGCCGGAACGATGCGGTTTTCCTAGTCAATAGCGCCAGTTCTGCGGTAATTATCCACTTACCATCATCGACCAACTTGTGCAATTGCGTTTCTATGTAAATTAACTTGCACGGGAAATCGGTGTTTTAAACTGGAACAGAGCAACCCTATGGCCAACGTCCAGTTAAAGGTAGAGGAATATGTGTTTAATTTGTCACTTGTTTTTCTTTTGTGTTCATTTAATTATTTAAACAAACTGTTGGTATCTTTTTTTAAACTAGATTAGCCTTTTTATACCCTGCAGGGTATAATAGTTTCAGTAAAAATCTAGAAACACTGTGAAGGAGTCATTTCCGACCCCATAAATCATATATATTCTTGATCAGCATTTAAATCTGAATCGATCTGGCCATGTCCGGTTAAAAAAAAAAATTTCCATCATTCAATTTTTCAAAATTTGACAAAAAATTATTTTTTTTATATTTAAAAACTTAGTATGCAGACTGGTTAACCTTATAAAAACTAGCACAGAAAACCTTTCCGAATTCAAATCAAGACATTTTTGGCTTAGTTATGAGATTTTTAAACTGTGATTTGGCGAACAAATTGTCATTTAAAAACATCGATTTAAGGAATCCGAATATTAATAATAATATTTTAAGCTTAGTTAAGATCGATTTTCAATTTGGTGCTTCAATACAACTACAAACTGCAGGGGTTTATAAGCTTTACCTTCCCGAAATTAGTTTTTTTTTCTAATTTTGCCATCGATAAAAATAGGAATTCTGGTATTTTTAAGGGTATAAAAGGGTATTCTAATTTAAGTCAGAAGCTTGTAATTTGTGAAGCAGTCATTTCCGACCCTATAAATCATATATATTCTTGATCAGCATCAACAGCCGAGTTGATCTAGTCATATTCGGTTAAAAAATAAATTTTCGAAATTTTTTCGAAATTTGAATCTATTCAAAAATGTGAATATTTCAAACTTAGTTATGATTGATTTCCAATTGTATCCTATAACTCAATTATATGGTATAAACTTTGCCTTTCCGTAATTATTTTCCTTCCTTGTTTTATGTGTATAAAATCTATAAGAAATCTAATTTCTGATCCTTAAATCTTTAAGGTCCTTGGCCGCAAAGTATGCCACAAAATCTTTTTGTTTCTGCTACGACAAACCCAGTAAATTGAATTAAAGCCACGGCGATGAGAATGAGATGATGATGATGGCTATGGCCGTGTCTCGCTTTCAGTGTTGACAGCTCCGCTGACATGCTGGCCATAAACACGGCCAATGCCAAAAGGGAAAACCAGAGGATTGGCAGGACAAGACTGCCGGGAAACTCGGGGCCATGAAGGGTTCTCGGACTGGGATTGTGTGTCGCCGGCAGCGTAAAACCGCAAAATTTAATTCCCTTATCAGAAAGTGACAAGCGTGCGTAGTTAATGCAATTTTGCAGCGCATTTAACATGACGGCTGCTGCCTCCAAGAATGAAGGATATTATTATGACGCTCGGAGGAGACTGAAAAAAGTGAGTAACAGTGAAAGAAAAATTTATCTTGATCTTATATTACTAATAGATTTTTTCACGGACAAAAAGTCATTGAATGTAAGGACTTTAAATTAAGAAAATTTGGACTTAGTTTTGAAAATTGTTTAGGAAACTTTTTTAAAAAACTTGTTTTATAAAACCCTGATAAAGTGCCCTAAAGCAAGATATTCTTGACATTAAATACTATTTACCATTATTAGAACAATGTCAAACTCAAAGTTTAAACAATAAACAATGCTTTCTCTGTATGTTCCGATCCTCTTGGCACTTGCCATTATACAACGGAAGTTGTTTGCTCGCAGGATTCCCTTATTTTTTTTTAAATGGCTTTACTGCTCCTTGGGTTTTCGGCCCGGGGAAATCCTCACACACAAATTGTGCTGGGCCAAATTACAATTCCGCTGATTGCATTCCCCGCTCTGTCCAAGGATTTTCTTTTGGGTTCCAGCTGAAAAGCGCCTTCGGCTCATTCACATTTTCCACGCGTTATTCACACTTTACGCCTAGATTTTGAGCGCCATGAATCCTCCAACTGTTTTGCATATTTGTGTGTCTGATCCTTGGTCCGTATTCCGCAAAATTCACGTCGTCCTGCGTCCTTAGTTCGCAGTCCATGGCTGTTTGCTGCTGTTTTTGTTTCGTTTGGTAGTTTTGCATTCATTGCGAGAGAGATAAAAATAATGAACATACCAAAGGCAAAGTCGAGAAGCGAGAAAAAAGCAAACACCAACGAGCAACTCAACACAACTCCAGCTGGAATCCTTGATCCTTTCCGCCCTTTCCAGTTTTTCACTATGTGCGTGCAACGGAGCTGCGATTCCGCCAAGTTTTTGTTGGCTTAGATTTATGTGAACAAAATGCATGCAGTTACAGTGGAATCTAAATAACTAGATTACATTTAAACCAATAAATTAGAATTGCAAGAAATATTTTAAAACGTAAAGTTGCCTTTCAATAGCAAAAGAAGCTATCTAAAACATGCGAAAACAAATATTTTGTATTCTAAAATAATATAGAAATGCATTAAATTAATTTCAGTATTTATTTTGTAATTATTTTCTTTTCATATATTTTTCTTTAAATCTTGTTTTTCACCTCTCTTAATATTTAAACAATTTATTCCTTGATAATCTTATAGCCCTTCTTCACTGTATTTCCCCACGTAAGCGTCGCCCTTTAGTTTGAGTGAGAAATGGGCGTAACGCGACCGCCTTAAACTCCCTGTTTTCCCCTGCTTTTCCCAGTTTTCCCCAGGTTTTCCACTGGTCTCGCCGTGCATAAGGCAAATTGCTTGTAAGTTCAACTCGTATTTTGCATTGTGCCTCACTTCCGACAGTTAAATTAAAGCCATTGTCTGAGTTGTTGCTGTGGCCGTTAGTTAGTTTTGTGCGCCTAACGTAACAATTGCCAGGCATTTTTATCTGCAACAAACCGCTAAACAACAACAACAACAACAGGCGGAAGTAGAAACAACAAAAACCGGAACAAGTTCAGACCCCAAAACCAGTTGAAATACGGCAGCGAAAACAATTTGTTAGGCCAGAAGTGCTCTGGAAATCTTCCTGACCAAAATTGCTCGCTCCTTTTCCCTGGGAAGAATTCTATCCTTTAATTGCATAAACAACACTTGGGTGGAGTTTTTTTTTTTTTGGGCCAGAATTCTAGTTTCGGCCATGGTTGTGGCCTTCTGGTTGTGGTTTTAATTAGTTCACCACGCGTCGAAAGAAAGAATTCTAATCGAGCATGGAAATCGGGGTTTTGTATAAGACGGAAATTACACTTTTTGATGAAGGAAATGGTTAGGAAAATTAAGTGCACTCCTTAGAATTCTGTCAATAACGTTTTACTATTGCTTTAGCATTAGCTATAGCATAGAAATTAAATTTTATAATGGTTTAAAGTTTATTAAGTTTTTAAAAATCTTTTCCATTGTATACTTACAACAAAAAATTGTCAAATAACTATTTCTAATTTAATTTTTAATTACTATAAAATATGGTACAAACCCTAAAGCTTCTAGCTTTTAATGATTGAATCTGGGGCGTATCTGTAACTCATCTGAAGGCCCACTCAATGCAAAAAAAAATAAAATAACTGTGGAAAAACGCGTTAATTATATGGCAGTGGCACAAAGCGTCAGCGGAAAAGGAGGCTAGTGCTTGGGGCAACAGCCATCACCCACTGAACCACCTACTGAACCACCCACCACAGACAGACACCACAATGACACAGAAAGTGTTGAGCTGCAAATGAGGGAACAATGCGGCCAAAAGCGAAATAAAAAATTCAAAACGAGTGACTCGACTGTAGAAGACCCTAAAATTGCTACAAAAAATGATAGCATACATTTTAGCGCTCATATTTCATTATCAAGTGCGCTAAAATATATCTTGTGTCTGTAATAAAATAGAAATCAAGTGATAGCTAGAATAAGTACTTCTCAAAAGCAATCAGACTAATATCAAAGAATATATAAATGATAAATAAAATCTAAACCCCAAAATGATAAGCAATATCTACAATATGCCCACATTACCAAATACAAATACTGGGTATGAAAAGAAAATGCAAAGTGGAAATGCTTCGAGTGCAGGCCATGCGTGGCGCAAACAAACTCGGAAAATGCAAAACGGATGTGTAAATAATTTAGACGAGTTGCCGGCAGAACCGGGGAGTGTGTGTATCTTTTTAGTTTATGTATCATTAAAAAATACTTACAGCGAGACAAAGGCAGAAGGAGCAGGGCAGTGTGACGGCGGGAAGAAAAGGCGGAAAATGTGCCATTTGCCAACTGTAAGGCAAACAGACTGCAGGTTCTGTCCCAAGGGATATATACATACATATATCCTTATGTAGTTTCCTACTTTCCCGGAACGTGCGAGAAATGCAATAATTATATGCACACAAAGGCACAAACACCGAGTTGTTGGTATAGTTACTTTTTTTTGACATGCTGCAAATTAAACAGGAGCACGAAGAAAGGACCAAAGGAGCGCCAGGACTGCAGAAAGAGGGCGAAGGACTAAATTACTTTTTGCACCAACTGCATACAATGAAATGCAACGGGATTAAAAACCAACGTGTAGCCGTAACGGTAACACCGATATCACATCTAAATTTTACACTGCCACAAAATGTATTATTTTATTTTCTTTTCATTTGAATTTGTAATACTTTAATTAAACCTCACAAATGTTATTTGGTAGCAAAGTTTTCTGAAGAAGCTTTTATGGTTAAACATGCCTGCTGCACTTGTCTTTCGGGAAAAACGATCTAAGTGTGATCTATCATATAGTCTGCACTCGATTTATGTACATATAAAATAACCTAGAACTAGGATTGATTATGCTTTTAATTATTATAATTTTTAGGATTCTAATTAAAAACCCTTAGGCAACAGACATTTTGTTTAGGCTTTTACCAATGCATATTGCCATAATAAATAGTCTTAATTATATAAAAAAAAAATTCCAGTGCAGCAGCAACGTCTCAGTCAGCTGTGGCTTGTCAGTCTGCATAAAGGATAAAGGACTGGAGACCTCCTTCTAGTGAACTGGACTGGATGCAACCTGGTAAACCTCCGGCGGCATTTGCATACCTGATGCTAAAAAACTATGTTAATGTGTGGACCCAGCCCCAGCAGACTGAGGATTGCAGTCGAGATTGAGATTGAGGCGAGTTGGAAAGCAAGTCCTGGTGGCCCGCAGGATAACATGCTGTGCTATTCCGCCGGCGGGACAAACCGCAGACATTGAAAGTGTCGCACTGTCTCTCTCCGTTCGCCTCCCGTCTGTCTCCATAAATCTCTACGGATGTGTTGTTAACTGCCGCCGGGCCTTCCACATTTTCCAACCTCCCAACCCGTTTTTTCCTCGGATCCTCCGTTTGGTTATCCTGGCAGAAGCGGGGGGCGTTGTCTGGGGGAGGTGCCTCAATTTGCACGCTTCGTTATTCAATTAGACACTTGGCACACAACCAGCAGCGAGGCGGCAAAGAGGATGGAGTTTCGAGTGTGGGATGAGCAGACGGGCGGACCTCTGACATCACGGGACGCATAATTTTGATTGATGGCCCAATAATGGCGGTGATTTATCATATTTGCATGCTAACATTTAAGCCAGCCAGCGGCGGCGAGTCTGCTCTTGAGGCCAGACAGCGAATATGTTGCTAAATTAGCTGTCCAGTATAATTAAATTTAAGCATTTCAATGTGAATTTGCACTCGTTGATTTGCATAAGAGAATATTTTTAAGTTTTTCGTTAAATTACTAGTCAAATTAAAGAGTATTCTTATGTTAAACAAAGAACCTTTTAAATTCAATTAAAATGTAAGTAAGCTAAGTACTAATATTGCAATTATAAATAATAAAACGGGTTTTTAATACTGAACCAAAGTGGAGGAAGCAAAATGTTCTCTTTTTTATATATTCTTGACTGTATAGAAATTCAAAACTAAAACTATTCCGCTGACAATGGCCACCGGAAAGTATGCTACAAAACAGACGACACCAATATTTATACAGATGTTATACATATACATACATATAGGGATATATACGTAGCTATATGTATTCCGCTAATTGGTCCTTTGCAGTCTGCAAATGAAAAGCGTTGCGCTGACAACAGCCACGTGCAGCAGTGATCCCCCGGGCGTATACGCAATATTTGTAGTTTTTTATTGCACCTTCTCGGGGCTTGGATGTGTATGTGTGTGTGTGTGCTGTTGCTGCCACTGCCGTTGTATGTCTATAAAATCCGGCTTAAGCCGCATGCTACCTGCGAAATGTATGAAATTTTTGCTGCCACTCAACACCCAAGCCAAACACAGACACACACATTTACGCACAGCAAACGACAATGCAGAATAAACACACACTCAGGAGAAAGAACACTGGGGATAATACGTATTTTAAATATTTATTTACTTAACATTGAATATTTAAAATGTGAAAAGATTACATATCTCCTTGTTTAAGATATATGAAACCTGTTCATTAAATAAATATGAAAACCATAAGACCTCTTTGAATGAGTATATGTTTAAAATTCTATACTTAAAGTATTTATAAGGTAAAATAAACAGTTATATAAAAAGCATATGTTTCCTTTAATTTCAAAGACATATATGTGTTCAAGACACTATTTTTTTTTACCCAAATACCTACATTTATTCTCTGTGTAGTTATACAAAAAAACCAAAAAGTGGAACGCATTTTTGCCAGCAGCTTTGGCTGCTGTTGCTGCTGCCTGTGGCTTTGCCGGCGGCTTGGGACGCTGGTAAACACTCAAATCCAATTAAATTTAATACGACTTACTTGGCTTTGTTGCAGGTGCATGTGCGACAGAGACGGGGCCAGCGAATAAGAGAGAGATAGACATACAGAGAGGCGTAAGGGAAAGCGCAGAACGACGTGTGCCGTTTGTTTGGCATTTGGTTGCTCTCATTCTGGGTTTTCTTGTCGCCTTTTTTTCTAATTTTTTATTCACATTTTGTTTTCATTTTCGCCTTTTTTGTGTTTTCCCTGGTTTCACCGTTTTTATCCAGTACTCTTAGAGTATTTTGTACTCTTGGGGACATATTCATGATCGGGCTTAAGAACTTGACTGGAATCTGCACCGCTTTCACAGGCTTAAAGAGTTTTATTATATACATATTTTAATAATTAGACTAAAGTTACTAAATTAAATATGTTTTAATTTAAAATATAGTAAATTTATAAATATTTTGTATGACTTGTTTATAGCATCCCCAGATTATAGGTATCTTTATAGTCGCCAGACTGTCGCACCTGTTTTGTAATGATTGTCTGCTTTCGCTCGGTTTACCTGAAATGATTTGGCTTTGGCTTAATTAAAGCCACATTTGGCAAATAAAATATACCCCAGCAAATGAGCTTAAGAGAGCTAATTGTGTTTTGTCAACGAGTCGGGGAGAATCTGGCTTCTCCCCAGCAGATTGGAGATCTCGACTCGAAACTGAACTCGCCGTAAACCGGCTAAGAGAAGAGGCCACACAAAAAAAATCAATTAAAATCACTTGCCACTGTCAATGAACGATGCACTGCGATCCGGTCCGATTTGTTCAGTTTGAAAGGGGTTATGCGATTCTGGTTGGGGATTCTTTCCGGTTGTCGTAGGACAGGGTGCAGCTGGCCCTATAAATATGCATGAGCTGTGCGAACGCCGAGCAAGTGTCTGCCGCAATCTATGTCAAATGCAAAACAAAGTCCTCGAAATCGGATTCATTCGAGGTGGTGTCAGTCGAGTATATTTTGCACAAAATCTACTCGTTACAACCAGATTTCTTTGCAGCTTAAACAATTTATTTAGAGTGGAATAATTTTAAAGAAAAAATTATTAATAAATATCATTGGTAAAAGCTTAATGTTTCTGTATTAAATTATTGTATCATGTTTAGGAATATTAGCAATATATATATATAAGCTGAAAATGTCTTTAGAAATCCATTTGGATTTTTTCTTTATTTTTTGAAGTTTTCCAATAACAAATTCTTTTTTATTTCAAATTGTTTTCTTTGGAATTTCCTATCCCAGTCCCCTTAGGCTGTCCAAGGTTCGAGAGCCAACTTTAGCCCCCAAAGTTGGCTTGACTTCTCTCGTCTTCAGGCGACTTTCCCTCAGCCGATCCAAATCGGGATAATCGTATCCTGTATATTGGGCCAGTAAAAGTGGCAGGATCAGGATCAAACAGAGTGCAGCGAAAAGCCGTTTCATCTTGCGACGGTTCAGAGACAAAAGTAACTGGCAATCGAACTCCGAAGCGGCCTTATATACACCCCGGAGAATGCTCACGGACAAAGCCCAGCTGCCTGGCCAGCTTAACTTTGATATTTAAGTGGAAATTCTAAAGACGGAGAGATACTACACATTGCCAAGTGGATTTCCGGCGGGCAATTAAGAAAATTGGCCAGGGCAACAAAATGTGGCTGTGGCTGGTAATAGCCAGCAACGACTACATAATAGATTGTAAATATTTGACACCTGCTGCCACCCACTTGGCCCCAGCCCCGTCGAGCTGTGGCCTTAATCCAAACGCAAAACAATGCCAACCATTTACTCCGTTTAAACTTCTACCCTCCAAGTTCGTCCAATTACTTTTTGCACGATTTGATTTTACATTTAACGATTTTTCGCACTTAATTAGAAGCCAGTGTCGATGTCAGTCGCAGGCAGGCAGGCAGCCAAGGCAAGGCGGCCAGCCAGGGGTTGCCATGATTTGATTAAATGTGAAGATGAATTTTAATTAAAATCCTCCCCAAGCCATTGGCTTCCTTTCATTTTCCCCCCTTTTGGATTTTGCGGCCAAGTTTTTGACACTCAACACTTTTCCCCGGCCCGCCACCACCACCAACCCCTTCTTGTTCTAATAGAGCAATAAAAGCCGCAAGTTCATGCCGGGCTTAGTCATCGTAATTTATGCAAAATGAAAATTAAAGATCCACAGCGGAAAAGTTTTAAATGCAAATGACAGACTAATGAATTCCCAAGAACTACTTACAAGCAATTTGTCCAAAAATGCGGTCTGTTTTGCCCATCAATTTCGATTAATTTTGATCAGAAGCTCTGACTGTGATCAATCCCCTCGGTAATAGTAAATAATTTGCCATACTTTTAACTTTAAATGGTCTGCGTGGCAAACAATGATGCTTTGTCCAGGCAAAAATAAAAGCCAGCTGGAAGACTTCAGCTAAAGTTATTTGGAAAACCTAAAAAGTAAATACAAAGGAAAACAAATACAACGCACATACACTCAGACACCGAATTGTTTTTGCTTTTAGCAGTCACATGCAGTCCACAAAAAAAAAAATTAAAGTACGACAAGTTAATTTCGGGCAACAGGTCGAATACTTGATGCGCTTTGTCAGGTACTTTTGAAATTAAAATGTAAGCAGATGGAGTATGGAAAAATATAAAATTAACTCTAGTAAAATAAATAAAAAGTCTAAATAATCAACCAGCACTAACTGATTGTACAAATGAAAAAAGCTAATAGCATTGACAAACTTGCAATAATTGCAATTATACAGTTTAATGTAACTGAAAGTTAAGATAAACGGAGTACTATCCCTTGAAAACTTCTGGAAGTATTAATAATATTATAAATTTAATTATAAGTATAACTTTAAGCACACAAATTTAATTATAAGTATAATAATTCAAGTATAAATCAAATAAAGTTTGAGATATACTTATAAATATATTGTTTATGTAAAGTGTTTCGGTTGTTCAAATTGTAAAGGGTTTTATTTTTATCAAAGTCTATTCAGCTCAATTTTATATACTTAAGTCGAGAAACGATTAAAAAATTTATATAATATTTATAAAGAAGAAGTAACTATTATTTCGTTGATATAATTCATCAACTTAAACCTTAGTTAAGGTTGTATAGCCTCTTAGTATTTTAAAGGCAGTTTATAACAAACAAATTTAATTATTCAATTCAAAAAATCTCACTCTTATATTTAATACCTCAACTTAAAAATATCACGCGCGCAGGCTGTGTAAATAAATATTTTGTTTTCATTTCAACCAAACTTCAATTATCAGTCAAATATACCCTGTCGACCCTAGGGAATGTGCCAACTTTTCCACAAAATTTGGCTTAGAGAAGGGGCCTGGACTGGCTGTCGGTTCCAATGGCCCATTCAAAATTACGAGCCAACAGTTTCCGCAGTGTTTTTTGTCATTTCCATGCGCTCATTGTCAGTTTTAAGTAAGCAACTTCCGCGTTGTTGTAGCTCCACTGTGCCGCTTGCTGTTGTTGTGGCAGCAGCCAAAAGTTTTGTGACCAAAAGTCTGCCTACAAATGCAGACAAATATGGAAAAACTCATGAAATGCAATAAATTTCCAAATATATTTTGTGTGCGCGCGGCAGCAGAGTTTTTCATTTGTCTGTTTTTGTTTTTGACTTTTGTTTTTTATTTCTCATATTCAAGCAGTTTTTTTTTTTTGTAAGTTTGATGGTTGTTTCTGTGCGCCGCATATAGAATTTCATTGTTTTAAACTGGTAACTTTTTCTTGGTGCAGTGCACAGAACAGAACTGATAAAGCCACGTTTTGCAAACAATTCAAATGCCGAAACAGAAGCAGAAATCAGAAGAAATAATAAACAAAAAAGATAGGAACAGTGACTGGCGTGTGCTCCAGAAATTGACAAAGTCTAAGGCCGAGAGTACCATATAAATCAAATGTATATTGCGTAAAGTCAGAAGACCAAATTTACGAG
Source organism: Drosophila bunnanda (assembly GCA_035046265.1). Taxonomy (NCBI): domain Eukaryota; kingdom Metazoa; phylum Arthropoda; class Insecta; order Diptera; family Drosophilidae; genus Drosophila; species Drosophila bunnanda. Next base: position 16,584,202 of record JAWNOB010000075.1, read on the forward strand.
TAGCTCCGCAAGCCAAAGCCAAAAATAGCAGATATCTGCAGAGCGAAGAAAAATATAAATTTGATTTAAAACTAAGTGCAATTGCGCATTTTTAAATAGAGAATTTTAAACTGTTTCTAAAATTTTCATAAGCTTAAAATAATTATGATTTATGTGAATAAGACATAAGTTACACATAAATATTTGCGTTCATGCCTCTTCCAGGATCGTTCTTAGTCATAAAAATACTTTTTTGCAGATATATATATTAAGTGCAATTCTAAATTAATATCGGTTACTTTTTATTTACTTCACTTTTTCTAAAATATAATTAATATGTTAAAATATGTGCTGAAATACAGAGAAATTTACAACTACTCTTTAGATTTGAATTATAAACATAAAGAAAAGATATGAACATTCACTAAAAGATATTTCATTTACTTCAAAGTTACTTACAAACCTAAAACAAATTTAAAAAGTTATCTTTTTAAGGGATAATTATAATTACAATTTATTCGTTAGCTATACTTATACCAATTTAAATTAAATCTTTTTCGATTTACCCCAGAAACTCTTTTGTTGAAACCCCAGTCACTCATTGAATTCTTCCACTAACCATTAACGTCACAAGACAATCGAATCATAAACCCTAGACATGACTTTACCAAGTTAAAAAACTTTTATTTTAGTATACTATAGTATACGAACCCGGTTGTCGCCCCATCTTTGTCATAGATTGTAAATTTTCTGAGATTTTCCCCAGAATTGCCCCATCACCCGCCGGAGACACAACATCAAATAAAATCAAATCAAGGAAAATCACAGAATATAGAACCTTCGGAACATCGCCCATCTAGCACTGATAAAAGATAACCAACTCACGACGATCGACTTCTGTGCGGAACGGCGATAAGAGGACGCAGTGGCAGTTGGCTTTGATGAGTGGCCAAGCGTTTGGCTATAAAAACTGGCAACCGTTGGCTGTGGGCCCCAATTGAAGCCCTGAGCCGGAACACTGCGGATCGGATCGGAGCTAAATAGAACTGGGGAAAACCGGAAAATGCTGAAGCAACTTGCACTGGTGCTGCTCCTTTGCGGCGTGGCCCTGGCCGGGGAGACCTACGAAGGGTGAGTTTTCCAAATGAGGACGAGGATTACACAGTCTAAAGCATTTAGATACATATTTTTGGCACTTATGGAATATTCTAAACGATGTTTATATTATCTTGTGCAGCTACAAAATCTACGATGTGGAGGCTCACAAACCCTTGGAGAAGCAGCTCCTGTATCGTTTGTCCAAGGACGAGGCCTACGACTTCTTTAGTCTGCCCCGCTCTCTGGCCGCCACCAGCCGTGTTATGGTGAAGCCAGAGGATCAGGCTGCTTTCCAGCTTTTTTTGAATAAATACCACGTGCCGTATGTGGTCGTGGATGAGAATCTGGGTGAGTCCCTGCGCCAGACACGCGAGGAGAACCAGCGGATGATGAACATGCGCTCCGCCGGACGAAGCATCAGCTTCACCGCCTTCCATCGCCATGCCGAGATCAATGCCTATTTGGATGAACTGGCCGTCGCCTATCCCAGCCGCGTTAAGGTCGAGGTCGCCGGCAAGTCGTACGAGAAGCGTGACATCAAGACCATCACGATCAGCAACGGCGATGGCAGGACCGGCAAGAATGTGATCTTCCTGGATGCCGGCATCCATGCCCGCGAGTGGATCGCCCATGCCGGAGCCCTGTATGTCATCCATCAGCTGGTTGAGAACTTTGCCGCCAACTCGGATCTGCTAAAGGACTTCGATTGGGTCATCCTGCCCGTGGTGAATCCCGATGGCTATGAGTACACCCACACGACCACTCGCCTGTGGCGCAAGACCCGCAAGCCGATCAGCGCCTCCTGCTATGGCACCGATGGCAACCGTAACTTTGACTTCCACTGGGGTGAGGTGGGCGCCTCCAGCTACTCCTGCTCCGATACCTTCAAGGGCGAGACCGCCTTCTCTGAGCCGGAGACGCAGATAATCCGTGACCTCCTCTTGGGCCTGAGCGGACGTGGCAAGTTCTACCTGACGCTGCACTCGTACGGCAACTACCTGCTGTATCCTTGGGGATGGACCTCGTAAGTAGTTGACACATTTTTCATTATTTTATTAAGTAACCTGGTTTCGGTTAGAAAACATACATTATTCTTCACTTTATTACGTAATCGTTAATGGAATTTAGTCACCTTTAATGCTTATTGCAACTACATTAAGTAGTGTTATTTTAGTTTAGTTAATTTGTTGATTAACTCATCGAAATCGTTCTGATTTACTTAGGTTTTCCATTGATAATTGAAAAACCTGGAAATCAATCTCAAATTTACTTTTAAAAACATTTGATCTATCTTTTTATCTATCAAATGTATCTATCTATCTTTATATAAGGAGTTTCCTTTACGGTACCATGATTAACCCATTTAATATCATTTAAATATAACATAGTCTTTTAACTATGGCAAGTTCCTGTTATTTTTCCTGCACACTTTGTTTTAATTCATAAGTAAGTTACTATAATTAACCCATTACTATATTCCCCAGTGATCTGCCCAGCACCTGGCGCGATAACCATGAGGTGGCTCAGGCAGGTGCCGATGCCATCACGAGCGCCACCGGTACCAAGTACACCGTGGGCAGCTCCACCAACGTCCTGTATGCGGCTGCCGGCGGCAGCGATGACTACGCCTTCGGTGTGGCCAAATTCCCCGTGTCCATCACCATGGAGCTGCCGGCTGGTGGCACCGGCTTCAACCCCAACACCAACCAGATCCAGAGCTTCGTTGCGGAGACCTGGGTGGGCATCCGGGCCATGGCCAAGAAGGTCGTGGACAAGTACTAGACGAGTGCAATAAACGCCAGCGATGATGATATTTTGTAATCTCTGGGTCTTCTTGCTAATTGGCAATTCGGGGCACGCGCAGGAACGGGAAGATAGGAGCCCCATGTGGGGTGGGGCCGTATCACTCGAGCCGTGGCATTGACACACTGGACTAATTGGGCGGAGCTCTCGGAACTCCTCCACTTCACTTCACTTTGGTCTCTTTGGACTTATCGCGGTTTGTTAATTGGGTTCATAGAGTGGAGGGGTACTCGAGTGGCGGTCTAGATTATCGTCTGAAGTCGAAGACTGGCCAAACTGACTGTCGTCGTAGGCGGCATTAGAATTGGATTTGTTTCCAAGTTATTTTTACTTTAAACAATTTTTGGTGTACGAAACTTTCTGGTTATATCAATTATGGGAACACTACAGTATATAACTGAAGAAAGCTTAAAGTCTGATCGTAGACTGACAGTATAATGAACAGAATTGAATTGCTATATATAACACTTTAAATACAGCTTGTTCAATACTGGTACACTGTAGGGATTTAACGTAGCTACGAAACCTTTACAAGATAAGATAAGAAAACCAGAAATAATAATTAATACGATATTAATTTCATCGTAGTTAGGAATAACTACCCAATAAACTGAATTATCAGTAATGGCGATAGTTAACAGAAATTTAATCTGAAAGATAAGACATCCAATAAAGCACAATTAACTTTTATCAAACTGGACAAACCGCATAATAGATTGTCTTTATAGCACCCAGATAATTCACAAATAACGATTTATTGATAGAATCTCGTTAGCAATCTAGGCAAGTGGATACTTGGCGACCACTTTCCGGGCCATGGCAGCAATGCCCACCCAGGTCTCCTTGACCAAGTGATCGATGTCCGAGGCTGGGGGATCGAAGCCAGTGCCGCCAGGCGGCAGTTCCATGGTGAAGGAAATGGGAAAGCCCGCGTTAAAGGCATAGTCATCACTGGCCCCGGCTGCCACATAAAGGACGATAGTTGAGGATCCTATCACATACTCGGTGCCAGTGGCCTCGAGTATGGCATCATGGCCAGCCTTGGCCACCTCATGCAAGTCGTCAACGGTCTCGGGCAGATCTCTGGAGTGAAGGAACCATTAAAGTTTATGCTTGGTAATAGAGTTTGAGAACACTGACTCGCTCCAGCCCCAAGGATATAGAATATACGGTCCATAAGAGTGCAGGGTCAGATACATCTTTCCGCGGTCGGCATAGCTGTGTATGAGATCCCCCACCACGACAGCCTCCGGCTCGGAGAAGGCCTTCGATCCGGCATAGGTATTATCACAGGGATTCTCGGAGGCACCCTCCTCGTTCCAGTGGAAATCAAAGTTCCTGTTGGGATCAGTGCCAATGCAACTGTCGCTGCTGGGCTTCCGGGTCTTCCGCCACATGCGCGTGTCCTCCGACAGCTGCGTGTACTCATAGCCATCGGGATTCACCACGGGCAGGATAACCCAATCGTAGTCCTTCAGCAAATCAGCATTCTCCTCAAGATTCTCCACAAGTTGACTGATCAAGTAGACCGCGGCAGCCGGAGAGATCCATTCGCGAGCGTGGAAGCCACCGTCCACGAGAATCACATTCTTGTTCCGCCTGCCATCGCCATTGGTTATGGTGGCTGTCTTCATCAGCCGTTTCTCGTAGCTCTTGCCCACCGTTTTTACGAAAACCCGACGCGGATACTCCTTGGCCAGATCCTCGATGAACTGATTAATCTCGCCATGGGAATAGTAACGCTCCGTGCCCAGTCTTCCATTGTAGGGAAACCAATTCCTCAACATACGATCCGTATCGAACTGCCGGCTCAATGTGAGTCCTAAATTTCTATTCACAATCTCGTAGTTCACATTATGCTCATCCATCAGCTTCACGAAATTCACCTGCTCCTGGGGATGAACCATCACCCTAGCCGGATGACCGCCGGATGCAGAAAACACCTCGTAATATGAGTCATTTTTGGCCAACTCGGAAAAGGCGAATTGCAGGGCCGATGAGCGAGCTTTCGAGGTCACCTCGTAGATCTTGTACCTGGATTATTAACTTATTTAAGATATATGACAAATATATGTATTTCAAATCCTACCCCTCATATTTGTTGGCCTTCTGCAGTCCTGCAGACAGGCTCAGGCAGCTTAGAGCCAGCAAAAGCCACCAAACTGTCATCTTTCCACGTTGCCAGCTCTTCGGAAAATAAAAATTCCTCCCCAGCGAGCCAACTTTACTGATTCGTTATCAAAAAATCGAACTACGCGGATGGTTGTTAAATCAAGAGAAATCGATCATGGGCTATGATTGCCGACAATCAAATTGACGAACCCTTATCAGACGCGTTCTCAATTACGCTCTCTCAAAATGTATACAAAAGGGGAAATCAACTTTAAGTGAATTCAATTCTGTTAAAATTAAAAGAATGAGTTTTAATAAACAACATAAAAGGAAGCTAGCTAACTTTGATAAATCGAATACACATATGATGAGTTCGATTGTGAAATCGATCATAACTAAGCCAAAGATACATACCATAAATCTCTTTTGTGTTGACTTTAGAATGTATTAGGATATCAGCGTATTGAGCTTTAATACTTAAAAAGTAAAAAAAGTATGATTTTTTAACAATTTTAATGATGATAGCCTTTATAAAACTTTAAATAGTAGTTCAGTAAAATATTTTGTTATCTAGTCCTAGCTTAAAAAGATTGGCAATAAAACTTAAAATATGTGTATTCTAGGTATATTAAATTGATATTTATTATGCTAAATTTTTGGGTATATCAAAGTTTTTGAAACATCATAACTAAAACAAAAATGCATTAATTTCAATTCGGAAAACTTTTCTGTGGAAGTTTTTAAACAAATGTGGTAGTTTTTAACAAATCTGCATACTGAGTTTTAAAAATTATAAAATTAAATTTTTTGTCAAATTTTAACAATTTTAACGATGTAACCCCTTATAAAATTTTGCTTTATCACTTTAAATTAAAATTATATAATGGGGTTCATGGCAATAAATTGAATTAATTGGAAAATAAATGCATATCTAGCTAGCACACCTAAGTCTAAGTCTAAGTCTAAGTCTAGATCTAGACCTGATCGATCCCTCTTATAGCATCTACATACATGATATAATTGTCATGGTTAAGACTTACCGCAGTACAGGACACACGGCTATCCTTTGCCTTCATTGCTTAATTCCTTCCAGTTGAGAATTATATTGATGGTGACTTCAATTAAGTTGTTCATAATATCATCGAAGTGACCTTCTTTCTGGTTATCCGAATGTATGTCAGGTCATCTCTTTGGGGCCGAAGACTATCACTTCCACTTTCACTATCGATGTTAACACTGGGGAGGTCGCGCAAAGGGAGTGCCTATATTTATAGTCTCCGAGTTAAGAGAACAGAGAAAGTGAGAACAAGAGAGAAAAAGGTATCTCGAGAGATAGGCAATGATAGAGCGGCAGAAATTAGATGCACATAGAGAGATAGGCATACCAAAAAATATAGAGAGAAAGAGAGAGTAATATTAAATTCCATCTCCTTATTTATGTTCTCTGACAAAAAGTCACTCTACGTTGTAGTTTAGTTTTAGCTTTAGGTTAATACCAGTTAAGATGCTTTTAGTAAGCAAAATACATGTCTAAAAATCGATTTTCTCACTTTTTATTTCCTAAATGTTACAATTTCTTTGACAGGGCTCTCGGCTCAGCCTTTTTTATCATCGGCATGCTCTAGGGACAACTCGGCTTGGGGCACTTTGGCTTGGGGCTCCTTGGCTTGGGACACTTTGGCTTGGGGCAACAACCAGGCGGTGGTGGGCAACAAGCCGGTGGGGGGCAACAAGGAGGCGGTCTGGGGCAACAAGGCATCGGGCAACAAGGTGGAGTCGGTTTGGGGCAAGAAGGTGGTGGAGTCGGCTTGGGGCCAGACCGTTGCTTAGGTTTGGGGGACTTGGGCTTGCTACGATTGCGCTTCACAGGGCAGCTCTTCTTCTTAGGCTTTGAGGCCTTCTTCTTTGGCTTGGCGCAAGTTTTCTTTGCCGGTTTGCCGCACCGATCACCGGGGCCGCTTTGTCCGCCATATAACTATTGAAAGAATAACAATTGAATAAAAGCTTTAACGGAGTGGTATTTACTTACAGGAGAAAACAATTCTCGCTCACGATCGGACATGGTGTCCCAGAAACGCGCGACTGCCTGCGATACTCGCACCGTGTAATTCTCGAGGAAGTTGTAGAAGCCATCGTCCTTTTCGTCTCCAGAGGAATCCTTACGACCAATTGAATTCATGGTATTCCTAATTTTAAACTAGCCTGTAAGCGTAAAAATTTTACCTAAATATGCAATGAAATCGAATTTTTCTAAAAATTTTTTTTCTACAAATTGTTGTTTTCCGATCGGCTTTACGACTTAGACTGAATCTATAGCCAAGCGGCAGTACATAGTACAATTTTGGTTTGAAAGGAGAGCTCTAGATTGCTAGATTTGCTTGATTTTTCATTTGCATTCACAGCCAAAAACATGTTACTGATCGAAGAACTAGAAATGTGTAAATTTATTAATGGAAATTAATATAAGTTCTCAGTACATCTCAAGTAGTTTCTCGGCCATGGCACGGATACCGATCCAGGTCTCTGTGACGAACTCATCGATGCGAGTGACTGGCGGATTGAATCCAATGCTGCCAGCTCCAGTCAGCTCCATGGTGATGGACACATTGAACCCAGCATAGTAGCCGTAGTCATCACTGGCTCCAGCAGCAATGTAAAGGACATTGGTGGAGGATCCGTATGTGTAGACAGTACCAGTGGCGGTCTCAATGGCCTCGGCTCCAGTGCGGGCAACAGCATCCAGATCTTCCCAGTTATCGGGCAGATCGCTGAGAGAATAATAGTAGTTTTATAAAATGTATGTAGATAATTTATAGGAGTTGTACTTACGACGTCCATCCCCAAGGATACAGCAGATAGTTGCCATAAGAGTGGATGGTGAGGTACATGATGCCACGATCCGCCAGCGAGTGCATCAGATCCCGCACCACGATCGTCTCGGGCTCGGAGAAGGCATAGGGACCGGCATAGGTATCCGAGCAGGGATTCGATGAGGCGCCCTCCTCGTTCCAGTGGAAGGCAAAGTTACGGTTGGGATCCGCTCCGTAGCAGGTCTGGCCGGCATAAGTGTACGGCTGACGGGTCTTGCGCCACATGCGGGCGAGGGTTCCGGTCTGCGAGTGTTCATAGCCATCGGCATTGACCAGGGGCATGATGACCCAATCGTAGTCCTGCAGCAGGTGGGCATTCTGCTCAAACTGCTCCACCAGCTGGTCAATAACATACAGAACCGCCGCCGGGGAGATCCATTCCCTGGCATGGAAGCCACCATCCATGAAGATCACCTTCTTGCCGGCCTTACCGTCGCCATTCGTGATGGTAATGGTCTTCAGGACTCGTTTTTCATAGGACCAGCCCACGGTTCTCACATAGACACGATGGGGAAACCGCTGGGCCAAGTCGTCGATGTAGTTGATGATCTCCTCGTGGGTGTAATAGCGCTCTGTGCTCAGGCGACCCTTGCCCGTAATGGGACTCAGGAGTCGCTGCATCTGCCTCTGGGTAAACTCCTCGGCAATAGAAGCGCCCAGGTTGGAGTTGACGACACTGCTGGCTATCTGATGGGCCTCAACAAGTTGCTGGAACTGCTCCAGCTGTTTGGGGCTGACAATCACTCGGGAAGGATGGCCCAAGAGACGACTCTCGCTGAGGAAATCGAATCCCTCCAAGCTGAGCTGGTGGAGTAACTTTGCCTGGTCGGTAGTCGAAGGGGTTACCTCATAAATGCGATAGCTAAAATAAATCAGAATTTCTTACTTAATTAGAATCTCTTACAGGGGTTGGGGTTGGAAATATTTCTATAAGTTTTCCTGTAAACTTGTGCATCTTTCCCATACGAAAACTTACCCCTCATAGTCACGATCGGCGGCCACCAAAGCGGCGCCTAGGAGGAGCACTAGCAGGCCCAGGGAAAACTTCATCTTCGGTCAAACTAAGCAACCGCGTGGCTGGGGCCAGCCACTTAAATAGCCGCCAAAGTCACCCGCCAGCGTATCTAATCACCAAATAGATCAATAAATAATAAAGCACTCCAAAAACTCCCGCATCGGTGACCCGCCAAATCAGAGCTGGCGCAATTTCCCAGTTAATGTCTCTTTATTTACAGCCCGATTATTGGGAGATTACGCCGGGTACCGTCTTATCACCTCCACGGCCATGGCCCGCACGCCCACCCAGCTCTCCGTGACCAGGCCCTCGATGTGGGAGACCCAGGGATCGAAGCCCATGAATCCCGCTGCCGGCAGCTCCATGGTCATCGCCACCGTGGCATTGGCCACTCCGAGGGCAAAGTCCGCCGTGTCGCCGGATGTCGGATAAAGGACGTAGTAGGTGCTGCCCCAACTGTAGATCCCATTGGTGGAGTGAATAATGGCCATGGCGCCGGCCTCCGCCACCGACATCATGTCCTGGTAGTGATCCGGAAAGTCACTGGAACAACAATGGAATTTATTAAGAATGTAAATATAACCTTTGGTAGGTAATTTTAATAAGGAGTTAGAAAATTTATTTCAAATGTTAGTAAATATGTAGATAAAATTAATTGAAAGGTATTTCTTAGAATTTATTGATCATATATTAAGTTAATGCTTCTGTAATTGATAACAGCATTATTTATTAGAAACAACTGTCTTGACTTTATCTAAACGCAGTAAATTTTGAATTCTTCTTTGGAATTTTATAAGAAATTTTCCCAGAATTAATTTATATAAAAATATATTTTATTATAAAAAGATACCATTTCTTAGGCTATATAAAAAATATATTATAAGTATTCATTCTTGAAAGCTTCAAGTTATCTTGCAATAATAACTTGGATTGGTGCTATAGCACCGAAAGTTGCAAAAATATTTCAAAGTAACACTTAAATTCTGAACTTAAATGTTCCTATGAATATATTGTATCTAAATTAATATGGTAGAATAAAATAAAAACTTACTTGGTATATCCCCAAGGCAGTAGGAAGTAGTTTCCGTAGGAGTGAAGTGATAGATACCAGGTAAGTCTGTCGCTATAATGAAGCAGGATATCTCGCAGGACCTGTGACTCTGGCTGATCGAAGGGCTGCTCGCCCCGGTAAACATCCTCGCAAGGATCTGGCGAAGATCCCTCGTCGTGTCCCCACTCATAGCCAAAGTTCCTGTTCAGATCCGTACCCAAGCAATCCGGATTGCTGGTGGGACGACGGGTCTTTCGCCAGTATCGTGAGTCCGTATGCGTATACTCATAGCCATCCGCATTGACCACCGGCACAATGACCCAGTCAAAGTCCTCTAACAAGTCCTGGTTTTCCACATACTTGTCCAACAGCTGCTGGATAATGTAGAGGGCCATCGAGGGCGAGATCCATTCCCGGGCATGGACAGTGCCATCGACCAGGATCACGGGCTTGTTCCGCCTTCCATCGCCGTTTGTAATGGTCAGAACCTTCAGGGGTCGCCTCTCGTAACTCCAACCGAACTGCTTCACCTGAGCTCTCTTTGGGAACCGTGCAGGTATAGTGTCCAGGTAATCATTGATTTCCGAGTGAGTGTAAAAAGCTTCCAGGACTTCAAGATGAGGCAACTGAATCCTTTGCTTTCTCTTCAGATTGTCCGCTCTCTGGGCCTGCACTAAGGGTGCCAAGTCCTTGATCAACAGTCGGTGTTCAACGCGGTATCCTTCAAGAATCCTAACCAAATCATCAGCTTCTCCGGGCGGAACTATCACCTTTAGGGAGGAAATCACAGTTCCGTTTCCACTTGAACGCAGAAAATCCCAAAGCGGCTTCTTCTTGGACAACTTCCTTACTAGACTCTCCTGTTCGTCTCGAGGCGACTGCAGCTCAAACACCTTGAAGTCCTTGTAGTCCTGCCAAGCGAAGAGGAGCATTGGCTGCACTAGGAGAAGAATTAGGCAACACCTAACTTTTGAAGACATATTTCCCCGAATGTCCGATATAGACTGGCTGATATGAACTGGCACGATCTGATAGCATTACCAAAGTTTATCATTTTATTGGAGACACTGCCGCCTATTTACGATACCAAAAGCGACTTTATATACACATATGCTTCCGTTTATGACACAGGCTAAATAAGAAGTTCTCACTTTTTTTTGCCAGGGTTACACTAACGACTTCCAAATAAACGAGTTTAAAACAAAGGTCTTAGTACACAGTTCTTCACATTAATATCATCATCATCAAAATTATTGAATTCACTTCATAAATTTCAGAAACGTTTCGAAATTCATATCTTTAATGCTTAACAACGAGGTCACTAATTAGTTTAACGTTAACAAACAATAAATTCAATCATTTAAATAGCTTAATAGAGGCTAACATGCCGAATGAACTCAATGAACCCGGCGAATGTCTCCTTGCAGACGTGGACGATGTCGTGGGCGGGCACATGGAACTCGTCACCGGGCAGCTCCACTGTGTAGGACAGGGGAATCCCCAGGTTGCCGTAGGCATAGTCATCCAAGCTGCCGGAGGCCTCGTACAGGATCGAAGCTGAGGTGCCGATGGTGTAGCGGGTGCCGCGGTATTTCCCGATCTGGTTGGCGGCCCTCAAAGCCACCGAGCGCAGCGTTCCCACGGTTGGAGGCACTGTGTTTCTACAGAGTGACAAGAAATAATAACAAATTAATTAACTTAATTTTAAATATTTCGAAAAGGTTTTAAATATATTTTTTTGATAGAATTTAGAATTCTTCTATTAGAAAATAGAATATACTTTGTGCTCTATTTTTCAAAGTAATTTTAAATTAAGATCGCAGATCTTTTCTCACAGTATAAAAACGAGAGTGAGCAGCGAATTAAATGGATGCAGTGGCAGAAATATTCGGGTTTAATTGCTTTTAGCAAATAATTGAAAAGTAAATTGAATTTCTTTCCGGGCTTTCCCCGCTGGCTGGGCAGCAGGTGGGGGTATTCGGACATGGAAACATGGAAATCTGGGGGAGGGAAATCCCACACATCCACAATCCCATACTCGTACTCACTTCGCATAGCCGTAGGGATAAAAAATGAATTTGCCAAATGAATGAACATCCAGGCTGAGTTTCACACGATGCCGATTGAATTCCAGATACCTCACCACGGCGGAGGTCTCCGGCTCCGAGTTTGGCGCCGTTCCCGAGTAAACCTCCGAGCAGAGCTGGCGTTGTTTTAAATTTTTATGAAAAAGAAAGCCAGGATTACGACGCGACTCAATGGCGAAGGTCAATGTCACGGGCTTACGTTCTGGCTGGCACCCTGGTAGTTCCAATGGTTGCCAAAGTTCCGGTTGATGTCCACGCCGGAGCAGGCATGACCGGCGTAACGATGACGGTTCTTGCGCCAGAAACGATCCTAGAAGTACACCAAAATTGAGAACAAGGTTTAGAAACTATTTAATTTATATATATTATATATATATATACTGTCTAGATTATACCTATTTTCTATGCTATTTTAAGATACACTACTGTACTCTCAGATATTAATATACGAGAATACAATGCAAGACAAGAAGGTATTATCAAACCTCAAATAAAAGCCGCCACTCCTCTTAAATATTATAAAAATATACATATGTTAAATAGAAATATATAAATTAAGAATTAAAATTTCATTCATAAGTTAATATATTTCAGATACATTTTTGGCATTTATTAGTTAATTGTATCTAGAGTGCCCTGTACTATAGTATATTTTGACTAAAATAAATGACTTTTATTAAGTGTTTTTAAGATACTTCTTTGATGTATAGATGCTTAAACATAAGTATGTATAGACATTAAAAACAATGACACAACTATTTGTTGTGCACTATATACTTTCTTGCATATTATATAAACAAGGAAAAGTAGTCTAAGAATATTAAGAAAATTTAAAATACATATTCAAGTCCTTTTAAATGTAGTTAGAAGCTATGATGTTTATTTTCATAATATTTATATAATATTTTCCCAGAACTTACCGACGTATGAGTGTATTCATATCCATCAGGATTGACGAGTGGCACCAGGAATACCTCCACATCCTGCAAGACCCGCTGGAAGGCGCGCAGGTTGCTCAGAAGCTCGTAGGCCAGATACAGGACCGTCTGTGTGGTGATCCACTCCCGTCCGTGGGCCGCTGCCTGGATGTAGGCCACTCTTCGATGGCGCTATGGATGTTAATATAGAACAAGAGTTAATATAGGAGCTTAGATAGATATAGCTCTGATATATATATATGCAATATATCTTACCACACGGCTGTTCAGGGAAATGGATAGGGCAGCAATGTGGCGACCCTCGTTGGAGTGGCCCAGGGACTCGTAGCGACAGTACTGCGGATACCTGGCCGCCAGTCCGCTCATGAAGCTGAGCACCTCATGGTAGCGGGGATAGTGCGAGAAGAAGCCGCGGGCCTGGCGACGCGACCGGCGACGTGGCTGCTCCGCCTCCGCGCAATCCTCCTGCTGGCATTCCTCGTACTCCTCCTCAGCGAAGGAGCTATTCGCCTGCAGGGCGGCCATCAGTTCCATGAGCGGCTGCATCTGATAGCTAACGCCCAGGCTGGACAGGCGGGTTTCGAACTGCGCCTTCCGCCGGGGGCTCACTGTCAGGACGGAGGAGTTGCGGGTCAGTAGCCAAAAATCCAGCTCAGCGTCGTTGGTCTGCAGATCCACCATGTAACGGAAGGCATTCTCATCGCCATGCTGTACCGTGTATTTTGTGTAGCTGAAATATATATTTATTTTTATTTAATGTAGAGTAAATAAATATAACATAACAATAAATACAAAAATATCAAGTATCTGAGCCTTGAATAAAATTATACTTAACGTTTTATATTGATATATATTTATCTCGCTTAGGATTTATTATCAGATCATGATCTTAAATTGATAATCTGGAAAATTAATATTAATGGAGGTGCGGATCAAAGTGTAAAAACTTAATTAAAAAAACAAACAATCTTCGGGCCATACTTTTGTAGTGACTATGTCAAGGTTGGTTAATCTATTGTTTTTGAAAATAAGTGTTAATTAATTCGTTGTAGAGATAATACATGATGTTCCTGCTAAATATATTTTAGCGTCCATTTGACAAGCATTTAATTTATTTACTTTACTTTTAGCTAGTCCTTCTAACAAGTTAAGTTAGGGTGTGATATTCATATTAGCCGTTCGCAATTAGCTGATGGATAAATACCCCGGCAGATAATAATAATTTAGTCTATATAGAGCCGGGAAATCCCGATGATTGCTCCACATGTCTCAAACTAATTGGACAACAAATTAATTTATGGCTCGCCCTCGCCCGGCGTCAAAATGAGTTGTTGATTCATAAATTTATGCAAAGCGGTGGCTGGCTGGCTGGCTCTTAGCCGTTTGTTGGCTCTTTGCCACCACGCTCGGATCGGTGGCCAATTTATCATCTCGTAAAATTCCACAACGGCAAGCACACACGAAATACAAGAAATAATGAAGCAACAAGCGATGCCAGCGAGTATCTGCCTTAAGTCCATGCATTTATCTAGGGTTCGTGGGTGGTGGAGAGGGGGTTCACCGAAAGAAAATCTATGTCAAAAATATTTATAATAATGATTATCTAATAACCTAATAGAAAGTCTTAGGGCAAGACAGTGTTTCCTTAAACCAATATTACAATATTTTGATAAATATACCCATGACATTTTTAATAATTCTTTTTAAATCTATAATACTTGAAACATTTAGATATACATCTGCTATCAAATAAGAAAAACCAACATAAATGTATAAATAAAATTGTTCGGAAAGAACTTGAACTTAATCTACAATTTGATTAGCAAAATTTAGAATAACTTCAAAGTAAACCATGATTTATATATTTAAAATTATGAATAAATATTTTCCCTCAGTGCATTCGCTTTTGTATCTGAAGACAAAGGCGCCAGCTAAACGCTAATCACGTGTGGCAGCCAACGGCATCCAATGATAATTTAATTAGGCGCCCTCCCGCCGTTGGCCGAATTGGAATAACCGGCACGGCGGGGCACATTTTTCATCTTTACATAAAGATATGGTTTATAATTTTCCCAACACATTTTTAGGCAAATCAGGGGCCATTGTCCATCAAATGCCACCGGCCTTGTGGAAATGCATAACTCCCTGGGCTCTTTGCATGCTTAAAATTGTATATTTCTTATAATTTTGAACTTGAAAAGCTTGGGTGGTGATGAAACCACCGCAGCTGCTGGGACCAGCAGCAACGATCGGAAGGAAGCTGGCAATTGATAGACGGACGGAATTCCAGCCTTTGGCTCTGAAATTCTGCCCTCTGCCACCGCAAAGCCCTCATCCATCACTCATACGCCACGTGGGCCACAGTGACAGACGATAAGGAGGGAGGGAGATGTTGTTGCTCGAGGGCAGCAACTTGTTTGGCAAACATTTCGCACATTTTGCGATTGCTCGGCAAATCACAAATTGCGAAAATTATCATCGGAAGTGTTGGGTTGTCTACTGTTTTGTTGTGCTTTGTGGCGTTCAACTGTTGGCCGTTGACCAAGACGACAAAACGTTTAGCGACGCTTATTACCATATGTATTATGACGACTTCTAATCACGGCCAATGGCCATGGGCACGGTTAAGGGCAATATTTGTGGCGTTAAAATGTGAATATACTTCTTAGTTTAGCTTTAAAAAGAAATAGTGTAGTGGAAATGTCAAACTAATGATCATTAAAATCTCAAAATACATTTAAAATTAATTAATATTAAACGTCATGAAATAAGAGAGCAAGTTTTACCCTTGATATATATATTGGTATTATAATTTCAGTCAGAAGGCTTTTATGCAGTGATGGAGTCACTTCCGACCCTATAAAGCATATATATTCTTGATCAGCACCAACAGACGAATCGATCTAGCCATGTCCGGTATAAATTAAAAATTTTTGAAATTTTTTCAAAGTCTGAAAATTTTATAAGGGGTTACATCGTTAAAATTGTCAAAATTTGTCAAAAAATTTAAATTTTCAAATTCTAAAACTTAGTATGCAAATTTTTTAACCCTATAAAAACTAGCACAAGAAAACTTTCCGAATTGAAATTAATGCATTTTTGGCTTAGTTATGATATTTGATAAACTTTGATAAACACAAAAAATTAGCATACAAAATATACATTTAATATACCTAGAATACACATATTTTAGGGTTTCTTAATTGTTAAAAATCATATATATTTCGGCTTGTAATCAAAATCGTAATCATTAAGGAATAATGCATATGGAACAAAAATTTAACTAACTTCTTCAACGTATCCCCTAAAAGCCAACATAGGAGAGCTTTCTAAAATGAGATTAATGAATCTTTGGCTTAGTTATGATCGATTTCACATTCTAACTCATGATTACAACTGCAAGGGTATACGAACTTCGGCTCTTTCAAGTTAGCTTCCTTGATTGTTAAGTACAAGAGACCATTGCTTGGGGGATTCTTAAAGAGCTTTGATAAACTCTGAATCATCCTAATAAATTTCAGTAAATTGCATAAACATACTTAAGCTGCTTATAACTATATATTATTTAAACTAATTATATTATTAACTATATATTAATTATACTTATAATAAAATTAAATTACTTATACAAATTAAATTCAAAGAATACCTAAACTCAGGCTCTAAACACTGGAAAGCAATCCCCTATCTGATCCATTGCTCCAAGCTAGATTTAATGGAGCCTTTGTCTTACATGGACTACCTCAGCAAGGACTAGGATCGGAAGGAGTTCGAGTTAAGTAGTTAACTTCAGCTGACTTAAGATGACCTTGATCATCGTGAAACTTGTTTTATAACTAGAGACACTCGCCAAAAAAAACAGAAATTCAATTAATGCGATACACCTGATTGATGTGTACGACACAAACATTATCTTTTTTTGCTACTGCTGCTAGTGGTTTTTCGGTAACGTTGTAAATTATAATTAATGCGAGTAGCCGCTGATGATGATGATTACCCTTCGTAGCCGGCCAGGTTGTTGCCGAGGCCGGAGCCCGCCAGTCCGAGGAGGCAGAGCGCCAAGCTGCACACGATTCCCTGCCACATTTTCATCGTGTACTATATATTCGCAATGCTCTGTTCACTTTATTCACTTCCACGATCTGCCCAATTATGTATTAAAATATGCAGTTGCAGTTGCACTTGCATGGACAAGCACACGATTTTTATGTATATATCTCTCTATTGCACTTTTGTTGGACGCTTGTGTCTTATTGTTTGCGCGGTGCACTTGAGCCACCTGATTATGCAAGTGGCTATGATTGAATAGTTAATATTTGTTAATGGCAAACAGCAGACGATCAGCGGACGCGATCCGTGCGTTCCATCTCCGGTCCGGCGGAAGACTGACGGGCGGTCCGAAAAGCGGCCAAGAAAGAAGACGAGAGGCTGGCCAAAAAGCACACAGACCGAAAAATGGTCTCGGATCTCGCGGAGTTGATTGTTTAGAAAAGTGAGTGTCAAGGTCGGGCTTGCGACCAGTTTTTATTTTGGGGCCTGGGTTCCGAAGATATACTATATGTTATGAGACCGCGTCACGAGACGAGTTGCGGGAAGCCTTTTAGCCAATTGATCGCGGCACGCGTCGGTTTTATATTTATTTAATCGATTTTTATGGCTAAGAACTTATTGATTATCTTTGCATAATTTATTCACCGGCTTAATGCCCTTTAATTTTGACTTTTTCTTTTTTTCTCTGTATTGGTTATAAGTCTTGATTGGTTTTTTTCGAAAATCGAAAACTAGTTTTCTATAATTTGATCACTTTTTGGCCAAAACAATTTGTTCTCCGGCTTATTTGTGGATTCTGCATCCGCATGTCGCGGTTCGTGAATCGATTCTGAAGCCGTCGCTTGTTTATTTTCTGGTTTTTATAGAGGAACTCGTATTATCGCTAAGGTTTTTATGCTTTCGGCTTCCTAATGTCATGATGATGAGTGTTCTGTGCGCTGTGTGTTTGCGGTTCGATTTGAAAGTTCAAGATGTATCGTTCCTTTGGAGCACTGAACTTTCGATTTTTTGGCCAAAAACGGACAAGGTCAAGCCATAGCCGGAAGTCGGGAGCACTTCATTACAGTTACCATCATCTAAATACGCATTTATTGAGTTCATTAATTCGTCAAGAGATCATCACCAGAAGCCAGGTCACTCAACGCCAAAAATAATCATCAAACCATCATCATCATCATCACCATCGAGCCCCTTCAGATCGTCGCTGATATTTATATTCGATCGCTTGACTTTGCTTTCGGTTCGCTTTTGTGTGTAATTATGACACTTGGCTATAGCTTTGGGCACTTCCGGATCGCATCGGATCGATCGGAGCTGCAGTTTACCAAAGAGTCTTGGAAAAAAGTTGGAGCAGATGAACAAATAAGCCGCCGCCGCCGCCGCCACTCGCTGTCTCTCGCATATTTCCGGCAGAACTAGTTTGTGTGAAATAATTTACATTTAAAATTCATGCCACTTAATGACTCTGCCTGGGCTTAATGCCAAGTTCTAAATCATTTTAGTTTATTTATTAGCCAGGTCCAGACACCATCATCAAGCCAAAGGGGCATTCAACTTTTCCCGCACGCGGCCACAGTCGCAAATCAAAATTATTCGCTATCTGCGCTCTGCGATCGCATTAGCTTAAAGGCTTATATAGAGTCGCATAAGGTAAGATCTTTTTCGTGTTGGTATTGTTTGGCTCAAGGCATGGTATATATGGCTATTGTCTCGACTTCTGCGGGATGATTTGCATCTGAAAACCCATTGGTGACAATAGATGCGTCTGGCCTTAACCATGAACATGAAATCTTTTATCTCTCGTTGGGAACGGAACTGCGAAATACACAGAGATATAAGTAAAATATAAAATCATAAACAAGTTGTTGCTTAAAAGGCATCACAGTTATGTTTCGTTAATTAATACAGTTATTAAAAGGTATAATAAATGTAATAATATAATAAATTATTGACATCACAGGTATTTATCAATACATAAATATTTATTTTAGGAACAACCGTACATGACCTGTGATATATGTATCATAGATAGGCAGTTAGGAATAGACCAAAGTGCCAATGATATATTAAATGATGTTATATACAAGAAAAAATTGAGAATATTTAAAACAAACACTGGAGCCATTTAAGTAAAAAAAAAAACTTGTTTTTAATATTTAAGGAAAGATTACTGTGTGGAGTCCGGGCAGAGAAATTGTTTGATTCGGGAGTCAGAGCATTGGACACTGATGATATTAATACATATGTACATGTATCTTAATTAACAAGTAGTACATTTAAATTAAACTAAATTAATAATAATTAAGTATACTTGAAGGTGTATACTTCAAGATATAAAATTTTAGATATACAAACTATTTGTACCCTTACAAGAAGGTATTTTCTTCGTGTGCATATGATATCTTAATAGACTGTTTATTGGCCCTAGGAGTGTGGGATCTTGTTGCGCTCGCACAGTAATCAAAGTAATCAGAATATTGCCTCACAAACTATGCCAAATTGAACAAAGTTAAATTGCCCTGCCACATGACAAAATATAGGGGATTGTTGGGGCAGGTCCAGGCCAACTTTCCCAGCCATACCAATTCGTTTGGGCATAATTGTTCGGAATTTCGTTAATTCGTAAACAGTTTTATGCTACATTACATTTCGTCATCGCAACTCGAACGAAAGGCAGGAGACAGACGTCAAGAGCCAACTCCAGTAAAAAAAAAAAAAAAACAAATCCCTTGGATTCAACAAAGTTTGGCCCTTTATATTCGCCAACATGCTAATGACTGTGCATACTTCAAAAGGGTTCCCCAAAAACCTCTCTTCTCCCTAAGAAAAAAATACGGCCATCCGACTGACTTACTGACTGGGAAAGGCTTCACTTGCCAAGGGACTTTGCGTGTTTAGGCCTTGTAACACTGAACAAAAATTAAGGAACATATTTCTAAATAGTATAAGAAAATAAATTAATAATAAATATTATGTACGATTAATTACAAAATATTTTTAAGATGAATTGATACCATTATTGAAATTTAAAATTAGTATATTATATTGTTTGAACAATGTTAAGATCCCTCGCAATTCTCCAGCATAAACCTAAATCTTATTTTAAAAATATATATATATTAGGCTTAAATTATAATTTAGATTCATGAAAATATGTTTTATGTACTATAATTATTTGTGTTATATTCTCCCTTGGAGCTTCACAAATGAGGGACAACCTTTTCCCAAAGCTAAGCGCATTTTATAGTTTCACAGTGAAGGGGTATATATACTACTACTATATCGAGCTGGAAAAGGAGTAACAATGTATTATGTAGACATAGCTAGACGTAAATATATGGCAGTCACTGTGTCAGGAAGTTGACTAAAAGACCGTTAAATGAAAATCAACACGAACATGGTTCCCGTATAAATCAACTGGTTGCGTTGCTCCCGACTCCATGCCATACATATTTATGCCAATTTATATGGATTCGGTTAAGGATTCCTTACAGTTGTATGCATTTTTATGTGCCGCGCACTTTTGACTTTTGCGTTGACATGACATTTGCGGAGCAATAAAAAGATATATTACACTCGGCAACAAGTTGTCGCAAATATCAATGGTTTGTTGCTTATAAGCATCATAAACCGGCACATTTGTTTGATAAGGATATAAGGCACATACAAGTCAGATAATGACGAAGTAATAATATATATACGAAAGTATTTAATTATGCAAATAATTGTGTTTAGTACATAGTAATATTATATTCTGATAATGAAAAGTTTCATGTTATTTTGAATGAATGATCCTTACTCTTTGGGCAATCTTAAATGGAAAATAAATTAACATTTAAAGCATAATTTAGTTCATTAATTCTAGTTATTTAAAACCTAGTTAACACCATGTAGCCGAGTGTAATCAGAGGGCAGATCCCCAAATGAACTTCGCTGTAAAACGCTTAACCGGAGCAGAAACAGGACTGCTCCTACTCCAGCCCAGCTACTGGCTGCACGCCAGCTCCCGGAGTCAGGGTCCTTGTTTATTTGCATTTGAAGGTGCCTGCGCTTTTGGACGCCCACGACGCGGCTGCTCCTGCTCCTGCTCCTTCTCTTCTCCTACTCCTTTTTACTGCTCCTGTTCCTGGTTTTGCTCTTCACAACGCCCACCAGTCAAGTTACCCAGCCCCCGGACTGACATTTAGCATATTTGCGTTTTGTGGCAGCTGCAGGCCCGGCTGGGGGATTCCAAACCCGAACCCGAATCCAAATCCAATTCCGCATTACATGCTACCGGGGCCCAACTTATTAAACGTTGTCGCTGTCCCATTTACCCACTGCGAACATTACACTGAAAAAGCATCGAGTTTTCATTTAAATTAATCATAAATCAACAAATTTTTTGTGGTAACAATATAAAAGTTCCGATTACTGAATTACTGAATACATTTTCACGGGAAAGCAAACTGTAGAACTATCTGATATGGTAAAAAGTCCAGTCTCAAGTTATGGGTTAAATATTAAATTAAAGCATAAGCATTAATTTTTTACAATGCATTTTCATAAATAGATTTAATTTTTAAGAGAACTATTTGGGGAATTTTTGTCACCATTTCGTGTACATAATAATTTCTAAATTGTAAGGATTTTTACAGATTAAATATACTCTTCGATTCCTTAAACTTCTTTACCATTTTTATTTTTCACAATTTTAAATATTTTTCTTACCGTGCATAAACTGGAGCTGTTATAAGGGAAGTTGGAGTTTTAGTGGGAAGCCGAGTTGTGCCATTTATGGGTACAAAACCCTGGCTGCCAATGGTTAAGGCCCGCACAATGGAAGACAATCCCAAGCAGCGCACACGTCTCTCTCTGCTAGTCGTAGAGCGACTGCACCTGAACATCAAGTGCCAGGTGAGGTTCCCAGCAGGCCTGACCCCTTCCGTTTCTACTGTCAATCCGATCAAAAGTGCCAGTTTCTATTTAATCCTCGGTATAGCAACAAACCGAAAATTCTCCAGTGATCAAATATTATTTGAATTTTTTTTTTGCTTCTTATTCCTTTGGCTTGGGCAACAACTGCTCTTCACAATGTTGGGCACAAAATCCACACGTACCATCACAAAAAAGGCGACGAAGCCCCAGAGCCGGGATACCCCAATCACGCCGCTCCGTCGGATGATCTTCCCGCGACCGGACATCCTGCACAGCTACCTGGAGTACAAGCAGATCAATCAGTATCTGGAGTATCTATCGAATCGCTACCCACACTTCGTACACATGTACACGCTGGGGCACACCCATGAGAAGCGTGAGATACGGGCACTTGAGATCAACTGGATGAACTCGGAAAACGTGGAGTTATCCTCGCAAATGCGCGAGCATTCACCGCCGCCGTTCGAGGCCGGCACCGTTGGGCATCCCGCCGTGCCAGTGGTGCACAATTCTGCCAATGGCCGGAACACGGTATTCATCGAGGCAGGAACCCATGCCCGTGAGTGGATCAGCATCAGTACGGCCCTTAACTGCATCTACCAGCTGACGGAGCGTTACACCCGCAACATCGATGTGCTGCGGAAGTTGCGCTTCATCATTGTCCCGCTGGTGAATCCCGATGGTTATGAGTATTCCCGCACCAAGGTAATTTTCTGTTAAATATATTTTTAATTAAAATTTGAAAATAAGTGGAATACATGCTTACCTACCCCTTTCTTTCTCAGAATCCCAACTGGCGCAAGAATCGACGGCCGCACAAGTCCACCAAGTTCTTGGGCACAGACTGCAATCGGAACTACGACATATTTTGGGCCAGTGGCCATGGAAAGATCAACCGGAATACGTACAAAGGCGATCGACCGTTCTCTGAACAGGAGACGCGGGCTATGCGCAACATTCTGGACAGGCTCAGCCCCAACATGTTGTTCTTCCTGTCACTGCATTCTTACGGCCAAAGCATCATGTATCCGTGGGGCTATTCCCGCGACGCTCCGCAATATTGGCGCGAGCTTAGCTCACTGGCCAACTCTGGTCGAAGTGCGATCAAGTCGTACAACGGCAGGGAGTACCGCACAGGTAGCATCAGTTGCTTGACCAAGCGCACCATCGCCGGCTCTGTGGTTGACTATGTTTACGGCGTGCTTCGTGTACCGATGGCCCTGGTGATGGAGCTGCCATCGCGGGAGCTTGGCTTCCAGCCACCCGTCGAAATGATCAGCCAGATTGGGCACGAAAGCTGGTACGGCATCCGTGAGATGTGCAAGCGTTCCTACGATCTGCGCACCCAGATCGATCGCGACAACGAGCCGCAACTGCCAGCCCTGGCGCGTTACGTCTCGGAAGCCAGTAACCAGGAATTGGTACGCCCGGATAGTGCCTCAAAGGCCAACGAGAAGACACCGTTGGCGACCGGTGGTGGCGATGCCGCCGAAGGCAAATCCACACCCAAAAAAAAGAAACGGGTAAAACGCTCATTACGGGCACAACACGAGACCATCCTCCGCTTGCAGAGTTCCAAGCAAGCCACCGGACCGAAATCAGTGCCGGCCGGGCTTTTCCCGCGTCAGCTTCCAAACTCGGCACCACCAAGGAAACCTGGACGTAGCATCGGAGGAGGGGGTGGAGATGGCATGCTTCTAGCCACGCATGGCAAGCTGCCCATTTCCTCAACAATGCCGCTGGGCGTGTTCCTCTGATCTTGAGCCTGTTTGTGATTAGTGTCTTGATGGTTTTTTTAAATTAAAGTAAAGATTATAAATTTTAAAGTTTTTTTATATTAAAGAAATCTGGTTCTGAATTCGAGTGCGAAAGAATGTTATGGTTAAATAAGGGTTTTCGTTTTATTTGTGCTTTCCTTTTGCTTTCTAAGAGAAAGAAAATAAATGTACAAGTTCACACATAGCATATGGCAAGTGAAGTCAGTGTAAATTATTCAGATTTGGTTTCATTGTAACGATAATGTTGAAAATTATATGTTAATTCGCGCAAATTCAGAATAAATCTGTTTCATATCAGGAGTACTTAAAGACTAATACAACAAAACAATTATTGTTGAAAGAGTTACTTATCATTGAAGGTTGGCACTCTGGGTGCAGCGTATTTCTGGCGCAGTTTGTAGTAGACTTTGCGATCCTGTCGAGAAATAGAGCCAGTTAGAAAGTAGTTTCATATGGGAAGTATAAGTTCTTTTATACCTGTTCATTAACTGAAGGGCGGAGGTGAAGTAGAGCCATCTTAAAATGCTGATCGCGCACACACAAATCGTCAAGATTGGTGTTGCCATTATTTAGGGATTGGCGGAGGGCGAACATCGACGCCTGCTTTACCAGCCCAGCCAAATCGGCACCAGTGTAGCCGTCAGTTTGTTCAGCAATCTTATCAAGATTCACATCCTCAGCCAGCAGAGGACGCTTTCCGTTCTGTGAGACACATAAATATGTATTGGCTATTTGACTGGATGAACGATTTGGACGAACTCACCTTTGTGGTGGCTTTTAGAATATCGGCACGCTCGCTTTCCTCCGGTAGGCCGACGTAGAGAATTGTGTCCAGACGACCCGGACGCAGGATGGCTGGATCGATTATATCAGGTCTATTGGTTGCCGCCAAAATGTAAACACCCTTGCGGTCCTCCACACCGTCCATTTCGGTCAACAGTTGGTTCACAATGCGGGTCCCCGAGTTATTGCCATCGCCGCCATCGGAACGCTTGGGACAGAGCGAGTCGAACTCGTCAAAGAAGATAACGCATGGGGCCGAATTCCTAGCACGTTGGAAACAGGCACGCACAGCACGCTCACTCTCACCAACATACTGCAAAATTTCAGAATGGATTAGCTTTAACATAAACAGTATTCCGATTACCTGCAACTTACCATGTTCATCAGCTCTGGACCCTTCACCGATATGAAGTTAATGCCAGCCTCATTCGCAATGGCCTTGGCCAGGAGAGTTTTGCCGCATCCCGGCGGACCGCAGAGCAAGACTCCAGAAGGTGCCGTCAGTCCAAGGCGTTCCAACATTTCTGGATACTTGACCGGCGCCAGGACAGCCAGCTTAAGCTCTTCTCGAATATCTTCTAAGGCCCCAATGTCGTCCCAAGTAGTGTCAGGCACCGTAACGAAGCCCTCACGCTTGGCCGATGGCTGCATACCCTTGATGGCCTCAAGGAAATCAGCCAGGGTGAGACAGAAGTTCGAATCGGTGAAATCCTGAGGAGGTTTGTCCAGAAAGTTGGTTAGCTCAGCCAGTGTAGGCTCATAATATTCGTTTTCGGAGCAGTCCACTTGCTGCGTAGTGGAGCTCTCTTTTGGCTCATCGGAGACCTCGGCCACGGAAACATCCGCGTTTTCTTTCTCGACCTCGACCATTTCCTCGTCTACCTCCATGTTGTCTATTGAATTCTTAGTCTCGCCATTAGTCGACACAGCCTCATTGACGGTGACAGTTTCGTCTTCAGCTTCAGGTTCTATCTCGACCACATCCGTATCTTCATTAGATTCCTCCTGTTCCTTATTATTAATTTCCTCAATTTCTTCATTAGGTTCCTCCTTATCTTTATCAGATTCATTTATATCCGGTTCCTCATCATTAGACTCATCATCAGATTTATTCTTTTTATCGCCGTTAGTTGGAGCTGCCTTCTTGGGACTCTTAGTTTCAACCTTATCACCATCAGCTCCTGTTTCCATTTCGACCTCATTTTCCTCCTTATCCATTTCGACCTCATTTTCCTCCTTATCCCCGTCAGACGTCGGCTGTACCTTTTCGGAAGCTTCCTCAATAGGTTCATCGTCATCTAGCGTAACAATAGTCATATTCATTTCACTGGCCTTACGCAGGTCCCGGAACTTCTTCATGGATCTATGCTTCACGGCCACGTTAGCGGCACGGCAAACGAGGGCCAGTATATCACCCCCAACATAACCTGGTGTTAGCTCAGCTATCTTGTCATAGTCCAGTTTTGGATCGACGTTCAACGTTTCGCACTGAAGGCGGAGGATCTCCCGACGCTCCTTGCGGGTTGGTATGCGTAGGGCAAATTCGTGATCGAAGCGACCGATTCGACGTAGTCCGGGATCGAGGACATCAGGACGAGTGGTGGCTGCAATGACTATCACTGAGTGACCAAACTCGTTAATCCTCAGAGAATCCAAGCTGCATATCAGCTGCGATACAATGCGGCGGTTCATGTCCTTGGCAGCGTGCATGCGATCGCCGGCAATGGCATCAATCTCATCAATGAACAAAACACAAGGAGAAAGGCACAGAGCTTGGTCAAAGACCTCGCGTATGCGCTCCTCAGACTCGCCGGAAATGCCACCAACTAGCTCCGTGGCCGGCACTTCAAGCAGCGGCATCTTCAATTGCTACAGAAGGCAGTAAACAAAGACATTCGTTATGACAAGTCAAGATAAGGTAAGCATAATCAAAACTCACTCCACTTATAGCGCGGGCAAGAAAGGTCTTTCCGCAGCCTGATGGTCCATGCAGAAGGATACCCCTCGAGGGCATCAGTCCCAATTGGAAATAGAAATCTGGCGACTTAATGTGGATGAACATCTCGCAAAGCTTCTTAAGTGTTTCTTCCATGCCGCCAATTTCGCGGAAGCACTCAGTAGTGTGCTGCACCTCGAACTCCTTTTTGTACTTACGAGGTCGTACGGGGCCTCGCGGTTGTTGGTTCAATTGGTGATTATTTGGATGCTGGTAAGGCTGCTTAGCCGAAGCAGGAGAAGAATCGTTAAAGCTAGGTTTGAATGGTTTATTAGGAGCCTTGTTGGCTGCTAGCTCGTTACCAACACCGCCCTGAATAACATTCGGTTTTGCTGCTAAAGAAATAAGCCAATTAAAAAAATATATAATGTATAAGGATTAAATCCCACCTTTCTTTGCTACCACTGTCATCTCTGGCGCATCGTTCATTAGGCGCTTTAAGGTGTTCATATGGGTAGGTGACGTGGTTACCGTTGCAGTTGTAGTTACAGCAGCAGCTGCAGATGCAGCGGCAGCCACAACCGGAGCCACAACCGGAGCTACAGCCGGCACCGTAACTGGAATAAAAATCGAAGCAGGAGTGTCTCCATTTATGGCTCCAGTATCGTTGTCATCGGATTCATCCCCACTAGATATGTCAATGGGCTCGCTCATAGTTTTAGGAGCCATTGGCTTCCTGGAATGTGAATACAAATCTTTCATCATGTTGTTCATCACACTGTTAGTGATTGGTTGGGCTTGGTCCTGGCTGGAGGAATCGTCTTCTGAGCTGTCCGCCTTGTCCAAATTGTAGCTGTCCGAGATGATGGCGAAAGCTATGAAAATTCACTTTTTCAATAACTACTGTCAGTGTCAGGCCACGCCTCCTTCATGGCTTACCTTGATGCACCAATTGCTTGAAGGGACCGAATTTGCGACGCTTATAGTCCGGATATGTGTTCATCAACTCCTTGGTCATCTGCTTTATATCCAAGTAGGTCTCGCCGATGTGCTCCTCCAGGTACTGCCGTTGGAAATCGGAAATTAGAACAGCCTGCGACCTAACCTTGTTTTTGTCGTGCCTATATTCGGCGCCCTTGCAAAAGGGTTTTTTTTTCTTTTCCTCGTAATTGCCGGCTATCGGCGCCAGATCGCGGCGTGCCGCGGCATGGCGATGGAACACGAACAATAAAAAAACAAACTTGCGGATAAAGCCAACTCACCTTCTTCACGCGGATCGATATTAATTTATCATGAAGAAGGGGCAATTTATCCTTCTCCATATTACGATTGATTTAAACAAAACACGAAACGAAATACTACCTGCCGCTCGCCAATTGCAAACGACGCCTACGCCTCGATAACTTCTGTTCGCACGTTTCCACTCACCTGCGTTCTATGGGATGTGAATTATTCGATAGTTGTCCTTAAGAAAGCAAAAGAATTAATTATTAATTTTTATGTGGGAGAATACGTTGTGCTCTTTACGAATGTCAAACGAAAAAGAATTCGGGCTATCACTGCTTTTTTGCTTGTCATCTAAGTGAAAAAAAAACAATGACGTTAAAAGCAGGGTCTTTTTGATTCAAAACAAATACGGTCAAACTAAAATTACAATTCAAATAATGCAACACTTAAGGAACAAAATAATGTTGCTAGCATTCTTCTTCTTTTTTATTAAGGCGGAATAAAACGTTGGGCTCCTCACAAAAATCACATGAAAGTAACTTCGGCTAGCACTCTAGCCAACCTAGTACACAAAACACGATGAATTCAAAACACGGCTTGCTTGATTTAAAACAAAGGAGGTAGGCAAATTTCGGATTTAATTTATTTATTACCAAAAACACCAAGAACTCTTGAAAACAAATCTTTCTAGCATTCCAGTAAAATAATTACACGAATTTGCAACAATAGCTATTATTCGTTTAGCATTTATGTATCGATAGTAACGCCAGCCATCGATAGTTGCCGCACTCTCCATCAGCTGGTCGCAGTTGTTATCTCGCTCCATCGCTCTCTTCCCGCCTCTCACTCTCTCGCTCGCTCGCGCGAACAACTGAGTAGTCGGTGGGTTTTTTTTTACAAAGTACTCAAATTCAATGTGCTTTTACATCAACAAACGCTGGTCCGCGCAATAAGTGAGGTGTGTGAATTATGTGGCGCTGCAGCAGCCAGAAATGATGCACTCCGCCTGCACCCCGAACTGAGCACCGAGCGAGCGAGTTGTTGATAAATGAAATCACAATCCCCACAAATCTGAGCGAATAAAGAACTGAACTGAACAAAAAAGAAAGCGCGATGTGCGACGGTGAAATTTGCGAGCCAGTGACTCAGCCACGTTCCGAGGGCGGCGGCGGCGGCGGATCGTCCGGAGCGTCGGAGCAGGAGCTGCGAGTGCCCCACATCGATAAGCAACCAGGCGAAAAGCACCTGACCAACGGTGGAGCACCCGGGACGCCGACTGCAGCGCATGTGGATCCTCTCCAGGTGTCCCACTGGGCCGTGGAGGACGTGACCAGCTGGGCCATCCAAACTGATCACTTTTCGCGGATTTTGCTTGACTGCCTTCGCCTAGAGGCCGTAGACGGCGAGGTCCTGCTCTCCCTCACCGAGGACGACGTCCGGGATATGCGCTACCGCCTGGGATACAAGCTCACCTTTGGCGAGCTGAAGAAGTTTTGGATTGCGGTGTTACGACTCCAGTTGATGGTAAAGAACAGCGCCGCGGACTCTGTATTGCTGGGCATTGAGAGCCACGGTGGCCATTCCGCCTACGTGCCGCTGGCTACATCCGTCGGACCGCCTTCCTCCTCAACGTGTCCCTGCCCGCAACTCGAGTGTCCCAGTACAATTTCGGACTGCGAAACTTACTTGCGCTTGGGCGGACGCTATGTGACTCCCGAGTACTCAAAGACCGCCATGAGCTTAGGTGAGTCCGCCGTCCACGGCCGCCCCCTTTCAATTATGAAGGTCAATTGTTCATTGATTGTTTCTCTGGGCTTATCGGTCGTGTGCCAATTGTCCGGAGCGTTTGCTATAACGCAGTTGGTTGGCAAAGTTCGCCTAGCACTTCCCCTCTGATAACTCAGAAATAAGAAGTTTCCCCATGCAGTTTAGTGTCATAAAAGCTCCATTCTTTTAGGTGTCACATTTCTAGGAAGTCTTAATATTAATAAAGTGTTTTACTGTAAAATGTTTAATATTTTAAAAAATTTAACACGTTTTACGTCATCAGAACCGTGAAATTGTTAGTGTTCCCATGCATTTTAATGTCATGCCTTCGAAACGTGGCTAATTAAATGTATATTTATTACTATACGACAATGTAGTAGTAGTTCTCGCACTTATTGAAAGTATACTAAGATACAAATGGTTTTCAAAATTCCACTTTATAACTAGGCACTGATTCCTTTTCACATTTCCCATTTGATAAGAGGCTTTCCCCATTGTAGTTCAATGTCGCACATAGTGCTTGAACTATTTATGATTGCCTACGTCACTTCATGAGCACTTCCCTTTATATATAGCCATACGGAAATCAGGCTTCTTATACGCATTTATTTGATTACTGAGAAAAAGTTTGCACTGGAAATAGTTATTGAAATAAGCCAATTTCTGTTTAAAAATTAGTTAGTTATAACTTTTAGTAAGAGGAATTTTTAGAGTTCATTACATGTCAAAATATATGAACGATTTTTTGAGCTTTTGTCTGAAGAATGTGTTAAACCCCTACTTAAAAAAGTTGCTAAAAATAATAATTTAATTTCCCAGCTTTTAGTCAAATGGGCAGCTCTTAATCTTTCTCCCAACCTTTCGATACGGTAATCTCAAAGTAAGAGGCATCTGTCAAAGTTCAATGTCGCAAGCACTATAAATGTCTAGCTAAATGCGTCACCTTAGTTATAAAATTAGTTGCTGAACTTTTGACGGAAACGTAATTAGACTCCCATTACCATACTTTCCCAGAAATAAAGGGCTTCCCTTCGGAGTCCAATGGCGGCACACACTTACAGTAAAGACAATATAATGAGTAAGATGCGTAACGTGAACATATTGTATACATTGTACATTTCCCCTAATACGTCACTCTAATTATAATTATAGTTTTTAGGCGACTGGGACGCGTTACTGTTATTTATTTTGAGCATTTTGGAGGCTATGTGTGGAGACGCAGCTCGCATTTATTTACGTACTCATTGGGGATCTCGCCTCTCATTCTGGCTTATATTGTTTTTAGACATGTGCGTTGTGTTTGTGTAACTTTGCGTGCATTAAATTTCAAATTCCGATTTGTTTATAGGCTACCCTTCAGGCGGCTGACTTACTTTACGGGGAAAAGTCCGAAACAGTTTAGCGACAACGACAACATAAACACAGTTGACAATCGATTGCCTTGTTAAAGCCTCTAGTTATTAAGTTGCGATTCATATAATTTCATAGAATGTAACGATGTTTAGTTCTTAAATAAATAAAAGTTAGAAAAACTAAACTATAAGGCCTGCATATATGTGTGTATGTACCTCAGTAACCTTATTTCTCAGCCTGGTAACCCAATTTTCCCTCAAAAGAGATTATTTCGAATATTCAAATGAACATAACTTGGCACTTAGTTATCTAGGATAATTCCCTATCAGGCCATTATTTTTCGATAATACGTTTATCATTACAGGCTGTGTTGTTTGTTTTGGTTTCTTTTATCATGGTTATTTTATAGATAAGTCGAAATTTTGACAGATAAAGCCTCGAAGAGATAATTCCTGTCTTAGGTAGGCAAAACGTTAGTTTTACTGCCTTTTAAATTTAATACAAAATTATTTATTTTCACTTAACAATGCGGATAGTTTGATTATTTAAAAAAAAAAACTTTTCTTTGAAAAAAAAACATGAAAGACTAGGCCTTAAAACGAAAAAACTTATTTTTAAAAAACATTAATAATCCTCATTATTTAAAATTTTATAACTCATTTTTCCATACGTATTAATAGAGTTAGTCACAGTTTCCTGATCCACATAGTAACACATATTGTTGCCCTATTGCAGCCTACTCGTTCGTGGTTACCTGGATAACGTCATTCGTCATGGTGATCGTCCACGAGCGCGTGCCTGACATGAAGCGATATCCCCCGTTGCCCGATATCTTTCTGGACAACGTGCCGCACATCCCTTGGGCCTTCAACATGTGCGAGATCACTGGATCGCTGCTATTCAGCGTATGGGTTATAGTGCTGATCTTCCACAAGTACCGCATGGTGCTCTTGCGACGTTTCTTCGCCCTGGCGGGCACAGTTTTCCTGCTCCGATGCGTCACCATGCTGATCACCTCGCTGAGTGTGCCGGGAACGCATCTGCAGTGTAGCCAGAAGGACTTTGCCATCGATGATCCCAATGTGGACATGGTGGGCGCCTTGATCATTCGGATGACGCGCGCCTATCGCATCTGGAGCGGCCTAGGCATGTCCATACAGGGAGTGCGCACCTGTGGCGATTACATGTTCAGCGGTCACACGGTGGCACTCACTCTCCTCAACTTCTTTATCACAGAGTGTGAGTACACTGATTGACTTTGTTTTACGTTAACTAATCTCTTTCGGTCCTTGCAGACACGCCTCGAAATTTGTACTTCTTGCACACGCTCACCTGGCTGCTCAACATGTTCGGCATCTTTTTCATTCTAGCCGCCCACGAGCACTACTCCATCGATGTGTTTGTGGCCTTTTACATCACCTCGCGACTGTTTCTTTATTACCATACTTTGGCCAACAATCGGGTGAGTAATTAAGAGATTCTGAGATTGCGAAAATTCCACCTAATCAAGTTCTTATCCGCCTCCTTAGGCTCTCATGCAAAGCGATTCAAAGCGAACACGTATTTGGTTTCCCATGTTCAGTTACTTTGAGAGCAGCGTCGATGGGATGGTACCCAACGAATATGATACACCCGGCTCACTTATCGATGGAATCATAGATCAGATGTTCTGGATCAAGGACCAATTGATCATAACCCTAAAACGCATCTGGGTGGACGCTCATTCTCCCGTGTCCCCGAAGTCATCGTTTCAGATCTTCGGCTCTGACTCTGATGAATATGTGAACAACACATCCACCTTCTTTAGTCCACGTCCGTCGGCCACTAGTAATAATATTAATAATGCGGCAGCAACTTCCACGGCACCGCCAGCGCCTGCGTCGCCAAAGAGTTTGCATGGGCAAAGGAAAACCTTTAAGGACGCCAGCCTTGATCCATTCTCCAGGGCAACAATCGCTTCCCCTGCCGCCGCCGCTACCTCGCAGACGGTCGCCAAGGATACGCCGCAGAAGCAGAAGAAGGTGCTCTGATTTCCACAGCCATTCGCTCTTCCACACACGTTTATCCGATGCCGTTCTTCGAAAAGCAACAACATGCTGAAATCAACCACAACACCGACTGATATTTTTATTTCGAAATTTCCCTTATTTCCACTGTTTCCTACTCCCCTCCTTACTGTTACAGCACTTTCTCCTAATCCGGATCCTCTTCCTCCATTGTATTATTTTATGCATTCTACCATTTGTAGTGCCTTCCGGGTCATTTCCCCCCTTTTAGAGCGCCGATATGTTGTCCCCAAAGCCTTTTCCTTAGATCTTTTCGATGGGAGACGCTTCATATCGGCTGGTAAACAATGATCATGATGATGTTTTTGAAACCCTCCTCATTCCGTTCAATTCGGCTTTGAACTAAATGTATTTATTAATTGAAGAAGACTTCTAATGCATTATTATTATGTAATTGTAAGCATGTGAAACAACTGTATTTTTAGTTAATTATTGATAAGATTGAAACGTTTTGTTGAACGCACAAGAATCAATAAATAATATTGAATATTTCCAACGTCTGTGTGTGAGAGGCCAGAGTGGACCTTATAATAACACTATGCATAACGCCCACACAATTGAATTGCCATATGCAAGCAAAAAATCGCTGTTGAAAGTATGGATATTTGAATTGCAACTAATGTTAAACGTTTTGTAATTGTCGTTATTGGGGCTTCTAGTTCAAAGTCTTCCAACTTTTAGTTTTTAAATTAATTGAGTTTGGCATAAAAAATAAAATTGGTTTGGTTTCTGAATGTATAAAATGCGTATCCTACGGCTTAAAAATACACAATATAAAAAAATTTCTCGCACAGATCTGTACATAGAATGCATAGTGTCAGTTAGAAAGTAAACAGGCAAATAGAACAGGCAATAGAATCGTAATATTTCCTCTATTTTCGAATAAACGAGGTCCATCTCACCCTAAGATATCAAAAAGCCTACAGACTACTTAAATTTAAAATTTAAGCACGGAATTTATTAAACATACTATGAATCCCATTGCAATGTTTGTCTGAAAAATGGAGGACGGACTATTTAACAAGCAGAATTAAAAGTGAAAAGACCAGCAGGTGGCGGCTTCTACAATTCATCATTTTATTTTTGTTTGTTTTTCTTGTTTTTAATATAAAAATGGCATTTCTTTACTAATTTTAAGTTTAAATTACTTATGTAAAGTATGTATGATTGCGGTAATTTGAAAAATATATATATATTTATATATATATCGTTTATGTGTCATCTTCATATACTTGTATATATTCTTCAAGGTGAAAAAAAATATTTGTAATGAACATGAACCGTCTTCTGTATCAAGCGTATATAATATGTATTTATGAAAGCGTTCAATTTGACTTAAAGAATAACGTGTTATTTTCCCGTATGTCGTAAAGCAAATTGTTTTGAGTGTTTACATTACTTTGCGATAATTCACATCAAAGGAAGAAACAATTAACAAACGATATAATCGAGAGAAGAGACAAACTCAAGCGATCATCGTTTCCTCGCCTTGGTACAACTAATATACGATGCAAAAATAAACTATGAAAAGTATGTACTTCATGAGTAGTGAATTCTCTTTGTGTATATTCCACTCGCAGAGTATACTATTTCAAAAAACAATATTTTTATGTAGTTTGATGCCTTATTTGCTACATGTACCTAACATATTGTTACCAATTCGGCTTTTGTGTTATGTACGAAGCTAACGTTTGAGGTTTCATTGAATCTTTCTCGCTACGGATGCACCTTCATCGCATTATTTTTATATGTATCTGTGTGCATATATGTAGTTCTTTCATATAAGATATTTGTCATTTTTATTTAGAATTTTCGTTATGTGAAAAACATAAATTTAACAAGAATATTGGTTGGTTTTCTTCTTCTGTTCTTTTGTTGCTGCTTGCGGTTTAATTATTCATCCTTTTCGCTGCTGCTAACCGATACAATATATAATGTATGTAATTCTAGGCGTAAACTATAACTGCTTCCTTTGCATGTATTTCAAAATATATATTAAACACAATGTCGTATGCTGTAGTTTTTTTGTTTGTTTGTTTTTTTTTTTTTGTAGTTTTTGTTTGTTTTTAGTTTCCTTATTTGTTGTTTTTGTTTCCTTTTTTAGTTTAAATGAGGGCTGTTGTTGCTGTTGCGGTAGATCTACCGTCACATAAGATCGTAGTGCAATTATTAATTTCTGTTTAGTGAGGCTCGAGAGCTCTTCACACAGCCTTACGATAGATCTGGAAAAGAGAATAGAAATAATTGGTTAATATCTGGTTGAAGGACATGGGCGTGCACGGAAACTCACAGCTAGGCGCTGCCTCGTAGCGACGCTGTATCTGATCGTATGTGAACTTGACGAAGGCATCGTACTGCTCGGCCAGCTTGGCAGTCAGCACGGATTCGTAGCGCTCCCGCAGCTGATTCTCGCGCTCCTTGATCATGCTCTCGCAGATGAGCTGAACCTGCTTGAACGTAAACAGCGCCTTCTCGCCGTGGCGCATCAGGTTCGGTGGGCTGTCCGGCCGCCGCGGGCTCTCAGGTCCCATCTCGGATCCGCTCGACTCCGAGTCCTGCATGCGCTCCAAGGCGGCAGCAGTGATCGGCAGCTGTTTGCGCTTGTGCAGTCTCTTGATCTCGTTGCACAAGTTCTCGGCCATTTTGTCTGCAAATATTTTGAGCATTATTAACACATTTAAGGAGCTGTGAGATGACCTTACCTGGTGACATCTTGGCCAGCGATGCCTCGCTGAATGGACTTGGCTCAGTGGTGTCCTTGGCGAATCGGTTGCTCGGCGTGTGCGGCAGCCCGGCTGAGGTGCTAGGAGCATCGCGATCGCGCGACGGCGAAGCGGGAGTGGCGCTGTTCCCGGCCTGACCGAACGGATTACAACGACGGCGCTTCGGCGGACGCTGGTTCATCGACTCCCAGTCGAGGGCGCGTTTGAGTGTTGCACAAGCCATCGCTATGATTGTGTTTCTCCGCGAAGCGGCCCTGGTTGATATATAGCTATAGTGGTCACTTGCTGATTGTATTCACGACTTCTATGTCGGACTCGGGATGCGCTGTGAGTAGAGGCGTCGTCTGTAACGGGGAAGCAAACAATGAATGATTGAAGTAGACGGAGTGAACACCTTGCTGCGAGATGAAAGGCCTGAAACTCGTTTCAAGGAAAAACAGGATTCACTTGCCACACACATACACGCACACGGACAGGCAACCAAGAAAATACAATAAAAGAAAATGGTGCAGCGATTTATGGCCCGCTGGCAGTGTTGGCCATTTAACTACTTTTTGAACTATATTTAGCTGGTAAAATAAACGTTCTTTATCTTATCACTTTTGGGCCATGGTTTTTAAAATAAACCCAAGTGGGTGAAAGATAACAAGATACTTTATTGCTAAAAATAAAGTGAATAGATCTTAGAAAACACTTCACTGTATTCTACAGCACTGTTTAATAAGTCATTTTTAATGATTAAAATAAAACCATTGAAGCTTTTAAAGGCAGATTTATATTGATATGCGATAGCTTTTCTAAGAAAACAATATATACAATTAAAACCCCAAAATTACATTTAAAGAGAGTTAATTAAAACATTAACAAGTGTGTTCCGATTTTCACACTCGGCTAGGTTTCACTAAAAAAATATAACTTATTTATTTTTTATACAACTTTAAATTTCTCCCCAATTAATCCACGAGCTTATGCCCTACTGTACTTGTCTCAGCGACCATAAATCATGCTAATGAATTTAGCTAGTTTTTTCTGACCGCAGTTTTTTCACAGCCAGCTTTTTTCCGGCCAGAAACCGACCTGCACCGATGTCCTGTAAGCAGCTGTGCCGCTGTCGCCGTAGGAAAAGGGCGATTCCGATTCTGAGTCCCTAAAGGAGAAGAAACCGAAGAAGCGAAGAAACGATGTATGTGGCGCAGCGCAATTAAAGGACGGCGGACAATAAAAACCACCACGACGAAGGCAAATGCATAGTAATGCAGACAAGGGCGCAGCGGTGCGGCGGCGAAGAAAGAAGAGTGTAATCCAATGCCAGAACACGAACAACCACCATGGAAACTACGCAGGATAATGTGCGTGTTCTCCGCTTCTCTTTCTCTTGCCCCCACTCTTCTTTACACTGCTGCTTCGTTGCAGCGGCAGCTGTACCAGCTGTTTTTTACACACACAAACACAATCGCACTTATTTGAGAGCACACCCGAGAGTTCGATTGACCGAAATCAGACCGCAACACGTGTGTGTGTATAAGTGCATCTGCGCTCTTTCGCAGCAATTTTCACCTTTTTTTTTTGTATTAACAATATTTAATACGTTTTGGGGCTTTACGTGACAAATACCATGCCATAGATTAGTTTAAAGAAACTGAAATGGCAGCAGCAGCAAGCTAATGCGATCACACTGGTCGTCTCGCTCTCGCACTCACACACGCACACAATTGTGAGTTGGAATGTTGATTTCGTGAAATTTTAAAAATGGTCGAAACGCATATCATTATCAGCTTAGCTCCCTGGAAAGCTGGGCATTTTTCACACCATTGCACTTACGTTAATTGTTGTTTCGGCGCTGCGACTATTTCCGCTATATCTTGCTGGTCACTTTCTGCACCACTTCACACGCGCTTTATTTACTTTTTATTGTGCCACTACTCCGCTGGCACATACGCACGCACAACTTTTATGGAATCTTCACAGTTTAATCATATATTATTAAATAGTAGTATTGCTTGCTTGTTGTTTTGAGCAGTATTTCAAAGGCCACTGAAATGCACTGTCTGTACGTGATTCTGCTGTTTTTATTTTACAAATTTTCGTCTCGCTTTGGGATTCTTGGGAAAAATGGACGACGATGCGTGATGGAGCTATAAAACTATCGATATTATTGTTGTTTCTGGCGATACATCGATAGTATGGTTGTATTTATCATGTCCGTTAAATAAGCGTCAAAATGGAATGGTGGTAAATGAACACTGAGGGGATGCAAAACAGGTCGATTATTATCGAAAAATTGTTCTTGAAAAATTAAATTATTAAATTAAATTAAAAATAAAACTCACTGTTCAAGGCTTATGAAATATTATTTGGTACCCCAGTAAGCCAATCAACCGTGCATTTTGGTACCAGAACCTTTAAAAACTTCCCATTTTAGCTGGCCTAATCGTATGAAGTCGCAAGTAGTTTCATTTGATGCGATTTTCTGAAAAAAAAACAAGGTTTGCGGAAATTTTATATTTTAAAACGTTAATACATATTATCTTTCATGATACGTGCAGTACCTGTTTAATGTGCCGAGAAATTAAATTGTTTGTGAAAACACGATTTTTCCAAAGACTTCTTTAATAGATCTGAATCGCTGGATTGTTGTTACTAGATAGAATTGTCGGATATTTTAAAAAATATCGCTTGGATGATATTTTATGAATAAAAAAAAATAGTAATA
Source organism: Drosophila bunnanda (assembly GCA_035046265.1). Lineage (NCBI taxonomy): Eukaryota > Metazoa > Arthropoda > Insecta > Diptera > Drosophilidae > Drosophila > Drosophila bunnanda. Next base: position 16,622,468 of record JAWNOB010000075.1, read on the forward strand.
TAATATATCATTTAAAAATATTGATATATTGATATTTTGATACATTTTCAACAATCAAAATACTTGCTCCATAAGTTACCCAAATGGTCAAATGGCGAGAATTATTATGTATGTGTTAACGTGTAAAATGGTTTTATAGTTGCAAAACTTTTAATAACAGCTTCGGAATTCATAGTGACTAAAAAAATATATCAAACAATATTAAAAAAAAAAACTATCGCAACATCGATATTTGGTCAAACAAAATATCAAGAGAAAAATATCGATATATTGCTATTTTGATATATTACGCGAGCGTTTTTTTACTTTTTATTTCTAGTTAAATTTATCAAAGAAATTGGCTAGGATGTTGATTTTACGCAGCGCCCAGAGATTGAGCTTTCGGTAGTCTATAACTCTGCATAATTAAATCTTAAGAAAATGTTTCATCTTACCCTTGTTCTCTGCCAGTTCTCTGCTGCCGGCTGCCTACAAAAACGTGGGATTGGCCAGCTACTCCTCACAGTCCAAAAACGACGATGGCTACTCCTCCTCGGACGACGAGAAGCCCACCAAAAAGAAGGATAAGCCCGCGGAGACGGCGGCCATGCGCTTGAACCGACTACTGGGGACCATGCAGGCCACAGATCAGCTTTCTCCAGCAGACTTTCCTCGTCCTGGCGATGCCACTCGGCGTCGCAGGGAGTCCCAGAAACAGGAGGCCGCTTCCAAGGATGTCCTCACCGCAGCAAAGAATATTGCCAGCATGCTGGGCACCAGTGAAAGCGACAAGAAGCAGACTGAATCCGAACTGCTGGCCAAGCTCCTGGGACACGGCAGCGAATCTGCTCCAGCAACGTCGAGGGAAGACCAGGCGGCTGATACTACAGCAGCTCCAGCTAGCGAAAAGGAATTAAACCTAAGGTGAGCTTAATTTTTTAAGCAACAAAATATATATATTACATTTCCGATTTCCTCACGTCAGCGAATTGATTGTGGGCATGAAGATCGATCGTCGCCAGCAGTCGGAACAGATGGAGCAGACTCGCGGGGAGTATGTTCGCCGTTCTCTGGCCTCCCGGGCAACGTCGCAGTCGAGGGATCGCCACCAACAGCAGCGTCCGCAGAGGCATATTAAGCGTGAGGCTGAATCCTTTACAGGCAGCGTTAATTTGTATGGCGGCGAGCCGCTCGGAATCTTTAAGGAGGACGTCAAACAGCTGCCCATCTCCAAGGACATCCTGGCCACTTGGTCGCACCTAAGTGAGCGGGAACTGAGCCTGCAAGCTGCCCATCCGCCGGCCAACTACTTTGAGCAAATGGTTTTGTGGACGGACCAAGGCAAGGTCTGGCGATTCCCCATCGACAACGAGCAGGACTGGGCGGACGAGGGTGTGAACGTGGACTTCTCGGAGCACATCTTCCTTGAACAGCATCTGGAGGGGTGGTGTCCCAACAAGGGGCCCATTCGGCACTTCATGGAGCTCGTCTGTGTTGGTCTGTCCAAGAATCCTTACGTGACGGCCCAAGAGAAAAAGGATCATATTCTTTGGTTCCGCGACTACTTCGAGGCTAAGAAGGATATACTAAAGGACCTGATGGCCAAAGAGCCGAAGAGCAGAAGTATTTCTGCCTAGCATCTTTGTTTTTGAATATTCGTTAAAAATATATTATTTGCTTTATAAGACCGACGATATATAATTATATATATATGCTATTGTGTAGAAATATGTGTGTGTGAAGTCCGTTATGTATATATCCAAGTGTATAAACCTAATACTTCGAGGGCTGTGCAGAGGACTGTGCGCGGAATGTGTGAGCAGCCGGCGGCAAGCGGGGGCTTCAGAACAGCAGGATACGCTTCTCCACCGTCTTGCGGCAGATGGGACAGCCTTCTATCTGGTCGCCGCACATCTGACACGTGCCATGGCCGCACAGGAAGACCATATTCTTGATGCGATCGAAGCAGACGGGACACATGGTCTGCAAATCAAAAATAGTTTACATTTCATCGCAGAAAACTCAGTCGAGCCACTTACCTGCTCTTTGATGTCCTGCAGCTGCTGCTTCAGCTTCTGCACGTCGTCCATTTGGAAGTTGTTGACATTGGATGGGGCCACCATCACGCTGCTAGCAGCTGCCGCCGCTGCGAGATTAGACATATTCGAGGAGGCGGCTGCCAGCAGATTGTTTTGACTGTTCAACTGATTACTGCTGCCGGCAACCGGCGTGACCACCGTGTTGTTCATCGGCATACTATGGCCGGTGGCATTGGCGCAAGCTGCTGCCGCCGCAGCTTCCATGAATCTTTCGTCAGGCAGCGGCAAGGCCACACCACCTCCAGCTGCCGCCGCCGTTACCTTCTCCGGTCGTCCAATTCCGCCGCAGCAGAGACTGAACGACAGCATCTCGTCGATCTGTGTGCGACAGAGGACGCACTTCTTCATCAGGGCACTGCAATGCTCGCAGGCCACCATGTGCCCGCAGGGCCGGAAGAAGACGGCTGCCCGCCGATCCGAGCAGACCAAGCACTCGTCGATCTTCTCGCGTGAGGAGACAGTCTCGCGACAAATAAGGCACTTCTTCACCCTGGGAGCGCAGGTCTCACAGCAACTGACATGGCCACATGGCTTGAAAACCGTATCCCTCTTGGCATCCGAGCAGACGAGACACTCATCCAGACTTGCCGACGATTTCGGGGGATCCACATGCAGGGATTGGCTCATTTCATTGGAGATTCCATTGAGCACAAATGCGGAGGACGAGGCGCTTGCAGCGGCAAAGGTGGATGAAGCCGACACACTGGTCAGTGGCAAGGTGGCGGACGAGGATTGATTTAGACTGCCGCCACTGGCAGCTCGTGCTCTGGCGTTCGAACTGGTGCCAGCCACATTGCCGGGCAGCTCGGAGTCATCCGTTTTCCGTTCATTATAGCACTTGACCAAGGTCTTGCAGAGATTGGGATCCGGACAGAGATCCAATGGCGTCTGCTGCTTGCGGTTCTTGAGGGTTAAGTCAGCTCCGTTGGCAGCCAAAAAGCAGGCAATCGACGCTGATGCCTTCTTGTTGTTGGGATTCCTTAGACCCATTAGAAGTTTACCGAATCCCTCGACGTCCTGGAGCTGCTTTAGCTGCGAGAGAGTGTGATGCCGAAGGGCCTCATGCAGCGGCGTATCGCCGTCTTTGTCCGGTATGTTCAGATCGGCGCCATCTTGTACAAGCAGCTTGACAATCTGGACATGCTGACGCTCCACTGCCAGGTGCAGAGCCGTCTGCAGATTCACATTTTGCCTGTCCATATTGGCCTTGCCCATATGCACCAGCAGCTCAGCAATTTCCACATGATTGTTGAGCGCTGCCAGGTGCAGTGCCGTGTAGCCATCATCCTTCTTCTCCTCCACAATCCAAGGTCGATTCGTCTTGGTCAGCAGAATTTTCATGGCGCTGGGATTGCCCTTAAGGGCAGCATGGTGCAGAGCATTGAAACCATTGTTGTTGTTCAGCGTTATGTCCGCCCCGAAGTCCAGCAGCAGGGAGAGCATCTCGTCATGCTCCTTGGAAATGGCATCGTGCAGCGGTGTATCGCCCTCGGAGTCCTGCAGGCTGGGATGACAGCCCAAGGTAAGCAGGGTCTTTACGACATTTAAATGGCCCTTATTCACGGCAATGTGCAGCGACGTTTGCCTCCGTTTATTTCGGGCATTTAAATCGGCGCCAGCCTTGGCCAGAATCTCAATTACAGCCGCCTCATCGCCGAAGGCAGCGTGGTGCACAGCCCGGTCACCATCCTTATCCTCGATCTCTACGTCAACGGCATGGCGCAGTAGCACTTGTATTACCTCGATATGTCCGTTTTGGCTGGCAGCCTGCAGTGCTGTGTGACCGGCGAATACCCCATTCACGTTGACATCCGGACCGGAATTGGGCGAGGCACTAGACGTGGAAGGTTGACCGGCGCCGGCCAGATACTCCTCGCAACGGGCCTGGAATAGCAGAGTGGTTAATAATGTTGATTTTTCAAGGATTATTCAACAGCAATTTGTACTAACCGCAAATCCATTGGCTGCCGCCTTGACGAACTCCTCGGTGGCATCCCCAGAGACATTCGGCTCGAACAGCTTTTTGAGTATGGCCGAGAGTCGTTCTCCACTCGGGATGACCGGAGCACAGCTCCCATCGGCGGCCGTGGAAGAGGCCACCTTGCAAACGGCCAGGGGATTGTAAGTCCATGATGTGTTGCCCACTTCGACCTTGAGGTCGTTGTCGTGATACACTTGCTGCACTCTCCCGATCTTGCCCAGCGTCAACTGCATGGCATCCGCCCATTCGCCGTGTCCGCGCTGCAATATCTTGATGCTTTCGACGTCCGAACAGATCTTGACAATGTCGCCCACCTGGAACTCGGGCGGCGCAGTTGTGGGCGAGGATACCTTGGTTAGGACGGCTGGGTTGAAGGTCCAACGGTTACCGGAATTGTAGGCCACCACAATGTCGTGATCCTCGTCGATGCCCACCACCATTCCCGCATTGCTCAGACACTCGAACATGCCATCGGTCCAGCCGCCATGCCCGTGCTGCAGGGATTGCACAATTTCCAAGTCCAGATCCACTGTGACCTTGTCGCCGATCTGAAAGCCATGTGGCCCCTTTCCTGGCCCATTCTCGCCCAGGAGGGGCAGGTGATCGCGGTACACATTGCTTCCCTTGGCATCGTTGACGACCTTCAGATCGGCCATTCCCTCGAAGCCCACACGATACAGATTCTTGGATCCATTGTCCCAAATCACATAGGCAGCCGATCGAGGTGAGGCAGAGGACCAATCCTGGATCTCGTTCACCTTACCGCGCCGTCCAACGCCGCCGTCTTGGTCTTCCCACTGCCAGTCCACGCCGCGCACCACACGGGCTCCCGGAAATATACCTCTGGCCAGGACTTTCTTGGACTTGCGACGCGGCTCAAGCATTGTACGCTCGCCACCGGGTGTGGTGATTCTATAGAATCGATGTCTCAGATGATGCTTATCTCCGTGGTAGCAGATGGAGCACAAGTCGTAGTTAATGCACTCGGCACACTTCCAGCGGATGCCAAAGATGGGCTGCTGGCGGCAGGTGTCGCACATAGTGCCCTCATGCTTGACGCCCGTGGGGGCGCTGTCCAGGATCCTCAGATCGTAGGCGCCCGCGCACCTATAATTGGCCGCAGTGCCGTTGTCCCACACAACAACCACTTCCTCTGCAGATTCGAAATTGCGTACAGTGCCGACGTGTCCTTCGCCGCCATCCTGTATAGGGAAAAGAAAGGAATTAGTGAGTCACTTAATCTTTCGATTTTATTAATTGCGCAAGCCCGAGACCCACGCTGATTAGGATGCGAAAGTTGTAGCTGAACTGCATCATAATATGAACTAACTCGGCAACCTATGTTCCTAATAATAAGTTAGCTTATATTTTAGACCAATCTCCTAGCTTTATATAAATAAATAATAAGCAACTAATTAGGTGTTAAGGTAGGCAAGGCAATCGCTAGTGATCGTCTGTGATTATCTCCCCTAAGGGATCAACGAGTCAAAAACAGAGGCAACGGAATGAAACGAAGATTTGAATACCTCAAGAAATGTTTAAAATTAATTATAAAGCCGGAAATAGTCATTAAAAATAATACTGATAAAATTTTGAATATTAACATACATATATCCTGACTAAGTTTTCATTGTATACTCTTAAAAGTGCGGGTTCCTTTCCAAAAAAGTTTGATAAATTTCTCTTACATATAAAACAAAGTTTTTGAGCTTCAAATATGGAATATTTTAAATGTTAAAAACTGATAATAAAGTCGATATATATTATCTTCCAGCAAAATTCTTGATATTTATAATGAAATTCTTCATTTAGACAAATAAAGTTTATACAATCTTATTAATCACAATAAATTGCACTTTGTAACTTTAAGAATTTTGAAAAAGTGCTTATCTCTTTAAGACTGATCGTTGATTAAAAAATCGTTAAGATAATGCAATCATTTTATATCAAACTATTTGCCAATTGTGTTTATTCATTGACTTATTTAGCTCAAACGTTTTCCTTTCTATGGAAATCGGTGTCATCCTTGCAAGATCTTCGGAAAACTGGTTTAGACAGGTATGATAAGAAAGAGGTCAGCCTGGTTGCAATTTCTAGAGCTTGATTCTAAGGAGAGCACAGTGGATGTGTGAATTATGAGTAAAAATGGGCGTATATTTAATAATATAAGATTAATTGTAAGTAATTTGTGTAACACAATATAATAAAAAAAAATACTGCTTTGCAACTGTTTAAATAGGTGGAAATCTTCAGCTTGACGGCTAGTTAGTTAAGATAATGTAATGTTTATAAAAGCTATATTCGCATATAATTTTATCTTTCATATAATTAAACACAAGTGTCTGGTCTTGCCATAAAAAATTAAAACCAAAAGCATTTTCCTTTCTATGGAAAATGGGTGCCCCATCCTTGTCGGATAAGTGGGAAAACTGGTTGGAACAGGAACGATTAGAAATTGCTTGGCCCCGACTGCATTTCCCCGAGCTAGATAGCAATTAGGCCACAGCCAAGATTCTAAATAGTTGATTTAATTAACTTTTCTTAAATTTGTGTTTAAAGAACGATGCTGAAATCAAACAAAAACGAAACTGAGACACATCGTTAACCAAAATTCGCGATAGACATGACTAATTTGATGAGTAAAGCTATGGGAATACACTTTAAAAGAGTTTGTGAATTTTTATATATGTTTTGAGGGCTTAGTTGATGTTACACTTAATCAAAGATTAAAGATAATTTTCCAGTATATATATATATTTTTAAATATAAATATTTGAATATTTCTTTGCTTTCATTGGGTTTAATTATCTACAGTATATAGCAAGGACTGCATTGTTTATTTTTTAATTATTTTAAACTGATTTCAAATTAGAGTTTTCCAATTATTATCATTTTTTCAGGTTTGGAATTTTTACAATAAATTAATCCCTGATTTAGCTAAAAACGTTTAATTTCATTATCAATAACTTCGCGAAGCTCTTGTGATTTTAAATATTAAGTACACTCTTGTTCCTCTTTCTGTAAGACACATTATAAAAATGTATTAAAAATATGCAAAACTGGTAAGTTTTTAACAAATCACTTAATAACCATGTCCTAAATATATTGGTGTACACTTTCTCCTCGCCATACTACATCTCACTTCGCGACTAGTACTAAGACATACAGCGATCCTTAAGTGGTGCAGGAGCAGTCCGCGACAGTTACGGGCCAAGAAGCTGGACAGAAGCCTAGTCATCGATGCGGACGGGCGCGCTCTTGCAATTAAAGCAATTGATCCGGTCAATTGCCCAGCGGCGAGTGCTGCGACAAGCTGACGATCTGCCGCCGCGCTGCGTCGCCGAAAAACCAAAGCACAAAACTTGACCTCACCTGTTTGTTCCACTTCCAGTCCGGTCCGCGGATCACCCGCGCCCCCACTCCCTCCATGGAGAAGCGCCTGGCGACGGCTGCCGCTGAGTTAGCTGCTCCCGCTCCGCCGCCTGCCGCTGCCGCCGTTGTGGACGAGGTGTTTCCACTTGCAACTCCTCCTCCTGCCGCAACACCACCGCCGCTACTGACGCCCCCGCCCCCCGTTGCACTGCTCACTACCACACCCACAGCCGTCGATTGCTGGGTGCCCGTGTTCGTGTTTGTAGGTGCTCCGTTGGCCGCCGCCGCGTTCGTAGAGTCCTTGCCCGACGTGAGAGTGGCCGCGCAAGACATTTTCCCCACTCCGGCACGGCTTTAAAATGATGGCAACAGACTATTTCTTGAGTTTAATCGCGTTGAAAATCGGAAGTCAAGGAATTTTTTTGCTTAGCGAGTCGACCAGTGTGACTGTCGCTGGTCGATCGAAAGATACCACGAAATTGGCGTCAAGCCGAACGAGGAAAATACCATAAAATGCGCAGGTGGAAAGACATCGATATCGCAGTTACCGATATTTTTAGTGCGAAAACATCACCACCAAGTAACATTGCAACATTAACATTTTTGAAATTCAAAATCAAAAAACAAAACTAGTCAAAAATTGTTATTACACTTCAGAAATAAATGGGAGGAATATTTTTGTATTTTTGATTTTATAATGGGGAATTGAAACATATAAGTAATCAATGACTTTTCCGACATTTAATATATATCTTATATGGTGTATATCCAAGTTTTAAATATACATACACATAAATAGCTTTAGTTCTTTAGTTCGCAAACAAAAATAAATGTTTATAAACATTTCGAAAATATCGATGCATTATGATTCCACTTCTGCTAACTTTTTGGGTTCCGGTTTAAAAAATGTATATCAATTAAATGTATTAAAAACATAGAAATTTACACATATTATATACATACACATATTTTTAAAGATATTCTTTTAATTAATTTTTTTATAAAGTTTAAAGAACGGCTATCAAGCAATGTTAACCCCTAACATATATTTATTTAATACTAATGATAAAAGATTTTACTCAAGTCATTATTAAACATTTAAGATAAAATTAAAAACAAAAACACAGACGCCTAAGTCGAGGTCTTAAGATATTGCTCTGGATTGGGCAGAAATGCTTCAAGGAAAGCAATTCCTTTTGGCATAAACTGAAGGTTTTCATTGAACAGATACAGTTCCGGCTGCAGGATGTCAGTGAAACAAATTTCCTCGACATTGGCTATTTGGACGTCGAAATTGATCCGTTCAAAGCGAACAAGAGGTTCGTCCTCGATGCATTTAAGCACGGTCTTTCGCACAAAGATCCGATTCGATTGTCTGAAATAAGAAAGGATCTTAGTACAGATCTTCCTCAGATCCTTAAACAATTATAATAACTCACCTCAAAAGCCTGGCGTTCGTTGCAGTGAGTACGGTCATCAGTTTGTGAAACGTTCGCTTGATTCCCACAACAATCTGATCGATGCGCTGCAGAAACTTTCGGAAAGACTCCTCGTCACTGCCCCCGAGTGCGTCGGTAAGATTCGGCGGCATCTTGAGACTGAGCTGAAAGTTTAGATAGTGTTCGAATGTTGTCCATCGCTCGGGGGGACCGCCAGCCACCGCCTTGTCCTTCGCAATGGAGCGTACGCGTATGTCTGACTCGTCCTGCTCGTCCAGCATCTTGTAGTTAACCACAATGCGAAATGTGGTCAGCTGGCGGTGGTAGAATATCAATTGCCGGGATGCCTTGAGCTGGAAGTCGAAGATCCAGTTGGGCTGCTGGTCTACCAGCAAGCGATCCAGGCGATCGAAGAAGGATTCCCTCGATTTGTCAGAGGCTTTGTCATCATTTCTTCTTGATTTTGGTCTATTGAGATGATGGTTAATGGATTAGTTTAGTTGTAAGTATAATTACTTTAAGTTAGTACCTCATGAGCTTCTGCATTAGCTTTGTTTTGTCCCAATGGAACAGCCTCTCCTCCACTCTCGTCTCGTCCAAGGTTTCGTTCATTTCCGTTTCCTGACTCTTCATCTGCCAGTGCTTCTGCATCTCTTTAAAACTAGGTTTCAAGCGGAGCCGGCGCAGTCGCTGACGATCTTTGGTAAACTCGAAGAGATTTAGTTGGGGCAGCACAAAGGAATCGGTGCTTCGTCTTGTTTCGCTCAGGGAACGATTGCAGTTGCCGCACTTTCTGCAGGAGGCACTGCTCCCAGCAATAACTAGAGGAGTTATTTGGGCTTGGCAGAGCTCAGGCTGGTGATCTGGCTCCTGGACCTCTTCGTTTTCGTCTGTTTCCTCGGCCAGCGTGGAAACCAGGCTTATTTGCTCGTTGTCTATCTGATTTTGTGGCTCCATCTCTTCCATCTCCTCCTCCTCCTCCGCATCATCCACATCTATCGCGGCGGCGAAAATTGTGGTATCGCCAGAGAGATTAAGAAACTTGCTGTGGGCAACAGCATAGCTTTTGAAGGTCCGATCCGCGGAAGAGCCACTTTCCCTGTTACAAGACTTGCGCTGCTCCTCCTGCGCCTCCTTCAGGAAGTATGTGTTCACATCCGATATGGTGATTGGTTTCTCCTCCAGTTCCGATGGCTGCGGCAACTGCAGGACATCATCTAGGGAGCTCACTTGGCCCAGCTGAGTCAGTGCAGCGTGATAGTCCCTCACTGGTTGCACCGTCTCATCGAAGTGGTCGATCCTAAAGCTTGGGAGGAACTTATGTGTTTCTGCCTCCGTCTCCAGTGCAAGATTTGCCCCTTTCCAGGCACCATCCTCCATATCGACCTCCATTTCCATTTGGCTATTGGCAAAGAGCTGAGTGTGTCGCTTCTTTGACTCGGGCAGATTGGGTGTGAGATGTTTGGGAAGGCGCTTGTGATTTGCCTGGTTAACCGGTGTCCCAAAACTAGAGGTGTCCATCTTTGCATTGTGGTAAATGGAGCGTTGTCTTTGCTTCGGCTTGGGCAGTGGTGTCTTGCACATCTCCTCCTGATCCTCGAACTCGGTCAGCGACATACCGGGCGTGAAGTTTCCCAGATCCCTGTATATCGATGTCAGTCTGGGATTAGGCATGGGAGTGATTACTTGGATATCTGGCTTCGGTATTGTCTCCTGAGGACTTTGGTAGTCCAAGGATACAGATTTATTTATTGATCTGAGACTTAAATCCTCAACAATCTGTTCAGCCACTAGAATGGTATTTCTAGACTTTGGACGTGGGTTCTCCTCTTGGGAGGGGAGATGGTTTGGTTTGAATGCAATTTCCAGATCTTCCTCGATTGGTTCAGCCTTTACAAGAGTTTGTCTCGACTTTTGCTGTCGACATGGAACCGAGGACGCCTCGGTGGCGTTGTGCTTTGAAAATGAAGATTCCTCTTCAATGGGTTCTGATATTAAGATGGTTTTCCGAGGCTTTGAGGATTGGTAAACATTAGTTTCCTCTTTTCCATTCGATCGCATCTCATCTTCAATGGGTTCCTGTGTGTAGGCCGGAAGCTTTGGCAGCGATTTTTTCGTTGAATGTAAAACAATCTCATCCTCCTCTATGGGTTCAGTAGTTTTTCTAGGATTTGAGGACTGATAAAAATCAGAGCGCATGTCGGTTTCTGTAGGCCTGCTACGAGCAGGACTTTCCAAATCCATGTCCTGCTCCATTTCTTCAGGCATACCCAAATGGATTTTCTTCCTCGTGTGCAGCCCGGATATCTGGCCTTCCATGTTGGTGGTCCCCTCCGATCTGACAAGAGTCTGCTGCATTGATTCGGAGGTTTGCTGTTTCTCTGCTGGATTGCAGCCCATGTCCTCAAGGATCGGCTCCGCCATGAGAATAGTGTGTCTAGCCTTTGAACGTGACGATTCTCGAATTGGAATGTTCGACCTAAATGCAGCAGGCGGATCTTCCTCCAAGGGTTCGGCTATTAAAAGTGTGTGCCTTGTCCTTGGCCCTTGAGGTGCCTCTAAGTCTTTGCACTTTAGAAGTGATGGTTCCCTTGGTTGTAGAATGCTCTTATCCGGTTCTATGGCTTCTGACATGATAATGGTTTTTCTGGATTTTTGCGAGGGATATTGAGTTAATGGCTCCTTGGTAGTAGGGTGCATCTCCTCCTCTTCCATGCCAAGTGTTTGCCTTGATTTAGTAGCCATTTGGAGGTCATCTGGTGGATCTTTCATGCTAAAGTGAAACTCCTCTTCCGTGGGTTCGTCTAGCACAACATTTTGTTTTGATTTTGATGGATCCTCTGGGGGCATTGTGATTTTAAAAGGTAATTCCTGGCCTGGGTTTACTAAATTTTCATTTTCCAGGTCCTCTGCTAGATGAAGTGTGTGCCTTGACTTGGAATTGTTCTTTTCCAAGGAAGCAGAGTATAGTTCCATTGGCAAATCGATGATCTCCTCTTCCATGCTCACCTGCATTAAGAGAGTCTCCCGGCGTTTAGTTTTGATACGGACATAAGGTGGCGCTACGGTTTCCTGACTGGCCTCTTTTGTTCGCCGCAACACCGTGACCTCCTTATCCTGACGCGACGGAGGAGCTGTCGTTTTCACGGCGGAAGTCGCAGAGAATAATGCTGACTGATCCGCCTCCATTTCTTCAAGATTATGAATAGTGCGTCGAGGTGGAGGAGCTGAGGTTTTCACGGCGGGAATCGTAGACAATGATACTAATGACTGATCCGCTTCCATTTCTACAGCTTGGTGAATAGTGCGTCGAGGCGGAGGAGGATCTGTGGATTTCACAGCAGGAATCGCAGAGAATGATAGTACTGACTGATCCGCTTCCATTTCTTCAAGATGAATTATAGTGCGACGAGGCGGAGGAGCTGTGGTTTTCACGGTTGGAACCATAGACAATGATACTAATGACTGATCCGCTTCCATTTCTACAGGTTGGTGAATAGTGCGTCGAGGCGGAGGAGGAGCTGTGGTTTTCACAGAAGGAATTGCAGAGAATGATACAACTGACTGATCCGCTTCCATTTCCACAGGTTGATGAACAGTCCGTCGAGGCTGAATTGGAGAGAACGATACCGATTGATCCGCATCCATTTCTTCAGGCAGAATAGGAGCTGCGGTTTTCACGGCAGGAATCACAGAGAATGATACTGACTGATCCGCATCCATTTCTTCGGGATGATGAATACTCTGCCGGGGTCTAAAGCCGGAGATGGGATGACGGTAGTCCTGCCTGCTTGCTGGACGCTCGAAATCCAAATCAGAATAGTCGTAGATGGTCTCTCGTCTAGTCGAGTTCTTAGACGTATTTCTGGACTGTGTTTCATCCCCTAATCTGGCGTGAGCCAAGAAGTTTGTGTTATTCAGCATTATTTCATCCGCTTGGGAGAGCCGATATTTATGCTTGTCCTCCTTATCCTTCACTTTATCGTTTGCTTTATCCCTGATCTCCTTTTTAGAGGGAGCCATTGGTGCAGGGGACATGGCCATGCTTTCGCTAAAATTCAGCATTCCCCGTGGCTTGATGCTGCTCTTTATGTCCCTCGTTGGACACTCCTCCTCCATCTCCATTCCCACCAGACCTAGGCCGTGCCAGTAACGTTTCATCTGGGCCTTGCGATCCGTCGTGGGTGTCTTGGGGCCATTTGGAAAGAGCTGAATCTTGCCCGCCTCCAGCTCATCGTTCAGTTGCCGCAAGTTGATCTTCTTGCTGATACGCTTTCCCGATATCATGTCGAGAGGTACTAGCACGGATTCGTCTTTAAAGTTGATGGTGCTATTGCCGCTGCTGGCGCTCTCAAAGGATATATTGCCCGGCGGTAAGAGGTCCCTCTCCGCGGAAACTGTAAAATAAACAGAATTATATTATAAACAAACAAAAAATTAATCAATACTACGTTATAAAAACACTATTTACAATTATAAATTAAGCAGGCTTAATTATTATTTTGCAAATGACCTAAACGGCAAAGAATCCAAATTAATAACTTAAAAATAAGTCATTAAGGTATACAGAGGAGGATATACAGGCAGGATTAGATCGAATCGCCTGGTGATGTGTATGTACCAACTGTACATAATTTGAAGGTTCGGAAATGGTTTCCGATTAATATATATAATATAATACTATAAATTGTTAGAAATAGTAAACAAAACCCACCATTCAAGGATGAAGCAAAGCATATATCCACGGCTTCATGTTGGGTCTTGTTCTTGAGCGGCTTCACCACCTCATCCTCCTCCAGTTCCATGAAAAGTGATTTCTGTGCGGGACATATGTTCTCCTTTTCGTTGGCCATTATATTGTGCTGGTCATTAAACATTTCCAGCTTAATGTCATCGGTTTTCAGCTGCATATTACAGTGCTGTATGGGATGCTGAGCTGGAGCAATATCAGCGGGAGTAGGAGCAAGTGGCGTGATGTCCATAAAGGAGTCACTCATGCAATTTGCTGTGGTATGTATACTGCTCTCTCTTATGCCGATGGGTGCCAGCTCACCGCAATTCGTATTGTGGAGGACTGATTTTTGCATCCTGGCTACCAAAGATCCTGACATCACATCGAGGGTCTTATCCATAATCCGATGTTCGTAGAGGGTGTCCTGCAGCCCCTGCCGCTCCTCTTGCGTAAGAGCCAGCGAGTCCCGGACTGCTCCTAGCGGCTTGTGGTTTTTCCTTGGCAATTCGCAGGGCAAAAGGGTCACATCCACGCTGGTCTGGAGATTCAGCGTAATATCTATGTGGGTGCGTTCGCAAACGCTGGTCGCCGGCAAAGATATGTTTTCCTTATCCTCACCATTTAACGCTTGTGTACCCGTTCCTGTTCCTGTTCCTGATCCCGATCCCGAGTTGTCCTCAGCGCTTAGGTGATCGGACACCTCGTACGAGTGGTTCCAGTTCTTGGGCTCCTCCGTGTTCACAAATTCCCTAGAACAATGCATGGGAACATTATATATGAGACCTTGCAGGGATTCCTATAGGCATACACTCACCTCACGGACTTTTTTCCACTGAAGCTGATGCGGCGCTTGATGCGGATCGCAGTCGTGGTCGTGTCCTCTTCATTGATCGGCGCCTTCCGCAGCTGGAAATGAAACATTTACAACGTAAGCAACAACTCCCGGTTAGTACTAAGTTTTTGAAAGCACTCACGGAACTCCTGCGATTGGTTTTATTCATGTTTTTATGCCCTGAAATGTTGTTTGCTTTTAAAATAGGACGCCGTGCCTTCTGTGTGAATGGCTCTTGAGCGTCGTGTCGGCGTCTCGTTGTGAGTGGGACTATCTAGCGTTTTGTGTGAATGTTCTCAAAGTCTGGCAACACCACAAGTTCTTGAGCAAATTTTAACTTTATGAATGGAAAACTGGGTGGTCACACTGATATTTTCCAATTGAGGCGCGAAATATCCGGAAGCATTGAAGATTCACCCACTTATTTGAGGAGATACTACCGAATCACTAGTGGAGAGCCACGAGTCGAAGGCGGAGCAGGCGTTCCGACGCTAACTTAAAATATATGAACACAATTTATATAGAAACACTGGACTTAACAACAACTTTCAACAGAAAACGCGATATTATTGCTGTGGCAATTCATTTGTAATTTACTACAGGTGAATAGTTAAATTGAAATGTGTTCCACAAGTAAACTTCATTTATTAACTAGTTTTTAAAATGTATATTGAGGAGAGGAACAGCTGGATTCTCAGAAGGAGGCACAACGCTTATGGGCTGCCTGTGGCTATGCCATTATGCAGGAAATTGCTCACAGTCAATGTTACAAGTGTAACCAACTTCATATACCATCAATTTTATTCACTGTTAAATCCAATATTAAATCACATGCTTCTAAAGTTCTCAAAGAACAAAAAAGAGGGGGCCAAGGGGAAATGCTCAAGCCTTGAATGTATCCTTTTCCCTGCGCAGCTTGCCCATGGTCGCAATGGGATCGGTGGCGCAGCCGGCATGCTTCTGCACCGTGGTCTCGTGCACGCGCATAAACGGATTCCATGACTTTTCCTCGCCGATGGTCGAGGGAACCGTGGGATCCTGCGAGGCTCGTCGATGCTTGGCCCACTCAATTCGCTCCTGGATCACCGCGTTGTCCGGCTCCACGTGACGGGCGAAGCTCATGTTCTGCAGCGTATACTCGTGTCCGCAAAAGACCTTTGTGCTGTCCGGCAGAGCCGAGAGCTTGGTGCACAGCGCCTCGTACATCTCATCGGCCGTGCCCTCAAAGAAGCGACCGCAGCCACCCTGGAACAGGGTGTCGCCGGTGAAGACGGCTCCCTCGCCGCTGCTGCCATCGGCCGCCGTCACATGGTAGCAAATGTGTCCGGTGGTGTGACACGGCGTGGACAGGCACTTCACAGTCAGGCTGCCAATGGTGAAGGTGTCGTCTTGCTTCACCTTGTGGTTCAAGGCGCCGATGCGGTCATCACCGCCGTACACATCTAGGGCCTGGGCCCACAGCTTAACGAGCTTCTCGTTGCCGCCGGCATGGTCCCAGTGGTGGTGGGTGGTCAGCACCTTGTTTAGGGTCACCTGCTCTTCCTGCACCGTCTTGATGACCAACTCCGGGTCCACGGGATCCACTACAGCAGCCTCTCGCGTCTTGTGGTCCACGATAAGGTACATGTAGTTGTCCTGCAGGGCTGGCAGGATCTTAATGTCCATGCCCGCAAGCTTCACATCTTCCAAAGTGCTGTGCATGCCTCTCAAGCCGACTTTCCTTAGTTTTTGGACTGGAACGAAAACGGTTTACCGATCAGATGACATACGGAAAGGTCACTGGGACACTGGAACAGGGCAAACAAGACAACAAGCTACGATAAAAACACAAATGGCGAGCCGCCATCGAAAGGAGATTAGATTAAACACAAATATACATGGATAGATTACGCTTGACGAGACTTGGACAGACGGGCACAGCCAGAAATCGCCGTTGCGTGGACCCGGCACCAGAGAGAGATGGCGTCAGAGGAGCCGCTGCCAGCCGCAGGCCCAATCGCAGACTGCTGGACGAACCTCGGAAATAGGCGGCCGTCAACTGGGTTTCCACCGAGGTGGACACACTGCGCCAAGCGGAGGACAGCATTGCGGCAATATATATGGTTATATGGATTGTCTAGGGCGGCGGATGCTGTGCAAGATGAAGTTAATAATAGTCTCCAAAAAGTAATTACAGTTGTTTTTTTTTATCCGGTCTTCGATGTTGGATGTGGCCGTATCTTCCGTTGGTCGATTAACCGTTTGAAATGCTGAAATTCCCCTGAAACGGAGAATATCTTATGCACGGCAGCTGGTCACACTACAAGAACGTAATTGAATTCATCAATCGAAGAAGACGCGCGTAATTTCAAAACTTCACGGAAATTTAAATAAATGATTTGTGCTGTAATAAAAGGCAAATTTAGTAAACATTAAAGAATGCATCAATGCATTTACGTACCCAGTTTACAAATACGTTCACGTGTTGCAGATCAGCAGATCAGATTCCAGATTGCCCGTGTTCTCAATAACGTTGTACCGCGTAGGCCTGGCCGTGCCCATGGACGATGGCTCACCATATAATATTAAATATTAATATTAAAATCGTAGAAAATAAATATATAGCAGGGTTGAAATATCAAGAGTATAAAACTAAATAACACTCATACTATCATTGAGATTAAAGTTTCGGAACCTTTTCTAACTCAGGTGGTGCGCTTTAAAATGTATCTGAGGCCATTCCATATTCCCCTCAGTTGTCAGTTAGAATCGAGTGAAAACTTGAAACAACACCTAAAGAAACCCGAAAATATAATGTCCGAGACAACAGATCCCAATGGCTCCACCTCCAAGTCGAATCTGATTAAAATGCATCATGTGGGCGTGACGGCGAAGATGCAGTCCCCGCTGAGGAAGATACTGCCCCGGATGAACTCGTCCAGCGATTCGGATATGTATCAACATGCGACCACGCAATATAGCATTTTCAAGACCGATAATGGCGGAGATATGTCCGAAACTACGGTGGCCGGTAGCACCAGTTCCCCACAGACGCTGTACGAGATGCACGCGGAGCCGGAGAAGAGTATGCTTCAACTGTCGAAGGGTAAGCCCGAAAGGATCGAGTTCCAGCGCTACAACAAAAAGCGGCCCCCGGTGATTGTGCCAAAGCGATCTGGTCCCAATGTGAAGGAGCGCTCCAAGCCCCACAAAGCCTCGTCAAAGGTGCCCAAGCAGAAGCTGGGACTGCTGGGCCGCCTCTTCGAATCGCTGGACCAGATGTGCAAATGCCAGAGCCAGCAGAATGCCATTATCGATGACTTGCCGGAACCGCAGTGGAATCACAAGGAGGCCACCCGGCACACCTGCATCGGCATCTATCCCTTCGAGCACGGCTGCGCCGAGTATCTGAGCACCACGGACACGCATCCCAAGATCAACTCCATTATCCTGGCGGATCGTGCCACCACATATGCCACCCATTTCTGGGCGGAGCTGTTTGGTCTGCTGCACATCGCAGTGGCCTTTGTGGTGGCCTTCATCCTGCAGAGCTACCGCTTTGTGCTCTACTCCCTGGTGAACACTCTGATTGTGGGACTGCTACACATGACCTCGGATTACCTGGTGAAGCCACTGCTGACCATGATTTTTAATGGTTACCTGCAGCCTCCCTTGATTTTTCTCTACAATGTTTTGTGCTCCACGCGGGATATCCTGGAACCGGTGGCTGAGACCATCAATAACTTCATGAAACCCCTGGCCACAGTCGGTAAAAGTGTTCGATTGGCGGACGTTAATTACCGTCAGATAAAGCGAATAGCCAAAGATGTTTGATTATAGTTTATAACATTCTTAAATTGTTCATTTTTCTAATTTGCTAATTAGTTAATTAGTTACTCTGTTTCTTTATAGTTTATTGATGTTGATTTCTATCTGTTGTTATTAAAATATTAAATCCGTTATCAAACAAATTTGAACTTCAAAAGAAGCTAACTTTGCAAAGCAGACGTTTGGTTAAAATGATTAAAATATATATCTATATAATATATCTACATATAATTTTCTTTAACGAGACTTACCACATTAAGAAGACGCACAGGAGCCACGTCATGGCTGGAACTCATCGTTGGTAAATTCCAATTAGGCTTCTCACAATTCCAGGGAAACAGATAACTCCGGTTGATCCAGATGAATAAAGATGCTAAAGTAATATTATTGGGTGCAATTAATCACTTTCACTATAAGTCACAACAAGAGAGATGTTGCCGACACACTGAAGCGGGGGCGAGGATCGCACCTCTATTTATAGTCTGAAGAGCAGAGTGAGAGAGGAAGAGATAGAGTTTTAGAGTGCGAGAGGGAGAAATGCTAAGTTATGGAGAGATGCATAGATAAGAGAGTGAGCTAGAGGGAAGCTAAGCATAGGGAATGAGAGCGAGTGAGCTAGAGAGATAGTAGGAGAGGGCGGTAGAGCCGAAATAGGCATACCTGTAGGTGTAGAGAGGGAGAGAAACATATTAATACACTTTAAAATAGTTAGACTCAGAGAGTAAGAGAAAGCCTTGGGCAAATTAACGAAGCCACAGTAAATGCAGAATTCATTTGATTATGATTTACATTAAAACATTATTTTAAATCTTAAAATAAATTTAACTATATCTCAAGTTATAAAATGTTAAAAATTAACTACATTTATTAATAAAGAAACATCGACTACACTGTTCAAGAACATAAATAATTTATATGCTCAGTTAAGTCTTAATCATTGGACTGAAACCATAATACCCTCTGCAAGGATATAATAATATATAAATAAAAATAAACATCAACATATTTAATAAATAATAATAAACTTCAAGGCAAATTTAAATGAAAAGTTATCTTTTTCACTTGAATTATTATAATAAAACCCACGTTTTCCTTAAAATCTAATATTTCCACTTGAAAGTTGTTCCATTTTCTTTATTCTTCATCCCTGGCGTTTCAATTCCAATAATTCCTTTAGGGGCGGGGCCATTACAACCCCTAAAATTTCAACAAGTTCTCTCGGCAGCGACACTCTCCACACACAATATTACGCACATTCCAAAATCAAGATCGGATTACATTGTTTTTCTTGTTTCACAGAATTGTAGTCATGGTGACACACACACACACCCCCTCCCGGGTTTGAAGGACCCTTCAATTTAAGGGTTGGTGCGGCGCTCAATTACGTTGAATGCAACATTTATGATTTATTTGCTCATTTTGTGGCCAGGGGAAAAGCATATGTCCAAAATAAAAAATATAAAAAAGTACACTAATTGTGTCCCAAGAGTATTTAATTTGTACAATTTTGGGTTAATGAAGGCGTTAGAAAAAATATTATTTCCTTGCACACCCATTTTTTGTTTATTTTAAGTTGAGGGGAAGATTTTTAAAATGATGTAATATTGTTTTAACTTGTAATAAAGATTTAGTATAATTCAGCATGTATTTGCATCTATTGCAGCTTTATTTATTTCTAAACTCATTAAGTTTGTATATTAGGTTGCTCTAAATAAATTAAGGGAATACGTAGTAATTTAGACTCTAAGTTTAAGAGTAACATTTACTTTTTATCCAAATTGATTTTAAATATCTTAGACATCAGGATACCCTTCGAGTTCAGGTACCTCTTCAGTCAAAACTTATGAATGGATTTCTACTGATTTTATCTTATCAATATCCTTTCACCTTCTATCCATTCCAAAACAGACAGATTTTCCCAGAACTCAAGGCATTATATTTAGAAAAATAAAATGGAAAACTGATCTACAAGAATGATTGTCATCAGAGGGCTTCAGTTTGCAATTCCAGTTAAGTTTTCATTTTCAATGGAAGTGTCCCATTCACAAGGTAAACACTGCCATCAATTATTATATATTCATGTTCATACAGTCACCTTGTAAATACACAAATAGTTGGAGTGAAAAAAGGAGTTGTATTTTTGTTATTTATTGGCTGCATGGAGGAGGGAGCATCGGCGAAGCTTTCATTAATGAGAATAATGAGCTAGTGGTTGCCAACGAAGGATCGTCTTACACGGCAATGGAATGGGTGGAGGAAATTGGACTACTCATAGTCACTCAGCCTGCCCACCCAATTATCTGTGGAAATTGTTTTCCCCCAAGTATCACGGCATATGTTTGAAATTAATGAAGGAAACTGACGAGGCATTGATTGATTTGGCGGTAACAAAAGATTATAAATTGGATTGTCGTCTGGATGTATCTTTAAGTATTTTTGTCCGCTTTGGTTATTAGCTAAGATATTTTGAACAAGAAATATACAAATATTGCTATAAATTAAAGTACATACAGATTTTAGAAACTTAAATTAATCCTAGCAAACTCCAATTAAATGCAGGGTTTTACTTATGTTTATAATTATAAGTAAAGACTCTCCTTGTTTCTTAAGATTATTAGTTGTATCCTCTAAAAACATTTAACTATAGTTAAGTCCTATTGAAATGTAACTTGTTCTAACTTTGATTTACTATTATAGACTACTATTAATTGGATTGCCCTGAGTTGTTTCTATAAATATATCCATTTGCTGGCTACACGTAACACCCAAACAACACTCAATTTTTCATCGAAAAGGTGCGAAAATCATTTGGCATCGCCAGACAAAGACTCTCCCACACATAATCCCCTCGGTTGGCCCATTATTGTGTGATCGACAGGCGGATAAGGGAATCCTCCGCATGAATGGGAGCAGCAGCACCAGACAGGCATCGGGACAAGGTGACACCTTGCCATACAAAAGCGTTTTTGTTGGGAAATTCGGGATTACAGATGGTAAGCTGTTTTCTGGGCTGCTCTATTTTCCATTCTCACTGGAATTTGGGGGATTAACCGGGCTCTTACTCCTCTGGAATGATGACGTTTGCTAAATATCCTCTCGAGTGTCCTGTCTCTATTTGCGAGAAGTTAAGCAATTTGTCGAATGTCGACAGTGGAACAATGCCCAACTACAATGGAAAACCATTGAAAAGCAATTCAAAATCTCGGGGCTGGCCAGCCACAAATGGTTATGCAAGAAGTTACACGTAAATGTACAATTTGAGAAGAAATTGACAGAGTTTTCGTATGGAAAATTGAGTAATAGCTCGAGATTATCGCAAAGTGCCTTGGCATTTCCGAGTATATCCGAGCCAGAGGAATTATAATGCTGGATGATGCAAAAATGTTGTTTGGAACTGACCCTGAAATAGGAGAAGAGCTACTCCCTTGGCAGGAAGTGGTCATACAATAAGCGGATTACAACAAGTTGAGGAACGAGTAGATGTACATTTCAATTGATAAAAATAAACTTGAGATATAATTCCAAAAACTGTTTAAATTTATATGATTAAGGCATGAAATATTAATAAAAATATAAATGGAATAAATAGTCATTAATAAACTAAGCAAAGATTTATCAAAGTGAGAACAGTCAAGGTTTGTTAACTTCATTAGCTAATATGTAAATATTACACAGAAAATTGTATTTTCTTTTCTTCTACTTATTTTTTAGTTTCAACTCTTACAAAATATTCAATTAAAACATTTCTACGTAATATTAAATATATCAAAAATCAAATTAAATATATCAAAAATATATATCAATAAATAGCAAAAATAGAAGCACCTTTACAAATTATAGTAACTTTATTCCTAACATTTCCTGCACTTTAAGGCTTAAGAATTGCTTAAAAATCATATAAAAAACAGCAAATTTCTATAACGTTATCTTCCTTATCCTTATCTCTGTTTCTTAAATTTTATTGTGTTTTTTTTTTCTAAATTTTTGAGCGTGCAACTTCACTTATTTGTTGGGATGCGAGCGAGTTGCATTCATGCGCTTGCATTATTTAGGAAACAGACACCAGACGGCCGAAAGAAAAAATCTGCTGGCTCAGCCAAACGCGATAGTGTGGGAACCAAAAGACGCGTTTGCCACCGAGCTCTCTAAAAAAAAATAATATAAAAAGCTTAGTTTTGACAGCTCGTAAGTCCTGCCACGTGATTTTAATAATGGAATTAGCCCGGCTGGGACTACAATCCTTTCACTGCGGTCAATTAGAGGGCACACCTCCATGGTGCGAGGGTGTTGCCAGGCAACGGCAAGGGAGGTAGGTATACAAACATGAAAATTAGTCCTAAAAAGATCAAGTAACTAACTATACTCTTACTTATTTAGTTAAAATTATGGACTTTAGCTAACTTATAAATTAATAGCCTCTTAAAGGAAAGGCGTAGCAGAGGCCAAAGTACACAATGGGCTTATTCAGCATGGCCGCACCTTACAATAAGGTAATTTTCCAAAAAAGTAATTCCAAATATTAACCAAGGTCTAAATTTATTTTTGAACGGTAAGAAAATAATAATGTTGATAAGCCTCCAGATAAATAGTCTGTAATCTGTAATATCCTTCAACACCTGTGACTCAGGACAAGCAGCGGGATGAGGGCATGTGAATTGAGGGGATATAACATGGTGTTAATGCTCCGGGTGCTGGCTGTGACAAATCTGGGTTTTTGGGACTGCGTCGAGGGGATTTGCGAGTGTGACGAAATCGTCAACCCTCCCAATTTGATGCTTAATGAATTCCCAGCGACAACAAACAGAATGCGAGTGCGAGTGCTCCTGTTTCTGTCCTGGTTCCTGTTCCTGGGGCAACGCAATTGTTTGGCCTTTTTGTGGATTGTCACCTTTGTCATGTCACTTTTATTTCACTTTTATTCCCTCACCCCACTTCGCGATGAATGCATTCGAGGAGCGTTTTGTAATTGAAATTTGATCCCATTAGATGAGCAGCAAAGGAGAAATTTCTCAGATCCCAGCCTCAGTCGAGCATCAAATTGCAGCGAGTCTGACTTTGAATACTGCACTTCACAGTTTAAAAGTTCCTTAATAATTTCGTATTATGATAGCATCAATTTTTGAAAAAAAAAAAAAACAGTAATTTTCTAATATTTGGAACGAATCTTCTATCTTTCAAGATATGCTTTAAATCTTCTTCATTGTTCAAGAAGCTTTTATTTATATTGTAAAACCAAAACAAATTTCATTGTAAGTGTATTAAATTGTATGTATGTAAATAATTTTAAAAATAAATGAGCATCAAATAAATATAACAAATGCATTTGTATTACTATGACAAGAAAATAATTTAAAAAAAAAACGACAAAAATAAATTAAAACAGAAACAAATAACATAATTTTTAAAGATCCCTAATAACACAGATAGAAATGTATCTAAAAATATACATATGTCAAACCATATTTAATGCAATTGCTGTAACTATTATTTAAGGTCTCAAGTTGAAGAATACTCTTCGCTGAAGCAATGTCACAGAAATTCGATGTAAATTCCGAGAAGTTAAAAAACCCAAACCGGGGGCATTCATTAGACACCCTCGGGGCGCTAATGAGGTCATGATGTTTCCAAATCCAAGACCCTCCGCTGCTGCCCCTGTTGAAGACAACCAAGAACAATGCGAAGAAGTTGCACAATTCGCAGATAATGGAACAAAATGGCCGACACCGGACACGCCCATCGCCGAAAGGACAAAACGGAAGCGGAACCACCCCTAAAAATTGGCCAGATTGCAGCCAGTTAACGGTGGCCGTTCCACCGCAGCACCGCGTTCCGCAGGCAAAAGCAACGGGAACGGAATGGAACGGAACACACAGCCTTGGAATGCAATTTTCGGTCGCTTGCAGTTGAGTTTAAAGAGCGGACGCGTTCAGTCGCAAGGAGAGAATCGGTGTTTCAAAAAATATACAAAAAAAAGGTCATCGGTTACCAAATATTAAAAAACTAATAATAATTCAAATAATCAATAAACCAACAATCAATGTAAAGTTAAAAAAGTTTAATCTAAAAAAGTGGCATTCAATTTGTAATCTTAACAAATTAAAAACTTAATTTTTAAGAACTTCTGTACAAACTAAAACAATTAAAAAACAACAAATAAATGGGTGTTATAAATAAATGAGTATTATTATAATATAAAATATAAATTAAACATAAACTCCACAGAACTACAAACCAAATAACTCAAATCCAAACTTTGTTAATAAAAATTCACCACCTTAGCCAGTTATTTGAAATAACAGCCAACCCGCAATCATTAATTTAAGTATAAGTAAATTAATCCCTTGATAGCTTATTGAAAAACAAATAAAGCTTATTAAAATGCAGTCCTAAAATTCTATTAATTAAGAACCCAACAACTAAAGTGAAAAGTGAGCAAAGAAATTTATTTAATAAGCCGGTGAACTGTGTTCAGTTTCCGCTGGATAATGTTCGAGAAGAATATGGATACCAATAATCTGTCGGCTTCGATCAGCGGAGACTTGGACTCGACCAGTTCCGGCGGCACATCC
Source organism: Drosophila bunnanda (assembly GCA_035046265.1). Taxonomy (NCBI): domain Eukaryota; kingdom Metazoa; phylum Arthropoda; class Insecta; order Diptera; family Drosophilidae; genus Drosophila; species Drosophila bunnanda. The sequence goes on from JAWNOB010000075.1 coordinate 16,647,278, forward strand.
TCGGATCACTCCGCCGTCCAACAGGACAATCTCAGCTCGCCCATGGCCTACGGATCACTCTTCCTGCCCAATGCTGGTAAGTGCGGATGCCACCGGATACCTAGACATTATCTATCTGTGGCCACATCCAGAGATTGGATACAACTAGGTCTAGTCTTATCGTTGGAGTTCTAGAGCCAAGACCTGATCCATATCGGATTACTGGACTGGGACAGAGGCGTCAGTGCGGCGCTGCATAAACAATTAAAGCCTGGGACTACAATTCTGCTGAGAAGCACACATTTTTGAGGACTGCATGTGTGCAGGGTGTACGGTTGAGTTGTCCAGTTTCGCCTTATTTCTGTCAAGGTGGTAGCAAAAATTTGGGAGTAAAAGAGGATATTGTTAGATTTGCCATTGGTTTTAGGGGTACATCATGGTTATCATAGTTATTATATCAGTTAAAATAGTATCTCGAGTTTCCATATTGAAAGAATAAGTTCTTTTATAAGCGTTCTTTGCACAAAAATAATAAAATATTCTACAGGGCACTCGAAATTCGATTAACGCCAACCAATGCACCATCAAATGCATTATGTTTTATAATATTTACATATTTATACTTGCATCCACACGCTGACTTCTCTGTGCACTTGTGTGTAAGCATATCGCATTTATTTATTTGCTCGATGTCTCTTTCGGGTCTCAATATGATCCACAGTCCGCGGTGCCCCGTTTCCCTGCCCGTCTGAGGTGTCGAAAGACAGCAACTGCTTCGGTCATGTCGGGCATTCGATTAGTCACATTTCTGACTCGGGGGAAGAGACCTGGAGGGGGCTCCGGGTACTTCCATTGACCACCGAAATGGCACGTGAGAAAGAACTTCTTGGAGTTGTTATAGTCTGGGGCTTTCCCATAGATATCCGCATGGTGATGATTTCCTTCCCTTCCGCAGGCTATCGTGGCAACCTCTCGTGCAAAACAGTTCTGCAATTGGATAAATTTGCACCCTATGAGGCGGCGGAAAAGGATCACCTGCTGGAGCGGAGATTCCAGGACATCACCAACGACTACGACAAGTCGCCGCCGCCCACAGCCTCCACCACACCAACACACTATCCCAGCCTAAATAGCATTATCTTTGAGAACGGCTGCGCCGGCAATCTGGGGGATCTCAATGGGAACACAAAGACGGATTCCCTGTGCGGCGGCGGTGGCGGTGTTGGTGGCCTGTCAAGGAGCGGAAGTGGCCTGGGCGGCAACCCAGGAAGTGGCGGTCATCTCATATCGAATCTTACGGCTGCCCACAATATGTCCGCCGTGGGCAGCTTCCCCATCGATGCCAAAATGCTGCAGTTCTCCACGGATCAGGTAAGATTATGACAACCCGAAGGAGGTAATCCTTTCTAATTAACCCCATGTTCTTGCAGATCCAGTGCATGTGCGAGGCCCTGCAGCAGAAGGGAGACATTGAGAAACTGACCACGTTCCTGTGCAGCCTTCCGCCCTCCGAATTCTTCAAGACCAACGAGAGTGTGTTGCGCGCAAGGGCTATGGTTGCCTACAATCTGGGGCAATTCCATGAGCTGTACAACCTGCTGGAGACGCACTGCTTCTCAATGAAGTACCATGTGGATCTGCAGAATCTCTGGTTTAAGGCCCACTACAAGGAGGCCGAAAAGGTACGCGGACGACCCCTTGGAGCCGTGGACAAGTATCGACTGCGGAAAAAGTATCCACTGCCCAAAACGATCTGGGACGGCGAGGAGACGGTGTATTGCTTCAAGGAGAAGTCGCGGAATGCTCTCAAGGACTGCTACCTGACCAATCGCTATCCCACGCCGGATGAAAAGAAGACGCTGGCCAAGAAGACAGGTCTCACGCTTACCCAGGTGTCCAATTGGTTCAAGAACCGCCGCCAAAGGGATCGAACGCCCCAGCAGAGACCGTAAGTTGATCCTGACTTGGACTTATAATAGAGCTTTCACTTTCACAGCCTAGAAAACGTGATAAAAGTTTAGAATGAAGATTTAATTACAATGAAAATTTAGATTACAGTTAATACAAATTGTAGGAAATAAAAATAGTCAAAGAAATCATTCAATTTAGATATATTGTTCTACAACAAATACATAACCTTCTCCCCAGGATTCATATTACAACATTAAACATAATGTGGTCTTGACATTCTTTGACATCTATCTTTGATCCTTTCCCCATATAGTCTTCAAATTACAATTTATATATATTTTTAGTTCGGTTTTAATATCCGTATTTATCGTTTTTAGTGTAGTCAGATTTTCGTTTTTACATATATTCTTCCCCTTAACTCCAGCACTCAAACTCAAACGTTTTGGTAAAAGGCGAACTATAGCCGGTCTTGCCCATTTCCATTTCCTCATAACTCGTAAAACAATTCATTCAACACTTGAGAGCGAGCGTGTTGTTAGCCCTAGGAACTCTTCGAAATACGAACGAATATAATCAATTGTTTTGGAATTGGCATTAAAGATCGTTTGTTAGTGACCGTAAAGCACTTGTGCGTCCAGTCCCGCCCACTTGAGCGTGTTTTATGTCCAATTTCGCCGGCTCCTTGCACGGTCCTCTGCATATTTATAGAGCCAAGGGACTTGGGACGTGCCCCGGCTCCTCCTAACGCAGCGCATGCGTGTAGCATGTGCCGCCGCCTGTCCCCTGACCGCCATACAATACATCACTCCCTCCCGCTGTTTGATCGCATCGCCTGCCCAGGAGAAGCGTCAAATTGCAGCACACACACACCATACACCACGCACCACATACCGCACTGGAACTCACAAGTGGAGTAAATGTGTTTTATTTTATGTTAAAATTTATACAGTCACACATCGATAACTATGAACCCTCAAGTGTAAAATTAAATCTTGGAGTCCACAAGAAATAACGAAGAAGAATAAAACGATATATGTCTGGCTTAAAAAAGAATCCTTTTTATATATTGTGTATTATGTTTAGGAGTTGGTAAATTGTATACTCATTTTTCGTATTATTTTACAATAAGTTCAAGAAAAATATTTTCCATACTTTAATAACCATACTATATACTTGTTTTGTTTTGTTTCTTTGCAGTGATATAATGTCGGTCCTGCCTGTGGGCCAATTGGATGGAAATGGCTTCCCGCGCATGTTCAATGCCCCCAGCTATTATCCCGAAACCATTTTCAATGGTCAATAAACTTCGGTTCCATGCGAGGCTGTATTTTTGTGTGTGTAAATAGGGCGTAATGAGTTTTAATTTTAGGACAAAAGCAAATGAAAAATTAGTCATCAAATGGCATTATTTTATTAGCTTTAATAAACTAATTTTTGCTTTATATGTACAATAATGTTTAATGGCTGTAGATGAATAAATGAGAATTACTGTAAAGCAGTGGGTTTTATTTAAGGTATGCAGAATGGTTATTCCCAATTATCTTTATTTAGAAATTAAAATTTCAGTTTAACATGAGATTTAGCTTAAAAGCTTATTATAATTTGAAGAAAAACTAGAGAACATGAAAATTAAAATAAGATTATTGACGAAAAAATTTAAGTAAATATTGCGGAAATTTTCACACTGAAAATTTGAGCTTTTATTGCAGCTGACTTTAAAAACGTGTCTAATAAAATCGTAATTTTCCGAATCCGACACTGGTTTTAATAGAAATTAAATAAAACCAACTTTTAACGGCCATTTCGAAATAAAAACTCTTGTCCCAACGCTCACAGCCGAAATACACAGAAAACTATCAAGACAGACCCTAACCCAGAAAATTCTTAAATTACACAAAAACATCACTAGAAACCCACCAAAAACGTCGAAACATTATAAATTATTTTTATTATTATTATTATTATTATTGATTTGAATTCAAATTCAAATTAAATGAATAATAAAATCGATATCGTCTTTAAAACATCGATGTTTCTCCTCCATAGTACTAGTGTGACCAGTTGCATGAAAAGTTAATTAGAACTGGTATTTTTATATTTTTGGAATACAAATTCAGTTGATTTGTTGTTATTACATTCCAGCCCAATATAAACAAAACACGTTGTACTTCGATTCTTGTAGTTCTCTTAATGTTACGTAGCTCCATTTAAGCTTTGAAAGAAAAAAGGGAAGAAACTCAAAGAGGGTAAGCTCAGTTTGGGGAAACGCAAATATGAGTGTTATTCACCTCACCAGCTGTGTTTATTTGTCGTGAAGTGAAGAACGAAATAGAAGTGATAATAATGTCTAATAAAATAAGCGAATATTTTGCTAACGATCCGCCCAGCTTTTTCGATGAGCTGACAAACAAACCCAAGTCCAAAGAAATGCCAGCAGAAGGCAGTCCCGCTGCCGGCAGCACCAGCTCCGGCGGTAACATGATGTCCAACACGTTCACCGGATTTTTCCAGGCACCTGAATATGTGGAGACACCCGAGGCAGAGGATTCTGTAAAAGTGGGCGAAGATGTGCGAAGTCTGTGGGAGTTGCCACGGGAGAGCGAACCAGGCAAGCTTATAATGCCCGGAATTCATCTGCAGAATGATCTGGTAAGCAGACGTGGAAGAAATATACCAGCGAGAACATATGCAAACATTATATCTGTTTCAGCCGGATCCCATTATCATTGCAGTAACCCAGCACCTCGGAGAAGCTGAGTTAACCCACCGAAAGATCCTTCGCGTTGACGATGTCACCCAGGATGAGCGCGGCCTGAGGACTTTAATCCATGCCGGTTGCTATCGCACGGCTGTGAATCTAACTGGCCGTCTGCTAACCATCTATGGCCAAGGATATGGAAGATCGGGCCAGCCGGCTAAGCACTCGCCGCACTCGCTCCAACTGTGGTTCTCTCGCCTGGCCCTGTTGGCCAAACTGGGGGAGTTTGAACTACTGAATGCCGAAGCAGAACCATTTGGACAGCTAACCAGCCCGGATGTCTTTTACGACTTCTATCCGGAGATGTACAATGGCAAGAGCGGCTCCATTGCATGTTTTTCGTTCCGCCTTCTGCTGGCAGAGCTGCCAATATATCTGGGGAAGCCTCACGTAGCCCTCGACAGACTGTCGCAACTGCACGTTACCAGCCGGGAGATCATGGAACACTACATAAACCTGCGCAACAAACCAGCTGAAGAGTTTTGGCAGAGGCGATGCGAAAGGGTGTTGCACTCTATCATCAACTGTGGATTAATGGTGTGAATCAAGCTTGATTCATTATTTATGTATATATTAATATATCAACATATTTGCAGATGAAGAATTTCAGTATGATAGACGACATTATGGAGGGAACCCTTTTAAAGCGTTCCAATCTTAGCAAAGAGGAGCAGCGGACTTTGTATTCTGCATGGGGACGCATATACCTGCAAATCGGTGATATTTTTGGAGCTGAACAAAAGTTTGCCGTCTCAAGAAGACTCCGGGAAATGTGAGCTATTAAATGAACCAGTGTAGAAACGTTCTTATATATTTCCTCTTCATTTCCAGCAACACTTCTCCAGATCTGCGAGATTTGGTGGACAAGGGCCTCATAGCAGTGGCTAAGAACGATTTTCCAGAGGCTTATGTGATATTCCAAAAGGCCTTGCATTTGGATTCCGGCAATACTATGATTCTGAACAATATGGGAGTATGCCTCCTATATGCCGGCAAGCTGAAGGATGCTATAAACTTGTATGAGCGCGCCATTAACCTTAATCCCCAAAAGTCTTTAAACGAGAGCTTGCTGGTCAATCTTTCGACCTTGTATGAACTGGAATCTAACAACTCAAAGGCGAAAAAGTTCAACCTGCTACGCTTGATAAACCGATACAAGCCCGATCTCAACATTAGCATAGAAATTTGTCTAAAGCTTCAGACAATAAATTAAAAAATAAATAACCGTTACAACATTCCAATACTCTAATGTTGCTCTTTTGTTTTGAATATATTTTACCTTCGGCACACCGAAGATTGTATTCCCTTGCAGATTGCAATTCGATCACTAATAATTAAAACAATATATTATATATTTGTGTTAAAAAACAACGAATTTTCATAACTTCACCTATATTTATATTTACAGTTTTACATTCACAGTTTTACATTTTCCTCTACATTTAACGATCGTTTCTATGGCAGCTATATGAAATAGTCGTCCGATTTTCTTAAAATGAAAACCGAAACTATGAAATATTAAAAAAGGCTACATCTTATTTCTCGATCATTCCTATGGCAGCTATATAATATAGTAATTCGATTTTTAAAAAAATTAAAACTGAAATTTTAGAATAATACAAAATGGCTATATATCAAATTATATGAAAATATGTTGAAAACTTATACATAACTTGTTTTCTACAAATTATCCGATTGTTCCTATAGCTATATGATATAGTCGTCCAATCCAACTCATTCCGACTTAAGTACGGGAATACATATATAAGACTAACAGCAAAGTTTCATTCGAATAGCTACAAAACTAAGGGACTAGTTTGCGTAGAAACGGACAAACAGAAATGGCTAGATCGACTAGGTTGTTGTAATGATCAAGAATATATAGGGTCGGAAATGTCCCCTTAACTGCGTTCCAAATTTCGCACTTAAATTATATTGGCCTGCATGGGTATAAACTATTTTTCTCAGTGTTCTTCCCAAAACATCATCCATGTTTTCCACCAACTCTCTGGATGAAAGCGATAGATTCATCGATATTTCTTCAGGCTCTATTTTAAATTTCCCCCTAATCGTGAGCAATAAGTTTCTGTCTCATGGAGTCACAAATAAAAATATTCACTTACGTCACTCCGAATTATTTGTAAATCAAGTTTGCATCTGTTTCTTTAATCTTACTTCTCCACTTTAGCCAATTTTGTCACCTTTTTATGGTAATTATAACAATCGATAGTACGGGCCAGGGCCAAAACATCGGTATCACCGATAGTGTCATCGATTTTTTGACAGCTCTGTTGTCGTCGCTGAAAAAGAATTTCAGAAGAATTTATTTGTAAATTTCCATAGAAAATCGCGGGAATATTTACGTCCAGATATCGCCTAAATGTTTGAAAACACGTAGCGAGTGTTTATCTGAATAGGATAGTTGAAACTGGGTGAGTTTTGTGGCGTTAAAAGGCGTTTCAAAAACACGGCCACACGATGCCAGGCAGCAGGCGTATATAAAATGGAAAATATTGATGTGCCTGGTGGGTGCAAAAAAGAAAGTGTAGAGAAATTTTCGTTGCACTCAGAATGTTGTTTATTTCTCTCCCCCTACTCCTGGTCCGCTCTCCCATGCGAATTGTTTAAATTAAAGGACCCTCCCGTTGTGAAGCCCATTGATTATGCTCTTTTCTTTAATTTTAGCGAAATTCCCATTGCGTTCTGTGTGTGCATTAACAAAAAAGCGCGCCATTATTTTAGTGCTATGACGTAGCCGTCGGGGGCCACGAATCCAAGTGTAATTTTTTTTCGCAATTGTTTATATGGCGTGCATAATGTCTTGCCTCGCCGTGTGAGTGCAGCGTGTGTGCGTGTGTGAGTGCGAGTGCAGCAAATAATTTTGTATATTTTTTATTCCCGCTTGTGGCGGTGTGCGCATACGCTTAGGTACACGCTCGTCAAAACATATACACATAACCCAGGCGAAGCGAAGGCGACGGCAGAAAATCTCTATTCTTTTGCAATTTGTTTTGATTTCTCATTCGTGCGACGGAGCGAGCAAGAGCGAACTTTGTTGTCATGCTCTCTCGGCGGCTCCGCTCTCTCGCTCTCCTTCGCCCCTCTCTGGCAGCTTATAAATGCGGAGGCGAAAAGTTTTTAGTTTTTCGGTGACAGTACATTTTCCCGCTATTTTCGGGTATATTTCCAATTATTACACCGTTAAAATCCGTGGGCCCCCACGATCCCCACGCATAATTTCGTCCGCAGTGAGCGCACCCCTGATCTCGCTCCGCTGAGTGTATTTTTTCGACTAACGGCAGTTATAGCTCTCCGGTGGTTGTTTCCTTTTCTTTCTTCGATTGCGGCGCCCGCTCACTTCATTATCTGCTGTGCTGGACGTGCTTACCTAGCCGTTTTTCTGCTAGAATTGGCTTTTATTCTATCTTGACTCTAATTTCGCCTTAAAAGTATAAAGTAACTACATTAGAGATATTGTATGTATTTATGTTGAATACTTTTTTTATGCTGAACTTTTAATATCGAAAATTTATTATTATTATCCATTTAAAGACCCGACAAGTATGGAACCATTTTAAGGACCTACAGTCATATGTATATATTTATTTCTTTTGTAACAGATGTGGTGTACAATTAAGAATTTAAAGACTAAAAGTATTACATCTTTTTATATTTTTCACATCTCGTATGAAACAGATGTAATGGTGTTTCCCGCTGTATTAAGCAAATCTCTTTTTTGTCAGCACTGCCCGCTGATTATTCGCTCCTCTTTTCTCTTTGTCTCAATCTTTCCTCTCCCAAGCCAATCTCTCCGCACACCCCTTCTCTCTTCTCTGATTGTAAACATTTGTTTTTTGTTTACGTCTCTCTTTTGCAGATAGATTTGTCCAGCATGGCAGCCAACAACAATAGCAATATGCACAACCTGGTCGCGGGAACGGGTGCGGGGGCCATGCCGTCTTCGGTGATTGCGTCGACGGGAACGCCCGGTATGGGCTCCTCGCCAGTCCCCTTGGCCAGCACATCCGCCTCTTCCTCATCTGCCAGCGCCGCAGCGCAGAGTGCCTGGGATCAGCTGACAGCGAGTGCCTCCAATAACATAGCGCCCTCGCCAACAGCAGGTGCGCCTACGGTTACCGGACCGATAATTGGGGATTCGTTGCAGGGCAGCGGAGCGGGCAGTTCGCCGGTGCCAAGTTGCTCCTCTCCATCGACGCCGACGAAAACACATGCTCCATCGCCGCTTGAGAGCATGGCACACACACCCCAAGGGCCCCCAACACTGGGACCCGGCGGTTACGGCGAGGAGCTCACCGCCGAGCTGGTAAACCAGGGCTGGCGTAAGTTCTGGTCGAAACGGGAAAACAGGCCGTACTACTGGAACAAAGTGACCGGCGAATCGCTGTGGGAGATGCCCGGCAACAGGCCGTTCGATCCGCTCACCGACCCGCTGGGCATCTGTCATGCCGGGGGGGCCACGCCCATGACCCCAAACATGCATCAGCAACACCAGCACCAGCAGCAGCAACAACAGCAGCAGCATCATCACCATCATCACCATCACCTGAAGCGCCGGCCGTCGGACGATATGCACATCCATCCCAATCAACAGCACCATGTGGGTGGTGGACCGCCGATGAAGAAATTCGTACTGGCCGGACCCTGGGACCTGGAGGTGTGCACCAATGCAGTGATTGTCGAACGTCCGCCTACCCTGCTGCCGCAGCCACACCCGGAGGTGGAGGCCCTAAGGGCGGCCTTTAGCATGAAGTTACTAAAGACCTACGAGGATCTGTGCATGCGGCGAGAGAATATAAAGGCGCCGCGTGACTCATTCAATCGCTGGCTGATGGAACGGAAGGTTATTGATACCGGCTGCGATCCGCTACTGCCCAGCAGCTGTGTGCCCGAGATCTCCAGCTCCATGTACCGCGAGATCATGTCCGATATACCCATCAAGATTGTGAAGCCCAAGTTTACGGGGGATGCAAGGAAGCAGCTCTCTCGTTACGCCGAGGCAGCTAAGCAGATTATCGAATCACGCTCGGCGCCGGCTGAATCGAAGAAGGTGGTTAAATGGAATGTGGAGGACACCTTTCAGTGGCTAAGACGAACCGTGGGAGCCAGCTACGAAGATTTCCAGGATCGACTGGCTCATTTGAAGCGCCAATGTGAGCCTCATTTGGTGGAAACGGTGAAGAGTTCCGTTGAGACATTGTGCGTCAAGATTTATCATCTATCGGCGGATCACGCTCGGAAGATCAGAGAGCGACATCTGCAGCTGCTCAAGGAGCACGGGATACCGGAACCAACGCCTCCGCCGCCACCACCGCACTTGAAGAAGGTATGGTGCTATCCCATACAGTTTGCCGTCCCATCGCCACGGATGCCGGCGATCGAGTATCTGCAGGATCGCGACCACATGATCATCAAGTATACGCCCGCCACGATCAACCAGCCGGATGCGCAGTACATCAACCTGACCTATCTGCAGAAACTGGAGCAATTGTACCGCCACAACTGTTTCGACGACAAGAAGTTCGATCTGTTCATCGGACGGGTATGGTGCCTGCTCAAGCGGTATCAGACCTTCCTGGGCAATGCCCTGAACTCCTCCCAGGAGGCGGAAATCACACAGGCCGCCCTGCCAGTTCCCGTTTTTGAGTGCCTGCATCGGCACTTTGGTGTCAGTTTCGAGTGCTTTGCTTCGCCATTTAATTCCTATTTCCGCCAGTACTGTTCGGCGTTTGCTGACACGGATGCCTATTTCGGTTCCAGGGGGTGAGTGGCTCGACATCGAACTCCATTAGAGCCTTAACTGACTTCCAATTGTTTTAAGGCCCTTCCTGGATTTTAAGCCCGTTTCCGGATCCTTCCAAGTGAATCCGCCGCATTGCGAGGAGTTAATCGAGGCCTCCTTGCTGCATATCGACAAACTGCTCACCGATACCATGGAGCCTTTAAGGTAACAGTGATTATTTTGTATGTAATTCCGTTTTTAATATGTGTGTATTCTTTCCCAGCTTTATTGTTTTCCTGCCGGAGTGGAAGAGCATATCCAAGCTGGACGAGAGCATGTACAAGCGTCGTTCTATGGTGGTCCTAGGTATGGCTCATGAATACAGGCATGGCTACCAGCACATGATGCAAAAGTGAGTCTCTAAATTTTTTGCCACGCGCTTGGTTCATCATAACCAACTCTGCACCTTTTTGTAGATCTGAAGTGTTGGTCAAATGCATGCAGGGCACCCAGGTTGTGTGGCTGCAAAACAGCGCCGGTTATGCGCGCTGGGGTCCCAACGAGATACGCGTGGAGGCTCTGCGTGAGGCGTTCCGGCCGCAGCGCGATAGAGAACGTGAACGTGCCGCCGTGGCAGCCGCCGCCGCAGGCGTAAATCCCAGCCAGCAGCAATTGCAGCCAACAGCTACCACGCCGCCATCAGCCGCATCATCGGTGGCCCCAATAACAACCACCTCCAGTACGAACAGCAACAGCTCTTCCACAGCTATTACAACGAGCAGTCCCATTCCGGGCTCTACTTCATCCACGCTGTCGCCTCTGTCGCCGCACACACCCACCAGTAATCCGCCGCCCCAGTTCCCGTTGACCATTAGCAATACGAGCAGCAGCAGCAATCTGGTAGCCGCCTCGCCCACAATGAGCGTGCAAAGCGACTGCTCCTCACCTTCGTCCTCGACCATGTCGCTATCTCCGGCTCCAGCTTCGGGTGGTTATCCGGATGGAGGGACATCGGCCACATCGGCGGCGGTGAGCATTACGGCCACTGCGAGCACATCATCGGCTGCCGGTTCAGCCGGATCAGCGTTTGGCCAGGCCAATAGCATCAATGGTTCCGCCTCAACGCAGGCGGTCATCAATTCAGCCGTCTAGAGGGGATATTGGTACCCTAGGGATCCTTCTGCAATCCATTCACCGTGGTTCTATTTTTTCAAACGCAATCTGTGCACCACTACCACACATTGTGTTATCTTCTGTTAGCCTAAATTAGATATATATACGAGGATGAAGCCAGCCGATATGGGGGTCAATGTCTAACAACAGCGGCAAATGAATGTTTCCATATATCTTAGAACGAAGATGGAATGAGGTATAGGAAACACAGTTTAAGAATGCTGAAGACAGCGCAATATCTTTTTTTAAACTTGGTTCTATATTATTTGTTTAATACGTGCAGTTTTTGCACATTTACACCTTGTTATGCTTTAATTTATGTTAATATTCGGCCGTCATTAATTTTACATTCTCGGTAAATTAGGATATCAACATTTTTGTTAAATAATTGAAGGGAAAATAGGAAAGGAAAATTATATTCATTCCGAAATTTTTACAATATCTTGTTATATATTTTGTTGCACTAAAAGACCTTGTTTTCAAGTCTACCCATTTGCTGCTGGTATATTTATTGCCCCCAATCGCAATGTTAAAATTAATTGTAAATATGTTATATTTAAGTTGAAATAGATGATAAATCCCGGCCAGGCCGCTGTAACGACGTGTATACCCCACAAAAAAATATGATTAGATGGGCCAATCAAACACCCATCAAAAGACTCGTCAACATGATGCATACTAAGTATGGGCAAAGACCTTATAATAATAATATGCATAACACTCACATATTTAAATTGCCATATGAAAGCAAAAGAATTGTTACTTATCTTGTTATTATGAGGTCTTTTGGGTATGGGTATGGTTTCTCCCTATGTTCTCTATTCATGTTTCCACTTGCTAAACAGAAAATATGCAACAACAAGCAAACCTATAATAAAAACCACACATTTTTTAAACGAACTCTGAATGATGAAGCCCTTAACAATCTTTTGTGAGACTATTAACTTACTAGGATATATATAATATATATGTAATATTTACTTTAAAGAAATTATGGCAATTATTTGAATACTATCGTAAATTATCGTATGTACAAAATCGATAAACAACTAACGTAAGTAGTGAAGATAATTCAAATAAAATCGATGAAAGCGAAATACGGAAAGCGCAGAGAACCAAATTTGTATTTAACAAACAAAAAATCATAACTACGCACCGCACAATAAAAAAATAAAATAAAAGTAAAAATAATTTAGGATCGGTCGGCTCAGTGAGTGCTTGGAGTTCTCCAAAGAGTTTTTAAAACTATTTTTCAAGTTATAAACTCTTTCGAGCACTCCGCTCTGAGAAAATGTTCTTAAACAAAAACTGAGGGGAATTTAGCCAATTTATAGAAAGTAGTACTCGACAAAAAACAAAATTTTTAGAAACCAATTAAACGTCTAAGTCAAAATTTATTAACTAAAAACGATATGCTATCCCCACCACCAACCCCGTATGTATGTATCAATACAAAAACTAAACACACAAAAAAAGAAGCATTTTTGCGCTTAATTAAACAGTTTCTTTCAATTCAAAACCTGTTATTATGTATACATTTTTTATTACATTATACTCTAGGTATATATATATACATATATATATATATAGTATCGCATAAGTGTGTGTATATTTGAGTGTGTGTGTATGTACTTTTGGATATGGATTAGCAGCTGTTGACTATAAAGAAAACTTAAATGCTATAGACGCAAAGCAAAAAACACAAAGTCTCGAAGGCATTTAAGGGAAAATTCAATTTACAACCGCCAACTATATATAGTAAATCTCTATAGCCAAAATCGTTCACGTCCTTTGGATTGCATTCACATGATCTCCAGGCTGGAGTCACTATTCTTGGTGACCACCTCGGTCTCCGAAGATCCCGAACCGGAACCAGCGTCTTCCTCGCCCTTCTCGTTGTCGTCCGACTGGCTGTGCCGATGATGGTGATGATGAGGAGAACCTGCCAACTGCCAGGCGGGAATGGATGGCACTGTGATTGGGGCCACCGGCCCGGCAAACTGTTTTCGGTTTAACAGCAGTCCCTTGATGGCATCCAAATCACTTCGGAAATTGCTAAATTCGCGGTTCAGTTGCTGGGCATGATCCCGTTGCTGGCTAGTAATCAATTCCTTAACCGCCGAGATCTCCTTGTTGAGATCATTGGTACGCAACTCCACCTTCTTGTCTATGTCATCCAGGGCTTCGTCTACGGGCTTCTTTTTGGGCTTGCCAAAAAGGTAGGGAGCAATGTATTTCTGCATTTGTATAAATTTTAAATTTTATTTATTTATTTGTAATATTTTATATAATGTGCTAAATTTGGTTTGAAGAGAGCAAATGATCTTTGGACTTGGGTTAATTGATCAACAAAAACTTAAATTTAATAATTAATACTGAATGAAAAAGGAAAGTTACAAGAATCTGAGAGCATTAAAGTAAAATCGCTGTCTTAGAAAGCCATGTTTTACTGTCTTCAGATTTATTAAATAAATGGATGTTTTCATTTGCTCATATCTTCCATAAGCTGATGTTTAAGATCCCACTCACCTTCCAAAACAGATAGACCGCATACACCAATCCGCTGAACAGGGCCGCCGAATGGATTATCTCCCGGATCCGGCCCAAGACGGTCGGCTGTGGTTGCAGCGCCTGTAACTGTGAACCAATGCTGATGACCGTGCTGGGACTGGCATTGGGGTTATTCGGATCTTGGGTAAAGACGCCGGCACGCTCGCAGGCCAACTGGATTTCATGGGCCGTGAGACCTTTGGACCGGAGGAACTGCTGCTTCTGGATAAGTGTCGTGTGGCGTACCTTTGTGTTCTGTAGAAAGCTGACTGCAGTCGTTATCTGCGTGTGTTAAGTCGGATTAGAGATTAGACAGAAAACAACGAGGGGGTTACGGCATTACCAGTGATTCGCGGGGTAGCTGTTCGGCGGCTCCGGCCTCGAAATCCTGATGCAACGAGGTCGCACTGGCCATGATGGTGGTGTCCCCGGTGTCCGTATTATTACTGGACATCTGTATATTAACCCTTAATTCAATCTTGTCAAGCTATCCCACACACGAAAACGGAACGAGCCCCGATTTCAGTCGCAATTCGATCGCCGTCCAAGAGTTGAGCACAAACAAAAGTGTGACCGATCGCGGTGTGTCTACTAAAATACCAGTCATTGGGCCCCTTGAGTGACGTCAGAAATTGCAACTGTTAATGGGTCTAGTAAAATGCCCGCTAATAGTGAATCAAATTTTATTCCGCAACTCTTTTCATTCACTCATAACATCAGATATTGACATTATTTGGAATATAATTGGTCACTTCCACATTACACGCAATAAATACATATTTTAATAGACGAAATAACCTCACTACCGCGTAGCTTGCGTCACCTTTCCATTATTCGTTAAAAGGTACTAACGCGTTCTAAAAGTCCACAACGCCACAGCCGCCCACCTGCAGCTGCCTTTTCTAACTTTTAGTTAATTTTTCCGGGGGACAAAAGAACCTTTTTCAATAGCATAATGGACACCCTAAAGGGAATGCTAAAGGCATACGAGGCTTGGGTAGCCAAGAACCCTGACGTGGTGGGCGACTTTGAAACTACGGCCAAATGGGTGTCATACTTTATAGCAGGTAGGTTTTCAACCATAAATCTAGATGAGTTTGCCTGAGCAAGTTTTCTCCGCTTCCAGGACGCATATCCTCCTCAAATGTGCTGAGCGAACTGGTCTATACACTTTCCAACATGTTGGTCTTCTACAACGATCGGATCATCCAAAGGGCACGCAATGCCGGCGAAAATTCGGTGGTGCGGCTGCAATCGAAACTTTGCTACCGTCTAAAGGTCACTTTGACCACACTCGAGTACAGCGAGGTCTTCATCGAGATATCGGCGCGCCGGCTGTTCGGTCAGACCGGGAAGTGGCTGGTGATAGCACTAATACAGGCCTTCAAGGCGGCCGGTCGTTGGTTTATCTTAAAGCACTCCACCTCGGATATTATAACCTCGCCGCCCATAGCCTCGCTGAATCGTCGGGCTCTGTCTAAGCAGCGCAAGGCGGAGGAAGCGGCGCCGGCCGCTGATACAGTCCTGCAGTCGCAGCACTCCATCACCTTCCAGCTGAAGCGGTCCGGCCGCGTCATTCGCAAAGTGGAAGGCGCACCGCCGTTGCAGTATCGCGACTTTAAGCTCCATGTGGACAACAATGAGGCTGTGAAGACGCAGATACCACGGGAACTGCTGCGCGCCGAGTACCTGTATATATCGAAGCCTCTTATCCACCTGGCCGCCATGGGCCTGTTCGGACAACGTAGCTGGAAGCAGTATGTGGTAGCGTTGTCGGTGGACCTATACAGTATCCATCTGTATCGCCAGCACCGTCACCTTATGTCCAAGCAACAAAAGCTGGAGCTGAGCCGGCGCTGCATCAATATTCTGTACTTCCTGGTCCGTTCGCCGTTCTACGATAGTTTCACCAAGTCGAGGTTGGAACGGATTCTGGACTTTGTTGCAAGAACCGTGCCCATTACGAAAATGGTAGCAGGACCCATTAAGGACTACATTCCGACGTGGCAAAACACTTACTTCTACCTGTGGTCCACCTAGGGACCGCCTAGGGATAGAGCGAAAGTATTTCCCTTAGTCTTAAGTTTTAAAGTTACGGGTGTACAGTGATGGGGTTGGCCTTTGTATCACACGAAATGTATTGCAGAGAATAATCCCTGGACGATTAATTATAAATGAATATAGATTTTTTATGAAATAGATTATAGAAACCGTTAATAATTATGCATGGGATTTTACAGAAATCACTGAGAAATTGGAATGAACTCAAAATTAATTTATTTTGGTAAATAGCATTCAATTTAAAAGCATTTTGAAAGAATTTTCAATTTCTCTGAATTTGTATATATCTGATGTATACAGATATTGGGTGATAAAAAATCTGTTTATTTAGCAGAGCTAAAAATTTTAAAAAATAAAAGGAACATAATATATATATATATATATTTTTAAATTACAATTATTTAAATCAAAATTCTTTACACAACATTACACAACTCATTCCCAAATTATATTACACTTGCGCCTGCAGTTGTTTAAATAGTATCCCATAAAGGCACAATATAAGAAAAACACACTGATAGGCTTAAATAGTTTTGTTGTATGGCTTTTTAAATGATATTTGGAACAATATTTTTACACATACAATTAAACGAAATTTGAACTTACATCGCTAATCTATACATAACAATTAATCGTAATCGTAAGCTTAATTGGCTAAAAACACATGATCTTGATCCGCTGAATCAGAACTTTAGACTGAAGCCCGGTCCCATAGCCAATTGGCGTTGGGTTAGGCCAGCATTAAGTACGAATCCCGTACTGGCCGACGATCCACCACCACCGGCTCCGTGGCTCTTCTTGTTCCCGGTAATAATGCCGGATGAGAGCTTGTTACCCGTACCCACTGCGACGGGTTCGTCCCTGCCCAATTGCTTGAACTGCGAGCCACCGGACGGTGGTTTGGGTGACGATGCCTGCGCCTTGCGTGCACCCAACTCGCTCTTTGCTGGCCAGGTGGGGAACATGGAGGGATGGATGGGCAGAGGCAGCTCCTGGAAGTACTCATGCTTGTGGGCCGCATCGGCCGTCAGTCTTTGTTTTGGATCGTAAGTCAGCAGGCCCTGCAGCAGTGACAGCCCCAACTCGGACGTCTTCTCCTGAAAGTGCTTGCGCAGCTGCGATACGGGATATTCAGTGAACTGTGAGTTCTGCGACATCATATTCTTCACGGCGGGCAGCTCTGTATATCCGGGCCAGATCTTCTCATTGGGTGTGCCAAGTTCCTGGAAATGGATAAAGAAAAATCGAATTAATATTGTTTTTTCAAGATAAAAGAAAAAAAAAGCTTGAAAGAATAGTGTTCCTTATAGCTAAATGAAAATTTGTATGTGAATACTCTTACCTTGAATATTCTGTTCAGTTCATCAATCTCCGACTTTCCCGGGAACAGCGGCAGCATCTGCAGAAATTCGGCAAAAATGCAGCCCACCGACCAAACGTCAATGGGCGTGGAGTAGACCGGCGAACAAAGAAGCAGTTCAGGAGCGCGATACCAAAGTGTGACCACCAGCGATGTGTACTTCTTGATCGGCGAGCCGTATTCTCGTGCCAGGCCAAAGTCACCCACCTTCAGGATGCCCTTGTGGGAGAGCAGGAGATTGGAGGTCTTCAGGTCACGATGCAATATCCAGTTGTCGTGGAGATGAGCCACTGCCAGCAGGAGTTGCTGGGTCAGGCACTTCACCTCGCCTGGAAAGAAGCTTTGCTTGCGGTTTTTCATTGTCTCCATTAGCGACTTGAGGTCGTGTTCTACATAATCCATCACAATGAAGATTTTGTCCATGTTGGAGCCGACCACGATCTCGCGCACAGTAACAATATTCTGATGCTGACCCTTGAGCAGGGTGTTGATCTCCCTGAGCGACGTGATGGGAAAGCCTTCCTTCTCTTTTTCCATCTTCAGGCGCTTGAGAGCCACAATCTCGTTGGTTCGCTTATCCTTGGCGCGATAGACAACGCCGTAGGTGCCCTCCTCAATGCGATTCAGACACTGGAATTCCTCTACAGAGCGACAGCCCTGTACGCCGGGATAATAGTTGGGCAGCGGCACACCCTTGTCATCGCAAGGCGGCTGCTCCTCAAGAAGCACCTTCTGTGGTTTGTCCTTGAGTTTATCCTCCGGCTTCTCCTCCAACTGCTGTTGAACCATTCCACGCTCCTCGCTTCGTGTGCTACTGCTGGGTGAAGCATCGCCGTCTCGTTGATCCTCGTCTTCATCCTCAGGGCTGCTCCGACTGCGGGAACGAGATCTGGAGCGACTACTGCGACTGGAGTGAGAGCTGCTGCGTTTGGAGCTGGCGGATCTCGAACGCTGGCGCAGTTTGGGTGACTTGTAAAGCTCTCCAACGCTGAGCGGGCTGTCGGGCAGAGGCAGGTCATCGTCGTCGTCGTCGTTCTCGTCCTGCGGCTTGGATTTTCGCTTGCTCTTTTTCTTGCTGGCATAGCTGTCATCACTTCCCGATTCGCTGGCACTCTCTGCACTCTCATCATCCCCGTTAGAGTCGCTCTCCTCGCTTTCATCCTCCTCATCGTCATCTTCGTCTGGTATAACTTCAACCTCCTCCTCCTCTCGCCGTTTCTTGTGCTTAAGTTCCCGCTCATAGCTCTCCTCCGTCTTGGACTTTCGTTTGACAATGTTTAAGCCAGCTGTTACGCTGGCAGCCACTGTTGTCGGACTTAGTGCATCACTGTGGTCGTTCCGTTCACGAAGCAGTTCCCGGCGCGCTTCCAACTCCTCACGTGCGGTCTGCTTCCGCTGTCGGCTCTCACGCTCGGCTGCCAGAAGTTTTTCCCTGCGGGCCAACAACTCTGGATCCTCGTGCGTCTTTCTCCGGCTCGTCTCCACATCCTCGCGCCACTTGCTACGATGCGATTTGTGCTGGTGTTGATGTTGCTCCTGTTCAGGACTGTCCAGCAGCTCTATTACGGGCTCGCGTCGGCTCTGCTTATGTCTGCTTCGTTCGCTCCGTTCCCGCTGCTCCTTTCGACCGCTTTCCGCTCTCCGCTCACTCCTCTCGCCACGATGCTCGTAGTTCTCTTCCGTCTCGTAGTCCTTAACAAAGTTATGCCGCTTCTTTAGAAGCCTGGATCGTAGGTCCTGCTCCAAGCTCTCAGCATCCTTGCTCTCTGTGTATTTACCGCCTCGTCGCTGCGGCGGCGGCTCTTCCATGGGATAATCGCCGTGCCGATTGCTTGAGTGATAGCCAGACGGATAGGAATGATAGTCACCTCCTCCTCGGGCAGCCCCTCTGGCTCCTCCACTTAAATGCTGGTGATGATGCTGATGGTGGTGGACAGCGTAGTGACCGGTGGGAGCAGGCGGCAGCGGTTGCTGCTGCTGCGGCGGTGCCTGCTGGTAATGATAGCTATGTCCCAAATGGTGTTTCGCATAAGCAACGGCCCTATCGCGGTGGTGGTGCTGATGGTAGTGATCCTCCCGGCTCCGATAATCGTACCGATGGTCACCTGGACCGTCGCCTGCCCCCATCAAGTCGTCGCGCTCCTTGTGACGTCGCCGATCGCGGGAATGTTTCTTTTTCTCACGCCTAGACCCGGATCCGGAGTCCCGACTCGCCTGCGGAGGCTGTATATACAGTGCGTCGGCGTCCGTCTCGTGTTCTTCATCTTCGCCAGCGCTAAAATTAAGAGAGAAAGTCGAAAATTATGGTGTCATGCTTGAAGAGTGGTTTAGTCCCATCTGCCGATGATTCTGGACCGATGCCTGACGATAGTGACCCGTGACCCTCGACCCAGTTGACCAGGCGCTGCTATGACCATGTTTCGTGTAGCTTGCTTGTTGCTTCAGTCGTCGGTTTTGTTGCGGATTACATTTTACACTTGCCCTTGAGTGCCTCAAAGACTCGAGTCCCCGCTTGCATTAGCTCTGGAATTCTTTCGAGATTAGAGACAGAATCTATGGTGCAGTATATAAGCGGATTATGGTTTAGTTCAGTTCAATTGAAGCAATCGGTTTCGAATCTGCTCTGGGATATGTTTTTTTTTTGGACCCTAGAGCAGCAACGACTACGGTTAGATGGGTCGATTATTAACAAATTTAATTTATATTTATTTAAAGACAAGGCCATTCTAAGAAACAATACGCCAGGATTCGGCTTTAAAACTTTCATTATATTGGGAGTCAAGAAACTTTTTCTAACATTTTAAATTGGTTAAAATTATAATAAATTCATTTTGAAGTTTAATAGAGGATTGTGTTATTATGAATCGGTAACTAAGACTGATATTAGTTCAATTACAGAAGCACCGCGAAAAAGATCAATAGTCAATTAAAGAGATAACTTCCAAGATGGGGCTTGGGAAGATGTGTGGTGCGGCAAAAGAAAAGGAATACGCTTCCCCCCTGCTTACTTACCCAAATAGTACAGAGATGCTGTTAGTTCCATTTCACATTTTGAAAAGGCAGTATTGTTATTCATAAAAGACATACAGTTCCTGAGGGAAAACATCTTAGAATGGCCATGTTTCGTAAATACAATTTAAATGAAAAATCGACCCACCTTGTTGTTGAGTGCAATCAAATGGTGTGTACTTACCTGATCATGGATCGATCCTGCGGCTAATTGAGAAACTATTCCGTGGAGCTTAGCTTGGAGCTCTCTGTGAGACACCCAAGGGCTGTAAAATGCAAACACTTACACGACTCGACTGACTGACTGCGCAACCTGCTGGGAATGGGAGTTATCTTTTCTTTTTTTGAGAGACAGATAGAGAGACACGAAAGACATTGAGACAGGACTTGGAAAGAGGCATTAGCATAGATAGTATACAGTATTGTGTGTGGTTTGAATCAATTGAATTACAGATTTACAATTTACCGCCAGCAGCACATGAGTGTGAGAAGATCGATCTCGGATCTCAATTCTCTCGACTCTCGATTATATCTCGGGTGTGTTCGGTTCTCGGAACACACTTAATTAGCCAGCGGGTCAGAAGCGGGATTTGCGTGCGTGGGTTGGCTCTTGAGAAGAAGATTCGGTCCCATCTGCCGCCTTGTCTGGACACTGCTTGGAGGGCGCAGATATAAAACTCGAATATTGCATACTTTGCTTGCACTTTTATATTCTTTTGACTTCGATTTCACGTTTATGTTTTTGATTTTTTTTTGTTTTTGTTTTTATAATAGCTTTGTTGGTTGTTTTTTATTTTTATTATGATTATTATTAGGTATTGTTGTTGGCCATCGCGCGCCTCGGTCATGGGACAAGTACACACTTTTTGGCCTATTTGCAACGAAAAAATTCAAGTCAATTAAATGGTACAAGAAATTTAATAATTTTTAAATCGTCAAAAATTTGTATATTTTGTTTTTGGTTTCGATATAGATATTTTTTTTTGTTATTATTGACAAGCGCGAAAGGGATGTTTGGGGAGATATTTGGTTTTTCGGGTGGAATGGGATCGTATCGTATCGAGATTATAAGAATTAGCATGTACAATTCGTTAACAGATAAAGATGGTGGGGAAGAACATTATCAATATAATGCATACACACATAATTCGTTTCATCAAAATAATAGTATACCCTTGACTGTTTAGAGTAGATTTTCTTGCTTTAATTGGTTCCCAGACATTTGTCGAATCGATTAACTTAAAAAAAAAGTTTTATTAGTCTTAACACGACAAATTAAAATATCCTTGGATTTATGTTTTAAAATTTGGTTTAAATATGAGTGTAATACTGCTGCTTTAATTTAAGCTTTCTCCTTTTAAAGAAACCTTCAACAACATCCTTGAGCAACAGGTTACTTGAAGTTAGAGCTAAGAATCTGAAAACTTGTATATAATTATTTTAAATCGATATTCAAGGTTAGTTAATTTAAGTTATTAACAAAAAGTTCTTTTTAATCCCTCAAACTATTATTTTGACGAAAGCAGTATGCATTTGACGAGAGATGCCAACAAACAGAATCGCCAAACAATCTAGCTAGATTTTTGGATGGTATCCGCCGCGCTGCCAGCTCTCGTCTGTATATGTAAGCCTCTTTGTGTGTATGCAGCAACAATTTTCCATGAATCGCATATTGAGAATCAAAGTCTCGAGTATTCCCCAGAACCCCCCGACCAATACACACCTGTGATAATGTCCGTCATTGGGGCTCCGGAGCTGGCCGTCCTCGCTGCCAGACGAATTGACCATCATGGAGCGTATATTATGCCAATTAAAGTGCCAATTTCACGGGTGCCTCTTGCGCTGATTCACGTAATTTTCAGCGGATATAAGCGGCGCTCTCCTAGCTGCCGTTGGGTTCAATCGTTTGGCAGGTGGTCAATCCGCATCTATTTAGATTTAGCTTGGTTTTTCGGTGGTATCACGTATATCCGTTTCAGGAAAAGTCCTCTTGTCTGCGATTTGTGGTGAAAATGTGAAAAGAACTCTGCGATTGACAGCGCACGCAAAAGGAAAATGGCGTCGCATTGGCTTGGGGATGCCAACTTGTCCGGACAAATTCAACAGCTGATGCCGCAGCTGTTGCGATGTCGCACATTCCTAACGTCTCACGCACGAAAGTGACTTATTTGAGCGATTTTCTTGTAGCTAAAAGATAGATAAAAATGTAATCGCACATTTAAAGATTATTTCCAGTTCAATATTACGGGAAAGTCAGAGCTCTCACTGATATATACAAATATTCGATTTCGTACCGATATAAATCTTTCGTGAGGCTAGATACGGGTCACGTAACGTGCGCATCTCTAGGCAGGTCAAAACACATTTACGGTTTGCAATTTTAAACATGTTGCGGCGACTCTCCATTGGATTATCCTTATGGGGGCGATGCGGCAGCCGTCTGGCCTCCACGCTACCCACAAACCAAGGCCAGCATGGCGAGGAAGAGGTCAGTGCCACAGTTAAGCGGATTCGCGCGGAACTGGACGCCGACAAGCAGAAACTGAAGTGGAGGACTCCGATCGGTGACCGGCCTGAGGATTGGAACAGCAAGCTGAAACTGTTCTCCGACTCCGAGCAGACCTCCGATTTCATAGTGATGATGCAGCGGCCCATAGACCTCAGTCCCAGGAGCATGCGTCAATGGTGGGACCATCGGCAGGAACGGATCGAGCGACACATGCAACAGTTCATCCCGGAGAGGCACAAGATTCTGGGTGCCGAGTTGGCAGCCGCACATTTTATTCTATATCGTGGCGGTGCAGCCAAGTTCCTCAACGATCCCCGTTGGCACAGGGCCTCAGAAGATGGTGAATTCAACCTGCCCAATAAGTTCGATCCCGGCTATAAAGTAGAGGCCTTGCGGTGTGACAACATGCTCCTGTATTACGAGGGATTAGAGAACCTACGGTGTCTAGATTCTCTTAAGTTCCTATCCCTGCACAATGTGAAAACCTTCGACGACTGGTGTCTGGATAGGATCTCTGGCGGCGGCTTGTCACATCTAGAAGTGTTGGACCTCTCGGGGACCGACATCACCACAAATGGGCTGGCCTGCCTGTATCGTCTGCCCAGCTTGAAATTGTTAATTCTAAATGATCCCAAGGAAACGTTGGAACTGGAATTGGCCACGGCCATGTTGGAGGAGGCCATCCCCGCCCTGAAAGTGGTGGGAGCTGATGTTATACACAGCCAAAGCTAAAATTTATAAAGTGCAAGTGTATAACATAAAACTGTTTTACTATAAAAACGTATTTATTGTTACAGAAATTTTAAACTTCAAATTACCAATGGAGAAAATATATCAGCTCTGCGAAGGTTTTCCCTTCATATAGTTGGCTTTAATAGCTTCGCGCTCCTCGACCGGCGGCAAGTAAGGAACAATTCCCTTAGCTCTGCGTTCGCTTCTCACTTTATTCTATTGGAAAATGAGATTTTAGTTAACAATCCATGTACTTTAATTGAAGGACTCACCCAGAACTCCTTGCAGTTGTTGTAATTGGCGAAATAAACCTCGCACTTTTCGTGATCAAAGTTGTTTTTGTTGAGGCATTTGAACGAAAGCTCTTGTTCCTGTCAATAATAAACTATTAGCAATCAATTGCCTTAGTGTTTTTTAAGCAGACCTTAAGGCAGGGATTATCTCGTTCGGCATTTTGATTGCGAGGCATTTGTATTTATGAAATTACTTAAATAAAACTTATGTAAAAATTCATTTGTTTTCGTTTTGTGAAATGGAACTGCCAACTCGGTAAACAGCTTTTGCCAGGGCTGCCACCAGTTGAAACTATATGGCTCCAATCAGCTGTTTATGGCAGCGTGCAAGAAAAAAAAAGTGAAATGAGTTCTTTGCTCTTTGAAATTAAATTAAAACGCGAAAATAAAGTGTATTATGAAAATGTATAATATAATCAATAGGTTTATTAATTATTAATGTGTATGTCTTTCGCAGGACATGCTGTTGGGTTGCGTGCAGTTTCAGTGCTCGCAGGAGACAAAACACGAGGGAATCATGCTTTATCTGGAAGGAATAGTTAATCTTCAGCTGAGCAGCAAGACTGTGGGACTCTTCGACGCTTTTTACAATTCGGTAAAGCCCATTAATCTACTGCAGAACAGTTTAGAGCTATCTGCCCCTGGGAAGCTGAGCGCCGGTCGTTCGGAATTCCACTTCGAGCTTCCATTGGTTTGCAAAAAGGAACCAAAGATGCTGTACGAAACCTATCACGGGGTCTTCATCAATGTCAACTATCAGTTAAACTGCACCCTGAAACGGAATTTCCTGGGCAAGTCCATGACCAGAATCCAACAGTTTTGCGTACAATATAAGCCGGTGGCCCTTGGCGAGGACTCCTTAAAGTCGGTGCCCTTTAGTCTGAGTCCAGATTCGTTGCAAAAGAATGCCACCGCCAAGGAGAGACTATCTATGCCGCGGTTCCTTGTCACAGGCCGACTGGATCGAAGTGAATTCTGTGTAACAACGCCAATCACCGGCAGCATCACGGTCCAGCATACGGAGGCGGCAATTAAGTCCATTGAAATGCAATTGGTTCGCGTGGAAACGTGCGGTTGCGATGAGGGCTACTCTAAGGATGCTACCGAAATCCAGACAATACAAATAGCAGATGGCAATGTACTGCCCAAGCTGGAGTTGCCCATCTATATGATTCTGCCCAGATTGTTTACCTGCCCCACGCTGCTCACCAAGAACTTTAAGATCGGTAAGGCGTATTTTCTAATATAATATAATCTAATAATAATTAATAATCCCACTTCATAAATCCTTAATTTTTGTATTTTCAATATAGAGATAAATGAGCCCCTTATAACTATTTTTTTTTAAATATATACATATATATGTACTATATTATTCGTTTACTCATCTTTATTAATTTATTATTTGTTTCAGAATTTGAACTAAATCTAGTGGTTATCTTCAAGGAGGACTATACGGTGAGTGAGAACTTCAAAATAGTCTTGAAACGTTCAGTGGGTCCGTTTTCTACTAAAATTAATACAGCAGGCCGCTAAAGTATATTCCAATCAAAGTTGGCAGCTATTTTTTTACAT
Organism: Drosophila bunnanda; assembly: GCA_035046265.1. NCBI lineage: Eukaryota > Metazoa > Arthropoda > Insecta > Diptera > Drosophilidae > Drosophila > Drosophila bunnanda. The sequence continues at coordinate 16,672,928 of JAWNOB010000075.1, forward strand.
ATTAATATTAATAATGAGAAATCTCAGAACCTATGAAAATAGGCAACTTAACGTACTATTTAAACTTAAAATAAAAACGTATAACTAAAGTCTGTAAAATACAATAAAATATACAAAAATTTAAAAGTCTTTGTTTTAAAATTTATAAAAATAATATTTTGGTAAAGGGGTTTTTATATATTCCCATTATACACATTTTTCTTTCTTTCTAAATTCTTTAAATTAATAAAAGTCAATTTTTCAACTTTCATATTAATTTATTTCATCATATTAAATCATATTAATCACATTAACATCATTTTCATTTTGAAATTCTATTAAATTTGAGTTTAATTTTCTAAACACATACTTCTTCATCTCGTCATTGTGTGAAAACAGCGCAGCTCTTATTGGATATAAAAACGTAAGGTTTATCGTGGGCTCGATAATGTTATTATAGGACTCAGAAGCTAGTGGTATATATTATATTAATAAATATTAATTTAATATATTTATATATATTAGCTATACCTATCTTATATTTTGAAGGCTACCATAAATCATTTCGCAATTGAAAACTCCCGTCAACGCCATTATTCTCGTTCTTATTCCGATACACACTAGTTATATTCCGTGTTTAATTCTAATCGAGTAATATTTAGGGTCTAGCAGGTTTATGTTGCGTGAAGCGTTTGATAAGTGTCGTAAAATGAAATTGCCCTTGTAATTTAATGCGTGCGTTGCAAAAGTTGTTCGAAATTTCTGTGGCTCTGTGGTTGTGGACTGTAAGTGGACAACGGTACATTTTTGGGCGAATGGGAAACCGTCACACACACACACACACACACAGGATTGGGTACCACACAAGTGTGTGGCTGGAAAATTGCAAAATCCCATGTGATATTTCAGAAAGAGAGAGGGAATTTGGATTAGTTCAAGAATTTTGGGGATGAAGTTGAATTTTTGTTTAAAAGCAGTGAAATTATTCCTTTATGATGTGTTATTACGCTGTAAATATATTGATAAATTATAGTATTTATTGCTCAAAGTGTAAACAGTGTAATTGTAATTTTTGTATTTTGCCAAAAGCAAGTACAAATTATTAATTTACTCTCATTTTAATGTTTTGCCCCTCGGCAAATTTTGGTAGGCATATGCATAGGCTGTAATTAAAATTGTTTTCATGAAATTAAATACGTATCAAATATGCATTTGGTTGCCAGATAGGGATTTGATTGATTTTGTATTGAATTACTTGACAGTTTTTTAATTAATTGCTCCAAGGAGGAGTGCTGAAGAGACAGATGTATCGATTACAATCCACCCGCGTCATTATTTCCTTTGTTTACCTGTGATTTGCTTTCAATCAGAGACCGTGTGTGTGATTGATGTGATAAAAAATGTGAGGGAGATAGGGAGTGAAGAAAATTGATTTCCTTTGCTAACTTGGTATTTGTGCGCTTTATTTTGGCCACTTCATACACCTGTTTTGCCGTGTCCTGCTCCTTCACCGTTATTATCTTTCAATTTGCCACACAGCTGGCTAAACAAAAATGGAATAAAAAAGAGGAAAGCTTCCCTTCCACTATCTTTTTTTCTTCCTTTTGCTTGCTTTTTAATTCGATCTTCATTTTCTATAGAACACTTGAAGAAAAACGGGGAGAATTATTATACAGTACTCCATTATACTTTATTGTTTCGCTTTACCTGCTCTGAGAACTACTCTTTATCTATTATAAGACTAGTTTTTAAAGAGTTTCCCTTTGATTTTTCCGATTGTATGTATTTAATGTGGATTTCTAGGTGTATGCACACACACAATGCTATTTAGCGTTTACCTTTAGCCAGCGGAATTTACTGTGTTATTCTTAGCATACTTTACAGCTGCCGGGCGCTCCTGTTGCGCTCCCTCCTTCTTCGCGCGTTCCCTCTTCTTATTTATTTTCCTGTTTTCATTTTCCACTTTTCTTTGTTTTTTTCGTTGTCCTGGAATCCGTGTGACCGGTAAGTGCATATCAATTTCCTGCTCCTCCCTTGCATTGCATGGCCATTTTTTTTAAATCTTTAATAAGCTGATGCTGCTTTTCTTGGTGATGTTGCTGTGCTGTCGTGCACATATACACGCATATATTGCATTGCTTTTTATGTGTTTGTTCGCATACAAAAGTATACAGAAAAGTACAGTGGTAACTCATTTAAATATTTAAAGAAAAAGATTTTCTTTTGTTTATTCAAAGAGGTTTTAAATATTTTTGTTAGCAATTTATGACGTTTTATTATCAGTTTTTGATTTTATAAACAGTTTTGACAGGTTGATCAGACTTATACTGTTTATAGTTTTAAAAATAAATATATTTTGTAGTTTAATTCTAAACTTTAAATATAAATTGAGCTTAATATTTAAAGAGCTCTATTTATTTATTATTAATTAGCAAGTTTTCTTTTTATAGAGCTAGGACTTTATTTTAAACCTTTAAGGACTTGTTTATTGCTTTCATTAAGCATAAATTCTTTAATCCTTACTTGTCGGTATATTTTAATGAAAATGTTATCGAGTCCACATGCCCAACGGGGCGAATACGTTATCTTTTGTTGTGTGCTTACTTTTTGTTTAATTCATGAATAATAGTTACTGGCCTAATTGGTTGGATTTAATATCGCTTGAAGCAGAAAGCTATTAATTGTTTGTTAAGCTAGAGATCATAAGGATATTGTTTCAGTTTGGCAAACACCACGTTAACCACTGTACAGGCCTATATAAATTACTTAGCATGAAATTCCCTTGCTTCTTTTACGTTTTCGGGCCGTCTTTATTGGTGACGGGGGTTTGGGGCGACAATTCGGCCAGCTCCTTTACATCCGATATACAAATATATATATCCCACTCGACGACGACCAGGAGGCAAGTTTCAAGTTCACTAAATTATGTACATATACGTACTTGTGTGTCTGAACAAACACATATATTTACTCGACTCGACTTGACGTCCCGAACTTTTTACCATAAAGAACGTCGCACAGACACCCACCGCCATATTCACTTGAATGTATTTATTTAAGTCAAATAAAAAGCGAGAAGGCGCGGGGGAAGGAGGAGAGGCAAGTGGCTGGGAAAATGGGAAAATGTGGGCCTGTTGAATCTTGTGATATATATATATATATATACAAATGTATGTTGCCAGGCATAAAAACATACATATCTACACTTTGAGAGGATTCTTTTTAAGCGGCGGCAGGGAAAATCAATGAAGCAAAAATAGTTTATGAATGTGGGTATAATATAATGTCTGGCATTACAATAATATTCTTCCAATCGATTTGGTTTCTTTTGGAGCATAGGAAAATGTCCATTGTATATTTTCTTAGCCAATTTTCTCAGGCGGCTTATTCCCTTCGAAAGTTTTTATTTCAATTGAATGCAGTTGGAGTTTATTAAAGATATACTGTGACTTGTTTTATTGTTTTCTTAGGGGATATTCCGATCCGATTCCAAATATAATATTTTTATACTATTCAACTTTCCAATAGTTGTGTGTTTATTAGTCATAGTTTACTGTTAATAAATAAATTAAAATCTCTTGATTTATTTAAGTTGGTTGCCTATAGTATTCCCTGCATTAAGAATTTTCAATTCTAGTTGGTTCAGTAAAAATTTATATTTACAATAAATTTTCTTAGAATTGCCTGAAAGCAAAATCTCATCCTCTTTTCTTGTCTTTTTCTCGATTTTTCTTATGAAACTTTCACTTGCAAATAGTGCCTGTTCTTGCTAAACAGCTTTAGATTTTAGACCCTCCCACACAATTCCTTGAATTTTTACAGTGCACGAGGAACTGTTGCTTTCTCCCCCCTCCATGCCTCGGCCACCGCATTTTCCATTTCCCTTTGCCTTCTTTTGAAACTTATGTGTGGAGGAGGCTTCAAAGCACCGAGAAACCAGGAAAAGGGGCCATGAGAACATGCGGCGGAGCTAAGTCCGCCTCATCTGGGTGGGGGAAAGCATCCGAAACCGTACGAATCCAACTGAAACCACCAACCCACCGAACCACAAGGCAGATGCCTTCAATTTGGCAGTTTGCTGTGTCGCCAAATGTAGCACTAAGGAAACTTTTCCCCCAAGCCTATATATTTTTTGTCTCTTCTTTACCCAAAAGACATTTTACACTCGATGCACAGAGGAAAAGTCAAAGTAGTTGTAATTCTAATGATACAATTATCATTAGAATTACAACTACTTTGACTTTTCCAAAGTTCAGGGAATTGGCATAAAGGGATATTTAAACAATAAAGGGAAGGGATGAATTGAATGAGGAAAATATTAAACTCTATTATTTAAAAAGCTTAATAAAATAGATAGACCCTTTGAAGAAAAAGGAAATTTTTAGAGTAACAATAAAGAAGATAGTTATCCCTTTTTCCTACCAGTTTCCAAGAGCTGGCTTTACTAAGCTTATAAATGCAGTAAGTTGGAATTTTAAAAGCATTTAAGTTCCTTTAAATTTGTTGGCTTTAAAATAAAATTGTCTTAACAAATGAACTGATGCCTGAATATTATTGATATCGTTTTTTTCTGTGTGCCAAAAAATGAGTGTAAAATGAATTGAGGGCGTCGCCTTGGGGGCCTTGGTATTTTCGTATTCGCATTGGTATTGCCATTGGCTACAACTTTCTGCCATAAGTAAACCCACTGTCGTCGACAGGCGCAAACTTTTAACGCCAACTGTTGCCAGAAAAACATTTCTGACTTGTGTACGCATTTTCGATTGCGATTACACTGCCTATTGTCCCGATGCCTGGCAAAATTTCAATGCCAGCATCTGGAATTTAAAGATGAGACCGAGATGGGGTTTTATTTTGGGGTTTGTTCGTTCTTTTTTTTTCTTTGTTTTGGGAGGGATTGGGGAGGAAAGTGTCGTCGTCACGTCATGTAATTGATTTAAAATTAGCACATCGCTTTGAAAATTTAAACTGTTTACATGTGCCTGGGGACAGCTGCTTCCAAAATGTTACAGCTTTTGCGAGCTCTGCAATCCGCTACACTTGACAAAAGTAAATGTATCATTTTCTTTATACTTTTTTAACAAAATATATTTTAAAAATATATTTCCTAACGTAGCTTAACCTTGAATTTTATACAACAAATAATTGTAAATTCATATAACCAAAGTTAACTAGTGCCCTGTATAAATTTTAACATTTTAAGTAGTAAATTTTTTTTAAGCTTGTGCTTTTGTTTTGTTATGTATGTAATATATAATTATTATTAGAATCGTATTGATTTATATTGTGGTTGAATCTATAAGAAGGATGTACATACATCTATCAAAACAGATTTGTGGTAAAGTTTTATATATACAAATTTGAAATATTTAAAAATTACGGAAAATTACGTTAATCCATCGACAATATTAAACAAATATTCCGAAATGTATGGGTAATATTTAAAAAAAAAATTTGAAATATTTAAAAATTACGGAAAATTACGTTAATCCATCGACAATATTAAACAAATATTCCGAAATGTATGGGTAATATTTTAACAACTAATTATTAGTTTTCAAAATGCTTTTAAGACATTTGGAAAACTAATTTTTGTAATATTCATGGCTTATGACTATGATTTAGATGTATTTTGGCAAAGTTCGTTATATCGAACTGTATACCAATTCATCGCTCATATATCGCGTTCTTTAGATATCGATTTATATATCGACTCTCGTAAAATATCGATTTATTATTGATATATTTGTACTTTTTGCTTTCTTTAAAAGAACCCCTAATTCTTCAGCGTGTGCCAAAACCCGCCACCTCTGTCCTTCAGCCTCTCCTCCGGCTGGCCCTCTTTTGGCGCCTGTATAAATGGGTGTTTGCCCCTGTATATATATGCATGGGTGTGTGTGTATGTTTATGCATGTTTAATGAACATGAATCCACCAGCCACCGGGCCAGAGCCCTGTAATCGCATTTCAATATGCTGCACCGCCGGTGTAAACTTAACTAAAAAAAACACGAAGTGGGTTGAGCGGAGTACTACTCACAGGAAAAAAGGGGAAAAACCGAGGAATGTAAAAAAAAAATATATATAGGGAAAGAAAGAAAAAACTCAAAGCCGGAGACCGTGTCTTCCTTCCACCTCCAGTTGCAAACGGCAATTTAGTTTGCAGGGCAAACTTTTCATAGCCGCTCTGACCCGTAAACGAGGTCAGTGCAAAAAACATTTTGAAAAATTCATATGCAAACGTATTTTCAGCTGCACCCGGCACGGGCAACTGGCAACACACAGGTGCCAATGGCAGCACCACTAGAACTGGAACCTGTATCTGGATCCATACCGGGTCCAAGTGCAGCGGCCAGGACCAGTAACCAACTCCTTCTGGCAGGACTCTCCTCTCTTGCGCTTGGGAAAAGGGGAAAAAACTTTTTAATGGCCGGCACACACCCACATCCACACACACACACACAAACTTAATGGGACTCCTGCAGTCCAGTGTAATTCCGAGTCGCCCATGGGGCTCAAAGTCTTTCGCAGTTTTGGTGTAAAGTGAAACGTTTTGCTTTTTATTAGTTGATAAACATAAAATATAATGAAAAAGAACTTGCTTTTTACACTAAATTAAATGTGAATCAACATCTCTTTGGGGCAAAAACAAAAATAAACTTTAGTTGCCGTGTGTCTGTAACTGTGTGTGTGTGTGTGTGGGAGAGAGAGCTGGGGGAAAAGGTTACAAATTAATTAATTTTCCCACATTTCTGGTGAAACTCTGGGTCAGCGATTGAAACCAGATATCATAATGGAATTTGATCCCTCATGATGTTTCATTTAAATGTAATTTCCATTACTTTTTTGCCCGTGGCTGGCTGTGCATTAGCTGTGTTAATATCTACTTGCAATTGGGGAATACGAATTAATTGAAAAAAAGAGCTTGTTATTTATTATAGTGAGGAACTACATTTATGGTATTTTGTTTATTTATTTTACAAGCCCTTAAGGCTTTTCCTGTAAAGTGTATTCGTATTAATGCTTCTTTGTAATTTTTTTTATTTATTTAATTATTAACCTATAAAATAAGGACATGTTTATACATGTTTGAGCAACAATTTTAACATCTCCAGTGCTTACAATTTCCTGTTAAGCCACCACCAATGCTGCCCATTTTCGGCAGATGGTAATCGGCGAGTAATCAACTCGACTTCTAGCATTTCCACTTTTTAATCACTATGCCCCGGCTAATTGCTTGCCCAAAAAAATAAAAAAAAACAAAAGCTAAAAGCGGAAACTCTTCAGTTTAACACAAAGTGAAACATTTTCCGCCTCTCCGCTTTAGGGAATAAGACTAAACACGAGCCACGGATGTAATTGTTGGACGAGGTCTGTAACCTACGGGCTCTATGAGTAATTAGGGTCGGGGATTAGGACAGTCGCCTTCGCTTCAATAAATTTTGGCCGCTGGCCGCCCAAAGGCGAACCGAACCCGGGCTCCGGGCGGCGGTTATTTAAGGCTCAGCCCGGGTCACAAGGTGTTCCGCCATAAAAGGGCCTAAAAAAGTGGGAGTACGGAGTATGGTTACACCTAAAACAACTGTATAGCTTTACAGAAACGTAATAAAAGCAAGCAAAAGCATCAGATATAGTTATTTCTTAATTATTCACTTACTCACTTCAGGTATCTTAAGTTTCCAAATTGCATATTAAATATTACAAAGTTCTGATCTCGCAATTAAATCTCTGGATTAACGAAAGCTGTAGGCTTATTTTTTAAAGTGGAAGAGCTTGGGAAGTGCCTTCCAACATTATGCCATCTCGCGTCCGCTGACGGTGATGTATGTACGTGTTTCTGCTTTGCTTCCGTGATAATTTTCAAACTTTTTGCACCAATTATGTGCACGGCAGCGCGATATTCTCTTAGCCATCTTTGCCAGCCTGTGTATATGGCTATGCGCTGTGTGTGTTAGTGTGACTGCGGGTGTGGGTGTGGGTGTTGGCCTTTTTGTGCCTGTAGTTTATGCTCATTACGTGAGTGCTGAGCGCAGCAGACTCACAAATTGTTGTACAAGAAATTGCCGCCGTTGGCGTTACACGAAGGTACACGCACACAAACACAAGGAGGCCGAAGTACACGTATATAACCCCTGGTATATATAGCTATATATAGATTCCTTGCCTGGATGCAAAATCCTCGAATTTAATTTTCAGGTAAACTCCATGGCAATCAAACGGAAACGTGTCCATGGGGCGTATGCGCGTTATATAGTTGACCAATTTGCTACAGGCAAGAGGAAGCCTCTTACCCGCACACTTAAACTATAAGCGATTGAAGGCCCTTATTTAAATACACACTTAAAGTAGCTAGCGGCGAGAGAGAAAGAGCATTAAATGCTTGGCCATATTTAATTAAATTCGGGTTAAGAGGAAATCCTGCTCACGGGGCGTATGCGCGATATTTAATTGACCACTTTGTAGAGGCGAACCCTTCGTTTTTTTGAGTGAAATAGGTTTATGTGGCAAGCTATATATTATTTCCTAATTAAATACGTTTCTTAATGAAGTTTTTTATTCAGTAAGTAATAAATATTGATGGAGCAGTTGTGCTACCTTACAAAATATCTACATATCCATTAAACTTGTGTTCCTTTACTTTAGTTTTAAATAGTTCAGGGCATTATTCCATTATCCTCGCACGTCAAATTAATCTTAATTAAAACTTGCAACTATTTACCACAAGTAAGCAACTTTAATTAAATTTAATCATTTTAAGAGATATCCCTTTAGGTGTGTGGTTCTTATTTAGGTGACAAAATCCCCACCCAATCTTAGGTAACTTTCTCTGCTCGTTCGAAAGCCCGAAGGAAACAATTAAATTGGCAACAGTTTATTAAAGTCGCATAATTCTGGCTATCAAAAGGAAACGTGTCCCCAGGGCGTATGCGCATTATTTGAATAACCAACTGGTAGCACTTAAACTTTGAACAATTTAAATTGTTAATTCAACTGCCCAACAGAAAAATGCAGCATTCGAGTTCAACTTTTAGTTTTCATAAATTCCCATTTCACAACTCATAAATCAGAGGCTTAAATCTGATTTTGAAGACTTAAGGACTTAAGCCTTAAAAACCAATTCCAACTAAAATGCGGACTGGCCCCGGTTGCCACGCCCACTGAATAAGTGATTTTCCACTGGCAAAGCCAACGCTTTAGCCTTAGCTTGTGCCGCACAGTTTTCCCTTTTGTTTGGTGTGCTTCAGGGGTAAATAAAAAATAAAACGTAGATATATGTATATATATAATAAAAACTATAAAAGAACACAAAAAGGCAACCTTAAAGGCGAGTAAACTTCTTGAGAGAGCGGCCTCCCACCAGAAACAGCTGTCTATTCCGGCAAAAAGGCGAAAAGTGAAAGAGGAATGGGACTTCTTATTTTATTCAAGTGCCATGTCGTCTATTTTAGTCTGCACTTTGGAAAAATTAGCCATATTTCTGTTGATTTTCAGGTCTCTTATTCCTTCAAAATCCTTACTGAAAATAGTACTTATGAATTTCTTAGCTTACTGGTCTTAGGTTTTATAATACTTAACTAATAATACATACAGAATTTCCTTTGAGTGTGAAAAGTAGGCAGTCAAAACTGCATAAACTCTCAACTGAAGCTGTTGGCAGCAAAGTTTCCGCTGCATTTTCATTGGAAATCCAAACGAGGACTCGAGCTCAAACTCAAATCCAAACTCAAAACCTAGCCCCAAACTCTGGTCTCGAAAAGCCGGGGCTAAATGTCTCGTCGAGCTGAGGATACATTTTGTTTGTTTACTTTGAAATTGTAAATGGATTAGCCGCACTCCGAGGCGCGCCAAGCCTGACAAATTGAATTTGTTAGACTCGGTGGAAGTTTTTGGCAAACTTTTGCGTGCATGGTTGGATATTGGACGTGGCCCTGGAGTGGTTATACTCGTAGGAGAAGCCATCGTCCATAAACCTCGAAACAAAACTTTGTCCGGCGAGTGTTGCGAAATAAATTGCCATGCCGAAGGTGACGGACCAAAGGCAAAAGGGTTTTCCGTGCCGCGTTCCTTCGCCGAAAACTATTTCCCCCAATCAGCCAAAAACCATCAATAAGGTGATACTTTAAACGGCTGCGATGGCAACAAATGTGGGATTAACCTTAAACTTGCCATCCATTGAAAGTAAAATCATTTTATGCGAAACCCAGATAGGAATTTTCTCTTTTCTCGAAAATCAAAAGCTGGTCTCCGACAGATAGTCATCAATAAGGTGTTACTTTAAAAGACATTTATCAATCGAATTGTGGATTATCTGGAGTGAAACGTGGAAAATATTTAATAGTCAATGAATATAGTGAGTTTAAATTAATAAAAAGGAGTGAAAATTAATTTATTTTAAGCTTTTTTGAATTTAGAAATATAGAGAAGAAGATTTGTAGTAGGAATCTAAATATTAGGCTATTTACTATATATATAGATTTAAGCCTAACTATCAAATATCAACTCAAACCATAATATATATATATTACAGCCCATGAAATTATGTATAAATAATAATATTTAATATGAGTTTATAAGATCACCAACGAAATTAAAGGGATTACTCATCTTACCTCATTACGACTTACCATTATTGCTTATATAATTTTTCCTCAATATTTATTAATTAATTAATATAATTTTTGACATTTTTTACAATTGCTATTAACAAGTTTAATTTAAATATGCCTGTATGTTAGAATGGGTTTTAAATTCCTGCACATATTGACCAGTAATTAGGGCAATGCCCAGGTAAAACATCGATAATAGCTTTGGAATAGAAATGAGTCCATGAATTGTCCATTAAATTCATAAATTCTTGACCGACTTACGTGACAAAGGGTGTTGTTTGTATTTCAAAAATGTAGAAATTCGCTGCAGGAACGAGGCAATTGGCGGTTACTCCGCAGTGTGGAAAAGTGAAAATTATGGCTTTGGAAGGGTATAGAAATTAGTAGCACATTTTTAAATATTGTCACATTTCTCACCAATAAAAAAAATGATAATTAAACTAAAGTTTCGCTCGGGAAGAGCTAGTCTTTAATGAAATATATAATACAATATATTCTTATTTATTTAAAATCCAAGTTTAATGTGGGAAGTTATGTTAAATCACTTATTTAATATTCATACACAAAAAATCTTAAGAGACCTTTTCATATTTTTTTATTTTTTCATTTTCCCTTGAACACATGTCCTTTTCCACACTTTATTAGTTTTTTTTTTATATATTCCATCTTGATTTCTGAAGTACATTTTACATGTACCTTGAACATAAGTGCCGTCCATCAATAGCAGCCATTTTTAAACCGCTTATACGAATATCCAAGTTGAGCTTCAAATGCAGCAAACGAGTTCTTTTTGACAATTCATTCAATAACCACGACGTCTGTTGCTGAAATCTTGATTGCGCCACACAAAAGTAAACGAAAAATCTCCGACATAAAAGTATAAAAATATATTCAGAGCAGGAGCTTACATATCTTTAGTCAGATGAAGGTTGTAAATTCTGAGATAAATGTACGAATAATAACACTTTGGACTTTGCATTAGTATTGCAAATATTGTATTCCACTTACTTTAATATAATCGCTCTCAAATATGTAGTTCTGTGAAATCTACTTGATATTTCCCAGAAACAATTACAGAGTAATTCCCTCCCATGTCTGACTTGTCTGGGGCCAAAATTCCATTTAATTCCGGTTATCGGCAGACAAGGAATTTAACTCAAAATGAGACAACTTCAACTGTTACTGCTGGCTGGCCACACATGCAAATCCAAATCCAATTCCATATTTAAGTCCAAAGCGGTTAGGCTAATTGAATCGCTTCGGAACGCTGCTGAGCCAAAGTGAATGGGCCCTCATTGCGATGTAATCCCGCCTTTAATAGAATACCCTTTTGGGCCAACTTGTGCTAAAGCCAGCAGCCGCCCGAAAATGTTGCCGCCCTACCCTTTCTGCAGTTGCCTTGCTTTTGGCCCCGGTCCGTCATTTACATTATTATGATGAGATGCAAATCTCGTTAAAGGACACTTCGGTCCCCGTTCACCCCCCCCGTTCAGCCATTTCGCCCATATAGACTACACTTCAATATGTGTGCCATATGCCCCTCTATATCTTGGCAGCCGCATCCACATGGTTTTCCACGCCACGCCCCTCCCCTGATCCTGCTCTCGCTCCTGTTTTTCCCCACTTTCCCCATCCTTTTGGCGTGTCTGTGTGTTATTCTTATGCAAATTACATTTCCTGTGTTTGAGCTACAGCTTGTAGCTACATGTGTATGGGTGCGCCATACACGTACACAGAGCGAAAATGTGTGCCAAATAAATCTCATAATCCGGTGTGTGATTTTGAAAGGATTGATGCGGAATTTTTACATATTGAAGGGGTTTAAAAGGGATTTAGGTTTGGTTTTGGGATGTAAGGATGTTGTTAAAATATTTTAAAATTGTATAAACATATATTACAAGTTCAAATTATACATTTCTATACGATTTTTAGGTTTATTTTTAAATACAAATTTCGGAGAGTAACTTAAATCAGCTTTAGAACTTATTGCGCTTAAAACATTGCCTACTTTTTAGCGCATACGTTTGGGGTTTTTTACACTTCAATTTCTGCTGTAAGCAGATTAACTAAGTTGGCTTAAAATAGGGATATCATTAAATACCGATATATAAATAGGGTGTCTATATTTTAACTTTTTGATATGTGTGGCATATATTTATTTTCTGTTGAATATGTCGAATTATGCCGAAGAAGAGAACATTAGATAAATCTATATTTAAAAAGATTATGACAATTTTAATATAACCTGTAAATTAAATAACTTTTTCGAATTTTTTTGTTTGAGTTTATCGATATTTTAACGTTACCTAAGATATGTTTCTATATTTTTATTTTCGATATATCTAAATTTTAGATAAAAGCGACATTTTTTCGATATATCATTTTGGAAATTTTTTCTTTTATGTAAATATATACATATATATATATATATTTTTATTTTTTCTAAATATTTCTCAAAATATTCCCTGTGTAGAGATATACCCGTCATTGGAATATTTTGCATACTCGCATATAGCTAAAAAATATTCTACAATTCTTTTGTAAAAGTCCGCAACAGACGGACCGAGCGCTCATAAATGTTTTCGCTTGTCAGCCTCGTCCCATCTCTCTCTCCATTGCTATCGCTATTCCTCTCTGTGACTGGCTGTCTGGCCATCTCTTTTCCCCATTTGCATCTGTCTATCCTCTAACATGGCCATCTCTGTCTGTCGTCTGCTCCCTGACGCCTGTCTTTTTCCCTTTCCCAGGACCAATTTGACATATTTGTTGCTGCCGACTTTGCTTAGTATCTTATTTGCATTTGTAAACTTTAGTGTGCCATTTTGTTCATTTGTTGTTTTTTTTTTACTTTTTCTCTCCAGTGATTTTGCATTTTAAATCCTCGACGCACACGTGCAAATATACTTTTATATACACTCACATATATTATATTTATTTGAAACTCATTAGCTCTTGAGGGGATTTTTCCATTTCCGGATGTTGCCTCCACTTTCAGTTACACAAATCAAGTGCAGCATCAGCGAATTGTGCTGTGACATGTGAGGTATAACGAACATTCGTTGGGTTTTGTTAATTTTGCTAAGCTCAACACTTTCCCCGGGATCCTCGTCCTTGCTAAAATCATATGAAATTTACATTTTGGGAATCGGTGCTGAAGGGATTCCTCCACACTGATTGACATGCCGAATTGAAAGCAAAATTCGACAGTTTAATTTATGGATAATTAAAGTGATGAACGTTGGCCAGAGCTTAAATGGTGTTTGCATAGTTGAGTCATGCACAAAAGGTGAGGCGAATATTCTGCTGGGGCTTAATTAAGTTAAGTTTAAATGGAAATTCGAGCTGTTTCAGTTGATTGGTTTCTTAATGAATTCAGAATACAGAATGTGATGCGACGTCGAATGTGTGAAATTAATTGGAAATTCTCTTGAATTATTTGGTATAATTGTTCTTAAACTACGGTTAAGCCTCAAGGTGTTTAGTTTTAAACTAAACAAGGTATATTTTGTTAGGAATATATTTTTTAAAATATAAAATCAGAGTGTTTCATCTCATTATCATTATCCAAAATCAACATTCTGCTTGAGTAGATCCTTTTGAAAATTCTAGAGCAAAGGCTACGATTTTAGCTCTATAAAATCTAAAAAAAAAAAACTATTTAATCTTAGTTGAAAATCTATTACCAAGAACTTTCTTTAACAATTACTATTTTAACTCCAGTTTCTTGTTTTCATAACATAAAATACACAACCTATTCTACCTTTACTTGGCCAATCTTTGTCCAATTATCACAATTTTTCTTAGCACACTTCAAAAACAAGACAAACTAAATGCAAACTTTATAATTGGTTGGAAGTACCTTCCTGCTCGTTAAAAGCACAAAACAATACATGAATTTTGAAGTTGTGTAACTTTTTATGAAACTTTTCTTTAGCAATTTCAACAAATACTTCAAGTTATCTTTCCCTGAGAGCTTTTATATATTTGAATACAGGTGATTTTCAAGTAAAGTATATATTTTTCATTATTTATTTATAACAACCTTTGCCGCATTCACAGGGTATTAAAAACTTCACTCTGGGCTTAGTTCAAACTATCGACTTTCTATTCGAAAGCACTCTCCGTAGTCTGTGTTTTTTTTCTGGCTTTCTGCTCTGGTTAATGGCCAGCTGGCTGCACGTCTGACAATTGGAAAATTGGAAGTTAAAACCATTAAATAAATGAGTGTCACACTGCGGGAGCCGAGAGACAGTGGAGGAGGTAGAGCGACACAATCACATTTCAGTCGAATGCTATTTGGGTATTTTTATCTCTTTCGATTTACCAACAGTCATTCGAAGGGGGTGTATCTGTGTGTGTGCTTGGGTGTGCCTGTGTGTGTGTGTGTGTGTCGAGGGGTTAACCACTTTGATTCGTCCTCTCGTTGGAAAGGAAAAACATCAGCAGACCGAAAGAGAGCCCTGCTCGAAAGTCAACAGTTTTAACCTAATCACAGTGGATTTTATTGCCGCCTCACACAAATCGATGCGAGCGGATGTGAGTGCGGATGCGGATCCGGATGCGGATGCGGAAGGAACAGGAAGCGGAAACGCAATGGAGCCGAAGGTCCTTGCCAACCATTTTGTGGGCGGACCACAGAATCTACAGGGGAATCATTAGGTTGCTGCGTAAGAATTTTCCGGGTGCGTTAAGTGCCCCCCTCACAAAGCAGGAACCTCTTTTTTGGGGCTTTTTCGGGATGGACACTCTAAGAAAAATAGTTTTATTCAGGAAAGTAATAGATCTTTAATAATAAATCTGTGTAATATTAACAATTGATTTTAATTTAAGCTCAGTTAACATAAATTCCGAAACAACAGAGTCTGAACCTTTTTCAGATACTTTTGTATCTTAATTAATTGCTTAACTGTATATATTTTATTTAAACATTTATTTGAATATTTATTTAGGCATTACAGAAATTAAAAATTCATTTAAAGTATACTTAAAATTATTTTGATATATATTTTATACCCTTTTTGTCATAGTGTCCCTTATTGGTCCCGAACTTGAAAGCGGGGCGGGCCGTTGAGCCCAGCCTTAAATGTTATTTATCTCTAGATTAAATGGATTTGTGTGCAAAATTGTCTATTTAACTGGGGGCCAGCAGCAGCGGCAGTATCTGGCAGCCTTAACATTCGCATCGTCATCACCATCGGCCTTTAGTATCGGAATCAGCAGCACTTTCGTTGCTCGAGAGTGCCGGCAACTTCATTGTTTGAACTTTTCACCGAATACGTGGGCGTTTGATTGAGTTTCAACAAGGGTCGCCTTGTCCTCGTGCCCTCGGGCGGAGATTTGATAAAAGGCCCCATCCGCCCATCTAGATTTTCCCCATTTCACTCACTTCACTTTTCCTTCATCTTATTCCAGCCCCTTCCACCAGTTTCGGTTTCTATTGTCAATTAGAACTGACAAGTGGCCGTCTATATGGGCGAAAGTGTTCGTGTTTATTTCCTTTAACGGCCTTGGTTGACAAACGCGTTCGATGGGTTAACTGGATCCCAGCATCCCTTTGGCAATGGCCAACTATCTGGGCTAGAATGTTAAGTGGCTGTAACCAGGTACAGCTGTGCTGGAAAATAAAAGTAGGGTGAATCAGTGGAAATTATTGGAAAATGTATATGTGTATCTGTACAAAAAGCCTACTATACCCTTGCAGGGTATTATAATTTTGGTCAGAAGCTTAAAACCCAGTGAAGGAGTCATTTCCGACCCTATAAATCATATATATTCTTGATCAGCATCAACAGCCGAGTCGATCTAGCTATGTCCGGTCAAAAAAAAAAATTTCGAAAATTTTTCAAAATTTTCAAAAATTTACAAAAATTTTAGTTTTCTTAAATTTTAAATTAGGTATGCAGATTTTTAAACCTTATAAAAACTAGCATAAAAAAGCTTTCCGAATTAAAATTAATGCATCTTTGCCTTAGTTATGATATTTGAAAATCTTTGATATGTCGAAAAAATTGTCATACAAAAATAGTCATTAATATTGATTAAAAGAATGCGCATATTTTAAGCTTTGTTATGACCCTTTTCCTATGCTATCCTATAATTCAATTGCAAACTCAAATTGTATAGAAACTTTGGCTTCCCGAAGTTAGTTTCTATTCTTGTTTTTTAATAAATTTCTGAATTTTTTCGGACATTAATTTCATTATGAACTTAAATGAATAATTCTTTTTTTTTTTTTTTTAAATAAGGAAGAATTTTTAGATACACTTATTATTTATCATTCTTGTACTTTAGTAAATACCGAAAACATATATATTTTATTTTAGTTTTCCTTTATATTTTTTGTGTTAACAGAATTCAGTATATATTCCAATCTATACTGAAAGAAGCTCTTGATGTTTATTGGTCCAAAAAGGGGTTTCAATTCAAGGCTTTCTGCTTCCCAATTTGTTGCTAGTTGTTATGCAACACTGAATTCGTTAGCTGAAGAGTTGTCACACAAAAATTGCAACAAATTTCCATTTCCAAAGTCCGCACATATGTATAACATATATGTACTTACATACATATGTTCTCTTTTTGCGTGATCGCTGAAAATATTTTGCAGAATATTTTTGTATAGCTATGAGTTCAATGGTCTTCTTGGGAAATTGTCGGCGCCACCACCCTGAGGGAAATGTGCGTTTTTCCGGCAATTCTTTTGGGGGATTGTGTCCCACAAAGAGGTCACAAATGTGATAAATTTTTCAGTGCTCTCGGGCAGTTCCGCCATATGCGCGGATATTTTATGGTTGGAAATTCTTGCAGCATTTCTTGTGCTTTGTTATTCAACACTGGCAGCAGGGTTCACAATTCTAAGCTGAACTTCCCTTTGCCCAAAAACTAAGTGGTGCACTAAGAAAAATTAGACTACTTTTGGACTTACTAAATTGGAATATTAAGAGAAAGCTATACATTAATAATTAATGAAGGAACCACCATACACTTTACAAGTGGCATCATTTATTTTTATAACAACTAGAAAACATATAGGCCTTTTTAATATTTTTTCCTGAGTGCAATTTTCGCCCTGAATGCAGCAGACAAACAATGGGTTACTTTTGCAGGATGCTGGAGCTCTAGATCTCTTAGCTTAAGGCCAGATGCAGTGAACCGGCCAACAGACAATGGCCCCAAAAAAACACACAAGAAAAAAAAAGACGCAGCAGAGGAAAACCAATTCAAAATAATAGTCTAATAAACTTACTTAGCGTGCGCACAGCTGATTAGGCGTCCCGGCTTTCCATTCCCTGGCTCTCTGTTACAGTTACTACTGGCACGATTTTTCCACTGGCGTCTGTTTTTGCACAG
Organism: Drosophila bunnanda; assembly: GCA_035046265.1. Taxonomy (NCBI): domain Eukaryota; kingdom Metazoa; phylum Arthropoda; class Insecta; order Diptera; family Drosophilidae; genus Drosophila; species Drosophila bunnanda. The sequence goes on from JAWNOB010000075.1 coordinate 16,690,859, forward strand.
CTCATCTTAAAGCCAATTCCCCACACCCCCGTTTTCCTTGGCCTCGCTGCGGGAAAATTTTATTATTGCGCTTCTGCAGCTGGACGGCTACAAAAACGTTCGCCGCGGTCGTTTGCTTAATGCGCCGTTCGCAGTTCGCAGTTCGCCCCGTCGCCATCCGATCCGCCAGATAGCCCTGGCTATAGCTTTACCTCTCCAGCAGCTATAGTCATGGCAATGAGTATGAGGATGGCGATGGCGATGGCGATGGCGATGGCCTTTCTGTGCTTATGGGTGAGAAATGCTTTCTTTATGTATTAATAGCACTTTCACTCCCTTCAGCACTCGAGGGCCGGGCTAAGGATGGGAGCGTGATTGGAGCTTTAATGCCTTATGCCCGACAAGGTTGGAGCTAATGACCGATGGCAGGAACTTGAGAAAGTATTTTAATTTAATACCGCTTGGAAAGTAATGGCTTCATTTTGTACTTTGAAATAGCCTTCTGATGAAAATTTAATCATAATTTTCCTGGAAGTTTTGCTTACCCTGTGAGTTAAGCATTTATAGGATTTATTTCCTTATTTAATAAAATTTATTTCAAATCAATTCAATCAAAAACAAGTCAATAACATCATGCTTAAGATACATATTTACTTAGAAGTATTTGATATTAGTATTAGAAGTTAACAAAACATTCAAGAATAAAGTTTCAATAAAAAAGCAAAAGTCAATCACATCCCCACCTAATTTACATACAAGAAAAATCTTTCAGTTGAAATATTGACATATTGATGTCGTAAGAAAAATAAGCTTGTTTTATTTAGAAGCCAATAAGCCGACAAGCTTTTTATGTGGTAGTTGACACTCAATTAAGAATCGATTTTTGGTTGGGTTTCTAGAGAAGCAATAAAAACGAGAAATACGATTAAAATGTGCTTTGAATAAATTTCACTCTCAGTGCTAAAGAAATTATAATAAAATTCGAATGAGTCAACTAATCAAAATGTCGTTAAAAGGTATTTGCATAACCAAGAGAAAGAGAAATATTATGAGAAATGTGCAGAGCGTCAATTCGCACTTGTTTTAGTCAATCATCTAGGTTAAATTATGATTTGGAAAATATAAAATTGAATGTAATAAAATTTGCCCTGACAAGCATTTTCTTATAATTAATATACTTTCATAATTTATTAACATAACAAATTTATTTAGAATCATTTTATAAATCGATTTGAAATTTTATTTTGCTTATTTTAAATACTTACATATTTTGAAAGAAAAGTTCCGAAGCCAGATTAAAATGTTTTTGGCTTTATTAAAATCATTTGAATAAAATGCAGGCAACTTTCGATGTTGCTGCTGTGAGACTTTGGCCTCATTGTTGGGGAATAAATGCCTGAATAAATTATGAATAACCCACCTGAATACTCCACAACCATCACATCCGATCATCACGCTCTCATCTCTGGATATGAAACGAGCCATCGCCGAAAAAGCAGCGGCAGGCAACTGAGCACCAGAGCACATTTATACGGGAATGACTTCAGTGTTGTATCACGTAGTAAATAATTCCTTTGTGGCATTGTCTTGGTTGGCTTTGCAGCTTTCGGCTCTCGTCCTTTTTGTCGTCCCCGCACTGAAATCTCTCAGAGAAATCCCAGAACTCCCCGGACTGCCATTCCATCGCGGTCTAGAGGGTGTTTACGTGCTTTGAGTGGGGCTGAGGGTGGTATTTTTGGTGAAAATTGGTCTAGTGGAGATTGGGGGTTTGAGTCTTTTATTGTTACGTGGCAAATACAACATAAAGCGAACGTGTAAATGTTATTTCTTGATTTATTTCCGCGGTGCATGCAGATGCTTACGCCAACCGATTTTAAGGTCTCCCACACCAACCCCCATCCAACCTGCCATATCCAATTCCCATACCATTTCCTATCCACCGAAGCATCCTCGATATGTTACGTTACGTATACGCCGTGTGGCGGATTTTCATTTCTTCTTTGGCTCGGTTTGGCTTGGCACAACACGGAGCGTCGACAAATATAAAATATTCCGCTTACCTTGCACAAATATTTATATATGGCTTGGTACATAATATAAAATTACTGCATGTCTCTATATACACATACATATATGTATGTTTTATATATATGATTGTCAGTGGTTTGTGCTTATGTATTTATGTTTGAGATGGCATTGTCGGCAATGGGGCCTGGCAAAAATTTTTTTTCGTGTCGTCGTATCTGTGCCATTTATTGTCTTTTTTTCGGCAAGGCACCCTGTAAATTAGGGCCACGGGGTTGATGGGCACTAAAGTGTAATTGGCTGTGAAAAAAGTGAAAATGCAACCCGATTTTATCCTTTTTTATATAGCCATAAAATGTTGCGCATAAAATATCTAAGTTTTTATGACGAACTGTTTTGAGATGTTTACTATCGCAAATTTGCAGGAGTTTTTAAGTGTTTTTTCTTTTCATTAAAGTCCATCAGAGTTAAATAAGTTATATATTTGTTTACTTGATCAATTTTCGAATAAAAAAAATAAATAATAACAAAAAATTGTATGAAATTATTATGCATTTTAAATAAATGCTTTCATTCATTGCTTTGTATTAAATAATTTTAGCTTTGCGGTTTCCTAAATATATAATATAATATTTTATAATATTTAATTTTTAAACAAATATGCATAGAAGAATAACCCTGAATCATATAGTTATTCAATTCAACATTTCTTGTATAAAACATATTTGTAAAGCACTCATAATGCGTTTAATAAACTTCTATAAATTTAAGTAAACTACATTACATTGATAAATTGCTTAGACTTTCTCCTTACTATTCCCATGTTTTTTATTTCTTAACTTTATCTATTACCCCGATTAGTGAATACACTCTCCAAGGGAATCCTATAGGGTATTCATGCCACTCACCTGTTATTGTGGCCTCCTTCCCTTCCTGTGTTTGTTTGAGTATTTTGTAATTTTTGTCTCGCTTTTGTTCTTCTCTGGTTTTATTTTTTTCCTCCGTTGGCCGGCGTGTGTTCGGCACAAAAGCAAACACTTTTCTTGGGTGCAGGCAACTTTACATAGCCCGCTTTTCCCCCTTGGCTTTAGCCCCAGCTCTTGGCCGTCTAGGAAAAGGCAAAGGCCCCCATGGCTTATATTTACCTCTCGGCTTAAGCCAAGGCGAGACGTTTGTCTCTTGGCCGCCCGCTTGGATTCTGTGTCGGTTTTCGGGGGTTTTGAGGCTTGTCAGTGCACGGGGAAAAATATCTAAGAAATTGTAGAAACATTCTAATAATAATAATAGTAGTAACAAACACTTTTATTGTAAAATAAATTGAATTAAAGTAAAGTTACCTTCCCAAATAGCTATGGCTCTCCCACCTGTAGCTTTTAATTAATACAATTTATTAATGAAATCAAGTTAATCATTGGAAATCTTTAACTTAGTTATTAAATGAGTTATTTTTATATTTTTGTGGTGCAATTTAGTTTTTGTGGCATTTACATTCAACTAGTAATTAAAATAAATTTAATATTTAAAATTCGAAGATTCGCTGGAATTAATTTATAAGAATATTGTGAAGTTAACGTTTTGTGTACAAAAATCTCCATTAATTCAAGGAAGCTTATTGGTTGTACTTTTTATTAATTTTGAATTTAATCAGTATTATTAAAAAAGTCTATCTAAATAAATAGATAATTTTAAATCCTTAAAATTCGAATGGCTTAACTTATTTAATTTTATTTTAAAGTCTTCAATTGGATTAGTCTTTCCGAAAAAATGTAGTCGCTGTTTTTTATTTAACCTTGGATAGGTTTTTTCTGGTATTGAAGTCAGTTATTAAAGATGTATTTAATATTATTTATTTATTTACTCCCTTAGCTATTTATCTATTGATTTTTCTACTTATTTATTCTTTTATATATAGATATCGATTTTTATCCAGTACGAGTCTATATTTCTTTCTCTGCATAGCCCTTGCTCTCTTTACGTTATATTAATCCAAGAATTACAATTACAATATGAAACTGTTGTTGTTCTTTTTTTTATTTCTCTCCCTGTATATATGTTGAGCTCTTTTTATTATTATTGTTGCTGTTGGTGTTGTTGTTGTTGCTGTTGAGGCTGTTGTGTGAGGTTTTGGTTCCGTGTTTCGCCTGTTGACGCAAATTGCCAAAATTGCCTGCGGTTGTGTTTACATGGCGAATGTAACAGACAACAGACAAGTGACAGCCGCACGCACCGAATTCAAATAAAAGCCAATGCCAATGCCGCCATGTCTGCAAGTGCGAAGGTGGAAATGAGGGGGGTGGAGGGAAGGAAGCTGGGGGGTGGGGACCAAGGCCCATGGAAAATGCAGGACGAGTCAGCAATCGTGCGGTACATTATTTAATTTTGACATGTGCTTGGGGTTTTGTCATCTGTATGTACAACGCACCAACTTGTAAATAGCAATTGGCAATTCAAATTTGGGCTAATGTGCCTTTGATATATGGATTGAGGTCCCTTTTACCTATCGATCTATATGCTTAAATATGTATATATGTGATATATTGTGCATATATTGATATAGATTCCGGCTTAGACTCGACTCTCATTTGCGGCCATCAATGGAGCGGGCGCCTTTGATGATTTTATTGGTTTCGGTTTGCCTTTTTCGATAAATCATTTGCATTTATGGCATGTGACAAGTGCTGCCATTTCTCTTACTCAATCTGCTGTCCTCTGTCTCTTTCCCCTTGCCACAGCACACATATGTCTCTTTCTAATGATGGCCAATTCTGATCTGAATTGATGGGATTTCCATTAAACATGGTTGCAAATCAAGTGCCTTCCGTTTCCTGTTTCGAATGCAGAACGTTACGCTTTAATCTTGGCCGGGTTTTGCGGTTTCTGATTTATTTTCAAATGATGTTTATTTGTGGTTATCGAAAAACGGAGTATAAGTCAAGGGTTTAAAGCGGGATTTTAAAGTTTGCTTTATTTGCCATTAACTTGGCTGAAAACCCAAAAAGGATTTTACTTAAATTTGGTTATTTTAAGTATTTTTAAAGCTACTTGCTCCTTAAGCTGGCACATTTTTCTCAAACATATACATTTTAGTATAATCTCCTTTAAAGCCAACCCATAAAAAATAAATTCTCTCTATAAATGTTTTCTTTTTTTATCACTTTTTTATTTACCTTTCCTGTTCGGCAGCAGTCTATGGTCACTACTCTATTATTTTCAGTTTGTTAAAGATCAATTAAAACGCTCGAATAAACAATTGTACTTTATTGTTTGTCCGATATCGCTTGTTCCTGTTGATAGTTTTTCTCCTGTTTTCTGTTTTTTTTTTTTTTTTCTTGTTGCCATTGCTCTTTGACCGTAGAGAATATTTTCCCATTTCCTTTCAACTTTTTCCTCCTGTTGCCTGGCCTTTGTTGTCTGCACTTTTCAATCTCCTTTCGGTTTTCCTCACTCTGTTCCGCTCTCTGGGTTTTGTGTGTATTTTTTGTGTGCAATGTTTGCAATGGCTATTCACTTCTCGAGACATGGATTTGATTGCTTGGATGCCTTTCAATGTCCATTCTCCAGGTCTTAACCCGCTGTCAAATGGGGTCTACACATATTTAAAATATATTGTATTTTAATATGTATATTATGGAAATTTTTTTAATAATATATATTGACAAGAATTGGCATTTTTGACAGGTCTTTCTTTGTTTCTTACATTTTTATATACCGTGAATACAGTATTTATACCCTTGAAGGGTATTATAATTTTAGTCAGAGCCTTGTAAAAATGTGAAGGAGTCATTTCCGACCCTATATATCATATATATTCTTGATCACCATTAAAATCCAAATCGATCTAGCCATGTCCAGTCAAAAAATAAATTTTTGAAATATTTTCGAAATTTCAAAAAAAGATAAGGGGTTACATCATTAAAATTTTCAAAAATTGACAAAAATTTTAGTTTTTTAAATCTTTAAATTGAGTATGCAGATTTATTAACCTAATAAAAACTAGCATAGGAAAGCTTTCCAAATTAAAATTAATGCTTTTTTGGCTTAGTTATGAGATTTTTAAAATTTTCATTTGTCGAAAAATTGTCATATAAAAATATCGAATAATATAATTTTTAAGTTTAGTTGTGATCGATTTATGATTCGAATCTATAATTCTATTGAAAGGATATATATGCTTTGACTTCCAGAAGTTAGTTTTCTTTCTTGTTTTTAATTGTAATGAAGAGTTGCCTTTAGAATTTTTAATTTTTTGTTTATAATTTATATTTATATATATATATTTTATAATTTATATTTCATTATAAAAGCGCTCTTTTAAAATAATTACAATATTAAGTCAAATTAAAACGTTTACTTAACAATTTAAAGCAAAGCTAAGGCCCCAAGTGGCCGCAATCTTGTAGAAATTAACTTAGGAGCCTCGCTTATTATTGCTGGATTACTTTGCTCAGCTTGAAACTTTTGTGGAATGTTTTTAAGGAAATAAGATTTTGTAAGTACCCAGGAACTCGGCAAAGTTCCAGTGATTTAGGCCGCATTTAGAGGGTTAACTCAGGGCTGTCCTGCTCTGCTCTGCTCCTCGACGAGGATGATGAGGTCGATGATGATGACGATGATGGCAGTGTTGAATGGGGAACGAACGCCCGAGATATAAATTTCAACAGTATACTTTTTTCATCCACTTTATGCTCGTACTTCCTATATTTCTTCGAATTTTTTTGTATTTTTTCGTTGCTGTTGTGTGTGGCTGAAAAGCAAATCTGTGTAGTGGGCGCTTGTCCTGCCGCTTATCGAAGGAGCAGGACTCTCAGCCTCTCCCCTCAGATCTCAGATGCTTTTTGCTGTGCGGTTGCTCCTGCCGAGCCCCAATAAATCTAGCATCGCATATCTTTGGGGCTCGCTTTCGTGTTTTTACAGTATCAACAACAAAATAACTCAAAGTGTCATCCAAACTCTTGAAGTCTATTGTGCGGTGCCTTTGTTATACAGCATCCCGTCCCGATACCTTTGCCTTCCATCTTTTCCTTTTGGCTGGCTGCTTATCCTTACAAAGCGTTTGACGGTTGCAATCGCCGCTTTGTCGAGGGGGGGCGCTACACGTGTTTCCAGGGGCGTCGTTCAAGTGGGGGGACGGGAGCAGTGATTATTTTGGCCCTGCCTGGGCTCTGGGGCAATATGCAATACCCAATGCCCCAATATCCACTATCCCCCTCGGCCTCGAGTGGCATTTTTATTAGGTGTATGGCTCTGTAAATCACTATGCTACCCACTCAACTACAGGCTCGTATAGAATGCCGAACAAATATATATCTACACTTGGGAAATAATGTTAAACAGGTTATTTAACAAGTCAGGATAAATTGTTTAAAATACTTTATTATTAAAGGTATTTGCCAGTATTTATATTAATCAAAAGTGTCTATATAACAATACTAATGTAAGGTTACAAGAATGACATTTATCCATCAAAAATAAACAACATTGTTTTCTTTTTAAATTCTATAAAAAAGAACCTTGTAATTTTCCTATTAAACTCAACCTTAATTTACAAATATTCAAAGAATTTTCCAAGTATTTCCATAAACATTTTCCCCCCTGGAATGTGTTTACCCATTTTGAGGCCAAATTTTTCGTTTGATTTCCAGTGATTTCAAGTGTATACTTACTTATATGCCTTATTCATGGTATTTTGGCGTCTGATAACAATCTAAACAAAATGTATGACATTGTTGGGGCTCCGGCTTCCATTTTTCCCAATGTGGGTCGCCCACGCAACAAAAGGCGCCGCCAAATACCCAATTCCCATGCATATTCCACAGATTTCTCTCAGGGTCTCCAAGGGGAACAGAACTGTTCGGCCCAGGACCTCCCTCATCATCCGCACCTTTATATATTTTATGTTACCCACTTCAAGTTGTGCTGGAACTTATTACATATTATAAATCATATCATGGCATGACATTATGCTTAGCATACAATTTGCCAGAAAGCGACCTTTTCTCACTTGCTCTTCGTTTGCCGCTGAAGGTCGAATTTTAAATTTGAGAGCCCAGGAAACTTTTTTCCGGCAAGTTTTGATTTTTGTTAACAAAGCAAGTATTAATTAAAGTGTTTCCATTATATCGGAGCAGATTTTGGGGGTTTTCTGTACGAAATCTCTAAAACGGAAAAGTTTATAACAATTTTAATAATCAAAAAGTATGTAAAAAAAAGGAAAGTTATTTTCGGCGCGACGAAGTTTATATACCCTTGCCATTAGCCATAGGAACGTGATTTTGAATGTGCAATCGATCATAACTAAGCCAAAAATGCAGTGACACCAATTTGGAAAGGTTTTCTGTGTTAAGTTTTATTATAATAACAGCATATTGGACTCTATTATTTAAAGAATTAAAAATTTGACCAATTTTTGACTATTTTAATGATGTTACCCCTTACAGAAGTGTGCAAAAATTCAGTTAAATATTTTGTAAAATTTTTGTTTTCCAATTTTACTCTTTATTAATTAATATTTTGATTTCAAATGGATATGTATATGAGTTTTGGCAATAATTGGCTTCTGGGAACATAAAATATGCGTATTTTAGGTATATTAATTCGATATTTTTTTATCCTAATTTTTCAGGTAAATCAAAGTTTTTCAAGTATCATAACTAAGCCAAAAATGCGTTAATTTTAATTTTGAAAGTTTTGCATGCTAGTTTTTATTGTTCTAAGAAATCTGTATGTAATTTATTATTAAATTTTCACAATTTTAGCGGTATAAAACAAATTTTTTAGGCGACATTATTTTATGACAATTTTTTCGCCAAATCAAAGTTTAAAAATCTCATAACTAAGCCAAAAATGGCTTAATTTCAACTCGGAAACCTTTTCTGTGCTAGGTTTTATTAGGTAAATAAATCTGCATATTGCATTTAAAATTTTTAGAAATCAAAATTTTTAGCAATTTTTGAAAATTTTAATGATGTAACCCCTTTTAAAATTTTCAAAAATTGGCCAAAAATTTTCAAAATTTGTTTTCTCAAGTTTTTGTTATAAATGAACTAGGTTTTTGATGGCTATTCGGGATATATGTGACTTTTGGCAATCGTCGCCTTTTTGGGCATTTTATGACTTTAAGAATACTGGGAAATTTTCATTTTTTCTCGATACTTACCTCGGTTTTCACGTATTATTTTTTTTATAAAAATAAAAGTTTGAAAATTCCATAACTAAGTCAAAAATGCATTAATTTCAATACGGATAGTTTTCCTGTGCTAGTTTTTATTAGGTTAATAAATCTGCATACTACATTTAAAATTTTAAGAAATCAAAATTTTTAGCAATTTTTGAAAATTTTAATGATGTAACCCCTTTTAAAATTTTCAAAAATTGGCCAAAAATTTTCAAAATTTGTTTTCTCAAGTTTTTGTTATAAATTAACTTGGTTTTTGATAGCGATTCGGGATATATATGACTTTTGGCAATCGTCGGCTTTTTGGGCATTTTATGACGTTAAGAATACTGGGAAATTCCCATTTTTTCATCGATACTTACCTCAGTTTTCATGTATTATTTTTAATAAAATTCAACGTTTGAAAATTCCATAACTAAGTCAAAAATGCATTCATTTCAATTCGGATAGCTTTCCTGTGCTAGTTTTTATTAGGTTAATAAATCTGCATACTACATTTAAAATTTTTAGAAATCAAAATTTTTGCCAATTTTTGAAAATTTTAAAAGGGGTTACATCATTAAAATTTTCAAAAATTGGTAAAAATTTTGATTTCTAAAAATTTTAAATTCAATATGCAGATTTATAAACCTAATAAAAACTAGCACAGGAAATCTATCCGAATTGAAATTAATGCATTTTTGACTTAGTTATGGAACTTTTAAACTTTGATTTTTATAAAAAATAATACATGAAAACAGAAGGGTGTATCGATGAAAAAATTGAAATTTCCCAGTATTCTTAACGTCATAAAATTCCCAAAAAGCGGACGATTGCTAAAAGTCATATATATCCTGAATTGCCATCAAAAATCTAGTTCATTTATAACAAAAACTTGAAAAAACATATTTTGAAAATTTTAAACCCTTATAAAATTTTGAAATTTAGAAAAAATTAAACAAATTATTTTTTTTACCCGAAATGGCTAGATCGATTTGGCTGTTAATGCTGATCAATAATATATATAGTTTGTAGGGTCGGAAATGACACCTTTACTGCGTTGAAAGCTTCTGACAGAAAATTGTAGTAAATAAATATACTGATTAAGCATTTTGAGTACTTTTTAAACGCCTAAAACAAAACCTCTTTGATTTTTAATTTAACAAGTTTAAAGGTTGAAATAATAATTTGTTGGTATTTATTTCCCCTGCAAAAACATTGCAATAAATATTCCCTTCACTGGACCAACATCTTTTCAGCGACATTAATTTTCACCTCCACTTGTAATTGAACAACAATCAAGAATTTAATTGGTTTCCTCGCTTTGCATACCAATTTTGGTTTATTTTTAAACATAAATTTAAATAAAGTTCTTTATAGTATACATTTATGTGGCAACGTTATGACATTAGCTAAAGTACAGAACCTCCTTCTTCGATTCCGATTCGATCCGCATCGTTCCGGTACAGGGGCTCGCTCGGGGTCTTGTGTTGCAAATACTGTTTGTCCCTCTTCGAAACAGCAGCGTGCCTTGGTGTCGACAAATTACATAGGCTAATTAGCATATATATCACATACTTCCTAAATTAAGAGCTACAACTAAAAACTAATGCGACGAACGTGTGTGTGTGTCTGCAGCGAGTGGGTATTATATCTCTCGCTTTTAAGTATTTTGATTTGGTATTATAGTTCTCTTACATCGAGGTTTAAGTTTACAGAAAATTTAATGGACTTCCCACGGAAGGCAGGGGAAAGCATTAAGTATATACATATACATACATCGATTTGCGTTTCTTGTGTTTAGTAATAGTAACTCTTGTTTCGTTTTGTAATTAAATATGTTGTTGGTGTGCGTAATTTCATAAGAATACTTTGATTTTGTTGCTGCGGAAGTTCGTTGCTTATCTTTTTCGTTTCGTTTCCTTTCTTTTCTTTCCATTTTCCTGTGCTTTTCTAGTTCTCTCTTTTGGGTTGCAAGTGAAAAAGTGAAAAAGTGAAAAGTTAAAATGAGATCAATACCAAACAAACAAAGGCAAAAGGCATTAGAAAGACTTGGTTGGATATTTGGTATTCCTATCTAAGCGATTCTAAGCCGATTCATTCGGTGTGACCAGGCCAGTGGCGTGACTGCATCAATTGCAGGCCTGGCCACACTCAGAAAGCGAAAACATAGAGTCTGAACCAAAAAAAGCAGAAATACTTAGGGGCTAATTAACGCTTGATTACATTAGTAGTTGCAGTATTATTTCGAAAGATCTCTCCTTGCTCAGATGCTGTGGTCCAGAATGGAGACCGGATCGTAGGAACGTTTCTTGGCGCGCTGCAGGTAGATATATCCGGCCAGCACGAAGATGGTAATGGAGGCCACCACCGCGTAGGCCAGCAGCCAGTAGAAGTAGTAGTAGGTCTGGTCGAAGGCACTCTGGCAGATGGTGATGGGTCCCGGTGGGGCAGGGGTTGTGCTAGTTGAGGTGCTGCCAGAGGTGGGGCTACTTATTTCTATCAAATCCTCCTTCTGCTTGGCAGAAGTCTGGGTGGTGCTGGTGGTGGTGCTGCTGGTTATGCTGGTGGTGGTGGTGGTGGTCTGTGGTTCGCCCAACAGTGGCGGCAGGGAGTCTGGCTCTTGGTCCTGATCCAGCTCCTGGGACTCCTCGTCCGCGTAATCCCTGTAGCCACTGTCGTGCGGCATGGGGGCACAGCTAGGCCAGCACACAGGACAGCAGGTGTCCTTAAGCGTGACCTGCCGCTCGCTGGGGCAGTTGAGGTTGCCGCAAAAGGACATGGCACACTTGGACTCACCCTTGACGCACTCACACTGCTGACAGCCATCGGTCCAGGTGTCGCCGTCCTTGTAGAATATCCCTGCTATCTTGGACGCGCACACGCCGCCGCCCGCCTGCTCGTCGCAGCTCTGGTGGCAAAACAGAAAGCCGGAGTTGCACTTGCACCGCTGGCAGTCCTTTAGCCACATGAATTCCGTGTCCAGGACCTTCGTGCAATTGGGTTCGGCGCGACACTCGTAGGTGCCGCAGCACTGGCCCGGTAACTGCATGTTCTCCGGCACCAGCTCCGCCACCACCTCGTCCCCGTTGCAGTCGGGAATGTAGCACGTTTTGCACACACACTTCCGGGGCAGGCAGCACTTCTGGTAGTGGCTCTCGGAGATCGTGCTATTGTAGTAGGTGGACAACTCCACCGTTGTGTCCTTGTCCTTGTCGGCTACCCCCGAATCGTTGGGTAGCTCCACCGCATTTGACTTAATTAGCTCCACCGCAATCAGGTTCTCGCGCACCGCACTGTCCGCTGGACAGTGCATTTCCGCATCCGGTGGACACTTGACCGAGTCACACTGATCCGGCAGCAGCGGCATCTGGTCAACTGAAACGAAATAGTCGGAGGGCGAAAATACAGGTCAGCCGTTAGTGGAGGAGGTCAATAAAATATGAAGGTCCTAGTCGGAGCTTAGGTGTACTTAAGTGGGGTTTTGGGTGCGTGGGGAGTTGTTTTGTAGGTGGCAGGCTTTAATGTGGGGCACAGTGTTTAAGACATCTTAACTACAGGACAAATAGTAATAGGGTAAGCCTCTTAAAAGGACAAATAAACTACAGAGGAACCTAATACACCATTTCTATTACATTTAAGAGTTACGTAAACTTCAACCAAGGTTGAAATAGGGTAAATAGTAAAAGAAACTAACAGTTTGCTTTCTTTGCTTGTACTTATCAGATATCTTTTATAAAGCAACTTTATAATTTTCCATAAATTTGCTTCTGCTTGGTATCCACACACTTTTGCAATATATTTTTCACAAGTTTTTCCACATCTTTGCCTTAATTAATCCCCCTTTTTGTAGTCACTGGTTCAGTGAATGCATTAAGGTCAGACTTATCCGATGGCATGTCCGTTCCTTATCTAGGTAAAAGTGATTCATTAACCGAGAACGGAACCGGAGGGAGTCACCACCTGCATGGATGGTGACCGGGGAGAAAATGTGAAACCAATTAAAGTTTTTCTCCACTTTCGGGAAATGCTATTACGACTGCTATTGATTGTTTGCCTTCCATTAATTTTATATTCTATACCTGAGACTACAGCCCCAGCAACAAACCCCACTAAATTTTTGGGCTTTTCTTTTGGGTTTTCCGCGGGCTTCGTTTTACGGAGTTTTCGCCTTTCTTTGGTTCACGTGCACGTTCATTGTTCAAGTTAATTTGTCATTTTCACTCGCCCATATAATGGGAAATTTTCCTCTTATTCCGTTCTGTCCCCCTCCCGCAGTGCCCTTTAACCTTTCAGCAGGAGCCCCTCGATTTTCCTTTTTCCGGGTAAACAATCAAGTTCTGGCCGGGAACAAAAGTAAATATCTGGCTGGGAAAATCTACTTGATTTAAGCATAAGAATCTCCGCAGTCTGTCGAATATTAAAAACTAAACTTTTTCGGTTCGGCTTTGTTTTTTTTTTCCCTCTTATTTTCCTTGATTTTCTTTACTTGTTTTTTTGTGTTTTGGTTTGTTCCTTTGGGCCTGCACTTTGATGTCGGCGGACAGAATGTTTGTGGAGTTCGTTCCGGGGACAGACCCGAATCCGGCATCGGGCCGCTTTGAAGGAGCTCAGCAAACTTCTTACACTTTATTTAATTAAAGTTTTACTTGTTCGCTGTTTTTCGCATTTATTCGCTGACGCTGTCGTGTTATCAGCGGGACAGCTGGGACAGTTGTCAGCCGCCCTCGTATCCGCAGTTCGACTTTGAAGTTTGGCGGCAGGGAGGTTAGATTTAAACGAGGCATGTCCAAAAAATAAAAACAATTTAAATGTTGTTCAACTTGATTTCGACAAAAAAATCAGACAAAAACGCGATGAAAATACACGGGATTAGTCGGAGATTATATGCTCTCTTTTGAGTACATTTTTTAGTAGGTTTTTAGACTAAGAAAACTTGAAAGATATATTGAAAGATTTAAGTAATGGATATAAATGTAATATTTTATATCATATAAACCCGTTTTTAGACAAATTATTTAGCAAGAATTGTAAGAATGTGCTTTTTTGTAGACTTTGAGGGGGTTATCTGTCTTCTTGCTTAAAGTCTTTGGTTAAGGTTTCAATTTTTCTTTTCAAACTTAGCAAGTGGTCAAATCTTATCGTATGTTGGTTCAAAAAATTACCCACAGCTTAAATCCTGACCAACTTGTTTCCTAAGAGAAATCTCTATTTTATTTTCTATTCAAGAAGTTGATACACTCTTCCGATTTTTAAGGCTCGAAGTCTATAAATTTCGTGAATCATCTTGAAAACATACATTTTTCTATGATTTATCATACAGTTTCTTAAAGTATATAAAGTTCTTTCAATCTATATATAAAAAGACATTTGTGATCTGAAGCATTTTTGTGTTCTTCTTTCAAGAAAGAACTAAATCTTTGTTTTGTATTTTTGTAAATATTATTATTAAATACAAACACTTCAAGCTCAACAAGATATACCCTTCCCACCGCTGTAGAGTAACTGAAAATAAGGAAAATGTAAATGAATTAGCCGTCAGACGAGGACATGGCATTGCATTTCGCATTTCGCACAGCTCGGAGAGCTGGAGCTGGCTCACACTGGCGGAGCAACTGTCAGAGTAGCCGGCCACCTAACCTAGATAAAAACCAAACCGCACACTTGGCTGCCTATTCAGATAAAGTCGGTGCCGGCGACAGAACCAGAAGCTATGGAGAACCGGGGCCTAGAACCAGATCCTCCCTCCCCCAAAAAGACTCCGGGGAAGAGGACAAAGGCGCGCAGAAACTTGTAGATACATGGTTGGCTTTTTATATTACCCTTTTTTTTGCACTCTTTTCTATACTCTTTTTTTTTGTGGATTTTTTCCCCCCACTTTGGCTGCTACTTTGGGGTCTTCGGTGGGAAACTTATAAACAGCCGTGGAAAGTTTTCATAAAGGATGAAAGTACAAGAACTCGCACACACACACACACACATATCTATAGACATCCTCGAGTGTTTTGCATTTTATGTAGCTTGAATGGAGAAAAGCCAGAAGAGTGGGGCGAGAGAGAGAGAGAGCTCTTAAAAAAGCAGAAACTTTTTTAATAATCCAGCGACAACGAGAACGCCAAACAACACTGGCTGCGACCTGCAGATACAGATACAAATACAAAGTATCTTCACACCGAACTGTGTCAGGATTTAAAATTGTTAGTTTATCTCCTGCGGCAGCAGTGATTCGAAATCCCAATTTAAGCCCCGGCAGCACAGGTGGATATATATGGACACCTGGAGCCACTTGCAAATTGAGTGATTTCCCGACTGCAGACATCCGAGAGATACATCTGTGCGGCTGGCAAGCCACAGACCATGAGCATCCCGATGTTACCTAATTTTCATCTGAGAGAGAGAGAGAGAGAGAGACTCGGAGTGTGTGATTTTCTTTTGTCTTGTTTGTCTGGTCTGGCCAATCAGCCAGTCCTCCATCCATCCATATATCCATCCATCCATCCATCCAGCCATCCAGCCATCGATGGCGAACCCTTTTGTTGTGCCACTTTTGGGGCTGCTCACTGAGTGTGTTATCTGGCCAGATTATCTGGCTGAGTGAACGCCTCGGCTAAACGAAATTCAATCAGGCTAATAGCTGGCATAACCACACTCAGAAAAATCGGGTTTTATCACAGATGTTCTCAAAGCCTTTTTAGAGGAAAATCTTCAGACAAAAAATATTATTTTGTGAGGATTAAAAGTCATCTTCATAAAGCACTTCAACAAAATCCAATATACATTTCTTAAAATCTGCTTTCTTTTCTTCAAAAATCCCTCCTACTTTATACACATATTTTCTGCCAGTGCTCTTGCTCTAAGTGCTGCCTTTGGTTGTGATTTGATTATGCAACTGCCTTTGGCAGTCACATTCCCAGCTCTGCTTCACTCGCATCGCAGCAATGATGCCAAGCTGGCCGGTACGTCTGGGCCAATTGGTTTTGGCCTTACTGTACGGCCTGGCCAGGGTGTTCGGCCTGATGGCCACCGGCCAGTCCAGTCCTCGGGGCATCCGGAGGGTGAGATGGAGCTTGTATTGGCGCCTCCACGGCTGGGTGATGCTGATCTTTGTGGGCGTCTTCTCGCCCTACGCCTTCGTTTGCATCTACCATCGGATGGCCTTCCTGCGCCAGAACAAATTGCTGCTCCTGATTGGCTTCAATCGATATGTCCTGCTGCTGGCCTGTGCCTTCGTTGCCCAGTGGATACACTGCTCGAAGCAGGCGCAGATCATTGGATGTCTGAATCAATTGCTGCGATGCCGCCGGCAGCTCCGCCGGCTGATGCATACACGAGAGCTCAGGGATTCGCTGGACTGCCTGGCCACCAGGAGGCATCTGATGCAACTGGGTCTGCTGGTGTGCTCCTTCGTCTTTTCGACATGTCAGCCCCTTCAGGTGCTCAAGGATGATCCGGAGGTGAGGCGTAACCTGACCTACGCCTGCTGTTTGGTCTTCATCCTGACCTGCCAGCTGACCCTGCAGCTCTCCCTGGGCATGTATACGCTGTCCCTGCTCTTCCTGGGTCACCTGGTGAGGCATTCGAATCTGCTGCTGGACAGGATACTCGCAGACGCCGGGCACATCCTGCAGGACAGTACCTTGCTGGCTGGCTATGGTGCCAATCGCCAGCAGCTGTACCGGAACCAGCAGCAGTGGCTTGCCCTGGAGCTGTGGCGCCTGCTCCGGGTGTACCAGCAGCTGCTGAAGCTGCACAGGTCCATAAGCTCCCTATACGGTGTCCAGGCGGTCTGCTTTGTGGCCTATGTGCCCATGGAGTGCATGGTGCATCTGTTCTTCACCTACTTCATGAAGTACAGCAAGTTCATAATCCGCAAGTACGGCCACGGCTTCCCACTGAACTACTATGCCATTGCCTTCATGACGGGACTGTTCACCAATCTCCTGCTGGTGATTCTGCCCACCTACTACTCGGAGCGGAGATTCAGTTGCACCAGGGAGAAGCTCCGGTGTGGCAGTCTGGCATTTCCATCGCGAATCACAGCCAGGGAACTCAGGAATACTGTAAGTTCAGCCATTATCTCTGTGTGCAATGCAAAAATGCAACTGTCGAGACTCCCATCATCAGATACACTCATACGCATTACATTCAGTTTACAGAACATATTGTTCCAACAACTAATTAAATGCCATTTATATTCAGTGAAGCCTGGTCGTAAATGACACATCATAAAATAGTTATGAATAATTAAGGCCCACTGTATAAGGAAGCGCATTTACAGCTATAGAAAAAGAATCAATAAAGATTGAAAACTGATTGAAATCGATGTACAGTGATTTCAATTGAATCAGAACACACTTCCTGCATTCTTTACTACAATCGTAAATGCACATGCACAATTTGAATACCCTTTAAGGTGTACTATCATCTTCTAGAATATATTTAATATTTAATTAACTTATCATTCCTGCAGCTGAACTACTACGGCCTGTATCTGAAGAATGTGGAGTATATATTTACTGTCAGCGCCTGTGGCCTGTTTAAGCTGAACAATGTCTTGCTGTTCTGCATAGTACAGGCGATGCTCAACTACCTGATGATACTGATACAATTCGATAAGGTCTTGAACCAGTAGCTTGGCCCAGACAATGGCCATAAATAAATAGCCCATAAATTAAGCTGTCTAGGGAAGGGGGGTGGCTTTACTTACGTGTCGTTGCACTGGAAACAAATATTAGTCCATATATTATTAGCATCTGGTGCAGGCACCTCCTTGGCATGTGCAAGCTTGGCATGTTGAAGGGGTGTGGGTCTTTTTTTTCCTTCTCAAAGGGGGTGGTGAGAGGGGGCTGGTGGGGTGTGCGGGCAGCAGCTGATGACAATCGATATGACCTTGCCTGAGTGGCCAGAGTTTGACTTGCGAATTCCTGCCCGGCTATCAAATCATATAAATGTCTCGTTATAATTTGCAAAAATCAAAATCAATTGGCATCTTTTTTGGCGAAAATCAACTGCAAAGAAAGAGAACAGTTAGAGAAATTAAAGTATAAAATAGAATATTAATATTAAAACAAATGTTTCTTTGGCAAAACAAGTTGCATTCTCTGTAATATTAAGCTTGTGATGCTTTTAGCATAAAATGAATAAATAACAGAGTATCTGTTTAAGCTGAGTACAATTTCCCAATTAATTTGTATTTATTTTCCTTAGAATTACCAATTTTTCCCCCCATAAACCTTGTATATTTCCTTTTTTCAGTGAACGAAAGAGTTTATTTGTTATTCCGCTCATCAGATGAAATGCGAATTCTAATTTGATTGCATTCGCCAAATAAAAAAACAGAGCAGAGCAGAGCCAAAAGGCAGTAAACACTCGAAGCGTTAATAAGAACAGGCACCTCTGCCTCTGGGGGCCCTTTTATTCGGATTCGCGGATCGGATCGGATCGGATCGGTTTTGGTTTGCTTTGGTTTGCTCGCCGGTTTCGTCACTGCTAAAAATAGCAACCTTTTTTCGGCTCTGCGAGTATGTTAGTTTTAATGACCAAGTGCCAGTCTCCTCCCATCACCCCGAGGAGGTGAAGGTGGAGGAGCAGCAGCAGCAGCCGCACCAGCGGCACGCCGGGGTATCAGCATTGGGCAGCGAGGGTCGGGGTCAGCCATTTTCCCCGGCAACCGAAAAATGTTTGTCCATGTTTTCTGGCTTTGCTGAATGGGAACTGAAACCGAAACCCCCATGAAAGGCACTGATAAAGATGGGGACAGCCCTGAAATCGGGGGATATCGGGCTTGGAAATTGTGGGGCGGACCTGATGTTCCCTTGTTCCAGCATCCATAAAAGACCTGTCCATGTCCAAATCGAACAAATTTGACTTGTGTGCCAGCACTGAGACAATAAATTCCTTCCTCAAATATTTGTAAAACATTATAAAACCTCGTTAAAATATAATTTATTAATTATAAAGCTATGTGGCTTTCTTTATACTTATTTTTCTATAAGCATATTATGGCCTGCCATGCTAATTTATTTACCTAGATATATCAAGCTCAGTTATCATTTATTATCTCTCCAAGTGAGATCTTATTTGAATATATTGTACATTAGTATTCCTTGATATTTAGTCTTCATTAAGACTACCATAAACATGGAGAAGAGTGTGGGGAATCTAGCCATGAGATGAAGTCATCTGATTTAAATCTCGTTTTATCTTAACCATGCAATCAACAATTGAGACTACTAATTCGAGTTTTAGGTGTTTCGCTTCTCGGTTCATTAATTATGAACAGAAATGCAACAATTTTAACCTAATTGAGTTTGATTAATGGCAAAAGATAAGGGCAATAAGTACTTGATTTTTAACTGCTATCTATACTGTTTTTTTTGCCAGTGTTTTATTGGCATTGAATGCCGGACGATGATTTGCCTTTCATATGCATTCAATCAATTCCTAAACGTATCCATCCACTCCCATTTAAACGAGTCTATGGGCCGGAGATTTATGAGATTGAGATACGAGCTCAGCTCGGCTTAAACTCTGTCAGGGAAACTGAATTTCCTTTCATCAAATGTCGGATGGTCCCTGCAAATGAGAGAGAGCTTCCTCTTCACCCGCTGCCCCTGCCCCTGCCCCTGTACCTTATCTTAACTGCTGCACAATTTGCATTACCCAGACGAGAGACAGGCAGGGAGGGGTGGAGGGGTGGAAAATCAGATCCAAATTCGGGGGAAAAGCGCTTTAATTGCGGGGTGTTGTTTTTCACTTAGCCGATAAACCCGAGCTGCTGCGATTCCTGTTGCACGAAATATCTCTCGGATGGAGTCCGTCCACTAACGATTTTACATACAACCACCTCCTAGCCGAGTACAAAAACGAGGGTATGTGAAAACCGAGTGTGTGTGTTTTGGGTTGAATAGAAATTTCTGGGAATCTATTTGCTTTGGTAGTACATACCAGCACATCACATATATATATATGTACATGCAGGTTCAGTAACCTATTGAGTGTGTGCTGACGCTTCGCGGAGAGTTGCCCATAAATATCGTCTATTTGGCTAAGCGGAGCCACAATAAACAATTCAAGATTAATGAACCCACAGCAAAATATATATATATATCGTTTATAAAAGGAAAAACGAGGCGAATAAGTAGTCCGAAAATTGGATATAAATGCCAGCGCAAAAATTGTATGGAATATCAGGAGCGAGAGGTATATGTTCCGAGAAGTTCCCCTGACAACAATCAGCGCTTATATTGTTTGTATCTCGAGGAATTTTAATTATCGTCTCGTTGGCTTCACCGCACAGATCTTATCTTATTTGGGTCGGATTTTGTCGGATCTTTTAATCTTGGCTTCCTGTTGTCACTTGTTTTTTACCCTCTCATCGTTGGACTTTCATTTCATCGAGTAGAACTTTCCCTGCAACCGAGGCATCAGGTAAATATCAACAAGAAATGTTGCACCGATTGGTAAAGTCATTTCATTTAATGACTGACCTTCCTTGGGATAAAAACTGACCAATTGCACTCGTTTTCTAATCTTTAATTATTAGAGAAACTTTAGCCATAGCTTCGTTTTCTTTTAATAAAATGATAAGAGTAAGGAAACAGATTTTTCTCTCGATCTTTAACCAGAGGTTCACCTTTAAATGCACATTTCATTGCTTAGTTTTCTTTCCCGTTAAGATTTTCTATTTGCCACGGAGAGCGGTGCTTAAGTACTCGTTTAACTGCACGGTTACCTTGGGGGCATTCTCTGTAGCTTGTATCTCTAGCTCAGTATCTTTGTATCTGTCGTCGGGGCCTGTATCTGTATCTGCAGCGCTGACTGTGTGTGCGGCAATCGCATATTTGTGTAGATGACTAAACTGTGATAGCGCGCAGCTAAGTAACTTTTTCCAGCAAAAAGAAAGAAGGCGAGGGGTGGGTGTCTCTTTCGCAGTGAACTATGAAACGCTGACGAATGCCAGCGATTTCCTCGAGTTCATCATCTTTTTACCTCGAACGCAAAGTTAAGCTTTATTATTGCCATAAATTTTCACTTGAATGCGAAATCTGATGCATCTATGCTTCAGCTTTAGCTTCAGCTTCAGCTCCGACGCTGGCTTTTTAGCCTTTTCTTTTTTGCTGTTTATCTTGGAGCGGCAACGGAGCAACACATGCAAAATCCGCCTCAGTCTGTGTGCATAAATACTTTCAGCACATGCACACATGCCCGCTATTTGCTCGTGTTCGCGTACAATAATTTCACGTTCAACAACTTTTGGCTTTTTTGATGAGCCAGCAGCAGCAGCAGCAGCAACACAGCAACACAGCAGCAGCAACAGCAGCAGCAGCAGCAGCAGCAGCAACAGCAGCAGCAACATCGGCAGCCCTCACTCGAAAGGTACGGCGCGAAGGCGATTACAAAGGGTCTTTTGGGGGGCCCAGAGGGGGCCTTGCAGGGGGGTCTTGAAAAGGGGTTTTGCAAGCGGCTTTCGGGGGGGCCAAGAGCGAACCTCTTGTGCGGCAGGGCGGGCTCTTTCAGTTGCCATAGCCACCGCCACTGCCGTTTCTGCTCGGCATCTCTTTTCAGCGCATTGCAATTCGGAGTTGGCCCGCGGAACTTCAGGCGAAAAGTACACTGAACCAAACAAATTCTCAAGAAGTAATTGCCAAATTTTGATAAATAACTAACAAATAGTCCCACGGTTATAAAATATTTAAATAAATTTTTCTAAATATCTTATAAGACGTTTTAAAAAGTGTTTAAAAATGCTGTAGCCAGACCAAAAAAATATTTAAAAAATATAAATGAAGATATAAAATATAGATGAATATAAATTGTATAAATTATATTTAAAATAATATATCGAAGGTATAAAACAACTAAAAAAATACTGTTCTAAACAAAATGAACCAAAAAAATGTATATATTCAATTCAAAAAGATTTCTAATGTTTTACTTTACGTTAAAGAGGAATATTCTTTTCTTAAATTGTAAAATTGAAAATTTTTTTAAATTTCCTCCAAATTAAATCAAATTGTAAACATATATATAAATATATTTTAAGTTCCTAGAATAAATCGAATTATAAAGAAAATGCGTTTTACATTTCGAGGGGAACACTGTGTAATCAAATTAAAAGGAGGATAAATACCTCTATAAACTAGAATTAATTTACAATTTCCTTGAAGATACAAAAATGTAAAGCATAAATTCAACATTTTCCGACTTAATCGACCTTCTCAATAGACCCACATATTTACACCATTTACCCAAATAGCCAACGGCCTGTGTCTTCGGAGAATTCCGCTATTATAAGGCTTATGAGATTGTAAATCGTAGGTATATTTTGAATCTTCAAATATTTGGTTTAATGGGCGATGACGTCAAATTATTATGGGAAATGCTGCATAAATCTGTGCTGGGTGTTGGAATTTAGTGAACAATTTATAGTTTGTACGTCACAATTTCATCTTGAGTCGAATGATTTGTTTTTCTTTTTATTTTATTTTGTTGTATTCGCCGCCGTTATAGACCATATGAGAAATATTAAATGATTTTAATTACATGTTGGAATTCTTTTTGGGGAATCATATAATTTAGGCTTGTTTGTTTCATTTTAACGCGATGTCATAAAGCCGAAAATGAAATATTATGAGAATATTATTTTAATTTGTATTTAATGCGTGATTCGGAGCCTGTTTGCTTATATTTTTTCGCTCTCGTTGCTGGATTATTTATACGAAAGTCTGGCGAGCAAGAAATATGTACGTATATCACATCACCTTGTGTGCTGTGAAAAATTATAATGTTAACACATTTATATTATTTGATGTGTCAAATTTTCTGTGGTTTATGCACAACAAACGATAGAAGCGTCATTTGCCATGTTGTGTGTTTTTTCGGAAGTTCAAGTTCGTTTTCTAACAAATTGTATGCGAAAAATAAAACATGGTACAAATTTCATATTCAAATTTTTGCAAAGGGAGAAGCACCAGGCATTGACTGGTTTTTCTTTTGATGTATTGACTTAGCTTCTTATTGATGCCACCAGGTGTCAGATTTCATTTCAGTGTAGCCACCGGGGCCTGGCCTGGTCCAAGTCGTCGTCGTCGTCGTCTCGTCTCGTTTCATGACGGTTTTGTTATGCTTTTGGTCGCTTTTGCCTCGCTCTGACCTCTGAATTTACTGAGTTTACTGAATTTGCCTCTATGCCGCTCGCTTTTTGCCCGGAATACCCTTTCAAGGTGGAGTCTGTAAAGTTTTTCAGCGGGGGCCAATCAATTGCTGAACTTTCATTTGCATTTCGCTGAGCTGTTGATGGGAATTGCTTTGAACTCTAAATGGTTTGCCAGCGAGTTTCTAAAAGGGGTCTGATTTTTTTCAAGTGTTTTCGGCTTTAAACGGTTTGAAGGTGGTCATAAATGAAGGGGAGAACCCTAAAACCAGTAATGGAATGGCATTATTCATAAGTTTGGGTGTAGAACCAATTTTACTATTTGCATTTGCATTGTTTAAGGGATTTTCGCAGCTTATTTTTATGCCAATTTAAGCACATTGAGAAATAAAAATGTTTTGATTAAATTTCACAAAAATTTTAATACATTTAATATACTAAAAGTATTTATTAAGGTAACCAACCTATCCCAATATAGTTTCAAACTTTAAACATTTTATAAAAGCATCTTAATTGCTTCATAAACTTTCCCTTGTCTTGGAAAACAATAAATTCGGATTCAAAATTTAAGAAAAATTGTATCTTGAAGATATTTATATACCTCCATATCTGCCAGAGCATTAAAACTTCGACTCTTGGCACTTTAGTTACTTGTATCTTATGCTGTCTTTTATTTATTTGCTCTGGTTTCTTTTTTCCCTGCGTTGCTTTTTAATGTTTGTCTCCTTAAGTCGTTCTTCTTTCATTGGAAATTAATTTGTTTGCAGAAACAATTGATTACATAGGGAAATGAGTAAGATATCGACAGCTCATAAGCATAAATTTAAGCTTGTGAGATACTTTAGTATCTTTCAGGCTATACTTAAAGGATTTTTGCAGTTCTTCGTTACTCGGAGGTGTAAATGAACCCTTAAATTCACACCGACTCCTTGGGATTTCTTAAATATAACTAGAAAAATCAATTCGAACCTGTCTCAGCCATTGAATGTTCCCCAGAGCATTTAAGTTTCGACTCTGTCACGTCAGCTTTTCCCCCTTCGACTGGCTTTTATTTATGTATTTGCTCTGGTTTCTTATTTTCGGCGTTTGCCTTTTGCCTCTTTAAAGCTTGCCCCCCCCCGCCTCAGCGTTTCTCCATGGCTGTAGTAGAGTGTAGTGTGTAGTCTAGTGTAGTGGCGAGCTTAAGTAAGTCTTTAATGGGGTGTGCGTGTGGCATGGCGGGCAAGGGTTTGGGGGGGGCCTTGCGAGTTACCAGATACAGATACAGATACGAGATACGCGATACGCGATACGCGATACGAAAGCGTAGTGCGTGGCGCGGCTAATGAAATCAAATTGTTCGATCATTGCGATAAATTCACTTCCACCTCTGCCTAATTTCTGTCCATTTACGCATGCCGCCGCTTTGCGTTTGCGCTTTTTAACCTTGATTTCTTAGTGTAAACAAAAAATACAAATACAAATAAAAAATTAACGAAAAAATGAAAAGGCCGAAACTGAACGCGACACAGTGCTCGAGTGGGAGTGGGACGCCAGATACAAGATACCGAGATACAAAGATACATCGCCCGCCGCATAGAGTAGTACGAAAAGCTTTCAGCATTTTGACGATCTGTCAGTCGCGCCGACTATTTGTCTCTGTTTTCTTGTTGTTGCTGTTTTTTTTTCCTATTCGGCTTGTTGGCTTTTTATTAAGTTACCTATTTATAATTTGTTTATTACTTAGCAAATGCCTGCGAATAATGTGTGCGTGTGTGCAGCATCTGGAAGGGAAACCTTGCTGAATGAAAATCGCTTGAAAAGCGAGCCAACGAGCGAGGCGCACACACGAAAACCATAAATATTTTATAAATGACGTTATTGTACAGTTTTTCCTCTTGTTATATTATTAGCTATGCTATCTTATCTATGTACGGCTGACTCAACGTGTCGCCTTTGAGAGTGTACTAGGGTTTATAGAGAGGTGTGCTTATGTGTGTGTATAGTTTTTTGTCGGCGAGTGTGTGGCCCTCGTCGGTGTTTGTTTGTATAGCCATATTGGGTGTTTGTACGCTACCGTCATTACCCTTCCACTATTTTTTTTATTTTTTTATGCTGCCGCCTTTGCGGGCTTATATAATCGGCAAGCAAAAAACGAATGGTTTGAAAAATGATTTAGTTGAAGGTTCTCTCGCATAATATATAGATTATGTAGAATTAATGGAATGCTCTTCTCTACACACCTGTGCCACGTAAATTGTGCTGTCTGCTTGCGGTTTGTTTTCCTAGTCACTCTTTCTATAAGTTTTGCCGTAGTTCACATTTTATTTTAGTTAACAACACTCGCGCACACACACACACTCGGAATTTGCTTAATTTTGTATTTGGTGTTTGTTTTTTTTATCAAGACATGTTCTCACTTCACTAAACGAAAATTAATGATGATTGTTGTGCATAAATCTAGTTTTTTCCTTCTCGAGTTGTTTTCTCATTGACAAAGCTCACGCGTTCAGTGCTGAAAATTAACTGAATTTCGAGCTTGATCCGCACAAATTTAAAGCTCGTTGGGGCTCTCTGTTGGCGCGCGAGAGAGCGGGTTTTGGGGGAGCGACATTGTAGAGAGATAGATGACGCGATGGATCGGAAGAGAGAGTGAGAAATATCTGCAGCAAAGCTCGCTCTCTGCTGGCCCGCATTCCATGCAGTGGGCCCATGCATCGGCTGCTCTCTTACCGGCTAGCCGGCTTCTGCTGCTGCCAGTCTCCCGCTCTCTGTGTCTCCACAGAAAAGCTCTCTCGCGATCGTTGGAGAGAAGCATAGATCAACGTCAGAAGCAACAGGTCGTAAATTTCCTCAGAGCAAGTGGAGAAGATGGAATTTTTGGTGAGTGCATCACGTGCGCCAATTCGCCAAAATAAAAATAAAAAAATTATAAACTGCAACAGCGATCGATCGATCACACGCATATTAATCGAGGGTGTGGATCGGATCGCACCGGGGGAGGCCAGCGGGGGAATCTCGAGAAAAAACAGTAAAGATCGTTGCCACCATTCCGCATTTCCAGGCCAAGGCGTGTGCGCCATGCAAATGCAAAGTGCGAAATGCGAAATGCAAAATGTTAAATGAGAAAATGGAAATGGAATATCACGACAACACCCGCCTCACGCCCATCGCATCATCGCGCCGCAGCGGTGAGGATTAATGTAAAATGTGAAATATGCAAAAAAAAAAAAAAAAAATTTATTAACATGATTGGTGCACTGGGAGAAAATTTTCGAGAGATTTAAGGTGAATTTTATATTTATTTAGCAAAAAAGTAAAATTTTCTGTGGATAAATTAGGGTAGTTGTTGTCAAATTTTCTTTTGAAGCAACTTAGCTTTAAGTTTTGTTGTTAAAATAAATAAAAATTATCATTAATAATAAATAGAATGTGATTATATTTAGTAAATAATAGATATAATAAAATAGATAAATAGCAATTCCAAGGAAATCATATTTATGGGAAAATATTTATGAAAGATCCCATTTACAAACTAAATTTAAAATTTTTTACAACTGGTAAAACTTTAATAAATGACAAAATGCATTTTCCTCATTTAGTTTTCTATTTATATAAATTAACATTTAACATAACATTTTATTATGCAAATAGAAATTATTTATATAAATTAAAAAATTTATTTATACAAATTTTAATTTTTTTTTAAATTTAAATGAATTAAAATATTACGAAAACTTTAGAAGAAAATCATCTAATTGTAATTATTCAATTTAATATTTTAAATTCTCCTGAAAAAGTTGCTAAAACTATTCAAAAATACAAAAATTAAACACATTTTTCACTGCGTATTTCAAAATATATTTTATAATACATTTCTCTCAGTGCATGACATATGCGGCATGAGAGATCTCCGCATGCATTTATTCGGCAGCCGATATAATCCGCTTGTACTTGCAGATTGTTAAGGTGACTAATTGCTAAGTGAGCGGTGCGGCGCGGCGCGTTGGCGTATGAGTAATATTTTTTTCGATTCGCAGTCGTAGGTTGGTTTCGGCAGCAAGTGTCGCCGGGAATGCAGCCGAAACAATGTCAAGGGAATATTCTGGTGGCGGAATTATTGGATTTACATATTAACAGATCTGGCATAAATATTGATACAATCATTCCCTCCCAGCCAGACGTTATTGATATTGTGGGGAATCTTGTCGAATGCGGAAATCTGAGGTGCCGTGCAGTGTCTTCTTTATTCATATGCGTCTGTTGACGTCTGTAATTATATTTCTTTGCTATTTGTTTTCAGAAATGCACCTCATAAAACCAATCTTCATTTGTTCATCAAGCTGTGTAATTAAAAAACAGTGACTTATAATTGAAAATTAAGGTGAAGACAAAGAATTTAATATAAGTAAATGGCTTTTCATTCATTTTGAAAGATATCTGCTTTTAATGAGTGATTTTTCCTATATTATTAACCATTTTTATTTGGTTTAATTGTAGTTAAAGAATATTTTAAATCATTATCTATCTCTGCATTCTTTGAAATAGATATCTAGGTGTTTTTTTCTGCAAACTAAACGCTTCTCATAAAATATAGACCCAAAATCCCGAATAAATTATGTAAATCTGCTAAAAGCACCCGGCATCAAGTGTATTTCGTTGGTAATTCCAAATAAAACGATACTTTTTTGGAATGGTTTGCAACGGTTTTACCCATTAAGGTGTTAACTCACTTGAGAGATACACTTTTTGCTTGTTTTCTGCCACTCAAAGGACATTAACCAAGCCACAGAAGAAATCGGATACTTTTCCTTTATCTCAGTGCCATTAGCTTTCCCTCGCCTCCGAGGCCAGTGCATGGGAAGAAAAGCTGGTATATTTTACTTAAGTTTTGCCGCTTCCCTGCTGCCTTCCGCCGCTTCTTGTGACAGTTTTCATGGTCAGTTTGCCCCATAAACTGGCAGCAGATAACAGCAGAAAGGCAGAGAAAATCCCCATAATGAAATAAAAATACATAGCTAAATAAAAACGGACGAATGGACGGACGGAATCAAAATGAACAGCCACGACAGCGGAAAGCATGGAGACAACAACATTGATTTCACTTTAACGAGCTTGTAATGTCTCTGAGACGGCTCAAAGGCGAAAGTATATAAAGAGCGTTATGTATACGACATGTGGGCCACGCAGTTGCCATGCTGCCATGCCATGTCCTCTGGTGTGGCTGCCACTGTGCACCCTCCTAGTGGATGAAAAGTTTGCCGGCTGCTGTCACATCCTAATAGGATAATAACGAGCCAAGGCTGAGCGAAAGTTGTTGCGCCTTGCAGCCGAAACTGCCAAAAAAAAAAATATATATATATAAATAAATAAATAAAATATGTAACAACAATAAACGATGATAAGGGGCCAAGGAACGTGTCGGCTTCTGGTGCTATAGCCTCAAACTGAGTTTTAGTCGCAGTCTCAGTCTCAGTTTTAGCCCCATATTCATTTGCCGCAGTTAGAACTTGACTTGGACTAGGTTCAGGCTCCAGGATCTTTGCCTCAGCACTGCACTGAGAAAAGCAATGGCTTTGAAGCCTAAATTTAAAGTAGAAATTATAATTTTTATAAAAATAATAAGGAAATGAGATAGGTTATAGGTTTAGTATATAGATATTATCACAAATTGTAGCTATTTGAAAGGCTCATAGAATCCTTTAAAACGCGCTCCAAAGTATGCAATACAATTTGTTAGGAACCAAATTGGTAGTAAATTTATATTTTTAATGAAAAAATCTACTTAAAAGTACTGTGATATTATATTTTGATCAAAGAAACTTAATAATTTAAATTTCCTTGGTATTTTTACCCTAAAAATATATATTTTTTCCTATTTAATATATATTTTCCAACTTATTTTCCCTTATTTTCTCGTCGTGCTAGGTCCAAGTTAACTGGAATCCATTTCAGACCCGGCTGTCTATGCTAAATCGGCCCGCAGGAAGCGTCGATAAGGACCAACGACTTGCGGGGCATATAATGCGATGCATCCCCTACAATCCCAGCAGGGGCTTGGCTTTTCCCTTTTCCTTTGGGAAATTATCCTGGCGGGAAGACTTTTCGGTCCCGAGGGTGTTTAAGTGGGGGGCGTGGTGCTGGTTGTTGATGCCGGGAGCTGGGTGTAGCTGCCAAATGATAATTTATGGGCGGAACTCCATGAAACTTCGAGGCGTCAAGGAATCTGTTAGGAAAAAGTCACCGTTTTTCCCACGACTCAACCACACACACACACACACACACACACAGAGAGAGAAAAAGTTCGATATGGCTTAGGGATGCTGCTGACACGATGCGGGGTATGAATGCTTCCAGTCAGGGTCTTAACTTGGCCAAGATGAATTTGAGTACGTTAAGGTGGGCACAAATTAAAAGCAGCAAATCAACATGTTCTACTTAACTGGGCCAAGTGAAAGTGAGGAAACTTGGCTAAAAGACAAGGAAAACAGGGAAGGAAACAGAAAAATAAAAAGGGAGCAGAGCAGAAGATGTGCGGCGGAACGGAAAAGCGGGAAAAGAACCGAAGTTGAGTGAGTTATAAAGCCAAAAAGGGGAAAGTTGAACGAAATGCTTTGTGAGGTGAACCAAATAAAAAAGGTTGAAAGAAAGAAAAAAAAAAAACATACAGAAAATACAAAAGAAATTGAGAGAAAGCCAAGGAATTTGTAATGTGTGAAATTGGTACATGGAAAATAAAATAATTCAACAAAGACCAAAAATGGGGACGACCCTTTTGCAGTTTCTCTTATATACATTGTTATACATTTCAGGGATTTTTATTTATATTCAAATAGTTTGTAAGAATTCAAGGGAAACGAGTCATAAATTATTACAGGAAGAGCTATGAAAAGTAGCTAAAATTTTCAATTTAAAGGAACATGTGGTAGAGGTTAAATTTATAGCTTTTCGGAGCCCTAAAAAACATACTAAGGTTCAAGGTAATTTTGTGATAAAAATAAAAGAAAAAACAGAAAATTGATTTATTTTGTTAAAAGTTCAAATTGAGTATCTTTTACTTATCATATAAAATTTATAAATGAATTCTAGCCTATTTTGTTGAAGTGTTTTAATCATTTTTGCAAAATACCTATCTTAAAAAGGTTGTTCAACATATGTATTAAATATGTATGCACTTGAAACTTTGAACAAACATTATATTTGCTTAATTCTATTAGCATATGCCAAGAACTGTCATTTAATTGTTTCTTAAAGGTTAAGCCCTCCTTAAGTTTCATTAGAAAAAGGCTGCATTATTAAGACAGCAAGTCATTTCGTATTAATTAAATAAACGCTCATCAAATTCGTTCAGCTCGCTCTCTCTGTGAATGCTGTGAATTATTAAGAAATCCATTATTATCAATTATTTGGTGGCACACTCGTTTCCCATGCGAGCTGACACCAAGGTCGCTGCTCCCCATGAGTTTTCCGCCCAGGAAAGTCGGGGGAAAGTCGAGGAAAGTCTCGGCGGATGATGGAGACACTTGACAGTGACAGTCTACGAGGACGCTGACGAGGACGAGGACGAGGACGTGGACAAGAGAACGATAAAGATGAAGACAACGCGGCGAGGAAGTGCGGAAAAACCGCTGGGGAAAATTTCAGCATCAACATCATTTTGTGTGTGCATTTGAGCGATTACCCAAGTGATTACGGCCAAATGCACAAGGCAAGCACCTGACACCTACTAGACAAACAATTCATAATTTCAAGTGAACCCGTCTACATCACGGCAGTCCTTTTCTGGCCATTACTCGCCCCTTGTATATATTTTTTTTTACCCGTTTTTTCTTGGCCATCATTTAGGGCTAACGAGTTATTTCTGCGGTTCAGCACGGATTGTGCCGTCTCTTCATCAGCGCTGCGAAAAACGTCGCTCATTTATTTTGATTACCTTTTCGCAGAAAGCCAAACCAATGCCAACAGCAGATTTTCCCTCATTTTCCGCAGCCACTTCCTTGTCCACGTTGCTGGTTTCGTTATATTTGCTGCCATTTTTTCAGTCACTTTTCAGCTCTCCGCTTTGCACTGGGGCCATCTTTCAAAATATCTTTATCCCTTCTTATCTAAGGACATTATGGTGAGCAAGGGGGTGGTGAGGAGCTGGAAAACTACGGCAGTGGGAATAGAGCAATTCCACATTTTACAGTGGTTATGCAAAGTTATTTGGAATATCTTCTGGAAGGATTTTGGCATTGAGAGGGAATTGTTTTGGAATTTAAATTTTTAGGGTACTTCAGAAATCACTAGGGGTTTTAAACACCTTGAAAACATGTTGAAAATTATTCTACAAAAGGTTAGATATTAAAAAGAAATAAATTTGGTACCTGAAACAGCTGATTTGTTAGTTTAAGATATATTTTTAATCAAAGGATTTTAATAATGGTATTTATATTTTGTATTTTCTGAGAGCAAACATTTTCTTCATCGGGTTGCTTAAATTTATGCTTTATAATTCATCGGAGTGCCTTAAAAAGGACTAAAGGAGTTGAATCCCTTAATGAAATATTGGAAACTATTCTATCGACACCTAAAATATTTTTATGCATACTTTTAGATACTTTTGAAAGGTTTTTAAAACACTATTTTAAGGGGAAACGTGTCATTTGCTTTGAACTATAAGCATTTGATCCTTTTACTAATGTTAGCAGCCTAAAAATGGTTACAAATTTATAAACCAAATACATAAAGCATCCCCAATCACAGTGTATCCTTATCGCCGTCTTTTTCGCAATTGGTTGAATTTTAGCTACGGACTTTGAATCATGGTTAGCACATCAAGCGTTGATGAGCTTAATTCCCAGGCGACACTTTTGTCCGAGCAAATTTAGTGTGGCAAATTCAGGACACACACACAGAGAGAGTCGGTCTTTCTGAGATGCAATAATAAAGTTGGCAGAAGGATTCCCCTGCTCAACTCTGGCTCCTGCCCCACAAGGAGCCATCTTTCCGACTCTTGTCTAACTGTTTCCGGAACCTGCTTCCGTTTTTTGACGACAACTGCGATTCCGGACGGAGGAGCCGACCGACCCCGAAGGCCCGTTACCACCAAATTCCATTATGGGAATCCTGGCTCATTGTTTTCTCAGTCCCAGTCTGGCCGACCAAAGGACCTGGGGAAACGTCCTGGCAGGGGGGAAAGGGTCCTCTTCCGCTGTGGCCTTTTCCTTCGTGTTACGCTGTACACAAAATTAATATTACAATTTTTGCTTTCAACCCGCCTGTCATATAAGAGCGAAATAATTTCAGAAAGCATATTTCAAAATGAAATTTTCTTGCGGCTGGCTGCTATGCGGGAAATGCTGGTAGGGGGGCAGGGGCAGGGGCAGGGGACAGGGGGCACGGTCTGGGGCAAGGCATTTAGGCTAAAACAAATGTTTGTGCGGTCTGGTTTGGTCTACGGTCTACGGTCTTCGGTCTATGGCTCCTGGGAGAGTGGCCTGTTTTATAATGAAATAAATTTCATTTGCTCATTGACTCGATGACGATGTCGACAAACCAGAAGGATCCTGCAAGAATGAACGGAAGCACTGCGGGAAAATCTTTGTAAATGTTGCACATATTTGGAAATTGAGAAGGAAAGTGTATAGCTTATCTTCTAGTATTAAAGAAGTCCAAAAAAATATTTAAAGAAATTGTTCAAGTAGGTATTAAGTTAAATAAACTAAAAGTAGGCGAGACTGAAACATATTATATAAAATAAATATACTTGGATGTTCCAAAAATCACTAGAACTGTTTAAAATATTAGGAAGGTGTTTAAATTTAGGCAATACATTTTTAAAGTCACCAAATTCAGTGTACATTTGGGAAGATTTCCCACATAAAATTGGCCAGAGATTTATTAGGCCTTTCCGTAAGAAATTCTCCAAAATAAACAATATAAATTAAAATATACACCCTTATCATTCCCAATTTAAATATTTTTATTCGAAATATTGTGAGATTTTAATTTATTTCTCTCACTGCAATGGGTGGCCATGGCGGCAGCGGGCGGAGTCTGGCCGACATGTGTGGCCAGGCATGAAGGAGCTGGCCCCGGAATTTGCATGCTCGAAACTGGAGCAAGCGTACGAATGCCGGAGACGTATGTATGCGGCCGGATCCGGGCACGGGCACGAGTCTCGGCCTGGCTTGGCTTGGCTTGGCTTCCGTGGTGGCAAAAGGGTCCCGGGGCCGGCATGTGCTGGCGAAATCAACGGAACGGGCCTCGACATTAAGTGCTTGCTCCGGCCTGGTCGGTCTCCGGCCACGTCTCCGTCTCCGTCTCCGCCTGCAGCCTCGTCGCCATGTCCATGTGTGTTTGCACATGGAAGGTATTAAGACTTGTGCGAAATGAAATATGACATAGTTGACAAAGGAGCGGATGGGAGATGGCATCTATATTACACATTGCATATTACGTAGCCAGCCGCAGGCGCACTCCCGGGGAGAATCAGGAGCCAAACCCTTTGGCAAATATTGATGCCACCTGGGCATGAGGATATGGAAGTGCTCCAGCTTCTGCTTCTATGCCGGCTCGTGTTCTTGTTCGAGCACCTGGGGTGGATCAGTTTCCTTCTGGCCAAGGCAACTGCATCTGATGGCTTTTCCGGCGAAGGAGCGTGTTATTTGGCCTTAAAGTGGCATAAAATTGAGATTTTATACAACCCTGTATAGTTTTGTTTTATTTGAGTGAAAACTACATTCTCAGCATTTTAAACCATATTAATTTCACAAAACATAAGAGGATTTGGGGCTTAATTGTTGCAGTAACCCAGAGTTTTGTGCAAATATTATATTGTTTTTTATGAGGTCCAAGTGTGCAGTCAAGTAAATGAGCTAAGTTTATTTGGAGCATAATATTTTACTTGTAGCTTTATCAACAAAAAATTTAATAAATTAAATCAATAGATTGGCTGCCGAAAATTAGAGCAAAAATATATATATAGAAACCGCAATCCTTTGGGGTTTGTTTAGAAAAAGAACTGGGTTTTAGCTCTCTATGGATTTTGTGCTACAAATATTTATATATATTTTTTTTCTAATATAAAGAGTTTATTGATTTTAAATCTTTAGAGAATATTTTTGTAATCAATGGATTTTGAGGAGAATATATATTCAAACAGAGATGTTATATAGATTTGATTACAAAAGAAAACTATAAATATTATTGCATATAAGATTAAACCAAAACTATATTTCAATATAATTGAATATGTTTTGAAGAATTTTTGTATTATAACTATAGGATTAAAGCCAAACTATATTTATGGCTTTGTATTAAGGCCACCAATAATTAAGCTGACACACTTTGTGGCTCAATTTTCCTCCAGGTACCATTAGTTGTTCTATCCCCGTACTTTATTTGGGCTTGGGGATGCCAATTAGCTGCCAGGATATGTGAAAGTCGAAAGCTAAAATCCGATCCCACCTGCATAAGCCAAGCACTGCGCGTGTGTGTGCGAGTTGCTATCTCTGCGGTTATATGGGATCCCGCACCCAGAATGTCCCCACAGCGTGTCCTGGCTGTGCATTAAATGCCACTCAGCCCAGCCGGCTTTAGTTTCACTCATTTTCCAGGACACGGTTATGCGACAGGGGGCGTGGCACACGGGGGAAAATGGAAAAGCGGGGTGGCCAGCTGCTGAATGGAGCTGCATACTTTTCCAGCAGTGCGCTCCACTTGGCGTGCGGCATGCCACAGCGCACTGGATCCGGATGGCGATGCAACGGAGCGGCTACCATCGTCCTGATGATGCCACAGTGTTGCGTCATGTAAAAGATAAACAAGTCGACATTTTGACAACCTAAAAAAGCGACGCAGAAGCAGCAACCACAACAAAAAAGTCCCGAGGAAAATGAAAGAAGACAACGGGCGACAAGATGGAAACCACCAGCAGACAATGGATGATGATGCCGCTCCAAGGACTCCATGAAAGTCGCCACCGCGGCCGCCCATCAAATAATCGAAATCAACTTTCAACTTCCAACTTTGGGTCCTGCAATTTATATGCAAATTTCATTAAGGCAAAATGCGGGTTGCGGGTGCTCTTCGAATATATATATATATATATATTTGTATATATCCCATAGCCTTCGCCGCGAGCCAGGTCCCCGCCAAAGTAATTGAAACAAGAAATATGCATTTGTCCAGCCAGAACTCCCCTTCTATACGTACTATATATACTATATATACCATATATACCATACGCCCCAGCTGCAAACTTCCTTTTGGCGCGCGACTCAACTAATGTAATTTAAAATGGACGAGTGGCAAATTACTCGGACATTCCCTTAGCTCCTCCTCAAAGACCCTACAGATCCAACGACACCCAAAGCCATAGTGAAAAAAAAATACACGCAAATTACCCCGACGCAAATCCCCTAAAAAAATAAAGACGCCACGCGTAAAAAAAGGAAGTGGGGAAAAAAATTTGTTCAAAATAAATTGTGTGGGCGTTGCGTAAATTCGTTTTTATTTTTCCTCCGACTAGGATTGGCCGGGATTAATTTGTAATTCAAATTTATTTCGGAAAAATGGTTAATTGGGAAGGCTGGAGCTTGATTAGTTGTAAGGGATGTTAAGATAAAGTAAAAAAATATTTAAAGCAACTCTAATTGCACAGAGACAGGGTGAGAAATGTAACAAAAGGCAGGTAAAATGTTAAGAATTAAAAGGAAATTATATATTTTATAAAAATTAATTTAAAGCAGAGATTATTATATTATTAATCCAAGTCTCGTAAAGTACATCTTAGTTATATTTAATGGTGTGTCTTGGAAAATGAACTAACAAATCTAAAATATATATAAAACCAAAAACTACTTCTCTTTTTACTTCTAAACTTTTCAGCTTCTTCAAGAGACCCAAACAAACAAATAAATACATAAATTACCGAAGAGTTTGAGTGATTTTTGATAGTCTTTGAAGTATATATTTGTACATGGCATCATTAAATCAATAGAGAGATGGCATTAAAAACTAAGACTTTGTTGAAAGAGCCTCCTTTTCCCTCAAATATTTTCTATGCCATTTCCATTCTAATAAAATCTCTGGCTCGCTCGCTTTTAGATTTTTCACTTGAAATTAACATTTATTTATTTCTGAAGCGCACTTGCCTCTCAAAGTCTAGTGTCTCCATTTGAAACGCATTTTCTATATTTGTGCAGCAATCACCGGCCAAACTTTGCCAACTCTTGGCCAAAAGTGTTGCCTAAATCTGGCATCTGGCTGAGGCTCTATCAGAATGCTTCTGTAATAATTGTAGATTACAAGCCCCGCCCCGTTTCCTCCGTTTCGATGGCAACCTCTGTAGCCTGGCAATCCCTTTCGCCTCCCACTCACCATTTTCCATTTCCCATTTTCCGGCTTTGATGGTCTCATTTTCCGCAGCCGCAGCCTCTCCAATCATAGCAAACTTTTTGTGTGCGCTTTTCTCGTGTTTAATGTTTTATGACGTACTCCAAACACGAAACCAAAAAACAAAAAACGAAAAAGAAAATCACAAAAAAGCAAACAAAAATGTGAAAAATATGTAAGGCTGAAGAGAACACTTCAATTTTTTGTTTAAATGCCAATAAAACTGTCATCAAAAAGTTGTTAAGTAATGAAACATTGAAAATAAATGTGTGCACCGCCGCTGCCGACTGTGGGAAAGCCTCGCTCCTAGGCGCTGGGCTTTTTCTCATGGGGTTTCCTTTTCATTTTGCTTTTCTTTTCTTTTCCTTCTTTTTTTGGGACAAACTTTTGCCTCTCTGGCAATTGTTCAAGAATTAATAGCCGAAGTGCAGCATTCTGTGGAATGGGGCACTTACAATTTAAGCTGCTTGCCATCCATCCACCCGCCCGGCACTGCGCACCACATTGTTGCACATTTACTTTTTGCAGCATATCAAGTTGAACTCGCAAGTTTTCGATATTTTTCCCTGGCCATAAAGGCACTGTGAAAAATATTGTGAACTATTTAATATATCTAGATTAGCAATAAAAGTTTTGGTTATAAAGGAAGTTTATGACTTAATAAATACTATTAGGAAATGCTCCTAGAAGAAAGCAAAGAACTAATCACAGTTTGGTTACGAATTTATGTCTCAAAAAGTTAGTTGACTTTTTGATTAAAAATAAATAAATAATTTGTGATTAAATAGCAAATTAAACATATAGCAAATTAATAATTCTTCAAATTTAAAGCTGATTACCTTTTTCTAGAATAAATCAAATCATTAACTATTTCTTTATATCGTTTTTCCCTCTGCAGTTATAATTTAGTTTCTTTTTCTCACGTTTACATTCCGTTTTGCCCTGAATTATGAGGTAAGATATAAGTTTGATTAATGATTAAAGAACCTTGTAAATATAAATACAAACTCATGGACTACACATTCTTAGACATTATTATATATTATAGAAAGTTGCCTAAAGTAACCACCCTTCAAATATTCCTGGAACAGTCATATTTCAACTTTTCTGCCTCATTTATTTTATTACAAGTCGGACCTTGAGATTTGTAAACTTATTTAGATAAAGATATAGAAAAGTCTGAACGGTGTAATGTAGAATGATTTCTCACCGTGCAGACATATTTCCATATTCTTGGCCCGGTTAGTAATATTTTTTGGTTGCTTTTTCGTTTGGCGGTTTGAGCGTTTTCTTTACGTTCCATTATTGTTGTTAAAAAAGTTTTGCCCCTCGCATAATTCCCGATTGCTCTTTTGTTCAATTGTAAATCTGCGGCACAGGGGCTCCGAAAGGGGGTCTGAGGGGGGCTGAGGGTATAGTAGCCAGCAGTCCGAGTCCGCAGTTGTTTTACGCAACATTTACTGTGGCATTGGACTCATCCTCGGGATGCTGATGATGCGGCGGGGGCCGCGACATCAGCGCGTGCACCCGCTTTTCCGAGGCTCGGACTTGAACTCTCTCGTGTACTTTTGGACTCGAACGTCTGTTTTACGCTAATTGGAAAAGTTGCAAGTTTTTTGCCCTCTTTTTTTCAGGGGGCGTAAGTAAAATGGAAGGCGGCTGTGGGGCTTCTTGCAGGACCTTGCGGTGTGTGGCTTTTATTGGAGGCAAATTGCTTAAAGCGATGCTTATTAGCAGCTGACACGGCCGCCTCATCATCAAAGTTGCGGCCTAAACTGCCAGCCAAAGCCAAAAGTGTATTTATATATAAAATAATCGCAAGACAAACGACGGGAGTTTCATACTTTTAAATTGGCCATTAGCCTCGATAGGCGTTCTAGAGGAAATCTCGGCTACGCCCCTCCAGGATCAGCTTAAGCCTAAGCCCCTGCATCCTGCTCTTTATTTGTAATTATAATAAACAAAAATGACTTTATATTTTGAAGGATGTT
Organism: Drosophila bunnanda; assembly: GCA_035046265.1. Classification (NCBI taxonomy): domain Eukaryota; kingdom Metazoa; phylum Arthropoda; class Insecta; order Diptera; family Drosophilidae; genus Drosophila; species Drosophila bunnanda. Next base: position 16,729,521 of record JAWNOB010000075.1, read on the forward strand.
TCTGCATCCGTTGTTAGCTCTCCTCGCGAGCGGCATTATCATCAAGAGATGTTTGCTATTACAGCGTTTATGCGCAGAGTTAGATTGTGATTTTTAAAATTTACATATCAATATATGTATTTAGTAAAAATAATATTATCTAATAAGAAAATATATTTTAAATATATTTAAAAATAAGAATATATAATTTAAATTATTTACTTATCAACATGATGATATAAAAAAACTGGTTTCAATTTAAAAATTTTCTAAAAGTATCCACTTTCGATGATTTTATAATTAAAAGTACTACAGCAATCGATAAGAATTAACTCTGATTGAGTGAGTAAATGTGTTTCAGAAAGCATGTTATTAAAAGTTAAAATTACTCTAAATTCTAGATTCTAAATTTTAAGCAGTGTGTTTTTAAACAAAAATTTAGTCGGATCCAAATATAATTTCAAGAAATATTTAAGAAAAAAGGGGAATATTTATTACATTCGTAGAATTGCATAGGGATTTTTGTGAATACTATGATAATAATCAATTTAAAAGAGATCTAAAACTAAGAAATTTAATATTTTAGGTTCCACTTTTCTTTATCTTTTTTTACAATCTAAGGCGTTACAATTTTTCTTATTTAAAACCAAATATTTGTAATACAAAAAAATGATTGATGATTCAATAATAAAAATAATAAATGATTCAATAAATTCATTTGATAGTTTAGTTTTTTTCATTACATATAAATAATACAAGCCATTGAGCATTCCATAAATTAAATAGTTTCTTTATAAGTAGATAAAAAAGCAATAAGTATGTTTATGAATTAATTTTTTTTATCATCTTCCTTCATTTCTTATTAATTTTTAAATTTACCAGAATACAACCAATGATAGTTAAATTTAAAGTTATTGTAGACCGAAAAAAATAGGGAAATTTTTGGCTAAAACCAAACTTATTTTATTTCGAATTCCCCGCTGGCATAAACCCAAAACTCGAGCGTACCACGAGAGTCCTTCGCGTGTTGTGTCTGATAACTCTGCCTTCCAGGCTCGGCAGCCTCGGCGCATGCTCGGTGAGAGGAAATACTGGGATATCCTTCAGAATGGTGGCAGAGAGGGGCTCTTAGCCGAATATATCCCCGCATCGGAGCGATATGTGTCGGTTCTTCTAACTGGCAAAAGGTCTATGCAACCACGATGGCAGCAGGTTAGTTCAGTCTCTTGCCTTAAATGGCCGCGTGCGGCAGACAAAAGCGCATGAAAAATTCATAGGAATTCGGCGGAACCGAGAGTTTAGCGGAAAGGACTTCTCGACTCTGTGACTGTGACAGTGACAACAACAAGTAACAGAGGCACTACAGCACATATAGCTAGTCCTAAACGTCTATCGTTAGGTGTAACGAGGTGTGTGTCCCAGTGTGTATGTTTTGTGTGTCCTGTGCGGAAAAGCGATGGCTTTCTGTTTGTGTTAGTGTCGTTGTTATAAAAACACAACAAAAATTGAATGCCAAATTGAAAGTGGTTGACAGGCAACTGAAAAAAAAACCAACAACAATGGCAATAGCAATAATGTCGAGTGTCCTTTTGGCCAAGGCAAAGTGAAAGCAATACTCGCTCGAAGAAACAAAAAATAGAGAATATATATACAACAAAATTCGCAATACGGCATTGGCAAAAGTTTATTATTTTTCCATTGATTTCGAGGCAAATAAACTGCGCAACAATTTTCGAAAATATATTGGACTGGACTAGGGGCTCTGGGTGGGTAAGGGGGCGTTTCCTGTTTGTGCGCCGAGTAAATTAAATTGGAGTGAGTGCCACAGGACGACATCAAACGTTTAAATACAAATTAGTTGGGCATGTGTGCCAGTGCAATTTGATTTCACATCCGAGCACCCTCTCTGCAACAACAGTGTTGAGTTTTCACCAACTTTTACTTTTGGGGCTTCGTTCAAATTAATTTCTGAAGTTTTTGCCTTCTGTTCGGCTTTTTCGTTGGGATTTTCTTTTTTCTGATTTGTGGTCTGTTGGCCGCGAGTTCATTTTCCAGTCTCTGGTTTTGGCCCTGACCGCATGTTTGGTTAATTAAGCCGTCGAAGCCGGAGAGGTTTGAGATTTGAAGCCGATCAGGTTGATGCTGATTAAAGCCAGATGCAAGATGATGATTAGGGGCAAGGTCGTCGGCGGGGGCAAGTTGAATGGGAAAACTTAAATTGGCCAGAAAAGTTTGCGGCCCAGGAGGCAGTCAGTAAAGTTTGTCTCCAAAAATTTCCTTTTAATTTAAATCAGCTCAAGTGACTTACAAGATTTCCTAAAGTCATTAAAAAACATTTTCCTTGGGAATATAAAGGGGGAATAATAACATTTTATGACTCATAAAAGGATTTCTTTCAATTTTTCGGACCTTTGGGCCAAGGATTTAACAAATTTATGGCCTAATTTATTGAACGATGTTTTTACAAGAATAAAATATTCTACGAAAAAAGCAATGAAAGCTTTTTAAATGTATGCTAATTATTGGAAAACATAATTATATACACTTCCACAACTTTAAAATACCAAAACATTTATGGAGTCCATAAATTAATTATAAATTTCAAATAGAATAAATAAAGTTACGTTTATGCTTGCACTTTTATGTAAATCTGTCTATATATTTTGCATATTCACATTCACTTTCATTTTTGAATAAATTACTTATCGGATTAAAAACAAAAATGTCAACATTTTCGGTTCATTTCAATTTTCCCCGCAGGAATTGTTGATTTTATGACCAATTTTCTTTGCCACTGGAAAGTAGGCAACAGGAATGAATTTTAAATGAAATGAGGCAGAACGGGAAAATAGGGAAGGGAAAATATCAATCCAGCAACGTTTGAAGTTGGCCCTAATTTATACTCAAATCAAGGGAAAAAAATATATAAAGTATAATGCAAATGTATAGTACCATTTCAGGTTAATAAAACTCCAATATCGTATAACTGAATTAATGATTCGGTTACGAATTAAAATGTCACCGTTTTCGGGGACATTTCAATTTGCCGAACCTGAACCAAAGTGCCCAATTTACTAATTTATGGCCCGAATGCGTAGAGCAATTTGCTCTGACGCCTGAGAGTAGGCAACGCGAATGAAATTTTAATGAAATTAGACGGCCCCGAGGCCAGGCCACCGATTTCCGCACAAAAACTTTTCAATTGTAAAATGCTCACCAATTCAGGGAATATTCCGGAGCGTAGTTTATGGCATTTTAATCATTTAAGAACGCCCCGGCTCTGTGTTTTGTTGTATTTCTTTTGCAGTCACCATGCAAATTGCCTGCGCCGGCCCCGGACACCGGACCCGCACTCGAACCCGCACCCAGTACCCTGACCAGGGCCAGGACTCGTCTTCATCATCATCATCATCATCGGCATCAGCGGCATCGAAGGCAGTGGAACGCATAGTCGGAACGACTGGGGCGCAATAAAAATTGCCTATAAACTGGCAGAACTCTGACGGGGCTGTCATGGAAGGAGAGGACACAAGGACACAGACTTGGCCGGGACGAGGGGAGCAGAGGCACAACAAAGCCAAACTTCCGCCCAGGATGCGCCAGAACGGAAGCTATTTCGGCCGCCTGAACGTGAGCCTGCTGCTCATCTACTTGTGGTGCTATCTGCTCCTGATAATGGCAGCATCTGGCGGCAGCAACCATGTGGTGAACGGCCTCAAATGCTATTGCAATCCAAAGGAGTGCGACGTAATCCGCTCGCCCGACTGCCCCGGCAAAGGACTTATGCTCTGGGATCCTTGCAAGTAAGTCGCAGCTCAGGAGGTCCCCTCTTTGCCAATTAAATTGATATTTTCCGGTATGCTTAATGGCAGGGATGTGCCCTCCATCCATCCATGGCTCTCTGTTTCTCTCATAAATACAACGTTATTTTTATTGCCGAAAAATAAACGGATATTAGCTGTAATTTCATTCATTTTATTTGAATATTTTTATTGTGTGAATTATCTTTTTGTTGATACTTTTGAAGAAATTGTGTTAACTGTGTTTGTAAAAGGGAAATACTATTATGTTTGTTATCAAATTAGCTAAAATAAATGTTGATTTTACTTTCAGCATATTATTTATATTAATAATAAAAATACTATTCATCAATTGTTTACTTTATGATTTACATAAATTTACGCTAGGTATTTTAAAAGGAATTATACGTAAACTTGGTTATTGTGGCAATTATCACAAATTTATTTTAGATTGATATTCATAAATTATGTTTGTATTGCTGTTGCTTTATTATTTAATTACAAGCAGAAATTCATTTTAATTCCGAGTAGCAATTTATATTCCCGTGGCTTAGATATTATTATCCAATGATTGGAAGCTTATATTGGACAACATTTTATTATTCATAATTTAATTTTCTTTATAATTAAAGGCTTCCACAAACTAATTAGCGAACAATTCGATAAAATGCCAAAGCATACCAGAATTATATGTAATTGTAGCCATAATTATGAATTCGTCAGATAGGCTGAGGCCATAATAATTTATTAATAATTATTATGACATTAAACTTCCATTTCAAATCTATATATTTATTCCGTAAATTCTCTGAGTACTTTAAGTAGTCTCAACCGTTTGATTTTTCAAACGTTTCACGGTCCGTTTAGTTATTAAATTATTTAAATGAGGCTATATTATTATCTAAATAATTGGCAATAATATAATTAAGAGAGTCAGGGTCTCGTCTTGGCTCCAATCCGATGCCATCCGTGAGTCACGTACTGCTTAGGCATTCACATCAGGCACCCCCAGACGCCCCACATCACAATACAGAGTGTTAACTAATTGTTAACGTTTATCGGAGCCGAGACGGCATCGAATCGAATCAATTACTACTGGGATTCACTCCGATTCCGTTGCCATTCCTAGTCCTAAGCTTATGCTTATTGCATATATATATATATATGTGTGTATATCTGTCCTACGTTCAAACTATTCGCAGATGTTGTCGCATATGCGCCAAAACTCTGGGCGAATCCTGCGGCGGTCCGGGCGGATTTTCCGGTCAATGTGAGCCGCCCCTGCAGTGTGTGACCAAGCTGCCCATTAGCAGCGGATTGGGCGTGTGCATGGGTAAGTCGATACAGAGACATATATATACACATCTACACTATATGCCACACGGTGGAAAAAATTTAGTACCCACAAATATCACACACAAATGTGTATATTATTCATGAACTTAAATGTGAATGGGTGTATAGTCCTTTCTCTCTGGGTGCTCTTGTTTATTAGATATTGCTTTAATATTTAATATGTGGAATGTAAAATAAATCTTAGCTTAGGTGTATGTTTCTATATCGGATATATTTTTCATATTTTCCTGCGGATCGATCATACTTGTTGGTCCCTTCTAAAGGAAAGCTTCATCCATCGCTAAATAATTCTAGAGCATTTCAAGAAACCTTGACGAAAATCGACAGGATGGGGCATAGACCACAAAAAATATAACCAGACTTGAATAGATCATGTCTATAATTTAATAAATCAGTTTAATAAGAATCTAAACAATTTTTAATAAAAGGAGCTTACATCTTCCTTAGCACCTTCTTGTAAGCTACAAAAAAATATAGATACACCAATTTATTATTTAATTCTTCGTGTTCCAAGCTCAATACAATGCGCTGTGTATGTTGTTTAAATTAGGATAGCAACTCATCTGTTTTTTCTCTGTGCATTATTATTATATACAAAAAGAGATGAGCGGGTTATGGTTATGGAGCATTTGTATTTAGTCGCATCCATTATGCATTAACATCACGTATTACGGACCACAGTGCCCTCGAACAGTATGTCCGCATTGAGTTGGGATCGCGTGATGAGTTTTAGGCGGATTTGCCATTTGGATTGGGGAGCTCCTGACGGGAAATCGTCCAGATTGAGTGTATAGTTGCGGATCTCGTACAGTTTTCCCTGCATAATTTGATGCCAGCAATTTGGTTTTTCCATGTAATCGGGTTTTGAGGGAATTAATGCGGCCCAAAGCGGCCGTGCGGCAATTTGCGTCGAAAATTGAAAATGAGAAATGGAAAATGTTAAATGAAATATCAGCAGTCGAACGCTGTTCAAATTTAACTATGTAGTTTCGCTCGCACAACACGAAATGTTGACAAATATTTGCTTTTAGTTATTGAAAGCTGTTTCCCCAAGGAAAATATTTGACTTTCTCATATTCTCGACAGGAATATGGGGTGGAATGGGGCAAGTTTCTACAAAACAAACGGAAGTTGTATTTCGTTAAATAGACTTTCCTTAGCTTGTTGTCATCGAAACATATTTATATTTCCTCAATTCTGATAAGTTTGTCAAGCTCAAGATAAATTTTGTTTTTGATTTTAAGATAAATAAATTGAACGAATATTTTCTAAAATGGTTTTAAAAGGAGGCATTGGTATTTTGAAATTTAAACTTAAAACTTTCTTTGTAAGTTTTTGTTAGATTAAAAAATATGCATACTCAATATAAAATTTCATCATATTTTTGAAATTTTTTTTTGTGCATTTTTAAAAAGTTTAACGATGTATGCCCTTATATTTTTTTAATAAATTGGGGAATTTTTTTTCTGGAGATGATGGCTAGATCTGATCAAAAATATATATATGATTTATAGGGTCGGAAATGATTCACTGTTATGCAAGTTTCTGACAGAAATTATAATACCCTGCAAGGGTATAACAGTGATGAAGTGATGAAATGTATGAAATGGTTATTTCCGACTGAAGTGTCGTTTTCAAAGATTTAGAAAACACATTTCATTAAATTGTATTCATTTAATTCAGACACTCACCGCCAGAAGAGGACAACGCTTGGGTATATTGCTGACAGACCTAAAACTCTTAACCAATCGACCAAGGAAATTGGTTTGGTGTTTGGCTGCCAAATATTTGCAGCCATCCATCTTTAGATTAGCCACATTCATGTGGGCTTTATCCTTCTTTATCAAGTCAAAAGCTGCTTGCATTTCGAACTCGTCGATAGTTTCATTCAAACTTAATTGGGCCGATGCCATAGGATTCCGCTGCCGATGCAGTTGGCAATTCAAAAAGTTTAGTTTGCTCACCGCTCGGCATTCCAGATTTTGTAGAATAATGTCATAGTTATGCTACGGGTGGAAAGGGGCTAAAATAATTGTTGGAAAGACAAAAAACAACAGACCTTGGCAAGTCCCAGTTGCAGCGGGAAAACTAGAACGAGAATTGCACCGCGAATAAACATTCTGTCAAACTAAACGGCAAAATGCAAATGGGTTGGGCTTAAATAAGCTGCCACTAATTTAAAATAAACGTCAATATAATCGCTGTTAAAGCTCCGCGGAATCAAAGGTTATTTTTTGGGGCTTAATGAACATTTAATAAGTGGATTATTACACAACGTTGATTCCTCTTTGGCGTTAATAACATTATTTTTGTTACGCAGACCTGCAGCACCTGACCGCCCTGACCTACAGTCAGCACGATAATTGTACCGACAGCGAGTCGATTGTCCTGCAGCCGGGCTGCGAGATCACCAACAAGCGCTGCCAGTGCTGGCCCACCATGCGCACCTGTCTCAGTGAACTGACCAGCGATGGAGGATCCGTCAGCGACACCAGCTGGCACTTTAAGAACCTAGAGGTGAGTGTGAACAAATAACTAATAAAAAATAAATTATAAAAAGTATTTAAATCATCTTAAAGAGATGCTCAACTAGTGCCAGAAATCGTTGTGGATTCTAAATCACTTGAATTTGTTGACTTGAAATATAATCAAAGGAACAAATTAAACATAGACATCACTACTCCTAGAGTAAATTTCAATGGATTACGTGGTTGAAACTTTGCTTTGCTTTTATTCATTTTAAATATTTAGTTAATAACGAAATAATCTCCTGTAATTATATGGCTATTATATTATGACCCCTCTCGGGCCTCCTATTAAATAGAGTTTAATAATGCTTTTGTTACTTCTGAAAATAATCTTTATAATATGGCTTAAAATTCTTAATTTTTTTAGTCAATTTTAAACCACTTTTACTTTGTGTGTTAATGCTAATAATAATTCGATTATTGCAGGACTGCCAGTTGAATTTGCAAAATCTCATTAAGCTCGAGCTAGAATTTGATGAAGATTATAAAATCTCACCAAGCAAATTTACATACAAAAAGCTACGCAGAAAGCGGAAATCGTTAAGAAAGCGAATGTAAGTATTAAATAATTCAATGAAAATATCTTTAATTAATTATAAGATTTGTTATTATTATTATTAATTAATTATTATCATTAATCTCTAACAAAAAAATTTTCCCCTTTCCAGCATCATCTTGGACGACTGAGGATTCAATGTGCCATTGGAATTATCCTCTTTCTCAGCTCTCAACTCAATAAAACCAAATGGAAAATCTTGTACAGAATAGTATGCTTACTTCTAACTAATAATATGGCTATTATAAATAACATACATATAAAAAAGAAAACATATACATATATACACGAGGACGAATACATATGAGAAAAATAAACCAATTGTATGTATCCCAAGACATTTGTTACTTTATGGTTTTTAAAAAGTGCGCAAACGTATGTATAAATTTGCAGTTTCTATTCCTAAAGACCCCAGAACAAAAATAAAATACATATACAAACAATAAATAAATGAGAACATTTTTCAGAATGTTGTTGCTTTACATAAACCAAAAGAAAAACCGAACTAATACAAAGTGTGCAAAATGTTGGTATATTCCATAAGTGTAAGCCAAACCATTCAATAAACAATAATGCCGAAAGACAAATTTTTGCTATAGTGAAAAAGAGCATCGAAAATATATAAGTGGCTAGAAAATATATCAAGAAAATTGTTTTAATTGTTCTTTTTGGGGGTTTCTTAAATAATTTATATTTATATTATTTATTTATATTTTCCTTTCAAATGTAAATATTTTTGTAGCTAACTTTTGGGGGTTGTATAACAGTTGAAAATTTTTCCTACATCGGTGTAAAGTACGCTTCATTATTTTACAGATACTTTGTAGAAATTCCATGTAAGAATCGTGTAGAAACGTAAACTTATGTAAAGTATCTGCAGGTGTCGTTTTAAGATAAATAAGAATGGTTGACGACTGCGCTGATAGAGTTTATCAGTGTTTTTCTCTTTGTTTTAGAGGCTTAAAAAATTCATAAAAAATATCAAACTTTCTTAAAATAAAATGAATAATTTGTATTTTCTCTAGAAAAGTGTATAAAGTCTTTGAAAACCATTAATAGATGCTTGTACATTGTATATTTAAATTTTTGTCTTAATAAAGTCACTTCACCATTTATAAATACTTTTTCCACATAAAAAAATTAAATGAATTTATTATTATTATTTATAGGCATCCGAAAACCCATCAGAGTTATGAATTATAGACCACACTGCCGTCGAATATTATATTCACAACTAGCTCAGATCTCTTCAGCAGTTTTAGACGCATTTGCCATTTGGACTGCGGGGCACCTGGTGGAAATTCATCCGCATTGAATGTATAGTTGCGGATTTCGAACATTTTTCCCTTCATAATTAAATAGTTTAATTTCATAAAAATTCTTTAAATAATGTAGAGTTTTCAAAGATTAGTTCCCCAAAGGACATACCTTTACAACAGGACAACTGCTTGGTAAGTTGGTAAAAGTTTTCAGTCTCCTGAACAATTTGCCTATGATATTGTTCTGATACATGGCCTCCAAATACTTGCAACCTTCCATTTTGAGATCGGCAATATTCATGCGGGATTTATCCTTTTTATACAGATCGAAGACGCAGTGCATGTTGAAGTTGTTAAAGGTTTCATTCAACATAAATTGTGCAGATATCACGGGATTCCGTTGTCGCAGGAGTTTGCAATCCAAGAAGCTGACATACTGCTTACCCACAAGTATGCAGTCGATTTTATGTATGACAATCTCATAGTTATTCTATTGAGAAAAATCAGTTAAAAGGGTTCTATGAGGCCCAAACAACAGACCTTGGCCAAACCCAGAAGCAGCGGAAAAACCAAAACGAAGATGACAGCGCGGATAAACATTCTGTTGAACTAAATGGAAACATTACACAGTGTTCGATTTATATAGACTGCAAGTAATGTATTTACTAATTACGAAGCATTAAATGGTTATTAATCTACATTTAACATGTCGATTAATACGTAATGCGTATTATATTTGAATACAATTCCGTTGCTAATAACTCAATTCAAAGTACGCAAATATACGATATAGAGATTATTTAGAGATAAACAAACCCAAATAAACCCCTGACTCACATCTGTCTCCCCTCGAGAACCTTCAGAACTACCAGCTGAACAATAACACAAAAGACGAGCGAGTTGGAAACCCTCTTTTGCCCCCAAAAATCGACCATCGACGGCGGCAGTCGAGTGGGGTCAGTTCTTCAAAAGATCAAAGATACACTTTGGCGCTTAAGTGTTTTCCCTCGCCAGCCATCAGCTGAAGGAGTTCGAGATATTTGTTTCGCTTTTCGAATTGAGTTGTTATACATTTTCCCGTGGCTCCTCTCCGCGGCACTCGAGTTCGTTAGGCACCTTAGTGGAGCAAACAAAAGCAATTAGACGGCGTCATCTGACAGGCTCAATGGAATAGTTTTGGCCGGCGGAGGAATGCCTGCCGGAGCGTTTATCGATCGCCCCTGATGGGATGTCCAACTGCCAATGAGGCTGCGATGAATAAAAGGTAAAAAAGATATATATATATATATATATAATAAAAAATGAGAAATCGCTAGACTCTTGAGGGGGGGCCACCGTGTCCAGGGGGTAAGGGTAGAACAAAAGAGCTTGAGTGCGGAGGAGTGAGGTGTTAAAAATTCTACCCTTTATGCTCTTATTATGATTTGACTCGCTTTTGATGGACATTTACGATATGAAAAACCTCTCTCTGCCATTCTGCACTTGAAAAAATATGTTTATTATATATATAAAACTATACTTGAGTATAGTATATGGAATTCGATTTGAAATAATACAATTTAAGGTGAAATAGTAACTAGAATGGATCTTTTAAAGTACCTTTTTGGGGCATGCCTAATTACAAGTATTTTTAAAGCATTTATATAAAGCATCTATTACAAGTTACAAGCTTGTGAGAGATATAAGTATACAAATTTAAAGACTCAGAGTATTTTCTGCACAATTATACCATTGAAGATACTTTATTTCTTCCAGTTTTCCCGTGTGCGTGGATCTTTTTGTATATATATCTTTTCAGCTTTTGTCTCACTTGTTTGACAAGCGATGCGTACAAATCAAAGCAGGAATCCAGAGTCAGAGCCCCGAGCGGCGGCGGCGAGTCCCCCGGGTCCCCCGAGTCTCTTGTTTGATTAATAGCCGCACAATTGATATGTTAAGTGGTAAATTACGCCATTGGCACGCAAATGTATCTTGAAGATACATGCATGCGCCTGTGTACAGCAAATTGTTGTTTGTTTAAGGCGCCGCTATGGATCGAGATAAAAATCTCAAAGCCGCGATCTCGGGGCTCTGGATAGGCGGAGCCTAAAGTGCGTAAAGTGATTTAATTTTGAATGGACGTCAGAGAAAGTTTATCAAACACACTCACTCACTCACTCACTGACTAGCACACAATTATTCAATTATTTGGTTGACTTTTCCCCCCGCACTTTTATGGGGAATGAAAAGCTTGGCATTTTACAAGGTTCGTTGGCTTAAATTAAAAGCCATTAGTCTACTTTTAACACGCTTTCAGGGAGTCGGGTCCGCTGGTCGCTGTTTTTATGGTCCCGTTTACATGTTTAAATAAAACGAAATACAAAACCGAAGCGAACAAAAAATCCATTAAAGCCTTTTTGTATATTAGAAAAGCGAAACAATGGGGAGGGAGTTCGATTGATGTCATTAAATTTTTGCCACGCCATAAAATTCATCGACTTTGCCGTCGTTTGTTGTTGTTTCATTGAAAAGCCGCGCATAGAAGCGTTATAAAAATCATTTAAAAGCCGAGATTGCCGTAGATTTTGACGAGTTTTTCGTTTATTTTTTTGTTTTAACCGCACGAAGCCGAAGCCTTCGCTCATGCTCAACTAAAATGATTTAATTTCGAAACGTGCCTGGCAAATTTTATGATCAATTTTCGCTTTAAATATAGATTGAATGCCTCTTTCGAATTATTTAAATGTGACTTATGATTATTTATTCCCCGATTCTTTTGTTTTTGCCTTGCTTCGGATATCATGTGACGAGGTGCCTGCCTTATTGGAATTCCAAAAGAAGATGGAGAGGAGCAAGGGAGCAGCTTTTAGATGATCGACAATCGATTCAAATATTGTATATTTTATGGATTTGATTTACGATATTAAAATAGAACAATGATTTATGGCGGGCAGAGATAGAGCCTATAATAAAAATAAGGGAATACAATTTAATTATAAAACTTTAACTAGATTTATACCCTAATAAAAATAATTGAATTTTAATATAAAGTTTGCATAGTAGTTATATTATTTTTCTTCTATAAAATATATTACTCATTAATAAATCCCCCCATTTACAACTCATTTGGACCATTTACAAGCCCCCCAAAGAGCATCAATCTTCTTTGGCTAATTTCCTTCTGATCTGATTCGATTGTCTGGCCATCAATGTTGATGGAGTTCACTTCATTTCCATTTCTATTGAGGCATTGATCTGTGGCTCGGTTTGTTTGCCTCATAAATAAACTGTGGCAAATTCTCTAAGCCAACTCGCTGAAGTCCCATAAATTATGTGGCGAAAACCAGCAACAACTGTGTGGTTGTTGTGTCATTTTCTTGGCGCGCTTAATAAACTACACACACTTTATGCGATCTGTGTTGTTGGGAGCCTGCCGATTGCTGTTATATGATTTCATATATCATCGGAGCCACGGAGAATCCTCGCTCCTCTGACTCCTCCTGCGCCTGCGCCTGCTCCTGCTCCTGCTCGAGCGGTGTGTTCAGAATGCGCAGGCGTGCAGCATTTAGTTCAGCCTGTCGACTCTCGATTCTCCGTTCTTCTGGCGAGATTTCTCCCCTTCTCCAACTTGCTTGTGTATATATATTTTCTTTTTTTTTTGTGTGATAACATTTTATTGTCCGCTTTATAAATTATTGGCGTTTGCCCCGGCCGGCCGGACGGGATGGGATCGGAGTCGGAATGGGAATGGGAATGGGAATATCGGGGCAAAAAGTATCCTTTTACGTTGTGCATTTTTTGGTATGCAACATGTGTCCAAATTTGTGCAGCCTACAAATAAATACTAAGGGAAAACACTAAGGTTTTGTTTATGATACCCTGTATATTTCAAATTAATTTTTACCTCTTGAAAATATATATATTTTAAGTATTTAAGCTTTACGAAATGGAATAGGAATAGCTGTTTTTCAATACTTTGTATTTAAATCAATTTAATAAAGGGAATTTATTTTGGGAATAATACAGAGTTCTTAATTATAAAATTCTATATAAAAAGGAAGGAAAGAAACTTCGGAAAGCAATAGTTTATATATGCCGGCACTTTTCAATCAATTTATAAGATTGAATCGAAAATTAACGAAAAATAAGCTTAAGCTATTCACATTCTTTAAATTTATATTTATCTATAAATAATAAAATAATGTAATATTATTTTTCGACAAATCAAAGCTTTAAAAACTCATAATTATTGAATAAATGCTTAAATATTAATTCGGAAAGCTTTCCTAAGTTCGTTTTTATTTGGTTAATAAATCTGCATATTCAATTTAAAATACAAAAATACAATTTATAATACCTTTTAAGGGTATAAAAATGTGAAAAGAAACCCTTCTAAAATGTTATAATAAATTGTATAAACGTTTTAAGAAAGTTAAATAATTACAAATATATCAGTAAAAGTTACAAATCTTATATGCTTTAAATTATAACCCAAGTTAAGGTAAAATAAACTATATATAAATCACAAATTCCTAAGAAACCTTTTGCTGTTTTCGTATTTCTTAATACTTAACCATACTCTAAAATTTTTCTGGTCATAAGATTTTTAAGGTCTTTCTATAATTATATCTATGTGTGCTAGGTACCCTTGCGGTTTATACCCCTGCTGTTCCAACAAACCGACTTGATTTTATAATTCCTTAGTTTTTTCCTCCTGTTTGCTGTTGAGTCTGCGCGTGTTTTGGCCTTTTAGGGCGCCTTGGCCCTAAAACAGACAATTGAGTGTAGTGTGAAAGTTGCTTTAAATACTCTCGGAATCGGAATCGGAATCAGAATTGGAATCAGGATCGGCATCGATCCGAAGGCGATGCTGCTGACGACTTGGGCCAAATCAAACCATTTATGTCTGGCTCCTGCGACACATTTATCATCGTCAAGCAACAAAACCCACCTGCACCTGTCTGCTGTTCGTGGAATATCGAAGGGGGGAGACTCGGAGCTGAGATCTTTAATTATACATTAAAAGAGGCACACCCGCTGGGCCTGCGTATGGGGTTTCGCGTCCCAGAGTCCGCTTCTAACTGGAGCCTCCGTAATGAGCTCGATTTCTACACTGTTATAGGGGAAAACCGAAAAATTCGTATAAATTGGGAGCAGGAGCAACGAGATCTCTGTCTGGCATTTCAGGTATCCCAATCTATCCTTCAGATTCCCGGATATACATATATATATATACGTACATGGGGCTGCCAGAGGATCGCTGCGCTCTGATCAATCGAAATGATATAATTATGGGCAAGACTAAAGGGCGGCTGTGTGTAAATTGATATCAACAAATTACGCGAAAATATTTCAAAAATATTAACGAATGCGAATGATATAATGATGAGATGATGGATGTCAAGATCACTGAAAGAAATTTGTTTCTGCTTAAGTTTAATACAATAAAATGTGGAGATTAAGTTACCGAATAGTTTTATAATTTAAATAAATAATTTTATAAGAATTTTATAGGTTTATTTAAGAAGTATATAAGAAATGGTAATAAATTAAGTCTTCCTAAGAAAACTGAGTTGTATTTGTAGTTTCAGGAATTAAGAAAAATGTTTAGAGCAGTATAAAATAAACTACCATTTAGGGTATTTGCAATGAGCATTAGTTAATGAGACAAATTTTAGCCTTTTATAAATTTTATAAATTATAATTACTGATTAAAACCGATTTCTTTCAGTGACCCATCTCCACCCTAATTATGCCCAATTTAAAAAGGGTTAATTAAGGCACAAACCGCATTTCGTGTCCTGCCTCCGCCAATGGAGTGCGTTATTAATATGCGACATTTTTGATATCTTTTTGCCCAGAATGCGCCGGACTCACTCTCATTGGCAAGAGGAGCAATAATTACATACAGCATTTGTCATAACACCAGATATGGACATCCGATGCTGTTGCGCCGGGCGCGAAACCTTCGAGCCCGGTTAAGGGGGAGAAAAAAGCAGACAAAGGACTCTTTTGGACCCGGCCAAGATCTCCGAACTATGCGACAAATGTAAGCGGGGCACAAAAAAGTAAATAAATGAAAAGATGATATAAAGAGGCAGGCGAGGGATAAATTGTAAATATCATCATCATCGGACGCTGGGCATTTTATAAATAAAACAAAATCATAAATGCAGCACTCGGATCGGTTGGATCTTGGGTGCTATATAATAATTACAGTCAGCATTCGCATTCGCAGTCACATTCACATTCGCCGTCGCCGTCGCTTCGCATTGGAATTCGGAGCATTGTGTCATATTTAATACAGAAATTTTAATTAAACATAATTTGTAAGGAGTGCACGTTGATGCATTCTGACCAGGGAGATGATTGCTCGCAGCGATAGCCCGACTTGGTATCGGAATAGAGTAATTTATGGCATTTTATGGTTTGGCCATAACTTGTCTATCATCCGATGGAATTTCACTTTGATCTTCCATCGGAACGTGTGAGAAGTGGCTTCCGAGTGGCCGGGATAGGTGACAAATGGGTGGCTTGATTGCTCTATTTTGATTTTGATTTCGAAAGAGGGTTTTCCTACTTAATTTGGCCATTATGGGGGTCACCTTCCGTGGGACTACCATTGCCTTCGCCCTCAAGACAACTTAAACAATGGCAAGATGCAACCCAAATTCAATACCAAATCGATTCTGCGGTGATTATTCAAATGATTTAACTAGTTCACCGCATTTGACCCTTCCTCAAGTTCGAAAAAAAAATAAGAAGGAGCCCAACCCCGAAAATGCAAAGGCCGCCACGGCTTCCTAAGGTTGCAGCTCCGGAAAATGCCCACCGAAATCGTAGGAGTCCACGTAGTGCCCCCGGGCTATTTGACTGACTGACTCCGAGACTGTGACTCGGACTCTGACTCTGAATCCAACTGCATTACATTTGGCAAGACAACAATGGGCATTTTTTCGGCGGCGTTGGGCGTTTTTATTTTTACAGATATTGTTTACAATTTTCCAGGTCCAGTCCCCAAGAGCTGTGCCCTCTCATTGTTGGAGCACAGGCTGAGCAGCGGCCATAGCTGAATCTGTGGCTGATGCTGCTCCAATCATCATTTCGTAGATATTCGCTTGGTGATATATTTTGGGTGAGCGCTTCCGGCAAATCGGAGCCAGTGAAAGGTCAAGTTGTGGCCAAGAAAAGCAGCCGGAGCAAGCGGAAAACTGCTGCCCAGGGAGCTGTGTGCCATTGGAATGGGATTGCGAATCAGAGATACAGGAAATGGTCGCTATGAGGGTTTTCTTTCTTTAACTGAAGGTGTTGAACAAAATGTATAAGTAATTTAAGGATTAGGAACTTTAGTATTAATGGAAAATATGTAAAGACCAAACTGGAATATTTATTTAAAAATTATTAATTGGATAATCATCTTTAGTGGTGCATGTTTGAAGTTGAAGCAATCTTGGGAAATACTTATTTTATATCTAAAAACAAAAACAATACAAATATTTTGTATTTAGAGTCTTCTATTTTCTGCCACAGGAACATATATAAGCTCCTTTGTTTAATAAATGAAATAAAAAATGAATAAAAAATCATTAACAAATCCAGAATCAAATGCCGTAAGAGTTTTTGAATTTCTACAGCATCCATTTCCTTCTTAAAATGTTTCTGCTTATGCAGAAAATTAAATAGCAAAAGTATATACTTCATTTAGAATTTAGCATTATACTTAAAGGTGTCTTTAGTTAAGCAAGTCTCACTGTGCTTCGTGTGGCATCGAAATAAACAAATCAAAGTGAGCCAATGTGCGCCTTCCTTCCTCTTTTCCCTGTTGCTGTGCTGGATCTTGTGGTATGTGCTCAATTTTCCATAACATATTTGATCGCTGCGATCTTTGCAATCGCCTCTGACTTTCCACTTTTCCCTTTGTTTGCGGCTTTTGTTCGTGTGTGAGAAAAACTTATCGAATCGTGGCTATCGCATTGGGGGATTTTGGGCTTGGATTCGGACGCGGGGTTCAAATTAAGCCAGGTGACCACGGGGCCAACGAGCTGACAAACCTCTGCTCGCCAGGAACGGCTTCTCGCACACGAAGATGATCTCCTGTGGCACATACCATATGGTATGGTATATATAGTGCTTGACAGCCTCCAGATAAACCAC
The DNA here is from genome assembly GCA_035046265.1 of Drosophila bunnanda. NCBI lineage: Eukaryota > Metazoa > Arthropoda > Insecta > Diptera > Drosophilidae > Drosophila > Drosophila bunnanda. The sequence continues at coordinate 16,747,132 of JAWNOB010000075.1, forward strand.
ATTCGAGATCATTAATTGTCGATCTTTTCGCTCCAAAAAACTGCCCGCCAGTAGGATTCGGGCTTGGGCCTGGGCATTGGGGATGGTGTCTCCCGGGGAATGGGGTCTTGGGCATGGGAAAGCGCGCCTGGGCGAAGATCATTCAACTCCCACAGACACCCACACCCACACGGCACAAATGGCACACAATCCAGCAGACATCAAACAATGATCACGAGTGCTGCTCTCCACTCACCGCCCTCCTCGGTGGTGCTGTTTTATTTATCTTTTTTCCCCACCGTTTTTTACTGCCTTTTTGGCGGTGGTGCGGGTGCGGTTGCCTTTGCCATTGCCTTTGAGCCTGAGTGTTTGGCTTTGCGTTTGACTTTGCTTTTGGGCCAGATCGATGCTGGCCAACTGCTTGATGATAGCCTGCGACTATGACTCGCCTTGGCCTGGCTTTGAAATTTGTGCACTCAAAGAAATATATATAAATAAACTAAGAAGAAAGAAGTAGCTTTTGACATTAAGAATTTAATTTTCCCTGTGAAATATTTTTAAAATAATATATAATGATTATTCCCTATAACTATACATTTAGCATATTTTTTTCTTTCTGTTTCTAATAGCTTTAGAGATTTGATTTTAAGAAAATGAAATTTTTAGCATTCAACTTCCCTATTTTCCTGCCAGTGTACCTGCCTTTTCCCCATTGATCGGTCTTGGGCCTGGGTCTCATCGCCCAAGGGCCTTTCGATTGAACTTGTTCCACATTTTGATTGTAATGCTGCCGGAGAAAAGAGCGGCAAGACAAATATGATTTTCAATTGCCGCGATCGCGATCGCTTTCACAAGATTTGCATTCCACTTTGCATTGGCAACTCCCTCTTCTTCTGGCCATTAAACACTTGGCCAGGAGTCAGAGTTCAACTGGGTTCGATTCGATTTCCTTTTTGCTCCGCTTTGGCTCATTAAAACGTCACACTGCCTGGGATACTGGCATTGCCACAAATCAAAATATTTATGACCAGCTTGGCCTAATGAGTGGCGGTACGAAATGCTCGATTTACCACCCAAGACGGTTATAGATGCACCGCATAAATAGCCACAAAGTGTGTCGTAAAAGTCCAAAGCGATCATCAAAATGTTACTTCTTGGGGGAAGGCAGCTCTGGTGGAGTCCGAGGATCTCTCTCGGCTCCGGAGGCCACCTGCCCGGAGGAGGAGCAGCAGACCCAGTTTATCAGGCCCAGTTCCCTGTACAAAATGCTATGCAAATTTGGTTTTTATTTACCGGCGGCTGCCAGAACAAGTGCAAAAGCCTCTGACTCGGTTTTCCATTCCCAGGTGGTCTCAGCACTGAAAGAAATTCGTTTCGTGTCATTTAGGTACTAACTACTAGACAAAAGGTCTTGGCTTGGCTGTTATTAATTTATGTAAATTAAATCTGCCGACTAAAGCCCGAAGCCAGCTATAATAATACCATATATAGAAAAGGTTTCACTCTTTGCTATATAAAAATATCCTTAAGAATTGTATTCTATATTTTGAATTCCACCTAAAATAATATATAAAATTTCCCCTGTGCAACTGATTCCCCAAAACCTATATCCATTCCCTGTAGCACCCATCCATGGTGCACCATTTACCGAGAGTCAACTCTGGATTTTATGTGTGTTTGGCATTTGCGAAATGCGTTCGCATGCACATTTGAATCAATCGCTGACTCAGATTGGTTTCATCTTCGTCTTGGCCGTTTTTTACGACGATCTCGAGGTACCAATGTGGACCGGTTAGGGGATCGGCGGATGCGAGATGCTTTTGAACTGCACTGATATCGCTCCGATTTGACATTTAGCATCGCTAATTCATGCGAAATCACCCGAGGATTATGTTCATAAGCACACATTACGATTACACGTTTATTGTAATTTAGGAGTCTACAGTCCGATCTGGGATCGGATCGAGTCCGGCGACTACGGACCGCCAGTTGTGGTCTTGGGAAAGTCGCTGACAAAGACACTTCCCAGGCGACGAACTGAGATCACTTAGTGCTGAATCTCTGAGATACGAGATGCGTTTTCTTGTTTTTACGACTAACAGATGACCTGGAAAGGTACGGGCCAAGGAAAGAGTCCGCCAAATGGACCAAATTGTTAAATGGAGGCGGCTAGATAAGGGAGAGAAAGTGGGCAGTGTGTGGGAAGATCTAGGGAAACTTTCAAGTACTTTGCAGATGCTGCTATTACTTTAACTTATTCCAAGGAAGATTTAGGCACCCTAATGGGTTCCCGCTCCTTTAAAAATTCGAAACCTTACTACTCTCTTTATTATAGTATCCCTAGTTAGTCATGATCTATGCCAAGCCACAATAGCAGGTGCATAACGATGCTGAGCTGCAAAAGAATACGAATTTTAGCACTCTTTCGAGTTCGATGCGCTCGTTTGTGACATGTGCGCGGTTCCACCAATCAAGCTAAAGCCTCAGAGTGAGAGGAAGGCCGTATCCATATCCACCGGTGGGGAGCAGCTCCATTGCAGCGACTGTCTCCGCACTAATTGAGCATTTAAATGCAGCGTAATTACTTCTCTAACACCTTCATCAGAGGCAACCGTCAACGGGCCGCCTTTGATGCGCACTGCGAATTAGCATATAAATTGTCCCGTGTGAACATAAAATCAAATGACATGTGAGTTTGTCAAAAAGCCAGCCTCAAAGTGCCGCTGCTGCAGACTGGCCAAGACGGTAAGGCAGAGGCAGAAGGCAGAGCCAGCAGGCAGAAAGCTGAAAAAGCTGGCGGAAGGACATGATAAGGTGGAAAAATCGAGTCATTAGCATAGCGAACGTGCAGCTAATTGGAAATGGAACAGATCAGCATGAATGAAGTGAGACCTGGAGCGGGAGAGAGACATCGATCCACCACTAGCTCCTTGGGAAATCGGAGGGCCGACGTAATCCCCTAAATTCTGGCCACCGGCGCCAGCCAGACGTCTTTATGGCCGATCGTGGCTCGTTGTGGTGCATTTTAAATCGGCCAAAGGGCACTCAATTAATTAACAACAAAACAGTTAACACAAAAAACTCAAAGCAAACGTGTACAGAAAGAAAATAATAGTAATTGTAATATAGATTACATGCCATTCTACAAAATCAGGAAAATTCAATCAATCGTAAATAATATTTACATTTAGAAGCTGTGTAATTATTTTGTAAGTAGTTCAAAAGCTTTTTTGACTTACCTAATAGATTTTTCAATTATTTTCCTAAAAAGATATAAGAAAAATAAAAATTTAATAACATTTTTAAAAGTTATAACAAATTGAAAATAAAATTAAAACTGGTAACTCTGATGTCCTCATCATTCTTATAATCTTTCCCCATTGAAATCTATGCTTAATGCTTAGTTGTAGTATATATAAAATATGATAAAAATATAATTCGTATATAAAATAAGCCCAATTTTTTCTGTGTGCATTAATCAATTTCATTCAACAGTTTTTAGCCGCGTCTATGAAGTGTGGGCGAGTTTTTTGACCCGTCGACGGGCAGGAAATGCAGTGCGTTCTGAATGCCAAGGCGTATTCCAAACGATCGTTCGATGGTCAATGGTCGACGATCGATGGGAGATGGGGAATCGTTGCACAAATGCGCTTTGCATAACTGAGTACTTTTGGTACTCAACCTTAAGGCTAACGATGACGTTGACGACGACGTTGGCGCTGATGCCGCTTTTGGGGGCGTTTGGGGCTGCACTTGTTGCCACAGAAGGCCAGAATGGCCCTTGCACTGCACAAAACTACGTACTTGAAATTAGTCATTTCAAATTTCCCGAATCACATTTTTAAAGGCACTTTGAAAAATTAAATTTTTGTTTACTTTTAATTAGCCTTTTTGACCCAGAGCACTGATAGTTTCCTAGAGTCGTTGGGAAATTAATATTTTCTAGCTCACAAATCATAAAACTAATGATTATGAAGCACTGAGGCCATGTTTTATAATTTTCTTTACAATTTATAGTGAAAAGATAATTTAAAAAGTATGGAAATTTGAATTTGTATGTGATAAATAATCAAATAATTTAATATTTATAAAAAAAAATCACACAAAATACACGCAATTTTAAAAATTATAATTTTATGCATATTTATTGCCTAAAACTGAATTGTATCAAAAGAATAACATACTTTTTATAGTCCTGTTTCGCAACCTTTATTCCACAGTGTATCTCCAGAGGGGCAAATAGTTAGAGGGGGTGGTGGCACCGGTACCATCCGGTCAGAATTTTTATGGCCGATCATTAAAATCGATAAGTGAAATCATATTTACAAGCAATGAAATATGTTTCCAGGAAACTAATGTGTGTGGGCCCTGGACTTGTTGCAATTGTCTGGGAATCGAAGTTAGGTTTGATTTTCGAACTGATCGTGCCAGAAATAGAAAATTAATGGTCATAGAAAATACTTCCATAAAAAAGCTGTACTGAATACTTAAATCATGGTTTCCTTTCATAATTCTATGAAAAATATACATCTCTCAGTAAGTATTATAATATAATGACGGATCAAGGAAATAAGTATGAAATAGAGATTTAAGGGAGTATAAATTAATGCAGTTTTTGCTTCCCATTCAGTTATACTTAATAGAAGCGAATAAAGTAGTCTTTTTCCTAACTTATTTATAGAGATTATATTTTAAACTTTTAATTTTTTTCATTTCCGTTGCATAATTACTTTTTGAGAAAACGAGACTTCTGCTAAAGTCGCCGATTATTATTTCTTTTTCAGTTATATTTTTGCTCTGCGATAATTATGATCTTATAGAGCCAGGGAACCTCGGTTTTGGGTATAACCAAAGTCATGTTGGCTTATCTCGGTTCGTAGTAACACCGATCTGGCAGGATCGATCAAGATGCTCAGTGAAGACGGGGAATTCCCCGCCAGGCCGTCCATTGACGGCGTTTTTTCCCAGTTAGCTTAACTTGCTTGCGGCTTAGATAGATTATCGAGCATTAGGCCAGGATTACGACTCCGTGTTTATGCCAGGCAGTCAGTCGGGGAGGTTCCTGCGTCCAGTGTCCTGCATCCTGCATCCTGCGGCCAGTGTTCCCGGCAACTTGTGCAATTTGCAAAAATTCCAAAGCCAGGATCCGATCAAACAAGTCCCCGAGTCGCCGGACAGCGGCGGATTTAATTGAGATCAGCCAAGGGAGAGTGCTCTGTGTGCGAGTGTGAAAAACCGCGAAGCGCTTTGGAAAATTCACCGCATTTCCCGCCCGGCTGGAAATTCGATTGCCAAACCGCAGCCTCAACTTCCGCTAGTTGGTTTTGCCCAGTCCCAGTCCCCGGAGCAGAGTCTAATCTCAAACATGTGGGTACTACTGGCCCTGGTATTGGAACTGGCTCCGAGCCACATTAACATATCGTTAGCGATCTCTCTGATGATCCGTGGGAAGTTTGGCGTTGGTCCAAGCCAGACAGACCGAGTCCCGAGGGAAACTCCAAAGGAAAACTCACAGATTTGGCCAAAGGCTTAAAAAGAATTCAGAGGAGAATTGCTCAGCCGAAATCCTAGCTTGTAATTGTAATATAAATTGTAATATTGATCGGAAGAACAGATATGTATTGCAATCATCCCGAGGGAAACTCTTAGGTTTATCCAAGGGCTTAACTCCAAATCGCACGAATATTCCTCTGCTGTCATAATTATAGCGTAATTATTATTTATGCTGTCACACTCGATTATAAATCTCATATTTGCCAAATGTCTTAGGTGCCATTTCAACCCCTTTTTTCCTGCCTGCCTTTGTTCGCCACTAATAATCATATTTCGGAATTTGCATAATATCATAATTCCAATACAATATCAATTGTCCGATCCAGTGATAAGCCACTGCGAAGTCGAGTTCCCGCCGCGAGAATCAATAAATGCTGGCCATATATCAAATGCGATGAAGAACGCTAAACCATCGGAACGAGTTTTATTTTTTATATTTTTTTGTTTAGGTGAGAGAAGACAATGAAAGCGTAATGAAGACATTACCGAAACACAATTAAACAGAAGACATTTGTTAGTTTGAAACTGAACCAACCACATATCTGGGATACATATATGTTATCCTCCAGATGCCATGAGAAATTGGCCAAACAAGTTCTATTGACTTTTCTGCACGAGATGAATGGTTGCAAAAATTAAATAAATATATTAGAATTAGAATTGGAATTACTAAGACAAATAGGAATTAAGATACCCTTAAAATCCCCAGATAAAAATCCCATCGAGCACATTCCAAACAAGACCAGATAATAATAGTGCTTAGGCCGAACAATTCTTAATTTACGCCCAAGTGAGATGAAAAATCTGTTGTAAGCGATAAATATTTTCCGCCTTCATTCTTTATATAACGAAGAGACGAGCTTAAAGCGGTTCTCCTGCCGCCTCGGTCGGTCATCAGCGCTATTTTTACTATATAATGAAACCTGAACAGTCATCGAAGATAATGAATACATCTCAATCGGCGGCTCAATTCCGTTGTTATCCAACGCGATGTGATTCATTGGTTTATCGGCGGCATTATGCCTAAATCTGTGGCCTGCTAGCCATTAATTTACTAATTGTAATGTTGGCCATAAAGTATTTAGCGGAATCCCAGCCTAATCTTATCTGTGTGAACGGACCTGGGGCGACCTGGTCTGGTGTAGGACATCGATATACTCGATATACTCGCAGCGAGAAATGCAAATTGCCGGCGCATAATTACAATAACAATGATGGCCAAAAGCCGAATGGCCAAGTCCGAGCTGTTAAATCAAAAATATGCAAATTACTTTTGAGAGCGAACACGAGTCCGAACGAGTTCAGCCAGAGTCTCGGTCTCCGGGGTCGATTTGATTGATATGTGCTGGTTATACAGTCATTTGGCCAAAATGATGCAATCAAATCTATGTAAATCCGAGAGCCGTAGAGCCGTCTTGACTCCCCCTGACATTTTGAGGCCGACACATCCGTGGATCCGCGAGAAGGGGTTACCTGGGCTAGCTGACTTCCGTCATTTGTTTTTTACGACATTCGGGCAATTAAGTAAAGTTGAAAAGTCAAAAAGTCAGCTCAGATATGTGCGTTACTTTTTTATTTATTTTTTTATTGTGTTTTTTAGCAATCGCCTGTTTTTCGTTACGCCTCCTGGAACGGAATGGCGACCTTGACGCTTTTTCCCCTGAAACCCTGTTGTTTTTTACGCAACTCCTCACCCGTCGCGGGCAATTGACTTTTTTATATGAGGTCCTGCTGCAGGACCATATGCGAAAAGACCTCCGCTTTATCCCTTTTCCACTTAAAAAAGTGTGCGGATGGGTGGTGGTCCTGGGTGCTCTGCATTGGCTGCAGGGTTACGGCCAGTCGGCTGCTCGACTTTTTATGGTTACGACCAGGTCGGGCGGGCCGACTTTATGGCTTTATGCCGCGGCCCAAAAACACAGCCGCCGCTGCGTCCGTCTACGGGCCAAGTTTTTTAGGCCAATTCTTGTGGGTACCTAAGCCAGCGATTTCGTTACCTAATCGCAGGATCAGCTTACCTAAGCTGCAGATTATCCTAGGATCATAATTATGACGGCGGACGCGACACTCGGCACTCGGTTTTTTCTTTCTTTGCCGTTTTTTTTTTATGTTAAAGATGACAGCGCGCGGCCGGCCGGCAAAAAACTTAAGCCGGGGATTAAACCGGATTAAAGTCACATTGTCCTCATTTTTTCCCTCTCCTTTCGGGCTAACTAATTACTCGGGAAAATTACCCATTTGGCTTGTGCGGAAATTCGCGAAAACGCTTCAACTGCAGCGTTTCCCTTCCTTTGCCTTTTATTTTTTACAGAATTTTGGCAAACGCGCCTTTTTTTATGGCGTGTGAGAAAAAAAGGAGGCAGGGTCAATAAAATCGAATCGATTAGAAAAAACGGCGGGCGGCTGGGTCGCCGAGAGATGGTTCTAGTTACTTTTTGACTTTTTTACAAGCCTTTTGTCTGAGTTTTTCCCCTTGTTACCAGGAACTGTACTGATGCAACAAACGAAAGTGAATTCTTGAATTTTCTTAGAATTTTCCTAACGATTTTTCCTAAAAAAAGAGAAACCAAAAATATAGTTTAGCTGATATTCCAAAGTGTGGGCCACACTTCTTAGCCAAAAAGTCAAGGTTCTCATATTTTAGTTGACCAACAACCCTTTTGGCACAATGCCTATCCATAAAAAGGGTTAATGCACAAGGGGTTAAACAGGTAGCTCCTAACTTCCTTCTGGCCCAAAGCAAACAACAATAAATATTCATAAAAAGAGTTAAGTGCTGCCATAAGGCTCTTTGTTTGGACAAAGGGAAAATGATGTTGGGAACTGACTTTTGAAAGGGTTCGAATTGAATTCGATTGATAGTTGGTGGTTTATTGCGTAATCTAAGGAAAATGGGAAGGTGTCTCTGCGTGGTATTAAAATTTTAGTCAGAAGCTTATAACGCTGTGAAGGAATCATTTCCGACCCCATAAATGATATATATTCTTGATCAGCATCAAAAGGAGAGTCAATCTAGCTATCTTAGACTGATTAAAAAAAAAAAAAGTAAGGGGTTACATAGTTAAATTTTCAAAAATTGTTAAAAATTTTAATTTTTTTTTAATTTTTATTTGAGTATACAGATTTATTAGCATAATAAAAACTAACATAGAAAAGTTGTCAGAATTAAAATTAATGCACTTTTAGCTTAATTATGCGTTTTTAAAATTATAGCATTGAATTATAGAGAACTAAATGTCTTTCTTTAAATGGAGAAATTAAATGATTTAAAAACAAAATAATAAAATAATTAATGCCACAGAAATCTCATAAAAATCTATATATACTTTGTTTGGTTTGATTAAAATGTATTACTTACTGATAAGGATTTTTAAGAATATATAAATAGTAAATATAGAAAGGTAACGTGACAGATTTATGAGTAATAATCCATTTTGAAGTACTGAACCTTAAAATGCTGGATTTAAAGGCCTTTTTAATGTCAATGTAAATTGTATATAATTTATGATAGTTTTTAAATAATACCCAAAAAATAGTAACAAGAGTAAAACTGTAAGCATAGGAAACCGGAAAATTATTTTAGAATATTATTCTTTCTAATGCAATTTGCAATTTTCTGCTCTTAGCTCCATCAGAATTAATGATTTTATACATTGATTTATGCATATTTCAAACTTGTACTTTCCCCCAAAGATATATCACTTTGATTGGGTAAATTACAGAAAGAGTTCGAGTTTAATAAAAATATGAATCATAGTTCAAGAGGAATTAAATCTTCGATTAAGTACCTGAAAATCCCCCTGACCAGTAGCTGAAACCCCACTAAACCGACGGACTTCGACGCTAAATCCCCCAGAGAATAAACCTCCAACCATTCCGAAAGACTCCGCCCAAAAATCCAAATAAAATGAGAAACTGTTAAAAATGAAGTCAATAGCTCGCGGCGCGGTGGTGTGCGTGCTTCGAGTGAGAAATTCAGCCTCAGTCGCCCTTACAAATCGGGAGTTTCTTCAATAAATATAGCAACGAATAACGAATAATACCGGGGCAATGCAAATTGCTGGATTACAGGGAAATCGAGCAAGTCAGAGAGAAGTACTCGAGACCCAAATTGAGTGAGTGTTTTCCCTGGACTAACAGAGCCTTAACAGAGGCTCACCTTTTCCACTCAAACTCAGAGTTCGAGTGCGATCGCGCTCACACTCTCTCGATCCCCGACATCTCTCTATAAAGGTGGTGGTTTTAGCCGTGATTTATCAGAGAGCCGGGGCTGGAAAACTGGTAATATTCGTGAGTGTATGGGTGTGAATACATAGGCCGAAAGAGTTCGGCCAGTTAACGAAAACAACACACAGACAACACAGAAACGCTTCTTGCCAGTCGAATCTCCCGGCCAGAAATCAGTCGTCAGCCAGTAGCCGAAGTGTCAGTTACACACATCGAGAGTGCGCCGGAACCCCAGTATCAGAGTATCAGAATATCAGTGTGTTACATCGTCTTCGAGACCAAGAAACTCAGTGATCTAAAGACAGTGATCGAACCCGAAAGTGACTCCTACAAAATAAGAGAGAACTCAACTCGCAACAGTGAGGAAATCGTGCAGCAACGATCGCGCATCGCTGCAATTAAAAAGTCGCCATAAAATCCAGTGCGAAGCCGAAAATAAAAAACAATTTAAGAAGGTAAGTTTTCTGAAAGATCGAAGTCAATTCACGGTTTTTGTTTTTGGGTCGCGGCCGTCGGCTATTTTTACGATCCCTTGTGCACTACTTTGATTTTTTACAGTTTCGCGCGAAAAACTCGCGGCCACATTTCCCTGGCTCATTTTTTGTTTTTACAATTTTCATAAACGAAATTCGGTTTATTTCCATTTTTTTGTTGGCTCGGGAAAAATCGGCGTGAGTTTTTATGACCGAAAGAACACGTCAAGGTCTGGACTCCTTGCATTTTTTTAGGGAACACAAATTCCGCGCAGCACTCGTAATGACTTCATCTAAAAAAGGAAATCTACCTGAGTTTTATGGCCGGACAGCGCGAAAAAAATGAAAATGAACGCATAGGGTTGCATAATCCGGCAGCTTAAGTTTTTTCCCTCTTTTCCTCGGCCCGTTTGTGATCGTAAAAAACGCCCATCCTGCGGAGTTTTTCACAGTTTCCTATAAATATCCTGGCCAGGCGGTCTCTCAGCATCAGTTGCTCGGCAGCCTTCCCATCGAACAGATCACAGCAATCGTGAGAGAAAACCCATTCAAAATACCGATCGAACTCAGTACTCAACATGGTGTTCAACTTGGTTAGTGTCCCCAGAAACGGAATCAGACTCAGACTCATATGGATTACCGCCTAGCGATGCCTCAACTGGATTAAACCCTTACTAACTCCGGACTTATCTCTTTCGACTTACAGATGAACCAGACATGCAAAGTGTGCGGCGAGCCGGCGGCGGGCTTCCATTTTGGCGCCTTCACCTGCGAGGGCTGCAAGGTAAGTTGTGTCCCAAAAATTCATTCAGAATTTAAATTGCCAAGCGGAAATGGAAGAAAACCTAGGAAGTTCTCCTAGGGCTTAGGGAAAATACTCAAGAAACATTCTAGAAAAGAGACAGTTATTCATCAATCATCATTTTCCTACAAAAGTGAATTCTTGGAAACTCCTAACAAAAGACTTACTCAATGTCTTCATAAATATAAAAATAGTTAAATCAGTTCTTTTAACTTTAACTTAAAATTTTTTAAGTCATTTGTAATGAATGGTTTAAAGTATTTCCTTACCACTCATCTTCTTGAATGAACTTCCTTTCTGTGACAATGCTACTCCTTAACTTCCTACATTGAACTAACCCTTTGTCCTTTCTTTTCTCCCTTGCAGTCCTTCTTCGGCAGATCCTACAACAATATCAGCACCATCAGCGAGTGCAAGAACGAGGGCAAGTGCATCATTGACAAGAAGAACCGCACCACCTGCAAGGCCTGTCGCCTGAGGAAGTGCTACAATGTGGGCATGTCCAAGGGTGGCTCCCGCTACGGACGTCGCTCCAACTGGTTCAAGATCCACTGCCTGCTCCAAGAGCACGAACAGGCGGCAGCAGCGGCTGGCAAGGCGCCACCCATCTCTGTGGGCGGAGCTCCATCGGCCTCTTCGCCCGTGGGATCACCCCACACGCCCGGTTTTGGTGACATGGCCGCCCATCTGCATCACCATCAGCAGCAGCAGCAGCAGCACCAGCTCCAGAGCCAGCAGCACCAGCTCCAGAATCAGCAGCGCCACCCACACATGCCCCTGCTGGGCTTTCCCAGCTACCTGCCCGACGCCGCCCTGCCCTTCTTCAGCATGATGGGCCAGCATCCATCGCCCTTCCAACTGCCGCCGCACCTGCTCTTCCCCGGCTACCATGCCAGTGCCGCCGCCGCAGCGGCCTCGGCGGCGGACGCTGCCTACCGCCAGGAGATGTACAAGCACCGCCAGAGCGTGGACTCCGTGGAGTCGCAGAGCCGCTTCAGTCCGGCCAGCAATCCGGCGGCTGCCATGCCCCCGTCCACCCCCTCGGCCCGCCAGTCCCCCATCGATGTGTGCCTGGAGGAGGATGTGCAGTCCGTGCACAGCCACCAGTCCGGTCATCTCCTGCATCCGGTGGCCATCCGGGCCACGCCCACGCAGCAGCAGCACCTCCACTCCACTCCGAGCAGTCCGCTGAGTTTCGCCGCCAAGATGCAGAGCCTGTCGCCGGTTTCCGTGTGCTCCATTGGCGGAGAGACCACTGCTCCATCTGCTCCAGTTGCTCCCGCTCATGTTCCTGCCGCCGCACCAGCACCCATTTCCCAGGACGGACCCATGGATCTGAGCATGAAGACGTCACGGAGCTCGGTGCACAGCTTCAACGACAGCGGCAGTGAGCCGGACCAGGAGCTGGAGGCGGCGCCGCGCAGGAAGTTCTACCAGCTGGAGGCCGAGTGCCTCAGCAGCAGCAGCTCCTCGCACTCGAACTCCTCCTCCGCGGAGGTGAAGCGCCAGAAGCTGGGCGGCGGAGCGGAAGCGTCACACTTCGGAGGCTTTGCGGTGGCCCACAATGCGGCCAGCGCCATGCGGGGCATCTTTGTGTGCGTTTAGGCTACACTGGAAGAAACCCGGGGGGAGGAGCCCTCTCCCCCTAGGCACCCCCTCCCACCCCTCCTAGTTGTTGTTTTATATTCGCTTATTTTTGTTAGTTGAGGAAAATGTAAATTTTTCGTGTGCACTCGCTCGCACCTAGAGAGAGCGAGTGAGAGGCGAACAGGTTTGGCCGGACAGAGATGGAGAGAGTCTGGCCAGGTAGTTGCTTCGCCCTCGCTTACACACACAAACACACATCAACACGTACACACACACCACACACACACCTTATTGAGCTCAGATCCAAAAATTACTTTTATGAAACGTTAAAAATTGTAAATATCTTTGAGCTTGTTTGCAATTGTAATCGAAAGTTGAAAGTTAGAAGCTAGAAATGTAAGTTAGCAATCATTCCCACCCTCGAATCGCTTTTGTATATAGAAATTGTTTAAGTCTAAGCATGATCTTAATTGTGTCTAAGTATTTTATTCTATTTTAGTCCTTAGTCCTATGTGCATCTCCTTAGATTGGCTTTTAATTTTATAAAAGAACAAATAAAATCAATGAAAAATTAAACTATATTATTTTATTTACTTTGAATGAAGCTGAAAACTAAACAAGAACTTTTTTTCAGATCTGCTTTAAATGTTATTTGATGTTCAAATGTTTTTATAAATCCTTTGATTGATAAAAGAACCAAGAAGAATCTTTAACTATAAAGAGTTACATATCTTCTTTCAATCTCCACTCTTCAACACATTCTTGTGTACCTTACGCCCTCGTTGGAAACTATCTTTCGGATGTATCTATTAGCTGTCAACAAAGCTCACTTGCTACCGCACATTCCTAGGATCAAAGGCAATAAATTACTTGGCTATTCAAGTTACCACTCTTGTTTCAAAATCAGTTCTTTACAGACACATATATATATATATATATATATAGTAGTGGTATCTGATCGGCGGTCTCTTTGCCGCGACCACGGGCCAAATGGGCGTGGCCTGTCAATGGCAACACCAAAAACGAGATGGCTAACAAATGCTTTGGCATAAATTCAATCAACATTCGGTTGCAAGTCGATCGAACCTGCGATGGCGATGGCCGATGGCCGATAATAAAACCGATATAGCTGCCGTTAAGTGCTTTTTTGTGCCTGCCCATTGCAATCGGGTTGTAAATTAAAAATGCCACAAATGTTACGCACAGATATTTGTCGATCGGAGCACCCGCTTTATATGCTTCATATGCCGCATAGGCCTACGGCTAGAGTACGCCTCCTCCGATATGCCACCACGTGCTGCTTCAAATAATAAACTTTATATTAACACATACAAAAGTCATACGGCCCGTTGATGGCCAGAATTTTAATCACTTAATTAGCCCAACTTTGTTTATGGCCCGACAACGACGGCCCCACTGTCCATATATCCACTCCGCCCGATGATGGATGGCTCCATGGCCCGGAGCGGGACGAGAACTATGCAGGATCCCCAACTCTCGAGCTCTGGGATGCAAAATATATATATGTTTATACAGCCCCTGGGGCTGTGTCAAAAGAAGTCTCAGGGCGTCAGCGACAATAAATCGAATTCGATCGGAGATCAAATCATCAATATGCATGAAGGAGCACCTTCGGGGGCGGCGGGTGGCCAGCGCACGCCATTGTCCATCGACGATCGCATTCCGACGTGTGTTTTGTCGTCATTGTTTCTAAATTTATTTTTATAGTTTATTAAAGAGTCATAGTATGAAAGAGAGCCACACGAAATAAAGTACAATAAATTCAAGACGATGGATGTCAATATACTCTTAAGTCTGTGTCTAAGCGAAATGAGAAATATATAAAATATTTAAGCAATATTTAAAAAATAATGGAAAAAAATAAACGATTCCTTGGAATTAAATCTAGCAATTAACTTTACACCTTCCTCTAAAGAAATACAAATGTAAGCTTGGTTTCATTTATATTTTTACCTCACAAGTTACTCCAAACTTGACTCCCATCGAATACCCTAATTAATCATGATCCCTGATCAGGAATGGTCACAATTAAGTGGCCTAAACTAAGTCGAGGAATGTGTAAGCTCGATTTGTTAACTTAGATAGCTGCCACTAATCAAGTTCGTGTCCTAAGTCTTTTGTTTTTTCAAGTGATAAACCGCGTCGAACGCACTCCCCCCCGAGAATCACAAAGCCCACAGGTGACTTACACCACATTTAGCCCGATTTCAGAGTATATCGATATCATTCGTCAAGTTCGTTGCCCAAGTCTTTCGTTTTTCTGCTTTTCTTAGGGGTCACCCTGCCTGTCAAACTGAAAAAGTGGTTCATTTGTCTCATCGCCCCAATCTCTCCAATCAAAAAGCCATTTAGACAACGGCAGACGAGAAGAATGGGACAGGCGGAGGGAAATAAAATCGATTCGGCATAAAAATGGACCAAAAGTATAACATTTCAAAATTTTATTGACTGTCAAAATGCAGGCGCCCATCGCCCATCGAAAATGTCCGCAGACAAGCGGGCTAGATCAAGTTACCTGGCGCCAGCGACTGGACCTCAAGACTTTAAGACTTTCAAGATGCTTTATTGGCCCCACGGAGAGTGTGCGGTCCGAGTGTGTGTGTGTTCAGTGATCTATGATAGTTGCATTACTAATAGAGTTCGAGCAGCAGACAAAGACTCTGCCTCGCGCTTAGCACATCTTTAAAAATAGTTCAAGACAAGCACCTGCAAGTGACTTTTTCGCATTTAATTATTTATCACCGTTCGCGATGCTAATGTTCTATCGGTTATAGCTTTCAAATTAATGCATGCAACACATATATAATGCTCGCGCCGTAAGAACATGTTTATTAAATTAAATAATTGCACCCGGAGTGGAGTGGAGTGGCATCGCGCTAAAAAAATAAATTCCCAATTTGCATTTGAATCTGACAATGGAATTGAAGAAACAATATGGATATTATTGACACATTATAGTGGAAACATGTTTCTAATGAGAAATTATGCAAAGATTTGCATAAAATTTTGTTAAAGCCAAGCCACAGCAATCTGAACAGAGTCAATGCCTCGACTTGGCTATAGCTTCAGCGTCCGGTAGCGGCCTTAATTACTGTCGAGCTTCTCTAGAGGGTAAGGGGCGTGTTCCCAGACTCAGTCAGTCTTCGCTGACAAATACTCGCAGTCAAAACAAACTATGACATACAGACGATATTAATATCTTCAGCTGCCTGAAGAGCCAGAGATCATTAACTCTCAAGGATCATAGGATTGAGGAAGCAAAACTGAAGTATTTATATTGAGAGGAGTGATGTAGAATATGATGTGTTTATAATATAGTTTTAGTTCTTGTCATTAAAAAATTAACAGTTTAAGCAACTCTCTGTTAATTAACAATTATTTAGATGCTACATTTAAGTTAATATCAGTAAGAGTCGTGCTATATAAATATATAAAAGGTATATATGGCACTTCCCACTTGACCCCAGCGCTGAACTCTCTCTCTCCCCCTAGTGCTATCCCAAGATCCAATCGGATGACGGACAGTTCCATTGTTCTTCCAGAGCCAGCAAGACATTAACCCACTTAAGGCAGCCCGGGAGAACGCAGAGCTGCGAGTTGGCCAAATCACATGGCACATGGCCCCCAATCGGAGGCTCATCTTTATTGATTTCGATTCCGAAGGCACCACCTTTAACCCGAGCCCGGGATTCGGATGAGGGCACTCTCCGAAAGGCATCTTTGGGGGCGCTTGGCTCACACGAGATCGAGGAACTCGAATCCTTAGCTGGCGCTGGTAATTAGTGATCTGGTGCACTTGATATGCACCTTAATTTAAACATTTCGTACACACCCAGCCGGGGCACGCATTCTGATTTCAGTTGTTTATTTTTTGCCTCTGCCAGTGGACCCTTCTTCCAGCTTCGTCCTCGGACAAGTTCTGCATGTAGCGCATGCCGTTGGCTTGTTCCTGGCCCATTCCCATTGCCAGTTTTAAGTCTCATTCCCATTCTCATTCTGTTGGCTTTGGCTCAAAGCCTTTAAGTTTGCCTTTTGGCTTTGGCTTCGGCTTTGCCTTAGCCATTCCCTTCGCGCGCCGTGTTCTCGTTTAAACGTTTATTTAACTTAAACGAACGTTGCGTGTCGATTAAAGTGCTGCGATTAAGGTACGACCTGATCCGGTCTTCTGGTATCTGTTTGGTTCCTTTTTTTTCGGATTTTTGGTGACCACTCAGATGGGGGTATATAGGGTTGAAGAGGTTTAATAACTAGCAAGGTTGTTTTAAGGGGATTTTTAATATGCTTAGTAAGCTGTTCAGTCTTGCCTGCATTTAATGTACAATAAAATCTATTTAGTTTCTTTTTCTTAGTAAATAATTACCCACCAAAAGGTTATGCATTTTTTGGCTAAGCATTACAGGGTATCTCCTGCGTTCACATCAATTTTTGCCTTTATTTGCAGGTCTCCCAAACGATTCATTTTGCTCTTTGAGGTGCATGCGTGTCCAGTGAACTTACAGGTCAGGCATACGCATGCCAGCGATAAAGCCGGGCCAGCAGCATCATTATGATCATCTTCATGATCGCTATGGGGAAACGGGGAAGAGGATCATCGGCATCTTGACCTAACCCAGACACGGTTACAGCTGCATAAATCCTTCCGTTGACTTTCTCTCTGGGGCCTGCTTCTTTACGACAAATTTGCCCATTGTTCTGCCTTGGCCGCCTGATGATGTCCTTTTGTCTTCGTTTACGGTGTGTTTGGCCCCCGACAGCGTGCCTCTCCACAACAGAGGTCCAGTCCAGTGTATCCTATGTCCTATGTCCACACCGTCCCCGAGGACCGCACACCACAATCCACAATATTAATTTGTGCAGCCAGCACCTCGAACATTTACGAGGACAAAACGCCTAACGAACTCGAGCTCAAATCAACTCAGGGGTCTGATCCTTATCGCGGTAGCTACACTCCCAAAAAAATAGGATTCCACCAGGAAAATTCCTTTAAAAAACTTAAGTTAAAGTTAGGAAAATGTTAAATATTATAATCCTGTAAAACGAAGATTTTCTTCGATTGAGATCCTTGTTCAGTGGACTCTTTTCTCAGTGTTCTGGCCTATCTGTCTGCCTGATTATTGGTTGTTGGTTTTTTAGTGCCTTGTCTTATCTTGTTACCCTTATTTATTTTTGAAAAAACGAAATTAGATTTAAGGTCTGCGTGAGGCTGGGCCACAAGTGATTTTGATAGCTCGTAAAGAAGTCAAAAAGTCAAAATTTTTAGTGGGAAAACCCACGATGTCGTACCGCGCACTCGTTCCTCGGAGCGGCCACCGCAGCAGGAGCTCCTCTCATCTCGTGGAGTGGAGACAGGGAATTTATGTTACAGCTCGTTAAATTAGTCTAATGGGGCAGAGAGCCAGCTGTCCGCCGGCTGGGATTTGGTGGAAAGGGTTGACATCATTAGGACGGATCTCGATCGCGGCCAGCAACGTGTGCGACCTTCTCCTCTCGCCATTTCCCGACTCACAACGCGACTCGACTCGACTCAACTCTACTCTACTCTACTCGATTTCGATTCGATTTCCCCCCAACGCTGGAGCAGGGCATCCACTTCGGGCCGGCAATCACCTGAGCTGACACTTAAGGCTTCTTCAGCAGCTCGCAACACTTATGCGAACGGTCGCCGGGTTATTGTGTGGTTAACTGATACGCTTAGTGCACGTATTAACCCAGAACCACTCGGTGCTCCGCTCTGTGCTTCTGCAGTTGCTGGAGCAGTGTCACTGTCAATGTCATTTTACCCCGGAGCCAGGCCGAGACCCAGACCCAGACCCATACCCAGGCCCAGAGCTACAGCTTGGGCCAGAGCTAGTCCCCCAGCCAGATCTAGAGACCCAGAGCCGCAGGCAGGCCCAGTCAGCGGAGCCGTGCACTTGGCTCAGGCTCAGACTCAAGCCCAAGTCTTTCGCCAGCTAAAGATCGTGTGATCCATTACCAAACGTGCGCGATCGTTTGCGCCTGTGTTTAGTGATATTTATTTTATTTTTTATTTTTTTTTCGGTGAGCCCCATATACCCTAGCAAAAATACAGACAGCTGGGTTATCGCAAAATGGTGGGAAAGTCTCAAGGATTACGGAACTGTAAAGACTGCTTCTGTAAAGCTATAAAGTTAACTGGGAATAATATGTCCCATCTGGTGTTCTTAGATATTTTCTGTAATTTAAAAAGGTTTTAGATCTATTTAGGGAGTTACATTTATCTCTCAATATTATTAACCTCCATAAACCCTTTTCCATAGAGCATCCAATCTTCGTTTCATCCTAATTGCTTGCCCTTTCCTTGGTTTACTTTATCGTACTTCTTCACAACTCTTCTGCATTGCACCTTCTAGTTTTTGCATTGACATTTGGTAAATATTGCCAAGGCTTGCACACCATTGAGCAGCAGTTGCCGTTGAAGACGTGACTCCATAACCGACTCCGACTCCGACTCCGGCTGGTGTTGAGCCTGGTGACGGTGACTATGACTTGATTTGATTTTCATAAAGACCATTTGTTGTGTGGCTTTCGCAACCTTCTCCGGCATGGAGACAGGAGGCTGGGGCAGAGTCGCAGCCACTCAATCAAGCCGCCTTTTGGTTCCAGCTTGTTTGCCTAGCGCACTTCTCCGATCTCTCTGGAGTGGGCCAAAGATGGGACGGTGTGCATTGTGGCAGGTATCTTTCAGCCAGGTAGAGGTAGAGGTACCTGTTTGCAACCCTTCCAGCAGTCACAGCATCCATCGCACATTCTAATTAACTGCTCTAGCTGGCCGGCACAGAATGCAGAGCAGCGTTTTGTTTGCTGGCTTTTAAGTTTTTAGCCGGCCGTCCGGTCGTTTTTTTATGACACTCAAAGTGACCGCCGGGCGACGCACAATGAACTCCTTTCATGGCCTCGTTAGGCGGTCAGCCTTTGGTCCTCCTCGTCTGTTTGCCCAACATGATCGGTCCGCGGGGTCGGCTTATTAGAACGACTCCGACCCGGAGGAGACCAGAGGAGCTGAGTGGAGCGGGGAATCCTCTGGCGGGCGTTGCATTGTTTGCCGACCATTTGAAAAGGACGCGACGATGGACAGAGGAGCTCGTGACGAGTTCACACCACTCGCGCCCAGGGTTAAGTAAAGTCAAGTCAAAGGGGTTTTTCTACAGTGAGAAAAAATATAACGAAAATCGATGGCAAAGGGAAGATACTCAAAGTATAATCTATACTATTGAAATTAAATATAATTTTGTAGTTTCTTATATTTAAATGCCAAATGTAAGTGATCATTTTATTGTTTTTCCCTGTGTAGACCCGCACCCCCGCTCTTCCAAAAGGCGGCCTGTTGAAAAACCCCTTTTGGTCCGCGATCTATTTGACAAATGCAAACAATTTTCCCCCGCCCCATCACTCCTTTCTGACCGCTTTCCAGTTAAAACAGTTTTTGTTTTCCTCTCTTTTTTTGGCTTGTTATTAGAACACTTTTCCCAAAAGGCCACTTAGGCACGAAACGAATCAGTACCCGTCCCCCGTCTGCCTCCATCGCCATCACCATCTCCGTGTCCATTTCCATTTCCCAACTGCATCAGCATCAGCATCAGCTCCGGCATCAGCATCTGCATCTGCATCAGCATCTCATCGCTCACATCTCCCTCGGCTGCGTTATGATGTAATATGGCTTTTTGACTTTTGTAGACATGATAAAATACAAAACGTTGCGTGGCTGTTATATTGGCTAATGGCCGCGGCCTTTTAGACCATTTGAGAGCGCTGGCCGGGGCTGGGACATGGACGCGCGGACTTGGCAGAGGTGTCAGGGAATCGACTTCAATGAATGGCCCGCTCTCGGCGGCCGGAGATCAAAGAGCTCTTGTTCTGGTTCTCGATTCTCGGTTCTCAGTCTCTGGTGGAGAATCGGACCTTTGGTCTTGGTCTTTATTGACCGTGGTCCGAGTGCCCCGTCCGATGTGGATGTGTCCGTGCATTTGTGGCCTCAGTTAGTGCTGCTTGAGACACATTGGGATGCGCGGATTGGGCAAGTGCCTCGGCCCGTCATCATCATGGCTATAATGACAGCGATGATGATGACGTTGTACCGCCGACGAGCGAGCCTCCTGCAATTGCAATTGCCAATTCAACTTGGCCAGACTGAAATCCATTTACATAAGTTAAACAAAAGCCGAGCCACCAGCAGACATGCTTAGAAAAAATTATAAACTATTCGAAGGAATTAAAATAATAATTTAAAAGTACTCAATGAATTCAGGAAACGTTTGTGAATAAAACAAGCTCTAACTTCGGCTTAGAAGTCTATAAAACCCTCAGTCAGGCTACCGAGTTGAGATGGTTTAGGTTTACGAGCCTCTCCAGCTGTCTGAGGCCTCCGTATGGACTGTAAATTTATAGTAGCCTCTGTCAGATCGGACTTACTATCGAGCCGCGCCCTTAGCCAGGCCGTGGCTCTTCTTGCCTTTTGCGCGATTGTGCCCTGGGCATGTCTAGAAGTTGGCCACTTCATCATTTGGCCATCATTTGTATGCGGCGATGTGTCCGGTGACATGTGCTTTATATATAATTTAGAGTTGCAGGTCCGATCCGATGCGATCCGCTGGGTCCGTGCCTTTATTCGTGCCTTGGAAACGTGCCAATAAACGCGGCAGCCACTTGGCTCTTTCGCTGGAATCGCGATTCTTGTGACTTTGGGGACTCATTTCCGCCATCAAGCTGCCGCTGCTCCTTCAGTGGCATCCTAGTTTTATGTCCAGCCATTATCAATGGGATCACAAATATCGAAAGCATTTAAACAGGTGCAAAATCAGTAGCCGCCGTCGATACCCGATATCTTTTATATCGAAGTTCGGGATGCCAAAAGCCTCGCAGCTTCGCTGTTGCAACAGATATTGCTGCTGCTACCGATGTTGCTGATGTTGCTGATGTTGCGATGTGGCGATGCTGCCACTGCCACTGTTTGTTGCTTCGAATTGGCCCCGTGAAATGCGTGCAACGCGAATCGAGAAGACATCGAAACAATGAGAAGCTGCTACCGGTGCTCCTCACTTACAAGGCAATTAAATGCCAGGCATAACAATCTTTTGGGGTAACCTAACCCTTGAGAATCCGCTCGCTTTCCAATGGGGGTCTTAGAGGTGGGTGCGTGACGCGATTAAGAGGGGGAATATTAAATAAACTATGGAACTATTTTAACCCATGAATTTAAGGAGAATTCTTAACATTCTCGACACAATTTAGATGGTATTAATTTATGTATCAATAATAATTTGTATGCATTTTAATATACAAATCAATACAAACTTATATTTATTTTAATATATAACATTAAAATCATTTCCTAGTCCCGCTTGGTGTTTACCATATTCAAAAATTAATTTTAATAATATTAATTAAATTAATATTAGTATTAAATGATCATTAATATAATAATAGTAACACAAATACAGAAGACTGCCTTTAAAAGACCTTTAAGATAGGATGACAACAAATCCTCTTATTTGTCCGATATATCCATAAGTCTCTCCTGACCCAGAGTCCACCTCTAGTGCCCAGTTTCTCCAGGTGCTCTCACCCACCTTCCTCGATCTTCCATCTTCCACCTTCCACCACCATCATCATGCTCCTTCCCCTCTGCAACTCCTTAGCCGCGGTAGCCTTATCAAATGCGGTCTATCGGTTTCACATTGCCATTTGACAAACACAATTAAAAACGATTTAAGAAAGTAAAACGTTTAGCGAGTGTGAATGGGAACACAGTCGGACTTAAAGTGTAGTTTTTTTATTTTGTTGGTGGTATTCCCCCCTCGGTGGCTGCCCCCTGACAATGTTAATTAGCCCACGGTAGGCGCCAGTCTACAGAAGACCGTCTACAGAAGACAGTAGCGAAACATTTTGTTGTCGTCGCTTTTGTACAATTAAAACGTGATCAGGCCCTGGACAGGCAGCTACAAATTTGTCGAACACGCAAAATGGTCTTCCAGGCCCTGTAAATGCGTGCCCTCCTCCATCGCCTCCTCACCCTACTTCTGCATCGTAGACCAAATAGTATTGCATTTAATTTTGGTGTCGGTTTTGGTTTCGGTTTCGATTCCGATTCGATTCCCAGACATGGCCCTAAAAAGAAAACTAGTTTTGCATACATAAACACGGCCCTGTCTGCACTACTTCCCTTCGGGATCGCGGTCTACGGGGGATAATAGCCTCCGTGTGGACACTGGGACCCCCATTCCAGAGCAGCTAGCCTGAAAAGTGAACCAAAAAGCAGACGGGGACGACGACAAATCCGAGACGAGTGGCGTCAGTGCAAGCCATGTTTATGAATTGTTAAACGCCGCTGCATTACCCGCGAGGAAAGCCAGTGACAAGGCTAATATAAGGCCAGGGTTGTGGCTACATATCAGAATCAAAATATAAGGAATATTATCTGGAACTTATTTGAAATATTTAAGAATTTTTAAAGACAATAGAGCGAGTTGAATAAGGTGTTCCATACAAAACCCTTCAATAAGCCGTAATAATTTGTATGTGCTACCCAAAGCTAGTTTCCTTTCTTGTCTTAAGCAATAGACTTGGATATAAGTTGATCTATTAAATAGTAAGCCTTAATAACAAGAGTTTGTAATATTATTAAAATTATTATGTTACAGTATGAACCTTTCTTGATTTTGTTAAAGTAATTTTCTCCTATATAACATACATCTATTTATTTATATTTTTTAGGACACCCAGCCCTGGCATCCGCACACTTGTAGGCCAGTCATTTGCCTGTCCATATTCTTTATTAGCTTTTTATTGCCACCAATATTTGTTAGGGCCAAGAGGCAAAAGGGCGGGAGTGAGACCGTCTCGCAGCAGCTAGTGTGTAGTGCCCAGAGGAGCTGATGTGGCCTGGCCAGCGCTCGACCAAATGTCACCACATCCGGCCCGGGCAGCGAACTGAATTAGTATTCTAAGTCAACAGCAGGTGAGTTGCTGATGACTTGGCCCTGGTCTATGATGGGTTACAACAAAAAATGAAGGAAAAAGAAGCGGGCAAAAGTGCCAGCAGTTGGCCAACAAATGCTGCACTTGCCCGGGGCCAATAGCCAAGTCTCCGTCCCTCCCTGCTTTGATTTCGTATGCATGTGTGCCTTATCATTAATATTTCTTCTGGCCGCTTTCGGGCCATTCATACGCGCACCTCAATAAATTTATGGCCATTGACAATCAGTTAAGACAATCGGATATCTAGGGTAATAATTTCTAATTGTGCGGAGAGAGGGGCCCGGTCCTACAGCTGTTGAATGACAACCCGGCGAGCAACCCTTTGGAGGATGCATCTCTGGGTTTTTTGTGCTGGAAGGAAGTCGAGCTGGGGCTTCCGCTCCGGAGACAAATCGTAGCACACATGTTAGAGCAGTCTGGCCCAAGGGAGGAGACTGATGGGAAACGGCAAGGGACTTCCCAGAAATCTTGGGGAAATACCACGGAAAGGAATATAAAATCGATCAATGACAGTGAAGTTTAGTAAGAATATGAAGTGTATCTTTACTAATAAATTATTAATTGAGCAACCTTTAAGGATCATAGAATACCTGATACTGAGCTTCTTGTTTTCTTCAGTTCTTTAGAAGGCCATCCGAGCACTTAATTTGTTCTTTTGTCTTTATTATGCGTGTGCTTGATTAATTTGCCGCCCCGTCAAGACATGGAAAATTATTCCAGCCTTGACAGCAAATCTGCTGAAAATTGTATTGAAAAACATGAAAATTAACCCAGAAAAGTTTCGCTGCGCTCAACAATAAGACAAAAGAATACGTCGCTGGGTCTCTCTGGGCAGTGCTTTTTCATACGCCGATATGCGGAGCTTGTCACTCTGACAGTCGTCGCCGGCGACAGTCATGCTCATGTGCTTAAGTTCAATGATTCGAACGGTGCAAGAAATAATGAAAGACAATGCCAGAAGTGTGCCAGCAAGGGAGGGGGCAATTGCCGGGGGCGGGGAGATATATATTTATGATGCAACCTGTATCTGCAAGGTTTTTCCTATGCATTTATTAGGCCCAGGGAAGGTCACCGCCGCCGCCGGCAGCAACATTAAGTCAGGCAGCCAATTTCACCCACTAAACTCAGGCACACGACCAGGCGGCCGAAACTTGACAATCTTTGACAATTGCCTGGCACAGAGAGGTATATATCTCCGATCTTGAGCTTCCCCCGTGTCTGGGGGCCGCCAATTACAAGCCGGCTATAGTCCGCTGAGCTGGCTGAGTTGGCCCGAGTTGTGTGATTTTCAGTGACACAGAAAACTGAAATTGTTCATTGTTCGAGAGCTGTTCGAGAGCTCGTTAATGACTTGCTCCCCATATAGCCGTGCACGTATCTCGGGTATATATAGATTTCAGGGTTAAGTCGGGGAAGTTATTATTATTGTCGACGCTTCAGTAACTTTTGCCAAAGCTCTACATTGAACAATTATTAACGAAATTAATTGCCTTAAGCCGGTGTCCCCCTCTCTCGCTGTTTGGTCGCATTGTCAAAGTTATTTTTGAAAACTGGCCGAGCGTTTTATTTTAATCATCATCGGATCGCATCGGCCAGGCAATTGTGTTAAGGTAAAGGCCCCGCATTATTTCATCTACATATTTATAGCACACTTTAAGCCACAAGAAATTCCACGATTAATCATCCGCAAAATCCCCATGAGTCCCCCCGTCTGTCTCATCTCACCCCATTCTAAGACCCTACTCTGATTTGGTTTGTTTTCTTTTCCGAGATTTTGTATACACATATATTTTGTTTTGCGGTCACCGATTTGTTTATCCAAGCATTTGGCGCGTTTCGATAAAGAGGAGGCCTTCTTTTTATATTTTTGTTGGGGGTAAAAAATTGTGCGTAAACGCGGTGGCTTTAGGGCAGGCTTAAGCAACACTTGGGCCAAATATTGCGGTCGGCCCCGAAAGAATAATATTATTCTTTCTTCTCGACATAGCTGGCTTCTGCATAACTCTGAGCTAATTTTTGCGCAGTTTTGTTTGCCCCAGAGAGGCCTCAATTAGAGTCTCGAGACGGGCGCCTGAAACGGAGACAGGGGCTCGAGTGCCCCTCGAGTGTGGGCTTGTGGACAATGAACCGCAATCACAATGACAATGCCAATGATGGAGATCACGGCGATGAATCACGGCTATATGGAATTGGTAACAGAATAAGGCTGGGCCTGGTCAACCTGCCTGCCTGACTGCCTTCCTGCCAGCGATCTGAATTGGTTTACTGTGCGGCCCATACTGTTTATGTTTGTCAAGTGAATATCTTTGTCTTATTTTCGTGTGGGAGAAGTGATGAATCTTAAGTAATATTTCAGGAATTTCCTATGGATTTAATAATAATAATTATTTATATTAATTCTGAAAGAGACCTATCTCACATATTTGATAAATCTATTTTATTGGAATTTTCTAATTTTTTTCCCACAGCACGCACAATCGAAAGACTTAGGCAACGAACTGCATGTGCTGCTGCCCGAAATGATTTCCCTGGAAATCGGTCTGGTTCGACCTTCGACCTGCACAATTGGTAAACCACAAGGAGAGTGACAAACTGGCGCCAGTCCCGGGACAAGGACCACACACTTGATCGTAGGTGCGAGCCGGACAAGTGATCTATTTAGGTTATTATGTCTTTATGTTGGGACAAGCAGTGAACTCGACAAGGGGCAGCTGCAGGGATCGATCTCATTGTTATTGGAAAACAGTAGGTGGTGCAAGGATGATGGGAGAATGCAGAAGAAGGAGCGGAGTGAAGTCGTGGAAGAAACAAAGTCCTGGGCATAAATCAAACATAAGCTGGGATCCCCACAAAAGGTAAGTATTATAAATCTCTGGGCGCGATGGCTCGCTGCCCAATTCGCTCATTTTCGTACCTTGCTGGCTGCAAATCATATTTAGCCAACCGGAAACCGATCATAACTCAAAAAAGGAAATGCTCATATCCTTTCGTTTTGACATTTCTCCTTCACATAATCAATGCCTCGATTAATCTAACTTAAAGTTTGCTCACGCTCCGTACGTGACCGGATTCCGAATGACCCGAAAGAGTCCACAACTGCGTGGCCGTCGCAGTTCCCATTCGATGCCATAACGAGGAAGAGCAGCTACTTACAGATCCTTTTCCTGCCTTGCCCTGCCCTGCCCAGCCCAGCCCAGCCCTGCCTTTATCTTTATCTTTATTAAGAATTTCAGTAGCCCTCCGTTTTGATATCTTGATTTTATTCCCTGTGCAGGGCATTAATCATATGGCAACATACTATATGCATGCATTTTGATTTGTTTTGTGTGGCTTTGATTTCTGTCAGTTATTCGAGTTGCATGCCAATTATCGAGCCCTGTCAGTGGCGTCAGCCAAGGGGGACTCTGCCTCTGCATCTCCCACCGCCATGATTGTTTCAGATTAACATTTGAGAAATTCCTAGATTGCAATCCAGCGAAATTTCCTGTGAAATCCGACATATATTAAGCTGTCTATCGTCCAGTTTCTGATTCCCACAGTTTGTTCTATTTCATCTCCCACAAACACCCGTAAAACGTATAGTTTCAGCTGGTAGACCCGCAATTCAACTGTGTTTAATGTATATACTTTTCAGTGACACAGTTGGATTGCATAGCTCTGGGCCTGGAAGACCACACACCACTCGAAGCTCAAAACTCCAACACCCCCTCATCGCATATTCGATTGTCTTTAGCACATGCATCACAAAAGTATGATTTAGACGTTTATTAAACTCCAAACAATGGAGATAGGAACTATAGGAACTATAGGCACTGTGTCAGCTTTTATTTGGCAGGCATTGTGGGAATTCAAATGCAGAGAACTTTGACAAGTCTATTTACCTTTTCGATTGTCAGTTAGGCAGCCTGTAGTTAGCACCTTTCTTTGGGCGGGGAGATGTCTTCAGGGAGGCACAAAGAGTTTGAAAAATAAAGATAACTTCGAATTTGTATATTAGTGAATTTATTAGGAAGAAAACCAGACTTTTATAATCTCTTGAAATTCGAAGACCTTTTATAAACCTTTTTGTAAAGAAGTTAGAGCCACAATTAATTACTTTGGCCCAGAATTAGCAACATTTAGAGTCCTAAACGGATCCCACAGCCCCGGAAAGTAAATCGAAACTGTCTGCAACCCGTTAGCCAGATCATAAATATTTACTGGCTTGAATTACAGACTTCCACAAAGATCTCTCCCTCTCCCAACTATACGTCCACGCACCAAAGCTGATATAAATTACAATACAACCTACATCTACATAGTACGTGGGGCTTCAGCTTCAGCTTCATCCAAAAGCCAAATTGTTTTTTAAAAGCACCATTTTTATTACCGTCCGATAAGTGATCTCGCGACATTTTCAATTTTAATAGGGTCTCTGCCCAGGTCTCCTTACAAAGCCTTTGCTGCGGGTCCCGGTCTCAGTCACAGTCCGACTTCAACATGGAGCGATCATTTGTCGTTGCGTTAATAAAATTGCATTGGGCCGGCATTTGAAACCGCTTTGCCGCTTTGGCGGTGGTCAAAACGCTCGAGCCCAACATGGCCCAGGCCCGGGCATTATTAATAATGCGGTGGGTAGACCCACACAGGACGGGGCGGCGAGAGGTCACCAGAAAAGGCTGCAAAAATAAAACGGCAACCATTTTTAATATGATTGTATGTCATCTTAAGCCCACACTCGGAAAAATATCTAGAGAAGCTATAAAAAAGGAGATGATAAGCTAAGACGACCACATTTCGTAATATTTCGATCTCTCTACTTAGATTTATTTTGATGTTTAGTAGAGAGAATCTTCAGGTTTTTCCGAGTGCACCAAAGCCAGTGCCTTGGGCACTGCCTCATCCTCAGTTATAGCCATGTGTTGGCCCGTCTATTCGCATACTCAAATTATCAGCATGCCGGCGAGAGCCGGGATCCGGTCTCCCATTGTGTGGAGTGCCATGTACTATGTGCCTGTGTGCCTTGGAGCTGGCCAGGGTTTCTCGGTGTCGAAGACAATTTTTCATGAGATGAGCATTGGCTAGTATCAGGTGTGTCTGCAGCCCCTCTCCTGGTGTCCCGGCTCTGGGTACCCGGATCGGCATCGCGATCGCCTGGTAATGGGTTCGCCTAAATAGTTGGACAAGCAAACTTGTTGGCCGAGTGAAAATGGGTGATAATCCGTTTTGACAAATTTGCTTACACGCTTAGTGCGCCTGGTCAGAGTTCAAGATGGGGAGAAAATTTCCACACAGATGTCGATGTCCTTTCAAGGGGATTTTCCAGCATGAATATGGGATAGTTTTCTCTTTAATAATGGTAAGTCTATGCTATATTTTATATATTTACAGCATAAATAAATACCTTGTATTAGTTATATGAGTACACTAACAAATGTCTAGGAAAATAATTTAAATGAATGCTTAATATATTATTGAAATTTAAATATTTCATAAACTTCTAGTCTCACCTCCTGATCTACGATAGCATTGAATACACTCAACCTATCTCAACGGAATCAAACATAGCCCAGCCTACGTGAACCCCAGGCTCATTGATAAATTCCATGGGTTCCCATCGAGATCGCCGAGACTGGAGACCGGCGACCAGAGACTGGAGATTGTAGACCCCATTGAGGGGCTCATCTTTGCACGATTCAGATTACAATTAAAGTATCGAGTTCCTCTCCGCACATAGCTGGCATTTCATTTGAATAACTCAATAAGTGATTCGTCGCCGGCAATTTGCAAGTGCATTTAATTAGTTGCCAGGGAAGAGATCCGGCTCGAGCGGCAAAGTTCACTTTTAATATCATATTAGGTACTCGAGTGGCTGCTGCTGCCATTGTTTTTGTGCAATGCAACGTTTTGGAATTACCCAATGGGAATTCGCTCTGTGTGCGGGGCTAAACTAGTTTAGCAAATCACTTGGGCATGACTAAGTGCCATAAATGCATACAAAATTCCAGCTGCCACCGACCAGACCCAGCCCCAGCCCCAACCCGATATATGTGCACTCCAAGTCGCAGTCGTAATCGTAATCGTAATTCGTAATTTAGCGAAGATGTTTTGCAGCAGCCACACCATATAATTACGCCATTCGTCTAACGTACGAAGGCTGGCCTGGCAGGTTCAGGTGTGAAATGTTGTGCCAAATCATGCAAATCATTTTAGTTTTTATAGTTCCAATAAACATATTAGCCGAGCGTTGCGCTCTTGCCCTAGCCGGGCCGTATTTGTAACTTATTAATATTTTTCCCGCAGCCATGATTGCCCGTTGCCTGATTTCCGGCCCCTCTCTTGGCCGCACCTCACTTCAAACTCCAGGCCCCGTGCATCCCCCGATCGCAGTCAGCACACATTGTTTAACGTCATTCAGTGGCTGAAATATCAAGCGTGAGAAAATCTATTATTATCTGCCGCTTCTAATGCCCCCACGGCAGCTGAAAGCGGAACTAGCCGGTAGCACCTAGGAACATATATATCTATATATCTCTATACAGACTTGTATACATATATAAACGGACAGATGGACCACGTAATCTCGCCCCTGTAATGGATAGTTCACGCGGTGTGAGGTAACTAGCCTCTAATTGAGCGAATCTCTAATATTGTTGATCAGGCCAAAGAGTCGAGTTTGTGTCCTAAGTCTTTTGATTTTTATATATTTATATTTATATATTTTACATTAATATTTATAATTTCTTTTATCATAAATATAGGTCAATAAATAGTGATTGTAAAAGTCAGTCTAACATATTAAATTAATTTAGTCGTTCAAGTTCGTGTCCTAAGTCTTTCGATTTTTGAAAAATATTTTGATCTAAAAACTATATATTTATAATTTATAGATTTATAATTTGTACTTACATACATAGAGGGCAAAAACCTTTTAGAAGTCACACTTACATCTTAAATTAATTTAAACGATCGAGTTCGTGTCCTAAGTCTTTTGATTTTGGAAAAGTTTTTTTATCTAAAAAAATGTATATTAATTATTTATAGATGTGATTTTAAAATCACTTATCTGCTAAACTAAGATCTTTTGATTAAATTAAGTATCCCCAGATAAAATTATTTAAAAACATATTTTAAAGACAATTCTGGTTTTTGAATTTTAGTCAGAAGCTTGGAAAACAGTGAAAGAGTCATTTCCGACCCCATAAATCATATATATTCTTAGTCAGCATTAACAGCCGAGTCAATCTAGCTATCTAAGGTTAAAAAAATTAATAAATTAAAAAAAAATATATAATTTATATATAAAATATATATTATATATAAATTGTCAAAAATAAAAAATTTTTTAAATTTTAAATTATGTATGCAGATTTATTAACCCGGTAAAAGCTAACACACATTACGTTTTAAATTGGAAATTAATGAAGTTTTGACCGAGCTACGATGGATTTTCTGTGCAAGAGTATAGAAATTTCGGTGTCCCAAAGTTTGTTTCCTTTCTTGTGTTCCATATATGTTACTTATGTTATTAAAAATGTAATATAAACAAAGGCCTTGAATAAAGTAAAGGGAATCATGCAATTACCTTCCCTAACAATGACAGATTAATTGCATTTGTACAATAATATGGAAATCGCTTCCCTCCAGCCAACTTAGCATTCTAAAAGCCTCAAGACTTACACCCTTTATTTATTGGGTAAGGTTATGGGTTCATGGCATAATATTTTAAAAATAGACATGTGAGTAAATTTATTAAATGGCAATGATCTCATTACAATTTAATGTCTGCCTGCTCACCGGCCTGCCAGTGCAATGGGTCCACACACGTTTCCATTTCGCAAAGGCAAAAATTTAAATTAATTTCATTTAAAAACCACTTAGGCCCACCCCCAACACCAAGTGCCCACGAGCTCTTGACGCCGAAGCTCAGTGCCGTGGCCCAGGGGCTCCGCGGCTCTGCGGCTCCGAATCTCCGGGCTCTGAAGTTTCGAGCTCTTGCAAGTGACAAAGTGCGGCATGGCCAACTTGTTAGCATATGTTAATTAAAGCGGGCGAGCGAGCACCCTGGCAG
The DNA here is from genome assembly GCA_035046265.1 of Drosophila bunnanda. Classification (NCBI taxonomy): domain Eukaryota; kingdom Metazoa; phylum Arthropoda; class Insecta; order Diptera; family Drosophilidae; genus Drosophila; species Drosophila bunnanda. Next base: position 16,778,819 of record JAWNOB010000075.1, read on the forward strand.
AACCCAGCTGACGCGGAGATGGAGTCGGATGGGGAATGGGCCCCAGACCCGCTGCCTGCTGCCTGCTGCCAGTCTGGCTGCGTTCGATGCCAATGGTGACTTATGGGCCCCGGGTCTCGAACTGGGGCTCAGACTTCATTTTAGCAGTCGCTGCAGAGCTGCCAATAACTGCCAGATTAGTGCTGACAACCTGGAGAGGTGATGATTGAAAGCACATTATGTTGTAGCAGGTTTATCAATTAAAATACATACAAAATGTAAAATAAATGAATAAAATAATGATCAATATATATGTAATATTGCATTAATTTTTGGTAGTATTGAGATGCTGTTTTGTCCCCTTTTAACACTGACTTCAGATAGATATTCTTCAATTCTGGCATTCTTTTTAACAGGCCATGAAAAGGAAACCTTCTTCTATAAATTATATTATATTTATATATTTCCTATATATTTCCATAAGAGCTATTCCTATGACTGTGATCACCTCTCAAACTGTGACTGCGACTGGAAGGAGTTGTTGGCACATACATCCCTATGTATACATATATCAATCATCTCTGTCGAGCAGATACAATTCGATTTGCGCCCAATTTCAACGCCTCAACTACTTTGCGCTCAGATAAATCATCGCGGCAACAATAGCTGAGTGAGTCATTGACTGCTACATGTGTATTCTGTATCTTGTATCTCGTTTGCATCGCCTATCTGCATCTGGGCAGCGGCAGCAGCTCAGCGCTATAAGCGTTTTCCATAACCATATTTTCCGAAATCGAACGCAAACTCGCGGCGAACCCGCGCATTGATTTATTCCACCAATTTGTTTTTTATTTGTTTAACTTGCATGGCCCAATGTTTGCTCCGTGGGCTGGGGACTTGTCAGCGGTGCCGCTGGCTGCTCCTCCGACGCGATTTAATTGACTTAATTCGGGGGCTTGCGTGTGGCTCTAAACTCTCTCTAACTGGAGCAGGAAGAGCCCCGAAATTAGAGGGGCCACAGAAATCGGGCAGCTCTCATTGTTTTCCATTTTCCATTTCCATGAGAAACCGGCCGCGTAATTTGGCTGGCCTTTGGCAAAAGGTTCTACCGAAAGGAGCTACCAATCGCGCTACCGTGGGAGCTGCTCTCGAGCTGTTTTTCTTGCAGACAATTTTTGTTTTCATTTATTTATTTATTTTTTTTTTGTGCTCCATCGTCCGCCGCCGCTTCCGTTGCTACAATTTCGTTTCGGTTTTCCGTAGCGTGACCACAAATCCCAGCCAACCCAGAAGACACTAGGGATTGCGGATCGCGGCGGGGACTTCGGGGAACTGGAGAATGGTACTTGGACTGGGGCTTGGGATTGGCAAGAAGATGAGGTATGGTAAGGGGGACAGCGGCAGTGTCGCCGACAACACTCTTGGCCACTAAATATCCGAAAATGATGGCGATAACAATTTTGCGCCCATGGCGTTGACGTTTTGCACTTATTATGTGCGCTCTTTCTGCGGAAAGAGGGTATGTCGATGCAGTCAATCGTTATGCCAAGGACTATATGCAATTTAGGGAATTTAATTTCAGTATAATAAATCTTAATATATATAGAGAAATATATATTAATAGGTATACTATGGACCAATTAGTTAAAATAGGTTTTCTACTCTTATGAAAATCGCTGAATCTGATTGAATGGTTTTTTCAAACCTATTTGTTCCCTAAGTTTAAAATCTACAACATTTTATAATAAGAGAGTATCAGTTGTTCATTATCCCCCCGCATTGTCAAGAAAATATGATTCCAGGCAGGACCTTGAGGCCAGTGTCTCACCGGCTGCTCATCTGGTGTGGCTTTCGGTCGAGGTTTTGCTGTGGGCCGGGCTCTGATTGGAATCTGTCTGCCCCGTCTGTCCACCGGTTCGGCTGGCCTGGCCGGCACGGTGAGCAGAATTATGGCTGTCATCAGGCTTGCAGTTGACATAAACACTCATAGCTACAGGGGGTCGATCATCGTCCGTTTCCTCGGAGCCAGGAGGAGCTGCCCTGCTCCTTTGTCCCACCATTTGCATGCACTGCACGCACACGGGGTTCGCGTCCGCAGCCTTTATCAGCTCGACTAAATATAAAATATGCTTTTAATCACATTTCCGCTGGACATCAAATAATTCCACACGAAACTAAAGTAAATCATTTGGAGATTTATGGGCCAGCGGGCCATGATGAGCGAACGAAACCGAGCCAAATCGAAATGGGCAACACTGGCCCGCTCGCTGGCTGGCTGGCTGGCTGCTCATCAATATGCAAGGCGCATTTGTTTTATAAAATCCATAATTGGTTCTACTGTACTTACGCACCGAAATCGGGGTAGCCGGGGGCTAGGGGATTTGTATTATGATACACAAACAATCAGACACTTATGGTCAACACTTTAGAGCCAGATTTGGGTCGAGCAAAGTGGCCCGCGTCGCCAAGAGCCAATGACCCAACAGGCAGTTGCTTTGGGGCCTTTAATTCCAACCAAGCCGCGCACTACACTGGAATAAATGTGGTGGCAATCGAGGAATTTTTTGAACTAAATTAACAATATTGTAACTAAATTAGTGCTTAAATATTAAGTTATTTCCTGCATGTTGTATTGAAAACGCAATGGATAAAAACTGTGAAACTGTTTTCTTATGAAAAATTTATTCTTAAATTTCCCAAATTCAATCTATGGTATGTTATGATATTATTTTTAAAATATTTTGCATTTAAGTTAGCTTTTAAAGTGAGCTACAGTGCAAAATTAAACTGGATAAATTTATTAATAAAACTAATAGGGTTTTTTTTAAATCAATTTTCTCTCTACTCAAACACTCAAGTTTTTCCTTTTTGTGTACCCATTTATACCTATATCTCCACACTATTTGCTTAGGTCGCCAAAAATGGGTCTGGCATACGCATAAATATCGAAATGAGACATATGATTTCTTACTATATCTATATCTGCAGCAGGCTCTCATTTGTGCCATCGTTTTATTTGCGCTACGTGGCCAGAGTTCCCAATTAGCCAGGCACTCACTGGCTCCGGGCCCCGATTTTCTTTAGGAGCGACTCGGCCCGAATGGGGGATTGCAAAACATTTTCGTCCACGAATTGTCGCCGTCCGGCATTTCGGTTATTGGTACAATTATGAAGTTTAATAGACGCCGTTATTATTGTAAATCAAAGCACATTGTGACACTTATGACAACTGAAGTAGCTCACATAACCGTTTTGCTGAATGAATCGGGTTTCGGGCTATGGTTCGTTTATGGTAATGAAATTGGTAACCAAATCGGAGTTTTCAGTTCATTTGTGGCTTTGGAAAGCTAAATATCCGCCTCGGGGAACTATTAGATTACAACAGTAATAAACAAAAGCAATAAATTAATATATTTAGGACTGAGAACGGATTTGATTTTATTAACACTTGTTGCTAATTGTTTAATAATGAAATATAAATTATCTTTTAATTCATTCTATCTTTATTGGTTTCTGCTATAAACTTGCATTTAATTTGTGTTAAACCGATTGATTTAAGTCAAGTAACTGATTTGTATTATATTCCTTTGCTTATGTCATATTTATTTATTCATATTCCAAGCTCCCACGTATTTATTTTCCTTTTCATTTTGATCGCGATTTTAGGAGCGTTGCCATTTTGTCAAAAACATCTAGGTTTCTCCCACACAAAAACTCGGACTGCTTCCCAAAATTTCGCTCGCCAATTAATCACAATGTGGCGCTTGGCTCTGATCTGCCAAAAGCGGCTTCCATCCATCACGGCTCATTTGTCAAAGGTCAAAAGTGAACCAGACAGACACTGGCCTAAAATGGGCCACACACACACTCTGTATGCTCCGGCTGGGATACCTGCCAGATACAGACACCTTGCCAAGATCGCACATAATTGATGTCTTACTCGGGCACAATTTTCAATTTGAAATTGAGCGTGCGAATTCCGAACCCTAATTATGGGATGAGCCCTGGCCGAGGCACATAAATTTTGGCAATACCCCGACACGAGTGTGTGTGGCTTCCTTTTTTGTATTTCCGCCGGAATTAAGTTCTCAGTTTTCGGGTGCCACCATTATTCTGCACTTGCCGTCGGCAGCCGCCGGTCACGTCACCTTCGAGTTCCATAATCCTCTTAAAAGATCGGAGCGTGGGCGTCAACCTCCGACTTCCGCCAAAACCGATCGAAGGTAGCTGAGGCCACCCAGCTAAGAGGCTCTAATGGAGTTATTACAGGAAATTAATGAAGCCATTAGAAAGATAAGCAAGAAGGCGGGCTGGCATAATGGGGAGTTTTCGCTATTATTTTAAGCAGTACTAAATGGGGTAATAGATCGAATTGGAAGTAATTATAATTCAAATTTGATTGAATAATAAGTATTATATAACAATATAACTAAGAGTTGTATTTTGTTGAATTCTCTTGTCACGCACTAGCACATATCCGAGTGTAATCGTGTCTGGCCAAATAACTCCCGAAGAGACATTCATATAGCCTTCCCCTGCTATCTAATCCAAGTAGGATCTCGCCCCAAAATAGGTTAAATCTTTCGATATTCAATATACACTCACGATTAAGCAGTTGTCGGCTCAATTTACATGGCAGCCTCCAAGCTTGACTCGCAATTGAATGCGCGGGGCCAAAGGAATTCGGTAGCAAATTGTTGCGTGCGGGCCACATTTGCAGTTGCAACTGCAACCTTCTTCTTTCTGCACTGACACAAAATATTTAAATAAAAAATATAAAGCTTTGCTAATTCAAAACGATTTTAAAAGCTGCAGTCATAAGAAAATCGTACCTATAAACTGTATGCTGATCTCTCCTGTAACGTTTTTGTTCTCCTTTAATTTAAATTATTTTTTACAATTTAAAGATATTAATTTCCTGTTGAAATACACCATTTTTAGGCTCAGTGCATTTGCCACAACTGCCACCTGCCATTTGCAGCGAGCGGGGGATCCTGGGCATCAATTGTCTCCACTTGGTGCTCCTCGCTTTTTGGCCACCACGATATTGTTGTCGCATTTGGACGTCGCATTTGCGCAAATACTCAAATTAAATTCCAATTCATTGAGGGGCACACACGGAGAAAAAGAAAAGGAAACAAAAGACAGTAAAAAAGAAAAAGTCCATTTGCAGGCGGAAGGCGGCGCTTCGAGATCCCCAGATCCCCAGAGGAGCTCACAATGTGCCCCATGCTCAAGATTAACATAAAACAAATTATTCCAACGTGACTTAGCCATAAATGAATGAGCGTACAAAACTTTTAGCTCGGATTGGTCTTCTTTTCGCTGCGCGCTTTTATTTTTGTCCATTGCTGCGATTCTCGGGAATCGAGAAAATCAAGGGAAATGCTCTGAATGAAAGGCCCTTGGGCACAAGGAGCTCTGGTCAAGATTTAAGTAGTTGCAGCACCGCCAAGTGGGAAATAGTGAAGGGAAACATGGGTGGCTTTGCCATTGTTCTAGGGATCACTAGGATCTCTTTCTATATATATTCCTAAGTTATTAAAATACCTATTGGTAGCTCTTCTACCAACGTCCTTTGACAATCTTTTTAAGCCAGCTTCCGTTGATCGAATTTAAATGTTTCTGCCTTGTTCTTCAATAACTGCAGCCATGTAATATCACCTCCCGACATGACATCAGCCGTCGGGTGCAGGGGGGTCGAGGCAGCAACACAAACAGAATCGAATTCAGATTCAGGTTCAGACTCAAGCTCGGAGACAGAGTCTGGAGCTTAGCTCGGCACGTACGTCACGACGATATGAAAAGAGCAATCGAGTGGCACACAAAAAGCCAAATATGTGCATTAAATGTGCATTGGCATTAATCGTCGATGCTGAACCGTTTAGAGCTCCCCGCGATCCGTCGATCCATCGATCCGCCGATCGATCGTATAACTGTTAGCCGCACAATATCGGTCATGTTCCAGTTGCCCGCTGCGGTCTCGGGGTCTCCGCACCTCTGACTTGGCAGAGCTGGGCTCCTCTTACGTGCTCCTGCTCCACCTGCCCCCGATCCCTGATCTCCGATCCCCCGATTCCGATTCCGATTCCGATCCCCATACCCTGACGCTCCTCACCCATGTTTAATAATTTATAAATTTATTTGTGTGCCTCGAAGTACTCTGAACTCCACGTAATGTGTGGTGTGTGTACACTCCTCTGCCCACACTTGTAAAAATATATAGTATACTAAAAAATATATATAAATTAGTATGTGGTTGATTCATAAATATGTATTCCTCACAGGAAAATATAAGAATATAAACCAAACATTCTTTACAATTATTAGTAAATTAAAACGATTCTAAGGCGTGCAAATTATATTAAACATTCTAAAACCCCCAATTAAAATCTACTTCATTTTATAAATATTTAAATTTCACAAGAAATCCCCACGAAATATGAATGATTAATTTTCAAAGTGTAGCATCCCTCGACCACGGACAGAATATGATGTCGCGAGGTTGTTCCAGGTACTGCAGGACTTTGACACAATTGCATTCCATTAGCATACACAATTAGCCAACTGGCTGCTGACTGATCGTGACGCTGGCATTGGGCCATGTCAACATTTATGAGTCGAACCTGCATTTGCGCAAATAAATCAATTTTACGAGCATCCTCCGTCCGGCTACCGATGTTGTTCTTTCATCACTGCCCTGCACAAACATTGCAGGAATAAGTATATTCTACATGCAAGGATTCGTCCAGGGGATTACGGATTACGGGCTTCGAAAATTCGGCTATCGATCAATAGACGTGCCTTGCTTATCGGGCAGGTGCTAAATTGCCAGCTCATTACGTGACAGAACAATAACAACACTCGCCGTAATTGGCAGCCACCAAAGAACAAACTTCATTGAGCACTCCGAAAAGAAAGAGGGAAAACCCACAGGTAAGTTCAAGAAGTGGTTCGAGATAATGATGGACTTTCAGGGTGCCCATTGTTAAGCTAAAGATCAATGGGATTAAGAGTTAAATTTCTATTTTCTACAGAAAAATAATCAATCAATCAACTAGTATTTTGGGAGCATATATAAGTAAAATAAATTTTAAATAAGGGAGTTCTTACATTAGAATTTTATATACATTTCTTTAAAGTAAATTAAATGTATTTTCAAAGGCATCAGCTTCAATTATTAATACGTTCGGATACCCAAATACCCCGAGCAACACCCCTTTGAACAAACAGTGACCACCAATGTCGGAGGATGGAAAATCAAAGTCGGCTTTGAGCTATTTAACCAGCCAGTGGCTGGCCAAGGCAAACACCAGCATCGCAGCCAGTGTTCGATCGGCGGCTTGTTGTCCTAATAATTGTGTAAACAACAATGACGCGTTCCCGACTCCACTTTTCAGATTTTCAGTTTTCCACCGGACCGGAGATCGGAGTCTGAGGACTGGAGAGCAAAGACTGACTCGATCTGGCCACAAGTCGTCGGCTTTCCTTTCAACTTCTCTGGCGGATTGTGGACTGTGTGAAGAGTGCTCGACGAGGAGGAGGAAGAGGAACAGGCCTAGAACAAAGTGCATTTGTCTGGCAGTTAGAGTTTGGCTAATTTCTAAGCAGCTGCCGCCTCTGTCCGCTGCGAGCTTCTTGAGCAATTCAAATACATAGTAATAACAATAATAACAAATACTAATGGTGAACAAATACGGACAGCGTCGGGCCTAATCCCGCCATCGGCCATCAAAAGTGTTGGTCATTGGGTTTTAGCCGTCTCTGCCGTCACCTGCGAATGTGCCCTTTGTGTTCACTCAAAGAAAAGCGTATGTAGATGCTTGAACCTGAAGAATATCCTTTGATTTTCAATTCTACCTAAACAGTAAAGTAAATTGCAGTATTTCTTTTCGAATTAAAACTACAAATCAATTATTTCCAACACGTTGGGAGGTCCATTGACCACTCATCGGTCATTTGGCCAGGGAAGTACACTCAACCCGCTTGAACTTTGTCGGCTACGCCCTCTGAAGTCATAGCCGGTAATTATATGGTAATGATTAAGTTATTACGCTCAAACTTCCGTTTCATTAGAAATGCATTTATTGAACCTGCTATCTTGATCTTGTTGGACATGATGCACTCAACGCGAAAAAACCACAATAATTTTAATTGAAATTATGCAAAAATCCGTGTGGCGAAATGTACACATCGATAGCCACTTAATAAGAAAATTATTTCGATGCCGGATCAATGTTAGGTCGGGTTAAGTACACTTTATAGATTGGAATTTGTAATAGTTTTATCTCCGATTGGTGAGTGTGTTTTCTGTGGACTGTCCCGGAAGTGGTTGAAGTGGATTTTTACCAGTTGTGGAAATTGGTTTTCCAAGTTTTCATTAAAATTTGATTGTACCAGGAAAGGAAACTTACTTCGGGAAGCCCATGGGTTTATATTCTTGCAGTTTCAAATTTTATTATATTATATTTTCTTCAATAAATGTATAATATTTTTAATAATTCATAAATATTACAAAAGCTTTTGAATTACTGAATAGCTTCTTCTGTCCAACTTCCTATCTATATTTCCTTAACCCCTTAGTATGCAAATAATATTAAGAAAATATATCCTAGGGAAGGTGCTAATGCACTTTTGGAGTATTCTTCAAAAACTTTCTATAGCTTTATAGCTAGCTTTATAGCTATCGGCCAAAGCCGATCACGAACTCGCATAAATCTATCACTTCCCATCGTCAACCAAAAACACAATTCAAAAGCCATAAAAAAAAGCTAGAGACAAAAGAAAACCATGAAATAGAAAATAAGTTAGATGAATTTTGGATTTTCAAAATTCCAAGCGCAATTTCCTGTCGTAAATACTGAAAATTGTGGGCCAAGCCCTTCGAGTGGGGCGGTGACACGTTACCCAGAGCTAATGGCTTCATTACCACTTCATAAAGTCACGTTATTATTACGTTCGCCTGTCAGGGCAGCCAAACAAAAGTCAGAAATCAGAAATCAGTAATCAGAAAACAGAAATCATATCGACTGAAAGTCCAGAAAGTTGGACATGTCGGGGAATCGTTCCTGCCATCTGCCAGGCGGAGTGACAGCCCCAATAATTGGGGAGGAGGAGCGCGAAGGAACTGCTATAGAAACCTGCAGACATATCATTTCGTGGCCATTGTGCGTTATTATGCAAAACTTGTTAAAGGCATTTATCAAAATCAGGCAGAGCACGAAAGTTATTGAACTTCACCGACGCCGATGTCAGGTCGATGTCAAGCAGAAAGCCCCCATCCCATTGGGGCGTAACTGTAAACCTGGCTTTTTGTTAATGAAAATATCGGAAAGTGCCAGTGCATTGGAGCTAAGAAGTGCCGTTTATGCTAATTCAGAGTCGGAGCCATAGCCCCCCTGGGATTTGTCAATTAAATGAACATTCCGTATGGCCGCCGTGCACTTTGCGGCCGCCCGCCCCCCCGAAAAAGCAGCAAGAACACAGTCACTAAATAATAAAAACTCCGCCAAATTAATATGCAGCCAAGAGCTTTCTTTCCCAGATGTCCCGTCACAGGAAATGAAGCATAAAAGATGCATGTACAAATATTTTTGTCATGGCAATCGTACATTTGTAATTGTAATTATATGCATGACGAATGCCCGCTCTGCCCGATAGTTTGATTTTAATAGTCAGGTGGCCCGGACGGTTGGTGGGGCAGACACAGGGAGTGGGCCCAGCTTTTGGGGCATGCCCCATCGATACTGAAGGCCCCGGCCAGAGCCAAGAGGCGAAGCCCACTGCCGTCGACATTTTCCCACATTAAGCGAAGCCAAAGCGATTTGCAAAAGGCAGCAGATTTGTGATTCGTTTCAATAACATGGAATTAAAGTGATCAGCTAATGATGGAGCCATCGGCTGCCCTGCAAGTAAGTATGACGGGGTTCAGATTTCCCTGACTTTATCTTTAATGACATATTATTAAAAACGTATAAACCTAAGTGTATTTAATCGTATTAGAAGAACAAAAAGCAGTCGCAAAAAATATTGACAACTAACTAAACAAATATCTTGAGACTACAATACATTTAGTTAAATTAAATTGATGAATCAATAGTATTGAAATTAGTCTAAAACTTATCTAATATATTTTAAAATATGCTTTTAAATTTACTTAAAGACTGCTTTTAGGTCAAGACTTATGCACCAGCTCATCAGAGACCTTGCTACCCCTCTATCGATGTACAATTGCTTTGCATAGAATCTTTAATCACGTTTTTATTGTTAATGAATCCAATGAAACCGAAACTCCCCCCAGTTATTCGAATCGAAGCATTAACACTTGGGCCTGGGCAATTATTGTAGCCATTGACCAAGTTTCCGCTGATTGGCCTTACATGGCCCCCTTGTGCCGTGTGTTGTGATTGCAGATGGCCAAAAGTCGGATGCTGTGGGTGGCGACGATGTACCGGCGATGATTGAACGCTCTCGCTTGAGGTCGCCGCTGGATGATGGATCATGGGAACAGTCGCAACTTCGATTCAATAATGTGCAGAAAGAGTCGGGAGGGACCACCCAGGCGGGGAGCCCACTAACTTGGCCGCTAAATGGTACCAAAAACAAAGCGTTGGGAGAGAGATACTTGGGTTAACCCATTAGACATAATTAAAATGCAACTCAACGGCGGAGAGACAAAGAAAAGCCGGGAAAAATAGAAGCTTGTTGTGCGCCTTTATCGACGGATTGTCTAAATTATCACACACACAATGGGTAAAAAGACGAGGCAAACAACGGGCAACACACACGAAAATTATCAACCAACTGATTGCCAATGCAAACAGTGAGGACCGAAAATAAGCAACCGAAGACGAGGATGGGGCATACTTAACACTTTTTGGAGCCCAACCAACGAGGGACACGGCTCCCCTCATATTGGCATTTGTTTCAGCAACGCACGAGTGGAGTTGCGCATTGATTTAAATTAACTTTTTGGGGCCCAAGTGTTAATTGGCACCGCCAACAGACACCAGAGCGGCCTAGACAATTGGAGGTACTCAGGCCACGGGGCCTGGACTGATTTTCACATGAGCAGAGCCGAGTATTTGTGAAGACCTCAAATCGAATCCATTGACATTTCGCCCCGAGAGGGGGGAAAAAAACCAATAACTTAGGCAACAAACTTAGCCAGAACTCATATTTTATTTATCATAATCAGCCAGCAGCCGCAGAAGCTACCTTAAGCCATTAAAACAAAAACTGTATATATCGAAAAGCAAAACGTACGCTTAACTGCAATCAATTAACTAAATGTGGATGTCGAAAATAAAATAAAACACCGCGGGAGGTAGACAAATTTTGCTTTGCCTTCAATTCTGGCTGTCTCGTTAGGTTCCCTCTTCAGGCGAAACAACAATTCCATTTGGCAAATAAAGTTATTTATCCGAAATGATTATTCTCGATTCCGATTCCGATCGGCATAAGGCCAGAGCTCTGACGGCATGCGGCGTATTCAAAACTTAAGTGTGAATTAGTGGGTAATGACATCATTGAACTTTAACTTGGCACCGGGCGAGACTCGATAATAACTGTAGCTTGTAGCCGGGCCATACCTCACCGTACCACACCTTCCAGGCAGCCAGTCGGCCGGCTAAGGCAATGGCAATAACTATCAGCCAAAAGCGACAGATACAGATACAGATATGGCAGTCAGTGTGCAAATATCACAGAATTCTATTACGGGAACCGTACCCTACTGACGGATGCAAACGGCAAACTGAATGGGGGCAACGAATAATTGTTTTAGTCGCATATGTGCGCGATTTTCGCGGATAAATTTCCATGAATTACCGCGGTGAATCTACATTGCAAATGTTTAGATTCTGCTCTGATTGATTTAATGAGCCATTGATTATACAAAACAATTATGTGGAATCACTGGTAGAGGTGCGGGAAAAACCGTTTAAACAAAGTTGCTTCTTGGAATTGCTCGTCTTCGAGATGTGATTTATTCGGGTTAATAAATACTTTTAATTGACAGCTGCAGATTAATACGATATGCGGTTTCATGTTGAATTTTTATACTAACTTGCTTGATTTAAGGGGAAAAAGGGCTTTGTAAAATTTAATTAATATAAATCTTCTTAAATACCTTTTTTTTTTAATAAGGAATTCATTTTATAAACTTTAAACTGGTTACCAAATGTATCTTACTCTTCATTTGATACAATTCAAAATGTAAAATGCTTAGTAATTAATACAATTATTTTTTATTAGTTTTTGATCATTTTCCAGAAAATCCTCCTCCTAATACTGAAATTCAACCCTCAACTAAGTAAAACCAAATGACAACTTAGTCCAGATTTATTCAAGAATATCTGAATAGAGCTGCAGACAATCCGAAGAGCTACTGTGAGAAGAAGAAACAGTTTCTAATGAGAACGAATATGGGATTAGTTCAGGACAGGTGGACCCTTTTCCGCCGAAAGCAATCCTTTTATGATGCAAATCTCCGGTGATATCATCAATAACAAATGTCGCCAGCTTTACGATTAATGACAGACTCATCCACAGGTCCGTGTGTGTGTTAATTTATGCCACAGACTGTTACAATTAAAAGATAAACGGTCGCTTTGCATTGGAAACGCACCGCTAAATGTGTGCCCCAAACAATGGCCCGAGGCCAAGGGTCCCCAGAAACCTCGGGAACATGTATATTACAGATATATGGAGTTATTTGTATATAGGAAGAAAAGCCCAAAGAACCAGAGATGGAAAACCGGTTAAATGCATTTTGTGTAACAATGTGTCAGGCCAACTAATAATGCCCAACACAAGGAAACACACAAAAAGAACTTGACCTGGCTAAAGTCCCATTTTGGTAGCTCGGCGCGAAGAAGGAGAAGTCAGCCGGCTAAACATTTCAATTTTAATTAAGCATGATAAATGATTTCACTTGGACGCATAAATCTTTTTTACAGTCGCGATGAAACAATGAAGTTCCTTTGTTTTCCCCCAAAACTCGCAGCCAGCAACCCGCGAGCCGCTCTTCTTTTCTTGTTTTGTTTGTTTGGCTCAGAGGAGATAAGGGCCGAAGCTGTGAAGAAAATTGATTTGAAATTAATGCAAGAATTTGTTATAGAAAAAATAAACAAGCTCGCGTTTGAATCGATCGTGTGGTGGAAAATAAAAGCTGTTAAGGCCTGCGATTTGAATTGATTTCGTTTAAAGAAATGAACCATAGATTGGATTTCTTAAATATGCACGATTCCGAGCCGCCTCGAATCGGAGAAAAATCGTCGCAAACGAGCGTTTCCACAACGGCAAATGGTCGCCGATCGAGAAAACAGATCTTGTCTCAATTGTCAGGGAGATGAAACAAATGTTTTACGAAATTTTCGGTTCGCTTAAGATAAGAGCTGCATCACTTAACTAAAGTTAATGATGTCGACGACAGACTTTGGATAACGAATAACGGACAGGGCTAAAGTAGATCACATTTTAAAGGTTTAATACAAAATCATTCCCTAGCAATCATTAACTTGTTCAGCATTCGAAATGAATATATAAGCAACTTGTAGTATTTAAATAAAATGCATTTTTCTGTGTGCTTTTGACTAAGATTTGTGATTCTGTTCTTTTAGTTTTTAATAACTAAAATCAGAACATTTGCTAAGCTCTTACTTTGGTCTAAAATCTGTTCTTTCATTAACTATTAAATCATTTAATAATAATAAAACGTATGTTTTACCAATAGGTTTCATATTTAATTAAAACATAAGAGGCTTTCATATACATATTTATTGTTTTGTTCATCTGTAAGCTGATATAATCACTCCGCCTTACAGAGCCGAACATAAACTGAAACCATTGGATTTTAATGGTAATGGCACTTCCTCAGCAGCACATCTGTTAACCCATTAAAGACCACGGGATGACATTTTTGAAAGCTTAATTAAAATATCTAAATCTTAGGAAAGAGCTTAAACTAAATAAAAACTAATTGCATTTAGATGTACTTATTTTGTAACACATCCATATCAAGCTAAAACCATTAGGGGCAGGATTATTATTGTTAGATATTCATAAATATATTTTCTTATTTACTTAAACTTTATTTATTTATATTCAAAATTCTCTTTAATAATTTTCTATCTCCTATATTAAAAATGATCATGTTAACCGACTGATTACCTGTGGTTTTCATGGGGTTAAGGCAAAAGTCCTCGTTCTGGTTTCTCCTGTCACGCAGACTGACTGCTGTGCGATGCTGAGTAGCCATAAGTGCTAATAAATTGTAATACAAATACATTAAAACAAAAGACTAATTAAATGACTGTACTTAAGCGACTCGAGGCAACGGCGAGCAGACTTAATCACCGCTGGAGGCTGCTATCCGCGATCCGCGATTCCGCATCTGGAATCCGAGATCTGAAATCCGACCACTGGGCAAATCTCTGGTGACTTGCTGGCGCAATCCCTGGCCGAGTGTGTGCTCCGTTTTCCCCCGACAGCAGCACTCTTTTTCCTCTTCGCTCAGAGAAAACCTTTTGTGGTCATTAATTCGCACTTAATATGCTTTTTATGGCCAGCCGTTTCATTTTGTTTTGGAACGGTGCGAGGTTATGTGTGCAAAACAATTATTCCGCAATTAAACAGTTTGCACTTGGCTGAGATACAGAGAGAGCGAGCGAGCGGCAGGTCCAGTCCAGTTCGGAGCTAAGCTCATGGACAGCCTTACATATTAATGAAGTCCCCATCCCGGGGAGCTTAGTCCAGGGATGGCAGCGTGACTGGGATTCCGGGGATCATTCGGTGATTGTACAATTGTACAAAAATTATATTAGTGCCTTTTGTGCAGAGGTAGTTTTAAGATAGCTACTTTATAGTTATTTTATTTATAATAAGTATATATTATTTACAGTATTTATAAATGTATATTTATATTTATGTAAATAATATATAAAAAGTGCTAACTGCAAACTGCAAATGATAAACTTCGGCTTCCCTAAGTGTATATAATTTATAATTTAATATTAATTATTCAGTTTAAAAATACATATGTTCTTCATAGCTTCCCTTGCTAATACTTGTTCTTTTCTTTTTTCATTTATTTGTTAAATTCTCTCATATGATAATTTCACTATTTTGTCTAAGTGTATAATACCTTTTTTCTGAATATATTTACCATCCCTAGCTGGAAGTCTTAATTCGAACAAATCACTTAAGCGGCACCGCAGGCAAATGACCACCAAGAGTACAGTAAAAGCACGCCAGCGGCAATGGCGACAATGCGTCGACTGCTTTTTCTAGTTGGCCATATCGAACGCACCAAGGGAGTGTTAAATATGTTGCATTCCCCTGCGGACACACCCCCTTTTCCTGCCCCTGTTCCTGACCCTGTTCCTGCCCCTGTTGGTGCCCCTGTTCCTGCCACTTCTACTGCCATCAGTTCTAATTGCTGCGACTGTGGCCTGGCCTGATTGCACTCTAGGCCCACGGATGGTCATCGTGGTGCGGTCCAGGGCCAAGTCCGCGAATGCTACGTTTTGCTTCTTTATTATAATTATTTTGTTTTGCCTTTTTTCGCGAGTGCCAGTGTGTGGCAATTATTCACTTAAATCATCGGGAGGCATCCGAGTGTCATGCTGAGTTGCAGTCACAGGGCAAATCCAGGGCCAGCAACGGGAGCACCACAACTCGGGGTTAAACGATAATGCACTCCAAAAAATACATTCTAAAATGTTATAAATAAATTATCATTGGATTGCAAAGCATATATTTATACCTATTTTAAAATATTATCGGGAAAATGCTGAATAAATCCATATTATTATATTAAAAAACAATCAACATAGTAGCTATTGAGCTTTAAAATATTTAATATTTTGAGGATCAATGTAGAAATTAGAACTTAATAAATGAAGCAGACCCAAACCTGACCTTTAATCGAATTAATATTGCAAAAATTCTTGCATTAATTTAATTTTAATGCTGCATAAAGTCTACTGTAGTCTGGATACCTGAACTGCATCCTAATTCCAAGGCAATCCATTTTTCGCCTACAATACGCACAATTTGTTCTATTAATAAAGCAATTCCAAAACGATTAAGAGCCGCAAAGTGACCGCAAGACAGAGAATGCCGCCATAAAGCGGCTCGATGATGGGCAGAAACTCATTTGGACATTTATAGCCGACAAGATGAGTGGTCACAATGCAGCGGCTTTTACGAGGGGAGTATGGCCGAGTAAGTTGGGCAAAAGCGAGGCAAAACCGAGTTATAAATCACTTTGTTGCGGTCGCCCAGGAGTGGGGCGGCGTGGAGATGGGAGGACGCTTTCCTTTTCCCGACGGCGCCATAAATTTAATTTGAAATTAATTTTTTTGCTGCTACCAGAAAGGAGGCTGCCGCCTGCCAGCTAGCCGGGTCATCAAAATGCTAAGCTATGTAAATGATAAGCACAATGTAGCCAATGCCATCCCAGCATCCGGGCAAATCCAGCGAGGCCTGTGTTGGCCAAGTTAACATTTTGTCCCCGTCCCGAGGAGGCAGCCTTTGGCTTATTTTTGCACGCCAACTAAATATGGTAAGGCACGCATTTGTTGTAAAATGCAAAATTGAATATTGAGTGCAGCCAGGGAGCCCACTCTGGCAAGGAGCTGGAGTTGCTTTAGAGGAATGGAGGGTGTATGGAGGAGACGGAGACCCCTTGTAATTATGAGCAATGCACTCGATAAAAATTGAAGTTTTCATTTCGCGAAAGCTTTTCACCAGCCACAGAGCCACAGAAAAGGCTGAAAAGGAGCCAAGAGCCACAACAGTAGCCCCGAAAACAAGCGAGCCAAACATTTATTGTTCTCCCGTTAAGGCAAAAAGCGAGGCTCTGGCCCAAAACTCTTCCCAGATCCCCAGCGACCGCAAGGGCATGCGAACTAAATTTCATACAATTATGAGACCAAAACAAGAAGGAGCTCAAGCGGCGGATACTCGACAAGGTACATACCTCCTTGGCACGTAGTCTATAAATTAAATATGTAAATTATCCAGAAAATTTGTAAATCTATTAAGAAGGAACTAAAGTTCTGAGGAAAACATAATGAATTATGTTTGCTTTTTTGCTAATAAAGATTGCTTAATATTTTACGATTGTTTGACATTAATTGCTTGTTTTTAAAAGCTGTAAAGTTTATGCATTTCACTAGACGTTATTACAAGTATTCTAAAATTGAAAATAATAAATGTTATTGGGAAGTTTACCTTTATTTAAGTACTTTCCTCAGAAGTAATTGCCCGCAAAAGTAATAAATTTATTGATATTATTTTAGAACCTACAAATTAAATATGTAATAGACTTTTATAGTTATCTTGTTAATCTTTCAATTCCGACCTTGATGTACAACATCCCCGCTGCTACCGCGCTTAGCATTCGGTATAGACGAAACCGACAACAGAGCTCATAAAACGAAGTTGCAAACGGTAGCAGAAAACCGCAACGAAACAATCGAGCTGCATGTGGGAGGTCCTGTTTGGCCATAATGACAACCGCATTGGAGACCACCAGGTGAGTTGCATGCAAATTCTGCCCCGGTCCCGCCTCCGGATCGCTCCTGGCCGCCTTTCCACCCAGAGATCCCCCCACCGAAAGTGCAGGCGACAAACTTACGAATTGCTCATGTCAATGGTCGGTGGCGGGCTTCAGTGGTGGGTGGCGGTGGGCTAAACTTGGCTACACAGAAGCGCCAGGGAGCGATCATAATCTATGGGAAGCTGGGAACCATGGCCAGGAAGTTTTCGGCAATGTTCGCCTGGCTGCCGGTTTTGTTTGCTTTTTTATATGCTGATTGGCATTAATAATGGATTATCACGATCACGGGACTGGGGTGTATGGAAATATCGCTCTATGGGAAGTGTGAGTGTGTCTGCACTCGAAGAATTTAATTACTTACTAATGAATGAATAAGATTTTTGCTAGATAACAAGGGAAATGATTTTAGTTCAGATCGAATATGAATGTAAGGTTCCTATTTTAAAGTGAGTACTGTTTATAATTAATATACAAACAGCTACTCATACTTCCTATAATATATTTAAAAACCATTTAGATTTTCAGCTAATTAGGCTCTTCAGCTTAAAGTTTTTTCAGTGTGTCTGTATGGGGGTGAATGTTCCAGAGCAAACTCTCCCATCATCCTTGGCCCCTCTGTTTTCGGCAGTGTTCATATCGTGCGATCATCAAATAATGTGAACGTGTGATCAACGCTTGCATTGAGGGAAAGCGGGAAAGCGGGAAACGGGAAGCTGGGCCTCGTGTGTTACACTAACTTATTTATGCGAAATATTTTGGAATCGTGTTTGGAGTGCAGCGTGCGCTTCGCCGTCGCCTTTTTCCTCGGACAGGGAAGGACCGCATGGTCGACATGCAGACAGTTGCAGCTTCAGTTTTCGGGGGCCTCAACTTTAGCATCATCTCCGCATCGTCTTCCTTGGCCGCAACAACGTGACCCTCTTTTTGCGCCTGCAGATCACGAATTATTCAGAATTTCTTTTTTCAGGCCTCTATAACCTTGCGAGTGGGTTAGGGTATGGCAACTTTGTTGCCATCTTCGACAATCTGGGCAGTGAAAGGATATAGGAGTACATATAAAAACCCACTAAAGAAAAATATTTTAAAATACTTCAAGGCAATTTAAATTATATTCTCCTTAGCTTTGGTTATATGTGAAGAGTGATAGCAATCATTCCGTACTGGGAATATACGAATTCGGCTATAAATTCCCAAAGTGCTTCCTTCTTTCGAGTTAACTCGATTTCGTTATTTGCGCTTCGGCTTCTGCCTTGCTTATGCATTTTAAACATTTTAAACATTTTAAGCATCGCCGGCAAAACGCTCTCGGCCGCGTTATGAGTCATGTGAAAGCGCCCAGATGATGAGGAGCGTCCAGGAGATCGGAGAATCGGAGATTCGAGGGACCAGAGAAGGGGCAGGCGAGCGAGATTCCGGGCGATTGTGAAAATTATGTTTGAGTTTGGGGCTCAGAGACTCCTCTACACGTTCGGCGCTCTTCGCCGAGGATGGCACTGGCCACGGGCCTCAGAAACAAGGCTGCGACTCGCGCTGGGATGGGATCCGATCGGAGCGGCAGGTTCATGTGGCGGTGAAAGGCTACCATCATCAGCATTTCGGCTCACCGCCGACCTAATCATCATTGGCCATTGTTATTAACATGATTATCTGCATTAAGTTTCAGCCCCGGAGACCAGGTTGAAAGTTCAGGCGGCGTTTAAGCATGATTATGAATTGGGTCAACATGTGGCCAGACGGACGATGATCGGTAATGCGATGTGATGTGCTGTTCAATTATGCCAGGCCAAGCATTTCGCAAATGCGTTTAGCCCCGAAACCGACCAAGACACAGCCTGGGACTCGGCTGGGACTCAGTTGGAGCCCGAGCTGAGAGAGACCTGCCAGCCAAATGCAATGAAAATGAGACATATCGCAAAGCTTAAGTCTCCTTTCGGGTCGCGAGCGATTGACAAGTGACAGGACGAACAGACACAGCGACCCCTTGTACTCCCTCAATCTCTATAAGGAGTTGGACAGTCACCGAGAGAATAGAAACTACTGGGAGCCAATTTAAATACTATATTATATTAATTAAATAAATAGAAAAAGTGGAACAGAGAGCATTGATAAAACTCTTCTAGATTGAAGTTTGCAAAGGTTTAGTAGGTTTGCCTTTTTATTATTACCAAAAATTTAATTAAAATTGAAAAAATATACAAATTCTTGGTAGGTTTGACTTTATCCCCTTAATTTCTCCCTGTGTTCCCTGAAATCTCAGTGCAGAAATCGTGTTTGGCTATTGATGCGGCTTATTATATGCAAATTTGGCCCAAAACAAACCGCACAGCCAGCCCCAAAGCGAGTGCTGACCATAAAGAAGAGAATGTCAACCGAGGATGAGGCTGTGTGTGGATGGGGATTTCTCCATGGAGTTCTGGTCTTCCCCTGAGCTCCCAAAGGAGACTGCCAGAGCCTGCGTAAATTCACAAAATATTGACACCGCCGCAACTTGAGGGCCAAGAGCCGTGACAGTGATCGAAATGTGTCTTGTCTAGGCAACCAAATGGCCAGGAGGCAGAGGAGCAGCTGGACCTGGATTCCCGGCCAGAAACTGAACCCGAGATGTTGTCGCTCCGCCAGGCGGAAAAGCTGACTTGGCAGCCGCCACAAACAATTGCGGGCGGTTTGTTTGTGACGTTTGCTTAACAAGAAGAAAATTGCTGCAATTCTTTACAAGTTTTTGAGACTTGCATCCTAGATTGCGGGCTTCGGCGTTCCCATGTTGTGCCATGTCCCCAGACTAACCCAAGCGCTCCTGCGATGCGTTCGCCATGCGTTTGTCATGCCAAAAGTGTAGTAAATTGTGTGGCACTTAAGTCAACACATGGCTGCCAGGAAGGGGATTGCGAGGCCAATTTGCATGTGGGGGCCACATTGCGCTCTATTTTGACTTTGACTTTGATAGATGTGCCCAGGTTGCCTTTTGTTTAGCGGTGCAGATCCAAGATATATAAGAAATACGGCACGCTGGGGATTTGGTTCAATCGGGATAAATAAGATGCCCTAGCTTGAAAAGCGGAGGAACACTTTCCTGTAGGCCGCTGTAAGTACGCAGTAACCCCTTAAAAACCCTTTTTCGGCTTGACCTCGACCTCTTTGCTCATTATCATTCGAAATGAATGCAAATCGGCGGCATTAACCTTACATCCTTGGGCGCAATTAAGTCCGTCCCCCGCCCTCCAGCTTTCCGTACTTATCAGGAACTTCGGGGCTTATCACGCCGCCACACTCTCACTTACTTTGCTATATATACACTTACTACTTACTACACTGCGGGATCGAGTGCCTGGCACAAATTTGCAATTATAATTTTGCGCCTAGTCGCTCTTCTTGTTTTTGTTTCTCCTTATTTTTCCTGTGGCGGCGTTTTCCTTTTGGCCAGACTCGAATTTTTTCCCCAAGTCGCCGCCGCGATTTAATCTCCCTTGGCTAGCCGCAGAGCCTCGGCCGAGACCGGCTCGCAGTTCAACAATTGAATTTTAAGCCGGACTCTGGCTGCGAGGCTGTGGATCTGCTGGGGTCCTTTTGCATGTCTGCGGCGATGTTAGCGGGCTTGGGGGCATTTCTCTAAGGCCGCCACAAGCGCAGCTAATTGGATTTCTCTCCTGGGAGAGCTGCTCGCCGGAGCCCCGACTACGTAAAACATATCGATAATGTCTTGATCAGACAGCCGGTCCGGTTCACTAGGATGCCCCGGCACTACCCCTCGGCGGCCTGCAGGCAACTTTGTTTGGCTGTGGCCAAATTGTAATAGTAAAGCACACTGGAAGAAATATTTTCTAGCTGAGAAGGATAGCTGCAGAAATATTATATATAAATTTAAAACTATTTGGTAGATTAACTGAACTAAAAACTAGTTATTAAGTTTAGCAAGATAAATCCATATAAGTATCTATTTATAAATGTAGTTTAGGTTATTTAATACTTTGTTTACTTTTATTTTATTAAGAAGTTTGCATTACAGTGAAGAAATCATTTTAATCTTTGATTTGTCCAAAAATCATAATTTTATATAAAAATCATCATATATAAATATTAATAAATATTGCAAATTTTAGGTTTTCTGCAGGTTGTAAAACTGACAAAAAGCCAGTGATTGTTAAAAGTTTTATATATTCCGATTCACAATTAAAACTTAATTATTGGAATTTAACTGATCGAGTTCGTGTCCTAAGTCTTTTGTTTTGGGAAAACTATTTTTAGCTTCAAATATATATATTTATAATTTAAAGATATATAAATATAAATTTATGTGAATTAATGGAGATTTTAAATCCATGTGAGATCGAGTTCGTGTCCTAAGTCTTTTGATTTAATTGCTTCTAAGAGGCATAATCCTTCAGAAATCGGCTTAACCCGAAAATATATATAACCTTGCTAAGAGTCATTTCCAACCCTATAAATCATATATATTCTTGATCAGCATCAAGAGCACAGTCGATCTAGCCATATCCGGTGGAAAACAACATTTTACCAATTTTTTTAAAATTTAAAAATTGACAAACAAATTTAATATATTAAAATTTTTACATTATGTATGCAGATTTATTATCCTAATAAAAGCTAACAAGGCACAGCTTTCCAAATTGAAATTAATGCCTTTTTAATTTAGTTACGATCGATTTTCAATTGAAGATTAAGCAAACATTGGATGACAGAAGTTAGCTTCTTCTTTAGCGTATACATATTTTCTTCCAGTGCACTTCACAGTACTTGCATGTGTAGTTTTTCCAGCATCAGATGAATGATTTTGCTAGGCCAGCCGATGAGGAACGCGTGTAAAGCTGCAATTAATTTGTACTACAAAAGAAAAATAACAAAAACTGTGCCCGTTCCTTGGGCTTTATTTCAGTTTTCCTTGCGTTTTCGGGGTGCGTGGCCATCTCCTTGGATCCGAGCCGTCTGTGGGCTGCGTTGCCAAGAGAGGTTACAAAGCAATTATAAGGCCCGAACCCGGCACAGTCCGCGGTCTGTTATACTTCTCTTAGCATATGAGGAGCACACCGGAGGAAGACCTCGGCCCGAGATGATCTCTCATGTGGCCGCGACACGACGACCTCTATGAATATTGCCCGCCGCCAGTCGACCCGGGAATAAATTCGAAAAAAAATACAGATCCCAGAGGTCCAATCCAAAGATCCAGCTCTGAATCCGATTCCTGGCCACTTTTTTGTTGCTTTTCGGGGTTGAGCTCTCGAGCGCACTTTTTTGTAATCTACGCTATAATCATGCACTGAGTAAATTCGCATAGCCGCCCATTATTCCACCCACTTTTGGTTTTGTTTTTTGTTTACTCCTTTTTTTGTTTTATTTTGTTTTTGGTTTGGTTTTTTTGGCCTTTGAGTGCAAAGCCAAGCATTCAATTTTGCAGTTGGTTTTGCCCTTGTAATAGTCATCAGATGGGTATATTGATTTGCCGATTAAGTTGGGAGTAGGTAAAGAACTTTTTCAGAAAAATAAAATAATGGGTAATTGGGCACATTTATTTTATATTTAATGAGAATTTAGAAGACGCTTAATGGGTTTATGTAGACAGATCTGAATGGCTTTATTTAGTCTGATTTATTGATAATATTTTAGTTTTAGAATATATGAAAGTTCAACCATTCAATACGAAGGACAAATAGTATTTTAAAACAATGTCCCTTTCCATAAAATTATAAATTTAAGTCTTTTGGGCTGTTTAATTATTAAAAAATATAGAAATTTATGCAGATATTAGCATTTAAAATTAAAAATCCATACATAAAATATGTAATATTAAGAAAATTAAAAATTGCTATATAGGGTATCTAAAATTTGACGTTAATTTGTTTATTTTGTTACTGCCCCTCGCCGTTTGTTGTTTTTATTGCCTCAAAATACACTTAATTTTGGTCTTTTTGCCGCAATTCATGGACTTCACATGACTCGAAATACTGGCCAAACCGAATACTGGCACTGGTTCCTGGCCAGCCCTGCCCCGTTCCGATGCCGAAGCTCCTCTGATCGATCGGCTTCTCAGCGCCGCCAGATGATCTACATTAAGAGAGAGATTTTTGCGGCCTGGCGGACCAGAGGGGACCACTTGGAGCTGCGATCTGGACTGGGAACTCCGCGTGGCTTGGAGGAGCTCCACTCGAGGTCGGAGCAAAAGGTTTTCGAGTGCCGCCGTCGATGGGGGCGTGTTCTGTTTAAACTGTGTGCGCCAGGCCATGGTACAGTTTTAAGTAATTGCATTATGTTTAGGCTGGCTTTTTGTGTTTCGCCTGTTTTGTGGAGCAGAGTTCGGAGTCGAAGTTTACTGGAAGTGGGCGGTTGGATTTTCCCTGCATTTTATTTTTTTTTTTTGCACTGTTTATATAAGTGTGTTTTTGTGTTTTTGCCGCATTGCAGATAAAGGCAGGCTAAGTAAATAGCATAAAGGCGGTTAGGGATGGGAATTTCTGCGGTGCTACGAAAATACAACTTTATATTTTAATTAAAATTTAAAAAAGAAAAAAGATTCCCATCGAAAACCGTTTCCAAAAGCTGTACCTCGTTAGGTAGATGATCTCATGATCTCATGGGTGATCCATTTATGTCACAAAATGTCCATCTCATTTAGAATGCAGGGCGATCCACTTCAGAGTATTTTCAGGCCGAACAGGTGCCTCCCCCAGCCCCAAAATGTCATTTCCACAACCATTTCCACTCCACCAAACGACACTTTGACCGCTTTGGCTACTTAACATAAACAAACAGCGATTAGTGGCCCCAACACGATCCATAATCAGAAAAATGCGGCATTAATCAGTCCCGGGGCCCGAGATCTCAGAATGCCAGAGATCACAGACAGACTGAACCCTTTTCGGGGGACCCCCCACAACTCGCCGGAGTAGACTAATTAAAAAGCATATTACGAATGTTATTAACATGACAGCGAACACAGCGCCACGATCGGCGGAGTGCCATAAAGCCGCATCCGAACAACCACAAACCGAAAGATAATGAGCCGGGAATGAGAACGCCAACGAATGCGATGCGAGAACGGCAAGCGATTCAAATCGATGTGCATATTCCGAATGCGATTTTGGCCTGCGAAAGTATTTCGTTTGTTGGGGTTATTTAATCCAATTAACAGAGACAATTATCGAAATCAGGTAAAGCCACACGGCGAGCCTCCGCCGAGATATTGTCACTAATGAGTTATGGCGCACAGACGGCAGAAGCTATATGCCATATACCATTCCGTAGGCCATGCCATCGCGGTATCTCGGACCATTGGACCGGACCAGCTGCACCAGCTGGCTCTGACTTGGGACTCCGACGGAGATGGAGATGGAGACTGAGACTGCGACTGAGACTGACTGAAATGTTGAACATTTTAAACCATAACATTTTATTAACATAATAAAATCAAAATTATCAACAAAGTCGTCAATGTCGCGACACAAACTGGGACTCCCA
This sequence comes from Drosophila bunnanda, assembly GCA_035046265.1. Classification (NCBI taxonomy): domain Eukaryota; kingdom Metazoa; phylum Arthropoda; class Insecta; order Diptera; family Drosophilidae; genus Drosophila; species Drosophila bunnanda. The sequence goes on from JAWNOB010000075.1 coordinate 16,803,831, forward strand.
GACGGAGGGACAGAAAGAGAAACAGAAACGCAGTTGGAGTTGGAGTCGGAGACGAAAAAATGAAAATGAGACAACTTTGGAGGTAAGGTAAGGCAACGAGGCTGGAGGTTGCAGCTCGGAAGATCTAGCTGAATCAGGCAGCCAAACTGATTGGCATCGCATCTCGGTTTCCCCCTGGAGGTGGTCACATCACGTGAGTGGCCTGAAGGGACTCACGAGGGCCACGGAGGAGTCATTTAATATAAAATCTGGAAATATTCAAGCAATTATTCCCTATGAAACGTATTTTTTAACCATTTATGATCTTGAAAATATTGCATTTTGCTGTTGTTTACTCTAGCTTTGCCTTATTCAAAAAATGTATTTAAGATTATATTCTTATATTATATTCTACAGCAGATTTCCCATCTCTAACCCTTTTCCCGACTGACACCCGGACGATCAACGATCATAGCTGGAAAATTTGTGTCTCTGACAGGGCTGGGACTCAAATTTCTTCGGTCATCCATAATGCCTATAATACATATAGTAAACTGCAGCATTTATGTCCGACGAGGGCACTTTGATGGCGCTTAGCCCAGCTGGCTTGCGCTGGAATAGGTGCTCTTAACTGGCCCACACACTCATTGTCAGCCCAGCGCCATTCGGTCCATATCTTGGGATAGTTTAGAGCGTGTCCAGGGCATCAGATACTCCCGTCAGGTGCTCCCATCATCACGGCCGCCACATGCGGCGAGGGATTCCTGGATGGCGGAATTATGATTTACTATAATGAAGCGCTATATAGTCGGGCTGATAGGCATCGGCTTTGTGTCGATTGGAGCGACGATTGTCATAAAGTTGATGACTTGTTATCGATTTTTAAACAGACCTCAATAGTCATATTTATCAGAGGAGAAAAGTTTGACACAAAAGCTTAACTAATGAATATGAGGGTGCGTTTAGCCTTACTAAATATATATAAATAGATGAGTGATTCAGAAAACGTATATAATTACGATTCCTTATCCTGTATGGGACAGATAACGATCGCATTCCTTTCGAAAAAGGAGAGCAACTTTTTGGGATTTTCACCCCATGCAGGCCTCATCGTTTCCGATGAAATTCCACATGTGACTCCTTGCCGGGGACCCCTTCCTTTTTGATTTGCTCAATTCCATTCCAAAACAGGGCATTGCTCATAAATTTTATTATGAACCCAAAGCCGGCGGAGTCGAGCTCGAACCCGACTCGAACCCATCCCCCCGTCGAGAGCGTTGCGAGGCCCATAAACAACATGCAGAAATTACTTGTTTAAAATTTGTCACACCATTAGTAAAAAATGAAAAATATAAAAAAATCGGCGGCGAAAGGATCTCGCTGGGTTTGCTGGACGTGATCGCGGACGTGGCCCGTAAAGATTTCCAGCATATATAGCATCCAGCATCCAGCTCCTCCGGACTGCAATCGAGGCATCCCAGTGACCGGGGGAGACCTTGTTTGCTCTTGATTTTATCAACCGCAAAACATCTACTCAAGTGTCAGTGTCACTTGGCCCAGCAGGAGGCGGCTTCGATGGCGACGACTGGACGACTCGACGGCTGAACCACTGAGATCGCGGTGTGGAGCGGCCTCAAGACTGAGACCCATGGACCATCCCGGGCGTTGAAAAATGAAGAACAGACAGCCGAAGCGAGAAATAAAGCGGAGGAGCAGAAATTCCCCAAAACGAAGTTCAAGTCCAAGTCGAGCTTTATCCATATAATGAATACACCCTCAACTTAAGTGCATAATTTATAACGAAGTCCGGCGAGCAAAAGCAGACAAAGCTGGTAAAATGCCAACGATCACTGGATCGAGTCTTTAAGCACTGAAAGAAAAGGGTATAGGAAACATAAGACAACTACTGTGATTGTATTTCAAATAACCAATGACCTGGTATATGAAAATCTTCGCTTAAACAAATATAATTCACAGTGTATCTGCAGGCGCATCCGTATCGGTGGAGGCGTGTGTGTGTTAATAAATTTCTTAATAAAACATGCAAATTCAAATGCATTTATCTAGATCAGCCAAAAGCGACAAAATTTAACGCTCGTACCATTTATCAGCAACGATTTTTATTTTTCCTTATTTCACATTGGCATTTTTGTGCCCTCTGCACCTTTAAATATATGTGTATATATATTTTTTGGCACACGTCGTTGTTCAACGGGTAGCAATCTTTGGGTTGCGGGTAGGGTCCTGATACGGTTAAGGTTACACAAAAATATTGCGCTCTTGACCACAGCCAAAAAACCAGTTGATCTCAATAAATATTTTGACTTTTGACAAATGCCTTTTTCGCCAAACAATGGGCAAGGACGGGTACAAGGACAACGATAGGGGTGTGACCACGACCAGCCATAAATATAAATATTTCGAAGGGAGGACGAGGACGAGGACTCGCAAAACTATTCAAACCCAAAATTGACACAATTTCTGGGGCAATTTGCACAAAATGTACGAGATGCCAAAGTGCGTCGCAAATGTGGCAAGTAGGAGGGGCACTCAAAAGGCAATTTGTGTCACATTTTATTTGGCCAATTTTTTGGGTGGCAACTGAGGTTAGATTTATCGAACAACGTTGGCCATTCAAGACCAGCCAAGGAGTGGAGGAGATTTTCCAAGAAGTTTCAGGGAAATATGGTATGTGAATTAATGCAGCTTAGTTATTTTTCATTTTTATGGAGGCGTTGCCTAGATCAGTAATTTATGGGAAACCTTAATTGGAAGTTAATAAATTATTTAAAACTATATCCATATATGTTGAGATCCAGAAATACATATGCCTTTGGTAATTATTAAATGTTAATATATATATAATTGGAATAAATATTTAAGCTTGCTGTAATCTGATTATTGACAGGTCCTGTTAAGATGTCTATAAGATGTCCCACTTTTCTTCCATAGCTTTTCTGATATTACAATTAAGGTGATTTACTTGATTTTCCCAACTCATTCCGTTTGATAGCTGCTAAACTGTGTCAACTAAAAGAAAAACCCCACTATCTCCTTATATACATATATATTATGTATATATATATTTGCTAATTTCAATGAAAATGACTTAACACTAACCCAATGACCCAATGGACAAATTCTTGTACCAAGAATTGTAAGTGTGTTTTTGTGGGCCTTCCTAAAGTGACTTTGTTTTGTTCTTGGCGAGCCACAACGAGTAATTATAACGCAAATCCGCCGAGCCATTGTTCCACCGGAGCCCCGAGATAGAGATATGCGCACTCAGATAAACCTTCCATCACAATGGCCAAGAACGTGCATTATAATTATTTCCATAATAAACTTGACAGAATTATAGTTTTTAGCAATTAAATATATAAACAAGAAACAAGAATGGAACGTCGCCGGTCACAATTATGTGAACAATTCGGTGGACGCGGGGGCAACTGGTGTTTTGGGGTGATGCATCTCAAATGTGCAAGCCGAAAAAAATGAGAAGAGACACAAAAAAAAAAATGGCAAAAATAAAAATACCAATTCTATGAAAAAGACAAGTTGAGCCACGATTCAAGGCCAAAGTTTAAAGAACACGTTCGGTTGGAGGAGGCAGCAGGGGGCGGCGGAGCCGGAGGTCTGTCAATAATGACGATGATGAGTCGCCGGTTCATCATCGCTCGGATCATTTGCTGGATCTCCGGCGTAATTAATGACTAACATTTGGCCAGGCGTAGTCAGTCAAACTCGCGCTTCATCTAACAGCGACAGCGACAGAAACAGGCAAAGCAACAACTCCGGCAACGAACATCGAAATTTTCTATATGTGATTGATAACCCCCAAAACGAAATGATGCAAAACCAGCTTTTATTATACTCTCATCCAAAGGGTTTTATTAGTTTGAAGACAAGTTAAAACCTAAAGGCAAAGAAGCACTTTAAATTGATAAACTAAAGTCTTGTTATTTGCTCAAAAATCAAACTGGAACTTCTTATAAATGTAATAAAGGATAATGATCAATTGAGACTTATCAAAATTTTAATTAAAACTTAATAAGAACCTGCCTGCATTAAATAAAAAATAAATTGATAAATATTTAGCTTTAAACTAAATAAAAAGGGACGTATAAATAGAGTTATTTCTTAAAAAACAACAAATCTATATATTTTATTTTTAAACTATGGGTATTAGAATGGCTTTCAATATTTAATAACATCAATTTTTAAGAAAATTTTCTACTTATACCATTATTATTCGATTCACATTGTTCTCTGACAAAGTATCACATAAAATCTTTAGTTTCTAACTAAGAAAAGGGCACTCATCACTTCGGCGATGGAAATCCTAGTTTCCTTTTTTCTCCGCTGACTTATTCGAGTTCGAGTTTTGGCTGCGTTGGCCCGCAGGAGTGCCGTGCAGGTTGAGACTGGCAATATCAATCAAAAAACGAGTACGAATCCGTGTGCAAAATTATTCAAATTTTGAAATATCTCGGATAGAGCAGCAAGTGCATTTGAAAGCGATAACAAAGCACAACATACACACGCGTCAGACCCACAGAAAAAGTGAAATAAATGAGTCGAGGAAACAGGTCTTGGTGGGAATCCGTAAACGAAATCCCCAAAACCGAGATGAGACTCGGCGGAGGCTGCGCTTATGCACTGCTCTGATGCTGCTGTGTGGTCCTCAGCTGGGGTCTGGGTGGATTTTCTTGGTTTTCTCGGTTTTAATTAACAACTTTACAGCACATTTCAAGCGGTGAAACTTTCGGGGCGTTGAATGCTGCGATCCGCCTATTAACATAAGACGTTCGATCTCCAGTCGCTCCTTCCTGCATCCATATATGTGTATATGGCGGCCATATAAAATGCACAGTGAAAATTAACACGCTTTTCGGTTCACGCCGCCTCGGAAGTCTCCCAACAGAAATCCCCAAAACTGGGACCCACCACAGCGTTTGTCGTCGTGAAATATGCAAATTGAACTCGACTCTCATCTCCCGTCATATATATACAAATACGAATATATATATCCCCGTCGATTGCCCCTCATTTACGCATCTTTTCTCGTCTTTGTTTGTCAAACTCATGATATTTTTACGGGTGTTATGGATTTATGCGGAAATGTGATAAAATGTTGTTGGTCTTTCTACGGACTTACTTTATGCTTGTGTGAACTAATAATTGACTATGGCTAATGCCCCAGAGGAGGTAATAGCCATTATCGATCGACATTTAGTCGGCCTGGAACTAAAGTTAGTTGTTTAATCTCATTTGTGAAGTTCGGGGATGTAAACGAATTGAACACGGTGTGGGATTTCATTTTTAGGAACCCTTTATCTAGAGAGTTTTTCTTCAGTATCTATACAGGCTACAGGGTACATTCAGGGTATTTTAGTTTTAGTCAAAAGAAGTCATTACCGATTTTTTTATAATTTTATAAAGGGTTGCATCGTTAAAATTTTCAAAAATTGACATAGAATGAATTTTTTTTAATTTTAAATGGAGTGTGTTGATTTTCAAACCTTAAAACAACTAGCACAGAGCCGCTTTCGGAACTAAAATAAATGCATTTTTGGCTTAGTTATGCCATTTGATACCCTTTTATTTGTCAAATCGTTTTCCGATTACATCCCAAAATTCATTTTCAAACTGAAAGGATATACAAACTTGAGCTTCCCGAAGTTAGTTTCCTTTCATGTTTTTAATTTTTATACCTAGTAGCTTTCCAGCTAACAACATGTAGTCTGGTATTGTGCATTATGCAAAGGTCTGAATTGGTTGGTAAAAATGGTAATTATTTAACAAAAAGAAGAAACATTTTCCAACAATTAAACATTTATTAATTTTGCTAAATTTGTAAATAATCTACTATAAATAAAAATAACTCAATTTCTAACAAGTTGATATTGTTCTTTGCTTAATATTTTCACCTGACAAGTCCAAACCTCACACTTGGTTATTGATTCAAAAATCTTTCCTACGCCATTCATTTATTCCGTTTCACATTTAGCCATCCAAATCAAACAATCAACACCTCTTTGCTTCGTCGCAATTCAAGTCCGGAGAAATGAGAACCACAGAAACTGAACCACACCTTTCCAGGGCGACTTACTAGCATAATTACAGCGAAGTCCTAAAACAAAACCAAATATGAGGACGGAACTATTGGAGGGCCGTCGTAAATCTCAGGTCCCATGAAACGCAGCAAATTAACATAATTAAAATTTGGTTTTCGACACAGAAAACAAAGCGAAACAAAACGAAAAACAAAGCACGAAAATAACCAAAATTACTAAACAAATAATATTTTATTTGGACTAAACTAGTGGCGAGAGGGCTCTGTGTCCCGATTCCAGGTGCTAAGTGAGGAAGTAAACGTTGTCAAGGGGAATCAACAGAAAAAGAAACCCTCAAAAGTGAACGGAAAATCGAAGGCGCCGCCGCCATTGCTGGGAAAATGTTCAAAAAGCAGATAACTTTAAGTGTTTAAAATTATCCGGAGAATAGTAAGAGAATTAACAGAGAATCAGGACTTTGATGCAGGCAGTAAATTTTAGAAATTTACGATACGATAATAAATCAAAAAACAAAACTATACTGAGAGCGAAACTCGATTCCCGATGCCCTAATTCATTTTTTATTGAGGTGCACTCGGAAAGGAGGAGAATAATCAATAACCAGGCACAGTTGGAAATCAGGACACCCATAAAAAGAGACTCACAACCAGCTTCAGCTCTCATCTAAATAAAATTTAATGTTTATATGGCGCACACACCTCCAATTTATGCCCGACTGTGGCAGTGGAAACCCAAAGGCGAACACAAAGAATGCTGGCTGACAATGGCAAGTCCTTTTTTCCCCAGCTCCTTGGACAGCTCTCGGCTTGTTTAGTGGATGATAAATTGCTGCCGTGTGTGAGTGCCTGTCGATATATGGATATGGATCCTACCGTTGATCCTACCACCGGCAATTGTTATGATTTGTTTATGCCTTTTTTGGGAGCAGCTGTACCACGCCCGCTCGGAAAACAGTTTGGGATCAAAATAAATACAATTCAATCAGGAATTCAGAGAAATATCTTTTTGATTTTACACTACACCAAATTCTTAGAGGCTATATAATAAGATGTAATATTATTTCGAAGTTTAGTTAGTTCCAAGAGTTCTGATGAGCAAATTCTTCCCAAATTGTTATTCGGGGGATTTACTTTTATTCAATTTTTGTATTTAGGTTTCCTGCAACTTGGCATTACAGTATCCTTAAACTTTCTTCCATCTTTTTATTTAATTTAGCACTGTATTTTCAATCCCTAGTATCTTTCGAGTGTAGATGTAATCTTTCAGTACTCGCTTTTCTATTTTCACACCTAACTGTAAGCTATCTGGATCGTCATCGATCAGGAAGTCCCGCATGTAGCATTCGGAATTACGTCCACCCCGAAAGGACGCACTAATTGTACGAAACCAAACCCCAAAAATTAATGCAATCTATTGTGAGATTCAACACGATTCCAGTTAGTAACGGCGATTAGGATCTGCCAGTGGCCTCACGCACGGATCGAGGACATTAATGTGTCAACATGTGCGACGATGGGTTCCCGTTTCCCCATCTCCCAACCACGCCAGAGCCACACAGGGATAGTAGCCTCACAGTAGTCCGGGGCATTGACGACTAGTTCCTGGTAGCAGCCGTAGATCCCGATAAGGATCAGGACACGATTCGTGCGAATGTCGCCCAGGGAGCTCGAACAGGAGAGCTGAGCGACCACAACAATGCACGCATAATGAGCAAATCTGGTTGAGATATCAACTGACATATGGGCACCCGTAACATTAAAATCTTCAACTTCAACTGCAGCTTCAGCTCGAAAGGAAAAATAGGCATTAATGGTATATCTTTCCCGTTAATGCCTTTTTGCATGCTACATAAATCTTTGATGGAGAAAACTTGGCTTTTATGGCCCTAAGTATGCAAAGTAGGCTCTGGATTCGATGCTCAACTGACCTTCAACCCTTTCTTTTGCTTCACAGCTCCCAGCTCCTGCGGTTGACCGCATTATTTTCTCGAAAAAGGGTTCGCCGGGCTGCCTGGATAACTTGATTAGACGCCGCATTCCGTTTGTTTCTCCGGCAAACATTATTCTTGATTAAGTCACATTAATTATGATAATGATGGCCCCGAAACGAATCCCGGGACAAAGGCAAGACTCTCAGACAATGGCAATTGAAATGGGAACAGGATATTGTCGGGCAGCCATATGAAATACACACACTGAGAGACCGGGAGAAAGGAAGGAAGCCAGGACGTGTGCGCAAATAAAAAATTGAATGTGTACGCGTTTGTGCGGAGCGAAAAAGGTAAAAGTGTGATAAATGTCAATTTCCTGCTCAGCATTTCGGACACGCTGACGACTTCATCAGCAACTAGATCCTTATGCGGAAGTTATCTAATAACCGGCCGACTCTCGTAATCCTTTTATGGAATTAATCAAGTGTGGCCATGACAAAGAGAAAATGGTACATATAGAGATGTCCCAGCTGTCCTTGGGGAATGCGCAGATGCCAGGGAAGTACTTTCTACCCAAGGCCTGAAAATGCTACAAATTATTTTATAGTAATAGAAATATCTGGGAAAAGAAAGAGCAGTCTCTTATATATAAGCTCCAGACATTATAATTTCGTTTATTCCTATATTTAATTAAAGCGCACAAGGAAAATCATAAAAAGTCAATGAAAATTGGAAATTCCTCAAATATTCCACTCACATTCCGGGCAAAAGACATTCATAAATTATCCATAAACCAGTACACTGTACAGACGAATGTCCAGAGGAATACTCAAAAATTTATGGACATCGATACAGTGCAATGCCTTGCATCGAAAATAAACATTTTTATAGTTTATGTGGTGTTTGCCGATGTGATTTCCGTTCGGGAACAACCTCAGGTGGGCTCTGTCCGTCAAATATTTATCAGTAGTATTCGGTTTTTCAGATTTCAGATTCAGTTGCAGTCTGCATATTAAAACAAAGGAAAAAGGCTGGAGAAACACGGAGGCGAACGGCTGCAGCTGCTGTGCAAATGATCCTCAAGTGACCGCAGAAGGGACACATGACAAATGGAAAACTGCTCAAGATTCTTGAGCAACTGTCACAGCAAGCTGACTGTTGGCAAAATAACAATTAGAAAACAGTTGCAAAAGCTGATCTGTTTTTGTTTCGATTTTCTTCTCTACCCCCGTGGCATCATTAATCATGCAAAAGAGCAGGCTAACTCGAGATCCCCTGATCGATTTGAATTTACTCGAAAACGGCTTCACATCGAGTGTCATTAATTATGCCAGGGTACTGAGAGTTTTCTGGTTCAAGAGGGTACCGCCATTAACGGGTTAGCTAAAATAAATAACATCGGCTGCTGATCTGTCGCTTTGAATTCCTAATCAAGTGCCATTAATCACGGGGTCGCTTTGATTTTGGCATACGTTCAAGGTGACGGACTCGAACAATTGCCGCCTCTGGCTCATTTTCATTTTCTTTTTCGTTTTCCTCACGTGACATTGGAAATGTATTTTTTTTTTCCGGCCACACCACCACCCCGAACAATTCCATGCCTCAGAAATTCGAATTCAAAGGCATCCACATGCAATTTGCCGCCTTGTTGCTGCGAAACTAGAACACGAATGAGAACTTTTTATAGCCATTATGCTGGCTGGCTTTGTTTGCCCTTTGCCAGCGACAAAAACCAAACGAAAAGGCACTTGACAGCCGCATTCAGCGAAGTTAATAATGCTCTTTACTAAGGGTTGAGTATATTTGAGAGGGTTTAATTTCAGGAGGAAGATTTCAGGATTTAAAAAGATATAAGTAAATGAGCTCCTGTCTTAGTTATTTCTTACAACCCTGAAATAATAATCTTTGCAAGATATAAGGCTTATGTTACTTTATATCTTCAACTTAATTTGTAAATTCTTCTCCCAGTAATATTTATTTTATTTGAAAAACAAAACTAAAGAAACCAATGTACCTTCTCTTTGGAAGTGTATAAAAATAGCCAAGAACCTAAGGTCAATTTTAATTCCGAGGCATTGAACTTGTTGTTGTAGTCGGCGGGTTGATAGAACAGAACTCAGTGGAGAACGGGCGGAAAGGCATACCTGGTGGGGTTCTTGGGGGCCAAAACGACCTCGCCTTGGCTTCGTTTCTTTGATTTTGGGAGCCAGAGAACTTGCATAAGCATGCAATTAATTCCTCAATGGCTGCATTGTTGTTCCGTGCGGAGTTCGGATGCCAAAAAGAAAAGGCCCGCGGAAATCTCATAGTTACACAACGCACAAAATGCGTTAATTAACAAAAATATGCAGCGCCCACTTGCTAAAAACTTAAGAGAAGAAAAATAAATGCTGTGGCAGAAACGCCCCCCTTGGGGCATATAAAAATTTGTTTGCCGAGGACTCGATGAACCTGGCTGGCTGGCATAAGCTTATGCCCGAGTTATTTATGATTTTTCGCATAAATTTACGCGAACGCTCGTAAAACTGCGTGAAATACGACATTTTGAGTTCTGTGAAAGTGTAACAGACTCTCGGAGGCAGGGACTCTGAGATATACCCACAGATCTGGCCACGGATCGGATCGGATTGCCAGGCAAAGCTCAGCAGCTCACCGTGAACAATGTGGCAACATTTGCGTGATTTGTAGCTTTCAGAGGGCTTAGCCCCGGCAACAATGTTGCTAATAGACCTGGCCAAAAGGCCTGACGAGGAATCCCGGCATCTAGGCAACCGAAATGTTCAAGTCAAGTCCTTTCTCACGGGCTAGGAATTTTAGAGAAACAAGTAGCTAGCTAGCTTAGCAGAACTTAAATGTAAATACAAAATCAACTAACGTGGGAAAAGTTAAATAAAGAAACAAGTTGGTCTCTAGTTCTCTTAAATTTTCCCCTAAAACCTTTCTACTTTCGGTGCTCGCAATACAAATTCATATATATTTAGGGGTTTTACAAATATGGTTTACAGTCGTTCTGTTTTCGGGGTTAATGCGTAGTAAAAGTTTGGTCATTCAATGATTTACCCAAGATCTAATCCGATCCGGGGCTCAATCATCCGCCAGGTCACCCACCGTGGTCTGCAGGGGCGGAGCAGTGGTCACTGCGCTGAAGGGCAGTGCGTGCTGGGTGGCCGAGGCCCAGCTACGGCGAGGCAGGATCCTGCCGAAGTTGAAGTACTTCTGGCGGAGCTTGTCCTTGATCTCATCCTCGTTCATAATGGCGCTGGCCTCGCGGAAGTTGAGGAAAATGCGTCCCTTCTCGTCGGTTTTAATGGGTAGGATTTCGGTGCAGACATTGCGGGCCTTGAGCAGGAATCCCTCCTCCTCCTGTTCCCCGGCTGCCGACGGGGGTCCGCCGGCGAGGTTCATCAACTGTTCCTCTGGCAGCCCCGCCACACTGTCCAGGCGGGAGTCCATGGACTGGGAGCGCGGTGGCTTGGCCGTGCTGGGATGGTTCTTCTTTTTGCGCAGGCAGAACGGATCCCGATCGCTGGCCTTGACGTACTGCACCACAGGACGATTGACGCCCCACTTGGGACGATCGTCCATCTTGTTGACGTCCTTTTCCTTGCCCAGGCTTTTCTTCAAGCTCTTGTCCTTGTCCTTGTCCTTGCTCTTGGCCTTGAATGTGGTCGTCGTGGTCGTGGTGGTCGTTGTTGTGGTCTCGTGATCCTTTTCAGCAGTGGATTCCTTAGCGGGTTGGGTCTGGCTCTTGGAGGTCTGGGTGGTGGTAGTGGTGGAGACCTCCCTCTTGAGCAGAACCTTGTAGAAATTATCGTGGAACAGGCAGAGGTCGCAGTTCAGGGGCAGCTCTGTCTGGGTCTCCACATCGGCCTGTTGGCCCAGTTCCTGGTGAAGCTCATCCCCCTCAGCCGAATTATTTGGGTCGCTCAAGTGCAGCGGAGTCTTTAGGGGAATCAGGGCCAGCTTATCCTGTTCGGGAATCGAAATCGGGGCCACATCGACCTCCAGAGAGTCGGGAGAGAAGCAACCACTGGCGGTTACTAAGTCGGTTCTGCCGGATCTCGCCGTCGTCAGGGGTTCCTCCTCTTCCTTCTCCGCCTGATAGCCATCCTCGGTGTATATCGAGGTGTCTGTGCGATGGGTCATCGTGGCCTTCGAATAGGAGCAGGCGGTCTGTGGCGGTTTCTGCATGGGCTGCTGCACAAAGTACGTGGCTATCTGGAGGTTTCCAATGGCATTTTGCAGGCCAAAAATGTCGCTGGTGACGGGCAATGGGATTAGGGTAGCTGGTTGCATCAACAGGGCCATGTTCTCCTTGTCCTCTCCCAGGAAGGAGGCCTGCCTGGGTCCTTTTGGCTCCTCTTTCTTGGTTTCTGTTGGTTGCTTGATGGGCTTGGTGATAGTGCGTCGAAGATTGATGGGCGTGCCGATCAGGACCTTCTCCTCAGTGACTACAGGCGGTGGACCTCGGGGGGTGTTTGAGGCTTCCTCTGCGGGGCAAGGTTCTTGTTTCCCAGTACCCACTGGCTCATCCTCCTCCTCCTCCTCCACGGACTGAACGCGCAGTAGTTCGGATTCATCACCCTCAGTGTCCTGGGATATCTTGGACGTCTGGCGGTCCAATCGCTTCTTCTGCTTCTCCAACCTGGCAGCCACCTCGGCCTTTTGGATGGCATCCAGCATAACCTGCTGCTTCTTCTGCTGGGCCTCCTCGCGTTCGAGGATAGTTCTCCTCTCGAAATCCAACCGCTCCTGCTCCAAGTGCTTCTGCCTGCGCATGCGCTCCTCCTCGATGGCCTCCTCCTGGCGATGCCGTTCCAGCTCCCACTTTCGGATCAGCTCCCGCTCGTGGAGTTGCTTCTTGATCGCGTTGTGATACTCGGCAGCCTTGCGCCGCTTGTCCATCCTCTCGGCCAACGTGTGGGCATCCAGTGGGGCATTCTGACCCCGCAGATATGTGGAAGAGGACTGCATGGACTGGACATCGTCCTCGCTGTCCTTGAGATGCATGTCGTGCATGCCGCGATTGAGCCAAGTCGGTGCCTGCTGAGATGCTGCATGGCCGCCGTTGAAGTTGGCCCAGCGAGCACGCTCCCGTTCGTGCTGCTCATGGACGTAGAAGTCGCCGTGCTCCGGATTGCCGATGTGCACCTGGTAGGTGTTCGAAGTGGACACGTCGCGGCTGAGGCTCATGTTCGAGGAGCTGGGAGGAGCGGGCATATAGCAGTAGCTGAAGGGAGAGCCATGAAATATATACAAATATTCTTATTTATTATTTCAATTAGTCTGAAGAAAATCGTTTTTCTTTTGTGTGACTCATTCCAATCGACTAATTCAATCAATATTAAATTAATATTCCGATTTACCCAGTTTAATTACTCCCCATTTAATTGCTCCTTTGTTTGTTTTCTGTGTGTGATTGGGTCACTTGGTTACACTCACCCGTCGGCCATGTATCCATCGGCAGCCAGCGGCTCGTATCCCTGCCCTGGCACACGTCGTCCCTTGATGGTGTACGCCTTGCTCAGCGGATTCCCCGGGGGCGGCAGGGGATGCGGAAGGGGATTGGGAATCGGGCCCGGAATCGGTGCAGCTGCAGTGCCTGCCTGTATCGATCGGCGGAGGCGTCGGCAACCGGCCGCACCCCCACCAACAGCGCCCAGGACTCCGCCGGGGCCTCCATCCAGGACACTGGCACTGCCCACCCCACTAATGCTCTCGATTTGGCTGGCGCCGTCGTTGAACCAAATGTCCGGGGTGTGGGGATTCTTGGGTGTGTCGCTCAGATAGCCGGAAGTGTCCTCCTCCTGGCAACCGCCAGCCGCCGGGGGATTGTTGTTGTTTAATCGATGCGGCCCCCCGTTGCCGGGATCAATGTCAGTTGGCTTCCCTGCTGCTGCTGCGGCTCCTGCTCCTGCTCCTGCTGCTCCTGGCTTGTCCTGGTGCCTCCCCCTTTGACGAATTGCTGGCAAACTGGGGCTCCGCAGGCGCTGCTGCTGCTGCTGTTGCTGCTGCAAATGTTGCTGCTGCTGCTGCTGTTGCATTAAAAGTTGCTGGTGCAATTGCTGTTGCTGACCCTGTCGCGAATGCTGCATCCTGCCCTTGGCCGTTTGCAGGGATGTCGGAACCAGGTCCATGTAGCGAGCCGGGTTCTGCATCTGGCGCGAGGTCATGCCGGGGGCACAGCTGCCCCTTCTGGTTCGTCGATACATGGACTCGTCCTCGTCCTCGAAATCCGCATCGGCGTCCACGTCTAGGTCCTCGATGTACCGCTCCAGCTGGTTCATATAGGCCTGGTTGCCCTGCCTGTAGTCCTGCGGCCGGATAATCAGTTGCACATCCTGCTGCGGGGCCCGGCGAGAGTGACTGGATGTCTGGTTCGAGGTGGAGCTCTGGCTGAGATCCAGATTCGAGTAGTAGGTGCGAATGGAGGTGCGCTCGATCTTGTGGTGCGAGGTGTGCTGGTGATGGTACATCTCATCCATGCGAGCGATTTCCTCTAGAAATTGAATTATTATTTGAACAATAGTATCATTCATTTTGGGTTTCCGTTGCTTCCTCGGACACACCTCTCTCCTTGGCCCATTGCTGCTTCTTCAAGTCCAACAACCTGTGCGTTTGCCTGGCCTCCGGTCCCGTAATCATGTCAGTTCATTGCACTGCCACTTCCTAGACCACAAATACCAAAGGTCGACTGGAGTCCAATCAAATCCAATCCAATCTGCAAGCTCCAAAAAAGCACCGAAGCACCACTCCAAGGCTGTGCAGGAGCCTCACTGAAATTCCTTCGAACCCGTGGCCGAGCCAGTCGAAATTCGATTTGTTTTGCATTGGAATGCCAGCGGGTTGTCCTGGCAACAAGGGGCGCCATTCAAGGAGTAAACAAAGGTAGTTCCAACTGCCCTTTCTTAAGGGTGTGATGGTTTAAGCCTTGGGCTTGTAGAAAAAATAAACAGACATAATCATTGTTTAAATGATATGTTGTTTTTTTTTTATAAGAAACTTTGTTGAAGATACAATAATAGAACAATTTGAAGTTAAAATGCGATCTGCAATAAATTCTTCCTGAGTCTAAACCAGATTTATTTCCCTTAAACTAACCCCATTTTAAAGGTTTAAAATATTTCCAATCAAAGTTAAGGTATCTGCAACTCTTGAGATCCCTAAAGTTAACCTTCCTTTTTCGTTTTCGATGGGGGCAGTCCTTGCACTAGCTTTTGGCAGTGGGTTAATGCAGTCGGGCGAACTTGTTATGTTGTGGGGGCGCCCAGGAACTGAGCCATCATCATCGCGTGCCCGATGCCTGTTCCAAAAATACACACTCTATTTGCTGTTGCTTGGTTCGAATTAAAGGAACAACCAAGAAAACAAGGAAGACTCCGCGCCCTGGCTGTGGTATCAAAATAGGGCTGTGGATGGGCCTGTGACCTATCGATTTTCCATCACGGCGCGGACTGTCTTCGCACGCGTAAGTTCAATTACCGCGCATATATAGGAGAGCGTGTGTGTATATATATGGAATTGCGGAAGGAGAAACGCAACAAGTTATCAAGTGGGATCAGAGCCTGAGGTGCCCCCGGGCTGGCGTAGGTGTAAGATGCAGAACGAACGTCCTTCGAGCGTCCCCTCCAGATCTCCCCCTGCCTGCCTCTGGTCTGTCCATTCGATTAGCGGAGGGACCAACCTACCCGAGCTCTGGGAATTTATTTCCCATGGTCAAAATAGAAATGGCCAATACAGATAAAGGCTGGGGAAATATCTCATAACCCATTTTCCATAAACATACACACAGAGAGACCACAGAGCCAGATCGACCGCAGAGCTGCCTGCCTTCCTTTCCGATTTTTCTCCGCTTTTCTGCGGCGGTGGTGCTGTTGGGTCTGTTTTATACGCGTGGGCGTTGAAATCACTGCCAGTCAAAAGGTCATGTTATGATCTTGAGCGAACTATGTGTCTAAGCATGAGAGCATGGGAGCCGCGGTCCCGGCTGAGCTGAGCCAAACGGAGTCACCGGAGACTCAACTCGAGTCGAGTCGAGTCGAGAGCAAGGCCCAGTCTCAAAGACAGACACCCAGCGAGCAGGAGCACTCAGAAAAATAGTTTGGAAAATAATTTATTAAAAGTGTAAGGACCTAGAATAATAGTACTAATGAAATAATCAAGAAACTATGATATATAAAATATATATTTAATCTCTTTTACAACTAAGTTAGTTCATAAAAAATAACAAAAAAGGAAACTTTAAACATTTTTGTATTCTTCCCGAGATAGCTAGATTGATTCGACTGTTGATGCTGAACAAGAATAAATGTTTCTAGGTTCAGAAATTCCTCAACAGAGTTTTAAGCTTCTGACTAAAATTATAACACCCTACAAGGTTATAATAACATTATCCCCTTAATGCAATCACAATTTTCTCCCAGTGCCCAGAAAAGGAGCAGCTAAAGATCAGGCCAAAAGAGAAGTCGGGGGCGACAGAGATTAAGAGCGAGAGGGGGAGTGCCACAGACAGAGACGGCAATCAAGAAATCCCACTTGATACAAGTGCATTTATAAGACATTATAATGAGTTTTTATAAACTTAAACAGGGTCGCCAGCGAGCAGCCTTAGGGCGTCACTTAACTAGACGAAGCCCCGCTCCCAACTCTCAGCTCTCGGCTCACAGCTCCCTCGCTCCAGATGATCTCTGGACATTGATCATGATGAGGATCCTCAAGATCAGGCCGGGATCATCAAGATCATAATTGCTTATGCAGCTGGGTCAAGAGTCGAAGACCCCGTCGTCCCCCATGCGAGCACATATCACCACCATTTGGAGATTTCCCCCTCTTTAATAGAGAGACAGAGCGATTGAGAGAGAGAGAGAGACCCGAAAAGAAAGTGATCATGCCAGGAGTGATGATCGGCTGCGATCATGTCCGCTGCCATTTAGCCAACAATTTCCATACATCTTCCTCCAGTCCAGCCTGAGTCCGGGCATTTTCACTTGGAGCGGTCAGCAATCAATTGAACGATCGCCGGACGATCGGCCAGCTCGATCGCTCTATTCAAGCGGCCGATGTATCATTTAGCGCATAACCCCAATACACCTACCAATAAACAAACAAGCCAAATGCCTAATAATTGTAATTTTCCATATTTTTGTCGAGTCTACGATCGGAGACGAATGCGATGAACTCAAACACGATCGGGCCCCAAAGGCAAAGGAGTCGTTTAAATGGCAGATAGAGATAGATATATGCACGTGTACAGCACAGGTCAAATTGGTAGTATATGGTGCTAGAAATCTGCCTAGAATTGTACTCTATAAATTAGTCAATATATATCTAATGTTCTTACTGAAAATTTAACATTAAAAAGGGGTAAGATTTGTAGTTAAGATATTTAAAAATAATATGCTTATTACTCTTACACAATCAATTATTATTTTTGGAATATAATTAATTGATTAAGAAATATAAAACGCTCTATATATATTTTTAAAATTATCATTACAATACCTAGTATTTCTCCCACAACTGTCCCTATTTATAGATGGCGAGGGAGAGCATTAGACCATACATATTGATCAAAATTGATGATGTTGACACGAACTTTGAACGACTCTGATCGCCGTCCGCTTTCAAGGGTTTCTCAAGCGATTTTCATAAGTGATTCGGGCAACTCGTGTAGCAAACGACTTTAGGTTTCATCTCAAGTGAGAGTATCGCTCAATTGATATGTACAAAGGTATTTTTCGTTATGGATTTCGGGCTGCTGAAGCCACTTGAAATGGTTTTCACAGCCAAGATCGATGGATGGATCGATCGAGCCGGTTAATGGAGCTAATTTCGAAAAGACCGGCTCTCGGAAATTGACATTTCGCCAGGCCTGGGACTGGGCCAGTTCGTAATTTTGTAGTGTCCGGACGAGCCAACAGGTTGGCGGCTGTCTGGCTCGAGAATTTAATTGTTGTGCTCTCGAAACACTACGCCGTAGAATATTTGAGAGACAGGCCAAATAGTTACGAACTGCACTTTCGATCTGCCCAAAAATGGTCACCTGACAAGACGAAGGCCCAGCGTTAGCGCCAACCACCAACTGTCAGGTGCTGGGATATCTCCTCCAGCCTCAACTTTAGTTTCAGCTTCAACTTTGACTACGTCTCCAGCTCCATCCACTCGAGACTCGAAGTTGAAGCTGAAGAAGTCGGAAAACAGGGAGTGTGGCCATGATAACTTTGCGATTACCTACGCCAGCCCCCAGAATGAATGTCGTACGATAAAGTTAGGAAGTATATGTTAAGGCCATAAATAGAAAAGAGTTTTCTAATGTGGAAACTCAATTAGTTGCGGCTTAAAGTAAGCCAGGGAATTATCTTAAAAGAGATTACTGGCATAAGTGTTTTAAATAAATATAACTCATATCAAATCGACTTGTTTGCACATGATAAACAGATTTATATATCTTTTTAAGATTTGGTTTATGGAAAACTTTAAGTTGCACTTTAAAAATATAACATTTGTAAAGTTTCAATCGAAGTTAACCTACATTTTATTTATTGTTTATTTTAACAATAGCTTTTTAAATCCACAAGAAATCCTAGTAATTCAAAGTCTTTTATAATATACATCAATATATGTTCCCTTTATTTTAAATCGGTTTAGCGAAAGAGTATTCGATCCCCAGTCTACCTCTTTCCCCATTGCATTTGCTTGTTGTCCTCGGAGCTGACAACATGTTACACTTTGGTCACTATAATGAGCCGTAATTAGTGACATCGGTGTATCTGCGACTATTGCAACTGACACTGCCGCAACTGCAGCATCCGAGCAATGCGACTGCCATCGGTTGCGTGTGAAAAGTTGCGCGCTTTTTGATAATTGCCACAGAGCTGCTTCCACGTCTGCGTCTGAATCCATGTCTGTCTGCTGCTGGACGAGGAGCTGGAAGAGGAGCTGGAAGAGCAGCTGGACGAGGAGCTGGACACTCGGATGGGCAAGAGTTGGAGGAGCCGGACGTGTGGTGACATGGCCATGTGTCAACGTCGTCTACGTTGGCGGCGGTAAATGTCAGTGCGAATGAAAGGAAAACTGATTACACTTGACAAGTTCAAATTGTTTAGGGACAGAGCGACACTAAAGACCGAGAGTGAAAGCCTCAGCTGTCGAAGGTTTTTTTTCCATCATTTTTATTTCGTTTGTGTTTCACGCTCCCCCGAATTTTGCCAGCTTTTTCTTTAGTACTTCTCTCCCTGGCGAAAATCTGAGCAGCAAATTTCCCACCGCGGCGGGAAAATATCTTAAAATGTCCACTGATTGCCGGAGCTTGTTGTTGGCCACATGCATAGCGGTTAAGGCCCGGCCCGAAGCTGCTGGCTAACGGTTAATACAGTCCATCATTATCAGAAATGCGTTTGCCAGCTCCCAGAGCCAGATCTCTGGCTAAGGTCAGTTTAGAGACCGAAAAATTGTTGCCTACAAAGTCCCCCACGAAAACACAAAAACAACAAAATTACAAAAAATATTCTCACAAGGCGCTGGCTGCACTGAAAGAAATGAAGGCAGTCAAAGGGAAGGCCAAGTTAAACAAGCAATTTCTTATAACAATTTTTTATTATTGCTTAAAACAAACAATTTATATATTTACGTATCATTCCTTTAGGAATATAATATTTAATCTAAAATGTTTCTTTGATTTCCCCTTAAAAATCCTTGAATTTTGGTCAAGTGCATGTCTGGCTGGCTGGTTCTTGGCCAGGAAAGAGCTTGACTACATGAAACAGGTGTGGCACGTCGCAAAAAATGAAAAAATAGAAGGAAACTGGGAGGAGAGGTCTGCTGCCTGTGATGCTGCTACTCTGGCTGACTGGACCAAGACTCTTGGCCCACAGAGGGTGCGAGTGTGTGTGTGTAGCTTTTGGCCAGGTTAGAGCTCTCTGAGGTTGGCGACGCTTTTACCGCACGTTCGTTATTTTTGAGGTCACAATATGCTGTGTGCTATGGTCTGCACAGAGAGAAATGCGGTCAATTTTGGCTTAGTATTGCAACATAAATCTTTATTTAACTATTTAGAACTTTTCTAATATTTTTGTGATTTATAAAAACATGTTTTGGTTTTCAAATTCAGTAAGTTTACAGTTTAAATGGTACTGGTTCCCTTAGGATATTTCTTAATAATCAGTTAAAAAAGTCACAACACACCGCCATCCCTTTTAATTAAATAGTATTTAAAATGTATGGTAATAATCAAACTTAAAATAATAGACACAGTTTCTTCTGCCTACCCTTTAAATATTTTTAGAAAATAAAATCGCTCTCCCCATGGACCCCGAATTTGTTGACAGTGTACGTGTGTGGCTGGGCATCAAGAGACAACGACTGGCAGCCGAGGACCGCGGGCTGATCATTGCTGGAAATCTGCGGACGGGCTTGTGTTTGTTTGTCGCCTCTAATGAAACACGCGACATGGAGGAAAAAATAAAAAATAAAGGGGGATGCCCACACACACACACACACACACACACACATGCACACACTGGCACACACTCAACTTTGACCCGGGTCAGGGGGCACAGGCAGGCTTGAAATTAAAAAAGATAACTCAGATGCGAAAACAATTGATAGTCACAGATATTAAGCTTTGACAGCAGAAAATACGATAGACACGGCCCGATAAAACTTATTTTGCGGCAAGTCAATTAAGGTTATACTCCTTAAGAATCTGCCAGATCCGAGATGGAAGGGGATCCCCGGAGATCCGCGGAGATCCGCAGGTGAAGATCCCCTGTCAGAGGTGAGGAGTCCTCGGTTTAACGAACTGCCGCGTGAACTGAAAACATTTATAACATATCGTATACGTATGAGAGTTCCTTGTATGATTGATGGGCCGAGTGCATTGTCCATGGGTTTTGAGCTAATTTATAACAACAATCTGGGGATTTGTATGCCGCCTGTCAATATGGAATCAAAAAGCGTTGTGTAAAGTCTCAAACGGAACGGGACGATCCTTTTGTCTGGATCCAAAAGATCGCTTTGATTGGGCGTATTTATTTTTTGTTTCTTTCCGGCAATCGTTGAATGCGATGAGTAATGGATGGAAAAGTGGTTGTATTACCAAAAACTCAAGCTGTGCGAAAAGCAAAAAACAACAAAACACTCACGGCACAATAAAGGGAAGAGCCAAATCGAAGGAGGGCAGTGCCAACGACACTTTACACCTCCGATGATCCGTCATAACTTTTAACACATGATATAATTTTGCATGGATTGTCGGCCATGACTTGATTGATGACTGTCTCTTCACCCCGACGGATCCGATGCGCCGATCCCCTCCAGATCTTGAAATTAGTACAACAAACTCAACGTAACTGTCAATGATTGGTAATTGGATTTTCAATCAAACAAAAAATAAAAACTCCTTTCGAATAGCCTCAAAAAAAGGTCGGAGTACCCTGTTAAAGTAACTTTCAAAGGGGATTTACAACTAAGGGAGACTTAATGGATTTTTTAAGGTAAATACTAAATATCTTGTATTTTTATAAACTTGCAGGGTATTTTTATTTTAGTCACAGGCTGGTAAATCATTGAAAGAGTCATTTCCGACCCCATAAATCATATATGTATATTCATGATCACCATCAACAACCGAATATATCTAGCCATCTCAGGCATGAGTAAATCGATTATGCACATTTTTTAACATTTGTCATATAACATTAATGATATATACCGATTTAAAGAATCGATTTATGATTCGATCTTATAATTCAACTTGTTTAACTCTAAAACTAATGAATTTAAAAACAGAAAACTATTTATATATCAGTATGCTCGATAGAATTTATATTTTTACAAGTAACTTAATTATATTCTAATAAATATTTCAGCAGGAAGACCATAATTAAGCATTACAGGGTATCCACAATGGCTTATGGCCTTCTACTCTCCCCCTCCCGCTATTTCGATTTGTTTTACAAGCATTTCGTGAGCTGTACAAAACACTTTCAATAACAAGAAACCAAAAAACAACTCAAAACAAAAAATATTATTCGTTAACGCTCACTGATGCACCGCAATGATAAGAGACTTTAATTGATTAGGTTTTTGTTTCTCCGTTGATTATTGAAACCATTTCACTGTTTCCAATTCCCACGCCAGCATCGGAGGGAAAGAGTCTGTGATTTATTGAGCACAAGAAAGGGAAAACACACTATATATATATCGGACACGGATTTTGATTTGGGGGATCGTGAGGCAATCGAGGGCCGAAGCGGGGCTGGTGGAATGCGGAAATTTCTACGGGGCTAATACGCAGGTGTTGGGGCTACCGCCCCCTTGCGAGAAATATGATCTATGAGCGATGGAAATAAATCCATGGCATGACCTCAGACATCAAACTTCGACACTCGAGAAACTCATCACGATGGAGCTCATTAACAAGAAGCTGACTGGCTGCCCGGCTGCCTGGCTGCCTGGCTGGCTTTGTGGCTTATGAATAATCCCCAGTTTATTAATCAACCAAGAGCCGAGTTTGTTTGATTGCAAATAGACGATGATGCTATTATAATGATCGCACTATTAGGGATTACGAACAGCTGACGGAAGAAGCCTTTCGGCTGGACCCACAGCGGAGTTTCCTTTCCGGCCACTTCCTGCAACTAAACGCCGTGGCAGCCGATGACAGCCTAATTTCAGGGCAATTAACCCGGGGGATGATCGGTAGCCTAATGAGTGTATCAATAACCTGAAAACCGAAATACTCGTACCCGAAACTAACATACCAGCTACTATTTTACGGTCGTTCTGGTGATCTTGACCATGAAATCGGCCATATGTTGTCCTGTTATTTAGGGGAAAACTGCGTCTTCCCTCTCGGGCCGAGGAACTTTCTCTAATCGCCGAGCGTCGGACAGGAAGTTTCCCCAGCTTGTCGTTTGGGAAAACTGTTGACATGTGACACGACTTAGGGCTAAGGCAGAGGGGCTCAAATGCCCATTTAAATAAGCCTTTTGTTGCCACACACACACGCACACACACAGTTTCCGAACCCAACTCTCGAAAATCCAGCGACTTTGCTAAGTACACACGCACAAGGACTTAGGGATAAACTCTATCCTGGCAGGGACTCGGGCTCAGTTCAGTTTATTCCTAATTACATGCGTGAGCGCTCTAAATGCGCAAAATGCCGAAAGGCAAATATTATTGCTTGTTTAGGCCGGGTCGCCTACCAAATGACAATTGCTGTTTATATTCATGATTTCTGCATTATTTTTTCAACTAAACATCGGAAATTTTAATCTGCGACACACGCTCTTTTCATCATCTGCGGCTTAGTCAGGTTTGTTCTTTTTAGTTTTATATTTTCCCGTCGTCCTGGTCGGTTTTAATGATTTTGTTTCTTTATCCTTCGGACATCTCCTTTTTGCGGCCACACCCCTGCCTCTACATAATACACTTCTACACTCCAGTGTTGACGGCTGTGGGCAACATCTGGGGTTAGGAGTTTCTGGAGGAGTTATTAGTTAGGAGCTCCGTGTGCGGTCAGGCTAATTGAGTGATCAAGCGTGAGGGTCAACAGTTTGCGCCGATCAGGAGCCAAGACCCACGCCAGAAGGGAATCGGCAACAGCCGTATTATGGCAGTTAAACTGCGTTTTAATTACCAGTCTTCGTTTCGGAAAACTAACAAATTTTGACAGCATCAAGATTTAGCTGGGTACAAATGGGAGATACCTGCATGAGATGGGTAAAATGAAGATCTTCGATATCTTGTTAATGTCAAGGATTTGACTTTGAAGTATTTAAAGGATATTTATTATTTATATAATTATTTGTAACTTTATTTGTATAAATTACATTGTATTCCTGACCTTCTCACATCACCATTTACTTGACAATTAATATTGTTATGATTGGAAGTCCAAGATCAAGCAAATAACTTATGAATTTCTCTGTGTGTTTTTGTGTTTGATGACATCGAACAATTAACCACACAACCGCCCGGTCGTTTATTTTGCAATTATTATCTATATATAATATATACAAATATATTGATTGCTTTCTGTTTTTTTGTTGTATTTTCTATTAGACAAACAATCGACACACCCAAAGTGCATCTATCGCCATCTTTTCAGCTCAACTCCGGGGCTCCGTCGACGGCAACTGTCATTAACAACGTTTAGCGTTTTTAGCACAATTTGCATTAACAATGCCCCGGCACAAACATACACACATCTGGTCAATAAACAATATTATATAAAGGCATCAAATGGGGAGCCTTTGGAAGTGCAGAGTTCTGTCTCGCATCTGCCAGAGTCAGAGTCAGACTCAGAGTCAGAGGCGAAGTCAGAGCCATACAAAAATGGAGCTGCGATCGATTGGCACGCTGGAAGTTTGGAGCGATGAGCCGCATCACGACTCGGCCATACGTATATTCTAGAAGAAAAATCTTATTAAAATTTTATTGCAACAAAATGGAAAAGCTAAAAACAGAAAACTGAAAACTGGCATCGCCTAAGCTTCAGCTAAAAACGGAATTCGTGCGCATCAAACAGCTTCAGTTGAGGTTTTTGTATCTTTTGTGTGTAGCGGAACACCTGCTTGGATGCGAAGCTGAGGCTTCTCCGATTCTGACTATATAATACACTTGAAAGAAATTTAAATCGCCCAGCAACAAGATGGTTTTTAAATACCAGAACTATAAGTTATAATTGTTTAAAAATTAAAGCCGAAATATCTGTCTAAATTCTTTGGCAAATACAGATAAATATTGTACAGCGAAGAGCTTGCTAATAATTTCTAACTAATCAAATCCTTTTTATATTTAAATATGAACATTTTTACGTTTTATTTATTATTTTCCCATAAGATAACCATAATTTTTGCATGCCCAAAACGATGTCCAGTGCAGTGCAGCTGGCGAACGGATTGTGATGCATCAGAGTTGGAGCTGGCAAAGCTGGCAACTGGCTAAGACGACTCCAGCGAACCGACGACCTTCTTACCGCCCCGTCCAAACAGAAACCGCCCCATCGGGCCAATTGTGCTGCAAACGCGGCGCGACCTTAGTCATTTGTCAGCCCGAACTGGCAACCTGGGAAAGAAACAGCACTCCGAACCCGCAGCAGTGCCATAATGCACAGTGCCAGTGGCACTGCCTTTGACTTGGCTTTGCCACTTTCCTGGCCGACATTGCCTTTGTCTTGGCCAACTAAATATCATTGGGTCAAGTTCGTTCCGGGCCCCAGAGAAAGAAAAATATGTACGGGCCAAAGCAATCGATCTGCCAAATTGGATTCCAGTGTGGTGCCAGCAGGAAAATTGAAAACATATTTTATACGATTTTCCCGGCTAATCGCCGGCCATTGATTTATACATTTTCATAATTTTATTGTCGGCACGCAGTCAACGCCTCTATCCAGCGCCCGGGCGCAAGTTCATCTGTGGGTCTTCGTGTCATGGTCCGGCCGAGATAAATGTATGATTCACTTCAAGATGATTTGCTGTGCCAGCTCTGAGGGGGAACGAGGAGCCCAGTGCAGGTGCCAGCATCGCCCCATCGCCCCATCGCCCCATCGCCCCACTTCGCAGTTTTGGGTCCTCCCCGAGTGCATCTTGTGGGCCTGGCCAGGTCGTTTTATTGCCCACACTTGGTACCTTAGCACGGCGGCTACTTTCTCACATAAACCAGTGGAAATGGGAAAGGCGGGAAAGCCAAAGGCAACGAATTCGGAATGCTCTGGGTGTTGAATTGCTAGGAAAATTCTATGAAGTGAAAATGAAAGAAGGCCTCTAGGCTTATAATTTCTAATTTTCTTTTGGATTGAAGAACCAACCCCACCGAGATTACCAACTCCTATACCCACGATCCCAATTAAGCCATCTTGGACGCAATCGGCGAAATCCAGAGTACAGAGCCAGGGCATTCAGGGCGAAGCGTTTCTCGCAATCGGCTGTGAAAAATCTTACCCCATTTATGGCCCACTAAAATGGGCCGAAAGTAACACAGGTCGAAACCGAACGCCATTCACAGCACACACAGCATCTTTTCGGCCCCCAGGTTCCCGTGATGTTATGAATTTAATGTACCTCCATTATGCATAAATTCACGAAATTCCAGCGCCCAGGCGATGAGAGTGAACCGAAAGCTTTGTTTTTCTGGAACACCGCTGGACCGTTGGACCCACCGACCGACTGCTTTTATTTACCAGTATTTATTTTCTTTCCTCGGAGGTTAAAAACCTTTCGCACCTGGCACCACCGAACGGCGAGAGCAACAATTTCATAGTCCATTTGGCTGTGAGGTGTTAATAACACACCAACAAAGGCGTTACAATTACACATTGAAATCGGTCCGAGCAGACAAAGTTTGGCTTTTCTTCGGCCCCGATGTGTGATGTCAACTCCGGGCAGGTTCCCACCGAGCCCGGGCTGGGACAATTGTTAAATATGGCATTTTAAAGTTCGACTCGTTCACATTTTATGGCCACACATTTGCCCCGAAAAGAAAAACAAATTATAACAATGCCCGACTTTTGTGAAAAGGGGAAAGGGAAATGGTAATGGCCGGGTTTTCGGACAAAACGGAAGCTGTTCTTGGACGAGTGAAAATGCCGCGGCTTACCAACTGGTCCGCTCCATAAACTGTAGGATTAATTCCGCTCGGATTGCTGGATTTGTGGAGCAATTTGTTTGGACCACTTCCAAAGCTGATTGATACCGCCTCGGGGCAGCCACTGATCTGTCAATTTATCACTGTCCCCGCAGTGGCCGAGGGGAGGGGGGAAAGGGGGAAAGCCGGAGACGAGTCGCGGCCAAAATTGATCATCGCACAGTTCGCCCCATTGACAATCATAATTAATTTGATTAAATTCAAATTCGCGCTCGTAGAACGGGGACAGAGAGCAAAGGCAGCAAAACAAATATATATCTATATGGCTATGGTGATATGGCCGGCAGATCACATTTTTCATCTGACGAAATTAACATTTCTGTTTTCGTTAATTTTGGCATGTGGCGGCGACCCCTAAGGGTCAAATATGATTTGGTTTCAAGTTTTCCAAACTCTTCAAAAACAAATCGATACCAAAAACAGATCAATGATCTCATTTGCATACATCTGTGGCGGTATGTAAAACCGTCCGAACGGAAAGCTGCAAACCGAAACCGAACCGAAAATACAACTCAACCAAAAAAAAAAAACAAAAAAAGAATAAAAAACGGAATAAAACCACTGAGGCTGCCAAATGTGAAACATGCAAAGAGCATCAAGCATCGAGCATCGAAATGCCGCAAGGTGGAAATCAATTTTGTTTTCTTTCGTTGCTTTGCTGGCTTTCAATCAAAATCAAACTCGGTTGAGAAATGAATTAAGGGTCCATAAAAACGCTGACGAAGTTTATATGCTCTTAAAAAAATTTAATAGCTTAGAATCTGAATATTGGGGAAATTTTAAACTAGTTCATGGAGTTGAATTTAAGTATATTTATGAGGTTAAACTTTGCTGAAGTTATAACATTTTTAAACAGACTAAAACAGCAATATTATTCTTATTATGGTATCTTTAACAAATCCTTGTCTATCTTTCGTTATTATTTTTTCAGGATCTTGTAATATATCAAATATTATATATATTTTCCCTTTTTAGATATCTTTACTACCTCAGCAGCTCCAGAGTATGGCTAAAGACAGCATTCTGTCGAATCGGAATCGAGTCAGTGGCAGCCCTCAACAACTAGGCAAATTCAAATCGAACGCATAAATTAGTCAGAAATAAGCGCGAAAACGTGTTTTAAATTTTTGTTTTCATTTCACGCGCCGAATCAAAGAATGAATCGAATCGAAACCAAAACCAAAAGCCGAGAAACGAACCAAAAACCAAACCGAAAACCGAAAACCAAAAACCAAAATGAAATGAAACGAACGGCGAGCACTCATGTCAGTATTTGTCAAAAATGTAAAAAAAATGCGGCTCTGGTTGTTGTTGATTTTGGCATTGATTAATGCATTTATAATTAATTTATTGTATGCACAGTCTTCCAGCTGAAATAAAGGTAGCCTCCTGCATGACACAAGTTTTTCCTTTTTATTTTTTTTTCTTTTTGTGTTGAAACTGGAGCTGGAAGCGGAGCCGAAACTGGATGGATACAATTTGCCTGTAACCTAATTTCAGCAGAAATATTTATATTGATCGAAAGGGGCCCGATCATGCTGGGCCAGAATACAAATCGGCCGAATGATTGATGATCATGATGGCCGAGTGTCAGGACGACGCTTTGGACCAAAGTATTCGCATTCTGCAAGTCACTCGAGTTTCGAGCCTAAACGGCGGCAAATGGCAAACGATGAAAATCCTGGCAAAAGTCACATACATTAGAACGCATTAAAGTGTAACCAGAAAGGGGCGAGTCCTGCAGCGGAAAGGCGAAGGAAAAGAATGAAGGAAACCCCTTGAGCCTTTCCCGCCGCCAATTGTTGCAATTGTAAGGCAGCGATTTCGTGAAAAACTACACTTGCAGAAATTTATAGCTCTTGACAGCGAAGCTAACTCAAAGGTGATATGACTATGTGTAAGTCTTACAAATATAATAGAGCGGGCTCTCGAAATGAAGAAGTTGTAGAAGTTTTTAAGACCAATTTGAAATTGTTTTAAGCTCTTAAGGGAAACGATTAACGATTAATTTTTAATTAATAATAATTCCGAATACTATAACTATGTGAAGGATTCATTTACGACCCTATAAATCATATATACTCTTAATCAGCTGCAAAAACCGGGTCGATTTTACATTTTTATGTAAGATGGATGCTGTAATGGGGCTCTGTTCTTTTTAGAAATATTCTGAAGCCCTGCGTTATTAGTATTTGTATTTATTATTGCCTATTTAATATAGGCATTCACATAATTTACAAATATAATTAAGTTTCTTTCCAGAACCTACTGAAACTCCTTTACTTCCAGTGTAACATAATAGAAGGAAAGCAGAGAAACAGGCCTTAGTCCAGGCTGCGCACCCATAACAAACAAATCAAGAACAAACAATTGCCGGGGATAATCTGTTGCTCACCAAGGATTAGCAGGCACTTCCTTTCTTGTCTCCCTCTCCTTCTGCCCTTAACCATATGCAAATGCCGAGGGCTGAGGGCCGAAATTAAAGCATGAAAATTCGTGAAAAGTATCTGGCCGAGAGTGCGGGTGCAAGGGAAACCGCAAGTCGGAAAACCGCAGAGCAGAAGAACTCGGCGAACTGCTTCTGGTAAGGGCCCTTGTAATGGGTTTAGAACACCCCGTTTTCCATTTTCCGTTTTCCGCCAAAGGAAACCTCAACTTCGGAGGCGTTTCCCGGCCGGAGGACAGAAGGGGTTGACGTTGCTTCCCACAGAGAGGCAAACGGGATGATAACGAGTTGCGGGTTTCCTCTGTGTGTTTTCGGGGCCCGTCGTAAAACAGTAAATTGGATTAACTTCTGTGACATTTTCCGGCAGAAAGTCAAAATGGGATAAGACGATGCGCAAAGAGAAAGCGGGGAAAAGTGGGAAAATTAGTATAGAAATCGTATTGAGCCATGATCTAAGCCGGCTACACGCCCAGTTTTAAATGGCAAAGAAAATACTTGCATCTGCAAAATATTTCATTAAAGAAAGCCCTTGGGCAAAGGAAAGGCACTGTTTCGGTGGGAACTGTAGACATTTTTTTTAAATTGTCGAAGAATACTGGGAACGAGAAGGATCATTAGGAAAATGTCCTTCAACTCAAAGAGAAAGGTAAATAAATATGTACATTTAAAATAAGGCTTACACTATATATCGAATATATTAACTTTAGCTATTATGTTTAGATTAATTAATTAAATAATTATTAATATTTCAAGAAAAATTCTTTAGGGCCGATTTCATGTAAAATTAATCAATAAACTGTAATAAAGAATATAAAGTTTATTTGAATTCCGGTTTGAAATGATTCCTTCGCTGCATTGCAGTCTTCTAACTAAAATATTAATACCATGCAAGGGTATATAATAACTAATTTAGGTACTTAAGAAGACTTGCATCATCATATTGGCGATACATAAACCGGCGTATGCTAATTCCACCATTAAATTCAAATATCTATTTATGGTACACCAAAGGGTAGGTATGGAGTGGAGTCCCGCTTTAAGAGCCCGGGGCTTTGAATATTCATGGACCGATTTATGGTTCGGCGTACTATCAACGACGACTACTCTCGG
Organism: Drosophila bunnanda; assembly: GCA_035046265.1. Taxonomy (NCBI): domain Eukaryota; kingdom Metazoa; phylum Arthropoda; class Insecta; order Diptera; family Drosophilidae; genus Drosophila; species Drosophila bunnanda. The sequence continues at coordinate 16,834,024 of JAWNOB010000075.1, forward strand.
CCATCAGGTGATACTGTGCCGGCGACTGCAACTATTCAATTTCGTAGATCTTGGGCATAAAGATGGCTAATTATAATTTATACTTAGCGATTAGCGGTGCGGCGGCAGCACGAGTGTAATTTCCAGAAACTAAGCTATTTATGATACATTAATCCCGCGCATAGCTGCACTCAAAGAAATTTTTAAAGAGATGGCACCGGAAGGAATAATTTGATATTTTAAAGAGATTAATGAAAAAATCAATGTGATCATTGTTTTATACATATCCTCTTTATATTCTTATCGGATTTATACTAATATTAGTAAATATAAAGAAAATGTTCTAAAAAATATAGAAATTCTATCCTTTCAAATCCATTTCTTATATATTTTATAAACTTTCTAACGAATTTACAAGTAAATGTTAAAGAAAGGCTAAAAATTTGTATATTGTAAATTTCAAGCACTTTCTTTTAAAGCTTCCCGTTAGTTATATGAAGTTCTTGAACACTTTAAGTAAATACCATTTTCTTTAAGTGCATCCCCATGTTTGTCTCTCTTTCGCGCCAGGGGGCGCCAGCTAACAATGTTAGTAATATCGTAAAATGCCTTATGGCTATCAGCAGATATCGCATTTAATGATCGAAACTGTGACAGCTTGACAACTGCCAAGCGGGCGAAAAAACTAGTGGAAGATGCAAAACAACAAAAAAAAAAGAAAAGAAATAGGCGTTGGAGACCGTTAGTTAGGAAAACTCCATCACTCGCCCAGAGACTATGGCCCTCTCTGTCTCAGCCTCCCGCTCGCCTTCTCTGTCTTTCGCACTTTCAATCCAGTTCGTGGGGAGGGAAAACTTAGGAAGGGGGGGCATTGGTGTCATCGATAGACCACGCCCACCGCCAGCCGCTAATACGACTTCGATGAATGCGTCTGTGTGGAGCGATCGCTCTCATTGATCGCTCTCGTTCGTATGGGTGCCTCTCGCCCAGCTGCTCTGCATTGGTCAGCGAAACGAGAACATATATGTGTGCCGGCTGTATATAGCAGATAGGCGATGGCCATATAGTCCGGTCTCGTTTTCGCCCACGGCGAACGGGATCGGATCGCTTAACTATAACACCCGACGACGACTGGGGCACGATCACTGTGTGCAGTGGTGTTGGTGAGTTCCGCTCTCGCTGGCCGAATACTGTTACACTCGCTGCTCTCCCGGAGCCGTCGGTGTGAACGAGTGAGTTGGTTATACTGGTTATAACGGTGCTCCGATTGTGTTAATCGAGCCAATCAAATGTGGTAACGAATTTCCAAAGCAGCTCCCAAGCGAGTGTGTGTGTGTGTGTGTGTGCATTATGAGTGAAGCACTCAAATGCCACACAAAATGGTGAGAGAGCGAGTACTTGAGCAAGGCTTAGCCAGAAAGTTAAAACCAATATATTTAGGGTTAAGAATATTGATATAGTATTAACAATAAGGATTTAATTAAATAAAGGTATTTTAAAATACTATTATTCATTTTCATTAACACATTCAAACCATGTTAATAGTTGGAACACCACAAAATACATCTTAAGCCTTGTAAATGTTGATAGAAACAAATCTTTTGCTTAGTATTCGAATTTGATATAATAAAATTTTGTGTTAAAAGAACATATAATTTCCCAACTAAATAAACAAGTTTAGATATATAAAAATTAAATGATTTGTAATATTTTTAAAATAAACAAAAATAGAGTGAAGATCTTAAAAATTAATTCAATAAAGATTATCATACGATGTATGAAGATTAAAACCCCTTAAAAACGTACGGAAAAATATTTATAAAAATATACCTCCCTAAAAACTGTTTTGAAAAAATCCTAAAATAAGGAAGTTACTTCCAATAAAAATATCCCCGAGTTGGTTACAAACTTCCCAGCTCATAAGAAAAATTAAAAATTGAGTTAAATATTTACTAGCATAAGAAAAATCAACTCAAATATGGCTCAATGCCTGGACTCGGCTCTGTAAAGACTTAACATCACTCAAAAACGTGGCTCAATCAGGCGGCCGGCTCTCAGACTCGCGCTCTCTCTCTCTGCCTGTCTCTCCATCTCTCTTGCTCACGGGGGTTGAGTGTACATGGGTATCAACCGTTAGAGAGAATCTTCTTCCTCACACACACGCACACACACACAGGCACAGAGAAGCACTCGAGTCAAGTTTGTCGCTTTTGCAGTCTTTTGTTTTCCTACTGCTTCTTCTTCTTCCTCCTCCCCATCCACCACTGCTGCGACCAGTTTGTAGTTTTTGTTTACAGTAGTATCATCTCCGCAGTTGTTGTTATTGCTGTTGCTGTTGCTGTTGTTGTTGCCGCCGCCGCCTCTGCTGGCAGACTGGCAGCAGCGTCTCTGTGGTAGCTCCGAAGTTCCAGCTCAGTTAGCTACCGAGCGTCACTGTTGTTGCTGTTTCTGCGCTGCTCCCAGCTGCTGCTGCTGCTGCTGTGCTCGTCGCTCGTTCGTCCGATTCGGATGATATTGCCAAGCATCTGGGTCTGAGTCCGAGTCCGAGACCGAGTCCGAGTCCGAGTCCGAGTCGGAGTCGGAGTACGTATCCGAATCCGAGTCCCCGAGCTGCGATCCGCGAGTCGCGATCCGCAGAGGTCTGAGCATTTTGCAGAACCGCTTAACATCAGTCTTTAGTGATAGCTCGCGCTTCTTGCTCGCACGCTCGATCGCACGTCGCCGCTGTCGCTGCCGCTGTTGCTGTCGCTCTCGCTGCTGTGTGTGCCGCCGCTAAAAGAAAACAATACAACCAACTAGCCCCAGCGAATGCCCTAAAATTAATTACAATAAAATAAAAGAAAATGATTGTAATGCAATTACTGAGCTAATGGAAACAAACAAATTTTAAGCTGTTAACCAGTGAAAGGCGGAAGAAGTGGCACCTAAAACAAACTGCTAATAAATATCCAAATATATTAGTTTATAAAAGATAAATAAACACAATAAATCGAAGCAAATTAAACCGCAACTCTATATAAACTTTAGGCAAAATTATAATATATTCCCCAAGCCAAATCTAAGCTCATGTTTTCCACAACACACTTGTGATATTTCCCCTCCTAAAAAACACACACTCACTCATATGAAAACCCGCAGATATATGGGCAGATATATATTAAACATGCTTCACGCTCGCCTAAAGTTCTAAAAGTCAAGTGCAATTTAAGCAAAAGCCCCAACAACAACAACAACAACTCTATACGCTCAAGTGACGTTTTATTGGCGCAAGGTGAACGAAAAAAAAAGGAAAAATAATAATAAAAAACAAAAATCAAAATAGCAAACAACGGAGGAGAGTTCAGAATGTTGGGAATAGCCAACCCCAAATGATTTTCATACTAAAGCCGCAGCAAGTGCGCAAAAAAACTAATACCAAGAGAAGCCAGAAACTCTAACCAACAAATTAATTGGATTAACTTGGAGGAGGTGAGTTCAAGGGGTCACCAGTGACAAGGGGGGGATCTCTCATTCTCCAGAGAAACGGAACGATCGTTTCGGCTTCTCCGAGACACATCCATCATGCGAACATTAAAAACTGGGGAGTGCAGAGTCGGGGAACATGTGAATTTCATTAACGAATAGAATTCATAAAAAAAAAAACAAAAGCTAAAAAAAAATCAAAAGGAAGATGGCGATCCCAGATAACGCTCGACAATCCGACGAACTAACTGACGAACTGTCCGCGACTGTCGCGCTTTGTATGATTTAATTATACAGACCATATAGACACACACACCTACCTGGATGAGACGACATTGTGAGAAAGTTTTCTCTCGCCGCTTTTGTTGACCAGTGCACTTTTTAGTGTGGCCATAAAACATGGCTAGATCAACAGGCACAACAGCCACAACAGCCACAACAGCGACAGCCATAGCCGGGGCAAGGGCAGGGCAAATAAACTTTACGACTATATAACAGAATCAATGTAAGTCAAGTGCGAGCGGGATATAGACACCATATAGTCGTCGCTCACATGTTTGCTTTATAATGCAAATAGCGTGTAAGGCTTTATTTGCCAGAATATTGGTTACAAAAATCCAAAAAGCAGCCAAGATCCATGGGAATGGCATTAGCCAAGGCACCGGGAGAAAAAATACAAAGCTCCTCCCTCCCACGATCCAATTGTAAAAGTCCTCGCATTATTCATTAATGCCAAGACCCCGATTTGATTTGATTAATAAACAATTAGCAAAAACGCAAGCTTTACATTCTCTGACTAAATTGCATTTCAATATAGAACCGAATAATACTTCAAGCCCAAAGAACAATGATAATCTAAGGTTGTTATTATTTCAATAAAGCAAACAAATGCTTAAGAATTATACGGTTTGATTTAATCAATCAGAATATATTTTCATTTCAAAATACGTTCACAGGCAATAGAAATATATTAGTTTTTCTGCTAGTGCACTTTGCTTGGACTCGCTTGCAGGCCAATGAAGAATCTAACTTGGATTGCCTTTGCATGTGTCGCAAATATTGACAAAGCCCATATACTCGTACTTATGGCGAGTGCCTTGTACATTTGCTGTGTTCTACAACCCGCCAAGTGTGCACTTATTCTAGTTACTTGGGGCAGACAATCATCTTTACAGGTTGTTGTTGTTTTTCTTTACTAGCACCTTTCGAGATCACAGCCCAAGCCTTTTTTTCTGGCCCCGTTCCTACATCCCAGGACACTGGGAGGAAAACTTAGAGATAAAAATAGAGAGTTCATATCGAATTGTAGATCATTTTTATCTTTAAGCTTAGAATCTTGACAGACTGAAAATCGATTAAAATTAGATATAATATATAATATATATAATTAGATATAATATATAATATAAAAAGGGAGTTGATATCGAAATATAGATAATTTTTATCTTTAAGCTTAGAATCCTGACAGACTGAAAATCGATTAAAGTTACATATAATTTAACCAATCTATGGATATATAAACAAATAGTAATAATAATGTTAGCACTTATAAATGTTATCGAATAAAACAGGCAGATCACATGAAATGAATTATTAATTTACAATTTGGCTTAATGATTACTAGCTAAACTTCTAGTATAGAGTCACACGCTAGTTTTTCTTTTAGGAAAACTAACTAAACTTATTAATATTTAGAACTTTTATTAAAATTTCCTTAAATTCCTAACATGTAGTTATTGATATGTTATATATCATATACTCTGGAATCAATAAAATAAAGTACAAGACTTCCCAATACAATAAGTTCCACTTAAGATTTCAACAAAACAGAGCTAAGGACTTTCTTGACATAATCCCAATCTCTTTTTAAAAGTGTACGTCCGGGATGACGTTCCCGAGTTGGCTGGGAAATTAACACATCAAGGTCGTGTGCTGACTTAAACATCCTTAAGGGGTCCGAGGCCGGAAGACAACAATTGCCGAGCCGAGCCGAGGAGGGGGTCTGAGTGTGAAAGTATTTAGTACGGACGCGTTAACAGTGGCAGCAAAACAAGCGTACGAAATATCAAATGCAAATGTGGCAAGCAGGCCGCAGAAAACACCTGTTGTCAGTTAACATGCCATCTCGTTTTGCGGGGATGCGACCTGGCCAAGACTTCAGCTGCTTTTGGCCAGGAGTGTGTCTCGGTGACTCACGTTCCGTGGGGGGTTCTGGGCTCTGCGAGATGTGAGCCAACAGATTGTTATGTTGATTCAACGGACGCTTTTTAGGTGCAGCTAAGCAGCTTCGTTGTAAAATCGATATATATATTATTTGCCATTATTATTATTATTATTATTATTGGCTGGCAGCGTTCAGCGGTCTAAATGTCAGAAAGCCACACTGATTTGGAGCGGATCTTCAAGTAGAATCTCCTAAGAACAGCACTCGATTAAATGTGTGCGCTTCAAGATCAGTTCAGAACAAATAATGGTTATCATAAAAGAATCGATAAATATCTTTTGGCTAGAAGGTTTTTGCTTTGTAGAGGCAATAATAGGTGCTTGTAGGCATTAAAATAAAGTCAAGTAGAACTTTCAGGCATGGAAAATGTCTCTAAAGAGTCATAGACTTGATAAACTATATTAAATACTGCCTTAGAAATGGTTCTACATCTTAATTTATGAAAATACTTTGAATTTAACTAATAATCTAACCCAATTACTTCCTCTTACAGACCTTGCCGTTGAGCACTCTAGGCTCAGCGAACCCAGACTACCATAATGATGAATCAGGATAATCCATATGCGGTAAGCAAACTCGAATTTTATATAGATTTTACAATAAGATATGCCCCCAACAATAAGCCAAAAAAAATGTATATTTTACGAGCCAAATATTGAGCAAAGTCGTAAAAATTTTTACGACAATAATAATTTCATATGCGACATCATGATGGGCAAGACAATTTGTGCGTTGAAAATCTGGCAGCACTGATAACATTTATGTATGATATGGCCCCAAAAGCATCAGCAAATCAAAGCGCTTCCGCATCTTCGAATATGGGCGCAAAATGATGAGAATTTATGAATTATGGGGTTTGGGGGCATGCATAATTGCCCGGCAACAACAACATTAACAAATGCGACAGAAAGACTGAAAGACAGCGACGAAAATTGTGAGTAGCCTAAACCAGTTTACACAGAAATCTGGCTAACAACGGCGAAAATATTTAAATGATGTCATAATTTAAATAGGAGAGAAGATAAAATAAAGCTCATAATAATCATAATACAAATACGAACTACGTCAAGTATCCCCAAAACTCACCTGCTGCTGGGCCTTTTGTCTTCGGTTCCGACCTGAAATTAATGCAGATCAATTAGTTAATGCTAAGCGAATTGCGTCGTCTCTCCCCAAGCAATCCACATGCATAATTTAAGGCTTATTGTCTAGGAGGAGGGCAGCCTCCGAAATATCGGAGACGAAGAAAACACCTAAGTTGCTGCTAACATGGCACTAAATGTCAATATTTGAATATTAAATTTTATTTAAGTGCGTTTTTTATGATTTTAAGCTGATTTTCGTTTAGTCGATCACTCGGATGCCGGCTGAAGAGACTCCGAACCTGAGGCTGAGGCTGAGGCTGAGGCTAAGCCAAAGCCAGGCCGCAGCCTAAGCCAAGTCTCGGATCTCACAGCCAAAAGAGGCGGTCCCGAGGTAGTGTTAATTAGCTGAAATGTGAGACGATAAACTAAATGTTTGATTAAAATGAAGGCAACAACAGCGGCTCGAATTTGGGCCACATTTCTGAAGATGTCGCTTCACGTCTTGGAGCGGCAAGTTGGTAGCATTAGCCAATAAATTTATGAATATGAAACAAGTTAAGAGCCGCTAAGGAATTCCACGGGCAAACAGAAGCACAAGGAGTAGGAATTCTAATTAAATTATTCGCTACTTTTAAAATGGGCTTTCAATTGGTCTCAAATTTTAGTTTATTGATATATTGGGAAAAACACGAAACCGATACCTTAGTTGTTTATGAATATTAGAAAATAATATTAATAAATTCATACATAGGAAAAAAAATATCGGAAAAAATGGCATCAAATTTCTGAATAGCCATCATTATTTATGCATATTAGAAACGAATAAAAATAAATTCTAATTAATATAAAATATACACCAGAGCGAGGCGGATCAAGTTACTATAGTGCATGCGATGGGGATTAAGAATGAGCCATTAATAATATGGAGCAGCCTACAAAAAATACTACTTAATAATGAATTAATTCTAGAAACTATTTCTAGTATTTATTAATCTTTTCTAAATAAATTTTAAGCCAGAAAATAGTTCTCCTTCCATAGGAAAATATTTCCATCTAATGAGAACTTCGGTTACACGAAACCAAGCAGAAAAGATACACAAATCTGCATTAGCTGGCCATAAATGTACGGGGTTTTTAATGTTCTCGCTACATCTCCATATTGCCACGACCTTCGATACAATCACGCCTCCGAAATCCCGTTGATGACACGACGCTGTGGAAAAAGAAAACTAATTTCCCGCGGGGGGGAGGCTGAGGCCGGGAGGCGGGCGGAGCCGCCTGAAAATGCATTACAATGTTGTGATGTATGTGAGAGAAGCTCACCTGACGGTGGGACCGAGACTCGGTTCCCATCTTCTTGCAACCAACATCGGTCCGACTTTTGGGGCACACGCATCTGGGGGCTTTGGCAAATCTTTTCTATTTGCATTGGCAGCAGATGAAGAGGCTGCTGCTGCCATGGCTTCTTCGGCTGCTGCTGCTGCTGCTGACCATTTTGGTCATAAACATTTGCGTAATGGATTTTTTTCATATTTTCGTGTGTGTCGTTCTCCTTTGCGGCTGCCAGCGGGCAAACACACAAAGTAAATTAATTACGAGCCATGCCAAAGTGCATATTTCCACGTTGGAAAATTCTTTCAAGCAGCGGCAGCAGTGGCAAACAAACAACAACCAACAAAAAATTAGTTATAAATGCCCAAAAACTAAGTAAGGAAAACAGAAGCAGCAGGCAAATTAGCGAGAGCCCAAAATCTTACACACACCGAAATGTAATTACTGCACTTACCCGGCGACTCTCTTGCGGCTTTGTTGCAATTTTCGTGGTCGGAAAAGTGGCCAGCCGGAGAGGGAGAGCGGGCTCCATGTGTAAGCCATTTTTCACATGCGTAGCCAGTTTGGAGGCGAACACGCTTTGAGGACGACGACGACGACGAGATGAGAAGCTGTAAAAGTTGTCCGGTGTCGGCATCTCCTTCTCCTACATCTCCTACTTGTTTTACCTCCTCGTCCTCTCGTCTCTGCAGTTTTTCTCTGCGCTTTTTCCTTTTTTCTTATTTTTTTGGCATGTGTATGTACATGTTGCGGTTGATAACTCAATTAGAATGTTAAATTTATGTTCGCAACAAGAAATTAACTTGCAATTAGAAAATGCCTGAGTTGAAGCGAAAAACGTAACGAAACGAAAGACTTAGGACACGAACTTGATATGCAGTCATCGGCGGTTTCAATGGGGAATCGGAGATGCCCTTTCGCGTTGAAGAACTTTAGAGTGGAATTATGTTTAGTATATATTATTTTAATTGAAAATTAGGAATAATTATATTTAACCTTATGTAAAGCTTAATTTTTCGACATTCTTTGGAAATATATTCCAAGCTTTTTAGTGTTTCTTTGAAAAATATAGTCTTTTAAGATTTGAAATATCTTTGAAAAACATTTTGACGAAATGGATTTTAGTTTTGACTCTGTATTTTGTAACTTAAAATTATAAGTCCAACAAAATATTGCTCTTAATCAAACATAAATAATTAAATGAAATTAATTTATATTTAAAACAAACCCAATTGAAGTGGTACACTACCCACAGCAAGCACATAGTTATACCTGGCACAAAACAAATTGAAACAATTTAGCAAGCGAACCTTAAGACAGATACATGGATTCGTATAATTGCCATAGACCGAGTTCTAGGGTTATGGGCCAAGTGTGTAGCGGGGGCTCTAGACAAGTCTATTGCCAGGGTTTCTCTCCTATTTTTTTTTTGGCTGAAAACTAATGATGATGATGCACTGCACGCATTTGCACTATTTATAATTCGTGAGCCGACGAGCGGATGGCGGAGGATTGAGTGCCAAAAGATCAATGATCAATCCTGGACTTGATGACTCTACTAGCCGAGTCCCGCGAGAGGCCTTACAATTCGAGTGTGTTGGCTGGCTGGCTGGCAGACAACTTCATTTGTTTGCAGATACATTTCACCGGCAGGGAACTGACGAACAGATGAACAGTTGAACAGATGACTTCATGTTCCTGGGCCTTTTGGGGCAGCATCTTTGATTTGGTGGGCCGTACATGTGTAATCAGTTTTCGGAGCGATTTTCTCCAGCAGCCCCAGCCGCTCGATGATTAATGAGCGAAATTAGCCAGGACTGGGAGAGAAGGCCCAAAGGCTCATCGGGAACTGGATGGCCGAGAAGTTCTGCAGAGTTCGTTAGACTCTTGCCAAATGACTTAGGCAGCGAACTTGAACGAACTACACACAATTACAGCGCTCTTAAAACTGAACTTCCTCCCGAAAAAGCGAAAAAATAAAAGAAAAACCAAATCCAAACAAGAAGAACCGAAATTGATGCTGACTTTGGCTTCCACCGTATATATGCATCATGTCATTATATCCGCTAACACAGCCAACTGGATAACCTTGACAAAAATCCTACAGCTGAATGCATTAGTAGTCCAAAAACGAGCCAAAAAAAAAGGCACAAAACACAGCACAAGCATAAGCAAAACTCCGGTAGAAGCCCCAGCAACTGGCAGAAACTAACGACTTGCAAATGCGGCCGGCAGAAAACAAAACGCTATTAAACTTCTATTATTTAAGTACTACATTGTGCACTGATACTGAAAGCGAAAACGAAGAAGATCGTCGGTCAGCCGACGATAATGAGACCCCAGACCAAAGCCCAGAGACTCCGAGACCCAGAGACTCGGAGACTCCGAGTTTCCAAGTTTCCGAGACTCTACGTAGCTAACAGAGCAGAAATCCCAAAGCGACCGAGTACTTTTTGCAAAATTATGCAATATTATGTAATTATACAGACAATCAACAAGTGGGAGGGCCGCCAGCCACAAGGCAAGGAAGGGGGGTCGGTCGCAGCCGCCTCGCCGCCACTGCCAAAACTTTTATTGCTCACTCCGCGGCGATCGTGAAGAAGGCTAAACCTGAAGCCGCCTGGAAATGTGAAAAAATGTGAAAATGATTGGGGAGCATTATTTTCAAATTAGCTCGTGGCTTAAAGATAAGTTGGGGCAGGGTTTCCCTCCCCCTGGCCCATGGCCCGACTTGCCCCAGACACTCGAACAATTTCAAGTGCTTTGTGCCTCATGGTGCCCCCCTCCCGAAATTAAAGGAAAAATGGAGTGTGGGACCCTCATCGAAATACTCTTTCTTGGGGGGAGTTTGTACTTGTTCAAAAGGTTTATACATTTTGTATAAATAAGTTATGGTTTGTATTTCAAGAAATACACTTTAATAATTAAATGTATAAATATAAAAAATATATACAAATAAATACACATAAGTTCAAGTAGTCATCTATATAAAAAAAGACTTTAAACAAGAAAAGAAAGTAGCTTCGGGAAACTTTTATAAAGACTGCAATTAAACTCTAGGATCGAATTGGAAATTGATTCTTTGAATTAATATTTATCGATATTTTCATATGACAATTTTTTCGACCAAGCTTAAAAAACTCATAACTAAGAAAAAAATTTACTAAGTTTAATTCGGAAAGCTTTCTTTTGTTAGTTTTCGTTAGTTTAAAAAATCTGCACATTCAATTTAATTTTTTTGCCAATTTTTGAGTTTTTTAACGAGGTAACTAACCCCTGATATTTTTTTTTTTTTCAAAAATTGGTAAAAATATTTTTTCTAATGAAGATGGCTAGATCAACCCGCCTGTTGATGCAGATCAAGAATATATATGACTTATAGGGTCGGAAATGACTCCTTTGCTTTGTGAGCTTGTAACTTAAATTATAATACACTGCAAGGAAAATATATTTAATTTAAATAACAAAAATTAGTATCATCAAATGATCGAAACATTGATTGAGCTTTGTTAAATGTCATTTAAAATGCGAATAATTTTTTAAATTTATTTAATACCCTAAAGAGGCTAAATCATTCATACCTTTAAGGAATGTGAGAATGTGTTTTAACCCACTTAAACCCTGCATTAAACATTAACCCTCCCTAGAAGGGCATTCTCCCATCGGCTGGCCAAAACGAGGCTTACTTCCCGCTTTGCTTTTGCTTTCGTTTTCAAGTTCAACACTTTGCCGCCGCACAGAAAAGTGTTCCAACTGGTTGCTCCGCCACTTTATTACGCTGATAACTTGGCGCCTAATAACGATAGTGGATCTCGGGGAGCGGGCCTGCGGTGTGGAGCGGTGCGGTGCCCTTTCCTCAAAGAAGCGTAACAAAATTGTTATAATTTTCGGTTTGTAATCCATAATAAAAATAATAACAGCAGCGGCTGGGGCAGGGGCTGGGGGCTTGGGTTTTCCTCGCTGCCGCGCTGTGGTTTATCTTTCATTTGGCTTAAGGTCAAGGTTGTGCATCGTTTATTGGAGTCAAGTTGGCGTGGTTAAGCGAGCGAGCGCACCGCATAATGAGCTGCCAAATTGTTAGAATTGTTTTCGAGTCAAGGCACTACACATTAAGCCAAGACCCAATCATGAAATTAACAGGGGCCCCGCTCCGCCGCCAACGACCTCTGCACGACTGCGAGAGCCCGACAAAAGCTAAACAATTTAGCTCGGCAAATTGAATTAAATTTATATAAATTGCATATACTATAGGCAAATAGATATACATATATCGAAGATCATTGCATGCCCGCATGTCCGCTTACATTAGATCCCAGCTCGAATCTCTCAGCCTCAGCTCCCGTCTCAGTCTGAGATTCGCATTCAGCTGGAGCTTCAGTTTCGATTTCGATTTCGATGAGATGCGATGCGATGGCAGCAAATTGTGTCCATTGTTGTATTAGCTGTTAAAGCGCACTCCCGGCCACTACTAATAACAAATGCCTTTGTTATTGTTATTTTTGCACACACGTGACGGCAATTCCCCTCCTTCTCCCTGCCGCCGGACGTAGGAGTGCTGGCATTGAGCCGAGATTGGGCAGTAGTCGAAAAGTAAATATCAACAATGCCGGTCCAATGATCACTTTTTGGCCAAATCTTTTCGGCTCCTCTGCTATTTTTGATTCCCACCAGTCAACGCCACAAAGCCGCAAGTTAATTCAATTTTAATTCATCGGCCTTTAATAGTTTTATGGAAAGTGAAACCCATCTTTTGAATGAGCTGTGCTCTGGGAATATCTTGAGTCAATCGAAAGGGAAATTTATTCGTAGTCGTAGTTGCTTTGGAAACAAAAAGAGACAGAAAGATGACCTTAATTTTAAGGCAAGTGTTTTGAAAATGATTTAAGTTAAATAAAATAGATTTTATGATATTCCTTCACAGAAATCAAAAGACTTAGGCAACGTACTTTAGCTTTATTAGTTATTTATTATTATGGTTTGAGTTTCTCAATATTTTTAAAGCTTCTTACACAATGATTTCTTCAGTTCTATATATATTTTTAATAGTTTAATTAACTTCTAACACATTGAACATAACAAATCAAAAGACTTAGGCAACGAACTTTATTAAAATTTTATTTTCATTTCTAAATTTATTTAGTTTCTCAACTTTTCTCAAGCTTTAATACGATGATTCTGTTAGTTCTATATGTATTATAAATAATTTAATTAACTTCTAACCAATTGAAAATAATAAAATCAAAAGACTTAGGAAACGAACTTTTCTATTAATTCAAGTTTACTTCCTTCTTGAGATGATAGAGTACTTATATATCCATTTTCCTGTAGTTACGTATATATTTAATTTAATTTAATTAACTTTATGCCCATTTATTTTATTTTATTATACAAAATCAAAAGACTTAGGAAACGAACTTTTTTCTTAATTTTAGTTTACTGCTTTCTTGAGATAGTAGATTGAATTTATAAGATATTCTTTAGTTATATATATTGAATATAATTCAATTAACTTTAAGCCCATTTATTATACAAAATCAAAAGACTTAGGAAACGAACTTGCTCCTCGGTTCTTCCAGGGAAACTTGCCTTTATGCTTCCCGAACCTCCGCTCTCCAACGCTGACACACAAAACCTTAGTCTAGGGGTCCCATAAACCATTTTCATAAATCACCAAGCCAATTCTTCTCCCAAAACACTCTTCAACTGGGCAAAACTTTTTGGTGAAATGGTTCCCATAGTGCACTTCTGGGCCGCAACCCAGAGCGAAAAAAAGTCAACCACATAGCACGGGCACAAATTGCTCGTTTCGCAAAAAACACAACAGCGGCAGCAACAAAATAGCAACAATAATAGCAACAACAACATGCCGCTGTGGCAACAGCATCGGCAACAACATGTACAAGCTTTTCACTGTGCACTGCTCTTATTTAATTGACTTTTGACTCCCCCGAAAATCCACGAGAAAAACAACAACGGCCGGCCACATCATCGGGGCTGGGGGGAAATCAAAGGAGCCAAAATGAAAACAAAAAAGACACCAAATAACACAACTGAGGCCCAAAGCTTACTCAGATAACAACGAGACAACAAACAAATAAATCGCATACAAAGAAATAGAAGCTTAAACCAACAGAGAAAAGGGAGGGGAAGGTAAAAAGACAAATAAACAAACAGAAACGGCGAGGAAAAAAAATAAAGAAAGAATTGTTGCCTGTGCAAGTGCAAATAAAGCGAGGGAAAAGGAGGAAAACGGCCCAGAGACGCGGACACATTTACTTATCGCGCCTCTTTTCAACAAGAAACGGTGGCAACTCTGCCACAAACGGAGCCACCAACAAAACACATGCAAAATTGCCCGGTGGGTTGCCAAGGCAGGCGGATCGAACCGAAAACTCACAAACATCTGAATGCTGCACTGAGAGATATCCAATAGTTGAAATATATAGCAAATATTTCACTCGAATCTCAGTGGAATAATTTTTATTTCTTATAACTTAAAACCAAGATTAAAAGAAGGTCTATGTATCTATATTTAACAATTTACAAGTTAAGCTTTAAAGGTTACTAGAATGAATATATGGTTTCAATCATATACAATCATTATTAAGGATTTTAAATATATATGTAGAATATATAGCTCACATAAAAATTTCTCCCAGTGCCCCCTTTGACCAACTTCTGCTCACTTCTGCCCCTTCTGCTCGCCTTCGCCTTTTGCCGGCTTCTAATGATCCAATTCCCACGAGCCGCGACGCCGATGACACTGGCTGCAAGGTAAAGGAGCAGCATCAGCATCACCAGCAGGCAGCAGGCAGCAGGCAGCTGGTGCAGACAACCAACCACGACGACGACAAAGAGGAGCTTCCAATGGAAAAGCCAAAGGAAAAATAAAAAAAAATAAAGAAATAGAAGGTGGAGGTTCGCCTCTCGGCTCCTCGCCTGTTTAAACAACTTTCAAAGTTAATAGTCTGCCCGGCGTCGAGACGCTTTGGCCAAAAAGCCAACCACACCGCCGCTGCATACCAAACCAGCCCGAGATCCGAGCCGCTGAGCCACCGAGCCACCGAGCCACCGAGCCACTGAGCCTCCGAGCCAGCAGGAGTCCCGGGCCTCTTCCATGAATCATTTTTCTCGCTGGCAAAGAAAGCTGGTGGCTGCCTGCCACCGCCTAAAATCCCGCTCTCTTCGGTCTCCACCCGCTGGCCAGTTGCCAGTTGCCAGTTGCAAGTTGCAAGTTGCAAGTTGCTTGCTGGTGGGCTGGTGTAAATGTTTTGCAAGTTGGCTGTTATAATTTCGTTCGGCTTTTATGGCCCCACCACACACAGGGAGCGAGATGGCCAAAAAGGAGGGCGCTGTGTGTCCGACCTGGCGTATACGTAATGTGAAAATGTCTACTAATTAAAATGAAATTTGATTCTGAGGATCTGTGGCGGCCAAAAAGCGTGGGAAGAATTTCTCTCGAATGACAAGAATGTGTCTCGAAATGAGTTGAGACCTGACATTGGAAATCCTGAATTTAGTATCCCATAAAATATATTTAACCATTACAATATATATTTTCTATGAAAGAATGCATCGAAATTTCTTTTTCTAAGGTTTAAGTAACAGAACTGGCATATCTTGTCACCCTGAATAATCATAATTTTATGATATTTATTTTAAATATTCATTTTCGATTTCTAAACCTATATTTACTGTGCTTCCATCGTCGTACGCTTAATACACGTATATATTTTCCTGTACCTTTATTTATTATTTTAAAGTTTTATTTGCTTGCAGCAAGTCAAGTGAGGAATTCAAGGCCAGCATTTGCCCACAGGGGTAGCTGACAATTTTCAGACAACCAAGTCAGCAATCTATCCATCCAACCATTCATCCGATCAGCCATTCATGGTGCAATCCATTCATTTTGTCGCATCCTCTATTTGTCTAAATTGTCGGCCTGCCATGCTGAGCACAAGATTTATTTCCAAAGTTTTATCTGCACTTGTTTTTCGCTATTTGTATTTGTTTTTTATTTTTTTATTTTTATTTTTCGTGAGCCCCCTCTCCCTGTTTGATTCGCATACGTCAAGTGAAGTCAAGACATTGGCATCTGGTGCAGTTCAAATGCTCACTGAATCGAACAGACGGCAGTTCGGCAGTTTATGCCAAATCATGGATAGTAAAAATCACAAAAAGCAACTTAAAATGCAATTTTCCAAGCGCTCACTAATTTGTTAGCCAGCCAACTTTTGTGGCTTTTGTGAGTTTCGGTTTGCAGTGATTAATTTCGCCAAGCATTTCACCTGCGGCTGCGGCTGTCAATTGGCCCCGGTCAGTATCAATACACTTGGCGAAAAGGGAGACTCAAGCTTCACAGTTTTCTACACAGATGGGGAGCCAATTCCGTAAAGACGCGCACGCCGAAATGTCAAGTCAAACACTTGTAAGCAACAATTGGCACAAGTTTGTTAGCTTGTTAGTTTGCCGTTGCCTCGCTTTTGCCTGAGCTAACATTTAAAATTGTAACAAATGCCACAGCGATCGGTGAACGTGTGGCTGGCAGCCAACAGCGAAGCAACAACACCGACCCAATGCAGCAACATTGAGGATTGCATTGCATTTGAGTCTCGGAAACAGAAGAAAACCTCGCACATTTTGCACGCATTTGCATAACAAGAAAAATGGGTATGGAGAAGATGCTAGAACGATGCGGAAATTTGAATACTCTAGCTAAGGCTACTCCATATTATGCAGAGAGTATAAAAATCAAGAAATATTGGGACATTTTGAATAAGAACATATACCTATAGGAAAATTTATATTTTTCCAAATTCAACGATTCATTTTATATAGTTCCTAAAGTATTTCTGTTTATACATTTCCCACAAATATATAGACCTTTCTTTTCTAACACATCAAAATTGCCAAGCACATATTTGCATTCAGCATTTGCAAATTGCTCTCAAAGTTCTGCGGAAAATGTACACTCTTGCCAGCTCACCTCTCTCCCACTTGACGTTTTCCTGTCAATTTTTCAGCATAATTTGTACTATTTTTGTCGGAAGATTTCAAATTTTAAACGGAAATTGCACAAACACTTGGCACTTGGGCGCTGAAAGCGCCTCTCGACGACAGAGACGGAGGAGAAAGAGCATAGGCAGGCAGGCAGACAGCCAGGGACGCCCGGAGAATACAATTTAAATTTCACATGAGCTCATAAAAATAGTTACAAATTAATTATAATGACAAACGGAGACGAGACCGAGACCGGACCGAAGGGGAGCGAACTGGGAGACGGGGTGGGCCGAGCATTATAAATCCAAACGTTTCCTGCTTGACAGCTTAAAGAGCTTGGGAGCTGCAGCAGGCAGAGTCACAGAAACAGAAACAGAAACAGACGCGGACGGCAGCGATGATGCTTCAAGTTGCAAACTCTGCCGAGCACTTTTCATCATCGCGATAATCATCATCAGCATCATGAGCATTGCGGCTCATAATTACAGTGTTTGGCTTTGGGTTTTATGTAGCTTAAGAGAGCGAACAGCAATGACAGCGACAGCGACAACGACAACAATTAGCTAAGTACGAAAATCAAAACGAAAGACTTAGGCAACGAACTCGCCCAGTGAAGCGAGCGATAAACGATGATGGATTGACTTTCCAGGGGCGTTGAGGTCCAAAACAACACAAAATATAAGTACCCGTAGTAGGGAAAGATATTGAAAGGCGAAAAGGGAAAATTGTGAAGCGAAATAAGGGCGTTTTCATTGACCGTTCAGTAATTGTCAAACAAAAGATAAATCAATCATAAAATTAAACTCTAAACAGGGAGGAGTGCTTCCAAAAAAAGGGGAATACTAACTTGTATTATTTAATAATAAAAAGAATACAAGTCAACATCCTTGGAAGAATCTCAGCTATATATATTTCATCTAGATAATCATCCTTCCTGCAGAAAAAGCTACTCATAAACAGGGCTTTTCCATAGACCTTTTAATAATTGTCAAATAAACGAAAAGTCATTCATCAAATCATATTTGAAATTATGAAATATTTGTAGGTTTCAAAAAATGCTGGTAATGTGCAATTCGTCTGCGAAAAATTCTCACTGAACAAACTATAACAACTGCGAATAATTTCCTCACGCAAACTGAAAGATTTCCTGTGATTGATCACTCCCCTGAGGGGTCTCTAAGGGCAGGGCCCCCCCATGAAAATGTGTGTAAAATTTGTTGTGTGTTATTTCTTTTTTTGACAAATTGCCTAAGCATAAAGGCCGCGTGACTAAGCAAAGAGGAGTGCTGCTGGGGCAGGAAAAGCGAGAGAAATGCGTGTGTGCAGCTGACTCTGAGATGCCTCAAGTATTTCTGTAATGCAGCATAAAAAAAAAATAAAATAAAAAACGTAGAAGAAAGAGCTGAGAGCCAGAAAAAAAAGAAACATATCAAACATGCGATATAACCATTTTGACAAATTTCGCTCCTCTTCGGCAGATCGAGCGGGGAATAAACCAGTTTGAATTGTAAGTATGATTCATCTGATTGGCTGGGAATAGATTCTGCAATCTTTATACTTTGCAGCTGAAGAATTCCGAATTGAAGACTGTCTTTGTTCTATATTTAAAGGATTTAAATTGTACTCAATTTCATTAATAGATGAATTTGTTAGTTATTTAAATGTTAAATGATACACCCTTCTAAGCTGTAAATCAATCGAGTTGCAATAAATACTTTAAGAACTTTTGTATCATCACAACACCTTTTAAAAATAGTTTCAACTATCTAAAAGCCATTGCCAAGTGGCTCTATTAATCCCTCCTAACAACCAGTAGCCCTCTAGCCCATTAAGTTTTATTCTGATAATTTAGAAATACAAATTTAAATAGGAATGCCAGCTGCACTTGCACGATACTACCGTCTAAATCGGCAAAGTCGGGTAGGGGTGCAGTTGAGCAGCAGACAGCATTTGTTTATATTTTTTATCTGCTCATCACAGACAGGCACACCAACACACCGAACGACAAACGAGCGTCTTCAGTGTCGACTGGTCATGAATGTTTATAACAAAAAGTAAAAAATGTACACAACAACAAAGAAAAAATAAAAGAAAAACTGCAAACGAAAAGGCGAAAAATAAAACTTAAAAACTAGAACAATTTGCCGTTGAGCACAATGAACAAAGCAAGGCAATTGCTTTGTGCATGATTTCATTTTAATTAAATTATGTTTTTGCCTCTAGCCTGCGCTTTTTTATAATTGCATGCTCAGGGGGCATGCTCCAGGGGGGGAGATGGGGCTGAGGAGGTCCGATCTCCGCACTGGATGTGCAAATTTAGATTAGTATTAGTACATACCAGCCAAGGTCAGGCAATTATCATAATTTTTTTGCCAACAAAAAGAAGCGAGGGAAGCGAAAAAATGAAAATAAGCAGAAACTAAAACCGCATTTGGACTTGGTCTTAATGGCACTTAGCTCTTAACGGCTCCAGGCGAGGCGAGTCGAGCCGAGCTCGAAACTGGAGTAAACGTGCCTTAAATGAATCTTAATAATTTTATTTAATTTTTTGTATGTTTTGTGTATTATTTCTGTGACCGCATCTCTCATTTGCTGAGCTTAATAAGCCATATAACAAAGCATCTTATTATCGTGTGTACGTATGTATATAATATTTTATCATTGCATCATCGGGGCATGAAAAATTATAAATTCTACTTGCTATTTTTGCTGCGCGTTAAGGTTAACAACCAAACAACATTTAACAACAAACAGAACAGCAATCGCCATAATTAATCACACACAAAATCAACAGCATCCACTATTGTGGATGATGACTGGTGAAGTTTTTTGCCAGTATTTATGTTTTTTCTCGACTTTTTTCTCGGTTTTTGTTATTGTTATTCTTGCTGGCGTCTGTTTGTCTTGGATCAACTTGTTGCACTTCTGGCGAACTGGGGGAACTTTTATTTTTGGAAAATATACCAACTAATTAAAATAAATTGGCATTGTGCAGTCGAAAAAACTCATCAATATTCGGATGCCATCAATAACTTGCGCACTGCCAAATAAACAAATTGCCTGACAAGGAAAAAGGTTATTTATATAGTGAATATGTATTTAATTTGAATTGTGCAGATGGTGTTGTTGCCTCCCTGCTGATCTCGCATTTAATTTATAACACTTTCACTTAATGGCCTGGCTAATTGTGACTTTAAATGCTTTGCGGCCAGAGCTGCCTTACCTAAATTATGCAAAACACAAAATAAAAGTTATATATTTGCTGAGAGTAAAGAGATTTAAACAGGTCTGAGTTTAGAGATGGTAAAGATAAATTTTAATAGTATCACTTGCGAAATAAGTGATTTTAATCATATATTGACACTTATTTCAGGCCTATTATATGGAGTCATTAATATTGTAAGAGTATTCAAGACTTTGGTTTCCAGATTTTATTTATTTATTTCATAAAGTTGTAAGCATTTCCAGCTATAATAATTATGTATTCAAATTAATAAAGTAAACCAAGGTGGAAAATCATTTACATAGGTTCTGAATATTAATATTTACATTTAAAATGTTTAATCATTTTCAAAAGAACTATATTTTTTATTAATTTATAAACTAAATAATAAAATGCAATTAATATTTAGTTACTTATATGGCTTAAGCACAGGCAATTAATCTTCTAATTAATATAAGAAAAGTATATCCAATAATTAATCAAGCTGACTTCCAGCATCGACAAATATTTCCTAATTACTCCTGCAATTAAAATAAACTCACAAATCAAAATCGTATACTTTGTTTTGAATTAAGTTTAGAAAATGTATACAAACATCTAAGAGATCATCAATTCTTGGCCACTTAACTCTCTCAAGAAGGCTGTCATCATTTCACTTCCCCCTCCGAAAAGTCATCCCAGTGCCTGCCTAAGAATGTGTCGCTTGTCTGTTGTAAAATAAATGTTTATGGCTTTTTAATATTGCACATTGTCTGCATAAATTTCACGGCGTGGCTCATCTGCAACGTGTTTCGGCCCTCTCTCCCTCTGTCTCTCTGTCCCTGGCTGTGATTTAAAATCAAACTAAATCTGCTGCCAATCCACAGGTTGTTGAAACTTGAAACTCATAATTTTTAATTTATTTTATGTGATTTTTATTTGTCGATTAATCCCAGGCAGGCAGGCAGCCGGGCACTGCGACCAGACCCGACGACGCTTTATGAAACCTAAACGTAGGAAATTTATTTCCTACCAGCTCGCGGGGCCCAGAAGAGACCTCAAGTCGGGGCCGAAACTCGGGCCTCCAACTCAACACATAACACGAAATCAGATTAGCATGTTTTACAGTCAAACAAGGCAGCGAGAAGAAAATAAGGAGCCCGGGACCTGAGCGAACTGAGCCAATTGCCAAGGCATTCTTACAAGACCCCAGCCTCGCTGGGAAGAAAAGTGAATGTGTTGAGTGCTTTCTCCTACTTTGTAATGTGCCAAATTGTTTGTTGCCGGCAAGAATTATGGCCAAGAATCGCCCGCGGGCCAATTGGTGCTATAAACCATAACAAAAGCGTTCAGCAAAAGTGCTTGCAGCTGAGGATGGGGCTAAGGACCATCTGCTCTGGGGCTACCAGTTGGGGCAGTCAATTTTCCTTCAGTTTTTGATATATTTGAAAGCATTTCAATTGGTATGAGCATTCAATTCAATGAAGTTTTAATGATTTAGTAATATAATTTTAAATTTAGAATCTATAGATCTCTTTCTACGTCTCCCACAAATTTAAACCCGCTTTGCATGTCCGCGTGTCATCATCGTCGAAGTTTCTGCTCCAATTCCAAACTACAAGTGGCCATAAGGAAAACGCAATTTCCTTTCAGCCCCTACCTGACCGTGAATAAACTGGAGGACAGGGACAGGGACCCCAAGCTCCAAACTCCTGGCCAAACAACAATTGATGGCAATTTGTTGATAAACATTTCGCTCGCAATAAATAAACAAATATTCCAGCTCGGCCACAAGTTGCGCCTATTTGGGGGGCAGGGAAAAAAGGCAGGCACCGGGTTTGCCATATAAATGCAAATGTTGCTTGTTTGCTCAGAGAGTGTGTGTGCTCTGGGGCAATTTTTCACTTGATTCCATCTTCATATTTTATTATGGGCACCAGGAGAGACTCTTGGGCAGGAGCACAGAGAGAAATGGGGAAGTCACAAACATAATTTACCAGAAAAGATAGAAATTTAACCAGTTAAATTTGAGAAGAAATCACTTTTCAAAAGAATTTATCTAACAAGTAAATTTTAATTATATTTCTTAAATAATTATTATTATAATTAACTTTATTCAAGTCAGGTTTACCCCATTTATCACAGTGCCAGGAGTTCATGGTCGGGTTTGTTGGCTGCTCCTTTGGGCCTTTTTCCCATTTCCATTTGTCGTCGTTCGTTTTTCGCCTTTCGATTTTCGCTGAGCTCTTTTTTCCTACTCTTTTTTTCCTTTTTGTTGATACCAATTCCGCGATATGACAAACTATGTTTGCATTTTAATTTTTAATGCGTGTGAATTTTGCTGGCGGCTGGATTTCCAATTCTCGGCTTGGAGGGAGAATGGAGAGCTCCAGATGCGCGTGTCATGATTTGCTGTTGCTTTTAATTGAAATTTTATGAATTTATTGCCTTAGTTTTGAAGCGGGGTGGGTGGATCTAGTGAATGGGGGGTTAGAGGTACCCCCAACTGCCCCCCTGGAATTATTTGCAATCCCATGCTCATGTCCTGTTTTCTGTTCGTTCCCCTTTTCCAGATGAATCAGACGTGCAAGGTGTGTGGAGAGCCGGCGGCTGGATTCCACTTCGGAGCCTTCACATGCGAGGGTTGCAAGGTGAGTTTGTTATCAAAAGTTAATATGTTTTTTAGCACGTTTTAAGGTGTTATATATAGTATGATGTCATAGAGATAGCATATAATATTTTTTCCTACTGCATTTTTTAAATGTGAGATACTTTTGAGTGCTATTTACCTATTTAAGAATTGAATCATTATTAGCTTAATTCAATTTATTTTCTTTTTATGTAAAACGTCTTTTGATAAGGCCTTTTAAGAAATTGCGCTGTGCATCTTATACTTAAAATTGCCTTTATCCTAACACTATAAATTAAAATCCCAAATTAGAATAGATTAGAATTTTAAAGATCTTTTAAGCAATGGCACTATGCATCTTATACTTAAAGTTGCCTTCATCCTAAAACTATAAATTAAAACTCCAAATTAAATTGCATCTATCAGGCTGCTTAATTTTAAGGTCTCTCCACAAAATACTTAGCTAAAGACCTCAATTAAAGCGCATCCCACAGGCCATTGAAAAAACCGCTTACAATCCATTGGAAATGGCCAATCCTTCTCGCATTTCGGCCACAATTTCAAACACTTTCAAACACAATCGGGCATTCCGCTGTGGCCCAAAGTTGTTCATATCAATCGATTCAATCGATTTCAATAAATCGAATTCGCCGCCTTCGTGATGCAAAAACGCTAAGCAGAAATAGTTATGAGGCCATGCTCCGAGAGACCCCGGAGCCGGAATGTTGAGTTCATCACTGGGTGGAACCGAGGGGGAGGAGGAGGAGGAGCCGCCACAGCAAACCCAAATGGATGGGATGCCCCAGGCTAAGGTCAAAGTTAAACAAAGCGCCCCACAAATAATTGATTTAAATACGAATACTCCTTTAATGGTGGGATGATCATTTTTTGTTTTTAGCTCGCTCGCCGACTCGATTCGAGTTCAATTCGCGGGATTTGATTTTGTTATTTATTTGTTTGGATTTTTTTATATATTTTTTATTTAGTTTTTTTTTTTTCTTGTCGTCGTATTTAGTGTATTTTTTTTCTTTTTTGCCCACGCCAAGGAGAAAAGGTCAACTAACGTACAATTTGTGGGTCAGCGTTATTTGATTTGTGCTTGGGCCTCGTTCGCAATGGCGTGGGCCTCGCTTGGCTAATTTAACGCCCACAAGAAGACAAACAAAAAAAGAGCGAAAAACCAAGAAAAAATATACAGTAAATGGGCCCAAACAACAAACAAAACAAACAAAAGTGAATCTGCCTTGATGCACAAAATTGCTTGTAAATAGTCGTCCGTCCGTCTGGGCTGCTTCTTGACTTCTTGAAACGAAACTGAAAACGGCCAGAACGGGCCCCAGATCCTCCTCCACTGCCTCCACCGCCTCCCCGTTTCCATTTCCATTTCCGACCCAGTAATCTTGATGCCCAATTAACCTTAAAAGTGGATTTTCGCATTGTTTCTGCTTCTCTTTGGATACTTTTTTTCTTTAGTTTCTGTTTCTGTTCAATTTTGCGCTTCGTCGTCAACATCAGCAGCACCGGTGTTTCAGTGTTTCGGCGTTTCTTCCATTCAAAAGCTCCACCTACGATCAGAAAACGACGGCAACCAGCTTGAATACTGACAAACTGACACAGAGTCTGTCAGCTACACTTTAAAAAATTTTAAGTACCAAATAAGAAGTTCTTCAAATAAAAAAAGGGCTTACAATTGGTTTTGAAAATGTAGAAATGTGTAATATTTTAACTTGAACCTAATTTTAATTTGGTAATTTTAACAGACTTAAAAATATAAATCTGAAATTTTCAAAATATGCTAAAACTTTCTTAAATATTTATTCAGAATATTAGTTGTGGCATGTTTTTAGATTTTATTGATAAAAACTAGTAAGCAATTTATAGTTAAATAAACAAGAACAATGATATAGCTTAACTCCGTAAAAATATTTTTAAAGATATAGAAATTTATATTTTTTATACGGCATGTCACCTAATTTGAACTTGGGAATTTTAGCAGACTTAATAATATAAATCCAAATTGTTGGAAATCTGCTAAAACTTTCTGAAATATTTATTTCAAATTATGTTTGTTCTTAGATTTTATTGTTTAGAAACTAGTGAGCAATTTGTAATTAAACAAACAAGGACAATGATCTTTGTTATCTCCGTATTTCTACTTGGGAATTTTAAGGTGCATTCTTTGCAAAACACTTTAAATTAAATTTAGATATTCCCCTTAACTTGCTAGCTATAACAAAATACAGATTAAAAATTACATTTTTGATATATTTTCAGTTGTAAAAATATTTTAAAATTTGTTTGATAATTTTTAAAATATTTTTATATTCAAACAAGATAGTGACACTTTTCTCCCAGTGCCACCATTCAGTCAGTTATTTAGGCAGTCTGTCCCTTTTGGTTGATTGCAAAGCCGGGCAGGCCGTGAAGCGTTGGTGATTTACTGCCAACATTGCAACTTGGCATAAGTGTTGCACAGCCATAACCTTTGCAACATGCAGCACTGGAAGCAGCAGCAGCAGCACCGGCAACATGTTGCTGTCTGTCCCTGGGGTTTTTGTTTCTTTCTCAGCTTTCTGGCTCTCAGCTTTTCATGGCTCCTCCGCATTGAATTAAATTGTTTGTTTGCTTTGTTGCAATTGATTGTGGTGCCCCAGCCAACGGTTAATGCCGAAGGTGTAGGTGGCAGCCTGGCCGTCGCTTGTGCATGTCGATTTGCTTTATTTCGCCCCAGCTTCTTTTTTATTTCGGCTCTCGAAGAGCGTTTAAAGAGGTCTCAACGGTCTCAGCGACGAATGAATCATCAAAAAATTTAATGAGATATTATTGTCGAGCATTGAAAACGTTTTACGGAATGACATCATAGGGCTGGGTCGCCGAAGAAGCTGGCTAAGGGTGGAGTCGTGACTCTCTGGAGAGTCCTTGAAGGCACTCATGGATGGAATTTGGTGTAAATTTATTAACCTGACAGTGCTCGCTTTTAGTATATTTTACTTAATATTTATTAATAATATAATTAATAACAATTTCCTTCCCCCATTGCAGTCCTTCTTCGGTCGGTCGTACAACAACCTCTCGTCGATCTCGGACTGCAAGAACAACGGCGAGTGCATCATCAACAAGAAGAACCGCACCGCCTGCAAGGCCTGTCGCCTGAAGAAGTGCCTCATGGTGGGCATGTCCAAGAGTGGCTCCCGCTACGGCCGCCGCTCCAACTGGTTCAAGATCCACTGTCTGCTCCAGGAGCAGCAGCAGCAGGCGGTGGCCGCCATGGCGGCGCACCACAACAGCCAGCAGGCTGGCGGCGGAGGAGCACCCGGTGGCTCCGGAGGAGCCGGCGGTATGCCCAATGGAGTGAAGGCCATGTCGGGTGTCCCACCACCGGCGGCAGCGGCTGCTGCACTTGGAATGCTGGGTCATCCCGGCGGCTATCCGGGTCTATATGCCGCAGCCACAGCCGGAGGGGGAGGAGTGCGTAGCAAGGAGGAACTCATGATGCTGGGCCTGGAGAGCCCGGGAGAGTATGGTGCCCTCAAGCACCCGGTGGTGGCCTCGCCCTCAGTTAGTTCCCCTGATTCCCACAACTCGGACAGCTCCGTGGAGGTGAGTTCGGTGCGGGGTAATCCGCTGCTTCACTTGGGCAGCAAGTCCTCGGCCGGCGGAGGCGATGGCAGTCCGGCGAGCGGAGGAGGAGCGGTGCCGGGAAGGCCCCCACAATTGCGCAAGGATCTGTCGCCGTTCCTACCCCTGCCCTTCCCAGGACTCGGCTCCATGCCGGTGATGCCGCCACCCGCCTTCCTGCCACCCTCGCATCTGCTCTTCCCCGGCTACCATCCCGCCCTGTACTCCCATCACCAGGGCCTGCTGAAGCCCACGCCGGAGCAGCAGCAGGCGGCCGTGGCAGCGGCGGCGGTCCAGCATCTCTTCAACTCCAGCGGTGCGGGTCAACGCTTTGCGCCGGGCACCTCGCCCTTTGGCAACCACCAGCAGCACCAACCACCGCCGCCGCCGCAGCAGCAGCAACAGCACCTCAAGGAGGAGGAGCATCCGGCACCAACGAGGAGTCCCAGTGGCCATGCGAACAACAACCACCTGCTGACCAATGGCGGGGCAGCCGATGAGCTGACCAAGCGCTTCTATCTGGACGCAGTGCTCAAGTCCCAGCGGCACAGTCCGCCGCCGACCACCAAACTACCCCCACACTCAAAGCAGGACTACTCCATATCAGCCCTGGTCACACCCAACTCGGAGAGTGGCCGCGAGAGGGTGAAGAGCCGGCAGAGCAATGGCCAGAACGACGAGGACGACGATGAGGAGGACGAGGCGCGGGCGGAGCAAATCAGAGACGGTGCAGAAGAGGACGAGGAGGACGAGGAAGATCTAGTGGTCTCCATGACGCCGCCACACTCACCAGCTCACCACCAAGAGGCGGAAGCCGCCTCCGAAGTGGACATAAACCCCAGTCCCGGCCAGGATAATCCCATCGACCTGAGTATGAAGACCACGGGCAGCTCGCTGAGCAGCAAAAGCAATAGCCCCGAAATGGATCCAGAGCCTGAGACCTCCAGCGAAGCTGAGAAGCTCCAAGCCGAAGATGAGGCGGAAGATGACAAAGAAGCGGATGACGAGGATGAGGATCTAAAGATCACGCCCGAGGAGGAGCAGCAAAAGGAGGAGCTGCAGGAGAAGGCGCTGCAGGAGGAGGAGGAGGACCAGGAGGTCCTGGGAGAGGACACAGAGAAGCAGGCTCCCCTCCTCAACAATAACAACAGTATCAGTAATAACAACAATAATAACAATAACAGCATCCTGAGCGATACCGAGGCCAGTGAAACGATCAAACGGAAACTGGACCAACTCATCGAGGCCTCCAGTGAAAACGGGAAGCGTCTGCGCCTGGAATCCCCGGCCAACGTCAAGGTGGCCACCTCCAATGCCTTGGACCTGACCACCAAAGTCTAAACACACCACTTTCCGAATGACAGTTATCAGGCACTGAAGATCGATCGAGGCAATAGAAAATTAGCCCCCCGCCAAGACACCACCAAAAAGATAAACAAAAGCTAAACAAAACAAGTAATAATATTATACATACGAGACAATAAACGCATGTGAGTTATATAAATAATGCGAAACATGAAGCGGTC
Source organism: Drosophila bunnanda (assembly GCA_035046265.1). Lineage (NCBI taxonomy): Eukaryota > Metazoa > Arthropoda > Insecta > Diptera > Drosophilidae > Drosophila > Drosophila bunnanda. Next base: position 16,862,081 of record JAWNOB010000075.1, read on the forward strand.
TCGGAGGAGCCTCTCTTTCCGATTAACAAGCGCTAAATACGAGTTCGTGCCGTTTGGGCCGAGATGTTATCACATCGTTTAAAACAACTAACCAAATTGCCAAAATATGCAAAAGTCGAGCGGCCCCCGAAAAAAGAGAGACATTTGCATATGGGGACCGATCGACCAGCCGATCGACCGAAAAGTATAACACAAATGCTGTCCATATCGATAATTTTATTCAGTGAATTATAAACAAATTTTTCGGTCGGCAAGAATACAAAATTCGACAGAAATATGGAAGGAAAAGCTAAACAAATGATAAAAGATAAATGAAACTGTAGCAAAATATGCTAAGAGGGCAGCTAATCTCGTGTATCGCCTGTATGCATAATATCGTAGTGGAATTTGTATAGTCCATAAGATTCGTTTTCTTTCTAAGCTATCAACCATATATACAGTATAATGCTAAACGATTTACTACATTTAGACGATTCCCAAGAGTATTTGTTAGTTTAAAGCACCCGCAATCGTTCTTTATAGATATAGCTCGCCGGTAGACAAATTTTTGTGTGTAATCTTACTCGTTTTGAGGTTTAGTTCGCTCGAGTTATTAGTCACAATTAGCAAATTCTTAAAATGTACGAAAGCATATAAATAATAATACATAATAATATGTAGCATATAGACGCGATTATGTAAAGCAAGGCGCACAAAGTTGTATAGCAAGTAGCATAAATTATTAATATATAAATGTTGCTTAAGTATTTTCCCATTCCGTGTGATGATTTGGTATGCAAATCAAGAAAATTATTATTGCTATCACCACAAATAAATATACAAATAAATATTTAGATGAACTGGAGTTTCTATCATTGATTGGATTGGGCTTGGCTGGGACCAACGAAGATCTACGAGATCGCCGGAGAAAGCTGGTTTCTCAGACTCCTGCGGCGATGGCAATCAATAAAATAGCAAGAAGAAATGGGAAGAAGGCACCGCTTCCACTTCCACGGAATAAATGTGTCGCATAAAATGCTTCTCCGCGTGGCAGCTTAATTAGAAATTATCCCAGCCGGCGGAGCTCTTAACCTCCTTAACCTCCAAAAACCTGCTCGCCCGATTCCCAGGAACTTGGCTCCAACTGCAAACCGATGTGCATACCAGCAGCCAATCAATCCGAAATCTATTTCAATCAATCTTTGCGTAATTGTAAATACTTTCAGCATAGCTTCGCTCCAGTCGGACCCAATGACAGAAAGCCACTGAGACGGACAGACGGACAGACCGCGGGGCAGACGGGCTCCGGCGACGGCAAATGGCGCGAAAATTATAGCAAAATGCTAGACTTTGGGACCTGAATTCGTTTCTATTTATTTCACACTTGAATTGATGCACAGCACCAGATTGACATTTTGCAAATGCTCACGGCACCGGAGGAGGCAATTGCCAATTGGCGAAATCACAGCCAGCCCCGGCTCAGCACAGAAGCTGGGAGCTGTGAGCTGAGCCCTCGGCTCTTCAATGAGGCTGCGCTTCAATCAATCACTGAGCGAAAAATTCGAGATTCAAAATGAGGTAAGAGGAAAGTATAACACAAAAGAAAATATAATCTTTGCATCTAAAATATGTATTAAAATATTTAATATTTAAATTGTTTATATATATTTTAAAGAATTGTCTAAGAACATAGAATAAGTTATGGAAGATGTGATCTGACGAAACGCAGAAAACACCACTAAAACTCAACCCCTCGAGATGCTGCTTATTCCTGCAATATTTATCTCAAAAGGAACAAAAATTCAACACTTTTCTCGCAGTGTAATCCTCAAGGCAGGCTTGGCCGTCGTCTTCGTCGTTGACTTTGTTGTGGATTGTGGATTGACGCTCACAGCTTGACGAGTTGACGGGTTAGAGATCGCTAGCTCCGACTGTGACTTTTGGGCAGAGGGTTTTCCGGGGACTGTGAAAAGGGGGGGCTGAGCTGGAGCTGGAGGAGAGCCGGTGCAAAAGTAAGGTAGTACATCCCAATGCCTCCTCGCATTGTCAGCGGTGAATTGTAGTGCAAATAAATTTCAATTGCGAGACACATTCTCCCACTGACATTGTTTGACACTTCTTCGGCTGCACAATTTGCATGCCGAAGGCGCAAAAGGGCGGCCAAGGGGTGCCCGGCAGATCTTTAAGTTTATTGTTTGATCTTTAAAGATTGGCCAACACCCAGCGGCGAATGTTGCCTCTCCTGCCCTCGATCCCTCCACTCTCTCCTCCCTATTTTATTTTATTTATTTATTTATTTTTTTGTTTTTGCTAACAAGCTCAATACACACGCTCAAGATGACGACGACGGCGATGATGATGATGATGCTGGTGCTGATGCTGATGCTGATGGTGACGGTGATGAGGAAGACGCACCCAGGCTACCAATCTTAGACTTGGAGCTCCATTTACGGGCTATCTGGAACCGGAGCTGGGGTGAGTCCATGCACTGGGGAAAATTGTATTTAAAGTTAAGAGGAAATTGGGGTCCTTAGAGACCTAAAACTTGGATAGTCTCGGTCAGTACAAGTAATCTATGTACGATTCTTTATAGTAAATTATATAATTATAATTATATCATTTTCATCATTCTATAAAATAATTTAAAGGATTATAAGAATACAAAAATAAATTATAGCTGCGTTTTAAACTCCCAGAACTAATTATTTCTTTTTGATAGAGTTCTTTTAGTATATGTGACCTTTGAAATATAGTTTTTAAAAGAAACCTACATAAATAAAACTCTGGAAAATGTGTTAATAAATTCTATAATTATAATAACATTTCTAACACATTATCCTTATATATTTTAAAGTATTTGAATACTTTATCTTGCAAGTTTATCTAGTAATTTTATTTTAAAATGTTATACTTCTATTAACATTTTTAACACATTTTCCTTATATATTTTGAATTATTTTAATCCTTTATCTTGCAGTTTATCTTGCAATTTTATTTAAAAACTCCATATTTTTATTAACATTTTTAACACATTTTCCTCATATATTTTGAAGTATTTGCATACTTTATCTTGCAGTGTCTGTCTGCTCCAAATGCATTAAGTGTTTTGGCGCTTTTATTTGCTACCCACTCGCCGGGGAGTCGCAGGCGGAACGCCAAGACGACTCGATAGCTACACCCTAATCTCGTGTGGACCACTTTCCGCACCTACAACACCGGGGCACATCGCATCGCGCGCTGCCACAGATAGAGGCGACACCAACGCGCGCGATAAATGTCTCCGCTCCGCTGGAACTCCCAGATGGATATATGTATATAATCGCACTCGCAGTTGGATCGGTGGAAGGAAGCTGGAGAAGCTGCTGGCCGGGCCTCTCGATACTTAACACCTAGGCAGGAAGGCAGATACACCGACCGACAGACAGACAGACAGATGGAGACTAAACGCTCCAACTGGATTCGGGGCATGGCCGATAGCCGGCGATGAGGCGTTGAAAAGCCAGACCAAAGATCTCTCAGATCTCGGGGCCCACTTTGGATGCAATTGCCGCAATCTGCGAGTAACAAGCATAACACGCCCACTGTGCCGGCGACTGGCCCGGGGGTCCAAATTGGGCCTAACAGTTGCACAAATGGAACGGAAATTGTTAGTCAGTCGGGCAAACAGAGTTATCAAACTGCGACTCGATTCGATTTAAACGATTTCAACGATTTATGTATGCAAACTTCACGTTTGCCTTGGGTATTTGTTATTTTGGGATAATTAATAATATTTATTGTAGTATTTATAAAGGGTTTTCATTTGGTTTAGTCTAGGAAGGTGTGACAAATGGTATTCATAGATCTATAGGTATTTTCTCCTTTTATCCTTAGTAACCATGGTTTTTAAATTTATTTAAATTATTTTGCAATTAAATTCTAACTTCAACTCAAATGTATATCCTTTATTAAACTATACCCTTCAAGCAATTAACCTCTTTCAAATACACTTCCTCACAATCCCAATCAAAAGCCATCGAGTAGCTCCCCTTGAGATTTACATTCTGAACTGCGATCCCAGTGATATCTACCAACCGATTATGGAACAGGAGTACAATTCGATGATTTCCCAGGCTGTTAAAAAAATAATAAAAATAAAATAAAAAAAACCAAGACGGACAAAAGCCGCAGCCTAAACGCCGCTAAGTGCTTGGGGTTTTGTATGGGTTTTGTGGTTTGGTGGGTGCCACGAATCGGGATAGAGTGTATCGCTGCTTTTGGGGCTCAAGAGGGTTCGGGAGCCACAGGAGGGGGATGGGACACCCCGGACACCCGGCATGACTTTGCTCAATGTGGAACTTGTGCGCATACCGCATTAACTACTCCATAAAAGGTGTAAAGAAATCACTTAAGTACTTGGATGTCACTCCTTTGTCAAACTAAATCATAGTAGGGAACGGAACCCATCGTGAAACCATCTTTCTTCTATATGCACGCAGAAAAATAAAGGGGTTTATACCAATATATCATCTCAAAATAAAGTTAGCGTCAGAGTAATACAAGTTTTCAGAGACTTGATATTAAACTTATCCGAATAATAATAATATATATATCAAATCATTCTTAAATCATTTCTTCCATCGAAATAAATTGTTAATAAAATACAACATATTTTTTTCAAGTGTCATATTCATAAGGAAAATATAGGCGTAGCTTTCGGTTGTAAAGAATAAAACGGGGGAGTTTTATTGACAGCCGCAATTACCACATAATCATGCAACAAATATGATGGTTGCTGGCTGGATTGAAGAAGGGGCTTCCCCTTCCCCTGGATTTGCTGCTCCTGCTGCCGTGGCTGTTGCTGTTATTATTGTTACTGATGACGTAGAGACGACGTCTGAAAGGCAACAGGCTGGCAGGCAGCTCAACTCAACTGGCCCCAGCACCAGCCTCAGTCCCAGCCCCAGCTCAGCGGACCTGGCAACGTGCTGATCCATTACGGCAGCTATCCCCAGCCACCCCCGACACCTTGCCACCTTGCCACATTGCATCGAAGAGCGACAATCACAGGTACCAGGTACATTTTGTCTAGACTTATTGAGTGATCGTGGCAGGAGCCAAGGCAGGCACACACAGCAACACCACCAACTAGAAGGCGCAGCCGTTTTTTTAATGGGGTGGCAATCACTTTGAACGACGACGAAGAGTTGAGCGTTAAGTTCTACACTGAAAGAAAATAGTATAGTAATTATTAAAGAGAAAAATTCTAATTTTCAAAGAATGAAATCATCTCAGAGAATGAAATGAAAACTGTAGACATAAGTACGTATGTTTATTTAATATAGCAAAAGGCATTAAGTGAATTTTCTATAATAACTATCCTCTCTCCACTTGGTTAAAGCTCCTTTTCATACAAATCCACTCTCATTATACACAAAAATTAATAAGATGTATGGCACAAGGATTTTCTTGCAGTGCTGCAGTGCCATCGCAGAAGAGGGATCTGAGGCAGGCCTCACAAATTATGGTCAAGAGGCGAACGATGCCGAAGAAAGCCCCTTGCATCGTGGCAGAGGCTCGTTTTGTGCTCTGAACTGGGTTGGCAGATACTTAAGAAATATGTTATTAAATAATAATGGAGTGCGTGGTTAATAGATACAACGTCAGCACACTGCAGTCGCTCTACCAGATGCTGCTGATGCTGCAGCGTGAAAGAAGTGTGCGAGCCGGGCTTCGTTTGGGGGCCTCATCGACAATCATTGTTAACAATCAATTAAGGAAATAAGTTGTTTATAAAATGTGGCTATTACTCGCCGATCGCCTGGCTACCATAAATACTAGTAAACTATGGGTTTCCCCAGCCTCCGAAATGCCTCCCCCTCCAACGAGCTCTAAAATTATGACACTGGGCCACAATCGAACTAATTTCGACGGTGAAAGTTGGAATTTTTATTTAAGATAAAAAGAATTTTAAACAAGAAAATCATTACATGGAAACAATCCCCGAAAGACTTAACAAATTCAATTAGAGTAAGCCTCCAGAAATAAAATATTTAATTATTCCTTAACTAGTTACTCTGCTAAACACTTCCTCTAACACATTATAAATCTCATAATAAACCAATTTTAATAGAGCAAGAGTAATATCCTCTTTAGAAATCGACCAATTTATCAGTTCACTTCCCCAATGACCACTGTAAATGGATGCTTGTTGTTGTTTATTTTTTAGAGAAGAAACAATCACTGTGGTGCTGCTGGCGAAAATGTTTTAATTAATGTGGCAGACAGTTAATGAAACTGTTATAGTTATACATGCATATGTGAGTATGACTATACATTATTACCATATACGTAGCACTCGGCAGTCCACATCGGGGAGTTTATTAACCCGACTAAAACAGAAAACGACAATCGACGGATCGACTGACCAAAAAAGGGCTTTTATATTGCCAGCGAGCGCAGAGCGAAGATCATTAATCAAAACACCCCAGCAGGCGGTTCGAACTTTGGTAGCAGCCGGGGACCAAAAAAAAAAAAGACTACCGAACTGTACTACTTGACCACACAGAGGAAAACATAAGGAAAAGGCTCTGAATATAGGTTTTACTTTTGATATAATCCCATATTTATAAGGGTCACAAGTTGAAAGGATTTTTGGAAGAACTGAAAGCTATAAATGCGTTACGTTTGTTGGTTTTATGACTGTTAATGAAGTATTTAAATGGTACATTTAAACTTTTACGAAAGTTAACTGAAGGGATTATTAAACTAAAATTTATCAAATTAATGTATATTTTTTTAAGGATTTAATTACTCTATTGTAATGTATTTACTTATTTATTTTAAGTAAATAAATAATATACAAAGAAGGTTCTCACTCCGTAAGGAAAGAAAAAGAATGAAAGCAAAACTATTAAAGTTTTATATTAAATTAATTAGTACCTTATTGTATTTTTAAAATAAACTGCATGCATTTCCTGTTCCGACCTATTTCTTGTTTTGATTATATAAACTTTAAGTTGATCACACAATTAAAACCAAAAATGTCTTAAGCTTTTCCTAAATTAACTTAGTATATTTTCCTATTTTTTTTTATTATTTGGCATAATTTAATTAAGAATAATTTACAAATATTATGTAGGAATAATTTTCAAAAATATATTCCTCTAAAGCCCCTTTTTGTCTTGTATATGTATTGTCACAAGTGGTATTGCCTGCACTTACCACAGATAAAATCCTGAAACCATATTTTTAATTCTAAATAAAATATACTTGTAATATATATTTTGGTACAAAATATTCCTAGTATTCACATATACTGTGTATGTTTTTTTCTGTCTGTGGCAGTCTAAAAGCGAGCCACAAAAGTAGGCCCCATATGATTAGTGGCGGTGGCTACTTTAATGAGCGTTAACTGCCTGGCCTCAAAGTTCATTAGGTGCAGTCGGCTTATGATTGATGCCCCCAAACAAATGGCGGAAAATTCTGGTGCCAAAATCAGAATCGAAATCCGTCCGTCAGTCCGAGATGCTTAAATTGAAACATAAATCAAAATTCCTTCGCTTTTCGCTTTTATCCACCAATTTTCGTAGAGAGTTCTCTTTCGATTTTTGGTTTTGTTTTATTTTATTTTTTTCTGTTTTATTTTAATCAATGCGGAAACCCAATCAGTCAGTTGCCATCTCCAAATCTGTGGCCAAAAATCGCACAGTTTCGGACTTGGATCCGCTGTTAGCGTTCAACGCATGTGGCGTTAATTTTGATTAATGGCCGAAATTGCTGGCTGACCATTTTCGAATTTTAATTGTTTTCAAATCGGCGGGCGAGTCCGCGCGTCTCGTTCTACAAATAATTATAAGCAGTTTTTAATGATCGTCCGGACAAGAAAACAAAGCCAAACAAAGGCTCCTAGCAGCAGCCGCAGCACTAATTGTTACAGATCCGGCGAAGAGGCGCGCAACTTGCTACCAGTTCTGACCCGCGGCTCTTATTTTTATTTAGCTTCTTGTACGCTCCAAAAAAGAATAATATTTCTTCCTCCATAATGTTTCTTTTTTTATTTTTTGGGTGCCATAAAAGCAAGTGCCGCCAAATGGCCAAAGGGGGTTGGACAGCCGGACAAAGGCCATTCTGGAGGGCAGCACGTGCTCAATCCGGCCGACAAAAGGCCGATGCTAAAGCAATTAGCGGGAGAGAAGAATTGAGCTTTGGCAGAAGAAAGATCTGCTTTGGCAGTCCCAGTTAAATATAGATTTGAAAAGGTTTATCAAGTGGAGCGATAATTGAGATCATCACTTGGAAAATAATAGATCCTTAGTGAGATATTGAAATAGATTGCAAATAACTATGATAAATATAGGACAATATGCTCTAAAAAGTCTTAAGTTTTTGTATAAAAATGAGCAGACCAAAGATAATGAATTGTCATTTCATTATAAATCGTTTTTGTGCCTTCTTGTTGTTTTAAATCAAATTAAACACATAAAAAATTCAACAAAAATAATCAATTCCATAGCTGTACCTCCCAAAATTTCCATTCTTTTCCCCTTTCAAGTAATAACAAATCAATCTTCGAAGAATTTGCACTTATGGCATACCTGAAATAACTGTAAACCGAGTCAAACTCCTCTTCGAATCCATCAAAACTCGTTGATTGTTCTTAATTGCCCTGAAATTGCATGACCACCTACTAATCTTGTCCGTTCCGAGGGAATCTCTCGCTGGGGATCCGGATCCCTTTAACCTTTCCGCATCGAAAACTTCCAGAGACGACGATGGCTTTTGTCTTTCGCTGATGATGTTGCAGAGTCTGTTCCTGATGCTGCTGCGGCTGCGGCTGCTGCAAATTCCATAAATCTGTCAAGCGGGGAGCGTCGCACATCTTGCACTTGTTCTTCTCTGTTTTCGCGAAAATCTTGACATGTGAAATACGCAGATTTGCCTGGTTTTATGGGCCGCTGTTTGGGCGCGGAGGACCACAGCGGCAGTGAGTTGCAACTGGGATGTGCAGCATGCTGCAGGTTGCCTCCCGGTTGCAAGTTGGGATGCTGCATACGGCATGGCATGCATTCCGTGCATTCGCCCAGTGCCATAAACTTTGGCTAAAAGCGCACCAAAAGCGGCGGCGGCAGCAGTCAAAGTACAAAGCGGGCCGCTCCACACACACACACACACAGAGAGAGAGGGTTAGGTGAGGGGGGGTAAGGTGCAAGGGGAGCTGGAGGTCGGCAGATGGGGAAGCATCCATGATGACCCGGGCACTTGAACTGGCTCTAGAAGCTCATACACCGAATGCTAGCTAGGATGGATTGATGGATTGCGACTGTAGCTATTGCTGTTAGTTACACTGAACCAAATAATGGGGGAACATAGGTAATATTTCAGATTTTAAAAGACATTTATATATATTACATTATAAGTTATGTATATATATATTTTAAATTTTAATGAAAAGATTGATTATACAAATAATATGCTTCTAACTCAGACTGATTAATTTATGGGAACTTGTTGTAAACTTGTTAATTAAGTAGAGGAAAATATATTAAGAAAATCGTTAATTTGAATTAATAAACTTTCATGTAAATAAAAATTTAAATACAATAGTTTTTGTTTATATTTAAATATATAAAATCAGTCTTTAAGCTTTGTTGCCTGAATTAAAGGTAGTTGAACTTTCTTCAAGTGCATGGTTACTATCGCTGCTGTTCGGTGCAAATGAAGACCTGCTCGGCCGGCCACTTGCCACAAAACTGAAGACTGAGAGAAAAAAAAAACCGAAAAAAAGAAGCATCGAAAAGCTAATTTAAAGCAATTTAGTTTGAAACGCGCACACATTTCCATGCCGCGCCGCAGACGAAAAGCATCTGCACGAAATGAGGTTGAATGCAACAGCAGCAGCAGCGGCAGCAGCAACATCACAAGCAACAGCAGACACCAAACAACAGCAACAGCACCGAGAGCTGCGGCAGTAACAACTTTTGAATGCAACGGTCAGACACTTATTTATTGTTTCCAATGGTAGCTGCCGCCTGCGATGGCCCTGAGTTGATAGTCCGAAGGCATTGACACAAACCCGAAAAGTACGAGCTGCTTACCTGAGCTACCTTCTCTCGGCACCTTCTTTTTTTCCCATTTTGCAATTATTAGATTAGAAAATCCGTTAGTGCAGGCATTTTTTATGATTTTTGGTTGCTACCCTACCAAAGTTAATGGCCAAAATGAGTTGAAGTTCCTCGAGGATCAAATAAAGATGAGGAAATTTCAGTTCAACTCAAATGAATATGAGAAATGGTCGAAAATGGTAATTGGAAAAATGGGAGAAAGGACTCGAAGAGCCATAAAAAAGATGATTTAAAAATTAGTTAGCCACCCACGTATCCATAAACCGCTTTAAATCAGCTCCCGATGGTTGTCTCTAGCCCATGGCCACAGGTCGTATACTTAACCTGGTAAGCCGCGCGTTAAGTATACGACCTGTGGCAATGGACTCTTTCAAACTGTTATCATTATTGCAGCTTGTAAAAAACGTTAAAAGGAACTAATCTAAAAGAATCCACCTGGAAAAGATGTTTACTGCTTTTTTTTTAGAGACAAGCGAAAATAGCGAATGCTGCTTTTAGTGTTATTGGAAGTGAATTTAAAAAATCTGCTGAAAATGAGAAAATAGAGTTTAAACGAAAGGAGACCCTAAAATATAAATGGCTTTATCCTTACGTATACATTTAAATTCCCAGAATAGGAAAGATCATTTAAAGTTTGAATGGTACCTTATAAAAATTTAATATAATTAAATATTTTTAATTCTGTAAAGTACACGCAACGTTTCTTATTTAGTTTCCCTTGGACTTTTATTATTATTTTTTAATTATTGAACATTTATAATTACAATATAGTAAATAGTTACAGTATTACAGTGTAGTCTAAAGTATTTTTGTTTTCAATTTGGGAATAAAGTGTAATTAAAGTCGTTCTAAATAAATTAAGGCTTTGACGAACCCCGAAAGGGTAACACTTATATTGGGCCACTTAAAGTCAAACTCCGAAATCCCATTAAATCTAATTCTTTGCTTTTTTCGCATTTTCACTATTCTTTTATTTTGGCAAAAAAAAAAAAAACCAATCTAATTGCTTGGCATTTTCTTCGTTTTTCATCGTCGTTTTGTGACTGCTACTGGCTACTGGAGGGCTAATGAACCAATTACTAGTGGAGGCCATAAAAAATAGTAACGGCCTCAGAACTCTGAATTGAAAAGCGGGCGAGCGCAGTTAAAGTGCCTTGGATTTGGCTTAGACTAGAATTCCCACCGTCACCCAGGCTAACTAACTATATGCATAGCGCGGGATCCGATCCAAGCCGAGATCATGGCTGACCTCAAAGCCGGCCTAAAACGAAACGAAACCGAAAAGCGAAAAGCGGCTGAGACCTCAACTAGACCGACATTAAACAGCCGAAAAAGAGCCGCCAGGCAAAAGGCATCAGAGAAGCATCGGAAAAGCGACCCACACCGCCAACGATTCGCCAACGATCGCCCCAAGATCGATCCCAAAGTGCACGATGGAAAAGCTCGCTCAATGCAAGGAAAATATCGAAAATGCAGCCAGCCAGCCAGGCACTGAAGATATTGCGACTGTCATAAAACAATATTATTGGCATTATTACATTTAAGTGTTGACAGCATAATAAAATAATTGTCGACAGACAATTTACAACTAGGCAAGAAACAAAAAAACAAAAAAAGCACACGGAGATATCGTTTGCCGACTGGCTGGATGCCAGGCTGTTGGATATCATGTCGATTCCCATGTAAAACACTTTTAAAAATCACACTCACAACTCAGGCCGAATGCAAAGTGCAACAAGTCATCAAAGGCAGCCCAGGCACGGCTGGAAAATGGAAAGATTTTTCATAACCGCCGAGAGATCAAAAGAATTGTGCGGCGCTTAACGCAGAGACGAGAGAAGAGCTCTGGAGCTCTGTTTGTTGGAGCTATGTTTTTTTTATACGGATCGGCTTGCAGCTTGGAGTTCCCTCAACGACGACGCTCATTCATATAATTCACCCTCATTTCATAATAAATTGCTCTCAATTGATCACGACAATCGACAGCGATGAAAAGTCATGCCAAAGTTGACTCTGCGAGCGAGGAAACCGAAACGAACTCGAAAAAGGAAACATACGATACGAAATCCAATCGCAATGTTAAGCCAAAGTAAAGCAATGCCGGCTAAACTTAAATTGGCAAAAAGGTGCGACGATACACTGCGAAAAATTAGTCTCTTTAGAATCCTAAGAGTACCTGTAATTATGCAATGTAGAAAAAAGATTAAACGAATTCATTATGTTTTAAATGTAAAATAAAATTGATTACTTATTAGGCAATCACATGAATTAGTAACTATTTTTCAGTCTTTGTAATAATGTTGACTTATCTGAGAACAAATCTATATATATATAATATATATAAATAATATAAATAATATTTCCTTAAAGTTCTAAGAGATATTCATAAAATTTATCTGAGAATTGCTGTAGTATTGTTATTTTACCTTGATAATAATGGTACAAAAATACTCTTAGATAAATACAAAGCTATTTTATCATAGAAAATGCCTTCGAAATTATTTTTTTGTATTAAAACAAGTACTTGTTAAAACTTCTCCCAGTGCACCCATTGCAGGCATTCATCTCCTCTGATAGTTGGCGGCGTTAAGTTGTAGGTGCAGACTGGACAGAATCACCCACAGAGCCACCAGCATCCAGCATCCAGCATCCCAAGCTCCACCCGTCGTCGTCTCCAGAGCCAAGCAAATAAGTCATATGCCAAAAGAGCTAAAGGTTTCTGCCCGGCTCGATAGGAAATTGCTCTAATATTTTGCCTTTTGTCTGATTGGAAATATCGCAGCACTTTTGTTTGGTTTTTTTTTTTTGTGCCCGCAGGCGGAGGAAATCTTTTGCCGCTGACTGTGTGGATTGATGATGAATTATGTAGAGCACGAAGAGCGAAGTGCATTGCTGATGATGATGCCTCCTGTGCCTCCTGATGGCGGGAATCGATCCCAGAGCCAAACCGAACTGAACTGCAATGAGGTGAGCTGTTGAGCTCGGTGTGGGAGTTGGTCTGATTTGCAGATTGCTCACGAACTCAAGGAATTTTAATGAAAGAAAAACAAATACAAAAATAATAAGTGCGGAAAAGTATTTTTCAAAAGACTTAACAAGGCGTCAAAATAAATATTTAACGTTTAGAAATCTACTAAAAAGTATATTACTATAGAGCTTATAAAATCTGGAATCTCTTTCCTTATTTGCTTATTAATTTGTAATATTACTTATTACTCCCGTATTAATCACACCTTCTTCTATAATTATCGTCACAGCTAGTAGTTCTTAAAAACATGTTTTTCATGTCCGAAACGTATAATTTCTGTTGCCTTAAACACCTCAACTTTGTGCCGTTTCTATGACAAACTAGTTACATTCAAGTCAGTTAAGTTCTGTCTATAAAATCTGTTTTCCCCACACTTTTCTAATATCAACTAATCATCTTAAATACTAACTTTTTTATGAGATTTTTTATAACACCCGTTCGCTAGAACAGACTAATCAATATATGCAAGTCGCTTCCAAACAAAATCACAGCTTTTGAGCGATAATGAAACCATAAATCTCTAATTTAAGCCGAGCCAAATGGAATTCCTTGGAAAAAGTTGTGTAAGCAATTTGGCCGACATTCTTTCGAGCAACAGGTGAGCGGGTCCAGGTGAGTCACTCTTACCAGACTTTGCATAGTCAAATCAAGAGACAAAACCAAAACAGGTGAGGACAGAGGGCCGGGCAATGATTTCTAGAAGAAACTGACCCGTTACAAGTTTACAAGTCTGTGGGGTTTGGTTATTAGTAAGGTTTTAAGCGCGGGACTCTGCACTCGAAATAAATGTTTAGTTTTTAGTAGAAAAATCGGTGGTCATTAAGTTCAAAACTAAAGAAATTGAGTGTCTAAATAGCCCGCAATGTAATATAAATAAGAACATATTGAAACAAATTAAGTAAACTTGATAAAACCTTTTATTATTTTTTTAAAAGAGTATTGAAAATATTTAGAAATGTAAATATATTAATTCTATAACAAGACCTACGATCTCTAATGTTATAAATTTTTTTCTCAGTACCTAAACCCATATGGTTGCATCTCCAGACGCATCTAGAAATCGCTGCAAGAATAGAAGATGCCACGATGAACCCGAACCCACATGCACTTTGCGGTAAACGAAGCCGTCGTCTGCGGCACCAAATTGTGTTATCAAAAGCCTGGGAATTCGCCCTGCATGCCCACCAACCGACCAAGCGACCAAGCGACCAACTGGCCAACTCGCCAAGTTACCATCTTTAAGCCAAGCCACCGAAACCCCGAGCCAAACCCCCATACGGGCCTGGAAAATTGTGCAAATTTTTCGTACAGGTAGTAGCAGAAAAACAAAAAAAAAAAAAACTCGTTAGAGTTGGAGGCTGCGTGTGAGAGTCGGAAAATCCAGGTTCAAGAGGAAGATGCAGCTGAGGCTGCAGTCGAAACCGAAGCAGTTCACTTGAACAAAATTAGGGAACTCAAGAATTAAAGGGTTTCTAAAGATTTACATACAAGAAACGAACTGTAATACGAGCTTAAAAAATGTTATGTGGACTAGATCTTTTAAAAATTAAATAACATTATAAAGAACAAGCAAATCAAAGGCTATTTTTAATTATTTATATATACAGTATTATATAATTTGTAAAATATATTTGAAAAGACTTGAAAACTCCCCAATTTAGGTAGCATTATTTTTCCAAGTGAACCCAGCTAACCCGAACTGAACCGAACCGGTGTCCACTGGCCAGCAACATTGCATTATTTCACCAAATCATTTCATGCCACATTAATCCACTTTACCACCGCCATCATCATCATCATCATCATCATTGCCGCCACCACCGTCGCATTGCCACCAAAGGCACCATCGCTATAACCATCCGGCCAAATCTTGGGAACTTTCCTGGCCGGCAAAGGCGATCATGATGACGACGACGACGTGTGCCTAGAGGGTGTCAATTGTTGCATATGCTGCAGAAACATTCGCAATTTGGGGTTGCCATGTGCTTGGGAGTTGCATTCGCCGCCGAAGTCCCAGTCGAAGTTGGAATGGAGCTCAATTTAGTATTAGCGTGACTTTTGGGTTAGTTTTTCTATTCGTCATGCAAGGCATCGCTTATTGGCCGGCATTTTCCGAGCCTGGTATGGCCGTTACCAGACACCGGGCCAAATGGCCCCCGACTCTTAAATGTTTTATTGCATCAAGTGATCTTCTCTATAAATCCAAATGAGGAAAAGCGTAGCAACATCTATTTTTTGTTTTGATTATTTTTGGAAAGGAACACTAAATATTTATGCGTACACACGGTAGTAAAAGAATTCAGGTATTTACAATGGAAATGTGAAAGACTTTTAATGAGATCTTCAGATAATGAGTAAAAGTTGGTTTTATGAATCGTTATATTAATCGTTACAATAAAATTGCAAACCAATCATTTTGTAATAATATTTTAATAATAAATATTTCCAAATACAATAAAACGCAGTAGAAAGTATAAATACCAGAACAAAAAAAGAAGATGATTCGGCATGCCGAAGTTTGTACACCCTTGCAATTTGTAATTGAATTAAATGATCGAATCGGAAAGCGATCAAAATTAAGCGTAAAATATTCACATTCGTTGATTTTATATTTAATGACATTTTTATATGAAATTTTTTTTTGACAAATCAAAATCATAACTAAGCAAAAATAAAATCCAGTAATTTTAATTTGAATAGCTTTCCTATATTAGTTTTTATTAGGTTAATAAATCTGCTAACTTTATTTTAAATTTACAAATAAATATAAATTTTTCAAATTTTTAATGATGTACAAAATTAAAAAAAAAAAAAATTGTTAAATTTCATTTCATTTCTCGGACATGGCTAGATTCTGCTGTTAATTCTAATAAATAATATATATGATTTATAGGGTTGAAAATAATTCCTTCATGTCATTTCAAGATTTTGACTAAAATTTTGATATTATTATTATTATTATATATTATCATATTTTTATAATTATAATATAAAAATATAATATTCACACCCCACAAGGATATAATAAGTAGGAGTAGTAGTAGTCGATAATAATATAAGTCAGGATTCATTATGTTTTGCTACCTTTTCCCTTATGTACAAATTGCCCATAAAAGAAAAGGTAAACAAAGGCTGCGTTACACCTGTCCCACTGTAAAACTTAAAACCTACAAAGAGTGGATCATATTCGTAAAATGGCTTTCCCGCTCTTAAGTTCTGCTTTACATGTTGATAAGAAACAGATATTCATAGACCAGAGAGGGGGAGAGGGAAATTGGCTTAAAATGGCTCTCCCGCTCTTAAGTTCCCTGTACATGCTGATAAGAAACAGATATTAAGTGCCCGGAGAGGGGGAGAGGGGAATTGGTTTAAAATGGCTCTCCCGCTCTTACGTTTCTCTTAACATCGTTACATGCTGATAAGAAACAGATATTCAGTGACCAGAGTGGTGGAGAGGGGGAGAGGGGAATTGGCTTGCAAAGGCATGTAAAGACACACATGTAAAGACAGAGATAAGAGTAAAGAAAAAGCTTTTTTTTTGCACTCACCCATTTACATTAGTTTTTGCTGCCGATCGATTCCAAAGGTGAATGAATTGAAAGTAAAGCGCACTGTAAAACATTGTCTTTGCGCTAACTAGTCCAAAATTACGCGCTTATCTAGGTTATGTAGAACAAACACGCGGTAGGGGTCTGGCCAAGCCTCCGTTGTGGGGCTAACTAACACTTTTCGCTTTAGCCTTGATTCAATACTCTTTCATTTTGCACTTTCACATATAAAAAAAAAAGAAAAAATAACCCTAGAAAAAAGAAAATTATTAATTTTGGCACTGTAAAAAACAAAACAAAAAAACGAAACACAACAGAGGATGTTCTTGGCCTTGCCCTTATTTAACGATTACTTTTCACTTCACTATTACTTTTCACTTTACTTATACTTATACTTATCACTACACTTTGATTTAATTAATACGTTTGGCACCTGTCTTTGCTATTGCGTCGTAAGCTTATCAGTTGTGCGTGGAGACGTCTGCTCTTGGGAGGCACTGATAAGCAATGGTCAGCGGGAGAAGCTGCGGGAGAGTTCGCCGGCGATGCTTTAGCTTGTGGGCGAGAGAGGTAATGCATAGATTATGTCGCCGATATTAGATGGTCACCTTGAAAAAGCTTTCAGTTTCGATCCAAACCTGGAATAACCTAATTATGATAGTTGGTCATACGAAAAAATAAATATGTAGTAAATATCAAGGTATATTAAGAAAACATCGAAATTATAATTATATTAATAATAACAATACAATATAAGTTAATCAATAATATTCCTACCTATATATTGCTCTCCCATGTTAAAGTAAAAGCCTTTATTGATCATCGAAGTGAACTTGACCCTTATGTTGGCCTGAAAAAAAAATACCAAGGCAATTTTTAAGCTTCTGCCAAAACAGTTTTAATTAGTTCTTAATTTAGATGTAATGTATATGTGTTTCTAAACGAAACTTATTACTAAAAGTTTTGCCTTCGTGTAAAATTAGAATAAAATCAAAACAAACAATCTTTGCCTATAATTTTATCTCCTTTTAAATAATATATTTACTAGTAAATGTTAGAAAGTCGAAATAAAAACAAATTAGAGCACTGCCACTTGCCCAAATGCCTGGCAATCCCATCAATTACCATCAATCCGGAATAAGATCATCATTCACCTGCGATCTCTGGACAACAACAGCAACAAAAAAAAATAAAATAAAACCATTTCTCAAATGATAAACGAGCCATCGAGCAATCAATGTGGCCGACAGGCCAACTGATCGATCCTTTAAGATCGATCCACGGCAACGATGATCATTGCAGCGATGATGATGATGATGTATATAGAACAACGGGCGAACGGCATTAACGTCTGATCGATCGCGTAAAAGGTTTTATTAAGTCATAGCCGCCATCCGTATGCCTGTTTCCTATATTTTTCAGTGGTGCCACGGTGCCCATCTGTTGATCATATGTAATTTATTTGTCATATCACGTGTTAAACATTTAACAACTCATGGGCTAGGCCAGGTCCTCCGTACCGTCCCATCCCGTCTCCCGGTAATCCCCTCCAGGCAAGTGCACGAGACCCAGTCAAAGTCGGTGCAGAAATCGAATAAAAAAAATATAAAATAAGCCGGGAAAATCAAGAACCAGCCAGTGGGGAGGGGGGAGGGGAGGCGAAGCAAGGGGGCTTTTAGCCAAGAGATCAATCTTGTGGCTGCAGAAAGAAAACCCAGGCAATAAGTCAAAACAATGGCCTGTCGCCAATGTCGTTGTCTAAAGAGCTGCATTCGTACACTTGGCAAAAAAAGAAATGGAGCAGGAAAACCAAGGAAAATTTGTATAATTAAGAAGGGAAATATGTGGCAATTTTCCCTAGTATATTTTGATAAATATCAGAAGCATTTAAGTGAAAATTGATTGGACTTTTAGTAGAGTTTATTGATTTTATAGGTATTGTTTCTCCCAGTATTAGCTCAGGTAAGTTGCCCGTTCATCGGCTGCTCACAGTCCCCCTTTGGCAGTCAGTCAGTCAACCCCTCAAAGATTAGCCTTGACTCCAACTCCAACTCCGTCTCCAACTCCAACTCCGTCTCCGACTCCGACTTGGAGCCATGCTAAACGAGCTGAATGAGTCGGGAATGAGACAGTAATGGGCTTCTTTAGCCGAGATACTAGACACCGCTAAAGGGGGGCGTGGGTGGCTTGGCATAGGACTCGGATTCGGACTCGGATTCGGATTCGGATGCGGATTGTCGTGGTAAATGTGGCAACAGCAGACGACACTGATTGTGAGTCCTCAAAGCCAAGAGCTTCGGGGAGATGGACTGGCCGATAGGCGGACCATCGTCTGGCTGACTGGAGAGAATGTGTGCGCGTCTGGAAAGTGAGACAGGAGGTCAGGTTGCTCTGCTTAAATTGGCCAGGTGAATGGATTGGAAAGAACAGTTAGTCCTTCTAGGGTCATAGTGGCAGCCAATCCACTGGCATCACTATTAATTATGAGGCCTTTGATTAATCGTGAGATAGGCCAAGATGAAGGGATGAATTCTGAGATTAAGTGGTAACAAAAAAGTAAGTGATAAAATATTATTTTCTTTAAAGGTTATATATAATAAACCTTTAATATTTGTTGTATTCATATTTATAGTTAGTAAAATTGTTCATAATTCAATATAATTTATATAAACAAAAAGGGTATACAAGGTAAAATTTTAGAACAAATTTAAAGGCTTCAAGTTGGATGTAAATAAAATGTGATAAATAATTCATACTTTAAAATAATCCCATACTTATTTCTCGAAGATTATTACACTATATTAAAAATGTTCCCACTCTTATTAAAAACTCGCTATACACTATCAATCCTGGCATCTGCGAAACCATCCTTGGCCAGACTAATCCTATTCACCTGGCGATGGAAGTCACATTTCACCCGAACGCTTTCTACAAAAATGGAAAAACTCACTCGTAAGCTGTGATTAGAAGGAAAATCAATTTAAATAGCGCCACATGTGAGGCGAGGCGACTCCAGGAGTCGCACAAAGTCGAAGTTTACACAATGCCGGCGATTGGCGATTGGCGATCGGGGCCATCGCCATCGGATGACAGGCAGGCACCACCAGGCGCGCTAAGATGCAATTACACATGGCGAGGAGGGGCAGGATACGGACTCCAACGCGGACGCAGATCCAGTACATGTCCAGTGCACCGCTCCTGCTCGGCTTTGGTCATTCACACGTCTTGTTAGCGCGTCTTAATAAATTGCACGCAATCAACCTGCGCGCTTAGCTCCATTTGAGCGGGTCTGAGCGACCAGATCTTGGCCAGACTTGGTCTCGGGTTCGGATCTGGGAGCTCACAGCATGTGGCTGGTCAGCGGGCACCTTTTACTCGGACTCTCGGACGGGGAAACGAAACCGATCGGATGGTAAGTAATTGATTGCGCTTCAATTGCAATTACCCCAATGCGGCGTTGAGGAAGAGACGTGGAGGGGGTGCTTCAGCAAGAAAAAATAATAATAATAACAACAAAAGTACGAGTAAACTTGTATAATTGTGGCGTAATAATGCGATTTTCGAGCCAAGACTTTAAGGCGACACCATTAGTCTGCTTGAGGACACTCGAAAAATTATTGGGCCCGGTTTAAGGTGATTTTAATATATATTCTATTGGCTGATTGGTACAATTTTAAAAACTTAGTTGTCAAAGAAACTTATAAAAGAAATATGAAATATACTTCCTGTAAATTATAGTTGTATTTAAATATAATATTTAATCGTGCGAAAAAGAATGTAAGTATTTTTAAGCCATTCTTCTAGTCAAAGTCTGTTGCTTTAGCTCTTTTCCATTGATATATATACTTCAAGCTCTTAAAAATATAAGAAAATAGTTTTGAAAGCTTTGATAACTTCAAGTTGTATTTAAATACAACAAATATTTACCTAGAATTATTAGATTTATTTTATAATATAAATTATTTCCCTATATAAACTCACATTTTTTCACTACCTTCACAATTAAGGCATAAAGTTGCTGAATAAATAAATGCTAAATAAATACCCAGAATTTCCCAAGTGTGTGGCGCCACTTACTGATGAACGGAAATAGGGGCATGCAACCTAAGCTAATAATCTTTCCTGCATACGTGCCTCGTATCTGCCATGTTCCCACGCACTCTCGACGCGAAACGCCACTCCAGTGGAAAACGGAAAACTACTCTATTGCACTCGAGGCAGCAACAACACCTCGCTTAGCTAAATTAAACTTCTTTATTTCAATTAAACGTCTGTCCAGCCTGTCTGTCTCGGGCTGAGTCGCAGCCTCAGTCTGAGTCTCAGTCTGAGTCGCTTATTCGCTCACTTTGTCATCGCCGAGCCCAAAATCTCTGGGCCTTTTTAAAGAGTCTGAGTGTGTGTAGTGTGTGGTGTGTGGTGTGTGGTGTGTGGTGTGTGGTGTGTGTGGCACGGTGAGTTCATATGAGCTCGAGCTTGGATTTTGGGCCCAGCAGAAATGAAACGGGAACAACGCGAGCAGCCAGCAAAACTAAAGAGTTGGGTTCGGTCTGCGAATTTAGCTGCGAATGTACAGCTGAGGTTGAGATAATAGCACTTGAGGTGGTATAAGTAACTTGAAAACGTTTATAATACTTTACTACTAAAATTTATAGACTACTACAATATATACAAACAAAATTACTGTTCTATGCTACTTTAAAATAAATTTTATTATCGATATTAAATCCTAATAATTCTTTAATGAAAATTATATGCATTTCCTCCTTTGTTTTAATTTACTAACGTTGGGGTAGATAAGGCTTTAACGATTTAATATATTAAGGAAAGCATATACACTTTCCTGTGACTCTAGACTACTATTTTTTAAGTTAACTCATTGGCAATATATAACCATTTTCTTAGTAAGTATTATATATATATTTATTTATCGCATTTTTTAAATTAAAAGTATAAATACTATATCTTTTAATATCATAAAATTTATGGTAGTAGCAAGCAAAATTGTAGTTCTAGGCCCCTTTAAATTAATTTTCATCAAGGATATGAAAATAATAATAAAATAGTAATAAATATTAAATATTATTAATTTAATGTAATACTTTATTATTATAATTAATAAAATTTGTATCCATATCTTTCTTTAATTTAATTTACTATCGTTAGTATAAGAAAGGATTTAACTATTTTATATATTAAGATTATATGCTTTCTTGAACATCTAAAGTAAAATCTTTACATTAACTAATTTGTAATTGTGTATTGTTTTCTTAAAATGTATTTAATATATAATTATATGTATGACTTTTTAAAGTATAAAAAGTAGATAATATTCCTTTTTATTTGAAATTTAATAATATACTTTGAGGAGCCTTTCTCTAAATACTATTTTGGAGTTAAAAGTTCCCTAAAAACTATACATCTTTTAAGTGCTATTATTTTGTCCTCAACTGTACCACAAGTATCTGCGTCTGGGGCTTGGGCCTTTTGTCTGGTTCCGCGGATTTGCCGCTTGTAACCTCACCTTTAACATCCCACATGCGTCGTCTGGCGACCAGAGAGACTTGTTAGATTGCCTCACATGAGCTGGAAGTGGGGATGTGTGGCAGAATCAGGGATAAGTCCCTAGGCTTCCACATATGTTTGGGCCTCTTACAGGGTCCTAATTATTTCTATGATTAAGTTAATATTTTAAAAGACGTACGCGCTAAAGTTTTGTAAAAGTTCATCAAGACTATACACTTTAGTTCTCTCAAAATAAATGATTTAATTTGGTCCTACTAAACCCTTAGTTATACTTTGTTTAAGGCTAATAATGTGCTTATAAATCATATTTTTCAGAGTATTTAAGATCCCACATATCCCATTGTCACACGTCTTTTGTCACTTTTGCTTAAAGACACGTCACCAGAGGCTGGAGTTCTTCTCATTCAACCCGAGGCAATTCTCCCAAGCGGGCCAAATGCAAATGATCGATAAATAAACGACAAATATATATTTTAATTTAAAAAATTGAGACCTTACCTCCTGGCAGATCAGATCACAGAGTTCAACGTTTATTATGATTATGATGACTGCCTGGGAGCGTGGGCAGCCGAAGACAAATAAACCCAAACCCCAAACCCAGGGAGCTACTGTGCTGAGAGTCGCAAATTGGCGGATTGTCTAAATGGGCGAAGGTGTGTATTTCAGGGCGTTTAATTAGCCGGGCCAAGCCTTGGGCTCGATCTCCGCAGAATGCAGCGGAGTCTAGAAAAAAAGTGCTTTGGGTGGCCAAACAGGAAGTTTGCCACACGCAATCAGCATCAAGTCAAGAGATGAGATGAGATGGGAAACACATATGCGGCACGCTGCACACCTCGGAATCCCCGAGTG
Organism: Drosophila bunnanda; assembly: GCA_035046265.1. Taxonomy (NCBI): domain Eukaryota; kingdom Metazoa; phylum Arthropoda; class Insecta; order Diptera; family Drosophilidae; genus Drosophila; species Drosophila bunnanda. The sequence goes on from JAWNOB010000075.1 coordinate 16,885,111, forward strand.
CGAAACAGAGTCCGCATCCAAAGCTGCGTCCGCGTCCGCGTCCGAGTCTGGGTACAAGTCCGAGTCCGGGTCTTGGCCCGGGCACATTCCAAACTCGAACTAGACAAATATTGATGGCCGCTCATCAATAGCCACAGCAGCAGCACCACCACCACCAACACCATCAGAATTACACTTGAAAATAACTAATAATCGTAGTAATTAATTAAAGAAGTTCTTAAATGTTGTTAGAAATTTTTTAGAAGAAATTTTTAAGAGCAAAGCTATAAGAATAATCGATGTTGATTAGTTAAGTTATATTCCAAGGACAGAAAATATGATTTTGCTTTATATGCTTTAAGCTATATGCTTTAAAAATATATATAAATTACAATATATAAATTAAGCATTTGTTTATTATAAAAACGTACCCTTAATTAAGATATAATTTAGCCATAAACTCAATCGACACTTTCCAAAATAAGTTGTTTTCTATGACATTTTACTCCTCAGTAGCAAAGGCCAGGAAAAGTGTTTAATCAAACTTTAATTCTATACATTTTATGCATATACTTTCTTTAGAATGTATATTAAATAAATTCCAATTTGTGTAAATATTTTTCTCTAAGTGCACTAGCGAAATCAAACGCAACAGAAACGGAGATGGGAAAAAAAAGAGCGCACAGATTTTTTTTTTCTCTCTTAGCGTATTGCGATTGATTTATTTACCACGGCTTAGATTTACCGCCTTGCGAGTGGCATTTTGGCATTGTGCTGATGATGCCCCAAAGTCTTCTTCTTGGGGGCCGGAGCCCCTTCTTAACCCGAACTGTTGGAACTGTTGCTCTCCCCCGGAGCGTGCCCCCCCCTGTACGGCATCATCATCAGCAGCGGCGGCGGCGGCGGCACTTGCGGCACACGGCGGACGGCACTTGGCCCCCAAGTTGCAGCTGGAACGCTGCCTCGTTGCATCGCTGCATTTGATTTGGTTAGGCCAACTTGTTCATGTCCATCGGGCATCGGCATCGGCATCGGCATCTATCCGGAATCCGGATAGCCACGGCTCTCGCGCTTTTGCATCGTTACACAAAACCACAAACAATTTATATTCCCATCAAACATTTTGACCGCAACGCTGATTCATCTTAATCAATTATAATCTTTTGGATCGAGCCCCATCGTCTGCATTTCCCTCAGCCATCTCTTCTTGTAATGAGCGAAAAATATACCTGTATATATATAGATACTCTCTCCCCAGTTAGAGAGGGGTAGAGGTCGTGTGCTGGGGCCAACTGCGTGTAGAGATTTGCTCCACAGGCCATGTCCAGATAAGATGCACCCAGACACCCAGAGACCCCGGAGCCGAAGGCAGGCGATGCTGCGAGGAGCGAGAGAGATCAAGCCGGGCTTAGGCAGATTGCATGCCAAACAATGGACATGGACAGGGAATCGGGTGGCTGCGATTCAAGGCGATCCAATGGACCTATTTAGCGGAGAGTTGCCATAGATAAATTAAGATAAAGTGTCAAATAGCAAATAATCAATGGGAATTACGAGATAAATAGCAGAAGAAAGGGGGTTTCAAAGTAAATAAAATTTAACGAAGGGGAATGTATAAGATAAAGAGAGGTTAATAAACTAAATAAATAAAAAAGGTACAAAAAGACTAAATCGCACTTAAAATAGGTAAGATAGGTAAGTTGAAACTTGCTTATGTCTTGATATAGTTTTCCTTAAATTTCCCTGGCTTAGGATTAAAATAAATCCTTGTAAAATACTACCTATTCCTTAAATGTTCATCTCCTATAAGTTTCTTATTTTACGAGATAAATAGGAGAAGAAAGGGGGTTTTCAAAGTAAATAAAATTTAAAGAAGGGGAATGTATAAGATATAGAGAGGTAAATAAACGAAATAAATAAAATAAGTACTAAAGACTAAAACGCACTTAAAATATATTTCTTAGATACGTTGAAACTTGCTTATGTCTTAATGTATATTTTCCTTAAATTTCCTTAGCTTAGGGTCAAAATAAATCCTTGTAAAATATAACCTATTCCTTAAATTTTCATCTCCTATAAGTTTCTTATTTTAAATAGGAGAAGAAGGATGGTTTTCAAAGTAAATAAAATTTAATGAAGGGGAATGTATAAGATAAAGAGTGGTAAAAAAACTAAATAAATAAAATAAGTATAAAAGACTAACTTGCACTTACCTAAAATATATTTCTTAGGTAAGTCGAAACTTGCTTATGTTTTGATTTATTTTTCTTGCAATTTCCCTAGCTTAGGGTCAAAATAAATCCTAATTAAAATATTCCTTAAACTTTTATTTTCTATACGTTTCTTATCTTACGAGATAAATAGGAGAAGAAAGGACGTTTTCAAAGTAAATCAAATTTAAGGAGAGTTACATAAAATAAAATAATGATAAGTACAAAATACTAAATGGCACTTAAAATATATTTTTAAGGTTAGTTGAAACATGCTTATGTCTTGATGTATATTTTCCTTTGATTTCCCTAGCTTAGCATCCTTAAATCCTTGTAAAATCCTACCTATTCCTTAAACTTTCATTTGCTATAAGTTTTTTTTAGCGAATTAGCGTCAACACTTTAACCATATCGAATGTCCACATTGGTTAACATTTTTCACCTTTCCGCTTAGCCTTAAGACTGTCTCAATCTAATCAAGATCTTGACTGCTGTCCTCCAATCAATCATTTCCCAATAAGTATCGGCCATCGACACATTGAATATTCAAAATCATTATCAAATTTCGGATTTTACTTCCTGTTGTTGTCAGGTTTCAGACACAAAAACAAAACCCAAAAAACACTTAGTTGTGCAGCAAGAGGCATCGCCTCGATTACGAGGGAAATAAATCCAATGCCAGCTCAATCAGAACTCACTCTATCCGCTATAATTACAGGCCGAACCCCCCGCCATCATCATCATCACGATATTATCAATCAACGGCCAACAATCGTAGAAACCAGACCCAGACGGGGGGGGGGGGGGGGGGAAAAAGAAAAACACAACCTGAAAAGCTGTCAAAGCTCACACCGTTTCTTCATGCTCAATTTTCAATTACAAATTACAAAAGTCTCGCGCGCTCGCAATTGTTTAATTTACAAATCATGTGAACCAATTAAACAGACGCGGCAATAGCAACAGCCATCGTGGCCACGAACAAGGCTTAAATAGACTTTACTTGTTAACAATTATGGCCAAGACGCGCGGGGGGGAGGAGAACGGAGTTGGAACAATCAAAACCGAATCAAATGATAAATGACAACACCAAAACACAACTAGCCTAGGAGATCCATGAGCCATCGAGGAAAGGAGACGCAATCCCATTCCCATTCCCATTTCCAATCGCAATCCCAAATCCCAGTCTGCGTCTTCAATATATGTGCACTGCAAGAAAATAATATTATTTTGGAACCAACTAAACTATAATTCATTTAATTATAAAATATAATATGAGAGAACTTTGGGCAATACCTAATATATATAATAATATATAATATATGTAATATCTAATATAAAATATATGCTTTATATATTTTATATTCGATTCTTTCTTCTTGTTTTTAAATATTTAAATAAATCAAGAGTTTTTTAAAATTCAGAACCTGCTTTAATTATTTTCTCGCAGTGCCTACGCGCCTCAATGTCGATCCATTAAGACCGAAAGCCCTCGCACCACTTGACGGATGAGTTTGAACTCACATGTCTGACCCAGAGCGGCGAGTGGTGCGGATCGTTGGGTGAATCGCTGGCTTGGTGGATTTCCTGGCCATGGGAAGGGGAAGTGGAGGCGCCCCTGCCCAGGCCAGATCATGGGAGGGAGAGCCACCAAATGAAACCCACACCACCAATGGGGGGCAGAGTGGAGTTGGAGTGCCTTCCTATGCTGTGCTGCATTTGGATTGAACCCAGGGCCCCAGATTCAGTTCCAAGTTACAAGATCCATGGGCAGTGGATGGACGGGGACTCCATGGACCATGGATGCTGGGCGATGGGCGATGGGCAATGGGCCAAGTTATACATTGTTTGATAAATGGCACACAACCTTTTCGAGGTTGATTATTGTGTTTTGTCTCCCTCGCTCGCTGAGGGGTGTGCGTGCGTGTGTGTGCCCATGTTTGTTGTGGGATTTCTATTTTGTGATATCAGAATATACTCTATCAAATTGAGTATTTTAGTTTTGGAGTTTAGAAGGTAACATAGAAATAAATTTAATTAACAGAAATCTGGGAAATAAAAATGTATAGGAAATAAGGCAAATATTCCTTTTTAATACCCTTTCTTTTCAAGAGTGAATAACGCAAAAAATACACTTGGGAATTATAGGACAACTCAAACAGATATACTCCTTCTGTATACCCTAGTTTTCTGAGCTAAGATCCTTGAATAGTATTTCCAATTTAATTAAATAATAATTAACAATTTTAGAATAAAATCAACTCAATCAAATATTTCCAATAAAAGTAAGTACTTTCAAAACCTAATGATTTTTATATTTAAAAATAAACATTCTTTAAAGAAAAGAGCATTCAATATTCTCATTTACCACATCACTATAATATCTCATCAAATATATTGTCGATTGGCCTAAGGGCAAAACCCGAGATCGACCACAAATTTAGCTACAATTTCAAACAGTTTTTTGTGTGCCATGTTTTGTTTTTTAACCATAACGGGGCCTTCGTCTGGAATTGGCGAATTGAATTAATCGTTTCCATTTTGTTTATTTGTTGGTAATTAAACACCTCTGCTTTGATTTCTTGTCTATCTCGTCAGCCGAGAAAATGAATCATTTACAAACATTTTTTCATTCGTTATTTAATTTTTTTTTGTCTACTTCCCAGCATTTTTTAATGTTGAATCGTTGTAAGCCATAAATTTCGGTTACGCTGCGGCTATTTATATTATTATGTGGGGGCCTGGGAATATCAATTTTTTCTATTAAATTTTTAAAATTTGTGTGGCGCCTGTTGTGAAATTAGTGGGGCAGAATTATGGCGAAATCGAATCGGCTAATGAAGTTTCACAGATTAATGGGAACAGACGAGAGGCGTAGGTAGGCATCAAAATATTAATGATGGATGGGGGGCATGAATAAATATATTATTCATGGTTGTAGAATATCAGGATCACTACACTTTTTAGGTGAAAATAATACTAGAAAAACAGAGATTCCATTATAGCTATATCTTTCTAGTGATATAGTAAAGGAAAACAAATTATGTTCCTAAAATAACTCAAATGAACTTCTCTATATTTAATGTATTTAAGAGAATGTAATAAAAAAATAAACTACGAAAAATTATATAATAAAAATTATCTAAACAAAAATAGAGATATCTTAAAATTCACTATTAAGAGATTCTTTCAAGACACAAAGAGATGTAATTTCAACACTTTTTAAAAACCTTTTAAAATATCATTTAAGAAATATGAATTTATTCATTATTTATTATATATTATATTTAGATATACATATGTATATTACTTGATTTACAATTAAAAATATTAAACAAAAATAAATATATATATATTTTCACACTTTTCCAAATTGGTTAAACAACATTTTAAACTGATATTCAATAAGTTTATGTATTTTACAAAGTTGTTTTCCACATTTTCTGCCTAATTTTGGGCATCTCTGAAACGCTTGATATTTATAAATTTCAATTTATAGCAAAATTTGATCAGCAGGTGTTCCTGTTCCCGTTCCCATCATCATTATCATCATCATTTTTGCGATCACAACCAACTTTGGGGGAGCTTAGCAAAAAAATAAAAATAAAGCAATCTAATGTACGCCATTGGTGGTGTTAACCTCATTGGGTTACTTTCGGGAAAGTTTATAGTTTTTTCTCTATTTTTTGAAAAATTCACCAATGTCAAAATGGAAAAATTTGCATTAGCAGAGGCCTCGGCCTCGACTTCGGCCTCTCAGCTCTGAGCACGGATCAGCCCGGCTTGGCTCACCCTCAGGCATTCAATTACAATCGATTCTGGTGTGAAAAAGTTCAATTTCTTTGCTGGCCGCAAACGACGACGATGACTGCGACCCGTTTTTATTTTTTCTCAATTTTTTTCTTTTAGTTTCTTGCGTTTTTTTTCGTATTTTTTTGCGGCTAGTAATGAGGAAATGGCAAAACGCAGTTGTCGAGAGAGATGGAGGAGTCATGGGGGCTTTTGGCGGGTCTTGTGGCCATATGGAAAATGCAATTCATGCACTTCCTAGATTGGACAACTGGTTGAAAAAAGCTGCTGCCGATGCGAGAGAGATGCTGCTGCTGCTGCTGCCGCCGAGTGTGTGCATATCTACATATGTGATTGCCATATTGTGTAGATAATTGTGGGGCCCTGGCCCGACCCTCCCCGCCAATACACCTCAAGTGCTTAATGCTTTGTGACTATTCATGGGCACTTCACCCATAGCTTCAGCTTCAGCTTCAGCTTCGCGAAGTCCAGCTCGGGATTGGAATTGCTGCCCCAACAGAAGCAGCAGCCTCGAACTATGGGGCCACATATGCAAATCGCCAGTCGCACACAGGTGGAGTTCGGTCCTCGGTGCTCCGTGCTCGGTGCTCCGTGCTCCGTGCCAGGTTCGACAGGCTGACGAAGGGGCGGACGAACCAGGCCGGCCAAAAGTGCAGCACTCCAAAATGGGCAAACAAACACACAGCCACAGACCAGGCACAAGTGCACTGGGAGAAAATATGTGGGAAGCGGAAATGAAGGAGATTCTTGAAGGTAAGCAGGTAAATATGTTTAAATATTTACAAGTCATAACTATAAACATGAAATTTAATTATTGATTAATATAATAATCAATTCAAGCAAAAAATGTATATGCTAAAATTGCGTTCAGTTAAGAAAAAATATAACACAATGGCTGGATATATAAAAAACAAGTAAAATTTTCGTATACCCTTAGCAGTTAGTCATAGGATATTTATTTCTAAGGTGCAATTGATCTTAAGTCAGCCAAAAATGCAATTCAATTCGGAAAGCTAATCTTTGTTAGTTTTTAAATGGTTAAATATTGATATACTGAGTTTACCAATGTAAAAAATACAATTTATGTACTTTTTTTTTATAAAAATTTTAACGATTGAACCTTTACAAAATATTGAAAAAAATGGACATGACATGCTGATTAAGAATATAAATGGTTTATAGAATCGGAAATGACTACTTCGCTGCATTTATAAACTTCTAAAATTATAACACCCAAAAAGAGTATAAAAGCAGTCAATATTCTTTGTAATATTGAAATTAATAATAATTAGTTTTAATTAATACCAATAACCAAGGCTAAGCCGGATGCGATTTTGTATTTTCAGAGAACAGAGAAATTTTAAGACTACAGAATGTTCGAATTAAATAATATCTCCAAGAGACTTTCGATCAAGCGACATGGGGCTTTTCTTTAAATATTTTTTAAAAACTTTTAATATATTATATAAAGCCTCAATTTTTTAAATATTTTATAACATTCTTAACTATTTGTAAACAAATAATTAAGTGCCTTGAAAAGGGTTACTTTTAAGCAGTGGTGTATTATTAAGAAGTATATAATTTATAACAATTGATTACATACTTTAGGACTTGTCACCATAATTTAAAGATATTTAACTTGTTAACTTCATTACCATATTAAATATTACATGATCTAAGTAAATTAGGTATTTAAAAAAAGATTTATAATATTTTCTCCCTGTGTACAATATCGCGAATGATGTGATGGGAGGGTGGGACCGGGTTTACCCACTCAAGCATTGACAGTTGAGTGGTCAGCGTTTTCTAGCCTGCATCATCAGGCAGCAGCAGCAGCAGCAGCATCAACTACAACAATAATAATAATAACAACAACAACAACAATAGGAAGCACGACAAAAAAAAACCTCCTTATAAACCACACGGCACACACAGAGTCAACAACAATAATTACCCACTTGCCTGCACTTGATATTAAAATCAGACAAAAAGGTAAGGCCTTCCCTCCTCAATCAATTCCCGCTCTCTACCTCCGCCCCCTCCCTCTTGGTTTCATCCATTTAAACACTATAGTATATATGTGTATATATATATTTTGTACTTTTCAACTGATTCAACAGGTCAAAGCGAACAGAGAAACGTGCAAATAAACGTGCAAAATTATCAAAAATCGTTCATCAAATTACCAAAAAGAGCGCAACGGGCCACTTAACGACTCTATTACGAAATGGATAAAAATATATGTATATATTGAGGAGCTTCCAAAGACATTGAGACATTGCCCGGGCGTCTCGGGGCTGCTGCCAGAAATTGCAAAAGCGTCAACACAAAAATTATTTTAAATTAGAACTCGAAACTGCTCACGTTTTGCAATTTTCGCTTTTTGTGTGGAATGCCAATTGAAGTGTTAGGAAAATAAACAAAAGCCAGCCAACAACTGGGAGCTGCAGTGCAAAAAAAAATACAAAATACAACAACAATAATAACAACAACAAAATAAAATCGAAAAAAAAGCAAAGCAACAACTGAAACCAAAACAAAAACAAAACTGAAGCATCATCACCATTGGGAATCGAAGAGAGAGAGACAGAGGGAGAGGGGGAGTTGGACAGGGGCGGAGTGATCAGCAGGGGGCATCCAGGCAATGGAGACACCATTCAGCAATAACAACAACTAACAGCCAACCGCCAACAGTAGCACTAAAAATAACAAAAACAATAACACGACTCCGATGGGAAGACTTTTTGGTCCATTGGGTCCCAATATAGTGGTGGAAGCGTGACAGAAAATCAGCAAAGTATCAAGGATAAGTACTTAAATAAGTACTATATTTTTTAATTTAAGTTTAAGTTGAAAAAAAACCTATTTAAAATATTTATAAAGTTAATAAATCATTTAAATTACACTCAATAAAACAGAGAATATATTAAAAAGATAATAAATATATTATAAAACAAACAGCAAAGTGTCCAGGATAAGTAATTTAATATGTAATATATTTTTCAATTTAAGTTTAAGCAGAAAAATTAAATATTAAATATTTATTATATATATTTTTAAAGTTTAAAGCATTTAAATTTAAATTATTAAAAAGATAACACCACCAGAGCGTCCAGAACAAATACTTCAATATATAATATATTTTTCAATTTAATTAAAAAAAAAATAAACGTATTTTTAACTTAAACTTTTAATTTATTAAAATAAACTTTTAAAATAATTATATCTTATATTATCTTTTACATTGCACTCGATAAAAAAGGGATATATAAAAGAAGATAATAAATATTTTCTAAAACACCAGCAGAATGTCAAGGACAAGTATCAATATGTACTATATTTTTCAATTTAAGTTTAATTAGAAAAAACGTACTTTAAGTACTTATAAAGTTATTAAATCTTTTAAATTGCACTCAATAAAAAAGAAAAATATTAAAAAGATAATAAATATTATGTAAAATACCAGCAGGAGTAATTATAATTCAATAACTTGTGGCATAAATTATTTATGGGTATTTACACCTGTAAATGTTATAGATTTGTAATTAAAATGTTTAATAAAGGCAGGGTTAATATAATGGTTTATATCTATCAAGAAGTAAGTTATTAATGGGGGAATACAAAATCTGTGTATCTGTCATTAAATTATTTCTAATAATATTTTTAGCTCCCTCGAGAAAAGGTTCCCAAAGGTTCCTTGGGACAACGGCAACTTGGTCTTTACGAAATCCCGCTATCATCACTAGCCAAGTGACTTTGTGTGTCCCTCTTTTTGGCGATGGCTTGACAATCAACGCAAATAGCTCAAACGCCTCAAGTGTTTGCTGAAGATGTCACCCACACTTCAGGCTAAAACTCCGGCTCAGCCGCTATCTGCTGGCCAAGTTCGTTGCCAGAGTCTTTTGTTTAGACAACGTCAACGTTGTGGCCTGCTGCTCGTTTCCCCGCTTTGACTTTTGCAATTTGGCACAGCAGCACTAACAACAGTAACGGCAAGCAGCAGCAGATGCAGCAGCAGAAGCACAAATATTGGCAATATTTCGATGACTGCAAAATATCGCTTACAGTTAAATGGAAATTGATGCACTTAGCTGACTCACTCACTTCTGTTTGGGCATGGGCATGGGCATGGGCACCGCTGCTGCTGCTGCTTTTCCTCTCTTCCTCGAAAGGAAACTATGCAATTGTGTGTACTCACCGGAGAGAATTCCTCATTTTCCAGCCAAGCTCCTCATGCAAGCAACGTGACTTTGAATAAATTAAGTGCACATATGATATGCAAGCACGAGGAAGAAAAAAAAGCCAAAGAAAAGGAAAATATATATAAGACGGAGCAAAGAAATGGAGCGAAAGATTCGTATGAGAGTTTGCCGGGAACAAACACAAAAGGATGGTAGCAAACAAAAATATATTTCTGCCATAATCACGTCGAGTGTCTGGCGAATCATATTGATTTTTCCTAAATAAATCCCCCCCATCGACGCGGATCAGCTTGGGCCTTAACTCAACCGCTGCAACCGGTCGTAAAAAGCGTATCAAGTCAGCATTAATTTCCAGGCTTTAACTTCAATTTGAATAAATTGCAATTAATTTAATTTAATTAACAGCTCTACAAACACGTTCCGGAGCAATTGGAAGCGCCCGATGGAGGATTACCGATCCTGGCCCAGTCATCTGGTAACCACTTGTCGCTTTTTATTATCTAGTCGCCTGTCAAAAACTCGTGCTATATGCCATAAGATATTAGATTTTATATCCAGCAGCCCATCGGGCTACAAATGGCACAACAAATTCGTGCAGAGCTACCACACCGAACCAGACTCAGTGATCGGGATGAAGATGACGCTGGCGATGGCAATGGCTATGAGGATGACGATGATGATGATGGTCCTATCAGCATGGAAACTATCGGGACTTTTAATGAGGCTCCTTATGATTTCTTAAAATCTATTCAGGGAGACAACTAACAAATTATATGACAGAAGTCGGAGATGAAAGCGGCTAGATAGGAGGAACAGGATCTTGTTCTTGGCATGTTAAAATCATGTCTATTTGATTTAGTTAACTATTTGTGGGGAATGGTTTAGAGTTAAGAACTATAAATAGTTTAAAGATAAAAAAACAGCTCATATAAATCGGTTTATTTTACGAAAGTATTCAAGTAGGAATATTATTTAAAATGACAAATTCTAAAAATAGTTGAACTCTCCATATTTTACATATTTTATTAAGTTTAATTAAAAGAAATCAACAACTTTCTAGTAATTAAATAAAATCATAAAATCATTATATAAATTCCACAAATACCATTAATACTCTTAAAGCCTATTACACACATTTGAAATCTATTAAAAATAATAATGAGCCGAGTTTATCGGACAGAAAAAGGAGGATGATAAAGCCAGGGACTTGTCTCTCAAACTGTAAACAGCCGGTTGGCTCAAATATGCGAAATGAACAAGACACAATTACAAGACACCGAACGCAACAGGCAACACGCCTAACCATCAAGTGTTTTCCTACCACTTTCCCACCCGCCTCCCTTGCGCCCACTGTGTGTTATCGTTTAGTCTATGGTTTTATTTTTATAACGCCGCAATGCACACTGTCTTTAAGCATAAAAAAAAAGATTTAGAAGAATATATTAAATTGTGATATAAATAAAATATAAAAATATGTTATATATTTATATATTTTGTTGAGGCGGTAATGAAACTGAATATTACAAAATATATTCAAAAGCAATAAGAATATCCTGTTCATTTATTTATTTATTATTTTTAATATTATTTAATATTACAAAAAAGGTATACAAATAAAATATAAATATATATCATATAATTATATATCTTTTTGAGGCGGTAATACCACTGAGTTTTACAAAATAAATTCAAAAGCAATAAGGATATCCTGTTCATTAATATTACTTATTATTTTTAATATTATTTAATATTTCAAAACAAGTATTTTCTGTTTAAAAAATTACTAATTATGATTATTTTTCTTTGATTTATTTTCTTGTTTGCAAAAGTAATACATTTAATCCTAACAACCGATTATTGCCCAACAACTTACTTAGTATCAGTAATATTATACTACTGTGTTACAGTGTAAATTAATTAATATATTTTTATAATCATAAAATGATTATTTTTAATTCTTTCAAATATATATTAACAATATCTAGACCACTGTGCCTCCGCTTGAGTCCCGTGGCTGCAACTGCCAACGCAGCCTTTAGCATTCGGCACCGAAACTCTCTTGGCCAAATGTTCGCACAGAAATTTGCGAGATTGTTATCGGGGCGGAGAGGTTGGCCAAGTTGGAACGAAACGGAGGCGTGGAGAGCAGCCTAGTCAAACATCGTTGTTGTCGTCGTTTGAGGTGAAAACCCGCAACGAAAATGCAACTGCGACTGCATGCAAAATGGAATTTATTGTATAATTAGGATTTGTCTTATTGGTAATAAGCCAGGTTAAACATAACGAGCTTTTGTGCTTTCTACATAAACAATATTTTCACAGGAAAGAGCAGCAACTGCAACTGCAAGTGTATCTGTATCTAAATAGAAGATATTGCATCTTTAGATACTTGGGCATAGACAGCTCACAGCTTCAGGAATTTATAAATCCATTTTATATTATAAAAAGTTATTCTTTGTATTGTTAATACCCAGTTGTTCCTTATTTCTTGGCCAGTTCTCTTGGCCATCTCCTGGGCCTTGTTGGCCCAAACCCTGGTGTGTGTACAAGCTCATTACGACTCTTGCTCACCATGAGTTGCGTTGTTGTCTTAGTTGTTGTTTCTTGTTGTTTAGTTGTTGTCGCCGGGGTGTCGAAATGTACAGCCAATTACATGGGACAACAACCACATAGGGCTGGGGCAACGGGGAACAGCGAACGAATCCTCTCCAGAAGCAGGAGCAGATGGAGCCGGCAGGGAATTCGGGTGGCTGGTAATTCGATAGCTGAGCCCGCAGCCCGAAGGAATTCAAGGCTAAGAGTCTGAGAATCGGAGGCAGGCATTGAATTTCATGAGTTCTTGCCACAACTTAGGCAGCATCCAACGGGTTGCGACCTCTATAGATAGAGATTCTCGCATTCGGTTCCCTGACGCTCGCATAGAACAATTATTTTGCGTGTAATTATATGAGCATGTTATGCGAGTGGCCAGCGGATATCTTGTTAAAGAACCGAGATTTTAATGGCCTGCAAACGTTCTTACTGGCATGCAATTATATAGGAAATTTCAAAATAAATATGGTAAAGGTTTTTGGGTATATTACAGCAGGATATTAACGCAAATCCGCTAATTGCCCCAATTAAAATGTCAAGTTAAGTCATCAATATGTTAATTTTCGACTCAGATCGTTATTGAATAAATATTCCTAGCTCTCAATTACCGCTAATATGGGAACTACATGTTTTGTATAAATGTACATTTTAATATAGAGAGCTTATTCAAACACCTGTATTATAATTTATAATAACTATTCAGATTTTCCAACAATTTGTCATGGGAAAACAATGGCTAATAGCTCCGCCAAACCGGGGTAATTCCCATATTCACAGTTTAAAAAGCGTAGCCTAATATAATCCAAGTATCATAACTTTATTAGCCAGGCCATTGATTGGTATATTTAACCTTAGCGCAGAACGTGCGCATCATTTGCCTGCCCGGGCACCCGGAACCCTTGGCTTTTCCGATCCCAATCCCCGATCCGATCCGATGCTTTCGATTGCCAACAATAACTCAATATAAGGGCTATGTCAAATTTATATTCGTTCTCGAAAAATCTCCGACACACATTGGAAAATTATGCATGCGAAACCCGACCCGACCCCGGCGACCTGGCCAGGCATCCAGCATCCCAGGAAGAGCGCGCGGATCCGCCAGGTGATCCAGCGACCTGACCAACATCGACTGTATAATCGGCCGCAACGGCGGCCGAGCAGATCAATCATAGGCCTCGGCCTAGCCTTTGGTTAATTTAATATGGCTAAAGATCAACTGCAGCCGCAAAATGTTCCCGCGAACTTTTGTGCACTTGCTGGGCACTGTTTTGAATACTCTTTCGTTGGAGAAGGGTATAGAGAATATAAGGGGGAGAATGTCAAAGGAAGGGAATATATTTTACAACTAAGATATATATTTTTTGAAGCTATCTTTTAAGGTATGGTTTGAGTAAAGGTTATGCGATAAGTACTATTATTTAAAAATTAATAAATTAAACTGACAAGATATATCAGAATTATATCAATGAATCGGTATATGAATACAAATTTAGTTGTTTAAAAATGTATATAAATGAACTGTATTTTCTTTAAATTATAGTAAGATATTAAGGTACTTATCTTGAAAAATTCATATTTAAATAATATCTTTGTGCCAATTGCTACTTTTTGAATTAATTCTATATCTTTAGTCCTCTGATTCAAACCACCTAAAAATAGAAGCAACTATTCTGACAAAAAATAACACAGAAGATTAAAATGTGTACCATCCAAAAAGTTTTACCTTTGCTGACTCTGGATATCCTAAACCCTAAATTAATTTAAATTAAAATAAATTAGGGTATCTATATTTCATTAAACCCCTTGTAACCTGGCGGGGCTCAGCTAGCTTTTGGGAGAATCTGCGGCTATGCTCTCTGGCCAATTGATTTGCAAGCATCGAGTGTATATTGTGGCATCGTTCCAATGAGCCAGCCGTGCGAATGGGTCTTCGATCATCTCGCCGGTGCACTCATCCCGCTGCTGGGGGTCACTGCTACAAATTTTGAACGTTCGGGTCATAGTCGTAGAAGTCACACGGGGCCAGGAAGGAAAATCTCCGGCCATGGAGCTCCGAGAGCTCGTAATCAGGCGCAGCGAATTTGTATATGAACATGCATGACGTGTGTGCCGTCGAATTGGAAGTTGGAGGTGGAGTTGGAGCTGGAGTTGGAGTTGGAGTCGTCGCGGTGGGAGTGGAATCAAAGTGGGAGGAGGTCGGCGGAGATGCAACTCCCAAAGCCTTCGATCGCATCACCTTGGAGCGCGCATCGCATCGCATCGCATAGCATCGCATCGCAGCGGCACGTCGGTGAAATGTTAAAGTTCCAGCAAACAAAATCACGATTGACATGACGTATCAATCTCGGCGGATTGGCATGTGTTTTTGGCGGAAGAAATATCATAATTTCATCATTTTCAATTTCCATGGGCAATCAGCAGGTCAACGAAATTAGCGTGGCCAAAAATGATTGCCCACCTACCAGAATGTCGAGTGTGTGGCAAGGTGATTCCCCGTTCCCCCAGCGATAACATATACTTGAATAATATACTTGTTTCTTTGTCTGATAGTTAATCGATCTGTTGAGTATTTGCATTTTGCACACCTCGTTTACTTCCCTGATATCTGATCTGTGATAATGTCTTTGGCAGTCGGAGAGTTTTAGGAATTAAATAAATTAAGTATACGCAGGGGGTGATTTTAAAACAGATAATATATAATATGACAAATTAATGTTTAGTTTGGAAAGGTTTTGCCCACTTAAAATATAAAATATTCGTTTATAAGTATAAAATATAAGTAAAAACTCATTTTAAAATATATATACATAAACATAATATAGTAATTTAAGAAGGTTTCATGAGAAAACCCAACTTATTCTTAGTAAATAAACTATTTCCCTTTAAATAATACCTACAAGTACTTTCTTATCCAGAGCCAAGCTCATGGGAGCTGCACTCTGAGAGCTAATAAATTATTAACCACAATTTAGGTAATCCCTCCCCCAAACACCTGGGCTCTCCTTCCCCTTGAAATTCCCAATTAATTTGCCTAATTCTCCCCCCTAAAAACGGAGCTCGGTCTCACATTTGGAAGCCGCCTGCCTGCGTCTTTTTTACTCAATTCATTTAGGCTCATTAAAATGCGTTCGGCCCCAAGCTCGCACATCGTAAACCACGCCGAAAAGCATCATCCCAGAGCCAGGGAAAAGAAACGATAATGTTCACCATAAATTTCCACAAATCAAATCGAGCACATTTTCCACCCATTAGATGGGAGAAAAAGAGGCAACTAATTAGCAACGCCCACGAATTTTTCGCCCGGGAAAAATGGAAAATGGAAAGCGTTCAAGAGGGAAATATTATTATATACAAAAGCGAACCGAAGCTCGCTCGACGACGATTAAAGTAGAAAAGTTGAGAAAATGGGTGTTGCTGGGTCATAAACAAAAATAAAAAAGGAAAAGAGGCCGAGGAAGGTGCCATGGCAGTAACGAAATATGTTATGAGAAGAGTGTTACAAATTCCCCGAGAGATGGGCAGAAGACCCGAGAGATGTCGGTCTCGAATGTCTCGTTTTGGAAATCGATTCGTCACGTCCAAAAGGGCTTTGGCTCAATGTCGACAGATCGACAGATTCGGCTCCCATGGGGTCAGGCATTGGGGTCCGGGGATATATCGGGGTCGATGGCGTGTAATTTGCATACATTAAACTACTGTCGAGCTTCTCCAAGTCGAATGCGGCTCCAAAACTTAATCTAAATTTAATTATTGCAGCCAACAAAATACCAAATACCACCGAATGCCAAACGAAACGGCAGCGACACACAGAAATCTGTGTATAACGATTTGTACCCCTGATCTCTCATTTTTTTCCCTCAGTTTAATAAATTAATAATCAACAAAAACGCTTTTCATATTTTTATGGGAGAGAAGAAGAGAAAAAAGAAACGGTGCGCTTTGAACTCGTGGCTATATGCATTATGTACATATATTTTCATAATTTATAAACGATTCTACAAGCTCAAGCTCGAGGCTCCCATTTCGAGATCTTTTTGAATGATGGCCTAAGCCCACGAAAGCCAAACGAATGGCGTGTAGTCCGCGTCCAAATGCTGTTGATATACTTTTTATGGGCGTTTGATAAATTTCTTTACATTTTCCACAACAATTAGTTGCAATCAAAAGCCATATTGTTCACAGCCGAAATCCAACAGATTATTGGCCACAGGGCCTTTTTGTCGGATTTCGGTTTCTTTTTCCTACTACCCATAGATGTATCTCAGATTCCTATTGATTAATCCGTAAAGCTTTCGTTATGAGCTCAACCTGTTGTACTGGATCAATTTAAATTGTTATGGTCCGTGGTCCGTTGATTAATAATCAGATATATATATCGATCTGGGGCAAAGATTACAAAGAAACAAGCGATATTTAAGCGTTGGTAATTGGGGCTATGCAAATGGTATACAAAACGTAATGGGCTTGAAAAAATTGGTAACTGGATTGGGATTTAGATACACGCACCTGTGCGTATCTGAACTATATGCATTAATTCGATGTATCTTGTGGGAATTGGGTTTAGATTTAGACTTAGATGGATTTAGATTGAGTCAATCAAGGTGGTTTTAATTTTAAAATAAGGAAACCAATTGAAATTAGCATCTTTTTTTGTAACTAACAAAGTATTAAATGAAGAACGTTTTTAAAAATATGTTCAGTATTACAAATTATATAAAATTATAACATCTCAGGAAAATGTATCAAAAAGACAATAAATTTAAGCATTAAATTAGAATGATATTTAAAAAAAAACATGGATTCATTGAATATTCAAGAGTCTATAAATATGTTAATAAATATTCTAAAAATTACTCAGTACTGTCAAAGTGTTTATATATTCTTATATCAAGTAAATACCACACTAGTGATAATTTTTAAAGATTACAAATAGCTTAACAATATTTTCTAGCAAAGATTCGATCACTTTCCATTGCTCAATTAATTAATAAATAATCAAGTCTTCATTATTTCAAAGGATCTAATGGAATCAATGTTTCGGCACAAATATTTAACAGAAACAAAGTACACACGGACTCGTATTTGCATACAAAATAGCTTAGCTAGCCAGAAGTCCTAATTAGTAACCTTTGCCGATCTCGCGGCTGTGCTGGCTCGTTTATCCAAAACCTGACCATAATTTCAGATTACACAAATGCCAATACAAACGCTGGCCAGAATGCAGCTGCCTCCACCTGTTCGTCAGTTGTTTACTCTTGGGAAATCAGGCAATATATCCAACGGACTGCCACTTTGCTACGCCTTAACACCAATCAAAACCTTTTGACCGAGACTTTTGGAATTAGCAGACAAACATGTGGCCCCAACATTTGCGCAGTGTGTGTGAGTGCAATCCGTAAAACTCGTCAACGGCTGTCTATTTCCCCCTATCCCCGCAATGCCCGGTAGTTGTAATTAAAAACGCGCAAGTCGTAAAAAGACTGAAAGCCGAGGAAAGGTAAGAAAAACTGCTGCCAAGAACGGGTCTCTCTCCCAGCGTCTCGGAGTTTCCGAATCTTTAGGAGTGTGTCTGGGGCGTAACGCACCCGGAGAAGTAAAATGAATTTTAAATATGCTTTGCGGATTGACCCACGACGACTGGGCTTCCCTGGCAGACTTCAATCATGCGGGAAATGCGCTAATTGCAATAGAAATACAATTTCAATCGTAAAAATAAATCAAGGAGTCAAAAAAACAAGAAGGAAAAAATAAAAGCGAAAGGCAGCACAGGTTATTTTCTACTTAATGAGCCAAAAGAATGAAAAATTACGAATTATTCTTAATATATCCGTGAAAAGGGAAAGCTGAATGGCTTAGGAACTATACACAAATAAGCGACTTTTTTACTATTATTAATGCCACAAAATTATAGATTTTAGTATTAAATCATTGAAAAATAATTCAATTTTAATAAAGTGGTATTACTAAATTCATAAAAACATATTTTCTAAGCTAAATAATAAGGTATCATCGTCAATAAACGTAAGCTTCAAAGAAATCAAATTATATGTAGCTTTTGTTCCACAGAAAATTCAAAAAATTAAATCTTTAAAAGCAGAATAACTTCCTATTACCATTGAGAGTAACAAATAGTTGTAGTAAATCATTTTGAATTTGTAAAGAATTTAAAAAAGTATTTAAAACATACATTCTGAACTCAAAATTGGTTAGCTTAGCCCAATCTTTTAGTTTTCAAAAAAGAATAATTTTCTAAAGGCTTCACTTAAACTGCATTTTAAAAATTTCATATTTATATACTCTTAATCATTCAAAAAGTGTTAATTGCGATAGAAAACCATTTCAATCATAAAAATAACTCAGAAAGGCAAACCAAAGTAAAGGTAAAATCAAGGGAAAACATTTTCCGGACTAATGAAGCGCAAAAATCGAAATAAAAATCGGTGAACGCTGCACAGATTGCTGAACTGAACGATTGAGAGATTGGCAAAAAATTAGTTGTTGAAAATGAATTGCACTAATATCGAATTTCACACTATTGCGCTAATGGCTGACAGCAGCAGCAGCAACAGCAGCAACAACAGCAACTGCAACTTGCAATCGACGACGGCAACAACAAAAGGCGAATGCAATCAACATGTGTTTGCAATTGTTGTTGTGGCTGTGTTTTTTTCCCCCATTTTTTGCAGCTAATGTGCAAAGCGCTGATTGGACGAAGCCTGACCGCAAAAATGGAAATTATGATGAGACCCCGTTTGAGTAAAGAGCACAGCAGCAACATCCACCGGCAACCACCTCTAACTCGAATCCCAAGCTGGTTTCACTTTTGGGCGAGGAGTTTTCGTTATTTAGTTGTCGTTTTATTTTAGCGATCGTTTTTTTTTAACCTTTTTGCGAATTTTTTGAAAGCCAGCCAATAACAAACTATAACTAACAACGTCAACCGATATGAAGCTGCAAGTTTATTGGTCAATCGCCAGAGCACAAGGTGCGCGGATTTTTGTTGTCTTTGAATTTGCGGTTTCTTTTTTGTGTTTTTTTATTGCTATTTTTATTTTCCTTATTTCTTTTTGTTGTCTACACCTGTTAATTTGCCTCCGAGCTGCCATTATATCGAACATGTGCATATATAACAAGTTGGGCGGGCATTAAAATCTGTACACACCAAAGGCTCAGTGCGCCGGAGTGAAATACGATGAAGTATGGCAGACAACAGCACAACAAAGTGGTGGGGTGTAAATATCTTAGATATACGAGAGATACATAAAAACAACATTCATTTTAGGGAGCATACATTTTAAGGTTTAATTGTATATATTTTTTTAAGGTGTTTATTGGGTGACATTTTATGAAATTACTATTGCTTTTCTTATATTCTGTAATGCATAAAATGTTCTCTAAATAAAGAACTATATTCTGGATAATTTAAAGATTACTTTTATATTGTTAATTTTAAGTACTTTTAATTTTCTGGATAATTTAAAGATTACTTTAATTAAAGATTATTAAAGATTACTTTAATTTTAAGTACTTTTAATATGTTTTTCTATTTTTAACAATCTTCATTCATTTTCCTTAGATATTATTGAATATTTCTTTAAATGTTCTTAAGATCTTTCTTATTGAAAAGTTTCTGCATTTCAGTGAAGGAATATATCATAAAAAAATACCAATTAGATTTCAAAACGAAATTTAAACCTTATTCAGTTCCTTATAGTCTTTATTCTTTATATATAAAACATATATGTTTTTTAGGTTATATGTTTTGGTTATCTAGAACTCCCAACCAGTGATAATCATGCTGAATACTATTGAATATAGATATAGAATATAATAGCTATAGATTATCTTTGATTTGTTTTTTTTTTTTTAATCAAAAAGATTTGTGATTTATTAAAAATAAGTCTCATTAACAATGTACCAATATTTTACCCAGATCCAGATATTTAATCACACCAATTTGGCATATGAAAATTGTCACCATTGAAAATTTAGTGCTGACCATTACATAGCCAATGAAGGGAATATCAATATGCCGGCCAAGACTCACACTAAGCTAATGATGGAATTATAGGCCAGAATGCAGAACTGTAACGCCAGTTGAAGACGAGACTGAAAAGCAGACCAAGCCGAAGGACCGCCCCTCGGCGAATAAAACCCGTCGAGAGCTGAGCTCGCTTGTCTGGCTTAATTTATGTACCAGATTATGCTATGGAAACCTCCCAACAAATCAATTGGAAACAAGTAAGAGAAAAGCGAAATAATCAAAAGGCAATGAGTACGAGCGCGGCATTTAATTGGCTTCATTTGCTTACCTGTTGCCTGTGGGTAGGTGGAGCCAACAAGGTATTTCGCATGCGAGAGTGGCAGGTGTACCAAATGGGGGGGCTTAGACGTAGTGGAGGACCTGTAAAAATGTGGAAAAGTGTGGAAAGTTAATGGTTTTTTTATTTTCAATATCCAAATGAAGTTATGTAAAACTCTATTAACCATAGAGCTGTATTTTAAAACTTCAACAATTTTATTGATATGTTATATATATTTGTATACATCTTCATTGCTTTAACACTTTTTCTGGGCCACAAAAATATTCATTTTACAAATCATAAAGCCATAAACCATAATCCATATGTTTTACACAACAATTTTAGATATTTTAAGACCCAAAGCATTATAGCCACCATTGAACAAATCCACCCCTCATGACGGCCAACCACTTTAATGGTCGCACATGCAGCACACATGTTTGAATGAAAATGGCCAAAAACGATGGATACCAGTTAATAGAGAGAGAGTGAGAGAGCGGGCAGGGGAGTGGAGAAGGCGATAAACGATTCCCAAATCTGTTGCCGCACCCAGAAGACGACGCCGACGACGACGACCCGAGATTCAGAGGAGGCTGGCAGAGATCCAGAGAGTGGGAGCATCTGCAAATACAAAAACTTTCCATTCCGAGTGAGACTGAAAAATGTTATCAAATCACCGGCGAACGAACACAAACGATGGCGTTTGAACCAACCAGCGACCACAAAACTAAGCAAGCCAATTTTCAGCTCATATTAACCCGCAGCACAAAGGCCAAAACAGGCAACGGACACGGCCCCTGGCCAAAAAGGCAGAGGACTGTACGCCAAGATATCTCGGGTCGGGAGTAGAAACTGGGAGAACTGGCAACTGGGGACTGGGTACGATGAATCCAAAACCAGAGACCGGAGACCGGAGACCGGAGACCAGAGGCCGGAGCTCGAGCGCAGCCCATTTCCAACTTTCTCACGCACTTCAAATTTCAATTGGCAATAAATGTAATGCAAAGCAACACTTTAAATCATTTGCCGAGTCGGCCAAACAACACGCCAACACCAATAAGCCAACAAGACATTGGCATCGGAATTGGATAGCGATTTCTTGCCGCTTGTACTATAGAAATCGGTAAAGAAAATACAGTGGATATTGCCTACAAAAGACAGATAAATGAGGTAACATTTTCTAGGTATCAAATATGAAAATAATTTTATAATTAAATAATTTTTGTTGAATATATTTAACAGACAAATAAATTGTCAGATCAAAATTAATATATTTGTTATGTTGTGAAATATATAAGGACTTAATAAGAATTCATAAAATGTGACATATAATTTGGAGAATTACAAGAGGAAAATTAACTTTTAAGGACTTGAAATAGATAAGCATTGATTTTATACTAATCCTATTAATTAGAAATTCCTTAAACCGAAAATCAATTAATTTATATATTCTTAAATTTATAAATTTACTGGGTACAATTTCTCTTTGAAATTCTCTTTCAAAAAGGGGTTTAATAGTATAATATTTTATGTCAAAATGGCAAACTGGGAATCTCAGGATGACGACGGTTCAACTGAGACACATGACTGAGAATAAATATATATGCTATACATTAAAAAAAAAAAAGAATACATATATTTAAGACAAGATACAATTATATTTACAATCTCCCAAAGCCAATATATACTGTACCCGACCTAACTGGCGAACAAAAATAAACTTAAGCAGCTTCTTTCACTTGAATGTGCGGCGGTGTAATTAAACGTTCGCCTAATTGCTATTTCTTTATAGGCACAAAAATTTGTCCAGTCATAAAAGTCGAAGCAAACACAGCTGGGAAAAATGCGGGTAATGCAGGGAGAGAAGGAAAAGCTAAGAAATATTTGCAAATTCAATCGTCCCAACCGCTAATGCACTCATAAATCCTCCATGGCCGCGCTACTTTGGCCTTAAATGTTCGGGTGGCGGCCAGCGGCTGGCAGGCGCATTTATATTTTATCGTCCATTTAAGTAAAGGAATAACCCGGCGGTGTTCGGGGAAGTGTAATAAAGAAAGCACCTAATCGACTTTTATGTTACAGAGTCCCCGAGAGCAAACAGAGAAACACATTAATGCCGCGGCTGTAAAACAGCGTCTAAGTATTATATATAAAATCCAAGACGTTTGTGCGGGTCTCTATTCGCAGTAATGCTTCGAAAGTACACTCGTACTTGGATCGTTTGTGGGAAAGACAGTAAATCATTAACCGAAGGCATATCTCATTAGAAAGGATCAATGGGAAGTGGGTTAAAATTGTAGAGCAATAAGTGGATGAGAAATGGGTTAAATAATTATTTGCCAAGCAATTTATATTCACAAAGTGTCTGTTATTGTGAATATTTTTTACAATCTAATAATAATATGATCTTAAAATCATATATTAGAATATATTTGTTCTTTCTATAGATTTTCCCTAAATAAAAAACTAACCTTACTCTAGGCAACACTTGCGAAACAATATATCTACGAAGAGCATAAACCATATTCGCAGGCACTTGAACTAATTTACATCAAGACAGGCTCCTCTGAGTAATAAAATCCTACAATATGGCAAAATGGGAAACTGGTAAACTGGAAAATAGGGAAACTCAGGATGAGGACGCTCCGTCTGGGACAAATGACTGACAGTCGCTAGCCCGAGGGCAAATCATCGAGTGCTACTTCAGTAGCCGCAACCGTGAGGATGATGGCTTAAATAAAATTGAAAAATACAGAAAAAAAAGAGCAATATACAAAAAAGTAAAATGGAAAATAAACAAAAATTGGCCAAGAAGTGAACGAAAAATATAAGACAAAAGCTGGCAAAAGTCTTCATGCTAAATGCGCGTTAAATGACGCTTTCGCTGCGCATGCGCAGAGTGGCTTCTAGCCTGAGAATGCAAATGCTGCCCCAAGGACCATGCCTCATGGACCTTGGACTCGTAAAAATCACGAATTGATGGAGTGTCCGGACTACAGCCATGCCACCGCGCCACCGATCGCCAAATCATTTTTCGCAGGCTCCGCACAGAATTGCCGAAACATATGCAAATCGGAATGGACCAAACTCCAGCAGCTCTGAGATCTCTTCTAGCTGCCGGATCTGAGGCAGAAGCTGTATACTGGAGTCTCCTAGGGCTGCTTCCAACCGCACAGAGGCCCTCAGGTGCATTTTGTTGTGGACTTCATGTCCTCCAACCGGACCGCTACCCTCTGGCCCATGGACTGCAATGCCTTTCTTTATTTTACTAAGGTCGCCCTGGCCTCTTTTGTGCCACTTCTCAGTTGCACTTTGTGGGCAGAAATAGGAGTGGAGTTGGGTTTACATAGAATTGTAGATACCTTTATTTTATAGACATATTTTTCTTTTATTAGAAAATTAATCAAAATAATTAATATAATTTTTTAAGTATATTGTATATTGTATTTCAATGTCTTCATTGAATTTAAACTGTTCGATTTATGTTTCTTAAGTCTTCGTTTAATTCTTCTTAATTTACTGCTTAGTTAGACCTCTTACTATAGTTTTTAGAAACTAAAAGTATTTATATTTACTTAAACCAAATGAATATAACTCCTGATATAACCCAATTCTTTCCCCGTGTAAGGGTATTTAGCTAAAAAATCAATTCACACTCGAAGCCCGAAGAGCCCTAAGCCGGAAAGCCAAGGACTGGTCCCAAAACCCCCAGAACCTTTGTTATTTGCTTTTCCAACTCTGGACCGAGGTGCTCTCCTTCAGTTGCCCCAGTCGAGTGCCGTGGCAATGGAATGCTGCCACTTGTCTGTCTCTGCTCGTCCATTTGGATCTGTGGCTCGACTGCCTCCGTGGAGGCTGCTGGATTTATGTTCCCGAGGGTTAGAGGGCACAGTGCCTCGATGAGCGAGAAAACTACTGCAGCTGCACAGCGAGAACTATGATTTTCTAAAGAAAATATAATTTCTTATACTTAACTTTAGTTCAAGTTTCTATATCTTTTTTGTTGCAGTGTGCCTGGGCTTAGAGCAATTTTAAGCGTGGCATGCCGAAATGATTTACATTCGCAGACGTGCAGAAGTCAAGTTGAAGTTGAAACCGCGTAACGACCTTCTTTCGGCTCGTAATTAATTTTCCCTCATATTGGCAATTTTATGCAGATTTGTGCCACAAATAAAATTGAAATGGAAACCGGCAAACAAGACCGGTAGCCGCCCGATATTAGTGTCTATAATTTCAACTGAAAAAATACAGATCTCTGGAAAATCCAGTGGCATGTTGCAATAGCAAAAAAAAATAATAATAATAATACAAGCACACATAAGTTGACCCTTTTCCCACTTCTGGCTATGAGTTTTCCAGCTCTTTGTCGTTGTGGCTCGAAAAATATCGATTACATGCTAGACTCCAGTGACTCCATCCAGCCTTTGGAAATTCTCAATTCCAGCGAAAACAGTTAAATTCCGGTAAAAAGGAAAAATGGGCAAAATAAAACAAAAACAGCAAAAACGAAAAAAATAGAAGCTGGGAGAGAAAAACGTTTCCACCATGCGAACAAACCGAACGTTTTGTGGTCCATGGTGGTCCCAGCGATTATCATGAATTGATCTGTAAGATGTCAAAGCGCAGACGATGCGAAAGAGCCAAAAGAATGGCCAATATGCACTGAAAATAAATACTATCAAGGTTATTTGATAAATACAAATAAAAATACGATTAATAATACAAGATGTTTCAAAGAAATCTCAATGTTTTAAACGAATTCTGAACGTCTTGTGAGATATTTTTGATTGGTTTTTATATGTTTATGTAATCTTTAGAATCAAGAATTAAAATAAGTATTAATGATAATTAATAAACTTTATATGATAAGGTCTAATTAATAATTTGACCTATTTTGAGTTAATTAATTTATTTATTTATGTATTATAAATATCTCTTCTTAAGTTTCTTGAATATTGCAAATATATAAATAATTTGAGGCAGAAAAAATATGTTTACAGCTTAGTTTAGGCTGCAAAAAAATATTTAAAAATAATTATATATTAATAATTAAAATAAATTTAATGTTTTCTCTCCCTGTGGAGGTCGCTGTGGCTCTTGGCTTTTGCTCCATGGTGACCGCCCTCCTCGGCCGGCTTCTCGCAAAGCTCACATGTGGTTCGTTGCATTTCGCAGACCCCGAGACCCACAGCCACTTTGTCTGGGCAGTGGCTTCCTCAGCTCCGTTCCCATGTCTCCGAGCTCCGAGCTCCGGCCTCCGGTCTCCCATCTCCGGTCTCCCATCTCCGGCCTACCATCTCCGTTCTTCAGTCCCCAGTCTGCAGTCTTCAGTCTCCCGTTCCCATGTGCAGAATGTGGTTGTTGTGGTCGCTGTTTCTGTTTTCTGTTGCCAGAATTGCGCGAGCGGCGCAGATAACAGCACAAAATGTTGGCAGCACTGTTGACATTATGAATGACAGCGGTTATTTATTATGTCTTGGCTTATTTTTTCGGCTCGGTGAGATCTAGGGGTCTAGGATGCGGCTGCTGCTGCCGTTGTCCATTCGGTAGCGCTTATATGTGGGCTACCCGGCTCCAAACGACGGATGTGTCATCAACCCATCGAAGGAACCCCGATTCCCAAACACTGGACACTATTATTATTATTATTGTGGCAGCCAACAGATGTAACTTAACGCCAAAAGGTTAATTCAGCTTGTTACGAAATTGTTTAGACCATTTATAAATTGATAAAAAATGTCTTTCAATAAGGGTATTATAATTTTTTTTGGCAGTTTGGGAGACACTTTCCCTAGCGGATTTTTGTGCCTAATATATGCTTTTATTCATCTTTAAAAGACTCCTTCACAGTCAATCCTTTTTACCACTCACAAAAATTAAACACTTTCCCTAGCGGATTTTTGTGCCTAATATATGCTTTTATTCATCTTTAAAAGACTCCTTCACAGTCAATCCTTTTTACCACTCACAAAAATTAAGCACGTCGAGACTCGCATCTGACGGTTGGCCACAGTTCATGACCATTCCGATGCCTTGGCGGAAAATCATCTTCTATTTTTTATTTTTTTAGCTGGCCAAACTGTTTATGATACCTCCAATTCAATGCCCCATCTGCCGTGATAATTGCGTAACTTCAACTTTGGCTACAAACACAAAAATCTGAAAATAAAAAATAACAAACAACTGCAAGCTGCAGACTGCAAACAAGCAACTGGCGGCGGCTTCTTCTTCGTACCGTTAAGTGCCAGGCTCTCGACTTCATTAGATTGTAATAAACGCGTTTCGGTTACAGCCCCCGAACAACCAGAAAAACACTGACAGCAACATAAAAACAACAGTCCGCAAAAGAAGATCTAAGCTCGGCTTATAAATGCAATTTCGCTCGCACAAAACCTCAATGGACTTCATTAAAATATTCGAAACACAAGCAGTTTAAGCACCGAAAACTTGTCCGAATGGTAAAAGAGAGACTTGGGATTTTAGTACAGAGACAGAAAAAAATATGTTAATTTTTAAATATAAATATAAAATATTAATCTTCAGATTTTAACATACAAAAACAAGTGCAAAATATTTTTTTAAAGGCAAGAAACTAGATAGGATTTAACGGGGAAAACTATTCCTGATCAGTATTCTACTAGACCCAGTTGGAAACTTTTTACTTTACTTAATTTATCATATTATTATTTGTTATACGTGTATTAAATAACTATAAAATATAATAATGTATAATAATAATAATAATAATAATAATAATATACAACAAAGTAGAACCCTTTAAGTGCTTTGGGCTCAAGGTTATAAACATTTGCCAAGTTGGCATTATTAAATAAAATGTATATTACTTTAATTACGATGTTATTTAATTGTAGTAATATTACCCATCATATAATTATTTTAATACTAAATTATCCCAAATATTAACCCAATTTTCTCACTGTGCTTTTGGGCTGCCAAGAAGGAGCAGTCGGAGTAGTTTGTGGGGGCCAGCTGTGCGTGGCAGGCAAAAGCGCAGCGTTCAAGTCCAAGTCGAGAGTTCAGAGGTCTAATTGAAAATGCTGAAAACCTTAAAAATATTGAGAGTGCTAAGAGAGATTTAGGTGGAGAATCGCAGCCAGAGAGATCCCGATGGCAGGGGAAGAGGCATCTCATTCCCATTAGAACTCAATTTGCCATTTGTTGTCCAAAGTCGTACATATGTGCCGGGGACAGAGAGTAAGAGACGCCCACGAGCCATGGCTAATATCATGGATTATCCCCCCAAACTCCCTGCCCAGCTCAGGGAATGCAAATTTATAATACGAAAGGCAAATTGGGGCCAACTTGTGACAATTTATGATATTAACACTAAATATTTGTGCCCCGTCGTGATTTAAGCGCTGGCGTATAAGAAAAGGTTAAGGTTTCGGTGTTGGCAAAACGAATTGGGAATACGCTATTTGATTATAGGAGTAATAATTATATCTTTAAATGTTAAAGCTATCATAGGAAATCATATATATTTAAATATATAATTTATTAAATTTATTGAAACCATTTCATTTTATTTTCATTAAGGATTTACTTAGAAGTGCTAAAGAAAACAATTATAAAATATTCCATTAAATATTTACTTTACACACAAAAAGCTTTTCATTTAATTTATAACATAATAATCTATTTATAATCTTTATATATGAACATTTAAATCTAAAACAATTAGAAATTTATGTCTTAAAAGCACTCTAAATATTTGCAAACGTCTTTCTACTTTCGAAGCTATTAAAAATATATCAAATATGCTATAAAGTTACATAATTCCAGGCTAGTTTCTAATTTAGGTTTCCATTATGAACGAGATCTGTTAGCCAAACCTCTTGCCAAAGCCTAATACCCCCCAAGGCAGGCCGAAGAGGGCTTTAAAAAATATTTACAAGTCGCATTATTGTGAGGTTTATGCGTTTTTATTGTTCGGCTGCAATAATTTCAGTGCTTAAAGCGCTGCCAGAGATGGCAATGTGGAGTGGAGGTGCGATCCCAGACGGACAAAGTGGAGCAGTTCAATAAAATTTTATGATAATTGCATGTTGAGGAGGAAAGCATCGTTCCCAAAACCCCCTGACAAATGAAGTGATTTTCGGTTTCGTTTTCTTTTTTTTCTTTTTGCGTATTTTTTGGCAATTCCGCAAACGATTTAATTATACAGTTCAGTTCGGACAGGGGGAATATATGCTAATGATGGATAAATTAGCCGCGCCCAAATTTAAATCAAAAAATGGATTTCACCATTAGAAATCTGGCCAGATTGGCGAACAATTAAGGGATCTTTCTTGGGAACCAACCAAGATATTTTGGGTCAATCGATCTGATGATGATGGTTTATCATCAAACTGTAACCGAAGCGAAGCGTCATGCACAATTTGCATGAATCGAACGCGGAACGCAAATTACAAATTACAAAACACAAAATACAAAATCAAAAATCCCAAATCCAAAATATATAGATGTTCGAAAACGTCTTTAATAAGCATTCCCATTTGACGTTCGGCTGACACAGAAATCTGCACCGTCGGCTATTAGCAATTAACTGGGTCTATTATGAGCTCTCCGGTGGGGCAGCCGAGAGCCCCGAAAGAAATCTATTTGACATGCTACAAGGCAGAAGAAGATCGGAACGAATCGAATCGATCGAATCCAACAAAATGGTTAAGAAAAATCCAACGGCGATCGAAGATCGCTGATCGCAGTTGGTAGATTTTTGGGCAGGTTGGCGGCGGGGGTAACCGGGCAACTGTGCGCATAAAAGCCAAATGCCATAATAGCCAAATTAATCAGTCACAGCTAACAACACGAGACTCTCGAAGCTGCGAGCACAGATCCAAGCGAAGGCGACGTCCCGTCGTGTGCGTTGATGACTTAACAAAAATGTCAAAAAAAAAAATGAAAAAATTAAAACACAAAAGAGATATATACATATAGTATAGTAGATTTCGAGTTGGGCGGTGGGGGAGGGTTTTTCTGAGGCTGCCAAGTGCAAACTCGAAGTTGATATGCTCTTTGAGAACGCTTAAAACAGGCTTTGAAAGATATCTCATTTAAGGAAATTTGCATTAGCATTTTATTCAATTTTTAAATTTTAAGTAATTTAAACTGTTGAGATATGAGAATTGGCAAATAAAACTTTGTAAATATGCTAATATTTGATCATCTTTACTTGAAATTAAATTAAGAATAACATTATTAGTGTTTAAATTTGTAATGGTAAGCCCTATACCTTAAATTATTTCATTAATAAATTTATATTTTGTCGTAGCTTAAAATGGTATGTCTTTTTTGTATAAACCCTTGTTTTCTTTAAAAATGTCTGCCTATTAAATACCAGGACTAGTTTTCAATAAAACTAAATCCAAAGAGTATAAACTGAGCAAACAAAAAGTATAAAATACCCAGAATAAATGTAAGCAAGTATCTATAAAAAGGTAAATTGGCTTCTATTCAAACCCTTGTTTTTCTTTAACAAGTAGTGTCTATTATAAATTTAGTAATAAATAATAAAATAGTACAAATAAAAATAAATGTAAACAAGTATCTATAAAAAGATCAATTTGCTTATATCCATACAACCCCTTGTTTTTTTCTTAAAAAATGTGTGTGTCATTAATTCTAAATCCAAATAATATACATTTAGTAATAAAATAAATACCATAAACACAGAATAAAATTCAATCAAGTATGTAAAAAAGAGTAAATTTGCTAAATATCCATTTAAACCCGAATACCCCAGCTTATGGCATACCTAGAGTACTCCATTAGCCACCAGAGTAACCCAGTATTGGCCACATACAAGAGCTTATGTTTATCCCAACCATCGGACACACATGTGTTTGTCCGAGTCAGTGTGCCAAGTAGGGGATTCACATTGTCCTAAGGCTCGCAGATGATGGTGGGTGGTTGGATTCAATTGGATTCGATTGGATTTGGATTGGATTCAATACAATTGCTTTTCTTTTGCCCAAAAAAAAGCCCGCCGGCTGTGCCTCACATGGGCAACAGAAGAGCGGCTACCGTTTGGCCAAGAAATACAGCCATACGCCGGGGTGTATAGACAATGGCGCCAGCATCAAAAGGCTGACAAAATGTAATTGTTTCATAGGCGCAAAAATGGTGTCCAGAAGGGGTGCTCCATCAATAAAAACCAGACCGCAGCGAACCGGATCGCTGGGGGAACGGTAACTGGGCAGGAGCTGCAAAAAAAATGTTAATTGAAATATGCGTATGACTGATGGACATGGGGACACTCGGACATTGGACATCGGAGATTTGGAGAGGCTGCACCAGAGAGAACGCCTTGCCACGCAGATGGCAGACACTCTCTTAGTTCAGCTTTCACAATTATTGATTGATTTATTGATTGAAATCTTCGCAGCCAGTCGGTGGCAACTCCAGCGACGGCATCTTCTTCGTTTTGTGCCAACTTTTCGCATGGCTTTCGCATACGTACAAATTGCTTGGACCAAGTTCGTTGCCTAAGTCATTCGTTTTGATGGCGCCCAGTCGCGAGCTGAACTGAACTGGTAACTCCTAAAGAGCACACACACAGACAGACTCTCGGAATGAGCCAAACAATAAATAATTAAAGCAATTAAAAACGCTAAAACAAACATTTAACAAGCAGCGGCAGTTTGGACAAAAAGAATCTGTTTTCTTTGCTGTTTTACTTTTTTTTTTTTGGCAAGCTTCAAGGGGGGAAAGTCTGGGCTTGAAAGGGTTGATTCGAAAGATACCCTTGATCTTACTAATTTAAATATATTTTTATACTTCTTTTCACTAATTTAAATATATTTATCAATAAAATAATGGCCAAAAGTTGAATATAAAACATAGAAAATTGATTAAGTTAGGTTTTATATGAAATAAATTTAAATACAAATATTTTAAGTATTATTTGTTTATTTAACTATATAAATTTAAGTATAAAAGGCAAAGGAAAGCAAACATTCAAGTTGCTTAATATATTTTCATAACTTTCTGTAATTTAATATTATTATTTTCATTAGTTTTTTGTTATTTAATACAGCACATCATTTGTCAAAGTTAAGCAAATCAATTTTAAACATTCCAGGGCGACATCTCCATTAATTTGCGACCATTCAAGCCTAATAGTGAAACCTCATCCGCCATCGATCATACCCTTGATACCCCGCACGCAATTCGTATTCAAAATCGGCCTTATCTTGGCCCCAAATCGCGTCTAAATGTTGCACATTTATCAAAGAGGCCCAAGACCGGCCAGAAAAAAGGTCAACGCACAGTTATAGCCAACTCTCGGACCCGGCTTCTTCATCATCATCTTGTTACAGTTGGTGTTTGTTTCCCCCAATTTTTGTCCGCGGTACAAACTATTTCCGCTTCGCAAGTACTCTACCAGCTAAGCCCAACAAAAAAAAAACAGTACAAAGATATTTTGCAAACTACAATTAGAAGTGTTACTTTGTTTTCGCACACGAAATCTAATTTTTGTTCGTACGGCAATTAAAATGAATTTGTGGTTCGCGAAAAAATCCGAAAAACAAAAAGATAAAGCCTGGGGAACAAGAAAAGGAAGCTCACAAAAAGAATCATCTCCAGCAGAGTCGAGTATCTGGCCGAAACCCTTAACTGTGCCTCGATATGCAAATAAGTTGATATACAACATAATTAAATTTCATTACACACAAACTCGCTGAAGGTAACTGATTTTGGCCAATCTCTTGGCCTGTAACAAATTGCCAGCAATTAATGTGTGGATCTCTGGAAGGGGCATCATACCAGAGGATATAGTAGATCTCTTCCCCTGAAACTGACAATTTGAATAGGTGTTCTTTTACTAAGAAAAGTCTGCAAGTTTGTTTTTATTTCTGAGTCTGGTTAATGAACAGGAGTTACCTTTGGTCAGTCACTAATTCTTTCTAATTTCGGAGGGTATTTTATATAATAAATATATTTATAAGGCTTCTATACTTTTTATTCAAGTGACGTACAACTTTATATTTATATTAATATCCCACAATATTGTTCAAGTTACTACACTACAGTAACAAGTACAATAATAAAGATATTTCATTAGTCTCCTTACAACAAGAAATAATTAATATAAAAAAGATATGTTTTTCACTGTTAAGCCTTGGAAAAATAAGAAAACATTAAAAAAAAAAAACAAAGTTTACTTAACAAAGTTATTCAAAATGTTAAAATATAATCAAAATTCCTGAAAATTAAAACAAATATTTGATAAATTCATTTACTAATAACGTTAAAAAGCCTTTTTTACAAATAAAATTCTCATAACCTAGAACTTAATGTTACATACATATATAATACTTGAAAATTAAAGCAAATTTTTAATAAATTTACTTACTAATAATGTTAAAAAAGCCTTTTTTGCACACAAATAAAATTATCGTAACGTAGAACTTAATGTTAGATAGATGAAAAAAACAATGTTTAATAAATTCATTTACTAATAAAGTTAAAAAATTCTTTTTCTCTCTTAATCTAATTCTAACTTAATATTACATACATACGTAAAACATGAAAATCAAAACAATTTTTCAATAAATTCATTTACTAATAATGTTCAAAAAATCCTCTTTTATAAATAATAAAAATTCTCTTAACCTAAAACTTAATATTACACAACCTTTTTCTTTCCAAAATTCCTTACTCTCCGAAGCCATCATCAATAAGGTCTCCCTCTCCCGCAACTTTTCTGCTGTCAGCATCTGGTGATAAGCCAGTGTTATTTCATCTTTCTCCGAACACCTCCCACACACACACACACTCTTTCTCTCTCTCCTGCCATTGCCCAACAAAGAGGGCCACCTTTTAGTTCCAATAATTTACCAATTAATCATATTACTCAACAACTCCTTTGCAGCTCCAGAGAATGCTGGATGCTGCGACTCTGGAGCCTGCTGACAATAGGTGCTGATTGCCCTGCCCCGCCGCCGCCGCCATAATCGGGAACGAACATATATTTATATAGGAGCAACCGCGAGGGGCGGGAGGCTCGGTGTGGTGACGTGATAAATGATTTCGATTAGTTTGTTCTTGTAATTCGACGCCTATAAATGGGTCTATGATTGAGCGCAGACGACTTCGTTTACGTCAGCGATGTCGCTGTCGCCTGCCTAGTGTTCCCTACATCACTTCTTCTCCACAATATAAAGTGTCCCCACATCGGATCCCAGACGGTTCAGTTTGGCGGAGTTCTTCTTCTCCCCGCAACCGTTGCCGTTCCCAGCCATTTGACAAATTGTCTATAATTGAAAGATTAGCTTTCCTCGCACACGGCACAACGGCCACGGAGCAGACAACAACTTGACGATGGGAACATGTTGCGGCAACTCCGTTGAAGTTACAGAACCTGGTTTTGGCCTGGCCTGGTGCACCACCAGCCACCTCAGCACTTCCCCCATTTCTAGGAGTACACTCGGAATAGCAATTTCTAGTTACACTTATTTAATATAAATCTTATTTAAAATCTATATTTAGTAAGGGTTTTAAAGAGGAGAGAAGGTATAAAGAATACTTGTTTAGGTTTTTAGTTTAAAGAAGTACACTCGGAATAGCAATTTCTAGTTAATTTATTGAATAAAAATCTTAATTATAATCTATATTTAGTAAGAGTTTTATAGTAAATAAAAAAGTACACCCGGAATAGCAATTTGTAGTTAATTTATTTAGTAAAAATCATTGTTAAAATCTATATTTTAGTAAGAGTTTTATAGTAAATAAAAAAGGTATAAGAAATACTTGTCCAGGTTTATAATTTATAGAAGTACACTCGGAATAGCAATCCCTATTTAATTAATTTTAATATAAAACTGTTTTAAAATTGATAATTAGTAAGGGGTTTAAAAGTAAGGAAAGGTTATAAGGAACTCTTGTTAAGGGGTATAGTTTAATTAACAAATATAAACTGCTATAAAATTAAATAAATTTATGAAATATGTTATTTCCCAAACGGGATTATGCTTTTCCCCTCAAAAAAATATACAAAAATATACACAATATCAGCTTTTTTTCTTAAAGATTCAATTATTTATCACATTTTATATTCCTATTTATATATACCCCTTAATTTTCCCCAGTGTAAGCCCTGTTCCTTATCACTTGGCTTGCATCTGTTGTCTGGTTCCATGGTTTTATTAATCAAATTCACAAAATGGTTTTAGGGGCTGAACCAAGTAGGTGGAGCATGTTTACATAGACAAGTGCCTCCACAACCCATGATCCCCTTTTGGCACCTCTCCTCCAGGCCTTCTCCTCCGGTAATTGGAATTGGTGTGAAATTCGCGTGCCAAGCCAGGAGGATGGCCGAAGGTGTGGTCTCCTGGCCACGGATCGGGGATCATGGATCAGGGAGGAAGATGGAGCAGGAGATGCCTTTTGTAATGCCAGAAACATGTCAGCGCAATGCGATACCTTATCGCTGTCAATTATTCAACGCAGTCCGAGGACAGGTAAGGGTGATGATTGTGATGATGATGGTGAGTGGTTCTGTAGCATTCCGTTTTCTTTCTTTGGGACAGAATTACAAATTACCCTCTTAACTATAACAAACCCGAAAAATTAAGAGAGAAATGAAAGGCAGAAAAATTCTAAAGAGGAAATAAACATGGTCCCAGGAAATAGTTTTTAGGAAAAAATATTTTAAGAGCAAAGAGAATACTTTAAAAGGTTGTCTTTAAAATTGTAAACATTTAATATTATTTAAATACATACAAAAATAACACTTAATAATATTTATATCTAAAAAAACCCCACTGCACCAATTTAATTTGAAATGTCAGCAGTTTTTGCAACTGAATTCCGACAACCTAGTGCCACTGAATTATTTTTTCTGATAAATCCAACTTCTGGCCGTGTCAGTAAGCGCTGAAAATCACAATAATCAGCCAGCAAATTTACGCTTAATTGCACACAAAATATGAATAACACTTTACGAGTGTGTGTGCGGCTGCAGTACAATTTCAGTTCGATTCAATCAGCAGATGCTATACAATTTTGTCATAAATTATGCGCCTGGCTGCACTAAATCAAGCCAGGGAAGGGTTGCGGCGGTGTGCTTGTGGCCGTTGAATAAAATGCAAAAACTAATTAACACTTTTATTGCGACTTCAATTATGCTAAAAATGCGCAAATTGTTGGAAAATCACGCCCCTAATTGCCCACCGCAGCCAACAATGAGGTGGAGAGATACTAAAGTTGATTGCCTTAGGTCATGGCAGTTGGGTTTTTTAACTAGCCAACTGGCAGGCAGCTTTGGCAGCCAACTGTGGCTTTATTTATTTCCCTGTGGCAGTAGGAAAAGTTTCGCTTTTAATAAATTGTGCGAACAAAAGAAATGGCGAAAAATCTTTCGAGATTTCCCCCTTGGATCCTCACACGCGCCTTTCCCTCCCCATCGACACCTGCTGTTTTGCGCGATAATTTATCACGGACCTGCTTAAACGCACATCCATTATCAGTGGCTTGGACTCCCAACTCCAGACTTCCCAGCCTTGGACCCTGATGTCCAGCCTCCAGAGCTGGCCAAGAATCTGGCCAAGATCTTGGCTCTCCGCGGCCCATTGAGCCTCCTTTAAGCCTTTAATTGAACAATTTGTAACAATCAAGTGCACAAAATAGCGCAACACTTTGGCTTAAATAGTTTTCAATGAAGATGCAACTGCCGAGAATTAATAACATCGATTAAAGTTTTGGCCCACCAAAGAGAACAATGATCGCTGGACGAGGGGAGGAGCAATGGCTCTATTTGGTTATTTGGAACGTGGAAAACTATTTTCGAAAAGCATTTCTGGGAAATTTATTGCAGCTTTTGTGTATGGGGAATGGAAAAGTATATTTATTAGGTTTTTTGCAACCCTATTACATAGAAATTATTTATAATGGGTGTAAAAATCTGGTTTAATAGTTTAATAAAAGAATACAGATTTACAATGAAAGAAAAAAGGAATAAAAATTAACTTGGTAAATAATTAGAGAAAGAAAGCAATAGAAGTTATATATATTAATAACATCTAGCATCAACTTTGTGTATAACAAATAGCAATTTTTTATTGCTATTTAAAAACCTTTGGCTAATTGTCTGTACTTCCTAATAAATAGCTTGATTATTCATACTTAAGTTTAAGCTTAAAAAAGTACAATTAAAATTAATAACAAATTATTTTTATTAAGAAAGACTTTTATATTTAAGTTCAGACTATAAATATAGTCTCTTCCCAATTAAATTATTGAGTATACTTTCTGCATTTTCATATATAGTTTTTCACTCTCAGCTAAACTTCCTTCCCACAGCCAACAATTGCAATCTCCGTAGATCATCAAAAAGTAGACTTTGTTGCCTTTTGGTATAAGTAGCACAATCAGCTCATGAAATTTGAGCGCCAATCCGCAAGAATCCTCCCCGCCTTCAATCCTCATCATCAGGCACGGCAGTAAGAACCAGGCATCGGTTGGATCATTATGATCCAGGTTAGTAATCAGCACCTAAGAACACTACGATCAGGAGTTTGGAATTTTGCACAGCACAAAACTATCAATTGAAATTGCTAATTATTAATATTTATATAATATATTCTCTTTGATAAGAATTTAAGTTGACGCAGAATATTATAAATAATATATTTTATATATATTTATTTGGAAAAGTTTTGATTTTTATATTTTTGTGTGGTTTTTATATTTTTTCTCTGTGTTCTGAAGCTGAAGCTGGTGCTGAGGCCAAAGATGCTTATCAGGCACAGACAGGAGACGGGAGATAGGAGACAGGAGACCGGAGACAGGAGACCGGAGACAGGAGTCCGAAGACTGGAGACCCGAAGACTGAAGACCGTAGACTGAAGACTGGCGACTGTTCACTGCAGCTTGGCATGTCAACCTGGCCAGGGACCTGCGCCAGAGCCTGCACCAATTTATGATCGACAGAAGACCAAAAACAAGGAGAATATATTTATGATAAATCTAGACAAGCACGGAGATACTCTTTAAATTAATTATTATTGAAATTACATAATCAAAATCACTAATAGTTATTTTTAATGTGAAACAGGATTAAATAAAAGATATTAATCCCAGAAAATTAGATAAGTAAATGTTTATAATGACTTCAGGATTTTATTTAATTGAATTATTTTGTTAACTATCAAAATGCTTCATTAATAACTAAAAAATATTATCAAACCCTTGGCTAAAAGATTAACCATTTTTTTATAAAAAATGCCCAGCAATTAATTTATTATGTTTACTTTTTAACCGTATTTTTTCGCTCTGAGCAAATGACATAACTTTATTTCAAGGACTGCACTTTTTCCCCTAAGATTTTATATAATGTATTAGCAACCTGTTAAATACACCCCCTCAAAGCACACAAACCT
Organism: Drosophila bunnanda; assembly: GCA_035046265.1. Taxonomy (NCBI): domain Eukaryota; kingdom Metazoa; phylum Arthropoda; class Insecta; order Diptera; family Drosophilidae; genus Drosophila; species Drosophila bunnanda. The sequence goes on from JAWNOB010000075.1 coordinate 16,923,606, forward strand.
CCCCTGGGTTAGGGTATTAGAGACAGGAACGAACCCCAAAACAGAGGCAATGGGGTGTTGGCATACAAAAATGATAAATTCTCATCAAAAAAATATTTCACACTGCGGGATATCATCAACCCAAGATCAAGATCAGTGCACTGGAAGAGGATGCCACAAAAAAAGCAGAGACACCAGCAACACCGTGAGCAGATACCACAAATATTTCGAAATTATTAAAGATCATGCAAAGACCAAAAAGAGATTTTTGAAAAACACGCGCCCATTTTGGCTTAATTAGTGAAACAAGCCCAGCCACTACGACTTGGACACGATCTCTGTCTCTGGCCCGTTCCCCGACCGAAGTCGATTTCGATCTTGATCTCTCAAATATCGTTCGGCTAATTAAAATTTATATATTTTAAGGCGCATAGTTTCTCGTTTGCCTTATTTTTTGTGCCTCGCCTCTCTCCCGGTCTTTTGTATTACGTGTTTTCCCCCGCTTGAACCCATAAATCTTATTGATAATATGATTTTATTAACTTTTAAATAGGCAAAACATTTGGCGCCTGTGTTTGACTCACCACCACCAGACATCCAAATGAAGGCAAAAGCAAAAAACTAAATCCATTTTTAAATGGAATTCATTTAAAACTGAAGTCGTTTTGACAACCAAATTAGAGTACATACTGTGATATTTGTTTTTGCCTTTTCTGTGTGTATTTCTCCGGCTCTTTTCTCATCTCATTTCGCCTGCATATTTATCGGAGTTTTCGTTGTGTGTTCGTATATTTTATTTTTGGTTGAATTAATTAAGTATGCAAATGTGGTTTTTAGGAGGTTTGCGTTTTGCGGTACTTGCCACGCACCAGCGATCAAACGGAATCTGGGCCTCCGATTAAATATATATATATATATATTTATTTATTTAAGCATCAATATGCGGAAATTCCTTGTGGCGTTATTTTTATGAGGTGAGCTCATAATTTTCGCTGTATTGCTTAAAGTCCACACCAATCTAAATTGGCCTTTTGGGTCAAACCCGAAAGTGATTAGCGCTTGCTTTTTTCTCATTTTTTTGTGGTTGTTTTTATTTGATATTAAGCATCTGTTGCCATGAAATTAGCTTACATTTTGTTGGCTAAAAATAAATTCGGGGGATTTTTATAAGCAAATATAAAAATCGGTTAAAAGAGGCCTATGCTTTTTTTGAGGAAAATATCATAGGAAAGCTTAGACGCGGTATTATATTTTCTGTATTATTTAGCTATTCTTTAAGAGGTTATGTCAATGCATTGCTTTTATTATTGCTATTATTTATTGATGTAGGTTAAAAATTTAATTACCTTTAAAAATTTGAAGGTTATGGGGTTACGATACTATATTTCTTTTATTTATTGCTCTTTTATTAACTTTTATTAAGAATAAACACAGACACTTGCGGGGTATTGCACGATGTGCGTGGGTTCTCTTATCACTTGTAAATCTGTACTAACATCACGTGACTTAAGCATAAGTTTGAGAGAGAGGGAATGGTAAAGCTTTGAAAACTAAACTAGATGTAATGAGGGGAGAGGGAGAGAGTTTAAGAAGTAATGAGGGGAGAGGGAGAGCGATTAAGAAAGCACATTAAGCGGGACTTAAAGAGGGCGCTATCTCACATACTCTTGAAAACAATAATTTAATATTATAATCCCATTAATTAAATTGACATTTTAAGTGCAGTTTTTATTAAATTAATTAAGTCTGCATATGTGGCATTTTAAACAACATTTAACAGCAACAAACAGTCAGTACCATATATATAATCTTCTGTAATAGAAAAATGATATAGTGGTACCTTATAGGAATAGGATACTGTCTAAGAGTCATGAACCGCCAGCCGCCAGTCTATGTGAACTTTAAGCATTCAGCTCTCAATTGATACACTGTAAGCAAAGCCTTTGGTTATTGATGCCAACATAATTAATATTAATACTAAAAATACTTAGAACCATGTATAAAATCATGTGTATTTATTTTTTTATGTATTTATTTAGCAAATTAAGCTTGGCATACATTGTAAAAATTAATATGCATTTACAAAATCATGTCTAAAATGATATAGTGGTACTTTATGAGAGTACCAGACAGTTGTCTTAAGAATTTAGCTCTTAATTAATTCATTTAAAAAAAAATAAACAAACCTTTTGACACCGACAAAGTTGCAGTCATGACAGTGGCCAATGTTTTATTTTTTTCCTTGGATTTCCTCAAAGTGTCCCCCCCATGGGCGAAACTGTTGACATGTGTCAATTATAAATGTCTCAACTTCCAAATAAAACCGCATGGGACAAACTCGGGATAAACAGCTAATGACATGCATGGCAAAGGAGCTGAAAAAAAGGCAGAATTACCTATAAAATGAGGTTGCCCGGCTCAAAAAGGAGATCCTCACCCGAAAATAATAAAAACATGTGAAATATGTTCGGGCAGCGCTACGATATACGTCTATGCCCGATTGTCAGATTTTATGGCCTATTAAAAAGGCTGAATCATTAAGCGATCTTCGTTCGGTTTTCTTCCTGGCCCGGCCCGGCCAGGCCGGGCTCCGCCACATCCTCCTAATTGATGTTAGTTCATAATTTTCCTTTGGAAAATGTAGCAATTAATTGCCGTGCCAATAAAACGCGTCGGTTCCCCACTGTGCCAACGACGCACATTGCGCAATGGGCGCTGCATAAAGTCCTCTGTGCCCCAGCGAGACCGTGGGCCAATAAAAGTTTACAAGACAAAAGCCACAGACAGCCCACAAAAACAAAAAAACAACAAACAAAAAATAGAAGGAAGAAAAAACCAAAAAACTTAAAAAAGAACAAGTCAAACTTTTGACCATCAAAGGAGAAAACAATTTGGCCAGCAAAAGAAAATGCGAATGGAATTTGAAACCTCTGGCTTGAATCGCAGTGGATGCTCTATGAAACGGTTTTTCTATTTGCCATTTAACCGCGTTTTCTTTTTATTCCTTATGATAGTGCCCATAAAGTGGTGGAATTTTTGGAATTTTCCAATCGGAGTGTATGTCAGCCACCTCCACTCCAATGGCCTCTTTTTCCAGGCCATGAAAAATTCCAACTGTGTTTAAATTCTAGGTTTGTAGAAAAAGAAAAATTTTACGCACCTGGAAAATTGGAAAAGCAGTCTTGAAAAATTTTATAAACATGATTAGATAGTAAGAAATAATATATATGTATGATTCTATAGGTAAATATATACATACATATGTAGGTTATTTTAAATGAAATCAATAAACAAAAAAAGCAGTACTAAATATGGCGAAAAATCAATTTATTTTTATCTTATCATAACAAAAAATATATTTATATTACGCAAGCATAAAGCAAATTGTTTAAATATTAAGATATTTATCTCTTTTGAGTATAAATATAAATAATTTTGAAATAAGAATAATTAAAAGATATTTATTCCATCCAAATTTGTACTATATTCAAAATAAAACTATACCTTTGTTTTCTATTTGCACCTTTTTATATATTTAATATTTAATTTGCAGCTTTTATTTGTTAATTTCATTAACTCTTCAAGACTTTAAACTCTTTTAACTTTACTTATTGTCAGTTGCACTAATATTTTTACCCAATTTTCCATGCAAACATCATTTAGTATTAAGTAACCCCACGTAAAGAGTATTTTCCTGACCCTCTTGTGGGTGTAAACCAATTATATATTAGTTTTACGATTCTATATACCCAACGAGACGATAAAGCCTCATGTTGGTAATTAGAACAACAACAACAACAACAACAGGGGCCATCTGTGCCATATATTACCAATATTTTCCATGATTTGTAATGTGGGGAAGAGCAGGTATCGTTAGATAAAGTGAAGGAGGAGTGGAGCCATAATGCTAATAGCCCAGAAGATGCCAAGGTTATCCCACCCGTCTATATAGAGAAGATATATATAAACGATCGACCCACCGCTGCTTCTACTAGATCAGCACCGTTCCGTGGTGATTTATTGAAAATTAAATTTTTCAACCAGCAGAGGTCGAGCGATGCTTGGAAAATAAATAATCGCAAAGGCAGCAACCACTGAAATTTGCAGGCAGCAGCAAGTTAATTATGACTGCGGTTAGCCAGGCTAACAGCGGTTGTGGGAGGGGGCCCAAAGGGGGAGGGGGGAGGCTTTTGCTGGCCAGGGATATGGAGATGGAGAGTTCCACAAACAAGTGAGCCAGGTTATTTCGCTGTTAATTAGTCTTACGTGATGAAACTTCGTAGCTGATGGGTGGTGCCCACAAATGGCGACTCCCCATGCCTCTCTGTCTCTCTCTCTATATATATATATATCTCTCTATCACTCTATCTCCTTCTCTTTTACTCATGTGCGCTTTTCTCACTCTCTCTCAGACTGGGGTTTTGTCACATTTTGCGGCTTAGTTAACCTCCCAAAGGGAAATGACTTTCCCTCAGCTCCAATAGGCGGTCAAGGGAAAAGAAAATTTTTAACTAAAATTATATTAATTTGCTTCATTTATTTAAATATAATACAAATACTTGGTAATTTAAAGTAATAATTAATTAATTAATTAATTAATATATTTAACAGTGAAATCATGATAATATAAATGTACAATTTCACATGGCGGACTGCTTTTGGAAAATTTAAAAATAAAATAATATTAAAGTGATTCGTTTTTGTTAACATACAATAAAAATAATTTGTATAATATTTAAATCTAATAATTTAAATTAAAATTTATAAATATTTATAAATATATTAAACAGTAAAGCTATAACAATATAAATGTACAATTTTACATGGCGGAATGCTCAAGGAAAATTTTGAAAAAAAAATTATATTAAATTGTATAATTGTTAAAATACAATAAAAATAATTTGTATAATATCAAAATCTCATAATTTATATGGAAATTTATAAATATTAAAGAATATATTTAACAGTGAAGCTATAATAATAGAAATTTATAATTTTACATGGCGGAATGCTTAAGGAAGTTTTGCTAAGCACATGTAGCTAAGACCATGTTGAGCAACACTCATTGGTGACAACAACATATTGATGTTGCAGAGACACAGCATGGTTCATGACTCCACTAGGATAAGGTTGAGTGAAAGCGAGATAGATATATATAACCTCCAAGTTTATCATCTGATTTTATTTAACTTTACCTTCCTCTGCCTGTTATATTTATTTTCGTTTTACTTTTTTGTATAATAACCTTTTACCCTTACCCTATGGACCCCTCTCTTTTTCCATTATATTACACCGTATTGCTAACAAATTGTGCACAATTTTCACCAATTTACAATTTTATGATGCTCAATTGCAGCAAATGCGAAAAGAAAGAAACACACAACATGGCGAAGAGAAAAAAAACTTCATTAAAGCAAATATTGCGAATTAAATTTATGTTGCCAATTTAAATACATCGAAACAACAACAACGCCGCCAAATAGGAAAATAATACAAAAAAAAGAGGTGTAAAGACTAAAAGGCTGTAACCAAGCCGGCAACAACAACTAATCGAGCCGGTCATCAATTGACCAAAGCCAGGTAATGGTCGGTCACAGCCCAGACTTCTTCTTTTTTTCTCCCCCGTTTATTATTTTTTTTACAGACCCGAGCCATCGACGATCGATCGGAGCGACAACGCGCCCATATAGACGATGATGAAGGAAAGATCCCGGGGATCGGAGAGGAGCTGGGGCGGAGGACGATCGATCTTGGCAGCAGCCGATGAGGAGTCATCCAGGGAAAACCAAAGGAAAAACAAAAAGAAGACGAGGGAAAAATAAATAAAAGCAAAGTGGGTGAAGCGAGGCAGGAGCTGCAGGCGGGTGGCCGAAACAAACATAGCCACACATGCGACGGCTGACGAAAAATGCAATACAGTGGAACTTGGTCTAAATATTATAATCTATTTATTATTTTATTTTAATTATTTAATTACTAATAAAAGTGTTTGAAATATGTAGCATATTGTTAAGTTACTTAATAATGAATTTGTGGAATAAAACAGTCTTAGGATATATAGAATAAAAACACCTTATTTCCTATTTGGGAAAAATATCTAAATAGAGTTTTTATGTTTGCAAAATATTTGATATAAATTCAGATTAGACATAAAAACAAGTAATATACTTTTGATATAAGTTATATATTTTGTATAATAATCTTAGTTATATATTTTTAATATAAACCGAAGTTATATATTTATTTAGGTTAATCTAGGTTAAATATTTTTTATGTAAGTATAATTTAGTTATATACATTTTCATTATTTTTATCTTTTACCTTTTTATCATTTTATATTAAAATAAACCCTTTTAAAAAGCAACCTTTCTATTAATGTAGTTTAGCTAATAATAAGAAATGGCATACAATTTGTCAGTAATATATAATAAAACATAAATCTAAATTATATTATTTTGTTAGTAATGTGTAACAAAAGAATATAAATCTAAGTTATGTATTTTTAATATAAATCTAAGATAAATATTTTTTATATAAGCGTAAGTTATTATTGTAAATTTTTATGTCCATAAAAAGGAAACCCTTTAAAAAGGCAACCTTTTGTATTTAAACATTTCAGCTAATAATAAGAAACCGTACAAAGTTTTTAAAAAATATATAATAAATGAATATAAAGAATATATATCGAAGTTATATATATTTAATAAAAATCTAATACAAACCTTTAAAAAGGCAAGCCTTTGTATTGAAATACTTGAGCTTAAAATAACAAATCGCCAATCTTAAAAATATATATTAAAAAATAAAATATAAAATATTTTAAAATATCTAAAATTAGTCTCAAAATTTATCGTATTTCAAGGATCAACAAAAATATTTGGAAAGATATTTAGACCACTGTGCCATCGATTTGCCTCGCCGGCCGCCATCGACATCATTTGGCACATGTGAACACCAAAAGAGATATGCCCACCGCCCGACCGCCCAACCCCCCGTCCCCAGCCTCCGATCCTGATCCCCATCCCCAGCCCCTCCCCTCACCCATCTCCCCTCGGAGCCGAGTTTGGAATATACGAATTCGCTTGACCGCTCCAATGTCCAGCTGTCCGCGTGTCCATCGAAGATCCCCGTATGGGGCGAGTCGACGGGCGGCCAATTCACCTGTCGCGCCGTTTTGTTTGCCTTACGCAAAAAAAAAAGGAAAACCAAAAATAAATATTAAAAAAAACGAAGGAGGAGCCGCGGAGGAGCTGCGACCTAGTCGTATGCAGCTTTATGCGAAAATTCCATGAATCTGATCGTTTCGGTGGAAGCGCATTAGATATTTGGCATTTCGGCTTTCCACTGACTGACGTACAATGCCACAGCCAGGAGTAGATAGAGAGAGATAGATAGAGAAAAGAAAAAGGAAAACCCGGCGGGGTCAGCGCACACACGTGACCCCAAATGATCGATGGTATTGCCCGGGCTGAGGAGTCTGCAAAAATTAAATGGATTATAATTATTATGCACGGCACGTCGCACAGCCTGGCTCACTTTTATTGTCAACCAATAAAGTGGCCAAGAGGGCAAAATCCGGCGGACAGGCCAACATAGTGGCCCGGGAATTGATTTGGCCCGCAGCGACCATTAACAGCCGCAGCAAAAAATAAAAAAAAGGAAACCTCAGCCACAGATTCAGATTTGGCATCATCATCTTTTGGCCAGGGAAATAACCCTAAAGCCGCCTCGGATGATGATCATCATCGGGCTGCAGGGGCGGAGTGGATGACATCAGGTGCAGTTACAGTGGGACTTGCATAGAGAAAACCGGAAAGATGACAGTATTATTAACCATATAAATATGTATTTTAAGAAATTTTATGTTGTCTATTAATATATCAAAAATAAAAAATATTTAATAGCAAACTTCTTATAGATTATATTTATACGGTTGTTGCATTAAGAAAGCCGAAAAGATGACACGATAATTTAACCAATAAATATATTTTTTTAGAACTTTTATGTAGTTTATTAATATATTTAATATACTGTTGTTGCATTAATAAAACCCGGAAAGATGACAAAATAATTCAACCTATAAATATGTATTTTAAGAAATTTAATGTTGTTAATCAATATATCGCAAAAATAACAAATATTTAATAGAAAATTTGTTATAGATTATATTTATACTATTATGCCATTAAGAAAAACGTAAAGATGACAAGATAATTCAACCTATAAATATATGAATTTTAAGACATTTTATATTCTTAATCAATATATCAAAAATAAGAAATATTTAATAGAAAACTTCTTATAGATTTTATTAATATTTTTTGTTGTTTGCAAAAACTTTTACTGTATGACTTGGTTGAATTCCAGGCGGACATTTTTGCCAAGCTTAAGAGACACAGGCAACGAGGCATGTAACAACATAAACAACAGAATACTATTTGGCCTTTTGCACCTTTTTGGCATGAACAACTTTTGGTAGTGGGAAGCGGCCAAAGGAGCTGGCGGCGGAGTGGAATCTCCCCGGGATGAGCTGTGTGCGCCGCAAGAGATCTTTATTTCGGGTCGAGTCGGCGGCCGATCGGCCAAGACGACAACGCCCCGAAAGGCACAATTAAAATTTCACGCTTTTTTCCACCTCAAGAACAAGGGGATGAGGGGCTCAGGGGATGTGTGACCATCAGGACCAAAAAGAGACACCTCCTAGGAGCCAAAAAAAAAGCAGGGGAAAACAAAAAAGAAACATAAAACAAAAACACCTTGACCATTTTTGGGCTTACATTTTGGCCAGCGGACGAAAACAGTGCGGCGGCATTTTCGCTTTGAGGCAAGCCCAGGAGCAATCTTTCAGAGGTGCCTGCACTGAGAAAAAATACTACTAAAGTATGGAAAAAAATGTCTAACCTAAATATAAAGCCAAAACAAAAGATGGGAGAGTTTACTTACATTGAAGAACAAAATTAGCAGAAATATCCTATTAAAATCTAAAATAAATTGTAAAAATATGATAAAATATTTTTTCCACTCTTCCCGAATTTACTACAATTTTATTTGCAGTGTTGCAGCACTGTTGCAGCCGCCACGCGTGCAATTTGCTGTCGTCGGGGAATTGCTAGCGGCCCCTGGACACAAGCCCACAAACCCACAAGCCAACAAACTTGCTGTGTGGAGTGCTCAGGTCTTCCAGAAAGTGTTAATTAGCAGCGCGCGTGCTAATTACCAATGCCAGTTGTGAGTGCAGCCAATGACAGCAGCAACATGAGCTGCAGCAGCAGCAGCAGCAGCAGCAACATTAAGTCCGGCAGCAACCAACAATAAGATATGTTGCAAATGGCAGGCGGGGAAAATGTCAACGTCAGCGGCGCCACAACATGTTTAGAGATGCGTAAGTCGGTCGCATGAAATATCAATTAAATGCGAATTAATGCAGAGATGTCAAGAATGTGCCCACAAACATGCTTAATAACCTAAACAATTTTATTAGAATTTAAATGAGGAAGTACATTTGAAATGGCTGAGGGAAAAGAAAATTAACAGATTTATGTAACATGAAGAACACATTTATTTGAATTACTTATTTTAGCAAAGATTTTACTTTTATAGAAAAGATATATTGAAAGCTCTAACTTGACATGCTGCAAAATAATTAATTAAATTAAAATTAAAATCTATCTTAAAATTTAACGAGTGCTTAGGTTATTTTTTTTTACCCTTTCAGCATTCGAATTAACAAAATAACTCAACGTAATTAGTAACATTGAATTATTCTTATTTTCCTTTGTTTATTATAAAATTTTAACCCATTTTCCTTACTTACAATATTTTTACTAACCCAAAAGAACCGCAAATAAATTTTAATTATGGCGTTTTTCAATTAAAATTTACAAATTTGTCAATAAAATGCCGAAGTTCAAGAATCAGCCGAAAAGTGCGCTATGAAAAATTTGCAAGCCAAAGGTTGCCAGATCTCTGAAAATGGCCCCATCGGCCATTGCATATCTCACAGTCTGGCAACTCATTGCCAAGATGGTGGTGCTTCACAGCACTGCCATTCACAGCTGTTAGTGCGCCATCGATAACAACAAAATGGCAACACATATCGATTGATGGCGTTTGGCTTGTTTTTGTTTTGATCGCGTATACGCAAAATAAAACCGAAAGAAATATTAAGCATACGCACAGTGGGATCAATATGAAATTTAAAAAAACTTATTTTCATTAAATAAAATGCAATAAAATTCAAGAAAATTGCTACAAATACAGATAATAAATATTGAAATACTTAAACATAAAAAATAAATTATTAAAATAAAAAAATATATATATGAAATATAAGAAATTAATAATAAATTTGATTAAAAACTCAATGCAGTTTTTTCCGTTTGTGTAATCTAAAATAAACTTATTTTAGTATGCAAGTAAATATCTTACTTATATACATTTTGGTAATTCTATTGAATACTCAACAAATAGTACTTTATTTATGGGTGTTTTCTTATTTTACTGTCAAAATAGCCTCCACTTAAATATAGTAATCAATGCTTGCCTTTTGTAATTACGCATTTAGCCAGATTTATTAACCAAACGAACCCGAAAACCAAAAACAAACAAGATCGAAAGAGAGGTGCGAAAAGAGAGGCAGTAAAAGAGAACATGAGAGAGCAGCCAGCGAAAAGAGTCTGTATTTAAGTTAGTTACTCTCACAATGTTAAGCCAAATTATTGTACACAAACTTAAAAAACTAGATTTCAGTTTGCTATAATTCTCACCTGCTGGAAACGCTTAGTTTAATTATTTATTTATGAAATACATATGAAATAAATATGAATTATTTGTATATCAATAAATTAAGTACAAGTTTAACAAAAGAGATTGAAATAAGTAACTTGTGGTTCACTACTCACCGTGTTGCCTAGCTCATGGCAAAGACTATGGCAATTTTTGGCATTGTTTTGGAAAAATAATTTGGTTCAACAGTTCTGTTAGGCAGAGCGGCGACGCCACCTCGCTCGGAGAGTGGCAGGTTGGGAGAGTGGGAGCTCGGGTGAGTGGTTGCTCGGGAGAGGTGGGTGCTGGGAGGAGGTGTGAGCATGGTAGAGTTTGTAGCTCGCGAGAGTGGGAAGCTCCTCTCCCTCTCTCGATTTTTGGCGAGCGAGCCCATTCGGCAAGCTTCGGCTTTTGAAGAAACCTATAAATACGAGTGCTACCTCGAAATTCGAAAGATTTAATTTCTTCGAAAGCCCGCTGCAGACCTAGCGAGCGAAAAGTGCAATTTCCAAATCTATATTTTCCAGCCTTTCCACCGATCGCGAAAATTTCAAACGTTGACGCGAATGCTCGGAAGCTGAATTGTTCCTACCACCAATAAATACATAATAAATACATTAGCTTCGAAGCGGTTGTGTGTCTGTGCAAAAAAAAGAACCCCTTAACAAAATAACGTATCAACCAAGGCGGTGGCCTAAACAAAACAAAAATACGGGGCATTGCCAAAATAAAATAATAACAACAACAACACCGAAAAACCGAAATAATGGACAGACAAACCGTCAATTGAAAACAAATAGTACAATGAAGTTTTATTTTTGGATCAGTTGGACTCTCGGCAAGTAAAGGTAACGCCAATTCGTAAAATTCGTAATCTGCGTAGGCCAGCGACCTAATTTCGGCGCTAAGTACAAGTATTTCCCCTCTTTTTTTCTGGTTTTTTTTTCGCTGTCTTTACTTTTTATGTGTTTTTTGATTTGTTTGTTTTTTATCAACCCAATGTATGCACTGCAAATGCGAAAGATGGAATTTCACTGGCCGCTTCCTTTTATGGCTCGAATTGATAAACCGCCAGAGACTGAGACTCTCGGTGATATAACCAGAACCAGAATTGGTCAAATGCACTTGCATAAATGCACGTGTCGGCGGATTTTTTCGCTCTTTTTTGCCTTTGCGGTTTTTGCTGCCTTATTTTTGTTTTTTGCCGAATAATGAAAAAAATGTAGTATGATTTTCGTATGCGGCGACCGTCGTCGTCGCGACGCGTCGTTTACCTAACACCTTTCCATTCTAGCGCCGCCCACAAGTAAATTTAATTACTATATGTCTGCATTTCGGCGCCCATTTGCACTGCACTTGACTACAGACGGGGCCAAGAAAATAGCAGCCGGAAGTGCTGCGCACAAATGAACTTAATATCATAATAGGAACTCTTTCAAAAATAATTTCAATAACATATAACATAACAATGACATATATGTATCATACAAATAATGTTATATTCCGAATGAATATTTATAATTTATTACTTAGGAATGAATATCCTTTAAGAAATATATTTTAAATACGAAATTCCTTTTGAAATACCATTTAATTATCTTATTTTATTACAAACTCAATTTTTTATTTGGTCTTTCATTTTCTTTTGCAGTTTATTCGACTGTAAATACAAAGAAAACGAATAAATATCCTTCCTTTAGGAAATATATTTTCAAATTAGAAATATGTTTTAAAATATTTATATATCTGTATTTATAATTTAATCTATAACTCTCTTCTGCAGATAATTATATTGTAAACATGTTTTAATTTGTTTTAATTAGTAACAATAGAGTAAATGCAATTTACAAATTGATTCTGCAGTTAATTAAATTAAACATATATGTTTTTAAATTAAATATTCAAATTAAATATTCAATTAAATATTCAGCTATATTCTTTTGGCCCAAACTGTGTGCATTGGCTGTACATGTGCCCGCGTGTGTGTGGTATCAAAAAAATTGAAGAGTTATCAGGCAATCAGTTTTGGCATATGTTATAACACACTTATCGTTCGAATCGAATCGAAATGAAACGAAAACAACGCTGGTAGCGTGTTTGGACGGTAATCAGAGTGTATGTACCTGTGCCTGAAGATACGGTTACGACTTATTTACGGCTTGGTTACAGCAGCCCCATCTCCAGACCAGAGAGGAAATGGGATTAGATGGATAAGGGCTAAAAACAAATATATGATGAAAAGTGCATCGCGATATCGTGATATTTGCATTATATTCTCTAAAGTTAAAAACCAGCTAGATTATTGCACAATATGGCTAAAGTGGCAGCACCGATCCCAAAGATAAAAGGGAGCCTGCACCCAAGATGCAGGCAGTTATAGTTTTAATTTTGCAGTGGTTAGTAGCTCTTAAGCTTAATATGCAATTCTCTCTAAAAACACTCGAACTTATCTAAATTATATTTACCATTATACTTTCAGAGATTCAGTGCGGCGTATTTAACCGAAGAATATAGACACGTGTCTCGAACGTTACACAGAAAATCTACATATATATATAGACGTCTATATATATTTAAGTGCATATTTTTGATTGAACTTTGATCGAAGGACGCCGCGCACGTGAGATGGCCAAGTTAATCACAATCACAATTTGTTGTTTCCTTTGCTTCACTGGATTATCGGGTGAGTAAATAATGCCAAAAATAGGCCATTAATGAAGTGAATCAGTTTTGGGAATCGGTTAATATAGTCGTCGTTACGCATTTGTTTACTCTGAACCTCTTGAGATAATTTTCTTCAAGAAATACAAAAAAGTGAAAACCGAATCAGACGATCGGAAAGCCAAAAGGAAATGGCCTACGTCACGGCAGCAGCATCATGGGGCTATATATATATATACATATATCGATCGGATTTATCATATGACGTGTTGGAAACTATCTATAGAGTTGCTTCTGGCCATATGCCATGTGAATCTTTCTTCGTTTGTATTTATTCTTTTTGTTTTGTGTTTTTTTGTTTTTTTGTAAACACATGTTGCCGCGCCAATTTTGTGGTTTCTGTTTTTGTTCTTTTTGCTTTGTTTTGTTTCCGAATTTCATTGATAATTCAAATGGCCGCGTATCGTACAAGTGTGTGAATTTTCGGTTGTATTTCGCCTTGTTTTTTCTATCTGTTTCTTTGGGTCGTCTCCCTGGGCATTTCTCAAAATATTGTTTATTTTTTATTCGATTCGTTTTTGTTTGGCTTTCGCTGGCGAAATGTTTTTCTATGAACCGGAGCACCAGCGACCTTGAGGCCAGCTCCCGAAGGGCATGGGCAGTGGCATTACCTTTTTGTTTAAACAATACAACCTGAAGTGCGTCACAAAACATGTATGCTGGGTGGGGGAAATCCGAATTTTGAAAGTTTTGAAAGCCAAAACATAAAGATGCGGCATCTGGAGATGAGTCATTAGCGTTAGAGGAACTCCTTATTAGGAAATATCTTTTATTGTCACACTTTTGTGAAAATAAAATACCACACAAAGTGGGTGGAGATCAATAAGAAGAACAAAATGAGAGCAAGCTTATACTTTATGATGTTACAATGAGTCACCAGGTTTCTTTGAATATTTTGAGTCAGGTTTTGGGTCACCAAGAAAGAGTTTAACCAGGTTATCAATAAATATTAAATCAAAGAAATTCTTCAATTAGAAAGTTTAATATAAACTTTAAATAAATAATAATAAGAACCTAATTTGAAATTTATTCACTAATTAGTAGTATTATTAGTACCATTCACCTTTCGTATTCCTCTTTTCTTAAACTGCGCACTGTAAATATATTTAAAGAATGCACATTGATAAGAATATATAAATATCTGTAGTATTCGAGTACTATAAGCAAATTTTTCGCAACTAAGAATCTGCAAATACACGGGACGGTGGTAGATAACACAATCTTCCAGTCACTTGAAATTCACATTTATGTGAAGCCCCATTTTGTTTTCATTTCCCCCCCGTGGCTATATAGACACAGTGATTAATCCTGAAAATAGCTTCACGCACTTCCCAATTTGTACTTTATTCTAGAGATGGTTTTAAATATCGATAGGCGGTCGATATTTAACTAGAAATTTCAATAAGAACTTATTTAAAGTTCAATAAATAATTTAGTACATTATTCTGTTATTCTAATATTTTAATTTATATTAATGAATGTTAAAAATTGCTCCATGTGTTGCCAATTTGTGGTTTGTTCTAGGGTTGGTTTTAAATATCGATATAGTACTGATATTTAACTCGAAATTTCGATAAGAATTAACCCGTCAAATTTCAGTACATGACTTGAATTTCTATATTCAAGGGTTATATTATTACATTTATTTTAATTAGTTCTGAAAATTGCGCCAGGTATTTCCCAACTCTTTCTTCAATCCAGGGATAATCTTAAATAATCGAAATATCCACAAGAACTCGATATATAACTTGAAAATTCGATAAGACCTATATTAAATTGCTTATAAGATAAGATTTACAACTTTCAATACAATATTATTGGGTTTTATGTTAATTAGTGTTAAAAATACGTACAAGATCGTTCCAATTGAGACTTTAAATATAACATTTCGATAAAGAGCCGATATATAGATGGAAATTTCGATAAGAATTTGTAGAATATATCATATTATAATTTAATTGAGTTTTATATTTTGAAATAATGTTAACCAAAGGTATTTTAGATATTTCAATTTGAAATATTTACAAGGAAATAATATATTTGATATTGTAACATCCCCAAAGTTACTGTATTCCCTAGCACCCCCGCTATGTGCTACCGATATCGGAAGAAACATGTGTTAATCTAAAGAAATCTAATGTGCTTAACCTTGAGTGTGGAGTGGAGTCTTGATTTTTATACTGAGACCGGCCAAGGAAGAGTGCCACACACAACAAACACACACCAAGAACATATGGAATTCCAACTTAATCTGTGGGGCGGCGGTCTTATCAATGCGCGAATGGGTGACAAACGACAGATAGTCTATTGTAGAGCGTGTTTCGTTACGTACATAAACACACAGACACGGCTATCCAACTGCCAACAGTTAGCCAGTTAGCCAGTTAGCCAATTGTTGTTGTTTTAGGTACTTTGTTTGCCAATAAATTCCATCCAGATGAGTACGGTAAGTGAACTTAGAAACCTTAGTAGAAGTTTGCTATCAAGTTTTCCTCTCACACGAGCGATGAGCGTCGAGCGATAATGAAAAATAACTCTCTCCACACGGGTAGCCAGCCCCCTTAGAAACAGTTTTCCATTAACTGATGAAAAGGCTAAAAAAAAGTGTAAATGCACTTAAGTTACTTAAACTTAAGCAATTGTCTTTTAGCGAAAGCATTTAAGCAATGAAACGGTCATAGAAAAATCGTTACAAAATTTATAAAATTAGATAAGTTTTGCTAGGGCTTAAATCTTTTCTAGATTTCATTGCAAATATTTAAAACATATTTCTCTATATTTATTTGATATATTTTATATTTAAAAATTCAAGTAAAAAATTTCTCTAAGTGCTGTTTCTGTCTGGCCTGAAAATGTTACCCTTGACTAACCCACTAAGTGAGCTATTTTGGCTCCAACTCCCCCAGGTTAGTTACTAGGGGTGGCTAAGTTGCTTTTGGCCTAGAATTTCCCAACTTCCTGGGGTTGGGTTATGTCACCATACCATTTCCAAAGTTTTGTTGTGGCAAATGCAAATGTGAAAGGAAATGGAAATGGGGGAAATGGCTGGGCGGAAACACTTTCCTTTTATTTTATGGCGGCTGGCCTTGACAGAGGTTTTTTTTCCCCCGAAATATAGTAGAGTTTCCTTATATATTGATGACGAATCTAGACCTCAGACCTCAGACGTCAATAAATGATAAATAGACTTTGCTCCACTTGAGTTTTCGCCGTGTTTCTTGGCCAGGAATTTATCAGGGGCACTTCTCAAAAAAAAAGAAAAGAAAACGAGGAATGCGAAAATGATTCTGCGGCCATGACATTGCAAACTGGCCGAGTGAAAGGCGTCTGTGAGGGGGAAACTCTTGATAAACGCCGTTCTATTTATGCTCTGCTAAATATCTTTTGTGGGCAACAGACTCACGTCATTTCTTAATTTGATTGCCGAGCACTCGAAAAGGGGCCTGAGCTTTCTTAATCTATTATTTCTCTGCACTCGCATTATCAACAAATTGGACTGCTTAAAATGTATACAATAAAAAAAGGAACAATAGAAATTCGTAGTGGAAAGAATCTTCCTTGGAATGAAACTTCTTTTAAAGGAGAATTTTATTAAAATAACTAAGGTAGTATTAATTGCATTTAATTACCTTTAAATTCCTTAATAGTCTTTAGCTTTATTAT
Organism: Drosophila bunnanda; assembly: GCA_035046265.1. NCBI lineage: Eukaryota > Metazoa > Arthropoda > Insecta > Diptera > Drosophilidae > Drosophila > Drosophila bunnanda. Next base: position 16,940,733 of record JAWNOB010000075.1, read on the forward strand.
ATTTATTTTTCATAAACAATAAGACGTGTGTACAAGAAAAACAGCTGTTTAAGTGCAAAAACTCAATCAATTGCGTTTAATTTTACTCTTTTCCACAAACTATTCTTCTAAGGCTGCTAAATAAAGAGACATAAACAATAATATTTACCTTTTAATTAACATTAAGCTGCAGAAATAAGAAACCCCCCCGACACCTTTTTTTAAAATGAATTGATTTCTTTTAATCTGATTCGCTGCCACAAGGTAAGTCTCATTAATTATGGATATAGTTGCTTTTATGTTTAATTAGCGGTTAAGTGCAGAAATCAGTCAACCAGTTTCATGCCAAATTCCTTGGCCATGAATCATACTATTATATATATATTATGTATATATTGTGAAATGTGGAGCAAAGGCGATTTGAAAGTCATGGTAATATCTCCGGGGTTCGATGATGATAAAAATAGAAGACGTCCATGGATATATATATATACAGGCTGTGCACCTCAGCCAGATAGGCTTCTAATCTGGATCGCGCATAGGTCCCATGCCCAAGCCATTAGTCATTCCCAGAGACTTAGTCATAAATACTATATATTGAAGCATGTATATTTGCCCCTGTTTAGTGTACTTTTGCTATGTGTGGCATGCCTTTGCTTGACTTTATTGAAATATTTCTTGGCTTTGCTTCACGGACGCCTCATCACCTCGGCATCCACGCTGGCCCGGATCAGGGTGATGTTCCTGCCCAGCTGGAAGACCAGTTTCGTGTTGAATCTCATGTCCGGCATGTAGGCCGGAAAGTGATCCGGATTGAGGGCAAAGTGTGTGGAGGTATAGTTTACATTCTGCGAAACAGAGAGATATATGATATCGGGGAAAGCGATTTGGGTTTCATTGAGGCCTTATTCCTTTCGCTGAAATCGGTGGATCGCGCTTTCTCTGTGTGTTTCAGTTAATACGCAATTGATGTGTTTATACGTATCTATGCTTATTTATTTCATTTTCTGTTTATTTGTTTATTTGGCTTTGGTGTTCTTTTTATATTATTTGTTCCCAAATGGTGTGTACTTGTGTGTGTATTTTTGAACAATCGTATAGATAGCATTGTTTACTTGAGACAGAATTTTTCAACTAATTTGTTGCTCTGTTTATGCACGGCTCGTAAAGATAAAGATTATGGGAAATTTTTTCATCAGATTTCAAACTGAGTGAGTAGGTCAGAAATGGTTTGTTTGCAACGCCTTTTAAAGGTTTAATCAGGTGTTTAAATTGTTTCTGGCTGTTAAGTAACCTGCTTTCGCATTTTTTCTGTACTATTTTAAATGAGTTGCGGAATGTTTGTGGAATGTTTAACTGGGGTTTTTTTTTTAATTATTCATGGTAGTAAAAGTTATGAAAAAAATATTATACAATAAATATATACAAGGAATATATTTTATAATCATATTGTTATAGTACTTTGAGCTGAAATCTTGGCATTTAATCTGGTTTTAAGTTATTATGGATTTTTTAATGGGAAATATAATGTTTAAAAAGTTTATAATGGAGCACGTTTCAAAAGAAATGTTTGTAAAACATATATTTGATAGAAAAATCAATTTTTTAAATTATCTTTGAACTAAGAAATAGCCGTTTTACAAGAAATATATCCATCTGACTGACTTTGAGTAAGGTAAATATTTAATTAAATAAAACATTGTGCTCACAGTTCGTTGGCCTGTAATTAAAACCAACTTTTGTGGTTAACTTGAAGCCCTACAAATATTAAATTCCATACAATTGTGCCATTATATATTAATTGAGGTCAAAAGAACAAGTTTTTTCAAAGGAAAAAAGTGGCTTTCGGTGATGTATTTGTGCATTTGCATTGCTACGTGCTTCGATTTGTCAATATATTTTCTCTGATTGATTTATTGGGAGATTAGCTTTTGAAACTCACCGCCAACAGGGGACATGCATCCGGATAGTTACCCGATTGCAAAAGTTTCTTGAGAACCGCATTGAGGATGCGATTCTTGCTGCGAAACCCAATGAGGTGACACCCATCCACACGGATCCTGAGCAGTTGCTGGACGAATCTCTCCCGGCGATTGAGTAGCTGTCCCACACTCAGCTCCACCCACATCTTGTGGACCGCCCGGCGCAGCCGGAGCAAGGTGTTGAGGAAATTACCCTGGCGCTTGGGCATCTCGACTATGTCGCACGTGAAGGCCTCCGCCGTGGCGGGATCAATAACCGAGCAGTTTATTTCGCGCCAACGTATCTCGAAGTCGCGCTACAAGTGGGTGAGGGAGCCCATTAAATAAATGCGCATCATATGCTGCCGAGTTTATAAACTTATAGTCTTAGTCACGGTTTCAAAACAACAACAAAAGATCTGCCAATTCCCCAACTGCATCTAATTTTGTTTTATGGTATTTTTGAGCACTCACACAAAAAAGAGATTTACAGTCGAACTTGCCTTGGTTGAATTTGTTATTATTAGATATATATCTCGACAAATATTATTTATATTTATAACCAAAGAGAAATGCTATATTTTCTTTATCTTGTAGTAAAACGTATAATATTATTATTTTATTAGTTCTTTAGAATTTTTCTATTCCCGGAACTCAAGATAAGGATTATCTATGATTTTTCTGTAGGGCTTGGAGTCGATTTCAAACACAGGCCTCCTCAATAAATGAGTAATCAAAAATAGTAAATAAAGTATACAAATATAAACAATTGTATACATAAATATATTTAATAGTTGTAGAGAGGCCAAAGGTTTTTATTTTGGTAAATTTATCTAGGGTTTTGATAAAAATAGGATTTTTCTTTAATTTTCATTGAACTAATCAACATCATTTGTGATTGATTTTACAAAAAAAAAATGTTCTACTTTCATTTTAAAATAAATAAATCAAATTCATATATTTTTAAAAGTATTTTGTATCTTATTTATACCTTTTACTTAAAGTATAACACATTTCCCTCTTATTTTAGACCTTTCCAAAAGCTTCAATTTCATTTTAATTCTTTGCAGTCAACATTTTATGTTTAAAAATATCAATTATCCATTTTGATTTTTACTACACATTTAATAGTTCAAATACCTGTTCCTAATTATTTCTCCTTATACATAAATATATTTCATTAGATATTCTAACAAGTGGTAAATACTTTGAGTACATTTTAAGTAGCTTATAGTTATTTTTTACGTACGGTTGCCAACGTTGGCTGCCATAGAACGGAGAGTACCAGGCAGCATAATAATCCCAGCGGAAAGGCGTCAGTCATCGTACTAACGAGCCAGCAAAAGACACATTGCTGTGGCCCCAGTGCAGTAATTATTAAAAAATAATTATTATTATTATTTTGTATACAAAGCATATTCATATATATGCGAGTACGTATATATAAATTGAATATATCAGCGCACATCTGTTCGTTTGCTCTCGTTTCCTGTGGTGGGGTAAGCAGGGTTATTTTTTGTCATTAATCAGACATTTCACGCTGTCCCGTATAATTTAATTGTAATTGTGCAATTTGTAGCAAATAATGCAAAATAATCACCGGGACCACCAAACATTCCTCCCCCATCAAAATTCAAGGCATTTCTACTTGTTATACCCTTGCAGGGTATTATAATTTTAGGGAAAAGTTTGCAAGATTTGCATATAATTTTAGATATAGCCGTTCTGTATTTTTCTAAAAGTTCGGCTTAAATTTTATTAAGCATTATTATTATGCATTTATTTGGTATTAATTCCTTTTTTTAATCATATAAACATATAATTTATTGTGAATTAATTCCTAGTGAAATCTGCTAGGGTATACAAACTTCGGCGTACCAAAGTTAGCTTCCTTTCTTGTTTATTTTCAATTTTGCATATTGAATAATTTGTGAAGTCGTGTGGCGGTTGCCTATATTATTTGTTTATTTCACTAAAAGGAAAAATGTGTGTTTAATGAGATTTTTAAAATAATTATAGCATTGTTTATTGATGTTTGGAAAATGTTAGCTTAAATATTTTTGTATTTATAGAAAATTGTTGCAAGAACATCTGTCAAAAATCATTATAATTGATTTAATTGCTTATAATCTGTGAATTAATTAAAGTAAATAATATTTTCATACTTTCTCATTTTCAAAGAGTTAATCGTTGTGTAAATGCTGATTGTCTTTATTAATATTTTATAATTTTCAAAGAAAATATTATGAAAATACTAATATAAAATGTGTTCCCTATAAATATAACACTTTAACTTTATTTCTAATATTTTTCCATCCCCTTTCCTTTTTTAAAAATATTTCCTATAACCGCACGTTTTTCCTGCTCAATGCCAACCCAATTTATTAATAACTCACAATGTATTTGAACAAAAAATAAAGTAAAAAAAAGGTAACTGACACGCATTAGTTAATTCCCTGTTCCATTTGGCGCGTTTACCTTTCCCCATATGGCCAACTTGGGTTTGCACTTATAATTAATGATGTGCGCTGTGTATTTTTGCCTAGTGTATGGTAGCCCCTCTACTATAATTGATCTATAATTAAGATAAGGTTTACTACGCCTGTCGCTGCCGGCTTAAACGGGGCCGAACCTAAAATAAATAAATAAAAAAATGTACGTATGAAAAAAAAGAAAGCGTTGCTCATACGAAAATGTATTGTTTACGCAATTCTAACGTATTAGTTGGCCACTTATAAACTTTGGTTACTCCGGCCGGCGTGGGGGAACATACATATATCCGAAATGTGGAAATATTGGCTAAAAGGAAGGAACACTAATGGTAATGCCACTGCCATGAAGTTGGGTGAACCTACCAGAATGGAACCCAAAAAATCTGGAGTGACGAACGCCTATTTGCTCTACATGGCCGGCGATTAAATTAAATCGCATAAATTACGCTTACTTACGCGACGCGTGAGAGACGTTCAAAATAAGATTGATTGGGATTTGTTTCGGTTCGAAATATGTACATTCGAAATTATTTTCCACTGATTACCGCGAGGTCTGATGTCACATTTTTTCGGCAGGCTATACGTGGATTATATTGCCGTTTAACTCGAGTGTGATTAAATCACATCTGTCATAGTTTATTTTAATTTTTGTGGCGGCTGTGGCTATTGTTTATGATCACCAAAGTGAGAATACAGTGCGGTTAACAAAAGAATTAACGTGAAAATAAATTGTGCTTAAATACAGATGAATTAATGAATTATATATGCTTCGCTGATTGTTTATTTCAATAGTTATTTCATTAGCTAATTGTGATTGATTGATTGCAGGTGAAATTAATGGTTTCAAAAGGTTATTAAAGGGTTATAAGTATATATAATGTATAGCAGTTACAATTACTATCATATATATCATAAAAATTACAAATTATAGAGGTTTATCTTATTTAAAATACCTTTAAAACTATTATTACCTTCTGAATCTTATTTAAAATACCTTTAAACCTATTATTCCTATTAAATCAACTAATTCTTTTCTTATACAATATTAATGAATTACTATATTAATTTAATAATTTATATACAAAGGAAATTTGTGATTGCAAAAGCATTTTAGATAAATGCAAAGCTTTGTCTTTATAAAATGCGATTCTGCGAAAATGTATGGGGATCGGAAGCGGACGCACGGTTGAAAATTTCAATTTCGAGGGAAAAGGCTCAAGTTCTTTTGTTCGTTCCCTTTTTTATGGTCTTTATATAAAAGAAATAATTTAAATGTACAAAAAAAGTATTACTTTCGATTCTCTAATTTCCAAAAAAGCCTGGCTTAAATCACCGTTTTCCCCGTGAATCATCACCATATTAATTACTGTGATTCATGGCTAGTAAATCACAGTTTAACGAAAAGCTGTCTGTCTTCCTGGTTTTGTATTTTATATTTTTTAAAGGTTAGTAAAGTCACAGTTTTATGACTGCCATTAATGACCAGAGTTCGCTTAAAATGCCATAAAATGTACGAAAATATGATAATGCCCGGAGTGAACATTAGATTCGCCATCAGCGAATTATCAAAAAGAGACAATTTCTCAATGTTCACGGTGATTGACGTGAATGGGTAAAAACAAAAGAGCTGAAAAGCTAAATGGGGGAAAAATGAAATAGTGTGTACATTTTGCTTGTTGTGAACGGTCTCTAATTACTCCAGGTTACCACCTCTGCGGCGGAAACCTCTTTTGCCCCCCCGAAGACGACCTTTCAAATAGTAGTTAAAAGTAGACGACGACCTCCTCCTCTTGATTTCTTAAGGTTTTTGTTTTAGTATTTTCTCGTGTAATGTTTGTTTTGTTTTTTGTTTTTTGTTTGGTTTAAGTAACTTTGCATGTCAACGAGCGTGTCAGGAAAAAATGCGAAACAGAAATAAGCGACTGCTAATTGTACTGAAATTTATTTTCGCTCTACGGTGCGACGGCGAGTATCTGTATCTGTGGCTGTATCTGGTTTTTGTGAGATGTGAGCTGTGCTCCTCTGCTCCTCGCTGCCTGAATTGCATTTTTGCATGCCGGCCTTCGGCTGTAGATCAATCAAAAAGAAATATGGATCGCCTCGTTCGCAGCTTCAAAGTCTCCGTATCGGTTGTGTATCCGTGTATCCGTGTATCCGTGTATCCGTGTATCTATGTATCTGTGTAGCTGTATCCGCGTCTGCTTGGCTCCCTGGTGACGTAAGTGGGCAGTAGCACTTCTCTGCCGGTGCTCCCCTATATAATCGTCATAATCACAATTATAATCATCGCCTTCGTCGCCAGAGATCTCCGCTAATGAGCGCCGACCCATTTATGAGGCGGATATGTGCTTAGGTAATTTGCATTGAATTCTTTTTTTTTAACCTTTGGAACCTGGAAACCTTCTCCACAACGCCACACCATGTCTCTTTTTATTTGGGGTTTTTTCTTTTTTTGCTGACCCACAGGCGATAAAAAATTATTACTATCCGTTTGGGTCAATAAACTCGCAGTGCAAAGCAACCACACACAAATAAAAAATATATATAATATAACAAATAAATGAATCGACAGAGAGAAGAAAGCAAAATACCTTGCACATGTGAAAATTATTGACTAGCTAAGCATTTAAATATATATAATTCTGAAAAAACATACTTCAACAGAAACTAGATTCAGAATGAAATTTTTATTGCGCCCGTTGTGGTGGAGTGATTATTTTTGGACTTTGCTGAGTTTTTACAAGGAAAACGTAAAGCAATTTCTTTGTTTTTCATTTTTAAAACCATCACAAATCAATTAATGTGATATTAAATCAGTGATGTGTGTTTATTATACACTTTCAATTGCCTGTGAAATTGTCTTATAATTTAATGATATTTTATTTTAATTGGAAACGATCATTTAAAATCAAATAAAAAGATTTCAAAATTACATTGGTTTGAGTTGGGATATTAATTATTTATTTCCCAACATGCATTATATCCTAATTTCTTTAGGGACCTTCTCTGCTATTCTCAATTTTCTGTTAATAGATTTTGATTTTACGACATATGTAAGTAACTTAAGAAATATATTCATTTGTGAATTAAATGATCAATAACAAACCGAAATTTCAGAGGTTCTTAAATGTTTTGTTATTGATCCTAACACGCACAGTTCCCTGTCAGTTACAGGGCCCTTCTCTGCGCTTCTCAATTCGTTGTTAAAAAATTATATTCATATATATATAGATATATCTTCTCACTTTCTGACCGCCGTAACCATCTATGAATAAAATAATAAATACCAATGCCAAATTCCAGAGGTATTTCCACAACTCTCTCTCTCGCTCTTATTGATCCCTGCACGCACAGTTCCCTGACATTCTCAGCGCCCTTCTATGCGCTTCTCAATCAAACGAATACGGGCACGCACACATGATCACACACATGAATAATTGCCCCGTCTGGGGGCTGTCATATAGATCGCTCCGACCTGATAGCAGAAGAATATAGCCGCAACGACTTATATCTATTTTAAATTACGTTCAATTAAATGCGCTTCACCTACAAAGTCTGCGACACAGTGAGCACAGTACAGCGCAGGAGTGACGTCAATATCGAAAATACTTTGATAACCTTCGATCGCGATCGGGAAGAGTTATTGTAACCATTTTTGATGCGAAGACGACGACGACGCATTTTTGTAACAAAAGTTTATCACACACCAAAAATTGATAATACCGGCAATTGGGGGCAATATCGATTCAATGAAACGATCGATCCATATCGATCCATCCAATAAGGGATGGGATTGTTTCACACTGCAATTGTTCTTCTTTTCTTTTCTTTTGTTTGTTATTGTTATGCCCCATTGCCATTCCCCCATTTTTATCGCTCTGGCGCCTTCTTCCCTCCTTTTATAATTCAATGATAAAATGTCAAAAATCAATAACAATAAATAAATGATAAACGAGAGTGTCACTCTCGCCGTACTTTGTATTCCACCAAAACTAAATTTCGTTTCATTTCGTTTGTTTTGATTGGGTTTCTGCTTTCCTCGGAGTAATTTCACCCGAGTGTGCCTAATCAAATTGCAATTTTTATAAATTTACCTCAAGATTTATTGAATAATTAATTCAGGGCTATATAGTTTGCTGGCCGGAATGTGATCGATCGATCGATCGATCGATACAAATATTGAACTTGAAGGGCATTCAAATCAGTTTGGAATTTTAAGGGTCTATAATCGGGTATTCGAATTCCATGGATTAATAATTTATATTTTTAATAATAAACAAAGCTAATAGGTTGCTTTACGTTAATTTTTTCCAGCTCTGCCGATCATCGACTTGGATGAAATCCCACAGACAGACCGCTGCCCGCCGGACAGCCAGAGAAATGACACCCTAGAGAGTTGCACCTGCCTGCCGTGTGCCGAGGTCCCGACATGCAGCCAGGTGCTCGTCGAGGTTTATCCCGGCGATGGGCAGCCCGGCAGCTGCTGTCCCCACTACAAATGCAGTGACTCGGAGCCGACCTGCAATGGCACCAATGTCACGTACTTCCCCAATAAGTGCACCAAGTGCGAATCCTGCAATTCCCATGCTATTCGCTGCATACAATTCTGTGACCTGTCCGTGGAGGTCAGCAACTGCCTGACCATGCCGAACGAGACTGCAGTCGCCCTGGGCGGCACCTGGACGGAGAACGGTGGATGCACTTTGTGTAGATGTACCTTGGACGGAGAGCGCGATTGCCAGGCCACAGAATGCCCACTCGTGGATTGTGATAGGCCTGTTAGGAAGGAAGGGGACTGCTGTCAAACTTGTCCGGATGAGGGACAGGCATCAGCACCACCACCTCCCTACTCGATCCTCCAGCCGTACTCGGGTCCAACCAGAGGACCTGAAACTGCAATTGTCAGCTCGACATCATCTGCTGATGGTTTCCCATTGATTCCTGACTCTCAAGCACCTTTCAGCACGGTTTATTCCGATTTCTATGAGCTGGCCAGTAGTACCACCGATGCCGAGGTTAGCTCTGACGCAGCGGAGAACATCGCCTCACCGGAAGCGCCTCTGCAGGAGAACAACTACTCCACAAGAGACCTGGAAGCCAGCACAGATTCAAGCACAGCCTCTTCGATTGTATCTCCAACAGATCAGAGCACGACGAATGGTCCAGCTTCTACTAGCGAGATTTCGCCTTCTTCAGTCTCTGATCTCACAGCATGGACAAGTCAGAGCCCGGCTGAGGCCACAAGGACAGAGCAGAAATCAACCCTGGAGCCCGAGGTGCAGACATCGGAGTCAACCAGCCAGGTCAAGGCGTCCAGTGAGGAGAAGGTTACCCGCGATGCCGGGAATAATAATACCGAACATCGTCCCTATGTGTCCCAGGATCTACCCGATATTGATTCCATAAACCTTTTTGTTATGGTTGGAGTAATTCTTGTTGTCTTTATCGTTTTTTTTGGCCTTGTGTACTACCTTATCTATAAGCCGTGTACAGTTGGCAAGAAGGTGAATGGCAACTATCACGAGGTCTCTACGCAGCAGCCCCAGGAGGTCTGCAATCTAAAGTCCTTCGATGATACATCCTTTAAAAGTAAGGCTGCTTTCAGAGATGAAACGAAGCATTAGTTGTGATTCCAGCACAGAGAAAAATATATAGTATCAGACTAGGTCGCCATCTCAGATGAGTAATTTTATTCTTGGTAGCAAAAATATGAATATTGATTGCGAGATGGTAAAAACTTTAATTTATAAAGTTTGATTTTGTTACATTTAAGTGCTAATTTAAATCATTTTTTTCTCTGTTTGATTTCCATCCCGCAGACTGATTTTTGATCTTGACAAGCTTTCGTCTAGTTTCCGCTAGAGAAAATAATACCAAAACAGTGAAAGAAGTCTGCATGTTAATAATATTTAGAAAAAGAAACTAACTTCATCGTCAGTCGAGTGTTACAGATAGCATTTTTAATGGATTTCACAGAATTTAAGGACTCCGTACTCCTCCCATATCGAAGGACAGTCCACACAGACATTGAAAGAAGCGAGCCGATCGAGCAAATAAGCGAAACTTCGTGCATTAACCCACATATTGATCTTAAGACTATTGCTCAAATCAATTAATTAGGGTGTATTAAGCTAAGCAGCAATCGAGACAGTAATGTGATAGCTCTAATTATCAAAACTGAGAAGATCATTGTCAGAGAACACACAAAAGTAAACGTAATTGGAAAGTATTAGTAGGAAACACTTTAGTTTGATTATATATTATAATTACTGTACGAAACGCACTCACTCATTCATTCATTTAATTTAATTTAATATGTAGAAACATAAGTACATACTTAGTTCTCCCGCAACGCATCCACTACATTCATTCCTTTATAACCATTCTATTATTATATCCTAGACATTTATTCTACGACAAATAAAGCGATAAAAAAAACCAAAGTTTAAGAAAAACAAATCAAAAATTGTGTGATCTTATTATTTTTTAAAGACTTCTTTCTTCTTATTTTTAGGATGCTCAGTAACTTACTGAATTCGTACTTGGGATTATTAGAGAAACTTTTTTCAACGTTATCAAGCAAATATTTTAAAGAAAATATTGCAGAATCTTCTTTAAACTTCTTTAAACTCGTAACCAATTCATTTGCAATTCAACTTTCCATTCTCAATTAAAAAAATTTATATTTAAAAAAGTACACCCTTTTCTTTGGTTTTATTTACATCTTAAAGTTAAAGTTTAATAGTTTTTAATTTCTCAACTACCTCGCGCATCACCGTCGCCATTGGTGAGTCTGGCAGTTCGTCCAATACGGATGCAGTTGTCCCCGCCAAGACGCCAACTCTTGGATCTATTGGCAACGTTCCGAGATGGGGAATTTCAGCGTACTTGGCCAGTTCAGAGCCTCCGTTCGAGGAGAAGATGTTTGTACAGCAAGAGCAACTGGGGCACACAAATCTAAAGAAATTAAATAAATGATAAGTAAGACAAAAGGTAAATACACTAATATTTTAAGTTTAAGTCAGGAAAAATAAATATTTAAGCTTAACATTTATATGGTGTTGTCTGGGATATAATATTTTCTTTTGTAAAACAAATTTATATGAGTTTGGAAGGGTATACATATCATATTACACAAGTATGGATAGGAAACACGGCAATGTGAAGATTCTTTGCCTTAAGACAAATCCGAGATTTTTTTCGACTCACCCACTCATATTTTCGATAATGCCCATGATTCTTATGCCGGTCTTCTTGCAGAAGGTTATCTCCTTGCGCACATCATCCAAGGCCACCTCCTGTGGCGTGGTCACGATGACAGCTCCATTGCATTGCATCTCCTTCAGGCACTCCATCACAGTGATATGCTCATCCGAAGTGCCCGGCGGCGTGTCAATAATCAAATAGTCCATCGCTTCCCATTTCACATCGGTGAGGAACTGCTTAATCATCATGGTCTTCTTGGGCCCGCGCCAAATGACAGGATCCTCGCGGTTCTTCAACAGAAAACCAATGGACATAACGGCCAGGGTTTTCGATTCGTCCGTGTAGATGGGAACCCAGCCCTCATCGCACATAAATATCTCACGTCCTTCCAGTCCCAGTAAATACGGCACACTCGGTCCGCACAGATCTATGTCCAGCAATCCCACCTATAAAGTTTATTAGAAAATCAGATTGTCATGTTTTTGTGATGAAATTAATTGTACCTCACCTTATATCCCATATTTCGCAGCGCCAGTGCCAACTGTGTGCTCACCGTGGACTTCCCTACTCCCCCCTTTCCGGAGAGCACGGCAATAATATTATTTACTTGTTCCAGGAGCATTTTAAATGTTTTATTTGAGGAGCCGCACGAATCAATACAATTTCATGGATTTCTTCTTGGTCAACAAGTGCCGTCAGCTGTTTTGCCAGGGCTGAATTGGTGGGGCTGTTCCGGTTTTTGTTAATTCACTTGATTTTACACGAGATTTTATTTGATGTACATAGATACCCTTTCGAAAAACATAGTTATTTATTTATTATATTTACTAATTAATTAATTACTACAACCTGGTATTTGAATACAAGTTAGAACAGTAAAAAAAGAAAGCAAAAACGCGGAATACCCCATTTCCGCAAGCCATCTGGCAACGCTCTCTTATCAAGTTGAGAACGCCGACCGATCTGGCAATGCCGCACCGCCGGCAAGTGTCGATTTTTATTGGTCCAAGTCGGCGCAGCATGTTTAATTGAAAACAACGGCCCGCTGCTGGCAAATGATAAAATAAACGTGCGCCGAATACACGCGAATCGAGGTAACAGGACCAGGGCCAGGACCATTGCACCCGTAGAAATCCGATCCGGACGCCAGCGAGGCCGCAGGCACACCGTGGAAGCCAGAGAGCCGCAGAGAATCGAATGTTGCGCAACCTTCGGTCCCCGCATGCACCTCAGCAGCCCCAACAACGGCGACGACGACGGGAAAACAACAGTCAGAAGCAACCAACCACCGGGGCCATTGCCGCCTAACAACAACCACATCACGCCATCGCTTACATCTGATAATCAAATTTAGCGTTTGGCGATGAAGAAACGCTCCAGTTCACGTGGCACCCCGCCCGTCGGCGAGGGCGACCATCCTTCATCATCATCAACAGCATCAGTTGCCTACAAACCGGGAGCGGCCAGTGCCCCGGCCACGCCCACAAAGGGTCGGAGGGATGGCAGCGATGGCAGCGGCAGCAGTGCGGGCGCCAGACGGAAGCGAAAGGAGGAGATCGCCCAGACCTTTGTCATTGTCAATGAGCGGCCAGTGGACGATATATCCCTGGATTTCTTCTACAAGCCGCACACGATCACCCTGCTGGCTGTGTCCGTGCTGGCCGTTATGTACTTTGCTTTCGTCAGGTGAGATTAAAGTGAATCTCTAGATCTTAGGGCTTATTTTAAATAACCGTTGATCCTTTAGTGAAATTTGGTAATAGTATATTTTTAAAACATTTCAAGAGTGTAAACTTATTGCGTGATAGAGCAAGATCAAACGGGCTCTCATCACCTCTAGGCCAGAACTCAAGTGCTTTAACCCCTGCCACTCATAAATTGTGATAATAACAGCAAATCCGGGAGTTACCTACATAAAATAGTCTCTAAAATCCCTACAATTTCTTAATATAAATAGAATTCTATGCCTACTCAGGTACCTATAGAATGTATCAAAATATTTAATAGAACTATTATAAAGTAACTTATTTTTGTCTTTGAAACGTAAGAGACACAAACGCAATTGAAGATATGTATTTCAGTCACAATTAACCCTCTATGGATGTGGCATGACTATAAGATACCTAAATTTTGCCTTAAAGACATTTTGCAATCAGAGAAGTGTCTGCTGCATTCTTGGCCTTTACCTTCTCTTATCTATTCAAGATAATATTTAAAATTGAGATATTTAAGCTCTATCTTTGGCCTATCAATATTAAATGTATATATTAACTAAGAGACAAGTTCTAATTACATAAAAATGTATATTACTATAAAGACCATAGCTTTTACATAATTCCCTTATCATACAAAGATTTTTCCATATACCCAAGCAGAATCATAAATATTTTTTAAAGTAACTATATATTTTGAATCAATCTTTTCGCTTATCATGTTGAGAGCCTAAGGAAAGAATTATTCCAATAAAAAATCTGTACCACGTGCGATCTGAGAACACAGATTAGTTGTTGTACAGCGGGTTAAGCACTTGAAAGTATCACGAACACACTGCCAAATGTGTCAAGTGAGACAGCCGAAGGTTCAAAGAGCCAAAAAAGAAAAATATATATGTATACATGCGCTAGACTATAAATATAATATATGAAACTAGAACTAAACACCGACGTTATGTACCCGCCGACTTCGTTCACCTCATCGTGCCATTGACCCCCAAAACCCCAATGAAAAAACGTGCTATGCTGATAAGAAATACTACTATATACTATGACCAAAATGGAGACCAAGATCAGCCGCTTAGCAATGCTATTATCTCGTTACAGGAATGAGGCGAACGTGGATGAGAATCTCTGGGCGGGCCTACTGTGCATTGTGTTCTTCTTCCTCATCGTCTCTGTGATTGCCTTCCCCAATGGGCCCTTTACACGACCACATCCCGCCGTTTGGCGAATATTATTCGGTTGTTCCGTTCTGTACCTGCTGATGCTACAGTTTCTAATGTTCCAAAACTATCCGACCATTAGGAGTATATTCTATTGGATCGATCCAAAGTTGAAGAACTTCCATATCGATATGGAGAAGGTAAGTATCCACTTGTTTGTCAATTTAACTACAGAAAATATTCATCAAATGTTTGGTTTTCCTAGGAATATGGCGTCAACTGCTCGGACATCAGTTGGGATCGCGTTAAGGGCCACCTGGATGTCTTTGCCTGGGGCCATTTCTTGGGCTGGGCCTTTAAGGCCATCCTAATCCGTCACATGGGCATTCTTTGGGCCATTTCGGTGATGTGGGAAATCACCGAGATCACCTTTGCCCATCTCCTGCCCAACTTTATTGAATGCTGGTGGGACGCTCTTATCCTTGATGTGATCATTTGCAATGGCTTGGGCATCTGGATGGGCCTGAAAATCTGCCAAATCCTGGAGATGCGCGAGTACAAATGGGCCAGCATCAAGGATATATCGACAACGACCGGCAAGATCAAGCGTGCCATGCTCCAGTTTACGCCGGAGAGCTGGTCAGCCATCCGCTGGCTAGATCCCAAGTCCACAGCCATGCGATTCGCGGCGGTCATCCAGTTAGTGATCTTTTGGCAGGTCACCGAGCTGAACACATTCTTCTTGAAGCACATTTTCGAGATGCCGCCGGATCACTTTATTGTGATTGGTCGCCTCATATTCATCGGACTTTTTGTGGCGCCCTCGGTTAGGTGGGTATTAATTGGATCCAGCATACAGAAAAATAGAAATTAATATCGTTTTCTGTTACTTCCAGGCAATATTATGTATATGTCACCGATACGCGCTGCAAGAGAGTCGGCACCCAGTGTTGGGTTTACGGCGCTATCATGGTCTCCGAGGCCATTCTGTGCATTAAGAATGGCAAGGAGTTGTTTGAGCGCACGCAAGCCATCAACATTGTCCTGTGGCTGACGATCCAAGTGCTAATCTCGGTGGCATTCGTCTATCTGGCTGTTTGGTGGCAGGTAAGTCATCGAAAAGCTACAATTTTATGTTAATTGTATAATAAAATGGAAATATATATATTTATCCAGCAACGGCAGCTAAAAAAGGTTTCCTCGACACCAACGAAAAGTAAAGGAGGTATTAGTCTAACCCACTCATCTTCACCATCAAAAGGTAGGTATTTTATGATTTAATATAGCAGGCAACATTAAAAAGGGAGACGAAGCCTTAAAATATATTGTATATTTTATATTGTGTATTGTATTTATATATTTTTTCGTTTCTATTAAAATTAAATTTTCCATTTCTATAAAGTCTATGATCCCCTTTAATGTTGCCTACTTTATTATTGTAAATAACTTTTCTTTCTGCACTCACCACTGACTTTCGTTATTTTATTGGCTCAATTAAATGGTAAACGATTTCTCTCAACTTTTTCTGCTCTCAATTTGAATTCTCCTTGCGCTCTCTCCCCCTTTCTCTTTCGCATCTCTTTTTCTCAATGAACAAAAAGCACAAATACCAAGGAGTAAATCCATTGAAGCCCCCAGCACAGCGCACTACGATATTAAAATTAAAATAGTCTAAGCCATTATTATTGTTAACTTTTTTATATCAGCAACTTTTTCGATCTAAATCTTTTTTATTTCACTTTTCTAGGTAAATTGTCGCCGCAAAAAGAGAAGAAATTAAAATAAGAACTTGATTGATATTTAAAAACAAAAAACTTGAAAGCTACAGAAACAAAGTGGATGAGGCCATTCATATTCTATTAAAAGAGAAACCAAAACAAGAGAATTATGTACATACACTTAAAGAAAACTGTACTGATTAAATTAAATACATAACG
Organism: Drosophila bunnanda; assembly: GCA_035046265.1. NCBI lineage: Eukaryota > Metazoa > Arthropoda > Insecta > Diptera > Drosophilidae > Drosophila > Drosophila bunnanda. The sequence continues at coordinate 16,957,186 of JAWNOB010000075.1, forward strand.
TGTAAATATATATATGTATGTATAAAAGATATATATTATATATATATATTTATTTAAAAGACAAACCAAGAAAATGCTTGTTAATAATACTCTACTTCTCTAGATTAATACAGATGATTTAATTGTCTTAGCTTAAGTTACAAACCGATCTATGTACAGATTATGTACAGGGCCATCGATTCTAGACCTCAAAGCAGGCCGACACGGTCTTCTTGACCGCATCCCGGGCATAGGGGATGTACGATAGCGAGTACCAGGTCATGGCCAAAGATTGGATGATAATGAATATAAGCGTAAGTCCAGCTTTTTTCAACTAAAACAAATGGAAATAAAAAATAAATTAAATCAAAATCATAATAAAAGCTTACAATCACAATGAAAGCGCGTAAACGTTTTAAAATGCTTTGAAAGTCTTTGATTAACTAATTTAAATTTAATTGAAGAGAAAATGTTTAAGATTTTGTGTTTGATGAAGAAATAATAATAATTTAACGTTTTTAGTAAAGGAAACAAATTAAAATTAAACAAATTTGCATGCCAGAATCGAAATAAATCAAAATAATAAGCATAATGTACCACAATGGCTGAAATAAACGTCATAATAATAGCCGCGATCACTATGCAGGTGGCTATCAGACGAGTATCAGCAAACATTTTCTTTATCTGCTTAAACGGACCCATGAGGAAGCATGTACTGAAATAAGGCACATTATTAATATAAATCATACGTAAATAATTAATCTCTCCCTTACCTGGCCATGGATATTATGTTACCCAGTGTGTAGAAGACCGCAAAAACCACAATTCCGCGGTGCAGAAATAGGGCAATGGAGCCCAAAAGGGAAAGGAAAATACCCAAGACAAAGCAGATGCAGAATGCCTTGATGCGTGTGGACCAACTCAATGTGGACATTTCGTTAATCTGCAATAATTAATGAGAATTTTAGTGCGTATTGTTAAGCGCTGATAAGCGTTGAGTCACAGCTCTTAATGTCTTCATGTGATCGGCCCGGGGGAAGAAGGGGCGTTTCTGGGGGCTTTAACATCCCACCGATTATCGCCGCCAGGCGCTAATTTCATAAATATTTAAGAAGTTGACAGTGGACAATTGACAGACACACACCTGTGTGATGATGCTGCTCTCCTCCTCCGGCGTGGGCTCATCTCCACTCAGAACGCGGCGTAATTTGTCCATGACGTTGTGTTTGCCGCAGCAACAGTAACGAATGCGGCGTGATCAATAAAGTCCTCAAGGCGGGATCAATAAAGAAAACTAACGGGTCTTCTGTAACCTCTGGACTAGATTATTTTTTTCTGTCCCCAAAAGAGACAATAAACCAAGATCGGATCCAGTGTGACCGTTAAAGGACCGATAAAATACACCAGACAGGCTAAGAAGTATCGGGTGGAGAAATATCGTTGCTTTCGAAACATTTTTAAATTAATTTGTTGGGTTTAAAGTAAGCCATTATCAATTCAAAATGCATAGCTTTTTCTTGTACTAGTTTTTATCAACATTTTTAAATATTAATGTTACGTTTCCTTTTGCTGCATTTTCGTAGTCTGGTCACACCGCCAGCATGTTGTGCTCTGCAATACGTAAGATTCTTGAAAATTCACAAAATGCGGCTAAAATCACTGCGATTTCCTCACAACTACGATATTTACGTGGACAACGAAGTGCCCCAAGCGAGTTAGATGTGTTCCAACCAACGGATATATCCGCCAAACATGATGACCACGAGCCGGTGGCAGATACCGAGGCGCGGAAAAGTTACAAGGAGGTGGCCTTGGATTTTGGGAATCGGGAAGCCCATGTGCCCTCCTTTAATTTGGCCGCATATGTGAATAGCTCCAATACCCTGCAGCAGTTCGTCAAGCTGGGCGTAAATCTGCACAGCATAGAGCGAAGGAAAGGCTTGGGGGAGTTCGTCCTGCGACTGGACTTCGAGAAAAACGTCAAGCCCTACATCTCCTTCCTGGCGGACCAGGGCGTTTCAGCCGATGACTTTGGCAGGATGTTCACGAAGAATCCGCTGCTCTTCAAGGAGGATCTAGATGACCTGCAGACGCGTGTGGAGTACCTGAAAAGCAAACGATTCTCAGACGAAGCTAGGCAAAGGATCCTCACACAGAATCCCTATTGGTTGATGTTCTCCACGAGGCGTGTAGACCGTCGACTGGGTTACTTCCAAAAGGAGTTCCGCCTGAGTGGGCACGACCTTCGGTTACTGGCCACCAGGGAGCCCAATGTGATTACCTACAACATGGAGCACCTGCGGAAGTCCGTGTTTACTCTGAAGGAGGAAATGGGATTCGATGCCAAGGAGCTGAGTGCTCTTATAGTTCGCAAGCCGCGATTAATGATGATTCGTAAGCCTCTATTGCCGTGCTCTTTTAATTATTGATGTCTGACTAATATATGTTAAACAATTACAGCTCCCGACGATCTCATCGAGCGGTTCAGCTACATCCACCAGGACATGGGCTTGTCACATGCCCAGATTATTCAGTCCCCCGAACTGCTGGCATCGCGGGAGTTTCGCCTTAGAGAGCGCCACGAGTTCCTCAAGTTGCTGGGCCGTGATCAGTATGACCCGCAAAAAGATCTGTATATATCGCCCAAGACAATAGTGGAGGGCAATAATTTTTATTTTGTACGGAATGTTGCCAAGAGCGACTTGAAAACGTTTGATTTATTTTTAAAGACAAGATAACAATAAAATACAATTTTCACGTCAACTGCAATAATTATCTAATTATAATTAAATACATTTGAAAATAAGTAACGTCCAGTTTCGAATTTAGCTTACGTAATTTCAATACGTTGTTAAGCCTTGTTTCCTATCTTTCCATCCAAGGTATCCACCCGTATTTACCAAACCGATAACATGGCATTTTCCGTCTAAACAACGGTCACACTCAGCACTACAGCAACAAAACATTTAAACTACGCATTAAGCTTGTGCGTGGGAAACGATTCGTGTTTAATTTTTAGTTGTAGAGCCAGTCGCTTCAGCGAAGCATTAAACAAAGTTGCAATATCTCGAAACAGCAGGCTGTTAGCATTAGTCTAGAACAATAAAAGGTTGCGAAAACAAGTGCAGCGGCAGAGAAACAGCGCCAAACGAAAAGTAAAACGCATTTTTCCTTACGCATACATTGACACAAAAAGCGAATAGACACACACACACATACGGAAACGTTAAGGGCCAAAATAACTCGGGCAAAAATAAAAAACAACTAAAGCCGAGTAAATAGGCAATAACAAAATCAAGTTATCTTTGGTGTGACGTGTTGATCACTCCCCGTACTCACACACACTCGCATCCATACAAAATACCGATATAAACAAAATGTCTACGACACCAAAATCTGAAGATTTGCTGGGTGGTAAGTTGTTTGTTTTGCTTTGCTCCTTCTTTCGTTTCGAGTCGTGTTTTTTGCGTTTCTTTTGGCACACTCATAACAATAACACGGCGGTAACCCGTTATGCCGCTTTATTGTTGTTTTCTTTGCTGTAACTATAAATACACATACACACATAGCATTTGTTTGTATCCGCATTTTGATGTTGCCACACTTGCTGCATCCCCATATATATTCTATTTCAAGGCTTTGCTTTGTCCCTGCTTTGGCATGGCGTGTTTTTTTTTCTGTTGTTTTGATTACTGTGCATCGGAGAGACAACAAAGAATCTGCTAAAAACTCCGAATGAAAGAAAACAAAGAAGATGGCTCTCTCTCTCTCTCTCTCTCTTCGTCTTCATTCATGTCATGTCTCTTTACTTTGCACTTAGCCCGCTTGACGTCAAGCGGCTTTTTTTTTTGCACTCTCGCCCTGCTTGTCCCTCTGTCCGGCTGTCCGAATTGTTTGCGAAAATAATTCGTAAATAAACGTTTTGTGGGAGGGCATTTCCCTATCGGTCGCCGCTTCCAGAAATTGCGACTTTGGCATTGGCTTCAATTGTATGTATTTCGGCGGCGGCTGACTACTTTATCAACATCCAACGGGCGGCAGCCACTCACACGTTTACACTGCGAAAAACAGAGCAATGGAATCTAATCGTAAATCGCAAATCTCCAGGAAAAATATTGGTCAGGTGCTAAAAGTTGTTTGTGCTGCTCGTGTGAAGTGATATTCAAAAATTGTGAAATAGCCATTATGAAAAATATTATCTAAAGTTTATAACCTAAGTGAGGTACTTGACCTCTCAAGAGAGCCTATTTTTATAAATTCATGACGCTTTTGAATGTGCTCAAAAATATTCAGCAGACTTTTGACCTGATGACCAATTTTGGTGATATTTTTCCTTTGTGCATTTTAAATTTTCAAAATATACTGCGTAAGGAATTGTATTATGATACTTGGGAGTCATCCATCCAGTAATAAAGGCGGTTCAATGGGCTCAACTCTCAGGGTCTTTTGGACAGCTGCGCATCAGAAGAGATGCAAACAACAAAGCGTCAAGAAAGCAGGCGAAGAAACAGGCGGAGGGAGTGGTAATGAGAGAGAAAGAGAGGGGGAGTGAATGGTAGAGTGAGAGAGGGAGTGAGACCCATATATAGAGAGAGAGAGAGCTCTGCCTACGTGCTGTGAGTCAGCAAGCCGATTTTTGCCACCCTCCGCTTTGCTTTTACTTTTCTGCTTTTGCCTTTGTTATTGTTCCCACTCTTCGCTGCACATTTCGTATCTGTAACCCGGATTCCCGATAACAACTGCTGTTGTGTGTTTACCTGTGCGAAAATCATCCCCGTTTTTACCTGTCGCCGACTGGGGTTTTCCCATTAACCATTTTCCTAGCTTAGCTTAGATTTTCGCAAAATCCATCCATAAATGTCTCATCTTTTTCGTCTAGACGTTGCATTTAGTATTCGTTTGTCAGCATGATTGGTCTGCCACGTGAGTAATGTGAACTATTCCGTAATTGATTCGGTTGCACTGTGAAATTGTCTAAATTAGTTTCTGATACAGTGATTCTTCGAGAAAATTTTGAGTTTATAAATATTTGTTTTGTTAAGAAGTTGGAACACTTTTTTTAAATTCAAAATATCTACAAAAACAGTTTCTTTTTATGATCCAAAGAAATACTTGCAATAATTTTTTAAATAATCAAATTTATTTCACCTTAAAAACTAAAAAAAAAAGTGATTTTCATAAATATAATAAAATAAAATCACAGTTTTCATTTAGGGACACAACACTGTAGGTCTTATCACCGAATCGAGTCCAGCATCGCCGCTGTCATGTAACTTGCACGCTTCTCGTGCCATATTGCATCGGCAGTTTGTGGTTTAGTTTTGTTTTGAAAATGAAATTTCTCCGTGGCAATTGATAAGCATCGTCTAACTGCTGCAGCCTATAAACAAAACACATGTGTGCCTCTATATATACATAAAAATATATATTGTTTATATTCCATATACGTCGAAAGAAACGGAAATTGTACGAGCTGAGAGAGGTTTTTAGCCTTATCAATGGGGCACGAGCACTTGAGCGTGCATGCCTACATATATATACACAGACATCGGCTAACGAACTGAACTGAACGTGTATTATTAATTGTTGTTATTACGTTTAAGCAAACAAAAACAAAACGCAAAAGGGGGTGACGACGCTGACATAAATATATACTATTCTGTGGGATTCACTGCCCCGCATTGAGATGCCGAAACCGCAGGAGAATCAAGAAATTAAGGCCAAAAATGCCATATTTTATTCAAGAAAAGTATAAGTTGACAGGAATATACTTCAGGCAGACAATTTCCGTTAATAAATAAATTAAAAACAACAATTTTCATTTAAAAAAATAGCTATCTTATGTTGAAGTTATCTGAAAACAAAAATCTATGTAAATTGAATTAATATAAAAATCAATATAAATCAGAAGCTAAAACCTATATAGGCTAACAATATAGTTACGTTCTACTGTACATAAACACTTTTATTTATTTTTCCTCAACTCAAAAGGTTCTGAACTCAAACACGGACTCCGTATTTAACTAGCACCAATTGCAAACAATTAAATATTCAATTTCACAACATTTGGATTTAGCTTTCGCTTACTTTTGTCTGGTGGCCTGCTTTCCTTTTTCAAACTAAATGATTTATTTGTGCTCACTATGTGTATCTGCTGCTAAGTATCTTATGCTAACCTAATTCGTTTTTTGCCACAGAATCTTGGATCGAACTGAGCACAACGGCTGCAATGGCTGGCATCAAGAGCCCCGACAGAATCACACCGCTGCCATTTAACAATGGCGAGGAGTACTTGCGGCTGCTGCGCGAGGCTCAGCGCGAATCGAACCAGTCGAGCCGTGTCGTCTCCTTGGCCAGCTCGCGTCGTGATACGCCCCGTGATAGCCCCAAAAGTCCACCGAACAGCCCCCAGTCGGAGCTCTGTCCGGACGATGAGCTCAGAAATGTCTACATAAACTACTGGACCAAGGTACGTGTTGAGAACCGGAGCGTAACCGAGGTGATCATCATCATTATTTTGTTAACAATGCCTTTCTTTGTTGCCGGCAGGCTGGAGATAAACAGAATGCAGACAATGCAGATTGGTTGAAGAACTGGAATCGCAATGCCGAAGAGCAGCCACCCAAGTGCGTATAATATAAACATATAATAGTAGAAATAACTAGAGTAATGATTATTGTCTTTACCATAACTTGTATGACTAAAACTTATTTCAATTGCTTTTACAGAAACTGGAAATTCGAGTCGGTCAGCAACACAGACGGCGATGAGGATGAGAAAAAGAAGACTACAACTGGCTATTCCATTCGCTTGAAGCGACTGGGCGCCAACTCGCTGTTCTCCCGCGAAATCCTATACTCGCTCCTTGTGACCAATGTCCTGTCCCTGCTGCTGGGAGCCGGTTTTGGGTGAGTGTCCTCGACAGAGTCTTTTCATGTCAGTGGCTGGCAATTAATTATCTGCCCTTCCTATTTTTATAGATTGTGGTTGAGCAAGCGTGGCATACTCCTCACTCGCGTGGTCATTGACTGAAAGATGCCATAAACAAAAAGAAAAAGAAAAAAGAATTAAGAAGAAACAGCAGCAGAAAGTTTATAAAAACGTTTTCAATCTATCAATATGCACACATCAATCGAAAAAAACAGAAGACGAATCGAAGCGTTCCATATAAGTCGGAGTATACATACATATTATATATATATATACAGCCAACCGTATTCCAACTCACTTTGTATTTCCGATCGGAAGTCTACATTTTCGGCCACATCTCTCTCATTCAGTACATACCTTATAACAATGTTAATTTGTAAGCTAACACACAGACCGTCTGGGCTCCGCGGGTTGAACAGTTTTTTTAAATACATATTTTATATACATAATTTTATATATATTTAATGCGAGATTATTTATCAAGGCAGAGAGATCCAAGCGAATGGGGCACCTATAGAGGCATTACTTGCCCTGTACTTTTTGCTCTTAGCACCCAATCGTAATCGTAACCGTAATCGTAATCCAACACAAGTGTACGCCAAACTCCATTCGAAGAATATCAACTTCATTGTCCATCATACATCCATCATATACATAGAACCATCATTATATTCGTAGGCATATTGTAGTTGAATATTAATCTGTAATCCAGGTCATACTTTTTGTTGTGCATTCGTAAAATGTTGTTTTGGCGATTTTTCTAGCATATAGAAAAATCGATATCAATAAAACAAAAAATCAGATATGGCAAACATACATATATACATATATAAAGAGTATATATAAAATAATATGTGAGGGAGGGGTTAGCCCCCACAAAAACAAAAAAAAAAAACCAACACACAATAGTTGTAACGATTTTTTATATTAAAATATTTTTCAAATATCTATTTAAAAGAGAAAATTGAAGAGATTTTTATATTTGGGTGGAATATTTGTTGAGTAAGTAAAAAAGTTTGATTTGTCCAATAATATATATAATATATTTATAACCTTGCAGGGTATTATTATTTTAATCAGAAGGTTATTTAAATTTTGGTTAGAAGCTTGTAACGCTGTGAAGGAGTCATTTCCGACCCTATAAATCATATATATTCTTGATCAGCATCAACAGCCGAGTCAATTTAGCCATGTCTGGTCCAAAAAAAAAATTTTCGAATTTTTTTTTCAAAATTGGAAATTTTTATGAGTTACATCGTTAAAATTTTTGAAAATGTACAAAAAATTATATTTTTTGAAATTATAATTTGAGTATGCAGACCTATTAGCCTAATAAAAACTAACACAGGACAGCTTTCCGAATTTAATTTAATGCGTTGTTGGCTTAGATATGAGTTTTTTAGGCTTTGATTTGAAAAAATTCTCATATAAAAATATTGACTGAAAAAATGGTATTTTAATTTCAGTCAGAAGCTTGAAACTCCGTGAAGGAGTCATTTCCGACCCTATAAATCATATATGTTCTTGATCAGCATCAACAGCCCAGTCGATCTAGCTATGTCTGTTTGAAAAATACATTTTCGAAATTATTTTCAAAATTTGAAAATTTTATAAGGGGTTACATCGTTAAAATTGTTAAAAATTGGCAAAAAATTAAAGTTTTTAAATTTGAAAACTTTGTATGCAGATTTGTTACCCTTATAAAAACTAGCACAGAAAAGCTTTCTGAGTTGAAATTATGACATTATTGGCTTATTTATGAGATTTTTCAATTTTAATTTGGCAAAAAAATAGTCATACAAAATTTCGACTAAAAGAATGGTATTATGATTTTAATCAGAAACTTGTAACTGTGTGAAGGAGTCATTTCTGACCATATAAATCATATATATTCTTGATCAGCATCAACAGCCGAGTCGATCTAGCCATGTCCGGTCAAAAAATAAATATTTCGAAATTTTTTCAAAATTTCAAAAAAAGATAAGGGGTTACATCGTTAAAATTTTCAAAAATTGACAAAAATTTTAATTTTTTTAAATTTTAAATTGAGTATGCAAATTTATTAGCCTAACAAAAACTAGCAAAGAAAAGGTTTCCGAATTGAAATTAATGCATTTTTGGCCTAGTTATGAGTTTTTAAACTTTGATTTATCGCAAAAATGATTATAAATTGTCATTTCGAAAAATATTAAAAATTGTATGTTTAGTTAAAATAGATTTCCGATTTATAATTGGATTGCAAACTGCAAGGATGTAGATGTTTCGGCTTCAAATAGTTTATTTCCTTTCTTGTTTTATTAGAATTCTAAATACCTTTCAGAAATATTAATTATCCATACACGACTTTCAGAACTCAAATGAATTAATTTTTGGCGTAGTTGTGATCAATTTCGAATTCCCCCTGATCTCTGATCGAATATATCTTTCCTATTTTTGTTAATTTGTAAATGTAATATTTTTGACGAAATTTATTATATTATTTTCCTATGATTGTTAGTAACAGATTTTGTTTGTCAATAGGTCTGCGAATTTCGCCACAAATATATATTATTTGTGTTTGCAAGCCGTGAGTCAGAGAAAGCTTGAATTTCATCAGATTTTGCTAATCGATTTAGTGGGTTCAACAACTAAATTATTATGAACGAACAAGTAAACAATAGTTTTCCCCTTATTTGTCCGAATATTATTAAAGAATAGTTTAATTAGGTAAAGAAGAAAACAAAACTTTCTGTATGCATTAGCATTTTATATTTTTATTTAAATTTGTATTAAGTAATAGTGTCTAAATACTTAGGTGATTAACACAGTTCCAAAACTAATACATATTCCGTGTGGTTGTTGGGGTTGCTTCCGTGACTTAAAACAATAATAATATTCAATCGACAAATTGTAACGCAATATAACGATCGCTGGGTGATCGTTGTTAGCTTTGATTTTACGCTATATTCATATAGACAGCCATAAGACGACGGGTGGTGAATCGAGGCAAAACTGGGATGCCAAAATTTAAGTACAGCATCAGATTAAGATCTGTGTATTATATATTATAGTCTATAACTAGAGATGGCTATTAACTACAGCTACAGTTTGAGCCAATATCAGAGACGACACCGAGATGCGGATGAGAGGGGAAAAAACACTGACACTAACTGACTCTTCGCCCTGGGCTATTCCTGGCCATTTGCATTTTCAAAATGTTGCTGTTGTGCGCTGGTGCTGGTGGAGGGCTTTGGTGAACTTGCTGATGGTGGCGGCGTGGGAGTGCGTAGGGCCCGCTCAAAGTCGGCCGCCAACTCATCATCGTCGCCATCCTGTTGCCAGTTGTCCAACGCTGCATCCACATCGAATTCGGGAAATTTCAGTGTTTCTCCCGTCACGTCCACCAAGCGAGATCGCAACCGCTGCGAGATCTCCTCCAGCTCCGTGTACTTTCGCTTGATGGCCTGACCCAACTGCAGGTGACTCAGCTCCATGGACTTTTCGAACTGATCAATCACGTTATCCACACTGGGCGGTATCGGTTCCACATGCGCCTCAATCCCGCCTGTGACGCGTCCATTAAAATCAACAATGTTGTGCCAGCCGCTGGGAAAGCCGCCGCCCGGTTGCTTTTGATTGAGATTCAGTGCAGCGAACCCTATAATGGCATCCTCGTGGGGCGTGGGCTCAGTGATGCCGTTTGGGCTAATGATCGCCTTCTTCCATAGCTTCAGAATGAAGAGCTTTTGGGGCTGCATAGGAGAAGGAGAAGGAATTAATATATGGGTAGGATTTCAAGAGATGAAAGACTCACATTGCTTCTGTAATCACGACTCACGTCCACCCGGAACTTGCTAAGCCATTGTGGCTTCGTTGACTTCTCCACAATGGGCGTGGCATAGACCAATCCCTCATGCGACTTGTATGTCGGACTGTTACAATTGGCTGCCTGAAAGGTCACATAGGTGTTGGGCGGTTCGTTGGGCGGAAATCGCTTGGCGGCCGCCTGACGTTTGCCCTGCTTCTTGGACTTTCCATAGCCGGGATTCAGAGGCAATCCAGCTGCTCCAACGATGCGCAGCTGGAAGCTGAAGTAAGCGGAAGTTAGTGGAGGCGCCGGGGGCGGCGGCATCACCGGTGTGGAGCTACTGGGCGTCGGTGCTGAGATGGCAATCTGAAGCATGTCCAGCAGATCAGAGGTGGTGCGACCTGGAAGAGCCGGAGCCGCCACATGATTGTTGTCTTCGTCAAAACCGCGCTGCTGCTTCAGCTGGGCAATCTGCGACTCACTGCCGATGGCGAGGAGCACCTTGAGCTCTCCAATTGGCAACTCTGAATCGGCCCTGACAATCGGTGCCCAGCCATCAATGGAAATCACTGGCAGCTGAAGGATGAAAATAATGATTAATTGATCTAAGGATATTTAATGTGAAACCTCACCTTTCCCTTGCACAGGTGATTGGTGATGCTGGCATCCCGGTAGGCAATGTAGAACTGATGCAGAGGCAACCGCACCACACCGCCTAGTGGCCGCAGCTCCAGGAGCAACTGCTGGCGCTCGACGCTCTGCAGGAATCTCTCGTCGTTGATCACAGCGAACTGTTCCTGCAGCAGAAACGACCCATCGCAGCCATCGCTGATCTGGACAAGCAGCGGTTGCTCCTGCCAAAAGGGCTGCAGACTTAGCTCCTGGCAGCGCGCCTGATCCCCCGGCGATAATTGACGCAGCTCCCCGGCATAGATATAGCCACGGAGAAGACGCACTTTATTGGTCTCCGCCATGAAATTCATGCAATCCAACTTGGCCTTGTTGTTGTTGCCGGTGGCTTGGGGAGGAGCTGGCGGTGGTGGCAGCGGGGGCGGCGGTTGCGGGGGGGTTGAGACGGCCTTCGAGTTGCAGTTAGCTGTAAGGGAGGAACGAGAAAGCAGGCAGAGATTAGTGGTGATGTAATAGGCATGCGACTAAGCTACACGATTAATTATTATTCGCAGTTCAATGATTTTCATTGGACCTTGGACCATTGGCAATTGAGTCTAGTGAAGCTCTAAGAACTGAATCAGCTGCGATCTTCGATCCGGTGGGGGCTTATCATCGCGCCTTGGCGACCGGACCCATAAAGCGAATCAAGCAAAACGAAAGATTGCGCCTACAAGCGGGTAAAACCAGGGCGAATTGGTTACAGCGCGTAGAAGCGACCACTAAGTGTCAAAATAAAATTATATAACAACTTCAGATTTCAGACCTGATCAGCCATCAATAAGCGGTGAAGAAAAGGGAATGATTTAAGCTATTAGAAATTAAAAAATATACAGGAAAACAAAAAAATCTGGACATAATAAAAATTCCTTTAAAAATAACCGAATCTAAGTGAGATTAAATTATGTATATTAAAATTGGAATATGCTCCTAAATTACCTTAATCCTCTAATGGGAAAGATAATTTAAATGTTGTAATCCCAATAATAATCAAATCAAAGTTTTATACTCAAATAACTATTTAAAATCGAATCATAATCCGACGTCTTTAACGTTTTCTGTGAAACGATCGATTTGAAATCGATAAATTCGATTTTAATCCGATAATTATTGTTGGGCTGTTGGAAAACAAAATAACGGCATATGTTAAGAAAGAACATAAAAAACACGAGACAGATTTTTGTTTTTGTTGTTTGTTTTTTTGTTGTTTTGTTTTGATTTCTATTTTTTGGAAATGAAAAATATTTTTTAACAAAAAAATGATGGTGGTTTGCAGCAATTGGAAAACGGCAATCAATAATAACATAGGGAGTAAGTGCAGGAGGCGTGATTGTGGTCGGCAGGTGTTGACTTGGTATTGTTTTTGTTGTTGGTTTTGTTGGTGAAAGTATTGGTGACATTGGTGGCGTTTGTAGTTGTCGTGTGGTCCAGCTTGTGGCATCAGTTGTATTCGATTGGGGGGCCCAAGAATCAATGGTTCTTGCGATTGGCAACCACCCGACATTAGTCATATATATTCACCTGCTGCCTTGTTTCCACTTTCGTTCTTTTGCTGCTGCTGCTGCTCCTGGCCTCCATTGCCGTTTCCGTTTCCGCTGCCATTAGCGTTCTGCAGCAGACTGATCTTTGCATAGACGCTACCCAGATGGACATCGCGACGCCTAATGGCAATGCACTTGCACTGCTCGAGTAGCGAGGCGTTGTAGAGCTCCCGGAGCTCCAGACGTCCCATGCCGAGCATTTCGTTGAGACAGGTGCCCGGTTCGCGCCACCAAACCGTAATGTCCACATGACCGTTGGCCAGGTCCCAATCCTTAAGCTCCACCTGCCGCTGGGCGCTCTGCCCGAAGCGGGTGCACTGCGTCAGGCTGTGGAACTTCTCCGACTCGAACTGCATGATGTGGAACATCGGGTAGCGGGGCACTTTACGAATCAAATCGCCGGATAGCTGGCATTCCACCGTGAAAATGGGTCGCACTTCGTTCTGAACCAATTCCATGCGCTCCGTCCCCTCCGGCTGGAGAGTCAGCGCCTCCAAGTCGAGCTGCAAGGCGTTGCAGCTCCTGAATATTTCCGGAGTGATCACCAGCTCCTCCTCAGAGTCCTCAGCGATCCTCTCCGTCTCCGATTCCGGCCATAGGACGACCTGCTGCTGCTGCTGCTGCTTCTTCGTCAGCGGATCGGCCGAGGCAGCGGTGGCGAAGAGAGCCACCAGATCTGCGTCCAGTTTCTTCATGGCCTCCATTAGCTCAACGTTGCTGTTGGTGCCTGCAAAGGATTAAGCATTTACAATATTAATTGTCAGTTGGAAACGCATCAGCACATGTCTGGCTATTTACAGGTATTTATGGGTAAGGCAAATAGCGATCCGATCTCCACGACGTGGGCTTTCGAAATGAGTGCTTGGGGAGATTCCGAAAAAAAAAAGCCGGCAGAAAGAGGAGTACGAAAAAGCAAGGGCCGCATAGAGAAGCCGGAGAACCCGGAGCAGAGAGCAGGGGCCCCCAGTAATCGCGTTTTATGCTTTGCCTTTTGCCTTCTCTGCCTCTCTGGCTCTCTCACGTGCTCGGCCTATCACTCTATCACATGGGAGTGGGTACTTTTTTTTTAAGAAGTCTGAGGAACCTTAAATACTCTAACTTAAGTTATGGTTTATAATATATAAATATAATTATAGCATAAGGGTAGGTACAGCGATCATTGGTGTCATTTTAAATATTTTTTTGAGCTTAACATTTAACTTATATATTTTAATTTATATAATTGTTTCTATTTTAAAGCGTATCCAGACTTCCTTCTCGCACTTTGTCAAGCTCTCTTTTCGCATAGGTAAAAAAAAGAAGAAAAACCAGACGAAAATATATATATTTTGCATAAATAGTTATACCCGGCATTGAAAAAGTTCAGAGTGAGCGAGTTCAAGAGGAACTCAAATTTCCAAAAGATTCGAATATAAAAAATCTAGCTTAATAAAAGGTCAAAATGTTATCAGTTAGGGGAGAAAATCTTGCCGATTTCTCCGCATGGTAACACGCAAATAATCCAGTTCGATTTCCAGACACTTGATAAGGAACGGAAGAGCCTGGCACCAGGTTCAATGACATAACTGGATGCTACAACGTGTGATGATGCAGTGCAGCCACTGCGGGATTAGTCAGTAAATGGCTTCCAACGCGTGTGTGCACCTACACATGCATTCAGTCCCCCCCTTCTTAGCATCGCACATTCGTTCTGCTGCTAATTAAAACCCATAGAAATTTGCATAGTAAACGATGGAAGGGTGGGAGAGAGCCGGACAGCCATCTTATCAAGGCAAGGCTTATCGATTTCGAACTCTTGGTATCACCCCAGTTTCTCCCTCTGTAGCAACAAAGTAGGCATACTCTGCTTTTCTCTCTCTTTTGAATCAGGGAATAGGTTTCGCCTCGATTCAATGGAACATATGTTTTTCCTGTGAATATATATGTACATATATATTAATATGACCGGTTGATAAGCCTGGCGCGGACCTCTGGCCTCGACGAGAATCGAATTTGAAGGCCAATGGCAGAAATCCCAGACGCAACCGGCAAAGGCTAAAAAAAACTGCAAACAAACATACAAAAAAAAAAGAAAACTTTTCACAGCCAGCAAAACGAGATACAAAACCAAAAAGCTGAGCATGGAAACAAATATCGAGATAAAAGTTATGTGTCTCTGACGGTGTTTGCGGCCAGGGGCGGGTTAAATCCAAAGAGAGGGGGTTTTTTTAACATACATATCTGAACAGATATTCTTAGCAAGAAATGTATTTTCAGTCAGTAAAAAAAAGATATAATTGGCAACAAAACAAAAATATTATTTGCGTCAAAGTTGCATACTTATAACTTTTAATTATTTTTCCAAATACGTCACATACAAAGGAAAAGTAAATTATCTAGATTTTTTTTATTTAAAATCATTTAGCATGAAATAGGAAATTAATTACAATTTAAGTCAAAAATATATTATTCCCAATACACTAATTGAGCTTAAAGCACATACGTAAATAACATATCAATTTGGGATCATAACAAATTTCTAGATATTTATACAGTGAAAATATTTATTATGTACTGATGTTTCAATATTAATAATAGTAATAATAAATTTAAGGATCAAAAAGTATGCACTAAAATTACTGGGGGTTACTTTTGTAAACACAGCTTACAAGCTTGCCTATAATCTGAACTCTAAGTAATTCCTAATTAATTTAATTCACTTTCGTTCTCCACCCTCCCTGTAATTAATCCGCTCCTGCATGCGAGTTAAATAATATTTACCCATTCGACGCCACTGAGACTCGCTCCCCCCATTCTCCCCAGATTTTTGTTGTTTTTTTTCTCTTACGGGAGAACGAGAGAATTTGTTTTGCTCTGCACGTGTTTCATATATCGTACTATTTTCTGATTTTTATGGCTCTCTTTCGCTTGGTTTTACGTATTTGTTGGGGATTCGCCTTTTTCAAATGGAAAGTTTTTAGCTTCGACCCGGGCTATGTTTGAACGACACGAAAAAAAGTAAAAATAAGAGAAACAGGAGTATAGAAATGCAAAGTGTATTGTGTATATATACATATATTATGGGCCTTTGGGGTAGCTTGTTCTATTTCGGGCCACTGCAATTGTCTTAAATAAATTATCTTTTTGGCCAATTCGTTTAAGACCGTTGATTGGAACGGTCATTATGGGCGGCAAGCAAAACAAACAGAAAACGACCCACTCTTATGTAAGAGTCAACAAACTGTTGTGAATTTTCCGCTTTGAAAATAAAATATAAAAGAAGAGCAAACTCAAAGTTTATAAATAAATAACATGAAAATGCCAAGAAAAACGAATAACAAAAAACCAAAATAAACAGATGCGCGGTCGTCGACTGAGAGGCTGCGGAAAAGTGCCCGTGGCTATCAAAATGACGACAATAGCGTCCATAATATATTAACCCACATAAGTAGGTTTTTTAATTAAACGTATCCTTTATTGATTCAACATCTATTTACTACTTAAAACATCATCAGCTTGCATTAGCATTACATAAATACGTTGTATTCAGAATCAGAACCTATTTAATTCCCATCGCAGGTTCCAATCTCATCATCATTACCATCTTTCAGATCTATTGTGATATTATAAAGCTCTTTCATTACCAAAAATATCTCCTCGAATTGAATGAGTTAGGATAATGGTCCCTAAGACATTTGATTGAATGTTGTGAAATTTTCTGAATACAATTTATTTTCAAAGCAATGTATTTTTTTTATAAAAGCCTAGAGCCTTTGCTTTCTCCTCTTTCTTAAAAATTTGTTGGTTTGTTTTAAGAATTACGCTATAATTCTGTGTTAAAACGAATAGTTATATTTGACCAAAACATGTAAAGATTCTAAGCAAATATAGTGATAAATTGTTAATATTTATTGATACATTTCAGTGGGTTTAAAACCCAAAACAACCAAACAATTTTCCTCTACTTCTGATTCATCAATATATGAAGATACATACCTATGTAGACACTAATTTATTATTGTGTTTATTTGCGAACATAGCAAGCAATTACTAGTTTAAATAATATATGCAAATATCTAACATCTTTTAAAAAGCTTTACCTAATACCTGCAAACAAATTTTGTTGGCCTGGGCATCCAATGTAATTTTAGAGCAAAATTATTTCCCTGTCTTGTGAAATTTATATTAAAAATATACAAAGGTCTAAACAACAAAATATTTACATATAACAAATACAAAACCTACAACTATAAACCTTTTAGAAAAATGTTTTCTATTTTGAATACACCTCAAAACCGTCTTCGATATTTGATGATTAACCATCATGTATTGTAAGTCTTCAATACTTTGAAATATAAAATTATAAGATGACACAGGGACTCTCATTCTCTATGAATGCTGCTGAATCATGAGCCCATAAATTTCTATATTTATTTGTCTTTTAGAGATCGAAAAGGTCGTCTGCATATTTGACATATTTTATACCATTGCAGGGTATCATAATTTTATTCAGAAGCTTGTTACTCTATATTCTTGATCAGCATCGACAGTCGTATTATAATAAATGCTTTTTTTGGCTTAGTTATGAGACTTTTAATCCTTGATTTGTCAAATAAATTGGCAATTAAACGACTTCGAATATTATAAAGCTTATTTATGATCGATTTCCAAACCGATCCTATAATTCAATTGCAAACTGCAAGGGTGTATAAGCTTCGGCTTCCCGAAGATAGTTTTCTTTATTGTTTGTTATATGCAATACACATTTATTGTTTTGTATACCCTTGACCTTGAAGAGGCCAGCAGATAAATATATCATACATTAAACTTTGTCAAATAGAAGAAAATAGGAAATTTATGAACAAATTGAAAGTCTAAATATAAAAATATTGGGAAACCCACAAAACATTGAAACAAAAAGTATATACCTAGACTATAAGCTTATAAAAGGGGGATTCCCAGAACTGCACTTGAGTGCATACATTCAGAAATATAAAAATATATGAGAATTAAATACTTTGTTTCTTAAAAACTCACCTGCCAAAAGTTCGCCCGGCTGCTGATCCTGCAGCAGCGCTGTCGGCAGCGGCATCACCTGCTCGCCGCCAGGTGGCGTTGGCACAGCTTCCGCATGTGCATGTGCATGGGCATGGGCGTGGCCATGGGCACCGGTGGCATGACCCTGAGGGGGCGGCAGCGGCGGTGGTTCGGCAAAAAGCATCTTGAAGCGCAGCTGGATGTGGCCGACTTTCAGCTGCTGTTGCTGTTGCACTTGTTCGAGCGGGCCACCGATCTCCAGGTGACGATATAGAGCATAAATTTTGGTTTTATGCTCGAAATTGCAACCGCTGCCGTAGTTGGCGGCGTATTTGCGCAGCAGCGACGTCGGCAGCGGCAGAAGCGTATGCCCGTGGGCAAGGGCGGGGTCCGGATCGGGGTCGGGCTTTGGCGGCGGTTGACTGTCTTGTAGGTTGTAGGCGTGGCTGCTACTGCGGACGTCACAGAGGCCAGCAGCGACAATTTCGATGGCGGGACACTGTCGCAAATAGTCTAAAAATACGGCAAGGCTCTTGCTGCGCACACTGTAACGTAACTTATTTGTATCGGTAACGGTATTGGTATTGGTATTGACAGGGGGATGCTGCTGCTGCTGCTGCTTGTTCTTGCCCCTCTTTGGCCGCTTCTTCTTATTTTCTCTTTGCCAGAGCTTCGCTTGCTCCTCTTTGCCTCTTCCTTTTATCTCCGCCTCCTTCGGATTCTGCTGCAGTTGTTGTTCTTGCTGCTGATGTCGCTGCTGCCTGTTTGACCTTTTCTTTTGGGCAAGCTTTCGGGCGGCTCTGTCACAGCTGATGATGCTAACGGTGCCCGCTTTCTCCCTCTGTTCGCCCCACCAAATTATTTTCGCCGTTACTTCGCCCGAGGACGTCGACGTCGAGCTCGGCGAATTCGTTCTGATCGATTTCACAAGGCGTATGCGGCTCACTTCGATTTCCAAATGGGCCAGCGGCAAATTGTCGCCCTCGATGCTCCACTCCCTTTTGTCCCTGTCCGTTTCCTGATTTTCTAAATTCACATTCGGCGGTGGCAGCGTGTATTCTGCTATCATAATTATTCAAATTATGCCATAATTCTATCACCCTCTCTCTATCACACTGACGCACTCACACACACACACGCACAAAAACGCGAAAAGAGTAGCGCGCGCGTGTGTTGTTGTTGTTGTTGCCGCGGTCACTGTTGTTTTTTTTATTTGTTACCCGAGCTGAAAAGTTGAAAATGTTTCGCACACACAATCACACAGAGGAGGAAACACCAAAGGTTGAGAAATCGAATTTTCCGTACTATGATTTTCCGGCCATAAATCTGCACGGTCGTAAGTCTCGGGGAAAAGTGCTGGGCTGCAGAAAAGCTCCTGGTCGCAAAGGAAGAAAAAACGAAGAGCTTGCCGACAATTGGCGGGCGTTGCCAGACTGCTGAGGCGACTACATTTGTTTTGGTTTTGCCGGCCCGGTGTTGCCACCGAAGGGAAATACCGACACAGTGAGCAGGAGATGCCAACTCGGTGCGAGGTTGGCCTGTTCCGATTCCCTGCAACTGGTCACTTTTAAATTTGCCTCTGCCAATTGGAATTCTAAAGAGAATTCTGTTAAGTTACGCTCTCTCTCTCCGATATGTTAATTTCTACATGAGAATTCGACCCCAAACATGAGAATTCGACCCCAAACATCTGTAAACGTGTAGAACAGTTCTGTAACCGTGTCAAATTCAAACTGCAATCTGTAAGCGCGTAACAGAAAAATGTAAACCTAGTCCGGCGTACCGTACTAAATAGCAATTATTCAAAATTTATAAAAAATGATTTAAATTACCAGCAATTTACGAGTAATATTTAAAACTAAAAATAAAATATTAATGGTTTATATGGAACTTTGCAAAGATCAACTTCTATGAATAATTATATATCTCTTTCAGAAATAAATAAATAAATATTATAACAAATAATCTAATACCAATTAAGCTGTTCCCATACAAATGAACATATCTAAATGAAATTTTTTACAGCCTTAAGATTATATAGTTTATATTGAGAAATTTCACAAAAATTAATAAATAAAGAAATACTGAAGGTCTCGGAACTGGGATTTGTTTGAAAATTTAATTGGTTACAAAATATACCGTCTAAGGCCGACACACTATTCAATCAGTTCTTATTGGGAATCCCCTCAATATATATTAGGCGTTTTTTGTTTTTCGTTTTTTATTGGATTTTTTATCATATTTTTAAGCTTTTTTCTTCATTCTTTCCTTCAAAAACAGCTTCTTTTGTTGGTCAAAAGTTGGCAGCAGTGAAACAACAATTAGTTGTAATATGTTGACATCTCTTTATTGACGCATCGCCTTAAACAATTTAACTAAAATTTTCCAATCAACACAGACAGATTCCACCCGCGACTCCAGGTTTAGGCAAATAAGCGCAGCTCGTCACGCGCTTCGATGGTCTTCGGCGGCGACGGGGTCTCAAACTCGCCAAGCTCGGCGTCGTAGTAGAGGGCGGCGCGGTAGGGACGCAGCTCCCATGGCACCTGCTGCTCCATGGTGGTCAGGGTGACGCCCAAATCCTCCAGAGTGGGGACACCAGTTAGCACCTTGTCGGTGACGGCCTCGCGCTCGATGCGAGCAGGATGCAGGCCACCAATGGGAGTGCCGGGGCAGATCCAGCTGTTCAGCTTGGCCTTCATCAGGAAGGTAGGGTCCCAGCGCATGTCGTAGCGCATGTAGCCCCAGCGCTTCTGATCCTTGCGCATGAGGCGATGGAACCAGTCGACCAATTCGCTCAGCTGGTAGCGTTTCGGTCCCACGGCCTGGTAGATGCGTCCAGCAGAGTCCGGATCCTTGGCAGCATTGATGATGGCCTGGGCCACATCCGAAACGTAGACGGGCTGCTTTACGGTCTTCTCGCCCTTATGCCACAGCGGCATCGAGCGGAACTGACGACGCCAGATGTGAGCGTAGTAGCGCAAGAAACGATCCTCGGAGCCATAGATATCCGCTGGCCGGATAATGGTGGCATTGGGGAAGGCATCGCGCACACGCAACTCTCCCTCGTACTTGCTCCTCAGCCACTCGCTGCCACCTTTCACATACAAGTCCTTGGGATGGGCCTCCACATTGAGGGAGGACAAGTGAATGAAGCGGTCCACGCCGGCCTCGCGGGCGATTCTTCGAAGAAACGTTGTTATAAACGTTTAAACAAAATAGCAATGATATTCACCTGGCGATCCTTTCCGCTCCGCTGACATGGACATCCTTGAACTTGAAGTTCTTGGTCTCGAAGTCCCTGCCTACCAGATTAATGACCACATTCGAGTGCTTCACCGCCTCGCGAATGGACGCGGGATCCTCCAGGTTGTAGAAGTGGAACAGCACTTGTCCGAGGTCGCCGGTAACCTTTAGGCGGATCACATCGGAATCATCACCGCGATAGGGCAGGATCATTTGGCTCCCGGATTTGCCCAGCTTGTTGCACACGTAGCGACCCACAAAGCCGGTGGCTCCGAAAACGGTGGCCACAATCCCGTTGAAGCTGCTGCGTCCTCCCGTACCGCGCTTCATTGCAGCCGGATTTGTGGTTTTCAGAGGACGTGGACAATCCTCCGCCGCTGCAGAGTAGCTGCGGAGACACAGGACGCCAACTACACCACTGCCATGGTGCTCTATATGTGGAAGATTAGCAAAAATACACCAAGTATTAGCAAAAACATTCTGGGCATATTACATAATTTGCTTGCCAGCCCCTGGGCGGATGGCAGGCGGCGGAACTTACTGGCCAACTGCATGTTGCGGGTTAGTACTATGGCGGCCATCTCGTACCGGCGCACTGGACTAAGACGGCTGAATTATCCGCTTAAAATCGTTTTTTATTTCGGTTTTCGTCTACACCTGCAGAGGAAAACAGTGCCTGCGAATGGTCAAAACCGCTGTGACTGGCAATTGTCACGACAATCTGGCTGCCAGACTTTTGAAATTGGTCAGGGTGGCAGCACTAAAGCTAGTAACGTACATTTTGTTTAAAATTTTTTTAAAACATTATTTTATATTTAAAATTGATGCTTTTATAATATATCTAAAAATGTATTTTATTTATTATGGTATTTTACAATTTGTGGTATATTTACGGATCTTTTTCCCAATATCTTTTTCTCGATAAATGTCAATAGTATAATAATAAAATAAAAATGAATGTATTGAAAACACAGAAGGTAATGTTAATTAAACGCTTTAATATTTTAAAAACAAAGAAGTTAATGTTACTTTAACGCTGCATGGCTGGTATAAACGCCTATCTTATTAAATTATGACTTAAAGACCTTGGTGTGGTTATCTTGTTTAATTGCTCACTAATACTTAATTCCGGTTGACAAATGTTTAACTGACGTCTAATTTACAAATATTTTTTATTTTGACAAATAAGACATGAGCCAACCGTGTCCCAGTTGAAAAGAAACTGCCTTGGCTGCCGGTCAAACCACTGACTTATTATCTAATGTGCGTGGTTTAATTGCAATTTCAGGCCCCGTGGAACATTCATTTCGGCACGACTATAGTTCTGTAAATTTTAAAGTAAACTTAGCAGTCGCCTTCAAGCTGTAAAACCGAGTAGAACATCGGTATCGTCAAGAATCGGGCTGTAATCTATGTATGTACCTATATAGAGTAGAGTACTTAAGAACCTCCTACTACAAAAGCCGATAAGCATTTTTAAAGAAAGTGAGCTCTTGCGGTTAATTTATTGATAATGTTACACATTGTTGCGGTCGGAGAAAATGTTCTATCGTACTATCATTATCTCTGTAAATTTTAAAACAAATGTTTCATTTTATATACTAAAAATGATGGTTTGATTGATCGTGTTTTATTGACTAAAATTATCAATCCTGTAAATCTGTTTTATATTATAAAACTTTAGCATTTGGTTTAAAAAACTTACATATTTTGGAACTAGTAATAAACACAGTGTTTTATCCAATTTTTAAATTATTTTTAAGCGATATTTTAGTTACTCATATAAAGTTTTAATGTATTTCTCTCTGTGCATCTGCTTTAATGTTTGTATGTTTATCTCTACTTGATATATTCTTATAAAATCATTCTGTCTAAAAATACTCTGTCAAAAGCGAAATAATCTGGGGCCCACTGTAATTAAATATTTTAATATGTATAGCTAATATCTTGAAGGCAGTTGTCCGTTTGTTTGAGCTAGATCAGTGCGTTTAACTATTGCTGCTGCTGTAATTTCACTGCGATTACCACTTTGTTTTTACTATTGTTAGTGTTGTTGCCTCTTGAGCTCATAAAATTCATGATAACATGCATGTATTGTAAATACATACGCTCCTGATATTTGGCATGTTCGGACATGCTCTCCTTCTCCATTGCTCTCTCCCTCTCGCTCTTTTACTCTTTAGCTTTTTCCATCTCTCCCTCTTTTATCGCTTGTCGTCAGCTGATAATTTTCAACCTGGACACGCACTTTTACACCCACACTCTCGCTCTCTCCATTTCTCTCGCTCTCTCGCGTTATCTTTACGCTCACTTTCAATTTGGAGGCATTCCGGCTGTGGTCATTGCTTTTGTTGTTCGTCTATCACTGTGCGTTTTATACCCTACAAAGAAAGTATTTTGATTTGGTAGCCTAGTGTACACCAACATGTGACAATGCCCATAGGTAATGGTTCAATTTAAATAATTAAAGCGCAGAATAATAGTTCACAATGATCGACTAGCATGTAAAATAAATACTTTAATGAAGTTAATTGTGAAATAACAATTTGTTTTAAACCCCTTTATTGATATTCACTCTATGTAGCCTTATACCTGCCTGCTTAGGGTATTCGCAAGGCGACCTACTGCCTATGTATTACGAGCTTTCTCAAATTAGTGCGCTATATTTTTGCCTCCGTCGGTGTGTTTCGGCTTTGGCGATCATTCGTTTTTGAGCCGCGCTGCAGTGAGCATCGCTCAATAATTCGTTTAAAAATAAAATTCGGCATAGTTGGTAGCTCAACAGGTAGCGCGCGTGTGGAGCTGCAAAATTTAAAATCTTGTGCGTGCGTGTTGTTTGTGTGGAATAATAACAATAAAATATAAAGGAAAGCAAATTTTCCAAAGCAATTTACTATAGTGGTGTGCGGGGCCGCTAAAAATAGCAAACGAACAGCAAGGGACACACGCGCTTTGCAGCTTATCAAAAGAAAAAAAAAGAGTCCAAAAAGACGGTAAATTTCTAGTTCTAAGCCAAAATCCCATTTTAGACTAAGTTCTCAGTTGGCTGATAAGGGCTTTCGGCCTTGTGGCTTCATATCTGGAGTCCAGAAATCGAAAACACACCTTAATGCGGCTGCCTTAGATTCGTATTTGGATACATATGTATATAGATGACTGATTCGTTAGCAGGCGCGACTGTGAATCCATTTAGCAAGTGATTATTAAGACGCCTCGCGGCTCTTGGCACCGCGGTGAAAATATTGCCCCAACGGCTAAAATAACACCCCATCTGCGCGGTATAAAAATAAGTTTAATCGAAATTAATGCTAATTAAAGGTTATATCTGTCTACGATCCACCCGTCGTCGGCTGAGATTGATTGAGCCCAAAATCAAATTCTCACTGACGAAGCTAATTCAATGCAAATTGATCCGAAAACCTTGGCTCAAGTGCTCAAGAACCCAGGCCCAGGTCCCCGCTTTCCCAACGCAATATTATAAACAATTACTCTCAGCCGTTAGTTTGCTGGAAAATCTTGTTATAACAGTTGTTTAACAACAAAAACTGCTAGAAAATATAAATTGCAAACTATCTTACATTTTTTATGGAAGTAATGGCTTCTCGTAAATTTTTCATTGTTACTTTAAATCTTAATGTGTTATTGAACCTTCTTAGCTTACAAAAATATGAAGAATTCTCCCTTTTCAGTAATATTTAATATATATATTCTATTATTTTGTTAGCAACTGCATTTCTTTTTTTTTTTCATTTATTTATTTATTTTTTTTTATAGGCCCATTAAGTGTAATTGAAGGGGGTCTTTAGTAATCAGCATTAATATAAATTTGTGCATTATTTTAATGGGTTTATATAGCATCAGTAAAATCTGATATATAATACGACTTGATCACGTTTCTGATGAGGACATAGTGAAAGTGCTTTCCAGACAGTTTTTATTTGTTTAAATTGAATATAGGGCGCAGATATCACGTAGACGGAGATCCATAAAGTGCAATTAAAATATTTACACTTCTTTGTTTAATTTAAAGGCAATTTAATCGTTGTGAGCTGCAAAACATGGTATGTACAGGTGGTCAGTAATCTTCTATTAAAAATATTAAGTGACAACAGTAACCGCAGAGACTTGTTGAATTTCCCCTATAATTATTATGTTTCTCGATAGCAGTCAACAAAGGCGAACATTACGTATGGGTTTTTATACACTTCCAGGGCATTCTTATAAAAGTTAGTTATTGTATTATTTTTGATCAGCATTAACAGCCGAATCGATCTAACCATATCAGGCAGAATAAAAATGTTGTCAAGTAATATAAAATATAATATAACATAATATAAGCGGTTACATTGTTAAAATTGGCAAACATTTTATTATTATTTAATTAAAAATAATGCTGTTTTGGCTTAGTTTTTAAAACTTTAATTGGTCGCAAAAAAGCTTATTATTATTATTTAAAATAATCCATAAATTCCCTTACTTTCAGTTATAGATTCTCAGATTATTTTATTATTATTTTACCCAGTTTAATCATAGCTTATTATTCAATTTACATATTTAGTTCGCAATTCTAGAGATTAATTACATAGTTTGTAAATACTTTGGTATTCTCACACAATTATTTTCTGAGATAACTATGCTCAACAGGTTTTGTCTATGCTCATTTAATTCTATGATAATTAACATAGGAGTTAAAATGAAAATTCCATCCAAAGCCTTAAATCTTGGCGGATTTTAAATTAAAAATTCCTTTGCTTCTTCGCTTGGCAACATTTATCGCTGGCAACATTTTTGGGTTCTTATCAACATTCTCGATCGAATCCCCCGCCTAGCGATGGCATTTTAACCCACCTGAAAATCCGGGTTGTTTTCGATATTGTTTTTCGAAACGGCGGTTATCAGAATAGACCTGTCCAATTTCCATTTAATCGCTGGGAAACGAGATAGCGATAGGGGCCGAACAGAGAGCTATCTCTGTCTCCTTATCAGGTGTCTGGATTTTGGCGCGTTCGAAAAGTGTTCAAATATGGCCCACTGGCAATTGCTAATTGCCAGAGACAACAAAGTAATAAACTATTGGCAGCACACACTCTATGTCTATGGCTCTACCTAGTGATAGACAACAACAATATCGTTAGAATTTAAAAATAAAGCGAACACCTTGCGTTTTTCGGTTCCCTTGGGGGAATTAGGCATTCCAAAAGCATCGGCGACCTTGTCAACGCATTTGAAATGGTCAAAAAAAAAGGCTTAAACGGGCCAGGGACCCGATCGCATAGGAAGTATTGTTTTAATTCAATTTCAAAATCTACGCAAAAATCAAAAGTACAATTTTTGCTTTCTGCCAAATATAATTGGTATGCACACAGTGGCCCGAAAGGTAAGAAACAAACCTGGTGACAAATTAAAGCAAATACAAAATGTTATTGGTCCCGAATTTTATTGTGAGCAGAAAAATATAAAAGAGTATTTGTTGAGGTTTTCAATTGATGAAGTGAAGATCTAATTGACAATCGAATTGTCAACTGTTTGTTCAGATTTATGATCTGGATTTTACGCCAAACTCGATGGAGTCGTAAAACAAAGTCCGGGATATGGAAAATTATATATATTTGTGTTTTTAATTAGTTCTTTAAAGAGTCTTGAAAAGAGATGTATTCCAAGCTGTTCATTTCATATTCATACTTCATTTTTGTAAGTGTTCAAGGCTCGACATCCACCTGCCAGCCATATCACACCATATTTTATCTTTATCTAGAGGATCACTTCGTTATCGGCCTTATCCCCTGGCAACTACAGCCACCTTATATCTGTATCTGTACTCGTTCTCAACTTATCTTTTGTTATCTCGTGTTCGAGCCTCTGATTCCCCTGCCGCCCCCCTGCGATTCCGAATGAAAATGAAATCAAATTGAGGAAATTAACATTTAGTGGCTGTGGCAAGTGGAACAACTGGGAGATACATACTAACTACATCTGTTGAGCTCTTGGGGCAGTATCTGAATTGGTTGTTGTTGCTACCTGTCCGACATTATCTGGCTAATAGCTACTACTTCCATGATGTCTCTGCTGGAATAATACGATGGGAATCTATTCGATTGTTTGCCGGGGCACTGCACAATCTAGTGCCTCCGGGGCGCCATTTAACGCTTTTGTATTTAGCCCCTAATTACACCAACAACAACAGTCTAAAACAATAGATTATATCAGTTGATCGATTCCAATTTATTTGCCAGTGCACGTGTGACATTTTTAAATGCAAAGAATGCATTTCATTTAAAAATCCACATGGTAGTAGAGTTGCATCATTAAAAAAATAAATAAACATATATATATATATATATATAGAATGCTGCCTCTGAACAGTAGCCATAAAATGCATAGTATACTTATTAAGTATTCCAGATGTTGGCTTGTAATATATCTGGAATTTAGGTGTTGCAAAAGCGGGAAAAAGGTGGTTTTTATTAGTCTGAATAGCTTAAAGGAAATGGTAATCTATAGTTTAAGTAGTGGCACAGTGTAATTTAAATAAAATTTGTAAATAAAGTAATTACAAACAGGTTTTTTTTTTAAATATAAATGTACTCGTTTACTTTAATTACCAGAAATCTTTCCAAAGAGCTCGTTACCAGCTCACTAGCTAATTGATCCTTGAATTCACCTGAGATCGGACATTAGGATTATCCAAAATAAACCATTAAAAACTGTCACGAAGTGTCCGCTCGATAATTAAGCTACTTGAGGGCACTTTAAAATTACAAATGACCCCCCCGAATAGGGTTCAACCTTGCAGTGTTACATTTCCAACAAACAAAACAGGCGACCCATCGTTGTCGGCGTTGGAAAAGGCAACAAACAATCGGTAGCTATATATTTGCGATCACGTAAAGTTACGTCAATGTCGCAGGCGATCGCGATGCGATCGATTCGACGAGATTCAATGTGGTAGCCACAGGTAAAACGAGCCCATTTAGCATCTTCATTTGCATGCAGCCCACCATCGCCAGCCCAGGCAGGCGGGAGGAGTCCAGAGCCAGACCCATGCCCATGCCCACATGATGATCATGATGATGATGGGGGATTTGCATATGGGGTTGGCATGGGTTCAACCCTAAATATGGCAGGTTAGGCTCAGTTCAGCGGCGTAGTTCCCAATCGGTGCGGTTCAATTAACTCGGGCACTTGAACTTGACATAGTTTGGAGGTAATTTAGAAATGGAAGGGGTTGTAATATATTATTATTATAATAATTAAAGAGGTAGTAGTCAATACTAGGCTTGGCTTATTTTGGAAAGTAGTCACCCTTCTGAGTGAGCTTCCAATGCTGATCTCCCTATGTTTTGATTTAATTATATTTATTTAATTATATTTAGTTAGTTAGTTACTTTATTAAGATCTTAATCATCTTTCAATCAAATTTGACAACCTGCTGACGCATTGGTAATTTGTTTAAGCAACAAATTAAGGCTATTTTTGTAGATCACACCTCTAGACAGTTCGTTGACAAGTGGTGCTGACCTCCTCGGATCGTCATTTCCGCCTGATACCGTTTTCAGTATTTAAACAATCAATTCTCAACTCTTTTTTACAGATACATAATGCCGGTAAAAAAGATACTGCAGCGTTGTAGACCCGTGCCCCTGTACGTGGTACTGGTGCTATCCATTTGCTACTTTATCCTTCAATTGTTACTCAGCCATTTTACACACGGACTCACCCTGCTGATGGCCTCCCATCATATGTTGTGCAACATTATAGCGCTCGGTGGTTGCATTATCACAATTAAGGTGAGTGGAGCAGGTTATAGGTAATTTAGGTAATAAATAATATATATATAATAAATAATAAAATAAATAATAATAAATATATGCAAATTTACAGATCATTTTATACATAAATTAGTAGAAGTCGAAGTATTTTTAAGGTGTTCAGATTATCCAACAATCATATTATTAGTTTTATCATTCTATAGTTTCAAGGGTTTTTATTTTAATTAAATGTTTAAAGTATATAAAAATCCATCAAAGTTCTTTAAGGTTTTTAAATTATCCCACAATCTTATTATTGTTTCTATTTATTTTTGCAATTTGGTTTCAAGGGGTTCTTAAGATATTTACATGTAGTTATCAAGGACTATCCTGCTTAATAGTATTACCAAGAATATATTAAGTAGTAATAACCTCATAGTTGTTATGAAAAGTAATAATATTGTTAATATAACTTTTTATGTCCGCCAGTTTTAATTATTGTTATTTTTTTTTTGGCCAGGAAATGTCGCGCGCAAAGTCGAAACAGATGCCGGTGCATTGAACTTTTATTGTGGCCCGAAAAGCAAAGCACAACAAACAGTATCGAAACGCATTCCAAACACATTTTTATTGTATATATATATTTTGCGGAAAACTGATTTCGTTTTGGATTTCGGGATATAATTTATGGGCGGTTTTAGTGTGTTTTTTGAAATTTGTATATCTTTTACCGGGAGTGGTTCCTTGTAGTTATTATTTAGACTTATCGGGCGCAGTCTGTCCCAGTGCCTGCTCTGCTTATCAGCAGAGATTGCTGTGTGATTGCCCGAGTGTAATGCCGAGTGTAATGCCCCTGTCTACACACACAGCAGGTGACATGAAATCAGGTTGATTACACGGAGATACCTGACTTTAGTCACACTGTTTTTTTTTTTTTGGCTTAGTTTCTCTGGTGGAAATGGGACAGTAGTCACATATATGGCACTTGGCTAACAGAAACCGAAAATGGTAATATATTTTAGAGATTTGGAAGATTTTAAGCATGTGGGAACAATATATTTTGCATATTATGTTTTAGGTTGATTCGAGTTGAGTTTTATCATAAATATTTATTACACTTTTGAAGTGCTTTGCTTTAAGATCTTTCTTTAATATACATAAGCAATAAATCAATGGTTTTTTTTATAGCAGAAGCATAAATATAATTTATAATTTTTTATAAAGGTATTAAAACTTAATTAATATATTAATATATCATAAATAAAAGTCTACAAAGTGAAATAAATGTATATACAATTTAGGTTAAACATTTTATTTATTTGATTTAATTTAAATTGTACCAGTTAAACTTCAACTTGTGTATTAAAAGAGTAATCTTCCAGTTTATATAAGAAAATTAAAAATTATTCCTATAAAATATTCTGTAATATGTCAATTTTTACTTTTTGGTTCAACTATCAAAACAAAGCTCTTCATATTTTATCAATAAAAGGCAGCCATATTAGCTGAAAACTATTACTAAATATTAATTTAGCTATGCATTGATTTAAATTCAAGGTGAATACTCCCCAATGCAAAAAAAGTGTCGTCCGACAACGAATTTATGGAGCAGTCAAAGTTAAATATTTTATTACTGAATGGATGCAAATAGCATTCGTTGCCGGCATGGGAAAGCGTGCCAAGCACGTTTCGCAAAAGACAAAAATCAAACAAGACTTGGCCAAAACTCGCACACCAGAAATCGAAAGCTCCCAAAGACTCGCCGACGATGGCGTTGTAGGTGTGGACAGTTGTTTGGGCCAATTCCGAACTTATATAATGGGACGACAGACGGACGGACAGGGGACCAGCGAAGCGTTAAAATAGCTGCCAACCATTGTGGTGATGGGCCAATGCCAATTGTTATGATTTGGCTTAGAAAGCATGACGATGGAGAATGAACTTTTCCATTCTATTTCCATGTTCCATGATACATATATGTCTGTCAAAAACACCGACTGAAAATCGTAACAAAAAGAGTTTTATCTTTCGAAAAGTTTCATCAAGTTTAATTTCAATTAATTGAACATTTAAATAAAGCAGATTCAAGGTTATTTTAATGAATTTAAATCCATAAGAAGTGCCTTCTCTCTAAGTTGTTTATTTTATAAGAAAACTTGTCTATATAATCTAATTACCATACCCTTGCAGGGCATTCTAATATTAGTCAGAAGCTTCTAACGATGTGAAGGAGTCATTTCCGGCCCCATAAATTACATATATTCATGATCAGCATCTACAGCCGAGTCGACCTAGCCATATAAGAGGTTACATTTATTCCTAATATTTTTAGCTTAGTAATGATCGATTCTAAAATTCAATTGCAAATTGCAAGGGTATATAAACTTTGGTTTCCCGAAGTTTCCTTTCTTGTTTTTTAATAAACCTGAACATGATTTTTATTTTAAACCGTGTATTATAAGTAGTAAAATATATTTTTTTTTAGTTAAGTATAACTTGAAAAATACAGGATATCCTTTTTAAAAATGGTTTAGAATGTCTAAATAAGTATCTAAAATACTTGTAACTATAAATATAAATTATATTGTCAATAGATTTTACGATTTTCATTCTGCATATCAGCTGTTTTATAATTTATTACCTTTTTCTTTACGATCTTGCAGCACAGTAAACAGAAAACAGAAGCAAAGGATCCACCTCCCATTCAGACAAAGGAAAATGGGAATGGAGCCGCCGGTGTGATTGTCAACCTCACCGAAGCCGAGGCCCAGACCAAGGCCAAGCGGGAGTGCCGGGAGCAGAAGCTACGCAACACTTTCGGCTGGGCCAGGATAGACATTCTGACCATGCTCATTGTGTTCATTATCCTGGCTTCGTTATCCTTCTCGCTGGTGGTGGAGGCCCTGCAAACGCTGGTCCATATCGATCATCAGGATACGATGCATTTACCGATTCCCGTGATGATGCTGGGTTTCGTGGGCTTGATCCTGAATGGACTAACGTATCTGCTGATTGGCGGATACACTCTGCATCAGGGCAGTTTCCTGCACTTGACACCCGGTGGCAATGTGGTGCTCGAGCGTCCCATGTCCAGCAATATGGACGTGTCCCTCACTCCGATGCAAAGGCAGCTGAGTAAATCGCGCAATGACAGGCAGTTGCGTGAGGATTTGGAGACGGAGGTGGGCAGTGTTTACTTTGCCACCAAACGTCAGGGAGCAGTGGAAATGCTGCGCGATGTCTCCAGCACCATATTTGTGATCGTGTGCGCGGCTATTGTATACGTGGCGGAGGATGAGGAGCACACGGCCAAGTTCATTGATCCGGTGCTCTCCATTTTCTCCTGTGTTCTGCTGGTGTCGCTCAGTTATCCCTACAGTAAGTACCAGGAGGCATTTAAGCACATTGAGATGGTATTAAGTCTCTATTTACATCTCCCGCAGTGAAGGAATCCTGTCTGATCCTGTTGCAGACCATACCCGGCTCCATCGATATGGAGAACTTCGAGAGGACTCTTGTGAGCAAATTCCCGGAGATTATAAGCTATCATGATCTACACATTTGGCAGTTGGCCGCCCATAGTTACGTTGCAACCATTCACATCCAGTTCCAAAATCCCAAGCTCTATCTCAAGATCATCGACCAGGTGCGATCGCATTTCCATGATCAGGGCATTAGGGCGGTCACTATTCAGCCGGAGTTTTATCCGTCCACCAATAAAGATGCCTCCGCATCGCTGGAATGCCTGATGCAGTGCCAGGCAGCCGAATGTATCGAAAAGGTTTGCTGTCGCGATTCTCGCGCGGATCTACGCGAGATCTGCGATGCTCCCAATGGGAGCAAATCATCATCTACATCACCATCGCAGGTCAAGAGCAAATCTAAGTCCTGTGCCGAGCTGAGTTCAGTGGTTGTGGAGAAGCCCAAAGAACTGAATGCAGGGCAGCTGATTCAGGGTAAAGGTTCGAAGGAACTGGCAAAGTCCATGCCCAAACTGCAGCAGACATCCATTGAAGAAGGAGCAGAAGCTGAGGCGGACGGCGGCTTGAGTTCAGCTTCGGCGAAAGGATCTACTGACAGTGCACCGACGAGAAGCGAGTGATTCATCTTCAATAATCTAAAACAACTTGAATCAAGGCTTAACGATTTTAGCTAGTTCTTAAGTTTAGTGTACGAATATTTGCCATATCTAACTTGAGCTCCTTTTTTAAGAACGAGACGCTTAGAAAGCACTGGTTAAGCTAATTATTGTCATACGTTTTATGAAGAATTGAAAGAAACAAACAATATTTAATCTTCGGGATAGCCATAATCTAAGATAACAAAAATAGAGAAAGTATTCTTGTTATCTTTCGAATATCATTGATAACAATATTGCCGTGAGTGAACGAATTTTTGGAGTTTTTCCGGAGAAAAACAGCGCACTCAGGAGTACAAAAACAAAACATAAATATTGTTGGTACTTAGGATAAAAATGAAAATTATTTTCATACATTTCTCTTCCATATATTGATTTCTTTTTTATGATTGGACTCTTATCAAGGAAATCTGTGTCCAACCTGGTGTTACTTTTGCTTTAGTAATGATTTTTAAACCCATCAATATTTGTATAATATTGTCATTGTACTTTACTCTTCTTTTTAATATCTTTACATCTTATGACAAACCAAAAAAACGAACTTAATTTTGCCACCAGTGCATTTAATTTAACAAATAATTAGTTTTTAAGGTATATTTACTATTTGTGTATGTTGTACTGCGTATAAATCTAAGAAATTTACAACCGAAAGATTACAACAAATATTATAAATGTATGTATAACTTTGACGTGTCATTAGCTAAGCATTTTCTTTTGAATTTTGGTTTTTGTTTATTCTAGTAAGTATAAATGTACAAGTATAAAAATATTTGGATTATGCGTAGGGATTGCAGATCTGCTTAAGTAATTGTAACATTAAGTGGACCCACAAGGGGCTCCTCCAACCGGTGGGTACATAAGTATACATTCAACAACGGATATCAACGATATCTCCAACGGACAGGTCATCTCAGATAAGGCCGAAAATTAGATACAACGTTATTGTATATTGTGATTCACGGAGTGGACTCTACTTGTCGCCCATTAGATACTCCAGGGTGAAGAGCCTTATAATCAGCGCCAGGTTGTTCGTTGTCGCATAATCAATCACGCTCTCGTTATCGTCGGGCGTATGCCACACACTGGGAAAGGGCACTGGAATAAGGTGCAGAACGGGTACGTTACGGCGAAGAAACGGTATGTGGTCATCCTCGATGAAGGAGGAGCGCATGGCCTGGGACTGGAAATAGCGTGTGGGATCGCGTTGCGCCATCCCACTGCTAGCATAGCGCTCTAAAAGCTCTAGTTTGGCCAGACGGGTTTCCACAGACTGCAGCTGCATATACCAGGACTCTGTGTTCTCGAAGAAGCTGTAGAAAGCGGGATCGGGTGCTCCCAACAGATCCAACAGGACCAGCATATCGATGTTGTCCAGTTTTCCTTCGTGATGCCACCGCTTGGCCAGGTGTCGGGCGCCATAAATGGAATCCTTGGGTCCCCATTCCTCGAAGGCCTCCTCGCCATCGAAGAACAACAGCATTAGGCTGAGTTTGTTTTCTTTGAGAGAGTCCAGCTGGTCCTGGAGCACGTAAGCCAGGTTCAGAAGCATGGCACACGGCACCGCCGAGTCGGTGGCCCCCAGGAACTGCACTCCCGGCATATACTTGCTATCGTAGTGACAGGCAAGCACCAGATATCGCTCCGCTTTTGGATTCAATCGCGCGATAATGTTATGGAAATGCAGCTTTCCCTTGATGGGCGCATGATCATGGAAGCTGTCCACCTCCACGTCCCACTCAAGATCCCTCAGACTCTCCACTATGTACTGCCGCACAAGGCTGTGGTTTTTGGATCCCACAATCCGCGGTATCATGATGTTGTCGAGGGCCTCCCGTAAGTGCAGTTTATCCGAAAGCATGCTATACTCCAGGAACCTTGACTCGGACAGCTCGCTGGGATTGTAGGATATCTGTAGGATAAAGAGCAAGAAAATGTGTCATTTAGTGGACAGCTGGAAAGTAGCGGATGATGAAGCACCAGTACCTGAGATCGCCCAACCATCCTATCGCTCTGGGAGACCAAACCACGAACCAAGGTGGCGATCAAAGCCACCTCAAGGCAGAGCGTCCACATTTTGGCTGGCAAGCGTTGCAGCATTCTGACTAAGACTACGTGGCGTGAGTATTTTGTGGCTCTATGAGTGGGAGTGCTGCTGCGCCCCAACCAACAACAACAGGTGTGTCAAATCAATATATCGGCAGGTGCGCCGAATTCCAAGGAGGTGGGCCTGCGGCACGGTACCGCGCTGGAATGCGGCAGCATGCGAAGTTGGGAATTCTCAGGCCACGGCTAGTAATATATCACACAAGCAGCCAGAATAAAAAACAAATTCCTAGAGGTAACAGCTGTGGGGTACTAATAGCCAGGTGGCAACGCCCGGCATCAACAGGTGGCAGCACGATAGACAAGTTCAGTGGCGTGTGAAGAAATTTGTTTTAGGGGGTTTGTAATTTAGCTTTGAATTTATTTATATTGTGCCAAGGGATGAATGTCATTGAAAAATAACATTATGTATAGATTTCAATAGTAAATTAATTCTAATGTCTGTTGTCTCTCTAAATACATTTTCACTTTTCATTAAGAACTAGCTCACATTCTATGAACAATAGAGTTAATTACACATTGACTTCCATGTGCCCCAAAATTCAACCCCCTTAACACTCCCCTGCATAATTAATACATATTCCTAAGAAATATAAACATTTGTTTCTTTTTTCCCACCTCTAACCTTTGGGATATCCACCAGCTCGAAGCAAGCGCCCAGATTGTAGATCTTCTTTCGCGGACGCGGCAGCAAGCGCTTGACCGCCTCCAGTAGAGAGTAATTCCTCAACAGCACACGCATTTGAACAATTTGGATGTCTTTTTTTTTAATATAAACTAAGCACACAAAACACTAGACAACACACATTTTCCACACTGCTATCGAAACTTATGCAACGGAAAACGATTACAAATGGTTACACAGGCGCGACGACTTTCTCCTCCCTCGCAGACATGTAAACAACCGCATTTATATGTAGTATGTATGTACAAGAGTGCTTTTCCGACTTATAAATAATGGAAATGGGAAACCAAACAGTCCGGTAGATGAGGATTAGTCCGCCTTGACGGCCTTGGAGCCGGATGCTCCGAAGTACGCCCGGTAGATATACAGTCCCAGGGCGATGTGAAGCGCTACGACGGCACCGACGGCAGATGCTATGTTCACTTTGACTTCGGAAATGCTAAAGAATTGGTCAAGAACGAAGCCTTTGAGAACAAAGAAAGTTAGCACGGGCAGGAACACGATGAGCATGCAGTAGAAGAGCACTGTCTTGAAAGAGCTGTAGTCCTGCGAGTCCTGGTGAAGAAAATAAACAAGGGATTAGGCCAGCCGGCAATAGGGACCGATTCGGAATATTACATGTGACTGCTGGCGAGCTTGTTTTGTGGGGCCCCCGTTGCCGCCTCCGGTCTTCTTCGTCTTATTCGACATTTTTCAGCTAATTTGAACCTCGACTTAATTGAAATAAGTAATATTTTGTTTCAATTTCGGTTTTTGCTTTGGCCTGCCATTCGGTTATCAGAAATATTTGACAAATCACAAAATCACATGATAAAATAGTAGTACCATTTGCTATATGAATATACTAAAATATACTGTGAATACCAATATTCGATTACAACTTGTTAAATATTTTTCCTATATTATTCTTATTTATATATTTTCCTTTTTGTATTACAAAATAATACAAATTTATATGTGTTATTCAAAGTAACTGTATTAAAGAGCATGCACTTGTTTAGTTCTCAAAAAAACAACTTTTAAAATATTCAAAATACTTATTCAAAGGGTCGTCATGGTGTAAAGATGCAATTGGGTTTGGTACACATTTTTCGTGTTTCATTAGGATATTTTTTATTTTAACATAGAGATATATAGATAACTAAGGCATTGCATTTTGTTAATTATATATTAGGATTTAACTGTGATTTAAAACATATTCATTAACAAATTGCGCATAACTTGATTAAAAATCAAATGTACCGAATATCTCGCTACTGACGTGACCGCTGCTGTGCAATCAACAACGAATTTAGTATATTTTAGTATATTTCCCACGACCTCAATGGCATATTGCGACACTGGCTCTGCGGTCACACTGTGGCGAAAAGGAAAACAAAGCAAACGACGAAGACGCGAATCAAAAGGCGCACGCGGCAAAATGTAAAAACTTGCTTATTGGTTTATTTTTAACAGTTGCCGTCATCGCAGTCATTTGGCCGATTGCTCGCCTCACCGTTTGCGTGTGTTAATTAAATTTATTTCAGCCATTGCCAATTGCTGCGTATATTCGGCGGTAATTAACTGAGCCTGCAGTTAGCCGCACGCTTTCGTACAGTTGAGACGCGCGTTTTTTTTCTCTCAGTACATATTGTGTTCGTTGGGAAATTTCCACTGCAGCGCAGCGCCATGGTTTTGACAAATTTCGAGTGCTGGGCACATGGCGGCGAACCGTCGTCCGCCGCTGCTGCCGGTTTCGAAACCGGCGGCCTTCGCCACCACCTGGATCCCTTTAATCCGCGTGCCGTGAGCTTCATCAGCGATGCCAATAACAATAACAGCAGTGACAACAACAGCAGCGCCACCGGTGGCCAGCCGACGCCGGAAGTCCTGCCACTGGAGGTGCTGCGCTGCAAGAAGCGTTTGAATCCGCATGGGGACTGTGCAGGCGGCGGTGGTGGCGACATGGACCAGCCGGTGTACACCAAGCGCTGTCGTTACGATGACGCGGATCTGGCAGCACAGTATTGCAATGGTAAGTAATACATATATATATATTCATATATATATACATATTCACAAACATATAAGAGACCTAAACCAGATTATATGTAGTTTTTTATTTGCAAATGAGGGTATACCTGATGATTATCTGTTTGTTTAGTATACCTTGGAAAATCTTAAAACTATTTAACTACATTTACCTCCTCTTACTCACTTACTATTTATTTAATTATTAAGTGTAACTCTTAGCCGTAATTCGGATTTGTAATCAGTTGACCTTGGGTCGTCGTAAGCTCCGCGCACATTTAATTGGCGTTGCGTGAAAAGTGTCGTAAAAGCTGTGAATTCATAAAATTGTCTGTTGACCTTGCTTCCCCTTCCTACCCGAAAGTCGTTTTCTCTTGAATGGTGGGGGGTTGTGACCCGTGTTATCAGTTGCCATTTAATACGGTGCAATTTGGCGATAGCAGCAACATATGGAATCCACCAATCTCTCTCGCGGGACGATAAGCTCTTGACAGCCCCGCTTAGCTTGAGGTAAAGGAAAACCGGCCTCTGACAAACATCTTGGCTAAACACGCAGCTTTGCCTAGTTGGGGAATATATGTAGATATATATGTATATATATATATATACATATGTGGGAAGCTTTCGCAAAGGAGGCTTCCTCTTGTCTGTATTCACCTTTTTCTTCTGAAAGTGTTTGTTTAAAGGAGATAGAAGAAAGAAGGTGGTGTTTTTCTATCAAATTCAAATCTATGTATGAAGCATATGAAGCTATAATTATATACTTAAGACAAAA
Source organism: Drosophila bunnanda (assembly GCA_035046265.1). Classification (NCBI taxonomy): domain Eukaryota; kingdom Metazoa; phylum Arthropoda; class Insecta; order Diptera; family Drosophilidae; genus Drosophila; species Drosophila bunnanda. The sequence goes on from JAWNOB010000075.1 coordinate 16,995,813, forward strand.
TGGAATTATGCTTTGGTTGAGTTTCTGCCAAATCCATAAATCCTTTTTAACTTATCTTTTAAGTTTCTAAAATCCTAGTATGAGCATTAGTCTTTATTAATATTTAATTTTATTGCCACAAGTCATTAGTTTTGTTGTTTACATTTTATTAAATTTATTTAATATTAAAATAAACTTGCAGTTTTGAAATTCGTTACCTTAGCAGTTGCCCCTAACCTTATCAGCACAAATGAAAACATACAATAAACCCAAAAGTAAAGAAAAAACTACTCGGAGATAAGAAATGACAACGGCGGCAACTCTCTGCTCTGTTCCGAATTGGTTATAAATAAACGATCGGTAATTGGGGCAAATATCGATAGCAGCGGCAGTGTCAACGTGTGTTGCGCTTGCAGTGATAAACCACTGAGAAAAAAAGGTGTAATATAAGACATAATGTATGTACTATTAATACATTTTTTATAACAAATTCCCTTATAACAAGTTCCCTTTCCTTATTATTAATTTATTTACTATATTTCCTGTTTACTGTGTTTTATTGAACCTAATAATTTTGTTACCTGTCTACGTCTTGCAGATTTCTTTTCTCTGCCTGCCACACAAATAATTGGAACACAGGCCTGTTTGATGGATTACGAGATGCAGGCCAGCGGCGGCGGCATGATGATGGAATCAGCGCCCAGTTTTCCACATCAGCAGCAGCAACATCTTCAGCAGCAGCAGCAACATCATCATCAGCAGCAGCAGCAGCCACCTCAACGCATCTACCAGCATTATCAAGGTCATTTGCATCGCGCTAACCGTGATGTGAGTCGTTGCATGATGTCGCACATGATTTAGGGAAAATAAGATATACATTTGTATATGTATATAGCTGAGAGTGAACTTGTATATTTCCATTGAAGAATACATAAGAAACACTCATGCAACCGTTCACCGAGCGAGGACGCGTCTCTCTTTATTTGTATCCATAAATTTCACCCATTACTCATAAGCAAACAATTGGATTTATATGAATCGCCGTACACAATACCTAACACAAACCAAAAGGAAAAATCGAAAATTAACAAGAGAAATGAAAAGAAAATTGTAAAACTATCAATACATAGCAAACGAATCAATGAATATGTATTCTGAATCATCCTATATTGTACAAAACAAAAGCTAAAGAAAATTAGAAAATTGAACTCGTTAGATTGCACATGTACTTAATAACCTAAGAGAGTGAAAAATAATTAACTAAACTTTAAATATGAATCGTTTCAAAGCAATCATTACAATCAATTATTACAAAAGCAATATAAATTTAAGAAAAATGCTAAAACGGCTTAGCTCGATTGCATAGAGACTTCACAAAGTGTTGAACATAAAGTTATATGCGAAACATGATTAGTATAAGTAAACCCACGTATCACCATTAGTTCAAATGTTGTTTAATTTTGTGTAATATTTACCATAACGTATATTCTTCTGATATATTTTGACTTCTTTACAATATTTTTAATTACAAGTTTTAGATTTCATTTCACTTTTCTTTGCTAAAATCATTTACATCTAGTATATAGTATATGAATATCTAAACTTTTACAAGCAGAAAATAATGAAACACTTTGTGAAAGATCTATGAAGAAACTAAAACTATGCAGACCAAGAGCTAAACAATATAAAATTAAATGAAAACTCAATTAACTGATAGACAAACCTCTGCCTTTCGCTCGTTTACAGAATCCACAGAGCGAGCAGCAACGCCGCCATCGAAGATAAGGCGAAGAAATGATCCTTTAGAGAAAATTCAATTAAAAATCGAATGCAGCAGCAGTGAGGCTGCGGCGGACATGTATATAGCCACGCATGGCGGTTGCCTGCACCACTTCAGTGCACTAAGTGGCGGTGGGTCAGAGGAGTCTGATATCTAAGCAAATAGCCCAAAGGGTTACCTGTAGCCTCTAAACCAAGTACAATCGATCATTGTAATAGCCTGTAACTTAAGTAGCCAAGTAAGCTCTCGCATATGTCGCAACGAGAAGGTGCTTTGTCCAAGTATTTTGATTTCTAATAAAAATCTTAAGCTACCAAATGTTCAATATTTAAGTTAATGCCTCGATTGGGGATTTGAATTTGTTATGTTATTGTTTAATTAACATTTATTAACAATTTATTTAAAATAGTGAGTTTATTTTCTTCTCAAAAATTTCTATTGCAGATGGATTGACTGGTAACTGAAGCTTTACTGCCACATAAATTATCTTGATTACCATAATTGATGATGGAATTGAGGCATTTATAGCAGAAAATTTGATGAAATTGGGCTTGAAACGCACTTTTGCCGGTACTCGTTCAAAGCTGATACTTTCCAGCAGGTTTTGACATGCATGAGCTTCTGCAGAAAGTAGGTGGCTTTATATATATTCCTATCTGTTCTATTTTCCTTCGAAATTTTCTATGAAATAACATTCATATACATTTTTTCCAAATTGTTAAATGTGCCAGCTCCCAAAAGTAGACAATGAATGGAGCACCTTGGACACCGGACTGCATCGTTCTTTCCTGGGTATTATATGCGATTCTCCCCTTAAATGAAACATCATGCAAATCTTCAAGGTATGTAAGCCTTAATGTATTTTCCAAGGTAAAGGATACATTGTTTATTTGTTGGTATCCACTAGATAAATGCAGCGTTAAATGCGATTGAAAGTTGGTACTTAGGAATACTAGATGCGGCTGTAACTGTGCGATCCATTCGGCTGATTCGCTTCCCAGATTCCCATCAGATCTGCAGCGTATGCTGCTCCTGCCCGTCCACGTTGATGTAGTTCTCTTGGACGTCCTTCACCATGAAGTCCACCAGATTGGCCAGGTCGTACTTGTGCTGCCAGTGCCAGTCTCGTCGGGCATCCGAGTCGTCGAATACCTCTGGCCACGCATCCGCGATCAGCTGGCGGCTATCCGGCTTGTAGGTCACGTGCAGATGGGGCACATGCTTGCTCAATTGGTTCACCAGCTCGTCGGGTGTGAAGGACATGGCCGTGACGTTGTAGACGCGACGCTTCAACTGCTCATTCGGCGCCTTCATGAATTCCAGAAGAGCTCTGCAATGGGTAAGCCAGAAAGAAGTTATTTTGCTTAAAAATACCCTAGTAAAATGTATATTATTGATAGGCTCACACACCTCAGGCAATCCTCAATGTACATCATGGGCAGTCGGGTGTCGGGGCGCAGGTAACAGGTGTATTTACCGTGTCGCAGGGCGTCATGGAAAACGGCAACGGCATAATCTGGAAAGGATATGGACAAAATAATAAATGGTATGTAAAAATATGTTTATTATCATTATTTCCTTTAATCTATCTTGTTTACCGGAAGTTAACACACAAAAAAGTTTTGAAAGAAATATATCTCCCTGTCTGAAGAGAGCTCTAGCGCTGGCTCTGGCTCTGGCTCTGGCTCTCTCGCTCTGACTCTTGCTCTAGCTCTTGCTCTTGCTCTGGCTTTGGCTCTTTCTCTGGCCTGCCTCTAGCTCTTGCTCTGGCTCTTGCTCTGACTCTAGCTCTCGCTCTAGCTCTAACTCTGGCTCTTGCTCTGGCTCTAGCTCTGGCTTGGGCTCTAGCTCTAGCTCTGACTCCTGCTCTGGCTTTGACTTTGGCTGTGCCTCTTCCTCTGGCGCTAGCTCTTGCTCTACCGCTGGCTCTGGCTCTGGCTCTGGCTCTAGCTCTGTCTCTGGCTCTGGCTTCTGCTCTGGCTCCTGATCTGCCTCTTGCTCTGGCTCTGGCTTTGGCCCCTGCTCTTGCTCTTGATCTGGCTTTTGCTCTAACTCCTGCTCTGGCGCTGACACTTGCTCTAGCGCAGGCTCTGCCTCTTGCTCTTGCGCTTGCTCTTGCGCTGGCTCTAGCTTTTGCTGCTGCTCTGGCTCTTGTTCTGGCGCTGGCTCTTGCTCTGGCTCATACTCTCTGTCCCTCTGTTTCACTCCCGCGCTCGCTCGCTAACTCTCTAAAACCCTTTCTCCCTGACTCTCTTCATCTACCTATCAGCTATCTCTACCCATGTCGCTAGCCCTGCTCTCACGCCACTCTGAGGGAGTATGAATAGAGGTGCGATCCTCGCACGTCCCTCAGTTAGACGGCAACTCCCCTCGCGTGTGGTTCTATAGTGTCAGTGATATCTTCGACCAACTAATATGACGTGTTTATTTTAACTCATCTGGATGACCCAAAGCCATCTCTCTCTCTTCATCTAACGAAGTCCTGCTAAACACCAAGAATAGAACCCTGCCCTGGAATATATTAATCATCGATGAAGCCCAGCCAGGTGAGAAGTTTGAAGAAGAATGATAACTGCGGGTGAGTCTCAATCAAAACTATTATATCTTAGATTCAGCTTTCACAGCTGCGGTAGATAAAGAGAAACTCTATAGAGCCGATTTAATTCCAAACTGCAAGGGTATAAGAATTTCGTCTTAGTTATTTTCCCTTCTAGCTCTAGCTCTGGCTCTAGCTCTAGCTCTAGCTCTAGCTCTAGCTCTAGCTCTAGCTCTAGCTCTTGCTCTTGCCCTGGCTCTGGCTCTGGCTCTGGCTCTGGCTCGCTCTTGCTCTGGCTCTAGCTCTAGCTCTAGCTCTAGCTCTAGTTCTAGTTCTAGCTCTAGCTCTAGCTCTAGCTCTAGCTCTAGCTCTAGCTCTAGCTCTAGCTCTTGCTCTTGCTCTTGCCCTGGCTCTGGCTCGTTCTTGCTCTGGCTCTAGCTCTAGCTATAGCTCTAGCTCTAGCTCTAGCTCTAGCTCTAGCTCTAGCTCTAGCTCTAGCTCTAGCTCTAGCTCTAGCTCTAGCTCTTGCTCTTGCCCTGGCTCTGGCTCGCTCTTGCTCTGGCTCTAGCTCTAGCTCTAGCTCTTGCTCTAGCTCTAGCTCTAGCTCTAGCTCTAGCTCTAGCTCTAGCTCTAGCTCTAGCTCTAGCTCTAGCTCTAGCTCTAGCTCTAGCTCTAGCTCTAGCTCTAGCTCTAGCTCTTGCTCTTGCCCTGGCTCTGGCTCGCTCTTGCTCTGGCTCTAGCTCTAGCTCTAGCTCTAGCTCTAGCTCTAGCTCTAGCTCTAGCTCTAGCTCTAGCTCTAGCTCTAGCTCTAGCTCTAGCTCTAGCTCTAGCTCTAGCTCTAGCTCTAGTTCTAGCTCTTGCTCTTGCTCTTGACCTGGCTCTGGCTCGCTCTTGCTCTGGCTCTAGCTCTAGCTCTAGCTCTAGCTCTAGCTCTAGCTCTAGCTCTAGCTCTAGCTCTAGCTCTAGCTCTAGCTCTAGCTCTAGCTCTAGCTCTAGCTCTAGCTCTAGCTCTAGCTCTAGCTCTAGCTCTTGCTCTTGCCCTGGCTCTGGCTCGCTCTTGCTCTGGCTCTAGCTCTAGCTCTAGCTCTAGCTCTAGCTCTAGCTCTAGCTCTAGCTCTAGCTCTAGCTCTAGCTCTAGCTCTAGCTCTAGCTCTTGCTCTTGCCCTGGCTCTGGCTCGCTCTTGCTCTGGCTCTAGCTCTAGCTCTAGCTCTAGCTCTAGCTCTAGCTCTAGCTCTAGCTCTAGCTCTAGCTCTAGCTCTAGCTCTAGCTCTAGCTCTAGCTCTAGCTCTAGCTCTAGCTCTAGCTCTAGCTCTAGCTCTAGCTCTAGCTCTAGCTCTAGCTCTAGCTCTAGCTCTAGCTCTAGCTCTAGCTCTAGCTCTTGCTCTTGCTCTTGCCCTGGCTCTGGCTCGCTCTTGCTCTGGCTCTAGCTCTAGCTCTAGCTCTAGCTCTAGCTCTAGCTCTAGCTCTAGCTCTAGCTCTAGCTCTAGCTCTAGCTCTAGCTCTAGCTCTAGCTCTAGCTCTAGCTCTAGCTCTAGCTCTAGCTCTAGCTCTAGCTCTAGCTCTAGCTCTAGCTCTAGCTCTAGCTCTAGCTCTAGCTCTTGCTCTTGCTCTTGACCTGGCTCTGGCTCGCTCTTGCTCTGGCTCTTGCTCTGACTCCTGCTTTGCCTCTTGCTCTGGCTCTGGCTCTTGCTCTTGCTCTTGCTCTGGCTTTAGCTCTTTCTCTAGCTGTGACTCCTGCTCTGGCATGCCTCTTGCTCTAGCTCTAGCTCTGACTCCTGCTCTGACTTTGGCTCCTGCTGTGGCTCTTGCTCTGGCTCTAGCTCTGACTCCTGCTCTGGCACTTACTGTGGCTCTGACTCTGGCTCTGGCTCCTGATCTGCCTCTTGCTCTGGCTCTGGCTCTAGCTCTAGCTCTGGCTTTGGCTCCTGATCTTGCTCTTGATCTGGCTCTTGCTCTAACTCCTGCTCTGGCGTTGGCTCTGGCTCTTGCTCTTGCGCTGGCTCTAGCTTTGGCTGCTGCTCTGTTCTCTAAAACCCTTTCTCCCTGACTCTCTTCATTTCTTTCTAGCTATCTCTACCCATCTCGCTAGCCCTGCTCTCACGCCACTCTGAGGGAGTATAATTAGAGGTGAGATTCTCGCACGTCCCTTAGTCAGACGTCAACTCTCCTCGCGTGTGGTTCTATAGTGTCAGTGATATCTTCGACCAACTAATATGACGTGTTCATTTTAACTCATTTGGATAACCCAAAGCCATCTCTCTTCGCTGGAAATGTGCAAACGAAGTCCTGCTAAACACCAACAATAGAACTTCCCTGTCCTGAACGGTACTAATCATCGATGAAGCCTAGCCAGGTGAGAAGTTTGAAGAAGAATGATAACTGCGGGTGAGTCTCAATCAAAACTATTATATATTATATCTTTGATTCAGCTTTCATAGCTGCGGTAGATAAAGAGAAACTCTATAGAGTCGATTTAATTCCAAACTGCAAGGGTATACGAATTTCGCCTCAGTTATTTTCCCTTATAGTTCCTTTAATGACAAGCACTTAAAGAGAAGTACAACCTCTTTACTTAATCACTGAAAACCCTATAAATTTCTTGCTTGTTAAGGTGGATCTCCAGATTAAGTCAGATATATAAATAATGCCCATTTTCGTGCCCTTTGATTATATATTTATGATAAACAATTGGATTAAATTAGGCTTGAAATGCGGTCTCTCGGTTTCATTGGGAAAAGTAAGGCAGTAGATATTTTCCAGTAGATTGACATGCATGTGAGCTTAAGTAGAAAGTCCATTCTTACCTGTGGTGCCACCGCCTGGCGGATCGCTGGATATAACACCGGGGAAACGCAGGCATCTGAAGTCCAGGCCAAATTTGTGGTAATAGTATTCGCCAATCAGCTCGGCGTGCACCTTGGAAACGCCATAAATAGTGCGGGGTCGCTGGATCTGTGGAATACAAGAGCCCCCGTATTTCAGTATTGAACAAACATAGCTTCGGGAGCAGGAGAAGGTGTCCTACCGTAACATTCGGTGTGGGGTTTCGGGGACTGTCGGGGCCAAAGGCCCCAATGGTGCTGGGCACGAAGATGCGAAGTTTGTACTGCTTCGCCAGCTCGATGACATTGTGAACACCTTCAATGTTGACCCTGCAAGGGAATATACATATTTGTTTCGGTTACAATTTTATTTTTTGAGTTTAAAATCTTACCTCACTGCCAAGGGCACATTCTGCTCGCCCACGGCACTCAGCAGGGCCGAGAAATGGATAAGCCAGTCAATGCGATGGTCCACAACTATCTTCTGCAGCCCCTTAAAGTCCAGAATATCGGCGAAGATGTATGGCCCATTCTCCAGCACCGCCTGGCTAGGCTTTATAATGTCCGATAGGATTACATTCTGGCTGCCATACTGCGAGCGCAGCAGCTTGGCGCACTCGATGCCCAGTTGGCCAAGACCACCTAGAAAGGCATGAGCAAACCATTTCAAAGTTTAGAAAATGATTTACCAAAATTATACTACTTCTCCATTAGCACAACTTTAATGCATTCTTTAAAATTAAGCATAATTTAACAATTTTTAACAACTGAAGTTCTTGAAAAGATTTGGACTCGAATTTCCAAGATCAATCAACAAAAAGTACGCGCTTTAATAGTCTTCTGACAGATCTTGATTTAAGTTAATTAAATACGTCGAAACTAAAAGGATATTCTGTCCTTTATCTGGGTATAAAACTTAAAATATAACATGGGGAAATGCACAAGAAAATGTTTTTGGCTTAAAAGTTGAGCAACATTCCGCAATTGGTGCTTGCAACATAAGGATGTTGCACAGCTTCATCCTATACTATGGGTAGCAGATTTACAAATAATCTATACATTATAAAATGAAAAATAATGTACGAAAATTTTAACAACGTTCACCAATTATTATTTAACATCCACACACTTTTAAAAATTAAATGTAGACTAGAAAATAACAGAAAACTCTGAGGTTCATTGAGTTCATAAAAATATCTATTGACCAGCTGTTGGTCGCCTGTCCAATTAGCCTTGGAACGCTTCAAATCGTATTGCCAGGCGGCGTGGGATCTATGCATAAATTTAGCCGGAGACACGTGGCGGAACCGAATGACAACTAACTGACCTGTGATGAGAATTTTGGGTGGTCTATTCTGGACGGGCAGGTGGTGGACAGTGCGTCGTTGGACCAGCTGACTGGCTGCAGGACTGATAATCCCCGTGATCCTTGGGATGGCCACGGTTAGCGGTTGCGGATTCGCGACGGGGCCCAGGGCCAAGCTGGCAAGGCACTTGCGGAACATTTTCCGGATCTCTCTGATCTCAGCGAGCGACGATTTTCAACTGATTTCGAAATTTGCGGAATATTTCTCACGAGGCCCTCAGAATTATTGCGACTACAACTAATTTCCTCGCTATATGTTTTCGCATATATCGCATCGCGTGAGCGCACTCTCGGATCCCGTCGTTTGGCTGACTGAGTATTAGTTTTTGTTGGCAGCCATTCAAATTCATTACGAGCTCTATGAGGAGCTGCTCCCGCTGGTCCCGCTGCTGCTGCTGCTGCTGCTGGGACAACTGTCGCCATGGCACGCACTGGTTTTGTTTGGGGCCCCCAAGTAGAGTGATTCAATAAAAAACGAAAGCTGGCGCGTTTAGGAGGAGGCCTGGCAATTGACAACAACAAAAGCAGCAACCTCCCGGAGATGGAATTGGATGGATGGATGGGTTTCCTTTTCGACGGCGGGGCAAGTCTAAATCGGTTCGAATACCTCATACATACAAGTATATATAGTATATATATTGCGTCGACAGTGGGCTGTGGTTATGTAATGGGAATTGTGCGCCAAACAGGGTGCTTTTTAGCTGGGCTCTCGGGCCAGGCCCCCCTTTTTCTAGGGGGTGTGTCTGGGATGTTTTCCTTTATCTTTACTTCCTTAAGATCTTGGGGTTTTCTTGTGTTATCAATGTTTCCTTTAGGAAATAGATACTCTTTATTATGTTAAGGAAATCCATGGATGTGCCGAAATAGGAATTACGTTTCAAATTGTTTTTTTTTTTTCCTATATTTCCTAATATATCCACATTATATCTTGTGTGTTACTGTACATTTCAAGATATGAAATTAAAGTACCAAATTATGATATATGCGAAATTACTATTCGAAATCCCATGAAACCTTCGATTTCATTTGTTGGAAGCTATTGAATTTTTGATAGAAAGATCTTACAATTATTATCTATTTCCCAGAAACAATTTTATAGGTCTTAATCCTCGAGATAATTTTAATATATTTAAATCTGATTTTAATTTCCTAAATTTATAGCCCCTTATATTATAGTAATCTCTAAATCTGTGACGCTTTCATCAAGGTTTTCATATTTCAGAAATCACGTGTTTAGGAAATTTAATTTAAAAAATTGCTAAGCTAAAAAAATCAGCGAAATTCTTGCAGAATCATTCCATACCGTGATTAATAATAATTTATCCCTCTATATACCGCAAATCGGATTAACCTTGAGGGCGAAATTCAATTTCGCTGACAATGAACTCCAGTCCCTCGGGGGGTCAGTGTGATATAGACTTCAATTAGCGGGTTAAACTAACTTAATCCGAATTCAAATCGCACACGTGTAGTGTCCAGATAGTCAAGTGCCATGAATTAGCACTATATATAATGAGGATGCTGCTGAGGGGTCTGATCTGCCACTGATCTTATCATCTGGGGGCGGCGGTGGCCTTGACAACCCCTTGGATTCTCGTTCTCTCAAGTGCATGACGTCGATGGATTGCAAGTAAATATTGTGCACATGGAACTAAAAATATTATTATTTGCTTGTCAGTAGAAAAAAGCAACAAAACACCTCAGAATTTCACTCTCTGTATATATTTTTTGGTACGGATATTTCAAAATATATGTGAAATTGTAGGGAAGCGAAAGTGAAAAGAGAAGAGAAGCCAACCGACTTATGTCACACGGCAAGCAGCAATTTGTGCGCTTAATGAGGACTTTTATTTAATTGTTTTTAAAGCTAACCAAAATAATTTTCTTTAGGAAATGTAACAGATTTTTTCACAGAAAGATTGAGTTATATATATAGCATTAATTCTCTTCCTGAAAACCTAGTTCAGGTTTCATCTTTAAACTGAATTTACTGCAAGGGTTAGGAAACATAGGCTTCGCAGAGTTAGCTTCTAATATTTGCTGATTATATGTTTTATAGTATAAAATTACTAAGTTATAAGTGTATATTTAATATAAATCACAACTAAAATCGAAACCATCTCACCTGTTAATGAATGCAGGAAAATCAACAAATTAACATAAATGAAAACCCGAAAATTGCTCTTGGCCTTCGTTTGCACAGCTATTTCCTGTCATAATTCTTATAATTTCACTCGCAATTTCATTATGCCTTCGAGTGCCAAAAATAAACGAATAAACGACTCGACCTGGCCCGGGTCCAGGGCCCATCTCGAGGGAGGAAGAGTGGAGGGACAGACCTCTGAACCGTGGTCACAGATCGTCTCACCCGCGTTCCACAATGGAGTCCACTCCCCAGCAAGAGAATCAGCCAAGTGTGGCGCCTGCCGTTGGAACCCAACTTCGACTCCGACTCCGACTTCAGCTGGCAGGAAGCCGACATTTCTGGCAGAGATCTTGGGTAATCCGCTGGGCTGTAACATTATTCGAGCAACAGTTTCTGCGTGCATTCCAACCGAGGCGGTTCGTCCAAAACAGAAGGCTCGGAAAGCCAATCGAATCGAGTCGTTTACTTGGATTAAGTAAATAAATCATCAAATCGCAAAAGCAAGAGTGAATCTGAAAGTGAAGTGATTTAAACATAAATATAAGAAAAGCTTCAAGGCTTAATTAAACAATTAAGCTAGTGTGATTTAAAGTCCAACGAAAGTTGTAGAAAAAATATACAACGGTTTTAGACTAACTTGGATTTGTCACTGGAGCCAGAGATAATAGTCATTGGATTAAATTGCAATTGAGTAAGTTTAATAATTAAGAAAATAACACGAAAAAGAAAACTACGGATTTTAGGTGGTTAAGGTTATATTTCTTAAATAGTTAGCTTTTCTCAGTTAGAAATTCTCCATTTTCGAGATGTTTCAATTTGTTTTCCTACTTTTCCATAACTCACCTACATCTGAACTCAAAATCTACCTTTCTTCAAGAACCGTTCGATGTAGAATAAAACAGTTACTTAATTATAAGGAGAAAAGAAATCAGAGCAGGTGAAATTGTCGCGGAAAAAAGAGATAAATAGATACATATGTAGGGGAATAGAAAGGGGACCCAGCACAGGAGGGTCTTGGGGATGGGGTCTTCACTTAGTGTGACTTCAAGGCGTGCAAAATGCAAGAAATTACACACAGCTACAGCTACAGCTCCGTGTACTGTCAGATACAGATACATGCAGAGCCTCAGCTACAGATGCAGATACTTGGAGCCGAACAATGATGAAAACGACAATAATTTCAAGGTTCGTTTGATGTAAACTCCGCTGCGCATGCGTAGAAACGCGCCAGAAGATAACACAAAAAGCTACATAAACCGAACCCCCTAGGCGGCGGTTTAGCGTTTTCACTCTATTCCAAAGTTTTGCAGCTGCTTCTGCTGCTGTTTTTCTGTTATTTTGGTTTTTTTTTTTTCGTTAAATGATTACAAAATTTTCGTTGAAAAGCCATGTTACGCTTCTCGGCGCAAAGAGTTTCTTTTTGGAGTTGCGCAGTTGCATGGACAGAGGGTGGGATGGTTATAGTTATAGCCAAGCCACGGAAAGGTATAATGTCTATACGTTATGAAGACGAGACGAGTCTCGGGGCTATTGCACAAGACAGCGTACGTACGACTTCCTGTCGTACGACAGCCGAAACCTTAAACAAAAGAAGGGTTTATGAGGCGTTAGAAGTGCATTTGAAGATGAAAGTATTCAAGATATAGGGGAAATAAATATATATCATAATACATAGAAATTTAATTTGTATTGGGACAGGAAATGGGAATCATTAATAGTTTGATAAACCTAAAACTGGTGACTATAATTACGCTACAATATAATATATCGTACTTTTAGACGTATTCAAAAACCTAGATATTTCTAGTCAATTACAGGACAATCTCTACCCAAACCCAAAAACATGTTTATATGATTCCACCCGGCATAGCCTCAAACAAAAAAATCTAATCGTAATCGATTTAAAGCAAATTCTGTTCAAATCTGAACTTGTGATTAAAACAAACCAATTGCCATTAATCGTGTTGAAAATTTGGATTCATGCTAATCAAGATTCTTGGCTTCTTATTAAATGTGCACACTCGAAGCTAGACAACTCAAGGAGTGGCTAATAACTGACCATTACCTTAAGTTTTCAGTCATTATCTAATCGGGCTAAGCGCACCAATAAATTCAAATAAATATATGTATATGGCTTCCATAAACTCTCGCCGTTGGTACTTGCACATTCGCCTGTCTTGGAGCTGTCCTACCGGTATGTAGATAAGATGACCGCCAAAGGTATTGCCATAAAGGTTGCTTATTGGGTTTTTTGATTTCAAAAAATTATAATTTCATTTAGGTTGATAATGAATTGGAATACCCATAAATAATGATCGAAATTGCTGCAGTTCGTGAATCTTCTTTATTGGCTTACTTTCCTTCGTAGGAATTGATCCGCTCAATAATCGGAATATTGACCAACTCCTTCATGTTCCTTGCAATGATAAAGTCCAGATGGTTGAAGCTCTCCACGGGCACGTGGTAGTCCTCCACCAGATGGGTGAACTCCGAGACCAGGGTGCTTACGTCCTCGGGTCCGCACAGTGCATCGTTGTTGCTGGAGTACAAGTGAGTGGGAGCGGTGATCTTGCTGAGGTCATAGTCGGGGGGCAGATCCTGGCCATACAGCTCATTGTTCTTCTTGGTACCCCAATCGTACTGACGGAACTCGTGCGACTTGTACAGCTGCAGGAAGTGAATGCCCTGGTTGCTGGAGGAGCCACCTGGATGGGTCTCAATCAGGACTCTCATGGAGCTCTGGAAAATAGGAGATTGTTTTAGAACTGTTCGAATACAAAATATTCTCCATTCAATAGAGATATATTCTGTTTTCCACTCACGGCATTCGAGTTCTCGTATCCTCCGTTGGCGAACATGATGAAGGCGTTGTTGCAGATCGTTTCGGACAAGTGGCAGCCATTGTCCACAACACGGTTGACCAGGTTATTATGCGGAATAAGTTCAGTGTCCAACAGCAGCTGGTTCCAAATGCCGCCAGGCGTGCCCACCAACGGACCCAAAGCATTGAAAATGAACGATCGGCCATGCTCGAAGAAAGCGCACGGGGCCAGCAGATGTCCAGACATGATCTTCGCATTATACTCTGGGCGTTCCGAGAGCATCACCAAATAGACGGTTGTGCCCTGCGAGTGTCCGGCATAGTGCACCGCAGAGTATCCGGTCTTGTCGAGGATGTGGTCGATCATGGCGGGGATGTCGATGGTTCCGATTTCGTGCCAGTCAAAGTGCCAGAACTTGTGGCTGTTTATCGAGATCAGGTTGTTCTCCCGCGAGTAGATGTTGCCGCGGGCATTGCCCAGCCAGACATCGTAGCCGGCATCAGACAGAAGGTAGGCCAGCGAGTCATCCGGACCCGAGGACAGCCAGCAGTCCGAGTTGCTGAACAGGCCGTGCTGCAGGAGGACCGGAGGACGCTTCTCCTTATCGTTCTGCAGCTTGTGCGAGTGGGGAATGCGGAACAGGGTCAGCACATAGCCGTCCTCGGTGACCACTTCGTGGGTCTCGGTCGGGTAGCCGTGCGAGCGAATCCGCTCGTCCGACTTGACGATCTCACTCAGACAGTACTCCGACTTCTCGGCGACGGCTAGACCCGCCACCAAACTGAACAGTAGGGCGTAGGCAATAGGACCCATGGTGGAATAACTTGATTGTTGTCCAAACTGGCGGTGGGGCCTTCTTTATATAGTCAGGTGGGTCTTATCTGACGGTATCGGTAGAATAGCCACCGATTTCCAGGTCCGCTGATTTATGAAGATACTCTTGTCAGGCACACTCTAAAAATAATGTCAACACCCTATAGTAATTGAAATAATAATATAATAATATATGAATAAAATATTTAATATAATTCATTGGAGATTTGATTAAAATTAATAAGACTCCAAAAGAGTATAGAGTGAAATATGCATTTTTACACGTTAAACTATGTTTATATACTTTATTTTGAGTCACATAAGGGTTTAAAGGGTTATTCTAAATGGTTTTTAAAATACAATATTGTAATATAATATTATTATTTTACATTAATGTGCGATAATCATTGAATTAAACATATGTTTTTGTAAACGAATTGAAGGCACCAAATATGGGTATTAAATACATATTCCGAAAGAATTAAATAATTTTGCGGAAACCTTAGCTATCAATAACTATATAATTATTAATAATCTGAGAGTTATAATTTAATATATTAATTTATTGCATCTAGGTAGAACTTTCGAATCTAAATCATTATTTTTCGAGTGCAGGAATGTCCCCCAATCTTGAATGGCGAGCACCTGGCTGGCCAAGTTTGATAGGACATAGTTAATCGCATCGAGGGGGTCTGGTCTACAGTACGGCGGAATTCTCCCGTCGCTGCAATAAAACATAATTTATTTTTAATTCAATCCATTCCGCCTGCTAAATACTGTGATTAATATACGATGTGTGGAGGGTGTGTTTGAATGGCACAAGTGTTCATATGACGTTTGTTTTGATTTTTTCGCGGTTGCATTCTATTTTTAGTCATTGAGGGTTCTAGTTTCTGGATTTGATAATATAATAGTGTTGAATGAAGGAAACGTTTAAATTTTGTAATTTACGTGAGTTCAGCTAACTATTTTACAAGGTATTCCTATTATGAACTAAAGTATTTTATCTAATTTTAATGTCTCTATATACTGTTCCCCTCAGCTATGTGCCCAGTTGGCCACAAGCAGCCTGCTCCGCCTTCAAAATCTATGGTTTAGCTCATTGCCAGGATGCTGCTGACCATCCTTCTACTGCTCTGTGCTGTCCTTAATCTGACAAGGGCCGAAAGCTGCCCTCCCTCGCAGGCCATTCTGCCCTGTCGCTGTTCCCTGAGGGGAAAGGAAATTCAGATATGGTAAGTGTGGGGGATAAATTGAATTTAAATCCGAATTAAATACAAAATCCTATCCCTCACAGGTGCTCCCATAGCAATCTGCCGCAGATTATGGACGGCCTGAAAGCCGTGGAGCGGAATATCAAGGGAAGAATTGACGAACTGGTGCTGGAGAACAATCAGTTGCCCGCTCTGCCGGGACGCTTCTTTGGGAGCCTGCAGATCGTGCGCCTGATGCTCCGCCACAACAGCATCGAGCGGGTGTCCAACGGCTGGCTGAACGAGCTGGAGAATGGCCTGGTGGAGATATTTGTGGTGGAGCCGCAGCTGCGCAGCATTCCGGCGGAGAGTCTAAACGGGATGATCAACATGCTGGCCATTACCATCCAGAGCGATGAGTTGAAGCATTTACCCGACTTTTCGGGACTGCTGAGCCTCACCTACTTGAGTGTCCAGACGGGAGCGCTGCAGGAGTTGCCGTCGCACCTGTTCCGGCACCTGCCCAAGCTGCAGCACATCCATATCACCGGCGGCGCAGGACTCACGCGCCTGGAGGCGGGCCTCTTCGACGGCCTAATCTCACTGAAGAACCTGGATCTATCGCACAACGGCCTCAACTGGATCCATTTACGTGCCCTGTCTCGGTTGCCCAACCTGGTTAGTCTGAAGCTATCGCACAACCAAATCAGCGATGTGGGTATGGTGGGTCGCATAGTCAAGGATCTGGAGCACCTGAAAAAGCTGCGGCTAGACCATAATCTGATAAGCGTCATCGAGGATGGTTCATTCGTGGATCTGCCTAATCTCTCGGAGATGCATCTGAACGATAACAGGATCACGGAGCTGCAGTACGGAGCATTTCTGCGCACGCCCCAACTGAAGACGATCTACTTGCAGAACAATCTCATACGGCGGATCCACCCGGAGTCGCTGCTCCAGGCTAGTGGCAGCGGCGTGGAGGCGGTCCACATCTACAACAATGAGATTGCCCATGTAGAGGCCCTGCGAGCTCTTCTCGACGCTCTACCCAGCCTCCGGTACCTGGACATGAGTGGGAATTCGCTGAGCGAACTACCCTACGGAGCTCTCAGGGGTCACGGCACGCTGGAGCAGCTTCATCTCAACCACAACCAGCTGAGGCTCATTGAACGGGACGCCCTGATGGCCATGCCGGCGCTGAGGGAACTGCGGATGAGGAACAACAGTCTGTCCTCGGACTTGCCGCTGCCCTTTTGGAATCTGCCTGGACTCAAGGGACTCGATCTGGCGCAGAATCAGTTCAACAGGGTAGACTCGCAGCTGCTGGCAGGTCTGCCCTCGCTGCGGAGGCTAGATCTCAGTGAGAATGGTTTGAGTGAGCTGGCACCCAATAGTTTTCGGCACAATCCTCTCCTGGAAACCCTTAACATATCCTCCAATGAGCTGGCCAAAATCCACTCTTCCACACTGCTGCATTTGGAGAGACTCTTTGAAGTGGACGCCAGTTACAATCAGCTGAAGGCGGTCATCGGAGGGCTTCCCCGGATTGTGGAGCGCATCTCTCTGAAGGGTAACCACATCTCCATTCTCCCAGCAGCCGCTAGCAAGGATCTGCAGTTGCCCAATCTGCGCATGCTGGATCTCAGCCAGAATCGGATAGAGCAGCTTCCCAGACTCGGTTTCCAAGGGGCATCCGAGTTAAGGGTCTTAAGCCTGGCTCAGAATGAGATTCGCCAGCTGGAGGACACCTCCTTCATTGGAATCCAACGCCTAGAGTTGCTCCACCTACAGGAGAACCAACTGGGCGAGGCTGATGAGCGAGCTCTGCTGCCACTGGCGGAGCTAAGGAACCTGAATCTTCAATCCAACAAACTGGAGGCCATCACAGATAATTTCTTCTCGAACAACAGCAGGCTGGAGCAGTTGGACTTGTCCAGGAACCTAATACGCAGTATCTCACCCACCGCTTTTGATACCCAGAGGTCTCTGGAGTACCTGGATCTGTCGGGCAATGCCCTGCTGGACATATCCGTGGGGTTGGGAAACCTGAATAGTTTGCGGGATATCGATCTTAGCTATAACCAGATCTCCCGCATCCAATCCGATGTGATAGGCGGTTGGCGCAATGTCGTGGAGATCCGTCTGTCCAATAACCTCATTGTGGAACTGCAGCAGGGCACCTTCCGGAATCTGCCAAAGCTTCAGTATCTCGATCTCAGCAGCAATGAGATCAGGAACGTGGAGCCGGGTGCTCTCAAGGGTCTCGACGAGCTCCAGGAATTCGTTCTGGCCGACAACAAGTTGATAGAGCTCAAGGATCATGTCTTTGAGGAGCTACCAAGTCTTTTGGCCTCTCATTTTCAGTACAACAAACTGCGCTACATCTCTCCAGAAAGCTTCCACAATGCCAACTCGTTGGTGTTCCTCAATCTGTCCAATAACCATTTCAGGAACATGGAGAATATAGGTCTTCGCAGCATGCGCAATCTAGAGGTCCTGGACCTGTCCACCAATGGCGTTAAGTTGGTGTCCACGATGCCTCTAAAGGCTCTCAATTGGCTGGTGGAGCTTAAAATGGACAACAATCAGATATGTCGGATTCAGGTGAGATTTACCTTAATCATTTACGTACTGGAATTATTAATGTAAATATGAAATATGAATAACAATAGGGTTCCCCATTCGAGACCATGCCCCGTTTGCGTGTATTATCCATGCGAAACAACCAACTGAGAAGCATCAAAGAGAGAACCTTCCGAAACCTTCGAGGGAACATAGCTATTCTGGACGTGGATGGTAAGATCAAACTTATCAAATAAATCTCAAAATTAAGACCTTTCCTTCTCAATCCAGGAAATCCCATCGATTGCAACTGCGAGATGCAGTGGCTCTCCGTTTGGCTGCAGGAGACAAACTTCCCCTATCCGGGGCCGAAGTGCCAGGATGGACGCCTCCTAAGAGCAGCTCGCATGGAAAGGAGCCTGTGTGTGGGAACGGATGTCTTTGGAAACGAACGGACCAACGATGGCAACCAGTTGCCACTGCTCAACGAGCATGGTGATGTCTTCCAGAGGGACTTGCCAGAAGATTTCAACGACGAATGCGAGGCATACGAGGGTACGAGACTACCAGGCGATCGACCTCTAGTGGGCGAGAGCGAATACTTCTATGATCAGTATGTGGACGCCACCGAAGCACCGGATACCACAAACTCCGTGGTCAGCACCTCCCAGCGTCCCAAGCCTATTCCCACATTGAACAGCAACCTAGATTTAAACAACACAATCCTGCGCACCAAATACTTCAATCGGAAACCGCAACCGGGCTCCGGATCTCCCTTCACCTTCTTCGGCTATCCACTGCCCAGTGTGAGCTTGGGTCGCTTCTTTGGCTTCGGGGATCGGGGACGTAAGCAGCGAACAGATGGCAGCGACGAGATGCCCGCTACCCATCGCATGGCCCACATTAGCCTGCCCAGCGGCGGCCAGCGTGGCAAGACCAGGATGTATCAGCCGAATAGTGCAGAGTTTGAGAAGTACTTGAAGGACCAGCAGCAGCAGCAGGAGAAGCAGAGTGTGGCCAGGAACCGCTATGTGGACACGGACTCCACCACTTCTTCGCTTGAAGATGCCGTGAGCAACGAAAGTGGGAGTGCAGCTACCACAGTGGGTGTTTTTCGCACCACCTTTAGAGAGCCATCAAGTATCGAACGCGGTGGGTTTCGTCCCATAGTCCCTGTCCACGTGGGTGGCTTTATGCCAGTGCACGATCCCCAGCAACGACGGGGCACTGTGGAGGCAGTGAATATAACAGGAAAGCAGCAGCCGGATGCGATGGCACAAGCCAAAGACCAGCGAAATCTTGTGCCCATCCCTGTTCAGACGAGACCAAAACCCACTGTGAGCAATGGAGAAAGCGCGGAGACCGCTACCTATGATGTTACGGAGACCACTCCAGACTTCACCACCACAACGCCTCTGATGCCGAGCAATAGGATGACCACTAGTACAACCAGAGCTACCACAACTACAGCGCGGAGCACAAGACCCCCTACCAGTACCCAGGTGCCTGCGGTATATGACGGATCATCGTCGAGCAGCGAACAGGCACAGGAGTCGCAGTACGATGACGATGACCTGGAGGCACAATCTGTGACCTTGCTGCGGCCTCCGCCCCTAGTGCATACAACCACAGCGGAGACGATTCTGTTAATTCCACCTGCTGAAGAGCATGTCGCGCAGATAAAGAGCCGAACCTGGGCGACGACCACCACAACAACTCCCCAGAGTCCCAGAGACTATCAGGCAACTACGGTGCGTCCTACGAGCTCTATGGCATCACCGCCTTCCCAGTCAATACGCGGTGGAGGTCGCTCTACCATAACCAAGGTGTACACTCCCCACCAGCAGCAACCGGTTGCTCAGCCAACGGCGGAGGAGTACCAACGCACCACGCCCAGTGCCGACAACGAGGGCTTGGCCAGTGAGCATCAGCTCACAGCCAATGCCCAAAAACGCACAGAAGTGGAGCTCCTCCAGGTGGATCGAGTGGATCGCAAGGATGGCATGGATTGGTACTATGAGAGCTTCAAGAAGAAACGCGATTTTAATGGCGGTGCTGCCGTTCGAAAAACAGCCCAGAAAGAGGTGTTCTTCGATGGAATAGGAACAGGTGGTTCTTCCAGTTGGAGTCGATTGAGCAAGGAGATTATCTTCCTAAGCCTGTTATTGTTGTGGGGAGCAGCGTGTTAAACAGTTTTGTAAGATCTTAAATATTGAATTATGAGTGTTTTTAAAATAAAGACTTTATTTTATATATTATAAGTGAAAGTTTCGTCAGTTCAGCATCTGGAAGTGAAAAAAGAATTGGTATTTATGGTGTTTTTAAGCCTAGGCATAATTAATCTAAAATTTAAAGTCAGATGGTGATGCATGTTAAATAGATTTCAACATAATATCTCTGTTTTTGGGTATGATAGATGTCATCAGTTTGGGAATTTTATATTAATTGAAAATATCGGAGAATTTAAATTACCTTGGTGTTTTAAATCATTGATTGGCACGCAGATAAACAATTTTCGTGTGTCTACAAAAGAAAGAAAATATGCTTAGAAACTCCTATTTAAATATTCAAAATTAAATGTATACATTTTATTCAGATGGTGATGCATGTTAAATAGATTTCAACATTATTTCTCAGAATTGGTATGAATTTATCATCAATTTGGACAGCAAAATTCAGGAGATTTACATTAAAATGTTAAAAAATTACCTTTAACTTGAGCCAACTGGATTTAATTCTTCATCTGCCAGATGATCGATTTCAATCTGTAAACATAAACGAAAAATTAATATAATATTCTCAAGTATATGCGTTACATTAAATTTCTTGTACAACTGAATCAGATGGTGATGCATGTTAAATAGATTTCAACATTATTTCTCTGAGTTGGGTATGAAGTTATCATCATTTTAAAAATAATCACATTTTTCATACAAAAACTGATAAATTACCTTATCCCAGTCCGAAGCTTTTAAAACCATTACTCCAGCGAACAGAGTGCCCTGAAAAGTAATACAAAGTGAAAATTAGTGAATAAATAATTTAATACGATTAAAGAATATACCATAAACATTTTATTCAGATGGTATGTTCTCTAGATTTCAACATAATTTCTCAGAATTGGTGCTTAATCATCAATTTAGACAGGAAAATTCAGAAGATTTACATTAAAATGTTAAAAAATTACCTTCAAGTTGAGCCAACTGGATTTAATTCCTCATCTGCTAGATGATCGATTTCAATCTGTAAACATAAACGAAAAATTTGACTAATATTCTAAAGAATATGCAAGAAATTAAATTTCTTTTACAACTGAATCAGATGGTGATGCATGTTAACTAGATTTCAACATAATTTCTCTGCATTGGGTATGTTAGATGTCATCATTCAAGTTGTTAAAGATAAGTAAATTTGCCTCATTATAACACATACCTCAAAACTAGTAACATTTCAGCGTGTCCCCAAGTGTCTCACTTTCAACACGTGGAGTTAAGTTCACATTTGGTTATCCCATTTAATTTCAACAATTTCAACCTATTGCAGCTTGCAGAATTCCAGGCTTCAGGCTCAATGTAATGCCCGAAAGTGGCATATCAGTTGTACTTAATATTTCATGGATTTCTTCCATTTTTATAGTTTAATTAAATATTTTAATCGAGCCGACGACCGCAAGCAACAAAAATTCAGATGGAAAGAAGGCACAAGGTTGCCTTATAGTTAGGAAGCCGCTATGACATGGAGCTGCCAGATAGTACAAAGTCCCAATATAAGGCCACTAAAAATATCGAATTTGAAAAATATCAAGTGCGAATAGTATATTTTTTAACTTTATGTTGTTAATTAAAATTAAAAATCACTGTAAATATTAAATCTTATTCACCCAACTATTGCGAGAATAATCTTATACGTAATACCTCAAGAACTTCTTGACGGCCTTCGACAAAACCCAAAGCGGTTGACCTCTTAAGTGAGTAATAACTGCAAAACTAAAACCATATTCCCTATACCTTGTAATAAGAGTATTTAGTTGTAATATCGAATTAATTGCGATAGTTTCGCTGCTGAGAACGCATCCCTAGAGCGTGCTGCCACCTTGTGCGAATTGGCGCAATTTAAACAAAAACAAGTAAAAATCACAGTTGCATTCGCCTGGAGGGACGCCAAAAGATAACTCCAACCGATCCAAAGAGCTGGGAAGATATACGAACCACCATCGCAATAAATCGGTGATTCTGCTGCGAAGATCAAGCGAAGCATCCAAGCGGTACGTCCGTTGCAGGTGTCACTAAGGTTTTGATAGAATCTCCTGATGCGTTTTACAGCAATCGACACCAATGACGACACCGCTGCAGACGCGAATGGCGTTGGCCGAGATCCCGGACCGTTTGGAGGCGCTGCGAATGGCCAACACTCCGACAAACGCCAACCGCCGTACTCCGGATGAGCCGACACCGGCGGCAGTGGTAATAAACACACCGAACGCGAATGGGGGACTGGGTCTGCGGGTGGACAACGATGTGAATGTGGTGCAGGCCCAGGACTTTGTGTTCTCGCCTCTGCCCTCGCCGGACGAATTGGTCATCCGGCAGCGCGGACGGCGTCGGTTTACCACAACGTTCTCTCCAGATAAGGTGAATGGAGGCGGCGGCAGTTCCAGCGGCTCTTCCATGCGCAGTCCATTCCAGCGTACGCCTACCAAGAACCTGCAACTGACCAGCGGCATGATCCTGCGCAGCTCGCCCAGGAAGCGCCTGACTATGGGCAGCACTCCGCCGGAGCCCATGCCCATGGAGACATATTCGCCCATCAAAATGGCCACCACCAAGCAACTATGGCCAGGAACGCCGATAGTGAAAAAGTTGAAGATGGACGACCGGCCGGTTGGGCAGACAAACACGGATGTGGCGTTGCCTGTCCTACTGCAGGGATTGTCCCAACAACAGCTAATCGATTTGATAACGAACAGCCTGAACACTGCCAGCGATGAGGAGGAGATCAGGAGGCAGCTACCCACGCCAGACATAACGTAAGTGTTGCTTTCCTTCTACATCCATAGATACATCCTTTCACCTCCTACCTGCAGCCCGCTGGAGCAGGAGCTGCACCATGTGAAGCGGCTCATCTTCAAGTCCCTGCCCACCTCTCGCCTGTGCAAAAAAACCGATGCGGCGGCCTACTCGAAGGCTTCGATGCATCTCAACGAATTTAAACGAGTGCTGCAATTGCAGGCCAAGCGACTGCACGACTCCAGCCACTGGGATGCCCTGGTGGACTATGTCAGCATGGCCTGGCAGTATGTGGCCAGCACCCCCAACTGGGAGAGTCATGCGCATAATGCGGTGCGGCGGCAGTGTTTTAAGCTGCTCGCCTGTTCCTGTTACGCTGCCATCAAGCACGGCGGCATGCGACTGGGCCAAACGCGACTGGAGAGTCTGGAGCGGAATTTACGCGAATGGTCCAAGGACTACGAGGACGTGCTGTCCTGTGTGAATGCCTTGCAGCGTACGCTTAACAACCGTACAAGCCTATAAAGCACTGAGGAGACTATAGACTTGCTGAACTCGAGGTTTAGTGGACCGAAAATAGCAACTAAGGCGAATTTAGCACGTTACAACTATCTTTTAATTCTGTTCCTCGATATGTTGTCCTTTTTAGAATGCACGCGAGCACGTAAGTTACAGCTTCATTATTTAGTGATCTAAGCGAAACTCACGCTAACGAACAGTCAGTTAGCTTTATAAACTTGTATTTATTAACGCTTAAATATATATGCTTAGCAAGTAGGTTTGATTACCATTTTGGACATTTTTCGTTTGAACTAAGTACACTTATACGACGATCCTACTTCGCTATGACTATATGTTGTACAACTTTACACCACGGCTGCCCGTCCTCCAGTTAACTTTAACAGAATATCCACTTACTGCTTGTCAATCGCAGTAAACTAAGCGCACAGAGCAGAAGTGTTAATATTTTTGGTATGTGCTGGCTCCTAGAGCTTCCGGAAATGTGTCGCCCTGGAAATTAGAAAAAGCAAAATGTAGATAAAACTTTAAATTGTGTTTTTGCCAGCTGTTAATATTCATGGGTAAAATTCCAAATTTGTTTTTCCAGCCTTAATCATATTTATTTATGAGCTAGCTGTCGAATTAGCCAAAGTGTTATGTTTATTGTGAAAAGCTTCTAGGAATAAGCTACTCAGTGCGATAATATACAACAGCCAAGGCTAATTGCCCTTTTTGAAATTTATAGCTTGCCATTTTCAAAAGCCTTTTCCCTACACATATTTTATGATTTAAAAGTCTCTCTACCTCTCGAGTAGAACGGTGTGAGCGATTTCAATTAGCATTATAAACTAAATATAATTAGCATGGTACGATTTTCTGGCCAGTAACGTGAATATTGACATGATCTGATCTCTCGGCCATTGTTGCTGTTATTTCTGGTATTTGTATGTTTATCGAAGGCGCCGTGTGGAAACAGAATCATCGAAAATTGTATATTTACATTATTAAATTAACATCGCTTTGTTAATCCCATCTCATGTGTATTCGTAGTGCCATGAGCAATTAGCATTGCTATTGTGCTTCCAGATGTGATGGCTACGGCTACGTGCAGTCCCCATCGTATCTATCGAATACTTACACTTCTTGACCCAGGTCCCAGCGCAGCAGCACTCCTTGACCTCGGCGAATACGAAGCAGGAGCCCACAGACGGTGTGTGCACCTTCTCGTCCAAAAAGCATGTATGGGGTACATATGGCAGGCCCTCTGGAAACGGATTAAAACGGATAGTGACTATGATTAATAATGGGTTTTAATTTACTACAAACTTTTTTTTAATTAAGGAACATAAAAAAAACCTTTAATCTATGATATTTAAAATATTCTGGCGAAAGTGAAAACCAGAACATTTTCGCGTATGATGATTTGATTGGTTTATAAATCTATAAAGCCGACGGAATAATAAACAAATTAGCAAAATTAGCAAGGTGGTAGTAAAAAAGATGTTATAAATCGATATTCATATACAACTAGAATTAATTGGTATATGTGACCTTAGACCATTATATTTAAATCAAAGTAATCTTATGTTTTTGTGAAAACACAGCTGCATGTGTCATTCACCACAAACTATAAATAATGTATGTACATATATTGCTTTACAAAAATTTCTAAATATTCAAAAAATTCCAATATGCCGCCCCATTGCTCCAATTTGGAATCAAGTGCTTAACTTTTTATAATAGCAACCACTTAATTTAAATACACAATTTATGGAACTTTTGCGCTTTGAGTAGAAACGGAAATCAATAAAATAGAATATGTTTATTGGAGCTGCTTGCTGTGCGCACGAACACGAAAAATCAAGAGTAATTTCTGGCCAAAATATAAACTGAGACGAGTGACTAAATATGAACGGCATTGTTTTTCGATCGGAGATCGTAACATATGCCTGGGTTATTTTTCGGTTGGCCTGTTTACGAACGCCCATTTGTTTATAGAAAACTCAACGTGTTGAATTTTATGAAGTTCCATGTCTAAATTTTAGGAACACTGAAAGCCCACACATATTGTAGTTGCTTTTCATTTGTTTGCTGCGTGTCACAGATATTTATATAATTAAATAATTATTAGTTAATGCAAACAGACAAGGGTCGCAGCGTGTAATATGTTAGCTCAATTTTACCGATTGCTCTCGCAATTGTTATTAATCTTTAGCGACGGCGGCTGACAAGCCGAGGACGAGATTGAGTTGGAAATAAATAAATCGACAGATTGTTGAAACAGAGAATAATGTAAATCGAGTGTGATTGATTACACTAGGCAATCAAAATTAAGTTACCAAGGAAAACTAATATAATTTTTTTATGTTCATAGCTTTTTTTATGATTCACACATTTCGTCTGTCAACATTTCCATAATTGTATTAAATAATAATTGCTTAAGAACGAAAAAAACAGAAAGAAATAGCTGTCAAATTTAATGGCGTAAAATTATGGAAATATTTGAATTGGACGCTATAAGCGGCACCTAACAATGGTCATCGGGAGAGCTGTATATACTACTTCTGTGGTTATGCCACCCAGTTGGCAGGTGTTTTCCCATTGATATTCCGGACACGTTCCGTATCGATTGGATTTGTGACCGGTAGTGGGTATTGCCTGCTGCATACCAAGGAATACGACAGTAAGCCGCAAAAAATGTTCAGTAAGCACTCAAATATAATACATCTTTATACCCATACAGGGTATTATAATTTTAATCAGAAGCTATATATAATACGTATTTATATAATACATCTTATAGATTTTATCAACATCAATCAAAATTACATTATTTTTCCTGAATTGACTTTCTTATGATAGATTTTAATTTCGGCTGTCTGATCAAATTACTGAAAGCAAAGGATATACAAACTTCGGCGTCTCGGAGTTAGCTTCCTTTCTTTTTTTTTATGACTTAAGGAACAGTCACAGTATTTGATTCGGAAAGCTTTTAAGTGCTTCGAAAACATTATATGGAAAAAAACCCTGTAACAGAAGATAAGGTCAAGGGAAAGATAAACAGGAATCCCGCCAAGGGTTGACTTATCTTGTGCCAATATGGACTTAACATTACCAATTACACACTCTTAACCCTTTTATATGCCTCGATTCCAAGAAGTATACAATTTGTATTTAATATTTGCCCGAGAAATCTTCATTGGGGCTTATAACCAACGGAAAAGGCTTAATAAGCCAAGAACAAGAACAACAAAGAAGTGAAATTAACAAAATTGAATTTAATGAGCTGCAAAGAACAATTCAAAGGCGGGTGGCTGCATTGCAATTGCATTGAAAACGGAAAACTATGGGGGCATGGAAAGCGAAAACTGGGCGCCTTGAAGAAAATCATTCAACTGTAGACAATCTAAGCGCCGAGCCCACAAAATTTTCCCCAAACAGCCTGCATTCTGACTATAAAATAACAAAAAAAAACCCAACAACTTGGATTGGAAGAATTATAAACTGACGCTTGGACATTAGGAATGCCGGAGTAATCCGAGTACAGTGGGTTCTGGCTAAGAGCATATAGTTCGATTGAAATTGGTATTCAATTTTCTTAAAGTTCATCTTAAATGACTATTAAAAAACCAGGAAAATGTAGTTCCACTTTGTGTTTAAAACTGTGATTCTTTTTTCCGGTAAATCTCAAATATATAATAATCTTATTTTATGCAGTGAAAACTTAATGAAAAACCCATCTAAGAATTAAAATATTTAACCAAAAAACCTCATATTTCTCCCTCAGAGAACCCTCACTGTTATTGTTGCAAGTCGGGGCAATGGAGCGTGTCGGAGCATTAGAGTGCGGTTCAATCAGTGGACCAGACTTAACAACTTCCGCGCCGCATCACGTGCCAAGTGGCGGCGACGAGGAGAGCAGCCCGAACCCATAACCACCTTCCGACCATGGGATAGTTCTGTGGCCAGGTTCTGTCCACCAAAAGGGTTGCGTCATCGGAGAGGTACACTTACTCGCTGCCTGCCCGGCAATCTGCGTGAGTGGGGCTTGTTAAGGGCTAATGAGGCTCTTTAGAGAGTTGACTCTGAGTGCCACTGGGCTCCAAGTGGGTTAGTGGCACGACACGTCTGCTGTGGGAGACTGCCACTGCGAATGCGGAGAAGTTGCAGACTCGTCGTCGTAGTCTCTTGTTTGTTATTGTTTGGCGCCATTTGTTGAGACTCTTGTGGCAAGTCATAAATATTAACTTTATTGAAAACAGTGCACGCCAAAAAATTCTAGGCAAATTTGGAATAAGACATTCGTCTTGGGGAAAGTTTCCTGACTTATTAAGTTGTTGTAATATAACCCCGAATATATGATTGTTTAAAGCAACGGAATATTTATAAATAATTATATTTTATCTGTCAAGGTTTTTTGTCTTTAAAATGTATCAACTTAAACTTCAAGCCAAAGTATTTTTTAATTTTTGTTCCTCTTAAACAAATTAGGGAATGTTCAACTTATATATCTAACAATTTATTATTTAAGCTATTTCATTAAATTTTGTTCAGTGGCTACTCACCTTCTCGATGCTGCATTTCGCACCAACAATGGTCGTTTATAAACTGTAAACATATTTTGCCAAATTGAAAGTTTTTGTGTAAAATATTAGGCAGAAAAGAACCTTAAATTTGTTCTCAACTATTATGCTATTATGCTTATTATTTAAGTTTGAATGTACTAAGGATGTTTTCTACCAACTGCGCCTATAGTTTATCATATATATTTACCTGAGTTCCTAGGCAATATTTCATTACATTCGGTGGGCATTTGATTGAATTGCAGGCATTGTTCTGGGCATGTGCTGTTGAGAAAAAAGTCTTTAATTAGTAAACAATTATTTCCCAAGGAAATACAAGTTTTTGAAATATTTATAATAAGAAAGGAAACTTATTTCGGGAAGCCGAATTACATTATAGGATCAAATAGAAAATCTATCATAATTATGCTAAAAATATTTCCATTCCTTAAGCCACAAATTAAATCATTTTAATTCGGAAGCTTTAATATGTTACTTTTTACTGCTTTAAAAAATTTGCATACTCAATTTAAAATTTAAAAAATATGTTTTTCCCATATTTTGAATATTTTAATGATATTGTAACCCCTTATATTTTTTTGTACAACATTTTTATTTATGCCTGAGCTGACTAAATTTTATTCTTAGACTTAGATCGTCTTTAAAGTGAAGTTAAAAATATAAAAATAGAATTTTACACCATTTTACGTTTGCAATATTATTATTTTTAGCAAGTGATATTCTTAAGTTGTTGGCTATATTTTAAGACTTACACTCATTGAACTTTTGCAGCGACTCCATGGCCGACTGCTGGGACACCTGATGGTCGAAGGTCCACTCCGTGTAGCTGTCGCTGTACGGCGGAACGCGTGGACGCAGGTCCTCCTTGTTGCACATAATGCAGGAGGTTTGTGGGGCAGCCAAGACGGATCCCAGGCAGAGGATCGCTAGTGTGCAGGCTAGGAGGAGCGAATGAGTAATGCTGCTACTGACCACCGACTGATAGCGCAGGCTGACCCCGGAGCCGGAGGACGGGCAGGAGGAGGCGAGCTTATCGGTGGTTGGAGATCTCGCCGGCGTTCGCTGTAATCTCGGGCACTGGCGATAATCCTCTATGGCAAGCTGGATGCATTCCAAGTCGCTCCACATCGTGCCCGGTCGTCCGATTTCGATCATTTTTGCACAATTATCACATTAATTAGTTGGATTTTATTGGCGTTTTATTTCGGCTTTCAACTAGTGCGTCGTTGCGGTCGCAGCAATCGGATACGATCTGTAAGTCAGTCGCACGGATGCGAAGATTGAGATTGAGATTCAGTGATGATCGGCAAACTATATAGTGAGTGAAGTGCGGTCGTGATCGGAATATAGATGCCCAGCGGACATTGTATATGGTTCAGATTCTACAACATTATAGCCAGCTTTCCACACGAACAGCTTTTCTGCGTTCAATTCACTTTACAGCTGATTGGTTTGATGGCATTTCTCTAATATTGTTAAATAAATTCGATCGTTTTTCTTTCGACCGCTATAACTCGATTTGGCAGGCAGTTTTTAGTTTGTGTTTTGGTTAAATAGGTCACTTTATAAATTGTAGTAATTTCTCAGTATAATTGATTATTAATTATATTATAAGAAGAAAGTAACAATGATTGAAAACTATACATTTTGTTTATACTTGTTACTTTTTCTGTGTTTAATATTATCACCTTTCAGCGATTTATTTCCTTACTTTGCAACCAATATTATTCAGCTGAGGTCTTATTTATTTATTTTAAAGTTTCACTTAGCTTTCGTTGTCATTAATTTAATTTAATTTAATTAACCCTTTTATTTATTGAGTTATTGGCTGTATTTCACATATTCCGAATTGGAAATACACCAATTTCCACATATTCACACAATTTGTTGCATAAAATATGGTTCTTTCATCTCGTTTGTTACTGATAAATGGCTTTAAAATTTCGTTGCTATTTTTCCTTTTCACTAAAAAAATGCTTGGTATTCTTGGGAATAATTTATGAAGCAGCTAGTCAGCGGCGAAGACTCACTCATCGCATTCCGCATCTCATAAATTAAAGTTACAAATATCACACACGCACGTGAGGAGCGGACCGAAGCCCAGGAGCCAGCGAAATAAATACTCGTAATATTTGTCGTACCGCTGCGATGGTTTCGCATCAAGATCGACGGGCCACACGTCCGATTCCCAGCCTATGCAAATTCGTTCTGACTTCTGAGCAAGTCGGCGGTGGCGGCGGCTTCTCCTCCGCTTCAGTAGTGAACAGTGAACAGTGGTTAAGTCTCACAAAAATTCACTATGTATAAAATTTTTTATAAATTTTTGTAAGGTGGCTTTTTTGCTGAATTTAGTTAATTTCTTATGGAATATTTTCTGGTTTTACCTAATATACAAACATTTTTGTGTATATTTTTCTTACGATTTACTAAAATCTTTATGTCCGTATTTATTAATAATAAGTTTATATCATTCTTTGAATCGAAATTTTTAATGCCCCCATAAGTAAGCCAAAAAACCATAAATTTCAAATCGGAAAGCTTTCCCATGCTAGTTTTAATTAGGTTAATCAATTTGCATACTTAATTTAAAATTTAAAAAAATTCAAATTTTTGCCAATTTTTTGAAAATTTTAATGATGTAACCCCTTTCCTTTTTTTGAAAATTCTAAAAATTTTTTAAAAATTAAATTTTGGTCGGACATCGCTTAATCGACTCGCCTGTGGATGCTGATCAAGAATATATATGATTTATAGGGTCGGAAATGACTCCTTCACAGTGTTTTAAGCTTTTAACTATAATTTAAGAATTTAATTAGAAACAATTTAGTTAGAAATATTTACATATATTTGATTTTAAGTTAAATAACCCTATATTTTAATACGAACTTCAAGCCAAACAAATACGCTATGGCACACTGTCCGTTGGCAGAAGCGGCGTATCCGTGCGATACGTTAAGCTAAATGCGCGGTCGGATTGGTTGAGTTGAATGAAGTACGTTTGCAGATAGCGGCTTGCATTTATAGGTACTTAGATTCTGATAACAAAACAAAACGTGTTCTTTATTGTTGAATTCCTTATCTTTCAAAAACTATATGCAAGATAGTTGTAATATTAACAGTATGAGAAGATTATTAAATAAGAACAGCAATTAGAACAATGAATATTTTAATAATTCGATCATTAAAGATACAGATACATTTCTTAGCTCAAATGAAACTTACACTAAGAATCAACAAGCGTCCTGCCTTCCACAATTTTTTTCCACCTGATAAACAAATTTGTCGAGCTCATTTCACACTTTCCAATGGGCCATCAGCAGGCATTTAATCAAATATTCCCTCAAAGTGATGCTCCATTAATAATATGGCACTTAATAAGCCCCAGTAATTTGTTAAGAATGAAGCAGAACCACTTCCCCTTCCTGAGTACAGAAAATTAAACACCAAACACATACCTTGGCATACCGAACAAACAATATCTGACACACATTGAAATATTTTTATAATTTATGCCCACCTAAATGCCCCGGAACGATCCCTTTAAAATAGATATATCTGCATCTGTATACCTATGTAAGAGATATACACACATATCTGTGATCTCCTCTGGCGTTCATAATTTTGGTGTTTTAAAAATAAAAATGGAAACTCACATAGGCGAGGTGGTGGCTAGGAAGTTCCTCCTCCGGCTCTTTTGTTTATTTGTAAAACTGCAACCTGCTCTGGCCGTCGTCCCCTTTCCGCCGCCCAAAAAATGTAAATCTGGACGGGCCAACCCGTCCGATTGCTTATTTTGAAAGCATCATTTTATGGACCTGACTTTCTAGAATTACCCAAGACTATTAAACACTGCCGCTCTCTGGACTCTAGATCTGTGGGCGGTTATTGTATTTTCCTACGCTTTTCGCTTGATGTGGTTTCATCTACCACAACACTTAAGGGCCTAAGTCGGCGTGTAAATAACTCGACTGCATAAAAATATCATTTGGCTTTAAGAACTTAATACCACCATCATCCGCATCCACCTCGCTGGAAAGGACATTGAGGCAGGGGAAAGCATGTCAAGGTGAAAGTGAATCATGCTGAGCGCCCCATCTCTCCCCAGGTAATGCTTTTTATGACTTCAATGGGGGACCACTGCCTCTCTATCGAAGTACCAGCCAACCACGGTCACAAAGGGCGCGTCTATCTGGCAGGTGAGTGGAAAATGACTCTGTCGAAGCGTTTCGATTGGGCTCTGGCACGCAAACCGAATTAAATTCGCAAATTTGCATGCAAATATTTGGATTTAGCTGGATTTACTTAATGTGGTGCTGAGTGGTTGGTGAGAGAACTGTTTTATTTTGAGATACTTATCAAAAGTGTCCACAAAACAGGGATTTCCAAGAATATTACTTCTTATACATTAAATATACTATCATTTAAATTAATTTCTTTGGGATAATTGGGAAGATAGCATAGTTTTTGACTAGTTTTCTCTGTTATTTTACTGATAATTCAAATATTTATTGTCCTGTGTAGTAGTCTATTATTTATATTATTTATTTGTTTATAGTTACAACTTTATATATTCAGGGGTGCTTTAAAAAATCGCCTTAAAATCTGTCTTAAACTAGACTTTGGGATGAATTTGTTACCTCAAACCTTTTATTGCACATTTACAGATACTTTTTTTAACCGGATTTCATTACGCTAGTAATTTCTGAGTCTTTATAAAATCCTGAAAATCTTTAGATCCTGATAGCACACATCTGCTTATCACCTATGCAAATAAATCTCAAGATATGGCTGCGCCTGCGGTCTGTATAGTTTTTTAACCCCTGAAGAAGGAATGAAAAAACACCCCGCGAAAAGGTTGCAAGGGAGAAAGTCAGCGAAAAGAGAGATATCTCCCCATTTTCAAACAAAAACTCGTTTCGACAGCGCCTGTAAAACTGTGTGTGCTCAAGACAACTCTTACACTTTTGGCAGCACTGAGGCAGAAATGAGTATTTTTTTGTGGGTCCCCAAGTGTTCTTTAGGCTTTAACCAATTTATGATCATTCTCACACTGAGCAATCAATCAACAGAATCGCAAAAATAACATATACGAACTATTTTTAAATCGCACCAACTAGAGAATGCTTTCAGAGCGCGTAGTTTGTAGTAATTTATGTTGTAACATTTAAAACTTTTTGCCTTGCTTCGGGGGATTTTTGGTCTCGAAAATTGTCCGCTTTTTTGGGGGCCAACCATTTGACGTTGTTTTTTCGACTTTTTTCTCCAACATAAAGATTTTAATCGCTCAACGAGACGCACCAATTTGTCAATATTTAGAAGGAAAAAAAGTGTAACATAAATTTTCACATTCAGCTAATAAAAAACTTAAATACGGATGAATGCTCAAAGCACCAGCGACACTTCAAGTACATTCGTTTGTTTTTGTTTTTATAAAATTATAACAATTAAGGTGGATAATTTGAGAGTAGTTACACACTTGTGATTTTTGGTGATTTTAATTTTTTATCTGCGAGTATCTTCGGTCGGCTTGTTGTTTTCGAAGCGCAGTAAACGCGACTGAAGGATGGAAAGCGTGACGTAGACCGGCGACAGCTTGTGGCTATGGCAACAACAACAACCACAACAACAAGGACAATAACACTGCACTGAGAGAAAAATTAAGGATAACAGGTAATTATGATCGTGCAAGAATTTATGTATGACAAAATACAAGGATTTGTAAGCTACTTGTTGGGATAGAGGTATGAAAAGGAAAATAGCTTTAAAATTTTTGTGAAAGTTCTTAAGATGTAACAATTTAAATAATATTTGGAATAAATTAAAATACAAATTTTCTTTGCTTTATTTTAGAAATGAACCATTTATTATACAATCCAACAAGTTGCGTACTCTGTATTCTTTTACTTTAATTAACAATGAATTCGTAAAAATATTCCAGTAAATCTAATATACATTTTTTTCCCCTGTGCAACGGCGACGAAGTTACTGACGACAACAATAGAGACTCACATCCTTCTGTCTGGCGACAGAATCGTCCTTTTAGGAAAGCAACCCCCAAGCAAGAAACTTTTTCCAGCTGGCAATGCCGTCCTCTCTACCAAAAGAGAGACAAAGGTCCTGCGAAGAGAAGGACTTCTTTCTCTACCAAAGCCAAGGGTGGCGGTAGAGAGTGCCTTGGAAACATAATCTCTCCATCGAGCAACAGGCTACCCACATCAAACCCAAAACAAACCCAAGCGCCGAAGTATACCGTTCCCTTCGCCAAGGACAAAAGTTTGCTCAGCTAATGGCAAGTCAGCGGAGGAGCAGGAAGAGAGAGGTTGGCAAATATCATTGGGATAGGTCCGATGGGGTGAGTCCTTGGGATACCCTGACTAATGGAATCGAAGTTGCTGCAGGTGTCGGTCGAACAAACAAATGAGAATCAAGGATATTTATGGAGGTTCAAATTATAAACGATGAGGTGAACAATTCTGGAAACGAAGGTAAACTATTATTTGGAAAAGATATAAAATATTCCCTAATTGATTTAAGCACAAGGTAGTGGGTAATATACCATAATAAGAATTGTAGTATTTAGTAAAGTACCTACATCCTTCGGTACCTTTAATATTCATTCACCTTTGTGCAAGCTTGCTGCATCTGATCCTTCTACAAATTCTGAACCATATGGCTTTATGGCAACTATAACATCTGGAACAATTAAGCGACAAGCGTTTTCTGTATTCCCAACCCCCTCCGGCAGGTTATCGCCTCTGCTGCTCTGCTGCTCCTAATAAGCCAATCATAATAAATGTCAAGCATCGTTTTGGCTTCTTGCCAATGGCCAATCGACCATATCGCTATTCTCCACCCCTTTCGGACTGTCAGCTCATCGTCACGACTAGGCTGGTCGCCAGCAGCTGGACGAGACTTAGTCGTAGGGCCAAATCATTAATGCTTAGCTCCCCAGATTGCTCATACGCCATGTGTTCGGCCAGAGAGCGAGGGAAAACGTTTAATTTATGGCCTTGTCGCTTGGTTGCCAAACACCTGACACGGATCGTCAGTCAAAATGATTAACAGAACTGCCCTATCCCAAAAGAAAACATTGAGCAAGTAAATAACTAAATAAACGGATAAGAATGTCTATAAAATAAGATTATATTGAGATTTGCAAAGAGACCCGACACTAGTTATGTAAAAATAAGCAAGAAAGAATACAAACTTCGTGAAGCAGTTGCAAATGAAGTGTAGGATCGAATTGGAAATTTATTTTAAACGAAGCTTAAAATATTCGAATTATTAAAATCCACATTTAAAGATATTTTAATATGACAATTATTTCCGCAAATCAAAACTTAAATAATTCACAACTAAGCCAAAACAGCATTAATTTTGATTCGGAAAGCTTTCTTATATTAGTTTTTATTACGTTAATAAATCTGCATACCTAATTTAAAATTTAAGAAAATTATAATTTTTAGCCAATTTTTAAAAATGTTAACGATGTAACCGCTTACATTTTTTTGAAAATTCGGAAAATTTAAAAATTTCATAACTAAGCCAAAAATGCATTTAATTTAATTAGGGAAGCTTTCCTATGTTTGTTTTTGTTAGGTTAACAAATCTGCATACTAAGTTCTTAAATTTAAAAAAATTAATTTTTTGACAAATTTTGAAAATTTTAATGATGTAACCCCTTTCCTTTTTTTGAAAATTCAAAAAATTTTGAAAAAATTAAATTTTGGTCGGACATCACTTAATCGACTCGCCTTTTGATGCTGATCAAGAATATGTATGATTTATAGGGTCGGAAATGACTCCTTCACGGAGTTTCAAGCTTCTGACTGAAATTAAAATACCATTTTTTCAGTCAATATTTGTGTATATTTTTAGTACATTTTCTTCGTCAAATCAAATTTTAAAAATTTCATAACTAAGCCAAAAATGCATTAAATTTAATTCGGGAAGCTTTCCTGTGTTTGTTTTTGCTAGGTTAATAAATCTGCATACTCAGTTTAAAATGTAAAAAATTGAAATTTTAGCCAATTTTGGAAAAATTTAATGATGTAACCCCTTTCCTTTTTTTGAAAATTCAAAAAATTTTGAAAAAATTAAATTTTGGTCGGACATCGCTTAATCGACTCGCCTGTCGATGCTGATCAAGAATATGTATGATTTATAGGGTCGGAAATGACTCCTTCACGGAGTTTCAAGCTTCTGACTGAAATTAAAATACCATTTTTTCAGTCAATATTTGTGTATATTTTTAGTACATTTTCTTCGTCAAATCAAATTTTAAAAATTTCATAACTAAGCCAAAAATGCATTAAATTTAATTCGGGAAGCTTTCCTGTGTTTGTTTTTGCTAGGTTAATAAATCTGCATACTCAGTTTAAAATGTGAAAAATTAAAATTTTAGTCAATTTTTGAAAATTTTAATGATGTAACCCCTTTCCTTTTTTTGAAAATTCTAAAAATTTTGAAAAAATTAAATTGTGGTCGAGCATCGCTTAATCGACTCGCCTGTTGATGCTGATCAAGAATATATATGATTTATAGGGTCGGAAATGACTGTTTCACATAGTTTTAAGCTTTTGACTAAAATTAAAATAACCTGCAATGTTTGCAATATAACAGTACTTTTGGTAAATGATTTAGCAAGTTTTCTAAAGAACTTGTTTAAGAGTTCATATTATCATAACAAATACTTGTTAGTCCGAGTCAGCTGTTGATCCTGATTAAGAATATATATGATTTGTGGGGTCAGAAATTCCACCTCCACTGCCTTTCAAGCTTCGGCTAACTTTAGAACACCCTTTGAAAATATAAATATGTCAATGACATGCTTCCAAAAATAAAAATAACCCCAAAATAAATAAATAAATAATATCAGCTGGGTGATATTATTAAACCCAACCAATTAAAGTCGATGAAAATAAAGATAATAATCAAAATACATGATTTATGGGCAACGTGTGCCTTGCTTTGAATAACAACAACAAGGCACACTCCTAACCAGTTTTCGTAATTTTGTTTTCTACAACGTTTAAAGGCCCGATTCTAATGCAAAACAACTTCAATGGCGCTATATGTACTGGAACAATAACAATAACAATCGAGATAACATTAGAGGCGTTTTGGGGGCTCGCAACTTGAATCAAGTTCAATGCGACGACGACTTGGCAACCGATCTGGCCCAGCAAACTTGACTGCCGCCTCTCATGAATATTTAGCGGAATTCTAACATGAACTTTCAGGCATTTTGCATAATGACTTGATATACATAGATCGCTTTATGTGTAACACACTTGAAATTTTGGGTTTAGAAAAATTTTTAAAAAGCCGCCTTGGTAAGGAATAAACACTCATTGAAGAAGGCCCGTCTCTGATTACTATGTTGCAATTCATTGCGCCGGACTCGATTGCATTAATTAAATAATCCACCTGTTCTAGTAAACAAATTTCTGCAGGTTCAGTTAAAATATGCGAATAACAACCTAAGATATTCCGGTATATATAGCAGTTGAAATAAACAAAATACTAGTTTGACTTTTATTTAAATTAGTACAGGATTTTCACCTGATCTAGACATGATTCTGGGGCCCTATATAAAGCCGTCGATTGGCACTGCTCAGGCCATAATCAACTAGAAGATCGTGTAAGATCCAACGGAACGTAGAAATCTATATCGCGTGTGAGAGGAGGATTTGCATAAATTGAGTCTGAGTGATAATGGTATGGATAAAGTTGGACATGTGTTATATAACATGGTGATTGTGCCAGTAAAGTGATATTTGAAAAAAGGATTTTCTGCTCTGTATAGTTTTCGATTAAAGAAGTTTGTAAATATGAACATAAAACAAGGAAATAATGATTGATAAGATTTGCAGATAAATCTTGCTCCAATTTGTATACCCTTGCAGGGTATTATGTTTTTAGTCAGAAGCATGCAATGCAGTGAAGGAGCCATTTTCGACCCTATAAATTATTATATTATATTTTTAAAAATTTTAATTCATTATACAGATTTGCTAATATACACAAAACTAGCAGAAAAAAGCTTTCAGATTGAAAATTAATGCATTCTTGGCTTAATTATAAGCGATTTTCTCTGCTAGGGTTCGGGTTCCTGAAGTGAGTTTCCTTTCTTGTTTTTTATTTTAACTTTCGAAAATTTATTAAATTAAAATGTATTAAAATATTAAAATAAATTATTTAATGAAAATTGTTTCCAACTCATAAATATAATGCTAATTCTATTAATTTTACTTATTTTTATCTACTTCTAGACAAGCTATACTGACAAAGGAACCAAAGTAAGTGCAAGTTAATTCCTTGTATTATCCTGAAGTACTTAACGATTCGTTATCCCTACAGCCTGAAGCCGGCAAATTTCTAAGCTTTGATCACTTGACATTCTACGTTGGCAACGCCAAGCAGGCGGCCAGCTACTACACCACTCGTCTGGGCTTCGAACCACTTGGCTACCAGGGACTAGAGACCGGGGAGAGGCGCTTCGCCAAGCATGCCGTGCGCCAGAACAAGATCGTCTTTGTGTTCGTCTCCGCGTATACGCCGGATGACAAGGAGCATGGACTCCACTTGATGCGCCACGGTGATGGGGTCAAGGATGTGGCCTTTGAAGTGGAGGATCTGAATGCCATCTTTACGCTGGCTGTGTCCCGCGGCGCCGAAGTTGTGCGCGACATCTGGGAGGAGAGCGACGACCACGGATTCGTGAGATTCGCCACCATCAAGACGTACGGTGACACCACCCACACCTTTGTGGAGCGCAATGGCTATGCCGGTGACTTTCTGCCGGGATTCCAGCGTGGAGCAGAGGATGTTCTGCTGAAGGGCTTGCCCTCCGCCAAACTGAACTTCATCGATCATGTGGTGGGCAACCAGCCGGATCTGCAAATGGAGAGTGTGGCCTCCTGGTACGAGAGAATTCTGCAGTTCCACCGCTTTTGGTCCGTGGATGACTCGCAAATCCACACGGAGTACTCCGCCCTGCGCTCCATCGTGATGGCCAACTACGAGGAGACGGTGAAGATGCCCATTAATGAGCCGGCCAATGGCAAGAAGAAGTCGCAGATCCAAGAGTATGTCGAGTACTATGGAGGAGGCGGTGTCCAGCATATTGCCCTTAACACTGACGACATCATCCAGGCGGTGAGCAACCTGAAGGCTCGGGGTACCGAGTTCCTGACCATTCCCTCATCCTACTACGAGATCCTGCAGCAGCAGCTCTCGCAGAGTCGCACCAAGATCAAGGAGGACATGGAGATCTTGAAGAAGCTGAACATCTTGATTGACTTTGATGAGAACGGCTATTTGCTGCAGATCTTTACAAAGAATTGCCAGGACAGGCCGACCCTCTTCCTGGAAGTTATCCAGCGCCACAATCATAACGTAAGGGATCATAAAAAAATATTCATTTTACATAATTTTTCTAATAATCTAACTATCTTTCAGGGTTTTGGCGCCGGCAACTTCAAGTCCCTGTTCACGGCCATCGAAATCGAGCAGGCCAAGCGCGGCAACTTGTGAAT
This sequence comes from Drosophila bunnanda, assembly GCA_035046265.1. Lineage (NCBI taxonomy): Eukaryota > Metazoa > Arthropoda > Insecta > Diptera > Drosophilidae > Drosophila > Drosophila bunnanda. The sequence goes on from JAWNOB010000075.1 coordinate 17,035,463, forward strand.
TGTAACCATAAATGTGTGCAATATAAAATACGAAGTGCAATGAATTAATCAGAAACACTAAAGCTGACAATCTTAGCTGATAAGTCATTTGTTTAAGCGCTGGTCCCTAAATCGGTTGTCAATCAACACCTCATTTCGAGGATCGTCTTCAGCAAAGGACACCATATGCGGGTTCCAGAAGCCAGGGGGCGTTGAACTTCGGGCGTCAACATGTCGGCAATTGTTTAAATAATCTTTAATTTTCTCTTCAGTCAGATTCGAGCCCATAAAGTTGATAAACTGAAACGATAATTAAGGTTAAAGTGAGGTTACTGTGAATTGTGAATGAGGTCTTTCTTATTGTTAAATCAACCAACCTTTTCGCAATCAGCACAATTGATGTTGTAACGCTCTTTGAGCGTCAACTCAGGCTCGTTTTTAATCACAATGGGGCGTGGGAACTCCTCCTCTTCTTCCTGTGAGTCCCTGCTTTCTTCTTCATCTTTGATGTCCATCATATATTTTTCAATGTCCTCGGGCAGTTTCGTTGATTCGTTACCCAAGTCTGTCTCTACTGGCTGAGATATGGGCTCTTTTTTTACGCGCCGAGTAATTGGGATCGCAGAAGGATTAGGTTTATTCTGCTTTTGTTGATCAATCATGTTCCTCTCGTACTGGCGCAAAGCATTGGAGCACGCATCGTCGTCATCCTTCATAATCTCCGCCAGCACATCCATAGTGCCCAATTTCGAGATATTTTCGGGATCTTCCAGAGAGTCGTTCACAAAGATGATGTCTTGAGAGGCGGGCGTAAGCAGGACTACGCTGTCTGAGGTGTTGTTTACCTTTAGAAATGGCGGCGTTGCAGGTGGCGGCATCAGGGGGAGTTCAGAGCTGTCCATTGTGAACTCGGCATCATCTTTCAGCTGAAAGCTGGGCTTAGGAATCTGAAGGAGATTGTCGCTGCTGCTGGTAGCATCTTGCTTGGCCTCGCCGACGCTTGAAGCGGTCACGGTGTCGGTTCTGCAAACTTAGCTTTGAATGTTAAATATATTTATGTGATTATGATTAATTACCTATGCATTAGGGATCGAGGTGGGCGAGTCCTGCTGCTCGAATTGGGGCTATCCTCTATTACATCCTTTTCGCTAGTCTTGTTGCTTTCGAACTTTAGCCGAGTTTGCTTCAAGCTCAGGGCACTGCCCTTGTGTGTGAGTGACAATTTTGTGTGGATGGCGGGATTCTTTGGTGTCTTGCTGATCCAACTCTGGTTCGCCGTCGACAGACTGTTTGGCTGGACGTTCTCCAAATTTCGAATATCATGCTTTCTGTTTAGTAGCAACTTCAACTTGCGCGGACTTCGCAAGGAGATGGTTTCCGTTTCCGTAATGCTTTCGTCCTCCTCCATTTCCAGATCTTCGTCGGAAAGGTCGATGCTGTTGATGGCTATGTTCATGTTCAGAGAGTTCTGACTTTGCGGCAATGGTGATATGTCTTCCTTTGGTTTTTGGGGTGACAGTTTCCTTCGCTTTTCTGCCTGCATCACGACCATAGACTCCTGTCGCTCCTTCAGCAAGTCCAGTGCCTTGTGCAGCTTTTCGTTGTGGGCTCTCAAATTCTCAATGGTCTTGTCACTCTCCTCGGAGGCTTGCTGCATCACTGTGGTTAATTTAGTAGTTATATTTTATAAATCAGTCGAAGGAGCTAATCAGTGGCCACTTACTTAAAGCGTGCTCTTTTATAATATCCAGTGCGGCAATAAGGCATTTTACACTCCGCTCCTTGTGTCCTCGACATGTTCCGCACGTCATTTTCTTTTTTTTTTTATAAATTTTATATTTTACAATTAAGACATTAATGTTCTCAAATTATTTTTATGGAATGTTTACGTTTTTGCTGAGTCTACGTTAGCGATGGGTCTATTTCGATGAACTCTTGTGTGTTGCTGAAAATATTATCGAGATATCGATTGTCGATTACGACTCTTACTCGTGTATAATTTTATTTTTCACCTGTGAAACTTAAAATTATTAAATAAATAAGTAGTTTTTGGCCATGGCACACCTGCGGGAGACCTCGGACAAGGCGCTGAAGCTGCTGCGCACTTTGCCGCGCGTTCAAATCGGGAATCTTCGGCCGAATCCCAATTCCAAACAGAATGTGCGTGCCAGCCGGTTGAATAACAACATGCAGTTGGTTAATTTATTTTATTTTCTCTGCAAATTGCTCAGGACAAGCGTGGACGGGCCCAGCACGGCGGCGACAAGCACGGAGCAGGCAACAAGGGATCCGGACAGCGGCAGAACTTCATGCGACTGGGCTACGAGACGGGAAATCAGCCGTTTTACATGAGATTTCCCTACGAGCCCTACTACAAGGGGCACCATCTGAAGCGCGAGTACCCGCCCATCTCCCTGCTCCAGCTGCAAGTGCTCATCGACACCAACCGTATAGACATAAGCCAGCCCATAGATATCAGTACGCTGTGCAACTCCGGACTCCTGAAGCTCAAGCCAGCGGAACTGCAGTACGGTTTCCAGCTCACGGATCATGGATTGGACAATTTCCAGGCCAAAATCAACATCGAGGTGCAGCACGCCAGCGAGGCGGTTATAGCAGCTGTGGAGAAGAACGGCGGTGTGATTCGCACAGCGTACTATGATCCGCGCAGCCTACACATGCTGGCCAATCCGAAAAAGTGGTTCCAGAAGGGTGTGCCCATACCCAGCCGAATGCTGCCGCCCCAAGACGCCGTGGACTACTACACGAATCCCAAGAATCGCGGCTATCTGGCTAATCCTGAGGAGATTAGCAAAGACCGCCTGGTGCTGGCCCAGAAATACGGCTATGAGCTGCCTAAAATCGAAAATGATTCCGCCTACGAAATGCTCACGACCACAAAGGATCCAAGGCAAATATTCTATGGCCTGGAGCCCGGGTGGCTAATAAATATTGTTGACAAAACAATCATAAAGCGTAAAGTGGATTAATTAGTCGAGTTCCGTTACTATGCATTTTGTTAAATAAAGAAATGGTTACAAAAGCTGTTAGACTATGATACTGAGTGACATTTCATGTGTACTTGTCTTTCTTTTTTTTTTTTTTGTGTTCATATAAACACCTGCTTGGCCGACAGGTTCTCCATGAACGGCTTGACCACAGCACTGGTGGCAAAGCAGAATATCAATCCGAATGTTATTGAGATGGGCAGAGCGGGCAGGGCCTTGCGCCAAATGGCCAAAAGCAATAGCGTAAGGCAGAGTCCAATAAGAATGGCCACAAAGCAAGCGATTGTAGTGGTCCAGTCGCCATAGCTTGAGGCTTTACCCACTAATACCGAATAGAAGATGAAGTCCCCGAGGCCCAGTTTGATGCCACCTGCAGGAAATTATGTTGAGTGAGGGTTTTATCAAAAGTGTTCCATTCACTTACGTTCTTCTTGCCCCTCCTGTTGACTCGGATCTGGCGCCGTCACAGTGCGATACTCGTTCGAACGCTGAGCATTACCGCTCTGTGTACTCTGAACTTCGATCTGACGACGAGCCACCCGCTCACTAAGATTGGCAGACCATTCTTGGGTGAATCCTGCTGCCTCAGCTAAAAAAAATGGAGTAAAGTGAGAAATTAAAGATAATCCTCAATTTGAAGGGCTTTGAAATGGAGTTCATTTCGAAGCATTATCTCTAATAATATTCTACTAAGTAGCAGCGCTTTATACCATATGACCAAACAAAGCTAAACGAGACGTGAAAACAGACAAAACGCCAAATAAGCAATTTATACACATATTTAAGAGGATATAAAGATAAATCATAAAAAATATATAATGCATATGTACCGTTTCCGCGCAAATTGCTTTTAAAAGTCACAAGTGGCATACCTTCAGCTGCCAGCGCGTTGCCACCATCATCCCGCTGATTCTGCTGCGGATGGGATCGGGAGTTGTTACCTGTACGTGCGCCACTACTAACCGCCGCTGCCTCCGGTGATGCCAGCGAGTTTTGTGTGGCCCGTGTCGTGGTGGTGGAATTACTGGACGAGGGCGATGATGAGGCGGTTGCCTGTGATTGCTGTGGCGTGTAATGAGTGCCCATGTATGTGTAGATGACGGTGGCTGGAAAATAGAATCCATGTTACAACCAAAGCATTCAGATTAGTGTTTTATAATTACATGAATAGATCAAGGCGGGGAAGATTTGTTCATTCCGCTCCTGTGCTGTCTCCACCAGTATGCGTAGGGGTCCTCTCGGCGAGAGGACAGCTATGAGATCTGTGGGATACAAAATATTCATTGAAATATGATATTTTTCAGATAAATTGACCTGAAACTCACCCCAAATAGAAATGGCAGCCAGCACAGCCCATGCAGTCCATTCAGGCAAATATTTGATGAAAACCAAGGCCATCAGGGCTGCCACAAATATAAGGTATCCCTGCTGCAACCTCAATGGTCCCTGCCAGTGTATAGACATCATTCCGACCACACCAAAATTCCACATTATCAGCAGGGCCGTGGGATAGTCCATAGGTATGTTGTAGGCACGCAGGAGTTCCCTTTAATAAGCCAAAATATAATTAAACATTTCTGAAATTACTGTATCTCTACTTACTCCAGGTATAAGTACGTAAATATAAACAATAGCATAAAGGAAGAGAGTATAAGCCACCCATGGATGATGCGATAGCAACGTTTTTTATACAAAACAATCAACAGAATGGTCATCACCACCACCACACTCATCAGGATCAGGGAGTTGGCCAGGGCATTCCAGAATTTAACGCTCGGTTCAGGCGAAAGCTCATGGAATGGAGTGTACAAGCTAAGGAAGAAGAGTTAGCCAGTTAGTGGTTGCACGTATGCGGAGCCAGAGTCCACTCACAGATAGACATCCGTGCTGGAATAGAAGCTGATTGAGTTGATGGTGGCCACCACTACCAACATGCAGAGAGAGACGGGTACAAACAATTTAATAACATGCTGGGCGCCGTATTTCAAGCCCTGTTCCTCCTCCGCTTCATTTGTGGGCGGACCCCCACCGCCGCCCCCGCTCAGTCTTGAAGAATGTGGTCCACCAGAGTCACGTATCACTACATTAGGGACTGCGAGTATAGCCTGGGCAATCATAAAAACATAAAATCGATCACAATTCCAGCGCAGAATCGGTTATATTTAATAAGTTAAACTCACCGCATCTGGTGAATCCTGGTCATTGGATCCGTAATTACTCCGTTGCTGTTGTTGCTGCCGCTTTGGAGGACGCTCCAAACGCTCTGTCTCGCCGTTCAGGCTGCCGTCATCAGCACCCACTCCCACGCCCGATGGCCTGGAGGAGCTGGTAGACTGGACATGAGCAGCCATGAGTGGTGTGCGTTCGTTCGCCTCCGTAGCGTTGGACGCCGACCACTGCGAAGCCGTATTTGTGTGTTGGGGCGCTTTCAAGGCGTTCGATATCGTTTAGTTAAGGAGTTTCTAGGGAAATACGGGCGGCATAGGTACTCACGGTTGGTGGAACCAAAGTTAATATCACTTTGTAAAAACTTTCTTTTGTTTTGACAAGAACGCGACTCATAGACTAGTGATGGACCAACACTGGTCCGGCTCAGTAATCGATTTTTGATAAACTTTTTAAGAAGTGAATTTAAAAATATAATTTAATTAAACATAGACAAAATGGCATAATTTAGTTTTGATTTTATTGGGATGAGATATCATTTCATTAAACGGAATTTAAGTTTTAAATTATTAAAGTGCGATTAATCGAAATACTTATCGAAGAACTAAATATCAAAGTAAATGCTGGTCACACAAATCATTTCATAAGATCCGACAAAACATTATTTAAGAAAACAATTTAAAATTTAACTATGTTGCGAGCCTTAAAATCACACGTTGAAACTCCCATTGTGATTGTTACTGTAAGTAGTTTTATTTTTAATACCTACATGCACGGTTAAGTCGCTTCAATATATTTATTGATTTAATTTACAGCGTGCGGCATCAACAAATGCGGAGAAGCTGGAGGAGATCCGCGAACGCCTGGCCAAGGGTCCCAATTTCCAGGACTTTGTCCAGAATCCGGACTACTCCAAGAGCGAATGGGAGGACTATGCCGGAAAATTGCGACGCGAAAAAGGCGAGGAGCAACGCTTGCGACTGCCTCCCTGGCTGAAGACCACGATTCCTGTAGGCAAGAATTACGCCCGGATCAAGGAACAGATGCGTGAGCTTAAGCTCTCCACTGTGTGCGAGGAGGCGCGGTGTCCAAACATTGGCGAATGCTGGGGCGGCGGCGAACATGGCACTCAAACAGCCACGATTATGGTGAGAAACCTCTCTTGACCTTGACCTATGTTGATAAGCGAAAGTATTCGTTATCTGGGGATTCTTTGAAAATCTAGAGACTTAACATGTGTGTAACTATTTCCAGCTAATGGGCGACACATGCACACGAGGATGTCGGTTTTGTTCGGTGAAAACAGCTAGAAAACCTCCGCCACTGGACGTAAATGAGCCCGTGAATACCGCTACGGCTATTGCATCCTGGGGATTGGATTATATTGTGCTGACCTCCGTAGATCGTGATGGTCAGTACTCGTATAACTTTAAAATACCTAGTTTATACATAGAAGTTTTTCTCCACAGACTTGGCTGATGGTGGCTCAAAGCACATTGCAGAAACTGTAAAGGAAATCAAGGCGCGGTAAAGACAATAGATTACTTATTATGTATTCATACTATTTACTCGCTAGTTATACACAAATGGGACTCAATATTAATTATTTCAAAACCCATAATATCTTTCAGCAACTCCAACATCTTTGTGGAGTGTCTGGTGCCAGATTTTCGAGGGAATCTCGAGTGCGTGGAGACGATTGCCAATTGCGGTCTTGATGTTTACGCGCACAACATTGAGACGGTTGAGAAACTTACTCCTTATGTGCGAGATAGACGCGCCCAATATCGCCAGACGCTGCAGGTTCTCACCGAAGCGAAGCGTTTCAATCCCAATCTCATAACGAAGAGCTCCATCATGCTGGGCCTCGGAGAAACCGACGAGGAGATTGAGACCACATTGAAGGACTTGAGGATTGCCGGCGTCGACTGTGTCACCTTGGGCCAGTACATGCAGCCCACGAATAGACACCTCAAAGTCATCGAATACGTTACGCCAGAGAAGTTTAAGCACTGGGAGGAGCGCGGCAACGAGCTGGGATTCCTTTACACGGCCAGTGGACCCCTGGTTCGCAGCTCTTATAAAGCCGGGGAGTTCTTTATCACGAGTATATTGGAGAACCGGAAGAAGAACCAGAGCGAACGTGCATCGCCGAAGGATTAGGATAATTGTTGATTTTTAAGATTCGATAAATTGTAGGTGCCTATATACACAAATTGATGTTTAGTTCTGCTTTTTATTCGCAAAACTGCCTTTTGTTGTGCAATGTATATATGAACAATTATGAATGTGCAATAAATTCGAGTTGTTATTGATAGTTCTAATGAAAGTGATTAGGCGCTATGCGATTTAGTTGCTATCAACTTCGAATATATTATTCATGTGAAAAGTATTTTTTTCGGTATTAAAATTAATTTATTTAGTTTAATATGACATGGCGTTAGTCCCATCTATTCATTATGTTTTGCAAATGGCCACCTGGTCATACTGAATCGAATTGCTCTCTATTATTGTTTTTTGTTTGTGAATTGAACTGAAGTGAAGTCTGCTTTAAAAAAAGACAAAGAAACCAGCATTTTCAAGATGCCCCGATTGGTCAACGGAAGAGAGGCTGCACCCACATACTCAAATTTGGTAAGAACAAGCAAAAAAAAGTTACTACATTGAGCACAAAACAAAAACAAAAACATTCACTAGTTCCCTGTTTACTATCTTTCTTGTACCACAAATACCATGAATAGTGGGGTTCAGTGACCATATGAACACTTATCTATTAAAGTTACTTTCCTTAATGAACTGGGAGTGGATGTAATTGTATATACATATGTACGTATGTCTGTACAAAGAAGTGATTGCACAATTTTTGCTGCGTAGGCAAAATTCCTGCCGAATCGGATACCGAAATCGAAACATCTGTTGCGCGTTTTTGCCCTATTCCCATGAGTAATGCATTTATTCACTTTTTTTTTTACATAGGTCGGCTTCATATTCATCTTCAATCTTATTGTGGGAACTGGAGCTTTGACCCTGCCCGGTGTTTTCGCCAAGGCGGGATGGATGCTGAGCCTGATTGTTATCGTGCTGCTGGCCATCGTCAGCTACATGACCGTCACCTTTATCATCGAGGCCATGGCCTGTGCGAATGCCATCCGGAACTGGCAAACGCTGCAGGCTCTGCGCCAGAGCAGGAGTTCGGCGGAGAGCAGCGAGAATGATGACAATGCCGACGAGGTTTCCCTGGCATCTGGAACAGATCAGGTGGGCGACTTTGAGCGCGTGCCGCTGACCATCCAGAACAGGGAGTTCCACTACTATCAGCTGTCACACAAATTCGAACTCGGCGAGATGGCGACACTCTTCTTTAACGAATTCGGACGCATTATGTTCTATCTCTGCCTGATAGTATATCTGTACGGTGATCTGAGCATATATTCCGCCGCCGTGGCAAGAAGTCTGCGGGACGTTGTGTGGTGAGTATCTGATCTGACTTTCTTACCAGGTTGTTATAAATACAATTATTATTTCTTCAGTGATCAAACCAATGGAACCGACGCGAATAATTTAATGTTATGGCCGGGAGATTTTAAGAACAACACAGCGCGACCCTGTTGGAGGGAACACACTATATCTCGGCTAAGCATGTACAGAGTGTTTTTGATTGGATTCACCCTGATCTTCGGTCCATTTGCCGCTTTCAATGTACAAAAAACCAAATACTTGCAGATGCTAACCGCTCTCTTTCGTTGGCTGGGTAAGTAAGGTCAGAGATTGTCGATTGAAAAGTCTTATCACTTTTGTTTTACAGCTTTTACTCTGATGATCTGCATATCGCTAAAGCTACTAATCACTCAAGGTGCCAAGGGACACCCCGAGAGCTTTAATGTGTATGGTATTCCGTCGCTCTTCGGCGCTTGTGTCTACTCCTTTATGTGCCACCACTCCTTGCCCAGCCTGCTGGCACCACTCAAGCACAAGTCGATGGTATCAAAGATTCTGTCTATTGACTATATCGTCATCTGTGCATTTTACATTTTACTAGCCATGACAGGCATCTTTGCTTTTGAGCGAATAGAAGACCTTTACACTTTGGACTTCCTCCCCTACGATGTGACTTACATAGATTTTTGGTCAGGACTTTTAATTTGCATTGATTACTTCCTGGCGCTGTTTCCTATCTTTACGCTTTCGACCAGCTTCCCCATCGTGGCCATAACCCTAAAGAACAATCTGCAAGCCCTCTTCCTGGACATGTCCCAATACGAGTCCTACAGCCTTCTCGTCCGCCTGATGTTTCCCCTATTCGCCATCATTCCCCCGTTCTGTATTACCTATTTCACCGAAAGTCTTTCCAGTTTAGTGGCTTTTACTGGTACGTATGCTGGCACTGGAATACAATATCTAATCCCAATTTTCCTTGTGTACTTTGCGAGAAAAACGTGCTCGGAGCTTCTGGGAAGCGGCGTTATAAATCAATTCCAAAGTCCCTTCAAGTCCAGTGCCTGGCTAGTTTTCGTTTTAATTTGGTCGATTTTATGTGTATGCCTGGTATCTATTAATTTATTTAGTTAAGGTAGCTTATTACTCAATTAGGACAGGTATTTTTACCTGCCTTATCACAAATCAAATATGGATTTGTAGTTGTACATATATATTAAAAGAAGAATTAATGTTAAACTCCGAATTTTTTAGGATTATAAGTGAGTATTGAAATCGGCTGTGAAAAACAAAAGTAAAAATTCAATAGTTTTTTAATTAAAAGTGTTAAAAAATGATAGTATTTACACTCATAAATGATAACTGATATAATAGAATACCTATTTACAATATATGTTCTTAATATATGGAATTGAATTATTATTTTAATGCTTAATATGTCAATGTAATACAAATATTTTAAAGATCATCTCAATGTATGCAGTGAAGGAGTCGTTTCCGACCCTATAAATCATATATATTCTTGATCACCATGAAAATCCCAGAATTGATCTAGACATGTCCGGTCGAAAAATAAATTTTATAAGGGGTTACATAGTTAAAATTGTCAAAAATTGAAAAAAAAAAATTCGTTGCAAACTTAAACTTAAAGCTGTAATATCCTTTAAATAAATTCATTAAACTATTTGGATTATTAAAATGTTAAATTTTTTATATAACAAATTATGTATTTAATGAATTTAATAAGTGTTAAATTTAAATATAACTGTTTTTAGAATTGTATTAAAATTAAAATATTTAAATTAAACGTTTTATCCGTGGGCTCACGGATAACGGATATTTTATAACAGAGTGACCTTAGCCCAGACATCTAAATATGTACATCTATCGAACAGTCTATCGAACGCTTCCCATCTCCAAAAAAGATATATTTACCAATTGTTTTTATTTTGTTTTTCTACGCTTTTTGTAGTTTATAAGTCCATCTATGATTAACTAACACAATTTGTTGTAACCACAAATGTCTTTATCCGTGGACAACAACAAGGCGGGGCTCAGAAAGATGGATATGAAGCTGGAAAACTATCCCACCTGCGCCGTGGAGGCACTAACCCGGTTAGGTAAACTTATTTATCAAAATTTAAGCATTTATGTAGCTTAAACTTATTCAATTTCAGAAACTTTGATTGCCAGTCGAAATAAGCAGAACATGGTGATGCAAATCATATCGGAATACATATTTCTGGAGAGGACCTCAAAGGATGGCCCCCTAAAGTCGCAGGCGTTGCCGATCAGCCAGTTGAACTTGTTCCAGGAGTTTCAGCTGATCATTGCGCTAATAGAGTACTTCTCTCGGCCCGGCAGAGATGCCACCCGCAATGCCATATTTCTCTCTCTGTTCGGCAGTCACTTGACCCCCCAACGCTCCAAGCTTCTGTCCCGGCTTATAAGCACAGCCGTTTCCGGTTCCGTAGCGCCGCTACTCTCCTCCGCCGGCACCTGGATGCAGCAGGTGGGCTGCAAAACGCCGCTCAGTTTGGAGGTGGCGCAAAATATAGTTAGCGACTTTATATCCTACACGCGGAAGACGCCGGAGCAACTTAAGCACTTGCCGATGGTGGGGCCACACTTTGCGGCCAACTTTATGGTGGCCGTGGCGGATCTCTATCTGAATGAGCAGCGCTCCCATGTGCTGACAGCGCCGCCAGATGCATTGTTGGACACGATAACTGAATGGATGACGGAGAATCCCACGTTGTGCCAGGCTTCGCAGCAACCCTTGATTCTGCCAGCAGGTGCTATAGCTATGCCCTTTGCTACCCCTTTGGCCGGACTTTTGCGATGGGTGGTGCTGGCTCCCTTGGTTTCCAACAGGCCTGCTTACAGCAATCTGCATCTGTCCCTCTTGCGAACGCTCCAGCAGATGGTTAGCAGCGGAGAGACCACTGCTCTGCCCATCCAGGACCTCATGCAGATTGTGCAATCCCTGCAGAACCATTGCTCTCGTCTCAGCGAGTCGAAGGCGGACCCGGATACGGATGCACCCTATCAGAAGTGCATGGAACGCTTTGCCCAAGCCGTACAAATTGCTTTAAGCTCAAACTGCATCACCAATCAGATACAGTTGCTGTGCGTCCTGGAATCTTTGCCCCCACATAAACTGATGAAGATCGTCATATCGGCTCACAAGAAATAGTAGAATATGAAATTGAATTATAATATAAACCATTTTACATCGACTTCACGTAAAACTTGTGGGATTAGCTTTATAACCAAAATTTCTAAGGGTAAATATGTCTTGAAAATTCAAGTTAATCTTGCTAAGTTACTTTGTCACTTCAACTAAGCAATATTCCCAGAATTCCCAAGGAATTGTATTTGAAGGGGATTCCTTTTATTTATATACTAATTTTTTTATTTTATTGTAAAATTTTCCTAGCCCGCGAAGTTCGGATGCTGCCATACCGATACGAAAGGTTTACCGCGCATGTCCTTGACAGCAAGTAATGGGCAGTTGAAAGGACCAGCGGGGATGTGTTAAAAATCAATACCATTCCAGTTTCAGGCTTTCGTTGCGGTGCAAGCTTGTTGAATAGAAACCAAAGCGTCGCTCGGAAACATCAGAGAGGGAACTCACTTTGCATTTCATACAAATGATGCAATGAATCCTGTGCCGAGCCGCGAATTCCTCGAGGTCCATCCTCTGCACCAGCACCAGCCGCACTGCAAGCAACAATGTTTTGTGTTCACGGAGATAGCGGACATCGAGCTGCCCGCGGAGATAACCAAGTTCGGAGGCGGAACTGAGAAGATTAGGTGTTCCAATGGCGGCATACCCACCTACAGTACCAAGAAGGACTCCTGCAGCGAGTCCTCGGGCGAACGTCCGGAAAGATCCAGGGGTCGCAAGATTCTACTGGGCGTGGGTGTGGTGCTCATCTGCATCGCCATGGCCGGAGGGATACCCCTGGCGCTGCAACTCCGCTCCTCGTCGCTTCTGGAGGCTCGGCTAGCTTTCATACGCCGCCTGCTGACGGAGTCGCCGCTAATCGAGGGCTCCTGGAAGCCACCGAGCACCATGAATCTGAACAGTAGCAATCTGTTCGAGGTGCGACAGAATCACATCGGGGCTGTGCTCTGGCCGATCGCCGTGCCGTGCGGAGCCCAGTATTTGGATGCAGTGCAGCTCACGCTGGAGGGTATCGATAGGGCCAAGCGCATTACCGCCGCCAGCGACCTCATGCACATTGTGGAGTCCGCCGATGAGATGGAGCAGACACATATCCGTGGCGAGGTGGCCGTTCTGATGGGCATCAGTGGGGGCCATGCCCTCGGCACCAGCACGGCGGTCCTCCGTTCGATCTATTTGTTGGGAGCCCGGTTCGTGTCCATCACCAGCTTGGAGTGCACCACTCCTTGGGCGGCGGCGGCCATTCGAAGGCCCGATTACCTCGTCGAGGAGAATGTGACGAATTCATTTAACGAATTTGGACAGGTTAGTAATTAAAGATTAATGCGTAATCATTTAGAGAATAATATATTTTCCGATTAGACTATGCTCTTTGAGATGAATCGCCTGGGAATGCTGGTGGAGATTTCAATGCTCAGCGAGGCTGCCATGTTGGCCGTCTTGAAAACGGCCAAGGCACCCGTACTCCTCACGAACGCCACACCGCTTTCCATGTGCAACAGCACCAACATAGCTTCCATTCCCGACCACGTACTAAGGTAATATTCAACTAGGACCCCATCTTACCCCTCTAATCCTTTCCACAAACCCTCAGCCTGTTGCCCGAGAACGGAGGAGTGATCCTGCTTAATTTAGAGCGCTGCGGAGATCGGACTCTGGGCGTCCGGGAGGCCATCACTGCTATTAACTATGTGCGCAAGGTGGCCGGTGTGGATCACATTGGATTAGGTGGCGCCCCCAAGAGCTATGCCCTGCTGCTGGCCGAACTGGCCAGGGATCGGGTCTGGGGTAATGCGGCCATCAAGAAGCTGGTGGGCGGCAATGTCATGCGGATTCTGCGGGAGATCGAGACCCTGAAAAACCGACTGCCGCTGTACGAGGAATGGATTCCGCACGAGTCCATCGAGAGCAACTCCTATTGCCGCTATCCGGAGTCTTAAGAGCAGATCCTTCAATTAGCTCAATTAGCGTTTGTTCTCACATAATTACCGAACTATTTAATTAAATTATTAAAGTACAATCGGTGCGTACAACTTGAACTGTAAGTGAACGTGAAGTGAAGTGAGGATTACATATTATTACATTATATTACCCCTTTAGTGACTGTCCCTTATCCCCTGATTCATGGACCAATCCGAGCTGTACATTTGTACATAGGTTTATATTTAATGAATATCATTCTAGGTTAAATACATAGCGGTGTATGGAGATATTATAATATGGTTACGCTTAACGGCTACTAGAACTCCAACGACTATTTTACACTGATGCCCATCCGCACTCCGAGGGTCAGGGAAATCACTTCTTGCTCTGATGGCCGCTCGTTTGCCTCGCGCTTAACAATCTTCCGCGAGAGGAGGTCCTCGTCTTGGTCCAGGTCCTGGTCAACGGCTCCCAGATCACGCTTCACTCTCGATGGCTCGGCCTCGTCGTCGTCCAGTTCGAAGACATTGTTGTCCGTGAAGGCCAAGTGATTGATCTCCTTGAAGAAGGAGGTCTTCGCGTTACGAATGGTCCTATCGTAACCAGGATCGCTTAATGGCGGCAGATACGTGGCAGGAATTCGACTGGTGCCCCTGTAGCCAGAGTCAGGACAACGTGGATCGATGGATCCCGGATAGCAGTAAACAGGAGTGGTAGCGTCGATCAACGTCCTAGTCGTTGTTACCACTACACATTCAGGATCTGGGGAGCCTGGATAGCACCTCGGCTTAGGAGTTGGCGTGGGCTCTTGCGGACAACGTCTATCCTTAGAACCTGGATAACAGTTTGGCTTGGAAGTGGTTATAGGTGTTCTTGTCGTCTGGGGCGAGTACGTTACTGGCAGGCAGTCAGGATCAGAAGAGCCAGGGAAACACCTTGGCCTTTGTGTAGTTATTGGTGGTCTTATTGTTGTTGGCTGTGTCACTGCCGGACACCGAGGATCAGTAGATCCTGGATAGCAATTAGGCTTAGGCGCAATTGTCGGTGGACGATGACTTGATGGTGGCAAGTAAGTGGCAGGCTGGCATTTCGGATCATCCGAACCCTCGGAACATCCTGCCTTCCTGGTTGTTGGAACCTTGGGGCATCTTGGATCCGGTGATCCGGGGAAGCAGTTAAGGCACTCAGGATCTGATGAGCCGGGATAGCACTTCGGCTGCGGCGTGGTAGCTGGAATCTTCGGGCAACGGGGGTCCGAAGAGCCTGGATAGCAATTGGGCTTAGAAGTAGTAATCGGAGTCCTTGTTGTCGGAGTCCTTGTTGTAGGAGGAGTGTAAGTGGCTGGCTGACATTCAGGGTCATTAGATCCTGGATAGCACCTTGGCTTTGCTGTAGGAATCGTTGTACGCCTAGTTGTGGGTGGCAAATAAGTGGCTGGTTGGCACTCAGGATCTGTTGAACCTGGATAGCATTTTGGCCTTTGAGTAGTTACTCTTGGACACCGACTATCAGTGGATCCTGGATAGCAATTAGGCTTGGAAGTAGTAATCGGAGTCCTTGTTGTCGGAGGAGCGTATGTGGCTGGCTGACATTCAGGGTCACTAGATCCTGGATAGCACCTTGGCTTTGCCGTAGCAATCGTTGTACGTCTAGTTGTGGGAGGCAAATAAGTGGCTGGTTGGCACTCAGGATCAGTAGATCCTGGATAGCATTTTGGCCTTTGAGTCGTTACTCTTGGACACCGACTATCAGTGGATCCTGGATAGCAATTGGGCTTGGAAGTGGTTAGAGGCGTCCTAGTCGTCGGAGGAGCGTAAGTGGCTGGTTGACAGTCAGGATCGTTCGAGCCCGGATAACACCTCGGCTTTGCCGTTGTAATTGTCGTTCGAACCGTAACTGGTGGCAGATAAGTGGCTGGTTGACATTCTGGGTCCGTTGAGCCAGGATAGCACCTTGGTTCTTGTGTTGTTGGGGGCTTTTGCGGGCATCGACTGTCTGTTGATCCTGGATAACAATTCGGCTTCGACGTAGTTATAGGTATCCTAGTTGTAGGAGGAGAGTAAGTCGGCCTAGCAGTTGGAATCGTTGTTCTTGCAGTCACTGGAGGAAGACTGGCTGGTTGACATTCGGGATCTGATGAGCCTGGGTAACATCTTGGCTTAGATGTAGTTATTGGTGTTCTTATTGTTGTTGCCTTTGTAACTGCTGGACACCGTGGATCCGTTGATCCTGGGTAACAATTGGGCTTAGGTGCAACAGTGGGTGGACGATGAGTTGATGGTGGTAAATAAGTTGCAGGCTGGCATCTTGGATCATCCGAACCCTCGTAACATCCTGCCTTCCTGGTAGTTGGCACTTTGGGACACCTGGGGTCTGGCGATCCCGGGAAACAATTCAAACATTCAGGATCTGAAGAGCCCGGATAGCATTTTGGCTGTGGCGTGGTAGGTGGAATCTTCGGGCAACGAGGGTCAGAAGAGCCTGGATAGCAATTGGGCTTGGAAGTAGTAATAGGAGTTCTTGTAGTCGGAGTCCTTGTTGTAGGAGGAGCGTAAGTGGCTGGCTGACATTCAGGATCATTAGATCCTGGATAGCACCTTGGCTTTGCCGTAGCAATCGTTGTACGCCTAGTTGTGGGTGGCAAATAAGTGGCTGGTTGACACTCAGGATCTGTAGATCCTGGATAGCATTTTGGCCTTTGAGTCGTTACTCTTGGACATCTACTATCAGTGGATCCTGGATAGCAATTAGGCTTGGAAGTAGTAATCGGAGTCCTTGTTGTCGGAGGAGCATAAGTGGCTGGCTGACATTCAGGATCATTAGATCCTGGATAGCACCTTGGCCTTGCCGTAGCAATCGTTGTACGCCTAGTTGTGGGTGGCAGATAAGTGGCTGGTTGGCACTCAGGATCTGTAGATCCTGGATAGCATTTTGGCCTTTGCGTCGTTACTCTTGGGCACCTACTATCAGTGGATCCTGGATAGCAATTAGGCTTGGAAGTAGTAATCGGAGTCCTTGTTGTCGGAGGAGCGTATGTGGCTGGCTGACATTCGGGATCGTTTGAGCCTGGGTAGCACCTGGGTTTCGATGTCGTTACAAGTGATTTCGTTGGAATTGTTACTCTCCTAGTTGTCGGTGGGAGATAAGTGGCTGGTTGGCACTCGAGGTCATTAGATCCAGGGTAACATCTTGGCTTAGATGTAGTTATTGGTGTTCTTATTGTTGTTGCCTTTGTAACTGCCGGACACCGTGGATCCGTTGATCCTGGGTAGCAATTGGGCTTAGGCGCAACAGTTGGTGGACGATGAGTTGATGGTGGTAAATATGTTGCAGGCTGGCATCGTGGATCATCCGAACCCTCGTAACATCCTGCCTTCCTGGTAGTTGGCACTTTGGGACACCTGGGGTCTGGCGATCCCGGGAAACAATTCAAACATTCAGGATCTGAAGAGCCCGGATAGCATTTTGGCTGAGGCGTGGTAGGTGGAATCTTCGGGCACCGAGGGTCCGAAGAACCTGGATAACAATTCGGCTTGGAGGTAGTAATCGGAGTCCTTGTTGTCGGAGTCCTTGTAGTGGGAGTCCTTGTTGTCGGAGTCCTTGTTGTAGGAGGAGCGTAAGTGGCTGGCTGACATTCAGGATCACTAGATTCAGGATAGCACCTTGGCTTTGCTGTAGGAATCGTTGTACGCCTAGTTGTGGGTGGCAGATAAGTGGCTGGCTGACACTCAGGATCTGTAGATCCTGGATAGCATTTTGGCCTTTGCGTCGTTACTCTTGGGCACCTACTATCAGTGGATCCTGGATAGCAATTAGGCTTGGAAGTAGTAATCGGAGTCCTTGTTGTCGGAGGAGCGTAAGTGGCTGGTTGACATTCAGGATCATTAGATCCAGGATAGCACCTTGGCTTTGCTGTAGGAATCGTTGTACGCCTAGTTGTGGGTGGCAGATAAGTGGCTGGTTGGCACTCAGGATCAGTAGATCCAGGATAGCATTTTGGCCTTTGAGCCGTTACTCTTGGACACCGACTATCAGTGGATCCTGGATAGCAATTAGGCTTGGAAGTAGTAATCGGAGTCCTAGTTGTCGGAGGAGTGTAAGTGGCTGGCTGACATTCAGGATCACTAGATCCTGGATAGCACCTTGGCTTAGCAGTTGGGATCGTTGTCCTTGCAGTTATTGGAGGAAGATAGGTAGCGGGTTGACACTCGGGATCGGGAGATCCTGGAAGACATCTGGGTCTGGAAGTCGTTACTTTTGGACAGCGATAGTCTGTTGACCCAGGATAACAATTTGGCTTAGAAGTAGTTATAGGCGTTCTAGTCGTCGGTGGTTGACACACAGGATCATTGGATCCTGGATAGCACCTTGGTTTTTCTGTAGGAATTGGTGCTTTCGTTGTTGGACGAGGTTCCTGCGGACATCTAGGGTCTTTCGATCCTGGATAGCATCGGGGCTTTGGTGCAATGGTAGGCGGGCGATGGGTCGATGGTGGTAGGTAAGTAGCAGGCTGGCATTTCGGATCATCCGAACCTTCGTAACATCCTGCCCTCCTAGTTGTTGGAACCTTGGGGCATTTTGGATCAGGCGATCCGGGGAAGCAGTTAAGGCACTCAGGATCTGATGAGCCGGGATAGCACTTCGGCTGTGGCGTAGTAGGTGGAATCTTCGGGCAACGGGGGTCCGAAGAGCCTGGATAGCAATTAGGCTTAGAAGTAGTAATCGGAGTCCTTGTTGTCGGAGGAGTGTATGTGGCTGGTTGACATTCGGGGTCAGAAGATCCTGGATAGCACCTAGGCTTAGCTGTGGGAATCGTTGTCCTCGTAGTCACTGGAGGAAGATAAGTGGCTGGTTGACACTCGGGATCTGATGAGCCTGGATAGCATCTTGGCTTGGATGTAGTAATGGGAACTCTAGTTGCTGGTTGACACTCAAGACTCTTAGATCCAGGATAACACCTTGGTTCTTGTGTTGTTGGAGGCTTTTGCGGGCAGCGCCTATCTGTCGATCCTGGATAACAATTCGGCTTCGATGTTGTAATAGGTGTCCTCGTTGTTGGAGTGGTGTATGTTGGCCTCACAGTTGGAATCGTTGTCCTTGAAGTTACTGGAGGAAGATAGGTAGCGGGTTGACACTGGGGATCTGTAGACCCTGGGTAACATCTTGGTCTGGCAGTCGTTACTCTTGGGCAGCGACTATCAGTAGAGCCTGGATAGCAATTGGGCTTGGAAGTGGTAATCGGAGTCCTTGTTGTCGGAGGAGAATAAGTCGCCGGCTGACATTCGGGATCGCTTGAGCCTGGGTAGCACCTGGGCTTCGATGTAATTACAGGTGACTTCGTTGTAATTGTTACTCTCCTTGTAGTCGGTGGAAGATAAGTGGCTGGCTGGCACTCGATGTCATTGGATCCTGGGTAGCATTTTGGTTTCGATGTGGTAATAGGTATCCTTGTGGCGGGTTGGCAACTGGGATCAGTTGATCCAGGATAGCATCGTGCCTTGGTCGTGCGATCCGGAACTCTTCTCGTGGTGGGCGGAAGATAAGTAGCTGGCTGGCATTCAGGGTCATTGGATCCCGGATAGCATCTTGACTTTGGTGTTGGCAGTTGGGGACAACTGGGATCGGGAGATCCCGGGTAGCAGCGCGACTTCGGGGAGAATGTTGATGCTATGGGAATCCTAATAGTGGTTGGTGGCAGGGTGGGTGCTTGGCAACCTGGATCCCTTGAACCGGGATAGCAGCGGGGCTTTGGCGTTGTATTCTTCAGGTGATTCTGTAGACACAGCGGGTCTGTGGAATCCTCGGGGCACGAGATGCTCCTGGAGTCCCCGCAGGAAGGATGTCTCCGCGGATCTGTGGGGTCCTCGGGGCAGAAGATATTATTGGAATCATCACAGGAGTTATCCCTCTGGCAGGCGCCATTGCATAGCTCGATGTCGCACTTGAGGTAGACCTGGGATCGATCGGGGAACCGGAAGGCCTTCAGAGTGTTGTAGTAGGTAGAGGTGAGACTGGAGGCCCCCTCGTACCTTCTCCACTCCCCAAATATCTTCTTCTTAATCGAGCAGCCTCGCTTGTCCGACAGCTGCAGCCTCTTCGTGGTTCGGGCCTCGAAGTCCATGTCGTCCGAGGCGTAGCACTGCAGGATATTCACATCCCACGACTGCTCCGAGTGCTCCACGTTAATGGTGAACGTGATGTCGGCTCCGAGACTTAGACTGCCCACAATGGGCTTGATATTTGGCGGAGTGCCAATGCCAATTTCCATCCAGCACTTAACAGGACCACTGGGGGTGTCCACGGAAATGACCTCCAGCATGTCCACCACAAATGGCTTGAAGTACACGGTCTTCTCTCGCTCATCGCCTCGGCTGCAAGATATTTTTCGCGCAATATCGAAGCTGTTCTGAATGTCCCTGTCATCCTGGATGATCAAGATATTCTCGACGGAGGCGCACACGGAGCAGGCGGGCTTGCTGCCGCAACCATCATATGGCACAGAGAATACGAAGTTGCGACCAGCTCTGTCGCCCTTCACATAGCTTTTGGACGAAAACGAATGACAATAAGTTTAAAAAAGTGATAACTTATTAATAGGAAAACATACTTGCACTTGGGATCATTAAAGTATCCCTGACTGTAGATGACTCCTTCGAAGTCCTCCGAGAACTCCACCTCGACCAACATGCCATTGCCTTGGTCGCATTTCACATCGATCTTCTCGATGTTTTTGGCCGACAGAGACGTGTCGCGGATTAGTCTGGACGAAGAGTCGTCGCCGTCGAACTCAAGTTCGCTCAAAACGTCGTTGATAGTGTCATCGCCGCTCAGATCAGTGCCCGAAGTAATGGCCTTGAACGTTAATTGGAATAATATTCATAAACCGATTGCGATCTCTAGAGATTCGAAGTGATTGCACTCACCAAGAGCAAGGCCCACACGAATATGTGGCCGATGTTGACCATCTTCTTTGTTATAAGTCTTAAGCTTTATTCTGTAATTGAGTGATTGAAAATGTTGTAAAAGACACCATTATAGGGGTTGTGTTATTAAAGTGCTGATAGAGTTATTAATATAGTATTAAAGTCATCCGTATAATCATAAAACTAATTACTCGTTTCTAATATGCCAGATCTTAGCTAATGACGGAGCATAAAATATTATATGTTGACTTTTACAATGGCTAATATTTAAGTAAAAGCTAAAAAAAAGTAACTAGCAAGGTCTAGAGTAAATTGGCAGGGTTAAAACTATAAATATTATTGCGTTACTTTATGGCTCAGCATTTATCTTTTCTTGATATTTTTATCTTCAGAAATCGTAAGATAAAGCCTAATTAGCTTATACTCTTCAAGTGAAAAATATGAATGCTAGTTTTTACCTGTGCGCTGACAGGTAAGATTATTTTTAAGTAGCGGTTTTTCAATAAGTTAAAATTATTACCATACCATCTTAATAATATCGACTTTAATTTATGGACCATTTCGACTCGTTAATCGAGGTGGCAACCTAATCCCCCGGCCAAACGACCTTCCCCCAGTTCGTCGTGACTCATTAATGGGTTAGGCGGAAAAGGGTTGACCGATAGCATCGTAAAAGCGCGATGAAGAAACTATTTTTGGCGAAAAACGAATCTTGTATGGGCGTTCGCCGAGAGTTTTGTCAACTCAATCTCCATCTCCATCTCCAGAGCACCTGGTGAGGTGAGGTAAGATCTTCTTTATCGCTAATTACGGCCGAGTGCGAGTACGAGTATTTGCACGAGCCGCGCGATGCGATGTGAGGTGATGAGATGAGCCGGACCTCTTTTGCCCGATGGAACGGAGGGTGCTGCACCGACTCCGTGTCGCGGCACTAAAACGGGTTTGGTTTTTTAAATAATACAACTAACCTTTAAAAACAAAAAGAGAAAAATGTGCGCGCCGGATTTCAAAATCCATAAATTCAACACGAAGCGAAGGGAGGCGGCGGCGCAGCAAATAGTGACGAGTGCCTAGTGCCTAGTGCCTAGTGCCTAGTGCCTAGTGCCTAGTGCCTATTTGCTTAGCCGCAGTTGATAATAAAAGGGGCTTCGATTTTTGGGGCCTTTTGTCTGTGGCATTGGCTTCGGCTTCTGTCGGTTGTTTTTACCAAACGAATGTGGCTTTGGATGTGACTATGGATGTGGAAGTGGATGATTAGGTGCTTTTTCATTGTGGCCCCTTTTGTCTAGGTTATTCCAAGCATTAAGCTAACGAGACGTGGAAAAAAGTACCATTTGATTACGGATGATTTGGCATGTGAAGAAGAGTCTTCATCTCCGTTTGTTCTTCCCAAAGACTTGCGTCATTCGTTGGATAATTTCAATGTTGGGATCAATGATGCCTCCCTATTACCCAATTAATTAATGAATAATTACTTTCCCTTATCCAAGGGTTACCCATAGTTCCCTGTACAAGCTTAAGACCTCGTCGCGCTTGTAAATAAAATTAGCAAGATGTCCAGCGGATTATGATGATGAAACACCAGCGACCTAACCACCTTCATTCATACATCCGATTCATATTCAACGCGATTAATATGGTATTTCTTTTGGTGCCTGCTTCTCCTCGCCTCGCTTAACCCAATTTTTTTATTAGCTCCCAACCTCTGATATATCTCGGTTTGCACGTTGCGCATAATTATATATCCAATTTGATAAAAATTGGTTCACTATGTCAAAAAATTGGCCATTTATTTGTGGGCCACTCTCAAGTGTGCCTTTTGCCATGATATTGTTATTTCCCCAAGTCGGGTCATTTATTTAATTTGCTGAGCAAACAAACACGTTAATGTCTTATTCAGATTTGGGTTTAAAGATTCATAATTCTGGGGACTTCACATATATAATTATAATTGGTCAATTATAATTTTCAAAGGCCATTATTGAACGTCGATTTGGGTGTCGAAATGGAGAGATAGAAGGAACGAGATCTCCCGGACAGTGTGTGCAAGCAATCAAATTCAATTGTGTTGGCCAACATCGGCTTCGCCTCTCCGGGCATTGGACATTGATGGCTTCACCCTGAACTTTTGACATTTCGGCGGCTCGCATAGGCGTAGATCTTCGTATTAATCACGGCGAACAGGTGATTAGTCCGCGGGCCACACTCCTCAATCGCATCGGAGTATAATATCTAATATCAATATAGTATGCATGGGCACGTAGTATGTATATTAAGTGGCAGCTTGTAGTATGTCCAAATGCGATTGATTTCTCCGAGCCATAAGCTATTGGTTCTCACAATTGTGCCTTAGCTGATTGACAAATCGGTGAAATGCATTGTTGGCTATTTTTTATGGTCAGATCTCGGATTCATTTAATGGCCAATTTTGGGATGAGTGCGGATTTGGTAGCCCGCCGTTGATCATCACTCGTTTTAAGGCCATTAACAAGCGATTTGATTTGAATTTTTAGTTTAAGTTTGAGTCGTGTGCTTAGCATAAATTAGACGTGTTATTATTTAGCAAAAACAATATTTTAGTGCTCGAGGATGACCCACAGGTGGGCCGTAAAAGTCACATATGCTCGATTCGCACTGGGTACTTAAATAAATAAAATACAGTTAGCAATATTGACAAATAAACAACGAAATGCAAATGGCATTTGCACACCGGATCTGCGAAACTTGTTTCGCGTTTTAAATAATTACAAACAAGCGCAGAAAAAACGGGCAAACGAATTTACAAAAAGAATGCCATTTATTAATCCCGAAATGCTTAAATCAATTGATCTTCTCCGAACCTCATTTGCACGGAATGGGTATATAAAAAATGTACGCAGTTAGAATCCGTGAGATTTTATAAACCATATTACTTTCAGGTTTAACCCGAAGGCGAGCGGTTTTATTTTAGTAATATGATTCTGTCATAAATTCTTATTTTCTTCTTTTTTAGCGAGGATATAATTACTTGCATCACAGGCATTAAAAATCGGCGATAATAAGTTCACAAGCAAGGTCAGCGTGTTGGCGGGTTTCATACTTCTTTCCCTTATGGCATTATTACTTTTCGTTAATTTATTATATATTAAAATGTTTGTTGATCTGGCAAAACTGGTTTTAATATAAATCTGGCATAAATTGCAGTGAAATTAAACGCAAATCAATTGAAGTCAAAGGATATTCTTAAATCGATTTCTAGCCTTTAATCTGATTTAATATATAAGAATTATTTAATAGAAACCAGGATTATTATATATATCCATGGCAAAACAAGAAGTATTAAAGAATCAAATTGGAAATCGATCATAACTAAGCCTAAAATATTGGAATTCTTTGAATCAATATTGAATTGACCCTTTTTTCGCCAAATTCAAGTTTAAAAATCTCATAACTAAGCCAAAATTGGATTAATATCAACTCGGTAAGCTTTTCTGTGCTAGTTTTTATAAGGTTAACAAATCTGCATACTAAGTTTTTAAATTTAAAAAAATTAATTTTTTGCCAAATTTTGACAATTTTAATGATGTAACCCCTTATCTTTTTTTGAAATTTTGAAAAATTTTTGAAAATTTATTTTTTGACCGGACATGGCTAGATCGACTCTGCTGATGATGCTGATCAAGAATATATATGATTTATAGGGTCGGAAATGCCTCCTTCACACAGTTACAAGCTTCTGACTACAATTAGAATACCTTTTTATACCCTTAAAATGCTACTGTTTTTAATATTTTATGACTATTAATGTGTTCCTTTAGGTAATTAATATGCATCAAATTAGGGTAATTTTTATCCAATTCAAGAAAAACAGAGATGCATTTGTTAAAATATATTTCGTTTAAAGGAAATTAATTCCTATCTATTAAAAAAAATCTTTAACAGTTCATTTCTGATGACCGGAAAACCTATCAAAATATATTAATTTTTTGTCATGTCTGCAGTTTATATTTTAAATTTGTTAGGTATTACAATTACTTATTTATTTGTATTTAAGATTTACGAGGCGCCGCACAATTTTGGCCAATTTAATTTGTCAATTGAGCCGGCTAAAGATACTGAAATGGCCATTGTGTGTAGGTTGAAAGGGAAATCAGTTGTATAACTTCATTAATGTATTTCTTTTTAAAATCATTACGAACATAGTAGACTTGACAAATTTACCAAACTTGGCAGCATCGGCTTTAAGGGAACCAACCGTAAAATTCAAAGCTTATTGATTTTATCACGTTTTTCATTTTGTCAGAAACCGGAATAAATTGCCAAATAGGATTTCAGTTTATTTGTGTGATTGATTCTGCAATGAGGTTTATGGCTTGCATTTAATTTTATTTCGTCTCTCGGACGATCTTCATTGCAAGCCAGTTCTTGTCTTGACACTGAGTTCACATTTAACTTTGGTTTCGTTTATTAACTTGGCCAACAGTTGGCGGCAATTAGCGGCTCTCCGAGGCGGTCGCATAAATTCACTTGAACGTTCGATCTTGGTGGGGGCACACACAGGTCTATCACTAGGTCTATCACTAGGTGAGGACTTACTGCACTTGCTCGGGACTCGTGCTTGGGGAAAATAAGTCGCTGGGATGCAGCTGGCGATGTGGACGTTGCCGCACTAAGCGCCGAGGAGACTCGTCTTCGCTTATATACACACACGGCCGTATGGCCGTATGATTTAACAAAAATCGCCTCGGATATTGCCTCAAAAATCCAAAGACGCGGCAAGTTAAATAGCAGCAACAAAAACAGCAAGAAAAACACCAATGCTAGTAGCTTTTATATATTGTTTGTTGTTTATTTTATACACGCACACTCTACCAACTTGGAGCGGGGTTATTCCGATTTATTGGTGAGTTGGGTTAATTTATTCCGCGGCCCAAAACGAGTACTGTGACAGCAGCCGATATAAACCCCTAAGAATGGAATATAGATTAAGATTTATCTAAGCATTGCAATGAAAATGAAAAAAATAATACGCCAAATAGTACCAGCTCTGGACTGGAGTTTAAAAATGTTAGGGGTTAGGTGATTAAAATCTTCATTTGTTTCAATTTAATCGAAGAAAACTAGTTTCAGGATCTGGGATCACGTATATAGAAAGCTAATGAGCTTATAGATTCGTAAAGAGAAAATATGATGACGGTAGAATCTGAAAACTTTTAAATATTAAATATAAAGTATTAAATTATTAGTCTCAGAAAGTGTCCTTAGACTGACCAAAATCCTTTGAACTAAAACTTTACTTTTAT
Source organism: Drosophila bunnanda (assembly GCA_035046265.1). Taxonomy (NCBI): domain Eukaryota; kingdom Metazoa; phylum Arthropoda; class Insecta; order Diptera; family Drosophilidae; genus Drosophila; species Drosophila bunnanda. Next base: position 17,061,369 of record JAWNOB010000075.1, read on the forward strand.
TGCTTACCATTGTTTCCTACTCCCTAAACTTATATATAATTATTATTTGTAGAATAAATATTAAATATTAATTTTATTAAATATTATTAAAATTAATTTTGATAATACAGTAATTAATAAGTAAAATAAAATGTACTCTAAATATTCCAACAGCATCATCAGACCCATTTACCTTTAAACGGGTCTTGTTTCTTTAATTAAAAACGAACGAAACTGAAAATGTAAAACTCAGATAGAGTATTTAGCAGTCCGTAGCCTGGAGCCATACATTTTTTCCATTCATATGGAGTTTCGTGGGCAGAGCGGACGCGTGAGCATCATCCACACGCCGTCTTGGCCGCCGTCTTGGCCGCCGTCTTAGCCGCTGACTTGACCCAAGCGCGCGACTGGCACATTTCGGAGACGAGATGGAAACCGAGCTGAAAAACTGCACCTTCGCCCAGTGTGCTTTTAGGGCCAAAGAGTCAAAATCCGTCATTGTAACTACATCTGGTCGTGGTGGAGTCGGCTCAGGAGTGGGATATGTGGATGCGGAGATGGCGATGGCGATGGCGATGTTGTCATGCATTGCGGACAGGTTGACGACGCTGCCGATGCGCCTGGTCATCCCTAACAGGTATTAACATAGTATTCAGACTTTTGGCAGCCCAGCGTCCGCTTCGTGATGCCGATAGATTTAGCCAAATGGCAACGGTCATGGCGAGATGGTAACTTGGCTATCGGAGCTGTCGTCATGGGAACGGGAACGGGGCGGGCAGAAGAATACGGATGGGATGGTTGGATGGATGGATGAAGCGTAGGGTACTGGTACTGTAGGTTTTCGTACTGCTACACAGGAAGAAAATATTACATTCCATTGATGAGGTATAGCTTATAAATTGTATTTCATAAAGGAAATAAGGAATACGATTTTAATTATTTATTTCTTTACTGCACCAAAAATAAAAATATATTTAAATAAAATATTCTTCGAAAACGAAAACTTATTCTAAATTATCCGGGTAACCATTAAAGTGTTTTTATGTTTAATTTTAGGTGCATTAACATATGAAGAAATACCAAATTAAGAAATGGTTTTTATTATATTTTCTCTCTGTGTACTGGTAATTCCCTTCGCAAGCCGCAAGGCATGCACGATCGGACCGATACCGTGATAGCAGAGGTGACAAAGCCGCTTCTGCCTTTGACAAACATCACGTAACCTAGACTGCGATTTGATTGTACCCGGTACTCTCCGGGTATTACTATTGTGCCATGAATATTGTATTTAAATTAAAGAAAGCAGAAAGAAATGGAAGAGGATTTTTCTAAAAATGATCAACATCAGCTATGTATTTGGTTTCAGGTATTTCCCTTATTTGTAAACTTAGTGATTTCTATATTCCTGACTAGATGTCCATATATTTATTTCAATTGCAATTAGGGTATTGCCCTGCCTGAACAAAGAAAAGATATGTTTACACCCTTGCACGGTAATTTAATTAAATTAATTTCAGAAGCTTGTAACTGTGCAAAGGAGTCATTTCCGACCCTATAAATCACATATATTCTTGATCAGCACCAACAGGCGAGTCGATTAAGCTATGTCCGACAAAAATTTAATTTTTTCAACATTTTTAGAATTTTCAAAAAAAGGAAAGGGGTTACATCATTAAAATTTTCAAAAATTGGCTATAATTTTAATTTTTCACATTTTAAACTGAGTATGCAGATTTATTAACCTAGCAAAAACAAACACAGGAAAGCTTCCCGAATTAAATTTAATGCATTTTTGGCTTAGTTATGAAATTTTTAAAATTTGATTTGACGAAGAAAATGTACTAAAAATATACACAAATATTGACTGAAAAAATGGTATTTTAATTTCAGTCAGAAGCTTGAAACTCCGTGAAGGAGTCATTTCCGACCCTATAAATCATATATATTCTTGATCAGCATCGACAGGCGAGTCGATTAAGCGATGTCCGACCAAAATTTATTTTTTTTTTCAAATTTTTTAGAATTTTCAAAAAAAGGAAAGGGGTTACATCATTAAAATTTTCAAAAATTGGCTAAAATGTTAATTTTTCACATTTTAAACTGAGTATGCAGATTTATTAACCTAGCAAAAACAAACACAGGAAAGCTTCCCGAATTAAATTTAATGCATTTTTGGCTTAGTTATGAAATTTTTAAAATTTGATTTGACGAAGAAAATGTACTAAAAATATACACAAATATTGACTGAAAAAATGGTATTTTAATTTCAGTCAGAAGCTTGAAACTCCGTGAAGGAGTCATTTCCGACCCTATAAATCATATATATTCTTGATCAGCATCGACAGGCGAGTCGATTAAGCGATGTCCGACCAAAATTTATTTTTTTCAAAATTTTTAGAATTTTCAAAAAAAGGAAAGGGGTTACATCATTAAAATTTTCAAAAATTGGCTAAAATTTTAATTTTTCACATTTTAAACTGATTATGCAGATTTATTAACCTAGCAAAAAAAAAACACAGGAAAGCTTCCCGAATTAAATTTAATGCATTTTTGGCTTAGTTATGAAATTTTTAAAATTTGATTTGACGAAGAAAATGTACTAAAAATATACACAAATATTGACTGAAAAAATGGTATTTTAATTTCAGTCAGAAGCTTGAAACTCCGTGAAGGAGTCATTTCCGACCCTATAAATCATATATATTCTTGATCAGCATCGACAGGCGAGTCGATTAAGCGATGTCCGACCAAAATTTATTTTTTTCAAAATTTTTAGAATTTTCAAAAAAAGGAAAGGGGTTACATCATTAAAATTTTCAAAAATTGGCTAAAATTTTAATTTTTCACATTTTAAACTGATTATGCAGATTTATTAACCTAGCAAAAAAAAAAACACAGGAAAGCTTCCCGAATTAAATTTAATGCATTTTTGGCTTAGTTATGAAATTTTTAAAATTTGATTTGACGAAGAAAATGTACTAAAAATATACACAAATATTGACTGAAAAAATGGTATTTTAATTTCAGTCAGAAGCTTGAAACTCCGTGAAGGAGTCATTTCCGACCCTATAAATCATATATATTCTTGATCAGCATCGACAGGCGAGTCGATTAAGCGATGTCCGACCAAAATTTATTTTTTTCAAAATTTTTAGAATTTTCAAAAAAAGGAAAGGGGTTACATCATTAAAATTTTCAAAAATTGGCTAAAATTTTAATTTTTCACATTTTAAACTGAGTATGCAGATTTATTAACCTAGCAAAAACAAACACAGGAAAGCTTCCCGAATTAAATTTAATGCATTTTTGGCTTAGTTATGAAATTTTTAAAATTTGATTTGACGAAGAAAATGTACTAAAAATATACACAAATATTGACTGAAAAAATGGTATTTTAATTTCAGTCAGAAGCTTGAAACTCCGTGAAGGAGTCATTTCCGACCCTATAAATCATATATATTCTTGATCAGCATCGACAGGCGAGTCGATTAAGCGATGTCCGACCAAAATTTAATTTTTTCAAAATTTTTAGAATTTTCAAAAAAAGGAAAGGGGTTACATCATTAAAATTTTCAAAAATTGGCTAAAATTTTAATTTTTCACATTTTTAACTGAGTATGCAGATTTATTAACCTAGCAAAAACAAACACAGGAAAGCTTCCCGAATTAAATTTAATGCATTTTTGGCTTAGTTATGAAATTTTTAAAATTTGATTTGACGAAGAAAATGTACTAAAAATATACACAAATATTGACTGAAAAAATGGTATTTTAATTTCAGTCAGAAGCTTGAAACTCAGTGAAGGAGTCATTTCCGACCCTATAAATTATAAATATTCTTGATCAGCATCGACAGGCGAGTCGATTAAGCGATGTCCGACCAAAATTTAATTTTTTCAAAATTTTTCGAATTTTCAAAAAAAGGAAAGGGGTTACATCATTAAAATTTTCAAAAATTGGCTAAAATTTTAATTTTTCACATTTTAAACTGAGTATGCAGATTTATTAACCTAGCAAAAACAAACACAGGAAAGCTTCTCGAATTAAATTTAATGCATTTTTGGCTTAGTTATGAAATTTTTAAAATTTGATTTGACGAAGAAAATGTACTAAAAATATACACAAATATTGACTGAAAAAATGGTATTTTAATTTCAGTCAGAAGCTTGAAACTCCGTGAAGGAGTCATTTCCGACCCTATAAATCATATATATTCTTGATCAGCATTGACAGGCGAGTCGATTAAGCGATGTCCGACCAAAATTTAATTTTTTCAAAATTTTTAGAATTTTCAAAAAAAGGAAAGGGGTTACATCATTAAAATTTTCAAAAATTGGCTAAAATTTTAATTTTTCACATTTTAAACTGAGTATGCAGATTTATTAACCTAGCAAAAACAAACACAGGAAAGCTTCCCGAATTAAATTTAATGCATTTTTGGCTTAGTTATGAAATTTTTAAAATTTGATTTGACGAAGAAAATGTACTAAAAATATACACAAATATTGACTGAAAAAATGGTATTTTAATTTCAGTCAGAAGCTTGAAACTCCGTGAAGGAGTCATTTCCGACCCTATAAATCATATATATTCTTGATCAGCATCAACAGGCGAGTCGATTAAGCGATGTCCGACCAAAATTTAATTTATTCAAAATTTTTAGAATTTTCAAAAAAAGGAAAGGGGTTACATCATTAAAATTTTCAAAAATTTTCTAAAATTTTAATTTTTCACATTTTAAACTGAGTATGCAGATTTATTAACCTAGCAAAAACAAACACAGGAAAGCTTCCCGAATTAAATTTAATGCATTTTTGGCTTAGTTATGAAATTTTTAAAATTTGATTTGACGAAGAAAATGTACTAAAAATATACACAAATATTGACTGAAAAAATGGTATTTTAATTTCAGTCAGAAGCTTGAAACTCCGTGAAGGAGTCATTTCCGACCCTATAAATCATATATATTCTTGATCAGCATCGACAGGCGAGTCGATTAAGCGATGTCCGACCAAAATTTATTTTTTTTTTCAAATTTTTTAGAATTTTCAAAAAAAGGAAAGGGGTTACATCATTAAAATTTTCAAAAATTGGCTAAAATGTTAATTTTTCACATTTTAAACTGAGTATGCAGATTTATTAACCTAGCAAAAACAAACACAGGAAAGCTTCCCGAATTAAATTTAATGCATTTTTGGCTTAGTTATGAAATTTTTAAAATTTGATTTGACGAAGAAAATGTACTAAAAATATACACAAATATTGACTGAAAAAATGGTATTTTAATTTCAGTCAGAAGCTTGAAACTCAGTGACGGAGTCATTTCCGACCCTATAAATTATATATATTCTTGATCAGCATCGACAGGCGAGTCGATTAAGCGATGTCCGACCAAAATTTAATTTTTTCAAAATTTTTAGAATTTTCAAAAAAAGGAAAGGGGTTACATCATTAAAATTTTCAAAAATTGGCTAAAATTTTAATTTTTCACATTTTAAACTGAGTATGCAGATTTATTAACCTAGCAAAAACAAACACAGGAAAGCTTCCCGAATTAAATTTAATGCATTTTTGGCTTAGTTATGAAATTTTTAAAATTTGATTTGACGAAGAAAATGTACTAAAAATATACACAAATATTGACTGAAAAAATGGTATTTTAATTTCAGTCAGAAGCTTGAAACTCCGTGAAGGAGTCATTTCCGACCCTATAAATCATATATATTCTTGATCAGCATCAACAGGCGAGTCGATTAAGCGATGTCCGACCAAAATTTAATTTTTTCAAATTGTTTAGAATTTTCAAAAAATGGAAAGGGGTTACATCATTAAAATTTTCAAAAATTGGCTAAAATTTTAATTTTTCACATTTTAAACTGAGTATGCAGATTTATTAACCTAGCAAAAACAAACACAGGAAAGCTTCCCGAATTAAATTTAATGCATTTTTGGCTTAGTTATGAAATTTTTAAAATTTGATTTGACGAAGAAAATGTACTAAAAATATACACAAATATTGACTGAAAAAATGGTATTTTAATTTCAGTCAGAAGCTTGAAACTCAGTGAAGGAGTCATTTCCGACCCTATAAATTATATATATTCTTGATCAGCATCGACAGGCGAGTCGATTAAGCGATGTCCGACCAAAATTTAATTTTTTCAAAATTTTTAGAATTTTCAAAAAAAGGAAAGGGGTTACATCATTAAAATTTTCAAAAATTGGCTAAAATTTTAATTTTTCACATTTTAAACTGAGTATGCAGATTTATTAACCTAGCAAAAACAAACACAGGAAAGCTTCCCGAATTAAATTTAATGCATTTTTGGCTTAGTTATGAAATTTTTAAAATTTGATTTGACGAAGAAAATGTACTAAAAATATACACAAATATTGACTGAAAAAATGGTATTTTAATTTCAGTCAGAAGCTTGAAACTCCGTGAAGGAGTCATTTCCGACCCTATAAATCATATATATTCTTGATCAGCATCGACAGGCGAGTCGATTAAGCGATGTCCGACCAAAATTTAATTTTTTCAACATTTTTAGAATTTTCAAAAAATGGAAAAATTAAAATCATTAAAATTTTCAAAAATTGGCTAAAATTTTAATTTTTCACATTTTAAACTGAGTATGCAGATTTATTAACCTAGCAAAAACAAACACAGGAAAGCTTCCCGAATTAAATTTAATGCATTTTTGGCTTAGTTATGAAATTTTTAAAATTTGATTTGACGAAGAAAATGTACTAAAAATATACACAAATATTGACTGAAAAAATGGTATTTTAATTTCAGTCAGAAGCTTGAAACTCCGTGAAGGAGTCATTTCCGACCCTATAAATCATATATATTCTTGATCAGCATTGACAGGCGAGTCGATTAAGCGATGTCCGACCAAAATTTAATTTTTTCAAAATTTTTAGAATTTTCAAAAAAAGGAAAGGGGTTACATCATTAAAATTTTCAAAAATTGGCTAAAATTTTAATTTTTCACATTTTAAACTGAGTATGCAGATTTATTAACCTAGCAAAAACAAACACAGGAAAGCTTCCCGAATTAAATTTAATGCATTTTTGGCTTAGTTATGAAATTTTTAAAATTTGATTTGACGAAGAAAATGTACTAAAAATATACACAAATATTGACTGAAAAAATGGTATTTTAATTTCAGTCAGAAGCTTGAAACTCCGTGAAGGAGTCATTTCCGACCCTATAAATCATATATATTCTTGATCAGCATCAACAGGCGAGTCGATTAAGCGATGTCCGACCAAAATTTAATTCTTTCAAAAGTTTTAGAACTTTCAAAAAAAGGAAAGGGGTTACATCATTAAAATTTTCAAAAATTGGACAAAATTTTAATTTTTTACATTTTAATTTGAGTATGCAGATTTATTAACCTAGCAAAAAAAAAAACACAGGAAAGCTTCCCGAATTAAATTTAATGCATTTTTGGCTTAGTTATGAAATTTTTAAAATTTGATTTCACGAAGAAAATGTACTAAAAATATACACAAATATTGACTGAAAAAATGGTATTTTAATTTCAGTCAGAAGCTTGAAACTCCGTGAAGGAGTCATTTCCGACCCTATAAATCATATATATTCTTGATCAGCATCGACAGGCGAGTCGATTAAGCGATGTCCGACCAAAATTTAATTTTTTCAACATTTTTAGAATTTTCAAAAAATGGAAAAATTAAAATCATTAAAATTTTCAAAAATTGGCTAAAATTTTAATTTTTTACATTTTAATTTGAGTATGCAGATTTATTAACCTAGCAAAAACAAACACAGGAAAGCTTCCCGAATTAAATTTAATGCATTTTTGGCTTAGTTATGAAATTTTTAAAATTTGATTTGACGAAGAAAATGTACTAAAAATATACACAAATATTGACTGAAAAAATGGTATTTTAATTTCAGTCAGAAGCTTGAAACTCCGTGAAGGAGTCATTTCCGACCCTATAAATCACATATATTCTTGATCAGCACCAACAGGCGAGTCGATTAAGCGATGTCCGACCAAAATTTAATTTATTCAAAATTTTTAGAATTTTCAAAAAAAGGAAAGGGGTTACATCATTAAAATTTTCAAAAATTTGCTAAAATTTTAATTTTTCACATTTTAAACTGAATATGCAGATTTATTAACCTAGCAAAAACAAACACAGGAAAGCTTCCCGAATTAAATTTAATGCATTTTTGGCTTAGTTATGAAATTTTTAAAATTTGATTTGACGAAGAAAATGTACTAAAAATATACACAAATATTGACTGAAAAAATGGTATTTTAATTTCAGTCAGAAGCTTGAAACTCCGTGAAGGAGTCATTTCCGACCCTATAAATCATATATATTCTTGATCAGCATCAACAGGCGAGTCGATTAAGCGATGTCCGACCAAAATTTAATTTTTTCAAAATGTTTAGAATTTTCAAAAAATGGAAAGGGGTTACATCATTAAAATTTTCAAAAATTGGCTAAAATTTTAATTTTTCACATTTTAAACTGAGTATGCAGATTTATTAACCTAGCAAAAACAAACACAGGAAAGCTTCCCGAATTAAATTTAATGCATTTTTGGCTTAGTTATGAAATTTTTAAAATTTGATTTGACGAAGAAAATGTACTAAAAATATACACAAATATTGACTGAAAAAATGGTATTTTAATTTCAGTCAGAAGCTTGAAACTCCGTGAAGGAGTCATTTCCGACCCTATAAATCATATATATTCTTGATCAGCATCGACAGGCGAGTCGATTAAGCGATGTCCGACCAAAATTTAATTTTTTCAAAATTTTTAGAATTTTCAAAAAAAGGAAAGGGGTTACATCATTAAAATTTTCAAAAATTGGCTAAAATTTTAATTTTTCACATTTTAAACTGAGTATGCAGATTTATTAACCTAGCAAAAACAAACACAGGAAAGCTTCCCGAATTAAATTTAATGCATTTTTGGCTTAGTTATGAAATTTTTAAAATTTGATTTGACGAAGAAAATGTACTAAAAATATACACAAATATTGACTGAAAAAATGGTATTTTAATTTCAGTCAGAAGCTTGAAACTCCGTGAAGGAGTCATTTCCGACCCTATAAATCATATATATTCTTGATCAGCATCGACAGGCGAGTCGATTAAGCGATGTCCGACCAAAATTTAATTTTTTCAAAATTTTTAGAATTTTCAAAAAAAGGAAAGGGGTTACATCATTAAAATTTTCAAAAATTGGCTAAAATTTTAATTTTTCACATTTTAAACTGAGTATGCAGATTTATTAACCTAGCAAAAACAAACACAGGAAAGCTTCCCGAATTAAATTTAATGCATTTTTGGCTTAGTTATGAAATTTTTAAAATTTGATTTGACGAAGAAAATGTACTAAAAATATACACAAATATTGACTGAAAAAATGGTATTTTAATTTCAGTCAGAAGCTTGAAACTCCGTGAAGGAGTCATTTCCGACCCTATAAATCATATATATTCTTGATCAGCATCGACAGGCGAGTCGATTAAGCGATGTCCGACCAAAATTTAATTTTTTCAACATTTTTAGAATTTTCAAAAAATGGAAAAATTAAAATCATTAAAATTTTCAAAAATTGGCTAAAATTTTAATTTTTCACATTTTAAACTGAGTATGCAGATTTATTAACCTAGCAAAAACAAACACAGGAAAGCTTCCCGAATTAAATTTAATGCATTTTTGGCTTAGTTATGAAATTTTTAAAATTTGATTTGACGAAGAAAATGTACTAAAAATATACACAAATATTGACTGAAAAAATGGTATTTTAATTTCAGTCAGAAGCTTGAAACTCCGTGAAGGAGTCATTTCCGACCCTATAAATCATATATATTCTTGATCAGCATCAACAGGCGAGTCGATTAAGCGATGTCCGACCAAAATTTAATTTATTCAAAATTTTTAGAATTTTCAAAAAAAGGAAAGGGGTTACATCATTAAAATTTTCAAAAATTTGCTAAAATTTTAATTTTTCACATTTTAAACTGAATATGCAGATTTATTAACCTAGCAAAAACAAACACAGGAAAGCTTCCCGAATTAAATTTAATGCATTTTTGGCTTAGTTATGAAATTTTTAAAATTTGATTTGACGAAGAAAATGTACTAAAAATATACACAAATATTGACTGAAAAAATGGTATTTTAATTTCAGTCAGAAGCTTGAAACTCCGTGAAGGAGTCATTTCCGACCCTATAAATCATATATATTCTTGATCAGCATCAACAGGCGAGTCGATTAAGCGATGTCCGACCAAAATTTAATTTTTTCAAAATGTTTAGAATTTTCAAAAAATGGAAAGGGGTTACATCATTAAAATTTTCAAAAATTGGCTAAAATTTTAATTTTTCACATTTTAAACTGAGTATGCAGATTTATTAACCTAGCAAAAACAAACACAGGAAAGCTTCCCGAATTAAATTTAATGCATTTTTGGCTTAGTTATGAAATTTTTAAAATTTGATTTGACGAAGAAAATGTACTAAAAATATACACAAATATTGACTGAAAAAATGGTATTTTAATTTCAGTCAGAAGCTTGAAACTCAGTGAAGGAGTCATTTCCGACCCTATAAATTATATATATTCTTGATCAGCATCGACAGGCGAGTCGATTAAGCGATGTCCGACCAAAATTTAATTTTTTCAAAATCTTTAGAATTTTCAAAAAAAGGAAAGGGGTTACATCATTAAAATTTTCAAAAATTGGCTAAAATTTTAATTTTTCACATTTTTAACTGAGTATGCAGATTTATTAACCTAGCAAAAACAAACACAGGAAAGCTTCCCGAATTAAATTTAATGCATTTTTGGCTTAGTTATGAAATTTTTAAAATTTGATTTGACGAAGAAAATGTACTAAAAATATACACAAATATTGACTGAAAAAATGGTATTTTAATTTCAGTCAGAAGCTTGAAACTCCGTGAAGGAGTCATTTCCGACCCTATAAATCATATATATTCTTGATCAGCATCGACAGGCGAGTCGATTAAGCGATGTCCGACCAAAATTTAAATTTTTCAACATTTTTAGAATTTTCAAAAAATGGAAAAATTAAAATCATTAAAATTTTCAAAAATTGGCTAAAATTTTAATTTTTCACATTTTAAACTGAGTATGCAGATTTATTAACCTAGCAAAAACAAACACAGGAAAGCTTCCCGAATTAAATTTAATGCATTTTTGGCTTAGTTATGAAATTTTTAAAATTTGATTTGACGAAGAAAATGTACTAAAAATATACACAAATATTGACTGAAAAAATGGTATTTTAATTTCAGTCAGAAGCTTGAAACTCCGTGAAGGAGTCATTTCCGACCCTATAAATCATATATATTCTTGATCAGCATTGACAGGCGAGTCGATTAAGCGATGTCCGACCAAAATTTAATTTTTTCAAAATTTTTAGAATTTTCAAAAAAAGGAAAGGGGTTACATCATTAAAATTTTCAAAAATTGGCTAAAATTTTAATTTTTCACATTTTAAACTGAGTATGCAGATTTATTAACCTAGCAGAAACAAACACAGGAAAGCTTCCCGAATTAAATTTAATGCATTTTTGGCTTAGTTATGAAATTTTTAAAATTTGATTTGACGAAGAAAATGTACTAAAAATATACACAAATATTGACTGAAAAAATGGTATTTTAATTTCAGTCAGAAGCTTGAAACTCCGTGAAGGAGTCATTTCCGACCCTATAAATCATATATATTCTTGATCAGCATTGACAGGCGAGTCGATTAAGCGATGTCCGACCAAAATTTAATTTTTTCAAAATTTTTAGAATTTTCAAAAAAAGGAAAGGGGTTACATCATTAAAATTTTCAAAAATTGGCTAAAATTTTAATTTTTCACATTTTAAACTGAGTATGCAGATTTATTAACCTAGCAAAAACAAACACAGGAAAGCTTCCCGAATTAAATTTAATGCATTTTTGGCCTAGTTATGAAATTTTTAAAATTTGATTTGACGAAGATTATGTACTAAAAATATACACAAATATTGACTGAAAAAATGGTATTTTAATTTCAGTCAGAAGCTTGAAACTCCGTGAAGGAGTCATTTCCGACCCTATAAATCATATATATTCTTGATCAGCATCAACAGGCGAGTCGATTAAGCGATGTCCGACCAAAATTTAATTTATTCAAAATTTTTAGAATTTTCAAAAAAAGGAAAGGGGTTACATCATTAAAATTTTCAAAAATTTGCTAAAATTTTAATTTTTCACATTTTAAACTGAATATGCAGATTTATTAACCTAGCAAAAACAAACACAGGAAAGCTTCCCGAATTAAATTTAATGCATTTTTGGCTTAGTTATGAAATTTTTAAAATTTGATTTGACGAAGAAAATGTACTAAAAATATACACAAATATTGACTGAAAAAATGGTATTTTAATTTCAGTCAGAAGCTTGAAACTCAGTGACGGAGTCATTTCCGACCCTATAAATTATATATATTCTTGATCAGCATCGACAGGCGAGTCGATTAAGCGATGTCCGACCAAAATTTAATTTTTTCAAAATTTTTAGAATTTTCAAAAAAAGGAAAGGGGTTACATCATTAAAATTTTCAAAAATTGGCTAAAATTTTAATTTTTCACATTTTAAACTGAGTACGCAGATTTATTAACCTAGCAAAAACAAACACAGGAAAGCTTCCCGAATTAAATTTAATGCATTTTTGGCTTAGTTATGAAATTTTTAAAATTTGATTTGACGAAGAAAATGTACTAAAAATATACACAAATATTGACTGAAAAAATGGTATTTTAATTTCAGTCAGAAGCTTGAAACTCCGTGAAGGAGTCATTTCCGACCCTATAAATCATATATATTCTTGATCAGCATCAACAGGCGAGTCGATTAAGCGATGTCCGACCAAAATTTAATTTTTTCAAAATGTTTAGAATTTTCAAAAAATGGAAAGGGGTTACATCATTAAAATTTTCAAAAATTGGCTAAAATTTTAATTTTTCACATTTTAAACTGAGTACGCAGATTTATTAACCTAGCAAAAACAAACACAGGAAAGCTTCCCGAATTAAATTTAATGCATTTTTGGCTTAGTTATGAAATTTTTAAAATTTGATTTGACGAAGAAAATGTACTAAAAATATACACAAATATTGACTGAAAAAATGGTATTTTAATTTCAGTCAGAAGCTTGAAACTCCGTGAAGGAGTCATTTCCGACCCTATAAATCATATATATTCTTGATCAGCATCAACAGGCGAGTCGATTAAGCGATGTCCGACCAAAATTTAATTTTTTCAAAATGTTTAGAATTTTCAAAAAATGGAAAGGGGTTACATCATTAAAATTTTCAAAAATTGGCTAAAATTTTAATTTTTCACATTTTAAACTGAGTATGCAGATTTATTAACCTAGCAAAAACAAACACAGGAAAGCTTCCCGAATTAAATTTAATGCATTTTTGGCTTAGTTATGAAATTTTTAAAATTTGATTTGACGAAGAAAATGTACTAAAAATATACACAAATATTGATAAAAAATGGAATTTAATTTCAGTCAGAAGCTTGAAACTCCGTGAAGGAGTCATTTCCGACCCTATAAATCTTGATCAGCATCAACAAGCGAGATTTTTAAAGTTTGATTTGGTAGAAAAATTGTCATAGAAAAATATTAATAATATCGATTTAAAGAAAAATCTTTAATATTAAATACATTTTAAACTTTAACAGAGGCTGAGTAATGGGAAACCTCGAATCGACTGCAGCATCATCATTATTAAATTTAAACTCTAGCAGATATTTCTCTTAAAACATTGCATTAAATTTCAATTGATTAGGCTTGTACAAAGCATACTGAACATTTTCATAAACATACGGACTTATGGCCAAAAACAGACTATAAAACATTTACCTCTGGGCTCATCAAGGGTGTGACACAATATCTATTGCGGAGATCATCTCGGATTTGCGAATCGGCATTGGCAGCGTAGACATCATGCATAGTTTGTAATAAAATTAAGCAAAAGTTAAGATCACCAGTTCTTTAACAAGCTTTAAGAGTTCGGACACACCTTTGAGGTGAACAGTATTAATAAAGAAGCAAATAATTACACCTTTCGATGGCTGAGACTCTTGACGCGGAGGTCCGTCAATATATTAAACTTTAATAACGCAAATACAATTAGAGTTTTTTAATCGTGCAAAGGCCATGATAATTTTCCAACAAAGCAAGCATTTCCGATTATTTAATAATTGAAAATGTTCGAAAAACATGCAGAGCAATACCAAAACGTCTTAATTTGAACGATTTTTCATTAAAAATTCATTGATGTCAAGTTCGCTTGGCCAAGCTGAGAGATGTGTGAAGATATTTAAAAAAGCAATTCTACCAAACGAAAATCTATAAATCTTGATCAATTCAAAAAGCATTTTTGATTAAGAAATAGCTTTGGAATTTTCATTTCCGGTTTTGGTACAACAAGACTTGGTTCTTAGTTATGTAAGTATGCTATTACTTTGGCCATAATTTGGTTACCTTTGTTAAGATCTTATTACATTGTTATTATTATTACACTCTAGTAATGGATAAAAGAATTTATTATACGATTTTTATAGATTTTTTAGTAATTATTAATGTTTCTACTTTTTGCCTAGTTGTTTATCAATTCGAACAAATGAATAAACTGCAAGATCTTAGCTTCGACTATTAAAGCTTGGCTTGCCTGCTGGCTTTTCCTCAAGAAAGTTGTATTTTTGTAAACCTCACAAGCTCAGCGTTTTCCAAACATTATTGTATTTTGTTAACATTTAAAAACAAAATAAAAGCTCACTGGTTAAAAGCTGCCCTGCCTCCTTTCCGGAGTGCAAACATTCTGCAAGCTATGGAGCCCTGTGGAGCTTTCGAGATAAATGCAAAAATCGATACAGTCACAGCTGTTTGTGTACAACAAGTGAAAGTGTCCCAAAAGTGCCGCAAAAAACCGAAAAAATTAATTGTACAATAACTCTATTCGATCTCAAATCGTGTTGCCTGTGCGGCTCAACTTCCTCCAGACTTGGTTTCAATCGAATTAGCCAGGATGCCGAGCTCCAGACGCGCCATTCTGAAGCACATATTGTCGGGTCTGTGCACCAAAATGAACCGCACCAAGTCGGTGCCCACTGACGTCATGGAGACACCGCTCAACCGATGCCTCAACACCTTCGACATCGCCTTGCTGGGTACTTGAGACAAATCAATTTGAGTGCCGGCATACTTCCGGTGTCCTTGCGGATTTTTGAGTATTTTCCTGGGTATTTAGGAGTATGACATGGCATAGTTCTGAGAGGATAATCTTAACATCTGTCAGCCAAAAAAAAAATGTGTAATTAGGAAGAGCTCACTACGAGGGTTACCTATCTTCGCTTAAATAAAATTTAAATGGAGGAAGAAAAATAAATTAATTTATAGAAGCATTTATTCCTAATAGAGTAAGGTTTATTAAATTCGAATCTGGGTTTCAAAAATTATTTAAAATTGAATAGACACTAAGACCATATAGCATCTGTTAGCATTGCCTTTTGAGAAAGGCGCTTGCCAGCTTTCCAAATTTAAATAAATGCGTTTTTGGCTTAGGTATGCATTGTTTATGCTTTGATTTGTAGAAAATTTTTTCATATAAAAATATCAATAAATATCGACAAAAAGTATGGTATTATAATTTTAGTCAGAGGCTTGTTAAAGTGTTAAAATGTCATTTTCGACCCTATAAAGCATATATATTCTTGATTAGTAACAGCTACCTACGCGATCTAGCCATGTCCGGTCGAAAAATAAAATTTCAAAATTTTTTCAAAATTTCATAAAAAGATAAGGGGTTACATCGTTAAAATTGTCAAAATTTGACAAAAAAAATTTAATTTTTTTAAATTATAAACTTAGTATGTAGATTTATAAAACTAATAAAAACCAACACAGATCAGCTTTCCGAATTGAAATTAAGAGATTTTTGGCTTACTTATGAGATTTTTAAACATTTATTTAACAATTAAATTTTAAGTAATTTTGACAAGTATAAAAAACATGACATATGAGAGTCTCCTAATAGAGTTTCCTAATATATATATTTTTTAAATTAAATTAAATTTTAAAGTATGAAGCTTGAAAACTTAGGTGTTATATGCACATTCAAGTTAGGTATCGTTTGGCTCTTAATACTCGTTCAATGAAATATTTTCACAACTCTCTCTCTACACAGCAAACAAAGACTAGCACTTGTCCGTTTCTTGCTTCAACAAATCCTAGCTAAAAAAACAAATTAATATATTATTTGAGCAACTGATCTCTAGGGAATTCCTTGTTAGGGGGATACAATCGCAGGCCTTCAGAGATGTGAGAAACTGGCCTTATCTTTGACTCGAAACCAGATTGTAATTAAATCCCTTACAGTCCCCAGACTTGCCTTAGAGCCCCCAGAGATTAGGGAACCACCCCTAGATATATACACACATTATATACACAGACATACAAGACACTTATGTGGACCGCTTTTTCCCGCAGGCATTGGCCATATGGTTGGCGCTGGCATCTACGTGCTGACCGGCACCGTGGCCAAGGAGATGGCTGGACCCGGCATCATCCTCTCCTTCGTCCTGGCCGGCTTCATTTCGATGCTGGCCGCTCTGTGCTATGCGGAGTTCGGGACACGAGTGCCCAAGGCTGGATCCGCCTACGTGTACACGTACATCTCGATGGGCGAGTTCTGGGCCTTTGTCATCGGCTGGAACATCCTCCTGGAGCACATGCTCGGCGCTGCCTCGGTGGCTCGGGCCTGGAGTGGCTACGTCGACTCAATGCTGGGCGGCTGGATAGGCAACACAACGCTGGAGCTAACAGGAGGCATCCATGAGCCGGGACTGGCTCAATATCCGGATATCCTGGCCTTCCTGGTGTGCATCGTCTACGCGGCCGCCCTGGCCGGCGGGGTCAAGGCCACGGCGGTGTTCAACAGCCTGCTCACCCTGGTCAATATAGCCGTCATGGTGCTGGTCATCAGCGTGGGCTTCTGGTACGCGGACACCGATAACTGGTCGGAGGCGGAGGGCGGCTTCCTGCCCTACGGCATCGGCGGGGTCATCGCGGGAGCAGCCACCTGCTTCTACGCCTTCGTGGGCTTCGACTCCATTGCCACCTCCGGGGAGGAGGCCAAGAACCCCTCGGTCTCCATACCCATTGCCACCGTGCTCTCCCTGTTTGTGGTTACCGTGGGGTACATCCTGGTGAGCGCCGCCCTCACCCTCATGATCCCCATCAGCGAGATCAACCCGGCCGCCTCGCTGCCGGAGGCCTTTGGCCAGCTGAACCTCTCCTGGGCCAAGTATTTGATCTCCATTGGAGCGCTCTGCGGGATGACCACCACTCTGCTGGGCTCCCTCTTCGCGCTGCCACGCTGCATGTACGCCATGGCCTCCGATGGACTGCTCTTCAGCTGCTTCGGCAAGGTCAACTCCACCACCCAGGTAAGGAAGCAAATGATGGCATAGGAAACCACATAACTTATGGATCTCTTGGTCACCAGGTGCCGCTGCTCAACCTGGTGGTCTCCGGGGTCCTGAGCGCCTGCCTCGCCCTGGTCTTTGACCTGGCCAAGCTGGTGGAGTTCATGTCGATCGGTACTCTGCTGGCCTACACCATTGTCTCGGCCAGTGTGATCATCTTGCGGTACAGACCCATGGAGAGGATCCACACCACCATTCGGGTGCCAGCTTTGCCGAGCAGTCCCGACGACGACGACGACGATGACGAGGAGGTGGCCTCACAGTCCAGCATGGACACCTCGTCGCCCACCAGCGAGATGATCGAGGAGGTGCTAGCCGGCAGGCTGAAGAGTCAATTCCGATGCCTGGAGCCACTGCTGGGTCGCTTCGAACCCGGATCCGTGGTGTCTGTGGCCGTGATGCTCTTCATCCTGCTGAGCTTCGCCATCTGTGTGGAGCTGAAGGTGTCGTGGACGCAGCTGTACACTGGCACCTGGTGGGCCCTGATCATCTACGGCTTCATCATCTTCGCCGCCAGCACCTGTGTGGCCGTGATGGCAGTGCACAACCAGAACACCAGGGGTCTGGTCTTTAAGGTGCCGCTGGTTCCCTTCGTCCCGGCTCTGGGAATCTTCTGCAACATCCTACTGATGGTCCACCTGGATGCCGTTACCTGGGTAAGATTCTTCGTCTGGGTGTGCATCGGCATGGTGGTCTACTTCCTCTACGGGATCCGGAACAGCAAGGAGGGGGAGGTGTGCTCCTCGTACTCCATCCTCATGACCACTTCGGAGGCCGGCAAGGTGCCGTGGGGCTCCTTCAAGGGATCGGGTCAGGGCAAGGTCAAGACTGGCGGCAAGCACAGCATCTTCGAGAGATTCACCGGCCGGAGCAAGGCGGACGACAAGAAGTCCATTGTGGAGGAGAGCGAAAACGAAGCTTCCGGATATTCCTAAGTCAATTCTATCGGAATGGATTCTGTAGCCTTGAATTATTTGTTTTAAAATTACTTTTTAACCTGAAAACGTTTATTTAATGACCAGGCTCTGAGCAGGAATCTAATCTGCAAGAAAATATTGGAAGAAACTGAAAGGTACACACTTTTGGAGAACTTTAAAATCTATCTAATCAAAATCTTAAATGTAAATAGCTAAAGCTTAATTGTATTGTATTTTTTTGCTTGGAACAAAGTTCTGTTTGATATTTTAAAAGCATCAACAAATAACAATAATAAGGTACAAATTCACACTTGAAACCACCCTCTTAATGTCCAGTTAACTTAACTTAATTTAAAGTTGTTATAGGCTACGGAACAAATGTATCTAACAGATACTTCTACACTTAACCTCTTCTGATTCTATGCATTCCTAAGAAACCCAACGTTGAACGAGACATATGGCTAACACTTATGATCGAGGAAAATCTTGGTAACTATTATAACGGTGTACCTTTACCACAAAACCTAGTATAGCTGTCTACTGAGTGTTATTCCAAAACAATACTGCAAAAAATCGTATTGCATATATGCAAAACAAACATATTTACTTTGCAAAAACGTACAAATATATTTATTAAACGTTATGCGCACACGGCATTTGTTAAACAATAGTACATGGTCTTTCAATAACTACATATACAAATATATATATATATATTTATAACTGTGTAAATAAACGTATACAATATTATATATATATGATTGAAATTATATTAAAACTCATGTGTGTATACTAATGGGCTAGTGTTTTAATTCATACTAAATTTTAATCGATCCTCTGTATTTCTTAAGATTTTAATTTAATTTAATGTAGACTTTCCACATCTCGAAATATTTTCCTTATCAGTGTAAAACTCGAAATTTGGGCTCACTTTACGCTCGGTGTGGCCTGTGCATGGTACAGTTGTTAGTTCCATTTTTTAAGGACTCAAAAAACACATCTTGAACTCCTAGAACTGTAGGGATCTGAGCCTGTACCTCACACAATACAGGAGAACCTACCCCAGTCAGAAGCGTAGGCGCATACATATGTTCAGCTGCAAGGATATCTCTGGCTCGAAATCTCAGCGTCGGTCACAGGAAGCAGGTGGTGCACAGGACTCTTTATATCGTTCTGCTGCAGGACATACTTAGTGCGTAGAAGCGTAGGGTTTCATTGAGGGATGCTGTTGCTCTGGACTCGCGATGCTCAAAAGACAGCAAACTTGTTTCTGGGATTAGCTGCGGTTGCGCCAAGACGCGGATCTCGAAAGATGGCTATAAGTCGGCATCGAAGCCAAGCGTGGCCAACTTTTGGGCAAATTTAATTAAAATCGACACAAAAACCTTAAATATGTAAATAAATATAAAGTTTCTGGGATCTCCGATGGCATGATTATATCATCGTTTAATGCGCATTTTTTCTTCCAAGTGTTACAGGCATTTTTTATACGCTTTCCTTGAAAGTGTAACAATGATGACAATATACAATGAAAAAAGAGGTTTCCAGCTAGTTTAGTGTCACAAAGGGACAATGGAGGCCGGGCTCCTTCCGGGTGAAACAGGGTCGCCAGGAAGGACAATAGACAAATAAATGGCGCAATTACAAAATTGGAGAAAAGGGCCAAAGTTCGTTTAGATCTAACGTGAAAAGTGGGAAAACTTGATGAAAAATTCGGGGACAAACCCACCCCATGAAGATGCGATTAGGAATATTTTCCAGTCATAAATGTGGATCGGCTTCTTTGCTTTTAAAAAAAAAAATCGAAATTTGTATACCCTTTCGAAAGTCCAGTGAATCACATTAGCGCTTTCTTCAGAAAGTGTACTTAGGCTTCCCTGATGAAACTACATATTTTGGTTAATATTTTATTGAAAAATATCCTTTTGATAGCTGAAGGCAATTGTCATTTAGGGGTTGACAGGGTTAATGGTATTCCGCAGCCTGTACCTTTCTTTTTTCCTTTGTGTCCGAGATGAGCACCATAAGGGGTTAATTTTTTCTTGAAAAATTCATTTTCCAACCTTTTCCATGACGGACTAATTGTTTCCCTGAGATCTGTGTAGAGGACGGGGTGACCGATCACTACTGTTGGCGACGCACTAAAACTGTGAAAAGGTATCAGGAATTTTCACCTGGAAAGTGCTACCCGTATTATAAATATGCTGCCGCAAATTACCTATACCTATGTATCTATCTGAACCCACAGGAACTGCAAAAATATTCTACATACATAAATCCTGGGACGTCTCTGAGCCGGTTCCCACGCCGTGACTGGTAATAATTGTTACTTCCAAGCCATGTGTGTGCTGTGCGGGAACGTCAATGCCATTTCCCGGCCGGGTTTCGTATCTTCTTCATTACAGATATTTTGAACAATGCCAGGAATCCTCGGGATGCTGGCATCTGGGAAACGCATCTGGGAAAAGAATCGAGACCTGGCAAAAGGGCAGCAATTTTCACCACCTACGCATGCGTGTGTGTGTATGCCGCAAAGAAAGTGTTTGTGGCCATTGGGAAAATGTCCTTCAACCTGAAAATGGTTACTTAGCAATACAAATCATTTAGAAAATATAGAAATTTATATAAAAGTCAATTCCTTATTCAACGTAAATATAGATCTCTAAAAACCCTACAGTTACAAAAGTTCAATGACATCGGAATCTTTCCCTCTGCAATGAAAAGAAAGTTTTAATGGTTATTATTACCGTTAAGCAGCTTGTATAATGTCGAACAAGCTTTAGTTATTTGTTAGTTAGTTCACAGTAAATCTGCCTGCCACACTTATAGCGTAATTTTAAATCAGATCAAGTTCCCTTATAAGTTTCGCCGCCGCTAGAGCGTCGCGTTTCCATGGAAATTTATACATATATTTCTCTTTTTATTTAACCAACCACCGCCTAGGTGTAGTATATGTGGTCATTGCACCTGATGCTATTATTGTTGGCAATAAGCACTTTCTCCAAAACAGCCGATGCCGCCGCCGACAACCTGTTGCTGTGTGTTTACAGCACGCTCGAAAGAGTGAGAGTGTATCTTCTGTGATGCTTGAGTTCGATTTACCGTTCAAATTTACACCGATCCAACAAATTTCATAGAGATCAAAACACTTTTCAGTTTTGTATAACTTCCATCACCTTAAATGTTTTAAGTAGACCTGTGAATATTGTTAACTGTTATAATCAGTTTAGTATACTTCCTGTATGAATACAGGTAAGTAGATTAATTTTCCATAATTGTTTATAATATATTCTTATGTTTATATATATTTACATATTTGCTTTTAATCAAATGAAATCACACTTAAGAGCTTATAAAGAAAAAAAGAAAGAATACTTAAAGATAACTATAATATATATTTCATATAGTTCTCAAGACAATAAACAAGTTATAATTTTTAAATTATACTGTTATAAATATAACAGTTTATATACAAATTAATTTATATATTGCATGCGCATTGCTTTTCCTTGTAAGTTGTTTTTAAAGGGTTTTTGACATCTGTGTCTAATTCTTACCAAATTAAACTCATTTTTTTATCTATTAAGAATTTAATTAAACTTTCAAATAACGACCTAAGCTTAGTTACACGCTTTGTTTCTGATGAAATATCAAAAAGCATGAGTGCTTAGGGGTCAAACTTGCTTTATTTCACGAATTACTACGAAAATCCGACAAAAACGGTTGTAAAACCTAAAATATTCAATGTAATACCCATTGTATTTGTTTTTTGTTACCATCTGGCTTTCGCATGCAAGTGCAATTGCAATTGCTTATCATGATCATCGGTTTAATCTACATTCACTTTTCCCTCAGTCATTGCATTTCCCATCCAATCGCCATTTCACTTCGAGAACTTCACCTACCATAATTTCGTGCGAATCTGAAACTTTGCACTGAGCGCATATAAAACTCCACCAACCCGTCAGATACAAGTTATACAAACATATTTACCAGGCTGGCGAGGTGTGCATCGTGTTGTTCGTGTGTCTTTTTCGGGGAATGTCGTTCCCTGTGACGGTGGGGAATCGGGAAGGGGAAGGGGCAGTCGGAATCGTCATCCCGGATTGATGACGCAGCCGACGATGACGCATTCAGTTAACCACTTTGGGGAGAGAGAAATCTAGATTTCATGCCGCCGCCAGCGGCTTGGCAACAACAAAAATTCGTGCTGAAATATATTCGAACCTCTCGTGTCGCAAAAAAAAGCCACAACAGCTTTCGGAGAAGAACTCATCCGACTTTCAGTCGCAGCACCAGTTTAACGTTTATTTTCGAATTCAAGATTTAAAATGTAACGTTTTCTTGGTGGAGCCCGGCGGCACAGTGGCTCCAAGCTTTAAAAAAAAATTAAATAATTGTGATATACCAATAGGTTTAAGAAACTTTAATTAATTAATGACAAAACTTAACCGTGCCTACTTGTACGTACCGAAAGCATATTGATCTGATTCGAATTGAAGGCCTTAGGTCCTTTTTCTAAGTGTGTTAGTCAAAATCTGACCGAAAATGGTCAGTTTAAATTTACTATATAATTTAATATATATCAGAAATTCCAAAATTTGCCTAATTTATTCCTAGAAATATTTTAAAATATAAACTAACTACATACCAATTACTTATTGAACAACGAACCTATCACTTTGAGTATTTTCATTATTATGAAATAATAATTTCAATCTATTATGAAACTCAAGTGTGATTTTGTGAAAAAATCATGAATAGTATACAAAGTACAGTCATCCTATTGATTATGTCTACAATGTACACAGATACATATATAAAGTGCATTAACCAGAACGAACCACAATGGAAAGTATTCGTCATATGCATACTTCACTTTTCCCTAATTAATAAATATCAATATGGTATCGTCACCCCCAAAAGTGAGCGCCCATTTTTGATCAGATTTGTGACACGGTACCAGTATATTTCCTCATTTAAATCTTCACATCTACATTTATGAGAAACAGATGCGAAAACGTGGAAAAGAGACGGACGGAGAAGGAAGAGCGCGGCGGAGTTTTCGTTCTGTTCGCTCTCTCTCTCTCGGTTCCGTTGTTCGCGATTTTTCAGTCGTATTAATCGGTTGCTTTGGGCAAATAAGAAGAAGAAGCAGGAGAAATGAAAACAGACGTTGCGTTTCAAAAAGAGCGTTACATTACAAAAAATTCAATCGGGAGCTCAAAGGAAAGCGCCCAAAAATAAGATACAGCTGCGGACAAAATATTAAGTTATTTTTCTATTCAATACTCTTGTTTTTTTCAAGTGAAATAATGAGTATAAACATATAGATTTTGTGTATTATTTAAATCGATGAGCAAAATGTTGTTTAAAAAAAATCGAAACCTCAATCGTGTACAGTTTCAAGGAGCTGGTAGTGTATTTCTATTATTTTGACCGCATCTGTGTCGCGGCGGATGTCTTTAGTCGGAAAATCACCTTGCGCCAGCTGCAAATGCAACTGCAGCGCATGTACAGCCCTGCATCGTGCACTACATGGTGCTTAGCTTAGGGGTTGGAATAGTGCAGCTGACATAGAAATCTACCTGCGACATAATGCCTGCTCAGTGGTTCTTACCTGCTCCTGCTCCTGCTCCTCGAAGATCTCTTCTGATCACTACCTTCTGTCGCTGTCGTAATTCCTGCGTAGCCCAGTGATCCTCGTTTAGGGACAGCTGCAAAAATCATGAAATCGTCTGCTCTGCGAACACGAATACCAATGCACGCACACATGTACGAGTGAGTAATGATCAAGCACAGGAAAAAATTTTAAGATCGATTAGTGAATCAAACATGAAATTTAGCAAATCTTTGAAATGAGTATGAATAATCTGTATCATTAAAAAGAAGCAATATAAAATCGTTCGAAGACAGTAGTTTAAATACTTGAGAAAGAAATCCTGGTACTGTAAGATCCATCTATTCATATTTATAATATTTCAAGATTAATCCTTACCAGTGTTGGCTTAATTAGATTAAATAGAAATTGGGCAAATGTTATTGTGACATAATTTTCTAAAAAATGCATAATGCCAAAATACTTCATTTTTACGATATTTTTTTAACAACTTGTTTGATATTTAAATTTGCTATCACTAAACCTAATAATATAAATAATAGATATTTCCTCATCTAAATTTGTGAACTATAATTAATTCTTAAATGAACTGGTTGCTACACAACATCTTATAGTTTTTTCAGTATTGTTTAATTATGTTTAAAGAATGCGAATATTTAAATATTAATGTACTTCATTACAATCTGTTTTGAAAAAATCACATTGAATTGTTAGTTACCAAGGGAATGCATATTGAAAATATATGTAAATACGCAGTGTGGATCTGTGTTTATCAAGTTCATAATGTTTACTTTTCCTCTTTCTAATTTAGTGCTCAGGAATTATTTGTTATGTAAAATCATATTCAGTTTTAAGGGTTGCTGTAAAGATAATATTCGAAATAAGAGTTATCGCGGGCATTCAAATCCAACGTCTCGTTCCTCGTCGCAAGCCCCGACGCATGCGTGTGTGTGTGTGAGAATTCACACACATGGCAAGGCGAAGTCGGAATTTCAGCGTTCAGCGCAATTGTTTTCAAAAATAACGATGCTCTCTCTCGCTCTCTGCGCCGTCCACATGCTCACACACACAGGCGCGCACAACCTTGTGCGGGAGAGGGAGAGCGACAGAGAAGCAATGGGAGCGAGAGAGAGCGGTGCTTCGTTCTCCGCTTTCCGCTGCCACCAGCCCAGCTCAGCGATACCGACAACGACACGAAGCAGCGAGTCATCGGAACATTCGAAATTCAAACTGCGAAGAAGTCGGGCGCGTTTTCGATTTGTTTTAAAATCGCTGAGAAATAACGCGCTTTCGCATTTCGTTTCGCCAGCATTAGCAATTGCCGCGTTGGAGTACGCTCAATAACGAATTCGGAATAGTCGCACGCTAAACAGCGCGTCGCTAAATGTCAAAACAATTAACAAACGCGGTGGACAAGAAATCGTGAAGTACAGCTAAGCAGCAAGAAGCAGAACAGATCGTCGACGAAACAGAAGAAGGAGAAGCGAAGAACTGTGATAAAGTTAAGTGGTAAACAAGCAAGCATGGATAACAGTAGCGGCCAAATCAACAGTACGGCGATGGCGTCGGTAGCGGCGGCCAACAAAGTAGTCAACTATTCATCACCAGCCTCGCCCGCATCGTCATCATCCAGCATGAGTTCCAGCCAGGAGGACGGAGTACCATCCGGATCCGGCCTGTTCACCCCCAAGAAGGAGAATTTTCCCAACGCCAAGATGCTGCAGACCATCCGAGAGAAACTGATGACCCCTAATGGCGCCTGCGAACTCCTGGCATTGGGCATTGCCGCGGAGCCCACGGACCAGCAGCCGGTGAAGCTAATCCAGCAGCGGTATCTGATCAGCGCCCAGCCTAGTCACATCTCGGCCGCCGTGGCCGCCAAGACACCCGCCTCGTATCGCCACCTCGTCGATCTCACCGCCTCGAACCTGCGCTGCGTGGACGTCTTCACCGGGGAGCAGTTCCTCTGCCGGATCGTCAACGAACCCCTGCACAAGGTGCAACGCGCCTACTTCCAGCTGCAGCAGCAGGACGAGGAGCTTCGCCGCAGCACCATCTACGGCCATCCGCTGATCCGGCCCGTCCACGATATCGTGCCGCTGTCCAAGGATCGCACCTACATCCTCATAGCGCCGGTGCCGCAGGAGCGGGACGCCACCGGTGGCCTGAGCGGCGTCTACGAGAACCTGCACACCTATATCCGGCACGAGAAGCGACTGTGCGAGGCCGAGGCGCGAGCGATTTTCCATCAGATCTGCCAGACCGTCCAGGTGTGCCATCGCAACGGGATTATCCTGCGAGACCTCAAGCTCAAGCGGTTCTACTTCATCGACGAGGCCAGGTGAGTTGTGTGGTGGTGACACCTTCAAAATCCCCCTACATCCATATACCGAACAGCAACCAGCTCAATTGCATACGTCTCTGACTTTTGGTCGCTTTATTTTGCAATTCGATAAAAACTCGTTATGAGCGAGAGATCTTGTTTGTGTTCGCCGTGTGTGCTTGTGTGTGTGTGTGTGTGTGCGTGTGTTGGTGGTGCCACAATTGTTGCTCTTGTTATTGGCCTATGTTGCTGTTGTTGTCGTTGTGGGTAACATTGAACATTTAACAAGTGTTGCAATCGAATCACCAATAGGCCAACAAAAACAATTATACTGACAAGACACATGCACGCGGCGTATTTGCGTATGTATGTATGAATGTTTGTGTGAGACAGCATTGGTCCAAATACTAGTTCCGAAAGTCTTACAAAATATTTTTGAAACTAAATCAACTCAATTAACTAATTATTAAAATTAAATAATAATAATAACCAGAAAAAATATAACTTTTAGAATCGTTTTAAAATTTTTCTAAATTGTAATGTTGTATTTTATATTTTTTAATGTATGATAAATTTATTTTATATATTCGCTTGAATTAATTGTTTATTTCATCATTATTTTATTATTAATATATTTCAAAGCTATCGAAATTACTTTTTGTCCATTCAAAGAAATTGATGATAAACAATCGTAGTAATTTGACCTCGAGTATGCCCAGTCACGAAGCTTATTCAGACAAGGGCCAATGTGCCACAGTGGTGGTCGAAATGTTGACCCACCTTCATTATTTTTCATCACATTTTTGGAAGCATTGCCACATTTTAAGAATTGTACAATACAGCATGTGCAATTGTGCGGTGGGGGCGGGAGGGGTTAGCTAAGGCGGAGGCCACCTACTACGGGTGCTCTCGAGTTGGGCAAACGTATGTGCACGAGTGTGTGAGAGAGAGCGACGTGGTCATTTTACTGCATGTGTATGACAGTGGCTGACGAAATATTGGGCTTTGCCCACCTCACATTTATTCTGTGTTCTTTTCCATATTCTCGCCATCGAATTTGTATATTTTTTTTCGAATATGCAAATAAACACGCTCTCTGCCGCTCCGATTATCATCAACGAGACTTTACTATTGACATCAGCAGGGAATGACGTGAACTGAATTGTTCGATTCCGTATGGCTTACAATTAGCGCAATGTCTGCTGATTTTTCATCATTCTCGTTCTCAGCCAAGTGCAAAAATAACAGCGGAAGGAAGAGAGCAGCGCTACAGCAACAACATATGTACATATTTCTGCTCTGCTCTGTCTATTATAGCGCTCTCTCACCTTGGCGAAAAAGGAATAAACAACAAGTGTGTTCAATGCGAATATTAACGCTCATTTCCATTCGAAAGATACTATAACTATACTATGTACTTTGTGTATATTATGTGTATCCCATATCCGAAGTCTCGCACACACACACACACACACGCACGCACAAGCGACGAGCCGAAATCTTTAAGGTCGCACTGCGGTTAGTGGCCCTGACTCTGATCTTCTGTATTTTTACCACATATAAATACATATATATATGCCTGCGCCTATATACATACATACATACATGCATACGAACGCGTATTTATTTATGCATGTAAATCGGTAGTCATACTTTTATTTAAAACGCTTCAAGGTGTTTGAACACTTAGTCGTCTCTGCCACCGCCGGTTTTCCGTATTTTCGTTTCTGATTTTGTTAACCTCTATCGTACGTTCAATTTGTGCCAAAGAAAGAGATGGCATGAGAGAGGGAATCCGCCCCCAAGACTCTACACTCTTCAAAGTTGCTCTCTGGAGACCCATCGAGGTCACCGGCTGTAACTACTCCCAATCTCCAACTTCTGCACTCTCCAATTTTTCAATGCTCTGCACAAAAATATACCCTTGTAGGATATTATAACTTTAGTGAAAAGCTTGTGAAGAAGTCATTTCCCACCCCATAAATCATATATATTCTTGATCAGCATCAACAGCCTAGTCGATCTAGCCATGCCCCGTCGAAAGATAAATTTTCAAAAAATTTTCAAAATTTGACGATTTTATAAGGGGTTACATCGTTAAAATTGTCAAAATTTGACAAAAAATTTAATTTCTTAAAATTTTAAATTTAGGATGCAGATTTATAAACCTAATAAAAACTAACACAGGACCGCTTTCCGATTGGAAATCAATGCATTTTTGACTGAGTTATAACAATTTTGGTTTCTCAAAGATATAGTGTTTATATAGTCTATTGGTTTAGACATGCCTTTTTTCTGATCTTAAATTGAATGAATCCTCTTAGAAATATTATTAAAATATCAGAGCATTTATATTATATCAATGATCATATTAAAATACAATTAATTTACCTTGATCTTAATTTAAAATGTTACCATAGCTGGTTTTTATCTCAATAAGAAATAAGATCATCAAAACTATTCATATCTAAACCTTGATCTTAAAAGTTCACACTCTGAAAAGATATGCCAAATCAATATCTGATTCTGACCTTATGATCGAAATGATCCACGTTTTTTTTTAACAGTGTGCCGTGTAATTTGTGACGAGGAGAGGCGCGTTTTCAAAGCTTGTTTTTTTGTTCAGGGTCAGCTCGAGGTTTTTTTGGCCTGCTTTTTGTGTGTTTGGCTCTTTGGATGTTTGGATACGATACGTGTGTGTCTGTGTGTCTCTCGGTGGCTTGCCATTGTGCCGCCAAGATTGGTGGTTGGATCCCAGCAGAAGCGCCGTTGCAGCAACAAGTTGCGATACGTCACATCGCTCTTCACTCACTCGCTCACAGCTGACGGCTCTCTTTTGGCTCTATTCGCCGTGTTTGCTGCCTTTTTTTTTTGTTACTTTTTGCATTCGAATGTGGGCCAATGTCAATGGAGTGGAGTGGAGTGGAGTGACGGCGCGAGGGAGTGCGGTTGTGGGAGAGGCGGAGGAGGCACTCGCTCATGGGTGTCGGGGGTCGCAAGCTGCGCTTTCGTCACCAAACCGACAATGCTCTCCACTCTCCGTCTCCGTCTCTCGCGGCCGAATTCGATTTCGCCTTTTGACTTGTCAAAACGCCAACGCCAACTACAACTACCACTGCCACTGCTGCGCCGTATCCGATCGATTCAAGTCTCTTCGATATTGCGCTATAGCAATGGCCCCACAAAATCGGGGGTTACGCAAGGCCCCAAGGGATTGCACATGATGTAGAGCTCCAATATTTCGGCGGGAGTACAGTCTGCGATCAGAATAATGGTTTAAATATGCGCCAGTCTTTGGAAATGTGAAGGTAGTTGCTTTATCTACCTAAATGTCAAAGTAATCACACTCTCTAAGTACAAATCAATCTATAAATCCATGCAATCTCCTTGAAGAAAGCTCATGAAATGACGGCTCTGGTTTTTCTTTCTTGCTTACAGAACCAAACTGCAGTACGAGTCGCTTGAGGGCTCAATGATCCTCGATGGAGAAGATGATACGCTGAGCGACAAGATCGGATGCCCGCTTTACACCGCCCCGGAGCTGCTCTGTCCCCAGCCAACGTACAAGGGCAAGCCGGCGGATATGTGGTCGCTGGGCGTGATCCTTTACACGATGCTGGTGGGTCAGTATCCGTTCTACGAGAAGGCCAACTGCAACCTGATCACGGTTATCCGGCACGGGAATGTCCAGATTCCAATGACGCTCTCGAGGTCGGTCCGCTGGCTATTGCTATCGTTGCTGAGAAAGGATTACACGGAACGGATGACCGCTAGCCACATCTTCCTGACGCCGTGGCTGCGTGAACAGCGCCCCTTCCACATGTACCTGCCCGTCAACGTGGAGGTGGCCGAGGATTGGAGCGATGCGGAGGAGGAGAGCGAGGGCACAGCCACCGATGCGATTGATGAGGACGAGGGCGGACCTTGTTCGTTGGGAGACAAGCACGAGTACGAGGACATTGGCGTGGAGCCGTTAGACTACACGCGCACCACACTCCAGATGGCGCAGAATGCCAATGCCATGTCCACGGATCCCGAACCCGATACGGCTGTGGAAATGGGCTGATCCAAGCTCGATAAAGTCACCCACGGGTTGCTTTCTGGGACACGCAGGCGCGTCGGCTCCTACTCCGGCTGCATGCCGGCTTTGGGTAGCCGCCAGGATAATGGACATATCGGGCGATGTGTCACTGTGAATACATCCTGGGCCTTTTTGGGTGCGCGCCGACTTCGACTGCGTTCCACGTCGTCTTCCTGCAGGTGGTACTGCCAAACAAAGACTTAAAGCCTCGCTTAGACATTTTCTTTTAGATACAAACACACAAGAACTCACTGCCTTCCAATCGCGCTCCGCGGCCACGATCCGTTCAAGAATCGCGCCGCCCTGCGCAGCCTCCTCTCTGCAACCTAATCTTCCTATAAAAGAAAACAAAAAAACAAAAACACCTACCTATGTACAATACATTGTAACATTTTTTAATTTTTTTGCAAACTGTTGATCTTGATCAAAACGGACAGTCGCCCTGATTTGTTTTTGGGCTCTAAAACAACACATTAGTTTCCATGTTAAAAAATGCAACAAATGCAAATTGTTATTTATTATTTAATACTTCTGTATTACGCTTCGTCTACTATATATGAAAATCTTGTAAGAGAACATCGTGAAAAGAAAAGAAAAACAAAAAAATAATACATTGAAATTTGATCTCACCAAGAATTATAAAAATTAAAAGTATTGTTTTTAATTCTTTTGGGTACTTAGGAGCCTCCTTTGAATAGTTAACGGTAACCTTACCATATAGTTATCGGGCAAGTCCAGCGAAAAGCTTAAAGCTTCTATATCGAAAAGAACAATTAATCGCAGAATTAATATTAAAATTCGTATATTATCTTTAGAACGCAAATTAAGAGATAAAAGCAAAGTTCAAAGTTCTAAGTTTATTTAGAGAATTTTAAATAGGTATAGAAATTACATTTAACACTTTTTAGAGAATTCTTATATAGGCCACCATATAATATTCGTTTATAAATTAATTTGGTTAGTATACAAATTGATTCCAGCACCCAAAAACATAATTTTTTGACTCTCAAAAAAGTGATATATTTAAAAATTCGACTGTACTCATAATGTTAGCATAAACTTTGACAGTTTCTGAAATTTGTAATCAAATTCTTTAGAACTGGAGACCTACGCAAGTCGAAAACAATAATGAGTCAGGGGAAAACAAGATTTTTGAGAGTCTGCATGCGTCACGGTTTGTTTACTAACATCAAAATACAACATTCTAGCAAGATGAGAAAAATATTTTGATCGAATCTACGCAGAAAAGCAAAGTTTTTGCTGTTCTTAATTTTAATCTGAGGTGATTAGCAGTTCGCGAAAAATCGAGAGACTTCTTGGAGCACTGAAAGAATATTTTTAGAGCTTCTCTCGGCCGAGGAATTCCTAATTGCTCTGCAGACTCTCCTCCCCTCTTTGATAATGACAATAGTGACTGCAACTTATCAGGTTGGCGAACGTGACTTTCGTTGCGGAAATATTTGTGACTTTGCTCCCCCAAAAACAACAGTAAGCTAATGAGCAGAGGAGAGTTCGGTGGGTTCCGGCACCACCACTGTCATCTGATGTGGCGACGTGACGAGGCGGGGGCTTTTGCATGTATGCCACCCCAATGTTGGGGTGTGTGAGTGAGCATTTCTACCTGTGGCCGAGCAAGCACTTTGTTCAGATTATGAAATTTTCGATGGGGAGAACGAGAACTGCGCAAAACGCGAAAAACTGCTGACTGCGACGTCACCTTCAGATTGTGACTATCAATTTTTGGAGCTCCATTGCCACGCATGAACTTTTCCCCCGATATGGTGCTGAAGATCGATCCAGAGCCGACTGGAAAATACCCATATTACTTGTATTTTTGTGGAATTTTCTTAAATTTTTATTTGTGCGATTTTCTGTTCTATAATTCTCGGATTTTGTTAAGAAAATCGTATATTTTTCATAGCGTTGTGAAATTAGTTTATACGGGTTATCAAGAATATATATGGTTTAAGGGTCGGTGATGACTCTTTCACATAGTTACAAGCTTCTGGCTAAAATTATAATAACATTCTTTTAGACGATAATTTTTATGACAATTTTTTTGTCAAATCAAAGTTTAAAAATCTCATAACTAAGCTAAAAACTCATTAAATTCAATTCGGAAAGCTTTTCTGTGCTAGTTTTAATAAGGTTAACAAATCTGCATACTACGTTTTTAAATTTAAAAGAATTAATTTTTTGGCAATTTTAATGATGTAACCCCTTATAAAATTTTCAAATTTTGAAAAAATTTTTGAAAATTTATTTTTCGACGGGACATGGCTAGATCGACTCTGCTATTGATACTGATCAAGAATATATATGCTTTATAGGGTCGGAAATGACTCCTTCACATAGGTACAAGCTTCTGAATTACAATTTTAATACCTTAAAATATATTTTTTCTTTTGGCATCATACGTCAAAATATCCCCCATTTAAAGACAAAAATTAACAATTAGAAGAGTATTTTACGATTCAGACCCGTCAAGACCTATTCATAGAAGAATTCGAAAGGCAAAAGCCATTGTCATGTGCAAGTGTGATAAGAGTTTGAAACGGGCGTTGGAACGAACAATCCAGAAAATACGCGTTCCTTCTTAACTAACATGAAAGTCACGATTCTTTCTCCATATAGAATATACCATCTGATTTTTGACACCACAAAGTGGAGTACTGTACAAATTTCCTAACAAGCTCATAGTAAAGGTTATAAAGCTAACTAATGTCGGGTAAATGGAAAGTACCAAGATACCATGGTTGGGGGAAAAGTACTTGGAGATCTAGGTTAGCTGAAATTCACTTTTAAGGTTCTAAAATCTTTAACCATAAACTAGAGCTGAACTGTGACAGCTCCGCTACTTTCCCTGACCCAAAAATATGGCCGTTACACTTTTCTCTGTTAGAGAGACACTCCACAGGTTTTTTGTTTTCATTAACCACATATTTTTCCGGCCTGTATTCTGTCTTATCTATAGTATAGAGCGATTATGAGCAGAGAAATTATTGTAATCAGAATTGTTTACTATACTATGCTAATCTAATGTTTATTTATTTGAAGCGTATCAGGTAACGAATAGATGCCAGCTTTTTGCAAACAGATGCAGTCTGACTCACTCCACAGGTCGTAAGATTCAAATAAATCTTCCAATGTTTATGTAGTTTTCCTCAGTGCGTATATAGACGCAGCTTTCTAGACAGATCAGACAGCTTAGTGCGCCATTTCGAGTCAATCAAATGTTCAGTTAAGGTATTTAGCGCAAAAATCTCTCGGTGGCTTCGTGCCTAATTGCGGAAACAGTGTTCTAAATAACTTTAAATTGTTGCAATCGTGTATATAAGTACGTGGATGTACGCATTCGTATCCCACGTAGATGTTCACAGAGTATTTTCGACTTTTGTGTCCCCAAAAAATGTGCAGTTCCTGTCTATTTATTCTTGAGTATTTTAGTAGTGGACTTATAGCAAGTCTGTGAAATGTTCTTTGTTCTTCGAAAAATTCAGCATTATTTCATTTGTTTTTAAAAAATGTTCCACATCATGGTGTATACTAGTAGCCTTTTGAAAGGCCCTCAATGAGGGTATAATTCCCACTCAGTTTTGGGGCTAACCTATGTAGGGACACCAGTTCAGGAAACCCATCACCTAAATTCCAAATTCATCTGTGTTTGTATTCAAATGCCACCCATCCCCAGCATCAGCATGAAAAAGTCAATTATTACACCATACATACTCAATCCCTTCTACGGTGGTCCGTATTCGAGAAAGGCTAGCGCTGCACCTGAGGCTTTCAGGCAGCAGAGTTCACCGGACAGTCAGAATGGCCAGAAGGACTTGGCCAAGCAGGAGTCGGCAGCGCCTACCGATGCCTCCAAGGGTTAATCTCCCGTCCTGGAAAGATGATAGAGTGCATGCAAGGCGGAATGAGTTCGCAAAATTCTTCCATCTAATCTGATCCTGAAACTGAGACTCAAAATCCTCTCAATACCATAAAAGTTAGCCCCAATAAAGTAAAAGAAACATATTTTTCTATTTAGTTAATATACGTATTAATGCAGTGAGCTTCAAACAAAGAACAATATAGTCCACGTCAGTTCTTTTTTAGAGTATATAAATTTAGGAAGTAATATCTCTTTCATTTTGAAGTGGTTCCCTGCTGTCTAGTCTTTGAAACTCAAATTCCACACAACGAAAGTAAATAATCATTAATCATTTTCCATGAATTGTATTTCTCTGTTCACGCTTTTGCCATTCTGTGAAATGGTTAATCTTTAATGGGCCCAAAGCTCTGATAGTACAATTTTCAAAGAGCTTGCTGATAAGATCGGCGCGCTGATGTTTAATTTAAATTTTAGAGTTTGGGTTTTGCGTCCATTTTTTTTTAAGCTTTATATATAAAAAAATCCCATTAGAAGTTTGCAAAAATGTTTTTACATCTTGCTTTATAGTATGCTTTGGAATGGTCCTCAATAAGACTATACTAAGCACTTGACTGTTTGGTTCACTTTCGGGGCTAGCCTCACGGACAACAGTTCAGGACACCAACATAAATTCAAAATTTTTCCTATCCGTGTTTTGTCGTTTGCTGTTCACTGTTTTCCGGAATCACCCAACCCCTTCAGCAGGATGCATGCGTCAGACGACGTTCCATTCAATCCATTCTACATTGGTCCCCATCCTAGCAAAGCGTGCGCTGCACCTGAGGTTCCCGGCCAGCAGTGTTCGCCGGACTGTCAGGATGGACAGGAGAACTCGGCCAACCAGGGAGCGGCGACGCAGACACCAGGACAGGCTGGCGGCCTCCTAATTATTGGCATGGTGGGTCCGTCGGGTGGGGCAGCCACCATATATAGCACCACCGAGACGCAGACTGCCGCAGCCAAAGGGGCATCGCCAGATAATCCCTGTCCTGGAAAGATGATAGAATGCATGCAAGGCGGAAAAAATTCGGAAAAT
Source organism: Drosophila bunnanda (assembly GCA_035046265.1). Classification (NCBI taxonomy): domain Eukaryota; kingdom Metazoa; phylum Arthropoda; class Insecta; order Diptera; family Drosophilidae; genus Drosophila; species Drosophila bunnanda. Next base: position 17,096,802 of record JAWNOB010000075.1, read on the forward strand.
CCATGTGAATAGAGCGGCGGCAATCCATCGAATCTGATCCTGACACTGGCTATCCAAATCTTCAGTAATAACATCGAAGTTTGCCCCAATAAAGTGAACCAAAAATATCTCATCTTATTTAATTATTAACGAACTTTAAACAAAGAAATATTGTTTAGTCTAAAGTATACAACATTATAAAGAGCATTACATTCTTTAAGCCTCTGCATTTCAGCTGTAAATAAGATTAATTTTAAGATTAAAGAGTTAAATAGATTGCTTAGTTGTCTGTTTCTTTGTTTCTTTCTTGTTGAATCATTCAGTGAGAATATAAACAAAACAAAAGAGCGGAGAACACTAAGATTTCACAATTCCATGTCATTTTGCGTTAGCTTGTAAAATGAATCAGATGCAAAGAAAGATATTTTCTTAATCATACATAATAGCTGCGTCTGAGACTCAGGGCAGAATGATCTGCGTTTTTTTACGACTCTAAACGAACAAAAATGTAATGTGCAAGCACTTCTCTAACTATTTTCAAATTTAACGGAAAAAGTGTTGCAAAAGCCGGCAAGTGAAAGTTGATTAATCGATAGGAAACTATCGAGACCAAAAGGCCACGCTGGTCTAACATTATAAATATTTTCGATCTATTTGAGTGCTGCCAACCTTTGACCAACAAAAAAGCTGTTTTTGATGGGAAGAATGAAGACAAATGTTTCTCATGTTTGGAGATGTTTGGCGTCGAATTCTCATGTAGAAATTAACAGATCGGAGAGAGAGAGCGTAGCTTAACACGAGGTGAGCGTAACCTAACAGAATCTCTCCGCTTTCCCGCTTTTCAAAATTCCCGCAATTCCCGCTGTTAGCCTTCAAAAAAGCCAGGAAAAAATCCAAATGGGCAGCACTTATCTATCGTTAAACTAAACTTACAACACTGGATCGTTTTTGTTTTGGAATTTCTTTGGAAAATTCTGAATTATTCAGGAAAACATGCACGACGCCCAATTGCGGCTGATCGATCTGAACGTGGACTGCCTCCTGCTGGTCTTTGGGTACTGCTCGGAAGGAGATCTGCTGTGTCTGGGCCTCGCCAACCGCTACCTGGGAGACATAATAGACAGGTATATTTTCTACCCGCTCACCTTGGATCTGTTGCTCTGCGGCAACCGGGATAGGCCCAGCATTGAGAAGAGGTTGGTCAATTGCATATAACATTCACACTGTACATGACGTCAATGTAAATCCCTGCCCACAGGAACCGTAAGCGCCTCACCAACTACGAGCGAATCCAGGTGTCCACGAACTGGGTGACCGGCACCTACTTGGAGCGCCCCTACTTCCACCATGCCCAAATGTTCCCCACGAAACTGTGCCTCGAGCATGACGCCCTGTATATCACCCATGCAGGCTATCTGCGAAAGTACCGCCGATCCAGCTGCGACGTACTCCAACGCCGGTTCGAGGAGGAGATCAGAACGTCCACGAACAGCGACATCTCCCACTTTGTCAAAAAGAAGAACACCATTTTTGCGGGACGGGTGTGCGGATCGTGCTACCACTACGACCCGGAGGGCATTACGGAGCAGCGCATGCACCCCGCCAACGAGTATCTGTTTTGCGTAGACTTTGTCCATGACCTGTATGCAACCAGCACCGACCACTGCTCGAAGCTGTGGCAGCGATCCCAGGAGTTTGGCCTGACGCACTTCGATATGGTGACAAAGCTGCCGCATGCCTTCAAGTCCATGCAACTGAGTCCGGATGGGCAGTGGCTATATGGCGGTCTCTATACGGACAACGACGGACAAGCTTTAAGAGCCATTCACGTGGAAAGGTAACATTTACTCTACGAGGGTATAAGTCCCTAGGACAGGGTCTAATTTCCTTTACTCTCATATTGTACAGTGGCGAGGAGCTGGTCCTTAACTCGGCAACAAAGTCCATATACGATCTAAAAATGAAGGATGATCACGTGCTATTCACAGCCAATTTTGACACCTCCTTTCGCATGTTCGACCGTCGCATAGATCGCGACGTTGCCATATGGGAGGATCCGTTTGACTCGTCCTTCTACTGCTTAGAGCACGATGGACTGTACGCGGTGTTGGTCGGCAGCTGCCGACATGCTCGGGTCAATCTCTACGATATAAGAATGCCAAAATATGTACAGTTGTACTTCCCCGGACGGACACGCCAGCACAATGGCTTCTCCCCCGTCTATAGTTTATCTTGTGATAGCCAATACATGTTCGTGGCCACCGACCACAATCTGCGAGTGTTCGACTTCAAGGCCAGCTGTGGCATCCGAAGGGATTATAGCAAAATTGGCAGTTCAATGCCCAGTGTCTCGGACGAAATGCAACGTAGGTGTTGAGTTCCTGCGTTATAAAACATAAGTTTAGCCTTAAATTGAAAGATGGAACAATTTGGAATATAATCTAGATTAAGCTTGCACTATTAAGAGAGGGTTCGGCCAAACACCGTACCAAAAACATTGGACCGAACCGCAAGCTTTGTTTTAAACAAGTTTTTTAATGACCTGCCGACAAATTGGATCCTATATCATAACATATGACCACAAACTTATTCGCTAAGAAAATGAAACTTTAAAACACATCCACTTAAACAGAAACTTAGACGTATATGCATGATCTATTGTCGCTAGGACACATGGGCGTTTCGTTAGAGCTTTTCTTGTGCGGTTCCTTAGTCAAGTATTTGTAATACTTTTCCGCTAGCTATCCAACTATCACTGTAGAAAAGAAACTAAAACTACCGAAGGTTACGTGGGGGTAACAACACGAACGTAGGACAAACTGCGTGATCGGGCCAAGAAATTCGTTGCAAACCGGGCACCTTTTTATCCATTCAGTGATTTCTTCATGCATTTACAATTTGTGCGTTCTCAGGGTTAACAATTAAAGCCGAGAAAGAGGAGTACGATAAATACCGGAGAGATGAACTGCAAAGGATCGTTAGATCATAGATCTTAGGTCTACTGTACATGTGCACTGCAATCGGGAGCGGGAACATGGAGCGTTTACAGCGACTATCTAGTGGAGTGTTTGCTGGCCAGCGACTTCTCTGCCGGCTCGTCCGCCGGCGAAGGTGTCGTCGTTTCATCCAGACACACACCTCCCTCGCATTCATCCGCCGCTGGCTCTTGAAGGGCTGCAGCCAACTCGCCGTTGAACTGCAGCAGGCAGCCCAGTGCTCCAAAGTATCCCTCGTGCTCCAGGAACAGACCCTTCATTGTGCCATTCGACCAGAACTCCATGGCGTAGGCCAGCAGCTTCATGGAAATGGGGTTGACGCGCAGGAAGTTGCCCACAAAGACGACCTAGGAAAATAGTGAACTGGTTAATTAACAACAACTTGGTGATAACTTGGATGAAACTTACCCTATCGATCTTCTCATTAAGCGCACACATCCTGGCTATGGAGCCAATATTGTTCGTTATGGTGACCAGGGTGGCATTGGCTAAATCTTCACGTGACACTGAACCACGTTTGTCATTGATGTGCATCTGGCCAAAGCTGAAAATGGAGGCATTAGGATACGTAATTAGTTGCTTATTGGATTCGTTTCAAAGCTTGCTGCTGCTGTTACCTTGACGCAACCAAATCGCCCGGCAGACCAAAGCGGTTGTAGTCGCCGCCATAAATATCCTTAACCAACTTGTCCACCTTCCGATTGTCACCCTTGGTGGCCAGCTGGATAGCCTCTTCGAAGGTTGTGCAGCCGGTAAGTAGACAACATAGTCCAAGGAATGTACCGCCGCCCAAGCTGAAAATCCGAATCAATGGTAATTAAAATGGGAAAAAGGACATCCAAAGATCTCAACTCACCTTGTGCCCGAAATGCGCTTGTAGTTGTCGGGTCCGTAGACAGCCAGGATGGAGACTCCAGATCCCACATTTACCAAAATGAAAGGAAACGGTTGCGAGAAATTGAATTCCCGCTTCTCGCTTTTCCTGAAAAGTGGAGAGAATTACAGTGGTTAGACAGGACTCCCAAAGGATGTCATAGAGCGACTTGAACTTACAGAATGTCGCGTGCATTTTCGTAGTAGTAACACTCGGTGCAATTGTGCAGGTCAGCAAAGAGTATGCCCTTGATGAGCGTGTCCAGTTCGTCGAATTTGGCCAGCTTCATGTTGACTTGATCGCGGAAATCCTGCTCGAACTTAAAGGCTCCGCCGCCGGTCGCACAGACCGTGGTCACCAGCTCGGCCATGCCCTTTTGCTTGGCCAGCGACAGGAAGTTGCCCATGTCGGTGGTCTGGAAGCGAATGAAATGCAGCGAGCCCCGTCGCTTGCGGATCTCCACGTTGTCCATCTATGGAAGGGAGGATAAATTAAATGTGGTTAACATTGAGACTATATTCTTAATATTAAAAGCTAAAAAAACGTATTGTATTTTCTTAAGTGAATGAGTCATTTCCGACCCTATAAATCATATATATTCTTGATCAGCATGAACAGGCGAGTCGATTAAGCGATGTCCGACTAAAATTTAATTTTTTCAAAATTTTTAGAATTTTCAAAAAAAGGAAAGGGGTTACATCATTAAAATTTTCAAAAATTGGCTAAAATTTTAATTTTTCACATTTTAAACTGAGTATGCAGATTTATTAACCTAGCAAAAACAAACACAGGAAAGCTTCCCGAATTAAATTTAATGCATTTTTCGCTTAGTTATGAATTTTTAAAAATTTGATTTTACGAAGAAAATGTACTAAAAATATACAGAAATATTGGCTAAAAATGGTATTTTAATTTCAGTCAGAAGCCTGAAACTCCGTGAAGCAGTCATTTCCGACCCTATAAACCATATATATTCTGGATCAGTATCAACAGCCAAGTCGATCTAGCCATCTCCCGTCAAAAAATAAATTTTCAACATTTTTTCAAAATTTCAAAAAAAGGCAAGGGGTTACATCGTTAAAATTGTCCAAATTTGACAAAAAATGAATTTTTTCAAATTTAAAAAATTAGTATGCAGATTTGTTAGCCTTATAAAAACTAGCACAGAAAAGCTTTCCGAATTGAAATTAATGAATTTTTGGCTTAGTTATGATTGACTTTCATAATCCAATTGCAAGATTCAGGGGTATAGAAACTTCGGTTTCCCGAAATTAGCTTCTCTGCTTGTTTAAGCGTGTTGTACTCCAAGTTCATTTACTATTGCATATTCTGTTTCCAAATGCAAACTTTTAACTTTTCCTGGATTGCGACATTCCTACTGAAATATGAAAATTAGACTCGCAAATGTCCCATAAAATATAAAAAAACACTAAAACGAAAGTACAAAATCCAACGTTCACGTCACCTAAAGTGTTCCTAAAGTAAAAGCTAAATTGTACATACATACATATCTTTATTTATTTATTTAAGTATCCAAAGTCTAGGTACAAGGTACTCTGAGAACTGACGTACTTAGTTACCCAGAAAAGTGCGAAATTGTTAATTTTCAGCCATTGGATAATACCTAACTCGTCGCTGTTGGCGGGGCATCAACCCCTGGGCATTTAATTAGACAATTAAAATAATAAAAAGGGGGAAATTACAAGGTTTACTATTTATCGAGGGGAAACAACGGTTAAAAAGCGTGTTTTCTAAAATAACTGCTCTAATAAACATATTTTAGTTAAATCCTGGTTTGTTTTTTTGTTAAAAATAAAACCCAATGACCTATTTTTGAGCATCCGTGATGCACTATTTAAACATTTCACGTATAAACTTCAAGTGAATCACCTGGCTTGGAGAGTAAATAAATAAATCGTATTTTGCGGCAGTTAAGCGTTTTGTACACGGTGATAAAATCACGAGATTCCATTTTGTTTAGCTTTGGTCGAGTTTCGAGAGTGGACCGTCGCTCGCCAAGATCATGCCTATTTATGAATGGAATCGAACACAGCCTATCACAATTTCTCTCCGTGCTTTCGTGTGTGCGAGAGTGAAGGTCACTCGAACGCTGTGGAATCAGCAGATGACCCGCCAAAGAGGACTTGTTGACTGACTGGAGGATGAGGTACAAATATCGCGACTCGCGCCTGCTGGGATTGATAATATTTTAGATGATAATGCCCGATGCTAATGGCCCCGCGTCAGAGCGTGCTTTGTTACAAAATCGCACGGCCACATTCCACATTTCTATAGTGGCTTTCGGGTCATCATGATCATTATCTCACCTGTAGGTGTGTGTCTCGGTGTCCGGTTTTGCCATATGCCGAGTTTTTGGTCAAGTATCGCCGTATATTCCGCAGAATGCCCGCCTCGCGATCCTGCTCATCGGGCGTTATATCCTTGGGCTCGAAGTACACCAGCTTCGTGAGGGTACCGCCGATGTCCATGCCAAACCATGGCATCGCTGAAAGAGCACAAGAGTTGCTATTAACAAAGATGCAATTAAGTGCAGAAAATTGCTCGCAAATAGAGCTGCATTATAGCCCCCAGTTGGCTCTATCTGCACCTGACAATGACACACCTGTGCACACCTTTGATTGGTAGGCAATCAGAGATACAACTAATGCATCGTTTTCGGCTAAACATCTCCCTCGAAAAACTAAACCGAAGCAAACAAATCAATTTTGTTAAGGAAACTGTCAGATTTGGACAGGCTTCCGTCTGGCACATGGACTTTTTAGGCAGGGCTGCATTCGGAAAGCATGCCTGCTCCAACTACGACACTGAAATCCCCTCATCCGGAGCTGCTTTCGTCACAGCCAACGAGTTTCCAAGCATTACAAGAGCAGCGTAAAGAAATCGAACGCTCGGGCTGCTAAATAAATGTTTGAAAGCGGTTCATGTTCATGTTCACGGTGTCAAGATCGAATCGGCCAATCGGTGCGCCAAACTGTGTCACAAATACAGGTATATATATAGTATGCCAAAGGTTTGTTGTATCGCGTGTACTTCACATTATCGAGTTATCACATACAGTGGATGTTAACTAAAGGAAACTAGGGAGTATGTAGTTCTAACTTCTATCATAAAATGTCTACTATTTGCAACCATTATGTGCCAAAAGACTAGCTTCAGCAATTGAATATATTTCATTACATTCCAATTTTTGAAGTATGGTTGTAATTTGTGATTGTATAAGCTATCACTTGGTTAAGAGTACTAGATAACACTGGCATTTCAACAGAAAAATACAACAATTTCTATTATTTCTATTGATCATCACTTGTAAACATATTATTTTGCTTCAGGTCACTGTCAAGTACATTCCTTTAGAGTATATTTCCTGTTAATAGTTTCCCCCAAACAGAGTTTGAACTGTGAACGCACCGCTCTGGATTATGAGGTCAAAGATCGATGTAAAATGCAGTGCCTCCGGCATGATGTAACCCCTGGGAGGTGCAGAGGTGGAGAGCTGGAAACTACGAGCTGGTTTATTCCGTTCGAGTATAGAATGCGCTGCACAAAAACACGCGGGGTTCGCTGTAATCACTGGTAAGCCCCTACACTCGCCCCGATGCGTATTTATTTTTGAGGTGTAGTTCACAGCTCCGGAGCTTTCGCCTCGTCGTGGATGTGGCTGTGATTGTGCCTATTGCCTGGAGCTCATTACGAGCACTCGTTCGACTATGTATGTAGATTGCCTAAACCGGAAACATTTTACGGGGACGCCGCTGCCGCCACAACAACCAAGCGCGACACGTCGATGGCTTTAACTGACTCTGACTGGCTGCCGGATAACATATTAGCCGCAAACAGCTGAACACTGGCGAAATGGGGAACCGAATCAAGTAGTGTCGGGGATCCAAACGCATGTGCGCAGGTGAGTGAGGTAAACACACACCTTCCTTATCTGCCCACCGAGGCGCGTCGCTTATCGTGCCGTGGAAGTGCCCGATTTGACCAGGGAATTGACCATTCGGCGAGCACCACTTCACCGCCATTACTAACTACACTTGATGTATATTCCCGCTAAGAGCAGCCTCGATCTTCACATGTCGATTAACATTTCCCGAGGTCCCCTGGCCCGCCTATCTAATCAGACATCCTCCCTTCGTGTGAACTCTATTTTTGTACACACAATTCACACTTAATCTTGACAGATTTTATGCTTGAAGCCATAATAATGCCGGTGATTCCAATCTTTAAATTTTGTGAACTTAACCAGAATTTAGGCTAAGAAAATCGTATGATTTACATAGTTTCCGCTTCATTCAAAATAATATAGATATCTCTTAGACATAGCCCCATGTCTGTCATAAGCATGCCTCTTCTAAACGTAAACACTCAAAGTGGTTATAAACCCTAATTTCACTAATTTCAAGGTAAAGGTAAAGAAAATCCTCGTAAAAAGCTCACATTTTGGAGCAAGACAAGACTTACACATCAGCTCATCGCCTTGCGGAATCTGTATGGCAGGAAACAAGGAGGAGCAGGAGCTGTGGCAACTGCTTCGCTCGAGCTCATCAATCGGATCGGGCTCATCGTAGGAGGGGGTCTGTTGGATGGATTTGCCGGACTTGGAGCCGCTGCCCAAAGCCGAACGCCATGAAGCGCGCCATGAGTTCCGTTTCGCTGAGATCACAGGTGAGGTTGGTGGACTGGTGCTAGTCGTCGTCGTTTTCTTATCGTTATGCAATTTGAATATTTTCAAATTGAATGAATATTTCGAGTTGCTGCGCGTGGGGACTTTCATTTCTTGGCTTTATGTGTTTCTGTTTCTGTTGTTTTTTCCACGAAAAGGGAGCTAACTGCGAGAGTTTGGAGACGGGCACTTATCACAGGCGGGGGAGCAGTAAGGCTGGCGGAGCTGCTGGACCATTGGCGGTCTGTTTGCTTAGTACATAGGTTTCTAAATCGCTATTGTGAGCTGCGATGGCGACTGGCGATCGCGCGATCCGATCCCATCCGTTTGTTGACCGTTCGAAAACAGACGTGAAACGCGTTTGAATGAAATTTTACTGTCGCAGCGGCATCGGCATCGGCAGCGGCGACGACGGCGGCTGCGTCGCGGCTTTCGCATATGTATAAGCTCTTAACATACATCCAGACAGACGTACGTACATGGCCGCAAGCAAGGCACACATATATAGAGTCGTATTAATGAGCGGCCAGCGTCGAACCGAACTTAATCATTACGAAAACACACTTAAAAAACACTGCCGGAGCAGCGTCGACCCACTGTGAACCCTACGACGTCTGTGGTTTGGCGGCTCTTACGTCCGTCTGCGTTTGCACATTGCCATGGGCGCTCTTGGAAAAATTCCTAGCATCTGCATAGTCCAGGCCATGCATGGACGAACTGTGACCATCGTCGCCCCACGCTCTCCCCACTCGCACTCTTTCTATCCGTCAGCAGGCACAGCGGGCGTGCTAAGTCTGAAGTGGAGGCGGTATAGATAACGATTAGAAATGGGCTGTGCAAATTCCAAAAACCTCTCAAAAAATCAGAGAGCTGAGATCGGGAGAATTACTGATTCGATTACAGATATACATATGTAGCTTGAAGAGCTATACAAATGTGTTTATTACTAATATAGCGCAGAATTCGGCTTAAGTAGGGTATCATTCATTATTTCGTGTATATAGATCACAATCATAATGAAGTATGAAGCAATTATAATCGCATACTTGATGAATTGGCAATTTTCGGGTTGGTTCAAGAGAATTCCGTTCATTGAGAGTCGTAGTGCCAATTAATAAATGGGTCTGATGAAAGAATACTCTTTCTGAATTAAACTCTGTCGGAATATTTACATGGACTTTTAAATAAACAGAAAGTTAAGAGAGCTTTAACTTTTTTCTTCTTAGCATCATGTGATTATTTTCCTTGAAAGCATCTATTTAAATATTTACTTTACGCAAGAAGCATTTCTTCTTAGGAACAAGTATCATAAATAAAGAAATTTAGCAAAATATTAATAAAAAGTATACTCTTAATAGGTTAATGTGAATCCCAACGAGAATATTTAGTAGCATAAAGCTATCTTTAATGGACTTTTTACTCATAAGTTGTTTAATTAAAAACATTATGAATGAGTCCCTCCTAAAACCAGAGTTTCTATCATTATCATGAAATTTACATTGAGTAAATAGTAAACAAATAAAAAAATGCACGTAAATAATGACTTGAACTATCTGCACAAATAACGAACAAATTGGAACAAAAGCCTAGAACCTATGGAACTCTACGCGAGATAAAGAATCTGTATCTGTACAGACGCACCAGAATTCTCCACTTACCCCTCGCCAACTGATTGCGCAGGCTGATCCGATCGTCATCCCCCATCATGATGATTTGCAAGATGCAGTCACTCCACCGCAGAACAATGGAGAATCCAAAGAGTCGCACGCACGTTGAGCTCTGCTTTGGCTGCTGCTGCAATCAGGAATCTGCCCGGGAAAGCGGAGCAGAGCGGCAGCGGGTAGATTTTGACGCCGCGATCTTATCGCTGAGAGAGCGGAACTCCGGCTGGCGGCTGGTGATCCGTGGCGAAACAGGCCAAGAACGTGACTCAGACTCAGGGGAATGAGGTGTGCGCCTGAGGCTGCTGCGGCTGCTGATGAAGCTGCTGGTGCTCTGCTCTCATCGATGCTGCGGGAACCCTTGCGCGGCGAAGTTAGCTCCTTGCTCCATGCATGCCCGGAGTCCTACGGAATGGTGGCAATTCCCAATGGCAAGACGAGGCGAAACAAATCGAATTTCACGCACACTCAACAAAAACTTCAAAACAAAATTTTTGCCAGAAGTTGTTAATCGAAGTAGCCCGAATCGGAACAGCTGATTCGGGGTGGGAAGTGGAGAAATCGAATCGATATCCAGGTTATCGCATTTATCGGCAGTGCTGGAAAGTGATCAAAGAAAAAGGGAAATTTATTAATTTATAATTAATGCAAACATTGACTCTTTTAAGAAGTGGAAATATAATTCCCACAAACAATTAGAATAAAAAAAATATGTATTCTGCTTTCAATTATAAAATCTGGGTAACAACCACTTGTTGAATATTTCTTTGTATATAGTAGCATATATGATTGTATTCACAGTAACTATCAAAATTGAAATTGATATTTGTTTATGTACAGCTTTAATTAATTTTTATAAAAATAACAGACATATTTGAATTTTGTTTACAAGCTGTGGGAATATTTCAGCACTTTTTAACACTGACTCCCAGCTGATGGAAAAACAACAAAAATACAAGCAACAGAAGACGCGCAATTTGTAGGATTCCAGGGAAAAACCTGAATTTTAAGGATGAGCCTCGCAAATGGCGTCACAGGAAATGGCGAATTCAAGCTTCCACAATGCTGGAAGGACGACGGCGTCATGCAAGTACAGTTCGCCATGTTCCGATCGCGGCACCTAAGCACCGAGGACTATGACGCCAAGATGAAGTTCTGGAAGGAACTCATCGCCAACTACCTGAGGTTCTGCGGCAGACCAGTCTTTAGCCTCCGGGATCTCCAGCTACAGTTCATGCGGGGAGAGCAACTGCCAGCCTGCCTGGACACAGTGATATCGGAGATGCAGCAACGGAAACTGATCCGATCTCGCGCAGACTTCGAGTACGATCCGGCAAATTCTTGGAGCGGCTGGCTGGTGAACAGCCTCGTGAAACGCCCCCTATCCTGGAGCTGGTCGAAGATCAAGCACAGTGTGGTAGCCGAGGATCTGGAGGCGGCATCCACAGCCGAATGGATTCATCTGGATGTCCTAAACGTAATATGATAATGTTTATTAAAAGATGTACCTTATATTTTATATTATTAACTCTTATAGAGCACTTGCGACCTCATAACCAAGAAAGTCCTGCCTGAGAATAGTGGAAAACTCCTCCATTTTGATGCCTTCAAATCCGTTTGCAAGTCGCAACAGATTCGGATCCAATCCGACAAAGACTTATGTGTGTGCCTAATATCTTTAAATGTTCGTCAAATCGTTGGTCTGGAATTTAAAACTGAGAAAGGATTGCGGCAAATTCACTTGGTGAAAATACCGAGTAAGTTTTGACTATAAGCTACACCGAGTATTATTTACATCAATTGGAAATTCTCAATGTAGAAAAACAAGGCGAGGATCTCAACATTAGCCAGGAAGATCATGCTGTCCACAACCTACAGAATACCCAAGCGCAGTTACTGAAGCAGTTGGAGAGCTTGGAGGAGGATATCAAGGTCAACGACGATAAGGCGCGCCAGTACTTGAAGGAAAACAAGCGACAAATGGCCAAAACATATCTCCGTAAGAGGCATCTCCTGGAAAAGAATCATGGTTAGTATACGGATCTTTTCAAGTTTGGACATATCATTTTAATCCCTTTTAATTTTACTAGAGCGCCGCAGTATCGCCCTGCACAATATTGAATCCTTGCTGTCCAGCGTGGATGAGGCGCAAAACAGTGGCGTTGTTTTGGACGCCTACAAAATCGGTTCGAATACCTTGAAGAAAGTGCTTTCGGACTCTGGCCTTAAATACGATAATGTCGACGAGGTTCTAGCCGATGTGAGGGACACTCTAGACCAGCATCGGGAAGTTCAGGACGTCATGTCCAGCTCGGTCGCGGAAGGTGTGAGCCAAGACGAGGACCAGCTCGAAAAGGAACTGCGTGAATTGTGCGGCGAAACGGCCAATCCAGCTTCTCCCAGTCCCATTTCACTCATTAATAACAATGACAGGCCAGAGGTGGTGATCACAGACGAGGAAGTGATTGCCATGCTGCAAAATCTCGAGGTCGAGGATGGAACTATGTCGCAGTCCAGCGTCAAAAGCATGCGAATAGGGCTTTAAGATGGTTGCTCAAATTGTGTTAAGTTTATACAAATTGAATGTGTTGATGTTCTTTTATAAAATATAGTTATGATAAAACTTATATTTGAAATTGTTACATTTGTATTTGTTCGTAATTGCTTTATTCTATCATTCTGTACAAAATGCGTCCTTATTGTTAAATATTTGCTTAAAGCTATGGCTAGACAAATGTTTCCAAGTAAGTAGGAATTCAAAAATATACATTACATACATGTTTTAGGTAAAGGTACAGACATAGCGATGTGCACACATACCCCCGATCCTTATTAATCTACAGACATTCCGTAGGATTCGGAACAGAACCGAAGATGGGTGTGCACACCGGTATATCGTAAGGCAATACAGCGACGAGCGCCGAGGTGCATGTGCAGCATGCTCGTCCTATGCTCTTGCATTTATATATATATTTCAGGCGTATAAATATAAGAAATCCGAAGCACTGCAGAATGTACTCCCTTGTTCTATGTTGGACTTGTGTATTTAGTAATCACTAAGGCAAATTTGCGCTCCATTGGATAATGCGTAATGTCAGAAGCCCCTCTCGATCCCAAACCCATGCCCAATGGTCTATCCTTGAGGTTTGTTATGTGTGAATTTGGAAAAGTATCAAAATACTTAAAATCGTACAGATGAAACAGATAAGGACCGGCAGGATCACAATGAAGCGCAGTGATCTGAAATATAATGGTTTTAACCATACAGAGTTTATAGTTAGCTAGTAAACGCACCTTCCTTGCCCGAGGGCTGGGTGTCAGAGATTCAGGTCCATATCTGCCTCCAGATCGATGTGGTTGATCGAGTTACCGGCACTGTTGAAGATTTGATTATCCGTGTTGCTGTTCTCCACGGTTCCATTTCCTCCGTCTCCGTTGCTGCGCTTCGATTTGCCTAACAGCCAGCAAGAGAATACTTTGACCCAATTTCGGACATTAATATTATGATGATGGTGGAATTGTAGTTGTAAATGAGAATAAGGAAAACAAAAGGAGGAAAGGATAACAACCATAACGAGACAGACACCTAGCTACGAATACAAACCGCTCAGATGGGATTTATTCCAAGGCCGGCATATATACATAATTGTAGAGAAGAAACTAAAACCTGAGCTGTTTTGGGTCTGGGATGCCAAGTGTGTGTGCTGGTGGGATATGGAGCAGCTAAATATATAGGACAAACACCACGCTTACCTCCAGTGAAGCACAGGCATCCTTCGTCGTCGCTCGGCGACTCTCGCCGCGAGCTCTTCAGCTTCAGCTCCTTGTTCAGCTCGTTCAGACATCGCTGATAGTAATCGTAGTCCTTCAGATACCACACCGGCGGCCAGCGGTGTTCGCGCAAATACTCTTGATTATCCTGATGCAGAGCCTTCAGGCCCTTGAGTGAAAACTTACAAATAAGGTTGTAATTGACGCAAAGGTACGACATGCACCACTCGGCCAACTGATGTGCGTTGTGCAGCTGCAGAGGTACATACAGTGATTAGTTATATCTCACATCGTCAGTGATAGTTTACTTTACCTTTACTGGCTCCAACAGCTTTAGACAGTGATCCACCGTTTCATTGGTTTCGTTCTGGGAAATTAATGTGAGATCTTCGATAACGCGACACTCCACAAGGTTGAGGAGACGCGGCAGGCAGAGTCGATTGGCCAGCTCCAACAGATTCAGGCACTTGACGGCCGATATTGGCGGAATCTGGTCAGTGTAGAGATAACACAGCAGCTTGTGGAATGTGTAAATTGTAACGCCAGGGAATACGATCTGAAATGAGGGTTTTTTGGTTATTCATCTTGGGGATTCTAGGGGACTCCTTATGGTCTGCTTACCACATTGGAATGCGCCTCCCGAAAGTCGCCCAGTAACATGGCTCGCATGACATCGCAACGACCCACCAGCACCGCCCTGTGTGCCTGTAATTGATCATACCTCTTATTTATTTTCTACTTAGTTTTAGGAGCTTCCGAAGGACTTTACCTTCATTAGGCCGTCGTCTAACTCAAAAGTTACATCGCTGAAGCAACCGTCGCCAATGCAATGTCGCTCCATGCTTTCTTTGATGCGCTGCAATGGAATCCTTTAAATAATCTGTCAATTAGCGTACAATTACATTGTAGCTTACAAGACAAATGTGCGGATTGGGCTCATCACTGGAGCAACTCTCCATGACGGATTGCGGCCTGGCCAGTAGCTGAGTAAGTTGCGGCAGCTCTAACAGATCGGCAGCTTCTCTAATTTCCTGTTATAACCGATAATTCAATATTACATATAGGATAGGAGGCATCTGCTCTGAGATACTTACCTGCAGATTGTTGCAATCTTTGTCAATGGTGCCGGTGTATATAAATCTTAGGCACTGGTGCAATGCCTGGGGCGAAATGAGTTTGCTCAGGGTGACTATGGTCTGCAGTCCGTTCACACCGCGCTGATTCTCCACGTGCACCAGCCGGATGCTCTGCAGAACCGGGTGATGCAGCTCCCTGTACAAATCATTGGACCGCTTGGACTCCATCAGGGGCAGGGCCTGATAGCTGGAGCGACGCTTCAGGTGCTCCCACATACTAAGAAGTACACATTAGTTGAGCAAGATTAGGCGTTATGCTTGCACATACCGTTGTGTGCGTGATTCGTAGCGGATGAGGGACTCGGTGTCATCGTTGAAGTCCGCTATGGTGGCCTCCCCGAACGTGGAACTGACCATGCTCGATTCGCTGCTGCTACGACCGCCCATGTCGCTCAGCTCAGTGCTAAGCAGACGCTGGAAGATGCTGGAGGCGGCAGCCAGCATGAACCTGTGAACGGCGAACTTGGTGCCGGCACCAGCTACCAACACAAGATCGGTGTAGGCTTGCGAAAGAAACATATTGTAGATGTCCTGCCGGTAGTGGCCCACCATAACGGTGACCTCTGGCGGTGGCGGCTTCGGTGGCCGGAACGGTGCCTGCAGCAGCGGCTTCTGCACTTTCTTCAGGTTCGTCATCCAGAAGCGCTGCTGTCGCCGGGCAATCAGCGCCGATCGTATGGCATTTTCGAATACTTCGTTTACTCCAAAGTAGGTGAAGACACTCGTTTCGTAGTAGGCCACGCCCAGCTCCTTGGCCACAGCCCGCGCCTCGTCCGGCATAACCAGGTCGCTCTTCAGGGCGGCTCTGTGAAATCGATCAAAAGGTGAGTAACAATACTTTAAATCAATCAAAATTCAAAATACTTATAACTAAGCCAAAAAGTGATTGATTTTAATTCGGAAAGCTTTTCTACTTTAGTTTTCTATAGGTTAATAAATCTGCATGCTTATACCACTTTTTTAGGCGATATTATTATATGACAATTTGTTTGCCAAATCAAAATTGAAAAATCTCATAACTAAGCCAAAAATGTCTTAATTTACACTCGGAAAGCTTTTCTGTGCTAATTTTAATAAGGTTAACAAATCTGCATATAAAGTTTTTCAATTTAAAAAAATTAATTTTTTGCCAATTTTTGAAAATTTTAACGATGTAACCCCTTATCTTTTTTTGAAATTTTGAAAAAAATTGGAAAATTTATTTTTCGACGGGAGATGGCTAGTTCGACTCGGCTGTTGATGCTGATCAAGAATATATATGGTTTATAGGGTCGGAAATGACTCCTTCCCAGTGAAACCAGCTTATGACTAAAATTATAATACCCTACAAGGGTGTAAAATAATTGCTCAGTTTAGCAGACTTAAATTTAATCACAGAAATCGCTTAAAAGCGGAATTTGTCAGAGCTAAAAATAGTTTTTTACTCAAAGAACTAAATGACAAAGAAACCCCATCAAAAACCGGTTGATACCTGGAAGCTCTTCACGTACCGAACAAAGGTTCCCTTCTCGCCGAAATACGACAAATAATTCTCATCGCGATACATATAGCGCAGGTCGTTCTTGCAGCCAACTAGGATCACCGGCACATCCGGGCAAAAGCGGCGAATTTCTGGATACCACATCATCTTACAGTTGCGCAGGGAAATCGGACTGGCAATGGAGAAGCACAGAAGCACCACATCGGATCTGTTAAGATAAGTTGGACATTAGTTTATTTTCTACCTATAGTCACTTACGAGCATTACAAACCTGCCGTAGGCAAAGCGACGGTCCTTGTCGTGGTCCCCAAATGTGTCCCATAAGCGAAGTGAGACATTTACTCCATCCACCACCTCCCAAGATCGCTCAAGAACCTTCAAAGTGAGGGAGAAGAAGGGTTTTAGACGGATGACTTGGCCAGGACTGGTGCGGAATCTTACATCTTTGTATATGCGATACTGATCGATCGCCCACACGGTCGGAACGTGTGTGGAGAGTAGCTGCGACAGGGAGACATGCTTGTTGCAGGCCCGTGCGCAGATCAGTCGAGTCTTACCCACGGCCGTGTCACCCACCAGGACGCACTTGACCAACTCTTGATGCGGCTGCTCGTTGTCCATTTTTGCCCTTGTTTTTAGCTTGAATTCTGAAAAGTAAAATAAAATTTTAGATAAATATTAAGCTTTTCTAAGTAAGATTTACATTTAATTGTCTGAGATACTTTGTAGCCATATAAAGTTGGCTCTAAGAAAGCCATTAGGCCCTAGCTCTGATCTAAACCCATGATTTCTGATAGATTTCCTAATATATTAAATAGATAAACAACTTTTTTTGAAGTATGAACTATTTGTTATGTATGGATGGTTTATTGATTGTCTAGACACAGAGAAAACAAAGTATACTTCTGTCTTTTGTAGATCTCCGTTTCTTCTCGTTTACTTTACGACAGTATAGCACAAGTGCTTTTATCAAGTAACTCAAGTTCCAGAGCTATAAGATAATGGAAAGTATGGGTGTATCGTTATCCTAAGAAATCTATTGGACCCACTCGCACTTATCGCCGCCATTCATTGACCCCTCCGTGTGTGTGTTCCACTTGTTACGCAGGAAACCGAGTGATAAGTTCGCTTGACCGTCTCTCTCTCTAATTGAACTTAATTGGGGGACTGCACTAAAAATATCTGCCATCAATCCGAAGGCCCACAACAAGCAATCAGAGTTTCTTCCTGCGTGCATGCGAATCCATTGTCCGATCTGGTACGCAAGCTTGCAGTCTATTTTTGGAATATCTTCAAACCCAAAAGAATAACAAAACAATTGAGGAAGGCACTTTAAGAACGGTCAACCGCCGGCTGTGGTGATCATGATGTATTCGGCAGGATTATGAGAATTATCATCCACATATAAAGGACATTGACTCTTTAAGATCTATCCAAACTTCTCTGTTGATGTCGCATTTATAAATTATATATTATCAATATAGCAATAATCTTGGAAATTATTTTTTTGATATTGCCACCTAATATAATAACAAAATAATAAAAGAAAGTAATGTAAAGGATTGACTCGGGAAATGACTATGGTTTAGAAATCCATTGAAAATGTGCCTCAGAGTATGCTACAAAATTGTAAAAAATTATTCAAAAAATTTGAATGGAATGAATTTAAGCCTTATAATATTTATTTTTAGATCCAAGGATCTAAGTGAGCCATCTCTCATACCAGATAAGTGCGAACTTGCAAAGTAATTCCGGTTTCGGCGGGGCATTCGTAGAGCACGCCAGCATATTAGCATAATTAGCAGAGATGCGACATGGGAATCTTTCGAGTCTGGGGAGAATCTCGAGTCTTCTTATTTGCCATTTGCCGTATGTCTACTGTTTTCAATTTTGCCAGCTTTTATTGATTTTCTCTTGCCATTGCGAAAACGGTCACAAACACCGTTACCAAACACACACTTATGCACACACCCATTCAAAGTGGGGATCTTGGAGTTCCCTCACTTCTTGCTGGCTCTCTCTCTTTTCGGCGAACTTGCCCCACATTGTAACCGTTGGGAAAATAGGAAAAATAATGAAAAACGCATAATTGAAACCCGCTGTCTTTAACCCCTATGTAGGCACAGCAGCCCAGCACTTGCACTTTCGGCACACTTAAACACACACACACACAACTCTGTGCTTTTAGTTGGTAAACAATTTGATTAGAACTTAATTTGATTGTTGGTCGAATTGAAGCAGATATATATGTACATATTTCTGGCACGTACCTCTGGGAGCGTCCGCTGCTGCGAATTATACGAATTATATGCCTCAATGTTCTTACTTTTGCGTATTGCACTTATCAACACGCACACTAAAGCACGCCATTTTTACAATAATTTGCATTTATTTTTGCACCCACACACTGGCGAAGACGACACACTTTCTGGCTCGCACTGGCTGTTTCACGGCTTCAGAAGAAATGGCATTGCTGCTATCTGGCTGCTACGGTGTACGGCGGATTAAACAATGTTTGTCTTACGCAGCGCACTATCAATAAAATAAAATAATAAAATGCAGTTACAGCCCGCAATCGAAAAAGCGGGTATTTCTGCTGGGCACACTAGGACCCTTAAGTCTGGCAACGCTATACGTCTGTTGTTGCATTGGCGCTTTTTATGCTGGACGGTGCATTATTGGTTGGTCTTGCATAAGGATAAATACGCTGAAAACAAAAAAAAAAATTGTCTCTTATTTCTAAATTAATTTATTTTTAAGCACAGTAAAAAAAAACAATTTTTTAATTGCATGGTATTTTTAAAAATGTAGTGGTATATTTTAGTCCGAATCTCTAAGCAACGTGCTGCCATACTGACGAGAAACAGATGATTTTTGCTTTGTAGTTGTTGCGAAACGAGTTGGAAATAGAACTCAATAGATTTTTGGTTAAAACTGGACAAATTTAAGCGCGGGACCCATCCGCTACACTCACATAATCATCCACCCAAATTCAGGCATTTATAGAGCGCGGGCGCTAGTTCAAAAAAGAGTTCCATCGCTTGCCAGGAACTCAGAAACTCAATGTATTTTTCGTGCAGAAAATCGATTTTTGCCCTAACAGCGATTCTCAGCCGACGGTTGGCAGAAACAAAAACGCATTTTCGACCGGATACGTCTAATTCATCGCCCTTATTTCGCACAGCTCAAGTGGTGAGGTGAGGTCCAGCATTTTAGTAGCAAGTCGATCCATCGGGACACTAAACAAGCCCAAAATGACCGTTGCCGAGGGCACTTTGCCAAAGCCCGCAACGCGGAAGCCCCACACGCAGGAGCCAATTCTGAGGTAACGTCTGAGATATGCAGCTTACATGAGTCAGAGGTGATCTCACGGAGATGAGTTGACGATGTCGCTGTGTTGTATCTTTCGTAGGCTGAATAACATCGAGAAGTCGCAGCAGGACACCCGTGAATACCGTGGTCTGAAGTTGGAGAATGGTCTGAAGGTTTTGCTAATCAGCGATTCCAACACAGATGTCTCGGCAGCTGCCCTCTCCGTGCAAGTGGGGTGAGTTGGAGTGCTTTATTTGGTTCCCTTGTCTCGGCTTTCACATAACCACGAACCAAATTGCAGCCACATGTCCGATCCCACAAGTCTGCCTGGCCTGGCGCACTTTTGCGAGCACATGCTTTTCCTGGGCACCGAGAAGTATCCGCACGAGAATGGCTACACCACATACTTGTCGCAGAGCGGCGGAAGCAGCAATGCCGCCACATATCCGTTGATGACCAAATACCACTTTCACGTGGCGCCTGATAAGCTGGACGGGGCTTTGGATCGGTTTGCCCAGTTCTTTATAGCGCCACTGTTCACACCAAGTGCCACTGAGCGTGAAATCAATGCGGTAAGCAAGGATTAGGGCTTTGTTTTCTTCTCACACTAACCTGTCTTTGTATCGGAAGGTAAATTCGGAGCACGAGAAGAATCTGCCCAGCGACTTGTGGCGCATCAAGCAAGTGAGCCGCCATTTGGCCAAGCCGGACCATGCTTACAGCAAGTTTGGAAGCGGCAACAAGACGACACTCTCCGAAATACCCAAGTCCAAGAACATCGATGTGCGCGACGAGTTGCTTAAGTTCCACAAGAAGTGGTATTCGGCGAACATCATGTGTTTGGCGGTCATTGGGAAAGAGTCGCTGGACGAACTCGAAGACATGGTATTGGAAAAGTTTTCAGAAATCGAGAACAAGAACGTCCAGGTGCCAGATTGGCCGCCGCATCCTTACTCCGAGGATCGCTACGGTCAGAAAGTAAAAATAGTGCCTATTAAAGACATTCGTTCCCTGACAATAAGCTTCACAACCGATGACCTAACGAAGTTCTACAAATCGGGTGTAAGTTCAGCGCACCTTCAAAGGCGTTTTGAGAAATTAACCAAATGTTTACCCTACAGCCGGACAACTATTTGACGCACCTCATCGGACACGAGGGCAAGGGCAGCATATTGTCAGAGCTGCGGCGACTGGGCTGGTGCAATGAGTAAAATTTTCCTAGATTTCTTGTCCACTCCATTGTTACTAAAAATTATCCTTTGCAGCCTGATGGCCGGGCATCAGAACACACAGAATGGCTTTGGGTTCTTCGACATTGTGGTGGACTTGACGCAGGAGGGACTAGAGCATGTCGACGACATTGTGAAGATCATCTTCCAGTATCTGGGATTGCTGCGCCAGGAGGGTCCCAAGAAGTGGATCTTTGACGAGTGCGTTAAGCTCAACGAAATGAGATTCAGGTTTAAGGAGAAGGAACAGCCAGAAAGCTTGGTCACGCATGTGGTTTCCTCCATGCAAATATTCCCCCTGGAGGAGGTCCTTATTGCTCCCTATCTAAGCAATGAATGGCGGCCGGATCTGATCAAGAGTTTGCTGGACGAGCTGGTGCCTTCAAAAAGCCGCATCTTAATGGTGAGCCAGAGCTTCGAGGAGAACTGCGACCAAGCAGAGCCCTACTACAAGACAAAGTATGGCTTGGAACGTGTAAGCAAGGATACAATCCAGGTAAGTGTAAGCTACATCAATGTATTTTTACGAACATAAAATATTTTTTTAAATCGCAGAGTTGGGAAAACTGCGAACTTAACGAGAACCTTAAGCTGGCACTGCCGAATAGCTTTATACCCACAAACTTTGACATAGCCGAGGTTCCCGGCGATGCACCCAAACACCCTACGATTATCTTGGATACGCCCATTCTGCGGGTGTGGCACAAACAGGACAATCAGTTTAATAAGCCCAAGGCCTGCATGACATTCGACATGTCGAATCCAATCGCCTATCTGGATCCCCTCAACTGCAACCTGAACCACATGATGGTGATGCTGCTGAAGGACCAGCTCAATGAGTATTTGTACGACGCCGAGCTGGCCAGCCTGAAGCTCAGCGTGATGGGAAAGTCGTGCGGCATCGATGTAAGTGACACCGAAGCTATAAAGATTACTACTAAATCCCACTTACTTGCAGTTCACCATTCGCGGGTTCAGTGACAAGCAGGTGGTCTTGCTGGAGAAGTTGTTGGATCATCTCTTTGACTTCTCCATCGACGAGAAGAGATTCGACATTCTGAAGGAGGAGTATGTACGTTCACTGAAAAACTTTAAGGCTGAGCAACCATATCAGCATTCCATCTACTATTTAGCTTTGTTGTTAACTGAAAATGCCTGGGCGAATGTGGAGCTCTTGGACGCCATGGAACGTAAGCAACCACTGCACATTATTATCTGGTCTAGAACTTCTTTCTGTTAACGTGTTTTTCTCTTGTAGTCGTCACCTACGATCGAGTGTTGAACTTTGCTAAGGAGTTCTTCCAGCGCCTACACACGGAGTGTTTTATTTTCGGCAATGTGACCAAGCAACAGGCCACGGATATTGCGGGGCGAGTGAACAATCGCCTGGAGGCTACCAATGCGTCTAAACTTCCCATTCTGGCACGTCAGATGCTGAAGAAGCGAGAGTATAAGCTGCTGGCCGGTGCGTTTTTGTATTATTTTTGATTATAAGCATGAAAGTTAATCCCATTACTAATAATTTATAGGCGACAGCTACTTGTTCGAAAAGGAGAACGAGTTTCACAAGAGCTCCTGCACACAACTCTATCTGCAATGCGGCGCACAAACGGATCACACAAACATAATGGTAAATCTGGTATCCCAGGTGCTCTCCGAGCCCTGCTATGATTGCCTGCGCACCAAGGAGCAGCTCGGATACATTGTCTTTAGCGGCGTTCGGAAGGTAAACGGAGCTAATGGCATCCGCATCATTGTTCAGTCGGCGAAGCATCCATCATTTGTTGAGGATCGTATAGAGAACTTCTTGCAAACCTATCTGGTAAATATTTATTCTTTAACTGTTGTAATTATCAATTAATTTGTCAAACCTTGCAGCAAGTTATTGAGGATATGCCTCTGGACGAGTTCGAAAGGCACAAGGAGGCTCTGGCCGTGAAGAAGCTGGAAAAGCCCAAGACCATATTCCAGCAGTTCAGTCAGTTTTATGGTGAAATAGCCATGCAGACGTATCACTTTGAGCGTGAAGAGGCTGAGGTGGCCATCCTCCGGCAAATTACAAAGGAAGATTTTGTGGATTACTTCAAGGTAGGCGGAGGTATAAACCAACTAGAAGGATTCCTGACCGACAGCTTCTTTGGTTTCTAGAAATTCATCGCAAAGGATGGTAATGAGCGACGCGTTCTGTCGGTGCATATTGTATCCCAGCAAACGGATGCGAACGCCACGAGCGAGGCGGAGCCAGTGGAGGTTACGAACATGGACCGGCACAAGCCCATTAGCGATATTGTGAGCTTTAAGTCGTGCAAGGAGCTGTATCCCATCGCATTGCCTTTCCTAGACATCAAGGCCAAGGGAGCACGCAGCAAGCTGTGAAGATACACTAACGAATTAGCACATGGTTTTGGTCTCTCATTTTAATTGCAAACGTTGTTCCGTCATATTCACAAATATAAAAGAATCTGTATGAGGAGAGCGTCCTGCTTGATGTACGTACTGCTGTCCAGGAGCACACTGTTTGGTATGGAGAAACCCGTGTCCAGTTTCGTCAGCTCCTGGGAACTAAGATCCTGCGACCTTCGGTGGCTGTGGCTCTGATCCAGTATGGATATCTTATGCTTCAGCAGCACATCCTCTGCCCACTTGAACTTCTGGAAGATGCCTCCCATTTCCAGCATTATATTGTTGGCTTCCGGAGAAAACACGCCGTAGCCCAGTTGCAGATTCAACAGTTCGCGATTCATGTGGTGGAAGGTGCACTTGAGTTGCAGAGATTTCCCTGAGATCGGAGATCAAGGAGGTAAATTTACCATTGCTTTTTAAATAAGGTTTTAGTACCACTGACCCTTAATGCTAAATATTGGACTTGTGACCGTGTCCAACTTGGGACCATTGATACGCTGCGTAACGTTCTCCAACTTCCAATAGTAGGTGAATAGCTTGACATTCTGATCGGCAAGCATGGTGTTGTTAAACTTATCGACCTCGTCATCCCGAGCACCCAGATCCGAGTTGCCCTGTGTCTCCAAGTCCTTGAGCATTGGCACCTTGTTAGTACCCAGATCGGGCGTGACTTCATTTTCCTCTTCGCTTGGGAAACTGCTGGGAGTTGCCTCTATTGGCCTCAGGAAAGGCAATGGGAAGGGATTCGTGGTTGGTGGTGGTCGCGGTGCATCGGGCACAGGAGTTGGAAGAGCTGTATTCACTTTTAAGCCACTTGACTTGGCCAAATGCACCAGTATAAGTTTCATAACACGAAGCTCCTCGTACAGTTTGCTCTCTAAATTACGGAAAGCCAGTTGCATCTCGTCTGTAATATGGGAGTGTGTAGGTTAATGATGCGTAGGATTGAGATCTCACTCACCTGATCCGCACACGCCTTTTAAAGTCTTTGTGGTAACAGCCTCCGCGGAAGCCTTCACCTCGCCGGCAGTTACAGTGCACACAGCTTTTTGGACTTCGCTGGGTAGCTTTGGACTGGCATCTTCTTCCTGAGGACTGCTGGTTACGTTAGATAGTTCTCTCTGGGGTTCCATTACCTGGGCAAGAGCCGCGGAAAGAAGAACCACCATGGCCAAGATCCAACTGGCAGACCACCGATCCATAGAAGCTGGCACCTTCTTTATATTCTCACAAAATTCAAAAGGAAGCTCTTATGTTCGCAGTTTAGGTGTGTTTTTTGTTGGAACAACCAAACAGAACTGCGGATCGTGGCAGACAGACAGAGTATTTGGGGAACACCACCACCTTGAGCCGCTTGTTGGAACGATGACAGATGGTTCAGCGGATTTATTGCTCGGCGGCGGCGTGTATTATTTTTTTTTTTAGTGCGTGTGGAACTACTTTTAGATTGGGAGACCCTCCCACTAAACTCTAAAAATAGTGTCCACTTTTTGATGAAATATGAAATATTAATGAATGGAAGCACATATTCGCACACAGTTTGTGTCCATGTGTTTAATACTAATTTAATTTAGTTTGTACTAATTTTTGGATCTTATAGAACATTTTTCAAACCTTCAATTTCCTTTTGTGGTAATTTCTTTCACAGATTTAAATTTTTCATTTATATTACATAATTATATTTTGTAGGTTTATTAGGGGTTTCTTTAAATATTTTAAATACATTCCTTCACGAACTCCTATCCCATGGAAAAGAAGGATAGCCGAAAGGCCATTTCTACAATATTCTGGGGCACATCGGAGCGATGGCAGACGTAGACCTCCTTGGCAGGCGACTGGAAGAGGCGACCGACCACCACGAACCGACTGCTCCTTGAGGATTGAGCCTCCGCCTTCGGCTGCGACTGCACCTCCAGAGTCATGCCGTGCTCCTTGACCAGCGACACTGCCTGGCTGCTGCTGGCATGACCATTGGCATTCGTTTGACCTCTCGAGGATTCCGTAAGTTGCCTTCGGTAGTGCTTTGACTTGGCCAAGACGGCGTGGATTATGTGGCAGGCCTGGCGGATCTCGGACAGGAACGTCGACGACGACCCAGCCTCGGAATTGTCATTGAATGGAGCAAACAGGGAGCCATTGGCTATGTCAATATAGACGTAGTGCAGGACGGAATTCTTCCAACCGGCGGATATCTTCACCGGCACTACGTTGTTAATCTCCTTCCACATGGACTCGGTCATCTGGCTTTGATTGTGGCTCTCGGGGCCCAGATTCAATCCATAGTGCAGTGGGTGCTGAACAGCAAAGTTCTCCCAGTCAGAGCCGCTATCGGAATCATCGCCAGCTCCGTGAATGGGAGTCAAACGACGCCGGGAGGAATCATCTTCGCTGGGTGTCAGGCTGTGTATGGAGGATCCGCCGAGTGAGGAGCATAGTTGGGCCTCTTCCTCCACAGACGAAGGACTGAGCACGGTTAGCTTCTGCTTGAGAAAGGACTCCAGCCGGCTGTTGTTGGGCTCTTTCTCCTGATCCCTGGTATCTCCTGCTGTGGCTTCCAGCACTTCGGGCCTCTTGTTCGAAATGGACCAGAACATGGCCAGCGATTCGATCCCACATTGCACCAGGTGGTCCAGCGTCTCCTGGATCTCTTCGATGTAGAAAAGCGAAGGCCCGACCACCGCATCCGGAGCCATATCAGGAGCATCAAAGATCTTCAGGATAACGGCCAAACTCAGGTGATTCCGAGTGCAGATGGTGAGGAAGTAACGGCCTGTGGCACTGGGCAAGACTATCTCCTCCCAGACGTACAGCTCCCGTACTCTGATACCCGGAGCTCCCAGTAGGTCAAAGATTCCCCGACATCGCAGGAAACCCTCCACGCTAACCCTCACCTCGGGAGGTAGTAGGCTGGCCACCAGGAAGGCATCGTAGTACAAGGCACTACCGTAAATGAAGAATTCACGGTGCGTAGTCAGCGGCTCGTCGTTCCAGTTGCGATAGTCCATGGCCTCCATTTCGCTTAGGGCATCAAAGATCCGCAGCTGCGCCTCCTTCGGCAAGGGCAGGCTCCGTGACTGTCCCAGGAGCTCCTCGAAGCGGATGTGACCAGCCCGACACCTGGCCAACAATCGCGTCCTCTGTATCCCGCAAAAGTGGCGCAGGAAGAGTTTAAGACTGGAGTTCGAGGTCGTGCCGCCCTCGGAACTAAAGCTCTCCAGGACCAAGCCCGGCAGGGAAAAGCGAATATAGCCAATGAGCTCGTCCGACCGCAGGCTGCACTCCGCCGCACTGCACAGGGCTCCGGCGTAGGCGAAGAGCACCAAGAATCCATTCAGTCTCCGGTAGTTCACATGGTAGGGCACCTGCTCCACCAGGAGGCGAGAGCTCAGCGGGTGGGTGTGCAGCTCGCTGAGCACGGCGTGCAGTGTCAGGAAGCTGCCTCGGGCCTTAAACAGGAAGTTGTCCGGTGTCTCAGGATAATAATAGAGGGAGTCCTGTTGCTGTTCATGCTGGTAGCACTCCGGCGGTAGCAGTAGCATGGCGAAGGGCAGGGGCATATCCGGAGAAGTTTCCGCCTCCGGCAAAAGCAATTGCTCATACTTTTCAGCGAAGGCGGCAAAGTTCTCCACCTTGTATACCTGCTGCTCATCCGGTACGCTCTGGGCGTTGAAGGACGGATCCGCCGGGGAAGCAGCGTTCCCCGAGCCGCAGGACTGGAATCCCAGACACACCTGCGTGGGCTCCACATACTGCTGCAGTAGCTCATCCACATTGCTGGCATACAACTCGATGCCGTTGAGGGACCTAAACCAATCTCCACGCTTTATTCCGTGCTGCAGGGCACTGAGGTCATGCACGAACCCGTCGACCATCAGGCACTCTGGCTGGTCGGGGAAGGGCAGCACCCGGAAGCCGAGGATCGACTCCACGGCGGTGGAGCGGCGTCCAAAACGAAAGCGATCCGCGGCGGTGATTACCAGCTCCAGTTTCTTGGGATCGGGGGCGGCCGTCTTAAACTGTGAGAATCGAAACTCTTGTGTCTCCGCCTGGGAATCCAGCTGGCTGTGGTTGTGCGACTGGTTTTGGTTCTGGCCCTGATTCAGATTCTGACTCTGACTCTGGCTGTTGCTGTGCTGCTGCTGACGACGCGACGACTTCTTTCCCAGGCGCAGCGATCGGCGCATGAACTCCACCCGTCGGTCCGCCGCCCCAGCCGCAGCCTTCTCGTGCTTCAGATACTCCACGTAGAAGAGACTCCCGTCGGCGGCCACGTACTCCTCCCAGTTGGCCAAATCGCTGGCATCGCTGTAGGAGTTGCTCAGCGAGGAGTTGGAGCTGGAGAAGGGCTCCGAGGCGAGGCTGCCCGGCGATTTACGCATAGTGCACACCACGGATATCGGGTCAGTTGTCAGGTAAAAACTGTGTGTTCCTCCTCCTCCTTTGCGGTCCGCTTCAGTTCAGCTCTGAGAGTCTACTAACAGCCAAGATTGGCAGATCTCACTGACTGCGGTCTCAGCGCTCAAAACCAGTTTCTAATTGAGCTCGCAGCTCAGCCAGCCCCACTCCACTCGAATTCCAAAGGGAAATAGAGTCCACACACTCTCTTGTTCACATCGTTCCCCAGCCATCGAGGGAAATTCAAGACTAAGCCACAGGTAAATCACTAAAGTGAATAGTCCCAGCTGCATTTGGGTATAGTCCTACTTTTAGGCCATATTTAATCATTGGAGGTTTTAGTTAACACCTTAAAATGTTGCTTTCTTTAATTATAATTTCGGTCAAGGACTTTCGTCTTAATCTTTGCCTTCCTTTAATCTTTTAATACACCAATGCCTGTTGCATGCTGACTAAACAAAACATTTGATTTATGCAATCTATATTCTATAAACTCCAGTCACTTGAAGATAACAGACAGAAAAGATCGCGATTCATCAATGGGTAAAAATAAAACTAAAACAAACATGAGTAAGTAAATAATTATAATTGTTTGAGTTACGCCGACGAGTTCCTATCGTACCAACAATTTATCAATCAATATTTTCACAGGCCATAAACTATTTGATATATCTCTGAGTTAATTGTGCATTTGGCCAGAACTGACTTATAGTTGGAGAGCTTTCACTATCGCCGATCAACTGATAATCTAAGATTCGCCAAAGGTGCTTCTTATCAGGACTGGTCGCCGCTTCTATAAATCAACGCAAGTGCCTGGAGAGCAGTTTTAGTTTAATTTATGTGCCAAGAATATTTGCCAAGAATGACCAGAACCAGATAAGGGCACCACATCGCTGAGGGTTGATCCAAAACCACCCATCGGATCCCATTGGAGTATCTGAGACTAATCACCATTTCGCGACGAGCCGATGATAATTATCCGATAAGGAGGCGTGCGTGGGCGTGAGGCGGGAAGCGCTGTGCCACCGAAATGGCGATACGAGCCTATTGATAGCTGATAGTCCCGGTACCGCGATTGTTCCATTCAAAAGGAAGATATTATTGCCAAAATTGATAAGCCGTATCGCTAATATATATACACATGTCCCGCCACTGCTACCAATTATTCTCCGCTGACCAATAGCCAGTCTTTTTCGAGAGCGCGCGGCGAGTGCTTCGTTTCCTTGCGAAATCCCGGGTCTCGGTGGTGAAGTGGACTCTAGTGGAGTGGCTGTGCCGCCAAATATGTGCCAAAAATATCGGAATAACCACGGAAACTGAAAGTCATGGGGATATCAGTCCAAAAATATTGAAAGTTATGGCCGGGCCTGAAGTATTTTTCTAGAACGAGATTAATAAGTTGCGATTATCTATCTATCAGATTGTGGAATCCAACAAGTGTTCGGTCAAAAGTTATAGCCACTGCGTAAAAAGTAATGAAAATGTCGCCAAAATTCGTGGTGGATCTCGCTCTTGTCATAGTCGTGATACTCGGAAATGCTACCTCATTAGAGGTCTCAACACTGGGTGGGATATTACCCAGTCCCAATGACGACTCCTCGACATCTGCCAGCGAGGAAGCCGATGATATTAGTAAAGAGGAAACTGATCTCAAATCCTTCATGCTGAAGTACGAATCGGATGACGGAAATAGCTGCCTCCTGGACGTGATTAAGGACGAGGTGATATCATGGATATATCCCAACGGAACCCTTAAAGAGGACACCAAGAAGTTCGGTAAGCACTTGTCCTCCATAAATCCATTAAAAATCGTCCGAATTGCCGCGTTTAATTGAGCGTGTCCGTGTTATTGGAAGCAATCAAAGTGATATATATTTCCATGCTTCCGGCAATTCAATCCAACTGCTGATAAAAGCTTTTTGGTGTTAGCCTAAGCCACTAAAAGTATTAAGTATTATTGTACCTTGTTATCGGTAAAAGCTTAATATAGCGAGTGTTGCTTCGATATTGAGGGAACTGCTAAAACTATTAAGATAGATTTCTCTATGTTTAACAACATATGATTGTTACTGCATTATTATGTGATCTTAGTAGGTGTTACTTTATAGTAGTACTAAATTATCATAGTTTAGAGAACATATCCTTTGCAGGTTATTTAAATTTTAGTTAGAAGCTTGTAACGCTGTGAAGCAGTCATTTCCGACCCTATAAATCATATATATTCTTGATCAGCATCGACAGGCGAGACGATCTAGCTATATCAGGAGGAACCAAAATTTTCAAAAATTGGCAAAAATTTAAATTTTCTGTAATTTTAAATAGAGTATGCAGATGTATTATTCAAATAAAAACTAGCATAGGAAAGTTTCTCGAATTAAAATGAATGCATTTTTAGCTTAGTTATAAGTATTTTAAACTTTGATTTGTCGAAAAAATTGGCAAATAAAAATCTCGATAATATATATTTATATAAGAATGCGAGTATTTAAAGCTTACTTATGATCGATTTCCAATTCGATCCTATAATCCAATTGCAAACTGCAATGGTTTATAAACTTCGTCTTTCCAAAGTTAGTTTCCTTTCCTGTTTTACCTAATTAATTGTATTTGTTTTTGAAGGCAACCGACTGTATTTGGATTTGTCGCATGGCAACCTGAAGGAGGACACCGACTTGCTGCTGGAAGTGAAGGCGGCAAGGAAATTCATGAGATGGAGGATTGAGGTGTTTTCGGCTGCTTTCAACACCTTGAATGCGGCTCCCTTCAACACGCTGCACTCAATGAGGGACTCCCTGAAGTTTTTATCGTTGCGGGGAAATAATTTCGCTGACTTAATCCCAGATGCCGAAGGTATTCATAGATTCTTTACCCAGAACCAGCTGGCTCTCATATATTGTACATATATCCTGATGACAGTTGTTCATTCAAAATTTCAGCCTTTGAGCGGTTCATAAACGAAACACGCTTGGAAGCAAGTAACGCTACACTACACAAATGCGAGCTGTTCCTCGTACATAATGCCACCGATCTGTACGATCGGGAGTGCTATATATACTTTCAAAACAACACCCACACGAACACGGCCAACACAGTCACATCCAGCATTAACTATGCAGACTACATTCAGTTTTTGAAAGATCGGTATGATCTACACGGGGAGTCATGTAAGAACACACCCAAAACACACACTTGAACACTTAGATTTGTAACTACACCAAGAATGATCTTATATTACTAGGTTTTTTTATTTTATACCATATTTTATGTATTTTAATAATATAAAAATTCTCTACCATAGCCCAATCCATTGCCTGGGCAAGCTTTCCAAATCTACCGCGGCTCCTGGAGCTGGACATTAGTAACTGCAGCATCGAGTATGTGAGCAAGGAGGCCTTCCAGAACATGAGTAACCTTCGGCGGCTGTTTATGTCGGAGAACAAATTTGTGACCCTCAAGCACGACACCTTTACCTACATCCAGAAAGTGCAATATCTGGACCTGTCATTCACCAATGTCCTAACCTACAGCTACCAACTGCAGCTGCCCACGCTGGAGATGGCGATGAGCCTGGTCTACGGGCTGAAGATCCAGCAATATGTTTTTAAGCTTCTTCCGGAACTGATCTACCTGGATCTGTCCCACTCAAAGATGACCCGGAACAGTGCGGTGGCCTTCGCCCATTTAGGCGAGAAGGTGAGGTTTCTCAGTCTGTGCTACACCGCTATTCCCATGGTGAGCAGTGCGATCTTCAAGAATACGGCTGTGGAGGGTCTGGATCTATCTGGGAATCCCTATCTGTCGTACAACATTATATACGATGCCTTCGATGGCATTGCCGAAACGCTTAAGTACTTGTACTTTGAACGCTCTAACCTAAAGGACTTGGAGTGGTCCAAGCCGCTGAAGAAGCTCCAGGTTCTGGGGCTGGCGGGCAATAACATAAACGCCCTGACACCGGCCATGTTCGAGCCCCTGGAATCGCTGGAGATCCTGGATCTGAGTTCGAACCATGTCGGAAACTGGTACCGTAGTGCCTTCCACAACAATTCGGCGTTAAGGGTCCTGAACCTACGGAGCAATACCATCAATATGCTTTCAAATGAAATGCTGAAGGATTTCGAGCGCCTGGATTACCTCAGCCTGGGGGACAACAACTTCATCTGTGACTGCCACCTGAGGGCCGTTGTAGAGGTGGCGGCGTCAAATAACAAGGATGCGGACTGCTCCTACAGCCTGCTTAACTACAGCCGAAAGACGACGGTGGGGCAGGATATAATCGCCGCATCGGAGTCACTTAATATCGATCGCAAGCTCTGGCAGAGTCGCTACATTCCCTGGCTGATGAAAAGCTACTCTAACATCAAGGACTACAATCGAGCGAATCACATTATCAGACTGCGCTTCTCCTCGGAGGACTACAAGCTATCTAAGTGCCAGCAACCACAGCCTTATCAGATGGACGAGCTGGACCCCGATCTCTCTCTGAAATTCCAGCTGCTCGACTACGAGGCCAGCGAGTATTGGTGCTTTAACAACACGGATCAGCTACAGGTGGACCAGCTAATCTGCCAGATACGGGCCTTGGCCGATCTAACCGAGGAGTTGCACCACATCAAGACCACGGTGATTGCCGTGGTGGGCAGTGTGGTGGCAGTGTGCATCCTCGGATTCATTATATATCTAAAACGCTGGCACATTCATTACTACTACTCCTCGCTCAAGTCAGCCGCTTTGTTGTCCAGCGCTTCCAAGGAGTCGGCGGAGAGCTTTAGTCATATTTCCCAGAGGGATCCCAGCGCCGTTTATGACATCTTCATCAGTTATTGCCAGAACGATCGTCCCTGGGTGCTCAATGAATTGCTTCCCAATGTGGAGGAAGCTGGGGATATATCCATATGTTTGCACGAACGTGATTTTCAGGTATGCCAAGAGATACACAAAGCGGAATCTTTGTTCAACAAATCTTTCCCATATATTACAGATTGGAGTGACTATCCTGGATAACATCATCTCCTGCATGGATCGATCGTACTCCCTGATGCTGATAATCTCCTCGAAGTTCCTTCTCAGCCACTGGTGTCAGTTCGAAATGTATTTGGCGCAGCATCGGTAAGCCAGGCTTGTTCAAACACGAAAATACCCCTTTAATTTATTCCCTCACAGTATCTTTGAGGTCAGCAAAGAGCATTTGATCCTAGTCTTCCTAGAAGACATTCCCAGGAGCAAGCGTCCAAAAACTCTTCAGTATTTAATGGATGTAAAGACGTATATCAAATGGCCAGCTGGCAAGGGCGACGCCAGTCCCACTTCTGAGGAGCGGAAACTATTTTGGAAACGCTTGAGAAGATCCTTAGAAGTTTTGGGCATAAGTTCCAGAGAGGCCAAGGCTTAAGATTAGCTTAATATACTGTAATTTGCTTTAAAAAGTTCTAGTCAGTTTTGCAAGTACCTGATAAAATGTATATTAATAACCTGTAATAAACTGTAATACGGATAAGTCTTGCTGCGTACTACATATTAAAATTATAATATCCCGAAAGGGTATAAAAACAACAGATTACTTTAGAAAATAAATCACAATATGTGCATCTAAATATAATTAAAAATTGTTTTACTGTAACTTTATATTTAAAAATAAGAAATAGAAAATCAAGAAATGAGAAGCCGAATTTTGTATATCAGTTGAAGTTAGGTAAAGGATCATGGGCTCGAATGTGAAATCGATCATAATTTCGAAAGAATTTTTGACAAAACTTTGAAAGTTTCACTTAAATATTTTTGTCCATGGCAATAAGGGAATTAATTGGAAAATAAAATCAACGCTTACACAACTGATTCCAGTCCTATATCCTTATATATGTATGTATGATATAATTGTCATGGTTAAGACTTACCGCAGAAGAGGACCCACGCTTATCCTCTTTCGCCATTGCTTATTTCCTTCCAGTGTAGAATTATATTCGTGGTGGCTTCAATTGTATCATCGAAGTAAGCATCTTCCCGGTTATCCAGATGTATTGCATTGGTCAGGTGGCACAATTGGGATCGATCGTTAATCACTATCACTATCACTATGGATGTTAACAGGGGGACGGCCGCGGATACACTACTGCCAGCGCGAGCGGCGTGCCTCTATTTATAGTCCCCGAGTGAAGAGAACAGAGAAAGCGAGAGCGAGAGAGAAAGAGATATCTCTAGAGATCGGCAGAGAGTGATACAGAGAAATACATAACTCTAGAGATTCACAGAGAGGGAGAGAGTGATAGACATACCGAAAAATACAGAGACAAAGAGAGACTTCGAGACTAGCTTGCATAGAAACGGACAGATGGACACAATATATATTGTTTATGGGATCGGATCTGATTCGCTGCAAGCTTCTGACTAAAATTATAACACCCTAATTTTATTATTTGCCTTTAAATTAAAGTACCAGAAGGAGAGCCAGCAACAGTGCAGCAACAGATAGATAGTTACAAACATCGATGTTCTTATCGTCAATCGGCGCAGGAGTAATCATCTGTGTTTAATCGACTGTTTTCCATCTCTATTACTAGAGCCAAACAATTATATCGATAGGCCCACATTTCCGCGCCAAAAGAACAAAACAATAACAAAATAAGTATTATTTTACGGCTCCACGATGGAATTTCACCTGAAGAAACGTCCCCGCCACGATGTTAAGGTCGAGGTAGTTAGCCTGGAAAGCAAATATCCGCACAATGTGATGCTGTACCACTACCCGCCTACCGACGATGTGCACATAGAAGAGTTCGAGGAGCTGGCTCTGGAACGACTGCGGTTGCTACGAATTCTGGATCGTGCCTCCACGAAGAATCTTCGCCT
Source organism: Drosophila bunnanda (assembly GCA_035046265.1). NCBI lineage: Eukaryota > Metazoa > Arthropoda > Insecta > Diptera > Drosophilidae > Drosophila > Drosophila bunnanda. The sequence goes on from JAWNOB010000075.1 coordinate 17,131,568, forward strand.
GCTCTCGGACGAGTGGAAAGAGTACGTGAGCGCGGAGCTGACCCGGGAGGGATTGCGGAACTACCTGAGACTCTGCTCCGTCGGCGGCGGTGGCAGCAAGAACGATTCGGATATTCAGACGCGTCGACGGGATTACCTGTCCCACTTTATTTTGAGGCTGGCCTACTGCCGCTCCGAGGACCTGACACGCTGGTTCGTGGCCCGAGAAATGGAACTGTTTCGGTACAAATTTGCAGCTCTCAGTAGTTCCGAAGTGAAGCAGTTTCTGGAGTCGAACGGCTTTGAGATTCATCCGCTGACCGAAGCGCAGAAGGATGAAGTCAAGGATGGCCTGTACGAAAGCACGGTCGGCCAGAGCGTCTCCAAGATCGAGTTGCTGGACTTCTACAAAGTGCCCTTCACCCAAGTGCTGGATCTGGTGCGAGGACGGCGCTGTTACTTGAAAGCGGGCTTCGCATACGTAAACACCCTGGATCTGGTCTCTATAGTGGGCACCCGGCAGCAAGACGAGATTGAGCAAGGCCTACAGGCTGCCAAGGGTCTGGTAGAAGAGGTCGAGGGCGACGAGCGCATCTCGCGCATGCTGAAGGCCCTGCACAATTCGTACACCGGCAAGGATTACACTGTGTGCCGGGATGCAGCAATTCCCATTGAATCGCTCGACCAACTCTCCAAGACCTCCATGCCGCTGTGTATGCGGATGTGTCACGAGTACATCCGCGCCCAGCACCACGTCAAGCACGGTGGTCGCATGCAGTATGGACTATTTCTCAAGGGGATTGGGGTAACGCTGGAGGATTCACTGCGCTTCTGGCGCGAGGAGTTCACCAAGAAAATGGATGCGGACAAGTTCGCGCGAAGCTACGAGTACAACATCTACCACAACTACGGCAAGAAGGGTTCAATGGTGAACTATACGCCCTACTCCTGCGCGAAGATCATCAAGGAAATGGCAGCGCCCGGTGATTGCCACGGCTGTCCCTACAAGTCCATGGATGCGGGCTCCCTGAAAACGAAACTGGCCTCCTACGGCCTCTCCGCCAGCGCCATCGATGAGGTCATGTTCTTCGTATCCCGCGGTCACTATCAGATCGGCTGCGGCAAGTACTTCCAGCTCACCCACAGCGCCAGCGTAGAACCGACCATAAACCATCCGAATCATTACTTCGAAGAGAGCCAGATTCTGATGGGAAACAGACAGAAGCGAACGACAAACGGACCGGCTCCAGCGAAGGCCCGTGTCCGTCCGGATATCAAGGGTTGTGCCGATCGCTCCATGCTGATGGGCGACGACGATGACGAGCTGTGGCGCATTGCCGAGACACAAGAGCGCGCCATGCAGAGCCAAAAGGCAATATCGGAGGCATTTGATGATGATTTGGATCTAACGGAAATTGAATATTAAGTACAATATAAACTAACTTAAATATATTATAAGTACGAATGAAGGAAAAGAGAAGTAACGTAACTCCTGGCTTTTTCAGTATCCAGAATAACTTTCACGTCTGACACAGGTAGCAAGTCCTGGACTTGGGATCGACTTTCTTATGAGAATTTCGACCAAACGGTGGCCAGCCATTAATATCTACGTAGTACATGCCCCTAGCCTGCTGATTTATTCTATAGCCCATCGGGGAAACGATTCCGGCCGAGCAATCACGCTCTCGCAACTTCTCCCAGGAAGCACATTTGGTCCCCATGAAGTTCTTCTCCTGGCGGGGATACGCACTTTCCGCGAAGTACTCCACCGCTCGGGTGTGCGAGCAGCCGATGGTCAGGCAACCCGGTTGGATAGGATGAGCTCCACCCGGGTAGAAATCTACATCGCCGAGGGGTCCACGTTTGGCTAAAATACCAATGTTGGTGTGAATTATGTCCACCAGTTTGGCATCGCCACGCGTCAGTCCAGGCAGAATATTCTTTCGCCTGAAACAGGGCTTGGCGGGATCCAGGCCGGTTATCCTTGGGATTAGCTTTCCAGTCAGTCGTTTGAAGGTGCGGCCAGCGGTGCCCATTATATGAGCTCCCAGAGAATGGCCTGTTAATCTCATTTCCAATCTTTAGTAACAGCACAAGGGTTTTGAGCCAAACTCACCAATCAAATGGATGTTGCGCAAGGGTGTTAGTTCTATCAAGTGGGTTAAACCCACCCCGATATGCTCGCCGATCACATCAGTATTGAGGGCCGACCAGGAGTAAAGGGTGTCCACATAATCCGCAGCATCCACAATCTGGAACAGATTATATGGAAAGGAATGGTTTCCACAAAGCCACCGAACGTACCACAAAGTTTACATCACCCCGACACATGAAGGCTTTGGAGATCATGGCAATGGCGGAGGACTCATTGACCGTGTTGGTCCATCCAGTGGCCAGGATCACCACCTTTCGGCCCTTGCTGAATCTCGAGTGTCGCCAGAGCTTGGAGGCCTCCAGCAGGGGAACACTGTAGTTCTGGCACGGGGTCATATACTGAAAGTGCATTTTCCTGATATCCGGCGTGATTTGTTCCGGAACTCTGCCAATAAATAAGGTCGAGGAGCCTGGGAATATCGTTCATATATGAAGAATCCCAAGGATTTCTGCCCAGTGGAAAATTACTATCCTTACACAAAGCATCAAGTGCATTGGCTGCAAGTTCGAGCGGAGCAGCCGTGAGGACGTTTATCTTCATGGTTACAAAGTCAGTTAGCAACCGAGGCAGTGACTCCCACCAACTTGCCGTTGATCGGCCGCTGTCCGCCGCATCCTCAGTAGTGTTTCCAGCAGCTCCCAAGTGCGCGAGGATAAGGATCACCAGAAAATTCAGTACACGCATATCGTTATTACGCTGCCCTACACTAAACAGATGTGTGGTCTGGTTTAATCATTTGCTAGTATGAGAATGTTCACTAGTTAATCGAGGGCTTTGTATACAGTGGCCTCATTGTTTCCAAGCTTAACCCAAATCCATTGTTTGCTTACCCACTTGGATCTATCCATACTGAGTAATCATTAAGAATGTAGTGTTTAATCAGCCAAAATGCAAAAAGCGGGCCAAGTTTAACGAACTGAGAAGGGGCCAGCTTTAAGTTTAGTTAGCTTTCTAACTTTATGTGAAAAGGTTAAATGGGTTTTTAATTAGTTTAGGTTAGAAGACCACGCACAAAAGAAGTAATAGTCTTTAAAAACGTTATTTTCCTGTAACCTACACGTTCTTACAACATTATTTACATATTTTTAAAACAATTTTATGAATCTTATTTATTATTTTACAATCTAAGCAAGTGGTTGGTAAGTCCCTACCTTGTGATCAGAGGAAATACCTCGTATGGCTCACACAAATGGAATAAAACCATTTGAAGCCTAAACGCCTGCCATCTTCGATATATCTTCGTACTGAACGTTGTCTACAATTCGTCCTTTCAGGGGACCGTGCAATATCTCAATGCTGACTGAAAACTTGCGCTCATCCAGTTTCCTAAGCAAAGCCTCAGATCCGCGATAGGCACCATTGACAACCATAATAGGTTTGTCCAGAGCCGGAATTACAGTCTCCAAGTGTGCCTAGAAATAAGAGGAATCTTGAGTTTTTGCTGCGTTACAAACTTTTCGTTTCTGCAGACTAACCTGATCCACTTTCACCTTTTCCCCAGTCTCCAGGAACTTGACTTTGGCCTGATATTTGTCGATAACTTCCTGGACAACGGCTTTTTGCTTGAAGAACTTGTCGCCCATGGACTTGGAGATGAACTTCACGACGATGTTCTTGTGCAGCCAGTAGTCCTTGCGATTGGCGCGCTCCTTTTTCGCCTCCTCCTGCTTAATGATATCGTCCAGGGCCGACCGCGTTTGACTGTCTCCCGCTATCGACTTTGGTTTCTTAAAAACCTTTTCATCACTGTCAGAGGCGGGTCGTTTGGCGGTGAGAGCGGATTTCCCCAGCACGGTGTCCGGCTGAAACTTCTTCTCCAGTCGGATGTCCAGCTTCAAAGGTTCATTCTCTTCCCTTTTGAGTTCGGTGAACTTCTCTTTTTCGTCCTCATCCTCGCCCTCCTTGGCTTTTGCCTTTTTGATTTGCCTCTCGATGAAATCGGCCATGCGTTCCTCGTCGTCCTTTTCCATCTTTTCCTTGCCATCGGCCTTGGCTTGGCGCTCCATTGCCTCTGGACTGCGATCGATGTAGGTGACGAACCAGCCCTTCTCTGTCTCGTCGGCCACCACTTGGCCCGTCCGTCCCAGCCACTTCACATAGTCGGAGAGCGTTAGCCACCGGGTGGCGTTCATGTGAATGTGCTCCTTGTGGGCAATGTACTCCTGGTATATTTTGTTGGCGTTGGTCCGCTTGGTGCCGAACCGTCGGCGTAGCAATTCCATGTATCCATCGGAGAACTCTTTGCTAAAGCTGTGCAGGAACTTGCCGGGAGAGTCCGCGAAGAGAAGCAGTTGCCGCTGGTGGGACTCGCTCATCGTGTGGCACTTGAAGCCGTTTTCGTCGCGACACTGCTTCTCGCACATCTGGCAGTACCAGCGCAGCTTCTGCAGGCCTTTCGACTTCATCTTGTTGGCGAGGTACTTGGGAGTACCGACCTCGGCCCGTCCCATGGTTAAGTTAAGCCCTTTTATTCCGTTGCGTTCGATTCCACAAAAATTTCACAATAAAATTGGATTGTTTTGATTTCACCGATTGACTTTAGTGTGACAGTGGTTCGGTAGTCTAAATAATACCACAAGTAATCGGTTTCGATAGTTGGTGTTTTCGATACTTTTGACTTATAAGTGGGACCAGGCAGTCGAAAATAACTGTCACAGCAAAGAATTTGAAATTTGAATTTAGTTTGAAATAAATGTATAAAATTAAATCAAATTCGTTAATTATTTTAAAAAATACCACACTTTAATATTAACATCTTTTCAAGTAATAATGTGTTTTCCAATCAAATAACAATTTTCTCTCCCAAACGCTCAATTTCATCCAAGATGAAATCAAGCTCTTCGCTTTTAAGGATAGGGAAGCACGTTAAAACCATGCGGAAGAAGTTTCCCAGATTGTGAGCCTTGAGAGGCGAGTAACCAATCATCAAAGTGCCGTTGTGGGTCATCTGCTCCTTAATCTTAGGAGCAACCTGGTAGGTGAACAAGATGATTATTAGGAAAGCTTCAAAGGTATAAAATTTTCATAAAATATAAATATTTTACAGACTGTATTATTTAAAATACATTCTTCAAGCTTACCGTGTATAAACGCTCCCACCATTCGGGAGTCTCCTCCTTCGAGGACACCCTCATTGCCTTTGGGATGAACCAAAAGCATACATTTGAGTACTCGTGTTTCTGTAGCACTAATCTGAAGCGGTCGCTCCGCTGACGAAGCTTATCCTCCAGTAATCTGGACATTTCGATGGCATGGTCCACCAGCAAACCGTACTTTCCATATCCACGCGCCTTCAGCATCAGCCAGAACTTGAAGGCATCGATCTTCCTGCCGCACTGGAAACTCTTGTTTCCGGTGTCGTAGGAGACGTCGTAGAACTTGTCCTGCTGAAAAAGATAGTGCGCCTCGGTGCTATTACATCTCTCCAGCAGACGTCCAGATTCTCGGGTTAAAAACATTGAGCACTGCATCGGAACACCGAGGGTCTTATGCGGATTCCAGGCGAAGGAGTTGGCCCGTTCTAGGCCAGCGATTAGGGATCGGTTTTTATGGGAAAGCAGTGAAGCTCCACCCAGGCACGCGTCCACATGAAGCCACAGTCCATGGCGCTCCGCCACATCGGCAGCTGCATTGATGTCATCAAAGGCACCCAACACCGTGGTTCCCGCGGTGCAGTTCACAAAGAAGGGCTGACCACCACGTGCTTTCGCCTCTAGAATCTTCGCCTCCAGGTCTTCCATTAGCATCTGACCCAGCTTGTTGGTTTTTACAGATACACAGTTGTCACTTCCCAATCCCAGCCAGTTGGCGGCCTTCATAAAACTATAGTGGGATTGCTCCGAGGTGAAGAGAACCAAGGGTCGCATTCCAAACATTCCAGAGGTTTTTACCTCGGGGGCGATCTTGTAGCGGGCCAGGACAATGCCGTACATGTTGGAGGTGGAGCCGCCGGGAGCGAGGATGCCATCGCCTTCCTGGTAGCCAGCCAGTTTGCATATGGTCGAGATTATTTCCGTCTCAATGAGGCTGAATACAGGTGCGATTTCATAGGTGTAGCTGTAGATTATTAAGTATAAAAGATCATAAATATCAAAGTAAATTCAATATAAAGTAAGACTTAAACTAACTTGAGTTTAAAAAACTCATTAAATGAAATGAAGAATTAGCAAAACATGTGGTTTTAGAGGGTTAAACATGACACTTTGGAATTTACACAGCATTAACAAAGTTATCTGTGCTGTGAACTCGTTCGTTGTCAGTAGAAGATGCAATCAGACGTCTGTCCGTCTGTCTGATAGACATGGCATATACGGAAAAGTGCTGCAGCATTGTGTCTGGTCTTACGAGCTTCCGTTCATGGCCTCGGTGATAACTGCTCCCGCCAATCCGAAGGGATCGAGTTGCCCGAAGAGCTGATTGTGGAAGCGCCCGTGCGATGTTTTTACGGAGTAATGTATCACCTGCTGACACAGCGCCTCCATCTCGGCCAGCGTGGATTTCTCTGTCTCTCGGACTTTTAAATTAATCAGTTCCTGCGAATGATTACAAAAAGTCATTAAATCGGCAGTTCATATATTATTAAAGAAGTTTTAAATCGTTTGAAATAAAGTGAAAGATTTAAAATTAAGATACTATTTATGGACATGAAATTTCACAATATTTATCTAACGATCTGAATGTGATAACCAATATTGTGTCTAAAAAACAAGTCATTCAATTATCAGCTATGACATAAGATAAGATGAATTAATAAATTTATGAATAATGATCAGAAATCGACAAAGTAAACTATTATTTAAAAAACATCAAAATGTTACAAAATTCATCTGGCCAAAGTTTTGATACATTAAGAGTTAAAAAGCTTCTTGACTTTGTCAGATAATGACCACACTCGTGCCTTATCAACTTTTACGGCTATCAATTAATAAATTTGCCACAAATTGTGCTAGTGACTAGTCCCAAAACTAAACCCATTCAAATTAGTTTCAATTGAAGCTGGGGTTCAAGTGGCAAATTGACCTCTCCGGTTATAGTTCCTTATCTTCAGATCGACAGACGCGTCGCCGGGTTGGCTTACCTTCAGCTTGTCTGGTTGCAAAAACGGCACTATCTTCTGCTTATCCCATTGCTGCGGATCCACACAGAAGGTGTCTTCCCTTTGGAGCAGCCTGAATACGTTCTCCAGGATATTCCAGTCCTCCATCAGACCATCGCGCATCTCATCGATAGCCGCTGCCATATCTGCTCCTCAGTTTCAGCTGCCACAAAAAATAACAAAACCGATTATTTCGGAGCCAAACGAACCTCTGTCGCCGACGGTTCAGTTGGAAATGGTCGTCGCTTTACTGCAGCTGATTGTGCTTAACGTTCTCTCGATCAAAACCCCATTAAGTTGTAAACCATCGCACACACTAGGAAATCATTTATATACATATGAAGGGTGTGTAAATACTCACATAAAGATTAACACTTGTGCTCTTTAGAGTGGACCTGTTTCAGCAAAATTTACAAGACAAGGCAGGCAGAAAATTAACAACTAATTTATGGGCTAGCTCTGAGAAAAAAAAAAAAAGATTTAATAAAAGTCAAAGAAAACTTTCAAATATATCCAGAATAAAATGTACAATGACCCTCAATTATAAAAAATTAATATAAGATTATAGTCTTCATTAATAGATTGTGAAGTATTTGAAGTATATATGTTTCTATAGATGTACGGCAGCGGAAAAGTTTAACTCATATGCTATATCACTTAAACAACGCAAACAAACGAAATCATAATCGATTTAACAAGTTGATTAGTTTTATTAGCGTGCTCGACACAAAGAAAACTTGGTCAAAGCAAACTTATTGAGATTTTTATGGCATATTTAATTATTGGTTACTAGGTTAGAGAGGCTCGACTGTATATCAAATGATTCAACAAATTAATATACAAAGTACTCACTCAGAAACAAGTTTCAGGTTTCCCCAGATAGTATCTATTTATTCTTGAATGCAAATCGCCAATAGAACCAATCCAAATGTAAGCGTGGTCGCCGTATTCGTCTACGTATCACTTGTGGATCGAACAACACAATCTTGTCCCAGTGCGCCCGCAAATAGAAAGTGGCGAACGACATTACCAAAAAAGTACACACATACAAGTACAGGGACAGTTTCCCTTTACTTCGAACGACCGCACTTTCATTTTTATGCTGGTTGATGGTTACTACAATAAAATGCAGTCTTTGCTGCCAGCATTAAATTTGCTAGAGGATTGAGTTATAGATAAGGAGCAAGAAAGCCAAACTTTGGTACAAGCGTCTTCTATGTAGGAAGGAGAAACAATTATAAGTTTTCGTATTGCAAATCAAATGCTCTGCGTCTTGTTCACGTAAAACGGTATCATTTTAATATGTTTTCCTCGATTTAACATTATCATATCGTTTTTTTGTTTTCTTGCATTATGAATTAATTTAAATTTTTACTTTTCGCCAACAACGTTAAAATGGAAGAAGGTTTGTGTGTGTGTTGTTTGTTTTTTCTCGTACTATTAAAATATTCTATTTGATTTTTTCTGGTTTATGCTGTAGTTGTAGTTGAAGTTTTCACTTTGCGGTCCACCGACGACGTACATTTCAACTGAACACACACATTTTCTAGTAATCATCTAGGTCAAAACCGTCGTTGTCCAGTTCATCGAGTTGCATACTCTGGAAGTCCACCTTGTAACGCAAGATACCTGCGAAGGCATAATGGCATTAAAAATCAGTTTACTGAATAAGAAGTTGGGGAACGCAAAAGCAGTTGGAATAAAAAATGACAAAATGAGGAGTAATATAAACAAACACAAAAAAAAATCAAAACCGTATTCTTACACTTGTTAAACACTTGTTATTAAATTTAAAAATAAACCGTAATTCAGATCAAAGTAAGTTTGTCCAGCTTGTTGTTATGTGTGGTGTTTTATTTCTGGTTTAATTTTTATTACAATTTTATGGATTAGATTTCTTGCTGTATACTTTCTTATATAACACTCGGTTTTTAATTTGAGTAGGGGAAATGCAGATACGATCAAAACTTGTTCCGGCTTACAGGGGCACGCACGTTCACCGTTCGGCGATCGTATGAATGCCTCCTAAATGAATCAAAATCGAACAAGGTGAACATAGAGAATGCGCTAATATCTCTCCTAGCATGACACTTGAATTACAAATTACAAATTACAAATACGAAACACGAAATACGAATTTAAGTTATTGCTTAAAAGTAATCGCGCGCACTCGGCTAATTAAAAAATTTGGTAAAACGTATAGGTACATATCTAGACAGACGCCTGATCCGATCCGAAGAGGAAATGCACCCGCCACCCGGCTGATGAGGGACCCTATTTATTGGTGATAAATATTGTATTGAACGGCTACGCTGAACATAGGTAAAACTATGTGGCAAGTAAATTGGTTCCTAATCAATTTGAACGTTTTGCTTTACGAGGTTTCTCTTCCCAAAAAGTTATCTGGTTTGCTTATTTTGTATTTGAACGCGTCATATAATCGAGATCGCTGGCTTAGTAATCATCAAGATCGACGTCCTCCAGCGGCTCGTCGGCCTGCAGGGATTGGAAATCTACTTTATAGCGCAATATGCCTACACACACATTAAGGTACCAAGGGTATACATTTTACATTTGCAATACATCATAGCGTGGCGACCGTATTAAAGCAGCATGAGGGAAGAGGAATGAAAATAGTTGCAACAATTTTATATAGAATATCGAGCCACTACTAGTCAGGCCAGCAGCAAATCTGTGGCATCAGTGAGAGATTGAGAGATTGTTCCAAACACTTACCGCCAATTCCACCGAAACCTCGTACAAACTGACTTCCCTCCTGCGACTTGTCCGTGATAATTTCCAGTGTGGCGCCGAACATTTTGTAGTTGTTTGCCAGCCATTCCAGCAGCGGCTGAGACTCAATCAGCTCCATCTCCACCCCGCTCTAACCGAAAAATAAACAATGCTCAGTTGAAGTAATGGGACTGGTGAGCTATATAACTTACCTCCTTGTCAGTGAAGTGCGACTTGTCCTTTTCCTGCTCGGGCGTCAAATGTAATACTGTCGTTGACGTCGAGTTGGCATGATTCTTGAGAACGTATCGTTGAATGTCCAGGTTTTCCCAGCAAATGAGAGTCTCCACAGAGCCAAGTTCCAGCGCTTTCAAGGTATCCTCGACTCCAAAACAGTACTTGCCTGTGTCCTGTTGAAATATTAATAATTACATCATTGTTGGCTTCAGCTCCTTGAAATTTTAACGCACCTGAGAAATTTCATCAAAGTAACGACCAATAAGCTTCTTTTCCTGTATGAACTTCACATTCTGCAACGATTCGGCTGCCAATTCAATAGCCTGGTTGAAGCCGTTTTCGCCGCCATAAGATACGTCCACCAACTTGATGACTTTAGATTGCAATCGCTGAAGAGTAGAGCAAAGCATTGTGTTTTAGATAATCTGCAGCCAACGTGGGAAAGAGTAAGCCAACAACTTACAGGATCGAACATATCCGACTGGCTGAGCTCCGTCTTGAAGTCCGCACTACCGGCCAGGATGAGTCCGGCAATGTTGGGCTTATCGTTTGTAATGAACAGCTGGGTGGCGACCTCGGCGACCTTGCGCACATAGTTGTGACGCTTCTCCATACGCAGACGGGCAAAACGAAGGGCGGACTGACCACCGCGTCCGTGCTTCTTCGGCAGATCGACGGTGAACTTGTGCAGCACCTCGCGGGTGTTGCCTTGAAGGGTACCGAATAACGCTCCATTACCGTCCATCACAATGAATCCGAATTTGTTGTCGTCGGCGAGCAGGGCAGTGAGGGCCTCCGTGTGGAACTTGTTGTCGCACAGGTACAGCGACGTGTTGATGGGCTTGAATGGCTCAAAGTCTATGTTCACCTTCTTCTCCTTGCCCTCCTCTGTGACAATGGTGCCGCAGTAGATGACCAAACCGTTGGGAGGCACTGAAATTAACCAAGGAATTTGATTTTTCAATATTCCAGTTTTTTTTTGGGAGCTTTCTGTCTCTCTACTTACCTTTGGTGTACAATTTGAGTCTGTGCTGGACCGACGTAATGGCACCGAGGACGGACAGGCGATTTACACGCGATTTGATATTCGAGGCCGTTCCAAACTCATCTGCCAACATTTTGCTGACGCGCGAGATTTGATCTTTTGGCGGAATAATCAAAGAAATCATGCTGGTGCCATTGCTGAAATATGCGAAAAGAGAAGATTAAATGTGATATAAATAAATAGCATTTCCGCCATAGCAACAGTGCAAGGCTAAAGTCCGGTTGCTAAATAGAGCGGCAGCTGAAGCCGAAGATTGTATACTCTTGCTTTATTGTATTTGGTTGGAAAACTATCCCTCACTATTGTTGAAGTTACTACACTTCAGTAACTTCACTTCAGTGCCATGAAAAAAAAAATAGTATATGGAGTTCAAAATTTTAGAAAATAAATTGTTAGAAATTTACCATTTTAAAATTGAAAATGTATTATTTATAGAGTCGAAAAAAGAATACTTTACTGGGTTGCAAACTTGTGACTAAACTTATAATACGCTGTAAGTGTAAAGCCCCATTTTTTCTTTAAATCTATAAATTAAGCGTGAAATGTTCTTAACACACCAGAAGTTAATATTTAATAACTTCATTAAAATTTTAATGACTATTTTTGCGCCTAGTTCATATTTCTGTATAAAATATTGCGTTAATAACTACCAAGAAACTCAAAAGGAATATTTAACATATATATATAATACAGCTGTTATTATTCCGTATTCCCTAGATTATAAAGAAAACGCTCTAGGAGCTCCCTTCAGCGCTGGTGTTATTCGATATCGAATTCAAATAAATATTTTTAAGTCAAATTAAGAAAACAAAATTGGGGAAATCCGAGATAAAAGCAATGGCAAAACTGTACAATAAGCGAATAGAATTTGGCAAAAGATACAAGAAAACAACTCCAGTTGGCAACCGTACACACACCGTGTGTGTGTGTTTGTGTACGTGCGTGTTTTGGACCCAAAGTCTGATGTATGTTAGTGGCATGGCGGCGCAGCTCCTGCGGGGTCACTCGCTGACTCGCTGACCTTGTTACCCACTCCGAAGCGGAGCGAGGCGGTAAGGACCAGGTCGCAGCAGCGGCCCAGCGAGGGGGGAAACGAAACGTTGGCCACAAAGCTTGGCCCATTTCGGCGCACACAAACAGACGCGCATACACGTTGGAGCGACGGCCACGAGGCGCATTACTCACACCAAGGTGCTCGGGCGCTCTCACTCAGGCGCTCACTCACTCACTCACTCAGTCTAGTTTGAACTGATAATAACCCGACAAAAACGTGTTGCTCAAGGAAAAAATCAAATTGAGCCAAAGAGCGGGACGGACTTAGCCAGAGAGTGGGATCTGGCGGAGATTAAGACAATGCACTCGGAAGGAGAGTGGATGCCCAACAACAAGGAAAGGTGGTTGTACTCACTGCCCCATCCGCCGCCCCTGCCCACGCCCACATCCACCCCCGCCAGTCAGTGGAGAGTGAGAGCCAGAGTATGTTGTGTATACCCCACACACGTACACAAAGGCGGACGGGGGGAAATACTGGAGGACAGGAATAATAAATAAGGGAAAACTCACCCGCGGGCCATCTCCAGACTCTTGATGAGCTTCTTTATTTTCCAGATCTCGACATTGCGATCGGCAGACGTTTCCTCGCCAGACATTTTGCTCGTTGCTTGGGTTTATTTACTCTTCTTCCTCGCCTGGAGAGCGTGCGTGAGTGCGCGCGAGTGTTGGAGTGCTGGTGCTGGTGTGTGTGTGGTGAGTGGGACTGGGGATTGAGAATTCGGGCTCCTGAATCCTGGTAATCCTGAATCCAAGTGCTCTAGCTTCTCTTCTTCCGTTTCAATTCTGGCTGGCTGTTGTATTCACATTCACGTTCTTCCCTTTAACGTGGCTGGCGATGAATACACTGCAACGATTCAACACGAAAATATACACATGAGCACACACACACACATCCAAGGGTAAATAGTGGGAAAAGCTAAGGGAGGAGGAGTGGAAAGCACAGGCAGAGCACCGTAATTGCGTTTGCGATTGTGATTGCATACTACTTTGTTCCCTCTGCAGAACGGCGAAGGAAATGTTTTAAAGCTGGGAAAGCCTCAAAACAGAATTGAAACAGTTCGAAATTAATTTGGCATGAAAGGCCCGCACACACAGCGCTTGATGTGAACGAAAGTTGGAACTCTGTTATTTTCATTATTTCACTCCACCACTAAGCTTTCGGGGGAGAGCGACAGAGAGAGTACGCAAAAAATTAGCAGCGAGAGTGAGCGGGAGCGAGAGAGAGCGAGTGCTCCAAAGGTGACGTTGACACAATCGCGTGCCACGGCCAAAATGTCCCCGAAAAGGCTTGCTGCGTAACGTTTTTTATTTGCTTTCTTAGTGGCATAATTATCCCGATTCGAGTCTGCTTGCACTTTCACAATCCGGGCTTTGTTACAATTGGCGAATACATCTGCATAAATTTTTCACATACAACGTGCACCGAGCTCAGAAAATAGAGGTGGGGGAACTTCGATGATACTATCGATGTGTCTAACCTTTGCGTTATCTATTTTCTATCGATGATGACAATCGAGAAGATTGCGTAAATTAAAATGTAATTTCTCTTTCTTAATAAAAAAGACTTCTTAAGGAAAAATTTTACGTTTCTTTAATTGGCTTGCTATTGATACTCGTTATTTGCCACCACGTATATGCGACCATATTATTAAGCAACAATTTGATATAAAGAAATAAATAAATGTAAACCAGATTTGATATATTAAAACCTGAATAGAATAATAACTGTAAATTAGCAAATTAAACACCTGTTTTGTTGTAATTCAAATTCTGTCTATCGAAAAATCGATATCGATATCGTAAACGCCAGCTGCCATTTTAGAAGAAGAAGAAAGCTGTAAACAAAAATGAATTTGGAGCTGCTGGGTGAGAAACCGCGCGAAAATCCCAAATTTAACGATAATTACAAATCTTTTTTTTTAGAATCTTTTGGACAAAACTATCCCGAGGAGTTTGACGGTTCCCTGGACTGCATATCGCTAGCGGTGACGTGTGCCTTCAACAAATATGGGACTCTGCTGGCCGTGGGCTGCAACGATGGACGCATTGTTATTTGGGATTTCTTGACGCGGGGCATTGCCAAGATTATATCCGCCCATGTGCACCCCGTGTGCAGTCTCAGTTGGACCAGAAATGGCCATAAGGTGAGTGAAAACCGATTACATGATTCGTATAATTTTACAATAACACATAGCTATTTTTCAGTTACTTTCCGCCTCCACAGACAACAATGTATGCATTTGGGATGTGCTTACAGGTGAACTGGAACACAAGTATAGATTTCCCTCGCCCGTCCTGAAGGTTCAGTTTGATCCGCGCAACGACAACCGCCTGCTGGTCTGTCCCATGCGATATGCCGCCGTGCTAGTGGAAATCGGCGGAGCTCACCGGTGTCTACCCTTGGACTCGGATGTTAGTTTTATTAACTTATTTCAAGAGTTTGGTGGTACTTAACCCTATGCCTCTCCGGTCTTCTTCCAGGGCGACCTGAACATTGTGGCCTCATTTGATCGAAGGGGGAAGCATATTTACACAGGCAACGCTAAGGGAAAGATACTAGTTTTGGACGTGGATACATTTGAGGTGGTGGCCAGTTTTCGCATCATCGTGGGCACCTCGAGTGCAACGGCTGTCAAGAGTATTGAGTTTGCCCGACGTGGAGAGTAAGTAAATGAGGGATAGCTCGAATTCACGCTACTGTAACTAATTCCATATCCATTTAGTGCATTTCTCATCAACACCTCTGATCGAGTTATACGAGTATACGACTCCAAGGAGATCATCGCTCTGGGAAAGGACGGCGAACCAGAGCCAATTCAGAAACTGCAGGATTTGGTCAACAAGTAATACATAAATGCATCCACATAGGCCAATTATTCATCATCTTGATCCGTTTTACAGGACAACATGGAAGAAGTGCTGCTTTTCCGGTGATGGCGAATACATTTGTGCGGGAAGTGCACGCCAGCACGCTCTCTATATTTGGGAAAAGTCGATTGGTAATTTAGTTAAGATACTGCACGGCACAAAGGGAGAACTCCTACTGGACGTCGTGTGGCATCCAGTCCGCCCCATAATTGCCAGCATTAGCTCGGGCCTGGTATCGATTTGGGCACAGAACCAGGTGGAAAACTGGTCTGCCTTTGCACCGGACTTCAAGGAGCTGGACGAGAATGTGGAGTATGAGGAGCGTGAGTCCGAATTTGATATAGCTGACGAGGACAAGTCGGTAGACCTCAACGCAGATGCACAACAGGATGAGGAGATCGAGGTGGACGTGCAGAAGGTGGAGCCAGTGGCTGCCTTTTGCTCTTCAGACGAGGAGGGCGAGGATGAGAATGCCCTGCAGTTCCTACCGATGGCGCCGGAGGTGGAGGATCCCGAGGATGGCTGGGCCGGTCAGGATGGAGGTCTTGAGCCCAGTTCCGTATTGCTGAGCGCGGACCCACATGACTATGAAGACGATATAATGGCCGCCAAGCGAAGACGCATGCAGCTCCACGATGTCAGCCTGCCTGATGCACCCACTGATGGTATGAATAAACTAAGAGTTTTTATCATTTACGAAACCATTTGATCGATCTCTTTTTCCAGAAACCCATCCCCTCATCTCCAGCAAGGCCAGTAAGGACAAACAGCAGCCCGTCGGTGGCAAAAAGGCCGCAGGTCGAACAAAGAAATAAATTTTAGATGACCTAACATAACGTTGTGTTATTGCGTGTGGCATTCGAATAAAGTCTCGCCTATATCGCTAAGTCGCATTCGGGTTCCGCACTTGGCCGGCGAAGAGCAACAGGTTGGTCTCCTTCTCCACGATCATGTACTGGAAGGGCTTGTTCAGCTGGAACTTGGGCGGCGTGGCCTTGTTGACCAGCGAAGCTTCAGTAACGGCGGCTGCCGTTGTACCCTCCTCGTCCACGATGATCTTGGTGGAGTGAATGCAAAGCTGGGCGAACAATCCCGACGACATGCGACTCAGGTTGGCTGTGTTCTCGTCGAAAAGATCACGGACTCCCATCTGGAAATAGTAAAGAGAATTCGGAGATTTAAACGAGGACTTTTATGAGAACAGGTTCGTATACCTCTTTAAGTACATCCTTTAGGGTAAAGTCTGTGGCCGTCATGAATTTTGGCATCATTACCTCCACCTCGTTATCCTCTGAGAAACTATTTGCCTTGAAGTCAGTCAGGCGCTTTATGATGGGGCCCATGCCGATATTTTTGAGATTATTGACCACGTCGTTAAGTTTAAAGCCCCGCTTGGGCAGGATAACTATCATCGACAGCCTGTTCTGACTGCCATAGGGCAGCTCGAGAACGTAACCATCGAGACCCTCGATGTTGGAGGCATAGGCGAAGTTCGCTTCCTGCACCATCATAGGAATGCGGGCCATCACCTGGCCATCCTCGTTGAAGAAAGACTCTACTCTGGTGAGAGTCCGGTTGAAGGGGAACTGCAATTGAACTCATGAAGGGATCTGTGTGGAAACACGAAAATCAAGATCGCACCTTCCATTGGCCCTTGAAGAAGAGGGAGGAGAGCAGGAACATCTTGGCTCCATACAGATCCTGTGGCTGAACAGTGTACGGAATGAGGCCTCGAGTGCTGCGATTAGTGGCCTCATTAATCAAATGCACTGTGTCCCGATCGTAGAAATCCACTTCTGTCGGCTGAACGTTGTAATTCTGGATGGCACTCCGGTAGCTGCTCTTTATCGGATAATCTTTGTCAGTGTATATGGCCTGAAGAGAGGCCACCTCAATTGTGGACGTTTTAGTGCTTGAAACGAAAAGTAAAGTAAGAGTCGAGTTCTCTTTTTAGGGCATCTACAAAATATCTAGGTAATACTATTTAATCATTAATCATATCTTTCCCGAGATTATATTAATTCGATTCTTTAAAAATTCTTCTACTTACTTCAAATACGAATTCCACACCTGGTAGACGCCACGCAGCTTCTCATCTTCGACATTTATGCGCAGCGCCTTGCGCAGTTGGTTGTACGTTTCGCCCGATGATCCCTCGTAAAGGAGCACAAGGAGCGACCATATTGAGAAGGGTGATATCATGAAGTCCCTTTGGGTCTTGTGTACCTCGTTGGAAATGCGATGCAGCAGATCGAGGGCGAATTCCTGGGCTCCCCGCGAGATATTTAGCAACACGTCGCTGTCGAAGTTACTCCGCAGTGCCTGGACATGGCTGGTTTCCCTTTCGAAGGCTGTCGGATCAGTTAAAGCTATCAGGGGATTTCCCACCGACAGCTGAGGGACTCCATTCTGCGACGAGCACAGCCCAATCGCGCTTAAAATCAAAGGGATCCCTAGGACCATAATGCGAGCTGCAATATATTAGAGATAATTTTTATTGGTTTGCATATTTATATTGAAATGGAATGTCTGTTAACTAGTATATGGTGAATCAACGGGCCCAGACAATTAAATCATTCAATGTAGCTTATAATGTATATATTGATTTACTATATATGTATGTTGCTTAAACCTCTTAAGGACACGATTTATAGTAGTAAACTCTTCTCATTGATACATTTGAAATCTCCATGATTATTTTTGGCTTTCCGGGTTATATAAATGTAAACCCAAATATATAAGCATTTTTGTGCTCTCAGATGCGTAAACAATGAGCATTTTCCAACTGATAGCGATGATCTGTTGGCGACCTTCTCTATAGACATGTATGTATATATGTTCATATATGTATATGTATGACTGTTGTAAAATATAAATACAGCATATGAATTAAATAATAGAAGTAAAACCTCAAACCAATAAAGTTAAGGGAATATCCCATAATTATAGTTTAATTGATATTTACCTGGTATTTGTAGCATTTTGAAGCTGCCGAGCGCTTTTTAGTTGGTTTAAGCTTTAGTTATCAGACTTTCCAGACTTGAGAGAAAGATTGTGGGCACAACACCAATGAAATCACACTGTATGGGTAAGCATGTGGGTGTGCATCCAATTATTGAGGTTTTTATTTATTTTTTTTTTATTTATTTCTTTTGGGGTTTTTCGATGTCGGAATTTCAGTGTGAAGCCAAGTAGCTCTGACGTAGCCAAGTTAATATGTACGATATTCCAAAAACCGGAATGCACTGGGACTTCCACAGATACACAAGCACACCGACAGCAGCAGGGCAGTACACCAGATATATATTCAAAAGTTCGCGTATCGTTGTTGTGCTTGTATAACTAAGCCGATTCCACTATTATTTGAATTTCTGGACGAATCCCAATGGAGGAGGTGGTTTGCGAAGAACTCGATGGGTATTAAAATCCCATTCGCCTCAGGCACCAACCTAACGCGCGGACATTGGCTGGTTGAATGAGAGATCGCTCCAGCGACCCTCCAAAAAACTGATATGGTCATCGCGTCATCATCGCCGAGAGTCCGACTTCAAATCAATCCCCGATCCCCAGAGACGTGTGTTCGGAGAGCGAAGCGAGAGAACTCTGTTGATATTGGCAGCTCTTTGTTGTGCTCTTGGCAATGACGTTCGCACAAGTTTCCCTCAATCTGGGCGATCGGGTTGAAGTGCTTCTATATGGCAGGTGATCCGTTTAACGGACTGAGGTAAAACTGGTTGACATCTAGGGGAAATTACAAGCAACTTATCTGGATGGATATAAATGCTACCTAGATTGGTTTAACATAATTAATCCTAGTACAAACGTATATTCTATTTAAAAATATATTTTAAATGCTTTCAATACATACCTTAATCATTGCATTTCATATCAAACTAATAAATATTCTTAAATAAAAAATAAAAGACTTCTGGTGTATTTACACTACAAGAATTGAATAGAAACACAAATGCGGATGTGGCTGGATCGGTTGTGCGTATATTGACAAAAAAGCTTGACACAGGACAGACAGGATGATGACAAGATTAATCAAGCATTTAACTTTATTATAGTATTTTAATTTGAAATATCTCTGGTAATGCATGCGTAGTATTGCCATTACTTAGACCATTGCTCTTGATTTAATTAAGTGTGTGTGGCTTGTGTTTCCTGGAGATACACATATTAATTCAATAACTTGATATTTTCCTGACTTCGTTTCGGCCCAGCTCTGTCATAATTTTATTTATTGGATTATAACTGTTTTCACATACATGTTCATAGGAAGTTGATCTACTAAACATTTGTTAAAATTTTGTTGCGAGATGGAATTTTCTATAAATGTGACCCTCAAGTATTTATAAGAATTCCTTTTTCTTTTTCTTTTCCTTTTTTTGTTTTTTGGATATTTATAGGGGTAATCGTTAATGCTTACATGGACATATATTAAGTTAATTATTCGTAGGTTGTGTTTTCACTTTTCTCTGTGCAGTTTATAGGGAATGATAGTCACTACAAGGGGGACGAATCATTATTAATAAATCTCGAAATGATCCAACAGAGGACACACATGGACAATGAAGGTTATGTAAATATTTCTAGGGGTTAGTTTACGAGTTCAAATAAAACAGCAGCTAATTCAATATTTTTGGCTACTTACACAAATAACAAGAGAGAAAGAGTAACACAATAAAAAAACGGACAAACATAACAGTGTTACACATCCAATTCCTAAACTCGCTCGGCAATCGGAAACTAAACTCTAATCGAACTTCTTATTCGTTGCACGGCTGCGATTCAAATTGCGGAATAGGGGAGGAACTCGGACTATTCGGTAATTTAATTTCTCGCAATTAAGCAGGCTGTCGTCCTATGGGTGCTCTCAGGTTTTAGCAATGCAACACGTTTTTAATTACTCTTCATTTAGTTATGTATATATATATATAGGTAGATATTAATATCCGAACCGAATAAAGCATTTAATAAATGTGTGTATGCGTCTCTTTATCGAAAAGTGTGTTATTAATTGATTAGCTTATCGCAGGTCGGGGTCCTCGTCCGCAGCCTTCTTGATCCTCAGCAAGATAGTGGTGTACCACTGATCCAACCGGGAGATGCTATCATAGTCCTTGACGGCCTCTGTGAATCCTTCAATATTCTGTTCCTCGAGATGCTCGCACAACACCTGCAATCAAACAATACAAGTAGAGAACATCTTATTGCACGTCGCGGCGAGATAGGACCAACCTTGATGAGCTTGAACTCCCTGGAGTCCTGGAATGCTGGATACTGCTGCGCGTACTTCTCGATGGCATGCTGGGCATTTAAAAGGTCCACACTCAGATGACAGAGAGCGGCCCTGAAGAAGTACTCCTTGGCACTGTACTTGAGCAACGAGCTCTCCAGCGACGATGCGGCCACCTGCTCGTATATGGATATTGCTTTCTCGTAATCCTCCAGCTGGGCGGCATACTGGGCCACCTTAAGCATGCACTTGTTGGCCGAACTGACCGACTCCTCGCCCTTAAAGTAATCAGCCGCCTGTTCGTAATGCTGTATTGACTTTGCCTGCGGAAATAAAACCATTAAATCTACAAAAAATTATATAAATTGGAATTTGAAACGAACCAAGGTATTGGGATCACTCTCGTACATCTCGGCAATGCTCTGGTGATGCTTCGCTGCCATCGTGAAACGTCCCATGTCCGTGTAGATGTCAATGGACTTCATAAGACAATTGACGGCGCTCTCCACGTCCACCTTCTTGTAGCAGTTGGAGGCATCCACGTAGCAGGTGCCAGCATCGTGGCGACTTCCAGCTCGGGCATGCAGTGTTGCCGCCTCGCAGAAGCATTCTCCGGCCTTTGTCCAGTTTTTGGACATCTTGAACATGTTACCAGCCCGCTGATAACACTCAATGGCATCCTCCACTTTGTTGGAGCCCCTGTAATATTTGTTATTATTACTTTGAGGTACATATAAACTCCAGTTCTTATACTATTTTACAAATTTATCAGTTATTTCTGAAAACGAAAGCTAAATATTCAATATCTAAAACCTCTTCATTATCCCAAGTAAATAAGAGATCGATGTAAACAAATTGAACAAAAAGAGAAACCCTTTTAAAAGATTACATATGTATTAAATAATATGTATGTAATATTACTGAATTTCTAGAAGGATCTGAATAAGTGAAAGTCGGTATATGTATGTATATTTTAACCTATACCTCTCTTTGTTTTTAATAGTTAACCCAATGAATGATTCATCGATACGTAAATGAATGTTAATGCCGTCTAATGTAAACACCTAGATAACACTGAAAACTGATTGTTTTTTAGCTTTTCAATGGTTTAAAAACTCCACCAATCAGTATCTTATGCTGATAATAAATGTAACCTCGACTTTTGCGCTGCTGTGTAAGATTATTATGGTGTGGAGGCGCAGGCGGTGTACACATCTACGTATGCGTATTATTGGTGGGTGTGTGTTGCATGAGAACGTGAAAAAGTCTAGTCCAATTAGACTGCCCAATATCTTCGGGAAATACAGGAAATGTAACACGGCGTAGCTACATATTCCTAACTACCAACATACAACTCGAAATCCCACATCCATTGCGAAATGGACCGTTTACGCACCCGAATAGCGATCCCAGGAAGCCTTTCTGCTGTGTCAGCTTCTTCTCCGCCTCGGCCATCAGCTGGAGCGCCTTCTGTTCGTTGTCACCCATGTCGAGGATTTATGTCCGCCTCGGCACTAATTTAATTGCATCTAAATATTAGGGTTTCTTCGGCTTTGCAGCGAGTGAGTACGTATTGGGAATCTTTAATTTTCAAGAAAATAAAATCAATATGCCCAACAGTGTGGCCAGCTTAGCTTACTTCAGGCAATTTTTGGCATATTTGAAAATGGAAAAGCTTTTAAAATTTCCAACTAGCTTATAACCTTAAGAAAGCTTAATTAAATATTCATCTAGCTTTATGTATAATATATTATATTTGATAAATATACATATCATTTAAACTACGTATGTTTTTATAAGAAATATAAATATATAACAGTTTGCCCCTCAAATATAATAAAACAATTTAACCCCATTTTTAGATATGAGGTCGATTTTGAACCATGGGAACGGTGGGAAAATGGAACATGGAGGGATTCTTTATTTTTAATGTTGATAAAACATGGATAAAAATGATCAGAACTGCGATGCCTATTATAGAACAGTCTTCATTTTGCTTAAGTCCTACCATATGTTTAAATTAAATTGACTTATTTTTATTCAGCCAGTGCTGCTGGATAAATATATTCTTCGCTTGAACATATATAGAAATAAATGAATGTGTGCCTTTCTCTTAAACGACTTAACGGATTTTAATAAAACATTGATCAAAATGTTCAGAACTGCGATGCTGATTTAAGTAAAATCTTTATTTTGCATAAGTCCAACTATAAAGTTTAAATAACCTTTTCTCGTAAGATTTAAATGTCAACTCAATTTGTATACTCTTGTAGGGTATTATAATTTTTAGTTAGAAGTTTTCATAAAATTTAGAATATAGACATTTTATAATATTTAAGAGTTATGTTTTAAATTTTATAAAAATCGGACTACTATATCATATAGCTGTCATAGGAACTATGGTTTAATTTAGCGAAAAATGCTTTGAATGTAAAAATGTAACTCTGCAACTGTAAATAGGTATAGGTGACTGTAATAAAAGTAGGCATTTTTTCATTGTTTTTAACACAAATATATATATATAATTTTATTAATATTTTTCTTTATTTTTTATTGAATTGCAATCTGCAAGTTTGTATAAACTTTGGCGTACCGAAGTTAACTTCCTTTCTTGTATTCATTGCCAAACACATAATCTGAGTTTCCAAGCTCTTAGTAATTTTAAATTAACCGAACATTATTTTAAGAATTTATTCTGTATTCTGCCTTTAAAGGAGTAGAAGTTTAATATCTAACGAGTTAATTCGCATAAATTTATCAATAACTCAATATAATTTAAGGTGTATAAGATTTCTCCAGCATTAAAATGGCTTTATTATTGAATGATCAGTCAACTGGATAAAACTTTGATCGTTATGATAATGGTACGGTGCTTGAATCACCAATGGTTAACATAATCATATGAATGCGATTTTTTTAGGTTTATTAAGTGATTGGGCGTGAGGACTATTAAACATATATGTATATAGATGAACTAAAACCACGTTCTGAACTGAGAAAAACAAATAAACTCTAAATATAAAACATAGAACAATATAAAACTTTGAACAGAAATTACTAAATTTTTAAAACGTGGGTGCGCTTCTGGGTAATGCTCGTGTTAGTTCGTGAAAAGTTTCGCTTGATGAGAGGTCGCCAGCTACATCTAGATGAACATCTTTTCCAGCATTTTCCTAAGTTTCTCCTGGGCGTAACGGATCTTCTGGTACAAGTCCTTAGACACCCCGTTCTCCACTATGGTCGAGAATCGATAGGTGCGGAAGTTCTTCTCGTGATCCATATAGGTAATGGCACTCATGCGTGGACAGAGAATGAGCTTCATGTGATCCGAGAAGTTTAGCTAAATAGGAATAGACGATGGCAAAGGCTATAGCATCTTTAATTATTATTATTATTATAAAACTACTTACCTGCACGGATCCGTTGGTCAGATGCATGACAACGGCGCATGTGGTGCGGAACCAAGAGTGCAGATGCGGCATACGGGAGATCTGGTCACTCTCTATGTTCACATTGTTGGCGCCTGCCTTCACCAAGTGCTCGATCATGTAGCGCTTAAAGTACGACAGCAGCTTCATCTTCTTGTCGAGCGACTTGCAATAGTCGGTGGTGGTCATGTAACTCTCCTGGCCATCCTTGTCGATGAAATGAACGTTAATCTGGTTGGGCAAGAGGATCAGCTTTGTGGTGTCGTTGAACATTACGCCGATGCCCTCATCGCACAGCTGGTAGCCGAAGCCATATTTGTCGCTGTAATCCACCCATTTCGATATCCAGAAGAGCGGCTGTGCAGCCGGATCAGTGTTTTCATCACCCAGATTGCCTTGGAGGATGCGCGGCTGTAAAAGGGACGAAACATATGGTAATTGCTGTACGTATGACCTTCGAGGGGAGAGAAACTTGTATATTGCTTACCTTGCCATTGATAAGATTCGTGAGCTGTTGATACAGGCTCTCGATGTCACTGCGATAGTCCTCGCTGTGGCGACACACCTGCGCCGAGGCGGTGATGGCGTCATGGAGATTGGCCTTGAGGAAGGTCGACTCCAAGCGTGTATCGTCCGGCCGCATTCCGTTCATCTCCATCAGCGGCTTGCGGTGCACAGGATCTTCGATGGTATCGTTGCTGCCGATTCGAGGAGCCATCGTCAGACAAGAGCTGGGCAAGAACATCGGCACCTTGGAGCCCTTGAGGAACTCGAAGTTCAGAAGATGGCCAATAGCAGGCCGGCTCTCCGGATTCGGCTGCAGCATAGCAATCACCATGTCTGCCGCCGGCTTCCTCAGGTAGCTGGGAACGCGGTACTCGCACTTTTTGATCTTTGAGTAGGTGTCCTTCAACGTCTTCGTTTCGAACGGCGGCTGGCCGACCAGCAGCGTGTACATGACACAGCCAATTGACCAAATATCGACCTCGAAGGAGTGGCCCTTCTTGGTAAGTATTTCTGGTGCAATATAGTTAGGCGTGCCGCACAGTGTCTTCTTCCGCTCCCCCTCGTAATCGATGCGCGTGGCCAGGCCAAAGTCACCGATTTTCACGTGCAGCAAATCATCGAGAAAGAGGTTCCCCAGCTTTAGATCGCGATGTATGATGCGATTGTCGTGCAGATACTTGACGCCCTGGATAATCTGGTAGATGTAGTAGCGGCACTCGAACTCCGTGATGCTTTTTCGGCGTTTGTGCAGCTCCATCATAGACTGCAATTGGGCAAGGTTCGAGGGTCAGAACGGGTGGGGTAAATACAAAAGAACAGCTGCCACTCACTCGCTTCTTGCAGAGCTCCAGCACAATGTAGATATTCTGCACATCTTCAAAGTAGCTGTGGAACATGACAACGTTCGGATGGTTAAGGCTGCGGTGAATGGTGATCTCCTGAGCTGTCTTCTCCTTCTGATTGTGCTTGATCATTAGCTTCTTGGACACGATCTTGCCGGCGAATGTTTCGTCGGTCGCCACATCGATGATCTCGTAGCATTTTGCAAAGCCGCCCTGCCCAAAATATTATATTATAAAGTGTTTCTTAAATGTTATAGAAAGTGAAGATATGCTGTAATAAATACTCAATTGCAATATGTGTTAGGCGACTAATAGGCGGTTCATTTAAGAATTAGTTATACAATTGCTGAACTTGCAGATGTAAATTCAATAAGTCGCGCCAAAATACAAAAAATAAAACTGGCGCCGCATTCACACTCCACACGCACACACAACCACATCCACTCTTGCGCTCTCACAAATCTACCAAGAACAACACAACAACAACAAGGAGCAAGCACAGGCGAAGGGCACAAAAGGAAACGGAGCAAAAGAACCGGAACGTGTGCATGTGTGTGTGCGTGGAAGTATTGATGCGCTGCGCCGAGGACTCTGAACAGCCGCGACTGGCTTCCAGCTTACCTTGCCGAAGAACCGCAAGCGCTTGTAGGTCTTTCGCTGGTTGGAGTCAAACAGGCGATCCGGAATATCCGTGCTCTTATCATCGGGCTTCGCGGCCATTTTGATCTGCTTTCTGGGGCTCCCTTTTGCACTGGCGTTTCGCCTGAAGTTAAAAAATTGCTCTCTTGCAGGCTGATCGATGCGATCTATCTCTGCCGATGCGCCGCGATCGCCCAAAATACCACTTAAACGGGAGCAATTAAGAGATCCACACAATTAACAACGAAGACCACTAGCGATCAGCGAATTTGACCATTGACGCCACCCAAAATGCACGAAAAACAGGCGCAAAGCAAACAACGCGCCGAAACCGTTCGATTTTTTAAATGAAAAATGATCTGCAGAAGCGTCAGCTCAATCGGTGTGACCGTTTGGCCGGAATAATGTGCTATCGTTTGCGTATATACCGTGCATCGGTGTTGGAAAGCGCGCCACTTGGCGAAATTTGGCTGTTATTTGTTTAAATAAATGAAAATATTACAGAAAGTCCTAGTACAGACTGATTATGTTTTATATTATGGAAATGAGTATTTCAGATATAGCCCTGACAGATATTTCAATGCATTCAAAATGGACGTATCCAATCGTATAATAAATTACGATCTGTGTAGATATTTGAGGAAATTCATCAATATTAAATTTTAAAATCAAACTGCTCTAAGAAACTACCAGACCTATCAACCTTGTTGACAACAGTCTTATACACCAAATTGTATATGCTCACAGAACACAAGTTAAATAACACGATATTCTTTGAAAAGCAAAAGCAGATTGAAAATAATATATTGCACCTTACATTTAATTATAATTAAATAATACTATAGCAAACTTCGTTTCTCCTGCTTGAACTTGTCTTAGATGGTTTGTCGTATACTAGTCGTAAGTTCGAGTCCCAAGTCTCGGTTGTTTGTTGCACAACATGTTCTTAGCAAAATTTGGTTTGGATACCGGGTAACCCACAGTGGACACATTCTGAATTATGGTCAAACATCACGATTTTTGTCAATAAAAAGAATTCATAACATTTAAATAATAATACCACTTGAGTAATGCTAGCTTTTTACTTAATAATTTTATTAAATAGTCCCCAAAATGTTGTTGTTTTTCTACATTGATTTAATAACGACTACGACTTCCCCAATATTGGTGTTGTTGATTTCCGTTGAGATTTTGACTATGCTGCTGATATCTTGAAGGGTTCGGTTCGTTTGCTTGATTTCAATTACATGCTCTAGATATTAGGTCTATTGGGGTCTCTCTTGGTTATTGCCATCGCGTTTCATCCACTTTTTGGGGTTTACTTTTTACAAGCTCTGCCCTCATTTTGGCTCTTGTTGCTATCTCTTCTTGTTTTTTTTTCTTTCTTTTTGTTTTCGTTTCAAAGGAGGCCTTACAAGTAGAAAATTGTGGTTTTAGTTTTTAGTTGTCGTTAATACATAAATTATTACATTAAATATATTATCAATAGTTTAGTTTCATAGTGGTTGCTTTTGCCAGTGTACGCAGTCTCTCCAAATGCTTGTGTTTCACTGTGTGTGATTGTGTGTGAGTGTGTGTGCCTGTGTGGGTATGGTGTGTGGTGTGGGCGTGTGAGTGAGTGAGTGTGGATGTGTCTTATAGTTCCGCCGATCTCTCATCTCATCCATTTCCGCATCACATCCCATTTCCTCCGCGAACGCCTCCGCACTGAGCTCCCAAAAGTTGAACTAGAAATAGGCGACTTGATACAGCATCTCTCAGCTGGACGGTCCAGAGCTGGAGTTGGCCAGGCTCCGCTGCAGGCGCAGCCATTCGACAAACTCATCCAGCATGACGGGCCCTAGAACGCAGAGGAGAGTTATAAAGGTTACCAATATGGATTATCATACTTAATGGTAAAATATCAATATTATTATATATTAAAGTTTTAATTTTTCCTGATCAAACGTCTATACTTACATGCTCCATCAATATCATAATTTGACAAATCCATGCAGATGGTGCGTGAGAACTCCAAGATATTACACCACTGATCTTTGTTGATCACCTTGTACTTTGATTGCTCTAGAAACTGTGCAAACTGCGGATACAGCGGCCAGTGTTTGCCTAGAAGCAGCTGAAGCATGGCCTTGGCCGTGACAATATCCATACTTCGTTGGTCCGAGTCCTGTAGAATACCGAGAAACAATTACAACTCCTCTTGCTTATGTTATTTCGAAATAATGACTCGCCTTGGCAAAATCGTAGGCGTATCTGTAGATACTCTTGAAGGAGTTGGGATCGTTGAGTATGCTGCGCAGATAGTCCAGTTTCACAACCATTTTCGCTGCCGAATCGCAGTCGATCTCGGTGAGGCCCTTCAGCCACTCCTGCTGACTGAAGAAGCCCATTTGGGTGGCGCCCATTTTATAGGCCAGCACCAGCATCACAATGTTCTCGGGCTCCACTCCGATATCCTCGCAAAATTTTTCCATCCCATCGGGACCTAGACAAATGGCCATTCATATATTATTTGTGTTATGTCTCTAGCTATATATTTTCATATATTGCAACTTACCCAATGTCTCTGGTTCATCTGGAGTGGTGTATTCCTGGAACCATGTTAAGCAACGTTTTTGGCTGAAGCCATCCTCCGCTCTGATATGGCGCCTGGGAAAGAGAAAAGCGGAAGGAAATGATTTGATTCAGTCAATCAGTGTTCAATATATGATTCAATCAAGCACATGTATCACACACTCTGCCATCTAATTGATAGGAAAATATTACTGCCCACGTATAGTAAACACCAGCAGACTTTTAATCGAATCTGTCGCTGCTAATGCCGTGTGGCCTGGCCTCTTTTTGTTTATTTTATTTGATTTGCCGCGACTTGCCTCTTCTCTGGGGTTTTGTTTTTGAGTATTGGCCCCTAAAAATAGCGATAGTAAACATGGCAGACCCCGAGCAGAGTAGAGCAAAGACGAGGCCAATGCCAAGAGCGGAGGCCCTCACTCGGGGAAGCGTTGAAAATAATGCTGGCCCAGCGACAGATATGACAAATCGAATTGGGAAGAACAAAGGCTATCGAACTGTGCCCATCTATATACATATGCATCTGGGAGTGAATAATGCCATTTCGTAAGATCGCGCACCAATTATTGATTTTATTGATTGCAGCATTCATGATAACGTGGTTGGAAAGAGGGTTCTTTTAAGGGGGGAAAATGTTATCAGACAACCCATTTAAATGAGCTAGATTTATTAAACAATTTAGAATTTCAGGATTTCTTTAATTTCTATATATATTTATATATTTGGCACGCAGTTTTTTCTGCAGTGCACTCACATTAATATAGCACACGCACACACATCTCCTCCAGCAGCGACTGCGCAGGGCAAAAGTGAGAGTGAACTCCCGTGCCAGGATAAGGGGAAGGCGGCTTGGCAGCGGATTGGGAGGGAGAAAGGTTGAGTGGGAGTGGGTGTGGGGGGCTTGAGGCAAAAGCACAGGAACAGTGCGATTTTATATGGGCCGCAGTTGTGCGCAGGACCCGAAACAGGAAACACGTCGTAGTTGCTTCGAGCGGAGAAGACTGCAGCAGCGTAAAATATTGCCATTCGAATTGTGTGCCCATTAAGTGCAAAGGATTCGCTAGAGAAGATGAAATTATCCGACTTCAGGCAGCCGCTGATCAGAGTCCAAGGATTAGGCAAAGGCCTCAATGCCACACTGTTCTATTCAGCCCTGCTGGCTCTTCTGGGTGAGTAGGAGCGAGGGACGTGGGATTCGGACACGTACTCGCATGTAAGAGGTGGGAGTACCGAAAATCGATACTGTCGAGGACGACAGTGTGCTGTGACACACTGACTGAAAAATGAGTAAACTGGACGACGCAATGCAACCTGTGAAGCCTGGTTAACCTTTGATTTTTCAGCCACCACCGCCCACGGACTGCAGGTGGGCGTTTCGCCAACGAAGGCGCCGCGGGTCAGCAAGTACATAACCAAGTCGCCATCGGTAATCCCATAGCTAAGTCCTCCGTCTTCCAGCATCCTTAATATTCCCAATATTCCTGATTTTGTAGGCCGCGTCGATGAACCACGATGCCACCACCTCGCTTTACCGTTTCAATGCCACCAACGGCATCACCTGCATCCTGATGCAGGTGGATGGATTAATCAGCATCAGGTATCGCAACAAGCTAAACGAGGATGTGGAGGCCGATCTGTATCTGCCCGATAATCCCCAGCTAAGCGGCGAGTGCGTGGAGTCCAATATGGAGATCCTAACCATGGACTTTAAGGGCTTCCGCCTGTCCATGACATTTAAAAAGGTAAGTGGGTTGGGTGAATACCAGTGTAACTCATGTAACCCGTGTACAAAAAGTAAATATGATTGGAAAAAAAATCAATATCGGGAGTTAAAACAAGCGTACACTGGACAACTCAAGCTCAACTCTTAAGGTTAAAGGTCGATTGGCATTGACTAATGCATGAACTTTCGCCCACACAGTCGTCCGGCGGCGAGGGCTGGTACATCAATCTGTTCGAGCTATCCTACTCCTCGTCGAACTGGCTTTTCGAGCACCCTGATCGCCCCAACCTCGACGTCAAGCTCACCTCACCCGCCCAGACGCCCATGTACTTCCCCACGCCGGTGGGCAAGTCCTACTTGTGCGACAAGGAGCAGACTGTGATCATGTACGCCCCGCACGACTCCGGCGACCAGTCGGGCCACATAGCCAAGCTGTATCTGCGGGACATGCACATGCAGAGCTTCATGTTCAAGGACAGTGGCAAGTGGGGCCCGTCCTTTCACTGCAGCGCCACCGGCTCCTATCGCGACGAGACGGCGCCCTTGGCCGTGGGAACTGCCCTGGCCATTGCCGTCCTGCTGACCATCTCGGGTTACGGCGGATGGAGGTGAGATAACGTTTTACGACACAAACGCGAACGAGTTCTACAGAATCCGCATTCTTTACAGGTACTTTAAGGTCAAGAAGGTCCAGTACGGCTCGATGGAGTGAGCAGGGTTATACAACCAAGGGAAGCGTTCGTTTTCGTTCAACTATTTGAGATCATATCGTTGTCTACACATATCCCCCACGTTTGTTGGATCTATTGCAATCCTCTGTAGTCCTATTTTACAAATTTAAGAGTCAAAATTGAGGAGTTGTCCCGGCAGATTTACGAAATTATCGAAAGCAACATAAAGATATACATATATGAGAAATGCAAATGTCTTCCATATTGTTAAAATGTATAAAATAATAGCGCACCATATATGATTATTAAATGTTAATATATATATATATATCATGATTAACCAACCACAACTATTATTTACCAAGGCAAACTGTAATCTCTAAGCGAACGACCAAAGTTGGCCAAAATCGTATAGCTCCCTCCTCCAGTTTCAGCAATTTTTATCGAGAAGCATCTAAAACTATATTGCTATACTTTTTAACGAAATCTCCTGCACATTTTCTACTTAAAATTCATTATCTCTTAATCCATTCAAAGGTTTGCCAATTAAAATAACGTGAAATATGT
Source organism: Drosophila bunnanda (assembly GCA_035046265.1). Lineage (NCBI taxonomy): Eukaryota > Metazoa > Arthropoda > Insecta > Diptera > Drosophilidae > Drosophila > Drosophila bunnanda. The sequence goes on from JAWNOB010000075.1 coordinate 17,162,923, forward strand.
ATGTGGGGAATGAACAACGCATAAAAAACTAAAAATGCTTTTGTTTAGAATTAATATTAATGAGTTTTATTGAAAATAAATACTGGATGCCTGCTGAAAAAGCATTGCCCTTCGACTTTTTTGGTTGTTAATCAGCAAAGTAATACAATTGTTCCTGACAATAGGAAAAGCGAGTCGTGACCGGACACCTAGAATTATTCCCTGATCTGCTACCTCTCCTCTCTGATGAATGCAAGTATACTATCCATAATATCTATGCAGATCCGGTATATTAAACAATTTCTTCGAACTAATTACGCATACTTGGGCCTGAGATTTTAATTAATAAGGTAAATTGAAGGTCGGATAGGAAATATCTGATAAAAAAGAAAGGAAACTAACTTCGGGAATCCGAAATGTATATTCCCTTGCAGTTTGCAATTTAATTAGAGGATCGAAACGGAAATCGATCATAACTAAGCTTAAAATATTCTCTTTTTTTTAAATCAATCTTTTTTTATATAACATCTTTTTCAACTACTCAAAGTTAAAAAACTCATAACTAAGCCAAAAAGACATTAATTTTAATTCGGAAAGCTTTCCTGTGTTAGTTTTTAGCAGGTTAATAAATCTGCATACTCAATTTAAAATACAAAAATTAAAACTTTTGTCAATTATTAAACATTTTAACAACGTAACTCCTTATAGAATATTGATGCTGGTCAAGATTATATATGCTTTATATGGTCGGAATTGACTCCTTCACAGCTTTACAAGCTTCTAACTAAAATTAAAATTTGTTTTCTTAGAGTCTACCATAAAACGTTTAGTAAAATAAAGATATGCCTAGAATTAACAACCCCCCGCAAGTGCGCAATCTATTAATCTAATCCCATCACTATGATTTTCTCTCAAGTTAATAATTATTAAAAGATAATAGCATAATCTACAATGCGATTAAACTTGAAATAGTCTTATAACTTAAATGCTAACGGGTAATAGAGGCTAAATAGTTATAGTGGTTAAAATCAACTTTTTTATCTAATAATTTAATAATATATTCTTATCTCGATGATGAGGCAAGTTTCTTTGAAGTATTTCATGAATGGGCAATTTTTAAGGCCGTAAATGAACATAGTTACGTTATCTATTACTTTTCTCTATATAAAACAGGATTTCTTAATATGCGCATGGCTTATTTAAAGAAATCTGTTAAGAGAATTGCTTTTTTCGCATTAATATTGTTTAGCTGCTGCCTTATCTGATAATCATCGAAATTACATGAAAAATCTATTTTCATCCATCTTAGGGTTGGTGTACAGACTCGACGATCAGTAGAACAAATTCGTATTGACTCTCTATTGGAGCAGTAGATGCTAGTTCCCGGAACAGGTGACAAACACCCAACACCGCCCCAAAACGTTATTTCCCCTTCTTAGCATGCTGCCCACTACTACTACTCACCTGCTGCTCTGTTGTGTCGGTATGCTGGCATAGCTGGTACGGGCTCTCTTCGATTGACCATCCATGTTGTCGCCAATATCTGCTGCTCGGCGTTTTCCTCGTGGCATGACTTATTGTGATGTGAATCCCAGAGAGTTCGTCCCGTTCCGTCCGCCGAATGTGGGGATGTGCTGCGGGCAGAAGACAATTCGATACCACATTTATATATTTCAATGCAACAGAGGGACACTTACGCACTTACCACTGTGTTTCCAATGGTAATGGCAGCGGTCGCTACAGGCTTCAGTGTGTGGTTGACTGTGATTTTGGAATGAGAAAGGTTCCGGTTAATAGGGTTTAATCACTTGTTTCAATCGTCGTTTAGGGGAGTTTTTTTTTCGGCTTTTTTGGTATGCCTAGGACCACCCCGAACTCGCGCAATGCAGCGAAGAAGATTCACGGGATGCACAGGACATCGGCGGATACATATATATATGAATATATATATAGCGCATATACGATAATACGAGTCCACTACATATACGATTGTTTGTGGGGCTGCACGGGCATTCTGCACCCTGTACATATGTATGTATGTGAGCCCTCGAGTTGTTTTACAACTCCAGTGCACGAAATACCGGCTGCTGCTGGATGGGACTCGGCTCCGGACTGCAGCCCACGGATAGCCAAGGATGGGCAGATGCTGGTGTCGGTGCGGGGAGTCCGTGGTGTCGGCCCTCCGGTTGCCACTGCCAGAGTCAGCTGCTGATACGACGGACGACAAACGACCGACCAGACACCAGACAGCGACAGCCTGCCCTGCGCGTGCTCGCCTTTTTGCGTCGAACATCGCCACGCCGAAAGCCCGTATTTGGGGCTGCTCCACATCTCTACCGGCACTGAATCGATCTGTGACTCCATGTCCTTAATTCTGGGGTCCACTAGGCGGTTTAAGAGAATAAACGTTTAGATTTTTACCATATTATTTAAAATCAATGTATAATTTCTTGGCGTCAATTAGAGCTGCAAAAACGTCGATGCCACTATCGATACTATCGATGTTTTTTAAAAGTAGATGCATCGATGTTTAGAAAAGCGGCTTTGAAGCAGTCTGGAACAAATCATCATCTTGAGCGCTAATTAGCCTTACTTGAGAGTTTTTTGACGATCTTCCGCAACAAAACAAACATTCCCAAATTTTAACAGCCGTAGAAAAAAGGAAGACTTCGAATTACATCGTAAAGTATGGCAACGACAGTATTAGTAGCATGTGACCAGGTGGCATAGAAGGCAATATTCGCTCACCGCTGATGAACAATAAACATCTGATGTAGGATTCAAGTTTGGTCATACTATCCGTCTTGCAGAAAAATCAATTTTCGCGATTGTAAACACGATGTGAGACAAAAGAGGATATTAAGACGTAAAAGATCCAACCATGCCCAGCTCATACTTGTTCGCCGGCAGCAGTGAGGGACGCGTCTACACCCTGTCCACCAGCTCGGGGGCGTGGCGCGAACTGCCATACCTGGGACTGGAGTTTAAGAAGATCTGTGCTGTGCCCAACTTCCTATGGGCCATTGGCGGCGACCGTCAAGTGTACGTACATGTTCATGGCCTGGACGTGCCCATCCGAATCAGGGAGGAGTCGTACGAAAATGAGCGTTGGCTGCCCATCGAGGGATTCTCGAAGACACTGCTGCCCACGGATCGATACAGGTACTCCTCGGTAGATGGCAGCGTGGAGCGCAGCGTGGACAAGATTCGGCTTCCATCGATGGCATGGCAGTGGGACGGAGACTGGCACCTGGACCTGGAGCTGGATGGCCAGCAGCTGCCCGAGGATGGCTGGATGTACGCCTTGGACTTTCCCGCTTCCTATTCGGCCAAGAAATCGTGGAACTCATATGTGCGGCGTCGCAAGTGGGTCCGTTTCCGTCGCTATGCAGCCCTCAATAGCTGGTGTGCCGTGGCGCCGCTGCACAAGGATCCCACACAGGAGCCCTTCATCGACGTTGCCATCGGTGGCACCAATGTTCCCAATGCCCCAGCCGGCACTTTGTGCGTTTGGGCCATTACCGCCCACGGTAGAGCCATGTTTCGCACCGGGGTATCCAAATCGGCACCCGAGGGTCTCCGCTGGACCGCTGTTCCCACTCCCACAGGCAGCGAGCTGTCGCAGATTAGCGTAGGACCCACAGGCTTAGTCTGGGCGGTTCTGTACAATGGCCGGGTGATCGTGCGCACAGGAGTGACCCGGGATAATTTGTCGGGAGATGCTTGGCTGGATGTCAAGACCCCGGTAGCGTCCTGCAGCCTACGCATAATTCACGTTTCAGTCGGCACCGACGCCGTGTGGTGCGTGACAAACGACCATCATGCCTGGTTTAGAAGAGGCATTAAGGGCGAAGCTGCCGGTATTAGCGAGGACTCGGCAATCGGCAAGGGCTGGGTGGAAATGGTGGGCAACGTATCCACAGTTTCAGTGGCAGCTAACGATCAGGTGAGTCACTGCTCGGTAACATACTCTGCTTCCAGCTGAGATTAATCATTAACTCGTAGGTCTTTGCCGTTGGAGCTGCCGATAGGTGCCTTTACCATCGATCTGGAGTGACTACTGCTGATCCCACCGGCAAAAAGTGGCGCTTGATTCAGTGCCCCATGCAGATCAGTCGCACTTCCAGCTCTCTATCAATCGTGTCACGTAGGAGCGGCGGCAGCAGCTCCACTCCTGGGTCTAAGCACCAGAGTTTCTCCAATCTCTATTCCAAGGAGAAGGAAAAAGGTGTGGTGGAGACGTGCGCTGTGATAGAGACCGTGCTGCACAGCTCAACGGGCTCATGCGCGAGTCCTGGAGCAGCAACTGCCAACTTTCTCAAGCACGAACGTTATCGCCTTGGTGCGGACTCACCTCCGACTATAGGAAGTCTCAATCTGAATGACCGCCACAAGCAGCGAACTGCTGCTCTCAGGGAGACCTCGCACGCATCCAGTGCTCCTGCCGCGGATGTGCTCGAGATCAGTGGAAAGTTCGAGACCCAGCTAAAGAACCCACGCGCCTGGTCGCCCGTGCGCAGTGTTGGCTCCGTTGTTGGAATGGAAGCACATCCGGAGAGCGATTCGACGGTGTTCGAATCGGACTCAACGCACCACGGATCGGATGTCTTTCTGGGCGAAGATGACGACCACACGGGCTCCCAATTTTGGACGGAGTGCGGCATCCTATGGAGCTGTGTGGCCCCGGGTGCCGTCACCGTGGATGCAAGCAACATGCCTAATTGGTTCAATGAGCAGCTGACCGGCGATAGCAAAGTGGATGTGAATGCCAATTGGCGGAAGGATATTCTAAGCAAACTGCAACGGCGGCAGGAAAGGCTCGCCAAGCTTCAGACTGTGGCCAAGTTTGAGAAGGCAGTAGAGCTCTCTTCATGGGTTAAGTCAGCGGATGCCCGCTATCAGCGACCTGGCGGCGATTTCGAGGATTGCATCATCGAATTAGAATGGGTGAGCAGCGGCAGTGGCAGTGGCGGCGATGCCTCCAGATCCGGGGACTCTGGCACGTTTACGGTGCTTAGTCCCGATGGAGCAGCCACGAAGATACAATTTCCCCTGTCGGACATTACGTGCGTGCAGTGCTGCAGTGAAGCGGGAGCACCCAGAATTGCCATTCATGCTCCGCATCTGCCGGTGAACTGCTCACCTGTTAAGCTGCAATTCCCTAGCGATTCGGAGATGGAGGATTGGCTGTCCCATCTGTCATCCGTGTGTAGCCAGATCAACACTCTGGTTGGCAAGCCGGCCAGCAATGCCATTTGGATGACCAGCGAGCTGGGCGATGTGTTTGTCTTTGATGCGGCCAACATGAAGGCCTCACAGCAGACGACAGAGTCGGGCGCAGGATATGTGGAGAAAATGGATGTGTCCACGTGCGAAACGCCCTACTACAACACACTCTACAATGGGTAAGTGTAGGCTTTACATACCTTAAGTAGGATTTAGTTGATGTTTCTTGTTCTCGGCTTATGCTTCTTGTATAATAATTTTTTTAGGAATCCCTCATATTATTTTTGATTGCAATTTCTAGGTCGACAAGGAATTTGTTTGAAATTTAAATTTAATAGACATTATCACACCTCTCAATGGATTAACACCTTTTAACTTTCCCAATTAGAATGCCCTGTGGCACTGAACTGGAGATATCCGGCTGTGTCTATGACGATGCTGATCAGATTCGTTTCGATCTGCAGTCACACTCCACCGTCAAGGTGCTTCCGCATCGTGTGGAGAAGCATCGTGTGATTGCCTTGCATCTGAATCCGCGGTTCAACGAACGCACCACGGTGCTCAATTCGATGAAGGAGTCCGAGTGGCTGGACGAGATTCGTAATGACAAAATGGCCTTTGCACCGGGAGCTACATTCTCGCTGAAAATAAGGTATAAAGCCATTTCCTAATTGGGTCTACAAATATATATAGCCATTGGGTTTTCTTTTCAGAGCGCTGCAGGATCACTATCTGATGATTGTGAACAATGCCGTGTACACCGACTACAAGTACCGCATCGATCCGGAGAGTGTAACGCGTCTGTATGTGAGCGGTCGCATTAAACTCTTCAGCGTTCTATACCGTTGTCCCTCGCTGATCGTCTCGATGGAACGAATGCACTGGCGCCAGATGGGTGGCCACATTAAACGCATCTTCAACAGCGGCGTGGACGTCATTTGGGGTATTTCCTGTGACAACACCGCTTGGGTTTACAACGGTGGATGGGGTGGCATGTTCTTGAAAGGGTTGGAGGGCTCGGGAAAGATTAACCCTATGATTGACACGCACACCTACTATGTGTACGAGAACCAGCGATGGAATCCCATCAGCGGGTTTACCGCCAAGAGCCTGCCCACGGATAGGCACATGTGGAGCGATGCCAGTGGGCGGCAGAAGCGCAGTAAAGAGCACACAAAGCTTCTATCGACGCACTGCGAATGGATCTCAGATTGGGCGATCGACTACAACATTCCCGGGGGCGCGGACAAGGAGGGCTGGCAGTATGCTATTGACTTTCCAGCCAACTACCACGCCCACAAGAAGCTCACGGATTGCGTGCGCCGTCGGAGATGGATGAAGAGGTGTCGCCTCAGCAGCAGCGGTCCGTGGCAAGAGCTGAGCCAGTCAAAGATACTAGATGCAGCCCTTCAGGTAGGGTTTATCCATTGCCCTATACATAAACTATATAAACTTTTTCGATTTACTCACAGGTATTAGACGACGATGTGGACAGTGGCCAGGGTGTGGAAAACCCACCCGTTACGGCCTGGGCCATTGCCTCCAACGGCGACGTGCTTATTCGGCATGGCGTGTGCACTATGAATCCGCGCGGCGATGCCTGGGAGCATATAACCAGCGATCAGCCGCTCGTCGGAATAAGCATGGGACCCACAGGTCAGGTGTGGACTGTGGCGCGAAACGGCATGGTGTTCTTCCGGTACGGCATCAGCAGGCAGAATCCCTGCGGAGATGCGTGGCAACAGGTGGAGGCCCCGGCGGGCGTTACTTTTAAAGCTATAAGTGTTGGACGTGCTGGGATATGGGCGCTGGACAACCAGCAGCGCTTGGCTGTGCGAAAAGAGATCTCAAAGACCTTCCCCGAGGGCTCACACTGGAAGTTTCTACCAAATGCCGCCAATGTGCCGCCGCACACGGAGCAACACTGCGGCTTCCGATCCGTTTCCGTGGGCGCAGAGGTGTGGGCCATTTCCCTGAACGGTATTATCTGTCGGCGCTGCGGGATCACCAAGGAGAATCCAGCCGGCGTTGGATGGAACCTCGGCATTGCGGTAAAGTCTTATATTATGTATATTAATTTTTAAGTATATTAATCAGAAATTTTAATTCCAGGGACAATGGCAAAATGTCTCAGTTGAAGGATATATGTGAAGAGGTCTTGGTTTCCAAATATTTATACTGGTCATTCCTATATACATACGTACGTTCCGAATTGTTGTATTTATTTAAAACAAAATCGAAAGCCTTTTCGATTCTGCCAATGCTTTTCCAAATACATTTAGTCAAGTTTGTGCTATTTACTTTTAAAATGCCTAAAAAGGCATTATATCTATTCAGAGTTGTACCAAATAATAAATTAAAACAATATTTATTATTATGCCACTATTTAAGATAAATTGTTTGAGCTGAATGAATTGTACAACGTGTTTGCTAAGTTTAACAAAATAAGCTTTCGTGATTGTATTATTTACAGTGTTGTAAACAACTATTAAAAACCTCAATAATAAAAGTATTAATGTGACAAAATATGTAATGCGTTTTAAAATTACTTATATTAATTATGAAAGTAAATATTTATTTTCTCGTATTAAAATGATAATCTTTTAAACATTTAACGGAATCTTATGTATCGTTACATCGATTGGTCTGGCAAGCAGTTATCGATATTTAAATCATTCCAGTTGCCCATCCCTATATTTTTGTGTTGTTCTTGAAAATAACCAAAACAACTTGGTTATTTTGCGTGTTTTTAATTATTTAAAAGTTAAAAATTGTATTAAGGGTGCGGTAACTGTGACCATGTCTGATTATGACAATGTACGCATTAAGAAACTGGTTTTAAAAGGAGAAAAACACAAGTAAATTCGTATAATTGGGACTATTGCCATGTGCAGTTTCTGAAACATATTCATTTTAGAAAAAGCAAGAAACGCAAGAAGGAAAAGGATGAGGCAGGATCATCTTCCAAAAAGTCAAAGGTGCAGGTGGACGAAGATGCCGTGGAGCATGGCGGTTGGTGGGCAGCAAAGACAGCGGCGGACATCACCGGCACTGTGTCCATTGAGTTTAGCGATCGGTGTTACCTGAAAGCGTTGGATAATGGGTAAGATTGGTTACATTGCGTTACATTACATTACATTATACTGTTTTCATACAAACTTGTATCCTAATATATTTTGTTCTCTGCAAAAACCTAAATTACAGTTTGTTTACCCTTGGCGCCCCTCATAACGCCGGTGATGGTCCCGATCCAGAGGAAATTTTCACCGCTTTTCCTATAAATGACCGCAAGGTCTCCTTTAAGTCCGGATATGGAAAATACTTAAAGATCGAAAAGGATGGTATGGTCACCGGCCGATCCGAGGCTGTGGGCAGTATGGAACAGTGGGAGCCCGTCTTTGAGGTATGTTCTCTTTGTTTCAACGAAATTAATTATAATAAATGAATTTTGAAGGACAAAAGAATGGCCTTGCTCTCGGAAACGGGTCACTTTATGTCCATCGATCCGGAAGATGATGCTTGTGTCGCGCTGCGAAAGAAGGTGGGCCAGCATGAGATCTGCAAAGTGCGAAGCAATGCTACACGGGATGTGGTTGTCGATACAGAGCCCAAGGAGGAAAAGGGTGACCTGGGCGAAGTTGAAAGGAATTATGTGTAAGTAGGAGCCTATATTGTAAGATAATTCATTCATTTCTTTGTCTCTCTGCAGGAAAAAGTTTCAGAAGTTCCAGGACAAGAAGATGCGGATTAATCAAAATGACGTCAAGGAACTGGAAAATGCCAAGGCCCAAGGCTCACTACACGAAACCCTTTTGGATAGACGCAGCAAAATGAAAGCCGATCGGTATTGCAAGTAAACCGATTTAGATTTCCATTTTACTTTGCATTTATAGTAGTCATTTTTTCATCTTTGAGCGAATCGTGGGTTAAATAAATAATTAAATTAGTACGATAATTGAACAAATATCTAATTAAAAAGATTGCATTGACTATGGTAAATGCAATTTAACTCATATTTATCTCTGGTAGACGTCTGAAACAACCCCTAGTTCTTTGTGTATTTGAACTACTTAACATCTCAAATCTTTTTTAAAACTATTAAACCAGGGGAATCATGGTTCTCAAGCAATGACTAGCTTGAATTAGCTCGACTTAATGTTGGTTTATATTTGTTTATTTTATTATTGATTTAATTATTTTATATTCAAAGTGAAACAGAAAAGTTATTGCAAATATTTCAAGTATTTCTCTTGGTTGCGCTGCTAATATCAATTTATTATTTTTTCATTGCAATCAACATCAGCGGCTTAATAGTACTTAATTTGTGCTAGTTATTTTGTTCAAAAATCCAATATGAATCGAGACCGTACACAGATTTTTGGCATGCAGATTTCGGGATTAATTTGCTCCGAATTATTTGAGAGTTGAACTGGCCGGTAACGACAACCTTTCCCCCCCCCGGCAACCGGCTGTGCCTCTTGCGAATCTCGCAACAGCAGACGGCGTCACAACATGACATGGCCAGCCCATCCACCCATCCGCCCATCCACCGCAGTACTCGAGCCACCCCCTCGGCAGGCCAGCAAACCACCACCAGCAACAACGCTCTCTGTGCGCACTCCTCACACCAACGGCGGCATGCGCCTCTCGCTTCTTTCACGAGGAGTCCTGGCCGTGTGTCCTGGCGCCTCGTGCTCGTCTGTGCGCTCGTGGCTTTATTTTGGCTCTGGCCGGTGGCGCACAGTCGCTTGGTTGTCAGTTAGCTGCCGTCGCTGTTCGTGGGTGAAAGTGTGCTCCGCACCGCGCTGTAGATACTCCTCGCGGTAGTCGCCGTATCGTTCTATCGGATGGATGCAATCGTATCTCGTGGATTGCCATCAAGTGTCACTTGAAAATTGTCGAAATTGAATTTTCCAAGCGTTAGTGAACGAACAAAGGTCCTCCAAATGGCCATAACGAGTGTGCTCCGGGCTCTGTCTGGTTTTGATTCTCGAACTGTAGTGATTTCCGGACTCAGCCAGAGGGTTCTGTAGAGATACTTAAGTGCCAAGTGAACTCAATCATCGCTAAGTGAACTATAACAGCTCATAGTTGGCTCTATCCTCATCCATATGTGTTTTGGTAAGTGATCTCAGTGCCGTTTTTGATGTTTTTAATATAGAATAGCCTGAAACCGCCAGACGTTTTGCTTCCCGCTCTCGTTTTTTCGGTGGTGTTTCCAAAATTGCATGCGATTCGGGGTGCTTTTTTCCAAACTGCCGGCAACAACGCCGACGACAGGTATGGGATAATCAATTCCAAGGAAAACTAGAATCAACAAGGAACTCCGCTGCATTTTGACTGAGAGTGAGAGGAACTGCCTTTGAAATTCAGCATATGAATCTTCTTCTTAAACATAAATCTACGATGTGTCAGAATTGATTTATCATTCCTGTAATTTGCGTGTGAACATCTCATACATTTGTAAATATATGCAAACAAAATTGGGGGTCGGGACTACCATGCTAATGGATCGATATACACATATATAGTTGGGGTTTTCCATTACTCAGGAGGCTTCATTCAAGACGTACGTGTTTAAGTAGTTCAAAAGGGTTTTTTTACAATAATAATTAACTTGAAGCTATTTTATGAAATAAATGTAGTAAAATATGACCCTAATACTACAAAATAATAAGACTTGTCTGTTAATAATGAAACATGAAATGAAAAGAATGAATATATCAATAGTTTTTAATATTTAAATAATTAAAACCCTTTTAATATTTGTTGTAATTGTATTATGGCACCAACAACTTGCATGTTAGAGTCACATAAATTATAATTTAATCAAAGCTCTGGATCGATACAGTCATCCGTTTCCATTTGGATTTATGCTGAACCTTTTGCTGCAGTCTCTCTTAATTATAATTATTTATACTTTGTTTGGTAAATAAACACTAATGTCTTATTGGAAGCTCCTTGAGGACTGATTATACAGGGTATGCCTTCAGGGTCGAGTAATCGGAACATTTAAAGTCCATTAAATGGAATTTCCTTTGTGGGCCACATTTCCCCTTTGTGTTGTGTTGGCCTGTCGGCTCTCTCTCCTTTTGTCAAGCACAAAAGCGGTCAATTGTAAGGCAGACAGGGGCGGAAAAGCCGACAATGGAAATCCGTCAGATTTCTTTAATTTCCCCAGCATCCTTTGACTGCTTTAGGTGGGTTTCCTAGCCTTAGATTTCTTTTTATCAATGATGACGTTCAAATTTGTTGAGAGCCAGGACCAACAGACATTGTATTTTCCTTTCTTTGTTGCTTTTATAAATGGAGTACTATTTATATAAAATTATTATAGTAAGAATAATAATAATACTTGTAGAGTAGTCCAAGGAAAACATAAATTAAGAACTATATAATTATAATTATTATATATCCACTTTCAAATAATTTTCCTATAATCCTTCATACAGCTCTTGTTTACGACAAAACCTGAAGAGTGTTTTAAATAAATGTTTGCACCTAAGTAACTTTTCGCTCGTGGCTTTCCGCTGGCTTTTCCAATTACTCTTTTTTTTTATATATTTTCGGACTTCCTGGTTGCGATACAAACCTATACATGTGCTCCAATGTTTTTCTAATTACGTTCATGCACACGGACAAATATGTATGTACCTTGGACATCTGATGTCCCCGTTGCATTCAATTTGAGGCGCTTAGAAGTGCAACACCGGCACCACACCTAACACCCACTCGCACTCCCCCCGAACACATGTCATGGTATACCCTGTGGGTACCTCTGGCAGAAAAGAAAACAAGAAACAAAGTGAGAGACAGGGACCCAGACTAAATTAATCAGGGGCCAGGTAGAGCGATTGCAGAGCGGCGCCGTAGAGTGCCGGAGTTCCTCGGGGGTTGGCCCATGAATCCATGCCATCCGAGGCGCTGCCACAAAACGAGAACCGGTAGAAAGCAACCCCATGCGGAGTCTATCTATATGGCCAGGGATATTCACATATGTTCCAGAAGGAAAATATCAACATTATAAGTATTGTAAAATTATAATTAAAGTAATTAAAGCTAGTTGGTAATAACTATCCATCATTAAAACAAGTCAAGCTTTAAGTCTATCCACATTTTAGCCAACTTAAATAGATTGTTATTGCATACTAATAATTTTTACAAGATATTACAAGATAACAAGCAAAGTATTAAATGTTGCAAAAAATTCCCAAACTTTTCTCATAAAAAGCAAACAAGTTGAACCAGTGTAAAAGGTAGAGTAAAAAAAAGCTAACGTTTAGTGAAAGTTTTGTTAACTCGTTTCCTTTTTGGTTACAAAAAATTTGACCATTGGGGATGAAAGCGCTAACAGCTGATATATGTACATTTTCAGACCCAACATCATTCTCACGGGTTTATTTCCCTTTGCAACCCAAAACAAGCAAACATACAAATGCTCGCGAAAATATTTATATAGTAATTCGAAGCGACCGAGTTGTCTCTGATTTCCCTAAGAAGATTTGTTTATTAACTTTAAATGGATTTACCATATTTTAAAATTGTACAATTTCCGCTTGTCACATTTTGCAGAATTTCCAAACGGAAATGAAAAAATATGTATAGGTTATGTGTTTCTCCATACAATTTGCAAGGACTATTAAAGTTATTAAACTTACTTTAAATCAAGTTAATGAGGTAAAATAATTTTCCAAATGCTTAATTCCGCTGAAATAATTGCACACATTATGCCGCTCAAAGTTGAAATGCAAATATATACTCAAGGACTATTTAAAAGTCGGAAAGGAACTCGGCTACGGCGGCGAAGTTTTCCGGATTACGCCTGCTGCGTAATTTCAGTGATGGCGGTGACGACGCACACACACACACACACACACACACATTCCGGATCCGGAAAAGCATTTGTAACAGTGTTTAAACTCACATAGCCTTCCGTGGCTTGCGAACTATTAAAAAGTGAGTTGAATTCCTTGGGTCGGAGGCTGAGCCAAGCGCCCGGAAAGCGACCATCGGGGGCAGGGGGCAGGGTGCTTCAGGGACGGTGCGGTTGGGATGATTATCCAAGTTTTACTTTTACCATTCTTTCCCTTTCCTGGCCGCCACACTTTTCCAACGCCATCAAGAGCCACAGCTCGTAGTTATGGGAAAATCTTTTAATTAATTTAAAACTAATTTTCTTGAAAGCCAACTGAGATGACCTTTGAGTGAGATGAAAGCAGAAGCAGTAGTGCACACACTCTATGTCGTCGTGGCACAACTTCATTTAAATATTTCAGCTCGGTCTTGGGTTTGCGAAATTAAATTACGAGCAAATCTGGGCCCAGCCACCTATGGCCGACCCTAGAGTTCGAGAAAATGCAATAAAAAGTTTTCATCCACTTGGTTTGCATTCAAGTGTTCTGTGAAAATGCATCTTAATCATATTAGATAAATGCTGGCGCTGCCGCCTTTGATGTAAAACAACAAAAAGCTGGGAAGAGTGGAGATTTTTCCGGGGCCATAATCTCGAATGGATTTAAAAGGGACTTCCCGATTGGCCAGTACTTTGAGGATTCGACGGGGAGAAGCATTCAAAGTGGAAGTGGATTAGCAATTTGTTAAGCCAACAGTTTACTCAGCTCCGTGGGGCTTCACTGTGTCGAGTTGTTTGCATTTGTCAGAGAGCTGCTGCCCTTTTTTGCAACAGCAGTTCCTGCAGGAGGAGAAGGATATCCGATGACTATGGGGAATGCCCTCCATATGCAGAGGAAAAAACTGTATTTATTTTTCAGAAAGAAACTCAAATATTCAAGAATAATATAACCTGGAAGTGACAACTAACTAGAAGTTATCTACCAGGATCTAGGATCAAATATAATTTTAAAAAAGGATATTTGTACAAATTCAACCATAATAAAATGCATAAAAGAAAAGTTATCGTTCCTTGAAAATAAGAAATATCTTGAAAAGAAGAACAGCTTGATTATTAATACAAATAAATTAAAATATATATTTATTCCTTTATCAATATACTTTCTTGGAAGTTTGAAAAGTGCCAAAATGAAAAGTTTGTTAGGTCACAGCCATTATGGCCATTTCTTTATGTATACTTCTCCCCTGTGCTGCAGGAACTCTTGGCTTGGCTTCTCTCTGCCGACTACTTTGTGTTTAATTGTAATTTTAACTTTTGCCATTCAAGTGTCTGTTATGTGCCATCTGGAGCGACTTGTCTGCACCGCCGCCAGAGCCTTTTCCGCATTTTCCGTCTTTTCTGCTCCTGCTGTCAGGCTCACGGCGTGTTTGCCAGTCGTAAATGTTTTTAGTTTGGCTAAATGCAATTGTGGCCACTTCTTGCACTCGTCTGCTCGTCAAATTGAGTGCAGCCCCGGCGTATACGCAATGTGAAAAGCATCAGCAAGACCGTGCAATAATTATCGCTCAAACATAATTAAACTTTAATTGAATTTGTAGAACCAAATCGGTAGAATTAGGTCAGATACTTAAGAACCGCATTCATAATGGTTTGAAAACAATTTATAATAATAAAGTGTCCTGTGGCTTCCTGATTTTGTACCTGTTCAATAATTGGTACATATGGTTATTTAAATAATTGTTGATTGCTTTTAAATATATGTGAATATTTATATACTAAACAAAGCGAAACAACCAGCTTTGCTTGTTTTTTGACAATTCAATTAAAGTGTCTGCGTGTGATCTGGCATGAATTTGATTTCTGTTTATAAAGAGTATTAAAGAAATTTATTTGTGCCTTTATTGATATTTATCAAATAAACACTCTCTAAAATACCTCTTTATTATATAAAAAGAAAAGTAGGAAAAAGATGAGTAGGTTTTAATTTAGCTCCAGAACCACACATCTTTATGAAAGTCAATTTACAGGTGGAAAAACACCACCTTGACATCTACGATTTTAATTTTCTGCTAAACGCTTGAAGAGACGCACATACGCAATTTGCCCTCACATCGCACACACACCGGTCTTTGCGTTTAATTCGCAATTTATGCGACAATGGAATGCTGTCTGTCGCGACGGAAACGGAATAAACTGCCATTTCCGGTGTGTGCCGACATATACAAGAAAACTCAAAATCCACGCTCGTGTGGCGGCTGCCAGTGTCTTTGAACAAGGCAAATAAACAGGGAACAGGTACAATAACACTCGTGCTACTCAGGAAGCAGCAACTTGGGGACTCTTTTTCATTCTCTCCCCCCGCATTCCACGTGCCAGGGAAAACAAGGCTGTACGATTAAATAAAATACTTCCTAATAAAAAAAAAAAAAACGCAAATTTAATTTACTTTTGGTGGCTGTCGGCTCGCAGCAAACATAAATCGAAGTCAACGAGGTGCCCCCAGCCACTGACACCTCCTTGAGCTCACCCCCAGAATCTTGCTCCTGCTTAGTGATGATGGCTACGAGTGCGAAAGAAAGCTAAAATAGCTAATAAATTAATTGAACTTATAAAAAATAAATAATATATTAATTTTGAATTATCAAAAAATATATATAGTTGAGAGCAAAATTGTGATTCTGTAGATTTTTGTATATCTTTAAAGTCTCTAGAATGAGGGATTGGTTTTTGGAAAATTTGTTTTATACTTTAAAACAGCACACCAAATTTTAGGTAAGCCATTTTTTATACTTATAAATTAGTTGAAATATTTTCAAAATATAGCCAAAAAACGTTGTATAAAAATACAACTGACTTGACAGCACTGCTCCTGGCGCTTTCCTCAGCTCATTATGCTCCTGCTTCCCGCTCCTCGGATCCGGATGGAGGAGTTGTATATGGCGTGTCATAAGCCTCCACCCAGTTACCCAAAACAATTTTCTTGTCCAACAAGCGTTGCTTTTTAGGGGGTGGCGAGATATTGGATGGGTGCCTTGGGGGACGTGATGGGGCTGTGGCACCACACCGGATGGTGGAAGAGGTGGCACCGAAGGCACCATATTTTCGAATCCATCTGATGCCTACGAGGCGCACGTGATGCTGAATATAATGAGAACCATTTTTATTTAAATTAGAACCACCGCCGGACACTTGGCACAATTATGGATGGGCAGCCGGCTGGCTGGCTGGCTGGCAGCTTGGTGGAGCCAGCTCGTCATTTGGCCAGCTGATATAGGTGCTCATAAAATAAAGTAAATGACCTGCTTTTCGGCTGATTACTTTTCAACGTGCCGGCGGCATAAGAGGCTCAAAATATTTAGCAATATGTGTGTTTACACAGTAAACAAACATTTGATTAGTGAAAAAGTTTGCAAAGTTAATACAGAAAAGTGTGATTATACATGGCACTTACAATTTGAAATTCAGTTAAAAATTTCAGTTCATTATTGGGGAACTTAAGAAGTTAAGATTGAAATATATTTATAATATAATCATTAATTATTTTGCTGTTAAAATCAGAAGGCATGTGGACTGCCTTTCCTTGAAGTTAAAGTAGATTACCTTTTAAATTAAAAAATAAATTCTTAAGCATGGCTTGTATAGTAGAGATATGTGAGATTTTCTCTTGAATTTATAGTTGAATATTATAGGTAAGAAAATTCCAAATATATGCTTAACCTCTACCATTTTCGTAGCTAGTCTTTACTCTAAAAATTCAATTTCTCTCCAACTGGCCACCAAAACTAAAGGGTATTAAAAATGCTCAGACTCTCGGGGGAACTATTTTATCTTATTTCGAAGGACTCTCGAAGGGTACTCTCACTCAGGCTGCATCCACTCAAAACAGAGCTTGTTTTTCGGCCTGTGCTCATTATCGTAATGGACTTTCTGGAGGCGGGGTGCTCCTCGGGGGGATCCTGGACGCTGGTGACGGGAGTGTTGGGTGCGCATTCCATTAATCATGCCGGGAGCATACAGGCTACAGCTCCGAGGGCCGGGAAAACAGAACCGCAGAATCAACAGCAACAAATCATGCGAAAGCAAATGCGCAAATAATGCCGCTTAAAATTTCAATGGCTCGGCATTATTCATTCATTCCCCGGGCAAAGCCGTTATCGGAAATTAATTTTCAAAATCAGCTTAATGGTAAGCGAGCAGGACTAGATGCGGGAGTAAATTTATGAGTGCTCCAGATATGCCAAAACCGGCACTGCACTGCATATTTCTGCTCTAAATTTTGGCTCTGTTTATATGTGGGCTTCGTTTTAATGCGTCAAATAAATACGCAGTAAGATAAAACATTTTACGCTCTGCCAAAATTCGAAATGAGTTTTCCCCATCTGGACAGTAGCTATTGGGCTTCCTGGGTGCTCTATCAATTTACAACTAATTACAGAGTCCCAAGCGCATATCCGATGACGTGGCCCGTGTGCAAGTCAATATTTGTGGAGCCTATGGGCCAAAGCCAAAGCCACAAAAGTGCAGTAAATTGTACGCTGCCGGAATATCTCCTCTCCCAAATAACACATTTCAGTCACGCAATATGGCCTCAAAATAAAGTCAAGCTTTGAAAATATAAATTCAACCATAAAAAACAGGACACGAAGCTAACATCGAGAAGCCGAAGTGTATATACCCATATATTACATATTGGATCATGAGGTCGAATATGAAATAGATCGTAAGCCGTATGAGGATGCCAGGATACCAGGATACGGATACGGATACCTTACTAATTAATTAGAAATTAAATGATTCTAGATCTAGACCTAATTCCTCCTATAGCTTTCTTATATATGATATAATTGGCATGCTTAAGACTTACCGCTGTAGAGGTTATCCTTTACCTCATTGTTTAATTCCTTCCACTGTAGCGTAATATTCCTGGTGACTCCAATAATGCTTTGCATGTTTTGATCGAAATAAGCATCTTCCTGGTTATCCAGTTGCATTGCATTGGTCACATGATATATCAGGAGTCGAAGGGTTATCACGATCACTATCACTATGGATGTAAACAGGGAGACGGCCGCGGATACACTACTGCCAGCGCGAGCGGCGTGCCTCTATTTATAGTCCCCGAGTGAAGAGAACAGAGAAAGCGAGAGCGAGAGCATAAGAGATACCTCTAGAGATAGGCAGAGAGATGCAGCGAATGAGTTGCCTCTGTAGAGATTCACAGGGAGAGAGACAGACATACCGAAAATGATAGTGAGTACAATAGAGAGGCAGGGAGGCATATACAGAGAGAGACAGATGGTGGGAGAGACAGAAAGAGTCAGAGAGTCTTAGACTTAGAATAAACAGCGACATAGAGTTAAAGTGATCGTTCCAATGGCAGCTATATGATATAGTCATTCGATCCGGTTCGACTTATATAATAATGAGAGTATATAAAAGGCTCAATGCAAAGTTTCATACAGATACAATACTTCAAAACTGAGAGACTAGTTTTCTAGTTTTCTAGCTGATCAAGAATATATATACTATATAGCGCCAGAAATAACTCCTTCACTGCGTTCCAAACTTCTCACTAAAACTATAATAATGAGAGTATAATGAGAATAAATATAGAAAACTCTTTACAAAATTATGCACATTTTTTGTATAACTCAGACTTGCTGGCAAAAGGGTAATGTGATTTAATAATAAACATTTGATTGTAATGATTTGTGGCGGATTAAAATAATGGCCATAGAACCATAGATGATGTCAATCTCTTTTTTTAAGCATATTAACGAAATGTATCAATTAATGGAATTTAGTTGGCAAAAAACGACACAAAATAAATTAATTAAATAAAAGAAGTTGCAAGGGACATAAAATTTAAATGTTATGTGCGGCTCATTTATTGATAAATTGCATAACATAATTAATTAATTGCAACATTAAAGTCATTTTTTTCTAATTACTTGTTAAAGCATTCTGCAATAATTTTAAATATTTAAAATGATTAAAATTTACCATTTGTGTTATTTATCAATTTTCCTTTTCTCTAACTTTTTCTGTTGAAAATTCCATGTTAAATGTTGTTTCACATTTTTTCCATGTTCCATAGTTGCATTTTAATTAAATTGAGTTGTGTTTTCTGTGCTGTTTTTGCTTTAACAAATACCAGAAGAAGAGAAGCTCTCGGGGAATGGGGCCAACATATTGTAGGGCTAGAAGTTGGCCATTGTGCTTACTCCATTTGATTCGATTTTCGCTGATGAACTCCTTTGGACTGTCGCCCGTCGCTGCTGCCTTCGATTAATGGATTTCCTTCGCCCGACGGCTCTGGCGCCTGAAAGGCTGCCATAAAAACTGACAAATCAACTTCCAGCTGTTTCGGCGTCAACGACCACCACAAATACATACACACACACACAGGACACAGTTGGAAGTGCGCAGCAGAAAAGGATATGGCGGAATATGTCCACAGGACTTTCGGGGGAAGGCCCAATATATGTATATGCTCCACGGGACTCAATGGGAGAGTTATGCAAATATGAATATCTATTTTTTCTTTTTTTGCGCCGCCCCGCGATAAGGGAAATTGGGAAGGACCCAGGACCAAGTTCGAGCGAGTGTCCTGGATTTCGGCAATCGGAAATCAACGCATAGAGTTTTCATTTTTGCGACCCTAATAATCCGCCCTTTCGCTTTTCTTTCTGCTGACTCGCCGATATGTGTGCCTATCCGCCGATCTATCCGGACGTGAGGGAATTGAAAAAATTATAAATCTGGATCTGGGTCAAAGGGCAAATTGCTTGTAATTCATTTTTCCCATATAGAGACATTAGCTGGGCATTATTCATGATTATGAGGGCGACTCTGTGTGCCTGTGTGTGGTTTCTTATCTATGAAGATGTTGGCCAATTTCAATTTGTAAAAAGTGTCATTCTCTAAGGATATAGGGGTGGAAAGATATATATTATTTTTATTTTTCTAGAGTGTCTGAATTGCTGTATGATTGATAAATAAAATGTGCAGGCTTGAATAGCTTAAAATAATAATACAAATCATAAGTGTCACAGGAGTACGAAATCATGCCCTGAAATCAATAAAAGTCTTCCAGGAGAGTGTGAAAATGTTGGATATGCTGAAATCCTCCACTTTGAACACTAATCTTTTCCGCTGTCTGTCTTAGAGCATTGATAAAAGCTCCGTTTTGACTCCATGGTCGTAATTAATAAGCCACGACTACCACTCCGTTTGCTACACATGCAGATGTGTCTATCTTCCAGCCTCACGGATGCGGATCCAGCGCGTCAAGATGTGTGTGTTTGGAGCCAAGTTTATGGCACGGACAAAGACGACAGCCACAAGACTCAAGACCCTCCCAGACACCCGGAGGCGTGCCGGGCGCAAGGCGGAGAGAAAGCCACTCGGAGTGCAGACAACAGGAGGCGGGCACCGACAATGTGGCTGACTGATTTAAGTGCACATTTAGTGGCAGAAGCAAAGCGAACACACCCCCCTCAAGGACCCCGAGGTGTCCTGCACTTGGAGCTTCGTGGCACACTGCTCGGAATTACCAACAGGGCTTAGTGTATTTATTTAAGACGGGTAAAGACCTAAAGCTTTGCTTGCACTGCCGAATTTTAGGATGCTCTTTGAATAAAGAAGGCTAACTTTTGGAGGATTGTATCCTTAAACTTAAACTTTGTATCCTTAAACTCTATTTTTCCCAAAAAGGACGAGTGATTCTAACTGTCAGTTTGTTCCCTCTTACACCTTGGCTTCCGTGTCTATTGATCTCCGTTACCTATCTTTGTATTATCAAATTTATTATGAAATTTCATAACTTCCTAGTAGTTGCATATTTATCAAATATTTCGAGCAGTGTACCCTCGCTGAAACTGTCTTAGATTGCGGTCTAGTCACTAAGTTTCCTGTGCAGACGTCGCAGACGTTTATTAAAATGAAGTCAGTCCCCGGGTCCGACAGGTTTTGTGGTGGTGCCAGCTCTGGGTCTTCAATTATTAAGTAGCACTTACAGTGTTGCCTCCGCTGACGAGCGACGTGGACGGCGGAGTTGGATGCAGGACGCCCTTTAATGTCCACCTGCATGCAATCCAGCCATTGGCCCCGAGGCGCCCTATGGAGTGGCTCCGTGTTCATGCACGGCTAGCTGCTGCTCTTTCATTTCCATACACTGAGAGAAATATAATTCTGGAAGCTCTCGAATTTATATTGTAATATTTAAAAGCTGGGAAATAAGATATATTGGCTTTAGTTTTAGAGATGTAGTTTAAATTTTAAATAATGATTCTTTGCAATTTGGTAATTTTTGAGATAGAAACTGAGTATATATGTTTATTTTATTTATTTCAGGTTTATAATTAATTATATTTTCTTACTATATATACAACAAACTACTCGTACTTGTAGGATTTCCTAAAAGTTCTCACTTTCCTTTGTTCCAAAGTCTTGTATAACCTCTGCTTTTAAAATCAATGAAATCTAATATTAGTAGTGGTACTGGTAGTAATATTTTTTCTCTGTGTATAGGTGGGCCAGCACTACCCACTAACTGCCCGGGTGCTTCGTGGTGCTCCATTTGTGTGTGCCGGGTGCCGGCGAGGTGCGGGAATAAGCCTTCTCCACCTTTATTGTATGTGTAATATACATATTATTTACCCCGTGGCTTGCTTGTTGAGGATCCCTAACTTCTGATGAAAGAGTGGCAAGTTTTGTGGCGGGGAACCCCACCAAGGAGGAGGTGGATCCGCCTCCGTTTCCACCCAGTGCACGGCGCCAACGTCAATGTCAATTGCACCGGGCACGCGAGATGTGTTGGTTTATTCTTGTGGAAAATGCCACGCGATAAGGATGCAGTCTGGAGTAATTTTCGCCTCGCCAGGCCCGCATGCATCTCTCCCCCCCTTGATGGGCTCAATTGCCAGAGCATTCCCAGGCATGTCAAAGGCTAGCTTGTATCCCCAACTGTTGGACCTTAGTCCCGAACTCACACAATGAAAATATTATGATTTTGCTGCAAAAACTCGCATTGCTTTAAAGAGAGAGGAAAATGTTTGGAATGTTTTCTTTAGAGCTTTTAATATTCAACATAACATAGTCATCGATTGAATTATTTTTATGTTATGCTTTTTAGTAAATACCCAAGTCAAAGGATGTTATATAAAACCAGGCTTAAAAGTCGCAAGAAGTTCATATAAATAAAGTTATCGAATTGATAACGTCCTTAAGGCTTTTAGTTTAACAAGAAATGGCTTTATACAAAAGTGCAGCTCTTGGTACATAAACTTGAACGAAATATTTATTTATATTTAATTTAGCTTAAAAATACTTCACATTTCGAATCACAAATAGTTTCTGGCAATAAATGTTATCATTTTATGGAAACATTACTCTATGCTTATTTTTATGGGCAAGTTATTGCAATTTAATCCTCCGAAAAATACGAATTACAATCGATTTTCCGTAAATTAATTGCATTTAAGCGTTTTTCTTGGCTCTTGCTTCGAGGCTTGCCAGCTGGTAGAGTATCCTTAACGATTCTGTGGCTGATGTCGCAGTCATTAAAGTCTTTTTTGTGGTTTTGGTGTCAAGCACAACGACTGCCCCGCCTCCTCCTTACATTGTTGTGTCCTTTTTAACCCTCCATGGTCCTCGGAGAAGTAGCGCATTTATTTTTGTCCATTTGGGGCTGGGTGCTGCACTTTCAAGTCGCTGTTTTGGTTCGTTTTTCTTACTGCTTGTAGATACTTTCACAAATTCTACAAATAATAAGAAAGAAATTTCAGTTTACATGTATATCCCCCCTAAGATAAAGATTATGAAAGGGAAAGCCTATGAAAGTAATTAAAAATCTTGAAAACATTAAGATACTGAGTTATTTTCTACATAAATTTAACAAAAAGTATCTGAGGCATGCTCAGAGTTCTCTTTTTTTGGAAGCTGTTTAAGCAAAGAATATTCCGGTTTCAGTAGATAATTTTCTGTTTAATTAACTAACACAATTAGTAAGCCTTGGGTTTTTGCAAAGCACTTTTTGTCTTCCCAACCGGAAAAGGGATGTGAAATCTGATTTTTGCCGCCTTTGTTTTTCTTTCCTTATGTTGAGTTGACTTCCGCAATTTTCTTCTTTTTTTTGTACTTATCTTTATTATTTGGCCAAATGAGCAAATGGTAGAGCTCCTCGTTGAATGCGAATGAGGTCCGTTTCACGTAATTACATACAGCAGGGAGTACGTTTTTACCTGCAGTTCGTCGGGGTTTTATTTTTAGTTTCTTTTTTTTTCCAGTTTTACCCTTTTGTGGGGAGCAGGGAACAGAGCTGTGGTCACCCCGTAGTTACCTCGGGTGGCGGTCAAGTGGGAGGAGGGACCGCATGCGGGCGACGAAATGGAGTTTTAAGTGCAGACTCAGCCCGTTGCCGTCATCATCATCCTTGGCCATTGATTAAGAGTAAACAGAGCATGTAAATGTTTGGATATTCAAACTGTGCATTTTTTCTTTGTGGCTGAATTTTTGCACATTTTAAAGTTCCCCATAAGCGCCCGGGTGTGGGTTGTGTATGTTGTGTTGTGTTGCGGGTTGTGTGTGCGCCGAGCCACCCCGAAATGTTGAGCGAGTCAAAGCAGAATTTTCCTCGCCCACGAAGCATAATGAATAACATCAGTCCGAGCGTCGGAACGGCGGCGAGGGTGGAAAAGCTGGCCGGCCACAGGACACCCCCCGGGCAGCTCTCCTCCCCGCCCCTTAGCAGGGTTATTGACATTTTGTCTATCTGGAGGATAGAGCTAAGCACAGGACTTTCCCATTCTGGTTCGCGGTCTCGATCCCATTCCGATTTTTCCCGCTCCGCTCTTTTGCATTTTCCAGCCAGGCATAGCCCATAATTCTCGAGCCTTGATTTTCCGCGCTGCGACAATTTTGCAGGACTAGGCTGGTCAGTAATGCACTTTCAGGAAAATATAGTATATACAGACACAGAAAACACTATGGATATTACCAAGGCTAGGCTATATAACTCTTAAAAAGATTTTTTAAAGAATGCAAAAAAATGATTAGATTAGATTAGATGAAGTTATTAAGTATATTAGGTCGGTTTATATTTATTTTAAGTAAAACATTCTATAGGTAGCAATTTTATTGTAAATTCTGGTAACGTATAAGATATATTCTATTAGTGATTACTCTGTTATCCCTTTATATGAATCTATAAAAAATTAATGCTTTTTAAATAAAATATGCTTAGTTACCAAAGCAGTTACAAATATATACGATACTTCTTATTCCTATTGCTAGAAAAGTATTCATTTTTAAATTTATTTATTTACCTAAGTAAATACAAATTTTTTCACGTACATTTCACTTATCAAAGAACTCAAAATATTCAAAAATATGCCAAAAACTATGCTCGAAAAAATCAATTTATTCGAGTGTTGCTATCGCGAATTAGCGCTCTCCGGCGGGTGGTAACCGGTTGGCAGGATAACGCCGCATTCAAAGGACCGCACAGTGCAGTTAATAGTTTTCTGATGCCTCCCCGGTCACACACGCGCCGCTCTATGACCTCAGACCCCGGAGCTCGTCGCTCGGACCTCAGATCTCCGATCTCCCACATCGATAATCATGTTGATGGGCCCTGCACTATTGAGCAGAGCTCGATGGGGGGAATTGCAGTGGATATGGGAGAGGATAAAGCCAAACCCCCTGTGAAACTATAGCCAGATTCGGCAATTCAAAATCGAGAGAGGAAAAAAAAACGAAACACAATTCTGTGGGCTCTCTGCTTTCAATTTGGTGCAAATGCCTGTTTCTACTTTCTGCCCTCTGCTTTGTTTCCACTACATTTCCCACACTTTTCCCAACGCCCCTGGATGACCATGGGATTTTGGCGGTAAGTCGCTCTATTTTCACATTCTGTTGTATGAAAACCTACATGTCGGGGGATTAGTTTTAGAGTTCATACAGGACTCACACCACACAATTTTCGATTTTATTTAGCAATCTTTGGGGGAAATTCAAATAAATAAAAAAGTATTTACTTACTATGATTTCTATGAAAAATTGGGGAGAGAAAAAGGGGATTTTGAATTGGAGATTTAAACAAGCACAGAGTTTGAAGTACATTTAGGGGATTAATTCAAATCTCTGGTTGTTGTTCATTACAACATTATATTAAATGATCGTAATATCCTTTTTATTTTTCTTAACTTTTGGTAATCACTTTTTCTGAATATAAATTTTGCCTTAATATATATGCCACTTAATTGATTTTCCATTCACATTTGTCAGTTTCCAATCCCTCAAAAACCGAGAGACACAAACAGTGAAAGGATATCGGCCATTAGGGCTGTTGACTCTGGGGCTGGAAGGGGCGTGCTTAGCCACAACCAACTGTTGTCAGAGCCGTTGGAAAATGGTTTAATGCGAACGGATGCACGCACGTGTGTGCCAGTGTGTGTGTGTGTGTGTGTGTGTGTGGCAATTGGCAGGACCTCGGGACCAACTCATTAGCGCGAAGGGCGAACAATGTCCGTATGGCATCTGGCCATCGGAACGATCCCTGCGTGTCCGCAATTAAAGTCACGGCGCTGGGAGGGAGCTCCGAGGGTGTGCTCCGTACCCCAGTGACGCGACAGATTTCGCTAATGACCCCGGGGGGTTGGGGGTGTTCGATGGATTCCTTCCCGGAATCCCGTGCATTGCGCACTCCTGTTTCCGGCCAGGCCAGAACTTCTGTTGATGAATCGAAAAACTACCGGAATTACATGGATGTGCCTGTCGGTGGGTAAATTACGAGCTCATCGCCCACCTTCGCCGATGATGTATCGTTGCCGTTGCCGCCCATGTGTCGAGGGGGCTCAAAAAAGTTGTTAATATTTTATTTGTGGTTGATTATTTAATTACGGTGGTGTGGCATAAGCCACACACAGCCACACAGACATGAAAAGTGTTAAGTTTGCTAGTAAAATCTGACAATGTAAGTGGATTTTGGCTTTGTAGTTTGAAGGAAATGTGAATCTATAAAGTCTTTAAACTGCGGCATATTTTTAGAAGTGGCTCTTAAAGTTTTTGATTAAGAATTTTGAGTTTTTAGGGAGCTTAGTTTAATCCGAAGGTATATACGTACATTTTTGTGAATATATTTGGACATTACATTTTAGAAATTGCACTTTAAAGTATATACATAAGTATATTTAAGAAATTTTACATTTAAAATAATATAGTTGTTCTTATTTTACACTAATTTCTACTAGCAACCTAATGGTAAATAATATAGAAATATTATTTATATATTTATTTGTATATTTATTAAGTAGAGCAGCAAAACACCAACCATTAAAGAAATAAATAAAAGGATGATGGCCATTAATAACCTACTTATATCCTATACAAACCAAATTTGTTTGCTGTTTTAATTCGTTTTATATTCTTTTATGGATTAATCTATTGTCAGAATGAATCTCGCCGAGTCACATTTTCAGTGGGTATTGTCTAGTCACTTCGAGTCCTGGCTTTTACGCTTTTATGTTTGTTTTATTCCTTTGTTCTGGACCATAACTTTCGATGAAATTGCATTGAATTGTGGAAATAATCGCCATAAAAATGTTTCGTGCACGACTTGTAATTGGTTTAAGAATTTATGAGGGTTGATTGTGTTTTTCTTTCCTTTTGCTTTTTGGTTTTCTTTCCCCTTTTCAGGATACACATACAGGCATAGAACAGGTCATATGTGTGGGAATCGAGTTAGGGGTTGGGGTGGCTTTATGCCTTGATAGGGGCCATTGACACCCTTTGTTGTTGGGACTTCACTCTCAAGCTCTTTGTCGAAATGTCATTTGTTTTGTACGCCAAGTGAAATGCCGCTTTTTAAAAATCCTTTCGGGACAGGATAAAGGTTTGAGGTCCAAATACAAGCTTTAAGCTACTTTCCTGGGCTCTGCCCTTGGCTATTTGCCGAGCAGTGATAAGGTCAGATAACTCGTAACTTAAAGAGGACAGGTAGATTTACCTGTTGTGAAAACATGAAATATATTAAACATTTCAAGTGCTCGGTGTATTCCTGAATAATTTGCTTAGTCAATTTGCAAATGTAAACCGCAATTTGTCTTGAAATCATGTTGTGTGTATCTTTCAGTAACGTCAACATTTCGGTATCTGTCTTTCTTGTATTTTTCAGAATATGCCTGGCAGGCCCAGGACGCTGACTTCTGCTTCCGCTCGTTCCCGCCAAGAAAGGACAACGTCACAGCAATTTTCTACCCCGGCGATGAGAGCTAAACAAATGACACTCCTTCTATGAGGGATAGCAGGCATCTTCCATCGAAATCAGAATCGCAAAGGCAATCGCAGAATGTGTGCCACCAGCAAGGAGCTCGCAGCGTCCTGAATTTGAGTGGCAGGAGGAGACTCCTTGGACAGACACCTCTGATTGAATTGGAGAACAGCGGGGGAACGAGGGAAATGCGGAAAAACTCCAAGAAAATGGCGGCGAATCGGAGGCGAAAGAAGACAATCGCTCTACTGACATCGGGACTAAAATCAGTAGTCAAGTGGAAAATTATTGTATCATCCATAATGTTGCTCTTATTAAGTGGGACAAGTGAGTGAAACTCATTTACGGCAGGACTTCCTGACTGCTTCTGACACTTTCAGACCGAATAAATAGACAGAAAGTCGTGTGTGCGTGGGGCAGCCAACGTGCGTATACGTAATATTTGAACATGGAAACTGGTTACATCACTAACTAACTTGATGGTCACCTATTTGTTTTAATCATAGAAATGCCAACGTAGAGAATTTACTCAAAGTTCACAAGCTTAGCTACCAAAACTGGTATTTTGAAATCCAGAACTGCATTACGTATACGCCTGGTGTGCTGGCTTTCATATTTAAAATAAAAATAAAGTGTTTGTTAGCTGACAAAACCAAGTCGCATCCACTTAATAACTCTCCCGGGGCTAGATATAGAGAGTTTTGTTCAGTTAACTTGAGTTGCTTTGTGATCAAGTCAAGATAAATATTCACAGAAGCTTTTATAGTTATTAAAAAAACGGTTTTGAACTATTTTAAATTTTCAAAATATAAATAGTGTATATACTTCTTCCTTTCAATAGCTAAAAATTAAATTAAAATTATTTATGGAGTTGTGATATTTGGAATAGTATTTATCAGACAGAGGAATAACTATATTAGAAAATAAATGACGAATCAAACAGAACGAACAGAACAGAATTTAAGTTATAGGTATATTTATTGAACAATTTATTAATTGTTTATCTTATGCGTATTGTTTTTCCAAGAAATATACTCGAACGGATAGCTTAAAGGGGTATTCGAATATTCGGCATTCTGAGAACGGAAGCTGCCTCCGTTGTTTTCGTTTTGGTTGCATAATTTGTACCCGGGGGAGCTGTTGGGATGCGACTCAATTTACACGACCGGGCGGAGTAAACAATAGTAGAGGCCCTTGAATGGGGCCAACAGAAGGCAGCGACACGAAATAAATTACAAGGATTTATAATTCTTATCTCTCTGTATTGCGCTCTCCGTGTCCTTTCATGTGGTGACTCCTGCTCGGCAATTGCCTCGGCATTGTGCTCCTGCCGCTGTGCCTCCAATCGTACAAAAGGTCACGTGCTGGCTGTGCGCAAGGGTCGCCTCATGTCCCCCAGCACATTCACCGCCCTCAGCGGGGACCTGCATGTGCAGATCCAGTTCAACGGCGACGACATCTCCGGGCCATCGGTGGCGAAGGTGGAGCACCCCACCACCACGGAGCACTCGAGCGCCGACTTGAAGACCAGGAACAACACCATAATGAGCACTTTAGTCATTAGCAAAATCATTGATGAAGCGGAGGAGGGCCCGACGGCGAAGGATCTAGTGCCCGTTGCAACCACCAATAGCAGCAAGCTGGTGCTGCAGCGCCGGCGCAAGGAGGTGGTCCAGAACATCCCGCTCTTCCCGGATCCCAGGTTCAACGTCACCCAGGTCACGGTGCCCTGCCAGACCTTCCTGATCGGCGGCCGCTACGAGATGCAGGTGGTGAGCAACCTCAGGAAGGTGGGCAGGAACCAGAGCGAGGTCACCACCACACTGGTCCCGTCCCAGGACGAACGCCTGCTCCAGACCCTCGATGTGCGATGGCCCAGTGCCGAGATGATAGTCAGTCCCGTGCGTCTGAAAACATATCCAAAGAAACCCGTGGAGGTTACGCTGCGATTCCCCGAGGTGAACTGCAACCAGACGGGTGGCCTGCCTTTGCCGGAGTTCTGGCTGGAGCTCCTCTACTGCGGCAAGGAGCGCAGCTGCAGTCGGAACATGTCCAGGTCCAGTGTGCTCTTCGCGGAGCAGATACGCGGCTTCCCGAAGAACAAGAGCCTGCGCCTGGGCTGCGAGCTATTCGGCCTGGCGGGAAACTATGCGGTCCAACTACGCCCCATGGTTCCCATTCCTTCCCAGAATGTGCCCACCACCCGCCGGCTCCTCAGCGTGGACTGGAGCGACGAGTTCGTGTTCAATGTGTACGCCCGTAGCATCTTTCCCTGCGATCCGCACACGGGCATCGGAGTGCTATATGAGTATCCCGGCTGCATCCTGGAGCAGGGCGACCGGGTACGCCTCTACGCCAAGCTGCGCGCCGATGTCGCCTCGCTGAAGCCCCCAACCTCGCTGCACTACGTCGCCGAGCAGCGGGTGGTGAAGAGCCAGCACTCGCTGCACTTCGCCTGCGACCTCTTCTCCGAGAAGTATGTGGAGTACTGCTTCGTCTACGTCAGCCAGGCGATATCCGGTGCTGTGGCCGATGTCCGGATGGACTGCGTCCCCACGTTGCCCGTAAGCGGTGAGTTAACGCCACATTTAACGTCATTTAAAATGAAAATCCCAATTAAAGGCTGTGAACAGATTAATTAACATTCCGCTGCATCTGCAGCGGGTTTAATAGCCTTAAGTTTTCGAGGGAAAAGTTTCTTATTTATAGAATTTAAATAAAGAAATGCACTAAATGCTGTTTAATTTAAGAAAACAGCGCTGCATTTATTATTTATTTTTATTATTTCCCTTGAAAACTAAAACATTTTTAAACAAACTCGGAGAAATGAACAAAAGTGATCTCATATTTCATGATAATTGTTATATATTCCTCTGTTCTCTAAGGTATTTTTCATTCAATGTATTTTAACAAGTGAGACTTTACTTATAATACTCATATTTCACAGATTCTGATACTGGAGGCTGGGGACAATGGAGCGACTGGACACCATGCTCCACGAATTGCCTGGGTGGAACGAGGAATCGCTACAGATTCTGTGACTCTCCACCTCCACGCTATGGAGCCAAGTTCTGCGAGGTATGTAGCGTATATAATGTTACTCCTATATACTCGTAACCCGGTCGATTAACCTCTGAACGACCTCTGCCTCCACCTGATTTGACAACGTTAATAGTCAAAGTTTGATTGAGTGCTCCGAGAAATGATTAATACTCGCACTCGCATCAAGACGATTTCAATAAGTGCTGAAACTACATCCAAAGACAGGCGAACTTCGTCGCCTGACTCGGGGGATGCTTTCACCTTTACCCTAGAGATGGCTTTCAGTTTAGTTCACATTTCACTCGGGTATAGTCCTACACTGAGGGAAATGGGATTTATTTTGTATCATTATATCACGAGTAATAGGAATTGGTTTATATATTAAGAGCAATAATCTAATGCCATGGCAATTACAACTTTATTCTGAAATAAAAAGTCTCAGATATCTAATTTTTAAGAACTATAATTTGGATTGAAATTGATTTTTATATATTCTTAGAAAATGTATAATATACTCAATATAAATTATATACTACATGAATATTATGTAGAAAGATTATGTAGAAGCTTGGAATTTAGTGAAGGAGTCATTTCCGACCCTATAAATCATATATATTCTTGATCAGCATCGACAGCCGAGTCGATCTAGTCATGTCCGGTCGAAAAATAAATTTAAAAATTTTTTTCAAAATTTCAAAAAAAGATAAGGGGTTACATCATCATTTTTTTCAAAAATTGACAAAATTTAAAATTTTCTTAAATTTTAAATTGAGTGTGTAGATTTATTAACCTAACAAAAACTAGCAAAGAAAAGGTTTCCGAATTTAAATTACTGAATTTTTAGCTTAGTTATGACTTTTTTAAAGTTTGGTATTTCGTTAAAATCGTAACAGAAATCTCCATAATAATGTACAGTGTACTCCACCAAGAGCAAACTGGAACTATTCCATTGTTTTTGTTTGTGGAGGAGGTCTGAGGCTTGGGTGGCTTCGGCATGTTGTCTGCGAGCATGTTTCCACACTGCGACACTTGCTCTAGATTGCGTGGGGAATTTACGGCGCTTCCGACAATTGTCGGCCTACTGCGCCTCGCTTTATCTTGTTTCTTTTGTGGAAAGCTGGGAGCAGGGAGCTGGGAGCTGGTAGCTGGGAGCTGGGAGCTTGGAGGAGCACTGAACCACCTCGTCCTCCTCCAGTTGCCTGCCTCGCATTTCATTATCCAAAAACTTCCGGCATCAGCAGCCAGCGATAGGGGCACATTTGGTTGTACTTTGACGTTACTTGCTCGGAACAATTACAGCGAAAGTTTTTAACTGTTCTCCGCACTTATTCCGAGTAGTTCTTACACGGATGCTGGGACACAATGCCGTAGCCGTGGGGCGGGCAACAATTGAGGGGGCGTGGCCGGTTGAACTGGAAATGGCTGAGGGACTTGGCACCACACGCATTCCATAACAATTTGCATTTTCCCCCGAAGAATAGGCCGGGGGCGGTGCCGCTGCCGCCATGTGTGAGCGTGTCTACAAATATTGCCCCACGGGCTATTAATCAAACAAAGCCTCGGCTCGAGACACGGCGCGGCACGACACGGCGAGGCAGGCTCTGTATTTGCTATTAGAAAACACGGCAATAACCTCTGGTGACCACCGCCACAAACTCAAATTAGTGGTCCGCCACTCCGAGTGAGTTAGCTGCCGGAAAATGTTTTTGTATTTTTACGATTTACTCACGAAAAGCCTAAAATAAAGTGTCAGTTTTCCAAAATATTCATCTCCTTTGAAAT
Organism: Drosophila bunnanda; assembly: GCA_035046265.1. NCBI lineage: Eukaryota > Metazoa > Arthropoda > Insecta > Diptera > Drosophilidae > Drosophila > Drosophila bunnanda. The sequence goes on from JAWNOB010000075.1 coordinate 17,195,076, forward strand.
ACGATTTTAGGGGGAATTCTTGCTAAGATTCTGCAAAGAATCAATCAATCTTATTTTTATTATGAAAAATTCCCAAAGGTTTTAGATAAAATATAAAGCTTAAATCTTCATTACAATCCTTAAGGAATTATTGTATTGCTCAAGTGAGAAAGAAAAAAAGAATTTAAAAATGCAAAAATACTTAACAGAGCAAAGAGAAAATGTGTAATGAACCCAAAGGTGCTATAGTTTGGTTTTAATTAAAAGTATAAGTATATTAAATATATTCTGGAAATATTTAAGAACAAAATCGAACTAAAGTAAATGTATAAATACCTGACTACTTTGAATTTGTGTTGTTTAAATTAATGCCCAGCAAGTCAATGGTTTAATGACTTTAATATTGACCCCAAATGGGGTTAAATGCAAGTGATTAATCATATTTAAAATACGTATTTTGTCCCAGAAACATAAGTTCTGGCGGAAAATATAGGTTTACTACTGAAAAAGGTTAATAAACATAAAGCTTTGGAAAGCTTTCATTCATTGCCTTGACAACCTAGACTTTTTGTTATATTTACTCAGACTTCAGTTTTCCCAAACGCAACACGAGGTTGTGAATTAGCTCAATTTAACTTGAAAAAGTTAACCAAAATTGTTAAATATTTCCCTCGGATACCGAAAGAAAAGCCGCCAAAATGCCGCCGAAGCCAAAGAAGGAGAAAAAGGATCCCAACAAGCTCACTCAGGTGGACAGGACGTTCTACGAGCTGACCATCACAGATCTCAACCAGAAGCTGGCCCGCCTGCGCTCCCATATGACCACCGTGGATGAGTCCAACATTGCTATGAATGAGAAGCTGCGGGAAATAGAGGCTGATGGCGTGGACGTGGCCGCCCACTTGGAGCGCACCTTGGCGGAGAGGAACAACTCGATTACCGAGCTGGAGGAACGCCTGGTTGAGATCACCAAGGTCAGGGATGAGGAGAATAAGATGGCGCAGGAGAAGATCGGAGATCTGGAGGCCAAGTACAAGGCCATGCACGACCAGCTGACCTCCGAGATTAAGCTGCTCAACGGCAAGCTGAACTCCCTCGACGAGTTCCGCATCCAGCGGGACGTGCTTCTGGCCAAGTTCGATGACCAGGAGGCGGATCTCAAGGAGCGGGAGAAGGACCACAAGGAGGCGCTGTACAACATGGAGCAGCGGGCGGTGGTCGAGAAGGATGCCCTCAAGAAGGAGGTGGAGCAGAAGCTGCTCCAAGTCTCCGAGGACTTCACACGCTCCAGCGAGATCCGGAATGCGGGCTACACACGTCGCCTGATCCGCGAGAACATCGCCCTGCAGAAGGAGATCGACCTGCTGGTGATGTCCCAGATCAAACTGCAGCAGTCCTACACCAACCAGAAGGCCAAGCACAAGGAGATGGAGGAGCAGTACAGCGCCCTGGATCAGATCAAGAACGAGCTGGTCCGCAACTCCGTGAATAAGATCAAGATCATCGAGGGCCTGACCCACAACTACGAGAAGCTCAAGGCCAAGTACGTGGAGGGGCTGCGCTATCGGAAGGCCTACGAGGCGCACATCCAGGAGAGCAAGTGCGAGAATGTGAAGCAGAAGGATGCGTTCGCCAAGCTCCGGACTCTGGGCAAGCGCATGGAGATGTTGGAGCTTGACAACCACAAACTGGGCGTGGTTCATTCGCAGCACGAGGTCGAGATTGCGCGCCTGCGCGGCGTCATTCAGGAGATCAAGGCCACGGTGCGCGACGCCATTGTGGCGGAGCAGGCGGCCAAGGCCTTCCCGGAGCGTTTGGAGGAGGCCAATGTCGATGAGCCCTCAGTGATCGATGAGGTCCGCGAGGAGGCCGTGGCCGTCTGCAAGCTGAAGCGCAGCGATCTCCTCTCCCAGCTGATGACCATCGTGAGTTCGCATTCGGAGAAGCTACCCAAGACCCCGTCGATTGCCTCTATTGGTAGTGCCACCTCCTCGTTGTATGCGCCCGGCAAGATGGGCTTCATGCCCAAAAAGGAGCGCGAGACGCCTTACGACGCCTTCAAGAGTGAGGTCGTCGACCAGGAGCCGGATCTCAGCATTCCCGAGCACGTGCAGAAGCAGCGTATGCAGGATCGGGACGGTATGCTGCACCGTGGCGAAGGAAACACCATAATTGACGTGGAGTTCGGTACTACGCTCTACGTCTCGTCCTCCCGGGAGGATGATATCATTGAGCAGGAGGAGGAGCCGCTCGAGGAGCCGGAGGGTTCCAGCAGCACGGTCTCCGTGAAGAAGTCCAGCAGCGAGGGCACGGCCCCGGCACCTGCCACCGCTCCGTTGGCTGCATCTACCTCGGCCCACGATGCCGCGCCGGTGCCCAGCAGTGGCACCATGGACACCAGAGCTTCCAAGTCGGCCGCACCGACAGACGAGGAGGGCGAGGAAGAAGGCGAGGAGGAGGATTTCGACGTCCAGTTTATCTACTAGGAACTGGTGCCTTTACGTTTCCCGTAATTTCCCTTTCGTTTTCTTGTATTGAATCGTGAATAAAATAAATTAAATCTACCATATTTAATTATGTTTTTAACTTAACCAAATTAACTAGCTTTCGAAATGATTATTTTAATTTATTTAAATGATGCTTTTTATTTCCAGGGTCCTTCGGTAGAGACTCAGAAATGCGGCAAGAGCATAGCCGATACATGGGACTGCATCTACGAGACCTCCGGCACATCCATAACCAAAGCGAACAGCTCGGAGGTGAGTCAGGAAATCGGACCCGGATGTCGTTGTGGCTGCATTGTTCACCTGGGCTCCTCTAAGCCCAAAAGGATCATTGCGGGAGCCACACAGAGCTGTCCCGGTCGCTCCTTCTGGCTGCTCCAGGTACGTCATCACATTAAGTGTCCCCTCCAGAGATGGAGAGTGAGAGAGAGCTTCCATTAGAAAGTAGCGAAAGTTAAGCGAAGTTTGTCCTCTGGCATTTGGTCAAGTTTGGAGAGCTGCTCAAGTTGTCTGCCGCCATAACTATAAAAACGAACAATGCCAAACAGTCCGAAGTCCGAGTCCATGAATAAAATTCCGCAACGCTTCAGAGGCTGCTGGCCCCCAAACAAAGGACCCGGAATCTCCTCCACCTAATGTGCCATGTGCCGGGGCAGCAGAGTGAGCTGGAGCGGAGCATTACCGTCGGCCAAAGGGGGTTGAACTCAATTCATGCATAATAAATGCCCCACTTGGTAGGCGTTTTGGCCAGTCCCGAAAACTATCAATGCGTAAGGTCTATGGGGGTGACTTGAACTCTTCATACCCTTTACTTATAGGTGAAAAAGGCATGCTGAATAGATGGTTCTATAAGTAACAAAATTTAAAACCTTTAAATAGAAATGTGAATCTAAGATTTTAGTTAACCTACAGGTAACTAAGATAATTTTGGATTTGTTAAGCTTGAAAAAGAAATTAGTAAGGTTTTGAAATCCCCTAAAAAGCCCATAAAACTATGCTACAATTAATTATTATATACCTCAACACGGGTTTTTAGGACATTTCTTCTGAACTTGAAAGCTTCACTTATCCTTCTTTAGCACTTTACATTTCATTGAGTAAATATAATCAATAGGTATACCCCATTCGAGACACTCCCTTCTAATGTTCCGACTTATTTTCGGTTCCCCATTCTCCCGGATACAATTGGAATGATTAGACCTGCCAATTGGCACGTTCGGTAGCGGGAGGGTCTCTCTATATGTATGTGCTGATTGGTGATGAATGCCTGACCCACTTTGGTAGTTTCCTTCGGATCCAGGATAGGGATGGGGGGGAAACCCAAACATTTGCCCGTATGTTCTTCACTAGCAACAAAAAAATATTACCCTTCCTTGCAGGTGGATGGTAAGGAGAGCATTTCGTTGGCACTGAGCTTCCTTCGCCTGCCCTGTGCCTCCCAGTACATAAAGGTGCGCGATGGACCGTCGCTTTCCTCCACCCTCCTGGTGGAGCTCAATGGCGGCGGGCTGAGTCTCAAGGGAGGCGAAGTTCCGGTGGCCGTCGAGTCGAGTGGCGGCCAACTTCTGGTAGAGTTCTCCGCCGGCGATAGCCAGGCAACGAATACATCCTCTGTGGCCCAGGATGGAAACGCATCCTGCACTGGCGGCTTCATGGCCACTGTGCAGCAGCAGCTGGGTGAGTGTCGCCGGAAGTCTCCTTGTGAATTCGATTTAAGCTGAGCCCTTAACATCGCCACACAGCAACGAGGAGCAGCAATGCCAGCACCACACTTGTTGCGGCCACCCGTTTGTCCGGAAAGACTCGTTCCAGTGCCCAAAAAACAATGACACACCTACGTTTCACGTTGGTCCATCTGAGTGCCATGATCTTTGCCAGCATCATAATCATTATAAGCGCCTTGCTTGGTGGGTATTCCTTTGGGTGAGGTATATATTGATTCATTCATTTATCATTATCCTTTATTAGGTGCCCAGTATGTGGTGCGTTATCGGAAATACCACCTGGCAGTGGCTAGGCGCCAGGATGAGGGCTCCCGCTTGCACACTCCGAGAGCCTCGCTGAGTTCCCTGCAAGGACCCCCTTCGCGAGCCATGTCCACCACTACCCTGCTCTCGGAGGTGATTTACCTGGTAAAGATGCGGCCCAAGCACCACCTGCGACACTCCATTCTTCGCGAGAGCGTGGATGCAGAGAATCTGACCAGCGAGACGGAGTTCAAGGAGACGGACTCCCCGGGATTGCTGGCCAAGTGGTGGGTTCTCTACAGATCTATAAAATATAGTGTTATAAACTAAATAGTGATATTTTTCCAGTGATGAACTCAAGGAAATGGGCAGCTCGGCTTCCATGCTTACCCTGCGCAACGAACGATCCTCGCCTGCTCGGTCTCTGGACACCGGCAGCGTCATTGGCTCTCCCTCCTCCGGCGAAGCCGAACTGGCGGAAGCTAACAGTCGAGTCGATGACTCCAAGGACTCGCCCACAGATGATCCAATGGAGCCGGCCAGCTGCAAGGACAGTGCCCGGGACACGGAGTCCATCATATCCTCGGGCATGAGCTCCCTGTGCAACAGTCCACCCATGAACAGCAAGCGGCTGAGCAAGTATTCCGATCGCTACGATGCGGTGACCCTGAAGCTACTCTCCTCCCGTTTGGACGAGAGCTTGCAGGACGCCAGCTCCCTGCACTCTGTGACCGAGTCCCTCCGGTTGGGACGCCTGGGATCGCGCAGTGTCAGCTCTTCCCTGACGAATGTGAGTTAGGAGGTTGCTCTGCCAAACTTTATATAATATTGTAGTTCCTAGATAAATATACATTATTATAAAGTACCGGCAACTATTAACATCCCCAAGTATTTGCAGGGCTGCTACTCACCTGCCGCCAGTGTGGTCAGCACGGCGACCATCCGGACAACCAGCAATCCCAAGGAGTCCAAGGAGAAGCAGAACCGCAGGAGGCTGCTGGCACGACCCGGATCCGAGTTCTCGCTGGGCAATCAGGAGGAACTCGAGCTGGACTACTACGATTACAATGTGATCAATGCAGGCTCGGCGCCGGGCTCCTACCTGGGCATGGACCCAGCCTATCTGGTATGGATTCCGCCCTTCGAAGAGGTAGCTGAACGGGAGGAGGATGACAAGACGCCGGAACCGGAGCGGGATCCGGACCCGGAGAGGGATGAGCGAGAGCCGCTCTACGAGGAGATTCGGATGCCCAAGTACGGACACTATCTGAGTCCCGCCAGCAACACGGAGTCCAGCAAATCCAACACGGCGGACAACACTCCCAGCTCGGAGGAGCGATCGCCCCCGAACAGTGGACGTCCCTCCAAGGCCACCTCACCCTGTGACGGAGGCAAGACCCTGCCCAAGCAGCCCACTCCGTTCATGTCCAGGAAGCAGCGCCGCCAGTCCAAGCAGCAGATTCAAGCCACTCTATCGCTTAGCGCCGGATCCCTGGACAACGATCAGCGATCTGGAAGAAGCCCAAGGACCATCGAGATTGCTGCAGTGCATCAGAAGCTGGAGACTGATTTCGAGCCCAATGAGTCCATGACGGGCTCGTATGTGGAAAAGGAGACGGCCGTGGAAAAGTCCTCGGGGGATCTGCAGGAGTTTCTGGCCCTGGACGACATCCAGTTCGCCGACGAGAGTGGCAGCGACTACGAGGCTGTGAACCTCAAGCAGGTGTCCCAATCGGAGTCCAAGCTAAACCAAGACGATGTCCGAACGAAGCTGCTTAGGCGGAAGGAGCCCAAGTCGAAGGAGGTGTCCGTGTAACCCGGAAACTCGATTGTACATACTACTTATAAAAGGATAAAAGGAGCACAAAGAGGGCAGCTATAGTCATACCCACGATCTTGTAAAATACGGGTTAATATTACATATAAACGAGAAACGTAGACCACCTTGGAGTAATTGTATTGCAAAGCTCATCTCTCTAAAACTGTATACTTGTAGAAGTAAAGAACGCATCTAGTCTCAGAGCTCGTATAAGGCTAATCTGTTTAATCTCACGTTACACTGTATATACCGTAGCCAAGGCTCACTGTACTTTAAGTATTTATTCGCACCAAATTATTCGATTTACTTAAGGCATTTTAATTGGCACTAAAATTGGATTAGGAAATTGGAATTACTACAAAATTTTGTGATCTTTATTTGTTGCTTGTAAGCATTGGAAATTCTAGTCAATACGAATAGTCAAAATTAATTAGCGTTTGAGATCAAAAAATGTTTTTGTTTTGCCAGATACTAAGCCTTTTTAATCTTAAATTAAGAAACTTAATAAAGTACTTGTACAGAATATACAATTTTAAATTTTTCTTTGGGAATATGAATTTATATAAAATCTATTATTTATTTTGATAAAGCTTTATTGGACTTGGATTAGCACACTAAGGCAGCCGACAAGGAAATATTCAATTGATGGTTAAATCCTTATGGATAATAATCTTTAAAAACCCTCAAGAACACGTAATTCGACTACTTTCCTTGGGAAAAGTAAAAGAATTACATCTCGTGGGAAATGTATTGGTTTTACTTGACGAGGGGAAAATAGAGGAATTACTCCTCTTGGGCCGGGTGAATATAATTTCCTTGTCCTCCAGAGTATATAGTCTCTTGTCCAGATCGCAAACTCCAAGTGGCCGAGCTCGATTCGTTCTCTGACTGGGCATCGCCATTTGAGCCCGATAGGCCATCAGTTCCTGTCGCTTTTGCTCCTTCCTCATTTTCACCAGGAACGGGGCTTCCTTCTCTGGACACCGCATTGCCTTGCACATACAGCAAACTGACTTCTTTTTTGAAGCCTTTTCGCATTTATTCGCCATTTTCATGGATCTTAAATCTTTTCCCGGTGATTTTGGCTTTGGCTTCGTCTTGTTATGTTTTTTAATGGTATTAAGCTTTTTGTCACTACTCTTCTTGTATATATCATCATACGGATATAAAAGTAAGTCTTCCTCTAGGATGTCCTCAACGTCCAGGGAAAGCGCGTCAGACATGTCTTCATCTCGATTCAGAAACTCCCTCAACTTCCACAGCTTCTCCTGGTAGCTGGCTGTGTATGTCAAGCGAATCTTCCTGTTGGCCCGCATTTCCATGGCGCGTCTCGTTAGCTCGCCAAATTTCGATGGCTGGGATGGCTCGGGTGTAACACTGGAAATTTTGGATAAAATAATGGGCGGTTCGTAGGCAGAGATAAGTGTTGCCCCACTGGCTTGGCTGTTCGGTACCACATATTTTACTTTTCGACTAGTTTTGATACGTTTTTGGGTATTTCCTTTTTTGAAAATACGCTTTCTAGGAAACTTTTCGATATTTGTTGGCTTAGTTTTAATTTCCCGTTTTAATTTAGTTGCTTGCATGGGTGTCTGCTTAATAGTTATTTCTTTGATTTTAACTTCCCGTGTATTGTTGGGATTTTCTTCCATAGTACTTTTCTGATCCTCTTTAATACTTTCCTGGATCTTACTTTCCTTTGTATTATCGACTTCTCCTTCTACCAAATTTTTTTGACTAATACTTTTTGTCAAATTTAATTCGGAAGTCAGATGAGAACCCGCCTCTTTGGTAATCCCCACGATGGATTTTTTTCGGGATTTTGATCGGATTTTATTGATTTCATTCATTAGATCACCAGAAACAACAGGAACTTTTACCTCAAAGGTGTTTTCTTTTAAATATCCTCGCTCCGTTCTCGGCTCATTCAAGTTTTTATCTGTGACATTATTGATTGTATTCGCAATATTTTTGGATATGTTACTTTTAGATACTTTGGTATAAATAGTCTTTTGAGTGTTAGAGACCATTCTTGCAGGTCGCTGGTCGGCGGGATATATTTTTGTAAGATTCTTTGATTCCCTGAAATTGACTTTGGGAGAGAACTTTGATATTTCCTTAGAGTCGTCTTTGATTGCGCGAGATTTATCTTGATGCTTTACACTTCCTCTGGGATTATCCTTTCGATTGTCGATTTTTGAAGAATTATGTTGAGCTGTTGAACTTTCTCTTGATTCGTTTTCGTAAGTGACAGATTTCTTTTGAAGCTTTGCACTTCCTCTGGGATTATCCTTTCGATTGCCGATTTTTGAAGAATCATGTTGAGCTGTTGAACTTTCTCTTGATTCGTTTTCGTTAGCGGCAGATTTATTTTTAAGCTTTACACTTCCTCTGGGATTATCCTTTCGATTGCCGATTTTTGAAGAATCATGTTGAGCTGTTGAACTTTCTCTTGATTCGTATTCGTTAGAGGCAGATTTATTTTTAAGCTTTACGTTTCCTCTGGGATTATCCTTTCGATTGTCGATTTTTGAAAAGTCATGTTGAGTTGTTGAACTTTCTTTTGAGTCGTTTTCGTTAGTGTGAGATTTATTTTGAAGCTTTACACTTTCTCTAGGATTATCCTTTCGATTGTCGATTTTTAAAGAATCATGTTGAGCTGTTGAAATTTCTCTTGATTCGTTTTCGTTAGTGGCAGATTTCTTTTGAAGCTTTGCACTTCCTCTGGGATTATCCTTTAGGTTGTCGATTTTTGATGAATCATGTTGAGCTGTTGAGCTTTCTCTTGATTCGTTTTCGTTAGTGGCAGATTTCTTTTGAAGCTTTACACTTTCTCTGGGATTATCCTTTCGATTGTCGATATTTGAAGAATTATGTTGAGCTGTTGAACTTTCTCTTGATTCGTTTTCGTTAGTGGCAGATTTCTTTTGAAGCTTTGTACTTCCTGTGGAATTATCCTTTCGATTCTCGATTTTTGAAGAATTATGTTGAGCTGTTGAACTTTCTTTTGAGTCGTTTTCGTTAGTGTGAGATTTATTTTGAAGCTTTACACTTTCTCTGGGATTATCCCTTCGATTGTCGATTTTTAAAGAATCATGTTGAGCTGTTGAACTTTCTCTTGATTCGTTTTCGTTAGTGGCAGATTTCTTTTGAAGCTTTGTACTTCCTCTGGAATTATCCTTTCGATTCTCGATTTTTGAAGAATCATGTTGAGCTGTTGAACTTTCTCTTGATTCGTTTTCGTTAGTGGGAGATTTATTATGAAGCTTTAAACTACCTTTTGGGTTATCCTTGAGATTTTCGACTTTAGGAGATTCATGTTGAAGTGTGGTCTTTTCCTTTGATTTGTCTTTGTCAGCGTTAGATTTATTTTGTAGCTTGGCACTTCCCCTGGAACTGTCCTTGAGCTGTGAGACTTTGGAACTTTTTTTTGAGTTATCTAGGATTCTCCCTTGAACTGCCTGGGTACCTTTTTTAAGGCGAGGAACATCTTTGGGAGACTTTTGTTGAAACTTGACACTTTCTTTGGCATTACCTTTTTGCAATCGGGTCTCTGTAGATCGTTTCTGGGCTTCATTTAGCTCATGGTGACTTTCATATACCGGAGAATCATAAGAATCATTGGAAAAAGCCATTTCTTTAGAGTTTCCTTTGAAAATCTTTTTAGCTTTACCGATATGATTTATTGGGTGTTCACGACGCTTAATGACTTCTGACTTTTGACCCTTTGACTTGGAAGCTGATTTGTGGAACTCATTTACATTAGCTCTTTGTTCATTGCGTCTCTTTCGAGTTCTATAGAGCTCGACTACGGGTAGTTCTCTTTCAGCAAACTTAGAGTCCCACTTTTCAACTTTGGAATCTTTCTGCCGAGCTGTGGTCTCAGCAACCCTTGGATGCACCCTATAGATCTCCTTCACAGGAGGAACCACCTCCTGAGCATCGGGTTGGTGCTGCCTTTTACGTTGAAGATATGTCCGTACTATATTGCTTATGTTATTGTAGATATTGTCAGCATGGGGAAGGGATACGGCTTTATCAGCGATCTTCTTGCCCCTGACAGACTTTTCAAAGCCGACCTGATCCTGACTGGACTGGAGAATCTGGTAGAACGTATTTTTCTTGTCCAACCGATTGCAACAATTTGACTTAAAAAAACTAGAATTCGAGATCATACTTGACGCGGTGGCGGCTAGAGGGACTCGCGAGAGCTTCTTGGTCCACACCTGACACTTCCTGGGGCCTGTGGGCCAGGCAAGTGTGCCTTGATCTAATTTCTGAATGCTGCTCAAAACATTCGAGACTGAGTCAGGCAGATATTTGGCATTTGGATTGATGGGAGTGGGATTGGTTGACCTCTCCATAGGACTTTTCGCGCGTAATTTGGATTTTAAAATAATCTAAAATACTTACAAAATCTTACGCTTCTTTTTAAATTTGTAGAGGGAAGTGAAAAAAAGTGATATAAAGACCATAGGCTTGCTAGGTATAGAGGCTTTGATATGGGGTTATTTCTTGACTTTATAATTAAACAAAGTACAAAGCGTTGCCCCAGAATCCACAAATTGTTCCCTCCAAAAATAATCAGAGAGTCGCCTTATTTCAACATATTTTATTAATAAGTTTCAGGAAAATATTTTGTCTATCGATGAAATGTGGCTCAAAATACAAATAGGAGAGACAGGTGCTTTGCTTACACATTAGATTTACACAGGTAAATTGTTAATTGATGACTAGAGCATAGCGTATCGTTATTTAGATGCCAACGAGGGGCGACATTAATTGGTCCTATAGTGCCTGTCGAGAAGCGTTTTAGTATTAGACTTTAATAGGTACTCGATTACGATCGTGTGGATATACGTGTATATTATTACTCTCTATTAACGAACGACTTAGCCTAGGGTAATTGTTTAATTAACAGATTTTAGGTGAAAGACTAATATCAAAAGATCTTATTGCGTTGCTTTGGTTGAGGTCGGAAAGTTTACAATTTCTTTGCAGGCGTCATATATTTTAATACAAGCAATATCTTTATTGAAGTTATGTTGTGGATAAATGTTTTATCCAACGGATATTGCAATTAAAAACTTGTGCCAAAGCATGGTCCATGTGGGGTATTGTATTTTATATTTTTAATATATATATTAACGTTGTTATTAACTGCTTACTTACTAAATTGATATTCGATTATGCAAGACGATTCTGAACTTTGGTAATTTTATATTTTAAATATCAATAATAATAAACGGAGTTAGTGATAGGGAAATGTCTTTCAGTTTAATGCATTTTTTACAGTTTAATTGTTATTTTTATAAAACTTTAATTGAACTAGCCATAGTGAAATATAAAAATTAATTTTGATCCCTTGGGCATTTTCAATTGTTAGTTGGATAAACAATTAATATGTATATACTCATATGCTTAATATAAAGCGTCCTCTATGATCAACAATATATATATATATATATTACTCTTTAACATTTTTAATTATAAACACACACTTTTGTTAGACGTGAATAAAGCTAGTGAGAGGAGTGCATAAAAGGTTATTCTTATGATTATTATTATTATTATTTAATTTAAATCAAAAGCTTAAGGGAATGACCAGTAGACTTGCGGGGAAGTCTGTACTTTTGCTTTCGCGGAGATCTCGATATAAATTCTTGTTTTTGTCAAAATCTTTGGTAAATTGTAACTGCTGGGAAGAATTGATGTTAACAATCGTAGTTAATGGCCTTTAAAAAACATTAAGAATGTGCTATAAATGCGCCATGTGAACCAATTGAGAAGCCTTGAATGCGTTTTAAAACGATTGCCAAAAAAGAAAAGTTTTACTCTATAGACTCTCACAATTTATGCCGACTTCTTGGGATCTATTACTTTCGCCTCGCAGTCCGTGGGATCAATGTCGTGCTCCACAACTAATGTGTTCTTGGAGATCTTGTCCGCCAGCAGAGTCACAGGATCCGAGGCTGTCTTGGCCACAACGGGTCTGCCCGTGGATCGTCGCCTTATGTTCTCGTCCTGCTGCTGCTTCCGGTGCAGATCGCTGAGCCTGAAGGCCTCGAGGAACTCATTGAGATCCACCTTGCCATCTCCGTTCAGGTCCATCATTCGGCACTTCTCGAGCATTTCCGCCTTGGAATAGGCACCCGGCATATGGGCCACCAACAAATCAATGGCAGTTTCAAACTCATCCAGGGTTATCTCGCCTAAAAGGATATAGCTAAATGAGAATTCTGATTCTATAGACTGCTTTGCAGACTTACCAGAATTATCCGCATCAATGATGTTAAAAATGGCCACTAAACTGGCTTTGTTAGCATACAAAGCATCCATTACCGAAGTGCCATCAGCCTCGGCCTCCAACTAAAAAATAGTAGTTATTTATTAATTCATTATTAATTAATCTAAGTCAACTTGGACTCACAATCACATCCGTGTCCAGCAGATCCAGTGTCCTGTAGTAATTAACCTTCTGGCTATCAGTGCCCGGTGCCAGCTTATCTCGCAGGAGCCGCCAGGGCAGTCCCAACTTGGTGACCTTCTCCATTACCAGGCACCAGTTCGAGATGGATATGTAGCCGCTTTCCTTGGTGTCGCACCTCCTGAACTCATCCTCCAGCTCGTCCCGATGGTCGCGCATCCGCACCGCCAGCTCCTTGAGGGCGGAACTCTCCACGATGCCCATGCGCTGCTTGAACGACAACCTCTTCGTCTGCGATGCCGCGGATATATATTGAACGAAGTGGGGCATCAGCTGATTGTTCAGCCGGATATAGGCGCCCTTGTTGGATCCAATGGCATAGTAATTTGAGGCCGAGAATATCGTAATTATCTAAGGAGGAAAAGAAGTGTTACGCGAAGATTCTAGCAAGAAATGGTATAGTAAATACATGTTAAGTAGGAACTCTCCTCATATAAAATATAAATTTTAGTAGGGATATTAACTTAATTTTTGTAAAAAGAAAATTGGCTAACTATGGGAATCTAAATTGTATACTTAACAAGTTGATTATCTTTCTTACTTCGCCTCCATATAATTTACAAATTATGTTAGCTATATTATTCTGATTTTAAACAGTATAAACATATCACAGTCAATCGTAATAACACGAAATTCTGGCACCTGGCAGGTGTCTTTAAAAATCAATAAAATGAAATAACAATGCTGCAATGTCATTAAGCAAACGTACAATTGCACTTAACCCCTTAATTCACTATGCATGTAATTTTGCAACCGCATGACAAGCCGAAAATAATGACAAGGGGGTTAATGAGGAGGTGGCTGCCTTCATATCAAAAATTCATAAATGCTAATTACGTATGTTTAAACGTTCTGCATTGGGCAAGGGAAATAATTTTGTACTGGCTGATTATCTAATGGTGAAATTGCCACAAAAGGACAAAGTTGTTTCATATATAATTAGGGTAATTATTGTTGAATAACTCTGCTGGACAGTACAATCAGAGATAAACTCAACAAAATTGAGCAAAGTGGTTATTAAGAGGGTGACAAATGCATTAGAATTATCCATTACTAAGGTGACGATTTCCAAACAGATAAATACACACCTTGTTGTCATGCATGAACTCGTGGCCATTGGGCTTGCATTCGTGGGACCGGATGACATAGCTGAGCCGGTGGCGCTGCAGGAAGTTATCGGTGACATCCGGGCCGAACCAGACGCCAGCACCGCGCAGAGTGTTGGGAACACAGCCCATCGTGGCCTGCGGATCGCTCCACATAATGTCGAAGATCTGTCGATTTACAAAGGATCTTAGATACTTTGCTAATTATAAACAAAATATATAAGCAAGCGTCACCTGCTGCCACTCGGTCTTGTCCAGGGGCTCGCCATCCGTAAGTGGTGGCCGCAAAATGGATACATACTGCAGGGAAAACGTTAAAACTTAAGCCAATAAATTAATCTCATTGTTTCCTACCTTGCCCCTATCAATGCTCTTGATGAGATCCAAGCTGGTGCTGTCCGAGAAACCTCCGTGCACGATGAGCACTCGACTATTGAGAACAGAGCCCAGAGGAAGCCATCGATAGACTTCGTCGATGAAGGCAAGAATGCGCTTGTGATTTCGCTACAAAAAAAAGATATATTATTATACTACCAATATATGAAATATACAACTTACAGGATACTTGCTCTCCACCTCGCGTATGAAACCATAGCGGGCATTCATGACACTGTCCTCGTGGTTGCCCCGATTCAGGAATACGGCCTGGGGAAAGGCCAAATAGAGTGAGAGCAGGAGGAGCAGCACCTCCAGGCCTCGCTTGCCCCGGTCCACGAAGTCGCCATTGAACACGTAGGGATTGGAAGATGAGGGAAGACCATTCTGCGGAATAAATCTTATCAATAATCCAAATATAATATAACCAGAACCCACCTTATGTAGCACCACAAGAAGATCATCCAACTTGCCGTGAAGATCGCCACACACAGTAACCTGTTGGGATACGGCCGTGGACACGGGTGAAATGTTGGGCAGCTGCTTCAGGGATTTGGCAGCTTCGCGTAGGATTAGTGCCACATATTTGGGATGCAATCGGTTTCCCTGAAAGTCAATCGAGCTAAGTATATGTAATTAGTTTCCCGAAGTCATTTTCATTACCCTTTTCTTGCGGAAGACATCAATCAAGAGATCGATATGGTTCTTTCGTATTGGCAACTCAATTTTGGCATTCACAATGTCCCCAAACTCCTCCACAAGGTCATCCTTTTCCTCCAACACGGACACTGAAGGAAACATTAATGAGAACTTGAATTTAAGGAGCAGATATGGAGAACAATCCCCACTCACCATGGGCCGATCCTTGGTACTGATTCTTCCTGCCCGCCGCCTGGGGCATGTGCTTAATGAGGTCATTGAAGAATTTATATAGCTAGGGGGGGGGGGAAAACACACAAAAAATACATGGATAATGAAAACAAATTAGCAGAGTGGGTCAACAATGGTTCGACGAGGTTGCACTTGCGACAAAGTTTCACGGCTGAGTTGATTGCTATCGACTTTCGAAACTCTACAAATGCACTCGACTGACGTCGTCGCCGAGGGTTTTCCTTGAGCTTTTCCGCGGCACCTCCACCTGCGGTTAAACCCAAGAATTCGACTCACCTCAGCCTGGTCCTGTTCGCTGGCATACTCCAGGTTCTGGAAGATCTGCCAGTTGCAACGCCTCTGCATTTCGCGACGGGCCTGATGCCTGCGATACCATTTCTGGATGAATATAGCCGCTCGGATGGCTGAAAGAGTCGCAAAAGTGTGTGTGTGAAAATATTTTGGTAAAATTCTTTGGACTTTGGGACTATAAAACTATTTTATGGTGTGAATGGGGGCAGAGAGGGGGTTGTGTCTACTAAAACCATCGAGGGCAGAGCGTGGGGCAACAGTAATATGCAACATTTTGGGCACTTTGTTATGGGCCAATAAGGCCACCAGCTATTTCGGCGGGGCAAGTAACCCGGCTAACCCCTTGACATTTACGCCACTGTCGCTTATTACCCACAGTATACGGTACACTTAGCGAAATACACACACTTTTAATCAGGGAATTTCAGTCCGGACAGGACAGGGGCAGGATCGGGGCTTGGGGCTCGGGCGGCGAAATGATTACTCCCACAAAGTACTTGCCGTTCTCATCCATTTTGATGCAAATTTATTCGCCTGCTATTTAACGCAATGCTGAAAACGTCAAAGACTGTGGCAGCTGTGGGAGTGTGGTGGCGTGGTGGCGTGGCAGGGGCAGATTGGGGTTTTCGGGCTAACGACTGATTAACATTTACGCAGCAGCTATAATTAATTTTTTGTTTGCTGAGCCGCTTTAAAGTCTTTACACACTTGTCTCTAGGTCTGCCGGCGAAGGTGACGCGTTATTCTTTCGCAAATTTATGCAACCCATAAGACAGGGCTACGTTAACGCCTCGGCATCTGATGAAAATCGCTATCCTGTTTGTACAATTTTATGTAACTCGGTTATAAACAAAAACACAGCACTGCAAAGGATTCGATATTGGGATTTTTCAAAGGATTTCTGGGATTAATGCGCGATTATTTTTGTGCACTATTTTTGTATTTTATTTTGATATTCCAAACTCAAACACGCTTAACAAATTTCATATGCGAATAACAACATTTGTATGCTGTAAATGTCCTTTGATTCAATTATATCCACTAATGGCTTTTCACAAGGGTTAAGTGGAATGTTTTTTAATCGAATTGGGCACTTGATATTCCATATGAATTAACACAGCTTTAAGTATTATGTAAAATGGCTTGGTATCACATTAAATAAACTTTTAGGGGAGAAAGCATTTTAAATTGACCAACAAAAAATGTTAATAAATTAATTAGAGTTCATTTAAATGCCAGCCAATGAAATCCGACTTGTGGCCTTTTTTGTGTCCGACGTTTTACAATTGTCCGCAAAACACTTGAGACTAGATAGACGACCGACTGGAACTGGAAGCTAAAACTGTTCATTTCGAACGCGATACCAGCGGCCTGCATTCTGTTTGCTTTGCCTTAAATGTTCTTTTTCAACTTTTACCACAAATACGATGGGCCCAATAGCAGTTTTAGTCAGCACTTACTCAATAGAATCTAAGAAATTTATGAACATATTTTAATAGAAACTGTGTGAGGAACTATAAGAGTTACGGCTACCACACTTAAGGGCAACACGGCCAGCTTTGTTGTGTCTATAAACATGTTGCTAGCAACATATTCTTCTGCATTCAGCCGTGTGAAATATAAGTCTTTATATTTAATGTTTTGTCACTTCTGACTTTAAAAAAGTAATTCAAAGTCGAGCAAATGGGACCTTAGCTTTCTTAAAAGTTAAATTTTAAACACGGTTTATAGAGATTACATATGAAAAACCATTCCTTGTTCTTTATAATTTCTATAAAAAATTTACTACAAAGCCATTTTCATCTTAATTGATTTAAACATTTTGTATAAAACAGATACAGTTTATGAAAATGTTTACATTGTTACCCTGCCTTCATCCATTGTAGTCATCTATGTATACAGATTTTATGTAAAAGAAGCTTAATTGAAATACTAACTTACTATATGTATGCAGATTCGCATTCTAATAAAAAAAATTACAAAGTATCGAAACAAAATTAATTATAAATCTATCAGTAATACCTTAAAATCGCCTGTTCCATTAACATATTTCAGTCAGTCATTTCTTACCCTTGCTGGGTAATATAACTTTAGTCAAAAGCTTGTAACGCTATGAAGGAGTCATTTCCGATCCTATAAATCATATATATTCCTTATCAGCATCAACAGCCGAGTCAATCTAGCCATGTCCGGTCAAAAAATAAAATTTTGAATTTTTTTCCAAAATTTCAAAAAAAGATAAGGGGTTACATCGTTCAAATTTTTAAAATTTGCCAAAAAAAATTTATTTTTTTAAATTTAAAGACTAAGTATGTAGATCTGTTAACCTTATAAAAACTAGCACAAAAAAGCTTTCCGAATTAAGATTAATGCATTTTTGGCATAGTTGTCATATTTAAAAAACCTTGATTTACTCAAAAAATTAGCATATCAAACTACAGATTTAATATACCTTAAACACACATTTTTTTTTTCTTGAAGGTATACGAAGGCTTAAATACAATTTTTAAATATTCCTGATGAAAGACAACACAGAAAAGCTTTTCAAATTGAAATTAATACATTTTTGGCTTAGTTATGACCGATTGCACATTCGATCCCATGATCCTATAGCTAACTGCAAGGATAGTTTCCTTTCTGGTTAGTTATTAATTTCAAAAAATCTGGCTCAAGAATCTGTAATTATTCTCAAACGTTTTTAAATGCTGCTCAACTAGTCACATTAAGTGTTACTTTGCCGTTTCTATTCAAGATTTCGAAGGGAATATCGACCACTGTGCTGGATCCCCAATTACCGAAACAGTGGTCCGGGGACGTGGGGCCACCGGGAACCTTTCCCCTTTTTCCAATTTGCGTCCATGTCCGCGTGCTTGTGGGTTAATTTCTGGCTGCGTGACTGACGTCTACGGCGTTCTACTTGCCCCACGGGCGTACATTGTATATATGGGGGTTTATGGCCAGGTTCTTACTAATAGCCAGCTGTCCGGCCAAGGCGGCTGCATGAGGTTTCTTTTGTTTGTTCCTGCCCTTCCCGGTGTCGTGTCTCCGCCTGCTTAGATCCACCTGAGCCGTTTGTATAGCAAATTGGAACAATAAATAAAAGTTAGCGCAAGCGCCGGAACACGACCACGGACATGGCAGCGCGCTGGCTATGTCTAAAAAGTTTCTAGAGTTGGTAAAGCCGGAGGAGTCGCAAAGGGCCAAATGCAACTGCAACACAAGGTCCTGAAAAGTCCTTTTTAGTTGCTGCCAACCCCAAATCCCACTAGCCAACGCGAACTGTAAGCACGGCCATAAAGTTGGGCTTAGCCCACTTATTATGGATTCGGGGCACAACGTGGAAGGCCTAAAAAATTTAATTTGAGGCTAATCGCCTGGAAATTCTGAGCGGCCTTGTTTTTCATAATTTTGAATAATGGCTTGGAGAGTATAATTAAATAAAAGAAATGCTAATGGAAAGCAATAAACATAAACATTAAACTTTTAATATTTTAAACTTCAACTTGCTATTCTATAATTTTTGCTATAATTGATAAGGAAAGTGCAGGATTTTGAAAGACCCCTAAGGGTTAGTAATAATCGATTACAAGACCTCTCTTAGGGTTTTATGAAGGGATCGGACCCTCTGTTAAGCGGTTTTCCCAGGTCGGAGACCCAATTGTAAAGGGTTATCAGCCCCAGAGAGCTTTTATTATGCGAACCCCGGAGACCCTGGTAACGGGATTAGGTTTGTAGGCAATTGTTGGTTTCATTGCCCGTTCCGCACAAAGCCCTCTTAACGAAACAGGTGAATCTACACCGAGAGAAACTAGAGCATAATAAATAAAAGTACTCTGCATTTTTAAAAATTTCAGTGTAATTTAATTTAACTTTGCCACTCCTATAAGAATGTTTATATTGCAGAATTGTGCTTAAGTAAGTAGTTCTTTTAAAGTTATAAATTTGATTATGTTTCAAAATTTAGGTATAACATTTTAATAATGTTGTTAACTAGAGAGTGAAAAGGATGAAATTAACTGGCTTAGAAAGTATCTCTGAGTACCCGAGTACCCTTTAAAGGTCACCACCACTTGCCCTGCATCAAGATCAAAGCTATATTTTCCTTGCGGATACTCACTCTTTTCGGCCCGGGAAGCGCTCATGCCACGGAGCGGCTTGCGGAAGTGCTTGCACCAACCTCGCCGCTGGAAGAGCTGCAGCAGACTGGACGCCCTGGTGCTCGTCTGTGCGGCAGCGGCCTGCGGCTGTCCATTGGGGCCCAGCGTCTGCATGCTGGCGCCCACGCGCTCTATTTCCGACGAGCGACATGAGGAGGCGTCTTCCACGGAGGAGCTGCGCCGCTTCCCGCCATCGTCGGTGCGCAGGCATACGCAGCTGCGTAGCATTCCGGCGGACAAGCTGTAATCCAAGACGTGACCCCAGTGCCTCTCAGTCCTCAGTCCTCAGTGCTCAGTGCTCAGTCCTCCGTCCCCGGCCCGAGTGCTGTGCTCACTGGGATCCGCACATGAGTGTGTGGCTGCTATGGGCTGGAGGGTGTGTGGCTTGGCTTGGCTTGGACTCGGGCGCTGGTGCGGGCCGGGCCAAGAGGTCCGCCTTATGTCACTCGCCTGACAAGGTAATATAATTTGCCCCGGCACCCAAGCTCATGGGCATGGGCCAGCGCCTGGTTCGTCCTTCAAATGGCTGTCAGTTGTCGGCGGCTGAGGGATGAGTGGTGGTGCTGAGGGATCCGCTACTACTACTACTACTGCGGCGCTGTTCGTCTCCGGCTCTTAATGCAAATTGATTTTATTTTCGCGTAATTTATTCATTCCGCTGTCGCTGATTGCGCTCCTCATATTCCATTGTGCCAAATCCGCGTCTTGAATCTTTCTCTCTTTCAGCTGCAAATAAATTGTCAAAAGAAGGCGGTATGAGTGATTTTCTCGGTACTTGTTGTCGAAATCCTTGTTAAACTTTTGCAGGACCTGCAAAAATATACGGCACAAATGCGAGGAATAATTTCAACATCAAACTTAAACTTAAATTAGCTGCGAGCTTATTGGAGCAGCGCAAATCCTTGTAATTTGTTAATGCCAACTCAACCATGATGACGTGGCTCTGTAGTTTGAATATAATTATTGTGTGCTTTGGTTGTTATTCAAGAAAATATGGTGAATTTATGAGCTCATTTTGGTTATTGTTAACACCTGTATTAGGGGTGCAATTTCATATGAAATTCATGGTCAAAATGCTAATTCTCTTAATTAATAGTAGCAGGGATTACGAGGCATATTTAAGACTAAGATGAAAAGAGAACTGAATTGTTAATGTATTTAATAAACAAAGTGGGCAACAAGTTAACAGAAATGTATATAAATTAAAACTTAACATGGCTGAAATATATTAAAAATACATAAACTAAAATTCTCATAAATAGGATTATCTATATTACATACAATTACTGTTTAATAAAATCAATTATATTTACTTTATTTGTAAACTGAAACACAGAGGATATGTACATTTCCCTGAGTCCATAATAAAAACCCTACAAAATATACATTTTTCCCGGAGAATATCCACCTATCAAAACTCCTACGAGAACATGCAAATTATGGCCCAAGGAACCCAGGGAGAGAAGAAAATAATAAATGCATGCATAGGTGATTACTCCTGAAAGGCAAAGCAACATATGTAATAAAGCCCTGGAATTATGTATGGAATCAATTGACTGCTGCAGGCGAAGGATGCCAGGATGCCAGGATGCCAGGGTGGCTCTCTGGTCAGGATGATGCCGATGCTGATGCCCTGCCCCGCTGGCCCTACCATTTATGTATCCGTTTGTGGTGTTGGCGGCCCAAAAGAACCATTCAACCGATGCGCGATTACTATAGTGTATACATATCCATAGATATATGTATATGTAATACGGCTCCCTATTCAGGGGGACGTGAACGAACGGGTTGTGGCCGAGTGCCAGAGGTCCTTTGTCCTCGATGGCCGTGTCAGCTTCTATGAAGCCAGTGCTCCCTTGAGTGGCTCCAGACAAACAAACCAATTTTCACCAATTGAGCCATAAAGCCACACACAGAGGGACCCACACCGATGCCGGATCCACGAAGTGTGAAATTAAAATGCTAACCTGTAGCGGCACCAGGACCAAGGACTTAACAGATGGCGGTGTCCTAAATATAAAGGCGGCGTGGAAGGTGATATTGATTAATCGCTGGTAACATAGTGTCGAGTAGAATGGCCCAGGAAAGGTGTTTTAATATCATTTTCCCTACACTTACACTCACATATTTCATGGCCAATCTTGACAAATGGTTTAGTGAGAGCTTTTACCGGTGGCAATGGAATTATTTTGGCTATAAATTAAGTGAATATAATAGTTGAACATACGTAATCTCTAGATTAGGGTGTAATTCATTTATTATTAGATGTCTAAATTGTATCAAATGTTTAATTTAATTGACTGTGACATTTGTGTATAAGTCCCTTAAGTAACTTAAAATATGTCTTCCGATTCCTGTTTACTTTAATTCCTTTTTTCTAGTTCAACTAATTTAAAAATTCCTGTTTTCAACTTAATTTGATCTCCTTAATGTCTTATAAATAAATGTAATGCCTGGGGCGATTTCTATTTAACACTTGTCTGAATAATTCATGCAGATCGGTTGCCAAGTTGCCAGGTATGTAAGTAACTAGGTGTCTGCCATTCTTTGAACTGTAATACTCATGCAAATTTCAATTATTACATCCTGTAGGTAAAGATTGGGGAACTTGGGCAAAGGAACCACTTGCCACTCCCACTCGGTCCACAAAGAAGTTGGCAGGTGAAATGTTTTCGAATAAAATACAAAAGGCAAAGAACCAATATACACCTAACGTTGGCTGTGCTTTTTGCACTTTGCCCCCCAATGGCACTTTCGGCGAGAAAATTTCGTTAGGAAAAAATGTAAATGTAGCGGCGGAAAACGGGCGCGAGGCTTTTATCGAAATGTAATTTGTCTAAAGTGAAAATGACTTACAGCTTAAATGGCTTAAATTCTTTAAAGGTTTTTATTCTTTTGGTTTTTTTTGCTCTTTTTTTTAGTCACTTTGTGTAACTTTGAAATTGAATATGGCAGGGACCCGAAATAATAAATCACAATTAAGACGTGGGCGGGAAATACTTTGAGAGACCAGAAACAATAAATTTTAAATATTTTTATTCAAGCCAGATGATGAATGCAGCTTGCTGTCTCTGTTGCTGGTGTTTTGAGGGACAATTTAAATTAAATTAAAATGTTTTCTAAAAGCTAAAAGCTCATTTTTGGCATCTAAATTATTATGTTTAATAAACAATTTTGTATTTTCAGGAATTTATATATTATTTTGTGAATAATATAATATGCAATATAATCAAGAATGCAATATGTTATAGAACTTCATGGAACTTAAAAGCAAAAAGTACATTAATTTAATACTCTTATAACGCTTATACACTTTTATTATAATTTTATTCAGAAGCTTGCAACGCAGGGAAAGAGTCATTTCCGACAAAATAAAGCATATATATTCTGTTGAAGCTAACAGCCAAGTCGATCGAGGATCGAATGACTATATCATATAGCTGCC
Source organism: Drosophila bunnanda (assembly GCA_035046265.1). NCBI lineage: Eukaryota > Metazoa > Arthropoda > Insecta > Diptera > Drosophilidae > Drosophila > Drosophila bunnanda. Next base: position 17,218,097 of record JAWNOB010000075.1, read on the forward strand.
ATTGGAACGATCACTTTAAATCTATGTCGCTGTTTATTCTAAGTCTAAGACTCTCTGACTCTTTCTGTCTCTCCCACCCTCTGTCTCTCTCTGTATATGCCTCACTGCCTCTCTATCGTACTCACTATCATTTTCGGTATGTCTATCTCTCTCCCTGTGAATCTCTACAGAGGTACCTTATTCTCTGCATCTCTCTGCCTTTCTCTAGAGGTATCTCTTATGCTCTCGCTCTCGCTTTCTCTGTTCTCTTCACTCGGGAACTATAAATAGAGGCACGCCGCTCGCGCTGGCAGTAGTGTATCCGTGGCCGTCTCCCTGTTTACATCCAAAGTGATAGTGATCGTGATTACCCTTCGACTCCAAATTTATCATGTGACCAATGCAATGCAACTGGATAACCAGGAAGAAGCTTATTTCGATGAAAAGATGCTAATCATTATTGGAGTCACCAGGAATATTACCCCACACTGGAAGGAAATAAACAATGAGGTAAAGGACAACCTCTAAAGCGGTAAGTCTTAAGCATGACAATTATATCATATATAAGGAAGCTATAGGAGGAATCAGGCCTAGGTCTAGAGTCAGCTGTGCTAGCTATGCATTTATTTTCCAATTAATATTTAACTGAACACACATTCGAACCAATGATATGCAAGGGTATACACACTGCGGCTTCTCGAAGTTAGCTTCCGCCTTTAAGAGATTTAAGAGACAAAGGCACCATCCATCTTTTTCTTATTTCATAAAATAGTCAAAAAATAAGCGAATTAATGCAGTTGACAACGGCGAAATAGGTTTTTTTGATAGATTTGAAAGGAATCCCGAGCCGAGAATCCCATTTTGGGACAACTCTATTTATTTCAATTACCACAACGAACTGGTCAATTTCCGGTTTCCGTGCCGGCGGCTAGTCTCCTAGTATCCGGCTGTCCTGGGTCAAGACAGCCAGATAATGAGATTATCCGCCAGCACATTTGCAGACGGGAATACGTTATTTGTCCATTAATCCCACGGCAAAGAGCGACAACGGACACTGGCATGGACTCAAAGGTCCTGTCAACTCATGGACTCAACTTTTCCCGGCACCCCCGGCCCCCCTGCCCACCGCTTTTCCACACTTTCCCCCACTGTCTCCCCAGTGCGTGTGTGAAGCGTTCAAAAAATGATTGTTGGCCTGACTCAATTACGATAAATTGCATGTCAGGCTGTGTGACAATCAGCAAATTTGCCCGCATTTCAGCTCAGCAAACATCGCTTATGGAAGCCGAGGCCCAGCAGCAATTAAGTTAGTATTTGCAGAAGATAATGTTTCAACTCGGGAGTCGCTGGCTCCCCAAATGTATGGGTAAACATAATTTCTTTAATACCCATATATATTTTTGAGGGGGAGAGATCCAAATCGTTGAAGTCCTCAAAATAAGCCAGAGTGCCCTTTCAGCTTTGTTTCGTGGAATTTGTTCTGGCTGTGATATCAATTACAATTCATTAATTTATAAATAAATTTCTATTTCTGTGGAAGATACAGAACCTTTTCAGTATAAACAATATATTTATTTCTTTAAATAAATATGTCTGAACGAATATCTATACACAAAACAAAGTTCATAGCACTCTTTTCGCTTGAATTCCCAACTCTGTGTGGCCTAAATTATTTTTTGGCTACTGCTTAGAAAGGACGTCAAGGATACTTGTTGTCTTAATCCTTATAGTACGATCTTGCTTTTAGTTTTAATTTAAACAAGTTTTAATGGTCTTTACTTATCCTAAATCAAACAAGCAAAACATTTCGCCACTTAAACAATCTTCAACCTTTTGCAAACCCTTGAATGAAGTGTGATTGAGTTACTTTTGTTCCTTAAAGACTCCTTGCCTTGTATTAATTTTCCAGAGTGCCACACTAATGTGCTCTCATTTGCTCTGGACCCCCCTGGAAATAATTGAGCTAATTATCGGGACTGGCAAGGTCGGTCATCAAATTTGTTCACTCAAATTCTTCGACAGGTAATTTAGTTTGCCTACGCTTTTAATTAAGTTGCCGTAGTCAATTTGGCGGAGGGGCACGTATCTGGTAAGAGGCAGAGAGACATACAGGTGCCAAGGACCTGCCAGGACCTGCATCACGCATTACCCATAAAGGTTTTCCGTTCGGTTTTACAATTTTTACTGCTCGCCGTCTCATTTGGTCCCTTTGGGGGAAGCCCATTAACGAGGCTGCGAAGGTTTTAACGGCTTTGAAATGATGTCAGCTCGGATGCTGATGTTCGTCATCCTTAAAGGCCGATTTGTTCGTTTTTTTATTTATAAACCAAATTGGGAATTAACGGAGATTGGGCGCTGGGAGCCAACAACACCTCAGCCATATGGACAGAAATTTGCGGCCAGCTGTGAGAGAACCATGATTTATTCACCCCAAGTACACTTGGAAAAGCGGTCTTTACAGCTTAAACGCATATAGTACGTCCTTGTGACGCGGCATTTGCCGTAAAGCAGATTTTTCCATAAAGCGCTCTGCGGTTTAAAAATTCACGAAAAGAGTATTTTTAAATATGTATAAGCTTCATTGCTTCGTTTATGTGGCGATCCGTTGAGTGCGGGCGGGGAAAGCATTTTTATTTCCTTTTTATATTTGATGACTGCACAATTTGGTGAAGGATGCGACGGAAAGGTAGCATTTCCACAGCTGTAAAACGAATCTAAGCAGGAGCACGTTTATGACTTCCATGCGATTATGTGCAAATGGACGCAGGGACTTGTGTGTATGACGAATCACAGGCTATGCCAGAGACGACCGTCCTCTTTCGGCCAGTGTAGCTGGGAAAGGCGAGCAAACACTGCGGCTTAATTGCCATGGAAAAGTATCCAAATACCGACCTGATGCCCCTGCCAACGCCAACGCCATCGCTTCGCCTTCGTTTTGGTTAACAAATCAGGCGTGAAAATGACGGCACCTCGCTCCGCAGGGGATGGAAGTAGCTAAACTGCTTAATTTAATCGATTTTCGGTAAGAGCTTTAAATTTCTTATCTTGTTTGCATAAACAAATGGAGGTATTTGGGGTCCTCGCGGAGGATGGGGTTTTATGGAAATTCCTTTCGTCACAGCCTTTAAATAGAACTCCCTAATAAGACATACCAAAAGCATTCCTTTGGCTTACAAAAATGTTTCTGGTTAAATTAATTAATATTCTCCAAGGGTCTTAAGAGCCACTGAAAGGCGGCATTAACAATTTGTTAAATTCCAGTTGATTGCTAATTTTCATCTTATATTCAATGTCAGAGTAGACGCCTTTAAATCCTTTCTAAATCCTTTTGCAATATAAATTCATTCTCACAATAGTCTGCAGTCTGTTGTAATATTTGTACAATAAAATAAATAGTTGGTTAACCAAATAAATTGGACTAAGACTTAGGTTTTGCCAAAACCTAAATTATTTTTTTATTTCATGTTTATAGTATAGGGAAAGAGAGCCCCTTAAAAATGTCCAAATAAGTCCGTTCCTAAATTCCCAGAGCATCCTGGTTAATAGCCTTAAGTTAATTGCTTTTTGGTTTCATTCCAATTCCCGTGGACTGCCGGCAAAGGCAACTTTTGGCACAATCAACTTAATTCAAGCCGACATTGTGGCCAGAATCTTGCCACAACTTTGTACCGAATTTAAATGACTCGAAGAACTTGGCATTTCGTGTTTGCGCCAACTCCGGGAGCAAGGCAACTTCGAGTGGCTCCGCTCCACACTTTGCTGCTCGGCCACCGTGGAAAGTTTGGGGATAAGAAAAAAGGAAACCCATAACAAAAAAAAAAAAGAAAAAATAAAAAAAATTAAATCGGAAGTGGTGAGTATTTTTGGGGCTGCTGGCGTGTCGCCCCCAAGAGAAGCCGTCGGGAATTCGTGCGAAAATATAAAAAAGAACTCAACCGAACTGTGGGAAAAATAAACGAAATCACGAATATATATACATATATATATACGCATAAGTATAAGTAAATCCCGAGGAAACAAAGGAGCGAAAGGAAAAGGCTGAAAATCAAATGCCAAACGTCAACGAGATTTGTTGCCCGTGCGGCGCATAAAACTCATTTCTCACTTTTACAACCTCTCGGAGGTGAGCGGTTGCTAATCTCCCGCCGGTCCGCCATCAATTGGCTCGCCATGCCCCAAATCCCCACATCCGGAAGGGAATCCATATCTCCGAGTGGTTAGCTTACCCGAATTATGAGTATGGAATTCAGCAGAGTCTGTATATATTCTTACTACGCTGACTAATAAATTCCAACTTGGATTCAATCCCCATTCCCAATCAAGTGCGTTGAGGCCGTGCGTCTGTTTTTATGAACACCTCAATATTTCGGGTGTTACTTTTTACGAGTTTTCGTGTTAACAAATTGGCTCCATATAAAGTCCACATAGTTGCCGCTTCTAAGCTAATAAAATAAATGTAGGCCAAGCTATACACAGAAGAAACACAATTTAACTAATATAAAACTGCATAGTTTGTGCTATTTAAAATACAAACAAATTAGGTAATACACGAAATAAATGTTGTATATACATATATAAGAAGGCGCAAGGTCAGAAAAACAAATAAAGTTTTGATGGTTTTGAAATATCACCGAGTCAAATGTCATAAAAACAAGCCTTTAAAAATAGGTATTTCCCAATTAAAGTTCCTTAAATAATGTAATTAAACTAAGCTATACTATATCGTATATGCTTGAATGCATCCTTGTAGATAGTTCTTTAAGAGTTGTTAATACTGCAAGTCACAAAGGTACTTAATTTGTCAGCACACGTAAGTACGCCGCACCGAACGTATTATTATTTAAAAGAAACACACCCCTGTTCATTCTAGTTTTTACTAGTCAGTTCGGCTAAGAGAGAGTATTTTATTGTCATGTTGTTGTTGCTTTTAGACCACTGCACTTGTCCGTCCTCATTTTCTTAAAAAGTTCGCTCTAGCCTAATGGGAAAAAGATAGGTCAGCAGTGTACGTAGTCTCGCATGTATCTTAGCACACACTTGTCAAGGCTGATGATATATATGTATATAAGTACTAAACATACTGGCGAAATGGATAAATGGATTGAACAAATATTGCGCCGCTCTCTCTGGTGTGGAATTCGGAATACCGTAAGTAATTCATATGGCAAACACCTTTAGAGCGTAATGGAATCGTTTATATATTATTAATTGGTCTGCATGCCTTATTTCTTTTTCTGCGGGCTGTCATCACCTTTCGTCTGTCTGTTCGTTTGTATTTTCTTTTATTTCCATTCAAGAATTCCTCCCGCTTACCTTTGTCGGACTTGTTTTTGGCGGACAAGAGTATGTGTTTTAAAATTCATTCATACACTGAGAGGAAAATGAGTAGACGTGGCTGTTTTTTATCGTAGTTTTTGATAAAGTCTGTGATAGGTTGGATCTATATATATTTGTTAATTGGTTTATGTTCATCGAGAACACCTTTTGAATGACAACAAATTAAAAAAAACGGAATCTTTTGAAGTTTATGAAATTATCTAAATTTAAAATATGAACATTTTACATTTAATTAATTTTTTATACTTCTTTAGGTGGTTTCATTGTGGTTATTAAAGTCCATTAAAATTTTAAATGTTAAGTTTAACACTTGTAGCGTTAGAAAGAACGAAGAAATAAATAAATAATTTAAAAAATTACTAAAAAAAATCAATAACAAGGAGTGCAAATAACACACATTACTATTAATTGAAAAACAAATATTTGCATTCTATGTGATTAATTTTCGATAGACTTCTAAATTGTCCAACATTTATGTGACATCGCGAAATATCATTTTGTCTGTACAACGTTCTTCACACATTTTTTATAGATTTCATTTTTGTAATGAAAAAATACATTTAATGATGACATTATTTTCTTTTCCCTCTGTGTGTCTCTGTGATAGATGGACTATTTATATGTATGGAACGCCGGGGAATGCAAAATGGATGTGTGGTAATGGGATGTTCATATGTATGTATTTTCGAGTGCTTCCCGGCCAATGTCGCTTTTAGTTCTGTTTTCTGATCCCATTTAATGCCTGGAATTTGTAAGTAATTTACCAAACGACACACTAAATTGGCTGGCGTATAAAAAAAGTGATTCGGTTGGAAAGTTCTGTGGCATTAAGGACATCTCTCTTGTGTGCCGCCCCGCGCATTCATGATTATTCAAAGTGGCTATAACGTGGAAGCGTGAGCGTAAACAAACACAAAAATTTCATCGGCGGCAGAGCAGAGATAAACGGAGGCGGCGGCTGCGGCGGAGGAGACGAGAATCATATACGAATATATATGCGGCAAAAGGCATTAAATGAAGCCAAACACAGAGGAAATGCTTGTGGTGACAAATATAACAATAATAACAACAGCAACAACGACAACAACACACACCGTGGCAAATGCTGGCTATGATTCCGAAATAGCGCGCTGAGCGGATGGCATTACGTATACGTACTGGTGTACGAAAAGGTCGCGTTCCGTTAGTCTGGCGTCCGCAGCGCATGGAATACCGTTACAAACTGACGCAGGCCACAGCTCGGAAATCCTTTTTGGTCGCTGCTGCTGCTGCTGCTGCCTCTGCCTCTGCCTCTGCCTCTGCCTCTGCCTCTGCCTCTGCCTCTGCCTCAGCCGGCGTCGCAGCTAACCTCTCTCTCTGGCTCTCAGCATGTGTCGCCAAAGCAAAACAAAGAGCGATGGCCGCATCAGCTGATTGCCCCGTTCCATTGCCATTTACCGTTCACTTGGCAGCGGAGGCTGCGCGCGTCTCTCGCACTCTCACTCCCACGCACGGCGGCCGGCGCGCTGAAAGAGCACGAGAAGCGGGCCCCAGCATCGATGATAATCGTAAAAGATGCCAAGTTTGATAACGTCCCCAGCTCGTGTTTGCATTTCGAATTTATGATATGCATCTGGAAATTAAAACTTTAGCGCGACATGACGCGGAATGCGGATGATTGTTTAGAGAATGTGATAGAAGAGGCAACAACAAAGAGATTGCTTATATCTATAAAATGAGCCATGAACATTATCAAATGTGCTAAAAAAAGAAAACATTTGAAATGAATGAAAATTGTGCCTAAAATATGCAAAGAACTATTTCTTCTTAGTTATCACATTTTTTTAAATTTATGTGCTTTAAAAATTTATTATTCTGGTATCTTCCTTTAAAAATTTCTTCATATGGCATTTAAGAGTACGAAACAAAATGGCATGTATCCGTTTCCGGTACATGTACGAAACGCCATTGCTTCAAAATATTTTATAGCATACTTTTTGACGCTCTTATGGTTAAAATGCAGAAATCTGGTGAGTTTTGAGGTAGCAATAAAAGATTAGACTTTCTTATCAGATTTGTTTGAAATCTTCAACTTAGAGTGCAAAACAACTAATTAGATGAAATACAAAAATAAATAGGAAACAAAAATATTTACTTAGCATACACCAAAGAACATAGCTTTACTTAGAAATATTTGGTGATACACTTACACTCAACAGCTTTGTTTTGGTTCCTTTGTTGTGTTGTATTGATTATTTTGGTCGGTTCCATGGCCTTTATGGGTGCCATATACGCCGTATACGTATAGTCCAAACGCCAAGCCAAGCCCTCGGTTCAGTTCAGGCCACTCGATGTGATTTGGGGCTGCGGCCTCGAGGGGATTTTGTAGCTGAAATTCACGAAACCGAAAATTAGGGCTGTCCCCAGCTCCTTCACGGTGACCCGGTTTTAGGTTTTAGGTTCTTTCGGTGTTAGGGTTCTCGGCAGCTTTAAGTTTAATGGCAATTAAGGTTCTGGGCAGGCAACCCTCCATTAGTGATTACGGAATGTTGGGGCCGGCCTCACTTCAGATTCAGTTAGCGGAGGTGCGTGCGGTACAAGTTTCCGGTGCAGCCTGTGGGGAAACTTCTCTGCATTTCATGAATACAAACAAGGCGAGCCAGCAGAAGATTCATTCAGATACTAATCTCCCACGGACACGTCTCCTTGAACGGACTGTGGAAATGCGAAATGCTTCCGATACACGTCGATTCAGTTACGGATTAGTTAGTCCGTCGCCCGGACCCGTAGATTAGTTGTTCGTTAGACTTCCGTTTTACTGGAAACTCTTTAATATTTGCACCTTAAAGAACAGAAATTATAATTTTCTCCTTCTAACATTTGTAAAGTGTTCTGTTTTCCTTTGATTTATTTTCAGACATTAAAATATAATAGATTTTTCAGAATCACCGCAAGGAGGCTTGCCTGTTCTCCACAACACACTGTAACTATTGTTTACTTTGTTGTCCAATATTGAATCCGCAGGACATGTTCAAATACTACCCTCGCAGACAAGTGCAATAGGAAAACTAGAAAGTACAAAACACTAGAGCACTCATGGATATCCGAAAGGTCGCGTGTGACTCCTCGCCGTTGTTCTTATTGGCATCCTCATCCGGTTCCGCGTTCTGCTTTGCATATTCCAGTGCTAATGGCCGGTTGGTCGCACGCCACCACAGTCACCTGAATGGACGAACGTATGGTCAGGTGGGACCTCTCCTTCGTGCTGGCATGCCATTTAAAAATATCCCATAAACATTTTGCTCAGTCCCAGTATTTAAAAAATGGCTTGCATGCGAAATTTTTAGCAAACATCGCACCAAAGTTCAAAAGTGGCTGACTTAATTAATGTAATGTGTAGGGCAATAAAAGAATTTTGAGTGCTCTGGACTTCAGTTAGGGGAAAAACGGACAATTAATTAAGGCTTTTGAAAAGTAACCATAGAATACAGACCAAATATTAAATTAGATGTTTTCGAATTTCACTGATCTAGGATCTAGGATCTAACTCAACTGATGGTATGCAAATTTACCATTTAATAAAGATCAAATTAAAATTATTTGAATATTTGATTTTGATTTAAAGCTATCAGCAGAATGCAGGAGGATCTTATCGTCATTTATAGTTAGCAATTAGCAACTTTAATAAAGTCGATATGTTACTATATATTTTGAATTAATCCATTCCCTTTGTTTCTTATTTTATTAAACATTAAGAAAAATAAGTCTTGCATATTTTTTGTTAAACATTTTCTTTATATATGTACATCTGTCAGTCCTTTCAAAAATTGTTCTATGATTGTCATTTTTAAAATCACTTATATAATTATGAAACGATTAAAGAAGCTCGTCTCACTTCATCGCCACTGACATATCACAGTTGGAGATCGTTAAGCCCAAGTGATGAGTTAGGATCTTCCTGCAGGAAGTTGTCAAAATCAATTACGATCTCTTTCTGTCGAGGTTGGTGTTGTGTGTATGCCACCCCCACTGCGTCCAGCATCCGCTTGGAAGCCCTATATTTGGGCTTTTCTGCATATTTATCGGATAAATAAAGAATCTGCGCTATGCCTGACTGCAAGAATATGAATGAATATATAAATAAATTAGACAACCACAGAGATCTGATCATTACCTGTATGATAAGCTTAGTACATTCATTGCATGGAAAGAGTGTGGTATAGAGACGGGTTCCAGTCAAACCGGCTCCGTTGCTGTTTAGTATAGCGTTGGCCTCCGCATGGACCACATACATCGTCTTGTCCTCCAGCGGATCATAATCAACACGGCTCTTCTTTCCTTTCGACCACGGGAACTCATCGTCGCTGCAGTTGCGCGGAAATCCATTGTACCCAATGGCCACGATCCTATTCTGCGAGTCCACGATGCAGGCCCCAACCTGAGTGACGGGATCCTTGCTGCGCTTTGCCGAGAGAATTGAGGTGGCCATGAAGTAGTCATCCCAATGCAGGTAGTTATTTCGCTTGTGGCTCTCAGGGGCATTGACATTTTTAAGATTGGCCTCTTCTACAGACATACTGAAATAATTATAGATTAGATTAATGAATTAATGAAGCAATTGAACCATTAATTTTATTTTTCTTAGGCAATAGTCACACTTCTTAATGTTTTCTTAATACTATTAAAAGATGCTTTATTCAGTTGACTTAATTCTTTTTTATTATTTTATTTCCAAGTTCCATTGATAATATTTCATGTATACTATATACGAATATGAATTCAGTTATACGAAAAAAACACTTGAGATGTGTTGGTACGTATATTTATTAACGATAAGGCTAATAATGGAATAAAGCTGTATGAATGTCAACGAAATCTCTTGAATACGTACAAAACTTGGAAATATATACAAATTGAAAATATATTAATGTGACAAGTTTTTACTATAAACAATAAACACTGCAATTTGAAAGCCCAGTTGTAAAAATAGTCATGACAAAGATATTACATATTATTACATTTTCAGAGTTTTATTCATTTCATTTTGTTCTTTTTCCTAACATTTTAGTGTCCAGTTTTTGTTATGTGATGGGTAAGGGTATTTCTGATAGTCAAGGAAAGCAGGACAACTGTGTGCACGTTCTTTATTGCATTATATTAGACAAAACGATGACCGCAGCGGATACTTTCAGCAGCAATAATAATATTTTATGTATCATAAATTGGAATATACAGCGAATACTTTCAATAATAATTTTCATATTCAACTCAATGTGTGGTTAGGCGAGTACGTAATTAAAAATAGAGACGATCCCTCCGCCCGTCTAGGTGCTCTTCTGAACCTGTATGGGATTCTGCTTGAGGTGCAGGTAGATGGAGCGCATACGGGAGACATCCTTGCCCGCCTTGTTAACCTTGGGATTGAAGTCACAGAGCTTGGCTATGCGCTCCCATTCGGTGCCCGGCTCGATGCTGCCGTTCTCCAATGTGGCTGCCTGCTTCTCGGCGTTGCGCGACGACAGCTTCGTCTTTGATATGGACTCGCCGATCTGGCGCAGCCAATCGTCCAGCTCCTTCTTGGACTGCTGTCGGAGCTCCTCCTTTTTCCGCTCCTCCTCGAGATCCTTCTCTTCCAGTCGTTGTTTCTGCTCCTCGCGCCACTTGCGAATTTTTTCTGGCTCTTCCCGCGACGGAGGTGGTCCCGATATGCCCACTGGTTCATTGGACTCGCCGCCAATGACCTCGAAGCTGCCTGTGGATGATTCCAGACCAGCGCCACCGGCGGACAATAGATCGTTGCCTAGCACATCGCCTGTGCTAGTGCTTCCAGCGCCACCACCAAGCAGCTCACCGAGGCCGCCATCCTCTGTGGTGGCAGCTGCAGCGGATCCAGATGCGGATCCACCCGTTATCTCTGCCTCGAGATCGCCGAGGGCGGACTGTTCGCGCGCCAGAAACTCGGCCGCGGGATCCACCTCCTCCTTGGCAGCGAAGTCGTCTCCGAAGTCCATGTCGATGTGCTCTGCAAAGTGTGTTGTGATAGCAATTTAGTGGGCGTCTCACTCCAATTTACACGTACGCAGGGCAGTGGACAGCAGTTGCAAGCTGTTTGCTCTCCGTTCCAGACTCCGTGCCAATACGCACCTCTCGTTTGATTTGGTTAGCTCTAAATGAAGATCGGTTTGGGCGGATGACTAACCGGAAACTCGGACTTGCTAAAATGTATTTTTTCAGTTTTCTTTAGCAATGAATACGTAAAATGACTGTCATTAGTACGTGAACCAACAATAAAACAGCAGGTTATCGAACTGGATCCGGTTTCACAGTGTTGGATAACATGCAGAGACATCGTATCTCGCAGAATAATTAAATTTATATTGTTTAAAAATTATAATATTAAAATAAATTAGTGATGCATGTTCAACTTCAATATCCGTTGACGTTTTTCTAATAGAAAATTAAAGATTCGCTTAACAACGGTATCAAAAAACATCGAAAAATACCGAAAACAAAATAATAAAACATAAATAAACATAGATTTAGTAAAATAAAAAAAAAAATATGTAAATTATTAGTTTGTTAATGTCTAAATATTTGAACCACGATTTCTTAGCATTTCTTTTCTATTATGTTTTTTTTTTTTGACAAAGCAATCATAATATCATATCATATTCGTATTTCTATACCAGTGTTTTCATTATCTTGAAATTATTCGCAGTAATAAAAAGCTTAAATTATAACATATATATGATTTTATATGTATAAATATATTTATTTTTTAGTAATTTGAACAAATTAGTAATCTAACATATGTTCAAACATCAATGAATAGCTTAGCATCGACATAAACGAAAATTGGAACACATCGCTTAGAAAAGTATCGATGCTCGATGCATTGAAGTTTTCCGGATCACTACAAGTAATATAAAACTAATTACCATATTTGTAAACTATTTATATTAGTAATTTAATTATAATTAAAAAATCATGACTTCACAAAAATTGCATTAAATTGACCACTGGGGTGCTTAAATAAACTAGTTCTACGGCCAGTGTTGGTTAAGACGCGAGTGAAGTGATTACGGCAGTGCGTCGATCGGAGCGAATAATTTGTTTATTTTAAATAAAATGTGCCTTGAATAAACAAAACAACTTTTAATGTTTTAAGAATTTAACGCGACTAAATGCCTAAGTCGACACATTCGCGATACATACGGTATTGTACAACACTTGCGAAAATGGCGCAGAACACGTGAAATGTGTATTTATTCACTTGTCAACCTTTGAATTGTGCAGTTAATGTTTAAAAAAACACAGGTTTACTCACCTGGTCAAGGATATTCTCAGGAACAATTATACTTTTTAAACACCAACGGAGGGCAAATCACAAAGACAGCAATACAAACAATAAACACTCGCAGCGCCAACCAATGAACCAGTTCCCGTTGGCATTATTCACCTGAGCCAGTGGTTCATTTTTCACTGGCAGCAGAGCGGCCATTTTGGAGATTGTTTCATCCACAAAAAAGTTATGCACCGAAACTAAAAAAACGTTGCGCTCGAAATTAAACATAAAATCCGCTCGTGCATTGGAGCGTGTGTGCAATCCGATGTGAAGAGAATGCTGGACCCAAGCAGCCCGACAGCAGTTCCGAATCTGTAACAACTAAAAGTTAGTGACTATCTTCCCAACACGCACGCATGTACACCCGTGTGTGCGCGCGAGTGTGTGCGTTTGTGTGTGTGTACGACAGTTTGTGTGTATGGATACATATGTATATGTACAGGCGGAAAATACGGAAAAAATGTCCCTAGCCAGAAAAACATTACGAAAACAGGCATAAATTGGTGCCAAAGTGCTTCCCCCGTAAAAATAAAGTCCTCGGTGCCGTATTGCAACAACGCAATTAACCCTCAGACGTCGGAGCTGGTCCAAGGCGGGTCAATTTCCAGCCGGAGCGCCAAGGCACAAAATACAGACGCCAAAAATTTTGAAGGGGGAACCAAGCGCATCGTGGCCAAAAGGGATACAAAAAAAAGTAGGGGGAAACAATGAGTGCGAAAAAATGAAAGAAAAGCAGGAGAATTCCCTTCGAAGTTAGTCTAAAATAAATACAAATTCAGACTGGCGAGGATTTTTATGTAAATTTTAAACATTTCTTAAAAGAAAACCAATAATAATTATAGTAATATAATAATTATATATTTTTTATGTATTCTAAATTTGTAATACTTAAAAAGCAAAAAATAAGACGTTAAATTCTAAGAAAAACATTTTTAGCCGGTATTGTAATTCGTAGAAAGAGTAAACATTTCGGTAATTTAGATGAGCACCCTCGATTAATCATTTAAAATACTTAAACAATAATTAATTATTATCCTTTACAAGGAAAGATTAAACTCCTAAAGAAATATTTGTAGAGACTTCATTGTTTTGTAACCACTAAAAGACAAAACTAATCACATATTTCACTTTCAGTTAGCAGCCAGTGCAGCAGCAGTAGAAGCATCCAATATAAGCCATGGATCCCAACTCCAGTCCCTGGTCGTACGCCTACAACCGCATCGTGCCCGCCAGCGCTGGCAGCTCCGGCGGAACAGCCGAGGACTTCCAGCATCCGCATTTGGCCACCATAACTGCCGCCAGCATCGCCAGCTTTAATGCGGCGGCCGCCAGTGGCGGTAGCTTTGTGCCTCCGTCGCCAATCGGCAGCTATAATCCAGTATTCCAGCAGATCTATCATCATGCAGCGGCGGCCAGCGTTCAGCCTAAGCCCGCCCATTACGCCTCATCCGCGGTCAGTACGCCGCACCGCCAGCTGCAGCTGCCCAGTTCACTGGACAAGCAGCTCAGCTCGTTCCAGAATCAGGCGGCGGTATCGGCAGCCGCTGCTGCTGTGGTCAATAATGTGGCCTCCAATTATTATGGAGAGAACTCCTCCTCGAGCGGCGCTTCGCCTTCGCCGACGACGGTGGCGCTAACGTCGACGTCGCTGACCTGGAATACGCCGAACATGATATCGAACACTTTCCTGGCCATGCAGCAGCAGCAGGCACAGCAGCAACAACAGCAGGCGCAGCAGCAGCAGCAGCAGGCGCAACAACAGCAGCAGCAAGCACAGCAGCAGCAGCTCAATCTGGTGGCAGACAAAGTGGTGAGTAGAAGTTGCAGTAGCAGTAGCCTAGTCTTTCGTTCGACTCTTCCCTTCGATGAATCAGCAGCTTCTGGGGAAGCACCTACACCCATAGTATCTATCGCATCTATCGCATACTAACATCTCCCCCGAAAATCAACCCAAATCAAACCATTTAAACATAGGACTATGTCTTAGCCTCTCTCTTGTCGAACCAAAACCCAAACCAAACACTTTCCGATTCCGATTCAATCCATGTATGGTGGCGCTGTGTAGCAGATTAAGCAGGAAAAGCAATTAAAAGCCTACAACGACTCGATTTACCTGATCCAATTGCAACAGCAGCAGCAGCAGCAACACCAGCAGCTCCAGCAGCAGCAGCTGCAGCAGGAGATCGCTGAAACAGAGTCGGAGACGGACACATATTACACGATCGATGGCCGGAAACTCAAGGTGACACGCAAGGATGGCCAGCCATTTCATGCGACAATAATCGAGCATCAGAGTGCCGGCGGTAGTCCAGTGCCATTGGCAGTGCCAGTTCCCGCCGGATCCTATCCAGCGCAGTATGCCAGTCCGGCATTGAGCTCCGCTGACGGATCACCCATCACGAATTTACATGCCGTGGACGTGGTCAGTACACCGCAGGCTCAGGTGATTGTCTATAAGACGGCGTCCCCGGTGCAAAGGCGCTCAGAGGCAGGCGCTGGCTCGTCTGCCACTGCTGCTGCTGCCGCCGCGACGCCCACCACTGTGGCCTACTCATCTGTGATACAAAGCACCCTGCAACAACAGCAGCAGCAGCAGAATATATGCTGGACAAAGCTGGAAGAGGGAGGAGGAGGAGGAGCGGGGCCGGAAGACATCAAGAACGTGCTGCAGTTGCAGGTGGTGAAGCAGGAGCAGCGCCATCTCGACTACGCCAGCGAGGCGGCATCCGCAGTTGACGCTGGAGGCGAGAATCTGGTGTTCAACCTGCCGCCCGGTCTAGAGATCAAGCAGACGTTCTATCCCGCAGGACTGCAAGTCGATGCAGGGGAGCATCTGCAGCAGCAACTGCAGGACCAGAGCCAATCCCAGTCAGCCGGGGGGCGGCGTCAGCACGTGGTGGCCAACATGATCATGTCGCCGGCGGCGTCGAGCAACTTAGCGTCACAGATTCAAGTAGTGCCAAAGGTTTGTATATCTTTTTTTGTTTTATTTCCGTTCCTATTTGTTTAATTTTTATGTTTTCTATTTTCTGTTTTTGCGTTGGTTAATTTATTGTTCTATGTTTTCTAACAATCTATGTCCTCTGCCAAGAAACTACAGAAACTAATATTACTTGAAACAAATCTATGTAGAGAGCCTGTTTCAGCTTCATTAAAAGTCTTTTAACAAATTAAATTTTTGAGCAATAGGGCCAAGGTATTTGATATTAATTAACCCATTAAGAACAAGAATTAAAGTTTTATTAGGTATCGAGAAATTACGTTAATTACGTCAGTAAAAATCGAACAATTTGTATAATATGGATTTGCCTCTTCCAATGTAATAGATCCGATATGTAAAGAAGAATATTGATTTAGTGTTAATACCGTTTCAAATGTACATAACATTTCGTGTCAATTATTGATACACTAGCGATATATCCATTTGTTGCAGTTCCTAATTAGACTAATATTTAGTGCTAAAATTTGGCTCTGGGCAAATCCTCCGACCTATGTAGTTTATGTCATCGGTTATATTAATATGTTTATGCATGACTCTTTTTGGTATTATTGGTGGAAGCTTTTCCTTTTCGGCCCTTTGTTGTGTTGTATGCTTTATTGGAATTATTCTATGTTTAATCTAACAAACAAACTCTTCTTACTGCTTCAAATACTGCTAATTAACTCTCTAATTAAAGTCCTGTTGGCCACACTTTGAAACTGTGACGTTATGTTGTAATAATGGTATGATCCCCATGTTCAGTGAGAGGGTAAATACACAAGCACCGAATCGGTCACAGAAAAATGCTCCGGGAGCAGCAGCAGCCAGTGTGTATATGTCTACCAGAACCGTTCCTAATGTCCCAATGTCCCAGCTATACTGTGCTATATTCCGATGATGATCCTCCGAGGTGGTGCCGAGTATTCTAATCGCCATTTTCTTTCGCTACTTGCCTTGCAGGAGGAGGTGAAGCCGCCGCCAAAGCCAGCGAAGACGCCGCGCAAGCGCCAGCCGAAGAAAACGCTTATACCCAGCAGCAGTGACTATGGCAGCGTTCGCAGTCCACAGGAGCCGCAGCACCATCAGCTGCAACAGCAGCAGCAGCAACAACAACAGCAACAGCAACAGCACAACCAGCAGCAACAGCAGCAGAACACGTACTACGACTTCAACAGCAAGTGGAATACTCCTCTCAAGACGGAGAATAATGCTGCGTCCGTATCGCCGGCGGCCACCATAAATATACCAACATATCCGCAGCAGAGCCAGCAGCAGCAACAGCATCAGCAGCAGCAACAGCAGGCAGCGGCAGCGGCGGCGGCGGCGCAGCAGCAACAGCAGCAGCAGCAGCATCTGCCGCAGCCGGCACACCTGCAATCGTCGCAGGCCCAGTCTCACTTGACCCAGTTGGCGCAATATTACCCAGCCTTTCCCCAGCCCATTGCCTCCCAGTACACGGCCTGCATGCAGCAGCAGCAGCAACAACAGCAGCAGACGCTGCAGCAGCAACAACAGCAGCAGCAGCAACAGCAGGCAGCTTACACGCAGCAACAGCAACACCAACAGGCCTATACGCAGCAGCAGCAGCAACAGGCGCAGCAGCAGCGGCAGGAGAAGACCGAGGCTGCCCAGCTCCAGGAGGAGGAGGCGACGGCAGCTGCAGCGGCAGCGGCAGCAGCGGCGGCCAGCAACAAAGTCATCGTGCCGAACATTGAGGAGGAGCTGGACTTCTTGGCCGATGCCACAGCGGCACCCAAGCAGGGCTACGCCAACTCTGTGTCCAGCAACGGTCGCGGCACGAACTCTTCCACCAACAACACTAATTTCGGTATACGCAATCCGAACAAGACACCATCGCCGGAGCCGCCAAGCTGCCCGACCAATTCGCATGCCGCCAACAATGGACACGCCTCCGTTGCACCAGCAGGAGTCAGTGCCTCCGCCGCCTCATCGTCCTCAGCTTACAGTCCCGCTGCGCCCAAACCGGTTAGCGTGGGCACGCAAATTGGTGAGAAGAAGACCCAGTTCATGGACAGCTATCTTAAGTTTCTGCAGGGCGAACGGGACGACGATCCTCCTCCCGTGGTGAAGCCTTCCCGAAAGCTAAATTACCCGCGAGCGCCATACAAGCGGAAAGGAAAAGGATCAGGTAGTGGAAACGATGAGCCCACCACCTCGCAGGTCAACAATCAGGCAACAGTGGAATCTGGCCAGGCTGCGGTAGATGGACTGACCGGGCTCGTGGGCGACCACGATGGACATCGCATCAAAATACTCTCGCAAACGCAGATACTTCCCAAGAAGCGGCCGCACGCCCAAATGGTGGCTGCTGCCGCTGCAGCGGAGTCGTCACCCTCATCATCGTCGTCGTCGGTGATCCAACAGCCCGGGGATCCCACCTCCTTCCGGCCATACGCTCAGCAGCAGCAGGCGCAGCAGCAGCAATCGATGAGCGGACAGCATTTTGTGCAACAGCATTGCGCTCAACTGGCAGCTGGCGGAGGAGCGGGTCAAGGTATGTTACTTGACCAACAACAGCATAGTTCCAATAAGCACTCCACTACTATCGCTACTACTTCCACGCCATGCAACAACTACAACAACAACAACAACCACCATCACAACACGTCAGCCAGCGCGAATGCGAATACGAATTCCAATGCGACAACGCCGACGCCAGCACCAGCGCCGAATCCTCATCACTTTATAAACCTGCTGTGGCCATGGCAGCACTAGCAGCAGCAGGCACCACCAGCCACCCACCACCCACGCAGCACCACCACCCACACCACACGGACAGACAGCGGACAGACACTAGAGACAGACACATTATTGCGACTCTGACGACCCTTGGACGGTGTGTATATGTAAAAAAGAATCAACCGTAATGACAACAAGAAACAAAAAGGAAAAAAGCAAACTTTTAAATTGTTAAAAGAGCAAACAAAAACAAAAAATAATAATAATAACAAACATAAAGGAGAATCCCATGAACAAAAGTATAAAAGTATTTTTGAGATGATGAAGAATCAAGAGAGAGAAGAGAGAGAACAAATATTATTAATTTTCAAAAACCCAAAATAAACCGTGTATTTTTATTATTTGTACTTGAATAAGACGGAAACCCATTCCGATCCGAGGTGCTGGTGGTGCTGGTTGGTGCTCTTGGGATTAAATGGTGTTGCAGGTTGTCGTCGTTGTCGTTGTTGTTGTGGCTGGCCCCTCCCCGTTCCGATTACCCATGCCTGTCTGTGTCAGTGTCCTCCTGTTCAATGTTGTTGCTAACCACACTTTTGTGCTCCTCCACAGACCCTTTGAGTGTGCCGCCGCGACGCGAGCAATGCTCGCGGAAGGCCAAGAGCCAGAGCAGCATGCACGCGGCCATGCTGTTGAATTCCACTTCCGTCACCGGTGAAACTGGCATCGTTGGCGAGCCCGATGAGTTCACCGACTCGGACACGGATCCTGTGTGGACTCCGCAGGAGGAAGACGTAAGTGTTGAGCCTTCACCTTCGCTTCCATCCCTCCTTTCCTCACCTCTTCCCCAACTCTTACGCAGAGCGATGATGCCGGCAAGGGCTATGGGAAGCGCAAATTGGCTGCTCGCCGCCTAAAGGGTACGCCGCGCAAGAACACGTACGAGCAGCTACACCACCAGCAACAACAGCAACCACAACAACAACAACAGCAGCAGCAACACCATCAGCAGCAGCAACAATTGCAGCAAATGCAGGTGAACCAGCAACAGCAACACCAGCAGCAACAGGTACAGCAATTGGCCGGTGGCAGCAACGACTCCGGCTACAATCCCCAACAGAATCTCTCTGGAGTGACGGATGTGGGCTATGCTAGTGCCTCCTCGGGATCAGCTGCCACCACAGAGAACTTTAAAGTAAGTTTTAAAATATGTTTCATTCAATAACTATATATTTTTTAATCAGAACAGTTTTCAAAGCTATTACTTACCCAATTATTCGAGCTTAGAATTAAAATATATACATATTTATATAGACGGGCGACTTTATAGTCTTGCGATCGGACTTGGTGAACGACTGGCCCACAATTTGGCAGGTGGACTCAAAGTGCATTTTGCAGAAGTACGAGCCCTTCCGCCAAAACGGAAAGACCTTTTATCGCAACATGTCCAAGGTTTGTTTAAATCAACCTACAAAAATTGATATATTCGTTAACCATAATTCAAAACAATTCCCATCCAGTACGCCTCGTGGAATCTGGAAACGAAGAAACTCTACCTCAAGGCACCGGTGCGCATGCAGCTGCATTCTCACACCGAGACCATTGTGGAGTTCATGCGATCCGAGTTGCTTGCCGATGATACTGAGCAGTTCATAGAGAAGATTATGGAGGACTATCTTTCCTACCGGGATAACTTTGAGATCTATATTCAAACCATGATCTCTCAGGCCCTCGATCCGAGCTTCTTTTCAGAAATAACGCGGGAAAAGGGTATGACTCTGGTTATAATTCTTTAGTAATTTAAGTAATATAATAATACTTCCTTTAGATGACTACTTCTTGGGAAGCGTGCGCGTGGTTGACACCATAATGGAGAATTGTAAGCGCAAGCTTTTGGCCATAACTCCATGGACAAGGAGCACCATCTCCTCCATCGAGACCTGGCCCAAGTGCCATGTGTTCTCCGAGTGGGAGCAAAACAATCTGACGCAGAAGAACTGTGCTGGCTGTCACCAGCCTGGAATAGCAGTGCGTTTTCTGCTTTTCGGAGAGCCATATAACCCAAATACGATGCAGACCATACCCGTGGATCCACGCATAGTCTACGAAAAGGTATAGTTATATATAAATATCAAATTGAACGTAAAATATGATTATCGAAAACTTATGTGATATATAATATATATAATTTACTTCATTTCATTATTGCAGGACATTGTCTTATGCCGGATTTGTGCCGCGCGTGCCGATCTGTTCCACAAGATTGCGCACGAGAAGTTTAACCTGTTTATCAACTGCTCCCAAAGGGTCACCGAGCAGCAGCAACAGTTTCCGGGCAAGACATCAACGGAAATACTGAACGATCTGCTGGCTGAGCACAACTGGATAGATGAGGTGAGATTAAACTTTTTCCAATGCAAGTTAAAAAGAATTCGAACAAATCGAATTATAATTTCCAGCTATTCCGCAACATGCGAAACTGTTGGGCCGAGGTGGAGAGTCTGGAGCGTCAAAAGCGTTTCCGTGAGGTCATGCAATAGAAGCCATTATATCACATCAGAGCAGATTCCTCCCCAATGAATGTGTATCCAAGTGCTGGACATTAGGACAAGACCCACGTATCGCTGCAATAAACTCAATGAGTTGTTATTTTTATTACTATATATGAAAACAGATGACAGACACGCGAAAGCTTAGTTTTTAGTGCAAAGACACATATTATTGTACTACGGTAGGGCTTAAGAGTAAGATATACGGTCTATGTGTGGACTCTGCATAATGCAATGCCATGTAAATAGCTATACACAAATATTTAGCTATAGCCGCGCATTAAATATCATATTTGGAATCTAGAATGGTACTAAGTAATATAACATTAGTACTAACCATACTCATTAGTTTTGGCGAAATCATATTTCTGCTTGAATCATTCTTTTAGTAAAAGTTCAAATTTCACAATTATTTTATAGGTTTTGTCAGTTAAGATCATATAACCAACCCCACGCAAACAATCAAATTGTGTTTCACATTTGGAACAGTAATCATCTAATAACACTTAAGGCACTGTAAATATTATTAGTTTACTTAAGTTACGCAAAAATCAAAGTGCCGAGTTTTAAGTTGGCATCCATTTTGTTATGCGGATTTTTTAATTTAAGTTGTGATTTTCTCAGAATCTTAGAGTTTCCTGAATAAATATGGAACAACATCAACTAACTGTTTCCTGGCCTCAGAAGTCAAAACATAAAATCCACACCGATTTCTGTCGCATCCCTGATATACAAAAGACTAAATCTGGTATAGGAAATGTTTTTATTTTTAAGTTGCATAATACTTTAGGTTTAGGGCTATGAATCCATTTCAAAAAGCGGCTCTGTCATCTCATATTTAATTAAATCCTTGACTATCCCGAGTATTCGCCGCCTGAAGATGGGCAATGTACGCTCATTGAGCATTTCATATTCCTCAATCAGATCCTTGTACTTGGATTCGTCGGAAGAATCCGAAAGATCCTGGATCGCTTCGGACACTGTATCGATATCAAGGACCTCGTTCGCATTGGAAATGAAGAAGGGAAGTGAAAAGGCACCCATTATTAAGCCGTAAACTCCAAAGAGTTGCAATTGTTGATTGAAGACGCTGCGTGGATATATCTCCTCCAGGCGAAGATCACAAGAGGCTAATCTTTGGTCCAAGGTGTCGTAGTACGCATTCATAAAGTCGGAAAAGTGTTCATCGCGCAACTGTTTCTCCGTACAGGCAAAGAGGTAATGGACTATATCCAGCACTGGAGGTGCATATCGGGACATCTGGAAGTCAATGAGCTTGGCTTCTACAGGTCGCCCAAGGGGCTGTGGATGAGAAAATAAGATGGAATTAAAAATAATTCTTGTGTGCAGGATCAATATATAAAAGGAGTAAGAATCTTAAAGGGCTCCTTACCTCATGTCTGTATAGGATATTATTATTCCAGAAATCGCCGTGACAGATGACAGCATGTGGTGACTGTGATTTGCCATCCACGCAGTAGAGCGCCAAGGACTTTAAATACTTTTCACAGCGCTCCAGGACCTCTCGCATGACAGCCACTTCGGCATGGTCTCCATCCGTATCGTCTAAAATATTCCGCGCCCTTCTAAGCTGTGCTTTGCCAAACTCAATGGTAACCTCTTCGACATTAGGAGTAAAGAGATTATCCTTTGCCACGGATGATACCAGCTCTCGGAACTTTTCTGGATCCTTTTTCTGTAGGATGAACGAGCAGGCGTGCATCTCCGCTAGAGCAGTCAGAGAGCAAATCACAATGTCATAGGTGGGCATGGAGCTGCGTGAGTTGGGCCGGAAGCCACTCTCAGAAAGATCCTCAAAGATAAGGAACTCATCGGGAGCCTTCAGGCCATTGGCCTTGAGTGCGGGCGTCACAGCGAAAGCTGATAAGTTCCTGAAGATGGGAAATACCTCCTTGTACATGAAGACCTCACGGGCATAGTAGTCCACCACGTGCATGTGGGACCTCCGTGCCTCGTTCTTGGGCGCCATCTTGACCACTAGACTGGCCGCCTCGGATACGGTGGGCCAACTGACACGAAGGACCTGTCCGTAGGCATTCTCACCCACTCCCGCCATCGGCTGCGAGTCCATGGGCTCATGGTGGCGCTGGTAGAGCTCCAATAGAGCGCTCGTCACGGCACTCGAAAGCTCGCTCTCGTTGCTCATTGCTCGGACTGGTTGTGATGTATTGTATCGCCGATGAATCTATCTTTCCGACTGAATCGCAGCAGCTAATGTTCCCCGCTTTTATAGTTTGTAGCTGCGAAAGCTTGCAGATAGTTGCCATGCATCGTCGTAGGTGGTTCCCAGGTGAAAGAGAGGGTTGTCCTGCAAGCTTTGGAACAACTGATCTACACCTGAACGTCATATATAAACGTAAATATTTATTTTTATACCTTTGCGGGGTAATCAGATGCTTGTAACTCTATGAAGGAGTCGTTTCCGACCCTATAAATCATATATATTCTTGATCAGCATCAATAGCCGATTCGATCTAGCCATATCCGGTCAAAAAATAAATTACATCGTTAAAATTTTCAAAAATTGAAAAAAATTTGAATTTTTTTAAAAGTTAAATTGAGTATGCAGATTTATTAGCCTAATAAAAACTAACATTAAAAAGCTTTCCGAATTAAAATTAATGGATTTTTGGCTTAGTTGTGCGTTTTTTAAACTACGGCTTTCCGAAGTTTCCTTTCTTACCAATGTATAAGCTGGAAGCAAGATTTTTTTATTACGTGTTTTTATGACGTATTTTTAAAAAGGTTGTTTTAATTAAGGGAAGATGATTAATTATGTTTCTTTTATGTATTTAGAAATACAAACGATTTTTAATGAAACAGAATAATGAAATTGAACATCAAAATATTATTTAATGAACCATTATCAGTAAATCTTCATTATATTGACAAACAATTCCCATAAAAAATAATTTATTTCAATTTATATTTAAGAGAAAATAATAATTATCCATTATGCAAGTACGCTTTAATAGAAAACTGTCTATTTAATTTTAGGAGAAGAAAACAATGACAGCCGACACCATTTAGGGGAAGAACCTTTTCAGTTCGGGATTTCCCCAAAGAGTTCGTTTGAGTTCAAATTAATAATTTCCAAACTATATTTAAATTTGTAAATTAAATAAGAGACGACCTAAAATACATTTATTTACAATTATTTGAAACATAGACATACGAAAACTATCAATTGCGCAGTATGAAAGTGCCAATATTTACAATAAGTAAATTTAATTAGTGGAAATTTTCGGGAAAACCAGTTAATAAGCCCTCAATTCCGAGGGTTTGCACATAAATGATAGTGCACTTCCTCCTCCATTGTGTATTGTGTTCTATTTTCAAATCAAACGTCAGTTGGCGTGATGCGAGTAGTTTCGGTCGTTGACCCAACTCAAGGCCACTGCGAATAGACCTTCCGTATGTGCATGCCATACATACCTACGCAGGTAGTTAGAAAAGCATGCGATTGGGGGAGGGGGAGAAAAATAAAAAAAACTTTAACTTTTGCCTTACCAATTTCTGAAGCTTTCTAACATATCGGCCATTGAACTTGACCAGCGTCGTGCATGCACGGCAAATAAAAGCTCGCCAATCCCAACCCCGATCTAACCCGTTCTAATGATGAGAGGCGATCGATCGACTCAGTCGAGTGCAATTCCCTCCTAGACGCGAGCTTTTCTCCCAAGGCCATTGAGTGGAGGCGACAAGCTTTCGTCGGTTAAGGTTTAGCTTTCATTGCCATTGAGAGCGACTCAGTGATGTCAGAAATTGTGGCTAGATTTGAAAATAAAATAAATATAATCAAATAGGTTATACAAATATCTAAAGCAGCTTCAAGAATTGCTTTAAAAAATTAGACTTCTTAATTGACTTAAAGTACCAAACTTCGAAGTCGGAGCTTGATCACAAAAACTATTCTTGAGTCATGATCAGACAATAAGTCTTAAAAACGTATGTCTTGTTTTTGTAATTCTTAGTGCCACAAAAAATTCCGGCTCAATATCACGAAATCCGAGCTTAGAACTATTTTCTATTTAAAGTTAACCGTTATCTTACATATACTTTAAAACAAATGCCTAAATCTAGCCGAAACAAAAATGTCTAAAGTGACAACATTGAAAGCGAGTGTTCGGCGGTCGTTGAACCGACCCCATTTCGAAAGAAGCGGCGCTCCGCGGTTGCCCAAGTGCCCGACAGACCCAAAATATATAGTTTCGCTTTTTGATACCACCTAGTCGCGGGGTATGATGATTTTTCACTCAGTCAGAGAAACTGAAAAAAAAAATCATTTGAATTCATTTTTAAAAACTATCCCTAAAAAGCACTTTGTATGGTTAATAATAAATATCTCTTATAATTATTAAAAGTTAAGATAACTTCAGGAAGTCGTAGTTAAACTAACCTGCATTTACGGCTGATCAAGAATATATGCATGTATTATATATTTTTTAAAGGTCCTTCAATAATTTCTTCATGGCATCTAGTCAAAATTCTGATATCCTATAATGGTATAAAAATATCCTTAAAAAACATACATATTTTCTACTTATATATTTTATTTAATAACAATAAAATAGTTGGATTTTGTTTTGTTGTTCCCACAAAAGCGTTGGAAAATGCTTCGTCTCTTATTCTCCCCGTGGGAGTTTTTTTTACTATAAAAAAAGAGATTTTAACTTTAAATGCTCTTTTTATACAGTTGCAAAAGAGTATATTATCTACAAAACATGTTCAATATTTAAAGTACAAGCAAGGACAATTACATAATGCATTTATTTATCTTGTATAGAAAGTTACATTGTTTTTCCAACAACTATTGACAACACATAATAAAACGAGAGACATGGGACATTATGTTAGGTAAACTTTCACAAAATTACAATTAACAAGAATAAAAAATAACTTCGGAAAGCCGAAATTACCTTGCAGAAAAAATCCATCATACATAGCTCAGTCAAAACCTATATATGTTAGTTTTTATTAGGTTAAAACTATGCAAACGTTTTAATCCAATTCAATTTAAAATTTAAAAAATTTAACATTTTTGCACATTTTTGAAAATTTTAACTATGTAAAATGTTGAAAAAATTTTAATTCTTTGTTCTACCTGAGATGGCTAAATCGACTCTTCAGGTGATGCTGATCAAGAATATATATGATTTATGGGGTCGGAAATGACTTTTTCACAGCTTTACAAGATTCTGACTAAAATTATAATGCACTGCGAAGGTTTAAAAAAAGAATCCATAATACTCGCCCATAGATGAAACTGAGTTGTATAAATTAAGGAATCTGGAAACCAATAAGGACTTTAAAAAGCATTGCAAAACTGCCTTCATGCTATGTTCGATGTTATTGCTTATATCGTCTCTCTTAATTTGTACAATTTGTAATTTAAAGGTAATAAAACGTTTGAATTGTAGCTTAAGTTTACGGTGGAATAGTCTTAGGTATATACAATCGACAAGGCCCAGTTTAAGGACCGAAAAATAATTAACTAAATACATGATTTACTGTAGCTCCGCGGAGTCGGCAGTGTTTGAGTTTGAGTTCTCTTCCGACTTCTTCGATGACGGCGAGTCAGAGAGATTCGGCGAGAAGTCGCGAAGCTTAACAACGTTACCTACGTTCACCAGGTTGGCCGCCTCGGCCACCGAATAGCCAATATCCGGCGGCGTGCCTTCTGGGTATCCCAAATAGTA
Source organism: Drosophila bunnanda (assembly GCA_035046265.1). Lineage (NCBI taxonomy): Eukaryota > Metazoa > Arthropoda > Insecta > Diptera > Drosophilidae > Drosophila > Drosophila bunnanda. The sequence continues at coordinate 17,244,683 of JAWNOB010000075.1, forward strand.
GTCTGCAATGCGTCCGGCTTCACGTAGCCCGCTCAAGTACGCTCCGTGCACGGTGGCCGGGTAATTCCGTATTGTATGCTCTCCAGCGAAAAAGAGGCGGGGAAGACCTTCCGCTTCCTTACTGGATGGCGGAATGACTGGTGCCGCCAGCAGGTCATAATCGCTTCCGGAGGATCCAACTGAGACATAGCTATAGGAGCCACGAGCCCAGGGATCGCTGCGCCAGCGTGTGACCACAGTTTCCTTCGGCTGTGGGACAGACGTATTTCCGAAGATATTCTTCAGCACCGACATGCATCGGCCAATGATTATGTCGTCGGTCACGCTCTCCACAAGGTTAGCGGCCATGCCAGCAACCAACGCTAAAAGCACGGGCGATGAGCTAATGCTCCAGAAAAGGAACATTTCTCCTAAGAAAGTTATAGATTATTATAGAGAAAAATTATAAAGAGCTTAACCAAAAGTTTAAGTTAAGTTCATTGAAACTTATAAGAAATATCAGTGCACTTACCCCGACTGGAGGTGGTACTACCCACATGGCCAAAGAGATTCGCATTGGGATCCCAGAATATGCGATCAAAGCAGAGCACCACCTTATTAAGGTTCCCGAATCCTAGCCTACGTATGGCCTGCTGCTTCCAGTCCGGCAACGGAGGATCAAACTTGACCGTATTACTCTGCTGCGACTCCTCGTGGGCCACGGCCACTTTCAGAACGCCCAGCGTGAGGGTGCACACCGCTAGATCGGCCTTGTATGTCATCAATGAGTTTGAGGTCTTCAGGTTCTCGGCGACCACTTCCACGCCATGGGTACCGTACTTGATCTCCTTGACGGCACTATTGACGCGAATATCTAGGTTCTCGGTGAGAGCCACTGGCACACAGGAATATCCATTGCGAACGGTGGTGTGATGACCAATGAACTCGAAGTCGTCGTCCTGGTCCCAGTGCTTCAGCGACAAGTTGTTTAGTCGTGTGGCATTGGCGAACTCCAGGTTGGCAAAGTGCCAATCCAAGATGAGTCGGTCACGTGAGGAGAGGTACACATCGCTAAAAATACGTTTTAGTTAATTTTTTATCGAATCCTATAGCTAATGGTTTCATTATTTTAAAAAATCAATGCTTATGGAAAAATGGAAAAGCCCTGAAAAACCCTAACCTGGGTCTGTTCTGTTCCATCTCGTGGAGCTTCATCTCCAACTGCTTGTCGTCGACGCGGAGCTGGTCAAATAGTTTGAGTGCTTCGTCCAGTTTGTATTGGGTGTTGCGTATGCTGAACTCCTGGCGCGCGTAGTTCAGATCACTCTCCACGCCCTTGGGCGTTCTCTGCTTCACTAGCGCCGCATGCTCGCTTCGGAGTGTGTCGATGGTCTGCTTGACGGATTTGATGCGTCCCCGATGATCAATGATCTTCGTTTGCGCAGCTATAATCTCCTGCATGTGCAGCGCCCGCTTGTGCATTACTTGCATCTCCTGCATGCTGATAATCCACTCGAGAGCGTCGCCCAGCGACACCGGACAGTTGCCGGCATAGTTGAAGTCCAGGCGGTGTGAGAGGTAGCTGGCTGATTCCAGAAGTCGGTTGAATTCCAGCTCGATGACATCGTCCTTCTCCTTGGGCACCGGCTTGCCATCGGGTCCATAAAGCGGGCACGTCTGCTGTATGGGCACCAAGTCCATGCCGATCTGCTTGCTCAGAATGGTCATCGGGTTTCCATAGACGCCGGTCACCACCATGGCTCCCAGATCGGCGATGTAGCTGTTCTTGCGGAAGGTGGCAATGCGGCCGCCGACTCGATCCCGCGCCTCCAAAACGATCACATCCATGCCGAACTGCTGCAGTTGCTGGGCCACGGCCAAGCCGGATATCCCCGCACCGATTACGATCACTTTTCCCAGCTTTTTCGTGGGGATCGGACGCTGTCGCTTGAAGATTCCAAAGTTTATGAAGCCGTGGCGCTCCAGGAACGAGTGAACCCGCCTCACCAGACCGGGTTCGCTATCAAAGGGAGGCGGCAGCGATTTCAGTGCATTTTCGAAGCTCAGCTGAACCTTGGGATTGTCCACCCACATGTGCAGCAGACTGTTGCGTATGTTGAGGAACACTCGGTGACCAAGGATGCCCGAACGACTGATGTCCGGGAAGCAGGCCTCCTCGTTGGGTGTCATCTTGGTGAAGGGCAGACGGGACTGAAAGACGGCTCCCTCCTGGCCGGAAAGAACAGTGGGTGTGCCAATGTCTCGTTCTCGCGCGTCTCCATTCTGTGTCGGTCGCGGGTTTCCTGTGACTTGTCCCGAAAGAGATGCCTCCGATCTCCGGCCTTGCGCTTGGTTTTGACTCCGATTCCGGTCTCCCTGCTGGTTGTTGTTGGACGATGAGGAAGATCCCGAGGTGGACTTCTCGCCGACGGATGCAGCTTCTCCACTGCCACTGGGCCTGTTGCTATAGTCTACCTTGGGCCTGTTCCGTCTGCTGGTGCGTCGCTCGTCCGCAGCGGAACTGGTGGCAGGTGCGTCGTTAGAGTCATCATCCGGCAGCTTCTGTTTCTGGGATGCGGCCGACGAAGCAGTAGTAGCAGCAGGAGCAGTTGCGTTTCGCTTAGGCGAGGGTTCGCCGTCGGAATCATCGCTGATCAGCGTGACGTACTCAATGGGCTCCGACATTTTGGAGCCAGCACTGCCTCCGCTTTGGGTGGGCTTCATCGCCGGCAAATGGCAACTGTCGCCGGGAAATGTTTGAGCGTCCTAAAAATTCATAACCGGAAACTTAGGCAGAGACTCGGCAAAGTTACAATCTCAACTCAAACATACTGCTGAAAGTCAAGGATCCTCAGCACACGCACTAAATTGGTTTCTATTTAAATTCATCGCATTTTATTTTCATAATTTTCCTTTAATCCGGGCGGTTTTTGTTTTTGCACGTTGTAGCCGAAAAAAAGTTTCCGATCAGAACTATGCCTATTTAAAAAAGAACAATTATCTGGTATTGGTTGCCACATAGGCTGTTTCCACTAGTTGTGGATTTAATTTAATATGTTGACACTAATATTCGAATTTTCGGTTTGCAAAATTGTAAAATTGTTTATATGGTTTGGCCTGGTGTGGCCGCCGCTTACTAAAACAGGCTCGGTAGGAGGCGTCATTCTCCAAGCATCATCACCTGGTCACATTGCATCAGCACGGGGTGGTTGTTGTAATCAGCATTTTTCAGGAAGTATAAACTATTATTGACAAAAACTATGTTCATTTCCCCTAAAAAAATATGTTTTCTTTGTTGCTTTTCTGATTACTGAATTAATAGAATAATGCATGTTTTTGAAAAACTCTTGTTTTGCGGCTAGAAGGATACGTTAAATAGTTATTTTATTTGAAAACGAATGGTTTATCCAGTTTATCGATCTCCACTAGCTACTGGAAGAAAGGTTTTAAAGTTAAAAAAAAAATTGTTTGCGCCCATTTAAAAAAAATCTTTTAAGCTAATTATTTAATCTTATATTTATTGTTGGCTCAGGTCAACATTTAAACCGACCCTTTTCCATTCAAGTAAGTTCAATTAATCATTTGCTATAAAATATATGTATGTATATAAATTTCTATTATCAACTGTTATAATCTTATTAAATAAAGTGGTATGTAAATTTACGAAACATGAACGATGATGATGACTATATATAACAAATAAGTGTAAAAATGCTTCTAGATCACTCCAAGATAGTAAGCAGTACGTCATTAACGGAAATTCGTTTTAAATTTTTACTCATTTTCAGCTATCTTATTTGTTTTGTTAACGCTTCAATAATAAATAAATGTGTATGCAATTCGGTTAAAATTATATCCGACCGTTAACAAAAAAACAAACGGCTGGAAGTCAGTGAAGAATTTAAAAGAATTTCCGTTTTGGTGTGGCAAAGGACAGTTCCGACATCCTGAAAAATGAAAGCGATCCTTTAAAAAATGGACAAAAAGATAACAATTTGAACTCGAGCCTACCTGACCAGTTTTGGGCCGCTGAGGCCCTCCTGCTCTGCATTGTTCACATCGCTCAACGGTGTGCTGGATTCCTTTTGGTCGTGAGATCGCTTCGGCGAGGACACCACATTGGACAGCTGCTGCTCTGCCGACATGAAAGTGTCAGAATTCTCCTTTTGGGTCAGCTCCCCGTCACCGTGCTTTTCTGGCGGCTCTTGGGTCACATTGAAGGGATTCATGCAATGACCCTTACAAAAACAGTTCTCGGAGCACACCTTGCTGCCCAGAAAGCAACCGCAACGCTTGCCGTTGCACTTGGTGCGGCATTTACACTTGGTAACCTTTCCGTCCTCGTGAGCAGTTGTGAAGTTGAGGGAGGAGATGGATCCGTTGCTTACTTCAGCGCCATTGACCTGTGGCGCACCCTGCGCCACTCCTCCCCCCGGTTCCGTGATGGATGTCGATACTTGGCTGGTTTGGGATCGCAGCTTTACAAAAAAAACAAAATTAATAATAATTCTCCAAATGAGGGAGCTCAAACTGAATCAACACTCACCGACTTGTTTTTGCTTTTTTTGTGTGGCAGCCAGTCGGGATCGTCGCTGTCGACCATTTCCTGGCTATCGTTCATATCGCTCATGTAGACGGTGGCATCGAGATCTGCGATTGGGACCTTGGGGGCCGCCTTTGATTTGGACGTATTCCCTGCCAGACTCTCCAGCTGCGGCGCTCTCAGGAGAACTGCCACCTTCTCCTCGTAGGAACGTTGCTGGCTGAGCATCTGTTCCTCGTGTTGGGCTTCGGACAGCTTGAGGCGGTTGGTCAGTGCCTCGTGCAGCTGCTGGGCCTCCAGGAGTTGGGCCCGGACGTCGTCCAATGCCGTACGCTGCTCGTTCGAGCTGAGCGCCTGGTGTCTGCGCTGCTGCACCAGTGTCTTCAGTAGTTGCTTGCTTACCGATCGCGACTCGCCGATGCTGTGGACACCCTCCGACAAGGCCCGAATGCGACTGTCCAGGTCGCTTTGGCATACCTTTTGCTGCAGGTCCGAGATCTGTGCATTGCGCATCTCGAGCTCCTCTTCCAGGCTGGCCAGTAGCTTGGCCTGCACCTGGGCGTCCGCGGGATTCGTACTCGTCTGTTTCTCCATCATATGATAGTGCTTATTAACTTCGGCCCGGTCTTCCATGAGCTGCTCCAGACTGTGCTCGGCATCCACTAGAGAGAGTATAATCTCAAGCTCGCGATCTACCCAGGAATCAGGCTTTGCGCTGGCACCGCTGGGTGCTCCGTGGTCCTTGGCTGACTTCTGGCGCTGCGCCTGAGCTGAGGCCTGGCGGTCCAAGGCGTCCTTAAGGCGCTTGTTAGCGGCCATCGCCTCCTCGCACTTGCGTTTGAGCACCTGCCGCTGCTTGGCATGCAGCGTCTGTTGGCGTACCATCTCTGACTGCATCTTGCGGTCCTTGCTCTTTAGCTGTGTCACCTCCTTCTGGTGGACCATTCTTAGCTGGCGGAACTTCTCCGACTCGCCGCGCATGGTCCGGATCAGCTTGACCTTTGACTCTTTCATGATCTTGATTTCGTCGCTAAGATTCTTGATTTTCTCGCGCTCCTTTTCACGCATCTTTAGCATGTTGGCCTGAGTGACGACCTTACGGCGCAGATCGGCGATCTCCTGCTCGAGCGATTGCAGTCGCTTTCGCCGTTCCTCGGCAATTTTAGCGGAAGAATCCTTGCTCTTGATATTACGAAGCTGGTCCAAGAGACTGCGGCGCTCCTCCTCCAGGTCTTCGATCTTTTGGTTGCACTGACGCAGCTTCAAATCCTCATCCGTCGCCTCCAGCTTGTTGAAGTTGCGCATGATGCGCACGTGCAGCTCCTGCTTAAGATCCAGCTGACGGTTGATGTTCCTCAGCTCGCTGGCGAAGTTCAACTGCTTGTCAGTGTACTCCTCGGACTGCAATTGCAACATCTCGTGTGCCTCATCGCCGCCGTTGCCACTCGAGCCGTGGTCATGTCCATTGCTGCTGAGCTGGTGGCGAGTCTCCTGGCCATGCGAGTCCAGCTCATCTTGTGTGCGCTGCAGTTGATCCTCCACCATCTCCACCAGCTGGCTAATCTCTCGAAGCCGATCGTCGCCATCACTGGAGCTCGCCTGCTGTTCCTGTTGCTCTAACTTGTCCCTTAGCTGGAGAACGTGGGCGCGGAGTGCGTCGTGTGCTTGTTCGGCAATGTGGGCTCGCATCTCTTTTTCTGTAAGATCGACTAGAGACTGGTGGAGCTCCTGCTGCAGTTTTCTGTTGCGATCCTGCAGGCTGCGAACCTGTTCTTGCAGGCGTTGATTTTCGGATCTATCCAATGGTTCCCCAACAGAAAGGGGATCCAGGCCGGCGGCTCCCACGGCGCTCGTGATGGAGGAGCTCATCTTGCCGCCGCCCAAAAGCTGCACGCGTAGCTTCTGAATGATATCTTTCAGCATGTTGACCTCGGCCGCATGTGGATCCTGATTCACGACTGGCTTGTTCTTTATTTGTAGCGCACGGTCAGCGTAGCGTAACGTGCTCACTGTCTCCGCCGTATTATAGTCCGCCGGACTGACGCAGGCAATCATCAAGGTAATGGAGTTACCGCCAAGCGAGTCCTGGAGCAGTCGCGTCAGTTTCGACTGCCGGTAGGGTATGTAGCCAGGAGCGTTGGCAGCTGAAAAATGGAATGAAGTATGCATTCAGAGAAGGTCCAGAGGAAAAGATAAGAGCAGTACTCACATCCCAAGGCATTTATCACATTGCCAAGTGCCAGCAGACCCTTGTTAATATTTACGCCCTCCTTGAACCGATCCCCGCTGGCCAGAGTCTTCGAGCAGCGCTCTGAGCCCGCAAGATCTACTAGATTGAACTTTGAAGTGGTCACAGATTGCCTGGTGAGGACGAAAGCATTAGTCATCAAATGGAGTATAGTAAAGAGCGGTTACATACGTGCTGTCCTTCTTGGTGGCCACCAGGGTGAGCGTAAATATGGCGTGCGAACGCGAAGAAGTCTCGTTCATGGCCGTGGCAGCTACTGCTCGGCCGGAAGAGCCGCGCATTAAATAATCCGTCACCTCCTGGGCGGACTTTACTGCCAGCTCGGTCAGGCCGGGCATCACCACCCGCTTATTGACTTCCTTGATGTCAACCGTGATCTTGCCCGGTGAGAAGAGATCGAAGAACTGCTCTTGGTACAGCTCTACAAAGGAACAGGTGACGCTGAAACTGTACTCCTCCTGCAGCTCGGCTATCTCTCGGAAAATGTCGTCAACAGCGCGTGGAATTACGCCCGCGCTCTCGTCCATCACCCCGTTGTAGCTGGTGCCCATGGTGAAGGTCTTGCCAGAACCTGTCTGGCCGTAGGCGAGGATTGTAACGTTGTAGCCTTGCAGCAATTTCCTCTGCTTGGCTAGCACGCAGCTCTCGTAGATCTCCCTCTGTGTGGCGTCCACGTCGAACACATGGTTGAATGTGAACGTCTCGCTCCGATTCACTATAACTTGCGGCGCTCCAGGTGAGGTACGCTCTACGGCAATCCGGCAGCCGCGATCCACCTCCGACTGCACCAGCGGACGCACACGCAGCGCCACAGCCACCGAGGTGGGATCCTCGTTCCCGCTGGACATCTAAATAAAACAGATATGGACTGACAAAGGGAAAGGAGTGAATGGAAGGGGAACTCACCTTTATTTTAACAAGCAAAACAAGGAAAACCACGAAATGAAACAAAGTAATGACGCTGATTTAAAAAATGGTGGGCTCAGTGTGACCGCAGTGCGGCAGCAAGTTATCGATATCGATCCTCAAGCTGGCTATTTTTATTTTTTACTAACTGAAAACGTAACTGCTTTGCGTTATACGTTAATTTGAATTTAAAAGCAAATCGATGTAACGTTTTTATTCAGATACGGATGACTTTCAGGTTGTGACAAATTGAACGCACAATTTACCATATTTTCTGCTTGTTTAAAAATAAACTAGTAGGGAAATTTACTTTGGGAAGCCGAAGTCTTATATACTCTTGGAATTTCCAGTTTCATTCGAGCGAATAATCTTAAGGTGTCACGTCATCCTTTTTTTGGTTAAAAGTGTATAGTTTCTAAATTTAGACATAGCTTCGTCGTTCTATCTTTATGTTAACTTTTAAATTAGAGAAAACCCGAAAGCTATTTATAAAATGCAGCTTTTAATTTCCTAGCTTGTGCGAGATGTCAATGTTAATGAGAAAAGTAAGATAACCAAGCTAGTTACGGATTCAATAATTTACTGAAGTGGGACTTTGAACCTTCCACATTCCACATTCTTAGCTTTTTAACAATTTATCTAAAAGATATATCGACTTTTGAAAGGTTAAAACTTTAGATTTTACTTTACTCTATTATATATGTTTTAATAACAATTGATAAGTCCCCCCAAAGAAGTAAACGTGGGTCTAATTTTTGCCATTCATAGAATATAATATACATACATATACATAATACAGTATATAATTGGAAACACCAATGAAATCACAAGACTCAATCACGATCGTCGCAGCACTTGTCGTAGATAATCGTGGAGGTGCAGGCCTCGATGGTCTCGTCGAAGAAATGGTCAAAGTGACAGGTCTCCTCCTCCACCGTCTTGCCGTCGACGCAGCGGATGAAGTTGTGACAGTTGTTGCTGCTGCTGGCCACCAGCATAGTTCCACGTCCCTCGCACCTGTTGAACTCGCACACCACCTGAGAGGCCGGGGCACAGGATTGCAGATCCGCGTCGAAGAAGTATCCCTCGCGGCACTGCATCCACATCGGGTCCAGATCTATCACGGGGGACAGGCCCTGGCAATAGAAGTAGCCGCGGCAGGTTGCCTTGTCGGACACAAACGCCGCCTTTGTCGATTTGGAACAGATGCCGCTCTTGGAGTGGGCCGAGCACTCTATAGTGCTTGGCTCCACACAACTTCCGCTCTCCACATCAAAGTACTGCCGCTTCTTGGTGGTGATGCACGTACTCACGGTGTGGCTCTCAGAGCTATTGCACTCGTAGTACTGGGCGCAGTCATCCTCCTTCCGGAACTTGGTCTTGCTCGGCACCAGCTCGCATATGTTGTTCACGTCGACGCAGGTCGAGTCCACGCCGTGCTGGCACGCCTGCTTGGCCTCATCGAAGTGCTGGTTAGCCGGACACATCCCCGGGAGCGGCATACCGTCCAAGCAGTAGAAGTACTTGTGGCACTCGGTCGGATCGGCCACCCATTCGTCATTCTTGCCCTCGCACCGGTTGCCGCAGTACTTGTTGCTGTTGGCCAGCGTGTCCACGCACTGGTTCTTGCTGGGACTGAAGGACTGGCCGGAGGTACAGGTCAGGACGGTGCCCTCGCCGTTGAGGCACTGGATGTACTGGTCGCAGGTTCCGGGCTTGCGAATCTGGGTGCCGTTCTTGAACAGGCGGCAGAGCTCCTCGTACTCACCGGGGCTGGCCGCCGACGATGTCTGCCAAGTCATTAGGAAAATGCACCCGAGAAGCACTCCAAAATGACTTGATTCTGTAAAAAAGGAAATGGCTTAGAAATGGTAACAAGAAGTCTTCTATAGTTTGTTTTTTAAGGATTGCCCTATTTTATTCCGTCTGATTTTGCTTATCATCTTATCATCTCATAAATGAAAACAAAGGACCAATTTTACGAGCTTTATCAGTAATAATCAAGGACTTCCTGTTTTTCCTCGTAACAAGTTTAAAGCTAGGCATACGTTTAGGATTGTTTTGTTTCAAAACCAACAATTTATGTTTTTAAGAAGCCTGAGCTGGATTGGATGGATTTTCCAGATCGCTGGTAAACAATTTGAACAGTGTACTTGGGCATCGTTGATAATACTTACTCGGCATGGCTGATTGTTGGGGAATTTGGTTTAATTTGCTGGGGAAGAGATCGCGTTGTCTGATGTGGCCTCGGGTACTAATTGCTCCCGACTAAATGGAGTTTCGTGAATGGAAAAAGTTTATATTAACCACCGGCGAACATGGCTGCTGCCACCGACTCGGCTGATAAGCAGCTGCGAATCTTATCGATGTGGTGCCAAAAAGTACGTAAACCCTTTCAAGTGGCCAGTAATTTGCGATGCAAATCATCTGCGAGGAGCAGTCTGTCTGGGCGTGGTGTCCCAATAGGTTGTCAGTTTGGACACCTTACGGACACCAGTTGAAATGGAAATGAAAACGAAACTGGTTAATGAGTTGTTGGGTCTTATCTTAAACAGAAAATAGCCGTTTATTGGCTGCTAATTAATTGAACTATAAATATATTAATCGCGTAATCGCAGCAGTCACAAGTTATTGTGTTTGAATGGCCGCCGTAAATATGACAAAATGATAAAGTCCATTTCAAATTGTTTTTGGGAAAAATCAGAGCTTTAACAAAACAGAAGAAAGAACGATTATCATTTATGGTATGTTCACCTCCCACCACCTGCACGCAAAGTTTCCACAATTTCGTGATATTTTCTTAATTACATTTATTTGTATGGTCAATTACTGTATGTGAGACATTTGATACATAACACTTAATCATACTTATTTGTATAATCGGTAAAAGCCAAATATGTATCCTAAGATGCCATAAGTTATAAGGGGAGTCCATTTAGGTATGTCCCAGAATCAAGAAACTATAAGAGCTATAGTCATTAAGTTAAATAAATAATAACAATTTTATAGCTTAGGTAAGGACTCGATTTTTGGTTACATTTATAAAAAATGAATATTTCAAGAAGTTATGGTATATATGTATCCTTCTAGCTCCTTCTCTGATTTTAGATGATTGATTAGTTGAGTATCAAACAGTGGTTTCAGTAGTATTATTTTTGTTTTTATTACTGGTAGTTCCCTTGCCTAAATATCTCTATAAAAAACTCTTAAACCGGAACCAATTTAATGGATTTTCCTGTTAGGTTAACAAAACAAAATACTAGGAAATACGCAAGATCCCTTTAATAATCCAAAGAACTTTTAAAAGCAGAGAAAATAATTTATTTTCATTTACACGCGGCGTAGCTTAGTACACCCGGGACACAGGCGCCCTGGTGCTCATCGAAGAATAAGTTGCCGCAGGACTTCTCCGCCTGGGTGATGCCGTCCTCGCATATCAGATAGTTGCGGCAACCGGTGGTTGCACTGGCCACAAAGGTAGCCGTCCGACCATCACATCGATCCCACTTGCAGGCGACCAAGGTGGGGTCCTTGCAGGTCTGGCTGGAGGCATCAAAGAAGTAGTCCGGGGGACACTGATTCCATGAGGGATTCGCATCCGGACTGCCATCCGCCTGTTTGGTGCAATAGAAGTAACCGCGACAGGTGGCTGCGTCGGTGACGAATTTGTTTTCCAAGGGTTTCTTGACAGTGCCGCAGACATTCGAGGGCAGGGGATGGGCCTCGCAGTCCACCAGGGCCTTGGCCACACAGGTCCCTGTGCTGGCCTGGTAGTAGGAGGCGCTGGCACAGGTCTTCTCCTTCAACACGCCCTTCTCGCAGACGTGGTACTTGTTGCATCCCTGCAGATTGTCGAAGTTCACGCTGTTCTTCACGATGTTGCAGTACTCGAAGCTGCTGGCCGTGCACGCCGAATCGTAGAGGCGGGTGCACGTCTGGGTGGTGGCATTGAAGTGGGTCTCCGTGGGGCATTTGCCGTAGAGGGCCGTCTCCTGGTCCGAGCAGTAGTAGTAGCCATAGCAGGACTTGGGATCAGGCACGAACTGGCTGGCCGCATCCACGCAGGACACTGCACAGGTGGAGTCATCAGTCAGGGCCTTCACACACTTGCCAGTGTCCTTGTCGAAGAAGGGCGTCGATCCCGAGCAGGTGCTGTAGTGGCTCACGGAATTGATGCAGGTAATTGATTGGCTGCAGGAATCGGGATCACGGATCACGGTGTTGTTGGAAAACAGACGGCAGATGTCCTCTTCCCTGCCATTAGCCACCCCGAAGCTCTGGACCAGCAGCAACACCAGTGCCAGGCCAACGAACGCTCTGGGTTCTGAAAAAGTGATCACATCTTGGTTAGTCGAAGTCTTAATAGAGAAGGTAATAGTCACTCACTTTCCATTGCAAAAGAAGAACAGCTCCGCACTCGACGAACTAATAAACCGAACTGAGTTCGCTCCTCGATGGCGATTGCTTTTATTGCCACTATATAGCCTATATGGGAGGATCAGCAGCGATCCGTACTTTATTTATTTTTATTGGCGAGATAAGCGAATTGATTTTTATTTGGAGAACCATCAAAAGGTGTGCTGTACAAATAAGTACCCTGTATCTTTTCATATATGGTATTTACCATTTATGTTTGGAATTTTTAAATGATAAATCACATATTTGAGTTTTATGATCGGTTATCTATTTATTATTGTATATTTAATATAAGTGTTTTCATTTATCTAATTTGAAGTTCAGTATTTGATTTCAAACTAAACAAAGCAAATATGTTCATTCTGCTTGATCCGCATTTTGCAAGTTACAATTTTTTCTGGGCGTAGGAACTTAAATATGCAAACTACAACTTTATCTCTAATGCTCTGAGATATGTTATTTAAATTCCTTATACCCTTTTAGCAGCAGGTAATACAAAGTCTGTAGTTGTAAAAAAATTAACTTTTTTTGGCCACTGATAAATAAAATAGGAAGCAGATAAGATTAATTATAACTAAGGCACTAGCTAGGTTTATTCATAAAACACAACTTAAAGAAACTATATTTAATGACACAAACTCAAGGGTTTATGAACGTCAACTTAAGGGAATGTGGAAAACGAAACTGATTACTATTGATTTCTTGCAGTCCCTTGACATTAGTATATTAGAAATTATTTCTGTTTGGATTCTTGATCATCGATAGGAATTTGAGTGCTGAAATGAATTTTAATAGCATACTTATGAGCTGATTTTAATAATCCTTGCAGTATGCTTTTGGAGAAATAATAATACAAAAAATGGGTTTAGGTTAGTTGTTTTTTTCTTTACACTTTTATTTATGTAAATTTAAATATACAGGATTTAATAATATTTTCTTATAAAAGGAACAAAGTATAATAATATGATGTTACATGTCATCGAGGACTTTGAATACCTTTCGGCGGAGAACAGGACACGAGCCTGTTCCTATGACTGATCGAATTTAGCAAGAGTGATTGATTTAGGTAAACAATATCTAGTAGCATTTAATTCAGTCGCTTTTTGATTAAATATTTATATGGAAAGTAACTTATTTTTTAATTAATATAATATGCTGAAAGGATAGAAATTCTAGTGTGTGAACTAAATGTATTTGCATATTTATGTGCTGTCTTACCTATATTAAAAGTATGCTTTTAGGTAAAAATATACATTTACTTTTAGTAATGACAAAATATATATATATATTCAATATAATAAGATGATATATGATAATAATTCGAATATCATTTTATAAAATAGGGATATTTAAATATATTTTGTGTTTCCTAAATTTTAGTGAAAACTTAAGTGTAACAGAGACACGCTTTTCTTTGCATAAACAATGGCTTTACAATATAACTCATACGCAGTGTGGGATTTGCCCAAATATTTAAGTATATCGTTGTAGACCCGAAGCTTAAATGATCTATATTAGAAATATTAAAAAATATAACCTCGTTAGTGTATCTTAATTGATAAGAACTGTTTATTAAAATCTAGGCAAATTAATTTAGAAACTGGTAAATCACTAGCTTTTCATTACGCACTCAAGTGGTCGCTAAACTGTTCCCATCATCTCCTCAACATTCGTGATTAGTTCAATGTTACTCATACGCAGTGTGGGATTTGCCCAAATATTTATGTATATTGTTGTACCCCTGAAGCTTATTACAAATATTAAAAAATATAACCTCATTCGTGTATCCTAATTGATAAGAACTGTTTATTAAAATCTAGGCAAATTAATTTAGAAACTGGTAAATCACTAGCTTTTCATTACGCACTCAAGTGGTCGCTAAACTGTTCCCATCATCTCCTCAACATTCGTGATTAGTTCAAGAGCAAGCTGAAGCAAAGATTCCACTGAAGATATGTAACTAATGTCGTGTCGCCGAAATGAGTACCCAGATACCGGGGAACGCCAATGAGCGATCAATAAGAGCCGTGGCATTCAGTCCTCCCTGCCCTGCCATACGTTTAAATTAAAAAACAATTAGAGGCAAAGAAGGCTCGCAATCAGCAGCTGATAATCCGAATTCCAACCAAACTGTCATTTCAAAGGAAAAATTATACGGAGTTATATATATACAAAAAACATATATAGAGGGTCCGCTGACCAGGCTCCGATTAGAGAATATAAGGCAGTCCATTGTGGCCGGGTCCGCTAGTTTCACTTTCGACGTCCAACGCTGTTGAGCCGGGAGCTAACCCCCAAAAACTTAAGGATGAAAGGTGCGTGCTTTACCCGAGAGACCTTAGAGTCTTATCTAATTTTAATTGCGATACTAACGCCTTGTCGGCGGCGGGCTTATCTGGCTGACAATTTTTAATTAAACGCTCTGCCAAGAGCCCGGAGATGGGCCAACTATAAAAACGCCGAGCCTGTGATCGAAAGGGTTAGTACCGGAATTGGAACGTTCGCTTCAGTCGTTTGTGCCAAGCGAATTAACCACTAAATAACCAGTCCCAAGATGAGAGGTACGTAAGTGCAGGCCTCGGCCTCAGAAGATGGACCCATCACCCGGAGCGTCAGTGAAAGTTTCCTGTAAAGATGCTCGAAAAACCCTCTGAAACCTTTTTAAATCAATAATATTGTTTTCTCCGAGTGATTAATTAACGAAGCATAAATTCAAATAAAGTAAATAACCATTAGGAAGGTCAGAAATATACCTCAAAGATAGCTATATCTCTTGAAAGACTATGAAATATGTGCATAAAGTCAACAGCAATTTATGAAGTTTCTTTTAAATATATATTTTCAATTAAAAGTATATATAACAATAGTACCTTCCAGATAAATATACATTTAGGGCTTAGAATAATATTTCATATATAAAATCTGGGTGCAAGAAGAATATTATATTATAGATATATGTATCTTTCCCGTCCATTCTTTTCGTTTTATAATATTTAAAGGTCCCTAAAGAGCGGAGTTTATTTTCTTTTTTAAATTTAAGATATATAGTCAACAACATAAAAATTACATCAAATATCCAATAATTAAGCAGTGATTAAAAGCCTTGATTAATAATTATTTGTTGCAAATAAATGTTCTACTTGCCAGGTTTCGATACGAGGATCTGCGCCCTGGTGGCCTGTCTTCTGCTGGCATCGCAGGCCAGCGGCTACTCGATGGAGCAGATGTGTGCCCAGTGGTCGGGCACCGGATACGTGGGCAATCCGAGCAACTGCCGCGCCTGGGGCTATTGCCAGGGCCAGAAGCTGGTCGGCTGGGGCACCTGTCCCGACAACTACATTTTCAATTCGCAGAAGGGCCAATGCGGCTACGCCTCGAAGACGGTCTGCGCCACCAGTGCTGTGCAGACATGCTCCTCGGCCGCCTCGCCCATGTATGTGGCCGATCCGAGCAACTGCACCCAGTATGGCTACTGCGACGGCAAGGGCTCCATCTCCTATGGCAACTGCGGGATCGGCGGCGTCTACTCGGCCAGCGTCGGTAGGTGCGTGTGGGGACCCACCTGCCCGCAGAGCACCCTCTGCCAGTTCATGTTGACGGACATCTACGTGGGCGACCCGGATAACTGTGGCTCCTACCTGAGCTGCAGCAATGGCTACGGCACCCCGGGCACTTGTGAAACCGGCCTCACCTATAACTTCGTCACCGGCTATTGTCAGAAGACAAACGCGTGCAGCGGAAATAGCGACAGTGGTAGCTCCGATGGACAGTTCACTGTCGGGCAAACAGATGCCAAAATCTGTTCCACCGGATACGCCAAGGCACCCACAGTAACTGGCGAGACCTACAAGTTCGTTAGCGACGGGGCCACCTGCTATGGTTTCTACTATTGTGCCTCGGCTACCGCATCTGGCACCTGGAACCAGTGCGAACCCGGCACCCACTTCAATCCTACCACAGGCGAGTGCGTGTCACCGGCCTCTTACGCTTGTCCCTACAACCGATGCGGCAACGTGAAGTCCCAGTTCATGACCACCTTGGGTACGTCCTGCAAGGGCTACACGGTGTGCGCCAGCGGCACCGCCGCCTCCTGCCCCTCCCAGGATTCTTACTACAACGAGGTGTACAACATTTGCACTTCCGAAAATCCTGCATACGCCGTTTGCACATCTTAATAATTTGTATGTTCAGAAATGTTGATTCCCCAACAATTCGCTGATAAACGGAACATCTAATGGAATAATAAATAATTTGAGATAAGGGAAAGCTTTAAAAATCAATAAAAAAAAATACGCTGGCTTCGACTAATCGGGATTCGCTTAAATAGGTTAATTAATTCTGTGGTCAATGGATGCAATGACAATTCAATAAACGTATAAATAGGGGCTTTAAAAATGTATTGATATCTTATTGGCTTAACTTTGGCATGAACATTAGCATAGTTTTTTTAATACATTTAAAATAATTTGATATTTTTCTTAGCTTTTCATATTAACGTTAAATTTCCGCTTTTAAATTTGTAATATTCGTATCAAGTTTATTCATCAAACAAAAAGTGTTCTTTTAATTTGTTTATTTTGTTTTAGTCTAATAATTTTAATTCATTTTAAATCAATTAGTCGGCATAAGGTCCTCATTATCTGTTTTCTAAAATAATTTTAATTCTTAATCATACTATTTTTTTTTTTAACGAAGCAGTTGAAGTGAAGTAATTTTCCAGTTTCCAGTTTTATCTATGGCCACATACAGTTCTAGCCCGTGAAAGTCAAGAACTTAATCCAAATTAAACAATATCCAATGTTTTATGAATTAACAATATGTGCCAAAAAATAAACTAAAATAAATAAAGTCTTAAAACTATGTTGAAAAACATATTCAAGGCCAGCAATTATATCAAAGTAATATCTTATCATTCGAATATATTATTAATAAATTTGTAGAAAAATAAAGAACGTAGGCTGGTGTATACAAAAGATTCGGTGATTTACTTAAGTATGCTTAGCTAAGTTGTAAAATAATTATTAATGCTTAAATAACAGTATATTATTGAATCGTAATATATAAAATTTACAAAGGAAATTTTAGTCTTGAACACAACTATGCGACTTATATGGCTAGAAGAACATTCATTTTGGGCAAGTTCTCTTTACCTTTTTTAATAATTGTTAAACATAGTTAATGAATCCCCAAGTAAACCAATACATTTTTTATTCATGACTCATTGAGAATAAAAATCAGGGGAAGACGTAAAATAAGAGAAAAAAAAAACAAATTGATATCACAAATAAGAAATAACATGTCAATATGTTGGGGAATTCGATCGCATCGTTCGAGTTCCAAGAGCTTCTCGGATGTTCGAGAAGCCACCAGCAGCCACTTTCAATGCCATAGCGGTGGATCCCATCGCAACATCTGCAATTTCCCTATCGACGGGAGGGGCCATTGATCGGCGCGATACCACCGGGAGGAGTCTCTTCTGGAAACGAGACAACGACAACGACAACGATGTTATTGCCGTGTAATTTACATTCGGCCCGCTATCGTACATCAGAAAATCAGCGCTATCACCGGGCTCTGATTGAGATAGTGGGCCTGACAAGGGGCTCCTGGGGCATGTGCATTTTGGAAATTGTTTTTCGGCGAACAAAAACAAGCGGAATGGCCTTTGCATATTTAAAGGGCGCCAGCATCCCAAGCTGCAGTATCAGTATTGTTGTGGTTGCTGCCACCGAGAGATCGCAACGGAACGTTTCAGACACCAGGATAAATATTAACTAAAGGATATACGCCATGATGAGAGGTATTTGCAAAGAACAGGATGCTAGGAGAATTTTTCCAAAAAAAGGACTAACAACTCAAGAGTATAGAATGTATTTTAAATTGAATATGTCCCAAAAGTAATTTAGAAAAAGGACGAATCTTTCGGTAGAGAAATTTATGATAGGTTATTTTTGTTTTAAGATCTCCGAACCCTTGTTAAAATATATATTAAATGTCCTACAATATGGTGAAGTAGTTTTTAAAGTTAAAAAAATTGTAAAGATACATTTTTAGGATATTTCAATATTCCAATGTAGAGCTAACATATGGTGAGGATTATATAATAATCGTTTTTTATTTGGTATTTAAGGATTAAAAACAAGATCCTTAAATAACGAATGCTGTTGGTAACTATTTTTTTGACTTCAAAGCAAGAAAATAATTTAATTCTTTAATTGATAACAAATAATTGATATACCAATATATTTATTGAACCTTTGCTCTTGCAGCCAGCGGTATCCTGTCGCTGCTGTTTGTGGCCAGCGCCTTGGGCGGCGTGATCGAGGACTTTGAGTACCTGTCGGTGGAGGATATGTGCGGACTTCTGCCGCAGGACACAAGCCTGTTGCGCCCCAGCACATGCGACAATTGGGTGCGTTGCCCCAACAGCCTGGAGGCTGCCGTGGAGCAGGGAGCCTGCGCGTCGGGTCTATACTACGACAAGGACCTTGGCCGCTGCATCCTGGCCACCAGTGCCAAGTGTCCTTACACGGGAGTAGGCTCCGTGGATCAGGTCAAGAACTACTGCGCCAACGAGACGGACGGCTCCTTCGTGGTGGACCCCAGCAGCAGCGACTGCCGCGGCTACATCCTCTGCAAGAACGGCAAGCAGATGCGTGCCAATTGCCCCAACGAGCTGGTCTTCCAGCCCACGTCCAGGTCCTGTGTGTACGAGAAGCAGTACCAATGCCCCAAGAGCTCCGCGAAGCGAAGCGATCCCGCCTGCCGCTCGCTGCCCAACAACACGCGCCTGGCCGATCCCGTCCACTGCGACCAGTACTACGAGTGCGTCAACGAGCTCCTGCACATCCGGTCCTGCCCGGCCCTGAGCGCCTACGATGTGGCCCTCGGCTACTGCATGAATGTGTCAGAGGTGGCCTGCTACGAGACAGCCGCCCTGCCGGAGCCGGAGAACACCTTCTGCCTGGACGAGGCCACCGGATCCGCCCGCGTTGGCTACTTCGCCGACGACCTGTCCTGCGCCCACTACTACATCTGCAACAAGCCCAAGGCCGGCAAGCATGACACGGAGCCCCGGCACCTCAGCTGCCCCCTGGGCCAGTACTTTGACTTCGAGAAGCTCTCCTGCCGCGACCGCCTCAACGTGCGCTGCCAGCTGGACAGGTGCGTGGGCACCAACCTGACCTACGTGAACGTCGCCGGCGACTGCCAGAGCTACGGACGCTGCTCCGGCGGCGTGACCGTCAGCACCGGCCATTGCCCCACCGGCTACTACTTCGACGAGCGCAACCAAGGATGCTCGCTGACCAACTACCACTACATCGCCTGCTCCGCCTAGGCCATGCATACCCGCGCCCACACCCACACTCACAACCAAACACACACCCACAACAACTCCCACTTCCAATTCCAATTCCAAATTCAATTAAAAATCCAATATTAAACACTAATAAATCGATCCAAGTCATGGTGGAGGTCAAATGCAATATATTATTATATTTCCTTGGCGGGTCTTTTTTAAGTTCTTATTTTAGTAAGACGCAAATTTCAGAAACGCTAAATATAATTATAAATAAAATTTAAATTTATTAGAACATGCTTACAAGTCCTTTATCTAAAGTCCTTTATTTATTTATACAACTCATTTAAACTACCATAAATGATAGAACGGAAATGTTCATTAGGGTAACCGATAAAAGTCTTGGCAACCCTTATTTGCTATCAAACCCACACACTTTGATATTTTTTTGGCAATCTGTTTTCTTGACAGTTTGAGTGCCGAAAAGTATTATCAGTTTTAATTAAAAGAGTACCCCTGTGCCGGGTTCGTAGAATTCAACACCGATTCCAGATAGGCCGCCGATAACAGATTTTCCATTCGGCGATGCCGCGATCGCTTATTTCCGCATTTGCCTTGGTCTGAACAAGAGGTTCCCAAACATGCTGGAGAGGGTTATATTTTAAAAGTAGTATTAATAATAATAATTACGATAATATATAATGATAGATTAACAATGATAATAATTCGAATTAATAATAACCAAGTAGAAAAGGAGAAAATTAGGCTGTGCTGAAAACACACCCGGCGTATGAGTGATATTATGTATTTATTTTGATTTGTTATAAAAGAATATTTGTCTTTGGGTGTCTTAAAAGTAATGCCTGAAAAAAAATCTAGATTGTTTGCACTATGGTTTATAATTCAATTTCAATTTATAAAACTGGTAATAAGCGGAGGAATAATTAATTTTGAATTGCATTTGTTTTAATACCTTTGCAGGCTATTTCCATTTTAGTCAGAAGCTTGAAACGCTGTGAAGGAGTCATTTCCGACCCTATAAATCATATATATTCTAGATCAGCATCAAAATCCAAGTCGATCTAGCCATGTCCGGTCAAAAAATAAATTTTTAAAATTTTTTTCAAAATTTCAAAAAAAGATAAGGGGTTACATTATCATTTTTTTCAAAAATTGACAAAAAATTCAATTTCTTAAAATTTTAAACTGAGTATGCAGATTTATTAAGCTAACAAAAACTAGCAAAGAAAAGCTTTCCGGATTAAAATCAATAGCTTTTTGGCTTAGTTATGAGTATTTAGAATTTTGATTTTTCGAAAAAATTCAAAGAATGCGAATATTTTATTCTTAGCTATGATAGATTTTCCTGTTATTTGTTTTTTGATATTTTGATATTTTGTCGTGTTAATTTAAAGGTCTATTGTGCTACATTGTAATCAAGTATACAGTATATTTAAGCACATAGTATAAGTATTACAAACTTTAAAAGGATTAAAAGAAGTCTATAAATATCCTGTTAAAAAATATGTTGCATACCGCAAGGGGACAAGCAAACTCAAACCGTCTTGAGCTATTTATACATTATTTGATTATTTATAAATTTATTTAAACATATATGTATACAGTCTCTATTTTCCATACTGCAAGGTCAACTTAACCTTCCTTGGCCTTCCAAAATTTTTTAGTGCTCAAGATAGCGGCACAATTTAATTTGATTTGTTCGGTTCTTACTTTTCCATTCAACAATTCTATTACCATGCTGCTGTCTTGGGTTTCCCCAACTAACCGTGAGCGTCACATGAATGGGTGCTATATAAGGCAGTGCCCTCACGCTTTCCCCCAAAGAGGTGCTCTGGAGCATGACATCATGTCTGGAGCGACCTATCGTGCCTTGTTTTCCCCCAATCGTTTCAAGGAAATCTAAGCCAAGCGGCGATCTGGTAACTTAGTGGTTACTACAACCGATAGCAGCGCCTACATGCTGTACTTATATTTATTGCGGCAAGTGTCTAATTAAAAGTGATTGCGTTCAAAGCTCACGAGACCGAGCTGGGGGTGATGGTGGTGGTGGTGCCATCATCACTCACCGCCGTGCGCTGCTCGATGGTCGTCGCCTCCGATGTCACGCAGGCGGGAAAAGATACCGCCTGCGCTGTGCAGCGCTGTGTCAGCTCGTCGAAGTACTCGTCCTGCGGACAGGTGCCCTGTCCGATCGTGACGCCGTCCTGGCAGATGGCATACCCGCGACATCCGTCATCCGACTCGTTGGCCAGCTGAATGGTGTTGTTGCCCAGACCGGCGCATCGATCGTATTCGCACTTCACCTTGGAGCGGGGCACACAGGCTCCACCATTGGCGGCCAGGAAGAACCTCTCGTCGGAGCACTGGCCATGCTCCAGGGCTATCTCTCCATCTTGCAACTCCCGGCAGTAGTAGTAACCATTGCAGGTCTGGTTGTCGGAAATAAATACTCCGGCCTCGGGACACACTCCCTCTGGGGCAATATCCGGGGCTGGGGTTACGGCGCACTCCACATCCTCTGGATAATCGCACTTGGCCGTCGAGGCACTGAAGTAGAAGGTGCCCGGACAGGTGCCATTTATCACCTGCGAGTCCCAGCACATCTGCCAGCCATTGCAGCTCGTTGGGTCCTTGATGAAGACGCCATCGGGCAGAATGTTGCAGTAGCTATCCGGATCCATTTTCTTTGGACAGGGGAAATTCCTGATGCAGTCCTCCGTGCCCGGATTGAAGTTCATTCCCTGGTTGCAGACACCGTGATTTCCCTGTCCGTTCTCGCAGTAGTAGTAGCCGTTGCAGGAGTACGGGTCCTCCGTGAAGCCATTGGCCACGGCCGCACAGGGATCGCTGGACAGGCACTTGACGCTGTCCGAGCTCAGGCACTCCTCGCTCTCCCTGTCGTAAAAGAGTCCAGTGCCGCAGGTTCCGCTGACCGGCTGCCCATCGATGCACTGAATCCAGGCATTGCACGCCCGTGGATCGTTCATCTTGGTTCCGTTGACCACCAGAGAGCAGATGACGGAGGGATCAAAGGTGGCGGAGCTCAAGGAGATCATGGCCAAGCCAAGGAGCAGGCGGATTGCACTAACTAAAGTCGATAAATATATAGGTTAATATACTTTAAAATATTTTCTTTTTAGATATAGCTACTTACTCATCCTGCTTTGATTACAGAAAACTTTGAAAACTAAAAAATAATTGTAGTAACAACCGTCGGCAAGAACGTCTTACTGGGCGCCGGCCAACCTTAACATTAAATATATACCCAAAGACAACACTCGCATTGCGTGTTGCTTTGGGCCATTCCGAAAGGTCTATAAATTTTGGTAGCATTACCTTAGAGCCAGAACTGTCGTCAGTGGCTAAAAGCGGGGCATAGTGAATTCATATTTCGGTTTTATCACATTTCGTTAAACCCAATTTTGACAAGTGACAAATTTGGCCACTGGCATTGCGCAGCACGATGTTACTTATTTATTTTTTACTCATTGATGATAAGCAATATTTAAAACATGTTACATATAGCAATATTTGGAAGCATTATCAAACCGAATACATTTTAAATTGTAAAAGTTATTAGCTAAATTTAGGTAATAAATAATCACTGAAATTGTTCTCTTTATCTTCAGAGTTTAAACTTGATAAGCGTGCTACATACGACATAGTGGTATTAATAGACTGCGATGACCAATTTCTTCTAGAATAAATATGATCTTGGAATTTGCACACTGCCATTAACACAATAACCGAATAATTAACAATAAATTATAGTCGTTAAAAAGGAGTGGAATCTGATATTTAATTTATGGATGTCAATTGACCTATTGTGAAATTTCAATTAGGTCATAAACTAAATTGTAAATTATTTGAAAGCTTATTAGGATTAGATTAAAATAATCTTATTTTGGCTTATAATTAGAGTTTTCAAAATTAATAAATATAATCGAGATTTATTATTATTTCATATTTCTAGCCTGTAGTTATACTGTCTCTTGAAAAACAAATTTCACCCGCAGTTTATCACTTTATCTAAACATAAATATATCTGCGTCAGCCTTTTGAGGTTTATAGATATCCATAAAGGTTATACGACAATCAAAGCAGATCCAGTTTTTCCTATGTTAAGTTCGTACTTTTCCATTCCAACGTTTTTATAAGCAACCCCCATTCGAACGATTCCCAAATGTCTGCTGATTTCAGCTCCATTAATATGAATGGGTGCTATTTGGAGCTACCCGTACTCTGAACTGAAAGTGTTTTATTTTCTTTGGGTATGACATCATGGCAACATTCTATGTCCTCCAATCGATTCAAAGAAATCAAAGCCAAGCGTTGATCTGGTAACTTAATCGCTATTGCGAATGATAACTTCATATTTATGAGCCAAGGGTCTAATTAAAAATGATTACGTTGGAGGGTCACGAGACAGCATTTTTTCTTAGATAATAGTGTCACATTATCGACTTCCGATCACTATTATTATTATTATTACGGACCCTGTGAAGGCTCCATAAATTTTGCATACACTACCTTAGAGTCGGTACTGTCGTAAGTGTCTAAAATCGGTCATTTATAACAATAATAATAATTAGAATTATTAATAATAATAACCAAGTAGAAAAGGAGAAAATTAGGCTGCACTGAAAACACACCCGGCGTATGAGTGATATTATGTGTTTGTTTTGAATTGTTATAAGAAAGTCTTTCTTAGATAATAGTGTCACATTATCGACTTCCGATCAATATTATTATTATTATTACGGACCCTGTGAAGGCTCCATAAATTTTGCATACACTACCATAGAGTCGGTACTGTCGTAAGTGTCTAAAATCGGTAATTTATATGTCTGCTTTATCAAATTTATTTAAGCCAAACCCGACAAGTGATAAATTTGTTTTGGTGGCAATAGGACAAAGTGCAGCTGTTCGAAGATCGATTCAAGGCTTTGTTTTATTTCTAATATTAACTTGTTGACTCCAGGCAAACTGTTAAGAAACAATATATATTTAATAAATATAATTTATATATAATTTGTCTTATTGTTCCTTATCGACGGCCAAACTTGATAAGTTAGCTGAGCACGAAATGATATTATTTATAAATTGAAGAGACTAATTTCAGGAATAAATCGAACTATAGAGTTTGAGGACTATCAATGAATTCTTAAGATTAATACTTTTGACCACATTGTAATCCATAACAGTCAAGTGAGTCAGAGTTGGGGAAATTCGATAAGGGCCATAAACAAAATCGAAAAGCCATTAAATAATACTTAAGATTATTTTAATCTATTGTTTGTTATCTGATTTTTAGGAAAATGAATCTAATATAAGTATATTTCCTAGAAAACGGTGGTTTACTATTCACTTGATAGAATTTTTGTTGGTACATTTAATCTTATCATATTTTCTCTTAAAAACATTTTTTTGGTAACTTCTTTTAATTGATTTATGGTCTTTCTTAGAGAGCAAGGTTTATGTTTTTGTTAAGGATTTAATGAACATTTTTAACATGACATGAGACTTCCTTATATTCCCAATAATATGTTTTGTTTTAAGATCATTTAAGAATTAGTATTTATTCAGGCATCTGTTTTAATATATTATAATGCCTGTGATTGCTCTATTAGTTAAAAGTAACTCCAGTTTCTGGCAAGAATTCCCCGGAACTCATGACACTACCTTGTTGACTAGCTGTCCAAAACAAAAAAGGCCATCGATCATGCAAAAATAGAAATTATTCCAACCAGTGGTGTCCGAAAAATCCCATACATCACCAGGTCAAAGACGTGTCGTCGATCAAGTTGGACACCCAAGTGGATCGCCGATATGGCTATGGCCGGGCTTCCAATAAAAACCCAGGGAAGGCCGCCACCAGGGAACAGTATTCAACCAGGAGCTACTAGGAAACCAAACAGCCGAATAATGGGTGGGTCTCCGGCTAAGTTTTTCAGAGAAAATATACTAAATATATAGTGATTACAGGTGGACTTAAAGGATCCATCATTGCCGCCATGGCGCTGCTGCTCGCCTGTGCCGCCCCAGCCACCGCCAATGTGAATGTGACCGCCTTGTGCCTCCTGGTCAACAATGGTGTCTACGTGGCCAGCCAGACGGACTGCAGCACGTACTACCAGTGCCTGGGATCGGGTCCCACTGCCATGTCCTGCCCCAGCGGCTACTACTTCGACAAGAACGCCCAGCAGTGCTCCGGCACCGTTCCGAGCACCTGCACCGTGGGCAGCAATCCCTGCCAGGGCAAGGCTGTGGGCAGCTTCGCTCCGTCCAGCTCCTCCTGCGGCGGCTACTACTACTGCGGCGCCACCGGAGCGGTGAGCGGTCGCTGTCCCAGCGGAGAGAACTTCAATCCCACCACCATGGCCTGCGTGTACTCGAACCAGTATCCTTGCCAGGACTCCGTTGCCACCGAAGGCGGCAGTACCGTCACCTCCTCGGTGGCCCTCAATCTGTGCAATCTCGTCGAGGATGGCATCTACTTTGGCAGCCCCACCAGCTGCTCTGGCTGGAACTACTGCCAGAACAATGTCCTGCACTCGGGCACCTGCGAAACTGGAAAGTATTTCAATGTGCAGCAGAAGAACTGCGGCTACCAGCAGTCCACCTCCTGCTCCCAGGTCACCAACGATCCCTCGCTGACGGGAGTCGCGATCCCGACCACCTGCACCCAGGCGGGCAGCATGAAGGCGGCCACCGCCTGCAACCAGTACTACTATTGCACGAGCAGCCTTAACTACCAGCTGCAGACCTGCCAGGCGGGCTACTTCTACGACACCATCTCGCAGATGTGCGTGGTGAGGACCCAGGCGAGGAACGACTGCGATCGGTGCGTCGGCACCTCGGCCTCCTTCGTGAACGCCTATTCGACCAGCAACTGCTCCGATTACCTCTACTGCGTCAATGGTGTCCAGAAGGCCGTGGAGTCCTGTCCCATTAACTATTACTTCAACGAGAATACCGGAGCCTGCTCCAACTCCGTGGAGCCGCCATTCCTGTGCTGCAATCCCACCCTGAGCACTGGAGAGGCCACCACCGCTGCCACAACTGCTGCCACAACTGCTGGCACTACTGCTGGAACCACAGCCAAGTCTGATGGCACCACCGCCACCACGGATGCCACCACCTCGACCACGGCAGCGAAATAATTCAAACAGTTTTATTCTTTAAATACAACATTTACGTCACATATATCCTTGCAATCAAATAAATCCAAAAAATACAAGAAGGCTTATTTAAGCTCCATTGAAGTCTTCTATTTCCTCCTTAGCCTTTAAGGATGTACAAATATATTTATACCCTTATATTATATCCTTTGTATTGAATGAAACAGCTCCATGGGAACTTTACTTTCTCAGAAACTTTTTGAGAAAGTCCTGCTATAAATCCCTTTTTCAAATATAAATACAAACATCTTGATTACAAATAAATTTACAAGCAAATAGGGTCTGTTGATACCAGATAAAGGTGCAGTAAATAGTGAAAAACATTTGCTCCTATATAGATTCTAGACGAAAAACTATTCATGCACAGCTACTAGCTTATGAATTATTTTTGCTACTAATGCGAACCTAAGGGATATTCGATTTCTCAAATTATGTATTAACATATTTACCTAATAATAATTGTATACATATACATGCCATTATTATATGTTATTAAGACCTCGATTAATAGCTTAAAAATCAAAGGATCCGACCCGTTCGGTGATTAAAGTAAAGCTACCCCAACGTGTAAAATCCTTACCTTGACAGTTAAATGAACCCAACAGGAAAATGTTGTGGTAGCCTTCAAGGAAAATCTTAGATCAACGATAAAGATGTCGCTGAACATATTGTGAGTACTTCGTTTAATTATTAAGTTGCGAAACAGATACAAATGAACGGCGATAGTGCCTGGCATTGGGGGCCAAAGAGCTTAAGTTTAATTAAAGTTGGTAAGTTAACCAACAGACAAGATGTTCCCGCTCGTATCGGGCCGAATAAATATAAAATTTAATCATGTTCTTCATGTGTGTCTGTAATTCCTGAGAAGCGTGAGCTTATCTGCGGCCAATTTATGATCTAGATGGCCAGGTTCGAGGCGCAGGCCTATAAAAACCAGTCGCTGGAAAACCTCCGACATCAGTCTTCGGCAACCTTTCGTTGGCCAATACAAGTTCCCCGAGTTATCCGAGTATTAAGCAAAAGCAATGACAGGCAAGTGTTTGTGACACCGATCCGATCTCCGAGCTGGGAAATGTTCTAACCAGGGACTTTGCTGCTGTGCTTTGCAGGAAAACTCCTTCTGGCGACGGTCCTGTGCCTGATGGGCGGCAGCGCCCTGGGCGACGTGATCCTCGAGGGCAACTACAACGTCACTGCGTTCTGCTCCTCCGTCAAGCCCGGCACCCAGCTGGGCAGCATCAACTCCTGCAACTACTACTACGTCTGCTCGCCCTCCGGACCCGTTCTCTCCCAGTGCCAGAGCGGCTATGCCTACGACTTCGCCAAGAGCGCCTGTGCCCCGGCGAGCCAGGTGAACTGCTATTGGGGCGTCGAGAACCCGTGCGGCGGCAAGAACGGCACCTGGGTGCCCAACACCTCCGTCTGCGGTGGCTACCACTACTGCCTGAATGGTGCTAACAATGGAACCAGCAGGTGCCCCAGTGGCCAAAGGTTCGACTCAAGCATCAGCCAGTGCGTCTACGGTAGCTGCAACCTGGTCGAGAGCGACGAGCCCAACCTGAGCAGCCTGTGCGATGTGGTGCCGCCCGGCATCTACTTCGGCGATACCGGGGCGTGCGACACCTGGAACTATTGCCTTAGCACCACCAGTGGTACCACCCTCAAGAGCGGCACCTGCACGGGAACTAAATCTGTGAGTTATCTACCTACCTAAAGATGCGAAAGGATCCTCAAAGGATCTAGATAGAAACTAGAACTAGAGACCTATTCCGAAAGATTTGTCCGTTCACCTGACCGCTTTCCCAAAAGTATGCTACGCAACCTGCCTGATAGGATCCTTTAGAGATCATCACTGGCCTGCCACTAATTGCATTTGCATTCCCTGACAGGCCTTCAACGTCAACACCGGAAATTGCGATTACCCCACCGTCAGCACTTGCAGCCGTGTGACCGACAACCCCCTGAGCCAGATCGCAGCCAGCTGCTCCCCAAATGGCGCCTTGAAGGCCGACAGCACCGTGTGCGGACAGTACTATCAGTGCAAGAACCAGCAGTGGACCGGAGTGGCCTGCCCCGTCAACTACTACTTCGATGTGAACTCGAACCTTTGCCAGCCGCGCCAGTCTGCCACTCCCTACGAGGGCTGCAACCGCTGCCAATACGCCACCACCAAGTTTGTGAACGCCGTCGATGACAGCAACTGCGCGAACTACTACTACTGCAACAGCAACGGCGTTGGCACCCTGGCGACGTGCCCCGAAAACTACTACTTCAACGAGGAGCGCCAGGGCTGCGTCCCCGACTCCACGCTGTCAACCTATGCGGCCAACAACGGTGCCTGTAAGGGTGCCACCGCCTCCGATGGTACCAATACGACGGTAAAGGATGACGATGACACCCCCGCGGCCGGCGGAGATGATGATGACACCCCCGCGGCCGGCGGAGATGATGATGACACCCCCGCTGCCGGCGGCGATGACGATGATACCCCTGCTGCCGACGACGATGACACCCCCGCTGCCGACGACGATGATACCCCCGCTGCCGACGACGGTTGATAACCCGGTCACTAAGCGAGGATCGCCAGGAGGAGCCTGCTCCGGCACGTACGAAAATGGAACTCAACGCAGGACAATGTGCACACCCATTAATCTATATAATTTTACCATGTAGTATTCAGTTGATATAAATCGCAATAAATCGATATTCGCAAGCAAATGATTTGATTGATACGGTGTGAGCAAAGCCTTATTCGATTAGTTCGATAAGGAAATAGGAAACACCCCAGAAAATGGAAAACAAGTCAATAAATTGAGTTCATAAACAAATGATTACCTATAATTAGGAATTACCTATAATTAGTAATTAATTGCAAATGGCTTGTGGAACCTCATCATTTCTGGTGATGTATTTATTTAAATATATTTCATTGTCAGTGCAATCTGTAAGCTATTTTTAGCAGTGAACATGTAGTTTTGTCCACACTTGCTTCTTTTATAGAACCTTATCTTAGAAAATTCTTTAAAAAAATTATAAAAAAATCAGCAGAACATTGAAAAATCGCTGATTGCAAACACAACTTTTCGATTAGCCTTTGACAATAAGGGCCACACCCATCGGATCGACCTTATAAAAGGGCAGGCAAGACTCTGGCACAGACATTTTGGGAACGCAGAGAACCAGCATCAGATTGAAATTTAAACAAGAAATCACTACCATGCAATGCTCCTGGGCATTAGTTTGGGGACTGAGCATTGGCTTCCATTTGGGAGCCGGTAACTCCGTGGACAGGAGTTGGGAACTGCCAAAAGTCCGCCTTACAGTGGGTGATATTAGCCATGTGAGTATGCAGAATATTAAACTACGATTCAAACTATGAGAAAATATTATAATAGCTGTTAATGTTCAATTCAATTCTTTAAGAATTTAGAATTTTCACGCAATTATCAATTAAAAAGTCCGGATCATAATATATATAATTTTTTAATTTTATGTCTCCTAATCTATTTAAGAATAATAGAGCTTAAGTGGAATGAATTATTGTTCATTTATTGTTTATTTATTGTTCATTCTCTTCAAGAATTAGTTATAATTAAGAAGTGTAAACGAAAACTGTAAATAGACATATCTCCTTATCCTTTCATTTTGAAAAATTGTAGTTTGTAATATTATTTTGTTTAAAAAGGATATATTTTAGTGAAGTATATTCTATTAAATTCAAAGTGCTAATTCCCGCTTTCAGATCTGTTTGGGCAGGCAGGAGGGCGAGTTGGTGTCCCATCCCCTGGACTGCAATGGCTACTTCTCGTGCTCGATGGTCCCCACATTGCTTTACTGCGACCAGGGACTCCACTTCGATGGCCAGCGTAGGATCTGCGATGTTCCAGAGAAGGCCAAATGCCGGCTGGGTGATGCTAGTAGCAACGAGCTCAACTGGTGGTCCCACAAGCCACGTCCCGTCTTCGTGGCCGTGGATGTGGCCAGTGGCCAGGCGGTGAATCCCATGGAGAAGTACGATCCGGAGCATATCGAGTGCCGGCACTACGGAGCCTACTTCCTGCCCCATCCCACCAATTGCCGGCTGTACTTCATCTGCGCCTACGGACACCTGCATCGGCATCAGTGTGGGCGTGGCACCTGGTGGAACTACGAGGTTTCCGAATGCCAGCTGGGCAATGAGGCCGTTTGCTACGGCAACTCCCGGGTACCGGAGCTCCTGACAGATGTCCAGATGACGGTTGTGGAGGACACCACCACACCCAGCAGCGGTGCTCCCGTGACCGTCTGCTACATTGTGGGATCAAGTGGACCGAGCACCCTGCAGCAATTCATCGCCATGGAACCGGAGGTGAGCGAAGTCACCGAAGCCATAGAGATGACCCCTGCGACGGCGGCTTTACCGCCCCGTGCCGAGTCCACCACTGCCTTGACCTGTCCGTCTGCCATGCAGAGCTACATGTCGCATCCGGAGGACTGCAGCAAGTACTACATCTGCATTGGCGGCATGCCGGTGCTGACCTCCTGCCCCAAGGGCCTCTTCTGGGACCAGAGGTCAGGCTACTGCGAGATGGAGAAGAAAGTCAAGTGCTTTCAGAAGTGATTAATAAAACAGCAGCTCCCGTTCGCTTAATGGAGTTTTATTTTAAACATTTTTAATATGAACTTTAGGAAAGCCATTTTGGGAAATGATCTTAGAAAATCGAATTAGTTTTCCCTTTTTTTTTTATTTAAATCTTTCAGTCCAAAAGTATGCTCTACGCTACTTTTAAAGAAGAGCTAAGAATTAAACAAAATTTACCGAATTTCATTAATAATTTATATAATATAATATACATATTTTTTTAATCTATTAGACCTCTCAACTTACTATCAATTTATATTATTTTTTAATAAGATGTAACATCTTTATGCAGAATAACAAATTAAATTGAAAATGGCGAAGCCTCCATAGATTTATAGGCTTTGACTTACATTCCAATTAGCACCCAACATTTTTACATTATTAAAATTATACTAAACAAGTATTTCACAAGAAAGTTTTAATAAGTTTTTAAAGAACCGTGGCCATAGTAAGCCTCTGCCATACAAGGTTTCTTCGATGAGCAACTTCGGGGGTCTCCGTCTCCTTCTGATCGGATCGCCAGGAATAATCCTTTACGCTACCAACAAATCGTTGCCAAAGTGTTAGGGAACTTGGCTCTAATGCTTCTCCATTATCCTTTTCAGCTGAGATCCTACTGACCAAGATCAGCAAGAATACACCACACAGAGCAAAAATAAATACGTCAGTTGACCGCATTTTGAGGAAGGGATAAAGACGACTGATCTGGTTAGATATTATCATCTTGGCCACATGTCGAAATTCCGAATCTTATCAATAGAAAATATTTGAATACTCTGGGAATTGCTTTACAGCAGATGACGGATAAGATAGCAAGTGCCGGGCACTAAATGTATAAAAGTTAAGTTCAGCCTAAAAGTCATCAACATAAAATAGCGGAAAGCGTTCTTGTAAAATAGTGTAGAATTGATGTGTTTAATTGTACGAAAATCGAACATTTTGAAATTATTTAATAATAACTATACAGTTCTATAACCGCTGTACGAAGTTACAAAAAAGTCCACTGTAAATATGTAAATTTTTTGTAATATGAATATTTTTTAACAAAGAGTGTCTGATTTAAACAAGCAGTTAAAACTCAGTTTTAGCTAGCATTGCCATAGTTTAGAAATAGATTGAATTACCTTAGAGAAAATGTTATATATAATATATTGTTATATAAAAACCGGATTTGTAATTTTTAGTTAACAAGAAGGAAATCCAACTTCGGGAAGCCGAAGTTTGTATACCCTTGCAGTTTGAAATTGGTTAAGAAAATTGAAATACGAAAATGATAATAACTAAGCCAAAAATTAATTCATTTCAATTCGGAAAGCAATTTTTTGTTAATTTTTATAGCGTTAATAAATCTGCATACTCAATTTAAAGATTTT
Organism: Drosophila bunnanda; assembly: GCA_035046265.1. Classification (NCBI taxonomy): domain Eukaryota; kingdom Metazoa; phylum Arthropoda; class Insecta; order Diptera; family Drosophilidae; genus Drosophila; species Drosophila bunnanda. The sequence continues at coordinate 17,277,271 of JAWNOB010000075.1, forward strand.
AAAAATTAAAATTATTGACAATTTTTGAAAATTTTAAAGATGTAACCCCTTATCTTTTTTGAAATTTTGAAAAAATTGCAAAAATTTATTTTTTTGACCGTATGTGGCTATTTTGACTCGGCTGTCGATGTTGATCAAGAATATAGATGAATTATAGGGTCGGAAATGACTCCTTCACACAGTTACAAGCTTCTGACAAATATTATAATACCATTTTTTAGTCGATACTTATCGATATTTTTATATGAAAATTAGTTGTACAAATCAAAAACTAAAAAACTCATAACTAAGCCAAAAATGCATTAATTTCTATTCTGAAAACTTTTCTGTGCTAGTTTTTATTCGGTTAATAAATCTGCATACTCAATTTAAAATTTGAGAAATTTAAAATTTTTATCAATTTTTGAAAAAAATGATGATGTAACCCCTTATCTTTTTTTGAAATTTTGACAAAAATTTTGAAAATTTATTTTTCGACCGGAAATGGCTAGATCGGCTCGGCTGTTGATGCTGATTAAGAATATATATGATTTATAGGGTCGCAAATGACTCCTTCACAGCGTTTTCACTTTCTGACTAAGCTTGTCAAGCTATCTTATGGAATTTTGAATATTCTCAGATAAGAAAATAATATTTACTATTTCTAAATATTTGTAAGAACTCCAGTGTACATTTTTTATTTAAAAGAAAGTAATCACGGAAAAATCAAAATATTTGCTGAATTGTGTGACTAATGTGTATTAGTGCCATCACATTTCCCAGCATTGTTTTTGAAGTAAACACACTGCCAAACATTTATTAACTTTAACTTAATTTAATAACTGCTGAAAGATATCGTTAACTTGTGCCAAGGTAGGTCAAGGAGAAGAGACTGTCCCATGGGTCTTTTCAGGTGTTGAACTTTATTCAAAAATTCATAAATGATGTCATTCCATTCCGCTTAACGAACTTTGCAAGATTGTCCCTGATCTCCGCGCCATTTGTTGATCCAAGCCATTCATTTATTCATTCATAAATTAGCCATAGTTCGAGTAGGTCTGCTCGATTATGCTGCGAATATGTTGTCTATATTACATATATGCTTAAGCCCCATGTGCTTTCGCTTAATTTAAATTTATCTTCTAAGGCGGCCGGGCTCAATTAGGGCCGGTTCTTTGCTGCTGGCAGCTCAGGCTAATCGGCGAGCTGTCGTCCAAGCAATTAATTCAGCCGTCTCTGTTGGCCAAACTCGTTGGTCGAACGCGGAGTCGCGTGACTCATTATATATACATATGTTATATCGCGAAATGGCGAACGCAACCAAAATTGTTTGTTAAATAAATAAAGACTTTGCTGCGATCATCGAAAGGGGTGATTCCAATTAAAATAGCAACAATCGACCGTTGTGTTTCAATTCATTTTACACATTTATAAAACAAACAAACGCTTATTAAAATTGTGCTAATAAGATCGGTGCAAGCTATTTGTAAGATCGATGCCCTTTTGTCGATTGAGCAATTTGTATTAAATTATGGACACTGATTAATGGACTTCCATATCAATATTGATTCAGCGAAGGTTAAATTGACTCGCCCAGTGTTATATTTATACGTTTTGCCTTGAACTTTATAGGAAGAGAGATATGTTTGAGGGCATGACCCATATTTTATAGGGTAGCAGTTTTCCTATTTCCGGTTTCCGGTTTTTAATTTATATTATACTAGTCAAGTGAAAATACTTTGTGATTTCCAAAAGCTACAACTCAATAAATACTTGAATTTATTTTTGATTTCATAAATCCTATTTTTAACACGTTCCACATAATAAAAATCGAAATGTTTTGCGCTTTTGACCGCCACTATAACATTTATTTTTAAGCTTCCCAAGCTAACGGCGCAAATTCAAATTGAAAGTCAAGTTCAAATCCGCTTCTGTTTGCTTGTCACACCCTTCCTGCTGCGAATGAATTAAGAAATACACCTGAGGGCAAAAATATAGGTGTGTGTCTCTAAAATGACAATTTAGAATTTATAAATATGAACTTAATTTATTTATTTAATTATAATATGCATATTATTTAAAACATAAAAAACTGGAATTTGACATTTATGATTATAATTTCTTTTATTGAATTAAAAATATTATTATTAAAATATATATATACCAAATGTAGTATTTTAAGTTAAATTTACATAGTCCATTAAACAATTTATGTAGTAAATTTTTGGATTTACGCTTGTAATTTAAGAAATAAAAATATAAGAAATTGTTCCTTGGAATTCTTTAACAGTCAATTTATAAGGTAACATTTTTAAAAAGTAAAATTTTATCCTTCGGACCTAGTGTATTGCCCTGTAGTGTTTACACATAATTATCTAAATTAAGAATGTTATGTATGGGCTTAAATGACACCCGGTATGTCTACAGCTGATGTCGCGCCGTCGCATTTTAACCAAACAAACACGTACAAAGAGAGAGCAGGAGCGGAAGAGTTAGTTCCTGCGCTCTTTGGGAATGAGTAATCCTCTAATTTTAATTACAGTGTTACCAATTTAGATATTTTAGAAACAATCAGTTTTATTTTAAATGTTATTAAAAATAAAAAATAAATGCGTATTAACTACTACAAAAACTTTATTTCAGCACATCACAGAATAATATTTTCCTTTTCAAAAGTAACTCAAAATATTTATTTTTGTCAAGAGGCCGCCACAGCGTCATAGTTAAAAGAGAAACGAAGGGAGCGCGAAAGAGTGTGCTTATGCTCTTTGGCTTTCAGGCTGTCGCTCTCGCCGTTTCGGCTGCGACGACGATCATTTAAAAAAAAAAGCTCCAACCGCGCGGAGTTCTTTTCGCCGCGTTCGTCCGCCGTCCGCAAATAGTTTTATTTTTTTACTTTATTTTGTTTTCCTTAATTTAAATTTCATTTCTTTCGCGAGTGACGACATATGGCGGTTCCGAGCACCTAATAAACGTCGAAATAGTTGCTGATTTTGTTATTGTTGTTGGCAACTCGCGTCGCGTCGTTTTTCCGCGTGTCTCTTTCTTTTTTCGCGGTCCGCCATAGCCACCTGAAAAACGCATTTGCAGGGGCAGCGGCAACAGCTGTGGCGCAGAAAAATCTATATGTATGTACAAGTGCAAAAAAGGTGGCGTTGTTTAATAGAAATTTTATTAAACGAAAAGGTAGAGCCGCAATCAAATTAAAACGTGCAAAAACTCAGTGAGAGCGGTGCGTGTGTGTTACAGTTGGAGAGAGCGCGCTGTTCTCGCCTCCCTCTCTTTCCGTATATTGCGCAAGCAGGAGAGAGAGAGCGTACTACATGCTTGTTTTTATATAAACCCCCCTTCCGTATATAAATATATATATTAATGTGCGTGAAAATATATAATTTATTAGATTATTTTTGACCGTATTAGAAACAAAAACAAAGGCGTTTCGCAGTGCAATTTCTTTGTCGCAAACAAAGATCGCTCCAAACTCCACAAAAAAAAAAAATCGAGCAAGGCCCCCATGTGACAGTGTGAGTGCGCGCAAGTGTCGCGTGTTCGTGTATGTGTGTGTGTGAAGAGCGCAAGCGTCGCGTCGCAATGCGAATGTTAATGAAAAACACAAACCGATGAAAATCGACGGCAGCTAAAAATCACAACACTATCTCAACGAATAACAACAATAGCAGAAACACACAAACAGCAGCCACAACAACAATTCGACAAACGGAAACTACGGCAGGCAGGCAAGTCCATCAAAAATATACATACATATAGAAAAAAGCGGCACAGCGACAGCGCGCCGCTCACGAAATTAACTTAAAAGCTGATAAGACTCGAAGGGTAAATACTCGAATTGCTAACTCTTTGCTCTTTGCCAAGTGCCGCCGTCTCGCTCTGGCTCGTATCAGCTGGGCCATATACTATAACGGTCGGCGCTAGCCGGTATTTAAATGCCCTGCACCCAATGGGCCGCGTTAATTATCGGTTTTTAGAAGCAGCTGAGGGAGAAGGGAAGAATAATGGGAAAAACTGATTGAGGCTTAGAACCAAATACCTAAAGGAAATTATTATTTTGAAATAGCTTACTTTAGCTACTTAGCTTAACATTTAAAAAGTTTTATTTTTATTGCTATACTTAAGGAGCCAGTTGCTTGATTATTAATGAAATAACTAACTTAAGGAGCCTGTTGCTTGATTATCAATTCAATAACTAATCTAAAAATGAAAAAATATAGTAATATATAAATATTATTGTATAAATATATGTATTAGAGAGGCTGACAGAGTCTGAGTGTTATTATACCCTGGCAGTGTATTATAATTTTAGTCAGAAGCTTGTAACTATGTGAAGGAGTCATTTCCGACCGTATAAATCATATATATTCTTGATCAGCATCAACAGCCGAGTCAATCTAGCCATGTCCGGTCGAAAAATAAATTTAAAATTTTTTTTCAAAATTTCAAAAAAAGATAAGGGGTTACATCATCATTTTTTTCAAAAATTGATAAAAATTTTAATTTTCTTAAATTTTAAAGTGAGTATGCAGATTTGTTACCTAATTTGTCCAAAAAAATGCTCATATAAAATATTGACAATTGGTTAATTAATAAATTAATCAATTCAAAGCATACGTATATTTTGAGTTCAATTTCTGATACTATCTTATAATTAACTTACAAACCTCATATATCCAATATAATCTTTTTTCTTCTCTAAGTTAGTTTTCTTGCTTCTTTTCTGTAAAATTGAAAAATTACGAAAAGTTAAAACTAAAATTTGAACTAAGATTCTCAAACCGAATCGTTTTACCGTTGGGTTTGTTGTATAAAGATATCTTTTACAAGGATATCTTCTTGACTGAGCTTTTAACAAGCTCACCCTTCCCGAAGATTCATAGTGAGTTTGCACTTCGTTTGATAAGTCAGTGCGTTTATCTGTACAGTTGTGTTTTCGGGCTACAACTTGAACTAACCTAGTACACCTAATAGACACTCTTGAGGTCTGGGCAAATATATGTGTGGACACGTGCTGGAGATGCCATTATCGCCCGCTATCAGAAGCGCTTAATCTAACAAGTACGTGAGAGGCAAACAACAGGCTGGGCGCGGATTTATGTAACATGGATATCATCGTCAAAGTGACACTTCTGAGGCCAGTTTTCAGGGCCCCAAAAGCCTTATCACTTGGAGCTAGCATAATGCATCCAAAAACATTTCCAACTCGACCGTTTTGCGGCGCAAATCGCTTTGCTTTTGGGCTCGAACAACTCACAGTTCGATTCGTCTCGCAACCGGTTTGGGTTCCTGCAACTTACACTCATCTCGTATTGGGAAAACATCTCGCAGGAACTCTATGCACCGAGCCATCAATCAGTGGCTACAGTAAAGCTTGTGTAACTAGAACTAAACTGGGTTTAAACACTCAGATTTTATCAAATAAGTATAGTCTTTGGGGCAGGATTGGGCTTTACAAGTAGAAGTAGATAACTAATCAGTCAGAAACAAATCAAAATATGATTCTCAACCAATCCGTTCCGGAATGTGTATATTTTCTCCTAATCCTAAAGAGGAAAAGTATAGATAGATATAGAAACAATCTTCTTCATTCTAATGAATCAATTCTGATCAGTACAATATAATTAAAACTTAATACTCTAGTACTGTATTGATCAAAGTTATATTAAATACCTCAAATATTCCAGTAAATATTATATATTTCAAGTTTCTGTAAATGTTGTCTTAACTTATTGATGTTCCACTGTGTTTTCCTATGAGTATGTGCACTCGGACAACAATGCGTCGTCAATGAAAGCCGCAAACTGGTTTCGGCCTAGGAAAATCAACGCAAACAGTAGTGCCAAGTTAGCCGGTGAAAATGCAGTAAACTCGACTGCCCCATACCCCAGCACTTGCAAGTGCATCTTAAATATCATGGTATTCATTTCGTAGTAAACAAAAAGAATCGCGCCAGAAGGGCAACCTAAAATACAATATTTATAAACAATTTTAATGAGCGTTATGGCTAACTAATACACACAGAGAACTATTAAATTTCCGCGCACAACAATTAGAATTTATGTGAAATATAATATTACTGGGGGGCACGTGTTTAAGCAAATGTTGTCTAGAGCTTAGCATGGCTTTTTCACTTCTCTAACAATGAAGAACATGATAATAGTGAAGGCAGTAAATACAACAGAACTGAGTATTCATATTAATAATAATGTTTTAAGCATAGCAAAATTATATAAAAAATCTTATAGAGTAAATTTCTATATTAAATTGGAACGAAATGGCCCTAAGTCCTTTTAAACAAACTCTAATCACGGGGCATTAGCCTCACCTCAGACTCTTTTCCCTCACGTTGATTACTTGATTGGTTTGACTAGTGGAACTGCCGCCTGCCACTCTCTCGTTACGCCAACAATCGATATTGTTTGGAAGGTAAATTTGATCAGCCAATTGAAAAGTGAAGTCTGCATTCGTAATAGTCCACGTCCACCCCAGGGAGTGAACTCTAGCAAACAGAGGCAAAAAAGCAAGTGGTCAGGTAACGCAATACTCGATCGGACAGGTTCAAGACCAGGTGAATCACAACACCGAATCTGGTTGGTGCTCCACGCACAATGGGATTTGATTTGAAATCGGCAACGGAGCGTGGCGAATAATCAAACGAAACCGAAATCGATATCGATATCCGACTCGAAGATCGCTGCAAGTGCAAGGGCATATCGCAGCGAAATAATATATGTATTTAGTTGCAACTTGGCCAGGGCACTCTGCAGGATTGTCGTGGAGACCTGGCTAAAATTAACCACAATGCTTGCGGCTAATTGAAGCTGGAGGTGAAGAGGGACTCGGTTCTGCGGGACAGGCTGGCGTTTGAGGGGACTTGATTGTTATTGATATTCCGATCATGGCTTCCCCAATGCGGTAACGATTGCTCGAGTGTGCGGTTCAATCTATAAGCACTTGCAGAAAACTCTGGCATAAGAATATTAAAAAAAAATATATATTTTTTATATATATTTTTCATAAAAGTTTCCCTACGAAACAATTTCCAAAAAACATTCATTGACAATTAACTGCAACGCATTGTTATATTTCTCTTGGTGTAGCATTGCTATACACAAACAATATCGCTTTTAAACTGAACAGAAAACAAATATTTCAACAATTCCACAATATATATCTTTCGGAGTCGGTCTTATAAGCCATTCAATCCACGTCTTGCCATGAATGTTGTGTTACAATGGTCAACACCATTTAAAACAACCCATTTCGAGGCGGCGAAGGCATTCAGTGTTAGGAATAAAGGGGTCTCAATGGCATGACCACATCATCATTATCATGGTCGTTTTGCACTTTATGTTTAAGTATTATTCTCTAAAAAATGGCAAAGTATGCGGTTTAAAAATGTCCATATAATCTTTAATCAGCTTTTATTACAAAATATGAATGGAAATGTACTCGAAAAAAGAGAATAGGTTTAGTAAAAATTAGTATAAATACCTAAACCTTCGACTGAAGAAATTGTTTTATTTTGTGTATTACCTATCTTAATCAGTTATTCATTTAAAGTTCAACCTTATATAGCTGCCAGAAATTTGAAAAAAATCCAGTAAAATGGCGCAGCAAACCATTATCTACCGATACCGAAACGATATGGAAAAAAATGGGAATGATTGATTCCTTTTTGCTGTGTTTGATAGCAATGCAAACGAATTTCGTTTGTTACTTAAGAGTTTTGTTTACTGTTTACTTCGAACTATAATTAAGTTTGCGCACACAATTAAATGTATTTCGAGGCATTGTATAGTCGAAATGACGACTCAAAAGCTATCCAGCCAGTTTCTCAATTGAGTTCTCAGCTCAAACATAATTGGCCTCGGCTCATGAATCATAATATAATTTTTGTTTGCTTTCGGGAAGTTCCACTGAAGTGGCATTGACATTGATAAAGAGCGCTCCCGGGACCAAGTGAATAATTTTTAATGGGTTGATAACATCGCTCAATTGCTGAAGCATTGTAAAAGCTTCAATAAACTGATCCCTTGGCCCTCTGAGTTCTGTCAGAGATAGAAAGCCATAAAGGGAAGAGATCGGAGATCAGAAAACTAGTTGGCAAGTCATCCAACTATAAATATTGATTACACTGTCCAATCAGAGACACTGCCCCGGTCCGTTTCGGGCCCAAAGAGATTGCGGCATACCCCGGGCGCAATCTCTCGGATACGATGTTGGTAAAACGGAACCAAACCCGACCACCAAATTGGCACAACCCAACCAACCCAACCAACCCGACCGACGGGAACTCAGACAAGTGTGCTGCTTGTCTGGGCTTTTTTATTTCGATTCGAAATCTTATCACTACCCCTGGCCTGGGCTGTTGACTGTTGTTTTTTGAGCTTTGTGTGGAAATAAAAAACCGCTGGCGATAACATTTAGGCAGTTTCACTGTGGCGTCCCTCCTTTCTGGCCCAATTCAGTTCTCCGGGAGCAGCTACATGGCTCATCCATCCCGCCGCCGTCCGCATGTGTCAGTCGTTCGAGTGTCAGTCGTAAATTGGAATTGTTTCGAATAGTGGAGACGGACTGCCAATGACGCTGATGCCGCTGCCGATGCCTGCTGCAAGTATCTCAAAGTGTACGCTGTGTATCTTTGGTTATATGGGCCACGTATCTACAAGTCCATGTACATAGGAGTACACTCTGAAAAGAGGTTTTTGTGAAAGTCTCCTTAAGTGTAGCTTTAAGAAAGGGTAAAGATTTTTTTTGTACTTTTAACATTTAATACTTGGGTTCAGAAAAGCGTATTCAGTGTGGAAAAATCCTTTTAGAAATTAACATTCTTGGAAAATATCATTTTAATAAGGAATTAAAGAGAAGTGTCATGGATCAACATTGATTATTATATTGTTTTAGGCTCGTAAATTCAAAAGTTAAGATAAAATAAATTCCAATTCAAGTTTATAGTTAATTTCTTAAACTTCAAATACTAAAAGTTATTGACACTTTATTTATTTCGAGTGTAGATAGAGTGCATATTGATTGGTGTCGCGGAGCAACGCTTATTACGGAGTGTTGCCCCAGTGAAAGTTTCGCTTGTGCGGTATCCACTGTACTCAAGATAATGGCTCCCCCAACACTCACAGATACTCGGAACAAACGCATGACATATGTGCGTCGTCTTTTTTTTGTTTCTTGGTGTATTGGTTCGCGTTTATCAAATGTAACGAGTCGCCGTCCTTTTGGCGATGATAAATTGACAGATTGCACTTGTCCCTCGGTTTCGTTTAGCACTCCGTCCGCTCCTCAGATACGGCCGAGGTCACTGTCACGTCAATATCGGAAAAATGCATCCCTCAATCGATCCCAGACAAGCGAGATGAACTCTAAGATAGATCAGAAGTATTTTTAGAATTTAAAGTTGCAAAGCAAATTTAGACATGTTTACTGAATACTTCTACCATAAGAGAAAACATTTTTTTATATTATCTCTTGGCTTAAATTAAGCTGAAAAGCTGATAAAGGAAAATTCGTAGAATCTTGAAAACTTTAATTGCTTCTTTAGTCAAAGCTGGTTCCTTAATTATAATAAGAATTTAAAAGGAAGTCTTCTCTTAAATTAAAATTTCTTATATAGAAAAATACATTTTATTGTAATTTTTTGTTAAGAAACTTTTCTTTATTTCTTTCTTTCGTGATATTTGTTATTTTTCGTAAGCTCAAGATATAATATAATAGATCTAGATTCTTTCAAAATCGCCACTCTTCAAAATGACACAAATTTGTAACATAAACACTCGAGATATAAAATCTCGGAATATTAGATTAATGTTTTCATCTTTAGTACCCTTCAAATATATACAACCAAAGATAATGCTTTATAAAAGTCAGATAAGGAATCTATTTTTATAGCTAACAATATTTTTGTATTAAAACGTAAAGCTTCAGCTTCAATCCATGCAGAATTTTCATTAAAAAATATAATAATAAAGGGAATTAAATCTTTAAGAAATGCAAGAATGATCTTTGGATAGAGGAAAACCCCCTAGATAGCTGTCTTGGCAGTCCATATTTATGTTTATTTTCTTGGCAAATTTCCTGCACGCTCATGGGAATCCAGAACTTGATCGGCGATATTGATATTGCCACTTCGAGTATGGCCAAAGTAGGGGGCTTTCGTAATGCTGATACGAGCTGGTTGGTCTGTGAGTCGAAATAAAAGCTGAACGCGCGAATTAGCCGATTTTTAATCAGTCTATTAACAGCCAATTTCGCACACTCTCTCTCTATTGTATATTTCGCAGGGGTTTGAAGTCCGCTGGCTTCGGCATGTATTCCACCAAGGAGACAAAGAGCGCTACCAAGGCGCAGAAAAAGACACTGAAAAAAAAGCAGCAGCAGCAGCTGTCGAATGGCAACAAGGTCAAGACGCCGACGATTGCGAAGAATAGTCAGCCGAATAACATCAATAATAACAATAATAATCATAGCAACAACAATAACAGCCACATAGTGCCGAATAACAATAGCAAAAACAGTACGTCAGCGCCTATTAATACGGCCCAGAAATTCCGGGAGCACTACGAGGCGGATCGCAGGAACCAGGGACTCATCATGGGTGCAACCACACTGCCCGGCTACGAGAGTGTGCCCAAGATGGAGCGATCCAATAGCTTCTCGCTGCGCAACAAGTTCTCCAAGTTCCTCAACCACCTGACCGGCAGCAAGGAGAACATATCCAGGGTTGACGACGACTTGGACTCCAGCCGAACGCCCTTCCTGTTCACCCGGAGTCGCTCCATGATCCAAATGAGGCGGCCCAATCGACGGAGCTTCATCGAGCCGCAGTTGGAGCAGCTGTCCGAGGAGACGGAGAAGTCGGGGGATCTCACCTCGCCGGCCTCGCCGCGCAAGACCTCCGAGGCGGATCTGCAGGCCAACTCGCCGGTGCTCCTGCGAAGAACGGAACTCACGAGCTCGGTGAGGACGCCGAAGCGCCGCCAGTCCGCCCAGCCCTTCACCTCAACCCCCTTGGAGGAGGTCCTGCAGCCGGTGCAGCGCAAGGCCTCGCTCCTGTCCCTGAATCACACGGAGCCCGCCAACAATCCACAGTTGAACTTCCAGAAACGGCGATCCAACACCCTGATTGCCTCGTTCAAGAGCACCTTCAGCGGTCTAACCGGGAGCAGTGGCGGCGCGGAGAAGAAGGAGAAGATGAATCCCAAGTGGAGTGCCTCGCTGCAGTCCCTGCAGGCCATCGACAACATGGTTAGTTACGCCAACATGTCCTTCATCGACTACGACAAGTTCAACGGCTACGAGAAGCAGCTGGAGCGGCAGCAGTCGCTGATGAGTCTGGCGGAGCAGCCGCTGCCCACCGCCACCCAGCTGCCACTGCCACCCTCGGCCTTGGCTCACTCCCATTCCCATTCGCCCTCGCCACTGGGTGAAGCCTCGCCTCGCACACCCGTCCCCCTGGGTTCCTCCCTGGAGGAATCGGTCCGGACGGTGGTGAGGCGGCGGAAGCGGAGCAGCAAAACCTCGCTGGAGGGCAGGAGCAAAACCTCCTTGGAGGGCAGGAGCAGCCTGGCCAGTTTGAATAGCGCCTACAACCTGGACACTGACTATGAGCACAACCTTGACCGAGTGCACAACGTATACCGGGAGAGCTTGGACTCGCGAACGCTGGAACTGCTGAATCTGCGGACGCGGAACTCCTTTATCCTGGACCAGGCGGTGCTCTTCGATGCCCTCAATCTGGAGGATGGATCGGTGGGGCGACGGTGTGCCCTGTGCTCACAGCGCGTGGGCAGGAGTGGCAGCATGCGGCATCACCAGCAGCAGCAGCAGCAGCAGCGGGAACGGGACGCCGTGGATGGGCGAGGGAATCCAAAGAAACAGGTGAGTCAAGACGAGTTTTTCCTATTCTATTTTAGTTAATCATAGTCATAATTTTCTCTATGAATTACTAAAAAATTATTTATCTAATATGTTAGCCTTCTGCTTCCCATGAAAACAATACAAATATTAATTTAGGTATTGAACTAAACATATTGTAACATCGAAACGGAATGTCAGGTTTATAGTTTACACTGTAAACAAAGGTTTTCTTGTGTTTTCCTACAAGTTTTCTCAAGAGGTACCCTTTGTCGTTTGTAACTTCTTGAGTTTCCTCATCAGATTCCGTCATAAAAGTGACGCATCAGTATATGACTTTAGCCAATGGTCTTTTGATAAATGCAGAAAATTACTTGGAATGGTCAATGTCTCATTGAACCCCATGAACTTTCTCCGGAAGTACCAAATACAGATACAGAACAGATATACTTCTTATAGGCTTTCCTTTCTTATAGAACAAATAAGTGCTGTATGTTTCGCAATTCTAAATTGCTTGTTTTACAGCACTTTTGTAATTAATTACTGATGAAGTTGAACATTATTTATTTAGAAATTAATGCATATTCTTTGTTCTAAAGAATGTTAATCCTTGAAAATAGGTTGATCCAGTCTTTGTATCTGTATCTGTATTATTTAGTTACTTGTTTCATTATTTTGTTTAGTTTAACCTTCATAGATGTCTATATTTCTTAGTCGTTTTAACAAAAAACTACGTACCTCGTTATGTGTTTATTTATTTACTCAATATACTTGGCGTTGCTTCCTCCAAAAAGTAACCTCTTTGTAAAACTAATATTAGGTTTTTTCAAAACGTACAGATCTCGTAGAAAAAACTATAGACTGAAGGTTTTGTTTACCAATGGGAAGAGATACGTCGTAATTGTAAAGCCCAGATTGTTGGCAAATTAAGTTCCTGACCCATTTTCTTGTTGTCAATTAGAAATCTATCGCTTTCTACAATTTTCCATAGAAATTAAACTTTCTGGTTTTACAATTCAGCAAACATTTTCTGTTGCTGATCTTCCCGGCACATTATTATATCCGATTTGTTGACAAAAGCATTTTCCCGTGGCGTGGTCTTAACTATTTGTATTTGCCAAAAAAAGATGTGAGGCGTGAATAGAAAATATTAAACAGTTAGTGTATAAAACAACGACATTTGACCCTTACGAAAGTAGCTTGATTTGCGGATATAAACTAATTTGCACTTAAAACGATTCTATGTGTAAAGACAAGTAATGCGGATGTGTTGTATTATTCGGCGATTGCGATTCTCCTGCCCGTTGCTGTCACACTTCACTGGGTGTAGTCGGTGTCGCCCTTCGAATAGTGTATGCAGGCCAGCACGGTATCCAGCAGATACAGTGCACCCTCGATGACGCACAGCGAACCCATGGCAATGCCCACTTGGCGCTCCGAGTTGACATACAAGAATCCCTCGTCGGACATGTAGCCCTTCCAGTAATGCAGAGCAACTCCACCCACGGCGATCCACATGATGCAGCCAACCACGTTCATGATGGTGTCGCAGAGCTCTCTGAAAAAGAATAGATGAAAGATTGTAATTAGATGCAAATTATAAAGCTTACACCTAAAAAAGGCATTCTTCAAGAACAAAGTGCTGCTAAAACTACATATCTTAGCAAGCCAGAACCAGTTTATATCTCTGAAGAACTCAACTGTTTCGAAGGTTGTTTGTTGCTTAAAGATGCATGCAATTCCCTTTAATATGTCACTATATTAGACCGATCCTAAACTCACCCCTTATGCTTGGTGGTGCCGAAGGCATAGGCAATCGTATGACATCCTGTGTAGATCAAGAATCCAACCATAACGCCCGAGGCCACAATTTCCGCATCGGCGCTCTTCTCCTCGTTCAGGTTCCAGGTGCCACCAATGCCCAGGAACTCGCCACCATCGCCCCAGCGATAGAGGAAGATGATCACCAGGTTGATGATCTGCAAAACAGGACGCGAAAAGGATGCAATGAGGTCATGTTTAGTGCGAGAAGTGAATCACATTCCAGCCACGCCTTGTCGTACACCACGGCGTATGAGTAATATTGCTAATACGCTCCGTGCTGATAAAACGAAGGCTTATCAGGCAAAAGTTATTGCGACTACGGAGGCTATTGCTCAACTCCGTTAAAAATATAATAAAATTGGGGGAAAATGTATGCTTACCAGCTTCAGGGCCTTGATGAAAATAGAACCAACTGTCTCCACGGATACCATTTTGCACTAGATGCTGATTTCGTTGTTGTTTATTAGCTGGAATTTGTAAATACACCTTAGTTAGTATTATTCACTGGCACTTCTCTCTCTCTCTAATCACTCACAATCTTTTCTGTAATTTTCACGCGGAAACTACAACAAATGATTCGTGTTCGTATCGTTGTCGCTCGTCGACTAAACTGAAAATATCACTGAAAGTCAACCTGCGGCTCGCTGCTGTCGCCAAGAATTTGTAGCTTTTGCAATCTGAGCATACACGGTCAGCGATAAGATAACGCTCGCCGCCGATAACAGGTGCGATCCGAAATGGGTTACTAATTTCTTGGCAGCAACCGGAGCCCGCAGATGCGTCTGCGCCTGCGCCGGCACCGCCCGGGTATCTTATCGGCGCGGTCTTATCGGGACCCATGCCGCCCTTACAATGCGATAACAGGTGCGCTGCTCCGATTCGATTAATGAGCATTATTCATGGCAGCGGCCACAAATGTGGCCCAGAATGTGGCAAAACAAGAGCTGTAAAGGCCGGAAACTGTTGTTCGTTCTTGCGTCACCAAATGAATTTCGTGGCTTTTGAATACTCATCGGTCTGGCATTCCCTCCCCCCCAGGTTGATAATGCATCCCGGACCTTGAAAGTCGCCCCCTGCTGCTGCTGCTGCTGCTGCTGACCTTGCCTCAGTTTCCCTATCGCTAGCTTCGATTTGATTAATTTAATTCCCTGCACTTTGATTGAGGTTCAGCTGATTCTGCAACTAATCTGCATTTCAATTAACTCAACACTCGAACAATATTCATAGCCCGATGATTGAGATTTGCGAATCAATTGGAAGGCAACAAAGCAAAGTGATAGCGACAATTGGCGACTGTGTGCAGCCTCGTCTGCGGTTGCGATTCCGGGCACATCTAGAAGATACTTATAATAGTAATCTAGAAGATATTTATTATAGTAAGGCAGGGTATGGTTGGTCTTGATGATGAGTTACTATAGGAAAATATAAACAAATTTAATAGCTACATATGGGATAGAAAGTATTTATAATTTCTAAAACTAAAAAGGAAGCAAAAAATCAATTAAAGAGCAAACTTGCCTAATACTTGCAATGTGTATATATCTTGCAACTCTCAATATGAATAATTTCCTTAAAAAATACAAAACAAAAAGGTAATACTATCAGTTATCAATTAAAAATTTATAATTTCTGACTAATATTCTAGAAATTAAAAGGAAGTTTGAATCAACTGATGATGAATAGCTTGCCACTTTTAAAACCTAATTTGCAATCTCTGTGATTAATAACCTAAATATTTGCATGACTTTATTTTACAAATACGAAAAATGTATGCAAATAATTATTATTATTAATTAACAGCCGGAAATTGATATACATCCTTCCTTTATTAATTCACAGTATCGGTAGTTGCTAATGCTTTATTTATTTAAGCAAAAATAACTATTTAGAACTCAACTTTTAAACTTTAAACTACAAAATCAGTATCAGTGACAAAAGTTCCATTTATAATTGTTACTTTTATGTGAATTTTTACTTAATATTTATTATATTATTCCTATAAAATATTCCTATTGTTTAAAATGGCTAATATTTCAAAGAAAAACCCTAGGTCTTAGAAAAGCCTCTTCGATATAAAACAATATGCATAGATTATTTTTTTTTTTTTGCTGCTTGAGAACGTGGGAACTATAAATTTAGCATCTGGCTCGTTTATACTTTTTATATGCACCATTAAGTTTTAGTTGTATAAATCATAAGTTTCAGAACATGGAACAGACATGACATCACACCTCGTCGAGAGGTTTTTTTATGACCTGTCATTGAGTGCCGCGAATACACACAGATGCAGATACAGATACAGATTCCTACAGATCCACGAGTTTATGTAAACACGATTATATTACTTTGTACGAGATACATATGCGTATATAAAGTAAATATGTTTATTCGGGTGCTAAGTAAACCGGAAAAGAACACAATAGCAGTATAAATTAGATGACAATTTGTGATTATTTGTATTTAATTTTTCAATTTTCAAATAATTTCAATTAAATTAAATCTGTGAATCTAGTAAATTGCTTATTTTTAGTGTTTGAAAAATTAGTTACGGCTTCCACTGTCGCTGGAATTTCCAACTGGTTCCAGTGGCCAAGGAAAATTTAGAATTTTATTCTCACAAAATTCCTTTTCTAAATAGTTGAATTAATTACCAGCTGTTTTCTATATTTGAAAAGTGAAAATGAAGTGAATCCAATTTTGTAGATATTTTCTGCATTTATAGCTTTACTTCGCATTTAAATGCAAATTATTTGTAGCCTGGAAAGGCAATGTAATGGAATTTCTTTCCAAATCAAGGCCAGAGGTTGCTGTCTTTTTTCTTTAGGCTTCTTCTCTCACATTCCTCTTTTGCTCCTTCTCCTCTCTCCTCTCTCTTCTTTGATTCTTCGTGGAGTTCCAGTAAGAGTCTTTATTTTGGAATTTGTCACCGATGAATCACCGGCAGAGGAACAAAAAAAAAAAAAAAACCGGCATGCAACTGCCACCAATACAATTGCATTGTTTGGAGTTCTCTCTTAATTACTTATGACACATTAAAGAGAATAAGAACCCAAGAGAACATGCTTCGTAACTGGAAGCTTTTGGCCGGCGTCACAAGTTAACTGCTAACAGTGATGCGAAATGGAATATCAGTAGCTTAAAGTTCTAGCTAAGTGCATTTTAAACTTTTTTCATTACCTCTTATTAATATAAGATTAGTCTAAGATACTTTTATATACCATTTAAACCATTATTAGCAACTATAACTTAATTAAACAAACAAAAACCCATAGCGGCAGCACTGTTAAAAGAAGCTTGCCTTCCCAGAGAGTGCTGTAGCAGTCAGAGTTTGCAATCGACACTTACAGCTGTAATGGCCGTGCTTTAATTGGGATTCCTTTTGCGGAACACTACCTTACCTGCCATATTGGGGCTACCTGGCGTCAATGAGGCGTGACGGCGATTTGGTAATGAGATTTAAAACCGAGCGCTCTCCGTGGGCGGCTCGAAATTAATTCGCAGACACTGGCCGAGTGCCGAGTGACTCACAAAACCGCGATGTGCACATGTGGCGGCGGAAAGCTTTTCAATTTTGTTTTGATTACCATTTGAATTCTCGGCTCCCCCCTCGTCCCCCTCCACCTTATCTTTCACTCTCGCTTTGGCCGTCTCTTTTGCCGGCTGCGTTGTTGCTATTTTATGAATGAAAGTTCCGTTTGTTTACCTTTGCGCTTTTGAGCGTGCGCACAAAGCTCTCGCAAAGAGAAGAGAGAGTGCCCAGAGAGGCTAAGAGAGATGCTTATCACTCGTCGAGTTCAAAACATACATAATCGCAATTGAAAAGTTTTCGCCACTTGAGTAATTGCATCAAAATAATAGTTGGCCTACTAAAAAATATATTTTCGAAATTAATTTGGGGCCCAGCTCTCAATTAGTTAAAAATGTGCGGCTGGGTAAACATTTATGATGTGTTTTGTTTGTTTTTTTATGGGGAACCGTTATTTACTCTCAACTTTGAATTTTTGACAGGCATTTTATGACATTTGCTCTACGCCTGCATTCATATTATTAGAAACGCAATACATACATACGCACAGCAGCGGTTGAGATAAGAGAACCAAAAGGGTTTAAAATTAAATTGGAAGGATTTTGGGCAAGCTGAAAATTAAATTTGTTTGCTTAAAAAAATATTATAGGTTTGTTTAATAATTTGAATTATTTAGCTACAAAATTCATTAAAATTAACAATAATTTACTACTTGTTTGTTTTTAAATAGTCCGAATTTATTTATATTTAAATTTATAATTTTAGGGAAACGGAAAATTAAATTTTCTTGCTTAAAAAATTCTTATAGATTTCTTTAATAATTTAAATTATTTTGTAGCTAAAAAGATTAATTGAAATTAACCATAATTTATTGCTTCTTTATTTTTAAATAGTCCGAATTTATATAGTTTTAAACAATATCGTAATAGGAAATACCTCATCTGAAGATCATTAAATTCTCGCCTTATTTTTTGAACTCAAGCCAATTTAGTTTAGCCCTTGAAATGAAGTTAAAAGCCCAAATGAAACTAACAAGCCATGACTTTAGGGCTATAATAATTATGTGCTAAATAATTACCTGAGGTTAAGGTCATAAATTAACTTGTAAATAAATTGCTAAACAAAGTTGGGCTACATTTTTTGAACCATTTACGAACCATTTATCTTTAGGCTTTCATAGTTTTAAACTACAAAAAAGATATTTAGATTTCAAAATTAATTTGTTAAAATTACTACGTATACTATGAGAATTTAAAATTATTTTTTATGAATATTAGAGAGCTTTATATTTCTATTTACTTCCCCGCAAGCGTATCGGCACAGTTTTTTAGGCCTGTGAGTCGCATTGTGTATACGCCCAAGTGGTTTAACCGAGTCCCCATCTTCGTGCCGTTATCCTTATCAGGCGAGGAGTGTTTTGCCAGCCTTCTCTGGCGGCGCCTTCGTCGTTGTCCTCGTCGTCGTTGTCGTCCTTTAAACGAGCGGATGGCATCGCGGCCGCCTCAGTTCGTCGGCAGCCGTCCCACAGTGCGGATGAACCAAAAAAAGTACGGTGGAGCAGACCGCGACCTGCCGACCGTCGACCGTCGACCTTTCGACCGCCGACTTGATTTCGTTCGCCTTTTCGATTTTTGCCGCGCTTTAAACACTTTCGATTCGCCTGCAAGCTGTGTGCTGTGCTGTTTGTTGTTGGTGCTGTGTGTAATTCCGGAAAATTGCAAAAAATATATATAAAAAAAAGAATTGAAGAAAAACAAAGTAAACAAGGTAGCAAGAGTTACATGACTGAGTAAACTAAAGCCTCCTTCACGTTCTTCAATAACAAATCAATTGAAATATGTACGCCCGCCCGCCTGCTGGATGCATCCACGGTAAACAAGAATTCGTATATATGATTGTTTGCTTGCAAACATCGAGGATTCGTTATCCTTCCGATAGTCCTGCCAACAGTGCGAATGGCATTTTGCTTAATTTGCATGCAAAAGGGCAGGAAACAGCAAGGATTCAGGCAGTTTTCTTTACCTATTAACATGGAGAGTTTGTTTATTTGAAGTTTGTGGCTTCTTGGGAGTTTTTATTGCATTTATTTTTGATTTATTTACTTTGGAAGTTACAATTTAAACAAAAATTCAAGATAATTCGTAGATTCTTGCATAATTTATTCTTCTTTAAATTGTTTATGATAGGAAAGCACTTGAATAATGATTAAGATGATATGTAGATTTCTTTATGAAACTGGTTTTGCATTTTAGAGTTTATTAATAATTCTAGAAACTAAACTTAAAACCAGCTGCTAAGCTGCTAATCACTTTTCCTCAAATAAATTGACAAGCAAGGTACAAGAATTACTCTTCTTTAAGTTGTTTTTCATTTTATTCATTTCATTTTATTATTTTATAAAGACAGCTTTATCAAGGTTTCAAGTTTTATTATTTAATTGTAGTGTTAAGCCTTTAATATCCACGAATCGCACTGTATAATATCATTTGGTAGATGTGTCGCTTTTCCTTATTGAAAGCCATTCATCGGATGTCCTTGATTTTGACGTTTGAGTTTGATGGCTTTAAAGGGTCATTTGATTGACAGGACAGGGTGCCAATTTTCAAAAGTTCAAAGCAGCTGTAATAGTAGGAAAAATGGTAAAATTTAAATTTAAATATTTAATGCCATGTCTATGTAGTTCATAGACGTTTGAAACTTTTTTTTTCCGAACAACATGCATTATTCCCCGCTTTATTTTGCAATAAAAGCAAAGTGAATGTGAAAATATGCTCATAAAAATTCAATGGAATCATTTAATTCAATAGCTTTCATTATTAATAAATGTACGTGCTTTTACCATAGAAATGGTGGAAGCATTTAGTAAATGTGATATTTATAAGCATATTGTAATGATAATTCTATACTGTCACGATTTTTGCAGGTATTTGATAGAAAAGAAGTGAAAGATTTGAAAATAATAGAAAATGTAGACACAAATTAAACACTTTATAACAGAAGCTCAAAGGCTTTCAGAGTAGTCTTTATTTATTATTTTTTTAACGTTTAAAGCTTGTGTTATCTATGTTTCTATATTTAAAATGCTTATTTAAAAAGCTTCTGTTATCTATGTTTCTTTATTTAAAATCTAAGCAACATTTTATGTTTAAAGACTTCAATTAAAGACTGCTCGAGGACTCAATCTTTAATGTTTAATATAGATTATCAGTTAAGTCGCTTTACTTCAAGGATTAACCCGTCACACATCCTTTGTTTCTTGGTTTCCCCCCCAAAGTAATCGTTTTTCTTAGGGGACTCTTAAACTTTTGCTATGTAAAAGTGTTAAAGAAATGCTACATTTAAATGATATCTTCCTGAAGCTGGTGGATTAAATGTTGGCCTCCTCCTCGGAGAATTCGCTGCTGGCGTTTATTTCCTTTGTTGCGACACAGAGATTTGTGAATTTGTAATGCTTAGCACACTTTCGGGCATAAAAAGAAGTACTAGATAAATGTAATCATGGCGGAGCGGAGCCCGGCATTTGCTTTATTGGAAACGAAACACAAAGGCGAGTGGGCGACGATAGGGAGCCTCTTCAGAGTGTGTGTCTCCTGTGCCGGCCCTGGGGCCCCTCTTTGCAGCCTTCAAATATGCATAAACTAATTTTGGCTTATGCAACATACTTCCCTTGGCACGGTCCACGGTACACGGCCCACGGCATCCATCGATGCTGATGGTGGAGCTCCTCCTGCCTCCTGCCTCCTCCTCCACTGCTGGAATATTCATTACCTAGCCAGCCCATATGTGCGCCATTTTTCGGCCAACTCCCCCATTCCCCAATGCCGGGGGTTCCCCATCCTCCGCTGAAACATTTAAATGCTAATAAATTTCGTTTATGAGCGAGCGCCGTGCCGGACAGTTGTGCACTAGGAGAAATTTTTAGTGTGTTAACTATACAAATCGAGAGAAATTTAAGTAAACAAATTTCTACTTGATAATGGAATAGTTAAGATGGTACCACATGGAATTCATCTTGAATAAACTATTTCCCAAAAATTGTATTACTTCTTGTATGGACTCGCTTTGTTCAAGGTTTAGAAATTTTTAAATAATTTTTTTTTTTAATTTAAAACTGCCCTAAAAATAATTTAAAATTATAGTAATGACTGCCAATATTTATTATTATATTTTATTAATTAATGAACCCCAAGATCTCTAAAAATTTCATTAGTTTTGTGCCTTTAAGTTTATAAAACTTATAAAAAACAAGTGAGGAAACTAACTTTCAGAATCCAAAAATTTGTATACCCTTGCAGTTTGCAATTGAATTATAGGATCGAACCGGAAATCGATGATAATTAAGCCTAAAATATTCGTATTCTTTGAATCGATATTTTTATATGCGTATTTTTTCAAAAAATCAAAATTCAAAATACTCATAACTAAGCCAAAACGCTATTGATTTTAAATCGGAAAGCTTTACTATGTTAGTTTTTGTAAGGTTATTAAAACTGCAAACTCAATTTAAAATTTAAGAAAATTAAAAATTTTATCAATTTTTGAAAAAAATGATGATGTAACCCCTTATCTCTTTTTGAAATTTTGAAAAAAAATTTTAAAATTTATTTTTTGACCGGACATGGCTAGATCAACTCGGCTGTTGATGCTGATCAAGAATATATGTGATTTATGGGGTCGCAAATGATTCCTTCGCACAGTTACAAGCTTCTGACTAAAATTATAATACCCTTGCAAGGGTATACAAATATTTTAATTGATTTTTTTACTTAAGCAGAAAATGAATGTATATATAGTTTTTTTGTCAGTGTAAAAACTAAGACAGGTCTCCGATGACGTCCGTGTTTGGTACTCGTGACGTCCGGGCAACGAAAAAAAAGGTGCAAAGTCAGGTGGGGCAGGGTGGATGCAGAGGATCCTGGCCAAGGAATGCTCCTTCGTGATGCCAAGAGAAGAAAACGACGATGACGAAGAAGAAGTGGCCAAGGGAAATGATTTATGGCTGGCAGGACTCGCTAAGGCTGCAAGCCAATTCCAATGGTTTGTTTGGTCATCCGACGCCTGTTCGCCGGATGTGGGAGCCAACACAAATAGCTCCAAGATTTGTCGAATGCGCCGGCTGCCAAATATCCAGCTATATATGGTTGGATGTGAGCGGAGGATGTGCCGTGGAGCGTCATCATAAATCAATTTTAATGTGAAAATTATTGCCGCATACTTTTGGGTCGTCGTTGTCGGGAATTTTTCATAAACAAAACATAACAAGAAATTTGTGTGTAAGCAGGAATGGGGGCGAATTTATTCCTAGCACATGTGACACCTTAAGTCTATGGCTTTCTAGGATCCCCCAACTCTGACTTGATAAGAATCCTGTAGCGTATTTCCTGGGGGCGATAAGGTATCTTTAAATATTGCTATTTTTATTTTCCCAGGCCTGAGCCATTTGCCTTTGTTGAGGCATTTCTTTACGTGCTAATTACTCAAGATTAATTAGCCACCATCAACATTTTTGTGCTTGAACAAAATGTTATATTTAATATTCACCAATCGTGTTCTTTATGGCTCCATTACTTAAGTTTAATTATCAGCCATCAAGGTGCCGTCACTCATCCCAAACGAAATTTATCTTTCACTTCAGGTAATTGAAAATGTTGCACCTGCCAAGGAGACTTAGGAAAACGAGACAAGTTTTTAAATGTAAGTTTAAGACCTTGACAAATTATCTGGTTATTTACGAGGCCGAAAAAATTTCCTCTCGAGATAACAGAGAAACAAACTCGATGCAAAGTTTGCAAGCGGAAAAACCTACAGACGCCTTTGAACATTATTTTTTGTATTTCGCCTTTGGCCTCCATTCGAGGGGGAAATTATTGCTTTTCCTTTACTTATTCGGCCTGCAAAAATAAATATCCAAGTTCAGGATCTTGCGAAACTTTAATGAATGCACCCACATTTCTTCTGCTTTATGCCAAAGAAATGGAGGCCACTCTTAGATGGACCATTTGATTCGTTGAATTTACAACGGTCAAGGTCAATAGTTTTTTTAAAAATATTTAAAGTTGGGATGACAAAAAGCAGGCTCTTTAGTATATTTTGGTTGATGCAAAATTAGTAGAATTTTAGACTTCTTTACAAGGTGCCTAGAAATGTGCTATGATAGTTTTGTAGTATAATTTTACACTCTTGTTATGGTTTTTAAAAGTCTCTTAATAGTTCATAGTTTGCACTTGGGAATTTTAAGCTTCACAACTTAATAATACTAATATTATTAAGAAAAGTTTAAGAATACTTAATTCCGACTGTTTCTGACTTTAAAGAAATACATTTTCTCCCTAAATATTTAATTCACACATTAAACTACCTCACGTTTCGTTGACTTTCCCATTTTCCCTTGCCATTTTCTTGTTTTCTTTTCCATACTAAAGTATTCTCATATGAAGATCTTAAGTAGCCCCATGAGTTTTATTTCAGTTTTGTTTCTTTTCTTCTACATTTTTTTTTTTTAATTTGTTTATTCTCCCTCACTAAGACCTACAATTTCCACGTACGTACGTGGCACCTTAAGTTTTCTCCACGGAAAAACCGAACTTAAATTTAAAATGCCAAAAGTTTATGAGCATCAATTGAAGAACGGCGAAATTGGGCTAAAAGAAAATTGGCTAACAATAATAAATTGGCCAGAATGCGGCAAAGCATGAATCCAGTGCAGCATCAAAATTATATCTCCCATAAAACCAATCGAATGTACGTACGAGCAAGAAATGGAGGAAACTTTTTATTTCAAAAGTAGAGAACGCAACGGATGAGGCATAATCAGCCGGAAACTTTATATATTTGTGCTTTAGTTAGTTGCAAAATGGAGTTATTTATAATTCCCTTACAGCAAAAGCTATTAAATTCGCCCCAAACTAGGCTAGCTTTAAAATAGAAGCGACCTTCATGTTTATTGTTTAACGCAAAGTGAAAGAAATCAATTAAATCCTTAAGTTGGCTCTCAACAAAGGCCCCTTCTGTTGCCATTTCCAAGCTATTTTCCTGAATTAATCTCCTTGGATTGCTCCTGGCCCAGCGTGCCACATCCTTCGCAGTTCGCAGCGAGACAAACAGACAACGACAGGTGGGCGTACGGTGGCCAGGTATCCTGAAAACCAATTTGGTCATTATCTGAACACATAAATCAAAGTCAGTGCAATTAGCGCCAAGGTAGAAGTCCATTTTAAAATTAATTAAACCGAAAACAAATCCACAAAACGAACCGCACGAAGCCCACTCGCACACACAGAGACGGAGACGTAGACGTAGACATGGACGAGGACGTGGACGTGGTCACAGAGACCCGGGACCGGGACCGCAAAACCCAACAATATGGATGAAAATTGAACGCCGTTATCCGGAAACGATGGCCAAACATGGGACAGCGACAAGTGGAGGAGAGCTCCTCCTGGTCAACGCGCTGGTTGAATCGCAAACAAGCACCAGGATGGATTTCCCCCTTGACTCTGATTGCTCACTTTTATCCTGTTGGACTTTTATCCATTGGAAATGTGCAATGCGCGCACATTTAATTACAGACCAACTTCCTCTAATTTTCACTCCGTACTAAACTAGCTATCAACTAAATGAAAGCTGTGTTTATGAATATATATATGTTTATGCGGGTTTATATCTAAGTTAATCTGAGTTGAATTTGAAATGGTAGGACTTTAATGGCACTCATTTTACAGAATTTAAGGGTTTTATAAGGGATTTTATACAGGATTTTATAGAACTAGTAAGCTTTAAACCTTTGATTATGTTAAAGGACTTACTCACTTATTTTAATCCGATTAGATATTATTGTTATTATTTAAAACAATTTAAAGTAGATAAAAGGATACATATCAAGACGACAGAGGTCTAACATCAAGTTTTATAAAGCCTTTGAATCTTATAACACTATGGGAAGTAAATAAATTAATGCTAGAATTAAAATATATTAAATACTTATTTTTAAAGACATTTACTTTAAAGTTCAGTAAATTCCTTGTTCAGAATAGTAACCTTATAAAAAGACAAATAATATCTAGATTATATAGTGCTGGAAGGAGACAGTGCTTTATACAACGTACTCAGATAACAATTTTTTATTAATTTTCTTTGATAATTATAATTAAGTACCATAAAGTACCTAAAAACGTAAAGATTGTAAGCTAAGTTTATAAAAGTCTTAGATTACCATTCAAAGTTAATCAGTCTTTTGGTGCGAAAAAACAGATTGAAGGATATTCAATTATGAATGAGTGCTGGCTTGTCTGAAGCCATTCAAGTCCTTTGGGGGATTTCATTTGTTTTTCGGCTCCTCGCACTCGAGGGAACAAAAAAACTCGACGATTATCTTCCATTTATAATGGGCCGCTTCGGCTGGAATTGAAATCTAGTTTTAATCAATATAAATCACCAGCCGGCTCTCGATGGGCGCGTCAGGAGCATAGATTTCGTGTTCGCTGAATGCGAAGTGATTTATGCACTATTGGCGGGCGGGTGGGTGGTTTGGGTGGCCAGTCGGAGGCCTCATGGCCACCCACCGCCTGCCACTCTCCCGTAATTACTGCCGGTCCGGTTTGGTTCGGTTCGGTCTACACACAAGAAAATAATCCAGTATCTAATACATTTTTATACAAAATTGAAGAGTTTTTAATTGAAGATGGTTTGCTGTTTTGTTTCAGCAAAAAATTGCAATTAATCTCTTTAGTTTGCAAGGAAATCAGATTGATTTTAAGACAGATATTGTATTCAGAAGCATATTTTTCCCCCTCTGTATCTGAGGTTTGTTCAGTGTGGTGCGGTCTGTCAGTTCTTAATTTGATTTGTGTCCTGGGTGCGGCTGCCGGCGATGCAGGTTCACTCAGCTTTTCGGGGACGCCCGCCAGGTGAGAGGGACGAGACGGAAGGTATAGCGGGGACAGAAGCCTGGACGGGATCGGGATTGGGAGCTGGGAGCTGGGAGCTGAGGTGTGGCCTGCTCGGACAATGGCCACTGATTGTGCGGTGCCGGCGCTACATAGTTGATGGCGATTTGTGCGATTTTCGGAAAAGCCTCTGCTGTCGGACAGCAGGCAGACGACTGGCTTCTGGCCATGACTGGATAAATCTGAAGAATTCATTAAATTTTATAAATTGCGAAACAGTGGGATTTAAGCCAGCAATTCCCCCCTTTTGCTGCAATCCAATCGTATTCACCATCTAGGAATGCAAAGAGGAATTCTTTATTATCTCTCAGGGCAATGCACATTTAATTAAATATTTTCTATGGCAATTAAACAGAAGTTCTATTTGGGATTTACCTTTGCTCTCTGTCTAAAACCTTTTAATAAACGTGATTAACTTTTAACAACCTAAAAGTTGTGAAAACTTAAAGTTCCTTTTATGAAATCATCAAATTTATTAAAATTTGAAATCTTTTTTTTTTTAATTATACAAAACTTACTCACAGCAAAGTTCACGGGAAATTCTGTACAAGTTTTTTTTAAGAACACCTACTTATGCTCGTCATATTTATAGGATTTAAACATTTTTCAAAGAACCATAGGAACTTTTGCCAGCCAAAACAGGCCAAAAGTTAATGCCAGAACCTAAGCCGTCTTGACAGACGACAGGCAGATGGAGCAGCGCCATGGAGTCGACTCGTCATCGTCCATGGTCTAATTCCGTGCTGACGTCGTTCGATATTTCATTTTTGAAACTGCGTATAAATTACGTTCACCCCTCAATTAGCATTCGCCAAAAACCGGAAACCCGATAATGTCCGGACTCCGGAGGAGAACGGCGGCGGAGGCGGTGGCTTTATCTTTAACCCCGACAAGTGCGACGTCAAAAAGTTAAGGCTAATTAGCATGATGTGGATCAACAAGCGGGTAATAGCATCCAGAATTTAATATTCCCGGGGCGAGGGGAGTGCGAAAGCCTGTAGTCTGGAGCATGAAGTGTCTGCTCGCGGGGAACGCTTGTCGTTCGTTTTTTACTGGTCTCGTGTTTTCAGCAGATTGAAGGCTAAAGTTGCCTCCATCGCCCCGAGGAGCTGCGACACCCAGTTTGTTGCCAATTGGGGTCAGTCGGGATGCAGAGGGGGCAGCAGGACATCACTTGACATAAAAATAGTAACCAGGATCGCTTAAATATTTGATAGGGGTAATTTTGAAATATTGGAGATTTAAAAAATGGATGTACTTAAACAAGAATAAGTACTTAAACTGTCTTAGGACTTGAGAGAAGACTGAGCATATATTTAACTTTAACTTTAAGCCTCAAAATTTTAAAGACATTTCAAAAACTGTCGAAGAAAATCGCTACAAAAAGTATTAGGTATTTTTCTGCAGTGTCCTGTGTCGTTGTGCCGTTGGGCGCTTCTTGTTTATCAAATTTATTTAGCAAATGGACTTCAAGGCACTTTTCTTCCCTTTGTTCTGTGAGGTTCGGCTGAGGGGATGATGTTTGCTTTGAAACGGAAACTGGGTTTGAGTGGCGCATCTCCTCGTAGGTCCAGATTGCTAGATTGCCACATTGCCACTCAGACAATAAAGGATAACCGCAAATGTCCTGTGAAGCGAAGCGAAGCCAGGCATGCGTCATTTTCCGCTCGCTTAATGAAAACCTCGCCAACAAGCCATACGGCAGAGGAGATGCTGGGCGAACGATTCCGAAAATTCCAAGAAAATCCGTAGAATGTTAAACTATTTCGCCACAGACACGCACATACACTGGGAATAATTGCAGCTCGCGATATCTTCGAAACAATAAGTCAAACTTGGATTTGGAATCCTTTTCCCCCAATAGTTGTGTGAATATTTGTTTTCTCCAAGTGCATATCGATGGCTTGTGCTCAATGTAGTGGGTGTGTGGGACGTCACCGCCTCGTTTGATCCTGGCAGAGAGCCATTCTCGGATTGTTGTAAATAATTGCCAGCACTTGAGGGGACGTCCTTGCCTCTTGTAGGCCTAAAATGGCCAACAAAGGAGGCATTGTCGTGTGTGTGTGTGAGTGCCAGTGTGTGTCCGTATTAACGGTTTTGGGGTCCTTGTGCTAGCCCTTGCCCTCGTCACGGCCCTCGTTACGTCCGGGAAACGGAAACCAAATCGGGCTGACAAAGCCTTTCGAGCAACAAATGGCATAATGGAAATCGAATGTAAAATGCTGGCGAATGAAACGCTCGTAAGCAGCAATTTGCCTGAATAAATAATATCCGTAAGTGTCATCGAGTCCTCCCTTCTGGTCAACTCGCATATCCCTGCATATTCTATATAGATAAACATATATATATAGGATTGTGTGGGATTCCAAGGAGGGAGCTGCCTTTGTCATCTGTTAATTACAGCCACTGCGGGTACAATTGTCTGTCATTGATTAAGGCAGCGAAACACTTGACTTGACTGCGAAGCCCTAGAAAATAATAAGCGAGAATGTCATTAAAAGTTTCCAAATGTTTTCAAGTACCCAAAAGACGAAACTCAAACATGTTTGTCCTTCTGAGCTGCTGGTGTATGTGTGCATAGTACATAGTACTCACAAAGGACACGAAAATGCTATCCTTATTTCCCCCTTTTCGGAAACATTTGCCATAACTGTGAGTACTTAATCAACGTAACGCCAAGTGTCACTCCAGTCCTCATCACTTTGACTATCCACTCGAGAATAGCTATATATATTATATGTAGCTATGTGTTATGTTATAGTTCCCAGCGCGATAATTTGATAAAGTTTCTACTGCGTCCCATTGGATGCAAATTGTCTGAGGCATTCAATTGATGGCCAGGCCTAATCGAATCAATTAGGATGTCACCGCCCTAGTTGCGGCCCTCGAATAGTGGGAATGGGTTATCCTTTTGATGCCAATCGTTGCCGACATTGCCACCATGGCGTATACGTATTATGCTGCGAATGGGGGAAAACTTTGTGATTTCATAACGTTAAGTTTTAGGCACACTTGGAAAAGTTAACACCTGACAGAAAAGAAGTTTATTAAGTAAATATAAAATAAGCAAACTTTGAAGAAAAACATGTCATTGAAAGCCTGCTTCTCTGTCTAGTAAAAGTTAATAATATAAAACTTTGTCTGACTTCATTGGAAAATGTATTCAAAACTCAAAGAAATCCTTTTAAAAGTTACCTACAAATATTTATTTGTGTAACTCTTACTCACAATTTTCCCTAGTGTATTTACACACACTTTCGTAGGTAGGGCCCAGGTGAATGGGGGTCATACATATATGTATGTCAAAGCGAGGTGGCTGGAATTTGCCATTAATTAGTCTGCAGGTGTCGTTGGCCAAAAGACGAAGCAACAGCAGCTGCGACAGTGACAGCACCAGAAGGTGGCTAAAAAGATGGCCCAGGATTTGAGTTGACCGACGCACCACCTGGCATGGTGGGGTAATGTGGGGCAGCCCCATTGGGTTCTCTTCGGCTGGGCGAAAGCGTGGCCTGCTCATAAAAATTGGCAAACAAAGGAAACTTTTTCGCCGAAGGACGAGCCAGCACGACAGTGCGTGAGCCAATGTGTTGCCCTGGGAGGCGTTCGTCCTGGCAGAGGTTTGGGGCAATGTTCGGGGCACGATTTACGTAAATTTTTATTACAATAATAACGCCGGGGCGGGCGCGAATACAAACCGACGCGCGAAATATACTTAATGAAAGAAACCACAGCGATCGATTTGTGTATTGGCCGGGCCAAAAAAAAAAAAAAAGAAAGAAACCACGACGCGGGGGGAATGCACGACGACGACGACGACGACGAGCCCTAATGATGACACATCCTGCGCGGTGGCGGAAAATGGGGTGGGAAATGTTGCCCCAAGCCCAGTGCGAACCAGTTGTCGAGTATTTCCCAAATGACGTAAGAAGTTGCAAAAGGACTGCGCGCCAAACTGGCACGGATCAATAATCGATGTGTAAAAAGTCACTGACTGTGTATAAAGCAAGAGGAACTCATTAAAAGTGACTTAACTTGTAGATTCCGTTTGCCCTTGGCAATGTTCTATTTTAATGCCAATGTTTGGGTGTAAACATTTCAAATTAATTATTCGAAATTTCTAAAATTAGTATTGGAATGTATACTAAAAGTGTTTTAAAAAAGAACTTACTCTTACTTATTATTAGAAATCAGTAAGGAATACATGTATATATTTACTTGTTTATAAAGTTTTCTATTTACTAAAGATTAGGGTTTATAGGATAAGTAATATATTGTCTCATTGGTGTATTTTACTAGGCCGATATATTGGAAGCTATTACCCAAATAACCTTTAAGGTCTGCAAATAGTGTAGTAATTAAAATATGTCATACAAAAGTTTGGTTTTTGATAATTACAGTTCGAAACCAGTTTTTGAAACTCCAATAAGGAGCCGAACGGATTGGAAATAGAATATTGAAACTGTATTATCCTACAAGTCTCTGGTGTTTATTATCCGATTGTACTCAAAATGTTCAGTGTATATTCTCTACTATTATAGCTCTTAATACTCAATAACTATGCAAACTATACCTGTTTTTTTATGTAAAATATAGCATACAGCTATTCCAAATTTATTTTATTTGTACACTTCTTTTTTTAATTTATACTTTTATAACTTCTTAGCAAAATAACATAAACAAAATCAGTGCAACATATTTTTTCAATTAGTGAGAGTCTATTCTCTCTTAAATCAAAATCCACGAATATATTTATTAAAAACCTCCCCATAAATACCACAATATTTCTGCATTTATTTAGCATTTGCATTCAAAATATAGAATCCTGTGGTGTGGTCATGCATAGCTCTCTTATTTGCCTGGATTCTGAATTAATTTGTAGACCACAATGTTTTGGTTCAATAAATACGGAAAGTGCAGTGCCAGGAGAGTGTGTGTGTTTGGCTTTGATCAAGAAAGCATTTAACTCTTTATTTGGCCTGCCAACAACTTAAGTTGAATAACAATTAATTCCGAGAACTGCATTCCCAGCGGGGTCAACCCCCCTCCTTTTTGATTTCCCAAGAACGATTGGCTGTAGGTTTTTCGTGGAAAAGTGCCAAGCCCCAGGCAAAGCCTTCTCTGGCTGTTTCGCAGGTGCAAATTACACACGAAATTTATGCTGAAATCATTTGATTTGTGGGCCAGTTTGGCGAAACTTTCACTTCTCGCACACATAATTCATTAAGCCCGCTGGAGTTACGCTGTCCTCGCTCCGAACAGGGCCCATTTCGGCTGTCAAACCCGGCCAAAACTAAATGTGGCCTAAGCCAGGCCGAGTTTGCGAGCTGTCACATATATGTGTGTACGTGTCAAATGTGAATCCAGCTCGCTCAGGCCACGGACAGCCGCAGTTGGCGACATCCTCCGTGCTCATCCTGTTGTGTCCTGAATCATTGCGATGTGACACTATTGAATATAGACTGTTTTGGGTTCTTTTTCCTTTTCAATAATAAATCTAGATTTATTTCAGTGATTGGTATACATTGATTGGTTTCGTTCTAGGGGGTTTTACTTTAATTTTCAAAACAGTGTTTGTGTGGGAGAGAATAAAGCTAATTTTATAGGATTTTTATATCCTTAAAATTTAAGTCAGGAGCTTGAAACGCTGTGAAGGAGTCGTTTGCGACCCTATAAATCATATATATTCTTGATCAGCATCAACAGCCGATTCGATCTAGCCATGTCCGGTCGAAAAATAAATTTTAAAATTTTTTTCAAAATTTCAAAAAAAGATAAGGGGTTACATCATCATTTTTTTCAAAAATTTATAAAATTTTTAATTTCCTCAAATTTTAAATTGAGTGTGCAGGTTTATTAATCGAATAAAAACTAGCACAGAAAAGCTTTCAGAATTGAAATTAATGCATTTTTGGCTTAGATATGAGTTTATTGGTCGTCGACTTCAGAACAAATTTTCATACAAAAATATCGATAAATATCGACTAAAGAAATAGTATTATATTTTAGTCAAAAGTTTGTAATTGTGTGAAGTAGTCATTTCCGACCCTATAAATCATATATATTCTTGATCAGCATCAACAGCCGAGTCGATCTAGCCATGTCCGGTCGAAAAATAAATTTTAAAATTTTTGTTCAAAATTTCAAAAAAAGATAAGGGGTTACATCATCCTTTTTTTTTCAAAAATTGATAAAATTTTAAATTTTCTTAAATTGTAATTTGAGTATGCAGATTTATTAAGCTAACAAAAACTAGCAAAGAAAAGCTTTCCGAACTAAAATTAATGCATTTTTGGCTTAGTTATGAGGTTTTTAAATTTTGATTTATCGAGCAAATTCTCATATAAAAATATCGATTCAATGAATGCAAATATTTTAAGCTTAGTTATGATTGATTTAATATCATATAGTTCACTTGCAAACTGAAATGGTATATAAACTTCAGCTTCTCTAAGTCTATTTACTTTCTTGTTTAAATCAAAATCAGTGAAAAAACAGTTTTTTCCCCTCTTACCAATACTTTTTTTTTACCGAAACTTTCAATCTAAAACTCGGTCAACACTGCAGTCGAGAGGAGGGTTCGCTTTGGTTGGTTTCGTTTCGGTACAAAATTAATTTGACATTTCAGGCCCGGATTCGTTTGACTGGCCATCGACAGCGTCCTGGAAGGCAGCAACATATTAAAGTGCCCCGAACACGAACCCACCAGAAAGTCGACTCAAAAGTCTGCCATTCCGTCTTGCTCCTCCGACCAGGTCTATGGCTCCTTCGATGTCATTGCCATTTAGGTGGCAAAACTGGAGGCGAAATGGCGTTTATGTGTTTGCATGTCAGCCCGTGTCTTCGTGACAGAGGGGCGTGCAGCGGTATATGGTGGCTTATGGCTTATGGTCGCTGGGGCGGAAGTGGGCGGTGGCCGTGGGAGGCTGGATGGGGGAGTGGCCGGCCGGGCAGGCAGGCATGTTGCATGTTCCCCTGACACGAGGCAGACACACACCGTCAGGCATCGGGAGGCGGGAGGCGGGCGGCGGCAACAAAGTCCGCACACACGTATCCTTCGCAAAATTTGTGTTGATTTGCTTTTGCAACAATGTATTAGGCAAACACAACTGCAACTGTACTCCCTGGGGGCATATAAGAGCACCCCAGTGTGCCCTGCATATGTGCATATGAACTTTCTTCTCGGCAGATATATATATAGGTTAACACCTACACCTACATTTACACCTGTGGTCAAAGCAATAGGAGAACTGGTCGGGAGAAGGCTGAAAGCCCTCGGGGGGAGTAAAATTTAAATGGAAAGCAGAAACTGTTTCAAGAACTTTGAAGAATTTGCATTCTCTTAATTCACAATTCTTTTTGTAGTATAAATAACATATGAAGACTAGTTTTGAAATGGATTCTTAGGTTTAAAACAGGCAATTAACTTTTTATTCTACCCCAATTTTTACCACATTTCAACTAAGCTTCTTAAAATTAATTTAAGACCTTCTAACTTGCAATAAAGATATGCAATTATCAAGTTATATTAAATAAATCATTTTGAAAAGGTTTATTTCAACTTAAATTGATTTAAGCCCACATATTCAAACCCTAATTTTTCCCTCAACCACGATTGTTAATAGTTGTGAGTTCACAGGACACACGTTCCAATTTGCTATGACTCCTGGCAATTGGTTCCCACTGTCCTCGCAGGTTGGAAATTGGTTTTGGGGTTCCTCACGTCGTTGGAAAATATTTCAAATGCTTAACTAATCCTAAAGGATTTTGCAGTTGTCCTTTGAAACTGGCAAACGGAAAATGCAATAAGCTGTATTTTGTGACCAAAATCAAATGAGCTTGAATACGTGATTTTTGCGCAATCAAATGCGTTGCTGATTGAGAAGGGAATTTACATAATTTGTGTTCTTTGATCAACTTATTTATGCATGCTTTTGCCTGGCTTTAAGTTCAGCCACACATGTATATCTCAGCCTTTTCCTCGATCCTCCCCGAACGTTTGCAATTATCCTTGCGTGCGGTTGTAAAATCTGTTTGTTCGAAACCAATGCAGCGAACACGGAAAGTGTATCCGTCTCACCGTGAATCCATGACTCCCTGCTGAATCCCTGCTGGCGTTGGGCAAAACAATCGAAGTGGCCGTCGGTTGGTTGGTTGTTTGGTTGTTTGGTTGCCTGAATGAGGTCCGTCCTTATCTGGAGCTTCTGCGCTCTCCTCCGCTCTGCCGGTGGCCAGGACTCCGGCTTGTCCTTACGGCTTATCAGACGCCAATCAAAATGGTGCACGCGGTGGAAGCCACCGAGAATGAGGATGTCGGGAACGGCAGATGCCACGTGTCGGGCTATTTAGCATGGAAATTCGCTTTGTGGCGACGGCTATAACCGGGACACAAAGCGGCCACACCGGCACTGGCCTGCACTATGAGAAAATAAGTGTAACTATGCAGAGGATCCATAATTTAGAAGAATTTATTGGGATTTAATCAGCTGACTAGGCCTCGAGGACATCAAATATGGTTTAAATTGAATTTAACATTGTATGTTTGAATCCATAAGCAAGTAAGGATCCCAAAGATTGTTGCCTTCAATTAACCATTTAATGAATTCTGAAACACTTTGTCTAACTAAGACTTAACTTGGAAAGTGTGTTCCCTAAGAAAATACCTTAAACTATCAAACTTATCTTCTCGATACTTGATCCCGATTTATTTCTGTGTACAAATTACATAAAGACTTCAAGGTAACCGGCGAACTCGGAACACAAAACACGCAAACGGAGCATTTAAATCGATTTCGCTGGGAGTGCGGGACCAGGGAGTCCGCCGGAGTAGCTTGTTTATAGCTCCTGCAAATTTATCTGACTGTTTTTGCCGTTATTTATGGATGAAGGACCTCCTACCCTATACCCTGCTCTGGTCAACGGTCTCCGGCTCGGTGTGCCTTCGATAAAGGCCCTTGCAATGGGGTTAAAGCCGCTGGAAAGTAGGTCCATTCAATTTGCAATTTTGAGCACCAGTAAGTGGCCCAGTTTGGGGCTGAATTGTGCCGGAAATATTTCCCATAAGACTTCCTCCCAAATCGAGTGTAATCATAAATGTCGCACCCACTCCTCCTCTCCTCCAGTCTGGCGATTAATTAGAGCGTGTTTTAAAGTCAAACTTGATTGGGATAATTAAAAAAGGGAAGTGGTTTATGTTCAACAATAAGCTAATTAAAGCTACTTGTGTATTCATGGAACTTTATTCTAATGCAAAGCATATTTTGTTCCATTTTTCACTTTATGAAATTGCAGTCTAAAATTTACCAAAAAATATTCCCTTTATTCCATTAGCCAAAGAGCAACCCGCTTTTAGAAGCAAACAATTTATATTTGGGGCTGCAGGTTCCCTGAACATAAATTAGCTGCATTTCTAAATTAGTTTTATTTGGGGGAATTTTAGAGAATGAGATATCGCTTTGATATATTTAAATTGTAATTAAATTTAGCTACAAAAATTACTGGTATTCTTTATAAATACAATTTCTGTTGAAGCTTACGTACTATTAAATTCTAGAAATATATACTTTGCTTAAATAATAACTCAAACAATTTAGGTTGTAAAACAAATTCATTTTGCATCTATCAAGGGTTTAGTTATTTATTTAAACGAATGATAAAATCAACTAAATTAATTAAATAAAATGACTTGAAGTTTGCTCCAACTTTGTGGTCCCACAAAAAAGATAGAATATTGTTCCTTAGCATTCGTCAGAACTAAATTACTTGGGGGAACCACTTTTCTGTTTAGATCAAATTAATTCAATCAGGTTAGAGTCCCCAATCTTTTTGCCACAAACTTTAGTCAAAGATAGGAAAGTTTCACAACTGAAACCTGCATTCCTTGACAATAACTTTACATTAGCTCTTCACTCGCCGACCGGTTCGATGTTCGCTCGGTTGTCACAGACAAGAGGCCTATCCAGGGACCGAACGAAAGATGCTACTGCCAAAATTCGACTCATGTGGGACTCATTCAATTGCCAGGCGATTATCTCCGGCCTCATCAAACACATCTCCACATCAGCCGGGTTAGAAGTCGATGCGGAATGCCTGCAAATGAGCGGCGTTGTGTTTGCGGTCGTCGGCGGATCTACGGATGCGAATACGGGTCCAGGTTTGGGGCCTGTGCCGGACACTGGGATACCAGGACACTGGGACACCAGGACACCCGGACACCAGGACACCCGGAGGGATTGACAAGTGCCAAGGGGTGTATTCAATCTTTGCTCTGTAGACACACACGCACACTCGCTTCCGTGCTCACTCGACTGGATTTATCGACACGGGACAAAGAGTCGCACACATGGTGGAAAATGGGCTTGGGGAAAAGACTGATGATGGGTGGGTGGCCTTTGGGCCAGACCACAAACTATTTCAGGTACCTAATCGCATTCTGCCAAAAACAATTCGCACTTGACGGGCCGCCCAGTGCCCCAGAAAAACGAGAGAAACGACGCTGAAACTGAAACTGAAACTGAAACTGCACCACAACAAAAGCCAAGTGGCTAGCTGGTTGGGAAAACTGGCAGACAAACTGCCGCATTGTCAATGAAATTGTTGGCCGACTTTTCTTTTTTTTCTGCTTCTCCCCATGTTCCTCGGTGTTCTTTGTAGTTTGGCTTTATCGCAAGGTTGCGCAAAATATTTTCTCTTTTTGTTTATAAGCGTTGCATGGGGTATATACTTGTAACAGTATAAATAAATACCACATATGGCTTTATATTATTCCCCGAAATGAGCCTAAAAATCTAAAGTCGTTCCTTATTGAATGAAACTTTAAATTGAAACCTGGAAAACATTTTCTCCTCTCTTGCCATTTGCATGCCGGGTATCCTTGAGTCGTAGCTCAAGCCCGGAGTGATATTTGCAGGATATTTTGTTGCCTCTGTGGCTTTGCCTGGCTCCCGTCTGTCATCGGGC
Organism: Drosophila bunnanda; assembly: GCA_035046265.1. NCBI lineage: Eukaryota > Metazoa > Arthropoda > Insecta > Diptera > Drosophilidae > Drosophila > Drosophila bunnanda. The sequence continues at coordinate 17,314,381 of JAWNOB010000075.1, forward strand.
ATTGGGTCTTGTGCCAATTCCCGCCCCCGCCGCCATTGTTCGGGGCCACATCGGGAACTATAAATCAACAAATTTGACAGCAGAATGTGCAAAAGTGGTAAACAAAAAGCGGCTTCGGCTTCGGCATCGGAAGCAGTTGCAAGCCAAGGACAAAAGGCGAGCCATGGATGTGGATTGCAGTGGGGAGTCTACTGGAGGCACTCACTAGTTCTCCATTCTCTTGCCTCCTGTCAGTGTCCTGGCTGTCTCTCGTCTCCCGTCGCCTGTCGCCTGTCTCCTGTCTGCTGTCTGCTGTCTCTTGGCTGCTGATGCTGATGCTGTCGTCCTGCTGCTGCCGATGGCCATTATTGGTGGTAATCAAGCGTGATTAATTGAATTGAAATTGAATTTTTGTTTTGCATAACATACTGGGCGGGACACATGGCATGGAAAGGTTGATTGTTGTTTCGTGGAAAACTTGCTGATGATTCAGACTCCACTATGAGATTTGCTCTTACACTACATACATCCCTTTGCTGGTCTGATTTTCCGAAAATTTATGCATGCCCACAGAGGGGGCATAGTCTTTAGGCGAATTATAACCGAGGGAATATTATTAACACCCTCAAGTCTTTGACTAATTGGCAGCCAATTAAGAAGACTTTGAGCTGTGCGACCGCACAATGAATAATTTTTGGAATAAGAAGGTTGCATTGGGTTTATAATCATAAATTAATGTGGAATTATTTAAGTGTTTGTTATGAAAAGGTTAAGAAATACTTTGGGGATCTCTGACAATAGTTCTTCAAGGAATATTTCATTATAAAATTGTTAAGCTGCTTTAAAGTTGTGTTTTGTTAATTCTTGTAAATCTATGTTTTACTAGAAAATATCCTTCTAACTTTAAGTGGCTTAAGGTAAGCCTAGAGTTGACTTAACGCTGATATTAACAAATAGAGAACAAGCTAAAGTCAAAGGACCTCTAAATATATATATAACAAGTCTTTAGCTGGTGAAAATGATATTTTCTTGGTAACTGTAGATATTTACTGTAGTATTTTCAGCAGTGAAGAAAGCAACCATTCCTTGGACAATATATTCTCTTGTTTACCACATTAAATTCGTTGCTTTCTTTTTGTTTCTGGTTTGTGGCTGTTGGCTGCCAAATTTAAAAGCTTTATTATCCTCACAAGCCTCCTTCCTGGGCTCCTTGAATCAAAAAAAAAGAAGAAAAACGGCAGCTGTCTCGAATTGCCGCTGCTCCTCGTACTCATACTCCTACTCGTCCTTGTACTCGAAGTCGTCCTGGTGCCTTCCTCGCGAAATGAGTAATCTGAAGCACGGAACACTCACCGGCGAGCGAGTAGACCGTAATTGTGTTGTGGTTATCCTTCGTGTTTACTCAGTTGTTGACTTAACTTTGACATGATACGAAGATTGGGAATTGAAATGGGGATAACTTTTCATTAAGTAGATTTGGGCTTTGCTGGCCTGACCTGTTTATAGAGGGAGTTTCCATTGACTTTCCCCACCGAAGTTGCGGTTTAAGGTTTCACTTTAATTCCTACATTTTAAAGTCTTTTGTACTTATCCACATTATTCATAAAGTCCCAGAAGACCTTGGATTTGGCCGCTCATCTCTGAAAACAAATTTGTATCCATTTGCATTGCGTATTTATTCTTAAGTGTTATGTAATTTATGTAACAACAAAGGACCCGACATTTTTATGGCCTTCTCTTTTTGAAAACGTTATAAATGTTATTTTATTTGGCTTGTCATTGAAAGCGTATTTTAAATTTAATATCTATCTACTGGCTTTAGAACTTGAAAGTCGTAAATAAACATGAAATGCCTTCGGTTAGCCGATGTTTGTATACCCTTTCAGTTTGTAATTGACTCTATCAAACAGGAAAGCGATCTTAACTAAGCCCAAAGAAAAGATTAGTTCCAATTTGAAGAGCTTTTCTGCATTTTCTTAAAATTTAGTAAAGTTGTGTACTGAACTTTAAGTTTTAAAAATAAGAAGTGTAAAGTTTTCTATTTTTGAAGTAAATTTGTTTTTAAGGACATTGTTAGATCGATGCTGATGCTAATCAATAAATTATATATCAAGTTTTCAGTAAGCCAATTTGAGTAACTCTGCCTTTTATGTGGTAACAATTCAAGGACTTGGCTTGACTTTTCCTTTTTCTTTTCACCTTTTGGATAATATGACAAATAGTGTCAAACCTTTTAAGCCATACATATAAAGAATTTACGACTCATCACTAACCCCTCCTGTGTGACTTGTGTCTCTTTCCAGGTAACGACTCAAATCCAGATGATATATTGCATCGATGCCTCTCGTGCAGGCGCATTAAGTTCGCTTATTGCCGGCAATAAACTCATTTACGTACTCGACCCGACCTCGTCCTTGCTACTCCTCCTCCTCCTTCTCCGCCTCCTCTTCCTCCCCCTGTTAAACAAGGTGCTCCTGGTGCTCCCGGTCCTCTTGCCAGGACCCATCTCGGTTACGGGACCGAGTAGGAGTACGGGGCCCTCGTCAGATACAGATACAGATACAGGTACAGATACAGATACAGGTACAGATACGGATACTGTGCCCAAGTACTTAGCGCGAGTGTTTAGGTGTGCGGCCGGTGTGTGAGCCGAGCAAACAAAGCAACAACAAAGAAACAAACAAACAAATAAGCAAACAAAACAAACCAACAACCGAGTGGAAGGCAAACAAATTGCAAAAATAAATGTGCGTCGGGGGGAAGCAGCAAAAGCAGCAGCAGCAACAAAGACTCAACAAAAGGAAAAGGACTCGAAAAAAGAAGAAACAAAAAGCGGCATCGGCATCGGCATCGAAAACGGAATCGAAGAGGTCCCATTAATGAACCAAACCAAGGTGAGTAAGTGCCATGATGACAATCATCGAGGAGTGGATGCACATAGAGAAAAGTGTCACTATTAATATGGCAACTAAAGTTATTAAATTCGTAGAGAAACTATAGTTAAATCCCTATAAAAATGTATTAATATATATATAACCTATTAGTCAGGTTCAAATGTAGTTGCAAATCCTTTAACTTCCCAAAATCATAGCCTACTTTTGAGCTCTGTATTCGATTGCTAAACCCCATGATAGCGGCATGATGGATGGGCATTGTTTCAGGTTCCCAGGGGCTATGAGGAACTCTGAGTTTTGTTTTTGTTTCGGTTTTGCACTCTGCACTCTGACCCGATTTGTTGAGACAAAACCGCCCCCACAAAAGTTGCCAACCTCTTTGCATAAATCACTGGCACAGCCCCCCGTTCTTTGATAACTTTAAAAATCAATTTGGGTCCAATGTGTCGCCGGCATCAAAGATTAAACTTTGGCTCAGTCTCTGACTCTGGCTCTGACACGGGACTCGGCTCAATTTGCGAGACCTCGGTTTCGGCCCGGCTTGCTTTGGTTTGGTTTATCGATCAAACTCCCGCTGCAAGTTGGCCAGGTGGCCACCAGGTGGGTGCTCTGCAAACGGATGCGGTCCCTGCCGACATCCCCAGCCGAACTTGGAAACTTTGGCTGCGCCTTTTGATTGCTCAGCGAAATGTTACATTACCACACACAGCCACATAAAAGCCCCGGCATCGTAATAATGTGCACAGCCCGTGGGGCATAATTCTACTCCTCTCCGGCCAAGTAATTCGATGGTTGTCTATATACAGTCAGGCCTTCCTAACCCCAACCTAACGCTGGAATTCATTTTCTAATAGGGGTTTCCTGAAGAGGTTTCAGTTACTGGTTTGTATCTTTTTCTTAAGATTTATACCAGCTTCTGAAGAACTTGTAACCAATTTTAAGGATGAAAATCGCTTTCTCTGAGGTTAAACTGTGCCTGACACCTCCGACACTTCATCTTTGCTTCGACTGTCTGACTGGTCAGCGGTTCGAGCAAATCCCTTCAGCATAAATCGCTCTCGGACTCGAAATAGAAGCCTCCGGGGCTCCAGGCTGGGATAGTGCTTATTTTAGCGGAGTTCCTCATACCAATTTGTATGTGCTTCACGTCGGCCAAGTGCGTCAGCGTGCCAGGATGGACTGGATGGGTGGGGTTATGTGGGGTCATCGGGGCTCTCGGGGTTCCGGCTGAGATCGAGGTTGGGGGACTGCAAATGGCACGGGCCTAGTTCTTATGCTGATGACATCATAACAATAAAAATTAAATTGTTGCTGCTCTGACAGGCAGCGGAAATGACGGCGCTTCGGCGGCTAGTTGCTTTTTTTTTGCCTCTGCTGTTGTTTTTTTCTAGCCGTGTTGGCCGGATTTTGTTGCTGCCGAGAAATTGAAAAGCGCCTTGAACTCGCTTGCCACTCGCGACGACGACGACGACCCACATCCCGGCTGAATATAAAATTTTATCGCAAGACACACATTTAATTTAATTTAAGGAAAGGCGAAACAACATGCTCGCTTATCTTTAAACGCTCCACAATTTGCCCTGCCGTGATACAACGTATTTTTGAGCCCACTCCGGGGGAATCCTTGGCCAGGCCCACACGGAATATTTAAATTGGTTAACGACAAGGCGGCAATTATGCAGGCGTAGGGAGAGGGACCTGCCTACCTACCTGCTCGACCTGATTATCACATACCTTTTCTATTAACAATTCCTGGAAGTAATCACCATGGAGGTGTCAAAATTTAAGTGGAGCCCTAAATTATATTAAATAAAACAAGCTTGGTGAAGTGCAGCCGAAGAATTATAGGATCGAATAGGGAATCGATCATAACTAAGCCTTAAATAATAGGCTTTCTTTTTATTAAAATTTTTATATGACAACTTTTTCCACATATCAAAGTTTAAAAACTCATAACTAAGCCAAAAATGCATTAATTTCAATTCGGAATCCTTTTCTTTGCTAGTTTTTGTCAGCTTAATAAATCTGAAATTTTTATCAATTTTTGAAAAAAATTATGATGTAACCCCTTATCTTTTTTTTTTGAAATTTTGAAAAAAATTCAAAAATTTATTTTTTAACCGGATATGATTAGATTGACTCCGCTGTTGATGCTGATCAAGAATATATATTATATATAGGGTCGGAAATGACTCCTTCACACAATTACAAGCTTCTGACTAAAATTATAATACCAATTTTTTAGTCGATATTTATCGATATTTTATATGAAAATTTGTTCTATAAATCAAAGCCTAAAAAACTCATAACTAAGCCAAAAATGCATTAATTTCAATTCGGAATCCTTTTCTGTGCTAGTTTTTATTTGGTTAATAACTTTGCATACTCAATTTAAAATTTAAAAAAATTAAAAAATTTACCAATTTTTGAAAAAAATGATGATGTAACCCCTTATCTTTTTTTGAAATTTTGAAAAAAAATTTTAAATTTTATTTTTTGACCGGACATGGCTAGATCGACTCGGATGTTGATGCTGATGAAGAATATATATGGTTTATAGGGTCGGAAATGACTTCTTCACAAAATAAAAAGCTTTTGACTCGAATTATAATACCCTACAAGGGTATAAAAAGGGAATGTTATTAAAGCTCTTTTTCTTTTAAGGATTAAAGAAAGTCTTAGATATTAAATTGTGATAAGCCATAATCAATAGGAAAGTTAGCTAGTTCTATAATAAATACAATTTAAACCTAGTTTGTGTAAAGAATCGTTTATAATGTATATATTTAGACACAGAAATCCTCTAATTATCACTGATATGTTGATTCTAGTTATTCCCTCTATATTATTCCCCCAAAAATGCATATAAACTCTTTAAAACTCTTGAAAATTTAAAGAAAAGATCAAGGTGTCAGGCATAGGCACAGATTAAACGATTTCCCACTGGGAATTTCTGCTAAAGAAACAGATTGGAATCACATCGTGTCACTGTTTTTGTTCGACCTTTTGTTGTGCGTCTGCCTTGGCTTTGCCTTAATGTGATTAGAGAGGAGGAGGTGGCATTTGCCAGTTCCCGGGGGAACATGTCTGTCGATTAGGCAACGTGTTAAGAACACTTAATTGAAAATAACTTGGCCTCCTCGTGCCGCTCCTAGCTCCTACTCAAAAAGGGGTGACGGGGTGACCCCTGGAATCAAGGGAGGGAGCACCACCCCTAGTTGCTCCTTCCAACCCCTGCCTGATCCCCATAGCCGGAACCCCTTCCTTGGCTGTCAGCACCCCCACAATGTGTGTGTGCGTGTGGTGCGTGGCATGAAGGATGGTTGGCTTTATTAAAGGACCTGCCGACCAACCAACCAACCAACCGGCTGAACTCTCTGGGCCAGCTTAATTATACATTATTTTGGCCTAAACACAAGCAGCAAACACACCGGTTCCCGCCGCAGGCTGCTTGCTGGGATGTGTGCTCCTTGGCTTGGCTGGGTCCGGGGATGGGGATGGGGAGGGAAGGATTGTTGGATTGTGCGGGATTGGGGGCACGTTGCGTGCTCGAGGGGCGTCCAGGCGTGTGCAATGATTTATTTGCAACAGCCAGGGGCAGGCTGGCTGTCAACTGTCGAGCTGTGAGCCGTGAGTGCCACACTCTCTCCTGCCCCATCCACATACGCACTTTGTATGTTTATTTACTGTTATATTTATGTGCAAATAATATTAATAACAATAAAGTTTTCTGGCCCGTTTTATGGGCAAGTTTGTTCTGGGTCCTTAGGTGACTCCTTGGCCTCTTCGCCTCGGAGAAAGAAAGAAAGAAAGCATTGAAAATCAGGCAGAGGATTGTTTATGGTCCTGCCGAAAGTAAGTCCACATTGGCCCCCTAGAAGAACATCTTAAAGTTATGTGGCGAATATAAATGTACGATTATGGCCATACGGCCAGAGAGTATGGAACGTGACCAGGCAGCAGTGGAATCAATAAAAAAAACGTCTAAAAAATAGGTTCAAAGAATGGTACTTGAAATGAATAAACAAAACCCTTCGCAATATGTAAATATTTAATATTATTAATATTGCCAAGCTTCTTCTTTGTAATTGTAATTGCATTTTTTCCCCCAATCGTTGCTTGACCTTTGACTGGCCATTCTGGCTGATTAATTCAGTTGTGGCCAATCGTCAATCGTCAATCGCCTCGACAGCCAAATATATGCACATTGATTAAACTTTTCGGATTTCGCATCCGGATTGGCAATCGCTTGCCGGCATCCTGGGACCAGGACACCCATGAAATTATGTGAAAAACCCGTCGGGGCCAAGCCAAGCCCGGCTCTCATTTGAAATGCTAACACGTTTTCCCAATTTCCATAACAACCGAAAAACTTTAAAGGTTGCTCCCGATGCTGCACAACATATATATACAAATCGAAGGGCGAAAAATAGCAATAACGGCTGAAGATTATGACTGAATGGATTATCCTAAATTGATTTGCTCGGAAAGTGGTTGTATTTGCATTTTGTCAGGACTTATTTCGTTGCCCCTTTTTCGTTGAACTTGTTTTTGGGGGAAAGCAGAGAGAACTCTGACAAAAAATTGCGTGATGAAAAAATACTGCGTTTACTTTAAAGATTAGCTAGCTAATTCAAGCGACAAATTATCGGTTTTGGCATATTAATTTTAAAACAAACGAAGCTATCAGCATTTGTTGCACAAATATGCGGTTTCAATGACAGTTTAAATTCGCAAATTTTATAGATTGAGATTATCGTGCACCCACTCCCCGATTAATGTCAGCTTTTAATTGAATTATGCAATTATTATTCATTTCCCGATTCGTTTTCTCTGTACTTTCAGCAAAACCAACGAACTTCACAACTATATATATAAATATATAGAATATAAGCAATATGGGCAAAACCTAACTATAATGAATTCGCTTTAAATCGCACCTAGTGTTAGTCGAAACGGAATACATCTTAAAACGTGTTTCCTATTGGGGGAAAATTGACGCTTCATAAGTTAACGATTTAGTGAATAATTATGGACCACTTAAATTAGAGAGAAAACCCGAGAAAACCAGAGAAAACTCCAGAGAAAATTCGCAGAGAAGGAGAAAGCTCGCACAACTTGCTCTGGAGAATCAGCGGAAGGAAGGAATCTCTGGCACCACGGCGAAGGGCGGCCGTAATGGGTGGTGGCTTTGCGGCGCCACCGATTACATTAGCCAGCAACCAGCGCCCGGCCTTGAACAACCTGGCCAAGATCCCGCCCTCTTCCACCACGACGGCTATGCACGAGAAACTCCTGGACAAGGAGGACAAGACTGAGAGGACCAATCTGCTGGGCCGGGCCAAGGAGAAGCCGCCCAAGGATAAGGCGCCGCCGAAGCAGTCCAAGTTTGCGGAGCGCCTGCGTCGCTCCTTTCGACGCGGCGACCACCGATCCCTCGAGTGCAAGCGCCAGGAGCCCACGCCGGAGGAGCTAAGGGCCAAGAGTCGGGCCACACCGCCACCGCTGCCCAGTTCCCTGCCCGCGGACAATAACAACCGACTGCCCTTTGCCTTCAGCCACCTTAATCTCCCAGGACTCGGCCTGGGCGTCGGCCTTGGGGGCTTGGGTGGCCACATCAATCCCGCCCTGCTCCTGGACAGCCCCGACGAGTGCACCCCGCCGGAGTACGCCTACCAGCACCTGAGCAGCGTAGCCACCACCAACTCGAGCACTTCCCTGGAGAGCAGCTGCGAGCTGGGCGAGCTGAGCGGCGGCTCCCAGACTAGTGTCTACTATTGGGCCTCCATGGGTGGCGAGGTGAGCACGGCAGCGGGGGGCGCAGCAGGAGGCGGAACCGGAACCGGCACAGGCGGAGTGCCCATTGACACCCAAGAGCGTGATAGACGGCGCCTCGAGACGCAAACCAGCAATCGGAGCGACCAGCAGCCCATCAACAGCAGCAACAGCACCAATGTCACGGCAACCACTACTTCCTCCTCGACGGCGGCTGGGAACAACAGCAGCCGGAGCTGCAGCCTGACCAGCGAGAGCAGCTCCATCCGGCTGACCCGCCTGCAGAACTTCCTTTTCAAGAGCAGCAACGAGAGCTCGCGCAGCTGCCAGGGCCACTCGAACGAGGGCTTCACCGTCTCCTCGCACAACTCCTCCTCCGGGGAGTGGGAGCAGCTGGGCGCCTACCTGTCCAGCAGCAGTGGCGTGGGCGGGGGCCATGACTTCCACGGCGGCTCCTTTCCCGAGGAGAGCACGCCCGACGAGACGGACAACACGCTGCCGGTGGAGACCGGCAGCACCGGAGGCGGTGGTGGTGGCGGTGGCTACTATCAGTACACTCTGACCTCGCCCAACAATCCCTTCCTGCCGGAGATCACGGCTCGCACGTATCACAGCACCTATGACGAGGACGAGACTGAGGGCGGCGCTGGCGGAGAGTCCTTGGCCGAGGACCTGCAGCTGGACGGGAATGTGACCTCGGTGAAGTACACCAGTGGAGGAGCCTCGGGTGCCAGGTCCGCTCAGCTGCCGACGCCTTCGTACAGTCGCGCTGGGTCCCAGGAATCGACGCACAGCGAAGGAGGAGGACCTGCCGGTCCCACTCCTAGTCCGGCTTCCAGCTCCTCCTCGACACCGGGTCGGCATCGGAGGAAGCTCTTCAGCCTGAACTCGCCCACGCGGCTGCTGCATCATCAGCAGCAGGCACCGCAGAGTGGCACCACCTCGGCGTCGCCGCCGTCCGGCGGGAGCAGCAACGAGGGCGGCGGCGGCGGCAGCAGCAGCTCCAAGTTCAACTCGGCCAGTCTGGTGCGGAGCCTGAACCCGTTCCTGCCCAGTGTGGCCTCTCCAAAGAAGGCGCCGCTCAAGCAGGCGGCGGTGACGTCGCCGGGCTCGGTGACCCCTGACCTCAGCACGAAGCGCGAGGAGTTCCTGCGCGCCACCATGAAGATCTGCCTGGTGGTGTCGCCACCGAACAGCAAGCTGCAGGTGAGTCCTGCGGCAAGTCCGGGAAATCCGGCAACGCGCCGCGGCCTGGCGTGGGAGGTGGTCAACAAATTATGCGCGGCCTTAATCAAATGTTTACTTAGCGAAATGAGAATAAACATATTTCCACTCTTATGTGCGCTCGTATTTTCGTTTTATTTCCTTCTGTTGCTGGCTCGCCCCGCGCGAGCTCTTGTTTGTGTTTTAAGTTCGGATATTAAATTACGGAATTACCCGGGAACACAAGAGCGCTAAGAAAATTATTTACATCCATGACGTAAGCCGACTGCATCCCCCCAAAGATGCTTTAACGTTCATGAATAATTTAATGCACTCGCAAAACGCTTATTTTTCAACATAATTCCAAAAGCATTTGGTTTCCCTCCATTTAATGGGAAACCATACATAAATGATATGCAAATACTAGAACACATTATGTTTAAGATCACACTCTTGATGTATGTATCTTAGTATTTTATGTGTTTATAAGTTTTGTGATACTTTACTCACTTTACTCATTCATTAGTTTAGTTTGAGTCATAATAGTGACAATATAATACAATATGTATATACAAATCAAGTAAAATATTTATAGAAAATATTTTTAAAAAGTCTTGCCGTTTGAATTTCATCTCTGAGTGTTATATATAGTATTTTCTTTATGTCTGTTTTGATTTAAATTAATCTATTCCTTTATAAAATCCAATTTGTTTTCTCTAAAGACCCAAACTCAGAGTGTAGTGGCTTATATTCAGTTTTGCCAAAGGCTTTCAAGCTTGAATGGAATTGCAATAAACGACGATGGACGACTCTGACCGCTACGCAATTCATAAATATTATAATAGAGACATTCCGCATAACGTATACGCAGTGTGGTGCCATAGAAACTAATGCGTGCACATACGGGGGGTAGTTGGGGGGAAACGTGGATATGGGGGAATTCAATTGTCGCCGGAACATATTTAGAGGCATTAGCGCAAGTGCAGTCAAGCAATAAATTGCATCAGCGATTTGTTCAGCCCCACGATGGGAGAGAGGGAAGTCCTTCGCCCCGAGGGGAGTAACCACCAACCAAAGCCAAGGGAAAGCGAAGCTGCCATTTCTCGATGTAGTTTTGCTGGTGAAAATCCGTTCCATCATGAGCTCCAAGTCTCTGGCAAATACTTTCACAAGTGCTGCCGTTGGGCATCCAAATAGGCCACTACTCCGCCTTCTCGGCCATAATCATAATTTGTACGTTTATTACAAAATCTAATCCTATTAAGGGCTGTCCTCAAAGGTCTAGAGCAAGCAGGATGAGAGTCCACGTAAACGAAAACAATTATGGGAGAATAACTAAATGAATAACAAGCCTAATAAAAATGACAGGAATTTTTTGTAGGAGAAAAACCATCAGTAACTGTTACAAGAACAAATTCTTAACTCAACCAGATAGAATATTTTTAATACTTAAAGTCTAAGCCGAACTCCTCTCATTCCCCTTTGAGGGATTTCCCATGGCCTGATCCTGAGTGATTTCCCATGTAACGTGTGTTAAGGACCAAAGTTCACTTTGTCAATCGCTGTCCGCTTTAAGTAACCATGTTAACAGGGAAATTCCGTGGCCCAGACACATGTGTTGGGGTCTTTAAGTGATTAGGTAATCGCGTTAGCCGACATTATACGTGACCCACTATAATGGTGTAAATTATGTAATGCACGGCTCCCACACAACAAGCATATACACAAACGAAATTATTATTTCCTCACTCTGCGGATTCTACAGAAGTAAAGTGTTCATTTTACGGCAACCTAAGAGTGTATGAAAACTCAATTTTTTTGTTGTGTCGGAAGCAAAAGGCCAAGCTAAGCCAAAAGTCCACGTCAGAAAAAAACGTAGCATATCAATGGCATTATGGACTATGATATATCCCTTTAAAATTAAATTCCTAAAACTAGATTCTAGATTGAAATGTGAATGAAATGGGAGTCTAGTTTTGTTTATATTCTAGCTTATAGATAACTTATTTTCCCTCCTTCTAAACCGTATTAGAGAGTATTACCTTAGTCCATCATTCACCCTAAACTCAAGCACAATATACCCGGATACTTTGCGATTGCTGGAAACAGTCAACCAGCCAGCCAAGCCGCAGTGGGCGAACAACTCACAATATAACCGGAAACAAAAACATAAACCAGAGTAAAAGGGCAAGGCAGCCGAAGCCGGGTATCCTCACCCTGTGCGGAACCGGACCGACCGCCAGCTGGAAATTGCCAAAACAGAATGTGAAATATTGTCGTCAGCAGGAATAATAGACCAGGGAGCGAGGACGCGTATCCTTGGGCGCACACTCCGGGGGCAGTCCGGGCTTCTGGGAGCCAAAGGGAAATGCTTGCCGGCGAGATTAGCGGCATCAAGGGGACCGAATGGCATCCGTCTCGGGGCTTAAATTCTCGCAACTAGAATGCCATGCATGCCGCGCGCACACAGGATGCGGAGTCGTTCTCCGCGTCGCCTCCCGCGTCCATTTGATGTCTCAGCAATGCAGAGCAATGGCAATCCAACTGAAATAAATCCCAAATATTGTGCCGGCAATGTACTCGGGCAAATTCATTGGCAATTAACCAGCAAAGACAACAAAACGGATTATATTTGGTGGCCTTTCACAGCCTTGACCTTGTATAAATCCAGATTTAGAGCAGTTTTCCCGCAGATATTGTATGACATATACAAGCGTAAATTTAACTAGAGTTTGTCGAGGTTTTAGAAAGTCTAGATCACATTTCAGCGATGAAAAGGCTAAAGAAGCAAGTGCGGTTAATGCGAATTTAAGCACAAGGTTTTGAGAACAATTTAAACCGAGGCATTGAGATGTGTAAATCACGCCGGGTGGGCGGGTCCTTGGCAAAGGACGAACGTTGGGCGCCATTGGGTGAGGCATTGACTTTGAGGCGGTCCCTGACTTTGGTCCATGTCCCGCGCCCGCCGAGCACGGGGCCAGCTGGGGGGCACTTGACTGATGTAATCTCAGTGCATTAGGCGAGGACAGGAAACCTTCGAGGACACGTCTAGGGCTCTTGGCCGCTGGCGCGCAATCTTTTTGTTCTCGATGCATCTTTTGGCCGACGACTACGTTGCCATGTTGCCAAGCTACCAAAGCAGCGCGACGCCACCCAGATGCTGCAAGCAATTTATTTTTTTTTTTGTTCGTTCCTCTCCGGAAAATGCACTGAGCTTTTCATTGTCTCGCTAACGCCCGGCGCCAAAAGCATTCAAAACATTATTCTCCGCATTAAGCGCGAAAAATATTCAGTAATTCGATGTGGTTCCAACAAAGTCGCCCGGATGCAGTGGCTTGATGACTCTGTGGCAGCCAGTCCCCAGCTCCCTAAGGTCGCGTGCCACACAATGGAGTGCCGAAAGCATCTTGGAATACACAAAGGAATATCCGGTCAAAGAACGAAGTGCTTTTTATAGCTCATAAACCAAGGACTCTGCCCACAGCCACTCGGAAAATGATACTTTTCTAAAGCTAACAATAATTAATCTGGACCAAAAAATAGGTCAAGGAAGAGATTTCTTCTTTGCTTTCTTATGTTAAGCTAAAGTATTATTGATATTCTTTAATTATGATTTGTAGCCACTTTAAGTGTTATTAGTATTTATATTACATATAAATATGTGCTTAAAATGCCAGATACTTCAGGTATAGTTTGATAAAGTAATAAAATGCGTTTATTACAAATTCTCCAATACAAAATAAGCTGCACTTAAGCCCCAACCGAATTAATTTAATATCCACTCTCATCCCCGCATCCCCCCATAAATATTATATATTTTTTATTTATGAATATTATTTGTAATGCATCTAGAAACTGCCTGTGTGTGTGCATGCCATAAAAGGCTGCGTTTCATCCGCTTACGTTTTAAATTGAATTTTTTATTTGAATTAAGCACCGGAGAAATGAACGGGTTGGTGAGCCATCGAAAACAATATGGAAAAAGCCCTCGATAACGCGAATAAAATTTAATTATAAATATCTGCGCTTCACGCCTCAATAACTCCCCACCTAGATTCACAGTCCCGATTTCCATTCCAATTTTCCGTTGCAGCTGAAATCGAAGAGTCTCACGCACTTGGATGGCCTCGACTCGGGTGTGGTGGCCTGCCAGCACGGTCCTCCGGGAATCGCCACCACCACCGGCACCACCACCACCACCAGTGCTGCCGTTGGCACTACCCACGCCATCCATGGAGCTAACGTGAATCACGGACTGTTCGCCACAACAGGAGCACCCGGATCACTGGGCCGGCAGGCCAACGTGGTAAGTGACGGGCTCGGGGGCCAAGGGCACATGCTAAACCACTGGCCAACGGCCAATGGCCCAGGACTAGGCCACTTAGTCAGCACATCCATCTTGCCTAGAATGTGTGTACACTGAGGGAAAGAAGGGGCGATCTAAGACGAGCTCTCAGTTATTTTTCTAGAATTTTAAATAGAAATTCTGCTAAATCTAAGCACTATATAGTCTATAAATGATATTTAGATCGCCTTTTCTCCATGTGTAGCATGTGAAGTGTAGTTGTGCCCACTGTAGAGATTCGCTATTCCTGGGTCCCAGGTCCTCGAGAGGAAGTCCTGGCGCAAATTGATAACAAATTACTTTGCTTGCTGTTTTTGTCTGCCTTTGATTTCTGTCTATTTTGATTTTTTAGTGCTGCTCCTGCTGTTGTCCTTTGTGTAGCTGTCATTGATTTACGCACAGTCAGTTGTTTTTCCTTTTGCACCAACTATCTGTAACTGTTAGTCATAGGGAAAACTCCGCCGTGAACGTGCCTTTTCTGCAATTTTAAGTGAGATGGTTTCTCCCCCGCCTTTAAGTGTCATCAATTTGTAGCCTTCAGTGCGCTTTTCTTAGTCAAACGGAGTGTAGCCTTAATGAAGGCTTAGGTGTTTCTTAACTAAGTTAGGTAAAGAAACTGGGTACTGACAGTTTAAATATTTAAAAATCTTTTAAAACTAGAATTAGGGGTTCTTTGTTATGTGCTTAATTTTTCCTCTTATTTTCAAGTGTTTTTCTTTGTACAAAATAAGGCTTCCTTATTAAATTGCTTTAATAAAACTGCAACGATTTTTATAAAAGTAGAAACACATTAAGACAAGCTTTAAGTAGCATGTCCTGGGACATAATTTATAAATCTTTCTTTCTTTTCACCCCTGATTAGTACAGGCTAATTAACAACTTAAATCATTAGCTTATAATACAGCTTTTCCTTGCACTTAGTTTAATTTCAAATGCTTGAAAATTGGATGATCTGCACACAGTAGAGTAGACTCTGTAGTTTGCTATGGAGTGTAGAACGATGTAGTCACTATAAAAATATGCTCACCATATCTGTCTACTCCTCTCTGTTCTCTGTTCTCTGTTCTCTCTCCAACTGTTCTCTATCTCTTCCCTAAACTATCTCTATTTGCTACGAAATATGTGTTTTTTATAATTTGATCGTTGCCCGCTTATTGAACCATAAAACCCCAAAAAAACAAACAACAAAAACCGCGGCGCTTCTCAGGCGGAGAAGAGCGAACCAGCGGGCGTTTGTCCAAACCCTTCATCAACCCCTCAGGCACCAAGTCAGCAGGCACCTAGCCAGCCATCCACTCATCCCCCACCCAGTCAGAGCCATCCCGCACCCACCATTTACACCCAGGCACCGCAGATCGTGCGGCGGACGCCCTCGCTGATGCTATCGCTATCGCCAACGCTCGATGCCTCGACGACGACAACGACTATGGCCAGTTCGGCCTGCTTTGGCACTGGCCACTCCAGTGCCGGATCCTTTCACCAGCACCAGCACCAACACCACCACCAGCAGCAGCACCACCATCACAGCCAGCAGAGCCACCAGGCTGGCACCAGTGGCACCATCTCGGCTACTCATGCAATACCCTCCTCCAAACACTTTCAGTTCGCTGGCGAGGCAGCGGCCAGCTCGTCCGCCACCCTGAGTCCCTACAGCAACACCACGCCCAACGGTGGTGGTGGCCCGACCTCTCCGGCGGGCGGCTCTGCATCCTCCAGTGCGACGGTGAAAAAGAAATCCTCGTTCATGAAGCGCAAGAAGCCACTGCTGACGCGCAGCGAGGTGAGTCCGGTTGCGACACCTGAAGAAGCTGAGGAGGCTGAGGCACCTGAAAGGCCAGCGAGGAGCTCTGAATCTGAATCCGGGATTAAGCAGAGATCTCGAATGGCTGCACAATCGGAGGGTCCTGTCACCGCGCCCCCGTCGCCATTAAGGCTTACTTGAGACAGACGAAAGACGTATTCGGTGGCGGGGAATGGGAATGGGAATATATACCTATATATATTTTTAATTTCTTTATTTGCCTTTGTCGCCTTAATCAGCAAAAGTTGTCTCGTAGAACTTTCCCCCTTTCCGCTTTCCTCTCTCTACTTTCCTTTCCTTGCCTCGGTGGGTTTTTCCGGGCGCCCACCATCTCATCTCCCCCGTCAAGCGGAGGAAAATTCCGCCTGGTTTGCCGCCAACACAAATATACGGAGAATATTTCCTGATGTTTGCTTTTATTCCAGTAGTTTCTGTGGGCTCTTGGGCGGCTGGGATGCCTACTGCCCCCCAGCCGTGCCGCCTGATGCAATCTTCACACTCCCAGGGCCATCAAGGAGTGCTCTCCTCTGGCACTCGCAAGTGATTTTTGCTTGGCGGTCCCTTTGAAGGCTAAATTAAAAGGGTTTTTCTTTTGGGTCCCCAAATTCACAGATTAGGATCTCTGTATCGAGGGGGAAAAGTGTAGGGGTTCTACAATGGGGAAAATATCTCAAATATATACTATATATTCGAGCTAACTCTGTGATTATCCTTAATTCCTTAATTTAGGTATCCAGCTCTGAGTTCTTTTCCGTGTCATTCTGTCTGGACTCGTCCCAACAGCAGCATCCTGATGAAGAGTTTATTCCTGCAACCAAAGGCGTAACACTACTGTGAGTTGCCTTGCCCCAAATATTACGTAAAGCTTGCATATTGAGCGGGGATTAAATTTTAAATAAATACTTTTAGCAACGCACTGAGCCACGCTTTGCGGAGGCGCAACATCAGCTTTTCACAGATCACAATTACGGACAATAATCCCACGCCCAGTTTTTTAGACGCAGGTATGATGAGTCTTTGACCTTGTCGATTTTTTCGGAAGTTCGATGCTATTTCTTTGCTATGCCCTGACCCACACAGGTCCCTCGCCCGTTCCCGTTTCCGTGGATGAGCAGACCGATGTGGAGAGCCTGGCTGGACACCACCTCTGCATCACGGAGCGAGGCAGCAACCGCAAACCCCTGCAGAAGGCAGCTTCCTTTGTAAGTTCCCCTTTAAAGTTCCTAATGGGAAAATAAACATTTTTTACGGTCAGCCATAAAGTTCAGGGCGCAAGTAGAAAGAATCACCTTGAGTTTGACTTTATGCCAAACTGCATGTGTGTTATGACAGGTAAACAGTCTGTGTGAAGTCGTGTTAATTTATGCGCTTCAAAATGTTGTACAGAAAACGTCAATTGCAGTTACTATAATATTATGATATTGCAGTTTTAAAATAAGTAAAATTATTCGTAGGAAAATGTATTAAAGGGAAATCTGTGAAACTGTTAAACTGCCCTGAAAAGTATGCTATGAAATGGTAAATCTAGGAACAAGAGCATTTAATATTTTTGACACATATCCTATTGATTTCAACACAAAGCTGAGGATTCTAAAGACTTCTTATCCTTAGCTGGGGTGGCCTGAAGTGTTACTTAGACACTCTTCCATCTGTCACAGGAAAATGTATTAAAGGGAAATCTGCGAAACTGTTAAACTGCCCTAAAAAGTATGCTATGAAATGGTAACTCTAGGAAAAAGAGCATTTAATATTTGTATTAATATTTTAGACACATATCCTATTGATTTCAAACCCAAAGCTAGAGATTCAAAAGACTCCTCGGAGGAAAATGTATTAAAGGGAAATCTGTGACTGTTAAACTGCCCTAAAAAGTATGCTATAAAATATTACATCTTGGAAAAAGATTGTAATAATTGTATTAATATTCTAAGACACATGTTATTCTATTGATTTTAAACCCAAAGCTAGGGATTCTAAAGACTCCTCATCCCACCTTATTTATATAACCTTTCCCCTTACGTATATAGGGCTCCCGGCAACCTCCACCACGACTGCTGCCCTCCGTTTCCACCGAGGAGACCAGCGAGTCGGGCGTGGCAGCCGGTAAACAGATCAAGCAGCGTTGGTCCTCCATCTTCGGGATCAAAAATCCGCAACAAAGCCAGCTGTGCGAGCTGCTGAACAGCTATAGCCGGAACGGAGTGCCTCAGCGGGCGGACGGCCTGAGCTTCGAGCACCCGGATCTAGTCAACTCATTGGCCTATCTGCAGGACATGCACAAGTCCTGGCGGGACTTTGTGGAGAGCAGCACAATGAGCGAGAGCGAGGTCAAGATACAGACAGCCATCTGGGAGCTGGTCACCACCGAGGTGTACTACATTCATGCCCTGCAAACGGTGACGGATGTGAGTGGAGAGCGAGTCTATAGTGGGGACGCTTCCTAAGCCTTGGACTTGTTTCAGCTATTTCTGGCCTGTCTGGAGGCTGTGCAGGAGGACCGACTGCTCATCGATGTGGACCAAGCGAGACTCTTCTCCAATGTAAGGGCCGTGTGCGAGGCCAACATCAAGTTCTGGACCATGTGGCTATATCCCATGGTGGCCCACAGTGTGATAACCCACGAGCCGCTGCGATGCGCCTTCTTTCAGGAGGGATTCATCGCCTTCGCCTCCATATTTGCGCCATATAAGGTGGGTAGTACACATATAGTTTAGGGAATAAATATATAATCTGTATTTCTTGCAGATCTACTGCGCGGAACAGAGCACTTGCCAGTTCTATTGCAAGGAACTGAACCAGAACAACCCCCTGTTCACCTCCTACCTAGCCTGGTGCGAGTCCCAGAAGATGTGCAACCGCCTGCGACTGGCCGACATCGTGGTCCGGCCCATGCAGCGCCTGACCAAGTACAGCCTCCTGCTGGCGGCCATCAAGAAGCACATGAGCGACGTGGAGGAGATCGAGGCCATCGATGTGATGATCCACAGCGTGGAGAACTTTGTAGGCAGCGTGAATAACCACTTGACGATGCGCCAGGAAAACGAGCGCCTCAAGGGCGTGATGGTGCGGATTGAGTCCTATGATGTGGTGGTAAGTGGTGGCTTTCTGCTCTAGCTTTAGGATGACTCTGAATGATCCTGATCCTGTCAACTATTCCAGGACACTAACAACGAAATGCTGGACAAGCTGATCAAGCAGCATAGCCAGATGTTCGATCTATGCGCCCCCATGCGCGGCTGTCCCGCCTACCACGTGCGCCACCTGTTCATGGAGGGTGATCACAAATTCAAGGACAACCTCGGCAAGTCCGATGTGCACTGTTTCCTGCTAACGGACCTCCTCCTGGTGTGCAAAACGATAGCGAAGCGGGGCCTGGGGGCCCTCAAGGTCATCCGGCAGCCGTACCTGACCGACCAACTGATTGTCCAGCTGGCAGCGAACAATACGCTGAACTGTGTGTACCTCAACGAGTTCCAGGTGGCCACCACGGCGTTCACGCTGCAGTGCACCGAGGCCAAGAACTGGTACGATGCCTTGTGGCGAGCCAAGACGATTTACCAAAGACTGAAGCGTGGAGCCGGCGGCGGCGGCGGCGGTGGTGGTGTCGGCGGCGGCGGAAGTGGTAGCAACACCGTGGGTGGCGACAGCTTCCGTTTCGGTGGCAGTGGCACCAGCGGCGGCACCGCCGACTCCCTGGGCGTGCGCAAGTCGCCAATGAACTCCTCAATTGGCAGCCATGTGTCCAGTGCGAATAATAGCCACAGCGGCAGCGTTGAGTGGAACGACTCGCGGAACATCTCCGTGGACTTTGAAAAGACAAACTCGGTGTCCAGTGACGAGGGCTCCAGCATAATGACGGGTAAGTGAACTGAGCTACCTAATACCTGATACCTGAACTGTTTCTATGAAATATAACCCTGAAACCCTTTCAATACTTCATTGGTTTAACCATTATTCCATATTCACTCTTCCCCATTGGCAGGCAACCATGGAGTTACCCTGAAGGGGAAACAGCAATTAATTAGCGGCCTGCACAAGGCCAAGATGGGTATGATTGGCCCGATGGGCTCCAAGTCGGCCAACACACTCTCCGTGCAGCCGATGAACCATCTGGGCCAGAGTCTTCCCAACCTAAACATGCATCACAGCCACACGTAAGTTGCGTAGAGGGTGCACCACCGCCACCACTGACCAACCATGACAGCTTCTTACTAAAACCAAGCAAGCACACTCCACCACCACAAAAATAAATAAGTAAACCACTCTCATCCCTGATCACTGATCACCGATCACCGATCATCGATCACCAGTTCAGATCCCCTGCCCAGTCACGTCACGTCACATCACGTGTGTGAGGAGCGATTCCAGGGCTCGGATTCACACCGTTTATATGTTGTACCATACTCTACATTTAGTCATCATATTTATAAACACTGTTTTTTTTAGCTAGTACGTACT
The DNA here is from genome assembly GCA_035046265.1 of Drosophila bunnanda. NCBI lineage: Eukaryota > Metazoa > Arthropoda > Insecta > Diptera > Drosophilidae > Drosophila > Drosophila bunnanda. The sequence goes on from JAWNOB010000075.1 coordinate 17,334,836, forward strand.
GTGTAGTCATATTTTATAAATTTTAAAATACCACAAAATAAATATTTTTATTGTGAAATGATCGCTCGACTTGGATCTCGTATATCATTCACCGACTCAATCATCAGCAAACAACACCAACCATAAACCATTTGTTCTAAACGTCTTTTAAAATGTATACTAAAATACTTCTTGCTAAAAGGGAACATAATATAGGGTATTTCGCAAGTGTCCGTCTGTTTTTAAACCTATTTATTCTAAATTTTAAGAAATTTGATGATGTATTTCAGCTTATTAAGAAGATTATTAAACCTAATACAAAGTAAATGAATAAGATAACTAACGCGCACACACTTTAATTACGGGTGCAACAAATTGGCGTTACACATCTTATTTATTTATATGGCTTAAACTCACTCTTTTAAAAATAACTCTAAAAAATAGGTTTACAATTTTATAGCAAGAAGAATAAGAAACCTTTTGGAAGGATATTTTATCCTTCGGAATTCGAAGCTACATTTGATTTTTGTGTTGCGTTGGATTTTGTTTCGTTCTCTGTGATTTTTGCCAAAGCTTTTTCGTTGTTTTGTTGTGAGTCAACACACAATTATTATCCCGTTCAGCCACCTGCAACCTGTCCCCCGCTTGCGTTTCCGCTTCCTCACTCAATCCGTAGACGAATCCGGATCCCAATCCGCCAGCGTGTGCTCTTTACAGTAACCTTTCGTCCTACTTGTAGTAACAATACTCTGCTCGTGCCCGGCACCACCACGAGCCACTCGGGCAACATGTTGTTGTCGCCCAGCCACCGTGGCATTTCCTACCCGCCGCCGAGCCCCACGAGGTGAGTGTGTCGTCTCCAGAGAGACTAGAGAGCCCCCCCTCCCTTCCAGTGCCCCCCTGTGTCTGACTGTGTGTGTATGTAACCCGTGTCTCCTGTGTCTTTGTCTCGCCGTCTCTCTCCACATCGTGGTCGATCCTGAACTCTCCGCCATAACCCACATCTCCCTCCTCCGCCACATCGCTCTATCGCCGCGCCTCGCCACGCCTCTCCATCTACTAAACCGACTAAACATCGTTGCTAATGCGTGTCCTCCGTGTTGTCCCCGTTCCCGTGGTTCCGCAGAGTGCCGCTGCGCCGTGGCATGGCCTTCTCCACCTCGACCAAGAATCCGCCGTTGCGCAAGACCAGGAACGTCACTTCCCAGAACAGTATTAACTGGCATCAGATCCCTGCCACGCCCACGCCGCCCAGCCCCCGATCGCAGCATCAGTCGCCGGGCAACGTCATCTGCATGCAGAAATCCCTGCCGCTCCTGGTGCCCAGCGAGCCAGGGCCAGGTCCTAGTCCACCGCCGCTCCTGCACAAGCAGCTATCCCACCAGGCGCCGCTGCCCACCTCCAACAGCCACCACACCCAGTCGAGCACCGAAACGGACGTCTGATTTGGACGTGAACCTGGATGCGGATGCGGATGTGGATGTGGATGTGGTGTCCCCAGGCGCAGTCCCAGAAGCTTACAATCGCAGAATGTACTTAGCAATAGATCCGTCACAAACTATATACCAATATACCAATTACAAGTAGAGCTGGCCACCGAGCACATTTCCAAGTCACTCAACAGAAAAACAGCTTGCATTTAGAAAATCGCCTTTGATTTCGAGAGGTTTTAAGAGATTATGTTATTGTTAAAAAATTAAGGAAGTATTCCAGGTAATTGAAATGGTGAAAATGTACAGAATTTTCTTTAAATTTGTTTAGATTTTTAAAATGCTACGCCAAGTTTCGGTTTTAAATATTAAATTGTTGGTTTATGATTGAACTTCAAAGAAAAGTGACTTAAAAAAGAAGTTTCCTAAATGGTTAAAACCGTCTTAGTAAATACTTAATACCTTTATTACCTTTTAATATTAAGTATTTCATACATTGCCTTAAATTTATTTATCTAAATTAAAAGTACAAATGAAACAATTGCACAAAATTAAATAAAGATTATTTAATTACAAAGTCTCACAAAAATTATCCTAATTTTAAGCATTTATTAAAAACTTCTTTCATGAGCTGTTAATTGAAAAACTATAAAGAAAGCATAAGTTTTGCACAAGTTTTATAATCAAGTTCTTGAAACTAAAGGCGATTTTCTAAAATCTATGCTAAAAATCTAATTCATTTCGAGTGTAGGACGAACTTTTGTAATGTGAATATCGCACTTTTGGGTCCAAAGCTGATATTGAACTTATCTACATTCCATAAAACTAAAACTAACCAATAATCCCGAGTACCCGATCCCCCGGCAGAGTCGCCACTTAATCTTCCCATAAAACGATATGAAGACAAATAAAATAAAATAGTTTAACCAAACTAAACGTAGAGCTAAATCTTGTTACCATAGAATATACGCATAGTCCGAATGCCATATATATACCGAAACATACTTAGATCGAGATCACAAGCTTTATAAAAGTGTTGCCCACATACTACTATATATTGATATAAGTCGTCGTTACTTTCCATAAGTAGATAAATCCAATGTTACGGTCAAAATAAAAGAGAAGAAAAGCAAATAAATAAATACAATATTTATCTAACTGACTATCCATTGCCTATAGAACACGCAAATCTTCAACAATGTTACCATAATAATTAAACAATCTATGGGTTAGGGGCTTAAAATCCGCAACAATTTAATGTATCAAACTTTATCAGTTGTATGTTTTGAGTAGTCTCACATACTTGGTTAATCAGTTAAACTAATTAATAACTCAATGTTACGTACAACGTTTGTATACCAAAATAGAGTATTAGCCGATTTTCGGTCGACATGTGTATATATATTATAAATTATGTTAGCCCTAGGAACCAATGTTAAGTACGCAGTAGTCTTCTTCCACAAATATTAGTAACGAAACACATATTTTAATGCAACACTGAAATATGGGAGAGTTCTTATAAAGCATACTGTTATGGGTGATACATTTCATGTTTTTTTTTCAACTCACAAGTAGCTTTTATTAGACTCTTATCCTGTCTGTTAGAGTTACTGAGATATAGTTATCTTCTCCCGTGTCTGGAACTTTATACATCCTTTACACAAACACTCCAAATATAGGGGATCTTCGAATTTCGATCCCAAACAATATATCGGGTAGTAAGGTAAGGCTACTGAGAGCTACTGTTCTTCCTTCGAAAGGCATTTCGTGAAATGGGAAGTGGAATCTGTACATATTAGCTAAAGGGAAAGCGTGACATAAGTTCTAAATTACATATAGAGAGAGGCACACAGCGTATGCATGGGGATATATTTATATATATATTGGTATATTGTGAAACATGTACTTCTGGGGATTATTACAACATATACACACAACCGCAATACAAAGTGTTAACTGTATTTTTATGTAAGAAACAAATACTTAGGGCTGCGTAGAGCTGAGATCGTATCTTAGAGTCGTAATGGCAAAAGGTCATATATAATATTATTCCGGAGCGAGAGATACATACATTCGTGTACAAATATCTAATGTTCTCCTCGTAATACATATGTACATAAGTGGTACTTAGAACTTGAATGTTATATATTGCAACTATATCAAATTGCAATTTATTTACAAAGGAATACCAGACAAAACAGACATCAAAACAAAGAGTAAAGTGCAAAAAAGCTTTATTTACACGCTTGAACAATAAATATCAAAAGTATTTGTAAAAGTAAGCTACAAAACCAGCTGCTGTTTCATTTGTCACTCTGGATTGGTAAGTAGCATTCGGATGTATCGTTTAATCAGCCGAACAAACGCCATTTAGGGCCAATCTGCCACCAAAATCTCAGTTGCCAGAGTGGCATTTAAGCCAACTGCACTGGACAACATCGCTTATTTAACCATTAACAAAGTTTTGCGGCAGCTGCAGCAGCCAGGCCGAGATATCGACCAGGGCCAAGGATGCAACTTGATAAATGAAGGGCCATCAACTGGGTTGAGTAATGCCATTGAAAGGACAATTACTAATTGACTTTGCACAAAAGTTTTGAAAGGTCTATTTGGCATTATTTTAAGTTGCAAATGATGATTTTAATTTCATTTTAAAACTTAAAATTGAGCGAAAAAGTCATAGTGTCGTGGAGGATCTCAATTATATATTTTTCAACATGTTTATAGAGCTTACTTCGTTGAGAAATACATAGAGTTCCCTTCTTACAACTTGTCCATGATAGAACTTTAAGTAAACTGCTTTAATCTCAGTATCATGGAAAATATGAAACAAAGGTTAGTATGCTCAATAAAGCCACTACTTTACAGTCTGCCCCAGCGCGAATTAATAAATTATTTTTCTTATTTTCCCCCTGATTATCCTTGCATTTGGCGGTGAATCCGAGGAGAGAACTTGCGGCAGAAAGGATGCAGGCAGGCAGGCAGCATCCAAGTGGATTATCTGCAAGTCAAGCCTCCTCTCCAGATATACCGACGCCGACACACTTGACGGGCATTATGATAAATGTCGTAATTCCGCGATAGAAGTGTTATGGCTGGCAGTTAGTCAGGCTGCTTGCCCCGGATCCTGCAAGGATGCTGCACGGACGGATGCCGCGATGGCTGCGTTAGTTATATTTAGACATCATAATGGTAGTCATAAAAATACGCAATTTGCGTGGCGAGTGCCGGCAAGGGCCCTGAAAAAACTGCGAATACTCAGAACAGGGAACGAACACCATTGAGTTCCAAGCTCTTCCGGAGGTCACCACTTCAAGCATCCGCATCTGCATCTGCATGGCGTTGCCGAATGAAAAAGTGTAAATGGGTTTACAATTCTGTGCAGGCAAAAGCGGGGTGCTTTGGGATTGCAGTGGTTTCTAAAAAAAAAAAACTAGTGATTCAACCATTATAAGGACATATTCTGTATATCCTTTTCAATAAACGAAAACCTTTGATTTCAAAAGAGTTTTTCACAGTTAAATCTTTAAATATTTAGATACATTCGAGACTAAGTTCAAACTGCTTTAGACAGTTGTAGTTTCTAGAGCAAGTCAAACCTCCATTGAATTGTATTATTATTTATATTACTGGATATCAGTGTCACCTTTCCTTGATTAACCTTTAACTATTTCTATTTTTCTATTCTATATCTATTTTATTTTGTTTTCTATTTTATTTTTAACATTAAATGCAACTGCATTTTTGCGATAGTTGGCAGTACCACTTGCTAAGCCTTCGTCCAGCGAAGTGCAATATTTTACGTGCTAAATTCCGGACTTGTTTTATATGCCGCGGAGCAGCCAGTGACAGAATTTATAACCAGCTCCCACTCCTCCATCTGATTGATGTGTCCCCCAGAATGGCAAGTGTAAAAAAGCACAACGCCAGGCTATAAAACACATATATTTTAAAGGAAGATGTATCCTATACATCGTATCTAAAGGAAAGTAGATAAAAAGAAGTCAAAACCAAAGTGATTCGACAAATATTAGTTTTAGCGAATGAACGACACAAGACCTGAAGCAAAACAAATGGAAATTAGCCGTGCTCCAGGTGGGTTTCTGGCTTTAAAAACAATTTCACCAGCATGACAGGTCCTGTCGGGTAACAACCCACCTGACGCACCTGACGCATCTGGGCCCGCCTGTTCCGAAGTGTTGTCGACACGGTGCAGTGTTAACCCTAGCCGAGTTTTTCCTCCTCCTTTTCCGCCACGCGTTTCCCAAACTCCTTGCCACCGGTTTTCCGTGTGCAGGCACGCCTCGCAAGTTCTTTTCAATTAAAAACATTTCCCAGCCCGGCGTTTTAGCGACAGCCAGACGTCTGCCGCCCCGCCAGTGTGTGTTGCCGTCATTTTAGCATATTACTCGGGGAAATAATGAGCCCCAAGCAGGGAGCACCGAGCGCACCGAGCACACCGGTGCTCCGGGCTGCTCCGGGTGCTCCTTGGTCCTCTTTGTGATGGCCACGCCGCCGGGCCACCCATCCGCGTATGCCGCGTCGGGAAACACTTTAAGCGGCTGCCCCACAAAAGTGCTCGAGGAGGATTCTTAAAGGGGATTTGGCCCACTTAAGTACAACACTTGATGGACTTTTCGTCGCGGTCTGAGATGAGATTAAAGGCGAGCCGGTGGTGTCCTTGCAAACACAATGCGAGACAGCCTACACAAAAAGGAAACGACCACATTTGCACAGATTTTAATGAAACCTGTTTGTTCTGCTTAAGAAAATCAAGTAGGGGATTAAATACTATATAAACTAATACTAAACAAAGCAGAAATGTTTACTAAACAGGCTTACAAGAAGCAAGTTTAGTTTCGCATATTAATAAGTTATTAATATCAATCATTTTCCTTTAAATCTTCAGAAAAACTTACAGTAAAATGTATTACTTTTGGGTTTCATGTTGCTTATAGTGTTATGACACTAGGCTGCATACGGTCACACAAGTTATATTTAAAATTTAAAATGCTAAATCAAAATGTATTACTTTTGGGTTTCATGTTGCTTATAGTGTTATGACACTAGGCTGCATACGGTCACACAAGTTATATTTAAAATTTAAAATGCTAAATCAAATTTCTAATTTTTCAGGTAATGCTTAAATAAATTTCTACAATTTCTACCTTGGGATTACTCAATTACCCGAAAACAATGGCTTGAAAGCGATGCTTAAGCCAACCAGATGCGACTAGAAAACCATTTTGTCTTCATAAAAAATGGATTCGATTTTGTCGGTTTTTCTCAACTGCATTTCTCATATGGGAGGGGTGGCCGGAGAAACAAATAAAGAAAACAAGGTCAGTTGGCAGGTGCACAGCGACAATAACGATGTCAGGAAAAAATAGTTCAATTCCCGAAGCAAAAACAATAAACACACATCACCATCGACATCGACATCGACTGTGGCAACATGCGGCCATAGCATCAATTCAGTCCCATCTCTTTTCCATCCATGTCACGGAACATTTATTTAAAATATCAATGGCATCGCATAATAAATTTTACCCCCATTCACTGACCCCCCCAGTCCCCCGACTTTCCTCGGATTATTAATGTGTGTTCACCACAACGAGATGTATGGATATGTGTATATTTATGCTCGGATGCCTTTCAATATTCAGTTTTCAATCAAATTACAAGTACTTAAGGTTATTATCTTTGGGTATTTCCTAAAGAAATAAAGGGGAAATGAATTAAAAACAAGAAAACACACCCTTGCTTTTTTTAAGAAAATTTGAGCAAAAAACACATATAACCAACAATACAGAAGCTTGTTATGCTACGAAGAAGTCATTTCCGACCATATAAATCATATATATTATTGATCAGCATCAACAGGCGAGTCGATCTAGCCATGTTTGGGAAAAAACAAATTTTAACAAATTTTTGAAAATTTTATAAGGGATTACATCGTTAAAATTTTCAAAAATTCAATAAAATTTTAAAATACGTAATTTTAAAGTTTAATATGCACATTTTTTATCCCAATAAAAACTAGCCAAGAAAAGCTCTCCGATTGAAAATTAATCCATTTTCGACTGAGTTATGATATATTTTCACTGCAAGGGTATAGAAAGTTTGGTGACCCCTATCTCTCCTTCCTTATAAATTATAATTCCCCAAATATATGTATATTTCTACATGAAGCCATATTCAGTTTCTTAAATTACAAAATCCCAAGAAAAAGAGTGTCATACAAATACAGGCTTAAAAACTCTCCAAAATGCAAAGAAAAACAAAAGTAAACAAAGACAGGTAGCCGACTCTCCAAACTGTCAAAATTAACATTGAATTGGATCGTATTCTAGGTGTAAGTGGCTCTCCCGCTCTTTCTAGGGCGAGAACAATCAAAGCCACACGAGGGCAAGAAAAAAAATGCTATTGCGATTGCGAAGACAGAATGATGAGGATATAAGATAAAAGGAAATAAAAAGAGAAAATAGTTTGGATTCACTTACCCGTTCACATTGATTGATGCTGCGAGTCCCAACGTGGAATTAGTGGACGAAAACACACAAAAGAAATAAGTCAAATATAGCCTTGTAATCTTCTTACACATAATCTTCACATTTGTTGTACTTGCACATAAGGAAAACCAACACAATTAGCCAGCAAAAACAAAAAAACAAAAAAAAAAAACACTGATCTTGGCTATGTATGGCTTAGGAATTTAAATAGAAATTAAATAATTATTTTTCCACGTTTAACTTTATCGCACGATCTCCTTGCGTCGTTATCGCTTTCGTTTTTTCTTCCCCCTCTTCCACTTCGCCCGGCATCGTTGAGGGAACTGATTTACGATGGCCACGAGGAGAGATCGCTCAGCGATAATGGAAGGCAACGATGTGAAGAGAGAGAGGAGAGGAGAAACTGACGGCGCTGTCATCAATATCAGCTGACCACTTCCATTCGATGGAATGCTCAAAATGCAAGCTTTCCAAAGTTAGCTTCTTTTCGGATTATCTATTTAATTGAATCTAGCTAATATCTATTTTAATTTAATCCTAAAGCAACGAACCTTACTAGTTTAAGTACATTTTAAACAACTCCTCCATTTAATTTAATAAGAAATACCAAATATTTATATTAAAAAGAGACTGTCGCTAGTTATTCAACCATCTGAGAAAAGCTCACTTAAGTAAAGAAAGCCCACTTTTTTCTCCCTTTGACTGTCACTCGAGTAACAGGATCTGATGCTCTAAATTAAATGTAAATTTGATTTCAACTGCAGCCATATCGATTGCCTTGCCGGTAAATTCGGAACCGATACGTTTCAAAGTGAACTCACTGCCCTCCGTGCCATCGCCGGGGATACCGACAAGCTGAGTTTCCGGCGTGAGTGCGGCATGTAAACAACTGGTCACTCACCTGGCCACTGACAGACCATGAACCAACCAGTCCAGCCCAGCCCAAGGGGGGGTGAGTGAGTGGCCAAGTGTCCCGTGCCCAGTGTCCCGTGTCCCGAGTCCTCTGTCCCCAACTTGACGTCGGACTCCAAGTCGGTGGGTCACTCGGTTCGGTGCGGTGCGGTGCGGTGCTTGAGCTTGAGAAATGGCACTGCAGCCGTCTGGCGCTATTATCCAGTATTTTTCTCGCCACTTTCGTTATTTTTTGCCCGCCATTTGGATGTTTGTTTGTTGGCTGTGGTCCTGGTCGTGGGCCAGGTCCTGGACAGCCAGTCGACCATTATAAATTGTTATGTAGACACCTTGTGGCCGGCGTTCGATTCAACATGCTCGGCCACAGAGGCCTTCATTCACTGATAGAAAATAGTAACCTTAAAACTCAATTAAAATAATTAAAAAGAAAATGTTTAGACCTCATATTAAAGTTTTAAAATAAGCTAAATTGAAGCCACAATTACTAATGTTTTTTTTAAATAAAAATTCCTAATAGAAAATGCATTTTTCTCGCAGTGTTGTCACGCTGTGACTGTCCCACATCATCCTTCTATCCCTTTATTTGCTCTCCTTTGGCCCAATTTGTCCGGGTGCCTGGGGAGTGGAGGTGGAGATGGAGGTGGAGCTGGAGGCGGAGGCGGAGACGGAGCAGGCTTCCATATAGACTGACACTGGCTTTGTTTAATTTTGCAATTGTTCTTGTTGTTGCTGGAGAGGAGTCATCGCCACCGATGCGAAGTGTCATTAAACTCGTGCCAATGCATTAAGTGTTTATTGTTTGCCCATTGCTCGGCTCAATTGTTCATGTCTAATTACCGTTCAAACTTTGTCACCGAGTGGCCCTCGATGCTGACCATTCGAATGTGCACGCTCTTGGCCCAGTTAAATGGGCCAGGAAGCAGGGGTGGGACTTGAACAGCACCCAGAGTTAATGCAATGACACCTTCCAACTTTAAAACTGAGAGACTAGTTTCCCTAGAAAATGACGGACAAACAGACGGACAAACAGATGGACAGACAGACGGACTGACGGACTGACGGACTGACAGACAGACAGACAGATAGATAGACGAACAGATAGGCGGACAGATAGGGGGACAGACACACGGACAAACAGACGGATAAGCAGACGGACAAACAGACGGACAACCTGACGGACAAACAGACGGACAAACAGATGGATACATAGACGGATAAACAGACGGACAAACAGATGGACAAACAGACGGACAAACAGACTGACGGACAGACGAACATGTCTAGATTGACTCGGCTGTTGATGCTGATCAAGAATGTCCAACCTTGTAAGGACAGAAATGTTTCCTTCATTAAAAATTAAAATTATAATACCCAGCAGGGGTATAAATATAGAAAATGGTTATTAATTAAAGGTAAGTAAAAATATATTAATTTTATAATAAAAACTAAAGCAAATCCCTTGAAATTGTACTCAGTTTTTTTTTGGAGTGGCACAAAATTCAGAAGTAACCAATATGAAGAAACAGATTGTCAAGGAATTCATAACCGTGAAGAAGGTGTACCGCCTGCCTAGGGAGCCGCCACCGCCGCCGCCTCCACCCCAGCGGCACGTGCTCGCCGTGGGCTGCTGCACGCTGGACATGATCACCGTAGTGGATCATCCGCTGGCTCCGGGCCAGAAGCAGCGCACCAAGGACGGCCATTGGCGGCGTGGCGGTGCGGCGGCCAATGTCTGTACCGTGTGGCGCCGACTAGGAATGGATTGTGAATTCCTGGGCGTTCTGAGCAATATCCGGGCATTCGAGAGCCTGCTGAACGGGCTGCGTTCGCAGGGCATCGACATCAGCCACTGCCCGTTGACGGACCACTATCCGGCCCATCGGAGCATCATTATGCAGCGGGACGCGGACGTACGCACCATCTTGGAGTTCGCCGACCTCCAGCAGGAGATCACGTACCAGCAATTCGTGGGCGCCGTGGACTACCAGAAGTACTCGTGGATCCACTTCGAGAGCCGCAATCCCGTCGAGATTCAGCGAATGGTGATGGCAGTGCGCGACTTTAACGAGCGCTGTCCGGACCTGAGAGTCGTCCTGTCCGCCGACGTGGACAACCTGCGGCCGGGAACCATGCTCATGGCCAGTCTAATGGACTATGTCTTCATCCGGCGGGCCACGAAGACCACCTACTCGTTCATGAACGGACGCGAGATGGTCTGGGCGGCCAGGGATGCGATAAACGAGGCAAGGGCCAACTGGGAGAAGACTCGGCCGCGAAAGATGCCCTATCTGCTGCCCGATGACCCCCCGGAGGACTCGGACGAGCGGTGCAAGGGACCGCCGCCGGATAAACCCGTCGTCATATACAGCAACTACTCTGAGGGCGCCAGCTGCCTGATGGCGGACGATACCTACATCAACGTTGGCTCCCAGATACCGTGCCGCATCGTGGACTCTGTCGCTGTGAACGACACCTTCTCGGCGGCCACGATCTATGCTCTGGAGAAGGTGAAGATGAAGCTACGGGATGCTCTGGAGTATGGCGCCCGGGCATCCGCACTCAAGATGACCGAGAAGGGCTTCGATGTCCTGCGCTGCATGCCCAAGGACCTCATGGGTTGCTACTACGCCTGAGTCTCTCAGTCGAACTGGAAGCAATAAAACAATTATAAGTGTTTATGTGCATAATCAAAGGGATCCATGGAGTATACAAAAAGGCATTTTCAAAAAAAGAAACCTGTACGTTTTTAAGAGTCCACATGGGGCGTAAAGAGCGGGGCAGAGACCGGAAATTGCGCTTCACTTTCAGCAGCAGACACACACATTCGGCAGACATCCTTTGTCCAGGCCATGGCCGGGGCCATGGGCCACACCGCCCCCACGCTGACCTTTTGCATGTTGCCAAGTGCCGGAAGCATCTGCATGATATTCCTGCTTGCATACATTTCGGGGCGCCGGGTCCTTTAAATTCAACTGTCTGTGCATCCGGAAATTAAACATTTGGCCCGTACTTTGCCCAGGCCCTGCGGTACTCGTCCCTGTGCCTAAGTGCGCACAGCCATGCTCCGGTTTGTTCTCAATTCAATTCACTTAAAAGGAATGCCAGGAAAAAAAGTGGAACTTTCTCATGCACCTTTGCAGGAACCATTCAGATTTCCATTTTACTTTTGGCCTTTCCCACTGCTCCTCCAGCTGGAGCACACGGGTAGGTGGCCAAATGGAAAAATTGACAGTCACCCCTAAGCCCAGGGAAAGTTTTACCAGGTCATCTGGATAGGGGAGGATCAAGCTCTGCGGCTTACAAGGAACTACCAACTCACAAGTGTGATTTCAACAGAATTCTAAAGTCGCTTTGGCAAATAATTATAATCCCAGGAAGTGTAAGGTCTGAACCGGAATTTATTTGATTAATTTGATTACTGCATTCAGAAGGGAACGCAGGATTAATACTTGGAAAGTTATTCTTACGGGAGGCAGTCATCTTTAGTAATGCATTATAATGGGGATGGGAATTTATAGTTGTGAATATTATTATTATATTATTAAAAAATATAAAAAAATAAAATATTTATTGTATATGATTTACACTGCGTATGTGTAATATTTTCAATTGGAAACATTAAGAAAATTCTAAGCCTGAAGTTCACAGAATTTCAATGATCACAAACCATTAACAAATAAAGGCATAAACAAATTTTGTTTACAAATTCATTAAGAAAAAAAACAACAAAATTTAAAAGAAGTTGTATATATGACCGACACTGCGTATTAGTTATATTTTCACTTGGAATCAATTTATATCACTTGCAACCAAATTATAAATACTAGAAAAACCTTTACTAATAAAGTCATAAGACATAAAGTCATATTAAAAACTGAAATTATTAAACAATTAAAATTATAATAAAATAATTGTTGTTGCACTGCGTATGAGTAATATTTTTACATTGATCAATTAAAAATTCAATTTGAAAGTTATAAACACTATAAAATCTATATTGTATATCTATCTATATTGTGTGTACAAAATTAAATCTTTTTTAAGTATAAAACTGAGTAATACATGACCTACACTGCGTATGAGTTATATTTTCATTCAATTCACTCACTTCAATTAAATATCACTTGCAACCCAATTATAAATACTAGAAAATCCTTAACTAATAAAGTCATAAGGCATAAAGTCATATTAACAACTGAAATTATTAAACTTTTCAAATTATAATAAAATAATTGTTTGTAAATATGAGTTGCACTGCGTATGAGTAATATTTTTACATTGATCAAATTAAAATCCAATTTGATAGTTATATATACTAGAAAATCTTTATAGACAAAGTCATAAGCTGATGTTATGTGTACAAAATTAAATCTTTTTTAAGTATAGAACTGAGTAATACATGGCCTACACTGCGTATGAGTGATACACATTTTGAAACTTCCCAGCCCCGGAAAAAGTTATCGCGCCTCGGAAAATCCTTTGCGGCTGGCTTTTCATCTCGATACGGTGACAGACAATTATAATTGTATTTAATTCTTTTGATTGATGCTTTGTGGGCTTTGCACGACGTCGAGGACACGTCTCCCCGAAACCGCAAGGAGCAAGGATACAGGATAGGCAGGATTCAGACAGGCAGACAGGCAGACAGGCAGCAAGGTGTGCGAATGGCCCATCCCCTGTCACAGGCGTAAATAAATATTATTTATGAGTGCCATTGATAAATATAATTTATTTCTCTCATTTATACCATGGGCACAATCCTGTGGCCTCAGTGTGGTGTAGGTGACAATGGTTGAATTATTGAATATTGAATAATTCTGCTACATATTCTCCTTCATTGCTGACGCACTTTTATTTAAATATATGTTTAATTTAAGGAGCTAAAACTTTCTTATTATCAGGGCAATTGGAGTTAAAGAATCGATATCGAAAGAGGGAAGACAATGAAGTCATCTTGTATTACACCGAAGGTAAATTACGATCAATTGTTTTTTGCACTGCGTCCACAAATTCAATCCGCGAATCGAATGATTTCTTTATAATATACTATTCAAACTATCTATCAACTTTTATCTTAATACTCATTGCTTTACGTGTATGAATCTCACAAGCGTACTTGATAAGAATGTGGCGTATGTGTAAATATATAAATAAATAAATAATAATAAATATTAATAAAGAAAAGCACACAAGGAAGCTAACTTCGAATAACTAAAATAAGTATGACCTTGAAGTCAGCCTTACGATCATAGGTCCAAATGTGTTGGCTTTTATTAGGATACCAGCATATTGGACTTTAATATTTAATAAATTAACAATTTTAAGACTTTTTAAAAATTTTAATGACATTTTGATAATTTTTCCAATTCAATTCAATTCAATTATTCATTGAGATTGCAAATATAAATATATAGAAATTAATACGAATAGCTGTATCCCATTAAATAAGGTCCATGGCAATAAGAGAATTAATTGGAAAATAAATGCATAGCTAGCACAGTTGATTCTAGACCTAGGCCTGATCCCTACTATAGCTTCCTTATATATAATATTATATGCATGGTTTAAAGTTACCCCATTGTTTAGTTCCTTCCAGTGTGGGGTAATTTTCCTGGTGACTCAATTTGGCTTTTCATGGTATCATCGAAGTAGACTTCTTCCTGGTTATCCAGATGCATCGCATTGGTCACATGATATATTTGTGGTCGAACGTTAATCACTATCACTATCACTTTGAATGTTAACAGGGAGACGGCCACGGATACACTGCGGCCAGCGCGAGCGGCATGCCTCTATTTATTATCCGCAAGTGAAGAGAATAGAGATACCTCTACAAATAGGCAGTGAGATGCAGAGAATGAGGTAACTCTAGCTCTAGAGCGCGAGAGATACACGGAGAGAGGTAGACTTATCGAAATAGAGCCAGAGACAGAGAGCCAGAAACAGAGAGCCAGTGACAGGGCCAGAGCCAGCCAGACACAGAGAGCCAGAGCCAGAGAAATAGAGACATAGAAATAAAGCGGCATAGAGTGAAAGATATCGTTCATATGGCAGATATATGATATAGTCGTTCGATCCATTTTGACTTATAGAGTAGTGAGAGTGTATAGCAACTAACTTCAAAGTTTCGTTCAAATAGCTTTCAAACTGAGAGACGGACATGGATCGACTCTGCTGTTGACGCTGATCAAGAATATATATACTTTATAATATAACTACACTACTTTGCTTCTGCTCACTAAAATTGTAATACCAAGCATGGGTATAAGTATTAAAATATTTCAACATGACTCAATAACGTTAATAATTTCAATTAGAAATCTATAAGTCTTTTCTACAAAATTCAGTTTAAATTTCAGTAACTCTAAAATATACAAAATCTATATAAATATTATTCATTTAGTTCTGAGCCAGGCTCCCTGAAGCCTAAGCCGAGGATGTCGTTCACGCAACCGGATCTCTACCGTTTGGCTGCTAGTTCGAGCTGTGGCTATCGGTTCTCCAAAGGCCAAGGGAGCAATACGTATGGGAACATCCTGGCAACTGTGGGATTGCCTAACTGATCTTTCTGCCCCCAGGTATCAGGACGTAAAGAGCACAGGTCCTTTGGAGGGACTCGGCTGCTATCATTGGCGATTCTGTGAGAAGGTTCCGCGTCGCTCTGCAATGAAGTCCGATTGCCTGGGCAGTCCGGTGGGCCTGGTCTGCTCGAATGCTACCATGACGAGTCCCACGCAGGAAGCGGAGGCAACAGCTAGAAACTTCGCCACCTACTTGAAAGCCTTTGCCTTGATCTATGTCCTGCCGGAGGTTGACTGGACTGCGGAGAAGATCGACATGCTGCTGGAGCAGGGCAGGGAACTATTCCGTTGCAGTTCCGAAACGAATCACCTGGAGGACGAGGATCGGGATAGAAACCAGCTATCCGGGACCGGGATTTATACCCATGCGGAGATGCGCATCAAAAGGAATTTTATTCTCGAAGGACACACCTTCACGATGGCTCTGGAGCCTCGTTATCTCGGTAAGGCGACCAGGCCGCACATCATCAAGAACTTGAAGTGCGTTCTCCAGGCTTTCTTCAAAACCAGACGCTATTGCTTGCTTCTCACCCGGGTGGGCCACCTGCTCGTCTGGCGGCGCAGAAAGGCGTTCTTTGTGCTGGACGTCAAGGGCCGGCGGAGGGATGATCTGCGGTGCGACAAGGACAATGGCGTGGCCATGCTAGTGTGCCTGAAGACCATCGACAATGTGGTTTACCTGGCCAGCAATCTGAGTGGCATTACGCCCAAGGATGTCTTCACCATTCGCGAACTGGTGTTGGTGCGTCTAAAGACCCCGGATGGACGGATTTACTTGCGGGACTCCAGCTACCGATCTGTGGAGTTCAAGGTGGTTAGTAAGAGCTATGCATACCTGAAGTCCAATCTCCACCTCTCTCTTGACCAAAATGGGACTGTGAAGAACCGCAGCAGCCTGATGCTGGCCGTGATCTCAATCCTGGCCAGCAAAATCGATCACCCAGCAAACTGGGATATCAATATGCTGGACCGTCTGATTTGCTACGGAGTGGAGCTGTGCTCCAGCGGCTGGGCCGACTGCTTGAAGAAGCGGCGACCCATTGACCTGGACACGTTTCCCACCCAAGTGAGACTGGGACAGTTCGTTGTGGAACTCAGGCTGATGCCCGGCGTGAGATTGGGCTATTGGGAATGCCTCGACGTCGTTAGCCCGGACTTCGAGGCCAACTTCAGGGAGGTCCTCGAGGGGTTCGGCAACGTGGTGTTCCAGATAAGCAATCAGATGTACGCCATGTGGCTCAAGGATAACTTTTACTACCTTCTCGATCCCTATCGGCACACCATCGTCGGCACCCACGTGGAGGAGGACCAGGGCAAGGACGCCAAGTGGGCTACGCTTCGCATGTTCCGCGACCGCCTGACCATGCTCAGCGTGTTCCACCAACTGCTCCAGCAGTCGAACGGGCAGTCGGCCTACTTTCTGCATGCGGTGCGTATACGTAATATCGCCGAGTGCCCAGAGGATGACATTCCGTCCCCTTCGGCCGGGGATGAGGATACCTGCGACGTGGAGTCTCTAAATGAAATCATTTTGTTCAGCGATCAGCTAGGACCAACTGTGCGAGACCATTGTCTGGCAGAGATCAGCGACAGTGAATGCGAAATGGAGGATGACATAGACATAGACTTCGGAACTGACCTTAAATGTGAAATTCCCATTTTGGGAAACCGACAGTGTGCAGGAGCACAGGAAGCTCCCACACGAAGCATGGGCTCGAGTCTATCACAGAAACCCATTATCCCTACGTCGGAAGTCTCCAAATCAAACACCAAGGCTCTGAAGAGCAAAAAGAAAAGCACTAAAACTCGTAAAATTGCGAGTCAGAGCCTTGGTAAGAAACCGAAAGAAATTTTCCAGGAAATGGAACGGACGGATGTCTCTTTTGCAGAATCAACCCAAAGATCTTCCAGTCGATCCGCCAAAAAACGTGTGGAGTCAACCAGGAAGCCAACTCCAAAATATGAAACTGATTCCAAGAGGCAAACCACCATTTCCAAAGCAAGATCCTATTGTGGTAAGGATCCCAAGGACAAGTGGCCTGCCAAGAAATCGGCTGCCATACGATTAGGTTCCAAAGAGGGAGCCTTAAAGTTAGTAACTCAAAGTGATGCCTGCATCGGATCCTCACTGCCCGGCAAAGGAAGCTCCATACCGAAGGACACTTCCATAAGCGAGTCAGAACCATTATCCCCGCAGACTGCCTTCCTTATGCAATCAATGGAAAAATTCAATATCAACTCTGTGTCATCGGGAACTGACCACTCAGCAGAGCAGGATGCCCTCCAGAAACCAAACGAACTGGACAAAGCAGAGCTCCATGAATCGGGCTGGTGCAATCCTTTGAAAAGAAGCGAGTCCCTGGCTCGGTATCCGGGCTACAGTCGGGAGCCACAGCTCCTGGCCGTCGCTGGATCCGAGAGTGGAACCGTGGAGAGCCTGAGTCGCCTCCTAGGCTCCGCTTTCAAGGTGGCCAACAGGGTGCTCACGATGACGCCGTGGGGCAACTACGTAGTCTTCCAGCATTCTCCCGACTCCGGTGAGGGGCCAGCGTCCGCGTTGTTCTTTTTGTTCGATGGCTGCACCTGCAACATCGACCGCTTCCGGCATCTGGACCTCTCGATCGGCACAGCCGGCTTAGTTCCATTTCGAAAATTGTCGGAGGTGGTATGCCATATGATTGATTCGAGGCAGGAAAAGGCTATAAATATCCTGCAAAGCCGGTTGCGTGGAAATGGCTGCTGCAAACATTAGGTGCTTCATTTATCAACATTTAATAAATACAAATTTTATTAGTGTCTAGTAGCCACGATTTGTTTTAAGGAAACCACGCAAATGTGCGGAAAAGATCAAAATATGAGTATTTCGTTAACTTAATTAAAAAGTAATTATAGAAAGTATATTTGGGAGGAAGTGATAAGCCATGCTTTCATGATATTTTAAATTTAACAAATGCTGTTTATGTGGCAATCACAATTATTCAATTACTATGTGCTTTGCAATGATATTTACACTATAATTAGAAACTAAGCTTCAAAGTCCAAAAATCATAATAATACCTATAAATATTTCCCACTAATTCCAGAATAATAAACTGAACTGCAAACTCAAGGATGTTGTAGTAAACAAACTAACAAAAACTGACTCGAACGGAGGTTAATATTGAGACACGTATCCATGCGTTGAATGGAAACACATTTGGAGGTGAGATGGAGTCACCCAAAGCCCCCCTCCACCTGGCTTACCCTCATCCACCAGGTTCAGTTCCGGAACTCTCCGGTGTGCGATTACGAAAGCTAGTCTGTGCTAACAGTTGCTCTGGGCCTCGGTGCCGCCCAGAAAGTTTGCCACTTGCCACTTGCCACTTTGCCATTGAATGGAAAATGTTGAATTCGTTAACTAAAACCAGCACGCACTCGATAATCCCCCAATCGCTGCCAAATACAGTGGGCTTTGTTCAATATAAAACTATAAAAACTGTATCTAAACTTTTTACATCAAAACTGAAGAAGTGCTTGGCAAGAGCAAAAGTAATTTTGATTTATATTTGTATCTTGATACCACTGTCTCTTGCCATTATCGAAATTCCTAAGGTGTCAGCAGGTCGACAAAACAAAGTATTTATTATTTTTGAGAAAATAAATAGCCGCAGTCAGGATTAAAGTTCCGTCTCCCTGACCTATTAATAACATCACCCAAAGGCAAACCGAATCATGCGGCAGGAATCAAAAACATCACGCATTAATCACATTACCTTGTCAACTAATCATTTTTAAAATCGATTATAAATAGCTAAACGGCATATCTTTAATAGACCCACCCAATATGCATGCCTTTTCATGGAAAAATCCCCTCGGAAATGAGTTCTTTTTCTCGAGAATGTAATTAAGCCATCATCATCAGTCGCTTCCATCGGTTCGTTGTTTGTCCGACGAGGAAAGGTGGGCAGAAAGGCGTTAAGCAGCGGGGCGGGGTAATTAAAATGGCAAAAATAAATACCTATTAAGAACGTTTACACTGATTGACACTTTAAGGCAATTTCCGGCCATAATTCCACGCCACAAAATGGTGCTCTGTGTACCCCCAAGAAAGTGTTTGCCCCGCGCAGCCAAATGTCGGGAGATATCGATTTATGTTATGTCGGAAAGCGAGTCCGGGAAGGAGTAGGAGTCCGAGGGGAGTATTTAGGCCAGGCATGACACGCTTTACGTTAATTTCAAAATTTTGACTTGGCCCGCTTTAAGTTTCAGCCCCTTCCCCCCTTCGTTGGGGGCTCTTTAAAGCAGGAAAATTGCCCTGGCAATGAACGCAAAATGGGAGGTGCTAAGTGGCCTACGTTTTTTGGGTTTATTTATGAAGCTCCATTTCTGTTTGGTTTACCGAAATAGCACACAAAAATGTTAAGCTCCTTAACTAGGAGTGTTGTTACTTAAAAGCATTTGTTTTTGGCTTCAATATATTAAAATATATGGCTAGGGCACAGCATTTAAACTCAAGCAGCTGACAGGAACTTTAATCTGTTAATGGCTTAAACGAAACTTGTTTATATAAAAAAAAAGACAACTTCTTAAAGTAGTCGATTGTGAAGTATAAATTTAAATGGAAAGAAAATAAATTTTGGGAAGATAAAGTTTAAATACCCTTGCAGTTTGCCATTAAACTATAGGATCGTATCGGAAATAGTTCATAACTTAGTTTAAAAAACTCACATTTTTTTAATCAATATTTTTATATGACAATTTTATCGACAATTTATAGTTTAAAAAACTTATAGCTTAGCCAAAAAAGCATTAATTTTAATTCGGAAAGCATTTCTATCTTAGTTTTTGTTAGATTAATAAATCTGCACACTCAATTAAAAAATTTGGGAAAATAAAATTTTTTTCAATTTTCGAAAATTTTAACGATGTAACCCCTTATAAAATTTTGAAAATTTTGAAAAAATTAAATTTTTGTCGGACATAGCTAGATCGACTCGGCTGTTGATGCTGTTCAAGAATATATATGATTTGTAGGGTCGGAAATGTCTCCTTCTCTGCGTTACAAGCTTTTGACTAAAATTAAAATATCCTGCAAGGCTATACAGTACAGTACTCAAAAATCCTGACAATGTTTTAATATTAAATAAATTTTAAAATATTGAAACATTTTTATATGGAAATATTGAAAAATGAATTGTATCTTATCATTATATTATCTTATCCTGTCTTTATATTTATGTTTATACTGCATATGGGTTACTTGCTTTATATATATTCAATTTTAAAATATAGATAAAGTATCAAAAGACATATCCAAGCATTAAACATTTGTGGAACGAATTGTAAATGTGATTCATGTAAACTTCGTGACTTGCCAAGGAGGTCGACCCAGGCTGTAGCTCGATTTGTAGACAGAATACGAAATTAAATGTTCAATCAATCTCTGCGGGAACCGACCGACTAGACAACTCGACGCAGTCACCGTGGATCAATCCCGTCTCCTGGATGACAGCTCCTCTGCCACAGACCGCCCAGAGCTCACTGTTGTGGTTGACGGAGCTGCCACATGCGTCGGCCGAGGTGTGCCCGGCTCCATGTGTGTCTAGTCATGGCATCCGCTAATTTGTGCGCCGTCATTTTGCACGGCTGTGCTGGGGTGTGACTATATAGCATTCGGAGCAAATTGTTCCACTTTCCATTGCCAGTCAAAATTAACTCATGAAATTCAGGGGCCAAGATTGCCGTCGAACTTGGTCGGTGTTTTGGAGTTTAGTTTTCCACTTAATATATATGGGAAAATTATGTAATTATGCGAACCAAGGCAAGGAAGTTTCATATATGATTAGTTATTTGATTACGAAAGTTCGACAAGTGGAGCTCGAAGCCTTTTAATCAAACTGAAAACTTAGGAACAGGATTCAAATGCAGAGCTATTTTAATTGGTGATTTTATAACTACATAACTACAGAGGTGTATGGAACAGGTAGGAAGAGGTATATGTTTCCCCATAAAATAAATATATTAAAGATCAGCATCAAGTTTAGACTTGACACAACAGATTTCAGAGACTATAAGAGCTAGAACTTTCAAATATAGTGAAAACATAGGTATATATAATATGCAGAGAAAATAGTTTTAAAAAATGACCACACCCACTACCGCCTCAAATATTCATGACAAATTCATAAGTCATAAGGAAGATGAGGAAATCAAATTACGCAATTTTAAGTCTAAGTGATGGATCAATATCTAATTTAAATTAGAAGCTGTCAGTTTAAATGAAACCTATTTCTAAAAATAACTAATTATAATATCTAAAGATGTAAGCATTTTTATAAGACTTGGTACGAGCTCTTTTCTGTATTATTATTATCCTATACATAATTTAATTATTATTTCAAGAACGACACGACATATATTATTTTATAACCCTTATTTGCAAATAATTTAAATAATATTTTAGCTGTGGTTATTTGTTGTATTTTTCCAAGCTAAATAATATTATAATGCTCCCCCAAATCGGTCACACTGAGACTGAGAGCGCTCCGCCCTGCGATCGTGGGTTCAACCCATGGGTTCTCTCAGGGGTTCTCTGTCCACAGCGATAAGAATTAAAAACAAAAACATCTGTGAAACACGAACGACAATAAATACCAATAGTTTCAGGTACAAATCAATCTTTCGATTAGATTGAGCTCGACAAATTAAGGTAAACCCGGAAGCCATCGAAACCTTTAATTGAACTAAATTCAAAATTTTACGTGTTGCCAACAAGCACTCAAAATAATACATAAATAATATTAATAAGTGTAAAGGCGGGGATTTGGAAACTTGAACTTTAACCTTTTTAACAAATCATTAAATAACTTTTTTATTTAGGGAACTGGGTCACTTTAAGATGAGTCACAAAAACTCTGTACTTTGCGTGGGCTGCACCGTGATCGACTTTGTGACCATTGTCGCCAGTTATCCCAAGGAGGACACCGATCGTCGTTGCTTGGATGGATTCTGGCAACGTGGCGGCAACGCCTCCAATGTTAGCACAACGCTCAGAGTTCTCGGCACCAAAGTGGACTTCTTTGGCATTCTGAGCAGTTCGGTTGCGTTTCGTGTGCTCCTCGAGGATCTCCGGCGACGGGGGATCGGCACACGGAACTGCCCCCTGACCAGCAGGGATCCCCCGTTTTCATCGGTAATACTGGCAGAGGACACCGGCTCCCGCACCATCATCCATTGCAATAAGGATTACCCGCAGACCACGTGGGAAGACTTCAGCAAGATCGATCTGTCCCAGTACGGATGGGTACATTTCGAGGCTCGCAACACAATCCACACCGCCAAGATGATGCAGACCATCAGGGAGTATGACCAGAAAACGGGGCAACGCACCATCATCTCGCTGGACTTTGAGACGAGGTACGATCAGAATTTGGAACTATGCCAGCCCTGCGACTATGTGATCTTCTCCAAGGAACTGGCCTCCGACAAGGGCTGGACGACGCCGCAGCAAACGTGTCAAGAGCTGGCCGCCGACATTCCCGGTAATGGAAGCCACAAACCCGTAATAATCTGTCCCTGGGGCAGTGATGGAGCCGGGTGTCTGGATTCAAGTGGTAACTTCCACAAGTGTTCGCCTTATCAGCCGAAGAAAGTGGTGGACACTTTGGGAGCTGGGGATAGCTTCGTGGCGGGCTTCATAAAGGCCACTCTTGAGGATCAACGGTGTCTAAGGGAGGCTGTAGACTATGCCAACCGCATTGCTAGCTGCAAGATCGAGGGATTCGGTTACGATCATATAAATTCTATCATCTAACATGATATCCCTTCACACGAATTTAACGCTGGACGAAAAAATTAAATAGTTTTTAACAATTAATTGTAGTAAATGTATAGAGAATTATGTTAACAAATTGTAATTTTAATTAATTTCGAAATATAATGACTTTATCACAATTAAGGTGCAAGATTTCCCAACTGATTCTAGTCGAAACTTGTACGTTATGCATTCCAATAGCGTCGTAAAAAAACAACCAATCGGATGCCTATAGTGTATTGGAAAGAACAGCGCTTATTTATGTATTTCTCACAAATTTTATAAACTTGTCAAATTCATTATGAATATATATCATTACTTTCGTGATTATTGGTTATAGGCAGAGACTTCTGTTGTTGGTCTGCTGGGTGCTTGCACAATTCAGAATGTCCAAATTGAAAATCAAGAGGGATCCATGGCAGGATGAGTCCCCCAGGGGAATTCTTCAGTTTGGAGCCTCTCTCTCGTTGTTGTCGTCGTCTATGTGAATCTGATAAAGTCCCCCCGTTGGTCATTAATATCTGAGCCTATGGACGTGGCGGCATTGACTCCGATGCCACTCGAAGCACTGCCGGATTTCTGCTGGCTGTTCAGGCCCTCAATGAGCTGGTAAATAATATACATTTTATAATTCCCCTGACTATATGTAGTAAAAGTGGATAAGCTCACCTTGGAGCGCAGGCGCTTAAGTTTGCGCAATCGTTCTAGCCAATTCGATGCATATGGATGCTTCTTTTGCACACTTTGGTATACTAGCGAGGCGAGCTGCAAAGAATCCATATAATTAAATGAACGAAATGATAATGAATACATAAGAGGGCTCTTTCGACAGAAACTCACGTTGGCGTGCAGGGCCATTTGTCGGGCCAACAGAGGAGCACTGCGATCGGAGACGATCCTGGGTTCTGGGTGACACACGAACTTGGATATCTCTGAGCGTGCCTTCACATATACCCTATTAGAGTTCAGCTCTAGTGGCTCCACAATTACGCAGGCGTAGTTAAATTGTCCCTGTTAATTATAAAAGTTAATTTATTATAATTTTTTCAAACTGAAAACGAAACTTAGAACAACAAATTGGTTCAAATGGCAGTTTGCCCTTCGGTAGGGCAAGAATTCTAATCCAATCCTGAGAAATGTTCTATGGCATTTTACAATATATTACTCACGGATATGGTGTTCAGATTATATTCCTCGCCGCTCTCGTTGTAAATGATCTTCACAAAGTCGTTGCCAATGTGACTCTTCTTCAAGTTGCAGTTGGGATCATCCTGCAGGTTGGTGGGCATCAATGTGGCCACGTGGAAGGTGACCTGTGAAAAAATACCACAAGGACTACAATGCAAACATGCTGCAAAGGATCTAAAATCTGGGATTTCCGACCTGCAATATGTCATCTTTCCAAATGTAAGCAAACTTGCCATCAGCTCCATTCCTGTCCAGCATTATAAAGAGGTTGTTTTGCTCAGCCTCCTTCAGGCTGACCAAGGTGCCGATGTTGCGCAGGAACTCCACATATCTAGAACTGCCATGCGAGTTTCGCAGGATCTCCACCTCGTTGTTGCACTGTCCCTGGCCCACATACAATACTCCGATCTTGTGCGTCTCGAATGGCGGAACCAAATCGATAAGGGTCACAGCGTTAGCATTTTCCGGGCCCACTTTCAGCGGTACATCCGTGACGCCCAGCTGGCCGGTGGTATAGAGCTGCAGGAACACGAAGCTTGGATTCATGCACAATTTGGTGTTGATGGGCGGCTTGGAGGTTCCAAAATTTCGGAAACTGCTTGCTGGTGGCGGACAGGCACCACTTCCATTGCTCGGTATTCCAGAAATTGTTTTCGAGCGCCCACGCATCATATCGCCGTTGCCATTGTTGCCGTTGTCGTAGTCGGTGGGTATCACGCCTCCAACATTCGCTCCATTGCTGCCGCCGCCACCGCTATTAGACTTGGCCAGAGCCCCGGGCTGCGGAACGGAGGTGCCACCAAAGCTGGTCAGCCTTCCCGTCGTCAGCAAAGGCAGCTGTCCAGGCGAAAGCGGCGGTTTTCCCAGCTTTAAGGTAGATCCTCCACCAGCCTGCAATGTGCTGCCACTGCCACCGGCCACATGGCTGCTCACATCGTCCGCCGAATGCTGTTTGGGCGGCAGAGTTCCACTCTCTGGCTGCAGGGCCTGTACAGCCGAGGGCGGCGTAGAACCAGCTATCTCTTCCGGAATGGCCTCGCAGCTAACCCGCATATCCTTGGGGCTGTATTGGACACTCTTTTTCTTCAACGTGAGCTGCGATTGCGGTTCATCGACGGCGGACTTCACGGGCTCCTGGGACAGTGGCATCGGTTTGTTGGTCAAAAATGACTGCCGCCAGCTGGAACTCATTTCCGGACTGGAGTTAACCCGACGAACGGGATTCCGTGCGCGACTCTGAGCATCCTCAAAGGCCAGCGAATCGTCGTCCGCCTCGCCGTCGCTCACACTGCCACAGAGAGCGGCCTCCTTGCCGCGCTTTCCCGCTGCAGAAACCCGTGGAATGGGAATGGCAGCTGCGGCTCCACTGCTGGATGCATTTCCATTACCATTTCCGTTTCCACCTTCACTGCCATTGCCATTGCCGCCGCCCACAGAGTGGATCTCCTCCTGTCGCTGGAGGGCACGCGCCTTGGCCACCATCCGGCTGCGAATGGCACTTGCCGCTTGCGGTGCAGTAGCAGCAGATGGGTTTGCCTCCGGTTCTGGTTCGGGATCTGCAATCAGCGGATGAGACGGAGTCTGCTGAATGGTGGTGGTATCGGGTCCAAATACTCCGCCATGCGCCGTAGGCAAAAACAGCGAGACAACGTTGTTGAAGGGCAGATCCTGGCCGTAGCAGTCGTTGGTGATGGGATTTTGAATGCGGGTTATCCAGGATACATTGCCAGTTGGCCGGCGAATGAGAATCTCCGCCCAGCCAGTGCAGGCGCGCACACAAACTGCCTGCTGTACCACCGATCCCCCCGACGACGGACTCATGCTCACCGAGGATTGCGACAAGGAATTGCCAAGGAGCGATGTATTGCTTCCAGTGTGTGGTCCCTCCTCGCCCAGTCCACCGCTGCCCAGGGCCTCGGGATTCGAGCCACGACGCGACAACGCGTCCAGCGAGGCGGTGGAACTGTTGGAGATCTGTCGGTGCGGATGGCCACCCGTGGCTGCCGAGTTTGATGACGAAGAGGAGGTCAGCTCGGTGCTGCCCGCTGATTCGTTACCGCTGCTATGCTGCAGGCTCACCTTAGTGTAGCGTCTCTCCCGCTCCGGCGACAGTGGCGGAGCAGCGGAGGCATCGCTCAAACTCTTGGAGTTCAGACTTATGCTGGGCGCCTTGCCCAATTGAGCGCACCGCTCGCAAAGACCGCTGCGCGTCGGAGCCGATGGACAGCCGGAGGTGGTTATAGTCACCAGATTGTGGCCCACAAGCCAGGTCTGGGAAGCACCATCCTTCAGCAGATATTCGGCGGCAGGAAGACTACAAAAAGATAATCTTTCGAATGACTGTAGCGAGGCAAGAAGGTGAGAAACTCACCGCTTGGGCATCGACGGGCAGGGCGAGTAGGTGTGCCGGGCCAGAAAGTCGAAGCAGGTCTCCGCCAGTTCGGCATGGATGTTGCGCAGCCCAATATTCATCTGCGGCCGCATTTCCAGGTCGTTCCAGGCATTAGCGTTGTTGCGACTGCCGCCTTCTGTGAGGCTCGTGCTTCGCTTTCTGTTGGACGAGTCCTCATTGAGGGAATTCAGATTCACAATATCGCTGGACAGCATCTTGGCATTTGACTGAATCGACTAAAATGAATCAAAATACATATAGAGTTAGTTATAACAGAGTGCCCAGCCAACTTACGTTCTTGATGTAGTTAACGCAGTTCTTGCGCAGCTCTAGCTTGCACTTGAGGAACCATCCTGCGATTATGTGGTGGGCCAGGGACACTGTATAGTGATCGTAGCGATGCGGCTTCGTATACGGAAGGGTGATGGCAAAGACATACATGTTGTGCATGTTCGTGAAGTTCGCAAAGAGATGCTTGGACAGGTGAATAAGCACTGCAAAGGAGATAAGTAACGTATTTTAATTCCCAAATGTGACTTGCTTAGTCAATTGACTTACGCGACAGAAACTCGAGAACCGGAGTCGCCAGCGCATTCGTGTCGGACATCTTGCTCATCTGCAGCAATACGGCCGGCAATTTTCGCATCAGAGCCTCTGGCATCTCCAGTATTAGAATCGTCATCGTGTTGATGCAGACGCTAGCGACGCCAGTGAGAACCCTCGAATTGAGGGCCGTGATGATACCGTAGTGCTGCGGAGGTTGCAGGCTCTCATGGTAAATGACCAGCGAGGCGATGGCGGGCAGGACCAAGGCGTGAAATTCGTCAGTGGGGCGCTTGAACTTATTGTTAGTCACCGAGGTAATCTTGAGGAGTGTATTGGCCATTTCCTCTATATCGTTGCCTTGAACCAGTGCCTTGTTCTGCAGCACTTTAGGCAGCTTTCGAATAACCAGTTGGAACACCACATAGTCGGTGTCCTGCTCCAGGCAGCGCACAATCAGCTTGCACATTCGACGCGTAGAGATGGCCGTGGCGTGAGCCTGTGGCAACAGTGGTGAATCGATGCCCAGATAGTGACTGAACTTGACCACATCGCTGTTGCCCTCCGGATACCCAATGTGGTAAGAGCCATTGGCACGAGCCTGCAGCAGCCAAGTGAAGATCTATAAATGTGCGTAGGAAATGGAACGGTGAAGTTATTATTATAAAAAATTATTAATTATTATAAATTATAATAAAAATTTATCTTTGAAAGGAAGAGTAATATTTCTGAATTGGTAGTTTGTGCCTCTACTTACTTTAAATCGCACCAAGCTCGTCTGCTCAAAGATTTTAGGCCGGTCGTAGTGCAGCTCCAGGTGATCCATCAGAATGTTAAATATCTTGAGGGCGTGGGCCGCTGGCATGCGGTGTAGCTTGATGGCAAATACCTTGACCAAACCATCGACGGCGGCTATAATATCGGCGATTTCCGACTCATTGCTGACCCAAACGTCACTGTCGCTCGATGACCCATGACGGGTGTGCTCAAATGGTCGGTTGATGAGCGCCTCTAGTATGTCCAGCAGATCCATACATCGCTTAGTATCGCAGTGCGTCGCAAAGTTAGCCAGAGCATTAGCGACAGCCACGCGGACAAGGACACTTGGCTCTAGGTGAATGTTGGACAGCAGAACGAGCACCACCCTGCTGAGAATTTCCTCCTCGTAGCAGGCGCGATTCTGGTCCATGATCCGTACCAGCGCCTCTATGGTCTTGATGCGCACATTGACATTGGACATGCGATAGTAACGACGCACGAACTGGGCCAGCACCTGAAGCCATTCAGGTCGCGTGGCAGTCACGCGTCGCGAACGATACTCGATTAGCGCCAGGACAGAGGCCTCTGGCCGTCGGTCCGCCACCCGCTCGATAAGATCGTAGATGCGCTCGACATTACCAAGAATCTGGGAGCGATCCTGCTGCAGCAGCTTCTCTATGCAATCGATGTTCTCGTGAAAATTGATCTGCAAATGATGCAGTCGGTCCTTGTTGATGTTGGTGTCCTCATAGTACTCGATATTGCTAACGATTGCAGACATTATATCGCAAATGCGATCCCAAATGATCTCTGAAAGCTGCTGCTTGTTAATCACCATGCGAACGCTAAGGATCACCTCAAAGGTAACTATAACCTGTCGACTGTCGAGAGCCTGTAAATTACACGATTTAGCATCATACACTGGACAATATCTCATCTCTACTCACCCGAAGGAAGGCTGTCAGGACGTTCGTGGCATAGGTCATCGGTGAAACCTGAAAAATAATGTTAGATCCAAAGATGTTCATGTTCAGGTGGAAGACAGCACCGCGCAGCATGTGCGCGTCGTCGTAGAGGGCACGATCGTTGAGGATGCTGCACATCATCTTCATGGAATGATAGCCCAGCTGTGTGCCCAGCAGGTTCTTCATGATCTGTAAGTAAAGCAAACAGAAGTTAGATTTTGTGAAACTCTTGAGGAGCTTGAAGGTTCTAGAGATGAAATGAACCGAGGTCACTTCCCAGAAAACTGGGTCATCGTCCCTCTCAACTTAAAGACCTTGAAATTGTGTTTTTCCACTAAAATGCACAAATTCAATGATCACCTTTTGGGAGTAGGGCTAATCATCATATACCGAAAAAGGCATGTTAAGCGATAAGAGCAAGTTAGGGGGAGTATCAAGCCAGATACAGACTGAGCAGAATTCTCATTAGTATTATTAGGAAAATGTCAGAGCCAATCTCTGCCAGCGATTGTCAAATGAGCTGATAAATCCCCCAGCCAAAGCGAGGGCATAAAAAGCGAAGCAGCCCCAAATCAACACCGCAAACGACGGAATCTTAAAAAATAAACGCACATCCTACGGAGAATGGAAAGTGAGTGGTCCCTAGAAAAGTTTCTAAAAATTAATACAAAAAAAAAACCTATTTACTTTCGGCCAGATCAACTTCTTTTAATTGGGCTTCTGTTGGCCGTCAGTGTAGTGGAATCTCTCACTACGGAGCCGGATATCGGAGCTCTCTGCCAGATTTCCGAGCCCTGGCAAATGCTACCACACGAGCATCAATGCCAGAGGTTCTATGTCTGCACCGGTGACCAGGAAGTGCCTTTCCAGGAGTTTAGCTGTCCAGCGGAATACCATTTCAGCAGGGAACTGAAGATATGCGTGCCCGGCGCATGCTCCGATGATCACTCCTCCCCCACTTGTGCCCTAACAAACCATGTTGAACGAGTCTCACACGATTGCTCGCGCTACATGCAATGCTTATCCGGAGGTGCCTATGCTGTGGCCAAGTGTTCTCCCGGAAAGTACTTTGATGCTAACCGGAAAGCCTGCCTACCCGTAGCCGTGACGGCCGCTCACCAGTGCAGCTGTGTGCTGCCGGATAACGCCACCTTGGCCAACCCTAATGACTGCGAGACCTACTTCCACTGCCAGTCGGGAGAGGCTGTGTTGGAGCAGTGTCCCCCCGGGGATTACTTTGAGGCAAAAGTGGGCTCCTGTCTGCCGGATCACACGGGCATCTGCCTAGAGAAGCCCACAATGCCGCCGCAGGTGATGCTGTCCGAGAAGGCTCTGGCTTTGGACGAATGCATACGAACGGGAAGTCGCCTGGCACCACATAGTCGTGACTGTCAGCGATACTACATTTGTGCCAGGATGCGGGTGATTGAAATGCGCTGTCCCCGGGGTCAGTACTTTGATGTGGTGCATCGGTTGTGCAGCCTTGATCGGCAAAGCGAATGCAACATTTCCACAAAGGTCGACAGCAAAGAGGTGCAGCCGATTAAAGAGGACCAAGATGTGGAAATTAATGTAAAGAACGAGTTGGAGCAAGTGTCGGCTGAAGATCTAAGCTTGCCATCATTAGAGGTCAATGCCAAGCAGCCGGCGCCGCCGCCACATGAACGGGATGTAGTTAGCAACTACGACAAATTCTCTTCGAAGTTCGTCTCGCTATAATCAGTTACTTTTAAGAGATTCATAAAAATATATATCTTAAACCCAAACTGCAGCATGAACATGTACAACTGCGAATATAATTTACACTCCTAATAATTTTGATAATGCAAATAAAAAGGTTTAAGGGAAGTAAAGTATAGTTCATCTATCAGAATAACTTTAAAATAGGGTTTTAATGTACAAATTCTGTACATTCTCCACTGACCTTAGTCAAACCAAAAATTTCTTAAAACAGGCCCCGGGGACTCACCTTAAACGAGGCCGGACAATAGGGCGCATGATTGACCGTCCTACACAAGGTTGTGATGCACTGCGGCAGTGGCTCGCTGGGAAAGATGGTATAGCCGATGACCATCTCCAGGATTGTCAGGCACTGTAGGCCTATCTCATCAACCGTAACGCTGCAGCTAAGTTCGCAGGCATTCCTTCGAAAAGACAGAATACTCGGATATTATACTTGCTTCATTAAATAGCACATCATCGTCACTCACTGCACGATTCCCACGAGAATGTCCTTGTCCAAATGGGCGGCATTGAACTTGATCAGATTGACCAGCATGTCAAGATAGGGGCTCAGCAGATTGGCCTCAGTGATCGCAGGGATCCAAAGCAGCATAAATTTGCCAATCTGCAAAGAGACCAATAAATCAACCAATGAAGTTAGGAATTAAGGCAGCAGTCGATCGCATACCTTCTCTTCGAAGTTGGTGATGTCCTTCCCATTGTCGGTCAGTGTGTCGAGCAGGTCAAGGAGGTGGCGCAGATCCTCGCGCGCCTCGTGGTTCTGAATAACCAGGAAGAATTGCTCCCGCATGATGGTCAGGTTTTTGTACTGTGTGTGGATGAGTCGCTTATAGAAGCTCAACGCAATCTGACGCGTATCGGCCGGCTTGTTGGGCACGATGAGATCGTTGGTGAGATTAAATAGTATGGTGATGGAGGTCTGAAAAAAAGGAAATAAGCAGTATTCAAGGCACGGACCTTCGCCACCACGCACCTCATCCAGGTTGAAGCTGTGCAGATACATGTCACCTAGCTCCTTTAGCATCCTGCAACGCTCCGCCACCGGCTGCTCCGGCCGTAGGCTGCTCTCAAACTCCGGCCGTAGGGTCCGCTCACCCACGTATCCTGTGTAACGGGTAAATGAGAGCATTTGTAATGGTTTCTTTTTGGGTCCAATAAGAGTGCGCCGAACTCTTTGTTACCTGCCGGCTTCGATTTCAGGAACAGCTTGAACTTGGCCTTGTCCTTGGAGCTCATGTTGCTGAGTCGGACGTGGGCGTGGTCGGTGGATCAAGTTGCGGTGTTTGCGTGTGTGTGGAACAAGCGATTCCCCGATATATATCCTTATAACAATTTACACACAGAACACAGGGCAAAAAAATCAGCAAAACAGCTGAAACAATCGTGGCAGTGTTACCAGAAGCCGGCACTCTAATAAGACTAATGGTTCACGGCGAAAAATACTAACCAGGGAACATTCAAAGGCAATCATTTAAAATAATACACTAATATATAATTAATGGGAGGAAAAAAATAAATGGAATCATCAAATAAAGAAATAAAATAATAAATGCTGCGGCAAAATGTAGTTGGAATTCTTGTGGTTCAAAACTAGTATTGAAAGTGGAATCGCTCTTTGGTATATTCTCGATGTAATTCAGTATACTTGTCGGTATAGTTTTTTCGATTAAACTGCGGTCACACTGCTTGCATCATCTACCAACGCGTCTGTAAAGTGTTAAAATTATTTTTGAGTATAGAATCGCCTTGAAAAAAGCAGTCAGCCCCAAATAAACATATATATCGTGTGCCAGACAGCCTGATTTCGTTTATAATCCGAGCGTTTGCCCCGATTGCTTGCAAATAGCAGCTAGCTCCGAATTCGGCCCGCTAATTGGTAAATCCGATTTCCAGGGAAGGAGACGCAAAAGGAGAAGCGGAGAACAAAAGGAGGTGGAAAACAACAGTTAATCGTCAAATTTTACGCGTCGAACAAATAGGCAGAGGTGAGCAACTACGCTGCACACGCTCGCATACACACAGGCGCTTATCGCCTGCGTATGGGTGTGCATAAAAAATTAAAACAATATTTGCTCATCCGATTATTACTATTATAATTCGCGTCCATATATTATTAGCAGTGTGCGTGCGCCTGCCCTGGATATCCGAGCTGGTGTGCGGGCCCGCGCGTGTGTGTGTGTGATGAAATGCAATTTTATCTTGGCATTTTGCGCGCCTCCGCGTTTCGTTACCCTTGTGATTCCGAATCCAATTCCGTTTTTCTTTCCTCCATTCCATTTTCGCTTTTGTTTGGAAAAGCTCTGTCGCCATATTTTCAGACGGTCGCTAACTTTTCACTCGTTCCCATCGCTCCCAAAGGTAAACCCATCCAAGATGAGCTCCGCGGAGGAAAACAGCAACAGCCCGGCCACCACGCCCCAGGACAACGATCCCAATGAGAAGGCAAATCTTACGGATCTGGAGAAGCTCGAGGAGGAGAAGTTGAAGTCCAAGTATCCCAGCGGAATGCGAGTGCCCGGTGGGCACTCTGCCTTTCTCCAGAAAAGGCTGCAAAAGGGGGTGAGTGTTAAGGGTCGTCATCCAGCTTACCGAAACAAAATCTAGACAAGTTGTGTGATAAAGTACAGCACTGACATACACATTGTCTAGCTTAAGATAATCTAACCCTTTATCATGCCTACCTACATTATAACAAAACTTTCTTCCCGCAGCAAAAATTCTTCGACTCGGGAGACTACCAGATGGCCAAGCAGAAGGGTGGCGGTGTTAAGCAAGTCTTTGCCAACAAGGTGACCACCGGGGAGGCGATTCCCACGCCAGAAACCGTGCCGGCACGCAAAACCTCGATCATCCAACCATGTAACAAGTTCCCGGCGACGAGCTAATTCACTCACCACCCCTCGTCACGCCTCCACACTACACCCACAACCTCAACTGCAGCCAGTTTACCCCCGTTCCCACTTTAAATGCTCTATACCTAATTTTAAAGAAAAACCTAATGCTAAGATGGCTGCTGGCCGGATTTCGCGGAAATTTAAACAGAAAAGAAAAAAAACAGAATTTGTAGTTCCCCCGTAAACTTAAAGCGCCATCCGAACGGCACGCTCTTCCCTTCGCCTTCGTTAGTGGCCAATCAATCTCAAGGTCCCGTCTCTTCAGTCCATCTCTCAGGCCTGAGAAGCGAAGATGCGGAGGTGGCGAGCCGGCAAAGGCAGCGCGAACTTTATTGAAACAGTTATATATATATCTCTATCTGTGTAACATTAACATAACTTATCCTGATCGTACGTAGTTGTAAGTATTACGAGCATAATAAATTTAAGTTGGAGCCACAGCATTGTTCTGCGTAAATAAGTGGGATTCCGTCAACAATTCATGATGTACTCGTCTCTGGAATTCTTAAAGTATGGTATAAATGTTAATAATAGGCATTTGAAGAAACTTGCACATTTGTAATCATCCGAATAGATCGCTGCTTGCAGAATATTCAATTTTCAGGGCGAGTGTTATTAGAATCGATTTGTAAATGAAGCAGAGCGACGATAACTCGCCAGCATTGAGCTAAAATAAATTGTATGTACGTGCTACTTAAAAATGTGTTGATTTCCTGGGGCGCTAGATCAACAATTAAAGTCAAGTGTTTATTTAACTGATAAATGCCTGGGTGGCAATCATCTTAATTGATTATTCAAATCGCCTGGTAACTAATTTAAGATTACAGAAATTTAGTTTAGCCGCAGAGTCAAAATAAAATGTTTGTAATATATATATTTGGCATATCCTGGAAGATGCGGAAGCTAAGGAAACTCGAAATAAGACATCGCTAATTAGGCGATTGACAATTCATACCATACGGAATGGAATTAGCGATTTCTGAATAATTATGCACCGTCTAGCTTAAAATACAAATCGAACGTAGTTATTTAGAAATGATCTTCATTTTGCAATTTGAATATTTTTCGGCCCTGTAAAAGTCTTGAAAAAAATATACTCATTTCTCAAATTGGCGTCGCTGGCTAAGATATCGACGAGAGCTCAGGGTTTCCAAGTCAGGGATTTCCCGCCTGGATTATGGTTAATTTTTTTTATCGCGAAGGAAATTTCAATTGATTGAATGTAATTGATTTATAAATAATTTTTTTTTTAATATTCAGTGTCACCAGCGAAAATTTTCACTCTTTGAGATTTTTTAAGAGGAAAGCCACATTGGCATCTGGCAACACTGTTTTCGATAATTCTCCACGATTGTTTTCTTTATTTTCCTCCGGTTAGGGCACACTGTTCGCCATTGCTAGATTAGAGGAAACCGAAATTTAAATGTAATTTAAGCATTCCTAGTTGCAATTAAAGTGCATTTCGCAACTAGCACCGTGCCGGTCACTGTTTATAGGCCTTCGCGTGCCGCTCAGATCCCCGCCAACCGGTCGAAAAGACGGTGAAATGTAGATGTCCACCAAGCGGCGGTCGCAGCAGCAGCAATAACAAAAGCAAAAGTGAAATTAACGCCGCAGGAAGAGCGGAACTGCATTATCTCAGCGCGGCGCCATGGAGAACCTCAAGATAAGCGACAAACTTTTCGAGGATGTGATTTATTTTGTGCTCGGCAACCTGGATGAAGAGGTAAGGAGACGGCCGCTGTTGCCTGTACTTGCATTGTGCTCCGTGCGTGCGTCTGTGTTTGTGTTTGTGCGTGCGGCTGTGTCTGTGTAAGTGCGCACACAGGGTGCCCCGGAGCAATGCGCGCCAATAATGTTGCCGCAGGCCACAACACCTCATGTTGTACAGGGTAGTTCGGGCATTCAGAGTTGCTATAATCTTTACGGCTTAAAGTTTATAGCACATGATCAGCTGCTTATGGCTTATAGGATGGCAATTAAAAAAAAAAACAATATATTTTTTTAATCTAAACAAAAACTTGTCCTATTTCAGATCGAACGCTTCCTTAAGAGCGGCGGCGCCCAATCGAAGTTGTTCCTGTCGGACACAATCACTCATCTGATATGCGCCACCAACTATTCGGAGGAGGAGCTGTCCATGAACCTGGACCTGTACAGCGCGATACCCGTGACGGAGCAATGGATCGTGCACAGTGCCAAGCTGGGCCGGATGGCCTCGACACGGGCCTTTGACCCGAGTCCCAATCAGCTCCGCCTCATGCGCGGCATCCGCGTAGCTATTACAAATGTTGTGGCAGGAGATCGCAGACGCCTCTATGCCATGCTTACGTACCACGGCGCTGTTGTTACGCACAGCTTTGGGGCCACCAACACGCATCTGGTATGCGGAGCGGCCAATGGTGGCATCTACAACAAGGCGCTGGCGCTACCCAAGAATGCTATTATTATAGTAACGCCAGACTGGGTGACGGACTGCCTCAAGTCCAGGAGCTGCCTGCCCACAGAGCCCTATCATCCTAGGCTGCTGAAGCCCATCGAGAAGCAGCGGACGCAGAAGCAGCAGGCAGCATCACAGCAACAGTTGCAGCAGCAATTCCAGCAGCAGCAACTGCAGCACCAGCAGCAACTGCAACAACAACAGCAGCAGCAGCAAATCCTCCAGCAGCAGCAGCAGCAGGCGGCACAACAACAGCAGCAGCAACAACAGCAACAACAACAGCAGCAGCAGCTGCCTGCAACTTCTTCATCGACGCTGTCCGACATTCTGGGCTTCGGCGAGGACAGTGCAGCTGCCAAGAGCATCGCAAGCATCAAGTCGCAGCTTCAGGCCTCGGCCGAGCAAATACAACAGCAACAGTTGCCCGTGCCTAGTGCCCAGCAGCAGCAGCAAGTGGTTTTTGTGCGACCTCAACCACAACCACAGCAGCAACAATTATTGCAACAGGGTGGTGCTCAAGCACCGGCACAGCCATCACCACACCCGCAGCAGCAACAGCAATTAATTATACAGCAACAGAAAATCATACCCGCCAATCTGCAGCAGCCACAGCAGAACCAGCAGCAAATCAAGAACATTTTACAGCAACAACGACAGCTGAAGAATGCACAGCAACAACAGGTTCAGCAGCAGCAACAGCAGCAAATTCAAATGATTCAGCAGCAGCAGCAGCAGCAACAACAACAGCAGCAACTTATACAGCAAGAATCGCAGCAGCAGCAGCAACAGCAGTCGCCCAGACTGCCTACAACTCCTACGGGGCGACAAACTCCCCGGACTCCACAGTCTACAACGCCGCAGCCGGTTCAATCCCCGCAGCAGCAACACCAGCAGATTGTGCAGCAGCAGCAGCAACAACAACATCAAATTGTACAACAACAGCAGATAGTGCAGCAACAGCAGTCTGTGCCAGTTTCGCCGCAAATAATACACCAACACTTGATGCGGCAGCAACAGATATTGAATCAGAGCCAAATGCAACTGCAACAGATTATCCAGAGTGGGCAGGCCCTGACGCCGCAGCAGCAGCAGCAACAGAGACAAAATCAGCAGCAGCAGCAACAGATCATGCAGCAGCAGCAACAGTTGCAGATGCAAATGCAACAGCAACAGCAAAATCTCCAACAACAGCAGCAGGCGCAACAAAGCCTTCAGCAATCGCCACGGATGGTACAGAACAGGTCGCCCGTAATGCCACCCAGCACGCCATCCCCATCGCTTCAGCAGCAGCATCATCCCAACATGTTGCCCCCGCAATCACCACGCCAGCTGCAATCTCCGGCTCCGCAAATGACGCCACCGCCACCTCCGTCGCCGCAAAGTGCCCAGCAACATTTGCGCCAGCAGCAGGTGCAGCAACAGCAAATCCAGCAAAATCGCCAGCAGCAGCACATGTCCCCGCAGCAACAGCAATCGCCGGCGATGATGTCCCCGCAGCAACAGCAGCAAATGCAACCCTTTCAGCAGCCCGTCCATCAGCAGCAGCGTATGCAATTGCAGCAACAACAACAATTGGCCCAGCAACAGCAGCAGCAGCAAAGCCCTCAGCAAATATCTGCTCCACAGTCGCCGCAGATCCCGCAGACGCCGCCCATGCAACAGAACAAGCTGCATCACCATCAGGTGGGTGGGCAGCCGCAACAGCAGCAGCAGTCCTTCTCCCAGCAAAAGCCCATCGATCCCACGGATCCCGTTCAAGTGGCCCAGGTGCTCAGTCGTTCTGCATTGAGCAGCAACCAGGATTCGCTGATAATGCGGCAACAACAATTAAAACAGCAACAGCAGTTGCAACAGCAGCAGCAGCAGCAAATGGCTCCACAGCAACAGCAGCAGCAGCAGCAGCAGCAGCAGCAACAGCAGCAGCAACAACAGCAACAACAGCAGCCTCAGCAACAGCACACTCCATCTCCGCGGCAGTCGCCGCTGCAGCATCAGCCAACCACACCAACAATACAACAGCAGCAGCAGCCACCAAATCCTCAAGTAAGTATCCAAGGTTTGGATAAGTAAGCAGAGTACTAGAAATTAAGTAAAAACGAGTTAATAGTTTAAGAACGCGCTGTCTAAGAAATTCAAAAGATAACAAGCTACCCGCGACTATCTCACACAATTTAACCTTTTAAACTTTGCGACAAGATTAATTATATTAATACATTTCAATGTCTGCTTTTAGCAAATACAACAAGTTTTGGGCCAGCAGCAGCAACAAGTATTGGTACAGCAACAACCCCAGCCTGGACAGCCTCAGCAGCAACAGCAACAGGTCATCACCCAGCGACATGTAATAAATACATCAACGGCCCAGGGACAACAGATTATCCAAAGTCTTCAACAAAAGCAGCAGCAAATGAGGAATGTGCAGCAGCAACAACTGCCACAGCCACAACAGCAGCAACAGTAATTTCCTCAGGCGCAGCAACATCCCCAACAACAACAACAACAGCAGCCGCAGCAACAGCAACAAGTGCAATTTACCCAACAGCAACAAATCGCATTGGGGGGTGGTGGTCACGTGCGGATTATTCAGCAAACGATTCAGCGGCCACAGCAACAGATTCCACAACAACACCAACAGATTCTTGGACAGTTTCCACAACAGCAGCAACAACAACCACAGCAAGTACGTTTAAAATTGTAATTAATTATTTTGCAAATATACTAAGAATGAATTTGAGCACGGCTAGTACGTCGTATGTATTGTGTGTATGTACATGTATTTTTGTATACTAAACAATATTTTGCTTACAGGCATTGCAACAACAACCAATACAACAACAACAGCAACAAGTCCTTGGAGTCCAGCAGCCGCAGCAGCAGCAGCAGGCACCGCAATCGATGCAGCCGCAGGGGAAAACCTTTATCATCAGTCAGCAGCATTTCAATCAGCTCAGCTTAGCCCAGCAGCAGCAGATATTGGCTCAGAATCCACAGAGTCAGAACGTTTATGTTGTGAATCAGACAAACATATCGCAGCAACAGCAACTAGTGCAGCAGCAGCAGCAACAACAACAACAGATGCTGCAGCAGCAGCAGATTATGCCACAGCAACAGCAGCAACAGCGTATGCAAATGCAGCAGCAGCCGCAGCAAATCGTTGTTAATCAACAGATTCTGAGCGATCCGCAGCGCTTGCAATACCTGCAGCAACAGCAGCTGATGCAAAAGCAGCAACAACAGCAACAACAACAAATACTTATACAGCAGCAGCAGCAAACTCCTCAGCAGCAGCAACCCCAGCAGATTCTCCAGCAGAAGCTACCAATAGACCCTCAGCAGCAGCAACAGCAACAGATTATGCAGCAAGTGTTGATAACGCAGCAACAGTTGCCGCAACGCACACCGCCACCACAACAGCAGCAGCAGCAGCAGCAACAGCAGCTATTGCTTCAACAACAATCGCCCCAACACCATCAGCAAATGCCGCAACACTGGTCCCCGCAAAGTCCAGCATCCAGTCAGATAGCGCCCACCACTCCGGGAACTCCCACTAGCAGTGTGGGAATGCAATCGCCGCTGCCCACAACCCCTCAGCAGCAGCCACAACAACCGCAGCAGTTTATACCGCGCGGGTTGCGACCGCAGACATCGTGGCCTGGCCAGCAGCAGCAGCCACAAGCTCCGCAGCAACAGCAGCAGCAGATCGTGCTGCCGCCGCCAGTCCAACAGCAGCAGCAACAGCCTCAGCAAGTAACACAGCAGCAGCAGCAGTTGATATTGCAGCAACCACCGCAGCAACAAAAAATAGTTCTGGACGAGAAGACGCACGCGCACTTTATTTCCTTGGATGCGCACAAGAGAGCCGAGTACATCACCAAGTTAAATCAGCAGAACAAGCCGCGGGTGATGCTGCGCCAACAGGTTGCTTACCAACCCCGACCTGGTGCGCCGGGCAGCATAGTCGCAACACGACCGGCCGGGGGTCCTATTGTGCCACCGGGTCACATTATTGTCCAGAGCCAAATGCCACCGGGACTGACACAGCAGCAGCAGATGCTTTGGCTGCAGCAACAGGGAAAGCGCCAAGTGGTTGTGCGGGCCGGCGGAACTCCTGGCCTCAGTCCGATCCAGCAGCAGCAGCAACAACCGGGAGTGGGACAGCCGGCACCGCAACAGCAACAATCGCCACAACAGCAGCAGCAGCAACAAGCCTTCAATCCCATCAACGATCCTAATCAGCAAATGCTCTTGCAGCGCCAACAGCTGCGCGTCCAGCAAATACCCATTCAGCAGCAGCAGGCGCCACAGCAGCAGCTGGGCAAGCAAACGGTACAGCTCATCACTGGACCCAACGGACAGCTAATAGAGCAGCAGACGATTGTCCAGCAGCCGCCAACACCGGGAACACCCACCACTCCGGGCGCAGTCCCCGGTCCTGTTCCAGGCGGTGGCAACATAATGACACAAACATTGGTCATGACTTCAACAAGTTAGTGAATTTATCTATACTTCATTTTGATAGGATACATACATAGTTTAAAGAACTATTTCATTGCTAATCTTTATCCTGTTTTAATCAATCAGCTCCCGATGGACAGCAACAACAAACCCCACAACAGATGAACCTGAAAACCAAAACAGCCTTGGCTAACATGCTGAGTAATCGTTTGGGCAACAATGGAGTGCAGACGCCGCAACAGCAACTAATTCAACTGTCTGATGGCCAGCAGCAACAGCAACAGATTGTCCAGCAGGTGGTGACCGGAGCCACTCCGCAGCAGCAGCAACAGTTGCTAATGCAGCAGCAGCAGCAGCAGCAGATGGTTGTCCAGCAGCAGCATGTGGAGCCACCATCGGCGGCCGGTGCTCTTAGGATGATGGGACAGCAGCATAACGCAGCAGCCGTCGGTGTGTCAGGACCCCCACGAACGCAGCAGGAGTTGCTAATGCTGCAGCAACAACAACAGCAACAGCAACAACAACAAATGCTGCAACAGCAGCAAATGCGACGAGTGATTGCTGTGCCGCAACAACAGCAGCAGCAGATTCCGCAGCAGCATCTTGTGCAGCAGCAGATCGTTGTAGCTCCGCCACAGTCCCCTCAGCAGCAACAGATGGCCGTTGGCGTGGGCGTTGGGGTGCCAGTGCAGCAGCGTCCACCTCACGGCTATATGCAGGCCCGCCCCGGACAGCCGCCGATACCGATGCCACAGTTTTACGGCCACAATCCCAACCTGAAGCTGCCCGCCGATCTCTTCCTCGTGGGCTGCACCTTCTACATCGTGGAATACGACGAGACGGACGGCGACGAGTTGCCCATCTGGCTGGACACCATTCGGCAATTTGGTGGCGACATCGAACGCGTCTACTGTCCCCGTGTGACGCACGTCATCTGTCGCACACAGAGACACGGTGTGGTGATGCAGGCTCTGCGGGATGCCAAGCGCTGCGTCACCGCCTACTGGCTGAGTGACATCTGTCTCAAGCGTCAGCTGATGCCGCCATGGCAACCACTGCACCTGCCCTTCCCCAGTCAGTTTGGCTACCGCAAGCCATTGGAAAGGTACATTATCACCTCGGAAGGATTCGAGGGCGAGGAGCTGGTGAGGCTACAACAGATGGCCGAGGAATGCGGTGCCATATACACCTCGTATCTGTCCAAGGTGAACACGGTGATCGTGTGCAAGCAGCTCGAAGGCAACAAATTCAACGCGGCCAAGGAGTGGAACATACCCATGGTGAACGCCCTCTGGCTCAGCGACGTCTGTATCGGCAACCTGAGCGGCCTGTCCCAGTACGATAATCCCAAGTACCAGCAGTACAGCCTAATCGCACCATTCCGTATTGAATGCAATCTGGTGGCGCATCTGTTAAGTAAGTCTCATTGTGTTTGCTGTGCTCTCTTGTACTGTTGAAACTAATTTCCCATCCTCTACTTCGAATAGCTGCTTGGAAGGCACCAATAAACCTTACCCAGGAGGCGCACGAGCGTGTCAAGCGTCATCTGTCCGATCCCTATGGCAGCGAGCACAAGCTGAAGCGCCAAAAGATAAATGCCTTCCAGCAGGAACAGCTTCCAGAGCAGATTGTTTGCGTCGAGTATCCCACGAATACTAAGCCGCCCAAGGTTATTTTCTCCCAGGTTGCCGAAGCCGAAGCCCTCAAAAAGGCAGTGTTGTGAGTATTCCAAACGCTGTTAAACTTTTAGGTTTTAGTTTCTAGTCAATCTTTAAGTTTCGTCATTAATTTATAAATTTTATTTGCAGAATTTTGGGCGGAATCGTTGTAGACAGCCCTGCAGATGCTACGCATCTGGTGATGACACGCGAGAGTCGCACCTGCAAGCTTATTCAGGCCTGCTGCCATGTAGACTTTGTGCTCAAGTCCAGCTGGATTGTGGAGAGCGCCAAGG
Source organism: Drosophila bunnanda (assembly GCA_035046265.1). Classification (NCBI taxonomy): domain Eukaryota; kingdom Metazoa; phylum Arthropoda; class Insecta; order Diptera; family Drosophilidae; genus Drosophila; species Drosophila bunnanda. The sequence goes on from JAWNOB010000075.1 coordinate 17,377,375, forward strand.
CCGGAAAATTCGTCCCAACTGATCCGTATCGCATCCAGCACATACCAGTCGACGAGAATCTGCAATTCAATTTGAACACCGTCCTGTGTGCACCCACACGTTCCACGCTATTTGCCGGCAAGTACTTCTATGTGACGCCGGATGTGTTCCCAGCCCGCGACGAAATCATTCGGATGATCGAATCTTCCGGTGGTAAAGTGGAGCCAAAGCGAAGGACCGGTGCTGCCGTTGCCGAGGCGCATGTCCAAGCGCCCGACTCCTACATCATAGTGACCTGCCCGACGGACATGCATCTGTGTGCGGATCTAACACGACATGGCAACCCCAAGTGCCACATTGTGTCCACGGAATTCGTGATGAGTTCGATACTCAGGCAACAGCTTGAGATAGAGCCCAACCTCATACCCTACTTGTACAACAACAACAATGTGAATAGCTGTAATAGCAATAAGTCCTCCTAGCGCCGTGTTTTCTGGTTGCTGTAGAGCTATCGAGAATAGGGTTTCTGGACAAATCAAACAAGAATTTATGCGAGCTGTAATATACATAAATAGCTAAGAGTGTAGGGTTGAAGAAAAGTAGTCTTGATGGCGAGAATCGTAGAATTGAAAACAGTTATTGGTAAATTGTTATGTCTGACTGAATCGATTAGTTCTAGCCTGCTCCAGGTTCTTATGATATACCAACAAACGAATCTAGTCCACTGAATTCGTCAATGCGTCGTACGGGCATGCAAATATAGATACCAGCATATCGGTTTCTCTGGTATATTATATATACATATGTTAACATTTCAAAAAATGCATTGTCCTTTCTCTTGTTTAAACTTCAAGAACATTATTTAAAATGTATATATATATCCTTAAAAAGTATCTATAGTTTTCTCTGTCACAAATAAGGTTTGATTTAAACTTTTTCACTGCATAATGATTCATAATTGAGGGGGTAAGAAAGAATATTTGTAATTTATTTTGAATTGCGGATTTGTTTGAATTGAATTGTGAATTTTTTTAAATATATCGTGTAGCAAAAGAACTACCTTAATTATTGTAAGATCAAAAGATTCATATAATTATTTATATATATATACATATATTTTTGTAGGTTCCGGAACCTCCCCCACGCTAGAATAAGGATGGCACACAAATATACACATTCATATATATATATTTCCTAGAGTATACGAAATGTTTCACAGAAATTGATATATATATATATATTGCTGGCTATTAGTATTTTAAGAGTACTTTTTACATAGGTATTGCAAATATTTTCTCAATTAATATTAAGTTCTAGTTAGGCTCGAAATGTAAGAAAATTAAAATAATGTTACCGAAAAAACAATCGAATTGTTCTTATTGAGAAGCGTTTTAAATGGCAAATCTTTTCAGAAACCAAATGTTGTAGATCGGACTCAGCAATATCAATTTAATTCAGTTTTTCCCCTTCTGACTAAATGTATTCTTCTTCTGACAAAAATTTAGTATGCAGATTTATTAATCTAATAAAAACTAACATTGGAAAGCTTTTCGCATGGAAAGAATGCTTTCTTGTCTTATTTGTGAGTTTTTGAAACTTTGATTTTTATACCCTTGCAGGGTATTATAACTTCAGTCAGAAGTTTGCAACTCAGTGAAGGAGTCATATCGGACCATATAAAGTATATATAAATAGGGTATAAAAAAAAGTTTTAAGCGAAACAAATATGTATGTATATCCCCTTCCAGGGTCAACATTGGAGGTGAGCACAATGTCATTGAGCTGGCGAAGCAGTACAAACGTTTTATCTTCGTGCCCAGCACCATTGGAGCCTTTGGCCCGAAGCCCCACACCGCATATTAAGCCTAATTTAATCTTACTTATTATCATCGTCAATTTATGATGTAATGAAAGGTCACGAAAATAGGCATCATTTATATATCTGACTTAATATGGTAATCCACCTTTACAAGCAAGATATTTATAGGGCTCTCTGTGATTAATTAAGAAGGCTTTGTTGTGATTGCACTTCTCTTAAAATGCTTATGATTAAAAAACTAAAAGGGAAAATAACTTCGAAAAGACGAGATTCGTCTACCCTTGCAGTTTGGAATTAAATCGGCTCTATAGAGTTTCTCTTTATCTACCGCAGCTGTGAAAGCTGATTCTAAGATATAATAGTTGTGATTGAGACTCACCCGCAGTTATCATTCTTCTTCAAACTTCTCACCTGGCTGGGTTTCATCGATGATTACTATCTTCCAAGGGCAGGGTTCTATTCTTGGTGTTTAGCAGGACTTCGTTATTGGGATTTGCACATTTCCAGCGAAGAGAGACGGCTTTGGGTTATCCAGATGAGTTAAAATGAACACGTCATATTAGTTGGTCGAAGATATCACTGACACTACAGAACCACACGCGAGGGGAGTTGACGTCTGACTGAGGGACGTGGGAGGATCGCACCTCTATTCATACTCCCTCAGAGTGGCGTGAGAGCAGGGCTAGAGAGATCGCTAGAGATAGCTTAAAATGGGAGAGCAAGAGCTAGCGCCAGAGGCAGGGCAGGAGCCAGAGATAGAGCCAGAGCAAGAGGTAGAACAGGAGTCAGAGCTAGAGGCAGAGCAAGAGCCAGAGCTAGAGCCAGCGCAAGAGGCAGAGCAAGAGTCAGAGCTAGAGCAAGAGCAGAGCAAGAGCCGGAGCAAGAGCAAGAGCGAGAACAAAAGCTAGAGCTAGAGTCAGAGCAAGAGCCAGAGCTAGAGCTAGATCTAGAAGGGAAAATAACTAAGACGAAATTCGTATACGCTTGCAATTTGGAATTAAATCGGCTCTATAGAGTTTCTTCTTTACCTACCGCAGCTATGAAAGCTGAATCTAAGATATAATAGTTTTGACTGAGACTTACCCGCAGTTATCATTCTTTTTGAAACTTCTCACCTGGCTGGGTTTCATCGATGATTACTACCTTCCAGGGCAGGGAAGTTCTGTTCTTGATGTTTAGCACGACTTCGTTATTGGGATTTGCACATTTCCAGTGAGTTATCCAGATGAGTTAAAATAAACAAGTCAAGGCTTTGGGTTATCCAGATGAGTTAAAATGAACACGTCATATTAGTTGGTCGAAGATATCACTGACACTATAGAACCGCACGCGAGGGGAGTTGACGTCTGACTGAGGGACGTGCGAGTATCTCACCTCTATTTGTACTCCCTCAGAGTGGCGTGGAGAGAGAGTAGGAGAATGAGCCACAGTCAGAGCCAGAGCTGGAGTCAGAGCAAGAGCCAGAGCCAGAGCCAGAGCCAGAGCCAGAGCCAGAGCCAGAGCCAGAGCCAGAGCCAGAGCCAGAGCCAGAGCCAGAGCCAGAGCCAGAGCCAGAGCCAGAGCCAGAGCCAGAGCCAGAGCCAGAGCCAGAGCCAGAGCCAGAGCCAGAGCCAGAGCCAGAGCCAGAGCCAGAGCCAGAGCCAGAGCCAGAGCCAGAGCAAGAGCAAGAGCAAGAGCAAGAGCAAGAGCAAGAGCAAGAGCAAGAGCAAGAGCAAGAGCAAGAGCAAGAGTAAGAGCAAGAGCAAGAGCAAGAGCAAGAGCAAGAGCAAGAGCAAGAGCAAGAGCAAGAGCAAGAGCAAGAGCAAGAGCAAGAGCAAGAGCAAGAGCAAGAGCAAGAGCAAGAGCAAGAGCAAGAGCAAGAGCAAGAGCAAGAGCAAGAGCAAGAGCAAGAGCAAGAGCAAGAGCAAGAGCAAGAGCAAGAGCAAGAGCAAGAGCAAGAGCAAGAGCAAGAGCAAGAGCAAGAGCAAGAGCAAGAGCAAGAGCAAGAGCAAGAGCAAGAGCAAGAGCAAGAGCAAGAGCAAGAGCAAGAGCAAGAGCAAGAGCAAGAGCAAGAGCAAGAGCAAGAGCAAGAGCAAGAGCAAGAGCAAGAGCAAGAGCAAGAGCAAGAGCAAGAGCAACAGCCAGAGCCAGAGCCAGAGCCAGAGCAAGAGCAAGCACCAGGGCAGGAGCAAGAGCAATAGCCAGAGCAAGAGCAAGAGCCAGAGCCAGAATTTAAATGGTGAATATTAACAACATTATTTTAGATAATTCCTATGTTAATTTTTAATAAATTATAAATTGGGATAATAATTTTTTTTTTTACATTTTCACTGTTTAACCCCTTGTAATATATAAAAAATTGGGTAAAAATAAAATAAACTCTTTTTAATTATCAATTGATTAGAATACTAATCAACGAAAATAACTACTAATCGCCATATATAAAACCCTTTGATCGACCTAGGGAGACTGTTAATAAAAACATGCTTGAAATAATTTTCATATTATTTTCCTTTTATTGTTGTTTTTCGCGTTTTTGTGTTTATCTTTAAAGAATCTTACGAATTCACTTTGTAATGTATTTTACAGACGAAGCTTGGCATGCCGATAACTTGTAGTGGCTTATGCATAGGCTTGTGTATTTGTGTGTTGTGTTTAGTAAACAATTAACGTATTTTTAATTTACATCATCAGTTGAACCAAGGTAGACTTATGTGACTAAAACCACTACGCTTACACTTACAATTCAAATTCGCACTTACAAAGGATCTAAGTATAGAGTAAAAATTATTATGAGTAGGGCTCTTTTACCCTCAAATAAGTTATAAATAATTTCGTTTGTGTGTTTACCAACTAGAGAACTATCAAAATGGTATTACGAAAACTACAAACTGTGTGTTTTATCATCGTACATTTTAATATTTGTTATAGATAACTATGTGTAAGTAAGGTTAATATGGGTTCTGCTTATTATATAGTACATATCTTAAAAAAAAAATAACTGACAATATATACGTTTCAGTAAAATCCGGCTTAGAACTCTTCAGTATTTAGTATTTATGTTACACTTATTCCCTTAGACTAATAATAATAATGTGTGTGTTGAATATGTTGCCTATTTACAGAAAGAATAAAAGATAAATCATAAAAAGAAATTACTCTCGCCTATGTATAACGCACCTGTTTGTTTGTCGCCTTAAAATTAAGAAATACAATTTTGTATGTACAAGTTTATATTATAAAAGTGAAGAAAAAAGCTTCTCTATTATCGTTATTTAAAGAGAAAAAAAAAGTAGATAGCATATTTCACCGGGTGTATTCGTTTTTGAATTTTCGCCATATACTCAAACAAGCAAAGAGAAATTACCAATTTCTATATATATATTAATTTCACAGTTAATAAAAGAGAAATAATGCAACACAAGGCATGTTCGAAAAGTACACACCTTGGTTGACTATTAATCGTTAACAAAAGCGGCGTGCTTGAATTTGAATAATGCAACAAAAATTAGAGTTAATTTTGTAAAATAAACGATTTCACAAAATGTAACCACAATTTATGTTTTCCCTTTTATTAATATTAAAGAATAATGTTGCATCGTATTCATTTAAAAGTTTAAAAACAAATTTAATTCTAGGTACGAAAAATGGCTTGGAAATCTGCTGTTGCCTGTATTTATGTTATGTACATCCTTTGTATCGTTTTGCGTCCTCCGAGTGTCCCAATTATTTATTATTAATTCAATTAACCCCTCGCTTTGTACTCTTTTTTCAATGTTGTTCAACTTTACTTTACCTAGTAAGGACAGCAAACGAACGAATCGTATTCTCCTCCTTTTGTGAGTGTTTAAAATTAATATTTACATTGGATTCTATTCTCCTCGGTCTCTCTAATCTTCTTTGCCAGGTTCACTTTTTAATATTGCTTTGTGGCTTAGGCGTATCTCTGAATTTCGGTTGATATTGTATATGGTATGTGGGAATTGAATTTGTTGTTTATTTCTACGTTTTTACGCTTAATTCAAGTAGTTTAAACAAAAGTGACATAAAATATATTATATAGGGTTATCGATATAGAGATTTGTATCCCTATATCTAGCTCAAGCATTTGTTTGTAACGAAACTGTGTTCTCTGGTTCTCCTTTAATTGGCTTAACAACTAAAAAAAATACATATTACCAATTACGAAAGGGGATTCTCCTATATCATCTTTGTAACTTCAGTTTTTTGGCTGCCTAAATCTGTACTCTATATGCTATATGTAAATATATTATATCGATTCTTGTAATATATATAGTTGGGGTTCTTCTTTGTTTGTTTTGCGTCTCTCTTTTGCCTTGACCGAAAACGATTGCTAATGAAGTAAACTAAATAGTTTTTTAGTTAGATCGTTTTGGTTTATCTTCTAGATTCTCTTAAAGATCACCAAAAAGGGGTTTTGCTTACAAATATACATATTGATTGCATTGTGTGTTTTGCTTGGCGTTTTGTTAGTTTGTTTGTTTGTCTGCTTTTTTTGATCAGTAGGTGTTTGCTATTAGAAAAGAAACGGAAACACTTGAAACGGACGCAGCTCTTGTGTGGTTTGTGGTGTTTAAGGAAAGCAGCTAGCTTTTTTGTCGTAAAAAAGAAACTTGAATCCGGCCTTTGGCATTTTCCGATTCATAACTGGGTTACATCTCCTTCCCGTATGTTCCGTCCGAGATTTTATTTGCTGTGCATGGAAATAGCGTCTTTTTAAGACCTATAGTCGCTGGCAGTCGCTAGTGTGACTCACCGTCTACTAGTGGCCAGCATCTCTCCGGGATGCTGCCGCCGTGGTCACCTTTTCTACCAACGCACTCGCTGCAGCAGCTCCAGCCGCTACTGAACCCAATCGCTCAATTACCCGCGAATCGCAGGAAATGGTCCGCTGCAGACAACGCGATCGCTCGCTCATCTTCTCCTGCTGCTGCTCTAGTAGCGTTGGTGCGGCATTGAAGTGGCCACCTGTGGGAGTATAACTTTTATTTAGAACTCTTTTGATGTCTAGAAAATAGAATTAACTAACCTTTTGGTTTGTCATCGAACATATGCAGCTTCTGAGCCGTGCTTAGGATACTGTTCACTGTGCTCAAGGTAGTGGCCGCCGGATCCAGTGCCGGCTTCTTGATGGCAGGCATTCTGCTGTTACCACCGACACCGACAACACCCAACACCTGTTGCAAGTGATTGCCACTGCTACTGCTGCTCCTGTTGTTGATGTTATTGTTGCTGAGATTGAAGTGATTCGCGCCTGGCTGCTGGTGGTGATGAAGCTGCTGGTGGACACTGATCGAGTTCCGTCGCTCCCTTATGGCCGCCTGATACCGTTCCGGTGACTGCAGCGAGCACTTGTTGATGGTCTGAGGCTTTGCAAAGCAGCGATCAGTCGCACTTGTGCTCGTTGGTGGCGTGGTTGGTGTCGTTGGAGTCGTGGGCGTTGTTGGGGCCGAATCTACCGATGGCCTGTGTCGCATCCTATACTCACTAATGGAAAGCTTTCGTTTCGGCATTGGCGTTGGCTCCGGCACCGTAAGCATGGGGTTCAGACGCGGATCATGGCTGGCGGTGCGCGTGTACAGCTTCAGTGGCGTAGTGGTTGGTGGTGGCATTTCCACAGACAACGGCGATGATGCCACTGCCGCAGCCGCTGTCACTGGGCTAACTATGGCAGCTGCCGGACAGGTTGCTGCCTTGGAAGATCTGATCTTCGCCTCCAGATACTCGGAGAGACTGGGCATGCTGCTGCTGCTGTTACTGTTGGTAGGGATATTGCCGGTGACGCCACTTGTTGGCAACGAAGGAGTATCCTGAAACTTGCCATAGATGGTGTTATAGAACGGAAGTGGCGCCATTTTGGTGGCAGGGGATGGGCAATTACTGTCCTGCGGTTGAACAGTAGCCGCAGGAGTAGGTTGCGTGATCAACACTGGTATGGGAGCAGCCTTGGGCGTGGGCACTGGAATGGGGGCAGGTAAGGGAGACGCGACTACAGCAGGGATTGCTGGCTTCTGAACGTAGTTCATCTTGCTGCTAATCAGTGTGCTGCTGTCCTTCTTGTCCTTGTCCTTCTCTTTCTCCCTTTCCTTGTCCTTATCCCGCTCCCGCTCCTTGTCTTTCTCCTTACCCTTCTGCTTCTCATGTTTCTGCCTCTCGCGATCCTTCTTCTTGCTCTTTTTCTTCTCCTTTTTTTCCTTCTTCAGGGCTGCCGCAATGAGAGCCTGCTGGCGGCTGCCGCACATGGACTCCCGTCGCCGGGTAATGGGCGCTAGCTTACCACTGGCAATGGCTGCCGCCAAGCTCATGGGTCCGCCACTAGCAGGACTTGCAACCTCTTGGTGATGGTTGTTTTCCTTGCGGTGCTGCTGTTGCTGTTGGACAGCATTCGGAACGCCAGCGGCAGCTACCCCAGTGGACGCAACGATGCCAGTTACGGCGCCCGCCAGCGCTTTGCTACTATTGAGGAGAATGCTACTGCTCAGGATCTGGCTGTTGGGCTTGGTCAGTTCCTGTTCAAAGTTGGTTTGCCGCTTCTTGGTCGTGGAAGTAGGCGGTGCCAGTGACTGTGGCAAGGGCGATTGTGTCACGGGCGTGACGCACATGGACATGGTGCGACGCCGCATCTTCTGCTGCTGCTGTTGATCCACATTGTTGTGTGCCAAGTGCTTGGTCTTTCCGTTGGCTGTAACGGCTGATAGGCCAGCAGGTGGAGCCAGGATCGGCGTTGGCGCCGTCGGTGGTGGCAAGGTCTTAGCATCTGGCTTTATGATTGACTGTGTCGACTTCTTCTTTGGCTCAACGAATGGCGACACGGTTGTCTTGTGCTTTTCCTTCTCCTTATCTTTTTCTTTTTCTTTCTCCTTTTCCTTGGATTTCTTCTTCTCCTTTTTCGACTTTTTCAGCTGCTTCTCTTTCTCCCGCTTCTCATCCTTCTCCTTCGACGATTTCTTGGACTCGGCACCAGTTCCGCCGCTGCTGCTATTGCTCTTCTGGCTCGAGGCCGAGGCTGTGGTCTTTTTGTTCCTCGACTGCAGGTATGAAATGTTGGCTGCATGGAAGGACAACAGACGTTCCTGAATATCGTGCGCGGTGAGATTTTTCGTACTCGAAGGAGCAGCAACTACGGGAGTAAGGGGCGCTACAATTGCTGATTCACCTATTGCTCCGGTGGTCGTGGATAATGGAATCGCTGCCGTAGAAGTTGCTACAGATGCTGCCGACGCAGGGGTAACTACTTCAAGCTTGGGCTTTTTCTTCAGCGGCTGCTCGTCTTCCACTTTGGGAGGCGGCGGTGGTCGGGTCGCCTTGATTGCCGCCTTTCCCACATCGAGTAGGGTAGCTGCTGCTGCCGCCGTTGCCGTGGATCGCAGTAGGGATTCTCCAGGTTTCGGTTCTTCCACCTTTGTCGCCTCCAACTTGGGCGGCACCTCGGGTTCCGGAATTTTCGTCGTCGTCGTTTCCACTTTGGGCACCAACTTGACTGTGGTGGTATTTGGTTCCAACTTCGGTTCCACTGGCAAAGGTTCAACCTTAGGCTGCGGCTGATGCTGCTGTTGCTCCAGCTTTTGTTGCTGCTCGCGCTGCTCCTCCTCCTCGCGCTTCACCTTTACCATTTCCTCAAATTTGTCGCAGGCCTGGCTCTCCACATCACGTTCCACATCGATTTTAACGTCATCGGCAGCTGCACTCGTGTCCTCCGGCTCGATCTTTACCAGATTGTCCTCGGCGACGATTTGCTGAGTCCCCGGGCTAGGAGATCGCAATATATCCACGTCGTCGTCCTGCTCCGGCTGCTGTTGCTGACTGTGATCCGTTTCCACCTTCAAAGCCGACATTGGGACGTCCTCATCCTCCGCCTCCTCCTTGGGCTCTTCTCCAATGACATCAATGTGCGGTTCATCTGCTTCCATTCCGTTCGATCCGTTGCTAATCACGACGAGCCGGCGCTTCTTCAGAGGCGTGCTGAATCCGTTGGCCAGGGGCGACACACTCGGCACAGGTTGAGGCTGAGGGGTGGGCGTCGTCGACAAACTCTGCTGCTGCGGGGAAAGCCCTTCATCGGGAGTCGTTTCCTCGCTGATAGCCTGTCGCAACCAACGCTTCTTTACCGACGAATTATTCTGTAGCGGCAGATGCAGTTGGTCGCGACCAGTGCCCGCCGTCGTCGCTGTCGAAGATTCCGTCTGATGGATGAACTGCTCCACTTTAAGCAGAGCCGGGGCTGGCTGATGCTGCTGCAGCTGGTCTCGTTCGCCATTAATCTCGCTCATGGCCGCCCGCACGAGGCTGTCCAAGCCCGAGGAGGCCGACTGCTGCTGTTCGCACTGCTCCTGCTGAAACCAGCTAGACATGAGCGTCTTCTTGGTCTTGGCACCGCCGGGCGGGAACTTAAATTCGCCGCTACTGCCCAGCGAAGGCGACGCCGCCGCTGAAACTGGCGGCTGCTCTACCAGCGGTCCCATAGCGGCCTCAATTAGCAGACAGGCGCTGCTCACGGGCAGGGACTGCGATTTGGGTGTGGGTGACTTGAACGATTCGCTGCCGACGGGTGGCGAGTTGTTGTTGTGGTGAGCCAAGGCCAGTAGTAACCCGGCTGCCTGATCTTCCGACCCGCTGTGATGATGATTCTGGTGCGCATGATGATGCTGCACTTGATCCTCTGATTCCGAGTTTGTCAGCGCATGCGATTCACCATCCGACTCCACCATAATGCTCTTTCTTCGCTTGTTGCTGCTGCCATTGTTATTGTTGTTATAGCTACGGCTAACCTTCCGCTTCTTCTTTTGGTTGCGTCGCTGCGGCGAATTGGTGCTTGTTGGCGTATCCATCACATCCTCACTAATTGAGTTGGAGCTGCCGCGCTTGTTGGGCGAAGCGGGCGAGTTGCTCGCCTGCCGCTTGTTGGCAGCACCGCCACTCATACCCTGACGCGTCGTCTCCTTCTTGTTGCGTGCCTCCTGCTTCTCCATCTTCTCAATGGCTCGCAGTATAGCCTCCAGCTTCCGATCCTCCCGCGACTGCTTGGGCTTATCCTTGGCGGGAGTACGCGGAGTCTGCGTCGTTGCTGATGCCTCATCCTCTATCGAATCGCCAGCGGGTGAAGGCGTTGCTGGCGTAGCGGCTGTGATTGAAGGGGCGGCAGCAGCGGGAGGAGTCACATGTTGTTGTTGCTGTTGTTGGGAAGGCGGTTGCTTACCAGGAGTTTTCCTTGGTGCAACAACAACCGATGGTTGTCCACTGTTATTGTTATTATTATTCTGATTATTGTTGTTGTTGTGGACCAGGGATACACTCTTTGTGGGCGAACTCAGTTTCGTGGGAGTAGCGGCGACCTGAACTGCCTGGACGACGCCAGTTGAATAGACAATCTTCTGCTGCTGCTGCTGTTGCTGCTGCTGAACTTGCCTTTGTGGCGACTGCAGTGGAGGCTGTTGATGTGGCTGTGGTTGCTGCTGCTGCACAGTCGTCACCTTGATAGGCGTCGTGACCGCATGAGATGTAGGCGTAGCATGCAGGGTCTGCAATGCACTCACTGCCATCCTGGCCTCATCCGCCATTTGCTGCTGCTGCATTTGTTTCTGTTGCAATTGCTGCTGCTGCTGCTGCTGTTGGAGGAAGTGAGCTGCCACGTGCTGTGGTTGTGCCTTTGGGGATTGTTGCTGTTGCTGAGGTTGTCTTACAAAATACGTAGACATGGGTTGCTGGGCAGCTGCTGCCGCTGCAATGACAGCTAAAGGTTCCTGATGCTGCTGCTGCTGCTGCTGTTGCAAAAGGGAAGTTTGCTGGACCACAACGTGAGCTTGCTTCTGTGGCAACTGTGGTGATAATATCGGCGTTAGCATTGGCGTGGGCAACGCGGCTAGGATCTGCTGCTGATGCTGTTGCGTGGGACTCCGCTGCAAAAGCGATGTCTGGTGCGGCGTTGGCGACTGAAGCTGAGCCGGCGTTGGCGAGGGAATAGACACCGAAGGCGATGAGGAGGAGGTACAAATGCCAGAGTCGTGCAGGACACTGGACATGGAGACCGAACAGGAGTTATTGCTACTGCTGCTGCTGCTTCCACTGCCGCTGCTATTGCAGACCGGGGCCGTCATTGAGGAGGCCGTCGTGGGCGAGGGCTTAAAGCCAAGATTCAACTGACCCAACTGCGGACTATTCAGACCCATTTGGCTGCTCTCGCCACTGGAAGAGGTTGAACGATTCCTCGAATTGGGCAGGACGACACCCGTTGCTCCGCCCACTGCTCCGACTGTGGGCGCTGCTCCAGCTCCTGGTCCCACCACGCCCAGTCCCATGGTCAGCTGTATGGCTGCAGCGCTGTTGGCCGCCGCAGCTGCAGCCGCCGCTGCTGCCGCCTTGTTGCGATGACTGCTCCTGGGCTGCGTCGGCGGAGCCTGGAGCTGCTGCTGCACCGCCAGCGGCAGGGCAAAGAGGCAGTCGCTGCCCAGATCGCAGGCACAACGTGTGCTTGTAGGCTGAATGACGGCAGCATGCGATTTCTTCTGCTCCACCGCCGCCAGGTCGTGTGGCTCGTGACGCACCGTGATCTCCGTCTGGGCGCGGATATGCGTCAGTGCCACTATGTACAGGTGGAGCGTTCCTTTCTCAAAGTAGTGCTGCAGCTCGGCATTCGGTCGGCAGGAACGACGAACAAAGCGAGCATCATTACCATACGTTCGCGTATCTACGCACACCTCTGGTCCCTTAAGGTACGAGGGCGGCTGCTGCGTCACCTGCGGCACACTGCCATCCGGTCGAAGCGTCTGCATGGGCGCCTCCACCCCCGGTAGCTGGTAAAAGAAGACAAACTGTCCCGGCGTCTTGTGAGCCTTGAAGCTGTTCAGGTAGTTGCTCGGCGGCGGCGTGTTCATGTTGACGGTGGGATTCTGGGTGCGGAATTGAGTGGTCAGCATGTACTTGCCGCGCAGCTCGTGGATGGGGGCGTGCGGCGCCAGCTCCACGCTGCTTATTAACACCTTAGCGCCCGCATAAGGTATGAGCTGAGCGCGTTGCTCCAGTTCCAGCTCACTGCTGCTGCCGCCGCCGGCCGTTGACAGTTGTTGTTGGATCTGTCGTAGCGCCTTGTTCTCCGTGTTCTGGATGCTCTGCAGCAGGCTGGGTTGCTTCTGGATGGCGTGCAAGCGGGCTCGCAACTCCGGCGAGTAATGGTTGGTCACTGCGTACTCGTAGTTCTCAATCCATTGGCGCAAATTGGCGGCATGCTTTTCCGCTGCCGTGAGAGCAAGATTGCTGCCACTGCCGCCGGTCGTTCCTTCGGAATGGGACTTGCTCTTGCGCTTGCTACTCTTCTTGCTGGACTTGCCAGTGCCGGCGCCGCCTGAGGGAGTTACGCTGCCGGTCTTCTCGCCGCTACCTACTCCGCCGCTCTTCTTGGTTTTCTTTAAAGTGGAGCCTGAGACCCCACCGCCTGCGCCGTCTTTGGTTTTCTTCGACTTCTTGGACATGCCCGTGTTTGTGGCATAGCCGCCATTCAGTCCTGATGTCAGCCGTTGCTGCAGCTCCTCGGGCATGGCCACTCCACCGACGCCGGCGCCGCTGCCGAATGCTCCACCGCTGAGCGTTGTTCCTGCCGCCACGGCCGCAGCTCCATTTGCCGCCTGAGTGGCCACCAGCAGCATGTGCTCCTTACGCTTCTGTCGCTGTAGGGCACGAGCTCTCACCTTGTCCACCGCACGCGGCTGGCACATCTCGCACATGTACTCCTCGGGTATGTTCTGACGGTCAATCCCCATGCAGTCCACGTGTTGCCAAGCCCTATTGGTCAGGAGAAAAGAAAGCAATTAGATTTAAAGACACTGCTTCTGCTTGAGCTATTCCTGTACTCACGAGCACTTGTCGCAGCATATCATGTAGCCATCGTCGTGGGTCAGCTCGCAGATGCATCGCGTCACAGAGTCATCCTCGGCCTCAGCTTCTGGCGCTGTCTCCGTCTCCTCGCCCGGATCGATGTCAGCGCTGGCCAGGCCCAAGCGGGAGCTGCTGCTAATGGCTGAGTGGGCATCATCGTCGGTCACATGGCGAGGAACTGCATAGAAGAAAGTGGGAATTATAATTCTCGGCATTTCGATATAATAAATACAATTATATTTCTTCTGAATTAATCCAACCCTCAAAATCGAATTCTGAAAGTATTCCCAATGCTTGCTACGTCTCCGATATACTTACTCGGCTGGCCGTAGAAGCTTCCATAGGTGGGCGTGGTTTGACCGGCGGCCACAGTCACACCGATTCCGCCTAGTGACCACTGTTGCGGCTGTTGCTGCTGCTGCTGTGCCACTCCAGCAATCGTTGTATCCGCCGTTGGCTGGTGTTGCTGTGACTGCTGTTGTTGCTGCTGTTGCTGCTGCAGGGAGGCATAGGTGTGGTCCTGCATGATGGCGTGAAGCTGCTGTAGGCGAAGATCCTGAGTAAGCACTGGCACCGGTCGCACCTCCTCAATATACAGTTCCTCGTCGTTGGCATTCAGCTGGCCCAACGGCTGTTGTGCCGTTGGCACCTGACCTGCTGCTGCCGTTGTTGTTGTTGTTAACTTCACCAGAGGCGCCGTGTCCAGTTGACCAGGAACGTTGTTGAGCGGCGTCAAATGAAGAGACGTGGCTGGGGTAAGCGTTGTCGTGGTATATCCGCTCGCACAGCTGTTCCGCAAAGCTCCGAGATTGCTCATGCTATTGCTATGGGTTAAATTACTGCTAATGATGCTGCTGCTGCTGTTGTGGTTCACCCTGGAAAGATACACAGCACGTGAATTGTGATTAGAGGAGAGATGTCACAACACACAATTCTATTGCTATTGTCAAAGAACTGATCGAACAGCTGGCCCGGCCCGATAGTTGATGCAATTCTGACACTTCTGAGAGCAAACTATCGATGCCAACAATGCCGACACTTGAAAATTCATCCGGAACGGAATGTCATTTAACAAATAACTCATTTTTGAATGGCCTACAGTAAAGCATTTAGAGCAGTCAGCCTATCAGACGATTTAAAAATGATTAAACGTTATTTTCATCAGTATCGGACGAGTGTCAAAACCATGCATAATTGCTGTCATTTATATTTACTATTTTAAATCGCAATAAATAAATAATATCTATCCTTACCCGTGCTTGTTATAATACTCAATGACTGTCGGTGCCTTCCTTGCCGCCTCGTGCTGCATTTGCTGCTGCTGATGCTGCTGTTGCTTGCGCTCCAGTGACGCCGCCCGGCTGCTGGGTGCACTCACCGACTGACGACGCGCCGCTGTCGCCGAGGACATATACGAGGAGATAGCCGCACTCCCGCTTGGAAAGCCATGCGACGAGATGCTAACCGAGGGCGTGCTGGCCACCGTCACCGGAGGTGTGCCAGTGCCAGTGACTGTGAGGAACGATGTCGAGGTAACTGGCTTGGGGCCGGCTGCTTGATAATGTGTCAACAGCAGATTTCCGTGTGGATTACCACCCGGACTGCCAGCGGATCCGCCATTGCTGTTGCTGCTGCTGGCACTGCCACTGTTATTGTTGCTGTAGAGAATCTGGGGGGGCGGCGGCATGTTGCTGCTGCTGCCCGTGGCACCCGGCACCTGTTGGGATCGCTGCTGCTGTTGGCTAAATGACTTCTGGGCCATGCTTTGCAGGATGCGCGCAGACAACTCATCCGTCATCTGGGTGCCGTTGACAATCATCACGTCATCAGTGATCAGCGAAGAGTTGGCCACCGTGTGCGCAGGCTCATTGTCGCTACTGCCGCTGCTGTTGTAGTGGATGCGCTTCGTCGTCCCCATCTGTTGCTGCTGCTGTTGCTGGGGATGCTGCTGGATGACGGTGCCATGCGAGTTGACAAATTTAATAGTTCCACCGCCAGTGGCCTGAGTTTGCGCCTGCAGCAAGTATCCGCCCGCCGAGCCGGCATTCGGCGATGTCTTGTGCTGCAACTGAGTTCCCTGCGGTAAGCTGATCTGCTGCTGCTGCACATACTTGCTGTTTAGCTTGGTGACCTTGGTGACCGGCGTGGGCGTAACTATGGACTGTTTCGCATAGGTAGTTTGCTGCTGTTGCTGTTGCTGCTGCGGCAAAGCGGCAATGGACAGGGCAGTCGTCTGTTTTACAAACTTTGCCTTAGCACCTGCCGCCGTCTTGTAAGTTTGCTGCTGTTGTTGCTGCTGCTGCTGCTGCTGCTGAGTGATGAACGTCTTCAGCTGCTGGGCCTGCAGTTGCTGCTGGTGTTGCTGTTGCTGCAGCATATTGCCCACGCTCTTCACCGTAATCTTCTGATTGGCCTTCTTCAGGAGCGCCGCATTGCCAGCTAATGCTGTCGTCGCCGTGGCATTCACATACTTGGGCTGCGCCGGCTGCACAATTATCTGCGGCGGAGTGGGCTGAACGTACGATTGCAGGCGAGCTCCGCCACGCGAGCCCACGGTCACTTTGTGCAAGGTGGCCGCTTGGGGGTGATGCTGCTGCTGCTGTTGCGCCTTGAATGCGCTGATGCTGCCAAATTTCTGGGGCTGTTGCTGCAGTAATGGTTGTTTTGCCGGCGATGCCGTCACATACGGCAGACTCTTGGCGCCCATGTAGCTGAGCTGCTGCTGCTGCGTTGCTCCTCCTTGGACAGGGGCCTGCTTGGAGAGCACCGTGAGATTGCTGAGTAGCAGCTTTGAATTGTGTGGCGGTGCCGCAGCCGAGGCGTCAATAATGACATTACTAGTGCTGCCGTCAGTGGTCACAATCTTGTAGATTTGTGGATTGATCAGCTCCTGGCCAGAGGTGGCCGAAGAGCCTGCCCCAGTTCCTGCTGCCGTACGCACCGCGTACTTTTGCGTCGCATTCACCGCCACTACTGACTGGGACTGGCCTTGGCTGGCGCTAAGAATCTGACGTGTGCTGATCGACATGCGGCGCTGCATGATGCGTTGGAGCTGGGCTTGCGTTGACAAACTGGTGCCATCGATGACGATGTGCGGCGGCGGCTGAGGGCCAGTAATCCCAACTCGACTGATGCTGCTCGTGCTGCCGCCGACATTGCTGCTGCTGCTGCTAACGGCAGGCTCCACAAAGACCGTGTCGTGGCTGGACATAGGCATGGCGATGTTGGTGTAGATCTTGCAGAGCGGTCTGCAAGCTTAAATTATCTATATATATATATATATTTATATATATAAGTATGTTTCTGTAGGAAGAGGGAGAGCCTGACTTGGCTTAATAGTTCACTCGATCGGTAGAGTTCAAGATTAGCTTTCGATTTCACAACACTACTTCACTACTGGTGAGGCCATCATGTTGCTGTTGTTGTTGCTGTAGCTCCTGGCTCTTCGTTGATGTGCCCCCAAAGCATTGGGGGCCCAATGCATAACCTCTGGCTCTGGCACGGAGTGGTAATAACGCTACTAACGGTAGGCGATGAGGGCCGTGGCATGCGCTTGAATTGCATAGACGGTGTCCAACACTGTGCCACATCACATTGTCAGCCATCACAAACATAACGCTGCGAGAGATTCAACTGCTTCAGCTACCTTCCGCTACACTTCCTCTGCGTACTGCTCCCTTGCTCTGCAGCTCCCGTGCTCCTGATATTCTGGTCCTCTGATTTCAATGATGAAGATTGTTGGTTTTACGTTGTTGTCCGTCGTTGTATGTTTCAATTTATACTTCGTGCATATGTATATAAACGATCTTTCGTTGTTCCTGAAATATAAAGAAAATTTAGTATGTAAATATTTCATTTAATGGTTAAGGTAAAATCAAAATTAGAAAGGATTCAAAAATATTTCAGACAACCGATAGGTATCGCTAGCGAAGTGCGCCCATCTCTATCGTCCCGGCGCGGCATTGCCAGATGCAATTCACATTTATCGTTATGTAATAAAATAAAAAGCACAGCACCGTTGTTGTCGAGCGCCAAAAATGCGCATGCGCACTTTAAACATCCAATATCCGCGTTTTCTCTGCATACTATATATATGTATTTTCGCCTTTGCTTTCGGAATGTGCTTCGTGATGGCTGCTGCTGCTGCACTTGCTTTAAACTTGAACGCAGCATCAGGGAGCGGAAAATCAGAAAATCAGAGAGAAACCACAGAGAAGCGAGCACGGTGCGAAAGGTGTGCCCAAAGCAAGCAAGGGATTGTGTGCATTGTTTATACTTGTGTGCGTGTTGCCTGTGTGTGTATGTGCAGTGTGACCCCCCTGGCAAATATTGGAAAAAAAAATAAAAGAAAAACAGCAACAACGTTAAGCACTTGTGCATTTGTCTTTTATAATGAAAACCTGTTTTCCCCTGTTTTGCATTGTTTATGCGCACACCTCTTCAGCTAAATCACTAAAGCTAATCTCTCTCTTTTGCACACATTTGCCATTGTAAAATTTGTCACAAGTAAACATTAGATGAGAAGGCTTGCAACCCGAAGCAGTTCAACATATTTTAAGGATGCAAGTTCTAGGCTCTCTGAATATTTTGAGATATTAATCTTCTGTTAGATTTTACAAGAAGCTTTTTAGTACTATTTCATAGTTGGGATAATAATAACCATAGCAATCCAATTCGATATGCTGATTAACTATTGAACTGCCTAATATAATAGTTTATAAGTGTATGTATGTTTATTTTTAAAATACACAAATTCAGTTATCCTTAGCTTTGTTTTAATCCGTACCATAGGAAGCCATTTAAGTTTAAAATTACGATCCCTATATTAGTTTTTGATTCGATTTTACAAATGACGAACTTTACTACTCTCAGCAATGTGTCAATATTTTGCTGCTATGTTTTGCTCTTTGTTTCGCGCTATTTCAATTATTTACTGCACATTCCGCTTTCGCTTCGCCGTTCGGATTGCAAAGCGAAGAAATAGAGCCAAAGCAAAACCAGAGAGAGGAGGCAAAGCAGAGCGAAATGTGAATGCACTAATTTCGCCTTGGCATCCGGCGCGGCATTCATCGCTAGTTGCTGTTGTCGCTGTCTTGTATCTATTACACATTACACTGGCAACTTGCACTTGGGTTTGTCTGTATGTGTATTCCACCTGCACCTGTGTGTATGTGTGTCTGGGGCCAATTTGTGCCTATTGTCTATTGCACTCGCGTGCTGTAGATACAATTTCCAATTGAAATAGAGAATAGGGGGCACCAGCGAAACTGATTCCCCTAAATTGAATTTTAGATAAATCTAAGAGAGAATAGCGCGTGCTATTGTGTAACATCTTGTTATTTTCCTGGTCCATTGAATGCCAAGTTAATCGATAAACACATATGTATGTATATTATATAACCCAGGAAGTTTTGGTTTAGAACTTCTGCTCCATCGACAATGCTGCCTACCATTTCCGTTTCATCGTCATCTCCACGTTTCATATTTTTCAATGGAAGGAAACAGTACACGATAACGGCACAAATGAGAGCGATTACAGTCAATTTTGATTTAGGTTACACACACTAGAACATTTACAAAAATCTTACAATAGCGCTGCTAGTTAAAAATACACAACTGCGACAAAGAGAGAAAGAGATTCCCTCATCCCCAGCCGAAAGGTGAATTACACACACATCTGTGCAAAAGCCAACCCTACCCCAACCCCAACAAAAACAACAACTGTAGTCATCATCATCGGCAAGTAAAATGCGCGCCATAAACAAATTATACACACACCAGCCCACAAAATAAGACCCAGCGAAGTTGCCCCCATTGCCAGCTTGTTGGTGAGAGCAAGATAGCAAGCAGATCTCTGTAAATGCACGTTGAAAACTAATCGCACACACATACTCAACGATAAACAAATACA
This sequence comes from Drosophila bunnanda, assembly GCA_035046265.1. Taxonomy (NCBI): domain Eukaryota; kingdom Metazoa; phylum Arthropoda; class Insecta; order Diptera; family Drosophilidae; genus Drosophila; species Drosophila bunnanda. The sequence goes on from JAWNOB010000075.1 coordinate 17,396,952, forward strand.
AACACTGACCGTGGGCTTTCGTACTGTTGTTGTTGCTATAGCTTTTGTTGCATCGCTAGATGAAGTAGAACAAATACAAATTACAGTACATTGTCGATAAAAGAGACCTAATTACACTCGTGCCTATTTTAGTTTGAAGCTAGTCATATTATTTAAGCTTCTTTACTTATAATATCTATGTATGCGTTTTCTGAATAGAAGTTGCCTTGCAGATGTTACCCTGTAGCGGTAGCAAGATACACATGTGTGAGAGGAGCCACGAAAGCTTATCGACACGCACACACACGAGTGCGGGGGAAAGAGAAAGAGCTGTATTGCGATCTTCTGAATCAAAATGAACCTACAATTAAAAATAGTAACGCAGCCGCCGCTGGCAGCTTATATTAGTTTGTTGACCAATTGGACTACGTGACTGCACAATAATATTGGCATTGCTTTGACTGTACAAACGGTGGCAACTATCGAATGGGCTTAGCTGTGGCTTTTGCATTCGCCTGTCAGTCAACCAATTGCGTCTTATTTTTATTTGTGTGCTCTCCTACTTTTACAGAAAGGGTGTGCTTAATTCGATCAGTTTAAAGCACTATCTTGGAATTTCAGATTGCAATCGCCGCTTGGCTAGGAATATCCATGAAGAGTGGCGTTCACCTCTCACCGCCCACTTACACCTACACGAAAAATCCTAGCTAGGTGGTGGGGGTTGGGGGTGTTTTAGGATTGGGGCTTGGTTTTCGGTTTTTGGGCCGCCGCCGCGACAACCCTTGGAATTATCGAATGCCTCGCTTTGGCTGTCCCTTCGCTTTCGCGAATTTACATTTGTTCGATGGCCTGCGCTGCGCAGAAAAGCGAGCGCAGTACAAAAAGTTGTCTATCAACTTTTGCTTTCATTTTGTGGCGAAAATTCGCGCGTACAAAGAACAAGGCATAAATAACAATTGCAAAAATCACGTATGCGTAAAGAGCAGCGCAGGAACATTCGAGCAGTACCCAGTGCGTTAGAGCGGGACAAGCAGGCTAGACGCTCTTACAGCACACTCACACATGCGCATTGCTAGCTGCGGCTAACTTCATGGCGTATCAGCGTGCAATCGGCGAAAACACACAATAAAACGTTTGAGGAAAACAAGACGAAAGAAAAGGGAATAAAATCTAAGCGACTAACGTCGCTCTGTTCTAACATTATGAATATTGGACCAAGGCGATTCTAATATGGCGTCATCAATGCGAAATGGAAATTGACTTGTTAAATTGCACATTTAAAGCATATTTTTTTCAATTTTCAATGAATCGCTCGCTGTGCGCATGTCAAAACATTGGCGAAGACAACAAAATTACTTTTGGGCATACACATTGGGTTGAAAATACTCAAGATGTGTCAAATTTCTGATGGATTCGTTTATACACACAGTATTAGGCACAGAGAACCCGAGCAAAACAAATAAAACAAATTAAATTGAACAAAATGTTTTCATTGAGTTGGCAACTCTGTGCTCAGTGCTGTATTACGCACATCTAACTTCACGTTGCACAAAACGGAATTGAAAGCAAAACAAATGAACGCGCGAACGTGTGTGCGAGCGAGCACGGCATACAGTCGTTTAGTGGGGAAGAGAATAAGCAATCAAATATGGCGACACAGTATGCAAAAAAAAAAAGAAGACGAAACTGAGAAAATCAAGGCATCAACAAATAGAATATTTAACTTCTTTAACTTAACATTCAATCGTAATTGTTACAAGTGTGGACCTCATCTACGCTCAATAGTATTGTCCAACTTTTACGTATGGCAGTTCTGCCCCTTGGGAACACTGATTTTATGATTTTGGGCGCGCACTCACACATACACTCATTGTACTCACCGCTTATTATTATTTTGTTGATTTTTGTTTCACTTCATTTTACACAACTTAGTTTGATTTGACGGAAAGCTCTGTCGGTTTTTTGATCCAAACTTTTCAACTCGATTTTTAACAAACCAAATTTGATTTGTATACACACTTAGACACTTGTTTATTTTTTGTTCCGTTGCACATTTTCGGTTCACAGCATCCGGGTTATAGCGCGACGCTGTTTCGAACGTTTACTACCTGCACAAAACAAAATGTTTCTACTTTGATTAATCAATTTTATTATTATTAATACCGTATGGTACAAGAAGCAGAAGGTAAAACGCGCAAGGAAAACACATTACGGGTGGCGCGAATAGAGTGTGCGCGAGCGAGATGACCAGTCAGAGCGGCCAAGAGCACAGCTAGTGTGACCTTTCTTACTAGTGGTAGAGGCATATCAACTGCCTATTATCGGCTATTTTATTTTGTTCTCTATGTTGGCCTGCTTCTTCTTCTCGGTTTTTGTGTTGCGCCGTTTCCTTCTTTAGCCTATTACTGCTGCGTCTGGCCATTCCGAAATGCTGTACGTACATATTTCGATTTTGCTTTTCCGCCTATCCGTCGATACCCACACATACGTATATCTGAGCATGCCTGTTTGTATGTATGTGTAAAATCTATACACGGATGTTGGCGCACATATACACAAAAAGGAAAATAGTTAAATATTATTAACTTTTGGTCACAAATTATACACTTTGCATGAATCCTGATAATAATTGGGCTTTCTTAAAACAAAAAAAAAAGAAGATAGATAGGCACACGAAGGAATTTTGCTGACTTAAAATGACAATACGTTGAACATAACTTATTGGCTGCCTTTCGGCTGAAGACATTCAAATTAATTCAGAAAAAGGCCGCACAGTCAAATAAACTATTCTTTTTGTACAATTTTTATACCTCTCCTACATTCACACAAATAGTACATATACATATAAACCGCTGCTAGTACACGTTTAGCGTCATCTCGCTCACACTTGCGCTCCGCACGTATTTTGCCTCTCACATTGTGTGTTTTCTTCTTTTTCCCCCCAACACGCTAATAAGAAATCGTCATTTAAAAGTGCATTTGCAACCAAACTAACACGTTTCTCGGGTGAATTTCATAGTGATGCGATTGCCGCGCTCGCATGCTACGCTCCCAACTATTTTTACAAATTTTTTGTTGACGTTTTAAGCACAATTCCACGCGTTTTGTTCACAACTTTCCGCTTCTACAAAATTAGCGACCAACCGAAGACGGTCACACTACAGCGAATAATCGGTATCGCTCTACAAGGGCTGGGCAATACGTCGATTGGTATACGTGAATCGATTCACAAGTGATTTGAATCGATTGAAAATGGCGACAAACTGATTGTTTATTTTGGGAAAGTACGATGTGGTTTCATTTGGTATCATTCATTTGCTGTCATTCAATTCAAATGCAGGCTTTAAATAAATACATATTCTTTTATCTTCGATAAATGTTTTTTAAACTTCACAAACGCATGTTGGTATATATTCTAAACCCGTTGCACGGTCACACTGCTAAGAAATTGCAATTTCAGAGAATTATGGAAGTAATTGTTGCTTTTATGTTGCATATTTCAGCATTCTGCGATTTTTGACCAGCGTTGCGAGTGAGTTAAGTTCTGGTATCACCAGTTGCTGGGTCTAAAGCTAAGAAAAATCGTTGATATGTAGATTTCAGCTGCAGACCACAAAATCCGGTGATAAGCGGCAAGGTCGTTTCTGTGCAGCAGTATGGAGGCGAATGTGAATCCCCTGGCCGTTATCCTCGTTTACTTTGATAGCAAGGGTGACCGTCTGCTGTACAGGTATCCCTACCAGACACTCGGGAAAACAGAGGTGGCCAGCGAGGAGCAGCGCAAGTCCAGGTGGGAAATTCAGATCGCTTCAAGGCATTTCGACCAGACTCATTGCTTCTCTTACTCAGAAAGCGCAATCCTTTTGCCGTGGCCCATGTGGACGACCTATTGCAGGCGCCGACACAGGGACAAGGACAACTACAGGGATTCGCGGACGAGGTGCTGTCGGCCCTGTTTGCGGTGAAGCCGCAGCTTTGCAATCAGAAGTTTGAGCTAAAACTGAATGATGTGCGCTTTGTAAGCCACCCGACTCTGATTCCACACGCTGCTGCCAAAAAACAACAGATGCTCATCAATATTGTGTTTGCTCTGCACGCCCAGGCCAGCTATTCGATCGTAAAGTGCTACCACGAGCTGAGCAAGCGCCTGGGCCTGGCGTTGAAGTTCGAGGAGCAGCGATGCGGCTACCTAACTGAGCAGACAGCGTTAATGGCTCGCACCCATGACGAGCAACAGCCGCTGGAACGCACCCTCGAGCTAATTGCCGAACGATGCAGCATGGCGCAGGCGCTGCGCTCCATTTTCCATGATCTGTGTACCACCGGCTTGCTGAGCACCTCGCTGAACGACAATTTGACGCTCTGCTTCTGCCTGCCGGCCAAGGCCCATCAGTTGCATAAGAAGGGCAGCATGGTGGACCCGGAGACTATCGACCGTTGCTTAAGAGCGCTGAAACCATACCATGGGATGCTGCTCCTGGTGGACTTTGCCGAGCTACTGGACTGCGTTCCACCGACGGGGGCGCGCATGCTATGGCAACTGGTCGATGCCTACAACCCATTAATCAGCCTGCAGAGTATGGCCTCCAACGCCGATCTCAGCATCGAGCATGTGTACAAGCTTGTATCGCATCTGGTGTATTGGGCCAAGGCCACCATCATCTATCCCCTGTGCGAGACAAATGTCTATGTGATTGCGCCGGATGCCCCGCTGCACACCAAGTCTCATTTGGTGGAGAAGTTTTCGACTCGCTTTGCCGGGATGTCTCTGTTTGAGGTGATCTCGGACTTTTCGTTGCCCACGTCCATTGGCCATTTGACAACGCCTCTGCAGCAGCCGGCGCGCCAGGGCATTCTCGCCCAGATGGTTATCTGGATGCTGCAGCACCATTTGCTCATGCAGCTGCACACCTACGTTCAGTTCATGCCCAGCGAGGATGAGTTCGGTGACTCCGCGTCCTGCAGCAATCAGCTGCGCGAGGCCGCCAGCGACGACGAGGATGCGGAGGATGAGGAGGAGGACCGAGAGCACGATCCGGGTGGATCAATGCTGAGCATGTCCAGTCAGCCACTGCCCGTTCCAGCGGTTTCAATCGGCGGCCATCGACGTGACGTTTCGGAAGATCAATCCTCGCTTGCCTCCGACAACATCGTTGTGCAGCCATCATCCAGCCACAAATCGAACTTCAGCATCACAGCCTCGATGAGCACGGACAACTGTGACAGCCTGGACTCCATGGAGGACGAACAAAAGCTAAAGGAGCTGCTGCATGTGTTCAGCGATGCCGATCGAGCGGCCATTCGTCGTATTCCTGCCTCCACCAATGTCGACGATCTGTCGCTGCTGGTGAAACTCTACCAAATGGGCTACTTCAAGAGCGAACACCACCTGGAGGAGATCATGTACTTTGAGAATTTGAGGCGGTCCCAGTTGCTGCAGCTGCTGGACAAATTTCGCGACGTGCTGATCATCTACGAGACCGAGGATCCGGCGATTGCCTCCATGTACAACACAAAGTAGATCGCTCAGCGAGTACTGCATTCCTTTATCAACTATATAGTAGCCTATATCTGTTATATATCTCTTTTTTGTAAGTAAATAAGTGAATAAAATGTTCTTTATCTGTTATTTATAATACAAAAGAGTACGTTATTATACGTTTTTATTTTGGAGTCGGTATTATATTAGAGTGACCATTTGCATGGTATATTCGCGCCAATTATAATTTGAACAAAATTGTTTCAGTGTTTATGATTTTTACTATAAAATTAAAATATTTCATTGTGTTTTAAAGACCAGAAGAATGAAGAAATGGAATAATTCCAATTAAACGTATTCATAATGAGCTAACCATATTAGGAAAATATACTAAAAGGCTCCTTTTTGCGGTTTACAGTATTTTTTCATTTCTGACATTTCCCATTTTTGTTTTCGTACTTATTTTTAACCTGGCTGGGAATTGGACGCCACAAGGGAAATGTTGGGCCTGCTGGACCTCTCGAAGATGTGCCGCGTGTGTCGCGAAGAGTCCGACTGCCTGCTGGACTTATTCGTTGACTCGTTCTTGCCCAACAAGGAGCAGGAACCTAGCCTGGCCAAAATGCTGAGCAAGTGCAGCGGCTGCCGCGTGGATAGAGCTGACGGATTCCCACAATTTGTCTGTGCGGAGTGTGCCTTGGCAACTAGAGGAGCTTTCCGGCTGCGACAACAGTATCGGAGGAGCATGCAGTACTTCAGTCAGCTGCGCGGAATGGTGGTGGAGCCGGATGACAAAGAGGAGACTGATACAAGCCAAGAATCATCTGATGCAATGGGACTGATTGAGGCAGAAAAAGAAGCGTTCCACGGGGATGAATCGAATTTAGAAACACTCTACGTAGAGCTTGTGGCAGGCCAGTGCCCGGGACAGGAGAGTCCTATATTGCAAAACACTAAACTATACGATGTTAATAACGACCAATCATTGGATTCCGTTTCCGTAGATTCCAGTTCGGATGAAAAGAATACAAGTGCCATAAAGAGGATTAGATCCGATTCGAGAAGTTCCAGCGATGATTCCTGGAGCCCCTCGTTAAGCAAGAAGGCGACTAAGAAGACCCGTGCCCTGATGCGGGACAGCTCCAACTCCGGGGACGATACCAGGAAGAAGCCGACAAAGAAAGTGAAAAGCTTCCAGTGCACCCACTGTGCGCGCTTCTTCACCCAGAAGGGAAACCTCCAAACGCATATCCGCATCCATACCGGCGAACGGCCCTTCAAGTGCGCCTATTGTCCGCAAACTTTTAGGCAGCACGGTCATCTTGATGTTCACTTGCGGGGACACACCGGCGAGAGGCCCTTCAAGTGTTCCTACTGTTCATATTCCTGCAACCAGAATAAAACCTTGAAGAACCACATAAAAATGGTGCATATGGGCTGATGGTCGCAGGAAGCGACACGGGCCTCTTGTTACGATTTTTTTCTAAGATAACTAGTTCCTGAATCATTTTAATTGTAACTAATTATGACTATGCTGCGGATATACAATTGAATCTTGAATTAATACCTAAAACCAATGTACATATGTTTATAATTACATATATAGAGCAAATAAGTCCTGATCGTTCAAAAAATATATATTCTTAGATGGCAGAGCTCAACTTATAAATTATATATAAAAATTTGATTAAAAGAAGCACTTTCTTCAATACGTATTAATTCATAAATTACATACTATAACCGGTCAAACCGACACTGCCTTGATGTAAACAAAACTTTAAATTTAAATCAATTGTTTCTTTAACATAAAATTATCTCTTTTTAAAGGTATGAAACTTTTAATTTCATTATCATACTTATACAACAAATGTGGTGTTATTTTCAATGAATTAATTTAAAGAATTACATAAACGATGGGTTTGATGGTTTATTTAAAATTTAAAATTTAAAATTTAAATTAAATTAAAAGGAAAGCATTAACAAATCAAAACGATTTTTGTCATGTTTCTCAAAGGGCTGATATTTTTTGAACGCAAAACCTACTACATGCAGTTTTTTGTCTTGACCATGAGTTTTATATTCTATTCCATCAAGATGGTTATATTATTCTAGACTATTCTTTATATATACATATTTGGCTTGATCTGCGCACTTAAACTACAGTCTTGATTCTCTTCCGGCATGCTAGTATTTGGCGGAGCGGCGCTTTGGACGCGTGTTTGTGCCATTCTGGTTGGTGGCTTTATTGCTGTGGTTGGCACTGTGTATGGTCAGTTGGGCCTGGGTGGTGAACTTTTGGGGACAATCGGGGCATTGGAGTGAACCCGACGTGGTCCTGCGCTTCTTTGACACGGGGAGATACTCATCATCATCGTCCTCAAAGTCGTCTGATTCTTCCTCGCCGTTGTATAGTTCATCCTCCTCCTCATCATTCACATCATCCTCATCACCCTTGTCATCATCTTCATCTTCGTGCTTATTTTCTTGGTCTTCGTCTTTCTCTTCTGGGATTTCGGTATTCAGATCCCATTCCTCTTGCTCGAGGTCATTAATGATTTCCTGGTCCATCTTCTCCAACTTGACGCGTCCTATGTAGTCCATGCTCTTGGCATACCGCCGGTGGAAATAAACAGCGTCACGCAGCTTCCTGAGGCACGGATCGCAAACCTTTTTCGGAAATGGATCGTCCGATTCAACGCAAATCGGGCTGCATTCCTTTAGCAGTTCTGGAAGACTAGGTTCAGGTTCCTCCATCTTCTTTAACGCTTGGGCCAGCCGGTCGTCTATGTGGGTCTTATCCTTGTCGTACATATCCACAAGGTCCTCCGCCTCAGCCATGCAGACGCGGCACATTTCTTTCAGTTCCTCCATAGATACTTCTTTACTATTTTATTTGAAGTTTAATATTGCTGTCAAAACATCGATGTTTGATATTGTTTTCAAAACATCGATAGTGCAAAAACACAAAGAGCTATCGATGTTTTGAAAAAACATTCTACATCTTACACGTGTAAATAACAAGTTTACACGTTAACAAATACAAAAATTAAAAAAAAAAAACGTTTAAAATTTTAAAGTCCATATGCTGGTTTTTAAACTAAAAAAATTTAAACGTTGAATTAATGCATTTTTGGCTTTCTTATTATGGTTTTTAAATTGGACTCCTGATTTCCTTCCAAACATAAATTATTGAAAGTACATATGAACATATAAGATAGACAATTTATGCTCAATAGTATATAGTTATAGTATTCTTCATATGCTATTGTCATGGAAAGGCAACAACCGCGATAAAAGTTGAGCAACTTGGACAATGTTCAGAGTTGGACACCGGTCATTGTCTTTTGAGCTTATCGCCGCGCTGTAGAATGAACTTAGGCAACTTCGAACAACCCCAAGATAATGCTGCAAGACAAACTATAAAGCTATAACAAGCCGCTTCTGTAACCAACAGCAGGAGCGATAAGACTCGGATTACAAAAGAATTAAAATGTATTGCATATTTAGCGCCCTCGAGGCGGGATAATAAAAAAACTTTACACAGAATAATAATGAGAGGGGCGGTCGCTCCTACATCTCCACGTAGGTGGGCATGGTCATCACACCGCAATTGTTCTTCCGGGCGGACATCAGGATGTAGCCATCGTTGCCCCAATAGGTGGACCACGAGTTCTTCACCAGCCAATAGTCCTCGCCATTGATGCTACCATAGCCCACGGCCAGGACAGCATGGTCCAGTCCGTCCACATCGTTCTTGCACTCCGAATCATAGTACACGCCATGAGAATAGAAGCTAAACGTCTTGGGCGAGGCATCAATGGCCACCGAGAGGGGTCCATGCTTGAGCAGGGCCAGCTTGAAGGCATTCGGATCGTTGGACGTCACATTTACGAATCCCTTGATGGGTGCCACGAGTGTCACATTGTCGACGTGACAGTAGCCGTCTTGGCCCAAATACGGACCGTACTCCTCCTCGGTGGGCACTCCGCCGCTCTTCAGCATCCACTGGTAGACACGGAAGTCCTCGCCACCATCACAGCCATTATTGCCGTACGCCCAGGAGCAGTCAATCAAGGCCTGCTGTGAGAGACGCACCAGATTACCGCCGTTCTTCAGGAAGAAGGCGCCCTCCAAATGCCCAATAGTGCCAAAGGACCAGCAAGAACCGCACACGGATTGATCTGGAAAAATAAAGGGTTAAGGAAAGACTACTTAAGCGGGCTGGAATGTGGCACACCAACCTTTCACTGGCGTAACAGCGCCGTATAGCCGCCAATCATACTGGTCTGGGATCTCATCCTGGTACTTCGATACGTCATAGGGGAATGGCTTGCCGGTGTTATAGACGCCCGATGACTTATACCCACGTCGTGCCTTCAGCTCCTCCTCGGTCTTGTCGGCCAGGTGATTAACGGCCAGGGTGTATGGGAGCTTGGCCCGGTTCTTGGAGTGGATGTAGCGCAGGTTCTGGCGGAAAATGTTCTTGCGGTGCTCGTGCTCTACATCGCTGCGATAGGAGACGCCATGCTTGTGCTTGAAGTGATGGAAGGCCTTGTCCACATGCTCTTCGGTTCCGGTCACAAACTCCTGCATCGGATTGAAGGTGGCATAGTGACCAGTTCCGGGTCCGGGGAATCCCACGCACTGCAGGTTGTCATCGATTTCGAACACCTCATTGGGAATGTCGTCGTGCTCGTAGCTATCATAGTCCAGATAGTAATGATCGTAGTGGGAGCCCAGCAAAGTGTTGTAGCCGCGCATCTCGTAGCGCACGGGAATGGGCATCCGGCTGGCGGGATAATGCGGGGACTTCTTGTACCTCACCCACAGCGTGTACACGTTCTTCTTCTGCCCAATGAGCGACTCCAGGCGGAACTTGTCGCAGGTGAAGCCCAGGAAGGTCTCGGTGCCCACCAGTTGGAAGGGTTTGGCGTCGGGCAGAATGCTCTGGATCTCCACGACCTGGTCGGCAGTGCCATTAACCTGGAGGCAGGTAAGCTTGTTCTGCTCCGTCAGCGTGGTGATCGGGGCCAGCTTCAGCATTGTGCCGTATTGACCCTCACCGGCCAGCTGATAAGTCTTTACCATTCCGCCGTAGTAATCGATGCGGGATCGCTTTGTGTTCTTGTCGTACCATGCATAGAAAGGCTCTGCGATCTCTGCGTAGGGTATGTACAGGGTGCCCTTCACTATGTAGTTGGGATCCCAGCGGGGAGGCTTCGTGGCATCCGCTGCTTTTCGGAGAAAAGAAAGGTGAAGGGAGAATAGAAAATAACATTGAATTCGGCATAATCAAACGGTAAAGGGCAGCCATTGCGATGCAAGCTCACGCCATAGTTGACACACATACATACATAAGTAACAGGTGCCGTCAAATTAATAGAACCCCATTTTTGGAATATCATTTAAGTAGGGCTTTTCAGTAAATTAAATACTACAAGCATATCTTGGTAATAAAAAACAGTTTAAAACCTTTTGCAACTTCCACAGTATTTGTTAATGTACAATGTGCATTAGTTAATAATAATCACGCACACACGCACATATCATTGTTCTCTTTGTTTGACTAAACTTTTTTTTTAATCGGAATCTAATGTAAACTCACCCGACAAAGCCAAGCCCGCTAGCAGGGCCAATGCTAAAAACACTTGCATTCTGGTGAACGCACTGGAATATATCGTCTGGATTATCAACTTTCACGGTCTAGCTGAAAATCACTTCTGAACGCAGCTCTTCGGAGAATTAATCTTTTCTGCCGGCTTAATATAAAAACAACAATATGTGCGAAAAACTAGAGATACCGTAGCCATGAATGGTAGAAATTACCAGTTGCCCAGCGGTAGCTGGTATTCATCGTGGAGAAAGCTTTTTCGGACCTGTTCGCTTATAAGGTATTTTTTGATTTATTACAACAGGTACTCTTAAAGCCTGGTATTGGGAACATAATTTCTCAGATTACAAATTTTGAATTTTTTTGTTAATAAAAAGACAAAATGGCATTTAAAAAAAGAAGGATAAAAATGTTTCAGGGATTTTTGACCCATAGGTTTTAAGGTTTTAAGGATTTAAATTAAATATTTTTAACTGTGATATATTATATTACAATGTAATTGGAAGTATATAAAATATTGAATTAAATATTTCTTCAAAGCTTAACAAATTATAATTGAAATAAAATAAATGATTAAAATTGTCAATAATAAATCCTTAGAAACTCCCAATTTCGAAACTATATTATTTTATAAGCAGTAAACAATGGCATTTTAAAATAATTATTAGAAATAAAGCTATAATATATGTTCGATTTTCACAAACTGCCATCAGAGACTTCCTGAAGGGAATGAGTTTTGCCAAACAGCTGACTTTAAAGTATCGGAAAGGACGCGCTCTAATCCGTTTCCCACTCGTTAATTTCTCTCATTTCGCTCTCCGATTTATCCTGCGGCAGCGAGCCTGCACCAATATATCCTGCATTGGGGTCGCACTCTCTCTCTCGCTCCTCCGAGAGCCGAAAGAGAGAGAGAGTAGCCGAGGCAGATGCCACCAAAGAACTGCCGAAGGAGGAGCACCAGCAGCATCGTTGTCGTCATCGCCCACGCATCGTCTTTTACCGTTACTGGTCGCCCCGACTCGTCGGCCGAGTTTAGTCCAGTCCAGTTCCGTTAAGTTCGCAGTTCGCACGGTTGGCAGTCCGGGAAGTCGCGAGGCTTTTTTCCAACGTGAAAACTAGACACCTCTAGACACAAGCACCCAGTGATGATGACTGGGAATGTGTAGGACGTGGATTAAGGTGCTTCAACCCGTACAAGTGCGCGCTGCAGAGTGGCAATTAAAATTGCATTAAAAATTAAATCGAATCACTCCGCTCGGATCTACTACGTGTGCCTGTGTGTGTGCAGAAAGTCTCGCCTGCGCCAAAATTGGCAAAAGTTAAATGATTAAAGCGCAAAGTTTGGCGAATTATGTGAAAGTTCTTAATTTGCTGGCGAAGGTGAACACAATGCCACCCCGGTAATTGGCACTAAAAAAGGTAGAAACGTGGCTGAAAATCAAATCAAAGTTTGATATATCGCTGATTGGCAACGAAAATGGTTGTTTTTGCCATCAAAAACAAGAACTCATAGGCACACATGTGTACATCTTCACATAGACTCGACTCTATACTACATACATAGCTGAATGTACATGGAATACATATTTACGAATCTGTATTATGGCCACTTCGAAGCATTTCCTGCCCTTGTCACAGTTGTGTTACGTTTTCTCTATGCTGCAAAACACTCTCGCACACACACAAAAACACACGGACAAACAGTCATCAAAAAGTCAACAAAAACAATTTAAATTGTGTATGTGGAAAAGTACAAGGAGCTCAAGTAGCGCACAGGCCAGGATGCAAAAAGCCTTGACTACCTTTGTAGGCCTAATTGGGAATTAAAATGAAACAGAAATTGCACTTGAAATGAGGGAAAAAGGTGCAATAATTGTATAACAAGCAAATAATTGGTTTATAGGGGTTTCCGTGACAAAAAAGTATAGTTTAATATGTTTTATCAATTCTTATTAATTGAATTAAAGGATTCTTTGAGGCCGTAGCACAGACATCTTTAATGTGAGGTCTATAACTAACGCGTATAATAGATCGATTTATTTTAATTTAATATTTCAAAAATTTAAGGGACATTATGCATTTAGAAAAGTTAAGGTTCTTTGAAGGTCAAGTCAAAATATACTCTAATAATTTAAAATTCAACAATAGGTTATTGGTTTAAAAAAAATGAATTTAAACACAAACTAAATAATTTGAGAATATTGCATTTTTAGCCGAAACGTTAACATAACTTTTATAATGTCTTTTTAAAATGGAATTCACCGGGATTTATTTAACTAAAACCTAAATAATGTATTAGAGAAAATGGCGTTCTTCCTGTAAGCCGCTCATAGTTTACACTTTGTAGCATACTTTTATGGGCCACGGACAGCGGCAACTTTGATTTTCTGGGAACGGAAGCAAGTTCGTCGCCGCTCTGTCCAGCTGACTTGGAGACCGAAAGCGAAAGACAAAAGCAAAACACCTACTATATACTACACACTCATATACTATTCTTTTGTGTATATATGTAGCCGAAATTGTAAATCTTTTATTACCTTAGTGCAGGACGACGACGACACATACTCCGAAGGGAAAACGGAAAGTGCTAAAATATATTGCACGTATGCACGTGCATGTGGGCCCCGTGTGTCCTGTGGTGTGTGAGTGTGTATGAACGTGATTTGTGTTTGTGTCTGCGCGTTGCTGTGTGTAACCTACATTTTAAACGGCATCGGCGACACATAAGAAGCCAAAAGTCGTGGCCGAAACCCAGTTGTTGGGTTGGGCAGGAACAGGAACAGGAACAGGGACAGGGGCAGGGGCAGTGGGGTATTTCGGCGTATGTAAATTTGCCTTTATCAGTGCCTAAAAGTAGGAGCTCACTCACACACGGGCACGCACACAGGTGCATGTTCCGCAAAGTCTTATGTACCGCTAGAATCAACACAGCACTCTCTGGGGGCAGGCGCGCGGCTCTAGCAAAAGAGAGAGAGAGAGAGTAGAGTGAGAGTGAGCGTGCGACCAACCGACCGAGAGAGCCGAGCGGCGGTGATGCAGAATGCAGGATGATGTTGCGTTCGTTGCTTCCGTTACCGTTACAGTAACACAGTCCGTCCCCCTAGCGCTCCCCAGCTCATGCATTCGCCCCATTCACCCACACAGGCGTGCGTTCATTCACATTGCCGTTGCACTGTACACGGTGTACACTGAAAAAACAATTGAAGTTTCATAATTATGGGGAATGGGAGATTATAATATTAATTAATATTTTAATATTTAAAATTGATGCAGGAATAATTAGTATTCTGGTTTATTTTTGTTTACTTTGTGTTTATATTAAGCAGTTTAAAGTTAATTAATTGTCAAACAAGATTGTAATTTAATTTGTGTTTGTTTTGATATATTTATTTTAAGTTAGCAATTTTTTTTGCTAGTGTAAATATTGTCCACTAAACCAAAGCCCACTCCCTGTATCCTTTACACCGCTAAACCGTGCTCGCCGCTTGTTATTGGACTTGCATTTCCGCTATTCCGCTTCTTGCCTCAACCGGTGGAAATTTATATGCAAAGTGCTGGGCGAAATTGCATTATGCACATTTTAATGGCTCGCCGAGACATAAAAATATCTCGCACTTACATAAATTGCTCTGCTCTTTGCTATTTACTCGCTCAATTTTTCCCCTCCAACCCTTTTCGGTCCTGTTAAACGTGTTCGTAATTACATAAACACTTTGCCCAGGAGCGTCGGTCGGGCTTAGAAATATGTGCACGTATTTTTGTTTTGCCAACTAAATGCCTCGTTGAAGAAACGAGAAAATGCATTCCACCGAGTGCGGAAACTTTTAGTTTCTCTGTTCTACGTTGCCAAGGAATGGCAAATAAATTGCCCTCGAGGAAATGCAAATTGGTTTTCAAATTATATATCCACAAGGAGGAAGTTTTATGTCTTTGTTGGGCGTTTAAGATGGTTATCAATAAGTGAGCAATGGCGTTAAAGTTTGAAGGATTGTTGAAGATGGGAATTATGGATGTATTAAGATACTCAAGATAAAGGATTTTATCTGAAAATCACTTACAAAAGACTTTAGCTTGAAATAATTAAAATAGGCTTTTATTTAACCTTTATATTAATTAAATTTCTGGAAAAACAATTTTACGTACAATAAATAATCGTTTAAAACACAAATCTAAATTGTCCAACATGGCGTATGATTGATTTTGCATATGCCTTAGAAAATCAATCATACGCCACGTGGGCCAACCAATTGCCTGGACTAGAATTTTACTTTTTGTTATTAAATTTAACTAAAACTGTCATAAACTTATATAAACTTGCAGTAATCATTTATTTTTCTGTGTGACAACCTCCCAAAAAGTTACAACTATTTATTGAGATTTAATCTAACTTTGTTTTAAAAAGCTTTTGTCAGCACGTGCTATCCAGATTTTCACTTCATTTCACACATTTCTGGGCCACTTAAAAATGCTCAATGCAAACATGTAAATGTCAAAAGCTGTATCTAGAATCTACAATCAGGGTGAGCGTGCCCATCAACGTCAGCAGCCACACCTCCAATCTGCATATATCTGGCACTTGGCATCATCATCATCAACATCATCGTAAGTGCTAACAAGACCAACACCAGCCCACCGCCATCATCCTGGTAGTTATCATCCTCGAAGCCAAACACATCTTCCATTATTATTCCCTCTGCCACCGCCACCGTCGCCGCCCACTTCATATTCCACTTCTGGCTATTTTTATGCCATTTCTGCATTGTTCATTGTTTAGCGCGCATTATCACATTTTCCTCTTAAGGCATCAGGAGCAGATATTACGGCAGCCCATATCCTCCCACGCTGCCACCTAAAGCTTCCATGTCGGAGAGTCCGCCATCATCTGCAATTGTAAATGCTGGCAACAGGGAAATTGTATGGAAACGACTATCACATACCCTGTAGAAAGAGATTTAAGAAAATGAATTAATTAATAAATATTATGAGGGGCAGCAAAAATGAAAGAAATTGGGATGATTTCCTTTTATTAAATGTCTATTTTGTCTTTTAAAGTATTATTTGCTAAATAATTTCTGTCCTTTTTAGTAAAATTTCAGTATATTTTATTCTTAATATAAAAGGTTTTGTGGAAAAACAAACCGATTTACCCTTTCTGTTGTCTTTTCGGTGTACGATTTGATGTTTGCTTAAGTTTTTGGTCATTTTCTGTTATATATATTTGTATATATGCATATATATTTTTAGTGCGGAAGCCGCAAGCCCATCATATATACCCTTTCCTTGTGATGTGTGTTGTAAAAAGGGAAAACTAAAACGATGATTCAGATTGTTGCCGCACTTGGCTCACTAAGCTGCCACATACGTATACTGCAGTGGCGTCTGTAGGATACATTCAAAAGGGATCCTTTGTCTTTAAAAGGGTTTTTTTCGTATCTGAAAAGTTTCCTTATAAATGGAGCATGAAAATCAATTATTTTGGCTTGCTTTTTACCTTCAAAAAACCCCTTTCTAGTTGGCCACTGGTTAGTTAGATGTGGGCGGGCGAGTGTGTGAGCTCTGACGGTCTGATATCTCTCTCGGGCATACAAACACTTGGATGCGGAGTGGCTTTCGTGTGCGGCGTTGTGCACTGGATACACGGGATTTCAGTTGGCGATGCCACTCTGCCACCAGGATGTGGTCGGCTTTGAAAACTGAGAACAATGGCCCCATTGTGACAGCAGCCGATGACGCTGTCTGCACCTCCCCATTTTGTTATCCTTTCGCCATTAAACAATTGTCGGCATCGCCATCGCCGTCGCCTGTGCGCATCAGTAATTAAGTGTCTCTGTGCATTTATGTGCACGAGTAGCGTATATTCTCTACTCGGGACGTAATTACTATTTATAGATGCCAGCTAAGTAGAAAAACAAAAGGTTAAATGCATTGAAAGTTATTTTAGCCCCATAAACTATACAGCAAAACGCTTAGCACTTAGAATTATTCTAGCTCTTGTGTGCGGTTTCATTTTAACCCATCTTTGTCATATATTTACTCAGCAAAGAAACACCTTTATTTATTTTGTCAAAAGCTCTTCAGCTTAACAACTGTGTTTAGTTAGCCTTGCAGTGAGATTTGTTATTAGAAAATAAGTAAAGAAACTGTGTGATACCACAAGCTAAGCAACAAGCTAAAGTTCTTTAAATTATAGTGAAACTTTAGTGAGTTTGTTAAACTTGTATTTCGATAGCTCTGTTTCAAGAAGCTTTTTAGTTGAGATATAGTATTTTCTTTTTTATATTTCAAACTATATGTGCCTCAACTTTGGGAGTTCTGTTGTTTAACCTGAGCGCTTGCGGTTGTTGGCCGCAGCATTGGTCCGCTTTTGGGCAGGTGTCTTCTTGGCGGCGGCCGGTGCCTGCTTCTTGGTGGATGCAGCTGTCTGCTTTTTGGCAGCAGCAGGTGTCTGCTTCTTGGTGGGCGTGGTAGCGGCGCCCTTGGGCTTGGTGGCAGCATTGGCTGCGCGACGCCTTGGGGCAATAGTGGTGCGCCTGCGTCGCCGACGGTTCGCGTTCTTCTTGCCGGCAGCCGTCGCCTTGGGTGGAGAATTGCTGGGGGACTCACTGGATTCACTGTCATCTTCACCCGAAATTCCCTCGGCAGAACCATCTTGAAGTTCTGGATCCTCATAGTCATAGTTATCATAATCCTCCGAGTCGGAACCCGAATTACTGTTGGCAGTTCCAGGCGTCGCAGGAGGACTTCCGGAGGGAGTCAGAGCACTCTTTTCAGTGGTCGTTGTAGGAGGTACAGCACTTTTTTCAGCGCTGGTGGTGGAATCATCATCATACTCATAGTAATAGTCGTCATCGTCATAGTATTGATCCTCGGCATCATCTGCTCCCGCCACGTAGGCAACCAGCAGCAGGGATATGGATAAAACCAGCAACAGTTTCATTTTACTTGCCTTCAGCCAAGCGATAGAAAGGTGGTTAGGTACACTTCTAGGGTGAAAAGACTTGAACACTTGAGTATTTATAGTTTTTCTCTTGTCAGTAACAAAATAATTGCCACATATAATGCTTCCTACAATATTTATCTAGATAGATATTTGCATTTCAATTCTTTAATTTCATTGTTTGCAGACCAAAACACCTGTGTGTGCTTTTACTATTTTGTACATTTTTTTGGGGGGACTTGAAAGAGTTAAAGAGAGTTATAAATATTAATTAAAGTTAGAAAGAAAACATTTAAGATGAATCTGAATTGAACAGAAATATACGAACTATTTGTTAATGTTAAAGGTAAAATACAATTAGTTTTCATAGATTTGTTTATAGTACAAATGGTAAATATCAGTAACGGTGATTAAGATCGTGTTTTAAGAAGAAAGAAAACTTACCGGAAACCGAAAATAATATACCCTTGTAGCAAGCTTAAAATATTCACATTATTTTCTTTATGCATCAAAATTTTTATATTAGAATTTTTCAAGTTTAAAAATCTCATAACTAAGCCAAAAAAGCATTTATTTTAGTTTTGAAAGCTTTTATATGTTAGTTTTTATTAGGTTAATAAATCTAAATACTCAATTTAAAATTTCAGAAAATTTAAATTTTTCTCAATTTCTGAAAATGTTAACGATGAAACCCCTTATATTTTTTTGAAAATTTTGAAAAAATTAAATTTTTGCGTGACATAGCTAGATCGACTCGGTTTTTGTTGCTGATCAAGAATATATATGATGTATAGGATCGGAAATAACTCCTTCAAGCTTCTGACTTAAATTATAATACCCTGAAAGGGTATATAAAAATGTAAAATATTATAACTTAGGTAAAGGCCAAGTAATAGTATTTTCTTACGATTTGTTAATAATATTAATAAAAATAATTGTAAATGAAAGAACATTTCTTTTGGGGATCTTCTCTTAGTTACCTAGATGAGTTCAATTGATTTTCATTAACCAAGATTTCACAAGCGATTAACTAAGCTAAGCTACATGGTATCTCAAGGATATAGACCATTCTGCTTAGCAGAAATCGGTATAGATAACCCTTAATAACAATATTAAATTGATTCCTAAATCAGTCAAACAAAGAAAGTTTTTATATAGCAACTTTATAGCACGCTTAATTTTATTAACATTTCTCTGGTGTAGTTTTGACTGAATTTAATTAGCCAGAGCGACGGCGTCTATTGGCATTAGCATTAGTACGCCTCTTGGCCGCAACAGGTGTCGCCTTCTTGGCCGCCCTTTTAGTAGCCCCACGACGTTTGGCCGCTGCGTTGGTCTTAGTGCCCCTATTGTTGTTGTTCCTACGAGCTGCATTCCTTCTGCCCCGTTTGTTGTTGTTGTTTGACCTTTTCGCAGGAGCAGGTGTCATAGCATCGGTTTCGTCACCAGTATCATCACCAGTGTCGTCACCAGTATCGTCACCAGTGTCATCACCGCTTCCGTCCACTTCACTGCCAGAGCCTTCGTTGCCAGAATCGTTGTCATCAGATGAACCGCTTCCAGAATCGACAGCAGTATCATCTCCAGAATCCGGATAATCGCCATAATCTCCTTCTTCTTCGGTTTCTTGGGCCACGGCAACGTGGGCAATGAGTACAGCCAGTGCGAATACCAGTAGGAGCTTCATTTTCGCCTTCCGGGGAGTTTGTGATCTAAGCGATGAGTGCCCGAAATCGCTTGTTTTTATATAAACGGCAGCCATTTGGTTTATTTTCTTTTTTCTCCACCCAAAGTCAAAGTCAATATTTTTGAATGCAAAATAAATAAATGTATAGAAATGTATAGAGTCAAATGTTTCGTTAGTTTACTTAGCTGCCGGCTGTGTATGGCTTTTCTACGTTATTAAATTATTTTCGATTTTTTTAGAAGAAATATCTAGCAAAAGATTTAATATTTACTTAAGACTGAGAGCGGGGCAGCCTTATGGCTTATTAGAGATGATAGCAAATGTTTGATAATGTGGCCAAAAGTAGGCTACAAAAGTTGAGATATATACTTAAACTTTGATCCCCTATTATATTATTTTTTAAATATTCAGAATTGCTCTACATAACACAAAAAATAAACAAGCCAGCGATTACTTGAAGCGATGGCACGCATTGCTCAAATTATTTATGACCATTTTAGTATATTTTAGTACAATCTCTGTGGTGTGTATATGCTTGACCTTCTTCCTTCCATGCGATTTCAGCTTGGAACTAACGAGCGGGAAGAGCAACCAACCCAGATTTGAAAAGTTCGTGCCATAAATCCTAACCGCCTTGCATGGAATTAATGCCCACCAGGAGCTAGGCGGGAGCCAGGGAGAGGGGAGCGGCCGACGAGCTGCACCACATGCAACACACATTAGTGGGTCACTCCAAGAAGAGGATGATGATGATGATGATTGTGACGACGACGCTGCTGACCGCAGCGGCAAGCGTTCCGTGGCAGCGTGGAGAAATTATATAAAATTATCATGCCGGGCAGGCAGCTCTCAAGTTTGCCACTCGACAGCGGCAGGCAGCGGGGAAAGGAAGGCTAAAAATTGCCACAAGCAAGGGCGTCGGGTGACCGGCGACGTATACGTAATGTGTGCCATGACGTATACGTAATGTGCGGCAGGGCTCGGCCAATTTGTCGCAACAACAGAAACAACAGCCACAACAACAATCACTGAATCAAAAGCAAAAACCAAACAGAAGCTGGGACCTCGGAAACTGGAATCACACACACAAAATTGTAACTAAAAACCGTCAACAGCGAGCAGCGGCGGAAACTTCTCGGCCAAATGGCGAAAGTTGGCAAACAATTGCGAATTTGTTGAGAAGCCCGGCAGCCGGCGTGAAAATGACAAAATGGCGAAGTTAACGCTGCCCCGTCTACTGCGGCGACTGCAGCTGATGGCCCTGCAACTGCATCTGCAACCGCAACAGCAACAAGAACAGCAGCAGCAGCAACAGCAGCAGCAGCAGCAACATCACTTAATGGCCATGCAGCTGGGCCAGGCCATGCTCCTCTACGGCTGCCTCCTGCTGCTCCACGCCTCCGTTTCCGGCTCCGTTCTGGCCTCGTCCTCGGACCCCTCTGCCGCTGCGTCAGCAGTGAATCTGTCCTCAGGACTAGCCTTGGACAGGCCATCATCAACAGCAGCAGCAGCAGCAGCAGTCGAGGCCCAGGAGGCCAATCCGCTCGAGAAGCGACCGCGAAAACGTGATGCCGCCAATGTGCCTGACGATGACTACGATGGCAGTTATCCGGACGACGTCGACGACCTGGAGGCCTTGCTTAATAATAAGTCAGGTGAGTCCCAGGATTAACATTAATAATTTAAATATAACTTAAACACAAAAAAGAACTCCCAAATAAATCCCATTTATATCCTTTAAAACTTATCTGGCTGCCGCACTAAATAATAAATAATTCTATTTACAAAATGAATATTTGTGGCGGGCAACAAACACAAATAAACGAATATATTTTTCGCTGGGATAGTGCTTTCTTGGTTAGGAGGACTGCAGTTCGTTAGTTTGCATTATTGACCTTTGGTCCCGCAAGCCAGCTCCCCGGAGACCATGAAAACCATAAATTGCACAACATCCACTGGCCGCTTCTGTATTTAACTTTCGTTTTTGGCATCCACTGGCACTGTGGCCCCTCCGCCGCAGCTGTACATGCTGCACCACTTGGCTTCTGTCCGGAGCTGCGGGTGCGGGATGATTCATGGATTCATCCATTTTATTTTGGCCATGATGCGGGAATTACCAAATAGCACACGGCACACAGAGCGGGTTGCTTATAGTATTACGTGGCAGCCCAGAAAACCCTGCCAGATAATATTGGATTTTAATGGAATTGGATTTAATATTTGCACAAATAAAGAGATTTTGTATAGATATGTACATGATACATACAGAAAGTTCTATTGAATGTAGGATTTGTATATGCAATTTTTCAGGGATGGGATTTTATTGAAGGTCCTTGGTCTTGAAATGCAGATTTAGCAAGGGATAGCTAGCCTTATTGTTTCCCTTTTAATTTTCCCTTGTACACTAAAAGCCTTGATTGTTAATTGTTCTTGTAATAACTCTCACTTGCCGCATTGCAGCAAAGGGAAAGTATATCGGGGCACCGTGCAACGAGCTGAGGTGTGACGTCAAGCTGCTGCACGTGTCCTGCGACAAGGAGACGCAGACCTGCACCTGTGAGCGCAACTATCCCGTGCAGCTTGGACTGATAAAGGGTTGCGCCAAACGTAAGTATCTGATAATTATAAAAGTTAATTAAATGATATATCCCTTACCCCCCTTCAATAGCTAAAAAACTGGGCGATCAGTGTTTCTACGACGAGACATGCATCTACAACGACGAGAACTCCCTCTGTGTTCAGGTGCGGCATAATGCCATGTGCCAGTGTGCCAGCGGCTTCCACTCGGTCAGCTATGTGAAGCCCACGAGAAGGGTCTTCTGCACGCCAGGTAAGGAGAAGTGCCTCCACTTTGCTTTCAGGGAAGATGAGAATTTAATAAATAATGCTTGACAGATCTCAGCGAACTGAGCTCGGATCTGCCCACACTGCTGGGCGTCTCCACGGGCATTGCCGTGCTGGCCGGGCTCATCTGTATGGTGCTGCATCTGTTCAGCAAGACAAAGTATCCGCGGCATCGAAACTACGGGGATGCCAGCATTCCGCCGCCCATACTCTACTCCAGCGATACAGGTGAGACATTCTAACAGGTTTAAATATAATATAAACAAACTAAGAAACTAACTTTGCAAAGTCGAAGTTTGTATACCATTGCAGTTTGCCATTGAATTATAGAATTGATTCGGAAATCGATCATAACTAAGCTTAAGTCTATATGTATCTATAGTTTTATTAGAGTATTTTTTTAACAAATCATAAAAACAAATCAGCATTAATTTTAATTCGGAACGCTTTCGTGTGCTATATTTTATAAGCTTAATAAATCTACACACTCATTTTAAAATTATCAAGAATATATATGATTTATAGGGTTGGAAATGATTTCTTCACTTTGATTCAACTTCTGAATACCCTGCAAGGGTGTAATAAGTAGCCAGAAAACAATGAAATGTCATGCAATAATTCTTAATTTGTGTAGTTTTAAAATCTTCTACATTTAAGTGTATCATACTGTTTAAATGTTGTTTTCTATATGTTATCAAAGTAACTAATAGAGCTTTTAAAGTTTATTTATTTTTTATGTTGTAGTTACGTTTATCCCAGATATATCCCTGTGCTCATTTTGGACTCACCTGATTTCAGGGATACCGCTGACCGTTCACTCGGCGCGTCCATCGTCACGTTCCAGCATTCGGTCGACAGGATCCATTGGCTCCTATGGCCACCGACGTGCCTCGATGGGTGGAGTAACCGGCGGAGGCGGTGCCGGCGGCGGCGGTGGAGGAGGAGGCGGAGGTGGAGCTGGAGGCGGCGGTGGTGGGGGAGCAGCTGGCGGCGCTGGCGGCTCAAAGGGCATCCTGGTGTCGACGTCTCGTACAGGTGCGGCTAGATCGGCCGCCATATTGCTCATATCGTGTCACATAGCGGCGGTGTCCAAACAGAATTCTCGCGCCTCGTCGCGTCACACATCCGGAGCGGGATGCAGCCAGCACTCGCGGGACGATCTCGATGAGAATGGCAGTGGCAGTGGAGCTGGCGGTGGTGGCGGCGGGAGTGGGTGCCGCAGCTGCGAGAGCACGCTCTCGATGAACCGCCAGCTGCAGAAGCAACTGAACCACCAGCGGCATCTGCTCAGCTTCGAGCTGTCGCCGGCGAGATCGAGGAATCAGGATAGATTTAGAGCGTTGTTGGGCATGAATGGCATTGATAATTGTAGGAGCCATGAGGATGATGAGGAGGACGATGAGTGCGGTCCGCATAGCATAGATCCTCACGGCACAGTCCCTCATCATAACGACAGCGATCCGGGTGGCGCCCCTGGCCATGGCTATGGCTATGGCTTCGGTGCGATTGGTGGTTACGGCGATGCCGACACCAATGGCGTCGACTCCAGCGGCGGATATGCCACTGGCGCCGAGCTGCATCACCTGCAAATTGGCGCACTGCCCACGCCGGCGAGTGAAACGCCCCGATTTGCGGTAAATCAAACATCAAACATCAGTCACGGCGCATCTGCATCCGTACTCGCATCCGCATTCGGTCGGGGCCATTTCCTCATCCGCATCTCCATCCCCATGTCGATCATCCGTCCGGGAACAGCTTGCATCACTCACTCACACCAGAAACAAGCGCCATTATTTGCTATTCGTATCTGTTCCATTGTTGCATCCACACTCTGTCCCTCAGTTAGAGATACTTTGAAGTCCTGTCCCCGCCTGGTTTATATCGTATTTTACCTTTATTTTACCTTTACTAGATGGGTAGATTTACACTCAGACAATAAATTTGTTCTTGAAATTAGGGTGAATTCAGCTTTAATAATTTTTAAAATTATTTAGCAATATATTTTGGTAAATTGAATTTTAAGATGATATTATTGAACTCAGAAATGATATAAATATTATTAAATACAATTGAACAGCTATTAAAGTTTTTATTTATTTATTTCTTTTGTTTGTCTAATATTTAAATTTGTTTTATTTACATTTATTTTACGTGGTTTTGAATTTTAATTCTCCTTAAAATGTTATTTATTGAAGTTCATATATTCTTGTTGTTTTGTTAGTTGTAAGGAATTTAATTTATAAATATTGAAAATGTTTATTTACGTTTTATTTCTGGTAATAAGGTTTTTATTTAATAAATGCTGAAGAAACTTATTACGTTGCATATCATTATTTTTTTTCTAATAGAGGATTAATAGTTATTTTTGTTTTCTGTTTTTCAGGTTAATAAAAATTTTCCAAAGCATACAACTCTCATGAAAAACATTTAACTTTTACTACTAAGCAGATTATTCATAGCAGTAAAATGGAATTGGCATTTAAATTCCCTCTTTTCAATGGATGTTTTTGTTAATTAACATAATAGTTTCATTAGTATATTCCAGTGAATTAAATGCAAGAGAAAAACTTCTGGTAAACCCCCCTCCCATAATTTACATGCATTTTTTTTCGTACACACCCAGGAAACTAACTAAATGAGTAACCAAAAGGGAAATCATTCATTAATCGCATAAATAATTTCCAGAAAAATGTATTAAAGCCATGCAACAACTCTCGCCAAATTGGGTCCATTCTCTGACATTCGTATTCACATAAACTTTAAACTAACTTTCAAATTTAATTTGTGTACATTATTGGCGTTGGTTATTATCCCCATTTCCCCTCCCCCTGCTTGTATTAATTAGTGTTTTTAAATTGAATTGAAACCTCTGTCTCTGTTTAGATGAGAAACCAAACTAATTTTGCGTTGAACTTGATGATCGATGTTAAGTGTGCCTATCGAGCTCCCTCTCTGTTTCCACATACAAAGATGTGTTGCCAATACTTTATTTTACTTTCCCTATCGTTGCCAAAAAATAAACACATACACCACCACAAACACAGCGACACCAAGGACTATATAAAGAATAAGATGCATAGCGCAGTTCTAAATCTCTACTAAAAAATTAAATGGTATTATGCATCTTATTAATTATATTATCTTTTTCGCGCACTTTTAGCCACAGAATAAATATATCGAGAATATTTTGTAAGCAACTCCACAAAGGACAATACCGAAATGCCTAAGAATCAGGAATAATACAAATTTATTGAATGATTGAATTTAAGCCAGAGCTACTGAGGACGATGATGCAAAATATATATAATACAAATTTCGACAAGATGATATTGAAGCAATATGGCGGTGACTATGTTCATAGAAAATCTCTCCCAACTTCTTCCACATACACGAAATAATAATAATAATTAATACAATATTTAAAGCATATAACTGAACACGATATTCTAGCTAATGCAAATTAAGAAACTACTACAAACAAATTAGTAACACAAAGAACACACTCCCTACACACAGACACACCAACTAATTGTAATTGCATGCAGCCTGACAGCAGAAAAAAGGACACTTGTCTGCCGTCAGGATTCGCCACGCCACTCTCAACCTTCCGGCTGACCTTTGCCTGAACTTATTCGGTTGAGTTTCCAAACACACACAGACTTACACATACACACACACCAATCGATAAACGATATGAAAATTTCCTTCTATATAATATATTCTATATATATGTTAACCCCGCAACTTTATATGTGAATGTCCTTTGCTTCTTCTACTTCTGCCACTACTTCTTCTTCATCCTCAACTTTTCTTCCTCTCGAGCGCCTTGAATTTCCGAACTTAAGATGCCCGCTGCTACTACTGCCGCTGCTGTTGCATCTTGAAACAAGCAAACATTTTGTTTTGTATAAAACACTCGTGTTTATCTTCGTTCTTATCCTGGAAACTGGTACCAAAGTCCTTGAGAGTCTAGAAAGAAGGGGTTACATGCCGGTACCACACGGCGTATGAGTGATGGGCGTATGATAAATCAGTGATTACTATTAAATTGATAGTACGGAGGTGTATTAGACTTGTGAATTATAAACAAAATTACTCTTTGCTAGTGTAGTTAATTATTAGATTTAGAATTTTAATTATTTCTTAGCTTCTAAACAGAATGAAAGCATATAAAAAAGAGTGAAAAGTCACATCCTAATATGTATATATTGCAATTTAGTAAGAAATATTCATTTAGTTAAAGCTTTGCATAAATATTTACTTGACTTTTAGTTCTGTGATTTAAAACTTAAATAAGAAGGTCTGAAATCTTGAAACTTGAACTTGAACTTATTTAAATAATTAACAAAAGGTTCAGCATTTGGTGTTAATTTGTCTTCATTTGTATAACAAAAATTCTAAAAGAAATAGTTCACATAAAAAGTTACAGAATTTTTTAAGCAATTAAGCTATACATTTTTTGTCTTTAAGATAAATATATAGTCAGTCCGGGTGATTTTCTTCTAAAAAACAAAATTTCTTTCAATATTCTGCGAATTATTTGGCTGCTTCGAAGCACTGCTGCTCGCACTCGCTTGGCTTGCTTTCCAGACGCTTTGGAATGATCTTTCGCTGTGGCTATGCATCTCTCTGTCTCTCTCTCTTTCTCTATACATATATATATATACATATATTTATATATATATATATATATATATATATATATATTATATATATCTTTCATATATAACTTACTTACTATCTTTCTCTACCACGCCGATTCTCCCAACGAAAACGCTTCCGATATACTCACTCAATTTTGATACAGCAACCCCATCCGCACATTCCCTTCCCCCTCGGCCTGACTCACCTGTATGACACCTGTCCCATCTGATTCGATTCGTTCCCAGGTTCTCGAAGACCAAGTCTAGCGTCGGTGCACAGCACTAGTTCCTCGGTGCGCAGCTACAGCATGATGCGCTTCGAGAAGGAGGTGCAGCAGAAGGAGATCCGGCAGGAGATGAAGCTGCGACTGGCCCGGCTGCAGCAGCAGGCTCATCTCACCCAGAACAAGCCGCAGATTGTCATCGGCGAGGCCCTGCTCCAGCACGGCGCCCTCAGCCGGGTCACCATGCCCACGCCCAGTCCACTAACGCCCAATTCGCTGGACGAGCTGCTGCCGTCGCTGGATGAGAATCAGGAGGTGGGTTCCCGTTTTATGCGTTTAAAAAAGAGAATTGAATTAATATTTACTTAAGAATTGTGTCGTGATTAACAATTACGGAGTGCAGACTACCTTTTAATTTAAAAGCACGAGCTGAGAGAAAGAATTGTTCAAAATCTAGACTTACTTATCCTAAAATACAAGAAAAGAAACTAACTTCGGCACGCCGATATGTATGGCAGTTATATGATAATAGTAATAGTAATAATTTTCATAAAATTTAAATCGAAACTCTAGAATAATACAAAATGGCTATATCTATAATCTATCTTCTGACTGAAATTATAATACCCTGCAAGGGTATAATAAATGCTGATCCTAGACTTAGGTCTGATCCCTCCTATAGCATCTAAATATATAAAATAATTGTCATGGTTAAGACTTACTCAGTATTCTTGGTGACTTCAATTAGGCTTTTAATGGTATCATCATCGAAGTGAGCTTCTGGTTATTCAGATGTATTTGCATTGGTCAGGTGATATTCCTGAGGTCAAAGAGCAATAACTATATCATTCCACTATCACCATAGATGTATACACTGTGAAGGCAGCGCAGAGACTGAAGCCGCGCGAAGACAGTGCCTCTATTTATAGTCTCCGAGTGAAGAGAACAGAGAAAGCGTGAGCGAGAGAAATTCAGATCTCTCTGGAGTTAGGCAAAGAGAGATTGAGAGAAAGTGATATCTCTAGAAATAGAGGACAGACGGACGGACAAACAGACAGAAAAACGGACAGACGGACGGATAGGCTGACGGACAGACGGACGGTCAGATAGACGGACAGACGAACGTGGATAAATCGACTCGAATTGATGCTGATCAAGAATATATATACTTTATATGGTCAGATGACTCTTCTGACTGAAATTATAATACCCTGCAATGGTATAACGAGAGCAAAGAGCGGTGTTCTTTTAGAATTTAATCCTAAATTTCTTAAGAATGTGATGTTATGCACTTTAACTTAAAGTAGTTTCCGGTTAAGAAATGAAATTTATATAAGAAAATATTATAAGTAACTTCTCAAACTTTATTTATCCTCAGTATCCACCCAGACTGGAAACGACCTTCAAGCAGCTGATACAGCCTCAGATATCCGGAGCAGGAAGCATCACAGGAGCCGGAGCCGGAGCCGGAGCAGGAGCCTCAGGAATGGGGGCCGTGTTGCGGGCAGCTGCCTCGCAGTCATCTCCTGGCAGTGCTAATGGCTACCACGGACCCTGCAGCTCCTCGACTGAGGCCCTCTAAAGTTAGTCGTTGCGTTGTACTTAGCTCGTAAGTAATCAAAGAATTCTCGTCTAATTTGCGCCGTAGTCGCAGTCGCAGTCGCAGTCGGAGTGGAGTTGAGTTGATTTAATTGAAATTTCAAATGGAACGTCAAACGTGTTGTAGTCGCGACAGCTTAGATTATGTGTAACATAGTAAGTAACCCCCGGAGCTAGGCTAAGTCTAGCCTAAGCGAGTTCTCAAATTAGACAGCCTTTGTGTGTATCATATACCTACGTAGGAGCTAGCTAATCGAAACCCAAATCGAAATCGAAATATGAAACCAACATTTTATACGTGTGTGTATATTGTCATACAATTTTTGTAGAAGTTATACAAGCGAAAATCGAACGGATGCCCGGCTGGAGAATTGGCAGTGCCACTTGGCTTTTCACTTATATGTACCTACGTGTAGAGATCAACCATGAATTGATTAGTTTAAACCTTAGACTAGTGTTTATCGTTAGTGGAGATAGTACTGATACAAAATACGCAAGATGAATTTATACAAAATCGGTTTATACAAGCAGCAAGTACTCGCGGTGGAACACTGTATCGGTATACATACGCCAGATGGTTCTAGCTAAATCAATAATTATGTTAAGTCATCGCCACGAAAACAAATAACAAATCAAAAGCGTTATTAGCGTAATAGGGGGAGGCTAGTCAGGCCAGTTCTTTGTAGGAATAGGAATAGGAATAGGTCTAGGAATAGGGTTAGGAATAGGTGTAGGAATAGGAGTAGGAACAGGATTCTCACTGAACGCTGGACGGAGCAAGGTCAATTTTAGTTTACGATTTACGAATTTTTCTACAAGAGGCGTTTCAAGTGAATACAATAATCGAATATGTGTAGATCAAATGTACATTACTATACTTACTCGCGATGGTAATATTATCATTTAATATTTGATACCAAGGTTGTTGACCGTAGTTGATGTTCTCTATCTATCTACATCGTTTGGTTCCATGATTTATCGTATCCTATCTATATAGATCCGTTCTCAAAGCAGCTATCTAAAGATCGTTACATATACACAACTATGCCGCATAGATATATGCGTATATTTGTACTTAACTATGCTATACACACGATGAGTAGACACACATATCTGGAGTTCAGTGTTGGTTGATGTGTTCGGGAGTACATATATATATATACTATATATAGAAATAAATACAATTTTGTGTTTTCAACAAATGGTATAATAGAGTTTTACTTGCATGCAAATGGGTTTTAAATTAATTGCCCAAGAAGGATAAACCTGTTCTGCGTAAATAAGCTTGACTTTAAATGGAAGTCAAAGGATGTCTAAGGGAGCTCTAGAACTCCAATAAGCATCCATCCTGGACTTGAAATCTCACCCAAACTCAACTCAGACAAGTAAGATTTATTTGCATGAAGAGGTTTGAAAATAAATACCTAAAACTCCATAAAAGATATTTAGAATTTCCAGGGCTAAACTAACAAACAATTTGCAATCATCTCTCGAAGAGTGGAACCGAAACAGGATACTATGTCAGTCCACCTCCTCGATGGTGGGGCCAGAGCCGCCAGTTGGCCCCTGATTCGGACCACCGGCTGAGGGTGCAGACGTAGGCATGCCGGCACCTTGATATAACCTCGTGATGATTGGACTGCAGATGCGCTCCAGCTCCTGCTGCTTGTGCTCGAACTCCTGCCGCTCGGCCAGCTGGTTGGCGTCCAGCCAGGCCATGGTTTCGCTGCAGCGCTGCTGTATGGTCTCCCGATCGGTGTCACTGATGCGGGAACGAAGCTGTTCGTCGTCCAGGGTGGAGCGCAGCTGGAAGCAGTAGGACTCCAGCTGGTTCTTGGCATTCACCCGGTCGCGCTGCTCCTCGTCCGCCTGGCGGTAGGCCTCCGCATCGTTGACCATCCGCTCGATGTCCTCCTTGCTCAGGCGACCCTTGTCGTTGGTGATGGTGATGCGGTTCTCCTTGCCCGTCGACTTCTCCAGGGCCGTCACATTGAGTATCCCATTGGCATCGATATCGAAGGTGACCTCCACCTGGGGCACTCCGCGGGGAGCCGGCGGAATGGCCGAGAGCTCGAACTTGCCGAGATTGTTATTGTCGCGGGTCATAGCCCTCTCGCCCTCGAACACCTGGATAAGCACGCCCGGCTGGTTGTCCGCGTATGTGGTGAAGATCTGAGTCTGCTTTGTGGGTATGGTGGTGTTCCGCTTGATCAGTGTGGTCATCACTCCGCCAGCGGTCTCAATGCCCAGGGACAGTGGAGTCACATCAAGCAGAAGCAGGTCCTGCACAGCCTGCGACTTGTCGCCATGCAGAATGGCCGCCTGGACGGCGGCACCGTAGGCCACAGCCTCGTCGGGATTGATGGACTTGTTCAGCTCCTTGCCGTTGAAGAAGTCCTGCAGCAGACGCTGCACCTTGGGTATCCTGGTGGAGCCGCCAACGAGCACAATGTCGTGGATCTGGCCCTTGTCCATCTTGGCGTCACGCAGCGCCTTGGCCACCGGGTCCATGGTGCCCCGGAAGAGGTCTCCGTTGAGCTCCTCGAAGCGGGCCCGCGTCACCGCGGTGTAGAAGTCAATGCCCTCGAAGAGGGAGTCGATTTCAATGCTGGCCTGCGTGGAGGAGGACAGCGTCCGCTTGGCCCGCTCACAGGCTGTGCGCAGGCGCCTCAGAGCCCGCTTGTTCTGCCCAAGATCGCGCTTGTGCTTGCGCTGGAACTCCTGCACGAAATGATTCACCAGCCGGTTGTCGAAGTCCTCGCCACCGAGATGCGTATCCCCGGCAGTGGCCTTCACCTCGAATATGCCATCCTCGATGGTCAGCACAGACACGTCGAAGGTGCCGCCGCCCAGATCAAAGATCAGGACATTCCGCTCGCTGGTGCCCTGCTTGTCCAAGCCATAGGCAATGGCTGCCGCCGTCGGCTCATTGATGATCCGGAGCACGTTCAGGCCGGCGATGGCACCCGCATCCTTGGTGGCCTGGCGCTGCGAGTCGTTGAAGTAGGCGGGCACGGTGACCACCGCATCCGTCACGGTTCCTCCCAGATAAGCCTCGGCTGTCTCGCGCATCTTGGTCAGCACCATCGAGGACACCTCCTCCGGATAGAAGCTCTTCCGCTCGCCCTTGTACTCCACGCGAATCCTCGGCTTGCCGTTCTCGGAGACCACCTCGAAGGGCCAGTGCTTCATGTCCGCCTGCACGGTGGCGTCATCGAAGCGGCGGCCAATCAGCCGCTTGGCATCTGCAAGTCAGAAGTCACTGGATCAGAATCCAACAGAGAGAAACTACCTTGGGGAGCACTTGGACAACAGATTCGCTTTATTGGCTAACATATAGGGCGTGTGGTAATTGGTAATTGGTATCTGGACTTGTGTTTGTGTGTCTGGGTGCAGGTCTAGGTCACAGTCTAGGCTAATCTAGCCGGACTTCTAAGCGGACCCTGACCCTGAAATGAAAGTACAAAAATAGAAAGAAGACTCGCATTAGATCTGCTCAGCAAATCTTTCCAAGGAATGCAAGGGAATGTCTGAGAACTTTTACAAAAATGATGGGGAATATAGGTTACTTTAAGGATCTATCTATTCTTATATAAAAATTGTTTATTTTATACCTTTAATGATGTGAAACTTTAAAAAGAGTTTACGTTAAGTAGGACATCATAAGAATTAAGGTTTGGAAAGAAAATCTATTGGACGTATGAGGAAAAGTTGATAGAAATTACAGAGGAAATTACTGGTCACTAAATGATGTTATAAATAATTATTATTTTTTAATAAATTTATAAAGAATAAACAATTTATTACGAAAATCTAATTTCCTCGTACTCTAAGCTTTTTTACTTCCAAGGTATATAGTTTTATTTTTTAGTATCTCAAAGTTTATTTATCTTCTGTCAAGGTATTTAGTTATATTTATTACTAAATCTTCTTCGCTGCCTTTCATTATTAGCTTTGTTTTTCCGAAATCAAAGACATTGTCGCGAAAAACCAGCGACATTCCTCCACGCAGCCAACGTGAAAAGTATTTATGCAAAGCCGAACGTTTTTCTCGTCACAAAAACAACTTTGCACTGAGACTTATTTTCATTTATTTGGCCAACACAAATGATGCCAATAAACGCGACAGCCAACAGAGCTTGGTGGCCAAGAAGCAGGAGGAGGATGAGCTGCCCCATCAACCTCACCCCGGGGGGCGAAAGAACTGACACAACAAGTGGACGTGTCACTAGGCCACAATGTGGAGGGTTCGGGCACCGCAGGGGGTTTGGGTGTGGGCGGAGGATACAATCTCGCTGGTGCACTGGCGAAAAATTAGATGTACATGTGGGGTGGAGGAGGAGACTGAACATTTTGGCGCCAGCGGGTGAGAATTTTCTTAAAATAACCAGAATGCGAGATGTGCGAGTAATAAACAAAATGTGCGGGCACAGTTCATTCATGAAAATGTTTGCCAGTAATTAAATCGGATCACTGCGTGGCACAGATCCACGAGGGACTGGGACTGGGACAGGGACAGGGACGACGACTCACCGAAGATCGTATTGTTCGGATTCATGGCCACCTGATTCTTGGCGGCATCGCCTATGAGACGCTCCGACTCCGTGAACGCCACATAGCTGGGCGTGGTGCGGTTGCCCTGATCGTTGGCGATGATCTCCACCTTGCCATGCTGAAAGACGCCGACACACGAGTACGTGGTACCAAGGTCAATGCCAACCGCCGGTAATTTGGGCATCCTCGCTGCGGCTTTAATTAGACCCTCAACGCGCCAACCACGCCAAGGTCCCCGTCCCCGAGAGAAATAGAGAACGACGAGCAGAATCGACGAAAAATCGAGATCGAAAATAAAAAGAAAATGAAATTAAAATCACAGTTTCCCCTCTCCCAGGCGGCTGTCTGGTTACACAATCCCGAGGATCCTCTCACCCAGTTCCGAAGCTAAGCCGAGTTAGCTCCGCGCGACTCCTAGAAGGCGAAGCGGTACAGGTACAGGGAGATGATCAGGAACAGCAGCACGAAGGTCAGGACTCGGAAGAATTCGAGCGCCTTCTCTCTTTGCAGCTCCACAGCGTCTTCCGTTTGTCCTCACGTTGCCACAATGAAAACCAGTGCGATCCTCTTTCTGGGGCCTCTCGGAGCTCTCCTCTGGGTGTTCTTCGCTCTCTGCAAGATTGGATGATGCACGCGCCACGACGGCCACCAGACAACTGGCTGGCCGAGTGTTGCGACAACCGATCCCTTGCCAAAATCGTTCGATCATCGATGATGATGATGATGTTGCTCAGCATAACATGGCGTTGCTCACCGAGAGGCGACTGCATTCGCTGCATTTTGGGATGGGAAGGCCTCACCTGGCCATATAATCTCTAAAGCTATCTAGTAACATTCACATAATTATCATTTCTACGTGTCTTGTTATTATTAAAAAGTTTCTAGTTATTTGTTTTACAATGTGGCATAAATCAGTTCGAATCGTTGAAGGAGGACTTCATACATGTTTGCGGAGCATTCCAAGACCTCCGGTAAAAGCTCATGGTTCCCCGTCAGCTCCCTTTTGGCTCTGCAAAAATAATACAATTGTCTATATTAAGAATAATATAAGTTACATCTACTTACTATTACCGTGAGATCTTCCTTGCGCTCTGCTTGTGGTAAATAAGTTTGTGGCAGTATGTAAGATGATGTGAGAGTTAGCTAATCAAAAGCCGGGCTACTGTCGTCTTAAGGCATCTAAGAGTATGTTTATATCTGACTGCTTTAGAAATCAATCAAGTCATTTATATATCTCCAAGGAGCATATCTTCATCGAGGAACAGACCATCTTGGCTGCACAGAGGCGAGTCGAGATCCAAATCAAAGTCATCATCATCGAAAGGCATAGGCGAGGTGGACACCATTTCTATCAGCGGAGGCATTTCCACCAGTGCCGGCATTTCCTCGACACGCGCTTCGGAAACAAGTACCATCTTGGGCATGGACAGGCTCAGCTCTTGAACAGCCTGCTCCACAGGATCAATAACTAGCTGTGGCGAGGCCTCAGGAGCAGAAGTAGACTCGTCTTCACTATCAGAGATTTCAATGACTATGCTGTTATCAATGATTTCCGGTTTTATGTCAACCGTTGGTGGAGCAGTGGTGATGGGAACCTGTTGATCCCGGTGGACAGAAGTTATGCTTAGCATGTCGTTGGTTATCAGCCAGCCAGGATGGCCCTCCGGCCGGTGCAGCACAAAGGTGCGTTGAAAGTGCCGCTCCCAGCATCGGGAAAATACTCCAGTATGCTCCTTGAAAAAACCTGTCAGCGCTAGGATGCGCAGACGGCTGTTAAACATCAGGACGTCCACGCTGGCCCTCTGGATGCTCGTCACCACCCGGGGAAAGCGTCCCAAGGCTTGAACTATAGCCCAGTTGCCCACCTGCAGCTTGCCGTGGAGCGCGAACGAAGACCGGGAGCCCTGATGATTGCGATTGTACAACCTGTAGAGGTCCACAATGCCCAGCTGCTTCGTAACGCTCAGTGAGAAGGTGGCCTGAGTGCCGTAGAATTTGGTGAGCTCGTGGCGCTGTGCGGGATCATCAAAGCTGTCGTAGTAGCACTTGAGGAACCGTTGGGCAAACTCTAGGCCCTTGGAGCCAGACCCGCCGTCTTGTAATTTGATAAATCTAGGTAGATCAACCAGAAAGACAGCTTTGGGCTGCGAATGAACACAGCCATGGATGTCCTTCAGCCGCGGCAGGATCGCTAGAATTCTATCCGATTCTAGCTTGGCCACCCCGTTGCCGCTCAGCAGCAGCGTCTTGATTGGTAGATTACTTAGATACTTTAGCTCAGCCAAATCGTTGATCTTATTGGCGCTGATATCGAGGCGCTCTAGGGCGCTGAAGTCATCAGGGGAGATAGCAGCGAAGGCTTTCAGGGAGCACAGGTAGTTGTTGCTCAGGATGATTCCTGTAACTTCGGAGTGGAACTCGCGACGCGCCACCTTCAAAGTTCCCTCTAAGAACTTTACAACGTGTAGTGGGCAAAAATGTTCAGAAAGGTGAGGATCTGCGTGGAATCGGGATAAATCAAGGGTGCGTGTTGCAGCGTTGTACCGTCCGCGCAGGGCCTCTTCTACTGCTTTCTCGAATTCCACGGAAACTGCAGCGTCAATGATCGGAAGTCCAGGTTTCACATGCACCTCCAAGGGCTGGCAAGTATACAAGACCATGACATTCTCCCGCAGACGATTAAGCCTGTTCGCGTACAGTGAGTTATCCAGCATGAACTCGGCGCGGTCATTGTTGTCGGCAGGTCCGCTGCGTCTGAAGTTAAAGATGTTCACCTTCAACGGGACCAGGACCCAGTCCAGCGCCGTGTGAATGGCAGAATCCGGCA
Source organism: Drosophila bunnanda (assembly GCA_035046265.1). Classification (NCBI taxonomy): domain Eukaryota; kingdom Metazoa; phylum Arthropoda; class Insecta; order Diptera; family Drosophilidae; genus Drosophila; species Drosophila bunnanda. Next base: position 17,433,336 of record JAWNOB010000075.1, read on the forward strand.
CGCCGGCGCACTTGGCCATGGTCACCGTATACCAACCGGTGACGGTGTCCGGACCCTGCTCCGAAGCACGTGAGAGCGTCTCCACCACAGGACTCACGTCCGAGGTTTTAATCAACTGGCGTACGTAGGTCTCGAAATCTCTGCGGTACGGCAAGTTCTTCCTCAGATCGTTGAGCGCTGATCGGGTTTGTGGCTGCGCCTTGAAGTTGGTACTAAGGCGTGTTCCATCAACATTGCTTTTGCTATTATTGAAAACTCGCATTGTAAGAAAAATTTCCTGATTCTACCGGAATCGACGCGTTGTGACGCGAGCTTAAGCAGTGCTGTCAAGCGGCAGGGGAACTTAGTGACAGATTGCGATTTGCAACACTAAAACTAAAAGCATTTCCGGTGCAAAGGTGCCCTCAACAGTGAATTTTACATAAATACATCGATAAAGAAAATTATTTAATTACGCAGTTATTTTTATAAATAATGTCTTTTAGTAATAGGTTACTTTTCTTTGAGCCCCGTAACATGCCGTTTATAGAAATTGATTGTATAAAAGTTTATTTATTCAGTCATGATTATAATTTACGATAACTTTTTCATTTATTTTATTTTTATTTATGTAGTATTTGAACTAGAAAAATGTAAGACTTTTAAATTTTTTCGTAGCTTCATACTTTAAATAATTAAATAAGTTGGTGTGCATGCAACATTATCGCCGATGGGTGTTCCTCAACACCGTTCTTAGCTACATGTGCCTAGCAACATTTCCGGTAGCTTTCCAGCTGGTTAGTTAGTTATTATTGATTAATATTCCCATATAACTATTGTTCTCAGCAATCTAAATTCATACTAATGTATGTCTATATATATCCATATTTGAGCCATCTGTTACTATATGCTCATATATACATATGTATAAATATCAAACATTTTAGCCAAAGTCAAGGGCAATCTGCCTTTTATTGGGGTATGACAAGAACTAAATGAAAACCAAAGTCAAAGACATTTGTCTTGGCCTTGCCAGCAGCTGTTCTGCCAACATATTTGTTGACACACTTCGTAAAACTTAACCGGCAGTGGAATCATTTAAATACCGACGAACCACAAGATGGTTATGCTATTACCTGCTTTGTAGTTGATCAACATAAGATAAATCCTCGCAATGAAACACTTTGTGCTCTGTGCTCTGGCAGCTCTCGTCCTGTTCCAGGCGGCTGCAATGGGTTTTAAGGTAAAACGCGTTATCTATGTGGTAACACAAGCCAACAGCACTGCGACGACAGCTGCACCCACAACCAACACCACCACCACCACCGTTGCACCACCGGTTATTGTTTACTGCACCTGGAAGAACAACTGGTGCCGGCCCGCCTCGAACACCGTGAGGAACTGCAAGTGGGGGCTCTGCAAGCTCTACGGCTAGATAGTCACAATAAAGACACATAACGATTACCACCATATGTTGTTGGCTTTTATTTGAAAGTCTGGCTTTTGGTCAAAAAAAACCTGCTGGAACGGTTTCAATCTCAACTGGCGGTTAAGAAGGGTTCGTACGAAAGCTTTAGCAAAAATAATGATCCATACTAGACTTAGTAACTAACTAAATTCGATTCAAGCAATGCGGGTTAAAGCTTAATGAGTTATTAGAGCTAGGATACAAGGGATATACTTATATGCAGGGCTCTGACAGAAGTCGCTTTGGATTTGAATTTATTTAATTTAACTGTAAAGTAAAGTATAATTTAACATTAATTTCAAATCTACAACAGCTTCTGCGGCCCCCTGAAAGGGTTAGTTGTATGAATAGTAGGTAGTTTGGTGAGAAGGGTGAAACCAAAGACCTTATATTAACAAGAAGAGTAACACCATACGATTTTTTATATACATTTTCTATATATGTTTATGCCATTCTATTTTAGATTTTAACGCTCTCAACAAATGTATAGGCTTTATGCAACTTGTCAGTATAAGGTTTTAGGTGAAACAATACTTGGTAGTCGGATTAAACTAGGACTACATTCTAGAGCTAGACAATGCGGACTAATCTTAACGTAGGATATGCATATGTGGTGGACAAAGGCTTCGAATTGAATATTATATTCAGGTTTATAATGTATAGTTTTATTATAAAGTGTTTCGTTTTGGCAACTCAAACATAACTAAGAACTGAATGTGAATTCACAAGAATATATTCATTATATACTTATGTATATAGCACTCAAGGGGAGCCAAAGTAATTGTATTATGTTTTGAAGCAAGGGAAATAGTTGTTTGCTTCTGCACCGTGTACAATTTCGAATGATTTTAGATCTGGAGTTGGTAATATAGAAAATATAAACAGGTTGCAGACCTTCTGATAAGACAATACATATTGCTATCGTTTAGTTTTTGTTTGTATTTTATATGTATATATGCGATAATATTAGATAATGTAAGTTCGTTCAATACTCTTAAAGGTTATTATCAATTGTTTGTTTGGTTTTCTTTTTGTTGTGGCCCTTGCGGGGCCACTGAGCAGGGGTCTTATGGTATATATTTTTTCAGTTGCTAATATTTATTCGATTGGCTTATGCTTCATAACGTTCGTAGAATTTTTGCATTGCTTTTACAAAAATATACAGCTATCAATCATTTATCGCTTGAATTATCATTCTCATTCTCAATCCTCGTATCTTTTTCTTTATGATTCGTAAGGCAAAGTTCGTGTTCATGTTTACTTTTTCTATAATATCTAGCTATGTATGTAGGTTCATGGGTTCTGTGAGTGCAAAGTTCTCGGTTTGTTAAACTAAATGCATAATTTCTCGTAATATTAATTAATAAACATAAATGCTAGTGTCTCGGAAATCACTAGGCAAATGGGAGCTGGGGGAACACATACACAAAAGAGCGAAACACAAAATGCAAAAAGGATGGATACATGAATGGTCATGGAAATTCGGTACGGAGCAGGTGCTCTCAGCGCCTAACAATGCTGGAGGGGCGTGGTAGGCCGCTACGCTTCATCTGCGAGGGCGGACGTAGACCCGAGGGCTTTGGTATGCCAGTGGCCCCCGTCGTTACCTGGGTCAGCTTGGAGGTGAGCACCTGTGTGTCAAAGGAGGAGGGCTGAGGAACATTGACGCCGTTGGTTGTTGACCTACTGGTGTTGTCCTTGCTGTGCCCATACAGACTTCCGCGCGAGGAGGCTGAAGAGAGGCTCTGGAATAGATTTCATTGAACATATTAGCAATAAAAAAGAAAAAACTAATTTATTAAACTCACCTCTGGAGTTTCCGCCTCAGGTGCTTTAACGCTCAGACTGTAATAGCCGGACGAAGGACGAGCCAGGCCATTTGCTCCCACACGCTTAGCACCAGACAGACCAGGAGCACGGAGACCACTAACCAACTTGGGAACTTTAAACACTGAGTCGTCCTGAGGAGGAGAAGGGGAAGAAAAGTTAGCAAAGCAACTTACAAATTGAGTAGTAAGTATTCACCTCCTGAGGCTGTATTGGTCCCCGCATTCCGCCCATAAGCTTGCTGGGCTGCGCGCCAGGTCGTCGCAGGCCACCTCCCAAACTGGGCCTTGGCAGAGCTCCAGCTCCTGCCGCCGATCCACCACCAATGCCACTCAATGTGGAGGACAAGTTGTGGAACGATTTGGACTTGATGCCCATGGGACTCTTTAGCTCGCCGCTGCCGCTAGCCGGTGGCGCTGCTACAGTAACGGGCATGGCAGCAGATGGAGCGGCGTTCAGGCCGGCACCGGCTGACGTGGCTTTGCTTACTGTGGTGAACTTCTGGAGGCCACTTATGTACCGCGGACGAGAGAGGGATCGTGGCTGGGGAAGAGAGGGCGCGGGGGCGGCTGCTATCTCCGCTTCCTGCATCATTGGTCTACGTTGGAGCAGGGCTTTCTCCTTCGGTTTCTTGTAGGTCAAATAGTTGCTTGCCACCTTGTTGTTGTTGTTGTTGGTGGTGACCGAGTTCTGGTCGCGACGCGACAGGCGACCCGGAGGCGAGCCCTGCCTCTGCGGCGGTTCAAACTGTTCCTGCTCTAGCTGACCTTCCCCAAATTGCTGCTGATGATGTTGTTCCTCTTCCGGCTCCGGTTGCTGTTGCTGCAGTTCATCGTCTATACAAGGCACTATAATCTCTGGCTGCAGGCGCATCTCCTTCGAAATCTTGATAGTCTTGAAGCGGTCCCGATCACGCTCCCTTCGCTCCGCCAACTTGTAGGTGGAAGGGTCCTTTTCTGTGGCCGCCTGAGGCTTTGGCGGCTCTTCCGCTGGTTCGGGATCGGGCTGAGGTTCGGCCGCAGGCGCCTCTCTTCGCTGGACGATGAACGAGGCCGAGTTACAACTTGTATTGCTGCCATTGCTGCCGTGCATGACGCTCAGATTAACATCGTCGTAGAGCCGACTACGACGGCTAAGAAGCCGCTCCCCGCTACTGCTGCTGTTGTTACTGTTGCTCAAGTGGCTCTGGTTGAGTAGCGGTGTCTCCACTTTTTCGGCTGGCGACTGCTGTTGCTGCTCCTCCACTTCCCGTTCTCCTTCATCTGGTTCCGTCGGATCGTCCCGGTGAAAGCGCCGCCTGATGGTGTCCAGGGACTTTTGCATCTTCAGCTGGTGCTCGCTCAGCGTGTTCACCTTGCCCAGTTCCGCGAGCATGTGCTCAAACTGCTCCTCGTCGCCCTGCTGAGCCAGCATCTCCACCTCAGCCTCGGCCAAGTCCATGACGCACTGCATCTGCTTGTGCTGCTCTGACATCTGCAGGCTGTACGTGCCATCCAGTGGCTGTTCGATCTGCTCCAGCAGTTCCATCGTATCCAGCACGAACTTCTCGCCGTTAAAAGGGGCTGCCGGTGCTACGTCTGCTCCTGCTCTAGAAGGGGGCTCGAAGGTAGTATTGTGTTGTCGCCCATGTCCCTGCAATGCCCTCTGCGGCGTGGTGGATACAATCGGTGACAGATTCATGTCCACATGTCCCTTCACCGTCGGCGTGTACGCACCGTGCTTGTTGTTATTATTATTATTATTGTTGGGGTAGAAGTGGGAGCGCAAGTTGGTGGTCAGCGGAGTTGATTCCATTGTGAGCAAGGGCAGCTTGCGATCGACATTCTCAGGTGTTTCACAACGGGCCTCTGGCGTATCGCATCCCTCTGTATAGGTGGTGTTCATCTGCCGCGCCGTCAACAGCTGCGTCTCGTCCGCTACCGCTGTACTCGCGGCAGGCCTCTTGAACGTGGCATTCCCATCAATGGGCAGGGATCGATCGGCATCCGATGGTAGAATGGAGGCTGTCAGGCTGTCCACCAAGTTGAATGTTGTATCGCCGATCATCTCCTCGCTCAGGATTAGGGTTCGCTGCAGGGCGGGACAGACTGCCTGAGGCAGGCCCACAGGCATTGTACGATCTGCTGCGGCCAGGGGATTGGACATGCTGTCCGTGCTGTTGTCCATGGTGCTGCAGCCGGAGGCGGTCTTGCTCAGCGTCAGCGATATCTCGTCGATCTGTCCGATGTGCGAGTCCTTAATCAATGTGCCATCGTCCTCGCACATGGTCAGAGATTCCAGCGCCTTGCGATCCCTGATCATGTCGCTGAGCGTGTAGCAACCAACGCCAGTGTTGTTGTCCGCTGCCTGGTTGTTGGTCAGCGTTGTGGTCAGACTCGGCTCCTGCTCCAGTCCAATTGTGGATTGGAGAAAGTTAAGGTTTGTAAAGTCGGCGGACGTGATAAGCGAGTTGTTCATCCGTTCCGTGTTCATGGAGGAGCAAATGGAAGACGGAGGAGAAGTGTCCTGCAGGAAGGATTTGTGCATGTTCGTGGTGACCAGGCCGCCAATTTCCAGTTGGAGCATTCCAGGCGGAGTGCCGGCAACTGCTCCGGAGTCCATTCCTGTTCCATTTTGGCTCTGCAAAAAGATTAAAACGCTCATTTATTCTGAATAATTCAAATGCTGGTCATTAACTTACGAAATCCAGATTGCGACGCTTGGGGCGGGTGAAAGTTTTCGAGTTGTGTTTGAAGGCTTTTGGGATATAGAAGTTGATAATGAGGGTTAGCTCCTTGAGAATCGGACTTGACTTATAATCTATGCCTTATGGACCTAGTGACAGCTTAATTCTACAAATGAATGAAATCTTTTGGATTTAAGTTTATATATCTCCGAAGAGCACTTCCTCATCGATGACCAGCGAATCTTCGGTCCACAGAGCTGTGTCGATCTCCTGCTCCAAATCGTTGTCGATATTGACGACTAAAGGAGCGGTGGACACCGTTGGCGGTATTACCACCAGCGGGGGTATTTCCACTAGTGCCGGCATTTCCTCGTCACGCGCTTCGGTAACAAGTGCCATCTTGGGCATCGATAGGCTCAAGTCTTGTACAGCCTGCTCCACAGGATCAAGAGCTAGCTTTGGCGAGGCATTAGTAGCATTAGTAGAGTCCTCTTCAGTATCTGCGATTTTATTAATAATGTTCGGTTTTATGGAAACCGTAAATGGCTCAAGGGAAATGGGACCCTGTTGATCCACGCGCGAAGAAATTATGCTTAGCATGTCGTTGGTTATCAGCCAGCCAGCATGACCTTCGGGCCGGTGCAGCACAAAGGTGCGTTGAAAGTGTCGCCGCTCCCAGCCTGAGGAGGTCTGCTCCTTGAAGTAGCCCGTCAGTGCTAGGATACGCAGCCGGTTGTTGAACATAAGGACGTCCACGCTGGCCCTCTGAATGCTCGTGACCATTTGGGGAAAACGTCCCAGGGCTTGAGTCAGAGCCAAGCTGCCCACTTGCAGCTTGCCGTTGCGCGCGAACGTTGACTGGAGGCTCCGATGGTTGCGATTGTACAGACTGTAGACGCTCACACGGCCGAGCTGCTTTGGAACACTTAGCGAGAAGGTGGCCTGAGTGTCATAGAATTTGGTGAGCTGGTGGCGCTTAGCGGGATCGTCAAAACTGTCAAAATAGCACTTGACAAACCGTTGGGCAAACTCTAGGCCAGTGGAGCCGGATTCGCCGCCTTGCAACTGCTGGAATTTTGGTAGATTATCCAGCAAAAGAGCTGTGGGCTTCGTATGCACGCAGTCATGGATGTCCTTCAGCTGCGGCAGGATCGCTCGAATGTCATTCGATTCTAGCTTCGCCACCTCGTTGCCGCTCAGCAGCAGCGTCTTGATTGGAAGCTTGCTGAGATACTTTAGCTCAGCCAAATCGTTGATCTTATTGGCGCTGATATCGAGGCGCTCTAGGGCGCTGAAGTCATCAGGGGAGATAGCAGCGAAGGCTTTCAGGGAGCACAGATAATTATTGCTCAGGATTATTCCTGTAACTTCGGAATGGAACTCGCGTCGCGCCACCTTCAAAGTTCCCTCTAAGAACTTTACAACGTGTAGTGGGCAAAAATGTTCGGAAAGGTGAGGATCTGCGTGGAATCGCGTTAAATCCAGGGTGCGTGTAGCAGCTTTGTACCGTCCGCGCAGAGCCGCTTCTACTGCTTTCTCGAATTCCCCGGAAACTGCAGCGTCAATGATTGGAAGTCCTGGTTTCACATGCACCTTCAACGGCTGACAAGTATACATGACCATGACATTCTCCCGCAGACGATTTAGCCTGTTCGCGTATAATGCGTTGTCCAGCATAAACTCGGTACAGTCGTTGTTGTCAGTCGGTCCGCTTCGCCTGAAGTTGAAAATGTCCACCTGCAGTGGCACCATAACCCAGTTGAGCGCCGTGTAAATGGCAGAATCCGGCAGGCCGGCGCACTTGGCCATGGTCACCGTATACCAGCCGGTGACGGTGGCCGGGCCGTGCTCCGAAGCACGCGAGAGCGTCTCCATTACAGGAAGCACATCCGAAGTGTTAATCAGCTGTCGCACGTAGGTCTCGAGATCTCTACGCTCCTGCAAATTCTTCCGCAAATCGGTGAGTATCGGTTGGGCTTGTGGCTGCGCCTTGAGGGTGGTGCTGAGGCGTTTGCCCCCAACACTGCTTTTGATATTTTCCAAGAATCGCATCGCGTAATTCGAGTTTTATTGATGAAAATTCAGAGCGATCGCCAAAGTTAAACGCAAACTACGTTTACCGTTTTATCAGTGCTGTCAAATGTCAGCAGATCTTGGTGTTAGATCAGTTTTGCAACACCAAAAGAGAAGTTGTAAAAAAGAGCTGGGCGCCTTCTAAAGCGCATGTTTATCTGTGATTCGTGACCTCAAAAATAATTAGTATTTATAAAAGCACTGTTTTTAATTTTAGTTTTTCGTAATCTTGTTAGTGTCCACCCCAAAATACGAACATATCAAAACTGAAATTAAGAACAAGATCATGGGTTTGATTGCTTTCAATTAAAATGTTTGATGAAAGTAATCAAATTGCTGTATGTTTATGCTTATATGAATATTTTTTAGATAAAAGCTTTGTCAGTATTGCCCTGATCACATCACTGATACGGCGAAATGACATTTGCATTACTTTATCAGTGATATGAAAAGAGTGCTCGGTTTGACTACATTTCGAACGCATCAGGTCATCTAATCGATTTTTGATCCTCCCGTTCTCCGGCTCCCAGCTCGATAATTGCTACGCATATTGAAAGTGCTTCACGCATCGCTTGATTGACTTTCGCTGGCTGGGCAGGAAGTAAATCGGATTTATATAATGCTTACTTATTATGCGAGATTCTTGCCATATTTGCATAGCCCGTTTTCTGTGACTACCACGCACAGCTGTTCGCGACCACCGAAACGCGCGTGTGTGTGTGCGCTTGATTAATTACCGTAACAATAACATTGGCGCTGCTGGCCAATTATGGCTAAAACCACTTGCGGACAACAACAGTAAGTACCACCGGACTGTCTCCTGCCCACGTTGAACGCGAACTTTGTCAACGTAGTCGCCGCCGCCGCCAGTTTAACCCAAATTTGTTTTAGAAAGCGCAACTGCAGGCACTACTGCAACTGTGTGTGTGTGTGTGTGTGTTGTCTGCATCGGTATGTGTGGAAAGGCTTACCCTCGTTGTTGTACGGTAACTGTGGATGCAGTTGCAGCGGCTGCGACTGATTATTCGATTTCCACTGCTGCAGTATGTTGGAGACATCATCGTGGGTCTTGTCCGCCAGAAATCTGCCAAGGAGTACGAGTACCAAGTACCATGCATGAGTATTTTTAGCATTGATGCCTGTGCCTGCCTGTGCCGAGCCAGCAACAACAACGGAGGCAGCAACAAAAACAAGGGTGCATCACTCACATATATGAATCATCCTTTAGTGCCTCATCGATGTCCAGGATATCCATGTCCAGCGATGGGAGAGACTTTATGCTTAGCTTAAAACACTGAATATGTAATCCTAAACCATTGCGAGAAACGACAACAAAGAGACCTTCGCGAGTTTGTGTTTGACAATACAAGATGCTAATTTTGCTCAAAGTTGGTAGAGATGAGCGATATCTCGTGACTGGTCACGAGTATTTTTAAGCGATGACTGTGACCGTGAATGACTAATTCGTGAAAAACAAAATCAGATAATACCGCAAAATATTTCACTCTTATAAAAAATAATTTCAAGAGATAAAAATACTATTAAATACAAGCATAATTTATGTAGCATACAGATAATGTAAAATGAATTACAAAAGTGTTGAAAACGTTAAAGAGGTAAAAATTATATTCACTTTTATTAATTAACTTTTTATCAATAAATGTTATTTTTCATTAATAAATGTTATTTGTTATCCGTCATACAGGTGCTATTTCAATAATCAGTCTCCAGTTACCCCGTGACTGGGGATTCGATACGATACTAACTATCGCGTATTCGCGGACAGCTGACAACCCCGGTCGAGAACGTTCACATTGTCAAGTTGGCATGAAGGTGCCCACAATTTCGTGGATATTTTGAAAATCCAAACATCTGTTGCTGCGGGAATCAAGATCACAGAAAATGGAGAGATTGGACGGCGCCAGCATGGAGAAGAACTGCAGGGTCTGCGCCGGCCACTCGTCGGTACTGGTGGATCCCTTCTCCACGGAGATCTCCGATCCGCCGATTTCAGAAATGCTTAACTCGATTCTGGCCGAGAACTGCCGCGTCAATCGGGATGCCCTGCCCCAGAAAATCTGTCCAACCTGCCTGGTGGCTGCACAGCAAGCGTTTCACTTCAAAGACAAGTGCGAGAGGAGCTATCGCTACTTTTCCGACCTTGTCACGACGGCAACCACCGACGACGTTATTCTGGATAAGAGGCGAGGCAGGAGTGCTCCCAAGGAACCGCTCATTGCCTTCGAGATGGTCGGCTGTGAGGACCCACTGGACACCACAGAGCTGTCCAAAAGCGAAGAGGAAGATGATGAACTTGTTGTAAAAGATGATATCGATTCCGAGCCGGCGGAGGTAGTTCCAGGCTTGCACGTAGCTCTCGAATGTATGTATGTATATATTCTTGATTTTCACAGAAGTATAAATATTTATATTATTACAGTGGACATGAATGATGACATAAAGATAGAAACAGAGCTGACGTCAAATGGGGATTCAATTGACGCGGAGGATGAACACGCCGAAGAAGAGGAAGCTGAGGAATATGATGAGGACGATGAGGATGACGACGAGAGAAATGATTGGTCCGATGGCTGGTCCGAAGACCAAGAGGCACCTAGAATGCCTCGGGACTCAGAGACCAAGCCGCGGGCTGTCGAGAAGGATCTATCGCTGTTGTGCACCGAGTGCGGATTGACCTGCAAGTCGCATAAATTGCTGACCAGGCATATTGCGCGGCACAAGGAAAATGAGGATCCGCAGCGACCGCATTTGTGCGACACCTGTGGCCGGGGCTTCAGGACCAAGGCGCAGCTGACAATCCACACGCGAAGGCACACGGGAGAGCGGCCCTTTAAATGTACCATCTGCCCGAAGGCGTACACGCACGGTCCGACGCTTAGGATGCACATGCTGATCCACGACGAGACGAAGGCCCACAAGTGCTTGGATTGCGAAAAGTCCTTCTACAGCATCTCCAGCCTGAGGGCCCATCAGCGGTGGCATTCGGGCGACCGTCCTTACCAGTGCCCCGACTGCCCGCAGACCTTTGCCAAAAACTCAGGACTGAAGCTACACCAGCGCCTGCACACGGGTGAACGTCCGTACAAGTGTCACCTGTGCGATCAAGGTTTCGTCCAGAACCATCATCTCGTCACCCACCTACGCGTCCACAACAAGGATCGACAATTCAAGTGCCCCGACTGCGACAAGTCCTTCTTTGAGAAGTCCAACATGAAGAAGCATCAGCGCACCCATTCGGACGTGAAACCGTTCCAGTGTGAGGAGTGCGGCCGAGGTTTCTCACACAATCATCACCTGAAGAACCACCTCCGCGTCCACACTGGCGAGAAGCCTTACAAGTGCGAAAGGTGCGACAAACGTTTCTGCGCGAATCAGTCGCTTGCGAAGCACATTCTCTGGCACGCGGAGAACCAGGATCGAGCGTTCAATTGCTCAAAATGCCACAAGGGCTTTGACAAGCTTCAGGGTTTACGGGCACACGAGAAGAAGCACCGGAGACAAGACGAGCCAAACCAGCTGTACCAGTGTCCGTATTGTGACGTCAAATTCGCGCTGAAGAAGACCATGGACAAACACATTGTGAGTCATAAAATTAGGCCATATCCATGTTCACAATGCCAGGAGGGCTTTTTCTCCCAAAAGAGCTACAAAAAGCACCTGCGTCTGCATAATCTCAAGAAATAGTAGTTAATTTTATGAAGAACACGAGTCATTCGAACATAATCAAATCATTATCACCTATGAATGTGCAAATGATTGCTTTCGAAGCATATATTTTTAGTATACAATGTTGCAATTGAAGTTTGCATTTTTTTTATGTTTTAAGTATTAAAAGTTTTTGATAAATATATAGATTTATATGAAAACTCAACTTAGTTTCTTTATATACATATAAGTAAAAAGGTACCAGTGCAATATATTTGTAAGTTTATTGGTAAGTTATGTTTTATTTAAACAATCTAAAATTTCATTGTCCGTTCAATTAAGGCAAGTTTTGTGTCTGTTGCACAGTTTTTTGTGTTTTTTATCTAACAATTCCTGCGCTCCTTCCTTATTGCCAGCATAATGAATAATTCTTTAATGCTACTAACATAAATGCCTTGCTCTTACACATTACTTTTATTTCGCTTACGTACACATTTTGATTTTCATTTTTGATTTATGATTTATGATGAATCGCAAACAGTTTCTTTTGAGAAAGGAGGAGGCTTTTCAAGCTCTCCCCTTAAAAATAAAGGCGCGATATGTTTCGAATATTTTTGTTTTTGATTATCAGTTAACAAATTAAGGCCCAAAACGGACCCAACAAGTAATCCTTACAGCTTTCGTGGAGGGTTACTTGTGAGGTCCATAGGTGGTCGCTAATAAAGTAGAGAGACGCTGCTTAGACATAGGTACGAGTACGAGTTCTTTTAAGATTACATTAATTACATGTAGGTACAATAATCATATCGAATATGCGGTAAGTATTTAAAATTAATAAAGCGTAATTAGATAGATTTCACTACGAACAGAAGAAGGAGAAGGACGATCATGCTTCAGCTTCAGTATACAAATAACAATTAAGTACAATTCGCTCTCCTCCGATTTGTGTGTGTCTGTGTTTGTTTATAAATATAAATATTAAAAATATATAGCTTCGCGCCGAGTCCTACATCAAGAAGATGAGGGTGGCGTACACCTTCCAGCGGGCGGTGAGGTTCGGCGTCCAATTACCGCTGAAATAAGCTCCAGAGCTTGTAGCTGGACACGCGCTTGGCCAGATTGGCGGCGGCACTGCTGGGTGGCGAAGGAGCGGCTGATTCGGCGGCCAGCGCTCGCCGATTGTTGATCAGCTTCGAACGCATCTGCTCGTCAATCAGCTCCTGCATGTCCATCTGCCACTGCTCCAGCTGCTGCGACAGCTCCACCTTCTGCTGAATGGACTCCAGCAGCTGGCTGTTGGCCTGCATTAGTTCCACCCGCGTCTTGGCCAGCTCTACTTCGGCCTTGGTGCGACGGCCGTTGGCCGCATCACGCTCTGTCTGCGCCTTGGACAGCAGCTCGTCCCGATCGGTGGTGTCCTCAAGGTCTCCACGCGCCTGATCTCGCTCTTCCTTTACATTCTGCAGCTCCACGTCCGTCACTGTGACCTTGGCCTCTAGCTGCTGGATAAGCTGATGGCTGCGCTTGATCTCATCCTCTTGTTCGAGCACCAGGTTGCGGGTCTGGTCTAGCATCTTCTTGAAGTTGCCTGCATCCAGGTTAAGCAACAGTCGAGTCAGCTCGTCAGACATGGCCGACAGCATGCCTTGGCGGAAATCGATGGCCATGTGTCCATCTTCGTTGCGCTCTGAGCTCGAGATGGTGTTGTCCATTGACTCCAGCTCCAGCGATATGTCAGAGTTGAGACCTGTCGAGAGGGGATATGTTATAGGTTTGCTCTAAGCGATCTCTTAGTAATCTGGTACCTGAGTCGTCGTCGTGGCTCACTTTCAGCGAGTCCACAAGGGACTTAAGTTGTATGTAGACGGATCTGGCCTCGACCCACATATGGTTGGGCTTCCCCGTTTCCGTGTAGCTGCCGTCGTCCTCGTCGCACTCCATTTCAAACTGCAGACTCTTCTTGCCCGGCGTGCTCGAATTTGTGTCCTGCGGATGGCGATTCCAAAATGATTTCGATTATAAGTATATATCCAAAGCCCTGATTACAGTACAGACTAATGTAAAAGGGAAAAGCTTGTTGATTTTGTAAGCATTTTTGAATAAATTTCCTTTTGAATATTTTTACGAATTTATCTTAGCTTTGTTATCCTTGAAGAGCGCTTATGGATGGGTTAGTAGATGAGGAATTTGCATAAAATAAGAAAGGGATAACTTACGGCACCCAAACGTTCACTGAGTACATTATTTTCGCGCTGGGAGCGTTCCAATGCTTGTAAGGTGGTCTAAAAAGAAGGATTAGAATTTAAATAGAATTATTATTAATTTAACTATACACTTTTAAGCTATCACTGAGGCAGGCGTAGTTAATAATAGGCATTAGAATTGAACGAGTTCCTTAGAAATGTATCCCAAACTATGATATAAAATCTTACACAAAATTGGTACCTCGAAATATAAATATTTAAATCATAAAAATAAATTAAACGAATACCTCTAACTATTGGTATTAGTTCAAGTTCAAGGATAATTTTTTTCATTAAATATATTTTTAAATCTCGTTGCCAATTTGTTGCAGTTCGAAATTGATTAGATTTCATTCAATAAATTTCCTCTAATCATCGCTAATGAAACCATGTTGGCAAATATTTATAGAATGGAGTTTAGTCTTGGCACAAAGCGGAGCAAGAAGAAAGTTGTTGTCGAGGAGATAAACTTGGCAGTGGCACTCGAGAAACTGCGCAGTTGGCTCCGTTGGCCCATAAATAATCTTCATTTGCTGGGTAAATCACGATTCCGTTGACGCGACGTGATAAAGCCAATTCTGGGCTTCCTCCGCCTCTACTCTCTCCTGCACCCTGGTGTTCTGGCTAATTTACCTCTAATTTGGTTTCCTGCTCGCGGGCATGGCGCTCCAGCATGTGGATTCGATCGGAGGCCTCCTCCAGCGACGAGGTCAGGCTCTCCTTCTCCTCCTGGGCATGCTGCAGGCGACGCTCCAGCTCCTGCCGCTTGCCCGTGGTGAGGTTGAGTTCTGTTTTGATGGACTCCAGGCTGTTGACATGTTCCTGGAGGGGGAAATGGATTCAATTTAAAGAAATGGATGAATTCTAGTAAAAGGGGCAAAACTTACCTGCAGGCTGCTATTCCTGTAGTGATACTGGTCCTTCAGCTCCTGGATCTGGGCACTGAGCTTCAGCTCGGTGGCATGCGCCTCCTGGATCTGTTCCGTGAGCCGTGTGTTCTGGTGCTGCAGCTCATCGATGAGGATGGTCTTCTCCTTCTCCGCCTGCCTAATGGCCGTGTCCTGCGTCTGCAACTTCTCCTTCAGCTCACTGAGATCGGACTGCAGCTCAAGGACGCGCTGGTCGCTCTCGTCCTCGGCAATCGCCAGCTTCTGGCGCAGCACATGCTTCTCCTGCTCGAGTTTCTGCAAGTGAGGGTGAAAAAATGAAAGTTAATTGTGTGTGCATTATGGTATTGTTTGTTCTATGACGTCTTGTCAATTACCTGGCCGTCGAGACAATGAAAGCCAGCCAACAATGGGCCCTGGTACAGGCCCAGGCAAACCGCAAGGTTAACCCAGCTCTCAGCACTCGACTACTAATTGTTTACTCTTATTTACATTTTCAATTGGCTGCCGCTCGGCTGGCCAAAATGCAAAAAAAAAAAACAAAATAAAAAAGACAAAAGAGTTGCTAGTACCACCTCTCACTTAGTCCGCCTTTTGCACCGATTTGCCCCACTGTGCTGGAGGCGGCCAAGAGTCTCTCCCAAGCCCCCGAAACAATGCCAACGACTTTTGACACCGACGGCTGCTAAAGCCAAGCCAGCCGTCAAAAGAAACAAATTCCCATTATTCAAATTAAAATGCAATTGAATTTTCACTTCTCCGCTCAAAGCTGAGATGCGGTTTGCAGACAAATGGCTGGCAAAAATACGTACAATAAAAAATAAAAAATAATTAAAAGCGCATCAGTCAGAAAGTGTTTGTGGGGAGTTTTCAGCTGCAATTGCTGCAAAATTTGATTTCAAAGTGGGTTGTAAAGATTATTCAATTTGTTTTAACAACTATATACTATAATATCTTATAGCTTCTTTTGGAGTGTGTTATTTTATGTGGCTGGTTATTTTTCTAATATCTTCAGCTTGTATTTACTTTCTGTTAATTAGTTATTATTATGGAATTTTATGTTCACTTATAGTAAAAACTAAGTCTTGTGTGGGTTAGTTTTCATAGTTTTATGCATATTGTGTTTAAAAATTTGTTTCTGAACTCATTTCTATACTAAGTTTCTTTAAATTAATATTTCTTCTGGTTTTTATAGCATAAACTGTTGACTTTATAATGCTGAATTTGTTGCTTAATTCGTTATTGAAAATTTTAGGTAAGTTTGATATGTTAGCTTAATAGAAGAGTTACTTCCTTTGGGTGTGCTTTCCTGAATTTGTTTCCTAATATAGTTCTGAACAGAATTTCCAATATTATTTGATAATATTCAACTGATTTTAATGACCGGATGTAAATATATTTAATGACAACTGACAAACAATTTAAAAAAATAAATAAAATATACCCTATAACTACATATTTGCCAGTTTATTTTTCCCAAGTTAACACTTATGATTGGTAGTTTATTTTAAGATCGTTAGGTCTTGAAGCCACAGTGATCTAAGACCGGATTTCGACTGTCGATTTTGAATTATTGGCGCGAGAAACGGCAGCGAATAATTTGCATAATTGACAGGCGTGTGTCAGTCTTGGCCAGGTTTAAGGCATGAGGTAAGTAGATATGACTAAGCGGCGCTTGCTGGGGGCTATTTGTGTGTGTGCTTTTTTTATTATAACCCGACCTTTTTGGATCAAGGCTTGCGGAGACATTGAAAATTGCATGCAAAGTTTAATCGATAAGTGGACCTTCAATTGGCAAACAGTGGCTAGCACTGGCGAAAAGGCCCGCGAAAAACGTCAAGAAAATAGAATCCAAAGTCAAGCCTTGTAACCAATGCAGTCAGCTTCTTTTTACTTGCTTTTCACCGCGATAGCGATGCGGAAAAGCTAATGCGACCACGTATCGAGCTGGAGAAATCACGAGTTGGCAATAAATCCGAGTAGTCAACGCGATTGTTTTGGCCTTTCAGCGAAACAACTGGGAAACCGAGCGAAAAAGCAACACCAACAACAAACTAATAAATTGGAGCGACAAAACTGTAAATGAAAAGCTTAAATAAAATTACGGGCAATTTGCATAAAATGCAAAAGACGCTGCCAACGATGCCGAAAAAACCACAAAGTAGTTGTCGCTGCACCTCGAGCCTGAGCCCGAGCCCGAGCCAAAACCAAGCCGGGCCCAAGGAAAACTGCAACAATGGGAAAAACTTTAATAATAATAAAGCACAATTGCTGGACTCAAAAGCGAAGGAGACTGCGCACAGCCAGAGATAAAGCCAGGCAGAAATAAAAATTATTTTACATATTGTTGTGTACTTTCTCTGTTTCCATTTCACGCTCAATGAAATGTGTTGATGATGGCAGCAGCTCCACTACTTACAGCTGCCACCAGCAGCAGAAGCACCACCATCAGCAGCAGCAATAGCAGCAGCAGCAACAGCAGCCGCAATAGCAAAAGCAAAAGCAACAGCGGAAGTTGCCATCAACAGGTACACAGAGAATAAATTACAGAGCCTTTTGTTCTGTAATCTAAAATATTTTACGGTATAAATATATTTTAAAATATATAACTATATAAAAAGACAGGAACTTGAGGTGTATAATATGCTAATATGAATTGTTTAAAGAAGAGTTTAGTACGAATTATTATAACAATAATATGGTAAGTATAATATTAAGAACATTTTTTAGAGTTATTGTACCTAAAATTCTCAAGTACGAATTGAACGACCACTTGGTATTAAATACCCTGCTTATTGTTTTAATAATAGTCAAAAAATAAACTTGCCTTTAAAGCATAATGGTATCAACAATTTATTTATGACAATTTATTCAAATAAGTTTTAAGAGGTTTAAATAATAAATAATTTGACTTCTAATGATAAATGTTCATAAAGAATTTAGAATTATAATCCTATTTAAATCACTTTAATATATTCAGCCTTACATTGATAAAATTAATTGAAAAATTTTGTGCAGTAAATAATTTGACTTCTAAAGATAAATGTTCATAAAGAATTTAGAATTTGAATACTATTTAAATCACTTGAATTGAATCGTTTAATGTAGTAAATAATTCGAATTCTAATGATAAATTTTAACAAAGACTTTAGCATCCAAAATTACATTTCAAAATTAATTAAATAATTTATTCATCGCTCAATAAAATACACACTTTGTTTTAAAGAAACTTCAATACATAAAGGGAAATCATCCCTTTATTAAATGTTATTTAATATTAAGTTATTTAACTTAATAGTTAAAACAATTTCTTCTCTGTGCAGCCCATCGCCACAGCAGCCGTCGCCGCGCAGCCGCAAAAAATGAGTTCACATATTCAAAAGCAAAATCATGTGGCAGACTTTAATTGTAGGAAAAACTAAAGAGGCAACAACAAAAGAGAAACAAACAAAAAAAAAAACCCAAAAAAAAAAAACAAATGCAGCTTCAAATTTCATGATGGACAAGCCAGTTTTGTTTTTGCGTTAATTTTATTACGTATATTTGTATTTCGGATCTCTTTTCCATCCACAACTAATTGCATTGCATGATCGCCATTGCCGGCGCCCGAAATGGGATACAGTGGCTGCCACGGATCGCTGTAAGCGAACACGCCCCAGCAGCCCGGCCCTGGCAACATGTTGCCAGCTCATGCTGCCTGATATGTTGCCACAATGTTGCCATGGCTTATTTGTCTTATTCAAATTGCGACGTAACTCGACCCACTTTCGAACCAAAACGCTCCTCTGGTATGAAAATTATAAATATTTTTGTGCAGCGAAATTTCGCGCAGGAAATGTCGAAGCAATTGACACGCTTAGCGACAGCGAAATAATACAACAAAAGAAAAACTAATAGGAATATAAACTAGGCAAACCCCCGACGAGCGACAGGTGCGCACAGGTGACTCATCAATGGGTGCCAAGTGCCATCAGGCGAGTGTGCACTTATGCAAATACCTCTCTAATGCCGGCCAAAAGTGAGCCAGGTAAATAAAGGGAAACCTATTCACGCTCGACTCGAGTGGGAGCAAGGGTTCCGATTAATTTGACACCTGAAAGCTTGGCTTAAGTAGGGATTGTGGGTTTAAGAAGATAATTGAAGGGTCTAAAGAGGAGTAACTACAAGTGGACAGCTTTTAATTGGACTAAGACTTTAGGTTTAACAATCTCCAAGGTAGGCTTTACTAAGCCTACCAATATTATTTTTACGGTTTTATAATGTTAGTCAGAAGCTTGTTTTGCAGAATAAAATAATAGGAAACAGTCTTAATAAGTTATATTGCTCCTAAAAACAAATATATATTTCTCCAGAAATATTACATAGATTTTTAGCTAGTATATAAAAATATCTAAACAATCCTTGATCATTACAAACCTCTCCTTAAACTTCCTACTTTCCCAAACTAAAAGCCTGTTCAAGAGCCTTCAAAGATAGTTCCCCCCGAAGTGGTAATTATTCTTCAACAATAACCTAAATGTTTAACTCTTAAAAGATCACAAAATAACAATTTGAAGTTGCTAATTTTTTTGGATTGCAGAAGCATGTTTTTTGCCCTCTCCTCAAGTGAGTAATATATGGAAGCCATCAACTTCAATAGCTCCACAGATGGGTTTAGGGAGTGTTGAAAGCGGCGTGCCGCCATAGCTGCCGAGTGCATTCGATAATTGCCGTAAAATAATTAACTAAATTGCCGGCCCAGTCACGTTGGCCAGGCTAGAATCGTGCCACAAGGGGTTGGGGTTGGGGTTGGTGCCGAGTGACTCGCTTGAATGCTTTATTGGCAAGAGCGATGAGTTGACAAGGCTCACTTCTTGCGGACGGATGCAACAGGTAAGCAGCAGCAGCAGATTCGAATGTCAAATGAATGGGAATTACCTTCGTAGACAAAGGTTTGCACAGAAAAAAATACAACACTATTAATCAAATTTTGTCAAAAATAAATAAGTTTTGAAATAAGCATTAAATTAAATGAGTTATCTTTGAAATCTTAATGCCTTTGTACTCCTTCTATCTTAGCATATTTTATATATAATTTAATACCACTTAGTATTCATATATTCCTAAGAAAATTAAGAAAAATATTAAGAAACATTAACGTTGGTTGCAGTGCATTAATAAACCTTCGGCTGGCTAAGCATTTGAATTGCTAAAGATTTGCTCAGAGCCATGACTAAGACAGGGCGAGCTGAGCTCAGCTTGGCTTAACTCAATCCGGATTGTTTTGGGGCGGGTGAGTCAATGGCCCAGACAGCATTTCCAAATGCATTTTCCACATGCATTGCCTTGCCTTGGATTGCATTTTTCTGGCATTTTTCTCCAGTTTTCTTGGCTGTGCGTATTTAGCCGGAGTTCATAGATAAATCAACCGCACTTCGCTGCACAAAATGCCACTTTGGGGGCGGAAAGTGGTGGCCACTGGCAGGAAAAGTTGCAACTTTCCGTTTTCGCAAGACACATTTCCAACAATTACAAATTTAATTAATAATTGCTAATGCCATAATGCACTTCATTGGCATGCCAAGCGAAATGTGGCTCACAAATTATGCAAATTGCACGTTTAGTCGCAAGCGTTTTGACTAATTTCAGCTCATTTAAATGGAAGCCGATTAATGATCATCGCTGATAACAAAGGGGGAAGTCTTGTGAAAAGTCTCTCCTCCGTTGGCTTAAATTGTTGCAGCTCCGCGGTTGGCCAAGAAGCGAGTGTGAAATGCAGCAATTAGAGCTGACGATTGGCCCACACTGCAGTTGGATTACACAGCACAGTTGTCGACAATAAATCAATTCGGTTGCCAGGCTCCACTCTACTCTGGCTGGCCATAAAATCAATTGAATTGTCAACAGACCACAGGGCCTGGAAGGTGGCCAAGAGATGCACTGGGAAAAGTTTAAAAATATCTATCTATCTAAATCTCAATACATAAATGAAAATGTAATCCAATAAAGGATTAAACACAAGAAAAAACAAGGTAAAATGTACATGGGAAACAAACTAAAAATCTTGTTTCTTAGTTTATATAAATCTCTAAACCCCATTAGCTAATTCTGACTGATCATTTAATAAATATAAATAAATATTTCATACTTTAAATATGACTTTCTTTACTGGCAAAACGTGGAATCATTATGAATATTTAAACTAAAATCTGATTAAGGTTTGTTTCATATATGTTGATATAGCAATATCTTATCACTTTATAAGATAGGAATTTACACTTTCGATTACTTTAAGTTCGTTCATGTGAGACGATAATGAAGAACACATGAGTTTACTTTTCCAGAGATATTAATATTTGATTATCAGTTTATTAAAGCTAAAACATATGAATTGGTGTAATGTTGCCAATATAAAGATAAAGATAAAGATAAGTTTGAGTTTTATGGAATTATTAGCTTCATAAGTAATAAGTTAATTGCAAATATAATTTATTTCATTTATTTCCCTAAGGATATATATATATTTTGGCCTCAAATTGATATTCTTTTTTCAGAAATTCAAAAAGTAATGGTTTGAGATTCTTAAAAAGTGAAGTAAATGATGGCAAATAATTATAATAAAGAGCAATTATTGAAAATGATATATCAATAATATATGCATATTTATACATACGCATTATATCCATCTCTTATTTACTGAACTGAAATTTTTTTAAATATATAAAATGGTTGGTTTAAAGTTCTATACACTTTGTGGTCTGCTTTATATAACTTTTCTCCCAGTGAAAATGCCACATATTTAATTAAATTAAACTGCAATCGAGCTGTGTTTTTGTCACCCGGAACACTCCACAACTCGCCATAAAACAAAACCATTGGCAATGCACCATGTGAGTAAGTGCAGCATTGACCTCCTCCCCCCATTTTATGGCCAAAATACACACACAGCACACACATGACAACCGGCGCGAAATGAACTGATTCTCAACTTTGAAGCCATAAAAAATGATAATATAGACCAAGTCCGAAAACAGTCGAAGCTATGGGCCAAATGTTTGTTTATGCGCCTAAGGTCATGTCGCAGTCAGCGGGGGGCGTGGCAGTACTCACTTGGGCCTCCGCCACAGTTGACTGACTGACTTGAATCGTCTTAAGGGCCTAATAAGTGTAATAATAAAAAATAATGCCACAATCGGGCAAAAGGCGAATCTCTGCCATTGTTCGGTTCGGTTTGCTCGGCGGCGGCGGCTTCAGGCAATGCAATTTCGGTTGCCCTTGGCTCCGCGAGAGTGTAAGCCAAGTGTTTTGGGCCAAAAGCCGCAAGCCATGCAAGACCACTGCTGCCAAACTTGGTCATGGTGAGTGGCATGGCAAAGGGATGACAACAATTGGCGGATTTATTTGCCAGATTATTATTGCTACACACAATTGCTAATTAATTCAGAGGAAATCAATATAATCCCCAAGAAATATCAAAAGTTTTTTTGTGTAGTAGAAATGGGTTTGTGATGATAGAAAAAATATTTTAAATCGAGCTAAGATGTTTATCTTGCTAAGAATAAATTTATTTTTGGGATTGATTAATATTTGATAAGTTAATTTCAATCTTTAACCAAAAATAAGGGTCTTAATTAGATCTTTAAAATATAAAAGAACGTATTTATAAATCCTAAGCTCAAGAATGAATATTTATAATAGTTTATCCCAGAACTTTACTTTTAAATACCCAATTCAATATTTAACCAAAAATAAGGGTCTTAGTTAGTTCTTTAAAATATAAAAGAGCCTATTTATAAATCCTAAGCTCAAGAATTTATATTTATAATAGTTTATCCCAAAACTTTACTTTTAAATACCCAATTTAAAAGGCTTAACTTCAAGTAAATAAATGTAAAAAGGGGTTTATTGGCCCAACCTGTATTTAAAATCCATTTCAGGTCTCAATAAGCCGGCATTATTTTTGCTACCCATTTTCTGCTCCATTTTTTTCGTGTACATTTTTGTGCAATTTCATGGCAAAGAAAAGCCCTCGAATTACAAATAAAATGCAATGAAATCGACATTCACCGTTTGTAATTTCAAGTGTTTGGCATTGACAATATTTTCGTGCCAGACATCCCCCATCATGCCATTGTTAAGGAAATTGTGAAAACGCCGAAGAATTGGGCAAGCGAATTTATATTTTTATCTACGAGACAAAAACGGTTTCGAGAGCGAAGTTAATTAAACCAATTTCGGGATGAGGGGTTGGCTCTGGCTAAGGCCTCAGGTGATTGGCAAGACGGAGCACCGCAAAAACTTAAAGTGTGGCAATTTTTTTGGTGACAACGACGACAGCCAGAGTCGGAAGTGGTAATTATGATTAATTAGCAGCTCTTGGCGTGATGGAAAGTGTGGGTGTGGGAGTGACAGACATTGTTTACAAAATACTTAATAAAGATAAATAAAGTTATAACAAAAAAATTCCCATCCCAGCTCTGGGCGATGATTCATGGAAGAAATATAACATTAAATCGCTGCATTTGTTTCCCTTTTTGGCCATTATCTTATCTCCGGCACATGCGAAACATGGCCAAAATGAAGTGGAGAACTTATCGCTTTCCACAGCGGTGATAAGAGCCATATTCTGATAGCTTTCTGGCCGAATGACACAAGTTCTGTGGACGGAATGAGGTAAGCACTCGGCGGAGTGCACCGAAATTAACTCACTTCTAGATCTGATTGCAGGCCAAAAATTATTAGGCCATAAATATGTTACTTACGGCAAACTGTAACGCCCACTGCGCATGTGCACACACCTGAGACGATCAACTGGGGGGGGGGGGGAAAATGTGAACAACGAAAAAAATGGGGAAAAGCTTAAATTTGAGCCACAATTTCTTTCAGTGGGCAGGGCCAAGCGTGGGTATTTTTGGCCAAAACTCTTCTGGAGTCAACGAAACTTGGTAGAAAGAAAGAGAAGTCTGCCCAGAAGAGTCACCTGCTGGAGTCAGAGGTGGGCTTAACAATTAGTCACCGTTTTGGGCATAAAGAGCTTATAGAGTGTGGAATCTGGAAAGTCTAGAGTTTGTGGAAGAAGTAGGCGAAAAATATCATTTAAAAGTTATTAAAAATACAGTGGAACCTGCAAAGACTTCTTCTTTGAAAGTATTTCATTTTTAAACATATCAGATTTATCTCTTTTCAATTACATTATCAAGTTAGAAAAGGTTTCTTTGAACACAGAAAATAAGGTTCAGAAGAATATAATAAATATTATACATTTAAAAAAATAATGCCTTGACAAATGAATTTTCATTTATTAAAAGTGCTATCACAAGTAGTTTAATATAAATAAATAAATATTTGTATATCCTTGCAGGGTATTTTAATTTCACTAAGTAATAAATAACGCTTCAAAGAATGCAAATATTTTAAGCTGCTGTTTCCCAAAGTTACTTTCTTTTCTTGTTTATAATAATAAAAATTCTGCAATTTAATATTTAATATCTAAAAAGTACCAATAACTTCCTAGGAAGTACATGTATTAGCAAGCAAAATTAGTATTTCGTTTTCTCATTATCCAAGTCTTTTGTCTTTAGTTCCCAATTTACATAATTTAACGTTCTTTCCTTATAGAATAATAAAACAATTATATTTTTAATACATAATTAAGCCTAATTTATGTATTTTAATAGCCCAAACCTGTGCTGCCATCACTCAGCACACAAAATCCATAAAAACATTTGGATTGACTCAACCCTTCTAATTCCTCCACAACTGCTCATTAAATATTTCAAAATAATATACAACTTGTGTTTTTCACTTGTTGTTCTTTGTATTGTTTACACAATCTGAGGTCTCTTGTTTTTGTTTTTTTTTTTTTTGTGTTTCGACCACAATTCTTTTGTCTACCCCCCGCGCAGGTAACCCCAACTTGCTGGCTAAGAGTTTTTTAATTATGCTGCCTCCGCTAATGACGCGCTCGGCCAGAAAAGATTGCAAAAAAGAAAAATTAGTATTACCTGAAAAAAATATATACAAAAATATACCTGGATATATAAAAAACAATTATCATGGTGGCACAAGTGGCCGAGTAAATGAACTCCGAGCCAGACAAAGGCAAAGTTTGTATAAACAGTTGTTTAAATACAACCAAAAGCGGTTGATTATTCAATGGCCAGAAGAGAGTCTTATTTAAGCCCTGATGAATCTTTTTAAGGCAGATTGATTTTTATTTTGATTTTATTTTGATTTCATTTCGATTTTTGTTTAACTTTAGCCATGAAAAATAAGGCAAAAAGTGGTCTATAAAACTAGCCTAAAGCAAAATGCTCTCGAATTAAATAATTATGTGGCGTGTGCTTCCTACTACACCTTTATTTCCTCTCTCTCCACACACCTTTTTAGCCAATTTCTTTTTAGCTCTTTTATGCATTTACTACCAACTTCCGATTCAGAGACGCTCCCCTGTCAATAAGCTGGAATTAGCACCTGTGAACCCTCGGCTAAAATTTTACTTTCCCACCTCAAAATATATGGTGAGTTTGTAAATTCCATAAATGAAATGTTTAAAAATAAATATATAAAATTCTTGGCTTGACTTCCTAGTTGTATGACAGATGTTTTTTGTTTTTTCGGAAAATGTCATTAATCTTGCAATGGCGTGCTTAACAAGCATACAGAAATAAAACTATGACACAGAGAACACACCGAAAATTGGGCCCCCCAAAGACCATTAAGACAAGACAAGACCAGCCAAGCGGTCATCTCAGGGCCACTGGCAGTGGCTTAAAGTCTTCAAAACAGAATCAGCGGCTAACTAAACTTAGTATTTGGCCAATGATGAGTGCCGTGCCTCTTCGAGGGTAACTAGTTGGAGGAGATTTAAGATTACGACTCTGGCCGAGAACAATGGCCTCACCACTTGCCAAAAGATTATTTCCATATAATTTCTCGACTGTTTCGCGCCGAAGGAAAATCTTTGAATTTATGGCCCAATTATGTACGGGGAAGACATGTTTTATTGCTCTGCCGTTGGTGTCTTTGACTTTGTTTATGTTTTGCTCGTCATAAATACAAGTAAATAAACATTTTTTTTTTGTTGGTAGCCATGGCAAAGTTGCTTGGTTGTCGATATTGATTAATTTGTAGGAAACTTGAGGAATTTATTGGGTGAACTGTCAGGGTTTTTACATATCTTAACTTAAGAAATGGTTAGCTTTATTTTTCTTCTGCAGCTATACTTTTCCAGTTTTTCCCAGGCCATATATTTGCTGTTTTTATGCATCTTCCCCGCCATTAAAAATGTCAACTACATGGGTTAATTTTTTTTCGGCCTGTCCAACACCTTGTAGCCTCCTTAACTGCACAAAAAACACAGAAAGAAAACTGCAGCCACAGAGAAAGACTCCACTTAGAGTTAAAGAAACACATGTGGCAATCTGTCCATAACTCAAAGTGTTGAGCTTACATGATACCAACCGTGCTCTGCTGCAACACTGCCATCTTTTACCGGGCCAAAGCCAAATTGGAGTGCAACAAGGCGACCTGGGGAGTGGCAGGCGACTTAGTTCTCAGGCTGCAATGCTAAATGGTTTCCTGGGACAGAGACCGGTACAAGGGAAAATGAGTTTTGTGGGTGAAACATTTACGCAAACAATGGCGGAAAGCGGCGAGAGTGCGCTAATTGCAAAGGCAGCGTAAGGTGCCAGCGAAAAAGACAGCACTGCCTGGATTGGGGGTATTCCACTTACTCACTTGGAGATTATAGGAAAATAAATACCCTATTTTTATTACTTTAATGATATATATAAAATATTTACTACGAATTTACTAGCCGAGTTTTTCTGCATTACTTTTGTTTTGCAGTGCCTTAAATTTGTAACTATTTGCTATAATAAAAAATCAATCATTTCAGCAAAAATGCTTTGAGTACCTTTTTAATGTTAATAAATTACTCGAAATGCACTAAAGTTAGTGGAGTGCCCCCTATGTACTCCAAGACACTTCGAAAACGATATAAATTTGCCAAGAGCCGTTGCATAATACCAGCACTTGGGTACACACACGCCGAAACTCACACTATTTTAAACAATCGGATAGTAAAACTGTTTCAATTGCAGCTTAAAGTGTTGCTACACTTAGAGAAAAAAAACCATTGGACAAGTAAGGAACTTCTCAATAAAAATCATAAAACTATAAATATAACATTTCGCCACAATATAAGTAGATTTTGTTTTTAATTAGACATAGGAATTCTTAGATATATGGAATTATAAAACTCATAATAAAATCGACTGCAAATAAAGCGGACTTGTCTGAAATAAAGAACAAACCCACAATTGTTGCTTACAAAAAGGAGCAACCAACTTCATTAAATTCTTTAAAATTTTTATGGTAAAAAGAATTATAATTATTTTATAGAAAAATATTGTTGAACTTGTACTTATTCTTTTTTAAATATTTACATGTATATTTCTAATTTTGTTTTATATTTTCTTCTATCATTTTCGAAATTAAGTGTGATTTTGAAGAAATATTTTCTGGACAATCTGTTCTATATAATCCTTAGATTATCTTAAGAAATAAATCTAGTAGCTTTATTAATTTCTTCTTAAATAAAAAATGAAACAATTTCTTTCTAGTGTATATCTATTTCTCTCTTCTGAGCTCTCCCTGTCCCTCTCTCTGTTTGTTTCTATGTCCAACTCTATCTGATTGTCGTTGCGCATGCTCAGTAGAGTAGAGCGATCGCTTCGCTCCCTTGTTTCTGTCTCTGTTTCTATGTCAGCCTCTGTCTCTTTCTCAATCCAAGTTTTTGGGCCTGAGTCACTCACCAAATAAGTCGAATTCGATTTGTGCGGATGCTCAACTAATTTTAATTCGTCTTATTTATGCGATTGAGTAAGCCGACGCCGATGCCGATGCGACGCTTGGGGGAAATATGTGTAAATAAAATGCAAGGTTCGTCTTGGGCTATCTTTTGGCCTGATGACACGATAATTGGCCATTAAATTGGCTTTTAATTATGCCTGTCAATGCTGCCGACCTTGTTAATGAGAGTTTACAATCAGCTAAAAACTATAGTGTATTATTCAGTTAGATAGAGTGAGATATGATTAACATTTATTACTAAATGGAAGGTTAAAAACTAATAAAAAGATCTTAATACTTTTCAATGAGATTATATTAGATCTTAATAATTTTAAATTAGATTATTTTAGTTCTAAAATGGGATATAATATAAAGTACTATACTTCTTTACTGTGTTGTGAATAATTATATATTTTAAATATTACTTTTGAGTGTTAAATTAATTGTTTTACCAAACAAGTACTTGACAATTTAAGACGAGCTCTTTGCAAAAAACTTAAACAGTTTCACATATTTCTTTAATATTTGATAAGTTTAGTTTTAGTTATTGGTTTTCTACAATTTTAAAGCATTATAGAGGCTTTTAGGCCAAATAAAGCCATTGAGGGACTACGGATACTCAATTATCCCATCGATTCGCACATTTCGATGGGCGATAACACACTCAAAGCGGATAGTTTTTGCAATTAACAGATCCACCCCGACCACAGTTATGGTTTAGCCATTTGAATCGAACGCGGAGTGCATAAATTACTGTCATCAGGAGGCAGGAGAAGCCACTGGAGACCCACCAGACCCTCCAGACCCTCCTCCCAAATCCTCTGGAGCTCCTCCCCGGTTCGATGGGGCGGCACATTGTTTATGCCACTTGGCCTGACACTCGACTTCGTTATCTGATTTGCGTGAGCCTCCGACTAAGTTTCGGCCCGACTCTGACTCCGGCCGGAATGGGTGCGGATGGGGCCTAGGGCTTTGGCTATATCGTATTTTGTGAAATCGTCTATTATTGTCATCATGCTAACGTTCGATGGCCTTATATACATATGAATATTTTTTTGCTGCTGTATATTTATTTGCATTTGTATTGGCCTTTGAAATTTGCCAATTGGCCTGGCTCTTAGTCACTCACACAAAAAATATCTATATGCCGGATTGTATGTATATCTTTATGAGCATATATTTGTATTATTGCAATGAAAGCTGGCCAATTAGCGGGGCACATACATATATAGATATGACAGGCAGAGATACGGCCGGGTGGCGAGGGAGTGAGTACCCATATACAGGCAGGGGAGATATTGTTAATTAATTGTCAATGAGTCAGCTGACAAGTAAAAGGGCAAGTTTGGGTTAAGCTTTTGGGAGGATATTACCTACAGAAATTGGTTTTTGTTTAACATTATTCTACGTTCCCTGTAAGGGATCGAAATTATGTTTACTTTATTGCTATACTCAGCTTGGAAACTCAATGAATCTATGAGCTAAGTTTATATTTTCTTTCTTCTAAAAACTAGCTACTGAAATGCTTTTTGATTTAAGTTTTTTATTGACTTAAAAAGACGCGAGACTCCAGCGCCTTTTTCAAGCTTCTATTGTTCCCAAACCTCGCTTTGACACCGAAAATCGCTGTTGGAAAGTGAAAATGCTTTCACCTTCTGCAAATTCATTAAAAGTCATCGGTGTGTGAGTGTTTGTTGGGCAAAAGACAACAAAAACAACCATAAATTTAATAAAATTATACACATGCAACATATGTACGTAGTACGTGGGTTCACAGCAACAATGGATGAGTACTGGAAGATGCCACTCCACCAAAATCTATCTCAGAGCCAGCTCCGCTCTCCCCAAGAGCCCTGAAAACTACACCAAAGTCAGAGCTGCGGCAATTTGCTGTAATTTACTTGCTGCAGTTATTAATTTGCAATTGCCAGTCGCAATTTGCACATCAATGGACTTTGACAGTGAGGCGGTACCGTTGGCCCACGGTCCCGGTGATTATGCAATGCTTTAAATCAATATCGAGTGTAATTTGCGCCAGATCCGCTTCCGGCCGATAAACTGGCCTGTGGAAATGAATCTCCGTGACTGCCACAGTTAGCCGCATCGGTTGTGTGTGTCCGCCTACCAAACTCCCCTTTTTTCAACTCTGCTGGCCAGGCACTGTGACAATTAAATTGGATCTAATAACTTCGCCTCGAAGATGATGATGATGAGAGCTACCACCCCTCCTCAAGCGTAAACAATAAATAATATTTTCAGAGCTACAACTAGGAACCTGACTTTGAAATAAATAAAAACTGACTTTGAAACAAATAAAGTGTGTGCCGCAAGGGGCAAGACTCTCGAAAAATATGATAAGGATGCCTTCGGAAAAACATTTGAAAAACACCAAAGTTTAGCTGCTGGAAATTAGTTTTCATTGTTTGGTTATTTAAAAATTACATGAAAATATGTAACTAGCCTTTAAGTTAAAGTAACAGAGTTTTAAATGATTTTCAATAAGCAACAAGGAGTTGTAAGTTAGTAAAAGCTTAGCTTTTCAACCTCGTTCTTTGTTTGTTTATAGTTATTAATTTTCTCCAAAAACTTATACATTTTAATAAAAATAAAATCTGTAGGGACTGGTGCAATCCCCTCTTGATACAGTTTCGACATTTCATAAAGCTCATTACCAGCTGGAAAACCCCCCCCGGAAAATCCGCATTAAAAACTCAAGTTTCCCCGATGACACAAGCGAAAACCAAACAAGAAGAAGAAGGTGGAAAAAATTGCAAGCTGCTGGCCTGGCCAATACGGAAAGTAATTTGCCTGGGCAACACAAGAAAAATAAAACAAAACATTGAAGGGGAAAACAAAGCACTCACCGTGACATTTTGCCAGCCCATCCATCCACCCAACATGGCCAAAGAAATGCTATTACTGGCCAAGAGCCCGGTCGCACATCGCGAATAGGGTGACGCTGGCGACTAATGTCCAATAATAATCATGGCAAAACTATGTCGAACGACCTCAATTTGCCACCTTAAAGGCGGGGGGACTGTCAGCCCCCTCCAATGGGTTCAATTCTAATTTCCAGAGAAACCAAAGGCCCAGGCCCAAAAAGTAAAGCCAGAATTCCCGCGTGTTGCGAATGAATTTGCATACCCGTCCGGGGCCCAAAAAGTGTGGAGGCGTCTCCCAGTTGGGGTTAAGAGTACTCCCAATAAATGGCCAGCAGGTAAATGAGCTCCCAAAAATATAAAGCTCCAGTCTGACTCACCGAGAGAAGAAGATTACATTAAGTAAGCACTTTTTGAAGATCGATCAAACTGGTTTTCAGCACATGAGATGGACACGATACAAATACACACACCCGCTGCTATATAAACCCGTATTATTCGCATGCAAATTAGTTGATTTTGAAATTTTGTTGTTTTGTTGCAAAAAGAGAAAAAAAATAAACAATAAAAAACAACAATGTGTTGATGACTTCACCTCAAGCCAAAAAAAAAGACGCATACGTGAGGAGAGTTTTATTCCGATCAGCTTTTACCTCAGGTCTTAACTCTTTTCGCATATAGAACGGGCCTGGTTATCTAACCCCAGATCCAGTAGGTGTCTGACAAGTAGGTGGCTTCGATTGAGAGGTAACCACTGGGAGAAGTGAGTTCTTGGTCCGCCCACAGCCGGGGACAGGGTCAGTTCCATTTGGGTGAGACGATGGACATGGTGGGCGTGTGACTCGCTCGAAAGGCGGAAGATACACTCGTAAATTATTATTACTTATGTGATTCATTGAGATTGATGAACGATAAATATATAGCCTGAGTGGTTGATAATTATAAGGAAAGTATGCAACCTCTATAAGTCTCAATTCAAGCGTTTTTTGGGATTTAAAATGGAGGAGAATCAATGTAAGTGCTTAATTTCAAGAGGTTTTTGGAATGGAATAATACGAAAAAGGTTTTTAAGAGTGTTATTTATGTAAATTAAAGATCAAGAGCAGCTTGATATTAATGATTCTATCCAACATAAAAAATATAGCAACATTTATAGCCTTTAAGCATATATATTATAGTAAGGATTAGCTTTAAAACATTTAAGCTAATGCTAAAATGTGCCAAAGATCCTTAAGTATTATGTGAAGTTAATAAATATCATATGTTAAGTCTAAAAAATAACAAATTTGATTATATTGTACAGCCATTTCTCTTGAAAAGACCACAATTTTCTTTAATTCTTCCATTATAAAATCAGAAATCATTTAACTCAATTAAGAACTCGTCTCTCTGACCATTTTCCCCACCATTAATCCCCACAATAAGAAAATAACCTTATGGCATGTAAATTCAACTCCCAATTGAAGCCCGAAGCACTTCCTTTCATTAGCCACAAAAACCACAGTTGTTCACTTCCATTTTCTGTTGTTAACTCAACCACATCCTGTTGATAGAAAGACACCAACTTACAGCGATCAAGGCTAATCGAAGAACGTTTAAATGGAATTACCTTTTCATTAGCATTCTTAGAAACGTTGCAAGCGGCTGAAAGTTTCAATTTAATATCGTAATTGATCAAAGAACAAATTGCCAGCGATTGTGACTGGACGTTCTACGTTTAAATGTATTTTAAAAAAAACTTAAGCTGAAACCAGTTGTTGGCCAAGCCAATGTCAGTCGCAAAACCAAACAAAAGTTATTAAAGCAATAAAAACACCGACGACGACGACGACGACGTCAGGGGCGTAGACTTTCGAAAAGGCCAAAGGGGGCCGAAAGCGATTGGAATTATTTAAATGCCTAACCGTAACAGACGCCTACGTACCAAATTATAGACTTTACTTTCGGCTGCCATTTGCAACACTTGGAGCGACCAAGTTGGGCCTCAATTTCCTAACCAGTAACAGCCACAATTGTCTGCAGATCGTGATAAACGAGCGACTTACAGCCAGATACAATTGATTTCCCCTCCAATTGTTCTCTTTTGGGTTCGAAGAAAACACGTTTTGGTAGTCAACAATGGTCAACTATTTTTGCTCGATTGTCTGTGAACTAGTTAATAAGGAGTGGGCTTTAAAAAATAAGAAAAAACAACATGAAAAACGAAGTGAAATATGGCTGAGAATGAGCCTGAGAATATAAGCATGATTCAGATTCAATTTATAAAGGAAAAGCTGTTCCAAAAAAGATTGAAAAGTGTTTAAAGAAGAGAGATTAGTAGTTTTTTGCCTTCAAATAATTACCACACTTTCCCGAACCTTGACTTGAATATACTCCTCATTTATTCCCTTAACCTCCTCGGGAAAAACCAACCTACTCAAGGAAAAGCCCCTAAAATGACCCATACAAGGCCTTGGAGCTCATTAGCATTTGAGAATCGGGCCGCAGAACAATATACATATATATATATATATATAATATTATGGAGCATATAAAAGTTAATGCAAAAACAAATCGTAGCTAAAAATAAAAGGCAATGCTCGTAAATTGGCACACACGCTTCAACAGACCGCGAAATACAACAAAAAAATATATACAGAAATACAGAAAAAAAATGGGCTAGCTTCGGACCAAAGCTACTGCCATTTAAGCCACAAACAAACACCTACAACCCACAGAGAGCAGTCTAATTACGTCAGCCGTCCGCACAGTATATATACTAACCATATAGTATAAGCTTAGGATGGGCCCCCGGCTGACCACTCATCCATCCAGAGCGCGAAGTGACATTGTGCGCTCCAAAACGCTGATGAAATTAATTAGATACACGAACAACAATTTTGCATATTGCCAAAAGCACGCAAATAAAAGTGAATCTAACGAATATTTCGGCCTCACGTCACTTGCTGTATCAGAAGACCAAAAGGTAAAGTCAAGGTGACAAGAAAATTCAAAATCCGCAAGATTTATGCGGCAGCCACACGGCAGAAACTATTACTATTACCATGGCTAAGGCAATAAAACAAATAATTTAAATGACAATTGTCCGGGTCAAGCTCTATTTTGTGGCAGCCCAATTTCATTAGCGGGTAAAGCGATTTTCATTTAATGGGTTTAATGGAAAATGGAACATGGGAATTCTCTGGCCATTTTTATTTCGGGGTTTTAATTGGAACGGGCTGGTAATAAAGTTAATGGTTTTTCATTTGAAAATGCAAGTGGTGGGGGAATATAGGAATTGAGAGGGAACCTCTATGAGTTGGAATAACTATAAATTATTGAAAAGTGTGAAAATGAAAGGGTGTCTTTGAAAAGTTAATGACTTTTCTCGATGAATTTATACTACCAAATAGTTGAAATATCTAATTTAGAATGAAATATGCTTGAGAGAGGTATAAAATATATAATAAATCATACGAATTGAAGTATTAAGTTTATACATAAATATATATGCTATATAAATAATACAAAAATCTATTAAAGAACTCAAAAAATGTTCTATATTATAAATAATGCAATCTATAACAGCTACGTAGACCATTTTTATGCAATAGTTTTATATACTTTTAAGATATACCATTTGTTTTGAAGCTACTTCTACAGATAATGACACAAAATCGACACTCGCTGCCTTCCCAATAAAGTCTTCAAATATTTACAATTTCAAACAGGTTAAATTTATTACAACGACTCTCCCATGACATCATCGTGGTAATATTAACAGGATATAACGCGGTCAGCAATTGGCCTTCGCACTTTCATTTCCAAGTGAAGATGAAGTCACTTTTGAAAAAAACAAAACAAAAACCGGGGAATACAAAGCCCAGTTTGAGTGACTAAGCCAAGTAACGCGAATAAGGCCCAAACCCCATGGAGAATATGTACCAACGATAATATTCAAGTTCAACGCATTGCTGTGTCCTCTGTTTGGGTTACTGACACCGTCGACGGCTCAGGTCTCCCTTCCCGGCGGCATTTCCTGGTATTTCCGTGCATTGGATTGCCATTAATCGGTCCTAATTGATAAGAACACACCGTGCCGGGGGTTCGGTCAACAAAAGTACATTAGCCCAGCTATTGGTTTTTGGGCGGAAAAGCGGTAGGGAAATTCGAGGGAATGTCGTTGCTAGCAATATGCTAATGAACGGCCACGAACTTGAGCCGCGGCTTGAACTTCACTTGGAGCGATAGCGTTAGCTGGAGCGGAATGGTTGTTTGCCCATTGGAAATTTCATTCTATTGTCAGTTTAGTTACCCTAAGTGTGTCTATGTGTGTGTGAACAGGTGAGCAACCACCCACCCGCGCGGTTCAAGGTCGGACAGCAGACATAAACTTGTGAAGCATTAGGCAAAGTGTTATGCATAGACTCTAGGGAAGAGCCCCTGATGATAAAGCCACTTTGGTGGCTCCCTGAAATTTCCACATAATTTTCCACTCTAGAAAGACGGTTGACGTGTGTGACAAAAACTAAAATCGATTGCCTTACGTGATGTACTATATAGTTCAGTAGTTTACTGCGCAGTGACATGACCGCGGGGCAGTCTAAATAGTTAATGTTTCCCACCTGTCTGTCTGTCTGTCTGTCCCTATGCCTCACCGCCATAAAATTGCAATTGACAAAAAGGTACCGAGTTCTCCTCCTAGAGCTGCATTGGACAGGTGTGGAGTTTCGTCAAATCAAAAAATCAATATCCATATACATATGTATTATTTAACGCTCGTCCTGGGAATGCCAGCAATGCGTCCGTGCTGGGAGGTCGTATGGCAGATAGGCAAAGTACAGCCACATGTCATGGCAATAATCAATGCAAATCACCAGGTGAGTCAATCAAATAAACCCCATAGAGAAAGGGCAATGTTAGGCTCTTTTATGAGAACTATTACTTAGTTATTAAATAATTGGGAAGATAACTATTAGCAGTCTATTAAAATAAGAGACGACTTTTAATTGAAGTTTATTTAAAGCTGAGCACTTAAGCATCATGTTGTTTAAGAAGGGAAAAAATAACTGCTACTAAGATAGCAGTGAAGTAATTATTTCACACTTCAACCAATCAGATAATGATAAAGATTTATGGGCATGAGACATTTTTCCATTAGTGCCAAAGAACAAAATATAAAGAAAGAGTATTCCATTCCACTTAAAACTTCAATAACTAGCAATAAAGAAGCTCATAATCAATAATTGTAAATAAAATATTAAGAATATTTATAGATATCAGGATCTCTTTGATAATATTTTTTAAAATCAAAAGCTTAGATTGATTATAATTTAAACCCCATTAAAATCTCCTAAAACATCTTCAAGAATTTTGAACCTTCGAGGAAGCATGTTTTTTAGACTTTAAAATAAATGTTTAACTAAGGACAATATAACAATAAGATGCATACCACTTTTCGGTATACTGAAAATTCTTTAACCTTTGCTTAGAAAATCTATTGTAAATATGCATATTCAGTTTAAAATTAAAATATTTATCAATTTTTGACAATTTTTACGATGTAACCCCTTGTATCTTTTAGAAAAAAATTGGTAAAAATTATTATATCAATCGGACATGGGTAAATTAACTCTGCTGTTGATGCTGATCAAGAATATATATAGTGTTGGTGCCTGTACATATTTTTTTCTGATTGAAATTATATTACCCTTACAAGGGTATCAATATTCTATCAATATTCTTCGTATTTTTGCATTAATATTTATTTAAATAATAATCTTCTCAAAGACTCACCTCAATTTTGGTTGAATAGTCCTCAATGAGCTTCTCCTGCTGCTTGACCAGCTCCTCGTTCTTCTCCAGCAGCGCCTTGCCCAGCTCGGCGGCCAGCAATATGTCCGACTCTTTCTGCTGCAGCTGGGCCCACACATCCGGCTCCTGGTCATGCCTCCTGGCCTCCATTGCGCTGATGTAGTGTTCTAAATCAATCGAATCCCCAATTAGTGACGAGTGGTCGAGGTGGTCGAAGCCGGAGTCGTCCGGCCGGTGGCTGGACGGGTGGCCAATGCCGAACTGGCGTGCCCGCTTCGACTGGCTGCCGGCAGTGGTGTTGCCGTTGTGGTTGTTGTTGTTGGTGGATATGGATGAGGCAATGGCGGCGGCGGTTATAGCATTCGCTAGCTTTGGTTTATGCATGATCGTTAGCGTTTTCGGGCGGCGGCGGTGGTGACGGTGGTGGCGGGTGTGGTGTATTATTACGGGCACAACAACGAACGAACCAGATTTACAGACACAACACACACACCCTCACACTCGCACACACACACACACTTTGGGTAGTTTAAGATGCAATTTGTTAAAGTTTTGGCTTTTTTGGGATTAATCTGCAGGATTAAGCTGCAGGTTCCTATCTCGGGGGTGTTAGGTACTCAGATGACGCCGTTGGTGTAGTAGGTGTTGCGATGGTTCCGAGCATAGTTTCATGGACACCGTGCTGCCCCCCGGGAGCAGCCCAGATCGAAGGGGGTTAGAGAGCGGATGCGATGATGTCTGGAGCGGCAGTTTCGGTTTCGGTTAGAGATACATGTATTATTTATGCAAATAGTATAACTACGCAACCGTAATGAGTATTAGCACTAAATGGGGGATTACATTCCGAGCTAGGGAAACCTCTAATCGCTTGGCCAAAAAGGAGCGACGTGGTTGGTCACGTTGGCACGTTTTT
Source organism: Drosophila bunnanda (assembly GCA_035046265.1). Taxonomy (NCBI): domain Eukaryota; kingdom Metazoa; phylum Arthropoda; class Insecta; order Diptera; family Drosophilidae; genus Drosophila; species Drosophila bunnanda. The sequence goes on from JAWNOB010000075.1 coordinate 17,470,563, forward strand.
AGTTACTTGTTTCTGCGGGGTTTTCTTTTTAATTTATTTCGTTTTAGGTTTTTGTTTGTTTCAGGGACCTTTACAAGGTGCGGGTGGGATGACATATAACTACAGGGTTAAGCCAGAGGGTTAATATAAAATGGAATTTGCCTTTAGCCCGTCTTAAGTAAGTCTTTAGTTTTAGTTAAGCTTCATGCGGTTTGAGTAGCTCAAGAAAGGGTTTAAGTATCTTAAAGACTGGGTTTTGGGATATGTACAAAAAGTTAAAGAATTTATAAGAGATTTACAAGGTTTAGTACAAATGAGTTAATGGTTTAGAGGGGTTAGTTAGTAGCTCCGCCTTTGGGTATGCATTGTATTTACAAAGTATTTCTCACTACCTAGATGTAGGTACTTCAAAAGATCAAATTCAGTTGGGGTTAAAGTCCCTTGTAATCTCACAATTCGCGCTTTAATTATCGGTTTAATTTTCTAACTGATTTATAGGTATATAACTATTTTTTCGGTAGCTTCGCATTTGTTATATAGAAAATCCATTTGGCAAGCACTTCACGCCTAGCTGCTTTTGCCAGCAACTGTTGTTTTTAAGCCAATATATAGTTATATATATATTATACGCTTCAGGCAACACTTTTGGCCAACATTTATTTATTTATTTATTTATGTACTTTTTGTGTTTATTTTATTTTATTCGTGGCAACACACACACACAGAGGCACTGTTCACAGAGAGACACACCGCGGAGCTGCTCTTGTTATTGTTTTGCATTTCCGCTGTACTATATATATAAATATATATAGTATGTGCCAGATTTTGGGAGTATTATTGACAAAACAACAAAAATAAATGCGCGCTTAGCATGGGACTTTGCTCTAATTAATTCCCCCAAGCGGAAAGTATCCGAGTATCCAGCAGATACTTTCCACTTTCGCAAAGCGCGCCAGAGCTTGGCTCCGCCAAATGTTAAATACATGTAGTTATCCCCGCATTTTTTATATCGCAAAAAAAAGGGCAGAAACCTCGGTCACGACGCTGCTCCTCCACTCTCCAAGCTTCACTTCCGCTGTCCGAGTTCGAGTCCGAATCCGAATCCGATTCCGATTCCGATTCCTATACCAATTCCGATTCCTATACCGATTCTCCGGAATCTACGCGCACTTCGCTTCGCTCCGCTTGGCTTTAACTTGGTCCGATTCTCTTGGCTATACGATTTTTGTCGAGAGCTTTAGATTTTCTGGCTTTCCCCCAGTTTCTCGGAGACGCGACGCGACGCGTTTCGGTTACGTCTGGCTGGCGCGAACGTTACTAACTGAATAACGCCGTCGTGCTACGAAAATTGGCAAAACAAACGAGTAACCAAGCGACGGCGATGGCTAAAGCTCGTATCTTGGCAACAACAACCAACAACGGCGGCTCTCTTAGTTTACAAAGCCGAAAAGAGAGTCACGAGAGCCGAGCCAAAAGCAGGGTTGTCAGGCTCTCACCAGAGCTGATTAGATTGCAATGGAGTAATAGGTAATAATAACAGTTACAAGGTAATTCAGATAGGGAGTGCAGATAATAAACTGCAAGGCAGAGGCAAAAGATAAAGGTAATTAATTGGCTTTCTGTAATGTGTGAGTTATCAGCAGGGAAAGACATATGGGTCATTTCCCCAGAAAGTGAGTCAGATTTTAAAGAAGAATTTTATTAAGGTAAAAATGTTTACTTTTTTAATTATTAAATACCCTTTAGCACTAATTTAATGTTTTTTCTGCGACTTTAAATTATTTTTTGTTCAAAATATTGGAATATAAATAGTTTCTTTCCCACAACTAGACAACCCTACTCAACTTGAAGCCAAAGGTAAGCTCCACTTGGCGCTCTCTGCCGTGGACTTGCCCCCTTGTAACTGTTGTAGCTTTCTCTTAGCCTTGTTTGCTCTCTTGCCACTTGGCCGCTCTTAGCCGTTTGTTTTGCATTGCAACTGTCTTACGAAAGCGGCCAAGTGAACTCTCTCAGTGTTGGAGGAGTGGGGGTGATGAGGAGGAGGGTCAGAAGAGACCTGGACCTCCAAAAACCACATGCACCCATACGTACACAGACTTGAATGCAAAATTTACATACGGCAAGAACACAAACAGCAACAGAAACAATGGGCGCCCAAGAACGGCAATAACAATGGATGTACACTGAGAAAAATTAACTTAAAGGAAACCAAAAAATTACAATAATTTAAACCAAAACAAGAAAGGAAGTTAACTTGGAGAAAACGTTGAAAAGTGCTGTATCACTTTAACTCTTTAAGTAACTCTTAGTAACTCTTAGTAATGAGGTTCATGACAATAACCGAATTAATTGGAAAACTGGAACAACTGAATCTGAAACTGATCCCTCTTATATATATATCTATGCATGATATAATGGTAATGGTTAAGACTTACCCCAGTAAAGGAACAACGGTTATCCTTTTTCGTCATTGCCTAGTTCCTTCCTGTTTAGAGTTATGGTATATGGTTTCATCGGAGTAAGCTTCTTCCTGGTTATCCAAATGCATTGCATTGATCAGATGATATATTTGGGGTCGAAGGGTAATCACGATCACTATCACTGTTGATGTTAACAGGGGGACGGCCACGGATACACTGCGGCCAGCGCGAGTGACGTTCCTCTATTTATAGTCTCCGAGTAAAGAGAACAGAGAAAGTGAGAGCGAGAGTGTGAGCGAGAGCAATAGGCAAACAGATATCCCTAGACATAGGCAGAGAGAGATGCGAGAAAGTGATTTCCCGAAAGATGCACAGAGAGATTTAGACATACCGAACCAGATAGTGAGAGAGAGAGAGAAAAAAATAGAGAGAGAGAGAGAGAGAGAGAGAGAGAGAGCGAGAGAGAGAGAGAGCGAGAGAGAGAGAGAGAGTAAGCTATTCACTGCCACTACAACATATTTTTACAAGGACCGGAAACTAACTTCGGCACTGAAGAGTTATAATTTGTTTTTTTAAGACTGTTCTGATCGTTCCTATGGCAGCTATATGATATAGTCATCCGATCCGGCCCGTTCCAACTAACTGCAATCTTTCAGATAACTTTAAAACTGGAGACTAGTTTGCGCAGAAACGGAAAGATGGAGAGACAAACGGTCAGACGGACATGGCCAGATCGACTCGACTGTTGATGCTGATCAAGAATATATATACCTCCTTCACTGCGTTGCAAACTTCTGACTAAAATTATAATACCCTGCAAGAGTATTAAATTTTCACAAATGTAGCTTTTACCTATCCCTACCATTCCTCCTGTCGTGTACGTAATATTTTAGACAATAAATTAATTTTAAATTAATTACAAGAGAGTTGCATAAACTTAACAATATCTTTAACAACTTATTTGTTCTAGATACTTTACTTAAAATGTACAAATTAAGTTTTCCCCCATTTAATGTAATTAAAAAATTACTTTAAGATATCTTGATCCCACCCGTCGTATACGCAATACGGACAATGACTCCTTCACTACGTAACTAACTTCTGACTAAAATTATAATACCCTGCAAGTCTATAATAATGTAAACAATAATTAAATAACAAAATAAATATAATGTAACTAAGAATTCAATAAAATACCTTTAACTTACCGCAAGTAATTGGTATTTTTTCCAGTGCCTCAAAACTGACGAGCAAAGATAGACATGGTCCGACCGTCGAGTGCGTGGTACTATGTGTGCCCAAGCCCCAACCCTGCTCCTCCTCGCAGCTAACACAACATGCACAATGAGCCCCTCAAGTGGCCAAGTGAAGATGGAGATGAAGATGAGCTCCAGACCGACAGCAGACCATTGTTCTTGGTGGCCATGCCTCCTCCTCCTCCTCCAGTGTGATCCATAATGCTGATGTTGCGTGGCCGCTTGTTTATGTTCGACGGTGTCTATTGGCCACTGTGTTGGCTACCGTTTGGCCATTTGGCCATTTACCAAATTGAGCTCTCGGATGGTGGCCTAACCGGGCGTAACTAACTCTTTGTATACCTGCCATGTTTCTCTCTAGCCACCAGTGAAACTTCCGCGCTTCCGTCGAAGATCGATCTTCGGTGGGTTGCCTGATGCCCCCTCTGGCTAATGAGGAAGGTTTTTGGGTGCCTTCCTCGTACATTTGTGGGGCATCCGCATGGAATTCCTCCTCCTCGTGGCTCCATCATCTCCGGTTTCCACTCGGCAGTTCACCTGCCATCAAGTGTTCTTGAGCCGCTTTATTGTCTTACACTCTCGCTCTTGTTTGGGATCCATGTCCATGTCCATGTCCAACCAGCCATTCATCCATCCATCCATCTGGGGTGTTCTGTACCAAAGATACTATACTCTATACCCCACCCAAACTGGTTTCGGTTTCTTGCTGTTGCTCTGCATTGTCTCGCAGTTTTTTCTTTAATTATTTCTGCTGTTTTTTTATAGGTTTGCTCTTAGGGGAGGTTGATTAACTTTTCTACCAAGTTGGTGTAATTTTTTGTTAAAGGTAATTTTAGAGAAGAGTGGAGCACTGGCTGGCCATGAAGATTGTTCCACTTGAAAGGGTTTCACAAATTAAATAAAATAATAAATAAGTGAGAGTTGTAGATTAATAATAAAATCATAAAAATATTAAATAATATAAGCTTTAAATAAATCATAAAATAAATGTAAAATAGAAATAGAATTAAGGAATTCAGACACCTAAAAGTAAATAATTTGAGCTTTAAATAAATCATAAAATAAATAGTAAAATAGAAATAGAATTAAGGAATTCAGATACCTAAAAGTATCATAAGTTTGAACTGATTTTAGCAATAGAGTATCCTTTTGTTTTCACAACTAATTATCCCATTTAAGGGCATCTAAAAGTCTCTTTAAAAAACCCATTCAATGTACACATTCATCAGGCTTATAATATGTACAATAATTATGTTGTTTTTAGCGCTCGGCATGAGTCAACGCGGCAACAAGTTTTGGGGGCATTACCGGACGCTTTCTCGCCAAAAGTGGTTGCGACCAAAGAGGCTGAAGTATAAACTGGAACTGCAGAACAATATGTAGTTACGTTACCAGATATGTGTGTCAGTGACAGTTGTAAACTACAGAGAACTGGAGCTTGGAGCTTGGAGCTGGGAGAAGGATCTGTCACTTTGGCGGTCGCTGCAAGCAGAGCGCGACTTGGCGCTTTGTTCGCGCCGAAAAGGTAAACACAGGTAAGGCGAGCGTATTACCAAACCAAGCCCAGTGGCTCAGTCAGCGGGCTGACCATAAACAAAAGCACCGCAAAAAGGTCAGACGCTGGCCAAGAGCCGGGCGTGAGAATGGCTTTTGGCCCGAAAGGTGGCCCGGAACCAAGGCGACCGACACACATCGGAAGCCGCTCCATAAATGTACAGCAATCAGATCGCATGGGAGCCGGGCGCTAATTGTATTTCGGCGGAGAAGCCTCTACGTGTGTGCACCTACTAAGTGTAACACACAAACTACACACATTTCTGGCACTTCATTGGTTTATTATCTTGGCACGATTATTTAAGTGGATTTTGATATGCCATGCGTTTTTTTCCTAGGAAAATATATGTTTTCCCAAAAGTTTAAATTAGGAGAACATTTGAAATGTGACACGAAATGCATTCTTCGAAAAAATAGTAATGCTAAGTGTCTTGAATTTCTTTAAAATATTTTTGAATGGTTAAATTATTTAAACAAACAGTAAGCAATTTAGTTTTTAGACCTAAAATTAAATATTGTATTTGAATGTTAAATTTCAAGATGTTTTAAGTTATTATTCTTGAAGATAATAATAAATTACAATTGGTTTAAAACCCTTTTTGACAATTGAAACGATTTTAATTTGAAAGTGATAGAATCGGAGCTATAAGGTTGCCTCTATATTTGTAGGTTTTTAATAAGTTTAAAATATCTTAGGAAAAAAATTAATGAATTGTTATTTTTAATAGTTAATAGGAAACTATTAACATTCTTTTTTAATTTAAAATAAATCAATCGAAGTGGCTCAGCCCACAAGTTTTGGCTCCATGGTTCCATTCTTTGAAAATTGTAATTAATTATTATTATTATTTAAATAATAGAATTATTTATATTTATATTAAATTTGTTTAATTGACTCTTTTAGTTAAATGCAAAATTGAAAGGAAATAGAAATTTGAACATATAAAGTATGTTTTATTCCTCTCAAAGCTGAATCAAAACTAATAGATAATAAATAGATTTCTGAATCTTAGAGCTAAGAAAGGGTTTTCTCATTTAACTGAAATTCTATCAACAAATATATTATAATAAAATAATATATAAAAATAAATGTTTTCCAAGTAATATATATCTCACAAATTCTGTTGATTTTTCCCACCTGAAACAGTGAGGAATTACTACATTACAAAGAGGAGCTGCTCGGAAAAGGCCAAGCCGCAGAATGGGGTCAAAAGAAGCAATGATTCTTCTGGTTTCTGTCCAGTCAAAGGGGCAAAGGAAAAAAAAAACAGAAAAAACAGAAAAAAGAGAGAAAATTATTTTCAATTTACATTTCAAGCAGAAGGGCTTCCATGTTGCTGGACTTGGAAGTGGAATGCGGTGGAGGGCTGTGGCGAGGGTGGGTAGAGCAGGGGCTATTTTGGCCATCATGGTTTATGGTCGTAGTTGGTTTTATTGTTGTTGTTTTTTTGCTTTTGGTCTAATGTAATAGTTTCTTTTGCTATTGCAGCAGCAGCTGTTGTTTTCGTTGTTGTTTTTGTTGCTGCAACTGCGCGGCATTGAAGCATGTTATTGTTGTTGTTGGGCAAGCGAACGGAAACGACCCAGAGAGGAAGAGAGAGCGAATGAGCAGCAGGTCGAAGAGAACCCTTAATTGGAGTTAAGAGTGCACACAACTCCCTCTCTCTTTGTGTGGATGCTATGTGGAAGTGGATCGCATGTTTGGTAATGGTTCTTTGCCTGGCTTAAACGTTTCTCCGTTGGATCTTGAAAGTTTAACTGAGCTTGGCCAAAACAATATTAACTTAAATTGTGGATAATAGCTTAAATGATGTAAAAGAAGAACATAATTTATGGTAGTAGAATGTTTTGTGGGATGGGATGGTTATGCTTGGGAAATACGAAAATACGGGAGGAGACCATTTTCCGGGAACCGAGAAAAGTGTCAAGGGAAAGCGCTCTCTTTTTGGTAGCCCTTTGAAAAGTGTCGCAAGTTTCTCCACTTTTCAAAGGGTTTTCCCAATGAGCTATCTTTCTGAGACATTTTCCAAAAGTTTCAGAAAGATATAAATATATTCAAAAATTAAAAATTATTTTCAAAAGAGAATTTTACCAGGCTGAAACTATTTATACAAGAACATTAACAAAGTAAACACAATCATCAAATAAAACGCACTGGCATCATTTGTTATACAACATCAGCAAAATATATATTTAATTTATATAGTATATATAATGTATTAATTCTCATTTATGCAAATTAGATTTGTTTCTCTGGTTTAGTTTGTGTCTTTCACATAGTTTTTCTCCCCTGCCATTGAATTCATAGATAATACCGGTATTAGTTCGCTTGAGTTTAGTTTCAGAATAGGCCATGTTGGAGTTAATTATATTATTATATTATTATAATCTTTATACAAAAAACATAAATTAAGTGTAGAATTCTAGTGTCTCTCGGTTGCCCTTTTTGATTAGCTATCATGATTCTAGGTCTCAGATCACAGGAGCAGGGAGTTCTGGTTTCTTGGGTCTTCGGAGGATGGGGAAGCTGTTCTCTAGTTCAAGAGAGAGGAGAACCGAAATTGTGCTACGAGTCCGAAATTAATTTCTATTCTAGGTTACCTTGATTGCCCCTGGCACCACCAATGATACTTTCCCAGGCTTAGATCTGCAGGACACGCTTCACATCGACGGTGGGAAACGATGCAAACTCGCCGTGGGCGGCGCGATGCGGCTTGCGCTGGAGGTACTCCGTCAGGATGTCGGAGGCCAACTGGGAGGCCTTTGTGCTGATCTCGCCCCTGGCCGGCTGCGGCTGGTGGCGACGCTGCAGGGCCACCGTGTTGATGCCGCCAGCACCCGCAGAGTCCTGAGATCGCACCTGCAGCAGGGACAGCACCCAGGCATGCTTCATCCTGGTCAGCTCCGACTCCAGGGCGCTAATGCGCTGATCCTGCGGCTGGGGCACGTACAGGGGCTCGAACTGTGACATCTTGGCGCGCATATCCTGGGCCTGCAAGCGCAGGCGCTCGTTGCGCTCCTGGTTGAAGGCGTTCTTCAGGAGCTGCACCTCCTCTGCCACAACAGGAGCAGTGCCGGCGGGCGCCGTGTAGCTGGTATTGGTGATACCCTGTGCGCCGGATGTGGAGCCAGTGGCAGACAGATTGTGCGGGGAGTGCGTGTCCGAGACGGACTGGTTCTTGCCGGTGCTCGTGTTGAGCTTCAACTTGTCGCGCAGGTCGCTCTTCTCGCTCTCCAGGGCATCGATGTCGCTCTGCAGGTGGTCCATGGTCTCCTCGAACTCCTTCTCCTTGAGCTGCAGCTGCTGGCGTGTCTCCTCGAACTGCTGCTTCCACTTATCCGCCGCGTGCTCGTACTCGCTCTGCAGCACGCTCAGTTTCTTCTCGGCGAGATCCTTGCGTATCTGCATCTCGCTCAGCTCGTTTTGCTTCATCTTGGCGGCCAGCTTCAGCTGCTTGATGTCCGCCTCACGATTCTCCAGGGTGGCGGCCAGCACATTCTTCTGCTCCAGCTGCTTCTTGATAAGCTGAGCACGTTGTGTAATGGGCGTGCTCTGAGCCCCGGAACGCTGCTGTCCTGCGGCGCTGTTCGCCGCCGACATGATCTCGTACTCCTTGTCCAGCAGATGCTGGGCGATGTGCTGCAAGTCCGAGTTGGCCTGTGCCAGCAGGGTCTTGAAGTTGTGCGTAGGTCCGCGGTCGTCCTGCTCGTAGATCCGCTCGCAAGCGGCGGACAGCAGGGACCAGTACTTGTCCTGAGGCAGCGTATGCTCCGCCGCATTGTCGCTCTCGATGGTGGCCACAATGGCGGCCAGCGACTGGCGGGTGGCCTGATGCATGGCCGACATAATCCTGCTGATGTTCTGGGCCAGGGCACGCATCGCCTCCACCTTGTGCTCCGAGAGACCGCTCTTCACAACGTGCTGATCGCTGGGCAGACGACGCTTGATCAACTTCACCTGCTGGCGCACGCTCTCCATGTTCTCGTTGAGGAACTGGATGAGCAGCACAGAGTCGCTGGTGGTGCCTGCCTCCTGAATGATAGCCTTGGCAATGGCCGTGTCGCTTAGAATGCTCTCGCAGGCAGCTCCCAGGGAAGCCACGCAGTCACGGATCATTTGAATCTCGTTCAGGAGCTGCTCGCCGGCCAGAAGCACCGAGTTCATGGCATTGAAGAAGGCAACACACTTCTCAATGTTGTCCGTGGTGCTGTTCTCGTCCAGTTGGTTGGACTTTAGCAGCTCGATTATGCCGTCCACTATCTTCTCCTGGGCCACCATCTCGGGTAGAGAGTTTCCTGCTCTTAGCAGCGTGTCCGGTTGGCAGCTATTCAGGCCGTAGAGGATCTGGTGTAGGGCGCACTGCAGGCTGTGCACGTAGTGCAGGAGGCGACACTTGAAGGCATACTGCTGGACGGCATGGCCCTGCGTTACCGCCTCCCTGGTAACAGTCTCCACGGCTGGGAAGCGTTCCCTCGTCTGCGACACTACAATGCCGCACTTGAAGACTATGCGCGAGATGAGCAGCACAACCAGAATGGAGTCGTGGTCGCCGCCGCGACTCATGAACGACTCTGGCATAAAGGCCGTGAGCATCTGGACATGTTCGTTGGCCTGGCTCAGCTCGATCTGGCGGAGCTGGACGTCGATGGCGCGCGTGTAGGCCTTTGATTCGGCAAACATCTGCTTGTAATCAATGGTCTCGGTGGCCAGTTTCAGGCTGGGATCCTGTAGTGATTCCTTTTCATTGCCGGTTGTGCGCTCCCGTAACTCAGTCAGTTGGTCATTGAGCTTCTGGACGAGCTCCCTGAACTTGGTGATGGTCTGGTCGCGATCGTAGATGGTCTCAATGGCCGCATCGCGCTCCCGCAGCACCTCCTTCTTGGCCCCATTGGCCAGGTCCAGTTCCTCGCGCAGATCTAGCTCCAATTCGTGGTTGCTCTCTACGAGCTGCTCGTGGACCTCCTCCAGAGCCTCCAACTGGGCAATCTCCTCTTCCAGCAGCTTCACCTTGTCCTCCAGCTCCATTTTCTTTTCGGCCAGTTGCTCTACCATTTCCTCGGCTCCCAGTGCAGCATCAACTTGTTCCTGTTGCAATTAAAATGTATTATTTATTTATTTAATGTAAGAATTAAAGGCAACACTCGGTTGAGGGTAAAATTTGGAAAATGTTCGCTGGGGAAAAATGTACAGAAATTTACCTCCTTGGACCCCATGTTAATTATTAAGATTTTTGAGGCAGGCAGGCCGGCAAAAAGAAATGCAATGGAAAAACGTTTTACTTTAGATTTAGACCATCAGCGTAAAAATATATAAAAAAAAATTTACAAAATAGAAGAAATTGGCTGATAAAAGCTACAACCATAAGGCAAATTAAATACATTTATTTGTTAATGTATGCTGTTGCTTGATTTAAATAAAATATAAGCACTTCAAAGGGTTAAGAAGCCAACATTTAGATGTATAATTTAAGCATAAAGCTTTACGCTATTAACAGTAGGATTTAATTTAATTATTTCTTGACTGTCCGAAGGAATAAAAGCGTAAGAACTTAGTAAAACTACTTTAAAAATGCTCAAATAGTTAATTAATTGAATTAATAATTAATATACAAAATCGCCATTAAGTGAAAAAAAGCAATAGCCTTATAGCCAATTTCTTTATTTTTATGTAAAAACAGCGAGCAGCCTAAAAGCGAAACCAAAAGCGCCAATGCATGGCTACAAGTGCGCAGAAAGCTGTGAATTTTAATCGGAAATTCAAGTGTCGGGTAAGGGCTAAAAAGCCAATTAAAGGCGGAGGTCAGTGCTCATATCCTAAAACGAACACTATTCTAAGAACGCTCACCTGCAAGTCGGCGACTATGGCCTCCATCTCATCGATCTTGGCGCTCAGCTTCTCCTTGGTACGCTCCAGTTCGGCCACCTCCGATCGCTTCATCTCGAGCTCCTTGGTAAGCTTCTGTATGTCATGCTTGTCGTGTGCGGACAGATCCCTGAGCCGCACTAGGGTCTCCTTCAGGCGAATATTTTGCTGCTCCAGCTGCTTGAACTCGTAGGTGGACATGCCGGGCGACTCGGCATCGCCAGAGATGTTGCCCATGTTAGTCTCGGCCTTGTTTTGCATCTCAGAGCGCAAGAGCTCCAGGTCCACCTGTAGCTCCTCAATCCGCTCCTTGGAGGACTCCAGTTCCAGCTGCAGCGTGTCGGCCTTCTCCTCGGCCATCTCCTTGTCCAGCGTGATCATCTCCACGTTGTCCGCCAGATCGGCCATCTCCTGGGCATGCTGCTCCTTGGCCTCTATGGCATCTTTGGCCTCCTGCTTGGCCCGCTGCAGCTCCTTCTGCAGCGAAGCCTGCGCGGCCATGATCTTGGTGCGGAACTCTTGCAGCTGCTCAAACTGGATCTTCATCTTGTCGAACTCGCGCAGTCTCTCCTTGTCCTCGTTGCGACGCTGCTTGAGGGTCTCCAGTTTTTCGGTGAGATCAGCCAGCTGGGTTTGAAGTTCGGCACTTGTCTTTTGGGCCTCCAGCAAGGCGGTCTTGTCCTCGCCTCCGGTGTTCGTGGGCATGGTAAAGGAAGGCGAGCGCAGTGGCTGCGAAGGCGTAAACTGAGGCTTGAGAATCTCCAGGAAGCCCGTTTCCACGAACGAAGCCCGCTTGGAGCCCGCTCCGGCTGCGGCTGCTTCCGACAACGATGAAGTGCTTGAAGCCTCCTTGTCCTTGCTATTCTGCGGAGCCAGGCTCTTCCTGGGCCCAATGCTGCTGCTGGAGCCGGTGAGCTGGGAGCGCGAGCCCATCAGCGACTGGCGGCTGGAGGAGAGCGAGGTGCGCGAGCTGCTCAGCCGCGCCTTTGTGGGTTGGGCTGTCGTGGGCGTGGCCGAGGGCCCGCTTATGTCCTCGATGCTGCGCCTGCTGCCAGAGCCGCCGGCCGAGCCCGGCGTGGAGCCGCCGGGTGCCGGCTCGAGCAGACGCAGCTGCGTGGGCCGCACGAACATACCGCAATTCTCCGCACACTGGAAGTACTGCTGGCCCTTGATCGAGCCGCTGTTCTTGCCCTTCGGCTCGTCCAGCACGACACCCACCCACTTGCCGACGGCGAAGCTGGTCATGCCCACGTAGGCCACCGTGCCGAGCAGATCCTTGCCGGTCAGCTCGACGCGGGCGCCCACCTTGAGGTTCTTCTCGGACATCTCGCTCTCGTCTCGCCTTTATTGTGCGCTATGTGCGTGGTGTCAGGTGGCCAGGATGCGGATGAGGATGCAGATGCGGGTGTGAATGATGCCAATGAATGCTGTCTGCTCCGCTGCACTTGCTCTTCTTCGGTGGCCAACAACAACAGTCGCGTCTCGGCTAGCAAAAAATGGACGTCGGCTTGGGAGAGAAAACAGAAAATGTTGACATCATTAGTCACCCACACAGACGACGGCCAGTCCCCAAGTGTCTCAGCTCAATCCGCTGCAGTTCTCCCTCACTCATTCCAGCCAGCAGAAGACCTCTTCTTTGTTTCCACAAAATTACTTACCATTTGCGCCGTTCTCCTTTGTCAGCAGCTTAAAATTGCAATAAAATTTCTAGTTTTACTAGCTTTTCTAAAAAAATTTGCAAATTAGTGCTGGCAATGGAGCACCATCGATACTATCGATGTTTGTATATTATTTTCAAAATATCGAAATATCGAAATAGCAGTGATGGATCAGTAATCAATGATCTAGTTCTTCTGCTGAACGCTTATAAACGCCTAATAATATATTAAAACATAACAATATAATAAATAATTAAATCATGTGGCCGCTCCGTTTCTTGAAAGGACAAGTTTTTAAGTATTTTTTTTCCGTTTCCGCAATTACAGCACTATACTCCTCGTTCATGGCTACAGAAACCTAAATTTATATATGGAATAAATTCAAAATTAATAAATAATAATTTATGAAATAACTAAAGAAGCTACAGCTTTATTATTGTATTTTACTGTGCTTGAAAGTATTTGACATTTGGCTGTATGGAAAAGAAGCATGGCAACATAAATTTTTAGGTTTATAACTATATTTTACGAACGCGTGCAGAACTGCATAATACATAGGCTTACTAGGGAAAATTAAGTAATATTTGGTTAATTGGTCATTTGTTTTTAACGGTCAGATTTCGAGAAAATCGAACAATTGGACTGATAGATAAGGTGCGAACTATGAAAATGGAACCAGATGTGAATGTGCACAGAACCAGTTGATCCAGCCCATGATAAGAAAATACTAAATTTAATACCAACAGAAAATTGTTGAATGAAACATTAAGAAAAGTGACTGCCCAATATATGGAAACACCATTCAATGCAATTTGGTGGGCTTTTTATCCAAATCCGTTCAGTCGTTTAGGAGAAATTAGCAATTTCGTTATTTTTCAATTATTGTAGTATATACCACGGCGGTATAATTATTCCCCCGACGGACCGCGCCAAAAAGCACCATATCAATGAATATCCCGCCAAAAACTACAATTCTATTAGGAATTTAACCAATTGTATAAATGCATGCCCCTTATTGGAATTAACAATCTAAGCATTTTGGTAGGTGTTTCATTAAAATCCGTTCAGTCGTTTAGGAGAAAACAGAACTTTTGCATTTATTTCCATGTGAAGAATATATTTGTCCGGCAGCACTGGCTGAATAAAAATAAAACAATTTAATTTAAACGTTTTGGTAGGACTTATGCAAAATGAAGACTTTATTATAATAGGCATTGTCGTTCTGAACATTTTGATCCATGTTTTATCAAAATCGGTTCAGTCTTTCATAAGAAAACCCCACATTTTCATTTATTTCCACTTATGCATGTATGTACGTTCGAGCGAAAAATTTGTATAAAGTAAAATTGATTTAAACTTTATAATAAGGCTTATGCAAAAAGAAGATTATACCATTAACGATATCGCAGTTATGATTATTTTGATCCATGTTTCAACAAAATCCGTTCAGTCTTTCAGGAGATAATTAATTTTTCTTATTTTTCGTTTATTAGTTTGCTGCAAATGCAGTGTAAATTTATTAAGAACAAATGGCCTAAACGTTTGCAAATTTTTAACACACTTTTTTAGATTTAACGTTTTTGTTTAATATATGTATGTACATACATAGCATGTTGTACCTGTTGTGCATTGCAATTGTACCTAAATGGTTAAAAATTAATTTTCTCCTGAAAGACTGAACGGATTTTGATGAAACATGGATCAAAATGATCATAACTGCGATATCTTTAATGGTATAATCTTCCTTTTGCATAAGTCTTATTATAAAGTTTACATAAATTTTACTTTATACAAATTTTTCGGTCGAACGTACATACATGCGTAAGTGGAAATAAATGAAAATGTGGGGTTTTCTTATGAAAGACTGAACCGATTTTGATAAAACATGGATCAAAATGTTCAGAACTGCAATGCCTATTATAATGCAGTCTTCATTTTGCATAAGACCTACCAAAACGTTTAAAATAAATTGTTTTATTTTTATTCAGCCAGTGCTGCCGGACAAATATATTCTTCACAGGAACATACATGGAAATAAATGCAAAAGTTCTGTTTTCTCCTAAACGAGTGAACGGATTTTAATGAAACACCTACCAAAATGCTTAGATTGTTAATTCCAATAAGAAGCATGCATTTATACAATTGGTTAAATTTCTAATAGAATTGTAGTTTTTGGCGGGATATTCATCGATATGGTGCTTTTTGGCGCGGACCGTGAGGGGAATAATCATACCGCCGTGGTATATACTACAATAGTTGAAAAAGAACGAAATTACTAATTTCTCCTGAACGACTGTACGGATTTAGATAAAAAGCCCACCAAATTGCTTTGAATGACGTTTAAATATATTTTCTGATTGTTTCATTTAACAATTTGCTATTGTTATTAAATTTATTACGATAATCAATTGCTTAAAAGGTGCAGTATGCCCGTCGGCTCTTAAAATCAAAATACTTCGCTAGTTGTTAGTTGGTCACACTTTGCTCTATTTCCGATCAGCTGGCCAGACCAAACAAATTTCGCAAATGAATGGAAATTCTTAAACTTTTCAACAAAGATGGACGAAGAAGAGCATCTGCATCGCTTTGGCACTCCCTTAGAGCCTCTGGAGAAGGGTAAGTTAATCGCTTAAATGGAATTCAATCGAAATAACGCCTACAAATATTCATTTTTAACGCAGATGAAGTACCCGCCAAGAAACCGGTGGCGATCGAGGATCAAGTCGTCAAGGACGAAAATGGAAAGCGGCGATTCCACGGCGCCTTTACTGGTGGCTTTAGCGCCGGTTTCTGGAATACCGTGGGCTCCCTGGAGGGCTGGACGCCGCAGACGTTCAAGAGTTCGCGCGCGGAGAAGGCCACTCCGAGGGCGCTGCAAAAGCCGGAAGATTTCATGGACAAGGAGGACTTGGGTGAGTTCGGTATTGCTCCCCAGGGTGTGCGCACCCGCGATGAGTTCGCCAAGGAGGACGAGCAGGAACAGCGTTCTGGTCAGCGGCGCAGGAAGCTGATGCAGCCGGAACTCGTAGGGCCTATACCCGGGTTGCCGGTGCTAGAGCAGCTATTGCGACCGGTGCGCGACAAGGTAGCCGTACGGATACTTAAAAGCATGGGCTGGAAGCCTGGCCAGGGAGTAGGTCCGCGGCAAACTAGAAAGGAGAAGAAACTGGCTACCGCGCGAAACCAGAGGGAGCAGTATCTCCTAGAGCACTACGGTGCTGAGGGATTGCCTTCGAAGCCAGTGACAAATGAGGGGCATAGCAGCGGCGGTGATGAGGCGGATGACGACGAAGACGATGAAGACATAACATTCGCTCCGGATGATTATGAGCCCATTTTCTATACTCCTAAAGAGAATCGCTTCGGCATGAGCTACTCCGGCCTTAGTCGCGATCCCATTCTATCGAAATCCTCGGGAAGCTCTGCCACGACCATGCAGCACATCAATCTCTTCGGTCAGCTTGAGGCCAAGGCCAAGAGCAAGCAGCTCTCCATACGAGGTCAGGCCTTCGGAGTGGGAGCATTCGAGGAAGAGGATGATGACATTTACGCTCGCGATGACATGACCCGCTACGACTTTTCGCTGGCGGACAAGAAGCCCAAGCAGAAGAAACAGCAGCACGTCCAGCAGCGCCACGTGATTGAGGGCTTCAGCGAGGACAAGTCCGGGGCAGCTTTGCAGAAGCCCTACGCCATAGATCTGCCACGTGACTTTGAGCCCAGGAACTGGTTGCAGCGCAAGAGTCGCTTTGCTCCCATGGACAAGGAGCGTGCCAGGAAACTAGAGACGAAAACGGAGTACAAGCGGACTGGCCTGGGCAGGCATGATCTCAATCCTGACCAGCGAGCACGGCTGCTGGGCGAGCAGAAAGTCGAAGAAAAGCGAGAGGAAGAGCAACCCAAGGGGAATCCCTTCAAGGATCGTGGTAAATCTCTACTAGAACGTATTAATGCCAGAACTGAGGGCTTTACAAAGGGCGGAGTTATCACGGAAAGTGGCGCAGAGCAGACCACCGAAATGTCTAAGGAGGTTAAGGAAACGAATGCCGTTATACAGGAGAAAGCTGCGCTGAAGACCAAGAATTTAGTTAGCCAATCCTCATCCTCCGGCACTTTCAAGCCCTTCCTGGCGGACGAGGCCAAGCAGCTGCGGTATGAAAAGTTTGTGGCCTCCAAACTAAAAGACGACGCAGCGATAACTGACTTTTTGGCTACCCTGCAACCTGTCACACTCTCCCAGTGGGATCGCGAAATGGAAAAGAAGGAGTTCATTCAGGCAGCCAAGATATACCGACCCTTGGATGGTCTTATGAATGACCGATTCGTTTCAGAGGCCACTGTCCAGGCCGAGCAGGTCAAGGAGCAGCAGAAAGCCCCCGAAGAGCGAAAGGTTGTGATGGAGCGAACGAAAACCATGTGGAAACCAGCCTCGCTGCTCTGCAAGCGGTACAATATTGCGGAACCCTTTGGCGGCGCTATGCTGGAGCCGGAAAAGGAGCTCAAGGCGAAGCCAAAGATATCAGTTTTTGATTACCTCGAGACTTCTGTCAATACCAAGGCCAATTTCCAAACTCCCACAATAATACCCAAGCATATAGAGAAACCGAAGCCAAAGGAAGTGGAGGTACCATCTCCCACTACCGCTTCTGCTCCTGCGCCGGTTCTTGAACAAGAGAAACCTCCACAAAAGGAGGTGGAGCCAGTCAAGTCGACTTTTGTGCCCAAGACGCCGCTGGAACAGGCGGTGGACGAATCGCGCAATAAACCCATTTCGGAGAAGGTTGATCTCTTCAAAAGCATCTTCGATGACAGCGACGAAGAGGAGGAAAAGGTTAAGGAAGCTCCAACGAATCCAGTTCAGGATAAGCTGGCTGCCCTGCAGGAGGCTCTGGGTCTGCCCTCCAGTGCGTCCACTTCAGCAGCCGCTGTCAATGTGCTGAGGAACGATTCTCCTCCCAGAGGGATCTTTGCGGCTTTATTCAAGCCCCCTGATGAGCAGGCACCCAAGGAGCCGGCTGCACCACCCAAGTTTGCTCCCATCGAGGGGAATAAGTTGAAAATCTCATACAAATCCCGCGAGGAGCGTCTGAGGAACGACAAGGAATTAGCCATGGCTGATGTGCCGGCTGAGGAAGTCTACGGTCCAAAACTGCCAGGAGCAGCGCCACAGAGGCCGTCAGCACCAGAGGAGCAGGCGGAGGCTAGCATAGATGCCAAGCTGCAGCAGCTTTGGCAGCAGCATGCTCCCAAAAAACGGAAAGCTGAGAAGTGGGTGGAGAAGAAGGTGATCTCCAGCAGCGAGGACAGCGAAGATAGCTCCAGTGATGACTCCTCCTCAGCCTCCTCCGACTCCGCCTCACCGGTCAGCAAGGCGAAGAGATCCAAATCCAGCAAAGCTAAGAAGTCACACAAGAACTCATCATCGAAAAAATCGAAGAAATCCAAACTGAAAAGCAAGAAAAAGTCGAAAAAGAGCGACCGTTCCAAGCACAAGACGAAGAAAAAGAAAAGTAAGCACTGACTGTAAATTTACATATTCTCTTAAATAAATAATAGTTATTGACTTGTTCTTAAATCAATATTAGATTATTTAATGGTTAATCAATTATAGGGTGAGGTTAAATTTGTTTTGCAGGATTTGAGACTCTTAGCCATTAGCAAGAATTGAAAACTGATTTTAGATGCCAATTGTTGTCCGATTTTTTTAACATTTATTTTGGGAGTAATAATATTATTTGGGAGTATTAATATTATAGTAAGTTTACCTTAATTTGATTTAAAATACTAACAAAAATTTCCTTAAAAAGTGAAAGAAAGAAAGTTCAAGTTTTCTTTTTTTGTAGGATCGGATCGGAAATCGATCGAAATAGATATACACTAAAGTTTAGAAATCCCATAACTTAGCCATAAAATCATACATTTTAATTTGGGAAATGTGCCAGTGCTAGTTTTTATTAGCTTGAAATTTATTCTATTTGAAATTTAAAAAATTCGAATTTTGGCCAATTTTTGACTATATTAACGATGAAACCCTTTATAAAATTAAAAAAAAAATTGTTTAATTTTTTTATTCTCCTTGAGATGGCTATATTGACTCGGCTTTTGATGCTGATCAAGAATATATATGATTTATGGGGTTGAAAATGACTCCTTTTGACTAAAATTAGAATTCCCCTGCAAGGGTATATCGAGAGTCCTCCTAAAGGATGCAAGACTTGTGAAAGGGGTATTCCGTGGTCGAGGCACGTGTACTTAAAGCATTTTATTTATTTTCTAAAAATAGCTAAAAATAGGTATGACAATACTTAGTGATCATAAGTATGTAATCTTAGTTATTTCTTAACTTTTATCAAAGATTTATTATATTTAGTTCTCTAGCTACCAAAACCGTATCTTTTGCTGCGTTCGCTTACGATATTCGCCAGACCGTTGCTACCAAATCTATGTATTGTTTGGTAAAAAGTAAAATCTGAGCTCGATATCAGGCATTATCTCTTTTTCCGCGCTCTCTCTCTCTCTCAGTCTCCCACCTTTGTCCGCTCAATTCCCTCTCTTTCTCTGTGTTGGCCTGGCCAGAAGACGCCGTGGCGGCGGTGGAAACCAGCTTCAGTTGCGAGTTTGACGTGAGTTTTTCGCTCACATCAGTCGCAAACTACGTGTAACCAAAGATAGACGAGTTCGTCCCGGGCTTCCGAATCCCGATCCCAGATCCCACCAACAACTGTATAGCCATCGTATATCGTATATCGTAGGGGGGCGCGCGGAGTGCGGTTTACGGATGCGGATAGAGGAGGTCGGCGGATGCGGAGCGTGGCTCGTAATGTCTGCCAAAGCGTAACGAAAATTTCCAAGTGCTCAAGACAACAACAACAACAGAAACCACGTCGTTGTAGTATCATTAATGGCATTTTCTGTTTCGAGTTTGTGTGTGAAAAAAAGGTGCACAAAAGTGGCAAACAACCATCAGTCATCCAGCAGCATGGAAAATCTAAAAGGTATCCCTATCGAAAATGCCCAATCAAGTAATTACAATTAATTGCGCAAATTACACAAAAAAATATATGTATAGATGCGAAAGTGGTAACAGAAAAAGTTAATAATACATTGCACCAGTGAAGAGATAAACTCCACGAAACGAAACGAAACAAAAAAAAATTGGCATTTACACACCTGCAACATTTGTTTGCTTTGGTGTTGGTGTGTCTACCTAGACGCTCACAGGTGTGTGTCTATATATATATATATAGATCCGCGAGTGTGTGCGTGTTTGCCGTTGCATAGCTGTAAACCAGTTGCCAATTGCAACGTGTTTTTTGAGTTGTTGGCCCAAGAGAGACGCCTGCAAAAAAATGGTATAAAAAATAACTAGAAAATTGTGAAGTTGTCAAGACGAATACAACGGGAGTTAACAATGAAAATCGATTTAAAAAAACGTGCAAAAAGCTGTGCTAAATATGTGTAAATCTTTTAAAAGAAAAGCAAACTTCTTCGAAGTTAAACGAATTAAATACATTTTATTCAAATAAATTAACAAAATAAAACGATTTAAAACCATAACATGACCACAAATCAATTTTCTGTAAAAGTTCTTAAATTTAGAAAAGAATCTACCAAGAATAATGATATTTACTTCAAAAAGGCATTAATATTTTCTATAAAAAAATTAAAATAAAATTAAAATCTTACAAAAATACTAGATAAAATAAAATAATCTCCGTTAAACTCGTGTTTATAGAACGGAATTTTCCACAACACGCAAAAAAAAAGGCAGCTAAAAATCAAACTAAAGATAAATTGGTATCAAAAAGTTGGTAGTTTATAGAGCTGCTTGCGTGTTACCACCGAAAAACACGTCCGAAACGAGTGTTAAAGTGACAAAGAAGAAATCACTGAAATGGAATCGAACAATAATAGCGGAGAAAAACAAAAGGCAAAAAACTTAAGAATATAAAAAGATTTTAACAACGACTCCGTTTTGGCCTTTTTTCGGTTCGTTTATTATTATTTTTTTTTTGGCTAATAAAGCAATTTGATATCGTAAAGCAAAAAACTGAGTGAGATCATGATTGCAATCTTATGAGAGAGAGAGAGAGTGTGTGTCGGAGAGAAAACAGGAAAAGAGAGCAGAAGCGGTAGAAAGAGAGTGAGAGAACCCACTAAGTTTTAAGCCAGGCCAAAAAATAAATGCCAATTTGAAAATATGGCCCAGCAGCAACAACAATGAGTAGTCCATATATCACCGGGACATACATATATAAATATTTTAATATCGTTTATGGAACTCTGCTCAGCTGTGTGGAGGTGTAAGCAACAAAAATAATAAAAGTAAAGAACAGAAAACAGAAAACAAAAAAACAGACACAAATTTCGCAAAAGCTCGCCCCAGAAGCTGACAGAACAAAAAAACAAAAAAAAAAGAAAATCAGAAAAGAGAGAGCGTCATGGCAACGAGAGAATCGCTGACGTCGAGCAGCTTGTTTTAACTTTTGTTTAAATCTTGTTAAAAATGCTAATGAATTGATGATGTTTTATAGTTCTTAGAACTAGCCAGGGGGAGACACAAACTTAGTTAGAGCCGAGACTATATAAAGATGGATAGGGAGCCGACAGCTTATATTTAAGAGCTCAGCTTAAGCCTAATGCTGCACAGCAAAAAATAATGCAATTTCTCTATGTAAAACGAAATCAGTAATTGTTTCAAATGACTGTAAATAATGTTCTTTTAATCCCTTTTTAATTAAATGTTTTTTATATATACATTCTGTATTTAATATTCATTAAATTGCATATCGTTTTATTAGGTTTTAATTACCATTTCCATTTTAAGAATAATTGTATGCCTGCAAATGCGAATTTAAAGCTAATATTTTTTAAATATGTATGTTATTTAACAAGAAAGGAAGCTAACTTTGGAAGCCGAAGTTTATGTACCCTTCTAGTTGGATCATAAAAACGAAAAATAAATAGATCATAACTAAGCCAAAAGTGCATTAATTTGAATTAAAGTTTTTCTGAGCTAGTTTTTATAAATTTTAGTCAATTATTGGAAAATTTAACGATGTAATCACTTATAAAATTTTGAAAAATATTGCAACATTTTTTTATCTATCGGAGATGGCTAAATCAACTCCGCTGTTGATGCTGATCCATAATATATCTGGTTTATAGGGTCGGAAATGACTCCTTTAACTTATTTTAAATTATAAAATATTATATTATATAAGAAAATGATATTAGGCACACTTTTCAGAAATTCGTTTAATATTTTCAATACCTTATATTTTTTATTTATCAGGTGCTCTTAAAATCGTGTACTATTTAATAAAAAGCGAAGCTCATTCATTACTTATGACGTAAAATTAGTTTTTGTCATTTAAATTTTAAATTTGTTCAGTTCCTTGTTAAAAAAGTTACTTTTTTATAAATAATTTAATATTTACTCTGCTTAAATACAAAATTCTTTCCGTGTGCCTCATCTGCTTGAGCTGAGGCTTTTGAAAAGGGTCATTTGAAGCTCAAGGTAATCAAGGTTGATGATTGTTCAAGTTTTGTTTTGTGTTTGGCCAAACAAACCGGCCCCTAATGACACTTAAATATGAATTTTTACCTCGCTGTGAATAGAGATGTATTTCTACTTTGAAATTAAGCAAATTAATGGTTGCACTTAAAAAATATATGCATATAAATGAGAAAAAGATTCTTTGAGCATCATGATAATTAAAAGAGTAAAGATTTTTAATATCTGAAGAGATACTTTTTTGAGATACTTTGCATATTTGCTTAAATATCTTTTGCAATGTTTTAATATTCCATTAAAATTGATTGAACTCAATTTACGATATTCGCTTGGCTCTCTTTTTTTTAGCTGCAAAACACCTGATTGACCACCATGTGCTCTTTTCTCTCCCTCTCTGTCTCTGTGAATGATTCTCATTCAGATTCTCCATAATTCTCCGAATTCTCTCCCTGTGCGTTTGGCAAGCCGCCTCTAAATACCGACGATATTCGTCTACCTGTTCTTGGTTTTTGTTTTGTTTTCTTTCTTTTGTGGCCCAGGTATTGTCTGTCCAAACATTTTCCGCATTTTTTCATGTGTGTCCAAACGGGCTATGCAGAACACATACCAAGCCAGCGATCGAAGGTGAGCCCAGGTAGAGCCATAAACTAGCAAAAACAACGGCGGTGCTCGAAGCAAAAACTTTCATTAATGTTTTGTTTTGCATTTCTTAAATATTTCGAGACGAAGTTGCTATCCACTGTACTGCGATTACGGATCGTAAAAAAGAAATCCATCATTAGGTGCTGTCAACTCCACAGTGGCTGTCATTTGCATAGATCACCACAGTGGGGCGTCCAGAGGGGTGTTCTACCCTCCTTTAATGGGCAAAACAAATAATTAAAAACATTATTTAAGTTGAAGGTAGGTTCTTAGTTCAAGTAGTAATGGTAAAATAGCAATAAAATAAAATTCATTAGACTTGACACATAATAAGAACCATTATATAAATTCTAAATGAATTATGTTAATGTCAAGAATTGCAGGGGTCTCGCTTAAGGCTTAAATAAAATTAAAGGATTTGAATTATATAATTTACAACGTAACAAGGCCTCTTAAGGGTTAAATAAAATAAAATGATTTTAATTATATTGCTTAATTAGTTGTTCAAATGCTGTGACCCTGTTTTAGATATTCATTTTTTGAGGTTTTAGTAAAATAAATTTTGATAGACGCTATTAAATTAAAAATATAGTACATATATCTTTAATAATTTAGAAAAACTTCAGAAATACTTATATACTTTTATACTCAACTATATAAATAGTTATATTTAACAATATCGTACATATATATTTAATAATTTTGAAAAACTTCAGAAATACTGACAAAGATTTACGATATAAATAGTTATATAGATTAGTTTATATTATTTATATGAAGACTACTCTTTTGGATGTTACCAGCCTCCTCCTCAGTTGTCTTTGTGTATGTTCTCTCTATCTCTCTTTAAGCGCAAAATGCACTTATAAATTTACCTCAATTCAGTGTAACTGAGCCCACTGTATCCACTGTCATATCGCTGACGAATATCGTAAATCAGTTGCGCGCCACGTTCAAACCGCATTCATTTTTATCTTTCCTACCCCAGTGGCCGTGGTGCTCCACAGCGGGTTAGTTGCTGCCCGCCAGTTGATGGCGCTTGGTCTCCGCTTGGTCTTGGCTTCTGAGCCTCTGGAATGCCAGCAATGTGCGCGACTTGCTTCGGTTCGGCTTAGTTAGCTCTATTTTTTCTGTTTTGGACTTTTATTGACTGCTGTCGCACTTTCCATTGAGCTGAAATGGTTTTCACCTGAACGTTTTGTCGCTTTCTTACAGTTCGGTAACGCAATGGAAAAGAAAACTTGAAATTGGTGTCGATACGATTGCAAGTTTGGTCGCGTATCTCGCAGATACATCCGCTTGTCGGGCGAATTGCACAACCCAAAAAGAGAGAAATAAATAAATAAGTGCACGTGTCCGCGTGAGTGTGTGTGTGTCTCTGGATCTATTCGAGTCTCCCCCCGTCCGTTCGTCGTCGTCGTTAGCTGTGACAGGCCAAAATGCCCGTATCCGACCACCAGTCATCATCATCATCCGCAATTGCATCGCATCTGAGTCCGAGTACGAGCAGCACGCACCTTGAAGTAATTGCAGCATCTGGCCATCGTCAACGTCGCGGATTATAATGAGTCAAAATGTGGCCGATAGTTTGGTGAGTAGCTAAACCATTAACTATATACATATATATATGTCTATGCGGATATAGCCAGCGTAGAAAGTAACGGGGAAAATGCATAGAAAGTCATTTTGAAAGTATCTAGCAGGGCCCGAACCTTGTGTGGCAGCTTCTTTTATTTTTGGCCCAGACCGCTAATTGCTTGGTTAAATATTTGTGTACATCGAATTAACACGAATCAAAATTTATGGCCCGAATAAGCTATAGATTTTCATTTAAGCCTGAAATTTAAATTGATTAAAGTATTATTAAGGAACTATTATGGTTAGTAAAATATACCATCTGTGTATCTTAGTTGGGGTTAATTATTTATTTTTGGACTTAACTTATAAATCTATCTCTAAATTCAAGTAAAAACTTCATTCTTTAAGAATATTATTTAAATTACCATAATCATTACCAATGTCATTGTCTCAAGGGAATGAGCTTGATTTATTTGCCAAGTTTAAATATAATTTAAAGTGTAGCCAGAGATAAGACAGCTGTGATAAGTATGATCTTATCAGCATCAAGAAGAATGCAACATTCTCGTTCACTTAAGACTACGATACATATGTTGTGAATGAAATACTCAAGTTCACTTGTTTATATTCACATAACATATACTCATTTAAATTGGATATAATCCTCAAAATTGATAACTTCCTACGTTTTTGTGTTATCCAACCTCATCAGCACAAGTCACAAGATGCATAACACTTATCAATTTCCTTATCAGCCAGCGCCCTTTGTCTTCAGACTTGTTGCATTCGCATTAATTGATCAATTGACTTGCTTTTGGGGTCCAATGTTTGTCCAGCGGCAGACAAAGCCTCAGACAACATTTGATTGGCGCTTACGTAAATGCACGTTTTATTAATATTTTCGCTTATTGATTTCCGTGCCAGCTTTCTTTCAAGTCGTTACCAAATAACAAAATACGGTATTCAGGTATCCCCATTTGCATAATTATGTCATTCCAGTTCACATGCTCGGCCCGGCGATAGGCTTCCCCCAAAAAGATATATAAATAAATGAAGAAAGAAAAAATATTTAAATTTTTTCCCTGGCATTAATCAAACATTTGGAAAATACCTGGCACCGGTCTTAAAGTTTTACCGGGGGAGCTCTCATAAATTCCATTGATAAATGCGTGAAGATAATGAAAACAAATGTCCATTGTTGGGGCTCAGTGTGAAGTTGTCCGAAAATAATACCGAAAATATACTGAATATTTGGGGAGCAAGAGCCGCCGAGAGAGTTCTGATGGGAATCCAACAAACAACGCAGTTGCTCATCAGAAAAACATAAACAGAGCGAGAACAGTTAAACCGAGAAGAATAAGGCCTCGACTAGGGGTTACCAAGTATTTAAGTTTCTGTTTGAAATCACAATAAATTGATTACATAAAATATTAATTTATTTTGATACATTTTAAGTACAATCTTTTTATTAGAACTAGATAAAATGCAGGCCTTAAACACAAGTTCTGAGGGTTTTAAGATCCCTTGAAAATGCGCTTTAAAGTATGCATCAATATATTTAAAGCCTACAAATTCTATCTAATTTTATCTTTTTAAAGATGGAGTTTCAAAGTAAAAGCTGTTCTGAGCACCCCAGAATTACATTTATATTAGCCCTTGATTCGAACATAAATAGGAAATACTTTATACAATTAGATTGTAAAGCCTAAATTAATTTATTATCCTAACCCAATGTCAAACCTATATAACTTTAATTTACTATTTAAGAAGCAATGTCTCTCAACTCCCTTATGCCCAACTAAGCTTAAATTACGAGGTATCAAATCCATAGTGGGTGCTAGAAATTCCCACGATCCTAAAACCTGAGAATACCTGAGAATAACCCGAGAGAGAGGGAGAGTGTAATTGGGAGAGCGTCCGCTTGGAGCAGCTCGTCAAACATGGGGATGCTACCGACGAAGCAGCAACGTTCTGAGAGAGAGAGAGAGAGAGCGGGAGATAGAGTGGGGCCGAGCGCCACTGCACAATGGGACAAACAAACACTTTTTCTGTTCAAAAATAACTAATTCGTAATGAAAAAAGCAAAACATTTACACTGAAAAACAATTAAATCCCTAATAATGCCTCCACTACGACCTTTTTTCTTAAAATATGTGAGACTTAATTTTTTTGTAAGTTCTCAATTAAGGCCACACAAAATGCTCTCTCGCCCCATAGTGCACAGTGTCGTGTGTGTTCTAAGTGCCGAACCAGGGCAGGCTGGCGAGGCAGGCAAAGTGCTTTCGACCGTCGTCGGCGGTGGTTGTGTCGCGTTTCTCGACCTTTTCGCTCTCCGTGTCTGTTTGTGTGTGTGTCTCGCGCGCGTCTAACTACCCCCTTACACCCCCCGGGGCCACCAGCCGCGCGACCATCTCGAGAAACCCCAAATTGTGAATTTTTGTACAATGTTTTTGTAATTACATGGATGTATCATCTCATGTTGAGATTTTCAGCACAGCAAATGAAAATGCACGCGGGATCCCGCAATTCGGTGTGTGCGCCTCGGAAGCAATAATAACAAAAGAGAAACAAGAAGAAAAACGGCAAAGGCGATAATATAAACGTGAAAATAAATAGTGAGGAAGGCGCTGTAAAGTGTAAACCAGGAGGAGAAAGGCGGAGAAGGAGACCGCAGAAACGCAGACTTATTGAACGTAGTGCAACGAACCCTAACTTTCCTTCGCGGACCAAGGACTCACCGCTTACCAAGCCATCGGTGAGCCAGTAACCACCACCCCACCAAGCTCCCTGACTCATCCGCTTGGCCAGGAAGAAGCTGAAGCGAACAGCGGACAGGCGGCCATAGAAAAAGAGCAGCAGGAATATCGATTTTACTCGCCCTTACACACACACACACACTTACTCTACCCACCCACCGCCCACTTCAATGAACTGCACTTGGACGGAAAAACTGAAGGAAAATCCCAGCACACATTAAAAGGAGACGTGCAAATTAAAGGAGGAACAAAGGATAGCAGCATCAGCGAAAATCTCAACAATATTTCTCAAGAAACAAAAGCCAATCTCAAATGGTAAAGCCCCGGTGGAAATTATCAGGGATGATAACAAGGAGAGAGATCGAGTTGGGTTTTGTGGATGCCCTTACAGTGGTGCCTAAGAAATATTTATTAAATTTAAATACCTTATAAAGCATAAATCCCTGATATCAATAAGAAATTCATTGATCTTAAGATGAACATTTTTAATGATTTAATTCCCTTTAAAGTGCCTTAATTAAAGCACTTTTCCTTAGCTGCCACTGTAAGAGTATCAAAAAACTCACTACAACTTGTAGGTGATTTATCATTGTTATATTTACATATTTATAGCTATGTACATATGTCGGCTTTAAGTCAACAACATCGATAATATCGCCTACAATGGACCTATCTCGACCCTTTTATTTACCCAAAAGTTGTCGCAGCCTTGAATAATGGTGAATTGCTTTGTACTTGATCTGGTCCCGTTTGGCGAGTGATGACTGTAGTATAAGTCTTGGTGTCAAATCACAAGAAATGTCAACAAGGCTTACGGGTAAAAGCCAATGGCCTGGAAACTTTACGCCTTGGTGGAGTCCAGAAATAAAAAAAGGATTAGGGAATCGATTAAAGTCGTTATAATTGAAGTTCTTTATAAATATTGCGGGAATAACCAAGCAAATTATATTCGGGGATTTTCTTTGAACCAGATAATTAACAGAAATATTTTGGGTAAACATTCTTTATGATTGTTGAATCATAAGTAGAAAATAGTTTATAATATCTACCTTTAAAGAGAATAATTTAGGTTGAGTTTATCACGAAACCCAATTTATTTGTGAATGGCATTAATTTGTAATTTAAAATCTGGCAAGCTGCTGCTGTGTTGTTTTTTGTGTGTCATCCATTTATGTGGAGAACCCCTCCAAAACATTTACCCGCGCCCATTGTATGCAAAACATAGGCTCCGCCCCTTCCTCCGCGGAGAGTGAATGACTGATGGATAGTTGGGGAATGCATAAAAATAATTTACGTGGAGAGCTATGCTCACTGGCTCAAGCTTTAGTTCAAGTTGATATATTTTTTATTGTTTGTACATCATCTCTGCTGCTGCTGCTGCTGCTGCTGCCCCGACGGATGTGGTTTGATAATAGCCCAAAGAGAGGGAGAGCGATAAAGATTGGTACACAGAAAATAAAGTAATCATTAATCTACAATACCTTGATTTTTTGTTAGAAATTTGCTATATATTTATCATGAGAAAATATTGATTAAAGTCCAGTAATACCATAGGTATAAAAAAAGCAGAGACCTGCTAAATTATCATAAGAAATCATTCCTTTTTCAAGTTAATTAAATCAAATTCTATAGAAACTATAAAGTTAAAGGTAATACCCACTTAATAGAGTCAAATTTCATATCTTTTTGTATCAAAAAGACCCCAATTTTTCTCCCAGTGCATCCGGGGGAGCAAAAAATGTTGTCAAGCCGACTGCGTCGGATGCAGTCACATGTAACTGACAGTCAGTCAGAGTCATTTAGTCAGTCAGTCAGTCACATCAGAGATGACGGCGGGGCGAGTGGTGTTTAGTTTCAGTCTCTTTTTTCTTTGGCGTTTTTCAATTTGGTTTTTGCGATGTTTTTCTGTGTTTTCCTTTTATTTTTTTTCCTTTTTTTTTTGTTGCTGCTGCAATTCACAAACTCGTGCCAGGGGTTGCCGGTATAAAAATAGGTATATGTGCCTACAATTGAGGGCAAAATAATGTATGTGATGGCAGGACATTTAAAATATGCTTGGATACTGATAAATAATTTTTACAATATTTTTTGTAACTAATAAATATATTTAAAGAGAATTTCCTATATTTGCCAAGACATTCAAATTAAAGAAACGTATGAATAATATTATAACAAACTTCCTAAGCTGTTAAATGTTCTAAAACGTATCCATAAATAATTTATTTAAAGTAATTATTTATCACTTATTATTAGGGCACCTAATTTGAGGGCAAAATAAAGGATTTGCTGGCTTGGAAACTGATAAATAATTGTTACTACTATTAATAAATATATTTAAAGAGAATTTCCTATATTTGCCAAGACATTCAAATTAAAGAAACGTATGAATAATATTATAACAAACTTCCCAAGCTGTTAAATGTTGTAAAACTAAAGTAAATTTAAATTACCTATTATTATTAGTATTATAATTTTAACCACAAGTGTTTTCCTGCGCCCAGAAGAAGCATATTTCCACCCCAATTGTAAATGCAAAAACCTATGGCCATCCGCTTTGATGTTTTTTTTTTCTGTTATTGTTTTAGTTGTTCGACTTTCCTTTGTTTTGACTTTTGTCTATTTTTGCCAAGATCTGTAATTGAGAAAAGCCCCCCTCCGGCTGGAAAACAGAAGTCCCCACCCACGCGATTTTCTGGAGGAAAGGTCACCTGCTCTATATATAGCCAGATGATGTGGGCCGCTCCCAATTAGCCGGCTCATCATCATACTTGGATGTTATTTCTTTATAATTGCGGCGTTTGTATACACAAACACGAAAATGTTTGACAATTGCCGCCCCCATCTGGTCATTATTATTATAATATAATATAATATTTCATCACTTATAATGAGCTTTGTTTCGGCAGCCGTTATGCTTGTTTTTTCCCCCGCGTGTGTGCCGGGTATTTTCTGATGAATCATTCGAACTCGTTCAGCAAACTCAGTCATGCAAATTTCAATTCCTCCCAGAGTCGGGTTCTGTTTCTGCTGCTGTCGTGTCTCGTTTGGCAATCGTTGTAATAATAAACGTGAATGAAATGAGTGGTTCTCGGTACGAATCGAGTGCAATGTATGTGCATATTGATTAGACGCGAAGGTGGCTTTAGACAAAGCAATCTAGGTTGCTGTATCCGAAGGATTCATTCTAATCAGTCGAGGTTCGACTGGAAAAAGCATTGTTATACATTTGCGAAATGGGGCAGCATATTCTCTTATCGCTTAAAGTTCAGGGTGAGTGGAATATTTCTTGATAATTAATATGCAATCTTCAGGGGTGAATGTGGCAAGTCGACTTACTATGAATAGTATTCGAGTTTGAGTTGGAAAATGAAAGATTTCATGGTTTGTCTGTAAAGAAAACTGCAATTTAGCAGCTTAGGGGATATAGTTTTTATAGAAAATATAGAGTAAATGAAGATTAGATGCCAGAGCTGCCTTTAACTTTAACTAGAAACATATGAATTTTCATGTACATTTTCCGGCTTGAAAGGCTTCACCGCCTGGCACGAATCTCTCAAATTTGTAAGCACATCCACAAGCAAGCAAACAATTCATGCTCGACTTAGGAGCTTTGTTCAGATTGCATCTAATTTATGGCTTCGCCTTGGGAAAGCAAAATCCCAGACTTTTCCTTCAAGGAGAATACATGACGCATGCTGGGCGGTACGTGCCTGTATTACCGACCGATTTTCTTCATTTCAAGAAATTTATACACAATATTGGTCTTAGTTGATTGCGCTCGATTTAATTTTGGTGTAGCGTATTTGATTGAACGACCTTCGTTGCATTTCTTGGTAATTTAATTTCAAGGCATCAATAGCCACCATTTGATACACTTGGCCACGCGAGGCACGTTCCAGGTCCGACCTTTTTTCCCTCCCATCCTCACGCATGACCCAGCAGCGCTGACCTCTCTACGATTCATTTCCAAGACGAGATTAACTGTCTCAAAGACCTGCCGACCGAAATGACATTTCTCTTCACACGAATCTGGGCAGAAACAAGTTATGTAATTCGCCATGGAGCCAGGTTGGCCTGTAGTAATTGGGCAAAGATGCCAAATGGCCTGAAGTTGGCCTGAATTTATGGCTAAAACTCAACATGAAATGGGCTGGGCCGAAACCGAGTGAGAGAGATGGTTGGAAAAATGCCATAAAACCGCTGGAGAAAAAGGAAAGCGCAACGCAGTTTCCACCACACAACAGAGACAAGAAAATATTTATCTAGGCAAAATTATTGAATAGTTTTTAGGTTTCGTTTCAAAATAGTCGAAATAGAAATGCTCTTCTGAGGAAATATTGATGGAATTTAGATAGAACTTTGTTTTTAATTCGGTTAAATTATATTCCTTTTTCTAAAAGAATAATTACTCTAAATGAAACTTAGGACTTGATGTTTTGTTCACTCTGGTGTAGTATATTTTTGTAAATTTCTGTCGAGTGTCTTTGCCAGTCTGATCCTTTGTTAGAGTATCTTTTGCTGGATATTTCCCTGGCGAAAAAACCTGTGCGCAGCTGCCAATAGGCGTGAAATACTATGGCCCCAAAAACAACATCAACAACTATAATAACTTCCTGGTAAAAGTTGAACGCATCTCGTCCGGGATGAGCGTACTTGGGATGTTGTTTACGGGATGAACAGCGGCGACGACTTGCCTAGCACAATGTGAAATTGTTGGGCCTCAAGTGGCAGTAAATTGTGGCTCCAGGGCTTCGTATTTGGCCAAATACGGAGGAGATGAGATGAGTGAGCGCCACTTGGAGTACATACAAAAGTTGCTTGTCAAAAATTCACTTTTTGTCTGTTTTGCCTGCCGGGTTGTTTGATTGTTTTTTGTTTCTATTTTTGGTTATTTTCTATTGCCGTTTGTGTTGATATTGTTGCTGTTTTGGGTAGCTCATAAACATCAAATACAGCTGAACAATGCGAGTGGATTGTGGTCGTGTGTGTTTCGGAGTCAAATTGTAGCCAAGGTCAGGGGCTCTGTGAACGAACTGAGACGACAGCTCAAGTGGGTTGAGGGTCGGCTCTCTCTCGTCAAATCAATGAACCTCAAGCCCATAGCGACCAAGATCAAGTACAAAGCAAAGCCCCCTTTGGAGGAGAAAGAAAAAAACTGCGGTTTTAACCGAAAACATTGCAGAATTTCACAAGTCGCGCCAACTGCAAATGCCCGCATAGCCAGAAGCACCAGCAGCCGAAGTCCTCTCTCATCAAGAGCCACACCTGTGCGTATCAGCTCCAGGATCTCAGTGGCTACAACCGTGCCCTCATGCCACCGCTGGACAACACGGACTTCAGCAGCGCCTGGCGCCAGGTGAACAACAATACCTCCAGTCACTCCTGTGCCTACCATCAGCAGCACAAGGAGCAGAAGGAGGACTTGAAGAAGCATTTCCATCACCACACCTGTCCCAGGCAGCGGAAGAAGTCCTCCACTCCCATTCCCCCGTTGGAAATGTGCCCACAGCCGCAGCAGCAGCAAAGGAGATCCCGCTCCGCCTCTGCCAAGCCACGCCGGAACAGTTCGTATCACTCCTATGACGACCTGGACGTCTCCTCGGCGGTGCTCAATGCCGAGCGGAAGGTGGTGGCCAGCCTGAAGTACCTGTGCGCCTGCACGGGCGCCACGCTAAGGAATCTCTCCAAGAAGACCAAGGATCTGCATGCCAAGAACTATACCTACACGAAGGTAAATTGTCAAGGTTTTTTTTTTTTAAGTTTCACGAGTGTTTTATGGGTTACTTAACATAGTTTTTAATTTCAAAATATCAAAAAATTATTTACTTCACTTTAGAAATTATTACATTTATCTCAAAAATATAATTTTACCTACTTTAAAAGTGGTTTACAGCATCCCTGAATATACAAAACATTAAGAAACTTATTTCGTTTGAAATTAATGTACTTCAAATAAGATAAATGCGAACCCAAGTGCCCGAATCAAAGTGCCCAAACATTGCCATTTTATGACTATTTATTTCGTTAAATGAAATGCAATTAAGTGAACATTTCTATTTCCTAAAATGTTTGCCATTTCCCCATTTATATTTTGCACTTGTTGTTTGGCTTTGTTTGGTGTGTGTGTGGCGGCTAACGAGTTGCTGCCAGGTCGCCTGAGTCACATCCGGTTTAATTATGTTTACCCAATTGATTGTCTAATTGACACTAATTAATTACTTGAGTTGCATGCAAGAATCTGGGGCTGAGGTAAGGCAATAGACTACTAATTGTAGCTCAATTGCTGAAGCAATTTCCATCTGTCAGTATTTGGGGTTTCATTGAGAAAAAATTGGATGCAGATAGATAGTCTTTAAGAAGTCATAAATAATCGTAGCAGAAAATGTTACCTTACTCTAAAAGACATACCCTTTTTAATAATATTTAAGTAATTTGTATTATTATTAAAGAAAGGTTGCTTTTGGTATCGATAAGGCACAATCTTTTGTCTTTTTGGAGCAATGACTCAGGGACTTTAAATGTCCACTTGCATCCCATAAATCAATGTCCATTTATACTTGATTTAGCATCTTGGATTTGCCTGTAAATCATTTTTAAGTAGCAATAGTAGTATTTCCTTCACTTTTGACGCAAATGGGGAATCGAACTGAGCTCTGCCATAATGCGTCATTAATTAAACAACAAAAAGGCAAGTGAACAGCGCGTATAAGGCATCAGTGTTTAACCAAGAAAAAATACAACAAGACAGAGCAAAAAAATGCCAAATAAATAACAAATAAATTAAATAAATACGTATACGTGATATGTGTGTATATTTAAATGTGTGTAGATTCCGCAAAGCGAATCAAGAACGGCGGAAAACGTTTTTATTTTTTTGGCAGATGCCGCTAAGAAAAAGTCGCTGCCGGCGCCGATGATCGTGAATCGGAATTGATTAAATGTTGCCTTCACATTGTATATGTACCATATAGCAAGTATATAGCGCACATATCTGTATAATAGATTGGGAAAGGGGAAGTGTGTGTAAATCAGCCAGCCGAAAAAAATAATTAAATAAAACAGAAAGCGGCAATTAGGGTGAAGCATGCTACACAATTAGATAAAAACAATTGCAATTTTCATGCTTATTTATATGGATATTTAGCAGGAAGCTGTTTTAACATAAAGAAAGGCAGAAAGCAAAATAGAAACGTTTTCCCAGCTGTTGTTATTGTGAGAATTTTCCTCCCCCTCATACGCGTACTCTCTGCCATGAGCCATTCCAAGGAAGGCCACATCTTAATCGACGTCTAAATTTCTTCAAGTGCAGACGGATCCCTCGATTGCCACACTCGGTCTGCCCCAACAGTTGCCCCATCCATCGTGTCTTCTATTTTTGCAAGGCCATTTGGAAGTGTTTCAGCTGTTTCCAGATCCATCTCCCCCAAAAAGACCTAAAGTTTATGCAAAATTACACAAAACACGAAACAAATCGCTGCCTGCCGCCACTTAACGCAATGGGGGAAAAAAGAGTGTGTTCCTCTTAGCGTTGTTTCATGTTTTTTACGAAATATTAAGGCCCAGCAAGTACGACGAGTACTTTAATAAAAAATTTACGAAACGCTAACGAAGTGAACTAAACATTTGAGCAATTCGGTTCGCTTTTGTTTGGTGTAATCAAAGCGCATGCGGGCAATTAATTGGATCAACATGAGATTCGTGCCTGCCTGTCTGTCTCTCCGCCTGTCTAGGATGGATGACCCCAAGTACCCGTGTGTGTGTGTGTTAGACCCTCCCTTTTTATACCTACCCCCTCCCTGAGCTACATAAAATCATGTTTATGTTTTCGCATTCCTGGTCGGTTTCCCATTTTGGGGTCAGCTGTGCTCTTGTTGCCTGTGCTGTCGCGCCCCATCTGCAGGGAGCACAAAATAAAACAAATAAAATATTCATGATTAGCCAGGCGCACACTGATAAAATTGATTTCATATTCTTGGAAATGTTCGTCAAGCTTTTCGTTTGAATATTCGAATTCCGAGCAGTAAAGAGGATTATTGTCAAAGGCTTTGAATAAATAGGTTTATTCAATATTCAATATATTCACAATCGGCTTTAGAGTTATAATCTGGGTTGACAGAACTATTTCATTATCAAATAATGGGATTTAATCTTTTTAAAACTTTTTATTTTCTACATTTTCAAATGTGAATTTACACAAAATATTTTTGTTGAAGAATATTTATTGGCCAAAAATTGTCCTTGTAATTATCATTTTTCTTTAAAAAGCTTGAAAATATAGTTTTGTTTATACCTTACCTAAGTTTTATCACAAGTAAATATAAAATAAATAAATATATATGATAGGATATAAAATACATGACATACATATATTTATGAAATTTTGTGTTTACTTTTGTATAAAAATATTTATTGGCCTAAAACGTTCCTTGTAATTATCATCTTTCTTTGAAAAGATGGAAAATATTGATTTGTTTTTACCTTACCTAAGTTTTATCACAAGTAAATATCAAATAACAACACCTTAATTTATTAAACTAAATAAAATACATGACATATATTTATGAAATTCTATGTTTATTTTATATCAGATATATAGCAATGAATTCATAAATTTAAAATGCTTTTTTCATATGCCCCGATAATAATTAAACCCTTACTCCTTCAACCCAAAAGCCTTGCCTACTTTTTGGCGCTTGCATAGGATAAATATGGCAAAGACTAAACCTAAAATCCTCTTTTAAAAATATAAACTTAGGGATCAGCCCTAGATTTTTAAAAATAAAAATTAAATGATGTAAAATTTAATTA
Organism: Drosophila bunnanda; assembly: GCA_035046265.1. Classification (NCBI taxonomy): domain Eukaryota; kingdom Metazoa; phylum Arthropoda; class Insecta; order Diptera; family Drosophilidae; genus Drosophila; species Drosophila bunnanda. Next base: position 17,506,594 of record JAWNOB010000075.1, read on the forward strand.
AAAAAGAACATCTCCTTAAAAGTTTAACCTCTTTAGAGCTAAAACTAAAACTGTAAATATGGTAACAAATCGCAAGTGTAATTTTTCTCTGTGCTGGGAAAACAGAAGATCTTTTTATATAGGGACTTTTCCTAATCCCTGGCTTGTTGTAACTTTTAGCTCCTGTTTATTATTGGTGGGCGCCAGCACCACGCACACCCAATCGCACACACAGATCCAAGTACCAGACACTTACCTCCACCGATGTGTGCCGATGTGAACTTTGCGTGCCATTCCCTTTGTGGCTGCTGCTGCGGAGCGTTTATTCAACTTATGCTTATTCATTCAGTTCTCGTTTAATGCCTTTTTCACGCTTTTGGCATTGCTGCGAGTAAATTTCAATTTAAGCACTTATGCCGCATTTATTTACATTGTTTTTACATAAACACAAAAGGTATTTTGTAAAGCGAGAGCCCGGCGCTGCCATTGTCGGTTGCATGATTTTCTAATTAGAATTTTAATGCTTCGGCGTTGATTAAGCGCAAATATGTGAGGCATTTTCCGGGGTGGTGCGGAAAAGCGGGGGCCTTGGGAAAAGTGCGGCTAAAATACATAACAGAGTGCGGCGTTGAATCACTAATTTTTTCGTAACAAAACTATTTTCTCTATAAAGGAATTTTCTGTTTACATTTTTAATAAGTGATTTTGCATTTACATAAATTTCATCTTGCACAATTTCAGGTTCCCTTTTCATTTCCAATTAGGCCAAAAACGATTTGAAAAACATTTTAGTTTTCATTTCTTTTGAAACATATTCGGTTGGGCCGATCCAACAAATTAGCAAAGAATTTATGTATCAATTAAAATACCGAGACTAGACAAGAACAAATGCTGTTTTTGGGGGCCTTAACACTGCCAAAGATGCCACACGAAACGGAAATGGAAATGAAAATGGAAATGGAAATGCCCGACAGCCGAATTTCCACAAAAACAAACAGTTGTTTCGTGCACAAAACACATTTTGCACAAAATCCGAATGGCATATTGTTTATATTGAGAATATTTAAAATTTCTTTGGGCTCGTATTAAGGGGAAATAAATTTTAAATACGTCGGATATTGCGGCTAAATTTAGATGGATGATACATTTAATTGCCAATGAATGGGCTATGATCTTTGACTTTGACACAGATTTTCCATATGCCATAAATATTTATTGCATTTTGGAGATCCCGTATTTTGTGAGGCTCTCATTTGTTATTTATAAAATTAAATATCAACAATATTCGTTTCGATTAAGTGAATAAATATTTCCAGCACATTGTCTAAATAAAGTTTCCACACAAAGTTGAGGGAAAGACAAACACATTTTAGTTTTAGAAAGTTCACTTCACCTTCACTTTGACTAATCCACTTTCCGTTTTTACATTTTACAGCCCACGTGGCGCCTTTGGGGCGAAGAGCACGAGAAGAATGCAATTTTCACCGTCTACCTGAAGAAGGTGCGCTACCACCGACCAACGCCCACGGCCAGCAATGTAAGTAATTCCTATAATCAATTACTTAGCCGGATAACATCGCTGGCTGGTGCTCAGTTTTTTAAATTGAAAATCGCCTCCATTGAATTTATATTTCTCCTCCAGGACTCTGATGATGAGATCTCCCACTTGGAGTGGGAGACAGTGCGAGTGCGCTTCGTGAAGGCGGCGACACTGGCCCGACTGGTGGAGGCTTTGGCCACCGATGACGGGGAGCTGGAGTCGACGTTCATCAATGTATTCCTGTCCACATACCGCACCTTCTCCACGCCAAAGCAGGTGCTTAGTCTGTTGACGCAGCGCTATGATGCGCTGCACGAGAAGCACCTCGAGGAGCTGGAGCAGGCCCAGGAGAGTGGCCAGGCCATGGACCCCGCCTACGATCCGCATGCCTCCATCCACGAGCAGCACAAGAAAACGCTAGTCTCGGCGCTGCATGTGTGGCTAGATGGTTTTCCAGAGGACTGGCACGAGGACAACCTGCAGCAGGTGGGAATGAAAGGATTAGAAATGTGTATATTTTATATATTAATCTTATATTTCCGCTTGCAGATCCTGGGTTTTGCCACCAAGCGACTGAAACGCTCCGACCTGCACATCAAGGTGTTGAATCGTCTAGAGCGGCTCATTCGGCAGGCTTGTTATGGAAACGGCGGCACTGGCGGCGGCGGCGGAGGTGGTGCCTTGGAGGGCAATGGTCTCTCCTGGCTTTCGGCAGCAGGATCCCAGCCGGTGCAGCAGTTCCTGATTCCCACACACTATGGCTCCTCGTATGACCTCACCGATCAGTTCAACGGGCTGTATCTCTCGCCCATGGGCCATGGACCCATCTACCGTGGACCCACACATTTCCTGCAGGCCTTCCGCTTTCCCCACGTGCCCGTACGGCACTTTGCGGAACAGCTGACCCGCATGGACACAGAGCTGTTCAAGCGATTGATACCCCACCAGTGCCTGGGACACACATGGGCGCGAAGGGATAGCGGCGGTTCGGAGACCGTGGTGGCCACCATTAACCAGTTCAATGCCGTACTCTTCCGAGTGGTGTCCAGCATCCTGATAGATCGGCTGAAGCCTCAGGTGAGTTTCTGGTTTGTTTAGCAAGGATATTTTGTAAATAATATTAATATTATTATGCAGGAACGCGCTCTTAACATTTCACGATGGATTGACATTGCCCAGGAGCTGCGCATGCTCAAGAACTTTAGCTCGCTTAAGGCCATCATTTCGGCTCTGAACTCCAATTCGATCTACCGGCTCTCCAAGATCTGGGAGGTGCTGCCTAAGGAGAGGGTGAGTCTGGCATAGTTTCTTATATACAAAGCCTTACTTAACCCATTTTTTATATCTCTTCATGCAGATGGAAGTCTTTACGGAGCTGGCGAGGATTTGTTCGGAGGACAACAATGCCTGGACCCTGCGAGAGGTGCTGAAGCGCGAGGGAACGGCCAAGAATCCAGATCCAGGCAGCGATCAGAGTGACCGTCATCTGCAGAAGCTTATACTGAATCTGGGCACGCAAACCTCACACGGCACGATACCCTACCTGGGTACCTTCCTCACCGACCTGACCATGATCCACACGGCCAATCCCGACTACCTCACCGAGGACAAGCTGATAAACTTCGACAAAAAGCGCAAAGAGTTCGAGGTTCTGGCGCAGATCAAGCTGCTCCAGGGTGCGGCCAACACATACAACCTCCAGGCGGATGCCCTCTTCGATCACTGGTTCAACTCGATGCCGGTCTTTGATGAGCGCGAGGCCTTCGAGCTGAGCTGCCGGCTGGAACCACCGCCGCCTGCTCCACGGAAATCGGTGGTCAGTACGAATACATCGCTCACGAACACCACCAACTCGTCGACAGCCTCAATAATGGGCCACCGGAAGACTGACTCCATACACTCCAACTCGAGTAGCGGAGCGGGATCGCAGTTCTACTGCGAGCTGAACAGCAGCACCAGCTCCAGGCACAACTCCCTTGACCGGGATGCCCATCACCAGCATGCCTCCCTCATGTCCGCCTCGAGTAGTGTGTCCAATCTGTCGCTGGACTCGAGCAACTCAGGCGGCCGGCAGTCCGGCAAGCTGACGCACTCGCAGTCGATGGGCAATGGCCTGAAGTCGCACGGGAATGGCACCAACACAAACGGCGGCTCTCCGCACATCAATGCCCAGCTGGTGCAGCCCTCGGGCGGTACTCCGCAGTCGGCGCCGGATTTCTACATTATTCGAGTCACCTACGAGACGGACAACATCGAGCTGGACGGGATTGTGCTGTACAAGAGCATAATGCTGGGCAACAACGAGCGAACGCCGCAGGTCATACGCAATGCGATGCTGAAGCTGGGCCTCGAGGACGATCCGGACAGGTTTACCCTGGCCCAGGTGCTGCCCGACAAGGAGCTGGTCATGCCGAAGAACGCGAATGTTTACTATGCAGTCAACACGAACTACAACCTCAACTTTATCCTGAGGCCGCGAAAGGAAGAGGGCGTGGCGGGCAGCTAGTCCACAGCCGTGCCCCTGTCCCAACTGTGGTGTCTGGGATACGAGGGCGAGGAGTGAAAGTGCGGAGTTAGGGATTGTACATAGCTAAAGCTCGACTTGTCCATGACAAAAACTGGATATTCTACCTAAGTTAAGTTATTTATTGAGAGAGGAGAAGCAGAGCAGATGATTCGACTAGCAGTACCGATTACTTCGATAAATGGCTTTCGATTTCGATCCCGTCAATTAGTAATTATTGTAATCTCTGATTTCTCCCAGACCTAGGGCGGTGAAGCAACCCAAAACATATATTATATAGAGACTCTACTGGAATATTTGCTGATATTTACACACTCAAGATACTATATATTTATGTATATGTACATATTATATGTATACACAACCATTGATATTCTAAATGTGGTACAATAATTTTGAATCTTGGAGCAGATATTAAGTTAAATCTGAGCATTACTTTGGGGATTTTCCACACACAAACAAACAACAAAGCGTATTTGTATAGATGTTTTTACCCACTGTACGTGTATTAAAAATACAAAATACAAAATACAAAATATACAATTACGATAAGTCCGATGAGTGCACAAAGGCAGATAATGTTTTATGGATAACTTTAGCCAGTTAAGAAATATTGTATTTGAGTTTTTGTAAGTAATCTATACGGAAAAGTAACGAGAGAATAAAACAAATTATACATTTACGATCTATATTAAGGATCTGCTTAGATTTATACATATTAAATATGCTAAACTGAAGTGCGAAACGAAGAATAGAAAGAAAAACGGATTAATATTGTAAATAAATAAATGAAAGTGCGATAGTTTGTGTTCTTCTGCAAATAAATTGTAACAAGTGAAAGTTAAAGTGTTTAATTTGATGATTTTAAGGATTACAAAATTGAAATTTCCCTTTTTAATTTTTTTTTATATTATAATTTTAGTCAGAAGCTTGTAATGATGTGAAGAAGTTATTTCCGACCCTATAAATCATATATATTATTGATCAGCATCAACAGCCGAATCGATCTAGCTATGTTTGACAACAATTTAATTTTTTCAAAATTTTGAAAAAAATGTAAGGGGTTACATCGTTAAATTTTTCAAAATTTGATAAAAATTTTTATTTTCTAAAATTTTAAATGGAGTATGCAGTTTTATTAATCTAATAAAAACTAACACAGAAAAGTTTTCCGAATTAAATTTTATGCATTTTTGGCTTAGTTATGAGTTTTTTAAACTGCAAGGGTGTATAACCTTCGGCTTTCTGAAGTTAGTTTCCTTATTTATTGAAATAAATACAATCTTAATCAAAATTTAAAACGGAATAAAATGAAATACCCTTGATACAAATCCGGTTTACAGAGTTAGCTATTTTTTCTAGACTCCCTATCAATATTTAAAAATCTCCAATATATCTACTCCTGATTGGATTTGTAAATCACAAATAAATCTTTTTAGTCCGATCTTCCCCAAGTCCCCTTTGTCATTCCATTAAAGGTATTAGTAATCCAGCCAACCTGATTCCCAACTTTGATTAGCCCCGGTTTGGGCCATGTCGAAACTTAACCCCCGCCACCAACAAGTCGTCGGCAAAAGTTTAACCCATTTCGATGCGAGGGAAAGTGGAAAAATCTGATTATCAAGCAGCCGATGCCAAGAGAACTTGGCCAAGGCTTCAAGCCAAATCAGCATCCGCAAGGCTGACAAGGAAGGGGTTAGAAGAAAGGACCAAGTTAGCGGGTCAAAACATCTCATTACATTTGCAGCCTGGCGACACACACACACACACAGAGACACACACACTCACTCACTAAAGGGACACAAACGAGATGAAGGCAGTAAAACTGAAATAAATTACTTTTTTGGCTTTTTAACAACTTTTTGGCCGTTGGATACGAAAGCGAAAACAAGTTGCACCTCCGACAGGCGTGACCCTTTCCCTTCCCCCGAAAAACTTTCGCTGAAAACAAATTTCGTTATCCTTTTAACCCCTGGCAGCAGTGGCGCTTATAATTTTTGCGGCCCACACAAACTTTAATTAGATCACTTCAATGACAAAAAATAAATCTCGGCCCGCAATAATAAAAGCCGCAGCGAGACCAAACAACAAATTGAGACGAGCAGGCGGGCCCGGAGACTTGAAAAGCTCTCGAAAAACAAACTTTCTCAAACTATGTAGTTGGACGGGGGGAAAAGCGGTGAAAATCCGCATCAGGCATCAAATGGAAATGGAAATGAGTTGACTTGACGTTGACGTTGAGGCTGGGACTGGAAAGTGGATGGGTGGCCGGGTGGGGGGCTGGCTACATCAAAGTCGAGTGCTGGCAAAGGGGGCGGAGCGGTTGTAGGGGGATATTCTATGTTGTAGTTTGTAGTGAAAGCTCCGGGGTTAACAATGACGTCATAGTTGTGCAAGTCAAGAGCACACAGTGGAAAACAATAACAATATCTGTGAGCAGGATATTATTTATAAAGGTATATGGACATAAAGAAGTTGTAAGATCCTTAAAAATGTGTTTTAAATTATGATAAAAATATTAACAATATATATAGTTAATCAAAAAAATATTTTATCATTTAATAACTAATTTCTATACACTCCTTTCGTTATCAACAAAATATTTTCCACTGTGCACAGTTCTGATGGCGGGTTGAAAAGTGTAAGGTGGAAGGTGAAAGTAGTTTTTAGCGTACAAACTCATTTCGTCATAACCGAGAAGGAATAATCAATAGCCTCCAGCAGACACAATGACGCAGCCAGAATGACATAATTCCACCCACAAGTACACACACACACACCCTCGCCCTCACACACATACATGCGAGTGAAATTGATAAGACAGGGTCACAACTGCAGGTCAAAACAAGAAATTCAATTAGAAAGTTCTCAAAGGAAGTGGCAGGCGAAGGGAGGTTGCCCGCCAGTATATCGTGACGACAGTCTAGTTGTGGCCTTCTCCAGAGCCCCCAACCGAACGGCTCTCCCCTCCCAGGACTACACCCTCGTCCTTAACGATTCCCTCGACCAAACAGCATGCCAGAGAACATAGCACGTGTACATTTCCATCGACACCACGCGAAACCTTCGAACCAAAAAGCAGCCACAAAAAAAAGGAAAACAAAAAAATACAAACGGAAAATGTGGGAAAAACAATGCACGATGTCCTGAATACCCTAGACATTAATCTATCTACTCTAGTTCCTTAGAAATTTCTAGTGATGCGAAATCAATTGAAAATGCCCTGAAAAGTAGGCAATGAAATATGTGCGCTATTGCAAGATCCTGTTAATGTGCGCTTTTTGTCATGATTATTCATTTTTATAGCCTTAATTTGGTTTCTAAACCCAACTATATTTTGAAATTGTTTAATATTTTATGATAATTCATCTCGCAATTATTAAAATCAACTATATGTAGCAGGAAATTTCGGTAAGCGAGGAAACTTTAGGGAAGCCTCAAGCAAGCGTATAAAAACATCAAGCTGTAAAGGAATCAAGCCGTTATTTTCGGTTGCCTTCTTTTGAGCGCTTTTCCTGTGGCAGGCGAGAATGCAACAACGTGTCGTGCCCTCACTCACACCAACAGCCATGCTCCATGCTCTCGCCATCTTTCACACAGGCTCAGGCACAGCTTCCCCAGAGACACAGCCAGAGAAGAGAGAGAGAGAGAGAGAGATTGTAAAGGACCTCTACTACCTGACAAACTTGGCTTACCCAGCCTCTTCTTCTTCTTCTTCTCCGCAGAGCTGCTCCTGTCACACGATTTTGACGTTTCCTTTGCCAGCTGTGTTGAGTTCCTGCGTGGGAGAGAGAGAGAGATAACACAAGAGCGGACTCCGAGAGAGAGAGAAAGCTTTCCTGCAACCGTTACCTGGTTCTTTTTGGGTCCCAGCGGATGGGCTTTCTGTTCGCTTTTCGGACTATTGAGTGAGTTGCTTTTGGCTGCCTGCTGGCTTTCTCTCATCGGGGAAAATGGGAAGAGTGTGGAAGAGGTGTCGGAGCAGATAGGGAATAGGGGCGGATTTCGGGAGAGAACGGGTGGCGGGGCTTCAGGGGAGGCTATTGATGGGCGCGGGTTTTGTTGGATGGCTTTTATGGCTACACCCAGATACTTAATTGGGCGAAAGCCTCATTTGTTCATTGGAAACAAAGCAATTGTATTTCGGTATTATCTTATTTAAATATTTTCTTTCATTTTAAGAGAAGGTAAAATAAGTTAGGTTAAGTTATAGTATAACTTATATAGTATATATAAGTATATTCAAATATATATTGTTATTTGTTCAAAGTTTTAAGGTTTCAAGGTTACTAAAAATTAAAAATTGAAAAACACTTGCTTAATATATTACAAAAATGAAACTATTCATATAGGAAAATATATAGAATTATATAAATTTCATCATTTATAGTAATCACCATGTTATCTTTAATTAAATACTTAGAAACAAACTAAAACATATAAATTGATGGTGGTTAATAAACACACTCCAATAAATACTCTATACCAAAATTAATAATTAATGTAAGCATTGCTTGCATCTGAAAATTCTTCAAGTGCACAATTACGTCTACATTTTAGGTGCATGTGGACCTGGTGCCCATAACAAACGTAACAAACGTAACGAAAACAATTACACGAAAGAAATCCTCAAAAAGCACACGGGAAACGAGACTGAGAATACAAGTTCCCTCAAGTTACACCCTCCCTCCCTCCGCTCATCCACCTGCTCAGGGACTGCTCGGTGAACATTAAAATAACAAAATCCAAACAACGCAAACTTTGAGTGCAATACCAACAAGAGAAGCCTAGAACACGGAATCAGAGAGAGAGCGTTGCACTGGGAAAAAATAAAAATAATAAAATTTTAATAAATAATACATATTAATAAAGAGTATCAGAAATGAAATTATTTATTTAAAATTTAAATTCCAAAAATTGTACATTTTAAATATTTTTATATTTTTAATATTTCTTTCTTATTATTTCCATAAATTTTAAATACATTATTTCTCCACCTGTAGTCCCAGTGAGGCAGAGAGTGCAAAGCTCGCCAGGACGTCGCCAGTCAGTCTCGGCGGGGATTCCTCTCTCGCCTTCGTGCTCGCTCGCTCGCTCTCCATCTCTATTCCTTTCTCTCTCTCTCTCTCTCTCTCTCTCTGTGTCTGCGTGGAAGCCTACAAAATCGGGGAAAGCTTTTGGGCCGAGGCCTCTGCGAAAGCGAAGCCCCCAAAGTCGTCGGAGAAGTGGAGCCAAACGGTCAGGACGCGGAGCTCCGCTGAAAAATAATAGTAAAATACAGAAGCTGAGAGCGAGGGAGGAGAAACTACAAAAAAAAAAAAAAAAAATCGCAGCCCAAGTCGCGCTTCGTGGAAAATAAAGAGATAACCATTACCCCCAAACCCCTGCCGAGTAATCCGACCAAACCAAACAAAAGTAACCAACAAATAAAGTGTTTAGAAAAATGGCAGTTCAAGAAAAACGCCAATTATGGGCTGCCTAAGGCGCAAGAAGGAGAGAGACAGGGCCACTCTGGCTCTTCCATGTTGTTGTGTGTAATGTGTGAAACGATTTTCCTCCTCCAACATTCTGTTCCTTCGTTTTCATTTCATTTTCTATATTTTTTTGTTGGGCAATATGCACGGGGCCTGTAGATACAGCCAAGACCAGGCCGAAATAGGGCCTCAGCGAAGTCCTTGTCATTAAATTGGTCGCAGAGAAAGCAACAAAAAAATAAAGAAAAAAAACGAGGAAAAATTAAGAAGAAAAGAGGCAACAAGGGGGAAACTTTTCGAGGAAAACATCAAGGAAATAATAACCTTGAAGGCTTCTGGCCAAGGCTCTCGACTCGCTGTTCGAGGCCCGAGGCACTTCTGGGCTCGCGTACAACATGGCGTATGGTTAATAAACCGAAAATAATAAAAACATGTGCAACAAAATGTGCGTGCGTGCGTGCGCGCTGGTGTGCGTGTGTGCCAGTGTGCTAGTGTGCTAGTGCGCTAGTGCGCTAGTGTGGGTGCCAAATAAAATATTAAGCAAATAAATATAAGCGACTCCGCGAGAACTCGCAACTCTACGCGATTCCCGATGACGCATTCGAGGAGAGTAGGGCAGAAGGTTAAATTACACAAAACGTCAAATCCAGCGCCACGTACGACAGCGCATTATTCGGAGTCGCCAGTCCGAAATTCGGAATCGGATATAATCGGTCGCGATATAAACTAATAGAGCTCCCCCCTGCTTAAACTAAAAATTCCCTGCAAATAATAACAAAAAATAATACCTATATATTATGGTTGGATAAATAATACAAATTAAAAAAAAGTGTTGAAATTACTGTGCAGAATCTCAAGCAAAATATATTTCAAAAATTTACTCAACCAGAAAATGGGCTTAGCTCTCTTCTAACGAGCGAGAGAGAGAGCGAGCTTGGCCGAGAGCGAGAGTGGGGAGCGGAGAGCGTCCTGTTCGCGAACTCACCACGATAAAGTACAACAAAGGGGGAAATACTTTCACTCTCGCCACAACGTGGCGGCATCGAGAGGCAGGAAGCGCATAAAGTGACAGACGGACGGACGGACGGACAGCGGACAACACACTGCTCAAAGGGAAAACTTTTTGCATGCCACAAGCAGTAGCAGCAGCAGCAACAGCACCAGCAGCATCAGCATCAGCTGACTGGCGCAGGAAGCACGGCAGCGGGACAACAACTGTGCTGCGGACAGGACGAACGTCCGGTCCTGTCGCAATCAATTCAATAGGAGCCTCCAGCAAGCGCTGGCCACGGACTTCGCACCACACACACTCACACACACACAGGCACAGCGAGACAGAGAGGCCCCAGGAACAGCAGTTTTAATGTATCCTTAGAATTCCAAACAGGTGAGCATGCAACCCGAAAAGTGAACACACACCACCGATAAGGCTCAAATATGTGGGAAACTGTGAAAGGACTCGTGATGCTCGCATAATAAATCATTGTGCTCCGAGTTTTGAATGGGGCGATAAGTTTGGATTGTGTTTTGCTGCTGCTTTGTAAAAAAGTTGAGAATATGTCACCAGGGAAATGGAATTAATATGCTTTCCAGTTCATTTTTGATCCTTATTATCATATATATTAAGGGGAAATGTGGATTTATAAAGACGAATTTAATTCTTTTAATTATTAATAAAAATCTAGCCAGAGGGAAATTAATGCAAGGAGAATTAGTTTATTTAAACATTAGAAACTTGTCCTATTTGATGTTTGCAACAAGTTTTCGTAAATTGTTGAGTACATTTTCCTTATTCAAAATAATATTTACAAAAATATAAATGGCTTTTTTTTGAATTCTTAGAAATTGTTGAACACTTAAAAAGCCTGTATCTTTAAATCAATATTTCAATTAGTAACTAATTAAATTATGCTATAGATGTTTCACATAAATACCTAAAGCAAAGCCAAATTTAAATTTCAATTGCAGAAACAATTTTATGTGACTTAAAATGTAGAAATAATTTTTTTTAATTGTACAAGTAAAGGAAACTCTGTTTCCACTTCCTAAGCTATTCCCATTTCAAGATTTGCCACTCCTGCAAGTCCTTTTAGTTTCTCCAAATAATTAAGGCACCTCTCCTCCAATTGAGTATGAAATCCTTGCCCGAAAGCCGTTCTTGCCTTCAAGGACACACCTCCCTATCCATCCCTATCTCAAGCAGCGTTCGCCACTCGCCACCCTTCAAACGCTCTTCAATTACAGCACTTTTATTCTTTTTCTTAGCTCTTCACGCTGCAATTTGCCTTTAATTGCGACCGCCCTCGGTGCAGTCTTAATTTGCATAAATTTTTCCGCGAACACGCCTCCCTCCGCACCGCCCCCGTTCGACTTTCCACTTACACTCGTAATAACCACAACTCAGTTTCAATTAAAAGCTCAGCCATCAATTATGCAAAGCAAAAACGATGGCAGCGTGCCGAAAAATTAAGCGGACAGCAACAAGAATGCTGCATACTTTGCGGCGATCCAAAGAGCGAGAGAGAGGCCGGAAATAATAATAATAATAATTCATGAATAATTCGTAGAATTTCAATCATGCAAGCGGAAAAATTAAACTCGCTCGGCCGCAGAGAACTGCCAAAAATCAAATTTTCATTTTCAATTAGTGAACGCTGAGCGCCAATCAAACAACCGCGCACGTGCTAAATAGGCAAATATCACTCATACGCCGCATTGTCTCGCTAGCTGGCTCCCTCGCTCCCTCGCTCCCAATGTCCTGCCAGGCTGTGCGCTTCCGCTTTTCGGCAATTAATTAGGCGCAAATTTTAATTAAATGCCGTCCGTGTGGATGGAAATGTTCTCCCGATGACTTGGCTGTGTGTCGGTTCATGGCCAAGTAGCTCTGCTCTCCCTTACAGCGCCGGGCTGTGACACAAACTCATTAAATAGTTATTACTCAGCCCATGTCCCCGGCAAGTGTCAACCACGAATGTGTTTTTTAGGTTATTAATATCTCACTCGAATTTTTTGTTTTGTTGACACTATGTCGTTAATAATGGTTTTAGTTGGGCTGGCGATAAGGTGGCGTTCAAATTGTGGGTCAAGGTGGGTTGGGTTTTAAGTGACAAAATTGCGAATTACTAGGAAAATAGACAGCTATTAAGCTGATTAATAATAAAATAATAAATTGTAATCTGCAATTCATTTTTTTAATTAAATAATAAATGTATGAGAGTCGATTTAAAACGATTTAAGTTATAATACAGGGATTAAGTGTAGGGATTTTCCCTTGAAAAGCTATTATAATTGTAGTCAGAAGCTTACAAAATGTAAATGAGTCATTTCCGATCCTATAAACCATATATATTAATGATCAGCATCATCAGCTGAGTCGATCTAGCTATGTTTGACCAAAATTTAATTTTTTCAAAATTTTGAAAAAAATGTAAGGGGTTACATCATTAAAATTTTCAAAATTTGATAAAAATTGTAATTTTCTAAAATTTTAAATTTGGTATACAGATTTATTAACCTAATGAAAACTAACATAGAAAAGGTTTCCGAATTGAATTTAATGCATTTTGGGCTTAGTTATGAGTTTTTTAAACTTTGATTAATAGAGAAAATTCTCATCTAAAAATACTGATAATTATCTTTATATCTATTTAATGTCAATATTTTAATTTCTAATACAATCCTTTAATTTAATTGCAATTGGGCTTACCGAAGTTAGTTTCCTGTCTAGTTCTTAGTTTCGTTTTCATATTATTTTGAAAAGTATTAGGAAACATTTCGCTTTTCAGACACACTTAAAAATTTTGAATGTTTAATTCTCCCCATAAAAACCGCCTTAAATAAATACCTAAAACTGCAATTAAAGTCTGTGGCTTAAGCTGCATATCCATAACAAATTAATTGCTGATACATCTGGTATCGATTTGAGGTTCCGCGACTCCTTCCGCAACTTTAATTACGGCCATCATAAACAGAGCCCATGGCCCAACCCTGCGACGCAATCGACCGCGAAGGTGAGAGAAAGAAATTCCAATAATTGTTTTATGCTATGTCAAGGTGTGGGCAACACCCACCGCCCGGCTCGACATTCCCCAAAGGCACCTACATACATATATCCGCAGCTTTTTCTGCTCCTTTTTTCCTTTTGGCTGGCAATCATTAAGTGGCCCAAAACCAAACCAAACTAAAGCAAACCCAGGCGAGCCGAGCCCTTCCTGCGTTTAGTTTTCGGTGGCATAACAATCAATCCTGGCTCTAGGAGGAGCCTTAAAACGAGGAGGGAGGTGGGACCACGCACAGGTGTCCAGTCAGTCGGCTTTGGGAGGAAATCGTTAAGAGGCAGGCAGGGCTGCCATATCAAATAATCCTTTTTTTGTTCCGGCTCTCGTATATATATATATATATATATGTAGGTATTTAGCAAACTCAAACTTGAACACTTCAAGAGCTCATTAAGTGGGCTAACCTTGATGGAGGACGCACGGCTTGCAAGGGGGCGGCGTGTCCTTAGAAATGTGGCAAGTTTTCCTCTTAATTCACTTAAGACTTTTGGTTTGAGTTTGCCAGGACGCACGGCCCCGCCTCGGCGCACACATTGTAAATGGAATATCCTTCTGCCACGAGGTGGCAATTGAATGTGGGACTCCGTCGACGTTCTGTCTTTCTGTGCGAGTCCTTTAAGTATCTTGTATTAAGAAAGTTTCAACCGCCCCCGCCCCCCGGCCATTGAATTGATTGCAGGACTTGGCGCCCGAAAAGGAGGTCTTGATAAAGCGAGCACCATTCAGTAGTTTTCCATAGGCAAATAGAAAAATATTCATAAAACTGGAATTGCGATTTGTCCTTGCAACTTTTCTGCCTTTCCCCATTCTTTCTATTTCTATTTCTTTTCTCTCTCTTTTTTTTCAATTTCTCCCGTGAAAGCCAAAAGGGATGTAGGATAATAGATTTGCGTCTGTGCGAGTGCCTCGCTTAACCTTTTTTTTCATTGCTCCTCGTACGCCCAAACCCCGGGAAAATTGCTTTAAATGGGTTTCTTGCCTTCGGCTTTAGGCCATGTTTCGCTTAGAGGCTTCAGCAAGTCTATCGGTGACACTAATTGCTAGCTTATTATCCTTATTTGTGGCGGGTCTCGTCTAGAGGCCATTCCACGCAATTCAGCTATTATGATGACTCTGATAAAATGCTGAATTATTTATTGCATTGCGGGGTTTTCCTAATTTTTAAGATATAATTTGTATGCACATTTTAGAAAATAATCTACATTTAATTTAACTAGAATACTAAAGGATTTAACCTCCATTAATGGTATTTAATATAGTTTTTACTTGTGGAGATATTCCTTATTTTCCGACCTATTTCGTAGAGTATTCCATTGCTCATCGCGGCATTGTCTTCACTGTGTGTGCTTGTCTCTTTCTCTGTTTTTGGCCCCATTGTTTGGCCTGTTTATGTATTTATTATTGATTTTGGCTCGGGCCCCATTTGGTCTGGCAGTTTATTTTTGGATTTTATTTTCATGACAATGGGTGGTTTATTAACTTTCAGTTAGCTGACACAATAATTAAGGGGCTTATGAGCTGCAGTTTGGCAAGCCGAATTATGTGAAATATGCCAAAAGTAGATTTATGGGAAAATTAATGAAGACTCCCTCTCGAACTTAAGAGGCTGAAAAATGAATGACAAGCCCGGGTTCAATTGATACATAATTGAGATATATCGCCTGGAAATGCCTTTGCCCAGGTCAGGACATGTTACCTGCATGATCCTTGCTGTCAGCGTCGAGGTATCCTCGTATTTATGATTATTTATTCCCG
Organism: Drosophila bunnanda; assembly: GCA_035046265.1. NCBI lineage: Eukaryota > Metazoa > Arthropoda > Insecta > Diptera > Drosophilidae > Drosophila > Drosophila bunnanda. The sequence goes on from JAWNOB010000075.1 coordinate 17,521,924, forward strand.
TCATAAATTTCAATTTTCAAATGCACCAATTTTGTAGTCCCAGCAACATCGTAAGCATGGGCAAACGACATCAAGGAAAACAACTAGAATTCCTGCCCGACATAACATGTTTGCAGGACCTCTCCTCTCTTGCCTGTGTGTGTGTGTGCGTGTGTTTGCTGGCCAAGTTGCGTGAGTTCTTCATTCAACTTGAGACTTTGTCGACTCGAGTGCTTCTTGGCTAACCTGGACTGAACTCCCGCCATTCGGCGGCGGTGGGTACGTGTGTCTATATATCCTGCTCCTTTTTGTTTCACTTTTTGCTCGCTCGAGACCGAACTTTTCGTGACTGGACAAAATGCTGCTCGGCGTTTTGTAGGAAATGCCAGCCTGTCCTGGCTGTCCTGTCTCTCGTTGGCACACACATAGACACACACACCCTTTCCAACCCCCCCAGAGTTAGTTTCATTTGCCTTTTACATTTCCACACATTTCCTACTTTACTTCTTTTTTTTTTGCCTCTGCACATGGCGAAAACCTCAACTAAGTATGTTTGTAGTTTTTAATTTTTTTACTTCCTTTTCGCATGGGATTATAAAGAATGCGGAATTTAGTTTGGTCGGAAAATGCATCTGCAGCGGGAGAGAAAACCTCTCGTTTCTATTAAAATGGGGATTGAAATTATACTGAAACCATACTTAAAATAATATGTAGTCCTCTAGGACTCATCAAATGAAAGTCCTGCTTAGTTTCAGGATATATTTCTCATAAAAAACTGACTACCAACCTCTTCTCTCTGTGTAGTTGCGTGTCTGTGCATAGACGACCTACTCAAAATAGGGGAATTTGGTTGAGCAAGGGGCTGGCTGCCGGAGGGAGGACAGCGAGACGACGCTTTGCATATTTATTTTATTTGATTTCTGTTCGCTTTTTTGTACGTTACACATTTTTTCCTTTCGGCTTACAGGGGGGGCCTGATATTCCCGCTTATATAACAAACGCGATGTGTGATTAAAAATTCGTAATTTGCCCGTATATTTCGTATTCCTGGGCTAGCTCACCTGCTGCTACCCTTCTCTGTGTGTCATGTTTTTTCGTAGCATACCTGAAGGCGTTCCACTTCCCTGCTCGACTTTTCACCTCCATTCCGCTTCTTTTTTCTTCTGTCGAGCGTGTTTTGTGCCATTTTTGCTGCTGCTGCTGCTGCCGTTGTTGTTGTTGCCGTTCTTCGTGCTTCATTAATATTTAATTAAAAAATCAATAGTTGACATGTAAGTCAACTTGGTTTGTTCCTCTTTCGGGTCTGGTTTGTCGTACCTTTTCCTCGGTTCGGACTTCTCGGGGCGCTTTTCCTTTGGTTTTTCCTAACTTATGCATGTGCATTTGTGCATATCTTATTATAACAGATTTTCTTGTTCTTTTTTGTGCCTCTCGCCGTCTACGTGACGCTTCAGGAAGATATTCTTAAGAAAAACCACACCCTCGATGTGTTGGCACAAGAAAAATTAAAAAAGCCCAGAAAAAAGCAGGAAAAGTATGTGGAATTTAACATTTGTAGATTGTGTTATACTTACAAAAAAGTTTGTGAAAGGAAAGTTGGATTTAAAAACATTTCAAAATGTTGTTTAACAAATTGGGAAACTTAAAATTAAAGAGAAAGGAGTTGATTTCCTGCAATATAATGACAACTAATATTCAATTAACTTGCTTAAAGCGCACATCTATTGGTATATTGATCTAAGCTTGATTCCCTATACTCTATGTATGTATAAACAAGGCCCTCAAATATCCAAAGGCCCCGCGGTAATTGAGCCGCAACATTCTCGAGCTGATTAATACACGAACATGTGCACTTTGCATTATGTATGTGCGAGCCTTGTTCGCGTCACTGTAGCCGAGTCCTGGCCCCAGGAGCTGCGCCATTGTTCGGAGTCAAGTGGGTGATGTCCTTGGATTATCTTTCATCTGCGGGTAATCAATATGCTCTAGAGGAAAATTGAATTTGCTCGCTGGTTATGCAATTACTTGAAAACAAGACATTCGTGATTATGGCGGAAAAGCTTCAAATGCACTCTTTAAGGATTTTTCCTAAGCCTCTTTAAGCTTGTCAAGAAGCCGTTTTATAATTGCACCAATACTTGAATTCGTTCATTAAATATTAATTGAGGTTTGACACAACTTAAGCCGGCTTTTCTGTATCAAAGTTGAAGTGGATACAAGGATGCAATGCAATACAAAGCTTAAAATTAAACAAATAAGAGCTCAAATGATAATAAACCAATACAAATTCATTTCAGATTGGAATTGTTTTCAAAGAGATTTATGTGCACGTCATTTAAATATACGAATTCGCATTTTAATGAAATTATTCATCAGTATTTTGCATGCCAAAGTGCCAAGGGCGAATCTTTCATCTCTCATATTTCCCTCTCCATTCGGCAATCAGCACGTTGCATTTTCTGGCTTATCACCAGCTTAATAAGAATACCAGTTTCCGACGAGCTTCCAAGTTTCCCACTCTCTGAGTTTTGTGAAATAAAATGAAAATGCACATATTTCCATGCGAGCGTCTTGGCGTTGAGTAAACAAGGGAAAGTCACGTAACTCAAGTCTTTGCTCGGAGATCTTGTTCAAGATTTATTGACAGCACCGGAAACGGGAAATGGGCAAGACACATGTTCCCCGCCTCATATGCGTGTGTGTGTGTGTGTTACCTTCCTTTTATTTACGCGCAATTAACCCAGTTACAAGTTCGACATGCCGCAGAGGCAAACGCCTGCCTCACTCGTATATATGCTGCATTTATCATAATTACTTCCCCTGAAATTTACCGCCAAAAAAAGTGAAAGCGAGGAGGAGCAGAAAAAAACAGGGAAAACAGAGTAGAGACTTCCCTGATGATGATGATGATGAACGTTGATGAATGCTCGGGGCCTTAGCGAAATTCAGCGGCTCTGGTTAATGTTTTAATATGCCTCTGGCAACTATTAAGCGCACTTGAAAAGCTGAACCTTAAATGCCGTTCGCATATTAAACATCAATAATTAATGCCCGGCGAAAGGGGTTTTCGCGCTGAAAATAAATTCTTTTGCATAGCATACATTTGAGGGCACTCGCACTCCTTCTCCTTGAACGCCTGTGTGTGTGTGTGCGTGGATGTGTGTGCCTCTGTCTGTGTGTGTTTGTTTGTGTTTGGCATGCAAATATTCAAACATCGAAATGTGCTCAGCAATTATTTTGAAAATGCAAACAACTTGGAACAACAAAAGGCAACAAATGCGACAATTGCAGTCCGAGCATTGGACCAAAAAGGACGTTACAAGAGACCCGTTAGCAGGACTCTACACGGGGAAAAAACTATCAACAAATTATTAAAGGATATTGAAATATTTGATGGGCCTTTTAAAATACTTAAGGATATATGTGATAATTTTTCCGTAACATATATTTCTTTTAGACTTTAGGTAGTCGTAATAATATATTAATTATTACTGGCATTCTCTAGAGATTTTTCCCTCAGTGCAGACAGAGTCAGCTAAAACATGCAACATGCAAACTGACTAGGCTCGAGTGCCATAAAAACTGGAGTGAACAATATACAAAACTTATTTTCAAATCAAACAAACAGCAAAAACCGTAGTGTACGTCGGACCTGTGGCAAGGGGCAGGGCACCAGGGGGCAAAGGGCGGCGGGCAGTGACAACAGCGAAACAGTTACAGTTACAAAAAAGTGCCAGCTGCTGGAAGCAGACAAAAAAATAGGATAGCAGGAGCCTTGCACAGTGGGTTAAGTCTTACCAAATTAAAGTCTGAAGTTTTGAGAAATAAATAAACACAATTGCCTTTATCTGCTTAAAAGTGTAATCAAGTCTTTAAGTCGTTAATCATAGCTTCAATGTATTTTTTAATACGTTTGAAATAATTTAATTTAGATGTAGAATCAGTCAAAAGGTTAATTAATAAATTCATTAATATTTACAATAGTTCTTGTAGCTCTGAGAAATTAATAATTAACAATAAATATTAAAAGTCTTATCTAACTATAGGAAAGTAAATAAATATTTTTCGGGTAAAAACGTGACAGTTTTTATTTGCATAAGTAACTTTTATTATTTGCCTTAAATAAATCTTACTATTCGTAAGATAAATACAGCTTTCATTATTAAATCTTTAATAAATAAATAGAACTATTTATGAAATAAACAAATCTTATTATTTGTACTTACATTTTGTGAGATTCGTTTTATCATCTTTTAAGTTTTCTAAGGCTGTGGCATTCATCTATAAATTAAGCAAGAATAAAAAAATATAAAAAATGTAATTTAATATATATAAAGTAATATATCAAATCGTTTTCGAACCACGGTGCATCTATGCTGCACTCTCAACGGGCTCGACTGGCACAAACCAGAGTCAGACTAACAAATTCCAAAAAATGTCACATTGCGCACATGAAAAATGTCCTTGTGACAAAGCGCCAACGCCAAGCGGCGGCAAGTGCGGTTGTGTTGGGGTGTGCGGTCCCTGTGTGTGCGTGTGTGTGTGTGAGAGTGTGTGTGTGTGTGTGGCAGTGCGAGTGTGCGAGTGTCAGGGTGCGAGTGCTGGTGGCTTTGCTTTAGCAAGGTCATGAGTAAATACGTTTGGAGCATGCTGTTTTTGCCGTTTATTCTTTAACAAAGCCAAGGCAGCAACAAGAACAAAAAGGAAGAATAAAGTAAAATAAAATAAAATAAAATATAGAGAAAAAAGTGGAAAAGAAACAAAGAGAGAGAGAGAGATAGAGAGAGAGGGAACAGAGAAATTTATTGTCATATGTATATATTATATATGGGGAAGCTTCTAGCTGATGCTTCTTATTGATATTTATACAAAATACATTGGCTCGTCCTGCGACTGTGTCAGAGTGTGAGTGGGGTGTGTGCAAGTGTGTGTGTGTGTCGCTCATTTGTAATGGCGTCTGCTTGCCAATTTGTTGTGTGGCTGAAAGAAATGCAAATGTGTATCGGTAAATCAAAAAGGACATTATTGGCTGCTTGTTAGACGTAAGCACAATTGCCAGCCATTACGTAGGTAGATGTCTCTGTGTGGGTTCTAGTGCCTGTGTATTAGTGTTTGCCGTGTCCTGTTTGCTGTTGCCGTGTCTGTGTCTGTGTTTGTGTTTGTGTTGGTGTTTGCCAATGGTCGACCGCTAAGTGCGCTTAAGCGTCAAACCAAATTGGCCGGCGCTTTGTTCTTCGCCAGCGCTTAGTTGAAAGTGCACTTTCCCTTGCTTTTCCTCAAAGCACACACACACACTCCCACAACTCTACTCTAACTCTCCAGAAAGTCATACAGAAAATATAAAAAACACACGCACACACTCGAGTATTTGAGCACTCGAAACTTATTTGCTATTCTCGCACTCGATTAAGCGGGCAGCACTTCGTTTATGGCTTTGATCCCACTTTTATTGGCATAATCGATGGCCAACTTTTTTTAATTGAATTCGACGGCCAGTTAAAAAGTTATGGCCCTTGCCAGCTTACACAATTTATATATTTTTCAGTTCGTTTGAAACTTGTATTGCTTCTGACAATGGAAAACACATGCAGCTTGATTTATTTTTACACACGAAGTGAGGTGTTAAATTAGATTTTAAGATCCATTTGAAATGCAATTTTAGAGCTACTTTTGGTTTATTTAAATTTGGGTTTATACACAAATTTTAAACATTTTTAAAGATGATATTTTATACCCTTGGAAGGCAATATAATGTTTAGTCAGAAGCTTGCAATTTCTGAAGGAATCATTTCCGACCCTATACACCATATATATTATTGATCAGCATCACCAGCCGAGTCGATCTAGCTATGTTTGACAACAATTTAATTTTTTCAAAATTTTGAAAAAAATGTAAGGGGTTACATCATTAAAATTTTCAAAATTTGATAAAAATTTTAATATTCTAAAATTTTAAATTGAGTATGCAGTTTTATTAGCCTAATAAAAATTAACATATTACAGTTTACCGAATTAAAATGAACGATTTTTTAAGTGAGTTATGAGTTCTTGAAACTTTGATTTGTCCCAAAAAATTAGCTTTTAAAAAGATCAATAAATAATTCCTCGTTTCCTCTTTTTTAAGTTTAATTTGAACTCCTTGAGGTATTGAGTATAATCATATGTTCCAGAAGCTTATAAAGCTTAATTTAATTTGTTTATCTTTCTGTAAACAAAATGATGACATATTAAAGTCTACTTAAGTACATTCTAGTTTTCTAATAACTCCTCTAAACTTCATATGTTGTCAACGCAAGGCACCATTTGATACACACACCCAAAAAACTTTGTTAAAAGAACAATATATATTTTTGATGACTGATAAACGTGACCTGCACGTTACACTGTGCTACATATGCTGCACATGTTGGGGTATTCATTTCCTGTCTCTGATTATGTTTTTAAAGCTCTGTGTGCGATTTATTGGCGCTGTAAATATTCTGTGCAGGCAGTGTCATTGATTAGCCATCGCCATCAATTGATCGATAAATGCATATGTGTTTAGCTTCAATTTTGGGTTTCATCCAGGAAGGGGGAAGGCGGGAGCGGGGGTGCTGGAAAAAGGGAAAATTGCAAATACTTTCTGGCCAGTGGCGTTGAATGGCTCTCATGTGCACAGAGCGCGGCGTGCCAGGGCCATGGCTAAGTGAGTGCCAATGTGTGAGCACGGCAATTTTCAACTATTTATGAGAGCAGCCCCGCTGTCCCCCGCGTCATAGTCGGGGGGTTGGAGCCAGGAAACTACCCCCAGGAGAATGGCAATGGAAATGGGTAGGAGGAAGACCTGGCACATGGTGGAGCTTCTGCCTTTGTGTTAACCTGTTTTTGTTTTGCCAACCAAAGTTGGCACATAAATAATGAAGCACGGGGCATAAGTTCCCATTGATTTCGCAGTGTGTGCAGATGAGTGTGTGTGCGGTGTGTGTGTGTGTGGTGTGTGTTTGTGTATTTCCTCTGTGCTGAGGGGTAGAGGGAGGAGCACACCATATGACTCTGGAGATTAAGCCATTGTTTGCACCGAATGTGGCGCTCAGTCTGAGCCGCGGCTTAGCGGGCTGCGTACGCAAACAAAAGTTGTTCCAAGGGATTGCGGGCTGAGCGGGTGTTTTAACCCAATTCCGGATGGGTTGGTCCTGTTGCCAGGGGTTGGGGTTGATCGCAGGCCATTGAGGAACGCTGAATCTCTGCTAGCCATAAGTGGCTTAAGGAACACGGCAGTAATCTCTGAAATCATAAGCTTTTCGAGCCTTCATCTACAATTCTGTATCGTTTTATATATAATCTAATAATCCCTAATCCCCTCCAGCTCCAGCAGTGTAATGCGCCTTGGGGGCAGTGGCATTCCATACGACGGCGACCCCCTGACAATGAGCGCAGCTGGCAACGACTATGCCGAACTCTGTGATCTTGGACCCTCGCGCTGGAGTGCTCGACCCTACGGATACCATTCGAATGCCGCCGGCCTGGGCCTTGGTCCCACATTGGGAGCCACACAGTCGTCCTCGAGCGTGCCCACGGGCGGATCGGGGGGCCTTATCTCGCACCACCGTGCGGTGCCGAGCAGCTTCGAGGCGGAGGACATTGGCCTGGCCTTCGGCATGATCAGTCCGCCGCCGGGCAGCGGACCCTACATGGGATCCTCGGCGGCGGCGGCGGCAGCTGCGGCCGGGGGCTCCCGTGTCGGCAATAGCACGAGCTCGCTGCGCGGAGCTGGCGGAAGGAGCGGATTGTACTACTCGCCACCGGGCACCTCATACACGATCATCGAGCGACCCCACTCGCCGCACTACTACTTCAACTCGGCGGGCGTGCCCACCAAGGGCGGCTCGCTGCCAGGACGCGGCAGCGCCTATCTCAGCTCCTCACCCGCCAGCCACATGGCAGCCGGCACGGCGGGCACCCTGCCCACCTCGACGGCGGCCAGTGGCCGCTCCATGGGCGGCGGCCAGCAGCACTCGAGCAGCAATGGGAACAAGAAGCGACCCATCTCGCCGGAGCAGGTGCTGCGCATGTTCGGTGCCACGCAGTCGTCATCAGTTCCTACGAGTAGCTATCACTTCAGCAACGGCGGCACGCGGGATCGGGATCGCACCGGCAGACGGAGCCCGGCCAGCAGTCCGCCCTCCACCACCCACCAGGTGATAGATACTGAAATCTTGCTATCTTTGAGATACTTATATGCTGTCTAATCCTCTCAGATCTATCGGGATCGGGAGCGGGAAAGGGACCGCAGTGTCCCGAATATCCACGAACTTACGACGCGAACCGTGTCCATGTCACGCGACCAGCAAATCGATCATGGTTTCGGCATTTGCGTCAAAGGAGGCAAAGACTCAGGTAAGTACAGGTCTAAGACAGGTGTCAAGGCGAATGAGTTAAGGAATATATCCATTGGGTGCTGGAAAAGTATATTTTAAATCAAGAAAGCAATGATTAATACACAATACAATAATATGTTAGAATTAACTAGATGTTAGATGATTTTAAAAGATATTATAGCTTGTTATAAGGCATTCATATTATACTCCTGGTTAGGAGTTACCTTTAAAATGACCAAGAAATATTCTTGTGAACAATGAGCTATAACTTTCACTACCGATCTCACCAAGAAGATGGCTCCTTTGGCAGTTATTTGCTATAATCATTTAAGCTGAGTCCTATTAATACCCTATCTAAATATTATACTAAATGTTAAGAATCTAAAAAGGTAATTTAATCTCTGGATTAAACCTCAAACCAAATAAAGACACAGTTTAGGAAGAGTATAACTTTAACTACAGCTTCCCGCTTAAACTGCAACATAAGGGAATAATATGTAGAAGAAATGACATTAGTAACCAAGGTGTAGCTTCACCCTATTTGGCAGCAAAAAACACAAAAAATACCTGAGCATTCCAGGACATCACCTCGTTACACCTTACCCCACCTTACACACCTCTGCCCCATGCAATCTTTCGTGGTGCCCTGCCCCCTTTTGCCGCTTGATCCCATGTCACGCCCAGTCGGTTTTGGCTGATGGCTCTTCTTGGTTTCTCCGGGAGGCTCTTACGTGCAATTTAGTTTTCAATTTCATTTTATTGTCCAGGTGCCTGTTCCCTTGTCCTCCGCCGAGCCCTTCTCCCCGTCTCTCTTCCCAACTGAGCCATGTGGCCATCCGTCCGTAGTCTAACCGTGTGGCCACGTGTATTCCCCGTGTATTGGCGTGTGCATGTTGGTGTGTGACAAACCGCCAGCAGCTTTGACATTTCCAGGTGCATTTTGCACCTGACTACCTTTTTGGCTAACCAGCTCTTCCTGCCCCCACCCCCTGTGTGTGTGTGTGTGTTACCTTTTCTTCATTCCCATTTCCTGCCGTAGAATTTATTTTTAGTTTGCAATATGCGGACGGCTTTAAAATCGATAAAAATCTATTTAAGTTGCCCCCGTATGCAGGCTTCTCTACATCCTTTTCCCGCTCTACCCCCCTCTGCTCCTTGTGCTCTTCAACGCCATTGTGCACACTCAAACACACACACAGACACACACTCACGTGCTATATAAATTAAACATAAAATGGCTGCCGCACTCCATCCTCTGCCTACTGGCTGCGGGCTTAATGAAAAAACATCGAAAAAAAGAGGAGGCCCAAGGATGGGGAAATGGGTTTTACAGGGGGGGAGGAGGGAACTTTTTATTAAAAATTGAATGTATGAGTTGGCTGCTAATTGATTTCCTCCCCCACTTTCACTCTTTCCCAGGCTTAGGCGTCTACATCTCACGCATCGAGGAAAATTCGGTGGCCGAGCGCGCCGGATTGCGACCCGGTGATACAATCCTAGAGGTGAACGGCACCCCCTTCACCTCAATCAATCACGAGGAGGCGCTGAAGGTGAGCATCTCCTTTGCAATTTTCCATTTGCATTTAAATATATATTTGAATCTCTATTTATCTTTATATTCAATACTTTGTAGTAGCTAATGTAACCTATATTTAGAATGAAAATCGATCAGAGCATGCAGCGATTTTGGGGCTCCATTGTGTGTGTGTTTCAAAGATATTTATATTGCAAATTAATATTGATTGACACTTTTAATCGTCCCTTTTTCGGTTGAATGGCTATTAGGCATTTAGCTGGAATAATATCCTTTTTATGGTTTATTTTAGAAAAGGGGATACTTTAATTATTTAATGATTAAATTTTAATCAAAAAAATGAGTAGGGGTTTTCTGTGGAAAATAGTTGGTAAAATATATTACATTGTATATATACTAATTAAAAAATACATTTTTTTAAAGCTTGCAAAAACAGAGTCATTAAAAACAAAGTCATTTAAAATTGTCTTACTTAATGCTGGGCAAAACAAACTCATAAAACAATACCCTTATCGATTCACATATAAATGCTTATAAATTCGCATAAATAAATTCAAAACTTACAAGCCTGGAAAATCCTCTGGGAAGCCCTTATCGAATGTCCACATCTGAGACCTTTTCCCTTGGTTTTTCCACCATCTTGGTCTAGCTGCCTTTCCCCCAACCCCGACAGCCATGTCAAATTTCTTTTTCTTCCATCAAAAAATATCTAATTTTATTGTACACTTTATTGATTTTTAATGTGATTTTCTAGACGGGCTGTCTTGGGTGTATCGGCAGCTTCAGTTTGTCAATCGCTGGTCCTTAATAGTTGCCCATAATGGGGGTTCTATCCATCAAGCATATGTATGTGCGCACAGGCCGATATGTTTATGTATATACTTACAGCAAAAATATATGTAGATATGGCCGTGGGAAGCCATTCAGTAGGCCACATCGCCTTTTATGGCCGACACTTGACAGAGTAACCGAAAGAAAAGGATTTCCCCCCACAGAGGCAGCTGCCTCCAACAACGAAAGTCAATTTATTGTGGAATATTTTATGTGACACGTTATGATAGTCAATATAATTCCTGGCCATGCATATTACTTGGCAGGAGACGAGGCTTAGGGATGGTCGGAGCCTGGCACATGGTGTGCCATTTCTCACGCTTTCTGCCAATTTAAACTTTAACCATTTTGGACAGAACTTGTTTGGGAACACACAAGCACACAGCTACAGCGCATATGAGCTGAAATGCAAATATATATATAGATATATAGATATATATCCCCCGTATCGATTGCCGCCTGCTCCGAGCGATTTTCCGTAGTTGTTTCCTATACGAGTATATAAATCTTTATGCACTTGGTACAGTTATGTATGGATATTACTAAACCAAATACGAAACATACATGAAAATGAATTCAATAATACACTAATACAAATATACACTGAGAAAAAATTGGCAATAGACTAGTCGCATTTTGTATCCGCATTGTTTTGTGTACAGTATCCTTAGTTATTGCTATTTCTTTTCAATTATTTCGATTTATTTTTAAGTCTTGAGCTTAAGTTGACCCGACACCTGGAGGACCTTAAGGACGAGACCGAAATGCAAAAAGGACATTCAAGCTGAAAGGCTGAAAGAATATAAACCGCAATGGCTTACTCCACACAGCACTCTAATCGAGAGGAATATGTGCATTTTGGGCCAAAACCCGACCACAAACCGAAAAATTAAGGCTCCGGGTGGGGGGAGGACACGACACCTGGGGGGATTCGCAGACCAATTTGCACGCAGCACCCGCACCTCAGTCCCGCCCCCTCCCCCGAGTCCTTGGCTCCACACAAAATTTGCGCACAATTCTCACATTAGTTTTTTGGTCAGAAACAATTAAAATAATGACAGCAAAATGTGGCCGACACAGACACGGATACACGGACACACACTGACGGCAAACCGCACAAAAAGGACAACGACGGGCGGCAGACAGGACACGCCCACAATTAAAGTTAATTAATAATTTTTGGGGAACAATTTCGTAACCACTTTTCGTACACTGTTCGTTTTTTTTTGTTTGTCCGGCAATTACTACCAAATATCATTTCACTTGGTTGAACTTTCTTTTTCCGTTCTTTATCCTGGTACTTTTGGCTCCTTTTTCCCCCTCTTTCTCTCTCTCTATTTCTCTCTATGTTCTTCTTGTTGGTTCGTTCCGTTTTGCTCGCATCTGTCCTCTCTTTGTGTCTCTTCTATTGCCACATTTTTTCTTAACGCAGAGATGTGTGCAGATATTGAAATCGTCACGTCAAATCAGTATGACGGTCCGCGCCCCGCCCACGCTCAACTCGGCCGCCCCCCTCCACGGCTTCGGTCCGCCCTCCCGCGACCCCATGTACGCCTCCATGGCACCCCCGCTCCATCCCCAAAATCAGGCGGCAGCGGCAGCGGCGGCGGCGGCGGCGGCAGCCTCCGGAGCTGGTCTGCCCTTCCGCCAGACCTGCTCCTGGATGGATCGCCATGGCAGACCCGCCTCCCCGCCCATGGAGTACGGGGGCAGGCGCAGCGAGCGAAGGGATCGGTGAGTATCAACGACAGATACATTTGTATCTCAAGCTCGAAACTAACTTTCTACCTTGCCGCAGGATACGGCGAGTGGAGCTGCTGATCGAGCCGGGCCAGTCCCTGGGCCTGATGATACGCGGCGGCGTGGAGTACGGCCTGGGTATCTTCGTCACGGGCGTGGACAAGGACAGCGTGGCTGACCGGGCTGGACTGATGATTGGGGACGAGATCCTGGAGGTGAATGGGCAGTCCTTCCTCGATGTCACGCACGACGAGGCAGTGGGTCAGCTGAAGTACCACAAGCGCATGTCGCTGGTGATCCGTGATGTGGGCAAGGTGCCGCACTCGTGTACCTCCATCGAGATGGAGCCCTGGGATGCCTACAGTCCAACGGGTACCAGGTGGGTTGAGCTTTCAAAAAGGAATCCTTGGGATATTACTTAATCCTACGTAATCCCCCACAGAGCACGCCGAAAAGGTCAGATTGCCACCATGGTGGAGGAGAAGGCGCGCTCTCTGCTGCCCCGTCATCACTTTGCAAGCCTTTCCTACTATATCGCCGAATATAGTGCGAAAGCAATGACCATAGATGCCTTTGTTGCCGTCTTATTAGAGATGTTAGATACGTACGAGAAGGTGAGTGCAGATTTTGGTATATAAGAAAATTATTTGTTACAATTTTCCTCATTTTCCAGCACACGCTAGTGACGGAGATACGGGAACTGGTGTTCCCCGAGGATCGCACGCGATACGACGAGCTGGTCTATCGCAGGGAGCGCGATCCTTACAGCGTGGACAGGCACAGGGTAAGCAGAGCAAGGACTAAAGCCCAGTATCAGTATCCATATCCATGTAAATCCGCATTATCTCTTGCAGCGTAAGGGAGACCCCGCACGTGATTTGCCGGTAAGCTTTTTAGAAGATTTATTCTACGACACAGACACTATATACACTTAGTTAAGAGAGAGACACTTCTCTAGCCCCACACTGAGCATGTTCAGCCAAGTACCTACTATATGTTATCTGCGGTCTATCTACTGTCTCAACTATCCTATAATGTCTATAAAGAACTACTTACTCGCCTATAAAGTGTTTATTGTTTAGTATATCTTTCTCTTCTCGCTGTTGTCGTTGTTAATCGTTGTTGTCACTGTATGTTTGTAACTTTTACTTTAACTTATCTGTTTCAACTGTAGTCAAAATACAAATAACACTCGACATAAAAAGAAACTAAGAAAAGAAAATCAAAACAAAACTTGTAGTTTAATTAATGAACGAGTCAACGCACTTGATGTTTTTCTTTAGCCACCCAACTTGAAACCAGTTAGAGCTTCTTTCATTTCCCAATAAACTTGCATGCTATTTTCCTATTTCCTCTGCTGAGAAAGCTTTCGGAAACTCGCTTACTTTCGATTCGGACCTTGGTAACTCAAATTGCAAACAACTCGAAACAGAAACAACTAAACAAAAATCGAATGTCAATTTTTACAAAATCAACAACAAACACACATACACCTACAGCTTTAGTTACATTGTAGTTTAACACCAAGTTTATCAATAAGAACAAGGTAAATAAAGGTCTCTGTGGACATTGTAAATTAAGCCGAAAACGAAACAAATTCGAAACCGACAATGAAACTCTGGGAAGTTGGTACAGTTGACCCCAAAAGACTTACCCACTGTCTTTGTAAATAAACCATATGCAGGATATTCTAATCAAATCAAAGTTATCTTAGATCAGCTTAGTTATCTTTAGCTCTAGTCTTAGATATAAGCAAAATTACTGTACTATATTGAATCGAACCTATGTAATCATACACCGAAAAGTGCACCTAAAAAGGATAATCAAGAAACTAAGTACAGTCACCCAGAACTAGCACCGATATATGCATATCTAATCTATATCCATCGAAAGTACGAATGCACAATGAACCCCATACACTCTAAATCTGTTTTGCTCTCCAGCCACTATCTCTGTCTCGCTCTCGCCTCTATTTCTGTCTCTTTCTCTCTCGCTGTCTCTGTGCTGAGTAGTGATCTACGAAAGCCTAGATCAGAATCCCATCTCACTGTCACTCTCACCCACTGTCACTGTCTCTCACTCGCTCTCTGAATCGTTAGCAAAACCAAATCGATCGTTTCGTTTTCGTATCGTTCCATTGCGTTCCATTCCGTTCCGTTCCGTTCCCCAACAGGTGACATCCGACGATTTGGAAATATTAGCAGCCACCGGAAGAAGTCCCTCGTCGGACTCGGGCCTGGGCATGACCGTAACGGATATCCACAAGCGGTACTTAGCCTAGAAGAACCTACCAAGAACCCATATCCCCATCCACATCCGTATCTATAACAGTTACCATATCCATAACCATATCCATATCCATATCCATATCCATATCCATATCCTTATCCGTTACCATATCCATATCCCTGGTCCATTATCCTTTTCCCGTAAACTGCATTCAGAACCAAAATCGAATATAGACTAATGTTTGTAGAAGACTATTTCTGAATATGTACAAAATGGAATACTTTTTAGTTTGTCCTTCCAATCGGGATTATAAATCTTAACTTATGTTGCTATTTATACAATTTTAACATCTTCAGACAAGAAAGGAAACTAACTAAGAGAAGCCGAAGTTTATATCCTTTTGCAGTTTGTAATTTAATTATAGGATTATATTTTGATTTATTTTTTTGAATCGATATTTTTATATGACAATTTTTTCGATAAATCAAAGTTTCAAAATCTCATAACTAATCCAAAAATTAATTAATTTTTAATCGGAAAAGCTTTCTATGTTAGTTTTTATTAGGTTAAAAAATCTGCATACTTAATATGAATTTTGAAAAAATTAAATTTTGGTCAAACATAGCTAGATCGACTCGGCTGTTGATGCTGATCAATAATATATATGATTTATAGGTTCGGAAATGACTCCTTCACAGCATTACAGGCTTCTGGCTGAAATTATAGTACCCCTTGCAAGGGTATACATATAAAGAACAAATTCCTAAATTTTCTAACTAAAAAGTACACATTTCAGAAATATTTTTCTTAAAGTTAAGAGCTAGGTTTCCAAGTCCGATTTTGGTTCTGAATAAAGTCCAAATTACCCCTCTATAACATATGTGTGTGTGTGTGTTCGATAGACCCGCACTCCAGTTGCCCCATCGGCCCATGTCGGCGGGACCCATACTGCATCGAGCACACCCAGCATCGGCATCGGCATCGGCATCGGCATCCGCATCCGCATCCGCATCCCATTATCAGGCAGGCAGCAACCAGTCCTCATCGTCATTATCGCCACCCCAACAGCAGCAGCCACCGCATCCGCGACAGCATCATGCCTCATTGCGTCATCTGGGCGGCGCAGGATCGGGACTGGGATCGGGATCCGTATCTGTAGCTGGGCGCCATCATCACCGTCATCTGTCGGGACCAAGTCAATTGAGGTTCAAGCAGGCCAAAGACAATGTGCAACAGGTCAGGACCGCAGCGAGTCGGGCAAAGAGTGTAGCAAAGCTGGAAAACTTACTCTACCTACTCTGACACTTTTCCTAAAGCTGTCCTATACAGATATTTTCACTACTTTGAGGACTTTTCCTATACGAACTTAAAGAATCCTTTGGAAATAATGTAGAGAGTGTACTCAGCAAAATTTCGCAAACTTTCCTTAGGGTTTCCGTGGGTTTGATTAACTTTTAATTTATTTTTTAGATTAATTTTATAAAGCTCAAAATTCCATTTCAATTTACGAAATAAATTGGGATTCTATAAATTCAGAGAAGTCCATATATACATTATTTTAAAAAGGTATAATTTCATAATTATATGTGTAACTAGATTACTAATATATGGACTTCTCTTAATCTTGTAAAAAATATAAGAAAGATAGAAAAAAATTGACATTCGGATGTATTGCCTCCATGATTTGAGATTCTCGGTTCTCTGTCAGTCTGTGGTATCTGTTTTATTTCATTTTGTATCTTTAGTGTCTTAGCCTCTCTCTTTATCTAACTATCTATGTATCTGTATCTCGAACTACTTTTTGTATTTTTGTCTTTCGTTTTGTGTGTGTGCCGTCTATTGTCGTGTGTTTATATGTTTGCATTTATTTTTTTTGTCCAACCTGCTCCATGTGGTTTCAGTTAACGTTTTCTTGTCTCGTCTCGTCTCCGTTTCCGGTTATGTTGTACTTCCTTTTTTTATAAATGTTGTCCAATTGGCATTGAGTGTTGTAATACCGTTAAGTCGAATTAAGAGCAGCGCCAAAAACTGAATTGGTTGCCAGCCGTGGAGCATTCGAGACGCTGTACAATATATATATTTTGTAAATTCTTTCATCCCGGCTTAGGAATACGGCTGTGATGAGCACAGAACTCGCCGGGGCAGCGAAACCCTTTTACCGGAATACGTACAAGATGCGGTGAGTAAGTGATCACGAACTGATCGTGAAAGATACATAGTTGAGGGGAAGAATAGCTGGCTAAAAAGGTTCTATCATATCGTTTGAGTACTTGGTAAATTAATGATTTATAGGGGAAAAGTATAGATATCCTAAAAATAAAAACCATTTCAGTATCATCATTAAGCATATTTACTACATTACATTACCGTTGTAGCCTTCTTAAATTTATTACTACACAAAGAACCATAATCATTTGCTCAATCCATGATCAGCACTATCTTTATATAATATATATTCCTTATTAACCAATATTATGCATAACCATATCCATTGAAAAACTCCACTCAGTTTTGTCTATTGTTTATTCTTTGTATCTGTAACTGTATCTGTTCTATATATTAGTACGACAACTAAGCTAACACTAGACTTAAGCACTATCTTATGTGGGTCTAAGGTATCAAGTATGGGATATATATTTATATAGTCGCCTCACATCTTGTCGTGCAGCGAACCCTCGGTCACCATGGGCAGGTGGTAGTCACGGGGCGGCGTAAAGGGGCGCACAAAGTGGCGCCACTGCCGATGGTGCAGGGGCGGAGGCGGCTGGGTGGGCGTGGCCGAGGAGGAGGACACGGTCGCCACAGTGGCTGCCACCGCATGTTGGTGCTGCTGGTGGCAACTGTTGGGCTCGAATTTCGGGCGTGGTATGCGCAATTGTTTGATCTCCGTCAAATAGGTCTCCATGCTGCCGTTCCTCGGTCGCCTGTTGATGTTTGATTTGTTTAAATGATTTGTTGTTCTTTGGCCAAGTTGCAATCAGTGTGGAGTGGACATTGTGCGCGAGTTTGCCATTGCACTCGGTTGAAAAAGTCAGGCAAAGTAAATAGAAAGGGTAAACAGGGAGGGGATGTTTGAGAAGTGGGTGTATTTCACGCCAATCGAGGGTATTGCGTTTAAGTTTAATGCTTAAAAAGGGGAAATCTAAATACAAATTTCAATAAATAACCTAGAGGAAATTTAGTTATAATTTAATCAATTATAATTAAAAAGAAAACTCTCTTTTCTCTCAAGAAATCCATTTTAATGTCTAACCAAACTTCGCTTGAGTTTTGATTTGATTTACTGCAAAAAACTTGAGCAGTTTATTCTTTGTTTTTGATGAGCAAAAACTTCTCTGGACTCTGCCCCACAACTTGTTGAGTAAGTGCAGCAAAAGTGAAAGTAAATTCACCGCCAAAACCCCCAAAGTCGGGTGGTGTGTGCGCTTGGCTAGAAGACAAGAAAATTGCAATAATTTCCGCAAAAGGCGTTCAGCCGCATCACATGCAGGCGGCAGCAGTCAAGTTCAGGGCAGGATTTTCATTTAGTTCGCACGAAATTGATTTGGACTTTGGGCCAACTGTGGGAATGGGGGAAATGATTCGAGAAGCTAAACGGCTTGCGATCCGCTTGCTTAGCCCTGTTTACACAGCTGACACCATTTGGGCCGGCTTGACTTGACTTGACCGATGTACCATGGACAGCACAGCAGAAAATAAATTGGAGTTGTCTTCGGAAATCAAATTAAATTAAAGTCTTGGAAATTCTCTTGGAAAACTACTCTTGAAATGATGGAAAAACAAGTTTTCTAAATGTTTAAATGCCTGAATTAAAGTCACATGATCTTCTTCAATCCTACTGGACTCTAAAACTTATTATTTACCATTGCTAATCCTCCTTCCAACGTAACACTTTAAGAACTACAAATGACACTTAAAACCTGCAATTATTTTGGACTGTGCATGTACCATGAACGATGGACGGACCCAGACCGCGCCGGCAGCTGAGTAACCAGTTTGATTTCAACCAAAACTGACAAACAACTTTTTGCTGGATGTCGCTTGTCTGGCTCACGGGGACACTCACTTTTCTCTCTTGGAATTACAGAGACACGAAAGGGGCTGGGGGGGGGGGGGTATAGAAATCGAGAGAGCAATAGAGCCGAGACCAAAACTCAAAGTGGGTCATTAGAGAAATGTACTAAATAAGGTACAAAACTTTGTCAAGAGCAAGACTTAAATGGAAAGTAAATTGTAGATGGCCGAGGAGCGAGAACGAGTTGTTTGTAATGTAAATAAACCGGCGAGAGACCCCGAAATCCGGTCCACAAATTCAATGGGTGTAAAGTGTATATAATCATGAGATTGAGCCCAGTTGGAAGATTGAAGAAGACATGTCTGTCAATAGAAAACACTTCGCCGCCGTCGTCCATCATCATAATGAGAACCTTAATTGAGGCGAGGGGAGGGCAGTGCACCGTCGAGGTGCTAATTCTTGAATGCTGATTAACCGTTACGACGAACTCTTTTCCAACCAACCATTAGGCCGTGTTAGCAATCCGGACAGCTTGTCATTTTTGACATTATTAATTAAGCCCGACTGGGCTCCACTCCGACGGGGGTTCTCTAGGTTTAGTTAATTACATTACCTATTTTGGCAAGACCCCCGCAGGGTGCTATAGGGTCTTATAAGTAGCAACAAAAATCTAGCATTATATCAAGAAGATATATGTGATCTAAAGCCACCAACGTTTACCAGCAAAGTTCTTCAATGTGCCACTATTCAATCAATCAATTTTATAGATACCCCTCGCTAAGTTTACTTAGAGTTTTAAAAGATATAATTGACAAGTGCCTGAAGCTTGAGACATGATTTAAAAATTGCACACCTTGGGCTATTTTTGAAGCCATCATTTCAGTTGACAAATTTCAATTCGATTTGAATTGCAAAACACTAATACCATATGTGTGGCCTTGAGAAGGCATTAATAAAAGCCAGCTTTTGGGATTAAAATACGCTTTGTGTGTAACCCTATCGATGCGGTGAACCAATCGTGAACTCTGTCCCCTTCGATCCCCTCCCACTCGCATGGGTGTCTAATGACAAAGAGGTGCCCCCGATTCCCCCGTTGACAGCCTCCCCAGACTCCGGCTACGCAACGAGGTCAATGGCATGTGCTTTGAATGATGATTGTCAGCTTTTCGATTCGAGTTACAAAAATTCAGCTACGACTACGGCTAAAGCTGCGGCTAACAGATAAAAAATAATAATAATAAAAAAACATCATCAACGGCAGCAGAGCGTCGACATCAAAACTTGACTGCAAAAGTTTGCAAAGTCATAAATTTGATTGATTTTGAAATGGTTGCCCTGAGCAGCTTACCACCGAGCAGACAACATAAATGATTGAACAATTTGAGGGAAAAATCGTTGGAAAATGATGTGTGCCTTACGCACAAAATACAGTTAAATGGGCTGGCACAGCAGACAATTGACTGAAAGTTTTCATTATCGTTTGGAAAATTCTCCTTCTTTCTCTTTTTCTCTTTCTGTCTGGTGTGAAAGTTGTTGTGTCTCCCGGTTTTCCGGGAGCTGAACTTGCTCCTTTTGGTTCTGCTGAAATTTCTCTGGCCGAACCCTACTCATATTTGGTTTTGTTTAAACTTCTTCAAAGTTTAACAAAAGGCAAGCACTTAATTCACACTATTGTTGTGGCTGAGAGGCCATGAATAATTTTGTCCACAATTCTGTGTGTAGTAGAGAAGAACAGAAACCCCATTCTGGGGGCTAGCTCATTGACCCATTAAGCAGATCTGACCGAGAATGATTTATCAAATCTCGCGATCGCCGTGGCTGAGAAGTGGGTCAGAAGAGTTGGCCCTAAGGAGAGAGATTGGTAAATGGGAACCAATTTGTATGAATTATCGGTGCTAGCCATGCGTTACTGGAGCAATCTCCATTAGGGAGAATTCTTATTTATGCCATTTCCAATACCAATTACTTTTCGGCCAGCCCTGGGGCACAGAGGAAGAGACATTCGTAAAGGCCTGTCCGAAAGCCATTAAAAGCACTTCGCTCGTTCTCTGGTTTTATGCCCATTTCTTCCGAACCTTTTGCGTTTGGCTTTCCCCGTCGCCGGCAGCTGATGTTTTTTACTCTTTTGTGGGTCGAAATGTTTAGCAACTACGGGCATTTCGCAGTCTTGCCACTTAGAATCCGTCAGCAGCTTAACTGCCAAAGGGGAGAGATGGCTACAAATCAACTGAAGCCGCTGCCCAACTCCAGTTTGGTAATTAAAAACATATGTATAAAGAGAAACAAATAACAAACACTGGAAACAAAGGAAATTAGCTCGGCCAAAAAAGGTGAGAAATAGAAGTTAATTGAATGCAAAAAGCGAGGCAATAAAGTTGTCTGCCGCAATTTGTGATTTTTCTGTTGCCAAACATCGAGCGACCTCTCCAAAAAAACCAGAGCACGATGATATAACCAGCAGACAAGAGAAGAGTGCCAGTACCAAAAACTTCTGCTGGCTTTATTATTATTTTGAATTTATGCAACGATTTGGTGGCAAACAGAGCGCGAAATGTAACGAAACGCGAGATTTGTCAACTCCAACACTGGCAGCAGCAGCAACTTGTTTCTCGGCCAATTTGGGCCCTGTTAATACGCACTTTTGCCTGATGCTTGTTGGCCTCCCAGTACTCTTCCGACTTCAGCTGACTGCTGTTTATGTATCTGAACCTCACGGTTGAAGCGACGACGCGCGACTGAAACTGCAGACTTGGCCGAAGGCAGCTGGGCTCTGCTCGAGTCCAATCCACAATTGTAGTTGCTCATGTTGCCGCTTTGGTTGCCGCTGCTTTTGGCCAAAAGCCAACCAGCCGCAAAAGCAGCGGCAATGGAGCTACTCTTTGTTGGCCAGAGTTGTGGGCAGAAGGCGAGGAGTTTGCCAGCGAGGAAACAAAAGCCAGAAACCTTCGATTACCAACAACATCGAACTTCAATGAGTGGGGATTTTGGGTCAATCCCTCAAGAGGGACGATCCAGAACTATGAAGCATAGTTCAGAAAACTATCTTAGATCAGCGTGACTTTATGCAGCAAACAAAAGGCATTATCAGGAAGTGAAAAATTCAGTTATTTATTTATTTGCTCGATACAAAAATCCAGCATGTTTTAAGCAACAAAGAAAGCCAAATTCTGGGAACCGAAGCTTCCATACCCTTCCAGAGCAAATCCATTATATCTCCGTCAAAAATGCATTAATTCCCAATCGGAAAACTTTTCTATGTTGGTTTTCATTAGGTTAATAAATCTGAACACTCAATTAAAAATTTTAGAAAATTAAAATTTTTATCAAATTTTGAAAATTTGAATGATGTAACCCCTTATCTTTTTTTCAAAATTTTGAAAAAATTACATTTTTGTCAAACATAGCTAGATCGACTCAGCTTTCAATGCTGATCAATAATATATACGGTTTATAGTGTCGTAAATGATTCCTTCACAAGTTGTGAGCTTCTGACTAATATTATTTTACCCTCCAAGTATAAAATATTAAAGAAAATTTAAAATTTGCGTAAATGTTTTCTCTAATTTGAATACCAATTAATTAAGACTTCATAGGTGAATCGTAATATGTATATGACTTTTGCAATCCCTTGATTTTTGTCACTGTACAATCTCAAGAAGAACCAAAATCTTTGGCTTCCTTAAATCGAAATTTATCGATATTTTTACAGATAATTTATTGGCACAAATCGTAGTTTAAAATACTCATAACTAAGTCAAAAAGTCATTAATTTTAATTCGGTAAGCGTTCTTATGTTAGTTTTTATTAGGTTAATAAATCTGCACACTCAATTTAAAATTTTAGAAAATTAAAATTTTTATCAAATTTTGAAAATTTTAATGATGTAACCCCTTATCATTTTTTCAAAATTTTTTAAAAATTAAATTTTGGTCAAACATAGCTAAATCGACTCGGCTTTCAATGCTGATCAAGAATATATATGGTTTATAGGGTCGGAAATGATTCCTTTACAAGTATATTACCCTCCAATGGTATACAAATGTGGTGAAAAGTGTCTTTATAATACAAAATACTTTCTATTTAACTTAGGCTGTAAAATGAATTCATAATGTTTATTGATATGGAAGGTATAAGATTTCGCACTATATTGTAAATTAAAATATTTTGAGGTATATATAAAAATGTATTTAACTAAGGCTTAGTTGAAGACCTACATATCTCTAGAGTTAAGTCATAGATATAATACAATTTCTTTACATTTGGCAAGCAATTTCTCTTAGGACTTTATGGTGACTTTGTTTTCAGTTTGATGACGTATTTCTCATATATTTTATATTGTTTAAATCGGGTTTAAGTTATCCAGGAAATATAAAATATTATCAACAAGTTCATAAACTCTTAGATTAGGCAAATATTAATGTAATATTTATTTCAGTCAGCTAGAGAGCATTTGGTAGTTGACTTTGCTTAGAAACACACACATCATCTTGGACCTTTTCTTGTTTGTTACTTTGGGTTTTGCTTTCTTTGACGTTTTTCCCCAGTTACTTTTTATGGCCTAGTAATGTAAAAAATTACCCACAGCAGCGACAGAAACAATGGGGAGCGCTTTGATAAACAAAGATTGTCAATATTTATGACTAAAAATTATACTGCAATTATATCGCAGAGATTTACGGGGTGCAAATGCATATAACCATACACACACATGTTGTAAGCCAGTAAGTGCTGGATTTACGCAATGGTCAAACTGGAGTGACAAATAAATAAAATGTATCTGTGAGATACTGCGGTGGTAACTGCAGCTGACAACGACGACGACTGCAGCTGTGCGGCGCTGGTTTTTTTTTTCTCCGCTTGGTTTTTTCTTGCATTCAGTTTTTTACTTCTCTTCCACTTTGGTTTTTTGTTTTGCTCGGGCATGACGTAAACAGAAAATTTGTTGTTTTTCCGCCGACTGAATAAGGCGGGAGTTGATGGCCAGAAAGGCGTTTGTATTTGGCATTGAAAGGAGAGATGATGCTCATTAGTATAGTGTTGTTGTAATTGTTATTCCTGAGCTGCAATAATTAATTTTCCCCCCTCGGTTTTCCCTCTCTCTTTCCGTCTCTCTCTCTCTCTCTCTCTCGTTCTCTCTCTGTCGTCACACGCGGCGTATGCGCAACGGATCGGAATCGCATTAATTGGAAACAGGAACAGGTAAGCTCGATGTTCGCCGCATTTGCCGTTTGTTACACTTTAAGCACTTTTTCGAAACTATCTTTTCGACACAAACACACACACATACACACACACACATACACCCACGAATAAAACACATAAACACACACACCCCAAATATACACACAACAAAGGAAAAGACCAATAAGGAAGCAATCGTAACCAGGGAAAAACCCACAAAACAGCCAGAGTCTTGTCTTGTAAATATTATTTAGCCCGCTACTCGTTTTAAGCCTCTTTGCTCTAACTTATTTCGCCCGCCGGCGATTCGTGTGCATAATTTTAGCGGGCGGGGAAAGGCGGGGCACGGGGGCGTGTTACGTGCGCCGGCTGAGCGGAGCTTTTGGAGAAGAAGATTACCGAACAAAGTTTTGACATAACCAAGACTAATTAGCCAGCGAGTTAAAGTAGTTGCAGGCACAAATAGTAGCTTCAAGTCCGGGATTAGTTAGTGCAGCGTAAATGCACATTCAATTGAATCCGAAAAGTATGCTATGAAAATGTAACAGTTAGCCAGCGGCAACATGCTGATGTTGCTAGCAACACTTCAGCAACATTCCAAGCTGCACTTGTTGCCAAGCTGAGTAGTTGAGGAAAATATAGAAAACTCGTTAGTTATGGCTTAAAAAGTTATTTAAAACTAGCAGGCCCCTGGGTTTATAAATGCCAATTATATAAAAATTATTTCCACCAAATATTTAACTTATTAGCCTCTAAAATATGTGGAACAAAATAGTAAATCCTTGCAAATATAATACTATTTAATAAAAGAAAGATGTATTAGCTTAAAGATCTTATGTTAACCTGATTTAATGTCAAGTATATCGTATATTGAGTATATTCTAGTGGCTAATGTTTTAAAACATTCTAGCCCTTGACACCTTAATCTATAACCATAAAATCTTTTGATTTACTACCTTAGAAGTCGAAAACAACATAAAATAGATACATCAAAGTACCCATATTGGTCAAGACCTTAGAGATATAGTTTGGACTCTCATTAGCCAATAGTTCTTACTAGCAAATCTAAGTAAAAGTAATACTCTTGAAAACCTATAATCGAGTAATCGTAGCTTGACTAGTTATATAAACAAACCAACTTAGGAACCCCACAAAGACCCCTCGTATTTATTTCTTTCCTTCCACTATCTTCTCTTAACCCAAATATAAACACACATTCTGATTTAACCCCTGATTTTCACTCGAGTCTCTCATTTCACCTGGCATATCACCACCCACCACCCACCAGAGCACCCCTTTAGTTGTTCCATTCAGAACCATATATAGAGTCCCGATTTTGATTTGGATCTGCCCCGCTCCGCGCCTCGTACTCCCCGAAATTGTTCTCGTTTGTTCATTTGTGTGCATTTCAGGGCGGCTACTTAGATGGACTGCGTTCACATTTGGGTGGTTTAACACAACGTGTCAAATCATGGTATTGGGGACGACCTCTAGTAAGTGCCAATGTATTTTTCGTTAAACGTTAAGCGTTAAGCGATTAAACGAAAACCAACAAACCAAATACCTAACTAATAATGTAAAACGACACCAGCAACCACAGCATAGAAATTGTGTTCGCAACTTGAGTGGAATTATAATTGTCTGCGAAGCGTTCTCACAGTCTGCATTTTGTTTTTCTTTTGGAACAGACCTTTCGATCTGCATCTCGTTGCATTTAACTTGGCCTGAACTTAGTATTGTTGCTATCACTTTCTCACTCGCTCTATCTCTCTCTGTTTTATCTCTCTATCTCTCTGTAACTCTGTCTCTGTCTCTGTCTCTGTATGAACTAACTAACTTAACTTAACTTAAATTAAATTAAATTAAATTAACTTAAACTAAACTTAACTGTTTTGAATGTGCATTGCAACGACTGCAAGCCGCCAATCATGTCTTTAATTAAATTAAAAACTAAATCAACTTTGAAAATTCGTTCGGTTGCATTTCCAGCATTTTGTGTTGTATTCGTAGGATTGTGTTTTAGTTTTTGTGCTCTCATTCCAAATCGAACTTTGCTTGCCCCACAAGTTGAATCACATTCGTATCGTTGTGTTTCCATTTTTGATTTATTTTTATTCGTGGCGCACTCAAAAACGTTTCATATAAAATTCCTTAGTCACTTTTCTGTAAAGTAATTGTCGATGTAAGTATCTTAAAACCAAAGCTAAACCAGACACGAGACTGAACAAGTCGACATTTGCATTTAAAAGCGAAAGGTCAAGCCTTCAAACGAACCGAAATAAATTACAAAAAAAAGCAAACAAAAAATGAAGAAAAGCTTGAAAAATACATTTGCACATTTACGCATGAGTCACCCCGATTTCTAAACACACGCCAAATATATCTATATCCGTACAATATCGAGAAAATTGGTCTTGGTTCACCGCCAGCCATTATCCACCGATCCACCCAACCACCAAGCCACCGTTCACCGTTCACCGTTCACCGATTCACCACTCACACATCGATTTGTAGAGTTTTTATCCATTTTTCTCTTTATTTGCCCTGTAATTAGTGTATATCCCGATTTATGTTGGCCTTACTTTAGCTGCTGCTGTCCCACACACACACACACGCACTCCCACACACACACATCCTAGTTGTAGTTAGCAGCTATTAGTCCTGTAAATCCTGTAAAATAAGTTCAAGCTCCCGAAGTTTTAGTTAGCGCTTCGCTCGGAAGTATACTCTTAGTCCGATCTAGTCTAGCTACCCAACTCTAAGTGTCTTAGTTGCCAAATCTTGCCATTAGCTTTTATAACTAGAACGTATCTTGCTGTATAGTCGCCTTAAAAGCCTTTCAAAATGCACAAACTCAAAGCGAAAAACACTCCCTCTTGGAAAACGAAAGGGGAAACCCACACAGACCAGTCCACAGATACTAC
Organism: Drosophila bunnanda; assembly: GCA_035046265.1. Classification (NCBI taxonomy): domain Eukaryota; kingdom Metazoa; phylum Arthropoda; class Insecta; order Diptera; family Drosophilidae; genus Drosophila; species Drosophila bunnanda. The sequence goes on from JAWNOB010000075.1 coordinate 17,548,714, forward strand.
GCACACAAGCACTCGCATATTCATAACTTGCACCTGACACTCGGCTTAGGCCAGGATACGAGCTTAATATGAAGGTGAACGGGTGCCTTGGTCCTTGGATAAAGTGAAATGACAGAGAAACTATCCCCTTTGGTCTTTATTTATGAAGTGTTAAAGGAATAAAGTGCTCTAATGGCAATGCAATGTTGCAGAAAGCAAGGGGACTTAGTCTTAAACGGATTAGGGGATTCCCAAGTGTTAGCCCTTTGTATGGCAACATAACTAATTGCTTAAAATTGTTGGAAAAATAATTAAAACACTAAGAAAAATTAATTGCAATCCATTAAGAATAATATAGATTTCTTATTAAAATTAAACAGTTCCTTATCAAAATATCATTTCACAAAGGATATTCAATATAAAACTATAACTTATATAAGGTAAAAAAAAAGGAAACTAACCTCAGGAAGCAGAAGTTTACATTCCCTTGCAGTTTTTAATTGAAATATAGTATCGTATAAGAAATTTAAATAAAAATATACGCATTCCTGGAATTTATATTAATAAATATTTTTATATGACAATTTTTGCGACAAGTCAAAGTTTCAAAAACTCATAACTCAGCTAAAAATACATTAATTTTCATTCGGAAAGTTTTCCTACGTTAGTTTTTATTAGGTTAATAAATCTGCATACTCAATTTTAGGAAATTAAAATTTTTGCCAATTTTTGAAAATTTTAACGATGTAACCCCTTACATTTTTTTCAAATTTTTGAAAATTTTGAAAAAATTAAATTTTTGTAAAACATAGCTAGATTGACTCAGATGTTGATGCTGATCAACAATATATATGATTTATAGGGTCGGAAATGATTCCTTCACTGCGATAAAGGCTTCTGACTGAAATTATTATACCCAGTAAGGATAACTTTTATTTAATTAAAAATTCAATAAGGATCTAGATTGAATTTATATTTAGATCTATATTTATAATGAAAGCTTATATTTCTACACCCAAAACTGCCATGCAAAGGGTTAATTTCCATAAATAATGTCAAGTTGATACATTTTCCTGGCTATCCCCAACCCCCTGTATACGAGCACTTTTCCTAATATTCAATTTAAGTTCACTTTGAATGCTTCCACCCCCGAGATAAGCCACAATTTTCCGTATCAAAGTATCAAACGCAAAAGCCACTGCCAAAGCAATCAAGCAACTGCAAGAGCTTACATCAACGAATAATCCAATATGTTGAAAGGTAACGAAAAACCGAAGGGAAAAATGAAAAATGAACCATGAAAGCTCGGCTGCGATTGAGGAAAATCAGCTCAGTTCAATTCACTTTGAATGCCAATCGATATACGCAATCTTCGACTGTGTCTCTCTCTCTATCTAAATCTCTATAGCTGTCTCTCTTAGTCCGCAGCACGCTTTGGCCAAAACCACCGTCCCGAGAACCACCCAACCACCCAACCACCCAACTTACCCCACCGTAGAGTGAACTGTCATACTTTATTCAATTAAACCTCTAACTGTATGTTTTGCAAGTTTGCAAGTGAACGAGAACCAAAACAAACAGCAGACACTCGCAAAAACGGCTGCAGGCCGAATCTTTTATATATATAGTATATTCTAAGCATATATCCACACGCAACAAATACAAACTACCAAGAAATGAACAACGTTTTTAATCTCTACTACTTACCAAGCAACTACAACGAATTCTTATGCAAATATTTCTACTACTTTCATTTTACATTCGAAAACCAATCAAATGTTTGCTCACTATGCAAAATCCAATGAAAACAAACAAAAACTTTGCCAAAAAACAAACACACAATGTGGCCATAAATATATTCGAAAACCGAAATCAAAAAAACCGAAAATCGAAAACCGAAACAATATAACCGAAATGTATAGGAGTTGGCCACAAAACTCTCACGGAGTTTCGATATGAAGGAGGAAGGCGGCACATTGCTGGGCGATAAAGGTGTACGAAGGCATCAGGTGAGTGCTACTCGAAATCTAGTGCAAGCACACTAACTACCAGATATCTAACAATATAACTGACTATACAACAGCACTTGAATGCCCAGAACAACAGTAACAACTTCAACTTTAATATGACTAAGAGCGTATGCGAAATAATGAGTTTCGGTTCGAAATTATCAAGTATCAGTTACCACATATGACTTTCGTCGGTTGTTTACAAAATTTTATACAATTTGGTCACCTCCCCCAAACATTTCATGACTCATTCCAAACAAAACACACAAGTTTCTACTCTCTACCTCTACTGTCTATCTCTCTCTGTTTACCTTACTCAAAAATAAACTGCAATTTTGCCATTGAATATTTTGACTAGCAATATATATGTACAAATTTGAATTGGCCTACCTTACCATAGCTTGAACCGTTTCCTATTGTTTGCCCCCCACACACACGTAAATAACAACAAACTATTTACCAGTATCCTCGGATCGACAAAACGTTCAATTTGCTTGCCTTGACTTTACCAAATCACAAAATCTACTTAACCAGCTTGAACCAAGTTGCCTTTGATCAAACCAAAACACAATTTGAGTATTTACTTTAACCTAGAATCGAACCAGTAGCTCCTTGACTTGGTTAACAACGAATAAACCTATATTTAAATGGAAATTGTTTGCGAAATCGGTCGATCCTTCACCATACATACGACTTCATGGGTGCGATTTGTCTCTTTTGCAGTCCATGCAGCGTCTGTCAGCGGAGCAGAATGGTGGTTCAACGACTGAACAAACACATGAACACAATCCAAACGTCGTACCTGATCATAGAGGCAACTTACACATTACAGTTAAGAAAACCAAACCAATTTTAGGTATTGCTATCGAAGGTGGTGCTAATACAAAACACCCGCTCCCTAGGATAATCAATATCCATGTGAGTATCCTGCAGCAGGACCAGAGTGTGGCCTCAATAATTGAATTCAATTCTATTTTGCAAACAGGAAAATGGTGCAGCATTTGAAGCGGGCGGCCTTGAGGTCGGGCAATTGATCCTGGAGGTGGACGGGACCAAGGTGGAAGGTCTACACCATCAGGTAAAGTGCCATAGAATTAAATTTGAAAAAAAATGAACTAACTAAGCAAATGCATCCTTTAATTCAACAGGAGGTTGCGCGACTGATAGCCGAATGCTTTGCTAATCGTGAAAAGGCTGAAATAACCTTCTTAGTTGTCGAAGCAAAAAAATCAAATTTGGAACCGAAGCCCACGGCGCTGATATTTTTAGAAGCCTAACATTTGCTTGCCCTGCCGGCCAGTGACCCATTGGAACGCCAGAAGCTGGAGTTCCTCTACGAATGGGGCATCGATTTAACGGAGACGCCAAAACCAATGCCAACACCAATACCGCTAACGAAAGCCAAGAATCCGCCGCCACTGCCGCTGCCCCACGACAGCGGCCCCAACAGCCACTATGGCGGCAGTTCGGCGCTCAGCAATCATCAACCTCATCCGCATCAGCATCAGCATCCACATACTCAGCAGCAGCCACACACCAGCAACAACACCAACACACAAGCAACACCAACAGCGGGAGCAGCAGCCGCTGCGAACAAGCAGCAGCAGCAGCAGCAGCAGCAGCAGCAGGTCAACACCAACACCAAAACGAACACGCCCACTAAAGCATCACGGGAGGCGACTCCCACCAGGGAGCAGCATCAGCGACATGCCACGCCCACGCGCGACCAGCCGCAGCAGCAACAGCAGACGCCCACGCGACAGCAGCAGCTGCAGCAGCGCAACGAGCAACGCGAGCAGCAGCGCGAGCAACGCGAGCAGCAGCAACACCATCGCGAGCGGCAGCAACAGTTGCGGGAGCAGCGCGAGCAACGCGAGCGGGAGCACCAACACGAACACGACTACGATCACCAAGGACACCACGCACACGGACACCACCACCGGGAGCACCATGACTCCCACCACCAACACCAACACCAACACCAACATCACCACCATCATCATCCTTCATCGGCATCACAGCAGCAACACCAACGCTACAGCAGCAGCAGCAACAGCTACAAAACTCATAATAATTCCGTTTACCAGTAAGGAGAAACCGAACGCAAATCTCAAAAATTCAACAAAAATGCAATTCCAGCGATTGGAGCCACGAATTTTTTGGAAACATTCTTTCAAACTGCAACAGCAATTCAACCAGTAAACAGTTTAATTGTGCTAACTTTTATACGAAAACAAACTCTAAATTCTGCCCCCCTGAGTCCCTCATGCACGCCTCTTTCTACACTGCAAAAAGAAAAACCCAAAGCGCTTGACAGAAGATATCAGAAAATTGGCCTGAAAAAAAATGCTGTAACATTTTTATTTTTGGAGTGTCTATCCGAATTACAACAGAGTGTTGTAATACACCAACGCTTAACTAGACCCCCGTAGAAATACAATTTATGGTAGCTATAGAGATGCTCTGGACAAAAAAAAAGAGAAGGATTATAGAATTCAAAGTCCGTTTTTGAGAAACCCAATTTATGTTTTATAAGTTTACTTTATAGAATCAAGTTTAAGATGTGACAAAGTATTTTTATCCCATATCCATTAGCTCAGACTTTTGTGGAAGAGGGTATGAAAAAACTTTTGACACAATTGGTTATTTCAAAATGTTTCTTTTGTCGTAAAATAAAATTTCTTTGACATAAAATCAAGTTGCATCGTAACCAATTTAAAACTTATTTCAGAAATATCAAATGCAAAATTTTAACACTGCCAAAGGTTAAAAACAAAATCATTTAAAAAATATTTAAAATAAAAAACCCAGAGCATCTCCCTTACTCGCTTGGCCATCTCCCAAAACTCTCTTTGAATACTACTTAGAACCAAAAACCACTCCAATCCTCAACTAGACCTTAAACAGACGACCTTGGGTAGAGAACACCGGCCCAAGGTCACCTATCGAACCCCGCGCTAGTCGAAACGTGTAAATCTGTGTAAACTCTAAAGACATATTATTGTATGATTATTATTACTATTGATTATCAACGTAGCTTAGACAGTTGATCATTACTTGTTTAAACTAAGGGCCAACCAGCTTAGGTTCACGACGATATTGTAAGAGCCCACAAAGCCCCCCGGGAGATAGAAAGCAACAAGAGCAACCGAATATGGCAGACATTACATTAAGAAAACCAAGAGCTTAAAATGTTAAAAATGAACACGTAAAATATCTAAACATTAATGAAGAATCCCCTAAACAGTAAGCAAGAAGGAGACGATGCAGAGAAAAGTTATGAAAAATCGCATAGCAGGCACAGACGACACACACACAACACTGTAAAATGTATAAATAATCAGCAAAGAAACTAGCAATGAATTGTCGCTTTTGTTAAAATCAAACACACACACACAAGTACACACAAACACACATGCACAGCACACACACACTCGCATGCATATTGCCAAATTGATTGTATTTACAGCAGCTAATTGAACAAGAAACCGAGAACAAACAAATATGAAGCCCACCTAAGCCAGAGATAATTTGTAAAAATTAAAGTAATCGTAAAATTAAATCACAGAAAATGTATAAAATTATAAATATATATTAATACGAGAATGCAGTAGCTACGCCCACACACACACACTCGAACACAGGACACACACGAAGACGGTGACACCAACACCCCCTCAGAGATACTTAGCCGGAAAAGCGCATTAATTCTAAATTTTAACCAACAAAATATCAAAGTAAAGTCCTTTGGTGTGGCGAGACTTGTCGAGGGACCTCCAAAAGGATGTCCTTGGAAGGTCCTTGGATGATCCAGGGTTTCTCAATCAGTCCGATCGCATCGAGGGAATATCCCTGTTATTAGTACAACTTAAACTGCACACTGCACGATTTTTGAATGTTTGTTAAATGTTTTTAAGAGCAACAGCCAACACCAGGTAAATCCGCTGCAAAATTGTATTCTCCTCTTCACTAAAAGAAAAGCCCCTGCCCCTCACAGAACCGATGGTCCCGTTGATCCCGATGATCCTGATGATCCTGATGATCCTGATGATCCCGATTCCCAACTCCAAGCCCCAAAAATAACGAAATGGTAAACGAATTATGAAACTGCTAGGACGGGAGGAGGGCCCCTACGCCCACTCCTGCCACTAAAAGTGCTACAAATAACATTAACGCTGTAGAGAACAACAAAAAGAACGCTTAAAATTTGAGGTTGATTGGCATTAAGTAAAAGTTAAACGATGTTGAAGCGGAAAGAGCCGAGCCGACAGGGCGCGATCACGAGCAAATAAAGAAAAATAATATATATACGAGTAAAACCACTTGGATGGGGCACGTCGAACACCGGATTGTGCGAAGCTATAACTTCATATGTATTGTGTAAAATATTAGCAAAACGACAAAATCCTTTTTATAGATCAAAAACGAAACTTAACAAAAACAAAAACTAAAGCTAAACAAAGCCAAGTATTTTTCGCTCTCTCTTTCACTTTCGATTATACGATCTACGATCAATCTATGTATATCTCTGTCACTCACTCACAAATCAGAATCAGTCGTCAATCGTTCAGTCAATCGTTTCGGCAAAGTCTGTTGATTTCGTTTGTTGTGTGTGATAGTGTTTGGAATATAAGACGAAACCCTTGCATGTCATAAGAGCAATTTGTTCGATTTGTGTCTACTGATATGTGTACAGTGCAGGGTCCTGGGCCCTTGGTCCTTGGTCCTTGTGCCTTGTGCCGCTCCTGATTTGATCGCCGCAGATCGCCAGTGATCGCCTATATATTTCTCTGCTTAACTCTCTCTTATTAACTCTCTTTATGTCCTTACTTATGTGTCTGTGTGGAAAGTAAATATACAAAATTAATACAATTGAAATTGAATCGTTATATGAGGTACGGTACTTGTATTTTTGTTGACTATTATGTAATTAAACGCTTTACTGAATATCAGTTGTGTACATTTTTTAGCTACCAATGGAAATTTGAATACCAAATTCAAGCAAAAGCTTATGCTGTTACTTATTGTTAGTGAATTTACCAAACAAAAAAGCAAACAAAAAAATTAAGTAATAACTAAAATGTAAAACTCAAGTTGAATTTTCCAAAATTTATAGAAACCAAAGAGAAAAGATAAATACAAAAATCATTTTGCAATGTTCAAGCGTGAAGATGGAGAATATATATCAAGGGGACTGCCTTGTACGCCTTTGTATATTGCGGGCTTAACTTAAACTTTGAGAACTACGAGATAAATATCTATTTAATATAATGTATACATGCCCCCGGGCAGAGCATTAACCGTGCGGAATATATGCCGCAGGCTATACTATATCTAAATTGTAACGACAATGAGAAGCAATTGTAAGCAAGGTGAGGAGATCAATTTCAATTTCAACTTCAACAATACCCCACACGCAAGAAACACACACATTTATGTGAATTAATATGTAAAGTACTATATATAACTACGATTACAGACGAGCACGGCTATGCTATCTATATGCTATGCTAATAAAAGGGTAAACGGCATTTAAACTCATTCAACCGAACAGAAACAGAAACAGAAACCGAAACACAAAAACGAAAACGAAAGCTTATAAATACCATATTGACCGTATATGTACCATACCATTTAGATCCGATCAACCACAGCCACAGCCATCTACCACGTAAATATCGTATCGTAAATAGCAATAGCCGATAGTAATAGTTGATATGGATAAAGGATAAAGGATAACGGCTAATGGATAATGGATAATGAATAGCTAACACTTACCGAGTAGCAGAGCCTCAGCCGGAGCTAACTTGTTGTACGATTAAGATTGAGCTAGACTTTTAACCAGAGATAATCCAACTTGTAGATATATCGATATATCACATATATAGCATATATGTATGATTGTGTATATTACCGGATGAGAGAACTCCTCTGATTTCCAGGTCTCGCTTTTGAGTTGATCCTATCCCCGAGAGTCCAGCCCCCGCTCTATAGTATATATATATCAAGCCTGTTCCTGCTCCTGTTCCTGTTCCTCTCCATATCCCCATATCCTGTCCCGTCCCCTAATGCATTCAGACCAGACCACAACAAAGAACAACCAACTACAAAAAACAAACTGTGCCACCTAGTACATAACAAGAAATGGTTATATATCTGTATCTGCTATATAGACACTATTAACACTTACAACACGGACTTGTATTATACCTAGATATACTATACATATAGAGAGAAAGGATAACACTCAATGCTCACTTTTATATTTTTTATCATACATACAATACATACATGCATATATCAGAAAGCTAAAGAAAGTAATATTGACACAGAACGAAGCACCGTAAGAACCACTGAACCACTAAACCGAAGTCGAAGGAGCATTGGAAACTCTCATATTCCCAGAAGAACATATATTTCTATAGAGTGTACAAGTTCTATATAGGCCTAGATATCCGTATGGGTTCCATTGCTTTTTAGGGCCTATTTGCTTTGCTTGCGAGACGAAATTCCCCTCCCGACCTTGTCCCAAGTCCCCTCTGTTTGTTTCAACTCTAAGCCCCATTCGAAGTCAGACAATTAGGAAACATAACACCAGGCATAAACGCAAAAGATCGAGCTAAACTAGTGCTTAGTGTTTAAAGGTAAACAACTCCAAATAATGGTATTTCAGTTGTGTATATTGTAAAGAACAATTATGAAAGTGCAGACATAAAGTTAAACATTTAAAGCATAAACAAAACAATTTATTGAAACATTAAAAAGTAATTGTATTTATCAAAATTAATACAACAAATCTAAGGCATTAGCATAGCAATGATAATGGTATATATATATATATATATAAATTGAAACGGAAATGAACACAAAAGCGCTGATTTAATATTATATTATTATTAATTATATTATTGCAAACAACAAAGTGAAAAACAAATGATATTGTCCTTGGTATTTACATATACATAAAGAAAAACAGCAAAAAAATAAGAAAAGAAAAATAAAAACCAAATGTTTTTTTATAAAAACCGAGATTTTTATGGGCGCTGCTCTCTGTCTCTGGAATTAATCTGGTGGGTTTTGAAATTTGAATTTTTTTTTAAATAGTTAACCCAACAACAATTACATTAAATAGATTCTCCCCGAATAGTTAAACCAGCTTGATTATCATCCCTAACTGTGTTTGTTTTTATGTTTCTTATATTAGTTTATATGTTAGTTAGGTAGTCGTTTTGGCCAACATTCCGCCAACACATACTGGACTGAATCCTGCATCCTACTGGGCTCAGAAGTCTCCTCCTAGTCGCACCGGGGGACGTATACCCAGATATAGATTTAATTTGATAGATTTGAATTTACTTCTTATTTAAGTAATTAATTAAGTAAGTGCCACCCAGAATATTACTAAAAGCAGCATCCCAGAAGCACCTATTCAGGGTGTTCTAATTTTAGTCAGAAACTTGTAATGCATTGAAGGAGTCATTTCCGACCCTATAAACCGTATATATTATTGATCAGCATCAACAGCCGAGTCGATCTAGCTAGGTTTGACAAAAATTTAATTTTTTCAAAATTTTGAAAAAAAGATAAGGGGTTACATCATTAAAATTTTCAAAATTTGATAAAAATTTTACTTTTTAAAAATTTCAATTTGAGTATGCAGATTTATTAAAGAAATAAAAACTAGCATAGGAAAGCTTTCCGATTGAAAATTAATTCATTTTTGGCTGAGTTATGAGAATTTAAACTTTGATTTGTCCCAATAAATTATCTTATAAAAAGATCGATAAATATCGATTTAAGGGAGCCAAAGATTTCGGGTCTTCTTCAGGTTGTAAAGTTTCAAAAATCCAGAGATTGCCAAAAGTCATTTATATATTACGATTTACATTTTAATCACATCTTAATTAATTGTTATTCAAGTATTGGGAAAATATTTAACCAAATTTTCAAAATTTTCCAAGGTGACATCCCTAATATTGTATACCCTTGGAGGGTAATCTAATTTAAGTCAGAAGCTCACAACTTGTGAAAGAGTCATTTCCGACCCTATAAACCGTATATATTATTGATCAGCATCAACAGCCGAGTCGATCTAGCTATGTTTGAAAAAAATTTAATTTTTTCAAAATTTTGAAAAAAAGATAAGGGGTCATTAAAATTTTCAAAATTTGATAAAAATTTTAATTTTCTAAAATTTTAAATTGAGTATGCAGTTTTATAAAACTAATAAAAACTAACATAGGAAAGCTTACCGAATTAAAATTAATGCATTTTTGACTTAGCTATGGCTTTTTTAAACTTCGATTTGTTCCAAAAAATATTTGATAAAAACATCTATAAATATCGGTTTAAGGAAGCCAAAGATTACTGACCTTATTGAGGTCATAAAGTGTAAAAAAATTCAAATTTATATATTAGGATTCAACTTTAAAATTTTAATTAATTGCTATTCAAATATTGAGAAAACACTTACCCAAATTTTTAAAACTTTAAAAGAGTTCCTTAATATTGTATACCCTTGGAGGGTAATAGAATATTATTCAGAAGCTCACAACTTGTGAAGAAGTCACTTCCGACCCTATAAACCATATATATTATTGATCAGCATCAACAGCCGAGTCGATCTAGCTATGTTTGACAAAAATTTAATTTTTTCAAAATTTTGAAAAAAAGATAAGGGGTTACATCATTAAAATTTTCAAAATTTGATAAAAATTTTAATTTTTAAAAATTTTAATTTGAGTATGAAGATTTGTTAAAGAAACAAAAACTAGCATAGGAAAGCTTTCCGATTGAAAATTAATTCATTTTTGGCTGAGTTATGAGTTTTTCAAACATTGACTTGTTGATAAAATTGTAATATAAAAATATAGATTAATATCGATTTTAAAAATCCGAATATTTTAAGCTTAGTTGTGATCAATTTCCAATACGATGCAATAATTCTGTTGCAAGCTGCAAGAGTATATTATCTTCGGCTTCCCGAAGTTATAGTACTTAACAGCTACTCTGTCCTTTAAAATTGATACCATTTATTTAGGAGACCTGGATGATGTTCCGATCTTTTGTAGCCGCTGCTCTGTCTCTCTGAAATCGAACTGGTTGGACTGATCTCTATGAATATATTTACCCAACAGGTACAATAATCGATTCTATTCGCATAAATAAACGAGATTTTTCCGAGCATCATGCTCTCTCCGAACAGGTTGAACAACACTATTTGCATTTTGGCCTGCTGAGCTTGGCTTATTTTGATGTTTTGTCTATTAGTTTGCTCTAAACCATCCAGTAGATCAAATCGGATAATGCCGCAGGCCAACCTCAAGCTGAGTCCACATGACCAGCAGGTGCTGGACTCCATTTTCAATCCCCTCGAGCTCAGTAGCCTCCAGCCGAATGATGCGGTGCCCGCCGAAGCCGATCTAACAGATTTGGAGCCCGACACCGAAGACGTCAGGGCGTCCAGGGAGCTGGAGCTGAAGGCCATTTGCTCAGCCGAAAAGGGTGAGCTGCCGGAGGCCCTGGAGCTCTTCCGCCAGGCCTTCGATCTGGCCCAGAGACCGTCGGTGCTGAACAATCGGGCTCAAGCACTACGACTGGCCCAGCGGGACGAAGGTGGGTCATAGGTCAATCAGATCAAGTTTTTTCTTTTATTTATAATAATAATAATAATAATATTCATACTTTCAGAGGCCCTGGCTGACCTAAATAAAGCCATAGAGCTGGCTAGTCCTCAGGAGAACCGCACTAGGAGCCACGCCCTTTGTCAGCGCGGAGTTATGTATCGCAAGTTGGATAATTTGGATGCAGCCCGTTCAGATTTCGAGGCAGCAGCTCAATTGGGCAGCAAGTTTGCCAAAGAACAGGTAAAGGTTGAAATTAAACCTAAAGAGTCCTCCAGTCAGCCCTGTTCTTTTTAGCTTGTGGAAATCAATCCTTTCGCAGCGCTCTGCAATCAGATGCTTCGACAGGCCTTCGATCAGCTTAAGTGAATCATAGTTCACAGGAAGGATGGTGAAATTCCCCCGATTTTATATAAGATTATCCTAAGAAATTATCTAAAACAGGAATGGGTGCTAACTTTAGGCAGCCTAAGACCGAATCGATTATAACTAATCAAACATTTTAATTCAAAAAGCTTTGTTGTGCTAGTTTTAATTAGGTTAATAAATCGATACTGAATTTTATAACAGGTACAATTTCTATCAGACATGATCAAGATAATATGTAAGGTTTTAAGGATTAGAAGTAAGGATAAGATCGTCCCACGAACGCATTGAAATTTAATCTTCCATCATTAGTTCCTTCTTAAAAAGGAGTCACAAAATTTAAAATATAATTTTATTAAAATTCTTCAACTCTCTAAACGTTTTAATTTTTAATTTGGTTTCATTTTTAGCTTTTGCTGTCATGCGAGTTTTTGTGCTATAATTTTTGTAAGCTTTTTATGGCTTTATGTTTCTTAGTTTCGTTGTGCTTTTGTTTTTTACTTTACTTTCGACTCATTGTAAAATGTATTATGTATGTTTAATATTTTTGTAAATAAAAATAAAAAATATATATATTTATATATACATCTACATATATATGTCCAAGAAAGCATCCTTATATATTGACACATACATATAAATAATTGTCATACTTCTAAGGATGTTTTCTTAAACATCTACTTAAGCTACTTGGCTCTAGTTTATTAATATATATATTTATTTATCCCGACAAAGATCGGCCACTACTATATATACAAAAAATCGTTAAATTTCTGTGGAAATAAATTCTGAAGAAATCCATAGCCCTTTAAAAAGATTTGTCCACTTAAAATGAATTATTTTATTAAAAATATTATAGGGATTTTTTTAGAGTCCTACGATTTATTGTACTATATATTTTTGGTAGTAGTATGTTTTATATAAACTCTTCCTTCGAATTATAAAAAATTCAATGGAATAGGTCTAAATTCTGCATTGACCTAGCAAATTGAATCTGGCAACCGAAACCCAAGCCGTTGGCTTTGATTTGACTAAAAGCCAGGGGCTCGTTAACATAAATAAAACTTAATTGAACTGCAGACGCGGTGTTTGGGAAGATAAGAAGTCGGTCGAGCGACCGGTGGACATCTCGTGCAAGCTGCAAAAAGTGGCACGTGCACCGCAAACCGCTATGGAGTCTCCAGAGCCAGGACCAGGTCGTGAGCACTCCGGGGTCTTACACACACGAGCAGATGAGCTGGGAAATGGAAAACATAAAAGATATAGCCAACTTTGGAGAACCGAAGCCTTGAATACCCTAGCTACAAAAGCCTTCAGCTGATTTTATTAAAAAGAAACAAATTATATGCGAGAGATTGATTAATTTAAGAATTTTCTGTGGCCAGGTATGACTTTGTTTCATAATTAAGGCAATTCAGAGGGATACTTGTAAGAGACTTGGAAGTTTTCTAAACTAAAGTAGCATTTTTTTGGTCACAATTTAGTTGCCCTTTGAGAGGGTATACCCACACAAGCCGCAAAAAACGAAAACAGTTATTAAATGCAGCAGGCTCTTGTCAGATTGCAGCAGGCTGGCTGCCAATTCCCCGATCCTCGATTCCCCAAACGCCCCTACCTCGAACTGCGATCTCTGGCCGATCCCCACGACCGCAGGCCAAATTAAAATAAACGAAAGTGGTTTGTGGGGCCCAGGACGAAGGACGAGGAGCTCGGATTCGTTTTGGCTTTTGCGATTTTTGTGCGGTTTCGTTTGTGGCACACGCTCCGCAGGATCCTCGGAGTCCTCGGCGATGTAAGCGCGCCAAGCTTAACAGTTAAGCAAGTCACTCACATGCATATGTAAGTATGCCAGACCTGTAAGTGCGGTACTTAATTCTGCTTTGTCCTGCTTTCCTGGCCTGGGCCTGGGCCACGATTGCGGTCAAAAGACGCGCGTCCTGGCACCAAAAGAGGATACAAGCAGGTGCACAGCAGCACCGGCAGTCGAAAAAATAATATAAAGAAAATAAAAAGTGTCTGTTAAGCAAAGGGCAGAAGACACAAAGAATGTAATAGACTGAAGCATCCGACTAGGGGATGTCCTGGAACAACAAGAAGTTCTCTTACATATTGGAAAAGGATATTTCAGATTAGAGGAGTTTTTAGAATTAATTTGTTAAAGAAATCCTAGCATAAATATATTAAAATTAGTTAATGAGCGGGATTAGTTATTTGATCAAGTTTTCTTATTAAAAGTATATATCCTTGGCATACCCTCTGCATACCCTGTACACTACAATGCCTATTATTACACGGTATAAATGCTAAAAAAAAAATGCCAGAGTCAAGTGCCATCTAGATACGAGTAAAATTCCTTCTAGGGAGCGTCAAACTCGACGAAGGGAACTCAATTTTTGATTGATCTTTTTACATACTTCAGAGGGAGGGGATGGAGGATAGGAAGTGAGCTCGTAGGTAGGCTGGCAATGCGATCCTGCGTCCTGCGTCCTGCGTATCCTGCGTCAGTTGTGCTGAAGCCACAGCGAGCGGGGAAAACGCCATATGCTGCACTTGAAGCGCAGGCAGCAAAGGCAACCAAAGGCATCGGCGGCCAAATCATTAAGTTGAGGTTAACGGGCAGGATACGTTTTGGTCCTTTTGGGTCCAGAGCGGAACCAAATGCTCAATCTTGACCGGAACTGTAATTTGATCGAGCAGAGCGCACAGATATTAGATACGATAAAATCTTCCATCATCATCAGCAGCAGCAGCAAGGGCAGCAGGAGCAGCTTTTTCCTGCCGAAAATTATAAACTAAGCTCCACTAGATCGAGATTCCCTGAGGAACATCTCCTGGGTTATTCACCCGTGCGATCGCTTGCCCAACAGTTGCACATTTCTGGGTCCTTTTTTGCTCTCCTTGCCGTTTCGCCTTCCTTTTTGGCAGGCTGCCTGGCACTACCTGAGTGCCTGGACTCGGGACTAGGGATTCGGGGCGCGTGCCTGCTGTCGTCGTCGACTTGGTTGGGTCTCAGCTCGGTGCATCTGTATCTGTATCTGTATCTGAGCGCACATGACGCCGCTGCTCGCCTTTAGTTTTGCCTTTCGCTCTCCGCCGTCGAGGTTTCGGGCTTGAACTGTAATTCAGGCTTCTGCTTATGCAAATATTTTGATCACTGGCCGAGACGAGGACAGTTGGAAGTCAACAGGATGGCAAAAGGAGCAAAGAGCTCGATGTCAAGGGGAACTGGTGGCGAAAATTGAGCTTGCTTCAACATTATTTTATGGTACCGTACTAAAGCTGTAGTTGGAGTGGCAAGTTATTTGATTTAAAATGATCAGGGAATAGATACTACCCTTGGGAACATATAAGGTAAGGGGAAAAGGATACACAGATGCTAGGATTTCATAGATACAAGATTCTAAGAGACCTGAGATAATCCTTAGATAAAGAAGTATAAAGAATAAACCCATTTCCGTAAATTAATAACACACCATTTCTTTTATAATTAGCCAAAGAATCTGGTCAATCTGTGCCTTTTCTTGAGATGCTTGAGATAGATTAGCAGGCTTTGGGTTCTTGAACCTTTTCTAATTGTTGACTGGCCAAATAAACACATAAATCTTCCCAACTTGGTGGCTTCCAGCAGCCAGCTTCCATCGCTCATGCAAGACGCGTTGACATTTATGAATTGCTGGGCAATTTACGCGACACAAGCCGCCACGACACCCACTACCACTGGGCTGACAACAACAGTGAAAACCATAACAGTGGAGTCTGCACTGAGAACAAAAAGGAGGACTTGGAACTGGACTTAAACGGGAATTAAATGATGTCATATATAAATAAATAGTTCGTCTACTGAAGGCAAGGCGGCTCCTTTTGAGTCTTGATCAAAGTTGAATGGCATTATGATGCCATTTAAATATAATTATTATTGAGGAACTAACGCGTAGTAAGGCCATTTAATATTTGATTAAATTATGACTTAATCTTCCAGATTTCGCCAAGTGTAGGCAACGCCACACGTAGCATTCTCGGCCGACAATTTGCACCCGAGGGGATATCCCGGGAACTTGAGAACCAGCGATCCCCGAGAGCTGTGGGCCAGAGATGCGACTGGCGCCGACTACTCGCCTTGAATGGGTCGCTAAATCAAGCAATTATGAGGGCCTTTGTGGCCAGCACCGGGCCAACAAAGTACCCAAGTGCCGGGGCAGACCAGGAGCACCAGAACATATGCAAATCAGCCGCCCAGGTGAGACGGACAGGCCAGAGGCCGCCGCCAGGAGATAAAGGGAAATCTGTTCAGTTTCAGTTCTTCGGTCGCTTCGGTTGCCAATGAATTGATTTTCCCGGTCCGCGGTTGGAGTGCCCCTGACTTACGCGGCTGACTGGCCAGCTAAGCTGCCTAGTTTATCGGCCAACTGGCACGCCCCTGCCGCCCCCCTCCCCCTGGGAGCCCTGCCACACACTGCATATATGCAAAGCAACCGCCAAAGTCAAAGGAGAGTTTCGGGAGCTCGTTTTGGTGCCGCAAAGCATCCTCGGCCACGGCTGCTGCTGCGACTGCGTAGAAGCCGCACGCCACATTTCAATGATAAATGTTGCCCCAGGGCCCAGTCCCAGCGGCAGGCATGCACTGGCAGAAAATTAATAAACTAAAAAGTAATGAAATGGGTATAAGTACTAACTATGTTTAGAGCCCGAAGGAGCGTATGAAGTGTAGCTAGTAAATACCATATATAAATTATTATGTTGTGTTGAATCAGCTTCGGAACTGCTCTAAATAAATATGATAATAAATTAATAATTTAAATGTAATTAAGCCAGAAAGGTAACTTGAGGACTAAAATGTCACGACCCAGAAAGGGTATAAATAGCCAATTTGCTAAGGATATGCTACTGCAAAGAGGTCGGAGAAAGGACAAGCCCTGAACAATAAGAAATTGGTATTCATATACCTTTTTTTGGCTCAGTGCCTCAGCAGTCTGATGTCGGGTTAACCAGCAGATTGCTCTTGGTCCGAGCGCTATTTTGGGTAAATTGTTTTATTGCAGTTCAATTGTTGGCCGAGCTTCAGCCGCAGCTTCCTTTGGGTTTGTTTGCTGCCTGGGATCTTGTCAAGCGGCGCTCGTTGGAGGTCCCCGAAGCGAAACAGTAGCCGCAGTTTAGCAGCAGTAAATTACAGTCCCGAGTTTGGGGCATTACAACTTGGTCGAGCGAGATGATCGGTAGAATAAATTAAGCAATTAAGCTTGAAGGGAGTGAATGGGGCTGAACATTGCCAGGGATCTTAAGGGTCATAGTCACGGCAGTCAAAGGATATAAAAAGCTGTTTGCTTTCTGTATGCCTCATTTTAAAGATACTTTCTTTTCATATGAAATCGTCCTTTAAGTTTCTTATATATGTATAGTTCGTGTACTGGGTTAACTCATATTATAGGACCTTTTTGCCTTATAGCTCTGTAGATCTTTTAGAACAATCCTAGCTTCCGCAGAGTATCCTTCCGTCGTCTTTGGCATCCTAGATAGATCCTCCTTCCGTTCTATCTGTTTGCATCTTTCGGCTGCCGGGCAGATAGCCCTCTCGGCGGCTCCTCTCCCATATGTCTAACCGTAAGCGGAGATTATGGCATCATTTGGAGGTCTTGTGAAAAGTTAATAAATGGCTTATCTCCGCCAGGGACGACATGTGTTTGGCTTAATTGTGTCAGCGTGTGGGTTGCCATTTGGAAAGTCAGCCGACCAACCGATTCCGATTCCCTGGCCTCGGCCTGGCCCCCCTCCCTAACAACGTCCTGAACTTTCGCACAGTTTCAGCTCCACAAATGGTCAAAACAGTGGCAACCGATGGTGGAGGGAGAAAGGAAAGGTACGGTAAGGTATCGTAAGTTAACCATTTGGCTGCTAATTACGACAAACGACAAACGGCGTTCAACTGTCAGAGATTTGTGCGGGCGAGACCCCCGGTCGGTGCCTTATTTGTAGCCCGAAATCGTTGTCGTGGCGCCACAGCCCCTGGACGAGGCGGAGGTCTGGCCAGGAGCCAAGAAACACACAGTCCTAACAAGCCCCCGACATGGTCCGCGAGTGAGAAGTCGCTGGCCCGATTTGTTGGGCCTCCACTCCGTCTCCAAATAGGGCAAGCCATTGGAATTCAATCTTATGGCCATTTGCAATTAATATCGAATGAAATTGAAATAAATTTCATTTAGCCACCTAGCGGCCGGAACGAGCTCCCATCCCAGCATCCCAGCATCCCGGCATCTCAGCAGCCCAGCGCCATTATAGAATTACCATAGATTCCAGTGGCTTCCTGTGGCACTCGCTGATTTTCATCATGCGAATGGGGTCTCTGCTGCTCCCTGCAACTGCTGGTCAACGGCAAACGGCCACTCGCAACCTTTTGGCTTTGGCCTAATCGCCCATCGTGGCTCCTCGGGACTCGGGCCTGGCCCACAGTAGCGGTCGCAGCCACAATAATTTTATCAATTTTGTTTTATAATTGTGCGCAGCAGACGCAGTAGAGGGACAAAAGTTGGCCCAAAAACAAAGGAAAACTAAGCAAAGCTAAGCAGAGCGAAGCAGAGAAAAGCTATTCAATGTGACCAAGTGTATAAAAATAACAAAATTGCTAAAGTGGCCGTTCTTTCTAATACTTATCCTTACATTTATATTGGTCATATAGTATAAGTATTTACAGGATATCAAATCATACTTAATTTATAAGAAAATCTATTCATTAAAAATGAACATAGTCCAATCTATTACACTAAGAAAGCTATTTTAAAATTTAAATATTTCTTGTTAGGTTAATTATATTATATTTATAGTAATAGAGTTTAAAAATATATATTCTATTATAATCTGGGGCTTGCTTTTTTCTTAACTAGCCCACAACTCTGGTCATACCTCAACACTCTGACTAACTCATTCCCCCTGCCGCGTTGGGTCAAAACAAACTACGCAGATTTCATTGTTAGCCTCTTTGGCAGCATGTAAATGTCCGTCTTTTGTTTTTCTGGCTGCCGTGGCAGTGGCCCAAGTGGCCAACTGTTGCCCCGACTGGGCCTGGTCCGCTGTTGTTGTCTTAAATTAATACCAAATTGTCAACGCTGGCGAAAAGCGGCACAGCGCTCCAACGCCGCATGATAAGAGGCCCAGTAAATGGCCAGCAAACCGAGAGCCAAGAGCCAAGAGCCAAGAGCAAGACCAGGCCAAGAGCTGGAGTTGGCAACTGGGAACTGGGAACTGGGAACTGGGAACTGGGAACTGGCATGGCATGCGCATGCGTCTGCACCCGGGGGCTTCGCTGCTGTGCGCGGCTTTCGCTCGTTTTGGTCGGTCGGTCGGCTGGCCTAAGGTCTTCGATGGTCGTCAATTGATAGCCAGATTTGTGCAATTATCATTTTAATAATTGCCAACAATCTGCACGATATGAACCGACGACAGCGACGACTCCTACTCCTGCTCCTGCTCCGAGTCCGAGTCCGAGTCCTCCCGGTACTCGTGCTCATAACCAGTAGCCGGGCAGTGGCCAATGTCGCCTCGCCATGGGCACCGTTCCGGCCTCCATTTGTTGCCAAGACAATTATAATCCGCATGGCCAGGCTACATAATAATAAATTTATTACAGATTTCCGTCTGATTTGTTGTAAGGAATTTTCCAGCGGCAGAAGCCAGCACCCACTGTGAGACAAATAGAGAATACTTAAATGGTCTCTCGGTGCCTTAAACGATGTCGGCAGATACTACGATAAATCAGTAAGGATCGGTGGAGAGACTGGGCTGTGGGAGGGAAGCGGTGCCAAGCCTGGAATCTCAGCAGAGGAGGGGGAAGCGAAGTTGTTTTGGTCAATCAATTGGTAACAAATATTCAAGGAACTTGAGCCTTGTGAAATATAAGCATTACAATCAGATTGATATATCTTCATAGGAGGCAGTGAAAGTTGTTTACCGAATAATTCTAAATTGATATATAGGATCTACATAAAAAAAAAAAACCATATAATCCTTGATTTAAAAGCTAAATGTAAGGTTTTGGTAACAACAATATAGGACAACAAAAAGTATATACATACAACATTTTTATTGTTATTTCCGGCTGCGTAAAATATACCTTCTTTATAAGAAAACAGATGTTTCCCAGTTTAATATATTTTTAATTTACACAAATCCCAATCGGATGGAATCAAAGGAAGATCTCTAACCATTCACCAAAGCCACTGCACCATTCATCACTCGAGTTTCCATTCAGCCAATCCAACTTCTAACGGTCCAAGCAGCCCACACAACCTCTGCCTAAGCTCTCTGCAAACTCACCTCACCTGAGCTCAGTCACCACTCACAGGTAAACCCGTTCCGTGTGTGTGTGTGGCTGTGTGTGTGTTACCCGCCCTCTTAGCCGCTTTGGCCAATCAGCGATTGGCGGGCCGAGAGCCACGAGCCACGAGCCAAGAGGCCAAGTGCAGCGGCATTTCCCAGTGCGATTTGGCCTGGCGGGAACGTGAACTGAAAACAGGGGATCTTGGAATCGGAGGGTGTCGTAAATAAAATGTCGCCGATACGAGAAACAGAAGAGGGAAATTATTTACGACTGCTGCACTGTTTTTTACTCTGCCGTGCTGCAAGGCACTCAGAAAAATAAGTGGGTCAAAAGGAGTGACTGCCAAAGTCAGTTCTATTCCGAAAAGTAGTCAAATTCTTGGAGAAATTATAGTTTTTTTGAAAGAAAGTCATGTATACTTCATAAAGAGTGATTATAGATATCAGAGCTTAATATATAAAACATATATTATATGTTATCTAAACAGGGCCCTAATAGTTTCTCATCTAAGTATGGTATAACAATTCTTTTAAATTCTATTAATAGGACACCAATTTATTTGAAATTTCTATTTTTGATTAAAATTTCTAAAACTGCAAAGTATGTTAAACAAATCTTCAAAATTTGCCAAATTTTTCCATAAACAAAGTAAATGATAAACGATATAAATACACTTCTCTCAGTGAATGCCGCCACGACTGCGCATATCGGACGATGATAGATGTGAGCGGCATAAGGTGAATCCGTTACACAGCAATAGGGGTTGAGGGAGTGACCCGGAGGGGCTGAGGCACGCGCCCTTAGCCATCGAGGAGGAGCGAAACGCCGCCAAGCGCAACGATGCCGCCGACTTGACCTGGCCCTCATCGCAGTCGAAATTCCCCCATTTTGGCCCGAAGCTACCTATGTAGCACGCTTCGCTAGATCGGCAGCGGCACCCGTGGCGGACTCGTGTCCATTGGAATGTCAGTGTTGCCTCAACGTGGCACATGTCCTTTCAAGGAAATTGCGCCAAAAAAAAAAAACGAGGGAAGGGGATATAGAAAAATTGCCGACGCCGCCGAAGGAAAAGGATCGTTAAATGTGGAAGTGCGCGCCCGCCGCCGTGTCTTCCTTCTGACTCGTTTTCTAGGCAGGTGTGGCCCGAGCCAAGGATACTCTTAGATAAACTGGTATCGTGGCGGCCAGGACGAGGTGGCCAAGCGTGGCGAAGGAGGACCTCGACCGAAGAAGGATAAGCTCGGGCTGGGAAAAGGTGCAGCTAGCCAGCGAGGGAGAAAGTGGCAGGTGCTGGTCTCTAGAGAGCAGAGTAATGCGAAGGATACAACAAGGCCTTACAATCTACATTGCTTATATTTTTTTTTTTTTTAATTTCATTTAATATATAAGACATAAAGAAAGGCAACGTGATAAAAATCATTTGAAAAAATCATAAAAATCATTTATAAAATAAGAGAATATAATTAATATTAAGTTAATTGGGAAACTAAAAAATCTTTGGCCTACAACTGCATATCCTTTTAAATGGACACATTTTTCTTACATATTCTTTGCAATAAAATTGATATATATGTGTATAATGGCATTTATTCATTTTTGACCATTAAATACCCGAAAGGATCATCTAAAAAACATACACTTTAGAGACTTTAAATATATATCTATTGTTAACATTTTTGTGGGAAAATCCAAATTTCAAAAACTCATAACTTTGCCAAAAAGGCATTTATTTTCAATCGGAAAGCTTTTCTATGCTAGTTTTTATTAGGTTAATAAATCTGCATACTTCATTTAAAATTTAAAGAAATTAAAATTTTTGTCAATTTTTGACAATTTTAACGATGTAACCCCTTGTATTTTTTTCAAAATTTTGAAAAAATTAAATTTTTGTCAAACATAGCTAGATCGATTCGGCTGTTGATTCTGATCAAGAATATATATACTTTATAAGGTCGGAAACGATTCCTTCACCCCGTTACAAGCTTCGGAAAAATAATAATATACCCTCCACGGGTATAACAACTTTTTAAATTACTTAATTAAAAAAATATGCATATTTTCATTACATTTTTAAGTATTTCAACCAATTTAATTACGTTAAAAGGTAAGAAAAAGTACTAGCTTATCGATTAACCTTAAACCTACTAAATATTTCTTGCAAATTTGACTTTAAACCCTATTTCAATTCGTAGAGTTTAGGGCCTTGACACTTTATTTTAAATATATATTTATTTTTAATAATAGTAACCAAAAAAGTCTCTTTTGAATCTTAACTAAATCTAAATGCAATCGAGGCGTAATCTAAAACAATTCCCAATAAAAGCACCCATTCCGAGTGGTCGCGACAGCTGTTAGATGCGCAGATCCATCCACATAAATATTTGTAAGTCACCCCTCCCTGATACCGCCTCCGTCCTTCGTCCTTCGTCCTTCGTCCTCGATCCTTTATCCGTCCCTGTCCCTTGGCATATTCCCAAGCCAACAACAGTTGGTGGCAGCAGGAACAACAGCAATTGTAACAGTTACACGGCAGCGGGAAAAGGACAACAACGAACGCCCGCCAAAGTCGAACTGCATACCAATTAGTAGGGAAACGCGTGCTGCCAAACAACAGGGCCAGAAGCCAGAAGCCAGGAGCGGGAGAGCTCACGATCGGTATCTGGACGGGGAGGAGGGTTGGAGGGCACGAAGGAGCACAGCTCCTAACTGTGCGTCTTGACCCTTACAACATGCAGGACAACAGCAGCGGCAGCGGCAGAGGCAGAGAGCAGCATCGGCAGCAACTGCAACAGCCGCCAACTGCCGCCAAAGGTGAAAAACCAGAGTTGGCAACACACACACACACACAGTCAAGGGCTCTGGAGCCACCACCAAAAGAGCCAACACCAACACAGCGAGGGCTCGTTTTGATTCGGCTTGCTGCCACACTCACACAGCTGAGCTCGATTTGTACCTTTTTTTCGGGCCAAGTCGCTTCACCGTTGGCTCAATTTAGAACCGAGCAATCGGCCAAAGATTCAGTCAGGTGCGAAGCACCGAGCGATACGGACGTGTTCGCCTCCAGTGAGCCAAGAATCCCGCACAGTCGAATTCGAAAGCCAACCAAGATCTCTGCGATCGAAAGTGAGATTTGTGTGCACAGTGAAATCCAATCGAGGATCAATATATCCCTCAGACCGGCAAGCAGTCGAAAGAGTTAAAGGCACAGCATTGAGCCCAGTGAGACCGAGATCAATATGAATCACCTATCGCCGCCACCGTCGCCGCACTCGCAGCAGCCGAGTCCGGCCTACAATGGAGCCGCCCTCGACAAGCAGTGGATGCAGCGGGCATCCGCCTTCAACACCGTGATTGCCTCCGCCGCTGCCCAGAAGCTGAATGGAAGAGGTGAGTTTCGGAGCTGGAGATTGATCTTAGTAGTAAAGAAGCTACAAAATTGGTTAGAAAATTAATTCGAAACAGAATCGATAACTAGATACTAGATAGAATTGCTTTTTCAAGGATATTGAAATACATAAATTACAAGAAATTTTGTAAAATTCAAGCTTATGATGACCTTAAGGATATTTTCTCTAAACTACTCTAGAAACACTTTTAAGGAAGCTATTCCAAAATATTTTTCACAAATTACATTCAATTTTTTGAAAGCTTAGAAAGAGCCAAGTGGTAGGAAGTGAAACCTAACTGCCACCTACAAGAAAAAGTCTGAAACTGTGAATTAAGAAATATCTATCTATCCTGAAAAGAATATCTTTGAACTAAAACCCCTTTTCGTAAATTTCCTTCTCCCAGATCTTCCCTTTCTGTACAACCCGCTGCTCTACTCCAGTGCCCTGCTGTGGCCCCAGTTCCTGTTGTCCTCGGCCACGGCTCTGGGCACGCCCCTCACTCCCATGACCCCCAAGTCGCCAGCCTCCGTGGTGCTGGGTCAGCGGGATCGTGACTACGCCCTGACCCCCGAAAAGGAGCACGAGCTCCAGCTCGGCAGTCACAACAACAGCAACAACAATAACAATAACAGCAGCAGCGAGTTGGCCCGGCAGGAGGAGCAGGACGAGGACATGCCGCTGAATTTGAGCACCAAGCACCGCATCAAGTCGGATCTGTGTGACCAGGAGCAGTACCACAACCGCAGCAGCAGCAACAGCAGCAGCCACAACAGCAGCCGGAGCAGCTCCAGCAGCGGCGAGGTGGAGCCCCTGCATCCGATGCAGGCCCTGAACGTGACTCCGCCGCCACTCCGGGCTGTCAATCTGAAGAGCTCCGGAGCCGGAACGCCGCAGCAGCAGCGCCAGCGATCGCAGGGTAACATCATCTGGTCACCGGCCTCGATGTGCGAGAGATCGGCACGCCGGGAGCAGTACGCCCTGAAAATGGAGACCGGGGAGAACGGTGAGGAGGAGGAGGAGGAGGAGAACCAGGTGGACCCCATAGTGAGGAAGTTCAAGTACGAGCGCCGCACAGCCTCCATATCCTTCCTGCAGTCGCCAATCTCCTCGCTATCCGCTCCGGCGACTAATCCCGTTCGGGATCTGGAGTTCGACGTGGCCCAGCAGCAGTTGTATGCCCACCGCAGTGCCTTCATGGCCGGTCTGACGGGCAACAATCTGGAGCTGCTCACCCAGCACCTCAAGTCGCAGCAGCAGCAGCAGCAGCAGCATCAGCAGCAGCAGCCGCATCGCATCAAGGATGAGCAGCAGGAGAATCGCTCGGCAGCCGCTCTCATGGGTCTGGTGGCCGCCGCCGAATTTGGCTATATGCGTAATCAACACCAACAGCCGCAGCAGCAGCAGCAGCAGCAGCAGTTGCATCATCATCATCAGCAGCAGCAGCAGCAGCATCAGCAGCAACATCCTGACTCGACGGCCACAGATGTTGCGCGTCGCTCGTCCAGCTCGTCTTCGTACCAAGGCGAAGGCGAGGAGAAGCGCAGCGGCAGGAACTTCCAGGTAAGCGGTCCTGAACAGGATATTGATGGAGGGGAAAAAGCCGAGGGAAAATTGAGGGCAAATCGCTTGAAAAATCTCTGAACTCTTGCCCGGCCTAATCTAATGGGTTTATCACGTGTATGGAGCCCAGCAGTTAGATATTTCCATTGCATAAGCATTGCGTGTCCGCGACAATTCCCCTGTGTTAATTGTTTCATATTTCGTCCTCGAAGGGTTTTAATTGTCCGCGAGGCCAAAGGAAAGGGCCCTCTGCTTGCTACCCACTTTCAATTTGGAAAAGTGGCACAGCAAATACTGTCATAAAATTGGTAATACAACCCAAAGAGATAGAGCTCTATGGAAATTCAATTAAGCCCCATCGAAATCACGCAATTAGTTAATCAAATAATTTTGATTAGCGCGAGTGGAGGGGTTCGGGAAGATTTATGTACGAATTACAATCATAATTGTCATTTCGATATTAAATTGTTGACCCATCGAGCAAGCAGGAGGGCACACGACCCCGTGGAACCCGAGAAGGCTTCGCCAGGAGTCGGGGTCGGACCTTATGCCTACCCCCGATGTCATATTGAGTTTATATCCATCAACACCCGCCGCAAGTCCTCGGTCCTTGTTTTTTTTTCACACATTCGCCGAGGGTCAGTGAAATGCGATAGGTTTCCAGGCTGCAGGACCTGGCTGCCATATGGCCAACGGGAGAAGACAGTTGCCGGAGTCATTGGCGCAGGCGCGGGCACTCTTTCTCTGAGTTTTTAAACATATATATATATTTTTTTTTTTCTGTAATTCGTGCTTTACATCTGTTCTCTGTTGGAGGCCCACCCGGCTGACTCAGACTCTGGGGTTTCTCCTTCGCTCATTTTTTCCTCTTTTCGAGTTTTGCCAACTTCCGTTCCGTTGTCGAAGCTAAGCAAATTGACATTATGGCTCAGGCCGAGAGCGCAGCTTAACAATAGAGCAACTAATTGGGTCTCCGAGTCTAGCCAGCGTGGATATGGTCCACTCCGAATGCAATGCGCAAATAGAAAATCCCAAAAACAACGCGCAGGAAAAAATATAAATTAAAATCAATAAGGGAGAAAGAAATTCAGGCAGGCACAGACACTTGTGTCAATTTGTAAATTACGCTGGGTTTTCGAGGGAAACAACAAAAACCGTCTCGCTTTTACCCATTTTTCGTTTTCGAGCTGGGTATATTTTTAATAAATGTCGCCCACGTAGGCCGGGGCTGACTTGTCCCAGCGATTTGAGTGGCTTTGTGAGCTGGCCGAGTGTCAATGTTTGGTTACTTGGCTGCCTGCTGCTTGCATGTTGCTGCAACACGCAAACTGTTCAAACATTTAATCTGACAACCGACAGCCGAAGATGTTACAGCCAGCCCCGTGGATCTCCATCTCGGTATCCAGCTCGCCCAATCCGCGATCGATCCGATCGGGTCCCAGCTGTGTTTGGCCCACAAATACATGGCGAGTATATACTCCTGGCTGGAAAGTGTTTCACTTGAGATTTAGCATTGGGCCGCGGAGACAGCCCCCTGTTTGCTTAGCTGTTTCTCTGCGAAAAATAAGCGAATGTAGTGGAGCTTACCTTTGGGTTTTCCCTCGGCCGAGGGGTTGTTGTCGTCACCTGCACAACAAATATTTGAGCACTCACAAATCTAGTTTAATTCATGTTGCCACTGAGAATTTGGCTCAGGCACACACAGCACACACAGTGTATATAGTATGTCTATTTCTATAGCCATTCTTTTCAGATTTTGCTCGGCTTTTTTGGGGCTACGCACAGGCTGTACAAATATGGGGCATTTCGGGCATTACCGTGACTCGCCCGCTTAGAATGTGTTTTATGAGTATCTTAATTTTAATTCTCCCCTCGATTTCCCTTTGTTTCTTTCAGTGCAAACAGTGTGGCAAGAGCTTCAAGCGTTCATCCACCCTGTCCACGCATCTGCTCATCCACAGCGACACCCGGCCGTATCCCTGCCAATACTGTGGAAAGCGTTTCCACCAGAAGTCGGACATGAAGAAGCACACCTACATACACACAGGTGAGTGGGGGTTTCCGGGGAAATCAGAGCTAGCCTGAAGAGATATGTGCATATATACATGGGAAATGCAAATATGTCCAAGACCGAAGCGTGGACAAACCCTCCCCCATGCATATATATAGGGCTGAGGCAGATTTCTATCGCCTTTCAATTTGTCTAATTGCTGTAAAGCTCGTTTAATAATAAACCACGAGTAGCAGGGACTAATGTGTTTATTGATTTCCCTTCCGATTCCAGGCGAGAAGCCGCACAAGTGCACCGTGTGCCTGAAGGCCTTCAGCCAGAGCTCCAACCTGATCACGCACATGAGGAAGCACACCGGGTACAAGCCCTTCGGCTGCGGGCTCTGCGATCAGTCCTTTCAGCGAAAGGTGGACCTGCGACGCCATCGGGAGAGCCGGCACGAGGAGGCCCCGCTGGAGGACATCAAGCCACAGGACCTCATGCCCCTCAAGATGGAGGTGAGCAGCAGCAGCTGCTGACCCAGGCGGCGGACGCCCAGATCCTGATCTGGATCCCAGTATTAGCTAAGGACACCCCGAGAGAGACACACACACACACAGTTGGCCCCAAGTCTAAGTCGCTGCTAAGAAGCCAAAGTTTGTTTTGTTTAGGCCTCCGCAAAGATTTACCTAGGAATAAGCGCTATTGTTACACACATTTCCACTAAGATTCCGCTCAACTGTAGCCCGTAAGCCTGTACATACCTATGGTTAGTTATGGAAACAAGACTCTTCTTATAGCTCGTAACTAACTCGATAAGTAACCTAATTTATTGCATTAACCTGTATCGATTTGGTTTAAACTTAACCCAAAATTGGCAGCTAAACGTACCAAAGAACACCACCAACGAATGAAATACCACTTGGCGACCACTTGTCCAAATTCAGTATCCCCCCAATTATTTATATACGATTTATATGCGAATGTTTTTTAGTTTACTCCTAATTTGTAGCCTACCCAATGATTTTTTATTGTATTTATGTTTAGTTAGAGATCCTATGATTTTTTGGAAAATAAAATTGAAAGCTAAAAGAGAACTAACTGATGGGTGTTTTGGGAAATGGGGCACTAATGAAATCATTTGGTAAATAGGAAATATTGAAGTCGTACATATAAGCCTGTAAGAAAATTAAAGATTGCATAAAAGAGAAATAATAGTGGTACTTAATACCTTCTCTATGTGGGGTAAATATTTTATTCCAGCCAGCATCCCCCGTTTCTCTCTCAGATCAGACATTCTTAAGGAATCAAGGACACAGCCTCCTCCTTGAAAGACCCACATTTTGTTACAAATTGTCCAAAGCGCTCCAAATATTTATTTTTTGGGAGGACTTTGGTCGAAAACCTGATTTTATAGACAAATGCCAGCACGTACTCACTCGATTGATCGGGGGAATAAGTTGCTCCTGTTTTCGGGTGACGCGGTGATCTTTGATCTGTGGCCAAAGTGGCATTTCGGGAATGTCCTTTGTAAGCCGCCGCGTTACAGCAGGTAACCCACCAGCACATCCCCTTCCGACTCCCCTTTCCCCTTGGGGAAAACGCCAATAAGTGTTCGAAGTTCGAACTAATTGCTGGCGAAATAAAGTGAGAAAAGGGGGAATGGTCATCGAGGACTGCTGCTGATCGCAATTTTCGGTAATCGAAATGTCCGAATGCATTTTGCGGCACTTTAAAACGCCCGAAATGAAGTTTGGCAGTTTACAAATCACCGACTTCCCTCATTATCGCCATTCACCGAGTGAGCCGCAATCAGAAATCGACGAAATCAACGAAATCAGCGATCCCCAGCCGCAGGATTTCACTTGGGGACCACTTTCTGTGGCCAAAACCCGATGGTCGGCCTCTGTTCTTGGCTCTTTGGCACGCCACAAATTGATCGAAATTGACAAAATATTGAACGAACAACAAAAAAAAAAAAAAAAACGCAACCGGGAAGGGAAAGAGAGACACAAGTATGCAGTTCAATTGTTGCCAAGGAAAAATGCAGTTCAAGGACTTGTCGCCAAGTGCCGACAAAGGCTCAACACCCAAGGAATGTAGAGCCCGATCAACCGATGCCATAGATGCTGCTTTTGCATAGGGATGACAGGTGGACAATAAGCCTTTTCAAGGTCATAGTTTGAAAGGCTTGAAAGATCTGGACTCTTACTTATGGTAGTCCCTTAACAAATTTTGGTCAAAAGTAAGCTAACTACTGATTCCTTTGACTAATTTCTAAGCACTTAAATTCTAGAAGTTCATAAGGAAAACTCAATACACTAATGATAAGACATTTTTATGTATTATTGCGATCTCACAACCTTATTATATTCCCCTCCAAATTGTTGGCTTGCACTTCAGACCCGATTAGATATAGTAGATACGTCGGCGCAGCCATATGCTCGAGTTTCTCCGCAGCGGCGACTCTCGGTTTATTAACCCCTTTTTCCGCATAACACCTGAGCCCACATAATTTGTCATGCCGTTTGGAATTTATTCAACAGTTAGCTCTCCACTCGCAGGCCAAGCCCCCATGAAAACAAAAAATAAGGAAAATAAAATAAAAAGTATGGCTATCAAGAGGCTCCGAAAGCTGCAACCCCAAAACGCAAACAATGGAAAACCCGTGCGGGGGAAAATGTGAAAAGGAAATTGATCTTAGAAGTGGTCTTGAGAGGGGCTCCCATTCCCTAGCACCCGGCATGTTGCGGGTCCGGGTTCGGGTCCGGGTCCTTTCTCCTCCTCTCCCATCGAATCGAATCGAATCGGATCGGATCTGATGGGATGGGTTCTGTTCCGTTTTCCGGCTACCCTTAGCTCTTGGTGCCCAGGCAGGTGACTTTTGACTTTGGCTATTAATAAAAATAATAGTTGCGGCTAAAAAAAAAAAACACAAAATACAGAAAAAGGTGAAGAGCCCGGCCAAGAGCAAGGGCAAAAAAGATGTCTTAGGTCAGTTGAGTTGCAGGTGAAGCCGGCTCTCGGCTCCGCTCGGCTCGGCGCACAATTAAAATGCGGAGGGGATGCAACCGAAAAGGCACCTGTAACGCACAGATAGAGGGAGATGGCTGGCGATCGGGGATGGGCTCAAGAAAGGAGCAGCGGCTCAACATTACATCGGCTCATTTATGTTTATGTCCTTTCGTTGTAAGCAGCAGCCTGGCGCTGATTCCGGATTCCCTCCAGCCGCATTGAGCACCTGCTGCTGCTGCTTCTGCTGCTGCTGCTGTTGCTGTTGCCGCCGCCGCTGCTGCTGCTGCTTCTCCTGGCGGTGGAATTGGAATTGGAATCCTGGAACCTGTCGCACAATTATTGAGCCAGGACTCGTCCAGGAGACGAGACGCGTGCTCAAAGCCGGTTTGCGGCAAAAAGCCATATGCCAGGAGGCAAATTACATCGGCGACCTGCAACCAGTTGACATGGGCCACACGACACCGGCAAAACACAAAATACAAAACACAGCAGCAGTCGCACACAGGAAGAAATCGAGATCGAACACGCTGTACTGAGATATATCTTATATACCTTAATAAAGTTATTATCATGTAAATTGATTTATAAGCTTGTTATTTGAAGCTCTTATTATACAAATTGTTTAAGGAGTCTTCCTCGAATTGAAAGTATTATCACTATCTGCACGCAATTGGAAATCAGAGTAGGCTTGCCTGGTTTCTCTCAGTGACGCAGAAGCCAAAAGATGCAACAGTCGTAAAAATCTCTCCCCCAGACAGACAGCACAGACAGATCGACCGCAGAAACATCCGAGATCTGCATCTAATCTGGGCCCCAGGGGATGCACTGCCTGCGAGTGCCACAAGCTGTCGCTGGGCAGGCTCCGGCGAAGGTGCAACCAACGCCGCCGCTGCACCTGTCACGCTCGATCGATATTACAAGATCGTTCGACTTGTTGGCCGGGCCAAAAGTGACCCAATTTCAACGGATCGTTCTCGTCCCTTCGCAGAGAGTGAGTGATACGTTATGATTGCCTTGCCCTTTGTTTGATTGAGCATTGTCACCTGGCTGGACTGGGAATTGATTGTTAGAGGGAAGTATATTCGATTTTAATGGACACTCAAGAGCAGGTGAAGAGGTTGCATATGGTGTAATAAAAATATGAAATGTCCTTTCGATTGTAAAGTCGTTCAGTAGTCTTATTTTGATTAGGAACGGCTGTTTCTTTGCTTCATTATTTCTGTAATATATCCTTATATATGTTCCAATTTCTTTTACTTAATAAAATGACCCTGCTTAAAAGGTTCCATTCTATGCCTAAATATATTTTCCCTAAAGACAAGATACATCTGTTAGAGTTTAGGAGTAACCCTATTTGACCATTTCCCTTTCCTGGTTGAGATTGCAATAAGGTGGACTTCCATATGCCTTAGCAAGGAGCCTCGCTAACGGAGGCCAAGCCGGACCAAGTTCGCTGGCCAAATCGGAAGCCAACAGAGTGCCGTGTCAACGACTAGTCTGCAAGTTGCCGATTAGTCTCCGCCAACCCTCCGAGCAAATCTTAAGCTGTTTCGATTTGAGTCCAGAGGACAAATCCAAGTCAAATATGCACGCAAATCAACCCTCGGCTGGGAAATCTATTTCCACAGCTTACAGCTTAATTGGCAGCCAGAAGGCCAGACCGAGCGATGACCAACCAATCCGGGGGCTTAGGAAAGGGTAGCTCGCAACGAGGCAACACACAGACACAACCAGCAGAGGCAAGTCAAACCAAAACAAAACAAAACAAAACCGAGACCCGGCAATTAAAACGACAAAATCTAAACACGAAATTTGTACGGATTTTGTGAGAAAAGGTGCAAAAAACAAAACGGTGGAGGAAGACCCTCGAGTGCCGGAGACACCGATCTCAAGGTGTTTTCAGCTTGGTCCCGAAACACACACAGATTATAGACAGATTTCGAGGCGGCAGCAGACGGAGGAGGCTCGCTGGCACACACAATGGACAACAAATTGCGGCCGCCGATGCAACATTTTGGGATCAGGGAGCATCACCAGCAGGTTAAGGACGCGAGCGAGCCAAGTCATTATGAGAATTTAAGCGCACCTTTCCTTTCGTTTTGTTATGGAACAGGGATTCGAATTCGAGCTCAGACTGCGATTCGGGGCGACAGGTGCTTGCCAGATAAGAGCACAGTGCGCATAGCGGTAGATGATTCGGATCGGATCGGAGTGGATCGTTATCCTGCTGCCGCTTTGGTCCTGCTGGTCCTGCTGGTCCTGCTGCTGCTTCTGCTGCTGCTGCTGCTGTGCCAGATTCGGACTGCCAGCAGGGGCTGGCCAAATTAATTCCTTGCCATATTTTATAATTCAACAGATGACACGAGCCAACCGAGGGCTACGAGTAGCTTTGGCACGGGGGTTCGCAGCTTGATTGGTCTCTCGGTTCCCCGTTTTGGTGCCTTTGGGGTGTTCTTCGGTCCCGATCCCGATCCCGATCCCGGTTCCCAGTCCCGGTGCCAGTCTCAGATCCAGTTCGATCCAGCGGCTCTTTTGTGGCACAAGCCACATATGCCACGCATCCAGGACCTTTGCCGAGCGGCTTTTAGATGACTCTACTTAAGGGTTATATGAATGTTGTGGCCAAGTTTGAAAAAGTCAAGATTCTCGACTTGGTCAGGATACATTTTATATAGAGTGATGCCACAGAAGTGGCATCTTAAGTGTTCTATTGTATAATTTTAATTCCGGACTTAAAAGCTAAAGTGTATTCCGAATTGTCATATACGCAAGCCATATTCCTTTGTCTTTTCTTATTTAACCGAGGATTTTCGATCAGCTTGAGGTTCCACCGACTTGACCCCTCGGACATATTAGCTTAGTTTTTTGGAGAGTGCAACAGTTTTTTGATAAAAAGCAGTTTGTTGAACTCGGCCAGCCGAGAGAGTATTCCGGTGGAGTCGAAGGGTTCTTCCCCTTCGGGGCACAAGCGACAACGACCTTTTGTCTATGCGATCTGCAGAAGTCAAACCCTGCGCAGGGGTTGCAACTTGCAAGTCGTCCTAACTGCATTTTGGCAAAGAACAGTTACGAGTTACGGGCTGCCACCGAGGACCTACAGGTGGAAATCGTGCGCTTGTCACACTAATTTCCCAGGGTTCGAGTTCGGCTTTGTTTGAGGGCCCCGCTGGCTGCACTTTCACAGTTGCGGCTGTCGTCACTGCGCCCTGCCTAATTTGATGTCAGCTTTGGCCAGGTTTTTTGGGCCAGCTTGGGCCAGTCTTTGGCCTCTGGGGTCGTTTGCCCGAATGAAATGTTGGCAAACAAACACATAATTAGCCGATAGAGATACCAGCAGCGGCAGAGGAGGCATTGAACTTGGCCCTGAGGATCATTAGAGGGACACACTTGCAGTTGCAGTTGGAAGTTGAATGAACCAGAGACTGTCCCGAGTTCGACGATCAGGTGAAAGGATAATGACAGCAGGTAGGAACAGGAACACTTGCGAAATGTATTCATATGTCAGTATAGATGCAGGTTTCTGTTATCCTTCAGAGAGGACGTATTGATAAATGGACACTACAAAAAGGAAATAAGTTTTCTCGAGCCGAAGAGATATTAAACAAATTTTTGAATATTTAGATGAAAAAATAAATCTTTCATATGAAAGATTACTATTCAAATTAGAAACCAATTAAAGGTGTTACAGGAATTCATTCCAATTGCGTAATTGCAACAGATAAATAAATAAGTTTCTATGGTATCTTAAAATAATATTTTTCCCACACGTGCCAGTAATTTATGCAAATATCCTCAAGCTCAGTTATATGTACATATAATTATTATTATTATAGCTATTCTACGCCTATTTCACATTTATAATATAATTAATTCTAGAAAACTGTGTAAAATTTTGCAGCGCTCAATGTAGACTGTAAACAACCTGTGTTAGGTGCGTGTCAAATGTTGCTCTGCGTTTTACATGTAGAATTTGACAGTTTACTCATTTTAAACAAGTATGTAAAAAATGAGCCTGTGCAACATGTTGCATGTGCTGCTCAGCATATTCCTAGCTACAATGACCTAGCAACTTTTTCTGGGAAATCTGATTAAATCCTCAGTTATATTATGTTTAATAATTTAAATTTGATGGGAATTGAATTGACAGTGCCTATTTCCGAAATTCAGTGCCAATTAACCCTCCCAATAACTAAAGATGGATTAAAATTCAATAAAATAATATTCAAACGTGTTCATAGGACGTGTTCCTAACGGCCGATTCCCGGAATTTAATTTTAAGGTTATTGCTTAGAGGGAAACAATGTACGAATATTAAAATAAATATTTTATAATATTTCAAATATTTATACATTTGAAGGAAGATTAATGTATAAAGATAATTTCAAATATTCAAATATTTTAATTTTATTAAGAAAGAAAATTAGAAAGCGTTCGTGCGAAGACGAAAGCATTGTAATATATGGGTAATCTTTAAGAAAATAATAAGACAAGATTAAAATAAAATAAAGTATAAGATAATTTCTCAAATATTTAAGAAAGTTAGAATACATGCGTTCGTGCGAAGACGTGTTCGTTATCGCGGATTCAATTTATGGGTCATTTTTAAGAAATTAATAAAGCAAGATAAAAATAAAATATGGTACACAGATAATTTTTCATATATTTAAGAAAGAAAGTTAGAATGCATTCGTGTGAAGACGTGTTCATTACCGCGGACCAAAATCAAAACTATTAGTAAGAAACTCCTCAATTAGGAAAAATTAATAAATAAATAAAAATAAAATATAGTACAAAGATCATTTTTCAAATTTTATATATTTGACTTTCATAAATAAAGAAAATTGGAATGCGTTCGTGCGAAGATGTTTTCGTTATCGCGGATTCAGTTTATGGGTCATTTTTAAGAAATTAATAAAGCAAGATAAAAATAAAATATGGAACACAGATAATTTTTCAAATTTTATATATTTGACTTTCATAAATAAAGAAAATTGGAATGCGTTCGTGCGAAGATGTTTTCGTTATCGCGGATTCAATTTATGGGTCATTTTTAAGAAATTAATAAAGCAAGATAAAAATAAAATATGGAACACAGATAATTTTTCAAATTTTTTTTAAATAAAGAAAATTGGAATGCGTTCGTGCGAAGATGTTTTCGTTATCGCGGATTCAATTTATGGGTCATTTTTAAGAAAGAAATAATGAAGGAAGATTAAAATAAAATCAATAATAAAAGAAATATAGCAAAAGTAAGCATAAATAAACAATAAATAACAAAGTAATTCAAAATGATGTCTTGACTACTCAACAGTCCAAGACAGAATGAATTCATGGGAGTCGTAACAACCCTTTATATACCTACTTGATGACGTGTGACCTTAGGAGAGTTTTCTAAAAATACCAGAAACACCTTTTAAGGTTTGGCAGGTACAAATCTAAACAATTGTTTTGAATTTGGGGAAAGTTTAAGATTAAACTGGTTAGTAGAATACAGATTTGATTGGGTTTTCAAAGTTATTTTTGTTTTACTGTTTTTCCTTTGTTGTTATTATGAAAAACCAAAGCAAAAATATCGATATAAATCATTAGACCGTTAAATTAAAACTTTTTAAATTTAAATTCCAAATATAAGAGGTCACATGAAATTAGACATATCGATACTTTTGTTCGATATTTCTAAGCGTCAGTTGGTATTATTAACGCACCTAGCCGCGGTCACACTCCTGCTTGGGACGCAATTTATTTTGAAAATTTCAAACCCCAGCGGCCAGAGGAGGCCAGTAATTTGGTGAAAATTCCAGACGACAGCAACTTTCGACATGAAAGGCGACAAGCAGGGACTCTTTAGCGATCCGGCGCTGGAGCGCCACTTCACTGGTCACGCGGGCGGCATTACGCAGCTGCGCTTCAGCCCGGAGGGCACGCAGATCGCCACCTCGTCATCGGACGCCTCCGTGATCCTGTGGAATCTGAACCAGGCAGCCCGCTGCATTCGCTTCGGTTCGCACTCGTCGGCCGTGAATGGTGTGGCCTGGTCGCCCACGGGCAACCTGGTGGCCTCCGCCGGGCACGATCGCACCGTCAAGATATGGGAGCCGAAGGTGCGCGGCGTCTCGGGGGAATTTGTGGCACACAGCAAGCCGGTGCGAAGCGTGGACTTTGATAACACAGGACACTTGATGCTGACCGCCTCCGACGACAAGTCCGTGAAGTTGTGGCGCGTCCATCGGCGCCAGTTTATGGCCTCCTTTTCCCAGCAGACTAACTGGGTGCGCTCCGCAAAGTTCAGTCCAAACGGGAAGCTGGTGGCCACCGTCAGCGATGACAAGTCGCTGCGCATATATGACGTAGAGAGCGGCGAGTGCGTGCGCACGTTCACGGAGGAGCGAGCTGCTCCGCGTCAGGTGGCTTGGCATCCATGGGGCAACATGGTGGCCGTCGCACTTGGCTGTAACCGCATCAAGATCTTCGACGTGTCCGCTAGCCAGTTGCTGCAGCTATACGTGGTGCACTCGGCGCCGGTCAACGATGTGGCCTTCCATCCGAGCGGCCACTTTCTACTCTCCGGCAGCGATGACTGCACCATCCGCATCCTGGACCTGCTCGAGGGCAGACCCATTTACACACTCAAAGGCCACACTGACACAGTGAATGCGGTGGCCTTCACCCGAGATGGAGACAAGTTTGCCACGGCCGGCAACGACCGCCAGGTAAGAAATCGCCCTGCTCTAGACCGCTTGTTTCTATTTCTTTGGGTAATTGCAGCTCCTGGTCTGGAAGTCAAACTTGCACACATACGATGCCTCGCAGTTTGAAGCCAAGGCTGCCATGGCCTCCTCCGGCTGTGACACCAGCGCCGCCTCCTCCTCCTCGAAGCAGAGCCTGCTCAGCGGCACCTCGAACTCCAACGACCTAAGCATACGCATCGATCCTCGCCAGTCGCTGGCCTATCAGCTGTCGGACGATAATTTCCAGGTGCTTGATAGCAAACACATGAGCCAGCCACATAGCGAACCAAGTGCCGAGCTGCCGGATCTGGAGTTCAAGCACCGCAGCGCCAGCCCGCGTTTTTTCTAAACAATCGTTTCACTTAACCTCTGCCGCACATAACTAGCCCGACCTTCCGCAGGTGGTGGACGTGTCTCTGGAGTCCGGTTCGGAATCCTGTTCGTGCTCGGCGCAGTTGGACGAGATAACCAAGCTGCTAGAACTGATCGATGAGCGTGTGCGGCGTTTAGAGGGTATATACTCTTTGTAGCTAATTAAGTACGCTCATACACTAGTATTTAAGCCGATTTTAATTATGGTTTTCAGACAGATGCCTTAATTAAAAGCCTCAGACACCTATTAATTTTATTGTGAATTTATTGTATGCAGGATACACGGTTAATCCTTGTACCGATGCACGATTACAATGGTCTTATAGGCTGCCGCTGTGGCCAACTGAAGGGCCAGTATGACGAGAGCTGTTACAAAAATTGACTTCATCTTTAGATATCCCTTGGAATAAAGATTAGTGTAAATGAATAAAGACTCTGGGAGCTTGTGCTATCGAGAGCTTTGATTAACTAGAAGGGGAACAAGCCCTTTATACCCACCTGCTGCGATTTGATTTCTCCAATTTGACAAATACTTAACACTGTTTCTGGTTAGGAATCCAAATATAAGATATCAGTAACTCAGACGATTTCCTCATGAGAGTTTCAATAGAAAATATTTATCTCTGGCAAACAAAACATAAATTTTAACAAACACACATGGTGCCTGTCAAGGTGTTATTTGAACACAGCCATTACAGACTGGCCGACATTCAATAGGTCCCACAATTTACAATAAACATTACAACGTACATTGCCTAATTTAAATGGTTAAAAATAATTACAACGCATTATTAGAAAACTTACAATTATAAGAAAACTGTTAAAATTTGAATTGCCACATATCGTGTTAACAGTCCCTGAGCAGACTGTTAAGTGTTATCGTATCATCGATAGTATCGGTGGTCGGCCGATATACGACCGGTAATCTTATCCACCTGTAGTGCCATCGCTAGCAAGGTAAAATAAACAAATCGACAGGAGAAAGTGGCCGTTGCTGCATTTTAAACATTGAAGTTTCGGAAAGGCCACCATGCGCGACTGGATGCCATTGCTCTTCTGCGGCCTGTCCGTCCCACTCTCCCTGTTCATGTGGCTGGGCAACGTGGCCGTGTCGCGGCTCTGGAGCAGCGACTTCGAAGGTGAGCTATCCGTATTTAGATTTCAATCGGCGACCTGGTGAACTTATGCCAGGGGTTATCTCTTTCTCACACACAGAGTCGCGGGTGATTCCGCCGGTGCGCTGGCTTTTCTCCACGATGGCGCCTCTGGCCCTCATGACGGTGGCGCTGAGACGGCGAAGTGTGAACCGATCGGGGGCTGCGCTGGGCATGCTCGTGGCCTTCGTACTGTCCATCGCCAGCCATCCGTTCTTCGCCAGTCTGGTGGTGTTCTTCTTCAGCTCTTCTCGAGCCACCAAGTTCCGGGCTCATATGAAGCGGCGCTTTGAAAGCGATTTCCGTGAAGGCGAAGGCCAGCGCAACTGGGTGCAGGTGCTCTGCAATGGCGGCATGGCCTCTCAGCTGGCCCTGCTTTACCTGCTGGACTGCGGCAGCGGAGAGCGAACCGTGGACTTTGCCAGGGAGTACCGCTCCAGCTGGCTGGGCGTGGCCGTGATGAGTGCCTTCGCCTGCTGCAATGGGGACACCTGGTCCAGCGAACTGGGCAGCGTGCTTTCACACCGGGATCCAGTCTCTATACTCACTTGGCGACGCGTGCCGCGAGGCACCAACGGTGGCGTTTCGCTGGCCGGAATAGCAGTGAGTCTGCTGGGCGGATTGCTCGTGGGCTTCGGCTACTTTGTCACCGTACGCTACACTGTGGAGGCCAAGATGCTGCTGGTCAGTCCGCCGCAGTGGCCAATCATTGTGTTTGGCGGCATTGCAGGTCTTTTTGGATCCCTGCTCGACTCGGTCCTGGGAGGCCTGCTGCAGTATTCGGGCATTAACGAGGACGGCAAGATTGTGGACGCACCCGGCAAGGGGGTGCGTCACGTGAGCGGACTGCGCATCCTGGACAATCACAGCGTTAACCTCATATCCAGCATTGTCACCGGAGTTACAATACCCGTCCTGGCCCAGAAGTTCTGGCCCGTGCGCTAAGCGCGCATCTCTGTTGTCTGTTACTCTTACTAGTAATAAGCCTTCCTAGCCCCGCTAAATGAAAACTAAGTTAAAGATCGAAGAAATATCTACCCCACAGGATCATAAATCGTCTGGAATCGTCGCTTTACAGCTAATTTGTTAACAATTAGTAATAAGTCCTTGAGATTGTAACATCCTTTTTCAATTTATCATTTTAAAGGGGATGTCTCTGTATAGTACATATATTTTTGTAAAACTTCCACGGCGCCAAGCGAACTAACTGACTAAATAGAAGACTTGATAGGAACAACAACGACTGGACAGACGCAGCGGGATGGGTGAAGGCAAGCTATAATGTATCTTAAGCTAAGGTAGATCGCTACAGATGTGTGATCCCCAGGAGATAACATTGTTAATAATACTGAGTACAAGCCCCTGCGACTGTCCATTTAGATTATAAATAAAAAACTTAAAAGCTGACCCTGAAGTCAGAAAATATAAGTTTTGTAGGTTTATTACCGGTAGCATTCTAATGAATGACTACATGTTTCCACAGTTCGACCACTTTAAACGTGCCACATTATTTGTTTCCTAAATTCCGAAAAACATTCATTGAAATAAACTGCTAAAATTATATTTGACCTCTCGAAGCTCTCACATTTCATTGCGATTGTTCATTGCCAGAAATTATTTTGACGATAAAGTCCACAGAAAGTAGTCTGTTAATAACTTTTCGGTTATTTAGAATATAACAATGGTTTATATACCCTCAAAGGGTATTATAATTGCAGTCGGAAGCTTGCAACTATGAGGAGTCGTTTCTGACCCTAAAACCCGATTTTAATGATGGTTTTCAGACAGATGCCTTAATTAAAAGCCTTAGACAAATATTAATTTTATTGTGAATTTATTTATTGCAGGATACACGGTTAATCCTTGTACCGATGTACGATTACAATGGTCTTATATGCTGTCGCTGCGGCCAACTGGAGGGCGATGACAGCTGCCACAATAATGAACTTCATCTTTTAATATTTCGGTTTAAGGATTGAGACTCTTGAGGACGTTAAAGATTTGTGATAATCCATCATTGGAAGTAACCCCATTTATAGCAGAATGATCCATGTTGTGGTCTAACTTGATTCCTTATTGATTTTAGATATATTTGCTAAAAAATCATTTAAACAATTGGTTTAAAGTCACTTTACTACCTGTAAGCACAGTACCAAGAAGTGTTATAGTTGCTAAAAGTAAATATTGATTTGTGGTGAACAGTGGGTTAGGTTTGGGGAATTCAAGTCACGATCTAGCTGAAAATTTATAACTTATTTGGTTCTTGTAATAATGTACATACATATGTGCCTAAACCTAGCATAATAATAACATCAAGGCTATCATAGCAATGATATTTAATCTAAGTTTTTCAAAAAGATAACAAAGACTAAAATGCATTCATTTCAATTCTGTTAGCTTTTCTGTGCGAATTGTTAAAGGGTGAACAAATAAGCAAATTCATGCAAATAATAAAATTTTCGAAAAATGGGTAAATAATTTTTTTTTCAGACGACTCAATAGTCATTCGACTGCTAATGCTGATCAAATATTATAATAGTATAATAATATAACATATAATAATAAGTATCATGGTCAGTTTTGAAACTATCGTAAGGGTAAGGCGGATAACTATGAGTTTACGATTAAAGATATCACAAATAATAATTGTATTAAATTAAAAAATTAAGTAAGGGGAATCAATTGAAAAATAAATGCATACCTAGCACAGTTGATTGTAGACCTGAGCCTGATACATGATATAATTGTAATGGTAAAGACTTACCCCAATAGAGGACACACCGGTCATCCCTTTTCGGCAGAGTAGAGTTAAATTCTTGATGACTTCAATTGAGCTTCATGGGAAGTAAGCTTCTTCCTGGTTATCCGGATGTGTTGCATTGATCATTAGCACTTTCACTTTAGATGTAAACACTGGGGAGGCTTCGCGCAGAATGCGGCCAGCGCGATGGGAGTGCCCTTATTTATAGTCCCCGAGTAAAGAGAACAGAGAAAGTGAGAGCAAGAGAGAAAGAGAAATATTTTGAGATATCCAGAGCGAGAGATAGACAAACCGAAAAAGTCAGAGATTAAGGAGCGAGGGATTCAGGGAGAGACAGAGAGCGAGAGAGAGAGAGAGATGGAGAAATTGAAAGATTTCAGTGCTATTGTTCATTGCATTATGTTTGAAAAGGTATTTGAAATATATAAATACAACAATTGATGCCTACGGCTAAGTTAATTTTCTTAATTTCCGTAGTGTGTTTTTCTATAGACGAAAAATAAGAGAGTAAAATTCGTACAATACTTTAATCCTTTTGTATTTTATTGGATCGCTTAAGTTTCTGTAGCTCCAAATTCCGAATCAGGTTCTGGGACAAAGCGCGCAGGGCCTCGCTGGAGGAGCTAGATGAGCTGGGTGGGCTGGCCGCCCCACCTGGAGTAGCTGGCTTGGCGAATCCGATGGAGAACTTGATCATGAGGTCGCCGATGGGAGAGTTGATGAACTGCGAGCCCGTGGAAATGGTCTTGAAGATGATGCGGCGCTTGTGCTGGTAGACCTGGGGATCTGCAGGCGATCCTGCAGGTGGCCTGCCACTGATCCTGGGCCTTGGAGTGGTGGTGCTGGAGGGGGGCGGTGATTCCGTGGTGTTGGTCTGGTTTGAGATCTTGGGTGTCACTCTGGGCTGGGCGGAGGTCCTGGGTCTTGTGGTTCGGGGTTGGGCAGTCGTCCGACGCCTGTGCGGTCTGCGAGTGGTGCCGGTTGGTAGACTTAGCTGGGGTGCCTGGTAGCCTGCTTCCGGCTGATCCTGCTCCTCCTCGGGGCCACCTGCCACTGCGTCTGGCTTCTCCGGATCACCTGGATAGCCCTGATCAGTCTGATCCTGTTCGTCATCGTAGTCATCCTCCTGCAACTCACCAACACCATCCCCGCGATGGCCATCGGAGAAGAGAGGGGGTTGGTGCGGCGGTTGCTGGTCACGGCGCTCCTGCTTCTCGCGTTGCTCGTACACGGGATCATTGGGAGCCGAGGA
This sequence comes from Drosophila bunnanda, assembly GCA_035046265.1. Taxonomy (NCBI): domain Eukaryota; kingdom Metazoa; phylum Arthropoda; class Insecta; order Diptera; family Drosophilidae; genus Drosophila; species Drosophila bunnanda. The sequence continues at coordinate 17,591,220 of JAWNOB010000075.1, forward strand.
GGCCAGGACCTGCTCCATCTGCTTCTGTAGGATCTCGTAGAGGGGTGTGTTTTGCTCGTCGTCCAGCACCTCGACTGGCTCACTGGGTACGAACTGATTGTTCACATAGGCACTCCTTCCGTCCAGGTCTTCGTCCACTTCCAGGACATCGTCCTTGCGGGACCGAGACTCGGTCTGCAGCTGAGCTTGCGGCGGATGGGTTACATCTTCGGTGACCTCCGTTGGTACAGCTCGAATGGAGACAAGAACTGAAAGAATTTATGTTTAGAATTATATTTTCACGTTGGTTAGTTGGAAAATCTCTGGTAGAAGCTTTGCAGGATTCAAATTAGAATTTCGTTACTGGGAAAACTCACCTCCGCTTAGCAGGATCAGTAGCTGAATCTTCAAGATGCGAGTCGCAACACCTCTGGCTCCCATTGCAGTTGGATGACTTCTGGTAAATGGGACACACATCCAGAGGCCTTTTATAGTCGGCTGCTGACTGCCACCTGTGGCTCTGTGCATCCCACGCCCAATTAGTTTTTAGGTTTAGTGCCATGGCCCTTTCCAGCTTCTGATATCGCTCAGCTTGTCAGTCATCATCAGTTTATAGAACTCGTTTCTAGGGTCAATGCACTTGCAGCAACTGCATTAAAATGAGAATTCAAATCACTTAAATTTAAGAAGGAGAAATGTCTACAGAAAATAGTTTAATTGAGTATGAGGAATACAGTTCGGTATTTATTTTTGTAGATGAAAACACATAAAATAGGATACTGATATTGACCTTATTCCTTATTATAAAATTATTTCTATTTAACAAATCTTTATTTATCAACAAGAACACGGCCAACCGGCACGTGATAAATTTATACTAGTAGAAGCTATGATTTGGACATAATAAATGACATAAAATTCCTAGATAAAGAAAACTATTGTGAGAGCTTTAATAAAATACGTACAGTGCCTTGTGAGCTGCACAAAGCTGTTACTAATAACAAACTTATATTCATAATAATAATAAGGAAAAGTTACCATTCCCTTTAAAAAAAAATATATATGATTCGAATATAAAATATCACCAATGCCACTTATTTTTCACAAAACAAATGTCAGAGACATGATGTCCAGTGGATCGCTTCTTAACTTTTACAACTTTCACGCAGAAACCGCATTAATATCGTTATTTGTTTTTTATTGTAATAAATAAAATAAATAATATTTCATAATTGAGATTCCATTCTAATCCTAAGCTACAGAATACTTGAGCCTATCATTGTCCTTGGCCTTAGGTTGGGTCTGCTCCTTCAGGGGAGAAATCTCCAGAGGCTTGGGTGTGGGAGTGTCCTTCAAGGGCATGGGAGGTAGTGCGATCTCCTCGGGCGTCTTCAAGGGCTCTGAAACGGGAGCTTGAACAGCAACCACGGGGATGGGGACTGGGACTGGGGCTGGGGCAGGGACTGGGGACATGGGAGTCTCCACTGGCTTCTGCAGGGTCAAGGGTTCCTTCACTTTTTGCTTGTGATCCTCCTGCTCCTCGCTGCTCTCACCACTCTGCTTATCCTTCTTTTTCTTCTCCGTCTTTTCTCGCTTCTTCTGTTCTTTCTCTAGCCTCTGCTTCTCCTCCTCCGCCTTCCTTTTCTCCTCCTCCAGCCTCTGCTGCTCAACAAGAGCCGCATCCCGGAAGTAAGGGGAAGCCCGGAACCTGCTATCGGCACGAGCCGTTTCCTGGGGATACTGCTCCTGGCACTCGGCGTAAGAGTAGTCTGCCCACAGGCCATGGGATCGGCACTTGGCCACGTTCAGCTTGCACCTGTTGTAGAAGACGGCCACCTCGGAGGACGTCTTGCCGCAGATGGGATCATAAAGGTCCTGGCAGTCATCGTCGCACAGATAGCCCTCGCTCAGGGACTGGGCGGCACTGTTGATGGCCGCCGAGTTGGCGGTCTGACAGTCCTTTTGGCCCGGCTGACAGCTGAACCAGGCGATGGGAATGGCCAGGTAGGGCGGACTCATCAGCTTCTTGGCGACTCCGTCCGCTCCGGCCGCTCCGTAGGTGCGCTTCACGTAGTAGCCGTGCTCCTCCGTGGACACCTGACTGTTTCCGGCCAGGTTCGTAGAGGTGGACCACTTGGTCTTGGTCTTGGTCTTGTGGGGATCGGACTTGTCGTGGTCGTGGTGGTGGTCAGAACCCTTGTGCTTGCGCCTCTTCGCCTCCGTGGGTGCCGCCTCCAGGAGCAGTAGGGCGGCCACTGCAAAGGGAAATGCAGATGAGATCCCGCAGGTGACAGGGTTTTCGGGGTGATGCCTTACCTAAGATACAGGCTGCTTGGAACGGTCTCATGTTGATCTGGTCAGCTGCTCGTCTCCGCAACAACTGATCGCATCTTCTGGCGAACGGCGGCTTAAGTACCACCGAACACTGGCCAGGGCGAATTCTTTCCGGGCTTACCGGTTTGCTGGTCTGCTGGGAGAGCTCTTGGTTTGTTTACTCTTCGCGGAGCTCCGAGATGCCCCCCGTCCGGGAGACCCCGAACGAACGAAAGTACGCAAAGTTTTCGGCATCGTATTTGGTGAAATTTTATGCAAACTCATGTGGTCTCGGTCTGTGGACCCTTTGCGGCGACGATAGCCATCTAGAATGGCTGGGCTTGGACTTAACTGGGAACTGGTTGTGTGTTTAACACCTTCGCTGCTCTGCCCTCCATTCGGCGGCGGCCAGCAGCCCAGCCCCGCGAGCCGGTTCTCCGGAATTGGGTCAATCTGGAAAGGTTCGGTGATCTGGTTGTTATTTTACGAGGTTCTTCTGGCCGCAATCGCCGGCGGCCGGCAGCTGCACTCGCTCGCAGGAAATCCACATCCAATCGATCTCTGTTATTCTGCCGATCTCTGTTGATCTCTGTCGATCCGCGGTCTATGTGAGATATCACTTCCCTCGCTGGTAATTGTATTCTTAATTAGAGCGCGTTCAAGTGAGATCTCTCCGATGAAAGATTGATCTTTGCATCTGGAGGATCGGCTTACTTAGGGGGCGACCTTTGATTCAATAAGAATGACTTTTTCCAGGAGCTATTGAGGTTAAAGTTCTTAGGCTCTGGCTGACTAGTCTTTCAGTGAAATTTGTGGACCATAATTTGTATACCCTTGCAAAGGTCTTATAATTTTAGTCAGAAGGTTACAATGCAGTGAAGAAGTCATATATTCTTGATCAGCATCCAAAGCCGAATCGATCTAGCTATGTCCGACAAAAATTTAATATTTTCAAAATTTTGAAAACAAAATATAAGGGGTTACATCGTTACAATTGTCAAAATTTGATACAAATTTTAATTTCCTAAAATTTAAAATTGAGTATGCAGATTTGTAATAAAAATGTAATAAAAGCTAACGAAGTAAAACTTTCCGAGTTAGTTATGAGTTTTTTAATTTTGATTTGTCGAAAAAATGGTCATATACAAATATCAAATCAAAGAATGTCAATTTATTAAGCTGAATAATAGTGTTTTTCCGATTTGATTCTATAATTCAATTGCAAACTGCATAGGTATAAAAACTTCGGCTTCCCTAAGTCAGTTTCCTTTTTTGTTAATTGTTAACTTTTATAGCAAAAGTATACTGCCCACATTAACCCCTTTCCCTGAAAGATCTCTCCAAAGATTTCCGATTGAATATATTGGTTGATTAAGCCATTAAAGGCGTCCATAATTGCATTTATTATTACCACCGTCGCTTTGATGACTCATTCCAGCTCGTGATCACTTCTTGTTTGCTTTCGAAGCGTAGTTCCATGGAAAAGTTTTCAAATTTCCCATTAGCATTAGAAAGTTAACCCATCTCTTCGATGCACTGCCCGGGTTTTGGGAAGTTGGGGGCGATCGCATCTACGTAAATCGAATCGAATCGGAGCCATGTCCAATTACATAATTAGGGCTTTGACCGAGGCCCAAGAGAGGGGAGACCTAACGATCTTGTAAGCGGTTTTGCATATGGCCCATCGCCAAATGGCGCTAATGGGTCCAGTAAACAGAGCCCGGCTTTGGGCACAAATGGATGGATTTATGAAAGAAGCTACCAGAAAGCCGAAAACAGAAAGACAGAAAATTTAAATAAATGATTTCGGTTTCTTTGGAGTCAGTCCAGGTAAACAAAAGAAGTCGGACAAAGAAAAAGAGATGCGATGGAGCTGCTGGAGAAAGAAACCCAAGAAGAGAGCTCTCGGAAATGCTGAGACCAAGCCAGAGAGCTGAGCTCTCGGGATCGGATCGATACACCTTGTTTACTCGCCTCGCATCGCATTTACTTTCATTTTTGAGGGGCCTATAAAAAGCGAAAGCAGAGCGCTGGATTCGCTCATAAAGACCGCAAAACTGCAAAAGTCCACTACGGAGTCAGCCCCGAACTAAAGGATTAGCACCATGGTTAGACCCATCTACCTGGCCCTCGGTGAGCAGATCTCTAGCAGGTCTAGGTCGTATGTTTGCTAATCTCTGGTCCCTCGCCTCAACCTAACAGCTGCCCTGCTCGTCTTGGCCTTCTCGGTGAGTGCAGCTCCCGTGGCGGAGTCCGAGATCGATGCCAGTCCCGAGTTCCCAGCCTCCAGGCAGGCTGTGCAGGAGAAGGAGGATGAAGAGCAGGTCCACAACTCTAGTGCGGACAGCAGTGAGGAGAACGACGATGAGGATGATGATGAGGATGAGGAGAAAGTCCACAAGGCAGCCGAGGAGAGCAAGGAGGACGATGATGACGATAATGACGACGAGAACGACGACGACGATGACGATTCCCTGATACGGCGTCGTCGCCGCGAGGCGGAGACCACCGAGCAACCGGCGGAGGAGACAGTCACCGAAACTCCCACCGAGGATCAGAAGGTGGATGCCACCACCGCGGCGGCGGCTCCTGTGCGGAAGCCCGTGCTTGTGCTTATCCGCGACGCCCTCAAGAAGGTCACCACCGACCTGCCCACTGCCCAGGTGGCCAACAATGCCCTTCAGTACTTCCAGCAGTTCGAGCACTTCATTCAGCAGGCCATCGAGGAGGTAATCGGCGACGATGACGATGAGGAGGAGGCGCCGGTGACCATTATCCCGCAGACGGAGGCAGAAGCGGGAACGGAATCCATAGCTGAGGAGATCAAGAAGCCCGAAGGGGAGGAGAGCCCGGAGAAGAGTCCAGAGATCGCGGCCCCCCTTGATGTTCCCGAGAAGATGCCGCAGTCAATGGAGCCCGTTAAGGCCATGGAGTCCACCTCCTCCACGTCTGCTCCCCTGAGCAATGCTGTCTAGATCAGGGATCAAGTTCCATGCACCTTTCCTCACCTATTTATTGTCAATTATTTATTGCTAGCTATAATATATGATTATGCCATAATTTGCATCTCAGGGAGTCTAAGTTCTTCTGGCTTCCTTACGATCCATCCGCTCCTTCATCGCGTATATGTGACTCTTCAGCTGGCTGCGATGGCGATTGGTGGTCCTTCTTTTGGGCGAGTCGATCTGCTGTAACAGGCGGTTGAAGTGCGAGTTGGGCGCCTTGGTGGAGGGATTTTTTCTGCTCGTCGCCCCCGATCCGCTGGGCCTTCGCACCTTATTCAGGGACAGCTCCTGGTCGCCAATGGTCAAGGTGAGCGGTTGTTTTCCAGCCGTGCTGATGTAGATAGGAATGGTGATGTAGATGGGCGAACCCGCTGGTGATGGAGCAACCTTTGGGGCATCCGATTGAGGCTTAGCAGCCGAAGGTGTCGGTATCTGAAGGATAAATAAGATATACATTTTGATACATTTAGGGTTCTCCTAAATACCTGCTCGGATTTCTCTGGCTGAGATGATGGTGTCTAAGGGAATCAAAAAGAAATATAAAAAATATTCTAAAAATTAAACCAGAAGATAACATATTCTACATATTATAAACAAGTGTTTGAAATTGCTGAATTAATTGAACTCGTATCTTAAAAACTAAGATCGTTGATATCCTTCCTGTGAAGGACATTCAGTTTTCACCTGTTTTTCCTCTGAAAGTGATGGCTGTGTCTTGAGGAAGTGTAGAGGATTGGCATCTTCACTCAGGTTACTGTACTCATCATCGGTCAAGGCTGGAAGACGATCACGATGGAAGTTGTAGTCCTCCTCCTCGATCTCGTGGGCCTGCAATGACGACTTGGCTGTGGGGTTAGCCTTCGACTTGGGCGTGGTTGTAGTGATGCTGGAAACAGAAGATTCTGACAAGGAATCTGATGGGGAAGACTGTAGCAGGACCTTGACATTAATGGCCTGCTGGCTGTCAACGGACTGGGTGACATTCTGGGCCGAGCACAGAAGCGAGCAGAGGAGCAAAGCTAGAAATACAGTTCAATATATTCGGGTATATCTTTGAAATTTATGTTTATATAAATATGACTTATTTGGTAAAGCCAAAACCTCTAATATCACAAAACTTTAAACCTATCAATGACTCATTTTTTAAACAGAAAAACCTGGCTAGAATTTGTCTGAAGAAAGTCAGGTATTACTTGTAAGGTTTCTAAGACAATAATTTAGACCCTCTAGAAACGTATAATAGTTTGGCAATACATTTTGGTACAAAGTTGTAAAACAGCCAGTTTGCGATTTCCATTGTGATATTTTATTTGATAAAATATTACAGCCTAATACTAACAACTAACTTAAGCTAATGCCCAGCCCTAGTCTATCCCTTTGCTCTCTTCCTCGTGCATCCCGATCTCCGCCGATTACAGGGTCATCTTCTTGCCGTTGAGGATCATTTCGGTGAGGCCCAGCTGGCGGAACTGCTGCAGTCGCTCCACCTGATGACAGAGGCGCTTCTGGAACTGCACCTCTCGGCTGAGCTCCTTCAGTTCGTCCACGCTGCTCAGCGGATTGCAGCTACCCATCTTCTTGGCTATCAGCTCCGAGGTGAGCACAATCTTGGCCTTGGAGAGGCGCAGGTAGGAGAAGTCAGCGCTGGCCCGCTTCAGCTCCTGGCGGTACAGGAACAGTTGGTAGGGGAAGTTCACGGTGGAGGCCTTCCGGCGGAGCTTCTTCAGGGCCCGCTTCTTCTGCTTCTTCAGGGGATCGTGGCTCTTCACCTTGTGGAGCTTCATCTCCGATTTGCTCGACTTGCTGCGGTTTGACGACTTGTGCTGGTCCGACATGGTGCTGCTGGGTGAACTTCTGAGAGGCGAATGTGGGCCACAGAGCGAGGCGAGGTCCTTTTAAGGAGGTCTTGGAGCAGGTAGATCCTCCGCGCAGGTAGCCGGAGGTAATTAGCGGGTGCCAGTCACGCGTGTGCATGTCGTAAAGGGATCCGTTCATTCGGTTTTCCAGCGTCCGGGTCATCGGGAATTTCCCCGGCATATTTATGGCTTTATGACTGGCCAGAGATCCAGCTCGGACCCGGACCCGGGACCCGGCTTAATCCTCAATTATGGCTGCCAACTTAGCGCCGTTCGCCCAGATCCTTTGGGTTTTGTGGCGATTTTTCCAGCCAAACCCAGCAGGGGATACTATTTTCCGTTCGCGGAATTTGTGGACAGTTCTGGAACTGTCTTTCTTTCGGTGGAAATCGGGAGAGAAGCGACCCTGTGTCCCCCTACAAATTTCTAGCTAACACTTGGAATACCTCAGATACACTTTTATTATTTCTTTTATTCTCTTACGGGCTGGCTTAGAAATGTCTCTTATCCTTGAGTATCCTTTACACAAAACCCCCAAACACACACCTCCGCAATTAAAGCTCCAAGTTGTCTTCATGTTTCGCGTCTAAAAATAATACTGAAACCGCTTTTGGCAAGAGATTTCTATTTTATACCTGGCAAGTCAAAGTTTTTGGCTCGAGAAATTTCACTTGAATGGGAACAATGCGAAGTTCTACCGGCAGAAATTTGCATATTAATTTCTCAATAGTCTGGCTATGGCTCCACTTTTCTCTTTCTCTTCCCAGCTATGCAAATTTCAATCTTTTGCCAGCTTTTGGCCCTACAAATTTAAACGCCGATGTCGTCATTGATTGTGCCTCTTGTTGGAAGCATTCAGGGAGGGGCAGTCGGGGGGAAAATCGAATAAATAATGATGATGCGCCACTTTTTCGGTTTATTTTGCATGCATTTTATGATTTTTCGAAAGGAGATGGAGGCAGACTCTTTCGCCTGAGTGCTCAGAAGAAGTTGTAAAGTTCTCTCTATGTATCTCTATCGAATCTATTCTGCAGAGAAAGAAAAATTAGAGCAAACAGTATTAAATTAACTTGAAAATATATTGTTTGATACGCTGAAATATTGAAAAATGTTATTAAGAAACTAATAACTTTGCTTTGTATTTAAATTTAATTTAAAAATGAGTCTATTAAATGCTACTCCCATTTAATGGACATTATTTCTCTGCCTGTCCCGGTCAGTCGGAATTAGCCCGGATCCTGGGAAAGCCATTGATGGGTCGCCGGCTTCCATTTAAAGTTGAGTTTATTTATCCAGCCGTCAGACGGAGGAGGGTCGGGGCATTTCCATTTGACTTGGCTTCGACTGACTTGCATATCGTTCCCTCAATGTCCTTCATCTTTGCGTTTGCGGCTTGCGTTTGTCATTAGACGACGTCTAGACCAGGACTCAGTCAGCCAGGGCCAGACATCGATATGCCGGAGTTTGTCCCAAAAAGTTGGCCACATAAATTTTGGCCATAGGGAAATAGACATTGAAATTGGCAACGTGCTCTGTGTTCGTTTCAAAATCACAGGGTCGATTATATATGGATTTTTGGCAGCATATAACAACTTGTATCCCCAACAAATTGTCACGAATCGGATTGATCAGTTTTCTGTAGCACATCAGTTCAGTGTCGTCATCAAATCGCCTTTATCCTTCCACTTAGCCAAATGAAATATATTATTTTATTCATCGCTTCCGACAAATTGACTCCTCCGATAGGGCATCATTTAATTCTGCTTAACTGTTCCGCCCCTTCAGTTTGGGGCTATATTTTACGATCCGCCCTTTATGGATTTCCAATTATAAATGCAGGAAAAGTCCATGGGCAGCGAGGGGGAAAAACTTTTTCATTGCATCCAATCGAACGAACGGCGCAATAATTTTCCAATGCCATTGTGTGTTTGCAATTTGTTAGCCATCAGGCCAATAAATTGGCCAAATATGCGCCATAAAGTGTGGAGATGAAGGAAGGAGCCATCACCCGGCGGTAGATATATCCCACGGGAAGAAAACGCAGTAGGAGATTTCCCCAAAACCCTTGTAATGAAATAAATTGACTTTCATGATGGACGGTCCAGCAAATAAATGGCAACTTTTCGCTCCAAATTAAAATGTATATATATATATATATATGTGTGTAATTTTTTTAGGCAGTGGGAGCATCTATTTTTTATTCACACACAAAATGCAATGAAATACACACGACTAAACTGCTCGCCGCATGGAGTTACTTTGTTTCAATTTATGTACTGACCCCTGTTTTGGCCTGTAAAATGCATTTCACATTTTATTGTGCACTCAATCAAAAATCCATTTCCGTTTGTTTCGAACCCCCACGTGTCCGTCTGTTTCGGCTCCAGCCTCGCCGGGCGGAGTGTGCAGATTCCGGCTCCCGGCTCCCGGATCCAACTGCAGGTGGTAACGCGGACTCCCGGATTGGCAGCCAAAAGTTTGATAATTGAGTTGAAGCCACGCGTTGAAGTTGCGCCCATCTCCACCCCCGAATTCTGTTCCAGAACCAGTCTATGCACTGGGAAAAATTATACTAAAAATGGAATGATATGTTAGTATAAAAACGAAACTCTTTGCAGTACAAATATCGTAATATTTCCTAATCATTTCTCTTTTAATTTAAGATTTTATGAAACATTATTAAATGCACTCTTCTGAACAATATTTTTGGTTTATTTTTCTGTCAGTGCAACCAGCAGCGGCTCCAATCATCAGCAGCTTTTAGCTGCCCCGGCAGAGGCCTCCTTTTATATGCACAGGACGATTGCAGTGACTCCATTCATGTTGCACGTGCCGCATGGCAATTCAATCGACTGTGGGGCGAGGAGTCAACCGAGCGACCAAATAACATCGGATGGATAGCCGGTCGTCCTGGCAGTCCTTCCATCTCCATGCTGCAGTCAAAGTAATGCCTCCTCGAGAGGCAGAGGGTGCGGCGCGGGGCAGTTCAATCCCATTGCAGTCGATGAGGGTTAATGGCTGGGTATCCCTGTGGTAGTGGATCCTTTATTGTGTTTGTGCAGGCCATGTGATGGAGTCTTTGAAATGCCGGCAACTGACTTTCAAATGGTTAAATGATGGTCAAACGATGAACGAATTATCCTCACAGCCAATGGGTCAAGGAGGATGTGTAATTTGGACATCGATATTAGTCCAGTTACGCTCGACATAATAGTGATTGGGGCTTTGTACAATTCGAGGACATTACATTAAAGTATTTATACAGTTCTAGAGCAGCTTGATGGGAAATTGTACAAATTTAAATTGTTTTTAGCATTAAAATATTTAAAAAGCCGAGAAAACTAAGGGTATTTTGTACCACAAAGTTGTAAGAAGTTTGTTAACAAAACATGGCTGGGATTGTGAATAAATTAAACGAATTATGTCCCTATTATTTCAATAAATCTCATAAAGCACAGCATTTTTTCGAGTTAACAAACAAGTAAATGCCGTGTGGGCACAATATATGCACTTGAGAGCATTCAGGACAAACTGAAAAGAACAAAGGGAAGGCTAGAGAAACCCTTTATATCATATGCACGAGAACAAAAAACTGCGTTATGCAATAAAAACTAATCAAATAAATAAATAAACAAAAGCTGTGAGGCACGGAGGCGCCGGCAAAGGCAAATAAAGTGACAAAATAAAGGAAAACAATTGCGAAATAAATGCCACAAACAATTGACAATAAACTACCGACATACAAATAAATGTGCATGACCGAATATATATCTGTGCGTGTGTGTGTCTGTGTATATATCCTGATTCGCACACACACATACATGTGCTTGCATGCGTCAAAGATATAAATAAAATGAAAAGACGCCAGGAGAAGAATGAGGCACAGAGAAATAATAAATAAACTACAGTTCATGTCATGTCAGCGGCGATAGCACCGAAGGAAGAACCAGGACAAAAACTGACAAAATGAAATCGAGCCGGAGAGCACACACACACATACACACACACACACACACACACACACACACACACACACATACACACTCCGAAGGAGATAATAATAAATATGTAGAACAAGTGAAAATGGCCAAAAGTTGTACAGATGCGTGTAGTTAATTTGATGGGCTCTTTAAGTTGTCCAATTTGTTGGATGCTCCGAGCAGAGGAATTGAAATAGGCCCGGCAAACAAGAGCCGACACGCATTCCCACACACGTCCTGCCAACAGGATGCCTGAATGAGGTTAGTGAGCGAACAGTCTCTGGAGATTTAAAGAAACTAACTTGGGCCTAAAAAATATACCAATTAACAGCCTTGATAACGAAGTTTTTTGTTAGTTAAGTTTCAGGCGTTTCAGTTCAAGAATCATTGCCTACTTATCGGGGTTCTTTTAAAGTGAAGTTTATAAGTGAAGTTTATGTAGATATTTCTATAATAAATACAACATAAATATTTTTTTATGTTAATGTTGTTACTTTATATATATATATATTATATTTCAATGAAGAAATGAAGCCAAGTAAGTTATTTAAGTTTTTCAACTTTGTATATATCCTTTAAGGGTAATTTATTTGGATATACCCCATTAATATTCTTTCTACATCCCCTCTCCCAGTTTTAGGAAAGACTTTATAGTCTCCCTAATCAGTTACGACCCTATGAGCTTAGATTGCCTTCGACCAGTCCCCCATTCTAGTCACCCATTAGGCGGCGTATCTTTGCCGACAATCTGTTAAGTCCCTTCCAGCATTGTTCAGGCAATTGCAATATCATCGCCCCACCATTATGAAAACAAGCCACGCTCTGGGACTTTGCCTCCCGCTCGCTTATTGGCCATAAATTCAACGTGCCCACGGTCTATTAACTCCATCCGATCTGGATCTGTAACGAGAAAGATCTGGCAAGGGGGTGCCTCTTAATTTTGCCACGTTTAAGCTGCGGCCTGTGGTGGTGGGGGGCCCAGCAAATCTCCGTTCGCACAAATCAAAATATTCAGCCGCCAAGGCCGGGGCACATCCGACTTTGGCGGCTTATCTATCGGCTATGGAAATTGAATTTCCCCCGCAGAGCTGCCAGGGAATTGGCAATGGACTCACATGAGCAGAAAGGACGCGTCCAGATAATTGTGCGATAACAGGCTAATTTTCAATTAGCGCCATTTTGATAAGTGAACATAAATTAGGCATTTTCTTTTGGCACCCGCTCCCCGCAAAGGGGAAAGCTGGTGGGTGCGCGGGGCTTCATTAATCGGCAGCAACAAATTGCGAATGGATATTTTCGCTTTTGCTGCTCATTTCCGCTCTCCGGACTCGGATTCCGGTGGGATTGAGTTGGCCGGGGTGCCACAAACGTGACTAGTTTATTGATTCCGATCGGACTTTCGCCGCTCGACTGCCCGCCGGTACATAAATTAATAATAATATCGAAAGCAGTCGGTAACAATTTGCTTTGCTCTGCAAAAGCAGCTCTCTCTCTATGAGCAACTAAAAGTCAAACACCGACACTGAACACCGCCCGCCGGCAGCTCCTCAATACGTGTTGGCCATTTTGACGGCATCCTCGTCGTCGGAGTCGAACATTTTGGCCATATAAAATTCCAATCATACTTGACCAAAAGCAAAACACTGGAGAATTTCTACGCCAAGAGCTCACTGGAGGAGGCAAGCAACAGCAGCATCGGCGGAAAGTTAAGTGAAGTGGGACGTTTAAGCCAGAAAGTGTGGCAAGGGGGGGCCTTTCGGCCTGCTACTGGCAGCAGCAGTCAGCTGAAATTTGTGCTACACTTTTGCCAATAACTTACCGCTGCTTAATGTTGCCCTTGCCTTTTTTATGCCCTCCGATTCCTATTCCGATTCCAGAGGGGTTCTAAAACTTTCCGACCAAGTTTGGGGACTTCCAGTCCAATGGCTTGCCCTTGGAAATCGGCAAAGGTTCAAGGAGTAACACCTCGAAAGATTGTAACAAATATTAATTTTTAATGGCATATTTTTTAGGGGAAAAGTAAAAGGAATCTTTATAGAAATATGCTAACAATAAGTTTTAAATCTCCAAGAAATATACTCAAATAGGGCATTTCAAGTTCAACTTTGTCAGGTGCAACTTTATTCCTTTACAATTTCCAGTTTACCGGCAAACTTTAGACTTCGGCTTGACTGCCAAATGGTCTTTCCTTTTCCACCTCCACTTATTTGTGTTCTGGGGCTTATTGCCAGTGGGCAAAAGTGAACAATTTTCGACAGATTTTCGGAAAATAGTTGCCGACTGCATAAGGTAAAATGCATCGCTCCCAGCGCTTCACTTTTGCGGTTAGCCTTGTGGGAGCATTTGGCCCAAGTCCAAAGCCAGTCTGAATGGCTGAATGGAGCAAGAAAGTAGAGTTGGAAAATTCCTTTTCACTTTTCACAAACGCTAACCTTAAAGCAGCTGCGAAGGACGAGGAGGCGAGCGGAGAGCGGAGAGCGTGCGGGAAGCGAGTTCTCCTTGGAACAGGTAAGTTGTCGCAGCTTAATCGATTTGGAAAAAGTTGCCATGTCCTGGAGCTACCCCTGCCATGCTACTTTTATTTTTACGCACCATTTGTTTCTGCCCTCCGTCCCCCCTTGCCCTTGGAAAATCGCAGAAAATGGAAAATCCGCTGGTCGCCCCGCATCCCGCATCCCGCATCCCGCTTTCCAATGATAAACTTTCGACACATTTTTCATTTATTTTCAACACCTTTGATTGATATATTGAACACTTGGCACCCAGCTCAAGCAACAGTCTTTGGATGTCCTGCCATTCGCTCCTGCACTTTACTTATCCTTCAGTTCACCTTTTCGGAGGTGCTTACGGCACTTCAAAAATACTTTCAGCTTTATTTTGAATCTTAAGGAAAACTTTGTGGCCTTTTTTGTAAGAGTTTGTAATTAAATAAGGGATATAGTATATATGGTTTTAAATTTGAATTTTGTAAGGATGAAAGGCACTTTTAATGATTCACTTTTAAGGTTACTAATTTCTTCGAGTGCAAAGCGGAAGCTCGCGCCAGCTGGCAGACATTGTCCCGAGCGTTTGCAGTGGACGGAAAGGGGCGCTGGGCGCGCCATCATGTCAAATTCTGTGACAAAGGTGAGAACTCAGTCCAGCACCGACACCCACCCAGTCCACCTCTCCTGGCTGAGAGCTGAGAGCTGGCTTACGGTTTAAATTGAAGTGCAGGACACACTTCCTTTGAGCGGCGCATCCTGGAGGCAGTACGTCAGTTGCTTGAGCATTTGATCTACCTCAATGGGGCCTGCGACTGATAGATGGTTCCTGATCCGGGCAGGAACAGGAGGAGGAGGAGAATACAAGCTCCATGGAATGCCAGTTCTCTTTGTCTCGCTGGCAAAGTGTCCTCTGAGCAATCTGCTTTGTGCACTAACTTGACAATAACTGGCCATAAATAAACAAATATCATTAAACTTAAGCAAGTGCCGGGCTCCCGGGCTCCCGGGCTCCCTGTCTCTGTTCCTGGTCCTATTCCTGGCCGCCATTCAGGCCAATTGCTCGACCAGCAACAGTCGACTGAACAAAACCGAAAGATATGCCAAACTCCGGCCAAAGTGGCAACAAGGAGCCAGCACAACCGGCACAGTCAGCCGGCAGAAGGAAACGGGGGCGGAACTTTTCATAAACATTATTAACAATTATTGTTGTTAGCCCAAGTTGCCTGCTCTGCTGCTCCTCTCCTCCGACGTGTCCTGTCGCACGCGGCTAACGGAGTCCTTCTGCGTGCAGCTCCTTCGACTGCCTCCTGGCAAAGTTATAAGCACGGCCAAAAGTTGATAAGAATGAGCCATAGACGTCGTAAGGCAGCCACTTTTGGCTCGAGCTCATTCGCGGGGCGGGGTGCTGCGGGTGAGTTCTTAACACGGCCAAGCTTTGTGCATTTTTTATAAACTAACGCCCTAAAACGCGACAGAAAAAGCGAACAGCAGCAGCAGCAGCAGTAGCAACAATAACGACGGGGTCTAAGCACCCTGTGGGCCATGTCTGAAGTTGGCTAAGAGTACCTGTTGGCGGGAGCGTGAGGCGTGAGTATTCCACACTGTGTACATGGTTAATGGTTATGATTAATTTTTGAAGAAAATATATATGAATATGTATGGGAAATAATATGTACAAGGAGTTGGATATAAATATATTTATCTTATGGCAGCTATTACTCATCTCCAGTCTGTCTTCAGCTGATTAATAAATTATTCAAAGGCTTTTAAGCTCACTGCACATCTACAAGGTGGCCATCTCTAGGGGAAAGTTTGCTGCAGGTTTGCTAGTACTTCCACATCTTGTTTATTGATGTTGTTCCTGCTGCTGCTGCTGCTGCAGCCCGTTTTTTCCAGCACTAAGCAGACAGTTATTGTTGCTGTCGCTACTTGCACATACTTCAAATAGTCTTACAGAAGTTGCAAGCCATCTACCCTCGGCGGAAAGTTCATAAAGTTGCGACGAAAAACGCCCACAGGTTGGCCAACGTTCAGCATTCAGTGTTTGGCGTTCGGCGCTCGTCTTTGCAGCCATTGCTCATACGCCGTGTTGCACGTTGCACGCTCGGTGGCAGCGGCGGGGAGCAGGAAACTTTCTTATTTTTTGCTTCTTTTTATTTTTTCGGAGTGAATGAAAGACTCAGCCAAGTCTCGCCTCTCGTCTCGGGCCCCACAAAAGTTGAGAGCATTGCACGAAAGTTTAATTGAGAAAGTTAAGGAATTTCAATTAACTGTGGATATTTGTTATTTTTATTCCGGGATGCCCGGTCCTCGTCCTCGTCCTCGTCCTCGCTCTCGTCCTGTGTCCCGCCGGTCCCAGTCTCGGCTGTAGCATTTTTTGGCCAAGTATTTTGTGTGTTGAGTCATGTGTGCTATTGGCTGGCAAGTTTCGCCCTCCATCCGGCTAGTTGTTTGTTGTTGCTCGCCGCCTCGTGGCTTAATATCCCATTAAGTGGAGTCTATTAGCCAGCAGCCCCAAACTCATTTACCAGGATGGGGCATGCACTTAGGGGTGGCCATGATTTAGCTCCGATTGTAGCCAGATATGTTTTATAATTTATACTTCCCCACCGCCACCGGTCGATTGGCCATTTGCCAGCTGAATCATTCGATCACGTCGAGCCCGAGCCGGAGCCCGAGTCCTTATCCTACGCGAGGCAGGCAGGCGAAGGCAGCAGGCTTTTGGGCTTTCTTTTTCGATGGTTAATCGCATTAATTGCACTTAATTGAAACTACAATCTGTTCTTGTCTGGCTAAGATTTGTGGCCTGCCATCGAGGTCAGTCCATCGCCCATCAATCAGTGGACCAATCATTTGCAAATTGCCACCAACGTTCGCCCCACCTGGCATCCTGGCCTGCTGGCCTGCTGGCCTGCTGGCCTCTTGGCCTCCTGCCCGGCCGCGTTGACAAGTCATGTAAGTCGCTCGGCACCTGCTCTTGTTTAATTATTGTTCGCGCTGCCATTGGCTTACCAATATACCGTTAACCGCTAACGAGTTAAGTGCTTTGTGCGCCTGCCGAGCGGCGACCGCAGCCCACTGTCGAAGTAAGGCCGGGATCCGGCGGTTGGGCCGTTCAAGGGAGAGGTGACACATCCTCGATGAGTTCTGTTGACCAAAGTCATTACAGGACGAATGTTGAATGATGAAAGCTCCTCCTCCGCTGACCTGAATCCGACTCTGCGACCCTTTGAGCACACTGTGTGTGTGTGTGGACAGAGTGTGGGTGTGCGGTTTTGAAAAGTGATCGCTGGTGGTGTTTAAATGTTGCGGTAGCTGTGGATAATGTGATTGAGGGATTGAGGTAAGTCCAAGGCATTTGGGTTAAGCCACAGAATTAGTTCGATATGAAAGAATCTTAGAGTGATTAGGAGCAGGATTTGCAGACAAACTTGCGTTTTTTACTTGCTTAAACAACAAGGGGGATATTTAAATCGAAATGGGTAAGTAGATTTCAACAAGAAACCCCGATTTATCACAGGATTGATCCGATTTACATATCAAAAGTGTATTAGTGTATCAGCAATGCAAATCCAACGCTAATTTGGTAACTATTAGGAGAAGCATGCATCATATTTTAAGTATTTAATACATTCCTTTGAAATCCAACTAAAAACACTATCAAAAGCTAGCGTAAAGTAACAAAGCCGATTATTTCCATACTTGCAGCATAAGAAAATTAAGCCTATTGTATCATTTGCTAATATTGATTAGTTTATATGTTTCGCCTCTTTTTTGGCATCATCAAATTCCATTATGGCCATTTTATTTGTAATCCCCAAACTCAAAGTCCGTGCTGGCCCAAACGATAACCGATTAGCAAATACCCATCGATGGCCAACCACAGAATGAGCCCCATTTAAACGGCCGCAAAATGCCCAACACACAAAAAATGGCAGGCTAATAAATAAAATAAATATTACCGAAAATGTTTCAATTTAAGCACATTTCATTTGGCCTCAATGGCAAATGGAAAACGCCATTAAACAATTATTTACACAGCTTAGGCAACAATGAGGAAAATGAATTGCAACAAAGTGCAAATCTAAGCAAATAAAAAATAAATATTTAATTCTATTTCAATTCATTAGCTAATGTAATTAGTGGACCACACCCCCAAACGTTGCCGTTGCAATGCCGAAACTGTTGTGGCAGCCCCTTGTAATTGGATTAAACTCGTAGTCAAAGGGCCCCAGGATAGAGAGGGTTTTGCATCGCACACCCAAGTACACCTATTATTAAGCGCACACACGGACGGGACAAAGTAATTCTGCAATCGGAATAATGCAAATATGACAAAACAAAGGCGAAACTTACTGAAAATATGCCCCAGCCACCGGGTGGGGGTTAAACCGGGTGGTGCCTCCGCACACGGCGGTTTAATTACATTTAAAAGGCTGTGCGTCACACAGGGCGTATGCTTAATAAACCGAAAAGCAGCAACAGAGCGCAGGACGGAGCGAATCGGAGACGAGGGAAGAGGGAAGAGAAATTTATTCAGTTGTTTGTCTGTTTGCGTGTTTTGCACATAATTCAATAAACAGAATAACGAGTGACGTGCCACAAAACTAATGAACTTAAACAGTGACAGACAGACAAACAATCGTACAATTTGGAGAATGTCAAGGAGACTTTACCTGTACTCGTCACGTTCGTCTATTGGTTTGACAAATTAGGCAATTAGGCCTGCACTTAATATACTTTATGCAGAAGAAAAACTGATTGAAATGCAATTTTTGCAGCTTCAGTCTGCCTGTCATTTCTTTAATCAGAAAACCGAGCACCAAATCTCCTTAAAGCCTCTGCCGTCTTAAGTGCAACTGTAGCCGCAGAACACCGCCCCTGCACCGCCGCCAGGAGTCAGGACTTGAAGGAGAGCACAGCTAACATGCAATCACGTTGACAGACTCTCTTAAGTAGAAAATGCTTGGGTGCAAAATGCACCTGGAGAAAGAAAATAATCCCTCAGTCGTGTCGAGGGGAGTTGGAGATGGGGTTGCATGCCGGTGATGAGAACGAAGTCGGGAAAATCTTGAATCTGGAGTTTTACTAACACTAATTTATGCATTATCCTTAAAATATATTTATATGTTGTAGAAAATTATATTTGAATTATATTTCTATTGAAACATGAAGGCTTTGACGTATTTATTTCCCCTCAAGACCTGGCAGGACCCAGCCTGTGCCATCTCTGACAGTGACACCCACCTGCTGGCACACACACGTACATATGAGTTGATCCCTGCTACTTAAGAAAAACTAAGTGAAGCATATAAGTAGCAACTAATTTTCAAGCTGATGTAACAGCAGACGACGATGACGATGGCGATGAGGAGGCAAAGGACAAAGGACCCCGGCTGGCTGACAGTGTATGTGGGTGAGACTATGTGAGAGACATCCATTTTGGCCCTTATCTGCCGCTGCCTCTTGCTCTTCTCCGACTCCGCCAGCTGCGCTTAATTTGCGCTCATTGCTCGCCAATGCGTAAATGGAAAGAAACAAACGGAGGAAGGACCTTCGAGGAGCTGAAACAAAATCGTTGCATACTTTCTGGGGCGAACCGAAATCTCAAGGCAACTTGGCCAAAACAATTTAAAATTACCTCACGTATGTGTGTGAAATTGCGAGCGTATTGTGGGCGTGTCACCGCCCCCAAATCCCTTCGTGGCCAATATATATGGCAGCTTATAAGTCAAGTGCACAGGCAACGGCAGCGGCAAACTGAAAGAAGAATAAGGATAAGGAAAGTCCTACACACACAGACACACTGTCCCCCAGAGGCGTCCATTTTAGCGTTTTTGTAGCTAATGCGAGCGGGATTTTAAAGAAAATAATGAAGAGAACTTATTAAGGAATATTTATAGATAAAAAATTGTTTTCATTAAAGGCATCTCGAGTGGAAGGGATACAGAAATCCCTCTGCAAATACTTCTTGACACCTTATTTTTGTTCTGTAAACAAATGCCTAATTTATATTACCCTTTTCAATGGCTTACATATCACTGAAATTATTTTTAATAAATAATTTGTATATATTTTTTACTGCAACAAATTTTAACTCTAAACTTCGAACAACACTGGGACTCCTGGCTCCTTCTCTCGCCTTCTGACTATAGCAATTTTCGTTACAAAACTTTTGGCTAAGCAAGTGGAGAGAGTGTGGGCGTGGCAATGCTGTGGCATTTTAAGTAAAATTTTATAGAGCATACCTTGCGGGTCCTTTTGCAGTTGCTAACGACGCGTGTGTGGGTGTTCTTCTTGGCGGGGGCGTGACAGGACAGGACGGAAGGACGAGAAAGGTGTCGGAGAGCTGAGGAATGTTACTGATGACGTCGCTAGACGACGACGAATTAAGTGTTTCGTTATTGTTGCCGGATGGGTTGTTCAACGGAGCGTATTGCAGTTGCTGCTGTATTACAGGGACAGGCGACAAGGCAGTCGAGTTCAGGAAGGTCAAGTTATTAACCTAGATATCAGGGAGTTCAAATAGTTTAGTATATAAGGTATGTTCCCCTCTAGGAAAAGTATTTTAAACAGGACAATCGGATTAATCTTTGCTAATAAATTTGCAGATCTAATATAGTGCTTTTCCCTACAGATTTTCCTTTTGGAACTTGGTCGCCTGTCGGGAAAATTGTCTGGCCGAGTCCCAGTGTCTAAGTGAGTTTGTCTGCCAGTCACTGTGAGTGCGTGCGACTCCTTTACTCCTGTTGCCTTGCCATTTCGAGTTCTTTGGCACTGGCAACTCCAGCGTTGCTGTTTCCTTTTTGGCTGCGGAAATGCATTATCCACTTAGGCGGCAGAAGGAAAAAGTCCCTCGCTGGGTTAGCAGCTACTTAGTGCGCCAGAAACAAAAAACCACCAAGGCCAGACAATCGCAGGCGGACGAAGTATATGGCTGCAAGCTGTGAATGGGATGGATTCCTCATTAAACTTGAGCTAATTCCCAACACCTCTGATTCTGGGTTCTCACTCCACTTAAGACACAAAAAACCGATTGACACGCACAGCCCCATCCAAGGGCAGTTGCTGATTGAACGCTGGAAAATAACTGATGTACTAAGGAAAATATAGTATTGCTTAGAATTTCGTTTGTGCAAAAAATTGAAGTATTTTAAGCTATTTTATAATCATAATCAGAAAATATAAATATAGAAAATCATCGCGGACAAAGCAGGACATTGTATGCCTGCTTTCTTGTTAAATAAATAAATAAATAAATATAGAATATCATATTTATCTATTACAAATATTTCTATGTTTTTTCTCTATGTGCAGCATATCCTTGGACAAGTACTCCAACTCTAATGAGGCAACTTTAAGTGTGCTAGTCTTTCACCTGGACTTCAGGGTGTAAGATTCGTTTCTGCGGGAGGACTAGTTCGCCCTGCGACTATCGTGTGTGAGGCGAGCCGTAAAGATAAAGCCCGGAACGCAGACAGGGGCGGAGACAGATTCGGATACCAAAATATAGGAGGAGAGGGGGCCACCACTTTGGGAGTCACGTGCAGCTGCTTAGCATCCGACAAAGCAACCACCATCAAACCAACCACCAAACCAAACCCCAACCAGGGTTTCAATCCCCCCCATTATCAATATGGTGTGGGGGGGGGGAGCGCGTAGCTCCGCTCAATCTCAGTGATTGACATGCGGGTTCTCGTGATACGCATCACATTTCGAGCCAGCATTTAAATGACAAACCAGAAATCGGGGAATTAACTTTAATATGATGTGTGGGGGAATTGGCTTCGGTTAAGGGAAGAAAACGAAGTTTTAAAGGGTTGAAGATGTCTGATAAATGACTTCTATCACTATCTGAAGTTTCAGATACTTTAAAAAGGACCTCTATAAATAAATATGTAAAATAAATATATATACATATATTAAAAGAAAAGAAAGGAAACCCATTGTAGTTTGCAATTGAATTATAGAAACGTATCGGAGATCGATCTTTGAATCGATATCGTTTTATGTAAATTTTTATAGGGTCCGGGAATGACTCCTTCACTGACTAAAACTATAATACCCAGCAAGGGTAGAAGAAATAAAATTTAAAGAAACACGAAATGGGTTCCAGGAAAAATCACAGCAATAATTGATTTCTCTCATATCAATTTTATTAACATGTGTTGTTTCTGTTCGACTTCTCCGTATGAGTTTCTCGCCACTTTAAGTTTGCCTGCTGCTTTCTAGTTTTTGCTTCATCAGCTTGAAAGTAACTTAAGACAAAGTGAAAGCCCGGCTGCAGTCTCCCCTTTCC
Source organism: Drosophila bunnanda (assembly GCA_035046265.1). NCBI lineage: Eukaryota > Metazoa > Arthropoda > Insecta > Diptera > Drosophilidae > Drosophila > Drosophila bunnanda. The sequence goes on from JAWNOB010000075.1 coordinate 17,613,138, forward strand.
CTCAGCCAAAAAGTGCAATCAATGCCAGAAACAATGAGCGAACAAGATGAATCGTTGTGCTGACTTTTAGCAAAATTTAATTCAGCAAAGTTATGACAAAGTTTTCGTTCAGCGCCTGCATGTTCAACTGTCAACGCTTCGCCAGCCCCGTTCTGAGGCTCTTGCTCTCGCCCTTGCCGCTTTTCCGCTTTCTCACCCTTCCGCCCTTCCGCACTGCCCGATTTTCCTCTTTTCCCCATTGCAATGTCAGGCTGAGCCGTGTCCTGCAGGAAGCTTTCTTGCTGAGCCGTTTGTGATATGCTGCTTAGCTCTCGAGGATTTGCCAAGCCGCTTTTGTGTTTGGAATATTTGAAAACGCGTTTTACTTTTTATGTGCTCTGATTTCTCTACTCGAAGAAGGAAAATCTTTTATTTCCCTTGCTCTTGTTGTGTGTAATGCAAATGCCAGGGAGTTCAGCACGGGGGTCTCCCGTTTCAAGTGGTTCCCTACACCGAGAGCAAGGATGCCTGACATTTGTAATACTAGATTATTTAAAAGGATAAAAATACATCAGCAAAAAGGCAGACATTTCCATACTCTGCAAAGTATTTTTCGACCGCATTATTTTCCTCTCTGTACAGGGATGGCCGGGGCAAGCGTCTTAAAAGCTTCCGCCCCGCCGACCCATTTGGCATCACCCCCCTTTTGGATTACACACACATGACACCCAGACAATCAATAACCATTGACAAGCCACAAACGTGGATATTTAGTTGTGAAATCCGTCAGCCCCCAGGAAAGTCTGCACAGACCTCTGGCTGATGGCTGAAACTGCAAATCGGCGACGCAGATCTCGACATCGACATCGACATCGAAGTCATCTTATTTCGTTCGGGGCTTTCCACTTTCGTGGCATTTTCATATGATTTGATTACATTTTCGTTTATTTCTTTTCGGGGGTTTTCTCGACGACTGCACTAAGTTCAATTGACAATTGAAATACAATATTTTTATTTGTCCCGCGCAGACAGACGCAACCAAATCCTCGCTGTCATAATAATATGAATATTATTTGTGTCTGGGCTTTTACCCAAAAACGATTTGATGTAATGGCGGTACAATTTATGGGTATTATGGGTGACATACATGATATTTGCATACTCTGCTCGTTGAGAAAAGCTTCCTTAACTCTTTGACGAAACGAATGATATTTGATTTGATATTTACCCATAGACTTAGTAAGAAAATGGAGCATGGGCTTAGCTACAAATATGCTTACTTTTGGGTATTTTTAATTAGTTTGTTTAAAGATAATCTTTTACATATATTTCCATTATCTAAATTATATATTTTTTATTGTTTTACGAGCTTGGACTGATAAGCTGCTGCTCAGTTCCAAGCTGTAGTTCTCCATAGAGAACTTTGACTTGAGTAACGATTAAGGAAATTAACAAACTAATGCTAGCTTTTATTAGCTCTTTCTATCGCACTTAATATTAAGAACAAGGTCGAACTGGCGTCGACTAATCTTGCTCCCGAAAATGGTTCATTCGTAATGGTTGTGTAAATTCTACACACAATTTTGATAACTACAAGTCTTCCGAAAGTTTTTATTCTGGTTTCCCGTAACGCAATTCTTACTCAGTAATAAAAAAAAACACAAAATGTCACTATCTCCGAGTGCTTAAAGTTGTATAATAGAAACCTGATCGGCATTAAAGTTAGTGGGAACATTAAGTGCTTGCCAACGACGCGTTTCTCCCATCACCTCTTTATCCGCCGACGCCCATCAAACTCCGTCATGAACTCTAGAGTCTGGATTTTAATAAAGTGTTCGCCCCCGGAGTACCTCCTGGTCCTGCCCCGCAATGCACACGCTTTAATGATGGCAAAAAAAAAAAAAGGAAGGATAGTCTGGCCGCTAACTAACACTGAAAAGAGTATCCTTTTGTGTGTGCGAAAGGAGGTGCAACAAAAAAGAATCAACTAAATGAATATGTGTTGCTTGTGCTGGCAGCTTTGAAACTGCATGAATTAATGCCGCGGCAAATGGGGGCAGGGCTGTGGAGGGTGACGCAGGCAGGTGGGCAGGCAATGGGGCGGGGCAGGTTGCAACATCAAAAGCGATGGGGCCCGCGCCAACCGACCAAAAACCCGCGACGTTGCCATCGCCATCGCCGTCGTCGTCGTCGTCGTCGTGGAGTGTTCCAATTAAACTCAACACGTCAAACAACAGAGGCGGACATCAAGTATACGCCACGTTGTGCTGCTGCTGGCATTGGCCATGCCGCCTCGCCAGGATATACTGGCTTTGGCTCTAACGATATACTCGTTAGCCACGCGGTTGAATTTCACATGGCAAGCGGAAGGCAAACGCCGGCTCATCTTTTTAGTTTTAAAGCAATTCTTGGTTTTCTACAGCAATTCGTCTATAGAGTAGGAACTAGATACAGATTACGGATTGGATAGTAGAAATTTAAACGCTCGCTAAGACTTGTAACACAACCAATGCCTGATCCCTGACAGTGCAGGAACCACTGTAGTTGGTTGGCGTTTTTTCGCAGAGTGTGTGTGGCATGTTTTGATGGCTTGTAACTGCTCAACTGCTCATGCATATTCATGCAAAACGGCAGCAGGAGCAAACGAACCGTCGGGATTGCTGCCTGCAAATCAACGCGGCCACAGCCGAGTGCTCACAAGGATGTCATCGAGGACTTCCTGGCCACCGCTGTCTGCAGCACAGCTCGCAGTCTCCAGTCTCTAGTCTGCAGTCTGCAGTCCGCAGTCCGCATTCCGCGGTCTTAGGGCCCAGGCAGCTGTTGCCGTCAATTTTCGTTGCCGGAATACATGAATATGCAAAGGGCCACCGCGAGTCGCGAGACTCCAACTCAACTAACTCACTTGATGAGACAAAAGGTTGTGGTTTAGAGTCCTTGGCAAAAGGCAATCAATGGCCCGGAGCTGTTGCTGAGTGGCTTAGAGAGCTCTCGCAAGATCCTGGCAGGAGCTAACATCAAAAATGTGTGATTTTTCAGAAGAAAAACTACATCAATGGCTGATGCTGATCAGGAATAATCAAAATTTTATGGAAAAGTGGAGATGAAATTTCTCTTTTTTTTCCCCCTATGCAGGCATTCATTTGCATGACAAGAGACCCAGCTTATTCCGGCAGAGGATATCTTGATATTTATTGGTAATCATGAAGCCCTTGCTCTTTCAATAATATTGAGGTTTATGCAAGTTGTGCCGCCCTGCACCTAGATATACATATTTGAATGCGGACATTTCGATGGCATTAAAATGCATGCAGAAAAGTTATGTATGCGTTCGTATAAAGTCCTGCGAGAAGAAGCAGCGCCGGCGGAGGAACTTAAATAGTTGTCAAGGCAAATACTTCGATGTTGTTGCTGCTGCTGCTGGGCAACGAGCAGGGAGCAACATCCTTCGGAAGTGGCAGGCAAATGTGTCTGTCAGCGTGCCACTGTGTGTATGTGTGTGTGATGTTGTTGTGCATTATGTTGCATTTGCAATGCAAATGCTTTTGTGCTTTTTGTTGATGTCGCTACGACAACGGAGACGATGGGGCTTATGTTGCTGCATGCTGCATGCTGCATGTTGCTGTTGCTGTAGTTGCTGCTTCTGCTGCTGCTGCTGCTGAGCCTTTTATTTCTTTATTGTGGCTGCCACATTGTGCGTCTATGCAACCATAAATGGGTGTGTATGTTTGTGTGTGCTTTTGCTGTTTATATTTCTAATAAAAATTGTACGTTATTTTATGCTTCGATGCACTGCACTAGGCATATTGAAAAAGGCCACATAGTGCTGTCAGCGTGAGTCACAACTGCTTCCCATTTTGTGTAATAAATACTATATATAGTAAAAAGCTAATATAAATTAATAATATTTAAATAATATAAATAAATATATGCTTTTTAAATACCATTAATAAATATTAATAAGAAATATTAATACTATTTAAAAAGCATATAAAGAAATATATAAATATATGCATTTTAAATATTATTCATTTAAATTTGCTTTTCATTATATATTGTTTATATTATATATATTTTTATATATATTATATTATAGTTTCCCTTCTTATTTTTATAACTTAAACATATTTCTTCACGCTCCCAACTCCGATGGAATACAAAAAACAATTTCTCCTGACGAGGCGAGCGAAGCCCTTGCGAGTGCGTGTGGGCGTGCCTGGGGAAATGGGAAATGTGAAAAGCCCCGCTTTTCTGGGCCAAAGCGACTGACTGGCTGATAAACACAAGCAAATACACGAATAGGCGACGGAAAATGGTTGGCGCTGCTCTCGTTTCGGCTTCCTCGCAGCGCCCGTTGCATTCCATTAACATTACAAATGTATTCATTGTTCGCAACAGGCACCAGCAATGACGCCATTATGCGAAAATGTGACAAGTGATAGAAAGGATAATGCCGCCGCCGCCGTCGTCACCGCCGCTGCAGCATCCCTCAGAACTTTTCCCTGGGCGGCCAGAGAACACCAGCATGCAGAACTTTTCCCCAGCGCCGTTGTTTTTCCTTTTATATACGCGCAAGTGGCTTTATTATTTGTTTTTCTCGCTCGCCCCGCTAATATTGTGTGTATGTCTGGCTTACTGCAGATGCTGCAACTGCTGGGAAACCAATTTAAGCCTCTAGAAGAAGGCTTTATACTCTATTTGGGTCTTAAGTCTTATGTAGTAAAGTCTTATGTAGTAAATTTATATGAAAATTATGGAAATTTGTTAAATATAAAAGTGGCTAGCAAAGGAAAATGATTATAGATCAATAGAAAATAAGTAATACAATAAATATATACAATATATTCAATTTGTACATTTATTTCTTATTGATTTTCTTTAATTCCTTTTTCCTTTTCAAGATTAATAGCAATCTTATCACTTTTCCCAAACTTTTACACAGCTGAGCGACTTTCCATGTGGCTGGAAAACTAACAACAACAATCGTGAAAGGATGACAAAATCACAGAATGCCAAATTGTTTTCCTATTATTGTTGCCATTGTTGTTGCTGCCACCACTCCCGGCATGGTTGTAGTTGCATGCAACGCTGTCGTTGTTGTTGATGCTGTTGTTGAGCTTATCGTTATTTAAATTAGCATTACAATGCACTCACACACACCAGCACACGCACACACACACTGCGTGACATGGCAACCATATTGTTGCTTTGGGAATTGTTTGGTGCAACGCCGAGGAGAACAGTTTTCAAACGGCAGTGCAGAAACTAGGTTTCAGCCCTTTGCAACCATCGCAGCCCCACTTCGGGGCTCCTCAGCGCTATCCTGCGAATGTGTCGCAGCATTTAATCAATTTTTAATTAAATTCGAAATGCTGCGCCAGCGATTGACAGGCAAAAAGTAAACTAAAATCGATTTTGATGGCTTTAATACGCTATTTCAGCATTTTAAAGTGTATCTGAGCTGGAGAGAATTTAAAATTATATATGAAATCCGGTAACCATGTAAAAAATAGTAAATAGAAATATAAGTAATAGGATATTCATTGTAAATATCTAACACAAACCATAATAATCAAAGAGCTGAAAGCCTAAGCTGATATAGTTATTAACTTTAAGTTAGCTCCTAGTTTAGAGCTAATTGTTAGCTTTGGATAAATAATTTACGTATTTATGCTAATTAATTTTTAAATTTCCTAAAAAATTGTTTCTTCCCAACCACTCTTTAGGCTATATGGTTCTGAGACCAATCTAAGCGAATTTATTTGCCCATTCGAGTGACAAATTTTGATTCTAGGCTACATCAAAGAGCGAATGGGATGAGTAAGCCCCGACGCGTTTGAATAAGCAATGCTCCCGAAAACATTTATAAATTTCACACAACAATGCCATTGAAATTGCACAAGAGATGCCAATTGATGAACACGCAGATACTCACACGAGTTTGCCGTCCTCGTACAGTACATAAAATGTGTCTAAGCAACAATTTGGCATTATCCGCCTCTGCCGGCTTCACTTCCGTTTCCGTATATGGTACTTGGCCCAGGACCGACACGCTCCGCTGCAGAGAGGAAAAATCCACTTTGATATTATGCAATCGTGCGCGGCTAAGGGAGTGGGAGGGGAAGGATGTCTGTGTGTGTGATGCCATACAAATGCCAATACATTATTCATGTTCGAAGCCAGGGCTTTCGGGTCCTCCCGCTTTGCCAGCTCGCATCCTCGTTGCCCAGACAGGTGTGCAAAATATCTGACAAATATTTTACAGGTGTCACCTTTTCACAGCTATTCCTTTGCAGGGAATTCGGAATTTGTTATAATTGCCAGTTACCTTAGAGGCTTACAGCTTCGGTATTGGCTCGTCATCTAGCTTGCTAAGTATATGGAAAAACAATGCTATTTTTTAGAGGAGATAATAAAGAAGAAAAATTCAAATTAAAAGAAAAAGTAAACCACTGAAGGTAGCTTGTATTACACGTGGGGCAAATTACGATTAGTTAATCTTTGTATTAGATTTCCAGCACAACTAGCACACTTATAAACACATTTCACCATCACGATTTGACATTTAACTTAAGCCTTTGGGGCTGGCGAGTTGATCGATTCCTGAAGTTTCTTAAATGCATCTTGGATGTTATCCGAAAAGCCCTGGAGAGATTTCTGCAATTCAAATGATTTGTTTGTAATAACTTGTAACATGTTTAAAGTACGCATTGAATGGGGTTACCTGAATCTCTGGATTCTGGAAAATCTGTTGAAATTGGTTTGAAAGATCCTTAAATTGATCCTGAAGCTTTTCTGACGGGCTCTGCGCTGGCTCTTCACGAGCGATGCGGGCGGACATGGCCACCTGAAAGCGTAGTTAGAGTGCATGGTGAGTCCTCTTCAAGCGCACAGCATCCTGCCGCAGGACATCGAACATCGAACTTACGGCGCACAGGGCGAATAGGAAAAGGATCACTGCCAGCTTGGCCATTTTCAATTGCTGTTTTCTGCTACTGCTGCCGCCTCAACCTGTGGACCTGGGAACGCCGACTTTTGTACTGACTGTGAGCGCGGAAAGCTGCCCATAACGTCAGCTAGTTTTGCGTCGCAGCCGAATCGGAGTCCGGCTTATCGCAGCAACTAAACAAAGTCAGAGTAGTTTGACCCGAGTTCTTTTTATAGGTTGCGCCGTCCCTTGGATGTTAGAACTCATTGCCTTACGCATATGAATCTCATAAACGTAACGCTCTATGGCTTAAATGTGGCGTGTGTGCAAGTATATAGCCAACTCCGATTATTGTTACTAAGCGATCGCACTTTTTGTGGGTCCATCACAAAGCTGAAGTTTGAACCGAAACTTTGCGAACCTTTCATGTTTTATGTTTTCCCTTATTTGATTTCTCGTCATTGGTTAAGTCCTTCGAGTGTAGAGTTATATTCTTGGTGACTTCAAATAGGCTTTTCATGGTTTCATCGGAGTAAGCTTCATCCTGGTTGTCCAGATGTGTTGCATTCATTAGGTAATATTTTTGGGGTCGAACGGCAATCACTATCACTACAGATGTTAACAGTGCGATGGCCGCGCTCAGAAGGCTGCCAGTGCGAGCAAGTTGCCCCTATTTATAGTCTCCGAGTGAAGAGAACAGAGAAAGTGAGACCGAGAGACCGAGAAAAAAAGAGATGTCTAGAGATATGCAGTGAGTGAGAGATAGAGAGAAATAGATATCTCTAGATGCACACACCGAGAGAGAGAGATACCGACTAAATAGAGAAAGAGAGAGACAAAATCGAGATAGCGTAAGAGAAGGGGAGAGAAATAAATAGAAAATAAATAGAGAGATAATAATGTACAGATAGAGATATAGAAAGGGACAGAGAAAGAGAGAGAGGCAAAGCTAGAAGCTAAAGAACGTAGGCTTACTTCGATCATTAATAATTAATACAATGTAAATTATAATGCCTACTATCAGTACATTCACCGATACATATTAAAATAACAGTTTTACATTTATAGTTTTGAATTTTCCTCAATTTTAATTAGATTTCTAAAAAAAATCGATCGGTTCTAACTTAAATACTAGAGAAAGTATATTGAATTTTATCGCAATGTTTCATACAGAGAGTGAGAAACTAGAAACGGGCAGTCGCACATGGCTAGACCGTCTCTACTTTTAATGCTGATCAAGAATATATATACTATATACTACAAAAGGAAATATATATTGATGTGGGATTCAAAAAGAATCTATGGAATTTAGGTTATTATCACTTCTACAACGTATACTTCAATATATATAAATATATATAACAAATGCATGACTCTCGTGGGCGTGTAAACACTTAATAGAAAACTACTTTTTAATAACGATAAAGATAAAGAGTTTATATTTAAAATTCTGATTATATTTCTTATGAAAAGGTCTTCAAGAAACATAATCAGCAAGTGAATTGCGAGACGCGATGGCTACCTTGTAAGTCTTCGCTCTACCGGCTTCTGAAAATTCCCTATAGGAACTGAATTGTGAATGGTCTTTGGGGCGTAAAGTTGGGAGTATTAATTAACACAAAGTGATACTTGATGGTTACTTAGTCAGAAAGGGAACAAACTTAATTGAAATTCAATTTTTTTCAGCATTTATTCGGTACATTTTTGATGATCGACTAAGTCATCATCCTACAGAGCCTTAGTTCTTCGTGCTCTTGACCGCATCGTCAAGGGCCTTCTTGGCGTTCTCAGCGAGTTCCTTGATGGGGCCCTCGCTGTTCTTAATGAATTCCTGGACTTCGTGTTGCACCTCCACGGTTTTCTCCTGCAGCTCTTGGCCACCCTTCTTCAAGAGTTCCTGGGATTTGTCCTGCAGATCCTTAAGCTTAGCCTGTTCATTCAAGGAAGTGTGTATATATAGTATTTGGTTGAAAGTGTGAAGGAGGAGGCTTACCTGGGTGTTCGGGTCTTTCCAGAAGGTAGATGCACTGTCAACGAGCGTCGACACGCTGTCGAGGAAAGGCTGGAAAATATTGGGCTCGTCACGAGGCACGCCAGCGGACATGGCCACCTAAAAGCAGAGTCAGCTTAGATCGTGCTCACAGGATCCTGACAATCCCCCGATCGCCGGGTGTACCAACTTACGGAGCACAGGGCGAAGAGAACGAAGATCACTGCAATCTTGGCCATTTTTTGTGTTTTCTGTTACTGCTGCTGGACGGGCGAACGTCGACTTGAGTACTGACTGAGTGAAAGGCAAACTGCCCATAACGACACCTCGTTTTACGCCGCAGACGCCCCGAATTCGAGCTCGAGAGTCCGGCTTATCAGCAGCCGCGAAGGTCGTACGCTTAGAAGCGCTTAGAAAAGCGCGATAAGCTGACATTTTCCCGTCGGATTGCCCAGATCGACTGCTGTGAGTTTGCTATATTCAAATTGTATATTTATATTAATGAATATGTGTGTATACAGAGATATTTGTGCTTAAACAGCTAAGCATTATCATTTGCAAATAGCTATTGTTTGCATTAAGCAATATCCCTCGCTAATAATAATACCTGTGACATTGAGATCTTTGTTAATTAAAACTCTTGAAAAGTAATTTAGAAATAACCATTACGGCTACTTTCTGATAAAATAAACTTTTGAATACTTGATGAAAACCTGTATTACTTTATATGTTTCGGTTTTTTGATTTATCTTGTACAAACATTAATTAAAAATTGGTTTCCTTGCTTTGAGATAGCATATAAACTTCCTTTTCCAAATTCTTTATATTTATTATAATTTGTTTTTATGTCATTACAATTGTTTTCTATTTTCCTGATAACTAATCAACGCTCTCATTGCTTTTATTAATTGTTCGATTGACAGCATCCGTTAATGAAAAGCACGTGGCATTACAGTCTCCTGATAAGAGTTGACGAGCTGCCCCACTTTTCTACGAATTCGCATTGTCATTAAACATATGCCCCTCTACAAAAAAATAATTCTAATATTTTCGGTGAGATTAACTCATAGGTATTTGATTACGAAGACAGCAGAGAAATGTACGTAATAGTGACTACTTTTTGCTTACTTTGGAGGCTTATAGCTCGCTTTGACCTACTGGGGTTAAAGCTTTTAATTACGCTGGCTCATTTAAGTTTTTATATGTACTTTTCCGGAATGATTTGCAATTCGGTTTTAATAAAACACACACTGAGCGAACGAAAAGTACAGTTTGTGGAATAGATAAGAGATGAGGGTTCCGGACGGTGACCACATTGTGTTTTCGTTGATATTCAAAGTACAATTGCAAATAGTAAATACACAAAGATTTACTTTTGTTGGTATATTAATTTAAAATGTTAATTCTGCCTTCCTCTATAGCTGTAGATCTACCTGCCTAGTTTCAAGAGCTTTCCATTAAAGCAATCTAAAGTGAAGTGCGATGTCGAAGGTGTTTCTCTTTCCCCTTCTGGCCAAGTTTTCCATTTCCCACTTGAGAGCAACTGAGCAGCTGAGCAGCAGCGAGGGTTCAAAGGGGTTGGCCCTTAGACCCCGCCTCTCGGTAGTTCCTGCCAATTCTGGCCAGACACAAAAACAAACACAATTGACTGCTAGCAGAAGCCAGAAGACCGGGAACCCCAGCGAACCCGGCTAATTTGTTTTCATTTCGAGCTATGAAAATATTTAATTGCAATTTCGTCAAGTAGCGTGAGCCGGCGGAGAGTTTTTGGTAACTTTCTTAGGGCACCGAACCAAGGATGTGCTCCGGCACCGGCGGGTGGCATTGGGGCAGGGGCGGACCCAGCGTGGGATAGGTTCGCAGGCGCAGCAGCTCCAGGATCGTCTGCAGCTCCAGCACATGGGCATAGTGCCGGCGCACGTTCTCCATCAGCTGCCGATGGGTTTTGATCTGTGACATTCTGTGGGCGAGAGAGGGAACAATTTAAATATAATTTAATAATCGATTTGAATTTAAAAACTATAAGCTTTCTTTCTTAATTAAGTATCTTCTAAAAGTATAGTCTTCTTATTAAATAAAGCTAAACTATATGCAGTATTTCAAATATTTTAGAGCTACCGATTTATAACCATTTATATAAATAATACTCGAAACAAAATACCCGTTTTTTCAAAAGTGTACTCTTACAAAATTTCAAGCCTAGATTTCTGCCAGTGCACTACAGGTTATCTCACCGTTCTCGCTGCTCGCGATCCCGCTTCTCCTCCATCATGGTGTCTCGGAGGGAATTCTGTAGTGTGACGTCCACCTTGATCCGCTCTATCTTGAAGTCAATGGCGTGGCTACTCTGCTTTACCTCCAGGGTCTGGGCCTTTACCGAGTCGATTTTGAGATTCCTGGGTTGGCAACAGGTTTGTTTTCGTTTCAAAGCTGAACTAGATCATGGTTATAAAGGGAGACTTACACACGTTCGATTTGCTTCCTGAAAGCGGCGATCTTCTGCTCGATGACGCGTTCGATGGCCCCGGCTATGTACTTCTGGCGGTCGGTCCTGACCTTGTCCCAGTTGCGCAGGATATTGAGGAACTCCAGGGACACTTTGCACCTCTCGATGGCGTCCAGCAAGTATTTCAGATAGGCTATGTTGGCCTTGTACAGCTTGTGCTCCCACTCCTTAAAGATCACCTGGCGCCTGAAGAGAGCCACACGCTCCATGGCTCTGATCTTCATGTTTCCGGCTTCCTGGATGGGCAAGGCGAATAGATGTATAGGTACATTAATTGCTTCTCACTGCTCACCTTTATCTGACGATTCACATCGTTGACGTCGTCCATGTGCATGAGAACCGTGTTGGACAGGTTGGTAAACTCGCCCATCACCCCGACCTCCACCTGACCCATCGTAAGGGTCACCTGGATGGTCATATTCCGCATGTTCTCCAGCTGTTAGGGGGAGAACATCATCAATTAGTTTGAGTTTATGCCTAAAAGTATGTAGGAACAACTCACGTAATGCTGGACGCTCTCGTCCCAGTTGCACTGCGCCTCCACCTTGGACTCGCGCAGCGTTGTAATGCCCTTTTGGAGATGGCCGCAAAAGGTCTGGCTGTCCAGGAGCTGATGGCCGATGCCCTTCAGCCGCATCTCGCTCTCCATCTTCTGGCGACGGAGCTTGACGAAGGTGTCCCAGGACTTGGAGTCCACCTGCGGCGGGCACTGCTTCGGCTGGTCGAATTCGGCGAGGTGGTTGATGAAGTCCTGCACGTCGGTGGGCAGCGGGAATGGGGTGCGCTGGCTGGGCTTGCCGCTCAGCTTGTTGGAGGCCTCCATGCAGATGAGCACCGAGTTGAAGACCTTGGGCGGCAGCTTGGGCCGCTTCTTGAAGAGCTTGGTCATCTCGTGGGTGGCATGCGGCACCGTCGGCAGGAAGTTGCTGCGGAAGTGGCGCTCTATGGCCCGGTCCCGCGTCTGCTGGGCCTCCAATCGCGTCCTTACATCTGCCAGCGACTTCTCCCAGAAGTCGAGGATCTGGCCCAGGCGGGCGATTAAGTCGGTCAGTTTGTCCACATCGCGGCTGAACATCCCGATGCGCTTGCGGACCTGCACGCGGTGGAAGTTGGTCTTCTCCAGCGTCAGCAGGCGCACCTGGCTCTGCTTGAGTGCGAAGTCGTACTTGAGCTTCAGGATCATTAGCTCGGCCACGCGCTGGTTGAGCTTCAGGATCTGGGCGGCCTTGAGGGCCAGCGTCTTCTCCTCGTTCTCGTGCAGGATGCGCAGGTACTTGCGGCGGTCCAACTCCAGCAGACGCACCGCCTCCTCGTAGGCGCGGAAGATCTTCTGCTCCTCGAGGTTGTACTCGTGCGGCTGCTTCTTCGCCACGAACTCGGGCACAGGTATGTCCTTCTTGATCTCCTCCTCCCAGAGCTTCTCCAGCACGCCGTCCATCATTACAATGAGCGCCCGAGCCCAGAACTCGGTGCTCCAGAGGAGCAGGCGGCCTTTCTTGCCGCCGGTATCGATGATCTTGGGCTTGCGGCGATTGATCGCCTTGATTTCCGAGTCGTCCACCTCCATGATCCGCTCGATCACCTCGTCCTGCTCCAGCGCTGGCACCGTGAGGTCGGGCTTCTCGAACTGATCCATGTTGAGCAGACGCAGCATGATGTTCATGTTGTCGTAGATCTTGTAGAGCACCACGTTCGTGTTAATCACGCTTTCAATGGTATCCCGCTTATGCTGCTGGGCCTCGTGGAAGAGCTTGTTGAACTCCTGCTTGAGCGGGTCGCTTAGGTAGTAGCGGATCTTGCAGTTGTAGTTGAACACCTGGTTGGAGGTCACCATGTTCGTGTCCTGCAGCTGGAAGACGGGCGCCATGATGTGCTCGTACACGCTGCTCCCCTCCACCACGAACGGCTTGAGTTCCTTCAGTCCCGGGGGGCCCGCCTCCGCTTCCTCCTCCTCGCCCAGCTCCACGTCCTCTATTCCCGGAGGAGGGCCGTGGCTCTGGGCCGGGGCCTGGGCCTGGGCTGCAGGCGGCTGGAACTCCTCCTCGGCCAGCGAGACCTGAGAGAGGCGGATGTGGTCCTCAAGGTCGTAGAAGCGATAGCGATCGAACTCGGCCATCTCCAGCTTGCGCCGGAACGCGAAGCTCTCGAAGTTGGCGTCCGCAAAGATGGAGCGAACCCGGTAGTTTATGCTGACCGCGTCGCGGGTCACCACGCCCATGATCCAGTCGCGGATACGTGCCTGGTCTGCAATGGCCTCCTCCAGGGAGGCGCGCTCCAGGGCACACAGCTTGTGCGCCTCATCGGTGAGCCGGTCCAGCCAGGTGTAGTGGAAGCAAAACTTCTTGAAGATGCCCTTCGTCTTGCCGGTCTTCGAGATGTCATAGTCGATCAGCTCCGTCACCTTGTCGGAGAACACCTTGATGAGCTTGAACATCTTCTCCTGCTTGAGCAGGTCGCCTGGCGTATACTCCTCCTTCACCTCCTGGCGCATGCTCAGCGGCACAAACGTATCAATTTTGTGGATAACCTCCTCGATGTAACACGGAACGCCCTCCTCCGTGGGCAGTGGCAGGGCCGTGTTGTCCCGCACAAAGTCGGCCAGCGAGGGCAGCCGCATCACCCGCAGCCTCTGGTCTGCCATCAGAATGATCAGATACCTGAGGGGGTACAGGACGAAATGACGGGTCTTGTTCTCGCGGCTACTCACTTTGAATTGAAACACTCCTTCACCCGCAGGAAGTACTCGGCCTGCATGCCGACGTTGAGGAAGCGGCAGACCATGAACGGCTTCTTGGCCCGCTTGTGCTGCTTGAAGTGCACGATGATGCCGCCGAGGCTCCAGGTGACCAGGTGCTTGGTCATGCTCATGCCCAGGATGTAGCTAAAGTGCGAGGACTTCGTGGATGACACCCACTGGACTTCGTCGCGTTCGTTCAGCGTAAACTGGTCAAAGTTGAAGGTGTTGTATTCGGAGGCTCCGATCTCGATCAGCGACCATCGGCCCACCGGCGGCTGGACGCAAAAGAAGTTGTACTCCTTCGGCAGGACATACTCGCGGCGATGCAGTCGCCGGTCCTTGCTCCAGGTGAAGAGCCAGAGCTCGGTGGCAAATCCCGGCCGCTTCATGTTCCGCTCCCGGTTAATGAAGACCATCAGACGCGGCCCGTCGGCCAGCAGGAATGTGTGCACGAAGACCTGATCCAGCTCCGGCAGATCCATCTCGAAGTAGTGCGTCAGCTTGTACGGCCTGTTCTCGACCTGGACCACCTGCAGCATGCGGCTCTGGTCCTGGAACACCAGCCAGTTGTCGTTAAATTCCAGCTCCATCACCGATGCCCCCTCCGTCTGGAGCTCACAGAGCACGTGCGGAATGCTGGCCCGCTCGAACTGGATTAGCACTATGCGGGATTCCAGGGTGCCAACGGCCACGATGGCAAGGGAGCGGTGGTTAGCCATGGCGCAGGCCCATGGCACCATCACCTCGCTGAGGGTGTGACCCTTGGCCAGGTCCATCATCGCCACCCGGTCGCTGTGCAGCACACAGACGCACTCGTCCTTCAGGCCGGGCAGCACGCGGAATGTGATCGCCGGAATTCCCGTGGGCACCACGCACTCCAGCGTCGCCACTCCGGACTTGTCCACCATCACCTGATCGATGTGGCCTGGGCGCCGCTCGGCGTACAGCTCCCCGTTCATGTTGCTAATGAAGCGGACGATGTCCTGGAGAGAAGCCTCGAATGTCCACTCAAGCTGCAGAAAGTCAGCTTCGATTAATGGGGTTAAGTCGATGGTTAGCTAGGAACAGTGAACCCACTTGAAAGGAACCCGACCTTTTCTTCAGGAAGTAGACGTTCGTGGTGTTGTTGATAACCAGCCCGCCCCGGTGGGGGACTATGCAGTGTGCACGGGGAGTCGTTATCTGCTCCGTATCGTAGATGGGACGCCACTGGAGCTTCAGGCTGAAGCCCGCCAGCTCCACCAGGAACATGCAGCCATAGTCGTTCACCACGTACAGGTAGTCATCATCGGCGAAGGTGAGGAAGCGGTCGTTGCCGACGGACTTGAGGAAGTCGCTGGTCACCTCCAGATTCACCACCTTGTGCAGGCTGGACTCCTTCTCCATGGTGCAGATCTGGTAGTTCAGGATGGTCATCTCCTGCTTGTGGAACTGCACGATGCTGGGCAGGGTGTTGCAGCTGAGCACAAGGCTACGCGGCATGGTGGACACCATGGTGTTGTGCCTCAGGATCAGGGTGGCGGTGCGGTAGTTGTACACGACCAGCGGAAAGTTGGGGTGTCCGCCAACACCGACCAGCAGGTCGAATTCCGAGAATCGGATATCCGAGTAGGAAATCAATTGGGCTGCCAATATAAAAAGAATGCAGAGATTGTTGTATCCGCTCCGGGCAAGTGCCCCTCCTGCTACTCACGGGGAATGACGCTGAACTTGGTGAAGTCCGGGTAGCGGTAGACAAAGATTTGGGGCCGCAGAATCACCTCGGCGAAGGCGAACAGCGGGAAACGATTGTGGCCAGTGAAAACACTGATGCTCAGCCCGATGGCCATCGTATCCGGCTTGAAGAAGCTGACGGCCTTTGTCTGCATGTTGACGAACTTGATCGTGTTGCCATTGCGCAGGCACAGGACATCTGGGCCCACATTCGTGATGGTGTCCTTGTCCCAGATGTTGCACCAGCTGTTGTGTGGCTTGGCCAAGTCATATATATCTGCTTTGCGTAGATTCCATTTCAACTCACCAAACTGTCGAGGTAATATTCATGTTGATCCGCTTCGATGCCGGCGAGTTACTGAACTGACTGCCAGTCGAAGGTTGCTAGGATGCCCGATTGTCAGGTTGAGTTTATTTGGTTTCCTTGGAGTTCTGTTCGGTTATTCGAATATGTTTTGCATGCCATTGCCAATTCCTCAATTCCTCAAAATATTTAATTGAATTAAAGATTGTGCTGCTTTCAAGGACCTATGCTATACTGGAGTAATTTCCCCCCATTTCCTGTCCCCAAATTTCCCAGGCGACCCGTGAAAATTGTCCTCCGACTTTCGCGTAATTGTACACACAATAAAAAACAGCTCGACTATAAAAACCCAATGCCTCAGACAGCCGCTGCCTACGGCGCAATTATATTTGTTTGTTTTTTCCCTGGCTGAACGTTACTTTAAAATTTGATGCGGCTTGTTATTTTTATTGCCAAAGCGTTATGGTTAATGGGGTTGCCTTTTTTCCGACGACGCTAAGCGGTGATAGGTAATTTTTTTAGGGCTCACCGGGGTGCCATTGCTTGTGTTTGCGGTCAGTATTATATGTCTGCCAATTTTCAGTATATATTCATGGATCTGGCACTTTTATAACGCTTTATAGAAATATACAAATACAAATAGAAAATAAAAACGAATCAGATAGCAGCAACCCCACATGGTAACCGAAAATAATGAGGCTAAATTAGTTTAGAAATTGGCTTAAACGCACATAAATTAAATAACTCTGGCATCGATTTATCCTTCGCGCGGGGCAATTAAAAACATTTTAGCACAGATTTTCATTTACACGGGGCCATAAATTTTGTTAAAAGCCCGAAATATGTTTAAATAAAATCGCAAAGCCCGGCTCAGCATCGACAACTAATGGCCAACAGCAAATAGAATGCATGTTTAACTGGGCCAACAGCGGAAACGGTCTTTAGGCAGTCCGATTTAGGCCCAGATTTGTTTGCTGGCCATATAGAAACTAATTTGCCGGGTTTACTATTTAAATTTGTTAAGCATTCCCGGGCACTCAAACAAATTAGTTTGGAACGCCGGTCCCGAATTTAATATTAATGTCTGGATTTCCTCCTCCCCCTTCGACGAGAAATGCTAATGAATAAAGAAATGGGCAATCTCGGCGACTCATGTGGGCGACGGAGAGAGTAAGGGCGGAGCCTGCAAGGACTCGTTGGGTCAAAAGGACAACCCCCTTTGTTGGTTCCTTGCCAGACGCTTAGCCATCTGCCAGCCAATTGTGTGGCCTATTCTGGCGTTGCCGCTTGTTGACACGACGCGACGACAGAAGGAAGGAAGGAATTTTCAGCACATCAGCGCAATCTTTTCCACAAAGTTGCCTTTTTTATGGGGGTCGCTACCTGTAGAGGATTTGTCCCGTGTCCCGTGTCCCGTGTCCCGTGTCCCGTGTCGTGTTCTCGTTGACGTCGCCTGGCCTTTATAAAATATTTATTGCAGCCAGCCAGCTCGGCAGGGCGGCTTTTGGGCTGCCACCTGACCCCCCCGGGTGGGGTTATTAACATGTTAAGAAGATAAAAAGAAAATTGTGAAAAATTGCTTCGTTTGAATGAATGTTGTGTGCTCCTTCGAATGGAGTTTGGGAATTTCTATGGATCTCTGAATGCTTTCAAAATACCTACATTTACAATAATATAACTAAATATTTTTGCATATATTTATTTATTAAACGATTTCCCGGAACACTCTCATGTGCAGAGACCTTTGTCCTGCGGGTCATTTGGCGTGATAACTCATATGCCGTCCTCTGACATTATCGTTCATACAGATGTACATATATCCCGGCACAATTATCGCTTGACATAAGGCCGCCAGCTGATGCACCATATTGCCCCGAGCGGAGGTGGAACGGACGGCGGTTGAGTGCTACTTATGGCACAATAATGATTTACATTGCATAGTTAATGCGTTTTTAATGAGGGCCTGCATACCGTATTAAAAAGTTTGGGTGCAGCGACGAAACTTGTCACCGTGGCTCCGAGATTCCCCCCGGCCATGGCACAATGGAAACTTGCCTGTCTTGCCGCAGAGCCGCCTTAAGCGTTTTCCAAACTTCTGCGGCGGCCGGGGACTCAGGGGGGGACGGACCGAGAGTCATTAACATTAAAGACATTCCGTGTTGCCGACATGGTGCAGAGATGGCGAAAAAGTTCGCCCCTCATATGAGAGGACAGGCGGTACTCTATCGCCGCAGCACTGCAGGGGCACATAAATAATTGAGTGGCGCCCCAAAGTAGGCAGCAAAGTGCAGGCGGCAGGCAGCAGGCGGCAGGCGGAAACCGGAAACCGGCAAGCTGCAAACTGCAGACAGCAGGTGCGGCCAGCGGATGTTAAATAGGGTGGCTCACAGAGGACTGTGTGGGGGGCGAGTCGGCCAGCCAAGCTACTTGGTTATGCGCTGGCTGCGGGCTGCATTCACTTAAATGGAGAGGCCGCAGGGCCAAAGCAAATGGGCTAGCTCTTGATGTTTGGTTTTCAATTCGTTTAAGAATGCATTGCCTTAAATTGTGGTCAAATTGAAGAGCTGCAGCTGTAGCTGTGGCTAAGTTAAATTTAACCAGAGCTGCAGCTTATAGTTTATCTTCGAACGAGTTGTTTATGAGCCACTCGTCATCTACCATCGCCCCTTTGTTCTGCGGAACTGGCAGCTGATTATAATGTGCTGCTATGCATGCCGGGAGCCGTTGACGCGCAACTCGTTAAATTTCCATCAGGGTGCGTGTTGTGCGCCATATTGCCCCTAAATGTCACCCAACTTTCAGAGGAGAGAAGGCCCCGGCAATGAACTGTGATGTCCTCACGTATTCGCATGATATCGATTTGACTTACAAAACCCATACCCAGACACACACCACACACTCGCTTAGCTGTCACACATGTCCGTAATTGATATTTTATGAATGAAATGTAAACACTTTTTTTACGATGCCGGTCAGAAAGAGTGTTACATTGGTTGGAGCAACTTTGATATGGCGGAAAATGCAGACATTGAACTAAGGGGGAATTTTTTATAACCAACTATATTTCTATATATTCTAAATATATGTCCAAAATATATTAAAAAGAGGAAGGGATCGTAAGGAATCACAGCGTAACAAGCTTGTGACTAAAATTATAATAGTTGCAATAGAGTTTAAACTGATCTGCACAGATACAACTTCTTTCCTTCAACAGATTTCAGTGGGCTTACAATTCACCATAATGAAATCTGTATAACTTTCTGTTAGAGAAACCATTATGACCACAAAACTTTATTGCAGTTTTTAATACTCGACAAATTATTTTTTGAAAGCATTTCCTGTTTAGGTGATGTGTGTGTGCGCTTCCCCAGTGTGCTAACCGAGTTCGGGAGCGTCAAAGTTGTCAAAAAGCGAAAGAATTACCCAACTGCCGGGGTCCAGAGCGCTCGTCAACGCCTTTTGGCCCGCACAGAATTGCCAGGACTACATATGGCCATAAAAAGCCGAGAGCCGGCGAGCCGTAAAGAGCTCTCCAAAGCACTTTCATACCGATATGTGTATGCCATTAAACTCCGCATGCCCCGAGCTCTTAACCCATGAGGGGCAGCATGCATTTATACAAATATTGCATTAAACATACAAGCACACTCTCCATATATGTATATGTATGTTTTCAATTCGTTTGCACATAAACAAGGAAAAACTGAAATTGTTTATTATACAAAGGCAATTTATTGATGATGTCTTTTAATCGAGTGTTTTCCCAGCGGTTTGTTATCACTGAAAACGTTTATTTTAATTATTCGAGTTGTGCATGTGCCCAACAATAACAACAACAACAAGAGAAAATGTAGTTTTTGATTTTTCTCTCTTGCTTTCATTGCATATATTCACTTTATTTCGAAACTGTGCGATACTTGACGCAGCCTGCTCTCGATGTCTTGTTGAGCGGCCAACGGTGCGTATGAGTGACGTAGTAGTAACAAATTGTGTTTGTGATTTTTGCGGAAAATATTCTCCTTATGCTCTTATTCGATTTTGCGCCATCTCAGCTATTGCCTCTCCAAACAGTAATAACATCGAGAGTCTGTCTCAGGCGAAACTGTTATCTGTTATCACAAGTGTGATAGATTTGACAATGTGTACACTCGAGAGATATATCTTTGGTATATACATTCGCGTATCTGCCACAAGGCGTGGCAGGCGTGGTATATATCTGTCACTGACAAAATCAGCACGGACTTGTTGTTTAAACTGCCGCTGGCATATGCAGGACCACTACACAATGATATATGATCTGGCTTGGAGGCACAATTACCCAAAGACACAGATCTGCCCGCCGAGAAGTAGGCGAAGTAATTCAAATGTGCCTGCCATAAATCACTTGCAATGCGTTCCGGCTCCAAACTGGGGGAAATCTGTTTGCAGATAAGCTGAGCGAGCGAAGGAGAACTGGCAGGGCCTTATTGAATCTATAGTCTATTCTAGCCGGGGATTCACAAAAGGGAACAGGGCGTGCTCTACATATATATATATATATGTGGGTATATATGGGGATGAATCTAAGGGGGTACACAGAAAAACTTCCCAAGTTCTTTATCATAATGAACATTTAACAATAAGTATCAAGGTATCACTATTTCCATATTAAAAATCATAATGAAGTACCATCATAATTAATAATCAGAATGTGTCTAAGCTTCTAACATACATTTAACTAAGGTTATAATATAACTTTTATGGAATGGGATTTATTTTAAAAATATATCTAAAATGTTTATTAATATTTATGTGAATAGAGTAACTTAAGAAACCTGCTTCGACCCTTTTTATTTACTGTGCACTTTATCCATTGCAAACAAGCCACTCATCAGCCATTGCAATCTAATCTTCTTGCCGTGGCGGTTTCTGTTCACTCATTTCGTTAGGCAAATCTCTGTTGTTCCCTTCATCAGACGATTCATTCAAAATTCATCAATGGGGCATAAAAGTATGCTGCCAAAATATCTTCGATAGGTGCCGGAGAGTTGTCAACGTGTGGCACGTTCTCAATTGCCAATGTTTCTTCCCTTGCTGCCACCTTTGGTTGTTGTTGCTGTTCTTGTTGTTGTTGTTGTTGTCATCAGCATAATTTGCTTTCAAGTGAAACTTTGGGCTAGGCCCCCAAGGTCTCGACTTGGGCACCAAGGACACCCCAATACAAGCACACTTGGCTCGATTTATTCGAAACACTCGAAAGAAAATATGGAAAATGCTAGGGAATAATTAATATATAAATGTATAATTTATATATTTTAAAAATAGATCTTTTTAAAAAGTCTTTTAAATTGATATGTTTTTAAGTGTTAACATATTCCTTTATAATTTTAAGATATAAATCTCCTTTAATATTCTTGCTGTGCATCAAAATACACGTTATCATTGCGACACGTAAGCAGAGTTGATTTCTGCGGCAAGGGGCTGGGCTGGGCTGGGCTTTCCACAGAGGCGTGGCTGGACGGGCGGCTGTGCGGATGAGGCGACTCTGTAGTAGGGATAGGCTGCTCAGGTATGCCGTTTGCTCAAATCTGAAATTGAGCATGGAATTTGCGTAATATGCAGGCGTGTGCGTGTTCGTCTCCATCTTCATGTGTGAGTATGTGCGTGTGTGCGGCGCATTTATCGCATGCAAATATGTGTGAAGGCATTTCCTTCCCCAGCCCTCTCCCCCATCCCCCATTTCCCTACGCTCATCAGGCTTTTCCTCTATCTTTTTGTTTTTTATGGGCTTGCGTATGAGTTACGTGCTTGGAGCTTCAAATATTACGCATACGCACTGTTGCTGCCAAAGTGATAGTGAGAAAATTTCATTAGCTATCAGTCCAGTCCATTGATTGGGGCTGTCAATGAAGCGATGGAAACTGCGGGAAATTGCTTTAAGCTCTGAACAGAGATTTGGTTGGAGTTATTCCAGTTTATGCTCCCATAATATATCTAAGTATATACATATAATTAAAGTTCTTAATCCCCTTTCAAACTTCCCTTCTTTGATCACTTAAAACTTTATCTCTCACCATTCTAGCTGCCTTAAACATTGTTTTGTCCTGCTTATGTGCTAAACCAAAACCTAGACACCACAGGACCCTATATCATTCGCTTTAACTCCCTCTGCCACTCGAATCCTTGTTCCCGCTCTATGGAGTCATTTGAAAACTCACCACACACGTTTGCTGGCTGTCGTGTTGCGTCTGGCACGGAAATGAAGTTAATTTATGGTGCTAAAAAGGATTTGACTGTCTCTGGCCTCCGCCCCTCGCTGTTTGTTTTGGATTTTCCCCAGCCTGTGTGTTTTCTAAAAGAACAGAAAAAAAGAGTAGAGAGTGAAGCGCGGGCTTTGGTATCACTGCCATAATGATTTGTGTGCTTAACGCGGCGCCGTCGCCGCCGTGCTAAATTATAAACTATCTGGCGTATGCACAAAACTTTTCCATCCCCTCCCCACCAAACATATGTCTGAGGTGGGCGGATGGTGGAGACTGTGGCGACTTAGTCGCAAAGTTTTGTTGAATTTGTGGCTAAAAGTTATAATCATATCAGCCCCAAGTTGCCCCGGCTCCAGGCCCGATTCCGTTCCCGTGTCGACGCCCTTTCCACAGCCTGACAAACCAATTCTAATTACCATTTCCGTTAACATTAATTAGCATGTCTGTGTTTTTCGGTAAATGGCTTTTCATTTCGCCAGCAGCACTGCCATTGGCCTTGCCGCCGTGCCTGGGCATGGGGAATTATGCAAAATAGATGCTGGAAGGATGATGATGATGGTGATGATGGCGTCATAATGACAGTTGAACAGTCCGGACAGGTAAGGCAGGTTGACGGGAGTGAATCATTTTTATGCCCTCATACAGAGTGTTAGGATTATAGGTAAGGCTTTGCCACATCTACTTCTCAATTATTAAACCAAATTAAAATATATATCCTTTTCCAATGTAACCATTTAATTAGTGATATTTCTATGTTACTTTAAGCTTTAAAAATTCCAGTGTGCCTAGAGCATTTGTTGGTCGATCTTGAAGCTTCCGCAGCATCCTTACTGCTGCAGATCTGACTATCAAAGCGCTTGCAGACTTTCATTAACTTGTCATTGGGGTTTTTCGAAAAATGTCAAGCCGAGACGGCGACAGACAAAACAAAAGCCCACCTGACTGAGCACCGAATTTGATTTTCCTTTTCTTTTCTCGCTTTTTTTTTGGTTTCGGTTTTTCCTCGTTCACTTTTTTTGGCAAAGTCAATGCCACTTTTTTTGTTTTCTTCTCGACGGCTGCTGTCTGCATCTGATAAATGCCTTCAGGTGGGACAGAGTCTCGATTTACGGCCTTTGAGATATCTGATTGCGGGCTGGGAATCGTGAATGTATATATGCGGCTTTTGGCCCCGCACATGCAGCGGGGATGTGCAGTGAAGCCGAAGCACTGACATTTACTTAAGTTACTCCCCAGATGCAGCCGTGGAGCGGAGCAGTTATCATAACAATTATGTTGCATAGACAATGGCAATCCAAAGGAGGAGTCCTCCGCTGCCTCAAACAATGCCATAAAACAATGGAGTGCAGCTCGCAGGATTGCTCTGGGCATTGTAGTTTGCAAATTAAATAATTCCCAGTTACATTTCCGTTGCGTCGACAATATTATTTCCCCCAACTTCTTTGCCCGCCCAGCTGAGTTGTTTCCGAGTGCTAATTGTGCAGTTGCCGTTGTCGCATTTGCCTTTTGTTTGAGTCCTGCGTCCTGTGTCCTGCCTCCTGCGTCCCTGCGCTGAGCCCTCGCTCCTGCGGCCTCCTCGTCCGTCCATCCTCCTTGGTTGCCCAGCGTCGTGTGGGCAATCTCTGGAGTTATGCGACTGCAATAACACTAAATTGGTCTGATATCTCGCGGTTTTTGCCGTTGCGTTGCGTCCTGCAGCGGAGCTAATTAACCCATTACTGCTGAGTGTCCTGGGAGTAAGCCAATAATGAAATCTGAAGAAAATGGTACGAGTTTTTGGGTATGCACTGGAGGACACTTCTGGAAATTGGATTGGGGGTGGATCTTTGGGTATATGAGTGAGAATTGGTCTGGACTTTGTATAATTTGTATAGCATTGCAATATAATAATTTAGTCAGATGTATGCAACCCAGCACAGGCCGGATCGAACGACTATATCATATGGCTGCCATGGAAACGATCATGAAATCATTGCCTATGTCTCTCTGTGTATCTCTACAGATCTCTTTCTCACTAACTCTCTGCCTGTCTCTCTGCCTGTCTCTCTGCCTGTCTCTCTGCCTGTCTCTCTGCCTATCTCTCTGCATATCTCTCTGCCTATCTCTCTGCCTATCTCTAGAGATATCTCTTGCTCTCTCGCGCGCTCTCTTTCACTTTCTTCGCTCTATTGTTTACTCGGCGACTATAAATAGAGGTGCTGCGCTCGCACTGATCGCATTCTTTCCGCGGCCGTCCCCCTGTTAACACCCATAGTGATAGTGATAGTGATTACCTTTCGACCCCAAAAATATTACCTGAAGAATGCAATACAGTTGGAAAGCCAGGAGGAAGCTTACTTCGATGAAACCATGAAAAGCCAAATTGAAGTCACCAATATAACTCTGCTCTGGAAGAATCTAAGCAATGATGAGAAAGGATAACCGTGTGGCAACTACTGGGGTAAGTCATAACCATGTCAATTATATACATAGATGCTATAGTAGGGATGAGCTACCTATGCATTTCTTTTCCAATTAATTTGCTTATTACCATTAACGCCATTTAATTAATTTTAATTTCAAGTGATAAAGCAATTTGTATAAAGGATATCTACAATCGTAGTTAGCTTAATTAACCTTACGATAGTTTTTCAAAGTAACTCAAAAATGCATAAAATTTGTAATTTTAAAAATACTAAAATCCAATATTCTAGTATCGTAATAGAAGGAAACACAGAAAAGCTTTCAAAATTGATACTAATGAATTTTTGGCTTATTTATGATTGATTCCACATTTAAACCTATGATCCTATGGGTAACTGCATGGATATTCAAACTCCTGCTATTCCTTTCTTGTTGAATAAACCCAAAGTATATACCTATTCCTACTACCACTCTCGTTTACCATTTTTTCTATGTATTCCCCTAGTTTCAGTGGGTTAATGGCTGGCTGGGCAGTAACTTGACGCTATCGTACAGTGCATTTAGCTTTTAATTGCAGCCCAGAGTTTTTCCTCCCTTTGGTTAGCTGCATTTGCATATCATTTTGTAGCGGATTTTGCACCCTCCTCCGGAGCCTGCGAGCCCCCCGCTGCTGATGATGACGATGATGAGTCCGCCTCTGGGCGGCTGTCACTGGCACAGCGCCTAACCATATGCAATGCAATTGCACAAAACTGTCCATCAACGCTGTCATTTGCTGGCCAACTGGCCCAAACTCTGGCCTGGCTCTGTCGTCAGTGACTTGGATATATTTGGCTGACAGGCTGCCTGGTTGCCTGGCATCGTGCCTGCCTGCCTGACTGCCTGCCTGGATCCCTGCATCCCGATATCCGCTGCATTTGGTAGGCATTTCTTAAATGCCGGCCTTCTCTGCTGAATTTATTTAAACGCGACGCTGTCATACACATGACAGATGCATACGCAATGCGTCATCGTCATCCTTGGTGCTCGTCCGCTCGCTCGTCCTTGCCTGCCGCTTTTCGGGGGCGTGGCAGGATATTGGACGAGTTGTTTTGCCCTCTCGTTGCTAAATTAATGTAATTTGTAAGTCTGCCATTGACAGGAGGTTCCATCAAATCACAAAGCCTAGCCTCCAGCTAGAAAATGGAAACAGCTCTAGTTGAGCAAGTTTTGATGTCTATAAAATAAAGGATAATGGGCAAGGCATTTAATTTGCGAAACTTATTATGCCTCTCAATATGTAGCCATTAAATATTAAACATATTGAAACAGTCTTGACAGTTTTTAGGCTGTCAAAAGATAACAGAAAATTACTTTGATCAAATTTTGCTTACTTGTATTGAAGAAATTCTAATTAAAAGGTGATACATAGATTTAGATATTATTTATTCTTTAATTAGACTGATCATTTATGTTTTCATTAGTCCTGAATTCAATTTCTAAGTTCTTTTGGTCCGTTGCAAGTCTAGTTTCTTCTGCATCCTGCCTGTTATCCTTGCAATTCATCAGAGCCTGCCACATCAACCGAGACCACTTAACCGCAATAGATTGCTGGCTTGTTCATTTAGCAGGGATCCGATGCCGAAAGGTGTCAGGTCTTTAAAACAATATGGGTTTCCCCTATTCAATTCTCCGCACTCGTTGGCCCAGTAAAAGTTTGGGTAAGCCACATGTTACATTTTTCCTATACCAATCAACAGCCTTGGGTGCATTTTAATGGCACTCGGAGCGAATCCTTCCTCAGCTGCAGTTCTGCAGTGTGTCCTTGAGCCACACACGGCGGTGGATGCACTAACCACAGGAGAACGAAGACCCAAACCACAACAAACCCGGGCTGAAGCAACAGCAAGTAGTAGTTGGGGACAAACAAAAAGAAAAGCAACACACGGGATAAGAAAAACACAGGGGGAAATGGTGGGTGTGGGGACTCGGAAAAGAAAAACTGCAGGCAACATTGGAAAAACAACATATGAAAGAGGGAACGGGGCGCACAAAAAGCAGCTGAAGGAAAAGCAACATGAATCTAGACAATGACAGCTTCTCAACGTTGTGTATAAAGCCGCAGGCTATTTGTCATACGAGTTTTTCTCGTTATCCCCCCAGCAAGTGCATCCCAAAACCAGACCAAAGTAAAAGAACAATTTGCTGGCAGAAAGAATGCAAGAAAAGCAAACCAACTCGGCAGCACCTGTCAAAGGAGCGGAAAATGAGGTTAAGGCTATGAGTGGTCCCAAAAAAAACAGGTGGATGGGCTAATAATTGCCAAAAGAGATGGCTTAAATGGTGAGAAATTAAATAAATGAGAGCAGATTTTAGAATTGTAATATATTCCTAAATAATATATTTGAATTTATGAGGCACGAATATGTTTGCTTTTCAGAGGAACAAAACTAATAGCGAACTAATTAACTAACTAAGTAACAGAGCTAATAAGTGCCAAGAGAGATGGCTTAAATGGTGAGAAATTAAAAAATGACAGCAGATTTTAGAATTGTAATATATTCCCAAATAATATATTTAAATTTATAAGGTATTAATATGTTTGCTTTTCAGAGAAACAAAACTAATAGCTAACTAATTAACTAACTAAGTAACAGGGCTAATAATTGCCAAAAGAGATGGTTAAAATAATGAGGAATTAAATGTTAAATGAGAGTATATTCCTAATAAATATATTTCAATTTATAAGGTATGAAAAATAATTTTGCTCTTCAGAGAAACAAAACTAATAGCTAACTAATTAACCAACTAAGTAGCAGGGCTAATAATTGCCAAAAGAGATGGCTAAAATAATGAGGAATTAAATGTTAAATGAGAGTATAATCCTATAAAATATATTTCAATTTATAAGGTATGGAATAAGTTTGCTTTTCAGAGAAACAAAACTAATAGCTTCAAGGGTATATAAATTAATACAAATACTTTGAAGTACTATTTAAATATTAGTCTTATTGCCATAAAGGACTGAATAGAAATTTGTGCAAATATTGTTTAGTTCTGCAGCTGGAATTAACTTATCACAAATTAAATGAATTACCTTGAGTGTTTGCTGCAATTATTAAACGCTTGACCCAAAGAAACCCAGAGGTTGGCTCCCAAGCAAAAACATTTCACTCTCGCAAATATTTATATGGAATATATACACATTTGAATGTACACACACATACACTCGGCGAGTGTGTGCGCACTTTGTATATTTTGTGCATAATTATGCAAAGTTCACATGCGTTTTGTTTGGCTTAAAAAAACACTTTGAATATGCGAACGAGGGTTCGTTGGTAATAAGAGCGCGGAGTATTTACAAGGGGGATGGAATGCATATGAATTATGTTAGAATTAAATTTAAATACAAAATATAATTTATAACAATTAGTGAGCAAATATTTAATGTTGCGAAATATTATTAGAGTATAGTTTCCCCTCTGGAAATTAATTGAAAACCACACCCCTGGGCTTGGTTCATGCGCTCTCTAAGGCTGAAATAGTTGCCAAAGAGACCGCACGAATTTTCTTAATGAGCTCAAACGTTACACACACACATGCATGCATACGTAAATGTAGAAAGCCGTGAACTTTGGTCCCAGTAACCCCCTTTTTCTGAATTACCCCGCCTGTGTCCTGTTTAAAATGTGTGAAAATTCTCAGCTTTGCGCTGGAAATAAAGGGAAATGAAATGTCTTAAAGGCCAGGCCAAAAATTCAAGCCACGCCCATACCCCTACGCCGAAAACGGGGAATTCCCGGGCAGACATAACAATTAAAATTCATAAACCGCCAAGCAATTTTAGCATAATTATTTTTTACGACGGACGAGACGGTGCAAAAAAAAAAAAGGAAAAACTGAGCGGCAAAGTGCGAAGTGCGAACTGAGAAGTGAGCAAAGGATAATGAAATCCCGAACGCCCTACCTTTTTGTCCCGCATCCTGGCGCCGCTCTGGCCATCTCCTTCCCGCCCGTGCACTGGGAGTTGGCAGCTGTTTCCACTCATTAGGCGCTTTATTAAGCGAGATAATTAGCCGAAGCACGTAAAGTTGCAGTTAATTGATATTATTTTAACTGTTCTCGGCCCCTTCGCTCATTACTTGCCCTGGCCCCGACCCCTCAACCCCACCCCCGCCCCCGGGTAATCGCTGCAGTCGCTTAACCTTTGACCCGCCTGCAATTGTGCCGAACCCGAGCTGCAAATTGTGTTATAATGTTAAGTAATTGTTTATAAGCCGATTTACGCTGCCGGTATGTGTATTTGAGCCGAGACGCAAGTTGGCCAAAGGTACGTGAAAACGACTCCAGGAACTTTGAAGAGGCTTAAAAGCCGGCAAAAGTTTGACTTTAAAGCATGAAGGATGAACATTTATTTAAAGCATGATTAGCTGAAGGAAGGATTAAAGGATCCAAGAAATTATATATATTATTTTAAAGAGTTAATTATGAAAAGAGTATATTTTCTTGTATAATTTCTTCTTTGTTAGAAACACTTTTTATGAGTAAAAAGTTCCATTCTTTTCCCTTTTTTAAGCGTTATTATGAAAAGAGTTTATTTTCTAAAATAATTATCTATTAAGTTGTTTCTAGTCACACTTTTTATAAGTAAAAAAGCTCCACTCTTTTCTAAATATGAATTCCATTTAATTTATCAGAATTCAAGGTAAACTTTTGTGTTAATAAATACATAAACAGTTCCCTCTTAACCTGTGGGAGAGCATCCTTAAGTCGGCTCATTTTCACCTCCTTTAACGGTCCTGTCCAGACGGCTTTCTTTATGGCCTCGCCGGCGAGTTCGGCCCAGGTCCTTGGCCATTTAAATCTATGAGCTGATGACCCATTGCCCACCTGGCTGGTGGCTGCTCATTAATTTGATTTGAAACTCACCTCAAGCCAGCCCCCCCTTGACCACCTTGGCGTGGCTCGGCTCAGTCCACCACAGGACGATGCGATTTAACGACTTTAATTAAGGCAAAGTCGCCGCCCAGGAATTGACGTCGCATCTGACCTCATTCTTTATGGTGGCCATAAATAACAGAAATTATGTGCAAGCCCAACTGTGGACTCGGGACTCGGGACTCGGGACTCTGAACCCTGGACTCAGGACTCTGCGGCTCCACCTCGCCCCAAAGTCAGGGAGAGAGTTGCGTTTTGGGCGCGCGTTTCCTTATACATTTTCAGCTTTTTGGCCTGCTTCTTTTGGCCAGTGGCAGCGTCGAGTTAAATGCGCCGCCATGAATTTTAATTCGACGACACTTGCACAGGGCCAGGGATCAGGGGGCAGGGGCCGCGGGACTCACGCAACACGACAGACGCCGCATAAACCAAGAGAGAAATTTAAGTAAAGTACTCGGACAGTGCGACACGCGGATGTGGCACAGTGGGATGTCCGGAAAAACAGTGATCAGTGTCCAGCTTTTCCCCAATTGCCTCGATATTAAAATCAATTGTGGTCATGGTTGGCCAATATTAGTATAAATGTGTAATGTGCTCATTAGCACTAAATAAATTGGGTTAATATTTGGGAATAGAAATCATTTATATTGTGGTAGAGCTGGGGCTTTTTGGCTGCAGGTGAAATTTATGGGATTATACGATTTAAATTGTTTGAAACTGTTGGTATTATATTCCACTGTCCTCCTATTTGGCGGAATTGTTCTGTTGTTTTTTCGGTTCCACTCTGGTCAACTTGGCGCCAGTCCGGGCCTGTCCGGCCCCAGTCGGTATTAATTTAGCGGAAGTAATGCGAGAAATTGTTGTAGCTCCCTCCCTTCCCCGGACGACCTTTGGGCCTTCCCTTCGGGCCCTTTCGAGAACAATTCGCCTTTGTTCGCTCGTATTGAACCCAAAGCTAATTGTGACTTGGCCCCAAGGCGGCATATATTTCATTGCCATGGGAGCTGAAAGGGTTTGTCGCCCGAAATAATTCTATACTTATTTTTATCATCCTCTTGCTTGGTTAATTTTAATGTACGCAAGGCATTTAGTTTTATTTCCGTAGGCGCTTTCCGTTAATTAAATAAACATGCGCCTACGCCGCCTGCCTGTCTCTCCCTGAGCTGCCAATTTTTTTAATGGCCGCATCAGTTTTTATCGCTTAATGCTCGTCTGGGCTTAAGGCTGGCTAATGGAATGCAGTTGGCCGGGTCGAAATCGGTTAATTGCCTTTCCGGCCTATCAAATCATCTTGTTTTCCGTTAATGAAAGGGCCACATGCCTGACTGCCTTGTGTTATGTTAATGCCATTATAACGTGATTTATACAAATACGTTTGCCGGAATAGAAATATAATTTTTATGGCCTGTATATATCATAAGCTGGGAAATTAATGGGCCTAGATATTGATCAGTGGCTAATAGCATATGGATGTTGTAACTCCAAGTCTGAGCCCGGCAACGTCTTGGCCCTGGCAAAGTCGACACATATTTAGACACTCGTTCACACGTTTCGGCCAAGTTATTTAACAACTCAGGCAGCAGACCGAGATCTTTGTACATTACTTACCCAGAGACTGCTCAGCTTGAATGCAATTTAAGTACGTACTTGAAGAGCAAATGTTTTATAGAGCACCGACATACATTTACACAACTCCTCCTTCGTATACTCTACATACATATATGGAACTGAAGAGCACTTTTAGCATTCGCTTTTCCACACAAGAGAAAAAAAAAAGAAACAGGAAAATCCCGAAGACACTCTGCTGCAAAGCAGGAAACATCCTGCCAGCACACTCAGCCCTGCCGCCGTTCCGGCTGCCCCGCTCTGCTACTCTGTATTTTATTATTTAAAAGCCTAAAATCTATAAAGTGCGGTGCAAATATTTGAAATTGTTGAGGCAACATTTCTGCTCCGCCTGCCTGACTCGCCGAGACTGCTGCTGACTGCAGTTGACAAGAATATTTAATTTAACTGATACGCCAGGACCGGGGGAAACACAAGACCATTTCCAACCCGGGCACACATGTCGAGCATTTGCATTTGATTTCGGTTGGAGTGTACAAATACTAAACTCTCATCGGTTCGCAGGGGTCCTAGGGAATAGACATAAAGGACATACAACACATATTAAGAAGAAACTATACATGCAGCGGCATGTTGTAGTGCTTTGTACTTCCAATGATTCCAATCTAATTTGCAACATCTTAACATTATTTAAGTATTATTTCCAGAGTCAAGTGACTAACCACTTCAAGTTACCCAATTTAGAAAGAGTATTTACCCCACTGCCGGTGTATTTTGCTCAACTTTTTTAAATGTTCTCTCGTCAATGGCATTTCGGGCTTCACTCGTTTGCTTAGCTTCCGCTTCCTGTACTTCCTTATCCGCTGCCTTCCTCCGACTTCCCTTGCGCCGGCAGTTTGCATATCGTGTTAGATGCAAAAGTTGTGGCCCCGGCAAGTTTCTTTTGGAAACTCGCTACGTGCACAGCTGGCGGGCGGCAGCCAAGGGAAATTTCCACACATTGTATTTCCCAGACTGTGAAAGGCAAGCCTCCTGTGCGCTTTGCCCATTTAAATTATAAAAATTTCAAATGCTCTATTTACCGTAAATATTTTCATAGTAATTTACGCAAATTTACATAAATAAGCAGGCGAACGAGCCGCCAGCTAACCTCATTTGAAAAATGTCAAACGCAGAAGGACTTGGCCCGCTCCTCGCTTAATGGTCGCCTATTTTTCCACGCCGCACACAATGGAGCCTAGGCCCGGGCAGTCCTGCCTAGTCCTGCCTAGTCCTGCCTGGCCCGGCCGTGTCGTTTGTTGTCCTAATAGCTTTTCTATAATTTATCATGCAATATTTATGGCACGCGCTTTTCCATCTACGAATTATGCATTTATTATTCAAAAGCGGCGCTCTAAACGCTGTCAGCATTTAGGGCCCGTTTTTTTTTCTCCACCCAACACGATATACACTCGGACTGTTTGCTGTCAACTCGGTGCTGTGTTGTGTGTGCCCCAGTCTAAGTTAATTGGTAAATTTAAATTGAATAAATATTCCATGATAGTGCAACGGACTCGACCGCAGCTTTTTAGATGCCAAACGATTCCAGTGGTCGTCCTGTGTCCCGGCCATTATTGTTGCTTTATGGCCGTGTCGGAATTAAGCCGTTAAATGTAATGACTGCGATTTATACGGTTCGAGCCGCGTAATTGGCAACTAAAATGCTATGACAACTCAAAACCGAAGCGATCAGATTGGCTTTGTTGCAGCCTAAACACTGTCACTTTAAAATAATTGGATAAGTTATACGGGAATCGTTCAAATTGCACTTACAGGAGTAGGCGGAATATTTCCAATTGTAAAATAATCAGTTGCATCTATAAGATATCCTGTTAAATAGATCTTTTTTCAAGCGAATTGGAGTCCCCTTAAAGACCCGGATCCGTTTGCAACACTTTATCTGTCAACTTGGCTGCGGCATCTCTGGCCGAGGCAGCTGGGAAGGTCTTGTTCCTTTGTTTGTTTTACAATTTGCACCTTCAAGGACTTTTAGCAGGACGTCAACACGACGTCGGAAACACGGGAAAGCGGGGAAGCGGGGCAGAGGACAGCAGTGGCAGTAAAGCAAACGCAAGTCGCATTCAATTTAGCAACAAAAACGCAACTTTTTTCCTTTTGCACGCCGGACAATAAGCGAAAGGAAAAACTTGCCACATGGAGAGCAGCAAGCAGCGAGCAGCGAGCAACGAGGCACGAAGAAGACCCACAAAAGTAGGCAACAAAAGTTGGCGCAACGACTTGAGATAGTTGCAGGGGCCGGGGGTGGGGAAGTTGCCACTGCAACGCGCTAACATAAAAAGCAAAACTTTTAACTGATGCCACAAGTAAAAGGTGCTACTTGTCGGGGACAGGCGACTCGTCCCATTGTCTCGTAATGGAGAAATATTGTTTAGCATGCGAACAGAAGTCGAGGACGGGGCGGGAAAAGCGAACAATGCTGACGTCGGACAAAGGCCAGGGGGTTGCAAGTTGCCAGTTGCAAGTCGCCATTGCGGGGACTCCCCTGAGCTGCCCCTGCTGCAGCGTGCCACCAACTTCAAGCAGGGGTATTATTATGCATAATGGTTTCTGGTCTATTGACATTTATGGCACTTGGCCTGCAGAGATGGCAAGAGGTCTGGTACTTAGTTACCTTAGCCAGGTACTACAGTAAATTTAGCTTGATTTTAATTAGGCATTAAAATGGAGAAATTTACAAAATATATGCCAGTTATTTATGACATATTTTAGCTCATATATTCATGTATAGATAATAATTTAAAAATCCTGAATGATATAATTGTCTCTTG
The DNA here is from genome assembly GCA_035046265.1 of Drosophila bunnanda. Lineage (NCBI taxonomy): Eukaryota > Metazoa > Arthropoda > Insecta > Diptera > Drosophilidae > Drosophila > Drosophila bunnanda. The sequence continues at coordinate 17,647,248 of JAWNOB010000075.1, forward strand.
AGAATCTTTCTAGCTTTCCCATCACTATCGGCATAATAACTGCAGGTTTGATTCTGCTATTGCTAAAGTTTACTTGGGCAAAGAAAACTCTAAGTAGAATTGGATAGTTGGGAGACAAGCAATGGAAATGGGATACGGATACTTAAGCGAAAAGGTGCCAATTTTGAGGGGAAAGTTTCAAAAACGATTGCTTGGTAATGGCCCCAACTTTAGATCTAAGCATGCTATATATTTAAGACATATAATACCAGGGAATCGATAAGTTATCAAGGAATTGTGGTAAAAATAAAGCTAAAACAATTTGTATGTTCCTTTCTGCTGACCACTGAAAATGCATCGCTAGGTAAACAATAACTTGGCTCGCAATCGAGTATAAACTTTCGAGTAGCCCCAAAATATTTCTCCGCGTATGCATGACTATCAAAACAAACTAAACTATTTCAATCAAAGCTCACTCTGGACCATTCAACGAAAAACTTCATTCGAAAGCAAAATCAATAGAGGGGAAAAAGTGCCTCGAACTTGGGAAAGTTGGCACTTTGATTGGACTGGCAGAGCGGCGGGGCAGTTGTGAAAATCTCACAGCTCTCAGATATCCAAGTTTGGAATAGTTTACGCGACTGAAAGCCTTCTGCTATTATTCCTATTTGCACAGAATATATATATATATATATCCCTGAGCTGCTCCTTTTCGCAAATATAATCGCATACAAGCGAAAAGGAATTTTCAAACTTAATCCTAAAAATATCGAAGCTCTTGGCTATGCAAATACTGGGTTTCAAGAGCAAACCTCTTTCCCAACTACCTTCCTTGTTTTGCCGTATTCTACCAAACTAATTTAAACAAAATATTTAGACTCCGTGCGTAGCTGGCAAGCATAAAGAAAATTTGCATGATATTTTCCCTCGCTGATATAAATTTGCCATAATTTTATTTATTTTCATATGCTGATGGCCGCCCATTTCCATGTCGTTCTCTTCCATTATCATGTGCGTGAACATTTATCCATTAATTTGTGCAAATAAAGTTGCCGCAACATACGCGTACTCACGTAACCGCAATTGAACTGGGCAAAAATAATAAAACAAGAACGGAAAAACAACACAGAAACACATTCGCCCCGCTCGTCGGCCCGTAAGAGAAACAACAAATACGCATAGAGTGGCGGCAGATAGCTGCTGAAAGGTAAACAATTTTAATTTATTTACCCAATAATAAACCCATCAAAACCCCCCTCGGCACCACCCCTGACCTCGGGCGAGAGCCCCACTCCCAATTACCACCCCTTTTTTTTTGGGCCTAAATGAGCGTTGAGTCCCGTGTATTTGTTATTACATGTCTGCGGTCCCTACACAATGGCTCGTAATTTGAACTTCAGACGAGATTGCATCCGTGTTAGCAATTTAATGCTGATAGAAAAAAGACCAGCGCTCAATAAATAACTATATAAATGTTGGTAAATTGTTTAAGCGAATATATACTAAATACTAAAAGGTATGACATGATTAACAATGTTTAGTTGAAACAAAAACAGGAAACTAACTTCGGGAAGTCGTAGATTACATACCCTTGAAATTGGAAATCGAATTTTAGGATAATATCTGAAATTGATTATAACTACGCTTAAAGGGAGCGATATTTATCGATATTTTTATATGAACATTTTTTTGCCAAATCAAGCTTTAAAAACTCATATCTCAGCCAAAAACTTTAGTTTTCATCGTTTAATAAATCTGCACACCCAACTTAAATAATTAATGAAAATTGAAAATTTCGATCCTGATCCTGATTCTGAAACAGAGTTGAAATATTAATGGGTTTTAAGGAAAATTATGTCTTTTATGGGTTCTATGGGTTTATAGTTTTATCATGGATGTATAACTGTGTATATTAAACAAATAAAAAATTAAAACAAAATTAAAAATATTAAAATATGAAACAAGAAAAGAAGCCAACTTCGGCACGCCAAAGTTTAAAAATAAACCATTAAAAATCAGTCAATTTTGCTAAAAGAGAATACAAGAAATAACAGATATAAAACTTTTATACATATGAAATAATAATTAGATCAAATCAAAATGCAAACAATTAATTAAGAATAATATTATATGTTAAATTTTAATAAATATAATAAAATATATATAATATAATAAATATAATATAATAAATGTAATATAAAATATTATATATAATATCCAAGATCAAATAAGGCCAAGATATTTGTAAAAGGGGAGTTTCGTTATGTTTCGCTAGCCCATGGTATTTTTTTTCACACTCACATATCTACATCTTGCCAAGAAATAAAAATGTAAACAAACGCGGTTTTGCAACTCTCCAAATGTCAAAATTGAGAGCAACCAAGAGTGGATCGTATCAATTTAGTAGCTCTCTCGCTCTTAGGCTCCACTCTTCACCGCGAGAGCAAGACAAAACAAATAAGAACAAAATTCGCCCGCCAGTTCAAAGAAATTTGAGGATAAGGAAAATAAGAAAATAGTGTTGTTTTCACTCACCCACTCACATTGCGTAGCGCCGTAGATCCCAACGGCGAATTAGTGAACGAAGAGAAAATTATGAAAAGTTCTCCGATTTGGACGATACTGCACACATCTTACACACACATTTCCGCATATATTTTTTGCACTTGCACATAAAAAAAAACAACAAAAAACAAAAAAAACGCACTGATTTTGGCTGTAAATGATTTGTAAAACCAAAACACAGCCTGCACGGCGGCCCCACTTTACTTGCACTTTTTGTTGGGGGTCTCGTTTCCCCGCACTTTTGGCACCTGCCACTAGGATTTCGGTGTACTTTTACTCTAATTTCACATTAGACCGTCGCAGTGACCTCGTGCATAGAGATCTTTTCGCATTTTTTACGATCTTTTTAATATTTTCGCTTTTTCCTCCATTTCGCCCGGCAACGCAGCAGCTAGAGCTGTGAAAGCATCGATACTAGTATCGATGGCTAAGATCGACTTAAGATTTTGAGTATCGATATATCGTTGTCCTCACTAAGTACCAAGAAGCTTTACAAGAAGTTCAAAATTATTGAGTGGCTCTCTCCCTCTCTAAGCTGCACTCTTCAACGCGAGAGCAAGCACAGACAAATAAGAAAAAAATTCGCGCGCGTTGGTAGAGAAGTTCGAGGATAAAGCAAATAAGTAAATAGTGTTGTTTCACTTAACCACATGTATTCCGTATGGCTGTAGATCCGAGCGGCGAACTAGTGAACTAAACACACGAAAAAAAGGAGAGAAAAAAAACCCGTGCACTTTCAAGGGTATTACACACAGCACACATTTTCTTCACATTTGTTGCTCTTGCACATAAAAAAAACAACAAATACCACACTGATCTTGGCTATAAATGACTTAAAACACCGAAACACGACACATGCAAGGCTGCCCCACATTACTTGGACTTTTCACTGTGGGCCTTGCTGATTTCCCGCATTTTTTGCACCTGGCACTGGGATTCTGTTGTCCTTTCCCATTTATTTCATCCTTGACCGCCGCGGTGAGCTCGTGCATGGAGATCTTTTCGTTTTTTTTCGATCTTATTAACGTTTTCGTTTTTTCCTCCATTTCGCCCGGCGGCGTTAGAGCTAGAGCTGTGACAACATCGATACTAGTATCGATGGATACTATCGACTTCAGATTTTAAATATCGATATATCGTTGTCCTTGCTGACTACTAAGAAGCTTAACAGTGCAAAATTATTGAATAATTGAATAATTTACAATTAATTATTATTTTTATTAAATTGATACTTATACTAGAGGAGTAGTTGGAGCAAATCTACTTTTTCATTTGATCCAATTGGGAAACGCATATACAAGCTAACGACTACCCATCAGATACAAATTGGTTTGTGTCTCAAATCCAGATCGAAACTGAGAGCTATTTTGAAGTGGCCAGCTGATATTGACGACATGGCAATATCTCCTCTCTCGCCAACAAGCTTAAATTTCGCAAAAATGCCGCTACAATATCGTGGAGCGAAAGCTCCCTCTACCGGTGGACTTTGGAAATCAGTTACTCCATCTAGAGACGTCAGTGTATCAATATTTAAAAACATCGTAATATCGCGATATAACGCTAATTTCTGGCTAAAAACAAATAAGTAAATAATCTAATATCCCTCTTGCATGCCTATTTATCAATTCCCAAAAAATATTAATTAAATACAATAAATCATTCAATAATTTAGCACTTCCTGCTAAGCTCATTGCTACTCTGTGAGGACAACGATATATCGATACTTAAAAGCTGAAGTCGATACTAGCCATCGATAGTAGTATCGATCCTATCACAGCTCTAGCTGCAGCGGAGCCGGGCAAAATGGAGGAAAAAGCGAAATCACTCAGAAGAACGAATTAAAAGCGAAAAGATCTCTATGCAGCTAGTCAGAGCAGCTGTCTAAAGTGAAATAAGTCTAAAAGTATAGCAGAATCCCACTGGCAGGTGCCAAACGTGCGGGAAAACAGCGAGCCCCACTGTGAAAATTGCAAGTGAAGTGGGGCCGCCGTGCAGTTGTGTTTTGGTTTTTTAAGTCAATTACAGCAAAGATCAGTGTTGGCTAGTTAATTTTGTTGTTTTTTTTTTATGTGCAAGTGCAAAAAATGTATGTGAAAAAGTGTGTGTTAGATGTGTGCAATATCGTCCCAATCGGAGAACTTTTCATCATTTTCTTTTCGTTCACTAATTCGCCGTTGGAATCTACGGCGCTACGCAATGTGTGTGTGTGAGTGAATCAACTCTATTTTCTTATTTGCTTTATCCTCGAACTTCTCTGCCTCCGCGCGCAAATTTTTTTCTTATCTGACTGTGCTTGCTCTCGCGTTGAAGAGTGTAGCTTAGAGAGCGAGAGTCACTTAATAATTTTGAACTTCTTGTAAAGCTTCTTGGTACTTAGTGAGGTCAACGATATATCGATACTCAAAATCTTAAGTCGATCTTAGCCATCGATATAAGAATCGATGCTTTCACAGCTCTAGCTGCAGCGTTGCAGGGCGAAATGGAGGAAAAAGCGAAATTATTAAGAAGATCGTAAAAAATGCGAAAAGATCCCTATGCACGAGGTCACCGCGACGGTCTAAGGTGAAATTAGTGTAAAAGTTAACCGGAATCCCAGTGGCAGGTGCCAAAAGTGCGTGGAAACGAGACCCACAACGAAAAGGGCAAGTAAAGTGGGGCCGCCGTGCAGGCCGTGTTTTGGTTTTATAAATCATTTACAGCCAAAATCAGTGCGGTTTTGTTGTTTTTTGTTGTTTTTTTTTTATGTGCAAGTGCAACAAATATATGCGGAAATGTGTGTGTTAGATGTGTGCAATATCGTCCAAATCGGAGAACTTTTCATCATATTCTTTTCGTCTACCTTTTCGCCGTTGGGATCTACGGCGCTACGCAATGTGAGTGGGTGAGTGAAACAACACTATTTTCTTATCCTCCAACTTCTTTGAACTGGCGGGCGAATTTTGTTCTTATTTGTTTTGTCTTGCTCTCGCGGTGAAGAGTGGAGCCTAAGAGCGAGAGAGGCACTAAATTGATACGATCCACTCTTGGTTGCTCTTAATTTTGACATTTGGAGAGTTGCAAAACCGCGTTTGTTTACCTTTTTATTTCTTGGCAAAATGTAGATATGAGTGTGAAAAAAAATACCATGGGCTGGCGAAACATAACGAAACTCTCCTTTTACAAATAATTATTTACTTTATATATATATATTATTACTAGTATTATTATATATTAATATTTAACATACAATATTATTTTAAATTTGATCTTCTTATTATATCATATATAAAATGTTTTATATCTCTGTTATTTTGTATATTCTTTTTACCAAAATTGACTGATTATTAATGATCCATTTTTAAACTTTGGCGTGCCGAAGTTGGCTTTTTATCTTGTTTGATATTTCAGTTTTTTTTATTTTATTAATAATTTATTTTTTTTTAATATACACAATTGTACGTCCAAGGTAAAACCATAAACCCATAAAAGGCAGCATTTCCCTTAAAACCTATTGAATATCAACCATGTTTCGGGATCAGCCTCCAATTGAACAGGTTTTAATTACTGTATCTCATGTTCATTGTACTGCCCTGGTACCTCCACTCTCCCCCCTCCGCATTACCATTACCAATCACAATCACAATCGCAATCCCTGTAATCCAGATGCCTCGAGGAACTCATCCCATAACCGGAATCCGGGCGATTAATCAGTTTACGGTTTAAAAAGCTTCATCAGTGAACACGGCGCCCGCTGCTTTTGAGCTTTGCAACGCCTTTTAATTCAATTAAGCCCGGCTTTGTGCCACGCCCCCCGGTCTCTCGTACGGAGGTTGGCAATAGGCAATTACCAGTAATCGAATTTGAGGGCGAAGCGAAATCCGTTTGAAACAATAAATTTGTCACTCGCCGGCGAGGGTTGCAAGAGCGCACAGCATAAAGCCCGAGAGGGAAAGCCACCAAAAAGAAAAGCGGAGGGAGACGGCGGCGGCGGCGGCGGCGGGAAATGCAAAATGCAAATTGAGCGTTTCGCGTTGGGACATTAAACTTAGTCGCGGCTTAGGCGGGGGCTTAAGCCAAAGCTCAACTTTCACTTAACCGCAGAGTGCCAGAAGGGCCGAGAATGAACCCCAGTCCCACGCCCGGTCCGCATTAATGCCTAATTAAATGCAAGTCTCTCCGAAGAGGGTGGAAATTGCCGGGAATTCATTTGCATTTTACAGCAGATCTGGACACTCCGTCCCGACAATGACAAGCGGATGTATTTCATCTCAGGACGCGCAGGACACGGCGCTCCCGTTGCCTTCATGCCGTGTAAATATTTCATGGCTGCTGGAAAACAATTCGTGCCTCGTCTCTCAGCTGTTGCACTCGCTGAATAAATTATCAGCTGTCATTAAGGCTTCTCCGGTGCCCAGCTCCTCCGCCTTCATTTGTCACGCGACTGCGTTTGACAATTAAAAATAGTCCAACGCGACGCAGATTGTCCAGGAAATGCAGCTGAACTCCAAAGAGTGTTGAATGCAAATGGACACGACCAGGAAAAGTTTCCCCCAAAAAAAAAGCCCTGCACGGGCCAGAGTTTAAAGTAAATCAGACACCTGATCTAAGGAAGGTTGAAGAATTTCTATATTTTATTTAATTTCTATAACATTAAGACTCCTGAAACTATTAGAGATCCCGAATCACGAAACGTTCAAGGGTCTCCTGGTAATCGCCATCCAACTTTGGTGGTGCTACCTCTGGCACCGGAGCCTGCGGCACTTCCGCTCCCTTTTGAGGATCCTGCGGAACATGGCCCCGATGCAGGATACGGACATACTTGAGGGCATAGTGCAGCTCCGACATGGGCAGCTCGTGCTCCTGGATCAAGGACATGGCCTCGTTCGCCTCATCCTCCGTATAAACCTAAGAGTTTGAATTACAATTCGTTAACTCACAGAAACACCACAGTCCAAACCTCTTCATCTTCCTCTGATGCCATGTTGCTTTTGGGGCGCTTTACAAATATTTTAAAAAATTTATTTAGACTTCTCAGCAGCAATTTTTATTTTACTTTCCTTGTAAATATATGCGTGTGCTTTGCAATGAACTCTGTGAGCCAGTTTCATTGGCCTACTGAGCCCCGGAAAAGGCTAGGAATTTCAAAAATGATTTCTCTGTCCTGCAAACAGAACGCAGCATGTGGTCAAAACTATACCCATCAACGTTTTGGCCTGGCTTTTAAAATGGTCAGGCGGCAAGGCCGGTGAGGAGCGGGACGAGGTCCGGGAACGGGTCAAAGTGAGCCTGGGCCCAGCCAAGCCCGCTCGAGAGCCCCACCGAACGAACCGAAGTGACCCAACCGCATTTTGCATTTGCAGTTTACTCGGTTAACCGCTTTTATAGCGGATTTAACACATTTCAGCCTCAGCAGGGCGACAACAGAACTGTGGAATCAGCGGGAATAGGATTTTATTCAAGATCATCTAAAGCCAGGAATAGGAAGATACGTATTATAGATTAAAATTAATAATAATTGGTGCTATAAAAGTTTCAAATGTTTCTAAACGTGTTAGTTTAAGCTTGTCATGAAAAATTCATAAATACTAGACGTGTTTACACCTTTCTTCTGTTAAACTATGGTCTTATTTTTCATCTAAAGTTGTTTAGCTTAAAATGAAATATTATTGAGCTCCATAAATGCTCTTTTAGAGGCACATTTTAAATGAATTTTAAACCTTGCTAGCCTAGATATATTTTATAATTAATCCCTTGCTTCCGCTCCACTGTTCCTAGCTGTATTGTTAGTAGCAAAAGTGAAAACTAGTTCAGCTGCCCGAAACATGCCAAAATGTTTGAATCGAACAATCAACGCACAGAGAGGGAATCCTGTTGGGGGGACGGAGGGGGCTTCTGGAAGTCCCTGTGGGATAGGGAGCGGAGCAGGGGAGACTCATATCGTGCGGCTGCATGCATGCATTTGCCATTTCCTCGACAATCCAGACGAGACTGGGTGTCACGCCCACTCACATGTCAATGGGGCATGCATTTCATTCAAAGTTCTTGTTGTTTTTATGCCTCAAAGAACCCGACTCGACTGACATTGTGCGAATGTTTGGCCCCGGGGCCTGCGAGTGGGCTTTGGGGCTGGAATTCTAGCCAAAACACATTCCATTCCTTTGTTATGGCCAGCGGGTCCACTCTAACCATTATAATTTCAAGTGCAAACTTTGACACTTGAATTGTGTTGCTCCACAATGGGTTAAATGGCGCCGAAGCGACCAAAATTCTCAATCGATCTGCGCGAGCTTTAAAAGAAAAAGAAGAACTCGCTGTTTTGGGATTTTAGGGGGCGAGGGATTTTTCAGGACCCTCGGCACGAGTCAAAGAGATAAAATTTGGGGGGCTTGATAGAAAGAAACGCTAGCAAACAAAGATAAGAAAATAGAATTGCACGAGGACACAACACACAAAAGGCAAACAGAATTATGTTTAAGGTTATATGCCATGCATAAGCAAGTATGGCCGACGGACGAGCGCAGCGGAAGCGGAAACGGAAGCTCGAGTAGCAAAAAGAAAGTGTCTAACTGGCGATGCATGTGTGTGTGTCGGTGTGTGATCTCTCCCACAGGCACTTCCGACAATTGGCAAAACAAAACACTCGCTCACACACATACACTGAAAAATGGGGAAAGAGAGGAAGTGATAGAGGGAGAGAGAGAAAGAGAGAGAGACATTCCAACCGCAGGCAACTTCCAAGCCTTGTCTTCGTCTTGGTTTTTGCCTACACTAAAAAAAACCAGCTAAAAACTACTATAGTTTATAAATTTAATGTAAAGAACTGATCAGCAAGTTTCTAAAAATGTTTAAATTAAATATACAAGATTTTACAGACACTATAATAATGATTTACTGAATCAACCTCCAATTGTTTACAGTGTAATTTGCCTTGCACACGCGCCAAGCGAGATAAAACATTTGTATGCGCTGATAAGAACGCATCCACTTACTTTTGGTCGCACATGACCTGAATTTTCCACCCCCCCTCCCTCTATGGCAGGGAAAACCCAACTTTTGGAAATGGTTGAGGGAAGGGGAAGGGAAGGGAAGGAGAACTGGAGTCAGACAAAAAACTTGAACTTGCACACGGACCGAAAGGCAAATGAAGAAATTTAAATTTGATACCAGCCAGGGCAATCAGACGATGTGAATGATGCCCACTTTGCATACCCTGCAAAGTCAGCGCCTCAAAGGGTATACTGGGTTATATCGAATTTTAGCACATTATTTTTAATAATTTAAATTTAATTAGAAACCTTGAAGGTAGAAAAGAAACGTTTAAAATGCTTAATTAAGAAGAAATTATAACTAAAAAGTAATATAATTTTTAAAGTTATTTTATTTTGGAGTTTAATCAGGAGACCGATGGTGAAATCACTTAAATATATTGCATTATTTATTGAAGCCCAATTTATAAATAATAATAATAGTAGTAGTTGTAGTTTTCCTCAAACTTATTTGCAGTTTTCTTTATTTAAAACTTCTCCCATTTAATAGGGAACTCCTCCATTCGATCCCCAACTTGCTCCCGCATTTTGTGGCTGACTAGCATTAACATGCGGCACCATGGAGCAGGCGGAATCCACTCCAACGCCATTGGCCACCCACTGTCTGTCTGGGCGCTGGAAAATTCCTCCATTTTTTCGCTCTCTTTTTTCTAAAGTTCCAGTTCAGTTACACGAAATTTTGAACGGAAATGCGAAAATGAAAGATTCGTATCTGGGCAAAGTCGGAACGAGATTGATGTGTGCACGATGGTATGTGCACCGAAAAAAAAATGAATGGAGAGAAGGAGTAGTATCGAATCGCCCGCAGCACTCGAATGTGGTTGGTCCGCCTCTGCTCTGTGTCCTTTCGAGTGGTTCCTCTTATGCGAAAATAGGATTTGCTTGCAATTTTCCAACTGGAGGGGTACATGGGGTGGCCTAGGATCGAAATAGGCGTGGTGTAGGGGTATAAAAAAGCATAGAACTGTTAGAGAAATGCTCTAGGATGGTGTGGGATCATTAGGCAGGGTCACTGCGGCAGTCTTTCGGCCCGTTTTGTTTGTTTGACACTTTCGTGGTTACCGATTGTCCATATTGTGTGACTCAGAAAGTGACAGGACTAGAGAAAGAAGGTTAAGAGACCAACTAGAGAAAGCTCTGCAAGGACACCCGGTCGTCATGATGACCTAATTAAATATAGGCAAACATTTAATACTCATTTAAGCCTCTACCTTTTACTATGAAATCATAGCCAACACAATTTAATCTGCAAAAGCACCGACAACTTCCGGATGCATGGGCAAACCAAGCGTGATTATTATCATACATCAAAGTCACAAGTTGCTCACAATTAATCATCCACCTAAGCCATAAATTGCCAGTGTTCAAGCCCAAAGCCATTCACTCTTTAAGCGGCTTAGGTTCCTGTTTGCTCAATTTCCCCACACAGTATCATCGTCGTCGTCATCATCATCATCGATGGTAATTAGCCCTGTCAGCACTTAAAGAAGCGCCAGGGAATTATTCACGACGCCCTGAGAAAGTGTCAGCTGGCCGAAGTGAAATTAATATTTCAGGCCGTGCCAAATAATACGGCAGCGCGTCCACCAAAGCCAGGGTATCGTTTAACACTTCATTAAAAGCCATTCCCGACAACTTGTAGACAATTAAAGACAAGTGGAACGGCGGCAGGGGGGCGGAGGTGGAGGTGGAGCGGCACTTAACACATTTCCAATGTTCATTGACCGGCAAATGAAATAAAAATTGCAAACATCTTCAACTCCGCCAGCGAATGCTTCATTTAACAGCGACAACAACCTCTTCGCAGGACGCCATTTGGCGGGTTGGGTGAGGAGGACCTCATCCTCCACAACCGAGCCAATAGACAAAGTTCCCTGGCCACAAATTACACTTTGGTTTGGCAGCATAAAATGGCGTAAAAATTGCAGCTGTTTCTGCCACTCGAATGCGAACAAAATTATTGAATGTCCCCTTGCCTTCTGTCTGCCGATTTGGGCATTCTGAAGTACACAGTCGCTGGGGAAATAGTTGAAGTAATTAAGAAAAATGTTTACTTACAATATAAAAAATATATAAACTGCCCTAGGACTCTTAAATCTTATTTTGTTTGTATAACAATAAGATTTCCCATAATAATAACAGTTAAAAACTGTAGGTAACAAATACTATTTCTCAAAATTCGATTCCCAAAATGGCAGTTTTTCCCAGCGAAACCACAAGTGGGAACCTCTCGGGATCCAGGACTCTCAGGGCTCCTTTGTGGTCCTTTCGTGGTTCTGGTTCTCTGTCTGATTCTGTGTATGTGCCTGTGTATTTTTTATGATGCTTGAAAATAAATAAACACTCAATACCAATGCCAAAGAGCAGACAGAGCCAACTTTCAGTCGCAGACACCAGCGATGGCGATGGGGATGGCAATGGGAACGGCAGACTGCCAGCATCGCGCACATTCAATAAATCTTCAGCTGTGAATAGTCACTTGAGACGGAATCGGAGGAGGAGGAGGAGCAGCTCCAGATCAGGACCAGCAGGAGCAGCACCAGAAAGCCTTTCGCTTTCACTGCCAGCTGCTCGGCTCCACTCCCCATCCCCTACGTCCCGGTAATGGCCACAGTCATGAGCTGCTGGATAATAATAATGATGATGCTCTTGTCTGGGCGCAGAACGTGTCCTGCGGGGAATTGGGGGGGCTAGGTGGGGCTGGTGTGTGAAAAAGCGCAGCCTGCACGTATGAAGAGCGGACTCAAAGCCTCTAATAGCCTCATATTTTGCACTCCAATACATAACTCAGTGGGAACGGGAAACGGAAGTCCTGGGGAGAGGGCACCGGATCAAGACCAAGGCCAGGAGCTCTGGGGCAATGAATGGAACCGGTTACTTTGGGTCATTGGTTACTTGGAAATAGTCGGGTTGCTTTGGGTGTATTTGGGATGATTACTGAACACTTCTCGCAATAACCTGGAATTCTTAAGATATATCTCATAACCCAGGGCAGATTAAGTTAAAGGAAAACAAGTGTAGAATCTTCTTAGGAATATTAATTATAAATTCTGAATAATTCATCCCCCAACTGGAGATATATTTATTATTCTAAAACCTCAAACCCTTGCCATGGCAAGCTTGTATCCCATAACAAATGATTCTCAGTTAGGAACTCAAGGATAATTAACCAAAAACGCCTTAAAGTGGGAAACTTGCGATGCTGAGGACAACAAAATGGATGCGGTTGCAAGGAGAACGTAAATCAAATGGTGGCAAGCCAATCGCAACACCCGACCCCGAGCAAATATTCAATCTATAATGGCATTTACACGACTAGGAACAGGATATGTAATATCCTTTTGGGGTTTTTAGCCCGAGCCGGGATGCCTCTGTAGGCAGGTCCTCGCAAAGCAGGCTGGCCTGGGATGCAACTTATTTTCAAATAAATATGGCGCAGCCTTTTGCAACCCAGTCGCCATAAATCTCAACAATTTCCGCTGCCTGCGAGGCGGCAAGAGGAGGAGCAGTCCTAGTCCCATGGCCATCTATGGATTTGCTATTGAAATTTATGCGCATGGGAGTGTCTGGCCAAGTGGATCCTAACTCTTTTTGTTTTATTTACTCAACCAGGATGAGGTGGAGCCGCCGGAGATACTTTCGCCCAGCTCCAGCCTCCCAGCGGTTAATGGATTTATTTGGTTTTGAATGAATCAAGTGGTGGGAGATACAGGAAGAGAAAAAGATCTTTAAACTTCCGGTGAAGGAAGCTTCAAAAGTTCCATTAAAGGCTCCGATTTTTCTAGCTCCTTGAGCTCTTTGACAAAAACTATTTTAGTTGTTTCCCCCATCGAATCCTAATTGCACCGCCTCGTTTGGACTGCAAAGGTGCTCCTATTCGCCGCGCGCGCCAATCATAATTTCGAAATCTTAAGCAGCCCCATAACACTCGAGTGCGGGGCACAAACAGCAAATGGCAACTTTCACTTGGCGCTCTAACAGCCGAAAGGAGGCCAGGCCAGGACTCCGCGTGGCAATTTAAAAATTAAGGCGAGCAGGCGCCAAGCGGAGCAGCAAAACACTTTAACTAAAATTAGAAAAACGCAAACGAGCAGACTGCAGGCAAGGCGTCCAAGACTCCCTCCTTCCTTGTGGCCATAATCAGCACTTGCAACATGGCAAGAACAACAAGCTAAGAAGGTACACTCAAGAAAAGAGTTTAACTAAGATTTCAATTAGGTTTTTTTCTATAAGATTTACTACACAAAAATTATGTTTATTACGGAGATTATCACCTTAACCAAGCTTCTATACTTTGCATATTCTTTTATGTCTTTGAATTGTTTGAAATTTCTGCCTGTGCATTTGCTGAAGGGGCGAATATGCAACATCAGCGGCAACAGCAACTGCAACACGGCACTATAATGAAGCTATCAACCGTAAGATGGCGCTTAGGCACGCAATCATACTTGGGAAACCTTAGGGACCCCCGGCGATATGCGACGAGTGCGCGAAGGACCTCATGTGTGTGCTGGCTGTAAGGTTCCAGGAAACAATTTCTCTCAATTTCTATGGCTAAAGATTGTCTCCAAACACGATTCTAATAATCTTTTACACTTCAAAACTGTTGACATTATTTGCCAGTTAGTAATGTTTATTAATACTTTGGAGATTTCAAAAGCATACTATTTGTACAACTGAGATTTAAATGCTTTGCCGGAACAACCCCCGGATCGAGTAGCCTGCATCGTGGCCACCGTTTTCCGTAATTTTCGCTATGCGGCATTAACACGGCGAACACTCCGCTCGCTGGCACACGCGGCGTATGCTTAATATTTCCGCCGCATCCTATGCGCATATTCATTTTTGACGACGCTTTGACGTCGTCCGTTCGTTGACCGCTGGGGAATCGCCGGCGGGGGCATCAGCATTAGCGTTTAATGGCAGACGACGCTGTCCTGGGCGCTGGGCGGCTGCCATCTTTACGGATATATACCCCGCGGTGGTGACCTAAATTTGCCGGTTTATGAAAAATATATGTGTGCAATATAAAATGTTTCCCTCTGCTGCATGCATAAAGCGTTGCGAAAAAAACCGTGTTATATATAGAGCTAGGAGAGCAGGGCTTCATATTTATATTTATTTACATGGGTACGTCACAGGGGGGTTTGCGGGGCCAGTTTATGAAGCCTCGCCCGCTCGTCGCTTTCCTTTTTTTTTTTAGTCGAATGCCAAATGGCGACAGTAATGGCGGCGTCAAAAGCGGAAATGCCCCTGAGCTGCGGTGGTGGCAGGACAACATCAAAGGACGTTGAGAGCACAAATTACGCAGCGAAGGAGGTAACTTATGGCTAGCAGGACTTTTTGGGTGGAAACTAGTGCGAAACGTTTGGGATTTACTATGAACTAGAGGCTAGAGGCTTCTAATGGCAGGACTAAACGAAATAAATCTATCAGTGAGAGGAGTTACCTTTATATTATTTAAAATTATACAAAGTTAATTTCCCAAAAATCCGTATCTTTTTATAATTTTAGTTAGGAGATTGGAAAAAGTAGTAAAAAAATAGTTTCTGACCCTATAAAGCATATATATTATTGATCAGCATCAACAGACGAGTAAATCTAGCCATATCCTGGAGAAAAAAATGTTCCAAATATTTAAAAAATATATATAAGGGGTTACTTCATTGAAATTTTCAAAAATTGATAAATTTCTGATTATACAGATTTATTAACCCAATAAAAACTAGTATAGGAAAACTTTCCTATTTAAAATTAAAGATCGATTTAAAATACGATCTCACAAACTAATAGGAAACTGCAAGGGTATTCAAACTTTGGCCTCTTGTTCTTTAAAAAATTCGTTTATATTTGATTAATTTGAGTGAACTTAACCCGAGCAGTTCTATGATCCCTTGACAAGTCCTTCCAATTTCAATATACGTCAAATCCCAGGTGTGTCGATTACAATTTTTTTTCAATAAACTATATGTAAATGTCAAACGATTCCTGCTTTGTTAATATATTTACTGAGCCGTGGCAATTCCGGACGCCAGGTGTGATTGAGGCCCGGTCACATCTGAGGCGGAGGGAATAAAATAACATGGAGATGTCGACGATGAATAAACAGTGCTGTGCGAGCTCAGCAAATGTGGTCCTGTTGACTCTGCACTTTGAAGTGCGGTCAAGCATTTTGTAATAATATTTATGCTGATTCCGGGGCGATATGGCAGACTTCTTTCTGCTTCTGTTGAGTAAGCGTAAATATGCATGCAATTGTTGTGCGGGGAGAAGTGGAGTGGAGTGGAGAAGTCCTCAATCCTCCGTCCGTCCAGGTCAGATGCAAAACTTTCGCCCTTGGGTTCAAGGGGAATTTATGAACGATTTTGGGGGGATGCTGGGAGCAGCTTATCATAAGCAATAAACGCTAATGGATGAGCTTTGTGTCGGTCGGTCAAGAGGGGGGAGTCCCACCGAAGCACACTTGAGGTTCAACCCCGAAAAGGTGACAAAAGATATCGCAATTTTATGAGTAATCCTCTGACGCCCCGACAAGGACATGCACTGATTACGGTCTCTGTCCCTGTCCCTGTCCCAGCTTGCCTCCTGCCACTCGGAAAGCGGTAATAAAATTTTCACTCCCAGATAGATTTTGAGCATTGTCTCGCTTAGAGCGGATAATATGTCCGACTGTGTGGAGTCCTTTCCGGTATCCAGCCACCGCTGTCTGCCCCAAGCCCGTCTGCTGATGCTCCTGCTTCCTTGCTCCCTCGGATGTTGTTGTGAGTCATATTAAAAAGTAACGAGGAAAATATTATGAAGCCAGACAAAAGGCATTTCCGGCTGCCGAGATGGATGTGGAAAGGGATCCGCTCCTATATTGGATTCACACGATGCAATGTTTTGTGAAGGATGCCAGGCAGCCGGCTTAACTCTTGTTCATTGCCTGTTGTTGTTTGACCGGCCACAGTCCACAGTCCCACAGTCCCACCAACCCACCATTTCGCCATATTATATTGTGTTCTCGGACCCAGACAAGTCTGCATTGCTGCATGTACCGTGTCCTGGCTGGCTGGCGAGGTTATCTCCGAGGTCCTTTGCCCGGAGGCGGCTCACACACAGCATTATTAATAACCATAACTCAAATCTATTGCCGCTTTACTGCTCATTGATTCTGTTTATGGCCATGATTTCGTCAGTTCTTTTTGTTCGCCAAGGGGGCCCCCTTTTGAAAAGTTTTGATTTGGCTTTGAGATGGGTATAAACTTTGCGGAATGGAAAAGTGCCGGAGTACTGAATGGCACTTGTGGAAAGGCCCATTAAGAGATATATTTCGGCCATCGATGTGCTGAAGGGAGTTCGGGAAAAGAAGGGATTTATTTAAATGTCTTTTTGACGGCTTAAAATTGAGAAGTTTTAAAGATAATGTACATTTATATTATGCCAATGAGGAGTAACTATTTAAATTACATTTAATAAGCAGGAATGATATAATCTTTATCTAAAACTAAAGCATAATATACTTTCAATGCCTAGATACTTTTGCCGCATCATTACTCCTGGGACTCCAATCGATCCGGCGGCTTAGGAAACTTAAATTTTGGTCTCTCCTTCCGACCAAATCCCCGGCAATTCCCCCATTTGCTGCTCCAGCTTATCATTCAAAGCTGGCACTTTGAGATATCCTCGGAGCCTGCCAACGCCAACGCCAACTGGTCCTTTGCGGCAAGTTTTAATTGTGCTCATATCTCAAGAACTCTTCTGGATCGCTTCGCTGCTCGTGGCAAAGTTTGCATTTGGCCATTTGTGTGTGGACGGAAACTTTTTTGGGCCACGGCTCCTACACACACACGCACACTGGCTGGCCAATTGCTCAGCAATCCATGTTGCCATTTTACAACACTTGGCATTTCTTTTGCTGCCCCTGGCTTAGATCCGCTCTTGATGTTGACTTTTACTTTGGCCAAGTGCTGGCTGGGCGTATAATTTCACCGCTCACTGTCGTAAATAGCGCTGCACGGCCACTGCCCAGCGAGGGCCAACGACGACGATGGGTATTTTCTTAATTTTCTTGCACTTCCTGCAGTCAGGCAAAAGTTTTCCCAGCTCTGCCAGCTAGAATCATCATCAGCAGAAGTAGCAGCAGCAGCAGCAGTAGCAGCAGCTTTTCCGTTTGTCAGCTGACAAAGGGCGTGGGACAAGGGGGTCGACATTAAAGTATTATGCAAGCGTATTAATGCACTCAACGGACACGCAGACATGACAGACGGAATGCCTTGGAAAAGTGACCAGAAACACTTGGAAAAATGTACATTTCAATTTATATAAATCGGAATATTTGTATTCCATTTATATGCAGGTTAACATGGGCGCTTAACATCTAGGAAAACTTATTAAAAACAACTTTGTTAGGTATTAAATACATATTAAATATTTGTTTTTCTCCGTGCCAAAGTGCAGTGATAAGCAGGGAGATAGTATTAAGGGAAATCGGAACTGAGAGGAAAAATTCAGGCGCCAGCTAAAGTTTTCCAGCAACGTCAGGAAGCGTCTTAGCCCTGACTTTCAACATTACTGCTCGCTATGGCTAATACCAAAAGGAAATGCAACACATAAAGTGCATAAACAATTTTATTTTATATTTATTTTTATTACCAAATAAGAAGGTAACACCTGAAGTTGTTTCAAGGGGGAATAGCAGAACAGAACTTGTATAAAAACAATTCATATTAAATTTTGAACATGTTAGCCATGCTTCTCCCATTTAGGCCGCCCCCAAAGACCGGCCTTAATTCAATTAGGCTTGAACTCCCCGGGGACGCAACGCATGTCCAAGATCAAGTTACTGTCCGGCAAAGACAATTGCGGTCTGGAGTTGTGCTAAGTAGCAGTGTCGTGTCAACTGTCAAAATGACCCCTAACTATAGGCTTGTTATTCCCAAATGGATTTCGACTTGAAACCTTAAAGCCCAGGCTGCAGCAAGCAAAAATGATGCAATTTGTGCAGGGATTCCCAACTTCACCGACTCTGCAATTACTTTGAAATTATTTGTAATGTAAGCTTAAGTCTCCTTACATTACATCGTATAAAAGAGCACCAGACCTCGCCCTGGATCAGTTGAAGTGATATAAGAACGCCCCCAGGTCCTTTAAGTTTGATTTATGTTTTCCGGTCCTCCCAGCTGGCGACAGGTCGCAGCTGCGGCTGTGCGTAAAAAATAAAATGAATTCCGCTTTCCTTTGTCACTTGTTTGGGGAAATTAGTTTTGTTTGCTGCCCTCGGACCACATGTGATTTGATTAGGAAGCCCGAATCGAAGAGTCATTTATTTCGCAGGCCCGGATCTGCCTTGGAGCGTTAACTTCCACCGCCTGTCCACTTGACATATTTTTACGGTTGAAAAACTCGGATGGGAGGAGCGCTGGGCTCATTCATTCCTTGATTCGTTTATTCATTCATCAATCAGCGTACGCGACACAGCATGAAAAATGTCAGTGGAAAAGCGTCGCCGTGAGAACCCCGGCATATTAAGTCGTGTCGATCGGGGAAATACCCAGCAATATGAGACATAGTGTCACAGAGCGTCGATTGGGTATCCGGGGAAAACTCTTTTCCTACCCACTCGCAGAGCATCGCCCCGCCCCCGTTACCCATTTGTGGCGATGCGTTGTGAAAATTGGCAAGTCACTTTTCAACATTTTCCGCGAGCCGTGAAGCAATCAATATTGATTGCATAATGAATGACAATCAGAGCTTCGCTCGACACCAACCCATCCCTCGACACCTACATTTCATATTTTGTGCAGAGGAAGAACCTCCCAATGTGAGAATTTCATTATGTATGGGTTTTTTGCTCAGTGTGGGACATGTGCTGGCTGACCTGTGGCATTCTAATTGCGCTGGCACTTTTCCGAAAGTTCAATTGGCACAAGCAATGCGCCGCATACCAGGGCCGATGAAGATGATTCAATTGACATTCCCATTCGGAGACACCGAGGAGGAGGAGTCGATGGGATCCGATCCGGATGCTCTGCTGGCCATGTCGGTGGAGTTCATGTGAATGTCCGCTTGCCGCTGTGGACGAAGGACGAAGGACCAAGAAACGGGGACAACGGGCCGAGAACGTCCAGTCATCCAAACTGTCCAGTCAGCCACACAATGGCCGCCACTTGGCTGGTCGCTGTCATGGCCAACGTGGCCGTAGCGACGTGGCCAACTTGGCCAACAATGGTGGCAGTTGTCTCGACGGTAGCTCCTCCAACCCTCCCTCACTCCCACTCCCATCGATTTCCCAGTGTTTTTGCTAACTTTTCGAGCTCAGTTCGCTGGATCTTTTCGGCGTACGTGTGCGGCGTTCTCTTTTATTTCCCGCTGCCTTTCGTATTTTGTTGCAGTTTGTTTTGTGCTTTGTTGGCTGCCATTGCGCCATTTTAGCCGTTGATGTTACCTGCTGCCATTTCTGGTTATACTCTGCCATAAGGCACAGAGGTAATGTCAAAGAACTTGACAAAAAGTTGAAGTTTAATATGGAAAGGCAAGAGAAACAAATAGATTTATATAAAATATATTAAAAAATATATTAAATATTTCGAACAGGTTTTCTCTAGTTGCTTGAAGAGAGCATTCCCGAGTTGCAGTTGGCCAAAACTGCTTCCCCAATTTCTCCATCCTGTGCCAGTTTAGTGTGTGCTTGTGTCACTCAACAGCATTGAATTCGATGTGAGCGCCGAAGTCTGTGTTCCTGTGTGTTTGTGTTATTTTTTAAATTGAACATATTTCCGTTTGAAATATACTCTCTTTTTTTTTTCGCCCACTCCCCCCCAGTCCATCAACGGGGTATTCATTTCCTGTTTGTTACGGTCGAGAGTCGAGAGAGTCTCTGGAGCGAACGGACCAGAAACTGAAGCATCCTTCTGCCCTATTGAGCCTGGGCAACTTTAAACAGAAACATTTGTTGACACACGTGAGCCATTAGCCCGGGCATTATGCTAAAAATCGTTTAAAATATGCACACAAAACCTAAACGCAAATAGTGCAAATTGCTTTATGCATGTTTAAAACCAATTAATTAAGCAAAACTCGTTTGATTCACCTGTCGGCAGAGTGGCCTTTTTGCTCCTTGCCTCTGCCGGCAAATAAAGCAATTCCAATTTAATGAATTTCAGATTCCCTTTGTTGTCCATTACTATTATTTTATTATTATTCTGCCATGGTCTATTGCATCGCACACAAAGGCTTTGCCGGCAAATTATTTAAACGAAATCAATTTTATTAACTTTTATTGAATTTTTCATTGGGTTCAGCCAATTAAGCACGCTAGCTTTTCCATTTTTTTTTTTTGCCATAGACTTCCGGATCTATTTTTTTGTGTCTGTTCCGGGTTTGTTCTATCATTATTGTTGAGCGATGTTTGTGACAAGTGCCAGCGACAAGAGACAATGGCTCTTACAATGGCTAAAAAACACGTGCGAATGGAGAGCTGGGATTTGGTCATTCTGGAAAATAGTTTTTACATAGAATCTGTGAAAAGGATTTCTCTAAAATTGTTGGTGATATAAAATAGCAAGGCAATACATATAAACATATGGTAAAGTGATGGGTTCCTGGAGAACCCTTAGCTATTCCTGCATATAACATTAAAATGCTGTTTAAAATTTGTATTTTAAGCTTGAATATTATTTACAAAATCTGTAAAAATATTCTTTAAAATTCACCCTGTCACAGTCAGCATTTTTAATACACTCGAATGCATATACTTGCATTTCCACACCCCCCTCCCCATGCGCTTTTCCGCCCACATAAAATAAATATTTTAACAAGTGTTATTTTAATTGCGTGCAAGTGCAGTATGCCCAACATTTCACCATTTCGACGTGTTGTTCTGGCAACTGCTGCTGTTTACACTCACTGTTGCTCATGGTGTAATATGCACACATGTCCGAGGGGGGCGGCGGCCATAGTGCCATATGGCCATGGCACGGACTGTGTGCCGCGTGAGGTCGCATAACTTTCTGGCCGTGGAAATGGGACCGAAACTGGCGCTGAGGTTGAACCTTTTTATCTGATTAACGCGCTGCCTGCATAAAAATTCCCGCCATTCCGATTTAATTTGCTCTGGAGCCCCGGCCAGGGCAAAGTTTTCACTTTGTCACCTTCCCTTGGCGGCGCTGCGCTGCGCGCTGCATAAATCAATTCAATTTGTAATAAATTTCAAAACTTTTCATTTTATATTAATTTTGATGCCAGCCAAAGCCTGTCGTCGTCGTCGTCGTCGCAGTTCGCCCATCCTTTGGCCACTCCTCCTGCGGAGGCCGCCGCAAGAAATCAATTTAATTCTAATAAAATAAGTGAGGGGAAAGTTGCGGCGCCTTCCGCAGCTTTATCGGACACTGAGAACATTTTGTGACAACTTTGGGGTAATCTAAGAATTCATCAAAACAAGTTTACCTTATATAAAGTCAGCTGAACTTTAGTTTTATTGCCTTATAGTTACGGGATTTTACAAAAATCGGCTTGCCCCTAATTTCTGTTTAGTATAACACTTTAAATACTTATATTTGAATATATTTTGTTTATTTTCTAAACAAATATTCAAGACTTTTTCTTCGGTGCTTGCAAGACGCTTTCCTTTCGCACTCTCTTTATGCAGAGCATATTTCTGCGTCCCACTTTTTCACATTTTCCTTTGTCCTGCCGGGGTCCTTTCCCGGCCTTTACACAGATCCCGACGCTAGTGCTCCCGACTGCAGCTTAACAAATTGACTTTCTCCGGCCGCGGTTCGCCTTAGTTTCCTCGCCCTTTTATTTCCTGCACTGCATACTTACTCACTCTTTTATTATGATTATCGGCTGAGTTATTGCTGCAGGCAGAAGGTCCTTTTTATGGCCTGTCTGGTCGCATTGTCGTCACTTTGTCGTCGATGCGGGCACATAATAATAATTTCCAATGCCAATTCCCTGACAAATTAATTCAGCTTGACTTTGTGGCTAGGTGTGATGCTTTGGAGTCTAATTTCTGAGTGGGAATGGGAAAATCAAGTAGTACATCCACTTTAGCCTTCAGAAGCCTTTGACAAATGATGTGTGATTAGGCAGGACTAACTTGGCCCGCTCCACCTGCTTTCATCTAAACTATTTGCTTAGCTCCTGTGCTCTCTATATCCGCCAACCCCTTGAACCCACCGAGAAATGCAATCAATTTGCTCAACAATTTTTGTCATTTGTTAAATTGGAAATTGCCAGCTGCAGGTCATCTTCCATTCGGGGGGATCCGGAGTCGGGAACCGGACGGGAAAATTCCTCTGGACATTTCGAGAATTCTCTTTGTCCTAGGCCTACCTACCAGCTGGCAGGTCCTTTGCCCATTTTGTTGATTGGTCGCCTTCAGGCCATGAGTTCTCTGTGCAACTTTTGTTGATTTTTAATTGCGTCGATTTCTCCTGCACGCACACCACACACCACACTCTCTCTCACACACACAATCGTTCTGGAATGAAATAATTTATAACCAGGACCAAGCAAAGTCCTCTAGCCTCTTTGGACAACTTTCGAGAGCTCATTTCGCATGCAATGGCCAAATAAAATACAATCCGACCTGTTTGCTCAGCTCCTTTGTGTCTGCCTTGCCAATTTGTAGCAGAGTCAACGATTTGGGTTTATCCTTGGTGTTAATCCTGCGACTCCCAACTGCACTTGAGAAAACAAGATGGTTTTTTAAAATAATATGATAATAATATACAGCCTCAGGTAGTGGGATTTTTCACAGGGTTTTCTAGCCTAATAAGCTTAAATACTCGTAATTTATTTGTATTTAAGATATTTAGCGAGCTACAATTTTATTTAAAGTGCAGTAATTGTTCAGGTATTGAGATGCTCTCTAGTTTCCTCATTTCCGCCCGTCGCAAGCAGTTGAGACTCCTTTAGTTCAGGGCTCGATTTCAATGGCTTCATCCTCGCCGCTCTCCTTTCTGCTCATTTTAATTATTTTTATTGGTACTGGTGCCGACACTTGCAAAGGGCTTCGGCCACCGCGGCGTATGTGTAATATAATCGTGTTTACGCCCAAGGACTAAACGTGGCGAAACAATTGCTTTATGGTCCCGGGTCCCGGGTCCAGGACTCGCACACACACATGCTCACGTTTTATTGAAGTGTTTAACTCATGACCAGACATTAACAACGTCTGGCATCGCACTCCGTTATCATCCGCCGGGCAATCAAAGTGTTGTCCTTTTACGGGCTCCTCCGCATCCTCAGGATGCCACTGCAATGAAAGCTGAAAGCACTTGGCTGCATCTTGGCTCATCATCAACGCCAAGTAATTGCCATTGCAGCACTCCATCCCTGCCACGAGGTTTCGCAACTTTCGGGTTTTTGTGTGTTGTGGCATTTATGGTGCACTTGCGATGTCCCGGCCGGATAAGGTGTCCTTGCTGGCATGGACAATTAACAAAGTGCCGAGCGAACGGGAAAGCAGGGAGATCCTTTTTTTTTGGGTGTGTCGTGCGATGGTATAGCTGTTATTTTACAATAATAAATTGAATGATAAATAATATTTAAAGGCAGACGGTAAACAATTTGAAGACTACACCACGTAAAATTTAGTTTGTTAATTTTGAAATTGAAATCTAAATCTTATGATTCAAATCGTTATCGGTCAGTATTTTCCTGCCACGCCTTTTTATTATCCAGCTTAAGATTTTCTCCTTCCTGGCTTTGTCCTTCACTGTGGCACCCTGCCCAAGAACGCTATCCTGGCCATCTAACTTCGCCAAGTCCTCCTCGATGTGCTCCTGGAGGAGCTGGGCATCCGGTTCTGTGTCCGACGGAGCAGCTTCCAACACCTCGTCCATTTTCTCAATCTTTTCCTGCTGCTGACAGTGTTCTTCCTAAGGAGAAAAGGGAGAAAATATAATATCCGAATAAACAAAGTTGGAAGAGTGATTAGTTAATTAGTTAGAAGTTAGAAGGCAGATTAATTGTGACAAGAGGTGGGATCTGAAAATAAATAGTGAAATTAAATAGGATTAGAAAGTATTTATTATTTGTCTGCAAAAAAAGTGAAGTATTAAATAGCACTTACATGATGTTTTCTTACGACTTAAACCTGTAAGTAAATATTAAAATAAAATCAAAGAGTTGACAAGTCATCTTCAGCTGGAAAAATAAATAAAATCTTTTACTAGATTATGGATCACGAGTTGCCATTAAATGTAAATCGAAATTCAATATGAGCATCCGCACATCTTCAGCCTGGTTAGCCAGTCAACCCAACCTAAGCCTCGGCAAATAACCCCAGGCCCAGGATATACCACCTTTGAGCCCGGCTCCACGCTGTCCTCCGGTCTGCTCTCTCCTCTCTGCAGTTCAATTCATTTAACTGTGTTAAATTAAATCACAAATCAAAAATCAATTACAGTTATTACAGCGGCTGCTGCGACGATGTCTACGATTTCCAATCTCTAAACGAGCGCCTTTTCCACCCCTCGACTTTGACTTTTCAGCCCCCAATCGACTGCATCCCCCAGCGAGGTCCTTTCGCAGGCACGCCCAGGAGTGGAGTGGAGTGGAGTGGCATGGTGACCTCTATCTGTATCTCTGGCTGGGGCTCTGATTCCGATTCCGACTCTCATTCCCATTCCGAGTCGGAGTCGGAGTCCGGGTCTGAGGCGGCGACTCCTTGGGCGCACATTCCTGCAATCTGTTCCCGAGCTGCCTTTCCGACTTTCCGCCTTTCTGCCATTTGCTAGTTGCCTGGCTGCCTGGCTGCCTGCCTCCAGCTGCCTCGTTGGCTGCTCCTGCCAGTGACTTCTGGCCAAAGCTTCATCAATAATGATGTTATCGGTTACACAGGCACACACCGAGTCCGCATATTTATTTAAAGTTTTATGGGTCCGGGCCAAGGGTGGCCGCTGCTTCCCGGACACCCAGACACCCGGACACCCGGATGGAGTGTAGTTGGAGGAAGCAATTCCAACTGGTTTTTAATTTCGATTTGATAAAGATTTTAATATTGTTAGCCGAAGATGGAGCGCCGAGAGGCGGGGGCAACATCAAATTAATGTAACGGATGTTGATTGCTCGACGAGCGAAAAGTGATTGCAGTTGTTCAAACGAGTTGATTGATTTTTTCCTCTTTGCCGTCAGATGAGGGAAAACTGCAGCCAAAAGGGGGGATTTAGTTTAAAGGTTTTTACCAATTTAAATGAACAGGGATTAGAGGGGCTTTAATTTATGATTGAGGAGGAGATTTATATAGCCATTATAGCCATAATTTAAATCTATTCTCTATTATATTCTATTTGTGCTTTAAGGGATGCGACCCTTCTTGCTGACACAATTTTTCCTGTTTTTTTGTTGATTGATGGCTTCCTCTTCGCTGCCTTAGAAAATACAACGATTTCCCTTGCTAAACTTGTTTTCATTTCATTAATTAATTTAGCTTTTCATGGCAGATCCTTTGTGGCATTTCTTGGTTACCTCAGTTGCCTGCGTTATTCCTTATTCGGGATGTTTTCCCCCCATGAACCCTTTGAATTCCTTTTCCCCCGCAACCCCCCGGAACTCGGGGAATTTCCCGAATTGACTTCTGTTTTTCGGGGGCCCCACCCTTTTGCTGTTAAGCCCTTTGCTTTGTCATTTTGTTGGAAATTAATTCCCGTTTATGTACATTCTGCCAGCTACTGATACTTTTTATTTCGGTGGTTGCAAATTTCATTAGGACGGCGGAAGCTGGGAGCCGGATCGGATCAACCCCTGGGGCTCATCCGAGCTTCGCTTCGGATGGCATCCAACCAGACTGTAACAACTTTTGACTGGATTTTATGAGTCCTGGCTCAACTAAAAATGGCAGCCATAACACTAAAGAATCCGGAGATGGATGCGAGTCCCCGCCAGCTGCTGCTGGCCAATTAGATTGAAAAGTTTCCGAGGGGAACCTGCTCCGGCCAGGATAACAATTTACTCGTTCGAGTGGCTGGCTGGCAGGCAGCTTGATTAATTCCAGCAAAAAGAAAACACACAACCGAAACTGCAGTGTCATTTGCATATCCGGAGTCCAGGGCCGGGCCAAAAGTCCGGGATTTATGCTGGGTCTCCTCCGGGGAGCAGATTTTGTGGCTTTACTTTTCCGCATCATCAAATCGAAGCATGCAAAAAACATCATGACTGGCGTAATTTACACGCCAATGACTTTCGACTCGACTAAGTACACACGCACACACACACACACACACATCTCCGCACATGTGGTACATATGATGTACACGCAGGGATCTGGACGGGGTCTCATCTTGGGCTAATCTTATCGAGCGTGGCACAGCTCATATAGCTGGCAAAATCGCTTAAATATTGAAATTGCCAATTTCGATATTCATTAAATGTTGCCATGTTCGAGGAGGAGTGGGAGCAGGAGGAGCAGCTCCACCAGCAGGTCAGGGGGCGTGGCGACAATGCGGCCCCTGTGCAAAGAAGCGTGCTTATCCTGGCATCGCTCCCGTTCCTGGTTCAGCTCCAGCTTCAGCCCCAGCTCCTCCTTCAGGGGACGGGGGCAATCAAAATCCATAAACATCAATGTCGCTAAGCATCGAAATCAATGCACTGGGAGATAATCTTCCGCGGTAATATATATAAAACAGTGCTAGAAAAATAGTTAAAGTGAACGTTGAAGTTAGGTAAATTTATAAATATTTTTACTCCAAAAAAGCAGGACAAACCTCGTTTTTCTTTCCTTATTTCTTTGTTAACTTTCTTAAGTTATATGACCATTGTTTTATTATACTTATTACAAAGATTACTACGATTTCCGTATAGAGAGATAGGTTTCCTTTATAAAAACGTACGAATGATATTAAACCATCTGAAAAGTTCAAATCCTTTTAAGTTGATTTTAATATATTAATTAATATATTGCACTTTCCAATTTATATCATTAGTTTCTCGCTGTGCAGTTACAATTTCCCAAGGATCTCATTTCCGCTTTCGCTTCCAGACCTCAAAAAACTGATATTTATACCCTTTGCAGGGTATTAAAATTTTATTCGGAAGCTTGTAATGCTGGAACGCTGTTTAAAAGTCATTTCCGATCAGCATTAACAGCCGAGTTGATCTAGCCATCAACTTTGATTTGTCGAAAAAATTGTCATTTCAATAATGATATAATTTTAAGCTTAGCTATGATAAACTTCCGATTCGATCCTTTGATTCAATTTGCAAACTGCAAGGGTATACAAACTTCGGTTTCCCGAATTCAGTTTCCTTTCTTGGTTTTTCTCACGCATTTTATATTTAATTTTTTATCAAGGCATCTTTGCCATTGCGGTTCATTATACACAAAACCGAATATCTTCCCACGGCCATGAGTTAAGGCTTTAAGATCCGAGGAGTTTATTTTGGCCAGCATAAATATATGTGCGTGGCATATATGTTACAGGCATATATGGATCCAAGGGAGCTCCGTTTATGCCCTGTGTAAATTTCATCAAAATAAATACAATTTATAGCGCAATAAGCCAATTTATGCCCCATGTTCCATCCGGTCTCACTCCACGCACAATTTGCATAAATTTAGCAAGACGCTCGCCTTCCGGGGGGAGGTGGTCAGGGGAGGAAATGTTATATGTGTAAACAGCAAATAAATAATATTTGATTACTGCGGCGGGGGGGTGAGAGTGAGGGTCGCCATAATTTAGCCCACTGAATTATTGTTTAACTTGCTGCTTGGAATGCCAATGGTGCCTCCTCCCTTTCTGTCTTAGCTGCTAGGCAAACGACCTTCTTGGCCCATTGGAAATTGCTTTAAATTCGAATGGTAAATGTTTGGAAAACTAATCAACTTCCTCGCGCCCCGCCCACCGATAAATCGAGTCCAATCTAAGGCATCTCTCCTTGATCAAAGACCAAATGGAAATTCACTTAAATAAAAGCTAAAAGAGTGGAAAACAAATGAGCGGGGAGAAAAGCAATAAAAGCAACATGGAGACGGCAGAATGCCACAACAAAGCGAAAAGGAGAGTGGAAACATTTCCCAGGAAAGAGTGAGAATGCTGAGAAAAATGGCAGAGGGCAGGCAGAGGGAGCGGAAAAGTGTCACACAGTGCGTATGTGGAACTTTTTTAATTGCTGGACATATGTTCAAGTAATTGCTGCAACAGTTTAGCCAGGGAATTCCAAAGGGAAATGAGGAGGATATGTCAGAGGAGGAAGAGAGTGCGAAAATTCCTTTGCGAGTATATTTTTCACAAGCTGTTTGGTTACGTGGTTTTCAAGCTTACGGTCATTTTTCGTAGGTTTCCTACTATAGATTTCCACTATTAATTGACAGTGAACGAAGTGTTTCATAACGACAAGACATTTAATTTTCAATTAGATTTGGTTTTGTATTCCGGAGGCCGGCAGTAAATCAAGAAGCCTTGAAGTTTTTTACCACAATATTTCACTTAAATAATCCTTGATTTCTACAAGAAAGATCCCACACCGCCCTATGCGTTTTTCATTGTCTAAATGTACAATTTCAAGCATTGCTGGCATTCAGCTCGACTCGCATACCTCCGTGCTCAGCTCATAATCCTTTCGGAATCGCCTTCAGCTCCTTGCCGGGGCAGCGGCAATAAATTTCCCAGGACCAGCCTCTTGCAGACTAGGCCCAGTTGAGAGTGTAACAAGCCCTAAGTGAAAAATAGAGAAAAATGACGGCTACACAAGATAAACAACACGGCCGAGTACGAGCCAGCTACAGCTACATAAAGTAAAACTGTATTTAATTAACCGACATTGCAATTACAAATTCTGTGCAGCGCGGCGAGAACAGGACGCCTCGCCCGGGGAATGGGAATGGGGTTTACGGCAGGACTCAGCTGAATCAGGACCAAAGCAGTGGAGGCGCCAAGGACCGAAGGAGCAGCAGCTGCCGCTCGGCATACTAAAAAGTAGCCGAGTAAAAAGCAAAGCGACGTCGAGCAAAACAATTTCATTTTGTGCACAGCCGGCTGAACTTATGGGCTGGAATGGTGAAAGGGCTCTCTGTTCACTCTCCTGGGCACAAGGCGCCATAAACGTGGCCAGCGGATGAAGGACTCTGCACAGTGGTCATGGAAAAGCGGGAAAAGCCAGTTCAAGAGGCTACAAACTTGGACATTCAAAGGGTTATGTCTCTATTTCGATAGATATTTTTGCAGAGCTAGTTACAGTCATTAACCCAATTTTTATAGAAGAGAATATGATAAGTTGATAGTATATTTTCCTTTGGGATTTCCCCACTGTTTTGACCAATCGGAGCTGAACACAATGCAGCAGTTTCCAGGGCGAGCAAACAAAAGCGCAGCAGCAGCAGCTGACTTGGAAGATATAGCCCGGGAATAGGAATAAGAATTGAAGGAAGGCAAGGACTGCCCTTTGTTTATGGCTTCCAGAATTTACACCTTAAAGCACTGGCAGTGCGAGACGCTTTCCTTTCAGCAGCCTTACAGTGTCCCGAGTGGCAGGGGAAAAAATTAACGGTAGCCAGTTATCATCCAGGAGCAGAAGCAGCTCTTCCTTTGGTCCTTATCGGTTTTGTCCTCCGGCAGCAGACGGGGTTGCTACAAAAAAAAAAAAAATAAAATAAAGGAAAGAAGCGAACAAACTTGTGCATAACTCAAAAAAGTCTTAATGAATTATGAGTCCAATGTTGCCGGGTCCTGTCTCGTCTGATGTCTCGTCTGCTGCCTGTTGTCTGAGAGCTGCCTGTGGCAGGACCGAAGCAGTTCCTTCAAGGACTCGCTCCGCCTGCCAGCCGACTGAGTGAGTGAGTGCGTCTGTGTGGGGCCGATGATGGCTGTGATTACGACGGTTAAGGCAAGCCAGGTGGATGTCTTGATTGTGGTAAACGATTGCCTTGCCCGTCCTCGGCTTGGGTTTTGTTTTAATCACAGTTTAAGGCAGGAAAAAGTCGCAAGTCCCAGAGTAGAGATTGTATTTCTAATTGTTTATTTTTCGAGATGTCATAAGTGTAATCCCTGGATTAAATAGCCAAAAGCACAAGCACGTTATTATTAGAATCTTGTCTCTTTGGAACTTCTTGGATTCATTGATTCCTGACTCTGTTCTTCAACTTCTAATCTGCTTGTTACATAAAGCATTCGGTCATTCAGAGTCGTTGCCTTTGATCGCATAACACTTGAATCACGACATTTGCTTACTGGCCGCAGGCTGCATAAACAATCCGGAGAACAGTCCATTTGTTTTAATTATTATTGCTATTATTGTCATGCTGACCAACTAAGCAACAATGGGCAGAGAGGAGCTGGACGGACACGGACATGAACGTATAGTAAATAACCGGAGTGGAAGCTGCCGGGGAGCGTTGGCGATAAATAAAATTCCCGAGCATAAAATCTAAACAACCGAAATGAATGTTGCCTGGCAACAGCGCCAGCGGAACGGCAAGAACGAGCAAACAAATAATTCCATGTCACACAATGATGAAAGTTTTGTAATGTTTGATGTTCCTCTGCAGGAGGAGTCTCCTCTCTGCAGCTTCAGAAAATTAAGCAATTTAATTTAATAGGTACGGGGAGAGGAGAACGGTACGGAGTGTAGCTGGAACTGGAACTGGAGCATATCCTCGGCGCACTCGGCTGCTCCTGCTGTTGCAGGACAATAATTCAACACGTATTTAAATGCATGTCCCTCGGCCCACTGTGCCGCCCACTTCCTCGGCACCGACACCACCAACTGTCTTGCAAATGAAAATTTACTGTGCATGTTGCCCATGCCAGGACCAGACCCAGACCCAGGAATATATATATACATATATCCAGAGCCAGAGACACAGCTCGGAGTCAGAGACGGAACAAGAAAATTATCGTGTGTGTTCGGAAAACGAATTTCTAGATACTCTGGTGGGAACTATAGATTAATTGGCAGCCACAATTAATGATATAGGATAGGATTCATGGGTTGAATTATATTTTATAAGAGATTTCCTTATAAAAAGCAGACTATTGCTTTAGGATGTTTCTCATTAAAAATGAGTTAATACTTATAAAAGGAAAAATACTTCAAAAAATGAAGCTTAGATCAAGTTTCAATCTATTTTAAGCTGAATTTAACAACCAACAAGTAGTAATTATTATTCGAAATACTTCTCGTTAGGGTAAAACCAAAGACCCAACTTTACCGCCCCGCTCTAAAATATTGTTCGTGCCAGTGCCCGGCCGGCAGTGTGTGTGCGAGTGTTTGGGAAAAAGTTGAGCAAACAACTGGCAACTGGGAACTGCAATTGCACAGAGAAAGAGGGGCAGGGACCGAGAGCGGCCAATCGAAAAGCTAAATCAAAAATGTTTGCCGGCTAGTCCGACTCGAAGCAACTAATTTCAGCTTAACCCAGTTTGGCCGCATTTCCACAGCAATTACCGTGCTCGGGGCCTGATCTCTGATTTATGATGCGACGACGACTGGCGCAACAATACAGCGTTTTTGTCATTTAATGCAAGTTGAAGATAAATTATTGCAAACAATTCGGGTCGACGGCGGCTGGCTGAGGCCGATGGGATATTGGGTTGCGCTGTCAGCGGGGCGGAAATCAGGCAACATCCGCTCCATAAACGGATGTCCGGTTGGTTCGCACGTTCACGCTGTGCTGTACCATGCCCCCCCTGTGCTCTGTGATGATGTCAAAAGGACCAAATACAGCTTCAACTTTACGCAGTCTCCTCGCTCTTTGTACAATTAAGGGCAGATGAAGGCTTAAAGCGAGTGACTAAGTTTGTAATTAAGTACAGAAAGCGAATTGAAACTTGATTAAAGCCGAGAGAAGCTTATCAATACTAAAAGATAGCAAAATTGACTACAAATTATAAACTAGAAATATGAATTAACCTTACAAGATTGCAAACACAGATTTTCTAAGGGTAGAAAAGGGATTCCAAGTCCCATTCTTAATAAAATTCCTTAAATATTGTCATTCCTTTGCTTTTCTGGTGTGCCCGTCATCCTCGCATGTCTAATTCAATTCCAGTGCGATTCCTATTAGGAGCGATGTGCTTGAGACACCCATCGAAGTCGCTAT
This sequence comes from Drosophila bunnanda, assembly GCA_035046265.1. Lineage (NCBI taxonomy): Eukaryota > Metazoa > Arthropoda > Insecta > Diptera > Drosophilidae > Drosophila > Drosophila bunnanda. Next base: position 17,679,843 of record JAWNOB010000075.1, read on the forward strand.
TCATTCGATGAGGACGTCAGTCGGGGATACGCCTTTGCAGAGTCCTGGCAGCTCCTTTCCCTTTCTGCAGTCAGCCAAATGGCAAACAAGCGCGAATCGAGATTGACGAAAGACGAGAACAGTACGAAACAGGACGAAATCGGCTGAGTTATTACGCAAATTTAGCATCTGAATAGAAAATCGAATATTTCAAGTGGCTGGTAATGACATTTCAGATCCTTCAGCCACTGCCGCTGCGAGTGTTGTCAGTCAGCGGCATTTTTGAGGTAAGCATTTTCACTTCCACTGCCGCACACTGTGGTAATTGAAGCTGGCATGTGATTTATTAACTCAATAATGGCACAGATAGCTCGGCAGAGTCCCCCCAATCCCCTTTCGCCATTCCCTTACAGTCCGTTGTTAATGCCAAGAAAAATTGATGCAAATTTTCGCCGAATTCCCGTCGACGCCCCGAACGAAATTCCACTTAAATTCCGCGCATAATTCGATTTGCATTCAAAGAGGGAAATAAGCAAATTTGTATTAATCGAAATGTATTCAACTCGAAGGAGGACGACAGCCCGCGAGCATATGCCCGGGGCGTGGGTTCGATTCCTTTGTGGTTCGCCTCGGAGTTGGGCCGTAATTGAAATATTCCAGCAAGGGTGCGGCACTGACTCAGAGTGTCCTGGCCCTTGGGGACACAGGAAAAAATAACAGATAAATTATAAAATGTACAGCCTTCTAAAAACATTTTCTATATCTTAGGGTAGTAGGTTTCATTCACTTCTGAGTGTAATGAGTGTCCTTTTCGAAAGTGATATGATATTCTCCCTGTGTATTACTAGGGGAGCCTGGCTTGGATTAGCAGGGGAAACTCCCTCCATCTGGATGCCGATAATTTATGGATCTGCTGGCTCTCTTTGTTGTCTTTGTCACTGCCACTGGACAATTACACAATAAGCTTTCGGCCTTCTCTCAGATTTGCTGTCTATTTCGGGTTAATTATTTCTGAATGCCAGAGTCTGGCCGAGGCGAAAACATTTCCGCTTCCGCTGTCAGCCGTCGCCATCATCAATCTATATAAATATATATGTATGTATACGGTGAAGGCATCCTAAAAGCCACCACCACTCCGCCCCGCCCATCTGTGGGCTCGCCGTCCAATATTTCAAATGGAAAGGCTTTTAAGTAGCTGTTGGCATTTTCGATTTACGACAACCAACCAACATGCTTCCCACTGCCAGTAGCCGGTAGCCTGTAGCCTGTAGCCTCTATATTGTATTAGCTGCAATAACAGCCATAACTAAGTACACTTCCCAACTGGGCGGAGTGGCGGCAGGACCAGCAAGGACAATTGGTTTGCATTGCCGACAACGAAATCTTCACTTGCCTGCACTTGGGCAAACAAATTACAAATAATTACATGAGAGAGAGAGGCCACGGCCCGGTTGAAACAGTGACCCGGGCACCCGGGCACCCTGCCACCTCGCCTGCCCTGCCCCGGCACCCCACCCACCTGGCCACTAACTGCAGGTGTAAACTGGCCCACTTTGTTGCATGTGTCGCCGGTTGTTAACGTCTGCGGTGCGGTGAGGGCGGCCCTGCCCCCTTTTGCAACACCTGCTGATGTTGATGACTACCAGGACGATTGTTGCTGTGGCTAACTGAAGCTGGCTAAAAGGCCGGGGTCAGTAAGCCAACCTCCCTCCACCACCCCAGGCTTCTAACAGAGCTCCCGGGGACTGCTGGTAGCCATCTAATCAGAAATGCAATTATAAAGGCAAATGGCACATAGCCATCGGAGCAGGAGGGAATTCCGATAAAGGAGTGTCCTTAAAATGTCACAGGATCCTCAAGCAGAGTACTTGTAAAAGAGCACAGATCAGTGACCAAAGATTACTATAGAGAAGAAGGTGGAACTAACAAGGGTATAATAATATTTATTGTTGCTTAAAAACAACACCTTGAAGTAATTTAAATTAATGTGAAAAACTTACCAATGCTGGACATCATATTACCAATATCTCCAAAGAGTGTGATCGAGAGCCAAGTCTCGTCCTTCTTTTGGAATGCTTCACAAAACCTGTGAAATCTTTAATGGCTGAGTTTGTTAAGCTAAAAAATATTTATAAATACATTTTAGTAGAAGAACTAATATATTGTTCTCCCTGCAATATGCAGTTCCCTCTTCAAATTGAAATTTCGCTGAACTTTTGTAAACATTTCGGTAATAATACTAAAACTGAAATTGCGAATTTCCTTTAAGTTGCAGCAATACAAGTGCGAGTTTAATGTCCTGATGTGTGCCACATTTGCATTGTCTTTATTTGTTTGCGTGATGATGACGACTGTTGGGCCTGTTGTCGTCGTAGTCTCCTTGTTGGGCCATTGTCCGGGATCCGGACCCCGGACCACGGACTCCGGCCCCATTGTCCGCTCTTTGTTTTTGCGCCTCGCGTGTCTAATAAAGCGCATCACAATGTGGGTCATTGTACGACGACACAGGGCAGTTGCCAGTTGCCAGCCGGTAGGCGGCAGTCGGCATCATATGGCTTTGCATTTGTCAGCAGGATGCCACCGCTCACAGCAACAGCAGAAAAGGAAGCCAGGACATCAGCGAATAAAAAGCTGCTAATTGCAGGCACACACATGTTCACTAATATCTGGAAAAAATATATAGGGTCTGTTCTGTGATGTTAAACCCTGTGGTAAACTTTAATTTATTTAATAAATGTCCTTGTGTTGCACAATTGCATAATACACATATCTAATGGCAAGCTCGGCCTCCCCAAGCAGGACCCAAATTAAGTTGGCACCATCGTTCTGAAAAAATTCAAATAAAACATTTAAAATAGAGAAAAGTCCACATTCGTTCAAGGGGAACTCACTAGGATCGCGTGTTGTAGTGTCGTCAGCGGTCGCCGTGGCCACCAGAAGTGCAAGCACCGCCAAGATGAACTTCATTTTCTATTTTTTGTCTTTTTGTGAGTTGCAACTGCATTTGCCATGACTTATATAGGCGAAGTATAAGGGATTATTCAATCAGCGTAACATTGTATGTGACACAGTTTTGTTGACTTAAACTTTAACCTATAAACAATTAGAGACGCTCATTTACTGGTTTCTAACAAGCTTTGTTACTTTGTAGATTACTGTAACACCGATTATTTACAGTCTACAATCTTAGTTGCCATAATGTTGGCAAGAGTTGAAGCTCATGGAGTACGTTTTAGAAACTTTTACATACTTTCAGGCACCGAAGAGCAATAAAATGCTGGCTCCTAAAGTAGGCAATGCACAGTCTGAAGAACTGCTTGACATGGAATATGTGAATAGATTGAGGTATATATAAATTGTATACAGAAGAAGCCTAATTTGTAATTAAATATTTTATCATAAATTTAGATGATAAACATTTTAATATGAGAGCACCTTGGCTAAGGGCTAAAACTGCAAATATTAGAACAACCAAAACTTGTTTAATATGAAAACAAACCATCAAGAGAACCTCCTCTAATTAGCAACTACACAATCCAGAGAGGGTTCTTGCTGGAGCTCCTCTAATCCAGCTGTAACCCAGAGCTGAAGGCTCCAGAAAATCACCATTCGATGACCACAATATGTCTTCATTGCCCGCCAACTGACAGGAACATGCTGGGGTAATCACTCGCTGCTCGGGGCCATGGAAATCAACGAGGCATTGTTGCACGTTGCTGGTTGCTGGTTGCACGTTGCAGTCGCAGTTCGATGGTCCGGCCACCGCAGCTGGAGCAGTGAAAGGCCGGCTTAGAAGCCGCAGCTGGTTCCTGGCCAGTAAACTGCTAACCTGATTCGGTGGGCCTGAAAATCTATCACTTCCTCCGCTCCGCTTTGGGCGCCTTTCTTTTGGCCACATTTTTGCCTACAAAGAAACGCCAGGCAACTTGATTGACCAGCAGCCAATCGCGCTCTGTTTATGATCAGTTTTTCTCTTTTTATTTCATGGCAATACTTTCTAAAGGCACTGACAGTGCCCGCAGTTGTTTTATTACAAATTAGAGTTTGTCTCACAGGAGCCAGGAGGGGCAGAAGGGGATTTGCAGATGCCAGAAAGCTGGTGCCTTGGCTTTTATGTTGAATTTTTATGAATACAATTAAGAAAATAAAACAATAAATATGTTGCTCTGCAGTGTGCTTTTAATAGCATTTGCAGCATATTTTTCACAACACTTTTCTCTCTCGCTCTCCAAATTTTGCATGCTGCAGAAACGCAAAAGTTTTGCCGCAAAAGTTGCCAGTACAATCGAAGAATAAGTTGCCGCCACGCCCAGTTATACTCTCATTATCTTGGCATGTAATTCCCAGACCAGGACTCGCAGGACCCGCTGCTCCGAGTCTGTGTGTATCGTCTCCATCTTCACATGTGTGTCAGTTTTGTCGCTCGCGGACAATGGCAAAAGTTTCTGTTTCGGCTCGATAAAGTATCTGTTAGATACAATTTACAATATTCTCCCCTTCGCCTCCCCTGCTAGTCACCGCTTGCCGGGCGAAAGTTTTTGGCAGCAAAGTATGGCTTTAATGATAATGACTTTAGCTCCGGCAGAAAGTAGCGCAAAGTTTAGAATACGCCAACGCAACGCTTTTGGGGATTTTCCCCAAAAATTCCAAGTGGTTTGAAGAACTTTTCCCCGGCACACACAGATACGCGAATTAGAACGAGTTCGGCGGAGGATGTGTGTGTGTGCGTTAACTTTTCCTACGTGTTGGCCATGTGAAACTGATAAGCCAAGGAGGCGGAACCGCTAAGTGGGACAAGGCCGGGCTGTCTATTACGGAATTTGAATGGGATGCAATGCGATATCGACCTGGAGCTGGTACCTATGTATGATGGTATTCCCCCATGTACCTCCCGGGCCAGAAGATCGTGTCCCAGCATTCGCCAGCGATTTACTTTTATCACAATCGCGGCAACAACTTTGGACAATGTCAGCGATTTATTGCATCAGCTTGCATCCAACTAACTAACAACACGGCGGCCTCAGACACTTGGTTACGTTGTAATCGGCCGGAGTCGGAGCTAGAGCTAGAGCTAGAGCTAGAGCTGGAGCTAGAGCTAGAGCTAGAGCTAGAGCTAGAGCCAGAGCAGTTACAGATACAGATACAGATACGCGGATAGCCAGCAACTACAAACAAGCATCCTCAGCAGCCCGTAGCTACCAAAAACCCCAATCTTCCGTTACCGTCCCGCTCTGCTTCTCGTTGGTTCCCATCAACGCGCGGCTAATCTGCACTGAAAGGAAAATCCCATAATATATATAAGTAGCTCTCATCTGAGGCAACTTAATTGCACTTTAAACCGGGGTTTGGGTATCTTTCCAAGCTCAAGAAAGTTGAATTCGCACCTCAAACAAGCCCTTCATGTCTTAATTATTTAACAACTATTTTCCTCTGTGCAGCTTCAGTTGCTCTAGGGTTCGCTCTTGCTGTTGTCAACTTCTTTGTTGTCGTCGTCGCCGTCGTCTCCTCCTCATCAACATCAGCAGCGGCTGCAGTCCGCGGAAAAGCCTTCTCCCAGCATCCCAGCATCACAGCATCTGCACCAGACTCTGCAGTCCCAGGCTGTTAAGAGTTCAACTCGTGATGTTTAAGTGGTTTAAGCCAAGGTAACGATTTCCTCATTGGTCTACAATTCTCCAGTTTGCTGTTGTTGCCGGCGACATTCTGTCATGCCACGATCACGAACCATTCGTAACACATTTGTTGCAATTTTCGTCGCTATTTGTTAAGGTTCAGGCAGGGTTCAGTGGCGGCCCAAAGGGACTCCACTCCACTGCTCCGATGTTGTAAAATATGTACTAAACAGCAGGATAAAACGATTGATTGGATTGATTTAGGTGAGAGGTGTCTGCCGAGTGTTGCATCATCGAAGAACGCAACGTATTGCAACAGAAACGGTAACTAAGTCGGTAAATTATTGCGAATCAGTAGCAATTTTAACCAGAAGGAAAGTTATCATCGAAATGTATCATTACTAAGCGGGAAATTTATTAATTTCAATTGCGAAAGCTTTTCTGAGTTAGTTTTTATTCGGTTAACAAATCTGCAAACTGAATTTGGTCCAAAGTAGCAGTAATTCAGATATTTAATGAAGCGAAAATCGTGCCATTTAAAGGTGTTAATGGCCGCCCGCTAAAGCGGTTATTCTATTTGCACTCGCATTAAATTCACTTCCGGTAGGCGAGCAGCGACTTCCGCTTTGGCAGGAGAAGCCATAGAGATAGAGAGAAAGAGAGGGGATAAGGCTGCAGGTGGGGAAAACAGGTGTAAACTGTGACGCCGCCAACGGGCGACACATTTGGCAGCTATTCAAGTGTGATAACAACAATGTGCCAAAGCCGCTCGAAAGGGACGCGGCGCGAGGGAAAACACAGCGGGCGTGGAAGAGTAAATCAAATTGAATAATTGCCACCACCGGTGGGCGGGGCAGATGGAGATAGAGATGGCGAGATGACGAGATGGTCAGAAGGAGACAGCTGGCAGGGACATATGATCGAGGCGGTGCCAGCAAAAACAAACGCACCCTAACAAGCCTAGGCAACAATAACAATGACAGTGAAGGGACATTGCCATCCGCCGTTGGTCAGCCTGGTTGCATACACTGAAACAAACAAGGATTTCATGCTAATAATACAAAAAGTTAAATGCCAGAGAAGCTTGAAAGTATAGCTGGTCCCAGAATATCCTGATTTCTTGCAGTGCCTTCTGCCATTCCGCTGCGATGAGATGCGCTGCGATGCGACTTCAATTCAATCAATTGAACGTGCCACGAATGGTTAGCAATAACAAAATACACTCTAGTGGGTTGAAGGGGGCAGTGGTGGCGGAAACAAGGACCATGGACCAAGGACCAAGGACTATGGCACAGGACCACCACCAGTCGCAGAGTGAGAAGACCAACTGGCGTGTGAAATTGACAATGCAGCTGCAAAGGAGATGACACTGGCCGAAAAAAGGGGCAAACCAATTGCAGAAATATGCTATTTCAAGGCTTTAAATGATAACAAATAACACTCTTCCATTAGTGTGTATATTGTTGTTGGAATATATATATTTTTCCAGTGCATTGGAAATATTTTTGCACGCGACAAACGACCAACGCGCGGGATTAAGAGCCAGGCACACCTGACACTCGCTCGCCGGTCCAGCTTTACTTCATGAAAATGTCCTGTCCGCGTGTCCTGTCCCCTGTCGGCATGTCTCATTGATTGACTAGGACACACACACATCGCAAGCGGACATTTTTGCATAAAACTGAGCTGGCTAAAATCAAGCAAATAAAACTTATTTAGGTTGCAGAGGGCGGCGGATGGATGGATGGATGGACCAGTGATTTTCAATATTTGCAACGGGCTGTTGCCCGGACCCGGCCCATGTGCCATAACAGGTGTTGATATGTTTATACAGTGCCTAATGGAGGGGGGCCTGCGACGAGAGTCGTGTGGCGAGGTGCGTGCAATTTGCACAAATTGCTGACAGACCGCACCGCGGATGCGAGACGCGAGTGTTCGTGGTGGGATTTGCCTGGTTATCAATTAAACAATTAGCGGGCCATTATTTGGATAGGCTCCGAGAGCCGCTCCCACGGGAACCGCTGCAGTTCCCACTCGGAGCGTTTGTCAAATAGTTGTCTTCCAACCGTCGCGATTTTACCATTTCCCGAACTGTCTGCCAGTCTGTCTGTTTACCGTTGCCACTCGGGGGCGTTAAAGCCAGTGGATTGCATGACAATCCTACACCAGGGAGGTGTATCTTAAAGCCTAAGAATTTTCCAGAATTTAGTTAAGCTTATATCTTAAGATATTCTTAATTTTACTCTGAGCTTAACATGCCAGAAAGACTTACAAGGGTTCCCAAGTCGAGGCGCGGCTTTTTAAATTAAAAACTAAAATCGATTGACATTCAATTTGAGCGCAGTCATCTCCTTGGGCGCTTCCCCCTCGCGATGTCGTATCTCAAGTCAACATTTGTCGCTATAAATTCGCCAATGCCCAAGTTCTGCGCATTTCCTTGACTCTGTCGCGGATGTTGCCTGCCGCTGAGCATCTGAGAGAGTATCTTAGTATCTGCGGGATGCGATGGGATGCGATGCGATGCGTATGCGTGCGTAAGATACGCGCACTCGGAGACAGATGAGGCCGGGGCTGTGAGCTGGAAACAGGGAGTGCTTCTGGCTTCTTGGGAAGCAGCTTCCTTCCCAGCGACAGCCTTGGCAGCTGATACACCGACGGAGCCAGCTAGGAACGACATCCAATACACGCTGACATGTGTGCCACCCGATGGAGATGGATCTGGAGATTGGTGAATCGGAGGTGAAGGGAAGTGGCATCCGCATCCCAGTGATCAGTGACTTTCAATGATTAGGAAAAGGAATAGGAGTATCTTTATGGGATTTAAATGTTTGGTAAATGCAGAAACAAAGTATATTTATAGGGTCGCAAATGATTCCTTCGCTTCGTTACAAGCTTCTGACTGAAATAATAATATCTTGCAAGCTGCTAAAAAGCTTAAATTTAAATTATTCTCACAAGTTTATAACAATAAACTTTACTATAATGGCGGTGACTGTCGTCACCTACTGTTATGCCACGCATCACTTGCTCGATGCTCTACCGCAGGTTCAACTTCGACTTCAGCTTTAGCTCCTGTAACCGTATCTGTATCCGCATCTCTAAATGTATCTGTGCATCCACACACTCGACATATCTGCTGCCATGTGGCTTTCCGCGTTTGCGTGCAAATTTTGTGACACTTCGCCCACGGGAGCGTTTTTTGCAACTTTGGCAGCTGAGCGCTGATCCAAGCTCCCTTCAGTCGCGGCTCTGCTCCCCTCCGCTCTATTAATCCTTGCTGACACTGACAAAGTGGGACAGGTGCACCGAGAGAAATAATCAGGGCCTTAACTAACTGATTAGAGAAGGTTTCATTGTGACTTAAGGAGAGATCCAATACAATTTAAATATTTTTTAAGACAATTTTCTGTAGCTTGGCTGTGGTTGGCTTACCCCATTTTAAAGCTTGCTTTAATTACCAAGATTTACTGCTATTTTAAAGTGGTTTCCTTCGTCTTGTACATCTCAAGTGGCTCCAGGAAATGACTGATTAAATTTCCAGCATTGCTGTTAGTCCAACCCTTCATTAAGTGCCACTCCCACCGCGCAATTCTCAAAAGGCGGAGGCGGAGGCGACGGCACCGATGGCGTGTGCATAATTTCCCATCTCGAGAGCCAAATAGAAAGAAAGGCAGGCTGGCTGGAGTGCTGAAGAGTTGATGCAACAAGTTGCAGCCGCTTTTAATTGATATTAATTTAATTGACACTCGAGCTGAGTTGTGAACTCGAGTGGCGTTTCGGGCTCGTTCTGGTGCTGCTTCTGGATCCCTCCTCCTTTATTTTTTCACTCTCCTGACTAATCGCGTGGGCTTAGCCTGCCTTGCCTGTCAGTTGGCAAAGTGGCGGCTTCAATGAGCTTGGCTGTAAACACAGTTTTTCCGGACGGGGCAAGGGGAAAGCGGAGTGGCTGTGCATTTTATGAGTTTCCATTTAAGTTCAATTAGGTTTGCACTCGCGATTAGCATAATGAGCCCAGAGCCCGCCAAGTGTGAGAGCTTCATAAAGTGGTAGATACTTAAACTATATCGCTGGCAAGAGTTTGAGGGAAAACTTGCCAAGGAAACAGCAGAAAAAGATCGATATTGGGAAATATACACTGGTTGTTATACTTATGATCCACTTGATGTATTTGAAATGTTCTGAAAACCCCAAAGAGGCGCTTTTAAGGGAAAGGATTTTGGGATTATGGTTTACAAGACTGTGCGATTTTCCGGCGATCTAGTAAATAAATAATAGCCATTGGATCGGCACCCAATCATAACGGTGACTGGCTTTGCGGAGTGCCCTCCATCTGCATCTCCTCCGTGGGCTTCGTGCCGCCAGGCCATCATCCTCGTCGTCGTCGTCGTCGCCAGATGCAGACGCTCTAATCGCTCATTAAACGGCCGCAATTTGCCCGCTCGGCGTTGCATTTAAATTACTTTCCCATTGGCCCGGCCAGCAGCGGCGGACCTGGCTGGAAAATTTGTTTATGAGGGCCAGCAGAGAATAGACCTTTTAACTAAAACTAAAGCTCATAACTCTGCCAACAACAGTCTGGGCCCCGAACTCTGTTGGACAATCGAGTCGCGTGAATTTCAGCAATCAGGCGAGGCGGGCTCATGGAAGTTGCAAAGTCGCAGCTGAAAACTGGGAAAAACCGAGGAAACCTAAAAGTCTTGGAAGTTGCAGCTCCCCGGCGACTGTCCCTCTCCGTTGCAGTCGCATTCATCAAAAAACGCCAAAGTCGTGCAGTTTGGTTTCCTTTCCGAATCCCATGCCCCACCCGCATCCTGGAGTTCTGTTCTGGCCCCGCTCCCTTATTGCAATTGGCATGCCATGCCGCAGTTTTCCCCCGGTTTTTCTTTAGAATTTTCCCTGCATAGGCCCAGCTGACCGGCGTGATATTATAAATTTAACTTGGGTCCGAGCAGCTTCCTCTGGGAAACTGCTTTCTCAAATCTTTCAGAATTTCTCTGATTCCTAATCCGAATTTGAGTTTGAGTTATTTGTCTTGGCTTTCCCTTCTTTTTTCGTAGGCTAATCAGGGAAATAAATAGCTGCTATATAAAGAATAGTTGCTCAGGGTTAGGAGCTTGTCCCGATTCATATTTAGATGTTTTTCCAATTCATTTCCATCTGCAGAATTTCCGCTTCAGTTTGTGTCTTCAATCGATTGAAATGGACAGAAATAAGTACATATCAGAGCAGTCTCCGGCAGCTGACTCACTTTCCCACTGCGCAGCCACTCTGGGCACTTCAAAAGGAATTTCAAACATTTATTAACGCCCTGCTCGGGAGCGGGCTCATAACTGTTGTAAATTACTTGGCCAGGTTGTAAATATTAATAACCAAAGGGTGGAGCGCCGCCCCGAAATAGAGTGAGTCCGGGGATTGGGGGCTGACTATTTCGAGCCGGGCTGAGTCGAGTTGAGTGCCGAGCGGAGCTGAGGAACCAATTAAGCGGATTTCAAGTGCTACGAAAATAACGCCGCGCCACGAAGCGAAGGTGACGAAGCGAGGAAACTCGAGGAAACTCAAGGAAACTCGAGGAAACTCCGGGAAAACGCCACTCGACTATTACATAAGGCAGATGCTGAGGAGGGTGATAGTGCCGGATGGATAATGGCCGTGGAGTGAAATCGGGGGACTGACATTGAAATGTGGCGCGTGCAGCAATGCAAACAAAATTAAAAATAAACATCGGGGAAAGCCGGCAAAGGCATGGATGGAGGTGAGGAAAGTTGCGTCTGCAGCATAAATTAAACTGCATTGCTGCATTAAGAGATCAAACAGCCGAGAGGATAACGAGGGCGGGGAGTCCCAGCAGGAGACAGCCTCTGCCTCTGCCCCTGCATCTGTATCTGTATCTGCATCTGCTCCTCGAGCATTTAAAATGCTGTAAATTTTAATTAGACGAGATGCCTGCACCCCGAACTCGGAGGCGAGGCACTAAAAGATTTATCTGCCAGCTACATATCCGAGTAAGGAGATCAAGGTGAATAATCATGGCAAATTAAGCCATGAGCGCATCTGAGCTTGCAGAGAAAGGTTTTGCCGCTAAATGTGTTATTAAGAAGCAGGAAAATTCTACCAACTTCCTGGTATCAATAGCCTGGCTCAAGAGCAGTTACCAGTGCCAGTTCGGCGTCAAGAAGTTGGCCATAAATAATAATCATGACAACGTTTAACCCCCAGGGCCAAGTGAACTCTTCCCCAGACCGGAGTCTTGATCCGAAAGAAGTCGCGATGCCAGGCGATTCGAAATAAATCGCGATTCTCGAGGCCCCTTTGTTTTCCATTTTCCGCTTTCTGGAAAATGCACCCAATGCCGTTGACATCTCGATGAGAGATGTATCTGATAGTTAAAGTACCTCATTTTTATAAACTATATTTTGTTTAAATATACTTTATAATGCATTTAGATTAGTAAGAACCTCTTTGATTTTAGCAAACTTTTCCCAGGTAATGTATATTCAATACTGTACCTCCATCATCATTCTGTTACTGCCCCAAAGTCCTCTAGGCCCACCTCCCGTCCGTTGGCCAGGTTATCAAAAATTGCTAGACATTGCAGCGGACTGGGGAATGCTGCTTTTTAGGAACATTGTTCGACTGCGCCTTGGAATCAACAATAAGCGAAACAAAATGAAACTTACACTTTTCAGCGGACCCAGAGCTTCCTCCGAGATGTCGGCATAGCCACAATTCCTGACATTCGCTGGCTGAGATTAATGCGCCTTTGGTTGCAGCCGCCAAGCCGCCAAGTCGGCGAGGGCAGGTCAAGGGCCCGCGGTATGGAGCGTCTGGGGCCGCAAAAGTTCTGCCCTATACTCTAAACAAGGACGGGTTCAAGGGCTTTCAGATGAAATACAAGCTGTACTGTGTTTATAAATATGAGAGACTGAAGGGAGAGAAGTTCCAGACCATCGTCAGTTTAATTTATTGGGTATTCGTAAGAATACAACCAAAACTATATCATTTATTATTTTTTCTTGTCACTATACAACAGGGAAAGTCTTTAATTAGTATTTTAAAAGCGACCTTTTTATAAATATTTAATTATTTGTCTGTTAATTTACCATAAACAAATGTAAGGGTATATGAACTGCCTCTAATACCCATTCTAGCTCAGCTGCCTTGCTCTTTTTTGGGCCTTTTTGTCGACCTCAGTCGCCGTTTCAGTTCCAGTCTCGGATTGCGCAATAAGAGCTCTTGGAATAAAAAAAGAATAAGACTGAGGCTGGGGAGAGCCTCGAGAAGAACGAGGCGAAGAAGGAGCCACACAGCAAATTGTTAAAAATAATTTATATTAAAACGCAGCACAAAAAGACATTGCAATGAAAATTGTGCAAACAATTCGAGTCCAGCAACAAAAAGCAAGCAGCGAGGAGGAGATGCCAGCCAGAGATCCAGCAATGGCGATAAGCGCGGAGGATTTGGGCGGGGAAATCGGAGCCTGGGACTCCTGCCCGAGGCCCAGGAGCAGGGCTCAGGGCTGCAAACAAATGTCCAAATGATATTTTGTCATAATAAATGGCACAACTATGATTATTTATGACTCGAAATGCGATCGCTGCCCCGCCAACCGCCGACTCCGGTCAATTTAAGTCTCATAATCGGAGACGAGACGAGGAGCCATGGTCATGATTTCGATTTCTTGCCCAGCCATGTAATTTATAGTGGCAAGAGTATTGAATGCCGCCGGATTGCCGCTCCGTCCTGTATTTTCATGCCCCTTTTTGTGGCAATCAAAGCGCGACTTACGCCACGAACAGCCAGCGATAATGCCGTTTTTTCCCTCCAATTCCCATTCCGATTCCGAAACCGATTCCCTATGTTGATTCGCCGGCTTTGGTCTTAGCTCTCTGCGGCTTCAATTTCCCCTGTTTATTGCCCCGGTCCAGGGTATTTCTGTTCGAGGTCTCAATTGTGCCTTGATTGTTGTTGTTGAGGCATCATTAGAAGAACGTAAATCAAACAAAACAGTTTTATATTTTTTTGTAGTGTATTTTTATGACTTTTTTTTTGCTGAGAGCTGCACCATTTATGGACCGCAATTGAGGCAACAGTTTTAAGACAGTTTCTTGGGGAGATTAAGCCAAGAATGCACTGGGCTCATTTGGATGCCCATTAGAGTTGGGTTGAGGTCTTGGTTACATCATGAGACGCTGAAAAAGTCATGGTATTTTGATTTATTCCAGAAACAAGAAGGGAAGTTATAAAGCCGAAGTTGGCATACTCTTGCAATTGGCTCAGGAAGTTCAACATAAAATCGATCATAACTAGGGCAAAAATGTATTAATTTCACTATGTATCAATTTTCTATGCTAATTTTTCTAGGGCTAACAAATCTGCATACTGAGTTTTAAGAAATAAAATAATAAATTTTTTGTCAATTTTTGACCATTTTTGAAATTTTGAAAAAATTAAATATTTGTGGGACATAGCTAGATCGATTTGGCTGTCGATTCTGATCAAGAATATATATGATTTATGGGGTCGGAAATGATTCCTTCACTGCATTAGAAGCTCTTTACTAAAACTATATTAAAAAATACAAATTGTTTTAAAGAAACAATGCTTAATCCCTTGCCTGGATTTTTTTATGCATATTTTAGAAACAAAGCAAGAAAACTCTTTAGTTCAAACATTTTTCCCTTCAATTCTTCATTTTTAATTGTTCTCTTCTATTGATCGAATGGATTGGTTTATTTTTCGCCCTCCCTGTAAATCCCGAAAATCCCCTTTGTTTGCCTGACTTTAAAGGATTTCTGTGGCCATTTATTGCCATATACATTTCGGTATTTTCGTGGCACTGCCAACTGTCAATAAGTCCTTACTCTGTCAGCACACATGACACCCGTTCCGTTTCCTCACTTAACCTCTTGCAATTCCACTTCCACTTCCTCTCAACCAACCCACGTCCCCCACATCCTTGCCGCTGTCGCCGTTTTTTGTGCTCTCGTTTTTTCAGCGTTTTCAAATTAAACTTAAACTTTTTTCATTTCCATTCAGCACACATAGAAAAACTCCCTACGAGCCTCGATTCCGCTGCGCACATGCGTTTCAATTCCACATCTTTTTTTCGTATTATTTTTCCGCTGGAGAGTCTGATTCCTGGTATGCCGCGTGCTCAGCGTGTTGTTTGCTTATTTGAAGTTTCCGCAGGGAGCTGAGTTTCAGTTCTGTGTTCTGGGGAGACTAGGGCGTTAGGGACCGGAGGCGGGGCCGGAGCCGGAGCCGGAGCCAACGAGCGCGCAATATTAAATCGTCTGTATTGTTTACAATCAGAAAGCGTTTTATATACTTTATATAGACGAACGAGTCGAGTCAACACACAGAACGCGAACGAGTCAAATGAAAGCGGGGGAAACATATTGATCCGAACCCAGCCAGGCAGTCCCTGGCGGCCTGGACCCCCAATTCCCCAGAATTCTATGGTCGGGGCCACCGGGGAGTCGCTGTTGAGCAATTTCTGTTACCGTTCGCCTTGGCGAATTTTGCGAGCTGGCAAAAGTCACGTTTTAATCGCCATACATATCGCACAAATCATTAATCAAAATTAAACAATAATTATTTGGGCGAAATCACGAGGAGCGATATTTCTTCAGGTGTTTCTTCTGCTGCTCGGTCTTGGGCTCTTTTTTTTTGTGGGTGCGTCGAAGGCTATAAAAATAGACTTTGTGCGGTTTTAATTGAGCTTTAATTATGCCTAATTAAGCGTGGAAATAAGTTGTTGCTTACTTTTTTGTTCCTCTCGCGTTGCCTTCCCAGTCGGGTTTTTTTTCGGAATTTTTCGCATATCACTTTAACATTTTGCGGCAGCGTGTGAACACCATTAACATATTCGGGACTGGGTCTGGTCCGAAGATAACCCACATGAGGAGCACAATTAAGATGTCTGAGATGATAATTACTCACATTCTGGGTGTATCCAAGGGGGAAACATAATATGACTGAGCTGAAAGTTAAAGAAAATTGATTCCTTTTTTTTCATTTATAATTAATTAAGATTTTTATGGCGAATTGGAATACATACAACTTTTTTTAAGTACATTTTCTGGGAAAACTATTAAAAGAAAATTTAAAATTAAGCTGAAACTCTTGCCAAAAAGTTTATGTAAACAATTTACTGAAAACCCTTATTCTTCTCCGTTTTAAATTCATTATTATATCACTGAGATTTCCCGCACTTCTCCAAGATGTAATCTTTTTGTCCTCGACGCGTTGCTCTCATTTAAAGTTTTGAAATGGCGCTGAGTGCCTCATAACTATAATCCATATAGCACATATAGCACATATCGACTGAAAAGACCAACAAGAACTCGATTTTGTTTGGTAAACAGAGAGCAGAGCAGAGGAGGGCCAGGGGAAACCCCCGGAGAATCCTCCAGTGGGGGCCACCAGCACAAAGTAATTGATTGTTTATGGCTGTACAATTTATGTGTGCCGCAACTTCGTGGAACGGAAGCGGGTTGGGGGAAAATATTGACCATTTGCTAAACGATAATTCAAAATGTTAAATCGACAATTTCAATTTGAGAGCGAAATGTGCAAATACCCCGCCACCCTGGGGGACTGGGATGGACTGGACTGGAGTTCACACATGACTCCCCGGCTGTAAATATAAACATAAACTCTCCACTTAATAAAGGCGAGTGCCCTGGCACGGCCCTTGACCCCTTCTGTGGCCCCCTTGGAATCAATCGAACGTGTAATAAAATGCAATTTTTTCAACATCGTCGCCTGCTCCGCCGATAAAACGCCGCTCGGTTTTTCCTTTATTTTTCCATTTACTCCTCTAGCTGGGGCTTAGCCCTTTGGCACTTTAGGGTTCAATTGCTGTGTAAATGCCACTACTGCCCCACCTTGGCCTGTGGCGTGTTAAAAACCAAACTCAGTTACAAGTTTATCGACCAGCAAAAACAAAACAAAAACACAACAAAAATTATACTCAATGTTGCCGGTCATTGTTGTTGCCACTTGTTTGTTGTTATATTATTTACAAGCAATTTAAACAATCTGTTTGCTCGCTGGGTTTTCCCTGCCTTTTTTTACGTGGCTTTACAGCAGTGTAAACACAACGCAATGATTTTGATTTTAATGGTTATTAAAAAATATCTTGAATTACATAATTTATTTGCTCTCGAGATAATCGGTAATATTGTCAAGCCAACTTACAGCGCAAAACACAATTAATGCGGTAGAAACAGGACAGGTGGGATGTCAGGAAGGGAAGCGAGTAAATATTAGTATAGCTCTTTAAAGATTATTTAAATTAATTGTGGATATAAAGCTATTTAATGCATACATACCTAGTGATGTAAACTAGTGAATCTTTTTATAAAAAGATTTGCAAAGCATCCACAATCCCACTTAATCAATGTCCAACCTAAACTCTATAATAAATAATTGCTTTTAATACCATATACCTTTTCCCGTTCCACTTTCGGCAAAATCGCAATAATATTTTGGCATAATACTTGGCTTGTCCGCCGATTCAATCGATTAGTCACGGTCGATTTCATAAATTTTCATAAACAAATTTGTTCAAGTTCCCCTCCTGCCAGTCCCGGGCAGCTTCCCCCGGTCCCCTGGTCGCGCCCCCTGATTCTTTTGGCAATGTACTGAAAAGTAAATAATGCAATTTGCCACGCAAAAAGAGAACTCAAGGAGAGACCTTTTGTGAGCGATTCTGGCGTCTGCTGCAGTTGAGCAATTATGTAATTTTTAATAGTCGCCGACGGGGGCCAGAACTACGTTACGCATTTTACGAGCCGCGGGAGGGGGTTGCTTGTAAAAGTCGAAGAATAATTTATTATTGTCAGGCGGCGGAGAGCAACCCTCGGCGTTGAAATGATGGAAAACGATTAAAAATCCGTCAAAAAACGTAATAAACGATGCACAGTGAAAAATACTATGGTTTGAGCCAGATGATCTTAACTTTCCTTCAGTCTTTCTATGATTTTAATCATAATTTCTAGCTGTGTAAAATAATCCGTATCTATATGGCTGTAGGAAATAGTTGGAGGAACACACACGTGACCAGAGTTCGTCCTTGGACCAAGTCCAGGACTCTGGAACCACCCCCTCTGTCCTCCTACGTGTTAATTGTGGCAACTGGTCTGCTGTGACTTCTGTCCATTCGAGTTGGCCATCGGTACGTGCAAGTGGCGCAAGGACTGCAAAGGAAACTCGGACATAAAATATGAGTGACCCGAGCACATGGGACAGCGCACACATAAACTAGGGGCAGCCGGGGGTTAAGTATTTTCGGGAAAGCGTTTAGTGCTCGATGCGCCATAAACTTGTGGATTTAACAAGCTGAGCAGAAAGGAATAGGGACGAGGGGACCCTTATTTCTGGCAATGTCCTTTCTTTATTTTACAACTGTTTTAAAGTTGAAACCAGAACGGAAGCTAAAGTGTGTTGCGATTTGCGATTGGATCCAGAGATCAAATGGAAAATCGATCATAATTAAGCCAAAAATTTATTCATTTCTCTTCGGAATGCTTTTCTATGCTAATTTTAATAGGGCTAACAAATCTGCATACTAAGTTTTCAAATTTACAAAATTAATTTTCCTTCAGACAAAGCTAGATCGATTCGGGTTTTAATGCTGATCAATAATATATATGGTTTATGGGGTCTGAAACGACTACTTCAGTTTTAAAATTAAAAAAAAAATACATTTTTGCCAAATTTTGACAATTTTAACGATGTAACCCCTTATCAAATTTTGAAATTTCGGAAAATTTTCAAAAATTTATTTTTTCACCAAACATTGCTGGATCGATTCAGCTGTCGATGCTGATCAAGAATATATATGATTTATGTGGTCACTGCGTTGCAAGCTTCTGACGAAAATTATAATACCCTGCAATGGTATATTAAATCGATATTCTTATATGCTAATTTCTTGGTCAAATCAGTGTTTTTGAATTATCATAACTAAGCCAAAAATGCATTAAATTCAATTCGGAAAGCTTTTCTGTGCTAGTTTTTAGAGGGTTAAAAAATGTGCATACTCAGTTTTTCAATTTAAAAAATTCGATTTTTTGTCAAATTTTGACAATTTTAATGATGTAACCCCTTATCAATTTTTCAAATTTTGAAAAAATTTCGAAAATTTATTTTTTCACCAAATATGGCTAGATCGATTCAGCTGTTGATTCTGATCAATAATATATATGGTTTATAGGGTCGGAAATGATTCCTTCACATTATTACAAGCTTCTGACTAAATCTTAAATATCCTTCAAGGATATAAAAATAAAGGATTTTTATATGCTTATTTTTTGAGTAAAACCATGTTTTCCAATTATCATAACTAAGACAAAAATGCATTAGTTTCAATTCGGAAAGTTTTTCTATGCTGGTTTTTATGGCGCTAACAAATCTGCATACTCCGTTTATTGCAAGCTTCTGACTAAATCTTAAATATCCTTCAAGGATATAAAAATAAAGGATTTTTATATACTTATTTTTCATAACTAAGCCAAAAATGCATTAATTTCAATTCGGAAGGTTTTTCTATGCTGGTTTTTATGGCGCTAACAAATCTGCATACTCAGTTTTTCAATTTAAAAAATTCGATTTTTTGTCAAATTTTGACAATTTTAATGATGTAACCCCTTATCAATTTTTCAAATTTTGAAAAAATTTCGAAAATTTATTTTTTCACCAAATATGGCTAGATCGATTCAGCTGTTGATTCTGATCAATAATATATATGGTTTATAGGGTCGGAAATGATTCCTTCACATTATTACAAGCTTCTGACTAAATCTTAAATATCCTTCAAGGATATAAAAATAAAGGATTTTTATATGCTTATTTTTTGAGTAAAACCATGTTTTCCAATTATCATAACTAAGACAAAAATGCATTAGTTTCAATTCGGAAAGTTTTTCTATGCTGGTTTTTATGGCGCTAACAAATCTGCATACTCCGTTTATTGCAAGCTTCTGACTAAATCTTAAATATCCTTCAAGGATATAAAAATAAAGGATTTTTATATACTTATTTTTCATAACTAAGCCAAAAATGCATTAATTTCAATTCGGAAGGTTTTTCTATGCTGGTTTTTATGGCGCTAACAAATCTGCATACTCAGTTTTTCAATTTAAAAAATTCGATTTTTTGTCAAATTTTGACAATTTTAATGATGTAACCCCTTATCAATTTTTCAAATTTTGAAAAAATTTCGAAAATTTATTTTTTCACCAAATATGGCTAGATCGATTCAGCTGTTGATTCTGATCAATAATATATATGGTTTATAGGGTCGGAAATGATTCCTTCACATTATTACAAGCTTCTGACTAAATCTTAAATATCCTTCAAGGATATAAAAATAAAGGATTTTTATATGCTTATTTTTTGAGTAAAACCATGTTTTCCAATTATCATAACTAAGACAAAAATGCATTAGTTTCAATTCGGAAAGTTTTTCTATGCTGGTTTTTATGGCGCTAACAAATCTGCATACTCCGTTTATTGCAAGCTTCTGACTAAATCTTAAATATCCTTCAAGGATATAAAAATAAAGGATTTTTATATACTTATTTTTCATAACTAAGCCAAAAATGCATTAATTTCAATTCGGAAGGTTTTTCTATGCTGGTTTTTATGGCGCTAACAAATCTGCATACTCCGTTTTTAAATTCTAAATATTCAATTTTTTGTAAAATTTTGGCAATTTTAATGATGTAACCCCTTATCAATTTTTCAAATTTTGAAAAAATTTCGAAAATTTATTTTTTCACCAAATATGGCTAGATCGATTCAGCTGTTGATTCTGATCAATAATATATATGGTTTATAGGGTCGGAAATGATTCCTTCACATTATTACAAGCTTCTGACTAAATCTTAAATATCCTTCAAGGATATAAAAATAAAGGATTTTTATATGCTTATTTTTTGAGTAAAACCATGTTTTCCAATTATCATAACTAAGCCAAAAATGCATTAGTTTCAATTCGGAAAGTTTTTCTATGCTGGTTTTTATGGCGCTAACAAATCTGCATACTCCGTTTATTGCAAGCTTCTGACTAAATCTTAAATATCCTTCAAGGATATAAAAATAAAGGATTTTTATATACTTATTTTTCATAACTAAGCCAAAAATGCATTAATTTCAATTCGGAAGGTTTTTCTATGCTGGTTTTTATGGCGCTAACAAATCTGCATACTCCGTTTTTAAATTCTAAAAATTCAATTTTTTGTAAAATTTTGACAATTTTAATGATGTAACCCCTTATCAATTTTTCAAATTTTGAAAAAATTTCGAAAATTTATTTTTTCACCAAATATGGCTAGATCGATTCAGCTGTTGATTCTGAACAATAATATATATGGTTTATAGGATCGGAAATGATTCCTTCACATTATTACAAGCTTCTGACTAAATCTTAAATATCCTTCAAGGATATAAAAATAAAGGATTTTTATATGCTTATTTTTTGAGTAAAACCATGTTTTCCAATTATCATAACTAAGCCAAAAATGCATTAATTTCAATTCGGAAAGTTTTTCTATGCTGGTTTTTATGGCGCTAACAAATCTGCATACTCCGTTTATTGCAAGCTTCTGACTAAATCTTAAATATCCTTCAAGGATATAAAAATAAAGGATTTTTATATACTTATTTTTCATAACTAAGCCAAAAATGCATTAATTTCAATTCGGAAGGTTTTTCTATGCTGGTTTTTATGGCGCTAACAAATCTGCATACTCCGTTTTTAAATTCTAAAAATTCAATTTTTTGTCAAATTTTGACAATTTTAATGATGTAACCCCTTATCAATTTTTCAAATTTTGAAAAAATTTCGAAAATTTATTTTTTCACCAAATATGGCTAGATCGATTCAGCTGTTGATTCTGATCAATAATATATATGGTTTATAGGGTCGGAAATGATTCCTTCACATTATTACAAGCTTCTGACTAAATCTTAAATATCCTTCAAGGATATAAAAATAAAGGATTTTTATATGCTTATTTTTTGAGTAAAACCATGTTTTCCAATTATCATAACTAAGCCAAAAATGCATTAATTTCAGTTTCTATGCTGGTTTTTATGGCGCTAACAAATCTGCATACTCCGTTTATTGCAAGCTTCTGACTAAATCTTAAATATCCTTCAAGGATATAAAAATAAAGGATTTTTATATACTTATTTTTCATAACTAAGCCAAAAATGCATTAATTTCAATTCGGAAGGTTTTTCTATGCTGGTTTTTATGGCGCTAACAAATCTGCATACTCCGTTTTTAAATTCTAAAAATTCAATTTTTTGTCAAATTTTGACAATTTTAATGATGTAACCCCTTATCAATTTTTCAAATTTTGAAAAAATTTCGAAAATTTATTTTTTCACCAAATATGGCTAGATCGATTCAGCTGTTGATTCTGATCAATAATATATATGGTTTATAGGGTCGGAAATGATTCCTTCACATTATTACAAGCTTCTGACTAAATCTTAAATATCCTTCAAGGATATAAAAATAAAGGATTTTTATATGCTTATTTTTTGAGTAAAACCATGTTTTCCAATTATCATAACTAAGCCAAAAATGCATTAATTTCAATTCGGAAAGTTTTTCTATGCTGGTTTTTATGGCGCTAACAAATCTGCATACTCCGTTTATTGCAAGCTTCTGACTAAATCTTAAATATCCTTCAAGGATATAAAAATAAAGGATTTTTATATACTTATTTTTCATAACTAAGCCAAAAATGCATTAATTTCAATTCGGAAGGTTTTTCTATGCTGGTTTTTATGGCGCTAACAAATCTGCGTACTCTGTTTTTAAATTCTAAAAATTCAATTTTTTGTCAAATTTTGACAATTTTAATGATGTAACCCCTTATCAATTTTTCAAATTTTGAAAAAATTTCGAAAATTTATTTTTTCACCAAATATGGCTAGATCGATTCAGCTGTTGATTCTGATCAATAATATATATGGTTTATAGGGTCGGAAATGATTCCTTCACATTATTACAAGCTTCTGACTAAATCTTAAATATCCTTCAAGGATATAAAAATAAAGGATTTTTATATGCTTATTTTTTGAGTAAAACCATGTTTTCCAATTATCATAACTAAGCCAAAAATGCATTAATTTCAATTCGGAAAGTTTTTCTATGCTGGTTTTTATGGCGCTAACAAATCTGCATACTCCGTTTATTGCAAGCTTCTGACTAAATCTTAAATATCCTTCAAGGATATAAAAATAAAGGATTTTTATATACTTATTTTTCATAACTAAGCCAAAAATGCATTAATTTCAATTCGGAAGGTTTTTCTATGCTGGTTTTTATGGCGCTAACAAATCTGCGTACTCTGTTTTTAAATTCTAAAAATTCAATTTTTTTGTCAAATTTTGACAATTTTAATGATGTAACCCCTTATCAATTTTTCAAATTTTGAAAAAATTTCGAAAATTTATTTTTTCACCAAATATGGCTAGATCGATTCAGCTGTTGATTCTGATCAATAATATATATGGTTTATAGGGTCGGAAATGATTCCTTCACATTATTACAAGCTTCTGACTAAATCTTAAATATCCTTCAAGGATATAAAAATAAAGGATTTTTATATGCTTATTTTTTGAGTAAAACCATGTTTTCCAATTATCATAACTAAGCCAAAAATGCATTAATTTCAATTCGGAAGGTTTTTCTATGCTGGTTTTTATGGCGCTAACAAATCTGCATACTCCGTTTATTTCAAGCTTCTGACTAAATCTTAAATATCCTACAAGGATATAAAAATAAAGGATTTTTATATACTTATTTTTCATAACTAAGCCAAAAATGCATTAATTTCAATTCGGAAGGTTTTTCTATGCTGGTTTTTATGGCGCTAACAAATCTGCATACTCCGTTTATTTCAAGCTTCTGACTAAATCTTAAATATCCTACAAGGATATAAAAATAAAGGATTTTTATATACTTATTTTTCATAACTAAGCCAAAAATGCATTAATTTCAATTCGGAAGGTTTTTCTATGCTGGTTTTTATGGCGCTAACAAATCTGCATACTCCGTTTATTTCAAGCTTCTGACTAAATCTTAAATATCCTACAAGGATATAAAAATAAAGGATTTTTATATACTTATTTTTCATAACTAAGCCAAAAATGCATTAATTTCAATTCGGAAGGTTTTTCTATGCTGGTTTTTATGGCGCTAACAAATCTGCATACTCCGTTTTTAAATTCTAAATATTCAATTTTTTGTAAAATTTTGACAATTTTAATGATGTAACCCCTTATCAAATTTTCAAATTTTGAAAAAATTTCAAAAATTTATTTTTTGACCAGACATGACTAAATCGATTCGGCTGTCGATGCTGATCAAGAATATATATGGTTTATAGGGTCGGAAATGATTCCTTCACTGCGTTGCAAGCTTTTAACTGTAATTAGAGTACTCTGGAATTACACAAAAACCTTTTTTTTTAACTAAAATAGATATTAATTTAGTTCTCAACTAATATTAGGGATTAGATGAAATCTTATGCTTTCACAGCTTTTTGTTCTTGAAGTTTTATCAAAATGTATCTTTAAAAGTATCTCCGCTTTAAACTTAATTAGCATTGCCTGTTCCTGGGGGATTATCCCTTCCACTTGAAGGACACTTGCCGGCACCTACCTGACTCCACAACCTCTGCCTCTTCGCTGGTCAGCCGCAGTGACCCCCGGTCATTGCTCCATATTCCAGTTAACTAAAAACAAAAAAAAAATAAAACAAAAAAAAAGGATATAAGGG
This sequence comes from Drosophila bunnanda, assembly GCA_035046265.1. Lineage (NCBI taxonomy): Eukaryota > Metazoa > Arthropoda > Insecta > Diptera > Drosophilidae > Drosophila > Drosophila bunnanda. The sequence continues at coordinate 17,704,242 of JAWNOB010000075.1, forward strand.
AAAACTGAAGGGCCGGAGACCATCAGCGGGTCCGAAACCGAAACCATTCCTGGACGGGAGGCTGGGCCACTTGAGCTGCGCTTTTTCAACTTTGTTCGCGGACCCTTTATGACGGCGATGAGGATGAACTGGACGCGGTGGCCACCGGCTGCTCCCCGGCTAGGTGGGTCCGCCGCTGACTACTCGAAACGCTGGCAAAACCGCAACTTAATAATTTTTCGCTTCTGCGGCAATTAAAAATTTTTACCTTATTTGCTCCAGTTTTTTTTTTGGCGGAGTCGCTGGAGTGAAGTGGAGCTCGGACAGGAGCCGGAGTCCAGGACTTATCTGTTTCAGTTGTTGCCTCGGTGCAACATTTTGTGCATGGTCATTTACTTTTCGCCCTCAGCCCTTCAACTGGGCCAAGTTGCGATGTTACTAATTAAAAACGCAAATGGGTTTATGATGTTGCACAAGTTGCGGTTGCCGCGGGGCGGCGGGTATTATTTTTTACTGCTGTCGCTGCAGAATTGTAACATGACAAAAAAGCTGCAAAGAAGTTATAAAGAAAAGCGTAAAAAGAGGAGCGCGCGCGGCATTAAAACAAATTTTCCTCGCTTCTTTTTCGCATTTTTTTTTTTTGGGACAAATACAAAACAGGTCCTGGGCCGGGGACCCTCGCTCTCTGTCTCGCTCGGGTTTTCCGCATTTTCTCGCCTTTCGCCCGCCTTGCGGTTGCTTGGGGCTGCTGCTCCTTTTGTTGGGTTTTCCGGACCAGCTCCTCCTCCTCATTCTCGGGGAGAGCGGAGCCCTCTTGGACCTGCTCTGACTTTATCGCCATCCGTCGCGGGAGCTGCGGACTCCTCCGCGCTTTTCACGCTCTTCACATTGCTCTGGCATGTTTTGTGTTTTATTAGCGTGAAAATTTTTCAAAGGTGTCAGCACTTTTTGGGTCCTTGTTTTTGCTGTTTTTGTTTGCTTGTTTCCAAGAAATGGTTCACTTTTTTCTCGTATTTTTTTTTGGAATGCTTTGCGAATTTGTATTTGTCACAACGGAAATAAAGAAATCGGAGGCTTCCAAAGAGAGATATTAAGTGCTGTGGGAATGCTATAAATATATTTTTTTTTCGTAGGTTTAAAATTAATGATTAAAAGGCAGCCATTTCCAATTTCCAGCTTAGGGAATTGTAATTAATTATTTTTGGGCAACTCTTTGGTTAATCTCAGGACTGCCAGCTTAGTTAGTTTCGCATTAAAGATTCCTCCATTAACTATTCCCTTAATGGCCGGCAGCAGCCGTCAGCCCCAAGGCCAAAGCCGAACCCTTGCTGACCGGAAATCCCCAACGCCTCCCGCCTCCCGCCCCCCGGCCTGCTGGGCTGCCATTGTGTAATATCCGTTGACTATTATTCTAATTCATGCTGAAAATTAAAAAGCTGCCTATGAGCCTTTGCCCTGCTGTCCTCCTGACCAACCCCAATCCCCTCGTCGACTTGTTATTGTGCGAGTTCAGCAAAAATTTCATGGAAAATAAAACCCAGAAAAAGGAAGAGCCAAACCAAAAACGCCTTTTTGAATAGACGATGGCATTATGTTGCCTGCGCCGCCGCCGTCGTTGCCGTTGTTTTTCGGGGGCTTTTCGGCATCCTTTCCTGTTTTTGTATTCAAAATAAAGCGACCGCATCAACGAAATATGAAATAGCACAAAAATAATATTCACTCTCTGCATGGAAATATGAAAAAAATTAACATATAAATTAGCACAGCAGACAAAGTGTTTTTTAGGGGGCCGAAGGTTCCCTCCCCATCCCAAAACTAAAAGAAAATGGGAGGAGGGTCTGGCTCCTTTTGTTTTTGAAAACAATTTCGGTGGCATAAATTTACGACTGGCAATTAAAAATATTTTGTAATTTTTCGCACTTGAGTGCATTTGTTGTGGGGAGGAAAGCAAAATGTTTTAATTAAATGTGCAACAATGTTTCTAAAAATTAAATGGGACATTACACAAGATGTCAAGTTCTTTTGTTAAGAATTATATGGAATCTAATTTGGGTAAAATATTTTAAAATATAGTTTTAAGTAAATAATTCTTTTTATCGTGATCTAGTTACTACAACTTTGTGTTTCCCATTAAAATAATATTGAAATCTTGTTTTTTGTGGAAGAGCAGTGTCATACATTGTTGCCTTAGGCAAAGGATTAAAAGGAAAAGAAGCAAGAGTGACCATGCTTTAATAAATGCAGAAACAATGTAGTGTCATAATATCATTTGCTAGGTATCCAAAGGTATGCAGCATGAATTATGATAAAACAAAATAAAAAGCATAATAAATGGGTTTTTTGTATGTACAATTAATAACAATTGTAGATAGGTGTGACTTCAAGCAACCAAAGCAACAAAATAGTGTCATAGTTCAAATTATATTCCGAAATACATTTTCTTTTGCCCCAGAAGTCTTGACTTTTTCTTCTTCGATTAAGTAATTGCTGGCAACCCCCTTTGACTCCTGGTTACACCTTAATTTTAAGGGGATAACCGCCACATCCTTGGCAACTTACTGGCTGGCTTCCTGGTGTCCTTGGCTCTGTGGTATCCACATATTTACGGCCGCAACAATGTGCGCCTTGTAAAACAATTTATAACTTTTGCGCTTTTGCCTAATAAGTTGGCATGTTGTGGCCAATAAGTTGCGGCGGCAGCAGCGGCGGACATGCAGCGGAACTCGTTGCGAAACTAAATTACAAGTACTGGCAGCAGCAGCAGCAACACCCGCCTGCAGCAGTGGGATAAGTCTGAATCCCCCCCTTTCTATGCCTCCCCTTTCTGCCACCCCCTCTTTGCACACCGCTGCACATCTTGCCAACAAGTTGAGCGTGTTGTTGCTGCCTTAACTACTGTTAATTCTTCTAATTGTGTGTACGTTGTTTGCGTGCGCTAATGTCGCATATGCACAAGCAGCAGCAACAACAAGCCCAGCCGAAGGCATCCCCCAGGGGCGGCGGTGGAGCTGCAGTCAGGAGGGGGCTGCATGCAAATGTGTAACTGTTTATGCCAGAACGAGCTCTGTTTCTCCCGCTGGCACCAGTGGGGATGGGAGCGTGCAAGGAGATGTTATAGAGAGGAGCTACGGGGATGGAGAAATAATATATTTAAAAGTATATTATTATACTATATTATGTAGTATTATATATATATTATATAGCATTATATATTATATAGTATTAAATATATATGTTATAATATGGTGTTAAAATCTTGAGAAATACATCCTATAGATACATCTATTTAAAATTTTAAGACCGTATATCTAGAATACTTCATTGAATTCAGGGAATGTTTATTGGAATTTAAATAGAAAAGGAAGGTTAATAGTTAGGGAACATTATTTTTATTATTATTCTTAAGAATCTATAATAGTTTTTAACCCAAAACCTAGTCTCGTGTCACGAAGCCACCTGCATTGGCTTGCTCACTTGAGATTTTTGTTCGGAGCAACGCAACGCATCGCATCGCATCGCTTGACAACTTGCATGGCGGCGGGCAGCAGGGGTCGTTAAGGGGGGTCCAGGGTGACCCTGTCGCTTATTAGCGCAAAACGCTGCACGTCCTCGGTGTGCGAGTGCGTGTGTGTGCCGTGTGTTTTTGTTATTGTTAAATGTAATTAAATTATGCAGATGAGTGCCAGCAGCAGCTCCAACTCGGGAGCTGCGGCTGCTTGGCGCTGGCGCATTAACTAAACTGACATGGAAAAGTGTTTTTAGGTATTTGCATTTGACGCCGAAACAAGTTTCCCGAAATCGTTGGCAGATTGCTGAACAAGCTGTGGAAAATATAAAGAAAATATATAATAAAAATAAATCCACTTGGCAGCGGTGGGATTCGAACCCACGCCTCCGAGGAGACTGGTGCCTTAAACCAGCGCCTTAGACCGCTCGGCCACGCTACCTGTGTCGTCTCCGCTAGCGAAATGCTCATTGAAAAATAGAAAACAATAATAATTCCTAGGAAAAATACTTCTGACGCATTGTTCCACCCACTCAAGACAAAACAACACTCTATTTTATTTATTGTTAAATTTGTTCTTTATTTGATTTATCTTCTAGTTCTTGAACACTGTTGAATTTTCAATTTTCTGCCTCGCACCTGCGATTATCGATTACATTGAGAGAGTTCCTTGTATTTCGTGTTGCACTTGTTGCGCTTAATGATACGGTTAGTTAATGCTGATCCACAAATTTGGTTTGACTCGGCTACGTTCTATGTCTCGTTTATATTCTGTTGCCACCTGGCTTCTTGTGTTTCACTACGCTTGTCCCTTGTAATTTGCTTAAATTGTATTTCAAATTGATTTAATTTTAATTTTCATTTACTCATAGTGTGTGTGTGTGTTCGTCGTCGTACAGCTAGATGGGGGATCTGCTTCGTTATGAAGTATATGAAATATGAATATGAAATTTGCGTTTGAATAAGCTTTCAATTACATGTATATGGTAATAAATGTTTCATCTATTTGTAGGTTACTTTTAACTCCCTTGTATTGGTTTTGCAATTTGTTCCATTAAATTGTTAAATATGTACAATCGATCAAAGGGTGCGCCGAATTGTGGCGTTGAAAAAAAAAGGGGGGAAAGAGGGAAAATTAAAGCAGCCCAGGCCCAGGCTGGAAAATGAAGAGAACGTAAAAATATAAAATCGGAAAGGTTTTGTTTTCGAGCGTAGTTATTTTCTTTTATTTACACGTATAATTCGTATATATAGATTTACTTTGTATTTTGCAGTTGCTTATTTCCGTTGCAAAAATTGCTTATTCATATTTGTGAATGCGGCGTAGATGCTGCCTGAATATTGCGGAGTTTTCCATAGTTCTCGCTATTTTCCTTTTACACTGTGTGTAAACAACTCGCTTGTTTATTATTCCGATGAGTAGTTTATTCTTTACTGAGTCTATTAACTATAAAAATCGGCTGTGTTCTATTTTGGGGTTTGCGTATATAATTTATATTCTTTTTGCTTGTTTTTTTTTCGTATTTATTTTTGGAATATATTTTGTCGATAGTTTTAGGCTAAATACATACATAGTTTTAATGACTGGTGCTTAAGCGCGTGGCTAATTTGTTATTTTATAAAGTAAATTACCTTGTTACTTGATTTTAAATTAATGTTTTTTTGTTTATCCATTGAAATTTCCTTAATTTTTGTTGTCGCATTTTTTTAAAAAAGCTTCTAATTATGTACATAAATTGAAGGGTTTTAATTTTAAGCAGAACTTAATAATTAAGATCACTGGATGCAAATGAATGGTGGCGGCTGAGGAGCGACAACTCACAGTGCCTGCCAAAATTGTGCGCAAGTCCTCCACTTAAATATATACACACCTCCGGATTCCTTGCCCACCCCCTGCTACAACCTCTCGAACTAAAGCCTAATTTATACAGAATGCTCTCTCGCCTGAATACACGTAAAGTAGGATACAACTAGAAGAAGAATACCCAGGACTTTGTCTGGAACTCGCGGCAGAGATGCACGTTTTCCGGGGATTAATGTGTAGCCCTGATTAAATAAGATTAGAGGCGATCCTCCTGGAATTTCCAGCCCCCTCAGCCCTTGTAGAAGTAATGCAGCTCGATGTCCGGATCCGGCCTGGGTTTGATGATGGTGCGGCCCAGGGTGCCGCACGTCTTGGCCGGATATCAGTGATAGCGCCTCAGGCTGCCATTGTTGTTGCCCACTCCCAGACCCACTCCGACTGCTACTCCGCCATGATGGTTGTTGTTCGACAAGGTGGCCACGTTGTTGTTGTTGTTGAAGGATCTGCGTCCCGTGGTGTTGCCATGGATGAGGGCCATGCCCACGCCGTTCCTCAGCGGCAAAGCTGGCGGCGGTGGCGTGGGTGTGGGACTCGGTGGCAGATCGTGGTCCAGCGGCAGGGAGTAGTGCGAGTTGTTGTGGATGTAGCCCGGCTCGGCCATTGCGTCGCAGGGCTTGGCATAGACGCCGCCGTAGTGGTGGCTCTGGTTGGGGATCTGGTTCGGAGCGGTCGGGTGCTGGTTGTGGTTGAAGTGGTCCTGGGTCAGCCGGATCCCGTTGGCCACCGGCTGGCTGTAGTGGGACAGAGTGCTCTCCTGGACCTGCACCTGCGCCGGCGGAGGCCGGTGGCGGGGCAGCGAAGTGGCATTGAAGGACTTGCCGCCGTTGCAGGCCAGCAGGCGCATGTCCTGCTGCGAGTGGTGCATCTTCGAGGGCTGGCCGCCGTTGTTGGTCATGTAGTGGATGTGGCTGAGCTGGGCGAAGGAGTTGGAGGCCTGGTCGACCGCGCTGGGCACCTGCAGCTGCTGCACCGCCCCGCTGGCGGTGCTGGCGCCACCCCGGCCCCGCAGCTGAGGCGGGGGTGGTGCTTCTAGCTATAGCTCGGTGACCGGGATCGGCCTGCCGCTGCTGCCGTGCCCCGCCATATAGGGATAGCCCCCGGCCGCCGGGTGCACTCCACCGCAGCCGGGCGGGGGCCTGGCCATGTACTCCTCATCGGAGAAGGTCTTCTGGTACTCGCGCTCTTTTCTGCCCAGCGCCGAGTGCCCCTTCAGCAGCTCCCGGATGCGGCGGCGGCAGGTGTAGAGCAGCAGGGCCAGGGTGGTGATCAGGGCGGCACAGACCACCACCAGGATGCCGATGATGGCCTGCTTACTGGCCGCTCCATGGGCACAGCCCAGCAGGGGCTCCGCCAGCTGGGCCAGCGGCAGGTCCCGCAGGGCGGAGGGATAGGCGCACATCACTGGGGCGTACTGACCGCTCGAGTTCCGGCTGAGCAGGAGGTGGCGCAGCCACAGCAGCCGGCAGTCGCAGACAAAGGGGTTCTCCGAGAGGTCCAGCGTCTGGAGATCGGCCCAGGGCACCAGGCCCTCGTCCAGGGTGCTCAGCTGGTTGGCCTTCAGCACCACCGTGCTGAGGTGGGGCAGTCCGCCCAGGGCGGTGGCGGGCAGCTCGTTCAGCTGCTTGTTGCTGGACAGGTTCAGGTGCTCCAGGTTGCTGTTTCCGGTGAAGGCGCCGCTCTCCACGCGCCTCAAGCGCTGGGCGCCGGTCAGCTCCAGGTGACGCAGCTCCCGCAGACCCGCAAAGGCGCCTGAGGAGATCACCTCGAAGTCGTTCTGTCCGATGCTCAGCTCCTCCAGCCGTCCCAGTGTCTGGAAAGCGGCTGTGGGTATCGCCGTCAGGCGATTATCCGACAGATCCATGAAGCGTAGGGCCTCCAGCCCCTTGAGGGCTGCCTCCGAGATGTTGTGCAGCCCGGCGCCGCGCAGATCCAGGCGGGTCAGGCCCTTGAGGTCCTCGAAGGCTCCGCCCGGAATGGTCATGAAGGAATTGGTCCCCAAGTAGAGCTCCGCCAGTGAGGGCAGCGCCTGGAAGGTCAGCTGACTGGGCACAGTGGTCAGGGTGTTGTCATCCAGATAGAGCACCCGCAGGTTGACCAGCCCGTCGAGGGCATGGGGATCGATGTGGCTGATGCGGTTCTGGCCGAGATTCAGCTCCGCCAGCTTCACCATCGGCGAGAAGGTTCGGTACTCCAGCTCGGCGATGAGATTGCCCCGCAGATTGAGCACGCTGATGGTGGCGAGGCCCTGGAAGGTGCTATTCGACACCTGGCCGATCTTGTTGTGATCCAGATGCAGCTCCTGCAGCTTGGCGTGGTAGGCGAAGGAGCGCTCGGGTATGGAGACCATGTCGTTGAAGGACAGGTCCAGAAAGGTGAGCTGAGCGTAGAACTGCATCGAGGAGTCGATGGTCTTCAGCTTGTTGTTCTTGATCACCAGCCGCTGGATGGCGGGGTTCAGGGCGATGGGGAGGACGTCCAGGCTGCCCTCGCCGCAGTTCACCATCAGGGTGTCGTCATCGCACTCGCAGCCAGTCGGGCAGTTGGCCAGTCCTCGGGCCAACTGCAGCCTGGCCAGGATGACGAGGCACAGGCCCAGGAAGAGGCCGAGATGATGGGCCAGCGACATAATTGGCCGCTGCTTCTGGCCTCCTTTATGTACTCTCTTTTCTTGCTAGCTTCGAGTTTCTGCTCTCCTTTTTCGGTTAACTACGTTCTGGCCAAGTTCGCCAATGGCTTTCAGGTCCAGACTCCGGCATTCGCCTGCAAGGAAGGGAAAAGAAACGCTTTAAATTGATTTTCCATTAGAGTTCCAAATTGCTCCGACTCGACTCTCGGATTTTCATTGGATTTGGCAGCTGCAATCCCAATCGCAGTCCCCCCATCGTCCCCGTCGGGAGTTAATCGGTAGTTTTGCGGATTACTGACCCGCCCGTCCCCGGGAGTTGGCTCCATTTGCGCTCCTCCATCTGTCTGGCCATTCTGTCGGCTGGTAAACAAATGAAGACAATTTAAATGGCCACGGCCTGGACATTAGGAGCGGAATTAGCGGCCAGGAGCGGATGGTGGCAGTCGCTGCCTTAGTTTCACTTCAACAGTTTGCCCCGACAGACGGACACAGTCTGTTGCCGACCTAATGGTTGCCAGGCAGTTAGCCGGATTCGGATGCGGATTCAAAGGCTCGCAGTTAGCCATTATCGATCGAATGGGAATAGAGATTGGCAGCAGCTTAGACAGGAGTATTTCAAGGAGCGGAAAATGCCACACTATTTTACCGGAAATGTTTTCATTCCAGCTAAGTCTGAAATTCAGTGAATTCTTTTTAAATTATAATATGCTACCCAACAAGCTTTAGTAGGTATTTGTATCCCTTAAACTAGCTTTAATTTGAAATACAATAATAAACATAGCACCAGGCAATCCTTCGCCTAGAGGAACCTCATTTCAAAGGAAATCCCGAACCCCAGAAAGGTCCTCAAAGTCGCTTTTTCCACCCCGCCCAGCCCTCCGCTCACATGTCAGACAAGGGGCCAACCCCGGCAACCCTTTGTGTCAACTGGCAGGTCCCCAAAGTCGGAACCCCCGGGTGGGGAATCCCCAGAACCAACCCCATTTAAGGTCACCCACACCCCCAACCCCCAACTCAGTGAATTCCCCGGCCAGGCCAAAGATATGCCGCATAGTTGGGGCCAAAAACTTAAAAAACAAGTTGCACTTTGTTTGCTTTGGGGACATTTATCAGCTGCGGGAGAGAATGGGGGACAGGCAGGGTCTGGGGACAACTGGCAAAACAAAACTTAATTTAGCGCGGCAACTGCGAGAAGTTCAAGGATGGGCCCCAGAAAAAGGATATCGGCACTGGGCTCCCCAAACGGGCCATAAAATAAATAAAACAAAAGCGAAATTCTTTTTCCTTTGTTGTTCTCCGCTGGCAGCAGAGGGGAGAAGGGGTTCTTTTTTTTTTGTGGGGACGAGAGACAAAGGATGCTGTGTGTGTGTGTATCGTCGCCCCTTTTTCATATTTTTCAACTTTACGCAGCGTGGGCGTGGCTGCCACTGCTGCTGGGCCCCAAAGGCGCTATGAAAATAATCATAGATGTGGGTCAGAGGGAGGAGCAGCAAAAAGGATATAACTCCCATCCGCCGCTCGCCGAAACTCTCGCTTTTTATTATGTAAATATCACATAAACACCCGGGAGCGGCCATCATATGAAACAAGGCCGCAAAAAATGGCACTCGTGGCGGAGAGGGTCTCCGTTTCCGTTTCCATCGGACTCCCCATCATTATCATGCATATGCCATAAAGCAACTTGTTGAGACTGAGAGGACTCCCGAGTCCTGTGCGGAGTCCTGACTCCTCGAAGAACAAACAACCGACAACATTTTCGGGCGAATAAAAACAAAAACTGTGAAGTTTTTCCTTTCTTTTTTTCTTGTTCTGTTTGCACCACAGCTGCTTGGAATGCATATGAGCAAAGGATGAAGTGAGAACGAAGTAAGGACGAAGGACGAAGCACGGGCTCTGGGAAATCATATTTAAATTGCTAAAATCCCGTTAAATGGCCAACGCGATACTGCAGGCCTGGTTTTCAATGAGCTGCCAGCCAGGACCTGCCGAGAGGTTCAGAAGTCATCGGTGGGGTTATGGTTAGAGGGTATTGTTTTCTCCAAAGAAAGAAAGAAAAAACTTAAAGGACCAACAGCCCATTAAGACGGTAGGTTATGGTCCCTTTTATGGTTTATTGTATTATCTTTATGCCTGGCCATTTAACACCATTTTATATGAAGCTAAAAAAGCAGGAAAGAATTTTAATTCCAAAATGTACATAACTGCAGATTCACTTTTATCACAAGAAGTGCTTTGTTGATTCCAAGAAAATATCGATTGAGCTTTGTAAAATTATTCTTTCTTATAGTCTTAATTTATGATTATTATAATTGCAGGGTTAATAATCAAAAGCCTGCAACACAGTGAAGGAGTCATTTCCGACCCTTTAAATGATATATATTCTTGATAAGCATCGACAGCCGAATCATTCTAGGTAAGTCCCACAAAAATTTAATTTTTTCAAAATTTTGAAAAAAATATAAGGGGTTACATCGTTAAAATTATCCAAATTTGAGAAAAAATGTATTATTTTATATTTTAAAACGCAGAATGCAGATTTGTAAGCTCTATGAAAACTAACACAGAACTGCTTTCCGATTTGAAATTAATTGACTAGTTATGATCGATTTCAAGTTTGACTTTCTGAGCCAAATTGAAGAGTATACAAACATTGGTTAGTTTGCTACCTTTCTTGTTTTTTAATATTTTAAATTAAAAACAACACATTTGTACGCCTGTTTTAATTAGCTATTATATACAATAATTTAAAGGGAGCTTCTCTATTTTAAAAGGAATACTGGTAGCTATTTAAATTGTCACCCAGCTGTACCTAGACAGAGTGTCAAATTCCCATTTCATTGGCAAAGCAGGCTCTTAATATTTTATGGTCCGGCTCTGAGATTTTATTCGGCAGCCTTTTGTTGCCTCTTTTAGGACATTTTTATTTGGTTTGCTACTGTTGCTGAACTCATTTATTAGTTCCGTTCGTGTCCAAGTTGCATGCCTCTAGAAGCACCCGGGGCCATACGCCCCACCGACTATATCTTCTGTGAACCATTGTTGGAAATGTTTGACTACGAGTTCAACTCTGCACAGAGGAAAAATATAATAAATTTATATAATTTAATGAGCAACTTTCAGAAGCAATCGCATATTTGTAGGTAACTTTGTTTTTAAAGCCTTGAAGACAAGTTTGTTTGTTTGTTTATTGGATAAAATATGTAACTCAAGTCTTGGGTAAAGAATAAACCCTTGTTCCTGTGTGAATTTAATTTTGAAACTAATTTTCACATAATCTTCTTTTCGGAAATTGTTGTATTTTTTCGTTGTGTGTCACAGGAGCTGCCTTTCGGCCGTGGCCCCAAAAAAAGGAGCATAGAAAAAGGATGTGGGAATGGGGCCAGTTAGGCGGTTTGGCGGGCGGACAAACCCCTTTTTATTGTATCTGTCTGGTGGCGTTTTCTGTTCCGTCTTTTGTCGGTTTTTGGTCCCCCGGATTTTGGTTTTGGTTTTGCTTTTCCTTCAGCTTTAGCTTTGGCCCGGCACTATGACTTCCGCTTCATAGAGCCACCCTCTTTTAACACTCTCTCTCGCTCTGTTTAGTCTAGATATATACGTATATATACGATTTTTTCATTTTGAAAATTTGCCAGCAGGAAAAAAAGAAGGAATTTCCAGCAACTTTGCTGTTGCAGTTGGTGGAAATTGCTAAATAAATGCATGTTTCTGATTTAATGGCAGGGGGAGCAGTGGGGGAAAAAGGGGAAAATGGGTAAAATGGGAAATGGATACATAGACGGGGGCAAAACGGGGAGTTGGCAAGTACAGTTGTGCCAATTTTGCCACTTTTATCTGTTGCGGGGAAAAAGTTTGGCGGCGCTTAAAAATAGCATCGGAATCGACGGGTCCATAATGGCTTCCAGGTTTCGGCTGCTCCAATTTCCCTTTTCGCCGCACAACTTCCCCAACTCGCAGCCCCATCAATGTCGGCAATAAACTTCAACTTTGCCCGTGTTTGCCAAATGTTTAATATTTCAAAGTAACGCCAGCCAATATCCTAAAACCTTAAACCGGGAGGAGTCCTCCTCGGCAGCAGGCACCCCTTTCCCCGGGTGTTATTTATATGACAATTTCGCTTGAGCGCGCGTTAAAATATCGCCGACAATATTTTATGCTCAATGCCTTGGCTCATGTTTTGCCAACATTCAAGTCCTGCCACGCCCACGCCCACGCCCACGCCCAGGCCCCTCGTTCCAGTCCCACCCCCTCTGTGTGCTATGATAAACTTGGCAAATTTATCCTGCTTTGTGCCATACGTCTTTTGGCACAGTTTCCGCTCAAGACATGTACTGGTCCCCGTCCTGCCTGACGGCTACCCCTCAGCTATTTGCACTATTTGCACAGTTTACAGTTTCGGTTTATACACAGTAAGAAATTGAAATACATTTAAAAGGGAAACCGATTTAAAAGGATGAAGTTTAAATATAGTTTGTTCTTAAATATATGTTATTTGCCTGCAACTAGTCCATCATTTCTTTCTCTGTTCCCAAAAACTTTGACTTCAAGGCTGTGCATCTGCAAGATACTTTTTGTGTGCATTTGCCAGATACTTTTTCCTGCGCGGCACGAGCACACCAAATATTTGCCATCGCAGGGAGACAAAACAAAGACGTGGAGCTCTGTGCCTCACGCACAGCCAGCATCGTATTGGAAGCTGAATTTGGGGCCACCCCAGACACCACTCCTCCGCCATAGAATGGGAACCACCACCATCAGCACCATCAGCACCACCACCTACTCCAACACCCACTCCGCGACTCAAGGCTGAAGGCTGTGTGCCAGTGAAAGTCGCCGAGGCAACATCCACTCGTCTGTGAAATAGAAAACGAAACAATAGCTGGGTGGTTCCAGCACGGATTCGGGGGGAGGGCTTCCCAAAGTGAGTGGCCGCCGGGGGGCTCTTGGCAATTGCGCATCGCCACACATGTTACTTCAATTTTCAGTAATGGTAATCGGGCCAGAGACTGCAGTGCTCCACTCCCGCTCCTTCGGCAATCGAATTGGACTTGGGTTTGGCTTTGGTTTTGAATTTCGAATCGAAATTTGGCTCACGAATTGAACGGTTTCTGGTTCTGAACCGCAAGAGCTACATGAGATCTCGAGGCAGTCACTATAATCAGCGCGGGGTGGCTAATTTCAGAGTGAGTCGGGCAGAAATGGCAATACAAAGTCACTTTTGCAGCAGCAAATAAAAGCCACTTCATTTTGGCCAAAAGAAATGCAGAAAGCAAGTGACCTAAATCAGACAAAGCTGAACAAAATCTATTGATAATATGATAATGCGAAACATTTCAAAGCTATTTCTTTGATTAATTATAATATACTCCTACAGCCTTATCCAAGAAGGAATACCTTGCTTGGAAACCCTTGGCTTGCCAGGGTTCAACACCCCCAAAATGAGCAGTTAAAGAGGCGCCCCAGTGAGCTGGCTCATTTGTTGTTGCTCCTGCAATGGAGACTCCCACGGCGGTAATCCCTCCTCCTCCCACCCGGAAAATAGGGCCAGGAATAGGAGAACAGGAGCAATGCGCTCCGCCGGATTCAGAAAGTATTTTATGGCTCCCTTGAACATTGAGACTAGGAGACGACGACGGCTAGGAGACGGCGACCGTGGTACACAGGCAGGCCGGGAGCCGGAGGATGACAAAGAGGATGATGTCGACGACAAGCCAAGAATTTGGCAAAAGTTGGAACTACGACGATGCTTTTATGGCATAATTCGTAGCACCGTTCTAGCCCCATCTCGCATCTGTTTGTTTTTACTGCCTGGCCAAAAAGTTTGGCCCAAAAGAGCTAGGCAAGGCTGGGAGCTGGGAGAGGGGGAGCCAGAATTGGCAGTGCAAGAAAGTAAAGAGTAATACCCAAAGCAGTCATAAAGTAAACCAAATATTTTACATATAAACGACCGCAAGCCGACGTCGTCGTGGTGCTTTTTCCTCGGCCCAGACGACGCCGCCATTTTAGCCATAATTTTCTGCGCCATCTCTCGTCTCTTGGCTTTTCTTTCTTGCTTGGCTCGGTCGCGCGGGGCTGGCTTTCTGCCCAGAAAGCGGCGACAGTGGAAAGTCGAAAGTAGGTAAAAAAGTTTCGCCCATCGACCTTGCCCGCCCTTTTAGCACTTCCGCGTGTCTGCGGGTTTAAAGCCAAGACAAAGTTATATGTGGCAGACAATAAATCGCGAGCTATTGATCCTTGCTATATGTCTTAAACAAATTTATACGGCAAGCGGAAAACTAACCCATATATATCCCGGCCTTACTCGGGGCGTGGCTCTTTTGATAAACGCGCATATGGCGCCATTACAGCATGTCGAACATAAACTTCGCTCGCATCTGCAGATGGCGACGTGGGCTTTTTGCCAGGGCAACTCCGGTTTCTAGGCCCTGTGCGCCAGGGTTTGGGCTTCGGATTTCGAAATTCGGGTTCCTGGCACGGGCACAGGGTCGCGCGGAGTGGAGCATTTAGCGTTGAGGGCTTTAAAATTAAGGTGCGATAGTAGAGATTTTACTACAAACATGGCTTAGGCAAGTTGAGACATAAATTCCATGAATAGAGAATGGAAATGGGCGGCTAGAAAAAGGATTTGGGGAAGGCGGAAGGTGTTCTCTGAGGCTATGAAAGGGGAAATAGCTTAGGTGAGTAAGGAAAACAGAAAGACCAAGACCATATCGATGAGAGAATAAGGGTTTAAATATAGAAAACCATGCAAACTTAGGTAAAAAATATTTAGATGGTATATATACTTAAAAAAATGGTTTTCTTTCATACATTTAAAGCAAGCTCAAGAAAATTACGTATACGCACTGGTGTAGTTCGAATTGAAATGTATAAATATTAAAAAAAAACTAGTAGAACTACAGAGGAGATGTAAAAATATAGAAAACTTATCGAACTTAGTAAGGCAAAAGATATTTAGATGGTATTAAAACAAAAAGAAATTTATTAGAAGCTTCCCAAAAATATTACGTATACGCAGTGGTGTATTATTATGTACTTTTTAAATGTAAAATAATAGTAAACTGCCAATACGAATCATTCATAAACAGCTATACAACCCTTTAATTTGGAGTTATTTTCTTACACTTATTAATATATAATACGAAAATGACTGCAGATTTTATTTGTCTTTTGCTGCATTATTAAAAATGAAAATTAAGGACTATATTTACAATAAATGTAATGCCTCTAACAACTGTTAAAGAGTTAAGCTAGGAACATCCCCCACTCTTTTCGATTTTATAAAACCCCTTTTTCCTTTTTGACTTTGTTTACCTAAAACTCGAGTCCTTAAGAGAGCCGCGTAACTCTAGACCCCAGGATCCTTTGCGTTGAACTCCCATTTCGAGTGCCCAAAAGTTTGCCAAGCTCTAAGCCAAAGCAAATTAAATTGCCGTTGCCAATGCCATTGCCCAGGCAAATGATTTTTTTCCTACTGCCGCTTTTAGCGTATTTTTCCTTCCCTTTTTTTTATTTTTTTTTTTTATTTTGAAGATGGGAAAAAGTTTGCCAACTTTCGCCATCATTTCTGGTGCCGCTTATCGACAAAAGTCAGCAAACAGATCGGATTTGTATTTAAATTAAGCATTAAATAGTAAAAAGGTAAAGGGCGCTAAATGAAAACGAGCCAACTTGTGAGGGCCTAGGGGATTTAAGCCAAAAGAAGCCCTGCACTTCACAAAAAAAGGTAGTTAAATTGGGAAGAAGTAAAAGAGAGATGAAGTTGAAGCTGGGATAAAGTAATATTAAGTGGGAAATCCTTTCTAGGGTGTTGTTTAAACCATTACTGATGGTTACCTAATGCCTTGCCTAATTTTCTAAGGTCACTTGTACGATTTCAGGACAATATATTTCTCTCAGTGCAGAGGCTTTGGACTATCAGAGTGGCGGGACAGCTTTAGCGCCTTACAACGGCATTTGCTGACAGGCATTAGGCGAAAGCGTCGCGACAATGCCTCCTTCTTCCCCTTTTGTTGCTGACTCAACAAGCAGGTGGGGTGGTGGGTGGCTTGCGATGGGTGGTGGTTTGGAGGTGGTGCATACCTGCAGCTGGACTTAGTGGCCAGGATGGCCGCGCTTCCGCTGCCATGTCGTGAGCCATAAATCTTTCAGAAAATCGCGGCCAGGCGCAAAGTGTACCACAAAATGGTGAAAATTGCACGGCAAGGATGTAACAAAAAGGGAAAGGAAAGGCGAGAGTCCAGGAAGACAGCGACGAGGATCTAAGCGGGGCGGCTTACACTGCTCTTCCGCCATCCCTGGGCTTGGGGTTAACGGAGGTTCGGGCCGGGTGTCGGTTTCGGTTTCGGTTTCCGTTACTCCTACGGGGTTTAGTTGGATGTGCGTAAATTTAGTGCCCTGGAAATTTAGTTTCACAGTTGCGGTGATTTACTTGGCCGGTGCTGTCCCGTCTAGTAAATGGCACAGTGGAATGGGTCATGGAAAATAGTGGACACAATAAACAGTCACGGGAAAAGCTTACATGCCAGGCAATTTTATGATCTTGTAGAATTTTAATTATATTACTTAGAAAGAGAGAAATTAAGCTAGGTATGGAAGCAAAATACAAAATATTATTTAAAGAATGTATGCAGAGTAACTTGCTCTTTAGTTGTTGAAGTTTTTGCTTTCTTTATCAAACAAATATGAATTCTGTGATTAATTTGCAGTTGTTGATTATTTATGATTATGACATATAAGTTTACAGATTGCTGCTCCGTTTTCGCAACCCAATTTCCACGGCAGCTCTTCTACTGTGCATTTAAAATGTTCCATATTGTTTGCATTTGCTTTTAAATTTCCACGCTCAACATTGTACACGACGATGAAGTACCAAAAAAAAAAAAGAGTATAAAATAAGACTGAACTTTTTGCCTACTGCCTTCAGTCGCTGTCGCTGGCTCAGCTTTTCCTCTGCTGGCGTTGAATTTTACATGAGGCAAGGCCGCGATGAGGAGGAGGAGGAGCTAGTGGGTGGCAAGCGGCAGCGTCACATGTGTACAGAGTTCTACGTGGCATGGAGTCGTGGCAAGGGGCAAGTTGCGTCACTACTTTTTTTTTGCTTTAAACAGAGCCATTGTTTATGCTGTGAGCTCAAAGCGAGCGAGAGCGAGATGAAGATAATAACACTCGGAAAAAATATAGATACCTCTACAATAACGAATTTTAATAATATTTTTTTGTTATACAAATTTAAACAGCATTTTGCATTTCCCTAAATGAACAAATTGCTGATGAAGTCACTTAGCAACTTTAAAGCATTAACAAGAATGGAAAATCTTTGTTACTTTGCTTTTATAGTTATTTTTTGCAGTGCCTTAACGGCCAGAGCTAACCAGACTCATTTAAAGAGAGACCCCGAGACATGAGTTAAGTGCGATGGCAAAATTTATGCGAAGAATGCAGCAGCAATATGTGCAACGGCGGCAGCAGCAGCAGCAGCAACATTGCAGCAGCAGCAGCAACATTGCAGCAGCAGCAACAGCAACACGGCGGCAGCAACATCAAGTGAACCACATGGTCGGTGAGCATTTTTCTTCGTCCTGTTTGCTTTTGGCATCCCGTGCTGGCTGCCAGCACCCAAAAAAGGACCAACGCCGCGTTGCAGGACACTCTTTTTAGCCATTTTTTCATCCTGGCCGTTGAATAATGCTTAAAGTATGTGTGAGTGTGTGTGTGTGTGTGCGGGTGTGTGTGGTGCGGGAGACAGGTAAAGTATTTGCCAGTGAAAAGTCTGCAGTTGTCTGCGTGATGTGTGAATAAGTAAGCTTTGTAAGAAGTTTTTCATTTCCCGCTTTTCCCTTTGTCTGCTCATTTTTCTCTCACTCTTTCTTCCATTCGCCACCATTCTCTGCAATTTTTCACTTTTCCTCCCGTCCCCGCCCCCCTTCGTTCCAAGGGGAAAACTGTGGCTGCCCGGGGGACAGGACCGGCGGGGGTGTTGGTGGATGGATAGGCATACGGAAACTTAATAAGATTTTAATTGAAGCGCAAGAATTTAATTAATTTAATTATGAATACATAAGCCGAAGACGCGCCAGGCCATGATATATGTGAGGCGAAAATACTTTCCGCCGCGGAATGCAATAATATTTCAGATTTTATTAAATCATTTTGAATTTAAAGAAGAGAATCCACGGAAAGGGGGTGGATATCTTGGAAAGTATTTTGGTTCATTTAAATCTTTGCATTTTCATGTGATAAAAATATTTCTTTGGAAATCTTTGTCAAGTATTTTATGGTTAAGTGAAAGTGTCATAATAGAAGGAAATTAAATAATTTCTGCCTTTAAAATGTGCTGTGAAGTCAGATTAAGATATAGCCATGCCATACTTATCACATCACATTATTCGTATTATCAGTTTGGTAAAGACTTTGCGGAAAAGTCACGTCATAAAACTCTTTCACGCGCTGTTTCAACAGCGTTGCCATGGCTTCACGTTTAATAAAACTTTTTTGGGTTTCCGTAAAAAACGATATAAAATGAAGCCAAGAATTATTAAATGAACTTCCGCATTCTGAATGGACTCTGAGCTGTGAGTGAGTGCATTGGCCGGAGACAGGGAATGCACATGCCAGAGTGTCTAGTTAGGACTAGATGGGACCGTCGTTCCGTGACTTAATTAAAGACCGACTTTTCGCCGGACGACGACGACGAGGAGTCATTAATTTAATTACTGCTTTCAATTAAACGCAGCTCCAGCTGCATAAATCAATTGATTTGGCTCGCATGTCGTGGATATCATCGTCATTGAGAGCTTGATTCATTCATCTGAACACTTGTACATCTGTTCGTCGATGTTCGCTTATCAATTATTGCTTTTCGGAGGGGGAATCATCAACATTGACTCGACATCGACATCGACATCGACATCGACGGCTGTTGCGTTTTCCCCAGCACAGTTGACCGACTTTGAGTTATTGTTTTGTTTGATTTTCATTAAGTCGCCTGCCTGGCCCCCTTTCGAGTTGCAAGTTGCTTCTGCCAGTTGCAAGTTGCCGGTTGTTGCAATTACTTGCGTCATTAAACCGGCAGCCATTCAGCCCCCGAGCCCGGTCTGTGACCGGACTGAACCCTTGGGTGATTTATATTACTTTGCCAAGTTTCCAGAGTCGCCAAAGATTTTCAATTGAGTTGCCCGCTCTGTTTTCCCAACATTAACAACTCGCAATTAGTGGCCACATCTTGTTGCACTTTGAGTTGTTCTGGTTAACCCCAAAAAGGCACGTAAGTTTGCCAAGTCAAAAGTCCAATTGGTTGCGAGAATACTTGAAAAGTCGCATTTGAGTGCGGGGAAAATAAAGGGGAAAAGGAAGAAAAGCAGCTTAACTTTGAGTCAATGAAACTGTACTCGAATTGGGATCAAAGGCTATGGAGTTAATATTTGCAATTGCTTTTTAATTCAACAAAACCTTAACAACTTTATGATAAATACAGATATTAATTAAAATTTACTTGGATAAAATTCTTTTAAAACCATTTTTCTATAATAAGTTCTCAAAAAAATATATATATTTAATTAGACAACGTTTTTTTGGCCTAACAAAAAACTTTAACTAGTAAAATAAATGTTTATATTAATGCGAACAAGATTAAAATGATTCATTGAAGTATTAATTAATCCCTATAAATAATTAAATCCCGCAAAACGTATCAGCGCATTTATCCAATCGGCCTTAGGCCGCGGGCTTACCTCCTAAGCCGCCTATGCATCATAAATCCTATCCATAAAACTCGAATTTCAATCGTAAAAAAAAGGAAAAACGAATTCGAAACCAAAAATCGCCAACGCAGTGGAAAAAAAAATAAAATTGGCAAACAGTGGCGAGAAAAACCGCGTGTGGCGGGGCACTTGTCATTCGGCGCGTTAAAAACCGCAGTGCGACAGCGGACAGGGGCGCGCAGCTAAGGGGAGCCTCTAGCTGCTGTCCCCAATTAATTGTTGTATTTAGCAGAAATTGGAATGGAATAAGTGACACAACATCAATGCGAATTAAAATTATTGTCGCCGGTGCTGTAATGCAATCAGTTTCGATTTGATTACCTTTAATTGACTTTTCAGCACTGTTGAATCAGCGGCGCTGGCAGCGACGTCGACGGGGGCTGCATTTAACACTTGTTGTTGTTGTTTTTGTTGTTATTGTTGTTGTTGCTGCTGCTGCTCATTAACAATTCAAACTGTGTGTTTTTTGACCCGCTCCAGAGCCCGGCTTAATTTATTTTATTTAATTCAATTCAAGGCCGGAAACTGTTGTCAAACATATTGTTGATCGTGGCGCAGGACCCTGCAATCGAGAGAGATGTGCAAAAAAAAGGGCATAAATTATTAAATCCCATTGTAAATTGTTAATAATATTGCAGAGAGGTTTGTGCATGTCGGCAATTTATGATTTGCTTAAAATATTCATTCAGTTGTAGGCATCCCGAACGAGAAGACCTGACCCGCAATTTCCCTTTTTATTTGTTACACTTTTTACTGATTTTACTGATTTTACTGATTTCTTTACGCTTTTAATTTCAATTTTAATTATTTATTTATGGTAATGCCTTAATGGCTCCACTGAACGGGAAACGATTGCGGGGGGCCTCTGCATTTTCCATATTTCCCGAAACACTTGATTCCATTTAATAATGCACATAAATTACAATTTTTCCATTAAATGCATTTTGACACGGCCTCCTATCCTCCTGATTTTTCCCAGATAAGCTTTAGATAATTATTTAATATTCAATTACTCAAATGGCAATTTTGCATTTGAATAACTTGCGGGCAGCATAAAAAGAGCTTAACAAATTGTTCGGGCTTAATTAATAAATTGTGCCACTGCCTTTTTTTTCTGTCTTACTGAAATATTTCCGCATTTTAAGGAGGAGCCACCGCGACGGCATAAAGCAAATGTAACCGCACCGGAAAAATATGTGAAAATGGGGAAAATGCAAAATGCTGCTACTCTCCCTGACTATTGCCACTGGGAACTGTCCCTTGCCTGGATCCCCAGAAGACCCATGTCCCGTGTCTCCAGCTCCTGCTGCTCCTGCTGCTGTCCCAGCTTGTGTCCCTTGTCTTTTGGGTTGCTGGCTCTCCATACATGGCAAGTGTTGTAAGTATGTGCTTAAATACGCATTTATTCATACAAATATGGCCAGAAGGCGTCTGCGGCAACCGCAGAAAGCATCAGCATCAGCAGTGGAATCAGCAGCAGGAGCAGGAGCAGGAGCAAGAGCAGGAGCTGGGGCAGTTGGAGCAGCAGCCGGCAGAACAATAAAAGCAAGTTGTGTCTGTTGAACAGCAACTGTTAGGCAAATGGGGGATACCCTGTAGTTAGTTAGTAAGATTAGCTATTTAAATATATACTTGCTTTAGCCCTGAATATATATTATGGTATTTATTCCACCAAAATTGATATCTACTTAAATTTTAAGATATAATCCCAAGTCCCTTTATGCCTCCTGCTACCCTGTGTCCACTCAGTATGGCAAAACGCAGAGCGAACGAATTTCCATGTCGTCGTCGTTGTCGTTGTCGTGGTTGTTGCTCGTTAGTTGCGCATCTGATTTGCCCGCCGAGGGACGACGCAGGTTTGGCGGGTCCCAGGAAGCAGGATGGAGCTGGAGCAGGAACAGGAGCCGCAGCAGGCCCCATGCCGGACCCCTGGCTGGAGCCCCGCGGGCTCCTTGGCCAACGCGAACATGGCGCAAATGTGACAAATATGGTCATGAAGTGTGCAAGTGACAAGTCCAACATACTTACAAATTTTCATGAGGACCCACAAAACCCGCCGAGCAGCGAGGAGGAGAGCACTGGCATTCCTCTGCGTTTTCAAATATATGTTAATGATGCCAGAGGCGGGGGAGGCGGAGGAGGCGGGCTTGGCGCACAATGATTTCCAGTTTTTCTCGCCGGCTTTTCTCTGTTTAGTTGGCCCAAACGTATTTCCTGTCTCTCCGCAGCCACGGCTTACCCAAACACCTCTTCAACTGTTTTTATTTTAACGATTTTTTCCCCATTTTTTTTCGTTACGGAGCTTCTGCAGCCTTTGTTTGGCAAATAAAAAACTGATTTGAATATGTGCAAACTAATGCCACCGTTGATGAGCTGGCGCTTTTTTTCGCTCGCTCGCTCTGCAAATTAAATTTCAATTTCCATTTTCAACGGAAGCGGTTTGAACAAGGTTTTCTTCGCTTCACCATTCTTTGGGTCTAATGTGATTTAGATAGCTTTTGGGGTTTTAATTGGCGAACATCATTACGTTGTTTCTTTGAAGGGGTTTCTTGGCATTGATTAGGGAGAATCCCTTGGGGGTTATTTTTTTTTTAGAGACTTATGACTGAATGACAGATTAAATATTGGATTGGAAAGATTTTCTCTTAGATTTTCTTCGATTTGATTTCCCACAATAATTAATCGATTGACTTGTCACAGTTCGTAGTAATACTGCCGGCAGGAAATGCGTGTTGCAGCTGGAAAAGAGAACATCTTGCAGAGCCAAGCGGGAATGGCTGGAAAATCAGTCACCTTCTATCATCCTCCAAGCACATGTCCATTTTTCAACCTCGGACAGGAAATGACAACGAGCTGACTGAGCAAACGAGAAATCAACGAGAAGCAACCTGAGATCTGAGACAAAAAAAGGAGCATAGCCGTCGAAGATTTCCCCGCATGGTCAGTGGCAATCAACGTTGCATGCCACATGCAATGGACTTCGAAAAATCGGCTAGCCAGGGTTTTCCGATCCGAAAACTCATTTAAAATAGGTACGCACCTAGCAGTTAGGGGATTTCAAAAGTACTTACATGCACACAGGGAAAAGTGGTATAAGTTTAATATAATATAATATAATCTAATCTGAAAGATACGATTTTTGCTAATAGATCGTACAGTTTATTTAATGTCTGTAAGGTTTGAAAATGTATTAATTCCTACGCTTTTTTAATATTTTGTGTACATATTGTTTGTCTAATGAATAATTAAAAGAAAACACCTTGAAAAGTTCGTTTTTGGTTAATTATCAAAAAATATTTGACCAAATTAATGATTAGAATCAGAGAAGACAGTTGATATTTTAAATATCTATAAACCAATTTTAAAAAAATATTATATATTCAACTTTAAGTTCTGAACAAGTTTCTAAAAGTCTCAAAAATAAGTATAATAGTATTTAAACAAAATATAAATCAATATTTATATGGAGTACTATATAATATTAAATGCAAGGCAACTTCACACTCTTAGCCCCTGTTTTCCTCTGTGTACACACGCACTTGGTTTTGTCTCCTCTCGTTGAAGCTCTAAACAACAAAATCCGTCACGAAAATTACATAATTACCTGCAATAAATTGTAATTACGGACTTTGTTGGTAACATTTTGCTTAGATAAACGCTTTTTCATGTCGCTGTCTGGGGGCTGCCCCGCCCCTCGCAGCACACACACACACACAATCCGCCCCCAGCCCCCAAACTGTTTGTTTTTGTTGTTTCGTCTGGGGTCTGGTAAACAGTTCGGGTTCCATTTTTGCCCAGCTCGACATTGACTTTGCCTCGTCCGCTGGCATAAATTAGACTAAGCAATTACACCGAACAGACTGAGTTGAGTCGAGGTGACAATGTCACTGGTTTGAGGGGACACGGAGGAGCAGGGGCGGCACGTTTTCGGTGCCACAAAGTAAGCGCTTCATGCTCTCCTAGCCTATCCCAACGCCCCCGGGGCTCCAGAAGCCATACCGATTTGCGGCTGGTCAGAAGTGAACTTCTGGGTGGCGAGGAGAATCGTCGCTGAGCCCCCGGAGGTATATCAACCGAATTTATCTGTCTAAATTTATAATTTAATTTCCACGGGAGTGTCCTCGAAGCGAGGGCCTCATTCGATCTAGAGCAAATTCAGATGAATTTCGATAGAATCACAGCATCAATGAATCATGAATTCGACCAAATACCCAGCTTCCCCCCCAGTGACCCAGTGGAAGAGGAAAATAGGTATATATATTTGACAAATTGAGCTGGAATCGATAAATAATAATTGAAGGCGAGAGAGAGAGTGTGCAGGGGCAGAGAATGATTGTAGATTGAAGAGATAGAGGCGGAGGTAGACACTCTGTCTCGGACGGGGTTGCCCATAAAAGCAATTTCAATAAATAAACAAATTGGGTCAATGCAACTGGCTGCCGCCCGGAGGAGCGGCGAAAGGCACACAAATCGAACGACACACAAATAACAACAGAAAAATGTCTGCAAAAAATGTGCATACTTCAGAGTTCAGAGTGACCAAATTCACCCATTTTCGGGGCTCATTAGGGCGGTATGACACCCACTTTTGCTCTCATTTATTATGAGCATATAATCGCAGCCGGGCGGAAAAAAAAGAGTCATTTGGTCAGCTATTTCGGGGGAATTATGCAGCCAAAAGAGCCAGCGAGTAAAAAAAAAAGGGGGAAAACTGCTGGGGAAGCGCAAACTAGTTTCTCTGGCTCTTTGGTAAGCTGCATATTAAAGTTGTTCAAACACCAGATTTGCATATTTAAACACACAAAACACACGCGGACGCGGACGCGAAAGCGTAGTGTAATCAACTCTGAACTATATAAATTCACGCTTACCATTTCCTACCTTCAAATCTGCTCACAAATAAAATCACGAACGTTCAAATTTAAAATGCAAAATCAATGGGAAATAAATGCGCATAACGTTTAGCGTAATTACTGATCGCCAGTCAATGCAAATCCTCCAAATGCATCTATATATATATAAAGCATATATAGAAGAGTGATTCCCTTGATAAGCCGGCAAAAGTGAATTTGAAAAGCATTTATTATTGTTAAGGTTAATTGGGTGCCGAGTGACCATAACGATGACATAATAAGCTGTATTTTTTATATATAATTTAATCTGTATTCCCGAGAAGTCATGCATATTCTTTAAAGTCTTAAGGTGTGCTTCTATTGACAGTGATTAATTTAGCAAATAACCAAACACTTTGCTAATTTTTCAGTCTTTCTGTTTAGGAATTCGCTGAAAGCAGCATTTGCATAAATTTCGGAATGCTAATATTTAAGACTTTCAGATGACCAATAATTATTTATTGGCTTATACAGTTGCTCTAGGCTCTCTTATATTAAAAAAATAAAATATATTATATAGAAGGTAGAACTTTGCTTGCCTTTCCTGCAAGTCACATGTGATTTGGGCTAATTATACCCCCGGCTATTGGCAAAGCTCAAAGTGAGTCGGGCTTATCGGAGGATTTCCATTTCCTCTATGGGTTTTTTCTTTCCTGTTCCTCTGATATAATCTTCCGCTTCGTTAATGTCCACCGTCCGCAGCCTGCCATGGCATAACTTTTATTTGCAGGCCATTAAACATTTAGGACCACGCCCCTTAATGTCACTAAAAGCGCTGTTGGGCCGGCGGAGGGAGCTTTGCATAAATCGATCTGAGGTCTGAGCCTGTCTCCGGCTATTTACTTATTTATCACAATGACCCAGCCCTATTCCCAGACCACACACAGCGTAATAGTTCCCCGGCCCATGGCTTGCTTTTTTGCACTCCTCGGGGCAGTCAGTCCTCCATTATGCCGCTGTTTGCCTTGATAATGTTTCCACGGGGGGGCAAGTCTAAGAGTCCTCCTCGAGTTGGTCAAGACATGGCTGCCTTTTTGTCATTTCAGTTGTGTTTACTAAGCGGAAACACGAAAAAATAAATATATATAAATATATATATGTATAGGGGGGAGCATTTATATATATTTGCACACCTCCCCCAATTGAGGCCTAGTTCTCTCTGAGGTTCTGGACTGACGGCTCCCGACTTTGCTCCTAAGCAAATAATTTATTTATGGGCTTGTTTACTTGTTCCGGCTCTGCGGATCTCTGGATCTCTGGCTCTGAGTCGACTCCCTTTGTCATGTTTGCCAAGGGCTTAGTAGGTGGCAGTTCTCGAATTCGCTTTATAAATAAGAAATCAATTGATTTTATTTACAACTCTTAAGGCGCTTAACAATTCGGGCTGTGCGGAAATTGAACCACTCTGTGAAGTGGATGCCACATAAATATTGTTTCTCCGAATGCGCAGAAACACAAGCTGCCTGCCAGAGAATGCCAGGCTTAATAATAATGTTTACTTTCAGTTTTGCTGCATTTGCAATAGCAGTTGCCATCGAGTAATCAAATGTTGGAGCTGGGAGCTCTAAGTGAAAATGTTTACGCCGAGAATTTCTGGGAATAATAACTGGCGGAAAGTGTTGCAAATTTATCTGCCGCTCCATGCGGATTCTCGGCTTCGTTTTTATTTTTGCCGTGCTGCTGCTGTGAGAGCTTTTTACCCACAAAAAAAAGGGGTTTGGGTGCGGGAAAAAGGCCAGGCAACGAGGAAAAAGCAGCAGAGTTTTCCATTAGCAAATGCAACCACAAAAGCCCGACTCCGGGTCTCTCTCGCTCTACTAATTCCGAACCAATAATTTGCACTTAATGCCAGAGTTCTGGCTCGTTCGGAGTTTTCAGTTTCCAGTTTCCAGTTCCCATTTACCAGTTTTCCTGCTTCCCCAACTCTGGCCGGGTTTCAGTTACTTTCATTGAAAATTCCCTTTCAGAAAACCATTTTTTCCCCTGCCTGTTCCGGTGACAAAACTCGGAAAGCCATTCGATAGATTCTCCTACCAAAAATCCCACTGATGAGTCCTTGTTAAAGTTTTCGGAGAGAGCCTTGCTTTGTATTTACATTTTCCTTGCTAGGATTTCCGTGGCCACAGTGCCCTGTGTTTTTTGGCCCTGACACCACACATAAGTTATTATTTACTCTGACAATAGTGGCGTGTCCAGGGGGACAGGATGTGTTTGTGGATGTGGTGCCCCTCCAGCTCCTCCAGTTTGCCACTCAATTGACGCTGGATACAGACCGCTGCCGCCTGTCTTACTCCTGCATTTCCCCGGGCTGTTGTCGGT
Organism: Drosophila bunnanda; assembly: GCA_035046265.1. Classification (NCBI taxonomy): domain Eukaryota; kingdom Metazoa; phylum Arthropoda; class Insecta; order Diptera; family Drosophilidae; genus Drosophila; species Drosophila bunnanda. The sequence goes on from JAWNOB010000075.1 coordinate 17,731,186, forward strand.
CTGCCAAGTGTTGTCGTGTTGACTTGGCTCCGACTCCACACAACTGACTCCATCCTCGACTCTGTCCCCCAGATTTCGCTCCTCTGGCAGCTGCTCCTTTTTCCATTGCAGTTTTCCACTTGATAGTTTTCCGTAACTCGTTTACTCTGTTACTTGACTGTTCCTATTTGTTTTCAGGCAGAACTTTAGTTCAGGATAAGGTAGCTTGTTCAGGAAGAACACTGGAACATCTCTGATATCGAGAGATCTATATACTCTGACCTTTTGACCATCTTAGTTAATGTATAAGGTACTTAATTCCTTAGTTCCTTAATTCCCTTCAACTATTTGCATAGATTTTTCCAAGAACTGCGCTTCATTTCCACAATTTCCTTTACTCTTGAAGGCACTCCCCCTTCTCGGGCTTTAAATAATGGTTACTTTTTGATTTCCAGCCATAATTCAGAGGAAAAACGGCACAGATCGAAGTTTGGGGTGGGCAATTGTATCTCTGGCTGCCAGAGGGAAGCTGTGTCTGCCAGAACTATCTGTATCTGTCGGATTCGTTCGCTCGCTGGCTGCCTCGTTCAAGTGGCGCTACGCTGACCATTTTTGGGTGGCCAAGACGAAGGAGAGCCTTGGCAGCACGCGTTGAGGCGGCTGCTGGCCATAAAAGGCCGTACCAGTTCCAGTTCCAGGGCGACGCGTTGCCATGTTGAAGCGCTCTTGGCTTTTTTTCCTGGGCTGCCAGTCTCTCGAACTTGTGCTTGTCAAGCGTGGCTGTTAGATACAATTACAGTTAGCTGCAGATACGCGAGCGGCGGCACTCGATTGAAGTCCGCCGTGGAGTGCCGCCAGGTATGTATCTCCATCTTCATCTCGGCATCTTCATCACAGTCATCGCAGTCATGTGCGGTCGCCAGCGTCGTCTCAGATTTTCATTGTTCCCCGAGCTGCTGCCCTGCTCTGTATCGGTGTATCTGTGCGATGTACGTATCTGCATCTGGGCAGGCGGCACTATATCCAGCAGATATAGTGCGGCTGCTATCCGAGTGCCTGGGAGGCGTGTGAATCATCCGATACGACCATCGGCTACAGTGGCCATTAAGTGCGACAAGTGTTCCGGGGCCAGTGGAAAATTGCATAATTGCCATGTTGGGGATAATTGCCGTCGATGAATCATCCCACGGATCGCTTTTGGCAGCCAAGAAACTGGTTGCGGATTAATGGCCTTCGATCGCTGGGGAGGTTCCAATATTTGGCATAATTATCGGCAACAACATGTGGAACGTTAGGGATTTCATTCTGGTTTCTCAGACTTGTTTTAATAGAAATGTATTCATTTAAAGCACAACTGAATCATCGCTTACAAAGATTAAATTCCATTTATTTTTCAAATTCTCTGTTGTTTCGTTTCATCTTAACCGAAGGTCACTTTCCTTTTAAGCCAAAATCGCTTCGGTAAACATAAACTAAACCAAAGCTCACATCTCAGGAAACGCACCCCAGAAAGGCAATTAAAGATTAAAGTCTAGCAGGAGGAGAAGGAAACCAGATCCGGTCACTGGGAATGGATGACCAACACGTGCTAAGCTTATTAGGAGCCCTGATTTCAGGGCGTAGCCTCCGCTCCGACCTTCTGTATCTCAACTCTTTGCAGCCAAAAACCAAGACATAAATCCGGGACACAACATTCGAGTAGAAATGGCAACAAACTAATAACCAATAAAAAGTCTTAAGCCATCTTAAGCTCATAAATGCTATTTTCAAATACAGCAAGTGGTCGGTTGGTGGGTTCTCGTTCCCGGGGCCATAAAGTAATCCAACTGTGTTACTTGTGTGTGCCCAGGCGAAGTGCAAGAAGTGGCCCTGCAAGGGAAACCGTTCGAGTTGAAAAGCCCTTTTAATAAGCATTTTGGCCAGACTCGAGTCGGGGAAATGAAAATAAAAATAAAAATAAAGAACTTGCGAGGGCAACAAGTGGCAACTGGAGAGCGGCGAGCGGCAAGCGGCGAGCGGTGGCAGTGATGGAGTGTTGCAGGGTTAAGGAGAAACCACTTCGGCTGATGTTTGAGTGAATGGAGTCGGCAGATGAGCAGCGGGCCAATGATTGGCAGCGTCGAGCGAGAGGGGAGAACGCCCCAGAACAGGCTGTAAAATAGAGCAACAGTTGCTGCCTCAGAGCTGCGGTCATGTTGCACGTTCAAGATGACAGCCAGCCTGGCTGGGCAGCGAGGGTTACCATTGGAGTTTGGAGTTAAGAAAGATTTCAGCAGCAAAGCTACAAAAATCTTAAAATGAATCAAATATTAAACCCATCGAAATACTCAGCTTTAGTGTTGACCCCTGATCTTCCAGGGGACACTCTCTTGGGGCATTCCCTTGTCTCAGAAGTTTTGAGTCAACCCATTTATCAATTTAACCCACGGCTGGCAGACAGGCAGTCAGTGCTGAGCCAGAGCCGGCTGGCAAAACGCTGCAATGCAGTTGAACTTTTAATTTGATGAATGATATACATTTGTCTCGAGTGCCAGGCTGCCCCCTTGCGGTGGACCCCTTTCCTTAACCCCGGCCTGCCACAGAGATTGCCGCAAGAGCCGGCCAGTAATTGTTGTGGCAGAGTCACAGAGGAGTCCGTGGAGCGATCGCCTGGAAATATTTGCTCAGACGAGCTGCGATACACACTACGTATGCGCTCGTCGGATCTCTCGACTCGACTTGGGCCATATAATTTTGCTTAGCTGCAATTATGAGATGTGCCGGGCTGATCTCCGCACACATGGGAGATGGGAGAAACCTGAACTTCACCGGAAGCCTCGGCTTTTGTGAATCAAAAGCAGAGCAGACCAGCAAAAAAGCATAACTCGTTCTTACGGTTTTCTGTTGGTTTTACAAGTGCCTCGAGTGCGGCGGGAGTCGCCCCTGCCCACTCCACATGCGTCTGGCAGATGCCAACGTCGAACTGGCAACATCCAACATCCAACATCCTTAATTATGACAATCATCTCAGCTTGATGTTCATTTCTTGGCTCGGTTTTGTTTCTTCCGCGGCGAGGGGGGAGATCTCCTCCGATCTGGATCGCTGGCATCCGCCAGTTGTGCGTCGGTATGGGGTCACTTCTCGATACCATCGACATGGCAGGGAGGGAGGATCGCACCGCAGATCGCAGTCAGAGATCTTTGGCACAGTTTTCGCAAAACACTTTGGAATGCTGGGGGTTGATTTAGTGCAGCGGCACTGGGAACCAAGTGGGGGAGATCTCCTTGCCCGAAATCAAATAAGGTATAGGGAGCGTGAGAGCTAACTCTTATGATCATTTCGGGGGATCTCTTTGGAAGGCATAATTATTGCCAAGGGATATCTTATTTATTGTTTAGTTTTCTGTTCTCCAGGATATGTAATTATGGGGCAAAACAAGGGAACTAAACTAAACTAAAGGGTTATAAGAATGCAAACTACATATTATGTTGGATCTAAGGTTTATTTGAAGCCTTCTGCTTGAACTTGTTGCTTGAGATTAAAGCTTTTGGCTTTCAAAGATTGCTGTTTGACCCCCGATCGTGGCGTGTGTAGAATTTTCCAACCAATCACTTTCGTTTTCCTTCAAACATAGCTCAATTACATTGCTGGCTGATTGATTATGCGGTCAGAGCAGCGACAGCTACGCAATTAAAAGCTCAGCTTTCACCCTCGGGCCCCTAATTACTTTCACTGGACCCAGGGCCAGAGTCACAGAGTCACTGCCGCAACCGTCATCAAATCCAACTTGCAAATAAGCCGAAGCCGGAGCCAGAGGCGCAGTTACAAGTCGAGCACGCAGCCGGACTTGGGTTAACATCATCGCCATCATCGCAGAGGGGGGCCAAAAGGTTAATATGGCAATTAGCCAACTTTAACCAGAAAAAAAACGAAAGAAAGAAAGCCAAGTCTCTGACAATTAACAGATAGCCCTGGATGGCAGCTTGTAGATACGATAACTTTCGAGCGCGATTAGGGTCGATGAGCTGCCAACTGGATCCGAATCGACAGGTTCTAACAAATGGTGGGCTCTCCAGCGAGCCCCAGAACGGCAACCACAAGACACCAGATACAAGATGCGAGATACAAGATACTTTTTTGAAAGTATCTGCTGCAGACGAATTTCAACAGGTTCACGCCTCTATCGAAATCTCAGACACACATTAAATGTAATTTTCGTTGGAAGAAAAACAAAAACAACCGAAGGAGGAACGGTGGGGGGAAAAGGAAAAGGCCGCCGCCAGATCCACTTGTAAGTGGTGTACATCAGAAATTTCCAACAGATTTTCAAGTGCCCCAAAAGGGGCATTGGTTTTGGCGTGATTACCGCAAGTAAACTATCTCTCGCAGCTGGATGTACGCTGCCGGTTTTTGTTTTCCTCTTTTTCTTTTTCCCTTACTGGTTGTTTCTTTTTTATGTTATACGTTTTTATGAAGATGAATTTCTTTTTTATGAGTGATTTAGACGTGTTTCTGCCTGCCGCTCTGTAACCCCCCGCTGCTTGGTAGCTCCAATTACCTCGCATCTCGGTTGATTGATTCCGCCGCTCGGCACAGCAGTTCAATCCCAGATTAGGCCCGGACAATACGTCATCATCTTCGGTTTACCTTCAATCAGATTCAATGGTCTGCGAGTCAATGGCAAATCCGTTCAACAGGTGGCACTGGGCCAGATCTCTTCCGAGCTTCGTACACCTGTTAAGGGCTTCTGCTAACACTAATGCCAGCATCGCATCTTTATCTGCGGCCCATCAGGCGGATCGCATTTGCGTACAATTCCCATCGAAGCGCGTCTCCGACTATATATACCGCAGAGAGATATCTATATATATATCATTTTCCCTATCGCCCAGTGACAATCTGGCGGGCATAAATCAGGCAGGGGCCACCGCATCTCGGCTTGGATCTCCGGTCTATAAATTCAAATTAGCTGGTTCAACTTTAGCCCCGGACTCGGGGCAGGTGATTTAGCACTTGGCATATGCCAAGAATCGGTTTGCAGGTGTTTCAATGCCAAAACGAGTTTACATTCAGCCACTTGACTTATTTGCCCGCTAATTTCTGGTTATTTATGCGAGCCAAGCCAAGTGGAGCTGTTGGTAAAAAGTCAAACAATAGATGCCTTTTGGGTGGGGCCTCAAGTTGGGTTTTGCGGATTTGTTTGTTTTTCCCCAAGCGCGCTTTTCGGGTGTCGTTTTTTTGGGTCCATTGTTTGCCTGACAACATGACAATTACACGTTAAGAATTCTCGAAAACAAATTGCGTTGTCAGCTCGGGCTGGAAGTAATCAGCATAGCAAATTATGGAATTATTTCCATCTGGAATCGAGTCGGACCGAAGGTCGCCGCCATAATTCATTTCACTTAGTCAAGTGCAGGTTTAATTTACAACTGAGGTGATCTCAGGCAAGGCAAATATTTTGGTAAAATGAATACGAAATAATTGTTTTGGCGGTGTCAAAATGTACACTTTTGTTTGGGTTTTATTGCGATGATCTCAGACAGTCATTTAGATGGGCTAAAAATAATATCTTTAGCTTCGAGACAAGTATTCTTAAAAGGTAGAATTATTTCACAACTTTTGGGGCAATCTGCATATAAATTAAGCTGTTAGACTTAAATAAAATATTTGCTGGCCTTTAAAGTTTGATCTTGTATCTCAAAATAAATATATATAAATATATTTAAACTTCAATATTGTTGCTTTGTCTGGCTGCAACTTATGAGATTCTTTTGGCATTGAGCTGCTTTTAACTTGAGCATTTTCTGGGAAAGGAATCCTCTCAGGATGCTCTGAAATTTTACAGAGGCCATTTCAGTCTTCTTTTATTTTGTTTGGGGCAAAAGGCTGAATGAGAGGAGAGGCCTGTTTGTTATTTATGGCCACATGTCGACAACAACCACGGCGAATTGTCATCATAAACAATGTAAAAAAACAAACAACAACAACAAAAAAGCAACAAATTTGTTGCTTACATTTTTCCCCCTTTATTTTTTTGTTGCTACTTTTGTTGACGCGCATGTGTGAAAAATAAGCAAGTTCCGAGCCGGGCGCCCAAGTAATGTGGGGGGTGTGGTCGTCAACTCCAGCGACATCCACGAAATTTTTCTGCCGATTTTTTCTTGCCTCCTTTTTTTTCCCCCATTTCGGGGCTTTTCTTGCTTGTTGTTTGTGTGCGGAAAAGCGCCGCCACGGCGTCTATTTAATGAAGTGCCCGGCCCCAGCGATTTTTCGGGGAGACACACACACGCTAGGCTCGACATTTTTTGTGTGTGCGGAATAGTGTGAATTTTCACATCAAGTTCGCTGCAGTTTTGGGCTAACACAAAGCGATTGCACCAAGTTGAGCCCGCCAGAGCCATGTTGTTGAGTTATCCCGCCAGCCGAAGGTGCGAACGGACAGAGTTGACAGGTGGGCGGAGGTTCGGTTGATTTAAGCGCCAATTGAATGGGGTTAGCAGCGGGCTTGTGGCCAAGTTAAGAGGTGCTTCAGAGACGGCTTTAGAGCACTTGAATACCAAGCAGATGGCACACTGACCACAAAAATTGAGGGTCTTAATTAGGGGGAAAAACAGTGAGTCACAGAAAGCTGACCAGAGTTAGGGAAATTAAAGAAGAATCTCTGTCAGCAAGTAAAAGTTTGCTTACACTATTAAGTCATTTTTTATAAAATATAAGTATGATTATTTAAAGCATTTTCTCATTAAAGTTCACTGATACAATTTATAACAATTATTTATGGTAATACGGAAACAAGCTATGCCGGAAATAAATCATAAGAAATATATTTCAGTCCAATCTGCATAAAATAATATTTATGGTGTTTATATAATAATAAACCATTATATTGATTCATAAATTTATACAAACTCAATAGGCAATCATTGTAATACTTTCAGTTTTAATTACTATGAAAGTTTTCATAACTATCAATGATTAATTAAACATTTCCCAACATGCTTTCTTTCTAGATTTGAAATGTTTCCTTTCTCTCAAAGTTTTGAAATCTCTCAAATAGATTTCTATCTAAAATAGATCACAATTTCCACCAACAGTCTTGACACATGGTCGAGATCATGCGGACTTAACCTAAGCTCCCAGTTTAAAGCCATTTAAGCCAACATATCGAGGGCCATTCGGCCATTCCGAGCACTTACCCGCGAACACATGTGTATCCAATCACTCGCTGGCCCGGCTCCTCTGGTATAATCTGTAATGAAGAGCAAACATATAAATTTAATAAGCTGTCACATAAATTTTCCACTCTCTCATGAGCACTTAAAGCTATACACTGGGCACTAGGCACACTATATAGGCACAGCCCCGAAATTCATTCAAGCCGAACACTAAATTAGAGAGAGAGTCAGCGGGAAAATGAGAACCTAAAAATAGGAATAGAGCTGGGAGGGAGGCGGAGGAAAAATCTGAAACAAATTAAATCCACTTAAAAAGCGTTGCCAATGGCAAAATGAAAATGTTTTGGCATCTGTTTCGATTTAAAGGATTGAGTGGAAATTGAATACTTTCCCAAGAACGCTGACGCTGACTAAGTGAAAATTAATAGTCGAGAAAAACCCACCGAAACAAAAAAAAAAAAACACACATGTGGGGAAAGGGGGGAGAACAGGGAAAACTTTCACTAGAATCCGTAACGAGAAACTTGAAATGACTTTTTGAACTGTGAACCGTGAACACGGAGTTATCGAGAGGGCGGCGCAGTGTGTGGAGCGTGTGTGTGGAGTGTGTGTCGCGCTAGACGCATCATAAATATTTGAAAAGTGTCTGTGTAACTGACACGATGATGGTTCCATCGAGGGGAACGTTCGACCCATATGCCACATGGCAGCTACAACATTTTGACACACTCAAGTGTGTGACAGCCCCCATCATCAGCGCCGATCCAAACCGATCCGATCCGATGCGATGCGATCCTCAGCTTGGTCCGGCGAAGATGTGCGACAATAAATTTGGAAATTATGAGCATAATTCTTCATTAACAGCGCCTCCGTGCTGCCATTGATAAATTGGAAAACCCGATAGAGCAGAGGCGTCTCCCAACGAAAGTGAAATGTGAACTTCCCACATTTGCTGCTTTCGTTTTACGAGTCGAGTTGGCGGTCTGCCTGCCTGGATTTTTGGGTTCCCGAGGAGAGAATCGCTCCAATGGCCAGTGATAAATTGGCGATATTACGGCAGCAGATTATTCAAATTTCAGCCGTGGGCGTTAACCCACAGAAAAGGCATTTGAAGAATGCCAAAACCGGGCCAGAGATAGTGCCCATGCACGGCCGATTGTTTGGCATTCAAATTGAAATAACGTGATTTTTGTGGTCCACTGGCCGAGGGGAGATTGCTCGCTTGACATAGATTTTCCCCCTCGCCGGCTATTGTTTTGCGGTTTTGCGCAGATTTCTGGGCTTGACTCAATCGATACGCACTTTTTTGTTTGATTTCTGTCTTTTTTTTCCACTATTTAGTGGGCGTGGGCGCGACTTTCTGACAGTTTAGCGTTTGTGCGGCTATATTCCCATAGGGAATTGAATGGCTCTGACCATTCAGTATTTCAGCATTTGTTAATAGACCATATGTATGTGAAATAATAAATTTTAAACAGAGAAATATTTACTTGGGCATACATCTATTAAAAAAAAAGATTTAAAGTAAAAGTGTGTAGTAGAATATTTAAAAAAAATATTTAAAAAAATGTTTTGATATCTCTCCCCGACGGGGAATTGAACCCCGGTCTCCCGCGTGACAGGCGGGGATACTAACCACTATACTATCGAGGATGTTGAATCGAGCTCATCCAAATGCGTTCTTAGCTGCGGACACTGTTCTCAGGTGCTTTGATCGAGAGGTGAGAATAGTGAAAACATTGAGAACAGATAGTATAAAGTTCTAATATGACAACTTTTTGATATATAAATATATATCTGTACTAAACGAAGTAAGTTTATAAGTATTTTCCTTCTCCTTTGATCCATATGTAAGAACACTTCAATTTAAGCTTTAATTGTGACAATTTATCACCATTTAACCCACATATTGTTTTATTTTCCACTGATTAATGATTACTGATCTGGATTTTTCGCATATTTGATGTATTTTCCACCGCAATCAATTGATTTTAATGCGTTTCCAGCATAGCAATCAGCATGCTTGCTCCACTTAAACCACCAACCACCGCATACCAGAGTCAGTCCTCGGTTGGAGCGGTTCGTTCTCCATGGACTTTGTTTTTTTTTTTTTCTCTTTTCTGAGAGCCCCTGAGACCAGACCCGGACCAGACCAGACGTGAAGTGCAGCCGGCAGCGATTTTGAAATCATTCCCACCTCATAACGCCGCCGCCCGTTCACTCCAATTCACTGCAATCCGCGCGTTCGGCTTTCACAGCCCAATTCACTTGCCGCAAAAACCGCAAGGTGCGTTGTTATGCTCGCAACACACAAAGTTGCTCAAAAGCGCATTCAAAGCGAACGAAAAATGTCAGTATAGGAAAATGTATACCCAAAAGAAAAGCCATTACACAAGCCACATTGATTGCAGCACGATCCATTTCCACCAAAAGCCGAAAAGAATTATAGCTTGAAACATAAGATAATGATACGAAATAGTAATACACTTGCTTCAGCCATCATTAATATAAAATTAAGGAAAAAAAAAACACTCGAAACATTGCAAACACTTTCAAAATTCATCCTAGTTGTAACAAACTCCGTAGACCACTTCACAAAAAAAGTTAAGATACTCCCATAACCATGACAAAGAGACGCTGTGTGATCTGCGGCGAGAGGCCGCCCTTGAAGGACGCCCACGGCAACGTTGCGTGTGCGTATCCCAAGAACGAGGAGGAGGCCCGCATCTGGCAGGCTAGCATGGCGGCCAAGGACTGCTGCCTGCGAAGGATACGCAAGGAGTGCTGCGTCTGTGTGGAGCACATACCGGAGTTCGTGACCCGGGCCAAGGCCATTGGCAAGGAGCAGAGCGCCAAGGAGGAGAAGCGAAAGAAAGCGACGGCCGAGGAGGAAGTCAAGGAAACGGCGACGGATGAATGCATCCAGTGTCCGGACTGCGGGGAGCCGGCTGAGGACCGGGAGAAGCCCTCGGTTAGTGTCCTGCTCCTGAACGGGTCCTCGCTGCCCACCTACTGCGCCGAGCGCAAGGCCTCTTGCATCGTGGACTCGCGCCCGGCTGAGAAGGGCGACTCCAATGGTAAGCCAACCAAAAGGATCAAATCCGAAGGCTCGGACACGGAGATCTTTGTGTTGGAGTCCGGCTTCCAGGACACTGGTGGCAAGTTTCCGGACATAGACGGCACAGAGGTGACCCACTTGCGAGCGCCCACGCAGGAGGAGGACGAGTTGACGCAACTGCGAGGCGAGCTGATGACGGAGCCGGAAGAGGATGGAGATTCCTCTGTCAGGTGTGGCCCTTATGGCTTATTTTAGCCACGTTATGGTATAAATAGCTGAATGACACTATGAATTCAGTTTACTTATTTATGTTAATTCAAAACTGGCCTTAAGATTGGCTATAATTGTTTTGTAACACATTTTTGAGTGCCTTTTGTCCGAGATTACGTATTCCGTGTCCGAGAAGTTCTGAAAACTTGTTTTACTTTGCCAATAACCGATCAAACTAGTTTTCCGCGTGCTATATTTATATAAATGCGTAACTGAATTTCCATAAAAGCCTTCTCAGACTGCTTTAGATGCAGAAACTGGAATTTTCGGCCGCATTTTAAATAATTTTTTAACTAAGATTATTACTTTTGTAAATTTCAAACGAATTTAAACTTCAAACTTTACTCAGGAGGCGTCGCGGCTGCTGCCAGCCCGGCTGCACGGATGTCCTGCTCCTGGGCCGCGGCCAGCACGAGACGGATGTGTGTCCTTGCAAGTGCGATCTGTGCAAAAAGACCTCTGGCCTGTCGGATCCGGACCCTTGTCGCCAGCCAGAGTGCTGTCCAAAGAGCGAGCCGGACTACTTCACCCAGCCGCCCTGCGGCTGCGAGTGCGAACAGCAGGCGCGCCGGGAGCTGGGCGAGGTGATCAAGACCCAGGCGTTGCGCATCTTAGAGCTGGAGGAGCTGCTCTGCCGGCAGAACAACATGCGCAACTGTCTGCAGCAGAAGCTGGACGAGTTGTACTGTGAGTTTGGCCGCCTGGACGACGCGGAGAAGGAGGCGTACCGATCGGGGATCTCCTGCCCGGGAAGCAAACGTGGCGGCCCCGACTGCGCCTCCGTGCTCAGTGGCCGTCCCTCAGAGCCGCCTGAACCCACGCTAGCCGAGCCCAGTCGCTCTATGTTTAGCAAGTTGTCGTCGAAGAAATCGAGCATCAGCAATGCCCCATCCAGGCACTCGGAGGAGCTTCCCCAACCGAGGATACGGGTGCATGGGTTTGCCGAACAGAGGCCCGAACAGCCAAGGCGCACCCGGCGACCCAAGTGGGTCAACAAAGCGGATTCGGAAGAGCAGTTGGCCAATCCCTTGGTTGGTCCAATGCCCCCAATCAAGGTTAACGAAACTCCCATCACTTCGGAACTTGTCAACCATTTCGTTCCCACCTTGGCGCTTGGCATGACCCAAGCCAGCTTGGCCAACTCCAATGGCAACTTCTCCAGATCCAACTTCTCAGATGTGACCATATCCAACTCCACGCCCAACTACTCCATATCCAACCAGTCTATACCCAACAGATACCGAGCTTGATGTGGCGTCTGTCTGCTGTCCATCATCCACTTCCACCTCCACTTCAACTTCCACTAGTGCTCCATCCACATCCCCATCCAGAACCACCTGCCCACCGCCGTCTACCTTGTCTACTGTGCAATCATGCAAATAAAAATATATTCTTTTTTCCGGCTCTGTGCAAATGTTTTTAACCCAAATATTTTGTAGACATGCAACATTTATGTAGACAGGCTGCAAACAATTTGCAGTAGAGCAAGCGACAAAGCACTGAAAGAAACCAGTGAGTGGTATGGAAGAATGCTTATTTACATCTCAAAATTTTAAGTTTGGGATAATTTATTATGCCCGAAAGAAGCTCAGTGTTTTATTTCTCTCTTCAACCATCAGCTGTGCTCTATTTATATTATTTTGTATTAATATTGCAAACTGAGCACTAGAAATTCCCAAGTCTGAATTCTGGAACATGTTTTTGTGAGAAAATAAACAAAGACTGAGCAAACCACCTGCTGCAATTGCCTTTCTCCTGTCTGTATTTAATAAGATTCTAATTTGGCCTTAAACTTTCTCATTTCGTTTTGGTATATATTCTAATTTATACATTTTTTTTTGTAACTAAGAATGTTGAAAATACCTGGAACTTTCTTTCAGTGAAGCCGGGAGTCAGGGCGAGACGAGCTAAAACCCAGTCTCGGACTCGATTCGAACCACTCGAACGCCCCTCGTCGGCGACAGCTGCGTGCAAATTGTTGCCATTTTATGGCATTTCAGTGCAAACGAATGCAGCTGTCCCTCCCCCTCCCCTGACACCCCCTCGACACACCCCCCTCCCCACCTGGGAATGCAACCCCCCCTCGCTGGTGCAGGCAACGCCCGGCAATTTAGGGAGCAATTTTCGCTTACTATTCTAAATGTTCATAAACACATTAAAATGATAATTAAAAGAAAATTTCGCCCTCTTTCGCACATCAGCGGCAAAGTTAATGCCGCAATGTTGCATCTGCATTATTTATTTATTATGTATGCAAATGCATTTAATTGCAACGCAGAGGGAGCAGAGCAGGGGAGCGGTGAGCGGGGAGGAGATGCTGGCTGCAGGCGAGGCAACGTCAAACAATTTGCATATTTTAGCATGTAATGAAATTTGTAATAATTCTGCAATTAATTGCGTACGTGTCCTTGTTTATAGCCCACGTAGCGGGAGCAGGAACAGGAGCATGGGCAGGAGCAGGAGCTGAAGCCAGAGTCCGGTTTCGTTTTCAGTCTGCTGTGTGGGTTTTTGGCTTTTTCGCCCCCAAGGGCATGGCTGGCCATGGGAGCGCGGATGCGGACATTAATGTTTACGTTTTGCCTGTGTATAAATAAAGCAGAACCTATATATAGCCCCATGTGCATACAGTCAGATATGGCCATATATATACACATAAATGTTGCCTTTATTTAAGCCAGAGGGCGAACTTTATACGAACCGGACTTTAATGGTTTCCTTTAATGTTGCAGAGCTGGCAAATATTTGGAAAATCGATTGCAGTGAAAACTTTACTCAACTATAATTTGTGCAATTTGTTGTATAGGAAACAAGCATTTAGGAATATAAAATTGCTAATTGGTTGTGCCATTTAATAATCAAAGCTAATTGTAATTAAATTTTACAAATTGTACAATTAATTTTTATTAACTTTGTTAAGAGTTGTAGATATTCAGATCGCTTTAAAGGTTTATTTAAGCATTTATTTAAGACTCAAATAACAATATTAATTGTAATACAATTTGTTTCTCTAATTTCGCCATAAAAACCCCCCATTAAACCCCATTTTTGTGATTGTGTATTTCCAACATTTCAATTGAACTCCCGCCCGCTTTGTTGCTTTCAAGGATTCACTCGAAATTTGCCACATTTTAGGAGCCCGACTTTGACCTGCACTTGAAACTGCCGAAACGAAACAGAACAATCAACTTTTCCACCCCGTGCCATGCCATGCCGTGCCATTGCTTTGGTCCTTTGGCCTGGGTCCTGCACGGGGATATCCTTCATTGGCGGCTGCTTTACAATTTGCATGTTTACAAGTAAATTTCCAACATGAATATTTATTTATTTTACCATTGCAGTGCGGCAAATGGAGTTGTTGCCCTGCATTGTTGTAGCTGCTGTTGATGTTGATGGGTTGTGTATACCTTTGGCTAGGTGTTCGACATGCTCTTGTTGTTTTAATCCGGGCCACCCTCGCTGCAGGTCCACCCAAAGGTGGGTGGATTTTCAATAACAAGCTGCTACAGCTACTGCTGGCTGTGTGTTGCCTTGCTGTTGTTGTTATTGGTCATTTTGTTGTTTGTTTTTAATTGTTTTGCATGTTTTCATTTCATTTGCAGTCGCCGGGGGGAGGGTAGGGTAGGGGTAGGGTAGGGGGCAAATCGACACCATCATTATGGCGAGAAGAACAACAAATATTTATGCTGATTTTTATGCTCTGCCCGGGCTTATAAAATAAAAGGTATTTAAATTTGAAGATGTCAGCGGCAGAATTGCATTTCGAATCCGGCAGATACACAGATACTCTCTCAGTTACTTTGATTTTCATTTCATTTTGATGTTTTTCAATTATGTTAAGGGTCGTGTGCCCGGCTCGATATTGTTTTCCTTTTTATTTAACCATTTTTATTTTTTTCGGCTGTTTTCCCGGTCCTGCTGTTTGTTTTCGTCCTGCAATTGTCTGGACCGGCAGACAGACAATAGATTTCAAGGATGGTTTCATTTCAGCTGCGTCCATTTGTGTTTCATTTTCATTTTCCTTTTATGGCTTGCAATAATCATTTGGCGTTAGAAGGGAAGCGGAAGTACAGAAGCGAGCCCCGGTTGGAGTAAAAAGGAAAAGTGCCAAAAGGAAAGTCTCATAAAATTAGTAGCAATGACTTTAAAATGCCATGTTTTGCCGAACTCACTGCCATTCATTTTATCCAGTTTTCCAGTATTCCTGTTTTCTATTTTCTTTTGTTTTTTATTTTTCTGTTCTTTGATGATGAGTTTTTCATTAGTTTCGCGCCGTTTGAGACAGCCAATTAAAATAGAAAGAGACAGAGGGCAGCCAGTATTGGAAAAATATCTCGACATTTCCATGAACATTTATATACAAATTTATATATCAATGGCGCACTGACAGAAATATTTATTAATTGAAAATATAGCCAATGAAGCTTAAAGTTACTTGTGAATTAGAGTACAATTGCGAGCACAATTCTAAACTGGAATCTCATTAAAGCCTCTTTTAAAGAGTTATGTTCTAGCTAAAAGTACTGTTTGGTATTCTAATTTATTTTATATATTATTATATATAAAATATATTATTTTATATATTTCCTTATTGAACCTAGTTTTTTATTAAATTTCTCTCACTGCATAGATAGACATGCCGTCATGATGATAAATGAGCTGTGTGTTAGCTGAACAGAAATGCGTGCTAAATGTTATAATTGCCGCCATTCATTCAAGTTTACGGATCGAAGAGAAGGGGAATGGTCCGAAACACGATATTTATTTCGCAAATGTTATAAAACTTAAGCTAAAGACTTGCACATTGAATCATTTAAGCTGCCAAGGGGAAAAAAACATCATAGTTATGCAACCAATGCCAAGTTTTGTTAAATTATTTCAAGTACTTTGTGTAAATTCTTGGATTTACATTATATAATGACTCCCACATTTTTCTACTTCACAAAACTTGTTTCCTTTACTTTCGATTAGTTTTGCATTTTCTTCTTTATGAATTCGAGGAAATTCAGGGGCTCAGTTAATTTTGCTTTTCTTTGATTAAGCAAAAAAGCAGCGCACACATGGATTTCAATTGAAAACCCAACTCTTGCTTAGTTAGACAATTATTTATAATATTATATTAAATATTTAAATACATCCAAGGTCAGCAAAAAGTTGAAATCATCAAAAAAATCTCTTTAACTTTTATATCTAAAGTATTATTTAAATTCTGTCATAAATTTCCTCATAATTTGGCAATTTCCCGTCCCCGTCCTATTGAGTTTCCTGCTCCATTTGCACAAGCAAACTGCTCTAAGAAAATAAATTCAGTTTTGTGTTTTTCCTACGCTTTTCTCTCACATTTATCTGGCAAAATGCGAAATTGCGCAACAAAAATATGTATGTGTGTCGAAAAAAAAGAAAAGGAACACCGTAGAGCCAAAATAAACCCTTGAGAGGAAAATAGCCGGAGACCCTGAAGGACTCACAGACACACACACACACACACAGGACAATAAGGACAAGGACGGCCGAACGGAACTGAAGAGCAGGCAGAATAATAGTCAATAAAATATTTGCACGAACCAAAAATCATTGAAGCGCATCTCGGGACTTTTATTTCAATACAATCCCCCAGATATAGATACGGTGTAGGGGTGCAAAAAAGTGGCCCAGGCATTGAAATAACATTTGGCGAGCACAAAAAGTCCTTCAAGTGCAACAGCAGCAGCCAGGAGAAAGATGACAGGCGAGCTGAATTTAACAAAAATAAGGAAGGGTGCCACAGGTTCTGCCTTCGCAGAAGTGGCAACCAAAAGGAGAGGGAGGGTGTGGTGGAAAACCCCAGAAAGGGAAAACAATTTTCAATGTTTTTGCTTCTAGTCGACGGCGCTTTATTCAATGCCAGGACGATGGCAGGGAAAAAACTCTTTGGGCCAACTTGCTCGAGACTTTCAGTCACAAAAATTTTTACCCATGACTGGACAACAGTGGCGGCAAAAAGTGTTCGACCTTAGCGGCAAAACAAAGCAGGAAATGGCTGCCAGGATATTGACAATGGCGAGGGCGGTGGCTGGTGGCCAGTGGGCGTGGCCATGGCCCCTGAGCGGCGAGCGTGAAGACGGCGACACGGAACCGGCCGAGATAAAGGGAGCTAAAGCGCATCTTGGAGAGCCAGGGAAAAGTTGCAAATTTACTTCCTCCACTTGTGGATCCTTTACTTACTAAAACCCCAAGAATTTCACCCTCTCCAAGGAACAAAAACATTATTCGCCCCACCCTTTAAACACTTGAGCTACTTATGGACATTTTAGTTAAATTTTATGGCGATTTCCGCTGGCCTCAGATTTCAGTTTGCCAGCCAATCTATTGAAATTGCGGTCGAGCACCGAGGGAAAAAGGGTCAAACACATTAAATTTATAATGCGATTGAGAGAAGGAAAAATAAAAAATAAAAAAAAAGGAAAGTCAGCAGCAAGGACCAAAGTGGGCGTGGCCTGTGACTCTGCGTGGGAGAGAGCCTTAAGTAGGTCAGTTTTGTCTGTCATAAAATGCAATTGGAGCGCATTAAAGTGCCCTGCGACTCGCAAGTGAAATGTCAAGTTGTAAATAAGCAGGGCGGGCAGGGCGGTCAGGGGGGTCAGGGGGGTGGGCGGCAAAGGATCTGCGATGTCCTGCGATGGGCGCTGGCATCAAGTGTCGAAATGACCCAAAAGGCTTGACGTTTGATGGCTGATGGCGCTGATGTCACTTAAGCCTTGAGATGTTCAAGGAGATGGTGGCCAAGGCACCATAAAACTATCCCTCTTTGAACCTTTATTTTAATGTTATTTTTTGTAGTATAAAATACAGATAACACTAAAGAATTAATAGGGTTTAAGGCAAAAATTCTTAAGAAAATTTGTTAAAAAAATATTAAACTTATAGCAACTTCCTGCAAAGCTATTTGAAATATGCAAGTTATTAATTAACTTTTTAAATCACATATATTTGCATATATTTTAAACTATAAACTTTAAATTTACAAACATTTTGTAATATTTCCCCCTGAAAGTCATTGGAATCAGTTATCTGCTGGCTGTCTGCACTATTGCCGCACTTGTGTACACTTTCCGCCACTTTTGGGCCTTTGTTACTATGCAAATGGCCAAACATTTTGGCTTAAAAGCTTTGTTACGACCACCGCCGAACCAAAGCGCGCTTAGCGTCTAGACGTCTGTTTAGCCACTTCAATTTTCGTCCCGGAAAATGGGGGAAATGGGCATCCATTCCAAGCCCCTTCGCTGCTGAGTTACGATTACGGCCACAATGATGTTGATCCGGCCGGAAGGGGCCGCCCCGTAATTGATATTCATATGCAGCGCGATGCCGTTTGCTTGCATCTCATTAGCGACAGTCGCCGAATCCCGCATTTATCCCTATATGTACCTGGCTCTTATAAATAAGCACATAATCAGGCGACAAACGTGGCTCTGGCTGTGGCCCTGCCACGTGCATAAATAAATAAATAAATAATCTGCCGCAATTACCATAACTTGGGCTGACATCTCCACTAGGCAGGGTGACTAGGAGACCTTCGCCTCCTCACCGCTGTGACTAACTTGGCTCGCTCCTCCGCGGATGCTGATGATGATGTCAGCCGCTGGCAGAAGCAGCAGCAGCAGCAGCAGCAGCAGCAGTCAATAAACATAAATATCGGGCTGAAGAGGCGACTCGCAGAGCGACCCTCGCCTCATCGTTAAGTGTTCGGCTTTATGGCCCAAACGGGGCGAGAGAATTGGCGGCCGGGCTCGGACTTTAATTAGCGCCTGGCCTGACAATTAAATAATATTTTCGCCAACTCACAGCCGGCTCATCCCCACGCTCCCCGGCACCGCGGCTCATCGCTGCCCCGCCTGTGAAGCCGCCGACTTGTTAACTCGCTGCCTGACAGTCTGCCAACAAGTTTTAATTACAAGCCAAACGACGGAGCGAAAAATACGAAAAAAGCAAGAAAAACACTGCAAAAAAGACTAGTAGGAAAATTCATTTGCACAGACTGGTAGATACCTCGTGAAAGAGACAAATTTAAGAAGTTTAAAGATCAATTCAAAGGTATTAAAATCATTATTGAAATGTAGATTTAATTTACTATTAATTTAGGAGTAACTTCTTCAATAATAAAATTTTAACTTTCCTAGTTGAAATCAATCAATTTTGTTCCTAAAATGTAGGTTTATTAAATAAGGGAATCCCTTATAATAAAATACTATTCTTTAACACAAATAAAGTTCAGTTTTTCCATCAACTTCCATGGTACATTGTTGGCTTCATTGATTTTAATGACACATCGTTAAAGTTAATGGAAAACACCTTATTCATGTTTTAATACAAAAAAAAATGTATTTTATTTATTACATTGACCTAGTTTAATTTCCCTAAAAACAACAATGTTTGTACATGAAAACTGAACAATTCGGACCATAATCATGCCTAGAGCTACCCATTTGTTTATGTGGCTTTCGGAGGACAAAAAGTGTCTCCCGGCCAGTTAGTTTCTGATAGTTGTTGACTTGTTTTAATGACTCCTCCTGGCCGGCAGCAGCAGCAGCATCGCAACTTCTTTTTTACGACTGTATGCAAATATTTTTTCAACACATTTTATGGCTACGTGATTGTTATCCGACTCTCGGTTGGTAGTCAGTCGGTTTTACAAAGCTTTTGTTCGACTTTTATGTGTTCTCTAGGAACGAATGCCCTTTTCTCCGAGTGTGTGTGGCAGTCCATCTCCACGGCTGATGACATATTTTTGATTTGTTGCTAATTTGAATTTGAAAATGAATCGAACGCCAAACGGCAGCCCTTTTATTTAACTATTTGTTATTTATTTATACCGCCAACAGAAGAATTTATGACAGTTCGGACTGGTTTCGCTTTGATTTTTATTCTCGATTCCCCCGGGTGTTGATTGGCCGCCTGACATATTGACTTGCATTTTGTCAATGGCGATTTGGCTCGTTTGATTCGAGTTTGATGAAGGTCGTTTCTATTAGCGCCCATAAAATGACGGAAATTCGGATCACATTCGACCTTCCCTCCCCCCATAACAGATATTCTATGTCTGAGAAATGGAAATATTTCGGTGTGACTACGAAGGGTAGGGTTTTGCGTAATGAAAAGATTCAAATTAAATGGAAATTGTGTAACAAACTGGAGTTAAAAGAATGGGTAAAAGTGTGGGGAAAAATGCGTGTTTTGTGTTCAATTTAATTTCTATTTTTTTGGCATTTTAATTTAGACTGTTTGATTAATTAAATGGGAATTATGTAGCTTGTTGTTCTACATTTGCACAATGAATAATAAATTTAGCAATTTATTTCGTTGCGATTTAACTGAATTATCTAACATATTGTATGCTTTTTCGATCTTTAAATATTTGTTACAATATTACTGGTAATATGGGGGTTAATTCCACCCTTAAGTAGCGACCTCATTTTGGCCCCCTCGCAATTATTCCAACCACCTTTTGGAGTGGCCTTGCCAATTAGCCGACCGAAAACCTGAACCCCAATTCGAAGTTTGCTTTATCGAGTGTATCTGGAGTGGAAAAGAGCTCAAACACTTGGTGCAATTTAAGCAAATATATGCAGACACCGGCTCAGAAAAGGCGCACCACTCGCCGCTGCCGCTGCCGCTGCCGCATTGATGTGGCAGGGATACAGATACAGATACATGGATACAGATACTTTATGCCGTACGTGCCAAACAAAACCCCCCAGCCACTGACCCATCCAGTTATTGAAATGCAAAAGCCAAAAGGAAAATTGCAGTAGCCAAGACCATTTTCCACGACACGCAGCCAGGGCGGGCCGTTGGGCGGGGCCAGTGGGCTGCGATGGGAAAATCGTATGCAGCATGCAGCATGCAGCAGGCAGCAGGCAGACAGGAACATGGCTGAGACCCATGTGTGTCTGCCTGACTCGGGAGACCCGCGATCGCCATAGGATTGGGATTCGCAGTCGGTTTCGGGACTGGACGTGGTCCAGGACTGCATTTCTAATGTGCATTCGTTGTCCGCCGTCAATCCATTAAAAATCGTTGCAGCGACAACAACAAATGTGGCACGTACGCTGCCCCGCTTGGACTTCTTGCCGCTTCTCAGCAGATAACATTTGTATTTAAAAGACACTTTACGGATTGCCGGCGAACCGGTCTCCTCCATGTGCAGCCATTTGTAGTTTATCGGAGGCGAATCTTGAAGTACCGCCCGGTACAGGCCGCATGTCAAAATGTCAATTTTTCGTTTCGGTTTCTTTTTTTTTTTGGTTTTTTTTTTGCCCCGGACTGTGTGGCACGTCCTCGGCCTGTGGCATGCAAAGTTGCCACATGTTGCGTAAACTAGTTTCGTGAGTCGTGAGATATATCACCTGAGCCCGAGTCTAACTGCACTTGCAGAATTTGTATATTGTGTGCAGCGATCCGAGGCACTCGGACGGCTGTCATGTTGCCACAGTAAGTATTTGGCTATGATATGTGGCCGGGAATACGAGTATTCTGGCTCAATCCCCAGGAAAAGGTGTCAAGCAACTGTTTTCGTATAGCTAAAATGCCACAAATTTTGGCAGAGAATTGAGTTTCTTTGATAAACTTACCCTTATTTATGGAACAGGTTTGTGGTATCTGCAAGAAATAAATGGGAAAATCAGTAACTAACTTTGATAGATATAGTATAAACTAAGAGGTTCTTTTAAAAATGATTTCTTAACATAAAAAGCCTTGACTTTCCCTAATTTTTAACATCTAATAAAGAAAGAAAACCTCAAATAAACTAAGAAAAAGTTAGAAATTTCGCTCAAACGCTCAATTATTGTTAAAATCCATCTTTCTGGGAATCCCACCCACCTGGAATCACTCTGCACGCCATGTCAATCCGTTGAAGACTTCGTTGATTACCCTTGGAGAGCACAAGGCAAAAATAAAGTTTATTACCAAATGTGCCGTGCGCCGTTTGCCGTTCGCCGTTTGCCGTTTGAGAATTTCTGGCAGTTTTAGGCCATTAATGCAAAGTTTACTTCCTCTTCGTTTCTTTTGCGGGCATAATTAAGCGCACTTTTAAATATTTTAACCTATGCTGTGTGTGCTTTGGAATCGTAAAAATAACTGGAGTACCGCCGGGCCCATAAAAGCAACGACTTTGGACCACCCAAGACGGGCCTGGGAAACTCTTGCGATATGCGTGTGCCAAAAATAAAGAATGAAGAAAAGTCTTGGGAGGAAAGTGGGAGGAAAAAGGTCAACAATTTTATAGCCATTTGCCGCTTAGGTTTCTAGGTGTTAAATAATAAATACGCCCAGGAATCGCTCCTCCTCTCCCAGTCGATAAAATCGGGCCAAGAATTGCGTGTGCGCTGACTTATCGTGCTCACAGTTCGCTTGGTTTTCCACCATGATGACATTTTAATAGCTTAGCCCAAAATCCTCAAGGAAGGCAAAAAAAACGAAAAAAGAAAAGCAATTCGAATATTTTCCGTCCTTTTACGAGCAGTCATAAAACATTGAAACAATGACGAAAGCCAACACTTTTCCTGTTTTTCCTCATGTGAGCTTGTTCTTGCCCCGGCGGAACCATAAACAAATTTTCCATTAATTGCTTCATTTTCCTAGTCCTTACAGCAGAGTTCAGCTTTAAAGATTCCCTGCAAAAGGCAATTAAAGGCCAAGCGACAAGAAAAACCTTTTTTTTTCTGCAGACTTTTACTAATTTAATTAGTTCAGGTTTTTTGGGGGCATGAGAGAGTCGGCCAGGCTGTAAGCCATTTAGGCCCTGTCTGGGCTCCTTTGGTTAGTTAGACGCGACAAATGAAATCAGACTTGAAGCGAGACAATGTTTAATAATGCCACACGCATACCCACACACCATTCTGGCACAACAAACGGCACGAAAGGTGTGCGAAATGTGTGTGAATGAGCTCACAAAATATTTAATGAAACAAAACATACATTTTGGGGACAATAAATACGGGTTTATTATACTTGGTTGAAGAGCAAAAGGCTTTATGAGCTTCTTTTTATAATATAGGTTAATTTAGCACAACTTTGTGAGGAGATTAAATGCATTAAATCGTTTAACTAATTTTTTATATAAAATTAAATTAATATAAAAAGAAAACTGAATAGTTTTGTTACATCTTTATATATAAAGATCTCTCAAAAACTTTTCCTTTAATGTTCAATTAGAAATTGTGAATTTATGTATTTAGTATCTTATAAAAGGCTTCACAAACTTATTAAATATTCTGAATTTACTGAATATTTTTAGTTACATGAATTTAGTTATTATATTTATTAAAGTTATTGTCAAAAATATAAACAAAACCCTGTATAATTTTGCTAGATTTAGCTTATGTCGCACACCTTCACCCCAATGGCCTCTATGAGGAAGTGACAGAAGTTTTTTTGTTTTGTTTTTTCCCCCATAAATGTCATTGACTCACACACGTCACATAGAGGGAGAAGGAAGAGCGGCGGAACTGAGACAGAAACATAAAATTTGCGGCAATTTCTAGGGCGTCGTCATCGCCGCTGTCGTCTCGTCGCGTTCTGTAGGTGACTTTGGCTGTGCGGCATATGTATAAATAAATATTATATTACCCTCGGCGAGGAGGAAACCTTAGACCCGCCGCACATCGCCTGCGTGTGTGTGTGTGTCTCCCTCCCCGGCTTTTGTTTGCCTGCTGAAGTTGTTAATTAAATATTTACTCTGCTTATTTGCAAAATGAATAACTTTAGCATTTTATTTCACATGGCGCAGTCTATGTACATGGGCGTCCCTCACTCCTTCTAACTTCCAGGCATTTTCCCTGTCCCTAAACTGGCCCACACTGCCATCTCTTAGCACATTCACGCTTGACTTTGGAGACACTTTAAGTTTGCCATTGGCTTCGGCTTTAATTGAGGAAATTAGCTTAAACCTGGGAATTACTTTACCATCATGCCAAAGATAGTTTGCATTCAGAAACTGACTTATAAGACAAGAATTAAAGGAAATAATTAATCTTTAAATTAAGGAGAAACCTAAAAGCCTAGGAAAACATTCTTTAAATCAAATAAATTATATTCAGTAGGAAGCCATACATAATTGTGTTCTTTTACTACTCGTAAATCCTTTAAATATATGTTAAATCTTGCAAAAAATATTTATTAATTATACTAGAATATTCCCCAATTATTTCTTCTGTCTGCTTGAAAATAATGCCCCAAGTCTGACTATAGTTAGTCACCAAAGATTACATCATTCGGATTCTCTCACAAAAGCAACAAAGTTAAAGTCGCATTTGCATTCAACTTTCCGTTTTGTTTTTCTCACACATTAATATTTATTTATTTATTTATTTACCTGTGAAGCATTTTGTTACGCTTCACATTTACGTGCTGATTGCTCGGAAAGAGCGAAACTCGTTTTCGCCAAATGCCATTCAAATGCCCGCTCTCGGAATCTGAATCTGAATCTGAGTCTTGGCCCGAACTAATGACTTCACTTTCCGTCAAGGTGAGGAGTCCGACGAATTTCAGATATTTCAACAGCTGATGCGGCGGCGGAGCTTGCCCCAGAGAACTTTGCATAATTGATTAATAATTTTGCTGGACAGGTGGCGCCCCCAGAGGGGCCACGCCCCTTTGGAGACGAACGCCGTGTCCGTCGTTAAATATTCAAATGAACTGCGAGGCGACCGCCTTAACCCATTAATTAGCCCGACATGAGCACACATTAGATAAATGTTGTGAAACCTGATTAAAAGCAAACAGTTCGATTAGTTCGCATTGGAAAAATTTCACTCGCTCGCCTTAAAGGGTTCCGAGTCTATCGATAGATATATAGCCACAGAAAGGGGTAAGATCTACTTTATGGAGGCGTCTCATCACCCTTCTCGTAGTAGAAACTTATTATTGATTTTACTTACATTCGAGTTTTTGCCGATTTGTTGTTCATTTTGTTTGTTTGGTCTGGGTTTGCTTGTTTGCCCGTTTGCTTGTTTGTTTGTTTGTTTGTTGATTTTCTGTTTGCTTGACTCGAAAATTATTTGGGTTAAACCAACAACAACGAACGCCAAGTAATCAATGCAATAGTCAAAGCTCATAGACAAGACCGAAAATGGGACTGAAGTACTGGTTATTTTCAGAGAGATTGCTTCCTGGTCTATGAGCATAGCTTTCATAACATTATGAAATTCAAAATTTCATTGAGGAAGTGCTTAGTGAAAATTCAAATAATTTCTGGAGATGGTTACCTGGGCGAATGGGAACTCCTTTTAGGTATTTAAATTGTGGAATAATATAAGTTTGATATCAAGTCAAGTTAGCTAAATTTAGCCCCAGTTCTCATGCCTAAACTTTTCTAGTTCTTCGTTAATAATCCCATTAATTCGTCTCCAAACACCTGACTAATCCAATAAGTTGATCAACTTTCCGGGGCCAACTTTAACCACAGGAACTTTAACAGGAGGCGAGTTAATTTCTCGGAGGGAAACTAGCTTATAAGTAAACAAGGAACATGTCAACGAAACTTAACACAAATTAACTGGGTAAACACGGAAAGAACCAGAAAATATTTGCTTAATTAACTGGCAAAACTTTCGGGACAAAGGACACTGACATAGAGGCGGCAGGATATGTATGTATGCGGGCGTGTGGGAACGATTATGTATACGCCGTGTGGCACGCCGCCTGGCATCAACATAAGCAGCCCGTTGTCTGCTTCGTTCTGGCTCCTAATGAAGGCATCAAATCGGAGGGCGACAAAAAGTTTAGACCCCCTCATACCAGTCCCTCTTGGCCTTTTCGGTAAGCCATAATTATGGGTAATCAAACAGTTTTATTTGATGCTCTAACTAATGATCTTTTTGTCTAGGCTTCGGCGAGGTCGAAACCCTAAACGAGCCATTCAGAGACTTGAGACTTTAATTAATCGTTGTATCGCCATCAACTCTGATTAGTCGAACAGACCGAAAATACAGCCCCCGAGGCGGCTCGCTCTCGTTAATTGATATGCAAAATCAAATGGCCACTAAATGGTGCGAACTGAAGGATTACGCACAAGTGTTTTTGGCCAGGTGAAGGTGCTCCGGTGTTTTTCCAAGAAACCAGGCCAGAGTTCATCGAACTGCAAGTCGAACTGGGAATTTATTGGCTAGAAAATGCAAAGTGACACATTTAAATGGCCCAAAGAATTTCATTTAAAGGAGCACGAGACTAGCCTCTGCACAGACCAATTAGTAGGCATATAAATATATAAACGAATTATGAATTTCCCTCAATTTATTTGCCATGCTCTTAATACCCCTTTAATAGGGGAAAGCAAAGCAAAGAAAATTGAAATAAAAAATGAAGCGTTTTCATTATCGCATATACTGATGTATACATATTTTCCCCTCCCATCTAAGACAATTTGTTTTGACATATTTTTGCTCGACTAGGCAGAATTGTTCAAAACACTGGGAGAGGGCTGGCAGAGGTACAGATAGAAAGCTAAATCATTTTGTTGAGAACGCTTTTACAGATTGCGGTTGGGGCTTTTCTTGCTCGCCTGACACGCTGATAAAGCAAATTTTTCGGAGCCCCTCCCCGGCCCTCCCCGAGTATCAATAAACCCATAAATTTAAAAGAGAGCCACCACACAAAATAAATGTAAATATATATATAAATTTGTTGTTGTCAGCCCATTTTCATATTTATTTCCCAGCACACAACACACACAGTCTCGACAGTTGCTCTGGTTTTTGTGGGCGTCAACTATACTATACTATAATATACTATATATATATCTATATGCGGCCGCCACATCATATATCCATCCATCTATCTCTATTGGTCGTGTCTGTTTCTTGAAACTTTAAATTTTTGCATATTTGTCGTAAATTGGCTGCCTCGATCTCGATTTTATGGCTCGTGTTCTGTTTGTCGTCATGCTAGTTTTTATTTTTTGCTTTTCATTTGTGCTATTAAATGGTTTCACATTATATTAATGGATTTTTACTGTTCAGAGCTAGTATACATTTCTGAATTGTTTACATTTTGACAGTCGGCACAGATGTTTCACTGGGGAAACTTGTGGGGACGTTTGGCCATGAAAACAATACAAAAACATGTGAGTTTAGTTAATGCGAACGATTATCTTAAGCAATATGAGTTCATTAATCAGTCAGTTTTTGGGGGACTAAACTTTGGTAATGAATCATTTCTTACATTTTAGAAATAATGTTTTACTTCTTTGAATCATCACCTTTGTGGCCATTCACAACACGTGAAGAACTGTCAATCAGTTCTTGAATTCTTTCTTTATGGGGTGCTTATACTATCTATAAATTATTTCCACATTAGGTGCCCCTGCCCGCCCCAAGACCCAAGAACATTGAGCAAGTAAGTTAGCTTTTCCTTTTCCTTCGTTCCTTTGAGCGAGTTGCCTTTGTTCCGCTGGCCCAACAAATATTGACCAACATTCACAGGGCCCATAAATAAGTAAACAGTCCATTAGTTCCATGTCGCCCCCGCGGCTTCCATCTACGAATTTCCATGGCAGGCAGGCAGCAGCTTGCACAACAAACTTCCAGCTCCAGTTCCAGCTCCACTGCAGCGAATTACTTTTGTTGGGAAAATCAGAAATCGAAACCAAGTCACACCCTATCGAGGCACTGATCCAGAGTCCCCCAAGTGCCTTTATCTTATCGCCCCTTTGGCGTTGGCGCCTTATCGCCGAAAGGTAAACAGAAGATAAGGGCCTGGCACAGAGCGACTCAACTCATTTGCCAAATGACGCATGGCACGGGAAATGAAAATGGAAAATGGAATTCGGTTTCTATGGTTCATCAACCGGGGCGGGGGCTAGGGACAAATATCAACACAGCTTAGAGAGAATTTTGGAAATAGGTCAGCAGTATGAGACTGTGTTTATGATTATTAATATTATATATAGAATGGCAGATTATTAAATAATACTCAATAAAATGATATATTTCATTTCGTTATTAATCATATATTATAAACATTTAAAGTACCTTTCTCTGCCTCCCCCTCAAGAGGTGTCAATGGCACGTTTAACCAGCTGCTGCCAGCTTTTCCTCGCACCTTTCTCCTTGCATTTCCCCGACTGACTACCTGATCTTGAAACAATTTCGTTGGGTAGTGGGTTAATATACCCGTGGCATATGGCTCCCAATTTTAATTGCCGCTACGTGAGCGAAATTGTAAAGCTACAAAATCGAAAAAGAACACATCCGTTTCCCAGCTGAGTCAATTATGCTAATTAAATTTATGATTGAGCCGATAGTTATGGGCAGGCAGATAATGCCCATATAATGGGGCAGGTTCTCTCGCAGTTCGATTCGGTTCATTTGCAGTTTGTCGTGGATTTAATTGCGAAATATAGAGATATTTATTTTTAATGGACTTGCCTCGGCCGACGGCCACGACGGGGTCTGGTTATTAAAATAGAAATTACTTTGACTTTGGCTTAGATCGCTCAAAAATACAACAACAGAATACAAAAAACAAAACCTAAACAACATAATTGAGGTTGTAAAAATGTTTTGATTCCAAGCCTGGTGGTCATTGCGGGGAAGCTATTTTTATTCGGACATGTAATTTGGGGTGATTTTTCCTCTGGGGTTATTAGAGTTTCAAGTGAAATAATAAATGTCAAGGCAGAAGAATGCTGCTTGCCAAAGATGATGGGGTTGCACGATAAAAATGATTGTGATGGTGGTGGAATTAACATTTTGCACAAGCACATAGGGGTTACATAAATGGCAAAGGTGTGGGTTCTACTGGTTGTTGAAATCATTGATATGAACATAAATAAATAATGTTAAATTTAATAAACAATAACTAGTTTCTAACTTGCAGAAGATCTATAAAAAAATATATCAAGTTCTAGGTAAAATCTGAAATACCTATTGAAAATTATTTTATGAAAAATTAGCAACTTGTATACTTTATTTGTAGCATTTAACAAATTCTCAGTAAATTCTAAAAAACTTCTTGATAATTATTCATTCAAAAATTCATCATTCTGTCATCATTAGTGAACCATATTTTCTTCCTTCATTTTTTTCACAGTTCAATTAGTTCTCCCATTAATGTTCTCCCCTGAAATTACACCATTGCCTAGAGCCTAGAGCCCCCTAGGAAATATTACCCAACTTTAGGCAACATAATTTGGCGCAATCCTTGCACAACTTGGCCTAATCACATTAAACGGAAAATTCCTACCAAATTGAGGGCCATAGCCGAATGTTTTTGTTTACATCTATCGAAGGAAGACATCATCGCGGCGTCAATAATTACGGCATCAAACGATTCGAAATCGGAGGACGGGTCCATATAAATTTATATGGCCCGCATCTTGCAAGTTCTCCCGATTTTTGGGGCAGGCACGCCACATGCTTTTTAACCTTGATTAAGTTGACGTTCTAATGATGCTGCTAATGGCCGCAATGATGCTCCTAATGATGATGCTACTGATGACGATGCCACTGATGGTGGGGCTGGGAATGGGAGTGGGCACAAGATGCTGCCGCAACATCATTAACAACATTATCAACGGCGGCGGCGGAGGAGAAAAGTTCTCGGGTATTTTTTGTTTTTAATTGCCGCCTGGCACTTAGCTAATGTAATTTATATTACATTTTGCTGCTGCTCTAAAAGCTTTAAGTAGCTAAAAAAATATAATAAAAAAAACGAGGAGAACAACGAAAAAGTAGCGCCCAAAGTGCAGCATCAGCGGGAAAAGCGGGAAGACGGTTGTAAAAAACGCAGAGTGGGAGCCGAAGACGTAAAGTTGTGTTTATATTTACCTAACATTGTACTTGAAAGATATTTTCGTTTCTTTGCCCCGTGTGGCACTCGCCCACCTACCTCCCCTCCCCTCCCCACCCCTCGCTCCCTTGTTTGTTCATCTAATGGCTAAAATATATTTAAGCCGTAAAATTCGTAGCCGCGAGATGGCTAAAAGCTGCTGCCGCACTTCTTTCTTCTGGCTCGCCTTGGACTCTTTTTTATTTACCAAAGTCATAAATACCTTCGGAGAGCTGTGTGCAGCGGGAGAGGGGAAAAAGGTTCGGTTGTGTCTGGGGCCCAAAAGTTGCTATATTTTCAATTTATGTAAACAGAGCTCACCGGCCTGTTATCTTAAATGTCTTTTCCTGTTGGTAATTAAAAAGTTTTCTGTTTCAGAGCCCCCTCATCGCTGTCTGTTGTCTGTTTTTGGCTAATGCAGGTTGGTAGCTGCTCACCGCTTTTGGCCTTGGCATTTTCGTTGGCATGATTTTCAGGGGGGAGGGAGGGGGCGCACTGATAACAGCAGCCGGGAGCTTTAAGCGGTATCTGTGGCAATGAGCAGGGTTTCGCTTTAAGATTCAGCTTCTAGTTGCTTTTTTGGAAGAAATAATGAAGGTCGCCTTGGGATTAGATTGGGGGAAACAAAGATAGGCATCATTCCTAACTATATTCATTCTAACTATATTATGAGAAGCTTTATTTTGAATTTATTAATTTAGAAATGTAAGATTTGTATTATATATGCCTTGATTTAAAACACTGAATTTGTATCTGGGAGGCAATGAAGCTAATGCCACTCACTACAACATAATGGCAACAGCTTTGGGACCATTAAGCTGATGCAAATGTTATGTAAAACATAGTTAATGTAAAGGCTAACTAAAATTAATGTAAACTTTAATAGAATGAATCTCCTTCCCCTGCTTTTTCTTCAATGGAAACCCCTCACTGAACTAGTTTGGACTCCTATTCCTCGAACTAGGGTGCATTCCAGCTTCTTAGACTTTATGCCAGCTCACGTCTAACCCATTCCCACTCGGGACATTCCCCAAAAGTGTCAACAAGGAAGGCCTACAAGACCCAGACATTCGAACCAAGTCGAGCCCCGCCTCATTCATTCATTCATAAAGATTCACATCTCCATAAGCAGCAGCGCAGGGCAGCTGGGGTCCAGGCAGCACCTAACAAGTTCTCGGAATTGCACAAAAAACCTCAAAAGTTCTTTAAGTTTTTCGCTCTAACGAAACGAAACGAAACCTGTTCCCCGAGACCGAAGCGGGACGGAAACCCTGGACGAGACATAATTAATGATTTCAAAAATTTCACAACGAAAACTCATAAAACTTATCGATCGAACTTGAAACAAACAGAGGAGAGAAAAAAGAATGTCATGCTGCTGTCAAGGCAAATTTTTTGAGGGCTTTAAAAGTAATTCCCTCTTGAATAAGACAAAATTTTAATCATAAATTGAGGATATTTTGGAAGGGAAATCTTAAAAAAGGTCTAAACTTTAAAGGAATTTTGGGAATTTTAATTAATTAGCTTGGGTTTAATTATTTTGTTTGGGCAAAATTAAATCACAATTGTATTATACAAGCAGAAAAGTATCTAAAACTAAAACGTATTTTTATCACACATTTTATAATCAAATTCCGTTTGAATAGCTAGCCACTTAATTGTATAATTAGTTAATTGCTTAGCACTTGTTTTTATGAATAATATTTTCTTTCCATAAACCAATTGTTTAATATAATTCAACGAATGCCTAATGCTCTAACCAATTAAGTTCTCTTGGGAATGAATGTAATCAATATGTACAATTAATGTATACAGATACATGTTTTGGAATTAATTTGTAGTATTATTAGCTTAATTACACAATTAACAATTGGAATATTAAACACTGTAAGGAATGACTTACCCTGACTGAATTTGCCAGCTTTGAGAATTTTCCCGTTTCGCTGAATTACGCACTGTTTTGTTGTGAAAACAAAAATGCCGAGTGAAAAACACACAATTTGTGGACTCGGAAAGCACGCGTTTTGGCTATCTGCGGAATTACTATTATTTGGCGGCGAAAAGTCTCTTTTCATTGATAAAGCGACGCGACGCGAGTGTATTCATTAATTCTGCACACACACGTACTTCGATTGCCGATTCACGATTGACGATTGACGATTGACGATCGACGGCCCGCGATTGACCCGCACGCCCCGCCCCCTACAAACAAGTTTCCCGCACTAGCTAGACGAACCGCGGGGTGGGGTGGCGGAGGAAAACCCGAAGGGGGAAAATTTGCACGCGCGAATCTGCTGCTGTCTAACGGTCTCTAGAACACCTTCCCTCACGGTTTTCCTACAGATTTTCGGAGGTTTTCTCAGTGTTGGAGTTCCGCTGGTTTTCTGCCGCTCCGCAAAAATTCATCCGCCGCGTGTGCTGGAAAATTATAACTGTTTCGGGGTTACTCATTTCTCAGCCGCACCGTTCGCCAGAAGAGAGCGCTTGCAGAGGTTTGTGCTCTCTCGGCTAAAAACCTGAATACGAACGCCAGCCGAAGCACTTCGGCAGACGAACGACTGCTTCGGCTTGTGTGCAAAAATCATATGGTTGCGAGAGAGAGAGAGTAAGAGAGAGTGTATTTATCTTTATCTGGCAGCCGGCGAAATTCGGCTCTCCGGAGTGACACTCAAATTGGATTCTCATTGAGTCAGATAAGCCGGTTTGCAACTTGGCTAAGTGGTCGTGGAAATGAGACCCGTGGGTTTTCAATGCATTTCATTCTTCTATTATTTTGCTTTTCATATTTTTTTTAATTGTGGGCCAAAGTCATTTGACAATTTGTGTGTGAAGTGGGGCTACATAAGGCACGCACAGGTGTGCCAATTGGGTTTCAGACGTGGGTGAAGACAAGTTTAAGGATTGTTAATAATTATTTATTTGTTTATTTAACAAATAAAGCTTGGTATAAAAAGTATAGATTAATATTAAATTACCGAGCACTGGCCCTCGACGGATTGTTAATAAGAAATGCGTTTTTATTAATAATAAAATAGTATAGTATGGCATTCCTAAACGCTTTTAATATCTTTGACTCAAGTTAGTTATTAAAATCTAACAATTTTGATTTTTTTATATATTTTATATCTTTAAATTTTAAGACCTAGCTTTATAAAACCGTTCCATAGAAGTTTTTTAAATATTCTAAGCAGGAAAATGACTTCCATTAATCTCTGCTTACACTTCCGCCGCCCACAACTAATTAGCCTTGGCCCGAGCCCAATTAGAACCGCTTGCCGTAACTCCAAGAGGTTCATTGCTCGGCGGTTCTTATCAGATTCGAGGCTGAGGTAAAGGTAAATAAATAAAAAAAAAGCATCGACATGTAAATCTGATTTGAATTTTTGGGAGCGGTCAAAGCAGCTACAACAATAACAATAAAAACAATAACAAATGCAATGCAGCAGTCAAAGATAAACAGAGAGGAAAACCCGAGAGGTGGCTCTCTCTCACTCTCTGAGATAAAAATACATGGCTATAGATAGTTTTCCACACGCTCTCTCCACTCGGGAGAGTTTTCCTTTATCTATTACTCTCTCTCTCTCTCTCTCCCGATCAACTAGTTCTCCTAAATGCGGCTAGATGGCGCCAGTACAGCAGCAAAGAATTGCATTTCAAATGCTTTTTGCTTTTTGTTTACAACTCAAAGAGGGGACTGAGGGGGGTTCCCAATGCGGTTGCATTCTTGGAAATGTTTGGAAAAACCGTCGCCGGTTTGCCGCTGCCACAAATGCCGCGTAATCGCTTTTTGCGACGTCACCGGAAGTTGCAACACGTCGCCATCGTTGGAGACTTCTACGCACACAGAAATACAACTTGCATATGCCGTTAATGCCGCTGCCACACCCCAACAATTGCAAATTTCCACCGCCGCCCTTGTACATTTTCAAAAAAAAAAAGAAGGAAAATCGAAGGGAAAGGGAAGGGAAGACCCTTTCGGGGGAGTGGAGTTATACCATTGTGCGAACCCCATTACCACCTCAGCGAAGCTTCCCCAGGTTTTGCACTCTTTTTGCGAACATGTGTGAACAACTGCAGTCTTTTGAAACCACCCCCTCCGGGCTACACTTGAAGAAAATTTACTGAAATTTTTAAGAGATATTTAACTTCATTAAATTGGGCATATAACATTTGTATAAATATATTAAATTAATAAGTAACATCTCACTAAAAAACAGCATACAAAAACTGTGCTTTCAAGAATTTATTTCAGCATTCTTAAATATGTAAACACCTTAGACAGTTTAGTAAAATAATACTTGACCAAAGGATATCAATTCCAATTTTAAAAAGGAATAATTTTAATGTTAATGCCCACAGTAAATTCCCAAAATTTTGTTTCAGTGCAGCCACTGTCCCTTTCGCACCCTCGGGCGGCGATTAATCATGAAAATTCACACAGAAAATATCCATTAGATACGAATTAAGACATAATTGAGAGTGCAGGCCTCGTACGCGCTTCAAGGACCTGCATCGATGCAGGGGTGGTGGTTGCACGGGGTGGTTTTCCAGTGGTGCAGTGGCACACAAGCTGCGAGAGGCTGCCTGCCTCAAGTGTCTGCGACATATTTATTATCCATGTTCAGGCACATAAAAAAAAAAGAAAGAAAATGAGCCCCCGGAATTAAACTTCCATTGTTGGGCTTCAAGGAAAAGGAGTCCCGGCACAGCGTTGGCTTTAATTACAGTTTGAGTGGCACTGGAGAAGGTCCTTGAAGGGGTTTTAATATGCTGGCATTATGTTGACTTTCAAATGTCATAAGCATAATGGGGGTTGCAATTTTCCATCGATGAAGTTGTTTTAATATTTTCCAGAAAAATGTTTAAAATTTTTTACTGGTTCAATCGATTTGCTTTTCACTTTTGGTTTAATTAATCCCAAAATCTTTCTTAAATAAAATATAATAAATGTTAGGTGATTTCAACACCTGTTGGCATGCACTTTTAGGCTTCAATGCCAAAAGGCAACATGCTACAAAAATTTAAAAACAAAGTAAATGAAACCTAAGCAAGAAAAGAAGCTAACTAAGAGAAGCCGAAGTGTGTATACCCTTGCCTTTTCCCATAGAATTGTGGTTTTGAATGTACAATCGATCACGACTAAGCCAAAAATGCATTCGTTTTAAATATAGCTGCCCTGTGGTAGCTTTAATAAGGTTAATAAATCTTAATAAATCAATTTAAAATTGAAACTCTTGTAAAATTTAGAAAATTTTAATCGCTCTAGCCTAAATCGACTCGTCTGTTGATGCTGATCAAGAATATACACGATTTATAGAGTCGGAAGCGACTGCTTCACTGAAATTATAATACCCTGCAAGGGTAAAAAAAATAAAATATAATGAAAAGCTGGGAAAAACAAACAGTTTGTGTGTGTGAGTGGGGCTGGCAAGAAAATGCCCAAAACAAGTGAGTCGAACAAGTGTTATATGACAGGTTTTGGACATCCAGCTGAGATTTTTGTGTGTTTTTTTTTTTTAACCCGGCTCCAACTCAATTTTCTGTGTGGTTTTCTGTGTTTTTGGGGCTACAAAAAGCTCGGTTGTAATGCGGAATGTAAGTTTTGTATGTTAATTTGATTTCGGTGTCAAATGGGATTTCTTTCTTCTTTTTTTTTCATGGTTTTTTTTGTGTGCTTTGTGTTATTTCCATTTTTTATGACCTGCACTTGGGCCGCGCTTTAACTGCTGTTTTGTTGTTGTTCCTGCAGCTGGCATTATAGCATATAGTAATTGCTCGATCCGATACCCCTCCGGGGTGTCAATCCGCTCGGGGCTTCGCTTTTGATTGTGCGCACTTATGTCTTTATTGACATCGCCGCAATAACATAAATAATTTATTACAGCCACAGACGTTGGGCAATTTGTAAATGGCCAAAAAGAAATCTTGGCCAGCCTGAGCACACTCGTGTATCCGTTGGATAGCTCCCCCTCTCGATTTGCATTTATCAAGTGCATTTGAGGTGCACAAGTGAAATCAAACGAGTCGGGCAAATACCATTGAAAGAAACAGAACACGGCACTCTCAAGGACTCTCCGGGTAATTGATGCACTTCGATGCGAGCCCATTTAATTGAGTTAGGTTCCGTTCACATTCGTCGTCCATTCATTGCGCAAATAAATCGCTGTAATTGATGTAAATATTTGCATTTCAAATATGCCAAGCTCGCTCTTTGAACCGGAGAAGTGCGTAGGTTATGGCTGATGCATAACGTAAATACTTAATTTTGTGCCAAAATAATTGGATATAGCAAAATTTGGAATTATTTTGAGGAACTGCAATAACATACAATGGCTATGAATATATTTAGTTGAGTTTAGAAAATGGTATCCGTCATTTTATTTAATTTGTGGTATTTTGTCTCGGATTTTTATCTCTCTCTGGTCACACTTTAAATTTTATATTGTCAAAATTGAAGTATTAGGTATCTTTCAATTATGTTAGCATTGCCAACAATGATCAGGTTAGCCTTGACTTTTCAGTAGTATTAATATTCGATGTAAGTCCGGCAAGGTGGCAAAATTTCATTCGTCTCTCAACTACCGAACAGTACACACGTTTTTATTTTTACTCAGCTTATTTTATTTTTTATTTCTATATCCCAAACTTTTACTTTGAATTTCTTTTTGTAAATCTTCAAAAAGAAAATAATTGGTTATCGAAAAATACTAAGGCATTTTTTAATTAAGAGACTTCTTCTTTTTTTTACTTTTCAAACTTACTTTTAATTTCTTTTTGTAATTCTTCTCAAATTGACTAGTAGGTTATCGTAAAATTGTAAATAATGGTCTTTCAATTGAGAGATTTTACACCCATTTTCATTCATAAAATGGTTGGTTTATTTTGTTTGGTTTTCTTCTTGATTTAATTACCTTGTTTGTTTTTCTTATTTATTTTAGTACATTTATTTTATTTGCGCCTGGTCCTTGACATTGGTCTTAGTTTGGGGGATTTTTTTTTTCAAGCTTTAACAATTTTAAATTTAAAATTCTCTTTAATTAACCCCCGAAAGCGGTAAAAAATGATTAATTAATCACATATCCATTTTTAAAATTTTTTGGTTTTCTTAATGGTTTAATTCGCAATTTTTTAATACTTTTTTTGTTCACATTTTTTAACGTTGACATATAGTTTTATTTAAAATTTCATTCTGTTCTTTTTCTTGATTTCCTTGTTACTGAATTGAATGTATATGGAATTTTATTTTATTTGCGCCTGGTCCTTGACATTGGTCTTAGTTTGGGGGATTTTTTTTTTCAAGCTTTAACAATTTTAATTTTAAAATTCTCTTTAATTAACCCCCGAAAGCGGTAAAAATTATTAATTCACTTTTTTCCATTTATAAAATTTTTGGGTTTTCTTGATGGTTTAATTCTCAATTTGTTAATACTTTTTTGTTCACATTTTTTAACGTTGACATATAGTTTGGAATGGTTCTTTTGAGGACTTCCATTTGGGGGACTTGTATAATTCAAGCTTTTAAATTTAATTTAAATTTTAAAATCCGTTCAAGTACCCCCCGAAAGCGATAAATTTTTTTTGCATGTTTCTTATTTTTGTTCTTGTTCTTGTTTGTTTTCCTTAATTTATAACATAATTGGCTCATATTTCTCATTCTGTTCTATTTCTTGATTTCCTGGTAAAAGGTTAAAGTAACCCCTGAAAGGGTTATAAAATTATTGTTTTGATTATTTGTTGTGACCTTGAAGTGAAAAAGCTCTGCCTCTGTATTGTGCCCCATATCTTTCACCTCTTTCACCTAGTTTTGGGCATGGCATAATCAATTATTTTCAATGGACAGGCCGCAAAAACAAAGTCATTTATTATGCTGGCCAGCAAACAAAAAATTTGTCACTATTCTGCACTAGATTTCATTCTCTTTGCCGCTGCTTATTAGGCCAGAACCGAGTTCGGGGCCATAATTAATTTGGCCAGGCAACACAACAGCGGCAAAAAGACACACAAGCACACGCTCTCTCCAACTGCCCCAAACAATGCCAAACAAATTGATTAATGACAGCGTATTAAACAATAATCGAGATAGGCCTCCGGTCAGATCAGAGCAAAAAAAAGGGGGGAGTTGCCACCGAATCTCTGATGCTGTAACCCATCGTCGGTATATTGTGCGCCCACGCAGAAATACAACTTTTTCCCTTTTTGTTTTTTCGTGGCTAAAAACAATTCATTTAAATAATATCTGAACCACTTTGCCGGGAAACTGGAGGAAACAAATCATTTTTCATATCCTTCGTGTTCATCGCACAACGTCCCAAAGCTGGCAAATTAATAATGTGTAATTAATATTGCTTTTTTTTGTGTGTGTGGTAAAAGCGGGGAAAAGAGATTTTTGGTCATGGTATTAAGTGAACATATATCAGGGAAATATGGTTTGAGTTATTGAGATATTTTGGCAAGCGAATCGGATACAAAAAGATACAAAAATAAAGCTGAGATATTAAACTTGGGGTTAAATTTGATCATTTTTTTACACTCATAAATATATAATTCTTTGTAATAAAGAATGCATTGAAGGTAATGCACAAAAGGAGCTTCAAAACCTTTTTAATTTAAATTTCAAAATTAAGATATGAAAGTCGACCTTAGCATACCCTTTAGCAATCAATCAATACTCCGTTTTAAGCCAGATTTGGCTCTGAGCTTGACTCCTGTCCAACGACTGTCACCTGACAAAATATTTAATTAGGCCCTGACAAGGATGCGGCCCGAAAGTGAGGTGATATCTTTTGGGGAGGCTGTGAAAAGGGGGGTGGTTTATTTTAGTGGGGGGAAAAATCTATTTCGTTTTTAACGTAATACTACATAACACAACGTAACGCAACGCTTAACGTAATAGCCTTTCATGTTTGCTTAGTAACCCACATCAATTCTAATCGCCTGTAGCCAGAACGAGTGGCGCCACGCCCCGCTGTAACACTATCTCACACCCGCCCCCGCCTCGCATACTATTACACCATCCCCCAAACACACACACACACACTCAAGCACACACCCTGCCCCACAACAAGGCAAACGATTTATGGCATGCTTTCACATACTTTCACCTGGGGAATATTCTCCTGTGGTTGCCGGATGGATCCTGCTCCCTGCTTCTCGCCAAGCACTGAGAAAAATATTTTTTAATTCTAATATCATATTAATTGTAAATAAAAAGGAAAGATTTAGAGAAATGAAATATATTTATAAGACTTTCCACACTTTATTTACAAAGGAAACTTTAAAATTGAGAAATATATCACCTAAAGAGTATGTTATTCTTTCTTTACAGTGTAAAAATGTGTGCGAACGGAAATATAGTGCACAGTCCGCCCCATTCATGTAGTTTATGGGAGCATATTAATTTTGGCATTGAAATGGAGTCCAAATGCATTCACAATTGTTTTAATGTCAAGTGGCTTTCGTTGCCATTATTTTGGGGGCTTGACCAAAACCTGGCAATTTAATGGGATTCCTTATTTGTATTCCTTATTTACCAAGAGTAAAATCACTAATTTCTGTAAATAACTAAAAATAAAGTAAATATTTTGGGATTGCTCTATAATTAATTAATAGTATAATAAGTAAATATTATCAAAGTAATTGAATTTAGACAACGATTTATTTAAAATTAAAGTTACAGTCAACTTTAGCCATCTTATTCAAATTAGGGCTTTAAATTTTGTCCATTGTTTCAAAGGAACTAGGACAGGGACAAGGACGGGGAACAGGTACAGCAGACAGTGCCACCTGCTCCTCAAAAAAGTTGCCGATTTGCAACTTGTACTCAACTTTTATGCGTTCCTGGGCCAACGTCGAGTGCATTCCATATGGATTAGCTAGAACAACCCGACAATCTTTATACTTTTGTCATTAGCCAGTTTCTTTTTTTTATGTCACGCAGCAGCTCTAGTTTTCCTTCCAACAAGGTGGAAACTTTCCCATGTGAAACTATTAGAAATAAAAAAAAAATGTATATATGCTCTACTATGCAAACTTTAATTTCTAAATCATAACTTTTTCCGCTCAACTTTGGCAGGGAAGAGCCAGAGTTACTGCGCCATGGAAGCTGTTAACAGATTGGGGGAGCCGCCAGAGGTGGATCGAGGTGAGTGGCCCTCAGCTGGAATTCCCTACGAAATGCCCAGACAAACTCTCTCGTCTCGCAGAGTTTGCCTGGAAAAGCCCTACGCATCTTATTAAGTGAGTGTTTTTAAAATTAAATGTATTAATAAGGCATACCATATTAAATGTTGTACATTTTTAAGCCGTTTCTATGAGTATGTATAAAATATTTACCCTTAACTTGAAGGTCAGAAATATGATTATGTCTTTGCCGGCAGAGTATTTAAGTCTTCGGCATCCTGGGTTTCAACTTTCCGGCTCTAAGTAAATTTTCTGTTTTTATTCTATTTAGGTCAAAGTTTTTAATAGTTTGATATGCACTCTCTGGCGAGCTTGGCCCCTTTTTAAAAGCCAGCAGCGAAGCCTTTATGGATGGCCCGACTTCGACCTCCGCTGACCCAGAGGAGGCACGTGGTGGCCGCACGTGCCCCTCCTCTGAAACTGGCCGGATAATGGAAAAGATTTGTTTATAAGAAATTTAAATGCTGGCCAGCAGCAGGAGAGTCTGCCATGTATGCGGACGACCGACCTTTGGTCTGTGGCAGAACTAATATTTAATTCAATTTCGGCCAGGTTTTATTTGTCCACCTACAAGGCAACTCAATTTAAAGGAACTGGGCTAAAATCGAAGGTTATATCAGCCTCTGTTAGTTTATGCTAAGTAAAAAATGAAAGGTTGGGCAAATATTCTAATTCTATCAAGTTTAAGCTAGGAGATTTGTAAGTAGAGTAGTAGAAAGGAGGTTTCTTCTGCAACAAATATTAGCAAAACCTTGTAATACTTTTCCCCCAGTGCAGTCTCAGTTTCATCTCGGATCGAAGTTCACTGGGTTGGCTCTAACAGCTTCTAATTGCAATGGAACCGCACGAAATGTCAACGCTTTTGGCATATTTCTGTTGGCCTGGTTGTTGGCCGCAGGTGCCTTTCCCACCTGCCCACCTGCCCACCTGCCCACTCCTGGCCACCTTCCTTATCCCCCTCCACAGCCAGCCGTCCGTCCATGTGGCTAACCTAGAAAAGGAGGCAAAAAACCTCGGCTCAGTGGAGTCTTTTTGGCCACGTACTCCATTCAGGTTTCTTTTGGCTTTTTCGGTTTTTGTTTGTGAAAGGCACCAGGAGAAAAAAAGCAGACCGAGTGGATGTCGTCGGGAGATTAGTTACACTTGTGCTCCATTTAAATGGCAAAGCGACTAAATTATGCCAAGTTCTTTTTTCCTTTTTAATGTGCTTTTTTCGGCATTTTGTCTTTGGAAAGTGAAAGAGCCGGCGAGCGCACAAAAATAATTGCAATCAAAGCCGCCCTTTCCCTGGGTGAATGTTCGCAGTTGAATGTTGAATGTCGCTCGAATCTAGGCCCGGCGAAAGTTGGACTGCAGTGGGGGATTCATGCCACTTTTCTGGGTGGGTCAGTCTCTCGATGGGATGGCGAATTTTTAATGCGGTTCAATGGAAATTGCAAATTTGCAAAAGTTGCCTTTAAAGCGGCAGCGAAGGCTTGAAAAAGAAAATCCCCACAGACGGAAAGTGGAACAGCTTCGAAGAGATGTGGCAGATATTTCTGTTAGAGTTAAACAGATTTCTTATAATCTTTTAGTTTAATTTCAGAATAATAAAGAAAACATATTAAAAATATGTATATATACCAGAAATAAATATAAACATGGTAGAAAGTCTGAGTAGTTCTGCTTTGGTATATTTATTTTTATACAGAATGTAATATAAGAATCATAAATAAGAGATCAAAAAATATATGTAGTTATATAAAAAGGCTAGTAAAGATTGAGTTCGTTTTATCCCCCTGGGAATTACTATTTCCCAGGCAATGCATATGCTTTCTAATTGTTTAAATTTGAAAGGATGTTCCTTTCATTGAAATTTTGCACAAATAGCTCTCGCTTTTCCCCATAATTTAATTTTCGTCTTAGTCAACTGCTCTTGGAGCTTGTGTTTCCCTTAGTCCATGCTTCATTAACATATCTGCATATTTGGCCATTGTCTTTGGCCAAAATCGAAGGCGCCCAATATCGACGGATATTGGCAATGTCGGGGCACACGTGCGTTCAGCTCAGTGCGACTCACATCAAAGCTCGGATGGGAATGCTGCTAATAGCAACCGTTTCATAAACTTTTGATGTGAGCAGACCTTTTGCCTGGGTGTTTTCTTTTACTTTTTTATGCTGAAACTCATTAAAATACCAAAAGTAAAGAAACGAAATCAAAAAGATAAACCCGCACGCCAGAAGTTGAGGGACGATTCCAGGAAGTCGGGTGACGGTTGGGAGGCGAAAAAAAAGACAGCTCCCACAGAGGCACATTTTTGTGTCCAGAGGAATGCCACTTCTCGTGGCTGTCCCCCGGATTTACGGCGGCATTGATTACACCCAGGCAGAGAGGCGGAATGGCAAACAAATTATTACAAGTGCAGTTGGAAAATATGTGGCGGCCACTTATCAACATAATCAACAACAAATACCTGGACACGCCTGAGTGCCGGCGGTTCGCCTTTGTGAGGGAAGCCTATTGACAGCACCCTAGGTGACTTTCATACATAAGGACAGGGTCGACCCATTAAGTACTTCAGGAAGACAGTCAAGATTACTATCCACAAATAAATTAGTAAATGTACCAAATAAATTAAAGTTGAAAGTTACATTTAACTTTCCATTTACCTTAAAGATTATTTCCAATAAGTAGCTACAATAACTTGAAGAAATTAAACCAGTACCTTTTAAGCTTCTTTAAACCCTTCTTCCAGGGTATCATTTCCAAAGTAAAAAGCGAACCCCAAGAGGTCCAGACCCAGGGAAACACACAAGGTACCTAGGTTCCAATGACATGGACGATGACGTTGCCGCCAATTCCTAGAGAGAAACGCCGACAGTCCGGTTGCTGAAAGACGACAGACTGTGGGGTCTCCGGTCTTTGGTCTCCAGTCTTCAGTCCTCAGTCTTCAGTCTTCTAAACCAAAACCAGAAGTGAGTTGTTGGGATTGAGATTGGGAACTTTGCAGTTCCCTTTCGGAAAAAGACTCCGTCGCACTCTGACTCCGTCTCCCCATCCTGTCAAATGCTCTGCCTTAATGATGGCATTGATGGATGGATCACACGTAAGCGGCAGTCATTTAGTAATTTATCTTGGGCCATTTCAAATTAATAGACTCCGGTCTCCTCCTCTGGCCTTTGATTTTGCGATTTTTATCTCACATTAGATATTTAGCATTGTGTTTCTTTTTTCGTAAAATTACATAAATTTATGAGCCAGGAACTTTCGCCTTTCGACTGTGAGAGTCCAGCTAATTAAGGCAGCTGCCTGACTGCAATTTGCCAAGTGCAGTGCTCTCCCGGCTGCAGTTTCAAGCTCGATTAACTCTTTAATTAGGCGGAGTTTAGTTAATTGGTCGACTGACTTTGCAGCCATATGCAGATCACGTCGAGGAAAGGAAGGGTCGATCTACAGAGGCGATCCCATGTGCAGCGACACTTGTTTCGTTGGGGGAGGGTCGCTGACCTTCAATGGGTGAGGGGTTCAGAGGTCATTGGAACTAGAGGAAAACCGTATAACTCAGTGACAGGTGCAGCAGGATAGGAGAATTTATATAGACACATTTTCTTCTACAATATCTACTAACTCATTTTTATTACTTGCTAAATATTCCTATATTTCACTTAGAATTTTAACTAAAACTTAACTAGTTCTTCTCATAAATTGAATGTGCTTTTCTTCCACCGAGTTAGCTTCTGTAATCCCATATGCATTGCAATCTCCCAGCTACCTTCCATCTGGGCCACGCAAATTCCTTGCAGCTCTTTCAATATTTAACCCAAAAATATGGCCACAAACGCAGAAACAAAAATAGAGAAAAACATTGTTAGCTACTCTTTGTCTAAGC
Source organism: Drosophila bunnanda (assembly GCA_035046265.1). Taxonomy (NCBI): domain Eukaryota; kingdom Metazoa; phylum Arthropoda; class Insecta; order Diptera; family Drosophilidae; genus Drosophila; species Drosophila bunnanda. The sequence goes on from JAWNOB010000075.1 coordinate 17,774,500, forward strand.
CACGAAGGAAAAGACTGGCAAGAAATAGACCGCGGTGCATGCGAAAAAATTCGCGCTGACACTGACAAGTCGTGTGAAGCACACCTGCAAGAGTCAAGCGCCAAGCGACGGATTTCGAGATTTCGAGAGACCGCAAACCGAAACCAGATCGCCCAGGTGGGCAGGGAGTGCAGGCTGCAACCGGGGGGGAGAAGGTGAGTGCAGCATGCGCTGCGGCTTGGGGCATGGCATTGCATTCGGCGCACCGAAACATGTTGCAAAATGCAGCTCAGCTGTGCGTTGTCGTGGCCTTAAAACTGGTGCAACGCCATTGGCCTCCTCCTTCGACTCTAGCAGGAAAAAATGTAATAAAAAATAATACCCCTTCCTTGAAAGGCTGGCAGAGAGCCAAACTAGCAGACAAGTAGCAAAGGTTTCTAGACTCTCCACTGGAGAACCCAGGAATCACATGTAACTTGGGGTAACACATCTTTAGGATACCCTTTCGGGCTCTCTAATGATATCAGGAAACTTAATTCGAGTACCTTTTTGTACAACTAATTATTAATAAATTACAAATATTCTGCCTTTACTGAGTATTTTTATAATTAAACCAAATGCAAGCCTTGGCATGTTATAAACATTTGTGGCACTGCTTGATTTTCTTGCCGGAGGCCTTTCGCTACTTGAGCACACACACGCATAAGTGGAACGAGGGCGGCCGTTGCAGTTTCCCCTCCTGGCCACCGCCTGGATCATTGTCCTTAGCCTCACCGCAGGCACAGAAGCCGAGAAATAAAAGAGGAAAAGCGGAAAAGCGGAGCGTGCACAACAACAAGCTGCCAGCCAGACACAGACACACAGACACACAGACACTGCAATTGGACGAAAAAGAGATGGTAATAGACAGGGACTTGGACTTGATTGCAACAATGTGGCACACACACTCAAGATGCGCCAGGTATTCGGCTAAGGCGATAATGTGACAAGGATAACGAGCCGGTCGGACAGCGGAGTCCTGCACCGTGGAATAAACATTATATATATTACTATAAAATCTTTGGATTTTTGTAAACAAGTTTGCATATTATTTATATTAGAATCAAATCTCTTTGATACGTGACTTTGATGGGCTTTAAGCTACATAGTTCTTTATGTATATAAATGTGTTTTTAGTATTTTTCCATGTGTGAAAAATACGATTTAAGCACGTCGCCAGGGGAGATGGCAGGGGCAGACTTGTTATCATCCAGTTCCTGTCGCGTCTCCTCGTTCAAGGTGCGTAATGCGCTCATTACGTGCCGGCATCAACATCGCATCCACATGCCACACCACCACACCACCATTCTCCGTCTACTCACCTCTATCCTTTATTTCCCGGGTGAACTATTCCACATAGTCCAGTCCCTCCTCCTGTTCCCTATGCCGCTGCACTGCTCCTTGTCTTTCAGTTCGTTTTTGGGGGGCTTTGTCCCGGCTTTAACACGGCAATGTCATGCCAATTGCATGCCTTTCCCCCTGTGCCGCCTCCTCGGAAAAGCCAGGCAGGGATTCGGGGAGCCGGGTATGACCAATCGGGGGACGTCTGGGAGCCATCCAGTCAGCAGCTAATTAGAGAACCGCCTTTTGTGCCGGGTGATAAGGCAAAAATTGGAATCGAAGGCGAGATTGCGGGCTGGCTTTGATTCATTCCAATGGATGAATGGTATGGCTGAGTCGTGTCTGGCAAATTGATGGAATTGTCAGCGATTTGGTGGTCAGTGGGATGGGTAGAAGAGCTCATGTTCAGGGATTAGGTTGGGAAATACCTCAGGGGTGAAGTTTAAATGGATTGAAAAACCCTATGTAGAATGTGGAATATTAGGGGAAAATGTTAAAGGATTCTATTATTAAGAATTACATTTATTATACATGAAGTATTTTTATTTGTGAAGCTATTTAAATAATATTAAATTATTTTAGAAAATCCGTTTCAGGAAATCCCTTGTCACAGTTTCCCTTCTATATAAATGTCGTATTTTTTATATATTTCAATTTAGAATAGAACTTTGTATTTAGAAGGTTCTCCCTAACTCTTAATCTTCTCTTATTGCTGGAAAATCTCTTAAAAGCCACAAAGCTTGACGTGACCCTCGCCAACTGCCAGCATCACACTTCCCCCTGGTAACCTTGCCAGAAGTTCAACAACCCAAACCGCAGGAGCAACAATTCAGTTGAGTGGAGTTTTAGTCCAAGCAACAAAATCAGAATGACCTAGGGATGAGAAGACATCAAGTTAAATATCTTAAGGGAAAGTACGCGAAACTATAACCAGAGAAAGTAAAATTTCAATGTTCAATATTCATTTAAATATTGTACTTAAATTAAGAGTTCATAAAAGGTTTTGCCTTAGATGAATGGGTGCATTGGTGATACGAATAATATTTAAATTTAATTATAGACAGCTACAAATTCAAATATATTTTAAATATTTGATTTCTAAAACTATTTCAGATACAGCTACATTCTATTTCAGATCTATCTGTCCATCACTGACAACCTCAGCAACTCCTGCAACATCAGCGCATCAAAATTAATGATGCAGTGCAAACCGCTAAATACCCTGAAATGCAAAAGGGACACCCTTCGGCCTGTGTAGTCCCTCCTCCTCCCTGCCCTTCCGATCCATCACCTTTGAATTGAGGTGGTCGAGGCAGGTGTTTTGACCCTGGACTGCCTCTGGATGAGACCAGAGTCCGGACACGTGTGACGATGTCCGGAGCGAGCGATGGAAGCGGAACAAAAGGCTTGCGGTCGCCTGTTTTTGCTGCCGCTGCTGACCATGTCGGTTATGGCCGGCACTGTACTGTGGTGGCCGTCAATGGGAAGTTCATATGTCAAGCGACTTAACAGCAACAAAAACACGGCCAACGAGACAAAATCAATTTTCCTACAACGATGGCAACAAGAGGCGCATTTAAAACGGATTTGTAACGCCAACGAATTATTTACGCCAGGAAAAAAAGGTAGAAAAAAATTAGAGGTAACTGCAGGTGGTTTACAAAAAAAATTAACAAAATGTGGGGAGTTTTTATGAGGGAGTTTTGAATGCTCTTTCTAAACGATCGTTTAATATATAGAATAATGTTGAGGAGGATATTATAATATTTTAAGAAGACTAGCAAAATTTATTTAAACATAAAATATTTAAAGCAACATTTGTCTCTCATAGTTTTTATTATTTGGACTATTTTATATCAAAAAGAAAGAATGCTCTTTGGAAAGTGTATAGGAAAAAGCCAAGGCCAATCGCGGCAACAGGAAAAACTCGGGCTCAAGAACGATAGAACGCGTAGGCGACAGTCGAGATGTAGATTACAGGGTTAAATGGGGGTAGGAGAGGGGCCAGAATAATAGCCAGAAGAAGGCCAAAAGAAGGCCAAAAGAAGGCCAGAAGAGGGCCAGAAGAGGCAAGTGTGCGGAGGGAACGCGCCAAGCCAGAGGAAGTGGGCTAACTCAATTGGTCTCTTGGCAAACGCATTATGGGTCACTAAGTCGCACGGCCATTGTCAGACGTTGGCTTTGTCACTTCCCTCGGCTTCTCCCTCCCTGCTCCCCCCTGATTCTCCATTTCTCCGTGATTCTCCACATTTCTCCTTCTATATGTTACTTTTCCCTCACCATCTCCGCTGGCCCCTGACAAGTGCACTTCGTGATTGACATGCAACACGCGTTCCGGCGCCCACTTTCCCGGACTTGCAGCAGGCGCTGAGGCGCTGAGGTGGAAAGGGGCGTGGCACGCACCATTGTCGCTTGGTTTAGTTTATAAAACTTGTTATCTCAGACCAAGAGAATTGCTATTTTTTCTCCAATTCTCTCCATCGATTGCAGTGGAAATAAAGTCTTGGCACTATTTTTACAATTAAGAACAAAGTAACTTTTCCATATGGAATTAATATTAATTAATATTTATATAAAAATTTCTAGCACATATTAGACTATAAATTTGATATTTATATAGAAAATTAATATCAGTTTCTTGAATATTTCCCCAAGTGTAGCTGTCCCTGCCTTTGAAGCTGTGTAATTGAAATTACGTGACACTTTGCATATGCACTGGATTTAAATCGAGTTTCCAGTTGGCCATCAAAGCGACTGTAGGTGGCATCAGACGGGGCAGCCTGCCGGGGGACAGTGGGACCTGCCTATTGTGGCACGCGTGGCTTACGGCCGCCGCGGCGGACTCCCCCGCTGCTCGATGTTGTCTGTGGCCCGGAGAATGCATCGGAGCCACGTAGGCGACAGCCCGGGACTTTGACAAGTGCATTCAAGTGCAGCAGCAGCCAGCGGGATCGGGGAATTAAGGGCAGGAAAAACGAGGGGGAGGGAAGGAGACTCGAGCCCAAACACGTGTTGGAAAAACCATAAAGAAAAATATAAAAAGCGAAAACCTAATTAGCAGCAGACATTCTGCGTGGGGAATTAATGTGACAAAGGGGGGTTTTACGAGTATGAGGTGCGGAATCTGATTTAAGGTTAAACAAAGATATATCCAACGACAGCTGATGCAAATCAGGCGAGAAGGAAATCTGGGATAAAGCTGAATATGTTTCAGAATTGAGGGTGGGATTTACTTGTTAATATTCATTTTAAGATAATTGAGATAGTATATATAAGGGTATTCTTTTGAGTAATTCTCTTCTAAATTTAATAAACCTAAAGTAATGGTTTTAATTGTAATTACTTATAATAAAGTAAAGGATACCATTAATGAGTTTTTTACACTCTTGCAGGGAATTATAATTTTAGTCAGAAGCTTATAACGCAGTGAAGGACTCGTTTCCGACCATATAAATCATATATATTTTTGATCAGCATCAACTGCTGAGTCGATCTAACCATCTCTGGAGAGAAATAAAAATATTAAAAATTTTTTAAATTTTATAAGGAGCTACATCGTTAAAATTTTGAAAAATTAGTAAACATTTTAAATTATTAAAATTTTAAACGAAATATGCAGATTTATCAACCTAATAAAAACTAACAAAAAAAGCTTTCCAAATTAAAATGAATCCTCTTTTGCCTTAGTTATGACTTTTTTTACTTTAATTTGTCGAACAAATTGTCATATAAATATATTGAAATATATTAACTCAAAGAATGCTAGTATTTTAAGCTAAGTAATAATAAATTTCGATTTAAAGAGTTCGAACACTTTAAACTTAGTTATGCTACATTTAAATTTGCTTTTATGTTTTATTAGTAATATGTATAATACTATGCTTTTCTTATCTAATTAATTCTCTGAGATACATTTTATACTTTTTTGAGAGCTCAATGATGAATACAACCGGAAAAAACTCAAACTATTATTTTAGTATGTATAAACAAATAAAAAAAAAAACTATTGTCAGAAGTGGGATTCGAACCCACGCCCTCAGAGAGGACCAGAACGCTCGATCGAACCCTCGTGGAAAGGGCAAGAGTTTAGCTCTTGAGTCTGGCGCCTTAGACCGCTCGGCCATCCTGACCTGTGCCGCTCGGGCGACAATTGCTCAGGTTTTCCTAGCTTTCTATTTATAGAAACGGCAATTAGATAAGCAGAATGTGTGGAAAAGTGTTAACATTGCGAGCACAAATATTGTTATTCAAATGCAGAAGCATGGCAACAATCACACACAGAACGCACACTCGCACCCGCAACGGTGATAAAAGCTCGGCGGCATCCTGGTGTTTGCTCTGATGGCGGTGCCGGTGGTGTTGATGTTGGCGGTGGCGGTGGTGTCACTGCCGCCGGTTGCTATGTGGTTAAGTGCTGCAGTTGCCATTTCATGCTCGGCTAAATCGCTGCTAAATCGTAACCTGAGCACCGTTTCCGGCAGGGCAATCAAAACCGGAGCCAAGCGTTCCGTTGCCCGGGGGCCTCATCATAAAAATCACCCAAAAACCGCAGCCCAGCAACAACAGCAAAATCACACACACGCACATCATATTGGAAACACTGAGGGAAAAAATGTTTAAGAAAATTGGAAAAATCTAATAATTAACATAATGTCATGTTCTTGAAACATTTTTCATTCATAGTTTATATTTCACAATAATCTTCTATATTTACTTATGCCGTGCTTAATATCAATAATTGCTTAAACAAAAAATACATTTAAATAAAAAAAAATTGAATAATATGAATGAATTTGATCTGAAAGATTTATTGACTTTGAAACCATATTTATTGTTCACCTTTTAATTGAATATTTTCATTACATAAATACGCATTTATCAATGCTTGCTTTTAAGTATTTAACAAATATTAACACAGATTTTATGAATAATTTCCTTGCATTTATTTTGATTGGTTATTGGATTTACCTTTCTCAAAGTGCACACACCTAATATAAACACACACACACACAACACACTTATTGATGTGCCACGAGTCCAAGTCAATTGCAGAGCCCGCAGGCTGTGGCTGAGGACTGAGGACTCCGGAGAGAATGGCGAGTTGTTTCTCTCTTTGTCGCCGGGTGATGAAACCACAGAGCCTTAACCCCCCGCCAGCTCCTGTGATGTATTTGTCAGTTCAAAAAAATCAAATAAGGAAGGTCCAGAGAAACAGGACAACGACTATTTGAATACTCATTATACTATGGATGCAAAGAGTACTTTATGAATCTACCTAATTAAAACCCTATAAAATATATGAAATATTATCACAAGGTACAATTTCAATATGAATTCATGCATTTTAGAATATAATTTATATATATTATTAAAAAAGCTTGATTTCTTCAACCCAATGGGTATGAAACTAACCATAACCGAACGTGCAACTCTACCTCCTCATCCACAGACAGACTATCAACTGCTGCCTCCTCATCTTGGGGAAAGGGGCAACCATGGCTCTGGGATGGGGGGACTGAGTTGAGGGGGATTCGGACAGACGCCGGCATTGAAATCGAAATCGGAATCGACAACCAGACACTTCAAACGCATGCAAAACGCATCGAAACAATGAGATTTACGTGCTTCCAGCTGTTATGGACTGCAATCGGATACATGCCAAGGATGGGTGGAAAAGTATGTGGTCGGGGAGTGGGTTTTGAGTGCCGTATTATTACAATGCGAAAGAGATCTGCCCCTTTCCTCCTCCGACGGGAACACTGTGCTGCTCCCTGAGCCCCGGGGGGCTGCAAATGGATTTCGGGTAATGACAGCCATAAGCTCTGGGCCGGCTCTGCCGGTGTCTGCTTGGTCGGCCAAGCCGAAAAGTTTGTTGTGTTAATTTCCAATGCATAAAATTCATTCACTGGACCTAGACCCGCCGCTCTTGCAGTCTGTTACACTTGAAGAAAAAATTGTTTTAGCTGCGATTTGGATATAGGTTTGGAGTGAGATAAGATCTGAAACAGCTACTGATTGTCTATGAAGAGATATATCTCTTTATTCTATTTATTACTTTAATAATTTAAGTTTACGCTCCTTTCAAGAAATGAATTAACATATATATATTGTAATATTTAATTTTTTTAAAAATAGAGATTTGTATACATTTTATGTATCTTTTTATTAGTGTTTTTTACACCTCTACACTATGGCTTTCAATTGGCAGTAGCCCCAAAGAGTCACAGACACTTGCAGTTGAATGCTCCTGTCTGTGGTGTCTCCCGTCTGACAGTGTGTCTGCCCCCTTGTCCCCCCTCCAGGCCGGAGTGGGATGGTATTCGAGCCGACTCGTCTTACCAATGCCCAATTTGGCCCGGCCTCGGGTAATTGTTATTATTTAAAGGATCGAATATCAAACCTTTATTGTCTGACTTGGTTCTGCCTTTAAACAGAAATACATACATATATAGAAAATGTATTTAAAAGTACATTTTTTTTTTAATATATATTGTAGTTTTAAAGTGATGATATAAATGTTGCTGTTATGAGTCTGACATAATATTGAAATATTCAAGTGAAAGCTCATATATGTAATTTTTCAATTTAAATTGAGTATGCAGATTTATTAACCTAATAAAAACTAACATAGAAAAGCTTTCCCAAGGGAAATCAATGCATTTTTGGCTTCATTATGAGCGAAAGCCCACTGCTCCAATTGCGAAATGCAAAATTACACAAACTTCGGCTTCCCTGAAGTTAGCTTTCTTTCTTTTTTATATTATTATTTAATATTACTTAAATTTATTTAAATTAAACAAAATAATTACTAAACTTGGGCTCGTCCGGGATTTGAACCCGGGACCTCCCGCACCCTAAGCGGAAATCATACCCCTAGACCAACGAGCCAGTTGGATATCAGCCGCCAAATTTAGCTCAACATCACAAAAACTATTTGCTCTTATCAATGCTATACACGAGTTTTAACCAAAACAGCATTTTTGTGTTTTTTGTTGTATTTTATATCTCTTTCCAAGAAATTATAAACCAACAATAAAATAAGAAAACAATTTAATATATTATTAAAGCAAGCAATCGCAAAACCAATAAAGGTACAGCACAGCAACTAGAAAAACATTGTAGGGAACAAAAAATAAGAAAATATAAATATAAATATAGTTATTAATATTGCTTTCTTATTAATTAAATTGAAAAAACTATGACAAATCAAGGCAAATATGAACCATGTCTTTGAAAGACACTAGAAACTATAACAAACATACAAATAAATATTTATAATTAATACAAATAATAATAAATAATTAAGGATTAACCACTGCTCAACTGCCAAAATAATTTTGTGAGGTTAAACCACATGGAAAGTGCCATAATGTGTATATATAAATACAAATTGTTTTAATTAGTATACAAATTCAACGCTAGAAGATCAGAGATTAATACACTTCATAAGAAACGATCCAATAAAAAATGTATAAAAATAACCAGATGTATATACACATGGTTTAGCGCTTTCAAAAGAAAGAACCATTCATTGTATAGTTCCCTCCTCATATAAACACTTAACAAGAAATTTTAAAATTATTTTTATAATAATTACAAGCAAAAAATGTACTCATCTTGTATTGTATTGTATAGTTCCCTCCTCATATAAACACTTAACAAGAAATTTTAAAATTATTTTTATAATAATTACAAGCAAAAAATGTACTCATCTTGGGCTCGTCCGGGATTTGAACCCGGGACCTCCCGCACCCTAAGCGGAAATCATACCCCTAGACCAACGAGCCGGTTGTAAATTGGCAGCCAAACTTGGCCTTATCAATGGAATGCTCGAAATTCGATTTCGAAAAAGATCGATCGCAACGTGAGCTGCATGTGGCTGAATGAATATAAAAATGGAAAGTTGCTTTTTTGGTTGCTCTTGAATGGCTCGTTTTCAAACGGGTTTAGTTCATAATGTCAACCCGTCGAGGGCTCTCGTTAATCGCTGACGACGACCAGCAAAACCCCTATAGTCAGTCAGAGCCAGAGCCCAGTATTTCGTGGACTTTGGTTGGCTATAAATGTGCTCAATTAGCAGTTAATAGCTCTGGATCCCCTCCTCTTCGATTTATTAGCAGCGAACCCTTGCCTTCGTGCACTTTACCCAACATATGTCCAGGCAAATTTACGTTGATTGCCTCCTTCGTCCATATGGTGATGGTGGTGGCCCCTGACAAAAATCCGGCAATGGGTCAGTGACTGGACTTTGCAAATCTCTCGAAGAGATTAGATCAGGGGTTGGGCTCTTGCCTTCTGTCACTGATTGTAATCGACAGAACCGCGGGCTCGTTAACCCGCAACACATAAAGAGCATTGGTCTTTTATTTTTTAGGGATATTGATTTGGTTTTTGATTTTCGTTTTTTGTAAATCAGGGGTGACCCGCATTGAGATTAAGGATTTTTCTGCGTCTTTTGGCAGCCCTTTTAAAGTTTCCAATTTGCTTCTGCGGAACCCGGAACCCACCCCGGTGCCTCGTGCAAATATTTGCCCAAGTGCTTGGGCCACATCAAAAGGACCCTGCCTGCTATATCCTTACATGGTCAGCGAGGGCAGAGAACTTTCGGCGGCAACTGTGGCGATTTACGTGAGTTGATGGCTTCATTAGGGGTTGCCCGCACCACGGCAATGTTTTATGTCTCAATTCTGGCTGGCATAAAAAAGGAATTCAAGTGGTTGATTTCGGGCTCCGGGTCGAACCCCCGCCGGTGCCATTTGTTACGTCACAGCTGTTATGATTTTAGCACTGCCTTGTTTTAACTGCGCGCCAACTGAAACGATGTAAGTGGTTCCCCTAATTAATACTGCACGGAATCCTGGGATTGGGGAAAGCCCAGGGCCATGAACTTTGGCGGCTCATTTGAATTCATTAGGCCGTAGTGCGGGTTTTTATCGTGCGAATCGTTTTCCCAGGAAATCTTTCATGGAAACTGCGCACTCGGCTTAAGGGTTGATCGTCCTGCAGGTGACAGCAGCACAGCACTGTGGCAATGTTAATGGTCCTGGTCACTGGGGGATTCCCCCAGCAGACTCCATAACGATGGTGTAATTTATATATAAAATGCTTAAATGGTCTATGCCAAGCCCAGAACTAAGGGATTCATCATGGGAGTTAACTAAGGGGAGTTTTGTGAGCAGGATAAATGGTTTAAACATCAACATTTCCTTTTAACATTTCATTTAAAATGATAAATTAATATCACTTCTTAAGAGCTCACAATTTAGTTTAAGTAACTCCGAAAATAAGCCAAGAATCTTGCTTGAAATATTCTAATTACTTATATTATCTCATGCCTACTAATTTTTCTGCCCTGCCAAAGACCAAGACCTGATCTTCTCCCACAGATCTCCACTCTCTGTCATGCATGACTCCAGCTCAGCCTCGAGTGGGGGCTGCTTCTAAGGCAAACATGTCTTACACGTTGCTCAAGCTCTGCAGACAAAGGCTCACAATCTATAAAGTACAATCGCTTTCAACAACAAGGCCCAGAGAAGGAACGGGTCGGGATGCAGCCGGGACCTGGGCTGTCTGCCCTTTAAATCATGCCACAAAACGTGGCTAGATCTCCGCGTGCCTTGCTATATTTCTATACATATCATCTTTATATATACATATACATCTTTATATATATATATATATATATTTGCTCGCACAGATCGGTAATTATGGGTTCGAAAAATCTACACCAGCATCGCGACGGGGCCCGTTGATCGACATTGGTGGCGGCTGGCTGGCGAATGGAAATATATGGCTGAAAAGCCGATGAAAGGCCAGTTTACTTAGCTCCTCTGCCGGTCGTGCATTAATTTTAACACAATTTTTCCCGGCTCGGGGCACGCCCACTAAAGTGGCATGCCGCCTTGGTTATGTAAACAGCCAGGAGATGGGGCTCAGCGAAGGAGCCCGGCGAAGGTGGATTGATAAAGGCCGGAGATGATGCCAGGCGTTGATGACGCCATGATGATGGCGATGATGGCGATGATGACGATGGAGCCGGCGAGAAGCTGGCACACACACACATCACAATGTGTGGTGCTGGGGGGTTAAAGGTTGGCCTCTTCGCTTCGTGGAGGACGTGTGCAGTAAGTGTTAATGTTGCAATCTTCTCCAAGGAGCCGAGGCGCTGAGAGTGGCTCAATGGGTGGCTTTGTCGGGACCATGATGCCGCGAAAAGGCTGAAGTGGTGGAGTCGGTACCTCGAGGATCATGCGAAAGTGAAAGGAGATTATGTCAGGTTCGGAAAATGCATTCAACGCTTTAAAGAAAGCATAGGAAAATGCTTGTCTTAACCCTGTAATGTTTAAACTATTTTGTTGGAGCTATTTCGAAAAGTATTTACAAAAGTATTTAACTCACAGAAGTGTACTACTTAATCCAACCATTCATTAAGTCAACGAGTAGTTTATCAGTTGTAAACCAGAGTTGCCGGCAACTTTCTGGCTTTCCCTCTTTGTGTGCGCTTACCAACGCTTAACTCTTTGGCTCATCAAGGACCGCCGTAACCGCCCCCAAGCCCCACAGTCCTCGTCCTTGCAGCACTCTCTGCCACTGTGTAAAAGTCCAGCAAATCCGGGACATTAAGCGGCAACACGTTGAGCCACCAAGCCGGGCACAAATGAGCGGCAATCCACACTCACATATCATCAAAATTTATAAAGCTTTGCCCCCAGCCGAAGCATGAAATGGCCAGAAAGCTTAACGCTCATAATGCCAATGTCTCCCTTGGCCAGCGGTAAATATATGAATTGGATTTTGAGCTGCCAGGGATTACGGACCGGCGAATGGCGAGCGGAGCCAAATGGCTTTATGTGCGTCAGTAAATTTACACCTCGTAATCGAGATGAGTGGACACTGGACACAGGACACAGGACACTCTCGGCGGGGGTAAAAACGACCCCTAGCAGCTGTTGTCCAAGATTAGTGCCTCGCAAAAAAATCTGTCGCACAAATTTTCATTTTTATGGGCAAGCAGTCGGAGCCTCTCGATGCCATTTGGGCCCGGTATTTGCCAGGCTTTGAGTTATGGCCAAGTCCCCGAACCAGCAGCCTTCTGGCGCCGCGGGCTTAGCCAATTATATAATAACAGCTAGTAGAGGAATTCACAGAAGGGCAACACGTACTTCATCGGGACAGAAAGGAGCTCAATCGATGGCCCAAAAGTCGGAGACCAAACGGGTACTTTGTTCAAGATGCTCATCTCGGTGAAATGCAGAGAGAAAAAAAAAGAGGAACAATATACAAATTAACTATATCAGAGAAAACCAAGAAAAGAACGTAACTCTTTGGAACCCAAGTTTGGTTTGTTTTCTGTCTTAGTTTATATTATGATAATAAATCTACATAATGAATTTGAAGTTTGTTCATTTTTAAGTATGTTATTGAGGTAATTTCATGAGATTTCCCCTTCGATATTTGTTTCTTTTTCAGTGCAAAAGGGCTCCCTCCCTCCAATCTTCGCCCTATTGCTGGGTATTTCTGAGCAGCTTGGCTACATTAACTGATTTGCATTTCAATCTTGGCGGCATGTGTTTAGTTTCGGCACAGGGAAACCTGTTTTTGTGGCAGGGGAGAAGCCGCAGCCGCAGCTGCTGATGTTGCTGCTGCTGCTGCAGTTGCAATTTCCATTGCTGTTGCCGGCAGTTGGCAGCAACAACAACACTTGCCAAGTGAGATCTCGACCCCTCTGACTTCTTCTTATAGTTTTCAGTGCTTCGGTTTGCTTTGCTAGCACCGTGACTTAAAATGCAAATGAAAAGGCAATCATTGTTTAATCTCGGACAGCAACAACAGCAACCTCAAGGAGCAACGTGCAACAGTTGTGGATGTTGCAGTTGCAATACCTACCAATAAGGTATTATAACTATGAGGAGAGCTTTGCTTTGGAGGTACCTTTGGTGGTATGGAAATTTAAATACGATTCTGTATTTAACTCCTTATAATCGAGTGCAATTATTTGTATAAAATATTGTATTATAAACATAGGGTATTAAAGACTGTGTGAGAAACCTTAGCTCTCCTTTCCTGTTGTTACGATCGCCAGTCAAGCATCCCCCAGGCAACAACTGTGAGCATGTTTGCTATGGCCATGGCTGTGGCCAGTCGATCCAACAAGCCCCGCACAGATTCAGATTCAGGAAGCTTCCGAGCCCCGAGATACACAATTTTTGATAATATTTAAACAGGCTACAGGGTGTCGGAGGCAGGGCAACATCGGCGACTGCAACTGCAACATCGAGTGTCGAGGGAGTGCAGATTCTCGAGTGCTCTGTGATAAATTCTTGGCTTGTACCGACGGCTCTACAAGACTTTCCTATCAGACAACATGAAAATTAGATCGTTGTAATGCTGTCATAAGGAAGAGGAAGCCAGCCAACCAACAGATTTCCATGGCCATTGTTGCGTTGCGGAGAGGAGGGGAGGGGAAAAGGAGCTGGGAAATTGTGTAGTTGATCGATGGTTGGGAAATGTTCAAAGCAATCGCATAGATTGCAGGGAAATGAGAACCAGGAAATGTGCAAAATAATGTATAAAAATTTATCTACTTCCAGAAGTCTCTCTAAAACTTAAAGCCTGCCTAAAAGAACCTAAACTGAGGCCAGCTTTAAAGCGGATTTCATTAGCCACAGACACAGATACAGACACTCTTCTTGACCCAAACTCTGCGTCTCGGCACACTTTTAATTTCCAGCTCATTCCGTCCGGAGGCCCAAGGGCCCCCGCCCTCTCGACTCTCGACAGGGAATACTCCCCGAGCCAATCGACAGCGCCAAGGTCAGAGGCGGCTGTCCACAGAAGCGGCAGGACCTAATTGGCAACGCCTTTTGCCACTGCAAGTGACAGGAAACTTTCGGGCCAAGCGGCACCCGGCACCGGCAAACTAATTAGCCTTAAAATAAAACCAACACAGGGAAAATGAACGAAAAAAATATGTGTGTTTTTTTTCCGAGGAAATGATACAATTTCGCGCGCCCGAAAATGGGTCTAGGTGAGGAGGATGGGGATGTGGCGCAGGAAGGAGAGCCCACAACTGAAAAAACAAAGTTTTTAATTTAAAGAAGAATAGCAGGCATACAAAAAAAAAAAAAAGAAACGTGAAAAAATAAACATCATCAACAACAAACGAATGTCCGGCAGCCGCAAATCTGGCGTTGGACCAAGGACGAAGCAAGCGATAATTAACCAAAAACGACTAGGTTCACTCAGTTTTAATTCTTTTAACAGGACTGTCTTAATGGTGATAATAGATCCCAAGAAATTTACAATGGCAGACGAATTATTACCATGAATTACCATGAAATTTTAGTTTTTGTTTATAAGAAATCTTTCAAACTTGTACTATTTTGTTTAGGATTTAAGTGCTGTAACTAGGATCTCTGAAGATGCTAAAGAAAAGGGTTGGTGAAGGAAATTACTGAAAATCGAAACCTCTTTCCCTTTTATTTATAATTTCCCATCGAGGGTACTCTAATCTTCGCTCCTTTTTCTTTGTTTCAGAAACAAAGCTGGCAACCCTGCTCGTCACCATCCTCTTTGGCGACTCGCTTGTCGTTTATCTTGGCTTCATTATCGCTTCATTAATTGCTAATTAACCGTGTTCTACATGGCCGCCAGTTCCCAGTTACCCGGCTTCATAAAAATGTGCATGGCGTGGAAAATATAAGCGACAGCCGGGCTGGGTTGGGACAACAAATCAGGGGGGGGTTTTAGCCACTTTGCTTGGCCTTTTGTAAGTGCAAATAAGTCGAAATCATGCCAAGTGAACGCGCCCCGCGCTTTATCGCGCTTTAATCTAATGCAATTTGTAAATGGAAACGAAAATGGGCTCACAAAGGATGGCACTATGTGGCAGGACCGCCTCCCTTTTCCCTGGCAGCCAACTTGTAAATTAAAGCAAATATTTTGCTTATTTATTTTGGCTCTTTCTGGCTGTCGCGGCAGCCTTTGCTGTTGTTGACTAGCCGCAAGGCAATTAATTAATTTATTAACGCAAATAAACAAAGGCACACAAGACGAGCACAATCAAAGCGCATATAAAATGAAGAAAGTCTTCCTTCCATATAAGAGAGAGGAGCCTAAAGATGGGCCTAAATGGGGGGAGAAGATAGGGAAGAGGTCCTGGAATACTTTCCCAATCATGGCACATTTATTGGAAGATATTTTATTGCAACCGTTAAGACAGTAAACTTGTTAATATAATATAATAATCTGTAGTTTATATTACTTATTTAATGTTACATTAAAAGGCCTTGAAGCTACTTCTATCAGAGCTATAAAAAACACACCTGTTATCCTTAATTTTCTTAATAACATGCATTTGGATTTTATGGATTTAAATTATCCTTGTTAAAAACCAATTAAATACTTGTTATAAAGCCATTTTCTGTTGAAAATTTCCTCATTACTTTTATTTAATTTCCTGATTATGTAGTTAAAGCTTTTTCCTGGAACACTTCTATTGCCAGAGATTAAAGTGAATGATTTGCGGTATTATTCCAGTCAGCTTTTGATTAGTCATAACTCCCACTGATGGCGCCTCTTAAAGCGCCTCCCTGTCCCAGTAATTTCCCTTTCGGGCCAAAGTTAAAGACAACTCCCTCAGCCGCGATGGCATGTTGACTTGCTAAGGCCGCGTAAATAGGCGAAAAGGATTTTCCACTTGAGGAGTGCCAGGCTGCAGCGACAGGAAAAAGAGCACTAGGAGTAGGGTTGGGGTTCAAAGAAGGGTTGGGGTTGGCCAACAGTGGCTGCGTCTTTTGAGGCTCTGTGCTCTTCCAGTTGGTCGCCTTGGGTGGTGCGAAATCGGTGGCGCCAAGCCGCAAAAGGAGCCGGAGCCGACATCGGGTTAAGAGATTAACCCACTGGGAGAGAGGGCGGGGCTGGCCAGCCCAGCCAAGTCAAGTCAAGTCAAGTGGCTGACGTGGAAAGTGACCAAGGTCCCGACTGCCTTGATGTCTGGCCCTGACTCGGTGGCTCGTTTAATTAAATCAAAGTTAATTAATGCTAACGTATTCATAAACAGGGTCATCAAACACCCGAAAAGCGCCGGGGAGCGGGCTGCCACTGAGGCTGACTGAATAATTATGTAATATTTTCGACTCAAGGATACGACGACGGCTCCTGAATATGCAGCAACAGTCGCCACAAGGAGCGCCTGTCATCGGCAGGAAGTCAGCCAACAGGGAACACCGAACGACGGGCGACGAACAGGATCTAGATCCAGGACCTCTGACTCCATTATTGGCATTCCCCTTCCGCTGGGGCGGGCGCTGCCGGTAATTATGACGGAAAAGAAGGGCTTAGCGAAACTTTTTGACTTTGTGCAATTAAAAATACATTTTTCAAATATTTGCCTACAACACAAAGCTGCAAACAAATTTTCTGAGAAGGGGAAATTGTGTCAATCGACTGACTTGTGTTGTTACGGATTGACCCAGCATCCTTTTCGCGGCGGGAGGGAAATTTCCAAGAATTTAATTAGAAATACTTGGGGTCGTCACGCTTTGGATACGAGATTAAAGTCCTGGATGCTTAAGATGGGCTTCGATATGACAAAGTAAAAGTCTAGATAGTTTTTTATTATAATTTCAGAATACTCTTCGCTTCGGTTTGAGTGCCTTAAGCCAGGCGGATTTTCCAACGCATTTAAAAATACTTTACTCCACAAATAAATACCCGTAATGCCGACGATATTTTCAGATTTTCATATTTTGACACGAACGTCGAATCAGTTTTGGTTTATTTTCGTGTGTGAGTGTGTTTTCCCCCCTCTGGGATATGCAGCAGCGAACGCGCATGGAACAAGTGTGCCATTAAAAATCATAAAATATTAAAAACATAATCCCATAGACGAGTATATTTTAAGCTTAATTATCGACAGCGAAAATCGCGCCTGGAAGCGTACGTAAATGTGCCGGATAACATCGTGTAATGCCGGGCGAGTCGGGAATTTATGGGTCCAACAGTTGGACGGGGGATTACGGGTCCTCCGAATATGTGCGAGTGGATAAGATCTGTTTGGGAGATTGGCCACAATTGAAGCCGGCCACTTGTTGCCGGCTCCTCAATCCTTTAAAGGATTTACCAGGGACTTTTCAGACGAGTTATGCTTTAAGTAAAACTATTTTCTCTGCCGAATTCTTGGCATTCACGTGGAGGACACTGGGAATTTCGTTGTTGCCCAGACCATGTTTGGTATTCGGTTCACAAATCCCAAAATCCTCCAGCTCCGGCTCCAATCCTCCCCTTGCCATCCCGACAAAACAAAAAAAAAAAAAAAAAAGGGGGGGGAAAAACATGACAATGAACAAGTTTTTAAACGACGCATGGAAAATTTGTTCCGTTGTATCAAATTTATTATTTAGAGATTTCCATTTCGGTCCGCTCTGCGATTGTTGAAACAATGCGCGAGGGCATTACATGGTATCTATCCTGTAAATAGTTTATTTTCGACAGTCGGCACCGTACAAAAAATAAACTTGCAATGATATCCCGGCCCCTTCGCTCCCTCCCACCTCTCTTTAGCAATAAAACATTCAAAGGATTAAATAGAAGCTGAAAAAAAGATATATATATGTGTTTCAAAAATAGTTTTGGCTCAGAATCCCCTAAAATGGCTGAACGGCAATAACAAGAAAAACTGACAACAAATTGTGCAACTTTTTGGGGGCTTTTGTTTTTTGTGGAACTTGTTGATAGCATTAGTTGCGAAATATTGGTACAATTTGGATAACTTTAAGAGAATTCAAGCCTTCAAATGCAAGAGTGAATAGTTACTACAATTTAATCTTAAACTAAAGTTGAAACTGAAATAAACTATAAAATAATCAATTTGCGTAAAATAGCCAAGACATTCTGTGATTTTTAAAACATTTAAATATATAGGCTAGGAAATAAGCCCATATATCTAAAACCCAATTTACTAAGCCCGATTTTAAGCGTCTTGCTTCGAGTGCCTGCAGAAATTCGCACCAGAAATTGTTCAAACGGAAAACACCATCAAAAATACTAATAACCACAGTTGGGGCAATGAGGGAAATGCCCGGGAAACTGTGGAAAACTGGGGAAGCTCCATGGCAAAAAAATTGTTTGCCAGCCTCGCTGCCATTCGTCTTTTTTTTCCTTGTCATTTTTTTTGTTTTTTTGTTTTTTGAGAGCGCTTTGAAGCGTGGCTGCATATGCAATTACATTTTACAGCAACAAAGTTGATAACAAACAAACGGGCACCGAAAGGGGGGTTGGAAAATGGGGGAGGGGGAAGCTGTGTGCAAGGCATTCAGCAAATTTTCAGCGTCAGGTTTCATTTGGGGCTTTTCCTTCTCCCTGTCTTTATTTTTTGTGCTGCTCCTTTACCCTTTTTCTACATTTTTTGTTTTAACATTTTGCTTGTTTTGTGTTTGTTTTCTAAGCTTGCATAACAAATCGCTGCGAAAAGCTTTTCAATTCAAATGAATGAAAAACGAAGGCAAAAATGTTTTATGCATGTCGATGGACGGGAAGGGGTTTAGACCCCTCCCCGAGGAGGGGTCAGAAAACAAAGTGTGAATGATGTCGGGAATAAGGGGGGGCCCCCAAGAAAGTCAATGCTGCTCACTTCCTGCCCGAGAAAAGGAGTTTAAGATGGGTTTTGCAGAAACTTCAAAAGAAATAAGAGTAAAAAGGGACATATATGCTTGTAAAGTGTAGAAAAACATAAAAGGTTAAACCTATTTTGTATATAAATACCTTGTATCTCATCCTAATATATAGATTCTTATAAATTCCATCTAACTTTACCTCCCGAAATCCTTAAAGGTGTGAATACTGCATTCCATGGTCACTAATAGCCATTTCTACAGAGAAAAAAAAATACTCCAAAGGAAGAAAAATTATTGTTATGAAAAAGCAATTAATGCGGGGGGTGTGGCCTGGCCATCGGTCGGAATTGGTAACACAAGATGGCAGCACCTTGATAAGGCGCGTGACTAATGGACACCGAAAGTCGAGGGTTGGAAATTAGAGAAACGACAAACTTAATGCACAAACACGGAAGTCCCGAGTCCTGCCGGCTCCTTTGGGTGTGTGGAATGCATTAAAACAAAGGCAGCGTGAAAATTTCATTAGAGCCTGGCGCAGAATTAGGCCAGAGTCATATGGCCATAAACACATGCTACACGCAAGGGTCCCCTCGTCCTCTACCTCGTCCTCGGCTTGGGGTCTGTGGCGCATTTATACTCACTATAATTCATTAACGATTATGCACGACCCCCTGACACTGGCAAAAACCCGAAAAAGCAGCCATTGCCCTCGCTAAATTTGTGTTAATTTCGTTTCGTTTTCGGCAAGAAACCACATCCAAGCCCCAGGCTCGTGCCCTTTGTTTTTGCACTAATGTCTGGGGCAAGATTTATAGACATTTCCAGCGAGTCATTCATCGGTCATATGGATATGCAAGGCAGTTGACTGAACCTTTTAAAGAATGCTCAAGGAATCGGTCATGGTTGAAGGATGTTGGGGAAATAAGGGTCTTTAAGGAGCCCCAGCAAGTCCGTAGAATATCTGGTATGATTTTCCTGGCTAGTCATCGTACCGCAAGTTTCCCTTTAATGAGTTTAATAAATCATTGCCAAATACTTACAGAAGAACAG
Source organism: Drosophila bunnanda (assembly GCA_035046265.1). Taxonomy (NCBI): domain Eukaryota; kingdom Metazoa; phylum Arthropoda; class Insecta; order Diptera; family Drosophilidae; genus Drosophila; species Drosophila bunnanda. Next base: position 17,794,524 of record JAWNOB010000075.1, read on the forward strand.
CAATTCCAAAGAAAATTTGTATGTTGTTGCCTTGTTCCTTGACCGGATTCTGAAATAAAAAGAGTTTTTGTTAGTGTCAATTTGTATTTCTTATATTTCTTTTAATCGAAGAGTGACCGTACTCTCCCATTTCATTACTCATATTTGTTTTTTTATAGTATTTTACAAATGTCATATATGTTCAGATTCTGCATACAAATTTGAATTAATTGCAAAATATTATCACTAACTTCGCAAAGTTGAAGTGCATATACCCTTGTGGTTTACTATTGAATTATAGGATCGAATCGCAAGTCGTTCACAACTTAACTGAACATTTTAGCAATCTTTGTTATATTATTTATCGATAAATGGAATTTTTATGGATAAATCGAAGTTTATAACACTTGTAACCAAGTCAAAAACTATGTTAGTTGTTTATTAGGTTAATAAATCTGCACGCTCAAATTGAAATTTTAAGAATTTAAAAATTTTCCCAATTTTTGGAAATTTTGAAAAAATTAAATTATTGTCGAACACAGCTAGATCGACTCGGCTGTTAATGCAGATCAAGAATATATATGATTTATAGGGTCGGAAATGACTTTTGACTTAAATTATAATATCCTACAAGCGTATATAAATTATAATAATAGGAAATCAATTAATAATAACATTTTGACTGCCCAAAGTTAGCCTTCATTATTAAGTTTTCCTAGCCTTATTAAGTTTTCTTTATTACTGGCTTTTCATTAATGAAATCTATAGATTTTAAAGAATTATACAAATATAACATGGCTACTTTCCTTTCGTAATCTGTGGGGCCATTCGAAACCCCATGTAATCGAGAGTACATCATGCATTACTCATAAATTTAATAGACTGTACTTGCCTCAATGTCTCTACCCCTGCCCCTTGGAATTCCCCAAAGTACTCGAAGTGTGCCTCCTATTATTATAATAAACTTGCCACCGCAACGAGACGAGAACAAGCAGACATAGGAAGTAGGAAGTAGCAAGCAACCCCGTCGAGAATTCCAAATACCCGGCCTACGACGCACTCCTAAAATGTAAACTCAACATTACTTCCTTCCACACAATCAACGATGATTTCTTAATAAAAAGCTGTTCTCCGACTCGGAATGGGAATGGGGGCGTAGTGAGTCAAGGGAAGGGTGGCCAGAGCTGGCTTTACCCCCAGCAACTTGTGCATAATACAATTTTTGACTGCGAGGGGTCGAAGTAGTAATGCTTCGTTGACTGGTGCCAATAGCGTGGACGGGACCCGGGCTCGGCCTTGGGAGTGGGAGTGGGAGTGGGTGTGTCGGCAGCGGGTGCTCCGTATAGTCTGGCATTTTTTAATACCCAAGTGTCCCCCCGGTCGCAATAAGTGCGCTGCGCAACGCTGCACGCATACAAATGAGCCCGAGGCCCCCCAAAAGAAAAAGACCTGAGATAGGGTCTTAAAGGGGGTGCGATGGGTGGAAAAGAAAATGCAGGGGCGGGCCGGGGAGCTGTCTGAGGTGTACAGGAAGTGGGTGGTGTAACGAAAAATGGGTGGACATAAATCGGAAATACATAAATTATTAAACATCATACCATAAGTCGTCTCAGCGTTGACATTCCTGGGGTAGTTACCCAGCGCCAAAGCTCCGCTTTTCTTTTCATTTGCCGCCTTTTCCTTTTCAAGGCTAATGAGAATTTTATACCCTCTCAAAGGGTATTCCGATATATTCCGGTATTTTCAGAAAATATATGTATTAAAAATGTGCTCTTGGGATTTCGAATATTTTTTAAAGTTGTTAATGGTTCAAATATCGATAACTTCTATCAAAACTGAGTTTCGCAATCTTTGATAAGAAAAATACTACATTTTATTCGAAGTTAAGGGATTTTCAAGACTTTTCTTTAGGTAACATTAATAAGCATGCTTTGACTTTATTACTAATTCTACCTCTCAAGGAAGTCAGTCGTCTTTCGAGTGTTCAGCATTCCGGAGCTATTTATTTGATTTTTTTTTTGTTTATTTTATCAAGGCTATTATTTAATAAGTTTTTGTTTATTCGCACTATTTTGATTTAGTTTTATTTATGGCTTTATACCGAAAATAAACGTGAACTAAATTGTTTGACACAACATTTGCATGTTATTTTATAAATCAAATATTATAATCTCGTTAAAAAAGTTTTGCACTTAACATACTATTAATTTAATTTTGAACTTAGAATTATTTTGAAATATGGCTTTATAACCGATTCTCCCCTAAAAATTTAATTTATTTACATAAAAGACTATTTAATTAGTATTCCCTTGCATATTTAATTTCATCTTCATCTTCATTTTCATCTTCATCTTCATTTTCTAATTCATTTATTTGTTTACTTAGTTTTCTACTTATCTTCTGCATAAGTAAGTTTTCTTCACTGGATGTTAGTGTTGTTTTGAATGTTACTCCTTTTTTATTTTTTCAGTGTCGCACTATCACATTCACTGGGAAAACGTATTTCTATTTTATTCGCCTCGATTTCTTAACTAAACTGATGGGTGGTACTCTTGTCCTGGCTTTACCTCATTCTGTTTTTTTTTTGCGTATGGCCTAAGGATTTTGTATGCTCAACTTGACAGGCATCGTTAAAATTGATGGTTTTTATTTAATTTTAAAATAATTGTGTTTATTAAATTTTGCATTATTTATTATGTATATCTGTGCTGTATCTAAACCTCACAAAAATGCCGATATAAACCATATTCCCTGACTTTACAATCAAAATTACTGCAGTGATAGCTATTAATATATGTACACATATATATACATATATCAAAGCCTGATTGATTATCAGGGTCATTCACTCATTTAGCAGGTTGGCAGCTCCGCTTCATGACGAACTGTCAGGGGATCCTTCCGAATTCTCTCGTCCCCGCGGCCTTGTCAGCTGTCAGGCAATAATTGTCAGTTGTATTCTTGCTCTAATGTCAAAGAGTCCCTTATACAAATGTATATATATGTGGGGGTGTATTTTTTTTTTTTTTTTTTTTGACAACTTCACCGACTGCGTCGTATATGTGTGTGTCTGCATGTCAAGTAGCAATTGAGACGAGCATTTGGCATCTCGGGTGCGCCACAATCCCTCGCCCTTGCTCCTGCCCCCCATCCATTTCAGTTACTTCGCATATATGACATCTGACTTCCACTTGTCAGAAAATATTTGCTCTCCAAACACAACCTTCCCCTCGGTCGCTCCTGGCCGGCCGCCCTTCCCCTTCTTCACGCACGAGTTGCAATCTTTTTGTGTCCCTCAAGATTTTCCATCTGCATGTGCCAGAGTGTGTGCGAATGTTTCGTTAAATTGATAGAATAAATGAGCATAAATTGAAAAAAGAAATATCGATGAAACAAGGCACGAGTCGAGCGAGGGTGGTGTATGTGCCACCCGAACAACCCTCGGGCTACACTGCACAAAGCTTTTGGTCACGCCGAGTATTTTGCGGTTTAAATCAAATGAAATTCCCAATTGTTAAATTTAATAACTATACTAGTTCAATGTGGTTTTGTAGTAAATATGTTATTTTATAATATTTACTTTTATGCAGGAATTTCACTCTAATAAACTTGTTCCTGTGTAGCTGCTGAAAAAGGGTGGCTCTGCGCTTGATTCTGGTCCTGCCCCCTGCTTTTCCTGCTCCTTGTTACTGCTCCTGGGCACATATGGGCAATTATTTAGTGCTTTGGCACAGCTCAGCACCATCCAACGGGGAACTCCCCAAGCAGACCGCCATTACTATCGATTTGAGGGTGCATTACCAACTATCGGAACGAGCCGAGAAGAACCCAGGACCACCCAGCGACTTTTGCCAGCGAAAGTTTCCCGTTCAATTGCATGCAATCAGCAACTGGCTCTTCTCCAACTCTTGGAGAGAAACACTCAGAGAATCAGGAGGAGAATAAAAGTGGGTAAGGCGAAGGATCGCAGCTTAACATACCCTGGGAAACAAATATTTGACAGCTATTATTTTACCTTTTAAATATTACTATATTTTTTTCCTAAAGTTTTCATTTATTTTATTCTTTTATTTCGGTTAGAAATAAATCACAGTTCAGATACCCAGAACACGGACAGGCTCACACACATAAAGCAATTTAAAGAAGCCATAATTCCCGATTCCCTCGGACCACTCCGGTTCATGCCTATTATTCCTGGACGTCGGCTCATCGCGTGTGTTGCCAATTTGTCGGCATTCAGTCACTCAGCCATCGGTTCTGCCGAGGACGTCCAGGACGTGTGCTCTGGGCATATATCCTTCCCACACTCCCCCCAGTGCTGTGCCTGCTGTCGTCGCTGTTTGTTCGCGCAACCAAATTTAGACGTAATTAAATGTGAATTGTTTATTTAAGGCGCACGCTCATCCACCAGACCGAGTTGAGCCAAACCCCTGCACCTCCCCCCTGGGATTTTCCGGGCCAAACAGCTCGTGGGCCCAATCAGAGGACCTCCTGCTCCTCCTGCCCTTGCCAACAACTGCATTTCAGGCCTCGAAAGTTTTCCCTTGGCTTATTGTTGCCGCTCCATGCCCCATGTTGCAATTACAGCCCCGCGGCGGAGATGGCGGCAGCGGCGGCGGCGGCGGCGGCGGTGGTGGGTTTCAAATGAAAGCAGGTGTGTCAAATGTAAACTTGACAGGAACAGCAGGAGCTGGCGAAGGAGCAGGCGGCACAGGATCGGCAGCTGGGGCTGGAGATGGAGCTTGGTGGCTGAGCAAACACGGCCGCCGCCTTGATTGACTTAAAAATGCATACACCTAGTCGTACACACTCATTTGCCTTGGGGCCTGGCCAGTGCCTCACTGCTGGCGCTGGCTGGCCTGCCTATTCGTTCGGCTGTTAATAGAATTTTTCATGAGCTCCGTGGACGCATTGGCATTGTGTGAAGGAGTCACTCAAACTTGGACGAAATTACTTTATAAGTAGTTAATTTGATTGGCTGAAAGGGGGCGCCATGCTGCCATGCACCTGTCATGTAAGTCAATGGCAAAGTTTTGAATGGGTTTAATCGCCGGGGAGGGCCCACAACTTTCATAATAATATTTAGCCAACTAGGCATATGCCTAAAAATAGTCCTGTAGCTTGGCGAACTATAAATTGCCTGAGGTCTTTTAAATTAGCTTTGAATTTAGAATGATAATTTAACTTGTTGGGGAAACTCATAAAGCAAAGTGCTTGGGGTGTGTTAAGGTATGTAAATATGAGTTAAAACATTTAAAGCTGTATAGTTTTATACCATTGCTGGGAATTATAACATTAGTCATAAGTTTATCACGCAGTGAAGGAGTCATTTTCGACCTTATAAAGTATATTTATTCATATATATATTGATCAGTATTAACAGCCAATTCGATCTAGTCCATCTGGCCGTCCGTCTGTCCGTTTTTACGCGAAATACTTTCTCAGTTTTGTAGCTATTTAAATTAAACTACTATTTAGTCATATATATACTCTTAATCGTATATAAATCTGAATGGGCCGGATCGAACAACTATATCATATAGATTCCATAGGAACGATCTCTTAAACTCTCTTATTTATTTTTCACTTTCTCTATCTCAATGTCTCTCTCTCTCTCTCTCACTCTATATTTCACTCTCACTCACTCTCACCCATTCTCTCCAACTCTCTCTATTATTCTCGGTACGTCCATCTCTCTCTGTGTGTCTCTAGGCATACCTCTTTTACGTACCTGTCTCTGGCTATCTCTAGAGATATTTCTTTTTCTCTTGCTCTCACTTTCTCTGTTCTCCTTACTCGGGGACTATAAATAGAGGAGCGTTGCTCGCGCTGATCGCATTCTTTCGGCGGCCGTCCCCCTGATAACAACCATAGTGATAGTGATAGTGATTACCCTTCGATCCCAAAAATATCACCTGGTAATTGCAAAACATCTGGATAACGAAGAAGAAGCTAACTTAGATGATACTAGATACTGGAAGGAATAAGGCACTGACGAGTAAGGACAACCAGGTGTCTTCTACTGGGGTAAGTCTTAACCATGATAATTATATTATAGGTAGAGATGCTATATGAAGGATCTGGCTCAGCATTATACATTCATTTTACAAGTAATTCCCTTATTGCCATGGACCCCATTACTTAATTTTAATTTAAAGTGATCAGTCTAAATTAAATAAAAAATAATTAAGAATAGTTTTCATAGTTTTGCAATGGGTCACATTATTATAACTTTTAAAAATGCATAAAACCTAATTTTTTAAAATAATAATGCCTTATATGCTAGTATACTAATAGTAGCAAATACAGAAAAGCTTTCCAAATAGAAAATAATGTATATTTGGCTAGTTATAATACATTATACATTTCTTGTTATTTTTCGAATATGCAGTTTATTTTAAAATGGTTAAAAACGTAATCATTTATTTTATTTCCTTAGCTTAGAACACATTTAATATTTCGAAAAACCGAAAAACGGCAGATAAACAAGTGCAACCCCTTGCAGGTTCATTTAGCAAATTAATCACCATAACAACAGGACCTAATACACAACAAACAAGCCTAAATATCTGACAATTAGCGACAACAGAGTAAACACGGCTCAGTGACAAGTGAAAAAAATAGTAAACATTAGGACTGAAGAAGGGATGAAGCGGGCCATTGAGCATTGCACTTTCAGCCATGGCTCATAAATTCAACCGAATGCACCACTCAACAGCAACCCCTTGGAGTTAAGGGAGCAAATACAGCTTGGAAAGGTGGTACTATCACTATCCTGTAGGATTAAAGAATAGAAAATACCTTTAAATATAAGCAAGGATATTCCAATTCGCAGGGGCGAGTGTGGAAGATGACTGCTCGTTCCCTTTTCAGCCAAGGGAGAACACGAACCTTCTAAATAGCAAAAAGAAATTACAGTTGCAGTTCACACTGCACCACACTGCAATTAGATATGCCACCAAACGAGACCGATAATGATTCAAGTCGGGGGCTCGAACACGTCCTCATATATCCATAGACACACACCCCAGTGAACCTCAGACGGGCACGTGTCCTTCACAGGATATTACTTTTATCGGCCACTGCTCAGACACACTCCCGGGCAGCTGATAGCATCCCGTGCCACCAGAAAACGATAGCTTCCTCTGGTCTAATCGCAGGCCAGCGATCAGTCTTCGCCTGGGTCGGTGTCTCCGAAATTAATTTCAGCAAATTCATTACGACCGAAAAGCACATTAACTCGATAAGTAATTTCGCACAAAACGGTGTCAAGTCAACCAAAAATGTGAGCCAGGAAATTGAAATTTATATTGGGTTCCTTAAAGGATTTTCCTCGAGATAAAGACGAATGGGTTGAGCTGGGGAAAGTTCAAAAAAAAACATCATTAAAATTATGAGATCTTTTAATGAAATCTTTTACGTTCGCTTTTTCCAAGGGTTGTTTTTCAGGGAACTTAAGGAATCTTATTAAAATATAAACTAAGTATCATAGAAATTCGAATAGATTCAAAAATACAGTACAGACTCTGAATAATTCAGTGCCCTGCTCTTTGTTTACCAGCACAAAAAGAGTCCCCAATCGAACCCACACTCCTTTGGCAGGATCTGTTGCGGATTGAAACCCCACGGGGGCATCATCAGAACCCACCCACATCCCCATTCCCGGCTGAACCCACCCCGTCGCCTACCAATTACCAAACGCAGCCCGGGGTTCCAAGGCAGACCTGTCTAGGCTGCGGTGCAGACATCATTTATCAACTAACCAAACAAATCAAAACGATGCCGCGCAGCCCGAAAACTAAAACCATGGCAAACACACACAGGACCCCGGGTTGCCAGAGCAAATGCAGAAGTGAAAAATGATTTGAAACGGATTACAAGCTGCTTTCATCATCAGCCTCAGCATCGGCATCATCAGGCGGTATCATCAGCAGAAGGAAAAGCAGCAAAAGCAGTACGAGTATTTCCAGCACACACAGAAATCTATTTACGCAAAACTTTCGTTCTCTGAATGCAAAAACTCTAGCCAAAACAGTAGATACGAATTGTTGAACACTGAGAAAAAATACGGTAATTCCCAAATAATAAATAACAATTAACAGTGCTACAATTTGCAGCAACTACAAAATAGGAAGCATAATTTGCACAGAAATTAAAATGTTCTGATATGTGATGTATGATTTTGTGATTAAATTTAATAAAAATAATAATAATAACATCAAATTAAAAATGTAATCAATATATATAGTAATCAATATATATAGTAGTATAAGAGACATAAAAGAAACACCTAAGCAGACAAAGATCCTATTTGGAAACAAAGCACTTTCGGTTACTTTCATTTGATTAAATAATCATACATTAGTGAATGTACAAATTGGTATAAATACTTTTCGGTTTTTCCCACTGTATCTTTCCGAGTTTTGGGTCTGGCTCGACATTTTCTGCACAATCACTTAACATCATTAAAATGAAGCGTAAATGAAAATTGCGTTCGCTCCAATCCCCGGCCGCCTGCTCTCAGTCCCTGCTAATGTCGCTGGCATTTTGGAATGCTTCGTGCAAATATGAAAACGCAGCGAGGACAGCTGAGGGGTCCTGGATTTGGAGGTGGGAGTGGCAACATCATTCATCAAGGATTTAGTTAAACGACGTCGAGCGGCGAAAGCTGGGTCTCCGGCTCGGGCACGGGCTCGGGACCCGCTCTGGGGTTCGGGGACCATTCATCATCATTCGTCTGGGATTATGCTTTTTAAACATACGATTGCTGTCAACAGTGTCGGTGTTCGTTCAAGTCCTGCGACCGAGCTCCTGCCAGAGCGAACCGGACTGGACTGCTCTGAATGGGCTTCCGAATCGAACTGAAAATCGTTTTGGGATCCATTCAAGCTTGGACGGTGGTCTCCGGCATTAGAACAAATCAACCGGAGGGGGGACCATGGAGCGCACTGCCTCTCCTCCCATAAATCAATCATGTTTGCAGCAGAAGGAGCAGGAGCAGGAGCAGCTTCGGGGCGAGTCGCATAATTTATTAAGGAATTTTTACAAATATTTGTAAATAATTTCGGGGCGAACAGCAATCTGCTACACGACACCATGCCCGGCAAACAATGGAGTGGGTGCACTGCATTCGGGGATTAGCAGCAGCCCAGCAACAACATGCAGGACAAACAACGGACAAACGCCAAACAAACAAGCCCCACAGTAACAAAAACATGTCTGTCATCCTGACAATTGGCTTTGGTTCACTGCCGTCTGTCCCTCACCATTGACAGGATGTCCTCTGTGGACTGGGAATGGGAGAACCAGACTGGGAACGGGATCGGGAAGACCAGATGACCGGCTATACAAACAACAGTATGGAAGGCTTGTCACAATCACAACATAACACTACGCAACACAACACAAGTCGCAGACGACAGGGCCAAAGCATCCTAAGCTTGGCTGGGAATGGGGCTTTTAGCCAACTGGACAGCTGGTGACTCTTTCCCCGGCCTGGGATGGGAAAAGCTGGTCAGCAGGACAGCGGCATGTCGCGATTTCCAACGAAACTCTATCAATTTAATTGAAGCAAAGCAAAGAGATTCGATGGGAATGCAGTTATTGAAGCCAAACATTGGGCTTAAGGTTGAAGCTTTCCCCAAAAACATATAGTTTATAGCTACTCTGAAAGCATAAACTCCACCCTCCTATGACTCAACTTGGGCTTTTCTCTCTCATTTTGGCATTTCCGCTGCAGAAGGTAACCATTAAATAAATAAGGCAAACAAATGTGTTTATTAAATTAACACACGCAGCTCGGCGACACAATTATCATAACAATAATTTAAGATCCGAGTGCGAAGAAACTTAAGAGCAGTCGAGTCATTGAAGTGCTGCTGGCTGGCTGGCTGGCGGGACAAGTTTTCGCGCGAAACAATAAAATCAATTTGAATTCCTTGCATAAATTTGAGCCGCCCGTCAGGCTAATTATCGATTGTGCCAAGGCAACCCTGTAAGGAACTGTTATCGATGCGTTGCGGAGGTAGCGAGCGGATCACGGGATGACTGACTTATTGACAGAAAGTGCTCGCTGGTGAGTCACCTGGGCCTTTCTGCGGTTGGATCGCAGTGGTCCAGGGAATCTGCTAATTGATTGATTGCACGAGCCGGTGACTAACCGAAAGAAAAAAGCAGAAACCTGAAAGAAAACCAAATACAAAGCCAAGGCGAAACCAAAACGTAGCAGAGCTATAAGTGCCGCATGGCATTTTTAATTAGGCATGCCCGGCTGGGCCAGGGCCAGAGAGCTCTTAAATAATTCAAAGCAAATTATGCGACAGTTCCCACAAAGAGCCGAAAAAACGACCAAGAAGATGGCAAAAAATTGTGCAGACCAAAAAACGTTTGGGTAAGCACTTAACCCTTTTTTTTTTTTTGACTTGCACCCTCACTCTCTGGCCCAGTCCAAGGGATGTCTATAATTATTTGCACTGTGTAAGTCAAAGTTTGCGGAGCCAGCACCCTTCCACCCACTGGGACAGCCGCAAATAAAGCGCGTTGCAAAAGAAATGTCAATATTATATTTAAGACGTCGTCGCTGGCTGGGTCTCCTCTGGACGGTTTCTCCTCCAGCCAGGGCCAGCCAGGCAGTTGCGAAAAATTCATGAGGCAAAACACACAAATCAGCAGTAAAAAGGTAAACGCATTTCCACTCCGCCTCGAAGCATCCAGGGAGAGACACACACAAAATATTATAATTGCCCAACCAAATGGAAATAAGTTCTGGCGTCTTAAGTGCCATTGGAGCAACGTCAAGATGGCAAAGGGTTCGGGCCTCGGAGGGAGGATAAGCATCTGACTCACCTGGGAAGCTGCTGGTCAAGAGCGAGCAGATTGATGCGACAATTAATTCAGATTGAAGGTGAGCTTAAACAGAAGATTACGGCCAGAAGTCATTGGATTTCGTGGGAGGTTTACTCGGCATTTAAAATTTTTAATTTAATCCTTTCGCATATTTATGATGATGTCCTTTCTGCTGCTGAACATCTGTTACTTAAACAAATTATTTGTATTTCCATTGATTTACCTTAAAACTAAACCTTTCCATTAAAAACTTTTCATCATTTCACTGATCTACCATCAATTTGGTAGCTCTTTCCCATTTAATTCTCATGCCAGCTTACACTTTTTCTTAGCAACTTTTTCGATTTCCTTCCGGACTAGTTAGTTGTCTTCTCCGGGAGATGGCCTGGCAACTTTTTAGTTACTTTCGAGCAATTTTATTGCCACCGCCTACAGTTTTCGAGTCAATCCGTTGGATGACTCATCCGGAATTCAAATGTTATCAAGCTCTTATCCAATAAATTTTTGGGGACATTGTAAGCGAAGCCCAATTAAATTGTTTTCGCCATAAAAATGTGCAGCTACCGGGGCAGAAATTCGAGGGAAAGTTCGCTGAATAGAAAAAACTAAAACTAAAAGCAAAGCCTCACGATCCAAGGCGAGCGATAAAAACGCTTGGCAAGCGGCGAATGAAATTTTATCACACTGGCCAGCAGGATATTCGGGGGAAGGGAAAGGCTGCTTTCCCCGTTCCCCCACATGACGTCGCACGTTTTGGGCATTCGTCTCGATTGCAGTTTAGTGCAATCAAAGAGGATTTCTCTGGGCCACCCAGCCCAAGGCCCACCCACTCCATCCCTGCCATCGAGCAGTGTCCAGCGAAGCGTTTATAATACCAGACCGCGCTGAGGCAGGCACCAGGAACCAGGAACCAGGACCTGGACCTGGACCGAGGAGAGCAACCAGCACCCAGCGAGTCTTAAACCAAAGAAATTAGTGTAAAACTAAAATCCGATTTGGGAAAACAATGTGATCAAACAGGGTGGCCTGTGCTGGTAGTTGGGTTCGGTTTCTGGTTGTGGGTTGGAATTGGGATTGCGTTTTGGTGGTTGCTGGTGGCTGGTCCTGTGGGAAACCCCCGGCTCACTTAGGGGTAAGTTTGCTGAGCCATCGCTAGCCGAGATCTGCAGGCAAAGAAATTTGTTTAACAAATTTCTAAATAATATCAAAGAAACTAGCCTAAAATATAGTGAAAGTATAGGTAAGAAGTTACTATTCCAAGTGAACTGGAACTAATTTTCTTTCGTACCAAAATACAAAATAAATGCTTCAAATAAAACTATCAAAGGACTTAAAAAAAGGTATTAAATATTCCTATTATCCTATAAACTGTTCTTTCTATTATTTGTCCATGCACTTGATATTTATTTAATATCAAAATTATACATGTATTTCTGCCGGTTCCCTAGTGATTTCCCTTTTTGTCAGTGTATCTCTTTACTGGTAGTTTTCTCTCACTAATCTGTCTCTCATGGGTTTTCCACAGATTCATTCTTATAGTGTTTTTTTTTCGCTCGTCCTTTTTATCAGTTGTTAAATATCTGATGGTCGCAGCAACATTTTTATGGCAACGCATTCTATTGAATTAGAGAATGGACGCATATGCACGAGAGTCGCATCGCGTCGGACTCCTATTGGCTGTCTGCTCCGATATCTCGCGGATTTGCGACTGCCAGAAATTAGTTTCTTACGCTTGAATTTGCCTTAACGCACACTCAAAGTGCCCCGGGGGATTTGAGTATAATTCGATTAGAAAGGGATTATGGAAGGAACTGCTCTTCAAAATTCATATATATGAGTAGGGTTCCCAGTGTATCGTTCCCTTGCCACTACTCCCATATCACATCGCATCCTAATGGGCGAGCTCGAACCGCCGGCACGCGTTCTGATGAATGATGTATCGAATTTTTGAGCTGCAAATGGAAGCGGAAGCGAGTCTCTCGGAGGAAGTGCTGAAACAACAGCGTAAAGCTTTTAAATGGCCATATGGGGCTCCATGGAGATTGGACATGCCCCTGGGGGAAGGAGGATTCGGGCAACCACTCATAGATCAGGATGCTGACCTCTTAAGTGGATGACGCTGCTCCAAATTTGATTGAATGTCAGCCGAACCAAGGTTATTCTTACTAGGGGAGAGTCTTTATGAATGGTCTTAAAAGGTTTCTCAAGGGATGGCTTGCATGAGGTTATCATGGTAAGAAATATATGTTTAACTGATCTATTATTTTATAATACAAGTTGAGATTACTTGCACCAAATCTGCCATATATTCCGCGTCTTCCTAGAACCCAACGCTTTTCAATTTCCCCCGCCATCGGCCGGTGGCATTTTCCGGACAACCCTTCCCCGCCCCACACAGACCCGAAAAGTAATTCATGACCCCTGGACAAACAATAAAGAAGCAAAACCGAACCAAAACCAAAGAAAAAGGCCAAATGACTTTGCCCAAAAACGGCATCCACCTTTCACCAGAAGGAATCGCAGCCAGACAAAGCAAAAGCCTGACCCAAAACTGTCAGGCGGCCTGCAGTAAAAGCGACCTGGACTGGGAATGGCGAGGAGCTGGAAGAAAAATAACGACGGCAAGTGTGCGAAATTGATTTAACCACGAATTGCTAAACGATGCGAAATGGATGCTAGAAGGAAAATGGTCTAGGCCGGCGGTGTGGATTTCCGCGTATATAATTAAGCTGTCAGATTATTGTGACACGGCGACACCGGTGGCTGAATTGTGCCAGACCTTGGGCGGAAAGAGTGAATGGTATTGTGCAATGCCGTATATATATATAAAAAAAGGGGTCGAAGGGAAATAAATAGAGGGTAACACAAAAAGCATGTATATTTGACACCCCATGCATTAATAACTGTAATTTTCCACCGTCCCCGGCTACATCCTTGCTCGATTTTGGCACAAAAGGGTTGCAATTTATAGCCGATTAAATGCCTGCTCCTGGCCAAAGGACCGGCCTCGGATTCGGGTTCATTTTCCTCGCTTCCTGTTTCGCACATTGTGCAAAAATGTCTCGCGATTCGAGCCCCCCGCGGTCGAGCTCATAAATCGTTGTCCTTCCGTCACTCAAACGATGTGATTGTCCTTGGGCAAATCCCCTCCTTATGGCATAGAGCGTACGTATCCCGCTGAGTTCTAACTCGGCGACTTGGATTTTAATAGTGCGGCAGCTCCTGGAGTTCCTCCAGTTAAGGAGATTCACGCCGGGTTGTCGGTCAGGGATTGCTTTGGGGGCGGCGAATGTCAAATATTAATAACATTGACAGCACCAGTTCAAACAGAGTGAAATAACGCTGACAAAGTAAGCAAATAAACGGGGACAGAAATATCCTTTTCGCTGGTCCTTGTCACTGGGATTAAATATATCGCATATAAAAGCATTTTGGCTGCCAGCCAGATGAAAGTTGATGAATATTCAACGCTATGAAGTGTCAGTTTAAATAAAATATATAGTATATGGTACATCCAATAATTTAAGATGTATCTTAATTTCTCTCCTTTAAAGGCATAGTTCCTTGTGGCTAAAAGGTTCGTTTAGCTGCCAGAACAATAAGCTTGCAGGGTAAAAAAAAAGAAAACGAAAAAACAAACACACATTTCTTTGCTGCGATCGCAAAACAATATCCTGCCATTTGTACACATCCCCAATATTCTCCTTAATTCCCTGCCTCCTAATTCGCCTGCCCGGGCCACACACTCGCCGGGCTAAAAGCCCGAAAGAACAATTTTTCTTGCCAAAAACTGCGGCTGCGTTTTAATTTTCTATTGAAAATTGTTAAAAGGAGCCCCCGCATCTAAGGATGGGCCGAGGGTGGACCGATTTGTTTGCCGGCCGAGGGCAGAGCGAAGAGAAATGGTGCCCGGGAAGGCCAAACCGTAAAAGGCAAAAGGGAAGAGACCAATGAACAAAAGAAATTAAATGCCTTAAAGGCATTTTTTAACGATACACAAGATGGCTGGAGCGCAGGGGGCGAGGGGCGAGGGGCGTGGGGCGGGGCAGGGAAAGCGAGAAAAACATTTAAGAAAAACATCATCTCCGAGTATTTGCCTGAAACCACAAATTACTTACAGCACGGCGGGTCGTCTAGTGGGCGTGGCACCCAGCCCCCTGCCAAGCCTAAAGCGAAACCAACAAAAACGAGATTGTATATATATTCTATATACATATATATATATATATAGAGAGGAAGTGAGGGTGACCCAACTCCTGGCGAATATAAAGTGTATGCAAAGGAGGCAGCTCACCAACAACGGAGGGAACACACAAAAAAAATAAATAGAAAAGCGGAGCAAATTTTTTACCGTGTCCAGTGGATCCTTTCCCGCTGGTTTCCTATCTTTCCCCGCAACTGAAATACTTGCAATAAACATGGAACAGGAACAGGAACAGCCGTCGAGGGGCTCCACCGTTGCTCCTTTGGCAGCTCCGTTTATTGCATTGACAGGACGAGCAGGCAGGCACAGCGGAAAAAATGTTCCATTTAATCTTGGAGAATATGTTTCCTTGTGATTTTCGTAATTCATAATTCACTTCGTTTTGCAATTTTTGATAAATATAGTTAAGAGTATTAATAAACTGCCATTTTGCCCAACATATTTTAAAAGCCATATTTTCCCACAGCTTTTTTAAATTCGAGAAGTCGTATATGGTTTAGAAATTATTGTTCTTTTTCAAATAATATATTAAATTGTTCATTCTAGTGCTTGGGCTTTTAGTTTCTATATTTTTTCTTTCTCTGGGAGGGCGGGAAATGCAACTGGCCTGCAGATGCAGTTGCGAGTGGAGTCCTGGGCGAGCTGTAGGATCAGGACCAAAAGGAGCAACAAAGGCGGGCAGCCTTTTAAATGAAAGATGTTTTCTCTTTATTTTTTTCTCTTCTTTTTTTTTTTTTTTGTTGCTGCTGCTCACATTTACACACAAATGCGGGCGAGTTTCCTGTTGAAAGGAAACAAGAGTCCGGAGTTCGCCTTTTGATGTTTATCCTAGCACAAGGAGACGAAAGGAAGGCTTTTCCCCAACACAACTGGAGTTTGGGACACAAGAAGGAAGTGCGGGAAAAGTGCTTTACTTTTTGGAGCTTTCTTTCCGTGCTTCTATGATGGGGCCAATAGAGAATATCGCTTAAACAGCATGGAATCTTAGGGCAGAGTTCACTAACAATAAGTAAATAATTTAAATAAAGTATAAATGATAAGCAAAACATATTTTCAATGAATTAAATTAGATCATAAGCTTTAACCTCTACCAATTTTTTAATCAAAAAGAGAGTATCTTTGATTTAGTTGCTAGTGTGTGTTGAACATTTTTCTTGCCAGACCCCTTGGCACTTCCTGGCACTCGCCAGAACCAATTTCAATGAACCTCCTGTTGGCTTCCAGGTGAGAGCCGGTTCACAATTATCACAGACCTGCTCCGGCTCTTTAACGGAATCAGCCCCCGGCAACAATTTCCTCTCGCATGTGCCCGCAAAAAAAGGTGTCAACTCTTTAAGACTCCAGCCAGATGAAAAGGCCCAGTGTCGGCGGCAGAAAAAGAAAGGAAAATGGAGGGAACTCAAACGAGAATCGTTTGCCAATTTCCTGCACAAATTGTACACTTTTCTTCCCTCCCCCCCGGCCGCTCTCGTTTTTAGTTCTAATTAGGAAAACCCGTATAATAACTCCTGGCCGGCAGATAAGTGGGAACCGAGGCCGAGGCCGAGTTCATTCATTCGCTTCGGCCCCGGAGGCCATGACTCTCTGGCTGGGACTGAGGCTCAATTTGCTGTTTGGCCAATTCCGATGCCTAATGAATGGGAGCAGCGACGGGGGCCAGGACAACTCCGGCTGCAGCTGCAGCTCCAAGCTCTCTGCATATGCAGACAATAAAGACTAAGCCCGCCTGGTTGTTTTTACCATCATTTTCGTGAGCTTCTATGAGCTGCAAATGAGCAAATGTCATAATCAGCCCAGTTCCCAGTTGCCAGTTCCGGCCGCAAATGTGTGAACCCGGTACCTAGCCATGGGCCTGAAATATTCATCTAAAATGTAAGGGGATTCAACAATGGGGAGCACTGGAGTACACTCAAAGAAATGTATAAGTCTAAGAGATTTAAAAAAAAATGGAATTGAAATATATATCAGTTTTTGTGTATTTACAAATAGTTTGTAAAGGAATTTTACTTAATTTGCTCTTGGATATTTTTCCAGGCAAGAAAAGCCTGAAATATTCATCTAAAATGTAAGGGGATTCAACAATGAAGAGCACTGGAGTACACTCTAAGAAATATATATAGTCTAAGAGATTTGAAAGAGAAATGGAATTGGAATATGCTAGCAGTTTTTGTGTATTTGCAAATAATTTGAAAAGGGATTTTATTGAATTTGCTTTTGTATATTTTTCCAGGCAAGAAAAGCTTGAAAATCTCCCTAGCTTACAGTATAGAGTACTATTTTTAGTTCTCAGTGTTGTTTTTGCCAAGGAGCAAGAGTGAAACACCCATTCCGGGCTCTCGATTCCCCTAAACCACGAGGAGTTTTATTCCCGGCTCAGAATGCGGCACAAAGTTTGTCTCGCTCACTTCAAAGTGTCATTAAAGTGTTAATTGCTTTCCGCTGCTACCCCTCTTTCCCATGTGTATGAGCTAAAATAAAAAACAAAAACCAAACAAAAGCAAGAAAGGAAGCTAACTTTGTGAAGCCGAAGATTGTTTCCCCTTGCAGTTTGCTATTGAATCATAAGATCGATAGGAAATCTATCATAACTAAGCCAAAAATGTATTAATTTCAGGTTGGAAAGCTTTTCTATGTTAGTTTTTAGCAGGTTAATTAATTTGCTTATTTAAAATGTACAAAAATTTTAATATTTTTTACAAATTTTGAAAATTTTAATGATGTAACGCTATATAAAATTTGGAAAATTTTTTATTTCTCCTCAGAGATGGCTAGATCGACTCGACTGTTGATGCTGATCAAGAATAAATGGGGTCGGAAATGATTCCTTAAGTACTTCGCAAGCTTCTAACTGAAACCATAACACCCCGGGAAGGGTATAAAAGATGCAAAAAAGTGCAAAACCAGGCGTCGTCGCCTTTTGCTTTGCCGGAACTTTGGCATAGTGGGAAAAGGAGAAAAAGTGGTGCAAACGGAAGTTCGCAATTAAAGCGTTAATTGTGTTAATTTCTTGCGAATTTCAGCAGCAGCTTACAAAGACAATGAAGATGTAGCCACACACTGAACCAGTGCCGAATGCCCCGCATTTGGCACGGCAAAAAACCACAAATCAAACAATGCCCACCCACACGAAATGGCCGCGGGAACAGCATTAAACAAGCAATTAAGGAGAGCGCTGCCAAAGTCTAGACATTGGTCGTAAAAAAACTGGATCAGTAGAGTCCTGCCACCCGAAGGAAGAAAGGAAACTATTTATGCCTATATGGCGGCCATTAAACGGAGCTACATCTCCACAGACATGACTTTATGGGCCTTCCAGCAGTTAAAATCGCATTAAAGGCTCGAAATGAAAATGACTAATTGGACAGATGGAAAAATCAAAGGGGTCCAATCAGCAGAACGGCAAGCCGAGCTTGTAAAGCCACTCTGCGGACACCACATGTATCTGCGAGATGCACAAAAGGTGGAATGTCGCAGATGAGTGCCCACGAATCTGTCCCTTCGCCCGAGTCCTCGACATTAGCAACAAAGCCTTTTTGGCTTTCGGCAACCTCTCTGAACCAAGCTGAACTGAACTGATTAAGCTGCATTCGAGCGCGAGGTTTCTGTTTATATTTATACATTTCTCTCTTCTTTTTTGTTGAGCTTTTTTTAAGGGAAAAGATCTTTGTGGCCAAGGCTGACTGACTGCTGACAGCTGGTGACTGAGACTGATACAGTGTGACAAAAAATGAGGGAGTAGAAAACGGATCTATACACTTTCCTACACTTATTTATTTCAATAAGAGTTAAGCTAATTTAAATATTCTTTGCAAAGGTCTTAAAATGCGAAAGAAGTCCTTAAAATAAATATTTAAATTAGTCCCTTGAATAAGTTTATTTAAAGAGCATCCCTACAATGCCAGCTTTAAGCCAAGTTCGAGCGAGACCCTCTCTAAGGGCCACATTTTCCATATCGTTCGAGACCCCTTTTTGAGGTTAGTGTCGTCTGAGTACTTTACGACACATCGTCACGCTTTTGTGACATTTTGTCCTTTTTCCCTCCGCCCCGGTTCGGTTTGGTTTGCTTTGGTTGGCAGCACTCAAGACTTTTGCTTTTTTCGGGCACTTTCAACGGATGCCCTCACAATGGACTTAAAAATTCTCTTTCAACACTCTGCCCAGCGGTGCTAAGCATGCAAAAGCGGAGGAGCCTGAGACAGATCCAGAGCCGGGTGCCTCCAAACCCAAACCCAAACCCATACCCATACCCAAAACCCAAACAACAACGGGGCCAGAGCGATGGGCTCAGAATCGTCCGGCGAATGAGCAATCCTTTTATGGTCTTAATGCGATTGATGGTCCATCGTCGCGTCTCCACTTTTCAGTCGCAGTCTGAGTCTCAGCCTCAGCCTCAGACTGAGTTTCGGCGTGTTTGACAGCCGCCGACGGACAAGAGACAACAGACAACGGACAACGGACAGCGGACAGCGGACAACGAACAACGAACACAGATTGATGGATCCCCACATTAAGCGGATGATGTAGGAGACAATGATAATTTTTTCGTTATTGTATTCCGGCGAAGAGCAAGTGGAATAACTTTAATAAAATCGAAAATCGCATAATTTTCGAGTTCCTGGAACGGGTTAGCCGGCCCCCATTAAAGTTGGCCGAAAGTGCATCGCATCCTGGGCTGATTTTCAAATGCTTCAAGGGAGTTTCTGGACATGAATCGGGCGATTTGTCATCACATTCGAGGTGGGTTTAAATTGTTTTAGTGTATCTCCAACAATATTTCATGAATAAGTATAAGTAATTAACACAACTCAAAGTCTAATTCAAGAAATTCAAATAAATTTCAACCAGAAAACACTAGGATACTGACGAATATATATATTGTATCAAATTTTATACATTTTGTTATATATTTCACTCTCTTCTGTTAGAAAACTTTAAGAACCGCCTTCGCCAAGGGCAGACTTGCCAATTTGAAGGCGAAGCCCAACAGGTTTCCATCATCGTCTTTAAGTTATTCCCTGACTTTGGGCTTTTGGGTGCCTGCCGCAGAACCCAAAGCATTTCAAGTCGGCTTTAATTTAATTTACCCTTATTATATGTAGAACAAAGGCAGAGCTACAGGATAGAATGTAAAACGGATGCAGAGGGCGATGTATATATGACTACCGCAAAAGGATAATGGGGATCATTAAGCGCATTATCGGCAGGGATGTGTATGCCAAATAAATTGAGTCTCAATTTGGCCCCGATTAGCCGTTAATGATTATAATTTCGGGGGAATTTCCTTCCACAGATTCGCCGGGAAAGAAGACCTATGCCTGACTCCGACGTGGGAAACTCTCTGTCCGAGGCAATTGTTTCATCCCATTAATTGCTGGCCAATGACTCTGAGCTGCAAGTCGCATATCAAAAGCGTAGCCAAAAGGCTTGAGAAAAGAATGCCAGGCATTTGTCTTCTTCACGCCAGAATGGAGAGGGACAGGTACGAGGGGCGGCGGGTCGGGCGCTAATTCAGTAAAACTAAAGCGGAATGCCGAGACAAGTCAGGAAAAACTAGAGTCAACCAGGCAAGACCGGCTCTGGGCGAGTCTCTGCTCCCTTTTCGCAAACGACGAGGAAACCACCCAGCTCAATTATATGTATTTGCACAATTCACAATTAACGTATCAAAATCTGTGCGCTAAACTAAATCTAATTACCAAGCAATGGTCTCTGGGCATGAAGGAAAAGCGAAAATCATTTCCCAGAGAGTTGACGAATGGGGAATGCCCTTTCACAGATACCAGAACTTTTCTTTCTTTAAATTTTATACCCTTGAAGGGTATTGTAATTTAAGTCAGATAGCAAGGAGTCACTTCCGATCCTATAAACTTTATGTATCTTAATCCGTAACTACTGGCGTCCATCTAGACTGGGACAAAACTAATTAGAGAACTTTTTTAAGGAATTAAATCGTTAAAATTGTATAACATTTATATAAAATAGTATTTAAGAAATATATAAATTTAGTAGACAAGTATCTAAAACTATAGAAAGCCTTCCCAATTGAAATTCATTCTTTTTAGACTTGGTAGTAATTAATTTAAGCTTTAATTTACCCACAAAAATTAAATAGTCAAATAATTATTGAAGGAGTAATCATATATACAGGTCTTCCTGATGACATTTGATGACCAAACAGCAAATGAATGCCAAAACTATATAAAAGAAATATTAAGAAATTAAATATACTGCTAAAATATACTTTAAATGTAATACTTTCCCCGGGACTTGAATTATTTTTGTGTGAGCCCCGCCTGAAAGAGTAAATTGATGGCTTCAGATTGAGCCTACATTACAACCACATCCACAGTCACATCCCCAACCAGCGCCGAATCCCATGGGGCGGTCAGTGGCGGCAGCTTTCTGTGCTACTTCCGACAGTCGGAGTCGGAGTCGGAGTCGGACTTGGACTTGGATCTGGAGTCGCAGTTGGACTTTGGCTAAATGCTCCGATGGCGTTGGCTGCCATTTGTCAGGCAGCCGACCGCAAAATAGTTGCACTCACTTCTTTGTTGGTGCCTGGTGCCTGGTGCTGGTGCTTTTTTGTTGCCTGGCCCGCTTGACGCGATAATAAGAGCGATGAGGGGAGCCAAGGAACCGCAGGCCAGGGGACCCAGCCCCGAACCCAACCCCGAACCCATCCCAACCCATGGTATCCTCAAACATAGTGTGAGAACTACTACTAGCTCAGGTTTTTTTTTCGCCCAGTTTTCGCTATTTTTCGCGAGGAAAATAAATACCAATCTACATAAAAGTGGAAACCAAATAAGAAAAACACAGTCCGTTTGCTGGCCATTTTGGCGAGCAGAGAGAGAGGAGAGAGCGAGTGAGGAAGGGAAGGAAAAACCTGCTTCTGTCTGCCTTCTATAGCAACTCGATGGCACAAGAACCGGGGAGTCGCAAGAAGTGGACAAAAAAGCGCTGGATACGAAGCTAGGAAACCGCAAACGGATCAGAGATGACACTTTCAGAGCTCCTAGAGGATAATGCTGGGATATAGCTCACTGCTTGGCTTAGTATTTTGTTAAATATAACACTATACAAAGATATATTCAATATATGCACTTTAGGTATGATATTCAGAGCCCAATCGTGACTCACGAGCTCATCCTCGCTGTTGGCCAACTGGGCATCTGGACTGGGAGGTTTTGCGGTTACAATTTGGAGTAGAGGCCGGGCCCCAGTCTAGTTTTGATGAAATTGCTCGAAATAATAGGGTGAAAATGCTTTGGTGCTTGTGCTTGTGCTCTGCTTTTGCTTTGCCTTCTGCGCTTCGCCTTTTAACTCTTTCGCGCTTTGGCTGTGAAAGACCGAAAAGGCGTTAGCTGAGCTGAGCCAACAAACCGATCCCCGGCACAAAAGTCTGCGTTCAACACGCACAGGGGAGTTGGTTTCTTTCCCGTTTTTTGTCGCTTTCATTGCTAGCAAATGTACAAAAAGTGGGTGAATATAAAGCCGAGTGAAAGATTTGCGGTGCACTGCCGCACTCCCTGTGCCGTGCTGTGAAAATTGGGTCTGGTGTTTTGGAGTTGGACTTGACAAAGCTGAGATTTCCATGCGGCGGTTGCCAAATGATTTCTATGCGACGGCGAAATAAATGCACTCGCACGTTCATATTCTGCCGTGTGAGGAATCCAATTAGCGACTTGCTCTGTGAGAAAAATATGAGATCAAAAAGATAGTTGGCTATCGCATTCCCAGACCAAAGAACTAACCTTGAATGGGGATTTTGGTGCACAGAAAATAAATTAGGACTCAGCTTTTCGTATTTATATAATATAATATATAATAATAAGCTCTCTTTTTCAGCATGTTCAAGGATCAACAATATATCCTCTTAAATACAAATATATATTTGCTTTAAAACACTATTTTTTATATATTAAAACATCACTAAATGCTTAATTTTTTCCCCAGTGAAACATGAAACATTCATCTTTTCAGGGCTTATCCTTCTCCCATATTCGAATATAAATTTTATATAAATAAAGGCAGACATCGCTCACCGCCTTAATTGAGTTACCTGTCCACATCGAATATAACAAAGGGGAAAAAACCATAAGAACGCAGAGAGTGGCTGAGAATAATCCACAAAAAATCAAAACCCATCACCGACAACCCTTTCAAATCAATTACTTTAATCAATTTTTAACACGTTTGCGCTTCTTTGCACCCGTCGGCGCCTTGGTCTCAGCTTATTTTTTGCTAAAATTTTAATTATGAAGATTAAATACGAGCACAAAGGCAGAACAAACTAACCTGCCATAACAAACTCGAAATAATATTAAAGAATTTTTATTGAAATAATGGCAGGCGCAGAGCTGAGGGCTCTCGCGGCGTTCTCGTTCGCGGTTCGTCAGTGTCAGAGGAGGAACTTCAAAGGCGGGGAGCGATGCCACTGGAGGAGAGCTCTGCAGAGCTGGATAACAGGAGGATGAACCAGGGAATGGGTAGCAGGCAACAGGCCACAGGGAATGGGATGCAGGGACTGGGACTGGGACACACTGATTGGGGGCGACGACAGGCTGTCGGCTGTCCGCGGTCCCCACACTGCGCTCCGTTTCTGCCGCTTTGCCGCTTTTCTAATTGAAATGTTCCGCACCATATTTCTCTACGCTTTACCACCTGCTGCTCCGCGGATGGAACGCATTCCCCCTGCAGATTTCCCCTGCTAAATAGTTCTCTCTCTTGCCGGCTCAGTGTCTGTGCTGCGGGACCCTGGACTCGGGGGCTCGCTCGCAAATTGCAGGCAAACCGCTGGAACAGAACACAGCAACCAGAGGAACAAAAAACTTATATAGGAAAAAATAAACTACAACAAAAAATAAAGAAGGAAGCAAACAATGCACTGACCAGCGAGCATCCAACCATCCGTGGGCCATCGTTTTCATCCGCTTCCTTCATTATCAACGCCAAGTTGAGCCCGTGATGATAAAGGCAGTTGAGGGACTCGGCCCGATTATTTTTCAGCACTTTGGCCATTTTCCCTGGGACTTTGATATTTTCATATACCCTTCCTCAGGGGACTACGCCTACATGTACTAGGTTTGTCATCTCAAAATTGATGGCACTATAGTTTAGTATTTAAACTAAATAGTGGTCATTCATTTGTTGAAATATCTCTTCAGCTTAGCATTTCTGGAGTATTTATTCCCAATAAAGTTTAAGAACTTGACAAATCAACAACTAATATTTCCTAAAGAATAAATCCATATTTATTCTTCCTTCATTATCAATACCAAGTTGAACTCGTGATAATAAAGGCAAATTATGCACTATGCCTCCATGTTCTAGGTTTGTCGTATCAAAATTTATGGAAATATATAGAACTAGTTATACTTAATACTAGTAATTAATATGTTTAAGAATCTTAAACCTTGCAAATCACAATCTAATATTAAATATCAAAGAGTATTTCCAAGCTTATGTTTCACTTATAGCTCCATTTCTCGCCCATTTTTGCAGCCATTCGTCTGCATTTTTCTAGGAAATAATTCTCTGCTGGTTTTTTCCAGCGTTTTCTTTCTGTATTTTTTGTTCTGTTCCTCTACCGCCAATGTCTCGTCTCGTCCAGTTGCGTCTTTATAGTCGGAATTCTCTGAAGGAGGAGGGAGTGTGGGAGAAGGAGGCCCTCCGTAGAGTGGAGTGGAGTGCTCCGGGTGCCCCGCCACTGTCAGGCAGAGTGTCACACCTGTCACTTTTGTGGCTGATCACAACAACCGCCGCGGACGCAGACGGACGTCGACGACCTCGCCCCATTATTTTGCAGCCGGGAATGATGGGATGATGGTGGAGTCACTGCAACAAGGTGTGAACGTCAAATAATCACCTCTGCACACGGCATGCCGGCCGGCTGAGGATTTAACCTTCACCGCCGTGTACGTTTTTCCTAAGAAAATTCGTCGCATTTTTTCGGTATCTCCCCGCCCACGACATATGTGTGAAATTTCAATGGAAAGACCCGGGCAGCGCATCCCGTTTGTGGTTCCTTAATGTTTGCATAATTATATTATTGCATGGGGACTCAAAGTCTTATGAATATTGAAGCAGGGGCTAGACTTTGTTGCAACTTGTTTCCTCCCAGAAGTCAGGCGAGGAGAGGTGCCCGAGAGGCGTCCAAGCTCATCCCTTCATCTCGCTTGATCCCGAGGAGTCTCGAGTCTAGACAATTTGCAACCGAAAAACTTTTGTTCCGCTTTCACTTTGCTGCAAAGGACTCGCCGCCTTTCCGTAGGCATTTCTTCAATTAGCGTTTTTATTATTTTTAATTAACAATTTTGCAACTTAATCCTTGCAGCCGAGTGTTGGACTAGTGCTGAGGCGGCACTCCTCTCCAGCTCGCTTCCCCAGTGGCATAATCGAATCAGCGCCGCTTGAGCAAAGTTTGTCTAAGGACAAAAAGTTTTCCTCCCACCAGACATGTGCATAATTATGCCGGGAAAATGGGAGAGGGGGAGGAGAGACCCCGGCCCAGGCCCAGGGCCAAACACAAAGGGTGGACAACTAATTGAGCGATGTTTGTTGTTGCAAAGAAATGTTCTCCAACTTGCAGCAGACAACTGGCAGACAGTGCCATCGGCCGAGGAAATGCTGAGAATTAAGTTTGACAGACTGGAAAAATGGCAATTAAGTTGGAGATATGATTATCATAGAGCAGGACAGTACAGTTAATAAAGGGTAGTGCCAGTGATGGGATCAAGGGACCGAGTAGAGTTCCACGAAGATGATTACCAAGAATTCCCCGAACGGGTGCAGCATTTCCAATTCAAAGGGTAAACTTTTGCCATTGCTTTTAGCACACACGAGAAACTTTTGTAATGCCATTAAATAGCTTTATAAATTGTTAATGCCAGAAAGGAGAAGCATTTAGGGCGTTTCCCCGCTGTAATCCTTTCAGACAAACTATGGAAGGTATCTATATTTATAGCAGAATGAAGATTATTCAGGCTTCATCTTAAAAGGCCCAAAAATGGATTGAAACCGATCACTTCTGCTTCCTGTAGACGTACATATCAATGCTGGACTCATCGTCAATGCGCACATTGTGGTGCATGGTGAGCACTTCCTCGCAGTTGATGCAGGCGTGATTCATTTCCTCGGCACAGGTGTCGCAGTACGGCACGCCGCAGGAGTGACACAGGATGAAGAGGCTGTCCTCCGGGTCCCAGCAGACCAGGCAGTTCAGCTTGCCGCAGGAGAAGTGGCGCACCCAGTTGAAGGCCCGCGGACAGCGTGAGCGGAGCCAGAGCAGCGGATTCATATCCCTGCGAACCCTATATCTGGCCAGGTTGTCCTCCACAATCTTCACCAGGTTCTGCAGGGCCAAGGCCCGTTGACGCAGGATGCGATTGTACAGATAGAGAATGCGCTGCTTCTCGCGTTTCTCGTAGAAGTAGCTACAGGTGACGCGCCGCATGCGAAGGAATTTGTACGAATTGCAGGTCACCACGAAGATGATCATGTAAAGCAGCAGTTGCCAATAGTAAAAGGTCACGGGTAGGACGTGGGGGTTGGGCAGGCATTCCTCGTTACTGAGCGACGTGGAGACATGCTCGTGGATATTGAAGTTGTGCATTGTGACGCGCAGCAATTGGGCCATCTTGCCTATGCCGGTGATCTGTCAAGGATTATGCTTAAGAACGGCCTTGAAAGGCAGGCGGAGTAACTCCCCGGAGACTCACATTAAAGCGCACCTCATGCTCGCCACTCTGGTCATACCTGATCAGGGATCGCCGGCGGATGATCTGCAGCAGCTCGACTACGAGTCGGTCGAAAAAGATCAAAATGGACGCGATGACCAGCTCCAGCAAGAACCGCATAAGGCTGTAGACCGCCTTGTTGGACTCGCTGGGCGTGCGTCTGCAGCTCTTGTCGACGTCGATGTACCGCACCTTTTCGTAGGTGCGAAGCGGCAGGATCGAGGGGTTTTTCTTCTGCTTGCGACGCTGGTCCACGTGCTTGAAATAGTGGGTGATGTACACGTTGTCGTGCTCCAGGTTGGTCAGGTACCAGTAGTAGTACCTCAGCGAATAGAAGGGCAGGCGCAGAATGAACAGGCAAAAGACCATCTGGACCACGCCAATGACTCTGGTGAAGGTCTGGCGAAGCCGCTCGAACTCCTCGCCAAAGGCCCGCGCGGTGCGCTCGGCGGACTGGAGGTGGCTTTGTGCCACCTCCTCGTCCCGGAGCTTGTAACTGATCACGATGTCGGAGCTGTTGGCAAAGAGCTCCTGCTCGGTCCGCAATAGCTCTACATATGTTTCCCCGAAATTGCGAGGTATCACCTGCGAGGGATCGCAGATCTTGTCCGGATCTCCAAAGACGTCCACCTCGCAGATGATGTCCACGCGGTATGGCCAGCAGATGATCTTGGCAATCCACCACTGGAAGTTTGTGGTGCACTTCCGGTAGCCGTCGCGGAACACCTTCTCGCAGACACGCTGCCCACTGTCCAGCTGATACTTGCATCGGTTCCTCATGTTCAGCTGGAAGCGCTCCTGCACCTCGCTGGCAGAGGGAAGCTCCCTTTCCACCGCCGGATTAGTGATATTAAACGAGTACATCCTTGTCTCTCCGTTCTCGCCGGGAATGTCGGACTGCTCCACGGCATGCTTGAGATCGCCCAGCACACCTTGCAGCTCCTCGAAGGTCTGCCGGATCTCGTCCACATCCCTGTCCATGTTCTTCAGGGTGTTCGTGAACGGCTTGGCCATCAGGTCGAAGCGCGTCTTGGACAGATTGTAGGTCAGCATGGTGCTGCAGACGAACACGCGGGACACCTCTTCGGCATTGGCCACCAGGTTCTCGATGGGTCCTGCGATGATCAGAGCGAAGGCTATCGCCCGCAGGTACAAGGTGCCCGCCCTTCCTGTTATCTGCACAAAGGTGAGCATGACCAGGGTGCGGATGCTGCAGCTCAGGGCGAAGAGTATGCCTGTCAGCAGGACCAAGCACGTAAGCAAGTGCGGATTGACGCCACTCCGGGCCAGGCTGAAGTTCACGGTAATCAGTTTCCATATCAGGTAGCCAGTGACCAGTCCCACCACAAAGCTAACCATGCGCCGGACGCACCTGAGCCTAGCTGTTTCCTGGCTCTTCGGTGCATGGATCAGACAGTAGACGGGCCGCCAGTTCCAAATCAGAAACATGTCGGAGGTGAAAGAAAGAAAAGCCTGAAAGTGAGCACTTCTGAAGCTTGTTCCAAAGGTTGCCTTAAATATGGAATATTCTTAGTTCGGTTTTCTAGCTTTCCAAAGTTGTCACTTCATTTTGAAGGTAGAAAACTGAAACCGAACTCTTTGCTATATCATTTTATGTTCGATTTGTATACATTTTAATGACATAGCTAGCTTTCCTGTTCGATTCCAAGGTTAACTCCAAGGATAAGCCCTCTGACAAAGGGCCTTGAAAGTCCAAGCAGCTGCCTTCTTTCTTAACTGTTTAGCAAATACAACTTGTTAATGGATAAGACTGCTATAAGTGGTCGAGCATTTAAATACCCTTCCCTTTTTTATGGCCTATAATACAAAGAGGAGTATTTCTCTTATTAAGAAATGTATCTATACATAAAAGATACGTTTTCAACTTCAAGATACACTCAAGAAACCCCTTGAGAGGGTAAATTAATGCCAGACCAAAGCCAGAACCAGAACCAGGACCCCCCAGACTAGTAGCCTGTAGACCAGACCACTTTTCGCCAAGTAGGAGAATGCGAGAACATTCAGTTTAACTTCGTCTGCCCCCCGACTCTGACTCCAACTCCAACTCCAACGGGTAATCCAATTATAATAGAGCTGGACGTAGACGCGGAGCACCTGCCCCACTTGGGGGGATTCTTCTAAAATATAAAAATTGATTACATGCGTGCCTGTCTCCCTTTTGTCCACACACTCGTCTCGGACCGCCTGCCTGCCTGCCCGTTCCTGGTTGCGATCCCAAAAACTTGTTTGTTTTGGTTCGCGCGCCGGCAAGCGTTTAAAAATTTATGAACTGCAGTCAACCGATAAAAGATGGATGGCATTGCATCCAGGCAGGAGGTGGAGACACCACCTTCAGCTCGCAGAGCTTCTCCAGCTCACTCCGGAATTGGTGCAGTTGCTCAATGTCATCGCGCTTGGCGGTGTCACTCGCTGCATATTAAACAGTTTTTTGAGATTCAGTCCCAGAGGCGGCACTTCATCAGCTCCGGCTTCCAGTGTCTGTGTGTGTGTGTGTGTTTGTGCTAAAAAATTGATTGATCCTGCAGGAGGGGACTGTTACGCCTCCTCCACCTTCTCCTCCTCTGCTGTGACGACATCATCCGTAGACGTAGACGACGAGACGGGGCGTGGCCTGGTCTCAGGATGCTCGACGCACGCATTAAAACAATTTAAAATTCCCAAAGACCGAAACACTAGGCATCAGTGCTACAGTGGGTGGCATTGCCCCGTCAGAGTCCCCACTGTCAGTAGAAGGGGAATGATTGGAACTTCCCAGGATGCCCAAGTAAAAGGTTCCATTGGAAGAGGTCTATATTTTAATGGGAAACTGAACTGTGGGTGAGAAAGCTACATAATGTTTTCACAGAAAACATGTATTTAGAAAGTAATAACTATCTATTTGCACAGAGTTATGAACCTTAAATAGTCTCATTAAACCCTTATTAATATTTCTGGTAACTCCACCCACCACACCCACTGTACCCCTACCATGGGCGGTCGCTGCGCTGACTAGGACCTGCTCTTGTAAAGCTTTAAATGCATTAAATTGTCAAAGCGATGGCTATGCTAAAAGTTTGCTGGCCATAAAATTGCATGCCACAGACAAAAAAGGAGTCCGTGTCGCCCCATCATCCGTCGAAGGCGGTGGCTCCCGGAGGATCCCCCTCGAGCCCGGAGCATCTCCCGAATACCATGTGCGATTCCCGAACCGATGCTGGTCAGTCAGTCAAGTCCGAAACCAAATGAATGATGAATTGCCTGTCACTTGCAATTTTTGCAGACGGACGAAAACACAGAACGACCCGATCCCGACGTTGGATGTTCGTTCGTTCGTTCGTTCGTCTTGCCGGCTTGTTTAAATTTTTCATGTTTTTCTAAGCCCCCCCGCACGACCCCTTGTGGCTATAACTTCTGGACCTGGTCCAGACACGGCTACCAAAACGCTGACATGCCGAGTGCTTTCATGGAATTTGCGTTTTAAAAAGGCGGCAACGTTGACATCCTTGTCATTGTCTCCTCTTGTCGGCCACTTTTGGTCGAAAATGTTTTGCTTTGGGTTTCGCAAATTTAATTGGGTGAGCATTGGGAGGCACAGCACCAACGTCAGAAAATTATGAAATATTTTTCTGGTAAAATATGAAGCAGGTAAAATATTTTCCAAGCGGTAGCAGACGGTATTTTGAAGCAGAGAAATGTCGGTTGGGTTTGGGTTTTTAAGGGACTCAAAGGGAATATCATCATTAGGGGCATAAATGGAACTTAAAGTCGAAGAGTTATAGCAAGGATGAGATATATTTATCACAAAATATCAGAAACATGTACGTAACCCTTCATAATTTTTAAACATTCGACTGGGAAATTTTCAAAGAGTCCTCTTCCTATGGTCCTTTAATAAATCTCCGCAGATCCAGGAATAAATCCACAGTTTCCATTTTACTAATGCAAAATTAGTCCATTTTCCAGAATGACATTCATCATAACGTTAGTGATAGGACCCTAGCATGGACATTATGTTCATGTCCGTATCGAAATGAGCAAAGATCCACTAAAAATTGATTGTTTGGCGATTTATTTGGACAGTTGACTCTGGGGGGAAGTGGTGGAAATATGGCCAATGGCCGGACATCATTAGGAATGCAAATAAATACGCCCGGAATGTGTGGAAAATTGTGGAAACATTTTAAAATGCCGCAGCGGATGAATTTATGGCGCCTATCTGGCTATTTCGCCTGTCAAAATTCATCAGGGTCCATCAAATGCATTTTCCAACCAGCCAGCCACGCCCCCAGGCATGCGTAAATAATGACACTGAAGGCCGGACCATGGAGAGAGGGAGAGAGAGAGAGAAAGAGTGAAAGCCCTGGCTGGTGATAAGGCCCTTTGGGGATCACACACTGATTACACTTTCCAGCGAAAATCCCCTCGAAAATATTGCGTCTGCATAAATTTTCCAACATTGAAATGAGAACTCGCGCTCACGAATGCCGAAAAAAATAAAACCTAAATTAAATTAGTTAATTAATGCAGTAAAGCAAAAACAAAAAACAAATATAAAAACTAAGGTAAGCCGAGGGGGGGATTTGGGGTCACCCATCAATCATGGGAGCAAGGGTCGCCGCCTCACGCGTGTGTGTCAAATATTTTTGGTCTACCGAGCCCGTAGATTGCTTTCGCTTTCACTCCCAAAAACGCACACTCGTCAATCCCAATCCGAGCCCCAATCCCAGAGCCAGCCGTTCCTCTCTTGACATTTCCAATTGGCCAGGGAAGAAGTATTCACAAATTAGTTGCCCACATGTGTCAGCCAAAGGTGATTAAGCGGTTGGCCCGAGCCGAAAATTATCCATAAGCGCTCAACAAAAAAAAAAAGAAGAAAAACACACATAATGAAAGCCAAATCCAAATAAGTTATGCAAAGAGGCAAAGTCAAAGCCAAATGTATCAGATTTCGCGCTTTGCGGTTATATCTCAAATTTGTTCTGCCTTTTTCTATGTTTAAACACGCCCTAAGCCTAAAGGTAAACATCGGATTTCCATTAGCTAACAAGGGTTAACTTGGCCAACAAAAAAAAAATGAAAAAAAAAAGAAACAACAAAAATTGGCCAAGGAATGTAAGAGTTTGGCCAACGCGAATTTTGGGAATACTCTGAAAAATTACAAGGACCTTAAACAAAAAGCTGATTCGTTTTGAAAATATAATACCAGAATCTACGAATTTGTTAAATCCGAATTAAATTCTTTACCCTTTACAAATATGTAAACTTAAATTAAACTTGACGTTTCAAAGCTCTTTTTTTTTAGAGAGCATATTTTTATAAAATATTCCTCTGGCCGTTGGACATTCTTTAAATCGTTTCTGCTTTATTCCCAACGGCCATCTAACCCTTTCAAGGGGGATTTGCATTAATTTCTCCCGCCCGCTTCTTTTTTTGCAGGTGTTTTAGGTTTTGGTCATGTGAAAATTAGCATAAAGCAAAAAAAAACAAAGTTTGTTCTGCATTTTTAATTAATTAATTAAAGGCAAGTCGCCGGGGCCAATAACGAGGCTATCAACGGCAACGTCATCATCCTAATCAACGTCATTATCGTGGAGAGGGACTCATGCAAATATTTGTCTCCTCCGCCCTTGTCAGATTGTCTCCGTCCTCCCCTCCCCTGTTTGCATATGCATGAACCTAATTTTAATTAATATTTTATTATCTTAATTATGCATCGCACCTTGCCGCGTTTCCGCTCACTTCCTCCTCGGCCGGCTGCACCCTTTCGGCTGAGTTTTGCGTTTAGTTTTCGACCTTTTGCCCAACAAATTATGGCCATAAATAAAGTAAACGAGTTAAGAGTGGTTTTGCGTGTTCTCCAGAATGCCCATTCGCACTGACTGCCTCTGTGTCGCTGTGTGTTTTTTTCTGTTGTGTTGTCTGGCTTTTTGTCTAGCCGCGGTCTGGCGGCGCTTGGCTAATGTCATTTTCATACTCTAACGAAAAAAGGGTTAACACGTTCCCAAAGAACATTGCGCCGAGTGCAGGCAGCGTTAATTTCGGCTGATTTATTGGTTCTATTCGGGCTCTAATTGGCTTAAAGGGTTAAACGGAGGTGAACAGGTGTGGGCGCTCACCCAGCTCGGCTTGATGTTAAAGGTTAGATAGAGAAAAAGAGCTGTATTTGAATTGAAATTTATACTTTGTTTGCTTAACTCACAGATAAGCTATTAATTT
Source organism: Drosophila bunnanda (assembly GCA_035046265.1). Taxonomy (NCBI): domain Eukaryota; kingdom Metazoa; phylum Arthropoda; class Insecta; order Diptera; family Drosophilidae; genus Drosophila; species Drosophila bunnanda. The sequence goes on from JAWNOB010000075.1 coordinate 17,827,506, forward strand.
CGCTACAGTTACACTTATGACTTGCACAGCTACCCGCATTTTTCCAACATTCATCATTTCCAGCCACTTCCAGTGGCCTTTCGTTGAAGACAAGCCTCAGCGGAGACCAGAATACTCGAGTTTCAATAACAAACCTATAGAGTTCGATTTCATAACTCATCTGTGGTCGGAGGAGACTCTCACTTTTTGCCGCCTGCTTTTCTCACATACATTAGCATTGGAAATCCATTAGGGGCGGCGAGGGCGTGGCCGTTGCCCCGGGGAAAGGTGATGCTGGCACACCGCAAATGAGACTTTGCCACAAACGAAAGTTCGTAATTTATTACAAATTAAAATAAATCAAATATCGAAAATATCGAAAATGGACTGGGGCGGTGCGATAAATCTGCCGCAGAGCAGGTGATTCAACGCCAATGTCTCTATAAGTTACAGAAAAACAACCAGAGATAGGCGTCATTTGCATTTTGAGTGGAATCATAAAAATGATAAACATTAATTTCTTTATTTTCCGGAGTGCAGAGGAAACGATTTGTCAGTCGGGGAAAACAAACCACAAATATTCGGCTTTAAATGTAAATATACGTCCAACGGAAAGCACTCTAATAGCAGATAACCGCAGGTAAGGTAACTAAAACAAGTTTTATATGGTTGAAAATGGAGTTTAGTTCGCCCGATGCCAGGGAGAATAGTTGTCATAAATGGAAATGCATCTTATCATCCATACCATTCCAACCGGGAAAACTCTCCGCAGGAAAGGCAACCTCTCAGCGGCAGCTCCCATCAAGACGATGGAAATTCAATATCAGGGGATACCATAATGGACCAGCGGCGCCCCAATAGATATGTTTACACTTTTATGCGCCAAACAATAGGATGTTCTCAAAGGGCAGAACAATGGAACGGTACCGGGGCGTAAAAATCTCGGTGAGACTGAAATTTCAACACTTTAAAGGCGTTTTGAAACCATAAATTCCCACTGCAGGCCAAGCCAAGTGATTCCAAAGTATGTATATGCCATAAATAGTATGCATATATAGTCGCAGATCGGGTCAAATGGCTCTGGCTGTGCAACCTCCTACAAAGTTTATGCGTAGAGTTTCGAGAAATACTCAATCGAGATTAAGACACGATTTACTAGTAAACAGACAATAGTCCTGATAAAATGTAACAATGTACAGGATATACAACATATTTTATAAATAATAAATATAAAGAAAATACTACAACATGGCAAGTAAAAACCTTATGAACCCTGATATGAAGTGATCCCTTCTGACAGCTTTTAACATATTTAAATATAATCTGTTCTAAGCTTTATTAAAGATGCCATTCTTTCTCAACTACATCAATGTTCTTCCAAATAATATGATTAAAAAAAAAGATAATTATCAAATTCATGAATTGATTTGACAGCATTTCATGAACTTTGGCACCGCACAACTGCCGTTTCTGCTCCAACGTTTATCAAAAGCATTTTATAACTATCGCGGCGAGGCAACGAACTTTCGGGGCATAAATCAACTGGATACTGGCTACAACTCCGTTTGTTTATGCTTTTTGCCCGAGTTTTGTGCTTTTGTCCGTTTTGTTTGTTATGAAACTGCGGTTCGTCATGCTGTGACCATTCTGAAATTGACTGACAGAACGGACCCCACGTCGCCACGGAATGGAGCAGCACTGGCACTGAGTCCGAGTCGAGGCTGGAGGCTGGAGGAGGAGCAGACTGCGACGCCTGCGAAATCGGACAGAACCGCAGACTAATTAAATTAATTGAGGTGATTTTTGTCACAGATACCAGATACGCCCGATATGCCGTTACCCGCTGGCCATTTGTAAAGTGTTGCCCGGTCTCGGGGCTTAAGCATGGTAAAAAATATGGTTCGCCGCTTTATGGCGCGCAGCGCATATTTTTTAAAACGATTTTGCGCTCATATCGTAAAATGTTGAACGCATGTAATCCATCGATATTAATGACTGGCCATATTTTTTGCCCTCGCCCTCGCCAGGTTGATTGAATGGTTATTCATATTTTTCGCTGTTGTGTTGCAGAACACCGCCTTTATTGTTCCTGTGAGTCCTCCGCCCGAAATGATTTTACATTGTGAAATGCCGACCGCTTTTTTGTGATCCCAGCTGTAAAATGTTAAATGAGTGCAATCTGAATTTGGCGTTCATTAAAGGGGTCACGAGGAGTCACAGAGTGGCCTACCTGTTGTTGCTATGGAGCGGAGAAAATTAAGGAGTCTTGGGGGGAATCTTGCCGAAATTATTCTGATATTTTGAAATATACATATACCAGTCTTAAGATATATGTATCATGATTTTTTTAAATACAAATACTAAGCTTAAGTTATATGAAATATGATTTGTTCAAAGAGCAACCAGAAATATGGTTTGCAAGGTAGAAAATCACTCCATTATGGGCGTTACAAATCGAATTTGTATTCCAAATACTTTAAGTTTTTGCTCTAACCATTCCTGAGTAATTGCTTTGGTAAAGCAAATTGCAATAATAATGAAGCTTAATTAACATAAAAATAATATCTTTAATCACATAATTTTATAAAATTTAGCAGGGAATATGCTATATATAAGCAGCCTTTGTTAGCGCTTAAATAATATATCCAGCTGTGTTTAAACAATAGAAAATCTCAATTTTCAACACAACGCCCAGATATCGACATTACATTTCTGCGTGTGCTTTCTTTTTTTATTTTTTGCTGTCACAATTTTGTGTAAACGCGTACTAAATATTTAACAAGCTATTAAACCGACGTCAACAGCATTGCAATGAATAAATAATGCCCAGAATGGCCGACAATCGCCGGTGACCATGATTGTGGACTGTGCAAACACATTTTGCAGATGCAGTGACCAAAACTAAGGTGGTTTAGAGCTGGGACAATGTTCATATACCTTCGATAGTTTAGGTAACGAAATCCCCAGAAAACCCATATGAAAAGTGTAAAAATCCTGTTTAATTATTAACAAAATCTTATAATACCACACTATGCCTTTCTTTTATTCAAAATCCTCATGTCCAGCAATAGTGCCATCGATTGCTAACCAATTTTGGTTTGTTTGGAGTTGGCCACCACCGGATTCCACTCACATCCCAGTGTACCATTGACTTTTTCGGCCTTCACCAGCTCAATGGGTGGATGATAATGACGGCGAACACGAGCAGCAGGAGTTTGGGCCAGGAGCCACGGACATGGCCATTTGAGGTCCGGGGCGACTGTTGTCAACTGTTGTTGTCAATTACGTTAACAAAACACGAACCCAGAGCCGAAACTGGAGCAGCTGGAGAAGGAAAAGGAGTCGCAGTTGGAGTTGGAGCAACGAATGGCCCGAAATTTGTACGTCACAGCCAGGGATCCGGACCGGAACCGAAGCCGCAGCCAGAGCCAGAGGCAATGCTAAAGCCAAATCCAAAACCATGGCCAAAAACAAATGCAAAGCAGCCGCTAAAACAAAGGGAAACCCTCGCCGGTTAAGGAGAAGGAGCCGGAGCAGGAGCAGCAAAAGGAGGAGTTCGAGTCCATGTCCATGGCCATGGCAGGCGTTTAATTGGCATTGCCATTTGGTATGTGTTATTAACGATTTGTGGCGTGCAAAGGCATTTGTCAATGTGTCACAAAAATGAACTCAGCCAAACGGGAGCAGGGGAAAGTTCCCTATCATTTATACCACTGACTAAATATAAACAAATCTGCTAGGTATCCTTCTTTTTCCTTGAATATTACTAATAACTATTCCATTTTATTTACATTTTTCTCAGTGCTTTAACCCACAGAATATCATCCGCAGCGTCAGCATAATCTGAACTCGAAAGTGACCTTTTTAATTAAAAGCCAGAGTTGTGGGACTTGCAACAGTTCGTGCCGCATTCGCATGCTCGAAATTGCAACACCGAAAATTACATGGACATGCCGGGCAAAGGACTTGCGGCGGGGGGCGCCTCCAGAAATGAGAAATGAAGTCAGCATAGGAAATGGCCAAAGAGGGGGGACTGCAGGGAGCGGTTATCTAATGTCTGGAGGCGAAAGGGTCAAGCTTAGGGCAGCGCAACAGTCACGCAGAGCTTGGCGAGAGGGAAAAGTGTTAATAAATTTTCGGCCAAAAACCAGACTTGGCCAAATTAAGACAACTTCGCGCCTTCGCTGCTCGATTCGCAAATAAATTTGTTTAATTCTCCCCCCACTCGACGGGTGTCAGTAAAGCGGAGCGAAATATTTTATAAATTGTACAGGGGAGAGAGAGAGAGACCTGGATCTGGAACTGGACAGAACTGACTTGGCCAGAACACTGGGGGAAATCGTGCCCGAGACGGGACTGACTAATTAGACGCGTCACCGTTGCCGATTGGCTTTCCATTTCGGCTTTTCCAATTGGCCCGGCTAATGAGCCAGCGGAGTCGGCGGGGGTCGCCTGGGTCACAGCGCCCCCCGTGCAACTAATTGGCATTTCAGCCGGCCTGCAGGTAAGTGCACTTTTAAGGCTGCTCGCTGCTCGCTACTCGCAGATTAGCTGACGATTTGCGCCCCCCTCTGTTTATGCAAATTGCCAACCATACTGTCCATGAGAATTGGGGGAACTCTACTATTCAGGCTGAGAAGACAACGTGAGGGTGTAGCCACTTTAAGGGGTAAATGGTACTCGGAAATAACTCGCAAAGTTTCCAATTGAATCACTTGAATCACCTTACTTGTAAATAAGATATTTTCAACATATTTAAAAATCAACCGTCGCATCAACCTCTTCCTTTACTCAGCCCACAATTAACTCTTTTTTTGTTTAATTGAGAATCCATTGGACAGAACTCCGCCTTTATGGCAACATATAAATAATGTATTTTACTCGAAAAGCGTTCCCTTGTGCTGGCCATTTGTATTTAACATATCATCCATATAATATCAATTAGTTCCATATGTGTGAGGCCTGTCCTTTGGAGCCGCCTGAAAATATTGGCAGCAGGACAGGGACTGACTTCCTCTTTTTTTTTCGCAGTTTTCCTTACTTTTTTGCTCTCTTTTTATTATATATTTGCTTCTTTTTTTGGGAAAACGGAAAACGGATAAAAGCTTCAGTCGATTGGCATGCGTCTGTTTGCTGGAGGTTGAAGATGGCTAGTTGAGGGGTCATCACCGGGAGATTGGGTGATCGGGGTGGCACTGGGGTGAGGCTAGGAGACGGACAGGGACGATGACAACCAGCTCCCCGGCGCTTTTGTTCTCGCCAACCTCATTTCGACTCCTGGCACACAAAAAGCTCATTTTATGCCAATTTCTGTGTCCTGCCCTTTCTTTGGAAGATCCTGGAACTGAATGAAATTTAACCAGTGGTGGGATGTGTGTTGGTTAAACATTAACCTCCCATTCTGGCGCAAATTTTAACAAAGAAATATGTGCTATGTTCTTTTGATTCAAGAATTTTATAAAATAAAGATGTAAATATTTGAAAATTTGCTATTTACTGGCTCTTTGCTTTGAGCATTAAATCAATGCACTCCCCTTCTGATTGGGCGCAAGACAATTTCCCTGCGGAAACAACTAGGATTCCATCTAATTATGCATGCCATCAGCGTGCCAGCTGCTGCCCCATCCAGCGATTTTCGGGGATTGTTAGTTTTTTGGCTTAACCTTTTGCCAATTTTAAATTGGCTTTGGTCTGGGGTCTGGGCTGGAGCTGGTGTCCTGGCTGGAAGTGGAGTCTGGGCCTGGCCAAGTTCAAATATGCACAAACATTTGTTCAAAGGCTAAAGATTTATCTCGCCTGTTGTTCGCTAGACACCCTGTGGTGCCTGACTCCTGTCTGCTTCCGTTTCGTGCCCAGGTCTTCTTATTGTTGGATTTTTCTTATTTTCAGTTTTTTGTCTCTCTGGCGGGGAAGCCCCTCTTTTTTTTTGGGGGGGGGGGGGGGGGGAGCATTCATACGAGCGCCGAGCGATACAAATCGGTGAATTTCAAGTGCAAAACTTGAATATGCAATTGCATTTTTGCACGTTCTGCGGTAGCGTCTTTGGCAGTACAGTGGCCACAGCCAATTGATGGACTTGGAAGCCAATGTTTTTGTCTTTGCAGTCTTGCGGATTTCCATTTATATTAAAATATTCCCTTGAAATCTTGATTAATTTCTCTTATTCAGAGTAAGCTGGGTTTCAGAGCTTAAAATAACATATAATTGAGGTTCATGAAAGCGGTTTTCCAGAAAATGTTGGATTATGAATATTATAATACAAAGTAAATGCCAGCAATGGGTTTCATTCGATAAATTTGAATAAAATTATTAATATGTAATTGTAAAAAAAAAAAGTATGGGAGGTATCATTTAAAATGTAATAAGGCTATTCTAAGCACTAGTTAGTGGTTATAAAATATAAACTATGATATTTTACAGCTTCCTTTAATTAAAAATTGTTATGTAGAGTACCCTCTACCTATGCAACAGGCCCTATTCCCCATTGCATGCTCCTTTGTTAGATCAGAACATTTTTCGGGGATTTCTATTCCCTTACAATTCCCTCTAGCTACCAGTTCCTAGCAACTCCCAGCTGGTGAATTTGCATATTCACGCTGCGGATTGAAATCAGAAACAGTGGGTGCCGAGCCGGCCAAAAAACGGGATGCAGTGACACCGCGGGGAGAGTCCTCCGCCGCGTTGTCCTCCGTGTGGAATCGATGAGTCGCCATCGAATCGGCGAGGAGGAGAAAATGCAAAATGTGCCTGCTGGGCAGATGGAGGAGCAGGAAGGAGCAGGCAGGCAGGCAATCCATCCGTACTCCGGACTCCGGGCTCCGGACTGAGGAGTGAAGCCAGGCAAACAAATTCAAAAATGTTTGGTGAATTTCAATTGCTGACAAATTCGACAGAGCTGGAGGTGAATCAATGAATGGCGACGACGCTGTTGATAATATTATTAGTACCCGGTGAATGGCAAATTGTCCTTGAGGATATAAATGGAATTTGAAATTATTTTATCAACATTTTTGATTGCTTCCAGCCGAACAATCAGTTCAGGGAACGCGGCACGGTCCGGACGGACGGATGGATGGATGGCAGTCATTGACTCTGATGGACGCTCATTGGCAGTCCGGACGAGGCAGGCACTCGGCTGGTCCCTAATATTATGCACAAAAGTTATGAATTCCCACACAGCACAATGGCAATAGCAATATGTTCCATGGACTATGGAAATGATAAATTTCAGAGTGCCTTTCTGCCCCCTTGTCCCCCGAAATGAGTTTCGAGCTGGCTGGCTTCTATGCTAATTATTATTGCATGGACCCGGAGCCGGGATGCTGGCCAGGATTTTAATCTGAGCAGATAAGGAAATTGCTTAGAATTCTAAATGGACCGAAGGCCAAATGGAGCAGAATTTATGCCCGAGATGGAGGGACCCGTTCAGGACCCCCAGGTTCAGGTGTTAAGCTGCCGATGGATATTTAAATGGGTTGCGTTGAGTTCACCGCTGATTGAAATAAAGTTGACAATTCGAGGGAAGCTCGTGGCCGATGAAGCATCGATGATTCCGAGGGGGGTTTTCACCGGAAATGGCTGCTCGAAGTGGCGGAGGAGCCGCCGCGTAAATGAAGTGGTGCGGTGGTTGAGGTTGCCTCTCGGCTTGGCGCTTTTCAAGTTCGTTGTTGATGAACTTAATGGAGGCTCTGTTGGCTTTTCAAGAGCTCGAAATTGAAAGAAGCTGTTGAATTCTAAATGGGTTGGATGGGATTTGTTGGGCTAAGAAAATACAACGACAACTAGATTGGTTTTAGGAGTTTTAAGTGCGGTTACTGTATCTATATACATATTTATATATATTTATACCCTTGCGGGTATTATAATTTTAGTCAGAAGCTTGTAACGCTGTAAAGGTGTCGTTTCCAACCCCATGAAACATATATATTTTTGATCAGCATCAACAGACGAGTCGATCTAGCCATCTACGACAGAAAGAAGTACATTTTTTTTACGTTTTATAAATTTTTAATGCTTTATAATAGAATATTTAGATTTATTAACCCAATAAAAACTAACATAGAAGAGCTTTCCGAATTATAATTAATGCTTTTCTGTCTATGTTATGAGTTTTTTAAACTTAAATTTGTCGAAAAAATTTTCATATCGATAAATATCGATTAAGAAATGCGAATATTTTAGGCTTAGCTATGCTCGACTTGCGATTAAATCCTATAATGTAATATAACGCAAGGGTATATAAGCTTCGGCTTCCCGAAATTAGTTTCCTTTCTTGTTTAATTTATATTTATTGCATCTTACGGATTTAAACAATGTGTCTGGTATTTGCACTCTCGACCAAAATGCACCCAAAGCTAAAACATTGAAATCTCATAATTCTGATAAGATTAGGCACTCAAAAGATTTCAATAAAAATCCCATCTTCACACCACTCCTCCAGCAGCCATACTCCGACTTGCCTCTCACCTGGCCGAGTCAAGCACTCTTGTCTGGAATTAAAATTTAACAAGCAAACACAACAAAATAACCAAAAATAATCTTCACAAAATCCCAATATACAAAAACCCATCCGAAGCATCACTCAGCCGCACACTTCAGCCTCTCGAATGGGTCCGGGCCGGGGACGAGGAGGAGAGTGTTCTAAAACTGAGCAAAAAGTCAGTTGAATATGAAGTCTTATTGATTTGCACTGAAAATGCAATTTTCCGTTGGCATTAAGAGCCATTTTTGCGGGCTGAAGCAGCTATGAGATACGAAAAGGGGAAAAGGGGGAAATGTCTGTGTGAAAAGCTTTTTATGGCTGGCATTAATTTTGATTTTCCATTTTGGAGCGCTCTCTGCACTCTCGGCTAAATATTTTGCACTCGGCACTTGAGCATCGACGTCGTCTAATGCGGCATTAATTTTTGTCAGTTTTGTCGATTTTAGCTGCATTTTGGTTTTCGATTTTTATCAGCTCCCTGGACGCTCTCCTGGCTGTGATATCTGCCGTCTCTATATCCTTCGACTTCGGTGCTCTCCATATTTGTTTTTGGCCTAATGCAAGGCAAACAAGGCTCTAATTTAAATGGCTTTTCCTCGGCAGCTCTCATCATCATTGCCAGTGTTATGACAGTTGAAGTTTTGACGTCGCCGTTGGCGGGGCACGGGGCACGGGGGGAGGGTGTGTGTGTGTGGAGTGTGTTTTAGCAATTCATTGGCAAAAGACAAATACACATATGCAAATAGGCGGATGCGAACCACTCGAAAACTAATGTAGTATGCATACGTCCCACACCACCGTCACTTTACTTCAAAATGCCTGCAGTCGATTATAAATGGAGTGACTCCACACACGCTACATATATATATATTTGTATATATAGCATATAGGTATGTATATATGCTGGGCCTACATAAATATTCAATTTAAATTATTACTAAATTGGCTTTCGCAAATTTCCATTATGCACTTATTTCATTTTCGGTGACGACGACGACGACGACTAAAAGCCTTGTCGTAGGTTCGCTTCGGATTGATCCTGTACAAATACCTATGTATACACACATGTGCGAGTGTGTGTGATTCGTCCTGCCATCAATAAGCAATTTAATTTGTCAATCGTTCATCTCTCCCTCTCCCTCGGCACACAATCAACAAAATCCATCAGCTGGCTGGGCCGGCATCTGGCTCTTCTTAACTTGGCCTTCATCGGGCGGCAATTAAACGCCACCAGAGGCAGTTCGTCGAGAGCTGGGCTTGTAATTAAAGTAAACATGGTTACGCCAGCACACACACACACACACACAAGCGCAATGCCATTGTCATAAAATTGCGCATATAAATTGCTTGTGCATGTATTTATGTTGATCGCATTAATAACGCGCATACGTCATGTGGTACAAGGATGTCCCGGCAAGCTGGCAAGCTGGTCAACTGGGAAAATCAGAGCCTGCCTTGTTAGAGATCGGATGGGGATCATAACTGAATTTGTGCTTGACCGAGTTAGCATAATTTAGGCCAGAAATTGCTGGCCTCGGGCTGGCAAGGCTTTGTTAATTAACTAAAGAACGCATACGAGTAACTCCATATTTCATATGCATAACTATAAGCTTATTCTTAGGAAATAGAAACTGAAAATAAATTTCTACGAGCATCAAGCAAATATTTCCAATGCCGAAACGAACAAAGCATTTTTCAAAGCAACCCAGAGTCTGCCCCAAACGAGTTGATTTGCCTATAAACACCTGTAAACTTTGCAACTGGACAAACACCTGACGGCGGCACGGGAGGCAGGACTACAGATAGGATCAGGGACAGGAGGAGACAAGGATGTGGGGGGTTGTGGGTGGCGAACAGATTTCCATGCACTTCCTGGGCATTTGATTTGTCACCCAAGGCGTGCAAATGATAATCGAAAAATCACTCAGCTGTGCGTGTGCCCACCTCCTCAGCCTCATCCTCATCCTCAGCCTCCCCAACTCTACCTCCATCTTCCGCTCCTGCTCCTGCTGTGATCCCTGGCATCCTGAGTCCTGGCTCCCACTGGCTGCCTTCCTGGACGTGGGTGTCCAAAGCTGATTTGTCTGGCCGCTTGACTGGCCTGCTCCTAGTACGTTTGGGCCTCTGGTCTGCCTGCCTGCATTTCCGCATCCGGTTTTGGCATTTGACACCAAGGCCAGAAACGCACCAGTACAGAGTGAGAACGAATCGAGTATAAGTTCAAAATAGATTAGAAATTACAGCCAGCAATCGGTCTTAACAAGAAAAGAAGCTAGCTTCGGTTAACCGAAATTTCGGTCAAAAATTCATTTATTTTTCAATTGGAAAACGTTTCTACGTCACTTTTTATTTGGCTAACAAATCTGCATCCTCAATTTAAAATTGTAAAGAATGAACAATTTTGCCAATTTTTGACAATTCTAACGATGTAAGCCCTTATAAAAGGTCTATAAAATATTTTTTTGTTTGGACAAAGCTAGATTTACTCGGCTGTTGATGCTGATCAAGAATTTTTATGATTTATGGGGACGGAAATGACTCCTTCACAGCGTTATATGCTTCTGATTAAAACGATAATACATTATATATTTATATTTCGTTAATAGATTGAAGCTTATAGAAAATATTAAATAAATTAGATATTTTTTCCGGTGTACTCCAAGCCAGAGACCAAGCCGGACCCAGACCGTTCTGTAACTACAAAAGCACACACACACGCATGGCCATATTGGGGCAAATCTGCATCCTCGTGGTCCTGTTTTTTTTTTTTGGGAGGGGTGAAGCAAAAACTTAACTGCTCGACACTTGTTTTGTGGTGTGTTGCCATTGTCTCTGGCTTGTGCCTCCTCCTGGTCCCCGCCCATGTTCAACTGGGACTTGTTACTGAGACCCACCTAATGACCCTCCCCAACCCCCGGAGAGCCCCTCAAAAATCTGAGCCCCCACCGAAAGCTGTTGAAGCACATGGTGACATGTGAGAACGGAATGGAATTGGGTCCGTGTGGGCCCCATTTCAATTGGGTCCTTTGTGATTTGGCCAGATGGGTTGATGCAGGCCGGGGGTCCTGAGAAATGGAGGCGCCTTGTGAATGAAGAGGTTGCCATAAACTGGGCCCAGCCACCAGCCAAGGAAGCTGGTGGGGAAGGAAGACTGCTATAACTCAGTATAGGCTGTTCGAGGCGGCCTGTTTCGATTTTAATCGATTTTGCTTAAAATCTATAGAAGTTCTACTGAAGTCTTATTATGTATACTTGAAATTAAACCACCAAATCAGTTAAGATCTCGGTGAGAAAGCTTTTGCTAAGTAAATTCCTAAGTGCAGGGGTGTGAAGTGCCCTCGGGCGTAGCAGGCACCTTCCTACCGAATCCTCCAAAGTCCGACCAAAAGATATATTCCTTCGGGGGGAGGATACAAATTCCACCCAAACCCCACGGATTGCCACTCACAAATACCATAAATCCAGGGGAGCAACTAACTACTAAGCTGTTGTTGCCTTGGGGGGCATGTGGCAACTACAACTACCACTGCACATGACCATTGTGGCACGCCCACCGCCCCATCTTCCAACTCCTCCTGCAGCCGCCCCCATTTCTGGCCCCGCCCAAGTAATCAAAAATTATGGCAGAGAGCACAAATTTATGTGCCATTAACTCAAAGCGCCCCCCTTTCCACGGGAGCCTGGCCGAAACTTAGACGAAACCCAGAGGCGAGTTCATTACTTCAATATTTCAGGACACACACATTCACCGCCAGGATACGTCTGCCATTGTTTTTTACGGGGCAGCGGGAGAGACAGGAGGATGCGACGGTTTGTGATTAGGCGGGAACCTCGTTTAAATTAAAATAGCTACACGAGAGACCATCGTTCCAGGACCCGGCCCAGAACTCCGAGGAGAAGCCTGCGGAGGAGCTGGGAACCGGAGCTTTATTGGATTTTCAATTGTCACCAAGCTGGGCAAATATTTTCGGGTACCGGCGCTCTGCCCAAAAACCAAAAACCGAAAACCCCAAAAACCAAACCGAACCCGCCTAAGCCCTGTTGGAGGTGGCCTACCCATGTTGTCCCCGCTTCCAAGCCCCCAGCCTGCTGGCCCGAAAAACCACAAGTGAATGACATAGGGGGCCAGGCCAACGGGGGGCTGAAGGATTTGAGACTGCACTGGGAGAAAAATATCTAAATTATAGATCCTTAATCAGTTCAAAATTTAAGTCAAGACTTTGTTAAATAATAAGGAATTTTTGAAAGAAATAAATAATATTTCTAGAACGATTTTTACATCATTTAAAATACAGTTTCTAGTTTAAAATGCGTTCGAATTGCTTGCAGTGTACTGTCCACAGTGCCCCTCCCTATCACCCGAGGACTGCGGTTCCTGCTAATGACGATTGCCGTTGTTGATGAGTCCTCGGGATCCTGTTTGGGGCGGAGGGACGACGACTGCCACCAGGACTGCTGTGTGGCAGGCAAAAAAAAAAGGAACCTTCATTGATATGTTGCCTCTCTGTTCGCAGAGCTAGAAAATTTCATTTCCCCGGCCACCGACGCCCACATACATAGTTCAAGTGAAGTTATTCGGTTGCCAGAAAATGCTAAATTAAAAGCAAATTATTGTGTTTAGTTTTCAGCCGACCGAACGAGGCCGAATGTCCTGCCGTGGAATCCCGCTTACCCTTATGTTAATTACTTCAACTCCCAGGCGCAGGGAACTTTGTTTGTTTGCGGGTTTGTTTTCGCTTTTTCTCCAAGGTAAATAGTTTCAGTTGTTTGCATTTGGCTTACCTTTGTGTACCTTGGCCGGGGAGTGGGCGAGTTTTCATCCTTATTCACATATGTGCGCTTAATGTTGACCTGACCAAAGTTCTTAATTAAAAGATGTCCAGAATGTGAGTATTTCTAGCTCAAGTCGATGTAATTTGCGGTTCGGTAGTTCTACGATTGTTAAAGTGCAAATTTTGTGGAGAATTAAATTTAACGGAAAATGAAAGCCTGCATGAGCTGAGCAAACATTTCTTGTTATTTTTCGATGGAAAAATATTATTAAAGCTCAATCAAGTTTGCAAAATGGAATGACTTAAATTGGGGCTTTTATTTAACAGAAAAAGAAATAAATATATGGCATCTTAAAGGTTAGAAAGCACAGATTTTTCACAAATATTTTACTACAAAGTTAAGAAAATATTTTCGTTTAATTTCTAAAAACAAAAAGTGAATATTGTTTTAAATAACCAAGTAACAACTTCATATGGAATTACCCCAAAATGGGGTAATAAACCCTTCGGCAGCCGGGTCTTTGGCATTACTGGATAACAATTAATTTGCAACAACCGAACACTAAATCTAAGGCTCTCTCCAACTACATTTCTTTCCATTAAACGAATACAAGACTGTGCCTTAAGTTCCACCCCGTGACTTTATGTGTCCATAAAACAACCCCAGGACTTGTAGCCTCTCCCAGGCAGTCACTCACCTCGGACTTGACCAGCATTTCGCACATGGCCAGCATAAAGCTCGTCGAGTCAACGACCTCGAGGCGCGATGCGTGAGTCCAAAGGATAACCAATTATGCGTCGTCTGGCACATTACAGGATCCCCTGCCACCTCCAGCAGTGGAAAAACTCATTAAAACTGCATGAATATAATTTTGCGTTTGATTTATAAGCGCTCATCTGGCCCAGAGCAGTTCCCTCTGGCATATGGTTCATTGGGGGTGCCAAGTTATCTCTCATGGAGACAACTTCCTGACTAACCGCATCGATGGCACTTTTCCTACATTATTCGCCCATTCGGAACAGAGACCGGAGTGGAGGGAAATCAATTCCATTAGGATTATGAATGCAAACGTCAGGAAGCTGCGAGCCATAAACGCGCTTGTGTGCAAACATTTAAGAAGACGGACTCTCGGGGGTTACGGGTTCGGTTCGGGGGTTAAGCAATAAGCATAATGCACAACCCTCCCCGCCAAGACAATAATAAACATAATGGTCCGCGCTGAATCGCGCCAAAGCGTCCGAGAAAAATGGAAGTGGTCACCATCCAAGCTCACATCCTCCTCTCTGCCGCCAGAACCCTGCAGCAAATCCTTGACGTCCTTTGTCATATTTTACGGCCCAATCTTCGGCGTCGTCTGCCTCATTACAGCTCACATTGATAATTATGCAATGGATTTTGGGGTATTTTTTTAGTTAGGGGGTGTGGAAAGAAGGACCGACCCCAGAGGGTGGAACATTGCAGCTGAGTCCTCCGACAACTGACAGCCAAATCCTGTGCGCGTGTCGGCATTTGGGCATTGCGGCATTGTGCAAGCATTTCCGGTCCGGTCCAGGGGATCCCCTGTAAGGGCTTCGGGAGCCGGAAAAGCCCAACCCCCAAGAAGCTGTTGCATTTAATGGTCTTAGAGGGTGCGAGTGAGCTTGAGTGCGATGTGCTTCGGGCCACTTCTTGCTACGTTTTTGAGTAATGGCCAACTGTGGCTGACAACAGATGCGGATTTGCGGAATGGAATGCCTATGGGCACCGCGTAGAAATTTCCATAAAACGTCGTTCAGTCAACAGCGAAGGTTGCTGTCGCCCCCCTCATTTTTCAAGGCTTTTCCGTGGAGTTTTCTTTGGGGCGATGACACTCCAGAAGGTGGCGGTTTATTCACCTAAAAAGATTCCCTTAGTCAGGGCGGCTTACACTTAGTTTGATAAATGGAAAGTTGTTGTAAAAATACTATTTTGAGAAAGCCCTCAGATAATTGGGAATGTTAACTAATTAGGGAAGAAATTGTTGTAATTATCGAAATATATTTTAAACAATATCTTTCTTTATATTTTAGTTAAATACTGCTCTCTTAATAACATATTTTCTTTAAAGAATCACATTTCTTCAAGTCCTTGTGCATCTAAGAATGATCCCAAGGATACCAAGTACACCCCTTCGAAGGTGTCAGAATCCTTTCTGGTTAAGCTCATCATCTCAGTGCTTCTCGGCGAGGATTAGAGTTCCGTTCGCCGTTGCTTTATAAGCTTCCTGCTCGCTTTTGATATATGAAGCGACAAGTGCCGGGCAAGTAAATATGACGCCAGTGCATTACCCACTCCCACCAACCCCCCAACCCCCCGACCATCAACATTTTTGGGATCATTTACATAAACCCATAAAGTTTAACTCGCATTAGTCGAGAGAGCAGCCAAGTGCCCGAGAAGGATCCCGTGAAGGATGGCGGGGGTTTAGTTGCCCGTGGCAAATGCAATTCGCTGTAACCCCGGCAATGAGGCCAATAAACAAATACACTTGCCGCCGTCGCGAGGAATAACAAAAGCCGGCAAACAATAAACAAGCCAAAGCCTCGCTTTCAGCTCCGCGCACATATATTTATGCCGCCAAAGGGGGCAATCGGGGAATCCCGGGTGCCACGTGTCAGTGAGACGTCGCTTGTTATTTTAAAAAATTTAAACACCCATGAAATAAAATATCCCCCGCAGACGCCGCGCGGCAGTTGAGTTGAGGTATTGAATGTAATAGGAAAATGTTTTTCCACGACAGCCGCCCGGCAGCAGTCGCCGGGTGTCTGGAAAATTGGATCAGGGCTTGGGGGCGGCAAAAGGTGCAATCTGGAGAGTCATCGCTCGAGCTGAACCCCAGATTGGGAATCATGTCCAGACACACATGTGAAGGCACAGCTCACTTAACAAATGGAACCGAGCTATATATAACTATGGGGACACCGAGTGCCTTTCAGATATAGGGGTTGTCAGCAGTTTATAGTGCCCGCAGAGAGGGAAAGAGAGTTCAAGGACTCTGTGAACGGTCACATAATGAGTGGGTGAAGGGCAATTTAAAGGGAGGTGACTGAAAAAGGCCAAAAGGTGTCTTTAAATAGCGCTATTTAGAGGGAGCGCACTAGCAAGTTATAGGGGTGAATAGTTGGGGTTAAAATACAGCCTTGAAATAGTGGGTTTTCTTAGCGATTAATATTGGAAAAATCTTGTATTAAAAATACATAATTTCATTAAACGTTCTATGAAAATGCAGTGTCAAGGACACTCTCTGTGACTACTCATTAATCTTCATTTTTCGTAAACTACCTCTAAGCCAAAGTTCCAAGATTATTTTGCCGAGACTGGAGCTTATTTGCCAGCTATCTCTGACGAGGGTAAAAGCCGTGCATAATTAGTCCGGAACACCTAGTCCCAGCTCCTGTCTGCCAATTAGCCAACGACACTATTCCGAGGCAAGTCCTTCTAGCCTGCTTTTCTCTGATCAATTAGCTTTGATATTTTCGTGACACATTAATCGCCGGGGATTCGACTGGGACTTGGTGGTGCTGCTGCCGAGTGACGACAGGAAAAGTCGCCGGAAATGGTAGCGAAAATGAAACGAAAAGTTCGGAGACAGACTGAAACGCAGCTGCTTTCGCTGGTCTTCGATTTTCTTTGGCTTATGTAGCAGCGGCATAAACGTATGTTGACAGAGTAAACAGGATTTCGATGCTAATGCCAGTGTCCTTCCCCGAAAGATTTTCACTCCTGCCGATGACCCTGAGGGCCAACTGCAGCGGTAACAAATTGGCAGATTAGCCGTTGACGTTTTCGCCCAAATTAATGGAACCGAAATGACCCAAGGGCGATGGCTTGGCAGCTACCCTGGTTGTAGAGCGGCTCCACCTTCGTTAGTTTTCTTTTTTTCTTCGCTTTGTGCTATTTACCGCATAATTTTCCGTTGCAGCTTTTCACTTAACGTACAACTGCACACATAATTTGATTAAAAAGCTCTCTCCCTCATGTGTTTTTCACAATTTTTCCAGCATATTTCGCTTTGCACACATGGCCAGGCCAGCCGAGCATAACTCACTCGCCAGCATTTCAATTGCAAAAAAAAAAATAAAAAACATTTAAACACACTGCCACATACCTTCATTTGCGCACAGTATAAATAGTTCAAAAGCGAGGCGAAATTAAATAGAATTTAGTAGGTTTATTATGAAAGCATCCAGCAAACACGCAAACAGCTGAGAAAAAAGCACGAAAAGGAATTATTTGCAGCTTGCAGCGGGGCGGCCTCGTCATAAAAAGGAAAAAAAAAAGAGTCGAATGAAAAAGGCCCTGGAAAAAATGGAAATTGATAAAGACCTAGAGGGGATTGTTGGTAATGAAAAGGGCCCGACTTTGATGAGGTTACTAAAATATGGCGAAATAGGGGTGTCTAAATATAAAAGAACTAGAAAAAGCGAAGAGACTGTGTGAAAATGTTGAAAAAATTTAAATTCTGTGAGATGGTTTTATGCAATTAATGTTCACAAGCGAGATATATATTTAAATATAAAATGGAGTGTCCCTCTGGGTACAGAAAATGCATTTAATTCTATTATAATATTTGTCCTACGAGTCTTCTCATTTTGTATTTTAGATAGCATGCTTTCCCTTTGTATGTTTTCCAACATAAATACGGGTTTTCCCAGAGATATTAACCCAAATCGAATTGAAGTCCCGCAGAAAAGTTCCAGTTTGAGGCTGCCTCAGATTGTTGCTCCATATTTCAGCTGTAGCTCCTGGGGGATCATCTTGCAGAGTCTGTCCAAAAGGATATTTCCCAGGGCTTGTTATTCAAATGAAAGCGACTTCAGCGAATCCGAGAGCGAGCGAGTCATGTCCCAAGGACTTTTCCCAAACATTTTCCACTTTATGCAATGAAGCGAAGCTCGGCAAGAGTGAAAAACAAAACAACATGTCAAAAATAAATGTACAAAAGACATTTCTGGTATATTTTTCAAATGAAATATTAGTTTACTTTTAGCGACGCCACCGAGGCAGTCAAAGCGCTGACAGTTGGCGTTTGGGTGGCAGAGTGGGGAAAAGCAGGAAAAGTGGCTGGAGAAGAGGTATTTGTCATTTTCTTTAAGGATTTCTGCAAAGCAAAGCACAAAACAAACAGGCGGCAGCGGCAGCGGCGGCGGGGACTGGAGGAAGTCACGTCTCAGAGTCCAAAAGTCGCCTCCCGGTAATGGCTTTTGGTCTCGGGAAAAGCGGAAGAGTGGCAAGCCGGGGAAAGGGATGCGAAGATGATGCCACTTGTGTTCAAGTGCCGCAATAAACAAATTTAACGGAACCGAAAGAGGCGGACGCCAACGGCCTCCACGATGGCCCCCGTTTGGCGCCGCCACCCGGCTACGTGATGAAGGTGAGACACGTAATATTATTAAGGATTTTCGGGAATGGACTCAAAGGATCCGAGCTAGGGATACTCTGTTCTGTCGAGGGATTTTTATATGAAAACTGGTAGACTTCATACAAGTTGAGTTAAAAGAAATGATTACTTCGAAGGACATACAACAATTTTTAACAATAAAGAAATTCAATAGACAAACAAGTTATATTTTGGATCTCCCGAGTTAGAAACCACAGATCGATTCGCTATTTAATATCCGTCTAAATACACATTTATCGCTGTACAAATTCAGTAAATTCCTGAATATAATTACTGCAGCGAGTACTATAAAGTATTTCCCTATCTTATGACTTGTAAAATTTGAAATCATAATAACTTTCTTGGAGCAATTAAGTCATTTTGCCACGGAGTTACCTTCATTTTTAACTAGGGCTCCCTTAATTCCATAACGTCATACTATGTTAACATTAAGAGCGGTTTAGTTCCGGCCAAGGTATCGACCGTCCGCCTGGAGTTACGGTCTGGCGTGGCCAAGAAATTAAGTAATTTTCCACACATAGTGAAGATTTTTATCGAAAGGGTTGCACCCGCCAACTTCCACGGAACCTTCCCTGAACCCGGTCCTGGGCTGGCTGACATATGTCACCCGCCGGTCGAAGGCGAAGCCGTCGGAGCGTGTCAAGCGCTTAGATGCCGGGCTGTTGATAGCCGATGACCGCGTTTTAAATACCAGCACGTACCACACACACACACCCACTCACCGGAATATACACCAGTCCGAATGGCCCCTTCCGATGCCTCCGCCCCTGTTGACATCAATAAATATTCGCGGACAAAAAGCCTGCTCCTCGCCGCGCGGCAAACCCTACATCATAATGCTGAAAAGCCATAAACGGCGTAATAAAATTCTGCACTGCCATATGTTCCCCAGCGGGCATTATTTTATTGAACGGAACGGAGTGGGTGGAACTGGAGCTGGAAGTGGACGTGGAAGTGGATATGGCCGAGATCCGGAGGACAGACACGCACTCGCGGACACAATTTGTAGGCGGCCTATAAAAAAAAAACAGAAATGTAAGAGAACCCCGTGAATCCGCGGCAACCACGGATCCCATAAACTAAAGACTTTGGGAATAAATTTAACGTATTGTGGCATTTATCATATCAAAATAAAAATTTAATTTCTTAAATTGATAAATAAAAATGGGCAGAGTCTCTGCGAAAGCATTTCACGATATATTTGTATTTAATTCAATAGAGATATCTGTTTCCATCTGTGATGGGTGTTTGGGTTCTTTAATAATTTATTACTAATTTATTTAAATTATGTTATTTTCCAAAGGTCGCTTGCCTCCCCTCTACCAATCCTGCAACAGCTTAGTTAACTCTTAATTATAAATTCTGTTATTATAGATCAAAGTCTGGGATAAATCAGAGTTCAGCTTCTTTCACACTCGAGTTTGTATTATTCAGAGCTTAACTTTTCATTAAAATTCGGAATGCAATACGACCCCTGCTCGAGGACTTTACGTCAAATTAGTTCCAACTTCAAAGCGCTGCAAAGCGCCAGGCGGAAAGGGATTGGGAACGGCATGGAAGTGCTCCTGGTCGGGGTTTTGGTCACTGCTGCCCTACGGTCACCCCCCAGAGCATACATAGTTCGGTGATGCACCTAGACCGCCCCTTTATTTCCCCCATTTTCCATTTACCTGGCTCTGGTCAGCTCTTTTTGTTTTTAGCCGCCGTGTTTTGAAAGCATTTTATGCGCCCCTTCCATGAATGCGCCTATAAATACCCAGCTGGGCGAGCTCTGCCTCCCCCATTTTATCCCTCGGACAAGGCCAAACCGCAGGATGGGGCCAAAGTGCATTCAAAGCAAATAAAAAGCTAATTAAATTAAAAGCACATTTTTCAGCGAAAGTAAAGTGCAACATCCTTAGCCCCAAAAAAATTGGAGGTCTAAAAGAAAAAGCTTCAAATTTATTTATATTTATATATCATAATCTAACTCTAAATACGAATTGAATTGAATAAGAAACATAACTTTACTTTAAGACTTTAAAGCCAATTTTACAAGTCCAAATTAGTATCCACTTTCCCTTTCATTACTAATGGAGATTACACAGTCATCGAGTTAAATTACATTTTTAATTACATGTTGTTTCAAAAAGATTCTCTCCCACTTTCATTACAGAATTTAACTTATGCAAATGATGGATGCTTTATGGACTCCAATATCTTATTATGCCATCGCTCTGGTTGTATTAAATAAAAGCCCAGATATGTCAGTTTATATAGGCCGCACAGACGTGCATTAAATCACGCCACTGCAGCACAAAGGGTAAATTACTGAGAAGCTTCGATAATTAAAAATTTTAATGCCATAATGACGACGATGTTGATAACGCCGCTGGGCAGTGTGGGAGGCGCTGGGCGTGGTCCTTTCGATGGCCAACTATTAATTTGGCCAATGGCTTAATTGATAATCTTTGACTATTATTTAAATGCGAGTCCGTCGTGAAGTGGATACAATTTGTTGATCGGGGCATAGGGGGCAAGTCCGCCTTTCCCCGCGAAGGATACGGAGTCGCAGCCTTTGCGTGTCTGCCAAACGAATTTAATTTGTGAGTGCGAGTGGGTTTGGAAATGGGTTTCATTCGGTTTTCGGCTCTCTCGGCATTCGAACTATTTCACTTGTTTAATTTGCAGGCGGGGCCTTTGTTTATTTCCATTCGCTGTGGCGTGCTTATTGAATTAGAGACAAGTTTCAAAGGAGGCGAACAGTCAGTCAGTCACAAAGGGGTTGCACTGCCTCCAAGATATGTCAGCTACAAATTATAAGAGATTCCCCACGCATTTCCTGCCATTCGGTCATTAGAAAACTTTGCTCTTTGGCTCAAGTTTGTCCCTTGACAATTTTAATTTTCCGCAAATATTTACATAACTAATTCCGTCGCTGGCCCCGCCCACCTGCGCCTGCACCTGTCCCGCTCGAAAGTTGTCCGGCAATAAATCAAAACTCAGCTAATTACGCAACAAAGAGTCACAAGTCCGCCAGCTGAATGCTAATTAAAAAGGCAGAGGCAGGAGCCGAAGGACTTTGGCATTAGCCAGGACATTCCGCCCGACTCCCGGGGGACCCCGCCAAGGCTGTCCACCAAGTCTGCTGAATGGCCCAATACTGGTTCTGGCCATTAACAATAATCCGAAATCCATAGAAATCTGTGACCAATGAAACGCAATCGAATCGCAAATTTATGTGGCACCTACACAGAGGCGGCAAAGTGCGGGGCCGGCGGGCAGCCCTGTCCTTCTGCTAGACGTAATTAATTCGATTATATTTCATTGATTTGAGCTGGCCCCAAAAGGAGCCGAGAGCCGGGATCTGGACTCATAGAAATAAAATTTAATTGAAATGCCGTTCGCCTGCAACGTAAATCAACTTGGCCAACAAGGAGCAGGGCCGCATGGACCGAAGGACGGAAGGACGAGGGCAGGCGACGACAGCTCAGCTATAATGGTAAACAAAAAATCAACGTGACAGGAAAGAAAATTAGCAAAAGTTCGCTCTGCGTTTGTCCTTGCCCTAAGCCGCTTTTTACATTGGGGGGTTCCCCATAGGATACCCCAGACCATCCCCCTTCCTGTCAGGGTCCTGCCAGGGAGGCAGGGAGGCATCCCCAAGGGGCGCGAATTTGGGACAGTCAGAGACATGGCAGCAAAGCTCCCCAGCTTTGGGGCCCTGCCCTGCCCTGCTCTGGACATTGATTAATAATGTTTTTATATTTCGCTCTATATCCGGTGTGTATGTGCCGGGGATTCCTTCTTCTTTATCGAGCAATACGCACGACTGCCAGTTGTTATTGTTGCAGCTCTGTGATTATATTTTGGCGGCCTCCTTTTTAATGACACCGACACTGGGAAAAAATATAAATTGTTTGCGCCAAAGTATGCGACAATCCTGCGGCTCCACAGGGGAGACCTACAGGAAGCGGAGGAAAATAAGTTTAAGGAAGTTAAGGAACTCAGTTCCTTGACAGCTGACAGTAGAAAACTTTAAGAAAAACAATTCTTTCTTTTTAAATTAAAGTGTTTTCATTATTAAACTCGCAAGGAAAATGAGATAAATATATCACAAATATAGCATCAACAGGAGTTATATATTTATTGTATATATTGTAAGGGAGTCATTTTCGATCCTATAAATTGTATATATTCTTTATCAGCATTAACAGCCGAGTCAATCTAGCCATCCCTGGGCGAAAAAAAATGAAAATAAGTATGCAGATATATAAACCTACTAAAAACTAACATAGAAAAGCTTTACGAACTAAAATGAATGCTTTTTTGTCTAATTTATGAGTTTTTTAAGCCTTGATTTGTCGTAAAAAAAGGGTCATATAAAAATATCGATTCAAAGAATGCAAATATTTTAATCTTAGTTAGATATAATATTTGCCTTTAAATTTATAATACTATTTCCTTACCTAAATTATGTTTCTTAAACCAACTTTTTTTCTTTAAGACCCACTAAAAGTCGCATTACAACAAAAGTTCAACTTTTGACGCTCACCTGCATAGCTTAATTCCATTTATTAACCGCCAAGAAGCAGTCATAAATCATGCTAAATCTTATTTTGACCCAATGAGTGTGAGTATGGGCCATTGTCTTGAACAATTAGGGTCTGCGGTTGGCCTGGCTTTTAATTATGAGCGCTGGCCAATTAAAAGCTGCGCCCACAGACGTCAGACAGAGGGATATATGTAGATGCATCTCCGTACGTCTGATTTCATTATAATCAATGAGTGCATTATCCATCAGCCGCCGCAAATTCAAATACAAATTCAAATCCAGATTCTGGCCAAGGCAAATCGCCTCCGTCTGCCGTCTACCGTCTGCCGTGTGCCGTGTGCGATGGCTAATTAATAGGCAAATTCCGAGCGCAAATTGTCCCAATAATTAGGCATGCACAAGTGCATCCTCCTGCTGCCCCGAAATGCTGGGGGTTACTTGGCTTGCGACCAGCATCATCCACCTTCATTTGCATTAATTGCCGTTAAGTCGATGTGCCTGACTGGCGGCTATTTAGGGGTTGGGTTCCAAGGGGTTGTCCTGCCGTCTCCTGCTGGATCTCACCTCCCACCTCCAGCAGTTGGGCCAGCACTTGCAGCTAGTGCAAGCTTGTCGCTGTCCCATAACCCGGACTATTAACAACATTGCCCTCTCTTCCCTCGACCAGCTCCCGACTCGGGCCTGGGTTATTAATGGGCCTCTGGCCGTTATTGGAAATATTAACAGACTTGTTTTCGGTTTTGGCCAACCATCCTTGGAGTGTTCGTCCTAATGCGAACTACCTATAGGCACACATATAGAGTATGTGCATGTGCTGGGGCCTAAGTTGCTTGTAATTGATATTAAACTGCTGCAAGTGGCAGTCTAATGGGGGCAAAAGGGTTCAACCGGCAAAGGGAATAAGCATATGAGCGAGTCTACGAATTATGAAGTTCAAAGTGCCTGGCAGTAGTATGTATGGATTTCTATTAGAATCCATCAAGCTGGAGCCTTGGTAGGACGATAGATGAGAGTTGTGGTATATCAAAGCTTAAATCCGAACTTAAGCCCCTAATTTCAAGGTTTTATGTTGATCGGATGAGCATAGAAGGATAAGCATCAGCTTAAACGAAGGTTTTTTGTTTAATATTTATCGGAAGTTAACTAAAAGCTATTAAAATATGATTAGTATTTGAAATTTACAAGTATTTGTAGCAAATGTAACTTGTGTATTTACCCCAACTATATTTATTTTAAGGCAGTACTTAATTTTTCTTTTCCTTTTTCTAAAAGAAGGAAAAGCTACTACCATTGGCTAGTTACTATTGGAAATTCGCGCGAATCATTTTATTTATTCAAAGGCTATAGATTACAGGACGTTCGACAATTGCCGACAGGATAGTATGCATAGTATACTTCATTTAGGAATCCTGGGCCCTAGTCATAAAGTATTTAAACAATGCCGACCTGCGGCAACCAATCATCGGGCAATTCCGGATCGAACATGGGAATTAAAAGTTAGGCGTTCGCCGTACTGCTGCTTTGGGGAGACCCTTTAAATTAGCGTTGTGCACTAAAAGCAGTGAATTAAAACCCAATCAAGATGTGCGGGCTGGCTTGGAACAACTGTAAAGTTTTCCCACAGCGTTTGTGTCGAAGTCGTAACGTGGTTGTTACTGCCTTTCAGTTCCTGCTGCGGTCTACTCGGTTAACTTGGCCAAGACTTTGCCGTCGTCTATACGGCTCCACCACCACCACCTCCTCCTCCTGCTCTCCTTGAGCTCTTCCACCTTTGTGGGCGAGACAAACTGGCAATTAGTTTAGTTTGTTTCTACTTATGTGCGGAGACACTGCTGTTGTTGTTAAGCAAATGACAGACTGACTAACTGAGGGAGTGGAACCAACAATCGATTCACACTCTGCAACACGAGTTTGGAGCCAGTTAACACTCGACATAGGCATGTTTTCAAAGCTACAAATTTGTAATGTTAGCAAGTTTAAAACCTCTTCATTGACTTTAATCTTAAAAGAACGAATTTAAGCTTATTATATTATATAATATTTTGGGTAAAACTGAACAAATAAATGAACTAAAAGTGTTAAATATTTCACAAAGAGAAGGAACTTCCAATACACCACTCTCCAAGGAACCGTCTGCTGCCTCAAAATGCTTGTATCCAGAGTCGCGTCAGGGCAAGTCTGGTCGTCCCTGTCGATTTTTATGTATTTATAATGAAACATTCAACTAGACTCTAGTTGCCAGAGTGCGGAAAGAAAGCAAAGGAAACATAGCCGGCGGGGATTTCCAGCAAGTGGGAACCAAAACATTTGTCGCAAAGATTTTCACGTCACGCGGGGAGTTTCGCTGCGCGCTGTCTCTGTGCATGTGTTCTCGTCTCGAAAGTGGGAAATGGGAAATGGGAGTTGGGGGAAAATGGTAAGTCAGCCGGCGCTCGGGAAATGCGCGAGGAACTGAACAACTGAACATGAAGCACGATTGTCGAGGCAATGGTGTGAGGGCGGCGTCATTCATATAATCATTAACAGTGTCACATGCAACATAATGAGAACAGGGCGCGCCTGTTCTGGCCATGCCCCCGGGCGACATTGAGGGGGCTAGAAACTCCCCTCCTGGCGGTACAGTCCCCCCTTCACACACATGCTGCAAGTCTGACGCTTAAGTAGTTTACATTTTGTGTATAAGGAGCCATAAAAGGAAACATTCGCTCCATTAAGGGAACATAATTTTTCGTTTTTCGGTCGGGGATTTTCGTCAAGTTTATGGAGATTGAAATGGGGACTCCGACTATGACTCTGACTGCGACTTGGAACTTCTGCGGGTAAGGGTATGGGTACGGGTCTGGCAGCCATAAAAGAGTGCATCAAATGGGATTTTAAGTTGTCGCATTTAACAGGCTGTCGGGAGACGGGGACTGAAGGCATTACAAAATAGGGAACTACAAATAGATCTATCAAACTCTTCGCAGCAGCTGAGGGCGGGATGCAGCCACTGAGGTTTTGTCGAGGTTTGTCATTAAACACAACTTCTTCATCATCTTTATTCCTCTCGATATTTTTTTGATTTCCCAGCAAAACCTTTGTTTTTATTTTATGTCACAGCTCATTAGTTGGCCTGAGATCTGAGCGCTGCTGTCTCCAGCTTTTGTGGAGCATCCGTGAGCGTTAATAGCCCTCTGAAATATTTATGAAACATTTGTCGAGCGCCGTCGTCGAGTGGGTTGAGTGGAGCGGAGTGGAGGAAAACTTCAACGGATATGTCTTCAAGACAGGAAATCAATTAGTGAGTACCAGGTGAAGTTGAAAGAGAAAAGAAGTGATTAAGTTGGAAATGTCAACGGATTTGGCTTTACAGATGATGGGATTTTGGTGCGGGTTTTGGTGGAGAGAGAAATCGATCAGTGGTTTGGCTTACATGTACTTTATTTTTATCAAAGTTATTATTAATATAACTTGATATATTTTAATATCTTTCTTCAGGGAAAAAACGTTTAAAAGCAGAATTCAAATTGCAATTTAGAGCACATTAAAACTCTTCAGGACACTCCCACTTTAAAGGACATTTAAACTTAACCATTGCTTTCAAGGAAATCGTATAATTCAATACATTTCGGATCTTAAATAGCTGCCAAACCAACCAAATTATACAGCCCCCCGGCATTACCCCCCGGGTATATATATAGGAATATGTGTTTGGGGCCATGTCAAAGGAAATTAAAATCGTCAACCCACACGACCCATCCGATGATGATGAATTTATTCGAAAATTTAATTATTCCCCGACAAACAGAGCGCCGAGGAAAATGCGAAAAAATGTATCGATGAAAAATTAATGTCGATTGGGAGGCGATACCAATAAATCAATGCACAAACAAAAGAAACAGAGGATGGCGGGCAGGAAGACAGCACAGTCGCCGCAAAGTTTAATGAAGAATGATAAAAAAATAACGAGGAAAAGTAAATGACGTTAAATGGAAATATTAAAAGTGGCAAGAGGCTAAATATGGCCAAGTGATTTAAGGGGTAAGCCTGACGGGACCCCTGCCCGGGCTGCGGGGGCGTTCTGGCCAATTAGTCGTCCTACGGCTCGTGTTGACAAGAAATTAACAAATTGCGAGGAGGGAAAAGTTCTCCCTCCCTGTCGCTCTGGCTTTTTTTCTTCGTTTTTTGTTAAAGTAATTCAATATGTTTAAACGTTGGCCACAGGCTGCCTCCGTCCCTGCCTCGGGACCTCCTCGTCTGTTTGATTGCCACACAAAGAAGGATGGAAGATGGCCAAAACGGGGAGAAGAGGAGCAAGAAGGTCCTCGCTCCAAGGCATGCAGAGAGGAAAACCGGGAGGTACTTATTAATATTTAAATTTCTTAGTCTTAAACCACAAGAAACTCCAGCTTGCAGATCTAGAGTTCTTGCTCTTTTTTATAAAGAGAAATTGTTTTTCCCAGCTTTAGATTATTATTCAAATTTAGTTAAATTTTTTTTCAAGTGCATGTGCCAGCGATGACACTTGAAACTTGCGATGGCGGCGGAAGATGGAGCAGGACTCGAGGCGGGTTCGAAAGGTGGTGCAGCATCCACAGCATCGTCAGCTTTTAATGTTTGAACTTTTTATTACGCAAGTAGCAAGTAGCAAGGGCAATTCCAGGGCCAGGGAAAAGGAGAGATACAGTGGCAAGGGGTGGTCCGTGGGGTGACCTCGATGCTTGTCATATGACACCAATAAATCGCTTCAATTGCTCTCTGACTGACGCCGTTACCTGGGCACTTCACATCGCTTCGCTTTCCACTTTTCCCCTGGCTCAGCGTTCAATGCCAGCGTAATGAAAAAATGCCAATACCAAAATGAATGTGTAAATGAAATGGCTGCAGAGGGGGGATTTGGGAGGGAAATAGAGCTCTCCTCGCCGGATCCCCGGCTCTGCCAAACCGAATTGGATGTGTCTGAGCTCCGGTGGAGCGTGAGTAATCCTTTCAATTTAAACAGCTCCCACAGCACGGCACACAGGTGAATAATTGGCTTCTATGCTTCGGAAAATTACCGTAAAATTAGCCTGGCAAAAGGCTGAATACGCAGGTAACTTTCAGCCGTGAAGCCGTGAAAACAAAAGTGGAACTGGCAAAAGGGCGCCAGAAGTGTGCTCGACTTAAGTTTCAAAGGATCTGGTAGGTGTTCAAGGAAATAAAAGAGAAATTAACTAAATAAGGAAGCCAACTTTTAGATATAACTTGAAAATTTATGAAGTACCTAAAAAATCTATCCAACTTTCAAAACAATTAACTTTTGGCCGCTGTAATCTCCACCAAACAGACTCCTTCTGCCGTTGCTTCCAGCAACAAGTGTGTGTTTTTCTTTTTTATTTTGTAGTCGAAGCCAATATCAGTTTCAGCCTGAGTTAACTCGACTTGTTTACTGCCCAGACCAATGGCTTAGTCCCAAGAAATCGGCAGGAGCAACAGCTGCCGGTGTGCCTTTGTCAACGGGAGCGGAGCCTGAGGAGCAGAAACAGGAGCAAAAGAAAGCTCCATCTTGTCACCTGACGCGTGCACCCAAGCAGGACGAACAGTTTCGGGCACCGGCGGCAACAGCTGCTGTCCGCACCAGACGACGCCCATGATGCCTCCTGCTGTCGATGCCCCTGCATCCCCTGGATCTGTGGATACCGGGACAACACTTGGGCACTTGGAGCCATGTGTTGCTCACTCGCCCCAAACATGTGCGCATTCAAATGGAAGCTGTGAAGTGGCGGAGGACTCGAAACTCCTCTGCTTTGGCTGCTTCGCTCGGTCTGGTTTAAACAAATGGCATTTTGGCCAGCAGCTTCTTGGGGGTGTCATATATCATTACCCCACAAGGCCCCTTGCTGCCAAAAAATAAAAGAAAATATATACTGAAGAAGGTAGGCTGTGGGGATTAAAGGCTTGGATACCCTTTCGTGGGTTAACTGAAGTTATCTAGAGTATAGAGTTTCAAAGCACACCTTTTTTTTTAACTCACTAGCCCTCTTTATGGCAAGTATTTGATTAATATTTTAATTAACTTAACAGGCCATATTTTATCAATAAAATTTATGACAACTCCAAAAGATCTACTTTCATAGAGTAAAACTTAGGAGAGATCCATCGCTAAGTACTTTGGACACTCGTGCTGGAATCCTTGATGAGTTCCAATGCGGTGGCAACCCTAGGCTCACGCACACAGCCGCCTTGCACCCACACCAATACCAAGGCCAGGGCCCACGCACATGTGGAACACTTGTATAAATTGGCTCATTATGGAACTCATCCATAATCTATGAAGCCCGGGCGGCCATCAAGCTCTCCAGAGCGGAGATCCCGCATTCACTTCGATTAGCCTGGCCGAAAAAGCAGGCGCCACGCCACCAGGATGGATTGAGGGGGCAACCCTACCCATTTGCGACACGTGTTTAACTCGTTTTTCAAAAAGGGAAAAGGCGGAGCGTCGCAGGACCTCCTTTGGGCGCATAAAACAATTCACTTTATGCGCTTGAATTTAGCCATTTGCCACCATTGAAGCGTTAACTGGACATCGCAGCCAGTCGCCAGTGGAGCAGGGAAGCATTTGGCATTCCTCGTAATGGCCTCGAGCCAGTTGCCCGGCATATATACATTTTAAGCAGCCGCATCCCTTTTGCCAGCTAGTTTTTTCGGGCATTTCCTAATAAATGAATTGCTTTCGCACCAAGCAGGGCATTTTGATTCACCAATAATGGATAAATATACATTTTCCATTGAATTTAATATTAAATTTAACTACAAGTTCCTTCAAACTCTTCAATTTTCGCTCACATCCGGTTCGCTTTGACCTCGTTTCCGGTGTCTACTATAACTTATCCCGAAAAACCATCTGTTCAATATGAAAAACAGAGGGGGGAAAGAAGCGTAGGAAAACAGCAGAAAATTGTTGCCAGCGTAATTCCGACTTAATGCAAAACAGCTGACCTTCCACCCACCCCACCTGTCAGGTGGAATATTTCTAATTTTTCAATGTCCAGGAAGGATTTTTCGCTGTAACTGCCGCACCCCTTCTTCATCCTTGACCTGTCCCAGCTAATACCTTGTGAAATGGCAGGCAACAGCTTTTTATGCATATCGACAGAGCTGCTGCTGCTGCTGCTGCTCCTCTGCGGAAGGACTCCTCGTGCTCGTAATATGCATCGAAGGGGCCAAGCCGAAACTTTGACCGGCTCTTCTAATTGTGCCACTTCCGCTCAGAGTGCGGCTAATGCTGCTGCACCTTAAGTGCATCCCAACCCCTGCCGCAGACCGACAGCTTGTCTTAATGCCTTCCTCCACTTTTTTCGGGGGCGGCCAAGCACTTCATTTTTGCCGAGCGGAGAGTGCAGGAGGCGTTGCCGCATAATAAATGGACAATTTGCCAGTTGAAGCGTGCAAAAGCCCGCAGGGATGTAGGATGCCGGGGATGCCACCTTTTGGCCCGCCCGGATCCGCCCGATGCGGTTATAGATTACTTTGGCCCCAACCCCTAATAGGAGCCAACCCTTGGCCAGCCATAAAATTATTTTCTGCAACAATTTCTTGAGCGCTTCTTCTTCTGCCACTCGCTGCCGCCCGAGGGCATTTTAATTTTTGATCTCGTAAATTCTCACAAGAGATAATAATAATATGATGCGTTCCACCTGGAAGCAGGAGCTGGGGCTGAAGCTGGATGCGGAGGCGGAGGAGCTCTCAAGAGCACCTCAAACTTGGGCTTCTTTGCCGTTTTATTGACTTATGGCTCGGGACCACAAAAGGCCACAACTTGAGCAATTATTAAAGTTGAGCCACTTTGAGCGGCAACCCTCGCAGTGCCCACAGTCAACCCCACCGTCGCCCAGGCCCTGTGGCAACCACTAAATCATCTCTTTGATAAGCAATTTGATTTATTTTCTGGAAACAACATTTTTTTTCCGGTGCGCTGTTGCCCAAACTATTTCGTTGCAAAGTGAGCGAAACAACAAAAATCAACCGAGCTTAGAAATATTTCAGCTTAGGTATTTTTTGGCCAGCATAAAGCCCTCGCCGTCGCTTCGGTTAGGTAAAATGGGCATTAACATATTTTAAAAGTAGATTGCGGCTGCTGTTGTTGTGGCATGTCAAGCATGAAGTGCAAATAGCTTACAGCTAAATATTTATACACAAATTTTGGTTTTCTATATCGTTTCGCCTTTTTTCCCGCCGGAAACACTTTTCTTGTGTGTGAGGGTCAGCCTGCCAGTCAGTCAGTTGTGGGTGAGGAGAGTGCTTCATTTTTGACATAATTTGACTGAACAGGAGGAGAGCCTGTGTCCTTTCCACAGGCAGTACGAAGAGGATTCGTCCTAAAGTCTGCAAATTGGAATTTGGTAGGGTCTGCCATGGATTCGGCTGAGATGTGGCCTTAAAAGTGTAACTATTTATATGGCTCTATGTTAAAAAAGCCATGGATTGATATATTTTTCACAACATAAAAAAAAAGCCGGCTCTCTCAGCCTTAATTTGTATACAATCTCCGCCTTAAAAAATATTGTCCTTCTCATAAAAATGTAGTGTGAGAAAGCTCACCGAACCTTTATTTATAGCCCATTGTTTCCGTAATAACTTCAATAATCCCTCAAAATTTTTCAATTTAACATTACGAAATTGGCAAACAAAGTTTTTTTACCCGAAAATATATATGTAAAAAAAAAATAATAATAACAAGAAAAGAAAATGCCCTAAGCTGGCCCAATTCTATATGCCAACATTCAATCATAACAGATCCCGCCGAGGGATATCCCAAAGATAAGGGCAAAAACAAAGTAATTGAATAAGCCCAGGGAAATGTCAAAGTGGAAAGAATTTTCCCTGTGATGTGAGTTTTCGGTTGCTTAACTTTTTGGCACAGCTGTGCCTTTGGTCGCCTTTGTACCCTCTGACAAATAATTTGTACGCAAATTAAGAAAACAGCCGAAAAGAGCGAGTTTCTCCACGGGATGGAGAAAATTTAATGAGAGAAGCGTGTGCCAAAGTGTGATTAAAACTTTTTGGGTAAAAAATGGGGCTTCCATTTTCCATGTTCGAAATAATTGGTAATTTTTTGTTTATTTTTTTGTCATCTGGGTCGGAAAAATCGTTGAAAAGCCATTTTATACCCTTTCGTTGGCAATTGAAATGGGTTTTAAGAGTGAGCAAGCAGTTATGGAAGACTCTTTTTTAAATATCTTAATCTTTGTTGAGCTTTGAATTATTGCTACATTTTTGTAATCTTAAAAGAATAGCTTCGAATTCTGAAACAATTAGGCATATGAAACCCTATTTTATATCTTTATATCCTGATAAATAAAATAGATATAATGTTTGGTAAATCATTTAAATTTCCATCATAAATAAATAATTAAAGGGCATACAAAATGTAACTTCCTGTGTATCAGGGGTTGCATTTCTGCTACCATTATCCTTCGCTTTTGGTAATCGCTGAGAAGCCTTTTTAAAGTCCATGCTCAATTGGTATAATGCGCCATAATAACCGTTCTTTGACATTCGCTTGGAAAGCGAACAGCAGCCCGTCTCAT
Organism: Drosophila bunnanda; assembly: GCA_035046265.1. Classification (NCBI taxonomy): domain Eukaryota; kingdom Metazoa; phylum Arthropoda; class Insecta; order Diptera; family Drosophilidae; genus Drosophila; species Drosophila bunnanda. Next base: position 17,860,241 of record JAWNOB010000075.1, read on the forward strand.
CCAATTCCAAGGGGAATCCCAATGCACCTTGCAATTCGTGGCAAGAGGAGGATGCTGTCGGGCTTACAGGGGATTAATTTGAATAGGTGTCTGGCACTCTCGGTCCAATTGGGAAAAGTGTCGCTCGAAACAAAAAGCGTCAGAAAGGAATCAAATGCCATGTCCTGCCGGAGGAGTGTGGTGTGCCGGCTGGAACCGGATTGCCGGCTATCAACCACCGCAATCGGAGTTAGCTCGGTCCGCTCCGTCGGCTGCTGCCTTTCCCATCATGCGTAATTCTATTTGTCATTTTGATTATGACATTGTAATGCTTTAATTGATGCGATGCGACAAAGGACTAGAGAGTCGCCGGGTAGGTGGGTGGCTGGGCTGGGTGGCAACTGTAAAAGGCAATCAACCCTGTCCCCCTCCCCCCTCCATCCTTTGTGTCCCGGGATTTCGTCAGGGTGACGGCTATGACGCGCCCGGCGAGATTCCCTTTTTTATTTTGCCTCTGTCGGTCTCCCTCTGTGTGTGTATGAGACAAATCCTATAAACAACCCGAGGCAGCTTTTTGTGCTCCATGTTTGGCATGTCTGCGGGCCAGAAACGATCGAAATTTCAATGAATTTTAAATTGAAATAGGGTGAAAGCGATGCGAGTCAGGTGGGCTATTGACTATGTGACAGGTAGAAGGAAGGGGTTGCTTCTCTCTGGCCAGCAGTCTGCATCCATAGCAGAAATTGATGTGCATATATCTGTACCTATAGAAGACTCAAATACATCAGGAATTTCGGGGTTTAAGTTGCAGTTTAGCACTCTTTCATAAACTTATAAAATGTGAGGAAATACCCTTGAATACTCCCAAGTTTTGTCTTTGAAACACTTTCAAATGTAAACTATCAATACATAGTTCCTTTTAATGTTTATTTCCTATACTTCAATTAAAGAAGGACACTCATATTTGCATGTTTTTATTATCTATGAAAATACAATTATCGTTGTCCCCATCTGTTTCCATTGAAATTACCCGCATTGTGCTCACAGGGACAGTTGGAAAACAAAGGGCGAGTCGCTCGCCTTCCGTTTTTGGGCTAAAACAACGTAATGCGAAAGCCGAAAATTGCGTTTTCAACTTGTTGTTGCCATAGCAATTTCAGGGCCCTCGATAAGCGGCAGCAGCAAGAACAACCTGGCTGCAGGAGCTGCCAACACGAAGTAGTTATTTCGTTGCACGCAACTCTCGCAGGCGACGTGACGCGAGGCGACGCATGGTGCACGCAACCCGAAATTAGGCACAGGACAAACATGTGTGCCGCGGCAGTGTTGGCCAAATAATAGCCAGGTTTTTAGACCAACAAATTTGGCTATCTTTATAAGTTACTACTATTTTTCTGAACAACGTTCTTGGGAGCACAAATACAGATTGATATAAACTTTTGTTTAATATTAAATCAATTTCCAATTGCAATTTCCATTGCATGAAGTTATAATTATGAGAAGATATGTTGGACTTGGCATAAAATCATAATTATTGAAATATTTTTAATGTTTCTAATATTGTATGTACTGAATTTTCAGTAAAAACCAACTTAATTTAAAACCTAATTTAATTTTAGAGTTCAGCAGTTTAGGTTTAGTTTATGGTGATTTTTAACTAATTCCCAAAAGGTTATTAGGTGATTTTAAAAATATGTGGGCCATTATTGTATATAGTTAAATAATAATTACTATTATCTGAGATGATATTAACATGTATATAACATAAAATTGTGATTAAATAAATTAATTTTTAATGTTTGTATTTTTAAAGTAAAATTTTGTAGTTAATTTAGTTAGCATCCTTTAAAATCCCCATCTTTTTCTGTAGCATCATTGAGCATCCTTAAGTTTTTCTTATTTAACGATAAGTGGCACCACTGACATGCAGGCAGCTAAGGCAAATGAGGCACAAGTGGTGAAAAACAGGGAATTTTGCAAGCGGCGGACGCCGAGCAACCGCCAAGGTAAGAGGCGTAAATGTTGCACGCTGCCGTTCCACCTGATCGACTTTTCCAGGCGCCTCGGCGAACGGGGATGGTTATTAAAAGGGAGAGTGGGAGCAAGGGAATGGAAATTCGGGAAAACAGGAACCAGAAAGGGAACGGCAGCGGGAAAGGGCAGCTGTTGGCGGCGTCATTCTAATGCACAATGCACAGTGGGCATGAAATATTGTTGACAGGTGAAAACCCCACACACACACGGGACACGCGCGCAGCTAACGGCATCGGGACACGTCACAGGCTGCGGCAGATAAGCCGAAAAAGATATGGTCCAAGTGGGGCAGGAACCCTCCCAAGACCGACTGGGGCCGGGGGGTCACGTGCTGGGCCGCCATTTGGGCGGAGCGGCCTTCCCCTGGGGGCGGCCGAAAAATGGTAATAAGTGAAAGTGTGTGCCAAGTGAAAGGGCTGAGGGATGAGACCCCAGACTAGCTGTTGCTGCTGCTGCTGCTGTTGGTGTCAGTCACAACCCCCGGGGCCCCGTAATAAATACTTGATTAGTTGAATAATAAATTAAAATATTTTGTCACTTTCCCTGGAAATTGTTGAAACGTTGAATTTCCTACGAATTAAATCATCTCAGAATCCGACAAATCGAAAGTGAAGGTTAAGCGGCAAGAGCACATCTCATTTCAAGGGTCGTAAAGCAGAGCCTGGAAAACTATTTAACCTTCAAGAAAATTTCAGTTCTAAAATAGATACATTGAGTTTATTGAGTTCTCTACAGCCTTGCCATAAAAGTAGATTTGATTTAGGCGGAATACTAAAATGCCTTTAACTAAATAAAATTGAGGAATCAATTTACAACATTTTCCAATGTCGAAAGGAACTTCAAGACTCCTCCATCAAGTAAATAAAGAAGCTAAATAAAGACGGTAAAAATCGATCTAAAATCAGTGATAACAACCTGGAATTTCATTAAAGCACGTAAAATTTCCCAAATCTTAAATGTTGAAAATATGCTTTGAATAATAAATAAAATTATATCGCAAAAGGTAAACTTCAAGTCCTTTCAAGGATGTTCGTAACCGTTATTTCACGAAATAAACCCAACCTAGACAGGTCATTAAATATGCTTATCCGAAAAACAGCATGCAAGTGAATTTTATTTAAAATTAAGATCAAAACAAGAAAAAAATGTAACTTCGGCACGCCAAAGTTTATATACCCTTGCAGTTTGCAAGTAAATCATCTTTACCATTTTGGTAAAAAGAACATAAGATGAAATAACATATATATATAAAACATTTATATGAAATAATAATAAGAAGATGGTCAAATTCAAAATCAATCAAAATATTATATAATAAAATATTATATGTATAATTTTAAATAATAATAATTAAATAATAATAAATATATATAGTAAAATGAGTTTTTAGTTAAATATTTGAAAAAGTCGAGTTTCGCTAGCCAATAGTATTTTTTTCAAATTCCCATATCTATAAATTCCCCAGAAATAAAAAGGTAAACAAACGCCGTTTTTCAACTGTCCAACTGTCAAAATTAAGAGCCACCGAGAGAGGATCGTATCAATTTAGTGGCTCTCTCGCTTTTAGGTTACACTCATCAGCGCGAGAGCAAGACAAAACAAATAAGAACAAAATTCGCGCGCGAGTTCAAAGAAGTTGGAGGATAAGGCAAATAAGAAAATAGTGTTGTTTCACTCACCCACTCACATTGCGTATTGCTGTGCATCCCAACGGCGAAAAGGTAGACGAAAAGAATATGATAAAATGTTCTCCTCTTTGGACGATATTGCATACATTTTAAACACACATTTTCACACTTGCACATAAAAAAAACAACAAAAATAACTAGCCAACACTGATCTTGGCTGTAAATGACTTAAAAAGCCTAAGCACAACAAATGCACGGCGGCCCAACTTCACTTGCATTTTTTACTGTGGCGCTCGCTCTTTCCTCGTACTTTTGGCACCTGCCACTGGGATTCCGCTGTACTTTTACACTAATTTCGCATTAGACCGCCGCGGTGATAAAGATCTTTTTGCATTTTTTATGATCTTTTAATTCTTTCGCTTTTTCCTCCATTTCGTTCGGCGGCGCTGCTGCTAGAGCTGTGAAAGCATCGATACTAGTATCGATGGCTAAGATCGACTTAAGATTGTGAGTATCGATATATCGTTGAACTCACTAAGTACCAAGAAGCTTTACAAGAAGTTCAAAATTTTTAAGTGGCTTTCTCTCTCTCTCTCTCTAGGCTACACTCTTCACCGCGGGAGCAAGCACAGACAGAAAAGAAAAAAGTTCGAGAGCGGTGGTAGAGAAGTTCGAGGATAAAGCAAATAAGAAAATAGTGTTGTTTCACTCACCCATTTACATTGCGTAGTGCCGAAGATCCCAACGGCGAATTAGTAAATGAAAAGGAAATGATGAAATGTTCTCTGATTTGGACGATATTGCACACATCTTACACACACATTTTCGCATACATTTCTTGCACTTGCACATAAAAAAAACAACAAAAAACACTGATCTTGGCTATAAATGATTTAAAAAACTAAAGCACAACCACCTGCACGGCGGCCCCACTTCACTTGCACTTTTCGCTGTGGGGCTCGCTATTTTTGTGCACTTTTGGCACCTGCCGGTGGGATTCGCTATACTTTTACACTTATTTCACTTTAGACAGCCGCTGTGACCACCTGAATGGAGATCTTTTCGATTTTTTCGTTCTTCTTGATCTTCGCTTTTTCCTCCATTTCGCACGGCGGCGCTGCAGCTAGAGCTGTGAAAGCATCGATACTAGTATCGATAGCTAGTATCGACTTCAGCTTTTATGTATCGATATATCGTTGTCCTCGCTGAGTAGCAAAGAGCTTAACAAGAAGTGCAGAATTTATTAATATTTAGCGCTATTACGATGTTTTTAAATATTGATACACTTACGTCTTTAGTTGGAGTAACTAATTTCCAAGGTCCACCGGGAGAGGGAGCTTTAAATCCACGATATTGATGCGGCGATATTTAAGCTTGTAGGCGAGAGAGGAGATATTGCGATGCCAGCAATATCAGCTGTTCACTTCCAGATTACTCTCAGTTTCGACCGGTAATGAAAGCTCGACCCAATTTGAATCTGATGGGAAGCTTGTAACGAATATTCCTAATTGGGTCAAATAAAAAAGTAGATAAATAATTAATAAATACAAATAAATAATGATTAAGTATGAAAGTATACGGAAAAATCAGTATATACTTTATAGGGTCGGAAATGTCTCTATAATACCCTAAGAGAGTATAAAACCGAGGAAAGCGTTGACAATTAGGCAAAACCCCTACAAGTCCTTTTGGCCGATAGGCAAATAAGTTTGCCGCTTATCGATAACAGGTGAAATTCAAATTCAAATTAGCATACGATGAGCGTGCAACACGCAGGGTGCCACATCCACCTGCAGGGCTGTGCAGTAAATTCGCTATGCATTTTAATTTCAACTGGAAAAAGTAACCGGAAAAGGGTGCAATTTATCCCATAGGAAACACAAACAAAGGTAGAATGCAAAATTGTGTAATTTCTGCGGATGCTGCGGGTACATCTTCAGCTTCCTGTACCTGCAGCACACGTAGCCTGCCGCGGAGTCAACTTTTGCCTCTAATGTTGCTGAAAATTGAATTTCTTATTACAAAAAAAAAAAAGAACGCGTTGCGTGCGGCTGCTGCTGCGTTCTACAACAACGTAAAGAGCATTACGTGTTTACGTAAAGTTTCGGCGCCCGACGGCAAAATTGTTTTCCCAATCTACCGCCAGCCTGGAAGCCTGTGAAAGGGCTTTTCCCGCGGCTCCCCAGGCCCGCCATGCCGTTTGTTTATTTTATTATTCTTTGTTTGCGCTCAAATTAAATGAAATGTTTATTCAAACGTTGAAAATTGCTTTAAAAAAAGGAAGGCAGACAGCCGAGAAATGGCCAAAATGATATGCCAAAAGGGCTGCCAAAATGTCGCCGCCAATGTCCTCTTTTGTGCCCCCAAGAAGTCCTTGCCCCGCCCGGGCGAGGCCCCTTTTGGAAAACTAGTTGGTCTTTTGACTGACTTTTTGCTATCTTTGGTTTATCGCCCAAGTGAATCATGTCAACCGCAAAAAGGGGCATCATCTTGGATTACCATAAAGGCGTCCGCATCCTGCGTCTAGGCGCCATTCATTTTTCATGTGTGCGCCTGCAGAAGGATCCTGGATCCTGCATGTGTTGGCCCAAAGGCATTGTTCGATTTAAAGTGCCCGGCCATGGTGGGGCGGAGGGGACTTTATAAATGAGCTGGGGGCAGGAAACGAGCAAATCGCCTGGAGAGTCCTTGTGCCAAAAAAGGACTCCCGGCCGCATCTTGATGGTCAAAGCCAAAGTGCAATGTCCGTGATGACTTGCCAGCCCCGTCATCGTAGCCCCTCCTTTAACCCCCGAAAGCTTAACCCACTACTTCCGATCCCATTCCACAAAAATAGCCAAAATCCTTCGGACACCCAAGCGAGGCGACAACTTTGACGCCAGCCAGGACCGAAAATGTGAAGAGGAGGCCATGGCTTCCGGTCTGGCTTATATTGAAGGATGTCTTCCGCCTGCCCACACGTCCCTTTGTTCGGCAGCAATCAATCATGCGGTTTAAATTAGGGTATTTACTTAAGTCGGTCAATCGATGGGGACGAAAGTAAAACATTTTCCCAGCCTCGCTCGCTTTTTCACTGCCTGTCAAAGTGACCAAACTTGTGAGCTTGGGGGAAAGGGTTTAAGGGATTTTACTACGGTCATCAGTGCTCTATAAAATTAAGGAACGGGAGGATTTTTTAATGTACTGAAAATGAAAGATGGTTTGGGGTTTACAAACTGATGGGAAGAGTGTTTACTGAAGATACTAAAAGCTTATAGTTCTTAATTATATTTTAAAGAGGCACAACTTGAGATATTTAGCAACCAAGTTGTAGAATATAATAAAGTGTCATTTAAATTAAGCAAATTAAAAAATACTTTAAGCGAAAGTATATTGAATAAAAAGCCTTATATCATATTTTACCATCTAAGTTAATTGATTTTTAACTCTTACCACTGTTCTTAGAGTAAACTCTAGTCGATCTTTAAGTTTTACCAGCCACATATCTTAAATTACAATCTACCAAAAGAGATGAAGGTGGTCAATGTAAATTTTTGGAATGTAAAGCAAAAGTTTCATTTCACATCTCTTTGCATTTTGGAAAACTTTCATGCGGGCATGGGGTTGTGGGTCGGTTAATGACATGCCCAGGACCTTTTGACTGCCGGTAGGTACCTTCCTGCGAAAAGGACCCCCCAAAGGAGCTGGTGGCTCTTCCGTATTAATCATGAGCCTGTCACCTTGCGTAAATATGGCAAAACGAGTGGAAAATGAGCCGAAGATGCTACAAGATACACTTTTGGTAATGAACTTTGCAGCCAAAGTTTATTGGAATCAGGGCAAAGTTTTCACTTGCTCCTCTCGGCCTTGTTGCGAGCTCCCCAAACAGTTAATGAGTGGGCCCAAGTAAATAAGTACATTTTCTCGAGTTTACGTTATGAGCCCCGGCAAAGTTTCCCGACTCAAAGGCAATCAAACATTTTGGCACTTTGATAAATCATAGTTGACCTGTGTCAAAACTGTGCCGCAATCCCCTTTGATGATTTATGGAAATTGGCCGTAGCACAAGAGAAGAAGCCTTACCCTATTATTTGTAAGTTGCTTGGCAATTTGTCAAATAATCGGTGAAAATATCTTATCAATACATTGATTTTCACGCCTTTCAAGTGCCAGTCGATTCGGTTGGGCGGACAAACAAATTACGCCCAATATTGTGTCCGGGGATTCCCCGCAGTCAAATAACATTAAGGTGTGTGCGCAACTCGTATCTGTGTAAATTATGAAAATTACCACAAAATGTTGCAGCATTCCGGGGAATCGCATGCGGTTTATGGGCATTTTAAGCCACACACACTGGCAGACACACACGCTGGCACACACCCAGGTGTTGTTTGTCCTGCCAAGGGAATTTACATTGATCTCCGAAGGAGTCGTCGGTGAGCCGGCATGTCGGCGTGAGTGCGTGCATTTAATGCTGTGTTAAATTGAAAATTTGCATAAAATATTTGCTGTTTATTTATTGGCCCAGGTACACACATATATCTGCTCCGAGTATTTGCTATTTGTCTGTGCCGGCCTGGCCAACTAAATATTTGATGCAATTTGTGTGCAATTTTATGGTCAACTTGGCCAGGAACTTTGCTCTTTCCCCCCCGGGTTCCGCTTAAGTTTCTATGACCATAAACCTGGTTACAACTAAATCGATTTCGGTTTTCAATTTATTATTATGTGTATCTCTCTGGTATGCAAGTTTATTTCATATTGCTTGTTTGGTTTGCTAAGTGTACACTCTCGTGTGTGTGTATGCACATTGGAGGGCTTTGCGAATAAATGGAATTAATGAAATCATTTAAATATTTGCCTCTACTTGTGGTGAAAAATATCTTAGTAATGGTCTCAATTATTTATTCATAATTGGTTCGGCATGTTTTTATTAAGGTGTTTTGGAAAACACTTTGAGTACTCCGGTTTATTAATTATTAAGAATGTGCTTTAATATTTATTGACTTAATTGAGAATTATATAAACTGGGTGGGATTTGTTTAAGGTATTGAAATACTTATTAGTCTTTACTATTTTGTTATTTTCAATGGGAGTTTTAGGGATTTTAAAAGAGGTAATGTTTTTCCTATTTAGTCTTTCTCTTCCTTACGAAAGCCTAAAACTTCTCAAGGCAGTTTCAGATGGTTTTTCCTAGGCTTCACACCCTCCATTATTATTTCCCGGAGTTCTTTATGGCGCCACATCTAGGCATATGTAAATAAATCTTGCAAATATCACAGAATCAACCGCTTTTTCGTCGCGTGTAGTGAGGCGGCGGGGCATTTGGCATTTTTATAGTGTGTTTATTTAGCACTTGAAAAATATTACTTTTTGCGCCCAGCAATAATTTTAATTGCTTTGCCAGTGCCAGCGGAATCTGGGGATTGGCCACCGAGCTGCGAGCTGTGAGCTGTGGAGCTCCGAGCTCTTTCCCCTTCGGAAGCTGATGCATTCACAAAAGTTAAGTGGCAAAAGTTTTCGCACTAAAGTTGAAGTTGCCCCGCCGCCGCCGCCGTCCTCCTGCTGTTGTTGTTTTCGGAGAGCAAACATCAACGCCCCCGCGAAGTGAAACACAGCGGCAGGAGCTGGATATTATTTGAGTTTGCTCCCTTTTTTCCCACACCTCTGGCCCACAGCACCCCTGCCTTCTCAGGGGGGGGCGTTCTTTTTTTCTCCAGGACTTTGATTGTTTTGAGATTTCGCGGCAACACATAAACTTACGGGCTGAGGCTGGAGGAGCTCCGGCGGAGTTCCGATTTGTTTATCATTGCCAGTAAAAAGTGAGGGAAAAATACTGCGAAAGCATCAGATTTAAATAAAATAAAAGTTAGAAGTTGGAATTGAGATTAGCGTCAGTGTTGGAAATTAGTTTTGGAGGCAAATAATTTAGCTTGGATGTTGGGAGGAAATTCATGTTGCGTTACTGCCTTTTAAGTTGTTTACTCTCTTAGATGGAGGGATTTTTATATTATCAGATGGGTTTTAATTAGAAAATACTTTAAAATTGATAAATACTAAAAAATTATGTCATAAATAATACAGTTTTTAGTGTTCATTCCCTGTCAAGAGCATAGTTTTCCCCTTAAATTTGATTATCCTTGTATTCATTTCAACTTTAAGTTATATTTCTGACATTTTCAACTCGTTATCCGTTTTATTTCTGTTTTCCCAACAACTTTTCTAGGTAAGCATCAAGTTTTGTATCATTTTAAGGCTTTCACTTTCCTTGGACCTCGCAGTTTATGGCCTATCGATGACCGTGTCCTTCCTCTACGTCCTTGCACAATTTCCAATGCTGTCCAAGCTGTCAGCTAAATCAATTTCTATTGGGGGGAGCAGCCAATTCCGGTGGGAGAACCTTTTGGTAATTGCATTAAATATGCAAAAAAGCTGGGAAAAGGACGTGTCTAGGCAAAAGGCTGCGAACCAATTAAATATCGTAGTTTATGTGTGCAGAAAACAACTCATGAGGAATCATGCCGGCCGAAAGGGCTCTCTGTCTTAACTCAAACAGGCATTAAATTATCAAAACCGAAAGGGTCCCAAGCGCTAAGGAATCCTTGCTGATTCCAAGGCGGAGTGTTCCCGCCGACACAGCATAAATATACCGGAAAATAGTGCGTGCCTTCGTTACAGATTTACAGCGAATAAAAATGGCGGCAAGGGGAACCCCAAGCTCGTTGCGTATACGCCGCGTGTGCTAGCCGGCGCTGATTGCCAAAGCCGAGCATAGGAAATCAATTCGAGCGCATAAATGTGGGTCACTTGGGGGGCTGGGAACTGGGACCTAGGAGCTGGATGCTGGATGCTGGGAACTGTGGGTTTATCCCCACAGCGAGTGAGTCAGCAGATTGTTGCGCACACAGAGAAAACTTGGACTTTTACGCATAATTTAAGTGAATTTACGCCTCTCAGACTTTAAGCTGCCTTTTTCTGTGCATCAAACGCAGCGGAGCGTTGTTGGGCAAAAGTTGATTTTCCAAGCCATAAAAGACAATCGCTCCGCATCCAAAGACGCCCATCATATACTCTCTCGCACACGCATAAAGACATCTCGAACTGCAATCAAATTCTACACTTCAGTAGACATTTACACACTCCGTGGGGCCCCTCGCTCCTTAAACGGATACTTTGTCACACTTTGCCGCCGCCTTCGACTGCAATTTCGGCGAGGAACTTTTGTCAACTTTTAGGTGAAAGTGTGCCAGCGCAGAAGGAAATGAAATGAAGGGAAAGGAAAGGAAAGGAAAGGAAAGAAAAGCGAAGCCAAACAGAAATTCTAGATTTTCCAGCCAAGCCGAAAACTTTGTTCTTATCGCCAATTCCTGAGGAAAGGAGCTTTGGCATTAAGTAATGGATCTCCATTACGAATCGAACGGGGGGAAAACTTTTCTTTTTTTTTTTTTGTTTTTGGTAGCTTCAAGTTAAACAAGGCCTAGGGCGCAATTGAGGATCAAGGAGTTTAGAGGCTAAACAGGTAAAGTTTCCGTTGCAAATAAAGGGGGGAAGTAATTGCAGGAAGTGTAAAAGAGGTCTATAAATTTTCATAATTCTTAGTGATTTTAAAATGGTAAATATACAATATATTCATCTCTAAGCTGTTTTTCTTTGGTAAAGAAAATCCGTTTTAGCTCTGATTTATCTACACAGATATCACTTATTTTTCTTAGCCAAAAAGAAAATTTGTCTGTCACTCAAACACGATCGCATCCATCAAAGTTCAGGCCAACTGACCATAATTGCATCTCAACATTTGGCCAACTTCTTTTCCTCCTCAGCAGCTGCCTGCATATATTTACTCACACTCGCTGGGAGCTTGGAGTCCGAGTTCTGGGCTCATTAAATGGCCAAAAAGCAATTGCAGTGCCAGCAATTGGTGGTCGAAAGCGAAGTCCCAGCAAAGTTCGTCCCTTTGCGTGTACCAACCAGCAGACTGCCAATTTGGCCAGAATATTTTGGCAGCAGTAGCAGGAGGAGGAGGAGGAGGAGGAGGCTGGTGAGGAGCTGGGATGTGGAGCAGGGCAATATTTCACTCCAGGAAGAGATCGATCCTCGGGCCGGGCCTCTCTCTCTCCTTCGGTTTCTGGGCCGGCTTATCACGCAAATCTGTCAGATAAAGTTTTCCTTTGCATACGTGCGCATAACTGGCACAAGTTGCCGTCCGCTCGATCCGAGATGGCCAGAACCCCGCGCCCCGTGGCTCGTGCAGAACGTGGCTCGCAATTAAATGCCGGGGCCGGGGTCTTCTGGACAAGATGCAGTGCAGCCTGGGTACCTGCTGCATACTTTCCTCCGGACGCCGAGGGAAGGAACAATCGTGATCTTATCATTTCTTGCTTTGTTCATGTTCGATTTGTGAATTTTGTGTTTTACTACCTCGCGAGCATCGGGCATCGATGGGACTGCATTTTCATGACATTTCCTACTCGGCCGCATTTGCAAACAGACCGCGTCCAGTCCGCGATCTCCAGCCCAGGTCGATGCTTTATTTTTCTTTCCATTTAAATAATTTATAAGCGAGGCCGCCGCGGAAATCTCTGTGCCTTTTGTCCCCCGATCGTGATAAGCTTTCGTCCACATACCTATATATATATATATATATATCTTTTCACATTGTCTTCGAGGATGGTCTGGAAAAAATCGATATAAAATGTAATTTAATTTAATTTATTGCAGGTCGTTTAAGATTTATGGCCAAGTCAGGGCAAATATTGGCATTAATGTCAGTTCGAATATTAAGAGCTTGCCGGGGTAAAGAAAAAGAGAGCAGGTGATGGGTTTTTGTTAATAAAAATAGTTGAGAGCCTAAAAGCCTTTGAGAGTTTAGGGAAAATGCATAGAAAATCTATCAATTTATAACAAAATTTCAGATATCAAAGATTTATTAAGCTTATTAGCAAATAATATATATTTTAGGCTAGGATCAAATAGCTCGAAAAGTGCACTAATTATCCATAAATATACTAACACTAGTAACAAAAATGTTTCTAATTATTTCTTATAATTTTAGCAGGTGCAACCTCGTCCTAACCTCACATTTTCAAAACCTAACCTCACAAACGCTCAACTTAACCTCACTCTGTCGTTGCAGGCAGCGGAGTTAGCCTCAAAACTTGCCACATTCGCACCACACAACTCAATCAAATCGGCAAACGATTCTAAAATATAAAATTCAACCACTCGACCCCACCATAGACTCGTTATCAAGCGGGGCGTAAAAAGAGAAATTGATGGAAAATGTGAAAACATTTAATTAAATGAAAAAAAACGAAGAAGAAATATGTATATTTTTCACTCACGAGCAGATTTCCATTTGATGTGTGCATAACTATCTGCGGAATGTTAAGCGGAACGCTTTTTTTAAATTGGTTTTGCAGTTTCGGTGTCGCAGATACTCATACTCGAAGATACATGGCCAGCGATATGCAAGAGATACACTACAAAGTGCCAGAACGAATCGCAGAGATACATAACGGTAGGTGGCCTGGTCATGTGGAGCACCCAGCTACCGCTCCTGCTCCAGCTCCAGCTGCCGCCGTTCCCTCTCGCTTCTCCTCGCCCCATCAGGTCGTAGATGTTAATCGCTGCGGCACTTTGGAGTAAGTGGCATTTGCCAGCGTCCACGACAACGACGACGACAAGGTCCACGAGAGGAGCTGTAGCTGTAGCTGGATCTGGATCTGAATGCAGCACCGGGACGGCAGATGGGGCATGGTACATGGGGCAAGGAGGATGGCGATGGCAACTCTTGATATCCACGGCCATGTCCTCCACCATCGCCTGCAGGGGGCGTGGCTCATGTCAGTTTTCCCTGGACTTGGCAATGTTCGTGGCAAATGTTTGCGGATTTGAATTTAAATTGAAATAGGATGTTGTATATTCAAATGAATTTTAACTTAAGGGTAAATGGGCATTGCCACAAATGGGGGCGTGGCAGTGGCAGTGGCAGTAGCTGTGGCACAAGGAGAAGGGCCAGTCCGATTAACATCATCAGTTTTGGCATTGATTGGTCGTTGGATAGCGAAGGAAAACCCAGGAAAAGCGCCAACGGGCATCGGTTCACATGCAACCGCAACCGAAAAAAAAGAAATCTACAAAAGGAAAATGTTTATAGAAATGAAAAGAAAAATGGGGAATTGGAAATACTCTATAAGGAAGTATTTAAGGATTATGATGAATATATAAGCATGTATCTTTTTGTGGTAAAAATAGATTATTAGTTACATATTCCTCGACATGAAATTGATAGAGTGCATTTTTCAACGCGGTTTGTAGAACTTTATTTTTGGTTTCTTTTAAGGTTGTTAATAAACTAATATGTGTATTAATATAATACCATTCCTTATTAGTTATATTATGAAAAGAGTATATAGAGTATATAGAGTATATAGAGTATATAGAGTATAACCCATTGAAAGTACCCAAGTACCTCTTCTTTGGCAGGGTACAGCAAATGTGGAAAGACACTCGAAAACGTTATAAATGTTTCGGGAGGCAATCAACCAACGATCCGAGCAAACTAGTCGAGGACAGAAAAAGTAAACCGGAGGAACTAATGGGTTTTGTAATAAGTTTCAGTTTTCATGTTTATATTAGCATCCTAATGGCGGAGGCCGGGATGTGCACTGAGATGGATCTCAATTGGGATTGGACCACAGCATTTGGTCCGGGCAATTGGCTTTTATTTGAGGCCGGGCCAGGTGAGTTGGCCCTTATCTGGGCGTCGGGTTCATGGGAACCTTTCTCTGGGGGGAGAGCGTGTTCTTTGACGCCCCCAACGCGATAAGGCCGAGCCCCGAAACGGAACGAAGCTAACGAACAAACAAACCATAAACGATAATTAATAGAGAGATAATCTAAGCGCTTCATTGACAAATCGAAATGAATTATTTTCCCAAAGAGTCGCAAGACGAAGTGCAGCAATTTCCATGGAAAACCCGCCCCTTCTCCGCCGCGGCCGACGCTGACAGCGACAACGGGGCCACTTCCAGCCGGCTGACTTGTAACCCATAAATCTTGGTCTGTGGCGAACTAGTCCGGCAGTGACATTTGCTTTCGAGGAGAATGGGTTTCGGGGCTCCAGAGTTCCTAAGATCCAGCGACAGAGAGACACGCCATCGTCTTCATTTGGGGCCTGGCCAGGCACGACTTTCCTCGCTCGATTCTTTCTCTCCCGCCGCCAGAATGCAGCCCGATCTACAGGTGGTTAATCACCAATTAAGCTCTACATCATACAAATTTGTTAGAGCCGAAGGGAGACCGGCCCGGGACCTGACCCTTCTTCTCCTTTGCATTCGATTATGTCACACTATTTGTCAAACAGGTTCTCGAAACCAAACCCAAGCTCACGCGGAGCGGCAAAAATTGAATTGATTAATAAATGTGGCCAGGAGCGGAGCCTCTTTTTGGGGCTTTCGGAACTTTTTCGGGGCATAAATCTCAACCAATTTTGTGTAATTAGTTTGCATAATCTGTCACGCTGTTTCTTTTCTCGCTTCCCAACCTGTGTTCTCTATTTTTCTTTTTGGCAACATAATGGAGCTTCGATTGGGACTTTCGTGGCTTAAATAAATGTGATTCTATTGATTTTTAAATACTTTTTAAAAAATCGATGGTCGGCTTTTGTCAAAGTCGTCTTGTGGTCGCTTTTGGCCTTTGCCGGGCAATTAATTTTTGTTTTTTATGTCGAACTGGAAAGTGTTGGGCATTTTGAAAAGATAATTAAAGGGTCTTGGGCTATTGGAAGGCTTAAAGGTCTGATTAAATGGTGGCAGGTGGAAGGTATTTATCGTCTTTATCGGTTCTCGGATTATGTCGGAGAAGGGAACTATACAATCATTAGCATTGTGTGGCTGGAAACTTATCAGCAAATGAGCTTATCGGTTAGATAGTTAGATATTGGGTTATATTATATATCTAAGGCTAGGGTAAATCATAAATAAAAATCTAGGGCAGACAAGTCGTGTGACAATATTATGGTAGAGGGTTGATTTGTTGGAACTATAGAATACATATTTTTATATCTAGCAGAGTACTATAATTTTATCTAGTGAAGGGAGTCATTATATACCCTATAAACTATATATATATTCTTGATTATATTGCACTTTTCTCTTCTATATTCATCCCAAATATTCATATTTTGTAGGTTTCTTTTCACTAGACAATTGAGTAACACAAAACCAAAACCGCTGGCAATTTCCGTATTCAATCAACAACCGCGACAATCGACTGAAACTGTTTCAGCAATATTTTAATGATATTTGCCAAAGGCCAAACAGAGACACTGCACCAAACTGAGGAGAATTGAGAAAATCAAACAAATCGCGAAAGGCAAAGGGGGAAAAATTGGGGAAATGGGAAAACTGGGCGCCGGGCAGCACAGTTCATTCGAGCCGCACAAAACTCAATTTGCCAATATGCGTGCAACGGTCAAACAAAATAGCAAATTTATAGAATTTGAAACGTCAGAAAGGGGCGGCCTCCGGCCCCGCCTCAACCATGAAATGAAAAATCAGAGGTTGAAAATAAAAACCCCAACAAAAAAAAAGGGGGGACAGAAAGAGAGCGGGAACTGGCGCGTGCATAGCAATTTTCATCTAAATTCAAATCGGCCAAAAACGTTTAATAACAAATTTAAAAACTCATCACAGCAGCAGCTGTCGGTGGGTGTTGCATGCAACAATGTTGCACTTTGATGGCAGCCGAGATAACAACAAAACAATTCGCACGGCATTTTCCCCCAAAATGCAGTCGTCAATCAACAGTGCACCAGGAAAATGCCTGAAAATGGCTAAAAATGGGTCCGAAAATGGGTGAAAATCATGCGGGCGGGAGTGTCGGTGTCGGTGCCAACCAGACTGAATAGCGTCCACTCATAATTGAATTTGGCTGGCTGGTGGGACCTGGGTTTCCGTCCCTAATGCCAGGTCACTGCCCCGAGTGTGTGGCCAACTATTTCGTATTATTCAAACTCATTTTGATCCATTCGCATTCGCAGACTCGTCTCGTCTCGTCCTCCGACTGACGGCAGATATCCGCACAGGTGTCGGGGGAGAATCGCACAAAGAAGCGCAATGGTGCATCATTAAATTGGCGAAAACCCGAATGCTAAACAGGTAATACGCTTTCAAAGGCCTTAACCACCAGTGCTCCGCAATTCGATTTGAGTTTGTGTACAATTTCCACAGCTTTTAAGCTTTATTAAATACCATTTGAACACAAAATAGACACTGGCATATGCCTTTTAATAAATAAATAAAATTTCTCATTTATATGCACACATTTTAATCAAAATAAATATCGGCTTTCAATAATAATCAGATTTATAAATTTAATAAAAGTTAACTTATTCATCGACCAAAAAGACAGCGCTTAATTTGAATCATTTTCAAAGTGAAAATGTTGCAAATTGAATAATTTAAGCATTCAAAAGAGAATTATAATTATAAATCATTGTTTCTCATTTATATATTTTAATTTTGTAGTCTAAAATTAATTAAATAAAGCAGAAATGTAGTCTAACTGCAGGAAAATGAGTCACTTTAAAGGAAATCTGTGTAAGCTGTTTTAAATATTTTAAATATAAAATTATTAGTTTAGTTTTAAAACTAAAGCGTAAATGGACTATTTATAGTTTCCTAATTGTATTCAGGAAACTCCTTTATGAAATTATGTATTCACCTTATCCAGAGCCAAGGAAATAGCAAAACTCCAACTATCCTAGTTGCAATCCCCGAGATAATGCCTCGATGAATACTGTTTAAAATTCATTTCAGTTTATCATCAGTTCGGTGGAAAACTTTGTTCGCCAAATGGAATTCACGCTGGAAAATTGCGTTTTCAACGAAAATGAGTTTTAATTGCAACTTCTCCTAATGCTGCCGACACACGCCAGTAGGGAGTGTATGTAGTCTCTGGAACGGGTGCACATGGAGGGTGCGAGTTCGGCTCTGGACGAGGTCTGGATGGCGCTCCGGGCTGGCATGTTGAAATTTCCGCACTCGTATCCCCTCTCAAATGGCGGAAAATTATGTTCTTTATGATAATTCGTATGAGTAAGTGGGGGTTTTGGGTTTTTGCAGTTGATCCTTTTTTTTTTAGTTTTTCGTGTACTAGGTCAATCGTTGCATTTCAATTCAAATGCGGAATGCTGTCGCTACAACTCTAAAACATTGATAGACCAAAAACCGCAAATTGTGCGGTCTGAAAAATGAATGTTTAGCCTGTTTACCTAAGCGGAAAATGCTGGAAAATAAGGCGAAAATTCTAAGCTGAAAACTACTGTCTAGTCAAGACACTCATTGATTTTCCTATGCTGTTGAAACACAAGTTAAGATTAGCGGACTAATTAGGGTTTATTGGTATGTAATCCATAAGTTTTAAAGCTATTTAAGTTTTAAACATTTTTTTAATACGGAAATAGTATTGATTTACTACTCGCAAATAGGTTTAAACTTAAATTAACTGCATTTCAATTGAAAATAAAGTAACCCATTTAACGGATTCTACATGTAGCTGATAAAGGTTTGTTACAAAAAACATTAAATGTTTTTAAAATGCTTTTTTTTACTATTTTTAACCTTTAAATGTTGCAAATGAATCCAGTTTTTGCCACCTTCGGCTATACGTATCCAAATATAGTATGCTCCCTAAAAAAAGGTCTGAAAATAATCGCTCAGGAATTGCCTGGGGCGCCGGTGTTCATGTCTGCCACTGTTCTGCGTATTTGTTTTTAATTAAAATAAATATTACCATAACCTATAAAATAATTGAAAAACAATTTAGCATTATTGCACGCCGGCTGCCGTGTTCGGAGCAGGATGCGTCCATCTGGCCAGGAGTTGAACATGATTCCTCGGCGTGTCCGATGCTGTTTTCCGATTTCTGTTTGTCAGTCGTTGAGGTTGCAACTTGCCAACAGCCCCTGGTCCCTGGTCCGAGGTCCCTGGAGGTGGAAGGAGGAGCAGGTGGAACATGGGAGATGCCAGCGGTTTTTGCAGCAGATTTACACGCTTTTATTTACCCAATCGAAGCAGGGCAAGAGCTCTGGAAAGTACTTTTTTGACTACAGTTTGGACTTCCTAGTAATACTCTTTAAGTTATGACAACTTAAAATATGTATATAATTTTTTACAATTTTTTTAGCATTAAATTCTATTAAAAGAATTTTCAACAGACATAAACTATAATGATCTCATTGCATTCTGTGCAACTTTGCTCTCTAAAGTACTTAATATTTTATAGAGCGCTCTTAGGGTCGACTCTCCCATCGACCCAATTTCATTTTCTTCTCGTTTTTATTTTAATTTAAAATATTTCTGCAAAAGTTTCGAACGCACTTGCACCCGCACACACACACACACTGTTGCACCCACAAATATACACACATTTCCTCCCATTTCCCAGACTCACATTCATGTGCTGTTGGGAAATTTCGTTTACTTTGTGGGTCTTATATTTTGACATAATTATATACACACACTATACACACTCTCTCTCGTTTATAGGTTTTTTTTTAATTTGTATGCGTCGTTCTCACATTGGCAATGTGCGAAAAATGGAAAATACGACTGAAAATGAAAATCTTCTTAAGCTACAACAACAATTATAATAATTATTTAATTAAAAATGCTGTCGCTTCAGTGGCTTCAGCTTGCTGCTTGATTTCTCCCTTTTGCCCGATTTCTGTTCAACAGAAATTACATTTATGAGTGGCGGTCACTTGAGGGGAAAATTAATCTATTTTAAGTGGGCAACATGTATCAGAGATTTCATATATATATATTTATTTCATGGATATATCATCAATGTGGAATCAATCATTAATCAAAATAAAAAACTTCATCACAGTTTTTAATATGCTATAACTTAGGAAATTCAATTTTTAACATTATTATTTATGGCTTCTTTGGAAGGCATATCAAATCAATCAAGTAAATATATATATATCTTCGGCAGATCTTAATTTTAAATGTTATTTTATATCATTGCTTGAAGGCAACTCCTGTTATCCGATATAGAAGTTATCCGATCTTTCCCTTCTTTGTTACATATCTCCCTGGGGAAAGATTGCCCAATGTAACCTCATTTTCTGGCCCATATAGGGAAACAATTGATGAAAACAATTGCCCAAAAGGCGGTAGCTCCTCAGATTGATTACCTGATATTGTTGGGAAAGTCTTGCTCAATCTCCCGAACACCGAACCCAAAAAAAATCTCCAATGATTATAGACCATAATGAGTTGTGTTTTTAGGTAGATCACGCCCGAGTTGGACTCCGAGTCCCTTTCCCTTCGTCTCGCAAATTGCGTTTGTATATGGTCGAGCATAAAAATTCGCATTAAGCGGACAAAAACAGTTGCAATTGTGTCTTGTATTCTTGGCCATCTCAGCTTCGTTCTCGGTGCCTGCTAATCTCTTATAACATTTCCATTAATACGCAGTTGGTAGTCTTGGACCTCGGACCCTTGCCGCCCTGCCAAATGATGAGAAATTAATGTGAGCAGGAGGAGAGCCAAGCCCTGGGCATACCGGTCACAGCATGGGACAAGCGTCACGGTCTCCTCCGCCCAGCGGGACAATTGTGTCGGGTTATTGTTGGGAAATTTCACAGCACTCCGCGGGACAGGCAGACCCAGGGAGCGACCGAGCTAGGGCCCATTGTAAGGTGTAACAAAAAACCCAAAGATGCGCACAATTTTTGTCAAATGAAAACTGTCATTGGGACATTTTACGAGCTGCCTCGAAGGCGTAGAGGCTGCGGCTGGGAGTCTTAACGCCCCGGGCTTAAGTTTCACGTGTTACCTGGCCCGGGGTTTATAGTCGACCATGACTTAATGGGGTGATAAGTGCATATAGAGCGAAGTAAGTTAGAATTTAGATATAAGGCCTAAAAGATGCGTTAAGCAGATTTGGCTTAGTCGCAAACAAGATTATGTATCTTTAGCCTTTATTCTGATGAATTTCAACTTACAAAAAGAAAGGAAATTAACTTTGGGTAGACTAATTTGCAGCTTGCAATAGAATCGGGTATCGATCACAACTAAGCTTAAAATATGCACAATATTTACATCGATATGTTTATATGACAATTTTTTCGACAAATCAAAGTTTTAACAGCTCATAATTTTGTCAAAAAATCATGCATTTTAATTCGGAAAACTGTCCTCTGTTAGTTTTTATATGAATAATGAATCTGCATACTCAATTTTTGAAAATTTTAACGATGTAACCCCTTATAAAATTTGGAAAAATTGGTAAAAATAATTGTTTTTGCCTGAGGCTGCTAGATCAACTAGGCTGTTGATGTTGATCAAGAATATGTATGATTTATAGGGTCGGAAATGATTCCTTGACAATGTTAGAAGCTTCTGACTTATCAATAGTTGATAAAATACTGAATTTGTTGCTAATTTATATTAATAACATTTATTTATCAATCTTAGTTCTTGTAAAATATAATACAGAATCATTCCAGACTTTAGACACGGCTTCCCCCAAGTTAATTATAGTCTTACAAACTTGTTAGATCCTCTGCAACTCTAATGAATACCTTTGTATTATGTTGTGGCAACACCCACCACAGTTTCACACTTAATAATTACAAGACTCGGCATTATAATCCGTTAAAATGAAATTACCAAACTTCTATGTTAACTGCCGCAGAGAAAAGACAAGAATTCGAAGGCTTTCTTTTCGGGCTTTCCCCCCCTCATCGCAACCGAAACTCATCGGTTGCGCCCCCAAGCCTGACCCCAGAAAGACATTCAAGCCACGTTAATTGAGCTTCGAGCCAAGAGATAGATAACAACATCTGATAAATGGCGGGCCGAATCCGTATTCGAATCGAAAGCCAAATCAAAAATCTGAAAATCTCAATCTCTCTGAACTCTAAACCCGGACGGGGCTCGCGCTTTTGGAACAATTGTGAAATGCTTTAATTTCTGAAGTGCCTTTAATGAGCATTTTCAACATGGTCATCATGCAATCAAGGCGGAGGAGGGGCGGCAGGGCCCACTCGATATCTGGACCAGTATTTCGGCTTTTGGCTCTCGATAATTATTGCCTTTGGCCGCGAGTCTGTCAGAATGAGCTGGGGATACACAATCGCTAAATGTATCTCGGCGCTGGCATCTGTATCTCGTATCCGTATCTTCGCTGCGAGTGAGTTGAGGCGAATTAATGGTTACACTCGCTCTGGCACTGGCTCTTGGCCTGGCTCCGCGGCTTGATCCACTAACCTCTTCGGTTCTTCGGCTCTTCGGTAGCTCTTTCCCTCGACTGGGGGCCCTGAAAGGAAATTGTAATGATCGAAATCAAAATGTTTTCGTTACTTTGCCTCCTAATGAAGCTTGAATAGTGCGAATGACTCTCAACTCTCTCTCTCTCCGGTCTCAAGATTCTCGAGTGAAGCCGCGGCTTCATACACGCGCCTTTTAATCGAAATTTGATGATGGATTCCCCGCCGCGGAGCAGCGACTCCAACTGGAAGTCATTCGGAGGTGAGTATCTGGTCTTGGCTGCCATTGTTGGCCATTTGGGGGGCTTGGTTCTGGCCGCTATTTGCCTTTGTTATTTATTTATTGTTATTACAGTACATGGCTCGCTGTTCGCTGGTCTTGTTCTGGAATGATTTCTATTTTCGTAATTGTCTAAATAGGTTTCGATTTGGCTTGAAATTGAGCGGAGAGAAAAGGACAGTGTATGGGTAATTGTACAGAGAAAGAAATTGTAGAGAAATATTTCACTTTTTTCCCACAAGTAGAGAACAATTTCTATTATTTTCTTTACGTGTACATAAATGTTAGAGGCAGCCTGGGCTTGGGGTTCGGGTTGGAAATTCGGTTTCCCAGGGGCAAACTTCGACGTGAGTTGGCAACTTTCTGGTCCGCCGGGCGACAGCTGCATTGCAGGTGACAATGAAGGGGTAGCTCGGCGCAATGCTCACATGTGCTTCCCGCAATTGAAAATTATGTATGCCGAACCTCCGCCCCCCGACAGCCACCTCCTCCGGTTGCATGTGGCACTTGCAACGAGCCACGCTCCGCTTGAGCGCGGTCCGCAAAAGTTTCCAAGCTCGTTACTATTGAATAATAGTATATTAATTTTGCTGCCGCTTTTTTCCCGCAATCGCAACTTACTTTTAATTGAATTGAAAGTCAAAAGTTTTGAGCATAAAAAAGGGAAAAATAAGGAGGAAAAAGTGAAAATGTCGAGACAAATTGACACAGAGGAAAAGTTGCCGCTGCAACAGAAAATGTTTAATTAAAGGCAAATTTCCACGTATGGCACGCTGGAAAATCTCAAGCAGAAGGAAAATGAGTACACAGGGCGTATTTTTTTCAGTTTTCAAATGATGTTTTCATTGCGTATATATTTTTCGTTCTCTGTTTTTCTTTTTGTTTGTCTTGTTGTTTTTCATTCTTTTTTATCGCTTAAATTTGCATAAATTTCTTGTCTAACTAATACATAAATAGTGGCTTGCATTTGATTCGATTTCCTTGCATTTAACAATAAATTAAATAAGTTAAAATTAAGCTTACAATGACTCTCAGTGCTTTGTTGTCTTTATGTTTATCTAAACTCGTACATATGTATATTACAATTCAGCTTATTGGTTAATTAACTATTCACTATTTCAAGGGGGGAAAACAGTTGCTGGGAGGCAAAGTGCTGACAGAAGAGATCCTTTAAGTTCGAAATAGTGCTGGAAAGGTATATACAGGCTGGACTTCTCTGACTTATCCTCTAAGCTACAGCTACTACAATGTCTTCCTTAAACCTACTTAGCCAATAGTGGGGTCTGCGGGCGGGACCGGGGCTCCTTGGCCACCTTGGGCTCCTTGGGGGGTTTTGGCATCACAGTGGTGGGCAGCTCGGACTCCGACTAAGCGTAGATGCTCAGCTGGCGGCGTCGGTAGGTCGCGGATCAGTGCGTGAACTGGCGCAGAGTGTTGTTGTTCTGCTGCTGCTGCTGCTGCTGGGCGGCCACCTTGTGCTGGAAGGAGCGGCGTCCGGTGGTGGCACAGAGGCCATTCCTCAGGGGCAATGCCGGCGGCACTGGGGGCGGCGTGGGCGTCTTGCTCCTGCCCAGCTGCTCCAGCGGCATCGAGTAGTGCGTGTTGCTGTAGATGTAGTTGGGATCCAAGATCTCGCTACCGCCGCCGCCACCGCCGCCGCCGAGCTGCTCCTGATCGTACATCTCGCGCTGCTTGAAGTGCTCCTGGGTGAGGCGCAACTGGGGCTGGTTACCCGCTCCTCCATGTACCATGGGCATGGACAGGGGCACGTCGGCGTAGGAGTAGCAGGAGTCACCCACGGCTGCCGTGGCCGAGAGGAACTGCGGCTTGGTGTAGTGATTCAGCTGCTGGTGCGGATCCCTGCCCATGGTGGCCGCCTTCATGTGCAGCACAAAGGAGGCGCTGTCGTCCACGGCTCCCTGCGATGTCATAACCTTGTTGTTGTTCAGCTTCTTCTCGCTGACCATCGTGGCCGTGGGCACTGCCAGTTGCTGGAACTTCTGCTGCGGATCCACAGCTCCGCCCAAGTCGTTCACCGGCATGGGGCACATGCCATAGTGATGGGCTCCTCCCGGATGATGCGGCGCCGTGTAGGTGTTGGGGAAGGTGGAGTGGATGCCCAGGGAGCAGGGATGATGCTGGTGGCGCGACATGTAGTCCTCGTCACAGAAAGTCTTCTGGTACTCGCGCTCCTTGCGGCCCAGCGCCGAGTTGCCCAGCAGACCGCCCTTGATGGTCTCCCGGATCTTGTGGCGGCAGCGGTACAGAACCAGAGCCAAAGCAGTGATCGTGGCAGCGGAGCCCACGAGCAGGGCACCAATCAGTGCCTGCTTGCGGGGATCGGTGTGGGAGCAGCCCATCAGAGCGGGGTTCAGGTGACGCAGCGACTCGCCGCGCAGGCGTTCGGGGAACTCGCACATCAGCTCGGGGACCTCCTCCTGAGTGGTGTTCCTGGACACCAGCAGGTTGTGCAGCCACATGACACGGCAGTCGCAGGACAGTGGGTTCTCGGACAGATCCAGGGTGAGCAGATCCTTCCAGGGGAACAGGCCCTCGGCCAGCGAGGTCAAGGCGTTGGCCTTGAGCACCACATGCCGCAGATGGGGCAGACCACTGAGGGCGCCCTCCTGGACCTCCACGAGCATCTTGTTGGACGACAGATTCAGGTACTCCAGATTACCATTGGCCCCAAAGGCTCCTGTCATCACACGCTTCAGCTTCAGGGCTCCATTCACATCCAGACGCTTCAACTGCTTCAGGCCCACGAAGGCGCCCTCGCTGATCACCTCGAAGTCGTTCTGTCCCAGGGAGAGCTGCTCCAGACGAACCAGCTGGCTCAGGCCCACGGATGGGATGCGCTGCAGCCGGTTGTCGGAGAGATCCAGGACGCGGAGCTCCTCCAGTCCCAGGAAGCTGTCGTGCGAGATATTGCGCAGACTGGCACCCTTCAGCTCCAGTCGCGTCAGACCCTTCAGGTCCTGGAAGGCTCCGGACTGAATGCTCTGCAGGGTGTTCATGCTGAGGAACAGCTCGGCCAGACTGGGCATGGCCTGGAAGATGACCGGATCGGGCACGGTGGTCAGGGCATTGTCGTCCAGATAGAGGATCCGCAGCTGACTCAGTCCATCAAAAGCCTTGGGATCCAAGTAGCCAATGCGATTCTCGCCCAGATTAAGTTCCTCGATCTTCAGCAGCGGCGAGAAGGTGCCCTGGTGCAGCTCCGAGATCTGGTTGCCCCTCAGGTTCAGGACAGTCACCGCCGACAGGCCGATGAAGGTCTTGTTGCTGATCTGGCCGATCTTGTTGTGGTTCAGATGCACCTCCTGCAGCTTCTTCTGGTACGCGAAGGTGCGCTGCGGGATGGTCATCAGGTGGTTCGAGGACAGGTCCAGGAAGGTCAGCTCCGCGTAGAACTGGATGGACGAGTCGATGGTCTTGATCTTGTTGCTCTTGATCACCAGTCTCTGGATCGACGGATTCAGCGCAATGGGCAGCACGTCCAGCTGCCCCTCGCCGCACTGCACCACCAGGGTGTTGTCGTCGCACTGGCAGCCCGGCGGGCAGTTGGCCAAGCCCGCCGCGGGCTCCACTCCCATGCTGGCCAGGATGCCCCAGATGGCCACCAGGGCAATCATCGCGTGTCTCTGCATCTTGGTCGAATTTTCTCTTTTGTTTTCTATTGCTAACTTAGCTCTCGCTCTCTCTGTCTGTCTCTTGCGACTGTTCAGTTTCGTTTGTTTTGGAGTTTTCCTCGGTTTCTTTTAGTTTTCCATAGTTCTGCGGGTAGACAAACGAGGGAAAAATATTTAAAAATTGGTCTCTGGTAGTCTTTGGTTTTTTTTCCGGCTGCGTTTGGTTAATTAGTCTATTTTCGTGGAACTGTTTCTATTGATTAAATTTTATTATGTGGTTCCCTTTCTTTTTGCTGTATTTTTAGACTTGTTTATGCCTTTCTGGAAAATTTGTTGTCTATTTTCAATTTTTTGAGTTATTGTGTGGACTAGTTTATTTTATTTTCTTGAACCTAAATTATATGGTTATAATATACTAAATCTTGGAATTTTACTAATTTCGTTTGACTTATTGAAGGAAACTATGGAATTTTCTTTTTTAAGTAAAATAATATCTGTTGTGGAGTTATTCAAATATAGTTTTTATAAAAGAACTTCACTGTTTTCTTAGGAATGAATATCTATTTAATTTGATTATCACAAAATTGACTAATTTGTTATATTATTTTAAATACATTTTAATTTTTAACATTCAGAAAAGTATTCCAATTTTTAAAATGTTTGCTAAATTAAATTTCTGGGCTCAACTTTATTTAGTTTCCTAATTTCACAATTTTTGCACTTTTGTTAAACTTTGCTCCGTTTAAGCCACAACTAAAACTTACCGTTTTTGTGTTTCTTTGAAGATTGTTTAGCAACAATTTCTGGTGTTCTTTTTTCACAGATGAACTGAACTTAAAAGGCGGTGTTTCGTTTTTCTTTGTGTGATGTGTTTTGAGTTTGAGTTTGTCACTGTTTCACTTTTTCGAATTTACAAACAATTTTATGTTTTGTCACATTTGGCCAATTTGTAAAATATATAATATAATTTTTCAGCGGCAGTGTTGTGTTGTAAAATAAAACCTTTGTTTAGTATGTGTTGTTAGTTTATTTTGTTTTTTAGATTGTTTGAGAAACGTGCGCGATAATCCAGTGGTTCGCTTTGGCTGCACGCTTCAAGTTGTTGTTTGGTTCGACGACGGTTTACGTTCTTTCGTGTTACCAACTCTGGTAACAGAGGGTCTCAGGTCTGGGCTTGGCTAGAAGGCAGAGACCGCTCACGACGAGGCAACGATTTTCACTGATTTTCCGAACTGCCTTCCGCGCCGACGATACCTCGGATGGCCTGTCTGAGTTCGTTTCGCGAGCGGCCGGAGCAGCTGCAGCGGCCTTGCGGAGAGAAACAACCCTCCCAGATAAAAAGAGACTCTCTCCAAACCGGTTTCGAGAGCGAATTCCACTCACTCGGACCCATTTCACTCGTTTATCTGGCTATAGTGACGGCAGGCAGGTAGCGCTGCTCTCTGGCAATCGTTACTCATACGCCGGAGAGGCCGCACGTCATCGAGGAAATGCCGCCTGGCTGCTTCAGACTTGAGTGACGAAAACTCCTCAGCTGCAGTCCAGCCAACATTAAGAACCCATCAAAAAAAAATGGGAAGGATGCATAGATTCAGGGTTCGCCGACAGGTCCTGGCATAAGTGGAGACCTCTTAGTGCGGTTTGCCAGCCCAGAAATTGATATTTGTGGACCTCCTCTTCAGGCAGATCACGAAAGTGTTGCCCTCGAGTTTTTCCCGAAAATATTGTGTCATCCGATACAGTTGAAGAGCAGCAACTACAACTATTTACGAGCTAGCAAACATAAAAAACATATATATATCATGGAGGAAAAAAAAAACTGAGACAACTGTGACAACAAGAAAATCAACTTTAAATGGCCATAACTTTGTGCCAACATGTGCACACACACACATTTTCCCCACTCCTGCTCTCCACTGACATAACTTGCATATTTCCGTCGCCCAGAAAATGTATTTTCCCTGGGAGATGCAAATCT
Source organism: Drosophila bunnanda (assembly GCA_035046265.1). NCBI lineage: Eukaryota > Metazoa > Arthropoda > Insecta > Diptera > Drosophilidae > Drosophila > Drosophila bunnanda. Next base: position 17,888,034 of record JAWNOB010000075.1, read on the forward strand.
TTTCCGACTGCCTTTTTTATCTGCCATGAGACTTGTTAAATTTATACATTGCCCGAAATTGAGGCAACTGTTAATAGTTGGCTTTGGCCAAGGCAATTCATGAATTTGATTTGTTATCTTGGCCAGCAAATAAATACGAGAAATTTATGGCCCACAACATGTGTAACCAGATTTCCGCAAAAATAAAAACTACGAATTAAACGGGGTTTTCATTGACATGGCTAAAAACAGAATTTTTATCTAATACTCTAAACTATTAAACCCTACTTCGATTTTTTAACATTTTATAATTATATTTTCAATAACATTCCGAAGAAAATTAATATCTTCACAAGGTTCTAAATATATATAATTACAGGAAATTAGCAAAATATATATTATAGATTGCTAGAAAAAATATTTTACTGAAAAAGTATATATTTACTATATAGATGATATCCCCTTTTTTGTATTTTATACACCTCAATGCTCTATGTTTTTATTTAATGCTTGAACTATATATTTTCTCAACGCATAAAGGAAACAATCACTCTTAAATTAGAGCGGTTTCAGTTAAAGAAAGGTTTTGCATCTCCATAATCATATGCCTTAGAAGCTATATAGCAGGCATGGTCCTATAAAAAAAGGCTGTTAAGAAAACTAATTTCGCCTCGTTAACTGGAAAACTGCTCTACATAGGAAAATAGAAAAAGCAGTGTAATTTCCTTTCCAAAACCAGATGCAAAACACTGTGATTGTTGCACTTGCGGCTAACGGAAGTTTGCATTTTTACTTTTATGCCACCAGGTGGGCAAGACAGGTGCCCCGAGTGCTTTTCCCCGCCTGACTCTCTCACGTCACACATCGCAAGGCCTCGATCTGCCCCGTCGTCTCTTTCTCAATTTGCGACAATGTGTGAGAATTTCCCAGCAATAAAAACCCAAATCCAACAACGAATTTCGAGACCAACTTAAAATAAAGGCGAGGCATGCCCCATGCTTTATGGTAACTGGAAAGGTTTTGTTTGCCGTCCCAATGTGGATGGAGAGTTGCATATGAAAATTGTTTGGCCAAACGCTAAAAGCACTTAAACAATTAGAGAGGGCAGCCAAATGGGCAGAGAGGGGGGAGCTTCGTGTGTAATTAGGTAAAACAGGGTCTGGCGAAGGGATCCGGCCAGCGGACTACCGTTGTGCCAACTCGGGAATGCAAATACAAGGTCTGAGGGATTTAAGTAAAGGGGGAATTGTATTTAGTAATTTTCAAGCAAATAAAAATGATCCCAAACTTAAGTGTACTTTTCTTTCAATTTTAATATGATATATGATGATATTAATTCTAAGAAAACCTGTTAAAAACATACGAAATTTACTGCTTTTAATAGAGAAATAGTATTATTCATTAGTTTCTAGCTCTAACTTAAAAAATCCATAGTATTTCTATCTGGAATATATAGTTTGTACCACAGAAAACTAGATGTAGCTCATTAAACAAATTGTTTCTCAATTAATAATAGATTTTAAATAGTATTGCCCAACTTTAAAGTTATATTTCTTATCCAGAACTTTACTATTTTTTACCAGAGAAGTCATTTCCTTAGTTATACAGCCTAGCCTAAGGTTAACCCTTGACTTTAAGCTTTCCTGCGCCCATTCTCATGCCTAAATACCCTTGTGTTTGAATACATTTTCCACCGAATAATGTCGTACACAAGGAAAAACGCAGGCAAACGAAACGCACTTTAACCAGAAAGACTCTGAGAAGCAACTTATGGGAACGTATACAGCCGGCTGACCAAGTGGCAGTCACACTAAATATCTGTCTATATAGGTATATATGTCCGACATTCAATCCGGGGCGCATGCGCGGCGGTTGTTGTTTTATTGGACCCGGCGTTGTTTTAACAAGAAACTTGTTAGTTGTTAGTTGCAACGGGTTAGAGTCTTTCCGAGTCGTGTACTTTTTGGCCCTGTTGTTTGCCCGTCGCGACGTCGGCTACTCTTTGAATCGCAGCTCAGCTTCTTCCACATTTTTTTGTTTTTGTTTTTTGTTTTTTAGCCAGCTGCCCTTTCAATTGATGTTTGTCCGCCGGCACAACCCATTTGTCAGCATTTGAGGCAAACATTTTAACAAGACCCGAGACAAAAAGATATTTGGAAATGCTTAGGCGGTATTGGAGAACCCTAAGCCGCTGACAGTTCCGGTTTGAATGCAACTTCCGCAAAATACTGCACTGAGAAAGCAGCGGCAGCTTCTCTAGACCAATAAAATATCAATTGACTCCGGCAATTAATCATATTCCGAAATGTGCAAAGAATAGTGGCGGTATTCGAAACCGGAAAGACCTGGCCTTTGTTCAGGATTCCTTCATTCATCCCGGCTTCACACTTTTTTCTTGGTCCTCCGCTGCCCGTTTTTAGAGGAATCACAATATATAATGAATCAAGAAATGAGCGTTAAATGCAATGAGAACGAGAATGATGAGAATAAAGGCGACAGTGAGCAGCGGAAGTCAGCGCACAATGGACCAGGGACCAGCGACCAAGACGGGGTCCAGCAAGCACAATGGCACAATGCCCCCTGTACCTACAATACCTTCCTGATGCCCCCGGAATTCCCCGCCTTCGGAGGTTAACTTTAAATCGAATGGCGATGCTATATAGTAGGTAACTCGGGTCCATCGCGAGGCATTGCTGTGTGTGAACGCTGTGCTGACTTGTGATTTTTCCTCCCGACATCTGAGATGAGTTGGTGAGAAGTACTCGGCACATCGACGCTAATGCACCTGCAGCAGTCTGGGAAAGCTTTTTACCTTTAGATCTGTGATCTGAGAAACTGCCGATGGGCGACCCATAACTTATCAAAAGTAAACAATGACTAATTTCAGAGAGAAAGAAAGCTGCATTCTCAAGATACTCAATAAATAAGCTCTTAGCACTTTCTCGGCTCACCTAGAACTCTACTTGAGAAGAAAATAGCTTACTATATCTTACTCTAAAGGATCTTCCCAGTTGATTAACTTTTAATCAAGTAAAACCAGATACAAGCAAAGATCTGTGAGATACTCGCAAGCTATTTCAGCAACTTCCCTTGTTCAACCGGAAAATGCAAATCAATTGGGGTCTCCTCTCTCTCTCTGTATCGGTTTCCTTTCCGATCCTGTCACATAAAGATCTGGCAAGGAATGCCCGTATCCGCCACAGTCTGGGGCTCATTTCATTTGGCTCGCATAATTTATGCAGAATTATCAATCGAGATTTGTTTAGACAAAATGCAAAAGCGTTGGGGGAAAACTAACGGGCGGGGCTGGGGGGAAATTAACGAACGTGTGCCGCAACAGGAAAAGCCACAAATTGTTTATGCAACCAGGCAGGGCCAAAAATAGCCAGAGGAGAAGCGACTGGATGACGTCTCATGGCAAATCTATGAGATACGCATATCGCATTCGACTTATCTACGAGCAGACGCTAGCAACCTGATATGGCTGCCATCTAGCCAGTGTCCAGTGTCCAGTGGATACGGAATGGGGGATCGGGATGAGGAGGAACCCCGGTGTCCACTCCCTGGATAGCCGCTGCATGCGTGATAAATGCCGCAGATAAATGCGTGTTGCAGTTGGGCACAGACAACCAGACAACGCGGAGACACATGTTTGCATGCGCCTATTTTGCATGCCAGCCAAAGGGGACACTGAGAGAAATGGCGGAAGAGATTAGCAATGAGAAACACTCCAGAATCTAAAGAGATCTTCTTATAAATCGTAACAGAGGAGCTGCAGTCTCGCAGTGTCCCACCGATCAGCATGCGAATTCATCTTGCTGCAGAAGCAACTGCCACCGAGAAGGACTGGACATGGACATGGCTCTGGACATGGACACATGTTGGCGGAGAGAGTTCACAGCTACCAGCTCCATCGAGGAGCCCAGGCAGATCCATTGCGTGATCACTCAGAGTCGGACTTCAGCTCGTTTTAAATTACGAAAGCTTTGTGCGTCTATCATTTTAGTCGTGGCTTGCCACATTCGTTGTCTGGGCGAAATCTATCTCCAAGATTGATTATAATCGGTAGTCAAAGTGTCCAAGACTGCTGGCGGCTATTTATGGCCGCGGGCAAATTATAATTTATGAAGTCTGGACTTGCACTTCGGCCTGTCCGCGTCTGCCTGTGAGATGCATTCGATACAGATGCTGGCTGGCTGGCTGGCTGGCTGGTGCACAGATCATCATCTGGGCTATATGTATTTTGACAGCATGTTAACGTCATTTATTAATTGAAAGAAGGGGTAATTATTGGAGGGCAGGCCGCTCACTCTGCGGCTCTCCTGTGGTTAAGATTTCGTTCGAAAATCCATGTTCAACTGGCGCCTCAATTTTCCATTTCACTGGAAATTGCCCCAAAAGGTTTTCCTCCAAAAAACCTCAAGCAGCGCTCCACACACGAACCCCCAACAAGTTTGCCTAATCGTTTTAGAAATCTAAGTTGCCTCTCATCTGCGTGTCTCTGGGTATTGTGGCATCTGAGTCACACACTTCGGTGGAAACCATAAGGAAAAGTGTGGGCTATAGATGCCCAAATCCGACCAGCGATCCGAGCGATACGATAGGGGCGGAACTTGGAACTGGGCTGGAAAGAAAGTGAGTGCTTCAACCTGTCAGAGATGAGTTAACCATCCAGATCGTATGCAAAGTGGTCAGCATTAAAGATCATCTATCTTTATTTCCCCAAGGTTTCAATTACAAGCCGAAGATGGTTCGAACATTTACGGAGGTGGGCTCTAATCCAGAGGAAATTGCCCGCTGCGGACATATGAAACTATTGATCAAACCAATTTGTAGGGAAATTAGGTAGACGAGGAAACAACAAATTAAAGCCACAAATAACTTAGTTAGGGAATTGAAATTATAATAAATATTTTTCTTTAAAGTCACCATCAATTTTTACCCCTTTTCAATCTCATTTTAAAGCTTAACTTTTGGCCAAGCAGCCATAACCCCTTGACCGCCTAGAATGCCCCTCGAACGAGTGTGAAGTGGCATTAGGCAAGTCAAGCGTGGCCCATTCCCACTGCCCTTGCTGGGGCACTCTGGAACCCTTTCGGTTAATCAGCTACATTTGCAGTGCAAAAATGCCCAAAGCCCAAGGTCCGACGCCAGATTCGCATTCAGACTGAGAATCAGACACCGAACATCCTCGCCAGAAGTAGCAACATCGCCGGCGATGCGTGTGCAAACACACAGAACCCCGGAGGGGCAGCACCAGCAACAGCAGCAACAACAGCACAAATGTATCTTCAAGATACAGGTACAACGGTCGGGGAGGAGAGCAGTCGGTCGGGCAGGTGTGTTTCTCACGCAGCCAACGGGGCAGGCAACGTTTTTAGTCCGGGTTTTGGTTTCGGTTTCGAAGTGTGGCAATGTGTGGCAGCATTTTCCCTTTTTTTCCCAACGCATCCTCTCCTGGCTTCCTCCTCCTGCTGCTGGCCAGCGCCGCACATACGCTTCGTTGGCCATGGCTTTCAAGGGATGGCAACGTGAGTTTGGACGTGATTTGGAATAGTATCTAAGCTTAAATAAATAAGATATATTGAATAAGCCTAGGGCCAGTTATTAAGCGGGAAAAGAAGAACGTTTGGCGTTGTGCATCTTATTAATTATATATTCTTTGCTTGTGAATTTCATAATTTCATGGTTATATATAAAGTTATTGTCTTACTTTCAAGTAACCTTATTTGTTGTATAGAATGTTATAGTCTGAGTAAGCTCGAAATTACTGATAATGAAAACTATATCCATTCATAAAGTAATTCTTTGCTTAAAACATTGAAATACAATTCTAAAAGTATTAAATTTTTAGAATTTGTAACCAAATAAAATATATGTTCACTTCTTTTCCCATTTCCCATCTCGAATCAGAGTGCCAATCCCCGGGAGGTGCCAGAGCCATCTCTAAGCAGTGCCTCAATCTAGGATTTCTCGACTGGTAGTCGCTCCAGCTCATTTCGCTGTGGCTCTTGCCAGTGATTCGGAAATGCGTTCGCTGCGGATTCAGCCATTACTCAGTGGTAGTCCCCCTTGGAGCCATGGATCCCTTGGATTCCAACGACGACTTCCTTCGGCTGTCCAACATTTGATAGCATAAATCAAATTGGCAAGGGGCACAGGCAGGGGCAGGGGCAGTGGCAGAGAGTGAAACCCAGAAAGCGATTGAAAATAATTACGGGTGCTGGGGTTAAAAATTTGCACGTGGTATTAATTTGGGGGGCCTTCACGGCCTTGCCTCTGCGCGTCTGTGTTTTAAATCGTAGCAAAAATTGTTTGCAACTTGCAATTATTTGCCAACTCGCCGGCAACTTTGTCTGCGGCCTGGGATTGTGGCCTCCTCAACCTTTTGTGGCCTTATCATTTAATACGCATCTGGAGAGTGCAGTGTTCTTCTGCTGCGGCTTTTCGCACACAATTACTAAGAGGGCTTACGCTAAAAAGAATAAGCTGTAAACTGGAGGGGCATTGTAATCCTTATTTATAATTTCAAGTAAGCATTTCGGAGTCATGTAACTGTATTTTTGAAATCCCCTTTAACTATATTAATATCCTATAAAATATATGTATTTCTTAAAAGAAAAATACTTGCTTTTCACTCTAGATTTCAGCAAATAACTCATACAGATATATACTTAAATACATATACTTTCCAAAGATAGTTGCAATTTTTCGCCCAGTGCCAGTGCGCTTCCTTAATTGCAGTTCTCGGCTATCAACTAAACAGGATACAAATGGCTCCCTCCGCGGCTTTGAGTGACTCTGATTATGGCCTCGCATTTGTATCTCTCCTTTTGTCTGCCTAAAACGTATCTTTAGGTTCATTTTTCTCTTAGAAGGGGCTGGCCCAGGTGGAAATTGTTTTCGCTGTGTGTTTTTCGGTGCCGTGAAGAAGACGAATCTTGTGGGATGGAAATAGTTTATTTAGGGGCGCTATATTAATCTCTCTATTGGATTGGATTCCAATCAAAAGGCCATTTAAATTCAGCCAGCAATCCCCAACGAATTAATTTCAACCGCAAACCTCATTTGAGCCTTAATTAAATAATAATGCATATAATCACAACACAGTTTCTGAACAATAAATAAATCATTCGCCGCTAATGGAGACTTGCAGGAACTCCTCCACTGTCCTCGATTTGATTGATCAAATTCCCTGAAAAGGGGTTGGGCCCCCGTCTCTCTAGATATAAGAACCAAAAATGTCCCCAAATAAATTACAACTTATTTTGATTTTTATTATAATCAATGACAATGCATATGGAAGAGGAGAATAAAGGCCACAGAAAGGTGCAACCCAGTTGGGTTTCCTTAGAACAGAAACCAATCCAGGCCGGAGACAAGTGAAAATTTATGTGGCCCAAGAAGAGACCGAGAGCCAGAGCCCAGGGAAACCGGAGAAACACGAAATCAAACCAGAGCCAAAGTATCTCGAGAGCATTTATCTTTCATTAGAAAATTAAAATCTCTGTGTGTGCGCACACAATCAATGACCACAAATCTTTAGTTTTTCCTATAGTATTTCATTTTCCCCTTAAGGGGAGAGGGAGATCTCGATTTCAGCTGCATTCAGGGGACATAAAACCCGACTTTATGTACTCCCAAGAATCGGAGGCTGGACGCGGACATTGTCCTGGACCTGGTCCTTGCTGTAGGTCCGCTGGGTTTGGTAAATTAAAATGTTATCGTCACAACTTAATCGTCACCATAAAAGCTGGCTGCTGCACTGACCATTTGGGCCACGCCAAGATTCCGCTGGCCGCGTTATCTCGTTTGAAATTTGTTAATTGCCGCGCACTTCAAGTACTTAGTGTATCTTTTTGGGTCCGAGGTCCCATCATCTGGCTTTCGCCCGGTTCTCGTCTCGGGCTCGGGCTAATGTCTGTTGTAAATTACTTTTAAATGTTTTAGGTGTAATAAAGTTGTTCGCCTGCCATTGCGTAATGAGTTATTCTAAAGTAGTTTGTATTTTATTTTCCAGTTCTTTTTTCTTATATTTTAATTTCGTTTGGGTTTGTTTCTTTTTTGGGTGTGTGGCACAGTTTTTTCTTGATGTTGTTGTTTATAATCTCTGGCCCGGCATCGTTCTTGGGACAGAAGTTTTAATTAATTTTTGAACTGCCACAAAGAAGCCGTAATTTAGAAAGGCTAATGGGTAGCAAAGTGCCAAGATCATGATGAGACAATTTGCTTGGGGACGCGATGCCGAAATTGCCTTACTAATTGGTTTGCAAGAATCTGTGCCAAGGAGATATTGTTGCAATTATACCATTTACACTGAATAATAAATGAAAATAAAATTAATATTTAAAGGAATAACTCCAAGTAAATCCCCTTCAGATTGACATCTCAATCCCCTGCCCATATGGAAGCCATCGAAAGCCAACTAATCACCCATAATAACCGAATAAATCATACGGCAATGAGAAGACCCACAGACAGAAGGCAGAAGAAGCTGTCAGCCCGGGAAGAATCCGGCAGGAAAGTTCAAAGAGCCGAGACGACAATCAGAGCCAGGATATGCATAGATAATAAATGCATCGTGCACATGTTCGCAGTCGTATAAACTAGCAGCTATAGCTGGGAAGTGCTGACAGCCCGGAGAGGATGGGAGCTGGGCATGGAGAGGAGACCCAGAGGAGCTGCAGGAGCTGGAGGAGACTTGGCCCTGTCGAAGCACTAAATTATGACTAGGTAAGCAGGCGCTGACAATTCAATGCAAGGAAATATTACGCTGCCTGGCGCAGAGGCATCTATATCTAGATCTGGATCTGTACAATTTATGCAGCAAAACTGAGCGGGGAAACTGAACGAAATGGAAACCGAGTAATCCTGGAGACAAGTAAAAAAAAAGTAAATATATATGATGTCATAATAAATTGTAATTTATGAGCGGCGTGCTGACAGTTGAAGCTCGCTGACTTAAGCTTGGAAATACCTGGCCCTCGATTAATTATATCAATGCTGTAAAAATACCTGAACGATCTGTCATCTGTTTCGGGGGCAGTGTCTCTATTATTTTTTCGGGGCTCCCCCTGACTTTTGACTGGCTTCCTGTCGCTGGCAAGTTTTATGCTTGAATGCCTGAGAATAGACAGTCGGATGGGACGGAGAACGACTGTCTTAACGACCTGACAAATAGATAAAGTGCAGTCTCCGTTTTCTACTTGATAGATCGGCGGGTTGTTGCCATTTGACAATCGAATTATTTAGAAAAGATACATATTCTGGGGGATTCTAACTTAATTATAAACATATTTCGAGACATTCTGTATAAATTTAATTCTAACCCACTTCTCTCGGAGATTATTTTTCATTTGAAATGTCTCAATCAACTCTTAAAAAGTAAACAGGAAATTAAACAATTTCATGGCCAATGCGTACTCTAAGCTCTATTCAATGAACAATAAATTTTAAGTGGGTTTAATTAAAAAAACTACATTTTAATTCAACCAAACTCACAATCGGAACCGAACCTTTTTCCGCCCTTGGCGGGAGACGGGGAAAATTATGAAAATTTCTTTCGGCGAGGCCCTCATTCAGGCGTGACAAGCATTTGACAATGGCAGAAAGTATCTGTCAGATACTCGGCGGCGCATGCTGCAGCTCATTAACGCCTGGGCCTCAGCGTCGAAGCAGAACTCCACCGGAAATAATTCTGAAAATTCCCCCCCCAAAATAACATTATATGTGTATATATATAGAAAGTACCATTTGAATTTGACAAAAATTATGAGCTCTATTTTTGGGGCCCCAACAAAGGGGTAAATAGGTGGAGAAGCGAACTCAGGCATTCACGCCTGCGCGCTCTGACAATTATTTATGGCTTCAAAAATAGGAATTAAAGTGGAATGGAAATTGCTTTGGCAATGCAATCAAATTAGATGAAAATCAACCTATGGGTTGGGGAATAAAGTAAGGGGAAAAAGGACCTACCGCAGCATGCAGGGGGAAGCGTTGAAAAAAAGGTCTTGACGAGGATAAAGGACATTAGATTTAGTTGTCCCCTTGGAGTCGTATCTCTTAAGAGGAGGGTATATGGGTTCTTAAATGAAAACTAGAAAACATGCATAAGAAAGGGATTAAATCGAAAATAAAATAATTAAAATCAATTGCTTTAAAGGACCTTTAAATACTCTCCGAAAAATAGTATTTCTTTCTTCTACATAATAAACACATATTTCTTTTTTTAATTATACAAAATTCATCTTAAATGAACGTCTCTGCTATATACAATAAATTTAATGGTCATCGCTTAGTCCAGATCTCCTTTAAACGCGACCATTTCAGCTTGTTTCTCTTATTGTTTGCTTTCGAGAACAAAAGCTAAAATTGAAAATTGTTAAGATATCGAGGGAACGAAAGGAGATTGAGCTACTTTCATTCTATCCTATTTGGTGGCCTTTTTGCCTGGTTTACTTTCCTTTTTCTTGGCCCCGTTCCCGCTCTCCCCCCCACACATTCAGAGCAAACAATGGCCAAAAACTGGACAGGACGCCAATAAATAAGCGCAGGAGGTTGGCCGGACAATGGGAATGCGACTTTTTTCCCAGTCTCTCCATTGGCATTTGTTTGCTCGCTCGAAAATGGTTTTAATTGTTGTTCTCCCCTGTTTATATATTTTTATTTTCTTTGTACTTTTCTTGCTTGGTGGCTCCTTATTGTTGGCCAAATATAATAAGATAGCGGCAGTGCGTCATTTTGGGCGAGAGTGTGAGAGTACGCGCTTCTGTTTGTCTGTTTGCGTTTGTTTTGGTTTTCGGCTTTTGGCTAAAAGTAAATTAAGTGCCAATGTTAATGGCAGTTATGGCCTGGCATCTGGCTTTGGGATCTGCCAACAAAAGCCTGGCCATTTGGGTGTCTTAATGTTGCAGTAATAATGGCTAAAAGTGTGTGTGCAGTGAGATAGTAGCCAGAGATTTATAGCTGCTCAGCTCTGCTTTCTTTTCTACAGTTTTTGTTGTCCACCCAATATATGTTTGTATTTTTTTTTTTTTTTTTTTTTGGCAACTGAAGGTCCAAGTTGGGGATCGCAAGGACTCTCCTGATTTACTTAGTTTGATGGCAGGAGATACGAGGAGCTACTAAATGAAGCTTGCATTCTGGTGAGGGAAATTGTTAATGAATTATTTGGAATACTATGGAAAAGGAGTTTATAATTCGTAGTTCATTTTAATACTTAAGTTCTAATATTTAATTTCTAATGTTTTCAGGGCTTTCAACATAAGACAAAAGAGTTGTTATGCTTGGAAGCATATTTTATTATTTATAAACCCCTAATTGCTTAGTTTCAGATTTTATTGTTTGTTCAGAAATGTTTATGGTAATAATATTAGGTTTTTTAAAACATAGAACAATCTAAGGACTGAATGATTCAAGACCAAACATTCCCAGTAAACATTCTCTATGAAGATATCTTTGATTTAATTGGTTTTACCCTTTGAGCTTGGTCATTTGATACCTTCGATGAATCCTTGGGTTGCCTTTGCCCTTTTAGCCTGAACTCGTAATCTCAATCGCCGGGCCGGTCCGTATTTATAGCCAAACAATAAACGAGTCAGGAAAACCATTTAATAAGTGATTTGAGTAAGCAATCATAAACATTAACTGCATGTCTTTAAGACACTACAAAACGGGCATTAAAAGGGCAGCCCGAGCCACAGACCAGCGACCAAAGATATCCGTCCCAGGCAGACCAGAAAACACCGACGCCAGACGAATTCGATTAAAGTTAAGCCATAACAAGCCGGAGAGAGACGAGCTGAGCTCCAGCTAGCCGGGTTCCCAAGCTCAGCCAGCCACAAATAATATAACAATTTAAATAACAAGCCATGGCCAGGCCGAGAGACTCCTAGGCAGTCGGTCTGGGCAAACACCAGGCGCGTTAGTTAGATAGATTGATCTACATGTACACGACAACACAGAGCCTGGCTGGGAGTCTGGCTCTGGAGCCGGGAATCCAGAGTCGACTGTCGGGAGTCGCCTCCGACTCCTGGCCGGCTCTTTGTGGACTTTGTTGCATGCACTCCATCCTGGCCGAAACGAGACCTGGCTGCCGGTTACTACCAAGCTGCCCTGGCCCGGCCAAGAGCATGTCAAAACAAAATAACATCTTTAGCGCGCAAACATGACAAAACATCAGAATTCCAGCAGATTAACGTCAATTTTAATTGCATTCACTTAGACCAGGCTCAAAGTCTATGAGAAGCAGCTGGAAATATGCATACAGGCAGCCACGAAAAAAAAAAAAAAACAAACACGGGATTAAGCCCGGTTAGCTGAGCCACAAAATACCCTGACTTGGGAATAACGAGAGATTATGCAACCATATAGAATGCATATGATATATATATGGTTCTGATTTAGTATCTTAAAAGCCAGGGGATACTTGCGAAAATATCGAAAGAAATATATAAGAATTCTATAATAATACATTCTATATATATCTTTACAAATATTTTATGAAAAGAAGATACTATGCTAAATTGTATCCATGAAATTTAAAAGAGGAATACATTTCTACAAATTAAAAGTTGCATTTAAGAGAATATCTTAAAAAGATATTTTAAAGAAACCTATAAAAGCTTATTTGATTCAATTTAAAACCCGATAATTAATATTTGATCTAGTTAAAATGAAATTAATAATATTTAACATTAATTCCCAAAGGAAACAATTTATATTTTATTCTTCTTTAATAGTAAAATAGCTATAAAAATGTTATACTATTTTATTATTAGCCAATGGCATCCAAAAGTATGAATAAGTATTTAAGAAAACATATTTTAAACTTTTGACTGGTTCCTCCTAGAAATAAGAATACTCTACAAGCTGCCTAAGCCCCAATGAATACACGGTACTCCTTGGCAAAAGTGTAGCCATAAATACACAAAAGGTATTCCGCACAACAAAAAGGGCGAAGAAGAGCTGCCAGGCTCCATGGTGAACTCCACCTGGCAGCAGGGAGCTGGGCAGCAGTCGGGAAGGTAAACAAAGTTCCACAAGGTTGTGATTAACATGCGATAAAAAATGACCGAGGCTCCTCCAGCTAAAGCAACAGCTCCAGACTCGCACTCGCACTCGAACGCGGACGCGGACTGGGACCGGCGACCTGGTCAGCGTGGCTTACGTGTTTGCATTAGGCCAGATCCCAGAGCCCAGATCCCAGCCAGGGCCAGAGCCAGAGCCAGTGCCAGAGCCAGGGCCAGAGCAGCTCTCGAGCACTCTGGGCCACTCGGAGAGCCAAGAGTTAAGTGTCTGGCTGTCACATGCGATTTGCACCTGCCGGATGAGCGAGTGGCGCAGGTGGGGATTGGGGATTGGGGGAGGAGCAGTGGGCCCCGAAGAGCGGGAGGGATTTGCGTGGATTATTTATCATCTGCGGCACATCGCAACGGGCCCAGTCCAGGTTTCGTTTTAAGCAGGTTCCACTGCCAACCCAACTGCAGCCGAGATGCACGTTGCAAGATTCGCTTTTATTTCGCTCCTCTTCTTTTTTTTCGTGCTGTATTTTTTTCTTAGGGGTATAATCAGGCTACGGCAAACATACAGCAACGTTCATAAATTTTAATATTTTAATTTGACTTAAGCAGATGAACACATAAAGCCGGCCATTAAGCGCCTGCACTTTGTATGCGTTGGCCAAACACGAAACACGGCCGAAAGGGCCGAGAACGAAATGCAATTTCTTGAAGAGCGCACTCCGGTACTCCGGTTTGTCGTCATCGTGTTTTTGGTATTACCGCAAAACGGTTTACATTTCCTGTGCATTTTCTCTGCTTTGATTTTAGGAAAATTAACAACAACTCAAACATAGCCCAGCGGCCCAGCGAGCAACCAGCTCGGAACAACCATCTTCGCAGGCCGGCAACCGGCAACCAGCCATCCAGGCGAGTCAACAACATGGCCCAAAACGAATCGGCGTCATCATCACCGGAATTCTCGTCCAGCAGAAGCCACCGCAGTCGTAGTTAGAGCAGCAACAAAAGCGAGAACAAGGTGAGAGGAGGCTAGGTATACCGCATCTTAGATACTCTCATTTGTTATAGTTATAGAAGTTGAGAGTTAAAGAACAAATGTAAGAATAGCAGAATATTTAGAGGAGTTTCTTTGATATAAAATATGAATTGAGGCTTTGTACTATAAATACTTTAAAAATATTTATTAAAAAATATGTGAAATATACGTAAGTTTGATTAAATCCACATCTATATCGAAACCTTACTTTATCTCTAGTTTTTGTTAAAAGCATGCTGTTTCGATACTTAGTATTTAAACTTTTTTAACATTTAAGTCTGAAAGAACATACCTTAATAATATTCTAAAGCTATATAATATAGCTAAAATATTCGAAAAATCACATATTCTTAAAATTTTAAAATGAATAAAAATTTAAAACAGTTTCTTGCAACTCTAGGTTACTTTTCGTACAACTTTCCTTGAGAAAGGGTATCGACATACAGCGTGCAGTCATTTGGATTGCAGCATGGCATGTTGTTTGCTTCGCTGGTCTCATTTGGCACCCCCTGACCCTCCCCTAAGTCCCTCTAATCCCCCATTAACCGACTCCAAGCCCCGACTCCAGCCCAGACTCCATCCCCCAGTCCCATCTCCCACTCTCGGTACGTTGCCAACTTTCGGCTATGATGCGACCAACTGGCACGGCACGCTGACTTGGCTTTGGCCACGCTTGTTTGGTTTTGGCCCGGCTTTGGACTGAGCTCGGACGCTGCTGCTAAACAGGTTAAAATGTCGTTCAAAATGTCAAGTCAACACTTTGATGTTGTCCGTGTCCGTGTCAGTGTCCGTTGTGGTGGTTCTACTGTACTGCAGTTGCTGCAGTTGCTGCTGCTTTGGCTGCTGCAGCTTTGTTTGCGTGCGATCTGCGCCTTATTTATGCAACATTCAGCACACGACGAAACATGCAACCAAAGCCGAAAATGTTAAGTGCTCCGATAGAGACGGCCCCATGTACACTGGCCCCTGTGAGAGGACGACATCGTGCCGTCGCTGGCCTGGCCCGGCCATGTTGTCGTCCATCGATTGTTGTTCTAATGCCAGGAAGTGAAGATTTTCGGTAATGAAACGGTAGCGGTTAATGTGGGAATGGGGTCGGTGATGCCTCCAGGAGGTTAGGGAGAAGGGAACCCCTTTCAAGGGAACCACTTTACCAGTGTCAGGATTTGCCAATTGAGTTTTCCCAAGGGTTTTAATGGTCTGCCATTATGTAGTTCAGAAATCAATATATGTAAGTTAAGTCAAGAAAGCCTTTCATAGAAATACCGTGTAGAAATCACAGATCTAAACACCAACTAGTTAATTCTAGTACCTCTTATACAAGGACCCCCTGACAGATTTATTACTAATTACTAGTATATGGTTTAAATCTTATATTTCCCACATTTCATCTTTTATTCTCTTTAAGTTTTTCTCCAAACCCCATTTTTTCTTTACTCCCACTTAGCGTTCATGGCTTTTTCCGCCCCACATTGGGCCCCAAATGCTGGTGCGCTCCTGTGGCCGTCGAAATTCTGCCAAAAGGCTGTTGTCTGTTGCTGCTGCTGTTGCTGCTGAAGCCGGAGCTAAAGTTGTTGCAATTCTGAGAATATTTTACGCTTGTTGAGGCTGACGACACAACATTGAAGCCACCGCCAACGACGAGGACAGAGCCCGAGACGACAGAGGACGACAGACTGCGTCTCCTACTCGGACTTCCATCCAGTCCGGACTCCTCTGTCTCTGGTTCTCCAGATCTCCAGATGCTGGCAGGCACCCCGGGCACAAGACCAAGAAGACTACTAGGGTTTCGTGTTTTGTTTTCTTTGCACTCGAGTTGTATCACATCAATGGCCATTGTGTACGTCAACTTTGATGTTTCGGCCAAAGTTTTGAAGTGTGAGGTTTTAGACGTTCTTATTGCACTTCCCGGGCCGCAGTCGGCGGAGTCCGAGAGAGCGTCCACCTTGACAGGTGAAGAATGCCAAAAAAGGGGGAAAGAAACAAGGTTTCAAGTGCCACAGTTGCCGGGCCACTTGAAAATCAACTCAAGCCTTTTAGGAGGAAAATCGACATGGCAGGAGTTGGCCACAGAGTCAGAGTCAAGTCGGAGTTGGAGTTATGGGCTGGCGGAGTTGCTGCTGCTGCCTACGTTTGCCTACAATTTCCTATTTATTTTGGTTGGCACACACACACACTCAGACTGAGTCCAGGTCGGTGCACACATTTCCTTCGAATTTTCTGTTCTAATTGAGTAAGAAGTGTGTGCGGTGAGGTTGCAGTTTTCCTCCTTCAACAACTGTTGCGGCCCCGATTTGCCTGACGGCTTTAATTGGATTTTCATACCTGCTCCAACGGCCCCTCGGCCCATCGATGTTTGATTGGTGTTTGTATAATGAACTTGCAATATTCTGGATACATATCTGGTATCTTGGATCGCTTCGGTTTCCTCTGCACCTCAGCAGCTGGCATTTGTGTTATTGTTGGGATGCTTTAAATGTAACGCGTGAAATTTAACACACCTCGTCATCGGCTTCGTCATCGATTCCCCCCTTTCTTCTTTTGGAAAAATAAAAGTTCTCTTTCACTCGCCTCCATCCGTTGTTTATTTAATTTGTGTTATTATTACCTGATTAAGTATGAAATGCGGCGGAAAGTGTTGGTTTTTCGTCAGTTGTGTCTTCAAAAATTGATTAGGACCGGGAAAAATAACAACTGATTGAACTCTCTCCCTCCCCCCTGACAATGTAATTACGCGGGAATAAAGTTTATTTTTTAAAATGAAAGGGTTAGCCAAGGGGGAAGACTGGGACTTTATTGTTATGTCAACAGGAAAGATGAGTTAATAGTTTGGATTATTAAAGTAATTTAGATCGAATTTACCTAAATAAAAAAGAGCAGGCACCTTAATTAGGGGCTTAGTTTGGGATCTACATGCATTTAAAATAATAATTCCCCAATTCATTGTCAGACATAAAGAAGTAACATGGCTGTAAACCCAAAGGATATATATTTTTTTTAATATATATAGTAAACTTTAAACCAACACGCAAGCGTTTAAGGCAACACATTTTAGCTTCCAATTAACCCAATGGAAAAACAAAAAGCTCCTTCATATAAACGCCATTAAAAACAGTTGAACAAAGTAATAAAGAACTCCCTCCCTGTCTTTCTCTGTTGTCTATTTTTACGAGTCTAATAAACAGAAAAGAAAAATAAATCATATCTGGAGCACGGCTAGGCTGGAACTGCGTCTAATGAGCAACTTGGGTGAGAGGAAAGTGCAACAGTTTTTTTAATGGTCTTCGAGGCCGACTCACTAGCAGCTCGTAAAATGTGCCAAGTGGCCAAGGCATTTATGGGGTCGAGGAATAACAAACGTTGGCTCAAAGAACACAGCCACATACAGTAAGTGTGTACACTGACGGAAATTAAATTGCTGCAATAATTAAAACACCTGTTTTAATTAGATGGAAGTGTACGATGGGTTGGGGGAGCGTTCTCTGGGAATCGACTAGAACATAGGTGCGAGACCCTGACCAGCGGCGACACCGACTTGTTGAAAGGAAAGAACTTCCAGCTCGAAATTAATGACTTTCGGCTTCTTCAAAAGTTCTTCGAGGCGAGCGAACAACTTCATCACCGCCTTTGAGTCGTGGAAAACAGCTGGAAGTCGGAAAATATTGAGCTGCAGCTTACGTACCGCTAGCTGCGGTTTTCCTCAGAAGGTTCTCTGGGTATTGTTCAGGGGTTTGGCTAACCTTTGACTGCCAGTCAACAGATATGACAAAACATCATCAGGATCATGCATAGGCACACACACCCTAAGACCCCTTAATCCTTTCTTCTCCTTTTTTCACATGAACGATCATCTATCTATATGGAAAAGGAACAAAAGGGGGTTTCTGCTATCTAGGGGGATCTATCTTAAGATGGAAAAAAAGTGATTCTGATGTCTTGTTTGGACGCAGGCTAGATGTGGGTTGGATTTTGCCAAAGATGGGTGGGTTTGATTGAAAGATTCAGATAATTTTCCCAAAGTGTTGGGTAGATTTGCTGTACTTAAAGTGCAAAAATGAATTTTTGTATTTAATATACATATTTTAAGCTCGTTCAATATTTATACCCTTGAAAGGACATTATATTTTGAATCAACAGCTGAAGGAACTCATAAATCATATATATTCTTGATCAACAGATTTTCGATTTAATCCTCTAATTCAAATGCAAACTGAAAGAATATTTAAACTTTGACCCGAAGTTAGTTTGCTTTCCGGTATTATTTAATAAGTATTCATGCTTCTTTGTAAATAATATGCTCATTTTTATAAAGGCAAAACTTCTAACTCGCCCAAAAAACGAGCTGTCATTTATATCCTAGATTTTCTTATTAAAATCGTAGAATGTCAAGCATTTTCACGCGAAATTTAACCTCTTCCCACTTGCTTTCCCTTCAGATTCACCTTAAAGAGCCAAAGCCAAAGTCTGCCAGACAATTCCCCAGAACTTCACTCCCTTCGGGGAAGATAATGCCCGGAACCCCGTTTTGGTTTAAGCCACAAATATGCCAAAACATGATCATCGAAGATGCGAATGGGAAATCAACTGCAGCACACACCCATCGCTCTAATCCTTTAGGGTTTGACTTGGGCGCTGCCTTCGGAGGTCGCACCGCTGCTCCAGACTAACAATGAGCCGTGCATTCCTTGTTCTTTCTACTTCAAATGAAGTGCATTCATCCGGTAGCAATCCTTTTCTTGTCCTGCCTGCCATTTCCTCGCTTTCTTCCCTTTGGTGCCACTGTCTTGTGCATCATTTCACTTGAATTTGCGTTGACATCCTGCCAGACAAACGGATAAACGGACAGACAGACAGCTCGTCTATATAATAACGAGCGGTTGTCTGACATATCCTTTAACCGTGATTAAAAACGCAAAGTAAATGAAAATGTTTGGTGCTTACGCCTCCTTAGCACACCTTGAAAACAGGAAAACAAAGCGAAGACCGAACGGGTCGCTCGTCCCCAGACAACACGACGAACTTGAAACCGGGGAGTTTGTTGCAAAGGACAATAGGAGCTGCGGTGCGTCCGGAACTCCTGTACTGCACGGTTCCGTGCCAGGCAGCACTTAAAAAATCCTACAGATTTTCCCACTTAGTGATAAAGTTGCTGCCGCTGCTGAATGGCTTTTGTCCTAGCACCGAGGACCTTCCCTTCATATTGTTTTTTTCTCTCCATTTTTTGTAGCTCCCCATTTAAAACACTCGTCTCGGAATAAGCCTACGGAGGGGATCCTGCGAGGAAGAGGAGGTTCCCCCATGAAGTACGGGCACTTCCTTGCAATTTCATGCCCGAATGGAGTCGTTAAATCATTTTCTGAAATTGAGTCGAGAATTTGTTGCTGTTGTCCTGGCAAGTACTCCTTGCTGTGTGGCATTGACATTGGAGTCTGTGGCAGCACACACATGTGTGTGGGAGTCGCACGTCTAGCTGTAAACGGAAGTACTTACGGCATCCCCAGCTAAACATTAAATTAAAATATGTTCCTCGTACATTTCTCCATCTCGCTTTCTCTCTGGCATTCGTTTCTATTCTTTAATTAAAACCAAAATGTTTTTTTCCCGCTCTTCTTATTTTTTTGTTATTTTTCTTGATGTGGCGCGTTAAATGCACTTTGTATGTGATTTCACGGTTTTATGGCTGGTTTCTTCTGCGTTTCCATTTCCCTTTGAAGGAGGGAGCTAATGGGAGCACATGCGAGATGCCTGCCCCAGGTACCCTTGACATTGGCCCAGCCTCCTTGGAGGTCATCGCAGGCAATCAAGGCTAAGGAGTGGCAAGGAGGAAGCCTGCAAGGAGGAAGCCTAGATTGGCTATGCCTAGGCAGGTGTTGGAAATGCTAGCTAAAGTCTAGCACATAAATCTAGTCATATTTAGTCACAGTTCCTTCCTGAAATTATTTACATATAATTTATTCTGGGGTTTTGGAATATAAATACCAATCACATA
The DNA here is from genome assembly GCA_035046265.1 of Drosophila bunnanda. Classification (NCBI taxonomy): domain Eukaryota; kingdom Metazoa; phylum Arthropoda; class Insecta; order Diptera; family Drosophilidae; genus Drosophila; species Drosophila bunnanda. The sequence goes on from JAWNOB010000075.1 coordinate 17,908,057, forward strand.
TAATTTTAAAATTAAAAATTAAAATTTATGAAGTAAAATCCTTTGTTATTTGGCACACATTCCCCTCCACGAACTCCCAAAAAATGCACTCTGAAAAAACCACTCAAGCTGTCATCAACGCTATCTGCAAGTGTCCCGAAAAGTGTCTCGAAAAAACCCATATTAACCCAGAGAATGATATTACCACACTTCACCCATATGGGTCACCGCATCACAAACACACTTTAATGTCCTGCCAGCCATATTTTCAACTTTAAACAACCCATAAAACACTTTCAGCCAAACAAAAAGCCGTAAAAAGGGAGAATTACATGCAGAACAAGGTCAGCCGCCAGCCTCAGAGAGGAGCTCTCGTTCGAAACTCGGACCCTGGCTCGAACCCAAAGCTCAAATCCAGCAAGCGATGGCCAATATATCACATGACGCCTACAATTTAAACTGCCAAAAAAATGAAATGCAAACTGGGCGAACGAAGAGAAATGGCAAACATTTATATAAATAACACCATCGGCTCCAATTAAAGCAGTTTGCTCTCCATGAGAGCTCGTTTTTGTTGCCATGTCGAGGGGCCCGGGGTTAAGGGAGCCCGGAGAAAGGAGAAAGGAAGGCGTGTTTCAGCAGCTTGTCTGTGCGTGATAAAAACCACAAAACGAATTTTTGTTTATGTGTGTGCGCAATAAAAATGCAAAACAAAAGCATTCAAATATGTTTGCTTCTCCTCTTTTTTTGTTTTTTTGGTTTTTCAGTCATTCAGTGTTGCCAGCGTGGGCGTGGCACTTGCAGCGCCAAAAGAAAGACAGGCGGCGACCAAAAAGGGGGGTTAAACGTGTTGGAAAGGGGGCGCTCAAGGGGCTGGGACAACCAAAACCACTTCCAAATGTCATTCGCATGCGAGGCAATGACGTACCGATGAGCAGCAGCAGCAGCAGCAGCAGTAGCAGCAGCAGGAGAAGATACAGCTTCCAGAGATCGGAAGAATCCGAAGTTAAAGATGCTCTTTAAAGGATATTAATATTATATTTATATTCAATAAATTCTCCAAGCAACAAAAATTATTTATTTTAAATACAGCTTCCAGAGATCGGAAGAAGCCGAAGTTAAAGATGCTCTCTAAAGGACATTAATATATTTATGTATAATATATGTTCAATCAATTCTACAAGCATCGAAAATTCTTTGTTTTAAATTCAGCTTTTAAAAGTCATAAACAATAAGGTAGCTTTCTTTAATACCACATTTGTATACCCTTACAGTGGCTAATTTAGTCAGAACTTTGCAACGCAGTGAAGAAGTAATTTCTGACACTAAAAAGTATAAGAAAAATTTTGTTAAAATATTAAACATAATTATAATATTATTTGTAATAGTACACATTCTCCATACGCATCATTATGTGTAATATTTTTGAAATAATAAAATATCAAAACATAATTTCCAAAATATTAAATTCGACTTTTAAAAGCTATGAATTAGCTCCTATTTTTGTCCAAGAATATGTCTCAATCTTTAGGAACAAATACGAAAATATGAAAAGTGTCACTATGAAACCCTTAGGCTCCCTTGGAAGCTACTCTAACTTTAATAAGTCTCCCCAACTTTTCACTCCCAATCTCCTCGAATGCGATCACTTACTCCACATACCCAACTTCCTGGTAGGGTCAGCGCGGGCGAGACCAACAAGAAATGTTGCAGCTACATTTGGCAGCAAGTGGCGAGCGAGACGAGGAAATAATAATTTATGCATGCGTTGTGGTAGCTTGCTGGCAATGTTGGCACTGGCCGGGGCGGAGGGGGAGCTGGGGGTAGTGCACCCCAGAAACCGCAAAATGCTGCGCCTTGTTGTTGCACAAAAAGTGAATCTGAGCTGCAGGCGCTGTAGCTTTTGCGGCAACCGGAAAACGGAAATTGTGGCCAGTACCCCGCCATTCCTCCCCCCTCCAGATCCCACAAGATGCCCGATTTCCCGCGCTATAATAATACCGCTCAAGGATTTATGCCACGTTTAAGTCGCGTCGACTCTTTGTCGCCTCGACAAGGCACGAACAAATAATTAAATGAAAACAATTTGCAATTAAATGCTTTCTATTTGCAAATTTACCAGGCCTTTGTTACCAAAAATGGTAAGGAAAAAATTGAGGCAAAACGAACTGAGCCCAGATGCTGCTGCTGCCACACTTCCTCTGCCATCGCGGTTTCAGCTGAATTCGAGGGAAAAACACGTCTCCGAATGCAGATTAATCGGGTTCTGCATCCTGCCAAGTGTGGTTCTTATCGAACGAGTTTTGTGGCTTATTTCTTGGATTTCCGATATTGCATTTGGCCAAGATTGGTGGTTTTAATTTATTTATATTGCTGTTTTAAGAGGAAGTGCTTTTAAAGAGCTTCCAGTATGCAAAATAGATGAACTATCAATAAGTGTATAAAATAAATGTTTTAAATTGTGAAATGAAATATATATAATATATATATAATTCCTACATTTATCGATTACTTTTTTATCCCTTATAGTTCTATATTTTCCAACTGTACCCCCATAACAATCTATTTAAAGCCCGCACAATGCAATCAACAAAAAGAAAAAAAAAATCGAGGAAAAACCTTTGTGGAAATTACAGAAAAATCGGAAACGAAAATCAAACATATGAATTTAATTGCCTAAACAATTCTAATCAAGCTGTGCGGCCATCAAAGCCATCAGAAAGGACACAAAAGGACGAAAATTGCTGATTGCATTTAATAAAAATATAATGTTGCCGCAATCGAGCCACGAATAACCACCACCAAGCGATCCCGATCTGCCCGGAAAAGTCGAAAATGGGAGGAGAATGTGGCAGGATAAATGGCAAACAAATGGACATCAAAATGGAATCAAATCGAGGCGGAAAACGAACATGAAATAGAAATCGACAACGAAAACGAATGCGGAACGCAAAACTCACAAGGACGACGACAATGCCAACTTAATTTGTGTCATAGAAAGCATGAAAAGGAGCGGCAGCCCGAGTGGCAGCCAAATTGACATATTGACAGCCCGACAAAAGGTCCACCCAAAAAAAAATATATATACAGAAAGGGGGCAGGATGCGGTGGTGGGCGGTGGTGAGTGTGCCGCAGTGCAGTTTGATGGCGGCGTCAAAAATAAACAAACATTGCGATAGCAATAAAATATCAAAACACGAGTAGGAGCTGCTGCAGGACTGGAGGCGGCAGGATGGCAGGATTGCTGCGGCTGCTGCTGCGGCTTAATTGAGGCAACAGAAGGCCGTAGAAAAATCCAATCAAAACGCAATGAAAACAAGGATCAAGGCTTGTGTCCCCGACCAGCTGTAAACCTCAACTCGGTGTGTTGATGTGTGTTATCCTGACAAATAATCAAACTCGCACACAAAACACAATCAGAGAGCAGCAGCAGCAGCAAACAGGCCAACAAGGACCTTGTCAAGCAGACATGTAAGCGATACAGTTGGAGATACTGCACAGGCAGGACAATTGCCGAGAATCGCATCCTCTCAAGGCTGCCGTTGCATTTTCCCAAAGTCGGTTCGGTGGAGCGTGCGGCAGCCCAACCATCCCCTTGATGGCAGCCAGCACCCCTCCCGATCCCTGACCTAATCCAATTCCAGGGCACACAATGGATAAATCCTGTTTTTGTTTTCGCTTACCTACGCCAAGGATCTGATGGCATTATTAAAGCCGAGAAAAGAAAACACACACAGCCGATAAGTATTTATTTAAATTCCATTTTCCACTTGGAGGGTAAAGCTCTTTCAATTGGTTTGCAGATACCACAGATATGGGTTAACCAAGGTATATATTTATTTAGTTAATTTCAAAGTGAACTGTATTTTTTTTCCCCAACTCAAAACTCTTTGCGAGAAGCTGCTAATAAACCTCACCCTACTTCCAGTCTAAGCCAAGTCTCTCCCTCTCCCCTTGGCTAATTTTATGTTTGGGCCATCAAGCAGAGTCCCGAACTACACCAGGCCAATCAAACCTCATGACCTCCTTCTCGCCATAAAGCCGCCAAATGTTTGGCGTATAAAAGCAAATAAGACAAAGCACACACATAAACCACGCCCCCATTGCCACCATATCATCCTCCACATATCCCCACGATGATCAACAAAGGGAAATTTGTTAGCGTGTTATGTAAATTGCACACAAGAGGCTGGATGGCTACATTATGTAAATAAAAGAAATAATAAGCTTGGAGCTCAACAAAAAAAAAGAAGAAACAAAGGCCTGGCTGAATTGCGAGCATGTATGTTTATTATTTTCATGACGCGTTGATGACACTTTGGAGTTGGGGTCCTGTCACGACCGCACTCCTTAAGGATGTGTCGCTGGCAAGTGACATTTCTGGCGCTATATTAACCATTCGACATTTAAAATATTTTATGGATGCCTTTCTTATAGAATAAAGATACTATTAAATATTATATAATATATTTAGCATCTTCCCTACTTCGTAAACTTATTAAAAACCCAAAATCAAATCAATCTCTGCTTCCTTTTTTTTTAAATCACTTTTTCATGATTTTTTAAACTAGTAGATATACCTATAATTTTCAAAATAAAGTTACACTAGTGATAATTACACTCCCTTACTTAGGGACATGAAACTCCATAAGACTTCCTTGCTTTCAAAACAAAATTTAAGTAGAATCAACCAGCCATCGCCGGGAATGAAGGCCTTCCTGTCCAGCATTCGAAGCTGCGGCACCAAGTGGTGGGCTCCACTGATGGCGAATAAGGAGCACCTGGCGGAGCAACTGACAAGGCACCGCTTGGGCCGTAACTCCCAAAGGAAGGGGTTGAGCCAGCAGCTTACCACCCCGCTCGAAGCTCTCAAGCTCTGCGACCACGAGCAACCCAAGTGCAGATTCATACAGTACCGGCGTGCCGACGAGCAGGTGAAGCGCCTGGGCATGGTCTCTGAGGATGGCAGCAAGATGGTGGAGCTGTCCAACGTCACCTGTGCCTCGCCCAGCATGCTCGACTTCATCCGGCAGCAGTACTGCATGAAGAGCCTCCTGCACAGCGTACAGCACATGCAGGCCAGGGACGTGGATGCTGTGGGTCCCAAGTTACTGCCGCCCCTTGAGACGCCCGGAAAGATCATTGGCGTGGACTGCAACTACAGGGATAACTGCTACGAGCAGCGCATTCCGATACCGCGGGAGCCCGCCTTCTACGTGAAGTTCCCCACCACCATAACGGGGGCATTGGACATCATTGCGGCACATGCCCCAGGCAAGAGGATCGACTATGGCTGCCAGCTGGCCGTGGTCATGGGGAAGCGGTGCCGCAATGTGTCACTCAAGGAGGCGCTTAACAATGTCTTCGGCTACATGGTCGTCCAGGACATAGTAGCCCGTGACTGGAATTCCATGCTCGGTGGTCGGAGCATTGACAGTTTCCTGCCTCTCGGACCAATCATAGTTCATCGGTGTCATGTCCCTGATGTGAATAACCTGTGGATCAGGACGCTGGTCAATGGGAAGGTGCGGCAGTCCGGTCACACCAGGAACATGATCTTCAAGATTGATGCTCTTATCCATCGCCTGTCCAACTATATGACCCTGTGTCCGGGTGACATCATTCTCACGGGCACACCCGCCGGTTCGGCTGCCCATTCCGATCCGTCCACTTTCCTCAAACCTGGTGATCTGGTCGAGACAGAGATTCAAAATTTAGGCAAAATGTGTAATAAAATCATAGAAGATTGTGAGTAAAATTGCTAAATAACAAAAAAAGGAACCCAACTTTTGTACAAAAATATTCATCGAGGAAATTGAGAGACCATTTGAAGTTTTTACAGTGTTCCCATCTAGGATATATTATCTTGTACTTTTCCTAAGCAAAATCCTGTTCACCTTACAGCTCCTTACACATTCCATCATAACATATCCCATACCGAAATGCCTTTTGCGGTGATGTGGAACCAGCCCAAGGAGGCACATAACCCAGCCAGACAGAAGGAGGCTTCTGTTGCGATCCTAATGCGCCTGGCAGGAGCGGGAGAATCATTTTGTAATATAATTTGTTTGGCTAAAACAGGAAAGGGGACCGAGATTGGGGCGATGGCAGCGCTTTTATGATACGCCGCAGCAGCATAATCAACATTATCCTCGGAGAGTCACAAGCCGCAAACAAGGCGCCTACAAAGGGGACGGGATGAAGCGGGGACTTCCCGCTGCGAAAGCACGCCGCATTATCATCTCATTGCACAGGACTTAATCCTGCGGCAAGTTATTAAAGCGTAACGCGTTTCGTCCTTGCTCCAGCTCCATCGCCAGCTCCTGGGATCCTGTGCTCCCTTTTTATTGTTCGCGCTGCGCTTAACTTGTTTCGCATTGAGCCAGAGCACGAGGGAGGAGGAGATCGGGATTGGGATTGAAACGAGCTGGAGCTGGGACTGGGACTGGGTTGGAAGGCGATGCCGCCTTAATGCTAAATGATCCAATATCCTGTTTCCTGCGTTTGTGCTCGGCGACGGCGAGCACAAGGCGGCTGCGTTAAAAGGTCCTTTGTGGCCTCCGCTCGCTATTATTTGCCCTGGCCAACTTAAAGATGTTTTCCCCTCTTAGCCAACTTGTCCTGCTCCTTTCATCGGGTTCTACTCCTGCTCCTCCTTCTCAATTATTTGTTCGGCGAGGAGCAAGAAAAATCGTCGGCGAACATAATTTTGTATCTTTTCTTTGCGCACGGCAACTTAAATAGCAGAATGTAAAGTTTTTAATTATGCAACTCAACGCTGACGTTGTCGCATTGTATGCAAATGGGCACTGAAAGAAATGTAATAGTAGTTCAAATATTTTTAGGGGCTATGAAAATATATTTAAAACCTTTGCAGACTCTATAAAAGGAAAATCTAAAGCAGCTTCAATAATACATAAATAAAGTATTCATTAAAGATATTTCAAATTCAACTTCCAATATAATTTCCTTGTTCTTCCTTTAAGAACATTTTTGGTAATTGAAAAAATTCCAAAATATATATTATAATCATCAACAATTATTAATTTCGCATCTAATATTAATTTTTCCTGAGTGTGGCTGTTCTTTCTGTAACTCCGCCTTAGTTCCAGTACTAGTGAGCTGGCCAAAAACTTAAAATACACATAATTAGCCATAGTACTGAGTTTCTGCCGCCGTTTTTTTGGTAGTCTTATTTTCTAGCCGTTTGCTTAGTGACAAAATTTTGCCACTTCCAACCCTCCTCCTCTATTGTGCGGATTGTGTATCTTTCGGATATCTTTTGGGCTTAGTTTGCTTCCCCTCCAGTGCCAAAAACTAGGCCAGTTTCTTTCAAAAACTTGCTGTTTAGTTTGGCAGAAAATTCGGCGTTGACAAAAGGCTGGACTAATTAAATGAAAATATTAATTGCTACATGAAGTTGTTATCTTTTTAAATACTAAATTATATACTGTACTTTAAGGAAGGTGTCGTAAATGGCATTCCAGCAATAAAAATTGCAAAATAGGAGCACGCAAAATAGGAATATCAAACGTATCCCGTATTTTATTCCAGGATAAAGCCCTCTTTGTGGCTAAGGGATGGGGGCCAGGACACATAAAATGTAACATGTCGTAATATTCACCACAAGCAGAGGCAGAGTCAGAGCCAGAGTCAGAGCCAGGACCAGAAACCACCCGAAGTCAGGAACATGCCAGGGAACATGGCATTGAAAGCTGTTGCCAAACAAAATAAGGACCAGGAAGAGGCGGCCGCAATGAACGGCTGAGGCCAGAAGAAAAAAGAAAGTAACAAATTCCCTGCTCCTCCCTGGCACAGCATAATCTTTTTAACAATTTGTTTTTTTTGGGAGCTGAGAAGGAGGTGGATATGACACATATCCCGGAGTAAAGTCAATGCCGAGGTATGCTGAAATTTGTTTTGTTTCTCCGCTCCAGACCTCGCCTTTGTTATACATAATCCTTGAGAGGTGTGACATTTGTGTGTATAAATTTCAACTTTGATCCGCAAGGGATAACCCTCGGGTGGCCAGAGCCAATTGCCAGGCACGAAATCTAAATAAACACTGTAAGAACGGGAGAGGAGGCCCAAAGACTCAAAGACCCAAAGACCCAAAGAAAAATGTGGCCAAGAGAGAAGTCCTCGAGTTCCAGGGCCCCGACTCGGCACACACTTAAGTTGTCAAAATCAGCACAAAATTCCTCCCTGCCCCCGAGTGTGTGTGCTCCTGGCTTGTGTGTTTTTGTGTTTTTTGTGGGAAAATGTTATTTTCCTTTCATTTAACTGTCATGTATTTTGCATACACAAAAGCCAGGCTCCTGTCGGTGCCAAATTGAATGCCCAAAAGAAATGCTGCCGCTTTGTTTGCTCCTCCGAATGCGTAGGTGTTGTGACATTTGACCGCCGCCGCTGCCGTCTGCAGAACTTCAAAGGAATGCTCTCTTGTTTTTATTCGCCTTTTTAAGGGGACATTAATCACACCTTTTTGGGGCATTCAAATGAACAAATTGACACAATACAAAGTTGAATTTTTGAAATTTTGGACAAAGGGCGTGGTAAGTCCAAGAAATTATTAATTTTTAAAATGTGCCAGCAAGTGGTTATAACGTTTTTGACTTTGTAAAGATGAAAGTTGCTGCTAGAAGTCGTCGAATCTATTTTAAGTATTTAGGAAGGACTTCATTTGCAATTACCTATATTTTTGGAATTCTTGCAGCATCCAAAATCTTGCACATTATTTTTATTTTACTTCTTGCCCGACTTCTTAATGCCACCGCCTACAAGAGGTCCTTTTTTGGAGGCATTTGCCTTGGCCGCATCTATTGCCTTTTGCTGCTCTTTCTGCTTAAGCTTGAAGGCCATGTCATCCTCATCCAGGTCCTTGGCGTCTTTCTTGGGGGCCTTCAGAGGCTTTTTCTTACCGCCCTCGCGCCCAGACATTTTTAATAGGTAATAATTGACTGTTTTTTAGGTCTTTGAATATGAATATTTTTATGAGCAAGTCAGTTAAATTTATGGGAATTATGGTGACTTTAAGACATTGATTTCATACCTGCTTTGTTGACATATTTATATTAATAAATTAAATTTAATTGAGAACATATTAAATAAGTAGTAAGAATATTATATAAATAAATTGATGAAATATTTGCCAAATGTAAGCTTAAAATGAAGTCTTGAAGGACATAATTATCATAATCTTTTCATTGGTGTTAAATAATTTATATAAATAACAAATCATAAGTTTCTTTCTTTTTACATGCAAAAGATCGCTTTCTTATACTTTTTTCCATCCACTTTACTTTTTAAATTTATAAACTTATAAATTGTCAGTCTTTTTCTCTATAATCTCTCCTCTTTCCCTCAAAAGTACTTTAAATTCCCAACTACAACATTTATTTGGAGTGTGACTCCTTTATTATCCCATCTTGATAAGGCAAACTTTTTGAAATCCCTAAATGATCTCTAATGGATTTAAGCACACGCTGTATCCCTCTGTGACAGCCATTAAGCAAATAAAATAAAAATTCACATAGCGTGTGCCTTTCTTCCAAACCCAAGCCGTGAGTCCTGTACTGCTCTATGGAAATCCTCTAACGCCCGATAATTACGTTGAATATTTCCAACGATAATTGCTTGATTTGCACAGTGTGTGTTGATGTTTTCATAATGGATGCTTTCGGGGCATAAATTACGTCGCAAAAGGGGAAGGACTGCGACTCCTGGCATGTGGCGAACAAATGTTGCATGCATCCCCGGAGTCGAGAGGCAGATTGATAAAATTCTGGGATGGAATGGGATGGGATGCACGGAGTCTGTTTCGGGGAGAATTAACACATTTGCGTTCGATCAGGATAATGACGACGACAAGGCGGCCGCCACAACCCTAAGTCGGGATCAGGAACGGGAGCAGGAGCAGGGCCAGGATCGGGGTGGTTTCTCTCTAGCCCCTTTTGGAATTTCCTCGGGGTGTGTGCCAAACAGTGGCAGCTGCCGTTGCGCAGTTTTTGGAAAACCCATTTAACCATTTCCCATTTCCACATTTTCCCTCAACGCATGCGTCAATCTTGATTTACGTTCTCGGCTGTACACTCTAATAATTTTCCACTCGCCATCGATGGTTATTATATCCGTACGCCTCTGGCCAGTTTTCAGTTTTCATTTTCAAGTGCATCAAGTACGCAATACATTGACCCTGTCAATTTTCAAGCATTTGCAATTATTTTGTTAAAGGAATTTCCCAAAACCGATCTCTATCATTGACTTATGGGGGTGGACTGTCCTGCCATGTCAGCTGGACATCATTGGACTCAATGAGCCAGCTCCATTTCGATTTGTCCAGCATTTCCTGTACATAAATTGGTTCAGATCCGTCACATTATGTGTGCCAATGGGATTAGAGTCTTTATGGGTTGTAATAATCAAGGAAACTAATGGCCTGACGGATCTTGCTTCTGGGGAAAACATATATTGATGGGCAAAGGGGCTAGTTATGTTTATTTTGGAAGGAATAGTTAGAACAGTATACTATAAATCAACTATTTAAACAACTAAAAAGTAAGAACAAATATTGAAACATTTTATTATGATGTATGTTAGTACTTTATAGTATAAATAATGTTGTGCTTACACAATCACTCTTGAAAATATGAAGATTTAACTCTTTAACTGCTTTGTGTTCACTTTGCAAAGTAATTAAGAACCATCAAGTTCCCTGTATTTAATTTATAAAACCCACAAGCCCTCGCTGAAAGCAAATACTCGAAATAAAGTAGGAGCCATTGCAGCCAGTTGAGCGCGACTAAGCCCTCTTAATCAGTAATTAGCTCCAGTCAACAAATCAAAGTAAAGCTGGCCGAGTGATTTCAATTTTAATTGCCTTAACCCTTCAGCCAGAGCTGCGAGTGAAAAAAAAAAGGCAGAAGAATATATATAAAAATAGTGCTAAGACCTAAGCTTACTTAATGTGACCACTTTGAGCGGTGTCGACGGCTGCGGCCATCGGGGATCTGGGGAGATCGGAGGAGTACTCAACCCGTAATCGGCTTAGGGCAATAAATTGTTCACGGCCCGGCTGCATTGCCGCCTTTTCCACGACAAAATGGCCAACAAAATGCAGCGTTTTTGTCATCCTTTCCCTATATCCGCTTCCCTCCGATTTGGCTTTATTCTTATTACTTTTTTTTTGTCACAATTTACCACAATGATTAATCACCGAAAAGGAGGCGTGCACACTCCCTTCCGCTACGTCCGTGTGTTGGTAATATAATATTTGTCATAGTTCATAATTTAGATATTTTTTATGTACCCCGGGAGGGGTGGCACACAACAACAGAAAAAAATAGTAACATTTTGCAGTGTGGTAAAAAAACATCAACTACATATGCTGCACGCAGTTCAAGTGCAGTCGAGTGGGCTTCCGAGGGTGGCAAATACAGCATATAGTAGTTGGTGGGTTGAGTTTGTTTGCACAGTTGAGGGGTGACCGGCATGGATATGTCCCCGTGCTTGTTGGCTCAGTATCACTATATCGATGTATCGGGCTTTTTATTTTTGTTTGCTTTAGAGGGTGCAATACTGCAGGTCAGTTGTTTGGTAGGTGTTTCCCGGCAAACTGTGGTTGCATTCAGCGCCCGGCGGTTAACCAGAAGGGTTGGGTTTTGCGCCAGTGCTAATGTCAGTGCCAACATCTGATGTAATCAGGAATGAGGGTACTTTTGAATAGCGGACATAAGGATAAGTAGTCCCGAGTTAAATGGAAGTCAAGATGGGCAGTGAAAATAAAGGAAAAGCAAACATTTGTTCGAGATTATTAGAGCGATGCATTGATTATTTTACATTGTGTTTGCACATTGAATTTGTTAGGGGAATATTCAATTTTAAAAGGGATTTTAAGTTTATATATGAAATTTCCATTTAAACTCAAAGTATGAACCAACCTTCATAACTTGCAACTAAGCTATATTATTAAATCAAAATAATATTCTTTGCAATACACTCCTATATCTAGTAGAATATAACTTTATAAAAATGTATTACAACCCTGAATAACCTAATCCTTTGAAAAATTCCAGTCATTGCAGTCCATAGAAATAATTTCCCAAAGCCACCTAGCAGCAAAGGTGATTTTCGCACCTGGAACTGGGAGGGGGAAAATCGGAGAAGTCATCAAGGATGCAGGTTAGGTACGTTAACAAGCCACACACACAGCCAATTTCTGGGGACAAAGGAGAAATTTGCTTTTGGCCAGGATAATAGGTGGATAATTTATTAGCCATCAGACCAGCACATCGAGTATCGGTGTGTGGATGTTGGATGACAACTGCAGAGCTGCAGACCAGATTGCCCAGATAGTGGATGCAGGATCTGCCGTATGTGCGCAAGGATGCGGGCCGGAATGGAATGGCTTATGCTGGGATGCACAAACAAACGGACAAAGGACGAGTGTTTAGGGTAAACACAAAGGCGACCATAATACAATCATAATTGCATTTTTACAACGGCCCGGGGAGAGAATGTGCCGGATTCCGTACACCCAACTTGGGATATTGACAGTTCGCACCAAGGACATGCATTGAAAACACGCACGGAGGGCGAAATTAAATTTTTATCTAATACTAACTCCCAGCAGGCACTCGTCCCTTTTCGGTCCTTTATTATTATACTTTATACCTTATTTTTTTGCACTGCGATACGGGATTGGTGGCTCAAGGACATTCCAGGAAACGACACCACACACGCACGCCGTTAGTTTTCACACCAATTCCCGGAGGATGCCAATGTGTGTCCTTCGGTTGGAACATTAATTTGACTTATCCCGGGACAAGGACGCGCACTCGGTTGGAAAGTGCAATTAATGCCAAACAATGGCGACTTTTGTCAGCTCTGGACACACACGCGAACGGACCAAGGATACACAGACCATTAGCCGCGATCCGGGCGTCCAAGTCCAAGGACCTTGTGCATAATTAGCCGGGACTGACGACCCGGAATGGGTTGTCCTCCGGATGTCCTTCGGAGTCAAGTCAAGGTCTAATTGCACAATGCACCGGGAACGAGCACACAGCAACCTTGAGTCATAATTGAGGTCCTGCGGGATAATGACTTGCTCGTGTTTTTTCCTTTTGTTTTGCGCTCAACACGCGCCGCGCTTGCGCAGAATCGTTTCCCAAAAAGGCGAATTCCAGGCGTGCGCTGATAATAAAACCATTTCATGTGGGCCCCAAGGACAACCAAAGGCCCTGACAGGTCCTTGAACATCCTTAACGATAGTCCATAAATGACAAATTGAGTCATAATGGGTTTTTCTCCCCTAAGGCTAAAAGCCTGCCGAGTTCTAGGATCCATTAAGAAGTAACTCTCAGATAAATATATATCCATTGAGTGACTTTTGAAGGACATATCAGTGAGAGAGATACATAGCCACGGCCTTAAATAAAGATTTTTATGGTAACAAGGATTGCCCACGTGCTATGGAAAGCGTTAAAAGTTTCCACGAAAATCATCAACACTTTATAGCTACGTGAATTGATTTTCATTGATATTTAATAGTCAGAAGAGTGTTCACACGTTAGTTTTTAAAAGGCTTGCGTGTCCTTCAATCCCTAAAATGTGTTAATACTTTTAATATATGAATTATTATACCATTTTCCAAGACTTAAGGTTTGATATTTGCTTCATTTTACCCTTTCCTAAGACTTAAGACTTTAGATTTGAGACCAAAGGTCTTAAGCACACAATTTAGAATTCTTACAAAGATGTCCTTAATTGCCATGGCTCTTTCGAATAACTGTAGTCGTGTTGCCCCTTGAAAATCCAAGAAAACCAAGAAAACGTCTCATCTTCCTCTCCAGCTCCTGACCATATGAAGCTCTTCTGTCAATTACGAAGCCATCAGCCTTGTCCAAAGTCGTGAAATGCATCTTTGCTCAGTCCTCGGCGGCCGCCCACGGATCTCGAGGCTCGAACTTGAGCCGAGTGGTGCACTTATGTCAATGCAGCATTAAATAACTAAATCAAGCTCAAACACAGCTTCTCCTCGGAGGTATTGTGCCACCAAAGGAGCGGGTTCTGGGACGACAACGGGTTCCCGGCGACAAACATCGGTGGCTGAGGTCGACGGTTGCGACGACGATTGCGAGTTGCGGCTGCGGCGGTCCAAAGTGGATGCCAAATAACCATAATGGTGTTTATCCACAAGTTCATTTCGCTGTTTAAACATGCCTCCGAATTCAGCCCGGACACAATAAACAAGCCAACTGGATGCGATGCCATCGATGATGCCGCGGCGCCCCAAACATTTCGGTGTGTGTTTTTTATTCCATTTGCACTGAGAGCGCTGGACCCTCTGGGGCATAGACGTCGATGGTGGGGTTTTTTATTGGAGATGGGTGCGTGAGTTCGGTGTTTTTTTTCAACCTTAGACTAGGGGCTTATTTTTAATGAACTTCTTATTTATCGTCAGATAACTATAAAGAGAAAAAGTTCACTATACTGGGACAAAATCCTGGCATTCTGTATCTTTTTGAAAATATTGATTTTGATAGATTTTCGCACATAAGTATTGAAATATTTATTTATTTCCTTCTCGTTGAATATAAATATTGTTATATGCAATAGATAGTGTCACATTCTAAGAACTCTTCGTAAGGGAAGTCCTGAAAAACCATCCTTAAGCCAAGAACTAAGCTCATAAATGTTTGCCTTCAATTAGTATATACAAAAAAAGAAATAAGCCATGTCTTTACCTTACCAATTATAACTCAAATAATTCCCAATAAAAGCACAGAACCCTGAATTTCCAACAATTCAAACCCCCATCACGTTCGCATCTCTACTTTCAATGGATCCGTTGGCTTCGGTGGATCCGATGGATGGATGGCTGAATGGCTGGACGGCCCGAGGGACTTAGATTGAACTCGACTCGACTCGACTCCACTCCACTCCACTCCACTCTACTCCAACCGATGCAAAGCCACCTCCTATCCATGGCGAACGCGGTAGCCACTCACGAGCATCATCGAAGTGCATTGCGCTGTTATTTTAACGATTATGCTGATGAGCCGCGATGGCGACGCGGGCGATGATCCATCAGGGTTCTGGACATGGAAATGCAATTTGTGTAATTTATGCCGATGCCCCGGCGAACGCAACCCGATATGCGTACGATTAGCCAGCGATCCGCCAGATACAAAATGTTCGGCTATCGCAGATGCAGAGCCACTTGTCTCTCTGGACTGGACTCCCGACGATCCCCGATGCTTTTGATTTATGATTTCAACAGCACCGAAATTAAAAGGCTTTTGGGTTTTAGTGTTTCTGACCTGCAGCAAATGTTGTCATCGACGAGAGAGATGACCAGGCCCATCTTGGGCCTCATCAATTAATACAACTCTTCTAGTTCTAAGTCCTCTCCCAGAAGACAGAACATCAATCAGCTTATCATATCACTCGGCCTGAGTAGACAGTTTAAATGTCAATTAGAAGGAAGGGCTAGTCCCGGGCTCGCATCATTAAATATAAATTATGAGGGTCTTGAACTGGTCGGCCAGTGCTATAAGCCGGTAAGACGGTAGCTAGTTGGCCCAAAGGCCGAGACAACTTTTGGGTTTAATCTCTGGCAACGGGAGGAGAATCAATCAGAATTATCATAAGCAGTCTCAGTTGGGTTTACCTGCAGAGAAACCCGAGTTGTTCTGCACCATAGAAAGCGCATTTTTCATACGGGGGAAATTATCACAGAAATTGGTCATTAATGCGTTGGGAATTTATATCATAAAGAGGAGATTTGAGAATTAAAATTGTATAACTATAAAATAAAAATAAAAGTATAAATGGATATAAAAAAAGTCAAAAAGTATTCTTTACTTTGTAAAAGAAACTATAACAAACAATGCTATTTTGCTTATTTTTTCTCCTAGTGCACTAACGCGACGGAATCCCGTGAATTATCATGCCATCGGAAAGCGGAATTTACTATTCGGCAATATTTTTGCTTTATGAGTGCATCAAGGATATACGCTATGCGAGCAGGAAGGACGCGACGCAACCTTCGACTGAGTTGTGTTGACTCGGCGACAAATCGTTGCCAACTCGAGCGTCTCGGCCGGGCCAAAAGCAAATCAGAGCGGTGAAATCTCAACTGCATGAGGGAAGGACTGAGCAGTGGCGGGCAATAGCATTTCATTGACGTTAATAAATGACCGGAAGGACATTGTATGGCATGCCATGGCGTGGCAATAAACAAACAAAAGCAAGAAAGGAACTCGGACCTCGAACCTCGGACCCTGGACCTGTGCAGAGTTCGGGTGGAATCCTGGAGTCCTGGAGCCTGGCTCCTGGACCAGGTCCTGTTGCATTTTCGGCCAGCCGGAAGTTTACTGCAGCGTCTGGCACCCTTTATTCCCTCCGACTCTTCGTTTTTGCTGTTTGCTGTCTTTTCTTTTTGTTGCCTTTTGCCGCTGCAGAAAATTTCATTTCTTAGCGAATTTTTCACAGGATATTCGTTGTAGGAGAGCAACAGAGAGGGAAAAAGCAGCTGCTTTCCAGGATGCCTGCTTAGGTGTGGGAACCGAAATCGCCTTTTCTTCGCTTGGCAAAAATCAATCGCAGTTAGTCGGAAGTACTTGCGCACTTTGCTCTCAGCATTTTACGCAATGATTAATTGCCTTCCTTGTTAGTGCAAGGATAACCAAAGGAAAGGAAATGAGCAAGAACAACCAGTAAGGATCTGGCAAGGGAATGTGCCTTAAAAGGAGCTGTCCAAAACAGGGCTCTTAAAGTGGTTTAAACAATTGGGGAATACCTGAATTCGATTATATTTTGTGGGTTTAAGATGGGATATTGTGTTTAGGGAAACTTAAGAAACCTATAAAGGTTTCTGAAAGTATATTATATAAACATACATATTAATATAATTTATATTTATAGAAAAGATATTTTTAAAGGTCTTCAACTGGCAACTTATGCGATTGTAATATCTCAATGAATTGGCATCAAATTTAAAGATTTCTTTAAGCCAAAAGTGACTTAACCCTTTAGGTATTAATCAAAGATATGTACCAGATAATGTAACTTATCCCCAGCAGATATATCACCATAACCCGCTTACAATCATCCATTAAGACAATTTGTAAATCGTATAGCAAATTGTTGGCACAACCTACGCCATGCCAATCAATTTTCAATCGGCCAGCAAAGCGGAAGCTCCATAAATTCCGGCTGGTCCAATGTCAAGCCAGTTGGCCATCCGGAGATCAGGAGGAGGAAGAGCAGGCGGCGGGACGGCAGCACATCCTGTTAATGGCAACAAACTACGTAATAATAATTGTCAATTGCCAACACGTACGATGATTACACATGTTCCAAAACGGCCAGCTGCAGACGGCGGAGAGCGGACAGCGGACGGCGGACTTCTGGCCGTTGGCTGCTGTAGGAGAAGCCATTTAACGTAATATGGGTAATATGTGAGACAGGCCCCTAAGTAGCCTTAAGGCAGGGGATAACACAGGGCATTACAGGACACAAGCGGATGCGGATTGGGAGACACAGCGACCAAGACAGAGACACCGATACCGATACCGATGCCGAGCACAGGAGTCTCCTCTCCTTGGTAATCCCCAATTAAATTTTATTCTAAAGCAATTTGCCAAAATAGTTTTCCTTTTCGGCAGCAAGATAAGCAAACAGAGAGTGGTAGGTTCTCCCCATTCAATATTTTTTCGCTCTGGGTTATTGTCAACAAAAAAGAAATTGTCAGGGGCGCGCTGGCCGTAAATAGCCTCGTAAACATGAGGATTAGCCTTTGTGCCGTTGAGTCCTGGCCAAAAGTGTCACTCACTCGAAAGACAAATATTGCCTTTGGCCCCGAAGGAAGCGGATATGTCGCAAGATTTGCCCATGCCAAGCGACAGGCGATGCAACAATGCATAGCATATCCTGGCCCTGGAATCCTTATGTGTCGCTCTGGCAATTGTATGCACGACATTGATGGTCCTTCTCCGACTGAAATCCAATTGCACAGCTGCCACCGCCTCCTTCGCCCAGTAAATATGAAACAAATGCACAATTTCTGACTTCAGGTTAAACCCCCCGGAGACATGGCTGCTGAAAAATTGTCGTGAAATTGGCCAACAATGAGCAACGAATGCCTGTCATTCACCGACAATTCGAATTGTATTCCGATATATTCCGGTATATATGTCGAAGAGCGGTTTTTATCACAGGTAGAGGTATCTTTGCTAGATTCCCATCCGGTGGCATTGTGTCACGGGTCTAATAGGCACATCTAATGTTTTGCGGAAGACTTTTGTGGTCTAAGGATAGCATGACACAGGAAGTTGGCCGAGACAAATCGCCAGGAAGCTGGGAACTAGCCCCCAAGGAATCGGCTATGAATAGTTTGTCTTATAGAAAAGAAAATCAAAAGGTTCCGGTCTTGATTTATGGCCAAACTTATCAGCTTCTGTTGCATTCTTGTCATTGGATTATCATTATATATGGGTAGAATTCGATACTCTTATCTGATACTCTTTGAAATAAAATGTCTTTCAAGACTTATTTAAAAATAAGTAGTAGAATTTGCATCTAGTTTAAGTATTCTAGATCAGCATAACAAAATTGTATTATATTTTGTAACCATTTTCTTTAACCTCTGTAATTTAATCTTAATCGTAAATCACCTCAACTCTTATATTTGATGATGGCCTTGTTAATTATTTCTGATTTCATTATACCTAGATTACAGCTAACCACAATACTTAGGCCTTCCACCCAAGCAGAGACCCTCTAATAGCACACAGTTAGCAGCTAGGCAATCATCTCGATCATCTCCACTCATCAAAACGGGCAAAATGGTAACAATGAGTGGAAAAATCACTGCAATTATGCGGAACAGTTTTCCAATGAGAGACCTCCTCCTCCCCACACATATGAGGGAAACCTGTCTGAGAGTAATATTTTGCTTTAATTAATACATTCCCCTTGGCCACGGGGAAGGGCCAGCGCAGACAAGGCCAAGACAATGCATCATGACGCTCACGATGATGATGAGTAGGCGACAGGTAAGCGCAAGATCCAGATCCCCTACTCTGCTGCCTTTAAGGATAAGACACGCCTCGAAATCCCAAGTTGATGTCCGTTATTAAAAAAGAACTAAAAAATAGGGTAAGGAACAGGTTCCAAAGCAGGTCCAGAGCACACGCAAGCGATTACAGAAATTATGGGGTCAGAGCCAGGACAATGCGTGAAGGCATTTCCTCCCGATCCCGATCCTTATCAAACCCTGACGTGTGCAGGTGCATTCCCCTAAATGGGAAAGTGTTTTCTTCCTCCGCTCTCCCGCCTCTTGATGTAATTAAAATTGCCAAAAAATAATAGACCTCGATTTAAGTTTCGGTGGCAAGCTAGAAAATATATAGTTGCAACCTTCAAGCTGATCCGCTGATAGCCTGGCAAAGGTTTACTGGCCAGTTGCCAAGTGAAATGCACTGGGAAAATAGGAAAATAATATTAAGTTCCAAGTTGTTTGAGTTTTATAAGTTAGAATTGTACAAACACACTCGAATTAAGTATTTTACTTGATTAATACTTAGTTCCTTAGAAATAGCAATCGGCATTGTGACTGAAATATGCTATGTATCTCTGAGCCCGTCCACTCTTGGTCCAGAATCCACCTCCAAGTCCCAGTTCGAGTCCGAATCCCAGTCCAAGACAGCGGTCATTCGGCTGATAACGGCATGAATAATGTGTCGGTGCATTACTGCATTTGTCTCTGCCAGCAGCAGCGGCACCGGCACCGGCAACAGAATCAAAGTTTTGGCCTTCGCTGGCTCTTGGCCAAGACACATGCGGGTCACTGGACCTGGGACCTACGACGGACTTTTGTTTTGGGCTGCCTTGCCTTGCTTTTAATTAAAAGAAACTTTGGCTCAGATAAGGCCGCATAGATAGGCCCCCAAAACCGAAGCTGAGTGCTATCGACATTCTTTTCTCAAGCGGCGGCGGGGAATATTTAATAAGCGTTATCATTGAAATACGAGCAAGTCCCCCCTTGATCGAAAAATACAGAAAAAAAATCGAGTTTAATTTCTTCGGGCAGGAAAAGACATAATTAATGTGATTCTTGATAGTCCAAACAGGTTGTACTAAACATGAGCTTTCCAAATTAAGTTTATGTCAGCTCTGAGATTGGTTGGAAGAGGTAGCCCTAATAACCAAACAGTGAAAACATGTGCTGTTATAATTTTCCAGCTTTTTATATCGATTTATTTTTAAGGAAAGAAAGTCAGAAGAGTGTTCGGTGTGGGAGTTTAGCTATTAATTTAAAGATACTTTAGGAGTTTTATAGAGGGTATTACTGTTGAAAAAGTTTATTTAAATTAATTCGATTTTTACAAGAGATACTGCTGATTTTACAGCCTTAAAAAATCAGTATAGTTAGAGGCTTGTACCGATGTGTTAGAGCCATAAATATAAATATATTATTTATCAGGATCAACAGGCGAGTCGATCTAGCCATCTCCGGAAGAACAAAATTTTTTACCAATTTTATCAAAACTTTATAAGGGATTACATCGTTAAAATTTTCAAAAATTGGCAAAAATTTTTATTTTTTTATATTAGAAATTGAGAATGTAAATTTTTTAACCTATAAAAAACAAACGTAGGAATTAAAATTAATGAATCTTTAGCTTAGCTCTGAATTCTTTAAACTTTGATACAAAATCGATAAATATCGATCTAAAGAATATGAATATCTTATGCTTAATTTTTATCGATTTCCGATTCGATTCTATAATTCAATTGCAAACTGCAAGGGCTTCCTGAAGTTAGTTTCCCTTGTTTTAGTTTTCTGTAAATGGTTTCTTGTACTTCATTCAGAGAACACGATCCCTAACAAATTGAAAAACAGCATACCTCCAAAAAAAAAACCCATTAGCCTTATTGAATTACTTCTAAAGGCCTGCTAATTACAACTTTCTTTTTTCTACAGACAACGCCCACAACTCTACGAAAAGATACCCCCAAAAACCTTTGCAAAAATACAAAGAACATATAAAATAGAGTTTCACCTGCTGAGATGGACCTAGTGCACATAAAGTGCAATTAAACTAATTGAAAGGCCCTGGCTCTCCGCATCAGAAATTCAAATCACAAGAAACGCATCTTTCGGCAATCATTTTTGATGGATGATGATTCTCCAACGACGACGACGAACGGCTGCAATGTCAAAGGATATCCCAACGAGAGACAGACTAATGCCCGCAAACATATATCAAAAAAACAAATATCGGCCGGTCTTCTGGGATGGCTGGAGAGCCGGACAAAGGTAAGGCTGGCGAGCTGGCGAGCAGGCGAGGAAATCCAGGTGCATTCACAAATTTGACGCCGCCGGCTTTTCAGCTAAAACCAAAAACCCAGCCAAAGAATGGAAACAAAACACACACAAACACCAGCACACAGGTCCGGAGTCCAGGGTCCCGGAGACGTGAAAAGAAGATGCACAATGCCAGATAAATGCCACGATGTGAGCGATGATGATGTTGGTCTGCGGCTGCGGTTCCATAATGCAGAATGCACCTTGCCAGAGAGCCCAGTCTACCAGAACCCAGTACCAAAAACCAGTCCAGGCCAGGCTAATGATTTCAAATGCTAATCGAGGCGGACGGACAGCCGAGAGTTTTATACCGGGCACGCGTTTTATACCTGCCTTGCACATATACATATATCGAAAAGGTTTGTCGAAGCCGCAAGATGTACCCGCTCAGATACCGATACAGTTGCCGGTTCGGTCGATTCCTCCGAAAGGATGCAGGTGGAAACTGATTTTCGAGAACATTGGTAAGAAAGAAGGGTCTTTTGTTTGTCTAAGGCGTGTGTGCGGTGTGGTGTGGCTGCGAATTAAGGGCGCCGCTGGGCCTGATCACATACATCGACTTCCCAAAGTCGAACCCCTATCAGAAATGGTTCGAACTTTGATGGCGAAAGGTAGATAAAAGTCAAGGGTAGAAAACCTGCACATGTCCTGGAAGTGAACTCATATGAACTTTGTTCCAGAATCGGGAGGAAAGTGTTCTACCAATAAGGGATTTCTTAGGCTGAGTGTCTAGGACGTCTTATTTCGACTCCTTAAACCCCTTAATGCCTCTTAACTTAACCCAAACTTTAGCAGTTACTCATAGACAGTCTTTTTTAGCCCTTCTGGCCATTTTGATCGCTAATTGTCTGACACCCGAAGCTATGGCTGAGGCTGCTGAAGTTGGCCCTTCAATTGCAGCTTTCTTTTGGCCATTTCGAATGTCGTTTGTGTGAATTTATGCATAAAATATGAATACGTCTCGGCGAAAAGTTTATTGAAAACGTGTCTCCGTCGCGGGCTTTTCCCAGCCACTGTTCCTCCTGAAAACTCCTCGTCCTGCATGCGTTATAAATCACGCAAAGTTTCCCAGAAAGCGAACTTTACGCAGCACTAGCAGAAGTTTTATGTCATCAAGTTTGGCAGGCGGGGAGAATACTTTCCGCCTTCCACTTTCCACTTTCCACTTTAATTCTTTTGTACTTTTTGTACTTCTTGGAGGCGAGGGAAGCGATCATAGTTCAATGAGCAAATTGCACGTTGATTTGTTAGACTTGAATGCTGGCGACGACTTCCTCCGGCGAATGCTCCGATATTTGCCTGGTTCGGTTGAAAGAAAGTTAGTTCCCTTACGAGAGAGCCTTTGTGCCCTGTGATTAATGAGCTAAAACCAACCAAAAAAAAAGCTGGAAAAAAATTAAATAAAATCTACCTTTAGCCTGAGCCGGAGCATAAAACGCAGCTCAGAAACTTTGAACTTTTCGCTCTTGGTTTTTGGGAGTTTTTGCGGGCCGCCAAAAGTTATTAAAATCAGTGAAGGAGAAGGACCTCGACGGCAGGGGGCATATCCTTGGACATATATAATTAAGCCCTCCACGCAAGAAGTTCAATACCAAATCAAAGTTAATCGGCCTCGTCTGCACTCGAGTCGAAAGACCGAAAGAAAGAACAAGGTTGATGGCTTGCGTGACAAATGTCATTTGACTTTGAATTCCCCGCAAAATGCCACCAAATCGAGTCTAAACTTTGGATTTTGGTGCCCTAATGGGGGGGCAGGGTATAATTTTCCAGCTCTCCAGCACGCATCCCCCCACCGCCGCCGCCAATAATCGACGGTGAGAAGTACACAGCCAACTGACAATTGTCGGTAATTATGGGTTGTGCACAAACAAGACGAAATAAACCAAATCAAATACCATTTCATGGCATTTAAATGTAATTGGAGTTGGATTCGCCGCACAAGAACAGTGATTAGCTGCTCGACTGGCTTTCTGAGTGAGTTGCCTTTGCAGAGAAGGCAAAAAGTAATGCAGACCATTTAGACTGGCATGCAGAACAGTTAAGATATTGTCTAAGGTCTGTCATAATTCAGAGGAATCCATGGCCTCGGGGCTAAGACTGTTGTTCTGTGGAAAAAGATGGCAAATTAGAGGAGGTTTATGTGGGTATCACTTAAGGTAAGTTAATGAATATAATTTAATATAGAACAGTTATGGGAAGATTCTTTTGCTCTGTATAAACCTATATGCATTTAAAAAAATGTATAAAAAATCATGGCAAGGCAAGCAATGCAATGCATTTATATTCTTACATTATTATTGATTAAATACCTATATATTTATTCAATATATCTATATATTCAGCATAATAGATCATAACTCATTCTACATTTTCTGTCTATTTATTTAGTCCTTTAAATCATTTTTAAGATATAATCCCATAGAAACAATATTTATTGAACCTTCTATCTAAAGAGATCTTGACATTCTTCCCTAAGATTTATTCCTCAGCCTTTCCTTAACCCCAAACAATAAATAAATCTTGTGGCACTCAAATAAATTGTAGAAACCTTATACTATAACCTATGACTCATGGCATTTATAACTTAAATAAATAAAAAGGTTTTTTCTAGTACTTCCAAGAATATTCTTAAAATCCCCTTGTAACCCAAGTGTTAAAGCTTCCTAGGAACTCAGCTTTCTTTCAGTAGACTTCCGATTAGATTTCAATTTAACGACTTTTCCCCACTAGCTCTTCAGAAACCAATCTTTTGGAGATCCCACAAATCAAATAAAAACCATTCAAAGTTTCATATGAAACCGAAGCTGAGCCACAAATATTTTGATGGCCGATGAAAGCGATCTTCGATTTTCCATAGCTCTTATCTATATGGGTTTTTCATCCGCTCCGAAAGCCGGAAACTATAGAGTGCACATTTGGGAGGCCAGGTAACGTAATTTATGCGA
The DNA here is from genome assembly GCA_035046265.1 of Drosophila bunnanda. Lineage (NCBI taxonomy): Eukaryota > Metazoa > Arthropoda > Insecta > Diptera > Drosophilidae > Drosophila > Drosophila bunnanda. The sequence continues at coordinate 17,932,357 of JAWNOB010000075.1, forward strand.
TTTTACGAGTGTAAACCTATGGCATTCCGAGACAGAGTGGTGCCCTGCCGCCTGCTTAGCATTTAAATGGTGGCCACATTTCCGCCTCCAGGGATCCGCAGAGTGCCAAAGAGTTGAACTTATTAACATTTAATTCGAAATCAAAGTAAGAATGACTTGGCCCCGGGCCAGACTCATTACAGATGCGTGTGCATTGCCTTGAGGAGAGTCCTGACCAGCCTTTGTCGGCCGGAGGTGACAAAAGTGTTGCCTTGCATTTGGCAGGTGACCAGGTAGCAGTTGGCAATCCCCAAAGACACACTCGCCCGACTCCGACTCCTTCATTAGCATTTCCAATGGGTTCTGGGGCCTTTCGGTACTCATTCTTTCTTTCCTGCAGCTAATGAAATTTAAACAGCTCTGAGCTGGGGCTGAGCCCAAGTTTCTTCTCCTAAGTTCAATAGGTCGTCTGAATGTCTGGCATTGGGCTCCCGCTGACAGAATTCGTCTTTTTGGGTCTTATGCTAATGCAGCACGAGGGCCAACAAAGGAATTATTTAATTTACGCTCCGCAGCAGACTTCTCAGTCACTTTGCTTGATTCGCATTATAATTTACACGCATGTTAGGCGCTCGTCTTTTACCATTTTGTGGTTTTATTTTTTCTCCAACACAAACGGCGACATAAATATGGTTCTTTGGTGGGGAAAAAAACTCCTTTGTTTGACCCCAACAAAGGGGGAAATTTGTTAGATGAGAAGTTGTGAAAAATTGTTATTGATTTTGGTAAGCTTTGTCTGAGCCCGATCTTTACGATCGTCTTAGGAGCTGGGAAACGTGATTTAAGCAGCTTTAAAAATAAACTATCAACCCAATGAAAGGGTTTTCTTTAAGAAGCTAACAAATATTTTAGAACATTTTTAATATTTTAGAGGTTTGCTAGGTTAGCCTATCCAATAATGCTCATATAATCCTTAAATTCTTGCAAATAATTGAAATATTCTTCTTAAAGTTTAAAGTTTAAAGATATTGATCCAAACTTTCCAACTCTACCGAATGATTTTCTTGTTTTCTAGCTATTTGAACTCTTTGTTTTTCTCTACGTTGAACTCTAATTCGTTTGTTAAAACCCACAAAATGATCGCCTGAATTTTCCCAGCTCAATATCTGAATTTTGCCCGAATTTCATTTAAATGTTCAGCTGTTGGACTTCACACCGGGAATGGCAAACAAAAGTTGGCTTAAATGAGCCGGTTGGGGCCCCTCCGAGGACCTCCGGCTATCATCAGCTGCCTGATGTCGTCCTGTGACACATCAAAATAATCCTCGACAGCTTAATTATGTACGCTCCTCTATATCCCGGTGTACGCCTGTGTGAGTGTGCCAAACAATAACCCACGAGCAAACACATCCTTTCTGCCATTATACTGTATATTCCACCGCTGAATTCCTCTCCTCTTTTTTTTTTTGTGTCTGAACCCAACGGAATGAAAGGATTTATGCGCAAAATGCCACCCGCAAGTGGCCGGAACAGCCATTCAGTAACCAAAAAAAAAAAAATAAAAGAATTTCCCCGCCAGAGTGCTGGATATTATGAATTTTCACAACGCTCGGCTGAGTGGCTTAAACGTCCTGGTAATTATTTGCCAGCAGCGGGAGGCTCCTCTCCTCACATACACACACGCTGGAGAATGACCCGAAAAACAAAAAATGTTTTAAATGACAACAATTTTCACTGGCGGCCGCAACTTTTAATGAGAAAAATTACCGCGTGAAGAATGAGCCCAGGCCAGCGACAAAAAGCAGACAACAAAAAAATGTAAATAATTCTTATCATTTTTGGACTGTCAAATATCACACCCCGGCGGAGCCGCAAAGCAACCGCAGGCCGAAGGAACTAACACCTCGGCGCGCATCCTCTTATCTGGTATAAACAAATTGTCGGGATCAGGACCAAACCCAGCAGCATCCTTATCACACACGGGCCTCTTGCTTATAAATAAATATGTATATTTAAGCCGGCGACATCTGCATACATCTTGTTTCATGTTCTGGAAACACGGGGTCTTCTGTGAGTCTGCGTAGGTGTTGCTGGCAAATGTTTGCCGAAGATTTACGCCGCCGGGCGGAAGTTTTCCTACTTTTGGAGTACACGCTAAACGCTCTTCCAGCTAATCCCAAGTGTGATAATTCTCGGTGTGTGACATTGACATTGTGCGGTGTGGGGTGGGGGGAGAGATAAGTTTCCAGCAACATATGTCGGTAATGATTGCGCCCGAGCTGATGGATGTCGAGCCGAGGGAAACCCAACCCAATGGCGACGGGCTATGATAATGAGCTGGAGCGGTTGCCGCATCTCTAATGGATCTCTGACTGTGGGTTACCTCACGTAATGCGACTTGATAGTTAAAGTTTCGTTGCGAGAGTCAAATTCCAGAGATTGCTGACGGAAACCTGCTCGGAATCAGCTATGAGCTGTGATAGCCATGACAATCTGTTGAAATGGAAGTCAAGGATGCAGAAGTAAGAGTAAGTTTCCATTTCAGAATCCTTGCTGATTTGCTCAGGCCCCAGGGAGTTGCTTATATCCTTTAGGAAATACACATTTATATATAGGAAAATCTTGTTATTAATGATCAATAGAAATGCTTGCCAAGCCAAAACGGTAGGACATATATCCTTCCCAGGCTCAAATGCTAAAAAGACGTTAATAATCGACAAAGACCCATAATATCCTGATCCCATTCGCTATGCCGGCCTGGGAAGACGGAGGCTCGATGGCGGCGTTATCACCTTTTAGGGACAAACAACCCAGGAGGTCCTGGGCCACAGGACTAGCCGGTCTCCGGCTCGTTAAAATTTCATTCGTTTGCCCTTTCATTAGCGAAGCTGTGATAATTTTACCCCGAAGAAAGGACCAAAGTATTCCCAAAGAATGGGAACCGGTGAACGGCCAAGAGTTGGCGGCAAATGGAACCGATCCCATCTGATCTGGTTTAAATATTACGGTGGCTGTCGGCAGTTCAAAGGACTCAGCGAGAGAGAGGCGCTGCCCTACAACACATTTTGATTAAGCATGAAGTCGTGTCTACGGGTCCATGCTTCTATGGTTCTCGGGGTCCATGGAACTATTTCCCTTTGTTTTTTCCGCATTAAAATTCTTCATTTATTTCAGTCAGCATCGGGCGCTATTATGATGAGCATCGGCTGAACTTGAGCAAACAGCACTCAAGTGCAGGCCGCCGCGCATTAGGCACAGTCATTCCCACCTCCCCAGCCCTGCTTCAATCCATCCATCGAAAGCCATTCCCCGAATCATGCTCCTCACACTGTCTGTTAGTGAAACTCCTTTTACACTTGACAAAAATACATACTACATTACCATTTGAGAGTTAAAATATAAGGCATATAGTTCTCACCAAAAGAGGTTTACATTTTGTAAATAAATTATGAAAATATAGATTTTAAGAAATCAATTTTAATGGACTTTGAAAGAGAAAACAGTAGAGAAATATAAGGATTTAAAATATTTTCAATAAAATATTGTCTTATTTACATATACTTAGTTACGTATCTTGGATTCTCTGAAATTGTTTTAGTGAAAACTATTTAAAATATGAAATAATGTACATATTCTTCTTAGTGCGACTAAAAAATAGTTCAAGATTACGAATTTATAAAATTTGTCCTCCAAAAGTAAGCCAGATTTACAGCCCAACTTTAGTTACTGCATAATTTTTAAAAAGATTTTTAATGAATTTTAAAATCACTCAAATTCTGTTTTTAAATTAATATCTCTGGAATTTTCTTTCAGTGCCCAATGGCTCTATATTCCAAGTGTTGGGCGTAAACTGCGGCACATTCTCAGTTCAAAGGTGTGTGTGGGCCCGATGCGTGAAGTGGGCGTGGCGGCGCCCTCTTCCCAACTGCAGCACTTGATTGTGCAATAAAAACCGAGGGGCGGCAAGGGCATCGCGAATTGCCCAACTCTGGCCAAGAGAGACACAGCTGCGGCCCATTCGCCACGCTCTGCCACTTCGATTATTTATTTATGTTCATGTTCCTGTCGCGATGCGGTTTTTGGGAAGGTGCCAAGTCATCGAGGATCGCTCAATTTGCTAAGCATCTGGGGCCAGATGGCGCCCAGAACCCAGTTCCGCTCACTAATAAGACAATAACAGATTTCTTGTAAATTATGGCAACAGGGTGCGAGAGAGGGTGGAACTGAGAGTGCATATGAAAAATGAGTTGTTAAGGTGGCAACACAACATAAGGTGCACGCGAGCGGAGGGAAGGGGGACTGTTTTCCAAGGAAGTCTTTCGATTTAATTAAAAAGCACCCCGAATGCGAATGCTAAGGTAATATCAAAGGAAAGCACAGCCTAAATGCATAGCCATGAAAAGCTATACACGGAAAAGCCCAGACAAATGTTTGCCCTCGGCATGCACAGGGAAAAGTCAAATATATCAGGCATAAAAGTTATAATATATGAAAAAAAATAAATAACTTTGGCATGACCAAGTTTTTAAGAATCAATCCATTTTGGTAAAAGAGAAAATAAGAAGAAATAAGAGAAATATATACTATATGAAATAATAATCAAATTCAAAACAATTATTTTAAAATCATATAAAATACTATATGTAATAGTATAGCTATATATATATATAATAAAATTTGGCTTAAAGTAAATATTTGTAAAAGTAGAGTTTCGCTAGCCCCAGAAATCAAAAGGTAAACAAACGCGGTTTTCCAACTGTCAAAATGCCAAAATTGAGAGCAACAGAGAGTGGATCGTATCAATTTAGTAGCTCTCTCGCTCTCTAGGCTCCACTCGTCACCGCGAGAGCAAGCAAAGACAGATAAGAAAAATTCGCGAGCGGTTGTAGAGAAGTTCGAGGATAAAGCAAATAAGAAAATAGTGTTGTTTCACTCACCCACTTACATTGCGTATTGCTGTACATCCCAACGGCGAAAAGGTAGACGAAAAGAATATGATAAAATGTTCTCCGATTTGGACGATAATGCACAGATCTCGCACACCCATTACATACATTTGTTGCACTTCCACATAAAAAAAAAACAACAAAAATAACTAGCCAACACTGATCTTGGCTGTAAGTGATTTAAAAAACCAAAGCACAACACCTGCACGGTGGTCCAACATCACTTGCACTTTTCACTGTGGGGCTCGCTGTTTTCACGCACTTTTGGCACCTGCCACTGGGATTCTGCTATACTTTTACACTTATTTCACTTTAGACAGCCGCTGTAACCACCTGCATAGAGATCTTTTCGCTTTTTATTCGTTCTTCTTGATCTTTTCGCTTTTACCTCCATTTCACTCGGCGGCGGCTAGAGCTGTAAAAGCTTCGATACTAGTATCGATGGCTAGTATCAATTTAATATTTTGAGTATCGATACATCGATGTCCCCACCAAAAATCTGGTAATTAAAGGAGTAGTGCGGTAAATTCAAAAATTGCAGACATCTTACTATTTATTAACAAGAACTCAGACATGTGATAAAATAACTATAAATTTTGTAAGCTGTTCATTGTACCATTGTAATCGCACTAATTCAAAATTTAAAATAAAACAATAAAATATATAGAGATTCATTAGCCACACAAGGGGGCCATAAGTTTATTTACTTATTTGTTTTCAGTTGGAAAATAGGAACATATAATTTTAATGAAAAATTAAATAAGTACACATTTCAAGCTCACATTTTCCGAACATACTTTATAACTTTGTCATATTAAGTAACACCTTGTGGGCACATATCTTCTTATTAACCCGATTTTCTTTACAATTTCCACTTTGATTTTTCCTGCAGTGCAGGAAAATGCACAGGTGATATGTAAGGCCACGGAGATGGAAAAGATGCGAGGCAAACTGAATGCCAATGACAAATTTATGTATAAACTTTAGCTAAAGTGCCACTAACTAACCTCTTCACAGGCGCACACACCTGTCGCCCCTGGATAAAAGGTGAGTGCAATGGCACGGCGCTTTATGAAGGATTCCAAAGGATCTATGAATAGATGCACCTGACTTGGAGGACGAGAACGGTGGGCGATGAGCAAGGGGCTCGAGCACTCACAATAAGGACTCCCACGTTGATTACTATCAAAAGAGCGGCCTTCTCGAAGGGGGGGGGCGGACCAGAGACTGGAAAAAGGGGCTTCCAAAATGGGACACAAAGGGGTCAAAGGGGGGCTACAAAAGGGATCCAAGTGATGGTCCAAAAGGTGCCATAAAAGGGGATCCTGCGAGTGGGTGCAAAGCCTCTGACAATGTCAATGTGCTGCGGCTGCTGCGCAGCTTTTAATGATTTATTTGAGAAAATTTACACGTGAGCGCCGGCGAAAAAGGGGGCGTGGTGGCTGGGCGAGTCGGTGAAAACAAACACTAACACACAGACGCCGGCAAACAGAAGATGAATGGAAATGGGAACCCGCATGGAAATGGGGCCTGGAACTGGAACAGGGCAGGGCCACCGTCGCAAGGAGGAGATTCGGAGTCCAGGGGGGCAGGCAGGCCATCCTGGTGAATTAAGTTGCCAGACCATGAAATGCTTTGGCACGTACGTAGCGCCAATTCCGCGAAGCTTTTTGCATAAACAAAAGACAGTGGCGTGGGTGCCGAAAAGGGGGCTGGGGTTGGGGCTTGGGCCAGGTGGGGTTCTTCCAGTTCTCGGCTCTGCCTTGCTATCTTCTCTCCTTCATCGCTCGTTCGCTTTTTGTGGGTGTATTATTTCTGTTACAATTCGCGGTTTTTTTTTCCCCATATTCCTTTAACGATTTATCATGCGAAAATTGTCTGGGGCCAAAGCCACGCTCACTTTGCATATGCCAAGCTGAAGTTATGCACAGTGGGGCCAGAGTTACAAAATATTCAAAATTTTTGTAATTTAAAAATAATAAACTTGTTTGATTGCCTTGTAGTTACTAAAATATTCGATAAAGCAAGAATGTATTTTACAGAGTTAACAAATTAAGTAATTTTTGAAAGGATCTAAAAAGTAAACATTTTTCTCCTACCTTGTTCGCTAAAAATGTGATAAATTTTTATACTTAAAGCTAAGAAAATTATATATAGTAAATTTAAGGTTGTTTAAGGTTGGTGTCTTGCTAATTTAATAAAAAAATTAAGCCAAAAACTGAACATGAAAAGTTTTTGGTTATTGAACATTTATTGTTTTTAGTTATGTTTTAATGTAAAATTTATTTTATTCACTGACATTTTTTTCATTACATTTTAAATAAAAAGTTTGTTACACTTTCTACTAACTATCGTTCTATAATTTACATTTATAGTAATATTTTAAGAATATAAAGTTTATCCCTATTAGAAAATCCCACAATCTCCTATAATATTGATACATTTTTAATTCTTTTTGCACTAAAATCCTGAATCAAACCCGAAAGAATCGCAGATTTCCCTCAGTTAAATTGTATTTCCCGCATCCGTTTATTATTGCAAATTTCCATATTGATGATTTAACCACCGTGCAAGCGTTTACTATTATTGTTTTACCACCTGCGGGTGTTTTTCTCTCCCAGCGCCGCCGCACTCTCCTTTGGCACTACGTAAATTTAGTCACGTTGTTTAAATAATAAACTGCAGTTCACACACACGCCCCCGCAGAAAAACACACACACACACACTCCACCCCGGGCGAAATTATGCAAAGCAAAGAAAAGATATATCTGGGAGTCAGAATCAGAGACAATGGCCGGAGTTATGATGACAATGTGCATACGTTATGACGGGCTGTGGTGTCGGTGGGTGGGGGAGGGAGTTACGGCCCCGAAGGGCTCCCAGCTCCGAGCCACGATTTGATTTAGTTTGTGGCGCCCGAAACCACCTGAAACTGATTCCCAGATACAGCTCAATCAGGGAGCAGGTGGAGCAATGGCCGGCATGGGAGTAGGAATGGGCACTATTAATTATGGTTTATCGCTAAACAAATATCTGGGCCTTTTAATTAGCATGAAATATACGAATTCTCGGATAAGATCTGTGTAGTTTTATGGGCCAACTTGGGGAGTTAAGGTAACCGTTAACGGTTGAACTCGGGTAGCGATATAGATCGAAAGTCGTTGTGAAGTGAGCGATAAAGCCCCTAAAAACCTTTAGATGGGAAATTAATGGGTTGCAGTAGGTCTAAGGCTTAGGTCTAGAGCAAGTTAGTTAGGCTTCACCTTAAAGATGAGTTCAGAGGAAATTAAATCATTAAGAAATCAATGATATTACAGGTAAATTCGATTTTATTATCTAATTTTAAATTAAAAATATTATGGTAGTCTATGATTTAACTTTTTAGATTTAACAGAAGGCGAAGTTTACTTCGTGAAACCGAAGTTTGTATACCCTATCAGTTAGCCATAGGATAATGGATTAAAATTTACAAACGATCATGATCTAAGCCAAAAAATGTATTAATCTAAAATTAGAAAGCATTTCTGTATTGTCTTGTGTAAGAATACCTGAAATTGGGCTTTAATATTTAAAATATTCCATTTTTTATGAATTGTTTACTAAAAAATATAAATTGTAGATATATAAAGTAAATATTTAAATATGCTAATTTTTAGGCAAATCATAGATTTGCAAATATCATAACTCAGCCAAAATTGCAATAATTTGAATTTGGAAAACTTTTCTATGCTAGTTTTAATATGACTAACAAATCTGCGTACTCAGTTTTAAAATGTAAAGAAATCAATTTTTTGCAAAAATTTGAAAATTTTAACGATGTAACCCCTAACATTTTTTTCAAAATTTTGAAAAAATTTAATTTTTGTCGGACCTAGCTAGATCGACTCGGCTGTTGATACTGATCAAGAATATATATGGTTTATAGGGTCGGAAATGACCCCTTCACCAAGTTGCAAGCTTCTGATTATAACTATAATACCCTGCGAGGGTAAAAATCTTTACACATTGGCTTACTTAAATCACGATTAATTAATCGATATTTTCCGATATTTCTTCGATATCAAGTTCAAATGTAATTTTCTATCGAGAAAACACACATCCGTATACTATTTTGAGTTATTAAAATTGTGAAATATTATATTATAATATTTTATAATTTTATTTATATAACAAAATAATTCTTTGATAGAACCCGATACTTTTCGATACCTCCTATCGTAATTTTCTCTTCGATATACATCACTAGTCCACCCCATTTGAGGGCAAAACTGACACAGCTGACATTTGCATACGCAACGAACTCCAGGTACGGCGCAGAACAATTTGTTACATTGTTTTTACCAACTTAGTTGTGGACCAAGACCAAGAATTATTACGCAGCATAAATTACGGAAGGCAGCGAGGGGAACGAGTGCGACCCACTTGCCCGTCCGCAGGCAACAAAAGGGTTACCAAAAATAGCAATCCCAGCCATATAAAGTGGGGGACAGAGTGCCAGCATCCTCGACCTCAGCCACATCCTCCTTGTGGCACATAAGGCCATAAAATAGTTGTCGCTGGCTGCTGGCTGCTGGCTGCCTGCTCTGTCTCTCTGGCCTCGGATAAGCATCTGGCCCCCGCTCCTTGGAGTTGGCCTCTGATTACTTCGTTAAGTTGCATGTTCCTACAAATTGTTTCCAAAGAAAGGCAATGAAAACGAAAATATTTTCCCCAGTTCAAATATGAAAAAAAGAAAAGGGGTTAAAGGTAATCACAACAGAACACAACATGAAAATTGTGAAAGGCCCATCTCTCTTTTCTCTAGTTTGTGCTGGGATCCCAGTGATCCCGATCTCTGGCCAGACGACTGCGCTGACTCCTGTCAAAATATATTCCAGCTCTTATCTGGGCTCTGTCATCGCGGACAAGTGTCTGGGAACTGGAACTTCATTAGAGAAAGTCCCCCAAAAACATGTCCCCGGAGAGATGGAGACCCCCCGACCCTGCTTTGCTACTAATTTTTAGTAGCTTTGTTTTGGTGTGTATATTTTGTCAAAGCTAATTAGTACGTTGAACCATTAACAATGCAGCTCCTCGCCAGTGATGAATATATGACTGAGCCCCAGGCCCCAGGCGGAGTGTGAACTGCACATTTTGGCCTTCTTTCTTTCGGGTTTCCTCCTCCAGACATTATGACATTGGCATTAGCATAATACGCGTATTATGCGTATTAATTACAGCGCAGACATTTGCATTTAAACGCCTATTTGTTCCAGGCCCAAGACGATCTCAAGACGGTGGTGGGTCCGAGTCCCGCGTCCCGAATACCCTATACCCACACTCCCCGGTAGCCAAAGTTCGGGCCGTAATTATTGAATTAGAAGACAATAGGGCCTAAAGAGGCAGAAAGCGAGATGCGTACACTTTGATAGCCAGCGAGACCAGGGGGCAGGGAAAAGACCACCCGAGCGTAGAGGAATATCCAAAGATGATGATGAGCCCAGGACAGGAGAACAAAAAGAGTTATTATGTGGATATTTGCATAAATTTCACGCCCTTGCCGGTGAAATCAACCAGAGAGGAAGTGCCCGGGGCCACAGAGGTTGTTCTCAGAGCTAAATCGCTTTGGCCCAGGAAGCTGACATACAGATTTGGAATTTTGGAAAACAAATAGTATACAAAATTTCACTATTTAGATATTAATATATCAAATATATAAAAGATTAAAGATAAAACGTATAAATATTAAAATAAAGAATCAATATCACATAGCTTTCCCCAAACCTCAGTCCCAATTTAACCCAACATACTGAGGAACTCGCTGCCCAGATGATGGACATCACTAAAGTGCTCCAGCAGGGACTTGGGACACCTTGGATATAACCGATTGCAATCGCTGCCAGCTGCTCCCAGTCGCTCCGCCTGCAGGTAATCGTTGTCCGAGTGCTCGGCCAGGGGATCCACCGAACTGGAAGGTCTACAAAATACAAAAGGTTTGATAAAATCATCGTTTCGGTATTGCAACCATCCCACGATCGCAAACTCACGTAAGCAGGATGTGAAGAACTTCGCCCAGCAGGCCATTCCGCTGGTCAAAGGGTGCGGCAGCACTCTCGCAGATGCTTTTCAGGACACAGACTCGACCATTGAGCTTCATGCGGATCGCCAGGGCAGTGAAGGCTTCGTAGACTGACCAGCGATAGCTGCCCAGGGCCTGCAGATCCTCCTGCAGGATATTCGGATCCAGACCCATCTGCTCCCCGGACTGCTGCAGGATCTTCTCAAAGATTGTGGCATTCTGGGGCAGTCGCCTGGCAGTGATTTCATGGACATTCTTGACTCTCAGTTGCTTGGCGGAGTAAGGCAGAACATAGTCGGCCTTCATGACATAACCCGTGACCACATGTTCCGTTTTGAGATCCTCCACAGGAATACCAAAGCCAGCGATCATCTATAAAGGAAGTCGGTTTAACTCTACCAAAATCTGAATTATAAAATAATAGGGTACTCACCTGCAAACGAGTAGGATTACCTCTGGGATAAATCAAGGGCAGCCAACGGGCTTTTCTCACTAGAATATCACTCTCACTGTGAAGGCTTGAGGCTTCTTCATAGACATACACAAAACTCAAAACAAAAAGGACTACTCTATATACAACACTCATGGTTTAGTCCTTGAAAGGGTTTTCGGTTCACAATAACTTCACAGCTCAAGAGCAGAATGATCACTAAATTAGCAAACTTCAGTATGATTTCACTTTAATATTCGACAACCGACTTGAACTGATTACTTTCTACGATTAGAAAAAAACGAAAGTGTGATTAGATTTAAGCTATATAGCACACTTTAGTCACGATTGGAACTGGATCCAATATCTTAGCCCACACTGTACGCTTTCTGGCTCCACAAAAGTTCACGTTCTCTTAATTAACACTCTGTCCACGCAGACCTGCTTTTGTTTCTTAACCAGGCCCCGTTGCCACCAGGAACACTGAGCGAAAGTCTTGGCTTCATTAATTCTTTCAGTTTATTGCCTCAAACAAAACCTTGTCCAGGTTGTGATGCAGTTCGCTGAAGTGCTGGAGCAGACTGAGCCGGCACTCCTTGAAGACGCGATCACAGCCAGCGCCGGACTGACCCACCTTTTCCGCATAGTAATACTCGTTGTCCGAATGCTCCGATAGCTTGTCCACTGAGGAGGAGGGTCTGTGGAGAAAGGAATCGATTTTTAGGGATATATTACCAAGGATAATTATACTACTATCTCAGTTTCCAACAAAGATTTAAAAAAGTTCTATAAATTTAATCCACTAGCTCAAGGCTTTACTGTTCTTGTTATTATAATGTCTGTGGTCTGTAGGAATACATTCTACCTTACCCTGTATTCTAAAATATTGAATCACAACTGAAATTCTACTCACGTTAGCAGTATATGCATAATATCCGCAAAGAGACCATTTGCAAAGTGAAATGGCTCCTCGGCCGCCTCGCAAATGCTCTTCAGCACACATATCCTGCCCTGGTAGCCTAGCCGATCCGCCAATCCCTCCAGTCCCTTGTAGACAGTCCAGCGATAACTGCTCAGGACCTTGTTGGTCCTGGTCAGCAGCTTCCTGGTGTTTTTGCCCAGCTCATCCACGCCGACCAGAAAATTCTCGAACATGGGCTTTCGCTGCCTTCGCGCTCCTGTGATACCTGGCGTGGCCACCTGGGTGAGGGGCAGGGCTGTGGGTGTCCTCAGGTCATCGGGAGTGGTGGGCAGCCAGTACTCCACCTTGAGGACATACCCAGTAGTCACCGCCTCGTAGTTGAGATCCTCCAGAGGAATTCCAATGCCGCCAATGAACTGGAAGCGAACTCAAGTTAGTAAGGAATGCAAATCTATGAGTATCCATTGCGATCCTACCATGACACGGGTGGGCGAGGTGGTGGGAAAAATCAGCCAGGGAATGGGCGCTCTCTTGCTCCTCTGATGCTTGGAGAGACTCCCCAAAGAGCCCATCACCTGGCAGAGCAGGCAGCTGGCCAAGATGACGACTATGCTGGATCTCATGTTGCTGTCTGTCTTTTTTTTTCGAGCTGTGCGTGCTAATGCCTGCCCGTTCTCTGAAATACTAATCCATATTCTGGCTGTTCTTTTTTCTGTCTCACGAATTTTGTATTTTGATTTCTCAATAAAAACGGCTCGATCAATAGATCCCGGCGACATGAAGAAGACATCTACTTTCTCGCGCGAGAATGTTACACATTCTAGCAATTAGCACCTCCGCATCGAGTGGAGACGGGGTCATATGGTAACCGTGTAAATCTTGCATATTCCGGTTTTATTTTCTTGGCCACTTCGCACCATCATTCCAATGGTTTCTGTAACCTGTTATTTTTGCAAAATGCATTTAGTTGCCGGTAAAACTTTCTTCAAGATGGTTGCACTTGCTTGGGAGTTCTTTTGGGGACTGATCTTGGTTTGTAGTTTGAGATTGGTACACTGCTTTTTGGTCTTTCCACGTCAGGGATCTTTTGGGGTGAGTATATAAAGCTAAGGATACAAATTCGGTGAGATCTATCCTTCAGATACTTTTAGTTGCTGGCTGCCGTGGCCGTTCCTTTGGACTTGTCGCCCAAAACTGTCTACATGGCTTTCAATTTTGAGTCCAACTATGCACTGCCCTCCAATGATTCATACAATCAGTGGATTGATAGGGTAAGTTACTACGAAAATCCTAAAACATAATAAAATAGAAGAGTTTCCTTTAACTAAAATTTAATCCCCCCTTAAGTGGCAACTATATGAACCCTTCATGGGCGTTCCTGGCAATGTGACCCCCATCAATGCCCGTCACAAAGCTAGCGAAGATTTTGTCCCCCAAAAAGAGAGCAAGGAGGAGGAAGATTCCGAAGTGAGACGCCGCTCGGTGGGATCACCACCACCTTTCCGGCGCCGTGACTTCTACCGTGGCATCATGAACTACCTGACCCACTTTGGATTCAATGGCTCCGCCTGCCTGCTCCGGGTCATCTGCGAGGTCAGCGAATCACCTCTAGATGCCCACAATGGCCTCCTGGGCAGTCTCTTTCAGATTCTGTTCATGTGAGTGAGACGAGGAGAGAAAGGAAAGCACTTCCTTTACTAATTATGATATCTGGTACCGCAGGCCGACGACGAGTGCCGCGGAAGAGGAACTGCAGCACGTGGACGAGCTGTACGAGGCCACCGATGCGGGCACGCGTGGCCTGGGCTGCTCCGATTACGTGGCCAACTGCAGACACAGTGCCCTGGACCTGATAAGCGTGGTGCTCTAAATAATTTCTGCTAAAAAAAAATAGAATAAAATAGAAATTTAATGGAAATAAAACTTGTAGAAATGGTGTCTATGGAGGTAAAGGGTTTAAGTGCGTAAAATTTAATGATATTTTGACTTAAATTTAATTTAATCTCGGTTTATTTATACCCTTTCAGGGTATTATAATTTAGTAGCAGTTTCCGACCCCATAAATCATATATAAGCTTAGCTATGATCGATTTCCGATTTAATCCTATAATTCAAGTCCAAGAATACATAAGTTTCGGTTACCCGAAATTAGTTTCCATTCTTGTTTCTTAAATAAAATAAAAAAATTAATAAATTTAAATTAATGAACTAACATTACATATTAAAATAAACAACTGAGAAGCTTTAATAAATTTTGATATCAATATAAAATATGTTCAGCAAGAGCTCTCCCCTTTTGAGTTGCAAAATTGATTTAAGGGACTTAATCAATGCTCCTCCTGAACAGCTTAAGAAGTCGCTGAAATTCCGGAGTCACCTCCTGCTGCGGCATGAAATTTCGTTTTAATTTCGCTTAAAGAGCTTAAGGACGATGACACAGTGTCGCGGCAACAAAAGAGATGAGGAGCTGCGGAGCTGAGGCCAAAACAACCAAGTCCTAAGCTGGCCGCAGGGATCTGGTTTTGGATTTTGGTTTGCTTAGGGGTTTTCAGCTGGGTTTACCTCACTTTTGGACATGTGTGATGTCTGCTTTATATTTTTTTCGTGATGCCGATTCTCTGTGTTCCCTTCCCTTTGCATTTTTTGTTGGCTCTCTGATCGCTTTTTCCGCTCCTTTTGTGAGGAATACATGTATGCCATAGTCCTGCGCCGTCTTTGTCCTTTGAGTGCGTTTTGCGGCCTGTCAACAATGCCCCAGAGGAGTCTCCTGTTCCGTTGTTCTTCGTTGTTTTTTCGTTTGTTTGTTTGCTATTTCTTTGATTCGATTTGCCGCCTTAAAGGACTCGACCAAAGAGCCGAATACTCTGGCGAATGGTGAGAGCGAATTACGCCTTCTTTGATTTTGCCAAGCCATTGAAATCATAATTAGAAGACAAATGATTCCTCTTTTCTTCCCGAGATCCCCAGACAATGGCCAGGCATTGAACCTGAAGTGCTTATGTACGCCACAGTTTGAGAAAGGTTCCCCAAAAATAAAATACACACAAGGAAACTTGAGTATTAATAAGCTTAGAGGAAGGAGTTGGAGTTTTGCACACAAAAAATAAAAGAAATGGGATCGGGGTTAATGCTATCTTGGAGAATACACAACACATATTTGGAGAAAAGATCCTACGTTATTTGTATAAATAAAAAATATTCTTTGATTGCCTATTTTTATTTAATTGATTTTGTTTTGATTTTTTATTCAGTGAAAAATAATGCGATTAATGTGGAATGTACACTAGTTTAGGTCTATGGAATTCTATGTCTAAACTATGTATTCAATATTCTTTTAGGAATAGTATTTATCAAAACAATATCTATTCATTCATATGTCTTTTTCTGTTAGTAAAATATCTTTAAGATATTCCATAATGACCCTCTTGCATGCCTAATAAAAACATCCATCTACTCATATCCATCTTTTGCTCCTTGACTATCTCTAACTTAACTACCATATATCTTCATTCCATGCATCTTTAAGACCGCTCCATCTTCTCGTATATCTCAATTGTGGGATCATAAATGCCAACCATCAAAAGTGATCCATCTCCTTGGATTTCCATTCCATTTTTATGAGTTTTTCAGCAGCTCATTTCATCACTTCGACGTGGGGAGATGTCAGAGGATGTGTCGCCACTGATTTACGGCCCAGCCAGAGATGTCAGTTTATTTTCGTGTTTCTCTGTTTTTAAAACTTGGCATTGACATTCAACTATATAACATCTAAATTTTAATGGGGTGCGGGCAGGTGTTAAGGAGGTTATCCACGCGATCCCCGCTTCCTGTTGCGGTTAGCCTGGGCTGGGGCTTGTCTGCCCCCTCTGGGGGCTGATACGAATTGATTTGTAATTAGTTGCAGTTGCAGTCAACAATGTGATTATGCCGAAGGAGGAGGAGCCTTCTGGGAGCTCTGGAGGCGGAGCGGGATCTAGGGTTACACAGATGCGAGCAGACCGACCATGATCCCGAGAAGCGTATCCACTTGAGATCCGGAGGTTTACGCATAAATTACACATTCGGAGCACAGCATTATCCTAGGCAATTGACAGCTCCCTTAAGTAGTCATCTATCCATGACATATGCGGTATGCGGTCTCTCCGAGGCGGTTCTGGTGAGTTGTAAACGCATCTGTGGCCAGGGATTTGGTCCTGCCTTTTTGTGGATATTGACAGGCGATCTCCCAGATCTCCCTTCCCAGCCGCCATGTGTCGGCAACTGCTCCGTGTCCCAGGGCTGTTGACAGTCCCGTGGTGTAAATCATTGTCAACCGCTTTGAGGTTTTCATTTAATAAATTCAAGTACTTTGTGTGTGCGCACAGGCGGGTTATTAAATTAGAGCTTAATCCACTTCGGACACGCGTCTGCGAACATTAATTGAATTCATAAATGAGCAGTTTATATGATATTTATATATTAACTAATTACCGTTTCATTCGATTGTTGTTTCCCTGTGAATCGCACTCACTTTTTGTGCCATTTTTTGTTCCTTTTGGTTCCATCAACAATTGGATTAAATTCATAATGCAAAATGGCATTTAAAATGACGCTTTTAATAAAGCCAAAGCGCGGTAAAGAACAACACAAAAAAATCATGGTAACGAAGTTGCAAAATTCCATTTGACTGGTTGGGGATTTTCGGTTTATTTTAATTAACTTAATGAAATGCATTTGGCGAGGTTTATAAATATATATTCCGCAAGATTGTTGGGTCGGTTTAAGGGATTACGCTGTGTATTTGTTCATATTAAGTTTACTTAATATTGGTTTTGGGGTAACAAGTCTATTTTAAATTGTAGAAAATATCATTAGAGGATTTATGAGAAAATGTATGTTCGACAAACCAAACTAAAAAACATTCAAGTCACATTTTTTAAAGCTTTGTCTCATTTGCTGACGTTTTTATACTCTCTTAATGTTAATGCTAATGTTCAAGAAATTCATTTAAAACCAAAAACCCCAAGATAATTATATAGAACTTGCTCACCTTTAACTTATATTAAAGAACCCACGCCCGAGTGAATTTTCGAGCATGGAATCTACCATTTTCTGGTTCTTATCAAACTCTAATCTTAATGAGGAACTCCTCTGGATCTCTATCAGCACAAGTTCTCCCATGAATTTCCCGATTATATAGCTTCGAAACTGAACTGAACCTTCTAAAAACCATATCAAATTGATGGCAAACGTAATAAAAACGGGAATCATTAAGCCAAGAAGCCGCAAGGTGTGTTCCCACAACTTCATCCTAATCGGGGCAACACCTCGGCTCATCTAGGTTATCGGTCATATTCAGAGTCGGGTCATATGAATAAAGTCAAATTATTTCATTGCACCAGTAAGTCGCCCCTGGCTGCTGCATTTATATTTTGATCGATTGCCCGGGGGAAGGAAAACTAGTTTGACATTAATTGACTGCGAAATATGCACAAGCGCATGAAATTATGGAAAATCTTATTAAAGTCATCCCATCCTGGAACAAAAAATAAAAACCAACTCGGCCAAAAGTTCATAAATGCTAATGTGGCCCGGAGCCTGACGATGATTGATGGTCGGCGGTCGCCTCCGACGCCACGGCGTAGTAAAAGTTCCGCAATGTGGGAAACCCCATTTCCCGCAGACTTGCGGCACCGGAAGACGGATCAATCCTTGGATGAAACTGTATACATTTCACCTTTGTGTGCTTCAGGTTCCCTTTTGGGCCAATTTAATCCCGAGCCGGCTTAGGACATTACGATCTGGGATTACAGGCCCTGTTGCAACATCTTTAACGGCGGCACAGATTTTCTTGTTATATTATGCGTTGGCAAATATTTGTGAACGGGATTTGTTTGTAGGCGGTGTTCGCCTAATGATCTTTGCCAAAAAGGAAATTAGATTTTCCAGTTCCTGGGAAAGTAGGCGGCACACCCAAATATCCTTTTGTCTGGCTAGTCCGGGAGAGGTCCGCCTTTCAGGCTCTTATCCAGCTGCATTTGTCTGTTTTTATTTGGCAAAGGCGCGAGGGCAGGCTTTCATTTTTTTTTCTCTCTGGACAAAGCTAACACATTGGCCACGAACAGTGTTGGTTTTCAAGGAAAATGTACACTGAATTTATAAAAAATAATGGCTGAAACTTACACAGAAATAAATGTGGAAAAATGGAATTCATTATAACAGTTATTAAAAAATATGTTTAAATGCAACTTTTGAAAAAAAATAAATGTAAATAAATGGAGAGAAAAATCCAGAGCAGCTAGAATGACAGCTCTGACCAGGACCCTTTATTCCCTAACTCCCCATATCCTGGAACCCTTCGTCCTTTGGACTCTCTGTGTGTCCTCCCTGCGTCTACTTGGAGTCCTTCGCATCGCATAATTTTTCACTCGCTCGTTGTTCTGGTGCGTATATCCCTCGGCTGTCTGCTCTGTTTTATCTTCCCCCTTCATATTTTTTTCATGTGTGTTGATAAATTTGCTTAGATTATTATCCTGGATCCTGGCGTGGCCCTCGGAGCAGTGCTTTGCCGCTATCTCCCTGTCGTAATTAGTCTCGAGCTTGTTTGCCCAGCATTTACACAGAACGCTTTCCCAGGCGCCGCCGCACGCACTCACGTACGGACAGCGGTCGCCAGGACATGGACATGGGCTGGGCCAGGACTTCCGTCTAGGCAAATTGCCGGAGGGCAGCATGGAATATGAATAAGTGAAATTCGTTTTTGCAGCACAAATACCTCATATTCTAATAGATAACCCGCCTCGGCGGCCCTAAATTGCGGAATATGTCAGGGAGAAAGCGCAGCTCTCTCTCTATCTGCCTGAACCTGCCCCCAAAAGTCAAACTGGCAACCTTTTAGCATAAATTTCTAGGGGGCCCTGCGAGCACGACAGGAAGTCGTCGCCGAACGCCTCCGTCAACCGCAATTTCCATTAGCAGCTCAAGGCAAGGGAACTTCATTCACATGTGGGATATGTGCACATATAGAGTAGTATATGGATGACGGTCCCCGGGAACATTTGACATTTTAAGGAGCGCCAAGTGAGTAGCAGCAGCAGCAGCAGGTAGCTCAGGTAAACTGCCAAAGGAAAAGGCCCCCAGACGACAGCCTCGCCCATGGAAATGTCAACTGTTTTTAGCACGCACAATTTGAGGGAAAGCCAAACAAACACCACAAAAAAAAAGAAACGAAGCCGGGAAAATCGCTCTCTGCGGTAACATGAATATATAAACGATGGACTGACACTGCCTGGCTGTCAACCTGCTCCAATTCCAATTCCCCGGTCTCCGGTCCTCATCCCCACCTGTGGTTCGGGCTCATATTACGCGAATGCAATGTTCAAATAGAAATTAAATGCCGGGCCCAATCGCATTTTAGACAAATGCCAAAAAGCGGGAACGCACACCTACCGTATCGGCTTTCAGGACACGGGGACTCCTTTGGCAGCATCCCTTGCCAGGAGCAGGTATCAGCCTCGAATCAACCACAACATGTACACCTACTTCCTCCCTGACACCCGAGAAGTTTGCCAAAAAAAAAAGCAGAATATACAAAACAAAAACTACACACCACAATGCCAAGGAAGTTGCGGCCCAAACCGGGAATACTCCAAGAGGAAATGCGGCCAGATCGAACTGAAAGATAGGAAGTAAGTGTAGTATGTTAGGTGCCCCCGATGGTTTGTCGATAATTTCAGGCTAAAAATTCGAAAACAAAGTGAAAATCGAGTGGACAAAGCGGCTAAACCGAAATGCTAAGTGGAGATTGATCTAAACACTCAAGAAAATCAACACTTTTAGCTAATACTCTTATCACAAAATGTGAAATGTACTTCAAAGATAACTGTAATGAGTTTTAAAAATCATATTATTTATTTCCTTAAAAATCTGACCTGATTTGTGAGTGAATCCCTTCCAGATCAGCGATCTCTTCCAAGTATTGCCAATTCCCGTAAGGCTGAGAGCTCACAAATCAAACTCCGCTTGCGGTGGACACTGGACATTAATAACACCTCAGTAGAGCGCCGACAATGGTCCTTGGGATGGGCTGCCATTGAAAGGCTTTTCAATAAAAGTTGCCCCGATTGGCCGCATCCGACAAAGGGCCAGCTTCGAACAATTGGCCAACAAAAGGTGGTCGAAATTACAGCGCACTTTCGATTGCAGTTCGGGGCAAAGCGTTTCGCCAAACGGGGCCAAGAGTCGGACGAACAATTAGTCCACGCCCCCGGAGAACTCTGGAGCTGCACTCTTACACCTGGTAATTGCTCCGCAAAAACTTCTTGTAATTTCTCCTTAACGAATCTCAAATGACTGGCCCGACCTTTGTCCCTTTTGTTGACCGCATCTCCGGCGGACTCCTGTGGTTCTGGTTTTCCAGCTGCCCCTGCTCTGTGCCCTGGCAAGTGTGAGAAGGATGGTCCGTAGAAATCAGCTTGCTCCTATTAAAAGTGCAGCGACATTTATGGCCTTGATCTACACACAGAGTTCTGGCTTTCTGATTGCCCCTGCAATTGGTCCTTGATGATTAATGTTCGGGTTCGCCTCCAACTGAAGGATATTTGAACATTTTTCTGCAAAATTCTTCGGCCAGAAGAGCCTGTATCTATTGAGGCATTGTCCTTGTGAAGGCGTTGGGCTCCTTTCTGATCCTTTGTCCTTGGGTCAGCACCTTTTCTTTGCACCTTCGAGGCGGCAAACTCTTTGGTATTTGGTAATTCTCCTACAATGACCCTCGGATGACTTTGGAATTGTTTGTTTGGCAGCAGCTGAAATTGGTTTGCTGGGATCCCCAAAAGAAAAGATTTGAAGACTTATTTTGATTGGACTATTCATGTGTCAAAGGCTCTTTATAAGCGTGATTTTCCTCACACATTCTATGGGAATGTTCTTGATTCTTTGATGTATGTTTTTATAATTCTAATTAAATTAGTTTTGAAATACTTAAGGAATGAAAATACAAGACTGGAAAGCAATTTTCGGGCACTACTTTGAGTCTTTATACCTTTACACATCCTATTAATATTAAATATTTTCCAAACTAAAAGACACGTAATTTCCATTCAATAAATGCACAAGGCAAGCTTTCTTTCATCTTTAAACGTGTTAACATATTTTAGTTATGTATTTCCCACAGAAAATACATCCTATTTTCTCCTTATTAAACCCTAATCAAGACCGCTAAGTGTTTCCCTTACAACTTTCCATTTTCTTAATGGATTTTCCTGGATAATCCCTACCCCCAGCGGCATATACACATATATATATATATATTTGTTTTATAATATTGCACACTTTGTGGGTCAATGAGGTCCCGGGCCCTGTAATAAGCAACTGTTTAAGCGTTTACCCCCGAAAATGTTGGAAAAGAGATTTAACATTTTGATGGATTTTCAATAAGCCCCATTTCGGCTGGGGAATCACTTTGCCCGCTGATGACATGCCTCATTATTCGCCGGGGATCCGCTTTCGCAAAGGGTCCAATTAGAGAGTACGGGGCTGGGTTTAAAATTGAATTTAAAATGCATCAGACTGTTTACCGTAATAATATCGACACATTTGTGGGGATCCTTGGCCAGGTCCGCAGCTTCACTTCTGTTGTTGCTGACTCCCCCGGGGGCTCATCTGAAATGATCTTGGGTCCAGGTGCTGCAGCTTAATGGGCTTTTGTCCTCTGACGACCAGGCCCGCGGCAGCTTCATCCTTTGTATCTGAAGCTGTAGTTGTATCTGTATCTGAAGCTGTTGCTGTAGCTGTATCTGAAGCTGTTGCTGTAGCTGTATCTGAAGCTGTTGCTGTAGCTGTAGCTGTATCTGAAGCTGTTGCTTTATCTGTATATTTTTCCGTTCGCTGCATTCATGCCTCCTACTTGGCCAGCTGACTTAAATTTATTTTAAGCTGGAAAGATTTTATTTTTGTCTTTCTTAAAGGGAGGCAGATGTTTTTGGGGAATAATAAAAAATATATATTCCACAAGCATTTAAATATTTTATGATTTACGTAGAGTATTTTAAATATATAGAGAAATTTAGCCAAGCTCAAAAAGAATCCTTTAAAGAACTTTCTTATTTTTAGTTTAGAGAAACTACAACTCTCCTATAAATAAAGCTCTATAGACTTTGTGTTATTTGGTATTAAAAACCTTTATACTTTATTATATAAATTTGTATTTTATTCATTGTTCATGCCTTAGTTAAATTTATATATTTTCTTTTAACAAACTGTGCAGTATTTCCATGCTTACATCGGGACATCTTTCTCCTGCCTCCCGTAAACTTAAATAAATTTTAAACCTGTCGTACTTTTTACTGGCTTCTTACACAAAAAAAAGAAAGAGGAACAGATGTTTCTGGTGTGTGTGTGTGCTTTTTTTGCCTGGCGTTATGATTTTTTCTTTGGCATCCTCGGCTGCTGCCCTGAGTTAACTGATATTGTGGATGCTTTATTATTGTGTGCCGTACCTGCTGCAGTCGGTTCCTGCATCTGTTGTCCTGACAGCAGGACTCAGCCAGAGTCGCCTCACCCGCACGCTGGGGAGGTAATCGATCTCATGTGGTTTATTTACATCCGTTATTGAAATTCACTTTTCGCTCATGCTTTTGTTTTATGAATTGGCTTTGTGTATCCGTGTATCCGTGTATCCGTGTATCCTTGCGTCCCCGCCTCCTCGCCACGATGACAATTGCAGTTTTTGGCATGCAGCTGGACGCATTTACATCCGCTTGTTGTTGTCCCTCAACAACAGATTTTTTTCCGCCACTCTCTTCCTTTTTTCTTGGTCCTGTTTCCAGGGCTTCAGCGTTTTTTTAAGGATAATATTCCTGTTTTATTTGCAGCTAGCGGAAGTGAACTGCTTCCCGAGGCTTTAATATTTCGAATAATGTCCCCGGACTCAATGAAATGGGAAATGATAACTGAATGCCGAATTGGCTGATATATCATATACAAAGAGTTGGGCTAGGTCGGTTTTTTATTAGCAACCAGCTTGGGTTAGGTCAAAAATAATATGTAATTTTAATGAATATATTTATAAAAATATACAAAAAAAAACCTTACAACAATTTTTTGTTTTGCAGAATATAATATTATATTTTAGTTTATTGTTATTATAGGAATACTCATCATTTTATAGGTCAGTCATGGAACATATAATTAAAATACAAAATTGTATTATTTTTTACTATGCAGGCTTGTTAGTTTCAGTTCGTTAAGCAGGCCTTAGACTGTGCCAGCTTTATCTAAAATGTATTTCTTTTAATTATTTAAATGCAAAGTCATTGCTGGCATGTTTATGGCATAACTTCAAAAAATAAAAAACACAGAAAATTTCCCCCTTAAGAACTACTATCTAGCAGGGGTAATTCAGTTGAAATTTCAGTAATATTTACTAAGAAGTTCTCACAAGACTTCCCCTTTTTTGGATATGGAAATGTACGTCATTTAACTCGGAAACCATTATGTAATCTTGGCGCGCTCATATGCTTTATGGAGCACATCGGCAAGGATATCAAATTGTATCTACAAGTCCAATTTAATTATAAGCCACGCAAGTGAGGCCCATCAAAGTTCCCCGATCCGCTGCAGGTGCAAATGCAGAACCTCCAGTTGACCAGGCCGGGGCTCATTTTCGGTTCCACATTATTATTATCCACGCTCTCCTCCGAGCCGCGATGAGTTGAGTCCGGTTTTGGGACCGGGAATGCCGCCGCTCTACAATTCATTTGCAAAGCGTATCCAAAAATGCTGATGGGATTATTATATGTTGTTGATCTGGAACTGGGGACTGGGGACTGCCACTGCCACTGCAGGTGGAATATCTCAATGCCCGGGCAGGTCTTTATCTTTTTAATGCTGTGGATTGCTTTGTGTTTTTTTTTTTTCAGTTTCCTTTCCCTCCGCATTTCGGCTTAAAGCCTTAATTTATGTATTAAAAGTTAGAAATCCGTGTGGACAGGTATAATTTTCGTATAGGTATCGTAGTCCATTAACAATGCAGGTGAGTCCATCGGGGGAACACAGGTAAATATCTGGGGAATTTAGCAGAACGATAGAAGCCATATAGAAGATATAGGAATGGAGAAGAATCTGAATGAAATCCCAAGCCGAAGCGAATCAGTTATGCTTTGCTTAGTCGAGGTTCTAGGCAGGTTCTAAATATGAATTACTGAATTAATGGAATTTTAATAGTGAGAAAATGGTAAACAATACTTTACTTTTTTAATATTTTCTTACCACCTTCATTTACCTAAAAACAAAACAATTTATGTTTCAGCTTGATTTCGATTGTTTCTGCAGTCTTCTTCTAAAATATAATCCCCCTATGAAAGGTGTAAAAAGGTACCCCTAAAGCGGAAAACTTAATACCCAAAACATAGACAAAACCCCTGCTCATTGTCATTCATCATATAAATCAGAATTCGCAGACAGACCGGAGCTCGAACCAGGAACCAAAGAAACGTTCGATTGTATGCAAAAAAAAAATGGAAAACAAAAAATAATGAGAATAGTATTGGGATTGGGATTGCGATTGGGATTGGGAAGGAGAATAAGAATGGAATCGAATGGCATTGGGTTCCGAGTGGTGTGGAATGCCGCAGGTGGCCGCCTGCCAGTGGTCCTCAGTCGCTCGCTTTTCAAGTGTTTGCCTTTGCAGTTGGACAAATTTACATGCTCGCCCCGCACACAATGAGACGGCGCAGCGGCTGACCTGGCCAGGTAAGCGTGGTAGCCATGCACCTGGAAAAAATTTGACTATTATTGGTTATAAATTGATAATTATTTAGATAGGAAACCCAACGGTTTCAATTCTACAACTTCTTAAAAGTAAATCATTTGGATTTCCATTGAAATATTTATAATAGTTATAATTATTAATAATAATATATTATTTAACAATATATTAGATATGTACAAATAGGTGGTTTCGTAATACCATTAAAATTTAAACAATTTCTAATGACAACACATCTTTGGTACCATTTATTTAACGCTTCGTTGCAGCTCAGAAAGAGACAACTATATATGCTGCTTGCATCATAAAGACCCATGGTCACACTTGCTATCTTAACTTCAGGATATCTTCAATATTACCAATTTAATATTTAAGTCAATCTAATTAAAACTAAGGCCAAAATAAGAACAAATAAAATTGTAGATAGGTAGATTTCTTAGACCTTTTATATTAAATAAATTTTTAAGGAAATTGTAGATAAATACCTTTTTATATTTTTTTATTGGTAGAGGATATATGATTTGCAGATTTTTTTATGTTGAATTTTTTAATAAATAATACAATTTTTCATTAAAACAATAAACAATAAATAGAACGGATATATATATATTTAATGGACATACATATTTGGTTTTAATTGATGGTGAATTAATAAATAAATAAAAAAATATTTATTTAAATAATAAAGTAGTACATTTACTATCCACAAATACAATTATTTTAGGGAAACAGCTTTTTTTTTTAAATATTTTTTTATAAGTGTAGAGACTGCTGCAGGCCTCCTGCAGCAGCTACCTGGAATGTCCGGCAGTGGGACACACCATGCATCGGTATTCAAATAGTTCGTCGACCGACCAAAGGCAGCAGCCAGCAAATGCAAACGCAATGGCAAAGGCAGCGCGGCAAACACACACACACACACACACACACACACAACGCATCATTTAAATGATGGAAAATGCAAGAGGATGTCGGACCGTGTGATTTCCGCTCTGGACACGACCTTTATCCTTTGTGTGCGAGAGTGCGAGAGTGCGTGAAAGGTGTCCGCCGCTCCTTTTGTTCGGAATATATTTTAATTAAATGGACTGAGTTAAGCCCCGTGGCCAAGGGGGCAGTGATGAGTTCGGTCGGATGGATGGATCAGTGGCTGGATGGCAAATCAATCAATTCCAACCAAATGCGGTCAAAATGCAATGCTCGATTAAATAAGCCATACAATTAAAAGGCCCAAGAGGGGTAGTCTCTTTTTGTAGTGGGAAAACACGGATTCCAGAGCAGGCCTAAAGTGAAATGAGAAATGTTTGGGTTTATTTTTTTCAAAAAGCATTTCGATTTGGCATCAATTTCCAAGTGTCTCCTCTGCAAGCTGTTCCTAATTGTAGAGTGTAATTGTAGAGTGCCAACAGATTGACAGTTGATCACCGGAAACAGCATGCTAAAAGCCCCCAAAAAAAGCGTACGAGGATTTATAAAAAATCTTGGAAGCTAAAAGGATACTCTAAGATTCTAAGCCAAAGTAAAGCATTTAATATTTCAAATATTTTGTGTTTTGTTTATAAGATTTCTTAAAAAATCACACACAATTCAAATTTAATTTGTCAGTTTTTTTTTATCATGGATTGACGTCTGAAAGTATGCAGTGAAATATTTCCGATACAATAGAAGTCTGTTTAAAATATTTTAAAGCATACTTAAGGGAAACATTATCCTTAATTTAAAATTCACAGCCAATTCAAAGATTCTAAACTTTTAATTGTAAATTGACACAAGGATTATAAGCTAAGACAAACTTTGTAATAAAACCAAAACTCCTGCTCGATTTTAGAGTGCTTTTGGAGTCCTTTTTTGGTGCTAAAACTGCCAATCCATAAAGGTCTACCCCCGCACAATTGGCACAGGTTGAGTGCCAAAATGCATTTGCATGCTGAAAACACTTCAATTCTGGTGCTAAACTAAAAACGCAAAACGCTCGAAAAGCGACAAACGAGCGCACTCGGGACTTGGTCCCGGATCCTGCCCACCTGTCACCCTGGAGGGGGTCTCATTTGCATGCGATTGAAAAACGCGGAATCAAAGTGCATGGAATGGATAAAAGAAAAACTAGGGAGAAAAACAACAGCAAGCAATTGGCCGTGGATTTTTGCCGGCTGCATGTGAGTGAGTGCGGGATGCTGGCTAATTAAAAGCACATCAAAGCGGGCAGAATTTGCATAGCAAACGAAACGAAACGTTGCGAAAATTAAATAGAAATTGTTAGTTGCACTTTTTCCTTATTTTTTATTTTTTTATTTTTCCTATTTTTTTTTTCACTTCGTCAAAGCTGCCAATGCCAAAAAAGTTTGTCATGAATAGCTGTCGTTAGAGGAGCGGAACTGAGGAACAGCGGAGCGGAGCGACTGCAGCAGGAATCGTCCAATAAATGTCAGCGGAGCAAAGTTTGTTCGCCAACTATTTTTATAATTAAACAAACTGATTGTGATAAGTAGGAAAATGAATGCCAAAGTTACGCCAAGAGGGGGATACTAAAGGTCCGGCCATAAATTGGGCAAACGTCAAAGTTGGTACGGAGTGCTTGCTTGTTCAACAAGCCCTTGAGACAACGCAAGAACAATTTTGTGAGCATTCAAACAAGCTAATGGTTGGGCAAAAAAAACAAGGCAGCTTAAGGATATTTCACTTTTCTCTATAATTTAAAGAATATTTTCAGCTTTTATCCTACCTCTTGGCAAACATATTGTTGATTATTGCATACTAAATACGCTTTGTATTTAGCCAATTTTGGCTTAAAGTAGCACTACCTTTTTTAAACACTTCCAAATACTCAAAAATTAAAAAATAATGTGAAATAATTACAAAATACAACTTCAAAATCAGGTTTTGATTGGTTTTCGAAGGTCTTTGCGCTGCATACTACAATTAATCTATTAGCTTTGTATAAACATAGCACAAATGTAGTTTCTTTTAAGTAAATATTTTACAAGAAAATTGTTAAGAATTTGTATTATTAAAGTTTATTCCTAAGCTAAGAAAGTTTGAATGCAAACAAGGCCCTGAAAACTGTTTCTATAAATCCTCCTTTATACAATAAACAGCTCTTTCAGTTATCAACAGTTTATAGGGTATATTTAAGCCTAAAATGTAAACTATTCTACAGTCTTGGAGGTACTAGCCGCCGCAGCTGCCGCCGCCTGCGTAGAATGGTGCTTGGCCACCGCCTCCTGAGCCTTGCTCAGCTGAATGTAGCCCTCGTGGGCGCGGGAACGCAGCTCGCTCTCGACACTCTTGTTGACCGACTTGGATATGACGGCCTTGATCTTCTGCGTCTCGTTGAACTTGGCCTTCTTGGCCTGAATTGGAGCATCTAATAAATAATAATAATAATTAGGATAGAACACAGTCACACACAGCTGCAGGCAACTTGTTGCTACTCACTTTGCCGGCGGGTGAAGGCAGCCTGCTTTTGTTTTTTCTGCTTCTGCATCGAGGCAGGCATCTTGGCCTTTTTAAATTTTCCCTGAGGCATAGTTAAAACGTAGTTTTTGAAAAGAAAATAAATAGAAATAACAATTCCGCAGCACGTTGTTTTGGTTATCGCCGAGTAGTGTGACCGTTGCTATCGATAGCCTGTCTATCGAGTATGAGGTGCTGTCAACTTTTCCGACTATTGGCACAGCTGGTCTTGGCGCACTTCTTGAAAAATTCAAATCACTTTTTTGTTCAGTTTATCTTTATTTTCGATTGCTGGCTCACTTAATGATAACTTGAATTATTTAACATATATTGTTTGCTTACTCGCTTGCTTTAAACTAAACACACAAAAAATTTCACATTTAATGCAAAACTTAAATTGTTCGCGGTAATCATCATCGTTTTCAACAAGAAATCATTAACATTTAAAAGCGCTGAATATTTTGTTGTTTATATGCAATTTAAGTGGGATTCTTTATCCTTATTTACGTATGTATATATATATATATATATATGTATATATGTATAATTATAAATATTGTATTTCCGCTTTAGCTTTTCTCTACATTCTTGTTGTTTTTCTTGTTGTTGTCTTTGCTCACTTGGTGATTATTTTAAACAGAGTTTTCAACGTTTCGAATCTTATAAAAATCGGTTTACAAAAATGTATGTATGCATATGTGTGGGTGTGTGTTGTGTATGTTTTGCGTGTGAATAAATGAGTACAAAAAATAAAACAATTAACTGTTCAGTTTGGCAACGATAACGCCAGTTACAATTAAGCCTATTATCACAGCAATCACCAGGAGTATCAATATCTTGCGCCGGTAGCTCTGACGACTCCTGGCCGCCTTGGCCAGCTCCGAGGTGCCATCCTCCACATTGGCGGCCGTCTGCTCAATACTGTTCTCGATGAAGTCTGCGAATTAATTAGTGGGGTTTAGTTTGTGACAATTTTACCCTGAAACTAATATTATTTGTTAAATATTTAAGTCGCAAAATATGCGACGGCCCAAAAAGTTACTCATTTCATAAATATGTCTTGGCAAATAGCGCTTATCAGCTTATCAGTCTCTTAGTTTGTTTACCAAAGCAACGCCTCGTAATCGATGTTCAAATATGTTTTATAAAATTCCGTTCCACTTCATATGTTTTATGCAAAACACAAAAGAATTCTTTGCTTGATCTCTTAGGTCTAAGGTTCATCAGACTGGACTCACCCATCTGTTGGCCCTGCTCGTGCACCAATCCGCTCAGCCGGGTCATGATCTGGTTGACGTCTATGATGTCCGACTCAATCTGCTCGACCTGGCGCCGGCGCTCGTCCAGCATATCGACCTCCTGCTGCAGTCCGGCCTGCTCCAGGCGTTGCTGCTGGAGCAGCTCGGCGCGGGCCGTGGCCTCCACCTCGTGCTCTGCCTGATCCTGAGCCTGCTGCAGGGTCTGACGCATCGCCGAGGAGATGCGCCGCTGCAAGTTCGAGTACTTCTCGACCACGCCATGGAACTCACGCGTTAGCTTCTCCAGCTGCAGTTTCTGCTGGCGGTCTCCATGCCGGACCACGGCCTGCAGGCGCTGCAGATCCTGGCTGGTGGTCTGGACCCGGGCGTTGGTCTTCGTGTTGATCGCATGCACCTTCTCGCGCAGCGCTGCCGTGTCGCGCGGCGTCCCGATCAACTTGAGCTGCTTCTCCAGCTGCTTGGTGCTGCTCAGCACCGCGGTAATGTTGTGACCAATGTCCTCGCTCAGCGACATGAACTCCGTGGGACTGAAGCCGGATGAGCCACCGGCTGCTGCGAAGCTCACCTCGGGCGTCGTTGTGGAAGCCGTATCCGCCGTTGAGCCATAGTCGCGATGCGGGCCACCTCCTCCTCCGCCTCCTCCTCCTCCTCCAGCGGGGTTGTTCAAGGCCTGGGACATGATTGCTGCTCTCTGTGTGTGTGGTGTGTGTGCCTGTGGGTTTAGTGGGGAGTTGGGGTCTTGAAAATGGGGCGACACCTAATACCGCGCACAAACAAACAAATCCCTACAAATGATTCACATGCCAAGAGCTCGGCGCAGAGTGCTGGGCATTGTTTTTGTGCTCGACTTATCAACATATGATGCAGCTCCGTGTGTGTGTGTGTGCGACCGTGTTGGTGTGTGTACAGTGGTGGCCCCTACTTGTTTCCCCCTCGCACTCGATTCCACCAGAGAGGGCGGGGTGGGGTCGGCTGGGGCACAACTCTTGTAGGGTTTCCGCCTGGCAGCGGACCTGGAACACGCTGGGACTTACTTAGAGGCGACTTCTTTTCCTGGAGCTCCACACAATCAGTGTGACCACGGCGCGGCCGTTACAGTATTACCATATGACTCAGATGCGCCGAACGAAGTGCGAATGTGCCAGGGATGCCAGCTGTTGAAAAGTTACAGTGCTGGCCATAAAATGTACCCTGTAATGTTAACATTTATTTAGTTCTCTTAAAATTTTAAAATTTAAAATTTAATTTGAATACACAAAATGCAAGCGTGATGTATTATAAAATCGAATTAGAAAGCGGTTCTATAAAAATCTCGTTACTCACATACCCTTGAGGCGTATTATAATTTTAGTCGGCCCTATAAATTTTTTGTATATAGACTTTTTCAGGATCAAGATTATAGCCGATATTACCTCGCTGTTAATTATAATTAATCATTTTAATTAATTATATTAATAATTTATATTATTTAAGACTTTTGATATTTCAACCTTCAGACATAGTTATTTTAAATTAATGTGATTTTGATCAAAATCTAATTATTATATTTTATGTATGTTTTTAAATCCCATGTTAGCTTATATTCTCAGTTGTCTAACATGGATATATTCTTAATGTTTCAATTGCAAACTATAAGGATAAAGTCCCGTCAAAAATAATACAATTTTTCTAGAGCAGAGCGAATTAAGGAAACTAAATTCGGAAAGCCGAAGATTGTGTACCCTTGCAGTTTAAAATTTAATTATAGGATCGAATCGGAAATCTATCAAACATTTCCTAAAATATTCTGATTATATATCAATAATTTAATACAACCATTTTTTTGACAAATTAATGTCTAAAAAATAGCATAACTAACCCAAAACTGCATTAATTTTAATTCGGAAAGCTTTTCTATGTTAGTTTTGATTAGGTTAATAAATCTTCATACTCAATTTTTAAATTTAAAAAAATAAAATTTTTATCAATTTTTGCAAATTTTAACGATGTAACCCCTTATAAAATTTTGAAATTTTGAAAAAATTTTCAAAATTTATTTTTTGACCAGACATGGCTAGATCGACTCGGCTGATCATGCTGATCAAGAATATATATGGTTTATGGGGTCGAAAATGACTTTTTCACAGCTTTACAAGCTTCTGACTAAAATTATAATACCCTGCGCTGGTAAAAGAATGTGACAACAAAGCTTCCAGGAAATATTCGCCTCTGTAAAATAAAAACTACTAAATAAGGCGCATATAAAAATATCTCATTTCTTAATTATCACTTAACACACAGTATATACTTTCGTTGTCAAATAATTACTATTCCCCACTTTTAAGAAGTGTTTTTGGGAAGAAATGAGGTATTTTTAAATGCTTAAAACGAATCACATTTCATTCGCTGCCCTTCACTTAAATATTTGCAACTTTCAACTAGTTTCATTAGCAATCAACACACACTCAGTAAATCAGCTACAAACCGCATTTGTTAGATCCAAAGGAAACACATTTTCTACGTTCTTGGCTTGTAATTCCGTAGCTTAACGTACAGAGTTATGCTAAAAGGTAAAAATCCTTAAACTCCTGTCCTCTTCTTAGTGGGTCTTGGCGGCCAGACGCTTGTCGCGCTCCTCCGAGATGCTCAGCTTGACACCCTTGCCCTTGGGCAGGGAAATGTAGGGCTTGTTGCCCTTGCCAATGATGAACACGTTCGTCAAACGGGTGGCGAACACATGGCCCTGGGAATCCTTAATGTGCACAATGTCGAAGGATCCGGGGTGACGCTCGCGGTTGACAACGGTGCCGACACGTCCCAAATTCCTGCCTCCGGTGATCATGCAGAGGTTGCCTGTAGACCAAGGGTTTGTTTAGTAAAATCAATACAAAGATATATAGGTTTGCGAGTGTCATTGCACGTAAAAGTTACTGCAACGGCTGTGGGATACCGAAGCAGAGACCGTCGTGACAAAAAATGCTTTTGGCTAAATGTATTTGAACCACGCAACTTGATTAGTTAACGTTTTGTGGTCTTCGAACCAGCCAAGAGGAGCTGATGTCGTGCGAAATCTTACCGGAATCAAACTTGATGTAATCGGTGATCTTGCCGGAGGCAATGTCCACCTGCACGGTGTCGTTGGCGTGGATCAGGGGATCCGGGTAGCGGATGGTGCGACCGTCGTGTGTGACCAGGAATGGAACACCCTTGGCGCCCAGCTGAGTCTTCTTGACCTTGCACAGCTTGTACTGCAAATAAGCCGAAAAATAAATGCCAAAGTTAGTCACAATCATTCAAAGGAGAAACTCATTAAAAGTTGTAATTGCACGTAAAAGTTACTGAAATGACTTTGGGTTGCCAAAACAGAGACCGTCGTATCAAAAATTGCTTTGGGCTTCGATTTGAACCAATTAACGCATAGCAAAAGACGCAAATCGGTCTTCGACCAAGCCCACACAGAAAGTTTATCGTCTTTCGTTCACTATTGATTACATTACACCGATTTCGGTCACTTAGCTTGGTTAATTGTAATTGCACGTAAAAGTTACTGAATTGACTGTAGAATATGCCAGATCAGAGACCGTCGTATCAAAAATTGCTTTGGGCTTAATTTTGAACCAATTGACGCACTGTTTTAAGCACAAATCGGTCTTCGTCAAGCCCTCTCCCCCTTCCGATTATCAAACTGGCGAAGAGGAAAACGGGTTCTCACCTTGGCCTCCTCGGCGGAGATGCGGTGGATGGTGAAGCGTCCCTTCACGTCGTAGACCAGACGGAAGAACTCACCGGTCTTCTCCAGGGTGATGACATCTAGAAATCGCGCCAGAGCAGAACAATAGTTTAACCAGATCTTCAGGAAACGCTCCCAGGGCGCAACTCACCCATATAGCCAGCCGGGTAGGTGGGGTCGGTGCGAACCTTGCCGTCAACCTTGACCAGACGCTGCATGACGATCTTGGTCACCTCGGCGCCATTGAGGGCGTACTTGAGACGGTTTCTCAGGAAGATCAGCAGGGGCAGCGACTCGCGCAGCTTGTGTGGGCCGGTCGAGGGGCGTGGGGCGAAGACGCCTCCCAGCTTGTCCAACATCCATGCCTTGGGGGCGGCCAAACGCTTCAAGTGCTTCTTGGGACCACGAGCCTGCAAAACAAACGGTATGAGTTCAGTTGCCCGACTCAGACGCCGCAACCAATTCACGGCTTCCCCGGCGAAAAAGCCACCAGGTCACTCCTTTCGCCGGGGATTCCGCCCAGTTGCCGAGCACCACTCACCATGTTGTTTGATTCACTATATTCAACGGGCGGTCACTGTAAATAAGAAAAATCCATTTTTTAGTTTTGTGTAAACACTCGGGCGACCCGCGAAAATTGGCCTCAGTGACAGAAAATCCGGTGTCCCGGGCGCCGCATATAGTCGCCGTCATTTCCGTCGGCCCGCCGGCTGCCCACTTCGAAAGCCGGTGCACCAAATCAATGGCCGATGGCCGAAATATAAACGAATTAAAATTTCACGTACCGTCCGTCTTGCAATACAAAAGGAAAAGGAAGTGGTGGCCCAGACAGCTACGGGGTTGCCGGACTCGGTGGAGGCGAATTGTTTTTGGATTTCCTGATATTCTTGGTTTGGTCACTCTGAATTCCGCAGCTGTTATTTTACACGTCTGTTAGGCAATTCAACACGTTTACAGAATCTTGGGGTCGAATTCTCGCCTTTGGGGTTGAATTCTCATGTAGAATGTAAAATTCATAACAAATCCGCTCTCATTCAAAGAG
Source organism: Drosophila bunnanda (assembly GCA_035046265.1). NCBI lineage: Eukaryota > Metazoa > Arthropoda > Insecta > Diptera > Drosophilidae > Drosophila > Drosophila bunnanda. The sequence continues at coordinate 17,966,903 of JAWNOB010000075.1, forward strand.
AATTGACGTAAGTTAACAGACTTTTCTGTCGTTGGCTGTCGATATATATCGTTATGTAGTTTGCCCAAATATATGAGTGTTGCGATAGTGTTGTGCTTTTTAATAGGTTTCGGTCCTCTGAATTTCGAATTTTTACATCTTACATATAATTTTACACGCTTACAGGTACGTGGGGTAGAATTTTCGCTTTGGTACGATTCTCATGTAGAAAGTAAGATACAATAACAGATAAACAATCAGCGACAGGGCTGCCAGATTTGGAAATATGGCTTTCGCCTAAAAAATCCCAGGCAATTGAAATTCCACCCTACTTCAAAAATCGGTGAGCAAAAGATTGGGTATTAAAACACATTTAAAATAAATACATCAATAATAAAACAAGAGAACATTATCAAATCATTCGGAAAACATCCAAAAATTAGACGGAATATTGACACCTGGTCCCACCTTATAAAAAAACGAGTTGTGCACCGATAAATCGAATGATAATCGATTTCCTATATTCGTCGAAATGGCAGTTATTTTTTTGTGTAATTTTACAATTGTTTATTTTCTCATTTTTAGTTAATGCCCCAAAACACACAATTAGCGCTTCAGGCATTATTAATTACAATCTGTAAAACCTACTTATAAATTAAACTGCGGCAACAATACAATTTGCCAAACGGATTTTCGCTTGCCTATGTATGTGTGTGTGAATTTTATGCATTTAAAACCACTCTGGGGCTAAATAGTTATAAATGGTTAATTGGTTTTCCCTTCATTTTTTTTGTTTGCTTTTTTTTGTTTTTGTACATAATACAAACTGTTTTCATTCGCTCGCTAGTTTAGTCGCTACTTTTTCTCGTTTAGGCGAAAGAACTTAATGTTATGTGAAATACATTTTAAGAATTACAATGTATGCAGTTAATGAATGTTTAGTTTTGCTTTAAATGTATAATTCTATTTTAATGGCTACGTACGTCTGTCTGTGTGCGAGTATGGGGAGGGGGGTGGTGTGTGTGTGTGGCATGAGCGGATGTGTCTTCATGTCAGTGTGTGGCGTGTGGAGAGGGCAGGGCCATTTTTCTCGCACTTAGTCTGTCGTTCAGTCCAGCTTTTTCATCGATTTGAGGGCCCGCTCCCGGAGCTGCTTCTCCAGGTCCTCATTAATGATCCCCGGCCCCGATCCGCCCGCCAGGAGTAGCGGGAGTTTGCCAGTTCCATTCCGTTTGGCAGCCGAATGCTCCTCCTCGTCGCTACTTCCCTGGGAGCTGCTGTCCGCCCGCGATTTGCCGGCACCGCTCTTCCGCTTGTGCTTCTTATGCTTCTTGCTCTTCTTGCTGTGCTTCTTGTGTTTCTTATGCCTATGCTTTCGCTTTGAGGAGTCCTCGGACTCGCTATCGCTCGATTCCACCACCTTCTTGGCCTTCTTGCGCTTCTTCTTCGCTATTGCCTCCTCCTCGGAGTCACTGTTGCCGTCCTCCACGGCCTCGTCCCGTCGCGGCTTCTTGTGGCTGCGTTTGCGGTGGCTGCTGCTGCCTCCCAAGGACTCCTCATCACCGCTGGATGTGACAGCGCGCCTGGGCTTCTTGTCCGAGCGTCGCTTATCCTTTTCCTTCTCGCGCTCCTTCTCCTTGAGGGCGGCCGCCGCTACCGCCGCCTCCTTCTCCTTTTCCTTCAGCATCTGCTGTTTCTTCTTCTTGTGGCGCTCGTCGCCGCTGGAGTTGTCATCGTCGTCGCTCTGATCGCTGCTGCTAGAGCTGTCCGAGCTGCGTCGCGCCTTTTCCTTCGCTTTGGCTTTGGCCGCAGTCTCAGCAGCTGTAGGGGGCTGCTTCTTGCGCCGCGGCTGCTGCTGCTCTTCGCTTTCGTCGCTGTCCGCGCTACTGTCCGAGCTGCTGCTTTGGCTCTGGTCGCGGGATTTCTTTGGTGCCGCCTTGGCAGCGAGGCGCTCATGGGGCTTAAGGAACGGAGAAGGCGTGCGGGACAGGCTGCCGTAGCTGTTGCGCCTGGCGGGAGCCGGTGCCGGTGCCGGAGCCGGAGCTGGAGCTGGAGCTGGGGCAGGAGCCGGAGACGGTTCCACCACAACGGCTGTTTCTGTCTTAGATTTACGCTGCTGCTCTTCGCGGCAGAGATCGATGGTGTTTACCGCCGGCCCAGCGAATTCCACAGATGAACGCCCTAAAAGGTGTAAGCCTTTGTTACTTTTCGATTCGAGTGGAACGCCCATTTCCGTCTCAAACTTACCGACTGGACTGTCCCGCTTGCGGCTGGGTCGCGGACTTGAACGACTGCGGCTTCTCTGACGACTGTGGCTGCGGCTGTGACTGCGACTGCGACTACGGCCGCGCCTCTCTTGCGGACTCGGACTGCGCTGTCGCTGCTGAGGCGGGCGACCACCGGCAGGTTCAACCGAGCTGCCCGATGAGGAGCGTCTAGGCCTAGATGGCGGCGGATTGTCCCAGCGATTTACATGTCCACCGCCTGGAGAACTGCGCCTCTCCCTGGAGTTGGGACGACGATCGCGTGAGTTCCGCCTCTGTTGGGGCGAGGAGAAGCGACGTCCAGGACCCGAGGGGGGCGAGAACTGTTTACGGAACTGCTGGTGGCCCTGCTGCATGGGGGACTGTCGGTGGTCGCGCTGGTTGAACCGGTTTTGTTGCGGCGACTGGCGTCTGTCAAAGCGGCCCATTCCGCCGCCCCCTCCTCCACGGCCGCCACCGACAGGACTGTGCCTGGCCTGCCAATGGATTCGACCACCACCTCGGAAGTTGGGTGAACCGCCACGATGCTGCCACATCTGGCGATGCTGGCCGCCGCGGCCGCCACCGCGTCCCCCGCCTCTAAAGTTCATCATGGGTGAGCGGCGACGATTGTTGTTGAAGCTAAAGATAGAGAATAGTGAGTTTCCACAAAAAATTAGTCATAGATTAAGTGAATTAAGTGAATAATAATCCAACTCACCGTCTTGGGGAGCGCGAGTAGCGCATTGGTGATCGGGATAGTCGACGGGATCGTGATCGACGTCGAGAATTGGATCGCTGGAAGCGGCCACCACCACCATTATCCTGACGCATGGGGCTGCGGCCTCGCGGTGAGAAGCGCCTGCCGCCGCCTCGACGATTGCCACCGCCAAATTGCCTGCCTCGATCGTTGCCTCGCTCCATGGAGCTGGCCGAGTCGCCGCGATTGTTGCGATACTGCCGCTTGTTCTGCACACTGTTCTTGTTGCGACGATGCTCGAACTGATCCTGGTTGCGCTCCGGCGACAAGGAGATGCTGCTGGAGCGTCCTCGGCGGCGACTGCGACGCGAGGAGCTGCGTGAGCGGGAACGCTTGGGGCTGCCCGATCGTGAGCGGCTGCGCGATGATCGGGATCGAGATCGCGATCGTGATCGCGACTTGGCCTTGCCCTTGGCAGGCGGCGGCGCCGGCGACTTGTCCGACGAGTGGCGGCCATTTACAGTCTTGGCGGGTGCGGGCTCCGCGGAGCCAGTCTTCTTTACAGAGCCTCGCGATCCAGAGCGAGACTTCTGGCGGGAGTGGCGCGGCGAACGAGAACGCGGCCGACGGCTAGAGCGTCGCTCCCTGGAGGCGGGGCGGGCGGTCGTGGAGGAGTCACGCTTGCGGATGCGTGCTGCCGCATTGGCGGCCGCTTCACGGGCTGCACTGGGCACTGAACCGTTATTAGACGGCTTGATGGAACGGGAGCGTGAGCGGGACTTGGACTTTCCACCGCCGTTGGGCGAACGGTCACGCTGCCGATCCCGACGAGAGCTGGCGCGCTGCGAACGAGATCGTGAACGAGAGCGGGATCGGGAGCGAGAGCGGTCCCTCTGACGCTGCTCCTCCTCGCGCTTGAGTATCTCGTCCTTCTTCTGCTGTATGAACTCTGCGGGTATGCCAGAGTCGCTCTCCTGTGCGGAGAGCAGCAGTGCCCACAGCTCGCCCATAAACTGGCGGGCATTGCGGCCGTTGAGAAAGCCCGTCATGTTGATCTGCATCTTCTTGGGGCACGGGTACTTCTCCTCCTCCAGCTGGTTGTAGACGAACTCCACCACGACATCGTCCTCGATGTGCAGGATGTCGGTGATCTTCTTGCTGATCCACGGCCGCAGCACGTCCAGCTTCACCTTGGACATGTCCACCCGCTTGTTCAAGCAATCGCCGAACTTCATCTGCTTCATCAGCTTCTTCTCCTTGTCGCTGAACCTAGTGTCCTGCTGCTGGTTGGTGCCCTGCGGATGATACATTATATTGGAATTGGAAATAGAACAATGTCAAGTGCGAGTTTTTAGTTTCAAAAACACAATTTGAAAAATGGAAGTGCAAAGTGAAGGGAAAAGCAAAGAGGGTGGGGAAAAGGCATTTATCGATTGCTGTGGACTGGGGCGGGGGGCGCGCGCTTACCGTGAACATCATTTTGGATGCGTTTCGCTAAGTTTCTCTCGCTGAGGGAGGGGGATTTCGGTGCACTGCCGCCAAGTCGAGTCCCTCTAAGCCAGGCACATTTGTTAGCTCCTTCGACGGGGGAAAAATTCAATAAAAAATATATGTAACCCGGCACCACGCAAGTCAATTGTCTACACGCACACACACACGCACAGCGTCTTTTCGCCACAGCCAGGGGCAGTGTGTATGTGTGAGGGCCGGGGATGCTCTGCGCTCGCGGCGAGTTAAGTAGCTGCGGATCGCTGGAAACGCACGCTCGGTGATGCGTGCTTAGTCAGTTACACCTGTCGCGTTCATAAAAGCCTTTTCCGTCACTTATGGCTTGGCACTTTTTCTTCGCAAAATAAAAAATTCGTGAAAACGGTCTGCACGCAGTGTGGCCAGTGCGACCGCTAAAATACCAACGCTCTGCAAAATATACCGAAATTATCATCGCGATAATGCACTCTAAATATACTAAATACGTAATAAATACCGGCCGTTAAATTTAAATAAAAAGAAGATCGAAACTAATAACGATTTTAGGGCTTAGCATTCATAATTCTGCCAAAGAAACTAATTGTGAGTGTATAAAAATGGGCATTATGGCATCCTGAAGAAATCAGGATTTATGCTATGTTTTTGTATTAAATTCTATCAAATATTTTGAGTAATGTTCAATTTTAAAATTGAACCTCTTCCCATATAAAAAGAAGATTACAAAATTGTACAAATAATTAAAATAATACTTCGTAAATAAAATAAAATAATTTAAAATGAAAACAATTCCATTAACATTTCGAAACGAATGTTTTTATTTTGCATTTTCGAATGCCGTAATTAGGGGTTCTAATAAATACACACTACAAATGCACGAAGGCATTATTTCAATTTTGTTTAAATTTAGACTTAACATTAGGATTTGATTATTTTTCGAGCAAAATTCCATTTCAATTTTATACAGCTGAGAGGGGGGATGAAAGTAGAAAATGAGAAGATGGGGAAAACATTAAATAACATTGCAAAATTGATTTCGCTACAAAAAATAATTCCTCGTTTAAGTACACATTAATTTAGCCAGCCAGTTAGCCCAGCTCCAGCTCCGTTCCGCTACGACCCAAAACTCGCTCAGTTCTTTTGGTTGCTGTTGTTGTTGTTGTAGTTGTTCCTGGTGGGGTGGATGGGGTGTTTTTTGGTGACCCCCACCCCGCCTACGGTATCATGTTGGGCTCCTGGGCAGCGCCCGTCGAGTATTTTGGCTTGCACACACATCCACTCTCCACCAGCACATAGTCCTGGCCGGTCAGAGTCACCGGTCCGAGGGGAATGACCAGGAACAGGTAAGGCACATAGGTTTGCGTACACTCGCCCCGCACCACGTCGCACTCAGAGGATCTGGCAGAAGGATGAAAATTTTAATATTACAACTCTTACAGGTCTTTGGTGTTCCATCTACTTACTCGCACACTTCAAAGACCACCTGCTGGAGAAGATCGGGAAACTTCTGGACTATGGTCACCGGCTGGCCGGAGGTAAGACTAACGCCATACATCGGCGCCGTGGTGTTGTAGCGCGTCTTGCATAGTCGCGCCGGTGTCTCGCTCTTGCACTGCTGCGCCGGCGTGGCGTTCTTCAGCGATCGACCTGTGATCATATCACCCAATGATTAGTCAATCAGTCGATCAATCAGCCAGTCGGTCAGTCAGTCAGTCAGTCAGTCGGTTGGCTATGTGGTGGAGGTGTGGACCAATTGGCTTACTTACCGTAGCGACTGCTTCCGACGGCCTCGTTATTTACCTCGTCGTAGGCCCTCAGCAGAGCACTAGTGGTTATGGCGGGGTCCAGCGTGCTGGGCAATTTGCTCTGGCGGCCACGTCGCGAGTTTCCGTTCCAGTTGGAGAAGGTGCGCGCCACGGCCGCGCTGCAAAGAGGAGATCCCAATTAGGGGGTTATGGTTATATACGTTAGAAAAGAAAGTTGGCTGACCGCCGACTGACTCACCTCGGATACGGAGCATTGTTGGGTCCCAGGCAGTCGGGCGAGTCCGTGAGCGCATCGCCGGACAGGTACTTCAGGCCACGCCCCCCGGCACACCGGCTGAGGGGCGCGTCGTCATCGGCGCTGCTGTAACTCGGCCACAGTGCCGCATTCGCGCAGGTGAGTGCGATGCTGATGACGCAGAGAGCCGTTAGGTGCTGCAACGATGAGATGCGGATGCGGATATGGGTTACGAAACGGTTTTGACTAAGATGGAGGAGGGATCATTTTTTCACAGGCTTTCATTGGGTAATTGAGAAATTGGAATAGAATAATAACCGATATTATATTAGATACTGATTACTGGGCGTGAGGACTGGATAAACTTGGAACAGATAACTAAATAATTGGTAACTCTTTAGCAATGATTAACTTAATATAAATTATGTGTAACTGGAACCCAAACAAATGCTTCTGTTATTAGAGGAATTAGTTAAACCATTTCTAAAGAAATATTAGAGTTCCTTGTATATTTATTGTTATTATAAACACTAAACTTAAGCTCAACTTATAAATCTATTAATTAATAAATTAATAATCAATCTAAGAGTTTGTATTCATTTATAAATAACATCTAAAATTTATTTCAGGCTGAGGATCAGGAATAATTCATTAATTGATTGTTTTACAAAGATTCTCTTCTTCAATCAAGTACTTTAAGTAAACTCTTTAAACTTTTATGATTTTAATTCCAATAGAAAATATTTGCAAACTTGTTATATTTATTAAATTAAATTCATTAATTAAACATTAAAACGCCGGTGTTGGGCCCGTGCGGATAACGGTAGCCGCTCGCTGGAAATGCTGCGTCACGCAGAATGGCCAACTGGACTTGGTCAAACTCTGGTCTAGACCGCTGTTCCGTAAGTGTTGTAACGTGTTTTATGGCCTGCCGTTGAACCGCTGACCCTGACCATGGCCCGAGTACAAGTACTGGTGGGCCTAGTCTAGCATCTGGCCAGGGGAACTCCCTCTACGGAGTTCTGGGAAAAGTACGCCACTGACCAGTTACAAGGGCCTATCCCACAGAGTGGAACCCGCCGATGAAAAGTTTCTATTTTCACATACTTGACCCGCTTAGCCCCGAAATCCATAAACAAATTAATTAAGCTCATAAATAACAATCTCGTGAGCCATCATCCATCGTACGTGAAAGTAAAAACAAAGAAGAAATCCAGACGAGCCGAGAAGAAATGTTAATACATACATTTTTTTCATTTTTTCCCCATTTTTTCAACGGCATGCAAAGCTGACTTCTAATATGGTCTGAACTTTTTATTGCCTCTTCTTGCGGTTTTTATTTACCCGCGCGCGCGTTCATGTATTTTCTTTCACTTTCTCTGTGCAGATTTGGCTGCTGATCAAGTGCCAGAGCCGAAAAACCAGTTTCGATTGAATTAAAATTGCAGCACAAAATTTGCTTTTGGCATTTCTTTAACCCCCTCAAAGTTGGCTTTCTGCTGAGAAAATCGCTGCACGTACGTACACGTACGACATGCGAAATGATAATCGTAGCGTCTCTGGCAGCCTTTGTGTCCGATTCAACAACTGTCAATGGCGGAATACCGCAAATATTTCTTAATTGATAAAAATATTTTCTTTGTGCCATTACAATTATTGTTTTGTTTGCCAGCCAAAGTTGCTTTTTCCCAACTTTCTTTTAGTTAGGCATTTGACAAAAACGAAATGATTCACGAGAGTGTGGGGCCGTAATGGTCATTGCGTGTGGTTCGGTGGGAAAAACGAAAGCGAAATTCTATTATTTAATTCTTTTCACATTCATTACACGACTTTAATGATCGCACAGAAGCGGAGGAGCGGGAAAAGGGGAGCTTGCACACGTGCAGACTGGGCCCCGTGTGAGTCTGATGGTGCAGCGATGGACACGACACTCTCACCGAGTTCGTAACTGCCTTTTGTCAAATTCTGAGGCTCATTAAACGCGCTTTTCTTGGCATTGTGTGTAGTTTGGTTGGTCCGACTTTCCGTTTTTATGACTCTTCAGCAATTTCGTTTAATAAATGCTCGCGGCCGTCTTCATTGTCGTCGTCGTCCCCTCTTAATTCGACATTAAAAGACAGGTACGGGACCCCTGGGACCCGGAGAAGCCATTGCCATTTGAACCTGTCACCAGAAAGAGAGACGTATTTTTACCTGGTAATTGCCATCTTGATTGGGTCTCTCTCGGCACCTAATGAGGCGACTTTCTTAGGTCCGCGAGGGTTCATTGTTGGCGCGGACATGACTGTACCAAATCGCCGATAGCCGTCAGAGAAATGCAAATAGTTTTTGTACATAAATTGGGCATTATTGCTTTGCTTTTGGAAATCCGCAAATCACGCATTAATCAAAAACCCATTGACGAACCGTTGACAATTTCAAACAGCTCCCGTCATTAGGCTTACATAACAACAAAAACAACAACAAAAACAACAACAACAACAACAAGGTGCACCAAATGTTTTTGCTTGGCTTTATCGCTTTGCCAGCGAAAGAGCAAAAGAGAAGGCGCAACAAAGCCAGGCTAGAGAGAACCAAAGTGAGAGATACGCCAACAACAACAAGAACGGCAAAAAGAGACAAAGCGACGAGCAAAACTGTCAAGAGCAGCGGCTTGGTTCGTGTATCAGGTGCCGTTATAACGAGGTTAACGACCCACATCGCCATCTCCCTCTCGCGCTTCGATCTCCACACTCCGCTTGAAGCTCGCATAAACAAACATTGGCGCTTAATAACAAATGAAATTAAATTCTAACACGTTGGAAAAGCAAACAGATCAGCGACTGCACGAGTGAAAATTGGTTTCGGGAAAGCATGGCAATGTCGACAGATTATTGACAGCTTACAAATAGCCACAGGTGACGTTGACTGTGACTGTGACTTTGACTGTGACTGTGAGACAGCGACTGCGACTGCGACTGCGCCCGTTGCACGCAATGGAGGCTTAAAGCACTGAAACTGGTTTATTGATAAGCGTAGCCCATAGCTGCGGGCCATGGTGCCATCTCTGTCTCGCCGTCTGTCTCCGGCGAGTTCCACATTCTCAATGGATGTCAGTGATAATGCATTGTGATTGAAACGAATTGAGAATTGAGAGAGAATTGTGCTCGCTTGACTGACACAATTTCCCAAAGGCTTTTGTCCGTCGATTGTGGAGCAGTTGGTCAGGAAAAGCCAGTCGGTTGAACCGATGAAAAGCAAAGGCCAATTGTCTTGCAGCTGCTGTCAACATGGCGAGAGCCACAAATAGAAGAATATGTTCAGAAATAGACCTTGGATCTCGAAAAGAGATTAATCATTCAACTCTAAGCACTGATTGACAGTTCATGAAAAAATACTAATACATGTTGATTCAAAGATTTGTAATAATAATAAGATGATTTCGACGAAGGAGCTCATGTTCATGCATAGAAATTGATTCTAGAATTCATAAATAACTCTCAAACCAAGGATATTTAAGAAGGTTGACCATCTTTTCAATTAATTAAATATTTAATCTGCTAGTTATCTTGGGCTAGATCTTGGCCATTGTGAATTGGTTTACCTATATCCCATAATATCTTTTCAATGAGCTTGTCTAAATCACAGGAAAAGCCTAAATCCAGTTATTACTTTCCATGTTAGACAACTATTCGTTTCCATTCTTAACCACCAGTTGTTAAAAGATACTTAAGTCTCTAGTTTAATAGAATAGTAAATCCACTAATTTCAATTATGGCAACCTATAAGCGCAGTTTACGTTTATTAATCAATAATATGGATACGGGGAGCCAACGGTTCGTATGTGCAACGCAACTGTGCAAATGTTTTTCTTGCCTGTTCTCAGCACCGTTGCGCATTAGACCGTTGTTTTATGTTGGGGGTTTTTCCATTTTTTTTTTCGTTCCGCGACAGACAACAAAGCTCGATGCCGTGATAACCCCGAAGCGACAAAACTTTCAATGGTTTTTTTTCTCCAGAAGAAGCAGCAGCCTTAACGGCCACTATGCAGATCACGTTTTCCCCAGACCACAGAGCGGAATGGGGAGAAGGCGAGGGAGAGAGAAAGAGCGAGACAAGTGCATGGACTCTGGCTTCTTTTGCCTTCGGCTATCACCGCCCCTTTCACTCCCCCGCACAGTGACGTACAAAGACTTTTCTCCAAAGGGGGGTTTTTCAAATTGTATTTGCTTAACGGAAAAGGTTTCAAGGCCTTAAATAGACAAGGAACTAAGACCAAGGACTTTTTTAAAGACACTCAAGTTACATTTTAACCTGTACTAGAAAAGCTTATTAATAAACTTCTCACGGGGGGCATCTGTAACACCCCACAGCACACCTACGCCTCTGCCCCCACAGGTTGACGACAGCGGCGCTTTCATTTTTGGACTGTGACTGTGACTGTGACTGCGACTGCCCATTGTCCAGATGGTGTGGGATCCAAAACTGAGGAATCCGTGGAAACGGGGCTATGAAAACCCTTTTGGCTGACCGCTCTAGACCACCACTAGAATCGAGGAATTTTAATGATAATAGAGAAGCCGAGGAGGGGCCAAGACCCCAATGGCCGGCAGCAACACTTTTACTCATTGCGCTCTCGTTTTTTGATGCCTCGGATCTGGGCAGAAGTTTCACTGCATAATTCGCATCATTATCATTTGCTCGATGGGCAGGTAGGCAGTACCTGTGGCCCATCACGGGTACTGTTACCTTTTGGCGCTACATTAAAGCTGGCAATTAACACAGATTTATGACAATATTCTCGAGGGTTGCCTGCCAATCAGAATGCGAATGATGAGATGTTGGGAATCTTTGACCCAGAACGCCGTTGTGGTTAACAGTTTATAATTCCGCTTTTGCAAATAGTTTTACGCACCTCGTTGTGGTTGTTGGTGTTGTTAGTTTTCCTCAAGGTTTCTTTGAGAACGGGAGAAGTCGAAACGCTTGAATGAGAATGAGAATCTTCTTCTACCTGTAAACCAGAAATGGGAGACAGAGACGACGAGCAACCCATAAAAATCAAAGTATGAATATATTTAGCCTACTTTTTATAAAATTTTTATTTCGCTTTTGCCAACGGCACGGCTTCGTGCGGCATTCGAGCATTTAGGCGACGCTTTAAGAATCCGCTTTGAATCATCGTCTGCACAGAGAGAAATTTTATATTATATTTACCTTTTTAAGAAAAGGTCATACCATATATCATAAAGTATTGAATGTTCTTTTTCGCATAATAGGTTGTACCTATATTTTCCTAGATAAAACATTTTTTTCATTATCTTCTTATTATCATAATCAAATTGAGGAAATTAAAACATCTTCTGAAGTGAAATTTACACGATTCTTGAATCCTAATTGTTTCTTATTTATTGTTAAGTAAAGTATGTTATTTCTTTGAAAACTTTATTTATTTATGTTAATAATATTAGTCCCAATGAGATAGTTTATTTTTTTCTGTGTTACTGACTACCGCTCAAATCGATCAATTTTTTATAAATCGAATCGGGGCAAGAAATCGACAATTCAATTCAAGGGAAATCGTTGATGAAGCGTTTTAGGCGTCGGCGTGATTTTGCTTTCTACCGATTCTGCCAGCCTCTTGATTAGCATTTTCGTGGATATTAAGTCGGTCAAGTTCACTAAAAAGAGCGGGTATACTTTAAGGTTCTTTCCACTCACACCAGAGTTTAAACTCTCAGCTAACTTATGGTTCTCTGGCTGGAATTTAGGGGCCTGCAACCTTTGGCTTTCAAAAGCCAAGTAATTCCCGCAGGAATGCAGCTGGGCTTTGCTGTTCCACCAATCGCCGGGTCGAATCTCCTGGCCATATATCACTGGCAACCACGGCAACCAGCACTCTTTCTTCTGTTGCCAATTCCTAGAGTGCCAGCCAGGGCCCAGACGTGGGTCGACTGACAAACATTTGGCTACGATTATGTGCGGTGTGGATACACACACGTATTTGGGAAACACGCAGCCTAGTAAAAGTTATTTGGCCAAAGCAAATTCATTATAAATTCTTCAAGACCAGGCAAAAAGAAAGTCCCAAGAAAGGTGCTAATTCATGCCATCGGCCGATCAAGCCGGAGAAATGGGTCGAGGTGGGCGACGGAGCCCAGCTCCGATCCGATCCGTTCCGAACCGAACCCAGAACCCAACCCATGCCATTCCACGCCAGGCCAGGCCGGGCCAGGCACTTAGTGGACCACCACCGAAGGTGTTGCCTCTGCTGTGGGCTGCAATGTGTGTGCATATATATCGCCGCACATATAGCCACATATAATATGTGTTCTTTATGCCATACTGGTTTCCGAAAGGAAGAGACGAGACAAGAACAATGCCAAGTTCAGCAAAATACAACAGCAACAAAAAAGAGTGTACAAAACGACGTGTAAGAGGTGCGAGGTGCGAGCTGCGAGGAGAGAGAAGTGTAAGAGATCTTGCAGCTGCCTCTCCAGCTCCATCTCCATCTCCATCTCCAGCTCCATCTCCTTGTGGGCGCTACGGCAACGGCTTTGGTGTCTTTATTTTTTGTGCTTATTGGGGTCACTTACTTTGACAGAACTTCTACTTAAGCACCGGTATTCCATTTTGTAGCAGTGTGTGTTTGATGGTCGATGGTTTCTTGTTGGGTTATTGGCTGTACTTGGGCCGCGTACTGTGTACTGGGTACTTGGTACTTAAGCACTCGGGGCACTCTCGTTCATATATATCGTTTCTGGGGTCCGGACTTGACCAATTCTCAAATTGGCTTTTCACTTCACACTTCACGACCGATGATGGGATGGATTTTAAGCTAGGCGCACGGGAGTGTATCGTATCCACTGGAAGAGCCCTCTGGTCTCTGTGATCCGTGATCTCTGCTCTGTGCTGGCAATGGCAATGGCAATGGTAACGCGAACCGACCAACTCGAGCGCTCAACCTGAACTGACGGAGCAGGTAAGGTTTACCATTCCTTAAGCACTTGGTGCTGCCTCGTCTGCGCATGCGTCGCCGCTTCTGCCTCTGCTTCTGCTGCTGCTTCTGCTACTGCCACTGCTGCGATCTTCGGCCACATCGTGGCACCTCGTAACCTGTTGCCGTCGTGTGGCCAAGTGTGGCCGCTGCAGATCGGGACTGGGACCTCCTCCCGCTGGCATTGTGGGTGCCGCCAATCTGGATACATGTCCAGGCAGGCAGCAGGATAGGCGTACAAGCCCACGAACCACATCAAGCCGATGAGTACCGCAAGGATTATCGCTAGCAGGAAATTGATTTCAAATTGACAAATGCTGAAAAGTTTAGGTGCTTCAGGTGTAGAATCCAAAGACCGTTAGATTAAGGCATGTAGAGTGAAAACCCCTATCAAATCACTAAGACTTTAATAAGAGCATACAACAACTATGTTATGATAGTTTCGTCCTGGTTCCTTCCTCCATATCAACCACTGCGGCCAGGGCGTGGGGCGGTGCTAAAGACGTTGTTGACATTATTATGCTTGGTTTTGTTGCTTGTCGTGCCTGTTGCTGTTGCGGCTGAAGTTGCACATCCTCTCGCTGCGGCGCGGGCGGCATCACACGAACGGCTCGCAGGAACATCACAAAGCAGCCACAGCACATGCATACAATGCAGCAGACGCAAAAACATACTATTAGGATTGGCAGCAGAATAAACAAAAGCAATCTTTTTGATTTAGCCATTTTTGCGCACGCCCATTACATTGGGACACAGCCCTTTAGTAGCAGTCCCTGTTGCAACACCAGAAGCAGCAGCAATAGCCAATGCAGCAGAGAAGTACTAGTAGCGCCAGCAATATGCCCGCGAAGAGGGCTAGGGTGGGACCAGGAGCGAGCTTGAGGAGGTAATCGGGCCAACTCTTCCAATTCCAATTCATAGCCTTACAGTAAGAGTGTATAATGTAACGTGTAATGTATATGTTTTATAAATAAATATGTCCGTAAGGTGTTATAATAAAAAAGCATATCTGATTAAAAAAATCTTTAAACAAGATAACAAAATTGAATTGGATCGATATTTATCTATATTTCTATGACAATTTTTTCGACAAAGCAAAATTTAAAAAACTCATAACTAAGCCAAAAAAGCATTAATTTTAATTCGGAAAGCTTTTCTATGGAAGTTTTTGTTAGATTTAAAAATCTGTAAGCTTGAAAATTTGTAACCCATTATAAAAATTTAAAAAAAATGTGAAAAAAATTGTTTTCTACCGGACACGGCTATATTATGAATATATATGATTTATAGGGTCGAAATAACTGCTTCACACAATTACTAGCTTATACCTGCAAGGGTATACTAAACTTTTATGTAGTACTAATGTATATTTTAATATAAATAGCTCAAAATAAGACGAATTTCCCAGTAAATGAAGTCGGTCTATCAAACATTTAATGGGAAAATATGAATCTCTTACCACTGGTGGTTTCACCTTCAAACGAATCTGAAAGCATTGCAAACTGACTTATCTACTTGCATGGGACCCTTGTTAATTGGTTATCGATTATAACATTACGTAATGGAATATTCTGTAGATGCTATGCCTGGCTCCTATCCCGATCTGCTCTGTCTGACAATTAAAAGATGCTTTTCATTTTCTTTTGGGAAAGTTGCCGAGCTATATTAGTTACAATTCGCTTTGGTTATTATCGAAAAATGAAGAAAACGCCGAAAGGCCACAAAATAAACTTTCATAGTGGTTGTAACTTTTCCCCTTGGCCGCGGCAAATGCGCGACATTTCAAGTCAATTGTCGAGTGGCGGAGCGACGTGCAGAAAAAGTGTTTGCCGTCGGGTGTAAATAAATAAAATAAAATAAAATTAACGCTAACAATTGAAACAAACGCAGCGGCGGACCAGCTCGACAATGGCCGTCCGGAATGAAACACGAGAAGCCATTGCCTTGCGATCCAAGTGACACGACACGCATGCGCAGTGTCAGCGCAGCGCAGCTTTTCAGCGAAAGTGACTGAACGAGTTCCAATTGTCCCAACGCCTTTATCAGAGCCTAACAATTAACTGGCGTAATAGTGGCAAAAAAAGAAACAGTACATAAATGAAAAGCCCGCAGAAGTTACTGGCCTCAGGCTTGTCATCGACAAAAGACCACATTTCTAATGGGTTGTAATAATTACTGAAGCGTCTAGACATTACATTTTCTTTTTATTTATATGTGATCAATTGGATAATATTAGAAAAACTTTCCCACCACCTGCTTTTTCAAAAAACAAAGATTTTATAAGGACATCTTTGGTATAAAAAGTATTGTGAAAGAAAAATAAAAATTTTCATAATCAACCTGTCTTTGTGTGGCCACGTTCTGACGTTCTGAAGGTTTAGCTCTGAAATTGTCAGTACTAAAATGTTTTTAAATTCACGTAGAGCAGAAATTTTGTTGCAGTTCTAAATACGTTTGGTTTGGTTTGGTTGATTGTTAAACGTGTCGTCGCGCAAATGCATGTTGACCATCGCTCATTGACACACCGAGTGCACGGCAGGTCTGTGTAGCCACATAAGGATACACATCTGTTAACCAACACTGGACGTCTGCAGCAGAACAAGGCAGACAGCAACTATAATAGCCATATACTAGCAACACCGACAGCGTGATTAAAAAAGAGCTGCAAATACCTGAATAGTAAGTGAAGTAAATAGAAAGCATTCATGTAACATGGTTTTTAAAACATTGATATATTTGTAACTGGTCAACACTGCTTTCTGGTGGTAACACTACAGCGCTACTAAGCAGCTTAAGTATGACCATTTCTCGTGTCAATTGGTGTATTATTGGCAAGAAAGTTTAATTTCTCCGCCGAGTTTTTTAAATTTTAAGTGAATTTTGAACATAGAGAAAATACTGCATTATGACTTTGCAAAAAATTCGAATTCATCGGTAGTATCGATAGTAATATCGATGTGCTTGCAGCTCTAAATTGGGTAGACGGCAACAACAATTGACATATAACAACAACAACAACGACGGCCAGCGTGAGCGTGTGCGTTCCCCTGGGTGTGTGCGTGTGAGATTGGAAGACAATGGATGCAGCTGCGGATCTGGTTGTTCCTACCCTTGCCAGTGAGTATTATCCTTTGGATTAATTTCCAAATGGGCGCCAAAGGGTAGCCCTGACTCTGGGCCATCGATGGCACCCGCCTCCGCCGCGGGGGACAGCGGGAAAGTCGAAAAGTCGAACGACCTCGTGTTCGTTCTCCATCCGTCTCTCTCGCTAACCTCTTCCCTCTCCTCCGTCTGTCCACAGTTCGCTCTAGCGTGGCCGTGGAGTTGTGGTCGTCGGCGGGCTCCAAGCAGCCGTACGAGCACAAGGCCCACTTGCCACGCGAGGAGACGAAGAGCTCCCGCTCGATCTGCTTCAGCCCTGACGGCCGGTACTTTGCGTACTCCAACGGTCAGACGGTCAAGGTGCTCGAGGCGAGCAGGGATAGCGCTGCCAGCTGGCCAGTGATTGCCACGCTGCCCCGGCCGAAGGCCTTCTACCTCAACTTCTCGCCACGTGGCCGATATCTGTGCACCTGGGAGAACTATACCATCACCAAGGACCGGCCGGAGGGGTCACCCAATCTGTTAGTCTACGAGGTGGCCACCGGCGATGAAGTCTTTGCCATAGTCCAGAAAAACCAGACTGACTGGCAGCCGTCATGGTCGTCGGACGAGTCCATCTTTGCCCTGGTCGTCGGCGGCGAGGCGCTGTTCTACGATCTGGGAGAGGGAGCAGAGAAAGGATTCGCAAGCACCTCGCGCAAGATCGGTGGCAGTCGCGGCGGTATGCTTTCGCTAGGACCCGGCAACTGTCCGCCCTTTCTGGCCTTCTACACCCCGGGCGCCAAGGGTGCTCCGTCCATGTGCAAGTTGTACAAGTACCCGGCTCTGGGCCAAAACCAGACGGTTGCGTGCAAAAGCTTCTTCCAGGCCGACCGAGTCGAGATGCTGTGGAATAAGCGTGGCAGCGGACTGCTGCTGCTGACCAGCACTGAGGTGGATAAGAGCGGAGCCTCCTATTACGGCAATCAGGCGGTTCACTTCATGGCCACCAAAGGCGACACCTGCTCAGTGCCCCTCTCCAAGGAGGGCCCGGTGCACTGTGTCAAGTGGAGTCCCAAGGCCAATGAGTTTGTGGTCGTCTACGGGTTCATGCCGTCTAAGGCGGCCCTCTACAACCTCAAGTGCGATGTGGTGTTCGACTTCGGCGAGGGACCGCGCAACTGCGCCTACTTCAATCCATTTGGCACTCTCATAGTCCTTGCAGGATTCGGTAATCTTCCTGGAGCCGTCGAGGTTTGGGATGTGGCCAAACGCGAAAAGTTGGCAAATCTCAAATGTGCCGACACCACGGTCTTTGAGTGGCATCCCAATGGCGAGTGGTTCATCACCGCCACCACGGCTCCCAGGCTGCGGATTAGCAATGGGTGAGTAATTCTCTCAAACAAGATTTAGTGAGGTTGTAACAACGACCAACTCTTGGTTTCTTTAGCTTCAAGGTTTACCACTACTCTGGAGCACTTCTCCATGAGACTATGTGGCCGCAGGGTCAGGAGCTGCTGGGCATCGAGTGGCAGCAGTTCCCGGACAAGACCTTTAGCGAGCCAAAGATCACCAAGGCCAAGCACGAGGGCATCAAGTCAAGCCAGCCAGAGGCCAGCAAGAAGGCCTACACACCGCCCCATCTGCGGCTGTTGAAGGAGGGAAAGAATCCGGAACAGTATCTGCCCCAGCCAAGCATTCCTGGACTGGCTCCGGCAGCAGCAGGTAATACACCGCGGCAGTTTTGGCACAGGCAGTACGACCTGGACAATCCCATCATGCGACGGGGCGAACAGGCCCAGGTCCAAGTCCAGGTGGTGGCTGGCGGACGCGAGGGTCAACCGGCAACGGGGCCCTCGAACAGCCGTCCCTTTCGGCGCTATCGGCCTTATCAGCATAAGCGCTACTAGGTTCACAGATAATCAGCCATTCCTCTTCACTCCTTGCTCACACATTCTGTATTAGCCATGCCAATTAGGATTAGGGATTGATGCGGTCGTAAGTAGGCTCGGCCATGTGTTTGCTAATTGCTGTTTGCATTTCTCCTCCGCCTGCAGGTGGTCCCAACAAAAAAAGGAACAAGAACAAGCCCCGGGGCGCCAAAAAGGATGTCAACGTCGTGAACGGCGGTGATGCGGATTCTGCTTCCACAGATGTAGCTGCTGCTGCTGCTGTGCCGCCAGGTGGTGCCCCAGGCGCTCAGCGAACACCGCCAGTAACAGTGCCAGAGGCTGGGCAGGAGCAGCGCAAGCAGCAGCCGCAGCAGAACACCCCCCGACCAAGATACCAGCAGGAGAACGCGGCTGATCAGTCACGTAACCAGGCGCACCAGCATCCCCATTCACCGGCACAGGGGCAGGGACAGGCCAATGGCCAGAATATCAGCGAGAAGGAACGCAAAATTCGCGGCGTTGCCAAGAAGCTCTCGGACATCAAGAAGCTTAAGCTGCGTCTTAGCCAGGGCGAGAGCCTGGAGCTGAATCAAGTAAACAAAATTAACATGGAAGCACGGTACCTGGACGAGCTCAAGGCTCTCAAGTTGTCTGCCTAGGGGGGACGGGCGACAATGATAACCAAAAGCATAGCGATAACGAAGACGACGACGACGACGACGGCGGCGACGGCGAGAAGAGAGCGAGAGAGACCAATGTGAGGACGCGAGGAGTAATTGCTCTTGTAATTGTGATACACACCACCTCTTCTCTGCTCCACTCCACTCAACTCCACTTTCACCACCTCTGTCCCCGTCCCCTTTTTTGCTGTCTTACGCTCATTTTTTTGCGGTGCGCAATTTTCCGCAAAACAAACATGGTTCTAGTTAAAAACATTTTTCTACTATTTGTGATTTCTTTACATTTTTTGGCAAAAACAACTTCCCAAACAAACAACAAATTTATGTACCAAATTGTGCTACCAAGTAAATAAAAGGTGTTTCCACAAAACGGTCTCCCAGTCTTGTGTCCTCCCAGCTAGCTAGCTCTCCCAGTTGGACTTCTTCTTGATGAACTCCTCACGCCCGTCGTCCTTGACGGCCACATAGTAGCCCAGGCTCTCGTATTTGTAGCGCATGTAGGCGATGTAGCCAAAGACTCCGGCAATGGCGGTCAGTCCCAGGCCCATAATAATGGCGTTCTACGAAAATCAGTCCGGGATATAGAAAATGTATCTCAATAAACTGAAATCTCTGAATCTTACCGGCTTTGCGTACAACTCAAAGTTGATCAGACGGAAAACTCCTGTGGTGCGCATGGAGCGGATGCCATCGCCCGGCTTCTGGTCCTTGCCCTCACTCATTCTGATTTTGAAGAATGTTTATATCCTCGAAATATTGCACAATTCTCTTGTAAATATAAACATGTGTGAAGAATGGAGCATTGTGGGGTAGTGTGACCGCAAATGCGGTAAATACCACGGGTTAGACAAAGACATTACTAATAATACTGGAATTAATTCACAGTTAACAACCGTTTGCTCAATGTTCAGATATCACAAACAGTTAAATCGCATCAGCTGTTCTTGGAGCCAAAACATGAACTTAAATCGCGCTATTTATTTGCATTCCCTTGAAGACTCAGATGAGGACTCGGATTTTGTACCTCGCAAACCACGGGTATACAGGGCGAGGCCAAATTTCCTCAAGGATATGGAAGACGAGGAGTTTCTAACTAAATTTCGCATTTCCAAATCAACGTTCGCCTATCTTTTGCGAAAAATCGGAAACAAGATCGAAAGCCAAACCACTAGGTTTGTCCTATTTTCTTTATTGTTAACAATACTAATTAATTAATATTTTAGAAACTATTACTTGACTCCGGAGGATAAATTATTGCTTGCCTTGCGCTACTATGCCTGTGGAAACTTTTTGATAGCCGTCGGAGACTTTTGCCGGGTGAGCACTGCCTCCGCCAGTCGCACGGTCAAGGAGGTTTCCTACAGCATTGCCGCCCTGTCCAGGGAATACATCAAGTTCGGAGAGCCCGACGAGGTGCTCGAGGGCTTCCATCGCATCGCAAAGTTTCCCAGGGTGATGGGCGCTGTGGGCTGCACTCACGTCCAGGTGCAATCCCCGGCTGCGGACCAAAGCGAGATGTACCGCAACCGGAATGGATTCTTCTCCATCAACGTTCAGGCTGTGTGTGATGCCAAGTTAAGCATCCAAGATTTGGTGGCCCGGTGGCCGGGGTCAACCCAGGAGAGCATTATTTTCGGCAACAGTCGCCTCAAGAAGCGATTTGAAGCTGATGAGTTCGGAAGTACGTGTCTTTTGGGCGATTCTTCCTATACTCAAAGAAAATACATGATGACACCGCTTCGAAAACCGATAACGCAGGCTGAAAAACGCTATAACGAGTTCCAGTTTACGACCCGGAAAGTCGTTACAAAATGTTTCGACGCTTGGAAGCACAGGTTTCCGGTCCTGTCGTTCGGAATGCGAATTAATATTGATACTGCCAAGGTGGTAATTGTGGCCTGTGCCATTCTTCATAACATAGCCATTAGTGTTCACGATCCTGAACCGCCAATCGATGAGGATTTACCTTCGGAATCACTTGAGGATTGTGTGGAACCCTACACAAATTATGTGCCAGTCAACCGCTCTGATGAGCATCATAGAAACCAGTTTATCAAAGAATATTTTAATAGATAACTATAGAGAAACTTGTGATATATAGGAATTACGGGGTTTGTAAGACTTATTCTATTTTATTTTATTCTATTCTAATTCAGTTTTAGTTAAATTGGAAGATTCGGGCTGTTCCTCCCTGGATAAAGCCTGCTAGAGAAACATATAATTTAAATCATATATTAAGAATATATACTTTAATACTTACATTCATTTTCCGTTTCTTTTCCGCAATTTCCAAATAGAGAAGCTCCCGCTTAGCACTCAAGGTTTCCATTTCCTCCATATGCTTCTCCTGTGCTCTTAGATTTTCCTGTTCGTAAAAAGTGCGTTGTGCTTTAATTAACTCTAATTTTTCTTCCTGGAGTAAACTTCCAATATCGACTTTTGTTGCTCGTTTTCTGGATGCCCTCCCATTCGGTGACGTTTCTTGAGTCAGTGTATCGTCATTGTAGCTTTCCTCATTCAACTCAATTGTATTATCCACAAATTCTAAAAAGAAGGACTTTTAGAAATAATAATAATTTCAATAATAATTTACTAACCTTCATTTTCGGCTTGTATGCTACCAGAAGGACATTTATCTTCCAGTAATTTTTTTATTTTTTCAGCTTTTGTTAAAACTATTTTTGATATGTGTTCATTCTCATAATTCCCTTGTTTTACTTTTTTCTTTATATTTTCATATTTGCTTCTCAACATTTTGGCAGAACGATGAACCCCAGTGATCTTGGCAAAGAATCCAGCGATGTCTTCCCATGCTGCATCCTTTTGTTTCCATGCTACTGCATCATTTCTGGTACTCTCGATAATGTCCTTTCTGTCCACCACCAATGCAATGAGAGCATTCTCCTCCTTGGGAGTATAATTAAGCTGTCTTTTTCGTTGATTCTCCACTTCCATTTCTTCTTAAACCCAACTCTATTCCAAGATCGTCAATTTCGTTTTCACAATGTTCTATTAAAAGTATCTGTATTGATAAACAGAAACAGCTGTTTTTTGCCATTCGCTGTGAAGTATTTTGTTTAGGGTATTCCAATCATCTAGTCACTGCTATGACTGTTGCCTAACCGCCAGTTAAATATAGTGACCAATAAACGTTTCAAAATTGACGATTATATCATACTATACAAATACATCCAATCAATAAAAACGATCAGGAAATTAATAGATGAAATATAACTTCAGCGTTTTTAAAGAAATACAATTTTGTATTATTTCAGAAATTCCATTTTAATTTCATGATAACTGGAATGATCGAAAAATAATATGAAAATAACTTTCTGGTATCTGGTTTTAGTTCAACATTATTTTTAATAATAAATATATTTATATATTTTCTATTTACATATTCAGGGACAGTCAAACTCAAACTGATAGCCGCGATCCACAAAACTAAGACCCCGCTCCGAACCTTTGGGAAAATCGGCAGTAAACACTATATAATCCCGATAGTCCGGCGAGCTTTTGAGATTCTGTTAAGAAACACAAAAGAAAATTAGCCACAAATAGGACCCCCATGATCCATGTGATAATTACCGCTTTATCCACAAAATCCTCGAAGCCACTGAGTTCGTAGTATAGCAGGAGCGGTGGTGATCGCCCGAAGCCAGGCTTATGCTTGTGGGGCTCTCGCTGTTTAAGGACACTCAGTGTGCGGGTCAGGAATTTGGGGGTGAGCTCGCGACAGTAGGACACATCGAGGTGTTCCAGGCGCGGACAGAGCTCCACAAACTTGAGAAGAATGTCGTCGCTCAGGTCGTTCCAGTTGCGTAGGCAAAGTAGCCGCAGGTCTGTCATGCAGGTGTAGCGCTCCAGATAGTCGGCCGGATGGGTCCAACTGCAGATAGCCAGGCGCTGCAGCCGTCGATGCGTCCAAATGGGCAATTTCTCGTCCCAGCCGGGCTCCAAAGGCATACAGTAACCGTCCACGGCAAATCCCACAATAGTCTCGGCTTTACGCTCCATTATTTCATAAAACTCGCTGACCTCACGTATCTTGTGGTCATAGTTATCCGGACTGACCAGTGGCGGAATGTGCCACTCGTTGTCCAGCAGCACCACTAGCTGCCTGAGGGAGGGCAGGTCCAGGACAGCCGGCAGAACGGGCTTTAACGTGGCGAGGTTTAGCTTGAGAACAGTAAGGTTCCTGAGGCTCGGCACACAGTTCACTAGCTGCAGTTTGCTAATCATGTCGTAAGTGCGAATGTCCAGCACCCGGAGGTCATGCAGCTTGCTGTAAAACAAACGGTCGAGTGAGTGCCAACCAATCGACGGGACCGAAGTCTACTTACTGGCACACCTCATCGAGATACTCCTGCTGCAGCTCATAGGCCTTGTGCCAATCCTCATATAGGTGGAGCTCCTGCAGGTGCTGAAACTGGGACAAGTACCGGCCGTCAATGGGTGTAGTGAGACGTAGCTTGCGAAGTCCCGGCAGCAGCCCGGCTAGCTTGCGAATGCTTCGATTCGACGGATAGCAGTCCACGTCCTCGGGATCGTAGTAGAAACTGGCCACTGCGGGCAGCTCCGAAATGTGCATCTCGTCCAGATCCTTGAGCAGGGCGCACAGACAGCTGCTAACGCACATCTCCTTGATGTACGGCCGCATCTGGGAGAGGAAGTAGATGAGATCCTCGTAGTTGGGCAGCAGTTCCCGCCACTTGTCCAGGTCTAGCTGCTCGTAGGCACGGCTGGTACGCCACTTGGACTGGCAGATGTGTTGGAAGCGTTGGCAGGTTTGAGAGAAGGCCACCTCGGACGGCAGGTCCTGGAGTCGATCGAAAATCTCCTCCAGACAGTCGTCATTGAGGCCAAGTATCCCTGGAAACGGCTGCGCAGCCATGTCCGTGTGAAATCAGTGATCTTATCCGGATCCGGAGAGGGTGTAGGTCCAATGAATAATGTGAATTACAGCCGACCTGGAGGTATCTTTCTTATTTTGCGTTGCGTTGTTCAATTGAATAACAAACAAAAATACATTACTTTGCGGTAGTGCGACCGCACGTGGTCTGCCTAAAAATACCAAAATTACACTTAAAAATAATTAGGATTTTATCATCAGGCACACTTTTCTCGAAAGTAAATAAAACAAAATAAGCTTATTATTAGTAATTAAGTTGAAATTAATAACAATTAACCATTCACAATCGTAAATAATAATGTTATCCTTGGTTGTAACATATCTGTTGACGTTTTTCCTCCAAGAACAAAATTGGCAACAGCCTATATAGACGTGAGTTTGCCTATGCCACACAGGCAACTTTTTTCGATTTGTAAATGAAGTGTAATTTTATTTTCGAGAATTTATACTTGGATAATATAAATATAGTAAGCTTCTACAAACGATACTAATAATCGTATACGTTTAATTTATCAATTTATCTCTAATGGGAATGGGAATTAAATTCGAATTTAATTCTCCTTTTGGAGTTTCTACTGTATGAATAGTGTTGCCCAATAACGAAGAGTATGGAAGAGGTGCCAGACCGTCCCGCGAATAACAAGGCTGCCAGATTTCATAGAAGACAAAACACGTGTGTGTGCGCATTCTTTTTGGTAAAACGAGCGTGCGGCTAGAACTTGATTGCTGTCCGGAAATATAAAGAAACAGAGGAAATATCATGACAGAAGAAATAAAATTGTGCCATGCAGTCGTCCTGCAGCATTTGCTATCCGTGGACAAGAACCTGGCGAAGGTCTATCAGCAGAAGACAAAAGCGGTAAGTTTTACTGCAGAGCGGCAGCAAGTGCAACGAGGTTGGATGCACCCCAAAGCGTGCGACACATCGGCAGGGCAGAGATTTACAGTTAGCTGGATGTTCCTCTGGAAGAGATCACCAGTTGCGTCGCACTTGTCACACATGACGCCCCGACGACGATGACCACGTGTTGTTCACTAACCACAACTCTTTTCATTCGCAGCCCACTCTAGCCAAGAACGCGCCGGCGGTAGCAGAACTTATAAAGTTCTTCCAGAAAAACAGTCCTGTAAAATTCCCGGCCATTAAGGCGGCGGCGGCTGGCAGCAGCGATGACAGCGACTCAGACTCCGATACAGCGCCAGCACCCGCCAAGAAGCCGGTGACAAACGGCAAGGCGGCTGCCGCCTCCAGCAGCGAGGACAGCGACTCCGAAGAGGAACAGAAAAAGCCAGTGGCCAAGGCCGCCCCAGTTAAAGCAGCGCCCGCCAAGAAGGCCGACTCGTCCGACGAGGACAGCTCCTCCGAGAATGAGGCACCGAAGAAGGCAGCACCAGCCAAGGCTACACCTACCAAGAAGGCCGCCGCTTCTTCCAGCGAGGATAGTGACAGTTCCGAGGAGGAAAAGAAACCCGTGGTAAAGGCCACCCCGGCTAAGGCTGCTCCAGCCAAGAAGGCAGAATCCAGCAGTGAGGAGAGCAGCTCAGAGGAGGAGACAAAACCGGCCGCTAAGAAGGCTCCGGCCAAGGCAGCGCCTGCTAAGGCGGCAGCCTCTTCCAGCAGTGAAGACAGCAGCTCAGAGGAGGACTCAAAACCCGCCGCTAAGAAGGCTCCGGCCAAGAAAGCAGAATCCTCGAGCGAGGACAGTGACTCCGATGAGGAGCCAGCCGTCAAGAAGGCAGCGCCTGCTAAGCCGGCAGCCTCTTCCAGTAGCGAAGACAGCGACTCTGAGGATGAAAAGCCCGCAGCAAAGGCCACAGCCAAGCCGGCTCCGGCCAAGAAGGAAGCCTCTTCCAGTGAGGACAGTTCTTCCGAAGACGAAGCACCCAAAAAGGCGGCTGCACCAGTCAAGGGTAGTCCAGCGAAGGCTGCTCCAGCCAAGAAGGCCGATACATCCAGCGAGGAGAGCGACTCAGATGAGGAGGAAGCTCCCAAGAAGCCGGCTGCCAAGCCTGCTGCTGTTAAGAAGGCCGAGTCCGAGGACTCTTCGGACGATAGTGACAGTTCCGAAGACGAAAAGCCAAAGACCAAGGCTCCGGCCAAGGCTGCCGACTCGAGTAGCGAGGACTCCAGTGACGATGACGCGCCAGCTGCTGTAAAGCCAGCTGTCAAGAAGACCGCCGCACCCGCTAAAAAGGATGATAGCTCCTCGGAAGATGACTCCTCGGAGGATGAGGCGCCAGCGCCCAAGAAGCCAGTGCCTGCAAAAAAGAAGGCAGAGAGCAGCAGCGATGATAGCGACTCTGAAGAGCCCGGCGAGGCCAAACCCCAGCCAGTTGCCAATGGCGGACAAAAGCGCAAGTTCAGTGGCGGCGATGCGGATGAGGCCACTCCCAGCAAGAAGTATAACAATTTTGTAAAGGCTGGAGAGCAACAGGTGAGTTCGGGGAATCGTAGTTAATAAAATATATCATATATTTGGGGGTTATTTTAACTTTTTCAAATTTTAAAAGAGGATTTCTAATAAAAGTAGAAAGAAGGTGGTAGAAGATATAAGTAATATGAAAGGCTCCATAGATTTTTGAGAATTACAGCAAATGCTTGATGGAAACTTCTTACTTATTCACTAACTATCTTATGTATTTTATTACTAAAATATATATTAGTTAGAGACATTAGTTAGTCATCTTATTCAATGTTTCATTTGTCTGATCCAATTGAAAACTGTAACTATTGTTACGCTGTCCATGTAAAAAACAGTTATAGTAATCGCTTGCCATTCTCAGACGAATGGCTTCACATCGACCCCCAACAATAACAACAATAACAGCTGGAACAGCAAACAAAACAGTGGGGGAGGAAGTGGGCGTAGACGGTCTCCCTTCCGGCGGGTTCGCACCGAGGAGGTGCTGGTGGATTCACGTGTCCAGGACATGTCCTTCGAGGCCAAGGTGAGTGCCGTAAATGCATTTGAGTCGCGCGTGCCATTGGGTGTGTGTGTGTGTGTGTAAAGGGGATTGAGGATTAGGCGTCGAGGATTCGAGGTGATGAAATGAGGGGGCAGGCACCCAAATTAGCAAGAGATGCGCACGTCGCTTAACGAAAACTCAAATCATTTGTGGCACTTTCCTGACCCATTTCGAACTTGCTTTTAAAAAAAGTCTGTGCTAATTTGTGGTTTGCCCCCTTGGCATTTCTCATCCTCTTTCAGGACGGTGGCTTCAAGAAGCACAACAACGGACGCGGAGGACGTGGAGGCTCCGGTTTCGGCGGTCGTCCGGATCGCAGCAACTGGGAGACCAACAAGCAGAACGGCGGCGAGGATGGCGGGGATGGCGGCTTCAAGAAAATTGGCGATCGCCGATCCTTTGGTGGCTTTGACAACAAGGGACGCGGAGGCGGTGGACGCGGAGGCGGCGGCGGTTTCGGTGGACGCGGAGGTGGCGGCCGTGGAGGCGGCGGCGGTTTCGGTGGACGCGGAGGTGGCGGCCGTGGAGGCGGTGGCGGCTTCGGTGGTGGCCGAGGAGGCGGTGGCGGTTTCGGAGGTCGCGGCGGCGGTGGCCGTGGAGGTGGACGTGGCGGCGGTTTTGGCAATAAATCATTCGATTCGTCAGCGCCAAAGCCGAATAAAAAGATCACCTTCGACAATTAGAGTTTAGTTTAGTTAGCGCCACACACACACACGCATAAGCACACACCACCCTAGATGCAGTTATGTTATGGAATTAACTTGTTTATATTATTTGTAAACCACGATAGAAAAACGCCGCCGGCTCCTGGGGCGAGCGAGCCAACAAGGACCTAAAGCACACGCGCGGCAAATCCTTCAAGCACGAGAAGACCAAGAAGAAGCGCGGCAGCTACCGTGGCGGCCAGATTGACGTCGGGGTCAATTCAATCAAGTTTGACTAGATTTATAAACATAATGCAACCTATGGATTAATCACCTATATAACAGATACGTTTAGTCAGTAAGCCAATAGCGAAGTAGCAACTATGTAAAAATAGTTTCTTAATGCAATAATTTTGCCCGATTGAAAAATTGTTTCCAACGTAACAAGGTTCATTAATTTTAGAATCGTGAACTGGCGGTCAATAAAACCGCGACCAAACTAATTAGTCTCAGCCATCTTTTCCTTCCTTTTTAAATGGGCTTCAATGATATGTAAATTGTGGTTTCATACTTTGTTTTATACGTTTCGTTGTTGAAAAAGATTTCCTTGATTTTTCAATACATCTTTTTAGATTCCTCTCTTCCCTAGTTTTGTATTTTACTTTTACAACTTAACGTAAAAAAGATATACTGAAAAATCAATTAAGTTTCAATAGCGATTAGTTGGAAGCAAGGTTGGAATATTTTTCAATCATATATTGGACATCCTTAATTAATTTTCCATTATGTTATTGTTGATAGCCCTTTTATGGATTCCGACTTACAAAAACTTCAATGAGTACAAGTTAATATTATCATTTGTCAAGAAAAAGCAAACATGTAATTTAACTTAAGGGAAATTTAAAGAAATATATGTATTTTACATAATTAAATGGGTTTTTGTTATGAAGGGATGGGAAGCATAAAAGAAGGTCCATTAAATGTTTAAGATCGAAGCCCGAAAACGTATAATATATAATATTATATGTATAATTATCGCGAATAAGTTCGAAAAAATGTTAAAACTAGACATAAAGGATTAAACATGTGTCACTCTTCTTGTTTCCGAACATTTGCCAAGGCTATACATATATTGTTTTTAAAAGCTCTCAACATTTTGGGATAGTTTTGTTCGGAGAATAAATTAAATAACCTATTTTTGATAAGAATATTGTTTTGAAATTTAAATATTTATTTATCTGAATTTGATGCTTATGGTATATGTGTATGTAACTAGGTTTCCGTTTATATATCTTCATGATTTTTCACATTTAGTAATCGAAATGTATTGTCAAGTGTTTGCTTCCACATACATACGTACATACATAAAGTATTATGTGTGTGCATATAGAGACGCCCGTTATACATACATATAGCTTTATATATTTGACAACTGGAAGGCGTCCAACAATAAAGTACAAATAATAACATCGAGTTAGTGAGTATAAAACAAAAGACGGGTCGTGTAATTATAAATCATATAATTAATAATAATCACATTTGTGTATAAATGTACGTAAATTTAATAATAGTTTACATAGTATTCGTTTTCTATATGTATTCCGTGTTGCGGTGTGTGGGTTCGAAAGGTAATATCAGCATATCAATTTACAACGATTTCGAGGCGTTCTCGTGGGTTGGTAGTTTCCGAGATTCTTTGTGTGTAAGTGTGAACTAGTTGGAGGTGTTAGGAAGGCTTTTTGGGGGTGCTTTTGTTTAAAAATAGTTCAACAAAATACATTTATATATATAGTTATATATGTAGTTAGTAGTTATATGAGATTCCTGTCGGTTCATAGCTTCTTCTCCCTATCCTCCTGCCTCTCATCCTGTTTGTCGTCCGCTAGCCTATTCGCTCATGTATGGATAGTTGACGTCGCGCAGCGGCACAAATGTCTCCTTGATGGACTGCGGCGATGTCCAGCGGAGTATGTAGTGCGGTCCGCCGGCCTTGTCATTTGTGCCAGACATTCGGCCGCCGCCGAATGGCTGCTGGCCCACCACAGATCCAGTGGATTTGTCGTTGATATAGAAGTTGCCAGCGGCCATTTTGAACTCCTGTAGGGCGCACTTGACCCACTCCCTGAAATAAAAGATTTTTATTATATTTTACAGAGAATTCTATATGGAATCCATACTCATCCAGGCCGAATACTGCTCCGGTTAAAGCAAACTTTGTTGAGGTGTGCACCAGCTTCATGGTGTCAAACAGATCAGCCTCCTTGTACACATAGATCGTTAGCACGGGTCCAAAGATCTCCTCGGTCATTATGCGATCCTTGGGATCCTTGCTAACCACAATCGTGGGATCAACGAAGTAGCCCTTGCTGTCCGAGTAGGTGCCGCCGGCAATTATCTCCAGATTCGGTGACTTTTTGGCATGCTCAATATAGCTAGTAATGCGTTTAAATGCTTTGTCATCGATCACAGCCGATGTGAAGCTGCTGAAGTCTTGAACGTCGCCTATTTTCAGCTTCTGTGCCTCGCTCAGCAGCCCGGCCTTGATCTGTGGGGTGAGGGGTTAGCATAGGTTAGCACTGCGTAAACATCGCAATCAGTGACATATTCACCTTTGGCCACAGCGACTCGGGCACATACATGCGCGAGCAGGCGGAACACTTCTGCCCGCAATACTCAAAGGCCGAACGTATCGTTGACGTGACCACCGACTCAACGTCGGCGGACTTGTGCACAAAGTGGAAGTTCTTGCCGCCACACTCGCCGATCAAGCGAGGAAAGTTGACGTAGTTGTCGATGTTGTTGCCCACCTGCTTCCACAGCCGATTGAAGGTTCTGTAAGAGAAAGGAGATAGGAACGGGGTTGGATCGGAAAATCAATAGAGCGACAATTACTTACGGCACCGAGCCAGTGAAATTGATGCCCGCCAGGTGGGGGCTGGCGGTAATGGCGTCTCCGAACACAGGCCCATCGGCAGGCACAAAGTTAACGACGCCATCGGGCACTCCCGCCTCACGCATAATTTTAAAAATAACCCAGTTGGAGAGCATGGCCGTGTCCGATGGCTTCCACAACACACCGTTGCCCTAGAAAAGGAAGAGAAAAGGGGGTACAGGTGCGCTTGGTAAGTTGATTGGAAATTTAAGGACGGCCTAGTCTCCCTACCATCAGAGCTGGCGTGTAGGACAAGTTGCCGCCGATGGCCGTAAAGTTGAAGGGACTGACAGCGGCGATGAAGCCATCAATGCCACGATACCGCATGGAGTTCTTTGTGACCTTAATGTTTTCGCTGATAGGCTGATATTTGGCGCATTCCTTCAGGAAGTATGCATTCATTCTGAAAAATAGATATTATTAATTTTAATAAATAAATAAAGGCAGTCCGTGGTAACAACTTACCGTATAAAATCAATTAACTCTGCTGCCGAATCGATTTCCGCTTGGATGGCCGTCTTGGACTGACCCAGCATGGTGGCCGCATTCAATTCCTGGCGATATGTGGTCGCCATTAGATCGGCCGCTCTCTCCCAGATCTTCAAGCGCTCCGCGAGTGGCACTTGATCCCACATGGGCTGTGTCTTCACCGCAGTCTTAATGGCCTTCTCAACGAGCTTCTTGTCGGCATAGTAGAAGCTGGCAAGCTTATGCTGATGATCGTGTGGCATGACCTGGTACCTAACCTCCGAGGTCTTGTACTCCTTGCCGCCGATCACAATGGGAATCTCTTCACATTTTGAGGCCGTGTTCTTGAGAGCCTGGACCAAGTCTTTGCGCTCCTGCGAATTCTTGCGATAGGTCAGAATCGGTTCATTAACGATGGGGAAATCCTTCAGGTTCACATCAGGCAAAACTGAGCCCAGGCTGCGAGTGGAGCTGTGAAGACCGTATGTTTACTTAAATGTTTATTTCACTTAATAAAGAGTATTTTTACTTACTTCTTCAACAGTCCCAGCTGCAGACTGGAGCACCTGAGGGAAGAATTATGCAGCATTCGCAACATCTTGTGGGGATTTGAGGGCCTGTCTCCTTCGCTGCCGGATTATATAAGGTGTCTTGTCTCTCTCACTCACTCTCTGGATTCCTCGACGTCGACGGCACGTACCACCTAGAATTCAGCTATCTGTGCGATAAGCCAGCGAGGTAGACACAGCGACAGCGCGGGGCGAAATGAAATGAAACATTTGATTAGTTCTTATTTATCAGCGACCTTGGCAATTCGTTGGGGGCCCGCGGCAAGTCGCGTGATTCCGATTTTGATAAGCGGCCAAACGTGAAGCGACCGACACACACCCCCTGCTGAACCCTGATAAGACAATACACACTGCCTCGCGTAATTATAACAACTTATACGCTTTGGGGCACTGTTGCGATCTGCTATATTCTGTACTTTGGGAGCAAATATGTAGGTTGTGCAAGTTTACTTGTTTTTATCGATATCCAAGTTCCCTTCTCGCTCACCAACACACTCACGTGCACGGCAAGAACGTTGTATGTATGTATTAGCAACGAATTTGACAAGCATCAGCTGTTTGTGTCTACGTACGCGCACAGTGGAATGAACGTATGTGGATGTTGATTACAATTTTTAAACTTTGGACTTACTAATAGCGATATTTTCTCGTAAATTTATATATTTGTATATCTTAAATGTGTACTATATTTTTGGTAAAATTTAATTCCTGTAGAATTTAACTTTTTAATTTAGGGAAATCGCTTAAATCAGATAATTTAATCGCACTAAAAGAGAATGAACCAGGCCGATGAACTTTTTGATAGTTTTGATGCCTTTTTAATGGTTATTTGTATATGTTTTATCCACTGTGGGCTGGCTACGGAAATTTCCTATTGCCGAAACCAGAAAGGGGATGTGTAGGGGACTTGACAAGAGAAGAGGTATTAGTTCTTGTTGTTTTTTAACTGACGCTGCCTTGATTTATGAAATTAAGCGACGTGAACAATGGCCGGCGCGAAGGGGGATGCAAAAGCGGTGCAAAACACCCCACGGTGCGCGTGAGCGGGAAAGAGAGATGTCGAGAGTGAGGGAGAAGTCTAGCAAAAATGTGGAGCAAGCACTTTTTAACGTAAGCACCGCTTGCTCTCCTTCTTTCGCCTCTTTTCTTTGTGTTGTTCGTCAAGTGCTTAAATATTAAACTTCACTGATTGATTTTTACCAGAGAAACGTATGTCACAAGTGGTTTTTATTTGCGGGCAAGTAATAAAATTAATTTAATTCGTAACTCAGCTGTAGATACACACGCACACACAGCCGTACGGCGCACACACAGGCGCATTAGAATGCAGCCAGTTTACTTGGTTTTAGCTTGTTTTGCTGCCGATTCTGTAGTTGTTGTTGTTGCTGTTGGCCATGTAGCTTTTGTCCCCAATTACGCAATGCAATGTTTTTGTGCCGTCTTTCGTCTTCCCCCTTTCGCTTTCTGTTTAGCCCATTTTTGATATTGAATTTGATTCCCTTTGTGACGGTATTCGCCATTATTTTTCTTTCGCTTACTTTGTGTTAGTTTCAGCGACGGCGGCGACGGGTTTTGGGGAGAGCAGCGCGACGTCCGCGTTTTTGTTGCGAATTTATGTTTTTTTTTGTGAGACTGGGCGAAATAATTTGGACTGTTGGCCACTGCTGCCAACTTTTGAACAAAAAGCTTTTTTGGCGGGAAGAATGAAGAAAATAGCTAACAAAATAATTAAAAAATCCGAAAAAAGCTAAAAACAAATGTATAAAAAAATCAACAAAATGTCAACATAAATAACAATTTATTAAGTTAATTTTTGTTTAAAAGATTTCCATCATTTTATCAATATATTCTTGATCATCCTCATTTGCGTATGACTTCTGTTAGTACCTAATATATATTCAGGGACTCCCTATAAGAACTGATTAAATAGTATGTCGGCCTTAGACGGTATATTTTGTAACCAATTAAATTTTCAAACAAAGCCCACTATATAAACTATATAAGATCGGAGAGAGAGAGCGTATCCTAACACGGGCGAGGGTAACTTAACAGAATTCTTTTCGTGGGAAACTATTGATAAAAACATGAATTCCCGCTTATCGCAATTCCCGCAATTCAAACAATTTTCCCGCTGTTAGCCTTCAAAAAAGCCAGTTTTGTCGGGAAAAAATCCCGCCAACGACCGATATTCGATATAAACTTAGGGTGGCCGGACTGATGGAAAAGTGGTTCAGATGTGCCACCGCACAGCTATCAACACTTTTCTCTAATATCTATCGATATTTCGTTTTTTATTGCGGGAAAATTAAATATTATGTCACATTTAAAAAGCAGGCGCCTTGATATGAACAATCATATACAATAATTTTTCACATTGAATGCTGCTTTGGCTACTAATTATTAGCTTCAGATAAATAAATAATACACAAAAATTGCCCACAATATGTTCATTCTTATATTATTTATCCAAATAACTCTGTGAACTGTGAATTAAAACCAACCACAGCAAGCATTTAATTGAATTTATTGCGTTTTGGGCTTAGTTATGCTCCAGTTGCAAACTGCGAGGGTATCAAACTTCGGATTTCCAAAACATTCTTGCTTAGTTTATCAATTTTAGTAACGCCTAGAACTTTTTAGGGCTGACGCGAGCTTGACAAGCTGCTAATTTGGTGGTTTAGTGAGTCACACTAATCACCTATTCTTATTAAATAATCTTTATGTTTTAATTTATTACGAATTTTAGCTTATTTAAGATAAAAAAGAACAATATAGAAATAGATTAAACTTTTTTAAGTAGATGTTAAAATTTAAATTTTTAATCAATGAATGGTTATTTTTCTAGAAATTAATTTGGTGACTGTGAACCCAGGGTTTCATGAACAATGTATTTTATGTTCAAAGTATTTTGCATAATGTTTGAAAATAGATGTAATATCAGATAACTTTAAAAGACAGGCATATTTAAAGTTTAAAGTTTTTTAAAGAGACTTGATTATCATATTTTCTTTATAAATAACCAGGAGAATAATAATTGTTAATTGTTTTCATAATTAAATATTCAAATAGTTTTATTTATTATAACAACATGTAGTGTAAAGTTTTCTATCTATCCAATATCTATTGGAAATATAATCTGATACGAACACTTCTAAGACTTTTCGAAACCATAGAATTTAGTCAATCAGTTGTTTATTTATTACAAGTAAAACACTATGCATAGTAGGAGCAAGACTTAACAAATAAGTACAACTAAACTAAGCTAGGGTGCTTGGAGCACATCACTGATCTCTGGTCACCGGACACTGCATCAGCCGTAGTATCCGCCGCTGCCCGCACTCGCCGTGGCGAATCCTCCGCTGCTGCTGGCATAGGCCGTGTCTAGAGTAGGAAACAGGTCCAGAACACTTGTAGATTATGCGGGTGAAGGCATTGGGGCAGTGTTTAGGAATTCACAGAATACTCACTCATGCCATTGCCCCCGAAGGGATATCCGCCGAACGAGGGATACCCGTACTGCCCGTATCCGCCGTACATCGAGTACGGGTTGTAGCTGTAGCTGGGGTACGTCGAGTAGTATGGATATCCGCCATAGCCGTAGGGGTATCCTCCGTACGCGCCGTTCCCATAAATGTTACCATACCCGGAGCCCGCTCCGGCACCCGCTCCCGCACCGCCGCCGTAATAGGGATATCCGTAGTACTGGCACTCGGAGGAGCGCAAAAACATGGCCAGCAGGATCAGAGTTAACCAGCGGCAACCGCTCGGCTGTTTCGTTGACATGGTTTCGCTGTGTGTAATCCTCGGACGTTGACTGAATGCCAAAACTCCCGGCATTAACTGTTTTTATATGGCGCTCGAAGCCGGCCAACGTTGGCGATTTATAAAGCATAAAACGCTTTTTTAATGGAGCTTAATCGGCCGCCCATCAGTGGCCGCTCGGTTTGTTCGTTCGTGCATGACCCAAGCGGCGTATACGCAATTTTTTGGCGAAGCGAAAATCCCGCATGTATTTAAACAAAACAAAACGAAACATAAACAAAACTATTTATGCCCTTATGGGCTTATCGGCCACCGGTTACTCATCACTCAGGTTCTGTTAGCCGTTTTGCTTTCAATTTAAATTAGTTGAGCGCTTTTTTTCGTCAGGGGTTCACCTTAAATTGTGGCGTAAACACAGTCATTAGCCTTACAAAAAAAAAAAACAATTGGTTCAGGGTGGGCTTAGTCATGTGCGTTTGCCAGCTGGGGGCGGTGCTTTCCACTCTTTGAGGTTCATTGCCTCTGCCCGGCTGGTGGTCAATGCTCATCAACGCCCTTCGGATGAGGTCAACCATAATAGTACGGATGCGATTATAGCATTAGGTATTGGTTTTTGGATTTTCCACAGCGATTAGCTTGGCGAGAGTTGGCCGAGAGTTCATTGTGAAGGACTTTCGCTGTCGAATTTTAAGCAGCGATGCATGACTCTGGCGGAAATATTTGGTGCAGCGAATTAGCTCAGAGGGAAGAAGACGGCTTTTTCACGTCTAAATCCACGTTGGAGACATTGACAAATTTCAAGGCCCTATATTCAGAAAATATTTTAGTGTTCCCACAAAAGTAGAAGCGTTTACACTTAAAACAATTAGGGAAAGAGAGGTTTCTCAAAGGTTTTCCTACAGCAAGTCATTTAAAATCACTTGCACATAGGTCTAAAAGTATGCTATGATTAATTTTATTTCGAAATTCTTGTTAGTTAAGTCATTGCAAAAGTTTAAGTATGCCAAATATGCAAAAGAAGAAATGTTTAAGTAGTTTAAGAATTTATTCTAAACCAAAAATGATTACAAATCTCCAACCCCCCTTATGGTGTAATTTAAATTTAATTTATAATCAATATAACCATACTAAATATTATTTTTTTTAAATAATTGAGGACTTAGAATCCTTTTTAGACTGTAGACTGTAAACACTTCTTCACAGTGCTTTTGCATTGAGCCCAATAAGTATACACAATTTCATTCATAAATGTTTTAGAACCTTTTCCCTGTACTGTACTCACACACATGTAGGTGTGTGTCATTACACTGGCCAACAATGGCGACTGTCGCACAATTGTGCCAAAGTTCCTGCCGCTGGATTCTCCTGCAGCTGACGTTTGTTTTCCGCCGTCCGCTGGCGCTCTCTCTTACCCCCTTTTATTGCGTCTCTCTCTCTCTCTGTGTCCTGCTCTCTTTGTTTGCCGCATTACTTCAGGTTGTTCAGGTGTGTTTTTGTGCCGCGTAGGTGTTGCATTGTTGTTGCACCCCAGTTGAGTGAGTTATTCGCCAGGTACTTTTGCGCATGCTCAAGCCAGGAAGTGCACGGATTTTTGGGGGACACCCTGTTTTGAGTTTGAGTGAGGCCTCAAGAGTGGCATTCGTCCTTGCAGTTTGTTTTTGAATCGCTTTCAAACTTATTTCATTTATCCCAACGTTTATGCAAGTTTCTGTTTTTGATTTTTATTGTAATTTCTTGTAAGTTTCACAGTTGGTAACTTAAGTAAAACAGAACTGAACCGAGTTTTATGCTGAAAAGCTAATCAAACTACGGAATCAATAAGGGCTCCATATAATGGTTCGATTTGTTTTCAAAACTCTCTTGGCAAAAAAGAGTTAAGAAATGTTAAAGTTGTTTTGATGGAAATCTACTCAAAAGCTTTAAATATAATTGAATATAACGCTCCCAAAACAAGCTACATTACTTATTTAGTTCTCGCAATTAGCTTACAAAGCGTAACAAACATAAACAGTTTACAATGACAAATAAGGCCGCGGGATAGATTAGTTAATAAACATTAAAATTATAGTGCAGACTTTTATTGTTCATCAGTATGGCTTTCAGACACCTTAAATAATTATTATAGATTTATTTTTGTGGCTATTTAAGTATTGTAATTTATAGGTAATATTTTATTTTATGCTTTTTAGGGAAACTTAAACAATTTGTAATATAATTATTAGTTAAAATAAATTATATTCTCAGGTGAATTGATTTTAGGCATAGCTTGCAGTAGAGCTGAAAAAGCACTAAAGTTATCGATGTCTTAAAGGATCTTGATGTTAGAATCGACCATAAATATCGATATACTTTCCCAGCTTTACCCTAAATTTAGCTTTAAGGCTTATGTCCTGCAAATCATAGCCTATTTTTCGGCTGCTGCATATTCCAGAGAGTCTTTAAAATACATATCTTCTGTGTGTTTAATAATTATCCGATTTGTATTAAATTTAGCATATGGGTAGATATTTAAATAAATATATATGTAGATATGTATATATAAATACATATGCGTGCAATTATTTAATTATTTTATTTGATAATTTTGTCTGACTCCCAAAGAAATGAAATAAAGAAAATAAAATTGTGTCTTAGAATCTAAAAGGCAGACTGTAAAAGTTGTAAGATTGATTGATTTTCCTAGGATAAAACATAAAAATATACAAATATTATATACAACTTAAATCATTATAATTAGAATTAAATAGCACTTTAAGTAGCACAAGACAATCTTCCTACCTAAATTACGTCAAAGGTAAAAGGGAAACGTCCTTAAAGACCCCCGCTTAATAGTATTCATTTGTGGAAATTCCATCAAAGTTAAATACGTATCCATTTACTTTTGCTACACCCGAATCAATCGCAGAGCGAAAGGGTCCATTTCCCCGGGCCCCAATTCAAGCACTTAATTTCCTCGGCCCCAAAACGAGCAATTTTCATATTAAAAAGTTTGCCTATACCTATAGCCTTAGATAAAAAATGAAAGCTATCCCTCAGAAAACTTGGAAAAACTTTCTTTCCTTCCTTCACGGCGAGTGCTCGCCGCGGCTCTCATCTACTTTTTGCATTATTTTTGGGACTGGGAAATGCTAATTGTTTGTCCAAAAGGGGAACGGAGGACGGGATGGCCCCCATCAATTTTTCAGCATTTTTACATGTAATTAATTAAAAATTTGATGCTGCAGCGGCAACTTTTGTTTGCTGTCAAAATTACGGCAGGAGCAAAAAGCTAATTAAAACTTACGATTTCGCAGTGAGGAGATCGTCCATCCGCGAGACCTACTCACTCACTCGGTCACCAACTCACTCAAGAGACTCACTCGAGAAACTCACTCAGAGGGAATGCAAAATGCAGAAATGCAACTGCAAATGTTACGCATACGCAGCGTGCGCCCGAGCGAGAGGCCAGATTTCGGGCCATCCTGCTCTGGCTCAATCGCTCGCTCTCTTGGAGTGAAAGCCGCGAAAGAGGGGGCCAACAAAATAAGGAAAAGAAAAAATCAATTAAAATGCACTCGACTGCACTTCGTCACTCATCTTTTTTCGGCTTTTTAGCTAAACTTTATAAGACATTTCTGAACATTCCCATCCGCTCTTTCCCTCTCTCTCTCCTCGCTCTCTGGCCCCAGTGCGTGCTTAAGTGTGTGTGCGTGCGTGTGAGTGTGAGTGGGGAATATTTGAATTCAGTTATTTGTGCAATTTCTCTCAGTCAAGTTGTGTGTTGAGTGTGTTTGTGCCCGTTTTGGGCATCCATCAATCCATCAAAGGGCAACGCCGATAGCCACGAATTACGCAAAAATCGACAATCCCTCCCATGCCACGCACTGCGATTGCAATTTGCCAGCGTTAACAGCGGATCAAGTGCATTATCCAAAACGCCGCCAAACCGCAATAAACATCCCACCATTTCGGATTCAGTGAACGGGTGTGAGGGAGACCGAACTAGTCAGAGGGCGAGCGAATTAGTAGGAGACACAGAGAGAGAGAGAGAGAGAGAGAAGGGGAAATAACAGTTTCAACAGCTAATAACATTTGCTCTGCGTGCGTATGTGTGTGTGTCTGTGTTAGTGACTGTACTTTTTGGCGCCCAAAAACATTCGCGAACAACAACAACAACAAACAAATAGCAAACTAAAAGGAAAACAACAAGCAAATAAATGGCAAAACATTGAAACTAATTAACAACATTTTACCAAAGCGAAATTTAATGTAAACTCTGCGCCACCACATTGACAGGTGAGTTCGTTGCTCGTACTGTTGTCCAAATACATCAAAACTATATATTTATAATGCATTATTGGGAAATTCGGGGAGGTTTATTTTATTGACATCGATTTGATTTATATATGGAAGTTAATGAATGTCTAATGAACGTTTTATAATATTAGAAATGTATTTCATATTGGGGTTATATATTGTGTGGTTGGTTGATTGTACTTTAATTAGGAATTTCACGGAATTTTATCATGGGAAATATAAATCACACTTTAAAAAAATTTAAGCTAAATTTGGAATGCCGAAGTTTACATACCCTTGCAGTTTGCAATTCAATTATTGGATGGAATGGGTATCACAGCTAAGCTTAAAATATTCCCATTCTTTTAATTGAAATTACAGGAGTTTTTATGTGACATTTTGTTTAGACATATTATAGTTTAAAAAACTCATAACTAAGCCAAAAAAGTATTCATTTTCTTTCTGAAAGCTTTCCTATGTTAGGTTTTATTAGGTTAATAAACCTGCATATTCAATATGCATATTTAAAAAACGAACATATTGACCGATTTTTGACAATTTTTACAATGTTATCTTGCATTTTCTTTGAAAAAATTGGAAAATTTTTTGTTCTTTGTCTTTGTCTGTCTGTCTGTCTGTCGATGCTGATAAAGAACATATGTGATTTTTGGGGTCAGAAAAGACTACTTCACAGCGTTACAAGCTTTTGACTAAAGGTTATACAACAAGCATTTTATGCATTTCTTATTAACTACTTAATATTTTATATTTTTTACTTATCCTCTATCATTTATTTAATTATTGAGAATTCTTTATCAACATCAAAATAATAATAGATTTACTACATTTGTTTTGATCTACTATATTTTGTTTTTGAGCACTTATTTAATTGCTTTCAAGGGCACACTTATAATAAAAAAAGAAAGGCACGCTTCCAGTTTGGTTATAAAATATTCAGTTCAGACTCCCAACATGATGTTACAAAGGAATTCTTGATGCTTAAATTGCTTTAACTGGCTTTGGCTTAGTACAATATCAAGAGGGACGAAAAAATGCAGTGCTTTTATATCCACTTTCCTAAGAGGTAATTAGTTGCAGTTTTATGCTTGATTGCACTACGGATATTTCATCGACTCTTGGCTATTATCCAGCCCTTCCCTACCAACTTCCCTCATCAATAAGCGGTAAGAGGTCCCTTCTGGCTTCACCCATTTTACTGCTGCCTTGGCTTTCCCTCTCACGGGACCAGGGTCGAGGCGATTCTGAAGCACTCTACTTTAAAATAATTCACTGAGCAAATCCCATAAAAATTTCAACAACTTTGGCTATTTTGTTGCGACGTCATAATGCATTTTGGTTCGGTTCGGCTCGGTTCGGGGCAAGACAATGGCCCAGACACAAGGACACCGGCGACACAAAGGATCTGCGGAGTGGCACGAGGACTAATTAAAACTCCGCTAGACGTCATAATTGAGGGGGGGCGGTGGCGACGGTGGTGAAAGGATCTGAAACAGGACCAGGCTACAAGTACATTAACTAGACTGCAAAGACTATGAAGAGCTTCGTCGCCCACCTCCGCGTTTTCCCCCCTGTGATGGAGAAATTTTCACTTAATAGCCATGGACCAAAAATCCAGAAAACATTGAAAACAGTGGAGTGTGGTCGTTGTGAAAAACTAGGGGAAGAAGAAAGCGAATGGCAAGCACAAAGCAACATTCCGCACATTTGCACAGTGCAAAAGCAGCAACAAAATGGGGAAAAGAGAAAACTACGAATAGAACAGAGCAAGGGGAAAGACTGAAAACAAAAAGAAAAAAATATATATATATATTTTCACCGTGCACAGTAATGAAAGGCCTCGGGCATAAGTTTTAAATAAATATTTGTCCCTCTGTATGGGTGCATGTAATTCAACAAAAACAACTGCAAACACAAACAAAAATGTGCACGAAATGATAGAAGAAGCGGACGGAAAGCCAAAGAAATGGCCGGCCAGCGAAACGAGGCTGAAACAAGGGGCGCCCGCTTCGAAGTGGACGGAAACTACTGCATATCAAAATGACGAGAGCCCAAAAAAATACACAAGTCGCAGCATAAAAGTGTAAGAGTTGTTAATACTCTAAAAGGACTAACCTCAAATGATGATGGAATGCTAAATGAAATGTCATTTTCAATTAGTTTTAAATATGAATTTAGAAGGGTTGCTTTGAAAGTATTTTTTTGATTTTAAAATAGTTGAAAATATCTTCTAAAATAGATTACATTATTATTACATTATAGATTTATTACATATATATTTATTATACTATACATATATATTTATTATGCTATATTTAAACAAAATTCACATCATTTGGGAAATTTAAATTTTGTTTAAATAAAAGCCAACAGGCCTAAGTGGTACAAAAGTTTCACTTTAAAGTAGTGGTAATCCACCGAATTGTTGTTTTATAAAATAATCTTGATTAAATAATTACGGTTATTATTTTCAAACGTATATTAACAATTTATTTGTTACATATTAGTAATTTATACTATTCCTTGACAAATAATTGGCTTATAGCAATACGAATTATCACTTTCTAGGTACGATCCCTTATAAAAAAAGCTTCATAGGCAGCTCTATAAGAATTGGTATTACTCCAACATAATATTTATAATATCCCACTTCAAACAACAAAAATATGTAACTAAAAGAAACCCCTTTTAGCTCAAATTATAATTTTAAATGAGATTTACACCGAACCAAGTCTGCGACAAGCCTGAAATCTTTCATCATGTTTTACTAATTTTTCCACCCTTTAAAACTAAATGCCATGTGGCCCGCTCATTTGTAGGGTATAATTATGAGGGGCGGCGCATGATGAGGCTGCCCTGCGGGGGGTCGGCACGTTAGAAGGGGCAGGGGCAGGGGCATGGGGAATGGGGTGGTGAGAAAAAGGGGTCGGGGCTAGGTAAACATGGAGAACACAACAAGAAAACTGGCTGACTGACTGGGCCTCGTCCTCTCTTTCTCTGTCTCTCTCTCTGTTGACTTACTCAGAGGGGGGCGTAACTAGAGGGGGCGGCAATAACTAGGCGAAGGAGGAGGAGGAGGAGGAGGAGAGCGTCGAGCGGCGTTTGCGGGTGAACAGGCACTATTAAAGTCTTAACGACAGCAGCATAGATACAGTGTAAGAAAATCCAGCAAGTTTCAATGTCTTGTTCTAATATTACATTTATTTTAACCATTTTAAATAGAGAAATTTTAGAATGGGAAATTTTAAACATATCTGCATAATTTTAATATGAAAATGGTATCTTAAATTTGTAGAAAATGTAATTCGAAGCAAGTTTAAAATGTTGCTTTCATGTTAAACATTATTTCTGATATAAGTTTTTGATGCAATCAATTAGGTAAAATAGTATTTTTAAGGTAGGACATCAACAACAAATTAATATCATGATTTTACAGTACTTAAAATATGAACTTTCAGCTCGATCTAATAAATATTAAGCATTATTATTAATATTATTAAATATCACTTAAGATTTTCTTGTTCTCTTCCAAAAGAAAAATGGTCTATCCCCAGAAAGAATGCAACACTTCTTTAAAACAAGTTTTTTTTAGTCAAAAATTAAAATTTAAGCGTAATTGCTATATAAAACATTATAAAACATAGTAAGCAAATAATGTGATCTTTCTTATACCATTTCTTTTCTTTCCGTGTAGCGAGCAACGGCACCGAAAGTAGGTTGAGGTAGCCACCGTTAGGCGCCGCGCCGCCATGTTTAGAATATGCACACAAAGCGTAAGGCCAACAAAAGGGGTAAGACACAGAAGGAGATCGTGAATGCGAATGAGATGGGGAAAGGGGAATTGGACGATAGGGGACAGGCCGTGGGGGATGCACTGAGAGAGAGAGAGAGGCAGAGAGCCTGCTCAGAAGGCTTGTTGCTCTGTTAGACAGTGTAACAAAAGATTTGCTTAGCTTTCATGTAAAGCGTAAAATACAAACAATTATGCAGTTGGTAGGCGGCAGGCCACCCCACCCACACCCTTTAACCTGCGTGTATTTCTTGACACTGAACAAAAAAATTATATGTCATGCCGATTTGTGTTAGGAAATATTTTAATACCATATTAATAAGGCTACTTTAGTAAAGAAAAACCAAATTTAAATTATTTTCCGCATGATTCTTCGATATTATAAAGATTCAATATAATTTTAAAGTTATTATTTCGATTTACTTTTATGTAAAATTCTTCTCATAGGAATTAGATATAGTCATAAAATATTTTGAGTGCAATATGTGCCGCCCTCAACATATCCTATTTAGTAGGCCGTCAAGCCACTTGAGTCCAAGACTTTGCTCCTTGAAATTTTGGACAAAAGCAGCTATGTCCTATCCCCCTTTTTCCCCACTCTGCATATCCTGGCCCGTTTCTGGGCAATGTATAATGCTGTCTGAGTTGAGGACACCGGAGGAGCAGGCGGGGGCGGAGGCGGAGGTGGTGGAGGCCTACAAAATATGACAAATTACAAAATAATTGTGCGCACAGTCAAAATGTTGCCCTCGTTTGTTGCTGCTCCTGTTTGGCTGTCGT
The DNA here is from genome assembly GCA_035046265.1 of Drosophila bunnanda. NCBI lineage: Eukaryota > Metazoa > Arthropoda > Insecta > Diptera > Drosophilidae > Drosophila > Drosophila bunnanda. The sequence continues at coordinate 18,011,057 of JAWNOB010000075.1, forward strand.
CCTTCTTTTGCATTCTCTTTCTTTCCCCCTCTCTGGCTCCCTTTGCCTTAACCCCTGACCTGCCCCGTCATCATAGTCGGCATACCTTGCAATATTAATGAACTCTTTTACATCGTCTGTCATTTCCATGGCATTCGGTGGCAGTGTAAACCGCAGTGGCGTCCCACATCGACGACTCCTACTCCTCCTGCACCTCCTCCGGATGAGCTAGGGAGCCCAGAGTCTCCATGTCTACCCCTTTCCAATACTCACTTGGCTCCTATTTGCATGGCTTTGCGGCGTAGGTCGTCCTTATAGAGCCGACTTCCAGGGAGGCCCAACAAAAAGTGATGTATTTACTTTAGGGCAGGCCTAACGAAAAAAAGTTATAGGGTTATGCGGTGGGAAATCGTGTTTAGGGAAAAATATTTAAACAACTTAAAAAAATTATTTAAAAAAGTTTTAAGCATGGAACATATAAATCTTGATTAAACTTATGAGTAATATTGATTAAATATTTTTAATCAAACTATAATAGGATAACATAAAAATACAAATATGAAATTATTTATTTTTAATAAAATGATATTACATTTACCTCCCAGAAACCCAGACTAAATATATTTGCCTCGCTTTGAAATAAACAAGTTAATGATATTTACATTAAATCCCAAATTCGCTCCGCATAAACATGCACTTTTTCCATGCCATAATTGACTGCCATCCATGGGGTAAAGCTTATGCACTGGCAGCCCTCAACTATTCACCCACAACTGTCCCCGAAATCCTCCTGGCCATCTCCCTCCCCTCCTCGGTTTGCTCTTCCGAGAACCTCCCATTTGGGCCACCCCTTTGGGGAGCAGGAGCAGGAGCAGGAGCAGGAGCACATCCGTGGCACTCCCAAATGAACGCGTTCACAGTGTTTAAAGTTTGTTACTCGAAATGCATTTTATATGGCCCGTTAGCCGTTACAGTTGTGTTTGCATTGGCCCGCGGGTATTCATTAAAGTTGAGGGATCGGGATTGTGACCAGGACCGAGCCAGGGATCGGGAGCAGCACGTGGCTGTGGCTGTGCCCTATAGGCGGCTTTAAGCTGACAATATTCCGGACGGAAGGCAGGCCGACAGACAGACGGATGGTTGAATGGTTGGAGAGGAGCTCGGTGTGGCATAGGCATGGCATGCCATGCACCAGGCGAAAAATATGGCAATACTTTCAATAATTCCATTTTCAAAATATTACATAAATTTTAAATTAAATTTTAAATTGTGTATTTAGATTTTAAACAAATAAATGTTTGATCTTATGGGAAAATTGACTAAACATACTGTCAAAGACTAAACAAGGCTTAGATATATACCTTTTTCAGGAGGTAATAACATATTTCTTTATCAGTATTTATTGATGACTAATTTCACCAGCCTGTACATAGAATCTGTTGGGAATTTTAGGCTATTCAAACATATACAAATTCCAAGTCAAAAGAAGAAAAAAATGTTGTTTTAATAAGAGGCAAACTATTTCTATACTTCAATAAAAAGGTTTTCTCTTAAGTCAGATTTACGTAGATTAATATCATATTTTAAATAAATAAATACGTATAATACACACATTTCTCTGAGTGTGTGAACATGGCAAGTTAGTTGGGCGTCTGACAAAAAACTAAAAAGGAAATTAAAGGAAAATGTTGCGTCGTTCTCCTGGTTTGAGTAATGGAAGTTTTGTCGGTTCAGGCAATGGGGGAGTGAGATTGGGATTGTGACTATGACTGGAGACTGAGGTCTCCGACTGGGGCGACGAATGGATAGACAGTTTAGACGTTCAGAGTTGGCTTATTACATGGCCCAACTCCTCTGCGCGCGTGTGTGTGTGTGTGTGTGTTGGCCAAAAACTTATTAGACAGTCGGAAATTGAATATTGTTCCTGCAAAATTGTTAAATGTTTGTGCTGGTCTCCTCTCTGTCATGTTGATGTTTCCTGTTTCGGCTCCTGATTCCTGCTCGGTGCAGATCCTTTGTTCTCTGTGTGTGTGAGTGTGTCTCGGGTTTAGTTTTCCCCCGCTTTTCATTCCGCCCATCCAATCTGACTTTCAAATTGTTTTGTCATGCCTCTTGTACTCGGGGGCCAAGTAATTAGAGCAATGTTCAAATGTGCAGCCAAACTTTGCACTCGATGTTCTGTTGATAAAGTTCTCACTCCTATCTCTGGGTAATGTGTGAAAAGTGCCAGGATTAGCAGGCACACACACACGCAGGACGAGGACGAGGACGAGAACGAGGGCGAGGAAGAGTGATATGAGGACGAGGGTAAGCCGGATCAGGCCAGGGATCAGGATATGCAAGGGAAATACTTTTTCCTAATTTTGGCTGCTTCATTATGGCCAGGGCTTATCCGTAGACACAACTAGGCTAAGCTGGGCTTATGATTAAGTACTGTCGAAAGGGCCACAAGTAGTTTGGGAAGAGTGAAAGCATTTAACATTAAGTATAGGCTTACTTAAGTCATTGATAATAGGTAATTTATATGGGGGGTTCTGAAAAAAAATGTTATATCAAATATTTTTAGTTACATCAGAAAGAAATTAATGTGAAGTGAATTTCGTTCCTTGAACATTTTATTGCAAAGTTTAAAACACTTTTCTGTGAGATTTGAAAACCCTAGCTACTTCTGAAGTATTTAAAATCCCTAAGTATTTTTGAAATATCCCCATAAATGTTAAGATTAATTTAATTATTTATTAAATATTATCCCAAAAAGAGTAGTTTTAGTTTTAAGAAAGCAGTTCACATTTTATAAAGTGAAGTGAAGTCTTCATTTTAACAAAAATTCCTGTTTAAAGTTCCGTATATCTTAAAGATATTTTAAATATCCATAAAAAAGAATTTGGTTTAATAACACTCTTGTTGAGAATGCTCTTAAATAAAAATCGGTCCTACAATATATTAGTGTTGCTTTTACTTTACTTAAATTTCCCTTCATTATTCTTTTTTTTTAATCTTTTGAAAGTTTCTTCATATTTGTAGAGGCGGTCCTCTTACGAATTCATATAACTCCCTGGGTTGGCATGACACATAAGCCCCAGTGAACGATAAATATAAACACACTCGAAAGCCGCGGCAGTCACTTCATTGGTTACATTCTGGCCCTGATAAGCTCATTAGCGTAATGCAAGTAACAATGTTGTCATTTCGCTTCGCCTGCATGGCGATCCCGAGGCGACGCAGGTCGGGGAGTAAATGTAAGCACAGTTGTGAGCAAAATAATAGCACTTACAGTACGAAATTTATCAATATTCGAAAAAATAAAGGTGTAGAAAGAATATTTAAAAGTAATTTGGTTACAAAATATACTTAAATAGATTTTTTGAAAAGTCTATTTCAAAACCTTTTATGAAAGTCTTTTCTAGTATAAAAAATTATATATAAATGCTGAAAATTAATAAAAGATTTTCGTATAAACAAAAGAAAACAAAACAAATAGTTGATAAGCAGCCTTAAAAACTGAGTACCAAAATTCTTTAAAGGCCAAGCTTATATTTAAATCCCATCTAAATATTGCGTATACGCAATGCTAAAGTTAATAAAAGAATGTTGTAAAAAAAAAATCAAATACTTAATGCAGACTTAATAACTGAGTAAAATAATATGGCAATTCATAAACAAAAAGTCCTTGAAAGCCATCATTAGTGCTTATATTTGAATCTCATCTATACATTGCGTATACGCAGCGTGTGCTTATATTTCAACCTAATCTGTACATTACGTATACGCAGCGTGTGCAGTGCTGTTAGACATCTGGGGAAAATGGGAAGGGACAGGGTCTTTAAGGAAACTGCTGCTTAAATTGTAAGTAAACCATAGAAACCAAAGTTTGCCCTCTGGTAAGGTGGTGAAGAGCGGAATTTGCAGCTCCGGCACTCACCTGGAGCTTATTAAAGCCCTTCCGCTGTAGACGCTCTCAAAGCGATTTTCATTGGCCGCCCTTTTTCCTTGTGCGGAGATCCGAAGCTATACGGCTATATAGCCATCTATCTTTCTTCTTGTCTGTGTCTCTGTCTTAATGCCCCTTGAGTGCTTCGCTTGGCTGGGCTTAAACTCTTTGCTGGCATTTCAACGCTGCAGCAGTTTGCAATTTCACCCCCAGCCACCTTCAATCCGGCCACTTGCCCCATGCAACTTTGCCACTTTGCATTCGTTTCGCCCACACACTCGCAAAAAAAAAACAACAAAAGTAAAGGCAAAAAAACTCGACTCAAAATTGAACTTCAATCTTCCCTTTTTCGTGCAACGGCAACAACAGCAACAACAGCAGCAGCGGCAGCAGCAGCACAAAAACACAAACGCATGTAAATTGGCCAATTTCGTGTAGCCGCCTCCCTTAGACCAGACACGCCTCAGCGACCCCCTTTTTTACGCCACCCCCTAACCAGTTACTTTTACTTGGTATCCGAGGAGAACACTGAGAAAATTTAATGCTAATTTTATTTGTATTTACAAGGGTTGCTCTAAGAAAGGTTAACTAAGCTGAAAATATGGAACTTCTAATAGTAGTTGATATTTATCGAATTAAAATACAAATAGTTTAGCTCTATTGTGCCTTTAAAGAAATATATTTCTTAATTATATATGGTAGCTTTTTCTGGATTTAAGGAGGTTATACCCAGGAACCAAAATTTAGTTAACCTGAAAATTTGAAACTGAAGACACAACATTTAAATAAAAATGCAAAACTAATTTTTAAATTGTACAAACTGATTGCTTTGAAATCTTACCGAAATAAATATCATTCTTAATTATACCTATTTAGTAGAATTTTTAAATCCCTTTGAAGGTGGCTTACAAGTTGCATAAAATCTTTGAAAATTATAAAAGTGTATAGCATCGCTTTGTACGCCTATTAATCAATATTTAACATACTGTTTTCTCTTCCAAACAAAACATATTTCTATTTTTTTCTATTGATTATTTAATCTTGTTATTTAATAAGTTTATAACCATTTTTCTCTCTGCATTTTTTCCTACTTTTGCAGAAGCAGCGTAAAAATTGCACAAAAATCCTTTTCTTTGCGTTTTCGTATTCTTTTGATTTGTAACTGGCGCACTTTTGTTGATTTCTCTCAGCTTCTGTCTCTGCCTTCACAGCTTGCAACGTCCCTTGCATTTTATTTGTTATTTGCTTGACAGCCGCTGAGCCAAGCTCCTATCTCTGCGTGTTTCTCTCCCAGGAAAAGCATTTTGCCAAAAAAAAGAGAGGTTGGAATATGAAAATTGGCAATTGGAAAGCTGTTACATTTTTTTTTCCTGTTAGAAGTAGTAGCAGCCGGAATGGGAATTGAAAAAGTTTATTAGCATTCCTAAGCTGACATTCTTGATGCCGGCGGCTAACAATTTGTCTATGCTGTGAATTAATGGGTACCCAGTTTGTTAGTTGTATAAATACTAAAGAAAAGAATAAAGAAAGCAATCTAGATTTTGTGTTAAGAATAAAAAGAAAACCACAATTTTAAGGAGATAAATGGAATAGCTTTAAATGGCTTGAAAGGTGCATAGAACTTTGAACATTGTTTCAGAGACCTTCAGTTTTTTATTTCTTTAAATTTTAATTTGAGTACTTTAAGCTATTCTAAACCTTTTATATATATCCCCATTTTTAAGAGCTTGATTTATATGAATTTAGTATAAAATCTTGTTTAAGAGGAAGCTGGTTTTAAAGCAATTCTAATTTAAAGGATGCATCTTCTGGCATTTTCTCCAGAAAGAGTGAAACCAACAAGGCTTAATAGCATTTCCGCGAACCCATGATGCTGCTTTCCCCATCGATACTTGTGGTTGTCTACTAGGAACTCATTGCTATAATTACAGCTCTATCACTTAGGGAAACCAAATCGATTTCGATGCGCATTGCAATTACAAATCGCGTCGCATCTTGAGCCGTAATGAAAAGTTGCGGTTATCCCTTCTGTTTTCTATTTTCTCTTTCCAGTTTCCCGCTTCCCGCATTCAGTTCTTAGTTTTCTGTTTTCCATTTTGTGTTCCAACGCAGACCGCAACCAATACGAAGCGTGGTGTGGCTAAAGTTTTTAATGAAGCTGCCGCCACTTCACCTGAGTCACCTGAGTCACCTGGAACCGTTTTGCCGGTCGAGGAAAGCCATCAATCGGGGAAATGGCGGCGCAACTTGCAGCACACCAAGCCCAAAGCTGTGGCAAATGCCTTTCCCGGCCTTTTCCGACGCTAATCAAATTAGAATGCCAAAGCTCGTGCCAAATATACCCAAATATATACAGTATTTCTGTAAATATGTATATAGAACTGGCTGTTAAATTATGAGCCAGCCACTTTCTGCGGTCAACCGAAGTTTGACGAAGGCTTCGGCTTCGTTTCGTCCTGGCTTTGGGCGGATGGTGTTGCTGATATTACTTTTCATTAATTATTTGCACCCTCGACTCGGCCCCCGTCGACCCAGCATAATATTTATTTAAAATTTTAATGAGACGGTGCGAGTGAGTGGTCCCAGGAAAACAGTTTCCCCCCTTGGAGCTCCCTGCTACAAGCTGCCAGATTCTAGCTTCTAGCTTACAGCTCCTTCATTGCGGTTGCCTTGACAAATCTTGGCTAAGAAGGTGGAGGAGCGGGCGAGAGTGGCAGCATATTTGTGCGGTTTCTTTGGGCCACAATAAATTCACGCACACACAGATAAAAAACACAGGGAGAAATATATTCGGAATATTTGATAAAATTAATATTAAAGCATTTAATTTTAGGTGCAACAAGCTAATGATTCAACAAGCTCCTTTAAGGATATTTAACTTCAAATTTATACATTTTAATATAAAATTCTAAATATATAATGAAAGGAGATCTTTCTTTTGATTATATATTATTTTCTTGCTGTGCACGACAGAGTCAGTTACAGATAAGGATGCGGATGCGGATGTGGCTGCTTGAGTGCAAACAGCGTTGCATACTTTTCGGTGCACTTGGACAAGGACACGGCACATGATTGATGTGACCGACAATGCCACTCGAAGAGCCATGGGAGCAGGAATGGAAGGGGCAGACGGCCAACATGCTCTTTACATGGCCATTAGTTATATCATACGTATCTGTATGTTCGGTACAACTAGCAAGGAAATAACATTTCAAGCTGATTCCGTCTTCCTCGGCCTTTTCTAAGGGGATTTGTGGGCATAATATATCTAAACTGATTTCAGTTTGATGCTTGGCAGGGAATATAGTATTCTCAGCTGTATAAATAGCAGAGATATTGCATTTTATGGCTTTGCCTTTTTTTATTTAGTTTCTTTTTTTTGATTCTGTGGAAAGTTTTAAAATGGGGAAACTGAAAGCCATTTTTGAAATCAAGAAATGTTTAAAGGGAAAAGGAATTTTAAAGTAGAATAAATAAGCTTAAAAGATTTAAGCTAGGCTAACTATTCGCTCCTTAAACTTAAAATCTAGTATAATTATAATTAAAAGAAGAAACAGATTATTTAGAAAGAAGAAAAGTTAGATTCTCTTTAAGAAATATGTCTCAATATTTGTTCATTACTCAAAACTGAACTAAAAAACATTCTTTTTGCACAGAACTTTTTTCGTATTTTCTTCTTGTAATTTTCCTATTTCCATATCTGAATTAATCTCCCACGTACCTTTCAATATGACTAGAAAATAAAATAATAAGCAAATCATGTAATTTTCCACTTGTTTTCTTTTTCCACCTGTCTCGTTGAAAACTTTTCTCTTATTGGCTTGTCATGTTCCCACAGCCCAATTAGTGGATTTTTTCTCAGATTTTCATATTTTTTCAATGCATATTCTGTGACTTCTGGCCATTTGCATAGTTTTTTGCTGAACGCGTTGCATTCAATTAATTTAACAATAATTTTGTGTGCTCTGTGTGTTTGCCCTAACAGAGAAAATCAAAAATAATTACACAAATAAATTTATTTGTTGTTGCTGCACTTCCAATTTCGCATATTTTTGCGTAGCCATGTAAATGGCAAAGGAAAATTGCTGAGGAAAGAAAGAAAATCAGGAAAAAGAAAATAAAAGCAAAGAAATCCTAGCTATAAATAAACGACGTCAGCGAACGGCGACAACGATGGCACTCCTAAGTGCCCCCGCTCAATGCCCCACCCCCCGCCCAATTCCAACCCCCCCCTTGAGCGGAACGGTGAAGAAGGGGGTGGCGGGGAAGCGGGAGGGATCAGCGGTCGGAGCGGGCTGAGATTCTCCGCTCTATGCCAAATGCAGTGGCCTCAGTGCCACAATAACACTCGAGAGTCGTCGTCACAGGGCTGGGGGCAACAACTTGCGCCTTGAAGCCTCCCTCCGACGCCACCTCTGCACAGTGGGTAGAGTAAGCTTAAGAATTGGAAGATAAGGATAAGGATATAGGAAATATATAAGAAAATAGCATTTGATAAAGTAAATTTTTTTAAACTATACAGACAACACGGCGTATACGTAATTTCTTCACCAACTTCACAACCAATTTAGTCTTGGATCTAATACAAAGTTCACCTTATTATTATTTACTTCATTAGAATAATTTAGAACGTATATTTATCTTGCTTTTACTTCACTTTTCAATCCTTTTTTTTTTTTGTAAAGAATTTAATATAATTTATATTTTTGCCTTGCCACTGTGCCATCTCGTCCTGCCTTCGAGTGGCTCTGTCGGTGGAAAATGTTTACGCAACTCGGTCCAGGCGAAGTGGTTTATGATGCCACGGCAATGGCAACATTTTAAGCTTCATCGGGCTCTGAGTGGAATAGTTGTGGAGAACGTGAAGAATGTCCGTGGGAAAAAATCTTGAGAAGAGATGCCACCAGAAGAATCCCCTAGTTGTCAGCCAAAAAAATCTCACAAGTAGGGGGCACCCGGATTTGAACCAGGGACCTCTCGATCTGCAGTCGAATGCTCTACCCCTGAGCTATGCCCCCAGCTTGAATCTCAGAAGGTTTTTGTAAAATAAAATAATAAATTCTTCACTTTCTCCAGTTATTTTTTAGAGGTCTGGGTTCGAAAAGACAAAAATTGATGAAATACTGAGCCCTGAGCCTCTGAGCATGCCACCAACTGAAATAAAAGCTATTACTTCAGAATCTTTAACAGATTTTAGAAACAAATTCAATATTTCTCAAAAATGTTTAAGAACTATTTAGCACAGAGGTTTGCTTAAAAAATTATACCATTAGTTACTTTCTGGTACATATTGCTAACCCAAATAACTATAAAGAAACCTTCGATTTCTAAGACACACATAATCACAATTTATCAAGTACAAACAATATTAAATGAGTTAATTTTTAATTCAATATTATAAGTAATTGTTCTTAAAATTGATGAGTTATATTTTTGCAAAATATAGTTTATACATTGTGTAAAACATAAAGGGCTTTAAATCAGAAAATGGACTGCCCTCTTCAGCTTCCATTTTTACTAAGTAAAATCAAGACAGTTCTTTATTCTTAAAATATATAATTTATATTATATAAATTACGAATATCTGTTATAAAATCATAGCTTATTTAAGTTAAAACCTATGAGTTTTTGTTTAAAATTTAATAATACATTGGCAACAATTTTAAAGATGATTGCCTAAAATTCTTTTATATTTTTCAAATCAATTTAATTTGATTTACTAAATAAAACCCTTCCCAAATGAATAGAAATGATTGAAATAAACAAAGGCAATTAAAAATCATCTCACTCTTGTATTACACAAAATGTAAATGTTTTATTAAAAGCAATTAGATTAGTTATTGCTTCTCTTGTCTTACAACCACAATTTCTAGAGAGCATAAAAGATTTTCCCCCATTTTCCTTTTGCCACTTTTATTGAGAATGCAGCCCTAGTGGATCTTGCTCTCTGTTGTGTCAGTATCCGAGCTGCATATATGTGCAAGTTGTCTATATATTATGTACTAAATCTGTCGTTTTCCTTCAATATGTCAACGTTGTCGAGGTACAGAGCCCCCACTCCTCCGGATCCGGGTCCGGGTCTGGGTCTGTGCCGTTCTGTTCTGTTCTGTTCTGGTTGCGTTGTCGTCGTCGTTGCTGAAATTTAATTAATGTGAAAATTTGCACAGACTCGGGCTATTTATAAGTTGTTGTAAGTGCTCGCCGTGGCATAGCCGACGACCCCTTCCATTTTCCTCCTTTCCCTCTCTGCTTCCCTCTCGCAATGCCACGGAGCCTCCGGTAAATGCCATGTGGAAATTGAAAATTGAAAATTCTCCCTGGAGAGCTGAAAGCTAAAACTTGGTACTCCGCAGGCGGCAGAAGGGGGAATATTTTTTGTGGGGGTTTTGACTAATTTAAATATGCAAAATGTTGCATGGATTGATTTTCGCTTTTGTTTGCAGAAGCTTGCCCTCATTTTGGGATGCATTCGGTGTTGGGGGGGTGGTGGAAAATTGGTGAGTGGTAGGGTGCAGAAAATGGAAAATGGGGTGTGTGTCACTGGCACAATCAAACACTTCAAAGTGAGCCTGGGAAAGCCTCTGAACTCTGTGTCACTGCCAGGCGGCGTTCCTCTCGACACAATTTCGATGATGGCGCTGGCCTCCCTTTGCTGCCGATGATTTCCAGGTGTGTTCAAGGTGTGTTTCAGGTGTTCCAGGACACGGACTGAGGGGGGGTGAGTTGCCACAATTCCTAAGAGCTTCGAAGTGTAATTGAATTTTGATTTAAAGTCCTTTGATATATCAGCAACAAAGTGATGGCTCCGCCGCCTCACTTACATACACGCCAGCGCCAGAGATCAGAGAGCCAGGACCAACTTGGGGGTCAGTGCCATTCCATTTTTAGAGCCCAGCAGCCAAAGTTAATCGATAAGCTATCCCCAAGTCCTGAAGTCGGAAAATACGATAAAACCAAAATACAGAAAATCCACTGGAAACACACACAAGCAACATTCGAAACCAATAAAAATTCGTTGCAAGCAAAATGGATTGCATGTGTGTGAGCGTGCGGGCGAAGTTGAAAAGTTGTTGCAATAATTGATTTGTTGCAGATTTTTTGGGGCTTTGTCTGTATTTGCCAGGCATTTGCCAAATGGAATTCTTCGCTTCCAAAATCCCCCCAATTCTCCCTTTTGTCTTTAGCCTTACTGCCTTTGTCCCTGCCCCGGGCTGCTGCCGGCTGAATTATTGGTATTCCACAGTAATTACTTAGATTAAATGGCAAGCAATGCCTGTGGGTGCGACTGTATAGGCCGTGGAGATTGCAAATTTAATTATAATTAAATAGTTAGCAATCACTGAAATTGCAAACAGACATTGATACTAATGTGCGAGTTTATTTGTAGGTAGTTTTAGCTGATCAATCACAAAAGTGTTAATTTGGTAATGGTTTCGTTTTCATTTTAATGCATTTCATTTTGGAATATTCAAGTAAACTAAACAATTGGTTTGGGTTTAGTGTTTATATTAATTGAGATAATTTAGGGTGGCAATAAAAAATAATTAAGCATAGAAATTATTAGAGATTTTAAATCCTTTAAAAGTAAATTAGATTTGTTTTAAATGATTTTTTTGGGGTAATTATCAATAGATTTGATATACGGAGGCTATAAATATGACTAGGAATTTGCAATCCTTTAAAAATGTATCTTAATATATGCAATAAAATGTTCAAACTCCTATATAAACTTTCCATTTTCATTAGTTTCGAACGATTTAACATTTTATTGCATAGTTTCGTTTACATTTTTAAGAGATTTCAAGACCCAAACGATTTCTGCAGCATCCCCAATATCCTTTATTAATTATTAATTTTTCCCTACTAAACAATTAATAAAAATTCGAATTACCCTAAACAACCTTCATAGACCCAAGTCTAACCCGACACCGAACCCATTACGGGCTCATTAAAGCTCAACGCTCTAATTTTAATAAATTACTTGAATTTCCCCAACAAACCCTTGAGGGTTTGAGGGGCATTTTCTAATTGACATCCACCAGAACTGTGGCAACTCTGGCGGAAAATATTTTTGTAATTCAAAGCGGTCGACAGGAGGCGGGAGAAACGAGACGAGAAACCAATCCCGAAGCCAACAAGCGCTTCGCCTTCTGCGGTGTCCCAGCCACCAAGGCCTCGCCCCGTTCCCGGTGATGCTTTTCTGGTCTGCTATTCCCTGGTCCCTTTGCCTGGATCCCTATTCCTACTAATAGGTCCGCCAAGCTCCGGGAATTCCATCCTGCGCCGAAACTCCATGCCCTCCTGCGGCTATGCCGAAAAAAAGTAAACGTGAAAATGAAAATAACGCAGGGAAAACCCCCAAAAAGCAGTGCACAGTTATTTTAATTAGAAACGAAGTAATTTGCATATTAAACAGGGGAAATAAAGTGAGGGAGAGATGGCAGGGAATATTTATATGGTGAAAACGGGAGAAAGATCTATAAAAACAAAGGCAGGAAGAGTTACATGAGGAATTCACGTGAAATTGAGAAATTCTCAATTTAATTTTAGAAATGTCAGAGGTCTCCATCAACACTCAATTATTTCTTTATTATTAGCTGAAAATGTTCATTTTTAAGGTAAATTTAGATGAGGGAAATTCCTGAATTAATTGTGACTTTTAAACAAGACATATTTTGTGGTTATTTTAGTAAAGAAAATGTTATTTTTCCCAAGCAATTCAAGGGCATTTAAGCAGGCTTATTTCGAAATAAAACCTAATACCAAAAACTTTAATTTCCTTTTTTGCCATTTTGTGACATTTTCTCGCTTTAAGGCAGCCAGAAAATGGCAGAGAAAACCCGGCCTTAAGTCCTGGAATTAAGGGGATGCCTTAGATTAAAATTGACACTTAACTGCGATAATCGCCAAAAAGCTTTTTAGCCGTCGGCCAACTAAAACGAGCCGCCGGCAGTCAGTTTGTAAAAGCAGAAAGAGCCGATGACGAGGGGCGAAGGACCAAGGACATGCGAGGCAATCAGTCAATCATTCAGTCGTCCAGTCACTCATTCGCTCACTCTCGCAGTTAGTCAGAAAGTCGTCAGTGCGTCACTCAGTCAGTCACTCCGTCAGTCAAACGAGGACAAATCAGAAAGTCAGAAGTCGTGGGACACTCGGCCTTAAATGCCCCCAAAAAGCCTCAAGTGTCCTGTGCCTTTGTCCTGCTGTTTATCCATGTTTAGGAGGAACAACAACGACAACATCATAAAACATCAAAGTGTCCCAACCAAGGAAAATTCAATTTCAATTCCGTTTTATGCGCCAAAGGACATGCAAACTAAAACTGATTTCGAATGCAGCTCCTCAAACGGTAATCAAAACTCACCTGGATCCTGGGAGGCAGGCAGGAAGGCAGGACAACGGGGGCTATAAAATTTGAAGGAACCTGATGGCATGTAAGCGGAGAAGTTAGCCCGAGCCAAAATGGGGCAGCACTTCATCCTAAAGTGGTTGGTTGGTGACCAACTTTAAGCAGGAATTCTGGAAAAGGCGAGAACCAGATATCCCAGGAATTTATCGATGAGGCTTAAAAAGTAAGACGAGCACAGAAAAATCGTGTGTCCTTGGGAATTTTACAAGTACTTTAAAATACAATTTAAAGATGTCAATTTATGACAATTAAATATTAATAGTTCACTTTTAAATTGTATTCTTGATATAAGCCTATATTATATGAACAATACAATTTAATAGTGAAAATACATTTATATATTTACTGTAGCTTGTTTTACCTTTAAATATTTCCCTTTTCTTTAAGAACAATGAAACACTAAAAAGATTTATATTTTTTGTAGTGTTCCCATCTTGATAAACAAACAACCTTTTCTCGTTCAATGTTTGTTGAGCCTTCCCCGAAATGTCCTGTCACTTTTTGATGATTTTTAATTGACCACTTGGGCAAGGCTAAATTTCCTCTACCTTCCGCCTTCCCAGAAGTCGGGGAAACTATCTGGAAACCTGTTTACGAAAAAGTGTCACAGTAAATCCCGGTCAAACAGACGCCTCGCCATGCATCGTAAAAAAACCAACGAAATTTTCCACATCATCATTATCAAAACACAACCGTGAAAATTATCTGCTCAAGTGAGCCGCCGGCCTGCGGGAGCAGCAGGACCTGTCCAAGTCCTAACAATGCCTTGTGCTCGTCCTCGTCCTGGTCTCCATCCCCTTTTGCCACTAAAGTGCTGGCCCAAAAGCATTTAGAGGCAAACTCTGCGACGCGTCAAATGCCTCACGGGCAACTTTGTTGGTAGTTCTCGTTGCCATTCCCGCATTCCCTCTTTTCCAGCTTTTTCGCTTTCCCGGAGGTGGCCTGCCTCCTTGCCATTCGCTATTCTCCGTGTTGGTTGTAACACGGCAAATAAAAATTGAAAGCAAATGAGACAGCAGAGGCAGACATGGACACGCTGTCGTCCGCTCCATCCAGGAAACCAGCCGGGACATAGTCAGCCTGCGAGTGTGCACTGAAAGAAAAGTATTTAAATTATGAATAAGGTATAGATAGAAGAAGGAAATAAGGGGAAAAAAGGCTTTTTCACAAAACTATTACTTTGTTTGGATGAAAACATAAAAGATAATGTTTTAAAAATGTAAAAATTAAAAGATACATTTGTTTATAGCTGGGTTTCGAACCCATGGTTTGAGAGCTGACCAAATCAGTGAAACTTGGGCTTGTGCAAGCGAGATAGATAGAAGGTTAGAACCTTATTTTCTGTATAACTTCCATGTTTATCATCCAATTGTACTCAAAACTACTTAACAATATCCTTAAAATTTATATTTTGATTGCTTTTTACGTAACTTCGGATGCATAGATTTTTTATGTAATTTAACCTCAAGTTAACTTATACATTTATTAATATTTTTAGTTTATTTTGGATTTCTAAACTTTACCATCTCAGTGTATCTCTCTTTTACGCCCATGTCCTGTGAGTGTGTGTGTCCTGTGCCTTGACAGCTTGCGCTAAAAACGTTGAGTGTCTTGCGGGGTTGGGAGGCTTGTTCCTCTACGCTCCCCCCTCCCGAGATTCTAGGTAATGCGTGACAGAACCACCCCCGTCCTTTCCTTCCTCCCCCATTTTGCGAATTCAAATTTGATGGCGGCTGTGGCTTCCTTCCCCGGATACCCCGGATCCCCCTTCTCTCAGGATGTGAGGCAACAGCAGCGGAGCCTGTCTACGTCCCGAGAGCCCCTCGGCTTCACTACCTGTCGCTATCCTGATCCTGACTCGGGCTGAAAGTTTAAGCGAATTAAATTATTTGCTTTTTAGATTTCAATATTTCCGCAGCTGAGATTCCCAGTCAATATCCCATGGACATGAGGGGGAGCGGACGGGGCTGTTTGCCGGGGGTGTGGAGGCGTGACTGGTCTAAATTGGGTTTTTATGATGTGTCTGTAATCATAAAAAGCTTTGGGGCAAGTACTAAACATTTGTTGAATGTGCATTGAAACCCATTGTTGGGGAGAGTGTTTTTTTTTGTTGACGGCAGATATTTTATATAATCTGCAAAAGGGACTTATGACATGAAAATTCACATTTTTTCGGGGATTAAAGTAGGGGAAAATAATTTAATAAAATTAAGGGTGAATTACTTAGGGATGAGAATTAATACAAAAAAGATATATAAAAGATGATAAGATTGATAAAGAATACAAATAATGAAATAATCTGAAATTAAATTAAATCATAGTTGATTAAGATTTTTAATTGGAATCATTCATTGGTCTTTTGGACTTTGCATAAAGAAAACCTAAAATATATTTATTTTACAAAGTTAATGTTAGATTTTTCTAAATGCTAAATTTTGGGTTATTTAAAGTTTTTTAAATATCATAACTTAGGCAAAAATGCTTTAATATCAATTCAATTTTCTGTGCCTGTGCATATTAAGTTTAAAAATTTGTTAAATTAATTAGGGTCCATGGCAATTAGGGAATTAATTATAAATGCATGGGTCGCAAAGCTGATTCTAGACCTAGGCCTGATCCCTCCTATAGTATGCATATATGTATATAATTGTCATGATTAAGACTTACCACACACGGTAATCCTTTCGTCGTCCTGGTTATCCAGATGTATAGCATTGGTCAGGTGATCTTTTTGGGTTTGAAGAGCAATCACTATCACTATCACTATAGATGTAAACAGTGGGGAGGCCACGGAAAGACTAAGGGAAGTGCGACGAATGTGTCTATTTGTAGTCTCCGAGTGAAGAGAACAGAGAAACTGAGAGCGAGGGAGAAAGAGTTATCTCTAGAGATAGGCAGGGAGAGACAGACAGAAAGAGGTACCTCTAGAGATACACAGAGGGAGATCGACATACCGCGAGAGAGAGAGAGAGAGAGAGAGAGGGACAGAGAGAGAGAGAGAGAAAGAGTTTAGCACTTTCCTCTGCATTTAACGATGGTTTCTATGGCAGCGATGATCTAGTCGTCCGATTTTAATCAAATTAAAACTGAAACTATAAAATAATAATAATAACACAAAATTGATTTATTTGTAATTAAATAAACTGTAAAAGTTATAAATTTTGTTTCTAAAAATTTTCCAATCGCTCATATAGCAGCTAGTCGGAACTTCCGACTTATATGCTAGTCAGAGTATATAGAGTTTCATTCAGATAGCTTTAAAACTAAAATATATATACTAATATATATTATTTTATGGTTAAAAATTATTAAAATTAGTACTCTGGAAGGTTATAAAAAGATTTCTTATAATTAAGTTCTGCAATCAAGCATTATTTTTGGTAGCATGTCCGGCCTTCGTTTGATTTTATTTAAGCCCCTGATTTTCTCGAGTTAAAAAATTGCATACATGACTGCAATTGTTATCCTTCTCCCTGTATCCTTCGTGACAAATTACCCCTTAATATTTCACATGGTTTCGCATTCAACCATCAGAGTTTAAGTTGCGCCCCCGGCTTGCCCATTTTTCCGCCTGCCCAGCCAAGCAATTCTCAAATGATTTCCTAGCACGCTTTTGGGCTGAGCTTTGCCGGGGAGAAAGTACAAGCCAGAAAAAAAATGGTAGAAAAAAAGCAATGAAAAAAGAAAACTGTGTTCCGCCCAGTTGAGTTTCGGTTGTGGGCTCCTTTTTCGGGGTAATCACAATCATTAAAATAAATAATATACAAACAAGGACGGGCTACGTGCCACCGCCGACGCGGCTTCCTGCCTTTTGCCATTTAAATTTCAACTCTAATTCAATTTTTGCTGGCCGCTGAGTTGGCCTTTTTGCGCATTTTCCATCTAGGCCGTTTGGCTAGAGAGGAAAAAAAAATGGTTAAATATCAAAATAAAGAAGAATTATTTCGAGTTGAGAGGGGAAACCTTAAGCTTGATTATTATGAAGCCACTGAAAGTTAATTTTTCACAGCCATAGAATTATTGCAGACCAAAAGGAGCCGCCGAAGGGATCCGGGCCAAAGTTTCCAGGGAGGAGTAAACTATTCAAGCGCGCACTCATTTACCATTTACACATTTACCCCGCCCGAGCTGTTCGTGCTTCTGCTTTTCTGCTTCTGCTTGTGCTTTTCTGCCTGTGCTTCTGCTTGTGCTTGCTTCTCTGCCTTTGCTGTTTGCTGGAGTGAGCCAGTCCATTGCATGCTTCAATGGTCGCGCAAAACATGCCATCATCATCATCAAAGGGAAATTAACCTAAGCGGCCACGAATCCGACCTGAACCGGCCGCTGTTGAGCTTGTTTTAGCCAGGCCCACACTCTTTGGCCGAGTCGGATTCCGATTGCAATTCAGATACCGATTCCGTGTCCGATTCTGGCCTGGGAATCTGAATGTGACTCTGACTCGGCGAGGACCACAGGCTGAACTACAGCTGCGGGTTCCGCATTATGCACTTGAGGCTCAAATCGAGCAGAAATCAGGAAAATGTAGAGGAAAATTAAATATTTATATAGAAAGTATTATGAAACTATTCAAAATCAAATGTAACAACTCATACTCGCTAATAGAAAATGGTTTTTAAATTATAATTTTACATATACCTTGAAATATATTCGTAGATATATTTCATGACCTACAAAACATTGCTTATTTTGTAGAGGAAATATTGCAAATTTAAACTTTTTATATAAACAAATCCTTCCTCATTTCTGTCAGTGCTTGCAAGGTGTTCGAGTCAGCAAATGGCTGTGAAAAATCTCCTTTTTCCTTGCCTTTTCCCACCCACTATAGTTTGTCCAAAGCTGCAGGATGCAGGCGTGGCAGTGGGATTGGTTAAGTCAGGGATCGCCGTTGATTCGGTGCTAATTGTGGGGCTGCCTCTGTTTGCTTTGGCCGGTGGTAATTGAACTCTCCAGTGCTTCTTACGGGCACCACTGAAAGGTGCTTATTGAGGTGGACTTTTCGACGGGGAAGGATGATGGCCACAAAAGTTGAGATTATTGCTTGGAACTGATGCTCCATTGACTGCGCTTCTTGTTGGCTATTGCTTAGAGAAGGAAAAGTATTGTGAGATTGGGAATATAATTTGGGATTTCATTGGAAACTACTTTAAATTTCCAGAATCAACTATATTATTTTATATTTTTTTATGAATCGGTAATGAAAAGTGATGGAAAATGGGAAAATTGCAAGCTTTGTGTCTTTTAGAAGTTAGAATTTCCTTCTGTTAAAATTTCCTAATGTACAATTATTTACTTACTTACATTTAAAAATAAAAATAAATATATAATTGCTTTCTTAGCCAGTATACATTTCTTGTGGTTATTAAACATAAAGGAAATTTCTCTATACAAAGATCTAGGTATGTCTTATCCTTTAACATTAAAATATATTTAAAGCTTAAGCAAAACTATATCTAAATTCCAGTTAGTTATAAGCTAAGCTTGTTGTTCCTATATAGTTAGCAACTAGTTACTTCTAAACAGAATATCCTTTACGACAGCAATGATTCATTCATTTGAATAAGTAATTTGGGCATCCTTTGCCGCAGGATTTCCTCCGCTTATCGACATACATTTTCCCCCGCAAAGCAGTGGGGGCGGGCTTTGGGGGTACATTTCGGTCGCTAATTACCCGCGGGGCAGCCTTAACCCCAAGGCCCCCTAACTCTCAGCACCCCCCTCAATGCCGCCGCCGCGTTTGAGTGTCCAAAAGTGTGTGTGTCTGCTCTGGGCGCAAAGGCGGGACTTTGGTTTGGCTTCGCGGTTGACACTGTTTAGCGAGCGGATGCGGGAGCTGGTTAAATGAAGCAAGTGCACACAGGAACAGGAAGTGCGGGATCCGGGGTGGGATTTTGGGGGGAGGAGGGGAGGCAAGCACCGCGGATCTGGGTGACACGAGCTGAGCCTTATTAAAGGATTTCGTACTTAACGCTGGGCTGAGCACTCGCAAGGTGAGCGCACAACCATATTGATAAAAATAGTCATTAAAAGAAGGGTTGTTCCAACACACACAAACCCCCACCTTTGTGCGCTTTATAAATACATTTTAATTTAGCTTTGTGCAGTGAAACATATTTAAATTAAGGAGCAACGGCTTGTGAAATGCATCCCCACCTTCGCTCACACAGAGACACGTATGTCGGATGTGCAGAGGGGTTTTTCCCACATTTCCCAATACGGTTTTGTCATTGTCCAATGGGCAACGCCTCCTGCCTCCGGACTGGACTGAACTGGACTGGACTGGACTTATTTGCGCCGCCAAGCGTGCTCAATTGTGAGGCCCGATGTTGGTCCTGGGCAGTGTCCTTCGGTGTCGCGCTGTCCCGTTGTCCAGCAGCCTGTCATCCGTTCGCTGGCAGGTCCAAAGTTTGCTCCTTTTGTTTATCGACTTGGTAAATGTCCTGCTGCCATGTCCTTTGGTCTGGAGCCCCTTAACTCATTTCGCTCGCTCAGGGGTAAGAAGCTGACCTCATCTCCATATGGTCTTTGGGTTTGTAAGGATATCAGGCTTAACAGTAATTTTAATAATGCCATTAAAGTATTTAATAATTAGTTAATTGTGAACTAAAATTTAGTTTACAATATTGTTTTTTGTTTCAAAATCACAGATACGTATATGTCAAACATATCTAGTTTTATCTTAGCAATCTTTGCCCTAAATGTTTATTATATTTTTTTACAAACCAGCGTAATACCCATTCGAGTTGATGTTAAATATTTGCATCTTCCTTGTGTTCCCTTTGTAATTTGCCTGGCCATCGTGGTACCCATCGTCATCGTCATCATCATCATCGGATGCACACAGCTGCTGAATTTACAAGCCATTTTTTATGACAACAATTTTGCCAACTCTTCACTTCACTTATTTATCGATAATTGGAAATTGCTGCCACAGAGAATCAGCGGCAGCAACAATAACATCGAAAGGGCGAAGCTTTGACCATTTGCATATGACATTCATTGACCACATTATCGGATAGCCCCTGGTTCTGGTTGCCCTGTTCCATCTCCGGGTGTGGATGTGGGAGCTGTTTCAGTGCACAGCCACAAAAAAAGGCAAGAATTTTTAAGGTGTTGTTAGTTTACTTATATATTTTTAATCAGTCAAAGTGTGAAGCAGAAATTTAAAATAGAAGGAAAATAAGTTAGCCCAAGTAAGTGATTTAAGTTTTAAATTAACAAGTTAAGGGTAAATATTTTGAATTGAAAGAAATTGAAATGCTATTATTAAATTTAAACTTGATGTATAATTATTCACTTTTAAAAGTGAAGAACAATGTTTGGACTTTTAATTAGCTTATTAGAATCAGCTTATTCAAAACATTTATATAAGTGTGTTGTGTCAAATAAACTAATAGAAGTTTTTTAAATTAAAGTCGAAATTCCAATTTCATTATGCAAAAAATATGTTCAATTATGACAACCTTAGAAATAACTTCAGAAACCCTTTAAAGGTTTTTAAAATAGGTCATAGTCTCAGAAATATATTTTCTTAAAAATATAAAATAGTTTTTCTGGACATACAAAATTTTACAATTTTTTGTAAGCTGCAAAATATATTATAATCTCCCCAAACTTCATATATTTGTTTATGGAACTTAAATCTCCAATGATTTTCTAAAAATATGTTTAGGCAGTTCCTTTAATACTTATATGTTAAGTATAATTTTTTTTTAGCAGTGTGCCATTGATACACTGATTCATTGGCCCGACAATGCCCAACAGAAAATGTCATTATGTCCCAAGGAAGGTCGGTGGCAACAATTCCTCACAGCTGACTTTTATTTCGACCCGTTTGAAACAATAAACTCGGGTCTTCCTTCCCGATCCGTCCCTTTGCCCATATCCTGCGGGGCTTTTCCTGCTGCTGCACTCCGCCGATAAGCATTGATTCTCTCCCCACGTGCCCCACGGAGTCATCGGAGCCCCAGCCCGGGATCTGCGATCCCATGGAGCACCCTGCCATTAGCTGGCACTGCGACATTGTGTTGCATCGACGGGCGGGCTAATGAGTTGCTAATTAGACATGTGTGTGCTTAAATCTGGCTTTAAATGACAATGTGTCGCCGGGATGGCAGTTTTAAGTTGCAATTAGATGACGGCCATTCTTCCTTTCACTGCGCGATGAGTCATGGCAAGACTGGGAAGGGTTTGAACCTAGTTGAAGTTGCCTGTAATAAAAATGCATAGTAAATAAAACAGATAAACTGTGTATAAAGCAAGTTTCCTCATTAGAACTTAAGTATCATAGACCGAACATTAATATTTAAATTGTATTAAAATATAAAAGTTGGATTTATGCAATGAGTAGATTATTTGCTACTTAATAAATCCCCTCATTACCTTGAAAAATGCTGCATTATTCTTAAAAAATAGGTTAATGCCTATCAAGCAATTAAATGAATTCATCGTGAGTCCTTAAAAGGTCACCTGGCTTTGGCTTTAATGACCACTCAATGGCAGCGCCCCTTGACTATCAGAATTCAGGCTTGATTTCCCCTGAAGAGTACACATTATGCCACCTCTAATCCCTACCTTCAAGGCCTTCTTTTACTTACTTTCACTCGCCCCGTGTCCCGATGGCATTTAAAGCCTTTTTTTCTGCCGCAGCGGGAGCAACAGCAGTGCAATTCCCTGGAGATTTTTATATGCATAATCGTAATCATAATCATAATCCTTTCAGATCGTGTAATTAAAATGTGTGCATATAATGCTTTCAATTATAAATACGTAGGGGAAACGAGAGGAAGGATGGAGAAGATGGAGATTGTACAGAGTTTATGCCTAGGATAACGTGAATTTGTGACTACGGGACTTAGGAATTGAATACAGGATATGGGACTGTCAGAGTTTTATTTATGCATAATTAAATACTTGGTGATAAACCTACACTATAAGGGAATGATAGAGTGGACAGACGTCACGAAAAAACAAAGAGAAAGTAGAAGGAATGTTGCTTAGTTTATGCCTGGTATTTTGTAAATATGTTGAATACACGAAAAGGAACTTACACGATAACCCGAGTAGTGCGTAGCTTTTACACTATAAAACCAGGAAAGAAAAATAGATTAAGAATGAACTAAATTTATTCCAGGCATTTAGATAATCAAAGTATCCAGATGGCACTTGAAGTAAGTATATGAAAGAATATACTAGGCTTATGGCAATAAATACACGAAAAGTAACTATCATCCAGACTGCTCTAATTTCTATCAGTTTTTCTCAAAGCTTTAAAATTTCATGAATTCTCTAAGGCATAAACTCATTTATAAAAAGAGATGGAGAGAATAGCAATAGGGAATGTAATTTACATGCTCGCATGTCCTTTCTCTTACTCTCCCTCTCTATTTTTCTCTGTGTCTGCCTCTGTGTCTCTCTCCCTCTCTCTCTCTCTCCTTCTCTCTCATTCTATCACCCATAGATGAAGATAAATTGAAATTTCATTAAGAAAGTTATGTTAGAAAGAGATGCCAGCTCGTCAGTCTCTCTCTCGCCTCCCCCTCCCTGGCCCCACTTCAAAATTGAAATGTGTAATGGCTGACTGGCATGCATGTATATTAGTGAGCGCGCGTGTGTGTGCGTTTTGTGTATGTATAAGTGTGTAGGCGCACTTCAGCGACTTAATTGTGTCGCGTTAACGTCAAACACATGCAACAAACATGAGCAAACAAATGCTTCCGGTGCGAGTGTGTGTGTGTGTGTCGGCAGGCATCGTGTTGACAGATCCAAACCACCCAACAAAAAACCAACCCAACGCCCACCACCCCCCTGCTCATAACATACAAAGCCACTCTTTTATTTTATGCAAGAAACACACGGTGAAAAAAAAGCAGCACTCTTCGCGCACATACACAAACGCTCACTCGAGCGGCAAAACATATCCGCACACATCCGTTGTACCGCCTCCCGTTCCTCCCCCCCTGGAGGAATCTTTGTTTCCACAGTGGAAACACACAGTCCCCAGCAGCCAGGAGCCAGGAGCAGAGTCTAGCAGGCACAGCAGCCAACAGCCCATTGCCACCTGTCATAAATTTACATGCGCGCAAAGGTTGAGCCCCATATAACACACATATATCCAGTGCCAGGACAATAAACAAGGCGTAGCCAGAATACCCTTTGACGATTTTTCAGAGCTAAAAAGTTGAATATTTATATACTTCCTACTGGCTATGCATTATCTCAAAGAGTTAGCCAAGAATATATCAACAAATACTGTACAAAATCATATTAATTCGATTGAAATATCCTTTGACTATTTTTCAGACCTAAAGATGTCTTTAATTGAAATCTTGTAACTCAAAGAGTAGTAGCTTTATGCTAAATAAAATCAACAAATACTATTGAAAATCATATTCATTCCATGATTTTAGAATCGGAATATCCTTTGACTATTTTTCAAGACCACAAAAGCAGTATATTGTTATATTAGTTACACATTAAACTTAGTTTCTTGTTTTTTTTTTATCAATTTGAAAGCTCAATCCGTTTTTTTCTAATAGCTACACAGTCCTTAAAAGCAAGCTTAAGTGTATAAGAGCTGAATCTACACATAAGGAATAAAAGGACTTAAGCTATAGGAGATTTTCTTGATGTTTTAATATTCAGATATCCGAAAGTTGGTCTAAGGTCTATTCTTAATAGTACAAACAACCCGCAAACTTTTTTATTTTTAAGAACATACTAAAATACAAAAGAAGATGATATTGTTAGCATTAAACTATATTTTACAAGGACAATGCTAACATTCTAAATATTCAAAGATCTATTAAGCTATGAAATAAATCTATCTATTACCAAAATCCTTAACATTATTAGCTGTATATGCCCAATAACGTGTCTATTCACACCATCCATTGGTCTTAGGCAATAAAAATGTAAGGGACAGGATTTGGGATCTGCGGGGGTAAAAGGATTTTTCAAAGCTGCAAATACTGAAGAACAGTTTCTGCTGCTTCATCGCCTCGCCTGGCAAAGGGAGTGAGCGAATCCGAGTAGCCTCATCTGGTTAAGGCAGTGACTGGAACATTTCGGATAGGCAGCGGCACTACATATCGCATAAAAGCAGCTGTTCCGTTTTGCGACCCAGTGGGGGGAGTAGGAGTAGCAGGAGTCTAAGGAGACGGAGGCAGACGGGGGCTTATGCATAATAGACATATGTGTGTGAATGGCTGGAAAATCCATTTTCATAACCGACTCCGGGCCGGGACTCACGACTCGGCCGGGGAGGGGCTTGAGCGGCGATTATGACCGGGCTAAAAATACCGCGAGCACATGGAAATTTCAATCAGCCCACTGGCCAACACCACCACCAGGCATTGTCCGGGCCAAATTGGATTTTCATTGGGAATTCGAGGGAGGAACAGAATGTGAAAGAAGGAAGAAGTGGTCTCCTCTGTCTTGGCCACATACTTTGCTCTCGTGGCCGGCAGCTGATAAGTTTTAAGCCTTCGAGTGCTTCGAGGACTAATCAAACGACGACCGGCCAATCAATTTGGTGGTGAGCTCACTTTTAATGAAGCCACTTCGTGAAACCTAGGGATGTATTTCGGGAATGCAATAACAATATAGAAAGTATCGAAAATACCTTATTCTAAACTTAAATTAAATATTAAAAAGTAAAACACTTCAGTGTCGGAATGGTGATATCATCAAAAGCTGTAACAGTTCATAATCTTTTTCACCAGAAATTGATGACCGACGACTTCTAGCAGTGTTCATATCGAACTGTACGCTTTTGTATCATTCCCAAAGCAATCAATTGATTTCTTGTATCCTTCTTGTCTAATCCTTATATAATCGATTACAGCATCGTTTATCGCAGCAATTTAACGATATATCGATATGTGGGAGCCATCGCTAGGCTCAGCCTGTTGCTCATCAACGAGTGGATGGGTGGTTTTGGTTTAAGGACAAGTGAAAAAGTGAAAGGCAGGACGATAAAGCGACCAGCAATGGACTCAATCCACCTTCCGCTTCCTTTTTCCCTTGTCCCGGCTGTTGCGGCCAGTTGACAGTTTCATTAGTTGGTTTACATGGCCAAAGGGGAGCGGGTGGTTGGGGATCGGATGGGCAGTGTTTGCACTGTATCGCCATGTTGTCCAGGATATTGGCTGGCATTCTCTGTGGATGTGGATGTGGATGTGGCTGTGGGTGTCCCAGTATGCACAACCATGTGGGTGCCTCGTTGTCACTGTGGTTCTGTTCTCCTGTCTTGTTGTGGCACACAAGCAGAGACACTCGCACCGGAAGTCGACTGATAAGTTTAGTTGGCATGTCCTCGCCGCATCCTTCTCACCCCGCCCCCTGGTGTCTCAAGATTAACCAGCTGAAAGCTTTCATAAGTTGATTTAAATCTTAACTTCGTCACTGGGTCTGTCATGGGAGACTTTCCTCTTGCCTTTAAGTCGGTTCAATAAACTTTTATCGCTCAAGTTTTCAGCAGCATTAACACACACACAGAGCTGTGAATAATCCAAAATGAGGATATATAGTACATTTTAATTACATTATTTTTGTGAGTACTTATGCAAAAGTTTTGGGCCTCTTATGGTTTAGTAACTGGTAAATTCAATTGGAAACCCTTTTAATGAAACTAAAAGTATTAAAGTTAAGTCTAAATTAACTGGGGAAAATGGAGATACATTTAGGTGTTCTTAGAGAAAATAAAAGCAAAATTAGGGGTATAAATATTCCTGAGTTTTCTTTAAAATTGAGCAACAAACTTAACAAATTGTTTCTAAATATAAAAAAACAACAGGGAATCATATAATTTATAAACAAATATATTTTAAAATAAATAAAACTCAGAGCAGGTTTCTTTAAGTTGATTATTTAAATGATTTCTAGGTTTATTAAGACACCGATGAAGTAATCTCTCAATATTTCATTTTAAACCCATAGATCTAAAGATTTATGTGATAAATTTGGAATAACCTTTCTGTAAATTCAATTTAATTCCTCTCCATTCTTATGCAATATTATCTCATCTTAATATTTATAACTAATTTTCTGTGTGCGATATTTTATGTACCCTGATACAGGTCCAATGACACCTGTCCATTTGCCTAACCTAATCTGTTCCGCTGTCAAGACAGACCAATGTCGCCACTCCACGCTTAACCCCTTCCGAGCACATATTCAAAATCGGCGTCATTCCAAATGGTCCAATCCGATTCTTACACAATCGAACACGTCTAACGCACAACAGACAAATATTTTCATTTCGTTTTGTTCGTGAGCGTTCGCTCCGGTGACCCATAAAAAACGGACGCTGCCCGGGAACAAGGGAATCCGTAAACGGTAAATGGAAAACAAAAAAAGCAACAACAACAACAACAACAAAATGAAAAGCTGAAGTGGAAAAGAGCCAGTGCACGTACAGGTCGGCATCCATCTGTTGACCAAGAAGGTAGCCATGCAAAATTGAACAGGCTCTTGGCAGTCAGTGTCAGGCACAACAACCTCAAATGCAGTGAGAAAAAGTTGTAAGAATTGTAGAAAATCTACAGATATATTAAATAATATATTAAGCATGTCAAAAAGTAGGTAACGATATACTAAATTTAACCAAAATTACTTCAGGTATATCATAGAAATTGTCCCGGTTTCAAAATACCTTAAGAATTGCTCTGAAAAGTATGCTACAAATATTACTTGAAGTAAAATATGCATACAAATAAGTTTTGTATTTATATATTATTTATATTTCTAGGCTTATTTTCTGGATTTTTCAAAATGAGCCCTTTTTTAACACTTGGTTCACATGCATAATAATCAGAAAAAGGACTATCATTCAAGTCCTTTTAAGTCCTTTAAAGCAAAGTAATGCTTTTCTAAAATTATGAATTAAATGCCTCTTTTTCTCGCAGTTACAAAGTGAAAAGTCGTTATACAACACTTTGGTACACTGTGCTACACAAAATACGAATGGGTAACGCCATCGCCAGCATCCAATTGTTCGCCTCTTCGCCACCCCTTGCTCCCCCTGCATATGCATGAGATGGGACAAACACGCGATGTGTAGTCCTGTCCTGTTTGGGTCCTCGGTCTCCGGTCTCCCAGGGCCGGATCATCTCCCTGCCCCCCATGTCCTGTGCCTGGTTTCTTTTTTTTTTGTTTTGTTTGTTGCAGGAGGCGGTGCCCATACATACGTGTCCTTTGGTCATCATCGAGCCGAGTTTGGCATATGTGTAGGTGTAGCTGTGTTTGCTTGTGCCTATAAAAGTGAACGGAAGTTAATACGTTTACCGTTTGATGCGCTACTAGGAATGCCAAGAGATATATCCGTTTCCTTGGACAATTTTTGGAAAATGTTAATTTTTACTTAAATATTTAATTACTTCTGGAAATTATTTGTTTTATATTTTTAACAATTCAAAGCAATGACTAGGAATATGCTAAAAATAGGTTTGCTTATGGGATAAGAAAGACATATATATTTAAAAATTTTTATTATATGATTTTTTTTAATAGATTTAAAGCCTTTCACTCTTTGCTTATCTCTTATCAAAATTTTTAAAATAAGGAAACTCTTTATTTGTTATTTATTATGTTTTAATTTAATCTTAGCCAGTGCCTAAGGTGGCCTTAGAAGTTGGTATAGTTTTAAAACCAATCAAAATATCAGTTTCAAATTGTTTCAATTATTAACTCTCTATCCTATCAACTTTATCCAATTTATTTACAATTCTCTCAATCTAATTTCTACATTAAAAAAGGACACCAAGGATTCAGTTAAGCCGAATCCACCGCCAGTTCTCTCTCCTGTCGCGCAGGTGGGCGCCGTCTACATTGTTTTGGCCAGCTCGTATTGCTGTAGTTATCCTATCGTTGTTTTATTTGTTGTTGGTGGTGTCCTTTAGGGGGCGGCCAGGCCCGAAATTGAATTGCGTTAATACGCTTATGGCATATACGATTATGGAGAATGGACCAAGGGATATAGCCAGCGGTTGCTGCGGCTCTGTAATAAATGGCCGAAATAAAAATGCATATGAAAATCTATGATAAAACAAGCAGGAGAAATCGAACTTTTTCGAATACAATAATACCTTTTGCTAGGTAGATTATACAATATCTATATTCGAAATGAATTTCAATGCATAGAAAATTGATTAAAATCATTGTTATGCCACTTGACGCCCGCACTTTAGGCTCACATAATTAATTGTGTTAAATAATTCTATTGTTTTACTCCCCCAAAGGTTCATAAGTTATTTATAATGAAAAGCCAAATTTATTATGAGCTTTCGATGAGGTTTGTTCGATTTACAAATCAATTATTCACAGTGTTATCAATGTGTTGTTTAATTAGTTGTTTTGCAAATTAATATGAAAGATGGAAAGAGTATTGTTAAATGGGAATTGTAGTTACAAAGAAATTTAACCAAATATAACAGTGTCCTCCTTTTA
This sequence comes from Drosophila bunnanda, assembly GCA_035046265.1. Taxonomy (NCBI): domain Eukaryota; kingdom Metazoa; phylum Arthropoda; class Insecta; order Diptera; family Drosophilidae; genus Drosophila; species Drosophila bunnanda. Next base: position 18,039,820 of record JAWNOB010000075.1, read on the forward strand.
AGGTTCAACATTTCTGTGTAGAGTCACTGCCAAGTCCTTAATAAATTTTCCCTGTGAAAAATTAAATATGTGGCACATGTAATAAAAGCATTTATGGTAATGCTGCCGTCTTATACTTAAACCAAATCCTTGTACTCTTCAAACACTGACGAGTACAGGGTATGCCACATAGGCATCAAATTGAGATTAAGTGCATGGCAGGACACTTGGGACTGCCTGGTGTTTATATACATATATATATATTGTACAGGATATACCAATACATACACATGGCATAGGTGGGAGTACATAAATGCATGAACATGAAGGTGAATTTCGGAACGGGACTCCCTGGGAATCGAGCCTCATACAACATTTATGTGTGTGCCAACATGGCTGTAATTGTTATGTTGGGCTTATGGAATTTACTGGGTACACTCGCTTTTTTGTTTATTCTGTTTATTGAGTGCCAGCGATGGCGATGCTGCTGCATATATATTTTTCCGCCAGAGCATCTGACTGCTGGAAATTATAATCCCGTAAGAATCTCTCTCCCCCCTTTTCAGCTTCTTTACCAAAGCCGACTTTTTATACTTCCCTCAATTACTGTTCTCTTATTTTTCCCAGAGATTTTAAATTCTTACCTAAGCCAAATGAATCCGCCTTGCTCATTGCCGTTGTCCTTGGCAAAATTGCATTATTATGTATTAGTTCCCCGAGTTCGCCCCCCAAATTCACAGCCAGCCAGGCACCTGCTACATCTTCGAGTGGAGCCTGAGCTGCCAGCTCCTTTGACATTTTCTTAATACACTAAAAGCCAACGTCATAGTTCAAAGTCGGAGCGACACTTAGGCCACGGCAAATGCAGTTGTAGGATCCGCCAGTGCTTCGTCCTTTCCACCTTCCTATTCACTCTTCAATATACACTGGGGAAAGCCATAATATCGGGTTTGAAATCAATAAAAAATGTATCTTAAAGTACGAATCGAATTGTTTTCTGTATGATTTTGTACATTTTTTATCCGGAGCTTAACTTTATTATTTGCAAATCCTAAGAGATGTCTGTGTTGCCAGTTTTTGGGACCATTTAGAACTCTGGCCGAGTGTCCTGATTATGTAAAATTTCCAATCAGTTCCTGAAGCACATTTATTACTTGTTTGAAAAACACTTATGGCTAATAAGGAGTTTTTCTTAATAGCTTAGCCTGAATTTTAAAAATGTATTTTATAACTATATTTAAAATCTATAATTATCACTAGATTGCATTTAGGTTTTCACTCTTTAATTAAATCTAAATGTATGCTATGTTGTTTATACATGATTTTCTTTTCAAAAATTGACAAATATCTTTCGTAATATTTTCCTGCTGTGTAGATGCCTTTCTTCTTCTATTTACTGTGCAAGTACGTATTTTTTCTTATAATATTTCCACTTTGATTCAATTTCTTAATACCTTTAAGTTAACATCCGCTTTGGCAGGCACTTCCTTTAGCAAAGGGTGAGAGCGAGCCAGATAGACTTCCTGCAAGGAGAGAGAAGAGTACTTTGGCATTATCCTTGCAATCAGCGTAACTGTAAATCACACACACACACTCATACAGAACTATAGCTCTGCAGTCGAGCGAGAACTATTAGAATAGTTGACAGAGAGAAAGCGGGAAAGAGCTAGAGACACACACTAAAAACGGCATCGGGAAATGATGCTCGCTTGGTTTGGCCGGGGCATCCTTTTGTATTATGGATGTGGCCGTAACACGCTAGCAAACACTGCACACGCAGGACACACTTTTCTCCATCGCCACCGCCGCCATCCGCCTGTGCCCGGGGATCCGTCTCCTGGCAGGACGCAGTGTCGTCCGCTTCGTCGCCACACTGACGGATATTCCGGTGCTTGTGTCAAACGCTTGTCATTTTACCCAGTCACAGTCACAGTTACAGTTACAGCTACACCCCCTTAAAAAGGACCTCATCCTTATACCACCACTGCAAACACCCACACACTGAGCCATGCTGTACTGTGCTGTGTCCCCCTTTTATCGGCTTAAAATGCGAAAATTGCAAATAAATACGCTAAAGTTTTTCTACGTCTTCGACAAGGAGCACTTCGTCCTGCTGCCTTGGCTGCTAAATTATTTACTTGGTTTTTATTTGACGTTAAACGCTCGGGACTTTAGCTTCGATTGTCGAAGTGTGCATTGGAGGCACTGAGAGAAAGCAGAGATAAAAAGGCATTCTTTTAGGTTACTTATGAAATATATATTTTAAATCTGTAAATTGTATTACAAGAGAATCAACTTCTTTTCAGAGATTATTAACCTTCTTAGAAGTTCCTTTCTTAATTCATTTTATTTTTCTCCCAGTCTAAATTGCTCCTAAGAGTGTACTTAAAATTCCCAAGTACAAATTCGGTGACTAGATATCACGCTAAACTAAAAGATATGACCTGATGATATCTTAGTCCTTCGAGAAAAAGAGCTTTATGTGACCTGTCTCTTTGAGATTTATATAAATTAAATATACATAGTATATATATATATATTATATATAATATTTTCCTACATTACCTCGATTTCTTTCAGTGCTCGCTTATAGCTGCAAATACGCGCACAGAAAGATGCGTGCGAGATACAATTTCGATCGTTAGCTCAATGGCTCGTACCATTTGCCAACGTGCAAATCCTCCTAAATCAGGACCTTCCGTTGCCTTTCGCCTCGGCGTAGTTGTAGTTGGCCATGTTCATTTCATGTACGCGCCACGAGTGCTGTCCAAATAATAGCTGGCATCCATCCATCCATCTAACCAGCCAGAGATGCCAGATGGAAGGAAGTCTGGGCAGGATCCAGGGACGGGTCCACTTCCAATTCCGTAGCTTGTTTGACGTTGTGTTGAGTGGAAATGGAATTGATGTTTTGGGGCGGCGTCTGGGGGTTAGATGTTAGCCAGTTTGTTATCGATAAATATTCATTCAGACGGTGATTGCCGGGAAAAGTCCTTCTCGCCGGCAAAAGGAAGAAGATCTACCCTCCTCCTCTCTGCCTCTGGCTGTGCTGTTTCCCCGGGGCAACCCTTTAGCACCTCGAACCCCTTTTCGCCTGACCCAAAAAAACGAGAGTTCCAGTTTTGAGGCGCAGCATGTGTCAGCATTTGACACATTTCATTTAAATTTGTGCCTTGTTTCCCCTTTTCCAGCTTTCCCAGCTTTGTCTGCTGCTGCCGATGCCCATTGTCCATTCAAATGTGAAATACATATCGGGCTTGCATTCAATTTTCCTCCCATAGCCGCTTAGTTTTTTTTTATTTTACACTTTTTTTCGGGTCGATTTCCCAGCCACGTGCGAAGGGAAAAGGCTGCCTGGGTTGCTCCGGGGAAAGTTGGGTTGGAATGAGAGGAGAGGAGCGGAGGGAGTGCTAAGTAAACACAGCAGGAAGCTGTTGGCAAGGGGTTAAGGCGATATAATTAGTTACTTTGTGTCCTTGCGGTCAGTCAGGCTCCCAGTTACACCCCAGACCCCGTCGCATTCCCATTCCCAGTCCCATGTCCACTTGTGTGTCTGGGAGGCAGATTTGCAGTAGTTTGGCGCGTGCCTTAGTCCAACGGTTGCCTGGATTCCGAAACGAAATGGAGTTCCCAGGAGCGGAAGGACGAGGAGCAGGAGCAGGAGCGGGAGCCGTGTCTGTCTGACTGCCTCGTTCGGAGTATTTGTATTGGTTGAGTGTATTTGCTTATGCTCTCTACGGTCTGTAGGGTTAATTGAATTTGCTTTTGAGGTTCCTTTTTATCAGCAAAAACACCCTGTTTTTGGGCAAGGTGGGTTGAATTACTTCAATTTTGAGACCACACACAGACATTCGTATGCCCCGGAATACTGCGGATTTATAAATATTCATGAATTGACCCCCAAAAATTCAATTGATTGTTCGTATGTGAAGTTAAAAGTATTGATATAAAGGGATTCTTTGAAATACCTATTAAATTATACAAATACAGTTTTCTTTCCTTTTTTTGCAAGATGAAAACAGTAACTAAGTTTATGGGTTTGTTCATCATTTTAAGGGTTTGATAAAAAAAGCTTAAGCTTAGAAAGGCTTCACAAAATCCTTGATAACATTTACAACAAATAAGAGATAAATTTATTCAGGAATTAACTTTCTTATAAATATTAAATACAATTTGTTACTGCTTATAAATTAAGAACCTTTGAAGTATTAAGTACTTTCTTTGGATAGGTACAAAATATATTTATCATTTATAAAATCTATCTATCTATCTAAAAAATTTACCTAAAATAAATTTAAAATCAATTAACCAACCAATTAACATTATATTAATTAAATTTTGCATTTCTCTAAACAAATGCGTTGCTTCCTTTGACTTTTTACAGCGCTTTCTATTTTTTCTTGCTTTAAAAAATATAGTTTTATTTTTTTCCCCATTTCTAAAAGCAAACTGCCTGCATATATTTGAATAAATAAAATATAAAACAATATTTGTAATGCTTTTACTCACTCAAAGCCGTTTTGTTAAGTCAACCAATTTCCATTAACCGACAGCAAAAAATATTAAACTCTCGTAAATGCAGTTAAGCTATTTTAGCAACAGAAACAAACTACAGCTGATATTATTCCACTTTTGGTTTTGACTTTGCCCAGTTTCGTGCCAAAAAAAAGTTTTTAATTTGCTTTTATAGCCTTTTCAACTTTTTGGTTAGGTTATATATATTTTTTTCTCGACTGTGTGTATACAATTTTGTGGCAAATTAAATACACAAGCTGAGCGCGGCCAAAAACGCACACAATAAAATATACTCGGGACTATACAGTTATGGTCATAAATAATAGGTCTGGGCCAGTAAATACTTTATATATAAATAAATTCTTTTATATAATTACTTTAAATGTTTTAATTAATTAAAGTGAAATATTTAATTTTTGTTATAAAATCTTTTATGAGATTTAAAAGACATGGGTTTAGTAAATTGTCGTATCTTTCTTTAATTTGTATGCATTTTATACAACAAGAAAGTACTTTAATTTTATTAGATTTAATGATTTTTATCAATAATGAATCTAGTATTTATATGTTATAAACAACATATTAAAATATTTTACAAAAACTTACAACTGCGCCAAAATGATCTACAAAGTAAATGCACTTTTTAACACTTAAAGTTACCATTATAGAGAGGATAAAAACCTAAACAACAAATATTATTTTAAGCTTTGACATTTCCTTGTATTTTCCAATTAAAAATATTTTGGTTTTTCATTGCTATTATCTTGCCCGCAGCTGTATGGTATATGTGGCACACCTCGGTGAGAGCCTGGGCGCAGCAAAGTATGCAACGCAAATTTCGGGGTCGCGCTTTGCGTGCCACATTTAAAGCTTCATAAGCGGTCACAGCTGCTCGCCTTTAACACAGTTTGTGTGTGTATGTGTATATGTATGTGCGAGTGTGTGTGTGCGAGTGTGCGAGTATCAGGGTAGGTATATAGTGGCTTTCGCAGTTGCTGAACACACTCTGTGCCAAAAATTGCGTCGGCTTAGCGGTTTACGGTCTTAGCAGTCAATCAAGAAAATGATTAGATACATTTCTTTAAATGTATATTTGAAACAAAAAATTTAAGAAAGAATGAATTAATGCAATCGTAATGAATGTAAATAATGCATATAATAATTTATAATGTATTTTACATTTTAATTTACCTATAATATTAAAATTATTAATTGGATCTTTGGCCAAATGAAGTCCTAAAGATTTTTGATATAATTCAGTGCTTTTATTTAGAGGGAAATTTTCCAAATTGGATTTAATTCAAGTTTTGATAAAAAAAAAAGGAAATCATAAGAGCTTAAAAACAATTTTTTGTAATAAGAAAGTATTCCTTATTTATAAAAACACACTCATTAATGTTATAATTTTATAAAAATAGTAAATCACGTTCTTAAATAAACATAATTGACAGTTTTTCTATCTGATTTAAAGTAAAGATATATTCTTGCATAATGGTTATACAAATACATTTACAAATCATTTTTAAGACGTTTAATTAATTTGTGTAAGCCTAAGAAACCCACTTTTTATATTCTGCTATATCTTACTATATATATTTATTCCTTTTCAATTATTTCAGATAAAACAGGGCCCAGTCGGTCAAAGAACAAGTAAGTTTGGCCTACAAAATATCAACTATTTTATAGTAAAATTGATATTCTTTATATAAAACTATTTTAATGTCAAGTATTTATAATTAGGCATCAAAAAACTTCTCGGAAAATACCTCTCGAGGGTATGAATCTGTCTGAGCTTCAAGAGCCAGACTCTTTTGTATGGGGAATTCATAGCTGCGGCTCCTGGAGGAACCCCTTTTGTCTTTCGAGTCACAGAAAAGGCGAAAGTTTTGCCTTCAATTTAGTTAATTAGCAGGCTCATATGGTCCCCTGGTCCCAGTTTCCCCACTTTTCCCTCACGAACTGCTTATCGCATTATCATCTGTAGCTGCAGCCGTCTTTGGGGGCCATTTAAGTTATACTTTTCGGGAAAGTTTCCCTCACGCACACTGCTCCACAGAATTTTATTTCAATTTTTAGTCGGCGCAATTTTTTTTTGGTGTGTCAAGACGGAGATTTTAAGTCCTTGCCTTTCGGACTCCTTGCGCCTTATCAAAGAGTGTAAGCAAGTTCCAGCACCACATAAGGAAGCTGTCGTATCCTGCTGGTCCTGCAGTCCTGCAGTACCTGGGTCCTTGGGCAGTGCTGGTCATATTTTAGCAGATAGGCAAAACATTAAGCGGATTAGTTTTGCTGGCAGGAAAAGCAAGAAAAGCAGGAAAGCACAGGCAGGAGGTCCTCATGGGCGAGACAGCGGTTCAGGTGGGTCAGGCCATTAGTTTGTGTGTCCTCACAAGGATACACAGGAATACACAGGGATACCGGGGATGCACAGGGATACCCGGGGACACAGGGCAGATGGCGGAGTTCGAGCTAGTTATAAATTGTTGGCTATTAGTTAAATGAACTTGCCGCTTTCTTGCCCAAGCACGGCTTGGGCCATTTCAGTTAGCAACCACTAAGCCACTGAAAGAGGCCAACTCAAATAGATTTGCATTTAAATGTTTCCTAAGAACTTAAAGCCTATGAAAGGTGAATGATTTTGAGAGAGAGCAAAGGGGATAAATTGAAATCAGGAGAGGCAGGAGACAAGACCAAAGTGAAGGATTATGACCATTTCAGTAGTTTGTTCAACAAGTGTGTCTAATAAGGAAGCTCCTTTATGACCACAAGTTGAATTCAAGAAAAGCTTTAACTTATTTTTCATGTTTAAGGATTTACTTTTATTGAAATTGAAGTTATTTTTATATATTTTATAGTATTTTCTGACATTTAGATAAATAAAATTGAATTCTTTTTGCTTTGACTCTTTATTTTGTTTAGTTTAAGTTTCACTAAGCTGTTACAATAAATGAAGTAATTTTAAACGTAATACTAGTATTTTTTCTTTATTATATTTCAATGGTTTTTATGAAATTAATATTTTTGTCTTTGTTAACATAACATTTGTCCATCACCTTTTTTTGCACGTACAACAAATTCTCTTGTTCACATAATACTCTTGCTGTTGCCTTTTTTATTTCATCATTAAATTTGAATTGAGAGACACAGGAAATAATAATATAATATAAATTGAAGGCTTTTGGAAAACATTTATAAAGGGAACAATGTATTGTTATTTTACGATTGTATTAAGATATTTGAACTTTTTGTTAGTTTTTTGTTAAATTAATATCTGATCTGCTTGATTTAATCCACATAATTAGAACGTAAATAATATATGATTTTATTAGCTGTTTCTATACTACCAGGATTTCTCATTACTCTATAATATATACTATATTTTTTATACTTTACTAAAATTTAAGTAAATAAATATAACATTTGTTAATTTTAAGCGGGTTTTAAAAATCAAAATTCAGTCATGGGAATAGTAGAATACTTTCTGTAAAAACCTTTGCAAGGCTAAAGGCAGGGAATTTTTAAATTTAGAAATATCGGGATATTTTTAAAATGACTAAATACGTTAATATATATATGCATAAAATATACTATATACTATATAGAATATATGTATATTTTTTTCATAACTTCTAAACTTACTTATTGAAAGATCAAGAGGATTCAAATATTTTCCTATCTTTATACAATTCATACGCCATTCTAAACCTCCTCAGATAAATATAAAAGTGGCTTAATAAATAATTTGATTATTTTACATATTTACTAAATGTTTCGACTGGCATCTCCCGTCATCATTAGCTTACTTTCCCAATATTATCTCAACATTTTCCTTCAACCAAAAAGTGGAAACAAAGTTTATCATCAGCCAGAAATTGTGTCAATGTAAATGCAAATTGATTATGAACTGGACCAGTATGCCGATTTGCATAATCCGAATCGATAATGAGTGGGGATTGTGTGGCTGATAGGTGGGCTGGTTGGAGGGGGCGTGTATCTATGTACCCTGGCAGGACTCTGAATCGGTGGCAATCGAATCCATATGTATTGACAATTTTAGCCGCATTTTCATGACAATTAGAGTTCATTCAAAATTCAGGCGACCTAATTTCGCCTGTCAAACTGCTCCTCGCTCGGTGGCGTGTGTGTGTGTGTGTGTGTGTGTAGAGCGGCTCCAGTGGCCTTTTTAAGCCAACCGCAGCTGGCAGTTAACTTTTCCGCACACAGATAGAAGCAGCCATTTTGTGGCGATATGTCAAAGGTTTTTCTACCTTCGCTTGATTTTTCCTTCATTTCGGTTTGTTTATTTATGAAAAGAACTCAATTTCTGCTTCTGCAGGTAGGGGGCGGAGAGGGGGGATTAATCCCACACACACACACACACACGCAGTCAAATGAGATTAATAATAATTTAATTAAAACTCGTGGGCTTAATGCATTTCGCTTGTAACGGACTTCAATGGGAGAGACTCAGAGTCAGAGCGATGCTACTCTTTCGTCCTTTCTCCTGGCCTTTTTTTATATATTTTTTTTTGTGCTTTTTTTGTTTGTGAAATGGAATTTAATTAAGTTTTGCACTTATCGTTTTTACACATCGCACACACACACACACACACACACTGGCACACAAACAAACCCTTTTGAACTACGGCCGAGTGCCACATTTGAATGCAAGTGCCACGCCCACGCCCATTGACCAACGTTAACCAACGCCCACAAATATTTTTACACCATAGTGAGTGCAGGTTGCTTTTTTCTCCCGCTTTTTCAGCCATTTTTACCTGGGAATGTTTTGCTTTCGGTTTCCTTTTATTTTGAATCAATTAATTGACTTTACCTTTGTGTCCGGCAGCTGTTACTCCTACATACATACATATATATATAACATGTTCATATATAACAAAAGAAATATTTAAATATACATATGAATGTATTTAAATTAAAGCCAAAAGCTTGCCAAAAAGGGTTTCCCCATATTCATGCCGTGTTTGTGAATTAAATTTATTTTTCTGTAAAAATATATGGTTTTCAGGAGCAATAAATAAATAATAATAATAAATAAATATTAATAATAAATTATTAATAACAAAAAACCTTTTAAATTAAATATTAAGTAAAAAATTTGCATGGAGGTTTCAGAATTCGATTTCAATATTTTGTTTCTTTACCGAAAGCCTATTCATTCGTATGTATTATTTATATTATTTATTGCTTAAATGTTTTTAAATTTTTAAAATTTTCTTCCTCAACGAAAGACGCTTATTTAAAGGTAATTAAAATAAACCTTTCCTTAATTCCGATTCATTGTAATTAGGCTGAATTGGGATTGCAAACATACAACAAAATATTATTTTAAGTTATAATAATTTTCATAATGAAAATGCAATGTCTTGATCTTAAACGAACACCTCTTCAATATTAATGTTTTTATATTTACACGTTATATACTACCAAGTTTAAAGATGTTTTAAACAATACTTCAGCTTAGAAAAATATAATGTAATGGTACTGAAAAATAAACCTGGTTTGCCATGTATTTAAATTTAAAATTTATTCTTGAAGCAAAGAAAATTTCCATTTAAACAACTTTAAAATCATATCCAAATTTCTAAAAATTTATTAAGGGACTTCAAGTACATATATTTTATCCTGGAAACCCTGCCTTTATTTCTCATCCAGATTTTCCCTAACTTCCCTCGAAAACTACCTACCCAGGTGAAACGGAATTGTTCTATTTGAAGCCTGGCCAGGGAAAACATTCATTTGCCGCTGCAATTTTCCACTAATTTTCATTGTTGCTCTGAAGGTCATTTTTGGGGCAAAGCAATTGGGAAATGGGGAAAATGTGCTCCAACCAGAAACACTAGAAATCCCACCGCATTCGGATCTAATTGAAAATGTTGATTTTCCCCCGCCGCTGTTGTTTTTGTTATAATGAACTGAAAATATTTGTGTAATCCTTTGTTGTTTTTGTCGCTGTTTGGCATAATATTAATTGCATAATTTAATTTAAAAGCAATTCATTACATCCACCAATTATTTATTTGTTGTTGCCTTCGATTTCAGCGCTTTATACTATTTTAATCCCTTTTCATTAATTTGCATCCGATATGACGAGGTGGAAAATGGAGAACAAATTAATATTTGCAACAGCAGCCGCCAAGACAATAGTGAAGGGTTGGAAATAAAATTTGGGTACAATTTTTATTACACAAAATAACCTGAAAATGGGTTTTATAATTTTTTGTGTAGTGAAACAAATATAGATATATATATTATATAGATATATTTATATGATTTATAATGTGTAATTAAAAACAAATATATATATACATATATATTTTATAGATATATTTATATAATTTATAATATATAATTAATTTTTATTTTCCAAAACTTTAATGAAATATTTATCATTTTGCCCACAACCCATAGTTCGCTCTATTCCCTTTCCTCTTTCCCTTTGCAAATATCAAATTGGAAACTGGCAGCGATCATAAAATCTCAGTTTTTCCAATTCAAACCTCTTTTAAGTCTGTTTCTAAAAATCCAATAAAAACCCTAATTAAAATAAATTAATATTAAATTATTGATTATTTAATTATTTTATTCGCTAAAAGCTTTGAACTCTATATTAAAAAATTATTTCACGTGCTGTCTCAGTAATTGCGGCATTGAACAGCAGAGCGAGAAAATTGAAACTAGAAATTTAAAATTGAAATTGAACACTCCTTTCAACTGCCTTACCGACTTGCTTTTTTCCTGAATTTCTTCCACTCCATTTCGCACTCACTCAAAATCCCTCTCGGCAAATGCACTCAAAAACGATCATGCGCAGTGAAGTAAATTTGGCGCAAATGAGAGAGAGCACAAAAATGACGTTGATTTTGCGCAAAAGAGAGAGAGCAAATTTTTAGAGAGCGCAGATGAGAGAGAGAACTTATTTTGCTCACTTTTAGGTGCATCAGTGTTGCCAGTTTAGCTAAGTCCAGCAAAGGTAAAGTAGCAAATATGATATAGCGTTATGGCTTTTTTAGATATTTATTTATTTAAATAGAAATAGAAATGTAATATAGAAAAAATAAGAAAGAAAAATAGCAAAAACTATGTATATATACATGCATACGTCCTAGACAATTTAAAATACCGACATATTAATAATAAATTTCATTTAGCTACAAATTAACAATTTGTTTTGGTTTCCGCAATATTGTCAAAATTTTTTAAAAGTCCAAAAAAATAATAACTAAATATAATAATTAAATAATTAAACAGCGCTTCATCCTTAAGAGATCCCATTTGAATAGCCAGAATAGCTCTTTTCAGCTTCTTTTTTGTTAATTCAGCCTTTTCTGCTCAGACAACGACACCACTGGTCCGGTACGTGCGAGAAAGAGACTTAATGTGCGAGAGAGAGGCAGAGCTAGTCGATCTGCCGCTCTCGAGTGAAAACCGCTGCGTGAGTGGAAACGTGTTCTATAGCTGAAAACAGAAACCGTTCGAAAATTCGAAAAAAAATTTCAGCGAAGTCGGTTGTGTCGCGGATGTATTACAGGAATCAGGAAAAATTAATGGTGGTGTACGCTCGCCAGTGAAGATAATTTAATATCCGGATTCCGGAAGCAAGATCAATCAGTTCTCGGTGTGTTGAGTATTTGAAACGACATAAAGCTAGCTAACGCAGTAAAGCCGCTGAATATACGCAAATATCCCAATCCGAATTAAAGCAATTTGCAATTGGCGAATTGCATATGCAAATCTAAAAAGTGTGCAAAGGCGAACGAAGTAAAAAGGCAGGCGAGAAACCAGCGGAGAAGTGTGAATAAGGAACACAGAAAGAAAAGAATATACAACAAAAAAGAAAAACGTGTAATAACAGTACGAATTCCGATTCCGATCAACGGCAGAAAAAAAACGTGAGCTTCTCTTAATTTTTTGAGTTTTCCAAAACGGTGTTTTGTGTTTGATTAACAACAAATTAAGCATAATTAAAGCGTTCTCTTCCCCTGCCTTCCTCTCGCTATCGCTCTTTCGCTCTGTTTCCCCGTTTCTCTGTATTTTCTGTGTATTTTACCCCAACCGGCAAAAAGCCGTCGCGTGTTGCTGTCTGTCTGTGTTCGTGTTTGCGTGTGTTTGTGCGAGGGTGTGAGAGTGGCTGAGTGTGTGTGTGTGTGTGTATTGTATACAGCTTTTTTTACACTTTGTGCGAAAAGAGGAACGATATAAGTCGAGAATCCAGAATCTCCAGAGCCAGAGCAGAAGCCAGCATCCCAACAATAACAACCTCCACTCAAATTGATTTTTGTTCTCCTGTCCTCCGCTCTCCTTTCCGCTGCATCCCTTCGCCTTCTCCCCCGCCTCCCTTGCTGTTCTTATTCTTATTCGCCTTGTCGCGTTCTCGCTCTGTTGTTTTGCTGCTCTTTGTTGTTATTGCCGATTCCCTTTGTGCGCCTGCATTCGTGCTGTGATACCCTGGAAAGGCTAAAATGGCTGGATAAGCCCAAGTGCCAGCATGCAACCCCTATTGGGGGGTATGTGTATACCCTGCAGGGGGGGTATAAACGGTTGGCGTTTCACGCGCATTTCCTTAACGAGGTCTGGATTTATGTTCCGGCCAGAAAACCAGTCCCGATATGCTCTCTATACCCTGGCCGCACAAAAAGGTTGAAAGAAGAAAAACGCGTCTCTGTTTTACGCGCGTCTTTATCGGCCGCTCTTTCGCTCGCTCGCTCGCTCTCTCTCTCGCAACCTCTCTGAGCGCAAGTCGCTCTTTACGCTCAATTGTTCAATTGCGCTGCCAGACAAACTGGCTCTGAGTGCACTAGTGTGCGTGTGTGTGGCGTCGCCGTGCAGTGTTGCAAAGCGGCGTCCAGTTGGACTTATAATTTCTAATTGGGCAAAGCGCGCGTTTTTCATTGCTTCCCTCTTTGGCCCCCGTTTTTGCTTTGTTGTTTTGCATATTCCCTTTACTCTCTTTATTCTCCAGGCTCCGCTCGCTCGGCTTATAGGAATCAATTCCTGGCAGCCAGCCCTTTTTCCCATTTCGCGCATTTTCGGCGCTGTGTTTAATCACTTCCGCTTCGTCAAACGAAAAAAAAGGCGTTGCCATTGCTCCTTTTCGCCACATATATACGTACATATATATAAGTCTTATCAGAAACCCTGCCAAGGCAACAAATTCATCACGAGCAATAAAAGAAATATATAATAATAAAAAATGGAGAGAAAAAGGAAACTTTTTGCAGCTTTTCTCCGCACTTCCCCCGCATTGTTATTGTTGCTGCCTGCAGCTGGGGAAACTCAGCAGTGATTACTTTTCGCTCGCTGCACTCGAAGACGGATTTGAATCCGCCGCTGTCCTACACGGAAATAAAAACTTTGTTTCTAGGCATAATTAAAAAAAAATACAAAAAAAAAAAAATAATTCTAAATAATAATGAAATAAATTAATAGAATAATAACACAAACAAATAATTATACAAAATACTCTTACTACATTATTTTACATTTTAAAGCTAGTTCTTAGAGTATCACAAAAACTAAACCATTTCGTTTTATTTTAACTTTATTTCCCCAGTGCAGCTTTTCAAAAAACCCCCCTTTTGTCCATTTATAATTGTTGGGGAATATCATATACTATATTTATGTATTTACCAATGCTTTTGGCTTTTGGTAGTTGAACTCATTTCCAATTATTCCGTTCGATTATTCATAGCCGCCAATTAGTGCTGAATTAATGACATTACACGGAATCAGCTGAGTTATTACTCAACAGAAATTCCATTTTGATTTATAGAAAAATCGTAATTATTATTTTGCCATAATAATATTCTCAAGAATTTCAATTTCATTTTAATTAATGGTGAAATGCGAAACTTGAAAGTAAAAGTTATATAATCTGGATTTAATTAGCAAATTTCAATTGAAAGTTACTAATTAAATTAGCACGAATTAGGTTGATGTTGCTGATGAAGCTGGGATCAAAAGTAACTGACACAAGAAACAATTTTAAAACTCTTACTTTTGTTCTGAAACTGAAAATAAAATGATGATGATGGTTTAGACAAAGTCAAGTTAATTCGTGCATAATTAAAGTACAATGCATAAAGCTTAATATTTAATGAATTCCAATTTATATATTCTGTATTTAAACAAATTCAGTAAAAAATGAACAGTCATGAATAATGGAGCCTCTAATTATATATTATTAATTTGCTGTATTGATTTACTTATAACACTTACTTAACCATAACTTTTTATGACTACTCAGATCGTATATTTATAGTATATATTTTTATAAACAGATCGTAGTTATGACTTGTTTATTGATAATGTAAATAACTACACGATACAAGTTTAAAGTACAAGTATTATTCAGACTGTGCTTTAAATATAATGAATAATAGATCTACAATAAATACAATTATAACACTGTTGAGATAGATCAGTAATGAACTTAAGGCAATACCCAAAGATCAATTAATTCTGATATCATAAGTTTGTTATATTACGTTTATATTTAAAGTTTAATATTTTTAAATTAAAGTAAGTTCTTTAAAGATAATGTCACAGTTTCAGGATCAAACAATGAACAAATACATAACAAAAAAATGTTTCATAAATATTCTGAGCAGCCTAAAGCCCCTAGAAATATATTATTTATAGGCTTTAGGAAAATATATCCTTTGGACATATATAACCTTCTATAAAGCCTCATTTCCCAACTTGATCTCACCTATATTATCCGCTATATCTCACAGATTTAAAGTATAAATACAATTTTAAATATATAAAGTTCCATAAAGTCTTATACCCCCGACTTAATCCGTGCTATTATCTCTGAAATATTTTCACAGATTTTGGTTTGGACTTCTTTAGCTTTACGGCTTTTCTTTCTTTTATACTCTTTGCTCGTTGGCTTCATTTTCCTCTTAGACCTGGTGTGTATTTGCACCTTTTCTGCAATCTGCAATTTCTTGTGTGTGTTTTTTTTCGCACTCGTCAACGTCATCACCGCATTTACGTTGCTTTCTTTGTTGTGTGTGCATTTTCCTTGCCATTTTCCATTTACTTTGCTTCGGTTGCATCGTTCGTTGCGTTTCTTTTCGTTTCGTTTCGTTTCTTTTTTGTTTCTTTCGTTCTGCTGCGTTGGATTTCAACCTGTCAGGCGGGCGCCAGGGGGAGGGTGGGTGGTGTTGTGCGAGTGCGAGTGTGTGTGTGTGTGTGTGAGTGTGTGCAGCAGATTGAGGCCTGTACTTTGTTGCACTTTCTTGCCTTTTGCATTCTGCCTTTGGCTCTGCCTCGACTTTGCCTTTGCCCGCCTGCATTTTTCTAACTGGTTGGTCTAGGAGCCATCGTCGCTAAGTCGTCGCCAGTCTGCCTCTGCCTATGCCTCTGGTGTTGCAGTCTGTAGCATGTAGCATGTAGCATGTAGCATGTAGCATGTAGCATGTAGCATGTAGCATGTAGCCTGAAGTCTATAGTCTATGGTCTCTAGCTGGCAGTCTGTAGGCCGTTGACTGCATTGAGTGGCGTCGCCTTCCAAAGCCCCTGCAAAGCGCCCATCCCACCCCCTTGTGTCCCGCCTTTTATCGTTGACCCTGCGCGCCACTTATTGCTGCATTTCTCTTTACCGGCATCTTCTCCTGCTTTCGGTGGTGCTCGTACTGCTCGGTGGTAATGGTGGTGTATGATGATGATGGTGTGTGTGCAGTGCATTTCTTTTGGCTTCGAAGCCCCACCAGAGCCAAGTACTCAACCCGTTTCAGAGGTGGGTTGTGGTAGCACAGTGGATCCTCCAAGCGAGGACAGAGTCTAGACTTAGGGAACTTTTTAAATGGATTTTTGAGAATGATTTGCTAATAATAAATATAATGATAAATAATAAATATAATAATAATAAAATATTCTAGAGAGAAGTACATGGCTTTCTTTATCAATTACCTATTTGTTGAGTAAGATTTATTAATAATAAATAACCTAGAATGATTGGCCTGGCTTTCTTCACCAATTTCCTATTTTTGGAGTAGTTTTTGTTAATAATAAATATTTTTAATAGAGTTTCATGACTTTCTTCACTAATTATATATTTTTTGAGAAGGATTTGTTAGTAATAAATGTAATGATACATAATTAATACAGTAATACAAATTTCTGGAGAGAATTTCATGTCTTTCTTCATGTCTTTCTTCTTTCAATAATAAATATTCTAAAAAAAGTCGGCTGGCTTTTTATTTTTTGAGTAGTTTCTGTTAAAAATAATTATTAAAAGCGTTTCCTGGCTTTCTTCGCCAATTACTTATTTTTTGAGTATTATTTTTTAATAATAAACATTATTAAAAGAGTTTCCTGGCTTTTTCCTTGAAGTACGTATTATTAGCAAAGATCTTTTTATATGAATGTCTACGAAAAACTTAATTTTAAAGCTTTTAATATTAATTTCAGAACATTTATTTAACAACTGAGTAGCACAAATTACACCGAATTCTATTACTTTTTAGAGCAAACCATTTAAAGCCTAAAAGAACCGCCTTAAACCTGGTAATAAATCATTCGTCAAGAGTTCCTAACAAATGCATCCATTATATTGATTGTTTTTCTTTTACCACAAGTATTTCCCTGAATGTGTGTGTGTGTGGCTTCTCATATCGAGCTTCCACTGTTGGCTAGAAGTGGGCATAGGCTCTTTCAATAAGGGCTTTTGGCTGGTGGTGCTGCTGGTGCTACCTTGCCACTTAACCGCTTTTCCGTCTTTTGTCTTTTGACACTCTCCCCAAGAGGCGAAGGACTGGTCTGGAGGGGGCAAGGGGGAAGGGTTGTAGGAGCAACCACCTGACCTGCCAACCAATTGGCGTATGCCACCAAATGTCATTTAACCCAACCGCGCCGGTGCAGCCACCCACTCGTGTCCGCTCGTCTGTCCTCCTGTCCACTCTCTTGGCTGGTGAAATATGCAAGGCAAATGTAATCATTATTGATTTTGTGGTCTGGAACTGGAACCGGGTCTGTGCCTGCTGCTGCTGGTGGTGGTGGCAGGAGGAGGCGTAAGACCGGGCATTCGCACACATTAGTATGTTAGATTATCCAAGTCGTTGCTGCCTGAGGCTGCTTAAATATGCAAAACGTTGACGATCCATGGAGGCATGATGGGGGGTGCTCAAGGAGACCAAGGACCCGTCACACACACACACACACAACACATTAGAAATTTAACAGGTTAATGTCCAAAGTCGTAAACGAGACCATTTATTTATGGCCACATTCTGACTCCGTCGGGCTCTCCTAATTTTCATAAAATATATGAGGCTTGCCCGTTACCCCGCCACCGCTGTTATCCTGTTACCCAGGACTCGCACACTCGAGCTTGTGCGTGTCGTGAACATAAAAATCTGTAAAACACAGACGCTTGCCTTGAGAGACCTTGAAGGGCTTTGATAATGACTGCTGCCTCTCCTCTTTAACCACCCCATGCCCAGCCACATCCTCACGCCAAAACCCATGCCCGTTCGCACCCCCTTTGTGCCAGCATAAGCTTTATGTTGTTGAGCTCCTTTTGGGGGTTGGAGAAGAGCTCGTTTCTTTTTTCGGGCCAGCTGTCAGATTTGTCAAAGGAGTGAAGGACTCGAGCGACTTGGGGCAGCTTGTGTGGCAGGAAGTTACTGTGTGGCGGTGGCAACTCAGGAGTACAGGAAATGCATGAGGTTTCTTTCGGGGAGGCAAGCTGAAAAAACGTATCTGGATTTGTTGGGAATGTATCTATTAATCTTAATAATTGCAAACGAGGGGTAAAGCTCTAGAAAATGCAAGTATTTTTCACTCTGCAAATGGCAAATACTTTTCGAATTGCCAACAGTACAGCCATTATTCAGGAGAGCAGAAACAACTAAGCGTGCTGGAAGGAAAACTTTCTGTCAATCTTCCAAATTGATTATAAAAAATGTATCTGAAGGAGCAAGGTTGATTTACTTGGGCGATATTTGTGACAGTTGAAAAAGTATATATTTGCGCCGAATTGAAAGCTTTTATCAGTCTCGAAAAACTTGTCTTGAAGTACAAACATTATTCTAAGAATTTGTTTTGGAAATTCCCATGAATTGCTTATGAAAAAATGTCTCGAAAACAGAAACTATTCCATGATTTTGACGTTCGACATCCCGGATACATCTCTCCCCCCTTGATGCTTGTTCTTTTCTGATAGTCAAGGAAGTATTTATCAATTCAAAATGATATCTGGTCAATCTGCAAAATATGCGCAATCGTTTCGGTTCAACCAGTTTGATTTGCATCTCGAAATGTATCTGCAGCGGGGCAAACCAGTTGGGTTGGCACACATTAAGGCCGAAAATAGCTGAGATTTCATCAATGCTGTAGCTGCTGCTGCTGCTGCTGACAGTTGCGAAAATGTATTTGCAGAGTTGGCCAAATTGCATCTCGGTCTGGAGAAATGCAACTGCAGCAGCAGGCAATCGTTTTGCGCCAGTGAAAAACGCATCCGGAGACACGGACCATCATCCATTCGCTCCTCCATTTCTTCCCGGTTGCCATGCTGCGTCTCTGATCCAACCGGCTAGTCGTCCATCTACTCAATCAGTGGCACGACCATTTCCAGGAATTTTGTAAGCCCAACACAGTAGCAGCAGATATATCTTGTTGCTGCTAATTACCACACAGCCAAATAGCAAGCCGCAAAAAGGCAACCCAACGGCAGCGGCAAACTGCAATAAGCATTGATTTTTCCAAAGATGTCGAAGTGGCTTTAACCACTTGACCGATTTGGTGTCGCTGCTGGGCCATATTTGGCCAAAGCGAAAAACGCTCAAGATTTTTCATTCCCAAGAAACGGCAAAAAAAAGCACAATTTGTCGGAGGCACCATAATGCTTATTAAATCTGGCAAACCATCCGGTTGAGACACTATCGATACGAAGTAGGAAATCAATCAATTTAATCGTGGATTAGTAGAACTAAAAACATACTATATAATAAGATGAGTAGCGCGCAATAGTACATTTGAATTTGATTTTTGAAATTTAAACATTGATATTGATATAATAATATCTTAATCTTAATCTTTAATATAATTTATAATAGAGAAAATATATGGCCTTAAATATGTATATTACTTTTGAACATAATTAATAATAGAGGAAAATATACAGCCTTAAAAATATATTTATTATAATAAATAATCTTTAAATCTTCAAGCCATTAACAATGCCCAGAAAACATTTTAAAGTTCGTTAGAAAATCTTACATAAATTTTAACATTTTTATAACAAAATCAAAACCTTTAAGGGGCAAATTCAAGTCATTGATAATTTGAAATTTAAAGCAGAATATTATTAATAAATTTCTTTACCTTATTAAGTCATGAATCATTTAAAATTATGCCTCAAGACAGCTTTATTTGCCAAGTGAGTGAGGTAACCTCAGGAAGATGCAACAAAATTAAATGTTTTATTTCCGTTGTTCCAGTTTTTTTTTTGTACACCTTGCACACCACCTGGCGTTAACTGTATCTATTCTCGATATATAAATATCTCGGATCTCTCATGCCAAATGTCAACGTATCAATTCCGTTCGCACTTTTCTCGCGCGAAACAATCTGTATCTGAGAGATACAACTGATATGGCAACAAATCTTCGGGCACGTCAGCAAATTAAACAATTCTAAACGGGTCGACATCGGCTTCGACTTCGACCTGTTTATGCAAATCTTGTTGGCAAATTCCTATACAAAAAATATACAAAAGCGGGCAAAAAAAGAAAAATAATAATATTAAATGATGAAAACATTTTTATTGAGTTAAAATGCCTGCAATGTGTGGGCTGGCCTATAAATGTGTTCAACGAGCAAAACCCGAGAAAAATGAGAAGAATATTAAGGGAGGGGAAATGCGGCGAGTTGGGGTAGAGGGAGGCCTTTCAATTGCGGGGCGTACAAGATTATTAAGGCAATTTGATGATTAATACTTGTAGTTCGTAATAATAATGAAAGCGTATCAGGAATGACGGAAAATCGGGCTGGAATTTCACTTATAGGGGTTTTTTTTTTTAAGTTATTTAAAAAGATATTTTGGGAGGTATTTGGATAATTTTGATATTAATTTTATATATATTTGCATTTTCAAAAGTTTATTTTGAAAAAATAAAATAAAGATTATATAAATTGCAACCCTGTGATGGGTTTTAAATTACATTTGGAATCTAAATAATATAAAAAATCTCTGGGAAAAAATACTTAGCTATTAAATACCTTTAAAGGGTATTATTTTACACTTGATCTTTCCACACTTGAAAATGTTTTTGTTTGTATTAAAAATTCATTTTAAGTTAACTTTGTTTCATATTTCTATACCTTATTTTAGTTTTTAATAAACTAATCATTATGAATTTTTGCTGCAAGCGCTGGGAAGGCAATAAACCCTAAGTAACTTTTAATCAATGACTGATTAGATAAATGAAACATAGTACTGAACTTAGTACTTAAAGTGCTTACACTAACCGTGGCTATTTTTAGATATTTTCCCCATACTCTTTCACTTTATTTGCACTTTTACCTATTTTTTATTTGGCAACTGATGCTTTGCTTGATTTTGTGTAAACATTTTGTTCGCCAATTAATTATTTAAACGTGACGCATCGCTGAAAAAGTAATATAGAGAGAGAGGGCTTTGTTTGTTTTAGTCTCTCTGTGGAAATGCTCTCCTGCTCCGGAGGTTGATAAACAATTATTATGATGGCTCTCTAAAAACGCCTTCTGTTTCTGTTTATTTGGTTTTAAATGTTTTTCTGTGTTTTTCGTTGTTGCTTTTTGTTTTTTGTTTTTTGCTTTTGATCAAGTAAACTAAATGTGTGTTGGTTTTGTTTATGTGTCGGCATTTTCATTCATAGTCACTGGGACGGACAGACGGACAGACAGTTTTAGATGATAAATCTTTTTATGCGAGAGGCAGCACGCGCTATTTTTTATATACTCACACGCTGTATCTGTATCTCAGTATCTGTATCTGTGTGTGCCCCGTGTGTGCTTTATGGCATTATCATTAGCTCTTGGGATTTTGCTCTCTGCCTCAGACTCGGATTCGGATTTGGACGTCTCAGGCAAGTTCATTAACTTTTCGGTTTGTGCGCGGGGGCAACAATTTGTCAAAAATTCTGTCAGACATGCGATTTTTTAATTATTATTTTATTTTATATGGCCCCGAATGATGTGCACATTCATTTCATTCGCTCACATTTTGTTTATTTCTCTCTCTCAGTGGCTCATAACCAAGCTGACCCACATGTGTTTGGGCATTTCTCCTCCGTAATTCTCTATTTATGCTTGACATGCGAGAGCTGCCAAAATAAAAGTTTGCCCAAGCAATTAAGAAGCCCCAGACAAAGTTGTGTCCGGTTTTAATTTTTAAAGTTGTCTTTGATTAGCTGCTGCTGTCCCACTTGACCAAATGATGGACATACTAACTGAATAACTGACCAACTGACTGACTGAGTGACTGACTGACTGACTGACTGACTACCTGCTGAGCTGGTTTACTTTAGTTTTTAACATCTGTGTGTTTAGGGGTTACCGGGTACCAGTTCCGTTTCGTGACGTCAAAATGTCTTGAACCAGAAGAGGTGAGGCTTAATTAACTAAGCGAATATGAGACAACAACGGATTATGCCATAAATCGCATTATAATCAGGCGAATACCGGTGGGAAAATTGCATATACCCTGTCCGGTTCAAGGGTATTCAGTGGTACCATAAAATCAGCATAGAAACGAACTTGATCCGCCTTCATTGCTAGTTTCTTTGATTTAAGAAGATTAAATCAATAATAACATTTAACATAAAGCTGAAAAAACAATGATAGGACAAGACTATTAAGTTTCAGAATTATTTAAAACAGTTTTAAAACTAGCATTTGTCTTTTAAGAAGGTGTTTTAATTAGAAACTATAATGTCTCATGTTCCTGTATAGAATTTGCTTTTATCTATTCACACAGTACATAGTACTCATAGTTTTCTACCTTAAACTATCTTTTAACATGTCTCAAAACACCAAGTTCTTTGGCAAATGGCTTATTTTTCAAGTCAAAATTAATTTTGGCCCTAATATACGCACTGTTTTGTAGTGTGGCAGGAGTAATTTTCCGTTTCCTGGCCTAATCTAAACATTCGAAATGTGTTTTCCAACAGCTGGTCGTTTGGTCGGTCTTTCGAAGCAAAAGTAACCCAACGAACCGCATGAGAAAATTCTAATAAATTCGTCTTTTAGCGGCCAAGTTTGTTTATCCTACAGATACTTTCCGTAGCTCATTTAGTGTTCATCCTCCAACTACAACTAGAATTTATTCACTTTGCCTTAGTTGCTAGCGAATTGGAAGTTTGTGCTTCGTTGCATTTCATATGCAAATGTTTCCGGTGGAACAGATTTTGATTTATTTATTTAAATACACACGCATATATGTATGTGTATTTTTTACTTGCCTTAAAACACATATTTACTAAATTTCTGTATTCTCTCTCTCGTTTCAGGTACGTGTCCATCCATACATTGCATATATTGTTAAATTGTTGTGCCAACGAATTTTGAAAAAAAAACATCTCTCCCATCTCGTGTCGTGTAAGATTTTTGCCCCGACCATAAAACGTCTGGCTGGGAATAGATTTCTCGGAATGAACTGCTTTCCAGTAGCGCAGATGTTTTAGTAATTACGGCATTCATCAGTCTAGTTGGCTAGCAAGTGATTTAGCCATCAACAGATTGGGATTAATCATGGGAAAATAATGGTTATTGGATTGGACAGAGAGATAAACGACTCAGGGATTACCTTAATAGCGGTAGAACGTGATAATAATTGGATAATAATAGGATCCAACTTGAAAGAATTTTAATTATATACGGATACTGATAAGAATTCTTTGTCTCAGATAATGTATTTTATTTTACACACTGCTCTCCAAGCCACTAAAGTTTACTGAACTTTTGTACAACTTAATTTGGCAATTTTGGCGCAACAAATTCGTAGCGGATAGTAATAATCAATATTCGAACAATCAGGTTTATGATGAACAGACTTTAGGCGTGCCTCTAAGAGGGATTAACAATTTCCGGCCCAGATAGAGAGAGAGAGAGAGAGAGGAAGTCGCTTATTTTCCACTGCGGATTTCTTTTCCATTCGTGAGTCGCTCCTTTCAATCAGTTCAGATTTTAAGAGCGCATAAGTTTGATGGCGCTGGCAAATAAGTAACAGAGAAATTGTTGAAAATTCATTTTTTGTACGGCTGCCGGGGAAAAAACTAGTTATTCCTGCAGTTCTGCGTCACAGTTTCCCACTTTTTTTTTTCTCTTCTTTGGGTTCAAGAAAAGTTTTCCCAGAGCTCGTGGTTATCCAGTAGCAAAAAAAAAAGAAAAACTCGTATCATGGCCAAGAGCTCGTCTTTCGCCCCGCTCTCTGTTTGCGCCGCCTCAAACTTTTCCATCATAATCTACTTAACTTTTGCTGCAATCAATTGCAGACTTTTGCAGCAGCGTTGTGCCGCCTCATTGCATTTTACACAGCCTCTTCACAGCGATTTCTTTGTGTAGATACAAAACGAACCGAGATACATAGATACTTTGCCTTTGCTTTTTCTATTCGCAGTTGCAGTCGTCGTGCGGACCGTTAATAGAAAAGTTGTCAATGTTTTTTTTTTTGCTAGACGGGAATGGAAGTGGGGATGTGTCAGCCGTTCTTATCTTATCACAGAGGGAGGCAAAGTTGCCACATTCTGCTGCTGCTGCTGCCGCTGCTGCCTGTCGTTTGCAAAGACCGGGCGCCGGGGATGCATCTGCGTTTCGTCCGGTTTCAGATACGGCCACAACTGCAGATACTTGTACTGGCAAGAGTCATCTAAATAGATACACGGAGAGAGCGCACATACAAAAGCTTTGCAGATATAGGTACAGCCCACGGGCGGCACATGCACTCTGTAGATACAATATCTTATAGATGCATTCAAGCGTAATTGTTGTTACCTATCCCAAGCTTCCTTCTCTCTCGCTCCCTCTCTCTCTCTCTCTGGGTGTCTCTGTCTCTCTCTGTTGCTCTTGCTGAGCTTGTTAATAATATTGAAGAAAAACTGTTGTCTGTCGAAGGTTATACAGTATGTACGTATGAAGTCTATAGAGGATCAAACAAGGGGCAATGTTCTTTACTTTGTAAACGGCGGAAAATGATTTTGCTTTTAATATGAATGGGGATGGGTAAAGTCAGAAAAATACGAGTTGTTATAGGGGGTTTTTCTATTTCGAATTATAGTTTTAAGCAGATTCTTTAAATCAAGTTCTGCACAATATTTATTCTTTATTGTTACAGTATCCTAGGGTTCTATGCTTCCAAATTGATTTATTAGCCTAGGGTTATAGATCAATTTAAATGATTTGCCTTTACATTTGTATCTTTATATCTCCGGCGGGCTAATCAACTTTCCACGCAACGTTCTTTACGCTGTGACCTGCTTAGTCATCTTGAAGCTAAATTCCCAGCCCTCAATTTGGAGGCTTGGGTCAAGCCGTATTGAACCCTTAAGCCACCTTCTTCCCGCTCTAGCCGTTGTATGTGAGTATCTTGTTTTTCAAAATTGGCACATGAGTAAAGTATATCTCTCTCTCTCTCTCTCTCTCAGTATATCTCTCTCTATATTACTCTCTGTATATCTATCCCTTTCGGAAGCTCTTTCGATTTAGTTTTGAGTTTAAGGCTTTTGTGCTCTGCTGACTTTTGGCTAATTGTTTGCTGCTGTTTTTGTTAGTGCTGCCTTGCAATTGCTGGTGGCAGTATCTAACTATCTATCTATCTATCTATCTATCTGGGCGAGTAAGTGGATGTATCTGCGAGTATCGAGTATCTATTTGCCAGTGAGTGTGCATTGTTGTCTCTCGTTTTGTGCACATAATTGTAATTGATAGTTTGACTTTTGCAAAGCCAGGGATAGAGATGGATATAGAGTGGGAGAGAGAGATACATAGAGAGAGTGAGAGAGAGAGAGCGAGTGCATTAGTTAAGGGCTTTCTTTACGTGTCTTCCAAGTTGTTTTTGTGACAAGGTAATTGGATAGCTATGAAAATAGTGCAGCCCAAAGACCTTCAGCTTCAGTCTTGGGACACCCATGCCGCTATATCGCAGCTTGAACTGTGATATTTTCCGCATTGAACCTTTTGTTTTGTTTTGTTTTCTATAGTTGCAAACCAGTTTTCCAAACGCTTAGAGATATTACTCATACGCCAAGTGGAACATTAGCACCTCTATGTCTCTCTCTATCTCTCTCTCCCTCTCTCTCTCTGTTGGTTCTTAGCTAAATTATGTGCATTTCAAATGTGTAAGCAATGGAAAAAAGTTCATTCTCCTTCTTGTGCTTGGATTTTGCCTTTATTGCTATTGTTCTCTATGGCAAGCTCAATCAAATGTTTAACTTGGCTTCTTCTTATCCGGACTGCACTGGAAATAAAATCTATGATTTAAGAATCATTTATTTTATATCGAATTATCGAACACCTAACAGGGAAAAGTGTGTATTGTATTTTTCCAAATGGAAATACAACAAAAATTGGTTAAAATTGTAATAAACAATGTTTTCTTTATTGTAATAAAGAATGTGTTTTCTTTGTTACCATTTTTACTAAGTTTCTATAAAAAACTATTTGGTAAATCCATTTGGTAAAATACATTACACATTTGTAGAGAATTTTATGATAAAACCCTCTTAAATTCCTTTCAAACACAATTAAAATATGTTTTTTGAATTGAAAATTTAATTATATTAAATAGTCTTAAACTAAAGAGTATTTAAAAGTTATAAAGAAGTCTATTTAAGTATTAGAAAACTGCAAATAAATCTTCAGGTGACACTTATTTAATACTCTATTCTTTGCTGCCTCGCCTTTGCCTTTGTCTAGGCTCATGTTGTTGTTTTTTTTTCAGTGCATGTGCGTGGAAAATCGTATCTGTTATGTGTTTTTCTTCGCTTCTCGTTCCGTTGGTTACTTGGCGCTCTTGCTCTTCTTTAGCTGCCTTGCTGTTTTTTCTTATATTTATATATTTTTTTTTGCGTATATCAAGCGTTCATTGCCCGCGATTTGCTGTGCCTGCTTTTTTTTCATGCTCCTGTGTGTGTGTGTGGGTATGTGTGTGTGCCTTTGGCTTTGCTGCATTTTGCGTTTATTTCATTTTATTTTTAACGTACACACAATTTGTTAATCTGCGTTTTTATTCTGTTCCGTTCTGTGCTCTGTTCTTTTTTTGGATTCGCATAACTTTGCATTTGTGGCGATGTGAAGACGGAGTGAAAATGGTGGAAAATAGGAGAAAAGTGGTTGGGTTAACAATTGCCCTGTGAACTCCATGTGGAGCATATCGTTCTCCTCAAGGTCACAGCTTGTTGACCTTCTTTTGCACAGTTCTTTGGTTATGGTTAAATAATAGCAGGAAATAAAATTATAAGAATGGAATAGAAATTTAAAGCTCTAACTATGTTTTGAAGGGGAGTAAGAAATATAAATGATAAATATTTCACAGGTTGTTTTTGGATTTTTCTAAATAACTCTTGTATAAAAACCATTTATGCAATCATTTCATTTGGAAAAATCTTTTAATAAATGTTTTCTTTTAATGAAACATAACTTTAATCTCCTAGATTTATATTAGTAAAGTTTTGTTCTTTTTTTCTTAAGAATGCTTTGTTTATTTTTCCTTTTCTATTTTTAACAAGCCATTTAAAATATGTAATTGCTTGTCGTATTAAAGATAAGATCGTTTTCTGATTGAAACTTTTTGTTCCCTTGTTATCAGTAATTTTTATGACCGATTATAAATGTTTAGTCCCCAAGTTTGCTTACACTCAAAAAGTGATTAATTAATATGACTATGCTCTTAACTAATTAATGATAAATAAGAATTTAAAATGTTTTTCCAGAATTTGAATTATTAATAATTATTATAAGTTATTTTAACATGATTAATAATGTTTTTTGTGAGCAATTACGAATATTCATCTTCTACGATGGAAATGTTATCTCTTCCTTGCTTTTGTTAACCATTTTTTATATTCTTATCTTGTTTTTTCCAAGTTTTTCTTGGCTGAATAGTGTAATTTAATTGAAACAGTTTAGGGGGAACTATTACTACACATTTATCGCTATGTTAGTTCACCTTTCCCTCTCCCACTTTCTGATTGCTGATTAATCTCCCTAACCGGTGATTGCTTATCAATTTATGGTGGCTAGTCACCTTTGTTTTTGCTGTCCGTTCGACTTGCCGGTTATTCTGTCATTTAATCAGTTGGTAAACTCTATATATACAGGGTATTTGAGGGTATATACATTATGTATATTGCTTATTGCTTAAAAAATATTATTATGTATAATAATAATACATAATATATATTACAAAATATATAATAGGCATATATATGATATTTAATGTATTATTATTATAGTCAAATAAAATATTTTTATATCAATAAGTAATATATGTATATATATATTATATATAGTATTTTATTTGACTTTTAAAAATATTATATGCTATATTTTTCCTTTTGAACTGTATAAAAGAAATATTTAAACTCTGCATAGATTTATAAATATAGGAAAACTAAAGCAGTTAGAATATTACAAGTTGATAAAAAGAGTTTCTTCTTAAATCAATACAATTCCCTACAAAGTAGATTTCTTCTTCTCGCTTACTAATAACTGATAAGCGGGTATTTTATGGTCGGGTCATATATTATATTTTATATTTATAGTAGAGCTCTTTTGTAAGTGTAAGTTCAAACTTTATGTTGTCTTGTCTCTCGTTCTGCATTTAATTTGCAGCTTTAATTTTAACTTGACGAAATCGAAATTCAACCACAAAAGCGAGAGGCGATAAAAGCTGTTTCGCATTTTACTTTAAATTCTATTTTTATTTACTTGCCCATGCGTTTTGCTTTTGCATTTTGCCTCCGCCTCGCTTTGTTGTTGCTGCTTTGCCTTTTTTGCATTTTTACTTTGGCCTGCCAACTATTTTTGTTTACTATTTACTTTGTGTTGTTGTCGCTCTCTCTCTGTCCCCGCCGGCATTTTGCACGAGGTGGGGCCCAGAGGAAAGCACTATGGGTGGGGGCAACGGGGGGTTGGGGGGTTGGGCAGAGAACGGTGAGCTTAGTGCGTTGATTTCCCGACCTAGCCGGCGACAATATTTGTTGTGCACTCGACGCAAAAGCCGCCAGGATCCACAGAGGCGTTGCAACTGCCGGCGGGTGATGCAGTGGGGGGTGGGCTAGGGGAGCAGACAAAGGCCAATGGGAAAGGCAGTCGTCCGTCCGGTATTCCTGCCACTAGACACAAGAAGCCTAGGCATTTTTGTGGTTACAGTGGGTGTAGGGTTTACAAAATATATATAAAAAAAGCAAGACGGGAAACTAACTTTGGAAAGCCGAATTTTATATACCCTTGCAGTTTGCAATTTAATTATAGAAATAAATCCGAATTCTTTGAATTTATATTTATCGAGATTTTTATATGACAATGTTTTCGATAAATCAAAGTCTTAAAAACTTATAACTAAGCCAAAAAAAAAAAACTTTGATTTTAATTTGGAAAGCTGTGCTGTTAGTTTTTATTGGGTTAATAAATCTGCTTACTCCATTTAAAATTGAACATTTTTAAAATTTTTTCACAATTTGAATGATGTAACCCCTTATAAAATGTTGACAAAATTTACATTTTGTTTGAACGCCGCTAGATCGACTCGGCTGTAAATGCTGATTAAGAATATATTCGATTTATAGGGTCGGAAATTACTCTTTTACGGCGCTACAAGCTTCTGACTAATATTTAAATATCTTTGCAAGGGTATAATTAAGGTGGTTTCAGTAAAATATAATACTCTTTTAAAGAGAAATACTAATGTTATATCTTAGGCAAAAATTGAAATTAAAACTATTGTTTCCCCGCATAAGGTACAGAAGATGGCAAGCAAAGTGTGTTACCTTTTTATTAGCTATAGATTTCAGTCTCTTGATTCTCTCCTCAGAATTATAAGTTTTATAACTCCGATGTAGTTTTCAACTTTCTTTTCACATCACATGACATGACACAATTTTGGTGTGTGGAAAACAATAATTTAGCTACGATTGGGAATTACACCGCAATTCCCGTTTCGACCACAAAAAGTTTCCCACACCTGATTGTTTATGGTTATTATGGCCTCCACTGTGCCTGGGTCTGGATCTGTGCGCTTTGTGCTGGAATACAACTCCCCTTCCTCCCCTCTGCCAGGCCGCCGCCTCTGCCGGGCCTGCCAAATGAGTTTTTGTAGTTGCTGCTAGGTTGCATGCCACTCGCAACGGCGCAAAAGTTCCTAGACCACTCGAAAAAAAAAAAAAAAACAGAAATAAAATAAAAAATAAAAAGAGCACAAAATTTATATGCGCCGTCGCGCATGCAGTCGCTGCCTCAGTCGCAGTCGACGTCGAATGTTGACACGTACAACGAAGTCGCGCCTTGTATGGCTTTCAATGGCAAGCAGATTATTAATATTGCAAATGTGTGTGTTACTGTGTGTGTTGGTGTGTGTGTGAGTGTGTGTGCGGGGGGAAGCCCCGGGGGTGGTTGGATCGGAGCATCCGAGAGCCTATAAATGTGTTTTTGGCATTAGGACCACGGGCTTATCTCTCTTTAAGACCACAGATCTGGGTGGATTAGGCAAGTATTTTACAGTTGGAGTGCATTGAATGGTTATGGAACTGGTTAGTATAGTATTATATTATTTTATGATTCCAGTCGAGCCTCTTTGCGTGGAGATTGTAAAAAAGTGTTGCAAGCTAACTAGATGCAATATGAACAGAAAGATTTAATAGGAGCAGGAGGCTTTATAAATGTTATATAGCAGTCATATATAGCTGGAATTAAGTAGGAAAATCTAGTTTTACTCATTTATCTTCTCTTTAAAAAAGGTTTTTATCTTCTAATTGAAAGGAAAGAAAGAAAGTTAACCAGAATCATTTACTGTTAAAAATTTGTTTTTTATTTATAAATAATTAAAACTGGAATTAAATAATACAAAACTGGCTTTAATAAAGTGCAAAATCGTGATAATTCTAAGCTAAAGTATATCCCATTTATTGCTAACAACGCTTTAATAAAAAATCCATTAAAAATATATTCATAAATTATATTTGATATATTATATATATTTTATATATTATGTATATTAATATTATATACATTATAAATATTATATATACATTATACTTTCATGTACATTATATATATATTATATTATATTATAATATCATATATATTATATATATATTAATATTATTATGTATTAATATTACGCCTCATAAAAATAGGAAAACCTAAATCCATATTATATAAAAGCATAAGATACTACTTTTAAAAATATCTCTGAACATTTAAAGATTTCATTTTGAAGATACTTGTAGCCAATCACGATAGTATCGATGATCCGTTGACTGCTAGAAATAATTGCACATCTTGCTATCCTCTTCTGGCAGTCAGTCTTTCTTCTTTTCGCTCCTCTCTCTTTCTTGGCCGTAGGGCAACCTCATTATCGGGTATGAGAACTTCATTATCAACTTGGCAGAGGACGCATATCGCACATTGCCATTTGCTCGCAGCTCCAACAGCAACAGCAAGCTGCATGCTGCACATTGCACATTGCACATTGCACATGGGCAACGTCGACATGCGCCTCTTTTGTCTGTTGACTTCCACTCGCCAACGTGTGAGTGAGTATCTGTGTTTCTGCATATAAACTCGAATATATATATATGTACCTATATAGAGATATATATATGCTTGTAGCGGGCATACTCCATTCCGTATACTGATGTGTACATATCTGGGTGTATATATTGCGACTGTGTCTGCGCTTCAGAGTTGTATAGCAATTGAATATTTGCAAGAGATTTCCGTTCATTAAACCCGACAGCAGCCGCCGCAGAAGCTGAAGCACTGTAAGGAGCGAAGAGAGAGAGAGAGAGGGGTATAGCCGGCAAGAAAGAGACGGGAGAATAACCGTAGGCGGACTATTGGGACCCCAAAAGAGGGGGGCATACCTCTCTCGAATGGGAGACCCTAGTGCTCGTTCTTCTAGCCATCATCCGCTTGCCGCTGATGATTTTAATTTTTATTTTTTATACTCCCTCGGAGCGGGGAATAAAGATAAGCAATGCTGAGAGAAAGGGATAGAAAGAACGAGCAACAGAGACGGCAAGCTCTGGCTATAATTAAATTCCTCTTTAAAGTTTCTCGCTGCGATTTTCTGCACTGCAATTTAGCGGAGGAAGAAAAAAGAGGGTCGAGAAGAGCATTTAATGCTTGCTTTAAGTTTAAATATTAAAGAAATCTAGATTTAATTTGCAGATTTTTTCAATTTCAATATAAATAGAGATTTGATTATATATCAGATCATTTTTTGGATAGTTTTTGTTAGAAAAGAAGTGCAGCTGGTTGTTTGTTCAGTCTTAATAGCAAACTTTGCTACCAATTGGTAGAGAAAAAGAGTTATAGTTTGTTAAAAGTGTGCCTAAAGGACTATATGTATAACGCAGATCTATACCCTAGGTAAAGGCCCATGTTTTGGCCTAGGTTTTCCCATCTCAAAGTTCAACATGAACTTCTGAAATTGGTAACATGAGATTAGCCCCGCCGCGATGAGCAACTTTGGCCCAAAACAGGCTACAAATGAAGTGAAGTACAAGTTACAGTCGAGGGGAGATTTTTGCTCTGCTTGCATATTGATTGAAAGTTCATTATATCAGCAGATTCCCCAGAATTGTATCCAGCAGCAGCAGTTGTAGTAGTTGTAGTCGAATCCGCCATTCAAAGTTGCAGCCACCCATCCGTCCAAGGAGACTGCTGCAAAAACTTTGACAAGAAGTTTTAGGAAGCAACCGCAACTTAAAGTTTAAGTTGGGGAAGTTTTTGGGATTGCTGCGGGAAACTCTTGAGTTTCTTCTGGGAGTCAGCTCGACCACCAGCCCGCCCGCGTTGCCTGTTTCTAATTGCTGTTGCACGTTGCATGTTCTCGGGTTCATCTGGCGCATGTAAGCTACTTCTGCCGCCGCTAAAAAGGACACAAAACCAAAGGGAAACCAAAACCCCAAACCCAGGTCCCGACTTGGTTCGGTGCCCATCATAATACCCTTGAAGGATTTTCTGCGGCAACCCCGGGGACCACCGAGGAGCGTTGGGAATGAATGAATGACCGACTGATGTGTGCTGCGGCGGTGGCAACCAATCCGGATATCTTTGCCGAAGATTGCGACTGCAACTCAAGTTGAACCAGGAAAACATGTTTGCAACTTCCAGCCAGTCAGCTCTGTGGCAATGAAAACTGCTGGAAAACTGCGGCGAGTGGGATAAGGAGGTGGCAAAGGCGAGGAAAAACCTGCAGGTTCCACAACTTTGACTCGCTCTGATGGCAAACGGGCACGCCAAGTTTTCCTGGCCAACCTGCCTGCGACTCCTGCCCCGTTTCCCGTTTATTCATAGAACATGTTTGGCCATTTTCTGCTGGCTGTCTACCCATTTTCCTCCCCTCCCCACCTCTTGCAGCTTTCCGCGCCTTTCTATTTCCTATGCATTTTATGCTGCTTTGGCTTCTTTTCTTTCGAGTCTTTTATTTTTTGCCCGCTTCAGCATGCATTGATGCATTTTTCTTGCTAACAACAGCCAGCCAGTTGTGGCCAGGAGAGGAGGGCTGACCAGCAGCACAGGTATGTGTTGTTAGCCCAGGTCTGCTCTGCTCCGGTCTGGTCTGGTTTGCTTTCTTTCGCTCTCCTGGCTTTTTTGGCCTGGCTTTTCACGTTGTCGTTGCTTGTACTAAATATGCACTAAATGCTATTTATTTCGCTAGAGTGTGAGTGCAAGTCTGAGTGTGTGAGTGTGGCAGTGAAGCAGCATAAGTTCCCCGGGCCTGGGATGTCTCTGTCTCTCTGAAAAGTTGGTTAAACGAATTAAAAATGCTCTCGACTGCAGCAGAAAAGAAAAAACTGAATAAATTGTTGCAGCTACAGTTGAGTGCATTTTGTATTTAGTTTTGAGTTTTCAAATCAAATATATATAGTTTTCAAAATCTAGAAAGTAAATTGAAACTGAAAAGAACATTATATTTAGCATAGGAGATATATTTTGCATAGAAGATATATTTTGCTATTCGTTGCACATTTCCTAGGCAATGAGTACCTTTGGTAGGGTATATGCTGCAACCAAAAATGTTTGCCTTGTTAGTACTGCCTAACCCTCAACCGTGTGTACTATATAGGTATATATATACTATATTTATATATAGTATATCTCCCTTTGGAGTGCCGACCCGCTTGGCATATTTTCAGCAGCTTCCACGGCAGCTACCCACACATTACCAGCATTTTGGCTCTGGCAATTATTTCAAAAAGTGATTTTTGTTATACAAAAATATTGCATAACTGCCGAGAAGCTGTGTGGGTTGGGTTGGGCTATGGTTTGGCTTTGGTTTGGGTTTCCATTTTACGTTTTTCGGGTATTCCCCCGTGCACTGTGCTGCTGTAAGCAAACTTTTTGCGGTATTTGTTTTGATTTTATTTCCTCCACCAACCCTACTCTTTTTGTTTTTTTTTTTTTTGCCCCGGAAAAATGTATGAATTTCATGGAAAAGCTGCAACCGAAAGAGAGCAAAGTATTTCTGAAGTAGTTGCCTTTGTATGAATTCTAAAAGGGTAACTTTAAGATTTTGGAATTCCGGTCATTTCTCTGGCCCCAAAAATTGAGTTTGTCTTTGGAGATTATCTGCTTTGAACGAGGCCGCCGAACGGCACTCGAAATGCCGCCAACTTCATCAGCTCTGTTTGTTTACCAATTTGCAGCGAAACTGAGCAACCAAGTTCAGAGCATGGAGTCGACTCTCTGTCGACCATCAATCACAGAAGTATCATTTGGCTAGGCCAAAATGTTGTATCTTTCGCCGGCCTCTGGCGCTTTATGGACTCTTCAAACAGGGCAAAGAATACAACAAAAAATAAAAGCAAACTTTGAACAAAGGCATTTTTGAAGCATTTCCTTAAGCGTTTCGCTCAAGTTTCATTAAGCAAAGCAAACTTTTAGCACAGGAAAGTACTACATATATATATGGAGCAGGAAAGGGGGAATAAAAAAATACATATATATAAATAAAGGGGCAGGGGCAGGGTAACAAAAGGTTCCCCAAAGGCTGTGGGCACCAGCTTTTCCATTATGTTAAGAGCAAGAAGAAAAAAAGACCGGGCCCGAGCTCCTAAAAGTGCTCTTTATTAAAACCCAATTTGTTATTTATGCTCTGCGTTTTTAATTAAATTTTTAAACATTTATTTGCCGCAACACAAAAATCTCGAATTTATATTGCCCTCCTCAGTGATTCATTTATCCTGATATACTCGCTGGTTTATATATATTTTTGTTGCCGCTTTAATTGAAATTCCTTTTTTCCACCATTGCGTTCCTTTTCCCCAAAGATTTTTTTTATTTCGCTAAGCCATAATTATATTTTTGGCCAGCTCAAATCCAATAAGCATTATGACTTGCCGCTTTCGCCGTGCCCTCAAGACATCGTTTGTCCTGGCCTCCGCTGGGCGGGGGAAAACCCCCCCCGGAAAATTTAATGTACTGCCCATATTTTGTCTCTAAAAATAGCCAAGAGCCAAAACTTTTTGGGCTGCCTTAAATTTTATGGCCTCAACGAATGTCGCGCTAAATATCCTTGCTGCTGGCACACAACTCCTGCCCGAAAAAAGAGCCAGCTCCTTCGGCAATGGGCAAACATTTTTGTCGCTTTATTGAATTAAAAATTCAAAATTTGCTTTTGGCAAGGCAATTTCTTTCCCCACTCTCGACAGCTTCGACAGCTCTCCATGCAGCCTGTATCCCTCTGCCCTGGCCCATCATTAAATTAATAAATTAAAATGGAAAGCACTTTGTTTCAGACTCCATTTCGGAGCGACAGAGAAGGACTCTCGCTTCTTTGCGAACAAAAGCGATGAAATTATTAATTTATGTCATTTAGTTGGTGCTGCAACGTTTTTAAATTAGCCCCGACGTTCAATCAAAATGAATGAAGGAGATTTTCTAACGCTTTATAATTGGAATTGAGTGTCGCAGTGGCAAGCTCATTAAGGCTTAAAGTTAGTTGCGAGTTCAATAATACACCATGGATTGCAAAAATCTAAGATGATGGATTGTTATTTATTGAAATTCTGTATATATATACATATATATTTGTGGAGGAAATGTTTGTAAATAAATTCATTGATTAGTTGGGTAAACAAAACATTAAATATAAATTAATATTGGATAGATTCGGTTTTAAATACAAATTAAGGTTGGTTAGATTCTGTTTCTAAAAATAAAACTTTAATTAACTAAACCAAATTAAAAAACTATTAATTGTATACTATTATTTATCTTCTATTCTGTGGAATATTAATCATTGCAACTATACATTTATAGTTTTATAAAGAATTAGTGGTATATAAGTGATTGTACTGATTTTATTTTCTGTTTCTTACTTTGATTTATTAATCAAATAAATCATAATAGTCGTATAAAACCGAGATAAGATTGAAGAAAAATGTTGGAAGTATTAAACGTGATTATTTAATTTTCCTAAATTTTCCTAAAACGTGTGCAAGTATCATAGAAATTTATTCTATATTTATATATTTACATATAGGTATATATTTACTGCTTCTTCCTTGTTTATATGGATGCTTTCCCAGTTTATGGTGCTTCCCAAAATCTCAATTTTAGCCCCACTGTATTCAGCATTGGGGAAACTTGCTTCGGGGCGAATGTCTGCGTCTTCCTGCTCCTTAATAGATTTTGTATTTTGATTGATTGCCTCGCTTATTCAATTGTGTTTGTTGTACAGCACCCCAACCCCCGTGGCTACACCTACACCTAAACCAGTCCTAAACCAGTAAGCAGGCACCACCACCACCACCCACCGCCTTACACCCAAGAGCCACCCAATACCCAACCAACACCCACACAGCCCCCGCAGGCAACAAAGTCGCGTCTGCCTTGGCTTATGAAGCGTGTGATTGCTTTACTCACAGCTCCGCTTCCAAGTTGGTCTGGTCTGACAGGATTTAACTGCATTATTAGTTAAATCTGTAGCATAAATTTCAATATCGATGCCATCCTTTCGCCGCACCGTGTCCCCTTCCCCATGGCTTGTGGCCCCGGGGCTTTGCGATGGCAACCTAAATGAATTTTAATGCCTTTTAAAGCGACTTTCATATGCTGACTGGGTTCATGTTCTCGATTCTGTTGTTGCGAAGCCACACTAGTGACAGCATGTGTGTGCGTGTGTGCCTGTGTGCCTGTGTGTTAGACCTGTACTGACAGATACTTTTCGAAGTGCACTGTTGCATAAAAGCCGAGAATGAAAAGCTTTCGTTCTCGCAGCCCCTCGAATTTCCACCCGCCCACCGACCTGCTTTTCCGTTAGTTGCCATGTAAACTAACGCTGGTGGACAGCAAAAAGTTGAACATTTTCGGCCACGCCCCCTCCGTCGGCAGAGTGTATATCCCGATGACATTTGACCGACAAAATGTTTGTAACCAAAGGTGTGTAGATGGATTGGGTCCAAACAGAGGGAGATTGAGATGCTTTCCGTTGGTCCGGATATTTTGGAAGCTCCCCCCAAAAAAAAAAAGCATATTTCTGCAGCTTCCCCTCGGTGTGTGTCTATGTTTGTTACAACGATTTCCATCTGCAGGGTGACTTTGCACACGGATTTCAGATGCAACATCCTGTTTCCTGGGCCAGAGTTGTGCTTCTAATTAGCGCCAGGATAACGAGATCGGTCAGTTACATGCAATTAGCTAATTAATGACCAGGCTCCCAAGTAAAGCCTGAGGGCTTTCTGGCGGGGTTTCCCCTTTCAACTCAAATTGATTGTGGTTTTGCAATCACCGATTGAAGATTACTTGTGGTTGCATTGTCAATTGCTGTGCTGATTGGTGTTACATTACCAGCAATCAATCTAAATTTATTTTTATTTTTTGTTAATGTTTTTATTGGGATTAAATCTTTTATGAGATTGTTATTTTATTATGAATTTAATATAGTATAGTAGGTAATATAGAATGTATATATAATATCGTATAATAGATAATATACTATATAGAGAATATGGTACATAAATAATATAGTATATATATAATATGGAATACATACAATATAGTATATAGTAAATAGATGAATTAAATACAAAATTATAGTAGGGGTATACAATTTATATTAGGAAATATTTATGGGTTCATGGAAAACCTGATACCATTACGCTTAAAATTCTCAAATATGAATTCAAAAGGGAAACATTACTAGTATCTTTCGACAGAAATCTTAGAGTATTTTATTTATTTGATCTAATAATATTAGATTGGATTTAATCAAAACCATAGACAAAGAAATTTTTTAAAAGTTGACCAGTTTCTTACCTTTCCTCGAATAATTATTCTCCACGAACCATTAAACCCTTCTCATTCTCGTCAATTAAAAGTTTTTATAGTTTCAGTAGTTTTTTTTTTCTGTTCTTTTGCCAAACTCCAATTCTATATCCATTATACTTCACCTATATACGGATAGAGCAAAAAATTCTGTTTCTTTCCATTCAATGGAAAAGAATCTTGTTTAAGAAATTAACGCCGCCTTTGATGGCTGATGTCTGATGACGATGATGATGATGATGAATGATTATGGTGATGATGATGACGATGAGGATGGAGATGAATGATAATGATGATGATGGCACGGCAAATCGCATTTCATGCTTTGGCATAATCATCTTTGGGTGCTAAAAAGGCGAATGCCCCCTGAAGAGGGGGAGGTGCAAGGAAACAGGTTGAAGTGCGGATAAGAGAGGGGAGGGGGGTTGGGTGTAATTTATGCGACTTGCAACGGTGTCTTCCGCTACTGCAACAACAAGAAGCAACACATGCACACACAAAAAAAGCAAACAAACATGGGCCATATTTTCACTCAGTTGTTGGGTTTTTTCCTCTTCTATTTCTCTAGGTTTTTTTTCTCTACATTTTTTCTCTCGAAATATTTCTCCAAGTTTTTCTCGAGCTTCTCTGTAGTTTTTCTCCTCTTGTTTTTAATAAGATTTCTTCAAGCAGACGATGACGATGTCTCAAGACAGGTGTACCTGCCCCACACACAGGTGCATGTCCATATGTTCTTACCGTCTGTGTTTGTTTTTTTTTTTCTCCTCGCTTTTCCTTTGCGTGGCAACATTTGTAATGTTTCGCCCCGTTGACGTCGTCGGCGTTAATAAAGATGCGCCTCCATCTTGGACCTAAGCCCGCTGAGCTGCACCAGGTGAGATGAGGCGAGGAGGTGGCCCGTGGAGGCGATGGCGATGGCGATGGCGTCTGCCTGCATTCACTTGTCTATGGGTGGCCTACTTAATTTATGAGACGCGAGAATTCGTTGCTCTGTGTGGATGAAGACGGAGGCACTGCACCGGTGGCAGGAGGAGGAGGCGGCTACTACATGCTGCAATTTGTAATTAGTGTAGGGTGCAGAGCGTAAATCTGCAGGCCAAAGAAAATGTATCTGGCAGATACTTAGTGCCTAGCAGGCGACAAACCGACGACAACAGAACGGAACGACGGGGGCAGCCGGCAGCAGTGCGGCGGAACCGGGCAGATAATTTGCAGAAAGCCATGGAAACATCATGTGATTGACCGCGTTGTTGGTGGGCGAAAAACCGAGGAGGTTTTCCGGAAATGAGGGAGTTCTTAACGGGGTCTAAGGTGGGAAAAAGAGCGGCGCGCTAAATGAGTCAGGAGAACTTAATGAAAATTTCTAAAGAGAAAATGGGAAATTCTATAAAGAGTTTAAGTGAAAAATTTACACATTGTTATGGTTTGTTAAATAGGATACCTACTATGTTTACCTTTCAACAATATATCCTGTTCAAAGATAAACATATTATATAATAAAATAAGTAATATTTTAAAGTGATGATAATCTACAAAGTAAACATTTCCATAAATATCACTACATTTTTTTTTTTTAAGATTTGTACAATGTGTTTTATTTTCACTCAGCATATTTACTACTACAATTTGCTCTTTTATACAATTGTTTGATCATATTTAATCACCAAAAACTAGTAAAGTTAAAGTAAAATTGATGCTATAATTTATTATAATTTAAGCAAAGAGTA
This sequence comes from Drosophila bunnanda, assembly GCA_035046265.1. NCBI lineage: Eukaryota > Metazoa > Arthropoda > Insecta > Diptera > Drosophilidae > Drosophila > Drosophila bunnanda. The sequence goes on from JAWNOB010000075.1 coordinate 18,079,545, forward strand.
TATACATATTTTTGGCTTATTAAATAACTTTCAATCTCTTGTTGAATGTAACGAAATGATTAATATTTCTATATAGAATTTCTACTGAAAAATAACTAGCAAAGGAAATATTTTCATAAAAATTTCTACATTAATAATATTAAAAACATAATTGCTACTCAAACGTTCCCTACAAATTGTTTGTCATATTTAAGTTTTTAAAATACTAGTTGCTATAATTTTTAATAACTACCGCCATTTCTCTTAGTAAGCATTCCACAATTTCTGCATCAAGCTTTTTAACTAGGAAATAGTTATTGCCGGGTCACCAAAATCCCTAAAATGTGGAACCACACCCGAAATCCGTCGAAAAAGTCAAATTATAAACATGAATTGCGGACAATTTAGCTGCAGTGGCCTCATTAAAGTTATTATCAGGACGCTGAGCTACGGAACAGACTGTTTGTTGCTGAACTTTTTGCTGACACTGTGCGTATGGTGGGCTGCCACAACAAAGGGCCAAAATGCGACAGGGGACAGGGGACGAAGGACGAAGGACCTAGGACAGACAGTTTTAATGTTGAGAGGGGAGAGACAGGAAGGAGGAGCTCGAAATGATTTGGACCGACTGGCAGAATGGAAATGTAAATGCACAATAAAGTAGAAGGATTAAGGATTATGTCACATACACATACACATGACTGAAAGGACGATGCACAGGGAGACAGAGAGACAATGTAGAAAACAATGACAAGAGTGACAAAAATGTTGGCACAGGTTTTTCCTTGCAACATTTTTTTTTTGTCCCATCATCTTTCATCCTGGCCAGCAGCATCAGCCTTTATCATCTGTCCTCCTGCGAATGATGATGATGATGATGGCGATGTGGACATGTGTTTTGTCAAAGGAAGAGACAAAACGATATGATGATATATATGACACAGCCAGAAGCGAAACCCACTCGCATATGCAAACATATATATTTTGATACTTAAATGTCAGGCAATATGAAGTGACATTTAATTAGACTGTCCTAAAACTGATGAGTTGCTCAAAAAAAATATAATAGCCGCAAATATTCAGAGTATTCTGTTAATCAAATCCAAGTGAAAGCCGCTTGTGACAACCTTTTTAGGGAATGCATTTTGGGCCCCGGTCTCGAGAGCAAATTTATAATTTACTAGCACAGAGACTTATTTATTAATCCAGCAGTTTAGTTGAAGTCATTAAAAGGGAATGACATGAGGAGATGATGCTGTTGTCCCTTCCAAAAATATGTAAATCCTTTGCCCAATATGAAGGGGAGAGAGCTGAGAGCTTAGATGACTAGAGCCTGGCCTAAGCCAAAGTAATTGGAAATTAAATTGGGGGATTTCTCTCGAGTGGAAGTGACAGCCACGTGACAATCAAAGGCCGTGCCATAACGTAACCCACTCACGACAACGACGACGGCGACGACTATGCCTCACGTACTCACCTCTAGCCCGGCCTGGTTCCTCGTTTTCCCCCCATCGTTGATGGCCAATAATTGCTTTATCATAGCGAAGCTCACTGGCTGGGAATATCATTTTACCATTAATACAGAGAAAGGGAAACAGAGTTTCATGCTGGAATGGAAAACTATAGCATAACGTCCTATAGAAATGCTGTAATAGAAAGATTGTTTTGCGCAGAGTAATTTTAATAGGTCATCATATTAGGGGATTCCCCACGACAACAATTCGTTTGCTGCCTCCCCAGTTCAGTTATGGTTATACGTATGGTTGTTATTGCAAGGAGGTGGTGTATATCGATTTCATGGCAACAGGAGAGATGCTGGGTCTCCAACCACATTTCCCAGCCCACTTTTCCCCCCATTTCATCGGCTTGGTTATTGGCCATTTTCCGACGCGATGACATGTGCGTTTAATTGCGTTTTACTTATTTGACACAAATTAATATGGCACTCGCCTCTCCACCCCTTTGCACATAAGTATGCTATATAATTTTGCCCCGAACTCAGGACTCGCTCTCTCTCGTTGCTGGCCAATTAAATATTTCTGCAACACTTAGTTGCGGCTGCTCGGAATGGCCAGAACACAACTTTGAGTTTGAGCAGGGCCCGCGGCAAGGACTCTGAGAGGAAACCAAACCCTTGAAGAAATCTTTTAAAGTTCTCCTTCTCAGTGTGTGTGTGTGTGTGCTTGTGTTTTGTGAGTGGCATCAACCGCACCATAAATCAAATTATGACGACCTGACGAGGAGCGGAAATCATGACCGAAATGTTATTAAGTGCAGCCAAGGGACCCCGGACCCATCTTGAGCTTGAGCAGTCCAGAGGAAACCCTTGACCACTTTCGACTCGCTAGCTTGTTTGAGTATTTTACGTTATTAATATTAATATTATTACAAGAGACGACACAAGTTTTTGTGTGGCACAGCCAGCCTGGCAGGCTGGTAGGCTGGCAGGCCTTGTGTGTACACATAATTATGCAATTTAATGAGTTTTCTCTTTGCTGTCGCAGCCCCCGGGCTACCCTACCTTGGCAAAGACACAACACATACACACAGAACCGAACCGAACCGAACTCCACCAGCAACCCCCTTGATAGGACAGCAGCTGCACATGTGCATAATTAATTTTAAAAATTAATTCTACATCAAGGAGTTGTCGGTTGTGCGCCAATGTTTCAAAGGCTGTAAGCTATATCTCTTGGGATTGTGTACAGTCAAGTGTTTATTTTTTAAAGCTAAATACAGCGACATTTATGAACTTGTTTAGGTTTGTAAAATGGTTTTTAAAAAGCTTACATATCTTAATAAGTTTTGAAACTGGTAAGATCTGCATTTGATTGAAATATATAGGTTTATTTTATAATAATGCCATCTTTTTAACTTAAAATCCTGAATATTCCCTAGAAAAAGTCTAGATTCTCAGTTTTGAGCAAAAGATATGGTTCAAAGATGCGAAAAAAATCGACCTGCAGTCAAGGTGAAGCTGGGTAACAAAAATGTTGTTGAAGGCAGCAGATGACGGCCACGAGGAACGGGAGGGTGATGATGCTGATGGTGGCTGGTGATGATGATGATGCGGTTGACTTTGCCACAACAACGCTGCCACCGACGACAACTTGACATGGGAGCTAGCTGAAGCTGAGGCTGAGGCTGATACTGAGGCCGAGGCTGGGGCTGAGGCTGAGGCTGGTGACTAGAAAAGACAGGGGCGACAAGCCTCCTCCGTCTGCCGCTGATGTTTGTTTTGAGCCCCTGCCACAGAGCCGCCTGCCCGCCAGCCTCGCTTTTCGCATTTTCCCCGGGCTGCCATAAATGGAACGAAAACTCCTCACGACAGCGATGAAATTGACGTATAAAGTCAACGGCGTCAACAAAAGTCGTCCCTCCTCCTCTTGAGGAGAAGGTATTCTCCATTTCTCCAACTCATCGCTGAGCACATGACAGCACTTTTGAGGCATGTGTGTGTCACGTTCAGCATTTAGCATTTATTGTGTCTGTGTATTTGTTTTTCTCTCCCTTATTTCTTTACCTTTTCCCTTTTTTGCTGTGGCCAAAATTGAATTGAAAAAGTTGGCAAAAGGTGGCCTGCCTAGGAGAAATCTTCTGGTTATGGTTGCCCCAAAGTAGACTACAGTTGTTGGTTGGTATTTCCCTTTATTAAACCATAAGTTGCTGTCCCATTCTCACAAAAATTTTGATTGAAACGACGCCAGAGAGTAGTGACTCCAGTGAGTATGCAGATGAGTTTGGAAACGAGAAGGAGCAGGACTCGGGTGATGTTCAGGGTTACTCCCATTTGCCAACTTTGATGAAGTTGCCAAAGGAAAACAGAAACAGCAGCAGAGGGATGAGTGCGGATTCTTTTGTGATTTGTGGCATTGTCTATCCTCTGCCTTGCAGGAAATTAGAAATCTTTGTGCACACACACACAGAGCGCACAGAGCACACACTGGTGGAAAGTCAAGCAAGAAAATTAGAAAGCAAACTGGTTTTTCTGCCATTACAGACATTGGCATTTATATGTCGAGTTAATTAAAAGAAAACTAGTTATGCTAGTACCTCATTCACTCCAACTCCAACTCCATCTTCAACTCCAACTCCAACTCCATCTTCATCTTCAGCAAGAAAAAGTCATTAAAAACTGAGGATGAAGTCGTAGTCAGAGTCGAAGCCAGAGTTTTGTCCGTCACACAGTGCGTATGATTGATAATGAGTTGAGAGAGAGGAAGCAGCTGCCGAGACATCTTCATTTTTCTCCAGCTCATCCTGTCTGGGCAATGCGAAGAATGCACATTTCTTGCAACGGAACTTATTATTTCATTGCACTTGCCTCGGACACTTTCCTGCCACAATCTCCCCTGGAATCCCATCCCATCCCCATTCCCATTCCCAGACCCATCTTGCCTTGCCATTCCGTTCCATTGTGTGTGGCCACAGCTGCCAGAGCGGCTGTCATTGTTGTCCTGCCAGCTCCTGCTGGGCTTCGGTTCCTGCTCCTGCTCCAGCACCTTCTCCTGCGACTATGTCTGCGGTATTCCCCGGTGTGCCACCTTAAGACATCGCTGCGGGCGTTCCCCCGTGCCGAGCAATAGATATTAACATGGCTTTGGCGGTTGGAATGGCAGTGGAAGTGGCAAAGGAGACTGGGGAGGAAGCAGGAGCAGGAGCCGGAGCAGGATAGGTATCAACTCCTCCTTACTCAGACTGTCTCCTGGCCTCCCGGGGTGTCTCCCATTGTCATACCTGTAGGTGCAATTTACATATTGCCTGGCAAAAGTGCTCTCCATGGAGGACGATGGGGCGACATTCATGCGAGCTAGAATTGTAATTTCTAATTTACTTTCATCTTTGATGCGGGCGGCTCGTTGGACGATTGAGGAGAGAGTTCCTTCAAAGGGTTTCTAGCGGAATTGTAAATCCCACGTTTATGCATGAGAGTCGAAGGAAATTTGATTCCAGTCTCCTGACAATAGATACCAGTTTCCTTTTAAGGTCTATAAAATATTATAATATTTTCTGGGAATTTAGACACAAATTGAACTCTTCTTATAATCCTTTATTGGCGGGCTTTAGTGCTTATTAAATGGGTATATATTTAATGATGTAATAATTTTAAGACTAATTGTGATAACAAAGAAACAGTAATAGAAATATGTAGTTTTTATTATTAATAAATAATAAAATGGTTATTTTTTAAGCCCTTCTTAAATTTGCCAATTAGATTTGACTTTAATCATCACTCTTTAGTAAAGAATCATACTATTTAACCAACTTAACTTGGCACATTTAAATTAGTTATGTCCATGGTTGGTCCAGCTTTCATATGTATTTATTCTATTTTCTATTTATTTTTCCTCTTCACTATAGTTATCCTGTCAAATATTAAGTGCAGCAGACTCGCACAAATTATGCGCATTTTTTGGGGCTTGGCTGGCAGGGCGGTACAGAGTCAAAAAGCTCCTGAGCTGTATTCCTCGCAGTCTCTGCGGCTTCTTCTGTCTAGGTGAGCTGAGCCAGCGTTACATGGGGAATTAGTGCGCATAATTTCATAAGCAAGTCGACTGCGAGGACCCAGCTCCATGGAGCTGAGCTGCTGGGGAAATGGGAAATGACAGGAAGCTTTTCGCTGTTCGCTTTTCGCAGTCATCGCGTTGGTCGGTCGCTGCGCAAATATTTTTTGTGGGCCCCCGGGAATGAATGTCTGGTGCCGATGCTGGCGGCAACATTTGTACATATCCCGTACATATGCCTATGTACAGCGCATACATCGGAGTTATGCTGGGAATTTCTTGCAAAAAGGAGGCTGGGATGGATGGAGGCAGCGGGGGTAGGGGGATATCTGTACTAAATTGCACATGAAGTGATTTCGAGCGTAAGAAATGCCCCAACAGGAGTACATCAATATTATATATACAGAAAAATACACATATATATACGCAGTACGTTTGGAATATGCTGAAAAACTTGGCGCAGGTTCAAAATCAAAATAAAAAAAAGGGAGGAGAAAAAATTTCATATCAAAATTACAAACAGGCCCAGGACAGGGGCCTGCAACTCTCTGCCAGAAAAATGTGAATGTGAATGTGGCTGGGATGATGGATGAACGAGGTCGGTCTGGGGACCGGGGACCCCCTGGTGTCTCCACCCATTGTTGTTGTGCCAAAAGTGCCGGAAGTCGTGAACTATGTACGGGAACGTGATTAAATGCATTGCCGGCAGTTTGTGCATAAAACTAATTTGGCTAATTTCGTTATTTATTGGCCAGAAATGGCAAATGAAATTCCTAAAACGATTTATGCTCGTTCTTCGGCACAATAGTAATTATTTATTTCTCTCTCGTTGCAGCCCAAGAAATATACATCAGCTAAGCAACAGTATTCTTGCTCAACAATAAATTTACGAAAGCTCTGAAGACAAACAAAAGATAAACTAAAATACACACAGAAGAGGAATATTTTCATAGCCGTGATTATATGTTGCATTTTGTAAAATAAAAAGGATACAAAGAGGAAATAACAACACACTGAGGTTACAAGGCGGCCAGAAGAACGCAGCGAGCTTAAAGCCAACAACGTAGTACGACTAGCAAAAGACACCACCAATTTAGTTTTGATCTAATACTAATAGCCAAAATCTCTATATATATATGTATAGTGTATGTATCGATCATCTATGATTGGTATATAGCAAAGGATATATATATATATATATTTACAAGAGCCCCGCAACATAAACGCAAGGTGTGCCGTGTCCCCCCAAACACACACACACACCCCAACACCCACTCACACACATACTCAAAAGACAGACCAGAGGAGAGAGATACTGCTGAGATACTGACCGACCTCCCTGAGCCCGGTCGCATCCCAGATACATTTTCATCTCAACCGCGTTAACACAAAAGGCAGCAAAATAGATACCATGGAAGACAATAACACGAGCAGCAGTGCGGGCGGTGCGTCCATTAAACACGAGGATCCATCGGTGACACTCACAATAAGGCTGATTATGCAAGGAAAGGTAAGTCGAATGAGTACTATTTAATCATTTCGAATTTAAGTGTTTAAGATGCATTTATAAGAGTTTAAAATGCAATTTTAATTTTGCTAAAAAGAGCTTAGATTTTCTCACTCTACATTTTCCTTGGGAGTAACTCGCTGAATTCGTACTTGGGAATTTTAAGAGCATTAACTGCAAAAATATCATACAGAAACGATTTATAAATCAAGAAGTTTCATATTTTTATAAAATTAAATTGTTTTAATCGTCATTATTGAAATATAAAACAAAGAAACCAATGAAACTCAGTCAATCTAAAAATTCTTTAGAGTTTTCTTACGATCTTTCACCAAAAGAGTTTAATCTGTAAGTCGCTGAATTCGTACTTGGGAATTTGAAGAGTATTTCCTGCGAAAAGTATGAGGAAACTATTTATAAATAGAATATAATATAGAAGTTGCATATTTTTATAAAATTAAGCTGCATTATGGAAATATAGAACAAAGAAACCAATGAAACTTAGTGAATCTGAAAATAACTTAGATTTTCTCTCCCCATTCTTGGCCAAAAGAGAATAATCTCATCATTTTGCTTGACAGTTAGTCGCTGAATTCGTATTTGGGAATTTTAAGAACATTTTCTGCAAAAAGTTCATAGAGAAACGATCTATAAATTAAGCAGAATTAAATGGCTTTAAGCTTCACTTTGGAAATATTATAAAGAAAAAACGAATGAGTGTTCAATCAAGTTATAGAATCTCTATATTTAAAACATAACTCAGAAACTCAGTCAAACTGAAAATTCCTTAGATTTTCGCTCTCGACTCCTGGGCAAAGGAGATATCCTTTATTTGAATAGTCCTTGAAAAGTGTCACTGCCAGAGATAGGGGATAATTTCATTGAAAGCCGAACAGACATATCTGATTGAAAACAATCCCTAAGAGTCACTCCAACGCAGTGACATCGACCCGACCCCAAAGTGGGCTATTCAACTCGCTTTTCCGACTCCACCCACACCCACACCCACACTTTTCCCTCCACATCGAGTGCAAATGTCTATTAAAATATGAACACTTCTGTGCACACCATTGACTTCTGTCATCTTAAATATTTATAGACCTCTTTTTCAATTCGCACAAAAAATCAATAAAGCGGAGAGGCGGCGGCTATGGGGCAAGCAAACAATAAAACTCAACCTGGCCGTAGGAGCAAACAATAACGTAAAAAATTATAAATTAACGCGTGCATTTGGTATGCAAATTAAAATTAAATACGCGCCACGTCACGCATTATGCCATCGCATTTAAGGTAAATTAAAGAGGAGCACAGGGGGCACAAGAGTCAGAAATATATATATACCTTCGTAGATATATGTGTATACAAGGCCATAAAAAGGAGGAGACGAAGTAAGGCATCGGCATCGGCTATTAAACAATCATTACGGCTTCCAGATATGAGTAATAAAAAGCAAAAGGCAAATAAAATATATCAATTTATAAATTGTTTTCATTGCACGCAATAACACATTATGTATGTGGAAATGAATATACACATTATAGTATGGTGTGTAGGTAGGATATGCCTGGGTTATATATCGTTGACAAAACAGCCTGCGGAGCTAACAAGTTAAACCAGTTGGAAAAAATGATGACAAGTTTAAAAAATTAAATATTAAAATATATATATTTGCCTGGACAACATTAACCGCAAATCGGGGCCAAGAGCGCTTTAATCGGGGGAAGTGTTTTAATAGCAATTTCCCAATATAAACAACCAGCGGGGAATGCTTCTTTTAATAGAGAAAAAACTGGAATGTTTAATAAAATAAATTTAAATCAGGTGTTAATCGTTTTCATTAGGTTTTTATAATATTAACCTCTTTTATATATAGATTTTATTAAATTTTAATAGATATTTTTAGTTATAGACATGACTTAATTGTTTTCTAGTTTAGAGTTTTAGTGATTTATATATTGTAATTATATACACTATTGGCCAAAATAATAAGTACATAGTTATAGGTATCATTTCTTGAGACAGCTCGAAAGCTATCGAATGCAGGGCTGCTAGTTGATTATATTTTGAAAGGTTATAGTGTTTTAAAACATTTAAATCAAAAATGAAAACGGGGAACCTCATTTATCCAGTGCTAAGCCTAAATTTGTTCTGGATGGTCGTTTTTGGTCTGGTCAAAATAATAAGTACACTTCCATTATTCACAAATTTGAAAGGATTAAAATTAGAATTGGACTACGGTATGTTGATTTTTAATGATTTCTTACTATTTAAGTATATTCGGGCTACAAAAAATTCTTCAGATGGGCCGAAAAAAGCATTGTACACCGGAAGAAAAGAAGATTGCCTTGAATCTTCAACAAGAAGGAAAAAGTCTACGAGAAATTGCGACAAGCCTTGAACGCTCGGTGTGTTTCGTTCAGAATGCCTTAAAATCGAAAGATCCTACCGAAAAACGAGGAAGGAAGAAGAAATCTTCTCAAACGACGAACACCCGCATCGTCAGTCTGGCAAAAAAGGATCCCTTTATGTCTTCAAAGTCCATTGCCGCTGAAATCGGCAATGAAATATCATCTCGAACGGTTCGGCGTAGACTTAAAAAAGCCGGCCTAACAGGACATATAGCCAGAAAAGTTCCTTTACTTCGGAAAAAAAATTTACAGATGAGGCGAAAGTTTGCACAAAATCATTTGGCATGGTCTGGACCAGAAGGTTCTAAAAAATGGAACAATGTGTTATGGAGCGACGAATCAAAAATAAACCTTTTTGGTAACGACTCTAGACGTTATGTACGACGCCCAAAAGGTAAAGAACTCGACCCCCGGTACACAAAGAAGACCGTTAAGCACGGAGGCGGATGCATAATGGTTTGGGGCTGTTTTTCTTGGCATGGCGTTGGTCCGATACATCGCATAACTGATATTATGACCCGATTTGGGTATAAAAGTATACTTGCTGACGTTATGCCACCATATTCTGAGGAAAACATGCCTTTGAGATGGGTCTTTCAACAAGACAACGACCCAAAACACACCTCAAAGCTGATCAAGGCTTGGTTTACCGAAAACAAAGTAAATCTTATGAGTTGGCCAAGCCAGTCTCCGGACTTAAATCCGATCAAGAACCTATGGGAACACTTAAAACGTCGTATCGGCACAAATACTTTTCGAAATGCCGAAGAATTGTGGACATTTGTCCAAAAAACCTGGTATGACATTCCAGTGGAGACTTGTCGCAAGCTTATTGCTAGTATGCCAAAACGAATCGCCAAAGTTTTACAAAATAAGGGTGGCTATACTGGATACTAGTTATAGAGAAGGGAAATCAAGAAAATTTTGAAAAATTGTTGTTAAGTTTTCAGTTTTTGAGTTTGTAGAATTTGTGTACTTATTATTTTGACCAACCCTTTTTTATGTTTTTTAGATATAATCAACCACAAACTTTATAAATGAATTGAAAATTGCCTATGTTAACTATTTTTATAATCTAATATATATAACAAAGCTATAAGTAAATTTGAGTTTTTCTTTATGACCATTAAAGAAGTTTTACGAGAAGTTAAAGAAACCGTACACGGGTGTACTTATTATTTTGGCCAGTAGTGTATCTATAGAGCTCTATAAAATATCTCACACCTCTTAAAGTGTGCAGTAAAGTGGCATCTTAACTTTACTCAGGTCTCGGGTCTCGGGTCTCCATTATTACCAAAAACCAAATGATGATAAGTCAACAAAAAGATATTGCTTGCCATCAAACTGCAGCTTCTTTGCCGTGTGCCAGTGATTCATGGCAGTCGCCGAACTACTCAAGATAAAAGCGGCATTAAGCAAAGAGCTAGAAAACCCGACACTAAATAGCTGGCTTATTTATTTAATAACAGTCAACAAGCCATTAAAAACTATTATTCAACGACATTAGCCAGCCGCAGCCGCAACACAGCAGTCACAGCGCGCCAGAAAAGGCTGTCACGCAAATCCATAGTGTCGGATGTTGAGTTTCAGTTAAGATGCGATGAGAGGTTTGTGCCACTCGAGAGATCTTGGCCAGAAGCTGTGAGGAGGAGGATTGGGAACCACTACCCCGAGCACGTGTCGAGCGCTGCTGGCAAAGCTGTCATTTATATCTTTTTAGCCTTATTTCCCCCACACCAAAAAAAAAATTAAAGCTGATATTCAGCTTTGGATTTTGCCCAGGCATCGATTTAATTATAAATTCGACCGTTGTTGGATTTTATTTTTATACCCGGACCCGAGTCCGTACCCTCATCCTCATCCCCATCCCCATTCCCATCTTCTCCTAGAGCCTGGTGCAATTTGAAAGGCAGCGACAGGTGCAGATAAGGCGACAGTGCAGCCAGTCCAATGGAGGGGGGCACTTTACACGATGTGTAGCTGAAAATTGGCAAAAAGGCCAAAAATGTGTTTAGACGCGACAATTTATGGCAGAAACAGCAGCAGCAGAGCGTCCCGGCCAGACAAAGAAATCGAATTAAAGCCAAAACAGCTGGCAGTTCGGGGGGAAAAGCAGGGAAAATCCGGGCTACCTGGCCGAGGTAGCCAACACAACACACATCTCCCTTCACCGATCTCCGTAGATCTCATGAATAATTGCGCACTTTTTGGCTTTTACGCAATATATATAGCAGAGAGTGGTGTGTGAGGGAATAAATACTTTGTAAATGTAAATTCTGCACATTTTCTGTAATTTTCCTATATATATATACATTTTTTCTCTGCTAGCAAATACAAGGACTCGGGCAATAAATTCCCAAGACACTTTTGTGCGGCGCCGACAGACTAAGGCTGTCGTTTTTGTTGTTGTCAGTCTCTTGATCGATAGTTATAGATTAGCATGATTTATGCGATTTTTTCAACTGCCGCACAGATGTGAATAAATTTTGAAGCGCAATGCAAATCAAGTGGCGAAAAAGTCTGAAGAAAAAAATACAGCAAAGAGAAAAAGCACCGACAGCCGCAAATAAACAGCGATATAATGTCAACCGAGTTGGCATTAAATTGAATCGAACACGAGTCTCGTAGACATACGTCTTATATTGTTTAATTGCACCTAAAAAGAGGGGTATGCATTTGTGGTAGGTTGAGGCATATTAAGGGTTGGGATAGGTTGTAGAATTATTATATTTAAAACAAGCTGAACTTTATATACTCCTGCATTTTGCAATTGAATTGCAGGATGGAATTGGAAATCAATCCAAACTAAGCTTAAAATATTTGCTTTCTTTTATCAATATTTATCGATATTCTTATATTTAATTGTTCGATTAATTCAAGTTTATAAATCTCATAACTAAGCAAAAAACACAATAATTTTAATTCGAAAAGGGTATAAATACATATAAAGAAATATTTAAAGGGTTTTTAGCATATCTTAAATAGCCTGTGTAATTAGCTTGGTATATGCATTTTTTTTTTTAAAGATTTAAACAATAAATAACCACAAGAAGGCTATTAAAAAAAAATGGTTAAAACTTGTTCTTCCTCTCTTTTTGCTTAATTTCATAAACTCAATTTAAAGCTTCATAATTTATCCATCTCATCGCATAAATTTCGTATAAACCGCCCATAAATGCAATTATTTATTAATGAGCAAATGGAATAAATGCCTATTAGTAGAGGTAGATGCATATATCAGACCTTATAGACAAAGAAGCAATTATAACAATCCAGAAAGCAATCGTGTGGCGCCCTTTGGCTGGGAGTAGAGCAAGGCCATTAGCACCGTCAGAGTTTCCATTGTTATTCGAGTATTTTTGATATTTTTCTGCGTCTCTAATTAACTTTGGCTTATTATTAGTTTCATGCGGAAAGTCACAGTCGGTCTCTGGGTCTGAGTCAGAGTCAGCGTCACAGTTGCAGTTGCATTTTGCAGTTGCAGTCCAAAGTCGTGATGCAGTTAATTAATTTATGAAAAAAAAAAAAGAAACAACTGAAAAACGGGAAACGCAAGAAAAATAAGCAACAACTTTGCCATGCAATCGAGCGACAGAGTGTGGAAAATGAAAAGATAGAAAAACTGAACACCTTTTTCTTTTGTTTCGCTGCGCCCTGGGCTTTGGGCTTTTGTGTTTTTGTGTTTTTCTATTAAACTTTTTATTTCTTGGCAGCCATCCGCAAATTGCATAGAAAAGAAACGAAAATGTGGGTTGCTCTCTCGCGTCTAGAATTGCCAGGGCAATCCGTCGGCAGACATAGATATTTGCAGTTGTTGTTCTTATTTTTGAATCATGCATTTTTAATTAGTGAAATTGCACGACGTCGACAACGACGGCACCTTTATGCGAATTTTCAACGCAGTCTGCCACATTTCCCGAGCGCTTGTCTAATTTTAATTAACTCTTTTTCGAGGAGGATGAGCATATTGTTGTGTAATCTAGATGATATCTGTTCAGTGTTCCTTACAGATTGATAATAAATCAAGAGAGTATTCTATTATTTAGATTTACATGTATTAAACTTTGTTTTTATATCAGATTGAAGAGTAAAATATATCTTTAAATGGTCTAAATGTATATTACCAAGAATATAAGCACAAAATATGTATCTAACAACCTTTATGGATTAAGTTAGACCATATAAATTTAAATAATAATATTGCTAAATATTTCCCTTTATGATTTTTCTTTCTATTTAGTATTAAAGTATTTATTTATTATCTCTGTGCTCTGCAATTTAAATATTTAAACTGATGACTTGTACTAGCAGCTCTTGTATTTCCGCCCAAAACGCCTGCAGGAGACATTTCTCATTCGTCCGTGCGTTGTTTTCGTTATTTAATTAAATTACAAATTTGCCACTTGCTGCGTGGCCTGGCATCTGGCCCTGGTCCTGCATCTGGCCCTGGCAAATTGTAAATAATTTAATTGTACAATATATATTTTCTTTTTGCGTTTTGCCTGCCAGTAACAGCAACAACATGCTGCAATTTCCTTCCAAAAAAAATAGGAGAAAAAATACGTTGCAGGGCGACAAAATGCGTTGCATGATTTATTGTTAAGAGTTGTGGGATAGAGAGAGAGAGGGGGAGCGGCAGCACATGTGTGCCACAGCAGGCCATATGTGTATGTACCTTACCCCTGCCTCTCCTGGCCGAACCCCTTTGTCACATTGCATTTTCCAACATTTGTTGCAAGTTTTTCTTGCATTTTTCCTTTGCCATGCCAGCAGCTCCCATAAATGGTTCTCACGGTTTTGCAATTGCTGTCAGAGATTGTTTGCCGTTGCTGATGTTGCTTTGGTTGGTTGCTGCTGTTGTTTTCTTTTGTATCTGCAATTTATTTATTTTTGTACAAATTTTCAACGCCGGCCTAGCAGTTAAAAAACAAAAAACCAAAAAAATCACACAGCGCTGAAAAGGGGAAAAACATAAAACAACTCGTACTGCCGCTGGTTGGGTTGTTGTCTAAGCTAAAAGCCAAGTTTGTTTTCTTTTCTCTTTTTCGCCGTCTTTACTGTCTGCTGCTCCACTAACATCAAAACCTCTCTTTTTCATATATTTTCCCCCCATTTTCCCTCAGCCTCAGATTCATCTCCAGCCTTTGTTGTGCCCCACAATTAGCGTTGTCCATTCTTTGGACTCCAACTTTAATGCGTTTGCTGTTATTGTCTGTGCCTGAGCTGCCCCCTCTGCTCCAATGGCCATTGTTATTTGTCATAATCTGTGTAGCAGTCCATGTTTTCATGTTCCATCTTATGGTGATAAATGGAACTAGCTAAATTTTTGCTCTTGACCGGAGATTGTGTGGGAAACTACAAAAGATGTGCAAAAGTCGTTAGAGATTCATCATATAGTACTCGAAAATGTTGCTGTCCAAATGGCAGAATTGCTCTATATATCAGGATAAAGCTAACAAAGAAGTTGTTTAATTATAGAGAGACTAAATTTGCCGGAAAACTATGTGAAAAATTTGATAGATGATCGAAAAACAATGTTTGTCAGCATTTCTAATGAAATCACATTGAAACTGTGTACTGTATTTTTTTTTAAATTAGATTCATGACTAGCTCTAGGTATTCAAGTTAATAGTAAATCCAAATATAATTTGTAATGGTAAAGTTTACTTCAAAATATAATGTAAGCAACCCTTTCTGGCTTAAATCCGCTTACATTTGTAACCCTGTTATTTAAGCCTTACATTTCCACGTAGTTCTCTGAAACATCAACGATGTTAACTGGCATCCAACAGATTTGCAATAATCCCCCACTAAAAACAACAACAAATTCAATATGAAAGACAGCAAAACCTTATATTCCCTGACCACAGAAGGGAATGTTGGCATTCTGAAAGAGCAGAGCACAGCTGCACAGCCTGCCCCTGGTTGTCAACTTTTCCTATGCATATTTTACATAGAACAAAGCGAAGCATTTCAATCCTATTCCAAACTATACCATTCAATTCGATTCGATTGGATCCAACAACAGAGCGCGGGGGTAAACTGTGCTGGCTGGACCGCAAAGTGATTTTTGCATACGGAAAATCGCACGCATGTGAAAATCAGAAAATGCGAAAATGCCAAATGCGTTTGTGTTCATTGTTGCAGGAGATGTACGCCGGAATTCAGGGAATTTAATTGCCGGCCGTGAGGGAGAGCCGTAAACAGCAGGAGGGTGGTGGAGGAGCACCACTCCTCCTCCTCGTCGAGGGTCAGAATGGGCGAGGAATCGATGCAATCAAGTGAAAGTCCCGAAAATACACCACCGCTCCCTATTCACACACAAGGGCAGCAGCAGGGGGCTACATACAGCGATGTCCGGCAGATCCGATTTATGCAAATTGCGCAAACTTCTGAGCGGAACTGGCTTGCAATCACACAAGGGGATAATTGAATGGAAAGCGGTGCGGGCGGTGGAGCGCGGCTTTTGGCCACATTATTAATGATAATGATGATGATGGGGCCCGGAGACCGCTGCTGAGGCGCTGATGAGCCGCCATCAATGTGAATGGTTATGAGGGACTCCTAGGCTCCGATGCCGCGCACTTAGATGCTGCTATAGATACAGATACAGATACGCAGATACACTTTACAGCCACGAAACTTGTCCCATAAATTACACACAGGCCGCCGAGTAGGCAGACAGGCGTAAAAACGCATCTGAGTTCGGGTCGCTGGCGTCCAACGATAATTACGCCAATAATTATGCCAATTCGGTCTGACATTTGTGTACAATAAATATCTATGCCTGCGAATAAATTCAAGTAGTTGTTGTGTCGATGGTGGGCATAAATATTCCCCCCCAAAAAAGCGGCCAAGATGCAAACGGCGCATAAAAATCCGGATAATGCCAAGGAGGGGCGGAGGACACCACAGATTTCCCTCTCCCGGACATTGTTTTGCCCAGTTTGCATTTTGTCTGGCAAACTGCCCGTCGCCGGCGTACCAAAAGATATATATATATATCTATTTGTTGGGTTTTGGGTGCGCTCTTCGTCACAATAGATTGCTGCACTTTGGGCTTGTGAAGGTTGTTCGCTATGGTTTATGGCCAACAAATTGAATGGCTGCAAGTGGCAACATTTTAGCATGGCCAAATAAAAATGTATCTGAATCCCAAATGGGAGTAGAAAAACATTTTAAATGGAAATTATCGAGAGACTTTAAATAAATAGAGGTGGAAACTAGTTATTTTATTTACAAATTAACAGTATTGCTGTATCTTGTATTTTTGCAATTTCATAATAAGATATCTTTCTAATAAATTTTGTATATTAAGTGCTAGATTATAATATATCAAATATAAAGACAATATTTCACTTATTATACATGAATTTCTTAATATCTCATGAAAAAGTTGGCTTTTATGGCTGACTTGGGGTCTTAAACGGCCAATTTAATTGCATAAATCAAGAAGCCTTTATTTTACACAAAACATTCTTTTTAAACAATATTTAAATACTTGCCAGTTAATAACTTTGTTTTCCCAGATTTTATAGCGATTTTATTGCTATAATTGCTATATTGAAAAACTTGTAGATTAAATACCTGCCAAATTGTATGCTTTAAATAAATAGTTCTTTGTATGTATTTTTTAAAGTTCCCTTTTAATATTAATATTGATAAGTTCGTTATTTTTAAATGCTTCAGAAACTATTTATACTGAAATAAAAGCATTGGGCTTTATTTCAGTGATGGATGAGAAACTCGCTTATTAAAAATGATTGATGTATTGATTACTCCACCTGGCTGTGGGGATTTAAAACCATTTCTGTACAGAAGCCAGTTGAAATTTTCCCCGTCTCCACAGAGGTTTTTCCTTTCCTTTCCTTTTTTTTTTGTGTTGGAACTCAGCACCGGCTGCGGCAGTGCTGATATTTACAATCAATTAAAACGCGTAAAACGCGCTGGCCGCAAATTTCATTACGTGCGACAGTGTCCCAGCGTTGGACAACGGACGACTGACTGTGAAAGGGAAATGGGTTTGGGTACGAGTTTGGGATTGGGTTTTCTGGTTGCCACTGGGGCAGGGGTAGGGGGGAGTGTGAATTGCTTTTTGTGGCAATTAAATATGCAAAAGTAGTTACACACACACTCAACCACCACCACCACCCGCCGCCTCGTGTGTGTGTGTATGCCCCGGCATAATATCACTTAATATTTAATCAAATTTGTGCTTCGTCGCTGACAGGCGACGGTGGCGGAAAACACTGGCATAAAGTGTTTTCAATGTCCGGACTGTTGATAGCCTCGGGGCGGGAGGAAAGTATATACATCTTAAGAGCATTTAAAAGTTACTTTACAACATGTTTTCCAACTCGAATACATAATTTAACTCATCTCTTTCTCGGCATCTCTTGTGTCTTTGCAGGAAGTGGGTAGTATTATTGGTAAAAAGGGTGAAATTGTCAACAGATTTCGTGAAGAGGTAAGTTTTGCCATAAAGTCCAAGTCCAAGTTCTTGGTGGCTAATCCCCGCCGATTTCTCCTGCAGTCTGGTGCCAAAATCAACATTTCGGATGGCTCGTGCCCGGAGCGCATTGTGACTGTGTCTGGTACAACTAATGCAATCTTCTCGGCATTTACGCTCATTACAAAGAAGTTCGAAGAGGTATGTGTGCGGTACAAGTGGCAAAAGTACCCGAAATCACTTGACAACTTCCAGTTCACATTACTAACTTCTGACCCGTTGCAGTGGTGCTCGCAGTTCAATGATGTAGGCAAAGTTGGCAAAACTCAAATACCCATTCGATTGATTGTGCCCGCCAGTCAATGTGGATCGTTAATTGGTAAGTACTTCCTCGTATCTTATTTTATCCGTACTAATGCCATTACTTATTCAATTGCAACCGGGACATCACAGGCAAGAGTGGCTCAAAGATCAAGGAAATTCGACAGACCACCGGCTGCTCCATCCAGGTGGCCAGTGAAATGCTGCCCAACTCTACAGAGCGTTCGGTTACCTTGAGCGGCAGTGCCGAGCAGATCACCCAGTGCATCTACCAGATATGTCTTGTCATGTTGGAGGTGAGTCTACTTAAAGAGCTCCTTGAATTATATTAATTAGGCCTATAGAACGACTAAAGTTGTCTCAGGAACCTCATTAGATTATTTAATTTGAGCTTACCTTACTCACCCGTGTTTCCTTTTCCACAGTCCCCGCCACGCGGTGCTACCATCCCGTATCGACCAAAACCGCAGGTGACCGGTCCCGTCATCCTGGCCAATGGACAGGCCTTTACCATTCAAGGAAACTACGCAGTGCCCACACAAGAGGTATGTATGATGATGATGCACACAGGTGAAAGTGTGTTCTCACCGACAAAAAAAAACCAGGCTAACGTGTTGTTAAGATCAGTGAACAGTGTTGTGTACTCTATTGCCAGCCACTGCAGCTATATATATCTCTCTCTCTATCTTGCTCTGTGTCTCTATCTTAACCGACCCCACATGTCCACATGTCCAGCTAAACAATTTTGTATCTCTTTGGTTTCGCCCCGATCCAGTCCAACTATCTTTTTGGTTATTGCGCGTCTTCACTTTCTGTTTTGCCTCTTAATATCTCTTTAGTTCACATGACCCCACTCTTCCTCTCTCTCTATATATCTATATATATCTCTGTCTTTTTCTCTATATTGTATTTCTGCCGATAATACAGATCCAAATAATCCCCATTGCTCGTCTCTGTGGCACCCGATTATTATTTGCGACACCGTCCACGAGTCCCTCTTCCCACCTTTCTCCGTAAATTCTCTACTTGGAGACCCTAGAAGCTATTGTCCAGAGAAGACCCTTCCATGATTTGTGAACCGTATTGATTATTTTTCTTAACCCAACCTGACAATTCCGATACCGATACCGATTACCGTTTACCGATTACCGATACCGTTCCGATACCCATTCGTCGTACCCTTGAGAATCATCTCTTTTCAAGTCCAAATGGTGACCCCGATCAGTGAACTAATGTGTTAACCAAAACTTTACAGCCATCGAATCGCCGTTAACGATAACGATAACGATAACGATAATAATTTAACGAAACAATTGTAAAATATACTTTAAAATATGTATTTTTGTTTTGCTTTTAGTTTCTTTTGCACTCTCTTCTCTCAGGTTAAGAGCGTGTGGCTGCGACGAGAGTGCGCGAACGCGCGGTCTCGCCCTCTCTCTGTCTCACTATCGGTCTGCTGCGGGCAGCATCTGTATCTGTCTCAGTCCCGCTGCGAGTCTTCGGGAATCTCCGAGAATCTGCGAGAAGAAAATCGCAAGTCCCGACCGAGAATCGTTGTGTTCTCCGGCTCTGGGAAGAGTGTTCAAGGCGTGGCGAGGCGAGGCGAGTGTGAGTTCGTGCGAAAGAAGGACAAACGGGGGCTAGAACTCTAATTCTTCCCCGCTCTCTCACTCTCTTTCTCCACTCTCTACTCTCCACTCTCTCCGCTCAGTCTCTCTGTGTCTATAAGTTCTGTTCTGAAGAGGGCTCGCTGGCAGCGTGTGTGGAGAAGTATGTTCAAACTACACTAGTCCCAACTCTCAACTATATTTCAACTTCCAAAAACAAAGATCCTTTTACATTCACACACACACACACACACACACGAACATCCATCAGATCGTATCCAAATCCAGAGTAAAAACACGTATTAATCAAATAATACCACCGCATTTACACACAAGACAGAGTCCAAGCGAAGTTAAAGTCCTTTTATGAGAGCCAGAAAAATAACTAATAATATACATTTAATTACTTGCCTAAAATCCAGTCACTTGTCTCACTCTAAATATCAATATTTATCACATCCTGCCTCCGTATATATCTCTCTTGATTTTTTGTGTAGTAAAGCCGCCGCCAATTATTCAAATTGTTTAGTTCTCTGTAAAAATCCTAACAAAAGTAACAGCGAGACTGGAAAGCTCACAACCACACCACCACATTTACAACAACATTAAGCTGACATATTCGGATGAGTTTCCACAACACCAACAACAACAACAATAACAATAACAACAACAAATGCAATTAGCAAACTACATACAACAACATCGGCATACTGTTCTAAAAACCATCCTGCCCGAGCCCTCACATCTCTCACACAAAACTCTGTCTCTCTCTCTATCTCTATCTCTATCTCTCTCTCCGTATCAATAAATATTGTTTATAACTCTGTTAAAAACCCCAGACCAAAATTGAATTTTCTGCCCCACAAAACAACAGGAAACAAAAACAAAAAACATAAAAACTACAACCACATAAGCCAAAAACAAACAACAAACTTGATTCTATTCAATTCAATTCAGACCACTCGGTACAGTACAGCACAGTACAGTCCGGCACGTACAGTAAGGTACAACGGCAGCACACAGTAAAGTTCAGTTCAGTTTCAGTTCAGTTCAGTTTCTCTCCGCCCCTTCAGAGCCCCCCTCGCCAGCCATTGCCCCCGAAAACGAAAAAAAATAATAAAAGTTTCTCAAAACTAAAAAACAGACAAAGTTCTTGTTGTCGTCGCATCAAATTCAATTAATGTCCAGAGAAATGTAATAAATCAAAAACTAGTTGTACCATCCATTTGCGATCTCTCTCTCTCTCTGTCTGTCTTCCACAAATCGCTCGCTCTCTCTCACTCTAAGTCTCCTCCTGGTCCCGGTCCTGGTCCCGGTCCTGGTCCTGGTCCCGGTCATGGTCCTGGTCCTGGTTATTGTCGGTGTTGGTTACGTTTCGGCGTGTAGTTTGTGAATTCCCACCACAGTTGGGTACAGTTATTAGTGGTACTCACGGGCAACTGTACTTCCTGTTCCTGCGCATTCTTAGAGACAGCCCCCCCTGTCCCCATGATGATGATGGTGTCTGTCGTTGGAAGCCCTTGAATCCTTGGACCCCGCTAGTCTTCTCACTCTCACGTCTCCACCTACTCCTCCTGCGCCACTGTCTCGGTTCCGCCTCTTAGTTGTCATCATATTTTTGTTGTTATATCCCCCCAGCCCCCTCCGATATATATCATTTATATATAATCTGTTCTGCGTCTGATCCCCCGCCAGTATCCACACCAGAAACTCGCACACACACGTCTCGAAAGCTTTCTCCCGAAGCGTTTCTCTAGCGATATGTCTCTATCTAAACATGTATCTGATAAGCTTACATCTCTCCATAGCAACTACAAAGTTAAGATCTTAATCAACTTGCTCCGAAAGACATTTATTTGTGGTATACAATTTTCGTTTTTCTACTTTTCTTTCTTCCCCTTGGCCACCGTACATGAAAATGTCAACAAAATTGTAACTGCAAAAACAAAAACACCTACACACTCACACACACACTAACACCTTAATTCCGGTAATGATCAATCAATCAATCAATCAATCAATCGATCGATCGAACGTAGACCTGTCCAGTATTTCCACTTGCCCTGGCTACCGGCGGTCTACATGCTGGTATCTCAGGCTTGGCGGATCCTTTGTTAAAGGGGGCACATTTACAAGGAGCGGTACCAGCACACCACCATCACCTACAGCAAATGCCCGATGTGAGTTTTTAGCTATCGATGCGAATTCGGTTTACAAAAAACAAAAAACAAAACTAAAAAATGAAATATCAAGAAACACAATCTCCACCAGACTCTGGAAAGAAACCGTACTCGTGTCTAACCAATATAATCAAAAGCAACATGACCCCTGAATCCACCTCCGCTAGGCAGAGCATGATGCTGTATTGCCCCTTAAGACCTGACCCCAGCCTGCAACCCTTTCACCCTTTCACACTCGTAGGAAATTATGATGACGTTTGCCCTAGAAATGAGGAAATCTGGAATTTTGAAGGATATAATTACTAAAAAAGAGGATCAAGCAACCTCTTCATTTCAGCTTTAATTTAACTTCTATTTAAATATCTCTTCAAGGGCAATAATTCATAATTATCCGGCGAGTGTAGATAGTTGTGTTTCGTACGTTTGCTGTTGTATTTCTACCCCGTAGCCAACTCCTTAGTAGCCCCCATAGTTCCGGTGTTTTTTGTAGCTTGTGTACACCACCCAGTTTACTACCTTTGGCGTTTCCTTTACGATACCCCCGTCGGTGTGGCTGCTGTTTGGGCCGCCTTTCAATGACATTAGCATTGGGCCAACTGCAACTCCGGGTCCGAGTTCGGGTCCCTGAAGTCGTTGCCGCCACAAAGTCATTGGCCGTCGTGGTGGCACTAAACATCAGGCGGCCGAAAAGGGACTTGGAAGCGAACCCCCCCCTTATCCCAGTCCAGAAGTCATCAACAAATGCACTTTACGGTTGCCTTATAAACACCCCCTCAAAAGCCCTCTGTCTTGCTCTTTCCCTGATATTGTTAAAGTTGTTTTGTAGTTTTTGGAAAATTGTTTCGACTTGTTTTTCCATCTGAATTTCTGTCTGTGTGTATGAGTGTTTGTTAATATGCCAACATGCACACACACTCACCAGTTTTTATGACAGTTCTTGCCAGATAATCCATTGTTGTCATCCCCAAACCCCCTGTTCTACCCATCTTTGCCACTGTCTGTGAACTTTTTATTGAGTTGCAATTCATTTTTGGGTCATAAAATATTTCCATGGCGCATGTTTTATTTGTTTCATTTGAAATTCGTATTGCATTTTGATAAATATTTCAGTTCTTGTTTCCTAAGCTCCCCCTCACAGATATATATACACACACACACACAAATGCAGACAGAACTACACAAAAGTACACAAAGCATTTCAATATTGTATGATTTATATTTGAGATTTTCTCTATCCATTTTGATTTTTTGTTGTGTGTGCTCTGTTCTAGTTTTATCCACCTCCCTGAACCCAGAGCCCGCTCACCCCGGCCACCCTTTTCCTTTTAGCTGCATTCAGATGCATTTATTCGAAACGTATTTGCAAGTGTGTTGCATTTGATTTGATTAATTTATAAAGCGCGTGCATACTACCTCCATCTGTCCCACCAACACCCCGTTTCGAGCCCTTATATAATATATTTTCACACGTTTGCGTGCGTGTGTGCAGTGTGTGTGTGTGTGTATGTTATTTGCTGTAGGTGTCATTGGTGAAAAATGAGAAAAAAGGAAACCAGATGAAAACCAAAAGAACTTGAGAATGTATAGCATTTTGCCCAGAGGAAGGACATTCTAACCCAGATTTGGAAGCAATACATCATAAATGCACTAAAGTATAAGCATAGATTTGAAGGAGTCTGCATAGGATTAAGCTTTTAAAATGGGTTTTGAGGGGGTTAGAGGTTTACAATCGCTAGTTGAGGCACCTACAAGTATGCTGCAGGGAATGAAAATGCATATTGTATCCTCGAATTTCATTTAAAAAGTTTTTAACATTTTGCGGGTGAACAGAAATTGCCATGAATTTGTAAATTCAATTAAAATGCTGACCAAAAGTAAGCTAAAACACGCAAATAATGTTACAAATCATAGCATAGTTTTGGACACATTTGTAATTGCTTTCAAATCCCTTGGCTTTTTATTATAAGCAGAATCAGTGTAGTTGAGAGAAACTCAAGGATTAGTTGTATCCTTTGTACATTTATAACTCTATCTCTTGCTCTCATTTGCTATCTCCAACCATCTGTATCTCTACCTATATATATCCATCTATCTATATATCTTTTGTAAAGCCAACTTTGTAAATTGTGTAGTAACCAGACAGCTGAGAAAACCAGAAAACCGAGTCCTTACATAACAGCTTACACTGCACAAAAAGACTCACACACACCCATAAACATTGTGTCGAAAATTCCTGCCTTCATGTACAAAGAGAAATACGATCCCTATTCCACTCTACATTCCATTCGTTGGTGTTTTGTAAAAAGAGCTAAAGACTAAGAGAATATCGAACTTGTATCTCCCCGTTTGCGTTGGCTTATTGCAATCCCTTTTTTTGTAACTGTTTGTTTGATGCTTTTGCGTTCCTGTTTCCCATTTCCGTTTCCGTTTTCGTTTTCGTTTCCGTTCCAACCTCCAACTACCTTTTGTTATGTTCCTGTTACTGGAAGTTGTGCGCTGTGCGTTGTGTTGTGATCTTCTGATCTCCATTCCCGCCCCTGTGCCCCGCCCATTAATGAATAATTCTAGATGATAAATAATACCCTGTATACCTGTATACATATATTTATACACGCAACACACATACACCAACACACACAAACACACACCTTAACCCACGAAGCCCTCGAACCTAGACTCTTGCGATTTCGATTGATAGCGATTAAATCTAAACTAACTAAAGTCTTATATCCCCGACGAACAGGTGGCCAAGAACCCGCTGGCCAGTCTGGCTGCCTTGGGCCTGGCCGGGATGAATCCGGCCAGCACTGGGGGCATCAACCACACAGGTGAGTTGAGCGCTTCTGCGGCCAGATGCCAGACAGATTTCCAATCTAATCTAGGCTCTGCCCCAGCAGCCCTGGCTGCACTGGCCGGGTCGCAACTGCGTACAGCGAATCCAGCGAACCGAGCCCAGCAGCAGCAGCACGAGATGACCGTCTCCAACGACCTGATCGGTTGCATCATCGGCAAGGGCGGCACCAAGATCGCCGAGATCCGTCAGATCTCCGGCGCCATGATCCGGATCTCGAACTGCGAGGAGCGGGAGGGTGGCAACACCGATCGCACCATCACCATCAGCGGCAACCCGGACTCGGTGGCCCTGGCTCAATACTTAATCAATATGAGGTGAGTCTTCCGCCGCGTCCTCCCTACCGATCGATCGATCCCTCTGCCCTTTCACTCGGATCTGATCGAATCTGATCTCTGATCTCTGCCTCTGTTCTGTCTCTCTGTTTGTGCCAATGTGTTCAAATGTTGATGTACATCTATGTAAATGTAAATGTAAATGTAGTGTTGTTTCTCCGCGTGAATTGTTGTCTAACATCAATTTTGTCGAATTGACTTGCTAATTGACAAAGAACAAAAAAGAAAAAAACAAAAAGCAATAAAAGTGAAGGTATAAGGAGGTCTTCGTCGGTCGTAGGTCACCTCTCAGTCGCGGAGTGGCGGTGGCGGTGGTTCAAACAATCAAAAGGTGGTTCCATTAAGACCATTCAAGACGAGGCCCGGGGAGGTGGGTAGGATGATGGCCCCGACAGGGGTGCAGCGGGGACTAACACGAATCCGTAACTTAAGTCACACACACAACATGTCCTAGCCTGTAAGTCGTAAGCCCGGCAAAGCCAAGTCACAAAAAGGCCGAAAGGACCTTTACAACTAGCACCAAAAACTCTCTCTCTCTCTCGTATAATTCTCCACCCTCACACCCCTAGATCGTAGTTCGCATCGCTAGATCGCGCTAACCAACCAACTGTTCTAGCTAATAGAAACTATAAACTATCTCTAACTGTTAATTAAAACCTAGCATCTAGTGTTACCGAGCGACCAAGCAAACCATCCTCGTGTAATTATGCCACAGCAGTTCAGCAGGATGTGCAGGATGAGCAGGAGGCGGAGGAGGACTGTTGTGAGGCCAGGCCAGCACCGAATTAATCTACGCATCACAACGCACACTTTTATCACACAACCGACCAATGACCAGAAATCGAAAATCGAAAATCGAACAGCGAATATCGAATATAGAACATATCGAAAATCGAAAACAATCGAACCAAAAAAGGGAGCAAGCAACAAGCGAAAAGAAAAGAAAATAAGAGAAAAGCTGGACCTGATCCAATTGGTACTTCAAACTGCAGTTCAACTCCAAAAATCGTTCCAAAAAACCCTTCTCTCTCTCTCCCAGTGACCAAACCGAATCCCCCACCATGTCCACCACCTCGTCCACCACGTTCATCCTCCAAAACAATAAAACCAAGCAAACAAACAAATAAAACTCTTTCGGTCCACGCCTCCCCATTTCAAAAGAGAACAACAACAACCGCTCACCAAAAGTTTTCTAATCCTACCATCCAAAATTTGAACGCCGCTCTCCTCCCACCAAAAATACCCCCCAAAAATCGCTGAAAAGCCGCCCCTCTTCTATATCTCTCTCTCTCTCCGCAAACTCCGAACCGTTCCTCCACACAAAACCTCCTTAACCTTTTGCATATAACAAAACACGAAAAAAGAGTCGAGAAAAAATGCAATAAAAAACCAACTCAATTCCACAAAATCGAAAAAAGAACCAAATGTTTTGAAAATACCTCTCTCTCTCTCTATCACCTGCCTTAAAAAAAGAAATGAAAAGAAAAGTTCAAAAAGAAATAAGAAACCGAAACAAATACCAAACAATATCCCAATTTGTTCCTTTCTTTCTCTCTCTCTTTCTATCTACCCTAACCGAACCTCATCCACAGTGTTGAGCTGCAGAAGGCCAATCTCCTGGAGCAGGCCCAGGCCCAGCAGAACGGCGGTGCTGTCGTCGCCGCCGCCGCCGCCGCTGCTCCCGGAGCGGCTGCTGCCGTCACCGGAGCACCAGCGATCGCCGGAGCTCCGCCATCCGGCACCAATGGAGCCATCACAACGGTAGCCCTCACCGGGGGAGGCGCTGGCACCGGCGGAGGTGGTGCCGTTGGAGCGGCGGCCGGAGCTGCTGGTGCAGCCAGCAATGGCACTGCCACGGCAGCCAATGGTGGCACCACCAACGGCAGTGTCTCCGCCGTGGCCGCCGCCGCTGCCGCTGCCGCCGCGGGCTATGCCAGCGCCAATGGCAGTCAGGGAACCAATGGAACCGTCGGCGTTAATCCGGCAGCCGCCGCCCTCTCCAGTCCCCTGGCCTCGGCCCTGCAACTGCTCACAAAGCCGGGAGCGCTGAGTGCCCTGTCCAACCTGAGCGCCCTCGATCTGCTCAACCTGACCACGCTGGGCAGCAACGGAGGCGCCGGCACCCCGGGCGGACCGCCGGTGCAGACGACGGGCGTGAACCGTGCCAAGGGCCACTATGCCACCTCGCGGTTCCGCCAGCATCAGACAGAGACTGGCGGCGAGGCGGAGAAGCCGCGCAACAAGTTCAATCCCTACTAGGAGTAGGAGCTGGAGTCCGGAGAGGAGCCAGGAGCAGGAGCCAGGAGCAGGAGCCAGGAACAGGAGCCAGGAGTCGGAGCTGTAGCAGCCCGAGAGGAGTCAAGTTATAGTCGCTTAGTTTTATAGGATTTCCATGATAGCGTTGCGAAAGCTTTAGCTTTAGCGTTTAGATATTCTTGAAGAAGAAGCAAAAAACAAAAAATTGTATAAAAAATCTGTTTAAAAAAACAAACATCAGATTGTGGCTACGATCAGCAGGAGTATTGAAAGTTTCAAGACAATTTTTACATCTAAATAGTAACCCCACAGCAGCCCCGTTCAATATTTATGAAACAAACTAACCAAAATACAATAACTACAACTACAGTGAAACAGTCACACTTAGATCGTGCTAGATGTAATCGTTTAATAATCAATCGATCGGAGTCCGCATCAGAATCAGAAATCAAGCCATATATTGTGCATCGTATCGAATATATATAGGACCGAGTCGAGATGTTTTGACCAAGTGACCAAGGACCGACCCTAGTGGGCGCTCGCTATAGATTTTGGACCCCAAAAACTTTTTGATAAACGCCTAAACTAAACATATATATATATATATATATATAAATACATACAAGCGAATATGTATCGTACATTATATAGAATTTGCCAAATTTTAGCGCATCCCTAGTAGCGTTCTTCTTAGATTAGAGATTACAGATATAGATCGCGAATATCGAGTATATAGAGCCGGTACCGAGCATTAAACTTAGCCTCAGCAGCCAACAATCTTTCCCCCGATCAACAAGCCATTCATTGTAACATATAACACACGCTCCAATATCTTATAAATCCATTGTGTACTCTCCTAGCTTATAAGCACTAAATGTATTTTTTCCCCATATATATATATAAATATATATATACGAGATATAACCTTAAGCATAAAGACCCAAAAAAGCCATTTGTCGAGAAGGGAAACAGAAGCGGAAAGCTAGAAAAGTGAAGTGTCGAAGCAGGCAGAATATGAAGTGAAATGAAAGAACCTTCTATAAGAAGTTTACAAAAGAAGAAATTCCAATGCGTTGAGTACCCGCCCGATGGTCGAAGTTGGGGAGCCACAAGATGTGCGAGCGGGGGGATCAACGACCTTTATGGACCAATTCGCTCTAATTGACGCAATCCACGCAATGAGAAGCGTACAAAAAACCAACTAACTATTTGAATAGAAAAACGAAAAGAAAAGCACATGGAAAAGCCAAGGAAAGGGGCGGAATTTAAAACCGATGGAGAGGTAGAGTAACGTTATCATGTATTAGACTTTAAGTCTTCGATTGTTTATGGAACTTTAGTTTTTGTTAGTTTTTACATTTTATACATTATACCCTACCGGAATTCCCCAAAATTTGTATTTATTATAATGCGATTGTACATTTTTGTTATTATTTTTAACCAAAAACAAAAGATAAAACGCGAAAATAATGTTGAAAAAGTATTTGGAAATTGAAATTTCTCTAACCTAAAGTACACGGAAAGATAATTGTAGCTACTTTATAAAGTATGACTCATACTTGATATGATTTCTCTTATTATTATTATTATTATTATTACTATTATTAATATTATTACTATACATTTAGTTGTAGTTGTAAGCGAGACAAGTGACACACATTATGTAATAACACACCTAAGCTAAGCGGGCTTACGATTTTATAACCAAATTATATTCCTAACTATTCATACATACATCTCTACATACATACATACCTTACATACCCTACATACTTATATTACGCCACAAAATAATAACACAAAGGTAGAACAAACTAAAAATTCGAGTAACGTAACGTAACACGCAAAATACATATATTGTATTGTATTGTATTGAATGTAATACTACTTCTTGACATTAACATACAGAAAATAGACAAAAACACACACCTAGAAAAGGCTTTACCTGTAGAACAACAACAACAAGAACAGAATGAACATCAAGCGAAAGGAACATTAATAATAGCGACATAAAACCTACATATTTATATGCAATGAAGAAAACAATGATGGAAACTACATACATGAGTTTGTAATAAAGTGAAAAATGAATACTAAACTAGAGTTCAGTAATGAGAGATTCCCAGGGAGGTACTGCCAAAAAATAAACTTGTAATAACAAGATGTGTGACGCCATTTGCATTTTATGCACTCGAATTCATCCAAGAAAGTGAGATAACCGCCCTCTTGTACGGAAACAGCGACAATTGACAGCAATCACACATTCTAGATCTGTAAGCCCACAAACGCACTTGCTTGATATGTGCTTGTACAAAAAATTCAGGGACATTTACTTTTAAATGTTTAGCAGGAATATTATTGCTTGTATATCACAATTAATTGTATAGGCGCTAACCATCTTTTTATTACAAGTTCGTTCTGTTAAGGTTTGCTGGGGTTGTCTATAAACACTTTATTTATATTACAAAACATTTAATATAAACTCTGTATCTTTACGACTTTTCAGAATATCCATGGAGACTGCTGGTCTGCCCATACCCGGTTATCACTACCTTGCGCCCAGTGCAATTGTTAAAACACCCATTCACTAAATGCAACAACAACAATCAAGCAATAAACAACAGCAACTGAAAATCGAGGAGGAGGCGGAGAAGGAGGAGGAGGACAAACTGCAACTGGAGGACAACACGAAGCAGGAGCAGGCAGCAAACATGAAACGTCAAATGTTAAATCATAAGCAATATATAAAACATAAACCAGAACATCTGCAACATCAAGGGGAGATCAGAAGAAGAAAGCATATATCATATATGACAATGTCAGCAGCAATTACACTTTGAATTCATAACACACAAACACTCACGCGCGGAGAGACAGAACCATACAATGCATACACGTTATATTTATTCATTGATTCTTATTAATTATATGATACTTTTTCATTAAGTTTTAAATGCAAAGGGCAAAACGAATACCACAACAAGAACTTTTATGTTAAACCGTTTTCGCGGGGGCTTCGGCCCCCAAAAGTAAGAACAGAACAGCAATTAATTGTAAGATTAGTCAAAATGAAGACAAAATAAACAAGCAAAAAATATATTAAAATCAATTAACCACGTAAACATAAACATGAAAGCGAGAGGAAACCAGAAAGGCAGAGAGGAAAATTCATAATGCAGTTAATTCTAAGCCAACGTTTTGTGCACCAAAAAAGGAAACAGCAAACAAACAAAAACAAACAAGAGATGAAACAAAAAGGTTTAAAGTTAGTAAGGAAACGAATACGGAAGAGACATTGAACAGACAAGCAGAACAACAAACAAACAAGCAAATCAACAAGCAATCAAAGACAGAAAGAAAGGATGATTACATTATAATTACGGCCAATTGCATCGAGATAATTGCGTTTGTTAGTTGTTTGTGTTCACATATGTTCACACATAAATATATATTATATATAGAGACGGCGATATATTGATACGATAATTCTTTATTTTATTATTTCTATTATGGTAATTGTTATCGAAATTGTATTTGTGATTTTTGAATATGTTTAGACTGATGTGCAAAATTGATTCTGTTTATTAATTACAAGTAAACTACGACGTACGCATATAATAACAATTATGGACTATAATTACTAGTTATCCCCCTCTTTCATTCTATCCATCTTTAAACCAAATTACTCATTTATTCAAAATTAGTTTTAATTCTAACAAAACCAACTGAAGAGACAAAAATCGAACTAGCAAAGGGATTTCCAATTGTGAATTAACATCAATTATAATTACTATTATCAAAATTGTTGTAGTTTCTATCGTTTCGGTTATAATAGCGAAAAGGAAAATGCCAACTGCTGAATGGTAAAAAAACAAAACAAAACAAAACACATATTTAATCTACTTACAAATTAGCGAAATCAATTCGAATTACAATAATAATTTTTAAGCACATTTTTTGTGGCGATTAAAAAGACTTTTTCTGGAGGCGTGTGGAAAATATGAGAAATGGATTTAAACATTATATTACAATTATGCTTAAATTAAAGTATAATTTTAATTTATTAGCTGTTAAATTTATACG
Organism: Drosophila bunnanda; assembly: GCA_035046265.1. Lineage (NCBI taxonomy): Eukaryota > Metazoa > Arthropoda > Insecta > Diptera > Drosophilidae > Drosophila > Drosophila bunnanda. The sequence goes on from JAWNOB010000075.1 coordinate 18,111,025, forward strand.
CAAAACAAAACTAAAAAAAAACAACAACCAACAAACAAAACAAAACAAAAACCAATCACAACAAAAGAAAACATCAAAAATAAACTGATTTTCAATGTTAAAATTAAATTAATTTTATTCGAATTTAGTTGCTAGGCTGGGCAGTAAAAACAAAACATTAAGACATGAATCACAAGTGTGGCAATTAATTTTAAGATCCTTCAGTTCACACTAACTCACAGTACTCACTGTACAGTACAGGCCTCTGAATGGTGTCAAAACACGAAGGCAAAGGTGAAAGCGAGAGCATCAGTTTGCCAAATGTGGCAGAATGTGTCAAATTTTATTCTACATATTAATTATTTAGTAAGACGACTTATCAAAGCATAAAGGAAACAAAACCAGAACATATCCACTGCAAAAGAAAACCAATCTAACCACAACTTATATTATATTAACCAACACACACAAGATACAGAAAGAAGTAACGAAATATTAAACCAAACAATGCATACATATAGAGGCAAACATATCCCAGAGAACGCAATGCATGTATCTATCTAGGAATATCTCTATGATTTCTATCTATACATCCTTTACCACTCGTATCATCACTCGAATTAAGCCTTAAGTTGAATCACTAATTACTAGGAATGGCAGAAAACATCGATATATTGATATTAAATCGATATTGGCCATGAAATCAGATATATATGCAATAAATCGATCTTCTGTTTCACATATCGGTTTAATATCGGAATTGTATATCGGAAAAGAGACAAGTAATTTAAACATATATTTTTTTCGATACCATCAATATTTCAAAGTTAAAAGCGATATTTTTCGATATTTAAAATTTCGAAAATTCAAAGTTTATGATATTTTCTTCTCGATATTCATCCCTACTCATTACTCACTTAGCATCTTCCGCTCTCTCACCAAATTATGAAGAAAGACAAACTTATGAGACAACCAAACTTGATTACAGGAAATTGTTAATAGCATAAAGAGGTAATACTATAAATAATTGAGCAAGCATACATATAAACACAATAGGATGCGACGGACGAGGCCAGGATAAATGATATCATATGCGAAACTATTTCGTGATTTTAGTGACAAATATATATATATATTTCGCTGACGACAAACAATTTGAAGCAATCATTTTGAAATCAAGAACTTCAGTTCCCCAGGGGAACGGAAAATGAAAAATAAAAATTATTAAGGAGACGATGGAAGAGATACATGGGAAATCAGAGGAAGAATCAGTCAAGAAACCGTATATCTATATATTAATAAATTATATAAATATACATAAATTAAATATATATAATTATTATTATTATGTACACTTGTATTTAAATGTATTTGAAATATTTAGTAAATTTTTTGCGCAAGTTACACAAGAAAAAACACTAAAAAAAGAGTAGAGAGACGATGACGATGACGACAAGGGCTTCGGCGGCTACGGAGATAGACGGGTCAACAGCGGGTAACTGGGATTAATAATAAATAAATTAAACGCAAAGTACATAAATGAAAAGGGAAACTACATTATGTATGTGTTGTATGCGTGTGTGTATAAGAGAAATAGCTCAAAAGGAATTCACAAACAATTTTTACTTAATATGCGTGTAATTAATGTAATTATTAACGACATTTTTGTTGACAACTTGTAAATTTGCAAAGGAAAAATACGTGTAAGAAAAGCAATTTTAATGGTGCCTTAAAAACCAAACCAAGCAAATTTCTTCTAGCCTGCCTTGCCTGCCCGCCCCCTCAGCGCACTCAGTAATTACGAAACAAACAAACAAAATCTATAATAACTGGATGGCATGTGAGTTTCCACACCTTTCTAACAATCCTTTCTGAACAATCTTCCCGCGCGGGCTCCAGTGCCCTCCGCCCGGATCGGATCCGGCGAGCACTCGGCCCGCACCACTTAGTTAAAGATGTGTTACTGTTTTTCGACATAAGAACTTATCCCTTTTAGCGACGAACCACAATCGCTCAATGCTATCCTCCGAGTCCTTGCGGAGAGTTGCCCGCTAACTCCGATACGATACGATACGATACGATACCGAACTTAGCTGCAGACACACACTGCAACTGACCCATGAGAAAATCAACAACAATTAGCCCGACAGCGACAGAGAGAGGAGGGAATATACCCAGGACACGATGAAACATATTATTAAAATTATACACGTACACAGCAAACCAAAAATGAAGGACACCCGTATTAATGTTTCTCTCAGTGTAATTAAAAACGTCACTTGAATGTATTTGCTCACATTTTTACAATACATGTCGAAAACAAGAAGAACTCTACACAATAAGCAACAAACGTAAAAGCATTTAAGGCACTCGATCGGTCTCGAATGAACGATGGATATGGATGGTTGGGTGAATACGGACATAGATATGGAAGCAAGATCATTGTTAAAAAAAAAAAAGAAAAGCAACTGTAGAAAAACATTATGAAACAAAACAAAGCAAAACACAAAAAAAGGGTATAAAAGAAAACGATGAAAAAAAACATATTTATATACATATATAAAGAAAAAATGGAAACTTTACATTAAGGTATTTTAGATATTCTTATTTAATATCCAGAAAACAAGACAAGAAATTATACGAGCAGAGTTTTAATTTAGAGCAGAAGGAGAGATCGAAACTGGGAGATGGTGGAGATCATCGGATAGTGAACAAAAAAAAAAAAAAAAAACATATGTGTATTTAACTAACTAAATATCGGTGTTAGAATCGTTAAGTAAACTCTAGTAGTCTGCGCAAGGCGAGATTGGAGATGGACAGAGAGTGAGTTAGAGCAAAGGCAATGCGTGGCATAAGATGCATAACGCGCATACCACATTGCCATATGCAAGATATTTTTGTATGGCGTTATCCATCTTATTTCGTTGTATAGTCCTTGTTTAGAGGGTCGCTTTCTCTACCGATTCTACGCGCTGTTACGTTACTTACATACCGAGTATTTCGTTGCCACATTATCACACTCATACCGAGATGGGAAGGGGAGATGAGATTATAACTACGTGTATTCCAATTCATCAAAGCAATTGAAGAATTAATAGGACACCTCGGCCAGCCAGGACGAACCTCGACTTCGACTGCGACTTGTCACTAGAAATATACGAGACATCTAAGGTTTCTCAGCATAACAAAGCGAATCAAAGCAAAACCAAATATCGGGCATACGGCATATTAACTTATAGACCTACGTAGAGCGACAACTTAACTACTTGCAGCATCACATAACATACACACGTAACACGTAACAGGGCCTCATCGTAGCGTTCTTCAGACAATATAGCGTATGGGAATCTCGGAATCAGAATCAGAATCGGAATAGAATCGGAATTGGAACCCTGCGGTTCAGATAGTTAATTGGCGCAAACTTACGATGGTGTTTTCAATGAAATTATAGCATATGTATATGTTTATGTATATGTGTGTGTTTGTATATGTGTAACAATAAAGTTGAAGATCTCTCTCAATCCAAAAACAAAACCAAAAAAAAGTAACAAAAACAAGACGGGAAAGATCAGTGGTTTTTCCTGGTTAATCAGCAAATGGGATTAGTGGTTTAGTGAACATGTGTAGGACTCTCTCTTACTCTCATCTTTGAAGAAGACGAAAAGAATGAATATGCAGCATAAAATTGATAAAACTGAACAATTGGGATCAACTTATATTTTAAATATAAGATTAAATTGTAAAAAACGAAACGAAAAACCTAAGCGAACCTTTTAATTAAGCCCCCGGAGTTTGTAGAAGCTACTTAAATCTAGCGAAATCTAAACAAAATATACGAGAAGATGAATTTGTGCCAAAAAAAAAAATAAGTAAATAAAAAACAGAAATAGTAGTAACTTCAAGCAGGTGCAGCAGCAGGAGAACAATAGTAGATACCGAGTTCAACTGGCCAAAAAGCGCAACAAGCAGAAGATCACCACAAACGAGAACACAAAGTAAATTCTTTGCTTTTTTTGGGGGAACAACACATAGGAATTATACGAATTTCAATGGATTCACAGTCGTCAGACAGCTACTCCTCTCACACAAGTATTTAATGTTCACATTTGCTCAAGGCAAAGCACTTAAAGGAGCTTATTTAATGAAAATCGAAAAACAAAAACCAAGAAAACCAAAAAAACCGAAACCGAAACCGAAACCAAATACAAAACTCGATACTAAACCATATAGATGTGTGTGTAATCATTTCCACATATATAATATTCAATCTGGCTGTATTCGCAGTTTAATTGCTAGAAGGTGGTGCCAAAGATCCCAGATGAACCAAAGCTAAAGCTAAGGCCTGCATTTTCCGGCAGTTCACTCCCCATTGGTTTCGTTGCATACATTTAGGCGGAATCTTTGAGGCATTCGAGTCTTGCGTTGCACCTTCGGTTAGCCCCCGAGATTATGTTGCAAGAACATGCAAGGCGGCCAGAGGCTCCTAAAATTAATTACCAATTAATCGACAAAAGTAAACACTAAAAATGAAAATGAAATGTAAACAAAGGCGAACGCTAACTAAACATATTTACAAGTTGAAGAAAACTGCAAGGCAATCATATAACTAGAGCTTCAATAAATAACAAACACAAAGGACAAGTGTCATAAGCGTGGAGAGGGTGGAATTATGGCTATAAAACCAGTTGAAAATGCCTAGAACGTGTTTTTGGATAAATATATATTTAAGCCATATTCACAAATGGAAGAAAAACAAAACTAATTGCGTTATTATTGTGGTTAAAGCGAGGCAAAGGGAACGACGGGAGTTAATAATAAACAAAACCAAAAGTTAGTGCCAATTTTTAGTGCAAATTTTTGCGTAATTGTTTTAATTTCAACGTTATTAAAACTACACCAAAGTAAACAAAAGAAAAAAAAACAGAAAACCAAAATAATAATATTTAAAAAAAAAACGAACAGTTGGTTTCAGAACCACCAATTTTTGGGAGACTTTCTAAGGGACGGACAGGAGGAAAGCATAGCACTCAGCACCGCCTAGTTTTCGATGTGAACCAAAGTGTGTAGTGTAGTGTAGAGGCTAAACTAACCCACGTAACATAACACACATGTAGCTCTCGGCTCAAGATGCATTCGACACCCTTATTTCGCACTCCACAATCAATAGTTATGGGGACAGGGAATGGGAACGGAAACGGAAATGGGAACGAGGCGGCACTCGGAAATGGGTTCAGCAGAGGGCAGCACTGAGAACAGGTCCTTTCCACACACATTAAACACACACCCACACTTGCAAAAGTAAATGATAAATAATAAAAAGTAAAGTTAAGCCGTAAGTGAAATTAAATATTGTTTATCTGTGTACAACAATAATATTTAAATAATTCTTAAATGTGTATTATGACTCTAAACAGAAAACTCACTGACCACATCATATGTATATGGGAGTGTCCCAAAGGATCTCCGATCCGAGGGACAGACAGCCCCTGTAGACCACACTTAGACATTGAACATTAGAGTAACCAACACACACTTAATCGCAGTAAGAGCATACAGTATACAGTATACAGATACAGATACAGATACAGATACAATAAGAATTCTTAAATAATGGCAAAATGTACAAGAGGACAAATGGTAAACACGAGTTGAAATAACAAAGACAAAGCTAAACAAAACACAAATGATGAATGTAATGAAAGAAAACTCGAAAAGCAAACATTATTTACAACATATTTACAATTCTATAAATTATATTTAAAAGTATTTACATATATATGGGGGGCATAGGGTGTGTAGCGGTGTGTGCGACCCGACATAGAGTGCAAAGGAACCCCCAACCACACACATTACGCATACGTAGTCATCGGTACAGGACACCCACACTCACACACTCACACTCACACACACATACACAACATACTATATATGTGCAATACGACACACACTCACACGCAAAGTTAAGTGCATTATAATTGAATTTATAGAGTTAAACGAAGCTATTAAGTGACATTATTTAACTGATTAACTGATTAACTGATCACGATTATTATTAACGATGCATACGCATTTACTCACAACTCATATACACACCTATATATAAATATATATATATACATATATATAGTATATACATGGCATATATCGCTGGAGAATATTTTCGTTGATCAAAACAATCCATATAGGCAAGTAATTTAAGTTATCATATATAGACCACTCATCATATCAGACACAATGGAAATCACTGCAAGTTTACCCAAAACCAACAACCACAAGTAATTGTATGAACTCAAAAAAGATCAAGATTTTTGAAAGCTACATAAATGTGTTGCGTTCTTTGAATAAATGTTTTTGAGTCGAATTTTTACTTCAAAAACCGATTGATAAAGTCTCAAAAAAGAAAGATGAATAAAAAAAACAAGAAGATAAATAAAATTAATAGCAAGCAAATGAAACACACAGACCTAGGCATTAGGGCGTTAAGCGGGATACATTCTTACAGAGTATCTGTGTGAAAATCGTGGCAATGTTGCAGAAAGTTGATAATGAAAATGTACCACTTGAAGTAAGGGAGAAATCAAGATAAGAAAAAAAAAACAAAACAAGAATTTAACACAATTTTTGAATTCATTAAATAAAGGTATGTGTTTAGATATATTCAAAACAAAACCCCCGACTTGCTGTTTGATTTCTACAGGGGGTTGCCCCATTGAAATGATAAATATTTATATATTCATTTATATATATAACAATTATAAGCAGGTATTTCGAGGGGGCTTAAAGCGTAATAATGAAACAGACGTTTATACGACATGTTTCTCAATTGTTTCGATTTAAAGAGTCAATGCAAACGGCAAATGGCTAGAGGCCAACTGGCCCAACAATGGATGGCCAAAAGGCCGCCAAACTTCATTCATAAAACCAAATATTATTAGCAGCATACAAAAATAAACAATTTCATTTTATATGCTCACACTCTTTTTCTCTCTTTTATAAACAATTTAGCAACGAGAGACCAGACGAAACGGAGAGCTAAGAGAGCTTCCCTCGGCGCAATTTTAAAAAGAAATATAATTTTTGTCTCACGTCATGCGGCGATTTGTTCGGCCTCTAATTATATTCGATAAGCGGAACAAGTATGAAACAAAACGGTTTTTAGTCGCATTTTAACTACTTAGCACCTGACTAGGCATATAGAAAACCGGCGTTACGAGTCTAGGCTGGACACGTTCCGACACGAACCCTATAATTATCCCACGCAAACCCATTTCTGATTTTAGGGTATATTTTTGTTTTGTTTTTTTTTTTTTGTGCATAACAATTAAATCTCAAAATTGCTTTTAAGTAATTGTATACAGTCAAACATCGAGAAAAGTTCTTTGTAAATTAAGTTTTTTATATATTGAGAATGAATTAATTTAACATAATTAAAATGCATTTCAAAGTTTTTAAAAATATCTTTGTTTTGTTTACATTTTTTGTTGGATTTAATGATATATATGTGTAGATAAATAAATAATTCCATTACGTTTGTTACTGTTTCAAAAACCATGAAATTATAAAAAAGCGGATACTTAATAGTGTCAACATGACGTATGAGTGATATTGTCCATGGTAAGGATTTAAAATTACGTATACGACCTGTTGTTCCGTAAATTTTGTTTGTATCACTGAATATTGTTATTTATTTTTTTTATTATTTTATTTGTTTATTCAGATATTTCCTACACCAAAGGAAAATGTCTTCAAACGAAATTATACTGTATATCGTAAAAAATCGTGTACATACCAGTTCCGTCCAATTTGTTTTCTATATTCTTATTAACTGTTATAATTAACAAAATAGCCCACTAGTTGATAATAATTGCATAAACGTAAAACTACTTAACCCTGGTCATGATCATGACTAACGTATGTAAATATATCGGATTATATATACTTCTATTATGTGTATATGTTTATTCTGCCAATGGGCCAGTGCGTTCATCTAATAGTTTGGCTGCTGGCCAAATGGGTACAAGAAATGAAATATAAATTATGGAACTATCACGTTTGCGGCACGTGACCCCTGAAAGTGGCCAAATTTGTTGGCACAGTCCCTGCACCTATGATGGATCTGCAAAGGCAGTAAAACAATACAAAAAACATTGGGAAAACTAAGATTTATATAGCCATTGTTACATAAGTTTTATAAATATGCTGGCTGCGTGGCCTAGCAGTCATAAAATACTTTCATGGTTTCTATTATTATATGTATAAAACAGCCATAAAATCTGATTTCCACTTTCGATGAGTATTTTGGAAAAAACACTTAGCTTGATGGCATTTTTCACTATAGTTTAAAGTTTCCTTAATAATTATATTCAAATGGGAAGGAAATAATTATTCTTTAACAACTCTTGGTTACTTTATTAAGTTATTTTTTATTTAATTCCATCCTTCCTGCGCACCTACGAATGAAACTCTTTAATCTCGTGATTTTTTCTCTGCCTGCAGAGACAATGGATGAGGAGACCCCTTGGACTTTGCCTACCCATCACCCTACACAAGACCTACCCGCGATCCACTTTCATCGCAGCCAATCCAGCCTCGACACACACGAACCGAACCCATAATCTCCCACCAAAGCCTAGCCAGAACTCGGAGCGCCTCGGCATTAATGGAACCCTGCGACGCTCAACAGTTGGTCGGCGGATCGAGCTTCCTCACTCGCCGACGGGCTCCGATCGCGACCGCTCGTTATTTGCTCGCGGAGATCGCAGATCGGAGATCGGAGATCGCAGTAGTCGCAGCGTTTCTGTGCCGTTCGCATCGCAAAAGTGCTCGGCGTGGTGGGTAAAAATAAATATATAGATTTCGTAAATGAAAATAACGCGGCGCGAGTGCAGAAATAAACCGAAAACGTGTGCGCTAATCGAAGGCAGTGGTGATTAGGAAATGGCGGCCAGCGAAGCGCCACCCGCAGAGGCGACGGTGGAGGTGGAGCTGCCTTCACAGCCACCGCCGCCGCCGCCGCCGGCAAAGGATCCCGAGGACGTCACACTGGACGCCATTCTGAAGCATTTGGGTCAGTTTGGACGCTTCCAGCTGATCATATTCTTGTTGATCTGCCTGCCAATGATGTTCCATGCCATGTTCTCGGTCACCTACGTCTTCACGGCCTCCACCGTGACGCATCGCTGCAGCATTGAGGAGTGCGACACGCCGGATAGCAAATTCTACGAGAAGCACATCGAGTGGAGTATCCCCAGGAATGGCAATGACCCCTGCAATCGTTACACCAACCGGGATCTGCCCCAGTGGAACGAGACGTCCGACATTTGCCTGCCCGAGCATTACACGGCTGAAACGGAAGCCTGTCCCGGCAATAAATTCATATTCCGCGATAACGAAGTAACCATTTCGAATGACGTGAGTATCAAAGTGCTACCACATTGGGGGTGCTGCTATCAGGTGCCAACAACGACGACGATCACCGCATGCCAGACTCTCTCATGGACTTTGATAATAAGTCAGCCGATGGAGGCACATGCTGCTGCCTGGACCAGTTGTGCATGTCGAAAAACAATCGCATAAATTGGTCATCAATCCATCGTTAGTTCAAATCTTATCTGCAGTCTATCAGTATAATATCAGACATTGATTAGCGCCCCGTATGCGAGCCATACCACATGGGGTGCTTTGGCTTGGCTTAAAGTAAACAAACACGTTAATCGGTTTTAGGGTTGATATATGGAAAGTCTTCCCAAGTAATTGCCAATTTGTATAACTCGAATTTCATCATTTAAGTGTTTGGAATCAAGGGATCTTAAGAACTTAAGCCAGATTATAGCGTTCATAAACCTTTATGGGTACTTGGAATAACCAAGATAGCCAGATAACTCACTGTGAGCTAATAGCAAAATATCGATCGTGGTTAGCTCCCCAGTACTGTAGACAAACACTCCACCACGGGTTCAATGACTAAAGTGTGCCTTAAATAATTTACTGATAGCCGCCGATCAAAGTAGTTTTAATCAGTGCCAGACGGGGCCCGAAATCGGGTTAATGCAGTTCAGGTAGGATGGGATTGCACTGAGTGGCAGGTGTAAGCGTCTTACAATAAAAAAAACTGCGCCAGCTGAACCAACAGAAAGGCTATTGTGAAGGTCCAAAGGTAAACAGAACTCGTAATATTTAGTTAGCAATTGGTTGGATTAATGGAGGAATTTTACCACTCACAAGGTAAACAAATTTACTTTTCACGGCCACATACGAGATGATGGCCCAACCTTTGAGAACATACTTAGTGCTTAGTGCCCTACGTTGATAATGACGGAAGCTGCTACTGGTGTCTCCTAAGTGGCCTGATGAGCTCGGGGAAAACATTCTTTATCAGACAATTGGACACGTACTTGGAACGCGACTAAGTGCCCCCCAGAAGCCAGACGAGCTGGCTGGGCAATTGCAACATAGGCAAACGAATTGAGATTAAAATATTCGTGAGCAAATGAGGTTACAATTTACGTTAATGGTTGAGGGAAAAAGTTTTCCATCCAATTTTTTAGGCTTGGAATTGTTTGTGATATTGAATGAGTGATTCATGGATAAAAGAGGCAATCTTTGTTATTTATGGTCAAATATCAAAACTAGGCCAAATAAGCATTAATTTTAATTCGGAAAGCATTCCTATGTTAGTTTTCATTTGGTTAATAAATCTGCATACTCCATTTAGATTAATTAAAAATTCAAATTTTTTACAATTTTTGATAATTTTAACGATGTAACCCCTTATCAAATTTTCAAATTTTAAAAAAATTTTCAAAATTTATTTTTTGACCAGACATGACTAGATCGATTTGGCTGCTCATGCTGATCAAGAATATATATGACTTATAGGGTCGGAAATGATTCCTTCACTGCGTTTCATACTTCTGACTCAAATTATAATACCCTGCAATGGTATAAAGATCATCTTATAATCTTATCACTTTACTATATTGCCATTTATTGTATTTTATGCAAGGGAAATAATAGGTTTTCAATGTTTTATTCATTGTTCAGAAGGATTTCAATAGGAAATCGAAATATATATGATTTTTGGCAATTATTGGCCTTTTGACCGTAAATAAAATAGGTGTATTTTTGGTATATTAAATTGGTATTTTTATATGCTATTTTTTGGTCAAATCAATGTTTTTCAAATACCATAACTAAGGCAAAAATGCATTAATTTCAATTCGGAAAGCTTTTCTGTGCTAGTTTTTAGAGGGCTAACAATTCTGCATACTCAGTTTTTAATTTTAAAATATTCAATTTTTTGTCAAATTTTGACAATTTTAATGATGTAACCCCTTATCAAATTTTCAAATTTTGAAAAAAATTTCAACATTTATTTTTTGACCAGACATGACTAGATCGATTCGGCTGCTCATGCTGATCAAGAATATATATGACTTATAGGGTCGGAAATGATTCCTTCACTGCGTTATAAGGTTCTGACTAATGAAATAATAATACCCTGCTACGGTATACTTTATGTTACGTTTTTAAAATATATTAGAGATATAATAAATATAAAATACAATAAGGATTGAAATATATTATTATTTATTATTTTAAACCTTAGAGTCAACTAAGAAGTCATGGACATCACCAACCAAATCGATCTAGCCATGTCCTTCTGTACGTCTGATCTTATAGAGAAAGATTGATTTTTTTTATTAAACTTTATTAATAAAATAAGTATAACTACGTTATAGTCTGACATATCGGCTTAATGAAAGTTAGTATCGAATAATAAGTCCTGTATTATATAAAGACATTTTGCTCAGCATCAACCTTCTGCTAAATTCTGGGCTTCAGGAAATCAGGCGCTTAATAAATTTGTACTAATTTAATGCACAATGAATGACTTAATATAATACATATTTTAGCTTAATAAAAATGTTTCTTTTGTAGTTTGACATTTACTGCGACGATGAGTGGAAGCTGTCAATGGTCGGAACCATAAACAATCTGGGACAATTCTTTGGTATTCCCATTGGCGGATTTGTGGCAGATCGGTGAGTATGGATACCACTTCCTTATTGCATATAAGTCTTATGCAATCCTTGTTCCATTTTTAGATATGGACGCAGCTTCTCCATTGCCCTCGGTGGCATAATGGGCGCCGTGCTGGGCATCGTGCGTTCCTACTCGCCCAGCTATGTGTGGTTCCTAATCTTTGAGTTTCTAGACAACATGACCAGCAGCACCTTGTACTCTACCTGCTTCGTGATCGGCATTGAGCTGGTGGGACCCAGGCGACGGGTCCTGGCCTGCAGTGTTATCACGGTCTTCTATGCGGTGGGTGAGGTGGGTCTGGCCATGTTCGCCAAGGCCTTTCCCGACTGGCGCATCCTGCTGCGCATCACCTACATGCCATCGCTGATTCTGCTCGCCTATTTCTGGATCCTGCCGGAGAGCGTGCGCTGGCTGCTCAGCCAGGGCAAGGAAGAGCGCGCCAAGGGCATCCTGCGCCGCGCCGCCAAAGTCAACAAGCGGAGGCTCTCGGAGACCATGCTGGACAAACTTGTCCTGGCCAACCGTGACAAGCTGGAGCAGTCGGCGGAAAGCCGCTTCCCCATTCGCGAGGCTTTCAAGAACTTCAAGTGGCGCATTGCCAACTGCTCCTTCTGCTGGATTGTCCATGTCCTGGTCTACTACGGCCTGAGTCTGAACGTGGTCCTCCTCGACGGGGACAAGTACAACAATTTTGCGTACATCGCCCTGGTGGAGATTCCCGGCTTCTTCATGCCGCTGCTGATCATGGATCGCTTCGGGCGGCGCTACTCCCTCTGCGGTCTGATGCTGCTCAGCGGTCTCTGCTGCATTGGAACCATTTTTGCTGGCGCGGACCAGCCGGTGCTGCAGCTGGTGCTGTTCCTCATCGGCAAGCTGACCATCACTGCCAGCTTCCAGGTGCTCTACTTCTTCGCCTCGGAGATCTATCCCACTAATCTGCGCAACAGCCTGCTTAGCTTCTGTTCGATGATGGGCAGGTTCGGCTCCATGCTGGCCCCGCAAACGCCTCTTCTGGTGGGTACTGAATACGTACGGTTTTATTCATCGGTAATATTTATTATCTCTCTACCCGCAGGCCAAGTATTATGCCAGTGCCCCGGCACTGATCTTCGCCGGCGCTGCCATTGTGAGCGGACTGCTCACCCTATTCTTCCCCGAGACCACCAACGTCGTTCTGCCGACGACTGTGCAGGAGGCAGATGCCATTGGCGTCAAGAAGAAACCGTCGCAGGCCAAGGATCTCGATCTAGTCGTTCCGGCGAATCAATCGCAGTAATGGCAGCTATCATTACCGTAATCTTAGCCTAAGGCAGCCTGCAAATACAAAGACATTTCTCCACAAATGTGTTATATACTCTAAGAATAATATATATATCTATATATACTAGTAATATCATTAACAAAGAACTGAGTTTGATTTATTCACTGGCGATTGGTAATGGTCAACATTGGTACTTAGGCATAAAAATGCTGTTTAACTTATTAATTAGGGTAGAAAATTAAACAGGTTTGTACACTTATAAACAAACAAAAAAATGATCTTCAATTAGTCAAGTTTACAATTAACAAAACAAAAGGTAATTCATTGATCAATCAAGCTCTCCGCCGAAATTAATTACTTGACAAGTGAATAAACAAAATATATAGCCGATTTGGCTTGAATTATATCCAAGCTGAATTTAAGACAAATTTCCATATTAATATACTTATTTTGATATTGTGAAAATCGTGAAATTGTGTCAGAAAAAAAATAGCGGTAACGATTCAATGGCTTTGGCTAAAGAACTGTGCTATGGTCTTGGTTCCACTTGAGGAACCTCCAATGGTGACATTTAATGACTTCGGTTTTTGTTTCTTCGATTGGGCCGGCGAGGTCTTGTCCTTGCTGAGCGCCGCTGCTCGAGTGCGTAAGTCCTGCTGATTTAGTTCGCGCTGCAGGTTCCTGGCCACATGGTAGTCAATGTGCTCTGGCATATCTACATTCTTTACGTATGCCTTGCACTCGGAGCACTGCTGCATCGAATCATCGCTGGGGGGCGGCGGCTCCTTAACGCTGAAGAACTTGGCTATGCTAGTGCTGGGTGAAGCCGATCCGGTACTGACGGCCTTCTTAGTTTTTTTCGGCGGCGTCGGCTTGGTTGGGATCTTCTGGCGGCACTCCTTCTGCCGCTCCTCCCGCTGCTCACTCTTTAGCTGGCGGCTTAACTCCTGGGCGAAATGATGGTCTCGGTGTGTTTGGAGGGCCCTGGGGTCGTCTAGTATTTTGGCTCCACACTGATCGCACTTCACCGTGGGCAAAATACCAGAGCGCAGCTCGGGAACAGCGTACTCGGCGTAACTCTCCTTATAAGAGCTGTCCACTTCGTTGAATTTACGCTTAGACGAGGTTGATGGCTGCAGTTCCTCTTCGGTAAGTGGAGGTTGCTCTGCATGGGATACACGAGATTCAGTTTCAGATGTGGGTGGACTCGATATAGAATGATGCTTTTCTGACTCAGGATCCTCTGATACCGATGTCTGGCCCGCTCTTGTTAAATCGGTATCCTCTACAGTATCGTCATCGAAATCCTTTGTGTTACTAGCCTCGATGGCGTCCAACTCCTCGGCCAGGCCCTGCATATCAGATGAGTCCTCATCTGCTGCCCCTGACTTTTTCTCCTGGGTCTCCTTTTGTTGCTTCAGGTACTTGGAGAAGAAGCTCTCCTTGAGCTCTGGTGGCGTTGAAGTAATAGCAGTTCCCTTCGCTTCGGCTTCCGCTTCGGTGACCGCCTTCAGCTTCTGCTTGTAATCCTCAAAGAAATTCTTTTTTAGTGATTCTTTAGGGGGCACAGCCACAGGATTTGAGGCCTCCGGCTTCTTATCCTCTTTCTTAGATAGATAGTTGGCAAAGAAGCTTTGCATCTTGGACTCTTCCGTCTGCTTGGGCTTTATTTCCACAGAGACTTTTGTCGGTTTTACTTCCTCCTCACCGCTCACCCTTCGCTTCTTGGCCGCCTGGTTGGCAAACATTTCCTGCAGCTTGTTCTGCGCATTGGAAACCGTCTCAAACTTACCGACACTGATACCCAAGAACTTGATGGCATTGTTCAAAGCCGCCTCGCTACCGGCCCGCAGGAACGTCTTTGTATTGGCCTTGATAAGGTCCAGTGCATACTTAGCCAGCGATTCCTGGTCGTAGTCCTTGAGTGCGGTGGAGCGGGAGCTAGCCACCTCCTCGCCGTCAATGTCCTGGACATACTGCACTACCATCTGCTTGGCCTTGCGGTTGTTCTCGATGAAATCCTTCTCCAGTCGATCGTTGATCTCGGAGGAGAGCTCCCCCAGCCAGTGTTGGAGCGTTTTCAAGCCAGTGATATTGTTCCGACCGGGAAACTTCTTGCAGCAGCCAATGCTCTTGGAGTAAAAGCGAGGGGTCACAGCCTCCAGGTCGATGCCACGAGATATGTTGAACAGCCAAGAGCTAGAGCCGGACCCACAGAGATTAGATACTCCAAACGGCAGGCGGAAAAACTCACCCATTCTTCTCATCAAACTTGCGCTGCAGCTCCGCCTCGGTGAACTTAACGATTTGACCCAGGAACTTGATGCCCATGGTCTCGCACACCACTTCGCCAAACTTACCGCCCAGGCCCTTGATCTTGCCTACGGGCAACGCGTCAAACAGACCGGGGATCTCCGCCAGCGGAAGAACGGTCTGCTTGTTGGGCTTGTTCAGACCGGCGGCCAGCTTGGCCAGTATCTTGTTGTGCGCTATTCCCGCGGAGCACTCGTAACCGGTCTCTTTTTTGACTGCCGCCCGCACCTCACCGGCCACGGAGGCGCCGATGAGGAGCCGGATGTCACTCTGCCGGACGGCGGGCAAGTCGTTCTGGTCGTAGGACAGCGCAAATCGTTCGTCGTCGATATAGGGATTGGCGAAGCGGTTCGTGATCTTGTTGACATAGTCTCCGATATTGCTGTAGCCCACGGCAAAAGTGTTAACCAGCTCCTGCGGCTTCAGCGCAAAGGCGCCCTGCAAGGAATACACGTGGTTTGGTGTTCCTCTCGTCTAATCTTCACTAGCTTACACTCTGCATCTGCTGCATGCGCAGGTTCACCGTCTCCGTGATGTCCAGATACGCCTCGTCCACCGAGGCGCGCTCCAAAAGCGTGGTGAAGCGCTGCAGCACATTTGCCACTTCCTTGCCAGCGTCGCGGTACTTGCTCGTGTCCGCCTTCTCCCGGATGTTGGGCACCTGGCAGAGCACAATATCCGGGCAGAGGTCCTTCGCCTCGTCCCCGCGCATGTGGCGGGTAACTCCCTTGGCCCGCGCCGCATAGTTCACAGAGATGATGCCGCCCCCGCGCCACGGATTGTACTGGACCACGGCCAGGGGCCTGTTGCGGTACTCGGGCTGCTGCTTCTCCTCTACCTGGCAAAAGAAACAGTCCATGTCCACCAGGAGGACCACGCGATCGTACTTGCTTTGAATGCTAACATGGCTGCGCGCGGTGGCCATGGTTTCATTTCGTATAATTGCGCGAATTTCACAATTGGGTTGGGAGAAAATCGATTTCTCTATCGATATTCTTGATCGATCATCGTTTGGTTTTCAATAATGATCTATCGCTAGCCATTTTCAAGATAAATTCTACCAATTACGTTTATTTAGATGGAAAATAACTATAATTACCGCTATGCGCTATTCTACAAGTTACCTAGTGGAAAGTAGCTAAAATGGCAACACTGCGTGAAAATGGTTTGCGATATATCGATTGTTACAAAATCGTATCGATGCTCAACCGAAACCAATGCTATCGAAGTGGAAATCGACTTCCTCCCAGCTCTATTTTCCTGTGTTTCCTTCGCTTTTCGAATAATAATCTGAAATAAACAAACAAACGTATTAAAATGTTCGCCACACCATAATTTGCGGCGAGATATTCGCCAATAAAAGTGCAATGTCTATATTCGAAACAACTACGACGAAGCGGTTAAAAGCGGGATAAAAATGTGCGTGTTTATAAAATATGAATACAACTAAGGACACTGTTTTATTTTTTTTGTGTGAAAACTTTTTAAAAGCATAAAAAAAGGGTTTCGATTACCCAAGTGAACACATAAGCCGGTGAAAATTCCTGGCAAGCGGTTGTGATATTGATTTTCTGACAGAGGCCGCTGCCGCTGCCAAAATGCAATTTACATACACACACGGCAGGCACAGTCATCCTCATCCCTTATCCTGGATTTTCTTGCGGCCCCCAAATTCATTTGGGTTAACGCACGGATTATTATCGTTGGATTTATTGATCTGGTCAAGCAGTAGCCAGAAATAAATATTCCCTATCGTGCCGCGCTCTATTTCCGGCATTGCTACGCCTCCCTTCCTCATTTTTCCTCCATTCCGCGATTCCACTTCATCTACCTTTGCGCATTTTCCGCCTCTTTGCCGGCTGTTTTGATTGATGCGCCGTGTGTGTGTGTCCAACGGCTTAATTAGCCAAACGCACGGATTAGGAGTCCGACTCGGTAGTGGGCTCCACCCCGCTCAAGTGGCTCTTAAATCCCCGGCGATAGGAGGCTCTGCGGTGGAGTGGGGCGGCAGGGAGGACCCACAGGAAAGGGCGTGTTTGTGTGTATTGTTGTGACCTAATTCCCTGTCTGTTTACTTTATGACTGACTGCTTTCTGTGTGGGGGAGGGAGATGAGGTCGCCGCAGGAATGCTATCGGAAACGAAAGGTGCAGCACTGACCTATTGTAATATTCCATGCCATATCAAGGTAGTGGTTAAGTGCGGTTGAGTTACTAGACCCACTCTGCTACTGATTGCCCTACAGGGCTGGAATCGGGTTACATTACTTTTAAGGTGGTTTCTTCTGTTGTTCCATTTAAATATTAAATTCGGGTAATTTGGGAATAGACAAACTATAGGGGTTCTCTTTGTTTTTCAAGTAAGGTTCTGTTTTAATATTCAGAGATATTTCAGAATAATATCTTTTTACAAGGTGATTAGAATCGCTAAATTATGACTTTGCTAATTAAACCTAACTAAAACAATTTTAAATATATTTAAAATATTTTATTATGACTATTTAATTAACCGATTAAATTAGGATTAAATTTATAACGATTAATAATAAGAATTTCATCGTTAATACTAGGCCTTATTAAATAGTGAGCATTTCGAATTTTGGCTCTCTTACCAATTACCTATAAAAAATCACATTAATTAAAAATTTCTCTTAAGTCAATGCTATATCCATAATAATTGCGTTAACTGCCTTCCTATTTGTGCTTATCTCTATGACTTGCATGCAGAAGATAATTATTTTCAATTTTACAACTCTAATCAAAATTAATTGCCGTACTCTTGGTCAGTCTGTGCCCCTAGCGCTAGCTACCCCTTATCCGCCCCACTCTATGGTCATGGCCCTTATCCGGAACCCAGCATAAACGCACAATTATGCTAATGGTTCACATGCCAAAGCAACAACAACTTGACTGAGCCCCCTTCAAGCGCTGCGTCAACCCACTCACTAACAGAGCTCTCATTCTGCCTCGCTCTGTCCACTCCCAGAGAATTCTCTGCTCTGACGACTGATTCACCGTGAGCCCATCAGTCTGCGTGCGTCCGGCGATGAAGTCACTGTGCTCATCAGCAGGGCGTTGTATTTGCAGTTGCGGAGAGCAAAAATAAAATCTTAAAAGATCCCCCGATTCCCTTTTGCAGCGAGAGCAGCCATGGTGAAGATCCTGCAGGCCTACAACTTTGCCCGCCAGCAGACGTATGCCTTGAACGGCGACATCCTGGCGGCCAGTCTGATCGGCAACAACCGGATAGCCATCAGCAGTGCGGATCAGTTTATCGAGATCTATGACATAGCGGGAAAGCAGGAAGATGTCAGTGGAACATGTCAGCAAGAGGAGGGTCAACCCAGTGAGGCGGCTGGAGAGCCAGGCACGGCCGCAGGCGATGAACGAACGCCGAACAGGAATACGCTGGCCACGGTTGGAGAGGTGGTTCAAATGATCTACTGCGAAACGGGTGAGTTCCATCCTTTTTCCCACACCGAAAAAGTCTAATGACTGTGTCGAATCTTCTCCAGGTAAGTACTTGCTAACCCTAGAGAAGGAGCAAGCGGGCAGTCCCGTCCACTCCTCGTCCACCATCAGCTGCACCTCGAGCAGCAACAGCAACACCGTTTGCTCCGAGGACGATACCAAGATGTTCGTGCGCATCTACGCCAACTTCTGGAAGTTCCCGGATAGCCGGCTCAACGAGCTGCCCATCACCATCCGAATAGCCTCGATGACCACGCCCAAGACGCCACTTGTCGAGAGCATCGATGTGATCGAACTGCCTCTGCGCAGCCCACCGGAGCTGGTGCAGTGCTGTCAGACCTCGGGCAATATTATCGTGAGCAGCCGAGACAGGATCTACCTGTACGAGTACACCCAGTGCGTCCACGAGAACACCCAGCCACGGTTCGCCTTCATCGACTTCCTGCCCTTTAAGTTCTTCGTGCAGCTGAACTTCGTCCCAGTGCGTCTGTGCCTGGCGGAGAACGTGATTGCCTGCCTTAGCCATCGCTACTGTGTGGCCTTCAAGGTGGTCGATGCGCTGGCCAGCCGGGCAAGTGCTGGACAGGATGTGAGCTGCCTGGATAACGACTACGGTGGCGGTGATGAGCCGCTCTCGGAGTCCCTGAGTCTGGGCAGCAAGGCCAGTGCCAGCGGAGGAGGCGGTGGCGTAGTGAGCTCCAGTCACAGCCAGCAGAGCTGTGAGAGCGACTCACTCCAGTCAACGAGCAGTGGTAAGCCGCCATTGGTTATCAATGGAGCCCTTCCTGGACGATCCCCGCTGGATTTCAACGTGGCTAAGCTGGTGAACAATGCCTATGGGCGGGAATTCGAGCCGGAGCTGCGTTCCCAATGGGATGAGACAGAGAACGGCGGTGGAAGGAGCCAGGAGGATAACCAGGAGATCACCATTAGCCCCCAGAGAGCTTCGGATATTAAAATCAAATTGGTCAACGAGGCTAAGGCCATGAATGTGAGGGGTATCGCCGGAGGTAGCCATCTGGAGGATGCTTCTGTGCAGTACGACGTGCGGAAGCTGCTCCAGATCTGCATGAGGACCTCAGAGGCTCAGCCGCGTGTGCTGGATATTCTGCGCTGCATGGACCTCAAGGCAATCTACCAGCGCAGCAGCCAGGACGCCGACCATGAGGACGACGAGTATGACATGGGCAACCAACAGGTGCCCAGTGCTGTGACCACCTTCAAGCATGTGAACCGCCGCACGCTCAAGTCTTCGCAGCATCAGCGGTGCGTGGGCCATGCCCTACTGATCGCCAGCAGCGTAGACGGATATCTGTACCAGTTCTCCGCTCAGGGCAAGTGGTACAGCGAAAACGAGAAGCCAGTGGCGAGCTACAGCTTCACGGCTCCCGTGATTCAGGTGCACATTAATGACTATGTGGTGTACGCGGTGACGTCCGAGTCGGTGGAGACGCACACCTCGCGTATCGGCCACAAGCTCTTTCACAATCGGTTCGAATATCCCTCGATCGGCGGTCTGTTTCCCGAGGAATCCGCCCCGGATGTGAGTTCGCCCATTGCCGTCGTCGGTCTGGCTGCTTTTATGCATGTCCAATTCGTGTGCGTGAACCGGGAGCAGCTGGTGCTCATCACCAATGCCGCCCTGGAGTTGCACAAGCGACGCAGCATGGGCGAGGTACCTGGCAGCCAAGTTGTGACTGTCAAGCGGAACATCGCGGCCCGCCTGCTGGCCGAGGCGAAGGCCAAGCACAGCAGCCTGCTAAGAAGCAGCAGTGCAGCCCAGTCTTCGACAGTGCCCAATGAGTGGACGCTGTACAACCTGGAGGTGCCCCGCGTGGAGTGCGTTATCGAAGATCTGGAGGGCATCGCGGAGTCGTATCGTAGTGCGAGTAGCTCAAACTTTTACGATCTCATGGAGGAGGCGCACGTCATGCTACGCCTGAGTCTGACGTTGCAGGGCGAGCGCTTGGGGACGGAGCGGGAGCAGCTGCTTCGTCAGATGTTCGTTGCAAACTGCAGGAAGCTGGGGGACTTTTCAATAAGGTAAGGAATCCTTAAAACTTGAACTCAACCACTATTTTAAAGAATTTCTGCAGATCTAGCAAGCAAGAGGTGTACCTCCAGGCCACTGGTTTCTACAAAATGTGCCAGCTACATTTGGTGGACATCTTTAACCACTACGTGGAGCAGTTTATGGAAAGCGGAGACAGTGTGTTGGATACCTCCCAGCTGGCGGGATTGATTTACACTGTGAAGCTGTTCCTACTCGGCCTGGGAACGGACCGTCTGCGGTCCGCCTTTCTCAACCAGACAGTGCGTCCCTGCTTCACACCCGCTAGGGTGATCCAGCAGGGCTACAAGCAGGTGCCACTTTCCCTGGAGTTCCTCAACATGTTTATCAAGCACTCTCCCGGAGACATACCGCAGATTATGCTGGGTTCGCCCGTTGTGGCGGACACTATGAGCGGGGAGCTGATCAACTATCTCAAGTACTTAAACAAGCTGTAAGTGCTTGGACAATCATTTTTGCACTTGGCCAACCAATATCTTTCCCTTTCAGTTCCCCCGATGAGTCACTCCTGCTTGCCGTGACTGCCTGCCGCATGTCGAACTACCTGCTGGCCCAGGAAATCATTGCAAAGTCGACAAGACGCAGCCTAGCCACTGCCCTGATCCGGCACAAGAATGTTCTCTTTGACGACAGCACTGTGATCTATCAGCGCCGCCAGCATCAGCAGCAGCAGGCCGACTCCCCCCAGGCGTCCAGTTCGCGAGCCAGAAAGTCCAAGCGGGGAGTAAGCGGTGGAAAGAATAAGCTCTCTGCATTGGGCACGCCCACTCCGAGTGCCATCGTGTCCTTTTCGGACTTCTGCGAGACCATTCTTCTGGCTAATGAGCAGCCCGCCCTGATCGAGGCCATCAGCGATGCCTTCATTCACGCCCTGTGCATCGAGCACAGCCTGACGCTTGACGTGCTGATGCAACTGTTCCTCAACTACATCGCCTCGCATATCGGCCAGAAGGGCTACCAGACCTCGCAGAAGGTGTTCGTGAACATACTGCAGGTATACTACTATGATCTTTACGACGTGAGCTCATCGCTGCAGCCGCACGAGATCCGCTCACAGACGCCGCCGCAGCTGGATGACGACTACGATGAAGAGTGCAGCAGTTCGCGTGCGCCCTCGCTGCACAGTGAGGCAGATGCCCAGTCGTTGTCCAGCTCCTGTGCAAGTTCGGCCCACGAGGATCGATCGGCAAGCCTGTCGGTCAGCGGCAGGCAGCAGCGCATCGTCTACGATCAGCTGCAGGAGCAGCAGTCGTCGTCGCCCTTCCAGAAGCGTAACTCGAATGCGTCGCTCTCGCAGCCGCAGGGCGAGGACGACTTGGCGGCCACAAATCTCAAGGGTCTCAAGATACTCTTTCGCATGTACATGGGTCGGCTAAAGGCCCTCAGTGATCTCATCAGCGACCTGCAGTCGGCAGACGTGGAGCAGCAGTCAAGCAGGGAAGAGTTTATGAACCTACGCATGGAGTGCATCTCCTATATGGTTGGTATGGCTCCCAACTATACCGCCAAACCGATCGTGAAGAATCCAAACGACCCACTGGCCGGTAAGCTAATCTATGTACCATTTATGCCGGACTACAAGCTACCAGAGGGCGAGGAGTACGAGCGG
Organism: Drosophila bunnanda; assembly: GCA_035046265.1. Lineage (NCBI taxonomy): Eukaryota > Metazoa > Arthropoda > Insecta > Diptera > Drosophilidae > Drosophila > Drosophila bunnanda. Next base: position 18,133,772 of record JAWNOB010000075.1, read on the forward strand.
CACATCAAGGGCTACATACGGCCCATACCCTGTCTGCTGGAGCGACCGCAGTACCTGAACCGCTTGCCGCCCTTCGAGCGCAGCGACTTCAGCTATCCGAACAAGGATGAGGGCGAGTTCGAGGTGCGCTTCCTCAGCTGGAGCAACGAGCTGCTGACGCTTACCCTAAAGATCCAGAGTCTGCTGGCTTCCGCCAAGGTGGATCGTGAGATCATCTCCGAGTTCCTGGCCTTTATACAGAAGACACCGCACTTGATAGGCATCGACAGCTTCCTGGTGATCGTTCTGCCCAAGAACTTGGCCATCAACTATCTGCTTAGCTTCTGTCCCGCCTACTTATGGCAGTATGGAAAGGTAGGTCAACTTTTGGGAAATAACTTTCTTCGTAATAATAGCTGTACATTTCCTTGCAGTCCTGCGGCTTCACTCCCAAGCACTGGGAAAGTCTCCTGCGGAAGATACTCAGCAAGCAGGAGGCACTGCCCAATTGGAAGGCACATATTACGGGTTCGTACACACACAGTCACTTGTCACAAAGATCTCCAAAGAATAATGTAAACTTTTTAGAAATTCTTAACAATCTGGTGGCCGAGCTGAGCTTCGAGGAGCTACTGCAGTGCTTCCCCAGCGAGGTGATTCAGAGTCGGAACACTGCCCAATACTTCGCCAAGGAATTCGCTGAGACCTGCGTCCTTTACGAGCACGAGGAGCTCGTCTTTAAGACGCCCGATCGGAAGGAGGGTGAGAGGGAGCATATGCCCATGGACAACATAGACGAGGATAATGTCTTCGAGCTGACACTGCGCAAGGCGGTGGCCAAGCAGCGAAGCATCGCCCTGAGGTCCATGATTGAGGCGACGGGCACGCAGTTGTTCGACGCCACCAATAATCCCATGTACAACCTGTAGGCATTCCACTTTGAACTAGTTCAAAACCAAATTATCACATTGCGAATCGATAAGATTGATTGGATATTAACCAACGTAGGCAGTTATGGAACACAGACCTACTCCACGTAGCGGGCACTGTATTGTATTTACGATATGTATTTTGTAGCTTTAGGACACACCACACCCTCAACATTATTTATTGACATTTTAGTTTGACACAAACGCAACATTCGAATACTGGTTGGGATGATTAATGGAACGGGACGACAGAGAAACCCCCTTCCGGGCTTTAGGTTGTACAAATAACTCGCTCGCCGTGCTTCTAGGCGATATTGGCCATATAAAACCAGTTGGGAGATCGGGGAGAGATCTTCTCCTGCAATCCACGTTTCCTTTGAACTAAGCTTTACTACCCTTAAGGTATTTATTCATCAGTTTACTCCTCTCTGTACTCACCCACACTCTCTTCTTACACGAATATACACCAAGATAAAGTGATATTTTTAATTCTTGCATTGAATCTGAACAATAAAAGCATAAATACATTACAATGGCCCCTAAGTTTGAGTCTGAATCCGCGATAAGGCGGCAGAACTCGCGCTTACTAAATCCAACAATTAAATTCTGGCCACCGCCCCTGGCTGGGCAGGTGGGCGTGCCAAGGTGATTGAACGTGCGAACACAAAAAGTAGCGGGCACAGATCTCAGCAGCGTGAATAACTCAGTCAATTAAGAGCGTCGACTCCGACTGCTCAGTAACTTAACGACGCTCGGCGGCACCAGCAGCAGCATGTCCAAGCTGCAGAACACCCTGGAGGTTGTTCCGGAGAAGTCAGAGACCGCGCCCGAGGCCGTAAGCACGCCGTGGTCCACAGAGGGCTGCCAGCTGGACGCCATCATTGTGAAAATCGGACAGTTTGGTCGCTTTCAGATCACCAACTATTTGCTGCTCTGCCTTCCCATCATCTGCAATGCTTTTTATTCCATTTCCTACGTCTTCACCGCCAGCGAAGTGGCTTACAGGTGGGTCAGTTACTGTGGGTAGTCTCCTGTTTACAAAATCCCTTACAGATGCAACATCACCCAGTGCGACACTCTGGGGAGCAGCTACGACGAGCCCTTCCTCAACTTCACCACGCCGCAACGCCACGGAGTCTGGGATCACTGTGAGCACTATGCCTTCCGACCGGACCTAGTGGCTGTTCTGGATCTGTACCTGGGGGGAGAGCCGTGTCACAATAGCAGCTTCGATGTGGGTCAGCGGATCAGCTGCAATTCGGGCTTCATACTGAGAGAAGACGAAACGACCATAGCCAGCGAGGTGGGTTCTTTGGTTGAAGGGTGATATTTGGGTTATACAGCATTCTTCTTTATACCTAAAGTTTGGCATCTTCTGCGGCGAAAGGTGGAAGCTGTCGATGGTAGGCACTGTGAATAATATCGGTCAGTTTGTGGGGATTCCCTTGGGCGGTTATCTGTCCGATCGGTAAGTTTGCTGTTTAATTATTATAATTAATTATTATGTATTGAAATTTAGGTATCGCTAATCATAAATCAAACAAACAAAAATGCATTTAAATTTCACATAAATTATAAAGCTAATTACGTTTGTCTAGTTTTCCCATCAACTTGGAAACCACTAACCTCCTCCACATTGGTATGAAAAAAATCTTTTTATACATATACTTGGTCGCCTTTTAAAGTAGCTGGAGGCAAGATCAGGTAATTCGGAATGCAGAAAATGCGTGTCCAAAGAATTTAAGACCTTACCAAACTGGTGTGTATTAAGTTAAAAAAACACGTTAAAGTTAAATACAAAAAAATTAAAAAACGCGCAAGACAGCTATCTTAGAGAAGGGTTTACTAAAACAAATTCAACTGAATTGTGCGTAAATGTATTTTAATAATCGTGCTAGTTAAATTTGTAAGCATAAAGTTTTGTTTCATTGTACCCTTGCAGGGTATTATAATTTGAGTCAGAAGTATGAAACGCAGTGAAGGAATCATTTCCGACCCTATAAGTCATATATATTCTTGATCAGCATGAGCAGCCGAATCGATCTAGTCATGTCTGGTCAAAAAATAAATTTTGAAAATTTTTTCAAAATTTGAAAATTTGATAAGGGGTTACATCATTAAAATTGTCAAAATTTGACAAAAAATTGAATGTTTTAAAGTTAAAAACTGAGTATGCAGAATTGTTAGCCCTCTAAAAACTAGCACAGAAAAGCTTTCCGAATTGAAATTAATGCATTTTTGCCTTAGTTATGATATTTGAAAAACATTGATTTGGCCAAAAAATAGCATATAAAAATACCGATTTAATATACCAAAAATACACTTATTTTATTTACGGTCAAAAGGCCAATGATTGCCAAAAATCATATGTATTTCGATTTCCTATTAAAATCCTTCTGAACAATGAATAAAACATTGAAAACCTATTATTTCCTTTGCATAAAATACAATAAATAGCAATATAGTAAAGTGATAAGATTATAAGATGATCTTTACACCATTGCAGGGTATTATAATTTGAGTCAGAAGTATGAAACGCAGTGAAGGAATCATTTCCGACCCTATAAGTCATATATATTCTTGATCAGCATGAGCAGCCGAATCGATCTAGTCATGTCTGGTCAAAAAATAAATTTTGAAAATTTTTTCAAAATTTGAAAATTTGATAAGGGGTTACATCATTAAAATTGTCAAAATTTGACAAAAAATTGAATGTTTTAAAATTAAAAACTGAGTATGCAGAATTGTTAGCCCTCTAAAAACTAGCACAGAAAAGCTTTCCGAATTGAAATTAATGCATTTTTGCCTTAGTTATGATATTTGAAAAACATTGATTTGGCCAAAAAATAGCATATAAAAATACCGATTTAATATACCAAAAATACACTTATTTTATTTACGGTCAAAAGGCCAATGATTGCCAAAAATCATATGTATTTCGATTTCCTATTAAAATCCTTCTGAACAATGAATAAAACATTGAAAACCTATTATTTCCTTTGCATAAAATACAATAAATAGCAATATAGTAAAGTGATAAGATTATAAGATGATCTTTACACCATTGCAGGGTATTATAATTTGAGTCAGAAGACTGAAACGCAGTGAAGGAATCATTTCCGACCCTATAAGTCATATATATTCTTGATCAGCATGAGCAGCCGAATCGATCTAGTCATGTCTGGTCAAAAAATAAATTTTGAAAATTTTTTCAAAATTTGAAAATTTGATATGGGGTTACATCATTAAAATTGTCAAAATTTGACAAAAAATTGAATGTTTTAAAATTAAAAACTGAGTATGCAGAATTGTTAGCCCTCTAAAAACTAGCACAGAAAAGCTTTCCGAATTGAAATTAATGCATTTTTGCCTTAGTTATGATATTTTAAAAACATTGATTTGGCCAAAAAATAGCATATAAAAATACCGATTTAATATACCAAAAATACACTTATTTTATTTACGGTCAAAAGGCCAATGATTGCCAAAAATCATATATATTTCGATTTCCTATTGAAATCCTTCTGAACAATGAATAAAACATTAAAAACCTATTATTTCCCTTGCACAAAATATAATAAATAGCAATATAGTAAAGTGATAAGATTATAAGATGATCTTTACACCATTGCAGGGTATTATAATTTGAGTCAGAAGACTGAAACGCAGTGAAGGAATCATTTCCGACCCTATAAGTCATATATATTCTTGATCAGCGTGAGCAGCCGAATCGATCTAGTCATGTCTGGTCAAAAAATAAATTTTGAAAATTTTTTCAAAATTTGAAAATTTGATAAGGGGTTACATCATTAAAATTGTCAAAATTTGACAAAAAATTGAATGTTTTAAAATTAAAAACTGAGTATGCAGAATTGTTAGCCCTCTAAAAACTAGCACAGAAAAGCTTTCCGAATTGAAATTAATGCATTTTTGCCTTAGTTATGATATTTGAAAAACATTGATTTGGCCAAAAAATAGCATATAAAAATACCGATTTAATATACCAAAAATACACTTATTTTATTTACGGTCAAAAGGCCAATGATTGCCAAAAATCATATGTATTTCGATTTCCTATTAAAATCCTTCTGAACAATGAATAAAACATTGAAAACCTATTATTTCCTTTGCATAAAATACAATAAATAGCAATATAGTAAAGTGATAAGATTATAAGATGATCTTTACACCATTGCAGGGTATTATAATTTGAGTCAGAAGACTGAAACGCAGTGAAGGAATCATTTCCGACCCTATAAGTCATATATATTCTTGATCAGCATGAGCAGCCGAATCGATCTAGTCATGTCTGGTCAAAAAATAAATTTTGAAAATTTTTTCAAAATTTGAAAATTTGATAAGGGGTTACATCATTAAAATTGTCAAAATTTGACAAAAAATTGAATGTTTTAAAATTAAAAACTGAGTATGCAGAATTGTTAGCCCTCTAAAAACTAGCACAGAAAAGCTTTCCGAATTGAAATTAATGCATTTTTGCCTTAGTTATGATATTTTAAAAACATTGATTTGGCCAAAAAATAGCATATAAAAATACCGATTTAATATACCAAAAATACACTTATTTTATTTACGGTCAAAAGGCCAATGATTGCCAAAAATCATATATATTTCGATTTCCTATTGAAATCCTTCTGAACAATGAATAAAACATTAAAAACCTATTATTTCCCTTGCACAAAATATAATAAATAGCAATATAGTAAAGTGATAAGATTATAAGATGATCTTTACACCATTGCAGGGTATTATAATTTGAGTCAGAAGACTGAAACGCAGTGAAGGAATCATTTCCGACCCTATAAGTCATATATATTCTTGATCAGCGTGAGCAGCCGAATCGATCTAGTCATGTCTGGTCAAAAAATAAATTTTGAAAATTTTTTCAAAATTTGAAAATTTGATAAGGGGTTACATCATTAAAATTGTCAAAATTTGACAAAAAATTGAATGTTTTAAAGTTAAAAACTGAGTATGCAGAATTGTTAGCCCTCTAAAAACTAGCACAGAAAAGCTTTCCGAATTGAAATTAATGCATTTTTGCCTTAGTTATGATATTTGAAAAACATTGATTTGGCCAAAAAATAGCATATAAAAATACCGATTTAATATACCAAAAATACACTTATTTTATTTACGGTCAAAAGGCCAATGATTGCCAAAAATCATATGTATTTCGATTTCCTATTAAAATCCTTCTGAACAATGAATAAAACATTGAAAACCTATTATTTCCTTTGCATAAAATACAATAAATAGCAATATAGTAAAGTGATAAGATTATAAGATGATCTTTACACCATTGCAGGGTATTATAATTTGAGTCAGAAGACTGAAACGCAGTGAAGGAATCATTTCCGACCCTATAAGTCATATATATTCTTGATCAGCATGAGCAGCCGAATCGATCTAGTCATGTCTGGTCAAAAAATAAATTTTGAAAATTTTTTCAAAATTTGAAAATTTGATAAGGGGTTACATCATTAAAATTGTCAAAATTTGACAAAAAATTGAATGTTTTAAAATTAAAAACTGAGTATGCAGAATTGTTAGCCCTCTAAAAACTAGCACAGAAAAGCTTTCCGAATTGAAATTAATGCATTTTTGCCTTAGTTATGATATTTTAAAAACATTGATTTGACCAAAAAATAGCATATAAAAATACTGATTTAATATACCAAAAATACACTTATTTTATTTACGGTCAAAAGGACAATGATTGCCAAAAATCATATATATTTCGATTTCCTATTAAAATCCTTCTGAACAATGAATAAAACATTGAAAACCTATTATTTCCTTTGCATAAAATACAATAAATAGCAATATAGTAAAGTGATAAGATTATATGATGATCTTTACACCATTGCAGGGTATTATAATTTGAGTCAGAAGACTGAAACGCAGTGAAGGAATCATTTCCGACCCTATAAGTCATATATATTCTTGATCAGCATGAGCAGCCGAATCGATCTAGTCATGTCTGGTCAAAAAATAAATTTTGAACATTTTTTCAAAATTTGAAAATTTGATAAGGGGTTACATCATTAAAATTGTCAAAATTTGACAAAAAATTGAATGTTTTAAAATTAAAAACTGAGTATGCAGAATTGTTAGCCCTCTAAAAACTAGCACAGAAAAGCTTTCCGAATTGAAATTAATGCATTTTTGCCTTAGTTATGATATTTGAAAAACATTGATTTGGCCAAAAAATATCATATAAAAATACCGATTTAATATACCAAAAATACACTTATTTTATTTACGGTCAAAAGGCCAATGATTGCCAAAAATCATATATATTTCGATTTCCTATTGAAATCCTTCTGAACAATGAATAAAACATTAAAACCCTATTATTTCCCTTGCACAAAATATAATAAATAGCAATATAGTAAAGTGATAAGATTATATGATGATCTTTATACCATTGCAGGGTATTATAATTTGAGTCAGAAGTCTGAAACGCAGTGAAGGAATCATTTCCGACCCTATAAGTCATATATATTCTTGATCAGCATGAGCAGCCGAATCGATCTAGTCATGTCTGGTCAAAAAATAAATTTTGAAAATTTTTTCAAAATTTGAAAATTTGATAAGGGGTTACATCATTAAAATTGTCAAAATTTGACAAAAAATTGAATGTTTTAAAATTAAAAACTGAGTATGCAGAATTGTTAGCCCTCTAAAAACTAGCACAGAAAAGCTTTCCGAATTGAAATTAATGCATTTTTGCCTTAGTTATGATATTTGAAAAACATTGATTTGGCCAAAAAATAGCATATAAAAATACCGATTTAATATACCAAAAATACACTTATTTTATTTACGGTCAAAAGGCCAATGATTGCCAAAAATCATATATATTTCGATTTCGTATTGAAATCCTTCTGAACAATGAATAAAACATTAAAAACCTATTATTTCCTTTGCATAAAATACAATAAATAGCAATATAGTAAAGTGATAAGATTATAAGATGATCTTTACAACATTGCAGGGTATTATAATTTGAGTCAGAAGACTGAAACGCAGTGAAGGAATCATTTCCGACCCTATAAGTCATATATATTCTTGATCAGCATGAGCAGCCGAATCGATCTAGTCATGTCTGGTCAAAAAATAAATTTTTAAAATTTTTTCAAAATTTGAAAATTTGATAAGGGGTTACATCATTAAAATTGTCAAAATTTGACAAAAAATTGAATATTTTAAAATTAAAAACTGAGTATGCAGAATTGTTAGCCCTCTAAAAACTAGCACAGAAAAGCTTTCCGAATTGAAATTAATGCATTTTTGCCTTAGTTATGATATTTGAAAAACATTGATTTGACCAAAAAATATCATATAAAAATACCAATTTAATATACCAAAAATACACCTATTTTATTTAAGGCCAAAAGGTCAACGATTGCTTACACTAAAAGCAAATTTAAAACCTAAACAAATTGATACCAAAATATTTAGATTTTTAATCATTATTATTAAAATTTTTTATAGTTACTTTAAAAATGTGTTTCTTTATAGATATGGTCGCAAATCCATACTAGTTGTGGCCGGCGTTCTGAGCTCCTTCGCCGGACTGGCCCGGTCCCATGCTCCCGAGTACTACAGCTTCCTCAGCCTGGAGTTCCTTGACATGGCCGTAGGCAGCACCCTCTTCCCCACCGCCTTCCTGCTGGCCGTGGAGTTGGTGGGTCCCAAGCACCGAGTGGTGGCCGCCACCGTGATTAGTTTGACCTATGGTCTGGCGGAGGCATCCATGGGCTACCTGGCCAACTATCTGCGAGATTGGCGTGTGTTCCTCAGAGTGCTCTACACGCCGGCCCTGCTGCACTTGCTCTTCATCTGCCTGGTGCCAGAGAGCGTGCGCTGGCTGCTCAGCCAGTCCAATGAGCTGGAAGCGAAGGCCACGCTGCGCAAGGTGGCTCAGGTGAATCGGAAGGAGCTGCCGGAGAGGCAGCTGAGCGATCTGATCCGCAGCAATCGCATGCTCGTGGGCGGAGAACAGGCCCACGGAGGTCACTATACCGCTCGCCAGATCTGTCGGGCGCTTGGAGGTCGGATTGCACTGTGCTGCTTCGTATGGTTCAGCCACACCCTCATCGCCCTGGGAATGAGTATCCACTCCGGCGGGTTGAGCGGCAACAAATTCGAGAACTTTAGCATGACGGGATTCATGCAGGTGCCGGGCATCCTCCTGGGCACCGCCCTGATGCACTGGATCGGACGCCGCTGGGCGCTCACGTCCTGCCAGTTCACCTTCGCAACATTGATTCTGGTTGTGGCGGCCACGGATGAAGGTGACCATAAAGGTTGATGTAGATAGAAAGAAGTGCTCATTCCCGTTTTCAACAGACTACCCCCAGGCCTCTTCGATACTGTTCTTCCTGGCCAAAATGATCTCCACGGGCAGTTTCATGATCTTGTACTTCTTCACCTCCGAGATCTTTCCCACAAACTGCAGGAATAGCCTGCTGTCGTTCTGCTCCTGCATTGGTCGCTTTGGCTCTATGCTGGCCCCCCAAACGACTCTCCTGGTGAGTGACCACTCTGATCCAACCGAACTCCAAGTCCTTAAGATCCACTTTCAGATCGCTTACTATGAATATGCTCCCCACTTGCTTTTCGCCCTGTTCGGATTCACCTGCTCGGGCCTCTCGCTGTTCTTTCCAGAGACCAGCAACAAGGTGCTGCCCACCACTTTGGAGGAGGCACGAGCTCTGGACAGGAGTATGCCCGGGGCTAAGGCGAAAAGTGAAAAGAAAAGTGCTGCGTAATCAAATTAATCTATTATCACGTCGAGACTGCAGGAAATCAGATAAATCGGAGCTTGTGACTTTCGATGGCCAGCAAAATATGATAACAAGTACAAGTATTAGCAATAAACAATTGTGGAATTTAAGAAATCAGACGACATTTGATATATGAATATTTTACATGGGAAGTTTTGTGTGCAATGAAAAAGTTATATATGCTAAGCAATAAATACTTTTGAAATTTAAGATTTAGAAAATTATTTAATGACAAGGCCAATGACCTGCAAAACTACATTACTCTTATAATAGTAATCAGTCATAAGATATGTGGTGATTATTTGGAAGGATAGTGAACGAGCTTCCTAAAGACTAACTGCTTCAAGTAATCAGTATCCTTTATTCAGCCAGCAAACATAAAAATTCGAATAGAAATACGCATTTGTCCCGACATAACCATTAGTATCGAACAACTCCAACAATATGATCTCAGATAATTCCAAATAGCAAATTGATTGCGTTTGAGGTGGCCTGGCAAATAAATGTGTGTTTAGTCTGGGTTATTTCTCTAATTCCGTTTGTCAACGGGGCTTATCACTTGTGTGACTAGCATTTATGCGAGATATTAGCAATTTATGGCCAACGACGCTCAGTGGGGCCCAGTGCCGTATATTCGTCGAGAAATTTCAATTACAGCTCCCATCGGAAGTTATCATTGATTTATCAGTCTGCCCGGCAACCGAGCCGATCCAAACCGAACCGAAGCAATTCGATCCGTCATCAGTCAGCAAGAGTTTCCCCCATTTAATCATCTTATGGTCCGGGAAAACTAAATCAAGCGTGAAGCCACATAGGATGGGCATGCGCCAAAGCCAATGGCATCGGGCAAATAGCGCAAGATAAGCCGAAGGTCGGCCAAGGGGCCAAGGAGCACTTGTTGACCCAGTCGAGCAATCAGCTAACGAGTGGGAACAGCTGTCTGGCCCAGACGACGACATCCAGTCTCGACGACTGAAAGATAAACACAAACACACAGAGCTGCGAAACCAGTTCCCACATCGATTGATATAGCCCATTCAGAATTTTACGCGCTCGAATTAGGATTGTTAACACCGCGAGTTATCGTCGTCTGGGAAGTGCAAATAATTTCGGATGGGATTAGGGCCTGATAAGACCCCGACGATAAGCGGAGCTGGGGAAGAGCCACAACAGCATGGAGCATGGAAGAGCAGACAGATTATAAATAGCTGGGAGAGACGAGACGCCAAGAGAGGCGAGAGGCGAATCACAACGGAGCACTATCCGAAAGGCACGGAGCTCGGTCGCTCGGCCTGCTTGATTCCGTCAGTCAATGAGTGCCACTGCTCCCAGCCAGACGCTCCAGAGCGTCTATAAATAAAGCCAATTGCCGCCGGATCGCAAACGGTATTGTGAAATCTTAGGGGGCGGTGCGAGCGAGTTATAAAACAACGCGCGCTGAAGGCCCATTGAAAGTGCATTCGACCACGTGCTCCGTCCCATAAACAACGATGACCAGCCAGAAGGAGGGAGCCGGGGGCTCGCCGAGTAATCCCAGACCAAATGGACATGCGGATGCGGAGGCGGCAAAGGAGACGCACACGGCGGCGGGTGATGACGACAACTCTCTAGACGCGATTCTGGTGAGGATCGGGCAGTTCGGCCGGTATCAGATCATTAACTATGTGCTGCTGTGCGTGCCCATGCTCTTCAACGCCTTCTTCTCCATCTCGTACGTCTTCACGGCTAGCACCGTGGTTCAGAGGTGAGGTTTTTGCCCGTGAAACTAGTTGGCCTATCCAGTTCTGATGTGGTCTGCCTCAGGTGCAATGTGCCCCAGTGCGACAGTCCCAGCAGTGGCTACGAGGAGAGCTGGCTGAACTTCACCGTGCCATACAAGAACTCTGCCTGGGATGCCTGCAATCGCTATGTGGCGAACGAAACGGCCACTGCCAGCTTTCTTCCATACACGGATCCATCCGGAGAGTTCTGCTCCAGGGAGTACTTCACCGATCGCACAGAGACCTGCGGGCACGACTTCAAGTTCAGGGACAAGGAGAGGACCATAGCAACGGAGGTGAGTGGTCAGAGATAGGGAATATTAATCAATAGATTGGTAGAAAGGGGTTATCTAAAAGTGATCGACGAAGGCTTTATTTTTGGGTTTAAATTAAAGCTATTTCTGTCATTAAACTGCTTTAGTATTTTGCTTTTAAATTAGATTTGCCTTCTGCGAAGGTATTTGAGTTTTCTATTTTTAAACATCATTAAATTATAAATATATCCATAAACGATTCATTGAGGTCTCCAGAAACATCGTTTTGGAAAAACCAAGTGGGATGATGATTAAGATATGTGATGCTTAAGTGATTTATAAAGGCAACACAAATATTTTTTAGTATTTGTAATAACAAAATGTGCACGTTCTATCTACGTGTAAATATTTGCAGTTGAAAATGTAATGTCGATGCTCGACCGGTTTAGAATCAAAATTAATGGGTAAGACCTCTTACCTTATCTTAGCCCCTACTCCATTCTACTCTTTGGAAAGTCTACAACCTTATAAAGTAATGGTTGTGTGTCTCAAAAGGTTTATCTCTATTTATTTTGGGTTATTTGTTGTTTGGATTAGAGTGTGAAATGTGTAAATGTTAATTTATGGTCGCTGTGTCAGTATATATTGTATAGAGTAATCCCCAATTAGTTATATATTTATTATATATATTATTATGGTACAGTTCGGAATTTACTGCCAAGACAATTGGATGCTGTCGATGGTGGGAACCATTAACAATGTCGGCCAATTTGTGGGCATACCCCTGGGCGGTTTCTTTGCAGATCGGTGAGTTAACCTAGACTATGATTATGTTGATTCTCTCTCTGATAGCTCCTTCTCCGACCAGGTACGGCCGTCGCACCATGCTGGCCATTGCCGGCACCTTGAGCGCCCTAATGGGCATACTCCGGTCGCTGTCGTCCAACTATTTCATGTTCATGGTGTTCGAGTTCCTAGACATGGCCGTGGGCAGCACGCTCTTTCCCACTGCCTTCCTGTTGGCCATAGAGCTGGTGGGGCCCAAGCGACGGGTGGCGGCGGCCACGATTATTACAATTTTCTACGCGTTGGGCGAGGCCTTCCTTGGGTTCCTGGCCTCGCAGGTGCAGGACTGGCGCTGGCTGCTCCGCGTCCTCTACACCCCGGCGGTCCTGCAGATATGCTTCCTGTGGATCCTGCCAGAGAGCGTTCGCTGGCTCCTCAGCCAGGGATCCGAGGAGAAGGCAGCCGACGTGTTGCGTCGAGCGGCCCGCATCAACAAGCGGTCGTTGCCCGAGGAGCAGGTGGAGGAGCTGATGGCCAGCAACCGGCAGAAGCTTGGCCAGGCCAACGAGAGTCAGTATCCGATCATGCGGGCCGTGCGCTTCTTCGCCCTGCGAATCGCCAACTGCTGCCTTTGCTGGTTCACGCACACCCTGATTGCCCTGGGACTGAGCCTGAACTCGGTGAATTTGGGAGGCAACAAGTACACGAATTTTATGCTGAACGGCTTCATCCAGATCCCCGGACTGCTGCTGCCCCTGATCATCATGGATCGGATCGGCAGGCGCTACTCGCTCTGTGCCTCGATGCTTCTTTGTGCCATCTGCATGGGCGCCTCCGCGGGAGTCGGAGAAGGTAGGAGCAGGTGGCTTTGCCTGAGATGAGGTAGCTAACACGGGATGTCTCTCTTCCCTGCCAGATAACTATGCGGGCTCTCTAACCCTGTTCCTAATTGGCAAACTGGCCATTACATGCAGCTTCCAGATACTGTACTTCTTCACCTCGGAGATCTTTCCCACGAATGTGAGGAATAGCCTGCTGTCGCTGTGCTCCATGGTGGGTCGCATCGGCTCCATGCTGGCGCCACAAACACCTTTGCTGGTGGGTTCACTTATCCCTTCTGGAATTCCTGATACCAACTATATCCGATTTATAAATTCCAGGCCGAGTACTATATATACGCTCCGCAGATCCTGTTCGCCACCTTTGCCTTGGTCAGCGGCTTCCTGACTCTGGGCTTTCCGGAGACGGCAGACAAGGTGCTGCCCACCACCATGGAGGAGGCACGTGACCTGAATCTGGCCAGGCGGCGAAATCAGGAGGAGCAGCCGGGACAGGCAGCGGCGGAAGAAGGGGAGACCAACAAGGTCTCTCATTGATGTTATCTGGCCACGGACTTCCGAGGAGGCTTATGTGTTAGTTTTAGTCAGCGTCGATGCATTTGTTGATTTTTTAGCGTGTTTTATTTAATTTAAGAGTCTGAACTGAAAGATTTTAAAGCACAAACTTTTCTGCGTGATATTTATATGCCGATTGAGCATTTTCTGTTAGTGTAAATGTCAGGAACACCTATGCCATTATTTATTGTTCGCTTTAGTATGTATCTACGAAATCCACTCTGTCTATTAATGGCAGCGACTACGAATACAAAGATTGTCCATAAATTATCTGTAGTTCTGTTTCATTGGTTTAATCTAGCCATTTCTAGAAGAATAAATATTTTATCCACTTTTTTTAAATTGTATAAGGGATTTTAATTTATGTGGCGGCAACTGATCGACTATTTAAATTCAAATTCAAATTGCTCGGTTATCTGATAAGGCGGGAACTGATAGTCTATTTAATATAGAATTCAAATTTGGCAGTTAAATGAATTTATATTTTTTCTTTTGTTGTTGTAAATTGAAAATTGTTGTTGTTGTTGTACGAAGGTATATTGTTGTTGTTGTTATAGGCAACAACAAGCCTGCAATTTGATTATTTTCACTTCAAAATAGTCAATTTCTGGATTTAATGTACCAGGCGAACAGAAGCCGCAGCAGGTGAATTAATTTTTGTGCAAGAGCCAAATTCAAATTCAAATTTGGCGGGTTACATATGTGACTATTTAAATTCAAATTCAAATTGCTCGGTTGTCTGATAAGGCGGGAACTGATAGTCTATTTAAATTCGAATTCAAATTTGGCAGTTATATGAATTTATATTTTTTCTTTTGTTGTTGTAAATGGAAAATTGTTGTTGTTGTAAGAAGGTGATATATTGTTGTTGTTGTTATAGGCAACAACAAGCCTTCAATTTGATAATTTTCAGTTAAAAATGGTCAATTTCTGGATTTGATGTACCAGGCGAACAGCATGCAGTAGATCGACGATGATTGGATTGTGAGTGGATTGTAAATTAGGATCCACTTACGATCCACTCACAGTCCACTTACGATCCACATACAATCCACATACGATCCACTTACGATCCACTTATGATCCACATACGATCCACTTATGATCCACTTACGATCCACTTACGATCTACTTACAATCCACTCACAATCCACTACTTAATTCAATTCACATTCAAATTTGGCGGCTTACATATGTATGTGGCGGCACCTGATCGTCGATTTAAATTCAAATTCAAATTTGCCGGCTAACCTGATATGGCGGGAATTCGAATTCAAATTTGGCAGTTAAATCTACGTTTTTTTATTTCTTTTGTTGTTGTAAAATGAAAATTGTTGTTGTTGTAAGAAGGTGGTATATTTTTGTTGTTGTTATAGGCAACAACAAGCTTTCAATTTGATCATTTTCAGCTAAAAATTGCCAATTTCTGGATTCGATGTATCAGGCGAACAGAAGCCGCAGCAGGGGAATTAATTTTTGTGCAAAGCCAATATCAAAATTTAAATTTGGCGGCTTACATATGTGGCGGGAACTGATCGACAATTTAAATTCAAACAACAAAAGCGCCACAGTGTCCCATTTCAAAAAGGGTTTTTTGACACAACAAATATACACACTTTTTACACGAACATATACGTGCATAGGGCGCCACCTACCGATAAGTACGCAAACCTTTTTCAAAGTTCCTAGATGTTCCGTTGGGAAGCGCCACTTGATCAGCGGTGGTTAAAACAGACTTACTTTTTACACGACCTTATACGTGCCTAGGGCGCCACCTACCGATTAGTGAGCAAACTTTTTACAAGTTCGTAGTTGTTCCGTAGTGGAGCGCCACTTGATCAGCCGTGGCGGAAACATACTTACTTTTTACACGAGTCCATACGTGCCCAGGGCGCCTCCAACCGATTAGTGAGCAAACTTTTCACAAGTTACTAGATGTTCCGTTGTGCAGCGCCACTGTGTCCCATTTCAAAAAGGGTTTTGTGAGACAACAAACATGGATAGTCTTGATCAGCCGATTTTGTTTATTTATGCTCGATTGTATTAATGTTTTATGATCTGATATGTAGAAAAAAGTATTAAACTTTGAGTCTAATGCTTATGCTTATGTCTATGATGAGCACAAAGGTTAAAAAGAAACACAAAGGACAAACATAAATGCTTTACGACTGTCTCATGGAGATAGAAGGACGATTTAAGACTGACCAGGAAAGATTAATTAATTAATAATATACGGATAATATATATATACATATATAAATAAGAACTACATGCTGGAACAAGATGTTCGTACTTCAATTTGGATTCAAAATTAGTTTCTTTTGAGAGTTCTGAGTCAATAAATATTGATAACGTCTAAATAAGTGTTTTAATTAATTTTAGTACTAGACATTTGTGTTAAACGCAAAAAAATAATTAAAGAAGTGAGCAAACAAAACTTTTACATTGACGCCCAGTGTATGGGTTACATCCGATCTTCAGCTTGAGTGGTTTTTCTCCTTCCCCCTTTCCAGGTGATACTTGAGGTGTTCGAAGCTTTCTTCGTTCTACAAGTTAGTAGACCTCGTAGGTGCCATGTCGGACAATAAATCGAGCAACGACACCAACGACCCTTTGAGTGAAGAACACATGCACTTGGCTCCTGAATGAAAACACTACGCATCTCCGAGCTTGAGTATGAGACATTGGGTCTCTCGGGTTGTGGGCCTCGGAAGGTCTTCTCCAGCCCGTTGGCTATGGCCAACAACGATGACACCGCCCCGAAGGCCCTTATCTACCAATCTGCCGATCTGCCGATCTACCAATCTACCGACCCATCGATCGCCCGATCGGATAGCCAGGTTCGGAGCCGTCAGTTACCAATTGTCTATGGACGCGGAGAGACATGAGCGGCGACTATGAGAGCGGTGACTACTTTATGCGCAGTCGGTGCGTTTTGGCCCTAATCGCGGTGTGATGTCAGTGATAACCGGGGTTCCCAATTCCGTGTGCTTTCAGGAAGTGTCGCGACAAGCCTTCGTTGTGGGACTCCTTCCAGGACCCGCCCTCGAAGAACAAGAGCGGCTCCGATGTTGACTGGAAGAAGCTGCAGTTCTTCCTCAAGCTCTTCAAGCTTTGTGTCTACCTCCTGGTCTTCGCCGTGGTTCTGGCCACGAGTGTGCTCGCCCAGCTGCTTTATCTCTACATGGCCGGGAACACTGGAGGCGGCGAAGGGCCGCGGGTGCAGGTGTGCAGAAAGTACCGTGAGTGAAGTCACTGCTTGGATGAGCGATATTTGCTTATTCGGCCTCCTCATCCGATTGCAGTGCTCCTCCCCAGCGGCGGAGAGGTGGTGGCCGCCCGCAACAAGCTGGACCAGATCGCCTGGGTGTGGGCCCTGATTTTCGCCTTCGCGGCGCCCGAGCTGCTGACCTTCCTGCGTTCGCTCCGCATCTGCCTGTTCAAGCGGGAGCAGCGACCCAGCGGACTGGAAGTGGGTCTGGTAAGTGTTGCCCGGGCGGAACCTTCTACTTCTAGTACTTTTATGTGGGAAGCACATGCTTCGGAGGTGACTCAAATTAAATACGGTATCACAGAAATAAAATACATTTCTTAAGACTCTCAATTTCTTTACAAATTTCTCTAGAAATTTCATGGTTTTACGGGGAAAACTTTGGATTCGGAAACTTTTAGTTCAAGTTTAGTTGAGTTCTTGGTAATGATAACAAAAATGTATAAAAAGTTGTGCATGTTCGAGGAGAATATTTGGCTTGCAAACTGAGAGTTTTATTTGATTACTTTGTTGATTTTGTTGAATTGTTTAGTTTATTTTGTAGCACCTTGTACAATGAATTAAAATCAGAATCAAACGCAGTTTCTACTTTTATTTAATTAAATGAAAGATACTGACTACGTATTAAGTATTTAATTATATATACATTAGAGTGATTACAATTTTATTTAAGTAATTATATAGGTCTATATAAAATCCATATGAAAGAGAACCCCATATAAGTTTGTGAGATCGTCCTGGTTAGGGGCTTATAGCATCTCGTCCCATATATTGCATCATCCATGCCATTGCTTGAGTCACCCTAACCAGAGCCCGGTAGAGATTGATTGATAAGTCCCCGCTAATCAGGTCACGCTCTTTGAACTGCTCCACGTCGTTGGCCTGGCCCTGCTCACCTTCACCGTGCTCCCGGCGCTGGATGTGACGCGCGGAGCGATGCTGGGATGCTGCGTGTGCTTTGTGCCCGCCCTGCTCAGTGAGTAACTGTCGCTCCCCCCACACCTGGGGGGACACGGAACACCTGTCCACCGCCCAACACCGAGCACCCCCTGCTGACTGCTGACTGCGACGACGACAACGATGACGCCGACGACAACAGCAGCTACGAGATGTTATCGGTGGCCGGGTGTGCCGACTGACAACAATTAAATTGATTGCCCTCCGGCTGCTCAACGTTTCAGATTTGCTGACGGGCACGCGGCTGCACTGGAAGTCGGTGGACAGCCTGGTCCTGGGCCTCTCCATCCTGGCGCTGGTGGCGCAGGGCAGCGCCTTCCTCCTCTGGCCCTCGATGAGCGAGCGACTGGAGGTGCAACTGCTGACCATTCCGCTGCTCCTCGTCTCGTTCCGCTGGTGGGAGAACTTTGCCAACACCCACGAGGCCCTGGGTGAGTGCTCAGCTTCGCTGTCGGTCCACTATCGACTTAACTCGGTCACCAGGGAAAGCTTAATTAGTGTAGAGAGGATTCGAGGGGTGGCCAACAGAAATCGGATGACTTGGGAGGTTTTTCATTTAATATAATATCCTTAAACAGTTGAAAGTGCTCTTCAATAACTTACTTAGTATTTTTTATTTAATATTTAATATTTCTTGACTTATTTAGTTCTTCTTACTTGTAACACCTTACCTTTATCCATCGACAGCCTATATAATTCGCACTATTCGCTGCACCCGCTCCCGTTACCACACCTATCTCTACCTGGCACCCCTGAAGGTCGTAGTTTTCGCGGGTATGGGCTTCCTCCTCCATGGCCAGGACTTTGTGGAGTACTTCAGCCGGTTCCTGGATGCCTGGCGGCCGCACCTCATCACACTGGTGGTGAGTGGACTCCATACCAATTACATCAAAGCACTGAAAGAAATTTAAAGGATTTTAATGATTAGGATTAGTGATCGGAGTATAATAATATTCTATTACTTACCTTAAATAATCATTTCAAACCAGCTCATTATCTGCTGTTTTTGAAAGAGATTTAGAGTTCTAATATTTATTTTTCAAACGATTAAATTACTTGATTTCTTAATAGTTTCTTATCTTGACTTTCCTATCTTGATTTATTTTTATATTTGTACTGATTTTCCTGTGCACTTTCAGCAAATCGGTGGCGACTCCGTTGCACTCAATTCCACCCTGGGCAACTCATCAATCAGGGCCCAGCCGCCCAGGACGCAGTTCACGATGCAGTCCAGTCCGCATGCGGTGGTCTATGCCCTGGCTGTGCAGGTGGTGGCCGCGTATTTGTGCCACGTTTTCGGCAAGTTTGCCTGCAAAATTAAGATCCAGGTGTTTAGCTACGCCTTGCCGCTCAGCCTGGCCGGACCGACGGCGGTGTGCGTGGTTACTTACCTGGCCCAGTTGCGGGCTGCGGATCCGTGCTCGCTGCACGGCCTCCTCCCGGACTATCTCGGCCTGCAGGCTCTGGCCGGGAACGCGGAGGAGCTGGGCCAGCGCTGCCTCGACTTGGCCCTGTGGCTGTGGCCTCTGTGGTGGCTGGGACAGGTGTGGACCTGCCTGCACATCTGGCAGCCGCACAACGACAAGAACGCCCAGACCGAGAAGCTATTTGTGTGCCCCTGGTACTGCGGCCTGCTGGTGGACCAATGCTCGATGATGAACCGCCGGATTGTGGACTGGAGCGAGGAGTATCTGGCCATTAAGGTGAGAGAAGGGGCGAGGAAACTGGCTCCCTGCTCCGGGCGCCTTAATTGTGTGCGGAAAATCAGATTGCGCCGGAGGAGCCGAGTTCATGTTAATGAATTATTGTAATCAGGCGCCTGCCTGGCATCAATCATCGCACCAAGTTCGCAGCTCGAAGCTGGAAGCTCGCTGCCACCCACATCCATCTATTCCGGCGACTTTTCGACCTATGCCGGCGGAGAGTGCGGCAAGTGGAGAGTCCTGGCTGGCACTACTGATGTGCGCTTCAAATGTCAGGCAATGTAATTAAGTTAAATGACGGGGAAACTGCAAAGTTCAGGAAATGTTTGCGTTTCCCCCGCATTGCGGGGATCGGGAATGGCCGGGATGCGAGGCTGTTCGCTTGTCGCTTTTCGGTGGGTGTAAACTTAATTAAAAGTGCTTCAGAGCTGCTCTCGCATGTTTTCGGAGGGCCTACCCAGCATAAAGACATTAAAGTAATTAAAATCAGGGCATATGAGTTGATTTTAAGGGCATAAATTAGGGGCCCGGCGAATTATGTGCATTCGTAATGCCGTCGCGTCATTAGGTAGCGTGAACAAGTTAAGCTACCCGTAATGAGATAACCCCGAAAAGGGTTTCAGTTCGGTCAGAGCCCGGTCTCAAATATTTCACCAAAGAAGGGGCAGCAGCAAAAGCGTTTTATTATTCAAGAACTCTCAAGATTGTGCTCACGCCTTTTTTCTCCATAGAATTTAAAAGCTTTTTAAGATATAGTATTTATCCGATTTTAAAGACCCCACCTTGCTATAGATTTAACGATTTTTAAAGAGCTTGATAAACCGCAAAAATAAGTATAGAAAATGCAATGCAACAATTTTGCCCCACTTAATGCACCGCAAATACCGCATTTTATCTGTATAAATCCGCATCGCAATCATTCGGAGCTTGAACTAAACCCAGCTATTTCCAGAGCGACTTAACCGCGCCACGGGATCCGGTGGTGGCACTGGCTGCCGACATCAATGCCAGCCGGGACATCCTGGAGGAGGACAAGGTGCCGCAGCTGATTGTCTGCGCCACCATGTGGCACGAGACCGAGGACGAGATGATGGAGTTCCTCAAGTCAATTGTGCGCCTGGACGAGGATCAATGCGCCCGCCGCATGGCAAAGACGCACCTAAACGGCGGCAAGCCGGACGACGAGTACTATGAATTGGAAAGTATGTAAATGTGCCAAGATATTCCCAGGCAGATGCAGATGCAGTTGCAGATGCAGCTGCAGCGGCTGCTGGAGATGCAGTTGCAGATACAGATACAGCTGCTGTCGCCCGCAGTGCTCCTGCATTTGCATTGCGCATTTAAAATGTGTCAAAGTGGAAATTTATGCAAGCTCGGGATGCTGTTCGCAGCTCTCTATTTATAACATTTGGCGACTTCATTTCCGCGCTTGCCAAAATGGCACCAAGCCAACAAATCGACCAAGTCGGCACTTGCCGGCGACAACTTTACGATCCCACTAATACGGGTTAAGCGCCTACACAGTGATTAAAAATGATCGCCAAGGCTGTTTATCCACTTCTCATTCTCGATTTTATTTCCGTAAAAAAATAAGAAGAATATTTATTATTGAACTTTAAAAATTCTAAACTTTTACTACTACTTTAAAAATAATTATAATCTGCAGAAATCTCAAGGGTTTTGAGAACTCTTCAAAAACCCTTTTTAACTATCATTATAAATGTGGTATGTTACCATCTTCCCTCACACAATTCATTACATTTTGTAATACCTTTTTAATATATTTTATACCTCGAGATTTCCTTAAGCCACGTATATTTAAATGCATTTTTATATACTCTGAACTAAACGATTCTTTAATTGAATTTTTAATAATGTTTTTTTGAAGAATTTTCAAATTAAAAAATTAAATTAAAAGGGGTCTGAAGTTTACATACCCTTACAGTTTGCCATTGAATTATAGGATCGAATTCGAATTGGATCATAACTAAACATTAAATATTCGCATTCTTTAAAACAATATTTGTCCCGATATACATATCCGATATGACAATTTTCTCTACAAATCAAATTTTCAATGCTCATAACTAAGCCAAAAAATCATTAATTGTAATTCGGAAAGCTTTCCTATGTTAGTTTTTATTAGGGTTATAAATCTGAACGCTTAAATTAAAATTTAAAAATATTAAAAATTGTTCAATTTTTGAACATTTTAACGATGTAACCCCTTTCCTTTTTTTTGAAAAAATTGAACATTTTTGAAAAATTTTGTTTTCCTCCGGAGACGGCTAGATCGACTCGCCTCTTGATGCTGATCAAGAATATATATGATTAATAGGGTCGAAAATTACTCCTTCACTGCCTCACAAGCTTCTGAATAAAAGTATAATACCATTTTTTAAGTAGATTTTTCGATATTTTTATATGAGAATTTTGTCGACAAATCAAGATTTAAAAATCTCATAACTAAGCCAAAAAGCATTAATTTTAATTCGGAAAGCAGTTCTATGCTGGTTTTTAGTAGGTTAATAAATCTGCATACTCAGTTTAAAACTTAAAAAAAAATCAATTTTTGGCCAATTTTTGAAAATTTTAATGATGTAACCCCTTTCCTTTTTTTGAAAAAATGGCAAATTTTTGAAAAATTTTGTTTTTGTCCGAAGACGGCTAGATCGAGTCGGCTGTTGATGCTGATCAAGAATATATATGATTTATAGGGTCGGAAAAGACTCCTTCACAGCGTTAAAAGCTTCTGACTAAAATTATAATACCCTGCAAAGGTATACAATTAACTAATATATATGCTTTCCCAGCCAACATCTTCTTCGACGACGCCTTCGTGCTGGACCCCCGACAGTGCCAGAACAAGAGGAATCCACCGGTCAACGAATACGTGAAGACCCTCACCCGCACCATCGACAAGGCAGCCTTCGAGGTTTATGGCGTAAACATCCGGCTGAAGCCGCCGCTGAAGATCGAGACGCCGTACGGGGGACGCCTGGTGTGGACTCTGCCCGGACGCACCAAAATGGTGGCTCACCTGAAGAACAAGGACAAGATCCGGCACAAGAAGCGCTGGTCCCAGGTCATGTACATGTACTACCTGCTCGGCTACCGGATCATGGAGACGGAGCAGCTGTCGCCGCGACGCAAGGCGGTCATAGCTGAGAACACCTTTATCCTGGCCCTGGACGGCGACATTGACTTCCAGCCGCGCGCGGTCCAGCTGCTGATCGATCGGATGAAGGCCGTGGACGAGCTGGGCGCCGCCTGCGGAAGGATTCATCCGGTGGGCCGGGGTCCGATGGTGTGGTACCAGCGGTTCGAGTACGCCATCGGACATTGGCTGCAGAAGGCCACGGAGCACGTGATCGGCTGTGTGCTGTGCAGCCCCGGGTGCTTCAGCCTGTTCCGGGCCAGCGCCCTTATGGAGAACAGCGTGATGAAGCGCTATACCATGGTCAGCTCGGAAGCCATGAAGATGGTTCAGTACGATCAGGGCGAGGACCGCTGGCTCTGCACCCTGATCCTGAAGGCCGGCTCTCGGGTGGAGTACTGTGCCGCCTCCGATGCCTACACGCATGCGCCGGAGAGCTTCAATGAGTTCTACAACCAGCGCCGTCGCTGGGTGCCCTCCACCATTGCCAACATCTTCGATATCCTGGCCGACGCGGACACGGTGGTCAAGAAGAACAACTCCATATCGACCATGTACATCTGGTACCAGGGCATGCTCATGATCGGCACTGTGCTTGGTCCCGGCACCATCTTCCTCATGATGGTGGGCGCCCTCGTGGCTGTGTTTACCATCGACATTTGGACGGCCTTTCTGTGGAACTTCTTCCCCATCCTGTTCTTCATCCTGGCGTGTGTCTACCTGAAGCAGAAGTTCCAGTTGCTCATAGCCTTCGTGGTTAGCTCGCTGTACTGCCTGGTCATGATGGCGGTGCTCATCGGCATCACCGTGCAGATAATGGAGGACGGTCCGCTGGCTCCCGCCTCGCTTTTCTTCCTCCTGGTGGCTGTGCAGATCACGATAGCGGGTGAGAATTGGGCTATGACCTGGTAGTAACTTCTTAAGGCTGAGTTTCCATTCCATTTCGTTGCAGGCTTGATGCACCCGCAGGAATTCTGGGCCCTGCTGTGCGGCGTCATCTACTACATTACCATTCCCTCGATGTACATGCTGCTCATGATCTTCTCTGTCTTTAACATGAACGATGTGTCCTGGGGCACTCGGGAAGCACCCGTGCTCAAGGACGACGACAAGGACGAGCCCGGGAATGAGGAGCACCACCTGCCCGGATGGCTGAACGACCCCCTGTTGATCGACTCGGAGCTGGGCGAAATCCCGCTAGCGGAGCAGCGCTTCTGGAAGGACATGATCAAGCAGTACCTGAAGCCCTTGGAGCTGAGCCGCGAACAGAAGCAGGCAATGGCCGACGGCCTGAAGGAGTTGCGCAACATGATAGCCTTCGCCTTTGTGATGGTAAACGCCATCTTTGTGCTGATTGTGTTCCTGCTGCAGTTGAAGAAGGAGTTTTTGCACTTGAAGTGGCCCATCGATCCCACGGACTTCGTGTCCTTTGACAGGGACAACCTGACCGTGGGCATCTACCGGCAGTACAAGGAGCTGGACCCCATCGGTCTCTGCTTCGTGATCTTCTTCGGCCTGATCCTGATTATTCAGTTTATTGCGATGTTCTTCCACCGCTTCGCCACCATGTGCCAGCTGCTGGCCACCACGCGGGTGGACTGGTTCCGCTCCGGCGGTCAGTTCACCGACGAGGACGCAGCCCATGAGCTGAAGGGCAGTGCGGTGAATATCGCCAGGAAGCTGCAGCGCCCAAAGAGGCTCTTCGACGAGGATGAGGAGGAGCACCACTATGATGAGCTGATGCTGGAGGCCTCGAGATCCGGCTCTGGGGAACACCGCGAGAGCATGGTGCGGCGCCAGACGATCTTCCGGCTGCACGAGTCCAGGAACAAGCAGCACAGCGACTATAGCAACTTGGTGTTCAACTTCGAGCGCCGGTTCTTCGGCGATGACGATCTGAACCTCCAGAACCTGGCCTTGAATCGCAAGTCCGTAAAGCTCTTCCAAAAGCGCCGATCCGAGGCCAAGGTCAATGCGGCCACCACCCCGGGCGGCACGCCCACCCCCAAGGCCGGCAAGAGACCGCCGCTGGTTCCCAAGAAGGTTAGCTTCAATGCCGTGAACAGGAACAGTATGCAGATCTATGACAATGGCGGCTATGAGCACACCGAGTTTTAGAACGGATCTAGAGCTTTCCCCAAGTATTACCCAGAGAATCTTCTAAACTTAATGTAATCCTTATTTGGTGTTTAATGGATATATCTTCTAACTTGACATATTTAACCCTTGGATGGTTAATTAACTCGCAAGCTCAAAGTTAACGATGCCACGCTGTACTACTTAAGACACCTTAATTACTAATTTTAAATATCTAGAGTCCTTCGGGATCTCACCATTATGTATCCACAATATCTTTATGCGTTTTTATAATCGAATCCCCCAGGGCCCTGTCTTGGTGGCATAAAAAATATAATTAATTGCATTTAACTCAAGTGGCAAAGGCAGCCAAGTTTACTTCCCTTCTAACTGAAGACATCTCATTAGCATAATTACCAGATGCAGTGGATGGCGGTAAGTAGTGGGTGGGAGTGGGTTGGGAGTGGGGTGCTAGATACTTCATTCATCAATGTCGGGGCAGCGCTTAGAGTTAAGTGCTGCTGCTCGTGGTAGCGATGCGCTTTTTGCTCGCCCTGCTCTCCTGCTCGCTCCTCGTCGTTACAAAATGCAAATCAAAGTGTGATTAGCTTGGATTTGATGAAGTTTCTGCAGCAATGCACAAGTTTCCTTTGCCACGCCCACGCCCATGCCTGACTCCTCCTTCCCCTTCCGTGGGCGTGGCAAGGTGTCGGCGTAAGTGTTTTGTAAGTGAATTTTTCACCGACCGGGCAAAAAGCGAGCCGAGTGACAGGCAAGGACGGTGCAGGACTTACTTTGGCAGCGCGCATACATTAGGGGGGAGCCAGAGTAGGAGCCAGGACGAACTTCTGGCCGCAGGATGTGGATTGTCTTTGGTTTGCAAAGTGCCGAAGCGACGGATTAAAAGGGACGAATGTAAGAACATGGCTAAGTAATGAATTCACCTGCGCAAAGGGAAGGCCAAGGAAAGTCGTATCGATTCAATGGGACACCAGGCGAACCCGCCTCAGTGCTATCCAGGAGTTATGACACTTACTTTGCCGTTACCAAATCCTGTGCAATCGGAATTCCGATATCAATTAATTGGCAAAACCCTTTGATGCCCCAGCTCGCAATGCAGTCAGCCGGAAGAAACAGTAACAAAAACTGAGATATATATAAGTACATATATTTTCCAGCAGCAAATGCAAACAATTTCAGACTTGAATGGGTTTTTGCCTTTGTGCTGGGAACAGTTCGAGTTCCAGTTCGAGGGAAAACTATGAAAAACAAAGACAGCAGGGGAAAGAATTTATAACGATTTTCAATTGCCAGCAAGAAACCCTGGAAACTACGGTTGCTGCCCGGGTTACTTGACAACTATTTGTGACAGAGACGGCCCTCACGGCGTATGCGTATTGCGAACTTACTATTTGCAACCTGCTGGTCACTGGTGTGCGGATTCGAACAAAACAAAGCACCGCGGAAACCGGGAATTCGGAAAACTGGTAAAAGCCAGCAATAAACAAGAGCGCAATTCGATTGAAAAACTTGTGCCACTTTTTTGGCACATAATTTTGCACTTATCTGACCCCGGACAGCCCCACCCAGAGACCCACTAAAACCGAACCAGACCAGGCCAGGCCAGGCTGTGCCAGACCAGGACACCGGCCCCGCCTCTCCCGGGGCCTGTTGCCATTTGGTATTGTATTTTATGGCTTTTCTATGCATTGCAATGGCAATCGAGGACAATGCCCAGGATGAGGCCCGGATAGGATGAGCGGCGAGGAGGGGGATTGTTGTGGCAACAGTGCCACAAAAGCTGCAATTGAACTTTGTAATGTCATTTAATTATGAAAATAATTCAATGTTCGGGATGCGCTGAAGCATTTTTGAGCGAAAAGTTTCCACTCTACAGGTCATCCGGCAGTCGTTGCTGCGACTCCTGTTGCTGCTGCTGCTGCTTTGTGAAATTAATTAAATGAAAGGCTGCAGGATATTTGAGAGCACAATATGCACTGATTATAAGCGCTAGAGGGGGCAGGGATTCCACCCAATTGAAATAAACAAGTTGGCATTTTCAGCAGTTAATTAATATTTGCAACTGCCTGTTGTTTATGAGTATTTTTTCAGTACTTCAACATCGCTGAGTGGCAATGATATTTGATGGGTAATTCACTGTGCAAAATATTGAGTTGTGCTTGGGTTCAAGTAGCCGGTGGAGGGCCATTAGTGTTTGATTGCATCATCAAGGGGTTACACCGTGCTGATATTCATAAATATTGTTAGTTGAAATATATTTAAAGGATATTAACTTTATTATTCGTAGGTCAGTGCACTTTACAAGTGAATATTTATTCATAAATCCTTTGTTTTGTTTATTATTATTGAACTTTTGTGGGCAGATACCCTGTAACTGCTCGCTACCCCTGGTCGGGGATCCGCTGGCCTAGCAAACACCGAGCTAGAGAGCCAGATAAGCACTTCTTCCCGTCGCTTGCCCCACTTGATAAGGCACCGCTCCCGCCTCCGAGCCTCCAATGCTCCCCACGCCCGCCGGTCAAATGTTTGGCGCAATCTGAGCTGCACAGCGCCTGTGAGTTGCCCGGATTGATAAGGCATTCGGAGAGAGAGTCGAATTTTAATCGCAATCGCAATGAGCACTTACAATTACACATGTTATCACGGCGACCAGCGACCAGGGACCACCGACCAGTGGCAGTCCACTAGTTCGCCTCAGTACAACTTGTCGGGCTTCGCGGTGCGGTTCCCCTCGAGTCCCGTGAATCGCAGTTCATCCGTAGTAACCTATTCCCTCCGTGTCAAACCGATCCTTGGACGAGATGCTGCGCAACAGCCTCCATTTAGCGCAGAGCCTGCGCACCGGCTTCTCCAGCAATGCCTGGCGAGCGGTCAGCTCCCACGGACCCCGGCAGCCAGTGAGTGTTCCGTCGGGCTTATATAATCGGTTAATGAGTGACGAGGCGGAGGGTATATTTAACGACCGTCTGGACCTAGCATAATGCCTAGTAAATCGCCATTAGTGGAAAAATTCTTGGATGCAAAGTCCGCCTTGGCTGAGCGCCAGTGCAAACGGACCTTTGCTTCGGTGATCAAACGTTATCAGTTCTTTGTGTTCAGGTCAGGAGAATCAATCGAGCAGTGATTAAACTGGTTTCAAACTGGTTCAGAGTGGAGAGACATAATGTCGGAGCTTCAGATATCTAGATATATCCTATGATAGGAATAAATATATAAGGCTTTGTGGAGCCCTTTTTCAGTGGCTAAACCCACAACAGAGGCTTCTTGTAAGGTGCTTCTATGTCATTCAGTAAATGAAATTTGAAATATAATAAGTAAACTAATAATATATATTAACAAAGAAATATATATACAAAGTGCCATTAAGAAATCGACAGTCAATTGACCGATAAGCGGCGCTTAATGCTGATTTCACTGAAGGGGAAAATTATAGCACTCATGAGGTGCCATGACGTCGGGGCGTGAAGAGCTATTGTCTCGGGGTTTGTGGGTCCCCTGAAATCGTGACATGCTGATACCAAGGTCCAGAGGCCGATGAGCCACCATCGAGGGGTCCTTTAGTGTCTAGTGCTTTGTTTTGATTGCGCAACAGCTGCCGACGTCGCTTAAAACTTTTCCCCTAACCCACGGGCCTAATCAGAGGCAATCGAAGCAGCCAAAACACTATCGGTTGGTATCGTTAGTAGGGCCCCCGCATAAAGATTTCCATTTGTTTCCTTTATGGACGGAAAAGGGTTTCGGTTGTAGGCAACAGTCGGCCATAAACGGGGCCAAATGGGCCATCAAAAACGGGCTCCGGCTAATTGAATGGGCATCGATCGAAGGACCTTCGGCCGGGGCTGTAAATCATTTACAGTCTGGGTTTGATTTCCACTAACATGCAAACGCATCGCCCCTGCCCGGGCCGACAAGCTGATAAAATGTTGTCACAGCATGACGGCTGCCTGCAGGACTTCTGGGTCAGGCAAGTGCAGGAACGTGTTCAAATAAATTCTAAAAGTGTAAATATTGTGTTTCCCCGACGGGGGGAGAGGCGAGGAGACGGCATTACAATAAACCTAAAACCCCTTTAAATATGCAGCAACATTTGCGGGCCCCGGACAAGGACTCGCTCCTCGTTCGCTGCCCCTCTCGCATTTGCATATGTCCGACATCGGGCCCAGCCTTTGACACTCAAAACGATTTGCCTAGGTCAGGGTCGTTGGGATGTCCTTCAACCCATTACCCCAGGCTGGCCCGCCCTGCCCTGCCACCCCTTTTCCCACGCGGCGCCGTCGCCCATTGACTCACTTCATTTTGACACGTGTTGGCAGTTATGGCGCCTTCGGTCTCGGTCCCGACGCTCGACTCTCCTTTCGAGCTGTGCGTGTGCGAGGCACATCATAAAAAAATACAGAAAAAATGTACAACAAAACAAGTGACAGTGCCACAATTGTCAGTCTCGACTAGAAGATACCTGGTAGTCCATGGTGAAGTTTGTTTATTAGCTAACAGCTTAATTACTTCGTCTCATACGTACATATAGGTTTAATATCTCTAAGGTACTTATACGCAATCGCTGAACGTATATCCCCATCCCCATTACTACAACCCGGTATTAATACAAAACAAGAAAGAAAGTTAACTTCGGGAATCCGAATTCCCCTATACCCTTGCAGAGAAAATCCATCATAACTCGGTCAAAACTTCCTTAATTCCCAATCGAAAAGCGTTGCTGTGCTAGTTTTTATTAGGTTTACACACATGAATATTACATTTTAACTTTTAAAATTTTAAAATTTCTATGAAATTTGAGAATTTTAACGATGTAACCCCTTATAAAAAAAATGGCTAACTTTTTTTTTTCCTCCGGACATGGCTAGATCGACTCGGCAGTTGATGCTGATTAGGAATATATTTGATTTATAGGGTCGAAAATGTCTCCTTCACCGTCTGACTGATAATATAATACCCTGTAAGGGTATTAAAAAGAGCCACTGTGGGTCGGTGTCACTTAGAGCATCCCAGGGAAACAAGAATGGAACAGAGCACAAAAGGCGGCCGGCGACACTGTGTCACGGGTGCCCACACGAACATCGGTGGCAAACATCTGTCCGGAGAACGGCGACGGGGACAAGAGAACTCCATTGAGATAGGGCTGGACTGGAGATAAGAGAGTGGAACCTGGCGTTTCCATGCTCGGCCGGCGGTTGTCAGCGGAGGGAGCATTAATTGCTCAGCAATTACACGGCATTTCATCGCGTTTGACAGGCCCCAGACATAGGGCAGACATTAGAGGCTGTATCGGAGCGGGAGCGAGAGCTATCTGGCGTTCGATTAGGAAACAATCGAAGCTTCCTGACCTTCGACTAATTGCATTAGCGGTATCACGCATACGCCGTGATGGACAAATATGGTTTTACAGCGCAGACACCGTCGTAAAACACACAATTCGTGTGCCTTTGCGATGGCGATAAAACGCTTCTTTGCGATAACAAGCGTCGGGCGGCCAAACAATTAAATAAAGTAAACAAACAGGGCATTTCTGATTGCCGACAAGCGTTCTCGCATTGAGTTGCACTTGACACTTGCCATCGCAGCGAAATCAAAATATTTACGCCTCAATTCGAGTTGATTTTTTCGAAATGGGGCTAGTTATATGAATAATCAAAGCCGCTGATTTGATGTTATTGCGCCTGAAAGCCAATCAAATCCGTGACCCATCGAGGCCATTAGCCAGGCGCAGTAAAAAAAGAGAAAGAAAAGCGAAGGAAAAGCAAATAAAAGTACCTTTTGATTGATCGACGATGAGCTGCAGCTGTTAGGGTAGGGAAAACACCTTTTTTGCTATTTGCTTGCTTGTTTTCTTAGTCCTTATCTGGCCCACTCGCTAATCTTATCTAATTTAGCTAAATGTTTCCAATGGTTACCGCTTGAAGCCGGAGTATTTTCCGTCCTCGCTGGAAAATAGCCTAGTTTGTGAGTAAACTATTGTGTTGCTCAAAACTTTGAGCTAGGCCTTGGCTTCCCGGAAGCCCCATCAAAGCCATGCTTTCCGCGAATCAATCTGAAGTTGATTATTGGCTTGGCTGCCGATTCACGGAAGTGATTGCCAGTTTTATACACTCGTATTAAAGGCTTTAAAGCCATTCTAATTGGAGCGATATGTGATGTCGGAATTGTAAAATTCAATTAGCAATAATTTAGAATTGATTATGGATTTGCGGGCGGCACTAACTGACTTTTTGACCACGCGCCGCTGGCTAAAAAGCCAATTAACACAAATAACGATTATTAGAAATGCGAATAAAGCGACGGAGAGCGGCGCAGGGGTCATGGTGTTGCAGTTTTGCTGATTACAAACTGATTAGCTGCATGCGACGGGGACGGGTCTGGTTAATTAATTGGATTGCCATTTATGCCTCGATTTGTTGTTTTTACGGTTAACGCCGCATTGCTGTCGCAATTTATGACCTCACTTCATAAGTTTATAACATGGCGACAACACACTCGGCACGTACTTGGCCCAGAAGAAGCCCCACGATCTAAGGATTTATTATGATCCCTTCCAGCTCGTGTCCCCGGAGCGGCGTCTGGAGAAGGCGCATCCCACCTTCACGGAGCGAAGTCAGCTTAAGTATGCCCGGCGATTGGTGGTCAAGCTGGGCAGTGCTGTCATCACGCGAGAGGATAACCATGGCCTGGCTCTTGGACGACTGGCCTCCATAGTGGAGCAGGTATATAGCATATAATAGAAATAAATAAATAACTACAATATAGTAATTACTATATGAAAATGTCTTAGGTTGCCGAGTGCCATTTGGAGGGGCGTGAGGTAATGATGGTCACCAGTGGAGCCGTGGCCTTTGGCAAACAGAAGCTCGCCCAGGAGCTGCTCATGTCCCTTTCGATGCGCGAGACCCTGAACCCCAAGGACAGCAAAGAGGTAGCCCAGATTAGTCCCCGGAAGTGGCGGAAAGTGTGACCCGAATCTCTAACCCGAATCTTCCACTCTCCGAAATTAGTTCGACGGCGCCACCCTGGAACCGCGAGCGGCGGCTGCGGTGGGCCAGTCGGGTCTGATGTCCCTCTACGATGCGATGTTCGCTCAGTATGGCGTCAAGATAGCCCAGGTGAGTCCCGACCTCTAATTAGACACACGGACTGGAGTGAGCTGCTGCTCCTTGCAGGTGCTAGTGACCAAGCCGGACTTCTACAACGAGGAGACGCGCAACAATCTCTTCTGCACGCTCTCCGAATTAATTAGCCTGAATATTGTGCCAATCATAAATACCAACGACGCTGTCTCACCGCCGATGTTTATACGTGACGACGAGCCAGCCGGCGGAGCCAGGAGGGTGAGTGCTGGAGCTCAGCAATCCAGATTACCCATCTCTGGCCAGGCACGTGACCAGGTCTCTTCCTTCCAGGGCATTCCCATTAAGGACAACGACAGCCTGTCGGCTATGCTGGCCGCTGAGGTGCAGGCGGATCTGCTAATCCTCATGTCCGACGTCGATGGCATCTACAACAAGCCGCCCTGGGAGGACGGAGCTAAGCTGATGCACACCTACACTAGCGATGACACCAATACCATAGAGTTTGGCAAAAAGTCAAAGGTAAGGTCACCTTACCTTGGATAATGCCAAGCCCTAATCCCAGGATACAAAACATGTTGAGCCACGATAAAGAGTGTATATAATTTGGCGTATAACATAAGAGTCTAATTTCATTATAATTTCGATGACATTTTTCTTTCTGTGCACCTACTCCCAGGTGGGCACCGGCGGCATGGACTCCAAGGTGAAGGCAGCCACCTGGGCCCTGGACCGGGGCGTCAGCGTGGTTATCTGCAACGGGATGCAGGAGAAGGCCATTAAGACCATAATTGGCGGCCGGAAGGTGGGCACCTTCTTTACGGAGGCCACCGAGAGTGCCAACACGGTGCCCGTCGAGGTGATGGCCGAGAATGGTGAGTGGTAGACGTGGATGAGTGGCCAGGATGAAAGGATAATAACGGAGAATGATGTGGCTGAACAAGGGAAAGAGCTGAGCTCGCATAATTAGCGGTTTCGCCCGGAGTTCCATCCAGCCACATCGATTGCCAATTATCCGGTGCGAAGACTAAGCCGGTTCCGGCTCACTCCAGATAGCACTTGTGGTAGTGTAGGGAAAGTTGCAAGATGCTAACAGCGAATGACAAGTGGCTGTTGGCCGGGCTAATGGCCATTAGGGCTAACACCAGATAAGCAAGCAAACCCAGGGAGGAGACTCCACCAAAGTGGGTCAGTCGGGTTCCTGGGACCCTTAAGGAGCGACGTTGCTATTTTTAGTCGCACAAATTAAATTTAATTGTTATTATGGCCAACTGCAGCAGCAGCTGGCCGAAAGTGCCTGTTAATTAGGCAGAAGCAACTTGCCTTGCTCCTGACTGACACTGTGTTGCAAGTTTTTTGGCTGTTTAATGGTATGAGATTAGTATTTAATTGTTGTTTTGATTATGTGATAATATTAACTATAGTTTCATTAGATGAATTCTCCAGAGAAACCCAAAAGTATCTATACACATTCCACCCGAAATCTCGTTATCCAGTGTAACTTAACCCATTTTATCCCACAGCTCGCACCGGAAGTCGCCAGATGCAGGCCCTGACTCCGGCACAGAGGGCCAGTGCCGTCAACACCCTGGCCGACCTGCTGGTGAGCCGCGAGAAGTTCATCCTGGATGCGAACGCCAAGGACTTGGCCGAGGCCCAGAAGAATGGACTGGCCAAGCCGCTGCTGTCGCGGCTCTCGCTGAACGCAGCCAAGTTGAAGAACCTGTCCGTGGGCCTCAAGCAAATCGCCGAGGACAGTCACAAGGTGAGCGCAAAAGGGAACTTAATTACAGGACACTTTGCCCCGGCAGCTATAGCTGACCCCTAAAAGGTCCCGGCCAAATTGCATTTGTTGCAGTGTCGAAAAGTCAGCCCCAAATTGAGTTAGTCCGACGGGGAGCTGCTGCACTGGGATTTGTCTGCCTGGCAAAATGGCCATTTCATGAGCGCTCCACAAAGGCGCTCTCTCCTCGAGAGCCATATGCAGTTTCCGAAGCTTTAACAGCATTATGAAATCTCCAAGCAATTTTACACTTGAACAAAAATTGACACCCCTACTGGGGGAGCCCTGCTCGACGTCCTGGTGACCTAATCCCTCCGCCCAGGGAGCAGACTGTGCCGGTGTCTGGCAGACCCGGAGCTGGGCAGGGTGCGAGGCAGCTAAGCAAGTGGAAGATAAAGGACAGACTCTCTTGTATGCGCTTCGTGTATTTGGTGTCTTGGCAGTGACATTAGCCCGCATCCCGGCTGGGGTCCTGGCCCTGGCCCTGGCCCCAGCCCTTGTCCCCTCCTTTCAGCACCAGACAGAGTTGATCGAATATCGCCTGGGTGGGGAAGGGTTTGAGGATTGGCGGAAGCTTCATCCTCCCCAGCCAACCGTTTTATTGGATGTGATTGTGCGGAAACGTAAAAAGTTTTCCTTCATGTTTTTTTCTCGGCACAAACTTTTTCCATCGAGAAAGGGGCTGGGGACTGGGGACTGGGGACTGGGGACTGCGACTGGGACATGAGTTTATTGTAAAAATGGCAAGCGAAATTGTGACACAAAATGGCGGCAGCGTGAAAAATCATAAAAAACGAACACGCACACATACTTTATAGAGCTGGAAGCTGGTTGGGAATACGGCAAAAACCATA
This sequence comes from Drosophila bunnanda, assembly GCA_035046265.1. Taxonomy (NCBI): domain Eukaryota; kingdom Metazoa; phylum Arthropoda; class Insecta; order Diptera; family Drosophilidae; genus Drosophila; species Drosophila bunnanda. The sequence goes on from JAWNOB010000075.1 coordinate 18,168,585, forward strand.
ACGCACTCAATAAATGTCGCTCCGATGGCGGAAAGTGTTTCGGCCCACTTTTCTGTCTTTTTTTTTGTCGTTCGTTTATTATTTTATTTCCGAGCGACAAACAAATGCCGCGAACTCTGCTTGGCCTCGGGGCCGCTGAAGCACTCGAAAGTTTTATAGAGGTGACCGGGGTCAGGGGTCACTGTCCACTTTCAGTTTTCAATTACCCCCAAGGAAAGTTTTATAGCGAAACAAGTACTGAATAAGATGAGATAATAATTGAATTAGGCCAAAAACGCTGCTGCCAAGATGGAGGGAGTCCTGCACAATAGTAGTGAAGGTGGATTTTTCGATTTCCTGCTGGAACCCTGCGAAACCCTGCATATTTTATGACCCCTAATAACCCTGCCAGCATCCTTCAACTGGACCAAGTCGCCACTACATCAGCCCCGCGCCGACTTATCCAATTGTCCTTTGCAAATATAATTTAAAGTTTGACGTCCTACAATGCCAGAGTCAATAATAATGACCATATAACCAAATTTACCCAGCGCCCAAGTCGAGTTTAATGGTTAAGCGGACCCAGCGGGGAACGGGAGCAGGGAGCAAGGAAGGAGCGCTACTCCTCCTCCTTGGCCCATGGGGCAGTGGTCCACTCTATGCAAACAAGGCCAGAGCCAGCCAACTGCTGTCAGCAGCCGTCCAGTCCAGACCAACCCGCAATCTCTTTATGTTATCTGCAGCCAATTTTCTAGAGATTTCTCACAAGAGCAGGAGCAGCCGAGGGACAGGAGAAGGGTAGCAGCAGGAGCAGGAACCGAGCCAGAGAAAACCCACTGGAGGGCAGAGCACTTCCAAATGCGGGGGCGTGGGACGGCTGGCCATTAAAAATAAATAAAGATTACGACGCGATGAGCGACTTGATTTATGTAACGCCTCAAAATAGACGCCAGGGAATCGAAATGCGGACTCCAGGAAGGGAGTAGCAGGAGTAGTGGGCGTGGCGGGCGTGGCGGGACACCGTCCACAGTGTCGCATAAATATCGAGTTATTTTTATGGCCCGGTCCCACATGGCGTATGCTTTATGCTATTTATGCTGACTTGTGAATTGACTCTGCGACTGTTATTTTTACACCCTTCGCATCCCTCAATACCGCCTGTATCATCTCAATTTGTTTCTTTTATATTTTATAGAATGTGGGTCGCGTTCTGAGACGTACCCGCCTGGCCGATCAGCTGGAGCTGAAACAGGTCACCGTCCCCATCGGCGTCCTGCTGGTCATCTTCGAATCCCGCCCAGACTCGCTGCCCCAGGTGGCCGCCCTGGCAATGGCCTCGGCCAACGGGCTGCTGCTCAAGGGCGGCAAGGAGGCGGCGCACAGCAACAAGGCGCTGATGGAGCTAGTCAAGGAGGCGCTGGCCACCGTGGGAGCCGAGCACGCCGTGTCTCTGGTAAGTGTCTAGGGTCCTGTTTTCATAGAACTTACTAAGCTGAGATTTCTTCTGTAAAGGTATCCACCCGCGAGGAGATCAGTGACCTGCTGTCCATGGAGAACCACATTGACCTGATCATTCCACGCGGCTCCTCGGAGCTGGTGCGCAGCATCCAGCAGCAGTCGCTTCACATTCCCGTCCTGGGCCATGCCGAGGGCGTTTGCCACGTGTACATCGACCGGGATGCGGATCTGAAGAAGGCCCTGCATATTGCCCGTGATGCCAAGTGCGACTATCCGGCGGGTAGGGGGAGTCCAATCACTGGCACAATCCCGGAAAACCCAACTCAATTAACCCGTCCGTCATTACAGCCTGCAACGCCATGGAGACCCTGCTCATCCACGAGGACCTCATGAGTGGCGACATCTTCAGCGACGTGTGCAACATGCTGAAGCGGGAGGGCGTCAAGATCTACGCCGGTCCCCGGCTGAACCAGCAGCTGACATTTGGTCCGCCGGCGGCCAAGAGCCTGAAGCACGAGTACGGGGCTCTGGAGTGCTGCATCGAGGTGGTGCCCAGCCTGGACGAGGCCATTAATCACATCCATACGTTCGGCAGTGGCCACACGGACGTCATTGTCACGGAAAACGGTAACGAAATGTTGCAAAATTGAAAATTAATTTCGATTGCCAGCAGTCGTACCTGAAAAATGGTCAGGCTTTCCTCCTGCTCCCTCCACTTGGGCCTCCTGATCCTAATTCCCCTCCCAATTGATTTGGTTTCTGCGGGGAAAATGGGAAAGTGCTGGCGGGGTGCCCTCATAATGGTTATTGCTGCGGATGGCTGCACTCGAAGGATGCCAGGAAAACAGATACAAAGAGCGAATTTGAATATGGCAATGCAGTGTGGCCCGAAACTATAATTCAATTTTCTAGGAAAATTACATTGGAGTGTAGGAAAATTTTTAAGTTAAGGCAGGGTGCTTTTCTGATGAGTTAAATGTTTGCTTCTCGTTTCTAAGGTCCACAGGGTAAGCTGAAATATTAGTAAAATTAATCAGGGAATAGCGTGACCATTTCACGTTTCGCTATTAGCAAAAGGAAAATGAGAAATTTCTTGAATATAATTTAGGTTTAATCTTGAAGCAGAGGAAATCAATAAAAATATATGGGTTAGACAGTATTTTTCTATGTTTCCGTATATGTAGGACTTTAACAAAGGCCAGAGAGAAGAAAATATTTACTAAGATCTGGGTTATTCTATGAATTTTTTAAGATGATTTTGAGCTCAAGTAAATATGAGGCAAATTTGTGATTTTAAAATAATTTGTCTTAAAAATGAAGTTATCTTTTTAATGTTTAGTTATCGTGCCTTGAACAAACTTTATGTGTTATTGCCTAGCAAATTGTTGAACCTATTCCGAGCCTCGTGTTTTTTGCAATTACTTTTCAAGATGTTTTTTTTGTTTTTTTGTGAGAACTCCTCTGCCATTATTCCGAGCACAATGGCACGTGTACATGCATTTAGCACGAGTGTGTCGTGCACTGGATGGCATGACCGCCCCACCTCAGGTCCCCTGCCCGTGCCCCTCCCACATGTAATTCAATTTGGCGCCCTCAATGCCAGTACTCAGCACTGCGCACTCGGCACTCACTTCTTCAGCCATTCAGGCAGTCCAACTTGAAACCGAAACCAAACCCGAATCCTAATTCAAGTCGGGCAAGTGGCACGCTAAACTTTGCCATGCATGCAGCTCTTGCCACAACAAATTTAAATCATTTGGGAAATTAATTTTATTCAACACTTTCCTGCAGTCCGTGTTTGCATTTCCACATTTGCCATTCCAATTCCAAGGCACACATGAAACAATTAGATAAAAGATGTTACAAAGGGATCATCTTTAGAAGTCTAGGAGTCAAAGCTTAAGAAACATTTCTCTGATAATAATTCCCCTGCTTAGTTGAATATATAATTTGAAATGTATTATTACCACAAATATTAAATATTACAATTTCTCCCCGTGCAGATGCCGCAGCCAAGCAGTTCCTGGGCAGCGTGGACAGCGCCTGTGTGTTCCACAATGCCAGCTCGCGGTTCGCTGACGGCTTCCGCTTTGGCCTTGGCGCCGAGGTGGGCATCTCCACGGCCCGGATCCACGCCCGCGGTCCCGTGGGCGTGGAGGGGCTGCTGACCACCAAGTGGATACTCAACGGACAGGACCATGCCGCCGCCGACTTCGCCGAGGGCGGCGGGCGCACGTGGCTGCACGAGACCCTGCCGCTGGACTAGAAGTAATCCGGGGCGTACTTAGTTGTAGGACCCCAGTGTGTAGATTGTTTTTCCATCACCGACGACGCGTGGAAAGTGCATTTTGAGCGAAGGGTAATTAAATGGGCGGTGCAGGGGGGAATCCCCGATGACAGCTGCCGTCGCGGCCACATGGGAGAAATTAATTTGAGTGAAAAATATTTGGTGAGACAACTTGTGTAATTAATAAAGTGAGCGGGAGGGAGTGTTTTCGGGGTAGTTAAGACTGTCAGCCCTTGTCTTGGGCAAAGTTTTCAGCGAAAGTTGCCTTGCGTCGCCTTGCAAGGTGGGAAAATGGAAAATAAAATAGCGCCGAAAGGCGCCGAAAGATTTGCTCTTAAAGTTTCAATCCTCTGCGAGTATTATGTGTATGCGCATATTCCTATTACAAATCATAAATTAGCCATGGAACGTGAAATGCAGCCAGATCCCTCGCCCCTGCTCTCGCCTCGGGATCTGCAACTTGGTAGCAGGCAGCCGCGTGGCAAGTATTTTAATTTTTATGTGCACTGGGCCAAGTTTGCCGGCTTCCCGGTTCCTCAGGCCCGACCAGCTCGGCTTTCTTTCGCTCTCTTTCACTTTGGCCAAAGTTTCCGCACTGCGTCCTGGCCCGAAAGGCCGTAGGAGAAGCCGCAGGTGGAGCTGGTAACGGGAGCGGACTAGGTGATGGTGGTTCCTCCTGTCAACGCGCTAACTTTTTTGGAGGAATTTTCCCCAGAAACTTCAGGCTAAATTGAAGTCGGGGTCAGCAGGTTCTGGGGAGGATTCAATAGTATTGGAAACCAAGAAAAAACAAGTGTAATTCTAATTGTAATTGGCCAAGTGACGGACAGCCGCAAAGCAAATCTCTGGCAAAAAATTCATTAGTCTTGTGCGACTTCTTAGGAATTTTTCATATCAAAATAAGCTGGCATTCGGCCATGCAGTCTTGTGATTTAATTTAAAAGTTGCTACTTTTTGCTATGAACATCAAAAGAGAATACAATATTTGCTCTCAAAAAACATTGTCTGTTAAGGGACCATCTTAAAAAACCATAGGTAAAGTGTGATGCCTTAAAAACAAATATTTTGTGGTCATCTGTTTAGGATATTTATAGTTTTAGCTTATAGTTTATTTTTATTTACACTTATTTAAATTTTTCAACATATAGTTCATAGTTCTTGATCTCCTTACTAAAAATTTTTAAACAGATTTTTCGAAAAATGGTTTTATTATTATATGCCCAAAGAAAAAATATAAAAACTGTTGAAATTTTAATTCTAAATAGCTATGTTAAGTGGCCTAGTAATATATTTCTGTAAATATTTCAAAAATCTCTATTTATCAGTGGTATTTTTTCACAATTTGCTGTACAAAAGTAGGCAAAAATTTGATTAAAATTCGAACAATTGCAATCAGGCATTTTTAAGGAAACCACGAAGTGAATTAAGGTGACATATATATATTTAATTTAGCACTGCATACCCTTAAATTTCATTTATAAATAATGTAAAGAAAAATCAGTGCAATAATGATTTTTATTATTCCACTGTATGCACTTTCTTCATATTATTTGGTTCAATATCTATATTAATTTATAGCTATATATTTATATTTATTTAATGCTTCCCGTTTTGGACTTCTGAAGCTTCCCTATTGCTATTTATGAGCTCTTAAAAAAGGACCAACACCTGCATTCGAAGGAGAGCATAATTTTTACCTCTTTCAACTGCTCGAGAGGCGTGCGGACAATGATACGTGAACGCTGTCCGTAGCCGTACCTGATCCGCACGGCGGTCACGTAGTGCTCCGCAGTTGCCAAGCACTTTGCGGAAGTTACCGGAGCGGAAGTTACACCGCGAGTTGCGAAGTTTGGCCATTTGGGGAATGCCCCCGATATGCACTTTGCAGTTGGAGTGCAGTGCCACTGCGGTTCTCGCCTTGGGGTGCACTTAATTAGAATGGTGGGCATTAATCTTATGGCTAATGCCACGTTGAGATCGGACCGATATCGGAAGACAGGCGCAAAATTGCCGTTGGCCAAAGACACCCATTGCGCGCAAAGAGCCGCCTTCCTTTCCGTGCAGACGACTATATGCGAAACAATTTTATTTTATTTCAATTTGATTTCAATGAAATCCACACGACGTCGTCAACATTTATAATATGTGCAAACGCTTGCCTGCATTTTTGCGCGCTGTCAGGGCTGGGCGGGGTGTGTGTGCAGAGGGTGTGCGAGCGGCGTGTGGTGTGTGGTGTGTGGTGTGTGATGTGGCAGCGTGTGGGCCACACCATCTATGGACTGAGTGGGGGCCCCAAAGAGCGTTGGCACAAATCCGGCGGACTTTTAAAAGATTCTTGCAAGTACAAGCTGGCAACTGCATTGCATTGTTCGCGGGGTTGTCTCGCGAACGCCGTTCCGCGGGGGTTTATTTATATAAAAACTTAAAAATACATCAACAGATGCCTATACAAGTCCTGGCGCATATTTCCCTACGCTCTCTCTACGCTGTTCTATGTCGAAGTCATAGCAAAGTTGGCAGCCAGACATAATTTAGCAAAAACGAAATGAAACTGAATGATAAATGGCCCGCACGAATGGAGAAAATTGAATACCCTCAAATGGAAGCCGAAATAAAACAGATTAATCTCTGGTTAATTCCGACTGAAGACTAATGAATACAAATAACTATATCAATGGAATCACATGGCCCGCAAGAATGCATTAGTTTAATGGATCTCCCTTGATGAATTATTTAAAGCTATGGATTAACGCATATTCTCTCTTTTGATTACAACAATAAGTAGTCTCTTTGAAACTTTAATAAAGGCTGTAATTCAAACAAATTGTTTGCTGTCATATTCTATATCATTATTAAAAAGTAATGTTTAAATAATTATACTTTGGGAAGATTTATGGCAGAAAATTGTCTTGGGAAAAGGATGTTGGAACAAAAGTTTAGGAAAACCAAAAGTTTACCAAGCCCTCAGCTGTATTATCGTCTCCGTGTGGCGTATTGAATTTTATATAGAAGATTGAAAAAGTTAGAGCTTATTAGAATTATTTCCAATATTTTTGGACTGTGTTTTCATTTCATCTTAATTTTTTCTACTATGAAATCATTCAATATATAACTACAGATTCCAAGATTCTTAATGTACTTTGAATGCTAGTTTATATTCATTACTAGATCAGATACTCATATCTCTTTATTAATCCTTAATAGTCCCCCAAATCTCCTTCATCACAGATCATTATCAAACCCATTAGCTAAGGCGGAGTACCCGTAATCGGAACACTCTTCGGTGCAATCGAAATGATGTGTAGCCGACCCTCCGGTTCGCCACCCCGCCACTGCCTCCGTGAACGGCTGATCCCCAGCTAGCGTAGCATATCGCGAAATTCATCAACATGTTACTAGATGAACAATTGGCCAAGATGACAGGGATATCAGGGGAGCCGGGGGGCTTGGGGGGCTTGGGATCTCGGACAGAACTTATTTAAATGCGGCTGTCGGGGCGCAGAACGAATCACTCTGATTGCTGTCGCTGTTGGATTTACACGTCGTGAGTGTCGTCATTATTAGGAGCAGGATAACCCAAGGATATACATAAACTATAAATGGACACGGAAAGAGGGTCAATTTGATCTAATTTGATATTACTTTAAATCCGATTTGACTAAAATCAAAAGGATATCTCAAAAGATCAAATTACCTATTAATACATTTAAAATTAGAACACTTAGAGAGATTGTTTTGTTACGTGTAACCAAAGGATAACACATGGATTCCTCTACCCCAATTGCAGTGCCCGCTCCGATCAAAAACTAACCCAAAATGTGTGACGAGGAAGCATCAGCCTTGGTGGTGGACAATGGCTCCGGCATGTGCAAGGCCGGATTCGCCGGAGACGATGCGCCCCGTGCCGTATTCCCCTCGATCGTGGGCCGTCCCCGTCACCAGGGCGTCATGGTGGGCATGGGTCAGAAGGACTGCTACGTGGGCGATGAGGCGCAGAGCAAGCGAGGTATCCTCTCCCTGAAGTACCCCATTGAGCACGGCATCATCACCAACTGGGACGACATGGAGAAGGTCTGGCATCACACCTTCTACAATGAGCTGCGCGTGGCCCCCGAGGAGCACCCCGTCCTGCTGACCGAGGCTCCCCTGAACCCCAAGGCCAATCGCGAGAAGATGACCCAGATCATGTTTGAGACCTTCAACTCACCGGCCATGTACGTGGCCATCCAGGCCGTGCTCTCCCTGTACGCCTCCGGCCGTACCACCGGCATTGTCCTGGACTCCGGTGACGGTGTCTCGCACACCGTGCCCATCTATGAGGGCTACGCCTTGCCCCATGCCATCCTGCGTCTGGATCTGGCTGGTCGCGACTTGACCGACTACCTCATGAAGATCCTGACCGAGCGCGGCTACTCCTTCACCACCACCGCCGAGCGTGAGATCGTGCGCGACATCAAGGAGAAGCTCTGCTATGTCGCCCTGGACTTCGAGCAGGAGATGGCCACCGCTGCCGCCTCTACCTCGCTGGAGAAGTCCTACGAGTTGCCCGATGGCCAGGTGATCACCATCGGCAACGAGCGCTTCCGCACCCCGGAGGCCCTCTTCCAGCCCTCGTTCCTGGGCATGGAGTCCTGCGGCATCCACGAGACCGTCTACCAGTCGATCATGAAGTGCGATGTCGACATCCGCAAGGATCTGTATGCCAACAATGTGCTGTCCGGCGGCACCACCATGTACCCAGGTGGGTAAACATAGCAGGGACTTGCCTTATTTAAGGGAACTATTTGTGATGGTACTCTTACACTTAGAGCAAATTTAAATATTTATAAATAGTATCACATAACACTTTCAATATATGTGTATTCCCCCAGGTATTGCTGATCGTATGCAGAAGGAGATCACTGCCCTGGCTCCGTCCACCATCAAGATCAAGATCATTGCCCCACCAGAGCGCAAGTACTCCGTCTGGATCGGCGGCTCCATCCTGGCCTCGCTGTCCACCTTCCAGCAGATGTGGATCTCGAAGCAGGAGTACGACGAGTCCGGCCCCGGAATCGTCCACCGCAAGTGCTTCTAAGCACTGGGTCAGCACCCTGGCCGCCCAAGTCACCATCACCATCTCCTCGAGCGCGGGCCTGGTGTTTGTCTCGTGCCAAAGACATCCGTCCAGGACGAGGACGAGGTCGCAGTTCAGTGAAAAGTATCTTTAAAATTACATTTAGTTGATGAAGAAGTTTTTAACATAGACGAAGAAAGAGAGAGAGAACAAGAAAAGAGAACAAGAGAAAAAGACCGGAAACGAGCGGGCGACGCCTTCTTTTTTATTATCCTTACTATTTTGATTTTGATTTGATTTGACTCGGAATTCCTACTGCTTGATTCGCCTCGCGGCGAGTAAATCGCCAAAACAATCGGCTGTAGCGTACAATAAAAACCAATAACCCATGTGAATCGAACTCGAGCCTCCGAGGAATGCGTGCTGGGGAAACTTTTCTAATTAGGCCTCGACTTGGCCGAATGTCAATCAGGCAATCATCGCTGGGGCACCGAAACTTTTCTCCTTGGACAGCTCGGCCGGCAATCTGGGGATCCGCATCTATATCTGTTCCGTATCTGTATCTGTGACCCGGCTCGTCTGTCACATTCGGTGACGTCTGCCGGAGATGGATTTCCAGCCCATCGGAGAGCCAGAAGGATGACTTCTGGGGAGGCAACGACATCGTGTTCGAGGTGACAGTCTCAACTTACCCGAAAACTGCTCGCAGAGCAAGTTTGCCCGAGCTCTGGCTGCTCACCCAACATAAATGTTTGGGCACAACTTTTGGCTGCAAACTTTTCAGGTTTTGGGAAACTATGCATAAACCAGGTGCCAAAAACTGTTGCTTAATTAGTTCAGGCGAAACTTGCCGCAGTCGTCAAAGGATAGTCTAAGAGAGTTTATTGGTATCCGGCTTGCTAAGTCGCCATCAACAGGGAAACTCGAAACTCTTCTAATGACCGGTTGGCCGCACTTTTGCAATTGAAAAGCTCGTCGTACCCATTAATTTTTCACTTCATGTGATCTGTTTTAGTTTGATCAAATTATTCTTACAAACAATCATGATTTTACGGGTGGAAACGCAATTGTTTTTCTGACAATTTCCATTTGAGGGAATCATTTCAGGGCCAACACACATATGTCAACCAATTCGTTGTATGCAATGTCATCGGGTCCAGACCCCAAGAGATCCAAGTGCGGTTCATTATCCAGCCAGGCTGGGCGGGAAAACAGAAACAGAATCAGAGAAATTAGTGCCGACAGTTGGCACACAACTAAATGTTTGGCGGGACCGAAATGATTGGTAAGGGTTGGGTGGCAATCGCCACTCAATCAATCAGTGGACACAGCGGGCGAGCCAAAATAGTCCATAAAGGGGCATCCTTTCAACGGCAGGGAAGGACGTGGAAGGATAACGAAGACTGCCGATTTCCTGGTGGGTTACACTCAAAGGGAAGTGTACAAACGAAAATTATAATTAAATAAGTGGGCCTTGGCGTATATGGCGCAGTTTATTGGTTGGAATCACTTTAAAAATTGGGTTACCATAGAAAGTGATTTCCATGAGCTCAAGGTGCAAGAAAGGACACGTTCATAAAACATAGGTTTTGATGACATAATATTTTACCTCCTTTGTCACGATTCTATCTACTAGACTGTATAGCAATATTACCCTGGATGGTACCTGTTATCCAGGGTATACCAGAGGCGAGTGTCCCCCACATAGACACTCCTTGTATCCTTCGGTTATGTTTGCAGCTCTTGTCCGCACATCAAATTGAATTTAATTGCAGTCAGGCCAGGGTGGCGGTCTCCAGCAGAGTCATCTAGATTCCCTGTCCATACCATTCCGGCGGGCAATTCTCCCAGATTGCTTGTCTGTTTGTCGCTTTCAGTTTGCGGAAATCGTTTTGAATTTGCAACAGCAACTGCAACGATAACAACAACGACGGCAATCTGCAAGTGCAGTGTGCGGCTTGTTTATTTTATGCTAATTTAATGCACTCGCCCCCACTGAACGCCCTCATTGATACCATTATAATTTGGTGTTAATTCCGAAGGCAAATACTTCAGCGTATTTGCCGTATTCATTATGCAGATTCGGGCAGGCGCAAAGCAAACAAGCCCGGAATTAAAGCCCAAAGTTAACGAGTTATCTGGCTGAAGGCAAGGGCGTAGAGTTAAAGGGGAAATGGGCGACGAACTCGCTTCCGGCCGACCAAAACTTTGACTTGTCGGTCGATGGTTTTGACAAGCTAACAAATTGTTTTCCCTAGCTGGAGGTGCACCACATGCGGACAGGAAATTAATAAAGAAAAGGGCTCCACCATGATACCAGACCCCTCAATCTTCATCAGCCCAGGCGGCGGCAGCGGTTGTCCCTCATGTCCTGCTCCTTCTTTCGGCTCAACTGACCACAGCAGACCGGGCCATTGGGGCCGACTCTATCAGCATCTTAGCCATCATCACCATCAATTTGCCCGAAGTCCTGCAAATTTAAATTTACGAGTATATGGCCAACTGTAACTGACATTCTCCTTTCGCCCGAAAAGCAGGAGGCAACTTTGGCCCACGCACATGCGGCTCTTTCAGCTCACCTCACTTTTTGTTCTTAGTAATTTAAACTTAAATTCAATTAATGCACAGCAGGTGCAGGCGGTTTCACCCCTGAAATGCGAGGAACTCTGGAATTAATGAAAAATGGTTGGCGAAATGTCAAAGTTGAGAGATTGCAGGCAGCCAAAGAATCGACATTGATGCATTGCCTTTAAAGGTCGCGATTACTACAGATACATAACACATATATCTGCAAAAACTGACAATTTTTTGGCGCTTTTTTTTTATTAAAAAGAATCCACAACCATTGACAGATGAATGAGAACGAGACGAATGTCAAATGGCGCATGAAGAAAATTAAATGAATTCATTTCTAATCTAATTTCTTTAAAATTTAAACCTGTCAGTTAAGCTCCTTTTCAGCTTATTTCCTTTTAGTTACGTGTGTAGCACCCTTTACCGGCTATTTAATCGATCTGGGCCTAACAAATCAGGTGTAAACTTTGTCGGCATCAGTTCCTCCATTCTGGGGCAGTTATCGACAGGCCCTGCCGCCCACACACACAGTCTAGCGAATACACACATCACTCACTGGGCCCCCGTGACGTGTCCTCCAGGACTCTGCACCCTTTATCCCTTCTGCGTGGGCTGCTTTCAGCTTAAGCCCCATGAATGAAGCGATTATCGCATCTTTGTCAGCAGCATCAACACAAGCGAAGGCAGCCGAGGCTGGCATCCTGCAAAACAAACCCCAAAAGAGGGGACTCCTGCTTGCTCTTTATAAAGGTATATGATAGAGATGGGACTTAACTCGATATGGTACCTGTACGGAACAGGTACGAATTTACTTTATTGATTTCAAAATAATGTTAATAACAAATTAGATAGCTTTAATCAAAAGATTTCTTCACATTAACTTATAGTTAACCAAAATCCGTCTATATAGTACCCTGCGCATCACTGCCAATAGAGAGTGGCAAAGATTTCATAAACATCATTCTTAGGGCAAATGGTGGCTGCCATCCTCGTCCACCTTGGTTTGCCTGGCAACGTGGAAATCCCCTTTTCTCTTGACAACATTCCAGCATCGCTGCGTCTGCCTGTTTGCGAGTGCGCACTCCTAATTCAATTAATAGTTACTCGCAATTAAGTGCAGTGATTATTGAAAAAGAGGAAAAGAAGGCATTACAATGAGTTCCATTCGGTTCGGATGGATGGAGATATAGATCCGCCCCCTAAGATGCACAGACAGCCAGCCCAGGGGAGGAGAAAATGCAAGGGAAGTGGGAAAAGCCGAGGAAAAAGCCAGTGGGAGTATGTGGAGCAGTTTTCTTTTTTAATGCCCATCAGCTTAATGCCGATTGCGAGGCTTCCACTGGGATGAAGCCAAAGCTTCTGCGATGCGATGCAATGAGATGATGTGATGAGTGCAATCCAAGTGCCTGAGCATACATAATTACCAGAACGAGGGGCAGACAGCCGGAATGTGCAAGGAAAGTAGTTTTTTTTTTTTAAACAACCAACACTTCCACTTTAATTACCATAAAATTTGCATTTTAAAAAGAGATTCTTGAAGTCTCTACTTTCTGCCATTTAAAATCTTTAGTAGGCTTGACTTTTACCTAAATCTAGTCACGGGACCTTATTTGAGAAGATATCTAGTCTTATTTATACGAGTTTTGCATTTTTACCTATATATTATCGTAAAAGGGAATTTTTTCCCACATAAGTCAGTGTGGCTCCTGGTTTCCGGCTGTCAACATCTGCCCCGTCTTGAGCCGAAGCAATTTGCATAAGGGAGCAGGCGCCTGGGGCTTACCTGGGGCTTAGGAGTGAACCATCTCCATACCTCAAGCTCCAATCCACCAATCCACCAATCCTGCTCCCGATAAAGCTGCTCCCATATGCAGGTGGGACAGATGGACCCGTATATCGAGGGGGAGTTCATACTAAGCAGCTGCTATTTATGGGATTGTAATTCAGTGGGGAAACAGTCGGGTGCGCGCTCCTTGCAAAAAGTGTCTCGATAAAAACTCAATAAACTTGAAAGCTAGGGGAGACTTTCTGTCCTTGACAATGCCTCATAAATTGCTCAGGATGTTTAAAGCCGAAGACCGTAGCATATAAAAAAGAAAAGTTTAGAGCTTGTGGCATATTTAATTTGTTCCCCATTATGAGCTTCTTGTTGTGTTGTCATATGAGCCGGAAGAATGGACAAAAGTTCGGAAACAGAGTGCCCTGGGCGTGGGCTGACCTTAATTTTCTTGAACAACATGCTAAATATTTGACCCTGAAAGCTGCTCAGTTCTTCGGTTTCATTCGCAGGCAGCAAACTATTTTCATTTGCCAGTCGAACAAAGCCGCAAACGAGCGGGAAGGCTGAATGGGCTGAAAGGGCACCGCCAGCACCAGGACCAGCACCAGGGTAGTGCCAGCGCCAATAAAAACTTTCGGGCTTAAAACCGCAGAAAAGTTGAAAAGTTTGCTCTTGATTTTATGAATATTGACCGAATCAAATCCAATTGAATTGAAAAAGGCGGCCGCTCCAAGAGATCGCAACAAATGTCGGGCCAAAAACTATTTAAAAGCGAATTTCGGTTTGGGCCAAAGTTGAAACAATTGCAGTTTGGGCTTTGGGCGCCTTTTAATTGCAGCGAACTCGCCCTCTTTTGCTCTCTTTCGCACCAGCGCTTAATTGCGGTCGGAAAAAGGGAAAAGTTGCGAATCGAGCCGGGAAATCCAATCAGGCGATGAGAGATGGAGCCGTAAGCATGAAAATCTCTCGCTAATGCCTTTCTTTTGTGCGTGTTCCTTACTCGACTGTAATTTAATAAATTTGCATTAGCCGGGGCCATTGCTCCTCTCTCCTTGGCCCGAGTTTGCTTTTTATAATAAGAATAACAATAATATGGCTAAATTTAAAATTCAATATTTTCATATTACCAAAGCTTTGGTCGGATATTGAAATTCCGGACGCGGTCTGGGTTTGTTTGCAGTCCCATTGTTGTTGGCGCTGCCCCCGGCTTTCTTTTAATATTGCACACAATATGCACAAGGTGGTAGTGGGTGGGCTGTCTAAAAGGGGTCTCCGGAGAGGGGCAGGGGAGTGGTGGAAAAATAAGAAAAGTGAGCAAGGAAAAGTGAAAAGGTCGAGCAGAATATGGCAACTGTTCCAGTGGCTTTTGCAGTTATTGTGCGAGTTTAGCTAAACGAGTTGGTAATGCCGGCGGGTTGTGGCCATAATTTATGTGCTCCGAATGGGCTCTGCAAAAAGGTGCCTGGCCCAGAAGGGAAGGCAGATAGACACGGACATGGACAGGAGATGGAACTCCAGTTAAGCCAAGAGTGGTCGCCAGCCAGGATATTGAAATGGTCAACCTGAGTACGATGGAAATTGACATTAAATATCAGCAAGGGTAATTTATTAAGCTCTCATATTGTAGAAAATAAAAGGAAACTCCTTCGATTTGATAGAAATATGACATATATAGGATATGCTTTAAATAAAATTCATTAATATCCGTTTTGGTATTATCATTATAAAGCATACATTTCCATAGTTTTTCTCATATAAAACAATAGTTAAATAATTTTTAAATCCTTTGGAAATTATTTCAAGTACTACTTTTGATTGGGTTTTATTTAAATACTTTTCTTTAAAAGCACTTCTTTTTAATTAAATGTTTAAATGCCTAAATCTCATAAAGAATGCAAGTATTTGCAAACTTTTGAATCAATTTGTATAAAGCCCCCTTAGCTGACACTTGTTTGGCCAACTTAACTCGAAATTGCTAATTAAAAAATATTTTAGCAATGCAATCAAAACGCCTTGCCACTTAAATGCAAATAGCGCAACATTGATGGCAATTGAAACTGCCAATGATAAATAAATATCGAAGTGCGGTGACATCGAAAATTGAAAATTGTATTATCCGGGCCGCAAAAAAGGGGCGGGCGTCAAAACAACAGCCATTTGGGGGCAGCAGAAAACGAAGTTTCGGCAGACCGAATTTTGTATATCCTTGCTGTTTGGGATTAGATAATTAAGGATAGTTCTGATTCGGAAAAATTAGAAGAAAAAACTAGCAGAACGAAGCTTTTTAAATTTAAAAAAAAAAGGAATTCTAGTCAAGTTTTGATAAATTTCAAGTCCGTACTGATTATAAAATTATAATACCATGCAAGGGTATAAAATACGTGCAAAACATGGAAATAACTGCTATCTCCTGGCACTTTGCTATTGACGCAGAATATTATGGCTATAAAATGGGAAAAACCACAATCAAATTTCTGGTAAAAAAATTGCATACTATGGCATTTGAATCCAGTTTGAATTGGTTGACTTTTTTTCGATCCACTGTCGGAAGGCGGATTGGCTGAAACGCAGCGGAAACGCCTGTGTTAAAAACTATTATTAATGGCCAGTGGTAAATAAAATTGTAAATCAAATTCCTCGAGTATCCTGCGAAATTAATTGCATTGCAGGGGCATTAATGAAGGGTTCCTTTCGGAAAATATTTGTACCCGACAACGACACTCGATGTTTGATTTACCTTTAACCTTAACACGCGGCCCGGAGGATTAAAAATGTTTAATTGCTTGTAATGCGTGGCCAAATGAGCGTGACTAATTAAGATTTAATGGGATCTGCGGGGGAACGGAACCCGAGTTATGACTTGTGGTGCTGTTTTTGAAAGGGTTGCCAGCCAGTTGTTGTAAGGCTTTCCCAACCGAAAAAAACTTCACCGCATTAGCACATCATATTCATAAATGCATCTGCTGCTGGCCAAGCAACTTCTCATCCCCATCACCCTCAGCATCATCATCATCATCATCGTAGTCGTCGTTCCTGGGCTCATTTCAACTTTTTCCCCTACGAAGAGCTATACGGATCTGTGCAACATAGCTTTCTCATTCGCATTCGCTGTGCAAAACACACACGCAAAAATCATTTGCCACACACAGCGCACACACAGCCGGGCGGAGCAGTTGTTGTTTTGTTACCATCATGCAAAATGCAAATGACACGCCATTACCTCAGAACAACAACATCAGCAACATCAGATGCGTTTGGGCCAAATATAGTGAAACACAGGGGGAACGTGTTGAAGATGCTGTTGCCACGAATACTTTATTGTGCGGCCCTAATGGCTTTTAATTGTTATATGAAATTGGGAAAAATGTTGCAAGTAAATGAGCGTAGAATCACCGGCACGCGTGGCGTATGCGCAATATAACGTATACGCCTAGTTGGACGACAAAGTGCAATAAACTGAGCGGGCGGAATGTAAGCAATACCATTTGTGAATGATTTTGCATTTTTTTTAAATTCAAATTAATGTATTTTAAAAGCTTTAACTAATTACCTTTATTAATTTGTTATCTTTTGCAAACATTTGCCTGATTTTCTTAGATTTCTCTGACCGGCAGGCAGACACTGCCTTACCGACCTGTACTTTCTCTTAGCTGCGTCTGCCGCTCTTAGTTTTCTCTTTCGCCTTTCCTCTCATTTTCTCTCGCCTCGAAATGAAAACAAAAGTTTTTCTTTGTTGCTTTGCTACTGTTGCTTTTGGTGCCTGCTGCTCCGCGCCTCTAGGCACAAATCACAAACAAAATCGGCCCGTTGAGTAGGTCAAGACACTAACTCAATTTGTTTTCTAAGCAAAAAGTTATCGCCCAGCTGCAGTCGGGCAGGAATCCAGCAAGTCCGGAGATACAGTGGGTAAGTTATACTGAGGGTACATTATGGCCCAGAGCTTTGACTTGCGATTTGAAGCAGGATATTTGTTTTTCTTATTTATGAGGGTTTCTCTTAGCTAAGATATTATGCATGTGCTACAAGGAAGGAACTACATAAACATGTCTTAGAATATTATTTAATAATAAACAAGTGGCTTAAAAAGTATGGTATTAGAAATTATATCTTCTCTTTAAAAAGATGGCAAAAAAAAAATTCTTTTTGTTTCTGGGTTAGCAGACCTTGCCTTGCATTGAACTTAAATTCTTTATGAGAACTCTACCTTGCCTTACATTGAATTTAAAAGAACTCTTCATTGAAATTACTATGCAAACAGCTTTTAAATTTACATTTTCGATTTGTTTCAATTATTCATTACAAGCCGGATGTCATACATTTAGAAATGGTTTAGTTTCAGATATCTGCTCAGAGTGTTCTTTTTGCCAATCCATCTTAATTGCCGTTCTTGCCGGTACTCGTTCGTTGATCGAATTTTCAGTTTTTCTCCGCTTTGGTTTCTCTCATACTAATTGCACACCGTTTTTTTGGCTTTCCATGGATGTTCTTTAAAGAAACGAAGCGGACTCAGACAGCTGTCTGTCCGCCCCTGAACGCTTCACTGACTGACAGGCACTGCTCAGTTTCCCCTCCATTTCAGCATTTTCAGCGTTCGAGAGGAAGGCGGAAGGAAGACTGACAGAAAGCGAGGCATTGTGCTGTGTGCCGAGGAAAAAGTATCTGTTATTATGATTGTTTAGTGCTGTCGCCGGAAATTTCATTCAAGTGGAT
Organism: Drosophila bunnanda; assembly: GCA_035046265.1. Taxonomy (NCBI): domain Eukaryota; kingdom Metazoa; phylum Arthropoda; class Insecta; order Diptera; family Drosophilidae; genus Drosophila; species Drosophila bunnanda. The sequence goes on from JAWNOB010000075.1 coordinate 18,186,429, forward strand.
GGCGAAAGACAACAACAGCGACCGTAGTAACGACTGCAGGCGACAAAACTGCAGTTCTTGGGACGGAAGGACATCGCCGTCCTGGGAAGGGAAGTGCAAATACAAACACCAGCACGGGAAAAAACCAACACACAACAGAGAGCACACTAAATAATAACTTCTTCTGCAGACCTTCTGCACGCAAAAAGTCGAAATTTAAGAGCCCGAGGCGGAAAGTGTACATATCCCATTTGATGCAATTATCCTGATTCTTCCGGTCCGGGAATGGCCAAATACTACCATCTCTGAGCACTCGGAACAAACAGCAAGCAAACTTGTCCGCATTGATGATGAAGTGCTAGCATCTCCGACAACATCTGCGGCAGCAACTGCATCCGCATCCCTGCCTCGATCTGTCCCAGCTGCTGATGCAGCCTGTGAAAAGTTGCTTTGCATATTTCATGACACTCGCACCCCTGATTGCCAGAAATTTCGGCATTAACTCACACGACCTGAGGGGTTTCGGGGACTCCCTTACAGCCCTGTTCATTTCGTCATTGTCTTGCCTCGCACTTTGTTTGCCGTAACAGTTTAATCATTCGCATTACATGCGTGGGCACGACGACGGTGCGGGTTGATATAAAGGGGCTGGCACACACACACACTCCATCCCGCGAGCGTGTGTATGAATTACACACAGATGTGCACTGCCAGCCCGCGTTGCGTGAGGAGTTTTACTGAGTCGATGTGAGCCCAATAATAAGATATACTAAAGTATTCTTAGGGGAAATCAATATTGTTTAGTTAATGTGAAGTAAAGTACTTTTTTATTAAATTAATGTACGATTTAAATATTTTAATATTTATTCATTTACCTCAAGAAGTATATTAATTAACTTATCAAACATCAAAGCAGCTGTAAATGCTGACAATCATAGATTAGGTTTGCATTATGTAAGCATTTCACATTTCCCATTTAATTACCCAACTCTCACCTTCATTTTTCTACCACAGAACTTGTCGGACAACCCTCGCCAGTTGAAACAATAAATTAATAGTAGCATTAAGTATGTATACCGCGAAAATGCGTAAAAATTTATGTCGGAGAGTTTTTCATGCGAGTTCGCCGGGAAGTATGCAATGGTTCGGGCAGATTAAACTGCAATAATGGAGGACGAGGAAACTCCCGCGAAGGATCAGGAGTCTGTGCCAGAGGCACTGGTAAAGACAAATGCTTAATGTTGCATGACTGAGTGGGAACTCAACGGGCGATGAGCCGCGCTAGAGCCCGAGGCGGAGACTGGTGGCAAATGGCATCCGATGATATATGAAGCGTTAAGTCCGCAAGGGTAAATTCCCGGGGATTTTCCAGGTAAACAGTATTGGCCGCGAGGCTTGCTTTTCCGGGAGCGGTGCCGAAAATATAATTCTGCTTCTGACTTCCTCCTACCCACATAACGCAATTTCCGCTCTTAATGAAATGCAAACGTTGCGTATACGTAATGTGAACATCAGCTGACATGGCTTTAAGTCCAAGGCGAAATGGCCAAGAAGTATGGAAACCTCAGTACACATAAATACACTCAATTGAATTGAACTGCCCAGCCCAGCTCTGGGATCACAATTTGTAAATAAATTGATGGCCGAAAGCATTGTCAAGGAGGGCCACTCGAATGGGAAGCTGGAAAATGCAAATCAGAAGCAAAAACTCGGTCAGGCGCGGTTCAATTAAATGATGACAAACAAATTGACTTTAAATTGTGGTTGCCATGGGCAACAGCCTGAGGCAAATAAATAATACGCAAAAGTGCCAAAACAAAATCATCTACAGAAATGCAAATTTCTTCCTCATAGGATAAAATTATTTCTTAATATAATAATCAATAATTTGTGTAGAAAATATTAAAGTCCTCTTACATATTTTACAGATTTTAACAACAAAACCATGTATTGTATTTATTTTATTTATTAATGTCTTTTTTGGCTCTGTCTCAAATTATTTTATCATCAAAACTCTTATAAAAAAGAGCATCAAAATGTAAAAGTCAAAGAACTTTGGGTACACAACCTTGGACATTGTGGTCCATGGTTTGACTGATGGTCAACAGACACCATTCCTTAACTCTCCCCCTCCCCGGGAAGGGAAGCCAGCACTTAAATTCTTGTTGTTTGTCCATTAAGGAAGCCCTCCCCGAAGCCTAAGACGCCGTGTTGAAACGTTAGCAAAACACATTTTCCCACTGTGTTCCGTCTGCTTCTTTATCCTTCTTATGGGGAAAGCCCCTTACTCTCCCAGCCATCATCATCTTTGTCGTCATCGTCATCGTCATAGCCGGCATTGTCATTATCATTTTCGTTTTCATTTTCATTTTCATTTCGGAAATGCCTTCGACGCACAAAGGGAACATTTGTCTTGCTTTGAACAATTTTTCTCTGTTGTCGAAATAAAACAAATTGTATGAATTTAAGTGGACTGGCAGCCCACCCCCCTGTGCAAATGACTGTAGTTATCATCTGCCATCTATTATGTGCCTCAATCGAATTGTCGTTTGGTCAGGACTATGAATTTCGTAGCGACACTTTAAATGAAAAATGGCTTTTCCATTGGCGCGTACCCGTATGTTGTGGCCCAAATGACTTAATTGCTTACCTTTGACGGGGTTCCGGACTAGCGGTAGCTCCGATGTACATGGAGAAGAAAAATTCTGTTCAAGGTATATTGGGAAATTATACTCTTTGATATAGAATATAAATATCTAATTTAAAAATGTCGAATAAGAATACATATCGAAGGTAACCATTGCTGAGTTTTCTTATCTCACTTTCATTTCATTTTCAGTTTTCATGTAACTTTAATATAATTTCTTATAAAGGCTCAAAAACTTCCCTTAGAATGGTGTGATGGGATATTCATAGATCCCGTCAATAATCCATCAGGGTTTGCCCTTTTTTTTTTGGTTACAAACTTATTAAGCAAATTGCCAAAATATTCGACAGAAGAAATAAACTTCACGCAACATATGGCTGCCAAGAAAGTTGGAGTTGGCTCCAGCGATATTTGGCCAATTGATTTGGGCCAAACTTCAATGGCATCCGGGGAACTCGTGCGTGTTTGTGGCTCAGTGGCAGCCATTTGGCGGCCGACCCCACGAATCCTGCGGCCCGCCGCAACATGTCAAAGCGCCGAACAACAGCATTTTGGTATTTGGGGGCGGTGGCTGCCACCACCCTCGATGTCAGTTATTTACACGAAGCATTTCATTCGCCAATTTCCCTCAAGCTTAAATCAACGTTGCATGAAAGCGACAACATACAGGAGCAGTCAAGGGAGCGCGAATAGCGATTCGCGAATCGGAGCTGTGAAAATGGCAGCGGGAAGATAAAATCCAATTAAAATCTCGTGGAATTTATAAAAAAAAAAGGAAAAACTAGATGATGACTAGGTTGGCTATGGCAGACTAGCAAATGCCCTGCCTGAGTCCATTCTAGAGGAACTCATATTCAAGATATCTCCATAGAGCACCTTTAGAGACTGGGTGTCGAGTTGGAAAATAAAACAAAGCGTGAAATCTATTTGCAGCCGGCGGAGCGAGGAAGCAAAGTTTATGCCATGTAAATAACGACATCATAAATTTGGTTACGTGGGCTCGGCCCCTGCCGTGCATATCTCTCGCCTATCCGGAACCCCACCGAACCATTACCCCACATATGCAGGGCAGGCAGTGGCCACCATCGGAGGCTAGTTCCGTTTTAGCAAACACGTTTTTTCTACGCCCATTTTCAGTTGGCTTGCCTGCACCGAAAGCGGTTTATTTTACATCCGATTTTTTATTTTAAAATAATATACTACAGATACATAGTTGTGCTGTCGACAGGCAAAAAATTCAAATAAACTTTGAAACCTTCTCAATAGAGCTGTCAAAATGTAGATAAATTTGATAATAACCAAGCTGCAAGTATTTTAATTCTCCTTTCACAAAATGTGAATCATGTTTGTGATTACAATACAATCATTAGAAGAAGGGTTCCACATATTCCTTGATTTCATGCTCTTTAAATTTGATTTACATATTCTAGTAACTCTTCTTTTTAAAGAGTCAGGTGCTGTTTTTTTTTTTTCACTGTGTGAAGAAGCCCACGCCATTTGACTGTTTCAGTTTTCACGGTGGGCCAACGCCTGCGCCTCTTTGTCATAAAAAACCGACAACAATGAGGGGTGTTGGGCGGTCATTGGGGGATAGTGGTCCTTCGGAATGGCGTATGTTGGGAGGCAGGTGAGGGTGCTTGAGTTCTCGCACTCCCACTCGCTTTTTCTGTCCTGCCGCCGGGGGAAATAAAAGTTACGTTGACACGGACACCACGCCGCCAAGTACCGAAGAACCAAACACTTTTGGCCTGCCCTCAAGTCACAGTCCATCGCCCATTGCCTCTCGCAGGACACCTAGGCCCCTCTTTAAACAGTAATGCAGTGTTAAAGGTATACCTGTACTCCCGGGGTAAAGTGGACTTGCATGTATGTGTTTAATTAAATGGCAATAATATTTCAAAAAGTTTAGTTAGGGAAATGAAGTTTAACCATCATTAATTAAAAGTTAAAATTCATTGAACAGATTTGTTTTGTGCATAAGTAAATGCGATTTAGGAATGGGTATCCTAGCTTCGGGACACTTAATTTTCCCCCATTTTCCTCTCTATCTGGCAGCACTCTTTTGTCGGTGAGTGAGTGAGCGGGGTAAGATGAGTAGCGCGTAAAATGTGCAAGAAATTAAAACGATTTGCGCCAAGAGGCATTGGGCAGGAAGCACTGGCAGAGTTGGGTTTTGCGAATGGGATCCGGGCGGGGAAAAGCAAACTCGGACAGAGTACAGGCCACAGAGAGGGGAGGGGAAATGAAATCTGGAAATGGAATACGCAATTTGAGCTCTTTTCAGAGAATGCTTAACTGGAGACTGGGATGGAGCTCTTCCCATTACCGGACAATGGGAGCCCTAGCTGCGAAGACGGGGATGGACAGGAGCGTTTTATAAGTGTCCTTCCATGCAAATAATTCTTCAACTTTGCTGGGCCAAGACAGAGCCACATTTTCGCTAGGGAACTATTACGCTAAGCTGAAACTCAGGTTGGGAATTATATATTGCGGTGACCAGTGTATAATTTAAAATAATATTTAGGAAAGTATCATTATAAAGCAAAGCGAAAGTATATATATATATATAATTGAGATAAATTCTGTTGAGGATTGGCGAAATCCTTCTTATTTCTAAAGCTGGTACAATGAAAATGCCAGTTACCTGTCGCCTTTGTTCGCTATGAACGCTGCTCATCGTGGACACATTGTTTGCTTTGGTTTGTCCGCTAGGCGCTTAGATTTCAATTATATTGAGTGGCCATCGCATGCCAAACATTCCCCAGCAGCCGCAGACAGGATGCAGGAGACGGGGGCCAATGCCGGGGGCAACGGGGATAACTTTAATTGAGATTTACAATGCGAGTTAAAATGCCAGGACAGAGCGAAATTTGTACCCGCTTGAGCTTAACCTTGTTTCTATTTCTCCTCTCCGCCCGTGATGCGGATGTTGCGGATTCGGGGCGGAGATTTGCGGTGGGGGTCATAAATTTGTAGACAGTAAATCTTTTTTATAGTCGAGCGCCGAGAGGGAGCCCTGTCTCCTCCCCGCCCCAGAAAAATCTGTCCGTGCTGGGTGTTTATTTGCTGATGGGCACCAGAAACGCTCCTGCTCCTCGCCGCCATATTAAAGCTCAATTGCGTTTAAGTAGCTGACTTTTATGGCTTTGCCTGCAGTCTTTTCCGGTCTATATAGGGCATGTATATATGCATATTTATACCCTTGCAGAGAGCCAAATAATTTAGCAATTCCGCCAGAGATCCTTACGAGATGTTATGGGGGGATTTCTATGTGGTCTCAAGCTCTAGCTTGGACTTTAAGTAAAGTCCAAGTTACAATTTAGAAGTGTTTAAATTCGAAAGTTGAAATATAAAATATTAAAGAACTTATATAACGACATTCCTTTGAAATGATAATTAAACATGACATTAAAGGTTACAATTTTCAATAAAATAAATATCTGAGCTAGGGTATTCTTCTCTTCGACCCTTCAGGCGAAAAGTCCTTTACTTTTTTGGATATAAATATATATTCAACAGTTGTTGTCGGCTCTTGTTCTCGGCGTTGTTGCCATTTGCAAATTTCGGGGAGAAAGCGGCGGCCCAAGTGAATTGGATGGCAGAAATAGCCTGGCAACATTTCCCTACTTTTTTTTTGGTTTTTTGGCTGGCTTTCGCACTCCGCTCGAAAGCTAACGAGCTGCCGCGGCGGTTGGCTTTATATACATATATATAGATGCATATATGTATATATAGTGGGTACTGACACTGGCACGGGTGTAAGCGTTGTCCGATGTCGGGGCTGCGCTGTTGTTGAAATGATAAGCATGTGTGCAATTAAAATGAAAGCGTGCTCGCTGCTCTCCAGCGGAGCTCTGGGCTGGGGCTGGGGCTGGGGCTGGGTTCTCGGGATGCTGGAGATGCCATGACATGAGGCGGCCCATGACAATAAAACAAATGTCGCCTATTTTACATAAACGTTGTGTGCAAATTTGTTTTCCTTGTTATTGTTGCTGCTGTCGTTGTCCGAAAAATATACAACTGTAAACAGGACGAGGTTGGGCAAGAGGTGGGTGTGGATGGCAATCGCGAAAAGACAGTGGCGAAGTTAAGGAGGCTTCACCTTATACCAGGTGAAAATTTACTTATTTTAAGCATTAAATTCTACATAAAAAAAGGAAAGGAAACTTTAAGAAATCGAAGCTTATATACCCTTATATTTTGCAATTGAATTAAATGATCAAATCGGATATAGGCAATAAAACATATTAAAAAAATTGAAATTTTATATAAATTTCATATTTAAAGAACAATTTTCTCAAATGCAAACATATTAAACAAAGTCTTATGAAGACATTAAGCTATTCTACGATTATCTGTAAACTGAAAAATAATTAAAAGTTTATCCTTTCAACAGCCTAATCTGCAAACACTCAAAGTCCCAACACAATTGTCCGCTTCAAAAATATACTATATATTCTATTTCCCATTAAGAAATCCATAAATCCCCCTTTTCCCAGCCCCTGGAAGAGTGTCAGGACTCGGTCCCAGGTCCGGTCCGAGTACCAGAGCGAGTATTTGGACGCGACCTGCACATTTAGTGTTTACAGCGGGCAGCCTCGCCGAGTCAGCGGTTTGCCATTTTATTTAGCTTTTCCGGCAACGCCCAGTGGGAGTCTGGGCCATAAAAACGCTGCAAATTAAAAACGCATTAAGTTCCGTTGTCCGCTATCAAGAGTCGGCCACGTGTGGGCATTTGATAGTCGCCGGACGTCTTTCTTGGGCCACCAGCATAAATCTCCGATTCCCGGATCCAATAATTACATCCCAGAGGCGTTTGGCTTTAAGCCGAAGAAGCCCGAATGCTATGGCTGCGGCTATGGCCATCAGCATCCAGCTGACAGTGGCTGTAAATGAGCAATTAGGCGCAATAAAAACATCACAGGGGCTGGTTGGGGGCGTGCACTTAATTCAAATTGCGAAAACTTAGCCTCAACATGTGCGACGGACCACCCCTAAAGAGGACATGCCCCGCACAGGCGTAAAATTAACACACACTTATCCGGAACCCGAATCCCAGCTCCCGTCCTCTAACCCGGAATGGAGAGCTCTCTGCGACAGCGGCAACAGCTTAGACATGCAGCAAATGGCCGAGAAATGGAAATACGGCATCCGACGAAGGCGCATTCCCCCAAACGATTTCCCTCGGTTTCCACAAATATTTACCAGGCCATCTCCGACGATGTGGGGAATCTGTTTCCCGGAATCCTCGAGCGATGAGTGCTGGCAAAAATGCACAGCCTGGTCCTGCCTGCATCCGGCTGATGTACTGCCTTCAACCAAATACACCAACAGCAGACGGACAAACACAGGGACAGACGGGAAAGGGTATGGATCCGGCAAGGATACCTCGACGGTTACGGGTGGCATGCAAAGCGAGCTGGGAAATTGAAGGACTAGGACTCACTGCACGACACTGACTTTGCTTAGACAGGCGTCACGTCAAAGGAGTTTTCTTTCCGGCCTGCTACGCTTTTCTCCGAAGAAAAACAAGGACGAGTTTCTCGCTTCGAAGCTTCGACTCTGAGATACTGCATAAGTAGGAGTTGAAAGATACTACATAATTAGAAGTTAAAAGGTAACATCCATTGTTGTGATTATATTGCCTCTTAAAAAACTGTTTCTACATTTAAATAAAATAGTTTTAAATTATTTCCTATCAAAAAACACTTGAATTTTTCACAAATTGTACACACCCTTGGTGTGCTCAAGTAGCGGGTATCAAGAGCCGGGCAAAACTTGAAATCCTTTCATGTTGATTCTGCTCTTCTTGTGTTTTGGCAACACCTGCTATTTGTCAGTACACCGCCTCACCTGTCCACCCGCCCCTTCACCCCCCTCAGTTCCACTCCTGCTGCGCTCCACTATTCCCCATCGTCTCCGCCGCCAGCAGTAGGTCGTCGAGAATTGTTATTATTTTCTGCTGCATAATAACGAGCCCAGCAGGTCGCCGTCGCAGTTTATGGGTTTACGGGTTGCCTTTTTTTCGGAAACGCCGCTGACTGGCTCAGTTTGGTTAGGGCTTGGCGTGTGTGTGACACCGACACCGCTGATCCCGGAAATGCTTTCTCCCGGTCTCGTTCCCGTCACCGACACACACATATTAAGCATTACACAGCTCCGAGACAGACACATTTGACAGTGTCACGTTGCGGTCGAGCATTGCATGCATATAAATTTAGGATAAATATAAAATATGGCCAGGGAGCGAGAAGGTAACCCTTGAAGATATAGGAATCCATCAAAGTGAGCAGGGGAAGAGGATCATAACATAAAGTCCAGATGTTTGCAGAGTATCTTTGGCTCTCTCGCTAATCAGAAATATTTAACTGATACATGATAAGTTACAAATAACTATAGCATATTTGATTATGTACAATAACTAAATTTCCTTAAATTACAAGGAGTCTTAGATAGCCTTTCTGTCTTCAAAGCACACACTGTAGAGCCAGATAAATACCCTAACTAAAGTCAGACTCCTCCAAGCTTTAGCTCCATTCGCGAATGTATCCGCCGGAATGTGCGGCAGCTGTGCACAATCTAAATAAAGAGCCGACATCGGCCGCTGCCGTGTTATGAGCCGGGCTTTGTGCGACTTCCTGTGCCCACAGACACAGACAGACAGACGTGTCGCTCCCACACACAAGCTGACCCACTCGCCGCCATTTGCCTTCGGCCTTGTTTGTTTGCCTGTCTGTTAGTGCCGGTGTTGGTGTGGCTCATTTTGATGGCACGGAAGTCGCTTGTTTGCTGAGCTGCTCTCTTCACTCCCGCTGGGTGTGGGCCCGGCTTTAAGTGTTTACGTGGCGTATTAGTAATAAATGTAATGTGCATAAAAGTGTCCACACGGCAGGCGCTCGTAAAGCGAGAATGTTTACAATGTGTTTAGGCCTCCGAACGGGGCACGCTTTTATAGATTTTTACAACTTTATCCTAGCAGCAGCCTCGGCCATCAGCTCGTCAAGGGCCATGTCAAATGCAGGCACTTAATCAATCAAAAGCCCAGGCAAGGCCGCCTTATTAGACATCTCTCACTGCTTTCGGTCAAAGTTCTTTCCGTCTGCCAGTCCGGTTCGTTCGTTCGTTCGTCTGTTTGTTTGTTTGTTTGTTTGTTTTTGGCAGCACAAATTATGGCCGGACATGTTCAAACATTTGCCTGTCCATCTAACCATTTGTCCTGCCAAATGCGTTTCATGTTCATCCAGCTTTCAGCTTCCAGCTTCCAGCTGCCAGCTCCCCTAGGAGGAAAGCGGGAAAATAGAGCCCAGGGCCAGGCTTAGATGGCTGGGCCGATAAGTCGCCGGCCTAAGACTCGGATATAGAGTAAAGTATGCCCCGGATTCCCATTTCCTACGCGGTAAGCCCGCCCTCAATAGTCACACAATTCTGCGGCCAGCCATTAAATATCCCGGAACGCCCTTTCCTCAAGGGGTTTCTTCTGTCTGTGCTCTCCCACCTTCTGGGCCAGGAGAGGCAAGTCCAGTCCGGTTCAGGCAACCCAATTAAAATTCCACAAATTCAAGAAAGAGCCAGTCTAATGTTCCGAGCAGACATCCTTGAAACGTTATCTATTGCTCCCTGCCCGCGCTAGCTCTCTTCCTTTACAAATTCATTGCAAATACTTTGCGCTACTTAGCGGCCATTTTTCATCTTTGCCTATGAAAGGGTTAGAAAAAAGGGTTCCTTTTCACGGCATACTCTTAATTAATTAAAATATTTTCAGCTCTAGCTAAAAATAATTTCCCATCTTCCTTTTTGGCCTGGCACAAACAATATGGCAACATTTTGGCAATTAATGTGGCTTTAATTCGCTATTGAAATGGCAGTGAGAACGGCTTGAAGAGTTTTCGGCAATGCAACTCGGCTTATTGGCCAACTAATTAAGCTCGGCCAAGGCACTCGGTCAAGGGTCAAGAAGTGGCTAATACCAGAAATAAAAGATTGCTAACTGCCGGCAGGGTTAAACTGTTGCCCAGCCGGTAGATGGAGGGAAGGTGTGTGTGTGTGTGTGTTGGCAGGTGGATGCCGCCCCGGGCCAGGTCACCTCCGTCCGGGTCAGCTTATCCGCATCCGAGCTAAGCACACCCGGAGGAGACTGCAGCGAGGAAAATTAAAAGTGTGCAGTCCAAGTGCTCCGCTCTCAAGTGGCTGCCGCTTCTAAAATTAGCCTTCCCCACGGCGTCCAGGGGAAGTTTTTATTTTACCATTTCCCTCGCTTGTGTTATTGTTTTTCTTGTAGCTCGTCTTTCCTTTTATTTTTTGGCTGCCTTAAGTAGCTGAATTTTTGTGTGGCTTACCTGCGGCTGGCTGGAAGTTAAGCTGCAGCTCATAAAATTTATTCCTGAGCAGGGCCCACGTGGCGTATGCGCAACGTCACTGGCTTGTGGACCGAATGGAGCGTAAATGTTTACGTTTGTCAAATATTTACAGAGCCCTCTCAAAAGGGCATCAAATCGGGGAAAAGGTGCCATGAGCTTAATGGCTCACAGGCGTGATCTTCGACGCCAATGGAGCGAGCGTATTATGTCACAATCTGTTGGGGAATGCACGCAGCAACTAATCAAATTAATTACGCAAATATTCCGAAAGGGGCCAAATTAATCCACTAAGTTCGAATTCGTTCGCCTTTGCCATTTAATTGCTGCCCCCAGCTTCTAGTCACGTTGGACAGCCCATCGCAGACTAATTGCCAGCACGTGTATGCCACATTAGTCAGTCTCCGGTCGCCGGTTGCCGGTCTCAGGTCTTTGGTCTTCGGTCTCCGAAGGAAAGAAAAAGTTTTCCCGCTTCCTTGACCCATATCAAAAGTCAACAAACTGCGTACATGTGTCGAGGGTGAGAGAGGAAAAAACTGTCATTCAGTCTATAAATATATCAGAGGGAAAAAGGCCGATCGAGCCAGGGGAATACTGTATAGATGATGTATCGGCGGTACAAATATATCTAAATATCTATAAATATTCTGCAACATTGCAGCTAAAATTTGATACAATGTTTACAAATGAATCTGGATTTGTTTGGGCCAACTGAGAGGAAGAGCAAGCATCAAGGCCAGTGCCGTTGACCAATATAAATGAGCAAACAAACGGCGGTCGCATGCAAATGAATGGCCAGCCAAATAGAGAGCAAGTCTGCCAAGATTGATTGCGTCGGGATATGAGTTATGGGACGCGGAATAAGCAGAGTTCCATCAGACAAGACGAATCTAGGACTGGAACAAGCTGGAACAAGTGCTCCACGTGGCAGCTATTTATCGGGTTGCCCAAATGATGGCCCATCAAAAGTTCACAAAGTTAGCAACTTCACCGTGGCCGGAGGGAAAACTCCATTGCATTTTCGTGATTTTTAATTTTGAAATTCATTTGAAATGCATAGCAGCAGTTTGTTTGCTTTCAAAATTGTTATACTGCGTTTTTTCCTGCATTTTTGTTACACAAACACGCTGCATGGCAATTGAAATTCCATTCACACCATATTCGATTTAACTTTTATATATTTTAGAAATGCAACATCGCTTTTTATTCCTCTAATTGCCAAACTGCATTATTTATGGGCCTTTATTGTTTATGTATGATGCACATATTGTTTATTTAGACGAGTCAACATATCTTGTCAGGGGAAAACTGTCTGGTTGGCTGGAAAATAAGCGCAGTGAAATGGGAAATGGGCATGTGTTAATTTTTATTGCTTTGTCGCGCACTCTCTCTGCTTTCACATTGTTTGTTTGTTTACAAATAAATCTGTCTCTGAATTGAATTTTCGATATAAATATGAATGGAAATTAATGCGAATCGCTGAGCTTGATGTGGTCTGTCCCAGAATACACAACCCCAAGTGCCTTGGCAGTGAAGCTCCGACCTGTCTGAGACGTATTTATTTGCTTTGATTATTTCAAATATGATTTGCCTTTCGCCCAGGTCCCACAAGCAATTCCTATGCAGACGACGTTCATGACCTTCGACAGCGAGAGACTGATTGCCTCGAGGCTGCTTGAGTTGTTCACTTGAACCCACTGAGCTACGTGACGTATACGTGATGCGGGATATAGCATGGGAAAGGTGAAGGGAATAAAGGACACAGCAGGGATTTGCTTTTGTTTTACCAGCCTATTCTTTGGCTCTTTCAGGTTACAGCTGGTTTTCTCTGGGTCTTTTTCATGGTATAAATAGACTGTAGATTAAGTTAAAGAAGTAGGTTTGCTTTAAATATATTTATAAACCATTTAAATTATGGAATTTATTACAAATACTTAGAATTTGAGTAAAATCTTAAAGACTCTGTGAATTAAAACCTTTTAGCAACCTATAGTTTAAGTATTTAATAAGGTTTTCCCATTTAGGCCGAACTTTTATCACCAATCTAAATTGCCGCATTTAGTTTCCCTTTTATTTGCTTTAATTAAGCAATAACTTTATTTAATTCCATCTCAAACTGTTGGCTTTTAGGGACTTTATTAACCGCTTCAGTTTTTGGCTTGAGGGTCTAACGATCGGCCACTAATTAATGGTCTCAAGGTGCCCGTTCAATAAGTGGCCGGAAACCCCATTAAGCGGCAGGAAAATCTTTGACATTGCCCTCTGACCTGGTTGGCTATTGAACCTGGACCTTGTCCTGGGCTCTGACCTGGCCGCCAGCCTCGACAAAACAATTGGCAAGTGCCATCGACAGTCGCGACAGTTGGATTTTGAACACAGGCCGAGCGAGCGAGCGAGTGAGCGGCAGGCCGGCCAGGTAAATTTATTAATAATAAAGCACCTTTTGTGCATAATTTGAAAGGTTTGCCCTTTGTCCCTTGGCCAGCTGTTGCGGCGTTTATTAATAACGCGGCGGCGTGGGAGGTGCAGCTTATTATTAGGACCGATTCCTGGCGTTGCCAGGTCTACAATTATGCGCACCGGTAGTCAAATGAGGGGGTGTGTCCCGGGCCAGGACTCCATCTCGAGCACCCACCCACAGAGTGGTTCTTCTCCTCCTCCCCCACGCCTCCTGCAGGGCGAGAATCCTGCGAGTGTAGTGCAAACATTTTGCAATTTTCAGTCCAACAATGGAAAGCAATTACAAAACAAACTCAGCGCTAAATGAGTGTGTGGCAACATGGCAAACAAAGTGTGATGAAAGCTAGAGGGGATCGGGGCTGGGTATTGCCACAAGGTGTGAGTTGTGGGTCCTGGTGCTTGGAGTGGGGTGTGCCGCCATAGGGGCGTTGCTGGCGGTGCCAGAGTACACATGACTGGGACTGTTGTCAGGCGTGGGCGATGCCTTGATTGGATACGCTCCGTATGATTTCCCCGGGCAGCTCCATGCAGAGTCAAGTTATGAGGGGCGGAACCCAAGTTGATTGGTAATAAAACTTAAAAGATTTCGCAATTATTCAGCGGTGGAAAGGAAACCCTGCAAATCGGACGTCCACACAAAGGAGATTAGAGTTTGCCCTATTGACCTCATTTTACCATATATTGCCTTGGCAATGTGAAAATAATAATCAAATAATAAACTGGCTTTATGATCTTATACTTCAGTCACTTTTTGTAGATAGCATGGAATAAATAATCTGAGGATCAATTACTTTCCTGCCGCCGCCAAGCGGGGCTCGAAGAAGGCCTTCATCTGCATCAGGCCCTCCCAGTTCTCGTCCCAGCCGGGAGTCACCTTCTTGGCATTGGCATACCACCTGGCCACATTCGGGTACTGGGCAATGTCGAACTCCACGATCTCATAGGTGGACACGGTGGCAAGGATGGCGATATCGGCAACGGTGAGCTGACCACCGGCGACGTAGTCCTGAGCCGTCAGGAAGGTTTCCAGCAGGTCGAAGGCAGTCTCGATCTTCTTGAAGTCTTCGTCGGATCCAGGCTTTCCAGTTTGGAAAAGCGGGTAATAGTATTTGATGAAGGCAGCGTACAGGGTGCCCATGTCGAAGTACAGACGCTGGTTGATCAGGGCCTGCTCCTTGGGATTCTTGGGGAACAACGAGTCGTCCTTGCCGTACTTCTCCACCAAATAGATGGCGATGGCTCGGGACTCCCAGATAGCAAATCCGTTGTCCACTAGCGTGGGAATGGTGTGCTGGGGATTGAGCTTCACAAACTCGGGCTTAAGCTGTTCGCCCTCCATGGTGTTCAGGAGCTTCTTGTTGAGCTCCAGTCCTAGGGCCTTGGCCACCATGAGGACGGTACGGCAGCCGCTGCTGCCGGGCATATAGTAGAAGTCCATAATGCTATCTTTCGTGGTGCTAACCGCTGAAGAGAAAACCGAATACTGACTGCTACCCGAAATGTTTGCCGGTTAAATAGCTAAATGTTTGTAGTTCTTTCTTGATAAGTCTACTGCAAGGTTATCTAGTCATGGTTAGACCCCACATTCTGCAATGAATCACTGCAGGAAACCACTAATTGTTATTTAAAGACGTAGACATAACATTTATAGATAGTGGAAAAGTTCGATACTGACATAGATAATAAAGGCGTATTGTACTTAAGATTATTTGACAATCATAAGCTACTTGAATATTTTTTTTTATGTTGACGGAAGATCATATACCCTTGTAGTTTGTAGTTTTAAAATTTAACTATAAATTGTTCATCTTTTCCATAATGATCCATTGATCTTATACCTTATATACACCTTATATATAGCTATACCTTACTTTACTAGCTAACTTCTGACAAAAATTCGAATCCCCTTCAAGCGATTGAAAATGTGAGTCATAATATATCACAGTGAAATGGGGCAGACGGTCTTGTACCTTGAAGCTTATAGCAAAATTATGCTCACACTAAAAGAATTACTAATGACCATTATCACAGCCTTTCACTTTTAAGATATTAATAATTTAATTCAAAGTGATAATGGGACTTCCGTGTGAACCAAATCAAGTGTACACATTAAAATTTAAGAATGAAAGTAAGATAATAAATTGTATGCAGCTATGGTTAGCAGTTGTGGCGAAAATAAACTGCTAATTTCCCTAAGAAAAATTACATTTAATTGGTGTCCCCTTACATTATTCTCCGACGTCTTTAATTCCAGTGGCTAGCCCTCAAGTAGCTGACTTCAAAGTTGCGCATACGCCCCATGTGCTTGTCAGGCTCGCCTCTCTAATTGCCAACTTGGCGGGACCGAGACCATAAAACAAGCGACATCAAGCTGCAAACAATGCGCCTTCTATGCCGGCTGGATATATCCGTAGTCGGACCGGCAACGGGTCGCGTTTCTCGTTTCCCCAGGTGGCTGGCCAGGCAAATTAAAGTCACTGAGCCCGCCAACTAAATATGCCATGAAATGTTGCCAACGGATGTCGTCCTCCTTGTCGTCGTTGCAGCTCCTTCCAGCACGCCTGTTCCTGCAGTTGCTGGGAAACTTTGCGCGAATCCCAGCGCCGTTTATTGTTGACTCAACTGGCTGCCATTTCCGGCATCCGGGATACCGGAGTAGGGCCAGAGAAGGACCTGGAGGAGGCGGTGCCTCCTGGCAGACAGTTTGTTTTATGATTGCGCGTCGACTAATTCGCCCTGCAATTTTGCAATTAAATTGTAGAACGTGCCATGGATATGCAAAGTTTTCGCTTTGCCTCTGCAGCTTCTTGACTAAAGTGTATTAACAGTTTCTTGCTTAGTCGGGCGATGCAATTAGTTGGAAACAGGGGCTGAGATTCATCAATCACGGACCCACACACTAATTGTCTGTCAATAGGAAGCTGAGATGTGACTTTCGGGAGCCACTTGGGAGCTCGGCATTAGCATACATCAACGTGAGTTTATAACTTTTGCCGGCTAGTAATCAATCATAGACGAGAGGAGCCTCCATTAGTGAGGGACACGACTCGCCATGGGACACTAGGTATTTGGTTACATGTCGTTGCCAAAGTTTAATATCCGCTGCTGCTCGTAGTTGAGCTCAGACCGGGAATGCCACTACATATTGGACGAGCTGGATCTCCTCGAGCTTCTCATCTCGCGTTGCATGCCAGCTGTCCTGGCCTTGGCTGCACCCTTCGAGGCGTGCTCAGTCCTGTCGTTCAGTTACAACTTCAACATTACATTCCAGTGCTCAGTAAAAAACTGCAAATGACGTGCAATCCTTGTTAGCAGTGGATAATAACAACATCGAACAACAAACAAGTCGGAACTATCAGCAGACAGCAGCAACAATGTAAAATCAATAAAAAAAAAGGACAAGAGGGAAGATTGACTTTCGATACTGGAGTCTTAAATACACTTATAACTATAACAAAGCAAGGTAATAAATAAATATATTAAAGGATACTCCGAGTCTTACATTGTAAGGATATACTTTAGTATTTTAAGTTTTAATTGTTGTCTTGGTCTGTTCACATTTAATTTACTTGTTTATATCATAAAGAAGTAAGCTTCTATATTATTGCAATCAATATACATTAATTCAAAGGTTAATTTTTTTAAAATTTGTTCCCGTATTAATTGTTGACTAAATGAACTCGAAACCCATATAGTTTGATCCCTTGTTAGTGTATAAAATCGAACAAAAGTAAAAGCGAAAACATTTTCATTTGGATAGTCCGACAAACAACATGTTAACTAATGCTTTACAAGATGTTCGCACATTTAGGATCGTTTCTTTTATTACTTTTTCTTTTTTTGACAATAAAATGTAATGGGCCCGGGGCATGGATAGCAGCGGATAAGGCGCTCTATTAAAATTGTTCAAGGAGAAAAATAGGCCAAGCAGCTAAACAATATAATTATTTTTATACTACACCCACAAAGCATAATGCATAATGCTATCCATTAAAGATTTAATTTCGAGCCTCAAATAAAGTGCTCTGGGGGAGAAATAATTTATTTAGTGCAGAAACATCAAAAATAGCATTTTCCTGCAAAATGTTATTTAAGCGTTCGTTTGCGTGTTAATTTATGGACTTCATAGTTGGTCGGCCATAAATTGCAGCACATATCGGAGGAGGAGGAGGCAGAGAGAGCCATTAAATTGTTTAACTAAACATGCAATCTCACAAATGGCAGCCCCGAATGGAGGAGTGAGGCCAACAAATGCATAATTAAAATGCCAAAGGGAAACCAATTGTTGCTGCCACAGAATGAAGTTTCCCCTCTACCTTACAGTCCCTTGCCTTTATTTTTTTTGTGTAGTGTTTGAAATGTGTTAATTAAATTGTCACTCGCATTGTCTTGCACCCCGCTGTTGTGCAATTACTCCCCACTGTTGTGGTATTTTTAGAGAGACTTTTCTGCTAAATTTAAGGACTTGAAGGTTAAAGTTTTCAGCTGACATTAACCACAAGCAACTAAATCTTCGAGGACATTATTTGGCATTTTTCTTATCCCGCTCAAGGGATAAGTGCAAACGTTAACCCATTGTTGGGGCCGCAGTCCCCGGCAAATCCCATCCAATTATGAACGGAATGCATTCGCCCCACCAGGAGCTCTCCTCAACTGGCGCTGGCATTAACATCAACAATATAAGCAACGCGTGCAGCTGAAGTTCCACCCCCCAACTGCATCCCTTCTCGCATAAAAAGCGCGTTTTTTCGGAAGGTTTTCGTTTTCGTTTACGCTTTTTTTCTATTTTATTTTTTAAGGGGGGATGCTAAAGTAAAATCAAGCTTGAAGATCAACAGCAAGCGCAAACACAAACAACAAACTGAGCTGTGTGAACTTGTGTAAACTGGGAGGAGGAGGTGGGACTGGGACTGGAACAGGGTAGCAAATAGGGGATGCGTTTGGGGTGCATTCGTGTGGCTGTCCTGTCTCCCAAGTAACATGTTCGCTGTGGTGCTGGCAGCGTGAAAGGATTTCGTTGCTTGCGGGCCGACACAAAAGAATATAAATATTGAAAAATTCCTTGCCACTATGCAGATATGAGTAGGGGCATGGTCACATAAAATGCGGCATTGACAACGTTTTAATTGCAACTTGCATATGATATATGGAACAGAGACCGAACACAGGCGAACCGAGCTGGTCATAACTTTGTTTTTTCTGTTCCCCCGACACCCAACAGAGGTGTATATTTTGCCTGGAAAAATAAAATATGCGGAGAGCAGTCCGTATGGAAATGCATGTGCTGCTGTCCTGCCATATAAAGTGTCCAATAAAAGTTTTCCGAGAAGCGTTTCCGTAAGCAGACCATGTCGGTCTTAGGTGGTCCGATTTTCTCTGATTTTTTTCTCTTCTGAGGCTCATTAATATTGAATTTGACCATGTCAGAGCATACACTCTACTTATTTGCATTGGCCACAGATGCACATCCCAAAAGAATACATAAATTTATAAATATCAAACGAAAAATCCACACCGCATTTTCCCTTTAAATTTTGTTAAATTTTAAATAAACTTTTTAGCTTCTATAATTACTCCTTGTTCGAGGCTTATTAGTTCCCCATATTTATATATATTTTCCCATATATATCCTGGCTAAAAGCACCTATCTGTATATACCCCAATGAAGACTGCGGCTAACACGCAACAGAAACTCTGCCCCTTGCCTTCTTCACTCGCTGCTGCTCCTCCTTTTGTGGGAATATGCAACTTTGCAGCCTCTCACGGCAAGAACAACACGAAGAGCACTCCTCCGATGGGAACAAGTGCAGCACAAAATAAAACTCGGCCCGAGTGTTCCTGTGTGCGAATGTTTGTTCAACGAAAGTTTGAAGCATGTTGCTCCACCGACACACCTCTGCCTTTCGCTCCCATTCTGCCAGCTCGCTAATTACACACTCAGGTTTAAGCTAATATACTTTTTAAATGAATTTTCATCCGCCGTCAGGTTCAGGGAATGCCTTGAAGGCAGGTCCCTTTGCTGCAACTGAAAATCAATTTCCAGTCGATTTCCCCTATATTCTTTGGCTCCCCCAAAAACTCGGGCCAATCAATTGCCAAAGCTCAAATGCAATTAAGTTTGGTATTTCAATTGGTGAATTGAAAGAAGAGTTGGTTTCAAGTTAACCGGCGGTGGAGTAAAACTTAAATGAGTTAAGTTTTTCACATGCAATCCATCTTGAACAAAGGAAATTATCCCTGAAGCACTGACAGAAGCAATGAATATAATCAGAAACAGAATATATATATTACCATTAAATGATTAACCATGAAAATGAGCCAAGCTATAATCATATATATAATTTAAGATGGCCATAGATTCATCTCTAAATACCTTCCACCCAAAGAGTAAAAAATAAAGCAATAATCCTTAAAAGATATTAATCACAAAGCCACATATATTTATCAGAATTTTGTGTTAGGCCAATGATCAGGCTTAACCTTTTCATATTTGGCTTTTGTTTTTGGCTTTCCCATTACCCTATTAGGCTTCAAATTGTAGGTAATTTAACATAAAAAAAACACAACCTTTTCAATATATTTTACACAGTCAAAAAGCTGACCTGCATAAGCCGTTTATACTGTGGTTAACGCTTGATGGCCATAATTCAAAGCTTGGTTAAACGGGCGTAAGGTTTGCCAGCGGGCAACGCAGGGGTAAGCTCTGAATGACCATTGTATGCCATACATCAAGTATACGCACTGTTTGCCCCGACTCTGGCTGGCTTTGTTTGGCCGAAAAGTATTTGATAGACGGAGATGGGAATGGAGATGGGAATGAGAATGGGGAGATAGGGGCTCAATTGGCAAGACAAATTAACAACAAATGCCATAAATTACACAGTTCGATAAACGACGAGGCCAAGTAGCCACCCCTCCGACTCTGCTCCACGAATGTCAACAGGCATTGTTGTCTGTTTGCTCGCAGCACACAGACAAATGCATGTGGATGAATTAATCTCACAAATTGATGTCAGACAGCATTTGCAATGAGATTGTGCTAACGGCTGGCATTTGTCAAGTATTATGGACATGCGGAGCCCGAACCTGTCCGGCGATGATCACGTTAAATTGTGCCAGAAAACCATCAAAATTTAATTTCACAATTGCATAAACAAAGTGCCGAGCGAGGGGGAGAGCCCTGGATAATTGCAGCATGTTTATTTTGGCTTACAGCTTTGAATTATTCATGCAAATGTCCGACCAAAAGTATTTAGTCACAAACTGTCACATGTGATTGTGACGCATTCACTGGCTCGCTCCTCTGTCATTTTGTGGCCAGAGTAAATAAATAAAACCAATCAAATAGTAATAAATCCACCGTGGCAAACACAAGGACGGTAAGGTGTGGCTGGCGAGGGGAGGATGTATAGTATAGTATGACCCTCTCTAATATTTTAAGCCATAAATATAATATTCCCCATGCAAGTTTGGGAATACTGTGTGCAGATGATAACAAAGCTAAGACACTGCAGCTATTGAATGGATAAATTGCACCAAAAAGACAGACAGACATAAATAATGGCAATGAGAATTGGTAGAAACCACATCAAAAGTGGCCATAATTCTTCATAAATTCATAAATGCTGAATTTATATACTATATAAGAGCAACGACTTGGGAATATACATTGACTTGTGCTATTTTTCAAACTCTGTGCGTACGATAAGTTCTTATCCCACCCATGTGGCATATATAAATAGCACTGTCCGTCTGCCTTCTTTTATGGCATAAATTAGGGGAGAAATAAAGCGAAATTTTATTTGCTATTATAAGCCGCTTCTGCTACTGCCAACTTTTAAGGCCCAAGGCTGCTAATCACATCGGTAGGGCAGGGAAGGAAGGTAGGAAGGTGCACAAATAATTACGGCAATTAAAAAGTTGGAATGATTTGTGGGGGCGAATTTATTTCTGCTGATTTGATCAACCCAAATGCGCTCAATGGGCGCCATTCAGGGTTCATTCTGCCTCTAGGACCGCAAAAGGTCCTGGAAGAAGCCAGGACCCAGCCATCGCCACTTTGCCTTTGCCCTTGTCACCACCACTAATGGAATTAATTGGCGCTCTGTGTTGAATGCTAATAAAATCACTAAGCCCCACAACAAGAACTAACTGTGCGCAACAAATTAGACAAAACTTGAATGCTTTAATTAGATTACTCCAGCGGAGGAAAGGGCCAGGGCGGAACTTGCACTTTGTCGAAATCTGCCATGAATTTCCCACCGACGCGGCGCAAATTGTCAATTAGCATAAACTCCAAGAGGATTATGAGTGGATTAAAATAAATGTGCCCTCTGTCTGTACTTGCGGCTTAATATATGTCACTGCGTCTGTATGCTAAATAGCATTTACAAAGGTTAAAGGTGAACTCATTGCGCGTAAGCCGCAGTTAAATGTTGAACATAATTAACGACACTTTGGCTTTGTTCGCGCTGCCTACCACCGGCCTGCCATAATTATGAAACCTCTCCTGGGCTCGGTTTGGATTTTGACCAGGCGCCTGGCCAGCCTCTCTTTATTCCTCCTCGGTTAATCGTTAATGCAATTGACCGCTTTCCATTCAAATGACAAAGGACCAATTCCCGCTCGGCTAACCGCCTGTGTCGCAGTCGCAGTCGCAGGCTGTAGAACAAAAGGCGGCAACAAAGAGCAAGTCAGGGCATCCTCTTCGTCCTCGTCCTGGCCAGCCAGCCAGCCGTGGCAGCAGCAAAAGGTGTCCGTAATTGTATGTGAAACTTGTTGAAGGCTTCAATTATGATGATTTTACACAGCGTTCGTGTATCGCTGCACAAGGGACAGTGGCAGAGGTCAGGGAGGTTTATCACAAGGGGATATAAAGTTGAAATACTCATTTAATTGAGTTGGAATCTGTCCTAGCTACCAAGAGTCAATATTAAGACATCTTTACTCCCCGAAAATCCTAGTTGTTTTCAGCCAAAGTTGCCCCTCTTTTCGGGGGAGACTCTGGCACGCACACTCTGGCACAGGCTCGGTGCAACCGCAGCGCGACTTGCACTTTGCCACGACTCAGTGGAGTTTGGAGGAGAGTGGAGGCGATGGCTTCCATGGCCAGGCCTGGCCTGGCCCGAGTGGGTGGCTTCCACAACTTGACTTGGCTTTCATGTTGTTGCTGTGAAACGCTGGATAATTGGCGTAAATAGCAAAACAGCAAATTGCCATTAACTATTGGAAAAATGTTCGCATCGCTTGGCCTGACTTTGGCTGCGACTCCTGCTCTGCTCCTGCTCCTGCGACGCCTGATCCTGCTGCTGCTGCTATCGAGAGGAGGCAATGGCAACCAATGGCTGCTGATGGCGCTTGTGCTGTGCTGTGTAGGTGTCGGTGATTACGCGAAATGCAATTAAAAATATTTAAGCTGCATGCAGCAGCTATGGCGGCAGCCATGCTGAACATAAATAATGCCACACCGTTTATTAAAGCTTAAATGGGCGGGGAGACTTTAAATCTTGGCGCTTTTTTGCTGCATTCCCTGTGGCCAGTGGATCCTGGGCAATGTTTGCTCTTTTCCTGTTGTTTTTCGGGCTGAACTCGGTGCTTATTACCCGCCTGTCCCTGCCGTCGTGTCGCTCGTAAAGTGGGATTTTAAAATACACGCCTCTTGCACTTTTTTGCACACTCAATGCAATGGCTATTAATTAACAGGGGATAGCGATTGTTTGCTTTTTTACACATGCCAAGCACGCAGATTAATAAAGTGATACAAAAGAGTGAGAGCTCCGACAGGAGGGTGAATCCGAGGTGATTGAAGAGCCGTCCTTGAACAAGGCTTTAAGCGTTGCAGCAACTGGATTATGGCTCTCTGCGGATAATCTATGGAAATCGTTTGTTGGTTGATTGATGATACTATTACCAAATAAATCAATACATAAATTATATTACCAAATGTTAACTATAATTTATGAACTGTGAGTAATTACAGCGCGCTGGATGGCTGAAGCCCACTTAATTAAGCACCAACTGCGACGAAAATTAAATCCCTCGCACAAACATCCTGGCAGGCCGCACAGACTTTGCATAGTTTAACATAATTTGATTTGCATTATGCCGAAATGCTAAACAAACTGCCAGCGAATCCAGTTAGAGAGGTAAAAACATTGCATAATTTGCGGCGTCGCCTCATCAGACCGTAAGCGCATTTCAAGCAGGCACCCAACCAGGACCCGGACCCGCAGGATAACCTGCCGCCGCCCTGCCCCGGGACACGAGCAGGCAAGCGGCTGGATTTGAGTCCGGGCTTCTGGCTCAGCTCGGGCTCATGACGGTTATTATGTTAATTTACATGTCTGATGGCCATAAAGCTGCGCACGCCTTCCCCCCCACGCCTCCTTCCACCCCAACTCGTGTGGGGGCGTGGCAGGTGCGACTAATGCATAAATTCACTATAAACATATAGATTATGCAGAGCCGCAACATACAAGCATACGCATACGCCACAAAGTATGCAAAGTTATGTGCAAGCCTATGCGCAGAGCTCCGACTTTCCCGGGAGCCTTCTGCCGGTCTTCCGCCGCCGTGAATTGCATGAGCAGCCGCGCGTGCTTTATATGCCAAAACAAAATGAGTTTCTCGCATGCCTGCCCAGCGAAGGTCCTCTGATGGGAAAGCCAGTGCCGATGCGTGAGCAGATCCCTCGTGATCATCGTGAGTAATGAATCGGAGAAAGTTATTACAAAGCAAATGCTTCATTTTGGACAAAGAAATAAGAACAAGGATGATTTTTTGGCTTATAGATACCACTTGGTTAAGTATTAGGTATTTTAGCCTTTTCATGCGTTGCTTTTTGGGAGATAATTCAATCAGATGCATTAAATATTAATTATATATATAAATCGCCTCGAAATTCTATGGAATTTCTCTGTATATAATTTTGCACCTTCAGTAAATCAGTAAGTTATTTCTTTGATAAATCCTAATTCCTTTTAATAACATATTATTACAATGTTCTATGATCAATGTTCACTGTTTTACATCATTTAAATTCCGAATTCCTAATTCTGTACTTCAAAATTTAATTTAAAACACTGCAAAACTATAGTTCAAAGGAAGGAACATATGTTTTATATTTAATGTATTATTATTAAACAATACAACTCTCTGATAATTTTCCCTATAATTCACGCCCTCACCTCAAATCGGAACCCAAATGCAGCTGCCAAAGACATCATTTCCCTGGGGGGGGGAGGACTCTCGACTCACCTTGGGGCAAGGTGGCTCTGATGGGCTCGGGCCTGGGGTTGGTGTAGGGGCCACACCATAATTGAGCTAAAATAGTTTGCATAAAAATGCAAATTGTCACATATCCTGCACTTTTCCATTTAGCTTCGAACGTTGCCAGCCAGCGGCAGTAGCAGTGGCAGCAAATTGTTAGCGGCCTTATCCCGCCGACGAATCTCGTTCGCTCGCTGCGAGCAAATGAATGAGGAGGGGAAATGGTCGGGAAAATGTTGGCCAATTTGAGTGTGTGTTTGGCTGCCTATTTGAAAATGCGGGAAAAACGTTTGCGATTGTTTCTGAATGCTTCTGCTGATGCGATTTGCGGGCAAATGTTGCATTAATTGAAACGCAGCCAAGCGACGAGGGGAAAGCCTTTGAAAAGGATAATTGAGGTGGGAGAGCCTTGATTCTCCCTGTCCTGTGCCGGATTGAAATGCTCATTTTTCGTACATGTCAAAAGTAAATTAAGAAATCTCCAGATAACCTCTAGACACATAGGAGGCAAACTCATGGAAATGTTAAAGAAAATTCATATGTTTACACATTTGACTCACATTTATATATGAACGAGTTTATATATTATTCCGGTCACATGGCAAGATGGCAGGAGAGATGAAAATTGAGTTAAGAAAATATTTGCGCATATTAAGCAAATGTCAAAGGAGGCCAGAGTGCCAGAGACACGGATTTAATGAGATAAATTTTTGATTTAAGGTTATTCCGGGGCCAAAGGAGAAGGGCGGAACCGCACGCCGGCAAACTATTTTCATTTTTATGAGATTTTATCTTATTTAATTTAAAACATACTTTTTGTCCTCCTCCGGCAGTTCACTCTAGCTGGAGCTTCAGCTCCTGCCAAGGCTCCAGGCTGTCAGCGGCAGCTTTGTCCTTTGCCCGCTGCGCGTTGCGCGTTGCAAACAATTTAAAGGCAAAAGTTGGGCCGTAGTATTAAAAGTTTTCTAGTTACTTGTTAGTTAAATAATAATGCGTAAAAGGAATCCCGAATGCAGCAGCGCCGACAGCGTTAAATGCAATTAAATGGAGACCGCACCTGCAGCCGAATTAGCCGGCAAAGGCAACAAAGGAAGCGATGCGGATTCGAGGCATCTGCAAGGGGTGCGAACTTTTCCCGGACAGCAATAAACCAAATTGGCAGGCTTAGACGGGCACCACTCTCTTAGTTAGACAATATAAAAACCTAGCTCACACAGTTCCAAATTTGAAATGATTTCCCGCCCAGTCTCTGCCGCAGTCCAAATGGCGCCCTTCGTCCTGGCTGGAAGGTTTCCTTGGGTCCTTTTTTCTGTCCAGAACCAGACCGTCTGCTCTTTGGGGGCTTTTCCATTCGACTCTTGGCCTCGGGCCACAGACGAACACGCAGAGGATTTTTATACATTTCGCTTTGTTCCCAGAATTTACGGCTTAGACATGTTAATATGTGCGGATCATATATAGCACATTTGGCTGTGATTTATGCAAACTTATTTGAGCCGGGCAAGCAGATAAATCTCGAGACTTTATGCGTAGATTAAATTAAGTTTTGCGACCATGCGGAGGAGCAAGAACGCTTCGGGAAATGTTTTAATAATTCCCCCAAGTTTTTACAGGCCAATCATTCGGCTTGGCCGGGGCTCAAGTAATATGCTTCACTCATAAATTTGATGGTTAGCCATATATATTAACCCCAATTTATTTCATCTTCGGCATTAAGCCAATTCAATCTTCCCGGAATCCCTTTTCGAGAGGGTTTGCGGTCCTTTTCATCGTGGGAATCACAGGATTGCGATAGTGTAAATTTAATATGCCGCCTAAGCCGCTCAAATATTTGGGGCAAACCCATTATTTTATTATGCACAGCATGATCAACAAATTATCCGGGGTATTAACTCAGAGCTTCTGAAGTATTTCCTGGCATGCGAACCACGCTCACTTTTAAGCTTTCGCCATAGTGAAAAAAACACAAAAAATGCACACCATCCGCCACTAATTAAGTGGGATGGCCAAGAGGGCAACCAAATTGATGTGGTCATCATCAACTTTTATGGCCGGCTCGCTTCAGCTCGGATAGCTGTGAAATTCCTCAACTAAGGGTAAAAAATTTGATGGCAACACTGGGCAGCAACGAATTTGGATAGAATTTATAAAGGGTAGTAAAAGTAATTACAAAACTATCCAAAATTAATATTCTTAAATTTATTGCTAACTAGACTTAACTATGAAGTGCTTGAAAATCTTTAAATATCGAAAAATTCATCTAATGATGTTCTCTTAAAGTTCAAAACCTGCTGGGATGTGTAATCCATGCATGTACATGGATTATACTATATACACGGCGTATACGCTATATGTGCCGGTTGCACCTTTATGAGTTGAGATTTGGAGGAGACAACCCGGAGAGGTCATTGATATGCTAACAAACTGTCGAACGCAAATATGCCGGCGCCATGAGGGCCAAAAAGGGGTTATTGTGCGGCAGGGGCATGCAAACTGGAGCGTGGCACATGACAATGACGACCCTTGGCCCAGGACATGCCACGGAAGCTCCTTTCACACGCACACACACCGGACGACCTTCCAGCGCTTGGTCAACTTCCGCCTCAAGGCAAACGGAAGTGTGCCAAACAGTCGCCGTTGAACGCTGTCAGCCGAGCGGAAGAGCAGAGCTGGGCTAGGGGGAAAGCTGGTCAGGGGAAAAGCCAAGCCAAGGGAGAGGATATAGTTTTCCCCCCTGCTGTGCCACCTGATCAAAGTTATTCCACTGACATGGATGACCGTGGCACAAAAGGTTGACAAATACAAACGCAGCAGGGTGGCTCAATCTCAAGTTTAATGAGACCTTGCTGGTAAAGAAATATTTAAACAATAAATATATATAAATGCTAATCTTAGGATTCAAGTATTCTTTTATTCCGTTTCAGAAAGATCAAATTTAATGGTTTCTTAATAGATGATTTCTTTAATTTTATTGCTAGCTATCCAGCTTTAGCTCTTTTTAATTTATAGTTCACCGATAATTGCCTTTAAGTCGAAATACTTCAGTATCAAATGGCTTTCCCTATAAAGTTTTAAAGTCTTATAAATAATCTTTAAAAGGATAATAACCAATCGTTTAGCACCACTAAATGCGAGCCACCCTAACCAGGCACCGGAGAAAGTTCTTTGCTTATCTATTGCACCAGAAGAGGCCCCAGTGTCTGGGTGTCTTCCCACGGATTTCATTGAGTCAATTAGCAGCTTAGCCTGGCTGCTCATCCTTCGGCTGTTTCCTGCCTTCCATGGCAAATCCCGCCTAAGCCGCTGTCTGCGTTACGTTACCCCAGCCACCTGACAAAACGAAAATTTGCAGTTGGCGGCGCATAACTCACACGGTTTCAGGTTATTAGCGTAATGCAGCCAGCGCCGCCGATTGTCGCCCAAGGAGCTAAGATGGCGGGCGGAAATGAGGGTGCCGCCATCTCTGAGCTACCAGCTCCCAGCTCACAGAGATTGCCATGTGCATAAACCGCAACGTATGCACGGAGCACATAACCCTGACAAATGGGGCTCGGTTCCCGGACAGGTTCAGCAGCCAAGTGTCTGGGTTTGCATTTGAAATTTATAATGCTGCCATAACTAAAGTGGGCGCGAGCTACCCCTAGGCTTGCCGCCCCCCAAATTGCCATTATGAAAATGCTCAGCGAAGTGTGGCGAGAAGAACTATTTTCAAATTATAATATGCTCTTGAGGTGAGCAGGCATCAGAGCTGAAGTAAACTTTAGACCGAATTACCCCTCACATTGCGGCAATAACTCAAGAGAGTCAATAAAAGCTAGGAGGGAGGACGCAGCTGGTTCCGAGACGGGCATATCATAACTTGTTTATGAAAACCAAAAGCGCATAACAAATAAATTTGCTCAATGTGCAACATAAAAGCGTATTTACGGTCCGGAAATAAATGGCAAATTGTCGCATAATATTTGTTTGCCCCCAAAAAAGGGAGATAATCAAATAGGGGCTGAACCTTACCCAGTCTCCGCGATTAAATGGAGATGACTCGACAATCGGGACTCCTTGGGTGTCATTCCTAATAAGTCAAAGTCAAAGTTGAAAGGGAAGAGGTTTTTGGATTCTGATTTGGATTTGGATTCGGAGCGTGGCAGATGACGTTAATGTGCGATAAAAATCCCTCATAAAATGCACGAAGGCGAGAAATCAGCAAAATAAGTGCGAGATGGAAAACTTTTCCGTCGTCTTACAAGTTGCCCTTTCCTTAAAATTACATTGCTGATTTTTATTTTCCCCAACAGAGCGCGGAAAACATGACAGGCAACAACTTGTATTCAGTCTAATAAAGTGGATCCGTTTAATGAGTGCCATTAAACATATTTAATTAGTTTATGTAGGCTTTGAGGGAAGTGATGAGAGCGTTTATTCAATTTGCAGCGTACGAAAACAACAGAGGAAAGCTAATAATTCAATTAATGTTGGGCAAAAATGTATGAGATATTTTTATACTCCTGCAGAATAGTATAATTTAAGACATTAAGAAGCTTGCAACGCTGTGATGAAGTCATTTCCGGCATTTAAAATCAGTATGATATTTAATAATAATTTTAAGAAATTCAAATTGTTCATATCTCCTTAATTTTCAGATCGTTGCAAGAGTATAAGTTAACCAACTTTCTTGTTTTGCTTATAATTATAATTATCATTGCTTTATAATATTTCTGGTAGCCTATCTGCAGCTTTAACTTAAACACTCGCAAATTAAGACCTCCATTTACACTTTAGTTTGATGCGAACTTAATGGTCCATTCAGTTTTTCAAGATAACTGCACATTTATTTAACATAAACCATTATATTTTTTAGACCCGGGGTCGAAACATTTTTGAGACCGCTGTGCGAGGCTAGATTATTAAATTACCAAAGCATCCCGAAAAACATTTCGCATATAAATATTCATGAATGAGGAACTGGTCGTAAAACGAAGACAATTTGCATATGTATGCATTGAAGGGCAAGTATTTTAAGTTCTTCTTTTTTTGTGCCGCGGGAGGGAATGGCAGACTATAGTAAAAGCAGCTGGCTGAGCAAGGACATAAAAAGTGACTTGGAAGCCGGGAGAGAAGCCAAGCACCTAGCTCATATTACGACATCCTACGCATCAAATGACACGTTTTAACACCAGCACAAAAGTACGGAGGCGCCACACTCTCTCAAGCACACACACAGACTAGGGGCACACACCGTGACCACCGCCCTGCCACGGCGGAAGCTGGGAGACGTGCAAGCGGGCATTGTGCAATGCACTGACAGAATACAATTAATTATTTATATTACTTAATAACGAATTATAACATATAACATTATAATAATTACATAACCGTATTTAGCTGATACAAATTTCCATACTATTCCAGCTTTTCAACAACTTACTGGAAACTCTTTAAAAATCCATGAACATATTTTCTCTCCGTGATCCTGCTGCATCGGCAGGTCCTTCTTTTGCAATTTTCAGGACGTTGATGAGCATGGCAAGAGAAGTCAGGATGCCACCGCGAGTGCACATCGACAATAAACCGCATTTTTACGTGCCATAGGAACGGAGGATCTCCGGGTCTCTAAGAGCCCAACTAAGTGCTAAACTCTTTAAGCTGCCTCCTAGTGAACACAGAGCTTTCAAGGCGGTACGTTGCAAAGTGTCCGGGACAAACAAGCAATTATTTTGCCATATATCTTGGAAATGAACACAAAAGCTTTTCACTGAGATTTTCTTGCTGATATAGATTTACAATTTGACCAATAAAACTTTGGGCTTTAACTAACCACGGCTAGTTGTACCCGTTTCAATTAGGACTTCCTTCAATAGTTTATTACCAAACAACCAGCCCTCTGGGGATTTGTTAAAAGGATTTCACTACAGTCCCCGCAAAACCCATCACCCATACCCCTCTTGTCATAACCAATCTCATCTCTGCAGATTACCTTGCCCACACCTCCATTGGCTTTACTATCTCGCCTCACTAGTCCCATCATTTCACACCCTTCCAGGGCGATCTCAAACAAACCGGAACATCTTTCACCTCCATTTCCATTTCATGTTAGACCAACATATTTCGGGGTTTCCCATCGCAGGCGTTGAAAATCTGCCCAATTCGTTTGCTTTGATTACGAGCTTGTGGCAGGAGCAGGAGCACAACCAACCAGAATCAGAACCAGAACCAGAACCTGAGCCAGCAACACCTCCCAAGCCACAGGCCCCAACAACAGAGTTGGCCAACATTTAGCTAACTATTTTTTCACACTCACTACATTGCACTCTCGTGCTTACGCTTCCGCTCCGGCTCATCCTTGCAGTGTTGCCCCTTTTTTGCCAGTCACTTTTAAATTAAGCAATTTGAAATGTTGACCAGAAATCTTTCCTTTAGTTCACTTCACGTCCACTGCGGACCGCAAAATGTTGGCCCACAACTTGTGTAGAGTGTCACGGGCTGTAATCGCTCCTTGTATGTGGCTGTAACTTGGTCAGGAGCGGTGGCAATAGCCGTAGAGATAGCAGCAGGAACCGTGTCGAAGGATGAGTCGATGGCCAACTAACTACAATTTTTTGATTGCCCGTGTTTTGTAAGCGCGCTGGCCATTTGCTTTACTGCCAACAAGGATCCTCTCGGACCTCCCCCCGTGTGCTGCTCCCCAGCAAAGACGGCCAGAGCTCGGAGCTGTGGCCCAGCCATTTTAATTTCACTTTACGGTTTACAAACACGAAATCCTTTTTGCCACTAGGTGTGTGTGCAGCCAGGACTCGTTTTTTATCGCCCCCGCCCTTGTGCCTTCCTGGGTGTTTGTTCGGGTCCCCTGTTTGTGGGGTATTAAAAAGTGAAATGGTGGATTCCGAGACCCCAAACCGACAGCCAAGGATGCCCAGTCATACATATGTGTGTGTGCGGAAGAGGAAGGAAAAGTCCAGATACCGGACATGGGACTGCACAGAAAAAATAAAATGCTTTAACTACATAAATCAAAAATTATTTAAAATTAATAATAATGGGATTATAATGTGTCCTAAAGCTTAATTAAAGAATATTCATTATTAATAATAATTAAATTGATATAAACTCAGGCCATTGAATATTTTTGTACTGTGTGTGAGCCACGTTAGGCTCGATTAGGTAAGGAACCTCTTTGGTTAGGGTTTGGCCACAATGATCTGGGCAGAAATTCCTTGGGAAAATTGTGTAAATAATTTAATTTGTCTCTGACAAAACTATTCCCCGATTTATACCTAATATATATTTAATTCAATATCTAAAGGAAAGACTATATAATAAATCACCTCTCACCTTTTCTTTGGATATTCTAGGCATATGATTTAATCGGTTTATGATATCAGCCATTAATGTTTATTGGAAATTAAATAACAGCCAGCCAGAGTGGCGGCCACATAGGAAGGCCCATATGAACGACTCGCTGCCGGAGGCAAATAAAATAAATAAACTCGGAGGCAATCCCAATTGAAAGCGACAATATTGTTTTTAATGATTTTCATGGCCCCACCGCATCGCAATTCTGGTGGAATCTTTATTTTCCGGGGGAGGAAAATCTTTTTATTTGACTTTTTGGCAGCCGGAGGGTGCGAGGCAAAAAGCGAGGAAAACAAGCGCCAGGGAAAAGAAAATAACACAAAGCATATGCGTGGGCGGAGAAACAACGACTATGGAAAATCAACAAGGAAGCGGGAAATTGAAGATACCAAGTCGGAGGCCCCAGCAATATCATCCGCGATTGCGTCTTTTAAGCAAATGTATGCAAAGGATAACAATGCAGTTCACGAACTTGGTGCATTAACTAATTAGATTGAATTCCGTCTTGATTTCAGACTCTTTAAGTCGCATTTAAAAGGTAGTAAAGTTAGCTAAATTTAATATAGGAAACGTTAATTTCCTATTTATAATTTCTATTATTTATTACGTTTTAACAACGATTTAGTTTGGGCTTTTCGTCAGTCTACTGTGTGCTGCCAAGACATTCCCGCCTCCAATTTACATTTGAATATTTGCTGAATCAGCGGAGTCGTCATCGTCATCATCATGAGAAGGAGCAGGAGCACGGAGTGACCACAGCAAAGTTTACGGGGTAAACAAGAAGTCAAAGACTGGTGATTGAGCAGTTCAAAGTTTCTTAGCCAAAGTTGCGCTTAAGAAATCAAAGTAACTTTCCTCACTATTGCAAACTCCAATCCACTGGCCCTGCGATCTGGGTTATATATAGTATATGTATATGTGTACTTTTTTCATCAACTGCTATACAGTTATTGGAAACTTTTACCAAACCAAAGGCTCGGAGCAGCAGGCAAGTTGCCAGCACAACAAAGAGTAACAACAAATGGCCAACTGCCTGCGACCAGAACCAGTTAATACTCTAGCAAGTTCAAAAGTGTTTTGGGATTCGCACACTAGAAACTATAATAGATTATGATTTATCTCATATTTCATAAATATTTTAAGAAGCTATTATGAAAATATATCTTGAGAATATATATGGCCGGAGCTGAGTTACTACCGGAAAGAGTATAGCCTTAAGTATATAGGTGTTCATATGATATGAGATGATTTTAAATAGGTCTTGAAAAGATTTCAAGAAAACTAAGGATATTAGTAAGGCGTTTTAAGACGTTGAGGATATTTAAATGTGATTTTAAAGAGACTATCTATACATCAATTTAACTGGATCCTTAAGATCTTCAAAAAGACCATCAAATACAAAAAAAAAGAATTACATTTTAATTGGCCAAACTACTAATATTTTACATACAATTTCACAAGTAGCTTCCTAGAGCATTCCGAAGTTCTCATTTTGTTTGTCAAGGGAACTCTGCCCTGTTATTTACGATCTTGCGACCACCAGCACAGCCAAGGGACAATGGCCAAATCATGCGTGTTATTTATTCCCTTCCAGGGCAACATGGCCAACATGTTCACAACTGCACCAGACCGATGCCGAACTGACCGGCATGGATAGTGTTGATGGTTCGGGCTAAGCCAGGGACAGTGGAGCGGTCAAGATGGAGGCGGTGGGTACTGGCCATCTGGTGCAGCAGGAGCACCAGCCTCGGCACTTGTTTAATTAAAAAACTTTCGCTGTTGATTTTATTAGACCTCCGGCTGAGGCTTCACCCGCACCGGCTTGAGGGCAGTGTGGGGCCCGATGGGGATCCGGCTCTTCTTTAGGGTGTACTCCAGCGTCTCCTCGCTCTCGTGCCACTCGTCCGAGGCGAAGAAGGCGAAGCCGGCGCGCGAGGCCAACTGATAAGCCTGCGGAGGACCTCTTGAGCCAAAGTCATAGAACAGGGGCCGAGGACGATCTACCTCGATCGTGGTGAGAATCGGGGAAAAGATGCGCCAAATTTCACATTGCTCATCCGTGCGCATGAAGTAGGTCTGATCCCCGTTAAAGACGTCCATTATGGAGCTGCAGTAGCGGTCTAGTCCTCGAGCTCCAGGCCCGCGGTCGTCCACGCGCAAATTGAGTTCCGCCTCCCGCAGGGTCAGATCCTCGCCCGGCCGCTTTAGGCGGACGCGCATGAATACCTCCTCCGTGGGATGCCAGCGGAGAACCAGTTCGTTGCGCGCCTCGTCACTGTCGGCGTACATGTCGCAATTTTCCACCGGCTTGTATTGGATCCGCACCTCGGACTTGCTGTCGTTGAGAGCCTTTCCCGCCCGCAGGATGAAAGGCACGCCGGACCAGCGCCTGTTGTTGATGCTGAGCACCACCAGGGCGAAGGTGGGCTGGAAGGAGTCCTTGGGTATGTAGTTGTGCTCCGCGTAGCCGCACTTGGCCGGATCCTCCTCTCGTCGGTTGTTGCGATACTGACCGATGATTATATCATTCATATTGAGGGTCAGCACCTGGCGCAGCGTCGCCAAACGCTCCGACCGCAGATCCTCTGTTGTGTTCCCATATGGCTGGTCCATGACGAGCAGGGCCAGCATCTGCATCATGTGGTTCGTCATCAGGTCCCGGATGATACCGAACTGGTTGAAGTATTCCGATCGTGAGGCACGCACGGGGTTCTCGCACTTCACCGAGACCATCACGGCGGCCACGTGCTGGTTGTTCAGGGTCGCGGCCCACAGGTGATTGGCGTAGCGCAGCGCCATAAAGTTCTGGAGCACCCTCTTGCTTAACAGATGGTCCATGAGGAAGATCTGCGACTCCTTGAAGCAGTTGCACAGCGTATTCTGGAAGGCTTTGTACGTGAGGTCGTCGCGGGCGAAAGGCTTCTCCACGACTATCCGAGTCCAGCCCGTTGGGGAGCCACACTTGCGACTGATATTCAGGACCACCGCATCGAAGACCACCGGCGGCAGGGCCAAATAGAAGATGCGATTTGCCTGTGACTGAGGGTGGTGCTCCTCATATTCCAGGATCGTGTTCGAAAGAGACACAAAGTGATCCGTCTTGTCATAGTCGCCCTGCACGCATTCCACAATCTTCCAGAAACGGTTGTACTTGTCGGGGTCCTTGGTCCTGTCCAGGCTCATGTAGGGCAGTACCTGAAGCCGAAAGATCTTTGTCTGCAGCGGAGTGCGGCAGAAGGTGAATATCCGGAGGTTCTGCGGCAAACGATTGTCCCGGAAGAGAGTCCACAGCGCCGGAAACAGCTTCTGCCGGGCCACAACCCCCGAAGCCCCAAGGATCACCAACGAGTAGGTTTCCTCGTTGTGAGGATCGTTGGGAAGCATTTTGCGAAATTTTATTACAAATTAATTTGGGAAAAGAACCGAGAAGATATAGAAATTTTGCTAGAAATTTTGAATAGCTCAGTGAGAGCTTTGGCCAGGATAGAGGGACCAAGGAAATGATAGTTTAAATAAATATCCTAAGTTATGATAAGAAAACTGCTAAGTAAACCCACAAATACTAAACTCAATGATTCCTGGAGACCGAACCTTTTTCTTAACTTAAATGCCCTTTCGAGCTTAAACCAAAAACCATGTTACCAGCCAAAGGGATTTGAGCTGCTCGGGAGCCTGAACCAGACAAACAGTTCGGAGCAGCCAGGCAGGATTGGTTGCCGAACGGGGAGTAAGCCTCAAGTTCCACATAAACACATGAGAGATTTTCTGTTGAGTCTGCCCCAGCGCTGCAGGCAATTCAAATTCAATCATTACAAATGCCCCGAGCCAGGAGCAAAAGAAGCTGAGCGGATGGGGAGCTGGCGAGCGGAGGAGCCACGGATTGCAGTCCTGGCTGCACTGGCATTCCTATTTCACCGCGTGCCACACATGTTGGGGGTGGCTCCTATGGCACCCTATCAAGAAGAAGGCACCTTTGATGCTCCGATGGCCGGGCTTATTCAATTTTCTCCGCCGAGAACCGTAATAAAAGTCCAGTTGAACGCTGGAATTTCTTGCCTTGGCAAAGTCCAGAACTAAGTTGAAAGTGGAAGCCACTCTACACTCATTTTATTGGACATGGGCAACGGGAATGCAGGATGCCAAATCTCCAAGAAATTGGGTCCTGTAACCACTTCTTACCAACTCTTTTGACGCTGCTCCTCTTTTCCTTCGGAATCACCGCATCCAAAGCTGCAGCGCCTGCCTTCTGATGCAAACTATATTTAACGGAGATCTTAATGACACAACACTCTAAGGTTAATTAGCAGGTACACCAAATTCAATATAACATAAATTAAAACTATAAATTATTGCAAAAAAATTAGTGGTGAATGTTCTTCATTTCCGAAACATATTAAATCGAAAACTGAAGATTAAATAAAATGTAAATCTCCTATTGCCGAGACATATTTGTCGGATTTCCATTTGATCTCTCAGGTGAGAAAAAAGGACTAACTACCAATTACAGCAAGGCTTATGTCCTTAGGCCTCGTCGCTTTGTCTAACGAAATAAAGAGGAAAAACTAAACAAATAACCTAAGACACAAAAAGAACTAGAGTAGAACGTGCCAAACTGGATTCCAAATCAGGACTAATTCAGTGGAGCTGCCGTTACCCTTGGATTTGATTCCTCCACTTTCCGAGGAGAGAGTTCGTCTCACGGACTCGGTGTACGTGCCTGTCAAACTCCACACAATCAATATGGGAAGAGTCTGGCGGAGATTAGTTGCCCGGAGATGGGAGCAAAGCCCCTCGCATTGGACATCTTGAGCTTCGATTGCTTGTTGTAGCCGTTGTTAATTGGCTTTGTTTGTGAACAAAAACCCCGAGTACCCTTGTGATATGCGCAATCCCTCGGCAAAAACGTCTTACAAACGCTGGCCCGGCCCACGTGGCCCACCTGGCGTATGCTTGCTATTCTCCCATAATCATGGTCGAGCATTGGTCAAGTGAGCTTGTATTTAGAACTAATTGAGGTCGAAGTCTTACATTTGCATAAGCTTATTCCAGTCCGATGGGCATATATCCATCTAGTGGATTGATCCCAGCCCAAGTGCTTCCGACACAAAGATTAATTGGCCAAGGGCAAGGGTCGTAATCGTAGGCTAAATCGAGTTAAGAATGTGCTTATTGAAAGCACTCCTGCTGGAATATTATGATTTTGAGGTGGTTTAACTAAAATGATGCAATTAGAATTGAATACCAAATTATTCTAGAAACTAGAGGGTTAAAATCGAATTTATTCGCAAGATGCATATGTTTAATAAATAAATAAATGTTTCTGACTAAATTTATTGAGACTAATTTCATTTGAATAAATGTTTAGCCGACTCAATATTATACAAATTAATGCAATAACTGCTGCGTAAAATAACCCAATTTGTTTCCTGACAATTTTTGAGCTTATTAACTTTATTTTAATGTGTGCCTGTGCCTGGATTATGCTCAAATACAAATCAGATGTATTATTTAGGATAAGAAACATCCCTCATATTTTGACCTTCTCAGTGACCCGGCATTTCCTACATTTCTTTGCGGACCCTGTCAGTAGGCCAACTGGCGCCTCTTGAAAGTCAATTTCAATCAGCAAACAAAGGAAATTTCTGGGCCAGAACATAAACACAAACACAAAAGTGGTCAATGAGCCCGAATCTGGGGAGAGCGTCGGATGGATGACCTAGGCAAAGTGGCCAGGACAGCACAGGACAGGGAAAATGAGGGCCAGCCGGCAGCATCCGGAACTCTGGCAACGATTTATGCCCGGGCTAAACATTTTAAACACAAGCATAAATCACAAACACACCGACACCAAGGAAGCTGGGTGAAATATTTGGCAAACAGTTGCTTAAAGCCGAAGTTTTTAAATGGCCAAATGAACAGGTCAGGCCGGGAGTCCTTTCTCTTTTCGTCCCAATGATGTGTGACAGTTTGTGGCAAATTGAAAAGAACAGAATTGGGGAGAGGAGACCTGGACCTGGACTTGGACTTGGACTTGGACTCAGACACGCCATTAAGCTCATAATTGCCACATGGAGATGTGTCCGAATCCTTGGTCAGGCAGAGCACCCGGAATATGTGCCATCTGCTGCGAGTTTATTGTGGTTTATACGCTTTCATTTACTTTCGCTGGGCCCACATAAAATTTAATTAAATTGTTTTATTGCATTCGGGCCAAATGGAATTCCTTTTGGCCAACTGCCATCAACTTCAGCATCTCCGGCGCAAACGAGGCGCACAAAAGCAGCGAAAATAAAGAAATCCCTGTTCGCATAATTAAAAGAAGCCGCAACTGCGGCCTTCACATTTTTGTGGCTAATCTTTTATGAGATTCCGCAGCCACGAAAGCGGATTCCTTCGCTTTGCATTCATCAAATGAATCAGGATTTCTTTGTATTTGTTTGTCACTTCCCGGGGTGAGCTGCTCCCCCGCCTTACTACGAACCACTTAAGGGTCGATTTCAGGTATCCTTTAAAGTAATTGGTTGACTATTTAAATGAGAATAGAGGTATAATATTAGGGGAAATACATTTCCCAAATTCATTTTCCCGAAACCCATTAGGGGTTCGCCTTCTGCCGCTGTTAAAATAATTAATTTTCGGGGGTAATTTAAAATTCCGACCCGCAGGTTGGCAGTTGACAAGCGGCCTTTTAATAGGCAGTTGACCTCTGGTTACATTATTACAAGCTATTTAAGCAGTTATTCACGCCATCGGGGAGCCCCAAAATGTTGAGAAAGGTTAGTGGCCAAATCACCCCAGGAAAATCAATAAAAGCCAAGCGGTTTTCCCAGCTCGGGGATTCGGGGAAATTGAATAATTAAATACGGCGAAATTTCGGGCTAACAGCAGGGAAAGTTACGGACTTAAAGCTGCAGACAGGAATCCATGGCCCACTTTTAGACGCACACAGGCACAACGGCACACAAAGAGGGCCAAAAATGAAAGAAACTCATTGGCATATCTACATATTTCTGGTTCAATGCATTGCCAGAACGAAACACAGAATGGCAAACAAGCAGGCAAACATCTCTGGCGATTATGCAGTGAAAAAGAGCAGCGGCAGGGGGGAATCCCGGCTTGGCAAAAGGACGACAAGCTGGAAAAGGGACAAGGAGCGAGGAGCCAGGACCGAGGGCGCGTGGATATCCTCCGCAGGGCAGGCCAGCCGAAAGTATTCGAAAGATGCCAATTCATTTGTGCCATAAACAACTACAAACACAATCGGATGGCAACAACAATAAACCAGGCAGGCGGCACACAAGATACTGAACATATCCATGCGGGAATATGGAATGCATATGCATTTGGCACACTCTATATACATATATTGGCCAACTATCGATCCGAGCCATTGTAATTTGCAACTTTTCATTTTTCCACTCGCATTTTTCTCAGCCTCGGCCCGATAATAAATTATTATTTGTTGGGACTTGACAGTCGCAACAGCAAAATGTGAAATAATTTCTAGCTATTCCATTTGGATCAAATTAAGGAAATTGTTTCCGGGTATTGAGCAAGAGTCACATTGCTGGCCATCGAACTGTTCATGTTGAAGGGGTTTTGTTGCAAACTAAATATGATTCTAAGGAAATCTTTTTAAAATTTGTTTATTCTTCAGGATACCAAGTTCTCAATGTTATATACAATTTTTTAAAGAATTTGATATTACCCAGTTTGTTTACACTCACTAAGCAAGGGTAAAATACAATAAGTATTTATAACTATATTGATTTCCTTAAAGCTTTCAAAAACAAATCAAACAAATCATTAAAAAAAAAAAAATCATAACTAATTCAAGAGTGAGGTTTCAACCAAACAAACTCCCCAAATTAAATTAAACAAGTATACGTGTCATCGACGAGTGTAACAAAGTTGGGCCCTCGAAATTAGTGTATCTTTCCCTTTTTTCCCCTTTGGACGGCAATTGCTTTGATGTGGGAGAATGGTATGCAAATGTGGCCGACCCAAATACACAGACAGACATCGGTAAGTGTGCGGTTGAGGTGAGTCGTGGCTTTGAAGGACCTTCGTCCTGTCTGGCAAGCAGCAATACACATGTGAATCACACACTTAAATGTGTTGGCCATGTTATGACAGTCAGCCAATGTTTATGTGGGAAAAAGAGTCCTAAGAGGGCAGCCCGTCTCCTGTGCCTGCCTGCCTGCTTGGCTGCTTCTCCACTTTCAGGTGAGTACTTGGCTTTATGATTTTGCCAGGACCTTCGACACAGTTTGTCATTTGCTTCTTGTCACTGTTTCCAATGGCCTCAACGGCTCTGTATGCGTACGAGTGTGCAGGATAATTTGCTGTGACATGCAACTGCTAAAACTTTAATTGACAACAGCCAGCAAGGAGCTGGGAGCAGGTAGATAAGGGACAGGACGGTCGGGAAGGGCCCTCAACAACCAAGGCTGGCCAACGGACTGAAGCTCAAAATAAACTGCCAGCTCTTCTCTCATCTTTTTCAGACCCATGCTCCGGTATAATTGAGTTTCCTGCCTGCAAGAACAATAACCGGAGTAGAAGCAGCAGCTACAGCAAATTATTGTTATATCATTCCTCTAACGGAGTGAATAACAATCCTCCTCCCCATCAGGCGCCCATAAATGTCTGATGCGAATTGTCACTTTTTGCAGCTGCCACTCTCCACATTTTCCCTAGAGCAACTAACAAGAATTTGCCGGAAAGTGAACATAATCGGAGAGCAAATGTCCGAAATCTGGTTCTTCTTCATAAAAGGGAAAGTGTTTTCTTTTACACAACTTTAGAAGGGTGTGTTTTAAAATGGGTATAACCTAAAAATTATGAATTATTTCGGTTAAATTACCACTAAAATTGAAGCCTAGAATGTGTCTAGTTTTATTAAATAAATTCATAAACATTTACACAAAAAAACACATGTTATATGAAATGCATAATTGTTTTTTAACATATGTTGCAAATGTAATTATATTTATTTCTTCTTCTTGTATTTTTTAGAATAGTATATAAATGATGTGCAATATCACATTAATTTGTTTTAAGAACGTCTTTAATCTGAATATTTATTAATTATCCTTCGTAGTATTTTCCCCGAAAGATTCAATAAGAGTTTTCAAGCACTATCGAATATCAAAAGCTTACAATTTAAATTATGCCAAAACTGCATTCAAAATAATTTCATACTTTTTATAAACAGTGTGTATTTCAATGAACTTCACTGACTTGTGTTGCAACTAGTTATTCAAATAGCTTCATGAATTATTAATTATAGCATAATTAATTATTAATTATTAATTTTCACACCTTAAATTGTTGTCAAATTTAAACGGATTATTTTTGCATTCCGAAATCCTATGCAATATTCTCTTTGCGTGTCGGTAGAATCAACAGTTTGGCAACTAAGAGAGCCAAGTTAATGGAATCGGTGCACTGCTTTGCCGACGCCGAGCACACGATTTTGGCCGATATCACTTCGTTTCGGTCGGGCCAAAAGCCCAAGAACCAAAATCCCAGAGACATATAGCCACGAGCCGAGCGATGAGGCGACGAACTGTTGCGGGCGGCTGAAGTTTAAGGACGGACGCGGAATGCTGTTCAGTTCCGTGCGAATTGGCGTTGGGTGTGGACGCGAGTGGCGGAAAACGGAAAACGGACTACCGAGCACTTCCATCTCTCACGACTCTGACGACTCGGGCGATGATGCGGCTTTAGAAATTCCCGCAAAGTTCAAGTGACAATTTCCCAGCCAATAACAACTTTGCCGCAAAGTGAACGCAAATTGAATTCGAATCGATTGTCTTCGATCTTCCTCAATTCATTACGAGCTGAAAAAAAAAAAAACGAAAGAGGAAAAATAAAAACACACACAAAACCCACAAAGTTTCAGTGCAAAAAGAAGTTGTAGGTTTCTGCGGCTTTGCAATTCGAAACCGAAACCGAACCGAAAATTGCTCAAATGAGTTCTAATTGCGCCGGGCAAAACCAATTAGCAGCATTTATTCTTGTGTAATAAATAAATTGCCAACAATTATGACTTGCAAGTTCCACTCAAGCATAATCAAATGAAATGTTCAACAAAATGTTTACGGCAATTGCAGCTCAAAGCGCAAACAAACCATAGACGAGGTGCAGCGTTTTGTGGCAGTGGCAAGCTGAGTCAAAGAAAGCCGCAAGGCTCGCACAGAAATATTTAATTGGTAACAGCAGGTAAGCAACATAATTAAAGCAAACTTTCCATGCACTTCCTCCAGGCAGTGCCCGAGGGAGGTAAAATTACAAGTGGCTTAGCACTAATTATAATATTTTCAAGGAAGTTTAACAATTCAAAATAATCCTTTGACAATTTGGTTCATTGCCTTGCAAAGTTTATTATTTTAATACAATATTATTTAACAAGAAACAGCACTTTAATTTTTTTTAATTCTCCAAATACCAGCTATATACATATATATATATATGAAACAATAACTAGAATTTCCTACGTTGAATTCATAATTCCACTTCAAAACCTCCTCCGATTGAACCCATAAGGTGTTAATCCATTTCGAACAATTTATTGATATTGCGAATCCCCTTGATATTTATTTTTCACAATATATAATTACATATCAATAAAATATTCTTCAAAGAAAGCCCCCAGACAACACAGGCACCACATCTGGCAGAGACTTTTCTTTTCCGAGGGCTTTCCCGCTTGATCCCAAATAAGAGAGTGCCGAAAAAAAATTGGCATAAAGCAAGCAAGGAAACAAGGACACGCGCGAAAGCCAAAGAAAAACATATGTGCTTGTGTGGGTAATAGGGGAAAAGGCACAAATTTCCCAAGTGCGAAGGTGTATTTTATTTGAACACCTTTAATTAATTAAACGGCACAGCTCCCCGAGTGCGGGCCACCTTAAAAACTTTCCGTTTGGCTCATTCAGGTGCCACAGGGCGGAGGTTGCGCCTCGACGTCGTCTTTCAGAGGCATGATTATTATTTTATTTCATGTTGTGGCTTTTAAGTAACAGACTTAGCACAATCACGGGACGAGGTCCCAGATACACGGCCCGGGGCGAGAATCCCGCGGAGGCGCCGCCTTTCTGTCCCCATGCGTGCCGCATTTATACCAATTTGAAAAGCGCGGCTTACTTTCGCGCCAACCGCATGATTATATATTTATTTGATTTTTCCGGTCTGTCGGTCTGCGGCTGCTCTTTCCTGGCCTGGCTACAGCCATCCTCCATCCTTGGGGTTCGTTGCCCAGAAAGTATTTACATAAAATCTAATCAAAAGGCATGCCACATTATCTGCTCGGACCGCCGTCTCATGAAAATTTCAATAAGACTTTGACACAGATACAAATCCTCGTGCATATGTTTGCGTACATATTCCTCCTTAAACACATATATAAATATATATTTACCGCAGAACATATATATTTTATATATACAAGAGAGCTGCACTTAACCTACAACCCGGCATCGTTTAGTCAACGAAGGTTTTCGGCTCGAACAACTCTAAAAGCATTTTTAATAATTCACAACTTTGTATTTTCCTGCTTGTCTGTCACAGCGACAGACAACTCTTTAAGCTTTTGTTTAAACTCGTTTTTGGGCTCACCTTAAAGAGGAGCCCAGGATTGAGGCTCTTTTAAAGGATTCCAATTAAATTATTACAATGTGTGCAAAGAATAATTGAAGCTTTAGGAAAGTGATTGTTATTCAAGGTGTTTTAAATTCAGTTATAGTAAAAATAATAGAAATATATATTGTTATCTATACATTTATGGACCAAAAACATGGCTAGAGAGTTCGTTTAGCCATGTTAATAAACTAAGTAAGCATAAATATTAACCCACTTGTTTCAAAGCCAACTTTCTATACTCACATCAATTTTAATTGGATTTAACTTTAACTAGATCAACTAAGATCAAAAGCACTCAGGCAAAAATAAATTAGCAACATCCCACACAAACTATATATATTTAACCAAATAAAATGGACATCTGTCTATTCAGATTAACTTATCTATATGCACCGAACCACGGGGCTTGTGTTCGATTCACTCGATTGTGTTTGACATTGGCGGAAAACAGTTGCCAACGGTGACATTTTATTTACCTCGGAGAGAGCCGCAGAAAAATAAATAAACAAAATAATGCAAAAATAAAATAGGGCAGGGGAAACCCTTGCACGGCCATCAAAATTAATGCAGTTAAGCCTGCGTATGCAATCAATGAAATATTGATATTTTTAATGTTTAATCTTTTCAATTAAATTGGCAATGATTTACGCCGTCCCCCACGAAGATGTTTGGCCACCGAAATTAATGACACATTAAAGCCCGATACGAGGCGCATCGACGTGGCAGCGGAATGGTAAATGATGTTGTCGCATAAATCAATTAAAATGGTAATTGAAAAATAATTAAA
Source organism: Drosophila bunnanda (assembly GCA_035046265.1). NCBI lineage: Eukaryota > Metazoa > Arthropoda > Insecta > Diptera > Drosophilidae > Drosophila > Drosophila bunnanda. The sequence goes on from JAWNOB010000075.1 coordinate 18,230,917, forward strand.
TATACAAATTAAGTTGCAAGTTGTTCGGGGCTCATCTGCATTAATATGCTCGGTGATTTAATGAATGAATTTCGTTGTGCTTTCTGGGGGCAGCGGACGCCCGCAGGGCTTCAATCGCCCCATCAATAAATATCCGAAATCCATTCATTAAATTCTCATTTCGAATAACGTATACGCCCCGCTGCCTCGGTCGCACAAAGTCCAAACAATCGAATTTGTTTTGCAAGAAATTCACATTCACATTCACAGGCCAAACAAACAAACAAACATTTATTTTTCGGGGTATATCAAGTATGCCCAAGCCCAGTGCTATTTATATGGAACTATTTAACTATTTGCGGTATTTGCATTCCCATAAAGCATACGCCTCGTTGGCCCGGTGGAAATGCCAACTAATTATTCGCTCTAAGCCTATTAGCTGCTTCAGCAGAACCAAAAACCCTTAATAACGCACACAATTGAACGGAATTCTATCAAGAGGAAACCATTTCCATTCAATATTTTCATTTGGCCCACTTAATTTTAAGCTTTTCATTCGCTCTCTCACTGGATGCATATAAATTTTAATGCATTCACTTAATTGGAGGGGACATCCATCTACCAATCAATCAATCAGCGGGCGTGATGAAAATTATTTTAAGAACCGACAAAAAAGCACTCACTGAACCGGAGGCGGCCAAAGTAAAATAAAGGAGAGGAAAGTTTGTGCCACGGTTTGCATAATAATGGGATATGCCAAGTCTCCGTTGAGCTGAGGAGTGGCCACCCAGTACGTGCCGCAGTCACTGAGCTTGGATCGGTTTGGATCGGATGGGTTTAGTTCGGAGAGCCACTCTGCTCAGTGAACCACAACCCAGATACAAATTAGTAAGTGGAGGAAATACTTTTCCACTATTTGTTACTATTTTCTCTATTTTTCCTAGTACCCTGGCAATGCAATTGGGTATTGAAAGGGGTTTCGGGCAATGTGTTAACTCTTGATTACTATTATTAATTAAAAATAAATAGAATGTTTTCTTAAGGAACTCTTTTCGTTGATATCAATATCCTACTTTGCATCTGAACAGTTCTTATTTTCCATCCTCATAAATAATACATTCTTCTTACCACAATCTTTAATTAGAAAATATTTTAACAATCAGATTTGTAAACAAACCAATGGAGCTTAAGACAAGTAAAGGATTAAGGACAAGACTTCCTTTGCTATCGACTCCCTTTGCTCCTCGGCGCAAACATTGACAAAAGTTTTAATTACAACAAAGCAATTATTAAACATTAGCTTGGCTTTGGCTCGAGGCCTGAGGAAACTCAGAACCATTGGCCTTGCATACTTATGAGGGCTGAGAAAAGTGGCTAAAACTCACTCTCTTTTTAGGCCAAATGGAGCGTGCTGCATGTTAATTGAAAACACAAGCCGACTGACTGGCAGCCCTTAATCTGACTAGTGACTCATCCGGGAACGGATCCGGGAAAGTGAACTCTTGGTGGTCAGTTTTTCTGCTGGTTTCCTCGTTTTGCATAATATGCTAATTACGACACACTTTCCAGCGCATAAATCATTCGTTAATCATCAGCCTTTGGGCCAGTCCGATTCATGTGCGGGCTCTTCAATTAGACCCTGAACTTTTCATCTATTTTAGCCTCAATGCGCACAATTTGCAGTGTTAAGATTTTAATTTTTTCGCTTTCACTATAGCCAAAGTGTGTGTCTGTGCGGAGAGAAATACTGAAGATGATGCATACAAATTTTAGCGGAATTAAATACAGTAAGGATTGGGATATATTTAACAATAGAAAATAAATATTTAGGTTAAGAAAAGTAGCGCAATTCCCCTAGAGCTTCAATTTCCTTGGCTTTTTCCAGCTGATCAACTTCACTCACGCTTCATTTGCTATTGATACCTTAGCCAATCCGCACTGTACCTACGCTATAGCTGCACTGTAGCCGTTTGCTGCAAACGCATAAAAAATTGTTGCCACATCACTCACTCAGCTTGGTCGCGACGGCGGCAGCTGCTTTTCACCGCTTTTCTTTTGCATTTTCCCCGGGCACAGTCAGAGGGCTGGGTATTGAGCAGGAGGCGGGTCTGGGACTGGGACAACTTACAATGTGCCAACGCGGCCCTGGCAAGTTGCAGTCAAAGGCATCTCATCATCAACAGCGGCAGCAGCCCCTTTGATACCCTTTTCCCTGGAAAGTTCTCCTCTCTCACAGGGAAATGTATGCGGAATGGAGGGCCAAAGGACAAAGGGATTTGCAGGGGGCTTATTACATTATCACTGCACCTTTTGCGATTGGCCGACGATTTTTGATTGCCATCCAGAGAACTCGGAAAATTTACCCAGAACCGACTTTTAATTGCATACTTTGCAGGACCCATAAAGAGGAGGCACAAAGCCAAAGTCGCAGGCGTACGATTTTTATAGATTCGCCCCCTCAGGCCATGTGGGTTTTATGTGTGCATTTTCATGCTTTTTACAACTTTGTGAGGCCCGCAGGGCACTTTAATTTGTTGCAAATATGCGAGCGGAATTGGAATTGAAATGGCATTGCAAAAACAAACATATACAGCGAGATTCAGGGGGGAGTCCTCCCCACATCCTATCCTACATATATACATCCTGCAGGGCCCGGCTGGGCCAAGTCTATTCACGATTTCGAGCCTAGTCTGGGTGCTAAAACACACGCGGCGTCATCGAAACGCGGAATAAGGCCAAAAGAGTCCTCGCCGCTATATAACTTTTTGCTTTTAAATGGGTTATATTGCGGGGAATGGGCGACAGGAGGGATGAAAAATACATACAAAGAAGACTGTTTAATTAGTTTGATAGTGAACGCTAACTTTGCTGGGATTTAAAATTTAAAGAGAAAGATCTTGATACTTTTAATTAGAGCCAATGCTCACTTGATTTCCTGCCAAAAATTAAAGGCTGAAATTCTGATGTGTATTAAATAAATAAATTAAATGCACATAAATACCTAACTTTTGCTGATTTTCATAGATTTTTATACAAGTAGATCAGCCCCACATTTATATAATATGTATAAATAGATATATATATTTACATATAAAGATATAATTGTTATTGACTTACCCCAGTTATGTCTCTTCTTGATACCGCTGACTTGGCTGGGATTAATCGACGCTTAAATCCTTTTAGTGTAGATTTTCTGATGTTTGTAGGCTTTTCCACCGTTCCAGTAATGTGACACTTATCCGGGTTATCTATGAGTAAAGATGGTCAGGTGATAATTGTGAAGTCGAGGAACTATCACTGTCACAATAGGTCTGCACAAGGGTGAAGCTGCATACGAAATGAGGCCAGCTCAGGATGGAGCCTCTATTTATAGTCGCTTGTTGCTGAGAGAGAAAGAGAAATATCCAGATTGAGACAGCAACAGTGGCATGAAGAGAGAGAGAGAGATGTGGAGTGATCTATTCAGTAGAAATACAGACAGAGAGAGTTGGAGTTGGAGAGAGAGAAAGGGAGAAATAGAGACAGCGATCTCTCCCGCTGTGTTCGAGACGGGGAGATGCATTGAGAGGGAGATACATTGAGCGGGAGATACATTGAGAGTAAGAAAGTTATAGGGAGAGGCAGTCAGATAACAAGCAAAGAACTTCACCAACAGCTAATACTAAACGATATCATCTTATTTTAAAATAAATTATTATATACCAGCTTATGAAATATGCATAATAATAATAAAACAACAACCCAAATGTAATTCTTCATCCAGGAAACGCGTTTAGAAGCAATTAAATCTGATGATCATGGCATAAGAGATGGCCTTTTAACCCTTGCCACACCATTGACACCTGGCTGCCATCACCCACACCTGTACACACACACACCCTGTATACACACATTATGCGGAAATTGCTCTTGTTGCTGTCATCGTTATTTGCACGCTTTTGACACTTTTAATAACCGCAAAACCGTAAATACCGCCACCACCAACCGCAGCAACGTAAACCAAACCCAAACCGAGCCAAACCCCGTCAGCCATCTGGCTTCTGCCACTGCTGCTGTTTTGGATGAGCCAGTGCACCATGGTTTGCATGCACATCCATCAAATGGAAAGAAAACAAGACACACACACACACTCGCCGGCAAAGGCGACTTGGAACCAGCTAATTTCCGCAATCAGAGACCCACTTACCGGGCCAAAGCACATAAACAATGCACCTCAGATACCATGGCCAAGAAGAGTGGCAGCAGGTCGGAGGGGCGGTGCTGAAGGGGCTAAGAGCTAAAAGGGTAAAGAGCAAAGGGTAAGGACAAGGCCAATCCGATGGCGATATGAGTAACTATCATTGGGCATGTGAGTGTGAAGGCTTTCGTGTCGACACATCCTTCTGGCAATACTCCCTGCTGGGGATCTAAAAGAGAGTCGACCAGTAGGTACCCTAGACTGACCTCTAAATTCAAACAAAAAACTAAAAATTATAGAATTTAAAGTAGTTCATCTAAGGAATTAAAATATAAATAACATAGAAAATATTTTTTATTTAATAAGAAGTCTCTTAAAATGTCTCTGTCTCATCTTATACGCATTTCCCTGGTGAATACCCTGAGATTCTCATAAAAAGCGCATCCAGCACAATGTTGTTTCGCTGTGGGATTTATGTAGCCGAGTTTTTTCCCCCATTTTTTATTCGCTCTTTTTTGTGTGCAGGATGACTGGCGACACCTCTTCGAGTGGGTTAGACAATGGCCTAGTCTAGAGACTAGTGGTGGGGTCTGCCACCAGCCAAAACAAGCTGTCACAGACAGCAATTCTGGCCATCGACACTGAGACACTTTTAGTTTGACTTTTAATTGGTTTTTGATGGAGCAGGCACGTCAGGACAGGGGCGGTTCCACAGACTTAACTTTCCACAACAATAATTATTTGCCAGTCATTGAAAAACAATTTCCCTTTCGATTTCCCCCAGCCCATTGCATTCGACTTTCTTTCTCCAGTCGCGTTCTGCTCGCCCATCGTTTTCCGCGCTTCCCTTTGGTAAATGTTTTCACCGGAAATTGTTGCAATTTATGATTTAATTTATGTTCATTTTAAATGTCGGCAGCTGCCGTCTCTGCTCCTGCTGGCTCTCAGCCGCGCCCTTTTCGTGCCCGGTGTGGCATATAAATGCGGCTGATTATCGGGCGGAATGAAGTACTTTGCCACCTTGCCGCAGAGAAATCGTGGCAGGATATGCAGCGAATCAATGAAGACAATCAGGCGGTTCATTTGTGGCCATCCCAAGTCAATTGGCAAGGTTGCACGGGCAAAAAGTTTATTGAGAAAATTGAATTTTATATATTAGCTATACAAGTCAATCAATAAAAAAGCTTTTAGAATATTTTTAAATAATTTAAATGCTTTTCAAAATGAAGGAAATAAAAGTCAAAAGGATTCCAGGTTCCAAGTTAAAAAGACAGCACATAAAATGAATGCAGTAACTAAACAGAAGTAGGTTTTAGTTAGTTATTTTTTCTTTAATTTATAAAATATAGAATGATTCAAAATTGCAATTTTCTATCGTATTGTTTTTAAAAATATTTTGATTTAAGGTCTCCCGGAGTTAAGCAAATGCACCGCATGACCCCCACACTTATTTGAATAAATCAATTCCACCGCAGCGCATCAGTATGCATAAAATGAAATTTTCCCTTGGTTTTCCTTAGCATTTTCCCCGACTGTTTATTTTCGCAATTAAGTTTCCTGTTCCTCCAGCAATGTTTTCGGTTTACTTTAACTGTCAGAGACATCGCTGCTGTGGAAGGGGGGCGACGGGGTCGTCGGCTGACTGAGGACTGAAGAGAAAGTGAAAGAAATTGAGACACGCATGACTGCACTTTTGACTGGCATACGTGAGTGGGTAAGACCCTCGTCCCCTTTACAATCCCCACCCAAGCCCAAGACCCCCTCCACCTGACAGCGTCATCAAAACTGATGTCACACGATGATGCTGATGATGATGATGATGACGAGCAGCAGAAGAAAAGAAATTCCCCCAAAATTGTTGGCGTGTGCCGAATGACTCTCTCGCACAAAAAAAAAAAAAATATGAAGAAGGCAAATAAGAAAATGATTTGCACATCAGACTGCCGGCTGCAATCAAAGTGAGCGGTTACCCAGCTCCTGCTCCAGGTCCTGCTCCTCCTTCTGCTCCTGCTCCTGCTCCTGCTCCTGCTCCTGCTCCGGCTCCTGCTCTTGCTCCCCATCAATCACACACTTTGCAGGCATTTTTCAAAACGTTTTATTTTAATTTAGTCAAATTTGGCTAAGCATAAAAGACATTTGACTTGACAACAAATTGAACATTAAAGGCGCAGCCACAGAGGTGACTATGGAGGGTTGACAGGCATGTACACAAGAATTGTGGCAGGAAAAGACAAAAGGCGGTGGAAATTGAGTTTAAGAATGATCTATGGGGCTGTGGGTTGGGAAATAAAGAAACCTAAAATCCAAAGAGAATTTTACGGAAACTTTTGGTTCATATATTTAATAAAAGTTAGAACATATACTCTCATATTGTTACATCTAAGGAGATCTTTCATAATTCTAAATAACTAAAAACTTAAAAAAGAAATAAAAACCAAATTAGGTCTACATTTTGCCCACAAAAAAATACAATATAAACAACTTTCCTCATCATTAATTATAACAAATACGCCCCATCATAATCACACAATATAATAAACCCTCAAATGAAAATAACAATAAACATATCCCTGAAAATGACTCCTTGTAAATCCTTTAAACTGTTTAAGAAAATAGCTAGAAAAGTATTTCCTAAACGTCTGCCACCACAAATCCACACCATTCTTTTCTTTTCGTTTCGTTACGTTACGTTTCGACCGTAAAAGTAAAATTAGAGAAATTCTAATTTGAGGACTTGGCAAAGTCTTTCGGGCCGTAAGCTCCCGGGGAGTGTGAATAGAGGCTTCGGCGAGTTCTTATCTAAAAATAAGAGGCTCAAAAGCCGCCGCCGCAGCAATTTCGTAAACTGAGCTCAAAGTTTTTTGTCTCCCCGCCGAAATACGAAGGAAACTTTGTCGGTCTGTCTGCCAAATTTCCTGGCAGGGCGCCTTTGTCGCAACATTTTCAACCGAATATTCCCATTCCGACACATTCGAGTGTAGTATGAGGAGAAGGTTGGGAGGTGAGCGCCCATTATGATGCAGTTTTCGGGGCCATCAATTGCTACACCTGTCGGGCGTGAAGGTGCGATGTGCCAGCCAATAAATCACCGGGGCACAATCGGTCCGGAAGATTAATCAAAAATGCTTTTAGATAAATCAACGGGCCAGACGCCGCCACAATTAATACTCCTCGTATGTCTGAGGAAGGAGAAATCCTGCCCAAAAAGGTTATAATTAAGCTATCAAGCTGCCGACAGAATGACGTCAAGCGGAGCCATCATCAGGACATTCAAGTCATCAGCTTGCCTATCTGCTCAAACATCCTGTAAGAGGATCGGGCCAAGGAAAAGGGTGGGACTTATGAGTTGCCAAGTATGTGTGCGTGTGTGTGTGTGTGGAGATTATGTTAAAAGTTCCCGGTGCCCGTTTGGTGAATGTTTATTAAGCGCAGCTAATAGGATAAATCAAGTTAAGTGTAAGAAGAAAACGCAATTTTGCGGTTACACACAAGGGCAGAGTTAAGCCAGCTTAAACGAATTATTGGGCAAAAGTTTATGGCACACCCAAGTCCCCAAAAATATATTCCCTTTGGCCGTTTTTCACTCTCCAGCGGCAATCAGCGAGTGATTGATTGTTTTCAGCAATCAATGCCAGGCAACTAATTGAGTTCACTGACCCCGGTTACAATTAATCATTCGGCTCAAGGCAAAATAACTCAATCCTTAAGCTATGGCTTTAAAGTCGTTTAAGGAAGTAATCGCAAATCAAGTATACGCCATGTGGTGCAGGTGGGAAATAAATGATAAATTAGGCTTAAAGATTTGTTATGATTTTTATGTTTAAGACCAGAACTTTTCCCGGAATAACTTTAACTTTCAGCCACAGTTTTCACCCACATTTCTTATTAGGCAGCAATTGCAAATCAAGTATACGCCTTGTTGTACAGCTTACAAAATCAAAATAAAATAGCTCTGGGTGACTTATTTGGTAAATTTAACAATAAATTGTTTAAAATACGTTTAACTTTCAGCTCCAGCTTCTGTTTTAAACTGCATCCCCGTTTACACAGCAAACGGAAATCAAGCATACGCCATGTTGGGATGGTGGGACATAAGGAATAAATAAGACTTAAAGTTTTGTGATGATTTGAAAGTTTATTTATCGCAGTACTTCCACAGAATACCTTTAACTTTCAACTCAAGCTTTAAACATCATTTCCGTTTAGACAGTAATCCCAAATCAAGTATACGCCTTGTTGTGCAGCTTGAAAAATAAAAATAAAACAGTTCTGGGTGACTTATTTGGTTAATTTAAAAAAGAATTTTCCCAGAAAACGTTAAACTTTCAGCTCCAGCTCCTTTTTAAGCTGCAACCCCGTTTACACAGCAAACGGAAATCAAGTATACGCCATGTTGTGCACTTGCAAAATGTACTCCTGTCAAAGTGCATAAATAAAGCGGCGAGTTGGCAAATATTTTCTAGGCTAATTTAACACAGAATTTTACCAGTCCCTGCTGAGGCACACTGCATCGCAAAGGGAAGCCCCCTAAACCGAAAAGTCAAATGGCCAAATGCAGGAAGGCCAAGAAAGAAAATGCTCACTGACGATTAGCTTGGCTTTCTCTGCATTCGACGTGCAAAGTTCTCAGCGATAAAAGATTTATGCAGCGGAAATTGAAAGGGGAGCGCGAAGGGAAACCCAAGTCGCAGACGCAGAGTGAAAAGTGAAAAGTGAAAAGCAAAGCATAGCTGGAAAACGCACAACTCATTGACTCTCGAGCCAGCCACTCAGCCCTCCCCATTTCCTTGGCGCTGAAGAGCCGACTCCAAATGCTTTTCAATTAAATTCAATTTATTAATTTCAATTATTTGCGCTTCAAGTGACCAGCAACGGAGCAAGAAGAAAAAATATCAGACAGATTCCGCGTCGGAAAATCTGTCAACGGAAGCACTGAGCTGGAAGCCTCTCCTTGGGCGCTGAATCCCCCGCTTTTCGCGCTCGCTGATGGTCAAGAGCTCCCGGCGGAATTTGATTGATGTGCGGGAAAAAATAGAAGGAAAGAAAGTTTGAAATAGCAAAAAGCCTACAAAAACGGAGACTTTTAAAATCAATTCCCTATGAATTGTGATAGTAACTCCATTAGTTTTGAGCAGAAAAATGTGTTGCAGATAATCAGTAAGAATGAACTTATAACTAGGCAACTATTTACAACATCCAAGAAAGAAGTTCCTTCAGAATTTCTATTGATTTTGTACAAACTTTTTCGTTTATCGGATGCTTTTTGGGTCATCATAGTTGACGTAAATCAATAAGGAAACTTCCCTTGAAAACTTCACCATTGTCGATACAGGGACTGGCAAAATCGTTTGATATATTGGCGGCTATCAAGTATTTTCTGTCTCCTGCGAGGAAGAGTTCTATTATAAGTACACGAAAACGAATCACGTGATTACCTCTAATGGCACATACCGACAAATCAATATGTATTCAAGCCCCATTGACGCATCTCGGCCATTAAATGGACACTAAACGAGCGCCGAACCTCGAAATCATCAAATAACCACACAAAAAAAAAAAAAACGGAAAGTACAGCACCGGAATATAATTAAGTGGCGTATATAAGGCCAAAATGCTTCTCATATGTCAAAATCAACGCGGCCAGCTGCTCAGCACAATTCAGGCTCTCTCGGTCTATCTATCCTTGTTCGGCTCGGCGGCGGTCCTTTGTGTTTGCTCTCGCCCTAATGCCTTTTATGTTGCCTACTTTTCCGGGCGCCGAGTCAATTTTTATGGGCCAAAGCCAGGCCAGAACGGGCCGTCGAAGAAATGCCATCAAGGTTCAAGTGAGGCACGATTACTCCCCCTCACATAAATCACACATACACAATGATGTTAATAGTGTCGTAAAAACTACGACAAAGCAGCCCGACCTGTCCCGCCCCCCGTCCCACCTGCATAGATGATGCTCTCTCCTTTGACGCAAATATTGACAACACAGAGGTGACCCCAAGGACCTCCCACTGGGAGGGCAGGATGGGATAATAAATCGACGTTTGGTCGCCAAAGTGTGAGCAGAAAATTAAAACATTTCACCTGGCCTGATGTTGACAAATTAGAGCCTTGCAGCCGGGGCAACCGGCTGACAGTAGTGGTTATTGTCGTCCCCGTTCCTGTCACCTGTCGTATCCTTTCACTGCATATACAATTTGCCAACGCCCCCGAACGTCCCAGTTTCAGTTCCGGCAAAGCTTCAGCACCACCCTCTCTCGGATGGGGGGCCAGAGTTCCTCCAGCACTTTACAGCCGTGGCAGTTGAAGCTTCGCCAGATTATCGGTTAAATAAATAGACAAATTGATTTTAATGGAATTGGATACACCGGGCCAGGCGGCTGTCTCGGATGTGCTGCTCCTGGACAAATCGACACGGGGACACGGTGGACACGGTGGACATGGCAGACACGGCGGACACTCAGACACATGCCACACGCAGACGACACACTCCTCTGGTTCACCGTTGACAAAAGCTGCGACGAACCTCACTGGACATGAACCGACCCAGTTGTGCAAACATATTTTCGTGTAATTTTGTCTTGGCTCGTTTGCTTTTTTATATGGTGGCCCAGTTGCTGTTGTTGTTATGGCTTTTCCCGCACCGGCCGTTGGTATGAAAGAAAGCTTTTAAAGCTGAATAGGCTGAGGGGAAATTCTATTTAAAATGAAAAACTAAACATATAACCCCAATGTTTTGTGCTTATAAGGATTTTGAAGAGAAAGCTGTTAAGTCTGGGGGCAATACAGTCATTCGTTAAATTGCTGGAAAATTACAATGTTATGGACCTTAAGTTCTTTGTATAAAATCTGTTAGTTCTATAAATTTAATAGACAGAAACCTTATGAATTTGTATAAATTATATAACATACATTTTTTTGTAGACTTTTCCCAAGGAATTGATCACAAATTAAGATGAGAATTAAAGTATCAATAATCCTATAAAATAACGAATCAAAAATAGTTCAACAATTAAGAGGTCAGCCCCAAAAGATATCTGTGGCTATATGTAAAAGCAATAAATGTTCTCCCATCTCTAGAGTTTCCCAAAGGGTTCTAACAACTAGAATTAAATCGCCAGAGCTTGCCCCAGTTCGGTTCATCCGCAAAGGAATTCAAAAATCCACCCATGCAGATGCGCCGAGGCTGCTCCTAGAGGAGGTGGAATAACTTTTAATGACATGCTTTGTATGCGAGCGCGTGTTACATGTAACTCATATTATCAAAGGAGCAGCAGCATCGGTGACAACTTTTCCCTCCATGCACTCCAAAATCCTCCACACGGCATCTTTGGTGAAGCTCAGTGGCTCAACGCGGAGCACTGTCGTGACAACGTGTCCAAGTTTGGCTTATGCGGTTGTCATCCCATCCCATTCGGCTAATACTCGTCCTCGTTCTCGTCCTAGCTGAGCGACTCGCCCACGCTCCTGCGCTAACTAATACGAATTTCACTTAATTGCACTCGAAAACTACGAGTATGCATGTGGATTGCTCTCAACTTGTCTGGCAACTGAGCTGACGCCAACGAGATGCAAGCGGAGGACACGTAAAAGTCGGGCCAAACACTTGCCAAAAAGTTATGTCTTCGAAACAAGGCGAACAGAGTTGCGGCATTAAAGCGTTAATCAATACTTTGCAAGGCCAACAAATATAGAATATATATATATTTATACTGTTCATAGAAATCTAATATGTGCAACCTACTTTTTAACCTAAATCAGTGACGAATTCACATCCTTGATTAATCCCACTAGTTTATATTTATTTTATTCCTATTTCCCCAATTTTCTTTCAATTTTCTTCCAATTTTCCTTGTGTATGCTTGGTATGGCATTGGTTTTCGCTTTCATTGCTGCCGACAGTTTTGACAGAACATCAGACGCACACACTCCCAACTGGGGGACAGAAGGGGATCCCAGGAACCAAGGCAACCGCAAAACGACATCACATCCCTGGTATCTTGTGGTGGTGCAAGTCCTGGTTCTGGCATAGAAAAACTTTCCTTGCCTTCACTTTTGTCTTTGGTTTTTTTTTTGTTTGTGTTTGGGAGCAAAAGGGTTAAGACACCGTCCTGGGCTTGCCCCCTTTAACCCCATTGAGCGACCAAAAACTGTTGTCAGCTGTTGAAGGTTGCTCACGCATAAGCAGTAACCAGTAGCCACCAGAAGCTAGCAGCCACTAGGAGCTAGGAGCCAGGAGGAGCTGACATCCTCTCTAGAACCCCGGACCGCATGCTAATGAGTACAAGTTTTGGCCACGCCCCACGCCCCTTGCCTTTTTTTTTGCTCGTTCAAGTGCTGAACTTTTGTGCAGGTGGAAAAACCGGATCAAACTTTAATGAAAAACTCCAACAACAAAACAAGAACTGATTAAGTTTTTAGTTTTCCTTTTCGGACATTAATCAACGGATTACACTTTCAACTAGCGGTGAAATCTGAGGTATTTATGGCTAAAAATTTGAATCCTGCAAAGTTCAACTGGTTTCAGCATAAATTTATATTTTTAATTTTAAAAAATCAAACAGAAACCCATTTGAAGTGTGCACATTTTTAAAGTTCGTTCGATTAAATCACCAAACGAGTTAAGTTTTCGAAAGTCTTGAGATAATTTATCTTCAATGCTTTAACTTGATCAAAGTTTTATTATTCTCACCTTGTACTCGAGCAGCAGGTAGATAAATTTAATGGCCTGTCGTAAAAAACTGTTTGCCCGTCCTGTTGTATCCCTTTTGGCCAGCCGTAGCCTTTGTGCCTTTGGCACACTATCCACTATCCATTAGGGGCATTTTGTATCCCCCAGCTCGACTCCTCGCTCTAAACCTAATGTTACTTGTCAACAGCTGCAAATAAATATGGCCTGAGGAGAGTGGGGGCGGGTTTAGAGGACGAGTTGGTTCCGAAAAGATAAATTGAAATTTATGAAGCGTCTAGGAAGTCTGAGCAAAGTCAGGAAGAGTCAAGGAAAGATGCCACATTGCTGGGCCAACCTGCACACACACCCAAGCAACCCTTCAGCTCTAAAAAGCTACTAAGTAATTTATTGGACATGGACAGGAATAAAACACACAAAGGCAAACAACTAATGATGTAGATGCACAAGTATCCAGGAGATAAAGTTTTGTTTAAATGCTGCGGCCATAGAAACGGTAATAATAATGTCTTTAGAAATTTCCCCTTACCTAATTTACATAGATACAATCATTAAACACTGCCATGGAAATTTTAATATTCAAGAAATATCTTGCTTAAGCTTTGAATATTTTTAAAATATGCAAAGTTAATTTGTATGATTATTAAAGGGAAGGAAAGGCTTTATTTAAAACTCTTGAATAAAAAAGTAAATTACTTTAGAATATTTAAGTCTTGCAAATGATTTATCTCAACATATTTAGCTATCCTTAACCCTTCTATATGCATCTCTTGATGGCCCAGAAGCCCTGGCCAGAACCGGTCCCTGAGCCTTTGTTCGGTGGGCATAATGAAATTATGCATTCCCAGCAGCACCAGCACCACCACCACCAACACCCACCTGTCGAAAACTACAAAACGTGCAACAATAACGGGGCACCGTTGGCAGTGCGTGTGTGCGACTTCCTTGGCCGCCTGGGCCAATACCTTTTACCAGACCTTATTAAATTATACAACCAAGTTGAGGCAACAAAAGGAGCCTCGGGTGCCAAGGAGCAGGACTAGATCGGAGGAGCATAACTAAGAAAGGGACTGGGGTAGCTCTTTCTGCATTTCTCTGCTGCCTGAGGATGTTAAAGTGTGGCATATTTTAGCTAAATATTTGCAACTACCCCGATGAGAGTTGCATTTGCTAAATGGACACAACACAACACCATATATAGTACAAGGAGATGCACTCGGAGGACACTGGGGCGCCCCAAAGACGGTGTCCTTTTGCGATTGCAATTGCCATTGGCACCAGCACCAGTTACAGCAGGTGATAAAGTTGCGAGCTTTGCCTGGGAGCTAAATTAATTCAGGCAATATAATTTATAGTCCATTGTTCGCCCTTTCCCGGTCCCCTGTTGCTGCAGCTGGGTGTATTGGATTAACTGTAAGCATAGTGCTTCCATGAAAAATATTGATAGATACGAGTCCCTTTTGTAAATCACACAAAACGATCTGCAATTTAATAGAAAGCCTGGGATTACTTCGGGTTTTTGGTACTCCTGTTTGTTTGTATCTTATTTTATTTATTTATTTAAAAGGTTAGAAGTTTTTCAAATCTTTTTCGCCAAGATAAGATAGGGGGTTTCTTTCTTAATCGAGCTTACCTAATTTTATGTAAAACCCTGAGACCTTTTTTCAGAACCTTTAAACATGAATTTAATCTTGGATTTTCCGCCCAAGAAAACAGAACAATATTTAAGCCTCATCATAATGGCAAAGCGGCTTGGTACATCGACATAATAAAAATTTGAATTTTGGCCTTATTGAGCTTCACACTCCATGTAAACGAAAGCCCCTACTTCCTCTTTCTCGACTGTTAGCCTTGGCGTGAGGATTTTTAATTTGATTCCTGGCTCCCCGCTCCACTTAAGCGCACAAAATCAATCATCTTAGACGGCTCTCGAGGCGTTCGCTTGGAAAGTGAGCAGCTCATAGACAGCGTCGAACACAGCCATTTCGTCGACATGTGGAAAGCGAAGGTCGAAGAGGTCCCATTCGGGCGGGTGGTTGGGCCCTATTCAAATTGTATCATTGGCAAAGTCAATTGTTGCCTGCAATGAATTGCAAATTAGGCGTAACTAATTTGCTTTGTATGCGAGTCGGAGGCGGGTAATGCGGAGTTTGCATTTTGTTGGCCAACGTCACCGCCAATGCCATCAATAATTTGGCAACATTCAAGGCTCATTGATTCCCAAATGCGGCAGATACGAGTCACTCGAACTGCCGCTGAAGGATGGAACTTAAAGAACGGTCCAATCCACTTGAGGTTGCTCCCAATACTAATTGCCATTGAGTTGCGATAATTGGTGAGCCAATTTAGTTAATTTTTATGGGAAAACTTGCGGCACAACCGATATTGAGCGACAGCCACAAAGTTTGGGAGGAGCACAGGAAAAAATAATAATAAAAGGGCGAGGCAACTGCTTGAAGATAAACATGAAAACGAGAATTGGGAAATTCCCAGGAAAAAAGTGTGCTAAGGACGGTAAAATTCTACACGATTCCCCAAAGAATCGGTTTTGCCAACAAACTCTTACGTAAGTCTGCTTAAGCTTAAAGGGGATGAAAAGTCACAAGCTGATTTGATTAAGATTTGAAATCGGATTCTGGCTATGAAAACTCATTTAAGTGAAAGAAATTCAGGGAATAATAAGAGAGCTGGGTATTTTTTTCTTAAAAGAAAATGAAGTGCCAATGATTATTTTCTTTAAAGTTTGTAAAAATCATTTAAAGGTTGATTTTTATTTGTAAAGGGTCGATTTGTTATTTAAAGTTTGTGTAACTTATAAGAGAAAAGTTCAGCAATCGGAACTATCTTTGAGATATCCTTAAGTTCTATTTATTAGGTTATATTCATACTAAATAAGGTCTTAAATATGATTCAAGACTCAAACATTACAAGTATGTACCTTTTATAACTCTGAACAAAGGCAACCACAACAAATGATTGTGTGAATCAATTCTGATGGATCTCATTGACAAACAAAACTTTTAGTTTTCAATTCAACCCACTTTGTGGCCTTTGAAACCGAAATCGAAGCGGCAAACAAATTCAGTGCTAAGTACAAAATAGTTTCCATGCCAATGTACAAACTTATTTCCATTTGCTAGATGGCCCCAAGAGGCGAACCCAATATGACACAGAGATATGCGCCTAAGGCGCCCACGCACACCCACCTACACACACACACCTCACCTCCCCCCTGGGAAAACGAGCTGTTAATGACGTGCGTCGCTGCCGCTGTCGACTTCGTTTCCATTTTCACTGCCGCTCGGCGTTCAACGTTCAACGTTCGACGCTCGACGCTCGGCGTCCTTCTTCCGGCATGTAAATAAATACGAGAGGAAAAGCGAGAAAAATACGAGAAATGGAAAATAAAAGCGAAAATCGACTATGATTTATTTTGTGTTTGGCACGCACGTTGTCAATATTTGTTGAATTCATCAGGAGAAATAAAAGCGAAACAAAGGCAGAGACCGACCGAAAGTTTCCCAGCACCGGGCAACACTTGAATCGTTCACCTGCCGCCCCCAAAGTACACAGAACCAAAAAGGAGCAACTTAAAATTACACTTTTACAATCTTTGATATATGAAATAAATAGTATTTGAATTAAACAAATCCCTATCAAACTTATAACTCTTTATGTAAAAGTACAGCACCATAAATATTTTTGTATAAATTATAAAAATTTTGGTTCATGTTTAAAAGTATTCATTGAGTAATTATTCGACTCTAACATACTTTTTTATATTCTTTCAAAGTTATAAAATGGACATTAATAATCCCTTAGATATCTACTATTTCTCTGTGTATCCTCGCCTTTTTGTGGGCTCATAAAGTTGTCGACACACTACTTGAGGCATTGGCGATACCTAAAAAATCGAATCAGTTATTTATGGATACCCCTGGTTCTGGTTTTTTCTTCTTCGACACAAGCACCAAAAAAAATAAGAGAAACAAAAAACATTGCTCTAAATATATAGACAATTGGGATATAAGGAGGCGGAGGCACTGTTACCGCCTGACCAACTGCGAAGTCGGCGCAAATCATGCGAAATTATTTTGAGAGACGTCTGAGTTTGTTGGGAAATCTGAGTTCAGTGGTGTGCAACTTATTATCTATATGGAAAGATCAACATTTTGGGTAAATACACAACCAATAAACATCAATAGAGTTATGAAAAATTTAATATTTGATTACTAAACATAGACACAAACGAGCTTGTTGCTTATTGAACTTAAGATATTATTTTCGATAACTTGTGTTCAATGGAAAATAAAAATGTACGTACATTAACTCAAAACAAATGGGATCTTTTGAATTAGGAAATATAGTTTTTTATATGACTACAATGACGTTATTTTGTCAATAGTAAAATAATTATGAAATGTAAAGTTCTACTACACTTGTCATTCTATCATAAATAAATGTCAAGCTCACAGAATAAAAAGATTATTTCTGTTTTTAATTAAACAAGAATTTAATATATCCACGATACTCATGTAAATATTGAACTATTTATTACTTTTAAATCCCAACCATTACTTAGTTATTATTTTGTCATTTTAAACGGATTGAAACTATAACAAATTATCCAAAGTGCAAAACTGAAAGCCATTTATTTTTTCAATAAATATCAATTGTTCCGAAATATACTTTTATCATTATTTATTCATTAAATAAATCGAATTAAAAATTGAGAAGCAACTGAAAGAAAGGATAAGCTTTAGATTCTTAATGGATTAAAAATACACAACAATATTTAAATTGTTATTTGCTTAGAATTTGTATTTAAGAATATATAATAATAAAAAAATTCTATGTAATACTGATTCACTCAACACCCGCTGTGGTACTTGACTCTTTGTTTATATTTTCTCACCTGGCACACGTACGCCTGCTCTTGGCTCCTTAATGTTCAATTTCGACGACACCTGCAGCTGCTCGGCATCGGGCCCGAGGGATAAGTTTGGCCAAATAAAAAATAAGTTGGACATGTGCATCTGCCAAGAGACAGGGTAGCACGGTAGCAGGATAGCAGGAATGAGGGCATGGGAGGCCACTGTCAGAGGAGCACATAATAAACAACAATCGGGACGGCAGATTGTGTTATATACATCATGCACGCGTACGCTTCCACATATATATTTGCATTTGATGCATACAAATTGTCCAAAGCACTATAATATTTCAAGTGATTTGTGAGTGCATGGTAGTGACTCTGGGAGACTGCCACCCACAAAATAAAATGGAATATTTGTTAGGATATAGGGGCATCGACAAACTTCTAATGGCCGCGGCGAGTGACTGAGTGAGTGAGTGTGGAGTGGATGGGCTGCTGCCAAATGTGATTTATAGGCCATGTCCCTGTCACGGCTAGCGAAAGTACAAAATATGACAGTAAAAATATAGCCGGTCAATTGCTGCGCAGGAGGAAATTTATGGGCCAAGAAGAAACCTCGGGCACACAACTGACAAATGGGATTTATCTGAAAGCGCTATATTTATGTGACATTTATTTCAAAACGCCAAAACACTCGGCCGCCTGGCCAGGCGCACTGATTACTATTCCTGCAAAGTGAATCACACAGATTATCTCAGATACCGGGAAATTATATGAAATGCCATGGCTTTCGGCCTAATCCACACCGCTCGACGGCGCTATCTGGTTCGGTCGAAACATATATGGTTAATCCATCATGCATTTTGACAGCTGTCAAATGAGCAATATTATTGCAGCTCTGACAGTTTGATACATTTGTTTAGATTACCTTAATGGGTTGTCTATCTTTTTAGCTGGAATTACATGTAGGGAAATTGTATTAAGCTTGCCATCATCAAAGGTCAGCAGAAAATAAAATTAAAGCTATGAACGAGACCTTGTCTTGACTGTTTTTACTTTATTTTTTTCTATGAACTCAAATTTGGTTTTAAAATCTACAAAATCTTTCAAATTTACGCCGTGAACCGAGCGTGTACTTGTTTTAAACTCAGTGTCCAAGTAAATCATCGATCACTTAATTTACTTTATAGCTACCACAAACTTTGTTGTAAAACTTGCTTAACACTTTTTCAGCATCGAACCAAGTGGCGGGACTGTCGGAAAATGCAATTGACGGATGGCCTGGACTCGTCTATTTGCTTTTCCCTTCGCCTAACCCGACAAAGTTATCACATCGCTCCCTCTCTGAACGCTTTTCCCGGAAAACGGGCGGCATGTAGTTGGCTGGGTAAACAACATAAGGCAACACCACTGGGCCACCAAATTGCATGTAATAAATGCGAGCAAGTAAATTTTGTCGCATGCAGTCAGCGTCAAAGGCAAAGAGCTTTCCACTGCCAGGCACGTAGCGAGGAGCCTTCCTTCTCTTCTTTCCCTCTGGAACGCCGGGCAAGTCGACTATCAATTGGGGAATTGTTGGGCGGGATCTCATCCTCCCTCGGCTCTGTGTGCCTGACAAATACGCTCAATGTCAAAGCTAGCACTGCGGGGATGCCAGTTGCCTCCAGTTGCCTCCAGTTTGCTCCTCCGGACGCTCAGGACTCTAGCTTTCTGCTTTCTGGCCCCATATTGATGAGGCATCATCAACTATCGACTAGATTGCATGGCAATGCAATGAATTTTAAAGCAAGCCAGCGGGGACAAAGGGAAAATTGGGAAACACAAAACGTCACGACTGCATTTTGATTCAGATGCATTTATTCATGAGGGATGGAGATGGGCATAGGTGTAGGAAAAGCCAACCCATATTTACAATCCATATTCCATCGCCAAGCTGTGACATGATGAGGGGGCTAAGTGGAAAACTTCTTAAGCGTTAATTCGGTTACTTTTTACGCCACATTTGCAGCCATCGAATCGCAATCAGAAAATAAAAATATAATCGAAACGAATCAAGTCGCATTAGGATTTTCGATTGCGATTGCCCAGCGCCGGGGTCCCAGATCCAGACATGTCCCCCAATCAATGCCAGAGTCCATAAACAGTCTCGGTTTATTGAGCATGGAGCGAGGAAGCTTTTATAGAAATGGGAGACGTCTGCTCAGTTTTTTCCCTCGGATATGTTCTCTGTTTGGCTCTGTGCTTATGCCAATTGCACTCGTCTTAGGAGCATACTGCTGACTCACACTGTCAGAAAATGTATAAATTAATATGTACTGAGGAAGAAATAGGGTATTACCTAATCAAAATGTCAGTTAAATATATTCCCTTCATAGGAATCTACACTCTGCGAAAGTTCTAACATTTTTTCGCTCCCGTTTCTTCAAGTGCAGACTGAGTGTCGCCACTTTGACCCAGTGGTTGGGCACTTTGCCTACAAATGAGGTTTCGTATGGTGGGACGCCGATGTCCTTTTAGTTTTTATGGCTGCATCGATCGGCCATAGCATTTCAATCAAACCTCTCAACACGTACGCAGTGGGGTCAGCAGAGTATGAAAAGGGTCATCCCAGGCTCCCTGGGCTCGAATGTTGGTCAGCAGAAAGTTGGCCATAACAAAGCTTATTACATGTTTGCCTCGTGCTCGTCTTTTGGCCAGGAGACCACAGACGAAATGGGGCGCTAATCTGGCACTGCCATAAGCAATATATCGAAATTGTTCTGCTCTGAGCACGAGTGTGAGTGGTCGAGTCTATTGTTTAAACGGAAATGTTTAATTAAGTGAAGAGCGGCGGCAACAGCTGGCCGAATGGCTAAGAAAATCTCTCATGGCAGATGTGTGCAGTCAATACACATATATATAGGGGAACTCAATTGGGGTTAGATGGGCTAAGAACACCATGGGGATATTGACTCACAGCTATGATACAAATCAGGGCCTCAGGTTGATTGGCCATCGGCTTAGTTAACCAACTGCTACAGCTGCTGAAGCTGTGTAACAAATCAAATCTCGGCTAAATTGCAATCAAAAAAAGGTTTTCAAGCAGCCCACTCGAACGCAATTTGAAATTCCATGACCACTCACAGCACAAGCGACTGACAGGCAAACAGAACCCAGTCCGATCAAAACAAAACAAAACAAAACAAAACCGATTGCATACCAATTTAAGAAAGAATGGAAAAAATGCCCCCGCTGCGGGCATTCTGAATTGTTTTGGGCGAAAAATCAAAAGTGGCAAATGGTCGAGTGTGGCAAAAAAAAATAATAATAAAAGAGAGAGAATAGCCAACGTGTGTGCGAGACAGAGGAAGGCAAATCAATCAAATCAAACCAAATCAATTGAAGCCACACACATCCCTGCATGAAAACTAAACACAAAGCGCACTGTTCACTTTCGCATATCGGCCACTTGAGCTTGGGCCGGGCCAAAAGCTGAAGACAAATAGCCAGTAGAACCCTCTTGGCTCTTAGCTAATTGGTAGCGACAACAGGCTTACACACATACACACAGCTCGTCCCCGAAAGATGATATCCTTAATTAGTTTTACGAATCGATTGGACCGCCCACGCCCACTGTGCGAGTGGACAAACAAAAAAGGGAAATCAATTCATGAATAGTTCAACATATTTGGCATAAGCCAAAGCTAAAGCAAAACAAAAACACAAAACTTTCAGGGTCAGCTAACTGGGAATTAATGGAAACAGGAAGTCAAACCATGCCCGCCGGTCCCCTCCCCGAAAACAAACACATGTTGAATCGATTTAAAAGTGTGAAACACACACATCAAAGCCTGAGGAAATTGTTAATGGAAATTAGTTTGAGTTCACTCTGAGCTAATACTTACCATTTATTTCTTAGGGGAGTTCTCTCATGGAACTTATTCCTATATCGTATACGTAATATTAAGTATAAGTAATATTGCGTATACGTAATATTGCGTATACGTAATATTGCGTATAAGCAACACTTAGTTTAATTTATTTTTATATATTTAGTGATTTTAATTTTAATTTGAGGAAATTGTTAATGGATAGAAGTTTGAGTTTTGGGTTAATACTTTCCATTGTTTTCTTAGGGGAGTTCTCCCATGGATCTTATTCTCATAACGTATACGCAACACTTAGTTTTGTTTATTTTTATATATTTACTTCTTTTAATTTTAAATTGCGTTTCCGAGATAACTTCTCTCTCTCTCTCTCTTTTTATTCTTATCATTGCGTATACGTAATATTACGTATACGTTCATTTTTATACACTTTCAATATCATGAAGGAGTCATTTCCGACCGCATAAGTCATATATATTCTTGGCCAGCAACAAAAGCCGAGTCGATCTAGCTAAGTCCAACACGAATTTAGTTATTTTCAAAATTTTTATATACATCGTTAAAATTTTCAAAACTTGACAAAAATTGCATTGCACTAATAAAAATTAACATATGAAACCTTTCCGAATTAAAATTAACGCTTTTTTGGCTTAGTTATGAGTATATTAAACTTTGATTTGTTAAAAGAATGCCATATAAAAATATCGATTTCAAGAATGAGAATATTTTAAGCTTAATTATGATCGATTTCCAATACCATCCCATAATTCAATTGCAAACTGCAAGGGTATATACACTTCGACTGTCCGAAGTTTGTTTCCTTTGCAATTTACATTTTTCCGAAATTTTTTTTCCCTATCCCCTGTGTAGTCAAGGGTTCAAGTACACATTTTTTCCTTTGGAATATTTCAGCAATATAATATTTCATCTTTATAGTAGTCAACCTCTGTGGGAGAACTCTCAACTTAACAATTTCGATTCGATGTGTGTACATTTTCTACATAAAGATTTCTACTTACCATTAAGCCAGAAAAATAAACGGAGCAAAATGGCAAGTGAACTCGAAATATGTAAGTGCTAGACATCCAAAACATGCTAAGCACACGCTCATCAGGCTTAAATATGCAAGAACCCTACAAATATTTCAACAGTCCCCAATCGCCGGCCAGCACTTGGAGGAGCAGCACAAGCAGCAGCAGCAGCAGAAAAATCTGCAGTGGAAGCTCGCCCACATTGGACGTGTGCCAGCGGAAAATGCATTTCCATTTGCAACTCTCTCGGTCCGCTGTCAGGGCATCTCGCCATCGCATCCTTCGGGGAAGTCCCCTTGCCCTTCCGTTACGTCCAAAGCATTCGATATTCGACGATATTCTCGGGCCAGCGTTCGATTCGCATGGCACAAAATGTGCATTCGAGTGCAACTTTTGACTGACTGACAGCTCTGTGTATGTAGGCAGCGCGAATGTACACATTTACAGGGAAATGTCCATAAGTTCGAGCATTAACAAGTAAGAATTTCTTGAAAGTCTTGAGATTATAGTTTCCTGCCTCACAATTTGGAAATTATTTGTAATACTCTTATATAAGTAATATCCGAGTATACTGTACATTTGATTCCATAACAAAACAGTCGTAAGCATATTAAATTTCCCAGATTTTTTAATAAGCTGTTAGTTTCCTTTAGGCACGTTACACTGTACATACTTGGGCGTGGCCAAACACCTACATATTTTCGCACACACATCCAGTGCCGTTTACATGGCTGGTTTGCTTTTTGCCAATGATGATGATTTTCATGTTTATCAGCTGCAGGTATGCCCAGTCTCCCCTGGTCCTGTTCCTCGTCCTGCTCCTGCTCCAGTGTCCATCCATCTGTCCGCCCTACTGGCATAACTCCCCTTTCTCCCTTACTCTCTGTGTCTGTCAATGCCGCTGCGATTGTGCACTAGTACGCATCAATTTTCGAATAGCTTGGCCCGCATTAACTTCCCGAAACGTGCCACATCCTAGGTTCCCGGTTCCTGGATTCCCGCTTCCGGATATTCTGCGGACAGGAAAACCAGAACGCTTACAAATTGCTGACATTTCAGCAAGCCAAGACAAGCGATTGACACAATCGGCAAGGAGTTGGTCGAAATTGCAGCAATTTAGGTTTGAAAAATGCAATCTATCCGAACCTTAATACTTAGAAGAATTGAATAGGTTCATTTAATAAACATCTTTAAAAATTGAATGAACTTTTTCTTTATGTTTCTCTTAAATAATCAACATTGAACAATTTGATCTAGTACCAGAAGACCTCATTTAATAAATAATATATCAATTATTCTTTCTGTGAATTGAAATAAAAACCTTAAGAGGTTATACATCCTCTTGACTATTAAATGCTGTATTACATTAACGGTTTAATTAAGACCCAGTTAAGCAAATGGGTTACTTTGGCTTTTCACAAACGGAATCCGAGACACTGTTGGCTTCGAATGCCATCATCTTCATCCAATCAGTCAGTTGGCAGAGCATCGCTCATTACTTTACCGCGAATATTTTCAGCTTCATCAATCTGCTGCTCATTTGGCGAGCATTTTCCTCCGCTTTCCCGCTTTCACACACACACACACGCCTTTATACCAATTGCTCACACATCAGTGTGTTCTTGTCATTGGCAAACAAAAAAGCGAAAATAAAGAAAAGAAGAATGAAAGCGGTGGCAGGACGAGGGTATTTTCCCACATGGCGCATGCCGGGGATTTCAGGGAAAGCCGGAAAAGCGGCAAAAGCGTAGAGGACATCCAAGAAACCAAGGAATCCGCAGAAAGCCAAACAGAAGTTCGCATCAACACGTTAAAAAATTTGCAACCTGTCCGTCGTCCTTGGGTGAATATATAGCTTTGCCACAGCAAACGGAGGGGATTGGGTTTTGATTTTTAATATTGTTGAATATTTTCAACGCCACTCCGAAAGCGCCCCAGTGCTCGAGTGCCCCACTAAATGCAATTTCTAGTCGAAAACAACACCGATAGCAGCGTAATAAAAGCGCAAAATTGCATGAATACTGTGTGTGTGCGAAGTGCCGGGCGTCTGTCCGTGTGCGGATAAGGCCCCAGGGTCCGCATGCATGGTCACATCCCATATCCCGCAGTTTCCATTCCATTCACCGAGCCCAACTCGACTCAACTCGACTCGGCTCGGATTGCATTTTATTAGAAACAGGTAACCGAGGGGAGGCGGCTTTCATTTAGGCCTAGTTCAGTTCATGCTTGTACACGGGAAGAAATTGTGCAGAAAAGAATTTTGAAATACAGCAAGTGAAGCAAAAGAACGAACTTAAACCTTTTCAGTTGGGAAATTACCAACTTAAATTGAATAATAAATGTATTTACAGGACTTTAAGTAAAAACGTGCACCCTAAGTACAGTGTATAACCTGATAATGGAAGAAACTGTTAGAGCAGTAAATGAACGCAGGTGTTTCTGAGGAAAATTGGCAACGAAGTCTTACCTGCCGGCTGGCCAGTTGTCAACTCGATGCCAGATCAGCGGCCTTTAATTGCCCCAGAGAGAGAGAGAGAGAAAGAGAGAGTGGAAAATGGGAGGAAATCACAGAGCCATAGACCTTCCCCTTTGAGTTTTCAAACCCAAAAATTCCCCTGACGGGAAACCCGCCCAATCATGTTTACTTAGGCACGAAAACATTTCATAATTTCCAATCAATTGCACCCGTTTTAATTACGCGTAAAATATTTAAAATTCTCAAAGCTCAAAGAGCTCGCCGCGCAATCAAAGCGAATCAGTTTCGATGCCTTCGTTTTGTTTGTTAAGAATTTCGTAATTTTTTTTCATTTCGGGGCTCGTTTATTTAATCGGGGAAAATGTGATGCGGATGGGCCCTGTGTTGGAAAAATTGTGCGCCACATAAATCATGCAAATGAAATGAAACAAGCAGAAGAAGTACCTGCGACTAACGATGTACTTAATATTTGGAACACAAGCATTTGACAACAAATATCGAATCATATCGAAAAAATAGATTCAAATCGATAATTAATCGGTGATTAGAAAATATTAATATTTAAAGTAGACTTTCATTTTTAAAGATTTAAAAGCCTTACAAAAAAAAACGTATGAATACATAAATATATATAAATTTCAAATATCAGCTTACAAGCTATAGGTTTTAGGCGTTTTACTATTAATCGATTAAGAACGTTTACGTTCATTATTAATTTACTACAAATACACAATGATCTAACTTATTGGTCAAAAATCCAATCAATATTTATACACTTGGTATAAAAAATATCAATAAAATGACCATCCCTAGACACCCATCATTGCCAATTAAGAAAAATTCCCCAAGATGCATACGCCCCCGGTATAGAGTATATTTTATTGAAACAGCATCGCATATCTCTTTCGTTCCGTGTGGCAAACTTGATCAGCATCAAAGGCGATTTGGCCCTTTGTATTTTTAGCCGACCAAGTTCCTAATGTGGGCTATAAATAAAGCCGTGTGGGTGGGCTTGATGTCGAGGATGCGTGTATCTTGCAGATATGCCGGAACTCTTGCATATTTAATGAGCCTGACACGGCGCAAAATTGGGGAAAACAAATGAGTTGAGCCCTCAGCAACGACGCTTGGATGCTCTCTCCAGGCCCAGGCAAACTGTACTTACTTAAAGCAAAAGTAAAGAAAGGACTTTAAGTTTATCGTAGGATTTTTCCCACAGAAAAATCTATACCTTTTTTTTCGGTTGCCGCTAAAGTTGCCAAACTTTGCCTCCGCTGGGAGTGCGCATGCAAACACACAAATGCTAATGCCAAGTTTGCCAAAAAGGACATGTCCATGGGTATGGAAAACCAGCCCTAACATATGAGTGTGCGGGTTCTCTAATATATATATATGTATATATATATATATATATATAGATATATATATATATGCGGAAGCCCGTTGAGTCAAGGTCGCTTTCTTTGCGGGCGACTGCATAACGAGTTCAAAAAACTTTTCCCCTTTTCCATCGAACTTGAGGCAAAGGGGGCTCGAAAACTATCCTGAGCTGTTCATTCGCACCCGCCGGTCCAAGAACACGGATCACTGCCTGCTTTTGGGCGCTGGCCCCGTAATCAGGAGAGCTTTGTAACAAGCTTATCGGCCGGCGGCCAGGACAGGCAAGAAACAAAATGGGCCAAAGTCTTCTCAAGTTTCCCTCGGCCCACGAGTTATTCAATTATGTCGCGTAGATTTCAACTGAAAATCAGTTTAGCAATGGGAATAGAAATCTTGGCAGGCACTGGAAAAAACGTGTATTACGTAATATTTGTATTGTTTGAATTTATTTAAATTTTAATGATTCTAAGAACATTAAAATCAAGAAAACCTATATACCCTTGCCGTTTGCAATTGAATTATAGTGACGTATCGGTTATCAATCAAAAGTAAGCCTAACATATTTGTTTTCTTTGAATATTTTTATCGATATTTATCGATATTTTTATTTGCCAATTATTTATGCAAGTCAAAGTTTAAAATACTCATAACCAAGCCAAAAAATCATTAATTTTAATTCGAAAAGCTTTCCCATGGTAGTTTTGAGTAGACTAATAAATCTGCAGACAATTTAAAATTTGAAGATATTGAAATTTTGTAAAATTTTTAAAAATTACCGCTGGCTGCCAGCTCCTTGACTTGACAATGGCGGCGACGACTTCCGCTGCAACTTGCTGAGCGCCGGTGTCTGGTGTTGATGCTTTTATTTATGGCCTGCCCGCCGCTTCCTTAACTCTCGGCCAGCAGGATTTCTCCGGTGATGCGTTAATAGTTGTATTTCGCCCTGCCCAGCACCCGGAAGGATGTTAGGTACACGGACTAGGATACGCATTCGGATTTGGACTCGAACTCGGACTTGGATTCCTGCCTTCCAACTTAAATACGGCGCCCCGGGGGGGGCCTTCGACGTTTTAATGCGAACTTTCAAGTACTCCCGCGACTTTGGCCGCCCCCGCCAGCGCCCCGCGCCCCCACCTGTCGCAATGTAACATTACAGTGATTACGCCCTGTAAAACTCACGCTGTTATTGTAAGCTTGCCGGGTTTGCCATCCCTTGGGTTGGAGTTTTACACTCAAAAAAACAAGAGAGCAATCTAGCTTCGACTCGCCGAAGTTTGTATGTGTACAACTGCAGTTTGCAGTTTGCCATTGGATCTCTATTAACTGGATAATTTTTTACATTAAACCACATTGTCGAACATTCTAGAAACCCAAAACCTAACGGCGAATTCAGAGTCACCGAAACACCAAAACAAAGAAGGAGAAGGGGTGAAGCACAGGTTGAAGAAGGGGAAGGGGAGAAGCAATAAATGATCTTCACTCACTTTGTTGTTGCTGCGCAATACCGAACGGCGAAAGCTCTTCTTTCCTCCTCCTCTCTTCTCTCTCCACTCTTGATGAAATTCACAAAGGTAACACAGAAAATAAATGCACAGACGAAACACCGAAATAAAATGCACAAAAGAGATAATACACTTGATAAAGCACAACAAAAAAATACAACAAAAAACACTAAGCCGCGACGGAAACTAGCGGCACTTGTCTAGAACACTGACACCCGTGCCATTTGTTGTTTCACTTGCACACTCCTTCTGGAGCTTCGTTTTCACTTGCACATTCGTTTTCGCTTTGGACCACAAGAAAAAAAAATTAAAAAAACAGCCCGGGCGTAGATTTTCCGGCTTTGAAGCCGGATTTTCGCACGTTGATCGATTCCGAACCCTCCGGAGAGTTGGTTTTTCACGGCCAGACACAAAATCGGTGAATATCACCGCCAATTTTCCTATTTTCGCACTTTTTTTCACTTGCGCAGCACGTTGCCCGACCGAAACCAACGAAAATTGCGGGAGAATGATGGAATGCAATGAGAGAAACGGAGAGTGAGAGGCGGCGCTGTCCGGAGAGCGACACTCTCTTCCAGGTTGTGGACGATATTGGAAAACGGTAACGCTGTCAGCTGATTGCTTTGCGGCCAATTTACAGAAATATTAACTCGATCATAACTAAGGCAGAAGGGCATTAAATTTGATTCAAGAAACTATGCTGGGTTAGTTTTTAGTAGGTTAATAAATCTGAATACTCAATTTAAAATATTTATAACTTTTTTCAATTTTTTGACAATTTTAACGATGTAACCCCTTATAAATTTTTAAAATTACAAAAAAAATTAAGATTTTGTCAGACATACCCAGATCGACTCGGCTGTTGATGCTGGTCAAGAATATATGTATATGATTTATAGGGTCAGAAATGACTTCTTCAAAAATAAAATTATAATAAACTGCAAAGGTATAATTATTGCATTAATAAAATTGCTTAAAGTGTTTCCATTTCTAAACCCATTGCTTAACAAATATTTAAATGTATACACATTTATTTAAATAAACTGCTATATTATATTATATTTAAGATTGGGTTTAAATTAGCATTTATTCCTTAAAACCATTACCAACACCTTTAAGCTTACTTCATGGCTGGCTGCTTGTTGAGGAGCTCACTTTGGGCACTCTTGAACTCGAATCGTGGCCAAAATCCGGCTGGCCAACCAACTAAAAATCGCTTACAACTTTTTCCCCTATCTATTTGTATAAAAAAAAGAATGATAAAAAAAAAAACAAGAAACCGAAAACACTTCTCGGCTAAAAGCTTTACATTTGCAGACAGAAATCAAGGTAGGATTCAGGGGCATTAGCAATCTGCCAAAACACCCCCCTTCTGACCATGGCCCAAAGCCACCCGCCCGCGGAGCGCAAAAAAAAGCGCGAAACAATTTTTGGCTGAATGAAAATGTTTGCTTCGAAGTTGATCCTTCCTTTCCCGCTTCCGGGAAAGCTCCGCGCTGCTGGAGAGCTCAGTTTATGAGCGGGTTATTTTGATTAATGTGCTTTCAACTGCCACCGGGCATGGGCGTGGCCAAAAGGGGGGAGAAAGGGGCCAGAGCTGGCAGGAGCTTAGCGGATATAGAAGTGTCAAGTGAAGGATGGAAAAAGCAGAGCAACAATTATTCGATTTGGGGAGGAAAGGAAAGGACTCGCGGTTCATTGTCCAAGTTATCCTCGAAGTCATCTCTCAGGCCGGAAAATGAATTTACTTAGGGCAGCTTTGGCTTGACATTTTTAATTACTTTTAAATATTTTATACCACGCAGAGATAATGCGACAAGATTTGTCATTTAAATTGTTAATGAGACCTTTTTTATTGTTGTAATTTCTGAGGCTGCCATCGCGTCTTCTGCCCATCCTTCGAATGTCCTTTGTGCATGCTTATTGACAAGTTGTAAATAATTTGGATTTGACATGATCCTGATTGCCTGCTGCCACACTCACCAACCAAACAATTTTCCGTGGCCTGATGGCAAAAGTTTTTCCCATCGATGACATGGGACGGCGACAACTTGTCGCTGCAAACTCCTTTCGTCACCATGGAGCCCAAACTTGACCCAACTTCCTGAGGATTGAGAAGCAAATAATAAAATATTTACATTTAAAATAACTTTAAAGCTGTAATAACTATTTAAAAAGAAATACTTCTGAGATGATTTAAAGCTTTCCAATTGTAATCCTTGACTTTCGACAGAGATTTAATTTTCTCCCTGTGATTTCCCTTGTTTTATCCCCGCTTGTACTTGTCCTTACACGCTCCTCCTGGTCGAGAGCGTCAAGGCACCCATATTTATGCATAATGAACACAATACCCGAGGGCTTTCCCTCCTTCATTTGGGGCTTTTGCAGCCACATTAATCCTGTTTTCCACGCCATTTGTCTCCGCAGACGGAAGCCAGAGAAGCCGCACATTCCCAGCCAGCCTGCTAACCGAGACGAGACGCATGTGAGCGCGTCCGAAGCCGGAAGGAGCAAGTGGCGATGCCAAGATGCCATCGGCAGATCAGATCCTGTTCATAAATGTCACCACAACGGTGGCGGCGGCGGCTCTAACCGCTGCCGCCGCCGTCGGGAGTACGAACTCCGGGGGCAGTGATGTCGTCACGGATGCGTCGGGCATCGACGGGGCGGAGACGGTGGCCAACATGTCCGGGCTGCTGGTGGAGGGCCTCACCACCGTGGCGGCGGCTCTGAGCACGGCTCGGGCGGACAAGGACCTAGATGAGGCCGGCGAGTGCGGCGGGGAGGCGGAGGAGCTGCACAGCAGCGTGCTGGGGCTGCAGCTGGCGGTGCCGGAGTGGGAGGCACTGCTGACCGCCCTGGTGCTGTCCGTGATCATCGTGCTGACCATTATCGGGAACATCCTGGTGATCCTGAGCGTGTTCACCTACAAGCCGCTGCGCATCGTCCAGAACTTCTTCATTGTGTCGCTGGCGGTGGCCGACCTCACGGTGGCCCTGCTGGTGCTGCCCTTCAACGTGGCCTACTCGATCCTGGGCCGGTGGGAGTTCGGCATCCACCTATGCAAGCTGTGGCTCACCTGCGACGTGCTCTGCTGCACCAGCTCCATCCTCAACCTGTGCGCCATCGCCCTGGACCGCTATTGGGCGATCACGGACCCGATCAACTACGCCCAGAAGCGGACCGTCGGCCGCGTCCTGCTGCTCATCTCCGGCGTCTGGCTGCTGTCGCTCCTGATCAGCAGCCCGCCGCTGATCGGCTGGAACGACTGGCCGGACGAGTTCACCAGCGCCACGCCCTGCGAGCTGACCTCACAGCGCGGCTACGTGATTTACTCCTCGCTGGGCTCCTTCTTCATACCGCTGGCCATCATGACCATTGTCTACATCGAGATCTTCGTGGCCACGCGGCGACGCCTGCGGGAGCGGGCCAAGGCCAACAAGCTCAACACGATCGCCCTGAAGTCCGCCGAGCTGGAGCCCATTACGAACTCCTCGCCGGCCGCCGCCTCCACGTCCGCCTCCGGCTCCAAGTCGCGCCTTCTGGCCAGCTGGCTGTGCTGCGGCCGTGATCGCGCCCACTTCGCCACACCCATGATCCAGAATGACCAGGAGAGCATCAGCAGCGAGACGCACCAGGCCCAGCAGCAGGACGGCGCCAAGGCGGGATCCCAGGGCACTGGGGATCCACAGCAGCAGCATGTCGTTGTCCTAGTGAAAAAGTCGCGGCGCGCCAAGATCAAGGACTCGATCAAGCACGGCAAGGCCAGGGGCGGACGCAAGTCACAGGCCTCCTCCACCTGCGAACCGCATGGCGAACAGCAGCTCCTTCCCGCCGGCGGAGGAGGAGGCGGAGGAGGTGGCACCGGGGGCGGACACTCGGGCGGTGGTAAGTCCGATGCCGAGATTAGCACAGAGAGCGGAAGCGATCCCAAGGGTTGCATACAGGTGAGTGGTACTACATATATATATTTAAATTCCGCTTTACATATGTATCTCCTGGCCACCAGGTATGTGTCACCCAAGCGGATGAGCAAACCTCCCTCAAGCTAACTCCGCCGCAGTCGTCGACGGGCGCCGCCGCCGTATCCGCCACGCCGCTGCAGAAGAAGGCCAGCGGCGTCAACCAGTTCATCGAGGAGAAGCAGAAAATCTCGCTGTCCAAGGAGCGGCGGGCAGCCCGCACCCTGGGCATCATCATGGGCGTCTTTGTCATCTGCTGGCTGCCCTTCTTCCTCATGTACGTCATCCTGCCATTCTGCCAGAGCTGCTGTCCCACGAACAAGTTCAAGAACTTCATCACATGGCTGGGCTACATCAACTCCGGCCTGAACCCGGTCATCTATACCATCTTCAACCTGGACTACCGGCGGGCCTTCAAGCGGCTCCTGGGCCTCAACTGAGACCCGTTCGGGGGCAGGAGCTGGGGCCCGGAGCCTGGAGCCAAGCGGGAGAGCGTTACTCAGAGCGTGTGCCAAACATGAAGGATGGTCGGATCAGCAGAGATCTCAGCCAAAAATTGGTCCCCAAATCCGATATAATATTCCCATGAAAATCACTGTCGAACTTCTAAGGCAGAGCTGTCCACACAATGCGTCCAAGGACGTAAGAGTCGAGGTTTCCTCAAGACTTCCTGTGGAACTCTGGACACTGTGTGGACAGCTCTGACCCACAGCTCTCACTTTCATCTAACCCGAAAAAGAGTTAAGTGACTTTTAACAATTTCCAGTCTCAAAGGAGTTGTTCCCATTTACATAGGTTGAATTTATTTCTCTTCCCTTATTTTATTATTATAATATAATTTGTATTTTAAGTAATATTTATAACATGTCTGAAGGTATACTGGAAAGATTACCTTGAACCTTATAGGTTTTACTTTTTAATCAGTTTGAACTTGGAGAAATATATTTCGAATGTCTACTGCCATTAAAAAAGTGATTCGACTTACTTAGTAGGTAGGGAAAGTTCAAGATGAAGAAGTTCGACTCTGTTTGGATTTTCGTAACGAAAACGACATCTTTCAGTGGCATTGCATGTCCCCTAAGATTAATGTAAGCTGTTGAATACTCATAAATACATAAATGTAGTGCAGGTGGAATATATGTCACATGGAAATCATCAAAACTACATACTAATCGAATACATAACCATACATTCATTATGAACAAGCTAAGTGACATCCCAAGCGAGAAGAGCATCAAATTGAATTTAATAAAATTAAATTAAATGTTTAGGCACAGGACTTGTGGCAAAACTTTCGTGTTTCACTCTATGCGTACGGTAAAAACCAAAGAAAAATGTTAGTTAAATGAAATCTGCGCTCAACACATGTATAAGTAAAGGAATTAAGCGAAAAACAAACTTCCAAGAAATGAAATATGTATGTTTTCTAGGCATTACTTTAACGATTTGTATTTAATTGTAATTTAATTGTAATTAAATTGTAGGTAAACGAAGGGATAAAACTAACCTACTATAACTAATGTATACTTTCAAATACGCTTTAAACTATTTGTTAAATTATTTAACGATTAATTGTTTTTATGACAGTGCAACAATTGTGTTGAGTGGGCAGCTAAAAGCTTGCACATCGAAAATTACCTAAGATAGCTAAATGTTTAATTGCACATTGATTGCAGAATGCAACGGAGTTAGCGAACTGGAGTACTATAATTCGATGTATAAACCAACCGTACTTGCTATATCGTATATACCACAATTTATGACTTTTAACGACGATATACGATAATTTCACTAATTAACTTGTTTAACGAGCAAATGCAAGCTAAGCATAAACGAAACCAACAAAAGACAGATTCGAATAAAAGTTATGAAGGATAATTGGTCCGCCACTGTGTTTGAATTTAAATTGTATTAGAGGCTTTGGGTTAGCCAGCTAACAGGGATTAATTACGGGTTACTTTGTACGATGTTACGCAGGACTTCACTCTTATGAAATGTTTAAGTTTTTAAATACAAAAAAGGATTTATCGTCCTTGACTCTTCCCCTCAAGAATCCTTTTTTATATTGGTATAAGAAGCAGTGTAATTATTGCTGAACTCTTGATAAAGCAGTTCCCAAGTTTACGAACTTCTTGGGAAGCAGTGTGAAAATTGGCGAATTTCGAAAGCAGTGCAGGTCAAACATTTTTGAACGAAATAGTTTAAAAGTACGCTTTCGTTTATTAAAATTATCTATAGCTTCGACTTTAGAACGCTATTTGTATTCTGATCAGTAATGCATATGAAATCAAAATAATTTTTCTTTTTTAATTTCACGACTGTTTCAGAAAATATTATTGGAGCCAAATCCAAACTATCGATACTATCTATCGTCAGCACCATCAACAAATTTGACATCTCTATTGTAAAATTGTTGAGACTTCAAATTGTTTGTTTCTATATTCGAATATATTCAAAAATATATATACATAGCAACAGCAAGAGGAAAAACCCCGAAATCGAACACCGTGGCCTGACTCCGTCTACCTGCGGGTGCAGATTTCCGCGAAGGCAGCCGCGGATCCCAGGCAGGCCGCGGCCTGAAGGATTGTTTATAAGAAGCCGACGCGCCATCCATGCGAGCCAGACAATGGACACTTCGGATGCAGTAAATACGTGCGCGGAGGAGCGATGCAGAGAGCAGCTACAGTGTTCGCTGTCCTCGGTAGACCTTGAGAGCGAAAGCGACCTTTCGCTGGCCTTCGAGCGCGAGGAAGTGTCCCCCGTAGGCAGCTGCGACGAGCTGCCGACCTTTGAAATCCGAGCCTACTCCCCGCATGGACGCACTCCGTCGCCAATCGACGACCTCAACCTCTCGGACATCGAGACACCTAAGCAACAGCTCCTGCCCCGTCTCCAGGAGGTGGAGACCCGCCAGAACAACCCCGAGTACATGGCCTTGCACGAGATCAACGCCCAGATCAGCCCACCCAGCGACGCCGACGACTCTGGGGCCACGCTGAGCCGCAGCAACAGTCTAGAGACCATCTTCGAGGGCGTCTTTCTGAACACCCCGCCGCGCGAGAAGGCCACCAATGGCAGCCTGAACTCCAGCTCCTCGCGCTACACGCCCAAGCGCAGTCGCTCCAATCTCATGGAACTGATGGCCATCGGCAACCGCCTACACAACGGCAAGGAGAACCAATCGCCGGGGACCGCGCGATTGCCCAACTCGCAGGACCCCACCTAGTGGCCATAACGACCACGACCATACCAAAACCACCGAGCGCTCGCTCAGACTGCCATCAATGTTCTAGACTAAGATACGAATTAAATGTAAGTGTGGAGACCGCATTCCACCACGCGGGCGGGTGTACACAGCGCTTTGTGTATCCCGTCCTGATCAGATAATAGATGCTTGGCTGCCAAGGTCAGGCATAGAAGTTATTAATTTTTATGGTTAATAAAGATTGTCTTTCCATGTTTCAAACATCAACTCGAATGTTTCATATGTATGTCTGCCAGGTAGTCAGGGTAATCAGCGGAATAATTACAGGTGTGGGCTAAGCCGCGGTACCTGGGCCGCGGGCGACGAGGGATTAACCCATGGAACCAAAAGCACCTTTAAGCAGTCCATAAAATCCGTTTAAATATAGTTTTTAAGGTGTATACTGCAGAGCTCCCTCTAAACATTTTTAGAAAACTAAATAGGTTTTGTTCCGATTAACTTTAATGAAAACTTATCTTAAATTAATTAACTCTCACTTATGACTATGATTCTTAGACGCTAGTTATATGGAAAGGGTATAAAAAATAAGTATTCTTCGTGTATATATCTCTTTGTAAGATAAATTAAGCACCACGTTGCCAAATTCGCGTTTCACACGAATTCCTAATTTGGTGGAAGCATAAATTTAACGTAAAATGAAAAATTAAAGTAACAAATATTTTAGGTAGTTGGAAGTATTGAAAAACGGGAATGTTTTCCCCTACAATAACGAAGGGATTAAGCATTTCGGACAGAGAATTTTGCAACTTTTTGGTATTATTACAAAACAGAATGACACTTGAGGTAGCTTATCTCGTTCCTTTGTTCGCTGTCCAGTGTCCTGCATATGGCCTGCCGGTCGCTACGCCTCCGATCAGAAGTTCTTGGAGTGGCGCGAGGCCGAAAAGATTTTCACGCGCAACAATCCCGGATTGACTTCCTGCCAGCTGGAATGTGCAATGAGATTAGCCTGGGCAGACGTCTAATAAAAGCCATTCACTTACCGCAAGCGTCGCTCCGCAAGCCTGGACTTGACACGGTTCTTGATGGTGGACACACCGTTGGCACTGTGCAGACCCCGGCCCGTGATGATAAAGACATGCTTGTAGACGCGTGTGCAGTTGCGCAGCACTGTAATGTGGCGATCTAGGAACAGATCCAGACAGCTAATCGCCTCCACCGTGTGCAGGTAGTGCAGGTCCAGCAAATCCGGATTGTTCTGCTTGTGCCGGTGCACCTCCATTATGCAGTTGGCCGCCCGCTGGTTGAACGAGTCGATCTTCTGCTTGTGCAGATTCGCTATCTCTGAGTAATAGAGCGCTACGTTGCCATTGCCCCGTTGTATTGCCTGTTTTGCCTTCAAGTAACACTCGGCCTTCAGCTGAGAGTGGTGGGCAGCCAAGTTGCGGGTCTCCTCAAAGTCCCGCAAAGCAGCACACTTGGCCTCCTCGTGGAGCAGCGGTGACCGGCCGGCTGAGGATTGGGAGCTCGAGCGCTGACCGGATGAGCTTTGTTGCAGTTGTTTCTGTTGGAGCTTCTGCTCCTCGAGAGCCACCTGGGCACTTAGCTAAAGGATAAGTTGGTATGAAAAGGAAATAGTATATTTATTTTCATCTTACCTTCTCGCCCTCTCGAACCGCTTGTTCATAGAGCTCCGCCTCGCTGAGCGAGCTTTTCACGTTTCCGCCAAGTACCTCGACAGTTCGACTGTAGTTGCTGCCGGTTGCCATGAAGGTCTCAAGCACAGTATCGTTAGGTATCTCGGGGAACGTCTCGCAGAGCTTCATCTTGGTCAGATGGGTGGCAATGTCGTTGGGCTGTTGCTTGCGTGCGGCTAGCTCAGCCGCCTGCTTGGCGGCCAGTTGCTCACTGTTATAGATGGTCCATGCCAGCTCCATGTCCAGCAGCTCGCCCACATTGCTCGGCGACTCGCTGCACTCGGCGTATTCCGGATGCTTTAGCAGGCGGGCGAACTGTTCATCGTCGCGCAGCGTCTGCTGGCGCTGCTCCTCCAGTTGATTGTAGACGGCTTCCTTCCACAGCATATACAGCTGCTTTGCTAGCTGGCGCGGCATAAAGATCTTGGTAGCGGCGGGCAGCTCTTGCTCCAGCGGCGCCACCTCGTCGTCTGTTTCGAACTGAGCACGCAGACGCTCTATGAACATGCTGCCCAGATCCATTTCCAGCAGTGTATTGTCTTCGGGGTCCACCTCCACCTCCTCCTCCGGATCCTCTTGCTCCGCTCCCGCCTCCTCGGGCGCTTCAGGCACAACGGGTTGATCTAGAATCCCATTGCGGATGTCGCGGATTTTACGCGTATGCTCCGAGTATTGTTCGTCGCCTAATACAAATAATATTTTAAATATTTATATATACTTTTTTCACGTTCCACATTACCTAGCACAAAGCAGTTCTCGATCTGCAACTGCAACTCCTTGTTAACGGGCCCTGAGGCGCGTTTGTTGCGAGCCTGACGCTGCGGCTTCGGCAGTGGCTTGGCCGTTGCTGGAGATGGGGACGAGGAACGAGGAGTGGCGGCTGCTGGGAGTCCCGGATTGGCGCAGTCGCATTGGAATTGCAAAGCTTCCTCAGGACTAAGACCGAGCTCTGATGCGAACTGATCTGCTCCCGACTCGGCATTTAGCTCGTCCTCCTTGATTAATATATCGACGGCCCAGTCCACGTCGGCGTTGCATTTGACAAACAGGTCCCAGAGGCCGGTCATCTGCTTGTTCGGGTACATCTGGCGTAGTATTGCAAACCCCCCCGGCTCGTTGGGGCAGTTAAGGCAATGCCGCCGCTGAAAGGCTTCACAGGCTTCCGTCTTTGGTTTCGCCTCCTCCGCCACATCTTCCACTTTGCAGTTGTCGCGCAGTAGGTCGATAAGAGATTTCTCATTCAACCCTGACGCTGGAATAGTCAAGCCTGCCGGATCCGGCAATTCTGCTGTCTGGGACCAGTAGGATGGTGCTCCCTGCTCGTACGGCACCCAGGTCTGTGCGTTTGCATTCAGCTTGATGTTTGTGACCGGCTGGGGTGGAAGTATAGCATCCGACGGTTCCTTCTGATCGAAATTGTTGGCAACAGGAACAGCAGGCAGCGGAGGACATTGTCGCAGCTGCGGCAATGCTACCGTGTATTTTGTTTCTTTCAATAGCTGTGGAAAAATTATACGAACATTAGAGAGGGGACTTCCTTTCGGTTTTAGTATGAAGCTTACCCGAATCAGTTCAGCTACGGTGGTGCGCTCATACCGCTCCAGCATTCGTTGGATGTTCTCCCTGGGCACCTGGTGGATATTCTTTTGCGCCAGCTTGCTGGCGGACTTGCACCAACTTGTCTGGGGCTCAAGCAGCTCCAGCACGTAGCCGTATTTCACGCCTATCTGGACATATGGCTGCATTTCCCACACCATCGTGTTGGTGTTGTCCACAAATATGGGGCTCCAGCCGCGAGCGGCCTTCTCGCGGACCCGCTGCTGGTTCCACTCGTGGGCCGCGGGCAGCAGGGTGGGATTAAACTCATATCCGTTCCGCGATTTAAAGTAGTCGTCCGTGCCAAGGACGAAATCCTGCACTCCGTGTCGCTCCAACAGGCGGCTCTGGCGCAACAGAGATTCGGCCAGCGTGGACTTTCCGCTGCCCGGGGGACCACGCATGATGACCATTAGTTTGTGGCCAGCCTGAGCCTGCTGGCAGATCTCCTTTAGTTGTTTACTATTGTTGTTATTTTGCGCAGGTCTGCCCGAATTGCTGGCGGGGCACATTCTGATGGAGCTCGCTGCTCCGGGAGCGATATACTTTCTTGGAGTATTATTGTTGCCCTGGCTGGTAGCTCTGCTGCTGTTGCTGTTGCTCCGGCTGTTGTTGTTGTTGTTGATGTTATTATTTTTGTTGCTGCTTCCATTGTTATTGATGGCATTGTCCACCAAGAGCGCCAAGTCCGCTGGTTCAGCAGATTTCGGCACCGCCGACATCGTTGAGCTCGTTTCACGTAATGCGCAGTAATCAGCGCGCTTTTCCCCGCGTCCCCAACTGGCCCTTATCGCATCCGGGCCTCGGACTTACCACTACCAGGCCAGACCAGTTGTATCTTAGAGCCACACGATGCCACAACTGTTGCACACGCCTGGCTGTACTCGCGTCGTCGCTCACCTGGCTGCTCCCCTTCGCCCACGTGCAGGTGGTTCTTGTGCAGGATGAAAACCTCGCGCCAATACGTTTGTTTATCTTGAAATTGGAATCAGTTGCATCGCTTCGCCAAAAATGGGAAAAACCACGTCTGAGCAGAGTCTATCGATAGTGGATGAAATCGAGTGCACATAATCGATAGGCATCGACTGTTAGTCGTTTAAAATTTGTACTAATGTGGTTGATATTTCTTCTTATTGTTGCATTTTTGTCGGAATGGGCTGGAGGACTAACGATAAATCGATAGGCGTAAGATCGGTAGGGTCTGGGGGGGTGAGAAAAATCGAGAGCGAACCGCAAAATTTGACTGGCTTCGGTTAGAGTTTCGCTTATTAAATATTTCTATATTAGAAATCACTTTTATGTTTCCAGTGTTTCGCCTCATGATAATTTTGAAGATTTTTATGTTTTTATTTAAATACATTTTACACATAATAATGATGGACTTGGAATCGTGTTTAAGAGCTTATATATTTAATAACATTCACGCCAAACATAATGAAGTGAATATAGCACATTCCTTAGCTTGTGTCTATAGCTTTGCCCGCTGGAAGCATTTCCTGGAGCCAAAACTTGCGAATATAAGTCCTAAGTGGCAGTATGATGTCAGCCACAGCCTCGGAAGTAAGGTACAATCAACCATTAATGTGGTTTCATTTAGTGAAATACAGTGGCTTGTATTCAGAATGGTTAAATTAAGACATTTACATAGAAATTATAAAGCATTTTGAATAGTTAGGCTAATCAATTTATCACAACGACAATTAAGAGAAATAACACAGGCTTAGCCTAATTAAAAAGTCCTTTCTATAACTTAAGTTAATTCGAGTTCGTTGTAGTTCAGATCCTTAGTCTGAGGACGATCCCTCGTTGTTGGTCGCCGGCTCCTTTTTGCGTGTGAAGAACTGGAATGTCTTATAGGCGGCAAAGGCGAATAGCACGGTTCCACCAACAGCACACATAAACGGCAGCATATCGGACGTGGGCTGGGCGAAGGTCGCCGGCTCGTCATTGCACCTTAGGCCCTCTTCACCGAATTGGTCGTAGATCTCGCGCTTCTCCTTGTTGGACAGGATTTCGAAGGCGGCCACCACCTCCTTGAACTGATCCTCGGCCTGGGGATGGTCGTTCTTGTCCGGATGATAGCGTAGCGCCATCCGCCTGTAGCCCTTCTTAACCTCCTCGCTGGATGCATTCCGTTCGATGCCAAGAATCTTGTAGTAATCTTTACCCATTCTGATGAAATCGTCTGTAATTCTGGTGGAGATTTTCCTGTTAGCCAGCTGCCTACTTTTCGTATTTCAGAGCACGAGCATCAGATAATACACAGGGGGTTCACGCAGTTTCTTTTTATATAAACGAGATTCTATTCTAAGATTACGCTTTAGAAAGTATATATACAACAAATTCGCAACAATTGTTTTTATAAGCGGCGTAGAGTGGCCAGACTCTGCCAAAGCGCTGATAATTAATAGAGGCATTCTTTAAAAAAAAGCAATTACATTTCGAAGCAAACAATCGTTATATAGTCGATATTAATTATGGTACTTAAAAATACGAAATAAATTAAAAGCTTCTTATTTATTAAACCATCCCAGCCTCGCATTTTAATAAAACAATGTTTACTCGGAACTTTTCTGGTTGTGTTGTTTGCAAAACTCGATGATATATAAAATTTAAGAGTTACAGAGTTTGATATTGTTGTATTATAGTAATTTTATAATACGAACTTTATTAAATTTGGAAAAGATTTTTGGTGTATATTGTCATATAGATCTATAGATCTATATTTTTATATTACTTTTTGGGAAATTAAAATTTGAAATTTCAAAATTTAAAGGCCGATTTTTTCGGGTCTTAGGGATATGGCTACACATATCGCTGCTTTATTTTAAAATGTCATCCAGTCGTATAGGGAATACCCTTAATGTGTACACAAATTCGCAATGCTTTTAACATTGCGCATAACAGCACGGAAATTAAATAAAAAGATCGATATATCGGCGATATTTTCAAAAAAGGAGAGATATATATTTTGAATTAATTAAATAATATGTTCTAAGGATCTTTATATTTAAAATAAATAATTAAGTAAAAATGTATATTTAAAAGACTATATCGATGTTTCAAAAATTCTTAAAAATTACATTTTATTGTTACGCTTTTACAGATTGCAGTTTGCATTCGACACGCTTATAGAACGGTTCTACACGTTTACAGATGTTTGGGGTCGAATTCTCATGTTTGGAGTCGAATTCTCATGTAGAAATTAACAGATCGGAGAAAGAGCTGTTAGCTTTAAAAAAAAGCCGGTTTTGACGGAAAAAAAGCCAAATTGGCAGCACTACCCTACTTCCGCAGCCAACTTACCTTCTTTCCGTTCTGTAACCAAAACCGAAAAGTCTGTGCTTTGGCAAGTACCTCAAAAAAACTGCAAAATATGCTCCATCCCGGGGGTATTGGGTCCTGAAAGGAACCCAAAACAAAGCTAGTGCTGTGGCTAATCGAATGGCTCTCTTGCAGTTCTTAAATTCAACCGACGAGTCCCTAAATCAGCATCAAAATGGTTAGGGAGAACAAGGCAGCATGGAAGGCTCAGTACTTCATCAAGGTCGTGGTAAGTACCGCTGGGCAAGTTCCTTTTGGGTCAGCCGCTAATCCTTTGCCGCCTCTTCCGTTCCGCAGGAACTGTTCGATGAGTTCCCCAAGTGTTTCATCGTGGGCGCCGACAACGTGGGCTCCAAGCAGATGCAGAACATCCGTACTAGCCTGCGTGGACTGGCCGTCGTGCTGATGGGCAAGAACACCATGATGCGCAAGGCCATCCGCGGTCATTTGGAGAACAACCCCCAGCTGGAGAAGCTGCTGCCGCACATCAAGGGCAACGTGGGCTTCGTCTTCACCAAGGGCGATCTTGCTGAGGTGCGCGACAAGCTGCTGGAGTCCAAGGTGCGCGCCCCGGCTCGTCCTGGTGCCATTGCTCCTCTGCACGTCGTCATCCCGGCCCAGAACACCGGTCTGGGACCCGAGAAGACCAGTTTCTTCCAGGCCCTGTCCATCCCGACCAAGATTTCCAAGGGAACAATTGAAATCATCAACGATGTGCCCATCCTGAAGCCCGGCGACAAGGTCGGCGCCTCCGAGGCCACGCTGCTCAACATGTTGAACATCTCGCCCTTCTCGTACGGCCTGATCGTCAACCAGGTCTACGACTCTGGCTCCATCTTCTCGCCCGAGATCCTGGACATCAAGCCCGAGGATCTGCGCGCCAAGTTCCAACAGGGTG
Organism: Drosophila bunnanda; assembly: GCA_035046265.1. NCBI lineage: Eukaryota > Metazoa > Arthropoda > Insecta > Diptera > Drosophilidae > Drosophila > Drosophila bunnanda. The sequence continues at coordinate 18,273,569 of JAWNOB010000075.1, forward strand.
TGGCCAACCTGGCCGCCGTCTGTTTGTCTGTGGGCTACCCGACCATCGCCTCGGCCCCGCACAGCATCGCCAACGGATTCAAGAACCTGCTGGCCATCGCTGCCACCACCGATGTGGAGTTCAAGGAGGCCACCACCATCAAGGAGTACATCAAGGACCCCAGCAAGTTCGCCGCCGCTGCCTCGGCCTCGGCTGCTCCCGCCGCCGGCGGTGCCGCCGAGAAGAAGGAGGAGGCCAAGAAGGTCGAGTCCGAGTCCGAGGAGGAGGACGATGACATGGGCTTCGGTCTGTTTGACTAAGCCACTGCTAGCCACGCCTCTTCCACGGCCCATCGTGAGTGCTCTCCTACGTTTACCCACTAAGATCGCCTATGTTTTCTCTGTGCAAATCATTGCCGCGGTTTGACGGACCCAATGGCAAGTTGCACTAAACAGGCAAAAGTAAATCGTTCGAGAGCCAAACTGCACTGTCTTTTCATCATATTCTTAAGCGGGCGCGGCATTCTAGTTGGATTTAAGCCATTTTATTGCCGCTCAAGTGGCCAAGACAGACGGAAGCAGCAGCAGCAGGTGCCGCCTCTCCGCCGGATATTTACAAAGTAATTACTTGTGATAAAATGAATTTCACAAGATGAGAAAAGTTTAAAGTTTCTGCTGCTGCTTCTGCCGTTGTCGGCGACTTTTGCGATTTCTTTTGCTTTTCGCAAGCGACGACGTCGTCGGGCGACGCTCATAAAAATTCAATTTGTCTTGACAAAATACGCAAGAAATTAAGAATGTGCCAAGTGGCGGCAAAAGAAACTTTCTTTCCCTTTTCGCATTTCCCATTTCCCCAGCCTCCGCCGCTCCTCTTCCGCCACTTGCTCTCGTCTGGCGAGCGAAAATGAGTTACGCGACTGGGGCGTGAAAGTGCCACGCCCTCGCGGCAATGTGTCGCCCCCACGAAAACGTGGATAGTCGCAGCAGCGGCGGAAGGCGTAGCAGGAGCCGCGGGCCAAGTTAAACACTGCATAAATAGCCGGGACCAAAATGTGAGGAGGCCCTGACGAAAATAAATCCTCCGCTGGCCTAGGATGAGCCATAGAGATGGTGTCGTGAGGCTTAACCCATGATCTTGGATGGTAAAATATATTTCACAATGAGGGGAAATGGTCTTGGATGTTAAAAAATATTTCACAATGAGGGGAAATGATCTTCATTATTGATTGGTCATCGAAAAAGCCTAAGGCAATCTATTGCAGTTACTAATTTTTTAAATTATATACATATATTGTCCAGATAAGATAGATATATATTTATGATTCACATTAGAATCAGACAATAAGAACCCTTCTAATGAGGTGTTTAGTAGTGTATTGGAGGATTTGTTTTTGTAAATCTCTGAGGCAGTGTACTTTCTCCAAACAAAATTCGTGAGAAGCTTAAAATCTCTTATAAGTTTGCTCACAAAATTCATCTTAACACTTTAAAATAAAATATATTAATTTATGTTCCACGAATTTTTGTATTTATTAAACAATCTTTAAATATAAAAATATAAATACATTCCAGGTAAAATTCAAAATAAGCATATAAGTATATATATTTGTATAATTTAAACTAGTAGGCATCAATTGTCGTGTCACGTGCCCATCTCTAAGCTCGCTATGTGTGGATCCCATTTGGTTTTGGGATAAATTAATAAAGACATTGCATAATTTCAGGCGCCGCTGGCGGCAAATATACACAGGCATTAACATAAACTGTGGGGCGGCTGACCCCATCATCCTCGCTTCCAATCCCATTTCTATCCCGTTCTCAGACCCCCCCACACCCGTGCCACGCCCCCCGAACACCACACCGCCCACCGCTCGCCACTCAATCAGCAGCAAGCGACATTTGAAATCAAAATGCGATTGGCAAAATGATTTGCTTCAATTTTTGTGATGCGCATAACAAATGAAGTTTGGACATTTGGACAATTGATTGGGACAGCAGCCATGTGGCGGGCGGGGAAGCTACTCCCAGCCCGGCCCGGCCCGGCTCCGACTCCGAGTCCGAGTCCGAGTCCCACATAGACAATGTACGATACACCACACATCACATCACACACACTCCATCGCAATGTTTGCCATGCACAACAAAATGTAGAGCAGTCGACAGATTCGGAATCAGATTCAGATTCGAGTTCAGGACTCCGGCAGGACTCCGAGTGCCAAGCCAAGGGGGGAGGCGCCCGCCCCCTGCCGCCGAAACTGGACTCGATTTTGGCCATCCAATGCGCACAGATAGATTTGTATGCATATTTTTGCTCTGGCATTTCGTTTGTGTGCTAAACATGTGAATGCCATCGATATAAGGATGCCGCCACTGCTCCTGGCTATGCATGTTTCCCCCGAATCAGTGCTCCTGCCCCAGTCCGTGCTCCTCTTCCTGCGCTGTGTGCTCAGCTGTGATTTGTTTGGCCAAAAGATTTGGACCAAAACGGTTTAATTCTTGTGGAAATGCTTAAACGATTCCCGGCGCCAAGTCCTTCTGGTGAACTGTTAAGGAGTCGTTTCCGTCCCTATAAATCATAGATACAACAACCGATCCAAATTAACCTCCTACATTTATTTACCTACTCAAAACTAACCCATCATCGTTTTCCGAATTGAAATTAATGCACTTTTGCCTTAGTTATGATTGATTTAATATTTCCGTAAATTGGCCGCCAAGCAATCAGCTGCCAACGTTACCAACTCCAATATCGTCCACCACCTGGAAGAGAGTGTCGCTCTCCGGACAGCGCCGCCTCTCACTCTCCGTTTCTCTCATTGCACTCCATCATTCTCCCGCAATTTTCGTTGGTTTCGGTCGGGCAACGTGCTGCGCAAGTGAAAAAAGTGCGAAAATAGGAAAATTGGCGGTGATATTCACCGATTTTGTGTCTGGCCGTGAAAAATCAACTCTCCGGAGGGTTCGGAATCGATCAACGTGCGAAAATCCGGGTCAAAAGCCGGAAAATCTGCGCCCGGGCTTGTTTTTTTATTTTTTTTCTTGTGGTCCAAAGCGAAAACGAATGTGCAAGTGAAAACGAAGCTCCAAAAGGAGTGTGCAAGTGAAACAACAAATGGCACGGGTGTCAGTGTTCTAGACAAGTGCCGCTAGTTTACATCTCGGTTTAGTGTTTTTTGTTGTATTTTTTTTTAGTGGTTCATCAAGTGTATTATCTCTTTTGTGCATTTTATTTTGGTGTTTCGTCTGTGCATTTATTTTCTGCGTATTGTGAATTTCATCAAGAGAGGAGAGAGGAGAGAGGAGGAGGAAAGAAGAGCTTTCGCCGTTCGGAATTGCGCAGCAACAACAAAGTGAGTGAAGATCATTTATTGCTTCTCCCCTTCCCCTTCTTTAAACTTTGCTTCTCCCTTTCCCCTTCTTCGTTTTGGTGTTTCGATGACTCAGAATTCGCCGTTAGGTTTTGTGTTTCTAGAATGTTCGAGAATGTTGTTTAAGTTTAGTCATGCCCAAACTGAACCAATTAATAGAGATCCAATGGCAAACTGCAAACTGCAGGTGTATGCATACAAACTTCGGCGAGCCGAAGCTAGTTTCCTCTCTCGTTTTTCTGAGTGTAAAACTCCAACCCAAGGGATGGCAAACCCGTCAAGCTTACAATAACAGCGTAGGTTTTACAGGGCGTAATCACTGTAATGTTACATTGCGTCTGGTGGGGCGGCTAAAGTCTCGGGGGCGGCCAGAGTCGCGGGGCGGCTAAAGTCGCGCTGACGGCTAAAGTCGCGGGGGCTGCTAAAGTCGCGGAGGCTGCTAAAGTCGCGGGGCGGCCAAAGTCGCGGGGCGGTCAAGTCGCCTGGGCTGCTAAACTCGCGGGGGCGGTCAAAGTCGCAGGGCGGCCAAAGTCGCGGGGCGGTCAAGTCGCCTGGGCTGCTAAACTCGCGGGGCGGCTAAAGTCGCGGGGCGGTCAAGTCGCCTGGGATGCTAAAGTCGCGGGGCGCCAAAGGAACCAAGGAACTGGCAGCTAGCATATTTATTATTCTAATAAAAACTATTCACTACTATCGAAATAAAATGTAATGATTTTTTGCTTAGTTATGTGTTTTTTAAACTTCGATTTTTGTCAAATAAATGTCATATTAAAGAATCGAGTAAAAAAATTCGAATATTTTAAGCTTAGTTATGATCGATTTCCTATAGGATCCTATAATTCAATTGCAAACTGCAAGGCTATATAAACTTGGGCTTCCCGAACTAGGTTTTCTGTGTTCTTCAAGTAAGAATATGTTTATGAATATGTCCGACTCTGAATGTTTCTATATTATACAAGAAAATAGGCATACTTATAAAGAAATAAAAGAAAATTTTGGGGATTTTCGAACATATTCCGTAAGTGTATATTTTTTGCATGATTTCAATTGATTTTAAAGCCTTTGAAATGGCTTACACACCAAATAACACTTAAGCATAGATCTTACAAAATGTCTAGGTACATTTTTTATCATTTAAGTGATAACTTTTAACGAAAACACTTATAAAATTATAACTCTCCTTGTTCTATGTTGTTACAACTTAAATGAATCTATTCTAAACCTATTTAAATTCTACAAAAACATAAATTTATTGAAAAATCCCCTTCACGACTTACAAGTTATATTTCACCGCATAGACATATGTGTGTATATTTTGATGTATTTTTTTTGAACGATTTTTGAGGGGCGAATACTTCAACTTTGAAGGGGCGAAACTTTGGTTAGCATCTGCTGGCTGGATCCGAGATGATAACTGAAACAGAAATCTATTTTCCAACTGACTGACGTGCAATACAAATACATTTTCCGAGATGTGTCAAGGGTTGCGGGAGGCGGAAAGTCGGAAAAAAATAATAATGGAAGCCCGAAAGCATTCACGGGATTGTTTAGAGCAGGATGCCGCCGGCAGCGGAGTGAGGGGGCGGCACCTGGGCACGCCCCCCACCCGGCACACTACACCAAATACTCAATTTAGTCTCGTCACATCAAAATGTTTGCTCCTCGCGCTATTTGCTGAGGTTGTTATTGCCATTGTTGCTGTTTTCGGGCGGGGGGAATTGTGGGCGCTTACCGCGTATAATTTATCTATGCATATGTTTTGAGTTGCCAACAGCAGCGGCAGAGGCACAAGCTCGAGCTGAGGTAGCCCCAAATCGAGGCCCTGCCCCACATAAATCACAGTCACCAGCACACATTCATTCACAGGCGTAACCACCCACAAGTCAACCCATCAACACCCCTTTCATGTCGACGTGTACTCCGCGTGTGGATTATTCCACGTAAAAATCGGATTCTGTATTAGATTCCCAGAAATATAACCAAGCATTCGATTCCTTTATATATGAAAAAGGTCTTTTTTATGACAAAGAGCATAACTTTAGTTTGAAATCGTTTAATATCATGTTGAGCTTAAGGTCACATTATATTTATAAAATATATTGTTTTATTAAGACTAGAAATAAGTTATGCAATTGTTTATGTCACGTATCTGAAAACAGCAACAATTGCATCACTCAAAATCATACATTTGTTCTACAAAAGGTTAAGGTTACACGTGTCGTTTAATGGTTCCCTTTGGGGGGCGAAACTAATCGTTTCGCTAGGTTCCACTTGATCTCGTCTCGGAAAAGTGCTATAAAAGGCCTGGCCTGAGCTGCTTTCGATATCTTCAACTTGCTTGACCGCCACGATGAAATTCCTTCAGATCGCTGCTATCCTGCTCGCCGCTGCCGCTATGGCAAGTGCCCAGAACTCAAACAACAACACGAACCAAATTGAAATCTCAGGATAAGGTTCCTCGCAGGATTAAATGAATTGTCAAATTGAAATAAAAGAGCGAGTATAATTTTGATGAACCATTTTACTGTATAGAATAGAAAATCACAGTCAAACAGACATAGAATAGAGAGACACAGTTCATGGGAAGAAAATCGGAGTCTGCCAGGGATTCTCGGGAATATAAGCAAGCATTCGAATTCTTCATATATTAAATATATATTTTTTTGTTTAAAAAGAGTGAGATGTTTGGTAGAAAAAACGATAAAGTCGATTTGATTAACTTTCAAAGCGAATATCAGCTTTTATTAATATGAAAAGATGACTTTAGAAAGGCAAGAAATTAGAACTACGATCCTTTGTTTAATTTATTTGATAACAGAAACCTTTTAAGAAGATACAGTGTCCTTTAATAGTTAGCTATATTTAAGAAAAAATATGGGTATTACCATCTCTCTTGGCGGCAAAACAAATTGTGTTCCACTGATCTTAGCTTTTCTTTAAACTGTCTCGAAATATACAACCAGATGAAGTTTCTCCAAATTGCTGCTAGTCTGCCTGAAAAGGAGAACAAAATAGCTTAGAGTACTTTATTAATTTTTATTCGGAACAGTTAATATAGTATTTGAGGAATAGTTCAACTTTATAGAGTATTTTGAATATTGGTTTGAATTTTTAATCACAAATCTAAATATGTATATATTTGCCAGAAATATAACAAGAATGTTTATGGCTTTATTTAGTAGAAATATATTTTTTTGTTGTAATACTTTGTATACTAAGCTACTTGGATTAACTTTATTTTAAGATCACTTAAAATATTGTTCTCTTCTTTGACTCACAGAACAGAAGTCTTTCCTTAACCTCTTTTTTTCATGGCAAAAATTGTAAATCAACTGTAAATTATTTATAAACAATTTGCATGACTCAAAATCTTATATAATGCTGCCATTTAAAGGTTAGATCGAACTAATGATATCGCAATTTAGTTCTGATCTGGAAACGAAACAAATTTAATTCATACGTTCCACTTGATCTTAGCCTAGTTTTTAGCCAACTTGTTACCTACCATTAAGAAAGATTTCCTCGAATTCTCCGCTGCTGTTAATAAATAATAATAATAATTCAAACACCATAGTTATAGAAGGATAGAAATAATTATCCACTTGGAATAAAAACAAAAGATAAAGAAATCGTAGAACATATTTCTTGCTAGTACTAGATAAGATCCTTTAAAGCGTTTTAAAAGATACTGCAAAGTTTTACTGAACTTTTAGTGGTTAAGTGGTCTTAGCCCGTAAATAGAAAGCATAAAAGAGTGCAATTAAACAAAAGCAATGTTTAGCACCTCTTAAAAACAACATGCCCATCCCATGCCATTATAAGAAATCTCATCGGGGAGCTACTTCACAGGCAGATCCATCCTGGCTACCCTTAAAATCGGGGCACTTTAATAAGACACAAACGTGCACTCGGCTTTGGGTGCTCTTTTGGGCCAGGCCAGGCCAGTTGGCAACGGCGGCGTTAACGTTAACAATAAACGACAAAACCCGTTACGACGAGCGATGATTGCAAGGCAAACGAGCAATTAAAAAGTCGTGTGCCGAGGGAGTAACACCCTCCACACAAACACACACACCTTTGCACACCCCCATCCAGGCATCTATACATTCATCCTTCCATCCATCCATCCATCCATCCATCCAGCGGGCGGCAGTAACCCATATCCCGCAGTGGGTGGTGCAGAGGAGCACTTGAGCCCCTTTTGCCACGTACGAGGCATAACCTTTTTGGCCTGTTCTTCGGCTTCACAGCTGCGGCGGTGTATCCTTCGGATCCCTCGAATCCTTCGGTCGCTCTTGTTCCTCGGAGGCATTTTTACGGCCCTCCGTTTTTACGCTGGCAGCGGGAATTTTCACGTTGGGTATTTGAAATATGCACGTAATATTGCAAAATTTTAAGCGTATATCTTTGCATAATTAACTGAGAAAATACTTGGCACATGGCAGCGGGTGGGGAAGGGGGAAGGGAGGGGCACTCCGGCAGGCTGTCTCCGCCTTGCAGGCATTTTTACCGCAGCTTCCAAATCTCTTGCCGAGCGTCGAATGAAACTTTTGCAATGATACTTTCGGTCCGCAGTCGAGGCCACCCTTCGGGAGCCACCACCCCAGGTTGTGTGGAATTTTTAATCTGCTATAGAACCCGCCACCGAGTCCTGAGAGTCCTGCTCTGATCTCTCACTTGGAAAAATAAATAATCAAATTTAAATGCAGTGTTTTAAATAATAAAAATAATAAAAAAATAGAAGGTGAATAGAGGGATATTCAATTAAAACAGCTTTTAGTATATTTATTTATCCGGAATCGGTTTTACATTTTGCATGTTAATAATTCTATAATTTGTTTATTTATTGTTTATTAATTAATTTATTTATGTGAATCCTTGCTTCGATTTAGAAGAGTGGGCAGAGGCCTTTACTTTTAATCATATATATTAGTGTTCTATTTAATTATTATATATATATATATAATTAGAAATCCTGTTCCTAGGCCATTGAAAGTAATATATTTGTATAGGAATATTCTTATATGTTTATAATTATTATTACTCTTCTAGACTATCTGTCTAATTTGATTTTTCTCTGTGCATTTGCCCTGTCCTGGTTTCCCTGGGCCATGTATCTTTCTTTACTGCGGAGCTTTGCATCTTTACGCTTTGCTTAAATATTTTAATTTTTATTGGTCGGAGTTTTGCCAACTGTCTTTGGGCAGCAGGCTTTTCGGCTTTGATAAAGCTGTTAAAAGAGTGTTTATTTTCGAGCGCTTAGAGCAGTTGTCGTCTCGGAGATAAACTCGTATATGAAATGTGCTCACCTGGCGGCGGTGAGTCCCTGTCGATTTCATCTGGGGAATAATCCACCAGGTGACCGACGGACCACACATGTGGACCGCAGCCTAAGCCGTGCCGAACTGCACTCTAATAGCCATAATCATAGGCCATAATGACTGCTCCGGACTATGGTCTCTCTGAAACACACGGAAAAGACCCCGTTCGCTCCCTCCGGCGAAACTTTGTGTATGACATCGAACCGACTGCGGGGGCGGGGTGATGTGTGTGTGTCATTTACATAAAAGTAAAGTTCACCCACTCGGATGGCTGGGAATGCAACCTGGCGAAACTTTTGCCAAATTTAAATTATAAATAAGCTCAGAGCGGGACGGGGCGGGAGTTAGAGCACTTGCCTCCAAACAAAACCTCATATGCATCGAAACGTAATGGCAAAAAGGATTTTAAGTGAAGTTGAAGTTGACTACACGACCGCATTGGGGGTGTTCCTCCAGGCCTCCAGTCCTTCGGTCCACCAAGCCCCCAAACCTGCGTCCCGTTTTGCATCCCCCGAGACCACTTACACCATTGCAGTTCCGTGGAAAGTTTGCCGGAGCTGCGGTGCCCAGGGGGGAGTCCAAAAAATAAGCTCAAAGTGAGAACTGAGAACTGAGAACTGAACGCGGCGCATTCCGCCCCAGCAGACAAAGTGCAAAGCGTCTTCCCTCCCCCCAAAAATGCGCATATGTACACTGTCACAAAGTAGAGCTATCCAAATTTCACGGAATCGATTAAAAATGAAGGTGAGAGCTTGGTTATATAAAACAAGTTACGTAGGAGATGGGATTAGGCCGTGGAGATATGATTAAAAAGCGTTTTAAAAAGCGTTAATTATGAAAATATCACAAGGAACATAAGTGAAGTACATAAGAATAATATAGTTTCTTTCGGTGCATATACCCGCCGCATGTGTGCGGTGTATCTTTCGGGTGGCAACCACGAGACAACCGCAAGATACAAGGCACACGGGCTGCAGAGCCAACGCAAGCTTAAATGTCATGTAAAATGTTTCCACTTACACAAATTAATGTGTAGAATTTAATTTCGTCACGACGCCCGATGCAACCAAATAGACGCCACAAGCGAGCTGGTTACAAAACTTTCCATTAGAATCGGTTGCCGCCATTAGATACACCTCAATCGAGAATGGTATAAAATGCAACGTTTCCTGTCCAAAACTATCATTTGAATCCACCAGCAATATGAAGTTCCTGTCTCAAGTCGTATTTGGCCTTCTTCTGGTTGTGGCCCTAGTTTCAGCCCAGGACGATGGGTCTTCAGGTGCTGGCTCCAATTCCAATAACAATGCCATTTCGATCGGAGGAAAGTAAATAATATTTGAGCTAAATAAAATGCTGAAATAAAACAATTCGATCGTTTTTAAAATTGAGGATATTAGCTATTGGTGTTATTTTTTTGTCCCCAGGAAGATACAATAGTTATTTGTTATATTACTTATGTAATATATTATCCACTGGGTTTTGCACGATTCTTAGCTCGTAAAATGCAACTGCACTTGACATTATGGGAAAGTTAAGAGGAATGTTTGTAAAATGCTTCTCGGCTTGCCTCCGAACAATATTTAGTGCTGGAGAGGCACAAGCCTTTCATATAAAGTAACCTATAAAGTAACCTTGAATGGTTACAACCTTTTAGTAGAGAGAAGCTTCAGATACTTTTCAAGGGTTTGCTATGAAGGACATGCGAAAATCAAAGATTTGCGAAAGATTAATAATTAAATATCTCCATAGAAATGAGAAATTATTTTCGTCCAGGTGCAGTCCATGCCACCGAATATACGCCACAAGCTAGCTGGTTATAAAACTTCCTATTAGATTCGGTTTCAGCCATTAGCTACACCCTAATCGGGGTAGGTATAAAAAGCATAGTCTCCCATCCATAAACTATCATTCGCATTTACCAGCATCATGAAGTTCCTGTTCCAACTTATTTTTGGCCTTCTTCTGGCCGTGGTGCTGTGCTCGGCTCAGGAAGATCCACCAGGTCCACAAGACGAGCCAACTTCTGGTATGGGTACTTCACCTGCAGCTGCTCCAGTTGTTCCTGGTTCAAACGGTTCCAAGGGCAATAAAAATACCAATAAGAATGGTATTTCTGTCGCAGGAAAATAAATAATTTTTGAACTAAAATAATTGTATAAATAAAAACGCAATTGTTTTGAAAAATGAAGGATATGCAAATATTGATATCAACTTTTTTACTAATAATACGTGTATTAACCAGGCAATTGTACTCAGGAAGACGCAATATTTAGTATTTTTATATATAATATATTATTCGCTGTGATTCCCAAGATTTGGCTCATATAATACAGCTGTAATTAACGTTGTAATAGAGAAAAAGAGAGTTAAAGGGGAATGTCATATAGTTTTGAAGGCACAGGCTCCCACAATATGTATTAGTAACTTGTGACGCTTGCAACCTTTGAATAAAAAGAAGCTTAAAAAAGTGTTCAAGAATACAATGGGAAAAACGTCCGAAATTGAATTAAAAACTAAGTGTCGCGATAATGTGTAGAATTTGATTTCGTCATGGCCCCGAATACGCGCCACATTCGACTTGGTTACGAAACTTCCGATTAGAATCGGTTTCAGCCATTAAATACACATCAGTCGAGTAAGGTATAAAACAGCATCTTTCTCAACCACAAAGTATCTTTTGCATCATGAAGTTCCTGGTACAAGTCGTTTTTGGCCTTCTTCTGGTTGTGGCACTGACATGGGCTCAGGACGCGCCACCAGAGGATATACCAGCTCCAGAGGATGGCGGAGACTCGGCACCAGCTCCGGCTCCGGCCTCGGCTCCGGCTTCGGCTCCGGCTCCCGCACCAGCAGGGGGTAAACGTCCTGGAAAAAATTCCAATGCCAATAAAATTGTTATCGGGAAGTAATTGATTAATATCTGGATAAAATAAATGCAGAAATAGAACTATATTATTGTTTTGTAAATGTATTAATTATCCTAGATAGAATGCTGGTATCAACTTTGATATTAATAATATATATATCACCTTTGGATAAATAGAAGCTTCAGAAACTTTTCAATGATTTTAGATTACCAAAGATTATATGGAAAAGTAAAAAAGTAAAATAAATATATGGAAAATATTACGTGGCATGATAAAAAAGGAACACGTGGCTATTAGTTTGGAACACTTTTTGAGTAATTCGATTGATTCCACTTGGCGGTCAATTACGTAAAGTAAGGGAACATCTGTTTTTCGAATTAGCACTGGAAGAGTGACCCCCGGAAGGGGTTCCAAGCCAAGGGTTACTTTCGCCCACTCAATTCGGGTCCCAGAGGGCTCATTCGACTAACGCAATCTATCCATTAAAGCGCATCCGAATTCGTTCGCCAGATATTCATCACTTAAGACAGCAGTAACCAGTATGTTTCTGCCCCAGTCCCTGCCTTTGCCCCTGCCCCGCCCAGGATCAGTGTCGGGTTTAACCCTTTCGTTACTCCAGGATTTTTGGACCAAATGAAGCATTCCACTTTCGGTGCTGGGGCTGGGGGTCTCATGTGTGATACGCTCGAGAGACTTTTAGCTTCATTGCTTGATTTGTTTAAATGTCTTTACTGTGTTTGGTTTATGGTTTCGGCGGCGGCGGCGGCGTAGGGGATGGTTTTAGGGTTGACAAGGGGATGAGGGCAAAAAATCTTGTTTTTACTCCGGAAAAGTTTGTCGTCCATTGCATTTGCTGATGGATCATAGATACAAAAAGTTATTTGCACAAGCAGAAAAACCCACTCCTCTCCGTCCCCACTCCCTGTTGGCTTTGTAAATGTCAACATATGCATATAATAATAAAAACAAATATGGCCAAAGTCTCTGACAGCTTGGCTCAGCACATTCGCCTCTGCCCCACCCACAGGCAGCGTGTGTGTGCATGTGTGTGTATGTGTCTGCTGATAGCCAGATACGGATACAGATACATTTGTATCTGGCCCATGCATAATATATAAATAGCTCACATTAATTAATTGCCTTGCCAAGTAATAACATGATTAACATCGAGACGGTATCCCCGTCCTTTTAATTCACTTTTCGGCCCGACTGCAGCCAATTAACCCTTGGCCATGTTATCCATCGGGCCAAGAACTTTTCGGCTATGTTTGCTCTCAACGTATCCGAAAGTTATTTGAACGTCTAATGAGCATGGATATGGCTTAATGAATTCACTGTGTTTGAGGATAACAGGGTGATTTTACTCATGCAAATGCCCTGAATGGATTCCTTTTGAAGAAATCGACTCGGCAAGTAACAGATTATATCATACATTTTGTCTGGAAACCTTGTTCCAAGAGAGAGTTGCGTCTAAATGTCACATTTCATTAGTTATGGCTAGAGAGATCCATTGAAAGTTGAGAGATTATTGAAAGTTTGTATAATTTGTTATATATTGAATATCTTATGGTAAATATTCTAGAATACTTTTCAGCGCAATGTTGATAAAACTCTCTTTCTTCTTCACCATCCAACATTTGAGTTTTCTCAGCAATCTATCCATCTGAATTTCCTTTGGTAGACCTTATATCATCTTACAATAATCCCAAATATCCTGCCTTGATTTCGTCCTTCGTTTCCTTTCTTCTGGTTCCATTCATTTGTTTACTCTGAGATGAAATCTGTGTGGGTTTCATTTCAGCTTTTGAGCATCTTAGCATTTTGGGCGCAAACAAATTACTCCGACGCAGCAAAAACAGAAACCCTTGAGACAGACTGCCGGGGTAGATGGTGGGGCTGGTGGAGTTGCACGTTGCAGATAGCTAAAATCTGAATTACCCGAAGAAAATTGTAACAAATACAAAAGTCAATGGTGCTGCAAAAAGAAGTTTTTAGCTGTCTTCCACTGGCAGAAGGTAAATCTTTCCAGCCAAAACTTTCAGCTTGCTTAAATAAACCTCGAGCTGCACAGTCACACACACAAAGTCTAAGAAGGACCAGGGGGCGGGGGATATAAGCTGATTTTACACATGCACACATGCCGGGGCCACAGGACTCGGAGAACTTCAGGACTCTGATTCTGATTCTGAATGTTTCCGATTCGCCCCTCTGCACTCCGCTCGCATTTTCGGCAATTTGATTATGTGGCACAGTGGTGCGAAATCTACTTAGAAATATTATATGATATTATATGATATGTACTATCATTGAGACAAGTTGAAGGTATGACTTTTTACAAACAGACTGAAAAAGGGATCATATCAAGTACATATATCTCTTAAGATGTTTTTGGGATCAAAAATCTATATCTCAGATACACGTACAATATGTTTAAATATTTCTTTCTTTCAAGATATATCTAGAAACCTTGAGAATCAATAGAGTACTTAAAGATTCATCAACAAAGTTATATTTTATAGAACTGTGCCACTGTGCATCATTCTCAGGTTTCGTTGTTTGTTCCGCCTTGCAACCGAGAACGACCTTGCCAACAACAACAGTAGCAACAACTACAAGTACCAGAACACGATCCAACAACAAGAATCAATGGCAAACAACTAGCCAAAGCCAAAGCCAAAGCCAAAGTCGAAGCCAGAAGCTCAGAGGACCCCCATGCTCTCCTCAATCATCCCCTAGAAGACCATCCCATCCCTCGAGCAAGTGCCTTGCATGCTCAGCACTTCGAGGGGGCGGGTTGAGGGATGTGGGGATGTGTCGGGGTCCTGGAGGTCGTGGGGGGGTTAAGATAGGAAGTTTGCAAGTTTGGCGCTTCCGTCGTTCGAGGATATTTGTCTGCTGAATTAATTGGAATTAGTCGCGACATGCTTATACCAAAAGTCTAGAATAAACAATAAAATGGATACCTATTCAAATAAGAATCGCACACACACACACAGAGAGCACACCCAGCCACACACACACACACAGTGAGACACACCCACACACCAAACTACAAGACAGAGTGAGCAAGCGAGAGGCAAAACTGAATTTGATGGGGAAACAATGCAAAGTTTTAATGAATTTTGGTTTAAGTTTTCAGCGAGGTCGTGGCGGTTCGTCGGGGCCAGGGGTCGGGTCGGGTAGTTGTCGACGAGCCCTTTGAGATTTCCTGCAAAATGTATTTGAAACGAGTAACGGAAATTGCATTATTTCAATTACAAATTCGCCGAGTTTCGGGCGAGTGAAACTCGAGCAGACAGCAAACGCCGCAGGCAATTAGTCGTGTCAAAGCTTTCATTATTGTTTTGTCATATTTGCCAGGACCCTCAACCCTTCCAGCCATCTTGCATGTGTCATCCGCACTGTAAAGTCTTAATTAATGTATAAATACGTATATAAATATGTATATATATATGGAAGATGAGGCGAGAGAATGGAATAGATTTTATTTAATTAGTGCCAGAAGGGGGGCAGGGGAGAGAGTCTGCACAACTTTTGTCGCCTCAGAAGCGTCGCCAATTGTTGTGGCACCACCAACACAAAGGCAAACAAATGAGCTGAGACGCCGCCAGTGGCCCCCCGCTGGGAAACTCACGGAAAGCGGGAGAGTTTTCCGTTGAGAAACTTTCAACAGTTGCACGGAGTGGTGCCGGTTATGTCCTCGGGGCACATCTCGGGTCGCTTACAAAAAAGCAGTGCACTTGGAAAAATATTTAAGTTATTATATTCATTACTTTTAGCCACTTGAATCCTAAACAAAAGAATTAAACAAGTTAACAGCAAGGACAGCAAGGGGAATTAACTAAAGAACCACGACAAGATCTCTCTATTCCAGTTCTTAAAACGAGTTAATGTTTTTAAAATATTAAATAAATTTGATTTATAAATTAAATCAAATGTCTGAAAGTGTACTCAACTGCACTACAGCTTCTGCTCAGTTGGCATTATGCTGCCATAAGGCTCGCACTCGGACAATTCCCTGAAATGGAAATGCAATGAATTGATTTCCCAGATTTCTTCTCGCTTTTTGCGCTGCCAAACTTTGGCTATAAGTTTAAATGGAGTTAATGCGCCTCGGGGCCAAATTAGTCGAGAGTGTCAGGGAAATAATGACAGAACGCCGAGTGTTATGGGGTTGATGAAATCCTGGACTATGGGCATTCGAGTACACCAGATTCCCTGGGGTTGATTAGGGCGGGGTTGAGGATGCCGAATGGCATGGCATGGCACGGCGCTTGATCTTTAATCTATCACAATATTGGCTCGGCTTTTAACCAATTTGCTTTGTTGTGATGGCAAAGTGCCCGGCCATTTTGCACACACACACACACACACGCATGTATATATGTAGTGTATAAAACCTTATATTTTTGTTTGCAGATTTTTTATGGGACTGCATTTGGTTCGTAGTTGGTGCTGAACGAAAAAAAAAACGCTCTGCCCAACATTATCATTGTTCAATTAAACTTTTCAACTGAAAATCGGCTTTTGTTTTATCGCCGCCACCGCCGTCGCATGTCCTGCGTCCTGTGTCCTGTCGAATGCCAAAAACACAAACAACGACATCGATGGCACAAAAAGTGGAATACAAAAAATAAAATCCTGTCCGCCATTGTTTTATACAGACACACACAGATAGAGAGAGAGAGAGAGCGAGGGAGAGGGGCATTTTTTTATTTGGCAGTTCGATTTTTAATCGCCATATCAACAGATTCACGCTTGCACGATCTACTACGCACATTAAGTACACACAGGACACACACCGTGGATGCCAACATGGGGAGTGTGTGGGGGATGCTGCCAGCATTTCCAAAGCTTCCACAACAATAACAATTACGGCGCTCCTCTCCGGTTGGTCTATAGTACTGATGTTGTTGCTGTACGCACAATTGTGCAAATGTGACATCATCATTTTCATGTTTATGTCGGACAAGTCAAGTGCCACTTACACACATATACGCACTTAAATATGTATATTTTGCAGTACAGTGTAGACACCTTGAGGGATACATTATAGATCGTTGTGAAAGTAAAGATCTATCAGAAAGGAAAAGTAGGAAGCAAAGAGATAGGAATTGATGTTAATACTTGAGTGACTTATAATTCCCAAGTTGATATTCAGGAGCTACAAAAAGCACTTGTTTAAATAAATACAAATGTACAACAGACACTTTGGAATAATAACACATGTTTTTGTATAATTAATTATATTTTTAGATTATTTAAAATTTATTTTATACATTTATTTTTACAAAACAACATTTAGCTTTGAAAAAAGAGTAGATATATTTAAAGTAATTGGAAAAACTTGGAGCTTAGAGATATTAATATAATTTAGCTAAGAAAGATCAGTGATCATGATCAATAATATAAAGTAATTCCTTTGTAAAGGTAATGAATACTTCCGAATAAGTATTAGGTATTAATATGATTCAAATTTCCTTGTACTTTTTGGTACCCTTTCTAGTATTTTCCATATTCTATACTCTATTACCTGACTAATCTTACAAGGATCAAGGACCCCCACGTCGACTTGACGGTCAATTTATATCCCCCCAACGATTGCCATTAGCTAATGCCGACTGTATGTGGGATGCATGTGCGGGGCGCATAATGAATGTTCTCAATTCTGTCGATTCTGTTGCTGACTGGCCTGAAAATGCAGCTTAATGAAGCAAGCGGCACAGGGGCCGAGGCCTATAAAACCCACTAACTGCACTGACTTGCTTACACGATTTGTGTGCTCCTCGATGTGTCGCCCGCCCCAGGAACCCCGCCCACATGGACTCCACTAATTAGTATTAAGTGGAAATTATTTCTTCAACTACATGCGTGCTTCGTATGCCTGTGTGCCGTGTATGAGTGTGGAAAACTGTGGGAAAACTCGGCTGCTGCTGCTGCTGCTGCTGTTTTGGTCTCGATTCATTCCATTTCGTTTCGTTCCTCTGATTGCTGTAATTAGGCGGCCATAAACAGCAAGCGATTGATGCAGGGGGTGGGTCTAACCATATATACATTTATATATATATATATAGGAGATGCTGTAGGGTGTTGTAGGGTTTAGATTTAGGAATCGGTTCAGGGCGCAGGGGTAGCTGTGGCTGCTGCATTAATGAACTTTGACAGCGTTGGAGAAATGCTATCGTTTAATTATTATCGCCAAATTTATGGAAATTCATTAAGATGATGACGCGATGATGATTGCCTAATGGCCAACCGAAATCAACGAATGAATTAAATGAAGTGCTAAATCAAACTTGCTTCACGGTTCAACAACTAATGTGGGTGCCAATGGTACTAGGTTGTCAGGGGCGTATTTTTAGGGAAAATGGCATTAAAAAGTTTTACTTATTATAAGCGACAAAAAAAAAGCATGGGTGTGTGTCTAAGGTTATCTTTAAAAATCCATTAGAGAGATAATACTCTGTTATAACACTGTTTCAAACACTTAATCTTTGAGAAATTATTTAATTTTAATCCTAAAAATTGTGCAACTTAATTGCCACAGGTTTTCAGGAAAAATAAAACCTTTCATCTGTAGATTTAAATGGAAAATGTAATTTTTAGTTTTCAAAAATTAATTTAAGACACTTGTGTTTACAGATTCTGTTAAACAAAGTTCTTTGAATTATATTATTATACACTATTATATTTTAAACATTGTAATACTTATTTTAAATGATATTTATACTTTAAAAATTTCAATTTTAAAATAATGTTCGAAGGCTTAACTGTGATAAAAAAAATGCAGAATTTTCCAAGATTTTAAACCGATTTCGGTCTCGCTGTGCATCGATGACCATAAGATGGTCCTCAGGTGAAAGCTCTCTAGGCTAGCGGGATGATTGTTCCCGGCAATGGCAGGACGGGAAATCCATTAAAAAATTTATGTTTTATGCCTGCCGCTTAAGTCTCACAATTGCAGCAATTGTTCCACAAAACTCACTCGCCGTAGCCCAATGGAAAGCTCCGCTGGGTGACAGAGGAGGGGGGCGCGTTCACAGTTATTGTTTTTACGAGCTCATCTCGATGGGTTTCCCCAGCAGCCCCCCCTTTGGGTTCTCGGCCACCATTTCGCGACCCCCTTTATCACCCAAAAACTCTCGCTGCATGGCTAATTGAAAAATACTTTGTTTGTCCGATTTTATTGCAGCCCATTCATGCACATACGCATATAGCTAAGGGCACTGAAAGAAATAGGAATAAAATTTCTGTGAAAATTGTTTATTATTTTAAATGATATATACCACCTCTAAAGCATAATCATATATTTTGTATTACAAAATATATTGATTATTTATAAAAACAAAGTAAATAAATTGGACACTTAACAGGATGATTATATTTTTTATTATTTGTATTTGATTTTAACTTTTTAGATATTATTTTTAATTTTAAATATTAATAATAACAAGTATTGTAAATTTTAAAGCATTTAAGAACTCCGAAAATATTTATATACCAGCACCAAATAATATTAATTGGAATCGAATCAATATTAAATTATCTATGAAAGTTTAAAAAGAATTTCATTAAATTAGCCTATTACTTGCTACTTTGAAAATCCTTTATTTAAAAAAAAATTAATTTTAATAATTAAAATTCGTTACAAATAAATTCATTTATATTTATGCATAGTGTATAATAATTAATTACTTACGAACATATGCGCATATATAGGTATTTTTGATAACATTTTTCCGCTGTACACAAAATGTGACGCTGGGACAAAAGCCGAAATTGAGTTTGCCCACTGGCACACATTTTTTTTTTTTGTATTATTATTGTTGCAAACGGCCAGTGAACGGTGGGTGGGCGTGGCCGGGAGCGGTGGGGAAAGAACGCAGAGCCGGCGTGGGTAACCAAGTTTCAAATTCACTTTCCATACAAATTGCCCAGCCGGAGAGCCAGCGACGCTGGCAGTGCTAATGAAAATTAACATAAAATGCTGCTGACAGCAGCCAATCGAGCGAACAGGCGAGGAGCAAAGTCCTCCATCCAAAACCCCCTCGCCCCCTGTTGGCAATGGCATGCCGGTGTTGTCCTTGCCCCGAAAATTGCAGTCAGTGAAGATGCAGCAAACTGATTTTAATGCGATTCAACAGCTCTGCACGCGAGCCCAAAACGTTTTGCTAGTTTTCAAACTCCAACAGAGCCCCTCTCACGATGCACAGTGGTATAAGAGCCAAGGAAAAGTTATTTTAAGGGGGGTCTAAAATTACTTGATTGGTAATTATATACTTAGAATTATATACTTAGAAAAGTATGACATAGTCTGCAGAATAAGATTATCTGCAAAGTATCATTCAGATACCTCAAATTTCGAGCGTATAGTGTGCATAGTAACGGACAGAAGGATAGACGGACAGACGGACAGCAGGATATGGCCTTTAGGAGCCACCAAAAAGATCTTAAACAATCCTATTCCCTTAATCAATAGTTATCCATATAATTTTGTGAAAAATTAAGATGGTAAAGATCCCGATTTTTACAGTTTTCATTGTTTTTAATTTTAATCACACTCGAAACCACTGTGCCGCATTGTCGACGGTTTGCCTCCGGGCTCAGGCACTGGCTGGCGCTGCATTTTGATGATGTGGATGAGGATGAGGATGTGGATGTGAATGTGGATGAGGCCGGCACTGGACGTGGACGTGGCTGTGGGCCAGCTGGGAGGGGCTTGCGGGCGGAGCCTGGTGTCTGGCATGGCGTGGAGCCATTGTTAAGTTTAACCAAGGTAATCTCTGTGCTTCCATCGCCTATCGTGACAAACTGACATAAATGCCCGCCGGCAGACAGGCAGGCAGGCAGTCAGGCAGGCCGGCAGAGAGCACAGAGCACTGCACTGAGCAGAAGACTCCAAGTCCAATCAACGCCCAGCTACTTGCAGCCATGTCCTTTTGCCCTGGCTTCCGCATCCGCATCCACCGCCGGTCCTGTCGCCCTGCGGTTGCCCTACTAACTATTATTATACTCGTGGCCCAAAGAGAGAGCGAGGGATCGAGTGCTGCAACATTTTCGGCTGTGTCTGCCTAGTCGGAGGTACTTGGCAAAGCGCCGCCAATGCGTCCATTTTCCATCCACATCCACTTTGGCCGAAACGAAAGCCCTTTCCCCCTCCTCCGCGCGCAATCCCTTCGCCCAACTGCCGTGGCCTACTCGACGGCAATTGACGGAAGTTCATTGGTTAGCAAATGGCAGTTTTTGTACGCTCATTAGCATTATTTGTCAGTTCTGTGGTTCTCGGCTCCTCCGCTCCAGACTGGATTCGGCGATGCGATGGGATCTCTGTGATACATCTAGTGCCTCCCATCCATGTGGGCCAAATCGAGTGGGAATGCAGTTTCGGGCAAGGTGATTGCACTGGCCTTGTTTGGAATGTAGGTTAACAGCTAACTGCATCAATTACACGGATTAGAGTCGGGTTTAACCGATTGCCAGAGCTGAAGGGGAGTCAATTGGGCTGAAAACGGAAGGAATATAAACTACATTTAACTACTTGCGTACTATAGGGGTAGCAGCGAAGTTTGATTGGTTACTTTATTATTGTTTACAAGCTGTAAAATACAGGTGCTGATCGGTTAGAAAAGCCTCCAATAGTTTATTGAACAATTTACTTGAGTTATGTTTAAATAATGTATGAAATAAACCAAGCAATATACATAAGTGTTTAAATCTTAACTTCAATTTTAAATAGAGATTTTTCGTAGTTTAATCCTGCAACACATATATTTACATATATTTGTTCGTTCGTTTATTCAATTGTTTTTTGTTTAATCAAGCAACGAAAGCCATTAAGAAACTTCCCGCGATGTAAGAATCTTCGCTGAACCCCTTAAAACTTTCCTTAATGCACATTACCCCAGATTCTCAGTGCAACTTTCAATAGGAAGGCCAAGCCCCAACCTCAACCCATTTTAATATTGTTCGTAACTCTTTCAGAAGCAGGGAAAATTACAAAAGCGTACACCTTAAGCCCCTTATCTTCATCATGATGGTTATCTGGGCTCCTGATGATCGTTGCCGTTATTGGTTATGACAACTTTTGTGTTACTTTGCCTGACGACGTTTGGCAAATGAGTTATTGATTTTTAATTTACCACACACACGACATTTCTCGAGATTCTTTAGGAGGAGCAGCAAAAACTTTTCATTACTCTACCAATCTTTACCACCGCCCGAACGGGTTTCTCTTCCATCACAGTCGAGTGCATGAATGCACTTAAAAAAATATATACATACATATTTTAAAATTGCAGAAGGTAGTGTCAGATAATTCTTGTAGGGTATTATAATTTTAGTCAGAAGCTTGTAACACTGTGAAGGAATCATTTCCGACCCTATAAATGGTATAATTTCTTGATTAGCATCAACAGCCGGGTCGATCTAGCTGTCCCACAAAAATTGAGTTTTTTCAAAATTAAAAAAAAATATATATATAAGGGGTTACATGTTAAAATTAAGTAAGCAAATTTATCAGCGAACTAAAAACTAACATTGAAGAGCTTTCCGTATTAAAATGATCGCTTTTTTGCTTTGGATATGAATATTTTAAACTTTGATTTGTCCAATACCATATTAAAATATCGATTCAAATAAGGCGAATATTTAAGGCTGAGTTATGATAGATTTCTGATATGATCCTTTACCTCAATTGCAAACTGCAAGGGTTATTAGACTTCGGTTTCCCGAATTTAGTTTCATTTCTTCTTGATACCTTTATTTTTCAATATTTCAGCTAGAAGATACCGTACTACTTAAAAGCATAGCATTAAAATTATTACAATTTTAAATATTACTCAAAAGTGTCACTGAAATGTTTGAGATTCAATTGACTCTTTTTGTAGCATAGTTTAGGGCACATTTTTTAAGGATTTTAAATCTCTAATGATTTTAATGATAAATAGGTAGAATTACAAATTTTCTTCTGTGCACAACTTTCCCCAATTTCCCTGCGCCTCGTCTATCCATTTACCCCACTGACAGTCGCTCATTTTCGCATTAAAAAGCAAGAGAATGGAGACACTTGCATCATTTTTCAATATGCCGCTGCGAAAGTTGCAACTTTGCTGGGGACATAACTTTGCAGAGCGCTGAACGTAGGAGCACAGGACCCGAACTCTCGTCCCCGACTCAAACTCAAACTCAAACTGAAACTCAACTCATTAATAAAACACACACACACACACGCGGGTACTCGCATTAACCCACACATACACATAGAGCAGGGAGAAAGCAACGGTAACATGTAATTGCATTTCTTTGGCGCGCAGGTTTCTTCACATCACATCACATGTCATCATTTCTGCGACTGTGTGTGAGTGTGTGTGCGGTGCGGTGCGGTGCGGTAATGGTAACGAGCGTCAACGACTTTTGCTTACGCCCCAGAAACTATGCTATACGAAAATGCAACGCATCGGCAGCCCCGCGGGGACCCAAAACTCTTCAGGACACAGAGCACACCGAAAGAAAAACTTTTGCTCCGAAATGAAAATGATCTTAACAATATATACCTGAATGGTATTTATATTTTTTTGAAAGGAATTAGAGGAATTAAAGGACGCGGAATCAATAATTGGGAATCATAAGAAACCGGCAACTTTGTTTTTCAAATGGAATGTTTAAAAACAACAAAATAGGAATGATACCAATGATTTATTAAATATTGTTTAGATATTGGTAATGAAATGAACTTAATTCGCTATGTGCCAGACTCTGAAACTGTAGGAACACCAACCACCGAAGCTAACCAATATAGCGACACAAAAGCGTGTTCTACATAATAGATCTGGGCACGGGTGTGTGTGTGGGAGTGATGGTGGTAGTGGGGGTATGTGGGGGTCGGATTCGATGCTATGGTGCAAGTGATTTTCAAGGAAATTTCACCGTTTGTAGATTGCAATCAGCAGAGTAATGGTATAGAGACAGATGCATGCGACACAATAGTCAGCTGTGCTTATTGATTGGCATCCATAACGGAACAAGTCATGCTCCTGTATTTTATTGGAATTTATTGGTCCTCGGGTTCAGTTAAAGTTTTAACAAGAACGCATATAAGGGTCGGTATTTATTAGCTGTTACCTCCTGTTACAACAAGAAGAACACTAGTTAAACGAATATAAGGGACTTAAAGGAATGATTATCATTAAACCTGATTTTAAGGATTGGAAAGTATGCTTAATTCAATGTAATGCTGTAATCCTTTACTGGATACATGAAAGTTTACCTTACACTTGCCTCCCAATTTGATTAAGGTGTATTCAAACGAGATTCAGAATCGCTTAGTCCTGTCAGAATCCCTTTTGGGTTAACCAAAGCACTTTGCAACACTACCACTACCAATACACTATGCAACACTGCAACACTGCACTATGCCAGAGCGGTGTTCAACACTCCTACATCGCTTACTAGAGAGCTCTTTACCAATTACGTGCGCTTCATTGCTCTTGGAGCCATTAGTGTGATTACGTTTCATTGTCTGCCCGAGTCCTGAGTCCTGAGCCCTGTCTGGGGGTGAGTATGTGTGAGTGCGGGTGTGTGCAGTGTGCGTGTGTCCTCGGTGCCTTTCAATTGTGTGTCAAAATGTAGTCATGACGAGACTTGACAGTCGTCAAGCCGAGGAGGAGACGGGCGATTGGGGACCGAAGCGTCTGGCAGAGGGAAATAGAGAACGTAGCAGACCAGCCACGTACATAATTGTATCTTAGTTACTTACGATTGCACAAATTTGAATTCAATTATGTTTTACTTATGTATTGCTGTGCTCTCTTCTGGCAAAAGAAATTGCATGTATTTCGTCTGGAATTGAATTATGTGACCGAGCAGCAGACTGAGCACAAAGACTGCGAACTGATTGTTGTGACTCTCTTCGTCCTGCAGTTTAATTTGCAATTTTGTAATTT
This sequence comes from Drosophila bunnanda, assembly GCA_035046265.1. Classification (NCBI taxonomy): domain Eukaryota; kingdom Metazoa; phylum Arthropoda; class Insecta; order Diptera; family Drosophilidae; genus Drosophila; species Drosophila bunnanda. The sequence continues at coordinate 18,298,044 of JAWNOB010000075.1, forward strand.
AAAAGGACATTTTTCAGTTCGACAGACTGACTAGCAACTTGGCTGACTAGCGGTTTTAGGTTCGTGTTTGAAATATTCAAATGTAAATTGCAAATGCAATTTATCGAAGTATCGCACAGAAAGGGGAAAAAAAGCAAAGCCAAATCGGAGAACAATGCTCGACTGGGGAATTCCCAGGGATACCATATTTTTGAACTATTTTTGCCCCAATTTATTAGGTTTAAGAATGAATAATTATGATACATTTTCATTTGAGATGGGACAAGTACTTAATGATTCTCTATCGACCCTGTAATTCGAGCTTTATTGCAAATTAATTTAAAACTGATTCAACTGGCGAATCCACATAAATAATAAAACATTTTAGCTACAGTTCAACAACAATCCAACGCTAATTCCACATACAAAGTTAATTGAACATTTCGATATTTAAACGCATGTTGGAGAGCATTGCATATCAATTGCCCTAATACGGCCGCTGGTATCCTTTATCCTTTGGCCAATCCCAGTTGTCCCATCCCCACAACACAATCTGCGGCATTTTATTTTCAATTTCATTTTGCGTCCTCTGTAATTAAAGCAAGGACCAGGATTATTTATTTATTTATTAGAATGCGCAACTGATTTTGCGTTGATTATTATATGGTCACGCCCTGCGGCCTCAGGCCCCGCTCCCCCCCGTCTGCAGCCGCTCCCATTGCATTAAATATTTACCATAATTGAAGTGACAAGCACAAATGCCACTACATGGAAACCGTTTGGAGTGCCTCCGCCGATCCCCGCCTGCTCGCCGCGCATCAGCAGCAGCTGCTAATTGTGTGCAAGCTCATTAACATAACCGCAGGCCTGGCCCGAAATCTACGCCCTCGAGCCGGGCTCTGGTCCTGGCACCCCAGCACCACGGCATTCTGGCAAGTGCAATATGGTCGAGGGACCCCGACCCCGACCCCGACCCCGACCCCGACCCCGGCCACGACCCCGGTTTGTGACCCCTGGAAGGGCCTCCAGCAAACAGCTGTTGGCTGAGCGTCCGACCGAAAGGAGCGGAAGGGAACACGGCAGGCAGGCAAAGGCTGCCAGGGATTCGGTCACCGCCGGATGAGCCACCATCGAGCAACAGTTTTTGTTTAAATTTCAAATGCAATTGCAAATAAGTCATGTTTAAAATAGCCAGCCAGTCTAGGATTACATAACAATTTAAAAGATAAATCATATTTAAATCCTATCAACTTCTATTTAGAAAAGCAATCGTTGACTCTAAATTCTAACTGAACTTCCGCTGGGTTCTGATGCCAAACGGAATCTACACATCCATTCTAAATCATAAGTTTCTCAAAAGAAACACTTTTAAAAGGAAAAATTTTAGCATTTGACTTTTTGTAAAAAAGTTTTCAATTTTATCACACAAATTTTGCAGTATAAAAGATCATTTTCCAAACGCAAAAAATCATGAATAATTCAAATAAGAATATGTGGCTTGATGCCACAGATTCCGAGGTCCTGCATACTGGCTTTGTTGATTTCGTAAAGAATTGCCAGCAACGCTGCATGGATGAGGGGGGTGTCGAGGCGAAGTTGGAAGGACCTCAGTCGTCTGTCATGTCCTGCCCGGTAAGATGTGCTTAGGATTTAGGCAGTTCCATGGATCTCTTACGCTTCCTTTAGGTTGAACTTTCCGAAGTGAGTTCAAGCGTGAAATCGATCAGCGACACCAAACGTGGGGTCGAGGATTGCGGCTTTAACCGCTTCCTGGACGAATGGACCTCCAGAGCATCCAAGGAGGCCAGGCTACAGTGGACCCAAATGTCCAAACGTGATCGAGCCTTGTTCGCTCCTGTAAGTTGATTCAAATCTGATTCAAGAAAGGATTCAGTCAATTATGATCTTTTCTATTAGAAAGAAGATTTGGTCAGCAATGACAGTGCCACATCCACGGTCTCTTCATCGGTTAAGCGCATCTTTTTCGGTGAAGTCAGTAGCGGCACCATCAGACGGGCCTGTGATAAGGCCTGTGCGAACCTTATTAAGAGGTGCTACAAACCGAAGCACCTCCGTCCCAAGAGGTTTGCAAAGGCAAGGAGAGTCGGGAAAGTCCCCAAGCCAAAAAAGAATTAAAAACCGATTTCCTCTGATGTCCCAAAATAGTAATTAAAAAACGGGATCTCAAGAACATTTGATCTTTAGGTAATTTTTTGGCAACAATATAGTAGGATGACAAATACAAATATTCCAAATGAAGTCTAAAAAGTTATTTGGTTAAATCTTAATCTCTTAGCTTGATTGTTGAATAGCGATCGAACTGAACCGCATTAAAGGTATCCCTTAGTCTCCTTCATGTGCACAGTGTCCTGGGATTTGGCTATACTTTTTTATGTATATTAGCAGCCAGCTTTTAAAGCTAATGGATTTTGCACTACACCCATCCTAGACATATTCCATATACCAATAAACTGTGGAATCTCCTCCTCCCGCTTGCATCTGGGATCTCCTCGGCAGTGTGTAAGCCCCCATGGTACATCATCAGTGTCGGGCTGCATATGCATATCTTAATGCTCCACTCCACTTGGGGAGCGGGAGCACCGCTTCGCCAAAACCGACAAAATGAATTATGGCCGCTAAATTGTAAAATATATGCCAGATTCCAATAAATCAAATTCTGGACTCAACGCACTCCACACACACGCACACGCACTGTGGACCGCGAGATTCGAAATGAGTTTTATTTATACTTTTTTTTTTTTTGTTTTTGAACGCATAAAAATATACATAAATGCGGGGCATACATATGCATTATGTTGGCTTTGGCTTTTTCGGATGCGGGGAATCTCCGTGTACGTATATTTATGTATAAATCATGTTGGCAAGTTTTTATGCCTTTCGCTGCAAAGACGACTTTCTATTAGCAGCGGCGTCTCCTATAAATGCGAGTGCTCCCCCTTACTCCGGCCTTATATCCCATTCCGGTTCCTGGCCGCCTCCGCAGCCACGCCTACTGCTTGGACGGCTTCTTCTTCGCTACGAGTGGAGAGTGCATGAATATTTATGACGCAACATTTGGCATAAGTGGCACTCATTTTCAATAATCATCTTAAGCAGATTAAGTTAAATGTCAACCATTAGTCATAATGGCCGGCTCTCCTTAACATGTATGACTGTGTGTGTGTGTGGATAAGTACACTGCGAAGAAATGTGTGTTACGGATTTGAGGAAAATAATTCTATTAAGAATAAGAAATCTCTGGCAAATATCCTTAAACAACAAATAAAATTCAAACAAAAGTTCTGTATAAAAAGTATGACTGAATAAGGATTTTATGATTAGCCGATTTTTCAGTAACTTCTGGTATGTCAAAATATATAATTCAAGCTTAATAATTGTATTTTTTCATACTCCAATATTTAAAAAAACTAAGAACTTTCTTAATGAAAACAAAAAGTGGTCTAAACTTCTTTAAAAACTTCGAAAAGTGTTGTCTAAAGAATGATTTATGGACAAACGATTTTAGGAAGTTCCCTCACCTAAGAATATATTTTTAAAAAGCTTTTTATTTTAGAAACAAAGATATAATTAATTTTAAAAATGTTTGAACATTATTTCGACTTCGATTATAAAACACACTATTTAGAAACAAATATTTATACTATATCTTTTATAGAATAGAATTGCAATTCGTGTAATCATTCTAATTCTAATTCAATTAAACATTAATTTTCATTAATGTTTTCCCGCAGTGCATATGTGTAAGTTGCTTACATTTGGCATTCGCATTTCACATTTTATTGCCAAGTACTATATAGAGGGGAGAAACGCATAAAATCGGCGAAACCAGGAACCACTCTTGAACCGAGTCGTGGCCATTTATTATGTGGAATTGTTAAGGCTCTGTTATAAACGCTCCGTACTTGAGCGTCCTTACCGTCCTATTTTATACATTTTTTTGCTGCTGCTGCTGTTGTTGTGTGTGCTGGGGATTAGCCGAAAGAACATCGCAATGTCGCTGAGAAAACGTAACGCGACGTAACATTTTCATTGTGCGTAGGAATTTTCCGGGGGAAAGCCAGCCGTTGGGTGGTTGGTTGGTCAGGTGAAAAGTGGCTGGCTATTAATTTGAGCGCTGTGTGTCAGATGACATTAGGCATGTTAAGCATTCTGTTGAATCACTTGAGCGCTAACGAGATGCCATTTGAAAAGCTGAAGCTGAAGCCGGGGCTTAAGCTTTCCTTCATTAAAGATCTGAGTTATTCCCGCTCCCGAATTCGTCGTGTTCCTTTTCCCATTAATCTTGGGCTGAAGCTGCTGCTGCTGCTGCTGGTGATGCCACCTTACCTCTGGCGTTTGCATATCTACATGGCCCTGGCTTTGCCACAGGAAACTTGCTCGTTGAAAGCCAACTCCAAGCCAAGTCCAAGTCCGATGCGAACAAAAAGTGCAAGAGTTAAAATAACCAATTTCATGGCGGGGCCCAAAGCCCTTTATCAGGCTCTGCTCAATATGCAGCTCTGGCTGTGACTTTTGCTCCTCGAGGCAACTTCTTGCCGGCTCTTGCGGTTTTCGGTTATCACAACTCTCGGCTGCTCTGCCGCCCCGGCATCCCTCGGGTGTCCTTCGTGCATCCCGGTTGTCTGGCAGGTATGCATCAATTCATTGCCTAATCTATTTGCTGCCGACTTCACCTGAGAGCCAGGACGCTCCTTGCCTTGGCTTTTTCGCCGTTGTTTTCTCATTTCGCCTCGGAGATTGTGTGTTTGCAATTTAGAGTCCTTCGGCTGCTGACGGAAGGCGTCTGTGCGTGCCGGCTTATCTAGGGTCACGTTACACAGGGCCAGGACCCAGTGACAGCAACTGATCGAAACAGCATAGCATTTGAAATTGAGAAAGTGGAAAAATAGGGAAATAATTGCTTAATCAAAAGCAGGAAATGGGAAACCTATAGATCGTGATGGTATAGTGCAGAATAAATAATACTGGTAAAGGAGGCTTCTTCTATTAAATTAGAAACTGAAGATCCTTTGAAAGGCTTGCCTAAATAAATAACGAATTCCATTTTGTGGGACTCTCTGCTCTCTCTGCCTTAATTGAAATTTCCAATTTGGATTCCAGAAACTACCCAGATTATGGTTGAAATGGCCAAGTTAACAGAACGTTTAGCTCGCCAGGACGGCGATGAAAGGGAGTTGAAAAGATTAGGACTTCAGAATCTCATCTAAGTTGGCTACGTGTCCATAGACCCCTTCCGTGCTCAGCTGCAGCTACAGCAGCAATTCGAATGCAGTTATTCCTCGCTTCCTGCAGGTCCTTCAAGTCCTTGCCAGCCATCAATCAGATGGGACGGAGCGATGGGAGACGAGTACACAGGCCTGGGGACGGGCGAAAGGCAAACCTGTTTGGCTATGCAAACCACAACGCTGACCGCCTGACCCAACAAATTACTCAATTTCTTTGTGCCCGGCATGCATATCGGCCTGCGGGAGTGGAAGGTCCTGGGCCAGGGACCACGGGACCATGGGACCATGGGACACCGCCCCGTGCTCCCAGAGGACCCACAGTGCCGGCAGCTGGAGGCAGCAGTCATCAACAATCAACTTGATGACGAGCACAATAAAAATGAAAACCGAAACCCGCCGCCTCACTTGCGGCCATCGCGCGCCATGCTCTATCTCGGTCTGTCGAGTTATTTGCTAACTTTTATTAATGCCGAAACGTACGGCAACGATTTACAACGACAATAAAAGCGCCTTTCCGCCCGCACCGCCCTCGCTATCATATCGCACAATGTCGCTCCTAGTCATAGTCATGCCACTTGCCATCGCTATCGCTATCTAACCCAGCCAAGCTGAGCCACCGCCAGCCCAGCAGCCATTCCAGGAGCCATTTGAGCCGGGCGAAAGCCAAGGCGGACCGCCGAACGCCAAGGCAACCAAGGAACCAAGGCACTAGAACTGGAAGCCATCCTCTCGTGTCCTGACAATGGCAAGGAAGGTGCGGATCTCGATTTATGTGCACTGCACGCAGTCCCAGCAGCGGCGGCACCAGCGGGTCTAAAAGAGGGGGCGGCGACTGGCAGGATATGACAGGGATCGAAGATTAAGTATCCTATCATTAATATGTGACATTAAATATTATTTAACTTGAAGGATTTCTTGATATTCGGAGATACAATACATTTTTATGATATTTATAGTGCCTCAAAGATGATTTTAGGTTCATAAATATATTAATATGTCAGCTTGTTAGGTTTCTTATAATATGTATAGTGTCTCATGGTTTTAATTTCATAAATATAATATAATTTTGTACCTTAAGTACTTGAAAGTATATAATTCAATTCGAATATATCATTTAAGATATATATTTTTATCCTTATCCAATATACGAAGCCATAGGGACAAATAGTTTCCTTCTCTCCAATATACCCTATCAACTTTTTAAATTTCGCCAGGGTATCGTGCATAAAAAAATGACTCTGGCTCCGTCCGACTTCTGTCCCTGGCAGACACACACACACAATGCATGGAATGTGAAAATCTTAAAGACTTTTGAATTGCCAGCCATAAATGCGCATTTATTTCTATGCTCAAGTTACTGGCACTGCCATTGGCATCGGCCCTGGCGGTTGGTAGGAGCAGCAAGGACCAGCAAGGAGCAGCGAGGAGCGGCGAGGAGCAGCGAGGAGCTGTGTGGAGCGGCAGGCAGGCTGCGTCACTTTGTCTCATTTTTGTGCTTCGCTGACAAATGCAGCCGTGCATATGCTGCCGCTCACCCACACTCACGCGTGCAGTGAGTTATATGCTCCTCCTAGTCGGGTCCTCTCCCCTCCCACTCTGGCCAGAAAGCTCGCATCCAAATCCTCGTGGAACTCCTTCTGGCACTCCACCGGATCCGATGCCGCTGCCTCCATGGTCCTGCCCCAACTGCTGGCAGTCAACGCATATTGGTAGCTAAGTTATCGCATTTGCGACAACAATGCCAAGCGCGGCAGAGAGATCTGCGATGGAGGAGCACTGGGAGCCCGGATTCGCCTCGGATTCGGATTCGGAATCGGAATTGAATGCTCCAGCAGGGGAGCCGACAGGGCGGTAGGGAATCGAGGAGTCACAGTCACACTAGCATATCGCATCTCGCATCCTAGTGGGGATTTACACTCAACGAATAGTGCATTTAATCAAAAGGTTAGAATAGTTAGAGAATTTTATTACTATCTTCCCTAAAGCATGTGCGTAACTCATCTTACAATTGCATTATCTTCAGAGGAGATCTATCTGCGATTCGCTTGTTTCAAAATTTGGCTTAATGAAATATATTTCAATTAACAAATGTACTTTAAAGTATTCCAGTATAATAAAAACATCTAATAGATATTTATTAATCTCCCGAAAATGTTCAGTAAGGAGACTTATTCACAAAGGCATCGATTTGGAGATCTATGTAGATTGTTACCCAGAAATTGTGTTTCCTTTCTTGTAGCAACATTCATGAACTTCTCTCAGTGCTTAGCATCTCTTACACTTGCTTGCATATTTTTGCCATTTGAATTTGTAAAATCAACATCCATTAATCTGCACTCACACTCACTGTGGCCCCCGCCCGCTCCACATCAGTCCGCCGAGCTGTGCCCTTCGCTTTTGGCGACTGCATCTTCGTCGCCTCGTTTTGCATGCTCGGTTTCATTTTTGGAGCTGAGCAGCAGCAGCAGCAGCCAGAAAATATGAAAAATCTTCTAGTTATACTAGGAGTACTAAAAAGCAGAGGGGGCTGACTGGGGAGGGGAACGGGAAACGGGAACGTGGCGGCGGGGAGAAAGAAAAGCTGTGGCAGTCACTGCCAGTTGCCGTCGTCAGTTAGCAACGTTTGCGATAGTCTGGGCGACGTCATGCGGCCCCGAATTTTCCATACCCCAGCCCAAACCCCTAAAAAAGGACCCCTTTCTTTACGTCCTGCTTCTGCTCAGGCTCCCTATCCCGATGCTGGTTGCATTATTTGCATTTTACGAGTTGCCTTGCCCTGGGAAGGTTGGAAGGTTGCCACGCTCTATATGGAACGTAGAAAGGGGGCGGTTCCGGTTGGCTTAGGGTCGGAGTTAGAGGAAGCTCTAGGAAGTGTGATAGTTGAGGTCGAGGCGACCCTCTAATGAGCTGCAGCTCAAAACAATAATTATCCTTAATGGTGGCCATTTAAAAACCGCGGCTCAAGGCTCTGAGATAGCGAGGAAGCTCTAAATTGGCAGATCAAAGCGGAAATTATAGGATTCTACCTTAATTAAACAACAAAGGGAAATTAATTAAGTCAGAGATTGAGATTGAATATGAAAAATTCAAAAACTAACACAGAAATAGGTAAAATTAAAACATTTCTTTATAGGAAATATATTTTCTTTAATTGAGAAAAATATATTTTGGCTATAATAAATCTGAGTATGCATCTTAATATACAAATATTTAAATTTCATGTAAAAATCTCTTCAACTTTGTACAATATTAAAGTATTTCCTTTCCATATGCTGCAATTACTGGCTGGCTGTAGGTGCTACACCCTCGCCATGTCATCGTTATGGCTTCCCTGCTGATGCCACCAGCATCTCACTCTTCTCCCCAGGCTATAGGTGCACCTCGGATTCCATCCTGCTCCTCCTCCGTTTACGTTCCGATCCCCGCCAGTTGAGCCCGCCATCGGGTTGTCAACATCGGCGGAAGTGCATGTGTTTTTCCGTTGGAATAACTCCATTGTGTGTTTCAGTGCAGCCGGGCGAGCATCGGCGGAGCAGCCACCCTTCACTTAGTCACGCCTTCCTCGCTCCTCCATGCGGCCCCTTTTCTGGCCCTTCAAATGGGGACAGCTGATACGTATACGAAACGTAAGCCAGGGGCACTGATATAACGTAACGTAAGCATGCCAGGGGAGAGTTGAAGGGTTGAAAAGAGGTCCTACCTCCGGCAGAGGATGTCCTTCGCATTGACCATGTCCACCACAAGTGTGGGTGGAATAAAGCAAGGACAGTTCCAAAAGGACAAATGGAATCAGTCGCCAAAAGCATTTGGTGATCGACAGATAGGACAAATTATTGGAAGAAGTGATTTTACGTTGAAATTACAGTCTTATTTTATGGCTTTATTTTCTATTTTTGGGTTTACTATAGAAACTAAAGCATAGGGCTTGCATAATCCTAAAAAGCTAGCAAGATGTTTCCCAAATTTTTCTCAGTTTGCAGTTGCATCCGCACACTCTTCTTTCTATTTTCACAGTCGTGATTCCATGTGCCAGGCATTTTGATTTTGGCTTTGGGTGGCATTTTAAAGGCCTTGCCAAGTAGCAACGGTGGCTTAAAGCTGCACACGCCCCGCTGACAAACTGTTGCCACTTGTGTTCCTGTCATGAATTATTGTTGACGCAGGCTGAAAGCGAGGGAACCCCCGCACAAAAAAAAGAAGGAAAATGAGGCCGACCGGGCCAAGAGAATTGCGCCCAAAAGAAGGGCCCAGAAACAAAAGGGAGCACTGCTGTGTGGGTGGGAGGAGGGAGCTAAGCTTAGGCGGCGAGAGAGAAGAAAATCCAATTCCAAAGGCATAAATCATGGCCAAAAGTTGCAAGGTTTTTTAAGCGACATAAATACAATAACTAACCAGAGGGAAAAATATAATTGCAAACGGGCCGAAAGGCCACAGTCCGTAGTCCGTAGACCGTCCAAAGAAGGCCAACTAAGCATGGGCCCATTGTTGTTGTGTCCTTATTATTATTATTATTATTATTATTATTATTGTGGGGCCCCGTTTTCAAGTGTCAAGCTGTGGCTAAGCGGCGGAGCGGGAAAAGGGCCGATTCACATACCAAACATAAATTGCTGAAAAGTGTGAAGAGAACATAATTGTAACATTCCTTGTTTTGGCCCAAAGCAATGCACCACCACCACCGCAGCTGAAGCAGCAGCAGGAGCAGAAGCAGGCGAGGAGGCCTCAAAATGGAGGCCAAAGCACAGCCAGACACATGGCCAGGATGTTAGGAGGTCCTGTCGTTGTTGCTGCTGCTGCCTTTGCCTGTTGTCGGCCTGCCTTTTTCAAGCATTCAATTATGTATGTCTGCGATCCCTGAGCCTGCCACAAGCACACTCCTCCCCACACACAACCGCACTCGCACAGTCGCACACCGAAACGAGGCAAAAGTTTTGTAATGCCCGCCAAAAAAAAGGGGGAGTCCCAGAAAGGAGCAGGCGGAGGAGGGGGCGTGGCAGCGGGGCCAAAAGGGCACGGCAAGGTGTGAAGGGTGTGTGCACCACACTGAGCCGAGATGACTGCCAAGCCAAAGGCGACTATTTGTTGTTTTGACACTCTGCAGGGATTTCTGGGTATATCAGCTGAAGCAAGGAGTTTTATTATATTAATTAATTACTCGAGTACATGTGATTACGTAAGATATGGCAGAAAATAGTGAAATTTATAGAAATAGTTGCTTAAAATATTATGATTGAAAAGAATATATATTTATATTATTAGGAAGCACCTAATAAACATGACTGAATAAAGTTAGTTATTTAGAAAATCTATGGTAAATGTATTTTTTGAAATTATCAATAAATACCAACTTCTAAATTGATGGGAAATATTGTAGATTGATTGGTTGATTCAATTCATTCATTTTTATTCTAATATCTTGCTTAGATTATATTATATTATATAATCGGAAAATATCCTTAGTATTAATGAGGTCTCTTGGTAAAACGGAAGCTTGTCTGTTATTTGACTTGAGAAAAAGGTTTTAAATTATATGGACTATCTAATTCAACTCACTTAATAAGACATAGAATAAAATCAATATATTTACTTAAATAAACATATAAAACATATAATCCATGGACTTACTCAATACACAGTATAAGTGATAATTCAAGAATTGATGTATACTTTATTAGTTTGTTCAAGTAAACCCTCTTACATTTCAAGCTTTTAGGCTAAATATAAAGAAAGAGTTGGCAACACTCACCTAGTATTCTAGACTCACCTACATTAGTATCCCTTTGCCCCAGATAGTCCTATCTAGATCTCGCTCTCCTGTAATCCCCTAATCCTTGCAAACATAAATTGGTTTAATGAACATTTTTAGGGTATACAAGTATCCTCCACTTGAGGGTGCGCTCTTCAATTATTCTTGTAGATTATGCCGTTTGTTTTTGTTATTGTCGCTGGAACGCCATAATGTAAATGTAGCACAAACCTTTTTATAACACAGACAGACAGACAGACACAGGGACAGACAGGACACACAGGACACACACACACATACACATGGAAGGAGGTGCACTGCCGCGGGGCGACAAAGAAGGACGAGTTATGTGTGAGCTTTCGCTTTTTGTTGCTGTTCCAGCTATAGCTGGGTCGCATATATATACAAAAAAAAATAGCAAATATATATGGCAAGAAAAAGTGGACCAAACGGCAGTCAGAGTCAGCTGTTTGCTGGCCAAAATATGCGAGCAAGTGCCGGCGAAACTTTGCTGTTGGCCCTTCGCCTCTGACTTTGCCATTTAATTTCCAGCCAGCTTCTCGAGGAGCACTTCAACTGTGAAATCAGCAAGTGGCATCAAAAATATATATATAAACAAGCCACAAACATATAGACATGCCATGCTTATGCAGCCGAAATGGCCAAGCGAAATATGCCAAGGTCCGATTTGAGCATTATATTCAACAATAATATTCAACGTATTCACCGAGTTCAATTGAAGAAAACGGAATAATTCTGAGAGTCCTAAAAATATTTTTGGTATATCGAGGGGGAGACTCGGCCGGGGGCCTTAAGTGCTTGATTTATGGCCATTTGAATTGCCAGATACATAAATATTATAGCTCTGACAAATGGAATTAGGCCGGACAAAAAGAGGGAAAAGGGCATCGCAGATTATTATGAGCCTTACAAGGGGGAGGGATTAATAGATAAATTGTGGCCACAATTCAAGAATTTTCTAATGCTTGAATGATTGAATACTATAGCCCCTTGAATGCTATATAAATTTCGGGATTTTTATTGGAAACAACTGGACAATTTTATTGTATTTATTAATTAAAGAGTTGAGTGAATAAAATAAAAATTTAATGATTGGAAAAGATATAAGAATCTGAGTTATTGAGATTTAAATAATTTATTAACAAGCTTCTCTTCATTATTAAGATCGAAAATTACAAGTTAAAGGATATACAAGAGATGTAATACTTTTACTTGTACAAAAATGTACTCAAATTGTTAGTGATTATTTAAAGGTTTAAGAACAAAATGTAGAAATTCTGGCCTATATTATCCAACATTTAAAAAAACTGTGTTAGCTTAGGCTAACTTTCGTATATATATTCTTCCCCGCCAGTAGCATCCTTTTTTAAGATTCTCTACCATCTCTGATTGCAATATGCCCAAAAAGCTATCCCGGAATAGTGTCCAAAAAAAAAAATGCAACAAGAGGCCAGAGAGTGGGAAATACGCGCCGGTTCAAAGAAAACTGCAGCGGAAACCGGAATTCCCAGCGCAAGATGTCAACCCTGTTAACCCTTCGCACAAAAAAGGAGCGCCACCGAAAATTGAAAGAAGCCTCCGTGGAGGAAGGACCCTCATCACACACAGGGAAAAACCCTGGCCAACTGTGACCCCGGGTCCTGGGACTGGGACTGGCCCCTGCGACTGGGAAAAAAATGTGGAAAACATTTTCTTCTAATAACTGCGCAGCAGAAATAGAAAAAAAAGAACGCAGAAGGAGCATTGCGATGCGAGGCGAGCGATGAAAATGAAAACGCAGAAAAACGAGACAGCGGCAATTTCGCTTACAAAATTGCCAAACCAAAAAGGACTTTGAATTCCAATTGCAAAGGGATCGGGTCGTTCGTCCGGCGGTATCGGCGGGGATGCTGCTCGTCAGCCTTAAAAACGCAACCGCAGAGCATGCAGACGTGCCACGCCCACACAACGAACCAACATAAATCATAGACAACAAAAAGGATGGCAGGATGCGAGGCGCCCAGTGGGAGCGGGAGACTTGGTGGAGAATACTGCGGCCAGCTACAAAAAACTTTCAATATCAGCAATGCAAATTTGGTTGGCCAGAGGGTAATGTAAGGGGAGCGGAGGAGGGGGGCAGCCGATGACGCAACGCCACCCAAAGGCAAATGTTGAACCATTGAAATCTATGCAGCAGGACAAAAAGGACACGGGGGAGCGGCAGCAGCCTCCGGACGAGCCATCAACGATGAGTCAATAGGGTCAGTCCAGCTCCCGCGGGTCATAGTGGACAAAAGTTGGGTAAAGCCGCAGCAATGCGACTACCAAAGACTGGGCCAGCTCTCCATCGAAACTGGAACCAGGGGAACGCACTTTTTTATGTGTCCTTCAGTGGAGGAGAGTGAAAGTTCTATTGAGTGGCTCTAAGCAAAGAATTTTGTGTAGCCCAGATCGGTTATGGTTTCCTTTAAATCCATCAAGAAGTCTTTTAGGGTCTAATTTTATTATTAAACATAAACATTGCATTGTTTATATTTAAAAGAAACTATTCATAAAGAGCATTCTGCAAATAAAGTTGATCTCTTATTAACTTTACTAGAAACTCTTCCTTTTAAATGGCTTTTAGCTTCCTGAATAAATACGACAGACTGTTTATGTGATATATTTGCAGTCACATAATACAACTGCGTATTTATTTTTCATTAAGCACACTAAAAATATTCAGTGTCCATTCATTTGTGTCTTTTAATTTCCTGGACACAAGGCCTCATGCCACTGTGCTGATCGGCTAGGCTTCTCCGTTGGCCGCTTCATTTGAAGAGCTTTATGCAAACGTCTTTTGCATTGATGAGAATGCCAAGGAGGGACGGTCCAGCGAGGGAAGGTCCTGGAAGGTTCAAGCTTTTGTCGAACGTAATTAAAAGTGCTGCAGTTGATGCTTAACTAGTTTTTAATAAGTTTTTAATTAAAAATAAATATGCATTAGTGTGTAAAAAAATGATGAGCGCCAGATGCCCAAACGAAGGACGTCCGACACGGAGCCCGGAGCACGTGACCCGGTCTGGGGGGCGGCCAGGACACGTGGCGGGACAGCCGCTCCGGGGTGGGAATTGCGAGCACATCATCATCGCCATCATTATCTTTTTGCCGCTGTTTGCGCTACTCATTACATGGCGTGTAGACAAGGCAAACAAAATTGAATTAGCATAGCTAGGGCAGGCAGGCAGGGTGAGCACAAAAAAAAAGAATATATATATACAAAAAATCACGCATACGCCACCGTCCGCCTAGAGTTCCGGGTACGCTCCTCCGGGATATGAGTCGAGAGCCCCGCCACCCTTCGCAGTCTCTTGCCACTCCACTGCTATTGTCCTACAATTGCCCTCAACAATGTGAAGTGCGGAAGATTATTTGAAGATTATTATGGTTAAGGCCTAGGTGTTACCGATTGGTTTTGGCTTTGAAATAATATGTGTTTATAGGGGAAGGGTATAAAAATGTCACTCAAAAGCTTGCAATGCATTCAAGGAGTCATTTACGACCCTATAAATTATTATAACCTTATAAAAATGAACATAGGACAGCTTTCCGAATTGAAATTAATCCATTTTTGGCTTAGTTATGATCAATTGCCCATTGAAAGCTATGATCCTAGGGGTAACTGTAAGGGTATACACACTTCGGCTTCTCAAAGTTTGTTTCCTTTGTTGTATTTATTTTATTTGACGTGTAAACATGTATTATAGGGTATACTACTTATTAAAATTAGGAAACCTATAAAATCATCATTTAAAAAGAAACTTTTTTAATTAATAATGAAGGAATGTGTATATTTATAATCTTAGAAAATAATTTAACTAAATATATACATATTAATATAAAGATTTAAATATTTCCCTCAATTAATCGTTCTAAACCTCACCTCAAGTATATTATAAATCTATCTATCAATGATATAATCATTGCATTTTTAGTTATATTTATCTAAGGATCTGGTATATATTTTTATGACCTACTTATGAGCTTTATATGTCCCATTAAACCCCATTTTTAAGCTGTAACTTCTTAAGCCAAGTAAACAAAATATTGGCAGTGCAGGTTCCCGGGATACAGGGTACTTTAGCCTAACCTCTAGACCTTAGATGGTTCCCTACTATTTGCTTTCACTAACGAATGCTGGCAGCGGCTCGCTGGTCCTTTGAGATTGAGGTGCCTCCATTTCACCCCTCTGCTACTGCTCCACCTCCTCCTCCTGCTGCTGCTGCCCCACTAAGTGTGGCACGGCTCAGAGATGAATTCAAGCGCAAAATTATGTAGCCACACAGAGATACACAGTCTGTGGGACAATCAAGCAATGAAATTTCATGCGTTTGCACATGCGTTTGCCCCTGCTTAGCTTTAGGGGGCGGGGAGAGTTGGGAGAAATGCCTTCCCCCGCCTCAGCTTTCCCGCTGGCTTCACAAACAAGTAACACATTTTCACTTCCTTTGAACCTGCGAGGAATTTTAAAACGTATTTTTTTTTCGGTAGATTATCCGCTTTTAGCCCCGGCCACGCCTACGTCCCGCCGCACAATGCACAAAAGGCACGTACCAAATGTACCGACCCGGTGTGGGGGGTGAGGTCCTGGCCAGTGATCCCATCATCCAATGGCTCGCTGTATGTGTGTGTGCGAAAATATTACTTGACTGACATTTAAATTAACACAATCACAGTTATTGGGCGCCCAACTTTAGTGGTTTCGGGTCTGAGCCGGATTTCGTGCTCCGTCTCAAAAGTCACTGAGCACACACACCGCACATACACATTCTGTTGCAAAGACTGGCCAAAAAATCTGTTCTGTCCTGCTCGGTTCTGTTCTGTTCTCCAAAATTAGAGCAAAATCTCTGGCCGAGCAAAACTTGATAAATCTTTTGTTTGGCTTTGGGTCGGTATGGCTGTCAGGGATTTCACTCATTTTTGCTATTTGCTGGTATTGCTTGAATGTTGAAAACCACCAAAAATAGAAACATGAAGCTCTGGGAAAATGTGGAAAAGAACTTTGAAGAGTTTTACGTAAGATTTATGGAATTTGTTCTTATTTAGTTAAATATTTGTGTGATTTGTAATGTGGGAGAAAGTGGGGAGTGGGAAGCATAGATATATCATACTTCAAAGCATTACAAGATTAGATGAACCGAATGATCAGTTCAGGGTTGATTTATGGCGTTGTCGTAAATCATATTATCATAAAATATATTGTTCAAGGGAAGATGTGACATTGTTGTAGGGGAAAGTGATAGGGTATTCAGATTGTATAATAGTTTAGTATTTCCGCATACAATGAGTATCGATTATTAAGCCATATATAAAGATCATAGTTTCAATTGTTTTACTTTTCCCATGGAATTTATCAAAAGCATATTTAATATCAACGATCTTCAGCAGTTATTTAGATAATTTACAAATTATTTTAGGTGTATTTATAAGTCTTAAATTCGTCACAATTAAACTGATTATATTCTTAAATATTCTTATTTATTCTTTCATATTGCCATACATTCTTATATATTTCAATATTTTTCTGTATATTCCTATACATTCGTATATATTCCTATATATTTCCATATATTCTTATATATTCCTATATATTCCTACATATTTATATACTAAATTTATACACCTTAACTAAAGAATTTCCAGACTCTTGTATCTAATATCAGCACCAGATTTTCTTCTTCATGTCTTACATCAAATTCTTGATCTCCTTTAATTGCTGCTCCGAAAATACGTTTATTTTAGAGACAGAATTAGATGTAAGTCACTGGGAAAGACAATACCCTTCTCCCCCGGGACATGTGTGAGGAACATATAGCCAATTGACTTGATAAATGTTCAATTAAAACTTCAAACTGCCGCCCCCCATGCGAACTTAACATTTCTTTTTTGTCATTGGCTGCACTATTGTGACATTTTCCCTTTGTTTTTCCGATTTTTTGTCTTATATTTCCTATTTTTTTTGGGGACGGTTGGGAGGATTGGTGGGTCAAACATTTGACTCGATTGCTAGACAGTTTACGGGTGTATGAAAGTGTCTGGCTCTCCGCTTTTTCCGGCTCTATCAATCTGCCCCGTCGGTGTCCCTGCTCGACTTATGCGCGTGGGCGTTTTTTAATCAAAATGTAACAAGCCAAAAGCAAACAAGGATGCCAGGTCCTGCCCAGCTCTCTGCCCCTCTAGCTCTCTCTGCATCCTGCTCTGCTCATGGACAGAGCTCATGGCCTGGATTAGTGGTGCAGCGGCAAAAACGAGAGGCAGTAGCAGGAGCAGGAGCAGGAGGCCCGAAAAACAGATAACGAGAGTTGCCGGCTATAGAAAAGATAGTTCTTGTTGCCCTCCCTTGTTGCACACTTTTTATTGGACTTTATGCGCTTTTGTGCTGGACCAGCCTGCTCCTGCTGCTGCTGCTCCCCATCCTCGGGCTCCTTCACCCTTCGGTGTTTGCTTTGTTCAAAGGAGATAGAAAAAAAAGGTACCCGAGAAGCGTATAAAAACTCATGGCCCCGGGTCAGAAGCAACTCAATAAGCGGGGGCCCAAGAAATAAAATCAAATGAAGGGGAAACCTTACTAATTTCCCAGGATCGAGGCCAGGATCCTTGGGCCCTCCTGCCCAGAGCCTGATTAAATATGAGAGAAAGCGGCAACGATTGTTTACCTTATCCAGCCAATTTGTAACTAAATCGGAGTCGGAGATGAGCAGCTAAGCTGCGTGTAAGCCCTTGAAAGCGCCACTTCATCAGTCTCTGTCCTAATCGGGGCAGGAATGGGACCAGAGTCCTGCCTCCTGGCGGGAGTCCTTTGTTGGTCAGTTCAGAAATTAATTAACCAGGAACACACACAGGGCATAGTTTCAATAGCCTCGACAGCAGCAACGGCCTCGGCCTCGGCATCGGCATCGGAGTGGCAGTGGCAGTGGCCATACAATAAAACAATAACGGAGGCATCCTGCGTCCTGAGACCCAAGGACTCCGCACTCCACCCGCACCACTGCCACTCGCCTTCAGTCCTCATCAACACATTACAAGCCACTCAATAAGCTGCCATCGACGGCGCCTAAAGTGCCAAGAACACACACACGCACACACACAGCCTAGGAGCACACACACCCCGAACAAGGGACCTCGGGATGATGATGAGGCTGCTCGGACGGCGATGATCGGAGCCAGATGATGAAGCCCCAGTAACTGTAATTTGCTGCGTTCAGTTTTAGTTCAAAGGCTAAGGATATATAGGACCTGCCTTGGAAGGGTCGGCCGGGACCTTTTGTTCTCTGACCTCATTGACTAACCGGGCTATCCTAACAATGTGAAGGCTTCAAATGCCTTTTCTATGGACGCATTCGTCCATGTGGGCTAAGATTTTTGTGCCGGTCATCATCAGCAGGGTGATGACGATGACGACGACGATGACTGGACCGGGCCTGGACTTTGGTCAGGAGGGGATGGGGTCTAAGGTGAGCCAGAGGTTGGAGCGAAGAGTTGTTGAGATAACGGAACATGTGCAATTAAAACAGAGAGTTTTACACAGTCTAGACTTTGTTATTTAATATTTTTGAAAGAATATTAGAGTGTCTCTTATGCAGGTTGGAGTTTATAACGTTGGGATTCATTTCTACAGAATTTTCCACAAATTTGCAAATAAACTTTCAAGGCCACCTTCGTTCGGTTATCGGGCTTGCTCCTTCTGATTGTAATCAAGTTCCTTTATGCCTAACGATGTGCTCGCCCTAGTGCGACGTCCCTGAGTTGGCCAGGTTCCTCTGGAGAATGCTTTCCCTTGGATTTGGTGCTGCTGTCACATTCTGGCCATTCTTGTGGGTGGCTGGCTGCGTGGAAGGGTATTAAAAACAAAGGGCCCATAAAGATTATGTCAAAAACAAACTATTCAATTAAGTAACTAAACTAACTGACGTTGGCAACAAAGGCAGGATGGGCGGCGGGTGTGGATGAAGACGATTTGGAAAGCCACTTGTACAGCTGCTGCTGCTGCTGCCTTCCACACATGCCGCACATGGGAACTCACAGTCACAGTCACCCGGACTTATGCCAACTGTTGAAGCCCAGGGAACTTTTGGTCTTTGTCAAGTCAAACTCAACAACAACAATTACTAGCATCTTTGCTCTTGGACTCTGTTTTTTGTTTTATTTGCATAGCACAAAGATAGAGATTGAAAATGATGAAGAGATTGCAAGATCTGGGCTGAGGGTTTTATGGGGAAAAAATAGAGAAAAAGGAAAGCATGGAGAGCTGGTCACAGACTTCAGACCAAGAGGGTGAAGTTCGTTCTGCCCCTGCAAATATCTGCTCAGTTCCAAGGGGAATTTGTCTAAAGAAAATATAGCTAATATTGTTGTATACATTTTAAGGATATAGGGTATATCGTTTGGATGAAGAGTTTGTTTATAGAAAAATTAAGAGTTGAAAGATGAAATGGTACATTCATACATTTTATTATATAAACTCTGTATCAAAGCTTTACAAATTTCCTTGTTTATAGGTAACTCTGGCTTCGATTCTCTGATTTTTTCTTACTTCTTGTAATAATATATGAGACCAGGTCGATGGTCAAACTTTGGTATGTTGTTGTCTCTCCGCGTCTTCGTTATTGGCATTATTAGCAAAAGGCTTAGGCCGCAACGCGTGTCAGGACTCCGGGCACTCGCCGGCCAGGATCTTCTTGGGGCTTGAGCGAGGCGGGGAGCTCGCTGTGGCACGTGTCATAAAATAAACAATAATCCAAGGCAGCGCCTGCCATTCCACATAGCTGCACAATAAATTGTATCTAATAATGCGCACCGTGCAGTAGAACAAACAATCAATCAATAGACAATATTTTCACCCCCTTCCCAGGGCCTTTCGGCGCTGTTCTTGGAGCTGCCAGCGATTTTGTTTTCGATTCCGATTCCTATTCCTATTCCTATTCCGATTGCCTTAAAACAAAGAGAGAGCAATGGGAAAAATGAAACAAAAATCGTAGGAAAATAGAAATGGAAAGACAGGAGGAGGACTTGTGTAAGGAGTTGAAAAAAAGAAGGATAAATATTTATACCCCGAGCGCAGTGCAGGCGACGCTCGACTTGTTTTTTCAGCTTCGCTGAGCGTATAGAACTAGATACGAACGGCGGGTGGGACTGGGTCTGTAAGGTGGCTAAGAGCATTTGTAGATAATAAAAAACAAGTAGGTAAATACAATATAAATGCTGGTAGTCCCCACTCGCAGCACTGTGTATCTTACAGATACGATTCGGTTGCAGCAGCAGCCAGCACTTTTATTACATGCGACTTTTCTGCAAATTGTGGAACCATTGTCTTCCCCAGATCTGTGCTCCATGGC
The DNA here is from genome assembly GCA_035046265.1 of Drosophila bunnanda. NCBI lineage: Eukaryota > Metazoa > Arthropoda > Insecta > Diptera > Drosophilidae > Drosophila > Drosophila bunnanda. The sequence goes on from JAWNOB010000075.1 coordinate 18,318,389, forward strand.
CAGGGGGCCAAAGTGTTTGAGTTCACTGGCGGAAAGCGGAAAGGCAAAGAGAGCGAAATGAACTACGACCCATCCAAATGCTCGGACGGGCTCAAAAGGTTGTGAACTCCAGCCCCGAAAATCCTTCTCCTGCTCCTCCCCAGAAACCAACCAGCCAGAAGGGTTCCACAGCCTTCCGTTTTCTGCTGCGATGGCATTCTTATTTATAAAGCCAAAGGCAGGTCTGAGGAAACCACCTTTGGGTTCGAGACGCTCGTTATCCCTGCGGGCGCAATAACTAGTCGATGATGCGAGAGTTGTTCGATCAAATTGGTAAACAAATGTGTGGGAAAACTATGGAAGGGATGTGGGTAGGAGATACGAGCGAGAAAACCTATGGGGGTGGTAGAAACATGGAAATCCTTTCAGGTTAGTCCTGTCACTAAGACCTTTACAGAAATCTATTATTAGTATTTAAAGATAGACCAATACTAGATCTTTTAGTTCAAATATTAATAGTATTCCTGTGAGGTGAGCTCTCTTCAGTCAGAGTTTCCCTAGGTCTTAACACCTTAACTACCCAGGAAAAGTCCCGAAAGAGCAGCGGCAGAAAATCCGATCGGAGATGGGAAAGTGCTGGCCATTTCGGACTGCTAAGTAGTGGGCAATTATTTTTACGACAACTAGTTAAGGGTGGCAGGGAGTGGGGTGGCATGGGGGCTGGGTGGCCACTTAAATTTGCTACTCGCTTCTAATTGCGGGTTTTTCTTATCCCCAAAAGAGACGCAACAATGGTAAAAGGAAAACAATGTTAGCAGCTGAGAAGGAGCAGCCGTTGCTGAAGTCCTTAAAAAAGGACGAGGCAGGGGCCGGACGAAATGTGTGTGTGTGTGTGTGTTGATAGCTTCAGATATGAAGTTGAAGTTGGTCGGAGCGAATGCGAGCTGATTCGAAATAAATACATGAGGGTCGAGGGTTGGCGCAACAAAGCAAAGTTAACTTGCTTAAAAACTTGCCACAGATAATGAGTTCTTAAGATAGATGGAGCCGCCGCCCCCCTCGTCACCTTTTGTTCGTATGAAACATAACTCAAACTGTTTGCTTAGTTGTTTTTATGGCGCTGGGTCTTGGTCCTTGGTCCTTGGTCCCTGGCCTGTCTTGGCTTGGCTCCTCTCAGTGATAATGATAACGAGAGCTCACAAAAGTAACAAAACGAAGCTGCACCCAAGGGTCCTTTGCGAATGGATGGATGCACACAGAAAAATGTCATGATTGGATGCGGCTTTAAGCCTCTTCATTTTGTCTATAAATTCGACTGCTTATTGGAAGATATAAGACATATAGACATTGGATAACAAAAATACAGAAAAATACATACGAAATGATAAAGTTTTACCTTTACTTCGGTTTGGAAATTGTTTAAATTTATTAGTTGATGGATTTTATGGGAAGAAAAGGGATTAGTTAAATAAGAATCGCTCTTTTTAAACATCCTGGACTTGAATTTTAATATTTTGAAAATATAATTCAAGGTTAAGTCTAGCTTAAGGTTTTACAAAATAGGATTTCTGTAAAGTTGTATTAAATTTACCCAAAAATGTCAGTTGCAAGTCAAAAAATATAAATAATAAATCTAAAATCAATGTATCTTTAAGATACTGCTTTTTTTTAGTTTTGTACCTTGACTCTATTTAAAATTTCTGTAATTTCTCCCTGTGCATTGTAGTGTGGGGTCAAGCATCAGAAATCTGTTTGAGACATTGTTGATGAGTGCAGAAGGAGTTGTCTGTGTCTCAAAAACTCTCAGCGACTGAATCGGTGAGATAAGCTCAGGGTTGTGTCTCCCACACACACACCCACACACACCCAAACAAACACCAAGTTGAAGCAATCAAAGTTGAACATTGTGTCTATGTTTCGTCAAGTTTCAATGCAGAAAGCTAGGAGCGGTTAATATAGGAAAAGTTGTTTTCCGGTGCTATGCTTTTTCCAAATTGGAAGTGAAAATAAAGCCAGAAGAATGTGGAATACCTAGCCAAAACTTAAACATTAATAACTTGAGAATATATAAATTTTCAGATACAATTTCTATAGAGTAAATAATAATATAAGATCACTTGAAATGTTCCGCTTTTAATTTCTTTTTAAAAAGATTTAAAACAACCAGAGTTCAATGTTCCTACCACATTAAATATTAACAGAAAATTAGTCTGTATTTATATATTTATTTAAAATTAAACAGTTTTAATTATTCCCCAGGATATACACATACTTATATGCAGTTATGGTAGATACATATAGTAACAGAATCATGCGGGTGCTAATTGAAATGCTTTGATGACATGCCCGTTGACATTTTTTAGATTTTTAATTAAATTGCTGTCAACATTTTTTGCAGATATTTTTCATTTCCATTTGGCTGCATTTCATGGGGGATTTTCTGACTTCCTCCCTGCACATATATATCTATTTTTTCCACCCCCTCTTTCTCTCTAAAGTGCAAGTGTCAAATTATTACATGCTAACTAATTTGGGGTTATTCGTGTTGTATGTGTATTTTTTCTCGCTCCGGTTTATTTTTTTATATTTTTCCTTGTTTGAGTTTTTATTCGATCCAAGAGTGTGTGTGTGTGTTCTTTTCAACCGCAAAATTGAAATGTTTTAATTGAAACTAAATGTTGCCCCCGTGTATTGGCTAGCAAATAAAACAAGGGCCCGAACAAGGGCAAATACACGCCGGTTTGAAAACAATAACAAGAACACAAACACCCAGAACCAGGAGCAGGACTAACCGGAAAACTGGAATCCGGCAATAATAATTACATCGAGGAGGGAGGAGGGAGGAGGGGTAGGGAGTAGGGAGTAGGGTCCCGAGTTAGGCAAACTCCCCTGCTCCGTTCTCTCCATTTGCGTCTTTGTCCTGGCAACTCCATCACAATGCAGTAAACTCCGGAAATCCGATTTGCGCCCCCTTTCCATTCATTTTGCAGGACCTTTCAGGGTAACGAGTTGCGCTCCTCCTGCCGCATCCCCTTTATGCAGAACTGCATTGAATCGCCATCGAAGCCCTCGTCTCCTCAAATTTAATTGTAAATACATAAATCGCTTTACGACCGCTTTTTCGCTGCCATAATTTTGCGTGTGCCTGTGTTTGTGTCTGCCACCACCTTGGGTTTTGGTGCTTTTATTTTTTAGGATTTTTCACATTGCAAAGCGTTTAAAAATGGCCAAAGGCTTAAGCCCCGTGCGGTCAACAAAAAGCTGGCCGCAATGGGAAAAATAAATACGGGCTCAGGCCGTTGGATAAAACAGGACCAAGAGGACAGTCGGTCCTTCGGGTCCCTTTCAGGCCGCACTGAGGGACATGCTCTCGCACACACACACACACACAAATACACACAGACACACAGCAAGGGCACATAAAAATGCATTAAATAAAATTTGTCATATAAATCTTGCAATTTATATGTTTGCGAGTGGCCTGCAGTAGCCCGAAAAATGTAATTTACAGACCCAAAGCTTTGGCCAGTAAGTATGAATGAGGTAGTAGCAAGGATATGCTCGAAAGGGAAACTGAACGACATTTTAGAGAGAAAGTAATAAGATTTTGCTAGGAAATAGTATTATAGTTATAGGAATTCAACGTATATGAAAAACACTTAAAGGAAGCCTTGTGTTAAAATCAAAAATTAAAAATCAAAACATTTGAATTTTAAACTATTTAAAAATATTTATAAAATTACAACTCAGCCTTGAATATTTACAAAACCAAACAAAGCATCTTCAGTTAATTTTTACATTATTCCTGGGTTTTATGTTAAGTTCCATAGGATACTTTCCAGCGCCGGAAGTCTCCTAAAGGGTAACCCCAGAGCTGCAACCTTTCACCGCATTAATACACTCTTTTTCGCTTTCGCACGTCATCTCGAGCGAGCTGCCGTATAACTCATTAAGAGCGCTTGTCGCAGGTGCTAATTCGTTAAAATGGAAATCAGAATTTTCCAATTAAACTGCGGATAATAAATTGGCCCTGGTTGAAGCCTTGCCACATATATACACAGAGGGCAGAGAACTTTTGTGGGGCCCTCTGTGGAGTTTTTCGGGGGTTGACCGGCCAGGCCAGCATCAGAAGCAAAGGCAGCAGCTGCGTGGCGGGCTCTGGGCAGAAAGGAAATAAATTATAAATACGCCGGAAGTTCCAAGTCAGCATGAAAGGGCGAAAATACACACACACACCCCATTCTGGCCCACAGGTTTGCATTTCCGTTAGCCAGCTAATTTGTAAAAAGCTGTTGACCAGCACACACACGCAGCTGAGACTCGGCAAGAAGATAAACTATGTGTACAGCATATAGTGTACATATATAAGCAGATACTTTATCTAATGCCAGACGACGTGTGGAAATTTAGATGTATCCTCAGACACACACACGCACACACACGCTACGCACACCCAGCAGTATTGTGGGGAGAGGACCAGCAATTAGATAAAACAAACGCATTGCTGACAAAGGCAATGCAATTTTGCTTGCCAACCGCAGCAAAAGTTGAAAACATCTCAAATATGGTGGAGTTCAGCCAAGAGGCAGAAAGTACAGTAGTTACTGGACAAAGGGAATATTTATAGACTTGAGGAATTTACATTTAATAAGCTTGTCAGGTTTTTTTATAATTAGTGAATTTATATAATGGAGTTGAATTAATGAATTACAAATGTAAAAGCTTAAAAGAAAATGCAACTGAGTAGTAAATCTATATAAATCTATTCAAATGGTTTAAATTTGGCTTCTATAATTTATTAATCAGAAAATACCTTACATTTTGATCAGTTCTCTCTTCTACCAATTAAGTTTAAAAGGTTTTCCAAAAAGCACACCCCTAAGCAAGTGCTAAAGATGTCCAAATTGTTGCTGCCATTTAACGCTATTACACCGATATATATATGTGTACATATATATAATATGTGGCTATATCTCTCCGCTGAAGTGAAGCTTGCTTAAGCGGAACGAGAGGAGTCAAAACTGCTGTTGCCGCAGCTTGAAGTATGCGTGGTCCGAGTGGGTTTCAGGGTGGTTGCATCTGTTGGGGGTGGGCTCTGGGGGCGGAAGGGGGGCTGGTGTTGTGCGGCAGGAGCAGCTGCAAGCGGAGCAGCTCAACAATTCAATTTAAGATTCGTGCGCAATTTGCGCAATGCAAGGCGGTGGCAGGAGCGGGCGAAGGCGAAGGATCATGGGGGATGTGGCACAGTGCGGTCTCAGTGCGTGGCAGCGACTGACTCGACTTGACTGCCAGTTGATTCATATGGCAGGCGGATGGCCTGCTTCGCTTCCCGTTGCCACTTGGCGCTAAGTATTACGGCACTCCTTCGCTCATCCCCCGGCTCATTCAGAGCATCCTGGGCATCCTGCATCCTGGCATCCGAAGCTTATGCGTGTTACGAGCTGGGTAATTGTGAAACTGGCTCATTTATCTCTTCGCGTATTTTGCTGAAGCCGTCTTTAAGACGCTGCACATTTTGCTAAAGCATTTATAGCATTTTATACAGAAAATAAAACTGAAGTCTTGGAAGGTATTTAATATATATACATAAAATATATATAAATGAATACGGGATATATAAAGTTAATAGTCGTGCAATACAAGACTTATATCTTATTTCCTAAGGTAATTTTTACCTAATTGTAATATTCTCGACTTCTTGTATTAGTTTAGAAGTCAGTCTGATCTCTGTTGTTTAAAAACCAATTAAGCCAAGAAGTAAACAATTTTTAATTTGATACTTGTTGTGTTTCAACCCTTTCCCTGGCCTGCTACACACACAACCTTCAGGTTTGCTGACCCTCTGTCTTTCGGTCCTTCTTTCCCCCACATTTGCTCCGCTGCAAACAAGAGTTATTTGGCTTTCCAATGGTTTAATTAAAACATTGTTACTTCATTGTGAAAATGCGCAAAGTGTAATTATATAACATTTTCACAACCATGCTGCCACACACTTACCCAAACACACACTCGCACTCACCCTTACACTGGAGAGCACACGAAGGTATACTTTTTCGGTTTTAAAATGAGAGTTCCTAAGGGTTCCTATTAAATTTAATATATTATATATTTATCATTATTATTTATCATATCACAATTAAATATTGTTTAAAACTTAATTGAAATTCTGTGGAAATGGTGTCCTGCAAAAGCAGAAGTGACTCATATATTAAAATAGCTTTTAATTTAAAGGTTTTTCTGCGTTTCTACACCTAGATATATTTTGTAATAGCATTTAATATCACCTTTAATATAATTTAAATTAAAACTGAAATTTTCTAGAGCTACAGTTTTGACCCCGGCTGTACTTAGACGCCTAGTTAAAGCCCCTGGCAGTGCTAACAAACAAATACAAATGCAGCAAAACCAGCGGCGGGACAGACAAAATGTACTACATATGTCGGTAAAAAGGGGGGCGCCTTGTTGGGTCCTGGGGAAGGTAACAAAAGGGGTGTAGAGGGAACGGGCTTCTCCTGGCACCCGAGTGCCGGAGCAAGTGAAGCTGCTTTGAGCTTTAACGCTTTGTACAGATTTCCATGCGTGGGTGTGAGTTTTCCAGGACTCGATCCAAGTGTGTATGTGTACGTGTGGACTCAAATCGCTTGGCACCGAAAGTTGACACGCACATGGTTATAATAGGTAGAAAATTAAATTAAGCCCGGGCGGCGTCTCGGAAAAGCTAGCTACAATATTTGCACGCCAATCCAACGACACATATGTATATATAGTATTTGTATATATTTTTATAGAAAGAAATGTACTAGAGAAGCGTTTGAATATTAGATCTGGCAACAGTTAAGCACTGGGAAAATAGGAGTTAAAATTAAGAATATGATTAATTAATAACGAGCATAGTTAAATTTAAATGTTCAACTTATTATATTTTATTCAAGTTAAAAAATTTAAATCACAAGATTTACAAGATCTAGATCTCTAATCTATAATATTTAATAAAAAGTTTTACATTTTTGTTAGCTGATTGAAAAGTTTAACTAGCTTTTAAGTAATAAAAAAAGCAATTAAGTAACATACAAAATGAAGCAAGTAAAACAATAACACAGACCCATTTTATTAGGATTAAACTACAGAAATATAAATGGAAATCAGACCAATACAGTATTATAGGAAATCTATAATAACAAAACTATGCTGGTTTCTCAAACCCAATAGGAAATTTCCTTATTATATAATTTAAATCTTCAAATAAGTTTGCTTTAGACTTTCCTGGAACCCATTACCACCTATAATTTTGCACGAAATCAAGTTTCAGGATAATTTTGTTATGCTAAATCCATTTAAAGTCTTACTTAGCAGCTTTTTCATTGACACCAGACCACTTTCCATCCCCGTGGAGCGCCTAAAACTCCCCCTATGGACAGGTTTTATTTTAAGCCTAGGAAACCCTTTAATATCTTAATTGAGGTTGACGCTTTAAAGACGTTCCCCGGCCTAGGGGCAGGGGGAGGGTTTTGGAAAACAAAGAAGCCAAGGATGAGTTCAGGCTTGTATCAACATGCAACACACACGCACACCCATACAAGGGGCAATAAGCCGAAATGCCAAAATGCCAAAAGGCTTGAAATAAATTAACTTTTTTGGTGATTTTATGTAAATCGTGAAATGGAAAGCGCTAGAGCTTTTGGCCAGACGGGCGACCCACTTATATTTATTTAACGATGTGACCCAAATTTATTTCTCCATGTGGAGTGTTTAATTAGACAAGTTCCTCCCCCCCCCCACGCCCTTGGTCTTTACGACTCGAGTGGGTTTCTGCTTTTCCGTCAAGGTCGAATGATATGCGCATATAAATAAACCCCAACCGAGGTCCTTCTCGCCTGGGTTTAGGCTTATCTTCGGGCGGGCGGGCCATGCCAAAAATTTACGTACTGTTAAGTAAAGGATTTGTGGTTAATGACGGTCGTCGGTTTTTGGCCACCGCCAGATTATTTTTTCTCCCCTCGCCACATGCATATGTTGCGGAGGGCAAACCGAGCTCTGCTCCTTGGGCTGCTGCGGCTTATGGCCAGGCCGGATTGGTTGGGGTTGGGTTGCTCAGGATGTGGGCAATAAATTTGAGTTGTAATCAAATTTAAATTAAAGTTGTTGGCCTCGGTCAGATTGAGGACTGCTACTGCCATTAGGCCAGAAATGAATGAAGGCCATAACCGAGATGGCAGTGGTCTTAAGGCCAACGATTTTCCCTATTTATTATGTTTTATATGCTTGATTTTTGGATGTTTCGACTTTTCTGTTTAATATTTGGGTGGTTTTTGTTATACCCTAGCAGGGTCTAATATTGTCAGTCAGAAGATTGTAACGCAGTGAAGGAGTCATTTTCGACCCTATAAATCATATATATTCTTGATCAGCATTAATTGCCGAGTTGATCTGGCCATGTTCCACCAAAATTAAATTTTTTTAAAATTTTCAAAATTTGATAAGGGGTTACATCATTAAAATTGTCAAAATTTGAAAAAAAATTGAATATTTTAAAATTAGAAACTGAGTATGCAGAATTTTTAGCCCTCTAAAAACTAGCACAGAAAAGCTTTCCGAATTGAAATTAATGCATTTTTACCTTAGTTATGATATATGAAAAACATTGATTTGACCAAAAAATAGCATATAAAAATACCAATTTAGTATACCAAAAATACACCTATTTTATTTACGGTCAAAAGGCCAACGATTGCCAAAAATCATATATATTTCGATTTCCTATTAAAATCCTTTTGAACAATGAATAAAACATTGAAAACCTATTATTTCCTTTGCATAAAATACAATAAATAGCAATATAGTAAAGTGATAAGATTATAAGATGATCTTTACACCATTGCAGGGTATTATAATTTGAGTCAGAAGACTGAAACGCAGTGAAGGAATCATTTCCGACCCTATAAGTCATATATATTCTTGATCAGCATGAGCAGCCGAATCGATCTAGTCATGTCTGGTCAAAAAATAAATTTTGAAAATTTTTTCAAAATTTGAAAATTTGATAAGGGGTCATCATTAAAATTGTCAAAATTTGACAAAAAATTGAATGTTTTAAAATTAAAAACTGAGTATGCAGAATTGTTAGCCGTCTAAAAACTAGCACAGAAAAGCTTTCCGAATTGAAATTAATGCATTCTTGCCTTAGTTATGATATTTGAAAAACATTGATTTGACCAAGAAAATAGCATATAAAAATACCGATTTAATATACCAAAAATACACTTATTTTATTTACGGTCAAAAGGCCAATGATTGCCAAAAATCATATATATTTCGATTTCCTATTGAAATCCTTCTGAACAATGAATAAAACATTAAAAACCTATTATTTTCTTTGCATAAAATACAATAAATAGCAATATAGTAAAGTGATAAGATTATAAGATGATCTTTATACCATTGCAGGGTATTATAATTTGAGTCAGAAGACTGAAACGCAGTGAAGGAATCATTTCCGACCCTATAAGTCATATATATTCTTGATCAGCATGAGCAGCCGAATCGATCTAGTCATGTCTGGTCAAAAAATAAATTTTGAAAATTTTTTCAAAATTTGAAAATTTGATAAGGGGTCATCATTAAAATTGTCAAAATTTGACAAAAAATTGAATGTTTTAAAATTAAAAACTGAGTATGCAGAATTGTTAGCCCTCTAAAAACTAGCACAGAAAAGCTTTCCGAATTGAAATTATTCCTTTTTTGTCTTTTTTATGAGTTTTTTTAACTTTGATATTTCGAACTATTATTGAATATCGATAAATATCCTATCAAAGAATGTGAATATTTTAAGCTTGATTATGATCGATTTCTGATTCGATCCAATAATTCAGATTATTTAGCCTTATCGAAATAATACTGAAAAACTTATTGAAGTTTATTGCATTTTTGACTGAGCAATGGTGGATTTTCTCCGCAAGAGTATACAAATTTCGGTCTCGCAAAGTTAGCGTCCTTTCTTGTTCTAATTTAAATTAAGCTGTTCTCCTACATGATATTTATTATTTGCGTTATTTTTAATAAATGATAAATATGTATATGATCTGTGATTAGCGAAGGATTCTTAACCAAAATTGAGCTATCAAAGGAGGATTTTCTTTATTTTATTTAGTCTATTATAAACTTTCTTATTGTTAACTTTGATTACTTAAGCTAAGTTCAGAGACTAAAAAGTGAAAGTTTCCTTAACAAATACATTTATAAACAAAAAAACAATAGAAATAATGTCGACAGCTTCTAAACTTTCATATCAAAGGGCCAATTGTATTGCAGAGAATTGGTAAAAAGAGGCTGGCTTGAGGTGAACCCAGGCTGAACCCAAACAACCAACCCCTGTGTCCTCCCTGGACTTCCATTCCCCCAACGAGAAGGAATCAACCGAAATGCAAATTGTGACATAAGTGGACGGCTTATCAAGCTCGCAAATCCTTCGGCCAAAACACGGATATGAGACTGTGACAAATCTGGCCAGGAAGCGGGACCTCAGCTGTCATGAACGCTCCACGGCTTTGCCCCCCCTTAAGCTCGGGAACGCCCCTGCTAAGCCCTGGCTTAGATGTGTTAGATATGTTCAACAGCTGCGTTATTTCCATTTTTCCACTTTTCCACTTTCCCCGTCAATTTTTTTCATTTTTTTTGCTTTGCTTTCCTCAAGACCATGACAACTTTCAATTTCCATGACCGTCCCGCCCCGCTCGTTGGCAATTTCAATTTTCCAAAGCACACGCTTTGGCCCAAAAGGTCCTGCCACGCCCACCGGCTTAAGGCGGTCCAAGGACACCGAAATATATTCTAATCCAATCGAAGCATTTATCAGCGTAACCGATCGACAAAAGTCGAGAGTTATGCATCAAAGTCACGAGGCGATGAACCAATGTAGATAGTCGTTGCCATTCCCCCGGGCAATTACCCCCTTTTTGCCTTTTCCCCTTTCCCGCTTTTCCGGCCTTTCCGCTCGAGGGGAAATTGATGAAATTTTTTTTATGTAAATGCTGCACTAAATCAAAACACATTTCACACACGCGCACACGAGCCGGCAATTTGATGCTGCATTGAGCAGGCGGACTTGACAAAAGCCAAAAACGCAAAAGCGAACCCCGAACTCAGGACTCACAGCTCACATCTCACAGAATCGTCCTTCTATCCCCGCATCATAAAAATATCTCTAACAATTTTTGCAGTAATGGCCAGACATAAAAAATACGCAACAAAAACAAGTGCAGAATGTAGATATATGTTGGAAGTTGAACGAATACTTGATATCCTATTAAATAAGGGGAGAAACTGTAGGAGATAGCTGTTTATATTTTAGATATTAGAAAAAATAATTAAAAATAATATTAAAATTCAATCTAATTAATTTAATTTATAATGAATATATTAGGTCTTACTAGGCTTCTTATAAACCAAGACAATAAATCACTAATATTTCAGATTATAGTCAAAAAAGCTGAAAAAAGTTAGTTTCTTTGCTTATCCACTTTATATTAAATTATAAACTTAAATAATTAAGTGTCTGATTAAAGAAAATCATAACTAGATTGTTTTGGCCTTATTTTATTTATATTGTGTATAAGGTTTATTTTTGATTGCTAAAATAACTGAACGCTAATGAATTGGATTTAGCCCTAGCTTAGCTTTAAATGAGAGAGAGAGCTTGCCTAAAATCCTTAATTAATTAATGTATATATATTTCTTTCCATATTTAAAGAAAATAATTTCCCTTATCTGCTGTAGAAATTGGCTTAAACAAAGTTTGTGTCTTGTTGTGTTAATATTTGAAATTAAATATATTTGTATATCAAAGCCGCAGCTATGTAAAGTTAAATGGTTTAAGTATAGTTCAGGTTTCTTTTTATATAACTTGTATATATATTATAGTAGCACATATATGTCCTTTATTTATAGTTTCCCAATCGATTTCAGTTACCTAGAATCCCTATATACCTCCGCTACCCTTTGCGGCCGTTGCACGAGTATAATAATAATTTTTCACTTGCGTAACCAATCGATTCGTGTGTCCTACCCCTAGCTGGATATCGGTGCGGAGTGTCAAAGATGAGGCCACACTGATAAAATCCAATCACTATGAAATTTACGCTCCTTTACAGGAAATGAAGCGGAAGAAATGTGCAAAATGTATTGCCAAAGCCCGCCTCCCCCCGAGAGATACTCACTCGTATCTCCGTAGATTTGTCGCGTTCTCACTGTGTGTATGTGGTGTGTGGTGTGTGTGTGTGGGGTTCCAAGGGAGTTCGATAGGGCCAACTCCAAGTTATTGCCATTGCAATTCATAAAACAAATTGATATTGCCGCTATTACCCACACAACAACACCCATGGCCACAACCTAAGGCCCCCCCAAGCCCCAAGCCACGTCAAATGCCAAATGTCGAACGCCCCCGTGTGGAACCGCAGAAGCCGGGGCTAAATTAAATTAAATATTTACTCACATTTGCATGCGATTTGATTTTCTTTTTATTTTCTTATTGCTCCCCCAACTCCCTGGCTCGCTGAGCAATTTGCCGGAGACATGTTTTGCTTTGATTAGCTTTCGCCGATTGGGGTAATTTGTGTCACAGGCAGCGTCAACGCCCACCGCAAAAAATGTATATAACAAAAATAAGGAATGAAAGACTCGGCATCGAAATCAGAGTGCAGGCCCAGGGCAGCAATTTAGCCCAGGGACGCCCCTAATTATATGCAACAGGCTAATGCCCCGGCCCCAGGCCGGACTTCGGACCAAATGATGGACCCCAAGCTCACAAGCTCACCAGCTCCCAGGCGGTGGTTATACAAAAATTCGCTCGAAATTAATAAATTGATGGCTGGCCGAGAACTAAAAGGTCCCCGGCCTGGTCATGGCCTGGTCAAGTCATTGCTGCCATCTGGGTCAGGCATTGGCCGCACCGGAAGGTGTACCTCGTAGTTAATTTGACATGTCCTTTGAGTGCAGGGACGACGCCCTGGTGAATTAAGTTTAGCAGTGTGCTTTCTTTTTTTTGAATATTGATCGAGTTTAAAACGAGTCATTTGTAGTCTGTGTTTTTGTGCATAAATTGGGAATTATTTTGAATGGTTTTGGAGTACACTTCAAAGGGTTACTAGAGGTAATAATGTCTTGACATTACAAGGAGTGATTTTTGATACCTTTTCAAGTGCCTAATAAATGCATTTAAAAATACCTTACCAGTGCAACATTTGTTTTATAAAAAATCTATACAAACAAGCATATCAAACTCTTAAAACATCAAATCTAAATACATTCAAGTTTCTTTAGAAAGGATCCTTCTAACATAGTTTAAGTATATTTACTCCCTAACAATATTGCAATCTCAGTTACTCAAGGAAACCGCCTTGTCAAACATCGAAAACTGTCCATTATCCCTCAAATTGTAGTGGCTAATTTTCCCCCAAATAATCCGTTTCATTCGCACAACTAATTTGACCAAATATTCCCACAATTTGGCCAGGACAAGGAAAGGAACCAACATGGATCATTCGGGAAACAGTAGTGGTTGTTTTGGGTTTCGGACAGTGTGTTTGGACGGTTGGTTACGCTCTGCGACTGGTGTTCTTTAACTTTCGGTTTAATCGTGAATCGAATTAATTAGTGAGGCAATTGTAACGCTTAAGTGACTGAGTCACGAGTTTCCTCCTATGCCGTGGCAATCCAAATGCAATTCATTGACAATCGATTAGTCAAACACTTTCCGCCCCATGCCCTCTATCATTAATTATGGCGCGCTCACCCCGGGACAGGAGAGTCCTGAAAAGTCACCCCCAGGACGATCCCCGATCTGCCAAAAAAAAAAAAAAAGGAGACGAGAATGTGTAACACTTTGCACACTCCCTTGTCCCTGTGCCGGCTTGCTCCTCCTGGTTTCCCCGAGTTGACTTGTCGCAATGTCGCAGCCCATTCCCACTGCACATCACACATGCTCCTCGGACCCTTCATCGAGGCCTTGGACCAGGACACACAGCCGGGAGGAGAGCCGAGCATCGACCAGCGAGTCGAGAGTCGAGAGTCTCTAATAACAGACATTGCCAACCCCTAATTTTCCCTAATTTCTTAACCAATTTCGCCCATTACCAGGGCCAAGCCAGCGGGTCGGGTGTGCAATAAAAATTAAAATCCATGCCCAGGCCAAAGACATAACTCGTTTCCCTCGTAGCCCACTCCACGCGGTGATATCCTGTCCCCTCGTCCATCTGCCCAGCCATCTCCCTCTGCAGCTGAGTGTCGTGTCTGCCATAATAAAACGCTGTCGCCTCCCTGGAGTGGAGTGCATTCAGCGAAAAATTTGCCATAAATGTTAAATATATATACAATTTTTTAAAGCTTAATGCTTTTGTTAAAAATACATCTCTCTTTAAAAATGATAACTGTCTCAATAATTATTAGATTTAATTATATATATTTAAATCCTTACAGGTTATTATAATTTCAGTCAAAGCTTTCCGAATTAAAATTAATGCTTTTTTGGCTTCGTTATGAGTTTTTTAAACTTTGATTTATCTTACAAATTCGCATATTTTTATATGCTATATGATTTAATATACTTTATATACAGATATTTTAAGTTTCCTTGGAGGTATATAAAGGTCAAAATTCACATGTATTTCTATTTGCTATTAAAAAACCTAATTGATAAGTTAGCTTCCTATATTTTTAAAGAAACACGTGCAACCCTGTGCTCTCAAGTAAAAAAGCTTCAATTCATGCCAAAAGTATAGTTTAAGCCTCGTTAAAAATCCAAACCAACCGCCGCTTTCTCTGCGTGCAGACCGAGAAGAGCGGGCCAGTGAAGGAGCCAAGTGCAGTGTCCGATTCGGAGGAATAAAGGATGACTCTCGGGCGGAGCGGGGCATCTGTGACAGGAGCGGCGCGCAGGACAGGACGGGCTGGACTGGCAGGGGGCTTAGGTAGCAGCTGTGCGGATGGTTCGTCGTGTTTGTGGCGGATGATTGGCCACACAAACACGCAACTACTGTCAATTATTTGACTGTCATTGACGCACCGACTGACGGAAGCAACAGAGGGACTCAGGACGGAGGACTCAGGGCTGTGGAGCCAGGCAGGGCAGGCATAAAGGGTTGGCTATCTGCGTAGGTTGTTCCTTGTTGGCCAACTCTCTTGACATTCACTGGCATGTGCCTCGCCTGGCCTGGCCCACAACAAAACGTCTGTCTAAGGGAGGAGTAGAGCCGGTCCTGGCCATCAAGTTGCCGCTAACCGCCAGCGCCGTCGTCCGTCGCCGCCCCTGTTGGCCTCGTTCTGGTCGAGGTCCTTGGTCCTCGATCCTAAGGACCCCGCTGTGCAGGTATTCCACACTGACGCAATTGCGACAAATTTAAATGCGGTTTCTTAGTGGTTCGGGCCTGTCAGGAATTATGAGGCGAACTCAACGAATTTGTCCTCGTCAACGGTCCCTGCCCCGATATCCTGTAGCGTTCTGGGGTAAAACCAGCCGGACCGAGACCTGCATATGGTATAATTAGTAATTAGGGCTTGGAAAATGCAAGGCAGTATTGCCAGAAATAGCTGTGTGAAGTTAACCCTTTCGTTTTCGATCAACTGTACAAATTTTTAGTATTTTTGTGACTATTTTTTTTGTAGTTCTTAAAGGTATTTTCTTCCTTGGTAAAGGCTTTTTAATATAAAGGTTACTTATCTTATCTTTTACTGAATTTATTTAGATTGCGGTGTCCTGTCATATGAATAAGTAATTTCAATCTCCAGGATGCAACAATATGCTTTATATTTTAAGCTGCAAATATTTAAAATACATTTTGTAAGTTGCATTCACTAATTTGAGTGTATTTCTTATTATTTTATTTATATTTATGTGGTGAATTTATTTAAATTTGCTAATTTAAAAAGCCTAAGAGATATCAGTGCTTCGAATATAAATATTTACTGGAAAATTTAAATGCATCCTTTGCCATCTCTTTTGTTATTTGCCGTCGGTTTGCAGTACGCCGCTGCAATCATCATTAAAACTTATTCAATGGCACACTCCTTCGTCCTGTTTGGCTCCGAGCTCCGAATAGTCCATAGTCCTTCGTCCGTGTACTGATGTCCTTTGTTTGGTGCCGGGCATTCCATGGGTAATTTCTGTCGCCTGTTTTGCTTTTGTGCACATAATGATTTTAATAAATTAAATTAAATTTGTACACGTCAAACATGTGTCGCCAACAATGCGACTTTAAATTGAGCGCCAGGACAGGCTCCTTCTCGTGGCGAGTCCTGTCAAGTCAATAAAAAATTGAGCCAGCTCGCGTTTCGTTCCTGCTTTTGCTGTTGCTTTAGCTCCAACTCCTGCTCCTGCTCCTGCTCTTTGTCCTGCTGCTGCTCCCCCTGGTCTGTTCAACCGAAACTGAGCAGCGACAACAGAAGTGACCCAAATATTTTGCAAGGACAATGCACTGGAGCACAATGCAAACAAGGAGCGGGCGCGCCGGACAGATATGAGGCCAGACCAGAACAGGACACACAACTGACCGCAGAATCGGGGCGGGACGGGACCGGGAGGCGTAGACTCTCTCTCTCTGGTCAAGTAAATAAACAAAAGTAATTGCATAAATTTATATGAATTAATGGAAATGCATCATGGGAATTGGACAATCGCCAAATGAAATTTAAGTGCAAAAGTTCCTCAACTTCCTCAATCCGCACAAAAATATCTGTGAAAGTGAATTTGTTTCGTTATTTTCCATGGCCTTTTGAGGCACAAACAGAAGGCTATTTTTCATGTCTGTGAAAAACTTTGCCAATGTTCTGTCTCCCCCCCCTATATATGTATTTATTTATGCTTTTCGGTCATAAATACATTTGCAGTGCTGCAGGTCGATATACATATGTATAATTAAATTAGTTTGCTTTGGCAGTGCAAAAGGTGAAATGGTTTCAATTGTCAATTAAAATATGCATTCAATAAAAGAGAAAATATAAATATTTTGGCAAGTCTTAAAGGCAGGTTAACTGTTTTCACTTGGTTGTGTCGAACTGGGTTTAAACTGTTTTGGAAATTATATACGAAATGTGTTTTTCTTTTTTTGAAAGCAATACAAATTATAAAAAAAGGAATTGTTGGTTGTTGACATAGAACTTTAACATTTTAAAATGTATCTTTCTGCTCTTATCTACAAATATCCAAGTATTAGAGGTTACTTCTAGTCATATTAGTAGTATTATCCTGATAATATAACTATTGAACTTATTTATTAACAAGAAGATATTGTATCTGTTATCTTTTATAATAAAAATGAGTAAGTAGCTCCTTAGATCACAAGTTTCGCAATATATCTTCGCTTTCATTCCACCAATGATCGCTGGCCAACCCGTTCCCTTGGGCCAGAAATCACCTGTGCGCCGTTCGCTGATTGGTGGGCTCACTCAGGTGCAACAGGTAGATCGTGCCCCGTGCCCTGCCACAACACAAACGAGTGCGAGTGAGAGAGTTCGAGCTGGCCCAGGGCGTGAACTGAGCCCATTGCTTGTACATATCTGATGGATGACCCTCAGGAGTCAACACACAATTCAATAATGGACAGGGTCTAACGACCCCTGGTGCCTAAGGGACCTATTCGAGTGGTGATCTGTCAATCTAGTTATGATACCAGGAGAAATCCCAGTCTGTAAGACTTTATTCAAAACAAAAAGATACAGATCTTTGGAGATGTGTATTTGAGCAGAATGCGGGTATTCTCTGTAGAATATTCAGGAAAGTATGTTATTATGTTATTTAATATAAGATTTCTTGCTTAACGAAGTTATTATGCATATTTTAATATATATGTATTATATATATTCCAAACTTTTAAATTATTAATCAGAAATTAACAGAAAACAAACACTATTCTGAGTGTTAAACTATAAACTATAAACTTGCTACCACTACATTCGAGCTTCAATTATCCATCTCTGGTATTAACTTATTCCCTTTGGGAGTTTTTCCATGGTTCCCGATCCCTTTTCCAGCACTAATCCCATAGTGAAGCATTTAAAAAAAATATATTTACGTATATAAATAAAAAAATATAACAACGCGAGGTCTTAAATCTATAAAGGGGATCCCTGTGGCCATCAATTGATTGATTGACAAGCCATTTACATTAACTTTGACGAGACGGGGCGATGGAAGCAATTAAAGCCGGCCATAAACTGTCAACGTTTTTCTACGAGTGTGTCAAAGGTCAGCGGGCAGCAGTGCAACAACAATAACAATCAGGACGAGATGAGGGGCCGCACAAAAACAACAATGCTGTCAGCTAATTAAAAATGCACATAAAATGTAAAACAAACAGCGAGGAAACTAATGACTGCAAAATCAATATACAACAAAAATAACAATACAGTGGGGATTAAGTATGGATGGTCGAGCAATATTAGCCGAATTAATATTAAATTAAAAGTTTTTAAAGTGTAAATATTTCACCTAAAGATATTTATCTATCGGATTTATTGATTTCTGCTTTGATTTAACGAGTTCTTTAACTGTTTATAATGAATCTAGCAACATAATACACTAGCAACATAAAAAAAAAATAAATCGAATTTATAGAATTTCATTTGAATATTATTATTCATTTCTATACAAACTATTTTATATTTTAATAGTGAAAAATATAAATGTAATATTTATCATTATTTATATTTTCGATTAATTTTCGAGGTGTAACTTAATAGTTTATCAATATCTTATATCGCTTCACATCTCTAGAAAAATACCGAAAAAAAACAGGTAAATACAAATAAATAACATGCAAATAATTAATAATTTAAATGCTCAAAGGCAAACGAAAAAAAAACCTGCCATAAATAAATTAAGGGGAAATGAATAGGGAAAGAGGCGGCTGATAAATAATAAATTATATTAAATATACACAATTTAGTTAATAAAAAACGCAATTAACAAGGCGACACAAGGAGGACAAGGCAAAGCTATTTAAAAGGACATTTTCCGGGGGAGCCTTGGGGGAGGGGCAGACAGCAGGAGGAGAAGCAGGCAAGTATCCAATGAATGAATGAATGAATGAATGAATGTTCATGAAGTCAACTAGGACAAAGCATATAACACTCATTTATTAATGTACCATTTCGACAGCAGCTCTCTCTCTCTCTTCGTCTCGCTTTTCCCAGAGAAGATGAATGGGAGGGAGAGAAAGACTCTCAGTTCCTCAATTGCTGTAAAACGCTTTGAACTCTGTAATAAATTCTTTCACATGGCACTCGCTCTTTCCCACTCTCTTTCTGTCTCTCTCCCAGTAATTGTGACATTGAAATTACCTCGGAGGCTGTAAAGAGCACAACAAACATGAGCACCGGAGAGAGGGAGAGTGCCGGAGAGCGAGTAAAGTGAGAGAAACCGGTTTGCTCTTGAAACTGAAACTGAAATTGAAACTGAAACTGAAATTGAAATTGAACTCATATCAACAAAGTTGAATGGAGTCAACAGAGCTCTTGCGGTTGACTTTGGAATGCCAGCATTTTTGAGGCTTCGCTTAATTCTGGCTTCAGCTCAGGTTTTGAATTACTGGAGCCGAGGGGCAAGTGCAAATGCTAATTGGGAAATCAAAGGGCGTTGCCCAACAGGTGGGAGGGGACCAGGGATTGGATTAATTTACACTAGAAGGAAAACTAGAAGGCAATACTTACAAGGCACAAAAAAACAATTTAAGAGAGACTATTCCTATTACATTTAAAAGATATTTCCCTTGATTTTTATTACACTCTTTTAATAATTCATTAGTTTTAATCATTAATTAAATCTAGCTTGCTTTTCTTTTACTTTCAGTATCCTTTCAATCGTTGATTCAATGCCAGAACTGCTGTTCAATCAATTAACAGTGCTCGCCAACAGAGGCTCTGTTTACATGTTAACCTACGACAACAACGTGCTTCCACAGCGGCAAAGGAGCCATTAGGCTTTGGGAAACTTAAGCTAGCAATGTCAACGGTAAACCTAATCAAGGTGCGTAGTTCTTGGAAAATGAAAAACCTGGTAAACCATCAAAATTAATATATTCCCGAGCTGCGGCCGTATTTCCTGAATGACTTTTCATATCTGGCATGTTAAATAGCTGCCGAAAAAAGATGTAATTAATAAAGCTCAAGATGCCACACCCACAACGCCCCTTTCCGGCGGCACAAAAGCAACTGGCTTTTGTCTAATGTTAATTTGCATTGCGCGCGGCACAGAAATGTTGTTTACATTGCGGTAATTAGCCTACGTGCATGGCATTTGAACCTTTTCCAATTTCAATTGCACGTCTGGCATTTCAATTTGCCCGCAACACACAGTCTAACAGATTGATGCACCTGCCGCTGTTGGGAAAGCCCTGTTAAGGCCAACACACACACACACACACACCCGCCCGCTCGCTCTCTGCTGCGCCGGCGCACCAAGAGACCGCTCTCTTTGCCATCACCAGAGAGGGTTGTAAACAAAGGCGAGGAGAGATGGCGAGAGAAAGAGCATGGCGGCGCTCTCTCTTCGGCACTCTTCCATGGCACAGCCGAGGTGACTTACCCAGGTGCCGCCGAGTGCGAATACAGTTATTTTTCAAACTCCGAGCGGTGCACACACGTCGGATGCGTGACTTCGAGCGAACAACAGTCTCCAGCGATAAGCGATAATACGACGACACGAAAAGCAAAACTCAAAACAGAGAAGAAAACTCCCAAAATAAAGCACGACGGCGAGCAAGTAAAATAGAGAACAGTGAATTATATATATTATGCAGTACTTAAGCTTATGCCGCAAAATATGTAAATCGAGAGCGTTGTAGGTGGCGGTTTCAAAAGTGCGCGTTCGCGGTATTCGCATGCAAATCGGGGGATCACACAATTGGCGAATTAAATCAAAATATATACCGGCAACTTGGCTGCGACGTCTGCGATTTGAGGACATTAAAGCAACGTAACGGGAACGCCTGGCTGAACGTTACGCGACGCGAACCGTTAACCGTTCCGCTTCCGGTTTACGGTTTACGTTACGGGCGCCGCGTGTGTCTCTCTCTCTCTCTCTCTCTGTGTGTGTGTTCTGAGCTGAGTGCGTGTGACAATAGGCGCTAGCGGTGGGGGCGTAACGTCGTGATGCCCGCCCACGTAATGTGTGCCGAAATTTAAATTTCACTCTATGCAAATGCAAATGCAAATGCAAATACAAATACAACTGCGACTGTGTGCGAGTGCGGATTAGCATAAGCGTAAACAAAAGGATTAGACGTTACGTTGCCGGGATTACGACGCTTTTTATAGCTTCGATATACATATATACGTAGCAGCAGCGGCAGCATCATCAGCTTCGGCGGCAGCCTCAGTCTCAGGTGAGTTTCTGGTGCAAATGATGTATGGCCCAAGGGGGGGGGGGGGGGGAGGTGGCAGGGCGGGGAACTGCTGTTGCGGTTGCTGTGTGTGGCATGTTAAGTGCAATCCATTATACAGATATGTGCCTTGCACATGCAGGCGGCTTGCTCTCTGCGCTTCTTCTCCTTTTCCGCCTGCCTTATCCCTGGCCCTTTTGCAAGCTTGTGTCTCATCCGTGTGTCTCTGTGTGAGTGTGTGTCCCTGTGTGTGTGTGTGTTTTTGGTTACCACAAAACCCCCGTATCTGTGTCCCAGAGTGTGCTTGTGTGAGTGAGAGGAGTCGCTGGAAGCTCCGGGAAACCTCTTAATGCATCCATCAACTTCAATGGAATGCCATTCAATCAGTATTTCCGCCTTCTCCTCCTTCATTTGCTTCTCTGCATATTTTTTTTGTGTTCTCTTTAGAGTTTTTCCCAGTTTTGCATTCTGCATTTTGGCCACAAAAGAAAATGGGATAGGGAGGGGAGTGAAAAGTAGCGGGAAAACTGCTGCAGGTGCAGCATCAGCATCAAGGACCCAGGCACATATCTTGGCATAGAAAATTTCTATTGAGAGTAAAGGAAAACTTGCTGAAACGTGCTTGAAATTAGCTACATTTTTAGGGAAAATATAAGGGAAAACTATAAAATTGTCAATAAAATTAAAAACAATATTCAATAATTGATATCATTACAAGAAAACCTTAAAAGGTATGAAGATAATTCATTGCTAAATAAAAACTGACAGAAAATCTTGATCTAAAATATTTCATTCTAAAAATACTTGTTTTGTTTCGCTTAACATGTCCTTAAAACCATTTTTGTGTAGTTTATACCTTAGCTCAAAAGTTAAATTTATTTATTGTATGCCTATATATAATTTTATTAACCATAACATCTTTATGATTGCAAATAAAGCAGTCAAGCCTTTTTTATTTAAATAAATTTATTAAAGCTTTGAAAACTTAAACAGTAAATACATTTAAGATGCCAGATTCCATGTGAATATTAAATAAGATTTTATATTCAATATCTTATGTTTGTTTTTATTACATTTTGTATACAACCCTCAACTTATGTTTACAAATCAATGAGTAAGCTTTAGTAAGAAATTTGATTTCAAATATTTTGAAATAACTTTTTCAGATACTATTATCCACATGTCATTGTTATATTTTCAAAGTAAGAGATCAAGAGATCTTTAAGCCAGTTTTCTGCATTTCCTACAACTTTTCCCCTTCGTTATGAGTTTCTTAAAAATGTAGTCTAGTTTCCGTGAGATATATATGCACAAGTTTGACTGTTGTGAAAATGTTCAACTTATGGAATATGCTAAATTATTAAGATAAAGTTTTTGTTGTGCAGCCCGGGAACCAAATTGAACACATTTGTTAGCCCAGTTTGGTTGGGCAAAATAGAAGAAAAGCGGGAAAGCGGGAAACAGGGACGGCACGGGACGGATGGGGATGCCATGCCACAAGTTTTGATTCGGGGAAAGTTTCCGAGACAAGAATATGATAGCTTAATTGGAATTGCCGAATGCAGGCGAGCAGAGAATGGTGACCAGAGAACAGAGAGAAGAAAATAGAGAACAGAGAATAGAGAACAGAGAACTGGGAAATCCCAGAGAAAGAGAGCCAGAAACAGAGAGCGGGTAATTAAAAGTTTCGTTGGGGAAACACACACAGTGTCGAAGGTCCCCAAAAAAATGGCATGGAATCGAGTAATCTTTCCCTTTTATCGAAGGGTTTTCCCGGCTCAGTCAATAGTTTTCATTCCCCGGCGCACCCCTATATGATCTCATTCCGATCGGGGATATATTGAAATGCCACACAATTGATTGATTCGATGCCTAATGAACGGCAATAAAAATTCATTTGGGCTACTTAGGACCGCCACTTCAGGCTGCAGTTCCCCTTCCCATCTAGCATCTACCATCTGACATCCGCCATCCGCCATCCGCCTCCGGGGCGTTTTCAATTGGACTTTTTTAATTACAAACCAAACATTAAGAATTTTATTTTCGCTATATTGAAATATCGTACGCCGGGTATTCCCCGTCGCTTGTCATAAATATTTTAGCAGGTTGCCGGTCGCTCCAAACGAGAGCAACACAAATATTTTAACCATAAAAATTGGCAGTCCAGAGGGAGCCTGGCGCAAAAAATCCTTTTTCATTGCGCTCTCCATACATACACATAGAGCAGGACGAGAGGTGCATAAAAAGATACAACAGTAGCGGCAGTAAAGAAAAACGCATTTTCCAAAATATTTACACAGGAAAAATGAACAAGGGAAAACTAGAAAAAGAGAGCAGCAGCAAGGCAGCACAACAAATAAAACGCAAATAAAATATGAAACAAGGCAGGAGCGTTGCTATTTTATTTTTCGGCTACAATTTTTGTCGCCGCGCCGTGGTCCTGGCCGCCGCGCTCGTATCTGTGTGAGAGGCTGCAGTAAATAAATATACGCGTATCTCTGATGGGGATTTATGGCAATGAGAGGCCCAGGACCGGGTCCAGGTCCAGGCCCAGACTGGGTCCCGGGCCCGGCTCCTCCTGTCCTGGCCTAGGACTTAAATAAATGATAGATTGAAATGTATATAGCCTATGGGCCTCGCACCCGCACTCGAATCGCACATTTTAGACACTTTTCGATGGTTTTTGATTCGCTCTCGGGCCGGCACTAAAATCGCTGCCCATATATATACACACATATATATATATATAAATTGACTAGGTAACAGAATCTATGATGTATCTATTTTCGCGCCCGAAATTTCCACTCTGGTTAGCATTCTGCCATTGTTTCCGTTTCGGGGGAAAGTGTTGAAATTTGCAGCATAATATTTCAGTTCGGGGGCGGGGGCCAGAGGATTTTTCGGATTGTCTATAGTGTCTATAGTGGCGTCAGTCAAGGGGCATTTTCGCCCCCCAGGTTATTATAATTCTTATGGAAATATTTCAATTTGAGTGTGCCCATTTTTGAAATGTTTTTAAACTATTTGCATTGATTGGGAAATCACTTTCAAATCCCATTTAAATGTTTGGGGCTCACCTGGGATGTCAGTCAGTCGACGAGAGAATGCTTTGTTTGCATTGCATTTTCATTGATACATATTTACACAGTTTGCACAATGTTTCATAATTAATTTTTGTGCTTTGCTTTTCTATGCCCAAGCCGTAGGCCTCTTTCCCCATTCCCGTGCAGTGTACAATGCCAATGCGACCGCAAATTCAAAATGCAATAACAAAAGTTTAACATAGCAATGCCCGGCAATATGTTTGTTTTACCAATAATACAACTTTGCCGTTTGCCGAGAGGGAAACGCTTGGAAAAATCCAATGCAATTTATATGAGCCAATTGGCCAAAGCTGAAAAACTGCAACCAACTGCAACGAGCTGCAACTTGAATGGGATTTTTCGGTTGTGGCAATGCAATTTAAACCAGTGTGTCCGTGTGTGTGTGTGTTCAGGTAAAATTAATATTAATTTTAATGAAAATGAAAATGAAAATGAAAAGCAGATTCGAGCACAAAGAGGATTGTTAATATGTAATTCTTTAGGGAGAACTAACTAGAATTTAAATTTGAATTGTGCCAGCCCAGAGCTAGAGCAACTTAATTTGGGGAAAACTCTGAGCCCAGACAATAGCAGAAAATACAAATGGGAATTGAAGATTTGAGGGCAGAGATAGAAGATGGAATTGTTGAAAAGTATGCAACAGTTGCGATTTATAACGAAGGATATCCTAAATGTCTCAGATTAAAAGAATATATTCCCGCAGTGGCACGTTCTCCAATTTCCCTGCAATTTTCCAGAGGTAACCACAAAGCCGCACTCCAAACTCCACACTCCACACTCCGCAGGCCTTCCCCCAAAATAAATTCGCCTTAAATTGCTTCTCGGCTTAGTCGCCACAGAGAGCTGCACATGTGCTTGCTGACTGTAAAATTAATTTCATATGGCAAATGCCTAAGAAAAATGTTTTTCCACACACACACAACACACAATCTATGTGCGTTTCACCCCGAAACTAAGCCGAGTAAAATGCCAAAAATGCTAAATAAGATGGCTCACATATCTAAAGCCAAAGAGGCCTCAATAAATAAATACCGACCCCAAGGACTCACTCCAAGCCGATCCGAGCCCAGTTGGAGTCTCGTTTAATTTTGGGAAAGCGCACTCAAATGTTAATTTCATTTCCCGTTTGCCTTTTGTCTGCAACTCTCTGGGCCTCCCTCTCCGGCTCCATCGCCGTCTCGCTCGTGTATGTATAAAAAAAAGATGATATTCGTATTTAATTTCAATTTCAAAGGATTTTCCATGTATTTATTCAAGGACTTTATCTTAAGCATAAATTACGGGCCAACGAACGAGGCGAGCGAGGGAAATGGGCATGGGAACTCCACTTGGCTTTCCGTCTGCCTCTGGCTTTCACCTACTTTCTAGCTGGGCTGGCAAGGTAGCCACCCCACACACACACACGCACACACGGACACGGACACTGTGCCCGCTCGGCAGGATTCCCCCTTGGATCCTTGGCCAAACAGTGTCTGGCTCTGCTCTCCGACTGCTGCTCCGCCTGTGTTTGCCAAACTGTGGCTTCCAGGTTATCTGTCTCGCTCCTCCACCTCCGCCTCCTTGGCAGCCTCCGCTCATCTGTCGTCGTTGTCGTCCTCGTCGTCCTCGTCGTCGTGTGCATTTGGTTTTCATTTACATATGAAGCTCCTTAATAATCCTTTTGTGCACAGGACACACACAGGAGCGGGGCTCAGGCGGAGCAGCGACTGCCGAGAACCACGTGCACACAATTCGTGTTGCGTGCGCATAAGGAAATGTTTAAATATATGCAAATCTAGTTAAGTGTAATCATTTAGCACAAGAAAAAGTGGCCCGCCTGCCACCAGGACACGCCAGGACCTGCAACCGAAAACTGAGAACCGAGAACCATAGCCAGCAGCTTCTCCTTTTTTTCTTCCCTCTTTTTTTTGTGTACAAAGTTGGCTTGGGGAAATTAGAATTTGAATGCATTTAACGCACAAAAAGAAAGTTATCAACAATGGGCAGGCGATAATAAAGTTATAAATGGTTCATTTCTTGGTCGCTGTCTCTGAAGAAAATGTCACTAAAAGGAAATTCAGTATTAGGGTGGCTCTGTATTATCCTAAGAGCACGATTTATCTAAATTAATTTGATTATTTGTGTGTCAAAGAGGTTTAAGGCATAAGGGTTCTTACTTTGAATGTAGTGAAATTGGGCAATTTCATTAACATTTTATAAATATTCTCATAGGCTGCACAATTAAATGCTTTATACCCATTTAAGGAGGCTTTTCAACGAACTTTAACCTTTTATTTTATTTTATTAATTTATTTATTTTTGTTCCTGGCAAAGCCTTATGTATATATGAAACGACTGCTCTTATTTTCTTAAGCTCTGTTCGCTCTTCAATTAGCAATCCAAATACCATATTGTGTGCCCTACAAAGACCTCACTCGGGCGGAAACTCGCGTACGCAACGCATTACCAAGTGTAAATAATAATGAAAATTGCAAAAGAAATGCGAAAAAACCCATTAACGCTTTGTGGCATTGCATTTAAGCAGGAGCCGCCGCCGCCACCACCGCCGCCGCCTCCTCGTCAGGACCCTACTTTCCATATCCGTATATAGCCTTATAGCCTTATAGCCGTATAACAGCCCATCCGGAGCTGCGACTGAGACTAACGAGCGGCGTTAGTTTAATTTCTAGAGCAACATACCAGCTGGGGAATGAAAAAATTCATACATAATGAATGCAAATGCTTTTGCGCTCATAATTTCATCATCACGAGGCATCCTTGTGATCATCACAGAGCGGCTGAGAGACACAGAGCTCTCTGGCTCCCTCTGCGGTTTGGCAGCCAGGACGTTTCGTGTGTCTGCAGCGGATATGAGGCAGGGGCAACACAAACAGGCCACCAGGGGCGGTTAGCAGGGACGACGAGGACGAGGACGAGGACGAGGGCGATGACGATGACGATGAGGTGGCTGCCTGCGAAGTTGCCTATTTTCAAAAACACGGCATAAGGATAACAACCTCTTAACCCAGTTTGCCAGTGCGACTGCGACTGCGACTGCAGGCGGCGGAGTCAGCCGCAGATACACAGATACACAGATACACGGGCAGGACGCACAGGAGATGCCCGGAGAAACTCGGATACAGCGACAGAGCTCCGCAGCTAGCAACTGACAGAGGCGTATCCTTGTGCATGTCCTGGGCTACCCATTTTAAATTGAACTGTGCGCATTTAAGCGTGAACTGACAGCTTGGAAAATCGAAAGCAAAAATAAATTGTCTAGTGAACTTGGTGGTCCGCACACAGCTGAGCTGATTGTAGCCTTTGGGCTTAGTGTCAGCCGACGGGCGGCAGGCAGCAGGCAGGCGAGTACTAGGCGGGCAGGATGTGGGCGTGGCTAAGGGACACTGGCAGGAAATGGCTCTCGGCTCCGGCGAGTGTGTGTGTCTGTCTTTGGCTATTAATTGAAATTCGTTGTGCTTAAAGCCGGCGCTCCTCGGCAGGCTAGAAAGTTTTAAAAGCTCGCCGTTCCAGGCACAGGACCCTCGTAGGCTTGAAGGACATTACCAGCAGCAGTAGCAGCAGCAAAGTTCTCGCCTCAGAAAAGGACCCTCACCCACTCGCACACCCACAACGACCCTCTCAAATGGCATTTGCATATATATCATCTCGTATATCCTTTTTGTCCGAGCCCGGGCTTTGCACGGTGTGTTAAAAACTTTGTCCCTTTCTGTCCGAGATTTGCATAGACTCGGTATAAGTTTCGTCCTGCCCGGGTGCTCATATATCAGAGCAGTCGGTAGCCAGTGGTAGGTAGTAGGTTCGTCCTTTTCCCAAAAACCAACTCTCTGATAACCGGTTTCGGTTCTGGGGTTATTTTGGTGCCCCTTTTTTTCGGCCAGCTCCTTGTTAGAGAGGTAAACAAATCTGAAACTAATCCTTTGCAGCCAACTGGCAATTGTAAACGAATTTGGATTGTGTTGGGATTGAATGCAATCCCTGACGACGGCGGCTGGACTCGTTTTTAATTAAGAAATTTCGGTCATGAAGTTAATGAAGCATGAATCGAGCGTGTTTGGATTTAGGGTCCGGACTGGTTTGTCCATATATCAAAATGAACATAACACAGTAACCTTGAAAATGAACCCTATTCCCTCCCCAGAAGGGAGTAAAATATATAATTATCATGTCTTATAAACAGTTTTCCCCTCTTTCGTTTCAAAAAACTTTAGTAAAGTCGTAAGATTTTGAAGATTGAATCCTATAGAAGAGTATTTAACCCCACTTTCCTTGAACATAACCCCGAGTGTCTCACAATTCGCAGAGCTGTGACTCGGCACACATGGGGTGCCATTGCAATTGCTGCTGCCATAATGCATTCTCGGTCGGAAAAACGCACTTGCCATGTCAGCAATGAAATCGAAAAGTTGCCGATGCTCACCTGCTGCTGCTGCTGCTGGTGCTGTTGAAGTTGAAGTTGGAGTTGCTGCTCCTGAAGGAGAGCTGCAGGAGTCTGGAGCTGCTGCTGGCAGCTGGGTCCTGCGACTTGCGAAGGGGTTTCACGGATAGTTTGGACGAACTTTTGCCTCCGCAGGGGATCTCTCTCCTTTCTCCCGGAGAAACTTTTCCACAATGCCGCTTTACATATTGAGTTCTCCCGACTCCCGACTCCCAGCTCCCGGCTCCCTTATGGTTTCTCTTTTTCTTTGCTACTTTTGCTACTTAAAGTTTGCTTTTTGTCTTTGAGTTGAGAGATATATACCTATATATATATAGCCACCCCTCTTTTGCCATCCAAATTGTGAGCAAATTAATTGAACGCAAGGAAATGCAGAAGGTAAACAGAGGAAAGGAAGCAGGAGGCTGGGCGCGATGACGCTGAAGCTTCTTTGTTATATACTCGAATCCTGATTCTGTCCATGGTGGATATCCTGGCCAGGTAGCTTGTTAAAACGCTTTCCCAGCCACCTGGGGAAAAGCCCGAGCGAGGCGAGTAGCAAGAGCTGAACTGACCTGGGGGACACTCAGGGGTCACGACTAGGGAATGCTCTGTGAACTTTTAGGGAATCTAATTGGCAAATATACGAAAAGGAGACGGTAATACATCACTTGAGGATATTCCCAGTTACGCTTAGTTAGCATTTACCTTCAGTATCCAGAGTCCCACCTTTAGTTCCTAAAAACACTCAACTAATATGCCCAACTATCCCCTGAAATAGTCTGTGGCATATACAAAAAACAAAAAAGGTGAAGTGAAAAAAACTGGCAAAGTTTTTGCCACTCATTTTTTACACGCAGTCCTTGGGCTTCTGGTCCCTCCATCTCGCCTCTCGGTGTCCCTATCTGTGGGTCTCCTTCGCCGACTGCCTGCTAATCCAGGACAATAAGTGTTTGTCGTTGGGATTTAGACAATTATTCACGTTAAGTTGACGTCTGAGACGGGGAGCCCAGGCAACTGACAGTTGCGATTCGCCTCCGGTCGTCCTCCTGATTCTGCGACTTCCTTTCCTTTCCCATTCCCATTCCCTCGTCCTTGGCCAGGAGTCTGGCGAGTTTTGTAATTTCTTCAACGTTTCAATTTGTACCGGTCTGGATTTGGGACCGCTTATTTTTGGTTCTCTTACGCCAAGGACTTTGCTCCTTCAGGGGCACACGCAACATTTTGTATTATAAGCGCATTTGGGTTTTAAGGTGTCAGCAGAGCACAGTCGCGTTGATATGTCATCTGGAAATAATTTTTATTTATTCGCCGCTCCGTCGCTAAGCCGTCTGGCAATTTTACGATGACATTTCTGCCTCTTGGAGGGATTTGCGTTTGCCAAATTTGCAATATACATTTTTCGTACTTGTGCACGAGGGCAGAAACCAGAAGGCGGAAGGAGGAAGGCTTCCGCACCCACTCGAAGCGCTTTATTTGATTTCGTCGCCACAATAAAAAGCGACTCGAACTCGGTGTCGTCTCTTTGGGGGTTCTCCGTAGTGACCCCGGATTCTCGCATGCGTCCGTATCCGTACTCCGGACATGCTGCACACTCTCCCCCCGCCCGGGCCACCCTCGTCCTGGTCACGTACGGAACATAAAAGTATTTACAAATAATATTTCCATATGGTAAGACGTGACAAAGACTCAAATTAGCGATGGGAACGTTTATCTTCGACTGGTGGAGAATGGGTTCGGCCAGCTACCCGCCAGCTGGCCGTATAAAAGTCCGGCCATAAACAAACATCGGGGAAATATCCTCGTAAACATCCAATTTATATATATATATATAGTATATGTTTATGTATATAAATATCGGAGCAGAGCTCAAAGAAATATTCCCTTACTTTTTTCCATAATTTTAATGCTCCCGGATTGAACCTTTTTTCGGGGGCTTTTATTGGGCCAACAAAGTTTCGGGTAGATGCGGGTGAGTGTTTAGGCCATTAATTTAATTTTATGTTTGATTTTGTGTGCACTTTTTACGCTTCCACCTTTTTTAATAGTTGATTGTTGTTGCCCGCTCGCCATTGCCATCGGAAATTATTTTGTTTGGCACTTTTAATGGCTGCATTTGGCGGCGAAGTTTTTCTCGTGTTCCTCGGAACTTTAATGACCCAAATTGATGTGGGATTTTGTTTTCGGGCCACTTTTAATGTACCCGAGGCCGGAGTCTGGCCTGGCTTTGATATTTTGAAACGGAAAGTGAAGCGACGGCCGGCAATTTATTCTCGACTCAAAGTTGAGGGAATAATTTGGCTGAAGGACGCCGAGGGTCCATTAATGGCTGTACGACATGGATCGTGCCGGGGCCACCTTCGCCTCGGCAACGTATCTGCCGGCCAAGATCCACTTGCAACAAAGCTGAGACACTCGAGATCCTCTCGTGGCATCATTAAGCCGCCTTTATGATCCTCACATCGTTAAGCCAACGCCATAAGCCGGGCCACAGTGCCTCCTCCTCCTTCTCCTACTCCTGAGCCACTTCAATTTTATGCGCCTATTAATGTCTACGACTGGCAGAAGTTCCTCCGCGGAGCAGCACCTTTGGAAACACTTTTAATTGCTCGAACTTATTAAACAGCTGCCACTGCAGCTTGCTGCAACTTTCCGTATTTGCCTCATATCCTTTGAAAAGTACAAAAAACACGAGGCGGGAGGCGGGTGGCGGGAGGAAAAGCGGGGTGGAAAAAATGAAACTTTACTTTGGCTGCATAGACAAAGACAAAGACCCAAGACTTGGCTTAAGGTCAGCAACTTTTATTTCTTGGCCAACACTTGCACATCCCAAGTCTGAAGTGGCTCCCAGCAGCAGCAGCAGCTCCATCCAGCATCCACCATGCCTGGTCCTCATCCTCGGCAGCATCCATCGTCCGTCTCCGTCTGCTTATCTTTTCGCTCCTCCTGCCTTTTTGTATTTTATTTAGTTTTTTTTGTGTTGTTTTTTGTTGTTTTTCGACGCTGGTGTTGTGCTCATTTTATTGTTCTTGGCCTGGCCAACACCAGAGTCCTCGCCACGGCTGCATTTTGGCATTTTGCAGCGCTCGTTTTATTTTTTGTTATTTTTTTATTTTGAAGTTTAATGCCAGAGTCGTGCCTCATATTTCGACGATGGAATACAATAGACGCTGAAGCGGCAGCGGCTGCCTCGAACTAAGGCGTGCCAAGGGGGCGGAGGTGTTGTTCAGTGTATTTGTTGTTTCAGCTTTGTTGTGTGCCCTGCCACAGGGTACTTTGATTTGCAGGTTAACATCAGAGAAAATATTTATTGCTCAGAAATAAGGGGTAACATCAGAAAAAATATTAGAAAAGTGGAGCAAATATTATGGAGAAAACTTACTAATTAAGAAAGTTTGTTAAAGTTTTCAATTGGGTTTTAAAAACCTATTAAAAATCTATAATATATTTTCAGAAATTTGTGAAGATATCCATAATATCTAAACTTTCTTAAAAGTGAATTTTCTTGGTGATATTTTGTTTAAATAAAATATAATATAATATTCTAAGGGTTTCAATGATCCAGAAAGCTAATAAATAATTTCATCCCTTCACTGCCTTACCCTTTATAATTTCCTTATTGTATTTCCTGAATAATTACGCCTATTCTTTGTTAAGTTTAATGAGATTCTTGTCGACCGCACTTATAATAATTAAATTGAAAAAAAGGGTTTGAAGAACCCAAACCTTGAAAGGGTATTTATGGCTTCGGTCTAGAGAGTTACCTTTCCCTGCCTGTATATATTTTTTTTTTGCTTTTGTTGCCGCTTAGTTGTTGTTTCTGTGTTTTCTTTTTTTGGGTGCTGCACAAGTAGTCAACGCTTTGGTGGTTGCTACACAGCTTCAGCTACAGCTTCAGCTTCAGCTTTTGCTTTTGCTTTTGCTGGTTTGGTAATCCGCCTCACTTTAGCACTTGAGCGGCATCTCCTGCCCTACACCTCCACCTCCACGTCCACCTCCTGCTCCGCGAATCCTCATGCTCACCCTCATCCCGCAGCCATCGCCATCGCCCTCGCTGGCACCCGCACCATTGTCCACTCGAAGCGCTGACTGGAGATTGAGCAAAAGTTGTGTTGTTTGCCAGCTTGCCAGCCTCTGGGAAGTGTGAACATTTTGGGCAACACTCCGCGTGCCGAACCCCCAGCAGTGCCCCGGCCGCCGCTCATCCTGTTTCCCAGGCCCGGCTCAAAAGGTGTTGGTAATGATGATTTTGAATTATTCATGATTCACGACGATTGAAATTATTTGCGCGCGTTCGTTCGCTGGCTGCCTGGCTGTCTTGCCGCTTGTTGTTGGTTGTTAAAGTTTCTGGCCGCGTGTTGCAAGGAGTCGCAGTCGCAGCCGCGGAGTTGGAGAATCGAAATCGCACTTATAAGGCCCAAGAAGAAGCAACAATAGCACAACAGATTTAGCAAGGGGTGTTCCTGTGTGTGTCTGCCGCTCGGCTTTACCTTTTCGCTTTATGTTAAATCATTCAAATTGAACAAAAAAAGAATACGAAACAAAGCCAACAACAGCTGAGGATCCGTCCGAGTGGAGTGAGTGCCGGGCGAGAGGGGTGAATGTTCGGGGAATGTGTTCTCAGGGGATGGATGCTAAGCTAGATGCTTCTGCCGGTTTTCGGATCGGATCGGATTTGCCACATATATTCCGAGTGCCCTGCTCCGAGCGGGTATAATGGCATTGACAGGGGGCTTGACAGGACCTACCGAAGGATATACTTGTGTGAGCACGGTGTCCCGGCTTTAGATTCCGCCGGGTCATCCAGTGAGCTGGCAAATCATTGGCAAACAATCGAAATGTCATAAATGTAGATCGCTGGCTGCCTGCTCACTTCGATGTTTCAATTCTCTCTCGGGTTAATGGAGTTTGGGATTAGCTCAGGGAAAAGGCGATGGAAATTTTGGGCTTTAGTTAATTGGCAAACTGCGAGTTGGCAAATAATGTAACTGATCTGAGAGGATAGGAAAAAGGTAAGCCATATGTGGTGAAATTAACAGATTTTCAAAGGGGATTTTTCTTGGGGTAAAGAGAGTGATCCAGAAATTTATAACAGCTATGTGTAAAGAAAATGTATGAATACTTAAATGAACATTACAGATACTAAGAAGTAAAGTATTTACTTGTTTAACTATATATAAATATCAATAGATATTCTTTGTTTCTTAGCTAATATTTATACAAAATGTATAGGTAAAATGCTAACAAAGTTTGTAATGATTAATGGATAATTATTCTGCATTCATGTTAAACTCTCCTCCTGAGAGAACCAAACTAAAATCCGAGTTATCATTCCCAAAAACCATCCAATTATTGCATCAATCCAAAACTATTCCCAGGATTGTGCGATTTAACAGCTCTTTTGCAGGGCATTTTCCTTGTGGCATTTTCCGCTCGCTCAGCATTTTCCACCCAGACTGGCTGGCTATTGTAACTTGCCAATTGGCACCGGGGATTTGGTCAAAGTCATTTTCCGCATTTTCAATTTGCCAAAAACTTTCGTTCGTTTCCCGGGAGAGTTCGGTCTCTCTATCGCTCGTCCTGCCGGCTGCTTTAGCTGATTTTGGCTGCTTTTGTAGTCTTAGCGCATTCAGGCTGCTAATTAGGCGGCATTAAGATTGGGCCATGAACTCCGCTCCCCGCTCCCTCTACCCTGCCACTTGGTAAGCGCATTAGATGCTTCAGTTGTGACGCTTCTCGCAGCGCACAAAGTCAAAACGAGAAGTAAATGCCAATAATTTGGTTCGCTCAAAACCAATCACCCCCCATACACTGACTTCGAAAAGTCTTTTGCCCTTTTTTGAATGGCCAAAGCGGGGGGGAGTGGTGGCAGTTTAGTTTTTCCTGCTTTTTGGAAAGGCTAACGAACTATTTTCACAGAAACCAAGACGACCAAAGAAGTCGAACTCGAATGCTGTTTGAGGCCACTTGAGGCGGCACAAGAAAATAAAAAAAAGTGCAAGCCAGGCCAAAAAAGAAATGGAAAATCAAAGGCAAAAAAGGTTTTCCTTTTGCCGTTGTTGTTGTTGTTGTTGTTGTTGTGTTTGCTACGTGCACACAAACTTAATTTGAAGTTAAAATGTAGCGTAAAGTGTAAGGCAAACAAGATGGGGTTTTCTTTTTGGGGGATGATGACTTGGATTTGGATTCGGATTTGAAGGGTTCCCGAACTGGGTCTCATCTTGGCTTTTATGATCGAGTTAATTTGAATTTTCAACAAGCCAACTTTGGCGTTCCCGATCAGCTGAGACAAAAAGATTCCGGAATCCGAAGGATTCAACAGGAGTTCTCTGTCCCTGTCTCAACCCTTTTACTTTTTTGTTTTTTTTTTTTTTCTGCGACTTTGTTGATTCACTTTGAAAAGTATTTTCCCGCCGCATGTGTCTGGTATAACTTTGGGAGCTCCTGTGGTTGCTTTTTCCCCACCTTTATCTTTTTTTTTTTTGAACTGGGCTTCCTTTTATTTTTTTGGTTGGGGAAACCAGGAGCCAGAAACGTTTTGTACGTGCCCGGGTTTATGTGCATAGGATTTCCAATGCCTCCCATCGCTATTGATTTTTATACAATACATAAATTTTTCTTCTTCCGATTTACTTTTTTGTTCTTCATTTTTTTATTTGGAGTTTTTCCTGCGCTGGTGTCCATCTGATTGGTTGCTCCTGCGCCTGCATTGGCTCTTTGTCATCGTTTTTCCATATAGTGCGGCCTCCGCTCATACACATATAGCATCAGATTCGATTATGCGATTTAATCTGATTTCGCACAAACGAATGATTCAAATGCAAATAACACAAGCACACACACACACACACATGCCACACAAAGGACATGGGGCGAAGGACTCACAGTTGGCATAGAAATTGGAGTTCTCCCCTTTTTTTCCCTTCGCTTTCTCGTTTTTTTTTGGTTAATAGCTTTCGATTTATAACAAGCAGATGAAAGCAAAAAGATTTGCATTACAAAACAAACGACAGGTAGGTAGGCTGAAGGGTTGCAGGATCGGCTTGGGGAAAAAGCCTACGCCAGGACATACAATTAGTGTGATGGGGTTGGCGGCAAGAAAGTTGATTGGGTTGCGGTTTGTCTGCCTGCCAAGGCAACACAGGTCCTGGGACTAGAATCGAGCGGAGCTGGTTTAAGCCCAATTATAATGGGCCACATGTGGGATTGGGTTCTTTGGGTTAAAGACACTTTGACGGAATTTCAATTGGAATCGAGCGAGTGAAGGCGAAAGTGGAGCGGCTTAGATGGATTGAAGCTGTGGGGGATGATGTCTACATTCTAGTCTGTAAGGAGCCTAAAAAGGATAAGACAATTCTATAAATAAATGCATACATACTGAAATTTAAGGGGATTTATATAGAGTAAAGGTATAGATAAATGTTATTATGTATGATTATGTCTTGCAATCATTTATTAGATTAATAGCCTCTCTCTTTGCCAATTAACCATACGCAGCTCTGTGATAGATCAATCACCATCCAATTGCATTCCTAAAACACTTCCCCGTGTTCCGCAACTACCAATCAAGTGCAGTAATCAGCTCATTCCCCGTCGAATTACACCACCGTACATATGTTGTTTCTTTGGCAATCATTTTCATTATATAATCATAATTAAGCCGACTATCAACACCTTTCCCAGCTGCCTCGCTGGCCTGTCTTCGCCTCTCAGCTGCACGCGGAGCTTCTTCGGAAATCTTCCCACAACTGCTCTAGTCCGATTGCAATTGGAGGCAGCCGGTTGAGTGTAGTATCTGTATCTGCAGTACCTGCGAGTGTGCGCTTCCCACAGATTATCACAAATTAGATGCAGTTCGCGTCGGAGTCTGGCACACATGGATCAATCCAGCGCCGTGGCCTGGCTCGAATTAAGTTTGGAACTCAGGCAGATAGTCACTGACCCCTCTGGGTCCCCTCCTTTCCTGGGCCCCGATGATGGCACATAATTTCGCACACCACGACGACGATGATGGCCCCCAACTCGTGTATCTCTGGGATGCACAATGGCCTTTTTCCTCATAACCAACACGTACGAGCAATTCACGAGGCGAGGCCTCCACCAGAGGTGCTAATGCTGATCAGCAGTAACTGATACCCGGGCCGGTCCTGTGCCAGGAATAATGCAAAGAAGCCAGTCCAAGTCTGACTCCGAGCACAATGCAGAGTCCAGAAAACAACAGAATTAAGTCCGAACAATGCTGGATGCTGGATGCTGGATCTGGATGCTGGCTGCTGGCCTCAGAGGGGACTGGTTGAAACGCCCGCTGGACGTGTATCAGATGGGGCATCGAGCCAGTGGAGAGTCCCAGTGGCCGGCCGGCCGGCCAGTCCCAAGTTACCATAGTCCAAGCCCGAGTTCGGAACACAAATCATCTTCCAGCGCTCACGAAATTGTTGCGCAAACTTTCAAAAGAAACAGAAACAAAAACCCCCCCAAAGAAAACCAAACCAAACAGAGCACAAAAGAGCTAAATAAAACTGAATCATGAGATTCTATGGCCAAAGTTTGGAATACCCTTCTAAATAATTTAGTTGCAAGTAAAAGTTTCCATCTTTGAATGAGACTGAAATGTATACAGTCAGCTTTATATGATTATAATTAACTTTTGCTTAATAATTGAGGAGCAATTTTTGGTAATTAATTAGGGGAAATATGAGTTGAAAAGAGTGGCAGTAAAATATAGCAAAAATGAAGACTATTTTAGACTTATATTTATACTTAAACTTCTTCAGACCTAGTCAAGATACTCTCCCAATTGAAGGGTATTCAAAATCAGAGTAAAGCTGGCTAAGCGTGAGGGGCTGGACTGGAAAACAAAAGGAGGCGTTGGTGTTGGTGTTAGCTGATTGTTGCTGCTCTTACCTCTACCTGTATGGTGTCTGTGCAGATCTACAGATCTCAGGAGGAGTGGTGGAGTGCTGTGGAGTGGAGTGAAGTGGAGGAAAGCGGAGCGGACTATGTGTGAACTCGCAAAACGTGACACATTTATATCACTTCGTTTGAATCGCAAAATAATAATAAATATAATACTCGCAGCAACAGCAACAACGCTGTGCGCTGGTGGAGTCTCTGGCCCGTCTGCGTCCATGGCTCCATCTCCGTCTCCGGAATGGAATCTCCACCGACGGACAGTCTCTTTCTGGCCAGGCCGTGCCCAGGTTTTGACCTGCCGACGCTTGTGCTGGGAAGTTTTTATATTTATTTCGCTCGCTTCCCTTTTTTTCGTAGTCAGTTTTTTGTTTCGCTTTTTTAGTTCGACATTTTTGTGCCGCTGCTGCTGGCGGCAATTGTTAAAAAAATTTAAACACCAGCCAGAGATAAAGAGAATGTTATGGCTTCGGGGGAGGCAGCCGGAGTATGCGAGTGCGGTGATACCCTGCCAAAAGTTTGGGGGCCAAGAGCTACTTAAGATACAGAGGTTTAAGGCACAAAAAAGCATTACAAATTATAAGAAATAGTAGCTTGTTTGTGGGTTACAGTTAATGCTACTTAGCATAGTAAATAATAAGTTTTATAAACTCATAAACAAAGTCGAAAAGAGTCTCAAAACGATTCCAAATAGTTAGAGGACCCTCTGTTAGGGACTTCTCTTTGGTGTTTAACATTTTCCCGATGTCTCATCTTACTCCGAAACAAAGCGGATTCACCCTTGATGATGTGCGCTACCAAAAAACATGAAATGTCACTGGTTCCATCGAAACCTCTTTCAGGTAGCCACACACAGCCTCAGATGGATTCCTCGTGAAACTTTGACCATTGGGTCCGACCCAGTGGGTTTGGGTTATTTCGGTTCCCTTTTTTTCGGGTCTCTCCTTTTGCCCATTTGACAACGTACGAAATATTGCACCCCTGGGCATCTCTGGGCCCATCTCCCTTCTCCACATCCTGGCTAGAGTTGTCAGCGGACCGCTGCTATGGCGTCGCAGACGGCGGATGTATTTGTGGCGTATAATGTTACATCTGCTTAGCGGAAAGATAAATCAACGGAGCCGGCGAGCGTCGCCTGCATCGGCTACCAGTTACCAGTTGCCCAGCATCCCAGCATCCCAGCATTCAAGCTTCCCAGAATCCCCAGCATCCCCAGCATCCCGACATCGCCATCAGTGGCAGCGCCAAACGTCGCACTCAAGTTGACAATGATAAATAGTGAAAAAGCGCCAGGCAAGCTGGGGGATTCCCGGCCGGGGCAGGGAGTCTGGGAGATCCACGAGGTGACAGACACTCACTCCCCCTCTGCCAGGTTGGCAAGTGGCGAAAGTTTCGTGCTCGTTGCTGGAAGTAAAACATTTCGATTAAAGTTTATGAAATGGCAACCTCGGGAGGGCACCCTCTATGACGATGACGATGGGGGCCACAGGGTTGCCCGTTTTGGCCAGGAATTAGTAGCTGCGAATGCCCAACCGACTGCGAGTTGAGCTGTAGTTGATTAAAAAGTTTGGCCAACTTATACAGCTCTGTTCCCTCCTCCACGCCCGGGAAGCTCTTTGAATATCGAACAGGAAGCCGCGCCGAAAACTTGGCTTCGGCGGGGCGGGGAGGAGCAGCCACCTCAGAGGATGGCTGGCGGTGCTGGCTATCAGGTGCTGCCTTTGACAATCAGTTTTGTCTCTTTTTCTGTGCCGACGACAACAAGTTATCTCGCCTGGCAGGACAATATTTCTTGGCCACAAGCAAAGAAACACACAAAAATGTTAAGAAATGGAGGAGGAAGGAAAATAAAACTTTTCCGAGCGCGCTGGAAAATAAGTTAAGCTCAAGGCGAAACTAAACACTCTTTGAGGTACAAATTTAAATATAAATAAAGTGCCAAACAAAGTACCCGTGCGATGCAGCGGAGCAGCTGCATCACCATCGGCGGGGATGAAGGCGAGGCAAGTCCTGGAGGAGGCGACACTATAATAAATAAATAAAAATGCAACAAAATGACATTAAAGGTAAATTCAGGAGGAGAAGCAGCCCCAGCAGCAGCAGCATCAGCAGCTCCTTGGTATATATTTTTCCAAGGTGCCAAGGGGATGCTGAGCCGGGGTTCACAGTCTTGAGCAGTGAGGGTAAGGGCTGTGGGCGTGGTGCTCTCCACCCCTCACTCCTAGGACTCCGAGGTTTGCATACAAATAGCTTCGGTCGGGCTGCTCCCTCAGCCGGAGGGCTTAGGGTTAGAAGGAACTAGGGTTCCCAACCCCTCGGCACTCGACCCTCGACCCAAGGTGTTGGCAGGAGCAGCCAAGTGAAAATACCCAGCGAACTGGACGGAATTATGCTAGCGAAAAGTTTTTTACTTGTAATTGGTTGGGTTGGTTGCGGCCCTGGGCTGGGTTGGACCGCCTCGGGTTCATAGATCCCGCAGTGGCACCAGCTGCGAGATCATCCCGGGATCCCGGGATACTAGGGTATCGCCACTGACAGTGAACTTCTGGAAAGCAAACTCTCGAGAAGCGGAGAGCTTCTAGCCTCGAGAGTAAGGTCAACAAAAATCGAAGCCAGACGCAGCAGGATAGTTCTGGAGTGCAGAGCAGTGCAGTCTGTGAGTGTGTTTAGTGTGTGTGCGGACTTGCAGCAGACACTGTGTACTTTGGGGTGCCATAAAGCAAAGTATAGTTCGCCCAGCGTCCTGGAATATAAAATGCGCCCCTGCTCACACTCGAGGTCCCGGACCATAAACAAAACCCGCATGGAGGTGTCCTTCTCCGCCCCCAAACTTCTCTTTATATATACATATAGCATATATAGCATATATGGTGGCATAGCATGTTTTTATTTACAAAACCCACTACTCCTGCTCCTGCTCCGGCTCCTGCTCCTGCTCCTGCTCCTGTGGACATGTGCCCTCGGTTGACATGATAGCAAAGCGGCGAAAAAAAAGCCGTTGACGGAGCAGCAGCAAAATTTTTGAACTAGTTTAAGTGCCCCATCATGAAGTCCCAAGTTTCTCGTTTTCGCCAGGATTGTTTTACTTTATAAAATACATACACACACACGGACACCACTGCCATTGAAGCTGGATGGTTATGCAAAGTAATTTGGTTGTGTTTGTGCTGGCTGACGGGGGGAGGGCTGTGTTCGAGGAGCTAGGAGCTGCCAAGGCAAGGACAACACATAAAGCATCGGGGGACTTCAAGGGGCTTGTGGGTTAGGTGCCCTGCTGGACTGTGCAAACAAGGAGTCAGCTGCCCGCCTCTTCTTTATTTCTCCTTTCAAATTGCCAGTGTGCGTGAGCTGCTGCCATAAGGAGGACGCAGGATGCAGGATGCAGGATGCAGAATGCAGGAGGTGCTCCTGCACATGACCCCCTTTTCAACAGCTGCACACAACAGCAGCCCCCCCACATTCCCCATTCAAAGTGCAGATAATTTCATTTGAAGTATGGCAAAATAAAATTTTTTCAAGCGCTCAAGTCGGTGCTTTCCCCCATTTTCATTTTCAGTTTCCCTCGCCCGTCGAGTAATTTGTAGTTGGAAGCTTCAAAGCAGCGGAGTCCTGGCTGCAGTACAAAAAAAAAATAGAGAAAACCCAGTTTTCGGAGCTCCACACAGCAGCAGTAGCAGCTCATTTCCTTTGGGCTAATGATGTGGGTCAATTATGGCAGCCAAAAAGCCGAGCGAAACTGCTTTCCCTCTCTCAGCGTTTGCATTCGGATTTTGTCTACTGGAATTAATGGCATTAGTTTTGTGCATTTAGTTTTGATTAGTGGCGAGGGAGGGGCATGGGGCTGGGGAGTCATTTGCATGCCATTGGCCAGTGCTT
Organism: Drosophila bunnanda; assembly: GCA_035046265.1. NCBI lineage: Eukaryota > Metazoa > Arthropoda > Insecta > Diptera > Drosophilidae > Drosophila > Drosophila bunnanda. Next base: position 18,360,037 of record JAWNOB010000075.1, read on the forward strand.
TTTTGCCCGAATTCGGGTTGAGAAAAACACACAATTTTATGCTGCTGCTGCTGCTGCAGCTTCTATTCCAAATCAATGCTGCTGGAGATGGCTTTTTTCCGGCTCTTATTTTCTGTTATTGAAGGGATCTGTTTTTGCTGCTTCCACAAGAAAAAAGGGGGTTAGTTTCTGATGGCAAATAAAACTTGGTCCTGGCTATATCCGCTTTTATTTTTTAAGGCTTATGGCTGATTTCCTGGTCGGAAGACGCAGCGCGTACCAAATGGCTCTCCTGGGTGGCACTCCCTTTCGAGCTGAGGAAGTCCTTAATGATTTCCTTCGCTAACTCCTCTTCCGAGTGAGCAGCAGCAGCATCATTTCAGAAGTCATAGCTCACAGCTCACAGCTTACAGCTAACAGCTCGTAGCTCGTAGCTCTTCCATCGATTTGTGTATCCATTTCTCTGGCTAAGGCATTACCCATTTACCCAGTTTGGTGGCTGCACCTCAGCCGCATGCACGTTCCGCTCAACTAAGCCACTATCCACCTGACGCAGGTATACGTGCATGAAAATCAAATCTCTGTGTTTGTTATTTGCAACTCGTTGTTCGCTCTTTTTACCAGCAGCATTTCGCCAAGCCCACAGGTTTATTTTTGTAATATTTTTTGTTAAATGTCAACGGGAAATCTTTTTCCCCCAACTGCCATTTTTTATTATTATTATTTTTTTTGTTTCTGCTCGTCTTCCTGGCGGCCCTCCCTTGATCCCCTTTCATATTAATGCTGCTTCAATTGTGCGCTGATTGGCAATCGAGAATGTGACTTGCATGCAGGCGAAGGACCCGAAACAAAGCCGGGGCACCGGGTACGGGTGCAGGGATCAGGATATTTGAATATTGTGGGTCCTGGGTGGCCACCGGCGCACTTATTAAATTAAAAACACACACAGAGACCCCATCACCTACAGGGTATCGGCAGTGCGTATGCACACAGGAGCTGCGAGTGTGCACATACTACATCTCTTTTTTTTTGTGCTATTTAACGTGTGTGCATGCTTCGGCAATTTGATTGTGGCCGAGCAGGCGTATGAAAATCAATTTCACGCTGAAACGCACCAAAAACTTTAATAATATTTGCGTCGCGGCACTTAACAGACGGCAGGGACAACAGGGACAGCCCAGGACACGGTGCTGGAAGGACGAGTGCGAAGACAGATAGATATTCGTGCACACACACAAAAAGGGGGCGAGCCTGCATTCAATTAAATTTGTCAGAAGGAGGGGACTTCCGGTCAGGGGGAGACCGTGTTCTATATGTTACAGTAACCAATCAATTTATTTTATTATTTAAAAATGAAAATCTTTTGGTAGCTTATTTATTAAAAACTTGAAATGCAGAAAGGTAACACCTCAGGAAATAAGTGAAATTTATAGTTTTTACACAAGAAATTGCATCAAGTGTAAAGTAAATTCAGTTAGACCATAAAAACTCATTTTCTTTTACAATATAAAATTGTTTTGAAGGTGTAATTTACTTGCAAACTTAATTAAGACCCAAATTAACATTTTTAACAGCTTCTAAATATTGTCCTGGGGCGGCAGTAAAAAGCGCATATGTGCCTCAAGTGAGTAGAGGTGCACTAATTACCAGCACATAAAGTTCTTCATTGCGAACAGCAAAGATCATGCAAAACTGTAGAAAAACACAAGACAAGATCGATCTTTTCCCATAGGAATGCCCAATTCCCAGCTCCCTGAGAGCTTTAAAAACCTTTTATTGCAATCCCATACAGCCTGTTTCCTGGACAACCTGCCCCAGGAATTTATCACCTTGCCGAGAGAGAGAGCCTCGGAATCCGCTCGACAGGCCCGGCTACGGCTACGGCTACGAGCTCCGAGTCAGTCCGTGGAAGCCGAGACTCTCAGACACTTGGCATAGTTTTGTGGCCACCAAAAGGAGGAGCAGGAGGAGCTGGAGGAGTGACGGTGGATCCTACACGTAGCCCTAACTTTTGCTTCGAACATAAAGTGCGCGCTAAGAATTTACCGCATAAATTTTGAACAAGTAGCGAAAAGAGGCAGAGGTAAAAGCCAGAAGTTGCAGGTAGCAGCAGGCGCGGGAGGGGAACTTACAAACCGCACTTTGGCACAAAACTCACAAGACACTCATAACTTTTTATGTTGCTTCGTTGCACACACCCCGAAGAGCCCGAAAGCCCAAGCCCAAGACCAAGACCAAGACAGAAGCCCGCGCCAGAGCCCAGAAACGCTGCAGCCTGGACGCGCTGACCAAAAGGGATGGGGGTTGGGGGATGGGAATGAGAAGCAGGGAGCCCGGATCGGAGACCACCCCAAGATGCAGTGCATTCGAGTGGTGGCTGCCCGGTGGCTCAAGCACTTGGCCAATTCCCCTGGCCTTAGCCGGGCCGAAAAAATGTTAAGTTTTTACCCAGCCGCGTCTGGAGTTTTTATGGGTTTCGCTGCCTGCTACACAAAAAGAAAAATCAAGTGTTTTACAAAGTTGTAATTACCAAAAAGGAAGAATAATAAGCATAGTAAACATGTATAAAAGAAGTCATTAAACTTCGTTAAGTTTTTTCCTATACAATTCCTATATGCTATAATGTTTTTATATTCATCTGAATGTTCAATGTGAATTTTATCTGAATTGGGTCACACTGAGTTATATCTATATAAATAATAATATAATAATATAATATAATTATATGAAAAGAAAATTCATTGAACTGATCTACTAACTATCTTGTTATAGTATAAAGTATACACGTTCTTTGACATTAATTCAATCAATTTTATTAGTTTTCCTATCAAATCACAGATAAATTCTTCTGCAAACTTTCGGTGAATTATCTTAATTTGTATATTACAAAAGATATTGAATTTCTTTCGGTGCATCCCTTCTCCCCTCACACTGTCGCTGCTCATGTGTTTACAAAGTAATTATGTAGCTAAAATTAAATTCGTAAGAAGCTGACGAGGAGGAAGAAGGCGGCGAGCATTTAAGGAACATTTCAGTCTCCCCTAGTGGACGACTCCTCCTCCTTCAGAGTTCTTTATTTTCCTTCCATTTTTTGTTTTCTTTTTTTTTTGGCATAGTTTTCTTTAGTGGGTCTGCTACAGTTAATGCACGCTAAAAGGTTTTTCCCGCCACTCGCCGGGGCGGTGGCCATGCAGATTAGCGGGGTATATCAAGGCGAGGTATTTAAACGCGGCTTAAACAGCGGAGAGCGGGCCAAGTGAAGACCCACTTTGGGCGGAAAGTTGTGAACAAGCGGACTTAGTCGGTGCAACAGTGCAAAGTTTAATTGAAACGCGGGAAGCGAGCGGAGGAGATCGCTTGGACAGGCGGTATTAAGTGGCATCAATACCGGAGTTTTATGGAAATTTAAGAAGGGTTTAGCTGGCAAGCCGGGGGGGGACTGGGCAGCTCAAGTAACTTGAGCGGATTTCTCAATCTCGGTAGCTTGAAAACTAATCCGAATGAAATCCAATCGATTGGAAATTCATTGAGAAATAACAATAAAGAAGGTAATCCTAATAATAAAATACGGGGAATGAGGTTAACGGGGCGGAGAAGAAGCCAAGTTAAGTTCATTAAAAATACGAAATTTATGCAATTTAAGTTAATATTTCTGTTCGAACTTGGGCTCACAGGTAAATTCTGTTTAAAAGTTAAATTTCCTTGTATCAATTCGTGACTTTTGGGTATCTGATATATTTCAATTCTAAATTCACACACACACAAAAGAGAGTCCTAAATATTAATGACAATCAACACCCAACCACCCCATTAAAGCCAAAGGTTGTGCAAACAAAATGTTAAATTTGGAACCTTTTAGGGAAGGATCCCCTTGGAAGGGATTCTGCGAATCATTTGGAATGCAACAGACGTGGGCTTCCGCGGAGATTTCTTAGAAAACTAGAGACAATACAATGAGGCACAATGGCAGGGGCAGGGGCAGGGACGGCCTCCTCAGTCAATCTTTTCAAGCATGCATATATCAAAATTCCTTGGCTCGCTTCGTTGCGCCTGCCATTTTCCTCGCTGGGTCCTTAAAGTGTTTTGCTTTCCTTCCTTCTTTTTCTTTTTTGTTTGGCGCCTCTTTTTCCTTTGGATACATTTTAAAGAAGGCGCGGCACAGATTTCGCCAGCGCCTTTTGTATCTCGCTCGCCTACAACACATTTTGGCATTTCACAGTCGGAAGGCCGCCGAGGGAGCACGTGCTTTCAAATGTGTCTAGGATATGAATAAGGGAACGTATTAATTTTGAATATGTGGAAAATCTCGCACGCCAATGTACGGACCGCAGCAGGAAATGCCGGCAATAATGCCTGCCTGCCTGCCTGCCTGCCAGCCAGCCTGTCGAAAGAGGTGGCTTTTCCAGGGGGTTGGGCTCCCGGGAAAAGCCCCGCAACAATGAAGATGCCAAGGCGATGGCGATACGACAAGTACGTCAGGCCCGAGGAGACGAGAGTCCTGAGTCCTCAGGCCTTCGGCAGGCGAGGCATCCTTGTGTGTCTTGTGTCTGTGTGTAGGCCTTTTATTGCTATTGTCAAACTATTGTGCCTGTGTGTGTGTGTGTGTGTGTAGGGAGCCATCCTTCCCTGTCCCTGCCTCTGCCCCTGCCCTTGCTCTATCTCTCTGGGCCACTTCATCGTCTGCTCGAGTTGCTTTTTATGAAACATCAAAATGTCAGTCAATGTCATTAAATGACTTTTATATTACACCTAATACGATGACAAGGCCTCCAGCCTGTCTGCTTGATATCTTTTTGAGTGTATCTTAAAGATTCTAAAATTAGACAATTGTGCGCTCTGCCAGCCGTGTTTATTTGTTGTTGTTCTGGTGCACGACCCCGGAGCTATCCACACTCACCCTCGCGCAGTGGTGTGCACACATGTGATTGCTTTTTGTCTGCGGTGACAAATCGCGACTGGAAACTGGTTCCATCAGGCCCACAAGAACACCTCCTCGGGTACTCGAACTCTGTCCAAGTCTTTGCCGTCGCCGTCGCCGTCGCCGTTGCCGCCTTCGTCGTTGTCGTCTTCGTCTCGTTGACAAAGTCAAACAATTTGTTGAAATAAGTTGGAAATTGAATGAAATTGTCAAAAGCATTTCGCACATTTTATTATTTTTATATGCTTTTTTTTTTTGCCACTCCCCATGCTTTTTCAGCCAAGGCAAAGTTTTTAGTCGGTTTTACAGGGTGTAAAATGGGGGGTATATTCACTTGGCAGAAGGTATCTCAACTACACTTGAAGGGAGATTTTAAATTAAATGAATAAGTCAAGGTTAAGCATATGAAAGTAATAGATAAATAATTTAATTTAATTAAAAAATAGTAAATTATAATCTATTGATATGGATAAATAAGAGTTCTATAAGGTCTTGAATTATATATATAAAGTATATATAGGATAGGGAAAACCGTATTATAGAAAATTTAGCACAACAAGTGTGAGGGTATCTTCCTAGTTTAATATTCTAATATAACCATCTCGCATATCCCTACCCCTGATCTCACTGTGTTGTTTATTTGTGGCCTTCTTCGAGACTTTTGCATCCCGATTCGACGTCTGAGGGGATTTTTGCTGACTTGGCTTTTGGGGAAAGTGAAATTTTGCTGCTCTGCCCTCCAGTTCCTCCAGTTCCTCCGATTCATCCACTTCCCCCGGCCCTCTTGGCGCTTTCTTATTTATGCATCATGTGTTCCATGGGCTTTAATAAAGCACAAGCTGGAATTGGTGTCGATGTGTAATGAAAACCATAAAATATTTAATAAAAATATTTACTATGTGTGTCCGTCCGCCATCGTTGGCGTCATAAATTAGTTGTTTTTAGTGTTTTGGCCAAAAGTTTGAGTTGCGTTCGCAGCCGGAGTTTGAGTGAAGTATATATGAATGTACATATATATATATAGTATGTTATATGGGGAACTCTTTGCGGTTGGCTTTCCTCCGAGTACAGTCATAGTCATACTCATATATACGAATACGAATACGAATTTGGGGGCGTGAGCTTGATTTATGTTCGAAACTTGATATCACGTTCGTTCAAGCGGATTTTTTCCTCCTCTCATCTCGCAGCTATCCCTCCCCCCCAATAGCCTCCCTCTCCTTCTGTTTTTCCCCATCTCCATCTCATTTTCCGACTCTATGTGTGGTTTATTTTTATGTAAAGCGCATAAAGAAAAGTTTTTTAGAGTCCGCACATAAACTGATTTTTATTTATGGCATTAGCAATGGGACGACTTGGAGCTGGCACTCGGAATGGGTATGGGAATGGGATCGAGAATGGGGAAATCGAGACGTCATGGATATGATGAAATGGGAGCACTTCCCTCCACATCCACATCCACATCCACTTCTACTTCCTCGTGGCCATAAACCATGGGGAGTAGTAGCGATGAGGCCATCACGCCTTTTAATTATGCCAGCTCTTTAGTTAATAGATTTGGTAACGCGGGGGAACGGGATTTGTCGGTAATATGAGGGCCCCCAGATCGGCAGAGGGGATGATATATGGTCGGATACAGGGGAAATCAGCATTTGAATGCAAGATCCGACATTTATGTTGATCTATTAATAAAGCAAGGGGGATCGCCTTTAAGCCAGATGAAACCATAACAAAGAGATGCTCCCTCGAACGTTGAGGAGTTTATGGTGGAAGAGAATACTGCGGAGAAGTCACAACACAACATATCGCTTGGTGTGGGTGAGATCCACTTTTTTGTGGTTCTTGTTAGGGCTAGGTTCTGGTTTATATGAATATATTACATGTGACCTGGAGATAAAGCCATAGAAGAGCCTCTGGCCAGGTGAAAGCTGCCCTGAATAGAGGTATTACGCTGGCTTAAATTCTTTAAGAAGACCGGGGACTTATCCCAGAGATTTCTCTTGCTCTGCCTCTGCTGCAACTTGTCCGGAGATGGTTTCAATTTGCCTTCGTCCTGGAGCCGGGCTCCTTTATCCTTTCCTTCATTTTTATTCCGCCTCTGCTGTGACTCCTTACTGGCCACAGCCATTTTTTATGGCCCTAGCTCTTCCTCTATGCTCCTCTAGCTCCCTGTTTTTTCCTGCATCTCTTGATTTCTTCTTTTAATGAAAAATTTGTTACAGCGTTTTATATAACAAACAAAATGCAGGCAGGCAAGGCAGCAACTTTGTACTCGCATTTCCCGCCCCGCTCCTCTTCATTACTGGCTTTCATTTGCTTTTTGGCTTGCCTGCTGGCGGATGGGCGGGGCTGCTGATTATTTTTAACTGGCAAACAGCTAATTAAGTATGGAGTAGCATTGTTGCTGCTCCTGTAGCCGGTAGTCCTTCTGCTTCCCGGTCCTATTCAGGCAGCTTGTTCATTTTGTTAAAAACGTCTGGCAGGAAAATGGGGAAAAGGCAACGGGGAAGGTGCAACAAAGTGCGTTTCATGGGGGGCTCCTCTCTCTCTGCCACGCTCTGCCCTGCGATGCAATGGCAAATGGCAAACAAAGTTGCAATAAATGACGGAAAAGGCACAAAAGGTGGCCTGCACTGAGAGAAAAAAGTTAAGAACTAAGAAGGGAAAGGAAGTCTGTCGCTGGTTAACTCGGTTTGACGTAGTTATGTCGTTTATTATGAAAACGTTGCTGCGACTCAACGCGAATTTAATGGCTGTTTGGAGGCCACCCTCGGTTTTTCCATGCTCCATGCTCCTTGCCCCACCCTATTGGGTCCCTTTCTCGCCCACAATCCTGTGCATCCTTTGCCTGCATCTTTTCAAATCAAATGAGTTGTGTGTGTGTGTGCAACGCCGAGGAAGCAGCATCAGAACAAAACAGCAGAGAAAAGTCTGCTCCTGCTGCCGCCGCTCATTGAAGTTTTCTCTTTAGGTTTTTCCTTGCCTTTTTTATTTGGCCTGCTCGCTCGCTCTTTGGTCCTGTGGTTTGGGCCACTCCAGCATCCAGCTTCCAGCTGCGACTGCCTGCATGTAAGTGGCCCCAGGATTCTCTTTCTGCGGCTGCTACACAGCGGGAAAATGTAGAATTAAGGGTCTTCACTTTAAGTATAAGCTTGAATTTTCAGGGTTTAAAATATATAAAACTAACATTTTCTTTTATTATAAACTTAATGCAAATTTATAAGAAAGAAATTTGAAATGATTTGTATATAAATAATGAATTAAATAGTTCGTCTAGCTACTACTTTTCTTTCTCTGTTTAAAATTCTCTTCCTTGCAATTGCTGCTGCAGTTGCTCCTGCTCCTGCTGCTGTGTATATGGCATATAACTACATTTAGCATTATATCGACATCTGTTCAGCAGAAAGTCATCAAAAGTACTAAAAAGCAAAACAAAGTTGCCCTCGTCGTCCTGCCGAGTCCCGTGCATCCAGTCCAAGGAGGAGCGCAAGGAGCAAAGCTGGAAAAACTTGTGCCAACTTCAAGTTGGAAGCTGCTCTGAAGTGGAGCGGCTCCTTCTGCCCGGCCAGCACCCTCCTCGTCGTTCTGGAGTTATTTTGTTTTGTACTTTTTTGTGCAACTCTGCTGCGCTGCAGCAAAGTACAAAAGTCAAGAGATTTACTAAATAATGATGTAGAATTTATTTGCGATTGGCAAATGTGAATAAACATTGGGGAATTTAAGCGGGCGGAGCATATTTTCGACGACATCCGCTGATTAGAGGGATTATTCGAGTGGAGCGGAGTGAATCATTTGCAGAATAATTTGGATACATTGAAGACTGTAACTCTATAGGTATTAAGTATAAACGAAGTAACCGCACTATAAATAAGCAGAAAGATAGCTATTCCTGATTAGAGTTTCCCGAGAAGTCGAATGATTCACATGCAGATACAAAACATGAATGTGGATGAATAATTTTCGGTGTGGCTTTGAAGTGAGCGTTGAACCAATGAGTCAGATAAATCGTAGATTTCGTTCGATATCTGGCCTGTTGCGTTACCTGTTCGTGTTGCCTTCTTCTTTTTTTCCTTATTTTTTGATTCGAACAAAGGTTTTTCCTCTGTTTGTGTGGAAATTCATTCAGCTGGAAATTTCAATGCATTTTCTCGCACACACACACACACACATTTTCGTTGCCTTTACCTGTCCGCCAGATACTCTCTTATTTGTTACATTTTGAGGACTGTGAAAGGGAAAGGAAATTACGTGGAAAGAAGTTGTTTGCAGCTGTGTGTCGTGTCGACTCGTTGACATTTTCCTATGGCAATGGTTGTGGCTCTACTCTGAGCCAAACTCCATTCCGGTAATGAAACAGACAAGACTAGCTAAATGCACTTCCCTTGGCGAATTGAGGCATATTTATGCAACAAACAAAGCCAAATGCCCGACGGCTGCTGTTGCTGTTGCTGCTGCTGCTGCTGTGTTGCCGATGTTGTTGCCACTGATGATTATGACAATATTTGCACTGCCTCGGCTTGTGCACACATAGTATATATTTTTACTGTCGGAAGTTGACTTTATGCATTTTGCCACTGTTTACACACTATTCAAAAATTATTGCGCAACATTTTTTATGCCCTCCGATTGTTGATTTAAGTTGCGGTCGGGAGTGCCGCTGCCTTTGACAACAACTCCTCAAACCCGACCAACAGAAATCGCTTTTCCAGGGCTTCTGTGTAAACATCCATATATGCAAATAATAATATTATTAAGATGCATTTTGTTTTTTGTTTAGCCCCGTACTAATTTATTTATTCTTTTCATTACAGGTTCGTACAATCAGTTGAATGCACTTTCCCGGCAGTGAGTATGGGCTAATGCATCTCCATTCCCGTGAGTTATGACAGCTTTATCTGGTGTATCCTATCGCGGTCTTTAGGCCATTTACTAATTCCATTTGCTACCACTTTGACCTGGCCCTCGCTTTTCATTAATATTCCATCAGGGGCCGCCGATATGTAGATTATCAGGGGGTTACTTGGCTACTTGGATGACGGCGGTGACTCAGCCGAATGAAGGGAGCCGGAATGCAGGCCAGATAAGGCTGCCGACTAACTTGGCTAATGGCTGCTCTTTAACCATTTTATTGGTGGCACTCTGGCCTTATCACCAGAGCGGGGTTCATATACTCCTCGCCGCTGTGTGTGGCTCTCGCACCAGTTAACCCTTGCCCAACCTGCGTCCGTGTAATGTCCCATTTAATGGGTCCACGGTTAAGGTCCCGGATTCCGAATCCATACCCATATTGGCGAGCGGTGGAAACATTGTCAAATAAAAACAGTAAAAAAAGAAAACTAGAGGCCTCTAAAATAGCTTTTAAAGTCATAAAATGCCACGACTCTCAAGTCGTACCATAAAAATTAACGATGGGTGCGTGGGGTCGTTGTATGTAGACGAACTAGCAAATGTTTGCTCTGCTTTCATTTGTGTTTTGTTTGCCTTGGCCCTTTTTTAATAGAATTTCGCTTAATTTGAGTCGAAAAGGAAGCGGTGCGGGGCGGGGCAAATAAAAACTTTTCCGCTCTTTCCTTTTTTCCCAACTCTTTTAATTAAATGGTTATTGGCAGGGGCAGCACGGCAGTGTCAATAGCGAAAGCGTAAAGCGTATTAATGATGAATATTTATGTGTGGCCAGAACGGAAGCGGCCCCGGGGCGAGGAAAAGCGGCATAAATTAGGCGAAAGTGCGGTCAGCGAGGGTTGCTCGATTGATTCCAGCGGTAACCGATGGTGATAACTTATCGGGATAAGGGGTTAGGCTACGCCGGCCTAATTATGCGTCAGTGCGCCGGGGTTAAAGTGGATTTCTCGATCGGTTAGATAGCGCGGGAAAAGTGTTTTTCCCCCTTACCTTTACTGCTGTTAAGGCGGAAGGGTGCTCAGTCATCGATTATTATCTTGGATATTGTTCTTCCCTCCCCGACTGCAGCTTGACTTATGACGGGCTGAAATGCCTTGACACTTTTTCCACACTAACGATGCATCCATCGCCCGAGCTTCAGATACTGTATCCGCAAATCTTGAGGATTTGGCTGGTGGTAAAACCTGCTCGGCGCTGCGCTAGTTCCGCTCGCCACACGTTGCACGTCAAACAAATTGTCTCCTGGAGTCCTTAGTCCTTTCCCTCGGCGCTGGTGTGCCCACAATAATCCTGCAACTCAGTCGAAATGTCGCTGGCAATCTGGCAAAGGAGGAAAAATGCCAGCGACACTGGCTGGAGGAGCATCTTCTGGCGGAGCAGCAGCAGATGCTGCTGTCGCTCACAAGGCCACCCCCCATCCGCCGTCCAAGGACCTCCCCCCTCCGTCCCCACCGAGGCTTTGTCACATTCAAGATGCTGGGGGTGCGTGCCTTCGAGGAGGAGCTGAAATTCAAGTAAATTGATTTTTTCTACTACTGCTGGGGCTGTCAGCTCCACAGCTCCACAGCGCCACAGCTACCCTTTCAGCAATTTTTGCTTTTGGCGCGTAATCGACTTCATGCTTTTGCTTTTAATGGTATTTTTCCTGTGGTTCAAACTAATATCCATAATGCATAAATATTGAAACCCTGCGACCTAACCCCCACGCCACTTGTGAACCTCCAATCATTGAGCTGCCTTGGCATTTTTCGCTTGATAAATATTTCTTTCCCTTCTTGCGATTCAACTCCAAGACGTCGTTGGTCGTGGTCCTGCTCGTCTTGGCCTTTCACATACATATATTTCATTTCTTTTTCCACTCTAACTTGGGTATGGGCAGGGGCATGGGCTTGGGTATATACTCCTTTGCGGATGTATATGCACGTCGTTTCGTTTTTATCATCATCATCATCAGTCGGTGAGTTTTCTCGTTTTTATAAAATTTATGCGCAAAAATCCCTACTACGTCTGCAATTTATTGCATTTTCGTAAGTCGAGCGATTTGAAAAATGCCACGGGCATCACAATAGCAACAACAGCATCGGGCCAAGGGAAACAAATAACATTTTTGCTGATTTTAATGTTTTGTCAATGTCCCAGAACGGTAGCGAAACACAAAAAAAAAAAAAATAAATAAATAAAAATAAAAACAAAAATAAGGCTGGCTTTGACCCTCCCAACAGCAGGCCGAAGGCTTTGTTTTTTGTTATTGCTGTTGATTTGTTAATAAACAATTTTTATGTCCGGCCGGCCATCGGCATATAAAAAACTCACACGAACGAAAACAATTTTTATAGCTATTGGGTAGGCTTACGGAGTGATACCCTGGGAAAGAGCTGCCTCGGGGGGATTTACCTTTGAAGCGGGGGTATTTTTTGAGAAGAATGTAACAATGTAACTGGAGAAATTTATAACAAATGGGTAAAGTTTAAATTATTCTAGTAGTTTAATTGTAGGTCAAGTTTGGGGAGATATCTATGTATTTCATTTGTAAAAAATTAAATGTTCTTTATAACATAATATTAAAATAAATTTGATTTGTTATAAATATAAAGAATATCTAACTGTTATTTTAAAGACACTATAAATATGCATCGAATTCTTTTCCCTCTTAATAGTGGTTATTTTTCATAGGCCTTTTAGGTCTTAGCATAATAATACCACCGACCGCTGGGGTCGCTTTGGGCCGACTTTAGGTCATTTCCATAGTCTAAGCCCTTTGTCGCTTCCCTGGCTTTTTTTCCACCTTTTTATCTGGACCACTTTCGGTCCGACTTTTGCCGACTTTGAGGACAACAGATGTTGCAGTGGCTGTTTTCCCTTTTGCCGCAACATGTGGCACCTTGAGAGGAGTGGAAGCTGTAAGCTTTCTTATGCGGCTCTGGCTCTTAACTGACGGCGATATATCTTGCCACGCTCGCCGGTCTCGGTTCGGTTCGCCGGAGTTCGGCTCAGGCCCGGTCTTAGACCATTTCTTATACTAGTCACAGTTCTATAATTTCTCGATTTATCCTCGCCAGCGACAGCCTGTGTTTTGTCCTTGCTGTCCCGCTGTCCCGCTGTCTCGCTCAGCTGCCAGAGACAATCCAAACATTATTCAAAGTCAAACTTCATTCGCACTCATCCTGGAACATGCATGCGAGTGTGTGCGAGTTGAGGCAAATTTTTAACCACATTATTTATTTACTGTTTGCTCTGTCTAGGCCATGTCCCCCGCCCCCTGGTAAATATGTTGCACACACTCTCCTGTTCGCGCTGTTGTTATTTAGATTGTTTTTCTGCCGCTCTGGCCGCTTTTTCTGCTTATTTTTGCATTTGTATCAGCCGCAATTTATCAGGGCCATAACAAAAGGCGCCGCGTCGGCTGCCAAAAACCGAATACCCAAAAACCAAAAACTGCGATCCCTTCGCGTCCTCCGACTGCGCTCCTGAGTTTTTATTATAACGCGACACATTTTCTAACTCGACAAATAATAATTTCGCCATGGCATACACAAAAAAAAATATACATTTCATGCTCTGAATATTGTTGGAATGGAAAATCATAAAAAATTGCCTAGCTTTGGGGGGGAAAAAATGATTTGCAATAAACAAAGAGAGCTGAGAAATGGGGCCACGGTTAGATGATCTATTTGGGAGATCTGCGAGGGATGTTTGCAAAGGATAATGTAATTTAAAGCAAAGGTGCATTTGAAAAATGAGTTAATAGCATTTCCACGGTCTAGGAAACCCCTAAAGAGTCCTTATGAATAATACCTTTAAATACTCAAAGACTAGAAATAAAGTCTCTTTGAAGTTGCAACTCATCACTCTTCCTCTCTGTTAGCCATTCACAATCAACTTCCTGTTAATGTGAGTCATGGTGTTATATTATCTTTTCCCCAATTTCGGTATCTCGTCATTGCCGGACTTCCTTTTTCACTTTTGGCCAACAAAGCCCATCACATGTCTGTCCGCAAACAGAAGAGCAAATCTGGCTTATTGGCCACACAATCTGGGAGCCCTTACTTCATGTTCTGGCCATTCAATTGTTGTTTGGCATATTTTATGCGTGTTTATCATTTATACGCTTTTTTGAGTCGCAAAAACACACACTGGCCGCCCCCCTCTCGCTCCCCACAGACAGTGAGACAATAAAAACAAAAGGGTAGAAGAACAAAAGTCTATAAATTAAATAAATTGTAAAATATAACTGCAGAGGGTTGGCTGCGGGGGAATGAATTGTTCTCGGGCATTTATTAAATTAAATATTTCACTGCAATAAAGATTATCAGTTGGCAAAAGGCAGCGATGATAAAGCAAATAGGCAAATAGACTAGACGACGACGACGACTCACTGACTCCTCAAACAGTCCCTGGGACGCTGTCCTGGATAATGTTTGAGGGGGGCCGAGGACATCTCACATGCTCGTACACGAGCGTTAACATTGTAAGCAGACCATATAAATGTAAATGAACTTTGTCCTGATGCCGTTTCCGCTTTCTCCTAGTCTGCATGGCATTTCCTGTCACACACACACACACACACTACCGTTCGGAGAGAGAGGCAGCCATTTTTTGGTGATGCACGACGCTTATGCCACCCATTCGGCCCACAGCCTCCCCACACTTTGCATGTGACTCTTATTCAGTTCCGTTTTTATTTGCTCAAACAATATTCGACATAGTAATTTTATGCTTCGACTGCGGAACACATAAAATTATCTTTTGAATAAATAAAGATAAGAGGGAGGGACGCACACGCGTACGCAGGACATAGACGCTGAGCAAATGCTCACATTTTAATGTTTTATTCAAAAGGAAACATTCAGAGACGAAGATGCAAATTAAAATATCATTCAATGTTGGCAATTTAATATATTATTTTTGATAAATGAATACGGTACTGGCCTGCCAGCAGCAGCACCAGAGTAATGTTTTCCCATTAGCATGCGACTGACTGTGTGTATGCGAATGGATCTGAATGGATGTTGGCCAAATCGTTACGGCCTGGTTAGAGACACCTACACACAGAAGATAAATCTTCTGTTTCATGCTCGGCCAAATATTCAGCTCCACCTCGGCTTCCAGTCCTTTGTTACATTTCGTATTTAGATTTTCCAGCCTGTATTATTTTTTAGCCAAATATTTTTGCACTTTTGCAGCTTTGCTTGCGGATTACATTGCCATTGCTGCAAAATGGAAATGTTTTGTGGCCCTGGCTAAATGGTTTTTCTGCCCCTTTGTTTGTGTGCCTTCCTGTTTTATTAGACACAATGGCACACGCACATGTTTATGCTCGGATTTCGGACAATGTAAATCGGCTTAATGATTGAGAGAGTTGTTCAAGGGTCCGCCGCCCCCATCCCGAAAATCATGGCAAAATCAATACGAATGTTTTATGGGTCGAAAGTTGTTCAAGTTGGGAACTTCAACTTTTGTCAAGCCTTAAAACTTTTCCCTGCGCTTTCGTCAGAGCCTGGGCCGCTTGTCAATCTCTCCCGGGGTCAGTGGGCCTGGGCGGAAGTCCTGTCCCTGTTCCTGTTCCTGCCCCTGTCCCAGTCCCCGTCCATCAGCATTTTGTAGTCACATTAATTAAAATTTTATGCAACAAACACGCGACACGGCGAGAGAGTGTCCTTTCGGGTCCTATGGAAAATGTCGCATGTCATGTGAATCACCGTTAGGCCCGGACACACACACACACACCCTATATCGATGGCCACTTTTGTATCGCTTCGTGGTCGGTCGGTCAATTCGATTATTTTTCAGTTTTCGTTTTTCATTTTTCATTTTTCACCTTTCCCGTTTAAACTTTCACATGTCGCGTGTAGTTGTACTCGTCGTAGTTGCCCGCCCTGCTCGCCCCCTGCGCACTGGTTGTTGTAAATTCCATGTAAATTAATTAAACTCGCTGGCCATGCCACGAAAAATAAAAAAAAGATAGACAACAAATTGCCGCGGGAGCATCTGGGATGAGCCCGGCCTGCCACATCGCTCGGAGAGTGGAGTTTCCGTAGCGTAAAAATTATATATTGCATGTCAAAGGGCAGACAATGTGCCCGCAGGAGGTGGCAGAGGACACGGGATCGGAGGAGGCGCCACTTAATATTTTTTCATATGCCACAAATCGACCGCAGAGGCCACCGCTGGAGTCCGCGAGAAGGACTCCAAGGATACGCACAGGTGCGCGACAACAATTAACGAAAATTTATTCAATTTTCGCATTTCCCCCCGGAGCCACCCAGAAATTTATGGAGTTATAAAGATATTTTTTGCGCTCTTTATTTTTTTGGTAAATAATAAATGCAGTTTCCACATTAAGCCCGCTCAGTGCTCTGTCTACTTTCAATATAAATAAATTAATCAGCGCAGTTTGCAAATTTGCTTCAATACGCGACCAAGTTTCTCTCATTTCGATTTCGATTTCAATTTTAATTAACAATTACCATTCCCTGCGTGAGTGTGTGTGCGCATAATTACCATTCCGGCAAAGCGATAAAAAAGCCATTTCTCTTTTATTTTTTAGCAATACAATTTAAGCGGTTTCCTATGAATTATATCGCCCCGTCAGTTAGGGTCAGACAGTTGAATTTGTATTGAATAGCTGGTTACACGCTGCGGATAATCTGCGGTCATCCGACAACATTCCGCCCGCCAAAAAGCCGGGGCACTTCAATGGGGGGCGGTGACTAAAGGGTCCTGGAATGGGGCCAAATTACCATTCGGTCATAACTTATTGAAAATTATGATAATTGCTCAATTGCCTAATTGAATATGCAGCCGGAAATATTCCACTTTCTGTGGGGCGGGGGCCTTGAGCCAGGGCTAAATAACTTTCCGCGCTCCACTTGTCTAATTCCCACTGATTGAAGTTGCGCCCAGACATGGCAAATACCCGCTCATATCCTTGGGCCTTCAGTCAAGGGGTCCGGTCCGCCTTTATTATTGATTAAAAGTGTGCAAACGTTTTCGCTGCAATTTCGGTTTTAAAACCACTTTTCGATTTCGATTGCAGCGGGCGGCGTCTGGCGAGGATTTTAAGTTTGTTTTTTGCATGGACATCACGTATTCAATCAATTGCAACGACAACTACGAATGCGACGAGGCTCCTGGCGGAGGTCTTCCTCGGTGGGGGAACTGCGCTTATTTCGGTTGACCCATTTTGCCAATTGGCCAAAAATGTCTGCATCGTTCTCGACTGCATCTTTTTGAGGCCATTTTCCCCATACCGTCGCTCTACTCGCTCTACAGCTGGCCAAAAATTAAGATACGAGCTAGTGGCACGGCATATGGCCAAGAACCCAGAGAGAGAGAAGGGGAAAAATCGAGCGAACCAGGCCAAAAGCTGCAGCTGATTGCAGATTGGTTTAGACAGGAACCTCCACACACAGCCAGACACGTTCGTGGAGGAAAATCTCTCTCCGTGCCTGCCTCCCTGCCTCCTCGGGTGTTGACATTTATGTCCAATGCAGATTTTTCCACAGACAGCCAGCCGCTGCCCCACACAACCCAGCAGGAGCAACAATAAAATTTGCCACTGTGACGGGACACAAACAGGACGCAGGATGGTCAGATTGGTCAGCAGCACGGACTCCTGTGTTAAACAGGCCAAAGTCCCAGTCCCAGTCCCTCCTGGTCGGCGGCGGTCGAACAATGTAAACGCTTCATGTTGTTACAAAACTTGTTATAATTTCATACTCCTCTGGATAGAGGGTAGCACTACTCATGGGGTATATCTAGTAAACGTAAAGCTTGGATAATGAGGATCTAAAATAATTATATCCTTAGATTGAATCTTTATCTTCACATTTCAATCTATCAGATGATATATACTTGTTATGATTCCTATCTGGCGTTCTAATAAATTGAAATCCTTAAGCCATAGCTTAGTGTCCCTCTACACTTGTGACAGATAAAAACATCGATATATCCTTCTTGCAGCGATAAATCCTTTGACTTGGAGCCACTTCAAACTTGGCATTCCACTAAATTGAGCGCGGAAAAACTTTGTCGGCAGAGGCTGGTTGCCCAGGTAACCCGCCGGTCGAGTCCTCTCTGCGTCCTTTTAATCCTTCCCGTTCCGTGAGCAAGTTGTTTAGGCTCCTTTGCCACTGCATCCGCGCTGCACATCAGTGAAAATCATAGCATACTGCGGGGCGCCGAGCACGGAAAAATTTATTGAGCAAAGTTGCTGAGCTGATGTATTGCCTGGCTGTAGGTTGTAGGCCGATGGGCGTTGGCGGGCTTGTGTGGGCGTGGCAGGAGCGGGCTGACAGTTGGCATACTTTATCATCGGCACAGCACCGACGACGACGCTGAGGGATGGCCGAAGAAGGAAGCAGGATGCAGGATGCAGGATCAAACCACAAAATCCAAACTGATGCACACAAATAAAAACGAGAAATGGCAAGCTGCAAAAAAAAAGAAAGCCAGAGAAAGGGGGGCGAGCAAACAGCGACTGCACACACACCAGCACACACACCATGCATCCGAGGACCCCCTCTCTTCACCCAACTCCATGTGTGTGTGTGCATTACTGGGGCGGATTTGTGGGCAGGGTGAAAGGAAGGAATTTAAACGGAACTTGCCGCTTCGCTATGCGTTTGTGTTGCTTCTGTTGTTGCCACTGGTGGCATTCCCCATCACCCACCCCGCCACCCCACCGACTCGCTCGCTCTGTGTTTAAAAAGTTTTATGCTCGTCACGAGAGAAATTTATTGCACTCCGGTGTTCAAAGCTTTTATCCTTTTCATATACCACGGCAGCCATATATGACAAGGGTATCCGAGGAGCATGAGCAGTGTCCTGTGTGCCAGGAGACTATTGTAAACAAATCGAATCTGGGATCTGTAACAGACTAGCTTGCTTGTTCCTCATATATATATATATAGTAAGAGATCATGATGCTCCATTGGGCTGCATGGGAATTTTCACCTGCTGGTTACCTTGAAAGTTGCAGTGTTTTTTTTTATTTTAAGCCCAGGTTAATGATCTTGTAATGGATCCAATTTACCACCAATGCATATATCAATACTGATAGTATCTAAAATATGCATTATAAATTGAGCTAACTAACTAATATCTTTCCAAATTAATTGATACGATTTAACTTCAGCTTAAAAGCTAAGAACGGATAAAGAATCCATAGAATGATCATCGTAATACGAGATCACTTAACAGATTATTTATTGCATTTAATTTTTAATTAAGTATTCCTTGCTTTGAGGTATCCTTTAGTCCATACCCTTTCCCACTCAGCTCTTCCCTTTTGTTATCATTTTATTTTTTGGCTAAAGTGCCCCCCGAGCCCCCTGGTCCCTTCGCTTACATTTTCGGACTCGGACTGTGTCTGAAAAACGGATGTGATTTATTTGGTAATGCTAATGATGTTTTTGCTGCAGTCGCCGCCTCCTGTCGCTCAGTCCGAGCTTACCGCTCCCCTCACCTCTCTATCCCTTTTTCACCAGTTTATTTGAGCAATTTTTATCGCATGTATAGCAAAGGCAGCGGCAACAACAACCGGCAGCTGGGCTTAAAAAAATGAAAATACAAAAAACAAGAAAGAAAACTAACTACGGGTAGCCGAAATTTATATACCCTTGTAATTGAATTTTAGGATAAATCGAAAATCGATAAAACCAAAGCTTAAAATATTCGCATTCTTTGAATCGATATTTATCGATATTTTTATATAATAAA
This sequence comes from Drosophila bunnanda, assembly GCA_035046265.1. Classification (NCBI taxonomy): domain Eukaryota; kingdom Metazoa; phylum Arthropoda; class Insecta; order Diptera; family Drosophilidae; genus Drosophila; species Drosophila bunnanda. The sequence goes on from JAWNOB010000075.1 coordinate 18,379,556, forward strand.
TTTAGACACAAATCAAAGCTTTAAAAAAGTCATAACTACGCCATCATTAATTTTAATTCGGAATGCTTTTCTATGTTAGTTTTTATTAGGTTAATAAATCTGCATACTTAATTTAAATGCCGGTGAAGAATATTTATGCTTTATAGGGTCAGAAATGACTCCTTCATCGCGTTACAAGCTTCTAACTAAAATTATAATACCCTGCAAGGGTATAGACAGAGAAGAGAGAAAAAGAAGCGAAAACCTGCCGAAAGTTTTTCGACAACCAACAAGAAAAAACCTTTGCGGAAAATGCTTACATTTCGTTTTCAATGTGAGAGCGGGAAACTCTGGGAAACTGTAAACATTTTGCCATTTATCTTGCGTAGCCAATAAATCGCTTTTGTGTCCCCGTCCCTGTGTTTTCTCTGCCTGTTTTTTATTTTTTTATTTGTGTTGCCGCTGGAAAGGTACTCTGAAGTTAATTTTTTAAATGAGCAAACGATTTCCTCCCCATCGGACTATATTTATGTGGCCCCGGACTCTTGGTTCCGTGTGTCCTGTGGCCTGTATCCTGTGTGCGGCTCTGATCCGGAGATATTCAATATCTTGTCAGTGCCTTTGACAGCCCCCATCGGATGGCATTCGAGAGCGATTCGAGGGCTTTGTGCTTTAATTGTCTAGCTTAAGGTTTTGGTTTATTACACAGCCTTAGTCGACATTGAGCTTTATTAATTGTTTGCCGAGGGAAGGTCCCTCTCCGAGGTTGCGCAACGAGACAAGGTCAAGTTGGGGCTGAAGGATGAAAAGTCCTGCCAAGTTCCTGGGTCACTGAGATGACAAGATTTTAAGGGAAAGGGGAAAATGCAATGGGCAGACTCTAATAACCCACAAGGATCGCACGGAAGAGTTTCCAGCAGGATATATGGTGCTGAAATTATTACATTATTCAGTTTTTTGAATGACATTAGGCGGAACATTGTTATATTCTGGCTTAAAGGACTTCAAGCAAGCGCATATAGCTCCTCCAATTATATGTGGTTCCTCCCTAATTTAATCCTCGCTGGCAATTGTTTTTATTATTTGCCAACCCTTTCAACAAGTGACTTGCTTTTCCATCATCAAGCTAAACTCACCCCTGGGACCGTGGACGAAGGAGCCAAAGGAGCAAAAGGAGCCAGGGAGGTGCTCCCACTCCCGGATGTTGTCATATTGGCTAAGCCAACTGAGCTGTTCTTCGACAAAGGCCACCGTTTTCAAGCTACATTTGCCCCATTCAGGGCCAGGGGAGGCTTGGCTGTCCTCCCTCGCCAAGCATGACGCCAGGGAAACTGTGGAGGGTCCTTGGGTGGGATGCTGGGCAGGATAAGCAGTGGCAGGGGTGGCCACGTCTCAGCTTGTGGCTGGGACAATTAAAACGGCTACCGAAGTTGTAATCGCACAGAATGTTTACACTCAAATGGCTGCTTTGTGCACACCACATTCCCCACTCGGCAGCCCCTCAAAGGAAATATCATGCATTGTCATCGAGTCGAGTGGAAGGAAGGAAGGAAGGCAGGACGGCGGAGCAGGGCTCTTGGAAAATTAATAATTTATTTGTTTTGTCATTCAGCATTGTAAATAATGCGAGAGATTTTCAATAATCTTCTTTGTTAATATTGAAATTAATTTGTTTACAGTTATGCTACTTAATTAAACAAAACGAGGAGAGCACGCACGCACACACACAAGAGCCCTCATTTTCCCGTGGGGAAAGTCTCCTTTGCCTTGTTTCCCTCTACCCAGCTGTTGGTTCACCGCAAGCCCATAAATAACAGCAGGAGCTGGGAAAGTGTGTCCTCATGCCCATGAAGGATGCCCCCGAAAACCAAGAACAACAATTGCATTTTAAGGCCTTCGAGAGGCTTTCGTCCTGTTCAATTATGCAATAAATTTATCACCGATACAGGTAGCCCCTGCCCTGTGTCTCTGCGGTTAGTCTCTTCTGATTTTGTCGGGGCTTAAATGAAATATTTATGCCACTTGCCGCATTCAACCGATGATTGCCGCCGATTAATTAATGCCAGAGACACATTTAAATAATCATAAAAGAATATTTCCTCCTGTGGCTACGGCAAGAAAACATGTGTAATGGCAGGAAATTTGTTAGGGCTTCGCCATAACAAATTAAGTGAGAAACATCAAATTGTGTTCCACTTCTGCCCACACGTCGTCGACAGACACTTCTCTGAAACGCCATTTCCCAGTATGTCGTCGGAGTCCCATCGTCCCATCGTCCCATAGTCCCATCGTCCAGATTTATCTATTCATCTAACATATAAGCATTTTCTGTGGACGCCCATTAGAGATCTCGTGGGGAACAAAAAATTAGAACAACTTAGCAGGCCGAGGGCCGCGGAGAGACGATAAAGCCGCCGTGCCGCCTGTCATCATTTATTTTGTCAGTCTAAAAACAATTTGAAAACTTATGGCTGCAAACAAGATACTCGTACTCCGCCGCCGGAGATGTAGATACAAATGAGATGGCATCGGAGAGATACTCTCGCCCCCAATCGCATCGAACGCTCGATGCCCTTCAAGCGCTGGAAGAGAGGCCCCAAAACAGGGCTCTAGGATTTCAATTTATGGTCTCTAGGTAGAGTTTTCTTGTCTCCTACGAATCTAAGAATAGTCGTCTGTTTGTTTATTTTCACGTTTGGATTACAGGAAAAAATCTAGGTTGAAAATTTATGTGATGAGGTGGGAAGTTACAAGAAAAATATTTGTAGATCATAATGAGAAATTGGTGAAATATATATAAAACAATTAATGGAAAATAAAATAGCAAAAAGCCTCAAATTCAGGTTTTATAAAGTTCATGGAATACCAGGAATTTATATTGATATAAATTTGATACGATATTCCTAGAAACATAATCTTTCTTTCCTGGGTAGGCTTAAAAGCACTTTATAAAATTCATTTTCATTCATTCATTATTCCTCTTCCTAACGCTCTTTCGAAATTAAATTTCTGAATCTATATTTCAATTTTCTTTTCTACTCACCTGCCATGGAAACTCTAAAAGAGCAATCAGAGATCTTGGACATGAGTCTTTCCTTCTTTTAATCCATTTCCTTGTGCCATAATTCCATTTTTCACGATGATAAACCCGAAGCAAACAAAGGGCAAGGTGTGTTCCCATATTTAAGTCTTTTGTCGGGATGCTGTCCTTTATGCCATTATTCTCGGGCAGGCAGCCGGGCCGGGCCGGGCTCTTCTCCTTTCAGTCGGGCTAACAAAGTCATCAGGGCCCGGGCCTTTTGTAGGGTATCACAGAGATGTGTAGGAGAAACCGAGTAGGAATCCGCATCTGAATCCGAATCTCCGAGGTAACGAAAGCCCGGGCAACGCCTCCCCGCTGTCTCTTAATGATGTGTGGCTGCTGCAGAGCGTCTTTTCTTCTTTTTGCTGCTTTTCCTTTAGTCATCATTGTCGTCTGCACCTAAGAGAAAAAATAAAATAAAGTAAGAAGAAAAACCCCGTACGCACACACAAGTCATTAAGTGTTAATTTAATGGCCAGGAGATCTTTGTCACAGATAACAAAATGCATGCTGGAGAGTTTAGTTCGGTTTCGGACCTCTTGGATTCGACTTGGTCCGAATGGTATAGGTTTGGGTACGGGTTTGGGTATGGGTTTGGGCATGGACATGGTCATGGGTCTGGGAGTTCTCTCTCATTCTCGATGGGACTATCGGCCGGTTGGCATCTCTTACAAGTTTTGTGGAAAGAAGAAAACATTTCAGTGCGCAGCAGGTGATATATGTGTGTGCCTGCTTATGGAATATACCCCCCGAAAGCCCCCGCTCTCGGTCATATGATATTTGTGTTGTCGGTTTGTTAACGCTGACAGACAATTAAGTGTTTGCTTTATGTTTATTGGAATGGACTCCACCGGGCCCCACTCTCGGTCGCTCCTTAGCGCATTGATTGATGGCGCTGGCCGGGAAGAGTTGTCTCTGCTTCGAGCTGTATTGTATTGGGTTACCTGCTGCTCCACCTCCTTCCCATCAAATATTTGCTACTTAACGCAATAAAACACGGGCGGGGAACTCACAAAAAAATAAAATAGATCAAGTAGCCGAGGCCTTTTCGCACTGCCAATGACGCAAGTAATGCCGAGCTACGGAAACTTTTTAATTAAAATTCGAAAAATTAATTAAATATTTTCTGTGACGTCGCCGACAAGAGGAATAAACAACAACAACTAGCAGTGCGGGTACTGCGTTGACGATGACGACTTTGAGATTAAATTTCCTACCTTCATACCTACCGAAAATGCAAAAGGCAGCACGGCACAGACACAGGAAAAGCGGAAAAGCGGAAAGGGGAAAGGGGAAAGGGGAGAAGGGAAAAGGGAGAGCGTTGAAAAGTTTCACTCTGCCAAAATACGGCAGAAAAAAGAAAACAACGCAAGCAAGTAGAAAAAGCAGAAGAATTTCCCAGGCAGCAGGCAGAGCAGGCAGCAAAAACGGCAACAATATCAAGTGCAAAATGAGAAAATTCACTTGCCGGCTCCGAAAAAAGCACAAACACACACAACTACGAACTACGAGGGGCCTCCAGAGGAGCAGTAACGGGGTCCCGACTTTTAGCAATAGACAGAAACAAAAGAAAGTTTCCGAGCTGAAGCTGGAGCTGGAGCTGGAAAAATGGAATGGAAAAGCGGGAAAAGTGAGCGGAGTTTGCAATTGCAGAAAAGTAGAGGCAAATTTTATGATGCGCAGCTGATAAGCCAAAAAGATGACACACAGAGCCAGCCATCCAGCCAGCTTTCTCCAACTATTTGTGTATCCATTGCTGGCAGCACACGAAGCAGGCCAAAAGTAAACCAAGTTTAAATTTAGGCACTCGGCCCAGAGTGTACCTCCTTCTAAGCTGGATAATCCTGCATATTCAATTGGGGCAGGATGCCGCCGTGCAGGTTGTCAACCTCCGGCGGCTCCGAATTAACCCCACCGACCCCCAGACGGGGCAATCAATCATTCCTAGAACGAGGGGGATGGCCACTCTCATGATGTATTAACATTCGCTACGAGTCAAGATTGATATCCTGCTGCAGATACACCGATAATACAGATACAGCACTCGGAAATAAGCATTTAAAGCGGAATCCTTATGCCGCCTTTGTTTGCCTTTCGTTAGAGGGAACTCCAAAGATAACCAAAGCTTCCTCGGCAAGGCAAACTTTGATAGTGCCCGTGCTTATATACAGTATCCATTCATTTAATCCAATTGCACCCGAGCAGAACTTTTTATAACTATGCCGACAAGCCAATTATGCCAGAGTAAATAGCAATCTCCACTCGGCAGGAGCGGAGGCGGAGGCGGTGGCAGCCTCGCCAGTTGAAAATGTTAAAAACTTAAACAACGCTGACATATTTCCCCAGATGCCTTCAAACTTTCGGCCCAAAGTGGTGAGAAGAACGAAGAGGAGTCGAGCTATACAAAAATGTTATGTCAACGACATAGCCCCCCCGCCCCTCACTCCGAAGAAGGAAAACCTTTTTTCATCTCGTGTTTAATGAAAAATGTCAAATAAAAGTGCCCAAAACAGAGAACGTCAGCAAAGTGCCAGAGGCTTTGTGCACTACAGTTTTGCAGGTGGAATGCCAATAAAGGAGCTCCTCGCCGGCCAACTCTTTTCGGCACACTAATTACTATTTATTCGAAACGAAAATTGCTAACGAGCAAAAGATATTACCAGGGCCATAATAATCAACAGGCAGCGGCGGGGCGCTGAACATGGCCATCCAAGCCAATAGAACGAATTATTATTTTTTACGATTATTTAAATTACGCGATGGGACAGGAGGACCCGGCGGAGCAGGCAACAGGCAGGAACTGCAGGAATGTCGGTGCAATTTACAAAAAGGCAGCCACTTTGCAGCTCTATAGCTGCCTTCACTAATAGTTTTCATCAGTCCATTGGCCCACTCACAGTGGGTTAAGTTGGTAGGAAGATTAGGCTGGGCTTAGGATTTATAGATAGATAGATAGATATATATATATAGATATTTATAATTATTATTATTTGAATTTATAGTTTAGAAGCTTGTAGTTAAATAGATCGAAGATTAGCTAAGGCTGTAAAAGCAGACTATCTATATATTAAACAAGCTCTTTTGAATTTCTTTTAAATCTACAATTCCTATGATATTTTCGTAGTGAAATATGTTTCCCCTTTTTTATATATGTGGTATTTGCCCCACTGTGCTTATGGCTTGCAGTAGCCTGCAGCTTTTAGTGCAATTGGCTGCCAGTTTGTTTAATGATCATTAAATACGAAGACGACACACGATGGACGACAGGAGCCTTGGGTTTGGGAGGCGCAGTTTTGATTCAAACCGCTCTTGACCAGGCCTTAATAAATGAGAACAGGTAGCCCCTCCCTATGTCTCTGTCTCTGTGCCTGGCTCTGGCTCTGGCTCTGGCTCTGGCTCTGTACCCAAACCCCACTCAACTGGAGACCTGTTTTTTTCTCGCTGCTTGCCGGGGGCCAAGTGCCTTGGACTCACTCTAATTAGTCAATTTTTTTACTCAATTAAATCTGCAAGGCGGCGGCGAGCTGGGGAAGTTGGCCTGATGGGCCTGGAGACGACGACGACGACGACGACGACGATGGCAGTAGAGGCACTCGAGTAAGCAAATGATGTGCAGTAATTAGTGGAGCCCCGGTGAAATTCTATATATATCTGCTACACGCAACCAAAATAATATACAAAAATTCAAGAATTTATCAAAATTCTGATTAGGAATGTCATAAGAAATAGTAATTTCAAGCAGATTTAGTACTCCTTAGGCTTAGAATCAATTTATCTAAGTTCCTAAACCATATTATTTAATTAAACATATTTGATACATCAAATATTCCTACTTAAATTGACTTAAATTATATAATATGTAATTTTTATCTGTGTATATATACCCGCATAATTCCCTGTTTGACTTCTCTCGGGGACCTTGCCCCGCCGATGATAAATAATAATTTTGTATTTTTTTTTGCTGCTGCTGCTGCTGCACCGCACCGGCAATTTTTGCTGGCAGGCTGCAAGGATGACAGGTGCAGTGACAACCACACATGCATGCGGCCGTGGACACGGCACAGATACACGTTCTCACAGATGCAAGGCTGCAAGTACAACAACTTACATGTCATACAAGTTGCCTCGTACATTTATAATCAAGCTGCGGCAACCGCAGAACTCTGGAATCGCTGTTGCTGCCCTCGTCGTTGTTGTTGCTGCCACATGATGAAGCATCTTCGATGATGACGAAGGCCCGGTAGCATCTCGTGTGTGTACTTGCAGCTTGTATCTGCTAAATGAAAACATACATGGCTTGCAAATCCCCACTTTGTGCCCCTTTTACCCTTATGAAAGAAATTGCCACAAACTGCACACTGGGATGGGATTAGAAAGTATGGAAATGTGCCAAAAAAAATCCACTAATTACGCTACACAGCTACACAGCGCGAGAGGAAGATATTAAAATGTGAAAGCATTCGATTAAATGGTAGGTGAAAGGCACAACTGCGAGTTTTTCGCACAAATCAGAATCCATCGTTATTAATGATGTGCGAAGCGGAATGCCTTACTCTGAGTTCTGTTCTGTGATTAGGTCAATGAGTTGGCTAAATATCGCAATTAGAATGGGAATCAATTAAGGGAAAGGAATACCGCAGAGTGACGGCAGCAGGAAAACAATTTGTTTTGGGATCGAATTTCCCTCAGGAGGGTTAGACACAGCATCATTTATTTTCTGGTTCCAGCTTCTAGAACTCAGCAGAGATCTTTTGTCTGTTGTTAATTAGTGTTTTAGTTTTAAAGGTATTTGACTTGGAATTGGGTAAAGTAGATTATGGCTTTCTTGAGAATGGGAGTATCTTTAAGGCATGAAGAGCGAAGAAGAGATTTTGTATCTTCAAGAATCTTTAGATTCATTCTTTTCATACCTAACTCCGACTTTGAATGAACTAGATTTTCCAGAGCTTGTCCCACTGTGGTGCCCCGGCATAACATCCTCATCAATGTCGTTGTCCGTCGCCCGAACAGAAGCAGAAGCAGCCGCAGAACCAGACCAGATCTGGGGCCACCTCCTGGCCCCCCTGGCTCCTCCTGGAACGAACTACTGCTGCCCGCTCCAGCTACAAATCGTGCAATGATGAAAACCATTGGACAAAGTCTTTGACTTGTATTCATTTTTTCTTGCTTTTCTTTCGCTCTTTTCTTTCTTTCCGCTTCTGTTGGTTATTTTCCTCTGTTTTTCTTTTTCCTTCTGGCTTTTTTGTGCCGCGGCGGCGCTTGGGAAGGCTTTTATATGCCTCATTCAGTTGCATCTTTTTGCTCACCCATCGGGCGGGGAGGCAACTGGGCTCTGTCCGTTTTGTCTGGGTTTTTGTGTAAAAGCGACTAATGTGTCTACGGAAGCCATTTCGTGCCTTTTAGAACCAGTTGGCAGAGCAATCTGCGAGTTTGTGTTTGTTTTCCTATCTCCCTCTCGGCGTAGTTAATTCGCCAAGTAATAATATTAGACGAAGCACTTGTACTCATGAATGTGTCTCTGGCCAGTGTCCAGTGTCCAGTGTCCAGTGTCCTCCGCCTGGAGATGACACATCTGGGGGCCAAAAGTGATCGAAGGAGTCACGCGGCCATCGCTGTGAGGCGGAGCAGCGCACTTGTACTTATGAATGTCTCCAGTCTCTCCGCTCTTGGGTCTCGGGTCTTGGGTCTTGGGTAACATGCTGTGCAAGGAGGAACCTGCCGGTCCTGCCTTCCTCCAGGCTAAATTGGCTTGAATTTTACGGCAGCAGCAGCCATCACGATGATGATGAGGACGATTGGCCTCGCCTCGCCTCTCTCGGACCCGGTCTCGGACTCGGTCTCGAGTTGGGTCTGTATTTAAGAGACATCATTCATCTGGCCGCCCCATCAACGGCAGTCGAAGCCGAGGAGGACCAGGATGACCATGATGATCATGAGGAAGTGGCTGATGACCATGCTGATGATGATGACGACAGCAATAATAATAACAAACAGCAACAAGGGAGCCGGAGCTGGAGCTGGAGCAGCAGAAGGAGAAGCCCTGTAGCCCTGTAGCCCTGTAGCCTGTGATGAACAAAGTACAAGTCCGCATAATTATAATCAACGTCATTTAACGTTGCCGGCCGTCACTCAGCGCCAGCTACAACAACATCAACATCAATGTAAAGCTACATTTCGCCATCAAGCTTATTGTTGTGTATCTTGCGGATACATTTTTGATAACAGCAAGGCAAAGCAGCGACGGCAAGCACAATAACTTTGTCGTTAGGAAGGAAGTGAAACGTAAAAGTCACCTATAAATATGCCATAGAAATCTAGCTAGATACTAACCACAACCAGAAGTATCTTCGCGATACATTTGTCCAATCATTTCATTTCCATTTCCATTCCCCGCCGAATGGCAGGAACTTCCGAAAATTACTTTTATTGGCCTTCACCAACATTAGGTCGAGATTGTTATGGGCCCCATCACATCATCTTGCTGAGATATTCAATTTGAGGGCATTCCCCGTTTCGACCTCGAAGCATATTATAGGAAAACACACTCAGACACTGTTGCCTTAATTCTTTTTTTTGGGCTTTTCAATTTTCTTTGGTGTTTGCTTGGCGTTTGCTTGGCGTTTGTTGACCTTTGTCAACTTCGGAACACGCGACTAAGCACTTGGAATTAGCGCAAATACATTTTATGTATCTATGAGTTGCGTCGTGTTGCGTCGCGTTTTAGGGGCCCAGCGGAAGTTGGCTATTTATAACAAATTACCAACCATTTGACATTTACCCAAAACGCCGACGCCGCCGTCGTCAAATTAAAGCGAAGTAGGAGGGCCTGGGAGCAGTACTTTTGGCATGTAATCAAATGTAACCGCACACCAAATATGCGCAGACAGCTGCGATGGCAACCAGGCGGGGGCTCCGGATGGAGACATGGCTGGAGCAGTTGGAGATGGAGATGGGAGACGGAGGCCCAGGACTAGTCCTCTTCATCGTCAATGCGCTTGTGGTTGGCCTGGCTAAGCCGCGACGATTTAATACAATAAATCCCATTGGTCTGGCTTCGTCTCCACTTGGCTCTCTCTCCGCTGTTGAGCAGAGAGCCAGACTGATGGACGGACAGCAGACAACGACGACGACGACTTGACTCGGGTTCAGCTCTGGACGACCTTCTTCATTAAAATTATGAAAAGCTGTAATTATCTTCGATTTGCTTTGACCCGGCCACAACGCACTAATTGCGTGCGAGGGACAGTAGTCAGCCAGTGGTAGACCCTTGATATCGGAGTCGGGAAACCCGGAATTAGTCATTCAAATACCGTAAATAATCATTTCGGAGGAGAGGTATCCCCTGACAAGGGCAGGATGATTTCTGCGGAAGCTTCATATCCTTGAGTTACCACTGAAAAGTGCTCGCTTAAGGCCAGTGTGTGAATAAGCTCAGCCATCCTCCTGCCACATCTTCAGAGTTCTTCTGAGTAGACTTTAATTTCCCGCTCTCTCGCAGCAATTTTCGTCTTCCGACGTACATTGCTGTGAAAACTGCGTGACCAGGCTAATTAACGCTTCAAGGAAAATGTTGACGAACTCCCTGGAAACAGCCACGAAGAACAAAAAATGAACAGTCAACTTTGTTGTGATGTGTGTGCGGATGGCTAGATGGATGGATGGTTGGATGGATGGTTGGATGGATTGCTGGCTGTGGGGATGTGTATCTCATAGATACCGGTTCATAATTTATGTAATTATATGCGTTTAAACATTGCAACACAAAAGAAGGCTCGGCTCGGCTTCGAGTTCTCGCCACTACATATTATAGCCGACAACAAATTATAGCAATTATATAACATTTTTTTCATCTTCCCTTGCAGGTTGCATCCGCCAGATCAGATCCGTTCCTTGGCCCGTCTGGAGCTTTTTGTTCGTGCGACAAGCGAAGCTAATGAGCGGCCATTGGTTAATCGGAAACAGGAAGCAGCAGTAGCTCCAGCACCAGCGAAAGTTGAGTAAAATTGCTTAAATAAATAATCGTAACTGTGATAACACCAAAGAGGAGAGCGACGACGACGAGCGGGAAAGGCCAAAACAGTTGCGTAATTGCGAGCGTTCCACGTCCAGTGATTTTGAGAGTAATAAATGTCAACGTGGCAACAAGAAAAGTAATCACAACTATTTGCTAAACTCAAGCAGCCAGCTAACCGGCGCACAAAATGGCCAACACAATGTGGCAGGCAACAAGAAAAGCAGTTACAAGGGCGGAGATGGCAGCGGGAGCCGCATCAACAGAGGACGCAACACCCAGCAAAGTACAGAGGAGCAGACGACGAGGAGCGCCGGTCTCAAGTTCAAGGCGGTCATCGTTAATCACATGTTTTATATCCTGCCACACGTTCAGCTTGTTCTGGCTGCTGCTCCTCCTCCTCTTGGCCAGCCTCGGCTGCGGAGTCCATGCTGCCGGCAAGCTGACCACTCGCAGCAACAAAACATCATCGCCAGGAGCGGCAGCCGGAGCAGGGGCTGGCGCAGGAGCAGCGGCAGGCGGAGGAGCCGGAGCAGCAACAACGGGAGGAGCCTTGCCAGGAGCCGGAGGAGCCACGGGAGTGGCTGCCTCCGCAGCAGGAGCGGCGACGGGAACACCCATTTGGGATCATGCCATCGATTTGAATGAGGATTTTCGCATACTATGGCAAATCATTAATCAGGATATAACATTTGAAATACAGGCACGTACCCTGGGCTACGTCGGCTTCGGATTCTCGCCCGATGGCAATCTGGCCGGTGCCGATATGGCCATCGGCTGGGTGGACAAGGGTCAAACCTATTTTCAGGTAAGTGAAGCGCAAAATAAAAACCCCAACACTGGGGGGAAAGAAAAGAAAATATATATATTAAGGCAGGCCACGGGGACCCGTAAAACACTCGCTCTCTGGCTCTCTGTGCGCGCCTAACGATTTTTCATTCCCGTCTAACGTTTTCATTTTCCCGCCGCCCCCCGATCCCGATCCCTATCTTCCGATACGATGCGTGTGGCCGGAAATTAAGGGCAGCGCCGACCGGCCAACTAAATGAAAAGTTGTCGCCCTAATATCATCCAATTTATTCTCGCAAAGTCCGCTCGCTCCCTCCTCCCTCCAGGACAAACATTTTTGCGACGCGTTGATAAATATGTTGCATGAAAAATACACGGGAACAAGGGCAAGAAAAAGAGCAACATTTGGCCACTCAACCCGGAGGATTGTAATTAATTTGTGGCAAAAACAAAGTTGCACACACACACACACTCGCACTGGCACAACAAAAAAGGTGCGCGAAATGTGTGTACACAGCGCTTGAATAATGACAAACTCATTTGCCGGAGCTTGGTCGCAAAAAAACTTTTTATTTGCACATCCGCCGAGTTTTCGCTCTCGGTTTCGGTTAGCTAATGGAATAGTTGGTTCTCTGCCGTTGGCCACTTGATTATATCACTTAATCTGGCCAGTTATCATAGTGGCCAGCAGATGTTTACTGTCGAATTATGTCACTTTGTTTCGGAATCGGGGTCACCGCTTTCCAGGGGAAATCCATAATTACCAAGTGATAGTCCGATAGTGGGGTCACCTTGTTTGAACTTCCATTCCGATTCGTGTGACAGCTCCGCCATCGCTGGGGGTCAGCGGTGGCCCAATGTAACGCTAATTTTTTGGGAAAAACGTCGTCGTCGTCGTCGTCGTCAGAAACGACGTCATTTGGCCAGAAAAGGAAGTGGTGCCCCTGGCCGTGATGGCTTTTCAGGAAGAGTAATAGGAGTCGTCGCTGCAAAGTGTCTAATGAAATGCGAGTATTGCGTGCTGTGGTTGCGTAGCTCTTCGCCTTTCTTTATTTTCCATTTTTTTTGCTCTCTCTCCTCCAGCTAACCTCCCCGCTGGTGTCCTGACAGGATATGCGTGGGGCTGGCAGAGGGTTGGGTGGCCAATTGTACGGCTGACACAAACAGGGAAAGCTTTTTTCCCTCGTGTTGTTGCTGTGTGATTTAATGATTTTCGAGGCAGCACCAACGAGAAAATGTCACCCACACACACTGACACACACACACAGTGATTGTTATTGTTGTTGAATGTTAAATACCAGCCAGAAACATTAATATGTCTGTCTGCCGCCCACTGGCCCAGGTCTCCCCCCTTGTCTGTCTGCCTGCCTGCTTGTGTGACGGTGTTAATTTCACATCTTGACGTGTCGTTGGTAATTGCGAGTTGCTTCAAATTGTACATACAATATCGTATAATGGGACTCGTGACTGTCACCTCGCCTCCCCTGCCACCCCACCGGAGGGGGGTGTAATACGCTTTGACTTTTTGTGGGGCGCTGATTTGTGAAGAGGTTCAAAGGTTAATTAGAGCCGAAACAGATATGCCGATTTAATGTAATAATTAAGTGCCACAGGTGTAAGCGTCTCGGACGGAACAAAGTCAAAGGACTCGCCCTGGGGCAGGAGGCCTTCCCGGGGGTTGGGGTGCCTCCCTCCCACGCAAAAGCTTATCGCTTTTAAGTTCTTAATTACAAGTGCCCAATGCCCCGCACTCGGGACTAATGAAAATACATTATGCCATAAATATATACACTTGTATATTTATGGAGAGTGGCGGCCCACTAATTGGCTAATTTTTGGAATACTATTAAATTGTCAGAGAGCTATCCGACTCGGCTGGGGATGAAATATGGCCTGGCACATTTTTATGCGGCTGGCATTTATGGAATTTTCATTTAAAATTCAACACACACCGACACCGAGGGAGCGCAAGAGACGAGCACTGACCAGAAAATATTTGCTCATAGAAATTTGTTCAATTGACTTTAAGCCGAGGAGTGGATGAGGAGCGGATGGAGGAGCCTAAAGCCTACAGGCGAACCAAGAACCAAGAACCAAGCATAGAGACCTGAGAACGACGACGAGAGTGTATTTCTCCCCCTCTGTCAAGAGTTTTTATCTTAAGTGTCAGCCCAAGGGCGAATATATAAGCATAAGCTTAAGTATGACCCGTCGGGGATCGGGGATCGGGGATCGGGGGATAAGCGATGGGGCAGACATTGACATAGTTCTCATTAGATTGAACAATGTGTGGGAATTTTCGCATTCAATTTGGGCTGCTTGGCGAGCTCGCTTTTTGGGCAAGTGCCATGTGCGATGGCATACTTGGAATCGCTGGCTTTTTGGCTGGCACAGTTTATAAGTTCCTGCCACGATTATGAGTCTTATCTGTGGGCCTGGGAATAGCTGCTGACTTGAGGTTTTCCGGGCCAATTATTTTGTGTGAACAGCCACAGAATTTAATGAAATACAAGACAAATGCTAAAGACATGTCAATTAAATGCGTGCCAGAGGAAAGCCTCTTGGAATGCAGCTCCGAACGTAGTTTGAAATCCACCTTATCATGGCCGAGATGTTTTTCCTAACTGTAAGCAAACGAAACAAGCACCAACGGAATGTGAGATGTATCTCTCAGATAAATACGCATCTAACCCGGCATTCCAGCCGCCCACACGCCGCTTCTTGGGGGAGATATCACTCAAGTGGGACAAATATTTGATAAGTTTCTCGGAGTTTTCTCGACGCCTCTCCTAGTGGGGGGTTTTCCCAGCAGCAGCTCGGATTTCGCCCAGAGAACTATCATCATTTATTGGCCAGCTGGGCGGCTGACCAGCATCTGAAGTTGACATTCCCACAGCGCCGCAGCGAGAGACGACGACAACAAGTGTAACTCTATAAGTCCATTCCGGTAGCTGAAACTTTGCACACTTTCACCCGCAGAAACGGGAGAAGTCGAGGCGAAGCCGCTTTAAAAGCTGACATAATCAACAAGCCAAGAAGCGGAGACGCAGAAGTTGGATGGGGTCCCGGCCTATTAGTCGCCCATTATTTTGTAGATACTTTTGGCGATAAGCCCTTTGCCGCCGACGACGACGACGACGACGACGATGATGTTGCCACACCTAAAGATACAAATACAAATTTTGTGTAATTTATTTTCAACTTTTATTACAAGCGCCTGGAGCGGGCGAGCAGCTGAACAGTCTTATCAAAATTTTAATTAATACGCATCTGAGAAAAGTTTCGTGAAGCGGCCCCCAAAGCCAAAAGCTTCTGCTCTTGGGCGTTTCTGCTCCTCTGACGTTAATTAGTGCCATCCAAAGTGGCTGGCGACTTTGTTGCACTCGCTGAACTACAACAAACAAGCCGCAACAAGCCATTAGCTGTTTAGAGCAGCTAGAGCGGCCAACAAAGAGCAAAACCGAGAGAGGCGATTAGTATCTCGAAAGTACTTAAAAGGTCATTACACTGGCCCCATCTAAATACGAAATACAAAATAAAAAGCGAAAAGCGGATAGCTGAGCGGGCTGAGGAGCTTGGCCAGCGACTAATTATTTAATTTCAAGTTTTAAGCATGCTTCAGGTCTGTCAGTCAGTCCAGGTCCCCCCTGGAAGCCTCCCCTCGAGGAGCCAAGAGCTAACCCATTAAGCGCAGAGATAACAGATCCATTATAGAAGAATTACGAGTACGCAACATCAGCGGAGCGCCATCAACATCAACATCAACATCACAGTCGTCGTCATCTTTTGCTAATGACCATCCATCGATGGCGATGTCGATGTTTTGTGGCCCTCGTAGTACATCACTCAACCCGAAGGTTGTGCCCATGGACTTGACAGCCGCCGGAGTGGGGCAGGGGTGTCTATATCGTCGATGTGTCCATCTGTCCAACGCACTTTCAAGTGGTTACGCTGCACAAAAATAAGGCTCCATTTCGAACTCATTAAAGTTGGACGCCAAAAGTGAAACAACAGTTTTTGGCAACCCCCGTGCGGATCGCAGGGCAGTATCCGGCAGATACATGGGGCATTACCACCAACATTAGTTCTATTTGGACGTACTGCGCTGTTAATTATCGGCGGATGATTAATTATGGCATCCCCCGATGGAGCTGCGGCTCGTTTTGGAGGTCCACTGAGGTCCGAGTCTTCCCCTTCTTTTGATTGGCATATGAGTAATGAGCTTTTTGTTCTGGGTTCTGTGTTCTTTTCTTGTTTTCAGATTTGGTTTACAGTCTCTGTCTAGGTGCCATGACATGCGAACATCTTGGAGTGTTTTGAGTAATTCTCCTCCGTGTACAATTTGTGTGTGAAATTGTTTTTCTACCCTCGAAGAGTGAAGTCTCTCTGCTGCCCACACACACACTCTCCTTTGGCCCGTAGATATACATCTATCCAGCAGCTTGCATGTCATCACTCCGCGTTCTCGACTGCTTTTTCAGTTTTCCTTACTCGCTTTTCACTCATTCGATTGGTTCGCCGGCTTTCATTACTACTTTCTCACAGCTGCGACCGACCCGACCCGACCCGGTGGCGTGCCCAGCGCTTAGAATTCAATTAGTTTTTATAGACATTATCCAATTTGTTCCTCTCCTTTTGTTCGGATAGTTAAAGCTGGGTGCGTGTTCCGCGGAGAGTGGGTGTGATTGTGCCCGGTATCTATAAACTGAAGCGATTCGCGTGCTGGGCCACCAAACTCAATGGCCATTCATCCATTCTGGCTCTCACTCTCCATTGTTTGCACAACTATTTGTAGTGGCCAGCACGCACCTAGCCCGCCACAGAAAGTTACAGAATATCTATGTATTTACAGCACACACACTCACTTCATAAATCATAAATACATGCTGGCAAATTATATACAGACGGCTCAGTGCCCAGCCAAATAAATAATAGTTAAATTCTTTCTATTTTCTATCTTTTTTTTTATCATTTTGTTATTCAATTTTGTGATATTTACCCTCGCCAGTCGCCGGGGGCTGTCTTCTGCTTTATTGAGTGTAGGAGTGGGTCCCCGCCAGCCAAATTGCTTCAATTGTTATAGGGGAGTCGAGGGCGCAAGTTGTGATATTTGTACAGGCTTATGAATGGCACAACTGCCGGAGGTCATGAGACAGGTTTCGAGAGTTATTCTTTAAGCATTTTACAAAAAAAAATACTATATCTAGTGAGTCCTTGCGAGCAGAACCATTAACATATCTCACATCATCAACTCATCGTCTAATGAAATTCCATAACTTATTAATGACCAGCTCTTGGGCAACCCCACCGTGCACGCATTCCACTCCCAATGGAGCCGACACATTTCAATGGCCATAAACTATGCATGAGAAAGTTTGCCAGGGAGGTACTTATACAATTGAAGCGATTCGCATCGAATCCCATCGAATCCCATCGCATCCGTTCGTTGTGCATAGATTTATGCTAACTTTTGGCCAATATCAAAGTCATTACTCATCAGTTTTCGGCTTAGGCAGACACACACAGACGCTGGCAAATCAATTAACTGCCAAATCAATTTACAATTTATGCATAAACTTTATAATCAATAGGTTTAAGAGCACGAGGACCGAGGCACGACGCAGTCCATCCTGATCCCCATGCCCATCCGCCTGCTGAGCCCGATCCCCTGTCCCCTGCCCTCTGTCAGCCAGGCAGCCTGTCAGTTTTAAAGCCAAAGCCGTAACAATTATGGAGGAGGGGCGCTGAGTCTGAGGACGGGCAAATCCGTTAGGCCATAAAAGCCATAAATGCTCAATTACAGGAAGTAAATATGCACACTTGATTGCAGAATGTTGCGTAGATTACGGATGGCTCCGGCTCCGGCTCTGGCTCTGGCTTTGGTTCTGGCCTGGCTTAGGCTCTTCTGTCTTTGGGCCGAAGTTGGCCAAGTTGACTTTTAAAATTATCGCACATATCAAAACTGCAAGGAGCGAGCCGAGAGCGTGTGTGTGCGCGCCTTAGCCAGGGAGAAATTTAATTTCATTACTTTCATGTGACATAAACCGTTGTCGGATGCTCATAGCCTCGGTCTCGGTCTTGGTCTTGGTCTTGGTCTTGGTCTTGGCCAAGAGCCCCTGGTCGTGGCTTCTCCAGCCCAAGCCATAAGCATTTTGATAATCTATTGCACATAACGCAAACCTCAAAAACCGCAAAACAGCCGCCAGACCTCTCCACTTGACTGAGACTGAGGCTGGGACTGGGACTGGGAGGCTGGCAGGCTGGGAGCCTCGTCTCAAGGCCTCTCCTTGGGGCTATTAGTGCGTTGTTGTCTTCGCCGGGACAATGCCAAGTGCGCATATTTGCTTTGGCCGCTTTGGCCGCATCTTCGACAGCGCGGTCGCCTCTTGGCCAAGACAACGGATAATTGCAGAAAGTACCGTTGCCCATATGCGAAAGATTCTTCTTTTTCGAGGCCCCCCCAACCAAAGCCAACCGAACCGAACCCGGACCCAGCCCGTCCCGGGGGCTCCCCCTTAAAAACACTGTTCCACATGCAGATATTTTTTGAGCAAAAAAGCCTCTTTTAAAATTAACTTAATACTCAAAAACTCTACAAGAATTTGTTGAATATTTACACATATCTCAGATATTTCGAAATCATTTTAAAGAGTTTAAGGGAAACCCCTTCGTTTCTTATTCATCGCCCAAATCAATGGCTTTCTTAGCTTTTAATGCTTCAGTTTGCAAAATCATAAAGCTCAGGAAAGTTTTAGAATCCCATTGGGAAGAAGCCTGCTTCGATTTTATTATCCCCCAATCGATATATTATATTATTATGATCGTAAAATGCTGCATCACAGTGTAATCTGCTTTGCCGCCTGGCCAGGCCGCAATTTTCATTGCGTTTGCAAAATATTTGTTGGTGTCTTCGCCGCGCAATTTATGAGCGTTGAAAAGGCTTAGAAGGGAGGACTCGGAGGGGGGGCTGCCTCTTGATTATGTTGATAATGTCAGCAGGAGAAAGGGGTTAAGAGGGGCCAAACCAGTTGCGACCGGTTCTCCTCGGGCCAGCATCTTCCTCGCATCTTCCTCGCATCTTCCAGTCATATTAGCCTGTCCCGTTGCCGTCGTTGTTTGTACCTGTTCGTGTTGCTGTAGTTGCCGTTGTTGCCGTTGCCGTTGTGCGTAAAAAGCAATGAGAGCTGGCCTGCAGCGGCGGCGGCCCAATATGGTCAACGCTCTTTTGGCCATGTTTACACGCTAAGTGTGTTTGTGTGTTAAGCATTCCGCTTCCCAGGCCCGGGCCCATGACATTCGCGCTGGTTGTCGTTGTCGCCGATGTTTGTTGAGTGCCTTGCTAATCACTTTTTGATTGTCCGAGGTACCAGAATTCACACCCCACAATGCAGATGAAGGCCAGTCCCGGTCGCAGCCAAGATTCCTAACCCTTTTGGCCACGTTTTGCGCTTGGCATCTAGATAGTCGCGAAAGGAGCTGCGTGAAAGCATATTTGTGTAAAGATTTCTCTCTTCTGGCCTTTCGAAAGGCCTGCTCTCGAGCTAAATGGCATCGGGAAATCGGCGAATGGCAAACGGAAAACGTAGGAAAATTAATGTTTAACTCCACAGCTTTTCCAAGACCACTCGCTCTCTTTCCACTCTGCGGCGGCAATTTTTATATTCATCATTAATTAAGCGCTAAACAGACGCCCGCTGTGCCGGGTATCTGGGGGATTTCTGTGCAGAGTGCACAGCATGACATCATATTCGAGAAATTGGTAAGGGAAGTCGTCATAAATGCATGCAGCGAATTGTGTGTGTGCGAAGCACAGAGAGAAAATTTGGCACTATATTTATGCACAGTTGTAAAACGTCTGAAGAAGGAAAATAAGAGTTACTTAAGACTTCTCTTTCAAGGTGTATTCTTCTTTGTTTCTATTCATATCTTTGAAGGTATAGTTTGTTAACCTTTAAAAGTAATACTATACAAGATTTAGAGGACATTTCTCTCAGTGCACATATTAAGAGTAAAAACTGCATGGAATTGATTTCGAAATAGAAGCAACCGCCGCAGCTCATCACGATGACGGCGAGAGCGATTACGATGATGAGGCTCTGCTGGATGGGGATGTGGATGTGGATGTGGATGTGAATGTGGATGCTGCGGTGCGGCCTAGGATCCCCTGCCTGGGCTGCGTGTTAATTAAAAGCCACTGCTGGACGTTGGACGCTGGACACAGTGGCGCAGGGGGATGCGGCGATTAGAGGCAACGGGGAGTGAGTGCAACAACCTTGGCACTTCCTGGGTACTTAGTCAACGCTGCGGCCCCTTGACTGTGCCACTCGCATCCATATACATATATATAAATGCTTACACTCTCGAATGGAAATGTAAATGCGTAGGAAGCGATTGCTGCCCCCGTAAATCCCTCCTCGCCGAAGCCCAGTAGCCGGAGACAGGGAGCTGGCTGTGGGCACCGGGAACTGTGCCCGGGAACTGGGGATCTGGTATCTGGAACTGGGCATTAACGTCCGCTGACTAATGATGAAATGCGTGGCATTCGGCAAGCTGGGTTGGGTACAGCAGGCCCGGGTACGGGCCGGGTATGAGTCTCATTTATGTAGAAAAGGATTAAGGCCATAAACCAAATGGCTGACGTTGGGGCTTAGCATGAAAAATGATGGCCGGGCCAGTCATCAGTCGGTAGTTTTATTTCTCTCCATCGGAGTCCGCTTAGGTAGGTGTTAAAGTGCCACAGATTGGTGACTCCGTCTCTGTCTCCGTCGATCCGCTCAGAGACAAGTGCCCGGGAATTGAAAGGAGAGGCCAGAGCCAAAGCCAAAGCCTCTGAGTTATTTGCATAAGTATTTCTGATGTACGCTCCCCTCCGATAATAATGGCATGTCGGGGACGCGATTAGGGCGGTGGAAATGTGCCCTGGCATTCGGGTTATTCGGTATGGAAAATTAATTAGAAATCCAAGCCGAGTCTCGATTGAATTCGTTTTGAAAATGCCATGAGGGTGGGGGGCGAGGGGCTCAACAGCTTTGGCTAATGCTCGAACATTTGTCCATTTGCCTCGGACAAATGCCTCCGAAGAAAAGTTTTTATTTTTCAACTTTTTCGTCAAAGTTTTCCCCCACAAGAAAATAGGAAATATAAAAAAAATGCTTGCCGCTTCAAGTCAAACAAAGCTTGACCACATCGAGCGAGACAATGGCACCCGGAGGCGCACTTAAGGCGGTCAAAATGCACACAAATCAAACTTGGCCCACATCGTCGTGGGCTGCCGTTGTTGGCCTTTTATTAAAAAACCGTAACTAATGATGCCTAAATTCGCAATAAAAATGAAAAACCAAACGCACAATATGGTCCATTAGAGTGTTTTGTTGTTGCCGCGCCGAGCTATTAGAGGTTCGTCGTCCCTCGCAATTTGAAACAATTTTAATAATACAGCAAAAAAAAGATATATATATACAAGGAGGAGGAAAATATTCTAGCAAAGGGACGAAAGGAAAAGCCAGAAAGGCAAACATCGTGGCTAGAAAACGAGAGGCGGTCGCGGCACCAGCTTATTGTGACAAATTTTAAGTAATTTCATTTTTATTTCACCAACAGCTTCAACTTTTTTATATTGTTCCGAAGGCGGGGAGAGAGGGGGCAAAGAAAAGCCCAAAATCAGCTCAAAGGAAAATCCAGAAAATACGAACTTCAATGAGTGAGGTCCTCAAAGCGGCTTTCCTCCATTTTATATATATACAAATTTCCCTTTTCGGAGAATCCAACGTTGCTTCCGTCTCATTAAAGTCGCTCTTGGGGGAGAAACAAGACAAAGCCAAACTTTTCCAGCTAGCTGACGAATTCCCAGCATATTTATTTACACCTTCACCGAAGGATGAAAGTCCTTTCTCATCCCCCTCCCCGCGCCGCTCCTCTTATTGCCACCTCTGGTCCTGTGTTTGTTTTGCATGTGTCTAAAAGGCAGACAAAGCCAAAGCCAAAGCCAAATCTAAATCCGTAAGCCACATGGCCCAAGGCGTGCGAAAGCCGACAAAACGGAAAATACTTCAATCAATGTAAAAATTGGGCGAAAAAGGTAGAGAGCCAGCAGCATGTAGGTGAGGGTCGTGGCGGTGTCAGAGCCGGAGTGGGAATGGCAGCAGGAAGTGGAAAAATAATCAGAGAAGTTAAATCTGTGGGCGCCATATGCCCACCGAGAGACCGAGCCCGTGGAGAGGGACAGCCAGACAGACAGACAGACAGAGACACACCCAGGCACATAAACAATGAAATGGCTGCTAAAATATATCCCCCCTTAAATATATATGTGTGTGAGAGCACCCAGTAAAGAACAAAGGGTGCAGGAAAGGGTATATTTGTAGAGAAGATGGTCAAGGAAGGTTTCGTAGAATTCATTTCAAGGCTTAAGTAAATGCCTGCCCTACAAATTGCTATAAATAATTTAGATCCCATCTAACTAACCCTAAAATGAAGCACATTCAAGTGCTTATTAAATGCCCATTTCATAGAGTATTCATAGAGCATCTCCTAGTCTATTCCCTGTAACAATTCCCTTCCGAAAAATTCGATTCGCTTGGCCTGAAAGCTGAGAGCAGCAGTACTCCCCCCACTGAGCTGGGGTTTGGGCTTTGTTGCCCTCATAGCAATTGTACTGAGCTTTTGAAGGCTCCTTGAAAACCTATTGGAGCTATAAATCCTTTGTGTTTTCAATTTTTATTTTATTGCTCTCCGCAGGCGAGTGTTTGTAGGTGTGTGCGTGTCCTGCGTCATGGGTCCTGTGAGCTTGAACCAAAGTGCTTGTGGCAAGGTGAGCACCAAATGAAATGAAACCAAAGCGAGTTCTAGGATTTTTGGGTCGGAATGACTCACAGGAATAACATCACGCTGCTGGCAGGGACACAAAAGTAGAATTTAAACAGATACAACGCGACCGACCGAGGGTTGGCCCCAGCTAAGGGGATGGATCGCTACACTTCCGCGTTCGTTTGAGGCAATTGAGTTAATCTGGCAATGAGTTGGCCAGGTCCCCGGCCCCGGCAGCAGGTAAACTGGGGGATGTGTGAAATTGCGGCCGTGATGGGGTGTGCGGCTGCGTCTCTGGTGCTTTTGGGTTCTCTGGAGTGTGGTTGCTGCAGATAGCAGATGTGCCTAAATAATTGCTGATAAATAACAATAATTCCGGCAAAAAAATGTAATTGGATGCCGCCCGGATATTGAAAGTGAAGTCAGCCAGATAAAAGTTGATTTGTCTGGAAAACCGGGGTCTTTCTGGGGCATCTTGGTCAGCCATCCTTCACTGCCTTGGACCTAAGTAATGCCATTTAATCCTGGAAGATTGCCTCCTCGTTATCCGGAGGCTTTGATTCTTCAACACTCTGGTGATTCGATTAAAAGTTTGAGAAGGGAAATGAAATACTTTTCAGTGGGATTATCGTAGAACCTTATAGGGCATAACTAATTTCTGCTGAGTCAAATCGCTTGCTAGGGGTTTATCCTTTTTGATCTTATATCCTGCACTTGCTTGCACTCGTGCTGTCTCCAATTCCCCAAACAATTCCTTTGGCTCTCTTATTTTCCCGCCATTATTGTTATTGTTGCTTTGTTGCTGATGGCTGGTACTTTCCTCGCTTTCCGCTTTTCCACCCAACCCCACAAAGTTGCTGCTCTTGCCATTTAAACGTGGAAATAAATGACTTCTTGGCTGGAAAGTTTATTTTAACCTCAGAGCCCAAAAGTGCACGGAGCAATAATCGAATTTGAGTGAATTAAGATTGGGGAATTGCTCTCGAACAATGGAGTGAGTGCCAGTGGGGTGTGTGTGTGCGTGTGTGTGTTTGGAAAATTATCCCTTAAGTAAACACACAGACGGCCATGGGCTGTGCTCTTCCCCATTCTGTATTTTTTTATTTGTTTACCGATAACACTTGGCCCTAAAAGGGGACCACAAGAGCAGGCTGGCTGGCAGGATGGCAGGATGGCAGCTGGTCCGGAGTGTCCTGGCCGCCTCACTGGCCTGCGACAGCAATCAGGACGCTCTACAAATAGCAACAAGCCAGTATCTGGCTCTATCTGCCTATGTTTGTGTTTGTATTTTCATCAAATAAAATTGACACACACAAGTGTTAGCCGCTTAGGTTGACAGCTTTCCCTCTGCTTCCATTTCCACATTTTCACATTTCCACATTCACATCCACATCCACATCTGCTTCCTGCTCTTGGCTGTCTTGGCTCCTTTGCTCCTTGGGGGTCTGCGGCTCCTATGGCTAAGGACCCGACCGGAGCTCCCAGTCTCTTAGCTGGCTTTAAGCGCCTGGTTAATTCTCCATCTCCTTTGCTTTCTCCCTGTGTGTGTGTGTTTGGCTTGAGCTTTTGATTTGACAGTTTAGTTAAATTAAATTGGGGGTTAGACAAAATAAAAACAAAAGCCAGAAAGAGCCAAGAAGGCTAACCCAGTAAACGATGAGCTAGATACCCTTTAGAGCTGAGTACTATTAGCTATAAATAGATTGAAACACAGTTTGCAACATGCAATAAATACACTTAATTAAATAAACAATTGAACTAACTAAATACCATTTTATATGTTGCCAAAAATAAATACTAATTGGCTTAGAAGCAAACATGTAAACAAATTTGTTTCACGTTTTCCTTTTGTTTTGCTAAACAATAAAATATTAATCCCATCTTAAATAAGGCTACAAATATATAATTATCGATTTGCCCCCACTTTGCCCTGCAGTACTCTGCGAATATTTCCATTGCCAAATATAATTGCAACTCGCCGGGTTGACTTTTGACATTAATTTCGGTTGTTTACAATCTGCACAAAGTACACAGGCCCCGCCCAGCGTTTAGCTACAGGGTAATATATTCGTTTACCTTCATCAAAAACTCGAAACTCGCCGGCAAATGGAATCTAGTTATATCCTAATCGGCCACTCAGACACTCCCACGCAAACACATGCCGTAAGGACTACAAGGACTCCCGCAACCCCGTTTAAAGTTCAAAAGCGTTTGCGGCAACGAAAATGTTTGAGCGGGCCAAGTTGCCGGGGGATGAATAGGGGGAGGGGGGGGGAGAGTCTGGAGGTGGTAGTAAAGGTGGCTTGGGGCGCCCCAGAGCCCCGGCAATGCCTGCGTCAATTGAAGTTTTAACATACAAATGTAATTAAAACGTTTTACGTATCCGCCGGCGGGCACAGAACAGGAACCAACAACACAAAGTGTATGGGAAACCCTGTCCAGAAAGGGGAA
Source organism: Drosophila bunnanda (assembly GCA_035046265.1). Classification (NCBI taxonomy): domain Eukaryota; kingdom Metazoa; phylum Arthropoda; class Insecta; order Diptera; family Drosophilidae; genus Drosophila; species Drosophila bunnanda. The sequence continues at coordinate 18,404,674 of JAWNOB010000075.1, forward strand.
AAGCGCTTTCCACTCTCGCATAACGATATATATATATATATATGTGAATGTATATAGTCCGTGTATATACTGTATACAGGCAGACACAAACAAGGCCGAGACTCTTGAAATTGTTGCCGGCGGATGCAATAAGTTGGTGATAAGGTGTTCATTCCCCTGGGGCCGCAGGGGAAAACCTTTTGCAAACTTGTCAAAAATCAGGCAACACTCTGCGGAGAGGGCAGGGGGATGCAAAAATAAAAAAGGAAACGAAACGAAACGAAACGTGTTTTCCCAGTCTCTTTCTCTCTGTGGCTCTTACTTGCCGGCAGTGAAAACAATGCCAATGTCGTTGTTAACCTTTTTTTCGGGGGGGATTCAGGATTCAGGATCCTGGATTCAGGATTCGCCTTTTGGCTGCCAAACACCCCCAGTCCACCGCCCATTAAGCTCCCCGCCTGCCCTGCCTTGGACTATGACGCAAACAATGATATTTACATTTTTTATCTTCCACCCCCAACCCGAACTTTTGTACACATTTCCCTCTGAAATTGGAAACAGGCCGAAGGGCTCTCGGCATCTCGGCACGTTTTTGGGGGCATTTTGTGAGGAGCAAGTAAAAAAAGAGGCCTCATATCAAAGCGATCATGGATTTATGGCCTTAATAATAGACGAGAGGCGGAAGGGACCTTAACTGGCGAAGGGAAGCTGCCTAAATTGGACAGGGCGGAGCACGCAAGTGGACAAGTAATTAGGAAAAGGATTTTCCTGCGCCGTTATATATATCTTTTTTTTTCTCGGGAAATGAGCAATTTTTCCTGCAGACATAAAATACGTGATGGAGCGGCAGCTGAGGGGGAAATACTTGGGGAAAAGTTCTCTGCTATCGCAGATCTTAGTCGTTTTTAATTTGCGTTAACTCGTTGTCCTCCCATGTGTCTCCCCCCGGAAGGACCCCAAGGACTTGACAGTTTATCAAAACTCCAAAAACAAAAAGTCAGCAGCAGCAGCGGCTGAATGAGTCCCAAAAAAAAAGGAGCAGCTGCTGCAAAGGGGTGCAAATATGGGGGAGAAGTGCCAGACACCGCTCGCTCATTAAAATAAAATTTTTGCACAAATATTAAATAGCCGAAAAGTGGTCCGGGAGCTATATGCGTGTATATAATCCTGGCATCCCTGGCAATCCTCAATCTGGCACTGACATTGAGTGGTTAAGTGGTGCGAGGGATAAGTGGAAGTTCATTTTTCTGAGATAACTCTCTGGTGGCGGCGCACAGAAAGTGTCAAAAACGCTTAATAAACGTCAATGTCAGGCGATTTCAAGTCAGCGGCGAAATGCAAAATTTTTCAAACAAAACACACTCCTGTCAGGCAGATCCTGATGATGATGATGATGATGCGGGGTGAGCGGGGCAGCTGTCAGGAGCTGAGAATAGAGTTTGAGGATTTTGCAAGGGGGCGGGGAGGGAATTGGAAACCAAAGCGCAATTGAATTCGCAGAGTCAGTAGAATGGAGACAGGTCCTGGGAGCCAGGACAACGCCAAGGACATCCAGGACACACATCCCGATGCCAATCCCTCAATTCCGGCTCTCGGTTTCACACACTTTCATTCCATTTCACTCCCATCCATTCCGTTTGGTTCGCTTCGTCTCCCATTCAGCCGCCGTTCATTCGCTTGACAAATGGAGTGTCATAAATGCAGCCCTTAAGGGCAGTCGTCCGATCTCCTCCCCCCACAAATTCCGCCCCATCTCCTTTATGCTAAACGACACGTAGACAGGCAGCCCCATGCCACGACCCATCATCCCCGAGTCCCGAGTCCTGAGTCCTGAGTCCTCCCGCACCCACACAAAGCAGGCCGAAGAGCTAAAAATGCACAAGGGGATTGGGAATTTATTTGAATTTGCTTTTAGTTTTTCGGGTCCGTCTGTCTGCGTGTGAGACACATTCAACAGATTTCGATGGCAGCCGTTACGGATCGCATTTAAAAAGTGGTTTCAATGTTCAAACCCAACGAGATTGTCACTGGAAGTGGTTGGATTGGGTGATGAACGATGAGGGCACCCTGTAGGAAAATTTTCTAGGAAGAGCCTTTGTTATCCTTAATTTCTTATCTAAAATGTAAAATATTCATTCACACTTTTTCTATGATTAGTTTAAAGCGAAAGAGATCAGTTTTTATCTTTAGTTAAACGCAGCACATCCCTTGATGGTATATACCATGCAAAGCCATCCCTTAGCCATTATCCTGGCTGCGTAACAAAGGGACAGCCACAAGCACTGACAAAAAGTGACAGGCGTCAGCTTAACAATATGACAAATACAATTTTTCGTCTTTATAATTTCATTTTACTATAAAAACGCATTATTGTATAATGCGTTGGGCTATCCCTGTGCAGCCCCACCCCCTCAAAAGCAGCAGCAGCAGCAGCAGCAGAGTGCCATCATCAGCATCCGCATCCGCTTTGCATCCGCATCTGCTGACGAGTGGGCGTGGCCAGCGGCAGACAACCAACAGCGTTTGGGCGGCACACTCTCGGACAATTGAAAGCGATATATAAAAAAATGGTCACTCTCCTCATAATTCTTTGTTTTTTTGTTATAAATTCTTTTTTGTGGTATTTGTCAACAAGGGGTGGTTAGGGTTTTAAGGGAATGGGAAAATGGCAATGGAAATGGAAATGGAAAAGGGAGCCCGCCCAGTGGAGTGTCTGGCTGAACGCCCTGGAGTTAATTTTGAGTGACGTGCAAAGTTTGTTAATTGAATTTGCCTTTTTGATATGTATGTCACATTGATGACGACGCCGCAGTACAGTGGGGACTAGCTAAGTGGGTTGTGTACATGACATTAATTGAGCGCACTAGTTAAAAGGGTTGCCAATGGCATCCCCCAGCCTGCATCCCTTCCGTTGCGTCAGCACCCTCTCCTCTATATTATGGACAGCCCTGTAGCCCTGTAGCAGAGAGTTTCGAGAAATTGTTTAATGCAAATGGGCAAATCAAGTTCCCCCTCGGGGCCGAGCAGCTGAGATTGCCGCAGAGAGTGCTAAAAAACAATGGGGGAGCTCTGGCCCGGGCCCCAGAAGTGGAAAATTAAACAAGCGTTGACTTTCGAAATTAAAGAATCCCCTTTGATGAGTGCCGTTGTCCAATTAGGGGTTAGAACAACAATGAAATTATCTTGGCCTTTTTCGCCCATTAAATGCAACATTTTGGATATTATGGCAATAACTTTATTAGAGCTTAACTGGCTAGATCTTCTATTTGTTTTGTAATTGGGAATACGCAAGATATCACAAATATCGCTGTGATTTTGAAATCCTTTGGAAAGGTGTCTTGAAGTATTTAAATTTATATATTTAAAATGTTTTTGGTATTATTCTTGTCATTTTCTTAAAGGATTTTAAGGCCTTAGTGACTTTTCTTTTCAGTCTTGGCTTCAATTTAAAGTTATATCAACTGTTTAGATACTTTTCTCCATCAATAAAACTTAGCTTCATAATATTCCTATTCAGTATCTAGTTAGTTGCTGTTATATCCACTGTTACACTTCAATTAATCCGGATGACGGGTTATGCTGTGTGCCCCGTGTCGCTCCACTTTGATTTTGATTGCCTGCAACTGCATTTCATTCTGCCACGTTCCATTCATCATCCTTCCCTCCCCCTTCGACCCAGAATGTTTTTAATCATTTTAATATGCCACTTTTTGTGTGCGGCTGTCCGGCGCTGCTTAATGCATCAATGGATTTAACAGTTATCAACGGAATGTCGCTGAAATATCGGGTATGGGGCTGACAAATGGCACAAGGACTAATTTATATATACATATATATGGCACACAGAGCCTTAGTGGACGTTTTAATGTAATGCAACCATTGAAGAACATTTAACTCGTTCAATTGCTGTCATTCACTTTCCCTTCACGCCCTCGCACTCGCCCTCGCCCTCGCTGGGATACAAATAGCCACAGCGACCGGACAAGACAAAGTGATTGATATTTAATCTAAAATAAAAGCCAAAAGTCCGTTGGGCAATTTCAATTTTAATAAAATGCCTTTTATCTGCATGAATGGAGAGGCGGCGGCGGCGGAGGCGGGCATAGATTGAAATGGCCTGGGTGGTGCTGGGGTCCTTCAATGGCGGGATGGTTGTTGATTGGCTTGGGCTGAATGAGGGATTCTCTCGCCCGAAACTATGCAATGTTTACAATCGCAGATCGAAGGATGAGGCGGGAGGAGCCAGCCAGCCAGCCAAGTTGCATTGCATTGCACAATTTGTTGCTGTTTGATTTCATAAAATATTAACTGGCAATTTGCAGTGTCTGCATATATATCCTGCTTATGCTGAAAGCTGGCCAAAGTCTGGGGGTTAGGCAAACACACCCGGCTCTCGAAGATGAGTCCTGGACAGAGGATGGCTCTAAAGCAAACTGCAGGCGATTTAATTTGCCCGATTCTCTGGCAGTGGAGAGCTCTCTGGCTCTGAAGGATACAAGCTCCTTCGGTTTTTGGCCAGGACTTCAATCCAATCTAAGGCACTCAGTGGGCTCCTCAGCACTCCTGCCTGCCGCTTGAATCCACTTTAACTATATTAATTGATATACTTGCTCGCAGCGGTAATTTAAGCCAACTGAAGTCGCCTGCCAATGCCAATATCATCAGTAAGGTGCCCCGCCTCCGCTTCCTGTGCAAGGATGTTGCTCATCATGAGAAGGGCCACACAGGCAGGGAACGGGGCCGGGGGCAGGCAACTGGAATTGGTTGGGTTGGGATTTAGTCCTGGGCTCGTGGGTGAGGGGAATTTTGTGTGTCTTGATGACTTTGCCCCGAGGCGCGCTCTCTTTTTGGCGAAGTACTCGACTCTCGCACACACACACAGAGCCGACTTTGTGCACTCCTGCAGGCAAATAGGCAGGCAACATAGCGTATACGTAATCAAATGTACATAAGGCATCAAACGACGGCGACGCCATCAATTCCTAAGCCAAAACAAGAGCGGGAAATGCGGAGCTCGGAGCTGAGAGCTCCTTCGCCATATACTATAGTACATCAAGTGCAGGCTGGCAGGATGACAGGCAAGGAAACGGAGGAGGAAAGGAAGGACAAGCAGTGCACAGGAAAACAATTTACAATGCCACCAACTTAACAGGATGCGGGACCAGCGAGTGTGGGTGCTGCATACAATTTTGGCACTGGCAAATGGCAATAGATAGCTAAGACAGTTGCCAGCAGGAAGGGGCGTGTCAGCGAGGTGAGCCTGACTAGTTACCGCAAGGATAACAGAGAATGCTGGGGTAATATAACAAATTTTTTAAGATTTCTTAAGACTTTTCCTGTGGCAAGCATTCAATGCTTTCCCAGACTCCTCGATATCCTTTGTTTTTCCACCGCTGGCCACTCCCCAGAGCTCGCTCCATCTAAATCATGGGAACCTGTCGGAAACTGCAAACCTTCATCAGTGAACTTTGCTGGCAACTCTCCGCCCCGGCACACATTAGTACGACTCTGGATATATACCGATAGGAGAGCTAACATTTTGATATTTGCGTGATATGTGTGGTGGTGGGGCAGGACCAACCCTTTCGCTGTTTGCCCTGCTCTCCGGACCAAATCTGTACACGATGCCCGGCATTAGTGGAGTGCAGTGGAGTATCGTCGTGGAGTGGCGTCGTGGGCCTGGCAATAAGTTTAATGTGTGCTCCGAGCATATTTTAAGACCTTCGCCGTTGCCTCTGCTCCTGCCTTGGCCAGCAGCTGTCAGCTCGTCTCAGTTCAGCTGACTGGAGTCTGAGTCCTGATGATGGTTACCCCCGAATGTACGAGTGTGTATGTGTATGTACTTCACGGAACTGTCCCAGCTGACGTTGAATTATCATAAATTGCCGAAGTTTGTTTTTGGCATAACAAAACTTTGGGGGGGCGGAGGCGAGGAGAGTGTGAAAAGTTTCCATCAGGCGAAAATCAGGACAATTAGGCTTGTGAAAAGGGGTTTTCAGCGAATGCAGTGACACTGAGTGGTAGGGCTTTGCATAAGTTGGGACCCCTTGTCCTTGTCCCTGCCCTGCCCGGCTCCTGCCAACATCCTTGCTGCATAATCCTATTAAATTCACGTTGCGGCCTGGAAAAGCAAAGTAAACCAACTGGCAAGGGGGAAGAGCTCAAAAGGTGCTTAATTTGTGCGCTGCTTTTATTGATTTCCCCCCACCCGCTGCCGCCGCCGCCATTGCCGCACACACATATTAGGAGGAGCCGGGGCTCCGGCTAAAAGGCATTAAAGTCTTGACAAGGCTATTAAATGCTTAAGAGGCAGCGACGTTAATGACAACATCGCAAAAAGGCCAAACCAGGGCAAGGAGCTGTCTGCTCGAGCAGAAGTAGTCCTGTTGAAGCTGAAGCCGAAGCTGACTCTGAGGCTGAGGCTGAGACTCGCCAGGCGTCGAGCGCAGCGCAAGGATTACAATTTACGAGTCCTGCGAACCATGAAGGTGTGATAAAATTTCAGCAATTAAAAAAACGTGTGCGTTGACAACGGCAACGAGAACGGGATCCCCGGATGAGGGAATGGGGGAGTTGGGGGAATGGGAAATGGGAAGTGGCAGGGCTGCGGAGGAGGTCCTGCCGGGGCAGGTGAGTGGGCGACAGCAGGACGCAGCGTCAAGGACCCGCGACAAGTACAACAAGAGAGCCGAGTCAACGTGGCATGCAACTTAAAAAGCAAGTGGCAGCAACGGGAAACCATTTAAGGCAGTTCCCCGGGGAATACCCTACGGGAAGTGTTGGAAATATGGCAGATAAAGGGATATTATTCAATTAGTTAAACAATAGGAAAATTTTAATAATTTATTAAACATGTGGCACAGGTTATGCTTATAAAATAAAGAAAGATGGTACGCAATAAATGTTAGATAATTTCTACTCGTTTATTTTGTTTTAAACTAGTAAAAACTGATTCCAACTTAAAGTTTCTCTACCCGAAATTGTTGTCAGAATAGAAATCTCTATTATCCTTTCGTATTTCAAACGAAATCCGTAGCATACTTTTTAGATTATCAACACAAACTCAATGGAAAAGCTAATGTACCGCACTTAACGGCTAGAGTTTCCTTTCAGGCGACATTTCTGCTTCTTCTTTGCTACTCACGCACACAGAGACAGACACACACACACACACACACTCACACACAGGCACACCTATTAAAAAAGAAAAAAAAAAAGTTGTGAGCAGTTTAAACGTCGTTGGCATTTGAGAGCAGCTCCAAGAATATTGCAAATTTATGCGCCTTCCCTTTTTGCATAATTACCCCCCAACGACCCCGTGGGTGGTCGCCTCCCCCGCCCCCCCTGCGCCTTCCGGCTGCCCCTCGTTTTAGCCACGCCCACGCACACGCAGATTTTGATAACGTCGCTTCGTGTTCGTTCCTGTTCGTTCATGTTGGTGCTTGCAACATTGCAGCGCGTATTTTTAATTTCCGTCAGTTCTCGCACTGTCTCTCTCTCCTCTGTCTCTTCTGTCTCTCTTTTTTCTAGATAAGCGAGAAACATGTCAAGGTGGGTCTATGTGTGTGTGTGTGTGTGTAACTCTAGGTGTGTGTGTGTGTGCGTTGATAATGTGAAATTAAAAGGGAAACTGTGGAAAACAGGCGCAAACGGGAAACGGGAACTGCGCGCCTGCGATCTTGAATTATGCGTTGCCAGATTATGGAGCCTCCTCCTCTCCCTTCCTAAAAAAAAAAAAAAAACAAACGGGAAAGCGGGACAATTATCTACACCATAGATGGAAAATATTTCTACAAATTTCCAACCAAAATTTATGTTAAATGTTTCGCCAGTGAAACAATGAGAGACAGAGCGAGACAGCGGAGGAGGAAAAAACTTTTAATTAGCTAACTAAAATGGCAAATGGCGCAGGGAGCGTGGAGCATGGCGCCTGAGATATGATTAATGAAATGCCGGCATGTAATTCTGTCCGTCCGTCTCTCGGTGGGCAACAACACGCAGCCCCGGCATCCAGATGATATAAATTGGCCCAAATTAAATGCAACAGCCTCAGGTGTGTGTGTGCGTGTGTGTGCGAATGGGAAATTTCGTTGTAATTAGATGATGGAAAACGCTCATTTTGCCATACCCAACGAGATGAGAGATGCGGCTAGGAGGTGTGAGGTGCTGGCAGGAGCAGGAGCTGAAGCTGAAGCTGGAAAAAGGACAGATGGATAACTTTTTTCTATGCGCCATAATCTGTCAGCCGGAAAACACAGCTTGGGAAAGTGCACATCCCGTTAAGTGTGATAAAAGATGGAGCATTAGCGCAGATAAATCAAATGTTCAGGTGGCGGAGGGTACATCCTCTATATAGATATAGATATAGATATATATATATATATCACAGCACAGAAAACTGACCATCAGCTGCGCGTTTTCTTTGTAAATGATGGAGGGCGCCATTTCCTAGATGAATAGAGCGAAATTATCAAAAGGAAAACGTAGATCAAATGAATTTTCTCACAGATATCCAATGTATTTTTCCCACAATTTATTCTGAAAAACATTTCAGATACTATTGTGCTTAAGAAGAGGGATTTAGTTAATGGATTTAAAGAAGTTGTCCAGGTGAATAAATAAAGTAAATAATTTTGTTGCCTAATAAAATGTGTAAATAGACAGAAATAATTTACAAATTTGTAAGAATATATAGAATTTTAATTTATAAATTTATTAAATTTATTAGAAGTTCCCTCAAAAATCTGCTCTCTGTGGAAAATAGTTCCTTATTCATATGGAATTCGATCAAAGTGAAACCCAGACTCAGTCTGTAAATATTTTAACAGAACCAAAGCAAAAGTGAGTTTTCGAAAAAGCTTTCTGCACCCAGTCTACTTCCATATAAAATAATGAAATCAATAAAATGTTGAAAATATCTACTTCGAAGACAACTCCACCCTCCTCCCCTCCTGAATTCCATCAGCTTCAATTACGGAAGGAGCACAGGGAGGAGCAGGCCATCTCCCAGCCTTTGCCACTTCACTTTTGACTTTGGCAACATCATCAAAATTTTTGCCAAACAACAAAAAGATGAAGAGGGCCGGAAAGCCGGGAAGGAGGCGGAGGCGGAGGCAGAGGACTCTGACAGCCATAACGCCCATTTGCAGTCAACTGCCAATATGAAAAGCCGAATCCTTTTACCCGGGCACCTATCCAGGGCCCAGGAGCCGGCACTCAGCCACAACAAGCTGAGAGAACATTTCCCAAATATTGAGCAGGCGGCAGACAGGGGTCATGTTGTTATATGTATAAGAATTTACATACACCCACGGATATCTGGGATATCTGGCTTCTGTGTTCGACGGCTCCCTGGCCAGACCACGCCAGGCCAGGCCGACATGTGCAAAAGCATTGGAGAAGAAAGCCAGAAGGAGCTGATAGGGGGAAATTTGTGTATTTTTAAACCGAAAAAGGGTTTGCTCCTACGCTCCACACTTGGCTTGGGCTTGGGCCTGGGCAGAACTACTTATGCAACTTTAAACTTGGCAACTCTGTCAAAACACTTGGAAAAGCCAAAAGTGCAGGGGGGGGTGCAGGACTTGGTGCAAAATTTAAATTGTTTTTACGGAAAAACTGCCAGAAAAATAAGAGCAGCAGCAGCAGCACGGTCCGGAAAAACTTGAGAGCTGCTCACACGCTGGGAAAGTTGAGTCCTTGCTGCGGGGGGGTTGGGGTCGGGTCAGCAATAACAACTGGTGAAAACTTCCTTGTTTAATGACATGAAAATATGTCCGAATTCGCATACAATCCAACAAAGAGCAGGAAAAATAATTCGAAACTGAGCCGAGGAGAATCACCTCAAAGTAGCGAGAAAACTCTGAGTGAATTAAGCATTTTTCCCGCCTTTTTCTCGCCATTTTCCCCATTCATTAATCCCCGTTCGCTTTCGCTGCATTTAATTACAGGATCGACACGTCACACGGAACGGAGACCCCGAGCCGGTGGTGGATCCCTCGCAGGATTATATGCTGATGCTGGGCTACGAGAACGCCACGCACACGGTGCTCCGCTTCCGCCGCAAGCTGGACACATGCGACGCCAGCCACGACATAGCCATAACGGTGAGTCTATATAACACTTCTTAAATAGATATACTGCCCCAAGTTTGTGCCAACTCCAAGTGAAATTTATGCCCTCTAGGAAGTCAAGGCTGGGGCTGGCTGGCTCATAGTTTATGTTAATAAAAGTTTTGCACCCGCAGAACTGCGATGATATAAGCTGCTGCCATCAAAGTACTCAAGTGATTTCCACTTTCTCTTAGAGGGGGAGCCCCTGCCAGTGCACTGGGAGAAAAAGAGCAATATATTGGTGTTAAAAGGTGCTAAGTTCAAGAGAAGAATGAGGAGTCAGGTTTTAAATTGAAGCCTTCTTTCAGGCTTTTTATTAGAGAGTTTCTTTTACTATTTACTTCTGAAAATATCCTGGTAGTACTGGTAGTACTACAATTTCTTCTCTGTGCAGCATTTGGAGCTGTTCAATAAACTTAAACAAATATAAACAGTGAATTTTGTGACATGCCAAGCATACAGAATCAGCCCCAGGGCCGAGTTCACTCCCAAATGAAAACAAGAAGCAAAAGCTTAAGAACTCCGGCTTAGGGGTTGCATCCTCGACTGCTGACGCTTATTAGCTGCACTCTCCTGGGCCATTTCATGTACTACCTATACCCAATATCGGTTAATATCGAGTGAACAATTAGCCGGCAAATCTCTTCATCGTCTGCCACCGCCGCTAAGCACTCTATCAGAGCCGCAGAAATGAAGGGAAAGGCGAGGCAAACAAGTCATAGTGATAAAAGTTTTATCACGTATAACTTAAGCGTAAATCTTAAAGAAAACTTTCTGGTTAACTTAAGTAAACAAAGCGCGTGGCTCTGGCACATACACAAATACATTTCCGGGGATGGTGAGAACGGCAGAGGACACATATGCCAGACATGGCGACAAGGACTGGCGAGGACCCCAAGCAGAACCACAAAGTATATATACATCTATACACATATTGAGATATAGTGTGTCGCCTCAAGTTTGACTAACCCGAAACAGGGCTTGGGTTTGGGTTTGGGGACAAAAATGTTATGCAGAGTCGCGTGTGTTTGTTCGTAGACACATTTGGTTATTGCTTTATCTAAACGCTCCGAAATGAAAGGAGATCCTAGATCCCAGCCATTTCCCCAGCATTTTATTTGTCTAGCGTATTAATTGGATTTTGTCGCGTCATCAGCGACACTGTCAGGCTGAGGGGCAGGACGAGGCAGGACGAGGCAGGACTTTCTCCCCTCGCAGAAAAATCTCACTCTCTCTTGGCCAAATCGCCCTAGACAAATTAGTTTGCAATAAGCCAGTACTTAATGTTGCCTTAGCTGGTTCCAACAGCAGCAGCAGTTGTTGGTCGGTTGGTTGGGCAATTTTCGAGCACAATGCAAAGTTTTAATGAATTTCTGTTTTAGCTGACCCCGCTCTACGCTACGCAATTCAGTTGGTTTAAGTTTGCCGCTACAATTTACTCTAAAGCTTTCGCAGCGAGTTGCAGTAGGGAGCAGCTCAGTTTTGTTACTATTTGTAAAATGTAAAATACCCTGGAACCAAGCTATATAGAGGTAGCTTAGTTCCAGGACACTCTAGAAATAATTAACATAAAGTTCAGGAGAACTGAAACTAAGTAAGATGCATAACGCCTTAAGATTTAATGCATTGATATGTTTGGGTTGGTTTTAGATCTGCCTTGAGGCTTTCATATGATATATTTAGAATTTGTGCCATCAAGAGGTCGCGTTATGCATCTTAGGCATAAGGTCCTGAGAGGTAAACTGCTAGGTATCCTAGTTATCCTTATTCCTCGTATTTCCTTCTCCATTCCACTCTCATAAGAAGTTTTCCCCATTTTGGCTTTGCTTTTGTGCTTTCCCCTTAACTTCTTTACTGATTTCCGCTTTTGCACAATTTTCTGGGCAAGGTATTTTGCATCTTTTGCCCGTTCTCGCTTTGAATTTGCGCCCTCTGACCATTTTCCTTCCCCTACTTTCTTTTTTTTTGTTCTTGTTGCCAACTCCCCCGCTGTCCCATGAATAAAAAGTAAACTACAACTTGCAGTTTTTTGCATTAAGTGCACTGGAGAGGGAGAGAGAGTGTAGAAGCGGGGGAGTGGAAAAGCAGAAGCAACCATTTGGCAAATTAAGCGCTGTTTGTTGTGCATCCAGGGAGTGAGGGTCGGGGCTGGAGAAAATTAATAATGTATTGTGTGCAGAGCCATTTGCAAGGTTTGAGTTTGGTTTGTGTCCAGAACTTTGGGGTCAGCGTGCGGGGCACGATTTGCCGTGCACTTAAAAATTTATTAATTGTTTGCGTTTCTCCTGGCAGCTGCCTGCTCCGCTCCATTCCCCATTCCGCATTCCGCTTTCCACTTTCCACTTTCCACTTTCCCAATTCAACTATCCTTGGGCGCTTAATGAGCGGCAATTGTGCAAGTGGCAGCGGAAAACCCTTCTGGGGATTCCCGAAACTTGAGCCTCTCTGCCTCGAAGCCTTCTAACCTAATCTAGAGCCACGGCCATCGACATCATCACACATTATTCTGTCGATTTTGTGCCACTTCAGGGCGCACTGAAGCCCGCCATATGGATTTATCAGTCTAAGCCGCTCAAGTGGCATAATCATCTCAGCCCAGCCCGATCTGACTCTGACCCATTTTCCTCCCGAAATGAACCCAGCTGAGGGGAGAGGGACCCGACCCGAATCCTGCATTTTTAATACACCAAAATGAAATTTCCAGCTGCTTAAGCGCATAATAAAAAATCCTATTTTAAATAACTTGCAACGATTTCTGGAATTTCGTTCTGCTACCCAGCGAAAGGTCATAAAAAAATAAGAGTGAAATAAATAAAAAATGGTACAAGGCTGCTCTCGGTCTGGGGCTCGAAGGCGGAGTCAATCAGCTGCTCAACCTTTCAAGTTGCCAATGTTCAATTAAGCGTGTACAATAAATTCCCTGGCCGTGGGCAGCAACCCCTATCTGTATTAGGGGTATATTGCCGGATACTCGCCGGGCGAAGCATATGGACATGTGTGTGTGCGCGGACGGGGGGAAAGTTCAAAGTTTGTGTCGCTACGAATTTTCCTATAAATATAAATAAAAATGTTTATTTATATAATTAATTGTATCAGTCGTAGGAAATTGGCCAACCAAGCAACCCCTTTGGCTGGCTCCGCGCCGAGCTCTTCGCTTCTTTTTTGGCATCGTAAATAAATAAAACGGGGAAAGGGGAAAATCGAGGGAAATGCACGCACGCACGGTGGGTGGTGGCTGGGGGGAAAAACCGCAAAAACGTCAACCACAATACAAAAATTACGGCCACTAAAAACCGCCAACGACAACGGCGTCGCCGCCGCCGCCGGCGGCAAGCAAGTTGAAAAATATCAATCGATGTGGGTTCATTTATGTGTAATGAACATTAATGAAGCGCAAAGAGCGTGACTAATAACGAAATTACCAATTGGCCAAAAAGAGTCAAGAGACGCAGCTGACGTCACTCGCCTGTTCTTTTTTTTTGCCTTTCCAAGGGTCAAACTTTTCCCTGGAAACTCTATGAGAAATGGAAAAGCACAGAAAAAAAAAAGTGTCCGAATATATAGATAAAAGGCACAGGGAGGTGGAATAATAAAAGTGCGCATAAACCATAAAATGCCATTAAGTGCGTCATTTCAATTTGATTTCAAAGATCTGATTTTTATTTTTTTCTCCAGTTTTTTATGCGAGAAAGCAGGGGGGGGGAAATTGTAAAGTTTCCCTTTCGGTGCTGGTCATTGAAATATTTTTAATGATTTCCCCACGTTATCCCTTCAAACTTTTCGGCACTTAAAGGCGAAATGCGAACGACAACTGACAAATGCTGAATTATGGCTTGGAGTGATCACAAAAGGATTAGAGAGGGAGACCCTTAGACCGATAAATTTGGCATGCACAGATTGAGATACATTTATCACTCAATATTCCCAGCCAGTTGCCTTAATTATTCCACCCACACGCACACAGTTCTTTTCCCGTCTCGATAATGAATGGTTTCAATTTATTTGAGCCAACAATAGACACTGGTACGCGTTTTTGTCGTGGCTTTAATTAAATTTTCCCGAACTCCGACTCGCACCGGCTTAATTGCCCAACGCCCACTGCCAATCATTAAAATCTTTATGGTCCGGCCTCTCCCTGCCAATAAAAAGCCACCGATTTGACGGGCTACACAGAATTGTCATTAAGGAGCCGGCATTTCCATTACGGAAACTTTTAGGGTCCTTGTATTGAGCGGGTGGATCTGCTCTCGTTTTGATTTATGCAAAATAATTGAGTAATTACAAATTTTAATTTGCCATTGACTTTCATGTTGCGTTATTATTATTATTGTTATTATTATTTGCTTAGGCCGGGCGAACTAACACAAACAAACGAACGGCAAGAAAAACAAAAAGAAAACTCATTTGAAATGCAAATTTCCTCTAAACTGGGCAAATTATAATTTCAGCAACAACATTCCGCGCCTAAAGTGACAATTAACACTAATTGCCATTATAATAATTTCATATTGTTTTTTCGCTCTTAGTTTTATTATTATCATTTTTTTGCTGCTCTTGTTCTTTGTTTCGAGGTAATTGTTTAAGCTTGCCACGGCATTTTCCTGTCCGCGGCAATTTAAAATGCAAAAACCCCGAGCGAGTGAGGAAAAAAATGTAAAAACTTTGGCGTGTGAAGTTCAGTTCAGTTGAGTTCGAAGAGCCGGGTGAAAATATTGTTTTTAATATAATTTATGTGCCCGGGGCCGGGGCCCAAGCTGGAGTAGTTCTGTAATGGAATTATGCCTCAGTACCCAGTCCCAGTCCCAAGTCCCTGCCTCCTGCCTCCGCACATGGCGCTACAATTTTTGCTATGTGTTTATTATTTTAACACGAAACTTGCACTCGCGCTGGAGGAGCCGGGCTAGATGGAGTTTTCCCCACTTGTAAACAGTAATTTTTGCCCATTAATGGCGGGTCCCTGCATACACACATGTGTATGTTATTGTTATTGTTATTCCCCTTGCCCCTCATCCTCCCTCCTCGGCAAAAGGCAAAAACAAAAAGGCAACAAGTCAAGTCGACAGTAATTTTCAACACTTACCAGCAGCGGGCTAAGGACCCCAAGACCCTTAGAACCCCCCCCAGACCCCAATGGCCATTGCAATTTTTACATCAAGGCAGTGAATTCTTCGAAACGATTTCCAACTCAGATGGGGGAAAGCCCTGGAAAAGCCGACGATTCCGCAGCGAAAGCGTTTGCCGGAACAGACATTCGTCGGCATTTTCCCCTTCCCGGCGTTGACTTTTGTGCAAAATCGGGCCATAAACATGAACACCATCGCCCCGGACACCGGGACACCGGGACACCAGAACACCCCAGCGCCATCCCTCCTCTCCCCCAGTAACGGGCCACATATGTGTGCAGTTTGTCACGACATAAGCCCCGAGCTGCTCCAAGGGGGCCAAGGGGGGCCAAGGATCCAAGTAACCAAGGAGTGCAACTATGGATTCGCGTCACAGCAGAACGCAAAAACCAAAACCAAAGCACTGACTTTTATAATGAATTATTAGTGGAGTGGTTGCTTGTGTGGTGTTTGCGGGTCTTGTGGTTACAGCTCGGCACTTAAAAATTTAATAGGGCCGCCACCGCCACGCGTCCTCCCCCCGAAAAGCGACGGAAGCCGAGCCAACCTCCGACCCGAAAAAGTATGCAACGAAATTTAAATTGATTTAAGTTTTTAGCTCGGTTTCTTCATTTTTTATTGTTGCGTTGCGGGCGAAGTGGAAAGCCCTTGGGCACTTTGTTAGTGCCAAAGTCACAGGGGCAGAAACGGCAGCTAAAAGCCAAGTTAAGTGCGCAAGGTGGTCAGCAAGCAGCCATTAATGCAACGCCAAAAATATGATGGAATTAACCTTTGGCTACGGAAAAACACAGAGTTTCCCCCTTCGAAAACGAAAACGAACCGAAACCATACATTAATACTTCCCGCTCATTACGGCTCGCAATGTTTGTGCCATTTTTTTTTGGTCGGACCGTTTTATGTTGATTGCTTTGAAGCGCACAATGGAGTCCGAAAAAGCCAAGAGCAGAAAATAAAAAACAAAATTAAAACCAGCCATAACGCAGCCGAGTGGCATGCACCATGGGCACCATGGAAATGCCGGCTGAAAGCCTCTTTTGCAACACAAACACTCTCATCTAACCTAGACCACTTTACGTTGGCCGCGCGGCAGTCAAACAAAAATTGCGCATAATTCCGGCTGGGCGAAAAGTTGTTCCAGCCGAGAGTCCAGTTCCAGCGGAGTTCCCAAAACGGAGTCCTAAACGATCCCCGCCGAAACAGCCCGACATCCTCATCGTCGCCGTCGACGGAGTCGTATATTTGTCAAGCAAATGGAATAACCGTTGCAATTGCTACAACGTCAAAGCCAAACAAAAATGTTATTTGCCGCTTTGCCCAAAAATCAAGTACACAACCCTAGTCCCGTGCAGGTCCAGAAAACCGAGTCCTGCCAGCGGGCAGGGATTCGTGGATTCGTGGGGGGAGCCAAAATGTGGATTCTGATGGTGGTCCATGGAGTGGAGCGGCGCTGCTGCCTCTAGTCGCTTTATTAAAGTTAAAACCCGGCATTGTCCCTTTTTACACATGAGTTTGCGAGTTGACGAGCATCGAATGAGCGGGCAAATCAACGAGCGAATGCCCATTCGCAGGACCCAAGGACTCGGGACTCGGGACTCGGTGGGGAATGGTGCCTCCACTTGTATAAACTGGCAAAGAGATTCGCGCTCGTCCAGATTTCCAGCTGCACCCATCACGAAAAACAATCCAACAACTGTTGTAAGTTAGGGAAAATTAAAAACTGGTCAGCTCTGGTTTGGGTTGGGAAATCCAGCAAGGAATAATTGTGAAAAGAACTCTTAAAAAATGTATTTGAGTTGCAAGATTTAAACACTAAAGGAAAACAATTTTATACATCCAAGAAATACTTATAAATAATGCGGAAAGTGACATTATTTGTGTAAGAAATTTATGAAGAGTAATTTCTTTATAAATATAATAACAGTACTTTTTAATTAAAATATGGAAATGACAAATTTATAAACACTTCTCTCCATTAAATAGAGTATTTTCCAACCGGTTTTCCCAGCGACTTATTCCCCAAATTTTTCCTCTTGTTGCGTTCTATTTTTTGGGCCGTGATTTTCACGTTTCGCGCTCAGAAGTTTGCATTCTCTGTTCGATGTGTGTGCTTGTTGTGCCTGTTCCGGGGATGGGATTTCTGTCGGAGATGGGCCGAGGGGATGCACTCCCATCCATTGTGCGGGTGGCAGTGGTGGATGGGCTTCATGTTGATGGTGTTGTGGCACTAGAAGTGCATGTGAAACGTGCACACCGAAAACTCAACAGGGGAAAAAATGGAAAACCAAAAGCAAGGCAAAAGGCAAACCCAACACACAACGCAATGGGAAACGTTTGTTTTAATGCCCTAAAGCGACAAATATTGAAGGAGGCAGAGCGAGGAAGGAGAGCGAGTGCGCAGAGCAGGAGAAAGCGGATCCTGGGTCCAGGACTGCAATACTAAACTCCAGTAGGGGATTTAACGGCCAAAGTAATGCACCGACAAACAAAGCAGCCGGCAAAGAGAGAGTTTTCGGCATTTTTTTCCTATCCAACGAGGTGGGTTTTCGCCCATTTTGGGCCATTTTTCCGTACCAATTTTCAGGGCGAACGAGGTGAAGTGGGTGACGTTTGGGCGCCATAAATAACGAGCCCAGTTGAGTTGCCTTTCAGCGCAGCAGGATATGGCCCGGAGACGACGCCCTGTCAAATGCAACAGGGCAGGGCCAAAAACAAGTACACAAAAAAAAAGGTCATAATAAAGCCAACACAGGGGAAAAAAGGTGGAAATCTGCGCATCCTTGGAGCCAAAGTAATTAAAGTGGCAAACGCTGACAGCCCGAGGGCGCCACCTAAAATAAAAAACCCAAAAAATATACACTCACTCGCATATAAGTACATATATGTATATATATGGAAACCGCAAGCTGGATAGGAGTATGTGGAAAATCATCAACGCCACCCCTCAGCCGAGCTGAGCTGTGCAAAACCAATTTGTTTATAAAAATATTAGACCACATATTGCGGGAGCGGAGGGCAGGCAGGCAGGCAGGAGTCGCTCTGCTGGACGCCATAAAGTATGCAATAGTTCGCCTGACCTGTGTAGTTATTTTATTATATTATTTATGGTCAAATGGCGAAGTAAACTTGCATTTTTTCGCCCCGCTTTTCCGCTTTTCATTTGGTAAACTCTCCCCGAACAAACTCGGTTAGTAAATTCATTTTAAGCCAAGGGGGAATGTCCCCCCCCCCCCAATCCCCAATCCGATCCCGCTGTGTGTGTGTGTGTACGTTAGTTGTCTATTTTTTTCGCTCATATTCTGATGTAAGCCAAATACCGCGCTAGTGACCAAAGCAACCGCAAAGTCCGAGCAACTAAGACACATCCACAGGCACCGACACACTTGCAATACACTCGCACACACACACACACACAGACACACACAAAGTAACCGCAAAAAAGTGGTCAGTTGGCCAAAAACTAAACGAAATGTAATAAAGCAACGGATATGCCAGTTTGGCTTGGACCCCACTCCATCTCCGGATCCGGAAGGTTACCAATAACTGAACACAGAGAGAGCGAAAGATACAGCTGCAGCAACTACAATAAATGAATATGAATTAGGCAACAGGGGAAGCAGTGAAGTGAGTTGCAAATCGGAAAATCGGAAGGGAGAAGGATACCAAATGGAAAACGGATAAATTCAAATGTGTTGAATAGCTCCAGCAGCTGCACATTAACCAGCGGAAAGGTGTAAACCTTGACATGGGAATAGTTTAAAACCAGTCAAGATACAAGGGTATTTCCAACGTTTCTTATTAAATCCTTGAGTAACTCTTGGGGAAATTTCATTAACAAGCTTTCGGCAAATACTTAAATTAATTCTGCTTAAGTTTTGTGTTTGCAAAGCAATTGTTTTTTGCGGCCTCTTCTGGCTTCATTTAAATTATAATTTCAGCTTTATTTGACCCATTTGAAGCTGCCAGCTTGTTTACACTTTTGGCTTAATCTTCTTATGGCTGGCAATTTAAGTTGCATTTGCCAAAACCCGTGCACATATACCATATAATATGGCCAGGGAAGACATATTTGCTGCAATAATTTCGGCCACTCAAAGACGTCGGCTTTTGTCCACTCAGCAACATTAATTTTCCTCACAGTTTAAACAACATTTTCATTTACACACATACCTGCAATGAATAGCTGAATACAGTGCTCCAAAGGATAAATGAGTGAACAGGCTGAGGCCAGACACAACTGGGGGGCACTCGAGGGGGCGAAAGCTCATTAGATTTGTTAATTTAAATGCAATTGCCAAAAGCAGTTGCACCTTGAGCTAAATGGCCTTTGCCTTCTTGCCGTAAATAAATCAAATTAATGTCAATTGCACCAAAAACAAATGTGTCCAGATGCGAAGCGACTCAATTTAATGAAACAAAAATCATTAAGCCACTTAGCAGAGATGCAGAGATGCAGAGGCGTAGAGATGTAAAGATGTAGAGTGTGCCGAAAAACGATTACAGAACTGGGAATACTTTGGCCTGATTCGTCATCGTCCTGCCTTGCCTGGTCCCAGTCTCACCTGTCTGTGGCCTCCAGCTGTGCCTCCGAGATGTCCCAGTACGAGTCCGAGTCCGAGTCCGTGTCCGGCTCCAATTCAGGTGGCTGTCAACAATGTGCAACGATTTCTCTCCGTTCGAAGGCAATCACAGAGTCTGACACGGCAATTAGAGTGCAACAAAAGGGGTTTGGGCTTGAAATGCGGGGCGGCTTTGCTGACCACTTCTGCCTATTAGTTATTGAAATCAGCTGTCGGAAAGTTCCGAAATTGCACAAGTCCCCACTGATGATTGGAATGTCATAAATGCCACAACAAGAACGGCAAATGCCACACACTGGAAGAAATCACAGAACTGTCAGGGGAAGCTTGGTCATGTCCGAATTGAAATCGAAGTTTCCGATGCCATTTCCCACATGCAAAATTGATATTCAATGGGCTTCGGCGAGTGTAGAGTGGCCAAGGCGACCAGATCCCCCAGACAGGCACTCACAGAAATGGACGACGTGACCATGGTAACCTGTATCCTAAAGATTGGCTAGGGTGGATCGAAAAGTTTCCGAATAATAGTTAAGAAAATATATTTCGAAGGTCAACATTGCGTATGAGTAATATTACTTACTGTCGTCTCTTAGACAAGACAACAATTAAATTTTAAATTAAATTATATAAAAGACTTATCAAAAAGAAAGAAACTGTAAAATAAAAATAAATAAATAGTTTTGTGGTCAACACTGCGTATGAGTAATATTTCGAAAAATCCATATATAAGGCTAGAAAACGGTGCAATTCATATTTTAAAATATTTCTTAAAAATCTTAAAGAGTTTTAAAAAAGAAAAACTGCAAGTTGGAATAAAATATTTATATGTACAACACTGCGTATGAGTAATATTTCTTAAAATCATTACGAAGGCAAGAAAACTATGTTCTAAAAAAATCTTTTAAAATTCTGTAAGACTTCTAAGACTCACCCTTATGCACTTACACATGCACAAACAGAGAGAAAGACACACACACACACACACATGTATCTAGGAATATGTAGAAAGGACACAGGCTCCTGGGGAACGGTTGATTTGATTGCCGATTGCAAGGCGAAAGAAGAGCAGAAGCGAAGCGCAAGGACCTCGAGTTTTGAGCTCAGCTGCTGCCTCCGAACAGAAAGTTTGCACAATGCAAGTTGGCAATATCCCCTCCTCCCCCTGCCACTCCCCCGAATCCCCCGCAGTCAAGTGTGAATTCATGTAAATGTATGTGCGAGTGAGTCCTGGTGCCGCATTTGTTTGCTCTGTTTATAATTCAATTGTAAATGCATTTCAATTACGTGCACATTAAACAGGAGCCAGCACAGACAAAGTTTTCGGACTCCGACTTGACCACTGGCCCCTGGTCTTGGCCAGGACCAGGGCCAGGGCCAGGGCCAGGGCCAGGGCCATTACCACGGCCACTGCGGCCGGAGTCTGAGCCAGGGACCTGGGACCAGAGGCCAGAGCCAACTTAGCGAGCGGAACACGCTCCGCATTTAAGGACAATTGGCCCATTATGGCAACGCGTTGAAATGGCAAAAGGAAAGTGGGCAAAAAACAATAAAAAGCACGAGAAGCACGAGACTGCAACCAGGATAACAATGCCATTAACAACTACTGCAAATGGCTCTTAAAGGTGCAATGTGTGAACGAATGAGAGCAGAGCCGGCAGCATGCTGCGGGCGCAAAAATGAGAAACAAACTGAAGTGATTTGCAAGTGAAGTTTCTGCCAATAAAGAAAACAGTTACGCTGTTACTTTCAGCCACAATTGAAAGCATTTTTCTGTAGAGAAGGATATTATGAAGGAAAATACAGGTTTTGAGGGAATTTTACAAGATGTTCGTATCGGGGTTTTTCCTGCAGCTATCACTATTCTAGAACCGAGTTCCTTATACTAAATGATTTTTATTCATCTCAAAAATCCCCAAATAACCACGTCAAATCCATTTCATCTACGCCTGCAGCTCGGTTTAACGTGGCTTAATTGAATGTGAACTGGGCCAAAAAGTCGCCAGCGACTGCAGGGGGTCCAGAAGCCACCCCCTGATGCGTTGAGAACATTGAAAACCCGCCCAGTCAGAGGTTAAATGACCTTTGGAGTGCACTTAACCAGGCAGGCAGGCAGCCAGGCAGCCAGGCTCAGCCGAGCGTTCCGTTCGAGGCTGTGTGCGAGTCCTGGCTGCGAGTGAGTCCTGCAACCCTCGCAGGTTTTTTGGGCCGTAACCAAAGACACTCTAATGAGTCGTCCAAGTCTGAACTCGAGTCCCCGCCGCATTCACAATTAGCCTCGAGCCCAGTTCGAGTCCCAGTCCATGTCCTTCTGGCCCCTCCTGCGGCAGTCACTAAAGTGTAACCTGTATTCTTGACCACACTCACAGCCCCACTCGCTCCTCTGCCCCACTCTGTGTCCACAACATCGTCATCGTCATCGTCTTTGGCAATTAAGCCTTGGCCGACCGTTGACCACGGCAAATGACCGCAGCCAGTTTGCTTTCATTAATTTTTGGTTGTAATCCTTGCTGAAGCTTTTCATTTCATTTTAGTTTTCGCCTCGCAGTTGTTGTTCCACAGCTACGGCTCCGTTTACGGCAAGGACTACGGCTACGTCTCTTTTCCGGAATCCTCCTCGTCATCCTTGTCGTGCGTGTGCATAGTTCGGTGCACACTTTTTCACACTTGGATATTACACACACAGACATAGTGTGGCTTCCCAGTACCTGGCAAGGGCTTAATGGGTTCTGGCTAATAGCAAATCCTCCAAGTACATGTTATGTTACTTTAAACTTAGTTTTTAGCTGGAGGCTATACTAAGGTAGAACGTTTTCATTTGGAAAAATTAAACTGGGAATTTATTATTGATACAATACCTAGAATTCTGGCTTGTTTATGAGTAAAGGAGCTTTACTTTATCATAGAACTGTTTGTTACTTTTCTGATTGCTTTTGATGTCTCATGCAACCCTTGTTTCCATCGCAATTTCCTCTCCTCGCCATTTTGCAAAAAAGTGTTGAGCAATTAAAAGCTAAATCAGCAAAACCAAATCGATAAACAGACCATTTAAGGGAAGTTGTTTCCTAGCTACTCAATAATTACAGTTTCCATTTAACCCCCTTTAGCTAACCGCCACTTTAACCCCCACTTTAACCTCCCCATTGACCCCCGCTTTGACTTTGATCAGTCAGCCATAGGTGGCGCTTTGATGAGCTCTCAGCCAAACCCTATTGTTTCGCCGCTTTTGCGTAAATACCAATCGCCCAAACCCTTTTCAGAGTGCAAATTAAACAATTTACAGGTCACTCCGGAGTCCGGAGAGCCATGTCAATGGCAGGCCTCCTTTTTTCCATTGTTGCCGTGGAGGCGACCGTTGAGTTTTTTGCCACAGTGGTCATGTTTTTACATCTGGGCCATGTCCAGGCCCAGTCAGCTTCGGTAGCCTCAGCGTTAATGACTTTTGTGCCTGTCCCCGCGCTTCGGCTGCCTCTGTCCCTGCCGCCTGGCCAAATGTTTTAAAACTGGCCAGCAGTTTTTGTTGCTGCCGCTGTGCTTCTGCTGTGCTTCGGCTGTTATTGTGGGTTGTTGTTCCTGGCGATTGCCGGGCGGTTAGTGCGCCGCGCTGTCCACCGCCCGCAGTGTTTGCCAGGACAACCAGGACAACCGACTCATTTGTACAGGTTTTTTACACACTCTACACCCCTCAGCTCGCCGAGCAGGGGCGGTGCTAGGCGGGGGAAAGGGAATTGTTAATTAAAGTATTGTCTCCTCGTTGGCTGCCTGACTGCCTGGCTGCCCGGCTGCCCGGCTGGCTGGCAAAATGAACAAGCTGAAACAAGGACCTAGCCTGACCCCCCCAAGAGCTGCTCGTCCTGGGCCGTCAATTGTCGAACATGGTACTCTACAGTTCCACTTAACAGCTACAATGGGCACTTTGCCACAATGAATTCAAATGGATGCCCCCGACGTGGGTTTTTTTCTCTCACTGCACTGCACCGCACTCGCACACACTCGCTCTCTCTCAGAGTGCTACATGTGTTGTTATTGTTGTTCCACACACACACACAACACACTCACGTGGACATGACGTGCACACAATGACAGCTGACTGTTGGCTTCCAAAAGCCCCCAAGGACATAGGCGTCCACAAAGGGGTAGCAGAAGCAAGAACAGAAGGAGCAGCAGCAGCAGCAGCAGCAGCAGCAGATAGCCAAGGGTCAGAGGTGAGCAGAAGAGGCAGAGGCAGTGGCAGAGCACCGTGATTCCTTAATGACTGCTTTAATTTTCGGGTTTACCAATTAAAACTACGTGGCAAATGAAAAATACATGCAAGCGCTAGCTCTAGCTCACTCTCTCTCAGTCTCACTCTGGGGGAAACCCCCTTGAAAGCAGAGTGCCAAAAGGGCAAAATGGTGGGGTTTCCCCTGAGCTAGACGAATGTTCGGGGCTGCGGCGCCCACTTGAAGTGTAAATTGGTTGCCCAAAGATGCCATTGTGGACTGAAAATTGCACCAGGGCCGGCGGGAGAATGTAATTCGGCTAAATTCAAGCACGGACAGCTCAAGTACAGCGAGTCCTGGTCTTGGTCCTGCCACTGAAGTTTGGCAACGCGGCTGGCCCATAAGTGCAACGGAATTAATTTGTTAAATGGGAATTAAATAAATGAAATGCGGTCACTCCGAGAGAGCGAACAGAGAAAGCTGCTTTTTTGGCCACGGAATAGTGAAGCGAGCGAAGGCATCCTGCACCGGCACCGGAACCCACCTCCTCCTCGTTCCGGGTGAAGTGTGGCAACGTGTTCCGTGGTGCGCTGCAATTTGCACCATTAACCCACCATCGACAATGGGACCCCGGCTCCAGCTTCCGACGGCAGCTGACCAAACATCCACCTGGCCGCCGCGTTCCCCGTCCTGCTGCTGCTGCTGCTGATGCTGCTACTCTGCCCACAGGCAAACATCCTTGCTTCCTTCCTGCCCCGTTGTTACGAGAACTCCCATTCGGCTCTTCGTTTTTTTTTTCGCTCTCTCCCTGGCTGGTATGTGTGTACTTCATTTAGCAGGCGAAACTTGGAGGCCGGGGGAGCAGCAATCCCAGCCAGACAGTACATCCGTGTACACGTCAGCAAGGACATTATTGCCGCTGTTGCTGGGTTGTTGCAACGCGCCATTATAGCGCCATTTCGAGGAGCAGGACCCTTACACCACCTTGACCAGGGCAGACCAACTAATTTTTTACACATTTCTCATTTCACTTCTCAACCCACCGCTTTCCGCTCTTCCTTTGCAGAACGACACGATGCGCCTGCTGTACATGTACCACGCCCAGGATCCGCCGCATGGCTCTGTGCGCCCGGGCACCCTTCCGGATCCGGAGCGCGCCTTCCGACCCTACCGCCCCATGGTCATGATGCAGCGCGCCCAGCTGCCGATGCCCTCGCCCACGCACGACGAGCGCGTGCGAGTCCTGGAGCTGCGCAACGAGGATGTGGAGCTGCCCGCCGGTGACCTGCCGCTCTTCTGGTGCAAGATGTTCAAGCTGGAGGATATCAATCGCAAGCATCACCTGATACGGGTAAGGATGTACAATATGTATATGTTTAGTGCCCTGGCTTACTTAAATAACCTCTCTTTTTGGGGTACTTCCTATAAATCCTTGAAGTCTTAAAGGATATCCAGCAGTCTTGAACATTTTCGCCCGAGTGCAGGACTAAACGATATTAAATACAATGCATAATTAAGGCCAAGTGCAGTTGCTCAGCGAATCGCGCTCTCTTTGGCATTCCGCTTTTGTCTGCCAGTAGCTGTCGCTGCGGAGACTTTCCCCGCTTTCCACCACTTTCCCCGCTCAGCTGCACTCTGTCCGCTGTCGTTGTCGTTGTCTCTTGGCCTCGGCATAACCAAATTGAAATATTAAAAATTTATCCCCGTCTCGGTGCCGCTCCCATATACACATCCATATACATATACATATATATCCCCACAATGCACATCTCGCTAACCGTTGTCTCTGCTTCATTTTCCTTTCATGGCCGCAGTACGAACCGATTTATGATTCATCGTCCAGCGTGCACTACTTGCAGCACATAACGCTGCACGAGTGCCAGGGAGCCCACGCCGAGCTGGAGGAGATGGCACGCGAGCAGGGCCGCCAGTGCCTGGGAGCCCGATCCATACCGCTGGCATGCAACGCCATCGTCGCCTCCTGGTCGCGCGGCAGCGAGGTAAGCATCCGGCAACGGAATCAGAGTCCCGCTGATATATATATATACACATATATACTGTATAAATCCCGCCGATACCCCATGGCCCGTTCCCGTCATAACCATAACCATGCAATATTAATTTAACCTTCGCAAATGCTTCCTTTCAACACGAAGAAAGGTGGCACTTTAGCGGTGGCTAACAGTCTGCTAGAGGGTGCAGTTACCCTACGATCTTAAGACCATTGCGGAAGAAGATCCCCATATATCAGAGGTAGTATCTAAAGAGCAGACTAGAGATCTATAGCCTGAAACTAAAGAGAAAGCTGATAGATTCAAGAATAATTCAAAATATGATTTAAATATATTATTTTCCAGTCTCAACTCAGTCCTTCTCCGAGTCCATAAGCCCCGTGTCCTGGCAGAGTGCACCGAAATAATAAATACCTTGGCCCTTTTGGCCCCTGAACTCCTCGTCAGTTGTTTTTTCGTTTCTCGAGCAGCTCAGCTCCGCTGTGCACTCCTCCGTTCAGCTCTGGGCTGGATTGGAGGAATGGGGTTTTCATAATTTCATCAGAAGAGCGCCATAATGCAGTGGCATGTTATGGCTGCTGTCCGCCGTGGGGCGTTCCGCAATGCAATTGAATGGCAATGGACGAGATGGGAATGGAGGTGGAGGAGGAGGAGCAGAAGGACCTGGGTCCTGGCTGCATTTAAATTGCACATGGCCATGGCATCAACTTCCGTTCAGCCCAAGCGCCCAACTTATGGCGTATATGTGTGTACTCTCTCCCGTGTGTGCGAGTATAAAAACAAACACTCGACATATTCTTTCCCTTCAGTCCTTTCACTTTACGTTTTTTTCTGTGTGTGTCCTGTTTGCCGTTGTCATATTTTTACGGACTTCCCTTTTTTCGCAGGGCTTTACGTATCCACACGAGGCCGGCTACCCCATCGAGTCGCGACAGGCCAAATATTATTTAATGGAGACCCATTACAACAATTTGAAGCCCGACTTTGCCCAATTGCATGCCATACAAATGGCGGATAATTCGGGTTTGAAAATCTACTTCACGCACGTCCTGCGACCCAACGATGCCGGCATATTGTCAATTGGTAAGTACCATACTCTTCATTTCTATATATATATAGATTCCGCCCCCGAAACGAAGGGGTTGCCCTAACCCCTGCCTATATATATCGAGTGCATCTGTGTGCAGCTGCTGCCCTTTTGTATATTTTATGCGGCAGAGCGATGAGAAGAACTTTCCATACATATATGGATATGGTATCTACATATATGTTATGTAGTATGCAACTCATGTCATGCAATTTATGAGATTGCCGGGCGGAGCGGCAGATCCGACCGCATTGGTGGGGCCAGTAAAACAAAAGCTTATGACTTTGCCCGGCTTGTCCAAATGCGGTTTAGCTATGGGGCTGTTTGCTGTTTGCTGTTCCAGAGCCACATTGGAGAGGGAGTATTGTGTCTGCCGTAACAACAAACAATGGGGATAAATCCGCTGCTGCTCCCAGACACAGACACAGCAATTTAACTACCTTTTATCCACCATGAAAGTTTATATCGTCACAGTTTTTAATACGAGCCTGTCTGTCGTCTGTCGTCTGTCAGGCAATATGGCAAGGCTCTCGCCCCAGTCGAGTCCTTTCCCCATTCAACTGCTCCAAATCGCTCACAAATAGATTTTAATTTTAAATTTGGCGTTTGGCCGGACATGGACACACCAGGCACGCATCCAAATCAAACAATTGGAAATACTTGGCATGTGTCTGTAGTCGAAATGGAAGTGGAAAGCTGAAACTTTCCAGCCAAGCAACTAAATAATTCAGAGAGCCAAAGGTTAGGTGCTGCCACTGGCAGTTCATTGTGGATATAGTTGCAGCGAGGGGTAATTGAAGAGTTTTTGTAGCTAGGATTGAAGGGAAAATGAATATTCAAAATCACTAAGAGTTAGGTTTAATTAAAACTTCAGTGAAAGTGTATCCGATTTGTGTTCAGTATTGAAGGTAAAGTCATTTCTGGACCATTTCATTCGCTTATTTTTTTGAGAATTATTATCCGAATCGTATTTAAATTAATTTTACATCCTGGCTGCTTGATTAGCATACTTCTCAGCTTATTATAACCTCTTTGATTGCACTAAAAACAATCTTCATTAGCCCATTTCCTAGACACTCGTCACAGGTATATCTCCCTGGAGATTTCCTTGCTGCTCCTGCTCCTGCTACCTCCAATTATCATATTTTCTGGGCGAAAAACTTCCGACTCACCTCGATTGGAAAAACCCGCAAAACAGCCATTTACAAGCACCTTGCTCTGCCCATTTCACAAATATTCTCTCTCCCCCGGTCGATGGCTAAGCACTTTTTGAGTACTCCTCGAAGCCACACTGCACAATCCATATTGAGCAACCACCGAAGCGAGGCGAACCACCTGAAAATTCTTCAGGTGCTCAATTTTGTTCATTTTTTGTTTTTTATTCTATATTCATTGGGTGTTTCGTGAGCAGGCACCGAGGATAACTAAAATACTAATTTCACTTTAGAATTTATTTCTATTTTTTGGTTGCCGTCTTCTGTTTGTTTTTTTGTTTTTGGCATTTCTGGTGGGTCCTAGCGGCCGTTGTTGTTGCAATTGTTATTTCGCTTTTGTTGAGAGTCACGCAAACCAATATAACTTTGGCCCAACCGCACAGAGAGACATGGCCAAAAGCGCTAAATAAAAGTGGGAGCAGGGGGCGTCGCATGGAGAAGCCATGGGCCGAAGGAACTTCGTCTACTTACATTTCTTCCAGCTTTCCCGCTTTCCCGTTTCCCGTTTCCTTCTGCGTTTTTCTTTTTCTGAGTAGGTGTTGCCAAAACTTCCGGAGTAGGAGCGTTGGAGCCCGGGAGGAAGGGCGGCCAGGGAAGTGGATTAATACATCTTGATAGAAAAATACAATTTGGGAAAAGCCGAAAAAACAGAGGAACGTTTTTGGTTGTATTTCAGATCCGATTGGGCTGAGCCCTCCCTGCTTGCCATTGAAATATTTAATTGGAATTTAACGCATACCACGCACACATACACATTTGCAGACACAAGTCAATAAATAAAAAATGAGCCAAACCATAGCGAAAATAAAAATAAAATGTTGGCTACAATTTTCTCCTGGTTTGCTATAAATTGAATTACGCCAAAGCCGAAGCCAAAGCTCTCCCGGGCCCCTCACGCATAAGTAGCTGCGAAAATGCTACGTTTCCGGTCTCGCTGGCTGCGGCGAAATTTAATTTCAATTTAATTGGTTATTGATATAGCGCCCTGGTGTATGCAGCGAATCTGTGATTAATGTTGCGGCTTGGCGAATTTTTATGGCACCTTGGAGATGGAGTTGGGCGGCAGGGAGCCGCAAGCTGGGAAGCTGGGAAAGATGGCGAAACAAATGAGTTTGGGACACGTTAAGCCAGCTTGGGGATTGTAATCGGCAGCTCAAGGCTTATCGGAAAGCGAGTGTACATCCATTGATCACACACGGAGAGCGGGAAATATTGTTTCTGTATTTATGAAATGCCTTTACAAATGTGCTAGAAGTATGCTTGTGCAGGATTCTGTAGATGTATTGTAAATTGTTGTAACAAAAAGCAATTTGTTCGGGCAGGAAAATTTTAAGCTGGATTTATTTAAGAAAACTATTGGAAAAGTTTAGATTGAAATGTATTTTTGAGACTCAAGTACGTTGTTAAATTATTTACTTGTATATATTTTGAGCTTTTTATTTCATTGCAGGATATTATTATTCTAGTCTGATGCTCGAATCACAGTGAAAGAATCATTTCCGATACTATAAATCATATTTATTGATCAGCATCAACAGCGGAGTCAATCTAGCTACGTATGACAAAAAAATAAATTTTTCAAAATTTTAAAAATTTTGTAAGGGGTAACATTAACGTTACGTAACGTTAAAATTGACAGAAATAACAAAAATTTTAATTTTTTGATTGAGTATGCAGATTTTAACCTATAATAAACTAACATAGGAAAACTTTTCGAATTAAAATTAAAGATTTTTTGACTGAGTTATGAGTTTTTTAAACTTTGATTTGTCGAAAAAAAATCTCAAAGAAAAATCTCCATAAATAATGATTTAAGAAATAAGAATATTTGATCCGATATGATCATATAATTCACATGCAAACTGAAAGGGTTCTTTCTTCTTAATATTACTTATTGAAAACCCCCCAATTTTCGCTGATTTAACCCTTTTGAAAATGCTACCAAAATATTATAAAATATTTACTAAACCGAATCACATTCGAAATCCTCTTGAAGTTGCCACCACAGACCCGATGCTGACCCAGAAATGCATTTACCATATGTGCTTTTACCAAGCCAAGTACCTCAGCCGGGCAAAATAAACAAAAATACGTTTATATGGCAGTATATATTGGCGATATCTGTGGCTGTGCCATTGGACGCTAATCAAATTGTTTCGCCTGCCGGGCGGTAGTTGTCCCTCTGTATTCGGGACACAAAGTGAGTGAGCTGACGCTTTGACACAAATTGCCATTTAAAATAATTAGAAAAGTTGCAATCGCACAGTTTTGCATTGCATTTTGGCATTCGCCATTCGGCATTCGCCGTGCGCTGGCTGTCAACATGCAACTGCCAAAAACGCAGGGAGAGAGCGTGGCAGCGTTAAATATCGATTTGTAAAATATGTGTAGTTATGAATTGCGAACTTGTCCCCGTCGCGCTTTGGGCCAAATCAAATAGAAATAGAGCCAGGGCCACCCTCGGCCTGCTCCCATGCTACCATGCCACCATGCCACCATGGCCATTCCGTCATGCTTCGCCTGGCCAATATTGAATTTTGATTTAATGAATGGAAATTCGCACAGAGACTGAAATGGAAATGAAATGAATCCGCACGAATTGGAATTGGGCACTCGAATGGCCGGCAATTTCACAGCGAGAGCTCTCGGCCGCTTCTGTCTCTGTCTCTGTGATAATATTCAAATGGACTGATCGAATTGAAAGTTAATGGAAATCAATTAAAGGATGGCCGCAAAACTTTTGCCAAAGTCCCGTCAAAGTTGGCCCCAAGGAGGCCCGCCTGGCGGGGCTTTGCATGAATCGTAATTTTCAATTAAATTGATGATATCGAATTTGAGCATCATAAAGTCCAGTCAGCCAGCCAGCACGTTAGATTGATTGATTTCTCTGGCGTGACATTTTGTAAAATGACCAGAAAGTTGGCTAAAAACTTTTTAAAGCCAGCACGGCGCGGCATAGTTAAACAATATTTTTGGTAATTGAAAATTGATTCCCTGCAACATGACAAAGCCAAAAAGGCCCATTCCGCGGGCAACGACTATGAAAATTAATAGAAATAATCTCCGCAACAAATATGCAAAGCAAATTTACATATATTTCCCCATATATGTACACATATAGTTGCTGATAGAGGTATACAGTGGGTTGGTTGGGGGTTGGTTGGGTGGAAAATTCAATTCATTACGTAATATTCTGGCCGTTGAGGTTGTTAAATTCCAAAAGGAAAAACACACCGCACATCGGCGAGCCAAATGGATATTTTATGCAAAAGGGCTTTAAAGTTAATATTTTTACGTAGGTTCAATGGGATTATAAAGGATAAGCCAGATCGGGGTAAAAGGACCAGGCCGTCCAGAAAATAGGTCAGCGGCCTGAATCGAATATCGAAAGTTTGCGGCAAAAAGGCGTAAAAATAAATGGTAAATGGCACCGGGCGTAGCAAAAAATTAATGCAATTGGAAACTAATCTGGAATTGCAGTATTCAATATTTAAAAAGGTTCGCGTCACATAATTGGCCACACTGTCGACGGGAAAATTGATCAGATTTCGAAAGGGGAAAATCAATTTGAGCTTATAAAATAAAATCATTGGGTCTTGAGATTATTGAATAAAAGTTTCGAGCACATTCGAAGGACGTATTCCCATAAATTCTCAATATTCAATCAGTTGCAGTTGTAGACACGAGTAATTTCCGTAATCGAGTTGTAAGGAAAAAGGATTTGAACAACATTTAAGCCCAGATTTACGAGGGGGAACTGGAAACAAAAATGGAAATCAATTGCCAGCTGAATTCAGAAATGGGCTCCTCCAGCGATGCCAAGTATTTCCCGCGAGTATTTTGATTGGCATACTATAGCAGTAGCTCCTCCTCCTCCGACTCCCCAATCCTCCGGCTCCCACGCACAACAATTGAAATGCCAAGCGGCTGAACAGGGAGCAGGCATACCCAGGATGCGAAGAAGCAGCAGAAGCAGGAGCGGGAGCAGGAGCAGGAGCAGGGAGCAGGGAGCAGGAGCAGGAGCTGCCATTTATATATGTACTCGTAGCACATGAATTTCAAATATTTTTTCAACATGGCAGGCGACACGCGGCCCTAATTGAGTGTGGGGAGCGAACTGCGGGGGAAATGGCCCCAGGACACAACATGCGGGGTCCTCTCTGTATGAACAATATTCCACAACATTTAACTAATTGAGCCAACGAGGGCGAAACCAAACCAGAGCGAAAGCCAACCAAATCGCGCCCTAAAAATTCAAAATGCAAAATTTGATTTTCAAGCAAATTTCTTTTTGAAAAGAAAGGAAATGTCCCCTAATTGATATGGATGTGGAATGGGGACGGGGATGGGATATGGCGACTGCATTGACAAAGTTGTTAAAACATCAAAAGCAGCAATTAAAATGTAATTACACGTTCTGCGACAAATCGAATTAAAAAATCAACGTTCAAAGTTAAACAGAGTGTCGAGTGGGAGGACACTGATGAGCGATGATAACGAGGTTTGGGGTTTTTGGCGAGCATTCTGCGCTTACGTTACGTTTACGTTTACGGCAGCAGTCACTACCGTAGCGGTTGGCAGCTTTTAGCGTCACTCCGCGCCACTCGAGCCCCGTCGAACCGTTAATTAAAAGCACTGAAACTGAACATTTCCCTTATTCTCTCTTGCACTCTCTCTCTGCAGGCATGGACCCCAACTGGAGGCACATCATCCCACCGGGACAGCGACGGGTCGTGTCCGAGGGCCAGTGCATCGAGGACTGCACGGCCCACGCCTTCCCCCCGCAGGGCATCAACATATTCGCGGTCATGATGCGCACCCATCAGATCGGCAAGGAGGTTAAGCTCCGCCAGGTGAGTGTCACAGGTCACAGGGTCCCCTTGCCAGGACACCGAATATAAAATGCAATGCTAATGAGCAAACTTCTGCTCCTAATCCCCCATTGCCTTTTCCCCTCAGATACGACAAACCGAGGAGCTGCCGCCAATTGCACACGACAGCAATATAGACGTGGCCTATCAGGACTTTCGACGTTTGCCACAATCGGTGCACTCGCTGCCCGGGGATAGACTCATCGCCGAATGCATTTATGACAGTTCGTCACGAAAGGCAATTACCCTGGGTAAGTGCTCGGGGAGTCCATATATATATATATATAGCTCTGGCTGTACCTGCACATAGACCCGACCCAAACACAGCCATAAGGATTGCAAAAAATTCAGTAAATTGTTGAAAGGAGCAAGGCGACCCAGCAACATTGTCGTGAACGAAAATGTTCTACAAAATTGCTGGTGGCGCCCGGGCGTAAACATTCTGGGGGGGAGTTGTGTAAACAGGCAGCAGTGGCAACGGTGAGCAATCGTCGTTATGACACATTTAAATCAGCCAAACGATATGCGACAGGACCAGACCAGGCCAGGCCAGGCCAGGACAGACCATACCACACCGGAGAATCCTTGCACACGAAGGCCCAAGACAAAGGAGCGAAGACGGAGCAGCCACGTCATTGTAAAATACATAAACCAAGACAGTGGAACATTTCACTTAGCACACAAATGGAATGGGATAGCTGAGCTGTGTGCAGGTGTTAAGGCTTTGTGGGCGTTGCTCTCGTCCTGGTCGTCCTGCTCCTGCTCCTGCTGTGACAGCTGCTGCTCGGGACTCCAGCGAAATGGACAATGCGCTGCTTCAGACTGCATAGAGGTTGTTATTAATGAGATTGGAATAGTGGAAGATGGCAAAATGTGAAGCTGCCACAACAGACAACGATAATGGAAAGTACTGATTTGGAAGGATACTGAAATGCAAGGCGAAGCAACATTTCTTAGTCACTCTGCAGAGAAGGGTGTATAAGTCAAGGGTTTTAGAAGAGCACAAAATGAACGCAACTTGCTTAGAGTGCTGAAACTCTTTGATATTTCTTCATAATAAATTTCCCTTTAATTTAAATTGCATCTAAAATAATCAGTTAGTTCTTTCGTTAATCCCTAACTCTCCCAAAATTATCTCAAAGGAATGGTTACAAAATTGACTTCAAGTATCCCTTCCAGGAACTTACATTATTGTAATACTTAACTGCGAGTACCATAAAACTCATTTCAGTGTCGTAAATAGCAAACGCTCCACTGCAGACCCATTCCTGCATATTTTCCCACTCCAACGACGGAGTACAAAAAATAGCACCTAACGTAAATTTGACTTTCTTGCTTGCTTGCACAAATTCAAACACAATCTACACAATTCAGCAGGCGGGAAGAAACAGGGGACCAAGGAGTGGGCTTTGGAGGGGCGACAACTCTCAATGGAGACACTCCGAGTCGTAATAGACAAACGTAACGATGTTGCAACCGTACGGAACGAGATGGATCCGTGGAAGGCAGCGAGGCAGCGAGGCAGCGAAACGTAAAGCGTTGCCCAACTGGAACTCAAATAAAGCAATACCCGCGACGCTTCTGTTCCGAGCCATCAGCATCAACGTTGTCTCCATTTTGCAATATTATTATGATGGCGCCTTGGCTGTTTTACTGCTCTGCCAACTGCAACGGCCGCTTAATTTCATCCTTTGTTGCGAACCGAGGACGAAGGACCAGGGCCCACACCTGGCCAAGCCATGCCAGCAGCGTCCTTTTGCATCCTACGGGCCTTGGGGTGTGGGGATCGGGTTGCCTTTGTTTTTCACAGGCGCATTTCTTATGCATTTCGTCTGATTCCCGTTCCCTGTCTCGTTCCAGGTGGACTCACCATGAAGGAGGAGAGCTGCACCGTGCTGACACTCTACTATCCGCGCCAGAAGAAGCTGACAACGTGTCACTCACTGCCGAGTCTGCCCACAGTGTTGCATTCGCTCGGCATTGAGCAGCTGGCAACGTAAGTACTTTATTTCCATTCTCCTCGCTCGGTCTCATCAAAATTGCATGGTAGTCCGGAATGGGCGGGCGCATTCCGTACCCGGAGACGGAGACGGAGCCGGATCCGTATACGGATGCCGATCCGGAGCGGAGCTAATGAAAATTGACACATTCCGAATTAAGAATATGTATCAGAGACAGACCAGCGAACGCCAATTGATCGATTACAGCCAATGGGTGATGGTCCCTGGCACAGGTGAAGATTTAAACAGTTTCAAGGACATCCGGAAAAAGATTATATTATGCATCAATACGCTGACTTGAGGTCCTCGCTTGGTGACTAATTAATCGACACAAACTGCTGCAGTTTAAGCTTTGAAAACTAACAGCATGCTTGGCACAAATCAATTTGCTCGCTATTCACATTCAATTTGGAGCCATTGTAGCTTCTCCGGGTCCTTGCAACACCACTTTCTCGACCTGGGAGCAGGTCCTGCCTTTCGCCCACTCGACGTTGTCGGGGACTTGGCTTGTGTATAAGGAAATTCGGTTTATTCCTCTGTTGACTAAAGTAATTGGTGATTTAATGATGTTGTTGCATAACCAAATCACCTAACGAACTCAGCCAAAGAGAGACCGAAGACCGGAAGAGGAGAGGAGGCGAGGAGGCGAGGAGGCAAGGATGACGGCTGCGGGTTCAGGAGGTCGGAGGTTCTCCTGGCTGCCTCGTTGCCATTGCCTCCGCACTCGGGTATTCTCCATTCTGAAGTATTTGCCAAACAAACAATCGGAAAATGAACTGAGAGCAGGCACACTGCACCCGGCTCTGGCTCCGCTCTAATTGAGAATTGTGAATGTGGAAAAATAAATTACGAGACAGCGGCGCACCCACGACCTCGCTTTTATTTAGAAAATATTGATTTCTATTACCGTCAAGTGCTAAATAAACAGGGACCCACCCACCAGTGCCTCTCGCCGCTCCTTTTCGCATTCAGCCATCACTCAGCCGCCATTCGGCGTCCATTCAGAGTCCTTTACCCCGCGTCCTGTACTTGACTCCTCGAGTGCAGGTCTCCCCCGCCCCCCATTGGTCCAGGATCAATCAGTGTGCGGTCCGTCCCCATAAATATTGTATTAAAGCGTGCGCTGCAAATTAGTCGAAATTAAACCAGAGTCCCTGGCAGGGACCTTGGGCACGCCCTATTAATCACTTCCTATTGACAGAGGGCCAGGTCCGAATCGAATGAAAGATAATTTTCTTTGGGACCGCAAATCAAAGTAAACGGCATAAATGGATTACGGTTAGCGTGGGCAGAAAGGTGAGCTAAGGAGCGGAAAACATGGCCACGTAAATGAGTTACAGCGAAGGAAAGGGCCATTCGATGGCACTGGGATTACATTAAGATGAAAAGCATTTGTTAAAAGTGTTACTTAGTAAGGGATTTGTGGGGGTTTCAAGGGGTTTTGCATATCCGAAGAAGAAGTTAAATCATCATTTTGCTAAATTTATGTGGGAAATATAATAATTCTGATGTTTTATCTAACTTATTTAATTAATATATCACTTAAGAGAACGGTCGCAATAATTGCACTTATTCAAAATGATACTGAAATACTTATAAGATGAATGCATAGTGATGTATAGTCTTCAAACTTCCATTCCTATTCAGTCAAGGTTTTCCTTAAAAGAGAGAGTTTTCCCACACCTGATCCCATAGTACTGCAACGCATAATGCGACCCGAACAATCGTAGTTCGGGGACCATCAACGAACGACATTGTCTGCTTACAGCTTTTTGTTGCAAGTGATTGGGCGGAGGAGCGAAGGCCCAGGGCCCAGGCATTGGCTTTTTGTCCGGACAATGTCCAGTTCATGGACTCATGGACTCCAAACACCCCTCGTCGTCGTCGTCGTCGTTGTCCGACGGGATCCGAACTGAACTGCGTGTACCCGAAATCGACATGAATTGATAAAGTCATTTGCAATTGTCTGTCGTTACGGGGCAGGCCATCCTCTGGCCCGGGTCCGGGTCTGGGTCCGGATGCAGGCCGGGTTCAGGCCTCGTTTCGGGCCATCTCCGCTCCGTGTTATTGTTGCTTCACGCGCTCGTTGTTGTTTGTTTAATACAAAAGCCCCGCCCCGCATTGTTGCTGCTGTTCCTGTTTTTGTTGTCGGTCAGTTATTATGGCCACTGCAATTTTGTAGCGCTTAATGTCCGGCTATGGGCCTCCGTTCCCCTCCGATCCTGTGAGGAGGTCCGGATCCGGGGCCTGGAGCTCTGGCAACCGAAAGTGCGAATGCGATATGAGGATTAAAATTCATAATGAAAACCCGAACGACAACAAACGAACACGAATTCAATTGGGGTAGTGGGGAGGGGTGTGTGGCATTGGGGGTGATGAAAATGCAACATAACCCGGCTCCCCCACCCTCCGCCGCCACCTCCTAGGAAAGCGATGAGGTGTGGCAAGGACTGCGGCTCCTATTTGTTCTATGTCTAGATCGCCCGCAGGTACCGCATGTTGTGCGCTTCAGGTTTAATTAAACAATGATGGGAAACGAACATGGTCGAAACAATAACATGGGCCTGGCCCTGGAACGGGAACAAACGCATCTGTGGTTGAATTATGGAGTTACAGTACAGTTATGCACTCGAAATAGCCCCCACATCCTGGGATTTTTAATTCAATCAATTGCAGTTTCATTGGCCAATAATAATTACGGAATAGCATCGGGGGTTCCAATCCACAGCAAATACATTTTCATTTGAATGTGATTTACAATTATCAAACTGATACATTTCCTTAACAATTAATATTAAATAAAATAAAGTAAACTTCAATTCTCATTGCCAAACGCTTTAAACGTTAGGTTTCTATCAAAATGTCCCTGTTTTATTCGTTTAAAGAAACCCACTCAATCGACTGTCAATAAAATCCTGGCACAATATTGATGGTTTTTATCATTTGGTTCACACCACACTGGCCATATATAACCAGTGGCTCCGCTCCGCTCCATTGCGATCCGGAATGCCACGTTGAATGATAAGCTAATGATGCACACAGGTCGTAGCCAGCAGCACCATGCGCCATGGCGGCCAAATTGAGGCTCAATTGGTCTGCAACTAATGTAATTATAAGCCACTTGCAAATGCCAAACCAGCATCCTTCCAGCGCCACCTCCACCTGCCCACTGTCTGCCCCCTCCGGAGCCTGTGATCTGTGATGCTTATTGTGGTTGAAATTCAATTTAATTTGATACGCACAGATTTTCGGTAAGTGTACGCTGCAAAGGGGCTTCCGAAATTGTTTGCAGTTCAACTGTGGCTCAATTGACCGACACACAGATACACTCAGACGGTGGCCTGGAGTTGCGACACAATGTTGACGACGGGGCAGAGTGATGGCGTTGTGGGCAGGAGGAGAGAATTATGGGGCGCCCATCAGGATGGGGGGAGGCTGGACAACGTCGTTGTCGTCGTCGTCGTCGTCATCATGCAAAACTCATTGAAGTCGTTAGCGTGCGTCGGGGCCCAAGGACATAAAGCACACAATGCATCCGAGCAGGGATGGGGTGGAGTGCAAAGGGTTGAATGTTGGGGGCTGGCAGGACATCGGGACATCGTCTGACTGGGAAATGGAATGCAGCACAGCGAGAAACCCAGCCTGACAGAGAGTTAAGTGAGTTGCGCATTTAACGCGGTTGCATAAATTGTGATTATGAGATCTACACTTGGTTTACAAAGCCTTAATTATTCAGAGTCTCTTCCTTGCTACCTTCAACCTTCTATTTAGCCTTGTAAAGGACATAAAATACCCTATAAAATGTTCTTCAAGCTCTCCTGGGAATCGCTTCTTTCTCACTGTGCACCTGCCGTCGCGCTGAGCTTCATTGATCATGCGCCCAATCCGCTCCAGCTCTCGCTTCCGCCCCTGGTCCTGTACCTGCTACT
This sequence comes from Drosophila bunnanda, assembly GCA_035046265.1. Taxonomy (NCBI): domain Eukaryota; kingdom Metazoa; phylum Arthropoda; class Insecta; order Diptera; family Drosophilidae; genus Drosophila; species Drosophila bunnanda. The sequence continues at coordinate 18,443,774 of JAWNOB010000075.1, forward strand.
CCTCCCGCTGGACTGGTGGTAATCGCACTCCCACACGGATTCATGCCGTTCCACGAGTCCTTTTGGCCAGGACCCTGTGATTCCTGAATCGCTCCGATGCCCGGGCCCGATTGCCCCGTTATTGGCTTAATTTACGTTTTACGTTTTGGGGTTTTGTTGCCTGATTTTTCTGGGACAGGGACCGATGACCATTTGGGCAACGCTTTTCCCAAACGCCAAACGAAATGAAACGAAACGAAACGAAAGCGGCGGGGAAAACCAGAAAAAATAATGTGATAGTGGTTTTTACAATTTACGCACTTGCCATGGCCACTGAAATTAATTTTAATTGTACGTGCGTTTGTGTCTGCCTCGCCACTGGCCTGGATCTGGTGCGGGCATTAAAATCAAAGTAATTATTCAAGTTGTGTGCATTTCCACTCCCATTCCCAGTGTCCGGCGTCCTTTATCCCCCGTGTCCTTGCCCCAGCGTCCTGCCGCTGCCGCCGCCGTTGTTTCCCTTTTGTTTATTGGCGTTTTCTGTTTGTTGAGCTACGCAAATTGGCTTCATTTTATAGTGCTTGCCGTTGGGTCGCAGCTTTCGTTAATTGTTTGGGGCTGAGTGATATAGATATCCTCTTTGTGTGCCCGGCCAGGCCCGCGAAGGGAGTCTCATTAAGGCCCATGATATCCTTTATTACTTTATGACTTCTTCTCCATCGTCTTCTTTGCATATCGGATGGCCCACACTCTGCACACACACACACGCGTCCGCGATTTTCCCCGCTTTTCCGACTGCCTTCTGCCTTTCGGGTTCAGCCTTCTGACTTCGCTTTGTTATCGATACTCTTGCGTGGCTCATCGCAATTATCCAACGCGATATTTCCCGGGCTACGTTTACTCATCTTGTTAAATTTCTACTTTTTGCTTTCAAACTTCGGGAAAAAGTTGCTGTTGGGTTAATTAATGTGAAGGTTAAAGAGAAGGGAATCTTGTTAAAAGTTAAGCCAAGTCATTAAGGCATCACGGAAAACAATCTAATTTCTAAGCCATATATTTATTTAAAAATAAAACGAGGGCTTGAAAATATTAAATTAAATTAACATGCTACACAGAAAACACATTTAAAGTTAACTGACTGTTGGAATACTTCCTTAAACTCCAAATATTTCCAGTAAATTTCAATAAACTTCACTCGAACCCGAAAAATAAGCCATTATATGCATTTAGCTTCCATTTAAGCTTGCATTGATTTCAATTTCTCTTTTCTTTGACTGACTTTTAATGGATGGCTTGATCAGATATCCATTTTCCGATACCACCTACACCCCTCCCAAACCATTTTAGTTTTCATTTGTCATCAGGAACGGTCATTTTGCCGTTATGCCAATTGCAATTGCATTCGAGTTCAAAATTGAATTTTGCCTCCATGCAAGGAGGAGGACCCAAAGCCCATAACCCTGAACACACACTCACACACACACTTGGTCTCATACTCCACCGAGGGAGGGCCACGCCCCTGCATCCTTTGCGCCTCCTTTGTGGAATTGCGCCGTCGTCATAACGCTACATAAATAAACCCATTGCCGGCGCATTGCAGTTGGAAGTCGGAGTGGAAATGACCCTGGATGTACTGTAGAAGTGCAGCAGTGGCAGTAGAAGTAGAAGGAGCGGGAGCAGGAGGAGCGGGAGGAGCAGCAGCTCCATGAATCCTGTCCAGCCTGAAGCTGGTTCCGCTCGCAATGCATTTCGGGGGCCCGGCATTGTGTGATGTGCCATTGGATTTTATAATCAACAATGCCAAACCAGTGACGCTCTCCCACCTCCGAATTTACGAGGAGATCCTTTGTCCTGCCAAATGTTGCTTCTGGCTAGTTGGCCGGATTCCTGTTGCTGCCACTGCTGCTGCTGTTGCTTCTGGGCCATCATTTTAATTATACTGAGTGCCAATGAAGTCAATGGCGATAAGGCTAAAACGCCAGCGATTGATGCGCGCACACAGCGGGGGCGTTCGAGTGGCGAGTGCCGAGTGCTGAGTGCTGGGCGGGGTCCACTCGGCAGGACTACAGGATGTTATCCCGCTTTTACATTACCAACATCTGTGTGAGTTTCCACTGCATTTATATTTATTATATGTGCGAGCATGTGGGGGAGGTCTCGGGGCCCCGGTTACGGTCATATGCAGGCCGGATATATTAGCCAGCGAACCTTGCACCCCTCTGGTTGCCTTTTAGCTCTCCTTAAACACCCCTCAAAACACCCAACGAATGAACCGCAAACACCAAATGTAAAAGGGAGATTCAGAATGCAGATGCACTGCGAGAAACTCAAAGAACCCCTTAGGCTGGCTACCTAGTTTATATAGTTCTAGCAAAAGGACTTCCTAATTCCTGTTATTAGCTTAACTTTTTAATTGTTGAGTTAAAGGACACATACGTTTTGATTTCCCAAGTCTAATCTTTCAAGATCCCAATTTTGCACAGTGCATTGCACTGCCACAAAACAGATGGACGGAGACGGGTCATATATTATTTTATATTATTATTATTGCGGGCCGTAGGACATGGATCCGGACCGCACCGACACCGAAACGGACATGGCCCTGGACATGGACGTGCATGTGCACTGTGGATGTGGATGTGGATGTGGAAATGCGGGGCGGACTCGCACAAGTGGCCATCGGCGTGGCCATTAGAGAAGCGGAATGGGAGGAGATTTTGCAATCAATCCGCAGACATTAATATTTTTCGTGTTTCCAACCGCAAATTGTTGCGGCTGTTGCAGCGGCACTTCCCTGAGTCCGTCGTCCGCCCCGACTCCTCCTGCTTCGCTCGCCACAGGAGTCAACCCCCTGCCAATCCCGGCAGCCACTCGGAGAGGACTATCGCAGACACAACCCTCGATGCGGATTGAGTGGAATCATAAATTAATTAAAAGAGATTTGTTTGCGGCTTCCAAAGGATTCTGCCAGCCGACAAAAACAACTCGCAGAAGAGAGAGAGATGGCACAAAGAAAATGTGCGTTTCCCCTCCACCCTGTGTGGGTGTATGTATCTGTATCTGTGTGTGTGTGGGTTCTATGAAATTAAAGCAACATTTTTCGTAATGCCCGGCAAAGAACAAAATTAATTAGCCTAATTGTAAGGGCGGGCGGCAGACGGACACGTCGCGGGGCAGACATCGCTGAGCCAACCAAAACCAAGCTGAGTATAACCAAACGAAACGAAACGAGCCGAAATGAATGAATGGATAAGGGAATGAATGAGTCGAGATGAATATAGAGAAGGAATTTATATTGCACAACATCACAGCCCATGGGCCATGGCAGTGCAGCGAGGAGGGGGATGAGCACAGCAGCTGCAGGGATTAACTTCCAGCAGGCGGTAGCTTCAAGGATCACTGCATCGGGAAATGGGATTAGAAAATATAATACCATTCACAGAATAGGGTTTATAAATATCCCCGTTTTTTTTAGAGTTTTTTACTTTTCGATTAATTTTTAAATATATAAAGTCATGGAACTGTAAAAGGATTAAAGTTTGTGTTTCTGCATATTATAAATTACCAGGACTAGAGGTCCTACCTTCCACTACCCGCTTTTGACATTAATTATACAATATTAGTAGTATTTCTAGGAAATATTACTAATATTAATATTACTAGTATTAATATTTAATACTTTGAATCTTTAAAAATTACTTTTTAATAATTAAATTTGTTGGAAGCTTTTCAAATTAATTTTGTTGGAGATTTTGAAATCATTTAAGTGAGTAAACTAAGTATAGTTTAGTAGAATATTAGAAACGCTATTTAAAAAGAATTTAAATCAAATAATGTTGGCAAAAATCTAGCACAGTAATTTATATATTTATATATTTTTTTTTGCGAAACCCATTTATTTATCAGATGCCAACTAATGACCATAAATCAGTTCAAGTAAAAATATTTATAAAAGCGCCCGAGGCGCCTGGGCTTCTCGCTTTGAAGCCTTTCAAAGACACTTGATAAATGGCAAATCCTGAGTAAAAACAGAAATCAAATTAAACAGCCAAATTATACGTATTTGTTATAGGAGAAAAGGTCCTGCCTGGCCGGCGGCAGGGGTTGACACAATTGAATAATCAGCAAACAAACAGAGCCGCAGAAATGACTTCCATGAGCCAATCCATTAGTCATCTCCCTCGACTACTCTTCCGGCCCAGACTACGCCACTGATTGCCTGCCCGCCGCTTGCCGCTCGCCGGGGTTTTACACTTTTGGCCCATTTGTTAGGTTTTTCTTACCCCCAGCAGGATCCCGGCTCCGACTCCGACTCCGCTCCGTGTGCGGTTTTTATTTCGCTCTGGCAGACCGAAATTGTAACAACGTATTTGACGCGTCACAAATGAAAATCTAAAAGATTAATTAGCTCAAGTTTTTGTTGAGCGCGCGCGCCTCCCCGAAGGAAAATCCGAGCGCAAATCCGCCAGGACTTACCGGGAGAAGGGATCAGGTCCTTGGCCCTGCCGGCGAGCTGCGATTTTTTTGGGGGGGGCGAAAAGTTGAAAATGTGCTGGCAAAGCGGCTTTTTTTTTCTTGAGGGTTGTTCCCAACGAACGCAATAAATTTGAAGTCCTAATCAAAGTTGACAATAATAATAAAGTTAATAATGTTATTTAGCGTCTGCTCGGTTTAATGCCAAAAATCTCTGATCTCTTGGACCATTTCTTGTCTTATCTTGCAGCGACTCGAACCCGGTGCTTATATCATCGCCGCCGGAATTGGCCGGAATGACACTGGAGGCACGCCTGATATCCTACGACTGGGAGAATCAATTTGGTGAATTCCAGGAGGCCACGCGGAAGGGCAGCTTCAAGCCCATCTGCTGGGGAGCCAAGAACCATGTGGTGCCGGTAAGTACGGAGATATATAGTATGGCGATTTTCGATTTTCCCCATCACTGTCCCCCTCGTGTCACAGCTGAAATCGCATTAACCCTTTTTATCTATCGGGGCATCTCAATCTGCGCAGTCCTTCTTGCTTGGCTTTCGCCCTAATCGCCCTCGTCTTCGTCCTGTTCCTGCTCCAGCTCCCTCTCCTGCTCCTGGTCCTGCTCCCGCTCCTGCTTTACATCCATCAGCTTAATCAGCTAAATTGCTAGACAATATCTGGGATAATTTTTCTTGCTGCCATTTGATGGTCCCAGCTCCAGCTCCAGCTCCACCTCCATTTTCCCCCCACGGAAACCCACACTCCAGCAGGACCCAGACAAGTGCTCATTTATTCATTGTGGGCGGGCGTGGAACTGGTGCTGCATTGGAGTTAAAGCAGAAAAGACATTAGGGCCAGCCCACAGCCACATCCATCGGTTGGGGCAAAATGCGGGTAATGTCTACCGGAAACCGCACGTTATAAAGTGCAATCAATTGCATTGCAGCGGCCATGGGCGGCGGCACTCGTTCGCTCCGTTCGAGTTTGTTAGGCGCCACTTTACGGCAGCCCGGTGCCCGGAGAGTGGCCACGGACTTCCCTTTCGGCCCGACCGAGTCGCATATATCAGGCCAACACACGTACGACTTCGACAACGATCATTCTAATGGGTCACACAGTGGGCCAAGCCCAACAGCTCAGACGACGACTCCCGGCCAGCTGGCTCTAATTCACGTCCAAAATGGTTTAGACTGAATGCTCCCATATGAGCAGGACTCGCTGCTCTCCCTGCCAAGCTGCCAAGCTGCCAGGCTAGCAATGCTGGTGGAAATTGTGGGAAATTGCTTAAGTTGGAAAGCGTTGCCATTTTTATGCCACGACTCTCGGGCAAAATTATCAACGCTTGAATTGTCATCGATTTTCCGTGCTATTGCGTTAAATGCCGCCCGGTTCCGTCTTCCCCTTAGCCGCTGTCCTTTAGTCAATAATTCATTGAGGAACTCATCCTCGGGGAGCGGACGATGAGGGGACTCCCACTTGACGGACAGGCCCATTGAATTTGATAACGACAGACAAAAAAAAGAAGGGAACTGAGGAAAAGCGAAGCGAACCCTTGATGCTCCCAAATTAGCAGCGAAGCAGGCGGCAAAAAATGCCATACCATACCATACTATAGTTCTCGGGCAGAAAGGTGAACGGCAGTTAAATGTAGCGGAAAATATATAGCGGCAAAAAGGTGACAAAGCCGGCAAAGGCAAAGAAGTTTCTGATTAGTTTTCACAAAGCCCTCGGCTTAGGGGACACAGGAATTCGAAGCTCGGAACTGGAAACTGGGAAGAGCCGGTGATTCGGAAGGCCTAGTTCCCAATGGGGTTGAATGCCCAACCAACTGGGAAATGGCCTCAGAGACTGATTGATTGATATGGGAGTTATGACTGGAGTCAAGCTCCGAGCTGGTTTTCCAAAGCCTCTGGCTTTTCCCAGCCTTATTTCGGGTCAGGCTTAATTAGCATAATATAAAATATTGTAGCACACTTTTTTGGGGCCCCGAATAAGCCACAACAAAAAAAAGGACAAAGCAGACCCACCTAATTAGCATGTCAATCTCGGCTGAATCTATGGCCTGGCCGGGCCAAGAGCAGCCGGCAATTAAAGCCTCAAATTTATGCATAACACAAAATTGCACATTCTATATAGAGACTTCAACCTGAATGGGAATGAACCATGGAAACAACAACAACAACAGCAGCAAACACACATTCCTTTTCAATTAAAATGTCTGTCAGTGGCAACAAGGCACACTCTTCCTGGAGCCCCACACACCTGGGCATGCCTGTCAAGCCGTGGATTTCCACTTCAGGGTTTTTTTTCACCTTTTTTTGAGGTTTTTATGCTCGCCGAACGCCGGACGCCCCGCCGAAAAACGATTCACAAAATGCCTTTTCAAAAATTCAACAACAAACAGCGCCGTCGTCCGTCGCTGTCCCCCCTCCTCGTCGCGCGATTTGCATAATATTATTAGTAAACACTCGTTATGAAGTCAGCCACGCCCACCGCCCACCGGCGGCACAAATGCAGACATTCGCTAGATTTAGATTTTCGACTGGGCATAAAATATTTGACCGCAGCTCGAGAGTCCCGGGATCTCCCGTCCGCCGTCCCGCCCCCCGTCCCGAAACCTATTTATAAACACAAATTTATTCAGCGTAATTAAAACACAAAATTTTGCCAACGAATTCACTTGGGGGACGCCAGGAGTAAACGCCGCAGTGGACGTGGATTTCGATGTGGATCTAGCTCTGTGGATGATGGGTGGGATGAGCGGAAACTGGCTCTGTAGCTTCATTGTTTTGCAATTGTACCAGGAATTTATGTTGGCTTGGTCTCCTCTGTTTACCCTAAACATCTCTTTTTGTGTGTTTGGAAAATGTTTTTGTGGCTCCAACTATAAGCGTTTGATTAGGGTTTTTGTTGATGGCTTTAACAAGGAGTATTTTGGGTGTATTTAATGTTTCTAACTTATAATTCTAAACTCGCATTTAAAGCCCCAAAGTATAACAAAAATTTCCAGACTTTCACTTACCTTATCTGCCGCTAAATATATTTCAAATTGAATTAATTCCGACATATTCCGCTTTGCTAAGAGTATCCTCCTTCGTCCTTTTGCCCGTTTTTGTTGCACTGTCAACGGCATAAATAAGCTTTTCAATTTCCGCGCTGGCTCCGCGCCTCGCAAGGACACCCGGCCAGGGCCCTGGGAATGGGAAGCAGAAAGAGAATGAAATTTAATTAATGTCGTAATTTATTATATACAGATCCAGCCGCTAATGTCCCTCCGTTTCTCTTTCTTGTTATCGCACCCACAGGGCTCCGAGTTCCTCGAGGGCTACAGCATAAATGTGACCAAGACGTACAAGAAGCACCGGCGCTGCAAGCCCAAGCGCCTCTTCGTCCCGCCCACCGAGCGCACCGCTCCGCCGCCGGCCTCCGATCTCAGCGAGCTGCCGGTGCTCCATGAGCTGGACAACAACAACATCATCGAGGGAGCGGCGCGCAGCAGCCGGAGCTCGGCGACCGATGTCCATGGCGGGCTGAGCCGGAGCACCGGGCGCCAGCAGCAGTTCATCAGCTGCCTGCTCTGGCTGGGCGCCTCCTCCTGGTGGCTCCTGCTGATGCTCAGGACGTGAGGGGACTAGGGAGTGCGCAGGGGATCCGATCCGGGCAGCAGCAGCACAGGCACCACCGTCTCAATAAACTACAACTAACCTAACCGTAAACCGTAAACCGTAAACCGTAAATCGTAAACTGTAAACCGTAAACCGTAAACCGTAAAGCAAGCTAAGCAACAGATGGAGGAGGAACAGATTAAAAATTACTGAAATACTGGATACATAGCGAACGCAACTCAACTACAGCTCTCTCTAACTATAAAGGACATCTCTTAATCCTACTACAGATACAAATAGAAGCGGAAGCAAGGACGGAAGCGGAAGCGGAGAACGTGAAACATGAAATATTCATAATAAGCTAGCGTATAAAAGCTTTCCCCGACCCTCACCCCTTAGACCCCCGTAAACCTGCTGTTCCCCCTTATTTAAGCTACCCCCCTCCCCCCGTACATCACCACTCCCTCCACACAGTTTTGTTGATTTTGTTCTAGAGTTTTAGTAAATTATTAATGATTTTTTTAAAAGTAGTTTAAGCTGAAAAAAAGAGAACATTAAGAAAACTAAAAAAAAAACAAGCAAAAAGCAAAAGTAATGTCGAGAAAAAAACCGAAAAGCAATAATTAGTTGTTGTTGTCGTTATATAAATATACAGAAAGCGAGAAATTGTAAAAGATACAGATATTATAGATATACACCATGACTACGGATATATATATATATATACATAGAGATATATATAGAGCAGTCATTCCTTCAACCATAACGGATACGGATACGGATATAAACCATACACACCTATATTTAGATATCTATGTATACATCTAGGGTCTGACTTATGTGAAGCTTGAGCGTCTGATGGGTTTTGTTGGGCATTGCAAGAAACAATCGTAGCGGGGACACGGCGTCAAGCGGCAGTTGAGGAGCGTGCAGGAGCAGGCCCTTCACCCCCTTCAACCCTACCCTACCCTACCACCCCGGTTAAGTTTAGTGCGAACTACTAAGTGGGACACACACACACACTACCAGAAAAGAAGGACATCACACACGAGCATACACAAAACTTATACGTCCATTTAGGAAGCAAAGTCACCATGGAGGAGAGATGGCGAAGGAAGGGATTTAGTTTAAAGTAATTTTTAGAAGAGACTTGGAAAAGACTAAGAGGAAATTAATTACTAGAAGTCCGCACAAGTAGGTTTTTCTTTCGTTTTTGTCTTCGAAAATTGAAAATTGAAATGAAATGCCATAGCTGTCTGTACATTTCCATTACGTTGTTGTTAACAACCCATCACGGCTACTCTACACTCGCGCTTTAATCCTAGGTTCGATTCAGTTACCTAATGCAACTACCTGCTCTCTCGTAAACTACAAATGTTAAGGACTCCCCGTACTCTACCGCACTCAAAGTGCGGCGGCCTCCTCTCTTTCTTCTCGCTGTCGTTCTACTAATCTCTGTAAACGTTAAGCACGCTAGGCTATAACCTTTGCTAGATCTAAGCTGTAAATACTCAATGGGAATGGAGGGAAACTAATGCGGAATTGTTGGGAAAGTCAGGAGGGGAAGCATTCATTATACAGGGTGTGTGATTAGGTACGACTCTCGATCAGCTCTAGGCATAGGATTGGATGTGTCACTAGGCTCTACACACTCGCCCGCATACGGGGGCATTATGGCAATGTATGACGGGGCCGCCAAGATCTGCTCGAAGTAGTAAAATATACCATATACATACGACATAATTATAAAGTAAATTTATATATACACATACGATAACTATAACTATAAAGTCTATATATATACAATACCATACATCTATAAGTAGTTACGTGGTTCGTAGTTGTAAATGTGAATGTGAGTATTTTATACAAAACAAAAATAAAACTAAAAAATATAATTAAACTAGAAATACAAATAAAATTAAAGAAAACGAAAAGCAAAAGAACAAATAAAGCGAAGCATCAAGCGATCACGAGAACAAAAACATTTTTATACCAAGCGAAAGAGCGATGAAGGCCCCATTTGTGCGATCGAGAGTGATCGCAGCTATAAAATATATATAAATATATATATATATATACAAATCAAGCATATATTTTAGGATAACTGCTGTAACTATGACTAGTGGCAAGTTGCAGCAAGCAAATGCAAAGTTGAAACAATCAAAATAACATTTAAACAACAAGCAAACCAAAAAAGAAAACAAAGGAGCCAGGCACTTTTTTGCGCTAAACTATTAAAAGTTTGCCTCACACACACACACACACACACACTCACACCGAGAACTAAAAAAAAATATGAAAAACTTTAACCCTGTTAGCGGAAAAAAGTGAAACTTTGCTGCAGCCAGAGGCGCGTCCTTTATATATATATATGTATATATATGGGCCATCCTGTTTTTGAGGTTTTCCCACTTGTCGGGCAACTTTTTAATGGACCCCCGAATCCCGCTGCCTCCGGAAGCTCCTTCCAGTTGAATGCCAGGGCTTTCAGCCGTGCCGGCAGCCCCAACTAGGTCTAATTAGGAGCGATGAGCAACCGACATAGTCCTCATAGTTTTGGCTTTCGATTCGTCCGCTTTGTCCTTTGTCATAGCAACCTGGCCAATTTTTTTCATTTTACCTTGACGTTTTTACTTTGCCCTAGCCTACCCTCCCTCCTTCCCCCACTCACCTTTGTTTGCCACATTAATTAAACTTCTTGCCCGGGAAAGCGCAGGCGAGCGGGAAAACCAAGCAAAAACAAGGCGCACAATTACAAAGGCAGGCGGCGAAAGGAAGGAAACTAAAAGGAAAACATTTCTTCTTTGGCTCGCCAATTGGAAATTAGTTTCGGCAACTGGCAAACAGACACACACACAGAAAGTAACACAAACACACACGAAACACAACACTCACACAGCGAAATGAAATGTATTCATATAATTTAATTAAATGCAAACAACAAAAACGGTTTTGGAAAATGTACTTGCGATAGAAACGATAAAAAAGTCGGTAAATAGTTTCAAAAACTACCTATAAAAAGCGTAAAAAAGGGAGGCAGGAGAACTAAACGAAAGCTAAACTAAAATAATCTAACTAAAGCTAAAAAATAAGAGCAAACAAAGCGGAAGCCACATTGAAAATGCCACAAAAACGCAGACATCCCGGTGGCCGAGGGACGGACAAAGGTGTCTTGGGGTATATAAGCCGATAAAGAGCTGCAGCTACAACTGAAGCTGACCCAAAGTCTGCCCAGATTAAGCCAATGAATCGGGCTTCTTGGCCAAAACTTTTGAGCGGTCCGAATGGAGCCCTTTTCGGTATGCAGAATGGAGCTTTAAGTCTGCTGCCACTCCTGGTCCTCCAAGTCCACTTGGCTCTCCATCCACTATCCATCCACACAGCCTGATAAGCAATTCACATTTTTTGCCTTACCTTGCTTTTGGCCCTTTGTGTGGGCCCAGAACAAGCAAAGGTAGCAGCAGCAGCAGCAGCCGAGGACTCCTCTCCATTCAGAAAACTAATAAGTTTTTAAAACTGACCCAATTAGCTCGTTTAACTTGCTTCTCCCCCATTCTGCAGATGCCTCAAAGACACCTTTTGTTCGGCGTCGGTCCACTCAAAGGCATCTCGAGAAGTACCTTCGCTGGGATCTGGGCTCCAGCTTGGATGCTGTCAAAGTGGCAAAGTAACACAGCAAACACAGAGTACTTCTTACACCCACACACACACACACACACACACCCACACACCCGTACACCCGCACACCCCGAGAACAATGTAGCATGTTAGTAGTATCAAGATATGTGTATATGTCCTTAGGCCCTCTATTGAAAGTCTTTATTTTGCGGAAGAGGAAAAGCGAAAGAAGTGAATGAAAGTGAAGGATGCGGAGGAGATGAAGAGAGAAGCGAGGAAGAGAAACCAAAACAAAAAAAAAAACACAACCTACCTAAAGCGATAAAACAAAACCTAACTATTTTTAGTGTGTACCTTGATTTTTTCGAAGCGAAAGGAACCTTGAGAGGCGCAGCGATAGACCCCCGGAGGAGGAGGAGGAGAAATATATATACTAAAGAATATACATTTATGGGAAATAACGTAAAAGTAAAAGCAATAATGAGCAAACGCATAGCTATCAATAGGAGGATCGAGAGGGTAGGCTAAACAAATACTCTAACTCTAGGCAAAAAGAAAAACTAAATAAAACCATACAGGATAAGACGTAGTTGACGATCGACGAGTGAAACGTGTAGCATACTTTTTTGGGCAGCCTATTGGCGGAAACGGAAACGAGGCGCATGGTAATCGGAACGGAAACGGGAATCGTAATGGGGGAACGGAATTGGGAACAGGAACCGAAGGGAAGTGGAGAGGTTAGAGCAGGCAGAAATCGAATTGCATATGAGTAAAAAAAAAGAAAAGTAAAACAAAAACTATTTTAAAGTAGAGCAGTTTGCAAAAAGTATTTAAATGTGTCGTTAGAAAACCCCCAAAAAATTGTAGTTGCATTGTCGTTAGCCATAGTAGCAAAGTTGCATATTGACGAAGAAGGAGAAGGAGCAAATTAGGACGAGGACACTGTGGAAGAAGCATACATACCATACATACATCAATCAAAGAGAACTAACATAGCCGACATCATAGGTACTACATCATCAGTGTCTGTGTATAACTCTCCTGCATGAAAGAACACTTACAGAGACCCACATAGATACATATACATATGCATACAAATATATATATATAGGGTGTAACGTACAGATATATATATATATAGCTAAAACCAACCCACACCCACGCCCAACCCATTAAAAAGCGTAGAACTCAAGCCCCAAAGAGAACAAAGTAAATTAGAAAAGCCCGATAAAAGGATAATTCCACTTGATCATAAGCTAAAGACAACCGAATCGAGCTCTGCGTGAACGGAGGCAACTGTACTTGAGGAGAACAACACAGTTTACACACCTCCCACAGGTCCCCCCCTTCAGTTGCCACGTATTCAGTTCGACCTAACCTCAAACTGAGCTCGACCTAACCTCAATCTGTCTAAGGATGAAATGCAAGCGGTTGCCTCTACTCACACAGCCAAAAAACACAACCACACATACACACACACACACTCAGTCTGACACAACCGACATTTTTGATACTGAACTAATTGATAATGAGAACCGGATGCGAGAATTCAAAGAAAGGATAACAGGAAAAGGATGAAGAAGAGGAGGCAGAGCTGAGAAGCATCATCATCATCATCATCATCATCATTTATCTATTGTGAACTACATACATTGTTTGATTGTGAGCTAAGTTCCGACTAAAACAACAACAACAACTACTCTCTATGAATGTGTTTAAGTTATTCACTAAAATCATTTTGTAATATACTAAAACCGCAAGCTAAGCAACTTTTACTATAAACAACAAGAGAACGATGGAAACCAAAACAAAAGGATAAAATAAAAAAGAAAACAAACAATAAAATAAAATATATATTAAATATATATATATATATATAGAAAGTGGACATGTGTTTTACTGCTGGGCAAAGTTGAATGGTAATCCTCTGCGATGACTCCTTGTGAATCCATTTCGCAGAGAATTTAAATGGCAAACTTTTACATGTCTAGGTGGTAGATTATAACCACTTAAATTCTTTTGCATTTATTTATGCAAATTTAGTTAAATGCAAATTAATTACATAACGGACTATAAAAGCTGAAAACGCTGCCAAAATGAAAATGTTTACAAAACGCAGCGGCGTACAGCCGCGTCGAGGCTTTAATATAAACACACAAGCGATACAGAAAACGCGAGGTAAGCCTCCAAGCAAAAATTATTTTTGCATCATTAATTTACATTTATATTCAATTAAAGCGCAAACACATTGCCGGGGGTTGGCCAACAGCGGGGGTTGGGAAAACGGCCACATGAAGGTGTTTGTGTGTGTGTGCCAAAGGGAAGGCGCGTGCCGCCGCTGGGCGTGGCACACAGCAAACACACGACCAGCGAAACGTGAGAAAAATAGCATTGCCAAAAAACAACCCACACTAAGAATAATATTAAACTTTTGCAAAATATAAAACAAAATCAGGAAACTTAAAAGGAGAGTTTTCTGGGTAAAATAACCCCTGGTTAATGTAGCTCCGGTTAATGCAACATATTTTAATGTCGGTTAATGCTTATCAAGAATATATATAAATTATAGGATATAGGCTCAGAACTAACTCTTTCACAGCATAGCAAGCCTCTGACTAAAATTATAATACATAATGCAAGGGCATTAAACTTAAACTCTTAAATGAAACCTAAATCTCTCAATTTGATGTCGAAAAAGATGTAATTTTCCATTGAATTAGGTCAATAAAATAAACAAACAGGTCGTTATTGAATTTAAAAGCCAAAGCCTCAAGAAACACTGCACTCTTTCCATATTTAGATGCATATCATTGAGATATATTCGCTATATCTCCATACCCATCGGAGCTTGTCGCACTTCATCATTTGGCCAAGAGGCCCGAGGCTGCATTTCGCTCTCTCTATAGTCCATAAACTATTTCTATTAATTAACCATTTAAAATACGCATTTGCAAATTTGCCATGGCCACTTAAACTATGTCAACAAACAAAGAGGGGAGAATGGAGCTGCAGCAGAGAGTTTGTCAACTTTTTGACCAGGCCCTGGGAGTATTTAAACAATTATCGAGAAAGTGCATAAAAAATATGTGTGTTTATATTTGCCCGGATATAAACAGCTCAAATTTCGAGCACTGAGCGCGGCTTTTGTTTATTTATTTATTTATTTATTTATTTATTCAGCCCCTCGTCGTTTCGGCCAACACGATTAATCGATTGCGGTTGATGTTGGCCCTCTCAGCGAGTGTGTGAGTGTCTGTGCATGAAATCAGTTTAAGTCCCTTTTTTGCTTTGGCCGGGCAGTTGCAGTTATTAAAATTACTTTGCAAAGTGATGCGCATTTATAAAAATTTGCATATTAAATTGTTTTCAATGGCAGGACAATGATTTCACCAACGGCAGCGGCGTCGACAACAACAACCAATGGAATAGCCTCAAAGACGCAAACAAACAACGGCGAAAAAATCGAATTAATATTAAAAAGCGTTTAATTTGCCAGCGATTTAAGTGCTAGCAGGCGGCGATGCACGGGGCGTGTCATTATATGTGATATATAATCTGCAATCGTTTGCCATTTTATACCCGCCACTTTTTGTGATCATTAAGCAATTTTTAAATATTATATACACATAATGTACATATAATGTATATACGTAGGTACATTTTTCTCCTTTTTTTTGTGAAAACAATACTCGATGGCATAAAAATGGATTTCAATGGGATTATGTGGACAAAACAACAAAATCCCACGAGAGCGAAGAATTATGCGATGGCTTGGCAAATTGCCAACGATGCGTATACTTAATGAGCTCAGGCCAATCGAGAAAGCCCCGGAACGAGCATTAAATTAGACTCTGCAATGGAATTTCATTACGATTCGATTGATCTGGAATGCCATGGAAGCCAGCTTAACCCTACATTCCCGTGAAACCCCCCAGCAACCCCCTTTAACACTCTGCAAACTATCACATCTCATTTGCCTAACACTTCTCCTGATCCCCTGATGAAGTTGGCAGGGCAACTTTGCAGCCACAAAAGTTGGGCGGCACCTGGAGGCGGCGGCGGCGGGTGTTCGTTCGTCCTAGTTGTGCGAGTGTGTGTTAGGTTATTCGAATTCAGCACTCGAAACTCACTCAAACACTTGGCATAATGCGAGCCTAAAAGCGTGCCTGCCACATTTGTAAACCAATACTTAGCAGGGGGTGGAAATTATGCAGCCGGAATAGAAATAAAAAGTAAAATGCTGTCACATCCGATTCAAGTGGCAATATCAACAGGCCAGGAGAGGTCGTGTCGAAGCAAACGAACACCTAAAAGAATTTCAATAATTTCCCCAGCAATTCCTGCTGACAAGTTTCGCATTTCTATGGCCATTAACCCTTTTTATGGTACCATCACCGCACCACCGCAGTGCCCTTAAAATACCTGCCCATTTCCCAGCCAAAAATTTAGCATATTTGCCCAGTTTATATGGCAAATAATGCCGAACTGTGCATTTCTAATAGACGAAAGCCAATTTCAGCACTCTCATCATCATCTCGGCAGCATCAGAGCACCCCCGCGCCCCCCCGAAAGAGTCATAAAAATCTAAATTTCAAAGCAGCCAGCCAGCCTGCCAAACATCATTGGCAGGACACCGACCCCCTGGCGAGTGGTGCAGGCGGGGGTTAGCATTCCGAATGACAGAAATTTTCGACACAAGTCATGTGTGCCAGGGTCCAAGGGAGGACGATGGCATTTAAGTGCATCCAGGACAGCTGCACCAGGGACACCTCGGTGACAGGGCCAAGGCATGCAAAAAATCTATGCCTTCTATGCCCGTTGATGAGTCCCTCCACTCCTCCCAGGATCCCTTTATGCCTGTCTGGCTGGGGTCTTTGATTCCGAACAGTCACCTGTGCGAAAGGGTTCGTGGCCGGGACAAAGGGACAGGCAGCAGCAGCTGCTCGTAAAGTGCAATAATGCCTGAATTTATGCAAGTCGAGTGTAATAAAAATATGCATAATTCTGCAATAAATGATCTTAAGCAAAGCACACAGACACTAAAGGACTTGCCTTATTTTTACACGAACTGATGCATCAGGACAGGCGACAAAATGTGACAACATATTGACTATATCTATGGATAGAGATATTGAAATTAAAAAGAAGTAGAATTTAATTAAAAACTAGATTTTATATTATTATGATCTAAGGAAAATACTTGGGCTTGTGTAATTTGTTTGTTTTTTTAACAATTCTCTAGTACATTTGATTAATTATAGAAATGATTCTCCTTTCATCGACGGTTTACAGGAAACAAACAGTAAGTTCTTTAAATTCAAGCAATACAAATTACTTTAATATATTTAATATTTATTTTATGCCATTTTATTTTGTAAAGAATAAGCCTTGTTTAACTTTTCAATAACCTTTCCTACCTTGGCTTTTTCATCATTTTATCTGGGCGAACCCTTGGCCACTTCGGTTTACTTTGTCGGCTGGACTTTTATGTCTTCTTGGCCCGCTGCTATGTTGCTTAAGTGTTATGCACTTGCAGGATACCCCAATCCTGGCACCCTGATGTGCCACCACCACACACTCCCTGGCCCCGGCTCATAAAGGGTGAAATCTTTTGGATTACAACGTCGGGGGTAAATATGCAGGCAGGATGAAGCCAGGATGAAGCTTATTGCCATGGCCATAACTGGTGTAGCCGCTTTTTGGAGAAACTTAAGCAGTTCGCAGGTGTTGCAACGAAATTGCAGTTTATCTGGCCAGCGATAGTTTTTCCAACCCTCCACACCCATTTTCCACCGCACTCTCCGCTCCCCTCTTCGGAAGACCTAATGATCTGCGGCATATGTTGCGGGTCATGGAGGAGATGGCTTTTTCAGAAGGGGGGACTGGTCAGAATGGGGCAGGAAATTAAGTTTCTGTGCTGTTGTATTGCGTAAATGGCTTTTTAGTTCCCACGGAAGTGAGTTGCATAAATTTCGCTCTAGTTTTCACAGTTTTCCACGACTGCTTTCTTCTTTGGCCATACCCTAAAAGCGCGTGTAAAAGCCATGAAATCGAAATCGAAAAAGGAAAACGAAGCGAAAACTAGCAAACGGAGATGATTGACGAAAATGCGGGCAGCGGGCAGCGGGCACAGGGATGGGGGTATTGGGTATTGCGGATTTTAGGGAGGAATGCTAACTGGAGCAGAGCATAAATCTTCATTGGAGTTTGGAGAGCCGTCGAGTCATGCCAATGGATGGTATGGATGGTATGGATGGTGCTCCCTTACTTCCCTTCCCCGCACTCCCGCTTTGACTGTGCAACGAGTCGTAAGCAGCTCCCACACCCAGTGACTCCCACCCACTTCCGTCCATCGCTGAGGCGTAGAACAAAGGCCATTATGTACAGGTGCTGCTCGTCCAAAAGTGCCAAAACAAAGCAGACGCACTCACTCACACGCACGCACCTCCCTCCCGCCAAGGCACACCTCCTCACACACACACATACACACACACACACACAGCGGCCAGGACGCAGACACATTGATTAATGAATTAATGAGGTAAACTTTGCACCTCAATGACAGAAAAGGCAATGGAAGGTGGTCCTCCTTCCAGGTTCCAGAAGGCAGTCCTGCTTTTAATGCCCCCGTCACGTCACGTTATGTTACGTTTAGCGCAGCGTTACGTTGTTTTGGCCCGTCTCTGATTTTGGCTTGCTAATGTATAGGTTCAAAAGGTCACTATACAATAGCGTACGAAACAAGAGCGGCTGGCAACACCACCTTGTCAGCTGGCAAAACTTCTAGCGCCCACAAGTAGGCAATGAAAATATAGTGCATGATATCAGGGTATATTAGTATCAAAGAATGATCATGTGTACTTTAAGAAAAATCCTATAAGTCGCTTAATTTGCGGGTAATCAATAAGGAGTATCATCGAAATAGAGTTTAAAAAATTAAATCAATTGTTTTAGCTTGATTCATTATATATTTAATTACCTAAACCTAATATTTAGCTCTCCCAAAACCTGATGGCTCACTAAAGATTAAACAAATCCCTTAGAATTTACTTAGAAGTAGAAATCAAAGTCACCCCAAGAACTAAGCAAAGCTCTCCCCTATTACCCAACATTTTCCCCACATTACCCAGGTGCTGTAATGATAGATATTTCCCCGGAAAATGGGGAATAAACGAAAATGCCACATGATTTGTAAAAACCCGTTTGTCATCAAAGCTGACGAAAACTCGTGGCATTTCGCACTGTGATTTACATGAGCTGGCTCATTCCTCACGTGTCCATCTCCATCTCCAGCCGGCCTCGCCTCCTTCCCCAGCGTCCGGATCCTGCAAAAGGGGGCGTGCTCCAAGTCAACGTCAATGCTGCTACTGACACGTGATAAAACGCTGCTCACCAAGAACCCTCCTCTGGAAACCTGGAGCCAGCCAGTCCCCTTCCAGGGCCAGCGGTACGTTGTAGGTGAGCATGGGGCACGAGGCATTAACATTTACATGGCACACGCACACACATGCTCTCGACTCCGGACTACGACGACGACCGGAGTCCAGAGGGCAGGAGCCAGGGGGAAGAAACAACAACCAAAACTTTGGCAATTCTTTTGTGCAAAGAACAGCGCACACACATGCATCCCCTGCCCCCATCTATCCGCCCATCCACAAAGGTGGTAATGTGCGGTCCAGGATGGACCAGGACCGGGGTGCCGCCTCAAGGAAGTACGGAAACTCTGCTGCGATCCCGGCCTGGGGTCGGACGTTGCCATTAACGTTTCTATTGTGAGCTTTTGGCCTTAGCGAAATAAATAAAATTCGACAGTTGCGATGGACATCTTCAGACACCTCCGCACAAAGCCCAAGGCCCATCCCCCGAGTCAACGAAGTGAAAACTTAGGCACTGCAAGAAAACTACAAGTCTTCAACAGGAATTTAAATAGTTTTTGAAGGAGTTAATTATATAGTTTGGGCCATAACTATTTAGATAGAGAAAGGAATGTTTAAAACTTCAAACAATTAAACTTCCAATCTCATGTGTTTAATTAAAATATTTACTATTTCCGATATTTCAAGTATCCTTATGCCTTTCACCCCTTTAAATTATACCTAATTTTTAAGTCAATATCCTGACGTTACTATTTATTATTTTTCCCAGTGATTCAAAAAGTTTGTGGTTTTCAAATTTCGCACAGACCAGCCGGGGGCTCCTGGCGAATTCCAGGAAGAGCTGGCAGGAGGCTGGGCGAGACCGGGTGAGACCGAGTGAGACCGGGAACCGACACCTACCAGTTGGTGCTGCTACTGCTCAGCGTATTTATCTATTCATGCTCGCAAAAAGCAATTCGAACGGGAGCCGGAGCTGGAGCGGCCTCGGGGATTGGGACGAGGTTGGTGATGCGGAGGCCAGGACAAACTTCAATGCAGCTAACGATGTAGGGACAACAACAGAAATAGAACTGCAGATGGAGTTGAACCCACGGCTGGAGACGGAGATGGAGATGGAGATGGTGATGGAGATGGAGCTGCGTTTCTGGCAATGGACTGCAGTGTAAGTTGATTCCGTGATTTCGAAGGGGGCAAAGTTTTGCGGGCCTCGTCCTTCTCCCGGCTGCATTTTGAGCTTTTATTATGTTTTTTGGGCAACCGCCTGCCCTCCGAATGGAAGCTGGGCCGGAGTTTGGGTGGCAAAGAGCACCGAAAAAGAAGAAAAGTGTAGACTTTTTAGTGTTTTACACAAAAGTGCCGGCATGGACACGACCGAGAGGTCGAGGATCGGGTCCCGGCCCCCGGCCCTCGGTCCGGATTGGGTGACTGGCTGCGGGCGGGATCGGGTTCCTGGACGAATGGTTAGACGCTTGGCTGGCTACAAACAAATAGACAGACAGACAGACAGAGGGAATCGAGTCTGCGAAGCGTTTGCAACATGCATTAGATTGGCAGTTGGGGATTTACTTGTAAAATGCAAATGCAATGAATGTACAATTTAGAAATTTTTACACCGAGAAATACTAGACTCGTAGACTCGAACCGTCATTGCACCACTGCAGCTGGGGGAGAAGCTGCCCAAGCTCGTCGAGGATGTGTTTCCCTGCCTTCCTTCCGTTCCTCCTCCTTTTCAGCTGCACAACAGATGGGGTGGAGCCACGGCCAGGATGGGGACTGGGGTCCCCGAGTCCTCGAGTCCTGGGCGTCAGTCTGTTTTCGGTGCTCATTTGAAATGCAAGCCGTTGTTTTGTCTGAATGACTCGTAATCTATGCTAATGAAATTGTTTTTGGTTTCGGTTTTTAAAACAAATTTTAACCCCACAGCAAACTGGCAAAAACTTTCCGCATAACAACAAATATTGCTGCAGAAGGAGCAGCAGCAGCAGCAGCAGCGAATGGCGAAGGGTGCCAAGATAAATAAACAAAATGTGTGTGTGGCCCCGAATTGAAAAGCAAGTGTAATGTACTTGAAGATAACACAATTACGTTTCGTGCCCTCAGATACTCATCGCAACGAAATCAAGAACTTCTCCTTGCGACGGCAAAGAAAGGCATTTCTGACAGGATGTATTTATGTAGCAAGGAGTTAAAAATATCCTGTAACTGTAAAGGTTTAAATAAATACATAGGATACAGTATTCTATTCATAATTCTCCTGCTAAATTACCTTCTTTGCATATAACCTACTTAAGTCATATGACTAATAAGTACACCGATCGACCAAGTCCTTGAGCGGAGTCCTGCGCTAATTTGGTAAGCAGGCCGATCAATAGCTGTGTGTGGCCTGCGGTCCGCAGTGTGAACCAGCTTCCAGTCTACTTAATTCGTTTACCAAAATGCCGAAACACATTTTGCGCTGTCAGGACGAGCGAGAGGAGACTTTTATTGCAACCGCAACAAGCTTACATGCCATTCAGCCGCACAAAGCGATACTTGCCACAGCTGCAATAAACTCTCTGGCTTGCAGTTGCAAGTTTCAACTATAAACCGAATTGCACATGCATATGAACATGCCGGCACACACACACACACACACCAGTGCATATGTGAGTATGTTTATTGAGGAATTCATCAAAATCGCCAAGGCAACTCGAATTTTCATCGGATATTTGGGAAAACTTGTTACTACTACGCCCACAGCTCACTAGCATTGGCTTGGGCACTCGGAAAAATATGCTATATGCTCCATAAAGTGCACAAAATTCATAATTTATGTAAATAAAACAATTTATGCTTGGAATAAATTATTCTGTACAACTAAAGTTATACTTTAATTAATAAAAGTCTTGCTTTTGTCTTTCAAGCAAAGGAGGCTAAAGACCTAAATCCAATTGGAAGAGTTTTCCTTTATATTTCAGTAAATTGATTAAATAAACTTGAATATATCAATTATTTTATAACCTAATATTTGAATTTTTGTATTCTTTTCTCACTAGTTTGAAGAAAATTCAAAAACTCTATCCTTTTAGTTAGATTTACACATTATTCCTGTTTTAATAAAAAAAAGGAAACCCATTTAATAGCGTAAACGGATTCCTAAAATCCTGGGCTACTTTAACATTGTTATCCGAGTGCATCCTTAACCCTTGAGTGGTCGGCCAGCCACTTGGCCGCCTCTCCCTGCAGCAGCCGGGCGGTTGAGGAGTCCAGGCGCAGGACGAGCGTCGCATGTGGCGTCGTTGATTACATTGTAGTGGCTGGCTGCCGTTGTTGTTGCATGTTGTGTTGTCTGCGGCATTATTACAGTTGTTATTGTCGTCGGCGGCGGCGATGGCAGCCAGCTCCTCCTGGCTCCTGGCTGCTGGCTCCTGGCCGCAATATAAGGAATTCCCCAAACTTTTTCCCACAAAAATTTCAGCGCACTTGACGATGACGGCGACGACTTCCGCTGCAACTTGCAGAGCGCCGGTGTCTGGTGTTGATGCTTTTATTTATGGCCTGCCCGCCGCTTCCATAACTATCGGCCGGCAGGCTCTCTCTCCGGTGAAGCGTCAATAGTTGTATTTCGCCCAGCCCAGCATCCGGAAGGATGCGAGGTACACGGATTCGGATTTGGAGTCCAACTCGGACTGGGATTCCTGCCTTTCAACTTAAATACGACGCCCCGGGGGCCTCGACGTTTGAATGCGAACTTGCAAGTTCCGCCGCGACTTTGCCCCTCCCCTCCCCTCCCCCCCTGTCACAATGTAACATTACAGTGATTACGCCCTGTAAAACTTGCGCTCTTATTGTAAGCTGGCCGGGTTCGGAGTTTTACACTCAGAAAAACAAGAGAGGAAACTAGCTTCGGCTCGCCGAAGTTTTTAGTTTGCAGTCTGCCCTTGGATCATTAATAATTTGTCATGAAAATTCGGTTTTAATTAAATGTAAGCAACATTGTCGAACATTCTAGAAACACAAAACCTAACGGCGAATTCTGAGTCATCGAAACGCCAAAACGAAGATGGGGAAGGGGAGAAGCACAGGTTGAAGAAGGGGAAGGGGAGATGCAATGGATGATCTTCACTCACTTTGTTGTTGCTGCGGAATTCTGAACGGCGATAGCTCTTCTTTCCTCCGCCTCTCTCCTCTCTCTTATCTTGATGAAATTACACAGAAATTAAATGCACATACGAATACACCGAAATAAATTGCACAAAAGAGAAAATACACTTGATGAAACACAAAAAAAAAACAACAAAAAAACACTAAACCGAGACGGAAACTAGCGGCACTTGTTGAAAACACTGGCACTTTGGCAATTTTTTGTTTCACTTGCACATTTCAATTCTCTTTTGGCAAACACACAAAACATAACCCGGGCGGAGATTTTCCGGCTTTCAAGTCGGATTTTCACGCGTTGATAGGTTCCGAACCCTCCGGAGGGTGGTTTTCCACGGCGAAACACAAAATCTGTGAATATCACCGCCAATTTTCATTTTTTCACTTTTTTCACTTGCGCAGCACGTTACCCGACCGAAAAAACTAAAATTGCGGGACAATATTGGAATGCAATGAGAGAAACGGAGAGTGAGAGGCGGCGATGTCCAGAGAGCGACACTCTCTTCCAGCTGGTGGCCGATATTGAAGTTGGTAACGTTGGCAGCCGAAAGCTTTGCGATCAATGAGCCGGACATCAAATCGATATTTATCGATATTTTTATATGACAAGTTTTAAAAAACTCATAACTAATTCCAAAAAGCATTAAATTTAATTCGGAAAGCGATGTTGTGATGGTTTTTAGAGGTTAACAATGCACACTCATTTTCTAATTGAGAAAAATACAATTTGAGCCGACAAGTTAAGCAATAAAATTAAAAAAATAAAATTCTGAAAAAATGTTTATATATTTTTTTCTGCCTGCGATGGCTAGATCGACTTCGCTGTTAATGTTGATCAGGAATATATATGATTTATAGGGTCGAAAATGACTCCTTTACAGTTTTGAAAGCTGCTGACTAAAATTATAATACCCTAATCCGTAAAATAGTAATTAACCACTTGAGAGTTATTACATAGAACCAAAATTTTCCCAAGTGTCTCTCCCTTTAGTATATTTGTGTCGAACTTTGTGAATTGCAAGTGCGAAAACTTGAAGGGAAAACTTCAAATGCGCAACTTGGAAAGCGCAGAACCAGCAGGGGGACAGGATGGCACTCCTCCAAAGCCACTATATTCCCAGCTAGCAACTTTCAGCTACAACCTGCATTACCAAATCAAGCAGAGCACGTAATGAATCAGTCACAGCGATTAACTTTTACAGCAGCATCGGGCAGAGGCATTGCATCTGACGGAGAAGCTCGAGGACGATGGGAGTGGACAAAGTCAACGGGATAGGTCACACAACAGAGTCACTGCGGATGAAAGACGTGGCCTCTGATCTTTGGGATAACGCTGAGGGCTCCAACCTTGTCTCAATTTAGTTGAAAACTGATTTTATAAATATTTACTATTGATTTACATACTTAAGAGCTACATTATTTATTCACTGGCAATTTAAAAACCTGTAACCAAGAAAATTAGATACATGCAACGGCTGATTAAACTTTTTACAAACATACGACAAATTACTCGCTTCAATTATTGTTAAATAGTTTCATTTATTAGTAAAAATATAATTGTATTTGATTTGTATATTTAAGTATATGTTTGTATAATTTTAATTAACAAATATTGCAGCAAATTTCATCTACTAAATTATGGATTACGTTACGTATGCTTCATACGTTTACACGGATGTTTGTTTACGCTTCGTTGTCTGCCTTTCCTCCTCTGGGACCCGGTCCCACCTGTCTCTCTAATTCTGTGTGTGTACGCTGACTTACAATTAACGGAAAAATTCAACAACAAGTTACGCCGAACAAAACCAGGCTTTCCGCCACGGAGTTACAAAAAGTATACACGTATCGAGTACGTATGCATCTACGTCCTTGCACTGAGTATGTGAAGTACGGATTACGACTCATGGTTTACGGATTACGGTTCACGGCTTACGTCTGACGGCTTTCGGCTCACGGCTGACGGATTACGGACTCCGGCTAACCGCTTACATGAGGCGACAGCCCTCACGTTCGCCGCTGGTCTGCCTTGGCAGCTGGCGCTGCGTGGGCGTGGACTGGGCGGAGGAGCCGCTGACCATCGTAGCATTCCCATTCGATTCGAGACTGGCGTGCCGCGTGAGCCGCTGCTGAGTTGGCCGCAGGTCGCCGGTGGTCACCGTCCACTGGTTGCCATTTGCCTGCTGGGATTTTGGCACAAAGTCTACCTCCTCGTCCTCGAGCTCATGGATTCCCGCCGCCGCGTCCACTCCCTGTTCGTTGGTCGTGCCGACGTCTTGTAGCGGCGCGTTGGCGGCGTCTCCCAGCGACTGGATGTACTGCTCCAACAGGTAGACGTGCGGCTGCAGGGTGAGCACGAATCCCCGGTACAGGGAGCCGCTGTGATCGAAGGTGCTCTGGCTGAGCTGCTTCAGGGCTGTTTCCGTACGCCGGCAGGTGTGCACCGACTCGCTGCGGATTATCCCGTTCACGATCCGCGATATGGAGGCGGCGTCCTGTAGCAGGATTGACAACACAAGGGCATAGTCCGTGCAATTGGCCTCGTTGAAGAGCTGCAGCAGATAGCGAAGCTTGATGGACAGCTTCGCGGGCAGTGGATCCACGGCCAGGTCGTCCTCGGACGCTGGCAGGGAGTACAATCGACGGTAGCGGAAGTTATCGAACGACAATTGCGATCCGGAACGCGTCTTCAGGACGGGCAGCGAACTGGGCTGCTGCGACTCCTCCGCCTCCTCCTCTTTGATGCTCGGCTGAAGCTGTGGCGACTGTGTGGCCGCGCCGTTCGGCGTAGCCAGGCTGAAGTAGCCCGACTCTGAGGTCTGCGAGGAGGACCCACCGCCACCTGTCTGCCGGTGACTGACGCGCAGCTGAGCAAAGTCGTCCTTTGCTGGCGGAGGAAATGGACTGGGCAGTTGCAGCTCCGCGTGCAGGGCCAGCAGGGCGCCGGCAAAGTCATCTAGTTTGGCCGCCTTCTCTGCTTCCTGCGACAGCCACGTGACCAGGTGGAAGTCCAGGTAGGCGCACATATAGCCCAGATCCATCAGTTTGTGGTTTTGCAGCAACTGACGGGCATGGCGCTGGAGGATCAGGTCGATGCAGAATGTCTCTCGCTGCTTCGTAGACCGACGACGCACCACCGTTGGTGGGCCGGAACTACTCGATTCCGCCACAGGCGGCACTCCGGCTGCTGCCAGCGCCTGCTTGTCCTTCGGCAAATTGCTGGTCACAGTGGTTGAGAAACTGCGCTCCCGGGCGATGGGACCCAGGACCATGTTGAAGGCATCCGCATTCTGATTAACCTGCTGCTGCGTGTTCACCTGCGGCGGCGGAGCTATCTTGACATTCACCACCATTGAGGAGCGCGGCGAGTCGATCTCGTTGGGGTCGATGGCCTTCAGGAAGCGGATCAGGTCCTTGGCCAGCTCCCACTTGCGCTGCTGCAGCGCAATGTCCAGCAGCATGGTCGCGTATTGCTTGCTCACCACCGACGGTTCCAGGTTCTGCAGTATGATCAGGTAGCTGGCCGCCGTGTCCAGCTGCTCCGACTGCAGGCATAGTTGGAACAACTCCTTCGGCTTTCCGGCCATGGAGAAGAGGTACGGCCACAGGGCAATCTCCGTTTTGCGGGCGCACTGCACTATGGTCTCCAGGTAGACGGGAAACTCACGTATAAAGTCCAGGATACTGGGCAGCTGGGCATCCGGAATCGGTTGCTTGCTGGTGGCCTCCTCCTCCAGTACCTCGTGCAAAAGCAACTCCAAAGCGTGCGGGAAGTACGGGAGCGAGCGACACGACTGCGCGATCTCCCACGCCGAATATCCGAGATTCCGTTTGATCAACTGACGCAACACCTTGTGCAGGTAGATCTGCGACTTGCGTTCCATCGTGGCGAAAGGCAGTGAAAAATGGGAGCCCGTCTCGTTGGCGTACAGCGTGCTCTCGTTCTCCACTCCCAGCACAATCACGTTGTCGAAGAGCACGACCAGCGGGTAGAGCTTCAGGGGAAAGCCCAGCATGATACGCTTGGACATGAAGCTGTGCAACCGCTGGGCGCCGCCCTGCTCTCCCTCGCGTCGCTCTCTGCCCGGCGGCAAGATGGGCAGCCACACACGCATGCCATGGGCTCCCGAGTACAGCCAGAGGCAGTCGCGCATCGCACAACGCTCCAGGGAGTGAGACAGCCAAAAGACCTCCACGCAGCTTGCCAGGCATGTGGCCAGCAAGGTGTTGGGGACCTGCTCACCGGCGTCGCGCTGAATCATCAGGATGCGGCCGCACACGTTCACAATGATGGTTTCCGCCTGCTCTGCCCCCGCCGCCAGGTGCTGTCCCTGAGGCTTCAGCTCGTTCTTCAGGTTCGTGACCGTCAAGCTCACAATGCACGCGGGATGGATGCAGATACTCTTCACGTCCAGCTCGTAGGCGCACTCGATGTCCAGGGCGTAGGCCGATTTCTTGGTCATATTGAACAAACTCACAATCCCATCTGCCGTAAGCACGATCAGCTGGTGCCGAAAGGAGTTCAGGCTGATCACCGGAGCCCTCACCTGCAGCTTGTGTCCGAACTGGTTGTCCAACTTGCACTCCGCCGGATAACAGCGCAGCTCGTCCGTGCGATCCAGCAGCGAGTAGCAGCCCATCACCACGAAGCCCTGCCACCAAAGCAAGCCGCCGGAAACAACGAAGTCCTTCTCCTGCGACTCGTTGCCAAAGAGCTTCCAGCGCCGATTCACCAGCGAGTAATGAGCCAGTCCAGTCCGTCCAGCCACCGCCAAGTGAAGGCCGTCCGCATCGATTGCTGCGTACCGGATGGGCCAGTTGGTTGCTGCGTAGTTCAGTGGCAACTGCAGCACAGTCCAGTACTTGCTCTCCGTAAGAATACTGCCTGTGTGCGGGCTCTGTTTCAGCTCCAGGCAGTCGCCATCGCTATCTGCCGCCGCCTGATCCGTGCCCACGCCGCTTGAGGGGAATGTGGACTGACTGCCGGCATATGTCCGCTCCAGATTGTTGCCTTGGTTGAGGTACAGGCAATCGTCGCCCTGCAGCAGGATGTGCGGATTGGTGGTCATGCAAGGGTTCATGCTCAGGGCGCTCTTCACAAACTGCAACTGCAGTACATTGCTTTGCTCTTTGTCCCGGCTACCCTGCAACTGTTGCGTCAGCATAAACAGTTGGTAGCCCTCGGTAGACCACTCCAGGCGGCGTAGCTTGAGCGGGTTCTGTCGCAGAAGATCCACGTTTAGACCAAAGTCCCAGCTCAAAGTGGACATCAGCAGGGCTCCGAAGGTGCTCCACAGCGACAGACCGCCATTCGTCCAGCTCACGGCTAATACACAGCCGTCGGGGCTCCATTTCAACTCGTTGACTGCCCCCAAGCTGCCGGGCAACACGTTCTCCGTGAGCATCAAGCGGTGCGAAAACTCCAGTCCGCCGGTGGCATCGTCAATCGCATACACATTTACGCCGGAGCTCTCCTGACCGTAGGCCAGCAATCGGAACTTGTGGTTAACGCTGCACACGCTGGCATCCTCCACGTCGGGCACCCAAAAGCCGTGCATGTGATCCGTTTCGAACTTCAGGTGGTTGGCAATCAGAAAGGCGGCCCTCCTATCGCTGAAGACGGCCGCGCAACCACCGATGAAAGGCGAGTACTCCAGCGAAGCGATGTAAGAGTCCCGACTCAAGGGTGGCACATTCCGGGTGGAGCCCTGCTGGGCTTGCTGTTGCTGCACATAGAATGGAATGTCTCGGAGCTTGATGGCGGCCAGGGCGGGCACCTCCAGCTCGTTCTCAGCCAGCTCGAGCTGTGCCCACTGCAGTCGCAGCAGCTCGCACGACTGCGTTGCCAGCAGCAGTTCGCTCAGGCTGATGCAGCAGACGGTGGTGATGACGGAGCCCAGCGTGACGCTGCACAACTCGCGCAGGCTCAGACGCGGGATATTCTCCTTGATAAACAGCTCGGCAGAGTCCCGCTTCAGGCTCGCGGCTGGCGGATCCACCTGGAGCAGGATCCCAGTGCCGTTGGCGTCAAAATCCAGCTGGTAAAGAAGCAGGGCGCCGCCGGCGCTCAGCACGGCCAGTTGTCGGGAGTCCGGCTTCCACACAATCAACTGGTTGGAGCCATACTGCCGCAGCGAGTCCTCGGATCGGCGGAAGTAGGCTATAGGGATGAGCGGATTTGCGTACCAAATGCCCAGGAAGTCGTCGCCCACGGCGGCCACGAGTATCTTGACGGCGTCGCAGCAGATGTGCCGGATGCAGGCGCCCTCTCCGGGCAGCGCCAGGCCAACCCGTTTGGGCCAGCCCACGGGAAAGTACATCCTCCTCCTCCGTGTGTTTTAAGTCACTGTGCAAACGGAAAACAGCGGTTAGCGATTGGCGGAAAGTGCTGCGGAGCGCGGGTGCATTTACATGGTGAGGGTCAAGCTCCGTTTTACATGTCCTTCGTCGACTAATTAGCACTTTTACTAAAACATTACACGGCACAACAGATTTTTATTTGCGATTTACGCGTACACAAGTGTCAGTGTTGGCCAACGGCCCGAAATCTCAGCTGTTTATATATCGCCGCTTTGCAACACTGTAGAACCTCAGTCGTTTCCGCATACAAACGACAGTGTTGTCTAAGGCTACAAAATCACAGCTGTGTTTGCATTTGCAGCATTGATTCTAGACCGAAATTAGCCGGCATTTGGAAATAATAAACCGAATTTTAAATATATTTACAAAATGACTGCATTCGAGGGTGAGTTAAAATCTATTTTAAAGGCTTCTTGTCTTAATTAAACCATTTCCTATAGAGTTCGGCGTTCTCCCGGAGCTGGGCAAGGCCACTGACGAATCGGATTGGACGTAAGAAATAAGACAGCTTTGCTTCGTTAACTTATAAATAACTTCTTTAATTTGCAGCCTGCCGACTGATGTCCAGGCAGAGGCTATTCCCCTCATCCTGGGCGGCGGCGATGTGCTGATGGCCGCGGAGACTGGTTCGGGAAAGACGGGTGCCTTCTGTTTGCCCATTCTGCAGATTGTTTGGGAGACGCTGCGTGACATCGAGGAGGGGAAAGGTGGCAAGGGCGGCGCCGGGGGAGCGGCTGTTTCCGTGGCCCCCTGGACCATGTCCTTCTATGACCGTGGTAACGCCTTGGCCGTCACACCCGATGGCCTTCGTTGCCAGTCGCGAGAGTTCAAGGAATGGCACGGATGCCGAGCCACCACCGGAGTCCGCGGCCAGGGCAAGTTCTTCTTTGAGGCCACGGTCACAGACGAGGGCCTGTGCCGCGTCGGCTGGTCCACACAGCAAGCGAACCTGGATCTGGGCACCTGCCGCATGGGGTTCGGATTCGGCGGCACCGGCAAGAAGTCCAACAACCGCCAGTTTGACGACTACGGCGAGGCCTTCGGCAAGGCCGACGTCATCGGCTGCCTGCTTGATTTGCAGCGCCTGGAAGTGAGCTTCACCAAGAACGGACAGAGCCTGGGTGTAGCCTTCCGCATACCAAATAACCTCTCCAAGGAAACATTCTACCCAGCCGTGGTCCTCAAGAACGCCGAAATGCTGTTCAACTTTGGCAAGACTGAGCTTAAGTACCCGCCGGGCAACGGATTCGTGGCCGTCTGCCAGGCTGGAGCAGAGCACAGCAAAGCCAATCCGTTGGCCAGTCCTACAGCCAGCGCCGCCTCAGCCACTCCGGCGCCCAATGCTCCACAGGCTATCATCATAGAACCCAGCCGAGAGCTGGCCGAGCAGACCTACAACCAGATCGAGAAGTTCAAGTACCATCTGAGCAATCCCGAGGTTAGTTCCGTGCTCATCATCGGAGGCGTGCGTCTGGAGGAGCAAAAGAGTCAGCTGATGCAGGGCGCCCACATTGTGGTTGGTACGCCGGGACGCTTGGAGGAGATGATCAACAGCGGCCTAGTGCTGCTCACCCATTGCCGCTTCTTTGTGCTGGACGAGGCAGACGGTCTGCTTAAGAGTGGCTACACGGAGCTGATCAACCGCCTGCACAAGCAGATACCCAAGATCACGACGGACGGTCGCCGTCTACAGATGATCGTCTGCTCGGCTACGCTGCACGACTTCGAGGTAAAGAAGTTGGCCGAGCGCCTGATGCACTTCCCCACTTGGGTAGACCTCAAGGGCGAAGATGCCGTCCCGGAGACTGTGCACCATGTGATATGCCTGGTTGACCCGAAGGCGGACACCCGCTGGCAGTCACTGCGCCAAGCCATCCCCACCGATGGCATTCACGACCGCGACAACGTCCATCCCGATAATCCCTCAGAGGAGACATATTCCCAAGCGGTGAAACTGTTAAAGGGAGAGTACTGCATCCACGCCATAGATAAACACAATATGGACCGTGCCCTCATCTTCTGCCGCACCAAACAGGATTGCGATAACCTGGAGAAGTATTTCCGGCAGCGCGGCGGCCAGCGCTACTCGTGCGTCTGCCTCCACGGCGACCGGAAGCCGCAGGAGCGCAAGCAGAACCTGGAGATGTTCAAGCGTCAGCAGGTCAAGTTCCTCATCTGCACGGATGTGGCGGCTCGTGGTCTGGACATCACCGGCCTGCCCTTCAGTGAGTTACTACTTTACTTAAATGGGAATCATTATGAATAGATTGTATCATGTTCTTCCTTTTTACTCTCCAGTGATAAACGTGACGATGCCCGACGACAAGGCCAACTACGTGCATCGCATCGGACGCGTGGGCCGAGCCGAGCGCATGGGTCTGGCCATCAGCCTGGTGTCCACGGTGCCGGAAAAGGTGTGGTATCACGGCGAATGGTGCAAGAGCCGCGGTCGCAACTGTTACAACACCAACCTGACCAATGTCCGCGGCTGCTGTATCTGGTACAACGAATCGAACTTGCTGGCCGAGGTGGAGGACCACCTGAACATCACCATTCAGCAGGTGGACAGCTCCATGGACGTGCCCGTGAACGACTTCGACGGCAAGGTGGTGTACGGCCAGAAGAACCTCAGCATGGGCAGCGGTTACAAGGACCATGTGGAACAGCTGGTGCCCACCGTTCGCAAACTAACTGATCTGGAGTTGCAATCACAATCTTTATTCTTGAAACGCCTTAAGGTCTAGAGCGGATCTGGAGCGGTTCGTTTGCTAAGCAAGGAGAGAAGAGGATAGGACAGGGTGTGGCGTGGGATGAGGCAACTGCATGACCAACTCATGCGGGAATACTTTTGCGGCGAACACACACACACACACACACACATAAATAAGTAGGAAGGCGGAGCTTATGCTCCAGAGAATGCACGTTACGAGTAAACATTCAATTAAACTAACATTAAAATCTTCCATCTAAAGAGTATACAGCCTCGGACCGGAGCTGGAGTTGGAGTCACTCCTCCTCCTCCTCCTCCTCGTCTTCCTCGTCCTCCTCGTGAAACTCGGTTCGCATCTGCTGCAGCTGTCTCAGTTGTTGGCACAGCTGGTTACCGAAGGACTCCACGTAGCGGGGACTTATCTTGTCTAGCAGTGCGTAGGGTGTTTCGAAGATCTCTTCCTCTTCGTCGTCGTCGCATCCGCCATCGGAATGGCTGTTGCTGCCTCCTCCATTGCGGAGCAGAGCCGAGATCCGCTTGTCCTCGTCTATGGTATCGTACTGGGAGGAAACGATCTTAAAGCCGCGACTGGTCACCTGTACGCAGCAGGTGGCGCTCTCGATGGTGCGAATGTTGAGGAAGATCTGCGTGGCATCGCTGGCCAGCTTCGAGGAGATGCAGATTTCGGCGACGTGCGCCTTCACATCGTTGATGATGGCGTTGGCCTCGTCCACGCAATTGAACGGCTGCTCCTCGTCCGGCTCAACGCTGGCTTTCGGCTCGTCCATCGTTCCACAGGCGCCACGGAGTGCTTCGGCTCGCGTTTTAATTGAGTCCCAGACGATTTCCTTAGTTTTTTACAGGCGCAACATGTCTTTTCTTCTCCATATGTCACAGCCAGTGTTGCCAGCTTAGCTATTTTCGGGGAAGATCTGACATATTTGAATAAGGAGGAAAATTATTAAACTGCAATAGGCATATATCTTAAAAAATATCCTTATTGGTAATTAAAATAAGATAAGCAAAGAATATTACAAAATCTACTTATAAATAATGAATTTAATGAAATTACTAACAAGTAAATAAATGAAATTACTAACATGTAATAATGTTTGATTTCTATTATTTAAGTGCAGCTTGTTATACCCTAGGAGGGCATTGTGGTTTTAGTCAATATGCAGTGAAGTCATTCACGACCATATAGAATATATATATTCTTGATCAGAATTATTAATTAATTTATTTTCGTATTGACAAGACTAGATCGACTCGGCAATACGAAAATTTGTCGAAAAAAATTATAACTTATAGTTATTTTTAGGTTTTTATTTTTATCTATTTTGAGAAATAGATTTTATTTAGTTTTTTACAATTTCGGTTTTAATTTTATGAAAATTAGACAATATGATATAGCTGCTATAGGAACAAACGGAAAATGTTAATAATAATAATTATAATTAAAACTTTTAAAAATATTTTCATCTGATTTAAGATATAACTAACTTGTAATATTTTAGAATTTCAGTTTCAATTTTATGGCAATCGAAGGACTATATTATATAATTGCCATAGAAACAATTGTTAAATTTAGAGAAAAATGCAAAACTGAATATAATAAGAGTAGGGAATGGAAGGCATTAGTTCGAAGTTATTTTTAAACCAAAATATATTTACAAATAATTAGGTATTAATTATTAATAATAGATTTGCAGTCTAAAAGGGTATACAAACTTATGCAAGCCGAAATTAATGGCCATTCTTGTATTTTTTTTAGATTTTTATCTTTCATTTTTAGCTTATTTCCAATCCGAATCTAGCTTTTACGATCGCTCATCACTTGGCATCACTGGTCACCCAACTGGATTCCTTGGCATGCAGCGGGAATACTCCAAAGCATTGGACATACTTCTCCAGGAGGCGGAGGAACTGTGTATAGGCAGCGATGTTGCTGAGCTGGACCATGTGCCCACAGCCGTGGAGTTCTGCCGCGACTACTATGCCAAGAACCAGCCGGTGGTCATCCGGCAGGCGCTTTCTTGGCCAGCAATCGGCAAGTGGACGCCGGAGTACCTGATCCAGGCTCTCCACGACAGGACCGTGGACGTCGCCGTAACACCCAATGGCTATGCCGATGGCCTGGCCACCCAGAAGGGTCAGGAGTACTTTGTCCTGCCGCTAGAGACGAAAATGAAGCTGTCGGAAGTGGTCCGCCGCCTGGATGATCCCACTGGTGCCGTCCACTACATCCAGAAGCAGAACTCCAATCTGAGCGTGGACCTGCCTGAATTGGCCGCCGATCTACGGGTCAGTGACCTGGATTTTGCTCAGCAATCGTTCAACAAGCCGCCCGATGCCATCAACTTTTGGCTGGGCGATGAGCGAGCTATTACCTCCATGCACAAGGACCCCTACGAGAATCTGTACTGCGTGATCTCCGGTTACAAGGACTTTATCCTCATCCCGCCTCATCAGCTGAGCTGTGTGCCGCGCCGCATTTATCCCACGGGCGTGTACAGGACATCGGAGAGCGGGCAATTCCACATCGAACCCATTAGGGACGAGGAGGGCGGCGTTCAGCTCACCGAATGGGTCAGCATTGATCCGCTGGCCCCTGACCTGGCCAAATATCCGGAGTACGCGCGAGCCAGACCGCTGAAGGTGCGCGTCCACGCCGGCGACATCCTGTACCTCCCCAACTACTGGTTCCATCACGTGAGCCAGAGCCACAAGTGCATCGCTGTGAACTTCTGGTATGATCTTGACTACGACAGTCGCTACTGCTACTACCGCATGCTGGAGCAGATGACGTCCCGCGGGACCAACTAGGAGCATCCGAGGATGCGTTTCCTCAGGGATCTAAAAGCAAATCCATATCGTCCGTCTTCGGTGTGTAAATATATATTTATAATTGTTACATAATTTAATGTTAAACATAAAAACTAAAAGCCAATGATATGGAAACTTAGGAAAAAGGACAACAAGGATTTAACGTCTGTGAAAACCGTAAATGAGTAGGTGAAGAATCTGTTGCGAGATTAGGAATGTGTGTATAGTGATGGCTGTACCGCATCCTGCGGCTAGTCCAGACCGAGGTCTACCTTCTCCCCGCTAGAGGAGTCACCTGCAGCCCCTTCTCCATCTGCCTCCTCGCCGGGATTCTCGTTGTTCTCGCACTCCAGGTCGACATTGCCAGAAGCGGAGCCGTTCATCTGATCAGCCTCGGCCAGGTCGGCATCGTTGTTAGAGTCCTGCGACTGAGATTGGGACTGTTCGCGGTCCCGCCTGTTTTTCTGCTTCTTGGCCGGACTGTCTGTAGCGGGCGGCTCCTTTGTTGTGGCCTTGCAGCTGCCCTGTTGCGGCTGCTCCACCACAAACAGTTGCTCCAGGTAGGAGCGGTACCAGAGCAGGAATTCATCGCGCTGCCGCGGCATGTCCATCTTCTTGATCTTGGCGTAAATGCGCTTCGGCGAGATCAGGGGGGAATTGGCGGCCGAGTTCTGAGCAGCAGTGGCCGTCAGCTTAGAGACCTCGGCCAGCAGAGAGTCGTTGATAACGGTGTTGTTGTGTGTCTGGTTGCGAATGCGTCTGATGATGTACTCGATCAGTTCATGGTCCGGCGTCACTTCGACGATGGAGCACGTGGCAGGTGCATCTGGTCTTGACCCAGAAACGGATTCCATCGGCACCTTTAGCACTTGCTGGCAATAGAGACGCAGTTGGTTAAGCTTGGCACAGTGATAGCTCCAAAGGTCAGAAAGCTATGGGGTTAGTCGATTACTTCTATGTCTGCTAAAAGGTTTCCTCACAACGAGAAATTTGTATACATTTCCTGACTTAACTACAACCTCCTATGGAAACGGGATGGGAAATAAAATCCATTGCTTACCTCAAGATTCTCAGATCTCGCAGCAGGCGGTTCCTCCGAGGTACTGGTTTCGCTCTCCTCCAGGTCATGACCGTTCTGAGGGATGACCACGGTTAGCTGTTTTACCGGTGAAGTTTTCTCGTCTTCTGGCCGATCGCTGTCCAGTTGTAGGCGCATCACCTCCAGCGGCGTTTCACTGCGACTCTCGGTGGCCTCCGCATCAGCGTCAGCATCTGCATCCGCATCTGGTGATGCCTCGTTTTCGTCTTGATTAAGGGCTTTCCGCATACTTTGCGGCTCTTGGGTCTGCTGCAATTGATGCTGTTGCTGCTGCTGCTCAAAGAGCGTCTCCAGCCGGCGGTAGACATCCTCCTTAATGGACTCGTAGAACTTGGTGGTGAACTTATCGTTTTTCAGTGCATTGACCAGTAGATTGCGATTTAGTTCCTCGGAAGCCGTCTCCTCGGTCTGCTCCATGGCATTAGACTCGTCTGCAGGCGTAGCTTCCTGACCGAGAAGGGGTGTAGTGTCGGCACTCGGCGCAACCTGAGGCATCTCGAATTCCATGTACTGAGCCGGCAACTCGAAGTCGAAGCGAAGGTGACGCTGCTGGAGGGGAGTCAGCGAAACCGCTGAAGTGCTGGGCTTGGTCGGTACCTTATTCCTCTGGTATAACGGACTGTTGCCGTAGTTGACGTTCATGTTGAGGTTGGAGAAACTGGCCTGCTCGGGCTCCTCATCACGCAGCGTGGAGAGCTGGGGACGACGACGATTGCGACGTCTGCCAGAGCCAAATATAGCATTGTCGTGGTTCTCCTCCACATCGTCCATGTCCTCGTCGTCGTGATCATGATCCGCATGTGTTCCAGGATCCTCGCGCCAATCACGCTTCCTGGCACTGCCGCCGTTGTTGTTGAGATTGTTGCTGCCAGTGGCGCTGGTGCTGCTATGCAAGGCGGTTAGCGGGGACTCGAAGAACTGGCGACGCTGCTGCTGCTGCTGTTGGTGAATTAAGCCATTGCGTGAGGATGGCGGTGCGCCCAGGAGCGGCGACGGCTGGAAGTAGCTGGGACGCGTCCGCTGCCGGCGATATAGCTGAAGGTCCACGTTCAACTCCTCGTTGCTCTTGTTCGAGAGAAGATTCTGACGTGAATGGCTGCAAAAGCGCACGGATATTAATGGGTTAATGCAAGCGGCTAGCAAACAGTTCAGGCAGGGGTTAATTATTATGATCTAGACCGTATTCCTCCCATAAAATTGTTATTTTTAATGATGAATAACTATTTTAAGCGTTTTCCCATAAACCTCGTTAGTATTGGGTGTTAGTCTTGGTTAGTCACTTTCAACTCTGTTAATTCAACACAATTTTGTTTGCAACGACTTGGTTGCACTTACCGAGGCACAGAATTGAAAATGAACTCAAGCCAAATGGTTGGATATAACTTTTATTGCTTGGACCTTCGACCGCACCCTTCTCCATAACCGAACCCTTGTACAAAAAAAAACCCCATCACCGAATTCGTAACATTTACCTGCGGAAGTTGTCCCAGTAGTTATTGGCCCGATTACCTGGCGGCACCTGGTTGTTTAGGGTGACACCAGCGCCACCGGATACTCCTCCTCCGCCGGGCGCTCCGCCCGCTCCCTCGGGCAGCGAGTGCAAATTGTTGGCGTACTGGTTTTGGGTGCGAAGATTCGCGTTATTCTGATGTATCGTGTTATTGTGGTGGTTCATAAAGATGGGCCCGGGACTCGAGCGGTAGGTGGGCGGCGACAGAGGCGTCTCGTTGTTGTAATGCGTCGGCGGTGGCGGGGGAGCGGCATTGTTTAGAAACGGCTGTGTCTGATGCTGCGGCGGCTGCTGATGATGATGAGGGTCTCCCCCAGAGCGGTGACAGCTGCGTTGATAGTTACTAAAAGCGCTCTGGTGGGCGCTGAAGCCGAAAAGCTGTTCCGACTGGGCGCGGCTGCTGCCCATGCACAAGTTATTGGGCGTCTGGCCAATGCCCGGGCCCACGGAGAGATTCGGAGGCGGCACCGACTCGGAGCGCAGGCCAAAGCCGTGATCCTGGCAGGCCACCACACTGAGGCGATCTTGGAGCTGGACGACGCAAAAGTTAGCCTATGATAGGAAAGGAACTAGGGAGTGGAGACTGGCTTACCGCGTGTATTTGTGTGTTGAGGTTGTCGATCTCCCGCTGCTGGTGCCACAGCGTCTGATTGCACTGGCATACCGAGTTAATGAGCATCTGCTGCGTTTGCATGAACTGCTGCAGCAGCATGGCATCGGACGATGCGTTCGATCCGGAGGCGTTCGAGGAACCCAGCTGTGGAGCTGCCGGCGGTGGCTTGAACTCTGTTCCAGCGTTGGCGGTGGCCTGGCCATAAATCGGTTGCTGTCCATGCCAGGAACTGCTGGCATTGTGCGAGGCTGCGGAATGGGAAGCAGTATAAAAGACAGAGTTTATCAAAAGCATAAGCACAACTCACCCCAAATGCCCGGCACTGGCGGCATCGGCGGCGGCATATATTGCGACCTGCTGCTGGAAGGCAGGCTGTCGTTGCCCAGAGACAGGGAATCGATGGTTGCGTTTAGGTCGTCTTCGTTGAGCGTGGACGGAGGCGCCGGCGGCGGTGGTGCCTGTGTGCTGTTACTAGGCTGGCTGCGCCGCTGCTCCACCACTGTGTTGGCGGAGGCTACCCGCTTGAGTGTGGCCGATGAGGCAGTGCGCGCATTGGCGAAGTACTTGTCGCTGTCGGTGTCGTCGTTGCCCTCGTCGTCCGCCTCCGAGGTGGTGTTGTTGCTGGCCACGTAACGCTGTTCCAGTTCCCGCTGCTTCTGTTCGTACTCCTTGCGAAGGCGCTCGCACTGCATGCGCAGCTCGTCGCGCAATTGCTCCTTGCTGGGCGTGGCCTGCAGCGAAGTGTCCACCTCAGATGGATCCTCGTCCTCTTCCTCCTCCTCTGCCACCTGCCGCTGCCTTATGGGAGTGGGAGTTGGAGTGAGGCTACTTCTCTTCAGGGCTTCCTCGCCCATTTGGACAGCGGCTGCAGCCTGCTGTTTGCGCCGCTCGATTTCCGCCTTAAGAGCCAAAATGCGATCCCGCTCCTTCTGCAAGCTGGCTGCCTCGGCACGGAGCTCGGAGGTAACATCGTTCAAGGCGAACACCCGCTGGGCAATCTCAGCCGGTAGTTCGCGCTCCATGCTGGTCCGTTCCTCGCTCCGCCGCTCCAGGGCGGCGCCCATGGCGGGCACGCTTTCCTCAATCTGGCTCACCGTGTTCAACATGCCCTTCAGTTTGGCCATTTGAGCTTTGAGGGCATCGATGTCGGCCGTTTTCTTGTTAATCATGTTCTGGGCGTGGAGGGCTCGCTGGGCTGCATTGGCTGCCTCTTGTCGCATGATGGGTACGTTTCGCGTGTACTCCACCGGCACAACGCGCTCCTTGGCCGCAGCTGCAGCTGGAGCAGGAGTTGGAGTTGGCGCTGGCGCTGTCTTAGCCGGAGGCGTAGGAGTTTCCTCCTTGATGGGCCTGTTCGACTCCCTGGCTGCGCGGTTGATGCTGTTGAGCTCATCTACAAGGTTACGCATATCCGCCCGCTGGCTGCGCAGAGATTCCAGTTTTTCCTGCAAGACCTGCTGCTCGGCCAGGATCTCGGGTCCATCATCCCCCAGCACGGAGCTCAACTCGTTCTGGTTGTGGATGAAGGCGGTGAGATTCTTCATGCGGCCCACCAGGGATGCCATGTCGTCCTGGACCTGCTGCACCGACTCGTACTTAGGCGCCTCACCACCGTTGCTTGTGTGGGGCAGTTGATCGGCCTGCTGGCGAAGCTGCTCCATCTCGGTCAGGTGGGACTTGGCCAGGTTCTGGATGTGCAGCAGCTTGGCCTGCTCGTCCTGCAGGTGCTGCATATTCCGGTTAGAGGCCTCCAGCCGCTGCTGCAGCTCATCGAAAGTGGGTGTCGTATCGGGCGTTGGCGTCTCCAGGACGCTGTGCAAGGACTGAATGGACTGGGCACGGTTGTCGCTCATCTGTAGACGAAATTGCATGGCTAAGTGGGTACTGCTTGTTCAAGTAAAGTTTAGTCAGCTTACCTCGCTTAATGCAACATCCTCTAAGCTGGCCGAATTTACGATGACCTCGTCCTGCTCGGCGTTGGGATTGATCTCGTGCACCATATTGAAAAACTCCTGCAAGTGGAAAGGTTATTTTGTCTTAAAAGAATATAATCCTTGCTGTCTCAGGTCTCACTTCTACAGGGTTTGAACTGGACTGATGTCTGTTGCTGTTTAGATTGTCGACAAACTCCAGCATGGAGCGCAACACGTCAGCTTGGGAGCGACCGGATTCGCTTCTGGAGGCCAAACCGGGCAGATTAAGGAGGCGGTGGAGTGTTTGTATTCCGGCGGTCGACGGCGTGGACTGCTGCTCCTCTGTGCCGGTATAGTTCCCGTTAACGTTTAGGTTTCCGTTTGTGGTGCTGGTGGTGGCGTTTGGTATGACCACGCCAACTGTAGCATTCGGGGGCGTCGACTGACGCAGACGTTGCAGGGACGACGACGATGCGGGGGCTCCACTAGATGTGGATGACGACGTTGTCGATGGCTGATGCTGGACGCGTTGCACGGGACGCACCGGGAAACGATAACGTTGTTGCTGCTCCTGCAGTTGCTCTGCCAGGAGGAGAGAGAGAGAGAGAGGAGGCAAGATCAGTGCTAGCGTTGGTTTGTGGGCTGCGGTCAACACCGTCTTCGTGGGCGTTTATTTTCGTGCGCGGCGTATTTATAGAACATGAACTGGCGCACTGATCATTGTGTGGGCCAGCGGCCAGCACTTGGCCAGGTGCGGATATTGGAAATTACTCAATGAACTCGGAATGGAATTTGTGTCATCTCTGAAAGTTCTAGGCGCTCACCTGCCGAGTCAATGCTGCTATTGTGTTCCGCCGCCAATTGACGCAGGACCTCGCGCTGCTGCTGCTGGACCGGTGGCCTGGTTTCCTTTGAGCTAATAGCTGACAGCTGGTCCTCTGGAGTTCGGATCTGGCCGTTGGTGATGCGTGCGCGCTGGAGTAAATCCTTGAAGCAACAGCAAACAAAGGTTAGCAGAAATATTAGTACCAGAAGGGCGGCAATTTTGCTGCTATCTT
This sequence comes from Drosophila bunnanda, assembly GCA_035046265.1. NCBI lineage: Eukaryota > Metazoa > Arthropoda > Insecta > Diptera > Drosophilidae > Drosophila > Drosophila bunnanda. Next base: position 18,485,051 of record JAWNOB010000075.1, read on the forward strand.
TATAGGGTATATATATATCTGTCTATTCAGATATATATATAAAGAAGGCTGATCGAGATTCGATGTGCGCGGTGGCTGCGTTCGTTTTCGCTACTGAACCAGTGGCCAACGATCGCTGGCCGAGATGAGTGCAAAGTGTATTTATAAATCGAGAGAAGGCGCCTTCGTGCTCTTTTACGGCGGGGATAACTCACGTTTAGCGTCTTCAACGTCTCCCGCTGCAGCGGCTCCACGAAGTCCATGTCCGGCTCGCCCAAGTGCTCGTGCTGACGCCGGGAGCGAGCGGATCTGTTGGACGCCGTTCCGCCTGTGGGAGCTCCATTCACTTGAAGCTGCTGCTGTTGCTTGGGCACCGCGCCGGTTGCTCCGCCCACGGAATTGTTGTTGCTGCTGGCGCTGCTCCCGTGTTCAGGTGCCTGCTTCAGAGGCGGCGCCATTATAAAAACTTAAAAACAATAACTAATTATACGCGTATGGTAGAAACTTGGAAATTTTAATATATAAATTTTTTTGTTGTACTCCACTTTGTTTTTTTTTTCTTTGCTCTGACAGCTGACAAGAAGTATCGGTGTAAACGTAAATAAAACTAGTGGATATCGATATATATTTAAAGGAATAATCATTAGTTTTTATTAATGGCTTAACGTACAAACAAGATAATTGTGTAGGTCATTCGATCTTTGCTATTCCAGTTTGTAATTGTTTGCAGAAACCTAACATATTTTATTTTAAATATAATATGCGAATTTGTATGAACTATCGATATATCGATTCATTCAATGGCAAAAATATCGGGTCATAGATGTTATCGAGAAGTATAGCCGCCAAAACGTATTTAAAAATAATCGTTATATTTAAATTGCGATTTAATAAAAATAACATTTATTGGTAGGATATTAAGAAGTAGGATAGAAACTAATATTCATTGTTTTAATATTTCTCAGGAAATCTATGAACAATATTCACTAAATGTATTATCATGTTAAAGAAGATCGTAAAAAGAAGGCCTAATATCGTATTACGATATTGGCATTATGGTTCTAATAGATTTTGTTCATAATAACTTTAGCACAATACTATGACTTTAATCATTACTGATCTATACCCATTAGTTAAATAATTTATAAATCCAATTTTTGGCGGTTTAATTATATATTTATTAGATAAGTATACATTTGAAAGTTATTCGCATTTATGATATACTCCTATCTTTAGGTAATTCAGCATTTATTAGTTAGTTATTTTCCCTGCTTGCGTTGAATTATCTCCTCCTTGAGAGCCCTGATACGATCCCTTTCCTCCCGCAGGCTCTCCGCCTGACCCCGCAGATCGCTGGTGAAGTCCGTGAACATGTTGAGCATCGTATTCAGCAGCTCCGCATTGTCGGCAGGAGTACTTTGACTGGAACTTGGGCCCTCGGTGGACTCCTCCGATTCGGCGGCCACACGCACCTCGGAGGTTGTGGACTGACGACTGCTCGTGCTGGAGGAACTGATCTGTGTCGTCTGCCTGGTGGACATGTGCTCCTCGATCATCTTGGTGGTATCTACCATGTGCTGGACACGCTTGAACTGCGCCTTCAGTTGGGCGATCTCGTTCAGCTTCTGCTGAAGGTAACTGGCCGTCTCCTCCTTGTCCTCCTCCTCCTCTTCTTGGGTCTCTGGAGCAGTTTCCTCTGTGGGGGTGTCCACCGAAGAGGTCGAGGACTGTTCTGTCACTGCTTCCACTTGACTGGCCTCCACTTGACTAGCTTGTACTTGGCTGGTCACCGTCTCCTCTTGCACCACGCGGACTGACTGCCGTTGCTGATGACGCTGGGCATTCAGTAGAGTTAGCTCGGCGGCTCGCAGCCGCAGGGTCTCCATCTCCAGGAGCAGCTCTCGGTGCTCCTCCTGCATCTCCTGTAGCTGACGATTAGAGGCTGCCAGGCGCTAGAATTAATTAAAAAAAGAAAACGATGTTAATTACATGTGCTACAAATTATCTTATTTATTTAAAGATACATCTACAAGATGTATTCTTGAACCTTTATGACTGGTTCTGACATTTTTAGAATGCAGATCTGCCTTGGGTGACACAGAGGCCTTAACATATTTCAGTTGTATTGTTCTAGAATTTTCGCAGTGACTTGCATTTAAAATGCCAACCTTTTCGTAAATAATGTGTAAAGCAAATTATTTAAATGTACCAACAAATGCAATGTTAATGGGCATAGCCACCTACAACATGTACATATGTAGCAATTTTTATTGAAATTATTAAGAAAGAATGTGCTTTTTGAGCCAGAGAATTCTCTATGGTAGCACATGGCTTTTAATTAAAATATATAAGCTACAATTAACCTTAAAAATTATTGAAATAAAATATAACTTCCGGATAATCTAAGATTAATCTTATCTAATTTATATTCTTGATTGAAGCTTACCTCACTGAGGGCGGCATTCTCCCCGTTTTGGGGCCTATTGAGCTCGTTGACCATTTTCTGTTCGATGTGCCTGAAGAAGAACAGAGGGAATCTTTTGTATTACTTACTATATGCACACATATCCCGCACATTAATGAGTTTTTTTTTCAATACAAACACAGGCCCACCGCAAGGCACTGTCTATAAATAAATTCCCATTTGTTGAATTCACTTCATGCTTTGACTAATGTCAATCATTTTGGCATCTGCGAAGACAACATATCCAAATGCAGTAATTATGCAAACTTACACTGAGGTGTGAGTTTCTCTCAGCAGTTGATGAATAATTCTTTTAAAATAATATTAAATTTTAGTTCACGGAGCAACGAGCAGTGTTCGAAGAGATGCCCCAATTCCAACTGAAACCAAGTACCGAAAACGAGAATTTTTCAAACGATACGCGATGCGTTCGTAGAATTTCGTGGATCAGGCGGCGAGTGTTTCGGTGATGATGTGAGAGATCTTGTATCTTATATTCTAATTATATACACAGAGAGAAATTTACCTCTTTGAAGTTCAATAGTAAAAGAAAAGTGAGTACTTGCTGCCTTGAAAGGTATTAATGCTATGGGTTTCTTGAACCACTCAGAAGCATCTTAAATATTTGTATATATAGAAATAAATAACTATAAATTTTAAATAATTAATTATAGAAAAATATTTTATATATTTTATATATTTATATAATTAACAATATTTAAATATTATCTAAAGCATTCTTAATAAAATCTTTTAAGTGAATGTAAGTGCATAACGATTAAAGGCACTCTAGACCAAGTGCAAGTCCAAAATTAAACCGCTCAAGAACCCTTGTTTCCCTAGAATTAATATGTCAGCTGTGTAAACATCGATATAGAGATATCACAATCAGTTGAATGTTTGAAACTGAAATTAGCAAATTTTCACGGGCTCCAGAAAGCAGTTGGGCTAAGAAGCTAATGATGAGTAGAGGTGCGTGGGTGGAATGGCTCATGTTCATGGATACTCAAACATATTATTTATATTCTTTTTTAAAGAACTTTTTCTTGTGACTATTCTGGTATTCGGAATATTATTAACCAGAGCTGAGGATGGTACGGCTGAAACTTCTTCAAGCACAACTTCTCCTGATGACGATAGTTCCTTAATTTTGGGTAACCTCAGTCTATGCGGAAATGTGGCGGACAATGTGTTCCTGCCCTTTGTGGGAGACTGCAATAAGTATTATCTCTGTCGGTGTGAGTAGAAATCTAAAATTAAACTTAATAATTGCATGACCATTAAATATGCGGAATTTTCCAAGCTGGCCAAGCCATTGCTCTGCAGTGTGAATGGCCCTACGAGTTCGATGCTCCCAGCCAGAGCTGTGTGGATCCTGGCCAGGCGCACTGTCTTCCCACCTGCGAGGCCTTCAACTTCACCTCCTTTAGTTACCAGCGCACCTGCACCAAGTACGTGCTCTGCTACTACGGACGTCCTGTTCTGAGGGAGTGCCACGATGGCCTCCAGTACAACTCCCAAACGGATCGATGCGACTTCGCCAAGAATGTGGACTGTGTGGAGTCAGAGTGTTCCATCTACTACAATGCCTATCATCTGCGTTACGTGCCCAGCAAAGTATCCTGCGAGAAGTACTTCCTCTGCGGCAATGGAGTACCCAGGGAGCAGACCTGTACGCCGGGCTTGTACTTCAGCACCAAGTGCGATTGCTGCGATATTCCATCAAAATCGGACTGTCAGGTGGGTTTTAGAGGGTATATCCTGAAGTGAACTGATTGTGAAGCCTTTATATTTTAGATCCCCGCTGATCAGCGAAAGGCCCAGTCCTTCTCCCGTCTTCGTCCTGGAGTAATTGAAGGCGTCTGTCCTCCTGCAGGTATCCACTACTATATCCACGAGTCACGCCCGGATGCCTACTACTACTGCGTTGAAGGTCATGGTTTGCTCCTGGACTGCTCTCCCGGTCTTTGGTATGACCCAAAGATTCAGGTGTGCCGTGAACCCCATAATGTGGGCCGTTAAAGCGGTTTGACTCAATAAATTGTAATACAGAAACCAGTGAAGTGAATTTCTAAGTTGGGTTTCTTTTTATCTAGAGAATGGTTAAGAAGGCTCCATCGCCACTGTTGCTTAGTCAGGATAGCCCACGTTTTATGGTGATTATGTTCAGCCTCTCTGCAGCATATCCTAGGGATTAGGCTTATGCTTTAAGATCTCATATTTAAGAAATATAAATAAAGGCAAGGGAATCAGTTAGGATAATCTTTATTTTCCTTATTTAGGCGCCAACGAACTGCGGCTCTCGGCACTCTTCACGCTTGGCATCGAAGACCAAGCCTGGTGTGCAATCCAAGGTGACGCCGCGTCCATTCAGGCAGTAGTAGTACGCCTCCGGGCGCTTCTGGTGGGCAATGAAGTGGGCTCCCTCCGAGGGACACTCGATGTCGGCACTGCGTGGAGGAGCGCGGGCAAACGGCATGATGTTGCGCTGCAGGCTCTCAACCTGAAAGACAAGACATCAGGCTTTAGAAGCTCCCAAGAACCTAGGACACGGCCCAATACGCACTGTACAGTTGACCTTGGAGGCAAAGTCGCAGCTTTGGGTTGTCGGGTTGTACTGCAGACCGTAGGAGCAGTTCTGGACCGTGGGCAGGCCGTTTAGACAGACGTAGTACTTGTTGCAGCTCGCCTTGCTGGCTATGAAAACAATATCCTCGGGGTTGTTCTCCCTGATGCACAGGTTATCCGCGCAGTCCACATACTGGGGGTAGTCGCAGCGATCCGTCTGGGCGTTGTATTGCAGTCCATCGGAGCAGGCGCGCACCACGGGGGTGCCATCGAAGCAGAGCACGTACTTATTGCAGGTGCGGTCGTAACTGAAGGACTCTAGACCACGGGACTTGCACGACGGGATGCAGCTGGCTTCCATCACAGGCACGCACTGCTGATCGCGGGAATCGAAGAAATATCCTGTGGGACACTCCCGAGGAACGGCCATCTCACCTGGTGTTGGAATTGAGAGACCATTGAGTTTTATCCGATGAGTCTAGTGGGGTCTACTCACTCATGCACAGGTAGTACAGGCTGCAGTTGCTCACGTGCGGCAGGAAGAGATTGTTGACCGCATTCGAGCAGATGTTGCAGCATCCGCTGCTCCACAGCTTCCGATCAGGGCCACGATGGCCAGCAGGGTCTTGGGGTACATCACTGGAAAAATTGGTTTCATTTTAGACTGGCGAAATTCCTAGGTGCGAGTCCTACTCACTCTTTGGGGTCGGCTTCCCTCTACTCACTATTGCCTGAGCTCGGGAAATGGGTCTATTTATAGGTGAACCTCATTTGGCAATCAATTTGCCGTTCACTGCCAATGGGAAGAGTTATCAGAGGATGCATGATTCTCTATTGTAATTAGAATCATTCAAATTCCTCTCGAGTAGATAGTGATGAACAAGAGCCAATCTGGAGGTAGTCTAAACAGCAACTCTGCTAAAATTTGCAGTACTATCAAGCATTAGGAAACACGTGTAAGGATGAGTCACACAGTTGTACTCCTGATCAGTTGTAATTGTAACATTTTTTTGGAGAGATAAGATAGTTATTCCAAAATAAACTTCATTATTCAACATATACATAGAGGGAAGTATATATGAAGCCTTAAGGTTTAAGGATAACATAGATTGTTAGAAAACCTTACAAATTATTAAAAATGTATTAAATAATATGTTGGTCTTGGAGTTACAAGATTCCTGTACTTAAGAATTCTCTGGAAAACTTTGCAACCCAACTCCGAAGACAAATGGATTCTTGGCAAACTACATAATGATGAGATACGAGATCCATGGTTTCTGGGAATCAGTCTATCCTTAGCATTTCTAGTATTGTCTCAACTTATCGCCATGTTTGGGGCAGATAAATTGACATTTGAAGTGTTTGGGGAAATTAGGTAGTTTGTCTGAGTTTCGGCGTGTGCCGAAATTAGCAAGTGATAAGACCAAGTTGGCAAGAACTCATTAGGCGGCGACAAAGAGAACGCAAATGATTCCAGTTATAAATTGGATATTTTCCAGGCAAGCAGCAAACAGTTGGGCTGCACATCGCAAACTGTCCAGGAGTAAGTATCTCTGGAAACCTCTATAATTTTCTTCACCTTTCACCATTCACACTAACCATCGGCAGTGAAGTGGCTGATAAACTCTGGCTTTCTGCTCACCCTCTTGCTGGTGGATCGTGGACGAGCTGACGATGACCTTGTGGTAGCACCCGAGCCAGGTGACGATGGCCAAATCGAAGACGATATTTCCATCAAGTATGACATGTACAACAGCAGCATAAACATATGCCAAAATGTGGCAGATGAAGTCTATCTGCCCTATGTGGACGACTGCGATAAGTACATCGAGTGTCAGAGTGAGTTTAGAGCCTATCAGGGGAGTGATTAATTCATACTTAATGGATTTGTAACTTAGATGGCAAGATAGCGAAGATCGGCAGTTGCCTGGAGCTGGAGAGAGCAACTCCAACCCTCTGCCTTGATGAGGGTAAGGCCTGCAACCTGGGCTTCGACCCGGTCTTCCAGGTGTGCACCTACAGGAGCAAGGTCATGTGCCTGCCCACCTGCGAGAGCTTTGCTCTGAGCAGCTTCTGCTACGACAACACCTGCACCAAATACGTTTTGTGCTACTACGGACGCCCTGTGCTCCGACAGTGCCACGACGAGCTCCAGTATAACAATGTGACCGACCGCTGTGACTTCCCCCAGTATGTGGACTGTGTGGCCAATGACTGCTCCGCCACCAACAATCCGAACAACATCACCTACATAGCCAGCAAGGCATCCTGCAACAAGTACTTTGTCTGCTCCAACGGACGACCCTGGGAGCAGGAGTGCTCCGCCGGCCTGCTCTACAACCCCGAGTGCCAGTGCTGTGACTACGCCAAGAATGTCCAGTGTTCGGTAGGTGGATCTTGGGGGGAATTACCTAGGAATTATCTAAGAGAGCTCGGGATTACCTCAAAGATTTGTACTTATTTCATTCTTAAAGATTGATGCCACGGCTAGGAATATTAAGCCCTATTCACGCTCCCCTCTGCGCCGAGCTGACATCCAGTGTCCCCAGGTGGGGGTTCACTTCTATCCCCACAAGTCTCGCCGAGATGCCTACTACTACTGCGTCGATGGCCGAGGAGTCACCTTGGACTGCACTCCAGGTCTCCACTACGATCCCAAGGTGGAGGAGTGCCGCGAGCCGCAAAACGTGGGTCTCTGAGAGCTTTCAAAAAAATAAAAATATAATGAAACTGAAAGAGGAGAGGGTGCCGTATAATTCTGAACCACTTCCCCTTTTTTTCTAGTGTACAAAATGATCTCTAATCGATCTGCCTAAGCTCTTTTCGATTAACCTTTACTTATCGGTAGATATCGCCGATAGACAGCGCGCCAAAAGCTTTCAAGTTTTTAAAATTTGAATTCAGGGCGCATGTGCGGTGCAGCCACCGTGCTCTCGGAGAGAGCAGCCTTTCTCTCACTTTCGCTCTCTCCGCCATTCATGCCATGCGGAGTGCTGCACCCGCCCACCCGCTCGCCCACACAGGCGCATGGCCACACATACAGAAAGCAACAACAAAACGCTGTCTGCTGGCAAACGGAAAAAAGAAAAGCGCCACTGGCGTAGAGGGTGGCGGTGGTGGTGGTGGTGGAGGGGCCGTCGCAAAGGGGGGTTGCTTTGCCCGTCTGCGAAACTCATGAAAGTGAAAACGAGCACGGCGCTGCTGCTAGTGCTGCCCAGCAGCTGCATTCGCACATTCAGTTGGCTGCGAGTCCTTGCTCCGTTCGAATCGGAGGCGCCGCACACACCACCCACCGCCGCTGCCCCGTCGTCGTTGTCGCCACACATCGTCCCCGTCCGCCTTTGCCTCTACGCCTCTGGCAAATACAGTTATTCGAGCGCGATTCCGCGGCAAGGAAAGAATCTCCTTTCTCCTGGCTCTGATTTAAATTGAATAGAAGTTTGCAAGTCGCGTGAGTCCTTCGCGTGAGTGCGAGCAGGTCCCTCCAGAAGGATATTTATTTCTGTGTGTGCTCTCGCCTCGTGTGTGTTTGTCGGGTCAGTTGAGCGTTCAAGGACTCTGCTGCAGCGAAGAAAACCAGAATCAGAAGCAGAAACAGAAACAACAATATGTATGCAATAACGGCCAGAAACGTGACGGCCGCGTGCCAATAAAGCCAGCGGAGGGCATCGACAAGCTGAAGGGGAAATATCTGAGAGCTCGAGAAAATATATATTGCAGGTAAGAAGAAAGCGTGCTGCACTTGAAAACAACCCACACACAGTCGCAGTCAGAGGCACAGTGTATCCCACACACGCACGCACACAGGCACACTGCACCGCATTGCTCATACGCAGCGTACGCCATCAAGTGGGCAGGCAGAGGCATTCAGTATCAGTCCCTGGCTGCACCTCCCCTCGGAGCCACTCGAATGGGACAAATTCACTTCCCGCCAACGAAATATCGCATATGAAACGAACGCTCGTCACTCGCTCGCTCGCAGCAGTAATGGCAGCTCGCAAAGGTTAACCATCCGAGTGAGAGTGAAAAGGCAAATGTATTTGTATTTGGGGGGGTTGTTTCAGCTTTAAAGTTTACAATTTCTGTTTTGTTTTGGCATCTTTTCCCCATGACGCATAAATTTCATCCGCCGGAGGTGAGGATAACGCTCGGGTAAACACACAGCGGCAAACACGAATGTCTGGCATTTCATTTATGCAATGGACGGTCAAAAGAGGTTGGGATAGCTCCCGATTCCCAAGAATTTCCCAGTGCCTGGCCAAGGAATTTCATTCAATAAACATTTCTCTGTATGTTTCAGTGTGTGTCATCTGGCAAATTCAATGAAGGCCCCCCTTTTCCACGGCAATTGCCGCTAAAAGGTCTGATATTTGGGAGTGCTATTTGTTTTATTCTAATTTGATTTGAATAATAGGATGGAATTACTTTAAAATACAGTAAATACAATCTTGCCTTGCTTTCAATATTTCTTAATTAAAGTATAGCACCTTTTGAATAGCTGAAATTATCTCTATGCGTGTTCATTAGATTAGTTTAGATTTCCTGCTGGCACTTTGCCCGTGTCCAATCCTCCCCTGAATCACTAGGGCCTCTTTGGGCGCTCCATGCTCAGCTGTTTCCGTGGTGTAGCGGTTATCACATCTGCCTAACACGCAGAAGGCCCCCGGTTCGATCCCGGGCGGAAACATGTACCGAGTTCTTTCTAATTCAAAAACGAAAGATCTTATTTTTATTTATGTATTTTTTTAAATCAAAATAAAAGATAAAATTAAAATATTAAAGCCCAAGACTTTATGCAGCTTAAATAGGTTTTGTTATGGGGAAGCTTTGGTTTGCACAACGTATTTAAAGGCTTCCCTAGAAGGCTTCTTGTATGTATTTCTTAAATTGTAGCAAAGATTATTAATATATTCATACTCTTTGATTGTAGGCAATGGAAACTAAGGTAATGAGCTTCTTTATATTCGGAATCACTTGTACATTTCTATAACGTAAACTGAACTATAATTTTTGTATACTAATTACAGACAATAAATAAATGCTTTCAAACTTTATTTATTTGCACAATGTTTGTATATGTATAGTATAGATTGTTTAAAAAATTCAACTAATTTACTTCGATGGGGCATAACCATAGTTCTATTACATTTTACAACAAAAATTATAGAATCCAGACATTTAACATTTTAAAAATATTTCTCAGCTGACGATTAACATTTAACATACGAACTCTTAGAGTTATTTCTAGTAATTTTTCTATAAAAAAGATTAAGAAAATATTATAAATAACAGAAAACAAATGATACCACCAGCTGGCGTCGTTAAAGTTGGCCTCTGGGACGCCTTGGTTTCAACTGTTTCCGTGGTGTAGCGGTTATCACATCTGCCTAACACGCAGAAGGCCCCCGGTTCGATCCCGGGCGGAAACATGTATCGAGTTCCTTCTAATTCAAAATGCAAGGACCTTCTTTTTTTTAATTATTTATGTATTTTTTAAAATCAAAATCAAAGAAGTTACTAAAATATTAAAGCCCAAGACTTAGTGCGCTTAAGTAGGTTTTATGTTAGGGGAAGCTCTGGGAAATGGTTTTGTACAACGTATTCAAAGGATTCGTTAGTCCCTAGAAGGCTTCCTGTATGTATTCCTTGAATTGTAGCAAAGATTATGAATATATTCATACCCTTTGATTGTAGGCAATGGAAACTAAGCTAATGAGCTTGTTTATAATTACTGTATAGTAAACTATAAATTTTGTAAGCTATAATTTTTGTATACTAGTTCGAGACATATAAATAAATGCTTCCTAATCTTATTTATGTGAACAGTGTATGTATATATATAATATAGATTGTTTAAATAATTCAACTAATTTACTTCGATGAGGCATAACCATAGTTGTATTACATTTTACAACAAAAATTATAAAATCCAGACATTTAACCTTTTAAAAAATATTTATCAGCTGAGGATTAACATTTAACATTATAACTTGAGTTATTTATAGTAATTTTTCTATCGTAACATTTTAATAAATACATATACAAATGTATAAAAAAGATTTATAACTATAAATAAAAGAAAAAAAAATTATGCTCATCTGTTTCCGCCCGGGATCGAACCGGGGGCCTTCTGCGTGTTAGGCAGATGTGATAACCGCTACACCACGGAAACAGTTGAAACAAGCGCGTCCCAGAGAGCAACTTTAACGACCTCAGCTGGGGGCAGGCCAAGAGTAAAACAAGTTCAGTGAATAAAATCGGAAGATCTTTCGTATCTATTTAAAGTGTTATAAAGTGAATGCTCCAAGGCGACCCAGGGCGAGTCCGAGTGATTGGGCAGTTTGCCATCGAAATGGTAACGAGATATTTTGATAAAAGAATTATTATTCGGCAGCAGAAGCTAGCTGGGAAAGTGATTTATTTGGTGGCTAAATATTAATTATATCGAAATAAATGAGCATTCTTTGTGGGAATTCAAATTTCCCCTTTCCCAACAGTAAGTGGGTGTCAGAACAGAGGCAACCCTCAGCTGAGACAATGTCAATGCCCGAGTTCCTTCGAGTTCCGCAACAATCCTGACCAGCAGCATGGAGGCAAATCAAGCTGAACTTTACCCTGCCGAGTGGCAACAAAACTAAATCGCAGGCATCCTTTGGGGGCTGGGACGAGGGATGCACAAAGCCAAATCATTGAACCCACGACCAGGACTCGCAGGACGAGGGGGTGCCAGCACAAGCCGAAATCCGAGTGGCGCCAGGCGAGAAATGGAAACGAAATGAACCTATCAAAAGGTTGTCAAAATGTCTCTTTTAAATATGTTTATTTTATTACCCTGGCCCCGTGCCTGGGTATTTATTTATTTGCACTCAGAGCTCCGGCATTGTGTTGTGTAATGCTCTTCAGCTCGAAGAAGTTGCTGACAGCCATTGAACTTTGAACCTTGAGGCCAGGCGGACAGAAAAGTTGCCGAAGTAAAAGTTATTCTATTTGTGCGGTTGATTTTTATGACTGTTGGCCACAGGGCCCACGGTGCGTATGTGTACTTGATTGTTTATAATTTGAGAAATTCATTATTACTCTGCGCCTCTGGCTGTTGTCAGCCTTGATTGGCTAATACCGCAGAGGCACGGTTCAACGAACAGTTAAGCAAATGCAAACCCCAGGCACAATGGGACACAAATTTTCTCCGCCCAGGAACACAGCCAGCATCATAATCCATCTTTGAATAGTTCGCGAACCCGCCAGTCTCGCCTCCATCGAACAAAGCAGGACCTCACAAAGAGCTTTCCAGGGTAAAGGGTTGTCTCCGAGAGAACTCCTTTTTGACGCCTTCTAAATTAATAAATTACTTCTATATACGAACCCAATACTTCAAAAAATATTCCTGCTCAAAGATCTGATAATTTATTCTGTCCAAACCCCATTAAGTACGCCACTGGCGAGCCATGTCCTTTTCCCACACAACCACTAATCTCAGTGTGTGTGTTTTGGCGCGCTTGGGGCTTTGGTGGCTTTGGTGTTTGGTGTTGGGTGTTGGGTTTGCTGCCAATGACACGGGAAGTGAAAGCGTTCAATGAATGTTTTATTTTTCGGGCGGGTTCCTTGACCAGGAGAGCAACCTTTGTTCCTGTGTTGCACCTTCATCGAGGGGCGCACAAAGAGGAAGTGTGATGGCAGGACCACGACCACGACCGGGAACTGCTGGAAGCGAGGGGTCGGGTCTGGCAGACAAGGAAGACGACTGAGGCAGCCTCATAAAATGCGATGCGCACGTTTCCTGTTTTGGCTTTTCGGGGATGCAAACAGGGGGAAAGTGCAGGCGAATTCGAGGGGATAACTCTCTTCCGTCTGGCAGACACAAAGCCAAATGAGTCAGAGGCGCTTTGTCTAGTCAAGGGCTTCCCCCTGCCAAGCACACACCGCGTGAACTTCAAATAAGTTTGCAGCACTTAATGCCAACTGTCTGTCTGTCTCTCGGCACTTAAAGAACATGCTTTCGAGATGTATCCGTATTTTTCCCCTGGGACTTAAAGCTACCTTGGAGGGAAATGATTTTAAGTCGAAATAATAAAATCATATTAAAGTAATATCCTTAACCGTTGCAGTTGAATCCTCCTGTGATAGCTATGCATTTCTGGATCGACAAGCGCTCGCAGCAGTGCGGCTTTGGACGCTCCCGCGTGGCCGCCTCGCTGTCCCATGCCGGCAGCGGTCTGAGCTACGGTCATCCGCCAAGGCGAGCCAAGTCCACCAGTTGCAGCGGTAACAGTGCGGGCGGCGTCGGCGGCAGTGGCCAGGCCATGCCCTCGGTGCACCGTACCCTGCCACAGGCACCCTACGACCTTCACCAGCCAGGAACGAGCCGTCAGTCGCACTCGCATTCTCAGTATGCAAACAACAACTCGCACCAGCAGCTCCACCAGCAGCAGCACATGTTGCAGCAACATTCCAGCGGTGGCACTAGCAACAACAACATCTCGAACAGCAGCCATCATGTGGCAGCCGCCGGAGCACCAACCACTGCCAGTAACAACAACAATGCAGCCTCCTCGGCAGCCGTACTAACCGGAAGCGGAACCATCGTGCCCCTGGTGGCACGTGGCTCGCACTATCAACACCATGGCAGCACACGATATGCACCAAGGGCACAGCAGCAGCAGCAGCAGCAACTGTTGCATCAGCAGCAGCAGCAGCAACATCAGCATCAGCAGCAACATCCGCTGCAGCAGCAGCAACACTACAGCTATCACCACCCGCAGTTTGGCAACATGGCGGTGCCTGTGAGACACTTCGATGCACATCAGCAGCAGCAACACCAACACCAACAGCAGCAGCAGCAGCAGTATTCGGGCCATGTGTACGCGTAAGTACAAGAGACTTTAGAAACTTATATAATATATATACTTAAATAATACTATCCTATTTTAGTGACGATGCCTATAGCGCCTATCACCATACATCGCATCACCAGCACGGCAGCAGCAATCATTCGAGCAGCGGCAGTCACAATCCGCGACCATCGACGGGCTATGCTGCGCCACGTCGCCACAATTCCAGCAGCAGCATGAGGCATTCCACGGCGCCAGCCACAACCTCAACACCCTCAACCGGGGCAGTCACATCATCATCAGCAGCAGCAGTAACGGCAGCGGCAGAAGTGACCACTGCTGCTGGCACAACGGCACCGGTGTCCACGGCTGCAACAACTTCGCACAGCAACCAGCTGCAGCAGCAACACCATGCGCTGCTGCAACACGCGGACTCGCAGCTGCTGCCCAGCCACCTGAAGTGCGGCATGTGCGCGTCCCTGGTGTTGGCCTCGGTGTTCGTGGCCGGGACCAAGTTCTACTTTGACCACCAGGGCACCGGCCTGGAGGTGCTCATCTTCTGCGCCTTCTCGGCCACATTCTTCCTGGCCGCCTGCATGGTCAGCCTGTGCCGCATTCCCAAGGGCCTGCTCTCGAGCGCAGGTCGCGCCGAGGCACGGGCCGCTGTGTGCCAGAGTCGTGGAGTAAACTCCTCCCTGCCGGAGTTCGATGAGAGCCCTCCCCGCGCCTGTGTGTACCAGATGAGGGTGCCCTTCCAGGAGCAACAGCAACTGACCGCCGGTAGCCCACCGGCAGCGGCGGCCACTGCGGGTCCGCCGCCCTACCACATAGCCATACTGCTGCCAGAACAGACGCCGGCGGCGATGGGCAAGCAGCTGCCCCTGGATGAGTCGCCGCCGCCGTCGTACGACAAGATCCTGGTATAGGGACCCGGACCCGATCCTTGACCCTCAATGCACAACGCCAAGTACTTTTGCTCAGTATTTTTCTAAAAGAGATATCACCATTTATATGAACATTTACACGGCATATATATATATATAGATATAGAAGATATATATCAGATAAACATATGCTATATATGCGTAAACGAATATGTACTTTTAAGCTCCGGAGTAATATTTTTACAATTTCTAAGCCCTCTACTCTAACCAGACTCTTCCATCCCCAAGGCCCAGACCCGAACACGTCTTCTTCTACTGTCATTTTTGTTCTGTGATATGCTCAAGAGATCAAGAAGTCGTAAGCTATATAGATCAACGTACATTTGTGTGTGTGTTAAACCATTAGCTACCAACCAATCAGCCAATGCAACGAGAAACATGTAGAAATTGCTGGTACAGTAAAATTAAAGGGATATCAAGCAGCAGTATTAGTGGGCAGTTAATAATTATAAATTAACCAAACAAGTGGAAGCATTCACTTATCAAATACGCAAAAGAGAGTGCAATATATATTAAGTAAGAACGTGCAAAAATTAAATAAAATCAACAGGAGTTGTATTGAAAACTATTGAATTGTTTCCTTTGTTTCGCTTTACCAATCAGAGTTGGCTCAAAGGTTTCCATATTTATTCAGCTTATTTTTGTAGCCTGCCACACACTTCGACACGTTATTCTGCTTTTGTTTTAATTAATTTTTTTTAAATCATGTTCATCCCCTCAGATGCCGATGTCCCCATGAAAGATCCCGCCAGCCGCACTTCCAGAAACTTTCTTCTGGAAAACCGGCTAATGGTCAGCCAGCATCCCAAGGGAAAATTCAAAGGCCGACAAAACTACGATCGGGCAACTCTTGCCAGGGGCTCAGGAGCTAATGGCGCTCAACGGCGTCCTGCAGGTGGAACGCTGAGGACCAAGCTCTTCGCCGAGAAACAGGTCCAAACGGAGGACATCAGCGACGAGCGATTCCTGAGTGCCGCTATGCTCAAGTGCTCGGAGTTCCGGTCAGCGCGCAGCGAGGGAGACGAGCCGGAGCTCCGAGAGGTGGAGTCCTGTGGCAAGATGCTGGGTCTGCGGCGAATTGCGTCTAGCTTCGAGCTGGGAAGGATGCCGGAACAACGCGATGGCTATCAGTCGGGGCAGTACACACTGTCCCGGCCGTTAGCCACCGGTTTCGGCATTGTGCCCAGCTCAGGTGACCAGTGCTCCGCCGACTCGCCCTCCTCCAGGTCGAGTACGCCGAGAGTAAGGCAGATGGAGATTCCGGAGATGGTGGATGTCGACTTGGAGGAATCACTAAGTATGCGTTCGCAGGCGTCCTGCCATCAGCTGCCTGATCCTCCGCCAGAAGAACCGCAGCAGCAGGAGTTGGAGTTGGAGGAGATGAAGCCCCAGGCGGAATACCAAGCGGAGGAGCAGCTGCCGTCCGATTCGAATCTTATAACAGGCGAACTGCGCGTTGTCCTCTTGGAGGCTGCCCGTGAGCGGCAAAGGCAACTGATCGCGGAGTACAACCGGCTGCCCATTTCCATGGGCACGTTGCGCGTGCGCAATCTCAAGCGGCTGCTGGAGCAGCAGCTGGACGTGGTGGACAATGACGTGAGTGTGCTTTCTGAAGCAAAGGCGAATATGCGGCAGTTGGAGCTATTAAATTGTAATCGAACAAGAATATTCAGATAAAAGTATAAAGCACACATATAATCTGTATGTAACGTATATTTTTATCTGCATACGAAAGAACTTGTCATTGTGTGGGTCAACGAAGTGTTCTCTCCCACAGTTGTATAATTTATTATTGTAATTCTGGAGTTATTTAGTATTAATTTCTTCTAAACATCCTAAACGAATTAATTGCTTATAGTGAACACTTCCCTTTCTCTTGCTCGCTCTCGCTCTCGCTCTCTCGCGCACTCATTAACTAACTTGCTCGGTATGCCCATCCCTCTCTGTGCA
Source organism: Drosophila bunnanda (assembly GCA_035046265.1). NCBI lineage: Eukaryota > Metazoa > Arthropoda > Insecta > Diptera > Drosophilidae > Drosophila > Drosophila bunnanda. Next base: position 18,501,784 of record JAWNOB010000075.1, read on the forward strand.
TCTCTAGAGGTATCACTGTCTCTCTATTTCTGCCTGCGTACCTTCTGAGAACTCTTTCTCTCTTGCTCTCACTACCTCTGTTCTCTTCTCTTGCACACTATAATATATATGGGCACTTGCATCGCTCTTGCCTTAGTCTCTACGTGGCGCTCCCACTGTTTACATCGGACAACGAGGAGAAGCTCACCAAGAAGTAAGGAATTCAGCAATGACGCAAAAGGATAACCTTGTGTCCTCCACTGCGGTAAGTCTTAACCATGACAATTATATCATTTATATTGATGCGTAAGTCTAAAATCAGCTGTGTTAGCTATTCCCTTATTCCATGGACCCCATTACTTATTTTAATATAAAGTAATAAAGCAATTTGTATATACAAACGCATACTAAAAGTCAACAGCCTAACTTATTTATAAATTATTCATGAATATTGATTTTTTACCCTTAACAAAACATAAATAGTAACGATTCTATAAAATGGTGATTAGATAAGATTTTAAACAAAAACAAAGGCATTATAAAGCTTATAAAGCAGTTGAAGCTTTATTCTGCCAAATTGTTGGTCACATTAGAGGTGACTCATAATTATCAAATTTGTTTATTATTATTGTTAAGAACATTTCGCGAAATGGTTAACAGAAAGTAAATTTCAAGTATGGAAATGGAAGCAGGTAACTCCCTGAAACATATCCTTGAGCAGCTAGATAGGTCGCAACAAATAATAGCTGATCATGCCTTAACGATATCAAACCTAAAGACGGAAATTGCCAAGTTGAAATCAGAAGCCTTGGAAAATGGAAAAGAGCTGAAGGAGCTGAAGAAGCACATTGCCAAGTTGGAGGCCAAAGCTAAGACCCCTCAGTCCCCAGATCTTAACACTGGTTGGACTGTGATTCAGTGTTGTCAGAGCGGAAGATTTGAGAACTTGGCAGATAGTTACAAGAACGCCCTGTGCGGATTTGGCGACACCGAAGGCGATTATTGGATTGGTTTCGAGCAGTTGAGCTCCATTATGACTTCCCACAGTCATGTTTTGGGTATTCAGCTCACCTACTCCGATGGAAGAAAGACCTATTCGCAGTACGATGACTTTAAACTGGGCAGCGGAGGAGATAGGTTCAGGATTGAGTCTCTGGGCTATTATCTGGGCAACGATTGTGATTTTCTACGTTACTATAAGGATCGCCCTTTGGATGTGTCCCTTACATGGGCATGGTGGAATGTTCCCAGTAATATGAGGTATGGAAATTCGTTAGACAATAAAAGCTTGTATTTACTTTGTTTTTTTTTTTTTCAGTAAATTAACTCACAGTGAAGATAGTGAAACGAAAATTAAATCCTCTAAAATGTATCTAACCCGAGCCAAGGGACTGAAGTTCTTAACTCTGCAACAAGCAAACCTCTTGAACTCAAGAATAAAGTATAATTAAATTATTTTATTGGGTTTTTAAGGAAGTCTTAAACTTCTTTAGTAAAATTCTAACTGCTAACTAATGTAACTAATAACTTTTGAGGACTAATGTAATTTATTGTGGTACTTTATCTTATCTGGTTTAAATTCTCTCTCTGCTTCGGGAGACTAAGCTATAAAATCTTTGAATAATCCAAAATAACTGGCAATAAGATTTATATTGAAGATTTAATAACATTCATACGTATGACCAAAGAGTATGAATCTGTAGTGAATATATAGTTTTATACTCTTCGGTATGACGTATCGTTGTTTATTTTTAAACATTGTTTTAAGAATAGTTATCAGTCATGGTCGCGCCCCCTGAATAGGTATCTGTCCACTTAAGTAGCGATAACACGGATGCCCCTGTTTACACTTTCCGATGATGCTATCACCGGCTGTTGTGGGCGGTAAAACAGAGGGGCATCGGGAGGGCAATCGACGTCCGAGCGAGTTGATTGCCCCGTTTGACTTTGCGGGAGGAGCTGGCGACCCCAATGACTTTGGATCGCCGTAATCAGCAGCAATAGACTGGAATAGTTGCCGTAATAGGCCCGGATAGGCGCCTCTCAGGTGCCCGGCAGTTGCTGTCAAGCGCTTTCAGGGGAAGGAACTAGCCGGAGAGACTGCGAAATGCCGATCCAACTGGAGGAGGAGATATTCGGCCTGGCCGTGAATCCGTTCACCAAGTCGCCGGAGATGGTGCGCCGCTACACGCTCAGCAACAGCAAGGGCATGTCCGTGTCGGTGATCCAGCTGGGCGCCATCATCCAGAGCGTCCGCCTGCCGGATGCCTACCAGAAGGTTGATGATGTCTGCCTGGGATTCGAGGTGTGTATAAGGTGTATTCTCTTCGTATTCCCCTTTGGGGAATTACATCTTTTATGACATTTTTCATAGGGGATAATTGATTGTTAATTTATTTATCTTGCTTCAAGGACATTGCATCCTATTTGGCCACCAAGTCGTCCTATATTGGAGGCACCCTCGGGCGAGTGGCCAACCGTGTGGCTAACGGCGAGTATGAGGTGAACGACGTGAAGGTCAAGGTGTCCAAGAACTTTAAGGTAAATATTAAGATACTTCTCAGATACTTCCAAGACCATAAATACAGCTCTGAAACTTAATTGCACAATTATTATTATTACAATTAGGACAAATACCAGTTGCACGGCGGATTCGTAGGCTTCGACAGTGTTATCTGGGAGGTTGTCCAGAAATCGGAAGAGGGCGTGGTCTTCCGGCACATGTCGCCCCACAACCACGAAGGCTATCCGGGCAACCTGGCGTGCCTGATTACCTACCAGCTGGACGAGGAGAATCGACTGTGGGTGCGGTTCGAGGCCACCACGGATCGTCCGACGATGGTCAACATTTCCAACCACGCCTACTTCAATCTAGCTGGACATGGAGCCGGCGCCAAGGCCCTGGCGGAGCACACGGTGGAGATTGCGGCCAACCATATTGTTGAGACGGACGGAGATCAAATACCCACGGGCCAGCTGGTCAACGTGGACGACACTGTCTACGATCTGCGTCTGCCCGTGCTTCTGGGCGACCGCCTGCGGCAGTTCGAGGAGCGACCCATCAAGGGCTTCGACAACTGCTTCGTGGTCAATGACGGCCAGCTGCAGAAGAGCGTCACCAAAGTGGCCAAGATCGTGCATCCGGCCAGTTGCCGGGTGCTCGAGGTGTGGACCAATCAGCCGGGCATGCAGTTCTACACGGCGAACAATCTGCCGGACGAGATGAACGGCGAGGCACCCATCATCGGCAAGGATTGCACTCACTACATCAAGCACGGATCCTTCTGCGTGGAGACCGAGAAGTTCCCCGACGCCATGAACCACCCGGATTTCCCGTCGATACGCCTGGAGGCTGGTGAAAAGTACAGGCACGAGGCCTTGTACTGGTTCAAGGTCGAGGAGTCCTGGAAATGTTGCTGCAATGATCCTGCCTGAAGTGTGAAGGCGAAGTGAAGGCGATCTCTAGTAAATAAAGTCAAATTCCTGTCCCCGAAAAATCATTGATTTCTTATATAAGATTTCTTATATCATTGATTTCTTATGTCAATGTTTTCATTGTTCAATGACTTCGTAATCGATATACTGGGTTCAAGACAAACATTTTATTTAGATACTGTATTTAGTAAGCTTCCTAAAAGCTTAAAAATATATTTCTTTCTTGGATAAATAACATATCTATAATTTAATTTCTCAATGCTGTAGCTCGTGTTGTTTTCTGTCAAATATTTATGTATTCCTGGTAGACATTGGACTATATTACGTTTATTACCGGGCAAGTAGAAATCTGGAGAACAATACAATGAATAGCAAGAAGGGCGAGATGCGCCAGGAGTCCGACAGCCTGGGACCCATGGAGGTGCCCATGGATCGTTACTACGGTGCCCAGACGATGCGCTGTGTGCTCAACTTTCGCATAGGCGGCGACGAGGAGCGCATGCCGGTGAGTAAGAGCAAGAAGCTAATCCAATCTCAATCCAATGAAGAAGATTGGAGTCATTATACTGAAATGTAATTTTTGTTAGTGTTGATATAACATCCTCATCAGGTACTTTATGGCCTGCAGGATTACAACTCTTGTTATATTAATCAATTAATCAATCAATTAATTAATTTTCCATCTATCATCCAGCGCGAGATCGTCCAGGCCATGGGTATTTTGAAGAAGGCGGCTGCCGAAACTAACCAGGAGTTTGGATTGGACCCCAAGCTGAGCACAGCGATCTCCAATGCCGCCGACGACGTGATCTCCGGAAGGCTGTACGACGAGGGCCACTTTCCACTGCCCATCTGGCAGTCGGGATCTGGGACGCAGAGCAACATGAATACCAACGAGGTGATCGGTAACCGGGCCATTGAGGTGCTGGGCGGTAGGATCGGCTCCAAGGACCCGGTCCATCCCAACGACCATGTGAACATGTCTCAGAGCTCCAACGATACCTTTCCCTCGGCCATTCACATCGCAGTAGCCACTGCCTTGACCAAGGAGCTGACCCCAGCGGTCACCGCTCTGCGGGACGCTTTGCAGGCAAAGTCGAGTGAGTGGAAGGAAGTCATTAAGATTGGGCGCACCAATGGCCAGGACGCGGTGCCAATGACGCTGGGCCAGGAGTTCAGTGGCTATGCCCAGCAGTTGACCAACGGCCTGGCGCGGCTCGAGGCGGTGCTGCCGCGGCTCTACATGCTGGCCCTGGGCGGCACTGCCGTCGGAACTGGCTTGAATTCGCGCCGCGGATTCGCCGAGAAGTGCATCCGGCGAATCGGTCAGCTCACATGCCTGCCCTTTGAGGTGGCGCCCAACTTCTTTGAGGCACTGGGCAGCCGCGACGCCCTCGTGGAGGTGCACGGAGCCCTCAACGTTCTGGCCGTCAGCCTGATGAAAATAGCCAACGATATACGGCTCATGGGCTCCGGACCGCGTTGCGGCCTGGGGGAACTCATCCTGCCGGAGAACGAGCCGGGCAGCTCGATCATGCCCGGCAAGGTGAATCCCACACAGTGCGAGGCCATGACCATGATCTGTGCCCAGGTGATGGGCAACCACGTGGCCGTCACCGTGGGCGGCGCCGGTGGCAATTTTGAGCTAAACGTCTTCGCAACGCTGATCGTATCGAATGTGCTGCGCTCCATCAAGCTCCTCAGTAAGGCCTTATAACCTTTATTATTTCCTTCACCTATATATCCATGTATTTACAGCGGACGGATCCCGCAGCTTTAGTTTGAACTGTGTCAAGGGCATCAAGCCCAACAAGGATAAGCTGGCCAAGAACGTTAATGAAGCGCTGGTTTTGGCGACAGCCCTCTGTCCGCACATTGGGCACGAAAAGGCGGCCGAAATTGCCAAAGCGGCGTTCGAGAATGGTACCACTGTGAAGGAGGAGGCCCTGAAGGCCGGCGTTGCGGAGAAGGACTATAACGAATGGGTGCGCGTCGAGAAGATGCTGGGACCTAACTAGTCTCCGCGGGATTGGTCTCCGTTTCATTTGATTCATATTCACCAATTAATTATAAATTTTATGTCAGAGCTACATGTGCTTTCCTCTTTGAGTTTGATTTCCGTTGAAAAATATTTGTGTACGGGTATTGATTCTACTTTAACTACGAAAGACCTTCAGGACATTTGGCAAAGGAGTGAATAATAATAATAATGTGAAGTGTGGAAGATGGAAATCATCTGAAACTGCATTGCTATCAATAGGAAAAATCAATATGAACAAGAAAAGAAACTAATATTGGAAAACTTAAGTCTACATAAACCCTTGCAGTTTGCAATTGAATTGTAGAATCCAATCAAAAATTGATCACAATTAAGCCTCAAAATATATTTATTCCCTGGAGTGGATGAGATCAAGCCATCGAAGTGTGCTTGGACTCAAGTGACAGTAGTAGCCTTTGAGCTCGGGGACACATAAATCTCCTTTTAGTTTTTTCTTTTGGTCATCTAGTAAAAAAATTTAAAGGCCAGTAGGGTACCTCTCCCAAGGCAGAGACAGGATGGTGCGTGTAATTGAGGACATGTTCGGCATAGCCGTCAACCCGATGTCCCAGAAGACGGACAAGGTGCGCCGCTTTACTCTAACCACGGAGCGTGGCATGTCCGTCTCCATAATCACATTGGGCGCCACAATCCAGTCACTAATGGTGCCGGACTTCAATGGCAAGCTGGAGGACGTGTGCCTGGGCTACGACGACGTGGCCGGCTACTACCGGAACCAACCGAAGTATATTGGGGCCACCATTGGGCGGGTGGCCAATCGAACATCGGGCGGCCGCTTTAAGCTCTGTGGCAAGGATGTGAGTGTGAGCCGGAATGTACGGGATCGTTACCACATGAACGGCGGCTTCGTGGGGTTCGATAGCGTCATTTGGGACGTGGTCGGTGTCCACAAGGACGGCATCACGCTGCAGCATATCTCGCCGGACGGCCACGAAGGCTACCCCGGAGAGCTGACCACCAACATCAACTTCTCGCTCAATGAGACGGGCTGCTTTGGGATGCGGATCGAGGCGCGGACGAAGGCTACCACGGCGGTGAACATCTCGAACAACAGCCACTTCAACCTGGCCGGCCATAAAGCCGGCAAGGAGGGGCTCTACCAGCACATGCTCATGATCAAGGCCCAGAAGATCGTCGACGTCGATCATGATCTTCTACCAACCGGCAAGATGATGCGTGTCCGCACCACGCCGTATGACTTTTCCAGCCTAGTCAGTCTGGGGAAGCGCCTGAATCAGCTAATCTCCTGCCCCCTAAACGGCTTTGACAACAACTTCTGCGTGGACGTGTCCCCCAACCGCGTCGAGCTCGTGGCCCGCGTTGTACACCCTTGCAGTGGACGGTTCATGGAGGTGCACACCAACCAGCCGGGCCTCCATTTCTCCACGGCCAACAATCTGCCGGATGAGGATAGCAAAGAACCGCCGGACACGGGCAAGGACGGAGCGAGCTACGTCCGCCATGGAGCCTTCTGCGTGCAAACGCAGAAGTATCCGGATGCACTGAACCACTGCGACTTCCCCACGATCGTGCTGAATCCGGGACAGCTCTACGACCACCAGGTGGTCTGGCGGTTTGGTGCCTGTCCTAAGCGAGTCTAGAAAGGACACCCGCCAAAATACCGAGTGGAGACACTTAAAATTCAACTTAAGTGTAATTGCTGGCTCAAACCTTTTTTATCTATTTTTTTGGATCCGAGTAATAAAAGTTCTTTAATAATAAGTGAAATGTTCAAATATTTGAATTCGATGACCAGAATATCGACCTATCGATAAATGTTAATATCGACTACTGGCTAGTCGATAGTTCTATTCCATTCGTCTATTACTATTCGATAAAGCCCATAGCTACCTTGCCATCCCTAATATAAATATAAAAAGAAATTGTAAAACAAGAAGTACTTTCTGCCACATAAAGGGAAAGCAAAAGCCGTCAAGCTGTTTAATTTACCGCAAGTGTACAAACACACCACAGCCGACGCCATTCGTCCGAGCAGCAGCAGCATCAGGATGCCAGTGAGTTCAGTTCCGTTACCGTTCCCCCCCTTTAAATATTCATCTCCAGCAAAGGAGCTCTCATTCCGTTCCTCCCCCTTTTTTTCGACCCGTTTTCGCAGGTGCACGAGTTCAAGGTGGAGATGACCTGCGGCGGATGTGCCGCCACCGTGGAGCGAGTCCTGGGAAAATTGGGCGGTACGTAGACTTAGTGACTGGTATTAGGGCGTTAGTGACTGGCGTTAGGCCTAATTAGTGCCACTTATCAGCGTTGCTGGGAGGTATTAACATAGCAGCCACACATGTGTACCTACATACATACATTTGTGCGACTATGTGGCTTACTTTCCAGTAGCTTTTCCCTTGCACACAGCTGCGGCCAATGTAATAGGTCTTTATGTTAAATATTTTTGCGTATATTGAACAAGGTTTAATTTTCATATTGATTTATCAATTTTAGTTTAATGTCTCATAGTTTCAAAATTAAAAATTAGCCCCATTCTTATCATTTTGTAAATAAAAAATTAACTGTAAATCATAAATATTCCGCTTTTTTGTTAAGTAATATCGTTTGATCTTGTCCAAAGTTTGTTTACAATTAAATATCGATTTAATAACAATCCTTAAAAATAGATTTTCAATTTGAAAAAGATTCAAAATGTAGAGTTCAGTGTTTTGGCTCAATCTGTATAGTCATTCGGTTTCGCTACCAAGAACATAAACAAAAAAACTTTGTATTAAATGTAATGTATATCGTTTGGTATTGTATATCTTTTGGAATTTCTTGTACTTGGCAGATAAGGCATGAATAAGATAGAGAAAGGAAGAACCGATAATTACCTTTCGCAGCTTAATAAATTTGTTTTTAAATACACATCTTAGTATGTAAAACCTACAATAATCGCGGTTATTACTAAATGTGGTGTGACATAATTTAAAACAATAAATTATGTTTTGAGCTGATAAGCTCCACAATAATTTGCATTGTTAAAAAGTTCCCACCGCCGCTTATCGGTCTCGGTTCGCGGTTTGTCTTCCGTTTGGCGGTTACCAACTCTAAATGTTAAATTTTGCCACTCCACAGATAAGGTCGAGAAGATCAACATCAATGTGGAGGATCGGACGGTGACTGTGACATCGAACCTGTCGCCGGAGGAACTGATGGAGCAGATGCGCAAGACTGGCAAGACTGTCACGTATGTCGGAGTGAAGAAGGAATGAGACGAGTTTCTCAGCAAGTTTCAGAAATACGGCAAGCTGAAACTTGAGGTCTAGGGTGTGCGTGTGTGCAGGGCACGTGCACGTGCACCCTAGAGGACGGATGAGGGATCTTCCACGACGTTGCCGAGATGGGTCGCTGTTCAGTGATATTCATGAGATACATACAAATTTTACTCTTAATCGAAAAATCAAATAATAGGAACGATCTACAAATTATACACTAGTATTCGTCGCTCTTGCCCAAATTGTATGTAGCTCGTAGTTAACCAATTCAAGTGTTATTATATTGTATGCATTACTTATGCCTAGATGAAGAATTTCAAATTCAATTTTAACCAGTCAGAGCCTTACGCTTAAAGTTTTTGCCTCGGTAGATATACTCGTATTTAGGGGTATCATATCCAATTAAATCCAATGTAGTTGCCAACAAATGATATACGCCAATTGCCCTCTTATGACTAATCGTAATAATATTACAAATTTTAACTTTTTGCAAATATCAAATATATACAAATACGTTTTAATCTCAAGTAGGTAACTTGCTGTCTTTAATGTATACAAAAACCTTTGAAATTGGATCCTCTTGGATTGTTTGGATCCCCCAAAAGTAATTTGATTTCCCGTTAAGTTTACTGCTCCTCCAACCACAGCCCCAATCCAAACTCAAAATGTAGCTTGAAAATTGTACCATTGTCACTCCTAATCTCCTTCAAATCAGATGCGGGCACTTAGTCATCAGGCCGGGCCCAAGAATGGGCGACAAATAGCCGGTTTATGCCCTATAACGATCGAGGAGGCAGCATGAACACGTCATAAATCTCGGGAACCCACACTTATCAAAGCCAAATACCAAATTCTCGGTTGTCTGTTTTCCATATTCTGTTTCTGATTCTTTGTGATTTTTTTGAGGTGCATGTTCGAGGCGTAACGAAATTATCAATCAAATGCCAGCTGGCATGCAAAGAATGCAGCGCGCACACACAAAGACCCAAAGCGACTGCACTAATTGAGTGGTGGAGGCGAGGAGGCAGCTTTCCGCTTGGAATTTGATGTCGTCGTCGATGCCGTCGGCGGCGGCTACCTGAGGCTGTGTCTTGCCCAGGTCTCCTGTTGATTTATGCCCCTGAACAATAAGGAACCCCGCCTGTCACAACACCAGTCACACATCCCATCCAGAGACACGTCCTTGCCTCTGACCGCTGATAATCCCTCAAGTGTGGCCCGCTGATCAGTTCCAGATAGCATCGGACAAGGGATCGAATACCGTTGAAATGGCCACGATAAAATAAACAGTTAGAAGGGGCCATTGTCTGAAGGCATCCCCGAATGATTTGGTTAATTGTTGGGCAATTTAGATAATATTTGGAATTTGTTAACTGCGGAAATGGTAAAATAATATTTGGAGGGTAACCTATTTGATTCAGCCATTGAATTTAATTTGAGTTTGTGGACAGTCACTATTAGTTCTCATTTAGATAAATTTAAATTGATTTTTTATCATATGAAAAAGGATACAATTTAAAGTAAACAGAAAGTGGTAAATAGTGAGGAAATAACTTTAAATGCCTAGGTTATAGGTTTCTTTGCCCAATTGTAAGTTTTAAAAATAGAACAAGGTGCTTAAAAAATATTTTAAAATACACTTTAAAGAGTAACTAAGTCAGGTTTTAAGACTGTGAAACGAAATGATCAGCTTGAACGTCAGAATCTGGACACGCCCGATGCCTCACGCCTTTTTTTCGGGAGGACCAGTCTTCGGGCCACTCTTGTGTTTTTGTTTTCATTCTTTGGCGATTTTTTTGTTGATGTTTTTCTTTGCACACTCGGTGCATTGTAGACATTCCGAAAATCGCTGGCGAAATTCCTTGGCGCATGCTTGCCAGCGAGTTGGCAGTTGGCAGTTGCAACTGGCCACTGGCCACTGGCAACCAGTTGGCCGCTCGTTTTTCGCCTGGTCAAGTGGCTCGGCCTCCGCCTCGGCTCGTCTCGTCTGGGCTCGGACTTTGGCTAAACGGAGCTGGTTGATCCAGGCGGCATGGCATGGCGTTCCTGGCCGAAACACACGGCACACACGCACACACAAAGTGCCGCCGCTGCAGCAACTGTCGTGGCTGCGGCTGTTTATTGTCATGGGAGAGATGTGAGGCGGCCCGAACAGAACAATGGCACACTAAACGAAACTTAGGGCCCGAGCCGGGCAATAAATTCCGAAATAAATTGTGACGTTTTGGGCGGCAGGAGAGCGGAGATCCCACGGATCTCGTCCAGGACAAGGTCACTTTGGCAGCGATTTGGCAGTGATTAATGCCGAACGAATCGATTGGCGGCTCCAGAGTCTTTGTCCTGCCCTGGTCATTGAACCATTAGTGACTCCTGCTCCCAGCGAGCTACAGCTACTCCTACACCTACGCTCCTCGCTCATTTGGGGGGAACACAGTAGCCAAGATCGAGCGGTGCAAATTGCAGAGACACCATGGAAGAGAGCGAGAGCTGGAGCTGGAGCTGGAGCTGCAGTTGCAGTTGCAGGAGGAGAGGCAACGAGGAGAGGACCAAACCGAACCAAACCTGTCGACGCCATGGAAATTCCTATGGACCGAAGCCGAACGGCGATTCGGTGGCCAGCGAGCGTGTGCCAAGCCCACGAGCTTCGTTTCGGCCATAACAAGAGCAGGCTGGAGGAATCGCCGAGCGGAGCGTAAATAACTCATAGATAATAATGGCCCAGGCATTTGCAGTCCATGCAGGCAAAACAAAAGACTTAGGACACGAACTCGAGTAGCCGAAGGAGTCGCCAGGCAGTCGGAGGCAGTCGGAGGCAGTCGTCATGTAACAGCAACGGCCAAAAAAACCAAAACAAGATCAACTGGTTTGAAATACTCACTCAAAATGCTGCCCAGAGCAAGCGAGATGGCTACACCGAGGAGAGCAGCAGAGAGAGAGAAAGAGAGTGTGCGCAGACCTGTTGAGTCCAAGACCTCGTCTATTGCGCGTGCCTTCGGTAGATCGCTGGATCGCTGGATCGCTGGCTTTGGTCCGTAAAATACTTTTCCCCAAAGAAGTCTCAGTTGTGTTTTTGACTTTTCGCCGTGCAGAACGATTCTCCAGCCGATCGCTGGTACCGTCGTCGCAGTCGCCTCAGTCTCCCAGTCTCTCTGCCCCGCGGACAATATGTGATTCGTCTCTGCCGTTCTCCGTTCCGTCGTTCTCCCCGCCTCTCGGTGTAATGTTCGCGAAAAGTGGTTTTCGGTATATATAGGCAGCATTCGCATACATCCGCAGAGTCAATTTTCCTGTTAGCCGAAAACCTGCCAAAATACAACAACAAATAAACGAGGAAAAATACTCGTAACAACAAAAAAAGGAAAAGAAAAGAATACGAGAAAAATATATATATAGAAATACAACTGCAGCAGTGGAGTGTGTGTTCTGTGTGTGTGTGTGTGAGTGTGAATATGCAAAAATGGCAGGCAAATGTTGATTCTGCTGCTCGCCAGCCACTGAGCGGTGGTAGGTGAAAGTAAAGCAATTTGTTTAATTAATTGCACGCAAGCAATTTTCCACAGAGTCAAGCGATCACTGTGCCAAGTTAGCGAGTCCAATTAACTGAATAATCGCTGCCAATGGCCAGCAAATGAGCGGGGTTCACCCAGGTTAAACCGATCTTAGCCCCCCCGTCCGTTGGATTATCATAATTTTGCCTGCTTAAGAACTATTTGGATTGGGATTATCCGCTCAAGTTGGAAGCTGGCAAGGAGGTTCTACAGCCATTGACACATCGGCAAAGGTGAGTTGAAGATTTATATAATTATTAAGGGGATATCAGTAAGAATACTTCTTCAAAATCAGTTTAAAATTAATGATTCATTTAAAAACTTATGTGTTCTTGCAAGTGTCCATTATAGCTTAAATATTGTAGTTATTCTACAGTTAACTACTGCAAATTTGGTAATTATAATAGTTTATGTAACATTCATGAGCTGGTATTCCCCGCTCAAGATCCGCAAGCCTCTCATAAGCAAATTCATGGTTTATTACCTCAACTTGGGGCTCCTGAGGAACCTGAAGTAGCTCACCACACCTCAGAAACGGAACACTAATGTGTTCATTCTTGCGCTAAACTGCTCATAAAAATATGGAATAAATTCGCTAAAAAATATCGGCAGAGATAAAATCTATATGCAAATGCGACCGACTTACTGTGGAGTGGAAGTTATGCTAAAGACCCGCATGAGAAGATCATTTTTTGGCTTGTGTTTCTTTCTGTGTCGCAACCCAATTTCAATTCTGATCTCGACCCGCGACTCTAGCCGAATTGATCTTTTTTTCTCGTGGCGAACTATGACAAAACATTTGGCAATAAGCTGGAAATATGTGCCGTGTATCTTACCGATACATTCGGCTAGTTTTTCCGTGTTCTGGTTTAAAGTGGACAACAAACAAGCTCGTAAACAGTCGGGCACCCAAGCCCCAATGGGGCACACACATGCATTTGTATATCTATCCGTGGGTACAAGTTCGAATGGTCTTGGGTAAACTATTTTTATTGACTTTAGCTTTGGCGTTTGACACCTTTGCGGTTTTGTTTACGATCTGAATGAGTATCTGTCGTCCAAGAGACAAAGAGAAAGAAGGGGACAGCGGAGGGGAATTAACTTTATGCTAAGCACTGTTAAATATGTTGCTTAAAATGTGTGTGTTTAGCTATCGCAGAGAAGTGCCAGCATACTTGAGATCGTATTAATTTCCTTAATTAAAGCTAATTGTCTTGTGGACTTAGAAAATAAATTGATTCGTAAATACCTATAATTAATGTTTGTGTTAATTTGCTTAGCTTTTCTGCAAATATGTAAAGCAACTACAGTTTCTTATACACTATTTGAGAAATTATTTGAAATCCCTTGTATATTGAACTTTGAGTCACAAAAATGATAGAAATGTACTTAAATTAATATTTTATATAAAATATTCAGTGAATAGCATTAGTAATTCAACTGGATTTCGTTAGAAAATAATTTACACTTTGAGAAAATTAACTTACTTTAATTATCTTTGCTTTTGAGACAGTGTTACCGAAAAGTATAATAAATTTCCAAATAATAATTAAACGTTCTAATATTAAATACCAAAATAAAGTTTCTTAAAGTAATTTGGCTTTAAATGTTTGAGGTATAAATATTCCATGTAATTTTTATTTTTTTTTTCTCAATTTCAACATTTATTTTCTAACGAAATTATTTTAAAATATATTCATTTCTGTAGCCGGCCCGTTTGAAACAGTTTTTAAACCTAACAGAGGTATCTGTAACTTATGGGCAGCTAGAACACAAGAATACCCATAAACCTAGGTCCACAATCGATATTTTACAACCAAAAAAAGACAAAATCTAAACATTTTTTTAGGTCTAAAATAATACACTATATTTAAAGGCTAAATTATGTATTTATTTGATGTAGAATTCAAGCATAGCCACCTCCTGGGTAGAGTATAAATATTTTATTGTTTAAATCAGCGAATCAAGTCGAACAAAAGGCTTAGAGGCCCACCTGGTGCCTGTGAGAATTGTGGTCTTTTGGAATTTGTGGACCACAGAGGTAATCCGGGGGTCTTGGAGCCCTCAAAAGCCGCTCGTGCCGACGACACACACACCTGACAAGCGAGTCAAACGCAGCCAAGGGACCGCATTCTGTGGCCTGACATTATTGATACATTATGGGGCCATTTTATAGGGCCGCCATCAAAGGAAAGGGCTTTGGAGAGACAAAAAAGAGACAGACAGAGAAAATAGATATATAGAGACGTCTGTGGGAGATATATCTCTATTGAGATAGTGAGAGCAACCTATGGTCAAAGACTGGGCTTTGTTTTAATTACCAGTTGGGCGAGCGTGTGTCCCACTTGGGGCTGTCAGTGTGTCACCTGGTGAAGGGATTGGCAGGGGGATACACACCGAGCGGGGCCAGGGCGTGGCCCTTTAAGCCAATTGTCCATTAAGCCAAGCTGACTCTCCGATTGCATAAGCCCCGGACGGCGAGTGTTTCACTGTCAGTTGAGATGAAAAAGTGCCTTTTATTATTTTCCTGCGCTTATTGGTATTTTGCCCCTTGCTGACATCACGTGACAGCAACAACAACGGCAACAGCACGGAAAACATGGCTTAAATGCTGGTTCGGTGGCATTTTTTCGCCGCGAAACAAATAATTTAAATGTCAATGGGCGAGAGAGCAGGCCAGCAGCCAGCAGCCAGCCAAAAGCAGCTCTTTTTTGGCCACAAGCGGCGGAGGCCCAATGCCCAATATCAACCAGGTGACCCAATTCCGGGCAGACACTGCAGCAGCCGCCACACCGAAAAACACTTTCTCTCCGGCTCCAACTCCAACTCCAGCTCCAGCTTCAACTCCGATCGCGTTCTGGGTTCCCAATTTCGACCTCGTCGCTCGTTCGCAATTAAGAGAAAATTTAATTTTGAATTTATTAACGCAAATAAGCCGGGGCCTGGCAGCCCAAAAAGTGCCGTTCGTGTCTTCCTTTTGACATGAATCAATGTTTCCTCCGCATGCAATCGGCTTCAGAACCCCGAAGACGAGCTGGAGATGGAGATAATTACGGCCCTCCACACATGGTTCTTCAGATGCCACAACAAGCTCTCCGGATTGGCCTTGGGTACTTATTGCCAAAAGAAATTCGAAAATCAAATTAAGATCAACAGGTTATACGGCCAGCCTTCGTTCTGGATGATGATGGATGCATCTGGGGACTGAGTCATGTAATTTCTGATCAAACTCTAGTTAGGCTGCCTTAATTAATTGATATTTTTATGCTGAAAGGTCGGACTATGGGAATAATATCAGGGGTTTGATTGATTTATTTGTCTAGATATATTTGGAGTTTTAATTAATGAAATTATGAAGGCAAACAAGGTAGAAAGTTCTGGGATATACCATAATTATATGGGTTTTCTAGATAAATGATAGATGATTCGGTGGTATATATATTTTAGAAAACATTATAAACTATATACATTTTAAATGAATTTACATTTACATTTCTTTGATTAAAAAATGCATTTATTTTATCAGAAATAATTCAAACTTTGAATTCACTGTTTCTCAAGAAAATCTTTTCGATTCTTTGTACTACAATAAGGTAAACCTTTTTTACAATTCTATTAAAGTCACAAAAAGTATTATAAATTCACCCAATTAATATGCATTTCAAGACTTCATCAATGGAAAATCTTATGGCTCAATTCCCATAACTTGAGGCATTGAGGTAGCATTAGCATTTAATAAATTCTCCAAACAAATGTATTATGCCTCAGAATCAAAACCCTTGATTATTAGAAATCGATACGGCTTCTCAAACAGTGTGGAAAGATTCTCAATAGGTTTTCCAGTAGATAAAATAGCAATTCCCAGACAAAAAGTATCCCAACTGCCAGAGCTCACACATTCTCGAGAAGAGCGAAGCCAAAGGCCGTGGGGCCACTTCAAATTTGTTCAGTGTTTGCCTTAAACTCGATGGCTGAAAACAGAAAGAAATTCCGTTTGCCTGGCCAAGTATCGGTTACAAAACGTTTCAATTTTTGCTGGCTCACGGGGTAGGGAGAATATATCGAATGGAATGGAATGGATCGGGGATCGGTGGCTATCATTGAGCATTTGTTTGTTTTGGGCCATTTTACCACGCGCTTGTGCCTCCGGCTGAGAAACAGAGACTGCCAGGCAGAAGATGCCCCAAAAAACGAGAAGAAAACTCTAAAAATGCGGTGATACGGCGCGGGAGAGAGTGCCACGGAAATCAGATACCTTTTACGAGCTTTTGCCACATACTCGTGGGCCCGCGAAGAATGCCAGCCAAATTGGTGATAAATTCATCGATGAAATTGTTTAGATAACAAACGCAGCCACACATTTGTTTTCCTACTGCCCCCCGCCCCGGGGAATTCTGGTTTTGTGTTTTATTTATTTAATTCCTAGGCTGTCGGCCCGGCCAAGTTGCCACCGCAACTATCTATAAATGGCTAATGACAATGGATTAGCATAAGCTGTGCAATTAATCTTTGTAATAAGTGGAAACCGAAGCAAACCAAGTCGCGTCCAAAGACGGGGACCAAAGACAAACACGAATGGGAATGAGTTGGGACCCCGCGGCAAAGAAATTATTGGAAATTTTCAGCGTTGATCTTTTGTATGATTAATGAATGGATCGTCCCGAACCGATGGGCACGAACTCCGATCCCCAAGCCCCAGTCCGAACCCTAGCCATGATTTCATTATGCAAATCGCCCGTTAAGGGCGTAGAAGGCCGCATCTATTAGTGTCGGCTCCACACCATCCACCAACGCCACCTGACCAGGGATTACATTGGGAACCATTGGGATATGATTCTATATTTCACGCCGCGACCGAGGGGGGAATGTTCATCCGCGGTGCAATGTTGCATATTAATGGGCCCGGGGCCAAACTTCAAACAGTTAGTCGTATGTGCGGCATATTAATTATGAAATTTTCGTATGTGTCGTGTCTTTTTGTGTGCGGAGTTGCCTTTCACTTTGGAATGCGGTAGCCGGCGAAGAAAGAGGGAAAAATAACTCAAAGGCCGCCACAAAACAAGCCGACAGCGAATAAATTCGTTATGATTTGCTATAACAAAGAATGTTCTCCAAGAGATTTCGGCCGGAATTCAAGCTCCAATTTTGCTGGACCAAAAATAATTATAGAAACCTGTTAGACGGTTGGAGATACTTTAAGCCTAATTAAATAGTGGTTATATTGCTTTTATAAGGAGCAAAAAATATCCTCATAGTAGGTTCAGTTAATAATTCATAATATTTAATGAAGGCCTAGCCATTATTTCCTTAAGAAATACAACATTTCTATTACAAAAAGGGACTTAAACCTGAACTTGTACATAATGATGTTAGAGACTTCCTGGACAAAATAGAGCTCCTGAAATCAAAACTTATATTTGTGAGCCGTAAGAGAAAATGCTGTTTCCTGTTTCCTGGCAGTCGCATAAAAACCTTTATGATATGGGAAATTTGTTAGATCGAGTAAGTAAGAGAACCTGGTCTGGAGAGCCATAAACTCGGTGCTATGTGATATCAATTTGCTGCAGGTTCTCGAGAGATCGCTTTCTCGGCGGAGCCATAAATCTGCCAGAGAGCACAGCCAATGGAAGACAGAAGAATGGAGTCCGACTAATGCCATTTAAAATGCGGCAGTTTAGCTGCCATTTATATGGGTATCAATCGATGTTCCTCCGCGATTATGTCCATTATTGAGTGTCAGGGCTGGGATAATTAATGCGACGCCAGCGACGAAGACATAAAATAGAGTTAACAAAACCCGAAACGGTGAAAAAGAAATCTGAGAGGTGAGCCGGGTGAGCCAGGTGAGAAGCGGCGAGATGACCCCATTCGGCGGGACTCTGATAAGGGGTCGCACATAGCAAATTGCCATGGGAGGGAGCGCGATGAATATTCGTCGAGCATCCCGCTGAGACCGAGCCAGATCAGTGGATAAACACTGCAAAAAGCGTTTAAAGTGTTTGGCCAACACACACGGTTAACAAGGTCAAATCGATCGCTTGGAGTGCCCGAGCTCAAGTCCGAGTCCGAGCCCATTTATCACGATCGGAGATATATATGGGGGAGGTTTATATAATATGTGGGATGCCTGATCATGATTCATGTGAGTGCCAATACAACTTGTTTGCTTCACTGCCAGTGATTTCCTTCCAACAATTTTCCCACTCAAAGTCTTAAAAGAATATGCATACATATGCCGCCCAAGTTGGAGAATAAAGATATCTAGTTTGTGGCAGCTGCCATATATGAATCATGGCTCTGAATTACTGGGAACCTGCTGAAACACCTCCTTCATTATAACAAGCCATCCTCTCCAGCAGCAGCACCATCATCATCATCATCATCATGGGCACCGTTTCCCTTTCCAGTACCGCTCTTCTGGACACTTCCGATAAGATCGCTTTCGGTATTCAATAGAAAAGCCAACCGGGAACGGGAACCAGCTTATATATATATATATATACGTTTTCCTCTGCCTTTTTTACGAGCAAAGTCTGACATTATGCCGGCAAAAACGTCTTCCAGCGAAATGAAATCGAACGGCATTGATTGCATGCCAATGTGGCTCCAAAGTTCTTGATCGACACCTGCGGCCAGACGACGACGTTCCGTCAGCCGAGACTCGGACTCGGACTCGGACTCGAATCCAGATACAGATGCAGATGCAGACTTCGATCCAGCTCCAGACCAAGACTGAGATCGAGATCGAGACCCACCATTTATAGAGCAACTGGCCAAGAGCAACTAGCAAGACGATCAACAGACGATCAACTTGCCATGCCAATGACGCAGAACACGCAATGGCCCGGGTCTCCTCCGCTCTGGTGCCGCTTCCTCCCCTGCCCAATCCGCTGCTCCTCCTCCGCCCCCCCCCCCTTTTCGAGCTTTCTCTGGCGAGGAGGGAGCGTTAATTATTACGAGCAGAGGAAGTGGCCACGGCGTCGGCAGCGACTAATTGCACTGGAGCGTCTCCAATCGCAGGGGCAACTAGCCGGCCGGCTAGACGACGTCTCTGGCCACTCTTGGGGGATAGCTGCTCCTCTTCCCATGTTGTCTGGGAATAATTACGAGGGGAGAAGAGTTTAATGAAATTGAAATCAAATCGCTGAGTTTCCTTTAGACTGATGGACCTGCACTTGCAACTTAGTTGAAATAATTATAAGAAGAGAAATATAATGAAGAAAATCTCTGGCTTTTAAATAGCAATAAGTATGTATTATTAAAATTAACCTTGCATTATTTAACTATGTTTCGTTTTCCCCCCTTCACAGCCACAAAATGCCGCTGCTGGATTTGTGAACTCTTATTGTAGCTCAGAAGTAGAGAAGAAGCTTCCACACATCCGAAACGCCAAGACTAAATAATGCCCACTCGCCACAACTGGGATACGGAGCGCGTGGGCGTGGCACATCTGGCCGGAGCCCTCAGTCCGCTTTGCATAACCGATGCCAACCACGAGATACTGCGGCCGAAGCCGCGGAGGTAAGTTCGTTGCCTAAGTCTTTCGATTTAGTCCCAAGTCCCAAATCATGCATGTATGGAAATTATGACTCCGGGGTTCTCTGATTTACTAGCTCGATACTGATTATTTGTTATTCCAAATCATTCAGCGGATGTTGTACCCCTCGAGCTGGGAAAAATACCAATTTTGCAGAAGATTTTTCCAGGGAATTATTGTAAATGTATAATTTTTCAATTAATACACCTTTAAAGTATTTCTGTGAAGAAGAAGTTATTTTCCACAGTTAAAGTTGTAATTATTTTAACATCATTAAGTATTTAAATTGTTTTATCTTATTATAAACTAAATGTTAAATTTAAACTGAATATAGATACAATTTAAATTATTTAAAGTTATTTTACAGACGTTCAGACCATCTAGGTTTATTTCTCTGCTAATTATTTTTTAATACGTTTGGATTGTGTCTTGGGTAAAAAGTAATAATTTTTAGGAAGCAGTTTAATTTTCGAAGAAGCAGTGTGAACAAATAAATCTTAATAGAAGCAGTAAACTACTTGTAACGCGGCGATCTGTAAGAACAGCTTGCTACATATGCTATAAAACCACAAAGCAGTGCAATATTCTTTCGATATTTCGAATTTGAATTTTATTTATATTTTATGTGCACGAACGTGAGAAGTAAAAAAGTCTATAATTTCAGGCAGTTTCTTTGAATATATATTTCAATGTTTTAAAACATCAATGCCAGCCAGCTTACTTTTAATTTAAATAAAAAATAGACACATTAAATAAATAAACATACAGTTTAGACTTAGAAGAATATCATTTTTAATTATATGAATTTGTATTGATTTAACAAGAGCAGGGACTATTATGTTGACAACTAATTAGCAGGAAATTACTCTCGTAAATATACAAAATTAAAATAATAAATTCAAGAAAGGAAATAATCTTTGGAAAGCCGATGTGTACATAGCCTTGCAGTTTAAATTATAGAAACGTATCGAAAATCTTAACATATCTTTAAATATTCGCAGTTTTTAAATCACTGTTTTAATATGACAATTTTTTTGCCAACATAAAATTCAAAAATATCATAACTAAGCCAAAAGAGCAATAATATTAATTCGGAAAGCTTTCCTATGTTAGTTTTTATTAGGTTAATAAATCTGCATACTCCATTTAAAATTTTTTTAAATTAAAATTTTTTCCAAATTTTGACAATTTTAACGATGGAACCCCTTATCTTTTTTTGAAAATTTTGAACAAATTTCGAAAATTTATTTTTTAACCAGACATGACTAGGTCGACTCGCCTGTTGATGCAGATCAAGAATATAAATGGTTTATAGGATGGGGAATGACTCCTTCACAGTATTCAAAGCTCCCGATTAAAATTAAAATGCCTGGCAAGGTTATAAATATGTACATAGAAAAAAGTAATTTAGCAACGTTTTGACCTCAAGTTGGCCAAAAAGTGACTTTTAAACCTTGAAAGGTCGCAGAAATCCAACTTGAAAGATTAATTACATTTTCCGAACACTCTTATTTCCACACTCTATTTTCTTAAAATTAGCCATGCAAGAAAACTGTTGCGTTGTTTATATTTTAAATGATTTATTTCTTATCTTATCTTATATTTTTTAAATTTAAATTAAAGTATATAATAGAATATGAAAATCATCTGGGACATGTAGAAGCGCAAGTCCCACGATGGAATAGAACCGTCAGAGTTTGACCATCAATTTTAATCACTGTCAAAACCTAGAAAAACGAAAATAGGAATTAAAACTCACCTGGCACGTGCTCGAGTATTTTTAGAAATCTGTGACAAGAGCGAATTCTTCGCTCCGCTGGAGAATCTGAATTATATTTCGCCCGTTCTGGTTTCTTCAGAGTCGCCAGCTAGTGTCTGGCGAGGTTCTTCCTCCACAATGGCCACTATTTTTGGACTTGGCCACTTGCATGCATAATTGTGCACAAAGGCGTGAAGTAAGCCGGCTCTTCGGAAGGGCCATCAGTCAGAGGGGCCAGGTTGAATGGACAATAAACTCTGATTCTACTTCTATTCGGAAGTGAGACAAAAACAGCGGAGTAACACTGGAAAAAATAATACTACAGGGGGGGCTAACTTATTTTAGAATCGAAATGATGTGATGATGAGAACATTGAAGCTTTTTGTGCTGTGTACCAAAGTAGTTGTCTGGGAAACGCTCGCATATAGAAGACCTTAAAGAAGGGCTAGAAAAGCGGACGCTAGACGATTTTCGGAAATAATAATGGATTGTTTGTCTTCTTGGTCTTCAGACCAAACGGGAACGGTTCGTCTACGATTCGTTTTCGCATTGTGAAGCCGGTCAAGGTTAATTTGGAAAATATTAGTGTCAGAGGAAGGAAGCCGAGCCAGCCCCTCGGCACAAGATTGCTCCGGATGTGGGCCACAAAAACTGAGAAGATGAGACTGGCTTTACGATCCGAGCACAGGTAGAGCTCAACCTGAAGCCCAGACTGAAGTTGAAGTTGAAGTTGAGGCTGTCTCTGAGGCTGAATAATTATTAAATGCGGGCCAGGCCCAGTCAGACTCGACTAATTCAATTAAAGCAAGACTAGAGCCGGCGGTTGGCGTACTTACAGATACAACATCTGGGCCGGAGCGAGGTTGGTTCCGAAGGTTCCAAGCAAAGTTCAAGCTCGATTGAGAAATCCCGCAGACAATTGCCGATTGGCATCTGTCCAGGAAACTGAAATATGACTGGCATTTTACGGAGCTTTGTTGTCGGACGGCCAGCCATCTCTCTTTCGGGCAATTAAAAGTCTGAAATGCGAGTAACAACAAACAAATGACAGTTGGAAATATTTCACACAACAAACGAAACGAAAGTGAAAATCGCAAAATGTGAATAATTAGCGGCAGGGCCGCAACAATACGGCGAATAAAATAATAATAGCTAACGAACTGAAATAGGAAAAATTTACGAAAAATTCGCCACAATTGCCGGTGGCAGATCCGACCCCGGCCCCAGCCCCAGTCCCAGCAATTTGTAGCTAACAAAGTCAATGACAATGGCCAGGAGGGCTCCCCATCTCCACCCATCTCCCTCTCTTTCGGCGGGGGCAACAAACCCTGCATGCCGTCTCTATCGGAGCATCTTCGGTGTAATTTCGAACGCAGCATTAAAGCGGGCACAAGAAATAATGCGGCGACGTGGGGCAGGTGAAAACGCTGTTACCTTTTTACCTCCGCCGCGACTTTCTTCGCCGCCACGGCTCTGGAGCACGTATCTGTGAGATACCTTTCGGTGTTTGTCAAAGTGCACTTATATATACTCAGCTTAACTATACTTAACTAACTGGTCGCCATCAAAACAGAATCGTCTCGTCCAGAAACCGCGAAGCAGCAGCCGGAGAAAATCCAAGGCGCGAAAGTGTGGGAGATTTTCGGGGTTAGCATCTGTTGCCCAGATATATGGTATCGTCGTACTGGCAGCAGCCTGCTGATCTGCCGAGATCTGGATAGACAGGCGACTAATTAAGTCGTGGAAGTGTTGCCGTCAACGAGGAAGGTGCCGTCTTCAAACGGAAGCAAAGTCAGTCGCTCTCCTCAACGGCATCTTCATCAGCATCTTCATCAGCATCTTCATCAGCATCTTCATCTTCATCCTCATCGCCATCTCTATCTCCTCCTCCATCTGGGGCTTCATCATCATCATGGCGAGACCTCTCCAATTGGCGATGGGATGTGGTTGAATGCGGAAACCTGGTCGGACGGAGGACGCCTCACAGTAGTCAGTCGCAGTCGCAGTCGCAGCATATTAAACTCTAATCAGCAAGATGTGATGATACGATAGGGCCAAAAGCACTGCGAGAGAGCACTAGGTAGCAATTTGTCAGATGTTGGCTCGGGGTTTCATAACAGTTACAGCCAATTGCCGTGTCACTGATGGTGTCGGGATACCACTGCCGTCGGTCCGAGCATATCATTTCCAAGGCACACACAGGTGGGGAGTGTAAACTAACCGGGATTGTCATTAACTCGATGGGGATGGAGTTTGTAATTCCAGAGGGAGTAAGCTGGCATTATCCTGACCCCCACTTTATGTGGGAATCTCACCCAAAAGATGATCATATGGAAGTGGAAGCTGAGGATCCAGCTCTAAAGTGTAATTAAATTATGTTGAACGTGGATGGAATTGTGTGAGATATTGAGTGCTTAACTAATATAAATGAAGAAATCTTTGAAAGCCATATCGAAGAAAAACTTTCCTGCTAGGATTTCATAATAACATTTTCCAATGTTCCCACAGCACAAACATGACTCAGCCCGAAGCCGAAGCCAGGCTTGAGCAATCCATGTCAATCACATATTTTGATAGATCTTCCACGGGAGAAAAAGACTAGAAAAAGGGAAAATAGATGAAATGAAAATTCGTAGAAGCCACCAAGTAACTCATACGGCTTAAGTATCTCGGCTCGCCTTGGAGCTGAGTCTTTGTGGGCTTAACCTTGCCTCGACTTCCATTTCCATTTCATAATTTGCTGATATTTCAGCCAGGTAAAGATTATTAATGGTTTGGCTTGAAGACCTGGTTCTAATGATCGACCATCGACAAGCAAAGCCCAACGCCGAATACCATTTCCTGTCTAATACTGTCAGGCTTTAAAAACGAAAGTACCCGAAAAGTCGGAACATTAAGGCATGCTGGCAAACCTCATTAGTCCGTTGACACACATAACCATATGGCACATACACCTATGTGTATATATCTCCCAAAAGGTTCGGAACGGCCATATATCTGCTCTTTACTTTCTGGTGAGTTGCACTTACCGCCTTTGTCCAGTTTTTCCAGCTATTTCGGCAGCTTATTTCTCGTCTTTTGCGGCCGAGTTGTTTTATAAACACGCGAATATTACATTAAACCTTTTGGTGTACATAGTTTCTGTGTTTTGTGGGCTTCTGTTTCGTTTTTTTTAATTTTTGGGAGGTCTGCCGCGAGTCGAGTGCGGAGCACAGTGCGGCAGCCTAATGGGTGTAAGCATATTTATGGCCTGTCATTACTTTTCCGTAAATTAAACTTTTTAATGCGAAAATTGCTTAGAGTGTAATTTTTTTAATAATCCAGCTGGCTAAGAGGAAAGTTATTGTATAATCGGACGGTCCGATGCGACCATAGTCGCATACGAGTCCGAGCAGATAGAGCGGCACCGAGTTTTCCGTATTACGTGGGCGTTCCAATGCCCGATCTTTCTTTATTCGTTTCGACGGGAATTTGGGTATCTGGATCGTGGCTTTCTAATTGCAATTGCTTTGTGTGCGTATGTCAGTGGTTGTGGATGGGATTACGGTCGGGTTTGTGGTCTCGGACCGCTCCCATCTACCACTTCATTCCTCGTCCACAAAAGAGAAGCTTCTGGCGGTGGCCGAATCTGGATGGGGTTGGGCTTATGGATGTGGATGCCCGGCTTTATGTATCGGGAGAAACAAAAGGCTAACCCCAAAGAAACCGTTATGTCAGCGCCGAAGCTGCTTGTATAAATCATTAGAAGCAGGTTACGCTCGGCAATTTATTTGCTCCACACATGAGATGTATCTTGTAGATGTATCTGCGGGCCTACGCACGTCTGCCCATGCTCAGAACCACTGAGCTGCTTGGCTGTCTGGCCGAGAATCTTACCATCCGGGACTGGGACTGGGACTGGGACTAGGACTGGCACTGGGAAGGGGACCTGGACTGAAGCTCTAGGGAAAGGAAGCTGGCAAAACGATCTGATAAGTGTCAAGATTGTATAACCTTCGTGCGCTGGGTGGTGCTCCACTGGATCCGCTCCCTTGGCCCCGCGGAACAGTTATACATAATTAAATCCAGAGCCAGGCCAGCCACCTCGAGAGATGGTGCCCAGTCACGTCTTCGGAGCTGGCTGGGAGGCCTTTGGAGGTGGGAAATGTGTGTGATCATGAAATTGGCTATGCTTTGTACAAGATACTCTGTTAATATTCATAGCTGGTAATTAGCTTTAATTCTATGTGTAAATATGTTGGGAAAGTGAGGATTTGTTTGCACTTTTGCAGCCTCATCTGTTCAGATGTTTTTTAGAGGGAAGTGTTTGAATTCAAGCTCGGATTACTTTCCCCTTTACCATGGATTAAATTAAATCTACAATTAATTTCTCTATTTCCTCTTAATCAGGGATTAAGTTAAATAGATAATTATATGAATTATTAGAAAAGCGAAAATCTTTCCCCTATTCAAAGCTTATTTCCTTTATGATTAACCTTAGCATTTGATCATTTTCCACGCGTTCTCTAATTATTTCGCCCCGCTGAGCATCACTGCTACCAATCGCAGTGACTTTTTGAAAATCACCTCTAAGCTAGAAAAACAACAACAGTGAGGCGAGGAAAATGAAAAAGAAAACTCAGTGATACTGCTCCAGTACTCGCACTCGAACTCGTAGTAAGCCCTCAAAAGCCGCCTTGCCTGCTGTCTTGTCTTGTTTCCACCGCAGTGGCAGTTCCATTGTTTTGGTCACACAGCTGAGAGGCTGAGAAACCAATGGAAAATGGAAAACAGAAAACGGAAAATGGAAAAATTACCCAAGATAGAGCCAAAGACCCGACCCTCCGCGCAAGGTGGCTTGCATTGGCTCTAAAGCCCCGCAGCATAAGGCCCAAAATGCGCTGTGAAAATGAGGAAAAACGTCTACAACTGTGGTCGCAATAATAACACTAAAAATATATATTGTTTAATTAGATTATTAGGTTTTTATCAGTTAATTTGGTTATGTATTACGTAAATGTTGAATTATGTATGAGAGAAATATTTGAATAGATAGAAGATCGTTGTGTTAGAAGTTTAGCTGGTTGCAGTAAGCTTTTAAATTCTATGAAATTAAATATAAATGTATCTATGGTTAGTCAATAAAACGCAGTGTTGATGGTTTAATAGGAATAAGTTAAATAAAAACCTTTAACATAATTTCTTTAAAAATTCAATTCTTCAAATATTAACAAGAATAAGGTTAACGATTCTCTTATATAATAAAACTCCCGAAGTAGCTATTATTTTGACCACAACTGTATAGATACATCCATCGGCAATGACTCGGCAGCGCAGCATAAGTCAACGCAGACAGCGACTGCGACAGAGGCAGAGGCAGAGGCAGAGGCAGCAGCTGTGGCTCGAATCGAATCCAAAATCCAAGCTCAGTTTCAGTCGGACTTCAGCTTCAGTTCCAACTAGAGGCCAGCGCGTTTATTTCGGAAAATTTGGGAAATAGTGCGAGAGCTTCGGCCGCGGCTGGCTGGGCACCAGAGCAATGATAATTTATAATTTGCATAATTACCATTATTACCAAGTGCGACAGTGAAATGGAAAAAGCTCTAGTACATGAAGAAGCAGCAGGTGGCTGTGCTTCGGAAAATATCTAAAAACCCCTAATAAAGCTGCGAAATCAATATTATT
The DNA here is from genome assembly GCA_035046265.1 of Drosophila bunnanda. Lineage (NCBI taxonomy): Eukaryota > Metazoa > Arthropoda > Insecta > Diptera > Drosophilidae > Drosophila > Drosophila bunnanda. The sequence continues at coordinate 18,528,983 of JAWNOB010000075.1, forward strand.
AAATCGAAAAAGAGAAAATTAATTTAGAACAACAAAAAGTGAAAAATATTCAAAAGTGAACATAAAATCAAAAGCTATAAGTGTATTAACAAGAAAGTGGAATGTTAAACAACCAATACATAAAATTATAAAACTGCCACTAAATTACTTGATAACTTATTTTAATGCTTATAAAATGATACATACATAATATAAAATGTGGCTTAAACAAAAAGGAATTACTATGGAAGTGAACTTTAAAAAGTAAACCAAAGAATCTATTTTAATCTTTATCACTTTTGTGATTTAATAATTGAAAACGAGATTGAAAATCTTCTCAAGAAAGGCTGGAAAATACATGCTTATAGCCTCGTCTTAAATATTTATTAAAACTTAAAATTCATACAACTAAATTATATGGAAAAAGGCTTAAGGACTGCCATGAAACCAATGCCAAACTGAGAGCAGCAGCATCATGTATTGCACCAAAGATTGCACCTGCAGCCTGTGCCGCGAGTTGCGCGGCTACAAGCCGAGTGGCAAGAAGGTCGCCTCCCCCAAGATCCCAGCTCCTGCACCCACTCCCCCGGCGAGCTCCCTGCTCAGCAGGATGCTCAACGACAACTTCATCCTTCGCAGGCGTGGCATCTCCCTGAAGAACTTCCAGCCGCAGTCGCTGAGGAACAGCGAGATGCTGGCCCAGCAGCTACCCGTGCCGCGTCCTCCCCAGACCCCGTCGCCGACGCCCATCGAGGAGCTGCCGGATTGGGCGGCGGAGGACGACTCCACGCGGGCGGGACGGAAGCCCAACCACAAGGTGGTCATATACTTCGGCGACTCCATCCATCGGGGACAGCAATCGCCGCTGCCGTCGCCCAAGGAACTGCACTCGCAGCTGCTGCAGGAGATGTCCCAGAAACTGAAGGCCCACGAGGAGGTTAACCCGGCGGGGAAGACTGAGGCGAAGACTGAAGCGCAGGCGGGGAGCGAGAAGATACAGGTGGAAACCACGCCGACGCCGACGACGACCGTGGCGGCGGCGGCGGCGGCGGCAGTGGAGCTGCGGACGGATGACGAACTGCCGCCCTACATTGAGAGCGTGCAGAACGGCGTAATTAATATCAGAATTGAAGGCAATTACCGGCGAGCCAGTGCCCTGGTGGAAACGGTGGCAAAGCCGACTCTGGCCGTCGTGGGTCCAACGAAACCCGATGCAGCCGACGTTGCCGGCGATGGCAACGATAATGATGACGACGATAGCGACGACCCTGGCCAAGATGAGGCGGAGACGGACTCGTGCGACTGGAGCTACGTCCAGGAGTGGCGGAGGGCAGCGAAACGGTACTGGGAACTCGGTGGATCATCCGCCATTATTTACCTACCTCCCCGATCCCCCGATCTACTTCACCATTTTCCATTTTCCATTTGTTGTTTTTCTATTTTTCATTTCTATTTTTGTTGTGCGACTGCAATTCTATTGTGAAAGTTGGCGAAAAAGGGATTTCTTCTGGGCGTAGAATTGGGTGGCCTTTAATTGGAAAAAGGGAAAGGAACTTGAATCTGACGAGAGTGCAATCGAAATTCAATTGGGAAGATGTCAAAAATAATGCCAAATGGTGAATAGTCGAGAAAATAAGGAAAGCAAGTAGATTTGAAAGTAATAAAGGTGAAAGAAGAGTCAGGAAAATGAAAATTTAAATAAAATCTAACATATAAAGATCCTAATGATTATAGATTCAAGATCAGAAATAATAAAAATAATCCAAGTCCCACACTCGAACGATTCTTGGGCAGTAAAAACTTAACTTAAAGCTGTCGACTTTAATGTCACCCATTAGAGATGATGTTTGATTTTATAAGTCGTAATGTTGAATGAAAAATCGTAAAAGTTTTGCCCTAATTTACATAAGAAGCTAGTAAAATGAGCATTTATTAAGTGGTTCAGTTGTACTTCATTTAAATGTTTTAAGAATGTTATAGTTTTTTTTTCTACATAAAATTAATAGTGCCAAAACAAAACTAAGTAAAGAAATAGATAAAGTAGCTATTTTTTTAATTTTAATGAATAATGAAATATTTATCAATAAATTAATACAGGAAAACATATTAAAATCCAAATTAAATTCCCCGCTTTCAAATTAATAACCTTTAAGGCAAAGGTCACTGTTCGATAACCAAAGCCCAATCAAGTTTCAAGTTCAGAATTAGATCATAATAACAGAACTCCAAAGAAATGCAAAGTTCTGCGCATAAATCGTATTTAGCACAGAACTGAAGATCTGTATTAAAGATATTAGAGACATATTGTCAGGAAAGACAATAAAAGATGCGTTCAGTCATCGAGAAGTTAGGAATTCGGGTCAATCACAGCTCAAGTTACAGCATAGATATAGTCGAGATGAGCAGAAATCTGAGCGATAACAATGGCCAGAAATCATAAAGATTGACGAGACTCTGCGAACAACTAACTTAGTCACATGCAAATGAAAAATCGTAACTGGCCTTTAATATCGCTTTTTATTTTGCGACAACCAAGCCCAGTTGGAAGATGAGAATCATGGATGGTGCCGAGAATTGTGAGAACGAAGATCAACCCACTTTCCAAAACAAAAGGCAATGTTTAGCTAAAGAAGAAATTAAACGTGTTTTATGCCCTTGGTTTCAGAAGGCTTTTATGATTTTTTGAAGGGTTTGGAAATTATTAAAAATAAGTATGAAAGGAACCCTTTGATACTCTTTAATAAATTTGAAATATTTAAGTATCTTATAATTTTCGTATTATTATTTACCTGCCTTTGTTTACATATTTATTAGCTTATAAGCCCTTTTAAATTGTAGAGTATTCTCAATGTTTTCAGCAGCATTTGACACAAATTTTGCATTAACCAAGCTGCCGACTTGGCAGTGCTTTGGTATATATATTTTTTATGTCTCCCAACTATGTCTACTTTTAATTAGGTGTCACTGCTCCGGGTTAGGCCCGCGACTAACTAGAAGACTGTCAAGTTTGTGTGAACAAAGATTAGCGGTGAGGTGACATCTCTCCCGTCTGTCCGTTAGTCAAAGCCTTTGTTTATCTTAGCCGGGCTTCTTTAGTGACTTTAGTGGAATCTTAATGAGTTGCATCATTTATGGGCCCAGAAATGGGTCAGCTTAGCTGCGAAATTTATAAAAATATATTTATGATTTTGGTATGCAAATAAAAGTTTCTTAATTGGCAGATATTAATGGATATGCCTAGAAATGAAGAACGATAACAGGTGTGACAGAGATCGCATCTTATCGAATATTAAATAATGACTTTACATATTAAAAATCTGAATGACACATTAATGTTTTCGTTATCAAATCAATGGTAATTTGTATAGCTTTATATTCAGGAAAATTAAAATGTTCATATTTCGGTTCATCCAAAATACTTAATACTTACTCCTTACATTTTACAGACCCACGGGCAACCTACCGCCCAACTTCAGCCAGCTGCCCGCTCCCAGCCAGATCACCGGCCTGCCACCCGTTCCGCCACTACAGCTGCAGTCGCCTCCACAGCAACAGCAGCCGCAGCAGCAGTCCCACTCCCAGACGCCACATGCCGGTGGCCCCCAAAAGGGACTGGCCGTGGCCATGGCCACGCCTGCACCGCGGGTATTCAAGGAACTGGCCCAACAGCCCAACAACAACAATAACAAGGGCATCCCCCACAAGGTGGTCTCCAGCCCCGGCTCCCAGCTGGTGAGCTCTTGCACCCAGCTGACGTCGCCCGTGTCCGCCACGAAGGCCCTGATTCCGCAGCGAGCGGTGGCCGGTCCGGCTCGCCTGACCGTACAGAGCACTCCGGTGAAGTCCCAGCCACCGCAGCTGAGCGGGAGCTTGAACCAGGTCTCGCCCAGCAGGCCCACGCTGGGAATACCCACGACGGCGGCGAACTCCTCGCCGGCCAGGACGCATCAGCACGACCAGTTCCGGGCGCTGCAGCGAGTGCAGGAGTGCCACTCCTCCTCGGATGAGAATCGCAGCTCCGGACACGCCAGCATGTCGGATACTGGTGGTCACAGCTCCTCGCCGGCTGGGGGAATGACCCTGGGACCTCTGCCCGAGGATAGATTAGCGGCTGGGGTGACCAATCGGAGCACCAGGTCGCGGCGGCATCGCGGCATTATGCCGGCGGGGAAGGCCCCCTGGAGCGGAACCGGACTGGAGGACATCAAGCTGGCCATGCTCACGCTGCGGTCCCAGACGAGCAGCAGCACCTACAGCAGCCTGAGCGCCGGATCGGAGAGCTCGGAGCCGGCCCGCCGCCTGGGCAGATACTCCTCGCTGGAGACCGTGGTGACCAGCACCAGTGCGGACGAGTTCGTGTGGGTGGACTCGCACAACCGACTGGTGGAGCTGCAGCATCCGCCCTGGAGCCAGCAGTGCATCCTGCGAGTGCTCCGCAATGGACGCTGCCAGCAACAGGCGGAACACCTGGCCGTGGAGGCGGTATCCCGATTGGGCTACCTCCTTCAGCGAGCGCTGGTGAGGATTGCCCGCGAGATCCAACGCTTTTCCGCGGGCATAGGCCTCTGCTCCAAGCAGGAAGTGGCCGGAGCCTTGCGTGTGGTGCTTAGCTCCTCGCTGGCGGACTCCTGCACCAAGGCCTGCCTTCGGGCCGCCGCCATGTTCGCGGTGCCCGGCGAGAGCGCCCTCAAGCAGAGCAAGTCCGCCCGGGCGGGCCTCCAGCTGTCGGTGGGTCGCTTCTACCGCTGGATGACAGATGCCCGACTGGGCAAGTTCATACACGAATACGCGGCGGTGTACCTGTGCGCCGGCATCGAGAATCTGCTGGAGGAGATCGCGCTGCAGTGCAACGGGAGCACTGCGGCTGCCCTGGACCAGAGCATAGCCAGTTCCGGCGACGTGTGGGGTCTGCTGCAGCCCTTCGCCCACCTAAATGCCGGCCGCGTGGCCAGTGGAGCCTTGGCCCTGCCCCGGTGGGCTAGTGCCTCCTCGCTGGCCACCTGCGTGGGCAGTGTGCGGGAGCTCAAGGAGAAGGCGCTGCGCACGCAGCAGGAGTTCCAGCTGGCCGCCGCCCTCTCTGGATCCGCGCTGGCTGCTCTCTTCTACTTCATGCGCTGCTCCCAACTGGAGCACACAGAGCTACTGGCCGCTTCAGGCTGTGGCGCTGGCCAGGCACCTGCTGCACCTCAGGGAGCGGGTGGTGCCTCTGCCTCGGCGGGCCACCATGTCCAGGAGCTTTGCTATGAGCGTGCCTATGTGGTGCTGCCGCCGCTCGCCGAGTGGCTACGAGTGGCCGCCGCCCATGCTGAGCACCGGAGCGCCCTGATGATCGACAAGGACGACATCATGCAGGCTGCACGCCTGCTCCTGCCCGGCGTGGACTGCCCCATCCGCCCGGTGGCGCACGACGAGGAGCTGCCCACCAAGAAGACGCACTTTAACAATGCTCCCGCTGCCAACCCGACTGGGACAGGCACGGGAAGCAGCAGCTGCAGCTCGCCGGTGGTTAGCAGCATTGGCATTGGTATCGGCGAGGACACCTCGGAACTGGGCAGGCGAGCCACCATTGGAGTAGCCTTTAAGGTGAGTACTTTCCCTGGCAGAACCTAAAGATCCAAGTGCTTAACGTTTCCCCCATTTGTCATTCCAGCTTCTCCTAACCGGTCGGGCGGAACTTCTGGCCCAGGCCGCCCAACTGCTGCCGCCCACGACCCGCTACGATACCCAGAACAGCGCCGGACTGACCGCCCTGATGATCGCCAGCATCCGGAACGACGAGGTGGCCCTGCACGCGCTCTTGGACGCCGGCTGCGATCCGAATGTGGAGGTGCCGCCGTCCGGTAGCCCTGGCCATCCGGCCATCCAATCGGACACCCAGCACTGGACGGCGCTGAGCTTCGCTGCCAGCCGGGCCAACTACGTGGCTCTGAGGATTCTCCTAGAGCGTGGCGGCAAGGTCGAGGGCGGTGCTCGGAGCAGCGAGGAGAAATGCACCCTGACACCCCTGCAGTTGGCTGCTGGAACGGGCAATTTGGAGATCGTCGCTCTGCTGCTGGCCCATGGAGCCAATGCCTTCATGTCCACCCAGCAGAAGGACTCCCTGTGCTTTGCTGGATCCGCGCAGAAGGGTTGCTTCTGCGCCATTTCGGTGGCAGCAGCCCATGGACATCGCTCGTGTCTCCGCAAGCTGCTCACTCATCCCGTCTCTCCCGGGACGAGGGATGTGCTCTCGCTGGAGGAGATGCTTGCCGAGGGCGATGTGGGTGGAGTGAGAGCCGGCGGAGGTGGAGGAGGAGGAGCCGGTGGGCCCGGCAGTGTGAGTGCCAATGGAAACAACGAGGATCTGCTGCCGCTGTTGAACAAGACGCAGATCAAGCGACTCCAGGAAGCCATGTATCACAGCGCCGAGAATAATCATTTGGGTAAGTTTCTTTAAAGATTTGCTAATATTTAAGTTCTATTTTTTTATATCTATCTATTTTTTTTTTAAGTCTAAAAACTCGATGTTTTTCAATTTCATATCATATTAAATATTATATTAGTAAAATGCTGTTAACACTCTGAAGGAATCATTTCCGACCCTATATATTATATATATTCTTGATCAGCATTCAAAGCCGAGTCGACCCAGCCAAGTCCGGTTAAAAAATAAATTTTCGAAATTTTTTCAAAATTTTGAAAAAAAGATAAGGGGTTACATCATTAAAATTGTCAAAATTTGGCAAAAATTTGAATTTTTTAAAATTTTAAATGGAGTATGCAGATTTATTAACCTTCAAGAAACTAATATCGAAAGGCTTTCCGAATTAAAATAAATGATTTTTTGATTTAGTTATGCATTTTTTAAACTTTGATTTGTCCACAAAAATGGTCATATAAAAATATCTATAAATATGGATTCAAAGAATGCGAATATTTGAAACATAGTTCTGATCGATACCTTTTCCGCAATTTTATGGCTTTCTATGGGAACTTTAACTTTGCTTAATATTAACAAAGAAAAAAACTGTTTTTACTAAGAAATACTCTTATTTTAAGCTTTGAGCGAAATGATGAGTTTGTCACTTTTCATTATCCTTTTTATACTCTTGCTGGATAGTATAATTTTAGTTAGAATCTTGTAACTATGTGAAGAAGCCATTTCCGACCCTATAAATCATATATATTCTTGATCAGCATGCAAAGCCGAGTCGACCTAGCCATGTCCGGTTAAAAAATAAATTTTCAAAATTTTTTCAAAATTTTGAAAAAAAGATAAGGGGTTACATCATTAAAATTGTCAAAATTTGCAAAAAATTTGAATTTTTTAAAATTTTAAATGGAGTATGCAGATTTTGTAACCTTCAAGAAACTAATATCGGAAAGCTTTCCGAATTAAAATAAATGATTTTTTGATTTAGTTATGCATTTTTTAAACTTTGATGTGTCAAAAAAAATTGCCATTAAAATTTCGTTAAATATCGATTCAAAGATTGAAATATTCAAGTTCAGTAATAAATTAATCAATTACTAATAGAGACCTTTGCTTTACTAATTTCCTGAATAAACTCTTGCTTAAATTCTTTCATCAAAATATAAACTCGCAGACTATTTAAAATTCAGTTCGAAAGAATGCAATGACCGATTAAGTGATTCAATCTGTTTTTAATGATTTTCTAATTCACTAAATCGGCTCAAGCTCGTCTTAAAATTAGTCAAAATATAATTTAAAAACCGGATATGGTGAGAAACCGTTGGAAGAGCTTTGTTTACAACTTAAGTCTGGATTTTTGATCTTCAATAAGATTTATCGTCTGCCAAATGAATTAGATGAGTCTGAAGGGGGAATAATAATAATAACTTTTGTAAAATCAGTGAAAATTACCAAACCATATTCCCCTTCCTCCCCAGACATCACAATTGAGCTACGGAAACTGGGTGTGCCCTGGACCCTTCATTGCTGGATGCACGCCTTGTCGGCAGCTCATGACCTGCGACTGGACGCGGTGATAGATCAGCTGCTGCAGGACTTCCTGCAGGTGTGTCCCGACGACTACAGCGCCCAGTTCGTCAGCGAGTGCCTTCCGCTGCTGTTCAACATTTTCCGGAACAAGAACGAGGGCACCACCCTGCTCCTGGCCGATATCTTCGCCACCTGCTTTGGCTGGGAGACACTGCCGCCGGTCAAGGAGCAGCCAGCCCTGCAGCCCGTCCAGGGGTCACGGATCGATCCCAAGTTCGTCAACAATCCGGAGCTGAGCGATGTGACCTTTAGGTGGGTGCAAAACTATTTATATAAATGGATTTAGGAAATAAATAAATTATTCTTTAACAGAGTCGAAGGAAAAATATTCTACGGACACAAGATTGTCCTGGTCACAGCTTCGCCACGTTTCCAGAGCATGCTGAGCTCCAAGCTCAGCGAGGCCAGCTCCACCCCCACGGTCCAGATCAACGACATCCGCTACCACATCTTCCAGCTGGTGATGCAGTTCCTCTACAGCGGCGGCTGCAGCTCCCTGGATGTGGCGCACGGCGATGTCCTCGAACTGATGGCTGCTGCCAGTTTCTTCCAGCTGGAGGGATTGCTCCGCTACACGGAAGCACGCTGCTCCGAAATGGTGGATGTGGACAATGTGGTGGCCATGTACATACATGCCAAGGTGGGTTATCACAAGGCGTCTTAAATAGGGGAGACGGGGATCTAATGGTCTTTGATTTTCCAGGTCTACAATGCTAATCGACTGCTGGAGTACTGCCAGTGCTTCCTGCTCCAGAATATGGTGGCTCTGCTCACCTACGACGATTCCGTGAAGCGCCTGCTCTTCGCCAAGAAGATACCCAACCACGATGTGCTCGCCGGACTGCTCCAGACGCTCCAGAACCGCCTGAAGACCCGCAAACCCAACTCGGGTGGCGGCCTGGTCAACTCCTATCGATCGCCACCGCCCACGCCGGTGAAGAAGTGATCCCGAACCCATTCTTATTTATTGCATTGTTTTTAATTTAATATCTGAGCTTTTATGTATTATAATAATGTCCCTCGCCCAATCCTGATTCCGATTGACCCGTCCTCTTCGTCCCTAGTTGTATTTTTGTATTTTCAATTTGTTCAGCGCACTGTTAACTTATACGAACCCCAGGATGGCCGAGCAGGCGGTCCTCTAGCTATTATTTTGTAGTTGAAATTGTTTCTGCATTAAATGAAGAAAGTAAAATTTAAGATACAAATGGGTGTTTTATGAAATTAAAAATGTATATATGTAGATACAAATTATATTTAAAGGTGAGTTGCTCCTGGTATTTTTACACGAGTCCAGAAACGTTTAAAGAAAGATGCTGTGTCCTTGTGCACAACGAATGAATAATATTCAACACCCATAGCACTTGATTTCTTCGAGTTTTTTGCTCTTTTAAATACTTAAAGTATTCTAAAATAATTATCCTAATATATACAAATTACACAAAGGCTTAATGAACATCTCAAGCACATGTTCATGCTTTGTAAACTTATTTTCTTAATTAATTAATTAATTAATTTTCTTTAAAAATACCCAAAAATAAGATGTTTCCGTTCGGAGCTCAGCATAATTAGTTCTGATTTATATAAAACATATGTTGGGAGAGCTTCGCCTTTCTGGAATGTCAGATAAGTCCATCAAAACCGATTTCCTCGAAATTTATTTATGCTGAGTGCGCTTTTGGGACTTGCTGCCATTTCCAGCACCTAAGATGTAAATTCTTTATCCACCATTAAGACCCATAATAAAATTTCATTAATGTCTTTTCTTTATTAGACCTTCGGGGGCTTTTCATAGTCCAGATCCGGCTGAGACACTTGCTCGCTGACCTGCTTGGCGGCCAGGGAAATCTGAGGAAGGATGGCTCCGCCCTCGGGTACAAATCCATGGTCATCGGCCTTGTAATTCACAACCACCTCCTTGCCGTTCGCATCGAAGTAGGAGTAGGAGCCGCTGATCTCGAGGTATTCATTCTCGGTGCCCTGGTTCCTGACCACAGCCTCCTCATGCCGATGGGTGCCGTCCTCGCCGAGATACGAAAAGTTGTAGGATCCATCTTCGTGTTTCTCGTGGGTGGACTCCAAAATGGCCACCGGTGGCTGAGTGTCCACGTGCTCCACTGGAGCACTTAGAACCACGACCAAACAAATGGCCAACGTGATGAAGACCTGGCAGGACGATGACTTGGGAATGAGATAATCCTTGGGAAGGCCGCCATACTTACGATCCTGAACATGCCGATGCTGCTGCTCTGCGCTGACTGTCTGGCTGGAAGGCTGACTTTGATTTGACTCTGAGCCAGCGGCGACAGCTCTTTATATTGCCAAAAATAAAATGGAATTGGAATCGGAATTGGAATTGCTGGTCGCCCTGTTTACCGGTTATTGGCCAATATCCAGACACTTACATACACGCCATATGTACAATATGGGTTCGGAGGCATTTACTGGAAACCCGTTCTAAGAATTAATTAAAGAGCCAGCTTCTTACCGCGTCCAGAGACCCATCTGCCATCTCCCAGCCCATCCATTGCACATCTGAATTCCTGGCTGCAATTCAACGTTCTTAATTTATGTTCCATCTGGAAACAGGGTCTGAATGTACCTGAGATGACCTGAAAGTTTGGGAACAAAATCTAAGTGAGAGTGTGTGATTATCTGAGTAAATTAATCGTTACATATTCCACATGCATAATGTGTATTTAAAGTAACTTGAAAAATATCTTTAAGATGAAAATTAACCAGGTGTGGATTAGGGAATGACAATTACAATCTAAGCTTTGAGTTCTTATAAAGATATTTAGCTGAGTCTTAAAAGATATCTTTATTTAATGATAAAACATAATTTCAGTTTGAAAACTATAGTTTCAAGTAAATTTTTGTTAAAGAAAATCATGTTCATAGCTACAAATGAGCTCCTCATTGCTTCGTGCTCTTCATTTTGATTTCAGTTTCAATCGCTTCGGTTTTCTATAATTTTGAGCATTTTCCAGATTTGATTTTTCTCGAACATGAACACGCCGGGGATTCGGTTTTTCCGTTTTTCCGTTCGCAATTGTTTACACAAAAACTATAAACAAAGCAAACACACGGCGTCCGTCTCCGCGCCTTGCCCTCATTGATGTTATTTTTGGCCATTGGGCATGAGGCAGCACTAAGTTCTCCACCTCCACCTCCACCTCCATCTCCATCCTCTCCAGCCTTCCATACTATATGCGTTCCACATAGCAGCAGCAGCCGCCGGGTCGGTCAGGAGAAGATGAAGATGTTGGGGGCTGCTGGGATGGATGGATGCTGGGAGCGATCGAGGGCAGGGGCCGAGGAATACTTAAAGGTGCCACATACGCATCGTTCGATTTGGATGCGGTCGGTTTCTCGGCATTTTGTTTATGCAACAATAAATTTTACATTTAATTTTCGTTTCATTTGAAATGCTACAGAAATATGGAAGAATGCCCCCCGATTTGGATCTGAATTGGTTCTGCTGCCGCCGCAGACCAGAGCCAGGCAATTTGTTAAATTTCACATAGCCACGCCGGGGGAAATCTGGCAAGATTTGGTTCCTCATATTAATATTTCTTTGTTCGAACTGCCAAGTAATTTCATATTAATCGGAATTGGAAATCCAAAAATGCAGAGTATATTTAGAGCAATTGAAAGATTTAAATCGAAACCAAATAACTGGAACCGAGGAATTCGATCTTAGCGTTTGTAAATTCTCTTGCCCGGGGTCTTGAAATGTTCTTGTGAAACTAGAAGCTCCGAATATTGTTCAGTTTTGAGAGGAACAAACACACATATTTTCAGCTTTTGTTATTTTAGGGAATTACTCATTGGGTGTTGGCCACTGTTTTGGTTTCTTTTTTCGTTTTTGTGATTTATTAAATCATGTCGTTTTTGATTTTTACTACCTCACTTTCTTCCCATTGCTCCTGCTCACATTCATCAAAAATGATGTTAAAACATTAAAGAATCCATCTCAATTTTTAATTAGACTATTTTGGCCGGATCGCGGGAACATTTTTGAAGATAATGATGGCAAATGAGCCGCCAAATGAGTTGCCTGCATCGCTGAAGCCGTTGACTTTGATTAGCCAGATAAAATATATCCTACACGAAAATGCATCATTCCACAGCTGCTATATACTCACCTGTATATATAAGTATCATAAAATATAGTTAGGTTGATGGAGAAACTCATAGTAAATACGCCTTTTTCCCTTTCCTGTCGTTGCTTGAATTAAACGCCAGTAAGCGGAAAAAGACAAATCGACTAGAATTTATATAGACGTTACACTGTATATATGTATACTCAATTCTCGATTCGGGAGATATAGCCATCAGCACACATGGCATCGTGATGAGATTGGTTCTTGTGTTTTCGCTTGTTTAGATATTGAATTAATTTAATTTGGTTCGATTGATTTATGGACCGATCTGTGTGCTCTCTGGAAAACTGTGCCAAGAGGCTGGGCTGGCTGGGGCCTCCGATCCCGATTCGAATGTCTAATGATCGAGCGTCTATATGCGCACGGGCCATACGAAAATAGTTTTATTTTTATAACTGTGTGCTGGTTTGGTTTCTTTTTTTTATGGACTTCCCCCACATACGGATGGACGATGATCATGATGATGCTGATGGCATCTGCCAATGCACACAGCTTTCTTCCGATGCCAACTACCATATATATACCCATATATATGTTCACTCTACCATATGCATATATGTTTCTATTCGGATATCGGGCCAAGGAAGTTGTAAACCACTGCCGGGATGGCGTCTTCCCATTAAGTTGTGATTTGTTTCCCGGGGCTGGGGCAATTAGGATCAGCATAATGGAGACAAAAGCCGCGAAATATCTGCAATGTGTTGCGTCAGGAAAACTGCACGGCCAAGGGTGGAAAGCCGGACGGAACTGGGCAACTTGGAGGGGGAAAATCTAGAGGGGGCGGCATGAAATAAACAAAAACGACGACATGCCAAATGAAATGAGCAGCGCAGAAAGCGCAAAACTTTCGGCAGTCAGAAAACAACAAAAAGAGAAGAGAAGGCACTACTGCGGACCGTGGACTGTGGACGTGCGAGTATGTATGGGATAAATAAATAAAACTCAACTGAAAATTATGAAAAACAGGCGGCCGGCCGTAGTAGGTTGAAGCGGCCAGCCGCCAGGCCAGGCCAGGCGACGCGAGTGGATTTTTGGATTTTTAAATATTTTTAGCCAAACGGCAGAAGCGAATATTTCGCCAGTCGAGTGGGATATTGGAAAGATGAAAAATTATCGCCACTGTGTGTGGTGTGCTGTCTGTGTGTGGGTGTGGTGTATATGTGGACTTGGCAACAGTGGCGGAAAAACGCCCACTTCCGCAGGAAGTCGCTCGCACAGGATCCGCTTCCTGTTGTCAGAAATGCGCTCACAAATGACAAACGTTTCCTTCAAACAATTTGTTAGCTTATTTTTTGTTAAGATCCTTGTGTTCGTTGAGGTGTATTTTCCTTTTATTTTCTGCTTAATTAACCGAACGTTTTTGTGAATTTTCCTTAAAAGCGAACCGTACACGCTGACGCTTCGCGACGCACTGCACCTACGCTCCAAAATTTTGAAAACTCTAAGACATTTAGAAAATTCTATTCACGAAATGAAAATGGGCGAGCGAGTGGGATGGCAGCAGGCTGAAGGAAAGAGACGGCTGGCGGGAAAGTGGAAAGAGAGGGCGCGAGAGATAGCTGCTGCTGGGGGCTGCTCTCAAGTGCAGAGGAACAACGATCGGGCGATCCGACGAACCGAACCGAGCCGAGCAGACCGGCACAGAGCCAAGGAGCCGGGCAATTTATGTTGCTCAATGGCAGCAGATGGGCAGCCCCACCGTCCGCCGCCCACTCCAGCCCCACACCCACACCCAGCACATCCACCCACTCCGCCTGGCATAGAAAAATCCGTGTCTAAAAACGGAAAAAATGGGGGAAAAGCGAACGAACGAATCGATGAGTGCAGTTCGGCGTCAAAGTTCAAGCGATTTTCGCAGTCGACCGGGGAGAATTCTACACTTTCCGCAGTCCGATGATGATCGGCTGCTTAGTCTAAACATGGCCGCGGCCACACCCAGTCCTCCGGCCAGAGCAGACCCCGGTTCGGGCCTCAGCCTCAGTCAGCCGGTGTATCTGTCAGTTGGCGGCGGGGCGAAAAATAAACAACAAAGGGGGGAAAATACACAAGGAGCGCTACATTTTTATTCTCTAAACATTCCTGGATGTTTATGTTTTCCCTTTTTTCCTCGGGGCCTCAAGTGGCGGGCGGGGCTCCGGCGCGGAAACAAGATTCCAAAAAGATTCTAAAACGCTTAGTTTGGGTCCATGGCTCCCTACTTTCCGGCCCCACCCACTCTTCCATTTAACTTTCTCTCACATTGTAAACATTTCACTTGACGCTCGATGCTAAATTTAACATTTTCGCCTTCAGGCAAGACGGGCAAATAAATTACGGAAATAAACAAAAATTGGAAGCAGCAGCAGCTACTAAGGCCCAAACTCACCTGCGCCTCCGATTGCGGTTTCTTTTATCACTGGAGAATCCCAAGGGGGAGTGTGCTGCGCATGGGAAATGGGAAATGCATGGGTGGCAAAAGGGCAGGGAAAACTATAAAGAAAACGCCCGGGTTCGGAAGGTGTTGAATCCGATACGGATTCGGGTTCGAATTCCGATTTGGTTGGGATTTTAATGCGGATAACTAGCTGCTGGCTGCAGCTGGGGAGCATTATGTAATTTTATAGCTGCACGTACCCGTGGCTAATGGCACAGAAATAATTGTTCAATTACCGCTTGAGTTGAAAGCTTCCGCTTAAGTTTCATGTGTTTACAGATTACAGCGCAGAATTCCCTCAAAATGTAATAATCCTTGGTTTCATTGATATGACTATTTCTAATAGTTTTATAGGTATACTTTCCATAGACTATATTTATTGTAATTTTTACGATTATATTAGTGCTCCTTGGGAACAATCAAATCATCCTTTATAAATCTGTAAGACCTCTAAAACCCGAACAAATTTAACATACCCACTTTCGTTTATAATTTAAAACAAAAATTTCCACAATGACTGAGAATGACAATGATAGTGGTCCGTCGAATTTGCCGCCCCTAACGTCGATCATGGACGACATGTTCCTAAAATTTCGGATCATCGCGGTGGATGTGGAGAAGCTGCAGCGGGCCAAGACTCAATTGGCCAGCATTCAGCGGCGCCACACCTTCTTCAAACTGTTTGGCATCGACGATGAGGGCAGCATGGGCGGCCACGACAGTGACATCTGGATGATGCACTCAAAGATCTCCGTAAACTCCAGTGGAGAAGATACAGAAGGGGGCATGGGCAATGAGGAGATGAGTGAGGACCTGTGTATGTTGCCCTTCGAGGAAGATCGCTGGCAGAACTTCTTTAATGGCTTTGAAATCCTGACCACGCCGCTGGCCACAGATCCCAACGAGAACCGCAAATGCATCGAGCTGTCCGTCAATGTAACCTGTGGCCCAGGACTCCAAAATTATCTACGTGAGTGGGGAATGCTGGATCGCCAGATGTGTTTACACTCTACGGGATAATTAGAGAATGGAAAATGGAATTACCATTATTTTAATAATTTCAGTGAATGGTGTCCGCTGCTTCCTTATAAATCTTGCCAAGGGCACTCAGCACGACAACCAGAGCCTGATCGTCAAGTTGCGGGAGGCAGAGATCTGTGTCTCAAAGGAGTTCGGCTTCCCGGTGGTGTCCTGCGTCATGGCAAAGCTCTCGCCGCGCCACCAATACACCGGCAGCTTGAGTCCCATGGCTCTCACCGATGGTAAGAGGTTCGTGAACCTGGTAAAGGGTACGGAGGTCATCCTGACGGTGGACCGCAACTTCTCGGACCGGTGCAGTGAGCAGACTATTTATGTGAACGCCCGCTTCCTGCTCGTCGATGTGCGGCCCTATGACTTCATCCTGATCGGTGAAGAAATCCAGCTGATGGTACGCAGTGCCGAAATGGACGATCTCAAATGTTGTGTGGCCAAGGGCGGAGCGCTCCTCGATTATATGCCTGTCCTGTTTCCGGCCAGGTGCAATCGGTTCCAAGTCTCGTACGAGGAGCTCGAGGATTTGACCTTTGCCCGCGAGGTGGGAGTGAACGTGGTCATCTCGCACATTGTGGGCACTCCGAAGTACCTGGACGATCTGGAGGAATCGATGGGGGTCATGCACTGCGACGGCATGCGACTGTACGCCAGGGTGGTCCTTAACGAGATCCAGGGCTGTGACGGCGAACTCAACTGGGCCGCCAAACGGTACGATGGCTTCGTGGTGGAGCTAGACCCACCGGAGATCGTTCCGGACATCATGCACCTTTGTCCCGACGCCGAGTGCTTTATGCAGCTGGCCTACGATTCGCAGAAGCCGATCATCTTCGATCCGCGGCTATTGGACGAGCAAAAGCTGCGCGTAGATCCGGCGCACTATTACTACACATTCTACTATCCGGACAAGTACATGGTTTCCTGCCCCCCGCCGAAACACAACCACTACTTCCGTTTCCTACAGGACGCCATCTTCCAGCAGATCGGCCCCAAGGCGCTGGCCAAGGCTCCGTACTGTGATCGCTCCCATACGGGAGCGGATAGCCTGGCGCGGTCTGCTGTCATCGCCTCCCTGGAGGTTCATGCGGTCGCCATTGTGGTGATTGGTGTGACCACCAGGATGGTGCAGAAGATCGCCCACTTCCGGCCCCAGGCACCGATCATCTTCGTCAGCAATATGCGCTCCGCCGAAGACTATGTGACCATTTACTACAACGTCACAATGCTGCCCTTCTACACCAAGCAAACCGTCGAGTACAAAAGGGACACATTGATGCGGGCCACCTACGCACTGGCCTTCTTGACCAAGCGCAAGATCGCCAAGCAAAACGATAACGTTGTCCTGGTGTACAACTATGAGGAGACCACGACCTTCCCCGAAAGGTACATCATATACAAGATGGACCTGCGCAACTTCACTGCGCATTTGGGAAAAGCTCTATTCCCGGACAAGGACATAAAACCCTTTGCAGAGGCCACGAAATAATTGATAGCCAAAACCGCTTCAGTTTATGCAGAAGATAATTTATTTGGTTTGGTGAATAATCGGAATGTTAATGTGTTGTTGCCTTAGAATATATAAAACAGATACATTCGGATACATAAAGATATAGATACACATTCACTATTTGCTCTGTACAGAATCGTGGCCCGCTAGCCTATGAGGGAGTTTCGTCGCTGAAGTATATACAGATTTATATACGATCTCAAAGTTCACTTATCTAAGCCTTACAGTGCCAACGGAGTACTCTCATCCTAAATTATTCCTACGATTGTTGCTCCATTCAAGCCTAACTAGACACCTTTACCAACGGTGTTCGTGTAGATTTAGATTGGTAGTCAAACCTTGAGCAACCGATTCAATCACTCCTTTTAACAAGTACACAAAAAACAGGGGAAATACATATTACAGCAGGCTGCTTCAGGGATTCTTCTGCAGAGCTCGCAAGGTAACGAACTCGTAGGCTGCCTTCAAGGTGGTGTAGCAATAGCCTGCCATCCCATTCATCTCGGCCTGAAAGTTGGGTCCCGTCAGGTCGTCCAGCAGGGCCAACTCTGCACCCAAGTGGGGCACCGCAGCACGCAGCATCGTGAGCATGGTGAGCGGAATCATGTTGTCCGCATTCAACTGGGCGGCATTGGCTGCGAGTTGCGGGTAATGTAGAGCAAACTCTTGGATCTCGGTCCTCAATAAAAACTCACCCGACATTGCGTGCTCGTAGGCCTCGGTCAGCAGCTGCGTGCTGCGCTGTATCACAGTCAACATGTCCTGGGGACTAAACTTCTCCTGCAGTTGCTTCAACGTCTGCACGGACTCCTCAAACTTTGGATCCAGCATCACGGTCTGGAGAAAACTGTAACGAATCGCAAGTGATGTACAAATTGTTACTCAATATCGAGATCTAGTTAATACCTCTCATGGCCCATTAGTTCGACGAGTTCTTGGTCCTTCAGCTTCTCGGCATGGTTCAGATTCTGGCGGTACATTTCGTCCTTGCGACTATACTTGTTCGCGTACAACACAAAGAGGGTGGAGTATATGCCCTCGGAGAGCACGAGCGGATAAAGCAGCGTGATGTGCGATATCACCTCCCTGCTGCCCTCCATGTGGCAGTAGTCCTCCGGCAGGGCGGGAAACATCTTGCGCACGAATCGGTAAATGCGTCTTGATATGGACTCCCACTCCCGCATCGCCTGCTTGGCCAGTATCGGTGTGGGCTTGACCTTCCAATAGCCATAGGAGTAGTGGAAACAGTTGGCAATGCGCTCGTTCAGCGCATACAGCGGATGATTTCGATCTTTGAAGGCCTGCTCCAGGTACAGTCGTATTGAAGCCAAATCCCGATCCGTCAGCGTGGTGGCCATGCCAAAGCTGGGCACCTGATCCAGCACGGCACTAGTCGTCGATGCAGTCGAGGTGATGGAGCAGTCACTGCTGTTCTTCTGCTTAGATATGCCATTGTTGTTGTTGTTGTGACTCAGGTTAGCGAAGCTCTCGTTCAGCGTACTCGACTCGTCGCCATTGAAGGTGCTGTTGAGGAGGCTCTGGTCGAGCTGGAAGCTGGCCAGACTACTCGAGTCCAAATCTCGCGTTGAGTTGTGTCCCATTGAGAGCAAGCTGTCGGCCCGCTGGAGTCCCCCTGGTTTGCTGTTGAGCGTTTCCTGGGAATGAATGCGGCGCGGTGGAAATCCCAGAAAGTCCAGAGCCGAAGCCGCCTCCGTTTGCAGCTTGCTTAAAGCGTTCGTTGTGGACCGCGCCTTGGCTAAGGGCGAAGATGCCTTCTGCGGCAGCGGCAGGCTAAGCAGGATGTTGTTGAAGTAGTTTCCTGGCTTGGCACCTTCCCTAGCCCTCTGCTTGCTCATGTACACGGCAATGCAGTTCCAGAGTTGTGCCGTGCTAAGCGTGGGTTTCGAGGACTTCCTTAAGGTGCCGGCAGGAGCAGAGGATGAATTGTTGCTGGCCGTGCAGTTGGCCAGGTCCGACTCGAAGTTGTTGAATAGCGAGCGCCACTTGCGATTGTGATCCACCACCTGTCGGCCCAGAGAGCTGAAATTAAGAATGAGTGTTTAACCAGCCATGGAAATAAGTCTCAGAGAGAAGCTGTCGACTTACCTCGGGTACTTTGGAAATCGCCGATTCAGGACCAGCTCGCCAGCCTGGATGCGTACGGTCTCCCAGCTTCCGCTGAGCTGACCAAACATCTTGTTTCCGATCAGTTCGCAGGTGTCGTCTGAGTCCCCGTTGCCTCCCATTGAAACACTAACGTTGCCCGCTTCTCCGCAGGGCATATAGTACTCTCCCCGCCCATTTGGGCCGTGCAGGGTTAGTTCTCCTTCGTAGTAGTAGTCGTTCTCGAACACAGCCAATCCGTTGCCCAGCAAATCGTCGCCGGCAAAGTTACCCTCGAAGTAGTCGCCGCGGTTGGTTATGCAGCTGCCGATGCCCGCTCGCTTGTTGTCTGAAAACATGCCCATATACTTGTCGCCGCTCACCAGATCCTCTAGCACGCCGTAGCCGCAGCGGACATTAGCCTGGTACTCGCCCACGTAGATGTATCGGTTGTTTCGCATCATTCCGTGGCCATGGAACAGGCCCTCGCAGAAGTTCCCCTCGTATATCTCGCTCTCTGGCGCATCCTTGCAGTGCATTTCGTAGACACCATGGCCGTGAAAGCGGCCGCCCTTGAAGTGGCCCACGTACAAACCCGTTGAGGGTATCACCATCTTGCCATAGCCTGCAGATTGAAAGCGATCATTAGTAAGAAGATACATATATCAAAAGGGATAAAGAACTCACCTTCAATGACCCCTTGGATCAGCTCCCCGCAGTAGACACTCCCATCGGGGTATTCCAGGTAGCAGTTCCCGTGCATTACTCCCTTTCTCCAGGTGCCACACGCCTTTACCCGCGAGAACTTCGGATGCTCCCGGCTGAATTCGTAGCCCGTGGAACGGGTACTGGGCACCGGACTCCCCATCGGCCTGCCCAACGACGCCACGATGCTGGACTGCAGCTGGTCCAGCCATACCTTGCGCATCTCCTGGGTACGAGTGGCCACCAGAAAGCTTTTCTCGGGCGTGGTCAGCCTGAGGTTAAGGTCGCCCTCCGTCCACACCCACAAGGTTGTCAAGGGATACGAGTACAGTGAGTTGCCGCCCACTTGGCACAGAAAGTCGGAGAATAGGATGAAGCTGTTGCTGGACCTGCTGATGCCAGTGGTGACTAGCTTGAGCGGCACCAGGGCTGACGTTAGGATCACCCTTCGCTGACGTCGTCGGAACTGAACGATTCGGGGATTGCGATCATTGCTGCTCCAGAAATCCCTGGTATTCACGGCCAGTTCTTGACTGATGCAGCTGTGCCGCGCAAACTCCGTCCAGGCAACGCGATGTTCTCCGTATTCCGGTTGCGTTTTTACCAACAGCTCCATGAACTGGACAAACAGCTGGTAAATGCTGAATGGCTGCTGAAACAGGCGCGTCACATAGCTCTCCTCGTTAAGCTCGGCCAGCGGGCTATTGAGTCCAGCGATGGCAGCAACCGCGTCTCCAAAGCCGTTTACTGAGAAGACATCGCAATAGGCCTTGGTGTAGCCGTCGAAGAGCTCTATGTACTCCTTGTGGTGGCAGATGAAGAGCAGATCCGCCGGCTGCACAAAGTCGGCTCGGTAAAATCCCTCTAGGGAGTGCAGGGTGGCCACTAGCAGACACAGCATCCGTTCCCAGCTGACCAGCAGCGGTCCGAGGGCACTAAGCGTATCCAGCGCCGACTGCCGTTGCCAGATCTCCAGCGTCTGGACCGCCTGGCGGTGCTTGAGCAGCAGCTGCAGTTGCGACTGCAGGTGGCTCAGGTAGTAGTGGTACTGCCGCTGGAACTGTCGCTGATTCTGCAGCGTGAATCCACCGGAGCACATCAGTAGTCGCAGCTGCCGCGGCCAGGCTGCTCCCAGCTGTAGTTGGAGTAGAGTTTGGGCATACGTACTGGACTGCTGCAGATGACGCATTGGTGGCGGCGGCTGAAGCGATTGTATCTGACCGGAGGCATTCAGCAGCAGCGTGTGGTAGTCCCCGCAAGTAGCCTCTAGCGCTGTCTTCTGCTCCATAGGCAGGCAGGCCGCGTTGTCCGCAATCGTGATCTCCATGGGCGAGCTGAGGTCTTCGCCTAGCTGGGAATGAGTGTTTAGACCCCAGTGGTAGAGCCGTCCGTCCAGAGTGCGGGAAACTGTGTGCTCCAGTCCAGCCGCAATGCTGCACACTCCCATGCTGTCCAGCTTCTGAACTCGCATTACATTCGCCCGCCGAATGTGGTCTCCGGTTCCCAACAGACCGTTGTTGGAGGCGCCAAACGTGAAGAGTTGTGTGTGGAGCAGTGCGTATCCCTGGTGTAAAAGATGCCGCGTGTTCGCCGCAAAGCTTCGCTCCGAATTTCCACTGCTCAGCGATTTCACGGAGGCCCGGTCGTCCTCGGGCTCATCTCGGGGATTGGCCACCTGCAGCTGGAGCACATCGTCCGCCAGATTGTAGGGCGCCACCAGCATCACAAAGTGCTCGTTACCGGCAGCCAGATCGAGTAGTTCCTTGCCCTCTTCGTAGAGACGCATGTGACGCGGCTGCTGCTCTGCATTGAATACCTCGCCGCAGGTGCCCATTACATAGGTTTCGCCACCGGCGCCGACAAAGACCACGCCCTGGGCGGAGCAACAAACGCGATGAATGCGAACCCCCTCGGCCAGCAGCTCCAGTGGATCGAAGCTGAGCGTTTGCCAGGCATGCGGGTGATGGATGTCCCTGCCCGACGCTGTGATAAGCTGGCGCTGCACCGATCCGTTGCTGAGCACCACGAACAGCTCCTGGCTGCCTGAGCAGAAGTCCACGTCCACTACGTCCGTGCGCAATAGCTGGAGGTCGAGGGAGATGCGGTTCGCATGCAGCTTAGCGGAGTACAGGGCGTGGTCCGTGGTCAGCAGGAGCAGCACGTCGCCAATGCTGCAGATGCGAGATGCGGGCGCTCGCGTCAGAGGAGGCACTCCGCGCCAATGGAGCTGCAGTGCCCGGCCGTCGTGGTAAATGACAAAGGACTCCCGTTCCTCCTCCTGACTCACGCCAGCCGAGTCATCCGCCGCACTGGCCATCATGCCCGAGTTGTTGTTGGCGATTTGGCCAGGGCCAAAGTTTTGTAACACGACGCAATTCGACGAATCGACCAGCAGGCCGTTCTCACATGCTGCACGCACTCTGATCCTCGCTAGGCACCGTGGACTTCGTGAAGCATCTTACGTTACGAGTATGAACGCGATTTGGAGCTGACGAGGTGTAGAAAAGTCGCTTTTTGTTTGATTTCAGTTGGCTAAGTTTTCATGTTTTTGTGATGGTTTTTCGAGCCTAGTGTGACCAGCGCTTAAGAAGCTAATCAGAATTCGAATACTGGAAGATATTGGGGGTACTCTGTGGTGACTAATCAGACAAAAATATCATTAAATGCATTCTTATGAGATTTTGAATATATCAACTTTAGGAAGCCGAATCGGCTTTTTATGCTGGTCAAGAATATATATGATTTGTAGGCTTGGAAATTACTCCTCCGCTGCTTACTATAATGTTACTTTCGTCACTAAATTTTCGTTGCTTGGTATAGTTGGTATTTTACTTATTGCTTTTCTGTCGTTACTCCAGATTAAGGTCATACTGTTTTCTCAGTCAGCTGTTCCCGAAAAAGTTTTCTGCATGTTTTGTTTATTTCGCATAAAATGTAGTTTTTCCGTTAATTAAAGCGCGTTAGTGGCTTATGTGTAAATAGAAGGCTTTAATCGGAGTGCCCCAATTGCCGTTAAATATTGCATTAGAAAGGTAACGTCACTGTCGTGATTTGCATCCGCCCACTAAACTTGTTCTTGAACCCACCCTAAAAATAATCTTCCTCGCACAGCTTGGCAATGGATGCGGACTGCCAGGCGGCGGCTGCTGCGTTGGCAGATGACTCCGGCCACTTCAGCTGCGCTAGCGACGAGGGCGGCGGTGATTCTGAACAGACGCCCACCCCGGAGCGGGAACAGTCAATATTCTTCCTCAGACAAGAGCTTCTGAGGTCGCGCAGTGAAGTGGAACGCCTCCTGAAATCTGAGTACTGGTACAAGCAAGAGCTCAAGTCACAGAAACACAGTCGCCTGGAAACCCTGGAGCGCCTGTATGCCCAGGAGCGTAAGTATCTGGTGGAAAACCAAAGACTGCAGCAGGAGTCCATGCGGTTGCATGCGAAATGTTCCACGCTTGAGAAGCAGCAGGAACAGGAGACCCCAAGGTCACCAACTATTTCTTCCCTGAAGTGTGATACGCCGTCGAACGCATCATTTGAGGCCAAACAGCAGGAGGCTCGTCTCCGGGATCAGCGCCAACTGATCGATGTCCTGCGTAAGCAGAAGAAGATGCTGCTGGAGGACATACAGAGACTCAGTCTGGAGCACGATGAGAAGCTGGGACAGTTGCAGCAGACCTTGGCCGGTATGGAGCTGGAGAGCAAGCTGATGACTGGGAGATGTAAGCAGCTGCTGGACGACAAGAGTCAGATGGAGCACCAGCTTGAACTGAGGAGCTCAGCTTTGCGCAGTGTTAACGCTGAGAGGGAGCAGTTCCGTCAGGTCATCGCCGAGCTCAACGAGACCCTGCAAACGCAGGAACACCTTCTGGCCCTCAAGGAGCAGGAGTTTCTCGATCTCAAGCAGTACTATCAGCAAAAGTTGACCCGGGAAAACAGCGTTGATGTGATGCACTCCTACAGCCTAAAATTTCATGAGGAGATCAACAACAAGACAAGTGAGATTGCTGGCTTGAAGAATTCCCTCAACGAGCTCCGGTCGGAGTTGCTGATGATGTCGCAGTTAAAAGAGCAAAACGAGGAGCAACAGCGCCAGTTGGAGCAGCTAGAATTCACCCTGCAAGCTCAACTCTTGGAGCAAGAACAGCTTCGGCAGAGTGACGCCCTCAAGTTGGAGCAGGTGGAGAATTTGACCATTTCCTTGGCTTCCTTACAGCTGGAGAAGGAAAGCCTCAAGGAAAATCTGGTGGAGGCAGAAAAGACGCTTCAGAAGCTGGAGCAGGAGGTGCACAGGCTTCACAACCAGTATGATGAAATGCGTTCGATGTGTGAGGAGACCCAGCGACAATTGGAAAAGGATCAAAAGAATATGGAAAAGTTCAAGGAGCAAAGTTCTTTGAAGGAAAGCGAATTGATTGGAAAACTTAACTTCTATGAAAAACTATGTGAACAGTTGAGGACAGATCTAGCTGCAGCAGAGTCCCAAATGCATAACCAAAGCGAGCAGGCAGAGATCTGGCAGCAGAAGATCAAAATAATAGAAGAATGGAGCCAAAAGGAAGTAAATCAGTGCCAAAACAAAACTACACAAACCGAGATCGAGGATGCCATTTTAATCAAACGCATTGAGACTTTGGAGCAGCAACTAGCCGATGTTAAGGCTCAAAAGAAACAAACCGTTACGCTGCTCCAGCAGCTTCTGCAGCAACAAGATGCCAAGATAAAGAGCACAAACGAAATGGAGGCGGATTGGACGCAGCTCCTAGAGGCGCTGCAAGCCACCCAAAAACTGGAGCAAGAAATGCGTGCAGAGCTCCAGCACAAAACCGTTGAATTGGAGCAGCTAAATGAATTGTTTGCTGGTCAAAATGAAGAGCTGCACCAGCTCCAGCAATTGGGCCTAGCCAAGGACGAGGAGAATCGGCTGGAGCTGCAGCTATTGAAGGAAACATTCCAGGAGAATCTGGAGAATCATTCTGCGGATTCGATGAACATTCAAAGGCTGCAAGGCCAAGTAAAATCGTTGCTCGACGAGCGAGAGGAAACCACACGACAGGAGCACAGGGCGGTGGACTGCCTACGGTCTTTGGCGCAAGTGCTGGAAATAGAAACAGGCAGAAAGCTGCAGCACATCAAATGCTGGCCACAACTGGCCAAGCTTCTTCGAAAGGAGCTGCGTAATGGAAGGGCTTCCCATCGGAAGGCTGAGGAGCTGCCGGGCCTGAGGCTTAAGCTGGCGGAGGTTAGCGGAATGCACGAGCAAGCTTTAGCCAGAATTAAGGTAGAAAGAATCGCTGACAGGTGCCACTGGAATGATCTATCAGGAAATTACATATATTTTCGCAGAATCTGGAACAGACTCTGGCAGCGGAAAAAGCGCGCTATGAGGCTTCCGACTCGGGCAAGTCCACCTGTTGCATCGCGCCCCCAGAACCCGCCCACGAGGTAGCCAATCTGATCGATGACTACAAGAAGGTATTTTTGTGTAATCTGCCTGGAAATAAGACGTAACTGATATCTTCCTTGCCACAGCTCGTTCAACAAACCGCCAGGGATACAGGTCGTCCGCGCAACAGCTTTATTCTGGAGCTGATCGAGCGTAGCCAGCGTTGTCAACCGAATCTGTGCCAATTAAGTGACGACATCACCGCCTGTTGCTCAGATGTGGATCAGCTGAGCAGGCTACTCAACGCTGGCAAGGACCAGAGGCGCGCCGGGGCCGTACCATCCCTAATGGAGGAACTACGTGCCGTGGCAGAACATGCTTAGATTCCAATTCCTAAGTCAATTAGGAAAGCTCATCTCTTAATTTCACAACACTTTTCCGAAGTACTTAATTTGTTTTTGTCTCGAATTTTGTCCATGTCCAAAAGGTGCAATTATTTATTTTTTTTTTGTTTTCTTTTGTGTATAACCTAGTCCTTTGGTTTACAACACCCGAAATATCCTACATAGTTGAATTTATTCAAAAACTAAATGTTTTTGTGTTTGGTTACTATATTTGTTCTATTTTATGTTTATATTAAATATTAACAAAAAATGCAGAGTAAAAAAAAATAACGTCTAGAATATATATACAATCGTATTTAATGGTCGCTCACAAATATATATTTATTTTTGTAGAATTCAATACATAAAAGTCAAATATGATTTTTAGTACGATTCATAAATGTGTAACATTAACCAATATAAGTTTTGCTTTTTATTGGACAGTATGGAATAGTGATGCCCTCGCGTGTGGTAATTCTTTCTTTCGTAACATATTCCATATTTCCCTCATCGTCCAATTCCACTAATTCCTGCACTACTACCCTTGAGCTGCGAGTTATGCCGCAGAAGGGGTAGTTTGTGGCATTCAGGCACATAACGACCAGATCATGCTCAATCTTCTCAGACGGTCTCAGGATACTGGTCGTCTTGCAGGACGCTGTCCTCTTCTTGGGGCAGTACACTCCGGCGCATAACCAACCGTCTGGAGGGAAGTGTCAGTGCTTAATACAATAATCATGTGGCTACTTACTATTACTTACTTTTGGTCTTTCTTACCTGAGTCATCAACATGTCGGGCGTTGGATCGTATATACTTTGCTCGAGATTCTGAAAGTTGTATGTTGTGCCTTGAATCATGAGACTTTAAATAATGTTGTAATTTTTACCCCTTCATCAGCAGAGCCCAAATGAATACACAGAGCTCCTAATATAGCTAATAATAAGAGAGGAGAAAAACTCATAGTAGGTCCTTTCCAGAACAGCAAAAGTCAAAGACTGACGAGATTCGACACGTATTTTTTATTGTCTGTAATCTAATTGCTAATCCATTTGTTTTGCTTAAGTTCTGTGGAAATGCGATTGCTGGAATGTTGTGTGAGTCTATGACGTGGTCAATGGTTCAGTAATTAGAACAGGTGAGTTATGTACAAACAATGAACACATTACTGCTTTATTTAAGTACTTAAATGGGTTACTATTTTGCTTAAAATCACCTTAAATTAACCAAACGGAGAAATACCTATGTACCCCACAGCCATCTCAATGAGTGATGTAAGCTGTGGCAAATCGATTTTGTGGCTTCATCCTCAATCAGAGACGGCGGCAGTCTTTTTCATTTCAGTTCGAATATATTAGGCGAAGGCAACCGACACCGCCCTTGGCATTGTCAACGCTCGGTCTGCCAGGAGGTTTCGGATCGGATCGGAGGTGGCTGTAGAGGCTGAGGCAGAGGATGGCAAGCCACTTGGGTATTGATAAATGCGTTGAAAACTAAGCGACCGCCCAGTGGATTACCACCACCTCCCCAGACCAAGTGGACGGCTCTCGATTCCCCGAGAGGAACCCCCCGCAGCCAGCTTGCTGGCTGCAATGAGGAGCAATCGACCACAATCGCTGGTCAAATTCAATTGGCGCAATTTTTCATCTGTGGCTCCAAGGGACCCGATCCGGCGGATCCTTTTGGGCTGTTGCCTCTGCTGCCGTCTATTGTTGCTCTGGGCTCTGGCAATTGTTCTCGGCTGTGGATCTCTGGACCTATGGTGCTATGGAGTCGCGGAGCCCTCGGCTCAAGGTTGTTTATTTTGAAAAATCACCATCACCCGATCGTGGCCTGTGCCGACGGCTGGGGATTTAATTCTACGCTGGACATTTATAAATTGCATTCAATTTATACACAACACGAAAGCGTGATTTTTACATTTTTACAATCTAGCGAATAATAGATCAGCGTCGTATTATTGCCGACTCCTCACAGCAATGCTCTCCAGAGCAATCGAATCTTTCTGGGTCTTCGGCCTGCGGCATGAAGAAGGCTTCTTCGAGCATTCCGATTGACGCAGACAAATGTTATTTTTGTAAAATATTCAGGACTGCAAAATATATAAAACACTGAATTTTTTAAGTTTTTAAGTCTCAAAGTAAAGGGAAAATTTGGTAAACTTTTCGTATAAAAAGTTCGGATTACATTAACACTGACTTAAGGGATCTGTACAGCTTTAAATTGAAAAGGAAGTATGTACCTTAGCTTAAAATGTAAAACAACAATTAAATGAGATAAATGTTGGCATTCAAATTTTCCAATTAACCCCATAATTATCCTGGGGAGTTACGCATCCCACTGGAGCCGTTTATAAGTTTTCATTTGTTCCAATTCAATAATCCCCCGAGTCAAAATCTTGAGCTCTATTATTTGAATACATTTTCCGCACATCATCCAGCCCTTGGAGGTACTCCTCCAGCTAACACAAAGTTGGCCGGCATCGTTTAGTTGGTCCAAGGGTATCATTTGATTCGATGAGAGTGCTTTTTGTTGTACTTTTCCTGGGCTCTTTGATTTGGGAGCTGTTCCTCGGATCCCCATTCCTCTTTTTTTTTGTATTGAGCAGGTCGCTCATTAAAGAGGGAGGAACTGGACGGGGGGACTGGGTCTTGGGGCTGCTGGACAAACAAAAGGCATAAACATTTAATTCTCACCAAAGCGATTGATGCGGTCGCAGGGGCACAGCGACCATGTCGATGTGCGTCCGTCTGGCTGTCCGCCTGTCCGCTTGTCTGGGGATACGATCCTTCTTCTCGGCCTGGGTCTCGAGGCTCACAGCCAGTCCTAGTGCCAAATTGCAAATGCAACTTGTTAACCTTGAAACCGAGCGGACGGTTGGAGGAGCGGACAGATAGTCAAGGAGCCTGAACCGCAGACCCGGCACAGTATGAGGCATTTAGTCAGACGTCGTCGTCGTTGCTGTTGCCCGTGTGGTTGTTGTTACCACTGCCGCTGTTGTTGTCCGTCTGCCGATCACTCGTTTGTCTAGCTGCTGCCCCCCTCTCATGTCCTCATGCACTGAGAATAATATCTACAACATGTGATAGTGATAACAGCAGTAATAAGACAAATCAGTCAGTATTCTACCGAGAACACATTCCCTTTATTTTTTAAATAAAATAGAAAAACTAAAACTAAATATTATAATCATTATTAATTTTAATTAATGTAAATTTAAGTTTTAAAAAAATTAACATTTTTGCAAAAATTTGACAATTTTAACGATAATAGATAGATAGATTTCAACGAAAATAGATATTTTTATATGACAATTTTTGTCGACAAATCAAAGTTTAAAAAATTCATAACTCAGTGAAAAAATCATTTATTTTAATTCGGAAAGCTTTTTTATGTTAGTTTTTATTAAGTTAACAAATCTGCATACTCCATTTGAAATTTTAAAAGATTAAAATTTTTGTCAAATTTTGACAATTTTAATGATGTAACCCCTTATCTTTTTTTCAAAATTTTGAAAAATTTTTGAAATTTTATTTTTTAACCGGACATGGCTAGATCGATTCGTCTGTTGATTCTGATCAAGAATATATATGATTTATAGGGTCGGAAATGGCTCCTTCACATAGTTACACGATTCTAACTAAAATTATACTATCCTGCAAGGGTATAAAAAGGATAATTAAAATTGCTAAACTCATCATTTCTCTCAAAGCTTAAAATATGAGTATTTCTTAGTAAAAACTGTTTTTTTTTTTGTTAATCTTAAGCAAAGGCTTTATAGTTCCCATAGAAAGCCATAATAATGTGGAAAAGGTATCGAGCAGAACTATGTTTCAAATATTCGCATTCTTTGAATCAATATTTATAGATATTTTTATATGGCAATTTTTGTCGACAAATCAACGTTTAAAAATTTCATAACTCAGTCAAAAAACCATTAATTTAATTCGGAAAGCTTTCCTATGCTAGGATCTTATAGGTTATTAAATCTGCATACTCCATTTCAAATTTTTACAAATTAAAATTTTTGCCAAATTTTGACAATTTTAATGATGTAACCCCTTATCTTTTTTTCAAAATTTTGGAAAAATTTCGAAAATTTTATTTTTAACCGGACATGGCTAGGTCGACTCGGCTTTGAATGCTGATCAAGAATATATATGATTTATAGGGTCGGAAATGGCTCCATTACATAGTTACAAGATTCTAACTAAAATTATACTATCCTGCAAGGGTATAAAAAGGATAATTAAAATTGCCAAACTCATTATTTTGCTCAAAGCTTAAAACAAGAGTATTTCCTAGTAAAAACTGTGTTTTTTTTTTTTTTGTAAACCTTAAGCAAAGGCTTTAAAGTTCCGATAGAAAGCCATACTAATGCGGAAAAGGTATCGATCAGAATTATGTTTCAAATATTCGCATTCTTTGAATCAATATTTATAGATATTTTTATATGGCAATTTTTGTCGACAAATCAAAGTTTAAAAAATTCATAACTCAGTGAAAAAATCATTTATTTTAATTCGGAAATTAAGTTAATAAATCTGCATACTCCATTTAAAATTTAAAAACATTCAAATTTTTGCCAAATTTTGACAATTTTAATGATGTAACCCCTTATCTTTTTTTCAAAATTTTGAAAAAATTTTGAAAATTTATTTTTTAACCGGACATGGCTAGATTGACTCGGCTTTGAATGCTGATCAAGAATATATATGATTTATTGGGTCGGAAATGGCCTCTTCACATAGTTACAAGCTTCTATCTAATATATCAACTTAGCGTCTAACCGGATTATGGAGTTCTCTTAAATTTATTATTATTCCATTCAAGATTTGAGCACTCTCTACTTTTGTATGTATTTTTTCTTGAAGTGCATATAGCATATTGAATAATGCGTTTATGGCCAGATGAATGACACTTCATACATGCGTCTTGTCTGTCCCTGGAGCTGCAACTCGCAACTCGCAACTGGCAACTGGCAACTAGCAACTGGCAACTAGCAACTGGCAACTCGCAGCTAGCAAGATACAACTTGCAACTGGCAACTGGCAACAGGGAACGAAGCAGAGGCCAGGAGGCTACCGAGACTGGGGCTCAGGCTGCGGATGAGGCTGCCTCCTGGTGGTGCATATTTCATGCGTAAACTTTGGCTTGGGCATCCGCCACTATTCGTCATTTGTGCCGAGCCATGTCAGTGTTGTGTTTGAAAGAAATTCGTTTAAATTGTCAATTGTCTGGGGTCCTACGGCTCCTGCTCCTGCCCCGGCTCCCTCTCCAGCTGCTGCTGCAGCTCCTGCTCCCGGCCGGGAACTGGTTTCCAGCTACTCCTAATGAGGCGCATCATTGAACTTGAGGAGTGAGAAGAACGAACCCTTTTAGCATTCGGCCGTGATGGTTGGTGGCCCTGGCCCCCACAGCGGCTCTCTGGGCTCTGGGGGATCGGGGCCTGGGTGCGTTTGCATTTAGCTCTACTGCCCGGCCAGGCACATTAAAGTCGAGTCAACTTAGCCACATACGAGCGGCGCATTTAGTGCCCAGCCACTGCCGGCCAGTGGTTCCCACACCCGATTCCGATTCCGAGTCCGAATCCCACTCCCCTGGAGCCCCCGCCATCGCAGCACTCCCACTGGAGGGGCCATTTCCATTCTGATTTGGTTTAAGATTCGGATGCGCATCGGATCCTGCTTACTGGGTGTTGCAATGTCATTGCCAGCATTTTATGCACTCGCCGCACTTTAGAGCCGAGCCATAAATAAACTTGTATCTTTAAGATAGAAATAGTCGTAAAAAATCAGCAAATGACCCCGAAACCCGCCGGAGCCCTGGATCCCTGGATCCCTGGAGCCCCGCATCTAAGCCGCGTGAGAGCTCTTGGCCAGACTGCAGACCTTGGAGGTGGAATCTTCAAACTGCGGCCATTTGGATCATCTGCAAAACATGTGTAAGTCGCAATATTACATTTTATATTTAGCGCACGACTTTGTGCGCTTTATTTCAGGCCATTTATAGTTTTGCATACAATGAGGTCGCATTGGAGATTCCGGCTAGATGGGTTTTATGGATGCCCGGGACGAGATCGTGATGGAAGCCCTTGACTGGGCAGCGAACAATCGCCGGTCATTAGGAAGTTGGCTTTTGTGGAACTGCTCAGCACAGTTCTATATCGGATCGGAGTATCGAAGGCCCTATTAGGAAGATCTCACTTTCGGCATCTCTGGAATGATGAATGGCGATCATAAACCTTTTCCCTGCCCACCACGACGGGTAATTTAAATTAAAAATTATAGAGTTTCTTCCTCCGTAATCTCGACTTAAATACATTATTCAAAAGAATGTTATTATCGCCTTTAACAAGCCTCCTAACTGCCGGCCTTTCTTTACACATAAATCATAATTATATACGTCTCACTCTCATCGCGGGCTAAGTAAACACGCATTTAGGATGACGAAACATCTCAATGATCTCCGGCCGAGCTACGTGGGCACATTTCCATGTGCCTTCTAACGCCGCTGGAACACTTTGACCCAATTCATTCCGATTCAATTGAAACATTCTGAAGCATTTAAAGACCGGCCATAAAAGGCAGACGAAATGGGTTTTCATTGGAGCGGACCCGAGACGGTAGTCGGTTCACGAGAGATCATAAAAAATAATTAAGAAGTTGGTACTTGGCTTTTTCTCATCTGTATCACAGGTGGGTTTGGGGACTTTGGGACAGAGGATGACTTTGATTCCCTTAGGAGACAATAAAATATATATATTTTAACTTATTTTAATATAATACTGGTAATAAAATCTGTATTTGTTTTATAATTTTATGTCACAATCAGTTATCCATCCATATAAACGAGGTCTCTGTAACTAATCAAGGTGCAGAGTATCCACTCTTCGAATTAACAAGTTCCCAAAAAAGCTTCCTCTGGCTACCTTTGTATTTTCATTATTTGGTCCATGGTTATTTAATCAATGGGGGCTCAGTTGCGTGTTCTCCACAAAAAAGGGAAGGCGAAGGCACTCCAGCGGGCGCTCAACTGCGCAGCCGCAGCAGCAGCAGCATCTGAATCTGAATCTGAATCCACTTTGGTACATTGATCTTGGTCCATTACGAAATAGTGGAGGGAACCGTTAAGATCCACGGATAGCGAAAGAAGAAATCAATGACCCAGAACATTTTTTTGGGTTGCCCACATTCTGCTGCTTTGATTACGTCAAATGGGATGCCAGCAGCGGTCCTCCGCGTCCTCCTTCTCCTGCGGAATTGAGGCTGCGATCTGGGCGGCTTTCGATCGAATGCATTAACATTCAGTGATTTCTCGGCAGGATTGAGGGAGCGGAGGCCATGGAAGGAGACAAAATGTCAATGGGAGAATCTTGTTGCCGGCCTGGCGTCTCACCAGACACACATGCAAATAGCATATAGCAAATAGCAAATAGCGAGATGCCGATGTCGATGTCGGAGCCGAAGTCCACCGTTCCCATCCACATCCCGGCCGAGCTGAGACAAGGCTGAAATCTGTAGCCCAAGGGGCCCATGTGCCATGCAATTTAGTCAAAGGCCCTAACGGCATTTGAGCCAAATGCGTTTACGTTTACGCATCCGCTATAAACTCGTATGCCGGGTTGTCGTGCCCGCTTCTGCCTCAACTCTCCCGTCTGCTGCCGGTTCTCAAAGCCGGGACATGGGAGCAGAGTTGCCGCTCTGGCCGCTTTTAGTAATCAAGGAACTTGTATAAATAAACAATAAATATATCTTTATAAAAGAAAACATTGAAGCTATCTATATTAATTAAATCAAAGGTTTTAATTTAAAAGATACTTCTGATTGTTATGGCTTTCATTTTAAGAAACATATATGTATGTTTGCATATATAAAACCCTACACAATCTGTATTTTTTCTGCCACTGGAATCCTGTCAACACTGGCAGCGAACCCAGAACCAGTTGGCAGAGTTGTACTTATGCTTTAAGCAGGAGCATGCGACAAAACTGTGACTCTGGGTTCGCTGCCTGGGCCTGGGTCTCCACTTCCTTTGCAATGTGGCTGGAGCTGGGAGCTGGCAATGGTTACTGGGCACTGTTAATTGGAGCTGGCCTGGCCTGGCCAGCCCCCTTACGGGCGTCGCAGTTTGGCAGTGCGTGGCGCACTTAAACGAGGTTAACTGTACTGCAAAGGCATCCCCGTCTTCTCTGGGCCGCCGCACAAATTTAATTTCCAGTTGCGTCAACGCCAGCGCTCCAGGGCCCCAGATCCAAGACCCGAGATCCGAGATCCGAGAGCTGGGCTGAGCGGTCAATGCACGCATTACCAGTTGCCAGCTTATCAGGCGGGGATCGCAGAGCTCCCAGCTTACAGCACACAGCCTCCCAAGAAAAGCCCATCAAATCAGCAACGTGATGCTGCCCTTGGGGCCCTCGGTCTGCGCTCTCTATGGCATAAAGCGGTCATAACATTTGCACCACAATAATAGCTGTAATACTAACCGCCGCCGCCGCCCAGCCCCCATTCATTGAAGGATAATGTTACGGTTAATGGTGCGGCCGGGCGAGTAATTTAATTTACTCGTACACTCGCCACATGCCCCCAACAAACGAACAACGATCGCGAATTATTATGGCCAAAAAAAGACTAGACGGCGGCACAGACAACACTCCGCAGATGGAGATGGAGATGGAGTCGGAGACGGAGACGGAGCCGCAGATGCAGATACAGATAGAGATGGAGTTGCAGCTGGAGCGGGGGATCCCTCATACCGCGGGCATCGACCATCATCAGTCGGCCAGACATTGGAGATGAGACAGTGAGGCGGCCAAGATCGAGAGTTGCCCGAGTTGGCCACCTCAAATTATTGGCCTCTATTGCTATAATTTGCCTTGAAACTTTGTAGTAGATGGACCGTCTGGGTCGGGTCTGATTTTCGTTAGGGCTTCATGAGATCGATAATGCTGATTGAGTATTATGTACTTTTAGAGCTGAGCTACCAGGGGGTTTGAACGCAATTAGACTAAAATCTGGAAAAATTTATAAGTTAAATTGAAAAAATAATTTATGTTTATATTTTTACCTAGTTTTCATAATCAATATACAAAAATACTTTCAGATAACATAGTAATTAAAATGCTTGATGAACCATTGAAGCTTGGAATATCAAACTTAACTTAGCATTCTTTGAATCAATACTTATAGATTTTATATGACAATTTTTTCGACAAATTGAAGTTTAAAAAATTCATAACTCAGTGAAAAAATCATTTATTTTAATTCGGAAAGCTTTTTTATGTTAGTTTTTATTAAGTTAATAAATCTGCATACTCCATTTAATATTTTTAAAAATTAAAATTTTTGCCAAATTTTGACAATTTTAATGATGTAACCCCTTATCTTTATTTCAAAATTTGAAAAAAAATTTCGAAAAATTTTTTTTTAACCGGACATGGCTAGATCGATTCGTCTGTTGATTCTGATCAAGAATATATATGATTTATAGGGTCGGAAATGGCTCCTCACATAGTTACAAGATTCTAACTAAAATTATACTATCCTGCAAGGGTATAAAAAGGATAGTTAAAATTGCCAAACTCATCATTTCGCTCAATGCTTAAAATAAGAGTATTTCTTAGTAAAAACTGTGTTTTTTTTGTAAATCTTAAGCAACGGCTTTAAAGTTCTGATAGAAAGCCATAATAATGCGGAAAACGTATCGATCAGAACTATGTTTTAAATATTCGCATTCTTTGAATCAATATTTATAGATATTTTTATATGACCATTTTTGTCGACAAATCAAAGTTTAAAAAATTCATAACTCAGTCAAACAGTCATTAATTTTAAATCGGAAAGCTTTCCGATGTTAGTTTCTTGTAGGTTAATAAATCTGCATACTCCATTTATAATTTTAAAAAATTCAAATTTTTGCCAAATTTTGACAATTTTAATGATGTAACCCCTTATCTTTTTTTCAAAATTTTGAAAAAATTTCGAAATTTTATTTTTTAACCGGACATGGCTAGATCGATTCGTCTGTTGATTCTGATCAAGAATATATATGATTTATAGGGTCGGAAATGACCCCTTCACATCGTGACAAGCTTGGACTAAGAAAAAGGCTTCAACCGAGAGCTATTTCTTTATATTATATAAAGCCTTAAGGTCTACTATTCCTAATGACTTTATTATATATATTCTCAATATATTTACCAATTATATTTTATGGAATTCAAGTAAATAAATATAATTCCATACAACACCTAATTCATTTAAATAAATTCCGGAAACTTAATTCAGTCTTTATGGTAAGTCAGATTAAACTTAAACAACGAACTCCCCCATTTTTGCAATGTCCATCTCCAGCAGGTCGCTTTGCCCTTAGCCACATTTGATGGCTGGCGATCGTGTTTGCTGGCTAATACCCATTATGCCATAAAGCGTTACCAAAACGCCATTAGCACGTCAGGAGGTACGCCTCTGGGAGTCCAGGATGGAAATACTCGCAGAAATGGAAGACGACGACGATTGTTTGCTGGTAGGTGTGTAGGGTAGGTAGCGGGCATCGACAATCGATTGATCAAATAAATTGCAACGATGGACATATTGATAACGATGGATAATGATAATGATAGTGGCGATGTCGATGATGGGCCTGGGCGCGGAATGGGACGGAATGCGGAGTGGTGGATGGGAGACGGTCGTCCGATGTCCGATGGCCGATGGCGAGGTCTGTGATGAAATTGTTGGCTTCGATTTTGGCTAATTGCAGGAGTCCATTTGAAATGCCTACTTAGGGCTAATTGGTCCCCTCGGAAGCGCCGCCAAGAAATGTACAAACATTTCACGCTGTGCCTGTCATGGATGTTGTAATTGATGCTGCCGCCTCCAGGCGTCTTCGGGTACTAGGTTCCCGGTCTTGGTCCCGGTCCAGGTTCTGGATTCTCGGCTCTCGATTCTGGCTTTCCTGTGTAACATTGAGTGCCATGTCAGGAGATGTCAACCCGCCAGCGATGGCGACTGGGTCCGAGACTGCGACCACGATGCAATGTCCGAGTCCACAAGACCACGACTATGACTATGACTATGACGAGGACGATGACGAGGACGGCAAATCTAACAACTTTGATTGACTTGTGATTTGAAGGCGCGCCTAATTGAAGCGAGGCGGCTGCTGCAGAGAGAAACAGATTCTGGGACTGGGACTGGGGTCCAGTCCTGCCGCTGGACTTCGGCACTGCTCGAAAATAGGGTGAAGGGATCACTTAAGAGCTTCGCAAGTGCATATATTCCTCTGCAACTTATTCTCTATTTACTGTACCCGCTTTTTAAATCCTTCCTTTGGCCTGCAAAGTTGTTTTTATTTTAATATGTATCCCCAGCCCCTACACATTTTCTTCCAGTGCCTCCGGCTAGACAAGAGCTCCTTGTGTTGACTGCTCTGGTAAAATGTTCGTGAGAAATGTCATTAATACGAACGATGTGACTGCCTGGAGATGTGGATGCGAAAGTTGCCATCCCATTCCCATTCCATCCTCCCAATCCCGCCCCCTGCTACTCCTTGGCCGCCGCCCTTTGCCACTCTATCCGCACCGCATTGTTGCACTTAATTAATGTGAGGATGAAGAGGCTCCTTCCGTCCGCATCCTCTGGCGGAACACGCCCTCGGCATGCACTGGACACGACCAGGCCAGCACCGAGGAGCGGAGGAGCACTTGCCATATATGGGGTCAAGTCGTCAGAGGCAGAGGCGTCGTCGTGTCTTGCAATGGGAATTGCTGGCGATAATAGTGGGACGTTTATCTATTCCAAACAGCAACGCCGAGCTGCTGCACCCAATCCCGATCCCGATCTCGAACCAATCGCAATCTTAAAGGCGTTAACAAATTATTTGAAACATGCAGCGCCGCGTCGGCATCCAATAATCCTCCCCATGCTTAGATCCCGCTGTTCTGGAAGGGATCCCTATCCCGATACCGATCCCGATCCCGATGCCGATCCCCTTCGCCTTCGCCGCTCTGCGCTCCGAGCAGGCGTTAATAGGCATTGCTATGCCAATAATTTGCAATTATACTTAATTGTAATCGTCATCGTTGATGATGTCCATGTTCCTGTGTGTGGCAATTGAGAGTTGTTATTCGTTTTTGTTTTTCTTTTATTGAGATTGGCTTGCTCGGAGTCGTGTGTGTGTGTGTTGTGGTGTGGTGTGTTGTGCTCGGGGCCATTGCTATATGTACAACATTTCGTGTTTGCTTAAGCGATCGCTTTACTTGGCTAGACAAATGTTTATTAAGCCTATTACTTACTGGTATATGAGTGCTCGCAGGGCCAAAACATCTGTATACATAATGCTGGCAAGCTTGGGCTTCCAGGGGAACTCTGATCCCAATCTATTTCTATTTCTAGTTTTCGAAATGAATATTTTACAGAATCTGACAACATGATCTTTACATCGTGGCAAAGGTCTTGGGTATTTGTGATCTGCAATCGCCTTGCTAACACTTTGTATACAAATGTCCAGAGCCCGCTCTCGTGAGTTGTTTCAAAAGCAGGGCTGGGACAGGGTTCTACAGATACGTTTAGACTTTTAGGTAAGTTTACTTTTAAATCACAAACCGAACATGATAACATTATGTAGGAATCGAGGCCAGCTGCTCTTGAACTTATTGCAATAAAATCGTGTCGCTAAATCTCGAGTGTGGAATATAACCAGTGAACACGGTCGATATCGCTTAACTAGGACTACCTACACACCGTAGTTCTATTGCATCGTGGCGGGGAATCTATCAGAATTCCCTTCCCGGGTCCAGGTCGAGTCTGATCCTTAACTAACTAGGTCGATGTGGCTTACACTAGATGCATACGGCGCTTAGCAATTATGACGAAAATATTACACTATGTGAAATGATCGGGGAATATATCAATTCGCTTATTGCTGCTCCTTGGGAGCCGTAACTTAATGTTAGGTGAAAAAATACTCAGTTCCAGTGTTCTCGATGCTCGGTACTTCCTTTCGCTGCCATCGCGAGGTCCTGCGGAAGGACATCCAGCTTAGTAAAGGATGCCGGGATGAACGGCCCCGCTGCGCTGGAAGTACACATTCGGGTTGCTGCTCAACGTGGGCTCCAGCGTCGTATAGAGATTCGTTTCGTCGGGTCGTATAAACATGCCTGGGAATTAGTTGGTGTATTGAATATGTCATTTAGTATTGATATTTATATTTTAGGAACTATAAATG
Organism: Drosophila bunnanda; assembly: GCA_035046265.1. Lineage (NCBI taxonomy): Eukaryota > Metazoa > Arthropoda > Insecta > Diptera > Drosophilidae > Drosophila > Drosophila bunnanda. The sequence goes on from JAWNOB010000075.1 coordinate 18,567,878, forward strand.
TTAGTAACAGGGTTTAATTTTGACTCTAATATCGTTTGTATGCGAGGCCAGTTACATTTCCTTTTTTAACCTTTTAAACCATATGATTAATTAATTTCCCTTGCATAAAAACGATTTAACATATATCCCAAAAAAGGGTTAATCACTGTTACCACTAGTTTGTGCATTACCTGGCGCATAGCGCAGCGTTTTGGCCAATTGCGCCGCTTGTGTCATGGAGGTTAGCGAGTTGCCCAGCTGCTTGAGGGTCAGCGGCGTGAGCGTGGGCGGTGCGGCGTGTGCGGCATGCGCCTGCTGCTGTGGCGGCGGCTGCGGCGGCAGCGGCGGCAGTGGGGGCGGTGGTGCGGGTGGGTAATAGCAGAACGGGTGCGGACTCAGGTGTGCTGGAAAGTAGTGATACATACGCGTATAGCTCGGCGGTGCGGCGGTGACCAGGGCAACCCGATCTGGTGGTCGTCGGTGGATAACCAGGGATTGGAGGTGTAGGTGCGGGTGCGGGTGCGGGTGCGGGTGCGGGTGCGTGTGCGATGGGAAGTCCCAGAGCCGTGTGTAAAGTAACCAAACCATTAACAAAACCAGTCGTGACCCACACACACACAGATTCGTAATATTATAGGATAAATATATATATATGTACAGTAATTATTGGTTTTTTGACAATAAATGTAAATTCATTAAAGTTTCGAAAAGGCACAAATACCGGAAACAAAACCAAAAAAGTCAACCGAATAAAAAGGTTCCCCATGATTGATGAATATAATAACCAAAAATCGAGTTGAATACAAAAATTATGTAATGACATATGCGAGAGTGTGTGTCGTGAGCGTGTCGAGAATTTTTTGATTATGTTTGACAAAATTTGGGGGCGAAGATGGAGGAAATGTTACGATAAGGAGATAGATATTGGGGGATTAGGTGGATGTGGATGTGGATGTAGTTGTCGTTGCAGCGACGATGACGATGATGATGATGGGTTTTTTGGGGTTCGTTGTTGATGTTGTAGATGAATGTCGTGTTGGTTGTTGGCGGTGGTTTTTTGTTTGATGTATGTACGAGTATGCATGACATGACAAATAAGAAGTAAACAAAATAAAATAAAATAATCATAAATATATAAATATTTTTCAGATATTTTTCATGTGCTGAGAGTGCAAGGCAGCTTAAATCGAAGTCTTAGCCATATGTTCATGGATAAATCAGCGGAGATGTCACAACTTCTGCCCAGGGCCAGCCATAATTGGCCCGAACCCAAGACCCCAAGCCCAATCCCCAACGCAGCAGCAGATGTCCCAAATCCGTGGAAATTACCTTGCCATATTTCACACTTTTGCCGGCCAATTTATGGTTTACGGCGATCTTAATGATGTCAAACGATTTCATGTCAATGGGTTAGCTCTACACCCTCAAGCCATGGAGAAAGTCGCACGCGGGACTGTATTTAACTTCAGCTTTAGCTCCCATTTGTGGCTGGTTATTGGGTAAAAAATAACAAAACCCTAAGCGATTTTCATTGGCATCTTAATAGGTTTGTGTTGGATTTGCAAATAGTTCGTCTGTGAGCTAGTTTCCCGATTTCGCGGTGACCTTCATGAAGCCCAAAGGGTTAATAAAACCCAGTCGCCGAGTCTCCCAGGGGTGAATCGTAAAGAGTCCGAGTTATTACCGCAGCTGCAATGCTAGACCAGAGTCTGTGCAATTTCCTCTGTTTCTTGTGCGATTTTATAATAATAAAACCAGTTCAAGTTTATGCATATATTTTTTGTTTTTACCCCCAACTCCGCAGAATCCAGTTTCCCTTTTAGATAAGAAGCCGGCCTTAATTGTTCGGCTATTTATAACTTTCATACACTTGTCATAATTAGCAGCCAGTTGGCCGGGCCAAGAGTTTGGGCCTGGACCCCGAACCCATATCCATTTGTGGCCGGCCAAAAGCCTAACAAATGTGAGCCAATCAGCCAGGCAGCTGGGGGTTATAACTCACGATTACTATTATTATTATTATATTTTCAACAGCTCCGGCGAGCCGCCAATGAAACGAGTGTGGCAAACTGTGTTAATGACACGAAAAACCGACGAAAAAAGCGCGTGGAAAGGGGGAAAACTAGGCTGGAAAAGCGGTGGCATTGGCGGTGGCAGTGTATCTGCTGCCGCGGGATCTGAACTCTTGACAGTGCTAAATGCAGCAGTTACACACATGCCACGCCATGCCAGCCCAGCCTCAACCTCAACCTCAGATGCAGCCCCAGCCGCAGCCTTCTGGCCTCTTTTCCTGCTTTTCTAATTAACTCAGAACAAATACTGCAATTAAGCCCGCTTGTTCTTATGCGCCGCGACGCGACTTCTGTTCTGCTTCTCCTGCCGCGAATCTGGAATTATGTGTCAGAAAATGAAAATGCACGGGTGTCGGTATATCGCTCAGCTCCATCTGTATCTGTATCTGTATCTGTATCTGTATCTGCATCTGTATCTGCATCTGCCTCTGTATCTGAGCCTAGGCTTTTGCATTAAAGCAAAAGAAACTAGTTTGTGCGCTACAGCCGCCAGCTGAAGCGTTAAATTTGGCTTAATTCCGTTTTGGCCGAGAATTTCTTTCGCTGTCAGCTCATTTGCCGATTTGGCCATTATGAATTATGTGCGCCAGCATTAAATAGTGGCTTTAACGCCCGGCTCTCGAGCCCCTCTTGCATTTTCTAGCTGTCAGCCGCCAAACGAAACGAGACGAAATGTAACGAAAAACGCTAATTAAGTGCAAATATGTATGACCAGGCCCGGGAGCTCGGCATCCGTGTGCGTGTTCCGCATTGCCCAGGTATGGGTAGGTGATCATGTGTGAGTGAGTGAGTGTGCGAGTGTGCGGGGGCGACCAGAGCCTGTGGAAATTCTCAGTTTCTACGGGGCTAGAGATGGTAGATCGGAGGAGTACGTGACTCCGAATCTTAATTGTCATAATCAGGCAGTAATTGTTAATATTCATTTGTGGGAGAATATTTTTCATGAATTTAATTATCATAAATTCCGAGGAGAAGGAAATTCTCTTGATGCCTAAAAAGTGAATCTGAAAGGGGGAATGATTATACATATTTTGGGGGAATATGAAATAAGAAACAAACTATGCCTGTTTGATTTAAGAATTAGAAACATAACTATCAAGAGAGTTTGAACCAGAGGAACACATTTTTAAGACCGCTAAGCTCTTAGTCTTCAACTTAAACTAGATTACACTAAAATTTTTTTAAATACCTCATGAATTTTCAGCCCATTTCTCTATCAAGCCAAGCTTATGGAATAAGCTTGAAAATTTTTTAAAGTTAGAAAATATGTAATTCACAAGGCTACTATTATCTCTGTAATTCTAAAACCGACTTAAGTTATGAGCTCCTGTGGCTATTAGAGATATATGTTGCATATGCCTGAGGCATGTTTTCCTGGCTGTCTTAGAAATTCTTTTTATAAATTATTCGCCATTTAAACTGTGGCAATTTATTCTTTCTTCATTATTTCCTCACTTTTAATTCACCTTTCCGTGTGCTGCTCGCCCCGGCCGTTTTTACTTTTCCTCACTTGCATTTAATTATTTCTGCCTCTTTCACCGGTCCGGGGGAAAATTCATTAAAATTGCCCATCTCTAGGGAGGAGAGGCACAGAGCCAGAGCCACGTTTTGCATTTTGCAGTTTGTCGGCTCGGAGAATCTGCCCCTGGCGTCCTCCCTGGGCCGCAGAGGCATCTGCCTCCTTACCCTTACGGAGCCCAGTATCTTCTATCTGGCTGTGGCAACAAGTTAAAGTTAAACCAACTGCCGCACGTTGACTGATTGCTACGTGCAGATTGTCATTGTTCGCCTTTGTTGTGCTGTTGCTGGTGTCTTTTTGCTGCTTTTTTCGTTCCATCCACGCTGTGGTCTTTTTGCTGCTACATACTTTGCAGACTTGAGTAATTTCTTCGGCGAGCGTTGCTTTTTCCTATTTTCCTTATTGGCTGCAGCGCCAAAGGTTCTTGTTTCTGGCGTTGTCTGGGCTCTGGCTCTGCGAGAGTGAGTTGCCAGATGTTGTGATATCACGAAGCAGCATTATAACTAATTGGCCACGTTCGTTCTAAGCCAGCTCCCCCCTCACTTCCCTTTACTCAGACATACACACTCGGCTGGGGTTCATTGTCATGAACTGCGGCGCGGAGCTTTTCCCATTTCCCTCTCTCATTTCGAGGCGGAAGAAAAGCGTTTTTCACATGGCAGCCACTCTCGGCTGGCAATTTGCATATTTCGGTTAAGGGCGTATGACCTTCAAATTGCTACAATTCAATTTACATTTAAGTTAAGCTGCGTAGAATTGCATAACAAGAGCCAATTACGGGGCAAGGCATCAAGGGGCATTATTTAAAATTAACTTCCTTTCGAGTAAAAAAGAGAGCCCCTTTATGAAGATCTCGGTTAGGAAAAACTTAGACTTAAGTAAGCCATATAAATATGGTTTTAAGCATTAAAAGTTTACTATGGCACTTAATTTAAGCCTTAAAAATATAGCATCAATCAGGCAAAGCTATGCCAAAAATACTGCCATCGTAAACTCAAAGCCCAACAGCTTTATGGCCCAAACTTGTCTGTGATTTACCTCTGCCAGGCTCGACACTGAACTTATTTAAGGCTTAACTTAAATCAATCATTCGCTTAGAGCTGAACCCCCGTGCACCTTCCCCGATACCCCTCATATTTTGCATCTCTGGGCGGCGACCGCAAGTGCTGTCGAAGAACACGAGTACCGTAAGGCGGTAAGAGCTCGTCGGGCTCTTGGCCAATTTAGCGTAATAATTTCAGCGTGCGAGCATGTGCAGTTGGCACACGGCTCATTGGCTCGCCTCGGAGCCGATTTGAGCCCGGCCAAGAGCTGGTAGCTGGCAACCGAGAGCCGAGTGCCTGAGTGGCGAGTACAGAGACCTGGGTTGGCTTTTCCGCTTTCGGTTTCATTGCCGCAATTCGGAACTGGTTATCGATTACGTTGCTGGCTGGCTGCTTCTAGGCAAAACTAAATATCATCGCTCCGGCGTCCAGCATCCAGCATACAGCATCCAGCATCTGTGGCTGCTGCTGTTGCTGGCTCTTATTGCAAACCGCTATAATTTTGTGGTAATATACAGTGACGCTCGTTTCAAGCACGTGCTGGCAGCGTTTACCCAACTCATATATTAAGTCCCATACACAGACACTGGCCGCGGACTGAGGACTGAGGACTGAGGACCGAGGACCGCGGACTCGAGTTGGATGCGATACTCAACAACACGTACTTCACAGATTTGTACATTACGCCATCGTCATCATCATGATCATCATCTTGGCCATTATCGTTGTCAAGTTTCCAGCGCCGCAGCGCCGTTCTTTTGTTTTTGCTCTTTGGTTTTTCAATTTCAAGTTCGTTGCCTCAGTCTTTGGTTTTGGCTTCGGCTTGGCAGTGGTCTTAGAACAATTGAGGCTAATCGAATCTTTTTTATGTCATATTTTCGACAGCTGATGCTGGTCGAACCGTTTCGATGGCCGCCCGTGCCCCCAAGGTGAAGTTGGATCTCAAAACAAAAGCCAGGCCAGGCCAGAACAGAACACAGTTCTTATGATTGGAATTGTTGTTTGATGTTCCTCGTAGATTGCTTTAAATTTGGGTCTAATAATTGACAGCTCAAACAATCGAACCGAGCAATTTGAGCCAAAATATTTAGTATTATCTTTTATAATATGCTTACGGCACTAACGATCAGATATAGTAAACTGTGTATATTATTAATGCATATGTACAAGAACTTAAATTCTGTAAATTGTATTCGATAACAATGGACAACTACATTTGTATTAATTCAATGGAATTTTCCTTGTTAAAACTAATTCTATGATCGAATTAATCCTTATTTTTTATTTTAATTTGTTAACAATATGCGAGGCCATAATTTATTCATTTCCCAAGAAAGGAAATCAACAAACAAATGACTGAGGCAACGAACTCGTCGTTTTATATTCTGCTTTTTTGCCAGATATCTAATACTTTTCAATTACCATTATACAGCATGTAGTTCTTATAAAAGAATCATTAATTTATTCGTTTTCCATAATATAAATGAGCTTTCTTTGGGCAAAGTCTCATTTGGCCAACTGGTTTATGACAATGAGCCAACCTTTTGGAAGTAGCCATCAATAACACGCGAAACCCCCGACCTCCCGGCTCTCGGCCATCGGGCTAAGCTTCAAGTCCTCAAGTGTGCAGAAAATCTATAAGAAATAAGAGATACAAAAACAGTCTCTGGACTGTTCACAGTTAAATGACTATGAGACGGCCTCCCTGGGGCGGCTCTTTATTGACAAATCCCCATCGATCGATAAACATGCAAGACAAATAGACAAAAACTTCCGCACGGCACTCGGGAGTGTAGCGACAAGCTTTAACCTTCCAAGGTCCGCTCCCATCTCAGATCTGGCATCTCGCATCGCGGATCTCGGATCGGCTGAATGATAGATTTTATGTATGTGCGCGCCTGGCATAAAGTCACTCAATAAAATTACAAAAAAATGCGTCGTCGCGCGGAGAACAAAGGCCGCTGGCATCTGCCCAGCTGCCCGGCTGCCCGGGCTGCCCAGATTGATGGGCCCGTCTTACTGACCAACTGGCCAAGTGGCAGCTTGGCCAAGTCGAAGATGGGACACTCTGCCGACCGATAAGGTCAATGGATCGCCCTTGTCGCTGGCCAAGAGTCCCCGCTCAGATTCCAGTTGCAGTTCCAGCCGGGCCCTTGGGGTTAGGGTATAATGATAAAATCGCGCAGCGGCAGCAGCACAACGGAAGTATGTGCTCGTATCTATTTTTGTGACTCTGCCTGTCATCGCTCGGCTCGTTGTCGACAGCTGCCCGGAGCGGTTACAACAATGCGACTTCAATTAAAGCAGGCCGGGGTAACCTTGAACTCTCGTCTCGAGCGGTTTGTGCGCGTTCAATCAACGGCATCGGTCTGCTCATATCAGAGCCGTGGACCACGACATCCTTCTGGCCACAGCCACAGCCACATCCACATCCAATGAAGCCGAGCCCCAAGAGAGGCCCGAGTTGAAACTGCAGCTGAAGCTGTCAATCTGCGTTCATTCCCCGCCTGCGACTTTGACTTCGCGGCAGCGGCAATCATCGAAAGATGCTGGCCTCTGACTTGGACCCCTCCCTCCCTTATCCCGGGCCCGATCCCGATCCCGAACTGAATCCATTCCGATCTCGATCCCGATCGAGAGCCCTGCCCCTGGCCGCTTTTGGGGCCGGCTCATTCCTCGGCGTCAACGCCGTTAGCTGTCGTTTAGTTTATTGTTGCAAATTGCTCAGTGAATTATGTGGCGAACTGCTTACTGCCAACGACCACACACACTCATGTGATGTGTGTGTGTTTGTGTTGCTCATTTGAAGGCTTGGCAGGAAATTTGATATAATGGATTTATTCGCTAAATCTTTCGATATTTTCTGCACTGTCAGTCTCCTGTTTTTTTCTTGGAGCACATAAATTTATGATTTATTATGATTTTGGTTCAAGTGCCTGGTTTTTGCTATTGAGATATTTAAGTGGAAACGGAAATTGACATAGGTAGCATAAAGTTTGTTCTTTGCAAATGATTTAAATGCAAGTTCGTTTCCTAAGTCATTTGTTTTTCAAGCCGCTTCATAACTATTTTTAAAAAATTATGTAGAGACAAGTTCGTTTCCTAAGTCATTTGTTTTTCTTATGTTTTGCTTTGCAAATTAACCTTTGATTGCTTAATTAATACATTTGATATATTGATTTCTAGAATAATTAAACGTTTAAGAACCTTAAAAAGGATGTGCTTGGTACTATTATCCTTTTTTTAATTCAGTTTGGAACTACTGTTCTAAATCATCCTTTTTTGTAACTTTCTGCTGAATCAGACTTACTGCTAATAGTAAAGACTTTCTGTGCGACTGATCGAGAATAGATTCCATCTCGTCTTAGTGGCAAGACATCTCGTGATTTGCCTCTCCTTAAGCTGTCAACTACCCGGCCGGATCAAGTTCGTTGCCCAAGTCATTTGCTCTTCAATCGAGGCAGCAAGAAGGAGAAAAAAGGGAAATACTTTTGATTTTGCTCTTGCCTCACACTGCCTTATGTAAATTTTTAGCTGCTGCCCACATGCAGCTCCAGTTTTTTCTTTCTTTGCCCTTAATCAAGCTGGAACCCTTGCTGTCGCTGCCTTTGGCTCACTTCTCTCAGCCTCAGCCTCAGCCTCAGCCTGGGCCTGGAGTCGAAGAGTCAGCGAGACAACTACACAACCCACACACATGTCCGGGGATCGGATCGGATTGGATCCGATTGGATCGGATCGGGTTTGGTTATGGAGTCTGGAGTATGGGCATGGGCCCGGGTACGATAATGGCAGCGATTGCAGCTCTCGGTTGATGTTTGCTCCGTTTGCTTGTTAAGCTCTGTGCCAACTTTGATTTCGTTGTACTTTGTGTGTCTCCAGACATTTGTCTTTTGCTCTTAAGGTTCCTGCCTGCCTTTGCTTGGCTTGTTTTTGTTTTTATTTTCGGTTTTCCTCAAGTTTTTTCCTTCGCTGTTACCCCTCAAATGCACTTTCAATTGCAGACAGTTTGACGTATATATGTGTAGACCAGAGCCAGAGCACTATATCTCTCATTTATCTATCTATATGCGAACCTAGCTATATTTCGTCTGTCGCTGGCTTTCTTTCAGGCGAAGACCGAGTCGGAATTGGAAGTGGAATTGGAATTGGAACTGAAATCGGAATCTGAGGCCCAGTCTCGACCCAGGCTGCCCACAGGCACTTTGGCTTGTGGGCCGTGGCGGCTCCAGCACCAGATTCGGCTGCAGTTCCAGCTTCAGCTCTGCCTTTGGATTGGCTTCAGCTGCACCTCGGCTTTGGGTCTGTCTGCCTTGGCTTGGGCCTTTGCCTTTGGCTGAGCCTTCCTGCGTGGCTCACATACTGAGTCGGATTTGGAGTCGTCGTCAAGTAGCTGCCATGTAAAACGCTTCCTACTTGGGCCCAGGGGCGCATTGTTATAATTTGGTAAATTATTGCATTGCTTATATCCTAGCCAAGACAGGGCATAGGATTTGGCAAGAGGTTCGAGCAGGATTTTGTTGGGAAAGAGTTTAAAGGAATTGTAAAAATGAGTCTTGCCTACTTTAAAGTGCGAAATATAAATATAATTTAAAATCGTACAAGCCGGTATATATTAATAATCTTCCTACTTTTCCCATTACCCATATTCATAATAAAAGAAAATATAAGGTAATTACCTATTACCCAATTGCTCAACACTTTTCACAGAGCATTTCTGCTTCGTTTTCCACATGAATTACCCTGACTTTTCCTGTCCCATTTCCATTTGCTATGCCTTTAGTGCTGACTGTAATCATAAGTTTTTGATGTATTTACTTTAATTAAATTACGTAAAGTGTTACATGGCTCAAGCACGCACATTTCGGAGCAGCCCTCTGGACTGGGTGCCCCGATCGCCGGATCCCCGGATCCCCCACACATATCTTTCCACTTTGCCACACACATAAACAACTCAACTTTTGCTTTCATTAGAAAGCTGAAATGGTTTAAAGCCTTTTATGGCTCGTTATTGTCTAGAAAGAAAAACAAAAACTAATAATCATAATAAATAAAAATTCCGAAAATATTGTTTTATCTGTTTTTGTCAGGCAGTTCGTAAATTGCCAAAAATTGCATAGACAGCTGGCTTTGTTTATTTGTCGGCCTTTGTGGGCTTTGGCTCTGACTCGTTTCACTTGCTCTTCGTTTGGTTTGAGGCCGGGTCGTGACCGTTTCCACATCGACACCGACAATGACACTTAACACCGCCTAATGGGCAGATGTGAAATTTCAAATCATAAATTTCCGAGCTGTTGATGGCTTTATTTGCATCGTTAGAAATGATTAAAGCCGCAGCAGCAGCGTCAGCAGTGGCAAAAATTTAATCAAAAGACTTAAGACACGAACTTGAGACGTTCTCACAACGAAATCGAAAGCCGGGATGAGACAGACAGAGATAGCTGAAGAGATAGACGGACAGGTCGCCGCATGTGTGCTCTTTTTACACTTGGCTTACACGGCGTCGGGAAAATTAATATGCCAAACAATTACACGGCCTGGCAAAACAATTTTAAGCCCAGTTAATGCCGCACAGTGGTTGGGAATTACGCAAATTCAGCGCGAAAAATGTGCCACAATTGCCCCAAAGAAATGAAAGCGCACAAATTTGCATACAAACAAATGAAGCGGAGCCAAATGAAAATTGCCATCCATATTAATTGGCAAAGAAATGCAAATGCAAAAGCAATGCGAAATGAAAATAATTGCAGTGGGATCGGCTTGGAACAAAACTAAAAGTGCTGAGAGATCAATGTATAATTATTTCTTGAAATAGCATATGGTTAACTATAGCAATATCTCTCCAGTATCCTTATTTTTACTATTTGCAAAAACCATTAAAGAGTTTTTAGGAATTTCCCTCTCAATATACGACATTTAATCTGAAATTAAATGTTGCTCAGTATTTAAATGTACTAAAACCTGTAATTTTCCAATCGTCATTTGGGTCACTGTGCCTTGGCTACCGTCTGGTGGAGCTAGAGTCAAAGCTAAAGCTAGAGTTTGAGCTGGAGCTGCTGCCTTTGAAAGTTAAGACTTTTGCTTTTCCTATTCCCCGGCTTTGTGGCTGCTTTTAGAAAGAGCGAACGTATGGATAAACAAAAGTTCAAGAGGTTGCCTGCACATGAGGCAAGAGAGAAAAGAAAGTTATTACAAAATTACCAGAGACGACTGACAGCTGACAAGGGCCGTTGGAGGGAGGTGGCAGGTAGGAATGGAATGGAATTGTTTCCATCTCCATGAGTTGGGCACAATTGCTCCCGGCAGAAATTGTGACAAATCGTAAAGGCATTCCAAGTACACAGTAATGGGTCAGAGCGGGACTTACCACCTCCGTTGTTGGCACTGGAGCAGTGCTTGGAGCTGAGTCCTTGGCCCGTGTTCGAGGCCGAGTTGGGCAGCCCACAGCCGCTCATCACGCCGTACTTGATGGGCTTGAAGTGGAAGAAGGACGGCGAGTAGCCGGATCCGGCGCGGCTCAGCGAGCTGAACTGCTCCTCGCGGTCCTCCACGTAGAGGCCCTCCTTGCCCATGGCCGCCAGCTGCCTGCCCTTGGGCATGAACATCACCAGGAAGACGGTGGCCGAGGTAGCCACCAGTCCGAAGGCGATGCAGGCATCCTTGTGCCGCTCGGCCACAGCCAGGCCGCACAGCATCCAGCCCAGCCAGATGGGAATGGCTCCGCCAATGGCCAGACCAATGTAGGTGGCCTCCCGGTAGTTGTCCCGTATTCCCCGCGACTTGATGGCCAGCACGGCGATGAAGACGATCAGGAAGACGATGTAGATCAGCGAGAAGAGCAGCTCCGAGAACTGGGTCTTGCACAGCGGGATCAGCACCGTGCTGACCGCCGCTATCCGGGTATAGATCTCCGGAGTGCCGTCCAGCGTTGTGTACGATGTGGGGTAGAACAGCGCCGAGTAGTTGGTCTGCGAGGCCACCGTGGTGCTGAGGAAGCCGCTGCCCATTACGGGCACACTGGTGGTATAGACCTCTGGCGGCTGGGTGAGTAGCCACTGGCCACCGATAGCCACCTGGATGAGCAGCGCGAAGAGCAGCAGAAGTCCTTGGTAAGGAGCCGGCAGGTATACGCCCCCATTCAGGCTGATCAGGAAGACGCACTTGACCAGGAGGGCGGCGAAGACCAAGGCGTAGGCCACGCCCACGCCAAAGCGAATTGCTCCGCAGCTGAGTAGCGTGGGCTGGGCAGTGATGATCGCCCCCAAGCTGGCGCAGGCGAAGAGCCCCAGGAGCAGCATCTGACCAAGGAAGAGGTGGCGACGCGACGGCGAGGTTCGCCAGGCCTTGAAGAGCACGAAGATCTCGAAGGCTCCCATCATCAGCATCGTGAGGGTGGCCAGGACGAGCACCGGCACCACCCACGGCTCCTTGCGCAGCCCGGCGAAGGGCAGATGCGTGGACACCACGCTGGGCGGTGTGCTATTGAAGCTGTTGCTGCTGCTGCCCCCCGGAGGCACTCTGCCCGAGGAGCTGGTCCCAGCTGATCTCGCCCTGGCCCCCAGACTCCGTGTGGGCGTGGCCGGTGTAGTGGAGCTGCTGCTGCTGCTGCTGCTGGACGAGAGCGTGGGCACCACAAAGAATTCCGTGGACATTTCCAGCCGGGCGGCACTCGACACATTGCCGCCCGGGAAGTTGAGATCCAATTGTTTGGCTGAACGCTGTGATGGAGGAGTTGCAGGAGTTGTACTCGTGGTTGTGGTACTCGTACTCGTACTCGTACTGGTACTAGTGGTGGTGGTTGTGGTGGTGGTGCTGGCATTCCTGCTGCTCGGCTTCAGCACCTGGTAGGCATTGCGCTCCGACTCCTGGTTGGTCACCAGGCGCACTCGCCGCCAAATGTTGTTCCCATTCACGCTGAGGCTGCGCGACGCCGGCGTGGTGGCGATCAGCTGCAGGATAAGGAGCAGGATCACCAGCAGGTGGCGTCTTCCAGCCATTGGTCGGAGTGCACCCTTAGCCCTACGCGACCCGTAACCCTTTACCCGTAACGCACTCAGATGCGGTGCATCTCTCGCAAACCGCACGCGCACAAAATCAACAAACACGCGTCGCGATCGATTCTTCGGTCTCCAACGAAACTCCTGATTCTTGACTCTGGATTCTCGTCTCTCGCTTCTCAATTATCCACTTGCCTCCACTCGATTCCCGATTCTCGATTCTCCCGCTGAGACGTCTGCTCACTCCGATCGACCAACTGCGACTGGCCGGCGAGCTCTGCAAGTCGCACTTTGGTGCCGCTTTGTCGTTTGAGACAAGTTTGATGGCGCACAGTGGGCAGCTGGCAAACTTAATAACTTGTAAAGCAATTTAAGAGTATCGAGTAATTTAAGTGACATATTAAAAAGAATTGTTCAACTTATAAATCAATGTGCTACGCTTATGGGATAGTTGCTTTTGGCTGAGTTTTTTTATGACAAAAAATAGATCATCTTTCATCTGATTTAATTTAAATTTTTTAAATTTGTAATCATTTCATAATTTCTTATAACATGTGTGTATTTCAAATATAAAAGTACACAAGAATGTCTTGATTCTTGCAACACAATTTGCTCTAGAAACCCCATGGTGCAGCAACCAAGTCGAGCTAACAACACACTTGTTCGAGTTCGATGTGCGTTTGTTAACTTGGCTCAAAAAGCAGAGCGTTTGGTAATTCTTATAACGGTAAAGTGTGTTCTATTTAAATATGTATTTTTTTGGGAAATTTGAAAAAGTAAAATAAGAATGAAGAGTTTACCCTCTTCTATCAGTTAAATATTTTAAAATATTACATTTTTCTAAATTTTAGGGGTTGTAGAGAGGAGATAGAGGGCTATCCTGCATTTTTGGTAGTTAAATATTTTAAAGAATATAAAAAAATTAAGTAATACTTAATACTTAATATTTGTTATATTTAAATTTGTTTTCAAATTTTCGTTTTTAAATTGCATTTGCCATCATACATGGTAATATAAATAATGGAAATGGTTCACTTATATTTTTTTATATATTTAAATAGAAAAGAATATTTAGTACTAAATTTCATTAATCTGTCAACTGAAATCATTGATGTTTCTAATGAAAATATTATTAATATTGTATAGCTATGTACTTTAATTATTTTGCTCCCAATTTTCGCATCCTCAAATCAGCTCCAAATCTGCTTTCAGCCTCCTTGCCCACATGCACTCCACATCCGCGACACGAAGAACACTTTCATTCGTTCTGCATACTCGAGTGTGGGGATGGGGATGGCGATACCAATATCGCTTTATGGCCGGATTCTGCTCGAGTTGGCCTGGCCTAGCATGGCCCCTCAGGAAAGTGCTGCGAGCCATTAGCCAAGCGGTTTTGCGGTCGCTTTCAGAGCCACTCTCTTCGCAAATGGCGCAACAAAAGGCGAAAATAGCTAGCTCTGCGCACAAAAGGCGATTGTAAATCAAAAGAGCGCTAATGATATATCGATATGCCGAGTGTTGAGGTGGGAAAGGCAATATGTTAGCAATACCGGCAATAGGAACTCAGCAGCGCTCTGATTCCTTAAGCATTATTGTATCATTGTCTGCCGGCTCGCGCTTTCGGCGAAAACCACAGTTAGAATTAAGCCCAGTTTAGATCGCCGAATGAGTGGGCAAAAAGGCATTACAAACGGCTTGCATAATAAAGTTCTTATTGTGCGATGTTTGTTTGAAAGTCACAAATAATCTCTACAGGTTATGGAAAGGAAACCTAAAGATAACAGTCTGGCAAGAGATTAAGTCTATATATGGTATTTATAATAGTCCTAATTAATAATTCCAATGCAATATAAGAGCTTTTGACGATTAACCAAAGAATTATTAAATTCGGAGGTTCTGTGATTGTTTTTTCTAGGGTAATAAAGATGCCTTCTGAACGGAAATAATTTTGAGTTTTATGATATGTATTCGTAAAAATGTATTACAGTTTTTAAAAATTGATTTCAAGTATTATTACTAAAACATGATATTAATAATAATGGGCTTTTTGGAATATTATATTTTTAAATGACATTTTTATCAACAATTCTAGGATTAAAAATCACATAACTAGGCGAAATAAGCACTAATTTTAGTTCTGAAAGCTTTCGTATGTTAGTTTCATAAATGTTTATAAATCTGCATACTCTATTTAAAATTTTAGAAAATGAAAATTTTTGGCAAATTTTGACAATTTTAATGACGTAACCCCTTATCTTTTTTTCAAAATTTTGAAAAAATTTCGAAAATTTATTTTTTAACCGGACATGGCTAGGTCGACTCGGCTTGGAATGCTGATCAAGAATATGTATGATTTATAGGGTCGGAAATGAGTCCTTCAGTTGGTTTTAAGCTTTTAACTAAAATGTTAATACCCTGCAAGGGTATCAGAATGTTCTTCAAGTAATCCCCAATATCAGGTTTAAGTGGTACTCCGTGGGCTGTATTGGTCACTCAGCTCCGTATTTGGCGCGACTCACAATGCGCAGCCATTAGCCGCTACAAATGTTATGTAGATCGTGTCGAATGTAACCCCTTCCCTGCGGTGAGACAGACTCCACCCCTCTGGTAAGAGCCCTCCTCCGATCGGGTTAATTCCCCATCCGCCTTCGAGTTACGGTATCGTTAGTGGCGATCTGAGAGTCCGGTCAGCAGTCAACACACAACAGTCAGAAGGCCGGCAATGCACACAAAAAAATAGTGTAAAGATCCAACTGATTCGGATTGATTAGATCTTCAAAAGATCATTCTGATCCAGACATATTTGGAATTATAAAATAATATTGAAAATCTTAAAGAGTAAGGCGTCTTATTCATTGTATTCAAACTAAGAAGATGATTGAAGAGCTCGCTTTTTTTGTAGAAACTGTTCTTTGTGATGATATAAGATACACTTCATGCCAATATTTGTTTTCTGTGTGTTCATCCGCGTTCTGTATTGACATGGAGGCGGGTAAATAACCTCTCAGCTTACCCCGAAAAAACCCACAAAAAACAGAGTCGCAGAAGCACTTGGTACAAATGAGCGCGTAGTCAAATCTGCGATCCGCGAATCACTATAACCGAACATAACTCAGACTCCGGCTTCTGCCTTTGCCGGTGATCATGATCTCGGGGGATACGTGCTCTCGTGTACCTGTTTTGTTTATACCCTCGTACCTGTTGGCATTGTTGATTTAATCTTAATACGAAGCGGGCAGGGATGATGGGATGGAGGCGATGATGACGCCGCGTTATTTATGAACTTTTCAATTAGAACTTGTCTCCGGAAAATGAAATTCTCCTCGCGTTGTGCCTAATCCTTGTTTAAGCTAAGCCAGCGATTATTTGCCATGCTGTCGCTGTCTCGACTGCCCATTATCTTTCTAATTAAAGCTGTCACTTGGCCGTTGTTGGAGGGAACATGGCTCCGGGTTCTGCCCGGTAACAGTGCTTTATGTAATCCTGCGGTCTTAGAGTGATCTTAGCTAATTAAAAGGCATTCTAATATTACGTTTCGCCTTTCTCCCGGCACGCCGGATCGGGTTTCACGACATACCCGAGACACATTGCGTTAATAACCCCTGACTGGGCACAAGATCAAGGCAGCCCTCTGGCTCGTGCGCAGGCCAAAAGTCAATTGGCCAACACCAAAGGCAAAAAAGTTGGTAGTAAGGCGGGTTTTGGGTCGGCTGAAGTTGGTTAAAATCAGAACATTATCACAAGTGACTAATAATATAATAACAAATGTTTATACAACTATATAAATTAGATTCGTATAATATATTACAGATTGAAAAACAAATAAAGAGCACTATTTATCGCCTGCAGTCAGTCCAATTTTATAACGATAATTAACTTGTGGAAATAACTACTTGTTTTACATAAATTTTCTCTTTGAATGCTTTGGTTCACCAACGTTTTCTCTTGGCTGTAGCGCTCTCATTACTCGGTCTGTGTATCAACTTTCTTTATGGTTAAAAATTATTCAAATTTGGCTGCCTGCCGTTTCGATGGGCCTAGAATATTTTCACGATTTCGCAAGGAGAAAGAGCCGAACTGGCTCTGACCCCATCGCCTGGATGGTCTAATATTACTTTGGCTCGGCGCCAAGGCTCCGAATCCTCCTCCTCGACGAAGTTGATTGATTCCGGGCGATTTGAATGTCTGAGCCGGGACCAGGGACCCCAAACTGGGAACGGGATCCGCGAACCTGGACCCGGATTAGAGCCGATAGATGTGCCGCCCATGGACCTGGGACCGGGGAGGGGGGGCAGCAGGGAAATGTGTCAGAGGCTGCAACTCGGAGCTGGACCGCTGCCCGGGGCTCTTCATGAACTTAATTTATTTGCAACAAGACGCGCCGGCGCCGTCTGGGTCAAGTGTCAGCCGGTGGAGCTTTGCACTGCGAATGTTTCCGATCATCACTCCTTGATCGGGCCATTAATTTTCTGGCATTTCAATCGGCGTTTATTTTTCGGGGATGCATTTTCATTTTCCAATTTATAATCGAAACCAGTTGGTCAAGTGCGTTGAACTCTTTGCGGATACCGAATATCCCCAGAGACAAAAGCCTCGTGGCGATCTTATTTATTTATCAATATGTAGTTCGGTGCCGGTTCCCAGTTCCTGCCCTCCTGGGCCCTTTTCGCGCCGAGTTCATTGTCGTCCCCAAAAGAGCGAATTCTGATTTATAAGCGGGCCCAGTCCCTCGGCCTGGAATCTGGCCCATACTCCTCCTCGGTCCCTGCCTCCCTTCGCGACGGGGCTGCGCTTTAATCACGTGCGTGCAATGCGCACATGATGATGCGCCCCAATCCGAATCCCCCATGCATGCTCCGCGGGCACCTCGTCCGCATCCTCGCCCTGCCCCGGTCCCAATAGCTGGCGATCCCGATCCCGATCCCGATCCTCCGACCCCTCCGTTGCTCTTGACGATGCTGGGATGCCGCTCCGGCCTCGGCTGTTTCTGTTTCTGGTGTTGCAAACGCTGCCAGGCCAAACACCCGGTGAACATTGCTTAACAGCAATCTCCGCTCTTGCGATTCACAGTGATATCCACATAATTAGCTACTAAAGCGAACAAGCTTACTTTAATTAGAGCACTAAAGTAACAATAAAAACACAGTTAAACAAAAATCATACTTAGCAATAAGAATTTAAAGAATATGTGTCCCAGAGATAGTCTGCTAACCTCATGGTGTAGTATTTAGTTTTCCAAAACCTCTTCATTCATTTTCTATAAATTTATGTATATAGAAAGTAATATTAATTTTAAAATATGTTAAATTAATAGCCATAAATTGTAATCGTGATTTATTGTACTCTTGCATGGTATTATAATTTCAGTCAGAAGCTTGATACCTTCTGAGGGAGTCATTTCCGACCCTATAAATCATATATATTCTTGATCAGCATTCAACTCGGAATCGATCTAGCCATGTCAGGTTACAAAAAAAATTTTCAACATTTTTTCAAAATTTTCAAAAAAAGATAAGGGGTTACATCATTAAAATTGTCAAAATTTGATAAAAATTTAAATTTTTAAAAATTTTAAATGGAGTATGCAGATTTATTAACCTACAAGAAACAAAATTAGGAAAGCTTTCCGAATTCAAATTAATGGCTTTTTGACTGAGTTATGAATTTTTTAAACCTTGATTTGTCGACAAAAATGGTCATATAAAAATATCTTTAAATATTGATTCAAAGAATGCGAATATTTGAAACATAGTTCTGCTCGATACCTTTTCCGTATTATTATGGCTTTCTATGGGAACTATAAAGCCTTTGCTTAAGATTTACAAAGAAAAAAAAACAGTTTTTACTAAGAAATACTCTTATTTTAAGCTTTGAGCGAAACTATGAGTTTGGCAATATTAATTATCCTTTTTATACCCTTGCAGGATAGTATAATTTTTGTTAGAATCTTGTAACTATGTGAAGGAGCCATTTCCGACCCTATAAATCATATATATTCTTGATCAGAATCAACAGACGAATCGATCTAGCCATGTCCGGTTAAAAAATAAATTTTCGAAATTTTTTTCAAAATTTTGAAAAAAAAATTGTCAAAATTTGGGAAAAATTGGAATTTCTTTAAATTTTAAATGGAGTATGCAGGTTTATTAACCTAATAATAACTAAGATAGAAAAGCTTTCCGAATTGAAATTAATGATTTTTTCACTGAGTTATGAGTCTTTTAAGCTTTGATTTGTCGACAAAAATGGCCATATAAAAATATTTCAATCTTACGTTAGTTATGATCGATTTCCGATTCGATCCTAAATATCAATTGCAAGCTGCAAGGGTATATATTCGGCTTCTTTCACGCTTTTTAAATTTATTTATAGTCCGATTCCTAAGTTTCTATCCCGGGCTGTACTTTCCTCTATATGTTTTAGTCCATTATGCAGAATGCATATAAATGTAAGTGCAAGTATCAGAGTTAGTATAAGTGAGTTGCTGTTGTTGCTGCCGTGTTGTGTTCTGTTGTGTTGTTGTGCTGTGCTGTGTGTGGTGTTGTGTGTGAGCGCGCATGCGTGAAGCGTCCGTTTTAATCGTTGCCTGGCCATCGAATATTTCTTGGCCACGACGGCGATGACGACGTGGAGAGCTGGCTCGTAAATCCGGCGTATAAAAGGCACATAGCTCGCTCCATCGGTCAGGGATCGAGGGATCGAGGAATCGAGGGACAGAGGCATCCATTGTGGCTAGCTGGTGGGGTGTGGTGGGGTCAGCCAGAGACTCGAACTTGGGTTTTGGCCAGCACTGGGCACTGCCACTCCGCCTGCTACTCCTCTTTGTGGGGCTGGGCCAGAAAGGCATAAAGGCCTTTAGATGGTGGCTAACTTGGCTCTAAGAGTGGGCACTGCGGCCGTCGTCGTCGTCGTCTGCCTGACCAAAGGCTGATTTACTATGATCCGCTTGAGTTTTATGTGCGGAAAGATAAAATTTTTAAGATATTGACACCTTGTTAGGCGTTTGAGAGACAGCTAGTGCCGGCCGATTGCCGAGGGGCCGCAATAAGGAAAAGAACTCTCCGTGGCCACAATCTCCACGGGGAACGCCTCGCGATCGCACCTTCCCGGGATTGGCCCTTTTGCGTGGCTAATTGTGGTTAAAATTAAATGCATTTCCCGTCGACAAATGCATAAACCTGGGCCAGATTATCGGTGCAGCACCAAATCCTCTCAAGCTTGAGAGCTCCCCCAGCTCTACCTCCAGCTCCGGCCAGTCAGTGTGTGTGTGTGTGTGTGTGTGTGTGTGTGGGTGTCGCAGGCGGGCTGAGTTAAATTTATGGAATAATACATATCTTTATGGCTTCATTAGCGAAAAGCCTCTCGAAGCCCGCGACTTTTAACCCTCCATCGCCTCCGAACCCCTCCAGCAGTCAGGGCAGCGGCAGTAGATCCCCATTCGACACGCTGTCTGCGTCCGCAGCATCGTCAAAGGATCGGCATCGACGTGGTCGTCATCGTCATCGTCGTCGTCGTCGTCTTCATCATGGTCGTTGCCGTTGTCTATGCATCTGTCACTATGGAGAGTGCAGCTCTGGAGTTCTGGCGGCCCTGAGCACTCGAGACTTTGTATGCACACTTCAAAGAGGTTCAGTTCGGGTCGCTTCGATTCGGTCCTGAGGGTGCCAGCGTTGTCTGTGGACTTTGGCGAGAAGAATGCATCCCTATTCTCAGGTAAAGTGAAACATAAAAAACGGGGAATCTAGGTAAAGTATTCTTAAACTTAACTGCACTGGATGCTTTAGAAATCTTTAATTAGCATTACTTTGCTTATTGTTAAGTGCACGAATAATTTAGAAACTAAAAGAAGAACTTGAAAGATTAAGCCTTAAGATTAAGCTGTTTAAATACATATACGAACTGTGAACTATTTCTCCAAACTATTCCCAATTTGATAAAGTGCACCTCCAATTCGGTGATATTTTGGGCGGAAGCCTTCGTCGTCTTTGCTCCTAGCCTTGCAGATTGATTGAGCCTTTTATTAAAGCGCACGTACAACGTATTAAATAAATTGTTAGTTACGTTCCGGAACGGAACCAAGAACCGAGAACCCAGAACCCATAACCCAGACCCCCGAACCCAGATCCCAGACCAGAGAGAGGAACGAGCCCAGCCTCCGACAGGAGGCCCTTCTGATATTCGTCAGATTCTGTGTGAAGAGCCGTGTGCTCATGGCTGGGTGTATGGTGTCGTATGGCACAACGCCCCCGAAGGTGTTGTTGTGTGCGGAAAAATCTTAAGAACATGGCAGGAATTCCTTTTTATTCGCTTTTCTTACAACGTCATTTTCCCGGCCAGTGCCTTGTGCCTGCCTGTCGAAGTAGATGTCTATGCATTTTGCTTTATGGTCCAGCCACGTATCAATTATGTGCCAAAGTGCTAATGGCTGTTGACGGCTCTGGCCAGCCATTGTGGTGGGTGTTTCCACCTAAGAACATTCCTCTTGGACATACATATTCCTGAAAGGGTTCGCCATCTGCCGAGAAATTGAAGCTTGCCCTCGGCTTGGCTAAATTAGTTTTTCCCCCTCTCTCAGATGCATGCAATTTCCTTTAGGCGAAAGAAAACTAAACAAAAAAAAGTGAAAACCAGTTTTAATTATCCCGGCAAATATCGCGTGCCAATACCGGAGCATGGCAATTCAATTATGACACAAATCCATCGCATGCTAAGCCAATTCGAAATCATCATTAAATATCCCAAAATCAACGAAGCGCAATTTTTGTATCAGAAAGGAATATTGAAAGGTAGCTAAGAACATGGTTTCTTTATAATTTAAATAAACTTTTACGCTTCCACATAATTAAAGCTTCACAATATTTATTATTCCCAGAAATTAAAAACTTTCCTTAGTGCCCTGAACTGTAAGACTGCAGCAAAGTGTGCCACTTCCCCCGATTGTTAGAAAAAACAATAAAAAGAGAACACCGCGGCTACTGGAGCTGATCATAACCATCAGGAATCGCCTTGCAGCCAATCAGAGCCAGAATCACACGGAATCCCAGTGACTGAAACTCGCCGATGTCCGCATCTCCCCGGCTCGGGTCTTTGGGGTCGGGCCCCGTTATGCCCATCTGCATCCAATTAGACGGAGGCGAAGGCCCAGACGACGGGGCCTTCTCCCGAGTCTTCTAACCAGGAATGGCTAGGCTGACTCGGCTGGCTGGGACTTGTGGCTCTAGGCCCTCGCTGAGCCCAATTCCGATGGCCTTTTTTGGGGCCAATCGGCTAGTAACTTATACGCTTGTCGTTCACAGTGCATGATTAATGACCAACAAGGGCCGCGGACAGGAGAGATGCTGGGGAAACGTTGGGGGAAGTAAGGATGCCAGCAGAGCTAGCTCCACACTCCCAGTTGAGGTCCCAGCCTCATTCCTGCAACTGCCAATTGGCACAGTCTTGGGCTTGGGAGAACAGAAGAAAGTCGGAGATATTTAAGCCGATCCAGCAATGAGCTACTTCAGTGGCAGACTCTGAGGAAAGTGATTGCCACAGTAAGCTGGGGGTTGAGTCAGCCAAATATTCCTTAATTATTATGCGAATTTCAGGACTTATTTATATAAAACTATATCAGTACTTAATGAATAATAACACACGCCTCTGTTTCATCAAAAAGGAATTCATTAAATATTCATTCATAAAAGCTTCGGAAACGTAATTATTAAACAAATTCAATCTTTAATATTTTATAACTCAATTTAATGTAGTAAAAACCCCTCCAGAAACACAAAACCTGCATTACTAACACGATATTCCAAGCATATATTATTTATTGAGCTAGATTGAAATCTATAACTCGGCAGTTGTAGCGTAGAGACTCAATTACCAGATCGTAGTGTAGGGAAAACAAGTAAATCGCTGCAATATATGTAAGTTTCACACCTGAATGTAATCGAATTTTTATCATTTTACCTCCGCATTGCATTGTTGCCAGGCGACTCTCGCGGAGGCTGTGGCTGGGGAGTTGGAGGTGGACTCGGAGCTGGGCCGATCCGAGTTGAGCTGCTTGCGAGCAGCCAGCAAATTGAAATTTATTGCCGCTGAGCCACTGGAAGTGCCTGGGCCTGAGCTCCCTCCGCGAGCTGCCTCCACTTGGATTGGCAAGATTTTGGGGCCAGACCAAGCCGGGCCAGCTCGGGCCAGCACAGGCCAGGCCAGGGCAGGGCAGGGCAATGCTAAAGAATGGTGTTGCCGCTTTTCTGTTTATTTTTGGCCAGGCCAACTGGTCGCGTATGTGGGTCGCATTTATTACTGGCAGTCGGCCTGGCTTATTGTTAGATAAGAAGTGTGACGTTGGCCCATTAGAGGCGGCGAACGATGATCGAGCACAGGGAATCTGGCGAGGCGAGGCGAGGCGATTCAAGTCGGGTCCGGGTATAGGGGAATCTGGAATCGAGGATCGAGGATCGAGAATCGCAAATCTCGGGTCCCAAATCGCACATCGCCTTGATTGTCAGTCAGTCTCGGTTGCAGTTCTCGAGTCTCAAACTCAAACTCAGTCACTTGCCATCAGAGGACGCGGCCAATTGCAGAGCCAACGCCCGCACGACTTCCACTCGGACTCCACTCGCTCCTGGACACTGGCTGGACTTGGACTTGGACTCGGACTTGAACGTGGACGTGGACTAGGAGCTTTTTGGACTTGCCTACCGCCATCGGAGATTTATGGCTTAGATAAGCGCGAAAAGTTACAGATGCTTATGCAGCGGCAGCCACTGCTAGGCGCGTCTCGGGTTCGCTCCACGTTCCTCATTCAGCCCCTGGACGTGGGTGGCTCAAGCAGTTGATAATACCTTAATTTTAATTGAATTAGTGGGATTGAATGGATAAAATGCATCATCTAGAATGAGTAGGATTTTAAGGGATATTTACCAAAGAAAATTTATGTTCAAAAGATATTTAAAGTGCAGCTTAAAATACTTTTACAAGAATTAATCTGTCTTGGTGGGAAGATAAAGAATATATACCAAAATTAATCTTAATCAAATGAACCAAATTACTCAGAGAACTGTAAGTCAAAGGTTAAGAAAGGTAATTATCTTTTTCCAATTGTGGGATATATCTCGAATTCCTTCATCCTTAAATATAAAATGAATATTATTTTGATTATAACTATATAAATAATGGTAATAAAAATTAAGACGAAATTTTCCTATAGTATATTATATTCCTGTAACTCTCCTCGCTGGCAGTGCCTGCAGCACGTTGTTGTCGTCGTCTCGTTAGCGTGGTGCGATTGCTGGCCGCGATTGGAAATTGGCAACTGGCAACCGGCAACTGGCAACTGGCAACAGCCAATGGCCAAGAGCAGAAGCAGCAGCAGCTATGGCCAAAGTCAAGTTCTGTTTTGGTCTAGTCCTAAGGGCCGATCGATAAGGATCATAGTCAGGCCGAGGCTAAGGCTGAAAGGCAATGAGTGAGGAGCTGGACCCATCCTTCGGCTGGAAGTCCAACTAAATTAGTGGATGCCGCTTTTAATTCCTATCGGCCTTATCGCAGCGGCCGCATCTTAAATGAGGTCAATTATCAGCCAAAAGTGCAAGTTGTTGGCCAGTCCCAGTCCCAGTCCCAGTCTCAGTCCAGACCCAGTCCTAGACCAAGTTCCAGTCCAAGTCCAAGGTGGGATTGGCCTGGTCTCCTCTTTCTTCGGCGGCTGACTTGTCTATCTGCTGCCGGTGCCTCATAAAATTGAGTTTCACTTTCAATTGCCGCAGTACGGCGAGAGTAATAGAAACTGCACATTAAACGCAACACGTGCCACGCTTCATGGGAGCAACAACAGCAGCAGCAGCAACAGCAGCAACTGCAACAATCAACAACAACCATCTCCTTCGTTGCACTTTGCAATCAATCACAAAAAGCCTCGCTCCGTCCGTAATTAGCGCAGGGAAAAAGCGCGGCAACATCATCAAATATCGCACAATGAACACTGCTTTGAGAAAAAACAAAGAAAGCATGACGGGGCATCGAGAGTACACTGAGCAATAATCGGTGGTAATTACAAGGGTAGTTTGTGGGCATCATAAAAGAGAAATTCAATTAGGATTTGTGTGTATTTTTTTTGGGGGGAATATATAAAATATATCTAGTTTCAATTCCAATTCCATAATATAAATGTATGATTGTCTTTAAGATTAAATCAATTATGTATAAAGTCTTATAGGCTTTGAATGTCAAGGGACTTATATGAAAAGTTTTTTACCTTTGCTCTTACAACTCTTTTATAAAAAAACCCCATCTATTATCCTGAGGAGTATTTCTAAAAAAAAAATACATCCTTTGGCTATTATTGCATCGAAGAATTGCCTTTATAGCTCAGAACTCAGCCCAAAAAGGGCCCCATTCTTGCAGTGTAAATGGAAAATTGTAGCTTTTATTTTCGCGCGCCTGCGCTTGCCGCAGAATAGACTGCAATTTGTGCAAGCAATGGAGCAGCAACTCGGCCAGTTTCATTAAAAATATTTTGGGTTGAATAACAATAGTAATAACGCTAACGCTAAGTGCAACGCGGAGAGTGCCGGGCTCAAAACCGAAAACCATAACAGAAAAAGTGAAATTTCCAGCAGCACCGAAGGCTGCAGCATCAACGGCGGCAGCAATCATCTTTGGAAACTTTGTTCAAATTGCAAATGAGCCGAAGACAAAAGCCCAGGCAGCGACCAGGTAAAAGTCTCCCTGGCGATAAATACTTCCTCCCGGCCGGATCGGATCTCTCCGAATGCGGATCTCCATCGGAGTTTCCCCACTAGGAAGTTGCGGATTTCCATTGTGATAGGACGATGCTCTCCTGAGGACCGAGGCAAATCAAAAATCCGACAACCTTAGTCGTAACTCAAGTGAACTTTAAGAACGCTTTCTTGGGGCCAAGTGAGCGTTAAGACCGATTCGGTCTCGGGCGGGGTAAAGTGTAACTACAGCCCAGAGAGCAAAAAAAAAACCAATTAAGTTTTATGATCCTCTTCCTTTACGTGCCGAGGGCCTTTAACTCTGGCCAGGCCTGGTCCCCATGCCCTGCCTGGGACATCTCATTTGCGCGAATTATTTATGCGGTCCGGGTTGCCGGGCTCTCAGGTTCTCGGGGGCTCTGGTGCTTTCGGTTCCCCCTCCTGGATATCCACCTCCTGCCTGGTCATGCCATTGACAACTTGCACAAATGTTGACCTTTAATTACGACAGCCAACAGCAGCCGCAACTTGTTCTGGCCGGCCACTGTTTGCATAACTACGCACATAACCACCGCGCCTCACTCGGCTCGGGTTCGGAAAAGCCTTTATATATCCCCACACACAGATGCAGGCACATTTGTGCCTGAAAAAAGGAGGCAGCAGCCACGAAACGGCAACGACGACAACTGCAATTTGTCCAGCTGCAGTGGAAGATATGTCCCGGGACTGGACACTCGCGGGGAGCGAGGAAGCCGGCAGAGACACACGCACGGCCAGACGGGGATGAGCAGGTCTGGGATCACTGTGAGTGGTGCCAAGTCACTGGGTTTTATGATTCCGAATAATATTTTAATTTCATTCAAGTACCAACTATTTCCGGGACTGCAATGAAGAGCTTTCCTAAATAAGTTGTGTTTTGTTTAAGAAACTGATTAATTAATAATAATAACAGACGTTAAAATAATTAAAATAAATTACTACTGTGTCATAAAAACTTAATGCTTACCATACTGCCACTGCAGGCGAGAAAGGCTTTTGCTAAGAAGCTGCCATTAATCCTAATGTCTTGTTAGTTTTATAGTTTCCAGTTTATGGTTTTGGTAGATCGAAACGAACTAGTTATCCAAACTGTAGTTTATAGTTTACAGCTTTATTATATGGATTTCACCCGAGTTTCCCAACCATAAAATCACACGATTCCTTTTTGCCTGGTTCCGACATCACTGGCATGCAGATGGAGCATCGGGCTTCTGGCTCCGGCTGCGGGCTGGGTGACAAGTGCTTAGTGTCAGCACCTTGGTTAGCATGTGGAGTTGCAGCTCCCCGACTGCTCGACTCCTCGACTCCTCGACCGTTGACAATTCCGCAGGGGACCGAGGATCGGGGAGCTCGGTTTACACATTAATTATCACTTTTGTTGCTGGTAGCTGTGACTCCTTTGGCCGGGGATGAGTAGGAAATCCCAGCGCTGACATTAGAGGGCGACAGCACTTAGTTCGTTGCCTGAGTCTTTTGTTTTTACCATATATTTTCCCTTTTTTTCCCCCGCAGCAATGGCCTATGCTGTTTGGCCAGGTGATAAATGAGCTGATGAAAGCCCAGCAGGGGAATGGTCAGGGGGAGAGCAGTGCCCTGATTTATGGCTGCCGGAGCCAGCAGAATAATCGATAATAATCGATAGCAACACCCACTTGGAGTGGGAAGCGAACGCTGCCACAGACATATATGAAAATTAAATTATAAAATGCCTTACAAGTGGGGCGGTGTCCCGGGAATATCCTTCCATTCCTTAACCCACCAGTACCAAGTCCCAGTTCTCAGTTCTCAGTTCGCAGTTCCCAGCCTGCAGTTCCAAGTGCCCAGACTGCCATAAAATGGCACAAGTCCAGACGAAAGGACAGCCGCCAGACGAGGGTGGACATGCGGTTTCCTTGACATTTAATGCAATCCAACTGCAGACGCCAAAAGGGGCGGCGACCCAGCCTCCTCTGGCATCCTCTCCTGCTGCTGCCACGCCCCACTCGTGTTGCAGCACCGACCAGGATGAGCACTCCGCCTCCCATCTGCCGTGTACCGTGTCCCTGGTCCATCCCCATGCCCATTCCCACACGCTGAGCCAAAGCAAACAGCCCGCGGGCAGATTTTGTCTTTGCGCGCAAGTGCAGCACGTATCAATTATGGTTGGCTACATGCTAACAACAATAACTACACCAGCACAAGCACCAGCACCAGCACCAGCACCAGCACCAGCACCAGGACCAGCATCAGCATCAGCATCTGCATCGGCAGGAGCATCAGCAACTACAACCATATCGCCATGAACAACGACACTAAAGCTTCCAAGGCGATTAAAGTTTTGGGGGCATTTGTGGTGTGGACATTGCAGTTTAGTCATTCAAAGAGATCTTTGGAATAAATTTCAATTGCGGAATAGGTTGGGCGGATAGAATACGCATTAGCTCGAAGTTCCCAGAGAGCTATTTTAATATAACTTTATGAGTTGAAGGCTTAAAGTAAAGCAAATTTTTTGCTTAGCTTTAGTTATAGATCTCCTAGGATGTAGATTAGATGTTATAAGGTACAATAGTTTACATGTTTAAAATCTTCATTTGCCAAAAGTGATTTAAAAACCGCATAAATTGCCATGAGGCAAAATGCCATTAGAACCACAGCTATTTCTTAACCCGAAACCCACATTCTCAGGATCCAAAGTCAAATGTAATCTCTTTTAGAACTTGGACATTTGACTGCCGCTTCCAATTACCTTGGCCATATTGTGCTGCAGTGGGCCAGGCGCCAAAAGAGCATCCTGTGCTATTTCAACTCCAATCCCCGGGACAGAGACAAACATTCAGAGCGACTCCAAGTGCCCCTTAAGGCACTCAAAGCCAGATCCACATCCACAGCGGGCCGGACGACCAGAAAGCCAAACCTAATGGGCAGGCAGGGAAACAAAAAGCGAGAAGTAACCACGGCCAGATTCTAGCCAGGCTCCGTCGCAGTCCTGCATAAAAAATGATTAATTCCTGGCCGGGTAATTTATGTAGACACATAATTCACAGCGGGACACATTTGGCTAGAGAGTTCAGGCCGTGGCCCGAACCGAGCCGACCGAATGCGGTCGCCACTTAAATGCATCACTAAAAATAGCGCACACACACACCACCGCACGCCACACACACCACACACCACACACTACACACTCCCCTCCCCGCGAGTGTCGATCATATGCTTATGCTAAAAATAAAAGGCCAGGGCCTGGGCCAGGGCCAGTCCGGGCCAAAGCCGAAACCAAAAGCAAGCCTCGTGGCGACGACGGCATCGCTGCGCACATTTGATTTAAATTGAAGCCACAGCCGGGGAATAAGCCCGGCCAAAGCCAAGATCAGGGCCTGTATGTATGGTCGCTGGCCGCGGAGCTGACAATATCATTAAGTATTTATGACGCCGCTGCTGAGTATGGCCTGAGCTTAAGCCCTAATCAAATCTGGCCGCTCCAGTTGCGGGCTTAGCTAGAAAAACTGTCAAGTTCGTTGCCTAAGTCTTTTGTTTTTAGCAACCCGAATTCCAGAAATTCTCCTAATTTATATCGGGCGCATCTTCCCTCCGACTTCCTGGGAACAGAGGGGCCTTGGATACGATTTCGCACAAAAGCAGGAAGCCCTAAGTGAGTCGTAAGTTGTGCCAGGCTTCCACCGGCTTCCTCTCTTCTGGGCCGCCTCCTGACATGATTACGATGCAACCCACTGCAATGCCATTTGTTATCTGCCTGCTGTCACTCCAGGCGCACTTCCTCCTCGCTGTCGATGCGGACCCATGAATTGAGCCTTTGCATGCGCCAGTGACAAACGATGATGCTTCCGTGCTCATCTCTCCATCGCATCTACCTAGTCCCAACCAGAATGGCATAAATTCTGGACAAGTATGGATGGGGGAGAGCACGGTGGCGGTCGAGGTGGAGGTGGCGGTGGCGGTGGAGCTGATGCAGCAGCCCGCTGGCTTTCATTTCTAATTTTTGCATTTGGTCCACGGCTACCGAGCGAGCAAGCGAGCCCAGCGTCCAGCGTCGCGGTCCCTCGCCGGCGATGTTTAAGAGCATTTTATTGCTTTATTTGAGAGTTTGGCATTACAGCGCTTGTCAATTTTACAACTTTATAGAGGAGAGCTCTTATCGTTTGCATATTTATGCATGATCCCCGGCCGATAGCCACAACCACAGCCCAAGCCCCGACCCCGCGATTCCTTGGCCGATTCCCAATCCGATGCTGTTCCCGAGCCCATTGGCCATGTCTCTTAATAATTTTGACATATTGGCCGGGGCCAGAGCCTTGGCCATAAGTCTGGGCCCTGGCCGAGAAGCCTCTTATTGTTGTTCGCTCCTTCCACAGAAATTTTCACAAAAAGGAAACGGCAACAACAACAACAACAACAACGAGAACAATCTGAAAAGAAACCCAACTCGAGTCGACTTGAGTCCGCGTTCAGTGTCTGCGTTGCCTTTTCGCATTTGAATTGCAAATCCTATTATGACTTGTGAAATTATAATTTTTCTAGTTGCCTGGCTGCGGTCTCCATCCCCCGGTCCCCAGCCCCCAGCCCTCAGCCCCGTGCTCCGGCTGCTGCCCCCGATCCTTCCCTGCATCCTCGGCTAGGTTCAAGTCCAGGGCCCCATGTCCATGTCCAGTCATAACCGCAGAAGGTTCAATAGCATGAATTATGCATATGCAGACGGTTTCGTTTGGTTTCGTTTCGTTTCGGGGGAATCACAAGCACACGCATCCACATGCACTTAGTTATGATAACGTTGCACATTTCTGACTCCTCAGACTCAGACTCAGACTGAGACTGAGACTCCTAGACAGAAACAGAGACAGGGACGCGGTCCGGACTGCAGCTTTTCATATTTGTTTTGGGCCAGCAACAACGCCCCGAAAAGATCAGCATCCGCAGGTGCACTGAGAGAAATGTATTGAAAGATGGTATCGAGATCACTTTAGAGTCGGTAAAGGAAAGTTTTGCAGGCTTGATGTCCTTGAAACACTGTAATTTCAAAGTTGTTATTGAGCTAAGATTTAAATTTCTTTTTGCCATACCTAAGCTGCATTTATGTTCATTGAAAATCTGTATAGATCAGAATAAAGCCACAAGAATATTATCAAATTTGTGTAAGTATCCTTTCACCCATATATTTTTCTCACTGCTGAGGGTATGCTTTATGCGTAGCAGCTGCTGGCATCACAGATGGAGAGATGGAGACGACTCCGACGACGCCCCCTCTTTTGGGCTGCTACCGCAGAACCCAGGCCGCAGCCGGAGCCGGGCCTGCGCCCTGAGATATCCAACCTGGTGCTATTGCCAACAACTGGTGCTGGAGCTAAGCTGCGGCTGGCCTCGCTGACAGAACAAAGAAGTCGTTCATTTGTAATTGTTGTTCCTGTTGCTGTTTGGCTGTTTCCTTTGCTGTGTTGCTGTTGCAAAAAGGGCAGCGCAGACATGGCCAAGGATTACCAAGGCAACGCACAACCCCATGCCCATATACCCATACCCATACCCATACCCAACCCGAACCCCAGCCCAATCGCAAAGCCAAAGTTAAAGGCATTCCCAAACCCAGAGCAAGAGCTGCTGCTATACACAAAACCATCTGTACACCATACACCATTTGTTGAGGCAGTCAGACTGCACAGGCTTGCATATCTTTTATGACTTTTGACTTGACTTTGACTTTGCCTCCTTAAACGCCCCGTAGTTGAATGACCCCAATGCCTTGGAACCGAAAAAAAAGCCACGGTCAAGGCTGCACAGTTAAAGGTTACTGGGATGCAATCTACAATAAATATATAATACAAAAAAACTTAATAGATTTGTACTTAATTTAAATATAATATGAGCTTAAAATATTCGGGACCTCTTTAAGATCGCAATTTTTGTTACAGACCAAACAAATGGCTGCAGTCAAAGCTAAGAACTTATTAAACTCAGCACTCCCCATTCGTATATGCAAACAATTCCCTTTCGTAATCTATTTATTTCCAATGCCCTGCAGAATTGGTACCACTTGGCCATTCCCAGGCAATTATGGATTTCTAGGCCTGAAACCACTTGGCTAGATGGCGTGGGCTACTGCAATTTCGTCTTCGTTGGGCAGCACAAATTAGATGTCGGCGGACAACTCAACTTGAACTTGGTCTGAGGTTCGGGTTCGTGTGTTGGAGTGCAATCTGCCGCGTAGTTGCTTGACATTACCCCAATGCCAGCGTAAATTTTCAAATTAGCAGCAGACAACAAAAGAATTATATATGCATTATATAATGCCAAACAAGCTAACGCAAATGGGCAGAGACCAACCGAGCCTCTGCCAAAGCCAAATCAATTTGTTCCAGTCTAGTCCGAGGCCCGAAGGGAAGACGGAAGTGCTATGCGATCCTCGGAGGAGCTGGAGCCCCTCGGTTTTCTCATCATTAACATTGTCCCTGGCCAAATCCGCGTATGCAGATGAGGCTAAGCCCCCAACAAGCCCTGGCCAACAGCCGAAACATGCGTATTTACGTCCCTGACTATTTGTTTCACGAATTCGCAGCGCATTTTACTTGGAAAATAAACAAGGAGACGGTGTCCATCAAGGGCTAGATGAAGAGCAGGTACTCTTTAAAAGTTCTATTTTAATAGTAAGTAAATATAAGCTAGGATTAAACGGTTTGGGTCCTAAAAACAGCACATTTATGGTTCATTTGTGCTGCTTATATTTTTAATTTGTTTTTATAGCCCAACCTGAATGGCACTTCATTTATATCCACTGCCCCGTAGTGTGCTCGAGCTCTAACCAGCAGTGGCATTCTGTCCATCGGTCCAAACAAGGCAAAAGGCATGTCCATCCTTCCTATCGTAACAAGAGCAATTTGTTCTAATGCGCCGTGGCAGCAGCAGCTGCTGGAGATGCTGTGGCCAAAGCCGGAGCTCAAGGAGCTGCAGCTGGAGTGTCTGACTTGCAGTTGCACATGCAGCGGAGGATGAGGAAGTGGCAGCGTGGCAGTGGCAGGGGAAGTTGGCTGAGATTGCAGAAAGGGCAGCCACTGAACACGCAATGGCCAGAACAAATGTAGACATTAAGCTGCTGCCCAGGCCAAGGGTTC
Organism: Drosophila bunnanda; assembly: GCA_035046265.1. NCBI lineage: Eukaryota > Metazoa > Arthropoda > Insecta > Diptera > Drosophilidae > Drosophila > Drosophila bunnanda. The sequence goes on from JAWNOB010000075.1 coordinate 18,600,322, forward strand.
GGGATCAAGATCGAGGGGAGTGGTGTATGGGGATGGGGATATTCTCTGGCGGAGATTACAGCCGCGGCTTCAGGTGACACGCAATGGCCAGAGCCGGAGCCAGAGCCAGAGCCAAAGCCAAGACGGCCCTATCGTAAAATCATAACTATATTTGATGCATAAAAATTTACATACATCTCCAGGTGAAACAAATTGCCCCCTCTCCCCAATGGCATCCGAGTCGCCTGAGTTGACACTAACGGTCGCGTCAATAAATTCGCCGCGGAAATTTCATTAATTGCTCTGGGGCGGGTGGTGGCAGTGGCAGCGGGCAGGTGCCGCCGCCAACAAGCCTGCGGATGCCAGCGCTGCGCATGCGCATTGCGCTCGCTGTTTGCCATAAAAAATATTTGCCGCCTTAATGTGAGTGGCTTATAAATTTGTGCACAAACCCAGACCATTTATGGCCATCGAGCAGGGACCCATGGGGCACACTTGTACCTAACTGTTTATGTGGTTAGATGCCAGTCCGCTTGGGTGTGTCTGGGTGTGTGTGTGTGTTGTGTGTGGCACGATGAGCCTTTGTTTGGCTGCATTCAAATATGGAATGCAGCGTCCAAGTCGGACATCGCATGAGATTCTTCTCCACAGTCTTCCGCCTTCAGGGTCACAGACACAAAGAGCGCGACACGAATGCCACCCATTGATTGACAAAATCCATTGCAAACTTAAATATATATCATCAACTTGCCTGCATTGTCAAAGGTTTTAATTACACTTTGATTTAGACTAAATTTCCACTTTACACTGAAGTTCGGAACTGAAATACTTATACAAGAATTGTTAATTTATTCACTTAGTTGACTTGATTTGATTTTGATTTGCATTTCATTTATTTGGTTGTACACTTTGGATTTGCACTCTTTACATATTTGCTTGTACACTTTCTTGAGTTAACCTAGAGGTTGGGAAGGACAAATAGCGAAGCGAACTAAATGCATTAAGCTTATTCGTTATTTGCATGGCCACAAAATATTGAATTGTACTTGAGCTGTTATCTTCTGCTCTGGCAAGACTAAAATATATATAAAATATATGAGGGATCAATACGATCGGGTTTTAAGATAATTATTATATAAATTATTGCATCGAAAGTGGGGATTAATATATATATACTCCTTTCAAAGATCTTACTAACTAAATAGAAATATATTTTTCAAAATAACTTTGTTTTTGGTAGCAGCAAAATTGGAACTAAAGTTGAATCAGTACTACACGGTAAATATCTTTGGGATAAATTATTTGGTCGGGTTTCGTTCTACGATATTTTGGGTTGAACAAAAGACTAAGCTAAATGGCAAGAACTAGTTCTACAAATCCTCTTTCTATGGCACAATTGCATTTTCCGTTGGCTAGCAACTTTCTGATTTCTACTTCTGCTTCATATACATGGTGGCAATCTTGTCCAGAATGGTGTCAATGGACAGCAGCTCCTCGCTAAATTTTTTCATTGTGGGTGCCGGCACAATCCACTTGAGGAACTCCTCTACATTCATTCGGAGCCTGGCAAGTGGCGTCAGTTTGACGTCATCGTGCGTGGGCCTTTGGGCCAGCTTTAGAGATGCAATGATCACATTGTCTATGAGACGCTTTTCGTAGCCCAACTGGCGTAGTTTCTGTGCTGAACTAATCTTCTTGAGCACCACAGCGATATTGAAGCGCATCGTGGAGAGGATCACTGCTTCCACGGATTGGCTGTCGGCAGCCTCGTCTCCGCCTGCGGGACACTTGGCACAGTGCTCCGAATGAGCCTGCAGCTCCACCTTGATCTTAAAGAACTCGTGGCATCCCTCGCACATGTACGGTTTCTGCTGCTTGTGTATCTTCTTCATGTGGTTCTTCAAATGCGCTAGTTGGGAGAAGGCAACCTCATCCTCGCACAGCTGACAGCGGAAGGGTTTTTCGCCCGTATGCTTGCGAATGTGCAGCTTCAGTACGCTGGAGTGGGCAAAGGTCTGATGACAGATCTGTCCGACAAATATATACATTTTATAAATATTCTGGGGAATACGGGTCCTGATTTTTCAACTTACCCGACACTGGTAGGGCCGCTCGCCCGTATGCATCCGCATGTGAACATTGTACTGACTCTTCTGGGTAAAGTAAGAGTTACAAACCTCGCAGACATGAGTCTTCACTGCGGCATGCTTCTGCATGTGCGTGGCCAGATCCTCGTCCGGCTCGATGGTCTTGTGACAGATTTCACAGTCGAACTGCGTCAGTTTGTGGTGCTCCTGGTTGATATGTGCTCGGAGGGCAAGTTCGTTGGCAAACTGGCTCTCACAGATTTTGCATCTGTGCTCCATGCCCTGTTCGTGACGCTCCATGTGCACCCGAAGGTTGGCGTTTGTCGAAAAGCTGGCCGAGCACTTGGTACAGTTGAATTGCTGAATGCTGGTCTTGTGATGTGACACCATGTGCTGCTGTAGCTGTTAGAAAAAGGAGAATTTACTAGGTTATGTGTGTATAATTGGTAAATTTTTTAAGAAGCCTTCACTTACCTGACCTCCCCTGGCGAATTTCTTGTCGCACAGGGCGCACGGATACGGCTTCTCGCCGGAGTGGAGTCGCATGTGTAGGCGCAGGCGCTCCTTGAGGGCGAACGACTTGGGACACTGTGAGCAGGAGAACTGTTTTCGGTGCTCATGGGCGGTTGTGATGTGGTTTTTAAGGTTCACCGCCTGGCGATAGCTTTTCCCACAATCCTTGCACTTGTGGGGCCGTTCATCCGAATGGATGAGCATGTGGCGCTGCAGATCCGTCTTTCCGCCAAACTCCTTCGAACAGTGGCTGCAAATATGATGCTTTCGCTTTCCGGTTTCGACTTTGCGTGGGGACTTCTTTGGCGGTGGTTGCACATAGTCGGCGTCCTTGGAATCCTGATCAGCGGCATCTTCGTCATCCTCGGTGCAGACATCTTGCAGACTAGCCAAGCTGCTCTTCCGCCTCTTTATAGAGGTGGGTGTGATAGGCGTAGGCGAGGAATCTCGAGCCGCAGGCGGCGAGGATAGCGAGATGCCACTGTCCGTGAGCAGGGAAACGGCATCCTCCTTGGACAAGCTGCGACGGCTGCGTACCATTTCGTGTTGGTTTTTTTTTTGTTTAATTTATTACTTGATTTAACTGTTTTTTTTTTTTTTTTTGTTTTGGGTACCTCTCCTTGGGGGACACCGGCACCTGCTGGTTCTTTACTTCTAGGGTTAATGTTCTACGTAATTATGTTTTTGGTTTTTGTTTTTCTACACTTAGAGGATAGTTCCCATTCACCTTTGGTTTGGATTAGTTTAGATGGGCTGCAAAAAAGTTAAGAACTGTTATTTTCCTCCGCTCGCAATGCTCCGCCACGTTCCGGAGCGGAGCGGACGCACAGAGAGACAATCAAAAACACGGACAGAAATGTGTAGTGACAGTAGGTGAAGTCGAAACAGACGCAGAACAGAACAGAGCCTCCAGCTGTGTCAACAGTGATAAGAGCCTACATATGCACGGAGAAAATATACCCCAAAATGGTCTAGTAGTTAAATTTAGAGTTTTGTTATAGCGAAAGAGGGGTTATACATACATTTTAAAAGGTTAATATTATCAACACTTGAATGCATATTTATTTAATTGCAAATTGATTATCAAGGATGCTAGAGAACTCGTTGGGGAAATGAAATATATGGAGAAATCTGATTCTTAAATATATATATTATATATATTTTTAATTGCAGTGTAGCTAGCTAGCTCGCTGGATTTGCTTAGAATTTGATCACGCTATCATTTGGCATTTCCAGTGAACGCAAGCTCGCTGCGTTTTCCAGTTTGTTTTCTCAATCTTTCGTTTGTGCTGGAGTGGGACGGGACTAGCAGCTGATAAGATCCCACGGAAGGCAATAACTGATAAGCAGTCAGACTGTACGATAAGAAGCACACCACACAAGCACTCGGGCAGAGATACCGGAGACTAGAAGCTATAGATACGATATATTTAGCCGGGCAACGAAGTCGTCTGTTCCCGCTGGAAGCGGAGTTTCCAATGAAAGCGAGCGAGCACACAAAGGAAATGAAAATGCAGCTAGAAGGCAGCGAGACGATGACCCTGGACGGCGACGACGACGACGATGAACATCTGGCAAACAGATTGGGAACCCTCCGGCTCGGTGTCGCCCACCCCCCTGGCCTGGCGCAGGGTTAATGGTTCATTAGAGCCGCACCCGCACCCGCAGAAGCGGAAAACCGAAACTCAGCTCACTTGAAAACAACACACAAAACCCTCGGCTCGGCCCAACCAAACTGTTGAAAAAGCGAATTAAAGCTAGAATCCAGAGCTGGAAATTGAAACTGAAAGAGAACGGGGCAAAAAGCACGAACGACAGCGAAAATCGCACACAAAAAGCGAAAATAAAGAAGTGAATACATAACAGCAGTTTTGTAATGCTAAATAGAAGCGGGGAGGGGTAATGGGTTGCACGGGGGGTGTTCGCGGAAGGGTTCAGGGGGATTGCTGCCGTTGAAGTCTTTTGTATTTCGCATACAAAACTTGACGAGTCCACAGTTTTGGGGGTCGCACCACAACCACCGAGCAGGGGATTTGTTAGTAATTAAAACCAGCACCACTACCGTATTAATCCAAATCGATCTATGCAATACATACAGGTGCAAATACTACTTGCACTCGGCCGGAGCTCCTCCGCCGTGCCCTTCACCGAAAAAAACAACCAATTGGCCATGGACTTACCCTCGCAGCCATCGCAGGACTCGCTATGACCTTTGATCCGGAGGAATCAGACTCGTCACCCCCGCATCGGACACACCTTGATTCTGCTGCTCACATTCTGCGACCAGCAATGTATTTGGCTCATTTGTTTATAATTTCTACGCCCCCTCGCTGTGTGTACATACTTTTTGCACTCTCCCAGCTACCAGTTCGCCCAGGTTTTCCTCGGTTTATCCATCCTGCTAGCTCGTTGGAGGTGTATTACGAAAATCCCGTTGCTCAACTGTTTCAGCAAATGTTTATATTTAATAAAGCAAAATAAATAAGATTTTACGGTGGTCTTTTCGTTGTTGTTCTTAATGTTAGGGATGTGCGATTACTGCAGCACGGTCACATCGCAAGTTCTTTTTCGACACGAATAGAGATGGGAACGTGACTAAATTAAATTTTCTTAAGGGTGGTAATTTAATAAAACACAAGTGATACCATACAGTTATATAGCACATTCTTGAAATTTCTATATTCAATATATAAATTTTTTCAGCGAAAACCTAACATATATTTAGGGAACTGTTGGTTAATAATTATTTAAAATGATCACAAAACGTGAACAAATCACGGCTGCTTGGTGAACGCGACCAGTTTTCATTACTGCTTTTCTAAATAGGTGGCAGCCTCAAGAGCCGCTAGCGAGATCCGGCAACACTGCATTAAAAACACGCGCAAGTGAAATTAAACAAATGGAAAACACCAGTTAACAACGCATTTTTCTATATTTTACACTTAAAAACCACATATAAATAAGGTTGGGGATTCACGAAAGACCACGCTACCTCAGCGCTGCCAATACTTCATACATATTAATACCAAACCCGACACAAGGTAACTAAAGAAAATCTGGCGCTCCGCTGACTTGGTACTGATTCAGAAGTAACCATCAAATATTACTCGATATAGCTAACCATGGCTGGCGTACTCTTCGAGGATATATTCAACGTGAAGGACATGGACCCGGAGGGCAAAAAGTTCGACCGAGTGTCCCGCCTGCACTGCGAATCCGAGTCGTTCAAAATGGACCTCATCTTGGACATAAACTCGTGGCTGTATCCCATGGAGCTCGGCGACAAGTTCCGCCTGGTGTTGGCCACGACGCTGCGCGAGGACGGCTGCCCAGACAGTGGCGAATACAATCCCATGGAGCACGAGGGCACGCGGGCGGACAGCTTCGAGTATGTGATGTACGGCAAGATCTACCGGATCGAGGGCGACGAGGCGCACAACGAGGCATCCCGGCTTTCCGCCTACGTCTCCTTCGGTGGCCTGCTGATGCGACTCCAAGGAGATGCCAATAACCTGCACGGGTTTGAGGTCGATCAGCACATGTACTTGCTGATGAAGCGGCTGGCCTTCTGAATTTTTCCCACCTACTTATTTCTGTTCGCAAATTAGACATAAACAACAACTTTATTTACAGTGTATGTGTAACATTGGGTCACTCTGCTCCGTGTCAGAGTGGTGAATGATGTGTGGTCTAGTGCCTGGCAGGGCGCCTACGCAGAGGAGCATTTACTACCAGGCGAGACGGCTGCGGGCGGAATTGAATGCGCCGCTCCACGAAGGGCAAGCCCAGCGACGTCGCTTGGAAGACGGCATTCCCCTTATTAATCGCGTTCACAATCTTGGCTGGCTTGGGCTGAGGACGAGCAGTGAGCTTGGCGGGACGGCGCTGGGGTGTTTGGAGAACGGGACGCTGCGGCCGGAAGGCAGCGAAGCGACTAAGCAGCGGTAAAACAAACTGAGCCTGTGGAGGTAGCGGCAGACTGGCCAAATCGATGATAGCTGCGCTCTGGGGCAGGCCGTTGTCATTGTCATTGGCATTGTCGTTGGCAGGCTGATCGGGAGGCTCGTATGTCTGATCTGGTGGACCGTACGTCTGATCAGGGGGTCCATAAACCTGATCCGGAGGACCATAGACCTCAGCGGGCTCCTCTACGACTGCCGGTGGACCATAGGTATCAGCTGGAGGTCCATATGTCTCCTCTGGCGGCGGAAACTCCGCGGCCTCCTCTGTGGGCAGCTCGAATGGTGGATCGGGCACCAGGCCAGCTGGCGGATAGGGCGCCTGCTCCTGTCGCTGCAGGATTATCGGCAAGGATCTACCCCTCGCGGGTCCCGGGAACCGTAATTGTGCGCCTTCACTTCCATTCAGGGAAATAATCCCGCAAAGGGCGATGGTGACCAGAGAACCAGTTAGATAACCAAACATTTTGCTGTCCCAGCGTGAACTGCTGCATGTCGTGGCCCAGTGGCGCCTATAAATACCCGATGAAGATGGCCTTGGGAACTGCCCAATCCATGGGCCCAAAGTGCCGCCGAGGCCGATGACTTATACGGCAGGCCCGAAAGTTACGTGCCCATTGCTGTGATGACTAAAACAGGTGTAACTCATAGATATTATGAAAAGGTTTGTATACTTCGGTGGCACAAATTTTATAAAACACCCAATAAATTGGGAAATTTATAAAAAAATGTAATGGCTGAAATTAAGGATAACCGGAAGTTCTTTTTTAATTTTTAGCTAAATCCTTTAGCTGGTTTAAGGCTTACGCCTTTTTCATGTATTTGTTATTAAAATTTAAAAGATTTATTGAAGTCTACCAACTGCGACGCAGGATCAGTCGCTGGGGAACGGGCAGCTGACGACTACGACCTTGGGGGAAACGCTGGTAAAACCGGGCGGATTGTTCAACCGGGGGCTGTGGCCGATCGAGACTGGTGGCCAGGACAATGACAGTGCCATCCTCAGTCACCTCCAGCTGCGGCTCATCCTCCTCCGCGTCCTCGTCAGAGGGCTGCAGCTTGGTCTCACCATCCACGGGTTCATCCTCAGCGGCTGGGATATCATCGGTCTCGATGGGATTCTCGGGCTGTGCCTCTGGCTCTGGAGCAGGCACAAAATCAGCCTCTGGTGGTCCATAGGTGTTGTCCGGGGGTCCATAGGTGTTATCCGGGGGTCCGTAGGTGTTGTCTGGCGGCAGGTAAGTATTCTCCGGCTTGGTCGTAGAGCTGGGCAGATCGAAGGGAACGCTGGGCGTGACACCTGCCTCCGGGTAACCCGTGGGTGCCGGACTAGCTGGGGCTTCCACCTGACGAGCAAGGAATCTGCGTCGCAGTGGCTCCGCCGTGCTCAGAGCCACTAGGCTCAGGACAAGAATAAGAGCTGCTGCAGAGCTGGTTTTAATCATTTTAACGGCTGAAGGGTTTCTGTTCTGATTACCCAATGCGACCCGGCTTATTTATAGTCCCCAGCTGCCGGATCGAGTTCTGTTATAATTTATGCTCGTCACTTTCAGTTTCCAGCTCCCGTTCCCGGTAAAACTTTGATTATGTTGCGCCGATCGGCGGCGATGCGCGGCTTCAGCTTAATACCCGATACGTGACCCTTTTTCGAAATTGCAAAGCCAATGCTATCAGTTCGCATAGGCTTCCCCTTCCCTTTTCTCGGAGACCCCCATAGGATCCATTCATTAACACTCTGAACGCTTCGGGCTTTGGGGTCGCTCTGCACATTTGATTTTGTTTGTATTGGACTTTTGATTTCGGGTTCTTGGCTGTTCATAATTCCGTCGTTTGATGAATTTTGAATTCATGAGAAGTGAAATAGACGATGCAAATGTCCACTGAGAATGACGGGTAATGGGCACGTCCCAGTGCCAGCCCCAAGTCATGGGCATACATATTCATAGGCGTAGTTTGTCTCAAGGTTCACGAAAATATTATTGTGTCAATCGCTTGAATTATATTTTTAAGAATTCCTAGCTGAATAAGTGAAATATTAACTTAAAGCCTAATTTTTGTATAGGCAGATGCATTTTAAGCAAGAAAGAAGCTAACTTTGAAAGGCCGAAGTGTGTACACCCTTGAACTTAGCCATAGGATTAAGGGTTCGACATTAGTTGGAAAATAAATGCATAGCTAGCACAGGTGATTCTATACTTACGCCTGATTCCTCCTATAGTAGCTATATAAATAATATAATTATCATGGTTAAGACTTACCGCATTAAAGGATACACGGTTACCCTTTTTCATAATTGCTGAGATCCGTCCAGTGCAGAGTTAAATTCTTGGTGACTTCAATTATGCTTATCATCGTATCATCGAGATGAGCTTCTTCCTGATTATCCAGATGTATTGCACAGGTCAGGTGCTGCTCCTGAGATCGAAGGGTAATCACTATCACTTTCACTATTGATGTAAACAGTGGTGAGGCCACGCAAGAACTGAGGCAAGTGCGGCGGACGCACCTCTATTTGTAGTAAAGAGAACAGAGAAAGTAAGAGCGAGAGCGAAAGAGCTATCTCTAGGGATAGGCAGAGAGAGATAGAGAGAATGAGTTATCTGTTGCACTACGCAGAGACAGAGAGTCATATCGGAAAAGGTGCACACTAATAGAGAGCGAGAGAGAGGGAGAGGGTAATCTTAGCATACCCGTGCAAATTAATAATTATTATAAATAATACAATATAAAAAATACATATATATTTATGTTAAAAAACAACAAATTTAAGCCTCCTTTCATTATATTCACCAACTCATATTACACTAACAGTTTTACCCGCACAGCATTTGCATTTTTCTCTAATGATATTTTGAAAACTGTAGACGCTATAATGTTATAGCAGTTATATGATATAGTCATTCGATCCGGCCCGTTCAGACTTATAAACTAGTAAGAGTATATATAAGACTAACTGTGAAGTTTCATTCAGATTGGATCATATCTAAGGGACTAGTTTGCGTAGAAACGGACAGTCACTGGTAGATCGACTATGTTGATGCTGAATAAGAATATATATATTTAATATGGTCGGAATTGGCTGCTTCACTGCATTGCAAGCTTCCTAGTAAAATTATAACACCCTGCTATGTTATAAAAAAAAGGTTTCCTTTTTAAGAAATAACATAGTCCTTATTTAACAGTTGGCCGACGATAAGCTGAACCAGCACGAACATCATGACTTAAACTAAATTATTATTTAATAATGAGACCTGTGTGGAGGATCTAAAATATTCACTAAAATAAATTTTCATAATGTCAATTTTTCATTTAAAATATTCAACAATGAAGGTGTTATTTATTTAGCAACAAGAAAAGGGAAGTATCTTGGGGGCTCGATTCAATTCGCAACATAAGCAACTGCTAATAGCCTTTAAAGCCTTAAAATAAGCCCATCTTAAATGGTATAGACCAACACAGGTCTGGACCGAATAATCTGGGCAGAACGGAGCTTCTCCGGAACAGGGCGACGACTGCGCAGGCGTGCATTACGTGGCTGGATCAGACTAGCCGGAATGGGCTCCGCGGCGGGGTTCTCCTCAACAGGAGCCTGGTCCACTGCAGCAGAATCAGCCGGTGGGCCATAGGTGTTATCCGGCTCGGCAGGAGGTCCATAGGTATTGTCCGGCTCCGCTGGAGGTCCGTAGGTCAGGTCCGGCTGAGCTTCCGTCTCCGTGGGCAGGTCGAAGGGCACCTCAGGTGTAACTCCTGCTGGCGGATATGGAGCCGAGGCCGGAGTGGGCGCTATGTCCGCGGCGGGATCGGATGGAGCAGCTGCGTCCACCGGAGCTTGCTCCTGACGAGCAAATTGGAAGCGAGAGGATCGACCGCGGAATCGGGCCGGTTCCGCCAGGGAAACGGCGGCGAAGGCAGCGATCAGGAGCACGGAGCAGGTGAACTTGTAGGCCATGTTGAGCTATTGTTGAGTTGTCTTAGAATGTTGTCAGTCACTGGTAACCCGCTGGCTTATATACACCGAATTTTTTGGCCACTCATATTTGGCACATCGAGGGACACCCTTTCGACGACGTGACAATATTTAGTCAAGGGCCCATGTCTAAGCCATAACCATTGGTCGTTAATTATAAGCCGCGGGTACTTAACTTTGACACTTAGCTGGGCCCCACGGCGGATGAGCAATGGGGTGGACCAGTAGTATGATTCATGTAATTGGGTATATTTTAAGGAATAACCCAATATATTGATTGGAAAATCTATAAAATTCTACACTAAACCCGTTTAAGTAATAAATAAAATGAAAACATGTACAAAAGCGTTTAAATTATATAAAAGGTAAAAAATTACTCATACGCCATGTATACTCCTTTAGATTCCTCAAGGAATAGGGATGTATATATTATGAGTAGGAAGCCCAGCAGCTACCATTTTCATAAGTTTTTGACACATCCGAGGATTATCAGAGCTTGTGGCTTGCAAAAGAAATATATAACCCAAGGCCCCACTGCGTATGAGTAATATTTTCAAACTACATAGTTTAAAATCAAAATTTAAAGCAATTTTCTCCCCAAAATATCCCACCTTAGACTTGCTAAGTAGCAAATAGACTTAAGGTCCACCCAAATACGCACTTGAACGACCAACGAGTGCTAGAGTTTTGATAGCACTTTAAATTCCACTCCACTGTGCGGCGCCTGCTTGACATACGCATAGCTGGCTTTCAAATCGCTGACGATGGCGCTCTGCTTAAAATGCACGGCGTCGCTGGGTCTCGGTCTAGAATCACTGACCACCGCGTTATCCGATCAGCAGGGCCACCGCCGGTGGCGGCGGGTATAAAAGTTAAAGCTCCATATACGACCGACAACAAAGCAGCACTGCAAGTCACACGATCATGGCACGTCATCAGCTCCTCGCATCCCTGTCTCTCCTGCTGGCCATCTGGGCCGTTAGCTGTACGGCTGAGGCGCCACTCCGAAGGAATGTGCGCCTTGGACGCCTGCGTCTGCGTCCGGTGACCTTTGCCCGGCAGCAGGTGGCACCAACGCCCTATCCCTCGGCAGCGGAACTGAAGCCGGCAGCTGAAGAGCCTGCTCTCACCTATGGACCCCCCGAGAACTCTGATGTGGATACCCAGGCAGTATTGCCTGAGGAGCAGGAGCCACCGGTGGACAACTTTGAACCCAGCCCCGACACTGAGGAGGTGGACACCGAGGAGAGCTCCCTGGAGGTGACCACGCCCGGCTCCGTCCTTGCCCGCCTGCGCAGCCGCCAGAGGCTGGCCAAGTTGCAGCTGGCCAAGCCTAAGCGTCAGCGTCAGCGCATCGCTCGCCTGGAGGAGCTGCCCGTGGATGAGGCGGTAGCCCCAGTGGCTCCTGTGGCAGCAGTTGCACCAGTTTCTCCTGTGGCTGCCGTTCCTGCTGCAGTTCCTCAGTTCTACTACGTGGGTGCTAGTCAGCAGCCCTATTACCTTGCCTACACCGCTGCTTCCCAGCAGTTGGGCTGGTAAACTATAACCAAAATATGCCAATTGTTACTCTGATCGCCTAGAACTTGTTCTTATTTGAAATATATATTATATATATTTGTTAATGGAAACACTTGTATTTATCCTAATTCTGGTGGTTATTAGATGGTTATACAATCGCAACTTGCACAAACTAGACTTACGCCTGATCCCTCCTATAGCATCTATATAAATATTATAATTATCATGGTAAAGACTTACCGCTTTAGACGACACATGGTTCCCGTTTTCCGCTTTTGCTTAGATTCTTCCAGTGCAGAGTTATATTCTTTCCGACTTCAATTAGGCTTTTCATCGTATCATCGAGATGAGCTTCTTCCTGGTTATCCAGATGTATTGCATTGGTCAGGTGCTTCTTTTGGGATCGAAGGGTAATCACTATCACTTTCACCATAGATGCAAACAGTGGTGAGGCCACGCAAGAACTGAGGCAAATGCGACGGACGCGCCTCTATTTGTAGTCTCTGAGTAAAGAGAACAGAGAAAGTGAGAGCGAGAGCAAAAGAGCTTTCTCTAGAGATAGGCAGAGAGAGCTAGAGAGAAGGAGGTATCTGTTGAGATACACAGAGAGAGAGAAAGCCATACCGAACAAGGTGCATATTAAGCGAGAGCGAGAGAGGGAGGGAGCGGGAGAGGGTGATGTTAGCATACCCGTGCAAATTACAATTCGATCATTTATAATTATTATAATTAGTACAGTATAAATGATATATATTTATGTTAAAAAACAGTTAAGGCAGTAGGTGCTGGTCAGCATCCATATTACCTTGCCTACACCGCTGCTCCCCAGCTGGTAAGCAATAGCCAAAATATGCCAGTTGTTACTCTGATCACCTAGAACTTGCTCTTCTTATTTGACATATACATCTAGTTATTTTTTAATTAATTTGTATTTATCTTAATGTTGGCGGTAATTAGAGGGTTGTACAATCGCAACTTTTACAAACTTTAACTGATTTATAAGTATTTATTTGTATATAAAAACTATATCAACATATGTATTTTAAAAGTGCACATTTTAGGAGAATAATAGTGGCTTTTCCTTCTTAAAAATGCATTGAAATCAATTTGCCACAATGTTCCACAACTTGTGATGTTTTCATCGCTTTGGTCCAAACCCAAACGACACACTCGGCCAAGAGTTTTCCATTCACCACCAACTTATTGCGAATCATTGGCCTTTAACAATAGCTTAGCACAGGACCCTTTGTGGAGCCGCCAACTCCCTACTCCGGATCCCTTGCCGCTCGTATGCACAGTATCCTTGTCCCTTGTCGCATGTAAATGGCTCCGGCAGCGTTTGAAGGGCTTCTTGTTCGCCTCGTCTTAGTGCACATTTTGCCCGGCATTTTATGGTCTTTTGTGCAACTTTGTTTCCCTCTTCCAATGCATTTTTAATGCTTTATTTTATTTTAAGCCGAAGTGGCTGGCCCTCTCCTATCGAAGGGCTCACTCTTAAATGTTTTGCTAAGCTGTTGAATGCTTCCACAGTTCCTCAAAAGTGCCCAGTTCGTCTGTTAAAACTAACCAACTGTCCAGGTATGGATGCTGCTGGCTTTATTACCCTTAAAAACATATATAATTAGGTAAATTTATGACCACCACTTTGCAATTCAAATGGCGAATGTATAAATAAATTCTCTCTCAATTAACTAACTGAAATAGACAGCTTAATTGGTCGCGCTCAAAGTCTCTGTTGGGAATCGTTAATCACGTTCTCACTTAAAGCACAAACAGAAACATAAGCAGATTATTCAGGCTTATCAATTTTGAGTGGATTCCCCGGAGACAAAGGTTATCTCAGCCCATGAAAAACACACCGCTCGCTTCCAAAAATAAAGTATTTAAATAAATTAGAGCTGTACATTAAGGTTGAGACTTAGGTCTAGAGATTCGGCTGAGCGTGGGGATTTCCGAGAATTCCCATTCAAGTTCCTAGCCGCGGAAGAAAGATCCCCGCGTCTCCAAGGCGCCCACATTGGGCCTCGAGCTATTCCGATGAGCTTCGATGGCCTGATAGTTGACGAACCAGAAGGGCTGGTTCTCCACGGGCAGGGAACTTAGGTGGTTCACCCACTCCTGATCTCCGTGGGCATCGATGGGGAGCCTGCTGGGAATCGCGGGACTCCCAGTTGTGCTGACTGGATTCGGGGAACTGGCGGCGGGTATGTTGGCACTGAAGGTGGGACTAGTTGCTGGAATGGCTGATGCCACAGTCGAACTGGAATCTGGTGCTCCAAAACGGTTGGCCACATCGGGAGTGGCTGAGGGAGCTAGCTGGCTAGGGTTTGAATCGAAGCCACTGGTGGGCAGGACCAGGGGAACTCCCATGGGTGGCCTCTGAGCTGCTCCAAAGGGCAGGTTGACCAGGGCAGGCTGCTGTGATGGAGAAGGCTCTCCGAATCTGGTGGATATGTCCACTCCGGTGATATTCTCCACGGCGGTGTTCTGGGGAGCATGATACTTGTCCTTCTGGCTGAGTCCGCCAGGAGGTCTCACTCCTGCAAAGGAGGGTCGCTGAGCCTGGGCACTTTCCCACAGAGTCATCGCGATGATAGCCACGGCACAGATAGATTTCAGCATTTTTGCGAGGCGAATTTCACTTTTGGGTACACGAATCTCCCTCGCGATCTTGAGTGGCGATGTTAACTGGTCTCGTCTGCTCCGGCAACTGAGCGGAGAAGTCTGGCAAGATTATTTAAATAAGCAGCGCCTCTCGCAACAGACTCACTTTGAGTTAAATCAGTTGAGAGTAACTGCGGCTACCAAACAAGTCCAAGTGGGGCTTGAGCTGCGGATTATCAAACGATTGGATCTGCCTTTAATGTACACTCACTCACTCTCCCTTCACCGTCTCTCTGTTATTGAGAGAAATCTGTAGAGTCATGGTAGTTATTGTTTCAATTTCCTTATTTGTTCTTACTCACTAAGAAATGCTATTGTTTTGTGGGATAATTATACACTTATATAAAGGTCTTAGCTTTGCTAAGAATGTCGCTTAAGTCCATCTGTTTTCCTTTTTCACTTTCAACTATTGCTTCTTTATTGCCTATTAATTAGTGTTAATATTTACTTATGCGGTATAATTCAAATGAATTTGTTAAGTGATTTGGTTGCCCTTATTAAAGGTAGTATAATTTTGGCTTAAAGAGAGAAATAATATATTTAAACGGTCGATTAATTTCTTGAAGTTGAAGTTATTTTGAAGTCAATGTGATGTAAAATATTCCACTTACCACCAGTAGGCTTAAAGTACAAATTTATTTAGATTAAATATCCAAATATCTATATTACAAATAGATTATTCCATGTAAAATATATAGGCTCAATTGGTTCTACTTTTGCCTAAATAGTTCAAATTTTATTTAAAATGAGAGCAATCTCTAGCTTTTAAGACTTCAGAAATGTAAATAAATTAATAAATTATATTATTATTGATATGGCATGATTAATTATAAATCTTGGGAAATACTTTAAACTAAAAACCGCAAAGGGGCTGTAACTTCGAGGCTCAATGTATTAATGAACCAGATTGAATTAAATTTAATTAAGTAAAAATAAATATGTAGAAAATGTAAACTATATTCATATGCCCGATATATTCAATAGTATCTCACGCATTCGAGGGTAATTCACATTCGTTGATATCTCGGAAATTCGGTGCTTTCTTGTTTTTCATTGCGGTTGGGGCAATCCCAAAGCTGCTGCAATTATTTTTCGCCCGAGCCGAGGTTCGTCATCGCATTGTGACGCGTGCGTCCTCCTGAAACCGGTTGTCCCGCCTCCACTCCTCCCATTAACCCATTCCACCACTAAGCATAAGTATACCTTAACCCTAAATGATCGCATATTGGCAAGCAATTTTGTTGTTATTCTTTTTTGTGAATCAGCGGTATGTCTGGCAGAAAAGAGAACGTTCTGGCTATGTTTACCCAAACATATTTCATTTATTTGCATTTTCAGCTTACAATCGAGTGTATTTCGCATGTGTGTGGTTTGTTTTTGTGTTGGCGCGAGAGTGTCTGTGGGTCTGTGTGTATTTCTGTGGCGTCATCATGTCTTGCTGGGATCGTCATGGGTTTTGGGGTTCTGGTTTCTGAGTTCTGGGTTTCGGGAATTCCGGACAGGCAGCTGGCTCATACACTGAGGTGAAGAAACTCATCTAAAATAGAAAATTAAAATTATTTGAAACCCATATTTATAATATTTATAATAATTTGTTTAAAACAAAACGACTTACCTCAGAGCATGGAAATGAGTAATTCCATCTAGAAACGTCGCACGCTGGAGCGGGCAGCACTCAGCTTGGCGGGACGAGCTCCAGCGGAGACCGGACGACGATAGGCCACTTGCTGGGCGTTCCTTCTGTAGTTAGCTGCTCTTCTGGCCGCCACAAGGCGGGCCTGCTGCTCTGCAGGAATATCAGCTGCGGGTGGCAGATCGTTTCCAGTCACATCCGGAGGGCCATACACCTCGTCGGGAACGGCGTTGGGCGCAGCATCCGGGGGTCCATAGACGGCATCCGGCGTGGGTTCAACAGCCGCGGGAGCTGCCTCATCGAAGGGCACCTCTGGCTTCAGTTCGTCTGCCGAGGGATAGGGCGTCACGGCATCCACATCGCCACCGTCCGCGGGAGCAGGAGCAGCTTCCTGGCGGGCGAAATACCTCGAACGTCCGCGGCTCAGACGCTGAGAGTACCGCTGACGCTGTTGCTGGGCTTCGGAAACGGCCAACAGGCTGAGAGCCGCCACCAGGAGGACTGCTTGGAACTTGGCCATTATGGGATGTGTCTCGCTTGGGATACACTGAGCCAGCGACTGATGATTCGGTGGACTTCCCGGTGGGCTTTTATAGGTAGGACTTGGGCGGGCACCTGTTTAGTGTGCGGCGCATGGACCCAGCAGCATAGGCATCGGCATCCTTTTTTGGACCTACGGTCTGACGTCGGCACACCACTATATTCTATAATCCATAGGCCATAGTCTCCATGATCGGCGGTGTCTGCGGCGTCTTTATGCGGCCACGACGTGACCAGAAAGAAGTAGCAGATGCAGAGGTCCGAGGTCTGGACGAGCCAATATTTATAGTTCCGCCATTAATCAGTCCAAAATCGGAGCGTGTGTTCCACCTCGATTCGGCCAATCGATCAACATTAAAATGCTCTTAAAGTGGCAGGAGGAGGTGGAATTAATGGCTGCCCCATAAATACTGGGTGAAGTTTAAGGATATCCATGTGGAATTGGGGGAAATCCAGTTCACTCTGACTGTGGCGTTTCAGGAATGTGTAAGTTTTATATATTGACACTTTAAAAGGGTTTAATTGGTAGGTTAAATAATGTTTAAATGTAATAGGTAAAGTAATTTAAAATAAATATTTAAAGGCATAACAGAACTTTATATCTCAGTATATTTAATGTATACAAATTGCAAAGGCTTTAATTTCCTAGTAGAAAGTCGTCCATTAAAAGTTGTAGCTTATTGTGTTTTATATATAATAAAACCTAGATTAAACTTATTAAATATATACAACTCGTTTAAAATATAAATTACTGAGTATTCTATCAAGATCCCAGAGTATACATTGTAGATGTTTACGTTAGTTAAGCTTTTGTACTACGATTATTACTATCAAATATTACTTTTCTACCTTAAACGCTCGTAAAGGTGCTATATAAATCTTGTTAGCACCTCCCTTACCTAACCCCCATCTGTCTTCTGATAATAAATGATATTATATCATCGTCAGTTCACAGCACTTAATGAGAGGACAGGACGTGACATGAGGCAATTGTTGGGGGAGTTTTAGGCCCAGTCACTTGTGCCGACCTTGGGGCTCACCTCAACGACAAATCGTTGATCGCATAAATATCGATTATAAGCGTTTAATCAAAAATTCTAACGCTCAAAGCTGACAATTCCAGCATAATGCAATTGACAACAACATTTGTCGCCGTCGCTGTTGTCTTCGTTTTCGATTTCGCTTTCAATTGGTCGGATATTGGGTTGCGTCTCACGTAGGAAACGCATTTAATTTTCATAGAACATGGCGAATCGGACGTGGACGTGGACACCGGACACCGGACACTTGGGCGGTTGGGAAGCCACTGTAATGTGAGGGATGTGGCGGATGAGTCGCCGGCGGACGTGGCGGAGACCAGAAGCAAACGAAAAACAATGCAAAATAAATCATTAAGTGTGCGCCTAATCGATGTTGATGTCGATATAGAAGCTCCATGCCTATATTTCCCCCCGGGACGACTCTCGCTTCTTCGAGAACGTTGTATAAAAACCCGGCTCCATTGGCAGCTGGAATCAGTTGGGTCTAAATCCGGGCCGAGATCGAAAGTTCATTATGAAGTGGCTCGCACCAGTTATCCTTTGCCTTTGGGCATTAAATCTGGACCAGATCGAGGCACGACAGATCAGGATTAATCGTTATGCGGTCAGCGTGCAGGAGGATCAAGCAGCGCCAGCGGCTGTAGAGGTCAAGGCAGCTCCCTATCCCGCCGCCGGTTACCGCCCACAAGGTCGTTCTTTCTGGCTGCCGGGAGAGATTGAAGTTGAGGTACAGGAAGTGCCCGTTGAGGGTTCCGGCTTAGGATCCGATCAGCTAACCACCACCACGGAACAGCCAGCGGATGATCTCTCCACCAGTACTACGGATTCCGACCTGAGCACCACCACCAACTGGGATTCCATCGATACGACCACAGCTCCTCCACCGGCTTTTGAGCTCCGTTCGGGACGTGCCTTCGAGAAGGCTCCCTATCCCCCAGCAGGCTACCGTCCCAGTCGCGCTTTCCGACTGCCCACTGAGCAGGATCCAGAGGAGCAGCAGCAGATCTCCAATTCCCCAGCGAACAACTCAACTGATAGCAACGCGGATCATCCCGTGTGCGGGGTCAGCACCGATCCCCTGAAGCCCACGCCTCAGCCAGGATCCAAGGATGAACCTGATGCGGAAAGTGTTGTGTTTACCGCCAATCTGGGCCCTGCGGTTGTGGTGGCCAGAGCTCCATCCTCCATTCCTGTGGCCATTCCTCTGCGTTCGCAGCCACTCTTGCAGGCACCAAGGCAAAGGGGATTCGTGTACACCACACATGTGGAGCAACGCTGGTGAGGATTTCCAAGGGAATCATTACATTTTAAGTCCTGTTAACAGTTCAGTATTTATAGTTGCTTTTTTTATGTGAGAAAATAAATGTTTTTAATTGTTATTTATGTTTTAAATCCTCCTACTGGTATATACCCTTATTTGACAGCCAAGATTCTTGGAAAGTTTTTATAGATATACAAATTATAACGTCATCAGTCCTATCATTTCCATCGACCGGAAGTTCTGGCACGTCTCAAACTTTGTTTGTCTAACGTCATTGAATGTTTTGTTAAATGTTGGCCTTGTTGTTTTCGGAGAAGGCGGGCCAACAAACACTTTTCTATCAAATTGCGACTGTGAAGCTTTCGGGGAGCGGAGTTCTAGTTGGGGCTTGAGTTCGAGTTCTACTTCCCGGCATCCGTATTAAAATTGACGTGCGGATGTGCAAAGTTTTAACCGTGGGACGTGCGTGGCATGCGGCAAGGCGTGAGGCGACTTTGGAGCTAGAGCTGCCATGTCTCCACTGCCGGCTCCTCCTGTCACCCTCTCATCCTGGCGGATTCAAATTGAATAACGAGTATGTGAGTGCGACTGCGAGTGCTTTCATTGTCGGCAGCGGAGTGGTTAGGGTGCTAGGGAGTGGCGGATGTGGATATGGATGTAGATGCGGATCCGCCGGAGACCATTGAACCTGCGTTTCAACGAGAAGTACTTGTTGAGCGGGAGCGGAGTGCTGTTCTCGCTCTCGTGGCAGACATTTATGGCAATATATCTGAATATTTTATATGGGAATTTCGTGGATTCGGAGGGGCATTCAAATGCAGGGAGAGCATCCATAAACGCACATACAAAGTGCCTTATTTATGAACCGATTTGCTCTTGTCTAAACAAATTTTACATAATATTAAGTTAAGCAATTGAAGCTCTCTGGGGTTTATTGGATAGGTAAATGTTATGAAATTGTTTTCTTAATTTATAAGCTTGATTTCATATTCTTTTCAGTAAGGATTTCATGCATATTATGCTTGTAAACAAATCAAATTAATAATTAAAGCGGAATATTATTTGATAATATATATAGTAAATCAAATATAAGTATTATTTCCAGGTAAATAATTTTAAATAAATTAAATTCCTTGTAATGTCTTTAATTTTCAGCATTTATTTTATTCGTAAAAAGGGCTTCTTAAAGGGCCTTTCAGAAGAATTCGTAGTCAAGAAGCAACAAAGGACATTAACGAGAGTTGAAAACAAACTTTAACAGAGTCCGCGGAGGACAGTCGCGTTGGGTTAATTGATTCACCCGACCACGTCCACATCTACGTCCCATGCCGGGCCGAGTCATCGCAAATTGTGCACGTAATTGACAATCAATGGATCATCGAGGCTGGTGGGCACGATTTCCACGGAGTGCACCACCGGCTGCAAGCGGACATCGCTGTCGATGTGCGTGAAGCTGCCCAGCTGTAGGTCCAGATCGTCATGGACCTCGCCGTCATCCAGCAGGACGTACTCCGCCTCCGGCTCTACGAGTGCCAGCTCCACGGCGGCATTGTTGTCGCCGGGCACCTGCGGCTGCTCGGCAATCGAGACGGTGGCATTGTCCTGGGAGAGGGATATGGCGACGTTGGGTGACGGTGAGTCCTTTTCCGCTGGAGTGGCATCGATGGCAAACAGCCTGGTTGAGGCCGGAGTGGTGCTGCTTTCTGTGGTTGCACTAGCCTCCTCCCCTTTTTCCTCCTCCTGCTTCTGTTGCTCCTGCTCATTATCCTTGGGCTGCTCAGTTGTGGTTGGCTCAGCACCAGCTTTGTCCTCATCCTCGTCCTGCTCCTCCAGCTCCCGCTCGATTTCATGGTGTCTCTTAGGCGGCGTGCTTAGCAGCAGCAGTTTGCCAGACTTCTGGACACTGGATGGCTCATCCTCCTGCAAGGTTCCCGGGGCGGGATCAATCAGTATGCTGGCCTCCTCGTCGCGACTCAGTGCGGAAGCGGGGGCGGCCAAAGTGGTCGACTCCTCGGTGGTGGTGACGCCCTCCTCCTGCTGATCCAGGATAACCGCAGCGGTGGTGGCTTCTGGCAGCAGGAGATCTGGATCCGGACTCCCCTCGTTACGGATAACGGCGGCCTGGACCGCAAAAAGGCAGAGCACGAGTACGAGTCCCTTTAACATGTTCGCTGGTCAATTTGCTCACGATTTGATGGCAATCAATTCCAGACGGGGCGTATTTATACCAGTAGGTACGTAGGTTCTCCCACCGTTCTCATTCCCATTCCTATCCCATTCCGATTCCGAGTCCGATTCGGGAGCTGTCATAATTTTAGCCCTGAGCATTTAATTTGACGCGAAACTTCCGCAAACGGACCAAACCGGAAATGTAATTCCCCCAAAGTGTCTCTCTCTCTCTGTCGCTGGGAGTGTGTTTGCCTGGCTGTGTCTGTGGCAGGGTGTTGTGTGTGCGGGTGTTGAGTGTGGCTGTGAGTGTGTGGCGGCATTGAAGGAGGCCAGAAAGGCCTGGGTCGTTACACCTTAAGCCCCACACGGCCAGCCCCCATTGACCGCAACGATGGCCAGAGTGCCAACCCCAAAAAGTCACTTTACATTTTCGTCTTCACCTCCGCCAAACATACTTGGCCTACGGTCTGGGTTGAAATAATAGTAACAGAGAATATATATCATCAGAAAAGGATTCCAATATAAAATAACTATATGTTGTATTAAAAATGTAATCATGAAAACTGAATAGAAATAGTATATTTTAGGCTTAAGATTATGAAAAACCATACATTTAAGTCAAGGAGTTTTTACAACGAAATATAATACACATAGTGTACGTTAAACTTTGTTTTGGAATGAGTATTTATTATTATTTATATTATACTAATTTTAAAACATTTATAACAACTTTTAGAATTTAATTCGAATTTAACAAATTTAAAGCAGTGGAAAAGAAATCAAAACAAAAGTGATATCCTTCAAAAATCGCTAGGGGTATAATTTTCCTTTCAAATTATTAATAATTATATTGTAAATTATTCCTGGCTATCTATATTTGTGAACACAACTGTATATATGTGGAATATGCCTCTGTGCGTATAGCCTGTGTAGTTTTGTCGGTTTAACTTTGTGATGAGCAAAGTTAGTGGCTTGACCGTGCCAGCTGTTGGACATGCTGGTCACGTTCTTCGGGTGACTTTGTTTTCGTCTTAAAAGGGAAATGATAAAATTGAAAATAAATTCATACAAACACACTGGCACTCGCAGGAAATAAATGTGTCTTGGGGGCAACAACAATAGCAACAGGCTGGTGGTGGCCCAGACACAAGTTCGTTGATTGCCCCCTGACCCAGAGACAGACATTTTTGCAGGCATAAAGTGCACATCGGCGGTTGAAGGGTCAACTCGAGGAAATTGCACTTGTGCGTGGTTTAATTGGATTCCTGTGGCCTCTTGTAGGCCTGGCAAAGTCAATACAACATTCCTCAGATTCTGTGAATATTCTCATATTTTTTTTTTGTTTCATTGTGAGATTGAGAGTTTAATCAAAGGGAAAACTAAGAAGTTTCTTAGTAAAAAATAAATAATACTCGTATTTATATATTCTTAGGCTGAAGATGGTTCATTTGCATACATTCTGACCTTTGATACGGGTATTTCCCAAACAAATAATAAAAACTTGTCTTGTTTTGATGGTATTGTATTTATATATAAGTTTATTATCGAAGATTCAACACTACTTACGTTAAAAATATTGTACGTCTTATTTTTTGTCATTTTCTTATTGATTTCTGTCATTTTCATTTATTACTTATGTTGTTCTTCTTCGTTTCATTTCGTTTCTCTTACTTTTTTTGTTGTTCTTGTCTATAACGAAATTTCTAATTTCATAAAATGAATATGTGTCACGTTATATGTAGATATAAATGTATAATAATTGCATATGATCGATGGCTTGTACATGAAGAGTTGGGGGGAAATTGCGAACTGGCCTGGAATAAATATGTACTCGTATTCGTTTTGATAACTCTATGGTTTTATATATAGTTTAGTTTAGTTGGGAGGCTAGTCCACGTCGATATCGGTGCCACTGAGGAGTGGGCATCGAGATATGTGTGCTTCGTTTAGATACAAGATACAAGATACAATTAGTTAAGTACAATTATGATAATTATTGTTCAACGTTTATGCAAATGTTGTAGAGTTCATAGAATTAGAGTTCGTTTCCGCCGATTTCACTTCAGATGGTATATGATATATCCTGTGTGAAAGACACACGTAAAAAAGGAATTTACGTCTACTTACAAGATAAATAAAGTTCATTCTCATTTCCGCTTTTTGGTTTGTGCTTCGTTATTTTTGCATTACTTTTATTTCACTTCTTACTTTTTTCAAAAATCTACTTTGTCTTTATGCTTCCCATCGTCCAGCTAAACCTACCAAACTAATTCATTTCCATAGCCATCGGGAAGCACGAAATGCTCACTCTTCTACCACTATCTAACCCTCTTTGCTAAATTAACTAAGTCGTATCTCGATAGGACTAATAAGTATCTCTAGAAATGTTTCTATTTTCGGATTATGTTCGAAGAAGGTAAAACGAAATGATTCGAAAAGGTCGGGTGCCTGCTTTTAGGCTAAGCTGGAAAATATTAAATAATACTATGAAAATATCTGCATCTTGGCATAAGACTTTCCGGATTAAATCTTAGCTAATTGACAAGATTAAGTAATTATTGCACATATCGAAATGTATTGTAGAACTTGTACAAAGCTTAGTAGCTAAAAACAACAGGGTTAAATAATAACTAATACTTTTTCTTTCAAAAAACATACAGATAATAATAAGATAGATCCACTACTGGCAAAACATATACAATTATCGGGTAGTTCCCTCGAATTGGACCTCGTCCTAGGCAATATTATGAACCTTGGCCGACAGACAATTGTGCACAACAAAGACCACCGGCTTGGGACAGCACTCCATGTCCAGTTCCTGCATGGAAAATGACTATTGATTATGAAATATTCACAACAATGTACTGTTTAGGACTCACAATCTCTCCATCCTCGCCAAAGTCCAGATACAACATCCTGGTGCCGTCGTCCGCGGAGCCCTTCAGCTTGTCAAAGGCAAACTGCCAGAGTTGCGTCTTGGTGGTGGCCACCGCCGCCGTGGGCGTTGTTGGGGCGAATCCTCCGCAATCGTAGAGGAAGAAGCCACGATTTATGTGCACAACCAATTGACACTGCCGGCCCTGGAACAGGCAGCGGAAGGAGAACTCCCTCTGGTAGTTGACTGCCTGATGGGAGCCCTGGACGAGGGCCCGTGCCCAGGCGGCCATGTCCCGATGCGTCTCCGAGCGCAGCCAATAGACAAGCACGCCGCGGGCGGTGCCGCAGCGGACGCAGAACACCGTGGTCTGCTGGCCCTGCCAAAGGATACAACAAGTCTCACTCTATATATTTTCCCCTATTTCGGGTCTAGTTTTCCCACTCACATTCAGGGAGGAGTTGTTGCCGGCCCCGGCGAGTCGTGTCGTGGCCAGGGCATAGATCTCCAGCGGACGACTCCAGGCCTCCACCGACCAGGGTGCACTCTCGTATATCCGGAACTCGCGCTCCGTCACCGCCACAAAGATGGGCAGCCACTTGTCGCTCTCGTCGGAGCTCTCCGAGCTGGAACGACCGCTGGGCTGCATAAAGGAAAAATAAATCAGACAAAATATATAAAGTCGAACCTCTATAATGCTTTTATAAATCCCTCAATTATTTTGCCTAATGGCTTTTCTATTGCTGCTTGGGATTTGGGGTCAACTTACACTTACCAGCTCGCCGGCCACGCCGCTGTTTGAGGTGCCGCTACCCCCACTGGCCGCTCCGCCTCCGGCGCTCCCCGAGCTGCCACCTCCTCCGCCGCCACCGCCGCCGCTCATCCGCTTGCTCAGCCAGCCGATGTGCTTCAGTTCGCCAATGAGATTGGTCAGAGCCCGATTGGCCTCCGCCAGAGCCCGCTGCGTGCTGGTGCCCATGGCCGAGTGGAGCGCATTGAACCAGACGAGGGCCTCCGCCGAGTCCGACGCCCGCAGGATGCACGAGTGCACGCCGTCCGGCGAGTGCAGCTCGAAGCAGCGGTTCTCTGTGGGGAAAACAGAGGGAAAGCCATATACATATATACATTATTTTCCAGATATTATATTCAGAGCATCTTATCTAGGGGGTGCAAACTTACCCGGGTCGATGTACTTGAGATTTCTGGCCAGATGCGTTAGCTGCAGCGGTATGTATCGCGTATCCGCCCGGGGTGTCGTCTTGGGGGCAGGCGGCGAGGTGGGAACGCCTGGCCCCAGCGGACAGAGGAAAGCCCGCTGGAGCTCCCAGCCCACCTCCGATATGATGCTCGCCTTCCGAAAGTAGGGCGTCACTTCTCGCAGGAATTTAACTGCACAAAAAAATTTGAGAGAAAAGAAAAGCCCCAACAGGGATTCGAGCAAAAACATCGATGCAAATCAAACGGTATAGCACAGCATGAATATGGATGACGGCTGGAGAGTGTGTGTGTTGGTATCATCAGCAAAACACTTGCACACTCAGCATTCAATCAGTCCGGACTATATAGTTGGTGAAGAGCGACTCCATCGACATGGCCGATGCGGCTGTCCGGAGTTCTTGTTGTGGCAGTCTTGGCAAAGGCTGCTGCATAAATTCATTAGAGTTTCCGCTCCATTTTTATTCGATTTGCACACCCAAAGAAGCCGACTAGCGACAAGCTCTTGGGCACAGTGGAATAATTGAGGAGAATGTTTATCAAATTCGTAGTTCTCTTTAAAGAGCCAGAGTTGAAAGATTAAATAATATTTATAAATATTTAATTAAATGCCTTGATGAGTCGAAAGTACATAAGTGTTTCGTATTAATAAAGTCTTCTTTAATAATATTTGATTACTTTCTAAGACAACAAAAACCTTTTTAAGTAATTCTTTTCAAAATTGTTTAGCCAATAAGTTATGAAACTCTTGAATGCCTTATTATTTGTAAAATAAAATTATTTTCAAGAGAATTTAAGGAAATAAATTAAGTTTCTCCACTAGAAAACTAAGTAAGAGATAATTAATCAGAATTAACACTTACAAAATAGTATTCCTTAGTTTAAAATCAATTAAATTTCAAATAATAAATGGTTTTAATTAGATAAATATATTAAAAATGTAATTATTATAAGCTTATTATTATATTATATATATATTATATTCTTATTAGAAACCTGTTTTTGTTTTACCTCTAATGGAATATAGATCGAGAGTCGCAACACCCATAATGTATTTCCTAAGCTAATCTAATCTTACCCTGGCTGTTTTTGCTTTTTTCTTGAACATCAATTTGTAAACATCTCACTGAATTCGCAATGCGATTCATTTATAATGACATTAGCTTGGCTGAACTGGCTCACCACTGTGCAACTTCTATGCAAATGCTGATGGCGATGCCAGGTGCCTGGGGCAGGGGGAAGGAAGCTCTCGAAGTCTCCCCACTTAGAGTCGTACATCTGAGTGGCGAACCCCAGAAGCCAGAAGCCAGAACCTAGAACCCAGACCCACACCATTGGCCCTGCTCGGAATTCCGCCCACAACATTTGCACAATTTCCGTTTGCTGTTGTCGTTGTCGTTGTTGTGACTCTTATCACTGTTGTTGCTGCTGCTGCTGATGTCGGCGTCGTTTGCCATTCGAGTGATTTGGAAATTCAATTTTCACACTTAATGCCATCGGCCGCCGACGGTTGGCGGCGGTTTGTCCAACTCAATTCGTGTGTTTAGCTCAACTAATTAGAGCGAACGGCCACACGGCGTATGGGTAATATGTCGCACACCCACTACGCCCGTCCCACTTGCTAATTGCTTGGCATTTACGTCCACCAAAGGGCTAAGGGGAAGCGGCCCAGGCCCCCCAACTTCACCCCGAATGCCTGAGCCGTCGTTCTCCTGGAGCTGAGCTAACATTTGCATTCACAAATATGCAACCGACGACGACAAACAAGCAGGAAAAATAAAAAAAACTGTTGCATAGCGGCAGGCGCAAAACCTGATGAAGCTTGTGAGAGTGAGAGTGTGGAGGGATATTTGGTTGCAAAGACAAGGATACCTTGGGAGTTGCGGGATTCAAATATATTTATAGCAATTAATATGTAAATATTATTTATATGTGCTTAGTTGTGTTTGGGGGATAATACTAAGGCAATGCGTACCACACTTTTTAACAAGTTTCTTGGGAAATGCTATTCAAATTATAGAATGAAGCTATCACTTATTATATCCCACAAATATGAGGTATATACCCTCTCATAGGGTATCAAAAATCCGGCCATTTTGGGGTATAGCCATAAAGTGGGCGGTGGTAGATTTCGGAGTGGACTGTCGAGCAAACAAAAGCCCAAAACGACGAACGAGAAAACGCAACTGGCAGCAGAGGCAAAAGTTTAGATGCAACAGCAAAAACAACAATAACAACTGTAATAAGTTGTGCAAATTTTTGCATTTAAGTGTAAATAAAGTTGCCCAGTTCACGATGTGTGTGTGTGTGTGTGTGTTCGTGTTTGTGTGCTAAAAAACAATCCTGGAAAAATAAACAAGTTATGGAAAAGTTAGCTAAAAAGCACCACAGGCCACAATTGTTAGCTGCTTAAGTATGAATATTTTGCGCTCTGGCATTTTTCAAATAAATATGGTATTACAAACATTCCACTGAAGATTAAACTCAAGGATTTGCATAGTGCTTACAACATGTGGGCTAAATAAATACAGCTCAAAAAATTGTGCATAAAGCAATTTAATAAAAGCATTTAAAACATTTTTTAAGGCTCACGAAAATTGGGGTTATTCTGATGAATTGTTTACTTGAACTTTCCTTGATTATGGTTTTTTATTTATAATTCAAATTTGATAGTTAAGGAGAATAAAGAATTTATTCTCTGACTAGAGATAGTTTTATAATAGAACTTAGATAGATCTATGGAAGCATTCCTCGAATAACTTAAATATAATTTGCCATTTAAAAATATTGCAAATTGTGAATAAATAAGTATAAACTAACTTAAATGCAAACTTAACTTACTGTACGCTTTAAAATCTCCCTTCAGTTAAATGAACGTTCATTCCTAAGCTCTTTAGCCACCTTACAAAATGTAATTTAATTTTATTTCACTCCCAGCTTCCTCCTACTAGGCGATCTTTACGATAATATTATTACTCAAAACGCATTCATTTGGCCCTGGGTCTGCCCACATTACCCCACTTAATTCGCAGTCGGGCCAAAGAGAAAAAAGAACAACTTTTTTACACCTTTGCCGACAAAAGGAAATCCTGCAAATCCGGCAATGTTACTCCCACTACCGTTCCAGGCCCCCCAAAAAGCATAAATCAAAGGGGCAAGCCGGAGTATAGTGGGCGTGGCTGGTCGGTTGGAATATGATATCAACAGCAGGCGGCATTCGGAATTCGGCAAATCGTGCGTTAAAACAAACTTTGCGCAAAACTTTTGCGAGTAAAATCTCACGCGCTCCTGGAGAGGAAGTGGTGGGCAGGTTGGCTAAGAAGGGGCCACTGGGGTGGTTCCACTGGGCTGGGCGGAATGAGCTGGTGGCCCTATTCACTTGAAATAATATATTTTAACAACAAGAAAACAGGAGAATTATAAATATAGCATTGTAATTTAAAAAAATCGAACCCAAAAGAACTCTAATCTATTGTCTCAAGAAAAGTTTTCGATTTAGGATTAAATTATCAATTTTTCTTTTATTTACACAAGCACTAGAGTTTTCTCCGAGTGCAGTGGGTCCACAAATGTGTGCCAAGCTGTAAAAACCATTGCTAATGGACTTCTGGGAGGCGGCGAGCAAAGCCAACTGTCGTCGCCTCCGTCGCCATCTGCGGAATCTGTCGCTGACATTTGGCAGTCGGAGTTGGAATCCAGTTGCCGGGAATCCCATTCCGATTCAGCCCCTGCCTCCTGGCTTATTTAAATTACAATGAGACGGCTGCCCGGGCGCAAATACTTTGGGCCAAAAGTTGTGCGCACAGCAGAGGCAGCGGCAGCGGCCAGCGGAGCTTGGCAAACAACTTGGCCAACTTGTAAATTGAAGTTCGAATCAAGAGCCGGCCCAAGAAGTCGCTGGGCACCAAGGGGTTGCGGAGAGCGAGAGTCCTGGGCTGTTAAGCATGTCGTCGCCTATTCATGGCCAAAGGCTTTTGAAATTGTGATTACATTTGCGCCACTTTGCGTGCTTATAGATCTGGGCCACTTTAATTTAATGAACACACCGGTTGAAATTATGAAAACGACCGCAAACCGTAAGCCGTAAGCCGAGAGCCGAAAATCCCAATGCTCACTCAACTCAACTCAACTCAGCTCAACAAAGCGAGCAACGATGATGGCTCACTTACGCAGCGGAGTAACTTGGCTAATTGATTGGCTTGGCTGGTTAATACTGGCAATTGCCAGAGAGGAATGCGGCTCCTATAAATATGCGTAATTTCCCTAATGAGGTTGGAGCCCTTTATAAAATATGGGCAATTGTGGTTGATTAATGGCAGGATGTTGACTCCTAAAGTGGATTTGATAAGTCGTAAATGTAAATTTGAATTTCAGATTGGATTTACTAAAATCAATTTAAATATCATGATTAACATTTAAAAACTATTATAGAGTTCGAAAGTAAAGTGAGCTCAGGGAACCTATTTATCTTTCTGAATTGCTTATAAAATATATTTGAAGAATGGTATCAAATTTCCAATCCAAATTGAATTTCCTTAAAACCAGTGTAGTGTACAATAAATTCGTAGCTCTGCCAAGAAATTCCTCGAAAATAGTTTTGCCACCATAATTGGCTTCCAATAATATATTTCTTGGCCCAGAAAAGGCAGCGAAATGGATCAAGCTCCGTCAGCAGCAGCAGCTCCCACATGGACATGGACATGTGCCGGGGCCGAAATTAAATGCGAGTCAGAGACTCCGACGCTCCGCAGCTCCACTGCTCCACAGCTCCTCACTCCCAGCTGCGTGGCATGCGAGGCACGTTGACAACGATGACGTGAGTCTTGGAGGGCTAAGCCCGAGATGGAACTGAAGTTTCGGGGGAGGGCAGGCAGGGACAGTCAGCCAGGCAGGTTGTTGATATTAAAGCGACATTAACATTGAGCTTGATGGCTGTGTTGATGGGCCACGATACGTTTTTAAATGCGCAAAAATAGTCATACATTCGGATTCGCACTGTGCACCGTGCATCTGGGATCGGGGCGAGGGAGTTATCATAATACAACCTTGCGACCGTTACTGAATTCTGATCGGCGGAGAATCGCCGGGAATCGCTGGCGTGGCATAAATAGCGGAGCACCCACAGCAGCCGGGCACAAACCGTTAGCACTCCTCGTCGTCCGGTACTCAACATGATGAAGCGGAACCAACCCATCCTCATCCTGGCCCTCGGCCTGCTGGCCATATCCGCCATTTCGGCCATGCCGCAGCGAGGCCGGGTGAAGAGCCAGCGCCAGGTGGAGTACTCATCCACCCCGTATCCGGCCGCCGGCTTCCGTCCCAGGATTCCCTTCAATTTGCCCGGCGAGGTGCAGCCCAAGCTGGAGGCCGAGCCCCTGGCCACCACCCCGACCATTCCCAGCGAGGTGGAGACCCTGGAGAATACCGAACCCCTGAGCACCACGGAGCAGCTGCAGCCGGAAACGGAAGTGGCAGCGGAAGCGGAGACTGAAGCGGATTTGGAGGTGGCCATCCGCACGCCCGCCAACACTTACGGCGCCCCCGGAGAGCAGGATCCCCTAGAGCCCGACACCGTGGTGGTGGTGGCCCAGGAGCCGGCCCGTGACTTTCAGCCACCCACGCTCGAGGCTGTCGAGGACTTTGCCGCCGATGGTGCTGTTGCTGCTGACGGCCAGCAGCCTGTTGCTGATGTCCCTGCCCTGCAGGCCGAGCAGGAGGTGATTCCGGAGGCGGAGGTCAAGGCCGTTACCCCGGCGGGAACCTACGGACCACCTGCTGCCACCTATGGAGTGCCCGAGTTGGGCGAGCCCGAGAACGAGCTGGATCTGGAAGAGTCGCAGGTGGAGCTGGTCGAGGAGGCAGCAGCAGAGGAGGCCCTGACCAATGAACTGGCCAGCGGTCGACTAATCCTCTTGCCGTTCGGAGCCCGAGGAGCGCAGTTTGGACGCCTCGTCTTGGCCGTGGAACAGCCACGCCGACGACTGAGGAGCGAGCGCCTGAGAAGGATCTAGGGAATTCATTCAGCTGTCTAAAAGCAGTGGAAAACTGGAGAGCGCAGGATAATGCGAAACACAATATACGTATCTACTTGACATGAAAATAATGCTGCATTTTATTTGATAGTTTCGTTGCCAATCAACATTTTGGAACTTACTTCTTTTATGTTATTTAGAAGTGCTTTATTTTCAGGGTATTTTATAAATCTCTAGAGAGTTGAATAATATTTAGTTATTCACAGAAATAATAATAGCAATATAAAGGAATAGAAACAAACAATGTTAGAGGGGAACAAAAGACCATCGAGAAACTCCAAGTACCAGACATTGGTGTTATTTTGAATGTTGCTTAAAACCTTAAACTTATTTAGAAAGTTTTCAAATAGTTTATTTCCCCTTGTCCTACTTAAGTTGACAAAACGGTAACAGCTTAGCCAATTCTTGAACTCCAACGGAGAGATCACTGCTGGACTCTTCAGATATTACCTAACATAAAGGCAATAATTGAACTGTTTGTTTAGCTGAAGGGGCAGCAGCAGCAGCTGGTGCCCAGGAAATGTGTGTGTCAAGGAAATGGAATTGGCTGTGTCAGAGGAGGGGTGGGGGAAATCCCCCATCCCCCGCCCCATCCTTATGCCCCATTTCCCCCTTGCCCCAATATCCTTCATCTCGCCGAGGAAGTTGTTTCAGCAAAATTGTCGTGCACGGTTCATTGCATTGTTTATGCCAAATGGTTTGGCTTGTGATTGGGTCACGCCCACAGGATGCACACACAGAGGCGCCCAGCCCACATGTGTGTCCTGCGTGTGCATGTGTGTGCGTGCGTGTGTGTGTGTG
Source organism: Drosophila bunnanda (assembly GCA_035046265.1). NCBI lineage: Eukaryota > Metazoa > Arthropoda > Insecta > Diptera > Drosophilidae > Drosophila > Drosophila bunnanda. Next base: position 18,632,575 of record JAWNOB010000075.1, read on the forward strand.
TGTGCAAGGACATCCCAGAGATACACCCATACATCGCCTAATTGATGCTTACTATTGTTTATTGTGTTTTGTGCGAGGCAGTGGCAGAGCAAAGCAAAACAGCAATGGAACTGAACCGAACCGAACTGAACTCTGAATGGAGATGAACCGGAAACGATGCTCGAACTTTGCCCGAGCACTTTGATTAGGCATTGTCCTTTGTCCCTCCTCTCTGTTCGCAGTGTGTCCCTGATTATGGTTACGACGATGATGTGTCCTGGTATGATTATGTACTTGTGTGGGTTGTTATTAGATCAGGTCTGGGGAAAATGCAAAGGCGTTTTTAAATGCATGAATGGTGAATATTTGCTTAGGCAGCGTGTTTATGTAGATATTGGTCAATCAGTGAAGCGCTTGAGAGAGGGAAATTGAAAGAGGTTTCTTTAAAAAGCAAGATTATTACTTGATAACTCTTCTTTAAAAGAGAATCAATTAATTACTCATTCATCATCCATCAAAACCTTAATTGACAGTCTCCAAAAGGGAACCCTTTAGATTGTTGGGCAAACGTTGATAATTATTTTCCCTTTTCTATTTGTATCTCACCGCTTTCCTCACCTATAAACCTTGCCTTATTTATGTCTTTCCGCTCCTGCTTGTCAGCCACTCAGACAGCCAGTTGGGGATGCAGTGCGTAGCATCCGATTCCGGCATTCGCAGCATCCCCAGCAGCATCCTGACATCCCATCATCCCAACCTTACCCAACCCGAAACATTTTCGCTTTTTGCCACTCGACAGGAGTGGCACTGCCACCCGCAACAGGCGACTATGTATTTTTGGGCCATTTGATCAAATGGAAAGAAAACTTTTCTCATTACTCATTGCCAAGCCGGGGCAAACAAGCCAGGCAACGAACGAACCAGCCCGCCAGCCAGCCAGCCAGCCAGCCAGCCAACAAACCAACCAACCAGCCAACAAACCAGCGCAACTAACGGCAGTCAACAGCTAACAGTCAACAAGAAGGATGGGGGGAAGGTGGCTCTTTGGCCAGTGGATGCTGGTGGGGATTTACATGGGAACCCAGCTGCAACAGTGGCAACATCAGTGTAGCAGTAACTCGCATGTTTTGCTGAGTAATCCCACGTATGTATTTGCACTAAAACCCTCTGTTCCGCCTTTCCAGCTCGCTACTCCAATACTCCGCAGCTCCGCAGGTCCACGGCTCCACCATGGGACGGATGCCACAACGAGGGGACAAAAAAGAATCCCCTCTGTCAGTCAATTAATCACGGTTGAACAAGTTTGTAAAAGATTATCTGTGCAGTTATAGGTGCGGGCGGGGCAAGCAGCATGGCATAGAATCAAAGACACAATTTATCACAAAAAAACCAAGTGGCAGATAGCATTTTTGTATTTTATGGTTGCTACGAGGGGGAATCTGTATTCCGAGATGGAATACAGTTGGGGATTACAATTAAAACTTTTCGATTTAAAATGCTGCATTTTGTTTGTGATTTATTATTTGGGAAAGTTGGATTTAAACTAATTTCGGTGATTTATAAAACGAAATGTTTCAAATCCGAAATGTAAGATATTATGAGCTTTATTTCTATATTTCAGTAATTTGAATACATTTTCATATCCCTCTTTGCCCTATCCATTCCACTGTGACCAACTATTCGCGATGCGGCTCATAGTTTACTTGTTAGTTTGACTCGCAGTTTTTTAAGCCCTCGACCACTTTTTCCAAGCACTCCACCTAGCCCACTTTGTGTGTGCAAAATGTTTTACGCAAATAGCAATTTGACATCCCGGTGGCACTTGGCCAGTAACGAATGTATCAGCGAACTTACCTTCCAGATCCACGACGCGACCGGATCGCTTTAGAGCCCGGACCGCCTCGTCGTGGGTGGCGTCACGCAGCTCCTCCCCGTTGACCGTGAGTATGGCATCGCCCACGTAGAGACCCTTGGCCTGGTCGGCGGCCATGCCACGGAAGATCTTCGAGATGAGGATGGGCATGCGGTTCTCGCGACCGCCCTTGATGGAGATGCCCAGGCCGTTGTTGTCCGATTTGATGATGCGAACGTGCCGCTTCTGGTTGGCCACATGGTCAGGTACGTCGCACATATCCATGCCGCCTCCGTCGCTGGCATTGTTGTTGTTGTTCAGGCAGGGATCACGATTGTCCCCATTGTTGTCATTGCTCCCGGTGCCATCCAGCTCGGTGTCCTGCACATTCATGCCCTGCAGAGAGGCGGAGCTGGGCAGGGTGCCGTTCTGGCTGGAAACACCAGCTCCGCCTCCGCCGGGGCCGCCGCCACCTCCGCCACTGTGATTGCTCCTGTTAGATAATTTAATTAGTAATTTATATATATTATATATTTTGTTAAGACTCACCCTAAGGTTCCATTTAGCGTGGTAGATTGTCCATCGTTGGTTTGCTGCGCCGCCTCGCAGGACTCGTCCAGGCTGACGGCCAGAAAGTCTGTCTCTAGCGTGACCAGGACGCGATACCAGGCACCACGCACCCTTGTCTCCAAGTTGCCGCACCGCATCCCCGAGGGCGAGGGCGAATGCTGCTGGGGAATGGGATGCTGGGCCGCTGGCGGTGTCCGCCCCAGGCTCGAGGATTCCACCATGATGCCTCTCTCACTTCGATTGCAGGAAGCCAAGATATATGGTTCTACATGTCAACCGCCAGCGGGCACTAAAAGGATAAACGATATATGGCTTGAACTAATATTTAAAGAATTCTTAATGATGAAAATATATAATTAATTATGTGTGGAGTACCTTTAAAATTATAATAATAAATACATATATTTAAAGCAAACTGCAGATAAAAGCCATCTCCTCTTTAACGTCATGTAAACCTGGCTTAAAAATATGCTATCTGAGCTTAGCATAATTTATTGGTTATAAATTTATTTGTGTGCCAGCAATAATTAAGAACTTGACAGTTAAACGGATGTGAAGTTGTGTAAAACTAATTGGAAAAAGATACGCAACGCGCAGTGATATTTATTTATGGTTCGGTTAAATGAATAAATTCAATTTAGTTGATCAAGTATTCTGTACTTTTCGCAATCATTGAGATGGCATCGAAGTTTAAACATTTCGCCTTGGAGTTTCAATCGAATCTCTATTTAACTGAGTCTTGCGGATGACACGAGTTGTTGCTGGCAATAAGCGGATATCAAATTAAACGTCCGGCATGCGGAGGACAAACACTGTCACATACATACATATAGACATATGCAAAGCGGAAGCCAGGACATTTGTCATTGTTTTGCCAGTCCAGGATTTATTGCATTCTCCGACAAGACAGGAGGGGGGAGCCGGAGTCACCGCCACCATGTGGCAATGGGAGTGGGAATGCAAAAAGCCGTGGCATTTGGGCCACACATCCTTCCATATCCGGCCACATCCTTCCACATTCACACACATAGCACACATCCCGGCACATCCTTGGCAGCCATAGTGCAACAGTTCCCCGCCCGGAGCTCTGCAATTACGCATCTTGTCGCCGCCGCGGGACTTTTTTCTATGATTTTCTATTTGACAAGTTGCCACTCTCCCAGGACCCAGGAGTCCTGCCAGCGATGGCGGCGTGACACGACCACAGACCGGGAAGTTTAGGCAGGTCCAGGAAGAGCAGGGAGCGGCCGGGAGGAGCAGCATCGAATTCGATTTCGTGCTCACGCTCTCAACCGGAAAAGGACTGCTCCAGTCAGACACATCCTGTTTCTGGGATTGTGATTGCGCTGGCGTCTGTGTGAGTGCCATTTGTATGTACATTTCCGCTACGATTCAGCAGGAAGTAATTTTGCCGCTGCTCCTGCTCCTTCAGATCCTTGTGCCGCTGTTGCTGCTGTTGCTGCTGTTGCCACTGTTGCCTCTGCCGTCAGCAAGTCTGTTGACTTTGCAATTTATTGTGCAACATTTGTAATTATTATTGCAATGCCGCAGCAGCTCAAGGCCCCATCCGAAGACTTGGCAAAAATGTATATAAAACTTTTCCAAGTGTGTGACTGCTTGAGTCGAAGGACGAAGGACGAGCGATGAAGGCAAAGGCGAAGGCGAGGACGAAGGCGCTGGCGCTGGCGCTGGCAATGTTGTCATCAACACGCTCATAATTGTAAGTAAACACAACCAAACAAACACCAGCCACCACACACACACACATACACACACCCACATACATATATTCAAGGATAAATAACGAGGGCTGTCCTCAGAGTCCCGGAAAGTTTAAGAAATGCATTAAGGAAATGGATATAAGTAATGGATTTTATATCAGGGCAGTATGTGCATGTAAGGGGTAAGGGGTAATGCAATAAAAAGGATAACAAATCTATGTATTATCCTTCTAGAAATCAAAATACAAAAATTAAAGGCATTCGTATAATTTAATATAATTTTTCGTTAAGCTACTTCACCAGGCTAAGGCATTTATGAAATCATTCATAACAAAGCAATCAATAACATTGAAATACAGTCTATATTTTATTTTAATTAAATTATGTACATTCTTTCCACTTAAATTAAAAAAAATAACAATAGAATATATTCAAAATATTCCATAAAATAATTTCCATGGCTACGCAGATCCTTTATGAGAGTACATAAATTAAAGAATATTTCCCTCATTGTTCGTTTGAATTGCAGTTGCAGAAACAAGGCTAAATCAAAATGAAATTGCTACGAAAATTTCAATTGTATTTCATTGTGCTCAGCTTATTTGCATACCTCGTACAAGCTATATGTACATAGGTAAATAGCAAATAAATATTTGATAAATGGCGAAAATGTTGCATGCAAAAAAATAAAGGGAACCCCCCGCGAATCAACAGAAAAACTCCCATGAAATATGTGTGAAATATTAGTAGCTGCCCGCTGTCTTGGCCCAAAGAGATTTCAACTATTTGTACGGATGTGTGTCACGCCCACTCCCCGCCTCTGAAACACCCTGGCAATTGCGGAGTCCGCATCCTGCCCGCCCCCCCTCGCGTCATCTTCTAATAAGCGCCGGACGTCGCTTGTCGCCAGCATTTCAGCCGTTTCTGCCGTTTTTCATGCTGCGCTTTGGCTAATTTAATGCCGGGCGGTCATAAATTATGCGCCCCAAAAGTAGGCAGCGCGAAAATCGCACAAAAAAATGGCACACAAAATGCTGGGAAGTGGCAGCAGCTGCTGCTGCAACACAGAGCACACTTCCGGTTGAAACAATAGCACTGCGAACTGGAAATTGTTATTGTGATATATGATGTGAAATTCGTATACAAGTTTAAGTCTGCTAAATAGAAGGATTGCATAGAATTCAAAAATGATTATTTAAAAAGCGAAAACATAAATTGATTCGGAATATATCCAAGAAAATCGCGAAGGAAGTAAATATATTTGAATATTATCTTAAAATATGGTTTAGTACTTCAAAGAAAATATTTACATACAGTTTTAATATATAATATTCTTTGCTTATGTAGCCTTTCAATTTATCAAATGTATCCTGGTAAATTCTTAAATTTATAAGTATTTAAATTTCTATGGTATTATTATGTAGTTAATTGAATAAATATATGTTTATAAAAATATATCTAGTGGTTGACTGAATAAAACTTATACAAAATGGAGTTATTTATTATTTTCAAATACCATTTAAATGCTATTATCATTCCCCCAAGTGTGCTTACACATGGAAGTTGCATTCAACTCGAACAAAATTTTTTCGCGCTTTTGTGTAATAACTTTTTTTGGCGCCGCTTTAAGGTTTTTCGCCCTTTTTTTGTCTGCATTTTTTCGCTCTTTGTTTTTTGTGCCAATTTTTTAATGCAAACTGTGTGATGGGCAGAATAAAAACGAAAAAAAAAAATGGAGGAAGGTCCTTTGTATCGATATATAAAGCTGTAGCTGAAGCGGCGGCAACCCAATGCGAAATTGCTATAAATACGTAAAGCGTTTTTCCTTCGAGTCGCTGCCTCTCGCTTCCTCGGAAATATATTATCCTGCGTATGCCCGAGTGTGTGTGAGTGTGTGTCTGTGTGTGTGCATTTGTTTGTGTATGTGTGGGAATTGCGTAAGTGTGGGTTTTGTGGCGGGCCATCAAAAAGTCATAAAATCATAATTTGTAAACGAGAATTTATTTCGAAAAATATTTATGGCCGGCTCCGGGTTTCTTTTTGCTGCCGCACAAGAGCTTCCATGGAATTTTCGCTATTTTCCACGCTATGCAGATGGCAGTGTGCGTGCGCGGGCGTATCTATGTGAGGAGCCGGAGAGCATCTGTGTGGGTGCGGCGCAAATGTTGCTTCATTAGAGCGAGTGGCAACAACTGGCGCCCCACTCGCACATTGTTTCCCCACATTAATTTAATCCGTAAACCTCTTTCTCTCTTTCCGCCCGGGACCTGCATTTAATTCGCTTTATCTGGACCGGCTCAGGTTCAGGATCGTGCATATTTATTTTATGGAAATGTATGCAAAAAATGCTGCGACAGTTGATGGGCCGCAAGTCTCTTATACGTTTAATGGAATCTTGATTGTTATCGGGCGAAATTGACAGCGATATATGGCCGATGGATGGTTGGCGGCGAAAGGAGAGGGCCAAGGAGGACAGGTTAAATTTGTTGTTTAAACTGTGGCACTGCCAATCGAATCATTTTTCATTGCATACTTCGGAGAGCTCGGGGAAATCGCGATGAAAATCGATGAGAAAATGTTTTACAAAAGGCCCAGGGAAATTGTCAATGTTTGGAATACATGTTGAAAGATTGTGCCATAATAATATTAAATAATACAGGGCTGATTATTTGTAAAAATATAGAAATTACGTTAAGATACTACATATTGAAGTCCTTTTAAAAGAGTTAAATATGTGTATATTCAAATATTTCAGGTAACAGATTCAATTTTAATTGGATCTTTTAACTGTATATGGAAAAAAGACTTTGAATACTCTATCGAAACAATTCATAATTTTTAATAAATCCCCTTTATATCTACTCAAACCAACAAATGTCTTTATAACCTTTTTTAAATACGAAATTCCACCTGGAGCTCCTAAAATAAAAGTTAAATCCATAAAGGAACCTCCTTTATTAATGGTTCCTAGGCTTGATTTAAGTCAATTCATCGTGGTAAGCAAAATTCCAATTTTTCCGCCATTTTAGTCTTCTTTTTCTCATTTGGCCCCACATCCGGCTTGGCTTCGATTAAGGTAAAAAAAAGAACCCCATGGGGGCTCCACATGTCCTGACGCTTGGCCTTGACACCACCACCGCCGTCGTGAGCTCTTGGCCCACAATGGCGCCCACCTTTGAACCACCTCCGGAACGAAACCACTCGAGCTCCTCAACCTTGGCAACCTCCTGGCCGCTGATGCCATCGAAGCCTCTTAATCATTCCTAACAATGCGCCACACGTTGGGCCTGCTGGCATTAAGAACTCCCCCACTTTTTCCCTCCCAGACCGCCCGCTCAACTGGTGGTAATCGATACACACTTGTTCGTATATCCCGGAATATCTACATATAAATTGCGCACTAATGATCTTTAAATACACATAATACGCTGGGCATGCCATGCCGCCCGCACACACAGCAGCCACCCGATTTGTGGGTTGGTACAAAAAGGGAGCGAGTCCTGGCCAGAGATTCCAGCTTCCATGGGGGGCGAGTTGGTTTGGGGAGGCGCTAAAGCCATCATTACAGGCATTGTTGTTATTTTTGATATTTGTGTAATGCGAGAACTCGACTGAAAGTCAAATAAACTAATGGGATTATTAGTGCCCCACTTACACTAGTCGCCAGTATATCATTTTGATTGAGTTTTCACGATTTTCTCTCTGATATAATATCAACTTTTAATTTTTAAAAAGCTGCCAATGTGGTAAATGTGCTAAGAATGAGTGGCACTTGCATTTAAGGACCTTTTAAGGGAGCTTTATTATGCAAACGAATTTCTATTTTTATTTAAAGTTTAAAGTTTGCATGTGTATTATTATTTTTACACCAGCGACTGGCTTCTATTTATACAAAATCACTATCGCTTATTTCTGTCATGAGTGTAAAAGCGGTTTTCACAGTTGGATTGACTCTCTGCCGCGCTGCCATGCCAACTCATGTGTGTGGGATTGGTATCGGGATCGGGATTGGAATTTGGAATCTGGACAGATAGATACGAGTATTTCGTGTATTTACCACAAAGCCACCGCTGCGACCGATAAAAGCCAAAACAAACCTCTGAGATTTGCTTATTAGCACCACCCAAACACCACCGCACACAACCCCTCGCTCGGCCGGAAAATCACACCACCCCCTCCAGTCCCCCCCTCTCAGTGAGTTTCCCATTATAACCTGGCTCTGTCTGACAAATTATTCAGCATTGATTAATTATGAAAATGCGTTTATATTGATTGCCGTGTGTGGGTTCGGTGGGGATTTACCTGCTGTACGGGTTGCGTGAGTATTGGCACTCGACCGAGTGGGCACACTCTGAGTGTGGTGTGTTGTGGAGTGTGTGTGCTATGGTCACAGTTCTGGAGTTTGCCCAATTTCAATCCCAGAACCTCTTGCGTGCCTGCTTATGTACATTACTTGACATCCATTGGCGAACTGGCCAAAACAATTGCCAAGTGCGTTTGGTCCTGGCCAGGCGATTGATTTTGCACTTGGAAAAAGTGTTTCCCGGAAAATTATCTCAATTAGGTTGATTGGAAAGTGTAGCAGTAGTAAGTAGTTATCAAAGCTACTTATGAAGTGATTAACATTATGCCCTAGACGCCTTAACTTAATTAGTTAAAGTGTCTTAGGTTTGTGGTGTATCGCAAAGATTTTTTAAGAGCTTGGGCATCACTTTTCTTGTATTGAACGTTAAATAATTATAATTTTTTTATAAATATTTAATCTCTGGTTTAAACATAGTCAATAAAAATTATTCTTCCATCATATCGTATAAAATTAAAAATGCTAATATGTCTCAAAGCCAACGATGGAGCTAACAAGGACCAATTATGGAATCAATCTCGGCTATCGCCATACAAAAATCCCATTAAAATCTAATCATGATACCTGGCGCAACCCAATTATATATTTTATATTTTTTCCCAGAGCCCCGGGGCATGCTAATATTTCGAGCAGTGCACACCGGAGCTGGGATTATTATGTATTGCCGCTGGCAAACACTCGACGCCCCCAAATGCAAGCATGTAAATGAGACGTTCGGCTTGAAGGGGATTCCCCCTGGCAAGGGGGTCGGACTTCCCTTCTGAGTGGTTGATGTGTGCGTGTGTCTGAGTGTGCAAAGGTGTGCGGAGTGTCTGTAATCACTGAAGGCGGATAACAGCAGGTGGCCAGAGACAAAAGTCAAATGGGCGGCATCGGGAAAACGGATGAGGGGGCGGCTTACGTTGCTTTTTCCCCACTTATTAATTGCCAGTGTCTTGGCATAATTTCCACTCATTTGTCTGATGAATGCAAGTGGCTCGGCCATTGTTCCCCGAGCCGGGATGCCGGGATGCCGGGATACCAGGAGTCTCCTCACGTACGCAAAGGAATGGCAATGGAGTGAATTCGTCCGTCCAACAGACTCAGACAGTGATCCCACAGTCATCTTTAAGTGCACTGCGAAAAAAGTGCGTGCTATAATTGGGAAATTATTCTGGGAAATTGTTTGCTTTAAGGAAACATCTTTTCCGTATTTAGCGTAAATTTTCCTATTCTTTAGAGCTAGGTTTTGCAAAGAAAAGTGACTCCTTTCATTTCAAAAGATTTCTTAAGGACCTAAGTTCCTTTTCCTTTTAATTTTGCTTAACATTTGTTTATATTTTCGCGAGGCTTTTCCTCCAGTGTTGCATGAAATGCAAAATGTGATGATGCAGCTTCATTAAGTGCAATTTAAGTGCGATATTTCCTCGACATCGTCGTCTGTGCCTCTCGGTCGCTTCGGTGAGCTGTTGAAAGGCGCGTTGGATGACAAAAGGTAATGGGCACAAATGGAACCAGAGACGGGCCAAGAAAGCAACTGGGGGAAAACCCGGGAAAGCTGGCGATGAGGTGTGGAGTGGAGCAAATGCAGCGGAGGAAGAGGTGGAAATGCTCTAATGCAAGTAATTGCACGTCGCTCTGATTAAGTTAGCGCAATTTGGTTTCTTTCTCTCGGCAAGCTGGCAGCAAAATGCTAAGCCAAAAAGCGGATTACACTTTTCCAGAAACGTAATTTATACGTTGAATACGAAAGTGATCTCGGAGGGAGCATGAATTAAGGTGGCGTTTTCTCTAAGATAACCTTCAAAAACACAAATAATCTCTTGGGTTTGCTTGCAAATATATATAATTCTGATTTGAAGTTTTAAGTATTTGTTAGTGTCAAAATATATAAGGGAAGGGAAAGGGGAGGAAATATTGGTAAGTAAAATTAAACACAATTAGTTCTCTAGAAAAAGGGAAACTTGTCTTGGGTTTTATTAAAAAATCTGTATAATCCTCTTTCAAAGTCTTAAGAATTTTAAATATTTGTTAGTGTCAAAATATAAGGGAAAACTAGATTAAAGACTAGGAAGCTTAAATGGAGACTCAAATAAAGACAGATATGCTGCCTTAAGAAATAATTACTTATTGTATACGTTATTATTTATTCACTTTAAAAATATAAGAAAATGGTTTATAAATTTTGTAAAAATAAGTAATTATAATTATATTGCATTAATCCTGCTGGGACTTGAACCCAAGAGATATCCTTTAATAGAGAGCGAGATTTAAGGTTGTTATGTCCTATAACTTCATATAGCTATCATCAAATTGTACTAATAGTTATAATATATTATTATTACAAGGCGCAAGTAGCGGTTATTTTATTTTAAATTAATCAATTTAAATCTTCTTTAAATACAAAAAATTAAATTAAAATTCTTTTTGAGTTCTTAAAAATGTTAAAATCTTAATTCAGATATCTAGCTTAAGTTTGTAGCCTGCAAATTAAAAGTAATAATACAAACTTTAACCTTTTTACTTAATATTTTATCTTTAATCTTATAAAAAACCTTGAATTTAATTACTGTTTTGTTGTGTATAAATTGTTAATTTGCTGACTATCTTTATTACACGTCTGTGGCAATGCGTGGGAATGCCAAGTTCTTATCGGAAACGTGCTTGCGGAGTGTCTTATTACATAATGAGGTAATGCGAATTTCTAAGGTTTCTCACATCGTGGTTAAAAACTGACAAATGAGTATGTATGTAAGTAAAACTTAATTTTATTTCATTTTTAGCTAGAGTAAAGGTATGCAAATAAAATGCAAAATCCAAAAACTTGTTTCGGTTTCGCTTTTGGCTTCGGTTGCCCACCCCCGCGTAATGTCTTGCTATATCTATAGTACCGCCGCCTCCGCCGCTGGTAATCTTTTAAGCCACACTCAAGATGATGAAAATTGGGCTTCGCGGCGGCTCCCCTAATCTCCCCCCGCCGCCTGTAATAATAATCCGCCCCCCTTCTTGAAATGTATTCCATCTCCGCCTGCCCCTCCTCCATCTCCCCCGGCTGCTCTGTTTTTTTTTTTTTTGGAAAAGCGAAAGGAAAAGGGCAAAGGGCCAGGCCAAGCGAACGGGTATGGTTATCTGTCAACACATATCGGCGAATGCATGTCAATTACTGCTTAAATGCTCGGCACAAAAAGCCGGCAAAAAGGTGGCGTCGCAATAGGGTTAAGGCGGGGGCGGTGGCGGGGGCGGGCACGACAGGGGGTTGTTGTGGGGGAGTAATGGCGATGATGATGTTGATGAATGCCGATAGTAAACGGAATTAACTTTCACGCAGCATAACGGCAAAGCGACGACGGCAGCGGCAAGCGGCGACTTGAATGAAAGAAAAAGCTTACGCCGTCGCAGAGCCAAAGAGCTTTTTGTGCCAAGAGCGCGCGTAGTAAATGTGCGGGTGGTGGCCCAAGGAGGGGGTTGGGGGGAGTGGTACATTACGAGTGGGCGCCTTTTGAATTCGTTGACAATAAAAAAAAATACAAAAAATAAACTGAAATAATCACAATAGAAACCTCACAAAAAATGCATAAATTATATAGATATTAATCCCACAAATCCAAAGGAAAAAACTGGTTATCACCCACCTTTCGATCTTATTGCTGCACAAAAAAAAGCAATTAATGCCTTAAAACTTCAATTGGCGCATGCGCACACACACACGCAAGCAGGCACACACGCACGTACACAAACACACACACGAACGCACACTACTGTGTGTACTAAGGATTTTTTTGCTTTGAATTTATTTTGATTTTAGCTTTGGACAGCTTCTCCTCCTCGGTTTGGTTCAACAAACATGTTTTATTTCATTAACTCGGCTGGATGCGGATGTGCCAGCATTTAGCGAATTTATTTCTTTCGATTCAATTCAACAAACGGCATTCAAATGGCCAAAAAGCTAATTGGCTTTTCGGTTTTTGTCTGGCGCTTTTCATTATTATTGTTTGCACGGCGGCGACTACGACGACGACGACGACGGCAGCGACGGCGGCTTTGTGCTTGTGGGAAAGTCGCTTGGGGAAAAAGAGCGCTTTTATCGTAGGCCGTAAATATGCAAAAATGTATTATAAACCATTTGTTTCCAGCAGCCACTGAACAGTATTAATTTTATGTGATTTTATCCCGGCGATTTTGTCGGATACCGTTGTTTTTCGTTGGATTTTTCCGGGGTTAATTCTTAACGGAACCAAAGACGGCGCGGGTGAGTTGCAAGTTTACAAAAAATAACGGCAGCGGGTGGCTTATATAGACGCGGCTCTCCCAAAAGCTTGCCTCAAACGCTCTCCCATGCTGTTGTGAGTTCTCACAAAATGTTAGTTTTAGCTTCTGTTAACCCAGCTGCTAAGTATGCCGCCATTTTTATCGGGGTTTGAGCCTTGGCTTGTTAAACAATTTATTTAAGTAAGAGTTTAACTAGTAAAAAAGGCTATACATGAAGAATATAAATATAACTATACAAAAATTATTTTGATTTATGTTTTGATAATGCATTTTATAGAATAAAATTGAGCTATTTATTCTGCTGATTTAACACCGGAAGTTGGGGTGGAAAATTTAACATTCAGAGTTAACCAATGTTTTAAATGTATATTTAAGCATAATAAAATTTAAATAGAAAGTAAATTTTAATATTTAATATTTTCATTTTGTAATGTATTTATTATTTAATAAATATATAAACATATAGTTGCTCCTTTAATATATTTATAATCACAAGCCACCACTTTATAGGTGGCTTGTGACTTGTTCAAGTTGTAAAGTAATGGTGTTGCCACATCAAACATTAACGGTAATGGTAATGCTGCCAGATCGAAACAAAATTAAGAAAATTTGCGCCAAACTTTAAATAAAAAAATATATAATAAAAGTGACAATTTACTTTAATGCATTCGGATCAAATTGATAACAGAATGAAAGTATATAATTATTGTAAATAACTTTGTGTAACTTCTAATGAAGAAGTAAATTTGTTTTCTAACGACACAAAACATGGAAAATTTAAAAATTAAGCACTTATTTAGTTTAAGGAACTCATAGTTATGACAATCGAAAATTTGAGATTAGCTCCAGGAAATAACCAAATTAAGGCCTCCTTTAAGATAAGCACCAACTTATTAGTCTATAAAATTAATTACGATCCTTCCTGTTGAATTCTTTTCGGAATTTCCCGAATATTTTTAACGCCATGATTCACCGACCATTTTCTTTAGTTTGTCTGGCACGAAATCCAGCGGAATGGAGGGAATTTTCACCACCATCGCCAGATTTTTGGGTGTATGAAGAAAACAGAAAACTTTTCCACGCATCCAACGCATTTTTCACTGCCTGCTATATCGGTAATCATCAGCGAGGAAAAACGTGCCATTGCTGTGACTCTGACTTGCTTCCACTGCACTGAAAATAAGTTCCTTATATATTTATTAATAACTTTTGCTAATAATATAAATAATTAATTAGTAAAAAATATATTTTAGGCCTTATAATAAATCGAAATTTTCTACTTAATATTTTCCACGCTTAAAATTTAAAGGAAGTAAAATATATGCATATATTTTCTGTGTTCCCCATGACGGTCTTGGCCCCGTCTTCGTCGGTCTTGGCCCGGCCAATTATGCACCGCGCGCCAAATGGTGAAATCGATGAAGATGCACAAAATGCAAAACGCACTCTCGGCCCGCCTAATGGTCAATATGGTGATAGCCAGCTAGCCAGCGGGCTAGCCATCCTCGTGTACGATATGCTGGTTCCCGACAATTATGGCCAAACAGGCAGTGCGGAGGAGCAGCTCCGGCTACAGGTGGGTTGTGGCTCCGATTCGCAGTTGGATTCGGGTTTGCTGGCTTTTTTTCGGTAATTTTATTTGTATTCGCATTCGGCTAACGAGCTGTGAACGTGATTATAACTGCCAGAGCGACATATGAGAATTATGTTCAAAATGCAATTTGGCCAAAGCGGCAACAACAGCAGCAGGAACGGCAACAACGGCAAAAACAATGGCCAAGACAAGGCCAGCCGACCAGGAGCTGTTGCTCTCGCGGATTAGGCGAGTGAAAATATTTGCTTCTCCATTGATCCGCTTGTTGGCCATTGTTTGTTAATGCCTCCGGACCCCGGGCCACGGTCCGCGCGGTAATAAAATATGAATTTGTCTGGCGATTTCGGTGCTTTAGGAAGTGAGGCGGCCGACCCGTCGTCTAACGGCAATTGATAAGACCCCAGAGCAGGTGGGTTCACCTCTTGGCGGGGTCAACAGAAGTCGTTCCAGTCTCACTCCCTGTTATTGTTCCATCGTGTTTGTACTGTTATGATTGCTTTCCGGGATTGGACTGGGTTTGGGAGCGGTAGCGGGAACTGGGTGCTGGGAGGAGCCACTTATATGGCCAGGAATGAGTTAGATTCGAGCGGAATCCATATGGAATTCGACATGGTAATGTGGCCCAAAGAGGGGTTTGCAGATGCCATCTGACATTATCGAATATGGAGTCAGTATTATGAATTGAGTGGAATACTTTTAAGGCATTTCACATATAGGAATGTTTTCTTAATACTTGTTTTTACTTTGTTCTTTGTACTTATTGAAAAAAAGATTATATATATTTTAAGATAAGTTATGATTTGATCCTATAATTGGAAACTACAACATTGGCTTCCCGAAGTTAGTTTCTTTTTTCTTAGTTTGAAACTATTGTTTTACGACTTTACCATTAACTTTGGTTAAAGAGATTTATGGTCCACGCTTTTCTGAAACTTTTGTAATTATCTGCTGACTGATTTAGTGGCAAATAATAATAATTTCACCAAATTTTATTAATAAATTCATGAATAAATATCATGTTCAGATCTAATAACCTATAGTTATGGATATCTTAGTATTTTGTTCATTAAATTCTTTGATACTTCCCTAAAATCCCACAAATTGTTTGCTTTTAAAATCTTAATACAAACCCAAAAATATAAGGACAGCAATCAATCCGCTTCACTTACCATCAATCCTGGGCAATCAAATCAAACGCTAACCACGTTCTGTCCCACCAAAGCCACCGCTATTTGTCAACCAATTTACGCCAGCGGAGGCAGACGAGGATCAGGCACCACCCCCCGCAGGTGCAGCTGGGCGCGGACACCCCGAGAGTTAGGAGGCAGTGGCAGTGGCGGCGGCGTTGGCCAATATGTTAAGTCCTCCGCTGGATCACAATGCTCATGTGACTTGTCAACGCTCTCGGGCAGGCACGAATCTGCTTCACGGCTACCAGGGAGAGCAGCCCAGCAGCGAGCAACGATCAGCGGCGGCAAAAAGAGGATCGAGATCAAAGCAGATGCGCCGCCGGTTCAGTGGGAATCAGTTGCAGTTGCAGGCAGGCAGGCGCTAAACGGCGGCTACCAAATGGCGGGAATTTTCATTGCCCATACGCCCCGTGCGCCCAGCCCTGGTGTCTGTGCCGCCTCTTCCTATACACAGGGAGAAATACAAGGGGATTCTTTTTTTAATCAAATAGATCATGGATTGTTTTCTTTTCTTTATGGAGTTGTTATAATTTTTATTCAAAAGCCTTGAATATAAGTAAATAAATTTAATAATAACATATAAAGTATGTATACAAATAATATGTATAGTGTTTTAAAAAACCTCAAAAGCATCCTGACACCTTCATAAATTCATAAATATTGTTTCAATAGAAATAACTGATAATAATTATATTACATCTTATGTATTGATCATATAAATTGTTGACAATAATCGGCGGAAGTCCTTCAAGAGTTTCCTACATCATTTTATTCTTTACAGGAACTTAATGAATTTTCGAACTATATCTATAGGTTAATTTTCCAATAAAAAAAATAGCTTAAATGTTCTCCCAGTGCACCTCCCTCTGCCCAGCACAAGGTACGATCAATCTATTGGCTTGGTCTTCGGTCGCCGGTTGGCTGCCTCACTTGTTAAGCGCCTCGGAGCGTTTTGTAAGAACATAAATCCTTCAGCTTCAGTTGCCCGCTGCGGACGGCATTTGAATGCAGCGAGCTGCTCGGGGCCGGGCTTTGGTTTTGGTTCGGCTCTGGGCCGAGTTTTCTTTCCTGTCTTGCTCCATCTGCGTTGGGTTTTGTGTTGTTTTTTTTTATTGCCATAAGTGGCAGGTAATTATGTCGCTTGCCTGATAAATTACATTGTTGACAACGCCAGGCGAGATGAGACGAGATGGGGAGAGCTTGCCGCGAGTTTTGCCCGGGGGAATCATTTTTGGCAAGGCGGCAGCGGTGGCGGCGATGGAGCGGGAAATGGAATGAAAATCTTTGGTGTCACTGCAATCGCACTTTGACGGGCTTCGAAAATAACATTGAAAGCTATGAGAAATTTCGCCAAATAGCTGCCTGGGGATATTTTCCATTTTCATTAAAGTGGGTGAAGTTGTGAGTAGTTTTCTTTTGGGGAAAAACTAGTATTCAGATAAAGCATTGAAGAAATTTTCAAAGAATATAATATATAAATGAATATTAGAGTAATATGTGTAGTATGGCTTAAAATATTAAGTTCAAGGTTCATAGTTCCTGCCTTATACTTTCTATATTTATTAATGATTTATCTATTTAGTTTTTAAATGCTTATGTTTTGAGTAGATAAGTCATAGGTAAATTCTAATTACAATCATTAGTAATACATATTAAATTATAAATTTAAAGTATCTATCTTAAGCACTCCCAACAAAACACCTCTGTTCCAGTCTCTGTCTCATAATAAATCTAAAAAAAATCTCCTTCTTATCGAAAACCCCTTAAACGGCGCTCAATTTAAGCAAATGAAGTTGCTCCTGATGTGCAATCTTAGACCCTCTTTGGTTAACCCCAACACCTTCCAGTGGCCATAAGGATGAACGGGAGGAGGAGCTCGATGGTGCCAGGGGCATGCCACACAAACCACAACGATTGCGTGCCGGCGATAAGGCGTGTGCCGCAGCCATGGGATCGATGGATCGATGGACGCCGCCCCCAGGCCGAGGCCAGCGGTCAGTTGAAAGATGCTGCCACATCGGGATCCATGGAGCCGGGAGCGCCTTATATCTCCGGACACGGTAGCCAACATGCTTGGCTTTAATTAATGATAAGAAATCTGTATCTAAGGCCGTTGCCGCCGCTAGCAGGCAGGCAGGCACCAGCTCGGCTCCATAATGAGGCCTGGCATTCAGGTGTGCTGCAAGATTCTGGGGCTCATCTTCGGGCACCTTGTGGCATCTCAATATCATGTAGATTTTTGCTAATGTGCGGTTCGCACTGCTCCACAGCGCACACCGCGCTGGCCGGGGCTCAATCTCATGCTCTCATACTCGCCATTAATTAGCTGAATTTATTAGATGGCCATCTCGCTGTGCAGCAGCACCGAACGCCTGGGAATTTTTCGAATCCCTTGCATTGCTCTTCGCACTATGGGGAGACTTTGGCTATGCAAAGGAGCTGAGCCGTCCATTCCTGCTTTTTGTGTGCTTTCCTGGGAGTTTTTCCAACCAGAACGAAGGCGATGACAGCGTGAGGAAATGTCACTGGGGGTGCTGGCTTGCATTTTCCTCAAAGAATTTAAAAGAGAGCTTGTTTTAAGAGCTACAGAACCAAGATGTAATAGTAAGAGCATAGTTTTAATTATTTAAAAAATAATACAAGAAGTTGAAACAGCTTATTCTTAAGTATAAAAAATAATATATAGTTTCTTTACTTAACTGATGATTAGTCAACCTACATTTACATAATTAAATCCCTGCTTTAATAGTTTCTTTTTAAGAACATATATTATTAGATATTCTATTTAATAATACATTAGTAAACAGTTGTTATAGATCACGCTGTCATCTCTAGTCCACGCACTACGACGTGTGTAGCTGCGGATTGCCAAGTCAAGTCAGTTTACGACGTGGCTTTGTTCATGTCCACGGGCATCGGCGATCGAATGGCACCAAATATTTTATCCAACCAATCGAGGCTTGCCGATGGCAGTGAAATGGAGAGAGGACAGGGTAACGCATCGGATTAGTACGAGTTGGACTATTAGGAGTAATAAATGGTTTTATATTGTTCCATCTCCGGATCAGTGAACTTTATGTCCCATGTATTGACATTTGATTGCTCTACAGATTGGCTTATTAGCAAATAGCCAATGGTTGATGGGAGGGAATTCTCTGGGAACTTGTGCAGGCTTTTATGGAATGGATATTACTGGTTCTTAGAGGGTGCTTTAACTGAATTAGGGGGATAAAGTAAAGCAACAAATATTCAATTACTTGGAATGATGAAAATTCCAGATGGCATATTCTATTAATTATTATAATAATAGAATCATTTAATAAATTTCATACATCAACTAATTATAAATATATTTATTAAAACCTGTAGATATAGTTACCTTACTTGTTTTTGTGATTAATGATACCAATAGATTCTTTGAAGAGCATATTTCTCATTTGTTTTTTTAATAGCTATGTCTATAAATTATCTTCCTGACATTACCATTGGTGATTCACTATTTTCTTAAGTAGAAATACCTATTTCCCATACCTGAATTTAATCAATTAATCAACCAATTAAGCCAATCAATTCTTAATTGTTTAATTACAGAACTTGGCATTGCAGAACATAAAATTGCGAAACTCTCTCCATGGCTTTAATCGCTTTTAATAAAAGGAAAATATGTTTGCCTGTTTTCAGCCATCTTTAGCGTTTCAATTCATTAAAATGTTTTTGCACATTTGTCTCCCAATCGCATCCCAGTCCCAATCCCAATACCGGACCCCCATTCCCATGCCAAGCCAGCATAGTTCGAGAGTCCAGAGGCCGCAATTCAATGCGGAACTCCACCATGTGCCACTCTGGGCCACTGAACACGATTTTGTCAACCTCTGAAGCCGCCGACGCTGGCGGCTTTGTGATTTCAAATATTTGTGCCAAAAGTTGACTCCCAGATTGGCTTAGCCACTGGAAAAACCCCAAGTGCTAAAAGTATTCAGGGCCCCAGAACAAACTTGAGTAAGAGATTTGAATTTGATGAAAAGAAATAAGCGCTTTCTAGAGATGGCTTTACGGCACTCATTAGAGTTCTTAAATAAAGCAGCTCCAAGTGCAGGCCACGTTTGGCAATTACTTTGGGAGCCAGGCATAAATCACAGATTGGCTAATAAGCCAGCCGGGCAGACGCTGCTATCCGGATGCTGCTACTCGCAGAGGGTCAGATGGATGGATGCTAAACCTGTTGCCACTCACAGAATCCGCGGACAACTCAACTCCTCCCACCGGGTTCAGCGTCAGCAGCATCGGCAGGAGCATATTGACGCCAGTTCACCCACAGATCAGATTCCGCTTTCCACACACACCGACAATGTATGCTAAAATGGCACCTCATCAGCTGGCCAGGCCAGGCCGGGGATGATTGGATGCCATAGCCGGACCCGAAACGACCCCAAATCCGTGGAAATATAGTTGAGTCAAATAGCAAGAAGGCGGTGGGAAAAAGTGGGAGAGAAGTCTTGGCTAGTTAGCCGAAAGAGGGAGTCAGGAAGCGAGTGGTAATGATTCCCAAAGTGATTTCACTTTTAAGCATAATCTGTGGAGTTTGAATACCCTGTATATTTTGAACCAAGAACTCTACCATATCAGAATATGAGGTACTTACTTTCTACAAAATGTTTGAATATATAGCTCAGGGAAATATATAAAATTTATAATATTTAAATTTACTTTATAAGGAAAATCAAAAGTCATAATTTATACCTTATTACTCACCTTAATGTTGGGTAAAAATGATAACATATTATATTTAAACGCATAAAGCTTAAATAAAAATTGGTTTTAACTTTAAAATTAAACTAACAATTATCTAATTAATTAATTAAACCCTCCAATTGGTCTTTATGTCGTCTTGACTGTGACTCATGACTCTGACTTTACAGGTGTATGATACCGTCGAGTTTGGCAGTTTTCAAGCATTCCAATTAGGTTTTTGTATTTGTCTACTCTTTTTTGAAGTCGGCCCAGCCTCTGCCGCCGCAGACTATTTAACAATTTTTACTACTACTAAAAATTCCGACAACAAATGTGACTGTCGACTGGCTCGCTCTGTTTGCATCTCCTTCCGCTGGTTAGTTGTAATGCGGGCGTTGCGAAAAAAGAATCGCAAGCTGTAAAATCTGGCTAATGGCAAGTTTGTTGCGAAAGCGTTAATTAAAAACCAACCAACCAGCCAACCGACCGACGGAAACAAAGCAACAACACAGGCACAAAGTGCCTTAACTTTGTTGCCTGAGAAGATCTCCGGGTCTGACTTTGCCCGGCTTCCACTTTGACATTCAGTCGAGGCAATAGTTTATGTTAGGGATGTAGATCGATGTATTTTTATTTAATTATTTTTGTAAAGAAATGTGTATTATATGCTGCACGGGAAGTCAGACGCAAAGTTGATCCAAATGCAACTAGTTTAATTTTATTTTATTATTATACATATTTCCTTAAAGTCATTGGGATTAAATTTTGCATTTTTGTCTGTTTTTATAAAGTACACTCCAATGACGTTAATTTTAATATGTTTAATTCCTGCAAATTAACAATATTTATTATATTTTCTGATTAAAAAATACAAATTACTCGATGTACATTCACATTATTAAATTACAAATTCTATTTTGCGCTGTTCGCAATCAGCAAGTAGGCCGAGGCGACCGTAAGGGTGGCAAGCATCACGGGGAAGCTGTACAGGAAGAACTGCAGGAAGCTAATGTGATAACCAAACCGCCTTGCAACGACCACTCCCATCAAATTGGCATTGGCCGCCAAGAGAGTTCCGTTGGACCCAAAAGCGGCGCCGTAGGACGAGGCCCATATGATGGCCAATTTTGGGACACTGACTTCACTCTTCATGGTCAATTCGTGGATCAGTCCCACCAACATTTCGGTCACAGCCATGTTACTGACCAGCGCCGCCAGGAAGGCCGATACCCAGATGCTCAGGAGAATGGTCACCACCCCCTGGTCATGCGCCTCTACTGAGGAAATCCACTGGACCGTCTTAACGGTCAGCCAGGACATTAAGCCCAGCTCACGCAACACCGCTACGAACACAAGCTGGCCGCCCAAAAAGAGGACAACCGACCAGTCAAGGTAATGGAACACCATCGGCAAGTTGTCCAGCTTGCACAGGATGATCAGTAGAATGGCGCCCATGAGGGCCTCTACGTGAATCGAGGCAGCCGGCTTGGTGGGCAGTGTCTGGACTACGAAAAAGACCTGGACAAAGATCAGCCCAAACAGGCTCTTCGCAACTAGCACAAAGTCGCGGATGCCGAAGTGGGTCTTCAGATATGCCAGGGTGTTAAAGTAATTGGACGTTGGGCTGATGAACGACCCCAATGAGTGGTGCATCCTCAACCAAGCCTCCAGTTCCTCGACCTCCTCGCTCAGCGGCTGCCTTAACGCCTCGCGTTTTGCCGAAACCATGATCTGGTGGTCTCCTAGTCGGTGAAGTTTCTTTCGCATGGTTAGGTAGATGACGGGCAGTCCCACAATTAGCCCGCCCAGCGCGCCCGGGAACATATGTAGAGTGAACTCGCCGAATCCCACTTCTGTGAGGCTGGCTATTACAATGTTATGCAGGTCGCCCAGTGCGGTCAAAGCCCCGCCGATATTTGCGTACACAATCACCACGAAAATGACTAAGGGTGTTTGCACAAGAGTCGCCTCGGACAGTATGACGGCAATGGGAGACATCATGAACACAATCATCACATTGGAAATCACACTGGACAGAAGGCCCGTGATTATGGCCAGAAGAAAGAGCATTATCCACTTATGACCCTTCGAGATGCTATAAATTTGAATGGCCATCCAATCGAAGATCCCGCTCTCGGACGAAATCCCCGAAATAATCATCATGCTGAGCATGAGCATAAGAACTCTGAAGTCCACCCATGAGATGACCTGATGCAGACTTGACTGCTCTCCCAGTTTCGAAAGAGCCGCCGTAGCCGTGGAGGCAACCAGGAGGATGCCAAGCGTGAGATCCGTCAGCTCGAACAGGACTAAGATGTACAGGAGCAGGAGCAGGAGGGCGGCATAGACAATCCCGAATTTCGTAAACAGGGCATGGGGATCGGCTTGAACGATCAGGGGCAGCGGCTTTAGGCTCTTGCTCACCAGGACTAATCTCCCGTGAGCTTCATTCCCGTCCAATTTCGGTTTGTGAAAGAGATGCGAGATCTTGTGAAAAGAGCTACGCTTGTCATGGACGTACAAAGTCCATATGTCCGAGCGCTGGGTGGTAAGATTCGAGACGGGGTCCTGCCACTCCACCCGTAGCCCAATCTCGTTTAACTGCTCAAATTGCCTCGGTATTTTAGGCAGTGTCCCAGTGAAGGCTCCTTGCACAGTAATCCTGATGACAGCACTCAGCACACGTAGATCCCGGACCACGGTCTCCATGGGCAAAAGGATCACCACCGAGATTTCTTGTTCATGGATGGGCCCTCCGACAATGGCGGCTGTGGTGTAGCTCCATAGCAGCAGCAGAAACCCAATCTTAGTGAGTTTTAGAAAGAATTTCCAGCGCGAATTGGGTTGTGGAACCACGTCCAGATCAGGTGAGTCTCTATAAAGGGCAGTTGGCATTTGAAAGACATGCGTGGTCAAACAATTTGAAAGCTTCCAACTGAACAAAAATTTAGTTAAATGCTTCATTTGAAGGCAATGTCAAATGATCGAAAGGAATATTCTTATACTTTATAACTGTTCATACACCAATTTGGTTACCAACATTAACGATTGACAATTTAGCCTATCGACTGGCCATAATCAGGGCCAATTGTCTGCCGCTTTTGGCCTGCTCGGGGAAATGAATAATAATCCTTAATATGGAGCACAAATGCGACTGCTACAATTCTCATAAATGGCCAAAGCATATTGACATTTAATGCCAGCTTTAAGAGCGAATAATACACATATATAGTATCGTCTGGGCCACTGGTTATGATCAGCATGGAAAGCGATTATGGCCAAATTACAGCTGAGTAGGAAGGAGTCTTTGGTCAACATCAGGAGATCCTCGAATATAGTTTAAATAACTTTAAAAAAATCAATGAATAATCCCACAAGCATAAGTTTAAAATAAGCATAATTTAAACTTTATAACCATGAAAAACAAGTCAATTAATATGAAATTCTGTAACTTTACTAAAAGACTCTCTTTTAATTTCATTAAAGTTATTAAGTTCTAAGCAGTGCCACCACGAAACGCTTAAGTAGCCATTGCATTACAACTGTTTTTCAGCTAATAACCAGAAATGTAAGCACTTAGCCAATAGGCACTTACACCGGATTGAACGCACTCGATGCTGAGATTTTGATGCCGGCCAAAACGAGGGCTCCCCTATGCCATTGAATCTCCGAGAGAACCCCTCGCCTGGTCTGTTCCGTCGAACCCGACACCCCACAGAGTGTAAAGTGTCTCACGTTCTGGTTTTTAATCTTGACCACAAGGCAATTGCTACCTTTCTAATGCGCGTTTTTATTGGCCGCCACGTTCGCATCGGAGAGGCCTCTGCTTTTGGCCTGGCTTTTGCTCTATGTGGCGTGTCAATTCGCCAGCCAGCATAATTTGCTAGCCACTGCACACGAAGCGATGTGGGGATTCCCCTCACTTTGCACACACTCCTTTTCAGGCAGGGGCTTAGGAGGGTTATTTTTTAAGGGGAATCAGATGAGATATAAAACTTTCATTGGGCTTTGTTTTATATATGATATGATAAAAATTGCAAGTTATTTAATTCAATTTATTTTAAAATGATTTATTGAATATGAAAAGTATAAGTTTCTTTCTTGGAGTTTTTATTAGTCTTTTGTTTTTATTTAGGATAGGCTTATATAAAATAATTTAAAATGCCCCACAAATTTCTATATTCTAAAGAAATTATTGTTAAAACTATTAAGACCTTTTTAGGATACTGCATCCCCGCTCCTGTTGGTGCTGCCTGCAAATTTTGTGTGCGCTAATTTCGTTTGTGCAACATTTTGCCGACCCGCATTTAATCTGCGCTCATTTAAATGGTGGCTGAACTCACCCAGGGGCCGGGGGTCGCAGGGGCACTGAGCTGGTTTCCCGGCAAATGCAAAACCCATGTTGCGCATTGTGAAAATGCACGCACTTTAGCCTGCACACTTGGCCAACGCGAAAAGCGAGGGAATTAGCGACTTGTTTACAAGTCGGCCGCACAGGCAGCCGGAGACCGAGACCCCTTTTAATTGGCACAGTTTAGGAGATATAATTGCGTATACAAAATGGGATTCTATTTCAAAAAATCCTTGTACAATTTCATAGAAAACTTTAGTTATAACCTCTCCATCATCTAACAATAAGCAGTGTCCCGTCACTCAGTGGCCAACGGTATCCCAAGAGATTCTCACACATTATAGCCCGGGAAAATGCTCGTAATTTTATGGCACTGATTTCATTTCCCACCACAACGAGGAGATCGGGAGACCCAACCCAATACCAAACAGAATCTTGTGAGCGATGCCGACGCAGCAAGCTGGGGGAATGGAATCAATAACAGAGCGAAGGAAGACTTGGCTAAGAGGCAGCCACAATTGTCATTGAACGGCCATTCAAATGTCACAAATTGTTTGCCAAATCGCGCATTGGACATGAAATAGTTTCGACAGTTTAATTTGCCTCCCGAGCGGCGGCAACGCGAATAGCAACTAGCGACTAGCAACTAGCAACTTGCAACTAGCAACTAGCTACTTGCAACTGCAACAAACGGCAATTTTTGGTCGCCGGCTTGACTTGCTTTGGTTCGGTTTGGTCGGGTGACTTGTTGGCTAGCCAAGAAACACCTACCAAATGGCTGGCCATTGGTCGTCAGCTCCATGCAAAATGCCATCTCCGGTATCCTGGCTCGGGGACTGAGCCCGATGCCCAATGCCCCCCGATAGATATGAGCGCGGCGATAACGTTGACATTCCACCTAAATTTATAATTTTTCGCCGAGTTGTTCCCTTGTGAGCCTTAGAAAAGGCTTTTAATTTTTGCCGCCATGTGTGAGGAACTTAACACTGATAAAAATATTTTGTTTTATTAAACAAACTATAAGGAAAAGTAGGAATTTCATAAGTAATAATTCTCCCTAGAACAGAATTGGTTCCGCTTAGGAAAATTTAAATTATGAAGAATCAATTTCATTGGTATTTTAAATATTGCTTTAAAATGTATTTAAATATATGCAAGCTAAGGTTTTTACTTACTTAAATTGTTATTAGTGTTGACCAAATATATACAGCTTAAAATATAAAGAAAGATCTCTAAAATTTTACTTTACTTAACTTCCTAATATTTATTGTCCCATATGTTCAGTTTAAATAGTTTTCTGTAGTGTAACTATGCACCTTTTAGGTTTTGAATTTGAATTAAATTCAACTGAAATCGGTTTTGAATGTTGGCTCTCTAGAGGATTTGTCATTCGATGTCGGCAATCCGGGCACATGACAAGTGGCCCCCGGCATGTCCGTCGCGTCGCATCGATGGGAGCGAATTGAAAATGTGCCATGAACATTACCATAACTGATCTTGTTTCAGCCATGGCCGTGGCGCCATCATCTTCCCAGCTCTTTGAAGCCTTGCAGCTTCTGTATTTTTTGCGAGCACTGCAGATTGCTGTTTGCCAAATGATTTTCTGCGGTTCATTTAAGTCACGAACTGCCCCGAAATGCGCTTCCACCAGCGACTTGACTTTGGCTTCATCTTTGACTCTCGGACTGGCATGTTCTTTTGTCCGTGATTTCATTTTGATTTCCACGACAAAACCAAAACGTAGGTGCCTCTCCTCCCTCGAAGTGCCTTCCCTGGCACCCCCACAGCCACTGCCGCTGTCATTGAATTTTAATTTAATTCAATGCAAGCCGAATGCAAACAAAAAATTGCATCTGACTCTATTACAATGCCAGAGACAAGATCGTCCGGCGATAATAAAAAGCTGGGAAAATTTTGTTCTTATAGCCAGCCACTGGTGCTCTGATTCCCATTATTGGTCATGCCGATGATCATGACGGCGATGGTACTGTTCTTGTTTCGCTGCTGACCGAAAAATGTCTTCATTTATGCTACGTTTATGCTAATGGATCAGAGATGGCCATACCGAATGGGGAAATGATCGGGGGAAAACCAGTAGAGATCTTAGGAGGCTTTTCGTTGTGAGGGAGTGCTAGAAAAATGGGGCCTTTGTGTGAAAGAGCTAAGATTGGGATAAGTAAGTGAAATTTAAGTAGGCTTGACTTTGACCTATTAGTTATATAATTAAATTTTGATTAAACACTAAGAATAATTTATATAAATAATTGCATACATTTAAGTTCCCCAAGTCACTGCTTTGATAGAATCTCTAATAATAATTCACCTTAACCCAGTTAAGCCTGGCAAATATATATCCCACTTAGCCCCCACTTAGACTCAAAATTTAGCAATCACCAAAGAAAGCCGCACATGAAAAACTGCCTATTTTTAGCCTTTTAAGCCACACGCAAGACGTTTTAATAATAAAAATTTAATTTGTGGCGAACAAATTAATTTCTGAAGCGCATTTACACCTCCTAATCGCAATCACTAAATTGTCGAACGGCGCAAGGCGAGCCGAAGAGCCCAGAGCAAGGGATCCAGTACCAGTCCCAGACCCAATCCCGATCCCAGACTCATTCCAGCGAAGTGGGCGTCACCCCGAGTAGAAGGCCCAAGGCGAACTCGGGCCGAGGCACACGGAGAGCCATTAGGCGCACCTAAGCGGCGGGATTAGTGGACGACGACGACGACGAGGAGGAAAAGCAGAGCCCAAGCCAGATCCAATGCCAATGCCAATTTTCCCAGACTCTGGTCTCTCGGCCGGTCGTCTGGAGCCGTGCAATTACTGCTTCGAGCACAACGCCGGCTATCACTTGCACCAACAATATCAATATTTATGCAGACGATAACACCTTCTGATTTACACCAGCATCGCATGCAGATCCCCGCCGCCTACGGACAGCTGGAGTTGCTCTGGAGCTGCAGTTGGATGTGGTGGATCTGAGGCCGGAGCTTGGATCCTCAGTTTGTTGCCCATTTTTCTATTAAGAGCTCAACACTTGCGCTACTGCCAGCCGGCGCGAACGGCAACCGGCAATTTTCAAGTTAACGCCCCGCATTGCCCCAAAAAATACCACTGAATCGTAAACATATATACCTACACATATATAGCTATATATATAAATATACATATATATGAAACGAGAGAAGAAACTATAACATGTTCGACATAATGGATATTAGCATAAATTCTGCGCCGCCAATACACGGCCACAAATGTTGCTGCCGCTGCCTTGATTGCCCAAACCCAGAAAATGTGGCAGGCAGAAATTCGTAAGGCGGTGCCACAGTGGTTTTTTCTTTCTTCTAAATAAGGTAAATTTCTTTCCTTCTAATTAAGATAAATTTAAGTTCGGAAATACTTAAGGAAATTTTTAAATAGATCTTACCAACTTAATGTAAGATATAAACGTTTGTTAATTAAGTACCCAGAGAATACCTTTAAATTAAAACTAACATTTGATTTTTAATTAAAAAAATGTTTATAATTAATACATGGTTAAAGAATTCTTACAACCGTAAACCATGCCCTTTAATTTAGATTTTAAATACTTTATTTCAAATGAATCTAACACGACAATAGATTTACTTCCTAAAATATAAAGATACTTCTTAACATATATTTAAAATATTTAATTAAATACTTAAAGCAATTTAGATATTTTTATATATGTTATGTTACATTTACAATATAACTATTATATGTTCCCATATTTTTCTGACCAAAACAGGTTTGCCACAAGTAATGTATAATATCGAAATATTTAAAATGAATACAGAATTCAGTCTGATTTGTAGATTCCATTATTAAATATACTATAAACCACTGTAGATGAGAGCGGGCTGGTGGGAATGGAAACGGGATCGGTGCTTTTTCCGGCTCCTGACGCCGACTGGCGGCTGTGGGAAGCTGCTGTGCTGTGTCGCTGGATGGAAAGATGGAAATAATGAAAATTTGCTCAGGCAAATAAGGCGTAAAAAGTAAATAAAATAAAGATGCGCATGTTTATTGTTGTTGCTGGCCGCCGACTTTTTCCTCCGATTGAGAATGTTGCTTTTATTATTTATTGAGTTGTTATTAGTGCAAACTACGCTTGTTGCAATTGCGCAGCTTGTTTATCTGATTTGGTTCCAAGTTGCAGTTGCCGGTTGCCAAGTAGCAAGTTGCATGTTCAGGTAGCCGCTACATCGCGTACGGATACAGATACAGATATATATTTCTGCATAGAAATATATTGGCAACATGTTGCCAAAGGTGAACGTGGCCGCTGCTGTGCATGTTTTGTATTTTGCCGCCAAACAAGCTGAGTTATTGCCCAAAAGCCAAGTGGCCACTTAATTAATACATGCAACGCATCACCATTGCCGCCTATCAAGCGTCAAGAAGGAAATACGAAAGTATATTAATACATTCTATAATTTAAGGCGCTGAAAAATCGTATTTTATAAGCTAGAATAGTATTTTATAACTATTTCTTCTCTCTCTCCATCTCTTGTTGTTGTTAAAGACAACTTGAGCATTTTTCCAAGTGGAAAAACTCGCTCATCGACCTGGCATTGGCACCTCCATATGTCGTCCTCCCCCAAACCTCCGCACCATGGCTATTTTCAGCTGAAAATTACTTTATAGTGTTGGCGCGCATAAATTGATGTAATCGTTTGTTACCATTTCTGAAACTGAACTGGACTGCCACTCAATTGGCTTTGTCTTTGGCCAACAGCAGCCACCATCGCTTATCGCGCATTTGCGCATGCGCTTCACACTTAGTCGAAGTCGGAATCGGAATCGAAGTCTGAGTCGGAGTCGGAGTCCAAGTCCAAGTCCCCCTACTGCCCTCATTGCACCATGGATGTCCGGCATCCAAGGTATCCGTGGCATGCGCCTGCGTACGATGCGGCATGGCCACGGGAATTTCCTTTTTTTTTCTTGGTTTCTCTTTGTTTTTCTTTAGCTCTTGTTTACTCCGATTCAGTCGGCAGAAGTTGTTGATTGTCAGGGGAAGTGATGGTTCCAGGTAAAAATTTTAGCAAAGTCAGGGTATTGAAAATTGGAAATAAATATCTTTTCTTGTTTGAAATTAACTGGATTACTAAGGGACACTTTTCTTAAAAATGTACTGATACAATTTAACATGAATTATTGAACAAGATGTTTTGTTAAGAAAAAATATTTAATATAATAAATGTGACAAGGTGTCTTAAAGTCAACTAATATATTACGAAAAGAATTAACAAATCAAAGAGTTTAAAGTTTAAACGGAGTTCTAATTTCTTTACAGAGTGTACAGAGTGTAATATTTATAAACATGTTAAATAATATTCAAACTGTAAAATGTTTGCATTAACCTAGGTATAAATTATAATTGCCAAAAGGTAACCATCCACCATTTATAAAGCCACAAAGCGAACTGCCTTCGATGTTATATCTACAACTAAAAGTAGGTGTTGCCGACTATTAATGGGATGATACTGCATTTACAGCCATTAACACGGCGGTTAGCTATCAAATCAATGCACAATTTCGGATCCTGTTCAATGGGGCATGAATTGGGGAGTAACTGACTCTAGATACTCTAGCAGCTAACGGCAACACCTATTAATATCGGAATATCCGGAACAAAGGACACTTGAGCAGCTGTCCTGTAGGGATCCGAGTGAACACCCGCTCCGTTGACTCGCCCGTGATGTCACAACAATGAGGGCGCTAAAATGAGCACGATCTGCCAAGTTGCAGATATCTGCCGTTGAGCAACAATATTTATAGTGTTTATAGGGAAACATTGTCCCTTTGTTGAACTGCTGACAATGCTCGGGCGACCCCGACATCGAGGGTTGACTGTGCGGTATGTCATCGCTTGGCAGGCAAACAAATTTATTGATTAATGCCTCTGAATGACTTCGATCTCGATCACAAAAGACCTTCTGTGCTGGCTGCAGATACAGAAGAGAAAAAAATAAACTCATAAATTACCCACGACGAGTGCGACTATTTCTTTCCTCTGATTTCGTTTCAGACTCTTGCTGAATGCCGTTTTCAACAATTGCCAATCACCACCGAACGATTGGCTCTGCTGCGCTCTCACTTGTGGATATAGACAGCATATAGTTCCCTTTTGCTACGCGTAACTCATTGCCAATACAATATAAAGTTCATTATTTAGCAATAAATTTGTTATGACATGTTTTGCCAGGCGTGTTGGGCCGCCGATTGGCCATGCTTCTTTATATTTCCACTTATACTTTGGAGTGCGCGATCGCAGTGATCAGAGTTTAGCTTTTGGCATTTGCCAAATGATCTTTTAAATGGGTTCCAGTCCGACGCTGAATAATGGAAATTAAAAATGCTACAGTTGAAGGCTAAAGACGGTAGCATTTGCATACCGAATCGAGCTTAATATTTCAATTCGCCCGGCAAGGCATATTTCCTTTAGTTAATCACCAATCACCAATCACTTGAACTAAATGTCACAGCAGCAACAATCACTTTGCACTACAATTTTGCAATAATTCGGTTGGATTATTTTTTTGGAGGGGAAACTCTTGCTGGAGAAGTTGGTATTTTATGTTGTTGGTTGTAGGATTAATAAAGGAACTTGAAACAGAATCAAAATCAAAGAAAATATATAATGGGCGAAGTCAGAGGTACTTCCTTTTTACGGAAAATAAGTAAGACTAAGTTAGTTACAGAGCCAATTAAAATAATAATAAATTTATATATGTATAATAAAGGGAATGTATATGGAGTGCTACATAGGCCTTGAAATCACTTTTAACCAATTATAGTGTTAAAGAATATTCCATAAAATGTTTTATATACCAAAATTGTTTTATGCTTTGTTTTATTTATATTTTAAAATTATAATGATTTCAGTAGCTTTTTTTTGTGTTTTCTAACACTTATAAATCTTACTTACTACCTACTATATGTTACATCTCTTCAATTTCACACACTTCCCACACACTAGTCCCCTCTGCAAACATTTCAATTTGAATTATATCAGATTAACCAATCACAAACCCAATGGCCATTAAGTGGCCCCCAAAGCAGGTGTTAAGCTTTCTTTCGCCTCCGCCAGGTGCCACCAATGAAGACAAATGACCGGCTCGATGGCCATTACTTATCCACTCTTTACACGGCCGCCCACAGTCGCTCTCGACATCTCGCTCTGGCCCGCGAGTGTGTGTGTGTGTGTTTGAGTGTGTGTGTCCAAGTGTGCGAGTGTGGAGCAGGCATCGAGTTTGTCGCCTAAGTCATTTGTTATTTCGTCCGATACCGAGTGGTGTTCAGTTGAGTAATTGGCGAGTTGATTTGTTGTGATTTGATTTGATTAGCATGTAGATCATCACGATCATCACGATCATCGCGACCCAAACAAAATGGTTAAATGGATAAATTGTTTAGCAACAGGAGGAGGAGCTGCTGCCGTGGCAGCATCAAATTAAAGACACATGACCACAATTTTGCGCTCCACGGCAGTTTGTCGCCATTAGCGTCGAGGTGAAATCTCAGCCAGGAGGCTGAGTCAAAGTCAACCACGGAGGAGATCGGCCGGCAAACGAATCTGATTGCCTGTGACGGCATTAGAAATACAAGAGATCCAGCGAGATCCAGCGGGATCCAGCCAGAGCCAAGCGAGATCGAAGAAACAAAAAGAAACGTCGTCCCGGGGCCGAGGCCGAGGCCGAGGCATTTGTGTCATTTGTATGCAAGAGTAACAAGCCAGCGAGACGATCGAATGCATTGAGTCCCAACAGATTAGCTGGACGCGGGCCGATGGACCGCCCCAGAGCTTGGACAGCTGGAGATTCATGTGCACAATGAATGGACACACAGCCGCCGCGCAATCGCAATCGCTGTTGCAGCAGCCGCAGTTGCTATCCCAGCCAAAGTTAAAGCCACAACCGACTGCCGATCAAATCGATGCCGTGTATCGTGTACCTCTCCATCCTGAGACGGCATCGCCATCGATTTAATTACAACAAACGCGTCAGCAAATTGCCTGACGCGAACATTTGCACACTTTGAAAGCAAAGCAAACAGTCGAAACAGCAGAAACGGTTCGGAAAATACAAGGAAAGCAGGCTGCAGGATGGCATTAAGACTAGGAGATACCTTTTCACTTGTCCTTATTTTAGTATACATCAAAGTTGATCTGAACAGACATTTTGATATCAACGTAAGAATATTTTCACGTATATATTAGGACTTCTAATTTGTATACTTATTTCAAGGAACATATAATTATATTGTAGTTTCTGTTATTTCTGACATACTATAAAATTTATACAATTTAAAATACACATTGAAATATGTTTTATCATATTTCTATATTAATTTATATTTAAATAATATTTGTCCTTCCTGAACATTGCAACCCATTGCAATCCTCAATATACCCCACCATTGCAGTGGTAGCAAAACACAAAAAAAAATCAACAAAAATAAATGGAATCAAATGAGAATTGCCCGAGCCTCTGGGATGGCCTAGACAGAGGTCCAAAAAATGTATCCATCCCCAAGCTCGTGTACCTTGGAGCGCCATCGAGTTAACAGCAAGTGGCGGTGCATTTGGCTTTGATCTAAGGCTCAAATCTCTCGACCCTCTCGCTCGCTCTCGCAGCGGCTGCTCTCCGCCCCTCCGCCCCTCCGTCTTGGCCGTTATTGTTAGCCCACTGTGCAGCATTTGTGCGATGGTAACTGTGTGGCAGCAGCGGCAGCAGTTGCCTCTGGTCTTGGTCTCAGCCCGATTCTCGTTTGGCCATTAAATGCCACCGAAGTTCACTTGCGCTCCGCTCTGTGATCGTGATTGTGACTGAGTGATATTGGATGTCTGACGTCGAGGATGCGAATGAGACGCAGACTGTCCCTGCCCCTGCCCCTGCCCCTGCCCCTGGCTCAGGTACACCTGTGTGCCTTGCCTCGCCGGCGAGGTGTGAAAGGTGTTTAGTTGTTGACTAATTGTTGACTCTAAGTTGAGCATACCAAATCGAACCGAGCCGCGAACGGCAGCAAATCAAATTGTAATTGAAAAGTTTCGGCAATGATTCGTAGACAACTTTTAAATGTCGGTGATATAAGGCTTTGGTTTTCTTATAAATGTACTATATTTAATAGAAAAATTAATATTTTGATTTATAATTTTATAACTACAAGTTAAGTGTGAAATTATAATTATTTAAAGACAATTTTGTAAAGCAAACTAGTGCCAGAAAACTTGTCTTAAAATGTTTAAACTGTATTTTTCCTGTACATAAAAGCTATATTCTCTTGACGAAGTAAGTGTTGTTTAAATTAATATGAAAGGATTTTTAATACCCCTTTAAAGTATTCCATATTCTAGTTTGTATTTAATACATGGTTTTGCTGTCCCATCCTTGGACCATCCTTAACCATATTTCTATTAGACATGCACAGCTGATGATCGGCTGGGAAATGTGACCGGTAAAAAAAAAACTGGGATGACGAAGAATGTTTGGGAGCCTGGGACAGAGTCCGCTGGGCATGAAACCGAGTCTGCTGAGCGTGCTGCCCCCGTGACACATTGCACATGCTGGGAGCCCGGCACCGGCTCCTCCGTCCACGTTCCTCCCGCCGCCAGAGCCGCTGCACTGCCCCGTGTCAGGTGAGTGAGAATTGTGTCACATAGTCAGGCGCTGACACTCGGCGACTCCAGTACGAGCCCAGAGTGGTGGAGGGAGCTGCAGCCGGAGTAGCGGTATATTTGCCTGTGCCAAAAGTTTTTCCTGGAAACAATCGCCCGGGCAAAGGCATTTTCCCCAGGCCGCCGCCTGCTACTCCAACTGACGCTGCCTCCGACTCCACTCCACTCCATAAATCTCGCCACACAATGACAAAATATTTGCAAATCGCAAGGCGCGCTTCAGAGGAGCCGCCACTCGATACAAATCTATTTTCGTTCCCCGACTCTGTTCGGTTTCGGTTGGCATTATTATATTGTTTGCCCGGGAACAGTGGTCTTAAGTCTATCGTAAACCGGGAGTTATTAAGGATTAATGACCATTTTTAGCATGGAAATGAAGCTGGAACAATATTACCAAATTGCAGCTAAACTAACTAATGACAGAAACTAACAGGCTTTTACATAACTTTTAATTTGGAAAACACGACGTTTGTCTTGATTGATTTTTATTATAACTATAACATTTATTTTTAACTAGCTACGATGAGTGTGGGTCAAGCCAGTAATGAACAAAGCCATTAAAAACTTTTTTCACTTTGTGTCTCACAGTTTAAAAACTAATATTGTTTGTATGTGGGAGTAAGGGGGCCTTTCCTAATTAAAGGAAACCTCCTCTTTTCCAGTAACAATTTACTCCTAAATAAATGGAAAATCATAAAAAGCTTGTGTTAGTTTCAGGAAAATTGAGCATAATTTCAAGAAAATATAGGCATTAAAAAAATGAAGAAAATTTCATTTAATATATATTTTTTTTATTTATTTATTAAGTTTTTACTTATACCTATAGGATTTATTGAGATTTGCCATAGAAATATTTTTTTCTGTTACTGTAGAAAAGTAACTAGGTTATTTATTATGTACAACACAATTTTTAAGAAATAAACATAGTAATTTATACATTACTTGAACATCCCGTATTTTGGAATACATTATTGGAAAGTAACGTTGTGGAGCCTCATTAAAAAGTCATTATATTTAATATGGCAATTTCAAAAGCTACTGTAAAACGCAACAATATCTATAAAACACAGTTGAACTTTTGACTGATCATAATTTCAAAGCAGTAAAATGTTCACTAAGTAGGTAATAAACACATTGAAAAATTCCCCTAAATATCAATCTCCTTTAGTAATTAATAGCTCATGTAAAAAGGCATTCCTAAATTTTTTTAAATATTTATTTCATTGTGCTTCTTGGACAACATCTCGACCACTGTCCTGTGGTGTCCCCATCTCGGCGCAAGTCGGC
Source organism: Drosophila bunnanda (assembly GCA_035046265.1). NCBI lineage: Eukaryota > Metazoa > Arthropoda > Insecta > Diptera > Drosophilidae > Drosophila > Drosophila bunnanda. The sequence goes on from JAWNOB010000075.1 coordinate 18,668,165, forward strand.
AGCCTGGCCAGCGTGCGAGAGAATCTCCTGTTTGTTGGATCTCCTGGCTGTTCGCCTTCGCCTTCAACTTGTTATGTGGCCCAAACAATTGTCTATTCTTTTTCAAATGCAACTGCCGCCTGGTAGCAGCGAGGCTGGGACATCACACGACTGCGACGACGACTACTCCCCTGGGGGCAGTCGAGGAGTCTCCGGCTGAGATGAGCTCTCCTGGAGCCTTGTGGGACCCCAGCCAGCCGATCCTCGTCCACTCCTGGGGCTTCGCTCAGCTTTGCCTCACTTTTGTTATAGTTTTTTGTTTGTTTTTGTATTTCTTTTTTACTCCTTGCTGGGCGCGTTTAACATACAAATTGTTACACTTACAAGGTGAAATTTATTATTGCCCACAGCGTGGCAGCTGAGCCCTCGCCATGGGATTATTCACGGCGGGATTAGAGCTACCTCATCGTCTCCTGCTCAGCACCATTCGCCTCGTTCTGTTAGTTTTTCATTTTTAACTTAACTTTCAATTAATGTCCCAGCCATTTATCCGCTTCGTTTACATTTGGTTAGTGTTTTCGCGTCGGTTGGGAAACCTTTGCGAGAGTGGCTACTGTGCCGTTGACTTGTCAAGGAGTTTATGGTCCATTCCACCTACTCGGCAATAAATCATGCCTTAATTTATGTCGCCACTCAATAATAACGAAACACCGACAGCCGAATATGGCGACACGGTGCCATAATTTCATAGCCAAGTTAGCCGTATAAAGGAGGCACGATGAAGATCGCCAAGAGCGCAGTTCACTTCCAAAGCTAATGGTCTAGGTGTTCCAGTTCCTAAAGTTCATTTAATGTGCTCAATTGATATGGGAATTGATTGCTAATAATTACTTAAAGAATAACTTACTGCAAGTAAAAGCAATATCAACATATGAGCTCTACTTACCATTTAATTATCTTTTATCAGGGCTTTCTTTTTACAGGAATATATTCTTCTACCAAAGATTATAAATTATATATTCCCTTGTAATTTCTAAAATTATATTTATTTTTATTTCAATATTTTAAGTAATTTTTAATATTAAAGTTATGAGCTTTGTGAAATTCCATTAAGTCGTTTCAGAGACTTGTTTTCATAAGATTTTGAGTATATTTTGTATTTTTAAAGTTAGGTTACAGGACATTATTATCTAAAATTAATATTTAACCTTATCTAAAATTATTCTATGTTGAATATAATTTTTTTTGATTGCAGCAATTTATTTTAATTAAGAATTAATTCATTTACATTAAGCTATTTCTGATTTTATCTTTAGAGTTGCATTAAAAAATCTCCAAAGAAAGATTAACCTATTTAACCCTCCTTAACCTTCTTTCGCATGTCCAAAAATACTCTCACTGAAATTCCTCCTTATTTAGAACTAAAATCCTAATATATAAATTGGCAAATAAATTCGTTTGCTGGATTGGTCCATGCGTTGGCACGTCTGTAGAGGCTGCCACATTGCGTTTTTGCCGCATGCATTTGTCAATGTCGCTTGCCTTCAATGAGAGGGTCCTCTGAGCCAACTCTTTTTTGATATTTTCGCTTTGCCCCAGCAATATGTAACGAAAAAAACTTTCGCCTGCAATCCGCATGGGTCCATTTCCATTTCCATTTCCACTGCCATCTCCATTGTAACCAACTCGTGGAGACGCTGCGGGCAACCCGTCATAGGTTGATACTCCGTTTCCTGTTGCATTCAACGTTGCAACGCGTGACTTGGTTTCGGTTTTGGTTTTGCTTTTTGGCGGCAGGGAAAAAAATACATATATATGAAAATACATACATGTTAGGTTTTGCTGAAAATTTGCAGCAGTTTTGTGGTTCAGTTCGCACGTTCAGGGCAGCCAACAATAAATGCCTTTTTAGGCAGCCGTTTAAAGCCAAATGAGTTATGGCTGTTGGCACTCTGGCTCGACACATTAGCACCACAAATACCCGTACGAACGAGAAAACTTTGACGGATGACGGTCAACCCCATGGAAAACGAGACCCTTTTCAGGTGATCACGACGCAGAAGGAGAAACATTTGCAGAGTGTGCTTGAACGAGGGACGGTTGAGGAGTGAATTTGGTTTAGTCATTGGGTTCCAAATTTTCAATTTAAACAGGTTAATTTTTAAATATATTTTTGCTTAAAAACATAATCAAATAAAGTTCTTTAAATAAGCACCTAGATAAATACGTATTTTTTCCATAAACACCCCAAGAAATGCTCTTATTTTATCATATTTTTGTAACCTATTATATGTTTTCTAATAAATTATTAAAAATAAGTATAAAATGTATACTAATCGATCAGATAAGATATCGTTTTGATAAAATATTACTGATATCTCTAATATATCTTTGAAAATACCAGTTTTATTAACAACTTCTTGGGCTTTACATTTCATTTACCTAAATTTTTCCCAAACCAAATTTCAAATAGCATTTCCCAATCACATAATTTTGACACAAAAATCAACTGGCAAAGAATTTCCAGATTCCTGTGTAATCTTCTCACCTGAAAGTTATTCCACCTGCGTAATCTTCTCACCTGAAAGTTATTCCACCTGCGGCATTGACTTGATTTTGATCGCCCAGCCACGCACCCATCTCGTTCCGTTTCGCTTCCATCTATTTGGGTTGACAAGTTGAGCTCAGAGCTCCAGAGATCCACCCGATCCTCGGGATGCACTGCAATTACACACACATGGAGTCGTGTTAGGAGAGACTGCTGGGAATTTGTAATTGCATGTGCATTACGCACTTGTCGCTCTAAGCTGATCCAGCTTTGCCATGCCTGATTGCCGTCTCTCTGCCGAGGAGATGCTCCGTAATTAAAATGAAATCAGCATACGGCTTAATTTCGGACTCCGACTGAGACTTGGACTGAGACTGAGACCCGTCCGACTGCTTGTTGTTTGTCTAATGCGTAACATCGTTTGGATTCCCCACTTCACTGCTCCAAATCTGTCCGTTCTCATAAATCCGTCTGGCATTTTGCATGCCACTCATCATCTGCTAACTTGGCGAGGATTAATTTAATTTTAGCCTCTTCCTAGCGCTGTCTCTGTTCGCCTTTATATTTATTTGCTGAGCAGCATTTTCACGTCTAAGTAGGCAGTCGGCTTTGGCATGAACTGATCCTCTGGCAGACCGTTAACCCTTGGTGGAAAATTTATCCATGCATTTTCCTTTTGCAGGTAGAAGAATTTTAAGATTAATTCAAAGCTTAGACTTTGTGCTTGAATGAAAAGGATTTCTTAAGGAAATTAAATGTTAATTACATTATAAAACTGAAGTAATAATATTTAATATATGAACATTTTTTAAAACAAGTTTATTTTAACCATGCCATTGTTGAATACATACTTTTCGTTTTTTCCCACTGCCACCTTACGGCAACTTCAAAGCATAAATGCCAGAAACTATCTTATTATTCTCCATCGTTATATGTGTAAACCCTAAGGTACGATATCGTTATTGTTTGTGCTTTGCCAGCAAACTCCTTTTGCAGCTGACAGCTCTTGTAATTGATAACGCAAACGCCGACTAAACGTGTCATAAAACTGTCGTAAACTGTTGTGCTGATCTAGATTGTCGAATACAGACATCACCTGGAGACGCGAGAGCTGAGTAATTTACCAAAAACGAAATGAACTTGTTGCTGCTGCTGCTGCGAGCAGGCATCTTCCCAGATCCCAGATACACCAGATACATCGGATACACCAGATCCCAGATACGCGGAGGCTGCTCCTCTCCTGGCTGATCGCTACCGCTGGGTTGCTACTGGTAAGGCGATAACCAAAACTAAAAACGATGCCCCCAAGGCGCTTGCTCTGGCTGAATCCATTTCAAAAGGCAGGCCGCTGCTCGGCTGGCCAAGACCGGGGCGGGCGAAGGTGGAGGCGACCTGGGTATCATCGATCATCGATCATCTGGCGGGCTCTCGCTGAAAATGGCTTCCAGCTGCGTAGGAAAACACCATCGCATGACCAAATCGCACTCGCACTAGCCGAACTCTCCTACTTTCTTCATTGCACTCTGCTCGAGTTGTGATTGCGGGAATTGCTTCTTTCGCGGGCATCTTCACCAGGATAGTGGCCACTTTTTCTGGCCGCAGCCGGGCCTCCGTTGGCCTCCTCCAGCGGCAGCTGCCTGTCTTGTTTTGGCACATTTATTATTATTATTATTAAATATCAACGTCGTTTGTCGTTAGCAATTTTTGTTATTTATGAGCTCAAGTTATGCCTTTTGGGTGTTTTAAGAATTTGGGCATGACACACACACACTTCAGAGCTGTGCTGCCTCCCAGATGATTATAGCTAAAGTGTGATTTTGTCACAGTGATGAACTAGCCATATTTCATAGGCCATATTTCGAGGACTTCACATTACGTATACGTAATGTATTTTCATATATTTTAAAGTTTTTATTTTTTAAATATTAATATATTGTTCCACCACATGTACTTTTCTTTTTTTTTAATAAGTTTATCTGTTTAGACAAGAAAAATATTTATATAAGCCATATTTTGTAATCCAAAATGGGGGGTATTTTAAAGACTTCATATTGCGTATACGTAATGACTTTATTTTTAAAATATTAATATTTAATCACCAAATTTACTATTTTTTTAACTTACTATCAGTTAAACTAGAAATATTTATATCAGCCTTATTTTATAATCAAAAAGGGGGCATATTTTGAAGATTTCACAAGACGTATACGTAATATAATTACATATATTGTAATTGTAAATTGTTTAACAGTTAAATGTTATTTTTATTTAAACAATTTCTATCTGTTTAGACTATAAATATTTAATTCTAATTTAATCTTAAGATTTTTACATACAAAAATTATTTTATTACGTATACGTAATATTTTTTGGATATTGAAACTAAAAGTAAACTAAGATTTCTGTAAATTTGAGTAACTATTATTGTTATTTAATTTTATTTACACCTTAAAATAGTGAATTTGAATTTAAAATTTAAAAAAGATAACTTTGCATATGAAAAACGCAAACACATATTTTGCTTTCCAAACATAAAATATAGCAGGATATGGGCAAGAAATATATTATTATTAGAAGCACTGTAAAATACCACTAGATATGCCAATAATATTAAATTGTAAAAAATATAAATATATACACATAAATAACTCCCAAATAAAACCGATCATCACTGGCGCCCCAATGGAGAACTATACACAGCTGCCATTTGTGTGTGTGCCTCAATGTTGGAGCCCATCCATATAGCCAATGCCAATTAATGACCAAATTAGTGAGGCACTCATAGACAAACACTTGACCGATTATGGACCGGGATTTTCTACTGATTTGGTTCGAATTGTGATTTATTTCAGCAGACTGTCTTTGATTTCTTTGTTAGTCAGTCCCAACTGCCTCTGGTCGAAACTGGACTCGAACTCGTCGCACTGAACTCCTCCGATGGGGGAAAGTCGGTGGGAGAACAAAGTGAAATGCATACTCCGCATATAAGTAGGCAATCAAATCGACGCTGAAACATCAAAGTGCCAAGGCCTTTCATTTCGTTGCAAGCTCGAACCGAAGGACTCCAAAACGAGCTATCAACCTCGAGTCGGCATCTGTGGCACGTAGTAAAAGCTAGAGCCAGACAGGCCATAAAAGGGTTTTTCCCCCGATTGCTGTGAAATATGATGTGCAGTCCTCAAATACTAATTAGTAGTCTCCTCCGTAAAACTGGGGGAGTCTCCAAGCAAGTGTTGATGACTTTTCCTCCCCCTCTCTCTGCCGCCTGTATCTTGTAGATACTCAAAATCGTCTATTGCAACCTATATACAAGCAATCCCAGCCAGTGTGTGTTTGTGTGTGAAGCCTCTGGAGTGGCTAACAAATTGTGAAAACAAATTACTGTCATAAATGTCAGCATTACAAACTGACAACAATCAATACATCAATCTCGGTGCGTTGTCAACTCAAAACAAAACACAGGAACGGTCGATAGCAACCACAATAATAAATTATGACAGTTTTGAGTGCTGTAAAAAGTGGAATTAAAAAACAAACATATAGAAAAAATGTCGCTCCTGCTGCAAATATAAGATAGTGTCTTTTTCCCGATCTCGTTCCTCGTCAACATCTCACAGCAATGCGACAATGACAAAAACTTGATGACTTTAATGAAATCAAAGCCCAGCGAGCCAGGCAGTCCTCTCTGAATTGCATCCACAAAAACCGTACAACAACTAAATGATTACAAAAATCTAAATTGAATTTCGCCATAAATCGAATCAATGGGGAAGTCGCTGGGCCTGCTGACTGGCAGCTAATCCAAACATGAAATATGCCGGAATAACCCAGTCCCGGCCAGCTTCACTATATAAATTCTAAGGTAAACGCATAATGTATAAAAAACTACAGGAAAAAAATGTGTTGGCTATATGCGACTAGAGGGATAATCTGCAGATTGAATTACAAAGTTAAAATAATTAAAATAAATTGATTTTTTCAACACTTTAAAAGCAAGTTTATAGAATGATGTTGTACATAAATAATGGATTAAGTTTCTTACTCAAGTATTATATCGTTAGAATGTTTTTTTTTCACTGAGACAAGTTTATATTATTAGTTTTAATATTAGTATTACAAATAGGTATGTGAAAAATATATTATTTGGATGTTAGAGATTTTTCAAGTGAAAAGTTTTAGAACTAGCCAAGAAAACATATTTCCTATCACTAAGTAAATCATACAAGAAATTTATAAGAAATTTGTACTCCTATCTCATATTTAATTAAATAATTATTTTCAGTAACCAAATAATCACCTAATCATTAAACTAATATACCCTTTCGACCCACTTACCTTTCCTTAGGGCAACAAGGAACAAAGCATCATTGGGTGCTGCCTGTAACGGTGCCGCTCCGAGATTATCTAAGAGATTTAGGACTCGGGGAGAGAGAGATATATCGGGGACCATTCCAGGGACTGGAGGAGCGGAGGAGCCCGGCAATCAATAACTTAAATTACAAAGTAATTGCACAGGCATTCACAGCACGCTGTAGCAGCTTCGCTGCGCTTTCGGCCTGCCACCAGCAGCATCAGCGGCCACAGTTGACTAAAATCCGGGGGGGAACCTCATCGTCATCGGCATCGGCGTCGTCATCATCAGTATCAGATTCAGCATCGGCACCAGACTCTCGGATTCAGCATCATCCACATCCACATCCACATCCACATCGACATCCACAGCACCTGAGCCTGAGCCTGAGCCCGGGGCTCTCGGATCGCCGCTGGCTGTCGTCACAAATGTTACACTTGATGGTAATGATGATGGACAGATTGGTACCAAAGTCACTCAAAAAGCGTTGCCGTTGCCAGCTCCGATTCTGATACCCAGACAGCGGATAAAGCCGAGCCTCAGCCCCGGGCTCACAAGCTGGGTAGATGGAGATGGAGCTGGAGTTGGAGTTGGAGTTGGGGCCAGGCCAATCCGGTAGCCGGTCTGTCAGTAAGTTGAAAATTGTTTTAAAATTGCTGTTACATGTCTGAATGCAAGCAGATTGAATTACAAGCTGGCCGAGCAAATGCTTTCTGATCATCATCACAGTCTCTCCGACTTGGTGGACGCGAGTGGCAACTGCTACCGACTTGGGACTGCCACGGCGACGGCGACCCAGTCTAAAATTAAATATTGCAGCACCCGATGGTAAAATCAGTCAAAGCACACATATATGGTATAATCTAAATTTAAGTGTTGACACATTCGACTGGACTGATATCGATGCGAGAACTGTTTACAGCATTTTTGTTTTGTTTACTCAATGAAGAGAGGGGTGGGTCCTTGCATTAATTTTATTATTAAAAGTTGGAAATATTTCATTTTAATTTTATTGGTTAACTTATAGTATCAAATATATATATTTGTTTCTGAAAATTCCAAGCAAATAATCATAATAAACGTAGATAGTTTAAATCTTCAATTCCTGGTTCCCTTATTGCTTCTATTTTTAGTATATTGACTATATAGATTATATGCATCTGTATCGCCTGAAAATTTCCCATCTGCTGTTGCAGCATTAGCATAATATGGCTCTCCCATAGAATTACCCGAAGGCAACTTCCTTTGGCAATTCCCTGCGGCGTCCCCAAAGATCCAAAGAAGCCGTCGCAACATTTCCCTAATGACGGCAGTTTTAGTTTATGTGATTAGACTTGCAAAATGATGCGACACCCCGGCGGAGTCCCATGAAATCTGGAGAATGGAAATGGTCCAGGTTGGACCAAGAGGAGAAGGCGGCGGTCTGGCTCCAGGAGGAGCGCGTGACACTCGCCTCTTTGGCCGCTTATCTTTTATTTAACATGTTCGCTCTGTATAAATATGGAGGAGCCGCCGCCGTATAGCCACAAGTCTGGCCCACTCCTGGTCCGTGGAATAGCTTCATTTGCGGCATCATCGGCATCTGCTGACGGCTGTGGCCATTCCTGCACTTCATTAATTATGCGAACTGCTCTCGAAGCAGATCGGACCAGAATTGATGGCCATGGTATGGGAACGGGTTCGCTGCGAGCTGGAGGCTGTTGTCCCGGACTGCAGCCGTCGTTTGCGGCATGATAAAGTTGTAATTTGTTGGCAGTTAAAGGTGTTGCTTATAGTGCAACTAATCGACATCATAAACTAAACTATGCGTGGCTAAACGAGATCGGTTAATGTGTGTCCGCCAAATGATGATGACAATGTGGAAAGGAATGGAACGGCACGGAATGGATGAGTGCCTGCCTTCAATACGCGTTCAATTACAAGATCGGGGATATGGGGCTTCGCAGTTGATTTCTTGGCTAATAAAGCAAAGGATGGCTTTTAGGCTTAATTGAAAGTATTCAGCAGGGCTCAGACCAAAGATATTTTATAGAATTTGATAGGATTGGGGTATGCCTGTACCCTGGCTCAGCCATTCAAATTTGTTTTTACCAGTTTCCATCAATCTTGTTGTCGAGTAATTAAGCTTCTTTTCAGCCATGACAAAAAACTTTCTCTGCTGTTGCCAGGCCGAGAATTCGGCACACACAAAAATAGCAACAAGAAAATGCCAAAAGAGTTAAAGATTCGCTAAGCCTAATTCTGGTTCCCCGGCCTGGAGCCCGACCTCCTCCTGCTCCTCCGGCTCCTCCTGTGCTGGCCGTCTGGTCAAGGGGTCGGGGTCGTTGGCGTCTATATACAATATTTCTTAAATTAAATTATCAAAAAGAATTTCACTAGTTGGCATGCCGAGCCCAGGCTCCCGCCATGGCACGCCTCCCGGCCGCCCCCTCGTTTTATTGCAACCTGCTCTAGGATGGAGAGAACGAGTAGGAAAGTCAGCCTTTCCTCGATGCCTCGACTAGGGATTACTCTTTACTAACTATAATATATTTTTGTATATTTAGTTGTAAAGTTTAAATAAATTATATACCTTAATTTAGGTAGTTTTAAAATGTTTTTAAATCACAATCACGATTTAATATATTTCTTACGAGCTAACTACTTTGAAGTCGAGTATAATGTATATTTAATTTAATAATCCTTTTGAGACACATTTATGAATTTATGTTGTATCATTATACCCTCAATTTTCTATTTATAAGAGGTATAACAAGTGGAGAAAAAGGGGGTTTTGCTGAGAAGAGGAAAAAAACCAAAAAGAGCAAAAGAAATTCCGAAAATTTTCCCACACTTCTTGAAGGAGGCGCACGCTCACACACAACCTCAAAGAGAGAGATGCACACAAGCACTCGCACACACACTCCCAGGCAGCCACTCATATTTGTTTATGGCTGTAGAAGAAGCCTTCCAGAAGAGGAAGCAGGGCACTCGGAGGACGGAGCACGGAGCATGGAGCATGGAGCGCGGAGCATGGAGCACGGAGGACGGGGCTTGGAGCACATGTTGCATTTGCCTCCGCCGCCGTTTTGTTGTTGATGAGCTGCATTATATGGCTGGCATGCATACGAGCCGGCAACTGGAATGGAGAATGATCCCAGTGCCGGTGCAGCAGGTCGAGGAGGAGCAGCAGCAAGGAGGAGCACCGACACACAGCGGAGATGACGACGTTGCCATCGACATGGACAAGCCCAGAGACGTAGGCATAGACATAGACACTGGCTTAGACAGCGAGGCCGCGGTTACAACAAGAAAATTTTTAAACTTTTCATATATATATGGGATTTCTCCTAAACTTTAATATAAAATATAAATAAAATAAAAGCAAATTTTAAATTTTTGAAGTAAGAAATTCTTTTTCAGAGTATATTTTATGTAGCAAGAATTTATTATTTATAAAACATTACAGATTTATTACAATTGTTCTGCACAGTTTGCTTGGACAAACATAAAAGTTTCCTTGATTTTCCTTTGTTTCCTTAATTTTCTGATGGATATCTTTCCTATTTTCCTCTTTTTTAATAAGTATTTTGCCAAGTGTAAAGGCCGACTGAAGCCAAAAGCGGTCCGAACCGAGGCCAAATGGGCAGCGCATGGGGGCATCGGGCATCGGACATCGGACATTGGACATGGGGCCATCCACTTGTTGCCTGGTCGCCGGTATTTACCTTTTGGTTCTGCTTGTTGTCTTTTGTCTCGTCGGGTTTTCACTTTAGCGGTTCTTCCGCAGAGCGTCTTCTCATATCTGTGTCTTCTGCGGCTGTGGTGTCTTTTTGTGCATTGACACCAAATTCTATTTTGCATGTGAACGCCCTTAGCTTTTGCTGTGAAAAATCAGGTGGGAACGAGGTTGGTGAAGAAAGGTTTTAAAATAACCTATATATTGTACTATTTAAGTTGAATTATAAATTTATAAAATACTCGAAGAGATAAATGAATTTCAAAGTGAACTTTCCTTCAAAAATGCCAAAGAAGGAAGAACTCATTTTGGAAATAAGGATCTGCAATTGAAACATATAAAAAAAAGGTATTCATTTCCATGAATTCATTTAATTAAATGAATTATTTGGATCAAAATTAGGTCAAATCATATAAGTAGTGTTAAAAGTTCCCCAAATTTAGCTACACTTTCGCAAGTTTCTGTACTTGTATCGTTTTCTTATAAAATTCTCCTAAATGTTATAATAATTTTATATGGGTATTTTAAGTAAATATATTAACCTTTATCTTTTAACTTTTCCTTTGAAATTCGTGACAAACATACAGCCACATAAATCCTTTTATGAACATGCACTGCAGTAATCCTCGCTACCTGATTTTCTTTCCGTTCACCTTTTCAGATCAATAGATCAATCTGCTTGAAAGTTGTTTTCGGGCGAAAAAGTGATGGTTTATCCAAAGAAAGTCACTAATTCTATCGATCAGCTGCGATTATCGTCGCGCCATGTATAGAGTTTTGGCCAGCGAAATCCTAAGGCGATAGATGTTCGTTTGCGTGACGGGAATACGATATGTGTGAATTGGTTCGAAAAACTGTGTTTAACTCTTGCTTTCTACCAGCAGGAACCTGGACCCCTTAACCCCCTCCCATGAAAGCTTAACCCATTGAGTTGGCGACAAGCAGCTGCCCGAATGTTGTTGCCTTTTTGTTTACCGCACGACAAATTGCTTTGCTTTTGGCATCTGCAAAGCGGCCCCAGGATTCGCCATATATGGCCAGAAGCCGTAGACACTTTGTGTGTGAGTGTGTCTGCACTAAACAAATTGTTAAATTTATTGCCGGTCGTAAAGAATGGTCGCAGTTACAGTCGTCGAACCAGAGCAGAGCAACAAAAATTCCTGGTGTAATGCACTCAACTGAAGAGTTACTGGGGTGCAGGGAAAAGCCAGCTGAACACTTCTTATTTACCAATTAAATGGAAAGCTGTGGCAGCAGCCCTCTGACCAACTTTTAGGCCATCATCGCATTACAACTTTTAAGCCATAACTGGAGAACGCCTGCGATCTGGCTATGGCATTTTGGCATTTAATTAATTAGCGAACGTGAACTGCCCAAGTTAGCAAATGATCGGCCGCTCATTGGCGCCGTTGTCAATCACTCAATCAATCGATCAATCAGCGCAAATCAGCGGCATTCCTTCGACTCGATTTCGTAGCAGCATGTGGAGTGAAAAATTACTCCGAGATGGGAAAACAGAAAGAGGGGAAAAGCGTTCCGAATATGCAGGATAGAATGTCTAATGACCATCTAATGTGATCTTTGTTTTTTCTATTGGTTGTTGAGAAACTATCAGGATGTTGTTGCTGAGAGATACGTTTGATAGAAACAATAATAATAATTAATTAATTACAGAATCTTATTGATATAATATTTTAAAAATAAAGAAGGTGTGTTGAAGTTATTCTATATTTTTTTACTCTAAATAATCACGACTTTACTTTGAGTATACGTATATAGATATCCTTAATACAAATTGCTGTATCACTTAAAATTAAGTAATAGCTAGCACAGTTGATTCTAGATCTTGGCCTAAAGACTCATACATATATGTAAATATATATATAATATAATTGTCATGGTTAAGACTTACCGCAGTAAGAACTAACAGGGTATCTGTTTTCGTCATTGCTTCATTTCTTCCAGTGTAGGATTACATTCTTGGTGACCTCATTCAGGTTTCTTCCTGGTTATCTATTGGTTAGCCATTATTATTAGGGTTTAAGGGAAATCACTACCACTATTACTATAGATGAGAATGAGCTCAGCACGATGGCAGTTCCTCTATTTATAGTCTCCGAGTAAAGTGAACATTTTAAGAACTTGTAACATGTAAAATTATAAATGTTTTAATAAATAAGTTAGTAGAATATATAGCACTTAAATACTTAAGGCCTGTAAAAATTTAAAACCTAATAAAGATCCCATTTCTTTATAAAGTCCCCATAAATTCTTCTTCCACAAACAAAACCAAAACATAAACAAAGTAAGCCATAAATAGAGTTTTTCCTAGTTTACCGCCCACAAATAGAAACATTTATGTCCCAATGGAAATGACAGAGCTACCTTCTCTTCCCCAGATAGCCTAAGAAAATGTAACAAATTTCGCCGGACTCCTCATAAAATACCATTTTATCCAGATCGCAGAGCAGAGCAAACAATTGGCCAAGGATCGAGTGGTGCCTCCGCAGCGGCGAATCCCAAGCAAATTAGGAAGCTAATGAAGAATTTACATTGTTTGCCAAAACGAATTATTATTAAGCATGCGCAGGCTGGAGCGGAGGACTGGGATTGGGATTGGGATGTGGATGTGGATCTCTGCGGTCAACGAGCGGCGGCGACCAATTATATCGCCGAGCTTTGATCTTGCGACTGGTTCTAGGAGCGATCCGTGGGCCCCGGCCTCTGGGCTCTCTAGTTCCTCTGGACTATTAAGCATACCGAAAGAAAGTTGGAAAATGTGAAGCAATTGTTTGTGGCATTTCGGCTGCACTTTGTTCTCCGGCCGGCACAGCCGAAAAGGGGCGAGGCCGCGTCCTCAGCCTCTAATTCCCACCGCGGTTCGAGATCCGAGACGCGATGCCAAGTTCACCGAATATTTTTTTCGGACGACCGGGGAGATTACGCATTGCAAATAAATCAAATGAAGCGTGCGCCTTATGCCCAAAGGAAAGTTCCCCCAATTTCGAGACGCATTCAATTAATGTCAGTCGTAAAACGTGCAGAAAAAAAGCTCAGCCCAAGCCAGCCAGAAAAGAAAACCAAGTCAACACCCAAAAGATTTATAGGGTAAACCGATTTTTTTTTTTTTTTTTTTTTTCGTCTCACCACTCGCAAAATGCTCCGAAATCCACTTAAATGCGGCCAAGCCCCGAAACTCGTCGTTCCACATGTGTGGAGAGGTGTCTCTGTTCCCCAGTTTCTCACCCCTGCACCCAGATCCAGGCTTTAACATTAACTGAACACCAAGGCAATGAAGCCCCCAACAAAAAAAACGCTCCAATTTGTCACTTTTGCTTAGGCCCAGGCGGGTGAGATGCAAAAATACCCTGGGTAATACCCTAACAAAGAGCTATACCTTTTGATTTGATAAACTTTTAAATAATGATATCTTGCTTGTGGCTTTATGGATCATTTTTATTTAATTTTGAGGGATCCAGGAATATAAAATAAAACAATTTATAATAAGCTTCCAGTACTGATTTTTGTCAAACGAATATATTGAAGTTATCCCACAAGTTTTTAGGCAATTCACGAATATATATTAACAATTTTACTTCAATAATATCTTTAGAGGTTTATGTAACTAAATACAAGCTGCAATCATTTTAAGAAATATTTTAGCATATAAATAAATTCCCCAGAGTATTTCCTGTTCGTTTAGGCCACAAAAATCGCTTTGTTAACCCCAAAAGAAGAGCGAAAGAGAGGCCAAACGGATCGTACAATTGTTATTAGTATCTTTTTGAGCAAAAGCCGCCGCCACAGACGGCAGATTCAGGCTGGACGGACGGAAGCTGAAGCACGCGCTCTTAACAAATTGGGCTACGGATTTATGCGAGTCGCTGCAGAGCAGAGATGACATCACAGGCGAAATATGTGCCCCAAAAAAGGCGCGGCTTCAACTTTAGGGCAGAGCAGATGAGCGATGGAATGCAGCCGGCAGACAAAAGGCAAATGTAGAGCACAATGCGCATCTGAGAGATACTCTCAAGAGGAAGTTGTGTCTCTAGCAGCTAAGCCACAAAAACCAAGGGCTTTAATATTTTATAAAATATCCTACAGATGAAATTCAAACGAGCAATAAAATATATTACTTTGAAACAAGTCCCAAACTATTTATAAAAGATTATAAATAAATCAAATAATTACGATAAGACATTACAAATATTGTACACAAAAATTTGCGTTATTATTATACGCAATATTAAATTTATCAGAAACCTGCAACATTTTCCAATTCTATCGATAATTTTATAGAGCTTCTCTTTTAATTTCTCATCGATAGCAATATCTCAAGCCATCCTTGGAGTATCCCATGGCAGGATGCAAACTAGTTTCCGCTTAAGCAGAACAAATTACTCGTGGCATCTTCGCCGGGACTTATGCAAATTCATCGCCGTATGATTTATGCAAGCCGGGAACGTCTTCCGCGATCAGACATGTCCTTGCATAAAAACTGAGGCATTTGGAAATTAGCAGTCCGGTTATTGTCCTTGACAGGATGGCAGACCTTTCTTCCCGCGCCGTCGACGACACCTTTATGAAGTGTCAAAGTCAAGAGCCCGGGAGCGAGTTCATTAATTTGACATGATCCGTGATCTTGAAACGTTCAAAAGCCAAATTCATTTCGGGACACTCACTCCGATTTGTATTCGCATTCAATGCTCGCTGTTTATACACATAATTGTTGCATAATAAACTCATTAATCAAGGCTGCTTGACGGGCAGCAACACTGTGGCAGTTGAAAGAGTCCTGTCGCTCCTGCAGGGGATGCTTAATGTGTCCGACATTGCTAATGGTTCAAGATGATGTTTTGATGCAGTTCGCTTTTGCATAACTCTTCACTGTATAGAATAATAAAAAAAAGGATAATGGCAAAAAATTGAAGCATCTGCCTTCATTAATAAACATTTGTTCGTGTTTTTTGAAGGGTTTTAAATGCGAGAAAGTGTCTTTGAAAATTAAGGAGAATAATTGAAATCATCTAGATAATTTATTAAGTAAATTTATGATACTAAATGCTAACATAAATATATATAAATGGTTTATCACATTTTGTATTGATTTAAAAACTTTATAAAGTATTTATATAAGATATATGCCCAGATCTTCGCCTATAACATTGACAGTGACATGGGGGGATTGAGGATGGAGGCCTGCGGCACTGAGGATGGGGTCCAGGGGAAAAAGAAGACGCAGAATGACTACAAGTTACAGAAACAACTACTACAGTCAGTGGCGAAAATATGTCCATGTTCCGTATTCCTCGCTCCATCCTGCTCGCTCTCACTGGTCGCCTGTCCGGCAGCTATCTCTATCCGACTTCATGCAAGGCAATTCTAAAAATTGAATTATTCATGGCGATTGTACGACAATCAATTGAAATTGAAATAAAATGCTGGCTGCCAGTTGCTGCTGTTGCTGCTGCTGCTGCTGTTGCGTTGTAGATTTCGCTACCGCCTTGGACATGTGCGCAGAGCGATTTTTCAGATTTTTGTTGTTGTTATTTTACTCCGTTTGATATTTTTTTTTGGCTCTGTGTTTGGCTTGCGTTCGTTCAATTGAAATTGTGATTTAAAGTATCTGTATCTGGATCGATTTGGCATCGATCGAATGTCGCCAAATGTCTCCGATTCTGTGGCATTTCAGGCTGCCAAGTCGACTTTGGGGAGATTTGTCGCCTATTTTGTTTGTGCCTCGCTTTGATTTCCTTCGGTTTGTGTGTGTTTTTGGCCATAGACAATTTGTATTTGGCCATGTTAGTGCACAGATCAGACCTGTTCAAGTGTTTGGCAATCTTACTTTGGCTTTGGCTCGAACATTTTCTCTGAATAGTTTAAATGGGCTATGGACAGCGAAGAGTTGAGCCGTGTGAAATAATTTATCCATTGCATTATTGATCTATTTAGGAAGATAATTCAGTTACGCTTTGATACAGATAAAAATACCATTTAAATATAAAAAAATACATGTACGAGTTGTATAAAAAGGTATATTAACTAAAATACTTTTCTCAGAACTTACTTCCTGTAAGTATTCCTGTTTGTTTTTAATTTAATGACACTCTCATATACACATTAATCATAATTTAATCTAGCAATTTACTATCTCTGGCGATTAAAATTCTTAGCTTTGTGGAAAACTTGCAGTGGCTTGAATTTTTCCCGCTCAAATTGCGCTCTAATAAATATGAACAGACATCAAAGCTAATGCCTCAACTCATCACCGGAATGATGAGATGAGCACGCGAGCTGGCCAGATATGCGCCCGATGCCAAGGCCCAAACTTAATTAAAAAATTTTCGAGGCTGCCGGAGGGAAGATGCGAGATTTGCCTACCGGCTAAAGAAATGTTAATATGACGACTAAAAAAATATATATTGCAAAAACGCAGCAGCAGCAGCAACTTCAGTTGGCAGATTATGACGACAAGGATGCTGACAGACGGAGCCAGAGGAAGCAACTGGCCAGATTCAAATGGACTCATAGTCAGAGAGTAGAGGCAGTCTGCAGTCTGGAGCCGGGAGCCGGGAGTCTCCGTCACCGTTCCAGTTCATGGCTAAATGCTGCTCGTGCTGTGATAAATTACACGTCATTTTGGAGTGTTGCGCTTCCTTGTTACTCCGTCAAGTGGTGTTGACACGGCCGCGGCGAATGCAGGGTATTAAACGATCCGAGCAGCACTGTTCGTGCCTCCCTCCAGTGGTGTTATTAAAATGAAATCATCATCATCACGAAGTGACAGAAGCCGCGAGAGCTTGACCGGAGCAGAGAAAGACTTGCCTGGCCGAATGCCTGAGGATCACTTGAGTGGGCATCTGGGCACGGAGGCAGCCATCTGATCGGGCTTATGACAGGAGAATTCAATTAGATGTATGGAAACGCGTTGATTGTGCCACGGGAATCGCTGTGCAATTGCCGCTGGCGGAGATCCAATTTAAACAGAGTGTTATTAACTCTATGGCATTACTTTTTCCTGTTACACTTCATAAACATTAAGGAAAATAACAGAATTTATTTTAGATGATAACAGCAAATTATGATTAGGATTTAAGGAAAATATTTTTAAAAATGTCATTCTGGTAGAAAGTATCTTAAAGTTTTCCCCAAACAAAATTCACACAAAAATGGTTCTTATTTAGGAATTCAAAACAAAAGACTTAGGAAACGAACTTGTTTTCTAGATACATGAAATTAACGTAATTAAAATAAGTAAAATGACACAATTTTTAAATGATTTTTTAATTATTTGCAGACTGCTTTTAAAACTATTATCAGCTTGATCTAATATTATAATGTTATCTTCCTTTTTTTTTTAAGAAATAAAATATATTATGACAAGCTTTGTTGTTATAAAATATAACTGATTTTTAACAATGAAACTTTAAAAATATCTTTTCTAAATCTGTTTCATATTTCGAATAATTTAAATTAATGTATTTCCCTCGAAAGTAAATTAAGAAAAAAAAATAAAATGCATTCAAGCATGAAAACTAATACAAAAGACTTAGGCAACAAACTTGTTTTCACCATTTTGCGGCGACAAGCAACAAATTTCATTTGATGTTTTCTTTCGGTTTCTCTCAATGTTTATTTACGCTGATCGGCGGGCATTAAGTGCCCACCTCCTTGCCACATTAGCCAGCCAGTCCAATACGAATACAAATGGATGCACATGCACAATGGAACCGAAGCCAAGTCCCAACACTCGCGCGGGCTATCAGCCAATACACTCAAGTGATAACAGTACCGTGTGTAGCGTCAAATGGGGGTAAAAAGTGCAAAAGAAACAAACAGCAACCAACAGCCAACCGCATCGACACAGTATTCAATGAAAACGAACGAAACGCTGCGAGATCGTGCCGGTGCCAACAGCCAACCAGA
Source organism: Drosophila bunnanda (assembly GCA_035046265.1). Classification (NCBI taxonomy): domain Eukaryota; kingdom Metazoa; phylum Arthropoda; class Insecta; order Diptera; family Drosophilidae; genus Drosophila; species Drosophila bunnanda. Next base: position 18,686,687 of record JAWNOB010000075.1, read on the forward strand.
GTTCAGCTGAAAAAGCCAGAGCGGAGCATGAGAGCGGGGACTCCAGATTTCTGAGAGTGAGTCTGCAGCAGCGAACATGTTTGAAGCTAAGTCGGTAACAGAGCACACCTAGAGAAAAATGCCTGATCAAAATGGGAGCAGGAAAAACGTATGGGGATATCGTATTTGAAGTTGATTCTTTAAATACTGATAATGATGATAAATCGTATATCATAATAATAAAGATATGCGGGAAAATCTTACATAATTGTTTTTAGGGATAATTTTATTTTATTTCTAGAATGACTTAAGGTTTAATTTTACCTTATTTATTGTAGAAAGCCTTAAATAAACAGATCGAACAAACTTAACAGAGTCTCAAAGGTAGAACAGCAGCAACATCAACAGAAGCAACACTAACAGCAGTAGCAGCAGCAGCAACAGCGGCAGTAGCAGCAGCAGCAGCAGCAGCTGTTTTGCCAAACAGGAATTCCTGTCGCCGTGTTGGCTGATTAACAGTTAAGTTTCGCCTTGCCCCGCCACTGTTACAACGCACACAGCTGCACAGCCGCGACGCGTGCGCTTTGTTGTCTTGTTGCTGCTGCTGTTACTGCTGCTGCTGTGGATGTTGCTGCCGCTGCTGCTGTTGATGTTGCTGCCGCTGCTGCTGGGATGAGACGATCTTTGAGGCCAGGGCCAAGTCAGTCCGGGTCTGTTTGGCGCTCAGAACGACGATGACGATTTAGTCTCGGATGGACGCTACGCTGCCAAGCATCGTCAGTCGGGCTTACGCTGCTCTCTAGCTCGAAAATTGCCAACAATCGTAGTTGAAGTCGGATTCGCAAGCCTTCATATATGTCATCGATCGCGATGTATCTCGCCACGTGACTCTGCCTCGGTATAACTCGAAAAAGCCGTCGCTAAATCGGATTTATTGTGTGGCATGTCTAAAAAATATCTGATAAGATCGATTAATGATAGTCATGCAGAAAAGCCGCCAAGTGTGTGAAGTTTAACATAAATTACCAAGGAATAATAGAAACGCACAAAAAACAAAATATGTGAATTTATAAAATAATATATAATAAAGAAGGAAAAAACAAACAAATAAGAAACAAAGTATTAAAAGGTGGAAAATTTTAATAAATAATTTATGCTGTTTTGGAAATATATAATTTGGAAAATGTAAGTTTAATTAGTCACTACAGTTTCTAAGAATTAATTAACTGGAATAATAAAATAGAACATAACAAATATATAAACGCAGAACAATTTGCAAGTCTTTGGAACTCTCAAAACAAATAAAAATACAACAAAAAACATACATTCAGTTAATTTATCTCGGTTAGAACAGATTAACAAATCTTAACAGATAAATCAAAGCTTTGAAAGCGGAAAAAGTTTATGCATATAAATAAAACATTTCATTGAATTAAAATCATTTTGCATAATTAGCATAAATTCAGCTTCAACAAAGGTAGCGATTAGAGATCAGATAATGGCGTTGGATAAATGTGTTTGGAAAGAATTCAGATAATAAAATATTCAATCAATGTAGCGACTCACTTAAAATATAAATAAATAAGTCAAAGGGAATTCAAATGTTTATAAATACAGAAAACTGTCAAAGAACGAAAATTCAAAATTTTTATAATAAATAACTTCTTACAGAACATGCTAAGCTAAATTGACTTTAAAGTCGCCGAAAGAAATGCCTTAAGATGGCTTGTTTTAATTAAATATAAAGTAATGAAGGAAATAAATCTTTATTACGTATTTATTAAATAAATCAAGGTAATTAAAGTAATGTTTAAAAAGTGATTAATAGAATAGATGTTAAATAATAACAAATCACATAACGTTAGAAAAACATTGAAATGCTGAAAGAAAGAAAGTAAAGCACTAAATAACAAATTAAATATAATAATATATTATTCACCACACAAGAGGATGAAAAACCCGTCATAATAAATCAGCCTAAGCAAACAGATTCCAAATAATTAAAATAAATGATAAGTGTGCAAAAAGGATTTGCCAAAATTTGCTTTCTAATCAAGGCCCTAACCCCAATTCCCAAGAGTTCATATTTAGCTTTAAGGACGCCGCCCAAGGAGAGCCGGAAAAAGCGGAATGGCGAAAACAAAAGAAGCTCATTGACATGCTCATTAATAATGTTATTGCCTTTTGTGCGATAAGTGTCAAGAAATTACTACAATAGGAGGGAATAGGGACGGAGTTGGGAGATATTCAAACATTTAATTGTCCAACTGCTGTCGGCAATCAAGCAGAAAAAGGGCCATTGCCAGCGGCTTCGACTGGATCGTGGATCCTCGATCGCTCGCGGAGGATGAGGATCGGGGATCGGGCATCGGGGATCGCGGATCGAGGATGCAGACAATTCAAACTAGAGCGTGTGACTGCTGAGTGGATTTGCATATTGCGAATGTCCGTCGCCAGTGGCTGCAGGGCTAATAATAAAGCATATTACCGGCAATTGTCTGCCGGGAGATCGGAGGATCAAGAGGATCGAGGAGAATCGGTGGCGAAGGGTTTGGGCTTTTAGACTGTGTCAATGCTCCAGGGTTCGTCGAGTTGTGTTCTTGATTCTTGTTCTATTTTGTAGCCGCTTCAAAATATTTGAGACAATCGTGGTTTGCTTGTTTGAACACCTTTTCTCCCTCTGTGTGTTGCCTTTTATCTGATTTGGCATTGTGTCCATCATTTTGTTTGCTTTAAAGGACACATCCTTTATGTGGGTCTCTTGTTTATTATTCTTATTGAGGAAAATCCCTCCACTTTTCCCCCAATTTTTTCTTTGTGCCTCCCTGCTCTGCTTCGGTCTGTCAACAGCAACTTGATGAGCTTGTTGAGAATATATGTAGATACATTCAACTGATCTGGTTCTTATTGTCTAAGCCGCTCTGAACTCGTCCCCCATTCGAGTTGAACTTGGATTGGCACACAGCATTTTGTAGATTTCCAGAGATTAGATCTGAACAATCATCCACTTGGCTTACGATCAATAAGTATGTATTTTCTGCAGCAGTTTGGGTTTCTAATTAATTGTTTTGTACCCGCTCAATGTGTAACATTAATCTTGGTTTAATCGATAAGCCCGTCAGCCGGGATTGTTCCTAAGCTTGTGATCTGCTCAGAAATGAACAATGGGGCTGCTTTTCGGTTTTCAATTTGAAAGGAGAGTCAAATTTTCGGCGGCGACCTGCAGCACTCTCCTCCACTCATTGTTTTCCCACAATCAAAAACTGGCCATCGAACCAAATAAATGCTAGAGATAACCATTCACCTTTCTGGCCGAGGGGTTTGGCCTGTGGGACTTTTAATTAGCTCCGAGGTATGGGAATTATGTCCTGCTCTTCATGACTTCCACTTAACTATGCTGAAGATGCTTCAGGAATTAGGCGAGTCTCTGGCCTTGGTCGGCGTCGTGATTGGGCCACAAGGATCGGCGATAGAGGCGTCTTCGATGGATAGAAATCTGCAACTTTATCGCTCAAGCGTGCCGTTCGATTGCATTGCTTTCGGGTTTTCTTAAAAAGGATCGAAATGATTTAGCACATTGTGTGTTTATATCGGGAGATAAGCCCATAAGAAACAGGTTTCACTAGTATTTGGTTTATGTCTTCTTTGGTCTACATACGGCTTATAATCGGATTAGAAAATTAAATTATATAAAATCTTTAGATTCATTTATTAGTGTATATAAACGATCCGAATCATTAGATAATTAAAAAAATATTTTATATTTATATGTATGAATAACCAATGTTACTAATGTTATATATACTCAATGGATCTTTTTTTTTTGCTTAACATGTATTGAAGATATTAACATAAACTTTTGAAGCAAATAGGTATAAATTTCATCAAATATTTACAATTTCTTTACCTCAAATACAGCTTCTCATTTATATTTTTATAATATATAAAAATATATAATATTACCTTATAATGCAGTACAAATTGTTCTAATATTTTTCTGTATTTAGTTTTAAGTAACACTCCCCAAATATAGCAATATGAACTAATAAAACTAATCCTAATCGAAGACCTACTGCATTTACTGACCCCCATTGGCTTAGTGTCATTATGGATACATTTAACCGTCTTGAGCTTCTTCTCTGCTGAGCTCCAACTCATTGTTTATAAATCCATTTCGCCGAAACTCCTCCATTCGGTTGTGTATTTTAGATTATCACCATGAACCTCAAGTTCTGGGTCTGTTGTTGCGAGCTCCTCTGGACGCTTTTGTCAGCAATTGAAGATCTCGTGGCGGGGTTGCAGCTTCGCCTGATGATTTTCCCGCTTTCTGGAAAAGCGCACCGCTGTGCGGAAAATTGTCACGGTTTCGCGGTCACTGCGCTCGCTCGCTGTGAAGGTGCAAATTTAATGTTTGCCAATTTAGCAACGCTCTGCTGTCACCTTTGGTGTCCATTAGCGAGCGTTTATATGCAAAGTGCCGGGTATATTGGCAGCCGGCGGGAATTCGGCGGCACGGCGGCTGGCGGCTTGGTGGATCGACTTGGCCATTATCACGGGAGCAGCATCACGTTGTGGCACCACCACCTGCTGGGCGCATTTCGCAGACCAGCTCCCTGCCACTGTCAGTCCTGCTCCGGGTAATCTTTAAATACGGACACCTTGGCGGAGCAGTTAACCTGGCTCTTGAATGATGGGAGCTTTCGGGATTGAAAAGGGAGCTCTAATATGGGAACTGCACGTGCATTATTTATTAAATAATATTTTTATATCTATACTTAATTAAAATTTTGACAAAATTATGGAAATTTCTGATATAAATGTATATTTTTCTCTGCTTAGAACTTTATATACTTATACAAAAATCATATGTATTAAGATATAAAACACTTACCCAAGAAATATTTGTTTTTTTTTTATTTTAAGAGCTTTATTATTTTAAAAACATATCCTTAGTTATATGAATGACTCACTTTAACCTTCCTAAATAAAGTATAAAAATATTAGCCTGTGGTCTTCATTCAATAAATAAATAAGTATATGGAGTAAATTAATAAAATCCTTAACCATTACATGGTTTTTTATAATTATACCACCCAAACATTATTTTATGAGTCTCTTTAGTTAGGATTCAAGTAAAATATATTGTTGCTACATCTTATGCCTTAGAATATAAAGCAAAACATATTACATTTTTGAATTTATAACCACTACTATTGAAAAAGAAACAAACTGTCAGGCAAAGTGGCACTTATTGCCTCACAGCTATACATTGTTTACTACACTAATTATGATAGTTATATTAAAATATATAAAAACGTCTCCTAATATTTTAAACTACATATTAATTTTACATTTCTGATGAATTTTATTCTTTTATATTAAGCAAGATAACATCCTTGAAATTTTATAATAAGTTATATTCAATTTATAGTTATGTACATTTTTCTTTAAAACATAAACCGAACTACCATTTGACCTTCTCCCAGGAAACCCTTTGTGGAATCCAATAAATTATGTTCCTCCCCGAAATAAAAAAATAAAATTTAGTGCCAAGCTATATTTTGCAAGCGCCTCGAATTCTCTCCTTGGCACTATTAGCACGCAAATGTGTGTCCAAGAATTTATTTTGTATATCCATGACAAAATTGATCCCTCCCTCGGATTCTTCATGCTCATTAAGCAGTTGACGCAGAATTTTCGTATATATTTTTCATCTCTGCTGATTTTTTCTTTTTTTGCTTTTTTGGTGTATCTTTTTTTTTTTTTTGGCTTGACCTTAGGCTTAATGGGCAGGCAAAACAAGTCACTGCGGCAGTACATTGCATTAGATGTGTGAACGTGAAGCCGTCCCATGGGAAAGAGTGTGCTCGGCGGGAGGAGGGCTCGGTGGGAGGGGGGTGAGTGAAAGAGAGGGGAGGATGAGGTGCAGGGTCTTCTGACATTGCCGCGAAACTTTGATGGTGCAAGCCCAAACCGGTCGCTGCATACCTCAATTTCTATCCACGACCTGTAGCGAAATAACACAACAACAACAACAACAAAAACAAAAAATACAGAATTCCAAAAACAAAATAAAAACTATACAACAACAAAAAGTAAAAGAATAAAAATAAAGAGAAACGCAGTGGGTCATCGGTTATGCATGTTGTTGTTTTTACCTTTTCGCTTTTTGCAGCTTTTTGGCGTGGCTTCTTCGTGGCTCTTTGTTGTAGTAGTTGTTGGTGTTATTGTTGTTGTTGGTGTTATTGTTGTTGTTGGTGTTATTGTTGTTGTTGGTGTTATTGTTGTTGTTGGTGTTGTTGTAGCCATGGCCTCGTCTTCTCGGCCACAGCTGAGCCAAGTTAAGAACAATCGTGAAGAGGTTGCACAGAGTTGGAGTTTTTCAATTAGGCTTTCAACAACACGTTTAGCCGAGGGATAACCAATAACCAAAAAAAAAGTTGAGGCCAAAAAGATATATTGCTTCAGTGATAAAAGTAAAATTCAATTAATTTAAAAAGTGTTTAATTTTCGACATATCGTGTGTTTAAATAAATGCTTTAAGTTGTTAAATTAATCATAAAATACTTTTAAATATCAGTGTGATATTTGTTAGGAAGAGTTTTATAAAAAAAATAAATAAAACAAATTCATTCATTCAGCATGTTGCCATATCTGAAATTATTGTAAGGCTATTTGTCATTATTTATTCATCCCTTAAATATTTTATAATATAGGTAAAAGGATTTTCTTTGAATTTAACGGAATGAATAAAATGAATGAATGAAATACAAATTTTCTATAAGCTTATTTGTTACAAAATACTGTAATCTTTTATAAAATTAAATTGTTCAAATGTTCATTAATGAAGATAAAGAAAATATTTTTCATAAATCGGGAATTATTTTAAATATTCAATGGATAATTCTCCCATTTGTTATATTACTTATAACAATAAACAAAAAAATCATTAATTTAAATTTTCAATTTATTAGCAAACATAACTAGATCCACTCGGCTGTTGATGCTGAGCAAGAATACATATGAAATGACTCCTTGACTTCATTGCAAATTTCTAATTAAGAATGTAATAAGCTAAAAGGTTATAAATATAAATAAACAAACTTAGCTTATTCTTAGTACAAATTTCTGATAAATATTTACAATATATAATTTATATAATCTTCATTATTTTGCAGATGAACCAGCTGTGCAAAGTGTGCGGCGAACCGGCGGCTGGTTTTCATTTCGGGGCTTTCACATGTGAGGGCTGCAAGGTGAGTAGTTTCATTTCAAGCCTCCAAAGACTCTGGGAACTCTTTTCAACCCAAATCGATATTAAATGGCACCTAATCCGGACAGTTGTGAGAAACCAAAGAGACTTAATTTCGCACATACTCACTTGTGCAAAATATGATCTGGATTTTGGCTTTTACTTTTAACTCAAAGCAAAATCGAAAACATTATTACAGTAATTAAATTTCAATTCGGTAGATTAATCGATTTTTAATTGACTTTAAGTAGATACGTGTGCGCAGCGGCCACAATGGAAGGCTCACCTTCAAATGGCATGGGAAAATGTCTGCGAAATTCAGAGCACATACATATACACACCGATTCATATATATTTATATATATATAGAGCTAGCTAAGCCCCAAGGCGAGCACAATTGTAAACTGCAGTCAATCAAATAAAAATTACATGCATATTAGGTGAGTCAGCGCAATCGGAAACAAAAGTCGCAGACACCCATCAAACACCACTCAAAGTTGAACTTCAAAATCAAGCTCTTGAACGTGAGTCGGCATCGCTCCAAAACAATGGGAATATCAGCTGTTATAGAGTAAATGGTTCCTCAGCCGTTGTACCTTCCTGATCTACAACCAGTTCTCGGCTCTGGGGCTGCCTTTCAGGCAGTTGTTCAAATTATCAACGCACATTTGATAATTAAAGAGTGACAGGTGCAAATAAGGTAGAACAATGGTTAAGAAAGATATTTGGTAAGGGGAATTGTAGGATTTAGTTGAGAAAGGAATTTCCTATTTCCTTAGAAGAGTCAGCCAAAATACTTACTCTTACTGCCGCCAAGAAAATCGAATATTTACATAAACACATCAATCTTTCTATCAATTACAATTACAAATATCTATCTAATATTAAACTAATTTTTGACCATATTTAATTATTATTTATTTAAATCAAAAGTACATATCCTTACCCATTATTTCGAATCCTTGCAGTCCTTCTTTGGCCGCACCTACAACAACATTGCGGCGATAGCAGGATGCAAACACAACGGCGATTGTGTTATCAATAAGAAGAACCGCACGGCTTGCAAGGCTTGCCGCCTGCGCAAGTGCCTCCTGGTGGGAATGTCCAAGAGTGGGTCCCGCTACGGCAGGAGATCGAACTGGTTCAAGATCCACTGTCTCCTCCAGGAGCAGCAAACGACGGCGGGCGCGGGAGGAGGAGGAGGAGGCGCTTCGGGCGGTGGAGGAACCGGCGGTGTAAGCAGCGCCAGCCTGGAGCAACTGGCTCGACTCCAGCAGGCTAGTAACCAGGCGCGGCAAACGTACCAGGACAAAACCAATCCCTGCATTAAGTCCGCCACTTCCACATCCCCGAGAATCGAGGGAGCGGCTGTGGGAGCCGGAGTAGGGGTCGGAGCCGCCTCACCATCTTTCCTGCAGGCGGCCAAGTTCCATCATCATCACCAGCAGCAGCATCAGCGGCACTTGAAGCTGGAATCCCGCCTCAGCAACACGCCCAGTGACTCCGGAGCATCCTCCGCCGGCGATCCCAACGAAGATGGAGCCACCAGTGTGCTCAGTGGCCACATTGCCACAACAACCACCAACGCTGGCAATCTGCCACGTTTGGATCTGAGAAATCCCAGCTTTCCAGCCAGCTCCGAACCGGATGCGGATCTGCAGCGCCAGCGACACCAGGAGCTGCTCGAGATCTTTCGCAGCCACTCGGAACCGCTGTACAGCTCCTTTGCCCCATTCAGCCACCTGCCACCCGTACTCCTGGCCGCCGGAGTTCCGCCGCTGCCCATTTTCAAGGACCAATTCAAGGCGGAGCTGTTGTTTCCCACTTCCAGCAGTCCGGAGCTGGACGAGCCTATCGATCTGTCGCTAAGATCGCGTCCGGATCCGGCTAGTCCGGTGGCTCGCAGTTCCAATAGTCCCAGCTTGAGTGAACCCGCTGCCGGAAGCCACTGCTTAGGGGAATCCCCGACCTTTGCCCGTAAGACCACTCCCCTTGATCTCACCTTAGTGAGATCACAGACCCTAACGGGCTGAGGTCATCTCGTGATTGCCAGAGAATTCGTTTGAGTGCCAAAACAATTTCGAGTACGGTAGGTTAAGGTATGTACAAAATATTTAAACAATTTGGAAAAAATCTAAATGTTTCTAAAATGATTTATTAACAAATAACGTAAGCAATAAAATTTTCAAATCACAAATTCGTACAGAAACAAACAAAAATCTTTTTCATTTGTAACATTTCCTTTACATGTTTTTTTCTTCTGCAAAATTTCGAAACTCATTGATTTTACCCGAGAATACATATTTTAAGAAGTGTAGAGAAATTTTGGTGCCAGTGAAATGATGTACAAAATATTCATATTCATAAGTTAGCTCAATTACAGCACCTAAGTAATGATTAGGTTAAGAGATACATAGATAAACTTAGAAATAAATTATAATATGTAGAAAAAAAATACAAATGATTGTCATTTGATGTGCGATATGTATTTACGTTTTTATTGTTTTCTTAATTTATATATAAATAGTCTGTAATTTCAAATTTTAGAAATCTTAATTTAGTGTTGTTTTTGTATTGACTTTTTGTTTGTTTTATTATTTTTAAATAATTTATTTACCTAGGCAGATAAGAAATGATAAAAGTGTATATGAAGAAATAAAATAAAAGAGGTGAAGAAATAAACAAAAAATAAGAAAAACCAATTGAATGTTCGGTACAGCATATCTTTGTTTCTGTTTAAATTTTAATCCACAAACTTTCCATATAAAATCTTGATTTCTGGCTCTCTGGAGGCCGACATAAAAAGGCTTTATATCATTGACACATGACCAAACTCTTTGTCTGACCATTTAAAGCGGGAAATTTGTTCAAGTACATATCGACAGATACATATATACACCTATATAGTTATATATAAATTCAATTCAACTGTCACAACGTCTGTGTTTACGTGTATATCCATCAAGCGGCCAACAGAAAGTCCTGGCCAGCCAATGCGTTATTCATTACATAACAGTCCAGGGGCTGACATATTTCCAAATGTCAGGCTACCTAGATGTTGACTATATAAATGTAATTATGACAGGCCAAGACAGATGACACAAGTTTATCTCGGCTCAACGGGAGAGCAGAGACTTGAACGGAGAACAAGACAAAAACAAATGACTTAGGAAACGAACGCGAAATGAAGTCGCTCGTGGATGGGATGTGTATGTGTGTGAGTAAGCATGTCGCTATATTGCTCAGTCTATGTGTATGTATTAAGTTCTTCAAACAGCTACGGGCTGAATTTTTAATACAAATATGTTCTTAACTTATAATAGGTAAGAAATTCTGCTAACTTCTAGTTTTACTAGATTTGCATCAAAGAAGGTAAAACACTGAAAATGTATTTTAAAACTTCTAATTAAATTACATTATGTATCTATTATCCCAAAGTCATAAACACTTCAAGGTTTAATAAAAGTTTAAGGATGTATTTTTCACATAAAGCAAGTAACATCTCAACTATCGCAATCGATATAGTAATTTTTTAGTATCTCTATCAAACAATGTTTATATTTTTCCAAGACTAACTGGGTATATATAATTTGATATTAATGTTTATTATTATTATATTCTAAGGTTGTATTCTGTAATTGCTGTTACGAATCCATTTTGCTGCATTTAAATATTTATTTTCGTGAAACCCTTAATTAATTTACGTATTGGTTATTTATATTACATTATTATGTGCATTGTTATAGCCTAAGGTTATCCATCTTAATTTATGCGCACCCAACCAATACATACACTTAAAAGCCTGACTTTTTCAGTAAAATTATCAGCCATTATGGACCCGACCCCATATGCATACCAGTATTGCCTGACCGTCTTCACTGATTTATGCACCTTAAACACTTCACTCCGCGTACGTTTGACCATCACTCACACTCCGAAGTGGTCATGTGTACGAAGACATAACTCTCTTGATTGGCTGCGAAACTCTCGCCCGGCAATTCACACGTCTATTCGATGGGTCTACGAGTCCGAGTCCGAGTCCGAGTATCTGTCGGTGTGTTCGAGAGAGTAGTATCTTTCGGAACACGCCCCCAGAGAGCGTTCGCAGCGCGACAGACAAAGTGAGATACAAAGCTGAATAATCGCACGACACACGCACAATTAGCCGCGCCAACGGTAGCCGCTAAACAGAAATAATGCTCGAAGCCAAAATTGGTGGGGATCGGGATCGGGATCGGAGCTGAAGACTTGCTGCGGAGATAGCTGGGACACAAGGCACCGACTCGCGTGCTCAATATGACTTTAAAATGCATTTATGCACAGAGACACAAGTGGCCACTGGTGTAGATGCTTGTTGCCAGATACTACGCGGCACTTTCGCAATGAGTTTTATTGGTGTCTGCAGATAGAGATCGAAAGATTTCGAAAGAAAGGAGCATAGAGCAATGTTGCGGCCTAAGTACCTTGAACACCCCAGGACCACCCAACCCACATAGGTGGGTAACACAATAGCCCCTGTTGAACCAATAATAATCATAATATTTTGTGACGATTTACGACGGCCGAACTTGAAGCATTCAATAAAATGAGAAAAATAAATAAATCTATGGCACGGAGGGAAAATGAAATCAGTTTACAATCCGATACAGACACAGCGGGCGGGCATTTACAAACAATGAAATTCAATGCAATAATTCAAGATTCAATTGAATTTTAAGTACGCCCCGAGCAGAGCCTCCTTCTGGATCTCTGTAACTAGAGACTGACGATAAGCTAAGGCCACCCGACTGTCATTCAGTCAGTCAGTCTCGCCGACGGCAATCCATCTCAGCCCAACTCTGTCCGTCCGTCTCTGTGTCATTTCGTCTGTGTGTCGCGCACGCGCATAAACCTCTCAGTCCGCAGATTGAACAATCGAAGGCGTCGTCGTCTCGTTGACTCAGTTTTAGATCTTTAAGAGGGATTTTGGCCCCGAAATTGGGGCCATTTTCGGGGAGGGATTATACAAAATGCAATTGGTCAGAGAAATAAGGTTTTGAATAGAGCCACTATTGTGTGAAACAATTGATATTGTAAGCCACCTCCCGTGCTTAAACTTAATTCAGTAACATTAAATAAAATCCTTATAGGTTAAATTCTTAGTCTCTCACTGCGTCATTTTATTTCTTATATACGAAGAATAACCCCCTTGAAGATCCGCTTAAGAGCAAACAAGACACTAAAACACTCTTCACCTTGCTGCAGTGAAATCTCTAAAAATCCGCAACAAAGCGCTGCAACAAGAGTTCAGAGTTGTCAATAAAAATTAATTGCAATTTTATTGCTACAGAAGGCAGCTCCTGCATACAAAGTATTCGAAACGCATGGCACTTGAATGCTCTTCAGGCTGGTGAGCTGTTACTGACTTATGATGCCTTTTGCAACGGTTCTAAAAACGCTTAAATTAACAAGAAATATGGGTAAAAAAAATATATAAAGTTACAAAAACTTGTAATTAATTTTTGAACAAATTTTTTTAATGATGTATACTCTATATAACTTTGGAAATTCAAAGTTTGTTTACCCTTACAGTTCGTAACTGGATCATAACTAAGCCAAACATTCATCAATTTCAAGCCGGAAAACGTTTAAGTAAATATTAAAAAATTAAATTTTAATGATGTAAGCCCTTTTTAACATTTAATAAAAATGGCCATGTATTTTCTAAAGAAAAATACTGCTATAATAAGACCATATGATTTACAAATAACAAAAGGTTTAAAATTATAATTCGCTAAAAAAGTATACAAATACAAACTTGATTTGAAGGGTATCCCAACGTCAATCTTCGAGTGCAATACAATTTATATGGCCATTTATGTAGCTGATTCCCGGCCAAAGATTCAAGTGACCCAATTTTGCCGCCCAGCACAAAAACAAAAGCGAAACAAAAATTAATTCAATTTGGACCGGCCTGATGCTGCGGGCACCTTAAATGTTAAAAAATGCATAACACGTGCGTTCCGAAATGCGAGCAACAAATGGTCAGCTGTAAACTGGGCCCATAAATAAACCTCTTTATAAATGTCAGTTGCCATTTTTTAAATGCTTTATTTAAAACGCCGAAAAGTATGCAATGTCAATTCCCGAACCAAAGCTAAATAAATTAAATTAGAATCAAGATGTTCTTTTGTAAAGAATATTAATGAATAGCATTTAATATTTATTTATTGTTAAATCCAAATTTAACTAGTGCACACATTTTAAAATTAAAAAATAAAATTTTTCCCTTGTTTTGCTTATTTAAGAACAATATTTTTTTATTTATTTTATAATATTATTTTATTTTCAGACCAATTAAAATATTTCATTTAAAAATATTTTTACATAAAATATTAAGGTATATGTCTTAGTTTTAATCGACTTAGTTGAAGTGGTATTTTATAAATTGTGACACATATCGATACTCCATTTTTTTTGTATTGCGATGTGTTCCCTATCGATACATCGATGACCGACTGAACCAAAGAACATTTTCCCAGTTTCATACTTTTTTTTTTACTGACATCTAATGCACTAATATAATGTATCCTGTGAGCTCACAGAAGAAATCATGGACGTTCGCCAACGAGGGGCAGCTGATGGCGTTCCGCGTAGAGCAGAACAACAAGTACATCGAGGAGCATGAGGCGGAGGCGCAGGGCTACGATGACCTCGAAGACTATTTCCTTACGCCGGCTGAAGAGCGCCTGTTGCTGAAGCAGTACGAGACCTATTTGTTCGACTTCTGTCGCCGCTTCGATCCGCCGATGCCGAAGTGCGTGGTTGGAACAGCGTTCCACTACTTCAAACGGTTCTATCTGAACAACACGCCGATGGACTATCATCCCAAGGAGATACTGTAAAGATGCTGATGGCCATTTAATATATGTATATTCAATATTCAGATTATATTTCAGGGCCACTTGTGTGTTTGTTGCCTGCAAAGTCGAAGAGTTCAACGTGTCCATCAATCAATTTGTTAACAATATCAAGGGAGACAGAAACAAGGCCACGGATATTGTCCTATCCAACGAGTTACTGCTAATTGGCCAACTAAACTACTACCTCACCATCCACAATCCATTCAGACCCGTAGAGGGTTTCCTCATAGACATAAAGGTGTGTAACTAAACTATGCAATTACTTATCGTATCTTAACAATCGTTTTAATTTCAGACCCGCAGCAAGATGGTAAATCCGGAGAGGTTACGTCCACATATTGATAGTTTTATTGATTCCACTTTCTACACGGATGCCTGCTTGCTGCATACTCCTTCCCAGATCGCCTTGGCTGCTGTACTGCATGCTGCCAGCAAGGAACAGGAAAATCTTGATAGCTATGTGACGGAATTCCTATTTGTATCCGCCCGAGAAAAGTTGCCTGGTCTTATAGACGCTGTGAGAAGTAAGTGCATTCATCAATTTTATTATTTTGACTAAAAATTTCGTGATCCTCTATTAGAAATCCGCATCTTGGTTAAGCAATATCAGCAGCCCGAACGGGATAAGGTGAAAGCCATTGAAAAGAAGTTGGATAAGTGCCGCAATCAGGCCAACAATCCGGACAGCGAACTGTGAGCTTAATTCAGCATTGTATCCACACATTAAATTCATTATTTTTAACAGGTATAAGGAGCGCCTACGTCGTTTATACACCGATGAGGATGATATGCCTGGCGAAGACGCCTCATTCCACATAGCAGATGTCAGCTCAGATACATCTGCCATGAATATAAGCCAATAATGTACACATTTTTTATTAAAGAATTTTGCATGGTTTATTGAAACAAATATTTATATATATAAAACTGAAATAAATTTAGGGAAACCAAAATTAAAATATTACAGTTATCTAAAAATTGTATTTTTCTAATAATACTAAACCTGCTTTTGGTATTTCCTAATTACAAACTGCGGTCCCACTGCTCTTAACAGAAAACAAGAAAACCCGAATTGGAAAACAAATAACAAAAGTTTTAATCGCACAATGCAGGACATATTCCCCTGTTTGGATGGCCTGTTCCTTGGCCTGCCAGGACACTATTCCATTGCGCTGACCACTCTCCTCCTCTGCGTTTTGATTGCTCTCTATTTTGCCAACTTCTTCAAGGACAAAACCGTGGGTGTTGTGTTCCTCAGAGTTCCTGGAGAAACATGCATATGTATATGCACATATGTATAAGATTTGTACACTTGCAGGAAATGGAGGACGAAGGACTAGGTGCCGATGAACCGCGTGACGACGAGGACTCCGAGTCCAGAACACCCCATGAGGGGGAAACCGATGACGATGAGGCCTACGAGGAAAACTCCACCGACAGTGAAGTGGAATTCATTGAGGATCAGGATCCGGCTGGCCAAAATTACAACCACCTGATGGGCCAGCTTAAGGCCAAGAAATTCCAACACAAGATGGAAAAGGCTCTGACACCGGATCAAATCGAAGAGGAGCGCCGGATCGAACGGGAGCAGCTGGCGGCGATCTTTGAGCTGCTGCGCAAGCAGGAGGCGGAATTGAATCTCCAGGATCGTATCAGCGATCAGGATCTCAAGAAGCAGGTGCGGTTGTACCGTTGAAGAGGAGGCAACAACAATACAAAAAGCTAAGCAAAAAGGATCTCAGCTTACCTGAAAGAGGAAACCTGTGTGATCTATAAGTTAATAGTTTCGTTATTATGATCATCGCTTACTTCGTGCAGGATTGTCTTGAATTTAAATTTCTTTTACTTATTTGTGTATTAATTCTGGTCGCTTAAGGCCTTTTTAGTTTTATTATGCTTGCCATATCCCCTTCACCTATTGTATTACTGGGAGTTTTATAAAAAAATCAGCTTAGTTTTCGGACAATCTTGAATTAAGTAAGCGATTCATGCTATTTTTTATGTAAGATTTATATAAAAAAAAATCTTCAGATAAAAAACAGCACATAAAAGTATTGCTAGAAAAATTAAGCATTTTCGGGAAATTAGTTTGCCAAATACGTTCCTTCGGTTAGCTTTAAATTGTACTTACATTAGTTTAGTAGCTTCTACTAAGATTTTTGGACGAAATAAAGTGTATAGTGAGTTGTATAAGACAAAGCTCAATTTAGTTTGTTACTCATGTGGTAAAAATAGTTTCCAGAATCCTAGCAACCACTGCCTGCCATGGCAACTCAGCTTGTTTATTTCAACACCTGCCCATCAGCCGGTTAGTGTCACTCGGAAAACTCCTAAGGTAATCAGTCAGCGAAAAAATCACAATGGTAAACTTTGTATATCCGGAGGAGCTCTACCTCTTCGTCGAGAGTATCCGTCCATTTCAAGTGCGCGATGTGGGCACTTCCAAGTGGCTGGAGGTTCACGAGATGGTCATAAAACTGAGCCAGCAGGCTGCCCTGGAGCTGGCTCAGAACCGCGAGGAGGAGGTAAAGGAGTTCCTTATCTCGCGGGACAAGTTGCGCCTGCTGATCCATGAGGCCTACTGTGTGACCTTGTGGAAGACCCGTGTGCTGCCGCATCTCCTTGAGATAGATCCCAATCCGCAGGCCACATTTCTCATCTATACGGTGCTGTATCACGAGGCTTCCGTGGTGGCTCTCCTGGATGTGTGTCTGTACCATCCCAGTGGTTGCGAGACGCTGCAGGAGTCCGTTATGGATCTGGTAGACTATTGTGCCCAGGCAGTGGCTCAAGTAATTGGCTTGGTCAGCATGGGGTACCACGAGAACGAGTCCAAAATGGACGTCGATGAGGCGGTGCTCACAGAGCTGGAGCGTCAGAAACGTGATCTCATCTACAAGATCGGGCTGCGCTGCATCTCGATTCTCAACTATTTGGCGGATAACATTGCGCTTTTCCACCTGAGTGCCGCACGCCGCATGCTGGTGACCCACGACATTCCCTGGCTGATGGTGGATGTCCTCTGCTTCCGGTAAGAGTTGAGAATATTCACGGAATCCCTTTGAATCTTAGAATTTGTATACTAGTCCCTGGCAACGAAAAACTAGCAAGGGACTGCAGAAATTTATCGATGAGAAGTGGACAAATGTAGATGATTCCGCCAAGATTGTAAAGCCGGAGGCTCAGGCCTGGTTCTGTGTGAGACAGCTGCTCCTGAATGCCCAGGCCATGGAAAACTACGCCCTGAATGAGGCGCGTTGCAAGCAGTTGAGCAAAGTAAGTCCCTTTTGGAATTAATCTCCGGCAGGATTCCAAGTATAAGTTTTCCCCACAGCTCATGGGTTTGATGCACGAGACTCTCCTAGACCAACTGCCCCCACTCATCGATCTTAAGCAGTTCCTAAGTCGCCTGACTCTTAGCGGCAACACAGCCTCCAAGCCGCAGACACTTATACTCGAGGACATTCCCCAGATTCAGGAGGAGCTAATGAAAGAGGTGGAGAAAGACGGTGGATTCTATCAGATAGCTCAAGCTCAGGACTCGGTGTTCCTCAGCAAGAACAGGGAGGACATATGCGCCTTGGCCAGTCGCCTGAGCGGTGCCTACGGCACCGAACTGCTCTGCGAATTGGAGCAGAATCTTGAAGATCTTAACTTGGGGGAGCAGCAGGACATCCATGCTGGTGGCGACGCAGAACCGGATCACAACAGCTGTGCCACCTGCCAGGCGAAGGCAAAGAAAAAGTGCGCCAATTGCAAGCAGGTTTATTACTGCTCCCGGTGAGTTTTTAAAGATTATAGAAGAACACTGCGTTATTATTTGATTTCCAGAGACTGCCAGCTCAAGGATTGGCCGGAGCACAAGACCGCCTGTCTCAAGGAATAACTTGATTAATTTATGTTCACTTTATAGGTTTATACAAATATCTAACCTCTTGCTTCAAAATAGAACATTCCAAAAATGTAACTCCTCAATTTTCTTTTACGTTTTTTACGTCTTTATTTTTTAATTAGCGAATAGCTTATAAAAAACACTTTCCACGTAGTCTCTCATTCAGCAGGCAGGGGACAAACTGTTTAGCTGTTCTGCCTGAGATGGTCCTTAACCACGTCCAAAGCTTGTGTCTCCTCACCGAAATCCTTAATCACAACGACGGAGCAGCCGCACACCTTGCGGGGCTTGCCCTCCTTGTCGATCTTGCACAGGCCAGACCATTCGCCCAGCTTCTTGTGCGAGTCAACACGGATCAGGGGGATCTGGTGCTCGTTGCACAGGGCAGTGACCAGCGTCTTGTAGTTGGGCTCATCGAAGGACTCGGCCAGGATTGCCAGCACAGCCTGACGTCTATGGAGGCAAAAGAAAAATAATGGGTTAGATAAAAGTTCATTTTCGGGATTAACAAACATTGATTTTAGTTGCAGTGCTCAGTAATTGGATGGTTTTAAGTCAATGGAAAATTCATAAACACGGACCAATTAATATCATCACTGAAGAAATATTAACCATTAACTTATTAAGAAAAACAACGCGATTTAAAATGTGATTTAGCTTTCACAAGGATTTTTAAGAACCACGCTTGCGAAGCCCCGAAACAAGATGGCGACTCATTTGAGATTATTAAATTATTTAACATATTTATAATTTACAATTTTAAATGATCAGTTTAAGGAATACAAAAAGGAGTCAGTATTTAAAAATTTCAGAATATTGTTTAGTTAAACTTTAAAAGTAATACCGGCACGTGCAAAGCGTGGTTTTAAGAAACGCCGGTTGTAAGATTTCTCCTAAATTTCTTTATCGTTTATATAATTGGCTGATTTTTGAATACTCACTTGTCCAGGGCCTTGCAGGCCTGGTGGATGCCATGGACGAGTCCATCGGCAATCAGGGACTTTTTCAGCACCTCCTGGAGGGCGGTATTAATGTCCATGGCACCATCGATGACGGGAGCAGCGGAGGGAACATCACTGTGTGAACAAAACTCAAAATATTATAATAATCTCTCACACAAACGTGTTGCATTGCGAAAACACCGATTTTGCCTTGCTCGTTCAGTAATTGGAGGATTTATAATCAATGGAAATTCATAAACACGGACCAATTAATTTCATCAACAAGCCGTCGCGCTGAGCAAGGCACAAATTGCGTTATTTCGTCAGTAAATACACCACTTACACATCAACGTCGGCCATTTTTTAGCGATTCAGGTTGCTCTGCACTAGAAATAAGTATAATATTGCCATTAATAGCTGTGATGTCTAGCATTTCGCCTAATTTCTTTGGCACTTCTTTTTTTGCTTCTGTACCTTTTGACAAACCGGAAAGAAAGAACCCGCAAGTGTGACCGCACCCATAAGGAAAAAGTATCACCCGGAATAAAATCAAATACTAT
Organism: Drosophila bunnanda; assembly: GCA_035046265.1. Classification (NCBI taxonomy): domain Eukaryota; kingdom Metazoa; phylum Arthropoda; class Insecta; order Diptera; family Drosophilidae; genus Drosophila; species Drosophila bunnanda. Next base: position 18,706,213 of record JAWNOB010000075.1, read on the forward strand.
TTTATACTAGACAACTTTCAAAAATACTAATTATACCACAAATTTCTAATATGATTTTTAATTTATTATATTAATTATTATAACACATTCAATATTTTCAAACACTTGCGGAGTATTATCATTTTCGTGAAAAGTTTTTATTCTTTTTCGCAAACCGTTCGAGAAATACGAAAAGTGTGCCGTCAGGATTCTCCTAACGTCATCCAACCATGTGCGTCAAATTAGCGTCGGTGAGGTAGCGTCGATATGGAACGGTGGGAAAATGGAACACGTGGCGCTTTTTTAAATTTAAATTATTTCGTAATTAAGGCACCAATTCGAACAAAATAAAGTTTTTATATGCTAAAAAATGAATTTACTATTGATTTTTACTGGGTTTGAGAGTGTTTGACCTTTATGTACATTAAAAAAAAGCCTGTGAAAAATCATGTCTTCACGGATTTCCTTATATCTCGGCTTATCGAACGCGTGCAGCAATACCCGATATGCCAGAATAAAGGCCATTTATTGTAGTTTTAGCCTGCAAAGTTTCATTAATTTCTAACCCTATGATTTTGAAAAATCGCATAACAGTGAACCAACCTCGGGGTCGGCCCCATACAAAACAGGACGAAAAAACTTGGATGGCTGATAACTTCGATATACGAACGCGTGCACATATGCACGGTATATAGGCTAACTAGGGGAAGATTAAGGAATATCTGGTGAAAATTTCATTTATTTTTAACCCACAGATTTTGAGAAAATCAAATAACAGTGGGTGGTGCATTTGGGCTGATAAGTGAGGCGCGAACTATGAAAATGGAACCAGATATGAATGTGCAGAGAACCAGTTGAACCAGCTCATGATAATAAAATACTGAATTCAATAACAATAACAAATTGTTGACTGAAACATTCACTAAAGTGACTGGCCAATAAATGAAAACGTCATTCAAATCAATTTGGCAAGCGTTTTAGTAAAAGACGTTCACTCGTTTAGGAGAAATTGAAGTTTCATATTATTGCAATTATTCTAGTATATACCACAGTGGTATGAAAGTGTGACCCGCTAATCAGCAAAATCGACGCTAACTTTTAAAGAATTATTACGCCCTTAAATGAACGCGTGCAAACTTGCACGGTATCTCAAACGATAGAGAAAAGTATTCTCTAACTTCATATAAAATCTCAATTAATTCTAACCCACAGATTTTTAGAAATTTCCGTTTTCCTTTTCCGGACCCATTGACAAACACTGGCAGTCTCCAACCGATATTTCGACGCTAACTTTTTGAACGCGTGCAAACTTGCACGGTATCTCAAACGATAGAGAAAAGTATTCTCTAACTTCATATAAAATCTCAATTAATTCTAACCCACAGATTTTTAGAAATTTCCGTTTTCCTTTTCCGAACCCATTGAAAAACACTGGCAGTCTCCAACCGATATTTCGACGCTAACTTTTTGAACGCGTGCAAACTTGCACGGTATCTCAAACGATAGAGAAAAGTATTCTCTAACTTCATATAAAATCTCAATTAATTCTAACCCACAGATTTTTAGAAATTTCCGTTTTCCTTTTCCGAACCCATTGACAAACACTGGCAGTCTCCAATCGATATTTCGACGCTAACTTTTTGAACGCGTGCAAACTTGCACGGTATCTCAAACGATAGAGAAAAGTATTCTCTAACTTCATATAAAATCTCAATTAATTCTAACCCACAGATTTTTAGAAATTTCCGTTTTCTTTTTCTGAACTCATTGACAAACACTGGTTTCATATCGATAGGAACGCTTCCCACACCCTATCGATGAATTGCCCGCCAGAAAAATTCCTATTGTCAATTTAAACAATTATATAAAATATGCATGCCCCATAAATGGAATTGACATTCCAAGCATTTTGGTAGTTGTTTTATCGAAATCCGTTCAGTCGTTTAAGAGAATTTCCCACTTTTGCATTTATTTCCATATATGTTCCTGCGAAGAATATATAGATCTGGCAGCCCTGGCTGCTTAAATATAAATAAACGTGATTAAAGCTTTTTGGCAGGGTTTTAGGCAAAATGAAGACTGTATTATAAACGGTATTGCAGTTCTGAACATTTTGATCCATGTTTCATCAAAATCCGTTCAGTCGTTCATGAGGAAACCCAACTTTTTCATTTATTATCACATATATTCCACCGAAGAATTTTCATTAGGAAAAATTCATTTAAAACTTTACTGTAGGACTTATGCAAAATAAAGACTGTATTATAAAAGGCATTGCAGTTCTGAACATTTTGATCCATGTTTCATCAAAATCAATTCAGTAGTTCATGAGAAAACCCTAATTATTCATTTATTGCCAACTTATGTTCCGGCGAAGAATTTGAATTCAGTAAAATTTATTTAAGCTTTACTGTAGTTTTTATTCAAAATGAAGACTGTATTATAATCGGCATAGCAGTTCTGAATTTTTTGATACGTTTCATTAAAATCTGTTCAGTTTCAGAGAAGAAAATTAATTTTGACAAAAAATGTCACCCTGAATCCCACTGTCACTGTCAATTCCATTTATGGGGCATGCATATATTATATAATTGTTTAAATTGACAATAGGAATTTTTCTGGCGGGCAATTCATCGATAGGGTGTGGGAAGCGTTCCTATCGATATGAAACCAGTGTTTGTCAATGAGTTCAGAAAAAGAAAACGGAAATTTCTAAAAATCTGTGGGTTAGAATTAATTGAGATTTTATATGAAGTTAGAGAATACTTTTCTCTATCGTTTGAGATACCGTGCAAGTTTGCACGCGTTCAAAAAGTTAGCGTCGAAATATCGATTGGAGACTGCCAGTGTTTGTCAATGGGTTCGGAAAAGGAAAACGGAAATTTCTAAAAATCTGTGGGTTAGAATTAATTGAGATTTTATATGAAGTTAGAGAATACTTTTCTCTATCGTTTGAGATACCGTGCAAGTTTGCACGCGTTCAAAAAGTTAGCGTCGAAATATCGGTTGGAGACTGCCAGTGTTTGTCAATGGGTTCGGAAAAGGAAAACGGAAATTTCTAAAAATCTGTGGGTTAGAATTAATTGAGATTTTATATGAAGTTAGAGAATACTTTTCTCTATCGTTTGAGATACCGTGCAAGTTTGCACGCGTTCAAAAAGTTAGCGTCGAAATATCGGTTGGAGACTGCCAGTGTTTGTCAATGGGTCCGGAAAAGGAAAACGGAAATTTCTAAAAATCTGTGGGTTAGAATTAATTGAGATTTTATATGAAGTTAGAGAATACTTTTCTCTATCGTTTGAGATACCGTGCAAGTTTGCACGCGTTCATTTAAGAGCGTAATAATTCTTTAAAAGTTAGCGTCGATTTTGCTGATTAGCGGGTCACACTTTCATACCACTGTGGTATATACTAGAATAATTGCAATAATATGAAACTTCAATTTCTCCTAAACGAGTGAACGTCTTTTACTAAAACGCTTGCCAAATTGATTTGAATGACGTTTTCATTTATTGGCCAGTCACTTTAGTGAATGTTTCAGTCAACAATTTGTTATTGTTATTGAATTCAGTATTTTAATATCATGAGCTGGTTCAACTGGTTCTCTGCACATTCATATCTGGTTCCATTTTCATAGTTCGCGCCTCACTTATCAGCCCAAATGCACCACCCACTGTTATTTGATTTTCTCAAAATCTGTGGGTTAAAAATAAATGAAATTTTCACCAGATATTCCTTAATCTTCCCCTAGTTAGCCTATATACCGTGCATATGTGCACGCGTTCGTATATCGAAGTTATCAGCCATCCAAGTTTTTTCGTCCTGTTTTGTATGGGGCCGACCCCGAGGTTGGTTCACTGTTATGCGATTTTTCAAAATCATAGGGTTAGAAATTAATGAAACTTTGCAGGTTAAAACTACAATAAATGGCCTTTATTCTGGCATATCGGGATTGCTGCACGCGTTCGATAAGCCGAGATATAAGGAAATCCGTGAAGACATGATTTTTCACAGGCTTTTTTTTAATGTACATAAAGGTCAAACACTCTCAAACCCAGTAAAAATCAATAGTAAATTCATTTTTTAGCATATAAAAACTTTATTTTGTTCGAATTGGTGCCTTAATTACGAAATAATTTAAATTTAAAAAAGCGCCACGTGTTCCATTTTCCCACCGTTCCATATCGACGGTAACTCACCGACGCTAATTTGACGCACATCATCCAACCTTATAGTATTATTGGTTTCGCGTATCTGGCGGGATATTCATTGATAGGGATGGGAAGCGATTGATTCGATGTGGAGCCATTGTTTGTTAATCAGGTCGGAAAAGGGAACACTTGAATTTCTCAAAATCTGATGTTTATATCGAAGAAGGATTTAATTCCAAATTAGAGAATATTTTTGTCTGTCATTTGTGATACCGTGCATGTTGGCACGCCTTCATTTACAGCCGGAATAATTTTTAAAAGTATGCGTTGAAATATCGCATAGGGCACGCCACTTGGAGTGAGTAATTATGCTTCAATGAAAAATATATGAAAACAATTAATAAGTAGGGTTTTCTCTTCAACGACTGAACGGATTTTGATAACACCTCCCAAAATGTTTAGAACGTCAATTCCATTAAGGAGCATATATATTTTATAAAATTATTTAATTATTTCTTTACAATGACAATAAGAACTATATTTCTTGGCGTGCCCTATACGATATTTCGACGCTAACTTTAAAAAAATTATTATTATTATTATTTATTACACTAGACAACAAAAATACATACAAAAATATTATTTTTAATGAGTTTGTATTAATATATTTATTATTTGCATTAAAATTAAGCATATTTCAAATTTAAAAACAATGCCTGATTTAAGAAATATATTTTTACATACATTTAAATATTTAATTTTTTACACTTACGAAGTATTCATATTATCATGTAAGTTTGTAGCGGAATGAGGGAGTTAACCCTATATATCAAATATACATATTCCCGATTAGCATCCACAGACGAGTCGATCTATATAAAAAATATTCAATAAAAAATACATGTTAATCGGAAATGGTTAGATTGGACGAAAATATCATATAGATTCCATAGGAATGATTGAAAGATAATAAATAAATAATGATAAAATAAATATTTGAAAATTTGGTCATATATACACTATAACCGTGGTTAGTTAATAAAATAAATAATAAAATGTTAGTTAATAAAATTAAATTTAAAGATATATTTTTTTGACGTCAAATTATATCTATTCTATAATCATATATATTCACATAAGTTTGTTATATATATTATATATAGAAAACTAAAAATTGTTAATCAATAATTAAATAGATAGGTATTATATATAAATATAATAATTATAAATGCTAATCATAAAAAAATATAATGTTTCTTGTTTTTAATTAAAAAATACAAATAATTATTGTCTGTACATATATTTAAAAACATGAGTACTTGAGTTAAAATTTTAATTGTATTATTTTTTCTCACAAAAGTAGGTCAAACGATTTACTTCAATTTTTTTTTCTCTTATGTTTTCATTGAATCCCCTATTATTAAAATGTTAAAAATACAATTGCGAAAACCATTCATAATTACTAAAATTAATAAGATAATTTAAAATGCCTATTCAAAAAACTTTTGTTTTTCAAAATTATAAAAATAAGTTCACAGTGTATTCGGAAAATCCCGCTTCTTATTAGCGAGCACGCGTTAGTCACAGATCATTTGCCGCTTGGTGACCGTGTGCCACCTGGTAACACTAAGATAAACAATCCCAAATTCCCTCAAACTCGCGCTTCCGACGAAAACCCATTGGAATTACCTATAAATATATCTTGTCGACTATTTCCGACAATACAATTCCACCGCCGGAGAGTGAGTTAATCGAGTTAAAGCCCTGTGCTAGTGATATTAAGTGCAATAACTTGTTTATGTTTACATAAGAAGGCCGAAGCACCCGCAAAAACAACAACAAGGAGAATGACGACCACGCTACAGTAAGTTGTAGCTGTAGTGGGCGGCGTTCGTGTGTAGTTTTATTATTAATCACACAAAAAAAAGGAATCCACCATGTGCTCCCGATACTTGGGCCGCCGCACACAGACACCCAAATCCAAGCGCAACTATATAATTGCCGAAATTTACAGCGGCATGTGAAAATCGTGTGCTTCGCCTGTCTGTGTGCGCGTGTTATGTTTGCCTTCGTTATCTGGATTCTCGATTGTTGTAGATCTCCAAATGTTGACCCGTAAGATACGCCACGGGAGCACATATGAATGAATTAACAAGCTCGTGGAGGTATTTTATGTATATATGTATATATATGTGCGTGTGGTGTTCTTTCGGTGCGCTACGAGCTCTGGGATCTGAACTATGCGGCTGATAAGGAGGGCGAATTCTTGGCATAAACACATTCGTAGGCGGCGAAAACAAGCCCACAGTGGCGTCCCGGAAAAAATGATAACACCTGCCACTGATCTGGGGATGTTTGGTGTATTTTTTAACCTATAAAACCATTTAAAAACTTTTAATGTTACTATTTTTTCAGTTCTGTTACTAATTAATGTAGTATTTTCATTTCATTTCAACTCAATCGAGTCTAAAACCCCCCTTTAAACTATCACGTCATGTCCCTGTCGTATGCCCAATATTCGGGCCGCATGCTTTCTTTCTCCTCTCGGGGGGTTGGGGCTATCTGCGAGGTTCATCGCCAGCTGATTGCGCTGAAAGCGCGCTGGCTGTACTCGATGCTGAATGGAATCGTTAATTGGGCGCATTAGCGTCAGGCCCTCAGAAGAGCAACATGTGCGACCGCAACGTTAGGTCTGGGGCTGGAATCATCTACTTGTCTAGTTTTAGAAGATAATGCTAATAATAATTTCTGTGATTTTGTGTTCCCCACAGAGAAGGCATCCTGGTGGGCTGCGGCAATCCGCTGCTGGACATCTCCGCCATTGTGCCGATGGACTTCCTCAATAAGTATGCCATGAAGGAGGACGATGCGATCCTCGCTGAGGAGCGACACATGCCCATCTACCAGGAGCTGGTCGATTGCTTCCAGGCTGAGTTCCTGGCAGGCGGGTCAGTGCAAAACTCCCTGAGGATCGCCCAGTGGATCCTGGGGCAGCCAAAGGTGGCTGTTTTTTTCGGATGCGTGGGCGAGGATAAGTACGCTGAAATACTGGCGGAAAAGGCTCGTGCCGCCGGGCTGGATGTCCACTATCAGGTGAAAAAGGACGTGCCAACGGGAACCTGTGCTGTCCTGATTACAGGAACACATCGATCACTTTGTGCTAATTTGGCTGCGGCCAATAACTTCACCATAGACCACTTGGAAGACCCCGGAAATAAGGCCCTGGTGGATAACGCCCTCTACTATTATATTTCGGTAAGTAAAACCGTAGATTCCTTGCCGGAAGTAATTACTTAATGGCGGGAAGCGAGTTATGTCTCAGCGATTAAAGAGCCAGGCACTTGAGTTTTCTTTAGCAGTGAATACCAATTAGGTTATTCAACTTCCTTCTTAAGAAGTACGTTTATGGGTTTAAGTGCAATCCCATAAATATTTGTCATGCGTACATAGGGAAGGCTTCTACGATTCAAATGGAGCTTTTAAAACAATCAGCGCATAAATGTGAGAACAATATCTATAGCCCATGAGCTAGATAACTGCCGGGAGCTTTGACATTATATTATATGTTAATGCGATTACGGATTCATTTTTAATTTAATTAATTTCATTTTACTCACATTACATTAGAACTCTAAGGACTGAAAAAACACATTATTAACGCTTTATCTGTTCCAACAGGGCTTTTTTCTCACCGTTAACCCGCCGAGCATCATGAAGGTGGCTGCCACCGCCCATGCCAATCAGCGACCGTTCCTAATGAACCTCAGCGCACCATTCATATCGCAATTCTACATGGCACCGCTGCTGGCCGTCCTGCCCTACGTGGACATCATTTTCGGCAATGAGGCGGAGGCGCAGGCCTTTGCCGAGGCCCAAGAATGGCCGAGCGAAGATCTGCGCGAGATTGGCAAACGTCTGGTGGCAATGGACAAGCTAAATCCCTCGCGGCCACGCATTGCCATTCTCACGCAGGGCTGCGATCCCGTGCTGCTCATCCAGCAGGATTCGGTCCAGGAGTTCCCGGTCACAAAATTGGCGGTGCATGAGATTGTGGATACCAATGGCGCTGGGGATGCATTTGTTGGCGGATTTCTGTCGCAGTTTGTGCAGGGCAAGTCCTTGGATGTGTGCATTCGGTGTGGCAACTATGCGGCTGGACATATCATCAAGAATCCGGGCTGCACATACAATGGCAAGCCGGACTTTGTCGAGTAAACCAGGAGATGCGGAAGCTACAGAAACCTTACAGGAGGAGGACAGTCGGAGAGAAAGAGGCAAGCAACGCGCAGCAAGATTTGCAATTGTTAATTAAGTAAATGAGAGTGACTAAGACATTTTGTTAACACTGATAATTGTTTGTACATATAACCCACACACAGACACATACACACACAGGCATACACACACACATGTGGATCGAGCAAGAGTGTGAGGCTTGTGTCTTATAGATAGAGCAATATTCGAATTTAAATTGATAATAAACTAAAGTGTGACACACACCCCAGAGAATCACACACAAGTCAACAGTTTGCACAACTTAAAATCTTTGTTTTCACTGAGAGATAGCAATACGTGGGGATTGCCTCAACATTTTATTAAACACGTTTCAGTAGGCCATTATCTGATTATGAAAGGTGTCGCCTCATCGCCTTATTAGGCCGATTTGTCAGCACAATTATAATTATCTAGTCAAGCGACAAGTGGTAACAATGTAAGTTACTCTAGAAGTCGTCACCGGATTAGATTATCTCAAAAACAACTGTAACACAGATGGCGGTATTACGAAAGATTAAATTCAATATCATAAATTACCAAACAAAATAATAACAAGGATAAGTCATATTGGTGGAAAGAGTATTTATATACTTATGAAGTAAAGAGTTTCTCCTCAAATAGATAGAACAGAAGTGAGAAGAGCTTCCCTTGAATTTCCAAAATTTCCGCGACAAACTTTGATCAGTTTTTACAGGTAACAGGCACCACACGCCAAATATCTCAAGTCTTATTATCTGTGCTCGGCAGATAAACTCATCCAGCTGTGCTGCAATGTGTGATTTATAAGCCCCATAAATTTGCAATCCCTTGACCCGTCCACCAGATAAGATTATCAGCATTTGGCTTTGACTAGTTTATATGAACTGAAAAAAACGCTAAAATATCAAGAACTTATTTTTAAAAATACAATGTGCTCATTTTGGCTGTACGTTGTTTCTTAAAGCTAAAAAATAATACAATGTTGTGACATTGAACCGCAGATCGGCTGCTACTCGACAAGATAGCCCCGGATGAAGGGCAATCCCGTTGGCACTCGTTTCTGATAGCGCACATAGTCCGACTGAAAGAAGTTGATCAGAGAGTACTCCTCCACATAAACGCGATCGTGGAAAAACAGCCAGCTGACCAGTGTGTAGATGCAGATGCAGATCGGATTTATAAGCACGATCTGGGTGCCAATGGACCACCAGAACCAACCGACATACGATGGATGACGGCAGTAAGCGTAAACGCCGTTCGTAATCAGCTTGTGGTCCGAGTGCTTCTCATTCTGGACCTGTGGGTTGAAAGTAGGATGTTGGAGGCATTAAACAAATTTTAACACTACATAATTTTCAACTTACCAAATGCGTGAAGCTCCGTCCGGCTGTAATGATGGCCGCCTTGCGCACAACCTCTCCAAACGAGCACAGGACCACGCCCGCTAGCCAAATGTAACCGTAGCGCTTGAATTCCGGCAAAAAATACACCTCCAGCGCGAACTCCAACCAACTGGCGGCCGCAGCCAATCCATAGTGCACTGAGTGGTTAAGCATGAACGAGTCAAGGCTAAGAGTGCGGGGATTGGCGAAGGCTATCACCAAAAACTCAGAGTAGTGGAAGACGGACATGAAACATCCATATACGCCGAACTGCTGCCATTCGGTGGGCGCAAAGCAGATCACCAACACACTCACGGCCATGGTGAAGCCGAGGAAGGACGCCCGTATGGCCACCTATAGGGCAGGGTACAGATAATAAATAATACAGATGCAAGAGAGCCTTATCAAGTGACTCACCTGATAGTCATTGTTCCTTAGCACAAAACGTATGACCATGTTGATCAGAGCGTAGTACAGCACCGGACCCCACAGCACCGCACCCCACACCTGGGGAACGATTCCGTAGTGGATCTGCGACACCGAAGGGATCAGGATTAGAGCTGCAGTAATGACAAAGCAATATAAACTGATTCGGCCGTCATAGCAAAGCGGGGAGCACCGGGGGGAGCCAGCTGGACCCGCGGCGGGGACGCGGGCGCTGTTTGCACACATGAGGACTCGATCAGGACACTATTTGTGCAGCAGGTGTGCGACAAAACACGGAAATTTAACTTTTTTAAAACATTTGCTCGGTTCGTTTCACCGAAATGTAAATAAACCGGCAAGCTGCCGATAACGATAGGTTAAACAGTGAACAATATCTGAAAGAGACAAGAAGGCTGTTTCGCACAGGCGAAATGTCATTCATTTCTTTTTAAAAAAACTATTATTTATAAATATGATTGTGTCTGTTTGTTATGGGAAATCTTAGTAATAAGTGAAATTCAAGAATACAATCCGAATATCTACTGTTTAGGCGATACTTCTTTTAAGTTGCAAATATCGATAGAAAATATATACAATATTTATAAAAAGTTTAAATAAATATAAATATATATACGCGTAGAAGATGAAATTAATAATAAGATTATTTATAAAATACTAAAAGGTTATGCTTTTATGCCATTTAACTCTACATACGTTTTCAATCGATAATTATCGGATTGGCCGACAAGCAGCTGTTAGTAGTGCGGTGCAGGTTATGTAAAAAATAAATAAATTTCTTAAGATCAATTAAACAAGGCAAAGAAGTAGTTAAAAGTTCTGCCGACATCCAGCTATGGTGTTCTTGAACCTGGCCTTGATGGTACGGGCCCGCGGTCCGGATGAATTCTGGCGTAAGCGGCGCATCTTTAAAATGGCAGCTGTAAATATTTTCATCATTACCAATTCTAGAATAAAACATTAATTAATACATCCTGCAGCATTACCGTAGCCGCACCCGCAATGTGTACTCCTTTGCCATTAGGAGTGTCCACAGGGCCTTGGCCTACGCCACCAAGGGACGCAAGTTGAAGAAATTGGACATGGCGCAGCTATGGACGACGCGCGTGGAGGCAGGGTGCCAGCAATACGGCGTGGGTCTGGAGGCCTTCAAGGAGGGTCTGGCCCGCTCCGACATCCTGCTCAACAAGTATGTATCTCCTTATAATGTTCAACCGCACTTGTTCATGTATTTTATTTTCAGGAAAATGCTTTCCGATTTGGCCATTTGGGAGCCACGCTCGTTTGAAACACTGGTTAATATCTCCCGCGAACGAGCGGCGGTCGAGGGACTGCCGGACATCAAGCGAAGGTCTGCCTTCAACCAAGTCTATGGCCTGAGGAACCTGAAGCTGGATTAGCTTAGCCTTAGCTTAAGTAGGAGTTCAAATATAGATTTTTAACGATTATCCTTGTTTGTTTTTTAGCGTTACAGAACGGCAGCTAAAGTCAGTTTTTATTGAATTAGAATTCCTTTTTATACTATGTAACAAGTAACTAGAAGTTTATTCACTGGCGGTCCATGCGCATTGCAAACAAAAATATTGCATCAGCGGTTTATTATATTTTTGGGGGATTGTATGTGGTGTTACGTACTAATAAAAAACATAGAATTCATAGAATTGTGAGACAGTGTCCGGGTGGGCAACATCTACTCCAGCTTAGCCAGGATGTCGGACTCGCGGAACAGGAAGAGCTCCTTCTGGTCACCCTCAAGGTTGACCTTGGTGCCGCCAAATTCGGGCAGCAGAACGCGATCGCCCTCCTTCACGCCAATGGGAATGTGGGAGCCGGTGGTCTGTACTCAACAGAATAATCAATTTAGATGATTGTCATTCAGAGATAATTGAGAAATACTTACGGCATTGCGGGTGCCGGGACCGACCGCGAGAACGGTGCCCTCGAGAACTTTGCCCACCGATTTCTCCGGCAGAACGATACCGCCTTTCGTTTTGGTCAGCGCCTCGGCCCTCTGGATGAGGATGCGGTCCAGCATGGGGATGATCTTCTTGATAGCGGCAGACTGTAACGGGTAGAGAAAGCCCCCAACAAATTAACCCATGTTTTAGACACACTGATTACACAATAGTCATCCCCCGGGAAGTCTGCGGAGGTGCTTGAGGAAACTTCTCGAAACACATACAGCAGATGGGTTTGCATCCTTTTTTCACTTAGATGTTTAGTTATAGATATTTAACTCACCATTATTGTTCCTAAATGCAAACTGGAGCTCTCGGGAAAAGCTAAAAAGTAAACTTTTTACTTAACTACACGTGCCGGCGTAACTTCGATAGCTGCGGGTCTTCCAATCGTCAGTGTGACCAGAGCGCTCCTCGAGCCTCTTAAATCTCTCGTTTCTTAAGTACACGGAAAGAAAATATAACAAATAAGTATATTCAGTAAGTTTAACATATTTTACTATATAAGAACTTAGTATACAACAATTTTCCTTTTAATTATTCACTTCATTTGAAATATGTGACTAAATGGTAATGTTAATAATGTAATTTTCATATGTACGTATATATCGTCTGGTAAATTTAATTTTCCGCTTGTTTTTTCAATAAGAGGCGACGTAAATATTCAATTTAAATTCTTTAAAGATTGGTTAAAATAGGTCATACGATATGTAATTTATATATAGCATATATTATTATTATATTATTATATTTTCTGCATCAATTGATCATTGTTGATTTTTCATCGTCGCAGTAGCTAAAAAGTTTATGCCTATTTAGGCGAACAAAAACAAACAGGTAGAAGATCGATAACGCCCAATCGACAGTTACAAATATCGATATACTCACGACAACCTGTTAACCTGATTGGCAACCCTGTCTTATGGACTGATTTCGTCTTGATTGTTTGAGTCACCACTCTTGTTTACATTATAATTTGATTTCTTTAAGAAAATCCAAATCGATTTTATCCGGGCCTCAAGTGACATGCCGTTGTTACTGCTGTTTAAGACTTCTGCCATTCGTTTAAACCTTTATGATTTCGCGTAATTTCCTGATTTTACAAACGCCAAGATATTGAAAATGGAACGTCGTGGCACAAAGGCCCTGGAGCACTGGTGCCGTCTTATAACAAGTGGATATGATGGAGTCAAAGTCGAGAATATGACCACTTCGTGGAGAGACGGACTAGCCTTCTGTGCGATCATCCACTACTTCCGTCCAGACTTAATACAATTCTCCAAACTTAATGCGGCGGATATTTACGAGAACAACAGCCTGGCCTTCGCCACGGCGGAGAAGTATTTGGGCATTCCTGCCCTGCTCGATGCCGACGATATGGTTACCTACGAGGTGCCCGACCGCCTATCGATCCTCACTTATCTGTCTCAGTTTTATAGGGTGCTGGGAAAGAACTTCAAGCTGCCGAAAGGCGAAGAAACCATAATTGACGAGGGAGAACCGCCGCAGAAGATGATGCACATAGTTGGCGTGCCAAGACGCGACAAGTGCCAGAAGTGTGAACTTCCGGTCTTTCTAGCCGAACGTGTCCTTGTGGGAAAGCATGCCTACCATCGCACTTGCCTAAAATGTGCTCGCTGTGAATCATTGCTCACGCCTGGTAGTTTCTACGAAACGGAAATTAATAATACGTACTGCTGCGAGACCTGTCCCGATGAGGAAAGTGAATTTAGCCCAACAACTAATATTGAAAATCGTTCGCCATCTAAGGATCAAGCTGCCATCGGAGGCCTGGCCTACTTCAGCGATGAGGAGGAGCGCCAGGAGGAGGAAATAAGCAAGAAGAAAGAAGGCTTGGCCTCTTCTAAATTAACCGAACCCAACGCAACACCCTCAAAAATAGGCGACAGAATTAAGTACTATCAAAGATTAAGTACTGAACAAGATGGCAATCAAAGTAGATCGCCCAAAACTGAAGAACATCCCAAGCCCGCTGTACGACAAGTTAATGAATCGCCGTTAAAAGCAGACGAACAAAGTACTAAACCAGATGAAAAGAAAAATATTTCATTTAAAACAGAGGTTTCACTTCAGCCCGTTGTACGGGATGTTGTTAGTGATCCTGCCTTAAAGGCTGAAGAACAAAAGTTAAATACTAAAGTAGATGAAAAGGAAAATATTTTATTAGAGGTTGAAGCTCCTATTATTCCCATTATACCGTCTAATCCGCCTCCAACTTCTCTGCCCAAGGAAGATTTCACGATTTTTGTGACGGCAAGTTCTTCAGAAAAACCAAATGAAGAAGAATTGGATGATTCGGGCAGCTCAACTAAGGATTTACCCGTTCTGGACGTGACTCACCAACATGAAGACAATAAGCTTAATAATGAAATAGACTGCAAAGCAGAAATGGAAAAAGAATGTATAACAACTGAAAATAGTCCTAAACAAGAAAGTGATTCTAAATTACCACCAGTTTTGGAGTCTCCTAAGAAAAATATTTCGGAAACAGAAACTGATTATCCCGAGGATTTGAACCCCTTTAAGGAGGACGAAAGCCGTAATCCCTTCGACAGCTCCGACGATGAGGTGGAGCTTTTAAAGCCGGTTCCTTACAAAGGAAGCGACAGTTCAACACCACAATGTGATAAAATCGGTCCAGCCATTTCCAAGAAGCCAGAAGAACAACATTCCAGAAGTCCGACACCTTCTCAAAGAAAAAAGATGCCCATGCCGACACCGAGGCAGTCCGTGCCAAAACCCAAGGCTCCCTCTCCAGCCGCCGGTAACAATCGCTTTTCTACATCGACAGAGTACTTGGAAATGCCGAATGCCTTCCAACGGGATACGGATGAGCGTGGCTCCAGTGTCTCCTTGCCATCGGCCAGTGGTCCTCCGAAGCCACTTCGTGCCTCAGAAGCCAACTTACGGCACGAAGATCTGAGTTCACCCATGCGCAAAAAGCGTCCAGCACCGCAGCCACCAAAACAACCCCATTTCGAGGAGCCAGGATTTTCGAAACTATCCGACGAACAGAAGGCGCTCCTGAACGACCAGGTCGTGAAATCCGGTTCTAACACGAGTGACTCCACCAGAAGGTTAATACCACTAGACCAGAGCCTCTTGTCCGATGAGACACGGCAGTCGTCCGACTACAAGGAGGGCCAGAGCGCCGACGAGGAGGCAAGTATAGTTTATAGGCGCATTTTAGTTCCGCCAACGCAGTCCGAACATACGACGCCGGATCACTTGAAGGGGAAACAATCAATTAGCACTGCTGCTTCTATCGATTATAACGACTTTAATAGTCCATTGGCCTTCAACAAGTCAACGCACGGGAAGTGGAAGAGGCGGAAGGGTCCGGCTCCTGCCGTGCCAATACCGCCGCGCAAAATTCTCCAGAGGCTGCCGCTGCAAGAAATACGGCATGAATTCGACATTATTGCCGTACAGCAGCTGGGTCTCGAGAAGCAGGGCGTTATCCTTGAAAAAATGATCAGGGATCGCTGCGAAGTAATGGAAAATTTGAATGACGACGGTTCTTCGGCGCAAGGCGGGGAGAAGCAGGCAGCAAACTCTAAGGAAGTCGAGGATCTTATATTGCAATTATTTGAGCTGGTTAACGAGAAAAACGAACTTTTTCGGAGGCAAGCGGAGCTTATGTACCTTCGACGGCAGCATCGCTTGGAGCAGGAACAAGCGGACATTGAGCACGAAATTCGAGTATTAATGGGTCAGCCAGAGCGCAATAAAACCGACTCGGATAAGGCCCACGAAGAGGTATTAATAGGTCGCCTTGTCAAAATCGTTGAGATGCGCAATGCCGTCATTGACAGTCTGGAGACCGATCGGGTTCGGGAAGCTAAGGAGGACATGAGCATCAAGGACCGGCTGCATATATACAATTCTGAGCGCGATATATCCGCTCTTCCCAACAATGCCAAAAAGTTTGGCAAGAAAATGTCGAAGAAGGAGAAAAAGCAGCTTAAAGATGAACATAAAAAAGATAAATCCCTGGACGCTGATGAGTCGGAAGCGACGTCTCCTTCCTTAGAAAAAGTTAAAAAGAAACATTTGAAAAATTTATTCTTTTTAAAAGCTTCTAAATAGTAACCTTTTCTGATGACTTTTTTATTGCCATAGATATGCACATTCCAGTAAATACTAAAAAGCAAGCAAACAATATTTTCTCATTATGTTTAATAAATTTATATTGGCACTGAATCTTTGATTTATATTATTTTGATGGCAAACCGAATGACGAACAAGAAATATTTTTAAAACCTAGGAATTTAAAAACCAGTGACAGTGAATTTTGATATTTATAATGCATAATCGCCTTTTTTTTTGTATTAATTTATTTTCCTTTGTTAAAGATTAGCGATGGAGTGTTTTAGTAGTGGGTGATATCGATAGGAAGAGCGGAAAACGATTCCGTCTTAGGCAGCCCCAAAAGTCAAAAGTAGATACTTAACTAAAAAATAACAAAGTAAATTAATAAAAATAATAATAAGAATATAATAAGAAATTTTATCAAATTTGTATTTGATCATATTTAAAAAGACTTCTTTCACTTGGTCTCTATCGGATATCGATAGCTTTTGAAGACCACCTCTGAAATGAAAGCTCACATACTTTTCTGATAAGAGTTGTCTGAATTAACCATTTAATTCTTAATTATTCTTGCCGATTTAAGTAAGTTTTACCCCCTTGTATTTTGATTGAAATACGATGCAAAAAAAGGCGAGCCATAAACTAAAAAGGCAAAGGTTGAGTTTTAAAAATTAAAGCTTAGGAATAAATTCTGTGAAATTTCGGTGATTCCCCTTTAAAAACATGTATTTTTGTGTTCAAGGATTGAAAGAAACCATAATGAATCGAAAAGAGCGGCGTCGTGGCTTTATAGAGTCCTTGGATGAACTCTGGAAAAAGGAGTGCAAGTTTGTGGATCAGATCTTCGACCAGGGCATTTCCTTAGAACCCACACAACTGATGCAATTCTACGATTACGTTTATCACCACTGCTCCAGCGATGTCCACAATGGCAACTTACATGCTCAGGATTCCGGGGATCATTTGCATGGGAGCCTGACATTTTACCTTACCGCCCGGCTAAGGGAAATGGCAGCGGAAATGGATACCATCACAGATTACGAGGAACTGCTCATTGTCTATGATAGAAAATGGCAGCCTTACCAGAAAGCGTGTGCGGAACTGCACCACTTGTGCCGCTACTTCAACGTCAACTGGGTGAAGCGAGAGCGACAGGCGGGCCACAACGATATCCATGAGGTATACCCTATGGCCATGCATCTCTGGAAGAAGATCGTTTTAACGCCCATCGACAGGTCGTTGGTGGACTCCATAATCCGTCAAAAGAAATACGCAGCCTCCCTGGTGTATCAGGTGCTCCAGTCTATTGTGCAGCTGTATGCCCATGATGTTAGGCAAGAGACGTCGGTTCGAGATAAGTTAATAAACGTATTCGGAATGGAATCTGGCGTCCTGCAGTTCTACGCGAAACAGACAACGGAGATGTTCAAAGGAATCCTGGCAACTAAAAGGTACTCCGCTCTCAAGACCTTCCTCAAATACGCCTGCTTGGTGATGCCCGAGATCGAAGAGGGTGTGAACTTTAAGGAATTTCTGAAGAGCCACATCGAACCGCATTTGAAGGATGAGCTTGCCCGATCAAAGGGAGGTAAGGATTATGTCCAGGCCATACTGGGTTTGCGGCACGGTCCTCTAGACCGCGGACTTCGCGAGCACAAGAAACTGCTTTGTGTCATCGATCAGGTGTGTGAAGCGGAAATTAATTCAAGCGACATCAATATCAATAAGATGACATCCACTAAACTGCTGCTCATGTATATCCATCATCTAATGAAGTCGACAGATCAATCGGAAAAGGAGCTCAATGATGAGCTCATACGGACCGCAGAGGTTGCGCAATTTATTTTTGACAAAGACAGGTTCCTTATGGGATACAAAACATTGCTGATAAAGCGACAAATCAATGAAACATCCACTTCCGACGACCTTGAGGTAACGATGGCTTCCCACCTAACGAAGAGGTTTGGCCTTATGGCCACCACGAACGTTTTGAAGCAGTTGAGGGACATGCAGAAATCCAATGTGATAAAAGAACAATTTGAAACCTATTTGGTTGGTAAGAACATTAAGCTGGGACTCGATTTTCGCCTCAAGTGTTTTTATGGCACATATAAGACACCCAAGATGAATTTAATAATGCCCTTTGAACTCCAGCGAACCGTTGAGGTTTTTAAAACGTTTTTTCTTAACACGTACAAAAATCGGAAAGTAGAATTAAATATTGACGAATCTTTTGGAGAGATTATCATAAATATTGATGGAAATCCTCCCTACTTTGTCAAGGTGAGCATGCTTCAAATGGCGCTCTTGCTTCAGTTTAACCAGAGTGATAAGTACACGGTCGATGAGTTGGCGATGAGGTTGGGCATACAAACAGATGCCATAATACCGGTGAGTTTGTCTCTAAGTTAAATTAACAATGTGAAGCAAAGGCTTTTTAAGAACCAGATAAATAACGCTTATAAATTTGAATGGGTAACTCACCTGTTATTTAAAGCACTTTTTTGTAGTTTAATTTTCTCTAAATTAATCTAATTAGTTTTAAAATATTCTTCAGGTATTGGACAGTTGTATAAGGAACCGAATTCTAGTCTGCGGCGAGTCATTATCACCATCCTCCTGTGTGGAAGTTGAAAGGAAATTCACAAATAGAAAACGTCGTCTTAACATCAACCAGGTGCCAACCAAGCAAATAAAACTGGAACCCGAAAACGACAATACAAACTTAAGGATAAAGCGATCAACCCAAGTACGGTGTGTGTTGGTGCGGATTATGAAGAACAGCATGATCATGAGTCACACACAGCTAATTGGCGAGGTTAACGAAGCGCTAAAGAATCACTTTAAACCGGACACAAAACTAATTAAAAGGGAAATTGAGCATTTGATCGACATAAGTTACCTTGTGCGTTCCGACAATAATACATACACTTATGTAAGCTAAAGGCTTATATATATTATATCTACTTTGTAAGGAAGCAAATCTAATTCAAAGTATCCTTTAGGATTTGTTTTAAAGACTTTCTTAAATTTATTATGGAAATAATCCGAATTGGGAAATGATAAAGTGGCTAAAACATTCTTAGTGATAATTAATTTCAATCCAAAGACACAATAATTTTAATTCAAAAACAGCCAAAGATTCGCTTTATTTGTGCTTTTTGCTATATGATAACTCAAGGCTTTCCGCTTAAAGCTATGAACTTGTAATTTTATTCATTTTTAACGAATTCAAAGCCCACAAAAAGGTGAACTGAGAGACCCAGGAAATAGTTATTAAGTAGCTACAACTTTGGTATCCTTAATATATAATCTTATCTTAGAAGATTTCTTGGTTTGTTTAAATTATGATCGTTTTTGAATTCAGGGAATTATTTCAGGTTTTACTATGGCAGCTATTATATTAGTCGTATTAATTGAGATCCAGAACGGGAGTATGTTATATCGGGATGGAAAGATGGGCGAGGTAAAGGCGGGAATAAAGAACATAATCGATTCAGTCTACATGCATATATGGCTGGGAATGTAGGTACAGATCTCTTACTTCCGACATTTTAGGTGCTTCATCTCGTGGTCATCGATTTGGCCGTCGGCAGCGACACTCCGTTTCCGCCCGTGATCACCTTGTAGTTGGAATCTATTGCTCCGAATCCAAAGTGACTGCCGGGAGCCATGTTCAGAGCAACCTCGCTGGACATCGGAAGATCGGAGTACTTCTGGCTGAAAGCCCGAGACATGCGCTGCACTTCGGAGCAAATGTTGCCGTAGATCAACCGATCGTGCATTCTGTGCTGCAGTATGGCCATCCTGGCGAGATAACGCAACTGACTCTGGGTAAGTGGTCGGGCTAAGAAGTTTCGGCGAGACTCGCTGCCTACGGAGACTTCTTCACAGAGCAGCCCCTCCAGCGGCAGTCCGAAAACCAGGGATATGGCCTCAGGCAGCGAGCAGGGCGATTTTTCACGTCGGGCCACGCATAGGACTACGAAGGTGTCCCAGATTCCGCCCAATTGGATGCCATGTCGGTGATCCAGATGATCGGTGATCCGATGGCTGTAGTGTACAACCTTGCGAGGCAGTTCCGCCTCCAGGATTTCTGCCATTTCCTTGAATATGGTGCCCAAAGCTTGAATATCGAAGATATAAGTCTCATTGGCCGTAGCCACCGCCAGCACGGATGTGGGTTGGTGGCGTCCGTAGAAGCTGGGTTCCACCAGGAGCGAGATGCTGCTCTGGTCCCGCATGTTGCGCAGAGCCGTGTGGTACTTGACATCCGTTTGCTGGATAAATATTATTTGGTTTAGCTTCCGCTCCAGTGACTCCAACTCGTGGCTTGTCAGCGGAGAGCAGATGGAAGCGTCAATAGGGTTCGATTCCAACGCAGAGAAGTAGGACGACACACTGTCTTCGCTGTCAGTGTCCGTCATGATGCTCCAGATTACTTTGGCATGTATTATTTAAAGTTTAATTATTACTTTTATTTTGTTTTGAAATTAAAGGCTCGAAAAACAGAATGTGCCCGCCTGGGCTTCCGCCAGAAAAGAGTGGCTGACTTGCGTGTGCATTTTTACCTCCATCGCCGCTGGTCACACTGAAATGTCAAGTCTGTCAGACTGCCAAGGAAATTCTCTTTTAAGTTATGTATGTTATGCGTTTTATACACTAAAGAGGTCGCTTTTATTGCAAGTTGATTGCTTGCCCATCCATTAGGTGCCGCTTTTTGTTTTTAAATAAACAAAAAATATTACAGTTTAAATTAAATAAATACTGGTTTCTTTAAAAAATGGCAGCATATTTTATTTTCAACTTTTTTTTGTTTAAATCCATTTAACGTTATCAGAATCTGTAAAAGTTCGGTAATCAGGTTTTGTTTCTAATTCTTATATTAATCTTGTTCTAATTGTTATTCTAATTGTATATTATTAAAAAAAGGAAATTAAATTCATAAGCACTTTTTTCGAATTTCTCTATATTCTTTTATATTCACGGCTTAATATAATTATTTAAATTAAATTAAAAGAAAAGTGTCCAAGTTATGGGCGATGTTTTATTTTACATATAACATATTTGGTGTTTAAAAATCTTTATACGAAACAAAAAATCAACCGTATTTATTTATATAATTTAATTTAAAGTAGCTAAAACCCATTTAAAGTCCATAAAGTGCGCATTGAGTAATCGGTTCAATTACTGTCTCCAGTGGACGCATCTTAAGACCCATCTCATCGTCCAGCTAAATTGAAAGGAGCTTTGTCGCTCCTCACCGCATCGGCACCTTGGGTCGATGGAGATGCGTTGCCACGATATTGATTCCCTTTCGATTTGACCGCAAGATAATCTGGCGACTCTGGCCGATGATATGTACTTCGGCGGGGTCCAGTCGCTTTGCTAATGGCCAACTCAAGACTGCAAGATGAGACAAATAAGTGGTCCGTAAGGCGGCTAATAATGGAACCCGAAGCGATTACACTGCAAAAGGTTAATTGGTTTGTAAGCGCGACGGGAAAAGAAGGAAGGCGAGGCAAGTGTGCGGAAAATACTGGCCGTAAGTCCAGGCAGCTGACTCAACCTAATTGGCGCACGCGGCGCATACTTAATGCGCTTAGATGCGGGCCAAGCTCTCCGATTTCGCCACTGCCGTTGCCGTAGCCATTTCTATTGCCGCTGCCATTGGCGCTGCAGGAACCGCTTTGGCCCTTGTAATTAAATCCCGACCAAGGCAGGCCAACCGTCCTAAGAGCCCAACTGCAACGTTACAAAATTGAGCCGTTCAAAGGGCAAATCAGGTTTAATTTTAATACGCTTGCTAAGTGAATTGAGCGAACCAAATATATATACTCATCTTATTTTGGACGTTCTGAAATTGAAAATAAATTGGAAACGATGGCTTTGATGTAAGCAAATGGCCGTTAAATGATGTGAGCGAATTTTACCAATGGGTGGAAATAAATATTGGTAGTATCTCTAACAGCAATAATATCAAATTATGTATGAGGGATAAAAGTATAAAGTACTTACGTGATTTGTGCAATTTTGAAGGAAGCTTTTAGGCAGATTTGAAAGTGTTTTCAAATCATCAGCGATTTCATTCCTGATTGATCAATTGGTTTCTGCAAGTGCGGAAGCCAGGGCCTAAGAAAGTTATTGAGTATCAATTGCGATACCAAAGGGGACTTTCCCCGCGATAATTAATGTCATAAACAACAATCTTCCATCTAATAATGAGGCAACTCAGGTTCAAAGCTTTCCCCGTTTCCTTTATTTTTGCGTTTTGTTTCCGTTTTGCGCGTTGTCAATTATTGTTGCATACTTTGTGGCGAACAATGCAAAGTGGTTAATGACGGCGACAGCGACGATGGTGTTGGCTAGTGGCCTTTTACGTCGGTCTTTGGGGGTGTTAGAGGCTAACAAGAAAATCCCTCTATGCCAACACGCGCACACCGTAATTAAGAGGCACTCCACTCCATTCCGGTCGCTGGGGAGCACGATGGCTTCGGGCCAATGGGAAAACAATGGATGAACACACGCCGACCACCCACCCTTTATGTTTCCTTTCCCGGGCCTGGCCTGGCCCGGAGCTGACCCAATTAGTCGCAGAGCATCTCCATCCTTTCCCCGAATCTTCGATGTGCCATGGCACAGTATCTTTCTAGTTGCCAGGCTCCGAGTTGCCACGTTAATTAAATTATCACGTGTCAATTAATGCTGCCCGGCCCAGCGACACACAGGCGGAAAAACGCAAAGGGTGAACCATTCACTTTGACGTCCGACGGTGTTGCTGCGGAACACGGTGCGTATGAGCAATGCCTGTCAACTATCAGCTGTCGCAATTTCTCACAGCGGCGCCAGGCGTCACATTTTTCGTTCCTACCACAAAGCAACCAAAAAGCGGGCCATAAAAAGTGTCGCTCAAAAATCCGTTTGATGATTCTTGTCAAAGTTTTTCAGCGATTTCGTATTCGGCTTTTCCGTGGTAGTGCGAAAGTTCGATAACAACGCCTGGATTTTGTGGATTTTACTGTGAGACCGGGAAACACAAATGATTGAAGTTTATGCAACTTTTTAAAAATAATTTCGTAGAAACTAGAACCTCTCTTTTCTGATAAAATATAAAGTATTGTTTTATTCTTAATCCTATTAGTTGGTATCTCTTAGTCGGTGTTTCCCAAAACAACTATATTTTGAAGAGGCATGGCATATACGTTTCCATTTCATGATCTTTCCCCAGCTCCATTTGCTTAACGGTTAAAGTTTTTCAATTAAACGATTAAAATTCCAGCGCTTTTCACGCGTTTAATTAAACTCAGCCCGCGGCCAGCAAATCAGAGTCAGCGTCTAGCATTTGTTTGGATTTATGCTCAATTTGATTGTGGAAATGCCTCTGGGCAGAATGGTGAATGCTGAGCGATTAGCGGGTGGGTGTGCGACCACTTGATGATGATTTCCTTGTAATTTTTACGTAAAACAGCAAAATGTTCAATTTCTAATTGGAGAAAACTTGAGAAAACTTGAGAAAATGAACGAATGCTTAATCATGTTTATTAAAATTTCCGTTTTGTGTCGATTCACTCAAAGTGGAAGAAGGAAGAAGGAAATAGGGAAATTGAGGGGAACCTTGAATATGATTAAAAATAATTCTAAATATAAATGATAATGTGAAACAAGGACCATTAAAGTTTCTTAAATATATAAATATACATAAAAAAAAGGTAGAAAGCAATCTAGTCTTATTTTTGATGGCAACATTAAACTGTTAAGTTCTTTACATTGAAAAAGCACATCCAATAAATAGAATTTATGCCCAGCCATCCCTTTCCCGCCATCGATTTGCCATATTATTCCGGTAAATCCTATTTATTTAATATGCAGAAAATAAACAAAAATGGCAAAAATGGGCTGTGCCAAAACATATTTCACACCTAACAAGCTTACAAGCTACTATTATTGCCGTTGCAGGCTGGCTGCTTAAATGGGATAGCCGCAAAACCGCAAAATTTGTGTTACATTTGCAGGCTGTCGTGTCAGCGAATTGCTATCCTTTTTTTGTTCTCTCTCTCTCTTTTTTTGGCAACATTTCAGCGAAAGTCGTATGTGGCGGTTGAATTTTTTCCTGTTTAATGGCATACTTCTGGGCGCAGGGCCAACCACCTGTACAGGAGCTGCGGCAAAAGGGGCCATCGGGCGGCGGGGCATTGCAATGGGTCTCAGGTGCGAAGTATCATCGGCGGTATTATTGTCGCCATTGCAGTTGTCCATAATGGTTTCGGCCATAAGCTCAGACAGCACCACCGGCAGCGGCAGTCCGGGTTCCCCGCAGGACAATTGTCCTGGCCTGCCTGCGTCGAAAACATTAACGGGCATTTTTATCGCCTCATCCCCTCCGAACAGAGAGCGCGCGGATTGCGTCCGCAATGCTATTTGAATGCCTTTCTGAGGACAACCGCCACGGCCATTAAAATTCCGATTTCGTTTGGTATTATTCCAATCAGGCAAGAACCCCTTTGATAAGCTCGGAAAAATGCGTTTAACTTTATTAAACTTTTTTGTGATTGGCAACTCGACATTCTGGATATATTTTAAGTTCAATTTGGGTTTAATTCCTTTCAATATTTATTTTAGTATGTGGTTTTAATCAACGCAAGGATCTGGATTCTTAACCCACCTTTCCTAAGATTAAGTTCCAATTTCCTTTCTGAAAAGTATCATTTAACTTCATAGATTGTAAAATATGTTGATGTAGAAACCGATTTAAAAATGTTGTTTATTTAGTTTTAGTTTTCCATTCAAGAAACACTGCATTGATATTCGAGGGATCCTCATTTATTTATGCTAAAGAATCCTGCCGGCAGATAGCCCTTAGTATTTATGATGTCCTCCATTTGCATTGTTTGTGCGTGTGCGTGCCTGCGTCCTATATCCGTTTGCCTTTCCATAGACGGCGCATAGCTGGGCGTGTAATTATGTGCAATATAAATGCTTAGTGGGGGAAATTATGATGCAATAACTTTTCGCCCCTCCGGAGGAGCAGGCAGCCACTTACATACATTGAAAATGCCAATCGAATGCCATCAAACACAAGCACCAGCGCAAAAAAATATACACAAGAGTGTGTGGTGTGTGAGTATCCTTTGATCCCTTAAGCAACCAATGCGTATACTCAATTTTTATGGCTTGTCATTTGCTTGCTCCTTTTCTTCTGGCCTCCTCTTGTTTTCTTCTTATTTTTTATTTTTTTGAAGCCTCACTCGACTCCGTCTGAAGGAGGAAATATGAAAAAAGTCGCATTGGGTCAAGGGGATGCGGTGGCGGAGAAGGACTTCTCGTTTTGCGGAATTTTCGGGCCTGCAATCTCAACATTCGGTTTCACCCACTTAGACGAAATTACGTAGCCCGAGTCGCCTCTCAGTCATCTGGTTAGTCCTTTGTCCCCAACCCCTCACCATTTTCTTTTTCCTCTCAGGCTTTCTTATTTCCCCCCCTCACTTTCCTCAGTGTTCGGCTGAGCTCTTGTATTGCCTGGATTTTGTGCCTTTCATTTGCGGCTTGGGGATTGTGTGTTTTATGCTAACCATAAGATTTTCGTTGCATTTACTTGACAAACAGGTGGAATCAAGCAGGCTTTACTTGGAGAACCGTATAAGCCGGCCTTTAGTGAAATAAATTTTGTGTGGCACTTGTATACTTTTTTTGAAACATACTGAGTTTTTACCAAATAAATTTAATACAAAATATTTTCTGCTTAAAAACAACAGCAAATGTATTTAGAAAAAAATATAAGTTCACCTTCTTGTAGTTACAATTCAAGAATTACTCATATAAATTATATATATACATATTTTATGTATGACATATAGTAAATTTATCTCGAAACCTATTCTTTTAAGTGCCGCAAAAAATATTTGGGCATATTTAGGCTTGCAATTTTCAGCTGTTTTTGAGAGCCATTTCAATCATTCTATATCCTCAAGGAATTGTTCACTTTCTGCTAATGAAAAACTGTGCCTCAGAATGCCAAAGAAATTTCACACATAAAGGAGAAAAATAACAGAAAATCAGAATTCAATAAGTGTGCGAGGAAAGTATGAAAAATATTCTAAATTCCGTTTGGCTGCATTGTGGGGCTATTTTCCCAGTTGGGTCAAAATTTAATAAACAAAAACCGAAAATGCCCTCGGAGCAGGTTTTCCACACACACACACACTCACACACTAATCGATTTATCCTTGAAGAGGCTGTGTGGCATCATTCAATTTCTCGAGTTGGATCGAAAAATTGAATCCAACTGCATAAACATTTGTGTCCCTCGAGTGAAATTGGAGGAAATATAGGGAGAATCGGTCGACAGGCGTCTAATCAAATGGAAGGCACTGGGGGGCAGATGGGTATTTTCTAAGCCGTTGAGCTCTCAAGTGGCCTAGCCCTCCTCCCCTCACTCAATGAACTGTGGCCAATTGACTTTTGTTCTCTTCGCCGGCCAACTTAATATTCATGATTTATTTGCCATTCTTATTTGAGCAGGACATAAAGTGGGAGCAGGAGCAGGACCCTGGCTACTTCGCTCCCTTTTAATTTCCTTTTTGGCTGTGTAATAATAATTTAAATACATTTAATGCTATGTACTCAACCTGCCTCGGTTCCATGGTTTTCCGTGCCCTCATAAAATAATTTGTCATTAATCATTTCTGTGGCCGGGACAGGCCAGTTGAGTGCTGCTCTTTTTGCCTTCCTTTCAATTTTTTCCAGCATAATTTCGGTTTTCTCCGTATTCTTAATGCATTTTAAATCGCGAGCATTGACCAATTGTCAACTGGCGAATTAATGAACGTCTCTGTGATTTATGAATATTCTCTGATGGCCTTTAAGACACATTCTTCGGCCGACTCTTCCTGGTTTGGTCTGTTTGGTATTCATTTAACCTCGACCTCATTAATCAAGTGAGCAAAAACAATTTTGAGATTTTTTAAATATTGTATACACAATATTCTTTTGTTAATTTCTTACCAGGGATTTTATTGGAATAAATGTTGAGCATAATTGAGTGATGATATGTCGGATATAATAGGTTTGGATTGGGGTCTCTCTACTGCTTAAACTACTGTATTGCTTCTTGCCTCTAAGGGAAATAATTTGCAACTTCTCACGTTTCCTAAATCACTCAATTTCATTTGCTTTCTTCAAAATATTTCCTGTGAAACACTCCAGAATTTTGTGCACAAAGACCAAATTATTATAATTACCTCCTTTTTGCGTAGTCAAACCTCAAATAAATAAAAGCTAACAAAATATCTGGCATTTTTTGGGAGGTCTCTTTAAAATACCAAGCAACCAGCAAAATATTCCGAATGCCACAATCCGAAATACGCAATAAAACTAAATGAGCATGTATATATATATGTATGGCCAGAAAGAGCATACTCTGGTATTCTTGCAAATCCTGAGCAAATAAACCAAGGATGCCAACAAAGCAAATATTAACAATTCCAATAAAAGGAGGTGGTTGGAGGGACGGAGCGAGGAGCGAGTAATCCTCGAAATAAGTAATCATTATGACCATCAGTAAACAATGTACAGGCAGCCTCAGAGAGCTATGTAAAAAATGCAATGGGACTATCAAAATAACAATAACCCCAAGGACAACTCGGCTGAGATATGGTCATGACAACCCCTACTCCTCCAGCCCCAGGGTCTGTGTATTAATCCGGGAAACTACTGCCCGGACAAGGGAGTGCGTGACCAGAGGATATTTCGGTGTGCCACTAAAGATGGCATCGTGATGGGATTGCGGTGGAGTCCGACTTCTAAGGTAAATACATATTTATTGTAATTGCAAGAGATTAGCTGGAACGATTCCAGAATCAGTTAGTTTTTGTTGTCCTAAATGGCTGTGAAATTCGAAAACCATAATAAAATCAGGATAATGTATTTAAAAGGCTTGCATTAAATTAGTAAATGAGATTAGTTGAATATAGCTTCTGGTAATTCGCAAAGACCCTGATTTTCGATATCTAATTTTATCAAATTCTCCTTGTCTCCCTTCACTAATCCAATGTATGCTCATTTCTTGGCAAACAAACAATTCCAGACATGGCCACAAAACAAGGATAATCACTGACAGATTTAATGGCATTTTTATGTCGGACTAAAGGATTTTTAATTGCTGATGTGGACGTGTGGGTGTGGAAGACAGGTGAATCACAAATTAGACGAGAATTAACACTAGCTCCCGGCGGCGGCGACGGCGACGGCGAGTGACAAGCTGGGAAATTGATGATGGCTTTGGGCATTCAAACGAGGCCAAGTTAATTACTTTTGTGTCCTTAAGTCCGTTGCCTTTGATTTAATTCATGATTGTCCTCGGCCCCTCGTCCTGCTCAGGTGAAAGGCGATTTTCTCAGGGATTTCGAATTTCGTGTGTGAGCGAGGTTAATTCTATGCATTCTTCTGAGGCACCATCGCTGCAGATGTAATTAGGGCCGACGTTTGTGTTCGCTTTTGTGTGCCGGCAGACATACATACATAAATCATAGCTGTGGTTGATCCTCAAACATCTGCATAATTACACTTTCAGTTCGTGTTTGCTGCAATGCCATTTGCGTATCAGTATGAGTATGAGTGTGAGTCTGAGTACGAGTTCTGTTTTCCTCACCATTTTATTAAACAGAATTCTGGCTTGCCAACACGCCACATTCGTATATGCATGCCGCAGCCAGTTTTCGAGTTTTCCGCTATTCTGCTTTTCCGCTTTCCCCGGCTGCGGCAGCTGCAGACAGCCAACTATTAAAGGCCACTTCAAAACGAAACCGCCGGCGGTCCGTCTGACTATCCGTTGTGGCTTCCCCCTCTCTCTTTGACTTCGTCCTTCCAATCCTGCGGAGTGCTTAAAATTTCAGCTACGTGCGCGATCTGGCTCACACGTGCCACACCTGCCCCAGAGACAATGGGTAACTAGCATCTAGGAGATAGGGGCGGTAGGGAAGAAACACGCGGAGAATCCAATGTAATTTAATGTTTCATTTCTACACATTTGGCCGCCTTGGCGTATACGTTATATCGCTCGACACACGTTGCCGGGCACACGCGATGCCAACGTGACGCCTTCGCATAACCCGGGTAACGAGTTTTATATTCTGATAACTAGAGCTGGCAGCGTGATCGGGGAAGCATAACTTAATTAGGGATATTTTATTTATGTTAAAATAAATAAGTGTCTTTTTATAATATTTATACTAAAAGGAGGCTGCAATTCTATCAACGATCCGAGTATAATTAACATACCTATTTTAAATATACTATGTTCTCTTATCCAATATTAAACTCAAAGTCCGCCATATAACAACTAAAAATAATAATTATTAAAACTCTAGTAAAGATTAAACCAAAAGAGAGGCAAAACAAACAGAGATAAATCTCTAAAGAGCAAGTACCAGATTTATTTTCAAACTTTTAAGGCCAACTGGAATCACGCCTTCAGCACTGATTCAGCCTCTGTATTGTGGCCAAGTGAGGTTAGAGGTTCGAGGTTCGCGGTTCGAGGCCAGAGGCCAGAGGCCAACTTAAAGTTTTGTCCTCGTCGCCTTCATCAAGTGTTCCTACACGCCCAGCGCAATTACGGTAATTAGTGTTACGTTTCCACTGTTTTTAGCCCTGTTGCTCCATTGTTGCCTTTGGCTGAATATTTTTTACGTAAGGGTTTCGCTGCTGCTATTGTTCGGTGTGCGGCTCACATGCAAAGCTACTTTCATGTTTGCCATGGAGAGCAAATCAAACCTCGCAAAGCCAAAAATGCCAACGCAATCAGACATTTCGCTTTATTTTATTTCATTTCATTTGATATTATTTCAGTCATTTTTCGTATCGTCGCGTGTTTCCCAATATAATATATCTGTTGCTGTTGCTGATGTTGATTCAAGTCGCGACATCAACATCAAATCAGAGTCAAAATGCAAAGCAGCAAACAAGGGTTGTGCTCCCTCGTTGTGTGCTGTTTAAATTTGCAAAAATCAAATACTTCGGCTCCGAATTGGAATATTTAATTAGTTGATTTATTGGCGGATTGCATGTGTTTGTTGTTTTGCCCTGGCCTTGTTTTGCCCTCGTGGCAAAATCGTTATTCGCGTTTTTCCCAAGAATTTCTTTGATTGCTGCCTGCGACTGCCGAAGAATTCAAATGTACAGCGTTTGGGGCTTTTGACTTTAATAACCTAGATTGGAACTCACACCCCTACCCTCGCTTCGGGCTTTGACTGCTGGATTTTATTTAAAGTCGTTAATTAACTTTTTAAGCGAATGTAATTGCAACCGAATATTTTGCAACATTTAAAAAACCCTCCGAGAAGGGGCCTTCCATACGATAATAATACGAATGCATAGCCACAAGGTCCCTGGGACCAGATGTGGTTAAGTTGTTGCAGCTGCACACAGAGATCTAGTCGGTTGTAATCGCAGTTGTTGTGTTTGTTGTCGCTGTTTATGCATATTTAACACCCTTGAGCTATTATTGCGCGATTAAGCGGAAAAATTTAGCCGAGCTACGCATTGTTATTGCAGCTGGAGTTGTTGGGGGTCGCAGCGCAGCAAAGTATGCTATGTAAAATTATTACAGTGGGACAAAACGCCTTTTGTTGTAGAACAATAGGGAGACGCAAGGGGTAATGATACTGGGTTCTTGTAGTATAATATGAGTATATTACAAATGTATTATATTCTTAGAAGAGCAAGAGTGAGCCTAACAATTGAATTGAAAAAAATCATTCAGCAAATGTCTTATATAGTTATCGCATTTTGCGCTTCAATAAATAAAACAAAACCCTAAAAATGCAATCCAGAAGAAATCATATAATTAGTTATTCTGAATTTAAGGGCGAAATAAATAATATAAAATAACAATTCGTAGATTGTTCAGATTAAGAAAAAATTAATGTTAAAAATAATAATATTTAAACATTTCATATATAATAAAGTATACTTAACCTGCTAAAACAAATCCATATTACTATTATGTATCTTATATTAAATTAAATACTTTTTTTTCAACATTTTTTTTTCTTTTAAAATATATGGCAGTCTCTTAAATATATCGATATTTTCTAATAATGACAACACAAGATTTTCCCAAACACCCAATGTGGTCTCTCTCTCTGTTTAATATTAATTAATAAGTAATCAAAATTTCAGAATGTCAACGCCAAATATTTATTTGATTAATATCTCTAACTTTTAATTTAAGCTATCACTTTATCTTTTAGAAAGGCAAGGCCTATACTTCTTACCGTGACCGATCCACACTCGAATAGTTCCTCTAAGCCGCACTAATCCATGGTATGGATACAGAAATATGGAAGTTTATGGTCTACGCATCAACAATTTTGATGTTTCTTCAGCTCCACACGAGGCACACCAACTCGAACTCGGATAAGAAGACGTCAGCGACCCCGTGACCTAGGTCTTGTGCCAGGTGAAGACCACATGTGCAATCATCAGGTAGACCGTAACGATCAAAAGGGTGATGATCGCCATCGGTAAGCCGAATCGGGAGAACTGCAGAAAGGTGATACGGTAGCCATATTGCCTGGCGATGGCCGCCCCAACTATGTTGGCAGTTGAACCGAAAAGGGTTCCATTTGCACCGAAACAGGCTCCGAAAGTCAATGACCAGACGAGCGGTGTGAACGAGACTTTGACCCTATGGTTCTTCGCCAAATCGAGGATCAGCTTGAGCATCATCGTGGTCACCGGCACATTACCCACAATGGACGCCATTATGGCCGTTATCCAGAGAATAAGGACAATGGCCACCATCGTATGATGGCGCTCGTTCACGCTGGCAATCACTGATACCGTCTGGTCGCTCAGCCAAATGATTACGCCCAGACGATCCACGACCTCAACGAGGACGAATAGGGAGGCTAAGAAGATCAGGGCTGCCCACTCAACGTGAACGAGCACCGACGTGATGTCCTTCGTTCTGGCCAGGATGATCAGCAGGAAGGCGCCCAGGATGGACACCCAGCCAAGCGTAGCGCCCGACATGAAGGGCAGAGGATGCAACAGGAAACCGAGCACGGTTACGCCCAATGCAATCAGGGTCTTCACCAGCAGCGGCTTGTCTTCGATGCCGTAATGGGTTTGCAGGTACGCCAGCGTCTCAAAGTAGTTTCCCGCTGGCTTGATGCGAGTCTTCTTGGGAACGTAACTACTCCGTATAATAGTAGCTCGTTCCGCCACCTCAGCGGTCAGCCGGCGGCGATTCGCTTGCCGGTAGGCCGACGCCCTAATCTGCTGGCTAGTCAGCTTGAACATTGTGCTTCGCATGGTCAGATAGATGACGGGAAAGGCCACTAACAGCGAGCTCAACACACCGGGCATCATGTGCGCCACAAAGACGGGGAAGTTGACGCCGGCCCTCTTCACTTCCTCGTTAGTAGATATAATCACATTTGGCGGATCCCCGACCGGGGTCATAGCTCCACCGATATTCGAGAACATTACCACCACGAGCAGGACCAGCGGTGTCTGAACCTCAACCGCCTCGCACAGTCGGATAGCGATGGGGGCCATCAGAAGCAGCATCGTCACATTGTCCAGGACACAGGACATAACGGCTGTGATAATTCCCAGAAGGAAGACCAGTGGCCACGAGTGGCCCTTCGAGATGCGGTAGGCCATGATGGCCAGCCAGTCGAATAGTCCGGTCTCGGACATTATGCCCACAATTATCATCATTCCGATCAGCAGCGCTAGGGTTTCGAAGTCCACCCACGATATGATTGTGGGCAGAGTGGGCCGGTTTCCCAACAGCGTAATAATCGCGATCCCCGTGTTTGCCATTAGAAGGGCGGCCAACGTGTGATCCGTTAGCTCCAGGGCGATTAGGATGTAAAAGCCCAGGAGCAAAAGAGCGCCATAAAAAAGTCCGAAGTTGGTCAAAACGGGATTGAAATCCGTGGCCATGACCATGGAAACCGGTCTATCGCTGTTGCTTTCCAACATCACCACCGCAGTGCGTCCTCTGTGATCCTTGTTCATGATCTTAAAGAGTTTCGTGGCCTCGCCAAACTTATCCGGCTCCTTGAGCAGATGCACATTCCACATGCCCGTGCTGTGGATGGCCTGGTTCGTGATCGAGTCTCGCCATTCCACACGCACACCCAGCCTGGGCTCGTTAGCCTCCATAGACTTTGCATCATCGATGGGTCCATGCAGAGTGACCAGGAGGACATCGTTATTCTGAACCAGGTACTGTTCCAAGATCTGATTGGGCATCACGGTCACCACTGAGGTTTCAGGCTTCTTTGGTGCATATCGGATCAGGACGACAGTGAAGAAGCCCCATATCAGCAGCAGGAAGATTATCTTCCCGATGGCAAGAGCGAATCTCCTTCTCGTAACTGGTTTTCGTTCCCCTTCGTACTCTTCGGGGTGTCCAGCTTCTGTTGCTTTGTATACACTAATATGCCGTATTCTTCCGGCAAAACTCCACAATGGCCATGACTGCGAAAGTCGGGGTAACAAATTTAGATTTGTAACTGCAAAAAAATCACTAAAAAATTTCATTTGAAGGCTTAGTGAATGAAAATGTATGGAATAAACTTGAATATGTTTGTTAATAAAAGCTCTGGTAAAGCGCTCATTTTTAGTTTGTGTGTTTTTAAAATTTGAATGTAGTGGAAAATATATGAGAGGACTTTGTATACTCATATTTATTTACCTTTTCAGAGCAATAAAATCTATACTTTTTACTTAAGAAGTAATATACACATAAAATAAATACATAAATTTATGAACTAATGTTGCCAACAAAATGTTAATGTTTACCTATAATTTGTTAATTTATAACATTCCCTTATTAGTTACACGTACTCATAAATGTTAAATATTTCATATATTTTCACATATTATCACACGATTGGTTCCCAAATATTAATTAATAATGAACTAGTGCACCAGATTTTTAATGGTAATTGTAGCACAATGTTCCCACAGTGCTTTGTGTACTTTGAGCAGAAGTTAAGTGCCGCTTGAGCCTTTTTAAATATAGAGAACCTCCCTGTATATAGGGATGCACTGAATACACACTCCCATAACTGCAGCCATAATACGCACCATTGCCGAGCATTGGCCCTCCCCTGTGTCCTTTCCCTGCCGCCCCAAAAGGACCATTGTCAACTGACAATGCCGCTGGCAGATGTGTTGATAGTTCCAAGGAGTGCCGGGCAAGGGGTAACCAGGAGGAGGACGAGGAGCAGTTGCTCCAAGGGACTGGAATGGGGGAATGGCTATGGGACTGGGGCTGCTGTTGGGTCTGTTGCCAGTTGAAGGCAAATATTAATAGCGCAAATTTTCTGCCGCACAACAAGGCTGAGAATATGTGTGCCAGGGCTAAAAGGGGGATTCCCTGTGGGGGTAAGCTTTCACTTGTTTTACCATTTTAAATGCATGAAACGCATAAATTTCCCAGCTGCTCAGTGTATTTATTTCGCTTTGCTCCCGTTTGTTGCATACAAATCAAATTTATTTGCCATTTTGTTTACATTCGCTCTTACACACTATGTAGCTGTGGCAGCGGTCGGCCTGTTTGTGTTTTTAATTTGAGTGCAGCAAACATTTTCAATTGATTTTGTTTCTCGATGTTTTGGGGTTTTTTTTCTGTTCTCCAGTTTTTTTTTTTGGTTTTTGTTGATTTTTTTGTAGTGCACATGCAACGCGAAGAGTACCAATATTTGCTTTATCTCTAGGGAGTGAGAACTCTATTAAATTGATTCTTGTTGTAATGGAATTGGGATTGGAATTCGGGCGAGTGGGGACTTGTTGTCTTAGTCATTAATTGAAAACTGCCGATTGAATAATGAATGCATGTACAGGCTCGGATTAATGTAAATAAACAATGTCATTAAAAACAACAAGCAAATCGGTTGCAAGTTGTGTATCGATTGATTTCGCGTTAGGTTCAAGGGTTAATAATTTACATTTTCAGCCGCAAATAAAGTCTTGTTTGGGGAACTGGCTTAAAATGTTGCACTCTCTATCTTCTTTAGTTTCTTGTATGTGTATTCATTAACTCTTAAGCTGGATAACATGCAAAATGAGCATAATTAGAGCTGACCAGGCTGTCCAAAATAGAACTGAGTGCCGAGTTCTCCCAAAGTTTAATTAGAAAGACAAGCGGTTGCCAGAGTCAACACATGGAAATGAAATGCAAGTGTCACCAAAGAAATGGTGGCTGGCTTTATTAAAAGTTTTGCAATGGCTGTGAATTCCACATGTTGTCAAAGACATATTTTTGGCAATTATGAAGGAGTCCCTTAAAAAATGCATTTAAATGTAGCATGATACGAAAAATAAAAGAAAAATATCAATGCCCATTAAAAAAAAATAATAATAGGATAAAATTCTTAGGTTTTATATTTAGAAACAATTATATATCAAGTTGTATTTATTACCTATATTTTATTTTTTATTTTATATTAAGTAGAATTACTTTGGCTTCAAGTGTAATAGTCTACATCGCTTCATTTAATATCTGTGCAGAGAAAGGCAATCAAATGGAAACACTGTGCCGCACCTTGACTTGACCTGTGTGTGTAACGGTGGTCTGATTAAATTTCGGCTACCCAAAGCGATAATTATGACACCTTAACACCCTCTCATTTCCCAAAAACGTGCACACACTTCCTTATTAGAGTGGACCATTGCAAATTTGTAGCGGTAAAAACTGTATAATATTTAAAACAATTAATTGATTATTTTAACAGGTTAGCAGGTCGTGTGAGTAATTTATGATTGAGTTTCTAAGGTATATTTTTAAGTTGATCTTTACTTTATGAATATGAAACTAATATTAAAAATGATAATAAATTGATATTAATTAGGTTTAGCCGGCTAACAGGTCGTATGAGTAATTTATATTAAAATTATCCATTTTATTTTATTGGTTTAAACTTTACTTTAAAAATAAATTTTAAAAATATATAAATAAAATTTAAAAAAATAATAAAATAATATTCCAGTAATATTAAAATGGGTTTATACATAACTTTAGCCAGCTAACAGTTCGTATGAGTAATTTTTATTTAATTTTGCATGGCATTTTATTTAGTCAAAATTTTGATTAAAAGTAACATTGTAATTAATAATAATAATATAATATTAGTATGTATTAATAATAAAATACAGTCAAGGTGTCTGGCTAACTAGTCGTATGAGTAATTTTGCATTGCTCGTAGGTCCACTCTAATGGTCATTCTCAAAGGACCCTGGCTAAGCTGAGCTAAGCAAAGCTAAGTACAGGGTGGGGTCCTTTGAAATATTGCACAATCAGCGCATTAAATAATTAAGTGCTTAATTAAATAGGGAGCAGGGACCAGGGAGCATGTCGGTGCGATCCAGAGGTAAGCAAGTAATTTTTCCATTGTATTACACTCTGTGGTCAGACTGTGCATACAAATCGTGGGGTTCGGTTAGGTCCAGCTTGCTCGGGTCTTGGCTTTGGACCCTGGTTTGGGTGGATGTGAGTGAAAGAGTTATTTGTCTTCATTTATCTATGCCCATCACGTGCCACGCCAAAATTCGTAATGAAAACTAAATGAGAGCAGAGACCACAGAGCTTGACTTGGCCTGTTGCATGCTGGGCATAATTAACTATTCGATTACGAGAGCAATTGTTGCAATTAGTTGTTATCGAGTTGATTGGGTTATTATGAACTTTAATGAGAGTGAAGTGTACATTTTCAAAAAGTTTAGAGATTTTAATGTTAAAAAAATGTAAGATCGACATTAGTATCAATTTAACGTTAATAATATTACTGCATATTATTACTATTATAATTACTATGTTATTTTCAAACTGAAGATTAACTAAATGCAATTGCATAGAAACTTAAATATAAATTACTCATACGACCTGTAAGCTGGCTAAAGGTATCTACACATAAAACCTATTTAATATTACTGGAATATTATTATATTATTATAAGGTATAACATATTATTATTAGTTTATTATTTTTCAACTGAAAATAAAATGAAAAATTTATAAATTACTTATACGACCTGTTAGCTCAATATTATTACTGTTTTATTAATATATAATTATTATATTTGCTTTATTAAATTGATGTACTTCATTCATATTAGCAAATGCTTTAAAAATGTTTGAAATTTATATGAATAGACATGAGTTAAAATAATAATGTATTTGTTAAACGTTATCCAACTTTCTGAGCTCTAAACGGTTTTATGACCCTTTAAATTGCATTTTTCCTTGGAAATATGTATACTATAACATTAAAGCAACTTCCCTAAATTTGCTTGAAATCAACCCAGTTAGCTTAATATAAATATACAGATTCCTAATGAATCCATTAACAATCATTAGCCAAAGAACACTCCCATTGCGAATAACTTGGGCAAGCCTTTAGCACATTTACTTCAATTAGAGAGGAGCTTGCTTTTCGCCCGCTTTTCCTCTTTTCCGCTCCTCCACTCACTCCCTCCTTCTCCGGTTCCAGACCAGCAGACAACCTAAAACAAGGCTCGCCAGATACAGTTATGTGTGCTGTGTAATTACACAAATGCATTTATGTTTCATACTAAACAAGATACAATGCGCAGACGTTTTGTATTTGTGTAGCCATTCAGATGCATACAAAAGAACAAAGGGGTGAGATACAAAGGAAAAGCGGGTGTTTGGGGAAATAGAATATAAGGGGGAGAGGGCCAAGGGTCGGGGTAAAAGTAAAAGTAGAAAAGTAAATGCATGCTGCACATGCAGAAAAATTGAAACAAATATATGTGTATGCCAGCATTTTAGCAGTTTAAGAGGCATTCAAGCAGGAGGTGTTTCTTAATAATAGACTTAACGATACCCTAGAGACTTATACTAATTTAAAATTTAAATTTAAATTTAAATCATTAAAGAACCACTCTCATCTGTAACGATAAATGTGAGTTAATTTGGTAAGGGTAAATTACTGGGTAAGGGTAAATTATTTATCAAAAAATCTCCATTTACTCATGTTACTTGTATCTAAGTACATTAAAATGAATTGGTATCATATCTTTAATTAATTTAGTATGAAATTCAAAATATCTGACGTTTTTCTTTGCTTTTTGACAAATAAATAGGTTACTAAATATTTCTCTAGCCCTTTTGAGCATAAAATTCGATATAGGTGACAATGTCTAAACCTTTGAACATATAAATAGGTTGGAAAGCTCTGCATCCTCATCTAAATGTTTCCTTAACCCACATCCAAAGTTTTATTCCCTGAATAAACATATTTTCCTAACTATCCCAGACCCGTATATCCCATTCAAGTCAATTGAAAAATAAGGGGTAGCCGGTGTACAAACATAATCAGTGGCATTTTCATTCGGCTGCATCAGCACAAAGCGAGCTCCAGCTCAGACTTAATTAAAATTTCATTGTGTGGCCCGCTTTGACTGTTCTTGTTATTTTTTGTTGTCTAAATCCCATTCAGATTTTACCCTTCGCTTGCTGGGCGCCATTGTTTTCGGCCCAAATGCGTTTTAACTTGGCCCACAGTGCGCGCCAGTGACTGTACGAGGTTATGTGCGTGCGATATTGTCGGCTGGCGGCACACTTGAGACGGCGCTGACAAAAGTCAAGATGTGTTAACCTTGTGCATTTGTGCATTCGGGGCTCAGACTTTCGCTCTCTCCAGATCCAATTGTCTCTCTTGTGCGGTAATTAGCAGCAGCAGCTGCGGGAAAGTGTGCTACAATTATTTGCATTGCCGCCACACAGAGAGGAAAGAGAGGAAAAGGGGCGGCACACTCACTGTGGTAATTGCCGCCGCCCTTTTTGGGGCTAGCCCAAAATGACTTGGGCCACTAATTTGCAAAATTGCTCAAATAATTGGCCAGCCTGATGTATTTCATTTTAAATTAAACGTCAAGCCACCATATAGCCGCCGTTTTCCAGCCACAAGCCAACTGCAATTGGCAGCAACTTTGTGTGCCCTTCGCTTTTGGCCTAGCTTTTCCTTGTGTTGGGCAGGGTCCTTTGAAAATGTTGTGGAATTTCTAGGAAAATATTCAATGGAAAAAAGGAAATGTAGTATTAATTAAAAAAAGATTTAAGTTTTTGGCTTTAAATATTTTTTGTTTTTGTTATAATCTCTAACAAAAGCTATCTTTGGTATCATATTTTTTGAGGAATTTAAGCTTAACTTATTTTATTTGTTGAAGAATGTTGTAATTTTTTTAATTTAGCAAGGATATAAAAAGGAACAAATATAAACATTTTATAATTAAAAATATCAATTTTCCTCGCTAACACTGTCATTAACTTAAACAAACGCCAGAGCCATTCAAAAGGGTGTTCCTGGTTTTAATAGTATATTTTTATGTAGAAAAACGTGTTGTATTTCCGTTCAGTTTTTTTCCAACTCGCTTTACTTTTTGTGGCTTACTTTTTGGCCCTCCCCCTACTTTGCTTGCACACATAATTTGGCCAATTAAGCGCCGTTTATGGGCAAAAAATTAACATGGCTGGCAGTTAAATTGGCTTTGGATTTAAAGGGAAGCCGCGTAAAAAAGGCACATAGATGATGGGCTGTCATAAAATCAATAACAAATAATATAATGCAAATGGAAGAAAAACGTTCGAGGGAGGGCTGAGTGGAATTTTTATGCCGTACGAAACGACGTCATCGATATAGACATAAATTCCTCGAGCTTTTATGGCCAGTTGATTTGCTTGTTTTTCGCCAGTCTAAGGATCTGGGCTATATGCGTTAACGGCATTATAAGTAATCATTTATCATCGATTGCCGACATGTGTTTGGCCTCGAGTGGATCCGGGCCAATGTGCGTTAAGGATGAAGTGAGCCATCATGATGGAGCATATTGAGTTCACTTCCAATTAGGGTCATCGACATCCATGTGCTTTTGATTTAAGTTCCCAAATTTTCTCATTAAAATTTCGTTCAACTCGGGACCCGGACGTGGGACTTGGAACCAAACTTCTATATGTCTGTGCTCAACTTTCTCGATTTGACAAACTACACGACTGCTGCCCACCGAGATCAATCAGATGAACATGATTGATTGACACATCATACCGCAACAACGACTCCATCCGACGCCCGACAGGATGGGTGAGAATTTGAAAAGCGCATCGTGTGGACAAAGGCACTGCATAATCATCAACCAATTAGTCCTGCAAGGCAGATGAGGTTTTCCAGCATTTTCCAGGACTTTGCGAGCTGCTTGTGGCTGTGCTATTGACACGAGAGTGCTGTCATTTCCATTGGACACTCGTGGTCGCACCCCAAAAAGAGCACATTATTTGCGAATCGCAGTCGGGATGATTTAAGTGCTTATGGTTCACTGAACAGAATGCTAATTTAAGCCGGGAACTGCAAAAATATTTCACTAACAGACCAAAATGAATGTCCTGCCAAGAGACATACACTCAAGGAAATAATGATGCTGGAAATGTAATATTTATAAGAAAAAGTAAAGGATTTAAAATTATAAAAGCATTTAAAGGTAAAAGTACCCTTGGTACTTTTATTTTAAGTCTATATACATATTTTATATATTTCTAGGATTATTTTAACTCTTAAAGTGATTCCTTAAAGTATTTCAATTTATTAAAATATTTACAAAAAAGTAATATACTTTCAAAAACCAGCAGTGCTTGGCTTCATTTTATTTCAGTCTTACTTGAAATTAGTGTTAGAATTTTCTCTTAGTGTCAAATTCAAACATTTATTCCCCATATTTATTGCTCAACTTCTCGGCATCCAACTTTTTCATCAGCAAATACTTGAAACATATTTTATGAGCTTGAAATGGATTTCGTTCGATTTGCTTTCGGAAATTTCCATATCCAGAAATTGAAATGGCCATTCCCCGTGCCATTTGGCTTTCGTCTTTTGCACTCTGAATTTCACACTAGAACGACACGCACCTTTTGAACTCTCAGGCAAATAAAAGTTTGCCGGCATTCCGCAAAACTACCGACAAGAGAGAAATTTTTGAGTATTTTTCATGTTCGTCTCATTGTGGCGAAATTGAATTCTGTGGCCAAAACTTGGGTCCGGCCTTTGTCTGAAGGCTTTTGTGGTCAAATTGATATGTCAGTGACCTGGACCCATATCAAAAAGAAGTTCGACACGAGTCGCTGACCATGAGAAAAAATACGACAAAATCGCCATGCAACTGGGCTTTATAATGCTACTGGGATTTATAACAATTTGCCAGGCTTAGCTTGCTTAGCCTGGTTTCGACCAACTTAATTAGCAATTCATTTAGTTTCAGCTGCAACCCTTTTCTAATGTCCTTAATCCAAAAGCCCTACCGAATCCCGCTTTCTCGGCCAAATCTCTGGCGTCCTTGAAGCCAAATGAAGGCGGTCCCAAAAAGGAGAACAAAAAATTAACTTGTGGGGACTGGCTAAAAAGTTTAAATTGAAGTACTTGGGAGCAGTTCAAAAAGTTTTCCCTCAAATTGCTCACCTCACTCGTTCCCCCCCTGAAAAAAATATATTAAAACAACAAAATCATCGTAAATGTCCAGAAATTTTTGGGTCCAATTTTCATTCGGCTTCTGCTGCTGCTTTCAGTTTCATTTTCATTTCGCTTCGCAACAAAAAGCTTGTCAACTTTGTGCCAGTTCAAAGTGCAAAAATAAAATGCACGAAGAACTTTGCGCTCTTTGTCCTCACTCCTCGGCTCATTTGGAAGCTACTTTAGTTTTCAGATACATATCTGTAGTCTCATAGTGCACGTCTTTGTTTGCCCGACAATGTGTGAAAGTATCTGGCTAAAAATGTGCTTAGTTTTAAATACTCTTTGATGATTGCAACTAAAACGAACAGTGCGTTAAATAATATTGAGTCAACTTGGAGAAAGAGACTATTAAATTAAAGACTTTCTCTTTTTAAGAGAGAATGTGTTAATCCAATTAAAGTGAGAATAAATATACAAGGAGAGCCTTTAATTATTTAAGCCATTTCAACCTTCAGAAAACGCTGAAGTTAAGTTCAAACAAATCCAGTAAAACCTCAATTGGCTGTCATAACTTTTTTTAAAACAGTGGTTAACCTTGCCAAGTTGTGAAAGCAGGCTTCAGCCTTCAAAAGGTCAACCATTTTCATCATGCTGATTCCCTGCAGTATTTCTGTTTTCTCTCAATTAATTAAAAATGCATTTCAATTCCAGCACTGCCCTGGCCCCGACTGGCGCAAGTGGCAACGGCGGAATTGTGGCAAGTAAACTGTGAAATTAAAGCGAATCCTTGACGGACAGACGCTGATGGCGTCGGGTTAACCCTTGAGCGTCCAGCCGGGGCGTTAACAAGCGGCAATTAATCAAGCGCCACAGGCGCAGCGCCAGTGTAGAAGATAATGGAATCGTTTGCTTTCTCCAAAGTCAGTCAACTGAGACTTGGTCCAAACCAGGAAGAGCTCAGCTCAATTTGCTTCCCAACAAAGGTGCATATTGACCGGGTTAGTTAGTATGATGATTAAAAATGTACTTTCACTTAAGGTTAGTAAAAATTCAGCTTTAACACTAAGCCTTCTTTGGGGATTTCCTCTATTTATCCGGGCCCTAAACTTCCATATCCTTTGGCTGTACCATTCTGGCTGGATAAACAAGCGACAATGCAACACGTCAACACGACTGCAGTTTGCGCCTCGGCACTAAACAAATTTTATTTGCTCACACACATCGAGATGCGAAACTTTTGCCATATCCCCGAGGTATGGGACAGCGTTGGGGGTTTCGAGGGTAAAAACTGCATGTTTGCGATTTTCCTCGTCTACAAGTTTATTCAGCATCACCATCAGTATCCTCGGACCCCGCATTTGCTGCAGCTGGGGAATAAAAAAAAAAAAACGGTGCTCCAGATCTCAGTGGAGCATCGGGGGGAAGGCAGCCCGGCTCTGTCTGCCGGCATCCGGGCGTACTTAAGTCAAATAGTCAAACTGTCAAGCTGCATGTCGATATATGTTTTAGCGTCGACTTGGCTCTCTTACTTTAATGA
The DNA here is from genome assembly GCA_035046265.1 of Drosophila bunnanda. Taxonomy (NCBI): domain Eukaryota; kingdom Metazoa; phylum Arthropoda; class Insecta; order Diptera; family Drosophilidae; genus Drosophila; species Drosophila bunnanda. Next base: position 18,749,508 of record JAWNOB010000075.1, read on the forward strand.
TTTTATCTGTCAGTCTTCAGCGCTGCTCAGTGCTCTGCCTGACGGGGCGTATGCGCAATTTTTGCACTCCGATTGAAATAAATCGAGGCTCCCGTGCCGCACCGCGCACATGTGCACTTTTGTTGAAAGGCAGGGGGAGGGTGGTAAAGCGGGGAGCTCGCACATTTGCCTCGTTATTTATTTATTAAATTTTTGCGATATTTTCGCCGGCAAGCCAATTGACATTTCACATTTATTACCCACTTGTTTCCCTCCGTTTTATGGCCAAATAAAAATCGCATAAGCATCCCAGCCGCGAACCCGCCAACGTTTATGAATAGCAAAAATTATTCACTGGTTTGGCGGCTCTCTATATACGAATCAGCGAGAAATTTGGCACAGAATTTTCGAGTGCATTTCGAAAAAGAAAAGGAAAAGCTTTTTAATTTTAATAGAACCTGCTAATTGGGTGAAATTGATTTAATATTTTGTTTTACAAAAAGGAAACTAGTTTTAGCATGCTGTTAAATCATTAAGTGATGGATTTTTGCTTTTAAGTATGGCTTAAATAAATTAAAGGGAATTTTAAAATATTATTTTTGGTATTTAAGGGTTCAAAAGGGATGATTGAACTTAGTTTAATATGGTTTTAACAGCTTAGTAAACAATATCGAAATATCGCACGTCAACGAAAGTGATCTATAGTTTAAATTTAATTAAACTCTCTACGAAGTAAATAATAATAATTTTGTCTATGCTTTAAAGCTTTGTTAAATTCAATTAAATTTGTGTAAGCCCCTTATATCCCCCCCAATATCTATATTTCAACAACAAAATTCCGCCTTAAAGTCACGCCCCAGAAAATTATTAAAACTGTACTGCTTAATGTAATCAATCTTTCTTCCCTCGCTTTATTTTATGCGACACTAAATAAAAAAATAAAAACAAAGGCAAACAGGGAAACAAAGCATTTTGTTGTGCGTCTCACGCGTTGCAAATAAAAACGCTGCCAATAAAATGCCACAACCAGAAACGTGTGTATATGATTTTTATGCGGAAAGGAGTGGTAGGACGTTCCGCATACCCGGCTATATAGACATATGTATCCTCGTGTGTATCTGTATTATCTTGGCGATCACGTGCTGTGCAGTTTGTCGGGACTTACGTCCGTAACATATGTGTGTCTGTAGGCGAGTGTAAAAATGTCTAAGCCGAAACAAAACCACGAGAGTGACAGCAACTTTGTAACAATATAGCAGCAACAATATAGGAAGAGTGTACCAAATAAGTTAAAAGGAACATGTGTATGTGCGAAGTCGTAAAAACAAAAGCACAGGGCCAAAACGGATTGAAAGGACAAGGGGATCGGGCGGAAAAAAGAATCATTTTGCATTGCAAATCATAAAAATGGATTTATTTGTGCATTTCGTACGTGTTGTTTCCATATCTTTCAGGGCGTTGGCTGTAACCGGCAGATATGTTCAGTAAACAGGTTTTCTCATTACTTTAAAGCAAAGTGTGCAGAGGAATTTTAATTTTAATTTTAACACTTCAATTCATATCTTTAAATTGTGTTTATTTAGTAAGAAATGTTACGGCTTTAGTTGAACATTACTATTGACATTTTGAACACTTCTGGAAAATAATTACATTCACATTTTATTTATCACCACTGCGTATTTCCCAAATAAATTATGCTGGCAATAATTTGCACAATTAAGCAATCAACATTCGAATAAATACACATTGGTGTGTTTTGTTTAGACAGAAAATGGTCTAATTATTTTATGTTACATTTTTCATTTATGCAATTTCGGCAATTTGAGTTGCAAATATTTTGCATTTCTATTCCATTCTATCCATTTAAATGTCAATAAAATGCGCAAATATTCAGGTGAAAAGTGATTGTGCAACAATTTAGCAAGCAATTGTGGTCCTACCCTTTCAATGGGAATTTAACTTAATTATGTTGAATAATTTGCAAGGGCCCAAGGCAAGGTACTAAAGAGGTCGCCTTCTTGTTACATTTTATTTTTAATTAATCACAATTAAAATGCTTGATTTACATAACATATATTGATTAAAATTATGCAATTTTGCGAAATATTTTACCTTTTGTCATCCATTCATATTGTTGCATGTGCAAAAGCCCCGCAGTGCCTTGCCATTGTTGTATTTTAAGAGCGGGTAACAAAATAATTAAGCGGTCGCCAAATAAACAAATGTGAAAAACAAGTGATATTAATTTTGGTTAGCAAAAGAATGAAATGACCTCCATTTCCCCTCACACCGCTGTTGTTATCCATTTAGCGCTGGTGCTGACAATATTTACCTTATATTACGTATGCGCCACGTATGCCGAGCCACGGTCTGCAAATTGAAATTGCGTCCCCTTCGGGGTTAAGGGTAGGACACATACATATGTATATGTATGTCTCCATAGATGCGACATAATGACGCCAACAAATCAGCGACAAATGCATATACTCCCCCCATTCCCCCAGCCTTAATGCAGCAATAACAAACATGGGTTGCCGCCACAATTTCGATTGTCGTCTATATTTACCCAAAGTCACCATTGTCGCCCTCGATGCGGTGCAATGTGTCTGGAAAAGTGAACTATTCTTATTATCAAATGACTGTATGGAATGGCATACTTGGGTTTGAGTTACAAAACATTTTAGCAATTGATGGGGACGGTTAACGATCCCCAATACAGATCCGAAATGGGAACACCCTCAACATGAGAGCTATTGGGTTTGCTCTTGCAAATGGCTGTTAATTCGAAAACACGCCAGCATTCTCCGGCAGGCCGAATCATTTGCTTGTCTGATTGAGTCGGAACTCCTGGCAGGAGGACACAAACACTGGCATGTCCTTGCGCATGAAGGAATTAACGAAATTTCAGCCGCTGCCAGGCTGCACTGTGAAAACGTTATCAATATGGGTTGGTAATTCTTCATAAAATATTCAAGATAATACATTTCAAAATACATGCTGTGAACCTACAAAATAGAATTTATGATTTTTACAAAAACTTTGATATAGATTTGATGTTAATAAATGTTATTAATTTTTTTCCAGTGCCTGGACAGTGTTGTGTTAGGAAAACAACAGCAACAGCCACCGCACATCGGCAGCTATCTGCATTTTGTCCGGGATGCAAAGACTGGGAACAAGCGGAACACCACATTTTCGCAATCGTAACCAATTTTTGTGGCTGAGTTTCCATGAGAAGTTGGTGGTGGTGGCTCCGGCATGGCATGGCATGGCATGGCATGCTCTCTGCTCATTGATCGCACACTGCACAAAAGTTTAGAAATAATTAGTAAACTTTTAATTGGAAACTAGTACGCAATGGCGAATCGATGCTCTGCCGCAACTCTGCTCGCCCTCGCCATTGCGAGTGGCGGTCGATTTTTGGATTTTGGCGTTGATTTTTAAGAGCTTTTCACTTCAAGAATTTCTCGGTGCTCTTTTGATGTTTTTTCTTTACCCCTCAACCCAAACCCACGCTCTTGTGTCTCCGCTTTTTCGCTGCTCGCTTTTCCTCTGTTTATTGCGTTGCATTTTTATTCCCATGAAATTTGTGGCTCTGCACAAATTTTTCCAGTCTTTGTGGCTTACAAGGATTTTCAAACGAAATATGCACTTCGTGCCTTGTTGGGTTAGCAGCACTAAAAGTTTTTATATGCCACACTTTAAAGAAGGGACGGTGGTACGTCTGCTTGTAAATTAACTGGGCTTCCATTTGCCATACGGTGCGTATACGTAATTTCAGTGAAAGCCTTGGATTTAGCTTGTTCGGTGTGCAATTGCAATTGCGAGTCTACAGACCGCAATAAATATTCGCCTTTAGTGTTTTGATATTTATAATTAATGGTTTTACTGCAGGCAGGAATTGTGTTGTGATAGCAGCAATTATTTGCGCTTATAAAGAGATATATTCAATTTATTACTCTATTTATCTGCTTCCTTATTTGATATTAATTTTGGTTATTTATCTGTTAAAAATCGCATAATTAAATCGAGGAAATCAAGTTCCTGGAGTACATTTGTTGCTTCAAGTAGTCATTGCCTTCTTAAACAAACTCGAGTAATTTGAGTGCCAGCAGCCATTTGATAACAATTCATTATACTCTGCTTTCGGACTGCTAAAAGGCAAACTGCACTTTAAATCCTAAACTTTATTTAATTTTCAATGCTATGCAGAGAGTCCTGGGGATCCACACCAGTCGGGGAAAATAAGGAGAAACGGGCAATGCACCTGCGAGGCTGTCGCCACACCACGACTTAGACACAGTTGGCGACAGTGTGGGGTTAAGAGCCACGCCGGTACTGAAATCTGGGGAGAAGGGTTAACAGCGACGGAGGGTGCCACATAGGGGGTTAAAAATGAGGGAGACCAAGCCCAGACGGGTTTCTGCATATTAGCAGCAAAGCCAACAACAGCGGGAGCAGCGGGAGGCAAGCTTCAATGCGATGTGCAACACTTGCTGGCAGGAATTTACATATAGAATGGTATAGGATTATAGAATCTGAACCACACAATCGACAACGAACATGCTGTGCTAAAAACAAAAGTGTAGATATTTACTAAATATATATTATATTATTTATTAAATATTGAGACATTTATAGAAACAGTGGATTTGGAAGTACATGATATATATACTATCAAACTCAGTTCCTCAGTTAGTTTTCTATAAATTCCCAATTTTTTAATTAAAAAATAAGTTATGAGATTTTCGATTGCAAAAATACTAATAAATAAATAATATGATTTAAAATCTGTGTTCATGGATGCAAATTTCATCTACAGCTGTAGGTTTTTTGAAATGATCTTCTTTTTAATATAGTTGTATGTATGTTCATTTCTTTGTTTATTTATTTTGCTTTGACGAGGTTAAAAATTATTTACTTTTTAAAATTTAAAAATATTTACAAGGTTTTAATCCAAAAATGTGTTATAAATAATGCACCCTTGGCCACCGCCTGGAGTTCTTGCAAGCTTTTTGATTTGAGCATGGCAATATTATTTATATTTTTTAAAATACTGATTTTTAAACATGTTTAAAATTGTTGCCAAAATTCTAGCTAGGGTCCAGATATACCCAACTCCCTGAAAGGGGCATCAGCATTATGCTGGCAGCATTCACAACGCATTAGCGTGAATGTTCATAACCGTTGTCTGGCCCCAATGTCTGTGAGGAGTGGCTATAAGGGCCATGCCATGGCTGCAGGCAGCGGGGTGGGTGGTGGCTGGCGTTAGGGGTTCAACTGGCAACCCGGCTCTAATGCATACACCTCAAGGCTTAATTCACAGAGTGGCGGCGTTAACGTTTGCTATTTTTAACTCGTTTCGCAGGCTTCGTTTTTCCCGTTGCACTGCGATGCTCAAGCGCATTCTTGTGTTTCCCGGGGCCCAGCGTGAAAATGCCGCACACTGTAATGAAATGAAATGTAATTTGCATTTAAACACAGTCAGTGTATATACATACACACATACACACAGTCAGGCATCCGTGCTGACAGGTGGAGAGAAAAACTCAGGTAAACAAAGGGCTAGCGGTCCATTCACATTTTACTGCGCTGAGCCCACATGCATTTCATTTTATTAAAATTGCAGAAATACATTTAAACTCAACATTTTATTTATTTCCAGTGACTTTTCTCTATTTTCTCCGCACCTTTCATTTTTACCGAGATTTTTGCATATTTCCATGCTGGCAAATGTTATTATCTTGTTTGTTTTTTGGTTCTTTTTTTAAGCAAATAACTTACATTTAATTAATTGCAATGCTCTGACAAAGGTAGAATGTTTTAAAATACAAATGAAGTCTCGCATTCCGCAGAATTTATTGCAAATGACTGCGAAACGGACTGCATTGCATTCTTTTAGACTTATTATTGTATTTTTGAGAGTAGAATTTTCATTTCAGCAAGTAAATATATATAAAATACTTCTTTTTATGAATATTATAAAGAGTGAATTATTCGGACTTTCACTTGCGTGTGTTGACTTTAATTTTAAAATATTTTCAGTACATTTTATTTGGATTTAGATTTTTTACCTTAACAAGTTGCTATATAACTATTTTCATTTTTCATCGTGATTGAACCTTTACCACATTTTTCGTTCTTGTGATTTATTCAATGAATTTTTATTCGTTTTGTTCAGGAAGTATTTCATTTCATTGGGTTTCAATATGCTCAAAAAATGTTCGATAAGGTTTGGCTTGTTTTAATATTTACAGCACCCTGTCCCCCATCCTGTTCCTGTTCTCTCCTTGGCACACTGCTGAACTGAAAACTATTATTTTTTAACGAACTAACGAGTCCGGTTGATTGAACATCAACAAAGCGAAAAAGAGTCTTTTGCCTGGTGCGCTCGAGCAACATGTTGCCAGGGAAAAATAACTATTTTATTCACTATGTAAGTGGATTACCATAGATAGTATACGTATAGGCTACATATAGTACGCTTTGCTGCCGGGCAAGTCAAAATATTTGCCCTTTGCCCAAAACAACACACATTAAATCGCTTTTGTGGGGCAGCACCAAAAAAAAAAAAAAATCTAAAAAAACCAGCGATGAGTAGAAACAAAATGAGAAATTGGTTGGTGTAAATACTAGATAAGCGGATTTAATTGAGATCTCCCCAACCAGACTGTATTACGTTTTATTTGCACTGAGCCGCGCAGGAGCTAGCCAGTTGAAAATGGTGGAAATTTGATACCAAAACCGGATGGTTTTTTTTTATAAAGGTTTTTAGTGGGTTTAATAAATTGTAAGCAATGTGTTTCTTTTCAGTTCTGGAAGAAAAAGGAAATATACAATATATAAATACTACAAATTGGCTTCTCAGACAAATAATATGCATTTGCAAACTTCCGGGAAGGGGAAATAAACCATAATATCTTATACAAAACTAGAGCTCCAATATTTTTCATTTGATTTTCCTCTCTTAAAAGATGACTCTGCATTCTGGAAGCTGTGTAATTTCCCTGATATTTTACAGGCTACTTTGAGTGTCCTGACAGCTGTTGCTTTGCAGCACGGACTCTGCATTTACTTTAGCCTGAAATAAGTTGGCTATTTGTTTGCATAGTTTAATAGCTCTGGTCAGAGCCCACCCAGAAACGCCTTTTTTCTGCCCGTCCAAGATCGAACCGAAGTGTAGGAATTTTTGAGTCCCCCATCTACATTTCCATCTCTAGTGCCCAGCTTCCAGATTCTGCTCCATCTCCATCTCTCGTGGGGTAATTTATGCAAGGGAAACCCTTCGGTCGTGGCCCCAGCATGCCTTTAATGCTATTTGCTTGCCATTTGGGCCAATAAATCATTTTGGCTCGCAGATAAGTAATTTTTTCGTTTTTTCGGCTGCCCTCTTTTACAATGTTACCTTCTTCTTTTAGGGGTTTTTCTGCTGCCGTTTGCAAAGGTTGTTCCTTGTGTGATTTTTCCCGGCTTTTCCTCGGACTTACTTCTGCGGCATCTTCCGCTTGGCCCTCATGATTCATGACTCTGCCATTCCTTGGCCCCCGCGCTACAATTGTGTGGAAAATCTGGAAAATCTGTATCGCACTGTTTCGGGGTTTTTTCGTTGTGCGTGGAAATATTTTGCTCTCGTACTCCTTTATCGATGTTCTGCATTTATGCCAAAATTCATCATCGGAATTGGCCATGTGCGACCTTGGGTGCATCGTAAGCAAAAGTGTTTATATAATGATTTCCCTTAGTTGGACAGTTCGAGAGAAAGAACACGAAGAGAGAAAAGTGTGAAAAAAAATCGATTGAAATTTATGAGAATTTATTATTATTAAACATGAAAGCAAGGTCTTGTAACATTTTACGAATGATTAGATGACAGCTCTAATGTTTTGCAGCTTTAAGTACTTGAGTAACCAGTTATTACTCTGAAAGATTTTATAATAAATATAAGTCGTTTGGCGAAAATTACTTAAATATAATAGGCATATGCCTCTTTGACAAAATATTCAATATAAATACATTGAATATTCAATATACTAAAGCAATTTCCCACCTGACAAGTTGTGGTACACCTTTAATGTATTTGTCTTATGGAACAAACCAAATCCCCTCACTTACTCCCATTGAGAAGCCTGTAATCATTACTAATTTGATTGGATAGGACAAAATAATATGCATAATGTTAGCCCAGACAAATTGTTACTTCCATTTGCAACTTTGCCAAAAGCCCAACTGCCATATATTTATCGGATTCGATTCCCTAACCTCCCAGATTATTGGAACTACGCCTCCCTCCCCCCCGAAAACAGTTGCCCAAAGTTTCATTCGAATATGATTTACTTTGGCAGTTAGTTTAATGATGTCACTTGGCGGCTGGCTGCTCCGCTCAATGTTCAGCTCAGTTGTGGCCGCTGGCAAAATGCGCATTAGCATTAATGTATTCTTCGGTGTCTGCTCACAGGAGGCAATCAGGCGTCGTGTAGTTGCCAACACCTGTGCCCCGTCTGAGAACTACCACAAAATATATCCGCATCTACATATCAGAAGCAGCAACCTGGCTGTGTGCTACGAGTATACTCGTATATATCGGAATTGTCTGTGGGCGTGGCACCCACTCGCATTAGTCTGCTTGATTGAAATTTACGCCTGAAAGTTTCGTTTGGGAATCTGGGCCATGTTTGAAATTTACTTGAATAGCACACGCATTAGGAGATTGTTCACTTAAGAAGTGGGAGTGACTATTTGCACTCAACTCAGGGTATTGATGATAAGCATTAAGTGGCTGGAGTTGGCTCTGGAAATGTTACAAATTAAAAATGTAGAATTCAAGCTATAAAGAATATATTTTAAATTTAAATTTAAATACGGAAAATGAGAAATATATATAAGCCAAAGCCTGAAATTTTAGTATTTAAAAACTTTTTGTCCCTTCTCAACATACATATTTCCCTTTAATTTCGCAGCACATTTTGTTTGCCAAATTGTGTTTTACTTTCGTGAAATGTCAGAAACTTTCGGTGCCACTCCAGTTTGTTGGTCTTATTGCCCAGCTTTTGATGCTAACTTGCAATTGCTGGCAGAATTTTATGAAAAACTTAATGTCAACTTGACATCAGTTACAACTGTTCTCCTGTCAGCGACAACAATGAAACAAAGGGAATTTCCAAAACAGGTTGACGGCGGTCCAAAAGGTGTGAAAATGTTTATGCTTAATTGCGTTGACGGAAAAGTGTTGGTCGAAAATATACCCTGGGACGATGCCTAGACGAATTTCATTTGTTAAATGGTTGAGAAATGTTTTAAATGAAGGTTAATTGGTTAAATGACTGGAATGACTGCCAAATTCGGATAATATTTATAAGGGTCTGTGTGTAATGTGTTTGCCAGCTTTTGATACTTTTTAAAAATTCATCATAATTACCGAATCATTTATACGCCCAGCTATCCCATTCCTTCCCCAAGCCTTGCTAATTCCAGCAACTTATTAAATGTTATTAATATTATGCGTGCTTTCGTTATGCTTTGTTGCCTCCATTTGGCGGGGGTTATGGATTTTGTTTTTTGTTTCATGTTTCGTGTCCTTTTCTTTGTTTTCTAGGCATGTTAGGGATGGAAAAAGGGAGCAATGAATATATTTAGAGTCTGTATCGATAATGTATTAATTTAAAACATTTATACATAATTTTACATTTTTATTTTGAGCTTGAATAAATCTTAAACAAATGATTCATATTTTATTCTTTTCGTTTTAATACGATATTTTCACGATATCACCTCTGTGTTTTTTCTTCCCTGCTCCCTAAGCCATATCCAGCTGGGCCACCATTTTCGTTTGTGCTTATTAATGAATGTTGTTATGTCTGGTCAGGGTTTGCCCATTTCCCCGGCTCCGTACAACCAATTTGTTGGGTCTTTCCCTTATTTATTACATTTGCCTTGTTGAGGTCAGTATTTGTTAGACCGAGTCTGGCAGTCCGTCCCGCCCTTGATTCTATTCGAGTCCCATAAAAGCTAACAGCCCCCAGGCATTAAGTGTGTTCTCATTTGGTCCCGTCCATGAGCCTTAATTAATATGAATTAATTTAAGTGTTAATTGCAAGTGGTGGGGCATGGTTTACGCTCTCAATGCATGTCGAAGATTTCTGTCTGGCCCTTCACTTACATGAAATGAAAGTGTTGGTCACTGTGAGAAAAATTAAGCGGATATATTTACTAATCATACTGAAAGTAATTGTTTGAGAAAAATTTGTTCAAGGGAAATTTATTAGTTTTGTTTTATTTATTTATTAAACAGTCTATTCACTGATCGTCTTGACTTCCCTTTTTTTGTAATTTTAATATTCCTTCAGGGTATTATAGGCAGGCAGAAGATTGCAATCCAGTGAAGACGTCGTTTTCGACCCTATATATCATATATATTCTTGAGAAGAATCAGCAGCTGAATCGAAATAGTTATGTCCGATAGAAAAAAAAAGTTTCGAATTAAAAAAAATTTTTTTTTAATTTTACAAGGGGTTACATTGTTAAAATTGTCAAAATTTGATATAAATTTAATTTTTATAAACTTTAAAACTGTATATGCAGATTTGTGAACCCTATAAAAATTAACACAGAAATTAAAATTAATGCATTTTTGGCTTAGTTATGATCGATTGCCTGAGCCCATGAACCTATATTTTTTCGATACAGATAACTGCAAAAGTATACACACTTCGTCTTCTTGAATTTCGCTTTCGTAAATCTTTTTAGTTAAATTAAATTTTTCTGTGAGTATATTTTAATAACCGATACTTTAAGGGATCATTATATTACTGTAAGGAGGTCCTTGCTTACAAAAACCTAAGCTCTTGTGAAACATCAATCACTTTCATCACCATCAGTCCGACACGAGAGGCCCTATTATAGGTAATTAGCTTGCTTTGGAATGCGATTTGAACATTATTCAGCAAAAAGCGGCTGAAGGAATTTAGTTAATGACTTAATTAGACATTTACTTAACTTTGCTTATGGTTTCCTTTAGGAAATTCCCTAGAAATGTGCTTAAGAAGTTGTCTTGCAGTGCACTTCTTTTCTCTATTCGAACAGCATTTATCGAAAGCAAGATCTTTCCTTACTCTAAAAAGACAAAAAAGAAAAAAAAAATGAAAAAGCATGATGAAAGATTAGGGAAGACAACTTTTTTGCCTTGTTGTTTACTGTAATTAATATTAAGTATACGCCGTGTTTGACAGCTTTCAGTTGTTATCCAGCTAAAGAGCCTCGAAAACGTCACGTAGATAAATAGAGCCACTAAGACCCGATGTCAGGGAGCAGCTAAATCAAATTTGGCCCGCACCATTTTTAGTTTATTCTTTCTTACTGCCCTCGCTCCTCTGCCTTTCGCTTCTTGAAGGCCAACAAGGTGGACGAGAGTAAATAATAAATAAATATTTGGAAAACGTTTCGCTAACAGGACACGTACTGGGAATTAACAGCGCCGGAGCGGGGTATATGGTGGGGATTGGGAATAGGAACGGAAGCATCTGGGCCGTGGCCAAGACGTGCCCGAGTCTTTGTTGACTAAAGCTTAGACGCGGCCGAAAACTTTTGGCTGGCCATTAAAGTTTAAAGATGAAGGCGACAGCTTGCGAAACCGCAGAGGACTCGACCCCGGCAAATATAATCCCTGCCCTGCCGCTGGTGCTGCCACAGCCCTAGAACCCAGTTTTTCTCTCCCCCCATCAGTTTTAAACGATTCCATTCTCCAGGCCTGAGTAACCGCAGTGGAGGTTTCGGTTTTCGGGAAGCCCGCATAGATTTACAATCAGCTGCCGCTCGCCCGGGCCCTATGCCACAAATCATAAAAACGCATCCCCGCACACAAACATATGCTCGTGTTAGTTCATCATGCGCCCTCCTGCGGCCATGCGGCCAAGCGGCCTGGCCTGCCCTGCGTATACGTGATATTTTATGGGTCACTCGCTTCGTCGTCGACCCTAAGTCCCAGGGATGTCCTGCCAGCCGATTTCTAACAAAGCTCGCACTTCGTATTCCGCTGAGGCCGTAAAAATAACCACTCCGTCTTCGCCCTTTCGTCTCCCCCGGGAGTTGGCGTGTAAGTCGTGTAAGTGTAATCCTAGCTCAAACTGTATCTCATTACATTTGATTTACAGATAATCAGAGCTCGTAGATGGCGGCGATGGGTCTTTTCTTAAACACTTTCTCCAGGCGGTATTTGGAAGGTCTTCAGATGCTTGATGATTATGTACATCTGCCAGGCATTTGGAAGCTTGGTTCAGCAAATGGACTATTTAATGTAAAAGGAAAGGGGAAATCAAATAAATTTTGTTTTCAAATTAATGATTAAGTAACGGACATAAATTAATTTTATAATTTCTCTGAATTATATATTGTTAAATAATTTGTCTAACAATTATGAATTATTATAATCCAGCGTCATGGTTAATTTAATAGTAATAATTCGTAGTTTCTATTAAATATTAAACTTCAATTAAAAATAACAGTCAATGCATCACATTTATCACTGCAGCCTCATGTTTGCCTTTCCTTTGCAATATATTCCCCATAGAGGCAGTGGTAGTAGGTATTCCATACAGACACTATAAAATTGCATAAAGCAACAATTCAATTAACCAAAATTGCAAACGTTTTTACACATCGTTAAATGACCAAGTGCACAGAAATGTATTTTGCAAAACGATGTCAAAAAATGGTCATAAAATTCATTCATTCATTCCCCAGAGTCTCGTACTCTGGGCTGGGGAACTCCACTTCAGCAGAAGGAAGAAGGCCAGGACGCCTCTGCTCAGTTGACCCGGAAATGGCATGAAAAAAGGTGCAGCCACCCACGGCAAACAAATGCATGTATGAGTAGCAGTCAAGTGTCCAACAAATTTGCACAGATTTTTGCATCTGGAAATCTGGGTATTTCATGTGCACCGGGGTTTTCGGGGGAACCCCACGATGAATACATGATTTATTTTGAGGACTGGCAGCCCGAGGAGAAAAGAAAAATACAACATGTAACGGGGAAAAAAATATTCAATTAAATATTACGAAGCTCTTTTTACAGAATTCGGTTCCTGCCTGAAAAGAGCAAGGAGCTGAAAGCCAAACATTACACGAAAATTGTGTGTAAAATTAAAAAAGGAATGAGCTCGTGATGTTGGAAATAAATTGAGCGAAATGGTGGCAGCTACTTAAGTGAAAATATTTTTGCGCTTGTAATAACTTGGCTGCTCTAACCACAGTCTGTTCCTGCTCCTGCTACTGCTCCTCCTTGGGCCACAAGGAGAGCCGAAAAGCGCAACACGAAAGGCGCTTAAGTGCTGTGGCTTTGGCCTAGGGATGAGCCAAAAGGAAATTCCTTAACTCATGAAAATCACGTTAATATACATTTGGTGGTCAATTTGGATTATAATTCAAGGTATTTTAATGGGTTTAGGACTCTATTTAACCTTAAAAAGTTCTTACTATCAAAGAAATAAAATTTTTTTCTAATAGTTAAATCTATATTTTATAAATTAAACATATAATTAGAAAACCTCGTTCATAAGTATATATAATCATCCAGTTCCTTCCATTTAGTATTTCCTTTTCCCTCGCCGTGAGTGCACTATATCCACACCTTACCCAAGTCCCATCTTCAGAGTTGAGGCCTCTTAGGATCTCGGCTGCATTCATACGTTTTCGATTAAGCTCGGTCTTGGTCTACTTTACCGAAAAAACGGAAAGCGGAAATTTACACAAAGAAAGGATGTAGCACACCACCGGCTCTATATATATACTATATATAGTAAGACGGAATCGCAGCTGTAGCTGCAGCGCCGGCCGTAGCCCCAAAGTGGGCTAAAATTGTAGCACGAGTATGACTGACAGGCCATTAATTTTGGATTACCCGGCCGGGCCAGAACCACTATGAGGCTCTCAGCTCCAGCTCCAGCTCCAGCTACAGTTCCAGCCAGGAGCCGCCGACAGGAGGAGGCTCTGCGGACAACAAAAATTGCACACGCTCTTACCCTTAGGCGAGGCTGTTAAACATTTCATAATGCCTCGACACACATTTTGGCCGCCGTTCGGTTCGGTTTGGTTCAGCGGCGGTCGTTAACGTTAATGACAACTTAAGTGGTCATGTATAATTTCTGTAAATTATTGCCCACCTAGGCAACAAACTGGTAACAATAAAGTGGCGCAAGCAAAATAAGCTATCGCTAAGGGCTTCGAGGTTGGCCAAAAAGGACTTGAACTTCGCGTGAAGTTGGTGGTTAAAAGAAAGATATTTCGGTGTGAAAAATATATGGAAAATCATGAATTATATTCTCTACGACATGCCTAAGTCTTTCTTTTTTTTTAAATAACAAACATTTATATAAATAAAAGTTGATATTTTTTAATCATCCTTATGTTAGTTAATAAGCCAAATATCTTGGGTTGTAAATCACTGACCTTCGCCGACTTGGTGACAATATAATAACATCTTCCATGCCACAACACAGGCGACGATGAATCTAATTACATAACAAGCCTTTTAGGAATCCGCAAGCCAAAAAACGTAAAGTTTTCATGTCGACAGCAATAAAACTGTCGAATCAGACACTTTTCTGCCAACAACACTGCGCGCTCACCCTCTTTCCCAGAAAGCGACACCTAAAGGATGTCGAGACCCGAATTCAATTAATGTAATTCAGTTTAACATGAAAACTAATTTAGCCACCTTTGACTGGGCGGGAAAATAAATTTTGCAACTAATTAAGTAATTAATGCTTTAGATCCAGGAATTCAGAAATCCAGAATCCACAAAGCACTTACATATCAAAATGCCGAACTTTGTGCAAGTTTTACCCCTTGCCAAGTTCCTTAAGTCCTACAAGAAAGTAAATCATGTTCATCAACTCAAATATATAAGTGTGTACGCTGTGCACATACGCATAAGTCAGACAGTGGCAGTGTAAATGTACAAATCTCGAGGCATAAATCACAATTTCTTAGCCATTAAGACGAGACCGCAAAGATTTGCGGCTCCGCTGGGTTCGCCCTGCCTGATGGAGGAGCGTCTGCCAGGGCTTGGAGCCGCTCCACGAACTTCCAGCTGCTTCTGTGGCTTTTTATCCCGGGACTCGACATTTGCCCAAAGAGGAAGATGCCACTAAACGGTTCCTTACAACAGCCATTTGGTTACAGAAAAGAGAGTATTAAATCTGCATCAAACTTCCATACAATATCCTTTAAATTTAAATTTAAATACTTCAGCACTTCACTTTTTTCACAAAATAATCAATAAAAAACAGTATTAAATTATTTCATTATATTCCGTTTACAAAGTAACCAAGAGTTCTACAAAGAATATCGTTGTTTTCAGTCCGAATGTCTTGATGATTTTCGACTAATTAAACAGCATCGGCTTATGATATTCGATATTCTTCTTCCGTTCAATCAATTTGATATAAGTCAGACTAGAAATAACTATTGATATTAATTTATTAATCTTGGCCCGTAAAGTCCTTCCCCAATTTAATGCCAGTCTCTATGTTCTTCTTCAGCTTCGGCAGCATTTCCTCCAAGGCCTCCATCTCGCTATCATCCATTTCGGGCAGCCCGAGGTTCTCCTTGATGCCCTGCGGTCCCAGGACGAGTGGCGTGGAAAAGAACTGGGCATCGGTGACCTCTGATTCTACATAGGCACACTCCACGATGGGTTCGTCACTACCCTTTATGGCCTTGATTAGGGAGTTGACCAGCCGGTGGGCGGCGTAGGCCATTGAGAGGGTGGCCGATCCATCCCCCTTCTTGGCGTTGACGACTTCGGTGCCCGCTTCCTGAATGCGATGAATCAACTCCTTGCGTTCTTCGTCGGTGCCCTTGTAGGGAGGTTTGCATAGTGACAGGATGGGCAGGATGGTTTTGCCGGTGTGGCCTCCGATCACTGGCAGATCCACTTTCGCCGGGTTTACATTTAGGACGTCCCCGACAAAGGTCTTCGCACGCACCACGTCAAGGCTGGTGACGCCAAAAAGGCGGTTCGGATCGTAGTTGCACCTGGCCTTAAGGATTGTGGCCGCAAGGGGCACAATAATGTTGATTGGATTCGTGATGAAAGCAAGAAAGGCCTTGGGACAAACTTCGCTGGCGGCTAAGGCAACGGCCGCCGCCACGGAAGCATTCACGTTCACCAAATCGGTCCGGTTCATTCCTGGCTTGCGAGGCATACCCGCCGGAATAACCACAATGTCCGCCATGAGCATTGCCTTCCTCAGGCTCTTTCCGCCCTCGAAGTGGCAGACCGTCGCCGGGGTGTCGATGTGCGATAGATCCATTGCCACTCCTTTGGTACTCTGTAGGTCGTGCAGCGCCAGCGACTCGATGTGCGGATTGAGCTTCAGCAGCAGGGCAAGCGGCTGCCCGATACCGCCGACCGCGCCCACGATGGTGACCTTGAGGCCACGCCTGTTACTACAGCAGGTGTGCCATTTTCCTAAAAGCGGAAGAGCACATCTCGAAAGGCCAAGCATTGTCGGACGGAAAATTTTGCTATTTAGCAATATAATATTTTTATTTTAGAACACCTTATGTGAAAAGCTCACGACGATTTGAATGGAAATTCAGTGAGGACGAGTTTCTCAAAAAATACTCTATATACAAAAAGAAAGGCATATTTTTTAAAAAGATGTCTTTGACAGTTTTTTTTGTTTATAAACTGATATAAAAAATACATCAAAGCTGCATCAACAATTTTTTATAACCTGGACTACGTATTATTTTAGTCAGAAGCTTGTAGTACAGTGAAGGAGTCATTTCTGACCCTATAAAGCCTATATATTCTTGATCAGCATTCAAAGTCGAGTCGACCTAGATATGTCAGGTTAAAAAATAAATTTTCGAAATTTTTTTTTTAATTTTCAAAAAAAGATATTGTTAAGATTGTCAAAATCTGCCAAAAATTTGAAATGTTTTAAATTTTAAATGGAGTATGCAGATTTATGAACCCACAAGAAACTAACATTAGAAAGCTTTCCGAATTAAAATTAATACCTTTTTTGCTAAAGTATGAGTTTTTTAAATTTAGATTTTATGATAAAAATTGTCATTTAAAAATATGGATAAATATCGATTCAAAGCAGGAGAATATTTTAAGCTAAGTTATGATCGCTTTCCAATTCCATCCATTAATGCATAAGCAATCGGCAAGGGTATATAAACTTCAACTTCCCGAAGTTAGTTTCTTTCTTGTTTGATAATAAATCTACCAAAACTTGTCTCTATTTTCAATAATATATTATTTACAAGTTTGCGAGGCTCCGGTTGGCAGCCCGACTAAATATGCCCGATTTTTTAGTAGGCTTACTCTGTAGTGTCAAACGTTTGAGCTATCCTACAAACATATAATAGATTTCACTTTGGACAAGATGTTACTAGGCGAACTTAAGCTCTTGGCAAAAATCTCACTGGCTGCCCCATGGCGCTTTTCCCGCCGCACCTTCAAGGTTACCATTGTGGGAGCTGGCGGAGGAATCGGCCAGCCTTTGTCGCTATTCCTGCGCGGTGTCCCGGGCATTAAAGAACTCGCTTTGCACGATCTCGCCGACATGAAGGGAATTGCCACGGATCTGTCGCACGTCAACAAGTCGGGAATGGTGACCAGCTTCTCCGGTGAAAGTCAGCTGGAATCGGCGGTGAGCGGAGCCGATCTGGTGGTTGTGGCCGCCGGAATGCCGCGCTTGCCGGGAATGCAACGGGCACAGCTGATGGCCGCCAATGGCCAAGTGGCCGTCAAGGTGGCCACTGCCGTTGGCGCCGGCTGTCCTGGCGCCCTGCTCGCCTTTATTACAAATCCCGTGAATATGATTGTGCCAGCCGCTGCGGAGGTTCTGAAGACTAATGGAGTTTTTGATCCGCGTCGCCTCTTCGGGATTACCACCTTGGATGTAGTCCGCTCGCAGAAGTTTATCGGTGACTACATGAACATCTCGCCGGATAAAGTGAAGATCCCTGTAATAGGTGGACATGCTGGGATCACCATTCTACCGCTCATCTCGCAGTGCCAGCCAGAGTTCAAGGGCGGGCCCGCTGTGATCCAGGAAATGACGCATCGCATTCAGGAGGCAGGCACCGAGGTGGTCAAGGCCAAGGCGGGCAAGGGATCAGCCACCCTGTCGATGGCCGTTGCTGGAGCCTACTTTGTGGTCTCGTTGCTGCGTGGAATGAGAGGAGAGCAGGGCATTGTTGAGTGCTCCTTTGTGGCCTCGGAGCTGACGGATGCCCCCTTCTTTGCCAGTCCTCTGGAACTGGGAAAGGATGGGATCAAGGGATTCCTGCCACTTCCCGAGATGAGCAACGCTGAACAGGAGGCAGTGGCCAAGCTAATACCTATCCTGCAAGAGAATGCCAAGGAAGGGATCGATTTTGCCCGAAAGTGCTTGCAGGAGAGCGAAAAGGTTCTTCCATCAGTTTTGCCGTAATTAGTTTACTAGTTTTAAATCAAAATACCTCTCAAGAAAAATATACGAAACACAAATATTTGGTAATTTTTGAACCACATTTGTCAACATTAATATTAAGGCCTATAAGCTACCCTCTCCAAAAAAAGCAGGTCAATTTTTGGCACTCATGACGGCCCAAAAAACATACCCAAGCTTGGCAGCTTTATAACGTCACCACGGAGACAGTCTAGACAAAGAAGCCAAATAAATACTATTTAGGACTGACATTGGGTAGTGTGAATGAGTAAAGGGGCAACGACAAGGCACATTTTTAAGGGTATATTTTGTAATAGGTTGCAGAGATCTTTAAATTCATTTGGTTTTGCTTCTGCTAAAATGGCCGCAAATAAATTCTGGCCAAAATATTTCTATGGCCGGGCGTATATCGTCTGGCAGTAAATTACATTTGCAGTGAGACGCTCTCTGCTCGACCTGCTAACAAATTGCTTGCCCATCTTTGGGGGCCCCCAAAAACCTCACTTCCTTCCTGTTTGTGGGGCTGTTCTCCCCCGCACCCCAAGTAGGCAACAATTTTCTTCATTTTATTTCACACTCACACACACTCGCTTTCCCCCAAAAACTCACTCTCCGTAAAAACGAAAAACACATTGGGTGTGTGTCCGTTTTATCTTGTTGTCCCTCTACCAACCTCTCATACTCTTGAAAAAAAAAATAAATTCAGGAGGTGGGCGGCGCCAAAAACTTTCTTGCGACCCAGTTTCACTTTCACCAGGAGTTCAGTTTACCTGGCCAAGTTTCGGCTTGAGCGTGTGTGCGAGTAATTCAACTATTGCGGCTGCATTTGTTGCTGCCAAGCAGCCTGACAACAAGATAAATTAAGCCAAGGCATTACAGACAACATGTTGGCCGGGGTGCCTCCTTCAAACAGAAACCAGAGATGTGTTTCCAAAGGCAAAAACAAAACTTTCACGGGTCCACGAACCCCGAAAGGTGTCTCCGTTAAGTGGCTTTCCAAGTCATTGCTTCATACTGTTTATATGGCATTTACTTTTCAGTAACTAATCTTTTATTAGTTGAAGTACATTTACCTTGAAGAGAAGCAAATCGTTTAGTTTTCAATATTTTTCAATTATAAATAATACTGATTTATTAAACCCTTGAAAAACATACAGTATTCCTTGAGTTATGCTTAATTAGGAATAGTCTTTGTTGTAAAGTCTCAATTATTTGTTATTATTTTATAAATGTTTCCTAAATAGCACTCTAATTTTCTTATTTCAGCTTCCTTTGCCTTAAGTGTAGCGTGTCCTGTTAGTCTAATCCTTGTTTCTTATATTTTTTTCCCATAAATTTTCGTTTACCAGCCTCCGGCAATTTGTTGGCATTCTGTGGCCATATATTTCATATGCAACACTTTCGTTTATGGGTTAACTAATTGCAGGAGAAAAAATCTAAGCAACATCAGCAAACAATTTCCTGCCCCAACTACTTTGCCCAAGTTTTGGGAGCTCTTTTATTTCTGGTTCGGTTTCTCTGGCACTTTCTGGTTTCTGTTTATTTGGACACTAACTTTTTGTGGGTCATGCCGAGTGTTTACCTGTGCATCGCAGAACTTTATTTATTAGCCAAAGTCATTTGGACGAGTCCTGTTCCGCTGTTGATCTTTCCGGGCTTATTAAAAAAGTTGACCAAAAGTATAGCAAAATCATACTAGAGAGTATTTATATATAATAGGCCATGGATTTTAATGGAATGATTTCGTTTTCATTTCAAATAAGAGTTGTAAAAAATATAGATACATTTTAAGACCTCTATTTTTCTGTTTCTAATTAAAGTGGGAGTCCTATTAGATATGTAACATATGTTTGTTCCAAACGATTTATTTATAAGTCGCATCTCTTTTGCAATTCTAACCAGACTCGTTGGCCGCTTATCAAAACAAATAAATTCCCCGGGCTAAGTGTGTTCATTTATCTTAATTTAGCAGTTTAGAATGCCAAGCGGGGGAGTGGAACAATAATTTTTCACACTATTTTCATAGATCCTTGTCAAAATGGGATAGCAGCGCCTCAGGAAGCCGGAAGTCCGAGCAGCTGTGCTAGGGCCGGCGGCCCAGAGAGCGTTTAATTTCCATGGAGCTGCACATAAATTTCCCAGTTGGCTGGGAAATGGGAGCGGGATCGGGATCGAAAAAGGAGGCATCCGACCCGAACTGGAGGCAAACCTTTTTTGTCGGAGTAAACAAGTTGCAGCACGGAATTCGCTTTCGATGCGAATTTATGGCCATTGCCCTCACCTTTGGCCAGTTGTAATTTTGTTCATTTTTTTCTTTGGGTAATTTATTTCGAAAGCGGCCAAAACAAACACGTTAATTTCGCAAATTAGTAGCATGTGTTGTTCCTCTTACCGGGGCTTAATTAGTTTAAAAGGCCCGCCCATCCGATCGATAAGTCCAACAGTTGCGAGTTGTCTGAGTTGGTGGCCCATAACTTTGCCTTTGCACTTGTCAGCAGCGTCCAGGACGAAGGAGATGAATGTGGACCGGCTCTGGCTCTGGCTATGGCCTGGCTCCGGCTACGGCTCTTGGCCAAAATGTAGTGGCCCTTGGCTCGTGGATCTCCATAAATTGCTGGCCTGGCCAAAAAGGCGCTGGCTGCCAAAACTATTACTCACACTCCTCCACCGCTGCCACCGGCGACGACGGACGGATAATTCAAATTGTCCATTACGCGCAGCTGCCGCTCGATTTGAGTCCTTTGGCAATTGGCCGGGTCGAGTCCTGCCAAGTTTTCCGCCTTTGTTTGTCTTCATAAATTCCACTTTACTCTACTCTCTCTAGCGCCAAACCCAAAAAGGGAAAGGAATTTTCAAACGAATTTAAGTCAGTCCCTTGGACTCGTAGTCGGTGGCTAATTGCGAATCAACAGAAGCCCGATTAAAAAAGAAGTGCCAACTCTGCCAATCAATAAAAACAATTGAAAAGCAATCAGAGTTTAATTACCGCAACAAAACGCTGATGAGACGTCGACAGTAAACAGAAAATCCCGCACAAGGAGCGAAATCACCAAACCATAAATCAATAGCAAACAAAAACGCTCCAGCATATATCCTGGGGCGAAAACCTAGCGGAGCGAGGAATAAGGACCTGGGTCCGGGAGCACAAAGCATGGAGCATATGAGGCGCAACCAAGTAGACCGCAAAATAAAAGCAACAATAAAACTGGCAATAGGATGGACTCGTAAACGAGCCGGGGGTAAGGCCCATAAACAAAGAAGTAAACAAGCGCCAAGTACAATACACACATACACACATGCTGGAATATGCAGGCACAACGTGTAGGTACATAAAAATGTCTCCTTCTGCGGACTTCCGCCGGAAATGGAGTGCAGAACGAGCGGCACTTGTCTGTCTGCCGATATCAGCAGCGATAGGCGAGCGCATAAAAACCCGATAACCAGCTCAAAGGCATCACATTACGACCTCGACAAAAATATTAACGAAATGAATAAACAAGTGCTTGTGGGAGAACACCTCTAGCGAATATATGATTTTAAGTCTTTCTAATTTTGTATTAATGCTGTAATATTATTAAATATTATTTTTCTAGAATTTCCTCCTTTCACAATTATTTTTAGTAGTATGAAGATTTCATTCAGATAAGCCTTTAAATCGTACCGGAAACAGCCGAAAGGTCATCACTGGTTTCCGCTTTATAAACACATGGATATTCCCAGGAATTTTAATTTAAAATTGCTCAATTAGACTTGGAAATAATTGCGCATATAAAGGTTAGACTCTTTTAAAAGCCAAGTCAGTCTCATTTTAAATCAGAATGCAGTTCCACGATTATATGAAGTACATAGATCTGGCATGTCAGATGGCTGGCATGCCACGGTATCAATGGGCTAAACGGCCTTTGGGCAAGGATCCGTACAAACTGGGCAGACAGGCCCTGTTAATACTGGGTGCCATTTGTTCGTTTTATCAAATTATCGGTGTATTTTTATATTGGTATTTTTACGAGCGCATTGCGAAGGATACGGCTTCATTTGTGGCCGGAATCGGGGATATGTGCGGATCTCTAATGCTAACTATGGTTGGATTCGCCAATATATATGCCCTGATAAAGAACCATACTAAGATAGAGGCGGTGCTTGAGGAGCTCCAGATTCTATTTCCCGCCCCCAGAGAAAGGCACTATCGCAGCCAGCACTACTACCAAATGGCCATTTTCATAATGAGAGCCGAGTTCAGATTCTATATGATATTCTACACATACTACAATAGTGCGCCCCTCTTGATGCTACTCTGGGAACATCTGGAAGAAGGTCAGGAGCTGAGCTTCAGGACGCAGACCAACACCTGGTTTCCCTGGAGAGTCCACGGTTCGGCCTTGGGATTCGGATTCGCGTATTTCAGCATAGTCCTGGCTTCGTGCGTGGGCGTGGGCTTCAGCATAATCACTCAGAATTTGGTATGCCTATTCGCCTGCCAGCTGAAGATGCATTACGATGCCATGGCCAGCCAGTTAATGAACCTTGATTCCCAACATCCCGAATCCAATGAGCAGCTGAGGACTCTGATCGCCTACCACAGTCGCATTTTTCAGATCGCAGACCAGGTTAATGTCATTCTGAACTTCAATTTTGTGAGCAGCCTCATTGGTTCCACGATTGCCATTTGCATGACGAGTGTCGCCGTTCTCCTGCTGGATTTGGCATCCGCCTTTAAGTCAATCAGTGGCCTGGTGGCCTTTGTCCTCTACCAGTTTATTATCTGCTACCTGGGCACTGAAGTTACCTTGGCGGTAAGTAAAGGCTTTATCTTTATACCGATATTTATCAGCATTGTGGGTTAATTGAATATATTCATACTATATATTAATACTTCTATATATTAATACTAAATACTACATATATATTTATACTACTACATACTACATACATAAATACTACATATTTATTTATTTATATATTTTATTTATATGGTAATACTCTCGAGCTGTAGTCAACTATAAACAATTATGAAATCGATACTTATATTTGAATGTAAGAGCTACCTTTATTTTTCTACCACGTACGACAAAAAAAAACGAAAGCTTAACGATTTTGAGGATATAGTATATAATAAATCCAGAGCAGTTGCTGGTTCTCAGGACCTCTGGTGAAAGCTGCTTAAACATGAGTCCATTAGGTTTCGCAAATCAAAGTATTTAGGACTGTGAGGAGGCAGAGACGGTCACAGTGTACACCAGGATGCAGTTCAGTGACTATATGAAGTATCTTGACAAGGCTTGCGACATGGCTTTTACACCTCAATATCAATTGTCCGGACGGCCAAAAGTTAGATCTACCCACAAGTTGGTCAAGAAGATTATTTTCGTGATCTGTACCTTTATCCTGGGCTACCAAAATATTGGATTGATTATCTATTGGTATCTCCACGGGCGAATATCGAAGGATACAAAATTTCTCGTGGCAGAATTATCGGAGATGTGTGGCTACCTTATGCTATCCTTTGCGGGATTTATTAATATCTTGTCACTCACACAGAAACGTTCTCAGATCGAGGCGTTTCTCAAGAAGCTTCAAGACCTATATCCCAGACCCGATCAAAGGCATTTTAGCTGCCAGCACTACTTGGTGGTACCACTATTTATAATGAAGCTCCAGTATATGTTTTATCTGATATTTTGTGTGTATTACAACGGATTTCCCATCTTGCTGCTTCTATGGGAATATCTGACGGAGGCACAAAGCCTGAGTTTCAGGGCGCAGACCAAGACATGGTACCCGTGGAAGGTTCATGGTTCAGCAGCCGGATACAGTGCAGCTTATTGTAGCCAAGTCCTGGGCTGTCATATTGGCGTTTTCATGACTTTAGCCGCCGTAAACTTAGTCACCATTTTTACCTTCCAGCTGAAAATGCACTTCGATGTTATGGCGAGTCAGTTACTAAGGCTCGATTCCCGTCATCCTAAGGCTCACAAGAAGTTAAAATCTTTGGTTTTCTATCATTGCCGACTTTTGCACCTCGGAGAGCAATTCAATCGCATTTTTAACCTTATCTTTATGACATCTCTAATTGGTTCCACAATAGCAATATGCATGACGAGTGTTGCCGTGCTTCTGCTGGATTTGCCATCCGCTCTTAAAGCCATTGTTGGTGTAGTGACTTTTGTGCTTTACCATTTTCTCTTCTGTTACATGGGCACAGAGGTAAACTTTGCGGTAAGTAAGATATTCAATTATGTAATATATAGTTAGTAAATTTATTATGGTAATATTTCGAATTTTTGAAGAACACTATATACTTCTCTGATTATATAACTTATTAATACACCCTTCCCTCAATGTACCTGATCCGAAAACAGTTGTCTGTTCTCAGGACTAAAGCTGATTATTAATAGCTCAATTAGGTTCTGCCATAGCTTAACGTCTCCATATTTCGATGCAATGTCAAGTAAGTTGTTGTCCAGGGCAGAATGCAGTTCCAGGACTATATGAAATATCTTGACCTGGCCTGCCGGATGTCTTTACTGCCACGATTTCAGTGGAACGGTCTTCCAGCAGATGGATCTCGATACACACAGGCCAGGAGAATTCTGTTTACTCTTGGAACTTGTTTCTTGACATTCCAGACTTTTGGAGTTCTTGTATATTGGAACCAAGTCAGTGGCAAGGCCAGTGATACAAAGGCTTTCGTGGCAAAAATCTCGGAGGTAGCTGGCACTGTGATGCTTAACTCTGTGGCAATATGCAATGCATACGCTGTCTCGGCTTTTCGCCCTCAGATCGAGGCGGTCTTCAAAGACTTGGACGGGCTATGCACCAGACTTAGAGAAAATGAACATCGCTGGAAGCACTACTACGAGACGGCCATTGGCCTGATGAAATTTGAGTTTATATTTTACACCCTTTTTGACGTCTATTATAATGGCTCACCACTAATACTTCTGATGTGCGAATGTCTAATGGATAAGAAGGAGCCAAGTTACACACTGC
Organism: Drosophila bunnanda; assembly: GCA_035046265.1. Taxonomy (NCBI): domain Eukaryota; kingdom Metazoa; phylum Arthropoda; class Insecta; order Diptera; family Drosophilidae; genus Drosophila; species Drosophila bunnanda. The sequence continues at coordinate 18,774,923 of JAWNOB010000075.1, forward strand.
AGCTGACCACCTGGTATCCCTGGAAAGTTAAAGGGTCCCCGCTCGGATTCGGTGTGTGTTATCTCAGCATATTGCTTGCCTCTTTCGTGGGCGTGGGATCAGCATTAATCATTCAGGCTATTATTTGTATAATGACCTATCAACTGAAACTGCATTTCGACGCCCTGGCCAGCCAGCTGCTCGCCCTGGACTCTCGTCATCCCGAGTCAAATCAGAAGCTGAGGAAACTAATTGAATACCACTCTCGAATCCTACAGATCGGAGAGAAAATGAATAGTGTCCTCAACTTTTCCAGTCTGGCCAGTTTGATATGCTCCACAGGTGCAATATGCATGACGAGCATAGCCATTTTGGTGCTAGACCTGGTATCCGCCATCTGGTATCTCAACGGGCTTGTTGCAATTCTCGTTTACCACTTTGTCATCTGTTACTTGGGCACAGAGGTCACCATAGCGGTGAGTTTGAACTTTACTTAGTATCAGGAGAGGTTGGGGGGAAGATAATTGCTTAAAATAGTATTATATATTATATATTCTAAAGATATTACACATGTTCAGCAAGGCATCCTTCTCATGATTATATATCTGTGCATCACATCAATATTCAATTTTTTTTTTTCAAAATTATACGGAGTAACAGTTGCCTGTTCTCAGGACATGTGACGCAACTGATTAAAAATGTATCAATTAGGGTTGTTAATATAACGAATAAAAGCCCGCCGTTTTTGGGTCAACTCAAAGTCGATCTGAGCTCGCAACAGGATGCACCTGCAGGACTATATGAGGTATCCGGACATGGCCTGCCGAATGGGTTTCGTGCCGCGATTTCGGTGGAATGGTCGTGCAGTTGAGATAATTTCATACGCGAAGGCAAAAAAGATGCTTTTTGTCCTCGGATCTTTTTTTCTGATGTACCAAAATATCGGAGAACTCGTGCACTGGCAGTTGGTGGGTCGCAAAGCCGTGGGCACGGCTAGCTTTGTGGCGGAGGTATCGGAGGCTGCTGGAGCAATGATGCTCACCTCGATAGGAATCTGTAATATCTGGGCTCTCACCCTCTACCGTACTGAGATCGATGAAGTCCTCACAGAGCTGGAAGAGCTGTATCCAAGACCCAGGGAAATGCACTATCGCAGGCAGCACTACTTCGATTTGGCCAATCGTTTGATGAAATACGAGTTTATATTTTATGTGGCCTTCTGCGCGTACTACAATGGTGCTCCCCTGCTGGTACTGCTGTACGAGTATGTGATGGATGGAAAGGAAATGCGCTACAAGCTACAGATCAACACGTGGTATCCTTGGACAACACACGGCTCGGCATTGGGATACGGCATAGGATTTCTCTGCACTGTTCTCTCCTCCATTGAGGGCGTGGCCTTCTCCGTGGCCACACACCATATACTCTGCATAGTTACCTATAACTTGAATCTGCACTACGACGCTCTGTCCGAGCAATTACTTGCTCTGGACTCCCGTCATCCTGATGCCCATCGGACTTTAAAGAAGCTGATCGCATACCATTGCCAAATCCTGAATTTGGGCGACAAGGTCAATCACATTCTGAACTTTTCCTTTTTGGCTGCCTTGATTTGTGCCACGGTTGCCATCTGCATGACGAGTGTGGCGGTGCTGCTCCTTGACTTGGCCTCCGCCTTTAAGTACATTAATGGCCTGGCAGCCTTTGTGGTATACAACTTTGTCATTTGCTATTTGGGAACTGAGGTCACCATCGCGGTAAGTTTAGAGGGAATAACTTCATTGACTTAATAAGTCTTAACTTTTATCTTTTATCTTGAAAATTAATCTATAAAATATGTATATATAACACTTAACAAAGTTTCGTATATTGATTCTTATAAAAGAATTAACTTGAGTCATTTTGGCAACATTATAATACTTATTTCAAGGTGGGATAAATAACATTCGTTCTTATGAATTTTAAATTTTCCTAATGACCAATTTTCGTAGTCGTGACAGTTGTGGATAATCCCACCAATTACGACAATTTACAAGAAAAATTAGTTTGGCAAGTCAGTTATAATCCCGAACCAGATGAGGTTGGAGGAGTTCATGATGTACCCGGATTGGGTCTGTCGAATGGCTCTACTGCCGAGATTCGAGTGGAAAGGTAGACAATCACCAGCACAACATTATTCCTTGGCCAAAAGCATACTCCTTATGGTGGGAATCATTCACTTGGTGTACCACAATTTCGGATGCATAATGTATGCCTATCATGTCGATGGATCAGCAAAGGATTCCATTCGGTATGTTGCGGAATTAGCCACTGTGGGAAGCATGCTTGGATTCACCATTGTGGGGACCCTCAACCTATGGAAGCTGCTGTACTTTAAGCCACAGATCGAGGAGATGCTGGGAGATTTCGAGGAGTTGTTTAAGCACGTCAATACGAATATTTATCGACCTAACATGTACTATGAGGCGTATACGCGATATATAAAAGGATTAGTGATTGCCTTCTCTTCGTCAATTGTCTACTATGATTCATTACCTCTGACCTTGATGCTTTGGCAACACTTTATGACGGACTCGAAGGAGCTGAGTTACGAGATCCAGAGCAGTACTTGGTATCCCTGGCAGATCCAAGGCTCAGCTCTCGGCTTCAGTGTGGCGTTTATCCTTCAGACTTCCTCGTGCCAGCTGCTAATGGCGTCTCTTATGCTGAGCCAGTACCTCGTTAGTTTCTGCGGCACCCAGCTGGAAATGCACTTCGACGGCTTGGCCACGCAACTGGAAGCCATTGATGCTCGTCACCCCACGGCCAAGGATCAGCTGAGATATCTTGTTACTTATCAAAGCCATTTGTTCAAATTGGCGGACAAGGTGAATCGCGTTTTCAACTTTACGTTCTGCATAAGCTTATCGACAGCGACCATTGGAATGTGCTTCTTGGCCTTTTCCATGACCATGTTCGAAGTGGGCGAGGCCCTCAAGCACTTGCTGGGACTGACCATATTCATGTTATATAATTTCACAATGAGTCGCGACGGCACTCATCTAACTTATGCGGTAAGTTTGGGAGAATGAATTTACTTATTCAAGATTCAAGATATTTAAGTAAACTGAAAGTAAATTAAAGATGGTTTATTTTTACTATCAGTTTTTTCCTTAAACATACTTAATTTCTTAGGTTTGTTTAAAGAAATAAAATAAAATAGGGTAAAGAAGTGGTAGTAATTTTCATTCGATAATTGCACATTTTATTATCAAATTATCCGGACACAATTTTGATTTTAATTTTCCTCATGAATTTAAAATGTAAGAGTTCCCAAGAGACCTAATTATCTAGTTGAAGCAGTTGCCAGTTCTCACAGTGATAATCAAATCAAGTACAATAATTTATCTAAAAATACTGTTTGTCAAGTCAGTAGTGACCCCAGACCGAATGCAGTTGGAAGACTTTATGCTGTACCCGGATTGGGTTGGACGAATGGGATTTTTGCCGAGATTCAATTGGAAAGGCAGGAGTTCATCTGGAGAAGAGCGGTCTTTGGCCAAGGACGTTCTACTCATGTTTGGAGCACTCCAATTGGTGTATCACAATTTCGGAATATTGATGTATGGCTATTATATTAATGGATCTTCTTCTTCGAAGGACCCACTTTTTTATCTTGCCGAATGGGCCTCTGTGGTCAGCATGATAGGATTTACCATTGTGGGAAGCCTCAACCTTTGGATGCTGCTTTACCAAAAGCCACAGATTGAGGACATTTTTGAAGAATTTGAGGTGTTATTTAAATACGCTGAACAGAAAGAGTACCGTACCCAGCAGTACTACGAGGCGTATACGCGATATTTACGAAATCTGGTTGTTTTCTACAACACAGCCATTGTGTACTATAATTCGCTGCCATTTATTCTTCTGCTGTGGGAACACATCACAGAGTCAAGACAGTTAAGCTACAGGGTCCAGTCCATTACCTGGTATCCCTGGCGCACAAAAGGATCAATGTTCGGTTTTTGTGCTGCATACGTCCAGCAGGCTGCTTCGTGCCAGATGTTTATGGTCACCATTGTGCTGGCCCAGTTTTTGGTTAGCTCCTTTGGCACCCAGTTGGAAGTACACTTCGACGGATTGGCCAGACAGTTAGAAGCAATCGATGCTCGAAGCTCAACGGCCAAGGTCCAGCTGAGATCCCTAGTCGTCTATCAGATCCGTTTGTTCAAACTGGCGGACAGTGTCAATAGCATGTTTGATTTTACTTTCTTCATTGGCTTGTCAACAAGTGCCCTGTCTTTGGGGTTCTTGGCCGTTTGCATGACCATGTTTGAGTTGGGCCCGGCTGTCAAGCATTTCATTGGATTGCTCATAATGCTAATATATAGTTTTTCCATGTGCCGAAATGGTACGCATCTAACTTTGGCGGTAAGTCTGGGGAATAATCTTATGAAATATATAATTATTAGTAGATTTTTTGATTTATTTTATTATGTTTTAAACTATATTGCTTTTGTAATATAACCTTTCTCACGTGGAGGAATTTTCTATCGTTTGGATAACGTCAGAAATCTATAATTTAAGTGATAAATCATTATAAACACCTGTGCGTTCTCAGGAATCCATTGGTGGTTGGCAGGTGCCTAATTTCAGCAGTATGAGGTACCACTTAGACAAATGCAGTTCCAAAACTTCATGCGCTACACTGACTTTGCATGTCACTACGCCCTGATGTCGCGATTTGATTGGAAAGGCAGGGACTCTCCGAGACAACACCAAAAATTGTGGCAGAAAGTCCTGTTTATAGTGGCATGCACTAATCTACTTTATTATAACATTTCCCTATGCGTCTACGGCTATCACCTCGATTGGAAATCTATGGATCGATTAACATATGTGGCGGATATATCAGATGCGGGCAGCATGCTAGGATTCACAGTCTTGGGAACTTTCAATATGCTTGTGCTGCTAATATATAGACCACAGATTGAGGAAGTGCTGGCAGAACTGCAGGACCTCTTTGACCAACGCGGAAAAAGTACCTATCAAACCAGTTACTACTTGAAAAAAAACACAATGTTGATGAAGAACTTCTCGGTGTTCTATGTGGTTTCCAACTTTTACTACAATGCAGTTCCCCCTCTGGTCATGGTCTATGAGTTTGCTTCGGAGTCAAAGGAACTGAGCTACAGGCTACAGACCGGCAGCTGGTATCCCTGGACAATTGAAGGCTCAATGCCTGGCTTCTGCGCTTCGTATATAAGCCAAATATTCTCATCTGCACAAAATGTAGCCTTTATGATGGCCAATCAATTTTTGATCAATGTCTGCACCGCCCAATTGGAACTTCACTTTGATGGCTTAGCCAATGAGGTGGAACACCTTGATGCCAGGGACTTCAGAGCAAAGAAAAAGCTCAAGTCACTGATTTTCTATCATAACAGATTGCTGCTTTTAGCTAATAGTATAAATCGTATCTTCAACTTCACATTTTTGATCACTTTGATCACATCTACTATGGCCATTTTTTCCATGGCCTTTAATTTGACCACGTTAAATTTTATAACAGCCATTAAGTATTCATTGGGAGTTGGTTTATTTATGATATACACATTTTCCATATGTCACAACGGCACACAGGTAACTCTGGCGGTAAGTGCAGAGGGAAGGGCGTTTAATTTTAAATAATATATATATATATTGAACTAATTTGTATCGATCTCTTTTGTTTTTTCCAGAGTGGAAAAGTAATGCCAGCCGCATTCTATAACAACTGGTATGAGGGCGATCTTGCTTATAGAAAAATGCTGCTCATTTTGATGATGCGCTCCACAAAACCTTATATGTGGAGAACCTACAAGCTGGCACCGGTGTCTATTACCACCTATATGGCTGTAAGTATTTTTGATGAAGGTCTATGAAAATAATTAAATGATATTTCTGGTATAATTGTTTTTCCACAGACTTTGAAGTTTTCGTACCAAATGTTTACGTGCGTGCGTTCTTTAAAATAAAAAGAAAAATTTTAAGGAAGGAAAAGCAACATATCGAATAATGATTCGCAGCTACTTAAAATCATTTTAATATATGTAGATCTTAGATTAGTAATAGAAATTTTACCAAGCACTTACGAAACATTTATTGTTGCACTTATAATAATATGAAACATGGTTTCCCACTAAAATATGTTTACTTTCGGCAAAGATATACGATTACTAAATAGCTCTTCACTTAAACCTAACTCACTTCTGTTAGAATTTTTCTTATGTAGTGAAGAACATTTTAATTATGAATTGTTAAATACAAAAAAAAACGTACACCATGGCAAACATTTATTTTGTTTCTGCTTATGAGAAATAACACAAATTTTTTAGAAACCCTAAAGAGTTGACCCAGAAAATTATTCGCACTTGCTGCATAACAATGCCAAACAAAGGAAGCCCCTCAAAAAAGGCAATTTAAGACGGCATGAAAGACAAAAACGCTGGGGTTTGCCTTATGTAAGGGAGGATTTGAAAAGAAGCCAGGCTAGTGCCCGCTTCACTGCTTTTTGCGGTTGAGACTGAGCAAACTTATTAAAGCCGGACAAAGGTTGTCAGGACGTCGGCGGCAGGATGCGGGGAGTTTTCATTTTAGAAATGCAGGGGCGTAAAATTAAGTTCTTTGGCAAAATTGCCGGAATTATGTACAAGTCACCTGACGCGGTGCCTGTCCATCGTCTGTCATATGCTGGGTCTGAGTGCCGAGCGGCTGAGTGGCTGCGATGGGTGTGATTATCACATCGTTATCCAGGATCAGTGGCGACAACGTTGCCATCGCGTCCTGCCCGCCACTACCTTACCTTGCACTCCACCTCTCCTCCGACTGGCCCGGACCGGACCCTTGTTCTTGTTTTATATAATAACATTTTAATTCCCTTAATACACGCTACGCTGCCCGCAAAGCCAAACAAAGTGAATGCTGGCCCAGACGTGGTTGCTGCTGCCTGTTTTTTTGGCCTTCAAGTTGGCAAGGAATCTTGCTGTTATTTTTTTTTTGTGTTAGTGTGTTTGTGCGTGCAAATCATTAATCATGAGCAGCGCATATTTATTGTTTTGCTTTCGATGACAGCTTTTTGCTGGCCATGGATTTTGCACGTTCCATTTGCGGCCTGCTTTTTTCCTACTTAAAGATTTAATATTTAAAGCGATGGTACAGAATTTGAAGTGTTTTATTTGGGTGAAAAAAATTATATAAATATCTATTAGACTTCCTTTTTAGTTAATTTGGTGTTTGAATAAGTTTCCTTTGAGAAATTTCAAATATAATTAATTGATGATTTATTATCAAGAAGTAAGGATTTTATGCTTTGTCAAATTCACGCCTGACTTGTGCCAGCTATAACATTTCTCTGCTATTTAAATCCCCGACTATCAGCATAAGGTACCACAAGAACGAGCATGTAGGCTAATTGCCATCGGCCATCTTTAGATGTGCTAAGCCTTTCCGGCTGACAGCTCACAAAAGCACGTTTGGCAGTTAATTGAGTCATCAGCTTAGACAACAGTCGGGGTGACCATATGAAAAAGATTGTGAATTGCCCAATCATGTGGAAGTGACTGCCAAGACCTTTAAAGTACAATCCACACACACGCCCAGCCTGGTGGCCAGAACAATGGCCATGAGAATAGAGAAATCTGGCCAGACCCCATCTCTGCCCACACAGAATCGACAGTCTGTATAAAAATTGAGTGCGACGGAGGGAGGCAGGATACAGCTGCAGGATCATCATTGCAGGCATTTGCCTGTTGTTTACCCAAGGCTCAGAACCGTTCCCCGTCCTGACCATAGCCTTGATAAGTTTTTAGCAAACAAAGGCGGCTCGTTACAGCAACATGGGTCTTGGGAATTGGGCTGGGGGTGAACCAAAACAAACCGGAGCAGGCCAAGCCGGAGCCCAAGCCGAGCTGAGCTGCGATGTGCATTTAAAATTGCATACACAAAACACGGAAATTCCCACATCCCTTCCACTGCAGCCATTGCTCTGGAGTCAAAACCACAAAATGTACTCAAACAACATGTCTCAATTTCGTAGTTAAACTTGGCCCAAGCAGCAAGGGCGTGGTCTTGGCCGAATCCACCCGAAATGGTAATTGAAAATGTTATGTGAGGTTTGGTGGGGGTAGCGATATTGCGGTCCATGGAAGCTGTAGAACATAATTGGCTCTGGTTTGGAACCGTTTAAAAGTTATAGACCAGATTGTAACCATCTTATCTAAAGGCAATTAAGGGAAATTGCTTGGTTGAATTTTTAAAGTAACCCTAAACTTAGCTTAGTTTGGCATTTAAAATCTGACTTAAATATAGAGACAAAAGAGGAGCACTCTCTATTTCCTTACCTACTCCAAATTGTATCCAAAACGAACATATAGAAATTTCTAACTTACTTTATGGTAAACTAATTCTAAAAGTTTACTTTGTGTATTTTTAAATAATTATGATATGCTTTAAGAGTTTTATTTTACTATCAAAGTTAAAGTCTCTATATTTTGAAGACCAACATACTTAAATCGCCATATATTTATGGGCCTTTAACGTAGAGAATAAAAACTTTGTACGCCTTGCTAATTTTATTAAAATTTAAGAGCGTCTTTAACTTTCACTTCTGCTAAATGTATGCCATCAAATGAAATTAATTTTCAATATTCTATTGCCCCTTCTAAGTGAATCACTTACAAAGGCTAGTCCCTCCGTCCGTCGGCTGTGTCCATCAATTACTTAGCCTTATCTCTTATCCGGGGCCATATGGTGTCACCCCAACAACCGGCGGCCAAGGGGGCGCAAAAAATGTAATAACAACGAGATGGTGAAATTTTTACACACAATTTAGACACATTTCCGCACGTAGCTGGGACCAAAGCCCGAGCTCCATGTGCTCCATAACGCGCGGCTGGGAAACAAAAGCCAAAGCAAAGCAAAGAGGAAAAACCGCTACTGCGGAAAACGTCATGAAATGCGACTGAGAGGAAATAATGTTGGTTGGGATGCCAGCTAAAAAAAAAAAAATATGTATAAATATATAAAGCATATTGATATGCGAATTAGAAATGCCCTGTATTAAGGCGGTATTCCTTACAATATTTCATTTTATGGAAAATGCCTTAGTAGTTAGTCAATTTTTAATACCAAAATACATATTTATATATGAAGTTATTTTGTCATTTTGCAATTTAAATGTTCTCTTTTGAAAGTGTATTAAAAGGTCTGCCTTATTCTACATAATGTGTCGCGTAATGGGATGGCTTTACTTTAGCCTGAGCCAACTTAAAACAATGCCACCATTTGGCTCCTCCAAAAATCTGTTAGCGTTTGTGTCTATTAAGCTGGAGCAATAAACTTCATAAATTCCGCAAATTAGAATGATTAAATTTCATGTTCGTGTAATTTCTAGCCGGCAGACGTGCCCCCAACTTTGTGTAATCAAATTTTTCACTGCCCGCTGAGTGAATTAATGGCAAGTGATTTGGGCCAAAGGCTGGGACCGACACCTTTGATCTCTTGGCTAAATGCAAATACGACGACCTGTCATCAGGGGGCTTAATCTATCAGTTGAGCGATGTTTGTCATTCAATCTGGACAGTGTAATCAGGTTTGAGAACTCTACAGTTTTACAAGCAAGTACAGTGAACACATTGTAAAAGCTATGCTTGAACCCCTTGGGGAAAATGTTTTCCTAATTATTATGCATTTACTTAAACCATTCTAATGATATTTTAGGTTACCTATTATTTATTTTAGCTGAGGTCTTTTATATAAATTAATTAGTCAAGTAATCGAAGTTGATGAAACATTTCATTTTTAAATTTACACATTTAAGCCATGCCAAAGGGAATATATATTATTATAGCTTCTATTATCACAGAACAATACTTACTGTTCCGGCCATGCGGCAATTGTCGTTTGTTTGGATGCGACACAAATTGGTTATATGATGTCCGTCGATAATTATTGTCAATTTATTGAATGCTCATTATTGAAATATCACTCATACGCCACCGAGGCATGCTAATAAACCCATTGAAACGAACGTTCAATGTCGGCGTCCTTTTAGGGGCCGCAACCGCAACGCAGTGCAACATTTGCTATGCCTTTGAGTGGTATGTGTGTATCCACAGCGGGGATCAAGATAATAGTAGCAAAGTTATGTCATAATTATGAATAACAATCAATATTTTTTTGTTTTCTTTAAATAAAAAAGGATTCGCATCAACAGTATTCAGGGAACTTCACACGCTTTTATTCAATTTAAATTCCATCAGATTTTCTATTGTTTTGATAAATATTTTTACATTATTTCTCCTGCCGCATGTGTAGCGCGTGTCAGGTCCTTGTCTATAATGCTGCGGGCAGGACCAGAACGACCACGCAATCACGATGACGATGCCACCTATTTCCAATTACCGATGATGCTGAGCGAGCAGCGATCCAGCGGCCCAGCGACCCGGCCATGATTGATTGCAACAAAACCAGATTTTGGTTACTGTCATTTAAGCGCCAACTAACTTTCGCGCTGGCCGGTTTCATCCCGTCCCGAATCGAGAGAATCGCTGTCGTTGCTCTTGGCTACGCCGTATGTTTAATGCAGGGGATAATTTTAATTGCACCCCGGCTGCATTTTTAATTAAACGAAAATTAAAAATTGATTGCTTTTTGACGCCATAACTCTCGGGGCGATAATGCTGCGATCCCTTCAGCCTGCATGCTGCTTCAATATCTCTCTGTGGCACACATTCGCTGTATTTAATATTATAAAATTTAAATCGGGGAAAAGGACCTAGAGAAAATGTATTACAAGTGCTATATAGGTATATGAAATTTGCATTTGCGTGGCACATGCAATGTGCGGATAAAGTTTGGCTATTTCTGGCCAGTTGTGTATGTTCTTTTTTCCGAGCACCGTCGGCCGGAAGTAAAAGGTTTTGAGCGGAAGTGCGCAGAGTTGCAACGACATATTGTGTGGCAACTACATGTGTGTGTGTATATGTGTGTGTAATTATATATGCAGGACTCTGCTAAATGTTTGAGAGACATGCAAGGCAGCAGTTAGTCCTAGCAGCTAGTTTGTTTTTCGAACGAGGTGCTTTTTTTAAGACTATTTCAAAATGATATCCGTTTCTTTTCGACTCGATAAGAATGCCATAAGGATTCCTCTCCTTCGCTGATAATGCAAAATTAATGCATATTTTTTTTATGCCAGTTTTTATTTTCAATGCAAGATTGATTACACTTCAATGGCTGATTAAATTAAGCGAATGAAGCATGCAAAAAACTGTGATTTACATTAATGTTTATTACTTTGTTTTCCCTCTCATCGGATAATTATTAACATTTAAATGCACAACCCACCGACTGACCATTTTGGTATTTAATTAATGCAATTTTAATATGCCAAATTAATGAATTTTAATTCGATCCACCGGCAACCGCACGGCAGCATTTAGTGAGGGAGGAAATCCATACGAGAACATTGTCAATATGCCAACTGAATGCACTTGATTAATTTGTAAGAATTCTTTGGGCTCGCTGGTGCAATATAAATAGCTTGACAACAACATTATTGAAATGTCTGTTTATGTATTTTGCCAATTTCCATAGACACTTAATGTATTGAAATCCTTTTTGTTGAAAAATAATAAATATTTACCAATAATTACAGCTCATGCATCAATTTAACATTTGTATGGGATTGTTTTCCACTGAGAACTTCTGATCGGTTAATGAAGCAGGTTTCTATACGATTTGGAACCGTTGTCATTAGCATAACATTGAGAGCACTATCACCCAGAAGAGCTGAAAATACTTTTAAATTAAATAGCGTTCCACTTTTACACTTGCATCCATTCGTCTAAGTGGAAGATTGGGTTGAGTTTCGCACTTCTTGTAAGCAAAAATTCCAGTTAGTCGGGTCCCTGGCGGAAGCACTTAAATTGGGCGTAACAAAATGTCTGACACGCCAATTATTTTGCTTTTTATATAGGACAAACGGACAGACACTCAGACTCCTCCTGTTCGTTATTTGCTACTACGTCTCTGGATCCTGGCAACTGCTCTTGCCTTTAGTGTTCTGCGTGTTAGTTTTTATACGAGTGTGTGGGGGAGTCGAGTTAGGGGGAAATTTTCTGCTGCTTGCTTTTTAAGTGGTTTTATTGTTCACTTGTTTGTACTGCTTGTTACAACTTCGTTATTTTATTTTCATTTGTAGCTTTCTTTACATATTGGTTTAAAAGTCAGTGAGCCATGGCCAGCAGGGAGCGACGATGAGCTGTACAATTTGCACGATGCCAGAGATAGGTCAACATGTTGAGATGTTGGTTAAGGTTCAACCAAACCCAGGAAATTATTGGTAATATATTTGATATTACTTTTACTATTTTTTTGTGTTACAAGCCATGGTACGATATCATAGGATATATTTTCATTGACTTCTTTTTGTTATTTTATTTATTGCAAAAACTTATATTCTGTATAATTAAACTTTACACATACTCTTTCTTTCATTGGTTAATTAGCAGTCTCCAGTTCATATACCCTGGCAGTTTACAATTAAATTATGGTATCGAATTAAATTATAGTTTCATAGCTAAGGTAAGAATATTTACATTCTTTGAAACGTTATTTATCCATATTTTTATATGATATTTTTTGCTACAAATCAAAGTTTTAAAATACTCATAACTAAGTCAAAAATTAATTTATTTCAATTTGGAAAGCTTTTCTATGCTAGGTTTTAAAATTTAAAATGTTCAAAATTTAAATTTTTTGTCATTTCTGGACAATTTTAACGATGTGACAACTTATAAAATTTTCAAAAATTTTTTCTGCCTGAGATGGCTAGATCGAATATTTATGATTTATGAGGTCGGAAATGGCTCCTTCACAGTGTTACAAGCTTCAGACTAAAATTGTAATACCCTGCAAGGTTATAACAAAATAAAAGTTTGCGGACTGCACTGTGTTGTTAATGATATTTCTGGCCAACTCGGGTTTCATTGTTGTTTTGTAATATCATCCAGGAATCCGAATGCACGCAGAGTGCAAATTATTTGAGAACTTTTTAGGCGAAAGTTTAAATTTCGTATATGTAATAAAGGGCAGCTTTTTATGGCCATGATTTGCTAATTACATTTTGTTTATTTGGTAATTGGAGTTTAGCCAAAGGGTTCATTAGCAGCGACTGAAAAACTAAATGCAATTAGACAAATATTTCATTTGCATTTGTCATGGCCGTATCACCATCCTACTAGCATTATCATTATTGTTCAACAAGGCAGTTACAATTAGTTTTGCGGACTTAGTTTAATGATTTATGGCGCCTTTGCTGTCACACTGCATTCCTTAATAAATTAATTGATATATTGAAGAATATTTGGAAGCAAAGCTATAATTTCCGTTACGGCAATTGATAATTTATTGGCAGCCACCTGATTCCGGTCTGGGCAAAAGTCTTGAGTCTTTTATTTAGTCTTTAATGCCCGGAGAACTTTAGCAATTTCAAAGTAAAGCTACTTTCTTTTGATCCTTGTTAATTTATGTAGAAGCTGTAGGAAGCACAAACATGCTCAATTCATTAAGATCTCTCCACCTAAAGGCCAAGGAATTTATGCAACAGCTGAGCCATTCAAAAGCACAAAGTGCCAGGGACAAAAAGTCTTCTGCACTTCGGTTCATTCATCCCTTCTCTCTCCGCTTTTCTTTGCGTAGCTTTTCTTCTGCTTCACTGGACAAATGCGCTTTTCCTGCTCACATGCTGCCGGTTAGTTTACTACTGACATTTCATTAAGTTTGCCGCTGTTTGCCATTTGATTTCAATCAGGAAATGGAAGAGATTAAGGATGAGCTGGATGGCAATTGACCCACAAATATGTATGAGTATGTGTTGAGATTTTTCTTACTCTCCTTGATTGTTTATTATAAGAGAAAATGCGTAATATGATTTAACCTAAAGGTTGTTATACTTCCCTGTCTTTTTTGGCAAAAGCATCCTTGCTTAATTAGCGCCACTTAATCGATGACACTAAATTGACATTATTGCTAGCGAACAAATTACCGCTTTGCCGTTCAGAATTAAAAGCTATGGCATCGATAGACAGATGCAGTTAATCAGGGTTCTCGTATAACGGGGGGCATCCTCTTGATTCTTTGGGTTGCCAGGGGTAATGCAATGCAATGGCACCCGAGAGTCGCTTTCGGCGCTCCAAAAGTAACCATTGACCGGCATTCAATAGGGCGCCTGCGGTCCGAAACGGGCCTAGAGTATCGAGCCTTTTTGCCAGCCAACAATGGAGGGGCAATGGGACCGATAAATAGGAAATTTGCAGCGAATTTCCACGCACGGCTTAATTGTTGGCCATGTTGTTAGGGCTCCGATCTGCCGGGCAGATGAAATCGGCCGAAATGCAAAATACAAACGCAACGGGAACGGGCTGAAAATGCACTGAATATGTGACAAGGCCCGCTGCCAAATGAACCCGGAGGCTCAACCCACTTCACTGCGATGACCCGGCCAATTGAGCCCAGGCTCTCCGACGATAATTCACAATTTGCCAGTGCAGTTTAGCGTAAATTTTCCAATTTGAACATTTCATTTGCCAATTCTCGTTTTGGAAAATTTCATGACCCTTTTATATACGCATTAAAAACATTTTGTCATTGTTTCCGAGCTCCAGCTACTTATGTGCAATTCATTAACGCGTTTTCATACCGGATATATTTTAATTGTCACTCAAAAGTGTGATTGTTATCAGGTGGAATTGGTATTACACTTTGATTGTTGCAATTATTTGTTCTCTTAGTGGTTTTATATTTAATATTATTATATTTTGAATTGCTTAATGTAAGCAGATCTTGGAATCTATATCCTATTAAGGATGCAAAGTGAGATTCATTTTTAAACTGCAACAGTTTTAAAGGTAATAAATCGATGAAACGAGTCTTTAATAAATCTGTTTAATATATATGACATAGCGTAAGCTTTACTAACTTTACCACTTTACAAACCGTCCGTAATTTGTGTCATCAACCCCGGAGTTCAATAAACTCAAAAACTTAGATCTCCGGCCCGCCGCTCAGAGCTTTACAATGCAAATTCAAAATGCGGAAACCGACAGGAGCTACCGGGATGATTAAAATATAATTCATATGTCAGGCCAAAGTTGTGGAACATTTCCGGTGTTGTAAAAAATTCCGCCCCCGCTTCCCTTTACCAACTACAGCCACATCATAATGAACACA
Source organism: Drosophila bunnanda (assembly GCA_035046265.1). Classification (NCBI taxonomy): domain Eukaryota; kingdom Metazoa; phylum Arthropoda; class Insecta; order Diptera; family Drosophilidae; genus Drosophila; species Drosophila bunnanda. The sequence goes on from JAWNOB010000075.1 coordinate 18,790,154, forward strand.
TACATATTCATAACGCATATAGCACTCGCACACACACCCACATGGGAATGTGTGTGACCCACAGGTGTGTGTGCGTGTGTGTTCGAGCGAAAATATTACGACAGGCCTGTCTTCCTGCATGTGACATAAATCTTGGGCAAATAAATAAAATCCGAAAAAAAAACGCAGAGGGCGAAATGAAAGATAGAGCGAAGACAGTAAAAGCAAATGAAAACGCACGCGCAGCAGTAAATTTTCCGTAGGAAATATGGTGGGGAAACGTCGGTCTGAGGTCTGGGGTGCGAGGGCAGGTGGAGCATCATGAACACCTAGACGTGCCGACAATTTTTGCATTTAAATGCGAGCAATTTGCCGGCGCCTGGAACTGAAAGAAGGACCAAATGAACGTCAGCGAAAGCGAATAAAAACTGTTGCCTACTTTCTGGGGCCATCGAGAAGAAAATGGCGTTAAACGGATGTGAATCATGTGCGGAACTCCCGGCCGAAAAAAATAAAAAAAATACATATAACGACAAAAAAAGTACAAAACGATGAGCCAAGGCAAAAGTAAAACAGTCGAGTGGCGGAAGCACAAAATGAAAATGATAATAACAATGCGGTGGCAGGCTTCTTCAATTATTGAAAATGGTGCGATTTGCATGGTAAGCGTTTCATTTGACAGCGGAAGTTCATTAGCGCCATCTGGCGATGGCAATGTAGCGCTTGCTGGTGTGTGAGTGCTGTGTGTGTGTGTGTGTGAATTGCATTGCCCGAGTATCTGCGACACTTAATTAGAAACCGCAAGCGCCAAAGGAGAGGAAAAAGTGCAAAATTGATTGGGCTTGTGGTCAGTTGGAAGGGTTTTCCAGGGCATGATGGCACCCAAGAGTAGTTTGTCTATATATAATCGTTAGCGTAGCAAAGTTACTAGTTAATGAAGTAAGAATGTGCTAGAGATAGTTCTCTTCCTCTTTAACTATTACTTTTTCAGACAAGTATCTTACAAGGTAAATATGAGAATTAAATATATATTAAATATATTAAGTAAATGTACACGTCTTACATTTTTAAAATGCATTATTTTACTTAAAACTCTTTTACTTAAATATATAAAGCTATAACTTTTTAAAACTCACATATTAAATGAAAAAAATGTTATTTATTGTTGCCTGAACAATCATAATCTCTTAAGTCTGAAGTATGGCAATTCTGCTACATTTGCGAAACGATAAAAGGATTCAATGCTACTTCATTCAACATTAATTACACCGGCGGTTTTTCGAAGTGGATTGGTCAATGGATTCGTCCCTGGCTCTTTTCCGATTCTCCTCCATCTCCAAGTTGATTTTATATTTCATTCGGTCTGCGTGCATTTAAATCACCGCCAAGGCCACTTGGATGCGAAAACCGAATGCCGATGCGGAAATGTGGATGTGGCAGGCGTTCATCATCCGCGTCATTATCGGGTTTTCCACATTCGGGTCGCCGCCGAAAGATCGAGGGCCTGGCGGAAAAAGAGCCACGTGAAAAATCCCCTCGACTGCCAAATGCAGCGGTTGCTTCTGCTTCAATTGAATAATTCGTATGATAAACGAGTGTGTTTGTGAGGACGTGAGGTGTGTGTGCATTTTATATGCCCCCAGGCACTTCGATTACGCTTTTTTGCAGCCAAATTCTCACTGGTTTTTGGCGGCATTGAGCTGGTTTTAATGCCTCTATCAAAATATTTTCCTGCGCATAATATTTCGGGGATATCTCATTGCGTTTATTTTTCGGTTTGTTTTTCTTTTTATGCGCCACGGGTTGTTTGTGACACTTCAACGATAGTGTTTGCTCGACAAATATTAGCTTTTCGTAATAACAAAGTAAAAAACATAAATTTTCAATTGTTTGGTAAGTGTGGAACTGCGAATTAAAAGGATTTATGGGGTTAAGTTAATGAATGTATTTACTTATGAAGACAATTTTGTATATTAAGTCATATTCAGATTTAAAATGTGAAGGAAAAATGGTTGAGATATTTCAAATGAAATTTCATTTTCTCTAGTTAGTCTTTAAATTAGACACACCTCTCTATTTCTCTTTCTCTCATTTTTGCCGGTATGACTATCCCTCTGTGTATCTCTAGAAGTGTCTCTTTCTCTCAATCTCTATCTGCCTTTCTCTAGAGATAGCTATTTGGCTCTCTATCTATAGTGATAGTGATAGTGATTACCCTTCGAGCATACAATATCACCTGACTAATGCAATACATCTGGATAACTAGGAAAATGCTTATAAACAACTAAAGTTTGAGAAAGTTGTGATTGTACAACCCTCTAATTAACACTAAAATTAAGACAAATACAAGTTTTCCATTAACAAATATATACATATTTTAAATAAAAAGAACAAGTTCTAGGTGATAGGAGTAACAATTGGCATATTTTGGCTATTGTTTACCAGCTCAGCTGCTGGGGAGCAGCGGTGTAGGCAAGGTAATAGGGCTGCTTACCAGCAACCACGTAGTAAAACTGAGAAACTGCAGCAGGAACGGCAGCCACAGAAGCCACTTGGGCCACTGCCTTATCCACTGTAAATGTAATATGTATAGGTGTATGTAATGAAAGTAGGCTTTAATTCGTTGTTTATTTAACAAAAATATATATAATTAATTATAATAATTATTAATGATCGAATTGTAATTTGCACGGGAATGCTAACATCACCCTCTCCCACTCACTCCCTCTCTCGCTCTCTCGTAATATGCATCTTTTTCGATATCTCTATCTCTCTATCTCTGTATCTCTCTCTGCCTGTCTGTAGAGATAGCTCTTTCGCTCTCGGTCCCATTTTCTCTGTTTTCTTTACTCTGGGACTACAAGTAGAGGTGCGTCCGTCGCACTTGCCTCAGTTCTTGCGTGGCCTCACCACTGTTTACATCTATAGTGATAGTGCTAGTGATTACCCATTGATCCCAAAAGTAGTACCTGATCAATGCAATACATCTGGATAACCAGGAAGAAGCGGATCTCGATGATACGATGAAAAGCCTAATTGAAGTCTAACTCTACACTGGAAAGATCTAAGCTATGACGCGAAGGTAACAATGCGTCCTCTACTGCGGTAAGTCTTAACCATTATATATTGTTATATTATTATATATTATAGCCATGGATCCCATTTATTTATTTTAATATAAAGTGATACAGCAATTTGTATTAGAGATATCTAAAAACGTATACTTAAAGTTCGATTTAATATGCCCAGACTATTTCAGGTTTTCTGGTAAGTATACAAAGCCAATATATATATATACATATATTATATATTTCGATTTGCAATCAAACTCTTAATTAATAAGGAATAAATAATTTGAAATTGCACAAAATATACACACCCTTCGGCTTATCAAAGTTAGCTTACTTTTTTGTTAATTGCAGTTGATGAATGAAAAAATACTGACAATTAACCTATTTCTGACTAAATTGAATTCTCTTGCAACTAAACCTCTTACCCAAATAAGTTAACTTAATTCTATGTGTTTACGTGAGGGGCCCACTGTGCCGCCTCGGTTCAGGAGCGAGCTTTCCGTCCCCCGCCTTGCGCTCACACTCCGAGCACCACCGATCTCCCGCTCTCGCTTTAACGAGGCAAAGCGACCGGGAGCTCGGCTTTATGTTAAGTTATGTTAAGTTAGTCTTATGTATGAAGCCGAATAAAGCTGACGCTACCCCACGACGCCCCCGCTACATTTTTCTACTTCGAACCCCGACGGGTTATTGCACCGTTTGCGACGTGGGATTTTTTTGGCCTCCGACAAGGATTCTTTACGGGCAGGACCGCCCCCCCAAACACTATGGAAATAATATAATTAGGTATTCCTGCCCACCAATTGAATAGCTCAGCGCAGCACAGGCTGGTTTCATCTCCATTAAGTTCTGACCAAGCGAGCAATCCATAATCTCAGTCAGGTAAGAGCCGAGCATAAAAGCAAATAAAATCGATGGGGCAGCAGCTGGTCCATGGCCGAAGCCCACAGAAAGTTGGCCCTCCATTCATTTTCGAAACAATTACAGAGGAAAATACGTAGGCTTTTCAATGTTAAGCACCGAAAACAGAGCATCGAGCCCTTGGCTCTTGGTTAGTTCAGGGAGGCGATTCCGTAGGCGGATTACAGAGAAATTCCCTGCACAAGGTGCTTAAAAGTCCATTCAGTAGCGGGAAACTCCGAAAGCATAACTCCATAACTTCAAGCTACCGAAAAAAAGAAATGGAGATTACTTATCCATTTGAATAATTAACTGGGGTAGGGCAAAATTAGCTCTGACCAGGCGCAGAAACTTCAAAATAGCAAGTGCCGTCTGTCTTGGGAAACTTTTGCTTTGTAGCATATTGAGAGAGTGCCTTGAAAGTTTTCTTTTCTGGCAATTTCAATATTTATCCGACCAGTCGAGATGTCCTTCATCTCGGCCTCGGAATGGGGAAAACTTTGCCCAACTATTAGCCAAAGCGCCAACGAATGGCCAACTTGTAGCTACCCGGGGCCACAGTCCTTTCCCCTCTTGCATTATAATGCCTTTTGGAGAGAGAGAGAGAGTGAGTCTCAACCTGGTAAAGAATTACGATGCGTTGCGAAATTTATGATCCATTGAGCAGGATGCCGGCGGAAGCGGAAATCTCCTGGCCAAAGCCAGGTCGCGCCAGGAGTTGTGTGCGTGTAAACATATTGGCTGCCTCCGAGGATATTTACGGTGCCTCTTCGCTGTGTGTCATTGATGTACGGTCTGTGTGCCGTATGCCGTATGCAAAGGATACGCATCCTTCAGAACCGTAACGGGGCTTTTCGACGGTTTTCCCCCGTTCGCCAGTGGCGTGCCGAATGTGTCGTGCGGCAAAGCATGAAAAATGGCAAATTAACTAAAATTAATGGCGGAACATGGGGAAATTTATTAAAATTGATACGCTTAAGCCGATGCGGCAACTTTCTAACTTCATTTAAAGGATTTATGCTCGACCAGAAACAACCTGGCCGACCGGCCTGCCTTCCGTTCCAGCTCAAAGCCGGCAGAGTCCTGTCCAAATAGCGAGTAAGCCGAATACAAATATCAATCAAAAGTCAAATCGATAGGACTTAGCCAAGGACTCAAGGCGACTCCACCGCTTCTTGTTGATTGACCAGGCCGTAAATCATCGGGCTTAAGTTATCAATATGGGTATTAGGTTGCCGCCTCCCACCTCTCCCCCTTTCTCTGAGCCATAAATTTTTTGTTTAGCCGCTGAAGTTTTCGTTTCAACGCATTTTATTTATTTATGGTTTCAATTTGCTTGTAAGTAATTAAGCCGAGTTTGTCTGGATTAGTGGCGGCCTCTGAAATCGCTCGAGAAGCCTGTCAAAACATTGGACAGACAGCTTAGCCTTCAGTTTTAGTATAATGCCAGTGGCAGATCAATATGGCAGCAAAATATAAACGGGAAAAATATTTATTGCAGGGTGAAAGCTTTAATAACCGATAGCGGGGACTCGTTTAATATTTTTTACAACATTTATGCAGCTGGGAAAATATTACTTAATAATTAGATATTAATCGTAAAGTTAACTTGGTGATTTAATATATAAATAAGAAACCGTAAAAACCTCATACAAATAATTATATCTCTAAAATGACTTTACAAAAATTCTTTAAAGAACTCTTTATGAAAACATCCCATCCTGGCGAGGGAAACCCCACCGAATCCACTTTGTTAATTCAGTCCTGGCTGCCGCTTCAGTTAGCTAATTTCCACGCGGCTTTCGCTGGCCTTACCTTTATAATTTTGGGCTCACTTTTTGTTTTGGCCAGCCAGGTCGGGTCACTAATGATGACAAATGTACAAGAACAACAACAAAGGCAGAGGCCCAGAGGACGAGGGCCGAGTTCAAAGGTCAGACAGTGTCGCATATGTTGCGACAGCGGCCAGATGGTCGAGCCGCTCATTTCGTCTGCATGCAAATGACTTTATTTGAATTTTAAATGTGTAAATTGTGCCTGTTCGTTCGGCTGACCGTCTCCCTGATACACGTTGACCCCTCTTTGGACCCCGCCTTATTCTCTCTCACTTCCTGTTTATGACCTTCCCCTTGGGCCGTTTGTCACTGATAACGGCCAAGAAAAGCGGCCCGGGCAGATGAAAATTGCAGCAGCATCAACGGCACAAAACTCTGTAATGGAACAATGGCCGCAATGACAACAATGGCGAACGCCCGCCCATTTCCACGCCCCTCTTCGACCATTTGGCGAAGGAAGATGGAAGTCGGCGGAGGAGCTGAAATAATCATTTCCGTTTTCCGGCCCACGTTCAAGTCTTTTATCTCTCTCAAATTTTCGTTATTGTTATGCGTTTCAAAAAGGTTGCCTTGATACGAACACACACACAGCCGGGCAGGGAGAAAAAAATGGTAACCCCGCAAAAAGGAAACCGACAAAAAATGAAAGAAATTGTTGACTCACCTGGTAATTTCCGGCATCGGAATTATCTTGTACACAATGCGTATACTTAATATATGTAATTTTCTCGACTCACACCTCTATACATTGTATGTGGCGCATTTGGTCTGCTTTCAAAGCTCTAGCGCTGCCACTGACAGATTTTTAATTAATTCGAAATTCAGAGCGGAAAACTTCAACTAGTCGCGAGAGGGCATTTTGGCTAATCGATTTCGCCCCACATAGCCAAGTTCATTAACACGACACACCACACGAAGCATTCAAACACGCATCAAAGGAAAAGAAGGAGCTGGAAGCTAAAGGAGTAGCAGCTTGGATACCCTAAAAAGGTGGATGTGAATATCTACACATAACTACAAGCATTAGAAGGATATTTAGTAACAAATGCAGTATTCCTAATTGTTAATTGACGTCCCTTAGTTTAGTTTAGATTTCTCTGAAGTAATTATTGGACTCTACTGAAGGCCCAAACCTTTCATTATTCCATCACAACCTGCTCTACCCTGCCCAAATCCTAGTTGGGCAAACTAACCCAATAAAAGGATGAAGGACGCATAAATTTAGTTACACGTTTCCCTTCGTTCCTTTGCATTCTGGCTGATTTTTTATGGCATTTCAATTAAGTTGCATAAATTAAAAGTTAGCACGGCGGTCTGATGGAAATTGGTGTGTGCGGTCTATAAATCACAACAGCCGCTAATTTGATTAGCCAACTTGGCGCATCCATTTTTGGCATTCCTTTGGGTCTCATTCCTCAGGTTAATGGGGTCGCAGGTGCAAAAGAAAGTTTCCCCGAGTATATTTGAGTCATTTACATGGGGCGTTAATTTACGACCTCCTGTTTGGAGAGAAGGAGAGTCAATCAGTTGGTTTAAGAATATTAACATTTTCTTTTGATTTCAGTTCGGGCCAAACTTAATACACTTAATTATTTTTGTTGTGCTTTCTTAGGCTCTTTTCATATTTTTTTGATTACAAATTTTGGAAAAGTTTTGGAAAGTTTCATGTATTTTCCCTTCGTGACTTCTTGGCGGATGTGAAGGAAAGTAAAAGGAAAAGAAATGCTATATTATCGCCTCGCACGCAATGAAAATGGCAAAGTTTTAGGTAAAATGAAAAGGAAGCAGGCAAAAGGAAACAAGACGGCAACTTGACAAGATGCCAAAAGCAGCGAGAAAATTCCTGTGGTCTGTGATGCTGGGGGATTGTCTCTCCGATGGTGCGGCTTGGCATAAAAAGGTGTGGCAACTGTTGCGGCTTCCGTTGGACAACGATGGAGTGGAGAGTGGGGAGTGGGAGTGGGTGGCACCCGCCTCTGCTTAGATAAACTGTCATGATTTAAATAGCAGAAAAACTTTGTAGTGGCTCTGGCAGTGGAACAAATGCAAAAACTCGTACACGAGTAGAGAATGGAGAGTGAGCTGGAGCAGAGTGAGCGCTTTTCAGCATGGCAACTGTCATCTTGCGTTTGTCATGTCCTCCTGCATTGTGGCATTGAGGACCCAGCCCCTGCCCCTCCTCCCTGCTGGATGTTGATTGAATAAACAGGGAAACCCCAAAGTGTGCGTTTCTGTGTATATGTGTTTGAATGCCCCTCACTCTTGGCACAGTGTAAACTTTTTTGACATGGGAGCGACATGTGTGTGTGTGAGTTGAGCCTTGTACCATGCATGGCAAAGTATAAAAATAATATTTACATGCCGACGAAAATAGTCAAAAAGGCTTTTTGCTCGTTACACACACGCACAGGTCAAGTGGCTGCCAAAGTGAAAAATATTTAAGTTTCAGCAAAAAAAAGAAACCTGTGAAGGAATTGTTGCTGGCGACTGCCTTCCATTTTATATAATTTTGTGAAAAAATAATTCCTTTGAATTAATTCTCATAAGTTAAGGCCAACAAATACATAACAAATTGACCGATTGAGTCACCTGCTCAATGGATAGTCTGGCCATAATGCACGGTAAGCTTTTTCGGGGAATTAAATATGGTCACGAAAATAATTACATTTTTATTTCGCCAGAACAATTAACCGATACAGTTAATTATTGGTCTTTGCCACTCGGAGAATGGCGGGTAATTAATTTTCAAGCTTCCATCGTAATTAAACAATAAATATGGCAATGCGAAAATGTTGTAAATAAAACAAATGGCAAATTTATAAAACTGTCAGCGTGCAGCGGAGAGAGTGGCATGGCAGGCACACCCATCAACGTCGGACAGTTAAGGATATGTGGGATAAACAGGACAACAAGGCAAGCCCCATATGCGGCTGCCGGATAGAGGCGAGAGCGGAGGAGACGAATGTGACAGGACGTGGTAGTGCCGTCCTCATTTAAAATTAATTATACGCCGAGTGTTGCCGTAGCTCTGCATCATTCACTTAATCGCTCGTTTACTGGCGCATTGCGGAGATGCCACCAACACCGGCACAGAGAGAAAGAGAGAAAATAGTTTGAGCGAGAAAGACGGATTCTTTTACTATCTAATTAATGTGCGCCAGTTCTGCATTTGCCATTTTATATGCTCTCTACTTAACAATTAATCACTATATGATTATTTTAATGCAAATTGTAACTAAATGGATGCCATTAAGCACAAAATATCAGGAGTATCTTTCAAAACTGAAGCTGCAATCATATCTATGTCATTTAAAATAGTTGTGTTTAGTAGAAACTATCTACAACTTTCGTCTATTTTGCTTTCAAGAACTTAATATAGTCGAATCATCTGTAGATTTTCAACAAAGAGCAGACCATCCTAAACGAAAACCGTCCTCTTTTTTGCAAACTGTCGAAGCATTTAATTGGAATTCTCTATTTTTGTGAACGTTTTTAGCATTGAATTTCTTTTAATGGCACACCCGAAATTCAAAACTTCATTCTTTCACACGCAGAAACACAGCAGATATCGAATATGTTATTTTCTCTTTATTTTTGTGCTAGTTTGCTCGGATTCATTGAGCTTTCTGGTTTTGGGTGCTGCTGAGCGCAGTCCGCAAGGAAATTGAAAGCGTATCGAAAATCCAGCCACGCGGCCAATGCGGCAAACATTGCAAACAAAAGTTTTCCCTCCATAAATGTGTGTGAAAACGAGTGTGTGTTGGGCAGTGCGTATACATGGGTCTGTGCGAGGAGCCCATAAAACAGAAATTAGTTGCAATTGGAGTTTGCGCTTTGCTTTTGCGTTTTTGGTTTTGTTGCGGTCGGATTGGTCTGACCGTTGTCATGTTGCCTCCAACTGTCCCACTTCCGCTTTTCCGCTTCGCCCCACAGCTTCCACCTCTCCTTCTGCACTTGGCCACCCTTCGCTTCCGGTTTGGCTTGGCCAAAGGGCAAACTATCCGAAATATCACATACTAATTTACAGACTTTTCCCCCCAGCTGAAAATTTGTTTCATTCTTCCTTTTTATTTTGCAGCTTTCACAAAAAAAAAAATAAACCAAAAACAAAAGAGGAAACAAAAAACAGGCAGAAATATTGAACATAGATTTTTGTGGGTTTCGGGCTTACACTCGCTTGAATATGAATGCGCCGGAAATGTGAGTTAATAGAACGGAAACGGAAGTGCCAATCTAGCGTTCGATTTCGAATTCAATTTGAGTGGCATAATTGCCATTGATTATTCTAATGCAATTGATACTGCTAAGTAGCATACAGCTATTAGTATGGTTAATTTTTAATTTAATTTTGATTATTAATGTAAATGCCTCGCCTAATAAGCTACTTGTAATTAAACTACAAATGTAATTAACGTACAAATAATTCATTTCGAAAATTCCTGAAAATACGCAATTATTTAACGCAGTAAGGGATATCCGCATTCAGTTTAGTTTGTTCCAAAAACTTTCTGTATATATCATATTTAATCCAGTTGAGTAGGAAATCTATGAAGCGTCGTTTTTACATATATATCAGTGAGAAAATAATAAAAATCTATCTATACCGCATCACAAAACGCATGGTGCTGCACGGGGCAATCAATAAAATCGGGCAAATATTTTTTACGCCATTTTAAATTGACACAATCAACAAATCAGAAACGGTGTCCATCAAAACGAGGTTTACAATACGAATATCAAAAGGGGGAACCTATTCCATTTGCCTCAAATGTGAATAAATCGAATAATTCGAAAGCGACTGCTATTCTGCTTGACTGTGCCCAAAAAAATGTGTTATTTGTTTTATTTTATTACTGACTTTTTTATATATTCAGGACTTTGATTTGTGTGTATGTGTGTGTGCAAGTCGGAAAAACATTTTCCACACACAGAAGCTGAAAAATTTGGAAGCTTTTGGTTTATTCCGAGCGTGGTTATTTCATATATTTCATATATGCTGGTAATACGCACCTGTGCTCACTTTTCGGCCATATTTTATTCATTTATTTTATATAAATTTTATTTTGTTTTATGACTTGACAACTGGCAGGTGGACCAATTAGTTCTGCCGTTTTTTGGCCCAAATTATTTGTGCAATATTTAAATAATTTTCGCATGTCCATAGTTGATTTATGTGCGCAATAATTGCTCCAATTGAATTCTGGGTCATGCAAATATTTGAGGGTTTTCAATTACACCAAGGTTTGGTCAAAGTATTTGCCCATCAATCGCCATTCATATTCATTTTCGCATTATATGCAGCCAAAACACTTTTGTGTCTCCCGCAATCACTCTGCTAAATCCTTGTGGCCATTGCATAAATATTATTTATTATTTGGCTACATTTTAGTTTAGTTTGCGCTGCCCATAAGCCTGGTTTATTGTTATGTTTAAAAACGAAAATCATGGCTTTGGTGGTGGCCGCTTATCGTGTTTTGTTATCATTCAATTCCAGGCGGAAATCAGCTTAAAATATTAACAAATATATATATATATATATATATATATACATAAAGAGTGTATATAAATATGGCTGTGCTCAATGGCGCCGAGCTTGCTTTCAATATGGATGGCAAACAGAGAAACGTTTTATGTAAATAAATAAAAACATGCTTAAAAGCTTAGCGTTCTAGCTACATTTCTAACCAATGCTTTTTCCTCCATTTTCCACCCTACACATTTCGGCACCCCTTTTCCTGTTTTGTGGAAATAAATCAAAACCTTCTTGCCATTTTTTTGCAGCGGTGGTAGTTGATGGCAGGTGGCAGTCGCTGTGCAATTCAATTGAGGAAAAGTTTGCAGATTTTTAATGGACTCCGATTTTGGCGATACATTATACCGTTTTATGTTTGCGGAAAGTTACAATAAAATCTAAAAGTTCTCTATGATATTTTTCAACTTGAATAATTTATATATTTAATTTTGAAGCAGGTGAGGTTAAACCAAAGTATCTTGCTCTTAAGTATGTGTATTTGCTCATAATATAATTAATATTCATTGTCCCATTAAATTAACAGTTTCCATTTCAATTTACTTACTCAATTTGCAGTTCTACTTACCCTTATGTCACACCAAGTCAACAATGAAGAGTTTGCTGGTGAAGACTTGAACACATTTAACTCTCTTGAAAAGGGTGTTTGGCATAGATAAAAATATCTTTTCACTCCTAGATTGCACTATTTAAGAGGACCCACATTAGTGAATAAAGCCTTCGCAGCATTTTATGCAACTAATTTAATTTTGCTGCGGTTTTTTTTCGCCTCTCACTTGGTTTTCCTCTTCACGTTTTCCACTCCACAAATGACGCTCGCTTATGATGTTGATTTAACTCATTTTCCCTGTTGACTTTCATGCGCGTAATTTTTATGTCAACAACCCACATGATGTGGGTTACACCCTCTGCTCGCTTTTCACGGCTTTTCCACGGCTTTCCACTGCTTTCTACTGCTTTTTGCCAGCTAAGCGGGTTTTAATGAATGAGGCACAAATTGGCTAAAAGCGGCAATGGCTGCGGCATAACTATTTCATGCTCCCACCTACCTACAAAACTATTGGCTAAGGGCAGAGGTCAAGAGTTGTGACGCCAATTTACACCTCGCTGTCTCCGTTTAATTAGCATAGGAGCCCTTAAAACTTGTAAGATCAAAGTCTTGATTTTTGTGGGCGACACTTTGTTCCGGGCGAACATGTGAGCAGCAGGTGTCCCCGTTCTCTGCACTCGCATATTAATGAGAAATTTAATTGGATTTAGAGGCCATGAATTTTTAATACCCGGCTACGTAAGTACTTCAAAGTAAGTAAACAAAGCGCACGCACTCAAGACCTGGGAAATTCGTTAATAATAAGGGTAAAATAAGGAGAAAAAGTAAAAGAACTAACCCCAGCTTTCACTTGTTTCAATTAATGGGGAAAACTAATTAAAACTATTGTGTGGCCCTAGGGGAACTACAGGAAACTCGAAACTAATAGTAACTACACTATATGTATCTGTGAAAAGAAAATACTACAGATCGTCTGGATACAGATTGAGAGGGGTGAGGAATTTTAAGAGAAAAATCTCTCATTAAAAATTAAGTCGTTAGATAATAATTGATGTCTAAAGTATTTATTCATTTAGTTTAAAGTACCCATCAGAGTATGCGAAAATGGGACCATCTGGCGTTTTATTGCTCATTAAAATCCCATTTTAAAACCCCCAGCATATTTAGCTTCCTGTAATCTATGCCAAATACTACAACGTTTATTCTTCCATCAAACTCAACACACTTCACTGGCAGTTCTCAGTTATCAAATTGATCAAAAATGAGGGGGAATTCCCACACTTATTAACTGTTGCTCCTGGTGATAATACCCCCAGAGCAGGGGCTTTTCTGTTTTCAACAAACATATTTATAATGTGTTCATATGTATGTATATGACGTATGTATATACGCACGTATATTAGCGAATAATAAGAGACGAGCTCTGGGCTCGTTCGCAATTTGAAATTTACAGGAAACGCAATGGAAAATTGTCAAGTGGCACAAAATCAAAGCACGCACAAAATTATAATTATTTTATGCGCGGAAAATGTGATGCATACATAAACAGAAAACCACGATATAAAATGGTACCGGAGCGAGGTGTGGTCGCAGAATTGTTTTTTTTTTTTTTAAATATATTTCGGTGGAAATTGAAGTGTTTATTTATTATATTTTCTGAGAAATTTAGGAGCTCTCAGGTTGAAGCAGGTCTGTGTTGACTTCGATACTAACGATTTAAAAAAGAGCTGTTTTAATATTTAAAGCAACATAGAAATATATATATAGAAGAAGAACTCCTTTAATTATCTCCCATTAACATTCTTGGCAACCCTCGTGGCTCTGATGCGGCTTTAATTTGATGAAAATTACCGGAGTGTGGAGCATTTCTGTGCGTTTCTCTGCAAAACAGGATACTTATGTGTTCATGTGTGTGTGTGTTAACCCATCTCTGGGTGTGTACAGGACACCCATACATCTGCCGCAATTATCTATCAAAAGCAATTGTTGTATGATGCCGCTCTCGTGCATCTAGTGCATGTAGGCTTAATTGCTGCCTTTGCTTTTGATATGCAAAATTATGCACAGTTTATCAACGCTGCGATGCATGCAGCGCTTCATCCCCAATCTCTCCGATTTCCCCTGATGTGCACTCTTTTGAGGGGGCATTTTCCGTTTTATGGCTCGGCCATTTTCCGCTCACACAAATTCAAATATTGTTTTCCGTCATTTGAGAAAAACACGACAATGGGAGCGAAACTGAAACTGTCATCGCAGAATGCATTTTGGGCGTCTCTTACATTTTAATTGAAAATTACGTATACGCCACGTTGCTCGCGGAGAACATTTTGTGTGCATTCGAAATTATTTGTCGTAAATCAGGTTATGGTGATTTCGACTATTCCACTTCGCCAGCAATTGCGTTGAGTTAAAAATTTAATTAAATTAGAATTCAATCCGCAAAAAGGGTGCTCGCTTACTGAATGCTGATAATAATAAAAACAATTGATAATAAAATTCAATTTAGCTATTTGCGTCCTTTAAAAGTTTCAAAGAATAAATAAAATAAAACGAAAATTCTGTTTTTTCTGGGAAATCATCATTTATTTCTGACTTGGCACAACATTAGTGTTTCTCTGGGAAATACGCCACAGCCTGTTGCTTTTGAAAACCCCATTTCGTGTTAAGAAAAACGTTTAATGTGCGGCACACAAAAAAGAAAGGCAAACGAAAAACTCTTTTCTTATGACTTCTTTTTCCCCACATTTCTGCCTTTAGCTTTCAGCTCGCTCAATTTTGTTTAAAGAAATCGCAGATAAAGTTTTTTCGCAGAGGCTGCTAAGTTTGCTGGGGGGAAAGTGTTGAAGTTTCACTCAATAGTCGACTGCGGATAGTGAGATTGCTGATAAACATAGGTAAACACGCAAAGCATCGAAAACTGTATTATATAAACTTCAAGGAAGAATGCTTAAAGCAGCCGCGGAGATCACACTTTAAGGCATTTTTTCCACGAGTTTGTTGCCACGGAAAGAAATGCCTTTTGGTCCACAAGTTTCCATTTGCCGAAGAGCACTATAATAAGGACCAAGATCCCGGGATGCAACAAGTAAGCGAAGTAAGCGAGGGCTATAAAATCGTTACGGAAAATTAAACAACTTATTGGGGTTTCTTACTTCTTTTCCCGGAGCGACTGTTGGCAGCGCTGACTCTGCGCTCCTTAATTTATGCAAATTTCATGCTACGCGTGGCGCGCCCTCCTGGAATCCCCACCCATCCCCCCTGAAATCTTGCCAGGAAAAACCAACCCAGAATGAATGTATATACGCCCCGCCGGGCGAGTGGGCGCTGTGTGTGACACAATTTTCTGCCACTCAACATGTGGCAGGGATGTAGAAAAGCAAAAGTCACTCTCAGCTGCAACAATGGAACGCCGCCGAAAGCTGCTCAAGTGCCAAATGTCTTTGGACTTCAAGTTGTGGCTCAGGGCCTGGCTCCCGCTCCCTTTTGTTGCGCCACCCTGTAATTTGTTGCAATTGCGGGATGCTTAAAAAATGTATATTAGTTGAAATTTAATTTTCTGTTTGTTAACTTGACTTCTTTCTTCCTTTATTTTCTGCCAGACCGCTCGTATTTTCGCTTCTCGCCAGCTACTCTTTGTTTGTGCGGTGAAAGTTTCGCAAGTGGAAATTATGCAAAATACGTTGGGAACTGCAAAATATTATTACGCATACGCCAGGTGGGTGCTGCTCGCACGATGCATGTGCCAGCTGAAAGTTTCCCCAGCGACTGCGACTGTGGCTTTGGCAGTGCAATAACTTCAATTAAATTTCGTTGCACATTTTTCATGTAACGGATGGCCCGGAGCTGAAAGGGTTCTCGAGTATGGGTCTCGATGTGGATCTAGGAAGCAAGTTTGGCTCATAACTCAATTTTTTGCATGACTCTGGCCCAAAGCGAGTGCGGATGCGGATCGAGAGAGTGTCTTCATTACCACCAAAGTTGATGAGAATGGATAAAATATTATGACTACAGAAAATGCGATGCTAATGAAAAATTGTTGCATAAGTTGCATGTAGCTTTCGGTCAAGGAATATTTCTAGGCTTTTTATAAGAATAACAAACTACTTTTATTTATATTTCCCAATTTTAATGTTTTTTAACAAAATGAAAGCATTAAAAGTCTTTTTTTATTTCTTATATACTCTTCACAATTAACATTAGAGACTTTTTGATATTTGCAGCTTCTTTAATTATGTAAGCTGTACTCTTTATGATGTTATTCAATTACACTCATTAAAAATCGGATTAATCCCCTGATTTAGACTTAGTTAATGTTTAGGATTCTTTTTAGAAATCAGTGACTACCTGGTCCATAAGTCAAGGGCGTTTATTAGCTCTTGCCTCGTTTATGACCCTTAAGCTAACGACTTTATTAATGCACCAACATTTTTCACACAGACAATTGAACAATTTCGAAAAAGTTCCAGTTCTTTCGGATTATTTGGGATTCCTTCAAGTCCGTTAATTGTTAAATGCAAACAAGAGACTTTTCTCTGGCTTAATATATGGGCTGGAGTACCCAAGCTTTGTTCGCATAGATGAAGATCTTGAGATTGTGAGATATCAAGTTAAGTGCTTAAATTTTGCTTTATAACATTTTAATGGCCCGCCGTGCCCGGTCCCAAGCTGTAAAATGTCATAAAATTTTCAACAAGTCCTTTAACTTTTCTTCGGGGGCCCGGGATGTGCCTAAGTGCATTGAGTTCAATTTGGAAACTGCTTCGTCGGCGATAAGCGCCAAAGCACTTAAAATGCTTTATTTCCACTTCAGCTACAAAGCAATTTTATTAGCTTTAGAAAATTACAACAAAGTCGGCCCTCCGCCCTCTGCATCGTCAGCAGCTGCAGCACAAAATGACAAAATTATGATGACTTTTTAATTAAGCAACGCGAGCGCAGACAAACAGCAGCAGCAACAACAGCAGGAGCAACAAAAAACTGTCGCCAAGTGAAAGAGCTAAAATTTTCTGACGACGAAATGAATGAGTTGAGCTGCTGAACAGAGAAAAAAATATTGAAAACAAAAATTAAGTACTAATTCCAATTAAACTCTAAGCGAATCTCCTAAATTATTCTCTGTACTTCAGAAACATAGAAATATTTAGGGAAGTTATTGCCACTCAATATCAGTATTGTTATAAAATAGAATGTAATTACTTTTTCTCATTTTCTCAGTGCTAATGGGGAAACGAGGCTGTGGGTTTCAAGGGATGATAATAAAAGTGTGAGCCCCAGACAGCTGCCATTTGGCTACTTTGCTGTTGCCGGCCCCATTGTTTTGCCAGTGCCACGTGATGCGAAAATTCACAAACAACGGCCAACCGAGCTGGTCAAGAGCAAAGACAACAACAGTGGCACACGCAGAAGTATCAGAAGCAGCAGCACCACCAGTGGCCCATTCAGATCCAGATTCCGCCCGGATTTAGTCCGGATTCCGTCCGGCAAACAACAAGCGGGCAGCTGAAGAAAATGCAGATGCACTCGAATGTCTGGGGACAGCAAACGCGCCAGATAATGCCCGCCCTAGATGCCGCCCCGTCCTTGTCATTGTCCTGTGAAATAACTCTATAATCCCCAGTCTCATTGCTCAGCTCGAACAACAATCATTGCCAGCTGTAAGTAGTTGCACAAACGCCGCCTCCTCGGCATCTATATAAAGTCAAACAATGAAGATTCATTTGATGTTGGCTTTTGTCGTACCGAAATGAAGAAAACTTCAAGGCTGACTTGTGTTTTTTGTTCATTATTTTTTTGTCCAGTTATTTCTGCCATTTTAAGGCAATTTGGCACAGCAATAATTTCAGTAATATTTCCAGCAAAAAAGATACAAATTTCAAGGAAATTTTGCAGTTGTGAAGAACTTTGCCTTGAGCAGTTAATGAAAGAGCACATCAAAGCGAGAAATTAGGGCAAGTTGTTGCTTTGGCAGCGGAAATATTTGATTTTATTTAACTGCTTGTTGAACTTAAATCTTAAATTAAACAGAAACAAAATAACACAACTAATTTCTTTAAGTTCCTTTCAATAATGTATTATTAAACGCTTCCCACATGTAATTCCAACAGAGCCTCTTATTAAATGAACCTGCATTAATATTTTAAGCTAGCAAAGTTTTTCTTTCCCTTTCTTTTTTTTGTTTTAATGCGGACTTTGGAAAAAACCCTCGGGTGCGAGGAAACTGCCAAGCGGAGCAAAAGTTTTCGCAAGTTGCCTGCGAATCATCCTGAGTTGCCGCTCCTATCCTGAGGCCGATGCCGTTGCCGATGCCTCTGCCTCGGCCTCTGCCTCTGCCATGTGGCCAAAAAGCGCTGCGAAGCGGAAATGTCAATGCAACGGCACTTGCACTTCCGCTGCCTACTTTCGTGCGTTGCCATAGCCAACTTTGCCCGACTGCCTCTGCCTTCTGCCTTTCTGCCTGCCTTCCTGCATCCTGCCGATCCTGATGCGGATTCGGATTGGGAATCTGTGTCTCCATTGTTCCAGAGCAGTCGACCTGCTGACGTTAGCACAAAATGGAAACAAATGGAGGCCCGAGGGCTCAGCTCATCCTCATCGTTGTCGCCCCCACAACTCCTGCCCATCTGTCTGCTTAGCAAATTTTCGATGATGATAAATGTGACTCCTCTGGGTGGCGGCAAAAACCCTATATTGATAACTTAAAAAGCCCGACTTTTGTCTTAGCTTCCGCACCCTGTTCGCCCCGATTTCGATACAGTTTAAAATTGTCAACTTGGCTTTTTCACGCATCATCAATTGGCGTTTATTTAGTGTCCATTTGGGAGAGGGTGGATCTGGTCCACATAGTTTTCTTAGCGCCCTCGGGCAGCTGTCTTTTGTTTGTAGGCCATAAATTCAGCTCGACCAACTGCATAAATTATGGGCAAGGGTGCGTGAGGCGTACTTTATTTTATCACCATCGCCCATGGTAGCTCCATGGCTTTCCCTTCCTTCGTTCCCGCTCCTCCGGCTCCGTCGACTGCAGCTGGCAAACGACGTTGTCCTTAAGCTGCTTGTGCAATTGCCGCATACTTAAGGTAATCTCGGCGAGCGCTGCGCTTACTTCAAATGGCCATTCATCAGACTCCTTGAATGCAAACGGCAAATAAATGGCAACTGTCGCAACTTCCCGCCCATCTCCCCCAGCATCCTGCCGCCGCTGCTCCTTCGCTCCAACAATGGCTGACCGGCCAACAATTGTCATAGAAAACTGTCGACGCAACGCGGTGGCTGGCAGTAGTCAGGGTCGAAAGGTCGGCGGGGCCCTGTAATCGTAATTGTATGTAGTTGGCCACTTAGCGCTCTTTTGCCTTAATGCCACTTTTCTTTAGGTTTACACAAACGCCATTGTTCCCTTTGTGCCGCCGTCTGAAATGTGTCTGAAAACTATTTTCATCTTATATGAAATTGTTTTTGTCAACACTCGATGGAGGTGAAAAAGGATAAGGAATCCCAATTGAAAAGTAAATTCAATTTGAAGATAGAGTGTTGATCCTTATCATAAATAATATGAAATTATATACAATGAAAAAAGGAGCCAATATACTTTATAAAGAAGGAAGTCCATGTGGGAAATATTAAGTAAATATTAATTAATTCATTGCAATTCTTTATTAGTAAAACTACAAGACCTTTTTAATGTGTCCGAGTTGTTCTCACATCCCAATTCGGGTCTCGCAGGATACAACTTTCAATTTGTCGACGTTCAAAATCTCACGTTTCTCACGTCCTTCGCGTTCGTAGAAAACAACATCCTTGAGTATTAGGACCCAGACCTTGTCGCAGAATCTATAGACATCCAGCTTTTCGGCCTTGAAGGTCAGCTGTGGCTTGTCGTTGTGGCGCAGAATCCTGTTGACGCTGCGGTCGTACTGGTCCAGCACATCATCGGCCAGGTTAGGGTTCAAGTCCCCAAACTGAACCAAATAGTCCAGGGTCTCCTGCAGAGTCTCGCCCAGAGTAGTGCCGCGATACATTTTGTAGGCCATCCTTATATTCGATCGGATCATAAATATCTATGTGTAACATTAGTATTTAGACTTACTTTGAAAAAATTGAATGCTTGATGAGAACCAGTCGAAGGCGAAAGCAAAATACAAGTGAAAGAAAATTTCTAAAGATTTTCTGATTGTCAAACAGCCCTAGAGAGGAGAATCATAGAGGCCTGTAATCGATATGTCATCGGTATGGAGTAATGTTAGCAGGAAACTCTAATCCAAGGAATAAGGTTACCAACTATATTGGTAAAGATATGGTAACAGGGAAACACTAAGCCAGTTAATAAGATTACCAAATATCTTGGTGATTAAAAGTGGTTTGAATAATAAATAAAAGTTAATTATCATGTAAAAGTAAAATAGCTTTACAAGAATGTATTTTAAATATAAATTAATTCTGGTTATGTAAGTTATATTTTTATAAACGACACCAAACGGCTCCATGATTGCAACCCATAAAGTTATACAAACTGCGGCATTCCGAAGTTAGCTTTCTTAATTTTGTATGAGAAATATATGACTTTATAATCAGTGCATCCTTATTTTTAGTTAAATTGTATTCCTATGTCTTAGGAATATCCACCAAAATCAACAAATTTGATATTATCCCTTCACATGCCAAAACTTGGCCAGATTTAAATTTTACCCCCCGGGGCAAGGAACCCTCCCCGGCCAGACAAAAGGTTTCGTTAGCCAAATAACCTTGTAACTTTGTGGCAAGTACGGCATATGTGTCTGCCAAGAAAGCGACTCAGGCCAGACTCCGGGCATTAAGCCAGCGAACCAAATAAGTTTAATCACTCTTTGATGGCCATAATTCAAATTAGGCAACCGACAAATAGGCTTTATGGCTGCCTTTAAGCGGCCTTTAAGTTGACCAGCAATTGGGTCGCCATTTTGGAGGGGAAATACAAAATGGAGGAGGTTGGGAGACCGAGCGACTCAGAGACAATGGGCGCTCGTCTGGCGGAAAACGGAAGCGAGCAATGGCGAACTGCGGCCTAATGTACAGCGGGCACAGTGGGTGTGGGCACAGTGGGCATTGCGTTCTGGGTGGGTGGCTAAATGGCCTTTCCATCGGGCCTGGCCCCGAACGGAAGCTTTCAATTTCAAGCTGCAATGGAGAGAGAGAGTAAGTCGCAGGCAAGTGGTCCGGGATCAGGACGAGCACCAGCACGAGCACGAGCACGAGGATGGGGACGATGAAGAGGAGCAGGACGACGACAAGGACGCCGAGTCTCGGACTGCAGCTCAAAGCAGAAAAAGTAATTTATTTCGTATTGCGGTTTTTAACCACATTTTCCACTTTGTACAACAGCAACGACAGCCGAAAACTGCAGCTACCATCTTCATTCCTATCTCCATGGCTATATAAATTTTCCCCAATCGCCATCTCGCTCCCGCGCCGGAGCTTTGTGTGCGCCTGTGTTCCACTTTCTGCTCGATAAAAAGGGCTCAAATGCGGTTCCGTTTTTCTTTTACTGCTCGTCGCCTCCTTTTCGGCACATTCCCAGGCATTTTCCTTTTAGCTCCGCACAAAATTTCACCGTTCAAATTGCATTTGACCCGACCCAAAAAAAGGAGCAAAAATGTAAAGAAAAAGAAAAGTGTAGGAAACTGAGAGAGACAGAGAGACAGAGAAGAAAAGTGGCTAAGAGGAAAAGAAGTATTTTCTATTTCTGGTTTTTTGTTGGCCACTTTTTTGCACCTTGCCACGCAAATTGCATTACCATGAAGTTATGAGCGACAAGTGTGCGAATGTGAATCTCTGGTAGGAGATACAGAACAGAGTGCTCCAGTGCTAAGCGAGATATATGCACTTTTCCGGGCCTTATTTGGTATGCGTTGGAAGGCCGCCGACAAGTTGTTTATTGTGCTGTTCAACCATAAATGATGCCAAC
The DNA here is from genome assembly GCA_035046265.1 of Drosophila bunnanda. Taxonomy (NCBI): domain Eukaryota; kingdom Metazoa; phylum Arthropoda; class Insecta; order Diptera; family Drosophilidae; genus Drosophila; species Drosophila bunnanda. The sequence goes on from JAWNOB010000075.1 coordinate 18,811,953, forward strand.
TTTTTTCCCCGAGGCCAACTCTGTCATTTTCAGTTCTTTGTGAGGCAAGAGATGGTGAATAATAGTGTCAAAGGGGTTTTATACAACTCAAATTGGCAACTAAAAAAGTTTAAATATAATCAAAATATACTTGTGTGGCTTCATAATACGACAATATGAAAAGTTGACAATTTTTAAAGCATAACGCTCCTTGGGAAAAGTTTAAAAAGCCACCAGGCAGGCAACTTATTAACCCCCCTTTGCCATCCTATCGAGGTCGTATCTCCTTTCACCCCCACCTGAACAAGAAAGGCCCAATCAATTGCGGATTCAATTGTGGACAGAGCCGAGAACCAAAACAAAGGAAAACAAGGCAACGAAAAAAAGAAACCGAAATTATTCCCACGATAATTACATTTGGCCATGTAGGAGACAACAAAGAAGTGAACGGAAACAAATGAAGAAAACATTGCAGCAAGAAAATAAACAGCAAACGGCAGTGGAAAATCAAACAAGGCCAGAAAAACCGGCAGAGCTGGAAAATGAAAGGAGCGCCGAAGGAGGGGAATCCCCATTGATTACAGTGGGAGTGAGCTCGAGAAGCTTTCGCTTTGGTTGAGTGGAGCTTTTGCCATCGAGCCGTTTAATGTGCAGTTAGCAGCAAAGTGGGGCGCAGCGACTTGCAACTTAAGCGCCATCGAAATCGCAGCCCTCCCCCCTGCCTCCCCCTTAGAAAGATACAGAGAAAAAAATTTGTTCCTAATCTGGGTATTAGGGAGAATTCTTGATGAACAAAAAGCTGTTCGAACTATTTTATTAAGTTCCCAATAAAAAACAGGAAACGAAGCTAACTTCGAGCAGCAACGAAGACAAAGATGCCAGGATACCAGAAATCTAAAATATGTGTATTCTAAAATTATATATTTTTCTGCTAATACTTTGGGTTAATGAAAGATTTTCAATCATCATAACTAAGTCAAAAATACATCAATTTCAATTCGAGAAGCTTTTATTAAATTATACTATCCTGCAAGGGTATAAAAAGGATAATTAAAAATGGCAAACTCATCATTTCGCTCAAAGCTAAAAATAAGAGTATTTCTTAGTAAAAACTGTTTTTTTCTTAGTAAATCTTAAGCAAAGGCTTTAAAGTTCCCATAGAAAGCCGTAAGAATGCGCAACAGGTATCGATCAGAACAAAGTTTCAAATGATCGCATTTTTTAAATCAATATTTATACATATTTTTCAATGACAATTTTTGTCGATAAATCAAAGTTTAAAAACTTCATAACTCAGTCAAAAAATCATTAATTTCAATTCGGAAAAATTTCCTATGTTAGTTTTTGTTAGGTTAATAAATCTGCATACTCAATTTAAAATTTAGAAAAATTAAAATTTTTGCCAATTTTTGACAATTTTAATGATGTAACCCCTTTCCTTTTTTTGAAATTTTGAAAAAATTTCGAAAATTTATTTTTTGACCGAACATGGCTTGATCGACTCGACTATTGATGCTGATCAAGAATATATATGAAATATAGGGTTTGAAATGAATCCTTCACTAAGTTACAATCTTCTGACTAAAATTATATTACCATTTTTTGAGTCGATAATTATATATATAAATATGACAACTTTTTCGACAATTCAAGATTTAAAAAACTCATAACTAAGCTAAAAACGCATTAATTTCAATTCGGAAAGCTTTCCTATGTTAGTTTTTGTTAGGTTAATAAATCTGCGTACTCATTTTAAAATTTAGAAAAATTAAAATTTTTGCCAATTTTTGACAATTTTAATGATGTAACCCCTTTCCTTTTTTTGAAATTTTGAAAAAATTTCGAAAATTTATTTTTTGACCGAACATGGCTTGATCGACTCGGCTGTTGATACTGATCAAGAATATATATGAAATATAGGGTTTGAAATGAATCCTTCACTAAGTTACAATCTTCTGACTAAAATTATATTACCATTTTTTGAGTCGATAATTATATATATAAATATGACAACTTTTTCGACAATTCAAGATTTAAAAAACTCATAACTAAGCTAAAAACGCATTAATTTCAATTCGGAAAGCTTTCCTATGTTAGTTTTTGTTAGGTTAATAAATCTGCGTACTCATTTTAAAATTTAGAAAAATTAAAATTTTTGCCAATTTTTGACAATTTTAATGATGTAACCCCTTTCCTTTTTTTGAAATTTTGAAAAAATTTCGAAAATTTATTTTTTGACCGAACATGGCTTGATCGACTCGGCTGTTGATACTGATCAAGAATATATATGAAATATAGGGTTGGAAATGACTCCTTCACTAAGTTACAATCTTCTGACTAAAATTATATTACCATTTTTTGAGTCGATAATTATATATATAAATATGACAACTTTTTCGACAATTCAAGATTTAAAAAACTTATAACTAAGCTAAAAACGCATTAATTTCAATTCGGAAAGCTTTCCTATGTTAGTTTTTGTTAGGTTAATAAATCTGCATACCCAATTTAAAATTTAGAAAAATTAGAATTTTTGTCAATTTTTGACCTTTTTTTGAAATTTTGAAAAAATTTCGAAAATTTATTTTTTGACCGAACATGGCTTGATCGACTCGGCTATTGATGCTGATCAAGAATATATATGCTTTATAGGGTCGGAAATAACTCCTTCACACGGTTACAAGCTTCTGACAAAATTATTATACATTGCAAGGGTATAAAAAGATGGCTTAGTTATTTTTTTCTGTTTCCTGTTAACCATATTCACATGAAAAATGTTATTACCCTTAATGTATATTAATGAACATTAATTCTTCCTGTGTATTTATAAAGTCGGTTATTTAGAGGGAAGTATGGGGTGGCAAAGCAAATTCAATTGCCACTGACACGGATGCTGCCAAAACAAGGCTCGGATGAGATGGGATGGGATGGGTGGCGATGGCTGGGGTTTGCTTTGGTTTTGGGGCTGATCGATTTCACGCTTCAAACAGACCGCCAGACGTGCTCCGAGGCTCTGGCAGCCTTTGTTGCTTCGCTGCTGCCACCTGACCTGGCTCTTGGCCTTGGCCAGCAATCGAACATGAAACGCTCGAGTGCATTAAGTCCACGTCCTCTAATGCACACTCCATCGACACCGCCATACTTTGTCCTCGGTACTAACTTTGTTGTTTGATTACTAACACCTTTTTGGTGTATGGCAGAAGTAGCCATTAGGTTCCATAAAGGAGGTCACTTTGTCGTAGAAAGAATAGAATCGAACTAGAAAGGTAAATAGAGGGAAGAGTCATTATTTAAGTAAACTTTTAAAATTGCAATATTAATTCGCATTTTGTTTGTTTTGTTTCTCTTTTTTAAGCTTAACAAATGAAACAGACTTACAGAAGTCTCTTCTCCACTGAAAAACACTAATCACGAAATGTGTGTAAAGCCCTGGAATGAAAATAAAAAATACAATGCAATGAAAGAGATTTACGGTTTTATTCGAAGTGGAAAACCATGTTCCCTGTTTTGCATTACAACCTTTGTTTATGAAAGCCATTTCTTGGTAACCGGAAAATATTTCTCCCATCCCTCACGTCATGAGTTTTAGATTCATGTAATAAAATAGAACACAAATCAATGCCGTAAACCTTACCCAAAACTTGATCCGGCGCCACTTGTGTAATCTAAATTAAGTAAATGCAAATTTGAATTTAGCTTATCGGGTGGGATTTTCCCTTAGCCAAAACCATTGTGAAAATCTGTATGCAAACTTAGGGGAAAATGCCCCCGAAAACCGAACCCAATGAACCTAAACAGAAACAGAAACAAAGGAAACCAGATGCACGCTGGGCGGCTTCTAGCCAAGTCAAAAATGTGCTCTCTCAAATATTTGCATATTAATGCAGGAATATTGCGTATACGTACCGGTGTACTGGCTCGTGTGTATTATGTTACGTGTTGGTGTGAACTGCTGACCCCTTTCGCCTGTGCCGGCTTTGCCGCCGTTGTTGGAGCTGTTCATCCTCGTGGCACTCGTGCAGACAGTTCAAACATTTACATACAAAAGTAAAAAGCAAAATAAAAGTAAAGAGCGACGGCCGAAAGGGATACAGCGAGGCAACGCATCTGCATTAGGGATGTGAGGAGAGTCACGACTCGTCGCCGTGACAGGCTCGCACCTCCGATAATTCGCACGTCAAGTGTGGAAAAAGCCAAGTAAGATTTCTCAAATTTCACTAAAATGCGTTGCTGAAGCTGGAATTGGGTCAGTCGGCGACAGGACATTCGTCGGGAGGACCTTCTTCAGTTACTAATTTGCATGAGACGTGACTTTCTGGCGTTTGCCTCGATCAAATCATAGACTTACGGCCATCTCCAGTGCGAATCCTTCGGCGTTCATCTTGTGTTTGTGTGTGTGTGGCCGTGTCCCTTTTGGCATATCCTTTTGTAAATTGTTACATTTTCGCACGTGTGAATGTTGTTTTCTTTTTTTTTTTTTGCCCCGAGTTGGACCTCTGCCTAATGCGTGTGTGTGTGTGTCTGTGCCGGCGAGCGAGTGTAAATTGAGGAGCTTTGCCTGTGTGTGAGCTCACCTTTTTCCATTTGTGTGTGTGGCACGTTGGCCATTAGGACACTGGCCCGAAAATGTATTTTCACGTGTTTTAATGGACTTTTCGGGTTAAGTCGGATATCATTTTCCTTTTTGCGAAAGCCGAAATGGAACTCACCTTAATTGGTTAGTCCTTTGGAATGGAATTAGAGAGGGATTAGCTGAAAATAAAATCGTGCGGCCAGTGTGTCAAGAAAGAATCTGGCAAATCTTTAAAGATAACTTTAACATAGATGCAGAAACTAGACCCCATAATCTACACAATTTGGGTTTTATAAATTGCAAAAGCAAAGTAGGTCAGTCTCCCTCTCTGGCCAACTGAATTTATTACTCATACGCAATGTGGAACTGGCCCACAAATTATATTTGAACAAACTTGGTTTCACAGCCCGAACTCGTTAGAGTTAGAGTAATAAGTATAATGGTTTGCTATATAAAAAAAAACTAAAACAAAGTTCTGTGGATGTCTTCCTGATTTAAACTTATTTCAGCTTGGCTCTCTTTAGTGCAGATTTATGCTCATTGCAAGGGTGTATCCTGAACAACACCTCCTCCCTCCGTTTTCCCCATGAATAAAACATTGCGACTTGCACTCGATGCGGAAATGTTAATATTCCTCCGCCTAAGGAAATATTTAGAAATCGGGTTGGAAGACAATATTCGAATTTCCATAATATAGAACCATAGACACAACACAAAGAATGGGGTATTGGCAGATATGCAAACTATGTGCAGATTCCCAGACGGAAAATGCTTGCCTATGCAAATGTTGGGTCGAGCGGCCAAACAAATCAAGCAACCTGAGCCAGGATCCAATCCCAGGACGAACTTTAATGGCGAACCTCGCCGGGGAGGGGCGCAGATGAAAGCCAACGCAGTAAACAATTGGAACCATAGTTCATTCTACTCCTTTTCCCCCAGGTAAAGGGGTGAATTGAAATCGAGCGGGGGGTACAAGCTCAAATAAAAAAACGAAAGAACAAAGGACAATGGGGCTGGAGTGCCATCGTAAAAGTAAACTAATTAAAATGTAATGAATTCGAAAAGTTCTTCGGCATTTGGGGCTATAATTCACCATTAATGCAGCCAACAGAATTCACTTGCAGTTGTGGCCGGGCCGACTGCCTGCTTTTTGCTGGATTTACGACCGCAATAAAAGCCATTGAAATAATCCTAAATTCGAGTGATAAAAACATACGAGTCCTCGGCCAGTCGAATGGCATAATGTTGTGCTAAAATTTTAAACAGCCAGCGCATTTATTTATGCCAGCTAATGTGTAATTTAATATCCTGCTGGGCGTGTCTCGGGCTCAAAAACAATCGACTGTCAACGCCCAATGGGCCCATAAATTCTAAATAAAATTTCAATATCCCATAACATTATTTTTTGGCAATCAATTGCCAAACGATTTGGCAGGCCATGCATGTGACACATCACCGATTGTCGGGATAATTTACATACGTTTTACATTAAAAACTAATGATCACAATAGTTTATTATTTTATGTCCAAGGAAATGATAATGTAAGCTCACGATGCATTTCTGCAGATTCTCCTTGAATGCCTGCCAAATTATTCACTTAACCTCAGCCTGATTGCTTTCTTAGTGCTAATATTGTTCCACATTAAATATTTGCCTCACTTCAGTTCGGGTCTGAACCTCTCCTTTGACCTGGTTAACAGCATTGTTAAAGTGTCAAGTGTTGTGTTCAACAATATTAACATAATTATGTGCTTCTGATTTGAATAGTTTAAGTACTTTGCTTGAAATATAATTAAATTCTATAAAGCCAATGTTAAGTTGCAAATTATTGGATAGGACCTTGTGACGTATACAGCAAATGATAAATGTGCGAACGCACACATGCCAAAATAATGCCCTGTGGTCGAGAACTTTTCTCGTTTGCGGCAGCAATATTATAAATAATTAATTTAGCCGTGCAGCCCAAGCGCCTCGAGCCACTCGTGATAATTATTTTGCCAGCTTACAGGCAAAGTGTAAACACAGCGTCAACACACCGATAAGCCTTCGGCCACACAACCCGATATAAATGGGTTATCCGTGTGGCTAATGGTTGAATATTTAAAGCGGAATGTTTACCGAAATTCAGACCAAATTGAATTCGTGAATGGTATTACAGTGTGATAAATGAGTGATAGTCAAGGGACTACAAAAGCTGAACTTGATTAGAAAATTTTAAGGGTTTGCAATGCTTAATTCATAGTTGTTTTCAATTATGTAATTATTTTCCAGTTTGTATATTTTAAGTAATTTATCAGGCCTTCGGTTTGTTATTGAGCAAACAAATTCAGTCAGCATCAGTTTTAGTTATGTATATGTGTTGCTTCAGAATTCTTAAGTATATATTATTTAATATTCTATTATATATATATTCTATTATATTTATACTTGTATTATATGTTCCAAAAACGAGATAGGTTTTTTTAATACATTTTCCCCAGCTACCGGCAAACCTTTCAAAGGAATGTAGTACTTTTTAAACTCGATAAATATTTGTATACATTATATTTTGTGTGACTTCTTAATGCCAAACTTTGTAAGAACTTTCCGATTTTATATTGCACATTTTATATTGCCAAATTTTGTGAGAAAGTAAAACTCATTGCCAGCTGGGAAAGTGCAGTTTCCTTTTGCCTGCCAGTTCATCTGATTCAATATTTTTTTCCTAGCTGCTGGTTTTTGCTGCGAACACTTTTTAATCAATTTCCAGCTTGATAAATATTTTCTTGGACAATTGCAATGTAGTTGCTGGAGGCCACTGCAACACTTGAATTCTGTCATTTGTCCTCTTTTTTTGTCCACTTCTTTCTTGGCCCACACTTTGTGGCCTTCGGTTTTTTGTCCCCCAGCTCTCCACACCACAACATCCAGCTAATCCAGACGATCCAAGTGAGCTGGCACTTTCCGAGTGCCGCAGCCTCTTTGGCATCCACTTTTACTGCCAGAGCCACTTCCCTAGCCGCATCCCGGCTCCATTTCCCCGCTTTTGGGTCCTCGTCATCCCACGCACATAGTCACAAAAGATGACAGTTAGTATGGCAAAACGTATATCACAATCGCTGGAGGAGGCGGATGAGGAGGAGATGGCGGCATATTCCCCATGACACTGCCTCTGCGAGGCACAAAAAAGCGCAAGTAGCCAAGCGAAGGAATAAAAAATTCAACCCACTGCACAGAATGTGATAAACTATGACAGTGTTCATTGGATCATTGCTGGACCCGGCTGAAGGTGAAGGAGGAGAGCAAAGGTTTTTGGGAGGCTGCACAGATAGAAACGAAGATGGAAGACAATTGCCGTGAATTTGTCACACTCCCCTTGGCTCTAACGCTGTGTGCTTGAAGGTTTTAAGCTGGAACTTTAAATCTATTTATTTTAGAAGTTCCGAATTTCTCCAACTAACCCCATATTCGAAATCACTCTCACTAGTGGCAAGATTCCAAGCATTTTCTGCATATCTATGGGATGAGGTAGGAGCTAAGCATTGCTACTGTATAAAATACTCTACGGAATCATCATCATCCTGGGAGTCTGTTGCATTTCGTGATTGCTTGGTCGGTGTGAGGAGGGGGAGGGGAAGGACAACAATTGCACTGCTTCACAGTCGCTCAAAGGATACCCGAATTCCCGCCCAGTTGGTCATGCAATACCCCAACTAAGCGGTTTCTAATTTGCCATTGCCTGCTCTCAGGCATTCAAGCAAATTGTAATACAATTAGCGTCATTTACATGGCATTTTGCAACGCAGCTTTGTCTCTCTGAATGTGTGTGTATGTGTGTGTGAAAGCAGCTTAGACCACAAACCTTGTAGCACAGGGGAATCCACCTATGCACACACACAGAGAGGCATCAGCCCAGCATTTCCCCCAATGGAATATACGTCCCCTTCCGCTCCGGCATTTTCCCCACCCCAACGCGTCGTGGCGCTTAAATCAGCTGTCAGCTTATTAAATAATTATTTCCTAAGAGGAAAGTGTTGAGCATCGATAATCAATGCTAGAACGGATTTGGATAATTTTCCACACATAGGAGAAACTAGAGGGGATTGACTGAAATAGGATTTCTAATAAGATTGTGTTGATTTTAACTATTTAGGTAACTTTATCAACAATTAAATGCATTTAAAAATGCCAAGAAATAATGCAAAACACTCTGCAAAATAATTAAAGCCCGGAATTCCCATAAGGGCAAGAACTTAACTCCCATCACTTTGGCTTCAAGTGCTTACTGGACATAAAAAATAGATGCACTTACGTCCCCTGACCACAGGGCAGAGAGTGTATAGTGTACATAGTGGGGCAGCCCGTAGCTGCAGCCTGCAGGATGCCAACTCATTGCGGTGCTGTGGCTGACGAGAAGTCCTCGGTTGCTGTTAATCCTTCATCCTCACATGACATTAGGGCACATCTGGACCGGGGAAGCCTTAAAGCGACCAAACTGCAGTTAGCCCGCTCTCGGCCAGCCTGTCACACAAAAGGCAATGCAGATGCTCCGAAAAAAATACGGAGAAAATCTCCTCCATGTGCGAGAGAGTGTGGAGATAAACAAAAACCGAATTAGTCGTGAAAAGCAGAGTGGCAAAACATTTATTTTTCCCTTTTTCCCCAGCTGCTGTGTTCTTGCCTTGCTCTTGGCCAAAAAGCCACAAAACCTCAACGGCTTTCAGGCTCGGACAGCTGCTGTTCACTTTCCTTTCCTCGCTAACTGACGTTACTTTCCAGTCAAATTGAGGGCCTCGTAAATGGAGATAAAAAGACGGAGGAGGAAAAAATACATTTAATTTAATTACAAAGTGGGGAGAATTATGCGCTGAGAAGGAAAGATTTCTTTTGCTTAGCTAATAAGCCGTATTAACTTGCTCCTGCTGGGCGGCGGTCCAATCAAAATCACGTCGAATACCGAAACTCCTGCCAAGCGTCCACTTGTGTTTATGCAAATCGCTGCAAACTAATTTAAGGTTTTCATGACAGCCGCAAATTAATTCAAATTGAATGATCACCATAAAGCAAACAGTTTTCAGCACGCACGGACAATGCTGCATGGACCACGGACCGCAATCCAAATGGTAGTCTAATATATGCCGCAATATATATTCCATAATATATTCAATTGTGTGCCACTACTGGCCACTGTCCATTTGCCACTGTCCACAGTCCGTTGTCTGTTGTCCGCTGGCCAGTGGCTTTTGCAGATGGAGTCCCAGATCCGTGGGCAGGGCCATCGCTTTGGGGTCAGCTAGCTCAGTGGGTCAGGTGAGGTCACGTAAACGGGGGACCGCAGCTCGGCAGTGGCATAAATAATAAACATCATTCAAAAATTCAGCGAGGTATTCTATTTTATGGCATTCAGCTGAATGCACTTACTACCAAGTCTTTGAGTGGTTTTATTGCCAGTGCAATAGAGAGATGAAAGTTGTTGGGATACGTGGGTAGAAAAATAGTGTTTAGTTACAAGAGGGATATTTCGCAGCTATAAATCGCATTTCACAGTGTCGTTTGAACATATTGATCCAATTTTAACTAATTTTGATTTAAGCCTCTCAATGAAATTTAATCTCTATCAGGGAAAGTATACTGAAGCTTTGTTTTCTCCCTTTTCTGCTTAGTTTCTCATGCGACAAATTATTCCCTTTGCATACATACCTTATCAATCCTTCGGTTGACATCGCCTGCCTTTCGAAGGACTCTTCACTAGACATTATTGATTTCTGCCAAACGAACAGTGGTCGATGTGTCAAAATCGACTTAACTGTTGCTGCTACGGCTGCTGCCCAGCTGCTCCGCCTCCATTCAGACCATTGATGGACGTCGACAGACATCTTCCAGGAAGCATTTGTCAGCACACTGCCTGCCTGCCTGTGTGTGTCAGAGGTCCTGTTTCTGCTTCTGTTTGGCGTCCTGTTTCTGTTTCTGTTTCTGTCCTGGCCGGCAATTTGTGTCACGCACATCTCAGCGGCATGAGCTGCGACAGTTTCGGCCCAAAGCCAAATCCGACTCCGAGACATATACCTATCTATACAGCAGCTGGACGACGATAATCAGTCAAGCTATTGAGCCTCCGTGACTTTCGGCGTTCCATATAGAGAGGCAGACTTCCCGGCGGCTCCCGTTCGCCAGTCACGTAGCCGAAAGTCTCAATTTTTTGTTTGATTTATTTACCTGCCGCTGGCCGGCTCGGCAACTGTTAACTGTCAACTCTGGGACAGCCATTATCCAGACGCCATGATGATGACGCTGGTGGTGACGATGATGATGATGTCGCCATGTGTGGGAGCGTTTGAGTCGGGATTTGGCCGCGGACGCGTAGGCAGATGCGTCCTTGTTGCGGACTTGTTTTTGTGCCGTTTGCCGGGACTCGCCACGCATGCCAAAAATATCTAAGCGCCCAAGGACTCCCTGCCAGTGTCCATCAGGGGAACAGTGATGGGAAAGGTAAAAAGGTAGAGCAGGACTTTGGGTAAAATGACTTCTAAAAAGGTCTTTCGATATCAACATATTGAGTAAATAAATGTATAACATATTGCCTTCATTTCATTTTTAAAACATTGAGTTAAATAAATGATTCTCATATCATTATTTAATGTAAGTTTAAACATCAAAGTATTCCTTTTAATTCCACAACGTACTTACATAAATGTTTTTATCAATTAAAATATATTTTTAATGCTAAATTAGGTGATTCATTTCCCCCACGTACTTACCCATCTCTCTGCAGGTGAGCGATTGGATCAGGGTACGGCGATGGCTGACCAATTTTTTTGTACCGTCCAGTGTCTTGGTTATCCCGTGACATGCATGTGGGTTTTGTGGCTTTGCGTACCACACGGCGTATGCGTGTCGTCTATTTGTTATGCTCTTTTAGGGCACAAATTCAATTTGTGTCCTAACCTCACTTGCCGCAGATGTTTGTTTATTCTGTCTCCCGCCTCCCGGACAAACATCTGCTCCGTGTTGCCGTGCTCCAAGGGATCGATTCACCATTCGGCGGTTGATATGGGACTGGACATGCATTTTTAAAGAGTCTAGAGACGCAGCTTACCGCAGGGATAATTTTCCGTATGGCCACAACCTTTTAAGTGAATTAAAAGGAATTGTAAAATACGCTACCACAACGGAATTTACGAGTTTTGCTGCGTTGTTGAGGAGTTTTTTTTATTAATTGACACGAGCCGTCTGCATAATGCGCCTATAAATTAAGTATACGCCATGTGTTACCACGGGTAACTTCGGACAGCTCTGCCACCGCCTTGGCGGAGCACCGTGTCCAAGCTCTGGACCATTTGCATGATGGGAAACAGCTGGCTCCGCGCTCTGATTGCAGCAACAAATTGCAAAGTTATTAAGTTTATTAAAAACCCTCACCAATACGTACACAGTGCGGCACACAATGGCAACAAAGACATCATCGGCGCAACGTAAATTCCGTTTTGTTGGGCGCTTAACTTTTGCTTCGGCTTTGGCTGCTGTGCAGCAATTCTGCATAATTTACTCGGAGCATTTTGCAAACAATGCATCGCCTGCCCCTTCTTTCGGCAGCAGAACTTGATTCAGTTCGTCGTCGGCAAGTTGCAAGTTTTTCGCTGATGCTCATTAATGTTTGGCCAAAGTCCCCGCATTGCGCCCTCTGGACATCAGTCGCTTTCATTACCAACTAAAACAACGGCAAACAGAAACAACAGCAGAAGGAGCAGCAGCAACACCACCATCCTTTGGGCGTCCTTAGCGCGTTGGCGTTCTCGTTGTCACTTGCGACTGTTTCCAGGGAATTGCGGGGGCAAGTCTGTCCACTTTTGGCCAGGGGCTTAGTCTAAACTATTGTTAGGTCCGATGGGATTGTCCATTTTGATTAATTTTAGTTATTTGAAATTAAAAACTTATTTCATTTTATAGTTTACTGTAATCAATGATTATTGTACCCTTCCATGCTATAATAATTTCAGTCAGAAGCTTGTCACGCTGTTAAGGATTCATTTCAGACCCTATATATGATATTTATTCTTGATAATCATAAACAGCTCAGTCGATCTAGCCATGTCCGGTTAAAAAATACATTTTCGAAATTTTTTCAAAATTTTCAAAAAAAATATAAGGGGTTACATCGTTCAAATTGTCAAAATTTACCAAAAATTTGGATTTTTCAAAATTTTTATGCAGATTTATTAACCCATAAGAAACTAACATCGGAAAGCTTTCCGAATTAAAATTAATGATTTTTTGACTGAGTTATGAAGTTTTAAACTTTGGTTTATCGACAAAAATTGTCATTTATTAATATCTATAAATATTGATTCAAAAAATGCGAATATTGGAAACTTTGTTCTGATCGATACCTTTTCCGCATTATTATGGCTTTCTATGGGAACTTTAAATCATTTGCTTAATATTTACTAAGAAAAAATAGTTTTTACTAAGAAATCCTCTTATTTTAACCTTTGAGGGAAAAGATGAGTTTTGCAATTTTAATTATCCTTTCTATACCCTTGCAGGATAGTATAATTTTAGTTAGAATCTTGTAACTATGTGAAGGAGCCATTTCCGACCCTAAAAATCATATATATTCTTGATCAGCATTCAAAGACGAGTCGATATAGCCATGTCTGGTTAAAAAATAAATTTGTGAAATTTTTTCAAAATTTAAAAAAAAAGATAAGGGGTTACATCATTAAAATTGTCAAAAATTGACAAAAATTTTAATTTCTTACAATTTTATATTGAGTAAGCAGAATTATTAAACTAATAAAAACTAACATAGGAAAGCTTTCCGAATTAAAATTAACGCTTTTTTGGTTCAGTTATGCAATTTTTAAACTTTAATTTGTTGAAAAATTTGTCTTATTAAAATATCGATAAATACCGATTCAAAGAATGCAAATAAATTATCCTATGGTTCAATTGGAAACTACAGGCTATATCGCCTTCGGTTCCCGAACTTTGTTTCCTTTCTGTCTTCAATTATATTCAGATCTAACTAAAACCTACAAACAACTGATAAATATTTATTTGTTGAACGAGCCTCACAGGACCCTCTAATAATCTCTTGAGGCATTTTTCTTATGTAAACAATATATTAAAATCAAAATAAAAGGTAGAATTCTAACCGAATTTCGAGTTACGTTTTTTGTGCAAGATTGAACCCCCTTAGTACGCTCCTGTCCTGTTTGCCTCGTTATGAGTTTTGCCAATTTGTTGCTGCTGCTGCCTTGCAATTTTCAGCAGTCACCACGTCCTTCCCCGCCGTTCCTTTGTCTCAGTTAAATTCGCATTTAAAATGTCTTCAAGTTTTTTGGTCGAAAACTTTCCCGTGATGTTTGCTTTAAATTATTTTTAATGACTTGCCATTTTCGCCAATTTGTTGCGCTTTGTTGCCTGATATAATTGCCAGTGCAATCGATGCTTCAAAATGGTGACAAGTTTCTGCATTCTACAATGGGGTTAACTGCGTTTCTTAATGCATTCTTAAGCTGTCGGGATAACAAATGAACCGACACTGAACACTGCAGCAGTCTGAAAGATGATTTCTTGGCTTCGCGGAAATATGCAGACGCCAGAGTTGGCTTCGTTTTCAATTTGTACAATTCTGTTGCAAATTACGGATACGGAGGAGCAGCGAGGACGAAGGACTAAGGCTGGTTGGATGCCGGTAAAGTAGGAAAGATGAAGCCACGGTCTCTTAGAGTTTACCAGGTAAATTTCTGCTCACATTTTCTACATTAGTCAGCATTAAAAATTTATTTGCTTTGAGTAGATTACACGCACCCACCGCAACACTATGGCGCTACGGGGGCCCGGCGGATATCCTTGGGCGATGGGACAACAAGGAGTAACGGCTTCTAAAGTTTCCCCATCATTTTGTTTTTTTTTTTTTCTTATTTTGTTCCATATTCCATCCTAACCGCGCGGCATAAGATAGAAATGTACGGAATACGATGAGGGTGGGATAGGGTAGGGCGAAAGGGCGGTGAAAAATGCACGCTCCTGGAGCTGGCTTAACTGGCGGGGGCTGGAAAAACAAATGAGCTGACGGCAAATTAAGTGCAGCTGCCAGTTTCACTTTGCCGCGGAAACTACTTTAAAAGAAACTTAAACTGCGCTTTAAGTTTGCATTCAAAAGACGCCGTTGAGATCATGAATCCCCCCTACTTACATCTAATAATGTCCGGCCAAGCATCGGCCTAAAGAGTGCCTACTATTACTGTAATATTACTTCCATATTTATAATTTAATACCTATCTAGCTGATAGAGCCATATAAGACCTCATAAAGTATACCTTAATATGAATCAAACTGCAACTTTGTTATGTCTTGTCAATTTATAGGTTTAATAATACAAAATTAAGTCCTTCGGAGTAATCATTGAGAGTCTCAGGTGAGCTGAGCGTGTTCTCTTTTTTAGAAGCAGCAATATAAAAATATGAATGACAAATTAAAATAATCCGTTTTGATAATTTTAGAATTATTAATCTTTTGCACACGATTCGTGCTGTCTTTTGAACTGGCTTCAGGCTCTCTTACAATTTATTTAAGATAACGATTTCAATGTTTGTTGCTTGCGCTTGCAATCGAAAGCAGAAACATATGCACTTGCTTGTTCTTTTGATTCCTCATATACAAGCGCGATTGTTATTGCTTTAAAAAAAATAGCCTCATATTATGAATCGAATGTATATGTATGGCCATTATTAATCCTAGTAATTATATTGACTTTGTTCATACACTCATTTATTTTCTGATAATGTGTAAACAATAAGACTTGATAGAGTATCAGATATCCCTCTTTTTTACTTATATATACTCAGGTTCACAGAAAATAATTATCAAATTGACATATATAGATTTTAATTACTTGAATTTTCGTATATCAAATGCACTACTATCCATATATAAGAATCTTAAAGCTATAATAATACTAGAACAAGTCTTCTGGCTAACCAATATACCCTAAATTTATAGGATAGGTTTCGTTTGCCAATATGTCAATACCTCTCAGAGACGCAAACCCAGTCAACGCTGAACTCAGTGCAAATCGGACGTGCCTCGGTTGATTATACCACACCACCTCGTAAACAAATATAAATATAAGCATATATATATGACGAGCCTTACAGATATTAGTCACTTCGACCTATTTCGTATACTGAACTATTTAAAGGCGGAATGTGAAAAAAGAAACAAAAATGAACGTCATGACGCCTTTAAATATGCGGACATCTTCAATTTCGCCGCCACCTGTAGGAAACTTCGCCGCATTGTTAGACTCTGGTCGAATTCAATGTACAAAAACATGGAGATCCCTCTTCTACAGGAAGTGTCACACAGCCACATAACAGTCAAGTTCGAGGCGATACACAAAATGTTGAAAGGAGCCACAGCGGAAAGAGTCGAGCAGAATCTTGACATTTTTATTAGGTCCTTGTTGAAGAACCTCCTGGTAAAAAAGCTAGAGCTAAGTCACAGAACCGATTCATATTTGAGTTATCACCAGTATATATTTGACGAAATCGTACTGGGCATTTGCGGCAAATCTAAGCGATTAGGAGTCGATCAAGATCGGCTTCCAAAGATCAAGAAGATCATTGTGAATATAGCAGGTAAGTGGCTGTGGATCCAAATAAAATTATAGCCACTAAAGCTTCTTTACATTGCAGATCGTTCGATGAGCAATCTAATTGAGCTTGCAGATACTCGTATTAGCAAGCTTAGCCTGACCGCATCATTTGCCATCTCGGATCTGACGGAGTTCTGTGCCAGGAATCCCGCGCTGGTGAGCCTGGAAATAAATGCATATAGCTTCTCCGATCATGGACAGCTAAACCAAATCGTTGGTCATTGCCCGGCGCTGAAGGAACTGAAGTTCGTGATAAGCGATAATGCCCGAGATAGAGAATATATAAAGCTGTCACTTCTAGACAAGCTGCACCACCTGGAAATAGTTAAACAGCCAGTGCAGATAATGGACTTTGGCTGGGACGAAGACCATAACCCCGAAGACATTGCATCGAAAGAAGGTCGTTTGGACCACGATCATGAGGAAGACTCAACCCTTAATAATAGCACATCTCTACTCCTACTCATCAAGGCTCTTTCGGAAAAGAAAACGTCCAAGTTAGTTCAGCTCCGGCTAATGTTCAAGGTTAATGATGATGTCGTCCAGGCTATTGCCCAACTTAAAGGCTTAAGGGCGCTGGAATGCGGACTTTGCAATACCAAAAGTATTGAGCACCTGAAAAGGCTTCCAGAGCTCACCCGACTGATCATCCGCAATAGGGAACACATTATTACGGATGATGTTGCTGACTTACTAAAAAAACATGTCACTGTGTCGAATTCCTTTACCAAAATGGGCTTAAGTAAACGAGGTGACCTCTATATTACAACTAATGATGCGGTACTTTTTAGGTTTGTTAGTTTAGATCCTTTTCTAAGGTTAGAGAACCTAAAGTCTCTCTGGTTGTCGATTGCCTTATTCGTAGAGATGGAAAGGAGCCTCCAATTGTTCTTGGACCTGGGTGTTGATATCAATTTGTACTGAATGTGGTGAGCTATGGTCTCCGATTCCGAATGCTTTCCCGAGACCTAATAATGATGTACGAGAAAAACTATTTGAACAAAGAAATTCCCCTCCCATTGGTCAAAGATTTGTGCCCTTTCCAATTGGTCTCCCTAGAACTGCCAACGTTCCGCTTTCTCGAAAAACTAATAAAATATCACAGAAACACGCTACAGACAATTTCTATTCAAATACCTTGCACACTATTTGAACTCCCCAATAGTCATTACCGTAACGAATCATAAGTTGTGGGTTTAACATTTCTTAATAACCTACGGGAAGTCTCATTTTGTTTTCAAAAGCTTAACTTTATTCAGCGACTGGCAAAGATTGGAAAAGATTGAGGTACTATCTGAGCATGATCCGCAGGACTATCATTTGAGCCTAGGGCCTTTATTAAAATTGGTTTCATTTAAAATCAATGTTTCTTAAAGCGGAACAAACCAGGCGTCTGTCGGGACTCTTCAAAACGTTGTAATAGAACATACAGAGAACCATTTAAATTTCTTAAAATGTTATATTGAGTAAGCTGATTGCACTGAGTTGAAAGCGACTATTTGAAACTTTGTTCTGATTGATACCTTTTCCGCATTATTAGAGCTTTCTATGGGAACTTTAATACCTTTGCTTAAGATTTACTAAGAAAAAAATAGTTTTAACTAACAAATACTCTTATTTTAAGCTTTGAGCGAAATGATGAGTTTGGCAATTTTAATTATCCTTTTTATACCCTTGGAGGATAATATAATTTGACTTAGAATCTTGTAACTATGTGAAGGAGCCATTTCCGACCTTAAAAATCATATATATTCTTGATCAGCATTCAAAACCGAGTCGACCTAGCCATGACCGGTTAAAAATAAATTTAAAATTTTTTTTTTTAATTTTCAAAAAAAGATTACATCATTCAAATTGTCAAAATTTGCCATAAATTTGAATTTTAAATGGAGTATGCAGATTTATTAACCTACAAGAAGCTTATATCGGAAAGCTAAATAAACTTATTCAACGCACTGAAGTAAAAATGTACTTTTGAATATCTCGCGGGTAAGTAACTTAAAAGTGTCATAAATTTCATTGACAACCACCTTGGTCTAGCAATTAAATAAATTCAATTTCCACCTGGCATTTGTATGATGGGATTGCTGCTCCTGTGAGAGAAACTTAATAAATTATGGTCATATGTATGTTCATGTACTGACAAACCGGAAAAGGACAAGTATTTGCCTAACGTGTAAGTTTGCACTTTGATTAAATTCGACAAGCATGTCGATTTCCGAAAATTATTTCTACTTCCTGCCAGTGGAAGGACAACTGCATGACAGGTGTTTATTTTCGGGAAGTGCAATTGAGCGGACTTTCATGAAGGAGGTAGAGTGTCAGCTGTACTGCGGCTTTAGAAGTAATTAAATAATTACACTTGGGGAATCGAATGCTGTCGAGATAAGACATATGATACTGAGCGGTCGACTTAATAGCACAGAGCTTACTTTACTTTTACTTATAAATCAAATAAATACATTTTACAAGACTATAAATGATCCCTTGTAAAATACGAGTGTCCTGAAAAACATAGTTTAATGCTTTAATAAAACAAATGGGTTTTTGCAATTATTATCGGTGATATTTTAGGAATTTGAAAACTTTAAATAAGCAAGCAGGCAAATATTTGTGGAATTCGGGGATTCCCACGTTTAGCAGCAGGAACCCGCTAATGGCTTTGGGACGCTGATTGGCAAGGTTTTGCAATTGCAATTTTTAAGCCAGATACAAATTGAAATTGACATTTAATAGACAACAGCTGGCACTCTTGGCATTGTGTGTGCGGGCTTGTGTGGCTGTGTGTTCCAGTGTTGAAAGTGCCTGGGGGCAGGCTGCAATACAATGCAAATTGCGTATACGCCGTGTGTGATGCCAACTAAGCATCGAGCAGCCCCTATTTTATTTACACACTGAAAACTCGTTGAAATACGCACACATATACATACTGGGCCTGGAAGGACATGGGAGGAGGGGGGAAGAGAAACGTCCGGCAGAGACAATGAATGTTAAATTATTTAGGCCGAGTGCATTAGGGACCGACAGACACAAGGACACAAGGACACGTAGACACACAGACACATTGGCATAATTTGTCAGCTGTCGGGCAATTTTGTGAGACTGCTGCTAATTAAATATGCCGACATGGCAGTATGTTTATGCAGAGCGAGCAAATCTGCAAAGTAGTTGAGTGCCGTGCAAATAGCCAGCCCAGACACAACTTGGCAAATCAAATCGAAAGCCAATCCTGATGCGGATCTGGGCAAACAGTGGCCCAGGAACACACAAAGAACGTCCCAATCAGTCCATGTCGCTGAAGTCCACTTTAAATCAGACAATGTCAATGGATGCACTCGTCCGTGAAACCAGATTCTTGTGGTCTTTTCATTTGCCATTAATCCAGGTCTTGGACTAACCAGGAGGCCGAGAGTCGAAAGTGCGTATGTACCATAAATATTTGTGTTAATTTCCCTCTCATTAGCAAGAATCCCATTCAAACCGTGAGTATTCAATAATGAGATGAAACCGCCGTTGTCGTCGTCGTCGTCGTCGTCGAGGGGAGATAAGTTTTCCCGTTTTCCCTCTTTTGTTTTCTCCCCTTTTGGCTTCACTTGACAACTGATATTTAAATTGGTAACCGAAACCCGGTCATACATCGCATTCTCATCTCCGGCCGGGATAATCTTTATTGTTTCACAGTTCAGTGACACAAATTTGCAATTGCAATTGAATGAATTCTCACATTTCGGCTGCGGGTTTTCCATTCACATTCAGCGATAAGAGCTGAGAGAAAAAGTGCAGATATACATGTATTTATATTGAGAAAAAAAAGCCCACATATGTAGATATAAAAATGCAGGCCATGGCCTGGCCTATAAAATGCATTCAGCGGCATCCTCAAAAGCCAGATGTACATTTATTTTAATCAAGGCTACAAGAGGTCAACGCATTGCACGATATTTAT
Source organism: Drosophila bunnanda (assembly GCA_035046265.1). Taxonomy (NCBI): domain Eukaryota; kingdom Metazoa; phylum Arthropoda; class Insecta; order Diptera; family Drosophilidae; genus Drosophila; species Drosophila bunnanda. The sequence goes on from JAWNOB010000075.1 coordinate 18,832,093, forward strand.
TTGAGGCATACATCGAAAGTTTATTAAAATACATTATAACAGAAAAAGAACAGCGCTAATTATGCATTTAATGCATAAAAAATATCATCCCTCAAGCCAGGCATAAATATTTGTGCACTTAATTACAAAATGCATTGCAAAGAATTATGAACTCGAATTTATCGGTTCGCTGGCTTTCGACGCATCAATTCAGTCGTTAAAGTCGGCAAGTTAACTCTATATGGTTTTAATTATTTAAATTTGTAAAAGCGAATATATTATGAAAAGAAAAAAATAACTGACAGAAATGCAGAGGATTTGTCTCATATTTTTCCACCCTGTTACCCTTAATAACTGTAAGCCCAATGTTACACATATTAACTATGCAAGGATCCTGTATATGGATCTAATTGCTCAGGGAACTTTATTATGTATGTATTTCAAGTTATTATGTGGAACGTCAAAAGGGTAAGCCTTTGTTGGCTTTCTGAAATTATTAATAATATATTAAACAAAGGCAATATAATGGTTTTAAACAGAAAATAAAGTAACAAAGGTAACTATATACTCTATTAATGTTTATTTCAAATAAAGCATTGAATAACCTCATTCTCATTACCATGTGAAATAGCATTAGTTGGTTTTTTAATTAAATTTCTATATATGTATGTATGTTAAATTGAAAGAATTTACTTCTTGTAGATTTTATTAATGAAACTACTTCAAACTTAAGCCAACCAATTTGTAGCCAAAGAAGAAAGGTATACTCTGAGGTCCCTGGCGACGCGATGGTTACTTTATCTCCGGGAACCCTTCACAGGACATTCAATTAAACCGTTCGCTCCGGGTCCGATTGGCCCGTTAGCCCGCCTTGCCAATTATGTACCTTTCTGCGCAACCAATTAGCCATTTTGTGCAGACTCGCAGGTGGGGAGGGGATACAGCATCGGATACCCCTGGAACTGTTTCTGAAACTTCAAACCGCCACTTTGAGCGAGTGCCGGACGGAGAGGGACTGGCTGGTGATGCCTTTGGCCGTAAACCAATTATTGGAGGTCCCCGAAGGAAGCCTCGTGTCGCCCTTGTCAATTAATTGGATTATTTATGTGTATTTTGATGGGAACAAAACGCAATCACTTTGCAGGTGTGTGACAGAGTCCCCAGGCCTGGGGAAATTCGCCGACGCAAGTCTGTCAAACGAATTTCATGCAATACAAATTCCGCATTTCAGCCCGACATTAATCCATGATACCTGAAAACAAATCTTTGTTCCACGAAATAGGTCAATTATTTGTTAAACATCTGCTTAATGCCTCGATAAGCAAAGCCATCGAGTTAATGAGAGAGAAAAGTGTACATTAATGCATTATTCAGCATATTTGCATACATTAATAGGCAGTAAAAAAATTACGCTTATGCAATGGCATTTTAAGTATCAGGAATAAAATGTATTACAAAAAAGTCTAGATAGATGTAGAAAAAGCTTAAATGAAGTGGTAATTAAACGCATAAAGTTTTCATTAAAAAAAAGTTATATAAAGCTCTTAAAAATGTGTATTAATAAATCATTATAGCTCGTAAAGGATTAAAATGATTGAAAATATATTACACACACCTCAAATTCATTAAGTGAATTTTACAGCTATTAAAGCATTAGCATTCTTATTAGTACAAGTCAATACAATACAATACAAATAAATTAAAAAACTAAATAACTCAATAGCTTGGAGTAAATCAAATGGCTTCCAACTGTACGTATTTTACCAAAGGACAACACTCAAAGAAGGAAGGCACTCACTGATTGCAGACCTCTGTTTCTGGTTATTGCTGTGAAATGTCCCTTGGCAAATGCACTTCCTTGGAAAATACCATTGAAATTGCTCTGTGACTACGGTAGACTACGACTTCGAAAAGGAACCCTTCAACAATGACATTAAGAACTACTACTATCAACGTCTTTTTGTTGCCCGGAAAACCCCAGGCTGTCAAGACGGCAGGATACGTAATAAAATTATATATATCTATATATATGTTTATATATATGCTAGGGATTGAGCTTGACAAAACCCTAGTCAGAACAGGATGCGACACTGATGGCTTTGTGTTCGATAAATGTCAACAAGTTGAGCAAGTTTTAATTGAAACACTTCAGCAAGTTGTGCATCTCGGCACCGAAATTTGCACAGCATTTTAAAATGTTTCGAAATATTCAATTACAAAATCACTCGATGGAGCAGCAGTGCAGCATGTCAGGCCAGTTCAGGAGTCAACAAGCCAAAGGATTTTGCCAAAAACTTTGCAACTTCTGCTCGGGGCCAGGCAATGTAAGTGAAGATTGTAAACAGTGAAAAGGTCACAGGGTTTTGTTTCGGGCCTTTGTCAGACGATGCAATTACTTTCTCAAGTCCTCAAACGACGGCGAGCACGAGACAATCAATTCCCGACTCTTGTACGACAAGTTAATTTATGCCTCACGACTTCGGAAGCGTTTCGCCTTAAAGGCTTTAAAGTTTAAGTTATTTTAGCTCGGTCTGACCACCAAAAGCAAATCGAAGTCAATAAATGTTAGCCAAAACTTTGCTCAATTTCGTGGAAACTAAAACTTCGGCAGCTGAAGCCAAACTGAAATCAAAAAGATAATGGATTCATTAACTAGGGAGTGGAATTCATTTCAAAAGATAAGTTTTGTTATAGAATAACTGGGGCAGTTCCCCGCCAGAGTGCGTCATAAATGGAAAAGTTGAACCGACAAACAGTCAGCAAAAAATTCGAAAATAGAAACAATAATTTCCGCCCGCAACCCCTATCTCGCCGCAAGGACACAATGGCCGCTTCCGGCCCACCAACTTGCTCTTCCTCTTGCAGCCCACTTCCGCTTATCCGTGGCATTCGCTTGACGGCTTTGTGCCCACACTTGACGTACTTCCGTCTGCGACAGTTGCCATTTTGTTTTTCCCCGTCTCTATCCTCCTCCCCGTTCCCGTACCCAACCCTGTCCATCTCCGTCTATCCGCAATCACTGTTCGTTTGTCCCGCTCTCTGTTGTCTGTCATTGCGACATAAAAAGGAAAAAAACAAAAAGAAAACAACGACTTTGTATATTGCCAACAGGTAAAACCATTTTTTCCCGTTCCTTTTCCTCTCACTCCGAGGCCTTTTCTAATTATAAATTGTTTTCAGCTTTAAGTGAAAAATTATACCAAATTGTTTCTGACACATTTCATTAACAGTTCGGAGTTTCGCATAATTCGAAAAGCCGGTTTCCTCTCTTGGAAGGCCGCCGAATTTTACTTTTTACTTTTTAGACTTTCAACTGCCTTAGGGGACTCAGCCAAATTCGGTCCATTTTAATAGATTTTATTTATGCATATATATAAATAATAAAATGTGTTCTTTATAAAGTATTTGATCACAAGATTACTTATAAAACAAGAAGTACTTAAAATGATTACTTCACTCGACTACAAATAATGCTTAAAATGTAGAAATTAAAGAGAAGCTCATAAATCACTCAAACAGACAGACATGTGCCAAATCGACTCGGTGTCGGAGATGACTCCTTCTGACACTCCGGTTAACACTAAGTTTCAACTCTCTTCTACCTTAAAGGTTCAGGGTATAATTAAACTAACATCTAGAAAACTCGTAATATATATATTTTTCCACAGCTGAGAAGATATTTCAAATTTTTCAGATTAATGTTAAAAGTTCTACAGCTGATATAGAACCAAATAAAAGATTTTTATGGTCCAAAGCATTTAACTTGAACTCCTTCAACGAATGCGAACTGTGACGGCCGTGGATACGGAGATGCAATGTGTTCTCCGACTCGATCTCTTCCAGCACTTCAGCGGCTCTACAAACGAAGTTCGGACTAATGTTGTAATCGAAGATGCGAAGGAAGCTCAGATCCTTGCAGCTTCGAATCACCTGTAGATATGTGGAAGTTGTATCCATACCATGCAGCAAAGTTATGCGCAGGCTCCTGAGCGAATTGAGTTCCGTCAGATATATAACTAAGTCCGGGCTGGCGAAACTGCAATTCAGGGACTTCAGAGATTTGATACTGGCCAGGGACTTGGCTTCATCATCAGCATTTATTTCTCCCTTGATCCTGAGAATTTCCACCCTTCTTTCGCTGGCCAGGAAGTCAAGGATCCTAGTCAGATGGTTTTTGGAATCTCGATGGCAGGCGAACAAACTCCATTTATTAGATCGATCTATGTAAAAACTCAGATCCTTTAAATGCGGCAAGTGTTTAACTATATCCCGCAGCTTGGAGCTGCTCACTTGATCGGAGAGATGGAGGGTCCTTAGGTTACCCAGGAAGCTGCATTGTCGGAGTAGATCACTGGGAGTTGAGACTAACTCCAGCCGATGAGGCTTTCCCAAGTTTATCGTGACCCGCACTTTACATAAGAACGTTGTCATTGGTCAGGTAAATGTCTTTATAATCACACTTTTAAGGACTTACTTGGAATGCACAAATATAGTTTTCTCAGAAGAGGCAAGTCTATTAGAGCCTTGAGTATGTGTTTGACGATCGGATGTGGATGCACCTGCCATAGCTTGATGGACTTGAGGCTGTCCATGCTTCGGATCAGGTTGCAGAATTTTGAAACAACATTATGGTGCTTTAAATCTGTATACTTATCATTGAATAAACTAACCAGATCGTCCGCGAATATATTCAGCTTCCTGACATTCGAGGCAACCAGGCTCAGCAAGGTCAACTCCATCGGTTCAACATCACCAATTATCGAAACATAGGAGTATTCACAGCGCGACCAGGCAAGGAAGACATCCCGAAATCTAGTGCAGGATTGGGCGAAACTGATTTGTCCTTTAATGTCCACATAATGGAGTACCTTTTGAAGGCAGTAATCGTTTAGATCCATAATTCCAGTCTCTACATCCATTGTAGTGAGCAAAAAAGCGATGACTGTTCGCTGCAATTGAAAAAGTGCAAGCTGAATTTGATATCTGATTACGATGACAAGATAAGATAATACTGTTATCTTCTTCTATGAAGAAAGATAGAGGAATAGCACGTAAAATAATTTCATAAAATTCTGTAAAATGAAAAGAATTTTCCAGTGCCAGCAGTTTTTCATTGGCAAGTAATAAAAGTTGCCGAATCAAATGATTTAAAGCACAGACAAAAAGTGTGAAGACTGCATCCAATCGCCTGGCTTTCGAATTTAAATGTTTAATATCTACACTTAACAGGCATTTTAAAATTCTATAAATATTAAAAAATATCAACAGGCCAGGACACACAATGCACACCCACCCGCACACACACTACCACCTGAAAGCATTAACTTTTATTGGCACGGCACTACTACTGACCTACTTTATACAAAACAGAGAATGCTCAACACACACACACACCCCACACACTCACCTGCTGACAGCTCACACGCACGGGAAGCACAAATACAAGCATCGGGAGGGAAAGCGGAAAAGCCGTGCTCAGCAGGCGTGCTTTGATCTATGGCCCAACTGCCAGGCATTTTCCTTTTTCCTTCGCAGGCTTTTCCGCGAAGGTCTCCGCCAGCCGCAGCTGTACAACTTTTCAGCGGCCCTCGAAGTAATTTCTTTGCCTTGCTCGTTAATTAAATTAACCCAGCAAGGGTTCGCACATCCTGCCATTGCCATTCTTGTTCGAACCACCGACGAGCGGAGAATCAAAGCCATTGTGAGTGATAAAGCTCAAGGTGTATTCGCCTAAAATCTTAGTAAAAATATAATTAATTGTGTGGAAAATAAATTTGATATATTTTCCCTCTTATATGTATTTACTGATAGATTTTTATTTTATATCAATCATGTGATTAGTATAATTATAAGAGTTTATTTTATTAAAATGTTATATTTATTACACTAAATTTGTCTACATAAAAAGCCATCATTTGATCCTATTACTATAATGTGCCTAGTAAGCTATATAAGTGATGCCTTTCGGCCGTGTATCATGTGTCAAGGTTCCATTAAAATGGCTAAGTGAGAGCAATATCAATATCCAGCACAACTTGGACTTACTTAGCCCAAGGCACGATTAAAAGCTATGCAAGTTAGCCGCAGGACATACAGTAAATCAAAATTTATAGCAAGGACAAATATCATGTTTCGAAATAACCCATCGATCTGTCCCCTTATAAATATATAATAGCGGAAAATCCCTTCATCCCCCAACACCCGCTAAGAATCAATTTTAAATAATTCAAAGCCGCAAACAAGGAACTGCCTGGTCAGGATGCCCAAGGGCAGAATGCGCATATAAATGGAAGTACAAGTATCCAGTATCCAGTATCCAGAGACAAGTGTATATGCGATGGCATTGGGTAAAACGAATAGTGTCTTGCAGTCAAAGTGCGTGTATGCAAGGAATTATCAAGTGTTGTCAACACAAACACTCGCACCCGCCTAGATGTCCTCCTGAAGCGTTGGCGCTACAAAGGACCCTCACAAACACCGCCTTATGTAAAGTGAAAGTGTGCGCGGGCGTGTCATAAGAATGGCATAAAGCCACCTCCCGATCCCTGTCCGTCCTCATCGAAACACCCTTGTTTGTGCGATTGTCTGTGCGACAATAAACGAACTTACACATGCGAGAAATGCGTCGGGCAAGGAAAACGACCGGAAAGGCATACATAAATAAGTTTCCGGATTAAGCGCGCACCACCTCCAGCTCCTATGGCTTGGCCAAGGACAAGGACATTCTCGCAAGTTGTTGCAATAAAGGCGAAATGGAACTGGGCCCCAGCAACACGAATAAGCCAATCTGAACTCATATTTGGGCGATTTTCATCACGCACATGAAAGACAGATGTGCGTTCATTCGGTTTAAGGGTTTTCCGACCAGATGTACTGCATAGCCTTAGACAATGCCTAATTCTAGAAGATTTCTTTAAGAGCTTCCTCAACCTTAATCCTATACTCCTGTCGCAACTAAAATCTTCTGAATCTAGGTTTTATGTTTCAGTAACAAATAGTTAAAACTTGCCTGAAAAATATTTGTACAATGTGGTTAGGTTTAATTTGAAAAGTCTCAACTAAAGAGAACCCACACTAAATAGGTCATTCGATATTTAATGGCTTATGAAATGCTGATGTGACATCTGATGGTGTTACGCAATTCCATAATTCCATAAAGCATTTTATTTCAGCATCTTAGGACATAAAGCACTTTGTGTCACGGCGGTTAACGCTTTTTCTTCGCAGCTTGTTTGTTTGATGCTCGGCCAAAAAGATATTTCATTTTTATTCTTCTGCGTCGTGTTCCTGCACGTGGTCCGCATTCGCATTCGCATTCAATATTCAAGAGTCTCAACAAATTACTTGAACCCTTTTCATGGCCCGTCGGAGGCCCCAAAAGGCTTTAAGTCATTTGTCAAAAAGCGCAAAAACGGCTTACGAGAAAGGATACACGGGCCAGCAATCTCGCCTTCACTTTCACACTTTCTTACTTATGCAAATGCGGTATTCTCATTTGCTCAGCGGAGACAACGCAGGCGGCTAAAAGGGGGATAAAACATAATACAATATCAGAGGTCCTGCCTCGTCCTGCCTTGCGGGCAGGATGACTGGCAAACACATCGCCTGTCATCTTTTTCTCACATTAGGACTACTTTATTTCTCGGCCCGGCGTCTGATTAAATTACACACATTTCTGGATAGGCGACAAACGCCGACAGATCATTGAAGCGCAAACTAACATCAGTCCTTGTGGGTAAATAAAACTCAAAAACATGTCAGACACAAATAATCAATTTTCATCGAAAATACCACAGAAGAGGCCGCAAACATTTACAAATTTGTTTATTATTATTTCTTATCAATATTCTACAAACAACTCTCATATACAAAGCTTTCCAAATAACCCCAATCAGCTGTATTTAATGCGTCATTTTTCCGGGAAGTTACCAATAAAAAGACAAGACAAGGGACGACCTCGAAGGTCCCACCAGCGATGCACCGGATACCAATAGCCTTTCCCCCTTAATTGTAACGCTGGCCAGGCGAATTTATGCTCCCATCTATGAAATGTTCCAGCTTTACCTCCTACTGCCTTGATATTTTATGACTCGAGCTCGGTGAAAAAAACCAGGACAGGATGTGGGCAAGGCCATGGCGAGGATAAGTCGTTCAGCCAGCGCGGCAAGTTATAAAAAATTCAATTATAAAGTTTTTATAACCGTTTGGGGCTATGTTTACACCTGGATGGGTCATTGATTTTTTTTAAGTATATAAAAAATATAGTAAATGGTAATAAAAAAACCTTAGTTAAGAATTAAAGAAAATTAAAAGTCTGCAAGTATTTTTATTTATTATTTGTAATATTTTCCTCTGTGTAGATTTTCCAATCTTATCTTTTTTAAAGTTGAATAAAGATTATGTTCCCCTTTTGCCAGAAACAGTATCTTCAGAGTATGCCTTGGAATAAGTCAAGTTTTTAACAATATGACAAATTTCACATTTTTTATTGGAAAAAACCAAACCAGTTATTTATTTAAACGCTACTTGTTTATTTTCCATATTTCAACAAATAAAAAGTAGTTGTGAACTTAGTGAAATAATCATTCATATAGCCATCTTGATATATCTCACTGACACCTTGGTCAGTACAAAGTTTACGAGGATAAACAGCAAAATGACCATACGAGCCATGGAAATGAAAATCAACTTTCATATTCAAGTGTAGCTTATTTTAATTTATACATTATTAAAGGAGTAAAGTAATAATTATTATTATAATACCCGGCAAGTATATAAAAACGGCAAGTTGAGGGCCAGGCGTAGTACCGTATACTCTTTGTTTATATTTCATCAGCAATGCATTTATTTCATTCATCAATTGCCATAGGTCAGTTTCATTCAGACTCGCCAAACTGGTACCGCAGCCAATTGCCGGCGGGTACGTATTTCTTATCGGGGTAAAAATAACACCAGATTACTCATAGTTGAGTATTCCGACGTGGCCTTAGGTTTGCATTCGCTCAGAACGCTCTTCGACCGCTTTGGCAATGGGTGCCACAAACATAGCAGAGCTCTACGACGACTGTCTATATAATATACTCGAGTTCCTGTCCACAGAAGATCGCATTAGATTCGCTCAAGTGAGCCAGCGATTTCGCCAGGTTTTTATCAATCAGCGCGGAAGTAAATACCGGGAATTTATCATTGACGAGAACAGTCCGCGACTGGAATTGATTCAATTATGTATCTGTCGCGAGACGGTGGAGACTTTGACCATCGATCTGGACCACTTCGATACGGGAAAATGCATTGGGACATCCCATAGATGCACAGCACCAGCAGAATGTTATGCCATCCTCTGCCATACCTTGCCTGGCATGACCCGGTTGAAGCACCTGGTGGTGAAGCAGCTGAAGTTTTACATTGCACCCATAGACAAGCCGTTCGATCAAGTTCTAGCCGCCGTTAGGCATTTACCTGAACTGAAACGACTAGAGTTGCAAGCTACTCAGGGTAAGATATATGCAAGATAAACTTAATAAAAAAAGAAAGCTAACATCCGGTAACCTTTGCAGACTTCAGCGTGGATCACCTACATTATCTCCAGAAACTAGAACGCCTTCAGCTCCTAATTCCGAAGGCACCCCCAGCTTGCCTGGTGAAATGCTTCAAGTCCAATGGCAGTCTTCGCAGTCTCCACCTGGGCTATGCCTGCTGCCAGAAGAATCTCGTGAATATTATTGTGACTCACTGCAAGAACCTGGAGGATCTCAAGTTCGGCATGACAGCGGAGTCAGCGGACTACAAGCCGCTGGCTAAGCTTCCCAAGCTTCGAGAGCTCTCACACTTTGGGATCCGGCGTAGTGGCTCCTTTGAGCCCCTTCTCTCGGCCCTGGCAAACAAGTCTCAGCTGACGCACCTATCCATCGACGGAGGAAGCCTCAGCAATGAGGAGGCCTACCAGCTGGTACGCATCCAGAGCCTGAGGCATCTCACGTGCTTCTGCGCCAGCACCGAGTGTGTGGAGTTACTAGGCCGACTCACTAACCTGGAGGAGCTCTGTCTGTGGATGTCCCGTTCTTTGGATATTTCCCACAGCCTGCTCACAATAATTGCAAGCTGCAAAAAGCTGAAGCTTCTGCGACTGGCCGTAGGTATTGTTGACAAAAATTTCTTTAATGATGCAATAGACTTGTTACGAATGGGAGAGAGACTAGGTCAGCAGCCTGCCCTCAGGCTGGAAATACCAGCTGTCAGTCAGAAGCAGGATATATCCTACGAGGTCGGTGGTATAGCAACATCTTGAGAGCACTTTATTCTTATTTATCTTAATATCTTTTTCAGGAAATTTCCATCCAAGGAGAACGTATCAAATGGGGCATTGTTCAGTGATTTTAATGTTTTTCAAAAGGACTAATGCCACTCCACTGCATTTCAGGCTGCTACTCGCAGGAAACCCGGTTAGGCCCAAACTTCTATCTAATCAACTCAGGAACTCGCCTTCCTGCCATGCTCAAAGAACTTTAAAGTGTGTCGCAAATTTCGCATACTCAAGTGCCAAAGCGGGAACATGATATGGGTAACTCAAAAATAGTTGTGCAACTTGTGTTCGCCTTCTGGGAGAATGATGAAAAATGCACTTTGTAATTCTCGTTGCTCGTCAGTGTGTGCCACATGCAACGTCGCCCATCCGTCGCCCCGGCACTTATAAATGTCACATTAGAGTCCCATTCTCGGGGCGGGCCAGGCGGATGTTGGAGGGAATGGGAAAATGGGGGCAGGACACTCCTGCTCGTTATGCTTCATACTCACAGTTGCTGTAATATGAATTTATATTCTTGTCACATTCACATTATTCGTGAGATTTCGTGTTCGGCAAACGGAGAGCTAGGGCCCTTGGCAACTGGCAAATAAAGTGGATTATCCTCAAGTCCATAATGAACACCGTACTGTTCTCTATACTCCAATATGCTTATTTGAATAGTTAAAAATCGAATACTTAATTATGGTCATAAATTAAAAACAATGTATTTATTTTAATTTAATTCTAAGCTAATAGATCAGTTTGGTTGGCTCACTTACAGCTTTGAAACGTTATTGACAGGTCACTCTGCAGTTTTCCATTCAAGAACTGAGTACAACTGTGGCTTTAAACTCCATTTCGAATAAAGTTGAATAATTCAACTGTTGCTTTCAACGATTTCAGGGGAAATATCCATATTCCAGCCATCGGTTCGACCCTTTTTGTTTGTCGTCTCCTGACAGAGCATTTAAAAAGAGCGGGGCCGTAAATCTTCACTGGCCGCCGCCCCACCTATATAGAATGTGGCAAATAGATTGAAATACGTTTTCGCTTTTATGTTTCTGGCTTTTCAGGCCTTTTTTATTTCACTTCGAGTTCATTGAGAATTAAAGTCTGCTCCGTAGGGGATTTTTGAGGCATCAGGAGTCGTTGTCTGGCCGGCAATTTGTCAGCCGGTCGATAAGCTAGCAGAACGGGAACGGCGAGAGTGGACCGCCTAATGACCACCATTGCCGGGGCTTTCACTTTTACCCATATCCGGTATCCTGGGTCGTGTATCCTGGCGACAAGCCGGTGATTGGCCCGACAAACGTATCCATACGACACTCCTTTGTGAGCAGCGTCACAGTTCAATTGATTTCCAGTAACGAAAGCGATAAAACCAGAGGGTGAAAGGTCGTTTAGATTTATATATTGTTTGCCTTTATATGGCTTGGCCTATATATATACCCGCCATTGTTGCGTGGAGATTTATCATCGACTGCACTTGAGGCCATCAAATTTACACTTGAAGTGTCTCGGGCAAACGCTTTTCCAATTTTGTCACTCCTCGGGAAATTCTCCTTCAACTGCGGTCAGTTCATTGAACTGTAAAGTGTAAATCACACTGGGACTGTGCGCCTTTTAAATTCCGTTGGCTTTGGCTAACGAATAATCAATTGATTGCCAGAAACAAACAAATCAATTACACGTATTTGATCAATTTTCGGTGATACGATTATAAACACGGTAAGCATGCACACATAAAAATCCATAAATGATGGCAGTAATTATTAAAACTTTATAAAACCTAAAACACTTTAAGCTTGGCACTTCTCTTAAGGTTAAGTTCAGCCTTGTTTGAGACTTACTTTAAACGTGAAGCACAAACCATTAGACCTGAGCTTGAATGTTCAAGGGATGAGGAGAATCCTGCCATTTCTCTGGCTCAAATGCAAATTACCTGGTACTCTCAACCCCGAAAGTTATCCACTTGCCGGAGCACCACAATGAAACAGAAAGATAACCATTTGGTTAGCATGGCAAAGTCATTTGCAAACCCACCGGCGCGCAGTTGTTACCTTTCCGTTGCTCGTTTCGTCGTGGCAATCTCCCAGCCGCATTTTTGTGGCCCACATCCTTGCCTTGCAGCTGCAGCCACCGACCGCAGACCGACATGCCAATTGCGGCCAAGACGGCGCGCAACTTTGGCCGGGACTTTTGGGCGGGCCGAAAAGATGATAAAAAGCGCAGCGCCGAATGCTCCTCAAACACGGAAGCACGGACAAACTGAGTGTTAACCCATTTTGGGTGGCAGCTGTTGTTCTCCAGCGGCTTGTTACATTTTTCAGTAGCCTCGGTTTTATGCTTGCTTTCACGGGTCTCTTCCTCGTTCCCCCTGATTGCCCGCAATTATTTCACTAGAACATGGTTCTTTACAGCCTTCTGGAGGTTATTACATTATTAGTTGAAGAATCATAAAAGATACAGTATCTTAAAAGATACAGTTAAAATGAAATTTAACTTAAAAAATAAACCTCTTTCAATTCGTATATTTTACTGACAGAACCCCTAATTTTTCCGAAAGCTTTATCCTAAATCTGTCGAGTATTTTTCCTTTATTTTATGGACCTTATTTAATTACCATCACACCCAAAGCGAATTCATAAACTTTCATGTGACTTCACGCCGCAGAGGACAATGGCAAACCCTTTGATCTCACCTGGCGACGACAAGCCAGCAAGGCACGAAATTATCGTTGCTTTTTATGGGCCGGGTTATGAAATGTTTTCAGAAATATGTATATTCGTACATAAATATTCACACATATTCAAATTCTGGCGCAGAGCCAGTCCCTGGGCTTAGGGGGGTTTCATGCCTTTATGCCAGAAACCAATTTATTTGCCCATCCTCTTCCTGTTCCTGCTGCCGATCCCCCTGGCGTCTTTCAATCGAGAGTGTAAGGGCCTTTAAAGTCAAAACATAAACAAGAGTATAATAGAATTTAAGGAGAAGGCAACTCAGGTCCTTGGACTGAGGTGGGAACAGTGAAGTAAAGGGTTTGGCTTTGTTTATACCTAGAGAAGAAACAAGAGCTGGGACACCAAAAATACATATATAACATGGAAAATAATGGTTCGGAAACTAATTACTAGTATTCTAAATAAATATTTTTTGTTGTTAAAAATAAATAAAGTTTCAATAAAGTTTATTTCCCACTAAAGATGTATCCAATTCAAATGGATCTAAAGCTCGGAAACCACTTCTCCGATTTGGTGCAACCGTAATTGCAGTGGCGAAGCCGCAATCGGTATGGAAATCAGATCTAGTTGGGCTAACCAGTCAGTGCGGTGCGGTGCGGTGCGTTACGGGGTATGTGGCGGGTGACCAGCAAACAAGTTTCGAATCCGGCTTTTGGCTGCGACAGGGACAGGGCTCGGGACCCATTAATCAAACACCTGAATCGGAGCCTACCTGGCGGCCGCACTTTGGCAGTACTCAAAATTCAATTTCGCAGCCACGACGGTGATGTGATGCATGCGGATGGCCTGGCACTCGGATGGAATATTGCGGGGGGCACACTGATGACCTCATTAGCTTCAAGTTGCGATTACTCGATCCGACCCGGCCCGGCCCTGACTTGGCCATTTTCCGCTCAGCTGCAGGCTGCAGGCTGCCATGGCTTCGGTCCCCATTGCAAGCCACACACTTTAGCCTACTTAACGACTTTGTTAGCCATAAATTCCGTTGGCCAACAATAAGGATATTGGATGTCAACGTCGTCTTGTCTTGCCGGGGACATTCTGCACTGTAATTTCCAGTTAAATGAAACGGAATTTCCTCTCCATCCTCTCTATCCCCGGCGTGTCCTCGTCTCGCTTTTCTTTCTGCATTCCGGCATTCTCCAATTTTCATATTTTCCTCTTATTTCATTTGGATTGTGTGCACGTATTTTATTCACTTTGGCCCGTTGTTTTGCTCTCAAAGCCGGACAGAAGGAAAGCTGGTCAAAATGTGCAAAATTGTTGCTCAAATTGAGGGTATAAAAATCCAATTCAAGCTCGGGTCACAAGGAAACAGCGCTTGAGCAAGCGTAAGAAAGTTCGCTGAGGGGAAAAACTTAAAATAAATCTACTTAATATTATTATAACTTATATTTGCATAAGTCCACCATAAATTCTGACAAGATCTTATCACATATCGATTAAAGCCCCCCATAAGGACGGCCAAGAGAGCCTCAATTTTCAATATTAATCAAAACCCTTATAGCTTCCCGTTGGGCCTGTGTCCCCAATTCCAAAATATGCCCATCCGCACATGTAAATAAGCCCGAAAACAGGGAAACAATTTCATTGTTTGTTTACTTTTTATGTCCTTGCAGCACAGGATTTGCAGCAAGTTCGGCTCGGGTCGTAGCCCAATACACAAGTGTGTGAGTGTGGGACCTGGGATGTACATATATAGTTTATCGCCGGGACGGAAGGAAACAGGACCCACAGCGGGAAATAAATTCAGACGGTAGCAGGAAATTATTTATATTATATTTTTTATGTGTATTGTTTTTTACACATTTTATTTGATACATTTCGGTTGTGTTTTCGTTTTTCGTCGGCTCGCCAAATATTTAATATGCATTTTAATCAAAATAAAAGAAGAGCCGCGTGGACCTGGTCCTCGGAACCAGAGGTGGCGATATTAAAATATACACAGAGGCCGGGCGAAAACCCAAATATAAATTATAATTTCCGCTGGAGGCCACAGGACAGAACACTCACATATCCTTCTGGGCGGCAGGCCGTGCGGGCCAAATGACATAAAAAAGAATCCCGACAACATCTGCGTGAAGTGCGTTCAATTATTCGTCTTTTTTACCACTGCTCGCTGCTCCTTCTGGCCCCCAGATAAACTTCATCAAGTCAGCAAAAAGAAAAATATAACAAGATAAACAACAACAGGGCAATTTGTTTTGCTCCCTTTTTCCTCTCAATTTTAAGGGGAAATGTTATGGCCACTAAAGAAAAGTCGTCTGGACTTTGGACCTCGTGCTGCACTCCATTCTATATCCTAAAGCGGAATACAATTGTTACAAATGTTTTGCAGCTACTCGTCGCAAAACAAGTAGCATTTAATTTCGGCCAATGTGAGCTTGAAGTTGGTCTAAGTTTGCTGTAGGGAATTATTAGTTTGCATGGAAATAAATTTAAATAATTTATTTAACTTATGGGACAAGCGTTTCCATGTTATTATTTATCATGCCTTATCCAACGATTATCCTTCGACACGGATGTGAACCAGCTATCTACAATTCATAATAGAGAAGGCAAGGAAAATATATTTTCAAGCACTGCAAAATTAGTCAGAATTAAGCTGGTAGTAAGAAAATATTTTTGTAAATACATTTATATTTACTTCACCCTAATCAGAAATTATTATTTAATTTGAAAACTGTATTATACTAAATATAATATAATAATATGACAAGTTAATGAACCAAAAATTCAATTATTGTCACTTAAAATTAAATTTTAATTTGCTTCGCAACACAAAACCATAAATTGGCTTACATCCTATGCCCCATTTGATGATTACTGCCCAAATGTCTGTAAAGGATACTTGAGCAAATATTGCTTACCGCACAAGCCAGCATAAAAACATAATTTCGGTTGGCCCTTTCCAAGTGCCGGGTCTGACCTAAGCGAGCGGAAAACGGAAAAAACGGAAAAACGGAAAATCGGAAAAGAGCAGAAGAAAGCCGAGTGGAAAGTGCGCTTCAAATCAGCAAATGGAAATGTATCGAAGGCACACACAACGGAGGGCAAAAATATTCATGATAATGCCAAGGACGCAGCACCACGACAGGAAATGCCATGAAAAGCCCAGCGGAAAATTTAAGAAAATTCTTCACGACAGCCATTTTGTGTGTCGTCGTCTGTGTGTGTGGTGTGGAGTGGAGTGTGCGTGGCCCAGAAGAAAAAGGATTAAATCAATGTTGTGGAACAAATTGTGTTTTGTGTGTGAGTATATGCTCGGCATGAAGGTAATGCAGCCGGCCCGTATTTGATATCCTCGTTTCTTCCACCGATTTTGCTCTGCCGCCAACAAGGCAAACGCATAACGAGGCTATATCGTTTCCGATTTTTCCCCCGCCATCCCGTGGAAGTGGGCGTGGCCCCGCCCTCGACATGACCACACAGGATGTCCCATTTGATTTTGATGGCGTGAAGCTCACACGAGCGTAAATAATCGGAACGAACAAAAGCACACACACACGAAACTGGCACAGATGGATAACAGAAGAATGATGGAAATTAACTTGTTTGATTTATAAAATCGGGTTAAGGTTTGCCCTGGGCTTTCTTTAATATCAAAGAAAGTAACACACCAATAGTCTAACTCATAATTTGATTGATTAAATGAAGGAAAACATTACTGATTTGGAAAATGTTTATATATAAAAACAGAAGGGTTTCACTCACATAGCTCACTTTTATATTTAACATATATATTATTTATTGTAGTAACTCTAAGATTTAAGTCCTTATTATAATAATATATTTATATATTAGAATTATAATATATCCTTAACTTTCTGCCTATTTTTGGAGATAAATACGAACCTTTTCATTGAATCGAGATGCAGTATGCAAATGCAGGCACGACACTCCTGCGCTCAGTCTTTATTGCACTCAACACAAATGGTAAGCGAAACCGGAACCGGAACCGTAACCGGAGCCCGCATCTATGCCAGCAGTTGGTCCACCTGGAGCAGGGGGCGTGGCAGCTGGGGCACGGCATGGGCCAGGTCCGACACGGAGCAGGCATAGAGATAGCCCTGCTTCAGCTTACCCTTGGCGTTGCCTTTGTGCAACCAGTCCAGCCACGCCACCTGCTCCTCGACAGGATCACAGATGACATAGGACTCGTGAATCTGGGCGAGAGTGGCATATGGATTGTTGACACCCAGAAGAGCAATGCCGCGCGTCGGTTGCCCGTTGTCGATGAGGACGCGATAAAAGAGCTGGGGCACGGCCAGCACCCCATCGTTGTTGGCATCGGTGGCCATATGGAGGACCCGGCTGCCGGCCACCTTCATCTGGCCATAGGTACCCGTGTACACGGTGACCGAGATACCGGAGCTGGCCACATAGCGCCGCGTGGCCTCCTCCAGATTGGCCCAGAGTCCACCGTTGAAGGACTGCCACTGGGGCGCCACGTTGACATAGTTGAAGCTGCTTCGCTGCTGGCTGGCATAGATCAGGTCCGCTTTGGCCGCCAGGTGTCCGCGGGCCAGGAACAGCCCGGCCTTGACGTCGATGAGGCCGGCATCCATCACCTTCTCCTGGTTTCGGTGCGAGTAAATCCTGGCTATGTCCAACCCGGTGAAGTGGCCGGCGGGACTGAATTTCAGACGCTTGACGTTCCTCTGGAAGTGAACGCTGGCGGGTGTCAGCTGGTGGCGGGCGTAGTGAGTGCGCAAGAGATCCGGGTCGTGGCACAGCTCCATGGTGGTCACAAATCTCCCGTCTCCGATGTTGTAGCCCACGCGATACCAGAACGCCGCGGGGTGCTTCGGTGTCTCCGCGGCGTCATCCCCGCAACGCCTACTGAGGCGCTCCACAGTGTAGGGAATGGCATGGGTGCAGGTGAAATCGCTAAATTTCATTTTAGACCCCGTCCACGCGAAGGTGGTGTCCTGCACACACTGCACCCGTATCGAGCGCAGGTCCGTGTCCATGGATGCAAAGGAATGGCTGCAGTGCAGCTCGATGCTGGCGCCGCGGGGTATCTCCAGCTGCCCGTCGACGTTGGGCAGCCAGTAAAGATCCGTGCCGGGGCGGAGGTAGAGAGGCTGCACCTGGTCGGGCCGGGGCAGATCCTTTTGCACGTTCACCTTGCAGGGGGCACCTGGAACTTGCACTTGGTGTTTAACAGCATGCTTTTAGGCGTCAATAAAATTATCTAAAGTAAAATGACTAAGTTATGGAACACTACGAGAAAAATGACAATAGTTCTAAAAATAGATTTTAAATGTTGTACATTTGAATTAATTATATGAGCAATTAAAAAAAGAAAGGAAACTAACTTCGGTAAGGCGACACAGCAAAAACTCATAGCTAGGCCAAAAATGCATTAATTTCAATTCGGAAAGCTTTCCTATGATAGTTTTTGTTAGGTTAATAAATCTGCATACTCAATTTATAATTTAAAAATATACAAAATTTTGACAATTTTTGAAAATTTTAGCGATGTAACCCCTTATAAAATTTTTAAAATTTTGAAAAATCTAAAATTCATTGGTAAAAAGCTAGATTGACTCGGCTGTTAATACTGACTAAGAATATATATGGTTTATAGGGTCGGAAATTAATCTTTCATATCGTTACAAGTTATTGTTACTATGGAAAGGTATGTAAAATAACATAATCTAACAAAATATTAGAGTGTTTTGATTTATTTATAACTATATATAACATAAATTTAAATATTAAACAACAGCTACAACAGCTGTAGCATATGTTTGTTTGTTTTTAGAAATTTTTTCTTGGAATATCAGTCTCTAAACAATTGGCTTAGCAGCTGTCAAGAAATAGTTATTAAACAAGATTCAAAACACGTATTGTATTCACACCTTACTTTAAATTTTCACTAATAGTAATTTTATAGAATATATGTATATAAATACATTTTGTAACTATTTAAAACATTTTTATCTTAAAATAATCTATAAAACATTACCAACTTTCCAATAACCTAATTTATAAAAATTTTTATTTCGATCGTAGCTGTGAAACTCACCTCGATCAAATCCCGTCCCATCAATATGCAACCCATCGAGATCTTTGATTATCTGACCCACATCTGGACTGGGAGTGATGGCCTCACGTGCCCGAATCTCTCTCGGAACCAAGAGCGCCAGCAGCAACGCGATGAGCTGGTGTCCACGAGATGGCTCCATCGTGTTTGGAAACGAACGACCGCCAAGGTGGCTGGCTAACCGCAGACTGAGTGAGTTTTGTTTGGCGAACAGGTGTTTTTATCATATATTCTCAGCTCGCTCTCGACCCCGTCAAGCTGTCTGCCGTCTCTTTCACCTGCTCGATTTGGATTCTCAGCGAGAATAGAGCGGCGATAATATTATTGACATTATGTTGCTGTTAAATAATTATGTATTTATTTATTTATTTGTTTGGGGCTGCGCTGTGTAAAAGTTCTTCCGAATTCTTCGGTCTGATATGAGTAGGTGTATTCAGGTCTAGGTTGCCTCAACTTTCTTTGCGAGATGTAAATAAATAATAAGTTATCTCAGGGTTTTGTGCCCGATTCTCTTTTTTCATAATGTATTTAATATATAAAAATCTTTGTTCGCCGGAATCGTTAATTAATTATTTCTGACATTTGCTATTCTCCCAGAATTGAACTTTAGTGGCTGGACAATTAACAAAGGAGAACTCGAATCAGCTAAGTTTAGTAAAATAAAACAAAACGCATAATTAATCCGGGTTTTAGTTAACATTTTGTTTAACATTTAACCATATGAGTTGTAGTCATTGTAATTGTTATTACTGCCACTGTAGTTGTTGTAATTATTGTAGTTATTATAGTTATTGTTGTTATAATTATTGTAGTCATAGTTGGGCAGTGCCGTGGTGTACGTATTATAGGGATTGTAATTGTTGTAGCTGGGGTAAGCACCATTGGCTCCGTAATATTGATTGGGATTAATACCAGTTCCCGGGGCTCCACCCATGCCCATGGGCAGGATGACTAAAGGCTCCACAATAACACTAGTACCACCTATTCCTCCGCCGCCCATCGAAAGGCCTGGAACTCCAGGCTGCGGCACCATTGGCATCATGGGCATTGGAGGCCGTACGGGTCCGGGCATAGGCATGGGTTGTCCCATGTACGGCGGATAATAGGCTCGTCCCGGTACTGGAGGACCATTCATGGGAACTGGAACTGGACCCGGC
The DNA here is from genome assembly GCA_035046265.1 of Drosophila bunnanda. Taxonomy (NCBI): domain Eukaryota; kingdom Metazoa; phylum Arthropoda; class Insecta; order Diptera; family Drosophilidae; genus Drosophila; species Drosophila bunnanda. The sequence goes on from JAWNOB010000075.1 coordinate 18,852,307, forward strand.
ACCCGCATGGCTCCTGGCATCGGCATAGGTCCTGGCATTGGCATGGGTCTTGGAGGCATGGGAATCTGGCGAGCCGTTCGATTGGACCTCCGGGAGAGAATTTTATCTGCTTCTTTACCGGGATCTGCTTTTGTGTGAGCCAGGAATACGGGTTATGTCAAATTATAAGAGAGGTCCAAAATATTCTTAAAATATGTATGATTTAAAATAAAGTTAAGACAGAAATTATGAACAGTTAGAAAGTAAGTAATTGCAACAGAAATTAAGATAATATTCCACGGTATGTATGATCCTAGGAGGATCCTCCCGAAAAGGGTAAATTAATGTTGTAGTAATAGGAATTATAGTTGGGCAAATAAGGACTATAGAAGGATGTAGGAGGGTTTCCTGCCGAACGACCATTGTAATTCATATACGACGGATAGGACATCCCCACTGAGAAGTAGAGCTGAGGATTGGGCTGAACCTGGACCGCATATTGTGAATTGGGCTGAGGCCGGATCACAGGGTATTGGGGCGCGGCCTGTCGAGGAATCGGACGTGGAATACCAGGATACCCTGGTGGCGGCGGTGGAACTGGCATTCCCACCGGTTGATATAGCACTTGCGGCGATCGCCGGAATCGGTGTAGAGCTGGTAAGTACACAAAAAAGAAATAGCACCGAGCGAGCCATTAAAAACTATATTTTGCTGTTTTTATTTCTAGCAAAATATGATGTATATATGTAGGTTTACATTCTATTATCCCGATGACAGCGTAAGGTATAGCAAGTAGTTATTGGTCGATGAGGGATTGGCCGACCTGGCCAGGGGATATCCCCTGTATTGTCCATAAGGACTGGCCCCCACTCTGGGATAGCAATTGTAATAGCAGGGCGGCGTGGGTGGAACTAATTGGGGGCCATTGGCCGACCTTGCCTGGGGATAGGAAGGTAATCCCATGCCGGGATTGGGCACGTAGCCCGGATAATTGCAGGCATAGGGATAGAGGGGATTCACTGTGCAGGGAACATTCTGTCTGCGATTTGGCCAGGGATTCGGCTGAAACGGAGGCTGTGAGCCATCCTGAACAATCACCAGGACATTGGCCTGAGTCTGGCCCGCGTGCGTGGGGGAATTATCCGGATTTCCCAAGTCGGCCAGCAGCTCAAAGTCCGTATCCGTATCCGTGTCCGTCCGATTGCGAATCGTGCTGGTGCTGGGTATGATGATGCTACTGCGTGTGTTGGCGATGGTCAGTGTGGTGTCGATGGAGAAATCCCTGGCCATCTGATCTGAAAGGGATCAGTGAGAATAGCCAGATTTCAATGGGAATGAGCGATGAAATCGGGTGGGAAAATATTCAGTCACGCACCTTTTTCACACTCTGGGTAGGTTCCGCATTGTACTCCTTCCTTTTGGTCGGGACCATGGCATGGTAGCCTGGATATAGTACACCTTTCACCCGTTTCGCATGCAATATCCTTACAATCGAGCCCAAATCCTATGCATTTTTTAGGAAACTTGTTAAGAAACTTTTATTAATCCTTTCCAGCTAACTTACTTTTAAGTCCTTGAATGCAATATGCCGCTCCTATGATTAGAAATATTTTATATATATGCTTCATCATTCTCTGAAATGGTGAAATCAACTAAACTCTGTGCAGCAAAAGCCCACGAATTTATATATTCATTTTCATGCTTGAAAAGAGATTTTAATTATTATTAGTTAAATTAATTCTGAAACCGCTTTATATTTAAATAATTGAATGTTATGGCGATATTAGTCACACTTTTTGAAGATAAAATGAATAATTTAGGCATGTGACATTAAAAGTTCATGCCTAAACAGTAGGTTAATCGAATTTAACGTTTTAATTAATTGAAATTTAACATAAGCTAAGTTCAAGGTATTAATAAACATAGGCCTAACTAAAGTTAATAAATTTGTATAAAAGGTGTACTTAAAACATGATAAAGTTCAAGGCTTTAATTGAATATATTTAATACTTCCCATTAATCGAAACACAGTAAAGTTATACACACATTACTTAATCCGGACTAACCCCAAGCACTTGAGAGATTACTCAGCAAATATAAATCAAGACATGCGTGTGGACTGTTCTATCTTTCCCCCTTTAGACTCTTGTTTACCTCCTAAAAAGTCCATTACAATCATTAACCACGCTGGCGTATACTTAATACGCGATGGGACGATTGCGCTGCGATAAGATAAACAATAGAAACCACGAAGGCAACGAGCAGGCAATACGTTCATAGTAAGCCGTTGTCCCGATAAGTAATGTGAAAGTCACTGCCATGGGGACTTCGATGAGGGATTTGGATACGGATTCGGGGCCAAGGGACTGCGATTTGGGCCACTGGAATAGCGGGAGGAAAATCCAGCGGCACTGGAAAACGTGCGGCACGTGAGCAAGCAGTCCGATGGCAGCCCAAATAAATAGCTGTGTGCCGGCCATAAACGATAACGTCAGGCATTTGATAACCTGACTCTTATCAATATGTCCAACATGCAATAAACTCCAAAAAGAACAAAAACGGAACGTGATTTCCAAGTTTTATGGCTTCGGACAACTAAATTTAAACGTGCCTTAAAGCCATTCCAAGCCGGAAAACCAATACTGCAAGTAGGTTATATTTTTATTGGTTTTAAATTAGGAAATTCGTTATTTATAGGACATTCTAGTCTTGAATGCCCAGCACTCCCTCTACCTCTATATCCTCCAGGGGCAGATCCTTCACCACAGCCGTGAAGTCTTCCACGGTGCAGGCGTAGGAGTACCCCTTCGTCAGATCCTCCTTGGCCCAACTGACCCAGGTCAATTTATCACCGATATCCTGACATATAAGATACTCTCGCGCGATTTGCTCCAAGTCGGCATGCGGATTGTTCACTCCAATCAGAACGATTCCCTTTTTGCTCTCGCGATCCCTTACCACGCGGTAGTACAGCTTGGGAACCGGAATCAAGCCATTGTTATTCTCATCAAAGTCGAGATACAGCTCCCTCTCCACGCCATTCACATCGGGCAGGGTGGACACACCCCAAGTGCCCGTGTAGCAGTCCGCGGTGATGTTCTCGTCGGCCACAAACTTCCTGACGCTATCCTCGACGCGCTCCCAGTTGCCTCCATTGAAGGTCTGCCACTGGGGAGCCACGTTCACAAAGAAGAAGGTGGCCTGCTGGGCGGCACCGAAAACAAAGTCCGTTTTGGCCGAGAGGTGACCCCGAGCCAGGTAGACATTGCTGCTGATGTCGAAGTAGGGCGAGGCATCCATGCCCAGAATCTCAGAGACCGTGATGTTCTGGCGGACTTGAGTGTACATGGTGTTCACATCCTTGCCGTTGTAAAAGTCGCCTGGTATAAAGGTGGGTCTGGACACCGATCGCTGGTACTGGGCGCTTCCCGGATAGAGGACATGATGCACATAACGAGTAACCTCCAACAGTTCATTGTGGCACACATCGTAGGTCTGCAGGAAGTCATCCGCGGAGGTGGACGAAAGCTGGAAGCCCACTTCCAGGAGATCAGTGCCTCCATTGCATGGTCGATTCGTGCGTCGAGCCGTATACGTGGGCCAGGAGGTGCACACAAAGTCCTGGAGCTGATAAAGGCTGCCCAGGGCCAGGAAGCTCTGCTGCTGCCAGCAGGTGGAATTCACAAACGTGTAGCCCGCAAAGGAACCAGTAAAGGGCTTGATGCAGTGGAACTCCAAGGCCTCTCCGTGCTTCAACTGCACCACGCCCTCGAGATTGGGCTCCAAGTACCTGGCATGGCCCAGCTCATTCCTGACGACAAAGAGCGGTGCCGGATCTTTCAGATCTCCTCCGTTAACCTGGAAGCTGCACACTTCATCCTCCAAATCCTGGCTGGACAGTCCCAAAACGCCAGTGGTCTCCAGTTGATCCAGCGGTAAGTGCCTCACTATCCTGGTAAAGTCATCCACAGCGCAGGCGTATGAGTAGCCCTTCGAGATGTCAGTCTTGTCCCAGTCCAACCAGTCCAACTGGGCACCCACATCCTCGCAGACCACATAATCGTCCAGGGTTTGGGCCAGAGTTATGTGGGGATTGTTGACCACTATGAGAACCACACCCCTTCGAGTATCCTGGTCGATAACAAGGCGGTAGAGGAACCTAGGCACTGGCAGCTGCTTGGTTTCACTGTTCAAATAAAGCTCTGTCTGGTCTCCTTGGGAATTGGGTAGTGTTGCGATGCCGTAGCTGCCAGCATGGACACTGACATTCAGGCCTTGGTTCGCCACAAATTGCCGCAGACTGGACTCCACGGCCAGCCAATTGCCAATGTTGGTGCTCCTCCACTGTGGAACAGCGTTCACATAGAAGTGTGTAGCCCTCTGGGCGGAGCTGTGGATGAAATCTTGGCGAGCGGCCAGTTGTCCTCGGGTCAAGTAGAGATCCTTGGTGCTATCGAAGTACTGACTGGCATCCAAGCCCAGGGCGTCATTGAATGACTCCAACTGACGCGACTGACCGTAAAGAACATTGACATCCTCGCCAGTATAGAAGTCTCCTCGAAGGTAACCCGGCTGGGCCACTCCCCGCTGGTAAGCCACATTGGCTGGCGTCAGTTCGTAGCGAGCATATCGCGAGATCTGCTCCTGCTGATCATAGCAGATCTCCAGGTGGCTGAGCAGACCGGCGGCCACATCGAATCCAATCTGAACGAGATCGGTGCCGCCCTCGCAGGTCTCTCCTGTTCGCACTGCCTCATAGGTGGGCCAACTCTGGCACACGAAGCCGCGAATACCAACCTGATGACCCTCTGCCTCATACAACTGATTTCCAATGCAGCGAGCTGTCAGAGCGGTGTAGCGGTTGAAGGGCGAGACCAGAGCTCCAGTGCAGTGTAGGTCAATGGAGGATCCTTCTTCGACGGTGTAGAAGCCACTCTCGTCGGGCAACAACCAGCTAAGAGCTCCTTGGGGAGTCAGGAGCGGTGCGGGATCCTTGAGGTCACCATTGACGCTGAACTTGCAGGGGTTGGCAATGGGATTTGGAGTGGTTACAGGGGGAATCGAAGTTGTGGATGAAGTAGAAGAGGTTGAAGACGGCTCTTCAGTGGGAGTAGCTGTGGAAGAGGTAGGCTCTTCAGTGGGAGGATTTGTAGAGGAGCTTGGCTGTTCAGTGGGAATAGATGTGGAGGAGCTCGGTTCTTCAGTGGAAGTAGTTGTGGAGGAACTGGGTTCTTCCGTCGTGGTGCTGGATTCTTCAGTTGTCGATGTAACAGTGGAAGGTAAAGCACTAGATGAGCTTGATTCTGTCGTGGACTCCTCAGTAGTGGATTCTTCGGTTGTGGAAGCATCTGTTGTAGAACTAGGAGTCGTTGCAGGCTCTGTGGTTGTGGAAGAATCTGTACTCGGGAGATCCGAACTTGTGCTAGGTTCTTCGGTGGTACTCGAGGGTGCCTCTGTGGTAACATCATCCAGACCAAGGACGCCGGTTGTGTAGAGATCATCTAGGGGCAAGTCCTTTACTACCTTAATGAAATCCTCCACTGTACATGCGTAGCTATAGCCTTCGTGTAAATCCTCCTTGTACCAACTCAACCAGCTTAGCAGATGGCCAATATCCTCGCATAGAATGTAGTCCTTCAAGATTTGCTCCAGAGTCAAATACGGATTGTTGATGCCAATGAGGACGATGCCCTCGCGGCTCTCTCGATCGATCACCACACGATAGTAGAAGTTGGGCACGGGAATCAAGCCATTATTGTTCTCATCAAAATCCAGATAAAGTTCCCTCTCCACACCATCAACGTCCGGCAAAGTGGACACACCATAAGTGCCCGTATAGCAATCAGTGGTGAGATTACGATCGGCCACGAACTTGCGAACACTGGTTTCCACCTTCTCCCAGTTGCCTCCGTTGAAGGTCTGCCACTGCGGAGCCACGTTGATAAACAGGAACGTCGACATCTGGGCAGCCCCAAAGATAGTGTCCGTCTTGGCAATCATATGTCCCCGAGCGAGGATCCGATCATCGGAGTAGTTGAAGAATGGCGAGGCGTCCATGCCGAGTATTCCACTAATGGTTATGTTTTGCTGCACCTGAGTGTACTTCGCGTTCACGTCCCGTCCGCCATAGAAGTCAAGTTCAATGAAACTGGGTCTGGCCACTCCGTGCTGATAGTCGTAGCTCGAGGGATAGAGCACGTGATGCACATATCGCGTGGCCTCCGCCTCGGCGTCGTGACAGAGCTCGTAGGTCTGCAGGAAGCCTCCATCCTCCACCTCGAAGCCCACCTTGACGAGGTCCGTGCCGCCATTGCAATCCTCTCCTGTGCGCAGGGCCGTAAACGTGGCCCACTGGGTGCAGGAGAAGTTCGCAAACGGGTAGATGAGATCATCGACCAGGAAGTACTTGTTCTGCAGACACTGAGCCGTCACCCGTGTCCGGTTGTCGAACGGCGCCGCGAATCCCACTCCCGGACAGAACATATCCAGGAGTTCGCCATTTGCAAGACGCACTGTATCCGTGGGATCGGGAACGATGATTTCATAGGAATTGTGGCGCGAAAATAGCGGAGCGGGATCATTAAGGTCGCCGTTGACCTTAAACTCACAGTCTCCGCGCACTACGACACCTTCATCGCCTTCGGCCAAGGCTTCCGGCAGGATTCTCGGCAATCGGCCGTACACTTTTCCCGCACTGCTGGCGATCAGCAGCGCCAGGATGAAAATCGAGCAGAGCTTGCTCCACATCGCGACGTTCCAGAGGACGTAATGCCAAATTTTGGGCTGACGAAGTGCCTTCTTATACGGCCAACTTATCGCGGAGATTAGGGTTTTATGGCTTCTATGACCGCCGATTACGAATGCGGCCGTAAATATCAAAAAGTTGGAAACGCCATGCCAATCAATGTTTAACTGACGCTATAGGTAACCACTTCTGATGGCCACTTGAGTTGCAATAACCTGATGCCATCTAAAATAATCTCTTTTCGCTAATTTAGACTCGTAATTATGAATGTGAATGTGATATAAAAGCAGCTAGGAGATTCTCTGTTCCCTGTTCTTATACAAAATCTTAATTAATGTTATTTATATAGTACCTGGGCTTCCAGTCTATCTTGGAACTTTCTTCCTAGAAAAAATAGTGAGCAATCCAAATCCTTATCTGGCGACAACAATTACTTGACCAAAACTGTGCCACAATCTATTTACCATAAAGTTAATTACAAAAAGGTGTTCAATGGGAAGTTGTTTTTAGCACATCATAAACGAATAAATAAATTAATGAATTCTTAGATTTTATAACACAATCTGCGTTATTGGACTTTGTGTTTATTTACTAAACATATTTCCCAATGGATTCCATTCATTTATTTAAACAGAATTAGCAAGTGATAAGCTGGAGGCACTTGTGATTTTTAATTGATTGATGGATAACCTCCCATTCCAAATATAATTCGAATTAATTAACTTATTAGCTAAGGCAACATTTGTTATTGAAAGCAAATATTTGCAGAATAAAATGCACTCAATCAACATCACCGACAGGCGGAGAGGCAGACATGGCCAACATTCATATTGGCCAAATCAAATAAATGTTTGCTTCAACTGATGGACCAGACCAGCTGGACTGTGCCCACAGAACGGAACCAGTCCAGACATGGCCACTGACTAATTTGAGGCACTGTTCGTGCGTGTGAATTTCGGCAATTGAATGATACTGCCACCGCCCCCAAACTCTCATCTCTCATCTGTGTTCTGCTGTTCTGCGGAGACGAGCAAAAAGCTGCATGTAAAACAAATCATTAGGTAATTGAATTCGGTTTTGCAAAAATACAATTTATTCGCATTCGCAGATGACAGCTGCTACGCACAGAAGGAGGCCTGCCAATGAAATGCAATATATGTGTAGACAAATGCTGTGCGTGTCGGGCGAATTGAATGGAAAAGTTGCCATCAAATTATGTACAAAAGCAGAATTAAGAGGGACAAATAAAAATAAAGTAAATAAAAGTCACAGAAGCTGACATCCAATATACTCTAAAATATATTATTCTCCTCTTCTATAGGCCAATTTTGCGACCAAATATAAATTATAAATCTGGCTAAACTGCAAAACAATAATGTTGTCATCTAAAAGTGAAAGCAATGAATTATTATATTTGTTTAACGGATAAGAAAGGGTAGACTTTTATTTGTTGCTCGTCTTGTTTAATTGAATTAAAATATATTTGCAGAGTTTTTGCTTGGCAAGCAAATGCGTTTCCTTTTCGTAAAGATACAAGACCTCTTTAAAGCTGCCCCAAAATGGAAAATTATCGATATTATTAAACATATGCATACTGACAATTCCGTGTAATTGTCATAATTTCAAATATGCAAATTTCAGGGCCCTTTTTTGTTGTGTTTTGCGTGAACATGCCAACAAGGGACTCGCATTAATCAATTACATTGCCGGGTGCTGGGCGCTAGGTGCTAGTTTGGCGCATGAACGTGACAATTCGAGCATAAATCCTGATTTTCAATAATTTATGGCAACTAATGGAAAACACACGGCGTATACGCAATTTTAGATCTGCTCATCTCACCTTGCAGCTTGCTGCAAAATTGCAATTAAAGCGATGGCAATGACGACGGCCATCTGGCAATGTTAATTATAGTTTTCCATTTACACTTCTTTTCAATTTCCCTCGCCGGGTGCCGCTCGGCTCAATTAAAAGTGCATTAAGCCACGCTCAGCCAGACACAAGGTTAAGGCAGCCAGCCAAGCCAACAGATTGCTCTCGAATGGATCCTTATGCGCCTGATTGCAGTTACTTAATGAAAGTCCATAATTCCACAAGGACACGACAGTCAGGCACAATGGATACTAGGCGAAAGGGTCACTGGAAACCTAAAATAAGTATTATTTATACTAGACTATGTTGTAGTGAACCGATTCTATTTCGCAGTCTTTAGCTAAGCTTGCATTATCCTGTAATAAAAATATAATAAAATAACTTAAAACATTCAATATATGTACCTAAAACTACTAAAAATCACGTGAAAAATACAATTATTTAATGTGTCTTTTATTATAGTAACCAAATATGATGTGTTTTGCGCCCCAATCATTTCATAAATGAAGTCAGCAACGTATTCCTCAAGTATAAGATATATATAAAACCAAGACATATCTTTCTTTCTGCTACCCTTTGCATTGAGAATCCTAATCTGGGACTAAAAGGACAACTGTTTTTATACCCTTTCCAGGGTATTATAATTTTAGTCCCAAGCTTGTAACAATGTGAAGGAGTTATTTCCGACCCTATAAATCATATATATTATTGATCAGCATCAACACACGAGTCGATCCAGCCATGTCCGGTTATAAAAATAAATTTTCGAAATTTTTTCAAAATTTTCAAAAAAAGATAAAAAATTAAAATTTCCAAAAATTTCCAAAAATTTTAATTCTTTAAAATTTAAATTGAAAGCACGCAGATTTGTTAACATAATAAAAACTATCATGGAACAGCTTTCCGAATTAAAATTAATGCTTTTTTGGATAAGTTATGCAAATTTTGAGATTTGATTTGCCAAAAAAATTGTCGTATAAAACGTATCGATAAATATAGATTTAAAGAGCTCGATCTTATAAGTCTACTGCGAACTGCAAGGGTATATAAACTTCGGCTTTCCAAAATTAGTCCCCTTTCTTGTTTCCTGCTCAGATTGAAGCCACAAAATCCCGGCTGAACTCTTTAAGTACAAGCTGTTGTAAAGCTGGAGGCACAACCTCAATGTTCTTTTTTTGTCGAGCCTTTTTTCAGCTTTTCGAAACGAAAAAGTTTCTTGTATGGAATTTCGCAGAGTACGCATACGCCGTGTGGCCCAGAGCCGAAGCGGCATTGAATAAATGAAGACGAGTGCAGGCGACGGCAATGGCGATGGTCAAAACGAAGCTGCCACTGGCAATGGCGGCTGGCGGATGCTGGATAGTGGATGGAGGCCACCTCCAGTACCACCTCCAGTGCCACCTCCTCGACCATCAACAACAACAACTTCAGCGGCAACACAAATGGCCCAGGCGGCTCTCAAGTGCAGGACGCCAACTGCAAAAGACAGCGACCAGCGCGAAAAAAGCGCAACCAAGGCATTTTTTAACGTTGCCGGGTATTTCGTTTTCCTTTTTTTTTCGTTTGGCTGGGCCATATTTAAATGGATATGCCTGAGATTTTTTGTTCGCTGCGGTTTTGCTCTCCACCGAACGCAAGGAAATTCTCGCAACTCCACCGTCTCGTCCTTTAGCCGAAACATTTTAATTTAAATGTTGAAACGTGACAATGGCGCCGAGCCTGAGACTGAGGATATGAGGTTGTCTCATGTGTCGCGCTGTCAGTCAAATTTTAACATATACCCTGTGAAAGGAGACGGCAGCGGATGTCTAGGGAACTAAAGTTCCAGGATGACGCGCCCATTGTTGGCTGGAAAGTTATTTTATGCGAAACTAACTCGGGAAATAGAGGAGAGAAAAGAGTTTCCTGAACTGGAAGGCTCTTATTATAAGCAAAAATATTATATATTCAAGTATGAAATAACGTTTTTATGGATATTTTGAAGGAGTTAGTGGCATAAAAACTTATAAATGGCAAGAAAGAATATATCTTCCGCGTTGTATATTTGTTTTTCCTTTTATAGATTAGCTATGGATCAGTATTCCAGGGTCTTATTTTTTCGAGACCCATCCGATTTAATTCCGATGGCTGCTGGGAATTTTCAGGGCTCTTCAGAGCATGTCCTCGCCGCCATCGTCCCCCGTGGTCAAAAACCCGGCGATGTTGTCGCCACTGCTGTTGTTGTTCGAGTGGATTACCAGCAATATCCAATGGGGTCCTTGTCCAGCGTTCAGTTGACAAACGCGCCGGGGGAAACGAATATAAAAAAAAAAAATACCGAAACGCTGTTAAATTATGCCCGCTCAAAAGAGTTGAATGACGTGGGGCGATGTGGGGCTCCGTACTCCGACTGGGGGTACGTGCAAAGGGGAGCGAGGGACCGGCCTGGACTGGCAATGACGAGCCTGTGGTTACCACAGCTCAAGTGCCAATTAATAAGTTTGCCTTTGGTATGAATGAATGGCAACCCTTCCGGGCGGCCCTCGTCAACTCATCTGATTGCCGCTGAAGAGTTTCGGCCGAGGGCCTGGTCAGGAGCTGTGTGCATGAATTATTCAAAGAAAAGGATATTAAAAGCACACAGATACCCCCATCTCCAAGCCCCCCGTCGCATGTGCATGTGTATGGGTACATGTGTACATGGATTCGCGTACCGTATCCTTTTTTCACTTGATGCCGGCGGAATGGACGATGCGCCTGAGTAATTGGAAGTTTTTACTGCTGCCTCGTTTGCTTCAATTTCGCGATCTGACTCTGACTCGGCTTTTTTCCCTGGCCAGGACCCTGCCGTTCCGTGCCGTGCCGTGCCGGTCCTCCTTCTCCTCGCCGTTGATGAAGCAAATTTTAATGAATAATGTGCGGACACACGCGTTGTGATTAAATATTTAAGGGTCCTTCAACCGGGCCACTCACCAGGGAGCCAGTGTCCAGAAAATATATATTTTCTGGAACTGACCATGGAGAATTCAATAAACATATCATAATTACCTGTTAATCGATGTGCGAATGAAAACGTTTTAAATGGTTTAACTTACAGTAGTGTTTAGCCTTGTAGAAACCTTAAATTAATTTGTTACAATTACAATTACTAAGGAAATGTGAAAAATGTTTTTCGTTCCATAAAACACCAACTGGTGAGCGCCTAATATGTTGTTATACTTATTCTTGATTTAATCATTAAACACAGTAGTAATTTTTTGTTTTATTTATACCAAAATAAAATGAATTCCAGATTACGACTCAATAAATTAACCATCTCGCATTTAATTCAATTCATTAAGATTTCGCCTCTGGTTAACTCAATTTATTGAGAGCCCGCGTGCTCATTTTCATTCAGCTTTTCTGGGGCAAGGAGCTCCTTTTGTTTCCTTCCGCCGCGATAAGGATTCTTGAGAATTTCTTTTCTCGTTTTCACATTTCAATTAGCATATCGGTGGGGAAGTGCACACTATATAAGAGCGAGAGCCCGAAATAATAATAAATAATATGCTCGAAACTCGCTGAACAATACGAGAACAAAGTACGAGTAATATCTGAATTTTCTCGAGCGCATTGTTGCCATTGTTTCGTTGACTGTTGTCTGTTTTTCTTTCACTTCAGCTGAGCTTGTTTCACTTTCCGGCTCTGCCGATGGCTCTCCTCTCGATCCGGGGATCCTGGGTCCATGTTTCTGGACCAGGACCCAGACCAGGCGGCTCCTGCAGCAATGTAGCCGTAGTCATAGTCTCTGTGTTGATTTTCTGCTGGCCATGTTCCACTGCACTTGCACTTGTTTTTGTTCCCTTCTCGTTTTGCCCCCCTGCTCCTGCAGTTGCTATCTGCAGCCCTCCAGCGTTTAATTCAATGTAAACGTGCTAAAGACCGTTCTGGCCTGGCCCGGGAAACAACAAATGTTTAAATTGTAGCAAACAAGCGGCGATAGTGTTGCATCCCTTTGTCCTCCCTGTCGATTGGAGAGGATACAATGCAACAGTTACAGGCATCATCGGTTGCAATGTCATTATTATCGTGTGCTTCCACTCGCATATTGCATGCATCAGGGAACGTCAATGTTTTCGTCTTTCGGTTATATAAACTGTCATTTAAATATAATAATTAAATGGCTAGAAATGCTATTATAATTTAATGGAAGTCATGAATATAGTGCAACTTATTTCCCCATTATAATAAATACTTATTGGAATCTATATCATATATTTCCCAGAATTTTGTGAACTCATCGTAATTAAATTGTAGTACTTTATAAAATTTATTTTAGATTACAATCTCATTAAAAGATATCTAGGATTAATAATTGTATATGTATTTTTAAAACAAAACTGAGAAACAATGATTTTCATTCCTATTATTATGGCTCTGAATAATGTCATTTGATAATATTAAAAATATTTCTCAGACTTGTTGTCACTCTTCGTAATGAAACTGAAGTATAATATCTCTGTTTAAATCATGTTAATTATATTTATATTTATTACTTAAACGAAGCCTAGACATTCCGATTTTCATCTATATATTTTTATGTCTCAGAATAATGTCATACGAAACACACGCCCAGCCCAATTAGCTTTCCCGCTTATCCTGGCCTTGCCCACTCAAGGGCTTTTCTCTTAACCACTCCTCACAATTAGCTTAAATATTCGGGCATAGCCTTGAACTTGTATCACTTTCGGTTATTCTCACCCATTAATTATTTATGAGTTTCTGTGGCTAACACATATGCCAAGGGTAACGATAAGAATTTTGGCCATAAATTATGCTGCTGCCAAAACACCAAAGGTCATCCAATGATAGAGGCCAAACTTTTGGTTAAATATTATGGCCGAACGGCCAAAAGTTTTTGGGTTGAGCAGCTCTTAACTCAAACAAATTTGACCCCGAGGTGCAAAAAGGCATACGAGTTTGATATGGACTTACTTATGCCTGATTGGGATGTAATTTGTATTTTCACTATAATTTGCCCAGATATATTAAAGATTAGTGGAAATATTTATGCCGACAGCCACTGTATGCTTATTAAACCCGCATCTTGCTGGCGGTTGCTTATTTACTCCCTGTCTAGTCTGAACAAAAATATGCGAAACAAGCCGGCAACTCAAAGAGAACATTCTGCTGGGTCGATGTTGAAAAAGTTCCTGCCAAGAACAACATCATTAAATCAATATTAAATGAGCAAAGTTTCAAATTTAAATTTCATCAGCCTTGAAGTTAACTAAATGATCACAACTCATATGCGGCGGAGGCAGAGCAGGGGAATGGCTCGTTACAACTTGGCCAAAGTTCAACGGGTGACGGTCTTGCAACCAAATTAAGTTACCAAGGCCCAAGTGTGTACTTGACAAAAAGTTTCGCACTGCACTATATGCTTGTCCTGCGTAATTCAAGATATTAATTAGGGGTCAAGTCGTATGCAACACGGGCTCCCCAAAAGGACATCAAAGTTTTCAGGGATAAGAACCAAAAAGTTGACAAAGTTACTTAAAGGACACAAGATGCAACTCTAATTACGTTTTAAGCTATGAATTTTCTTAAGAGGGAATGCATAATTAGGGAAATGCTTTATTTCTTATTTGATTTAAGTAAATTGAGTTAAGTTTTTCCACATAAGCATAAAATCCTATTATCATAAATTAGGAAATTATATCACCAATAATATAATATTCCCGATATTCCGATTTAATTATTGCCTTTCTTTTAAATGTACTTACAAATATTTTGCCTGAATAAAGGCAAATTTATATTCTGAAAACAATGTTCTCCTGCTTAACTTTACCCAATTTCATGTTTTCCCTGGCAGCTACCCCCACGGAATGATCACAGCTGCCCCGCGGATGGCATTATTATCACAACAGACTATCAATTACTTTAAGAAAATAATTAAAGCTCCGTGACATTTTTCCGATTTTCGCCAGCCGCACACATCTTGGACGGATTCAACAGCCAGCCGCCGGCTCAATTACAACCCAAACCCAGCCCGGCCCGGGAGTCCAGACCAGACCAGGCCAGACCCGGCCAGACCAGGCCGTGCCCGGCCCAACCAGGCCGTGCCCGGCCCAACCAGGCCGTTGACGTTGCCAGAAAACAAGCAAGGCAGCGGCAACTGATCAATTATTCAAACAGCATCGAACTGGGTCATGTCGAACAGCTTGAAGCCGAAGCTGAAGCTGATGCTGATGCTGATGCTGAGGCTCTGCGATTGCGATGCCACCCCAGGAAAGTGCCAAGGGACATGTTGTTGGGGGTCTCAAGGAATGAAATTTCTGCTGATTGAATTGAATTTGGCCAAGGTCGGAATGATTTCGGTATTTCGCATTCAACTGTAATTAAATTTTCTCTCGAATCCTTGCATGGAAATATTGGTATTCGCCCGGTGGTGGCCGCTCAACAATTAAGAGGGCGGCCGCGTCCGGCTACGCATCCTGTCTGGGCCACCGGCCGGCGACTGGACAAGCGGATAAATGGAGCGGACGGCCTCAATGGCAAATTAAATAACGCGCCCAAAGTTTGTACAATTGATGCGATTTCACGCAACGCAGCCCCCGAGGGGTTAGGCGATTGCCAGCTGCCTCCTGAACAAAATAAAAAGAGCCTAAAGAGGAAAAATAGAAAATGCTCTAAAAAGAAAGCACAACTTTGCGCCGCGACACGATGCCATTGAATGAAAATTGAAGGCAAGCCTCGCAGTGCCCAAAAAAATCTATACATATATATATAAAGAAAAACGAAATTGAACGCAGGAAAAAAGAAAAACCTGTGTACGAAAATATTTGGTAAACGCTGAAATTAAATGAACCGAAACTGCAAAAGAAAATAATCCAAAAGGAAGAAAAACCAAGTGGAAATCAGAGCTGGAATGGTAAATATATGAATACTAGTCAATGGCCAGCGAATATCGATTTCGGACTAAAGTTAAATTTGTGAAATGTATTTAAACTTTAATCGAGCAGAGCAAATATAATAGGGAAATGTATTTATTTATATAATTGAAATTATTTGAGATTTTTAAATGAAAATTCATTTAAAAATTGGAACTATTTTTTGCATTTATAGACCAAAGAGCAATTGAACTGTAAGAAAAATAAATAAAAATATAAAGAAAACATGCCACCAACATTTGTTATTATTTTTAATTAAAACTAAATACCATTTTATATTAATATTGTTAGCTTTTTTATACTTTGAAGTCCATGCCTAAATTGTGGGAAAATGGAAGTATTCCTTTGAGAGCAGTCCACAAATACAATCTGTTTTGCTATACAAAAGCCAAAAAAGTACCCGAAAGCCTGCCATGGAAAATAATAGCAAAGCAAACAGGGCGGAATGGCCCCCGGGGGGCGGGTACGTTGATGCGTTAAATTTAAACAAATAAACAGCAGAAGACCCAAATAAAAATCGTTTGCAGGCACTGCCCCCCAAATTGACAAACACGACAACCTGAGCCACTCGCAGTGTGTGTGCCATGCTCAGGCTCAGGTATGCGATTCTATAGATACGCATATATGTATATATATATATTTATATATGTTTATATGGAGCGAAACATAAAACGCGACTGTGGCAGCGACGAAATGTGTGCTTCTGGGTCAAAGACACGGGCGGCTAAGCAAGCAAACCAACGAGCTCACAGACAGATGTAATGGAACGGCCTAGACAAGGACTTGCATAATTTAAATGTAGATATGCGGTTTGGTTAGCGCCTGGAGGTGTGCCACACCCACATTAACACACTTGAGTATAGTTAGAAAAAATCGTTGAAAATAGGTCTACCAAAGGTATATATAATGAAAATAACATTGGCTTTTACAAAAAAAAATTACTTTTCTAAACTAATTTAAAACAATTAAGAAACTAAAATCCTTTTTAAGACTTGGTCACTCTTGAAAGGATACAATTGTACAGTCACTCTTTGAATTACATTAATTACAGCTCCAGTTATTATATAAATTAGTAATTTGCTCCACATTTAATATGATTCGTGTGAAAATAGATATTATTAAAAAATCCTTGTTACAAATATGCAAAATAAATGAGAAAAAGTAGCAAATTTTTGTGTAATTCTTTTTTCTCCAGTGTGACCATCAGCGCAGTAGTTGGCGAAAAGGAAACAGCCACTCAAACTGTTGTTGCGGGCGCCATCTGCTAGATCCTTCGGCTTAGAGCTTAGCAGATTGTCTCTCCGTCCCTTTCGGACACTGTACTCGTTCTCTTTCTCTCTCGCCGTGTTGATAATGAGCCATTCCGCAAAGATGTAAGTGTTAGTGGGCGGATGCTTATCACATATGTGTGCTTGCGCATATGTATTCTGAGTGGGCCGCAAGAATTTATAGCCTACTTTATGGCTTACTAATGAACTTTCAACTCTGCGCCGAGACTGGCAGCTTTCCCCAAGTATATATCGTCTATATATACGTGTGTTCATGGGCCTTCGGTTAACCCACTAATGGATTTCACATACTCCCCCATTCGACGACCTTGAATACTTTAAAGTTTAGGGGTGAATCGATAGGGAAAACAATTTGTTGGCTGGCAGGAAAGACGTTTATCTATCGCTGCAAGTGGAACACATTTCAGTGTTTTTCTGTATTTCACAACTCGGTCTTTTTTGTTGTCCAGCCTCCATAAATCGCTCAAACATGGCAAGCAATGTAAAACAAATTGAAAGGGGGCGACACGAAAAAAGAAAGCATACAGAACAAAAATCGAGGGAAATGGAAATGAAAAGCTCACAAAATGGAGTCGTAAAGCAAATGGAGCGGACACGCACACACACACAAAGGCACAGAAAAAGGCATTTGCTTCCTGTTAGCCATGTGCATGCATATGCACGCATATTTATGATGCACCGCCACGCCCACCAAAAAAAAAAAAAAAACAAAAAAAGGGTCGGAGGTCACCCCATGGAAATCGCACAAGTGAGCGGAAGTAACTTGCATTTTCTTTTTAAATTTAGAGGAATAATATATAAAATAAAATAATAATAATATATAAAATAGAATAAAATATAAATTAAATTCTTTTAATTATTGGAATTATATATTTATATTATACCTTGGCAGGGTCAGAAACTTGTAACGCGGTGAAGGAGTCATTTCCTCATATATATTCTAGATCAGCATCAACAGCCGAGTCAATCTAGCTATGTCCGAAAAAAAATTAATTTTTTAAAATTTCCAAAAAACATAGAAGGGGTTATATCGGCAAAATTCAAATTTTCTTAAATTTAACATTGAGTATGTAGATTTATTTACCTAATAAAAAATAACAAAAGAACACTTTCCAAATTAAATAAAATAAATTAGTTAAGAGTTATTCAAAATTGTAATTTAACAGAAAAATAACGTCATATAAAAATACCGATAAATAACGTTTCAACGAATGCTTACCTATGAGTGTTTTCCGATTCGATCCTACGGCTACGGCTTCCCGAAGTTAATTTCCTTTCTGTTTAATGTTAATCATTTTGTGGCGTAATTTCTTCATAAATCAAATAAAACTATAATTATAATATTTAATAAAGAAAGCAAGCCTATAAAATTCTAAGCTTCCATAGATTTCGTTAGAAAGCAAGCTTATTGTATATTAATTCATTCTAAGCTGTTTTTAGAAATACTTGTTTTCATATTTTTTCGTAGTGTATTAAAAGCAAACAGTTTATTAAATTTGCACAGAGCCATTCTCTTAACCCCTCCTGCTTATTACAGAGAGTAAAGAGTGTGAACTTAGAACGATAGCTTATCAATTCATATATCTATACCGAATATAAAAGAAACACAAACTGTTGATAAGGCCATATTTTGCTGTATGCCTGTTAGTCAGAGTTATACGTTCGCCTTGATAGGTCGTGCCCATGGCAAAAATTATGAGCGGTAGTGTCAGTTCCGGTAGAACAAACATACTGAGCCTGAACTCGTTTTGTTTGTATAATATATTTCGTCGGATCAAAATAAATTGCGAGAATATCCCATGCGCCGAGGATGCGTTGGGGAAGTACCTGGATCTCATGAACTTTGCCATTAGCTGCAAAACCTTGACCAAAGTATTCAGCGAATGGGACCCTGAACTATACGAACAGCTGAGGCTGACACTAGCGCTGGATTTCTTGAATAGAGCCCCATTAATAAATGTGAACCTATCGAATCTGTACAAGTACACGCACAACCAGTCCAAGAGTGAACAGAAGTTATTCTGGTCCGCTTACCTAAATGCCATCACGGAGAACAATGAGTTGGAAGCGGTGAAAGTGATCTACAAGCCTGCGGAGTACTATCCCGAACACTTGGATAGGTTTGAGGCTCTGCTGAATGTCCTGAAGGATAAAAGCACATTGCGCGAGCTACACATTATACTTAAGGGTAAGCAAATGCCAATATTATGTTCTATTTGAGTGGAAATAGTGGTTGCTTCATAGGCTATAGCTTTGAAAATGTGAAAATCGAAGGACTGGAGACCCTGCATCTGGATGCTCGAATGAATGTCAATGACCTGATCCTGTTGTGTCAAAGAAATCCTAACCTACGCCGACTCAAATTAACCAGTGCCGAACTATATGGAAGGTTGTCTGACATCGTTCCGTACTGCAATCATCTGGAATACCTCACAATTTCGATGAAGGATGGCCAAGATGCCGCACAGTATGCACCTCTTGCCCAGTTGCCTCGACTGAGATACTTAACTCTCCTGGGGGAACCCGAGGAGGGTTCCCTGCTGAAGCTTTTTCGAGGCCTGAGAGAAACCTTAATCCAGCATATAAGCATTCCGAACATATATGTCACTTTCGAAGAGCAATATGCACTGTCAGAGATTTCATCACTGACTTCAATCAAATATTGCCCCCGAGATATATCCGAAGATCTTCGCCTTGCGCATGTTCCCACAAAATTTAGAAAAACCTACCGTCTATTTCGCCCTCAAAAGAAATGCAATCAGATGGATTTTGAAACGGTGAAATACCGCATTCGTGCTTCGATCAATACAAGGAGAATCGATTCACTTGAGATTGCCAATAATGTTAATTTATTGTTAAAAGGCAAAAATTCATTAGAGTGGTATGGCCTCCTACACTCTAGTCAATTTTACGTAGAGGGTTGGATTACGATTGATGATTTAGGCCTATTGCCCGAAACTTATTCCAAAACTCCTTATTTTGAAGTTTCAAAATTGGAGCTATCCAAGGACATGCCAATTACCCAAAAGGAAATCGACACCTTGGCTGCCTATCCTTGCATAACCTGCATCCGATGCCACTTGCATCAATTGGAGCAGATGATCGCAGTGAAACTACAGCATCTCAATGGCTTTGACGCTTGCACAAGGCGAGTGGATCGAATCCGAACCGAGCAATGCGAAGTTCGTGTGGTCAATATCAACCATCCGGACTGGACTGTCGTTCTAGACTTTTTTGAAAAGGATGTGTCTATCAATGTCCGAATTTTTACACCTTTGATTAATTTAAGGAACCTAAAGAGTCTTGTGATCGCGAAGAGCTCCGTATCCTTGGGGGAACTTTATAAAAACTTTGCCTCGATGAAAACACATGTTTTGGAGTATCTGCGAGTCGGATTCCTGGGCCCCGACGAAGTGGCT
Source organism: Drosophila bunnanda (assembly GCA_035046265.1). Classification (NCBI taxonomy): domain Eukaryota; kingdom Metazoa; phylum Arthropoda; class Insecta; order Diptera; family Drosophilidae; genus Drosophila; species Drosophila bunnanda. The sequence goes on from JAWNOB010000075.1 coordinate 18,872,520, forward strand.
GAGGTAGCGAAAATTCGTAGCCTGAAAGAGCTCGAGTGCGGTTTCTTTTGTTCCAGATTCATCGATCACCTAGCCACGATGAATCAGCTTGAGTTGCTCACCATAACCGTTCATCCACAGGGACGATTGAGAGCTCTATTCAAAGCTCTGGCCTCTAGACAGGATCCAACACTGAGGTGCCTCACAGTTGAGAGGACATCACTTACATTCGAAGAGGTTGACGAGCTGGCAAGAATTAATTCCTTGGTGATTTTGGAGCTGGGACTACGAGATGAACAGGATTGGCAACATTTACCGAGCCATAAGCCTGGAAGCCAATACCAATACATTCGCTATTGTCATAAGTGCAAATTGCCTCCAATGGGCTCAGAACATATACAGCACCTAATTCATACTAAGGCCCTGCCCTTTGTTCCAGATGAAGCTAGGTTTGACACTCAGGTTAAATTTCTTACCGAATTGTACGCGACTTCAACTCCCTTAAATCTAAACCTATTGGCCAAGCTTCCATTATTGCGGTATTTGAGTATATTCTTTGAATACTCACATCCAGTAGTGGAGAATCTGGTCAGGACACTAGCCGTAATAGCCCCGCAAAGAATGCGCAAAATAACTTTTGGCTCCCAAGACTTTAAGCTTATTTCTCAATTTGAAGAATTGCAATATCTGGATACTTATCTTTACCATTTCAAAGACATTGACAGTTTCGGTCTCCTAAGTAATCTAAAGGAACTGTGTTTGAACAATCCCCAAGGAATAGATATGTACCCGATTCTAACAAACCTCAAAGAATTACCTTACTTTGAGAGCTTGATTGTTAACGGCAAAGATCTGGATAACTATGAAATGGTGGCGGTGGTTTCTATAAAAACCCTAACACGACTAAGTATTGGCATTGCCTCAAATGAAGGGCTTAAATATCTAATATTAGCAAAGGGTCTGGAAATGCTAGAAGTAACTTCAACTCACTACGCACAAGAATCTGATCTTGACTACATTAACTTAATTTGTATGAAATGCACCAAGCTGAAAATCTTTTCCCTCTATCGATATTATGGCTACATCACGAAAAATAGAGTGGGAAAACTCGTGGAAACTCTTAAGTCTGTTCGTGATCCTGTTGAATATCCCTATTTGCTGCTACGAGGCATATGGGTGGACTTCGAGCGCGTGCGTCAGGTAAACTCTAAGGCCGGGAACCCCCCAAATACCTGTATCAATTTCATTCATTTTTCAGGTGTACCACTTCAACGATATGTATTTGGAATTGGAGTCACTCACCGCTGATGGTTATCTAAGCAGTGACGAATCCGAAGAATCAGATAGTGATATAGAAACGTGAATGAAATTAAATTACTGTCAGAATATATAATAATATCTAGACATATTTAGAAATTGTCTTACACAAATTGGAGTAGAGCTGATATTTTAAATATATATACTAATATGCAAATTTGTTTGTTTTTAATTCCCTATGTGATTTTGCACAACTTCAAAAACATCATATTAAAGTTAAATGCTTTAGAAAATACCCAGCTCGTGCTCAGCTAAATTGGAAATAATGAAATTTAATTAAGCTAAATTTGAGAAGCCGAAGTGTGTATACGCTTGCATGGGTCATGGGTTCAAATATGAAATCGATGCATATATCCTAATTTTTTGACTTAATCAACATTTTTAGACTATAACTAAGAAAACTATAATATAACTATGCCAAAAATGTATTATTTTCTATTTGGATGACTGATCAATAATATATATGATTTATAGGGTCAGAAATGATTCATTCACTAGGTTACACGCTTTTGCCTAAAATTATAAACCCCTCAAATGTATACTAATGTAGCAAAAGTTGACGCCAAAGTCGGGTTAGTTTAAAAAAGTATCGCAAGGATAAGAAATCAATATTAGTGAAAAATGTATAATTAAGTTAGACGGCTAACTTTGAGGGCATGTTTTAAGATTTCTTTAATACAAATTGGTCAATCACAGTATATTAAGTTAAAGTAATGGGATCATAGCAATAAGGAAGAAAGCAGCACAGCTAATTCTAGACCTAGGCCTCATATCTCCTATCCATATATCCATTTACATAAGATAATTGTCATGGTTAAGACTTACCTTACTTAATTCCTTCCAGTGTATATATATATTCTTCATCATCGAATTGAGCTTCTTCCTGGTTATCCCGATGTATTCCATTGGCCACGTAATATTTTTGTGGTCGAAGGTCAATAACTATAACTATCACTATCACTATCACTGGAGATGGATACAGCATGCAGGGCACGGAAACACTAAAGCCAGGGCGACGGCTTCGCCTCTATTTATAGTTTGCGAGTAAAGAGAACAGAGACCGTGAGAACGTGAGACCGCGAGAGAAAGAGATATGACTTGAGCTAGACAGGGAGCGTTAGAGAGAAAGTATCTGTTTCTCTAGACATACACTGATAGCGATAGACATGCCACAAGCGACAGAGGTAACGAGTTCGACAAGGGGTGAGAGAGAGAGCGAGGCAGAGAGAAAGGGAGCGAGAGAGCTATAGATTTAGAGAGATAAAAGTACTGAAAACTGCTACAGCTTGTTTCCTAACAATTTTTCGATCGTTTTAATGGCAGCTATATGATATAGTTCTTCGATCCCGCCCGTTCCGACTTTTATACTAATGAAACTAACTAACAGATTCATTTCAGATGGCTTCAAAACTGAGAGACTTAGAAACGGGCAGAGGGATCGACTAGTCTTATCAAGAATATTTATACTATATATCGGCGGAAGTGCGTAGCAAACTTCTGACTAAAATTATAATACCCTACGTAAAAATAACACAAAGGAGCCATGAATCAGAAAACAAAAAATTATAGATTAATTGAAGCTTGTCAAAGTTGAAGAGCCCGGCGCAGATGAAATTGTCGACTCATTAAAAGGCAATTTCTCTCCATTATATGGGTCCTGCCCCGCCGCACAGGACCCTGTATGGCCGGCAGACAGGAGGCGGACTGAAAACATCAAGAGCCAAGAATCGAAACAAAACGAAACGAAAGGCAAACAAGCAAAAGACAAACACTCATGGGCTCTGTTTCACTTTGGCCTGCTGCTTTCTGCTCTTAGACCAAAAATCGATAGCGGGCAAATTTTTATTTATAGTCCTTGGAAAACCCCCTCTGCCCCTCTGCCCCTCCTCTCCGCCACTCCACTTCTTTATTTTGTCCTGAACCGGCCAAGGGGCAAGCATTTGCCATTTCTACTCCGCCTGCGGGCGAGTTTTTCATTTGACTTGGCTTGCAGTTCAAAGGCTCGCCATCGGCTCCTGATTCCATTTCGAGGTCACCACCACCACCACCGCCGCCTTGTCCTGTCAAGTGCCACTTAGACTCGTGTGTGTGTGCTGCCTGTCAGAGGTCCTTTCTTCGTTCTCCAATTTTTTTAGCACAAGAAAGGCAAGAAAAATCGAGCATTAAGTCGATAACTGGGCGATTAGTTAAGTTTTTATGTCGGCAGCCTGAAAGTTTGATGGCAGGGCCGCCTCCTGTCAATATTCATTTATTACTTGTCCGAAAGTAAAGAAATACAAAACAAACCGGGTAGAAAAAGACAAGACAAACTTTGGCTGTTGGTCAAGAAGAGCCATGGGAAATTCCTTGCTCCCTCGCTCAATTCACGGCCAAAAACGATGTAAATAGGCTGGCGAAAAAGTGTTGCCGAATCAATCAGTAAAAACATCACAAGGATTCGGGGGTTTCCTCAACAGGCCATCCTCAAATAAATGTTAGCAAAAAAGCAGAAAAAAATACATAAAAGTTCAGCTACCCTTGGCACTGAGCCGAATTTATTCGCTTTACAAATCCGGCCAGCATGAGGCAATGAAAAATAAATAAATTTCCCTCACTGGGGGCGGTCCCACAAGAGGGCACCGCACTATTCCACTCGGGATGGCCCATATTTGGCTTGGCCAACATGTAATACACTCAATTAGGCCAATTCCGTGCACCATATTTATGGCCTCAAATATTTTTATGCCACAAAAAAGGAATCGCTGCGAGAACGGGCACCGCCATAAACTATAGGGGAGAGCATTCTTGCAGCACTCGAAGGGCCATAAAAATCGAAGCCATATAAATGAGAGGAAGTGGCACAAGAAAATACAAATAAATATGGTCAGACAAATTCCAACTCCTGCTCCCGTTTCAGATTCCTTGGGATGCCCCCTGCTGCAGTGTCGAGTGTCCTCCACTTGGACAAACTGATTAATTGCCACTTGACGAGAGCCAGGACAACAGGGAAGATCCTGGCGGTGGTCCCTTTCCCTAATCCCGCGATTCCTGCGACTCCCTTGTTGTCGATGTGAATCGAGGCGACCTTCTGTTCGACTTTCGTCTTTTTCAGCTCTCTTTTTTTCCTATGCAAATTAAAAATTTGCTGGCTTTGGTCGCTTTCTGCTGGCAGCGACCAAAGTTGAAATAAATTTAATTATTTGCCGGACCCGCAATGCGGTCGCCTCTGCCAGAGCCACAGATTGGCATTTATTTTGGTCATTTGCCTCTTTTTTCAGGCGATTTTTGGTGGCTGTTGAGACTTGGATAAGCTGGGCTTAAGAGGGAAATAATGATAAAGTAAAGAAAAGATATATTTGTATATATACATAAGAGCATAATCCTGCTGTAGAATGGACATTTTAAGGCTTATTGTTGGTTGTAGTTAGAGTATCACTCAGGGTTTTTGCTATAAAATATTAGATTAAGTATTAGATTTATTATCCTTACAATTTCTTATTCAAGTTCTTAGTTAAGTCAAGTTTCTTATCATTTAGTTATGTCATTTCTTTAGATAAATATTTATCATTTGAGAGAGATATTTTGCATTAAATTTATTTTTAACATAGCTTTGTGACTACATTTTTGAGTTAAACTTTTAGAATTATCTCTTAAATACATCCCCATAAATTGGGTAATGAAAAATTAGATTTTCGTTCAGCTCGTCCTTTGTATGATATTGGGCTTCATGTAATCCGCATAATGAGCAACTTGAACTGCATTTCCGCCGACAAACTCATCGTTTCGAAAAGGGCCAACTCATTTATATGGCTTAGGCAAATGCGAATGGACGTCCTGACAAATGACATGCAATTTTCAGGCCCAACAAAAATGCAATTAAAGCCAGCAGTTGGCCAGAGGCAGAGGATAACCAGAAAATAAAAATAAAAGCATCCAAGTGTGAGGATAAAGGAGCCTTAAAGGGCCCTGGGAATATATTAGAAACATGGCCGAAAAGTGTGGCGGGGGAGGTTAGGGAAAATGCGACAACTCCAACATGTGGCTGCAGTTTTTCCTTTGACTTTTTTTGTGTTCCTTTTGGACAATGGCGTTGCCAGGATTTTCATGTCAGTCCAAAGCTGAGCCGCAAACAAAGCGCCGGTCAGGCAGGCACACCAAGTGCGATAAATCCTCGAGAAACACAACACCCGAACAGGCAGCGAATCCAGCAAATACATATAGTAGGTATATATTACTTAAAAGCACTTGAATATAAAAACCATTTGCCTGTACCATTTTTCGGGTGCTTTTTATTCCTGCGGTTAAATTGTATTAAAATTCAATTTACAGCGCCTTCATGGGAATTCAATTTTCTGTGACCGAAAATGCCCCCAAGCTCAATGGGATTTTCCAGCATGCCTGTTGCAAGGCCGACAGCATTTAAGCATTTCCCAACTTTGCAACACCTGCCAAAGAATTGATCAAAAATTCATTTGGCTACGTGCTGAAAATATGCCAAAGTTTCATATTGGAATTTGAAATTATTTGGCCTGTAAACAGATTATTAAGTATTTAAGAAATGGTAAAGAAAAATAACTTGAGAAGTTGGTACGTAAAACCAGAATTTCATGATGAGATTGTGCACTTGAAACAAGGCACTTGAACTTAACGAAAAATATACTAATATTAGTTTAGTTATGAAATGTCAGTAGATATCCACATTAGTTTTAATAATTAATTCCCCTCACCTAAAACACGTTGACATGACCTAATTGCCAACATCTCATTAACTTATAATGGCTTGTAAAGTGAGTAATTTACAATTTTCATATTCAAACATGAGCTGTCAAAGTCTAAAAAAAACAGGATATGCCACGCTAGAATTTCCCTACCGAAGCATTGAAATACGTATATAAAAACATAATGTGTAAATCAGAAAAACTCAAAAATTAGCAAATAAAAAATAGCCTTTCAAATAAAAGCAATTATGAGACCCGAGACGAACAGTGATTTAAATTAATTACAAAGCATACATACATATTATTAAATGCATATAAATGAAATCTGTTATAGTCACATTAAGGAAATATATACATATATGCAAATTTTAATATATGTATATATTTGAAGGATGATGGAAATTGATAGCCATGGGCCACCGATGAAACCGCAAACAGAACCACAAACAGGCCAAAAGACGAAAGCCCGGCACCACCTATCAGTGCCATTTTGCAGGACCTCCTGCTACTGGTTCACCTCCACCTCCATCTCCTTGCCCCACCCTCATCCTGACCAGCTTTGTGGCCATTTGTCGGCGGATTGGCCATCGCCCATGAACAATGCAAATTGAATTCCGATGACGAGCTACCATTGATGCGTGGCTGAAATTTGCAATTCGTGTTTTGTCGCTCGGCCGGAAACAATCACGGAGCCAAATAGCAATAACATAAAAAAAAAATAAGGGCTTCTGACGGACAACGACAATTACACCAGACATTTAAAGCTTGCCCGAGGGGAAAGGACATTTAACAGACATGGTTTGCCATGGAGAAATGTATATTTTTAAGAGTTCCGCTACGTATAAACAATTTTACATGATTAATTAAGCAAAAGTAATACGAAATAATGAAAAATAATAATACTAACATTTTGAAACAAACTTTTAATGAGCAAAATGTGATACCTTGCAATTAAAAACTTTTACACGTTCGCTGAAACTCTGAACCTTTCCAAATTCCATTTTTTAAATATTTATTTTTTCCTTTGAAAATCTTTTGATATATATAGATGCTTAAATCGAATACATTGAAATCCATATACATTTTTATATCTCGTTATTCAAATAACCAAAAGAAGTAACACAAACTCAACAATGCTTGAAAATCAATACGTGTAGACCGGGCCGAAACGAAAATTCTCATTTGCATAGGTAAATATTATATATTCCGATGCCCCGAAAAGGTCACAAATGTTCGCCCTAGCCCCGGCATACATATATAAATAGGGGAGCAGAACTCATTAGCAAATATTTGGCCTACTCCCAGCCTCAACCAAAAATAAAAAAATATAAACACGAATTGGAAAAAAAAAACACGTAACACTCAACCGCAGGTGGATGAGGCCGAAAGGATAGGAGCCAGGGGACAGGGCCGAGCAGCGGGCTGTAAAGCCGCAAAAGCCCCGAAAAGGTCGAAACGAAGTTTGGCAAATCGTTTATAAATCGCTTAGTTGGCAACGCCGATGGCCATGTCCTCTTTGGTGGCCAGGTGGCAAAATGGCAACAGCACAACCAGGTGCAAGTGGGCGACCGCAGAGTGAGAAGCTCCGAGCTCAGAGCTCTGGGTTTTGGGAAGGAAATAAATGAAAGCGATTCCCGATACACTGATGCCATAGATAGCTCCATTTCCGGCTGGAGCTACGGCAAAAGGGTGAATAATTTCCCATATCCGCTGCATGCCGATCCCGTTTCCGGGATCCATCCGACCATCTACCCTTTGGCGATGGGGACAATGAGACAAAGTTGCTGGCCTCAAACGCAGTAAACTTTCCAGGCACACACACGCTTATGTGTGTGTTTGCTTTAGAAGGCACCGCATGGTGCCGGAACCCTTAACCCCCATTTAAACCCATCCTGTAGCCCCCTTATCCTTTGCCAAAAAATTCAAACGGAACGGCGTGCCTGTAATTGCGGCCCATTGTCTATTCCAAATGACTGACTTTGAGGTAGGTCCAATGCAAACACGCCCCTGGACTTTCTCTTCTAGTTCTCGCAAGAATTTACGAAACTTTTGTCCTTATGTTCAAGTTGAAAGCCGAATTGCCATTGAATGGGAACACTTTTCCGAGGACCTTTCAATTAGGTTTCGTTCGAGTTCGATCAGGGAGAGGGAGAGTCGCAACTCGGTTGCGTTGCAGGGGTAGTTATCACTGTTATCCTTAGAGTCCGAGGGGTTGTTAGCAGGTTCGAGGCAACTGGAAAACCAGTATTGTTATAACAGGTTGCAGGGTGAATTTCCCTGTACCATTTCCTGGCTTGATACAGTTCTGTTAGACCTTTAATTTGAGTTGTTTTTATATAAAAAGTTGCTTTGAATAATATGGAATTTAAATATGTTATTATTTATAATATATTAATTTTTTACAGCACGCATTATATATATATATATTAGATTCAACCTTAAAGGGAATTCGGAATTTTATATATTTAATTTTATATCCATATAATTCTGTTTATTATTTTTGAAAAAGAATTTCTACAATGAAAATGTTGTATAGCTTACATTGCGTTTTTATGGCCAGGATATTTTTTGTATATTTAAAAATACAATTTTAGAATACCGGATACTGAAAATGACATTGAAAATATTCAAAATCAAATGTGTGCTTTCTTATTTAAAAAAGTATATTGAACAATTGCGAAACAAACCTCAGCTAAAAACAGGACTGAAATTTAACAATTTGTTATTAAATGAATACAACATAAAAAAGAATTGATATACTTCAATTTAAATTATATGAATATTGTGTTCTTACATTTCTACTTAAAAATAAAAAGACAAATTTGTCTTATTTAAAAAAATAAAACCTTGTGCCGGTATTGCATTACCTGCGCATTGATCTGGCTTCCTTAACAAACAATTCGCCTTGATTAAATTTTAATAATAAATGTGGCCACCTCTTTAAAACAACATTACAGCCAATGACCCACATTTCGATGTTGCTCTGGGTGCAATACGGCAAGGACTTCGCTTAAACCCAACAGATTTCAGCCGCGGAGGGTGAGTTGTTGCTTTAAGAAGGGATGAACAACACGGCAAGGCAACTTTTGTTGTCCGAGGACAAAAAAACAAGGAAATAATGTAAACAAGGACTGCCGGGTAAAATGGCGACTGGGCAGCGCTGAAAAGTAGGCTTCATTCTAACACTTAACATGCTCGTTAAATGTCAAGCGGAAAGTTGCTGGAAAGTCAATGACCAGCTGAGGATTTCCCACACCAACGCCAGCGTGAAAATGTGAAAATGTGAACAAAAAATGTAATAACAATAGCAAAAGTTTGTTTTTCGGAGTTGAATGAGCGCACTTAGTTAGCGCACGAAGGGTTTTCCATGGTGTTGAATACGAATTCCATTGCACTCCTCTGCCCAAACGCTGGCTTTTCCCAACTCGCCGCCTTTCGTGACATGTCCCAGGCCGTGGAAAGCAACAAAAAAGAAATGTGATAAATTCTCTCCCGTCCGCTGGGGAAAATGTGGAACGCGACACAATCATTTTTGTGCGGCTTGTTATGGGGTAAATGCAATTACAATGCCCGATTTTATATTATTTACGCTCCCCCCGGGCATTTTCATTATTTATTTTCTGTCAATCTGTCCATCAACACATTAACTAAACACACACACGCACTCCATCTGAAGGTCCAAACAATGGGCTAACAAAGTCATAGTCTATAGTACATACAATGCACATCCGAATTGTGAGGGGAAAAAATTAAATAATATATTTAACCATTGCTATGCAAATTTCGGGGCTGAATAATAGAAAGGGAAAGTGGCGTTTTCCGACACGGTTTCCACCTTCTCGGGCTGCGGCGCATCGTAAAATTGCCGAGATCCAAACCGCACTCAAAGAAATTATGCGAAAACAAAACTGCAGGGTTAGGGAAAATTCGCTCGCCTGGGGAAAACAAAACAGAACCCCCGCACGGAAAGGAAAATGCGGAAAAAAGGGCAAACCCACACACACACACACATAAAGTGCGGGGAAAATCATAAAAGGAAAGGCGCGATGCCAGCGACGCGAATGAGCAAACAGCCTTAATAAAAATTTCATTTCCTTAATCAAATGCATTATCAAATTACAAATACAAAAACAACAGCCACAGAGATACACTGGGCGTGGCAGCCGTGGCAGCATAAAAGGAAAACTCACTTGGCGGTCGCGGAAAAGGAAAAAGAAAAAGAGAAATATCCTGCCACCTGCCCGATGACAGCCACGCAGTATATATCCCCAATTTCCCACCGCCATGTGGAGCAAGCTCAGCCGATTTAACTCGACCAGATAGCGACGAGCTGTGCGAAAGATACTGAACTCTATATAGCTCCTCGGTTGTTCAGTCGCTGCTCGGCAGATTCAGAGCAGATACCTGCATTTTGGGAAACCGGAAATCCAAGACAAAGCTAAAGAAAAATCTGGGATAATTCTTGTGTAAAGAGTATCGATAACTAACGACCTTGTTTGGGGGAATGTTTGCTCACTGAAGTTCGATTAAGAATAAATTTCTTACAAAAACTGAGACTGTATTTAAAAATTCCCACTCAAGTTCGATTAAAAATTAAATAAACAGACTGAATTTAAAAATTCCCACGAATAGGAAGTTAAAGAATAATTTCTTAAATCGTAGAAAAGTCTATTAAAATACAAAGAATATTTTCTTTGCTTCAAAAGTAATAATTTAAACCAAACTCCAAATATTATACTTTTTATTAATATGTATAAATGTTAATATTTATATAAAGAGAATAAGTTTTAGATAACTTATATTTAACTTTGAATGTAAATAAATTAGCTAAACATTTTTGTTAACACCAGAAATGAGGAATGTACAACAAATTTCGATGAATTTCTATTTTACTCTATAAATTGCAGAATTTTATCTCAGACCACCCCATACATTTCTAGTGCACATTTGAACGCAACCTTAGGCTTAGGCCGTCACCCTTAGCCCCCCAGGCCGATCAATACCACCCACTTGGTGGCATTGCCGAGGCTTTGAATGTACAAGTGCACTTGCCATAGTGCCTGGGCAGTGTTATCCCATTTTCCTGCCATTTTCCAACGAGAAAGGGAAAATGGGGGCTGGAGGGCGTCGAGTCTGGTGCTTGCTCGTTCAGCCAACCAATAAACACAACGCTTATTTCGTTATAAGCTAAAAAGTCAATGATTGCATTTGCATTCTGTTAGATTTCTGCATCGAAATTATGCCAACGTCTGGCCCCGGCTCTTGGGCAAATTCCCCCCATTCCCCTCTTACACTGAAAGGAATTTACGAACCTTCAAATAATTATACTACAAGAATTAGTAGTCCTTTTAAAAGTTAACATAGGTAAAGATATTGCTACAAAGTTGACTTGTAAGAATATTTATTCAATATTGTCTTTTAATTTTTTGAAATCTTCTTGCTATTTTTGTTTTTAAAATTAAAGGGAAACTAACTGTATGCCAAAATGAAGTTAATGGTCTTAACAGGACCAAGCACCAAGCTGTTTTGGAAGGATAATCATCGGGATCAGATTTTCAGTTTTAGGGACTATAATAGACCGAAGTAAAAGCTTTCGAAGTCATATAATTGTATTCATTAGCTTCTTTGTTTTTCCAGCTATCAAAACAATTATCATATTTTGGCCAAGTGTACTTGTAGCCTGTTTAGCCTGTTGTTGCCGGAAGCCTGGTGGGTGGCTTTGGCGGGTGGTGGCAGCTTGGCTGCCTGGCAAGCTCGGCAAGTGCAAAGGCCTTTTGCGTGGTAAGGAAATTAGAAATGGAAATTATTATCGTAATTCGTAATGTTGCTGCTCCTGCTCCTGCTGCTCTTGCTCCTGCTCCTGCTGCTGCTCCTGCTGCTGCAGTTGAAGTTGTTGTCTGTTGCTGTTGCTGTCATGTAATTACACAGCACCCAAACAACCCGAAGAGCCGAGGCGAAAGCGTTGATTGTTGTTATTAGAAGTATTTTGCTGCTGCTGCTGCTGCTCTTCTGCTTGGCTTCCACTCTAGCAAAACTTGCGAGGAGATACCACCAGCTCCCAGGACCCCCTAACCTCCGTGCCCTGTGGCCTCCATTCGAAGGGAATTTATGTGGCGGAAGCTCTGCAAATGCTGAATGTGGTGCACAATTCGACCTTTGCTTTCTCTCTGTACTTCAAAGAGATTTGTGCTATCGTCAAGGGAAAGTACTCAAGGGTAAAGCTAGCTTTAGAATACGACTAGTTAGGAATAATAATAATAGTAGTTACATATAGAAAAGAAATGTTTTACACCCTAATTTGCACTAAATGTTAGACCTACTGGATTTCATTGTAATTGAACTACACATTTCCTGAGGCAACATCAAATACTGAATAATTGATTGACTTTTAATTTAATATTTGTTGCCTATCAGCGCGTTTGGTTCATTGGCCTTGCCTATGCACAGGAAATGATATAGTATCCCTGCGGACTCAAGGGGTTAATAGTCGTCGCCCGGGGACAATGACATTGCGTCGAAGGAAGAGTCGAAACGTGGAAGGCAGCCTAAATATGTAGGCAAAGTGCGATGTGCAAAGTGCAGGCCCAATCGATAAAAGTGGCTTCATATGCAATCGGGGCGGGCCCAAAAACAGGGCCAAGCACTTCCGCTATCTCCACAAAGAGCGGCAAGTTTTGCAGGAGTTTCCCCATCACTTCCGCTTCCGCTTTTGTCCTGCAAAGCGAGTGTTGTCTGCGTTTTCCGCCGGTTTCTTGAATCACAACAAAAATGAAAAAAAAGAAGCGAAACGAAGCGCGAGCGAAAAATAAAATAAATTTAATTGCCTACTTTGTTGCTGGACCTGGTTCCGGGTTGTGTCCTCTCGACTTAACCTGTTTTCCCTGCCACTTTTCCGCCAGCGAAATGGAAAATGCCGCCCATTGATTTTACAAAGGGAATGGGAAAGATGGAGAGGGGGTGAAAAAATAAATAAATTTGCATTTGGTCGGAGCCAATCGCGTCCGCTTTTCCCCAAGCCTTATCTTTGGCTTTCATTTCGAGTCGGAGGCGGATTTTCCATCTAATTGATTCAATTTGTATTCATTTTGGCCACTCGACAAATGCAGAATGTTCCCCAGGCGCGCTGCTTTTGTAATTAAAGAAAAAATACATTTTTGAAATTAATTCATTTACATTTAAATAGAAATTTTGATTTAAGACCAGGGGTTAAATTAAGGAAATGCGCAGCTGAAATCAAACAATGGCTAATCAGTTTTAATCACTTTACAATTTTTACTTAGACATTCGATAAGATATTGAAACCTTAAGCAATGCAATGAATAAGTTTAGTTTAGTTTAGCTTTGTCTACGAACAACTGCAGTTTAATTGAAGTTCCTTTACCATGAACAAAAGAAGTAAAAGCACTCTGTCGTATTATAGTTCTGACGAAAGTACAGAAGATTTGCAATTTTCCCAAGTAAGTCTGACACTTCTCGATTTTTCTACTATATTTAATTGCTTTATCACCAGAAATGCCTTGTAACTGCTTGCGAGTGTAATGAGTTTGACACTAAGACGGATAATTTCATTGCCGATCTGGAAAATAAATTACGAAGATCGGAAATGGACTTGATGCTTGCCAATGAGAAGATAGCCATATATGACGATAAAATTAAAGACAAAAATGATATAATCAACGACCAACGACCTGTTAAAATCTGAAAATAAAGAAAAGTTTGATGCCCAGGCTGTTGCAATCAAAAAGCTGCAAGAGGAGCTGTGCCATAAAAATAATGAAAAGGTAATAAACCAGAAATCTGTAATAGAACGAACCGATCAGTTTTCCAAAAATGCAATGATAGAAAGGAAAAAGAAATAATGATAGCCTGGAAAGAAAATGTAAATCTTTTCAAGTCAAAGAGGACGATAATAACCAACTTATTGCGACGCTCAAAGATCAAATAAGACAAAAAGACGATCAGATAACGCTTTTAGAAATGGGGCAAAACTTGGACACCATCAAAATTAAGGAGAAAGACGATATGTTAAAGGACCAGGCAGCACTTATGAAAAAACTGGTAGTTGAAATACATTCGCAGAATAAAAAAACCTTTATAAACCTTTTGTAAACCCTGAATGCATTTCTACTTAATGTATAAACTTGTATATATTTGAAAAATAAATATCAAAAAGATATTTTTGAAAGGAAATTATGGTCTGTCGGGTGTATAGGAAAGTACAAATCCCCCTATCTTTATTATAAAAATGTCCTCTGATTGTCAAGTTTGTTTCCCTTAAGGGTAGTTATTTTATAGCGTGCTTACGGTATAAAAGAAAGCAGTTTTATATCCTTTATAGGAAATATATGTTAGATGGTAACGCCATCCTGGGAGATTTTCAAAAAATATAGTCCTGCCAACTACTTTGGAATGTTTAATTTGGAAAGAGTTAGCAGGGTTGCTGAGCCTTAAAATCACACAGGATGGCGCTACTCACTGACAAAAAGCTAACGCATATTACACCCCTTGAAGTGTCCTTTAAAATCGCCCAGGAGCTGTACCTGACAAAAAGCTAAGGTATATATAAATATGCTTTAGAATACTGGGGAAAATAATGGTTAAATTCCGAAAATGGACAAGAGATATTTTCTCTTTAGATTTAGAATGTTCATACAAATTAAAATAAATATAAATATAAAGTCAGTATAAGGAATACGAAGTAAACAATCAAACATGCTGTATACCTTTCACCCCAAATGAAATATAACTTTATAAGAACTATATTTAAATACTTCTATATTAACATTTATTTGTAATGTTCTCTGCAGGTTGACATATTTATTACTTATCGATACAAATTTCTCTCTACGTATATAGCCAAAACAATCGCAGGGAAAGAAAACAAATTATTTAAATAGCAACGAAACAGTTTAAGGCCAGCTGTAGCACTTGATGGCTTTTAATGCTTACAACACTTATATTACCCGACGACACTCGTATGCCTCACATTCTTCTCTAGTTTATACAAAAATTATAAAACCAATATAAAGAAACATACACAGTTTGCATTCATTTTCCCACTGATAACATGTCTTATTTTGATTGCAATATATTCCTAAAGCTGCTCCTCTGTGCCGTCAACTATTTTTCACTCTTACAAAAATAACCACGGCCACTTTCTTCGATCACACACAGATTCACACATAGATTTAAGTACGTAACTCTAAGTCAACAGGTTTATAATTTGAAAACCATAGCACTTGTTTGGAGTATATTCGGATAGTAATGTGCGGGTCCTAGATGTCACACCAAACCCTAGACACTTTAAGGATATAAATACATATAGTTTATAGAACTAAGTACGTACACGAGTAGTATTGCCTATAGTTAGAAGTTTGCGCATGCTTTTCATTGGAATCTTTGTTCACATTTTGTATATCTTGAGCTGAAATATATATTTACTCGCAAAATGGATCACTTTACTGAAAGGATTTCAAGATAAATGGATTTCTGTAACTTTACCCTTTAATTAAGGTAATTTTCAACGGAATTTCTAATCGTTTTCTTTGAGATGTGTTCAAAAAGAGTTCAGAGTTCTATGAAAAGTTAAGGGGCATAAAGCAGATACATTCTTTTAGAGAACTCCAGAAATTAATATTATTTATATGATATAATTCATTTTGAAGAGAAAACTTCAAAGAGAGTTTTCTTATCCTTTGGCATCAAATTTTCCAAAGTTTACTCACTCTTCCTCGTTAGAATATTAATATCAAATAAATAGGTAAATGATGCTTGAATGATATCCAAATATAGTCTCGCAGTGAAGCTTATAAAGAAAGATATGCAGATGTGGCCAAGAAGAGCGTCATGCTTCAGTGATCCTTAGATATTCTCGACCAGAGCCTCGGGCGTCTGGGGATCCGTGGTCATCTCTTCGCTGATATCACCCACCGAACTGGTGATCGTGGATAAGATCGAGGTCATGGTGGCGTTGAGAATCTCGGCACTGCTTGCCGCGACCGTGCTGTAGAGCGCCAAAGCTGTGGTCGTGATCACGGTGGCCAGGGCCGGACTAGCGGTGCTGGGTGTGGAGCTGCTGGATTGCGCTAGGCTGGCCAGCGTCGTGTTGAGCAGGAGCGGGGCCAGCGTGGTGGCCCCAGTGGTCGGAGGACTCACCGTACTCGTACTGGTCAACGGTAGCGGATGTGGCAGATGCCCGTGTCCATGGCCGTGGCCATGGAACTGCTCCAGGATCGAGGCGGGCACATAGGGATACGAGGGGCAGGGATTCGCCAGCTGTGGCCCCAGCATGCTCTCGAACAAGTAGCCAATTAGGGAGCCCACTGTCAGGCCCACATTGTACGACAGCGTCATGATGTTTCCAGTTACCTCTTTTAGAGTTCCAGGCACCTTGGCCGGAGCGAGCATCATGGGCAAACTGCCGGCCAATCCGTTGGTAATGCCCAGCGCAATGGTGAAGACAAACGGCGCCGTCTCACCGGAGATCACTGGACGCTGGCGCGGCGCACAACAGAGCAGAAGAAGCGGCACCAGGACAATCCTCAAGCCGGACAGCAGGATCAGCTGGCGACGCGACCACGGATAGGGACTGGCGGCCAGAATTTTGCCCACCACGTCCGACGTATTGAAGCAGAACATCAGCAGCACCGGCATCCAGGAGCGAAGGGCGCAGGATTGCACCTCCACCTCGATGCCCGGGTACAGGGAGAGGGTCACGCAGTAGGCAAGGGCGATGCACACCATGTGCGGATAGATGACCTGGGCCACCCGCCATCGAGTCACGAATCCCTCGCGGATATCGCCCAACTTACTCGGCCGGCAGCGGCGCGGAGTGATCACGTGCTCCACCTTAAAGAAAGAATTGTTAGGTCAAGTAGAGAATAGATTTTAAATATCACCTTAAAGGCCACTGTCGTGGGCGTTGTAGGCTCCTGGGTGGGAGGCGTGGCCGGAAGCTCTGGTAGCTGACCCAGGGCCTCGATACTGCTCTCGCCGGCCGTTGGATTGGACAGCTCGTAGACGGGATTGCTGAAGCTGAGAGCGTTGCCGGTGCCCTGTTGTCCCACCGAAGTGGTTGTGGTGTGAGTGCCGTCCATCGAAAGCACTCCGTACCGAGTGCCACTGGGGGCTCCATCAACCTCCTGCTGGGAGAACAAGAACCGAATCGTTGACAACTATTCCTTAAAACACACTCTCTTCTGCCCGACTCACCTCATCCGGTCGCAGCACAATTTTGGAGCAGGCCTCCACATGGAACCGCACAAACGGCGAATTAATGGTGGCCACATGCAGCAGGTAGCTAAAGAGTATGTAGAGGGTGGAGGTCAGAAAGAAGATGACCGTGGAGACGCGGTCGTTGTTGATGAGCAGCTTGGTCACGACACGATTGGAAGACACCAGAAAGCCGGCGATGCTCTCGCC
This sequence comes from Drosophila bunnanda, assembly GCA_035046265.1. Classification (NCBI taxonomy): domain Eukaryota; kingdom Metazoa; phylum Arthropoda; class Insecta; order Diptera; family Drosophilidae; genus Drosophila; species Drosophila bunnanda. Next base: position 18,889,934 of record JAWNOB010000075.1, read on the forward strand.
GGCCATCACCGCCTGGGTATATTGCTTGGGCAGCATCGAGGCGAAGCCGTAAAAGCTGGACTGCTGCACGGTGCATCCGATGGCGGTCAATGCAACCGCCGACATATTCACCAGGTACGCTGTATTCTGGGCGAACATATGCCAGGCCACCTCGCACACGGCCACAAAGATCAGGGTGGTGAAGGACACCATGTAGCCGAAGAGCACACGCGACTGGAATGGCGCCAACGAGAGCACAATGTTGTTCAGCAGCACGGTGGCGAATGCCACGAAAATGTACGTCATCGACATGTCCAGGGCCACGGGGCGACCGGGAAAACGTGCCTGCCAGTAATCCGCAGCTATGATGAAACTGTAAGCAGGAAAAACATGGTATATACATTCATGTATTTATTTTTAAATGCTAAGCTGCAGATAAGTATGCTACGAAATATTTTAATTCGGAAAATCGTTGCAAGGGAATTTGATACTTTTATTGGCCACTATATTTTATGATTTTCAAAATTTGAAACATCTTTCTCCTACTATTGCTTACCTATTATAAGGCAAAACAAAACCAATGCCCGCCGCCAACAGAGCCAGGTATACGGAGTGCCTTTGATCCTTGGGGGCGCGCGTATCAAACTCGGGACTGTCCATGCTGGCCGGATGTCTCAGGCCCGAACCAGCTGGGGAATGACTACTCCTCGAACGGCCAGACCCTCGACCGTCCAGCGGTTCATATGTGGTTTCCTGTCCACCCCCATCCATGGTCCGTTGCTATTAGGGTGCTCCTCAAAACCTTATCCAAAGTTTAGTCCTTTGGTGGTTAAACTACTCGTTGGCTGCCGGACCTTGGCATTGTTTCCCAGATTGGCATGAGGACTCTCTGTTGCAGATTCGGAGCAAACGTTATACACAAATCGATAAACAACAGAACAACACAAGTGGCTAGACTCGCAATTAGCCACCGCAACACTCAGCTGATATCTGCAGTTCCAGCCGTTAAAACTTAAGTAGGCTTGGAAAGCCTTCAATTATTAGTGCCTTAATTCGTGGCTTTATTTTTTATTTGATTTATTTAAACCGCTTTCCGCGAGGGACATCTGCTCGTCAGCCTTTTGCTTTGCCGATGTCCTGGCATTTTTCTCACCACGCCCGCGTCTGCGCATGTGACGTATGATTGATTTTATTCAACCGCGTTGGCTATCGGACCGAAAATAAGCCTGTTGTTGTTCTATTCACTAGCTGAAAGGGTGGTCGCTTTTGAATGAAATGCTTCTTCTTCTTTTTGTTTAGCAATCTGACCACATTTTAGCTGCTTCATAAAAAGCAAACATTTGAAAACTGCGTTTGGAAAATGTATTTTAAGCGAAAATTATGATTGTGGCTCTGAAAGCCCTACACAAGATTTCCAAAATCTATTATCCAAAATATTTTATAATAAAAAAAAAAACACTATATATGAAATCATTCATGTAGTGCACCGTCGACATTAATGTCTTACCTGAATAATTAGATAAATATTCCCTTGGCGTCCAGTCAAGATAACAAAGTCATTTCTGCTGTAAATAGATCAATTAATGAGCCCAATCAAGAATATATACTGCGATTGCGGGTTGATTACTTTCATATATTTTTCGTAGCCATACATATTTAATAAATGATAAAATATGTTTACATCATTTTCATATAACAGTCGTTTAATATTATTATAATTTATGGTATTAAAAAGCAAGAACTTGAGCCAATTAATGTACAAATTAAAGCCAAATTTTATTTTTGTGACCAGAAAAATTAAAAACCGTATAAAATTAAAAATAGATCAACAGGTATTTTACAACTCTTTTGAGAATGGGTAAAACATGAATACTAAACTCGATTTAACACGGGTATTTTGTTTATGAATAAACCTCAAAGGAATGAATGATTATTTTCAGGGACCCTCGATTTTAAAATTCATTACAATTTGTGATTCTTCCTATTAAAACTCGGAAATAACAATTTGTTTCCAAACACATTTTTCTTTCCAAGTTTTATTAACAAGAAACACAAATAGCTAACTGGTATTTCAGAGTCCCTGATTATTACATTTAATATTCATACTTTTCGATAGGGGAATAATAGTTAGTGGTGCTTTTTCGAGGCATCATCATAGCTGGGTGGCAAGTTCTGCGGGGAATTATAATTAATAAAAATGTTTACATCTGGAGTTATGTCGAAACTTACATTATATGAAGGTGGCATGTCACCGCCCCCCGATCCACTGGGTCCGCCTTGGTTATATGGGGTATTATATGCACTTGCTGCCGCCTCTGCTTCTTTGGAATCTGTTTGGAATATAGAAATCACAGCTTATTAAAAATCAATTAAAGTAGATTTTCCAGAGAATTACTATTGTGACAATATTCCATTGACATCTCTTACAATTTGTGTTTATGGTATAAGAGCTGGAACCAGAAAAACACACATGGGAGCCGGTCTTTGGACTGGATAGAAATAATGATGAGTGCTTCCAAATCTTGCTACTAAAGGTTCGCATTTTGTAGGGGTTTTGGGGTTGTAAAGAACAAGTTAAAGAAGAAACAAACGTTAAATAAAGTCACTATAATCAAACTAATTGACGACTCGGCTTTTGTTAGTAATTGCGTGTTGGGGTTTAGAGGGGTAAACATCGAAAACAATAAGTCTTACTTGTTGGGGCATGGCTTTTTGAGGTACAGTAGTTTGTTTGCTTTTATTACACTGTAAAAAATGGGTCAAAAGAATAAAGTTTTTCCTTTAGGTTTTTGTAAATGAATTTTTTTCGGGTATTCGTATTGCGTATTAGGTGTAACAACGGATATGAGGGAAACTAAAGGAAAGCAAAAAGACATGAATTAACTTTAAAACTTAAACACCAATGTATTCTTTTTGTATCTATATGGTTATTTGTCCATTAACTACTAGTTAACACATATTCTTACAATTTGGCCAACTAAGAAATCAAATAAAGTTAACTGAAAGCTTCTTGATGCGATTTTAGATTAGTTTATACGGTTCTTGATGGGTTTTAAAATCTCTTGATCAGTTTTTCAAGCCAATAAGGTCATTTAGGTTCTATACTATTCATTTCTAAAAACTTCTTGATGGGTTTAATGATGCTACTTATATTTCATGGCTTCTGTTTCATGTGCATGCTTGATCCGCTTGATACGTTGTTGAAACTTTCTTATTAATTACTTGTCATTCGTTTTAGGAGTATCTCCTTCAGCAAATGTTAAAACTAATTGAAAAATGTGCATTATTAAAGGAAGGAAATGATAATGGACAAGTGATAAATGAAATTTCAAGTCTACTCACTTCCTGGTGGCAAGCTGAAGCCCATAAAGTTTGCTCCCGCAGCGGCAGATCCTCCAGCGACTCCTGCCGCCTGCGACGGCTGATTCGGTGGCGGTGCGCCACCCGGATAACCATTCGGCTGCTGAAGTCCCGGGGTGTTGAAGCCACCAGGCACATTTCCATAGCCACCGTACGGCGGTGGTCCATTGTAGGTCTGGGCCGGTTGCACATAAGGAGCTCCCGGTGGGCAATTCGCCGGTCCACAGGCGGCATAGGGTGGTGGCTGAACGTAGCCCCCGGCCCAGCCCTGCTGCTGTCCATAGCCGGGCTGTTGCTGTCCGAAACCGGGCTGCTGCTGCCCGTAGCCCGGCTGTTGCGGCTGCTGTGGCGGCGGTGCTGAAAAACCATACCAAGTAGGTTCAGACGGCGGCGGTGCCTGCGGCTGCTGTGGTTGTGCTGGTTGTTGGTAGGGTGCCGGTGGTGCTAAGACAAGAGATGGGAGAAAGAGTCCCCAATGGGTTAAACGAAGCGTGTGCGGTGCGTGAATTTCGTTTCGAGGTGGGTTAAGCAAGGCTGTTTCCAATTCGCGTTGCAGTGTGCCAGAACAAAAGCCGAGTAGTGCTGCCTGGATGGAGTGTCTGGTGCCTGGGAGTACTTACCAATACCCGGATATGGCGGCGGATTGTCGCTCATGAAAACCGTATTCGGAGCCGGGCCACTGAAGGCGTCGTGCTGCGGCAGCCAGCCGTAGTAACCTGGTGGCGGCTGGTACGCCGGCGGCGGTGCCTCGTTCCAAGCTCCAGCCGGCTGATAAGGTGGCGGATCATCGCCAGCAAGGCCGCCGCGATGATAGTTGTTCATTGCCGTCTTGGCGGAGCGCAACAGAGCTTGGCCATATCTAAAGAAATTCACAATTAGCTAAGGGATAATAGCTTGGCACATTTTCATACTCTATGGCACCACCGGCCTTGAAGTGGAGCTTGAACTTGACCTCGCCCACATAATTGCCGTTGGGCTGGGCGCGCACCTTTCCCTTGATGTAGTTGGCCCCGAAAACCGGCTGCTCAATCTCCACGTCCGACAGGGCGACAAACGGAGCACTGAACGATTGCATGGCGTCCGAAGACTTCTTGTTGTTGAAGATCATCCGGTGGGAGGTCAGGTAGATCCTGCCCCCCTTTGAGCCCTTGAAGATGGGACTGTCCTGGCCGGAAAACTCCATGGAAACGCTGTCGCTATGCAGCAGGATGCTGGGAAAGGAAATAGAGGAACAAAATATATCAATATTCCCCTTAAATCCATCAATCAATCAATCAACACGTCAGTGTTTACATTTGTGACGTCAGGCAGCCGCAGCTACAGATCCTGGTTAAAAGCTGGGGCTTCCCCAGATACTTACTACTCGCCAGCGTGGATGAGCACGCCGTTGTTGGCGTGGGCCGTGTTCACCGACATTCTGGATTGGTTTAAAACCGAAATTTACACGAATTTTCCTCAACTACGTTTCGAATGCAGGTTTGTTTTTCTAAAAAACTGACGACAGCTGATGATTCATAATAGTAATGGGCGTCCATCGATTATGTTCGATTGTTTTTGTATAGCCGCCTATCGATAGCTATCGTGATCCAGTCGCCCGCCGCTAAGGGAAATTATTTTTTTACACTAACTTGGGGGGGGGGGCAGTGCTACCAACTTTTGACCAACAAATAAGCTGTTTTTGACGGGAAGAATAAAGAAAAAGGCTTTAAAAAATAATTAAAATTATCCAATAAAAAGCTAAAAAAATATGTATACAAAATAACAATTTATTAATTTAATTTTTATTATTATTATTTATTTAAAGATATATAAATATTCATAGAAGTTGACCTTCACAAAGTTCCCTCTTCCTGAACGTAGCTTTACACTTAACTGTTACGCGCTTACAGTTTGCAGTTTGCATTTGACACGGTTACAGAACGGTTCTACACGCTTACAGAACGGTTCTACACGTTTACAGATGTTTGGGGTCGAATTCTCATGTTTGGGGTCGAATTCTCATGTTTGGAGATGTTTGGCGTCGAATTCTCATGTAGAAATTAACAGATCGGAGAGAGATAGCGTAACCTAACAGAATTCCTTCCGTAGGAAAAGTATCAAACTATCGATAAAAACCAGAATTCCCGCTTTTCACAATTTACAAATATTTCCCGCTGTTAGCCTTAAAAAAAGCCAGTTCTGACGGGAAAAATCCAAATTGGCAGCACTGGCGGGGGCGAAAATATGCGTAAGTGATAATATTAATATTATTAGTTAAAGAAACCCTTAAAAGGTAAAACAAAGCATAAGCAGTGAACATCGAGTTCGAGAAATGTCAGAACATGGTCCTTTCGTGTGGTACTCACCTGTAATCAACACAGGCACTTACGCCATTTTGCAGACCTCCCACCCCCCAGAGAGAAAAAAATAGTGGTAATCGAGAATTTTGGGGCTCCGCAGCTGATTGTTATTTTGTTTTGTTACCGGCTTTGTTAATACTGGGTTTCTTCGCACAATTGATCTAATCGGTGGCCTTCCTTGCAGTACCGCTCTTTGGGACCATGCCAAACGGCGTCAGTTTGCCAAATCACCCGAATTTTCTCAATCAACTGGCGGCTGCCATCTCCACGGTGGCGACCACTACTGCGGCCGCTGGCGGCGGAGGAGGTGCTGTCGCCATGGGAGCCACATCGCCGCCCAAGCAAGCATCAAACAATAAGGCCATAAAGACCCAGCAGCAGCCGCAGGGCATTGCTCCTATGGATCTGGAGAACGAGAACGAACACTCCACGGACGTGACGTCCTCCACGAGCCACAAGGATCCCAAGCTGCAGGCCACATCTGCCACTCTCTCTCTGCCGGATTCGGCACAGCTCTACCTGAACGGTCTGATGCAGACGCCGCCCGGCTATCTGTACTTCCCGGCCATCCAGGCTGGTAGCGGTCCCGCTGGCGGGAGCACGTCCGCTGCAGGAGGCACATCCGCTTCATCCGTGGCAGCGGCAGCGGCTGCCTCTGGTGGCAGCAACAGCAATACGCAGATGCTGATGGATCCCACGGCTATGATGGCAGCGGCCATGCAGCAGATGCAACAGATGCACTACGCCGCGGCTGCGGCTGCGGGAATGCCATCGGATGCCGGAGCGGGCGTAGAAGCAGCCCTCGCCGCGGGTAAGTTTATATCGGAAGGTTATAATGCTCTCAAGCATCAAACTTACTCACTTGTTAGCCTCTCCCTCAGATGGCACAGGAGCGGCTGGCCTCAAGGAGGTTATCAAGACGAAGAACTGTATTTTGTTCCCGCCCAACCCCAATGCTCCGCCGCCTACCATACGCGATCGTCCGCCCGGCTGTCGGACTGTTTTCGTGGGTGGTTTACCAGAGAATATAACCGATGAGGTGATCCGTGAGATATTCGAGTCGTGCGGCGAGATCACCACGCTGCGCATGTCGAAGAAGAACTTCTGCCATATCCGTTATCGCCAGGAGACAGCCATAGATCGTGCCATTTACCTATCCGGCTATAGGTTGCGCATTTCGGCGCTAAATGAACCGCCCAACTTTGGACGTCTGCATGTGGACTATGCACAGGCGCGGGATGATCAGTACGATTACGAGTGCCGGCAGAGACAGCAGCAGCGGGAGCAGCGTCATAGGGAGCGCATGTCGCTGGACAGAATGCGATCACAGTCGCCGCCACCCATTCCCCACTATACGGACCACGAGGCAACGGCCGTGGCGGAGCATCTCCGCACCAATGAGACCTTCGTGAAGGCCATTCAGACCATCACCGCCTGGCTGGAGCGCGGTGACTGCACCAAGCGTAATGCCAACATCTTCTACTCGATGATCCAGAGCACTCACGCCCATGTGCGGCGTCTCCACGCCGACAAGCTGCAGCTGGAGGAGGATCTCAAGAAGGCCAGGGATAGCTACCGCAAGCAGATGGGAACCATGTCAACGCAATGTAAGTATTCCAGCCGATCGGGCAGCGGCAGATCAGCTTTCTTAGCTCTTAGACTAGACGGGAATTTACATAGGTGCCGCTCCCACTTTGAAATCCTATTTTTCTATTTTCGTTGCGCCCGGGTTAGCCTCTTAGCGTCTGTATATCTGAACAATCTACCAGCGTTCCACAAACACACCACCTACACGAACAACACACACCATGCCCACCAAACACACACACACTCTAGCAAAACTAGTCATCGAAATATTAAATGCCAAAACTCCATATAAGAACTCACTGTCTAAAATTTGCTCGCCCCAAAAAGACGAAGGAGCAAACCCAAAAAATCCAAGCAGGATCAGGTAAAGCCCAGCGAAAAATAAGGACCAAGACAAAGGCAACCGCACAATAAGAACGAAAATCAAAGAAAGCTGAAGAGGCAATCAATGTCTGAATAATAGATGGTTTTTTAAGGACATTGAAGCAAGGTTTAAATTAAAAATGTTATGGGAATTAATCGAAGATTTTATAATAATTGAAAGTCAAGCATTTGTTTGAGATAGACGGACTTAGTTATATGATAATGTATTAAAATGATTAGTATATCTCCATATTTGCATTATATAAGGCTACATTCTAGACTAGATTCCTAACAAAAATGCCATAAGAAATTGTGTGTACATTTAAAATAATTATGATACTACTTTTTCAAGACTTAACGAACTGTAGTCACGTTAGTTACCACTTTTGTTATAATCACATTGATCGCCTCATTCACTGATTTGTTCCACTGTGCGGCTGATCCTCTCTTCACTTTTACTTGAGCCTTGGACACCATCACAAAAGTCCGCTGAAGTCCGCTGCTTAAGGGGCCCAAAGGTTTGTAAGATGCCGCCAAGGCGAAGAAGAACAAATTCGAGACAATTTCGCTGACACAGCTAAGGAATAAGTTTCCTGTAGACCCAAAACCCTCTCTCAGACTCGGACAAATCCAAAGATAGGTAATCAATCACGCTGTATTCTCTCTAGATTGTACCTAATATATCAAACCTTAAGTAACCGTAACTATTTTACATATTACATATATAATTGCTATGCGAGGGTCTCTCCTGTAGATTAATTCAATTTTTAATTTCTCACTCATTTGATTCGCAAACGAACAAGTCTAGTTACTTAATAATAAATATAAAAAAGGTGAAGAGCAAGACTGAACTCCAAATCCAGAAAAACAACATCAAAAATACCCTCTGTCCTCCCTTAATTTTATTATATATTATTGCATTATTGTTCAGTCACTCAGATTGAAAAAGTGTTCAATGCCGCTAGTCACAAGAAGGTTTGGGACCATTTCACCAAAGCCCAAAGAAAAAACATCGATCAATGGAAGAAGTTAGCCACGGTACGTACTAAAATGTTCAAATAATCAAAATACGAACAACCTCAATCTCAGATGTTGCCAAATGTTGTGTATAGAAGCCATATGTACTGTCCAATAATCTCGATCCACTACTGTATCGCTCGTGTTATTGTCTCTGTTCCTAACATTATTATTATTATGGTGTTACTGTAGCGTAATCGTAATCGTAGTTGTCCTAACATCTCACTAATGCGATTTTGTGTTATCCATATCAGTCTGCATGTTGCCACACTCACTCCTACTATATAACCATTACTGTACGTTTCCATTGCAGATGCTAATTGTTGTTCATTAATTGTTAATTTTCTCATGTTTGTTCCGTGCATTAATACGTCATTTAGTTGTTTGCTCGAAAGATTATCAAAATTCCCATATTATCGGTTCTGCTGATGTCACTTAACGAAATGCCCGACCTAATCTATATGTAATTCGCAAGAGTCCGTTGAAGTCTTTGTTTTTAACCTTGATTAGAACTTTAAATATATATTTAAGAATTTTAGAAACTGTTTAAAATTATTGTGTATCGTTTTTAAGCAGTTTCCTTGACATAGCCTTTCATTAGTCTATTTCTATCAGGTTTATTTCAATTTATAGCTTCGCCTCTTTTCTAAAATGCTTTTAATCTACATAATTTCTTAGCTTCGGTGTACATTTGGTTTTTTGTTTTTTCTCTTTCTCTTTGTACTAAGCATTTGCATAACATTTCCAATAAGCTTTAAATACTCTTTAAACTAAACGTAAACTTTAGACAAATGTCCACAATTTTCCAAGTTTTTTAAAATTTTAAATGAAATGGTTTTTAAAAAAGAAAAATTGGAAATTTGTCGGATTGGTTGTGGTAAATCAAAAAAGAAGAACTAAAAATCATTGCTGCTGAGAAACATAATTTTTGAGTAACAAAGACAAAAAAAAAAAAACAAATTAATAATTAATAGCAAAAGAAAGAATCGAAAATTCGAAAACTCTCTTTTTGAAAATGTGGCGAGGTAAGTAAGCGGACCAGTACAGAGTCGTGAAACAGGAAACCAATTTGATTGATGCATTCTTTAAATACGGAAATTTTATAGCTAGGTTCTAGATTTATAATCTGTATAAGCAATGGAACCAAAACGAAAACCAAATATACTTCCAACTGATAGAAATGGGAAATTAATTAAGGGTTTTTCGCATGCCAATGCAGGAACTACGAACGGTCCAGATCACCGACGATGATGAAATGGAAATCTCCGACGATGAGCGGGACTACGAAAGGCGTGGACCGGGCGCCAAGAGAATGCGCTATGACAGCGATAGTTTGAAGGTAAGTCAAAGTTTTAAGTAAATACAAGAGGCACTTTATAAAGTCCTTTCTTTAATTCAGGACGAAAACGACTCGCTACGCTGTCAGCTGGAGGCCATTCGCCACGAGATGAATCTGGAGCGCAGCGACTACGTGCAGCGCGAGAAGCAGATCAAGGTGCTCCAAGAAACCATTCGCAACATGCAGACGCAGCTGCTGCAGACCAAGCTGCGCGAACAGAAGGACACCAAGACCATAGAACAGCTGGAGCGGAATCTCAAGGATGCCGGCGTAAAGCAACTACTGCTAAAGACCAAAATCAAGGAGACGTCCGAAAAGTTGAAGAACAAGGAGGCCCAAAACAGCAACGGTTCCGCCTCTAACGCTTCCAACGCCTTGAATCCCGACTATGACACTGACGATTCGTGCAGCCAGGAGGCCACAGAGGTAAGGCGGCAGCGATCGCAGCCGGAGCCAGAAATAATTGATATCGATAAGGTGGACGATGATGTGAGAATCATAGAGCACCAAAGCGGTGTAGTGGAGATCCATGAAATCGAAGATGATGAGAAGGAATCAGCCCCAAAGGTGGCCTGCATGGAAACCAAAGAAAAAGAGTCAATTACAGAAAACAATTCTAAGGTCAACAATGTGGAGACCATAAGTAATGTCATTGCAGAGGAGACTCCAACATCGCGCAATCAAATGGTTAGTTTTGGAAATGTTCAATTTCTAATATAAGATTAATATTATTTATGGTATTAATATATCATAGGCTACCTTCAAATCCCTGGCCCTTTCCGAGGCTAAGATAATTGCTCTTGCCTCCGCCTACCTGGTGCTTCATCCCCATGGCGTGGACATTGCCAACATAGCCAGTTACTTAAGCGGAATGCTCTGCCACAACAACGCTGCCCCCAGTAACCTAGATGATCTTGCCAATATACTCAGAAAGTACACGAATCTCTTCAAAGCCAAGGACGAGGCCAAGTGGCGGTTCTGCGGCTTCAGCGAGTCGGTGGAGCCGTAGGGAAAAGGATTTCAAGTGTGCGGATTATAGACTCTAATAAGATGGACAATTGAATGCTTTAATTATGTTACAACTATATATATCATAGTGCGTAGCGGGTAAGGAGGAGGAGCAGAGTGACATGTTAACCGATGGATGGACGTAAGTCTTTCAGTGCAATCACAACTTAATGAGACCAGTTCCAGTTTTAAGGGCAAGTACTCGTAGTTAACTCTTATCAGAAGAAAGACACCACAAACTAACTACCGTTTCAATTATTTAAACAACTCAACAACCTAATGAATAATTATACATTTAAGCTAAATGAATTCAATATATACACCAAATATATATACATCAATATTTTAAATATAAAGCTGAGAGGCCGCAAGACGCAATTGTTGCTTAATGTTGACACAAGAGTCAAAGGAATGGAACCAAATAAATTTTATGCTAAATTATATGAAAGTTTCCCTTTATTTGGGGCAAGAATATATTAAGTTAAATAATTAAAAATTATATTTTAAATTGAATTATATGACAAGTTAATGGGAAATTCCACTTAATAGTATTTTGCTTAAATAATTTATATATTTTTTGTAATATGCTTTATTTTAATCCTTGTTTTGACTGCTTGCAGCAATCGTTTGTGGATTTTATGAAATTATCCTGCTAGCGCCTTAGATTACGTGATTAGCTTACGTCGCTTGCGTAAGCCGTAATAAAGTGCGCGAAAAGAAGCTGCGCGTCCTCTGCCAAGGACATGCCAAAGAGCATCCTTCATGACCACCCACAACTGAGCTTAAATGACGTGATGAAATTCCACACGTGGGCTTTGAATTTCCACAAACCCCCCACTTGTGACGTCAACGTAGCGTTAAGCTTAGGAAGAACGTTACGGTTAGGCATAATCCGTAAAAGGGAGAGATGGGGAAACAGTAACTAGCAACAACAAAAACACATAGAGAGATAAAATAACAGCAACAACACAAACACAGGGGAGAAATGTCAGAGCAACAGCAACAACAATAATTACCCGGAGAGATGGCAGTAACAGCAACAACAACCACAGCTGCAGGGAGAGATGTAAGAGAGCACAAGAACAAGAGCGCACTAAATTCCCACCAAAGCAACGTACTAACGGTGTGTGTTCGTTCAGCCGCCGTCGTCGCCGCCGCCGCTCCACCGGTGCTCTGCCACGGCCGTCGACGTCGACGAGGGAGGCCCGTCCATATCAACCGCTATCAGTCGTTTTTGCGAATCCAACGCGCGCGGTTCTCTTCTCAATAAATTCCAAAAAAGCAAAGGAACTGCTGTTTCCTCCATGTCCAAGTAACTGTGTCTTCTCCCCCCAGTGCGTGTGTGTAAACTGTAATTTTGTCAGTCGCTGTATATTTTACCATAATTACGTGCAGTTTCTTTGCACCGCACAAAACAAAAACTGCAAGAGAAGTGGAAGAGAAAGGAGCAACCGCCTCCTTTCCCGCGCTCACAAAGGACGATTCAAGTTCACGACTTCGAGCGAGGAAGCTGCGAAGGAAACAACAACAACAACAAGGCACGTGTGGTTCTTGTTTGTTTAGTTTTTTATTTTGTTCTCGGCGGGTAAGTTTGATTGTGTTTCTCCCGGTCTTTTTTTTTCGACTCAGTTTTAGAGCCACTGATTTGGCAAACAGCTTTGCCTCGGCGAAGGAAACCGCAAAAGACGCAAATCTATACGAAAAGAGCGGGCAAAGTGATAAATTACCAGGCAGAGGGAAAAATAGAAAAATAGAAAAATATTTGAAAAAGAAATCACTTAAAACGGATCAAATTTGAGTACATTTTTGCCTTCGGTGCAAATACATATATAGCAAACAGTGTGTGTTCACAACAGAAATATTATGTTTTCAAAATTTTCCACTAACTCAAATTATATATATTAATTTGAACTTAAAATAATAATGCTTGGGTGCAATAAATGACGTTCCTGTTTGTTTTGAATATTTTGAGAACTCTTGGACTGAAATAAACCAATAAAAAATATAAATAAATATGTTTGAATAAAACAAAATACATATATAAAAAGATGTATCTTGAATTTTATTATTATAGCATTTTATATAAAGGTGCAGCCAATGAATAAGAATTAATTAAATAACGAATTATATACATTATTTCTTATTCCTAATTCCATATTATTTTCCAATTTAATTTTGAAATATATACGTTTTGATTTAGTTCTTAAATACTTAAAATATAATTAATTACTATGGAAACTTGCTGCAAATATAATATATATTTAGTTTTATGCTCTTATTAAATTATTTTAAAATTTTCTGACAAAAAGTGTCAAATATATTTCCTGTTCAATTTTACGTCTGCCTAATTAAGGGTGTGTTGGTCACGGGATATTTAGAAACCATTCATTAAATCACATAGATTAGCCTGAGTACAAAAAATAAGACAACAAAACATTCCAAAAAACTTGTTGAACATTCGAAAATAAACTTTTTGACGTCAACGAAAAATGATCCACGAAAAGTCTATACTTTGTTTGAAAATAAATAAAATGTGTGGTGTTAAAATAATAACAAAAAACACACAATAAATTAGAGCAGCTTTAAGAAACTCTAGGAAATCTAGAACTAAAAGAAAAAGGTGAAAAATTGCAAAGCCGCTTTTCCTGTATTGTGTCAGTGGTGCATATTGGCTTTATAGGAAAAAGGGAAAAGAAAACTATGAAAAAGTCAGGGGCCAGAGTCCCCATCCCGTGATTGAGCACTTCCCCTTTGGATGTTTTTGAAACCACAAACAATGATTAATTAGCTTCGGAACTGAATTATCTATGGAGCTGCGGGCGGAGAACATGTTACTGCATTTTCAAGGGGGAAAAGCTTTGTGCTGAGTTAAGCGTAAATTTGATGAGACACGGGAACGTGCCAAATGTCAACGTGGGCCGTAAACAAATTCGATTCATAAAATACACGATCTACACACTTATTTATGGCATGATCCCCAGGCCCCCAACTAGACTTGAAATTCCCGAACAGAACATACAAGTTTCCCAACCGCAGAGCACTTCCACGTATATCTTCCCAGGCAAATCTGTAAAAATCCCCGGCTAAATGCCTTATTTTGTTTTTGTTATAATTAAATTTCGATTTTGAATCGAAAGGGGGAAGCCGCACTTTTTCCAAATGAAAAACAGTCACGTAACTGGGAGTTTCGTGTGCAATGCACAACAATGTCTGTTTAAAAATAAAAGAATTCCCCTTTTACTTTCAATTTTGTAGATCAATTGATAAAAGTTATTAGAAACGTTAACAACTGATAAGGAAGTGGAATCGATAGCAAGGGCCCCCTAAGCACTCCAAGTGGAAGACCCTGATCCCATTTGGGAAACTCCTCAAGCTCATCAGCGGAAAAATTCAAAGGAATATTATTGTATACTTGTATTTTTATCAAACCTTTTTAAAGTATTATATATATTAGGTATAATATAGTCATTAATTCTTTACTTGGAGCCACGTTTTACATGGGGAAAAGGGTAAGATTTCATATCGTAATCAAATCATTGTCATAATTTAGAGAGATTAAAACCAAAGTTTATAATGTTCTTTCTTCACCACTCTTAAAAATCGAAGTACAAAGATTTCTTAACAAAGAATTATATTCCTGAAATGCCAACATAATTAAATTAAATTAAATCTCTGATCGGTTATAGAATCCCCGAGTAATCGGAAGTATCTAAGTAGTAAACGTTCACTGAGAATTTGTTTATACTACCTGCTCTCTTCCTTATTTACAATATTCTAGATAAACTTATTCCAAACACAACTCGGTTAGTTCATTAAAGTCAATCTATTTGCATTTGTTTACGAGCCGGCTGCTCATCCACAAAAAAAACACAGTTTTTGCTGTTGCTTAAAGCAAAAATCCAATTAAGTCGGCCTAGTTCAAGGGCATTGTAAGCTATTATTTACTTTAATTTTTTGCTAAAACTAAAAGCGGGGATCCCTTTTTTGGGAAAATAGTTTGATTGATGCATCGCGGGAGGGGGGATAAGAGATTTCCCACAATGAAATCTAAGCAAACAAGCAAACGGGAAAAATTAACATCACGTGTTGCGGACAGGTAACTGACAAGGGGGCGGAATGGGAGGAAATTCGGTGGGTGTGGGGTGGCTTGTTGGTTGTAATTCAATCGAAGCACTCTGACGTCAGAGGGAACTGGGGCGTTCCACCTGAAAAATGTAAACAAACTGCAGTGACCCCTCTAAGCACACACACACACCGAGAGATACAATTACAAGATACAACAGATACATTCCGGTGGCCTTGGCCACTTTGTTGACTCATTTGTGTGATTGGCTTTTAATCAATGAAAAGGTGTTGCAAATTATTTGCCAAATAAAAGTTTCTCTGTCAAGTTCAACTTTGCATATATACCCCACATACATATTTCCCTAATCTATTTTCTTATAGATAGAAATGAAAACTATTGAAGAGAAAGCGACTAAAAATAGTGCGTAAGAATTTTGTGTGACGTCAAGTTGGGAAATCAAAGGCGCATAAAGCGTTGACGACACCCACGCATTGGCTGGTGGAAATTGTAGAATATTTTCCTGCATCTAACTCTCAGCAGAGAGGAAATTGTTTGAGGAAATCTTGGAGACTTTATTGCTAGAAATATTTATAGACCTTTGGCGGGCATATGTATCAATACTATATACAGCTTTTTTCAATTCATAAAATATAGTTTACATATTAAAAACCAAGCCCCTTGGTTGATGGACAATAATTCTTTAATCTTTGCTCTCCGCAAAGTTGAAAAGAGTTCAACATTTTATTTGTTGAGTTTATACAACTTTGACACGTTTTTAAACCAAGCTTTTTACGGGCTGGCTCAACGCACTTTAATATTGTGCAAATTACTGAAACATTCCAATCATGTTTTAACAATTAAAAGCAACTTTTTTTAATATGAATGAATGAAAAACGTCGCATTTGTTTAATACATCAATTTGCGAGTGCCTTAAAATATAATTAATATTAAATGTAGGCATTTCAGGTTTGTTTTTATTATTTCCCAAATGCCTTAGAACTTGCCATCGATTTGTTGTTGATCGAAATATCACGTTTATAATACGTTGTGCATGCACTTTTTGAACTTTTATGGAGCTTCAGTTCCTCTTTTATTCCATGTACAGCTGTCCGGGGGGGTTTTCCGTAAATTCTGTGGGAATACTAATCAGATCTCAGTGCAGGCTGAATAATTTTCTACACCCCTCCAATATGGAGCTTCTCCGAACGAAAACAATCAGTCATTCAATCATCAGCGCTGACGTTGATGGCGGCTTTTCAATTCACTTTTTTTGTATCAGGCTATAAGTATTATATATACTACCGCTTACGCATTGACATATCAGATTACCTTTAGTATTTGGTGTATAATTTAGCAAACGGAAGCCAGTCGTTAAATGGGAGATTAGCGAGTGCAAAATTAAGTGAAAAAAAAAATTGTAAATGTGGCTTTTCCCTTATTAAATGTCACTTGAATAAAAAAAAAGATTTGATTTATAGAATTTCCATATATTGAAATTGTTTTCTTAACGTATTTCACTTCATGATTTATTATAGAACTCTTGATAATTATTACACTTGCATTTTTGTCATTTAGTCATGCCTAAGTTAATTTTAAGTTTACTTACTTTTGCTGTTAAATGTGGCTTTTATCCTTAGTAAATGTCACTCGATCTTTTAAAAAAGTGATTTAATTTTTAGAATTTCCATATATTGAAATAGTCTTCTAAACATATTTCACTTCATGATTTATCATAGAACTCTTGATAATTATTACACTTGCATTTTTGTTATTTAGTCATGCCAAAGTTTATTTTAAGTTTACTTACTTTTGCTGTTAAATGTGGGTTTTATCCTTGGTAAATGTCACTCGATCCTTTAAAAAAGTGATTTGATTTATAGAATTTCCATATATTATTAATATTTCCTAAACATATTTCACTAAATTATAATTACTACACTTACATTTTTGTTATTTAGTCATGCCCAAGTTGATTTTTACGTAACTTTCCCCTGCTCTTTTTTAATGGTTGTTATTTTAAAAACACCAATATATTTGCCATGCCAATTTTAACGCCTTGCTGGCATTACATTCATTTCGTGTTTATTTATAAACTTACATCTGTTTTCTTGGAGGCTTCGTAACGGGTCTGTTTCATTATCGGCTGCAGCTAAACTTGTTTTCGAATGCCGCTTCATATCAAAGGTGCCTTTGTTCTTTTCACTTCTAATTAATCGCTGTAGCAGGAAGAGCGGAAATCGCTGATAATTGTAATTTATATACTCACACTTTTGGCAATTGATTCCCTTGGGGTTTTTCAACATTTTCAACGAATCAATTTGAAAACAACACAATTATCCCTGAACTTGGTAGCTCAACTTCACAGTTTTGTAGTCGAGGGCGGGAAATATTAAATATATTCACACTTTGTGTGGTCTCTGTGCTCTTATCAGTGTGTTTATTCAAAAGTCTATTGGTTGTCAAATGCTTATTTTTATTATTAGCCGGAGGAAACACATGACAAACAGTCCACCCTCAAGCTTAGCAGTAACTCATGAGTATTCCTATAATTTCCAAGACGTTTTTCCCTCATTTTTCACTTTAGTTCTCTGAAATGTGAAATTACAGTGCCAGAAAGATAATGACATGTTATTAGATGAGCGAATTAAGGGTCTGTCGGGGAACATTTTGCTATCTTGTTTATCCACGGTTACAATTGATTGTGGCTTGCTCGTAACTCGAGGGATTGTGCAATCGAAGAATTCAATGTAAACAAAAGATATATGGAGAATATTAGCAATATCCTTCACCGATAACTTGAGCGCGATAAGATTTACGAGGTTTCTGGAGTCGAGTGCCCGCTCTTCAGGACCCTCAATTGACACAAATTAGGCCACTTTGTTCGAGTATGTTGTAAATGGCACGAGTCAAGTGCAAGTTCCTGGCGATACAGGGGAAAATCTAATAATAAAATACTTGTGAAGCACATTAAATATAATGAGTGTCTCGTTTAGCTTCTTATCATCTGTTTAAGTTGAGTGTTAATCAACTGCAGCTACCGCAGAACGAACCCCTTATCACACCAAGGAACTTGGACCCCATCGGTAGAGCTTTCAACATTTTCCAGGCACTAGGATCTCAGCAACTGGCAGAGGAAAACGCTACGGCGATTCAGCAAAAACAACTTACATATATTAATATATACTATTAATATTAATAATCTGTATTTATTGATATCGCCTGGGGCCAGACGTGGATCGTCCCACTTGGACTGATGTGCCTGATAAACCCAGTGAACTCCCGGCGTCGAATGCGAATGCACTCAGGCCTCCTCGGACGGACGAATGATTGACCTTCCCGGCTTCTTGTGGGGCTCGTCCCCAAGCTCCGGTCTGCGTCAATCCGAGCCCACAATTCGAGCCTCTCAACAACAATAGAGTCTACAACTGGCACCCAGTACATATATTATTATTAATCAGGAGATTACGCAAATCAATGGCAAAGACTTTGAACTTGTCCCAGCCAAGAACGGAGCTCATTGACCAATAGCCCCGCCACTTCATGGTTGATCAAACACCATAGCCAAGGCATAGTTTAGAAACACTTGTACTCCATGGGTCTGGCAATCCAATTATTGAATAACCTCACAGTTGCGACTACTGGAAACGTAGTCTATAGATGGATTATCGGTGCTCCGAGCTAAGTAGAATCAATATTATTATTTTTGCTAATGTTCAAAGATTGCTTTTGGGAACTTCTGAGTGCCTACACAATCGGGAATTGATAACGATGATCTTGGAAATTTTTAAATAGTGAAAGTTGATAAGGTTATACCGAATAACTAATTGGAATTTTGAGTCAGTAAAATTAAATATATAATATATAAATTTAAATACTAAGAACTCTAAAAAAACTTCAACTGCTAAAGCTGTATATTCTTTAAGTTGAAAAATAGAAATACCTTTTCATTTAGTCACTGACAAATCTTATCGTTTTAAGCTATATCTTTGGCGTGAGTCTTGAGGCAATGTTTATATATTTGTATTTTATCTGAGCGCAAGTAAACCATAAAGATTTCTTTTAATCAAAGTAAAGTGCGCTCAATTGGCACTAATAAATTCCCGGGCTCTAGCTAGAGAGAGAGCGCGCTTCAGATATCTAGATATTCAAAATATATATACTATATAGTGGCTTTTTAGTGAATTTAATAAGGAAATCTCTTGTTAAGGCCTGCGCTGCGTGCGTCCGTTTACTATGAGGGCGTGTCAGAATCGGATGGTTTTATACCGCCATATCATATACATATTTATAGCTCTACGAGCTGTCAATCAATTGGGTTTTGTGGGGTACTTGTAGTACTTATAGCTACAGGCCCCAATTGACCGATCTGCGATTTGTCCTGGAAATAAATAAATACTTCGGCGATCGTATCTGGCCTGATAGGGAAATCTATTGGGTTCGATGGGGGGCCATAAAATCGATTTGGCAGCCAAAATACAACTGCAGGTGACATAACGGCGATAAGGCACCGAAATGTGCCCCCTGGCAAGGGTAAGGTAAAAGGTATACAATATCGCCACGCTGCAGCTTCATGGTGATAAGGATGCGAGATTAAAGCCACCTCCCCCGGCATGTCCACCCTCAGGCTCCTTTCTGCTGTCTGCCCAAATGTCTGACTAATAACAAAAACAATTTGATCGATGGTTATAGCCAGGCCAATACCTTTTTTTTTTTGGTGGCAATAAATTGGGTTTTTTTTTTTGAGGCTAGACAAATATTTATGGGTTAACAGGTGAGTGAGTGAAGGCTTATCTGTGGAATTTCTATAAAAATACTTGAAATTATTTATTATTATTCATAGCAATAAATATAATTTTAACCAAATCCCTTGTAGTAAGACCTTTGTCTTGATAAAGATATAAAAACTCATTCAAAAAACATTAAATTCTTGCTTCATTTTTTGACTCATTCACAAACAACAAGTGAAGCAAGTGTTTTGACAATTCTATGGCACAGAGAAATGTTTAAATATTTATCTATTATTTATTTATTTAACATTTTAGTGAGAATTAAAAATTGCTTCACTTTTACAGTTTGAGAGTCAGCTTCCGTTTCAAATGCACAGTTTGGGTGGCATTGTCACAAGCTAAGCGATAGGAATAAAGCTTCAAGCCAAAAGGGAAGCTTCTCCTAGCAATAAGCTTTTGTTCGTTGACAAATATTAAAGAACAATTTATTATATTTCCTTTTAAATTTAAAAAACCATTTTATTATATTATATTTATTTTAGGAAAATAAAAATTATGAGGGCATAAATAAATAATTACAAATAAAATAAGTAGCATTTCTTTGACAATTATGATATATAAAAATACAAATTTAAATATTTCTTATTCAAGATATTTCAGTTACTTGACCATATTTTTAATTTTAAATTATTTTTGCTCATTTCAGATATTCCTGTTTTAATTAAGAATCTGTGAACATCAAGTGTAAGTATAAAAAACATTTTAATTAAGCTACTTTTTTAATGGCAAGACATTGACCTAAAATAAAGAAACTTTTTCACACTGCAATAAACAATTTCAATTTACGATTAAAAATTACGTTCTCGTTTAAAATCCTGAAAATGTATGCACGAATTTCACCATTTAGCCAACAAATTGCTTGGCTTAAGACCAGCCACCCACATTTATGGCCAAAATATCTATGTATATATAGATACATTCACCTTGAGCTGGTCGTCGAGGACGCATTATTGATTTTGGGCTGCCTGGGCCAGCTTGGGGAACTTGGAAAAAAGAATTTATTGAATTCGGAGCTGTTGACATCATGTTGGCCCTGTGACAAGTTCAAATGTAGGTCGTTTGCTAAAGATATTATGGTGGGTCAGCGAAAATATTTGGTAGCTGCACTTGAACCGAGAGCCATACATCGCGTGATATTCGTGGGCCAACAGAGCAAGGCAAGATATTAAAAACTCTCTAAAAAAGAAAGAAAATATTTACATTTATTCACAGAGATAAACAAATGTTACAGCTGAGGGAGTTATGATAGCATATGCAAAATATATATTTATATTTCAAGGAAATCTAATATTTATACAGCACATAAAAAAATAAGCAAGGCATTAGAGATATTTCAGAATTTTAGGAGTTTTCAAAAATGTTTTTTGAAGTAAGGTTTTCATTTAACAAATAACTCCAATTAATTACTGAATAATTCAAGGGCTTTTTACATCAATTCAAGAACATTTTCATTATAATAGTTTCGACCTCAACATATTTTACTATATTTTTTTGCTCATCGCTGTAGATTTGTGTATTTATTTAGTTCTGCTTATTCGCTTAGTTTTCTTGGCAGTTTTCGAGAGGCTCGTTCTGTGCTCTGCTCTAGCTGATTGGTCGAGATTCTTGGGGCTTGGCTTCCGTGACGTCACGCGGCGCACGCCCCTCACGGCATGAAATGTATCTATCGGATACATGGCTGCGTGACGTAGCCGCTGCTGACGTAGCACACCGAACACACCGCCGCTCACCAAATCAGAGCCCAGTGTTAATGAGCTTTCTGTTGCATAACGCAGCGCATTTAAACATCATTATTTTCCTTGGCTCGGCCATACCCTTCGCACTTTCCCCCCTAATTAGCAGGTTAACTCTCGCACACACACACACACACACACCCACTCAGTCCTGGTTGCGTGTTCTGGGTGTAGATACAGCCACACAGATACACATATTTTCTGTACAAGCTGAAGCGCTGTGCCAGCAGGTAGCGAGAGCATGCTTTTGGGCGCTCTGTGAGCCTGTTCCGAGCGTGGAGCGTGCCAAATGTTTGGTTGTGTTCCAAGTCCCGCCGGAGCTGCGTTAATGCCCCGCAGGGTGGGTCATAGTGGGGCTAATGGTGGGGGGTACGGGGGTGTGGGGGTGTGGGGACAAGGTTAAGGGTGTGGACAAAGCGTGTACACCAAACGTTAACAGGGTTGTGTTAGGACAAGCTCGACACTAAGCGATTTTTATCATAATTACAGTGAGGGAAAAGGGAAAGAGAAAGTAGATTTAAATTCTATTTTAATTTTAAATTTATAAAGCCAGAGAAATTTTAAAATAAATTAAGAAGCGTTGAAAAGTATGCAATGCAAATTTGTACATTTCTTTGTTGAAATTTATATTTTTCATTGTTGAAGCTATTTTTTGTTAAAGCATTCTAATGGGTATTATTTCAATGGATTCTACAGAATTAATTTAATATTCCTTTATTTTCATTAAATTTTCAAAGTGGATTGTGCTCTTATTTTTTAAATTTAAAATAAAGTTCTCTTACCATATTACCATAAATTACAATAAATTAAATTTTTAATATCATACTCTTAAATGGGAAATAAATTTCTCTTTTTTACAAAAGACCTATAAATTTGTCTTTGTGTAAAAGACTTTTCAAGTTCTTTAAAATACTTATGCCTGTATAAATAAATTATAAAATATGGAAAGCCTTTCACGTACGAGGTCTCAATATAAATACCTGCCACTTACCATTAAGTTCACGTGCTTCTTTATAAGGCATTTGTTTATGATAATGCCTGAAATTTCCATAACATCCCAGAACACTTTAGCAGCTCGATTTTTACGCCTCCTCATTATCTGACCCATTTTTAGCTTGGAGCGGGGGGAGCTGAGTCGTATTTATTTATCGAGAAATATGGAAAGCCTGGAAATGCTCATTTTCATTTGCAGCAAAGCCACCGTAAGAGGCAATCCATTATGCTCAGTGGCAGCCACATTTTTCTGGCCTCACAACAAACGTGATCCATTGAACGAGCTGGCTTTGATGGGTTTGCACAGCAGCTAGGCAAATAGTGTATTCCCCTCGAGGTTTGGTTATTAAATGGAATTGGAAATGATAATGATAATTCTACAATTCGTACATAGATATCGACCAGTATCTGTGGACACATATAGACCCCGATTCCGAAGGCAGTCGGCAGCCTTTATTTCAGCTTAATCTTTGTTTGCATACGGGAAATGCAGTAAACAGTGTGACACGTGGATATCTATACACAAAGTACAGATGCATTTTAATTTCCTGTCTCTGCGGTTTTGTAAACTTGTAAACATATTGATGGGATTTATTGGGTTTATTGGATTGTTCACTTTTTAATGCATTTCTTTGAATTTTATTGAATTAATTACTGAAAATAGTTGTGACTTGTGGCAACTAGTGTGCTTATAAATGTACAATTATCTATTAAAAGCGATAAAAATAACATGGATCGAAAATATATTAGTTTAAGTAATATGTTAATAATATTAGGAAAAAGTTAAAAATATAATTTATAAAGTTTCGGATACATTAATTAATTACTATTAGAATTGATTGTCATTTAATGATTTAATCGATTATATTTGCTTTTATAAGAAAACACGTATATTCATCGACATAACTAATATTTTAAGATATTAAGAAAAGGTTTCATTTTTTGTTTTTATGTGTATCATCAACGATACACCAATTAGTAAAAAAATGTATTGTCATTTAAGATTTAATCGATTAAATTTTCTTTGTATTAGAAAACATGATGGTTTTTGTAAATATTAAAGTTATTCTAATAAGTATTTAATTAATAAATTAAATATATAGTATATTAATAATTTACACACATAAATTCTTAACTAAATATTAAAAATTAATGAAACATTACTTCAACATTTATATTAGCAATATCTTTAGTTACTTTATTATTATTAAAAAAGGGGAATGTTTAGTATTTTGAATTATTTAGTACATAAATAAACCAATGAGTTACATTTGTAAATTTTCAATTAAAATTCTTGCACTCCTGAAAACCATGTACCGTTAAGCAATTAGTAAGTGTACAAATCAATTGCAGATTCATAAATTTGCATTGACTTAACTTAATGGACAGCGGCAGATGCAACGCCAGCGGATGTCCAGGAGATGGCCGCCATGTGTTGTGCAGCCAAGAGTTGCATCGCCACTCCGCGGCGGCGGGTTGCATGCAACTCCAAGCAGAACCCTGAACCGGCGATCCGAAATAAACGAAAATCTGTGCAGCGGAGGGGCGCCCGCAATTCCAGTTTGCTGTCTGCGGCGAGTCAATAGCCTCGGATGGATATATGTAGAGTCTTTGCCCTGGGCCGGGGACCGGGACCGGGACCGGTACCATGGTCGCTGGAGAGCCAGAGAGACAGAGACCAGTTCTCGGGGCGCACAAACCGGAGCGTACCATAGAGCAGAGAGCGATGAGATGCGAGAATTCGGTGGGGGGAACTGGGAGAGCGACGGCGAGTCCACATAGAGCCAGAGCCCGGCGGAGGCCTTTTCATTGTTTGGCGCGGCGTTCATTTGCTAGCCAGCATTCGTGGCGTGCGGTTAAAAAAGATACCCAGTTCAAGATACAGATACACGCGAGTGTGCAGGGAAGACTCGCGGAAGTCACCGAATCCCATACATATCCAAAGATATCTTTTGAAAATTTATAAAGCATATCAAAATTGTTAGAGTTGTGCGAAAACGGTTGTATTTTTTGGCCAGCAACATGTTTCAGCGTTGATGCGCATGCGCCTTAAAGTACTCTATGCTACGTGGGTGGCCGACCAAGACGACGACGACGTGCTAAAGGACAAAGAGCCAAGCCAAAGGACATTTCACATTATTCAAGCAATTTGCATTATTATTGCCCCGGAACAGTGCCGTGAAAAGTGATAGAAAAAAAACAAAACCGAGTGCTTTTAGACAACAAATCACCGAGGAATACTGGAAAACATATCCCCATCGTTAACTCCCAGGAAAACCCCACCCAAAGTTTACATAATCCCTTCAAGATGTCCACCGCATCGTCGAGCAACTCCAGCGGCGAGGAGGTTGCCAAGAAGCCAGGCACCAACAACGAGGAGAGCTCCCACCTGCTGGAATCCGCCGATAATGGGGCCAAATACGGTTCCCGGCAAGCGGTTAAAATTGTCAAAGCCAATGATAATGGACGCACCAGCTCCACACCACATGTACGCACAAAAATTATACTCATTAAAGACACTGAGGGAAAAGTATTTAAAATTAAAACTGATATACCTTGGAAATATCTTGATTTTTCTACCCTTAAAAGAATAAGTTCCCTGACGAAATGTGATTATTTGTTCCCAAAACCTTGAATACCTTTTTTCCTGTGTACTCTATCCACTGACCAAGTTAACTTAATTTACGCTGGCCAGCTGGCTAGCCAAGTTAATGCATCATTTTTGATTATGACCTTGGCAGTAGCCACGGCGAAAGCCCAATTAACGCAGTGCGAACTAAAGAAAAACGAGGCAGGAAATGAGACTTAATACTAAACGAACTACAAATACCCTGGCTATAAAATTAAGAAAAAAATATTTATACTTCTCATAAAGTAAGGGCATTAAAAAAAGGGGCTTTAATGCCAAATATTTAACCAAAGCAATCTGAAATATTTGTAAAGCAAACGCGTAGTTGAAAGCACAAAGATGTTAAGAGATATGAGATATAATTAGTTTACCAGGCAATTATCAGGCATACAATTTTTAATTTTTTCCTCCAAAAGCTCTAACAAAATAGTAATTTTATATTTCGAGTTCAAATACCTTTTCCACATCATTTCCGCTTTACATATATTGTTTTAACGATAAGCAATTATAATATGTTGTTGTCTTTTATCTAAAGTTTTTGGTTTCCAAAATCCATTGATGGATCGCCAAGCTTATCAGCCTAATGAGTTCCGAGCGATGTGGAAACTTTCTATTTTTATTTCATTTTCTATGTTGGACAAGGTCACACAAAATCACAAAAAAGACTCTGCAACATTATCTTGCATTATCTTTTTGGAACGCATTTGGTAAAATAAGCAAAGACACAATTTGATAAGTAAACACTCCAAAATAGGGGGCGTATCACCGATTCCCAGAAGAGAGAAATTATTTAAACAATAAGCATGATACGAATTTATGTTTTTGTGGAACAAGAAGGCCCTCGAGTGATTATTTCACCGGGACCATTCAATTAAATCTCGTTCCACTCACTGACACTGAATGAGTGGACAGTTTTATGGGTTCTGTAGTATTATTATTTTAGTAAAAATAACACACACACTCGGATTAACTGCGACAACACCCCTTCGAGACCATTAAAAATTGTGTGCACAATTCCGGCGACAACAACAAGATTTTATGAGCAACATTTACATTTTGAAATGCGACGACACACCAACGAATTATGAAAAGTCGACCACCAGTTCGATAACACTCTCTATAATATGACACATAATTCGAATATCAATGAGTTAACCTAAATGGTTTGCCACAAAGTTGTTTTCACTTTTATTTTGCTTAAATCACAGAGCCAAATTACCAAAAAGGCGTTAGTTGTCGCGGAATATTCAAAGCTAAATAAGAGACTATTTAAATAAGAGTTGATCTTTATATTTATATATTTTTACCTTAAAATAGACTAGCCTTGATCTAATTTTGTAAAGAGATCTATTATTTAATAAACTTACGTACTCATTAAAGCATTAAAAATATAATGCAATTCAAGTAGAGAATAATTATTTCAGAGTCCATAAAAGTCTTCGTGTTTAAAATATTTTATCTAGAATTTTTACCATTCCCATAATGCAAATGTTATAGTTAATAGCTCTGGATTATTGTATATAAATTAACCTAGACAAGTCAATAATATTTAAGTATTTAAATGGAATTTGCTTATGCTTTTTTTAACCAGTTTATAGGAATGCTTGGGGGAATATAAATATGTACATATACCATTGGCATGCTTATGACGCGCACTGTTGCGCTTGCTGCCACTGACATTGAAACGAACTTGGACCCCGACGCTCAGGCAGTTGTCATCCTGGTGGGGAGAGGGCTTACTGGCTTTGCCTAGGGTGGCAGTAAGGCTAAATTTAGATACAGAACACCAACGCATGGCCAACGGATTGACCACATTAGCCGCAGACGGAACTGAATCTAGCCAGATATCGATTTCAGACACGATTTCGAACGCTTCGTTAGCTCTCCTCTGGCAGCTGGCAGCCAGTCCGGACTCCGGAGGTGTGTCCCGAGCCCAGTAAATGACAGTTAATATGTGGGCGTACTTACTTACAATCTCCTGTTCCCGTCTCCGTCTCCGTCTCCTATCCAGCTGCAGCTCTCGGCCTGCATTTTCACGGAAGTGATTTGTTGTCCTCCATGGCGTGGGCCGAGATTGGCAATGGCACTCCGAGTGGGCGGCGACACATGAGATATGTATACTTGCATATACAAAAAAATAAGCGACGAAGAGAAAATGTCTATAAATTACCCATATGTTGGCTTGCCAAATGGCTTTTATGCCTTTCCCAGACTGGGTTTGGGTTTTAAGTTCCTGAGTTTCTTAGGATTTCTCTAGAAGTTGCTTGGACTTTCGCCAATGAAAATATCTATTAACTTCTTTACTTTTGAATTTATTCATTGATTTTAATATAAAATATTCTCTTTAAAATTTAAACTAAAGTGGTAAAAGTTGCAATAGTAACATCAACATTAGATGTAATATATTATATGACTTTCCCTTTAATATATCTAGTACTAACTCTTGTCAAAGGTCAAGACTTATCAAGATAGAAGTAAGCTTTTCATCCATTCACTAAAATCAAAACACACCCCTTTTATGAACGGACAATAATCCATATATATGTATGTATATATATATATGTACATATATCACCAACCCGGAATGAGTTCTGTTTATAAACATTAAAGATATCTTTGGAAAAGCTTCCGATAAACAAAAAGCTCGAATATGGCCAGCTGATTTGGCGTCAGCTATAGGTGATATTTTGGCAATTTACTGATTAGGGTAGCGATACTTTAAGCTATATATGTCTGCTTCGATTATACAGTAATTTATGGTTATTGAACGGAAGTCAATGGAGTACGGCTAATAAGGTGTTTGAATATGTTTAATTGGCGCTGCATGAGTGACCCTTGGGAGGCCTTCATTCAAACTGGCTACAAATAGGATGGAATGGCAAACATTTGAGGGTTATTTTGGGAATATATATACATAGATATATGTACATTGGGAAATCTAACAAAATTATTTTAGTTTAGTTTATGACTATGGTTTTTTCATGGATTTATTTTTATTAATCATAGCTTAGCTTCCTTAAATAACATCTGTTAAGGAGTCCGTTTCCGACCCTATAAATCATATATATTCTTGATCAGCATCAACAGCCGAGTCAATCTAGCCATCCCAGGCAGAAAGAATAAATTTACCAATTTTTTCAATATTTTATAAGGGGTTACATCGTTAAAATTGCAAAAAATTTATAAAAATTTCAATTTCAAATTGAGTATGCAGATTTAATAACCCTATAATCACTCATTTTTTTATTTAATTATGAGTTTTTAAAACTTTGATTTGTCGAAAAAACTACATATAAAAATCGATAAATATCGATACAAAGAATGGAAGTATTTTAAGCTTAGTTACTATTGATTTTCAATAATTAAAATGCAAACTGCAAGGGTATAAAAACATGCGCTTTCCAAAGTTAGCTTCTTTTCTAGTTATATGTTAAGATCTGAAAGATTAGATAATCGTTTACACACAAACTCTTAAAATCTTAATCTTAGAAGTCAAAAATAAATTAAAAGGCTTAGAATAAATAATTATTATCTGTAATTATATAATTTTCAAGCGTTTAAACCTGTTTTTCTATAGCGTTTACTCAGATTCCAATTATACCAATTGTAGCAGGATATCCTGCTTTCAACCCTTATATAGGGTTTTATTTGCCTAATTAGGTAATTTCCATTTCGTTAATCTCCCCTTATCGCATAAACTCTATCGGATACTTATGTATATAGGAGAAGTAGAAGTGCGGTGTATTAAAATGTTCAAGTAGGAACTCATGAACTTAACAAATATACTACTTTACCTCTCAATTTGATAATATGAATGCCCTCAGTTAATGGTTTAGTGATCACGCGGCATCTTCAACTTAAAATATTAAGTAAATATTAAGATCTTAAAGGCTTTTCCTGTTCGCAAGCATAATGATTCGCTGGCCACTCGGCGTATGAGTGATATCGGGGCAGCGGTTGTGCGTGAACTTGCCTCGATTTCGGGCTCGACTTCTGTTTATGTGACCAAAGTAATGAAATAATGAAGCACTTCAGCGCACAATCGGAATGAGGAGAGCATAGCCCAATTTTATTTAATTTTTTTTTTTTTTATAACCGGGAGAGTGCAATAAATATGGGTGCACGGCCAATCAATGGAATGCCCCTATCGGTCCGCCAATAAATGTCCTAATCACTGTGCCAGGGGGGAGTCTTATCAGAGCCCAAGGCTTGATAATACTCACCGGTAGCCGCTGGACTGGCCCTCAGTCCCAATTAGTTGGTCAGAGCAGAACGATCTACCCGAAAAGCCATCCCTTCAGAGTTGCAAAAGGTAAATGAGTCAAAAAGGATCGTCACCAAGGATATTTACATACATTATAATTTAAGTTGAATTCTTCATTTAATTTGTATTCAAAAGCGACTTACCAAATCTCATCTTCCGTTGCAGGATCAGGAGAATCTACTCGGCAACATGGTGCACACGTCCACGGAGAATAACTCCAAGAAACTGCCACAATATGTGGCAGCTCTGGCAGCAGCTGGTGGCGCCTTTGCCTGCGGCACCCTCCTGGGCTGGACATCCCCAGCCCAAACGGAAATCGTGGATAACCACAGTGGCTATGATTTCCTAGTGAGCGACAACCAATTCTCGTGGGTGGGCTCGGCCATGACACTGGGTGCCGCCTGCGTGTGCATTCCCATCGGTTTCCTCATCAACTTGATTGGCCGCAAGTGGACCATGCTGTTCCTGGTCCTGCCCTTCATCGTCGGCTGGGCGATGCTCATCTGGGCCGCCAACGTTGGCATGATGTATGCCTCCCGCTTCATTCTTGGTATCGCTGGCGGTGCTTTCTGTGTGACCGCTCCCATGTACACGGGCGAGATTGCCCAGAAGGATATCCGTGGAACGCTGGGCAGCTTCTTCCAATTGATGATCACCATTGGTATTCTCTTTGTTTACGCCATTGGCGCCGGCCTGGACATCTTCTGGGTGAGCGTCATCTGCGGTATTCTGCCCCTGGTCTTTGGAGTCATCTTCTTCTTCATGCCGGAATCGCCCACTTATTTGGTAAGTTTGTTTATAATAAAGATTTAATGATTTATTAGGGTTTATATAGGGATATTGCTACAATAAATTGATCTGCAACTCGAAACGTTAACTGACCGATATAAATTATTAACTTGAAAATATATAAACAATTCCATTCCAAGAATTATAGTAAAGTAAATCTAGAATATATTTGATTTATGGGTTAAGAATTGACTTCTTCACAGATTTACAAGCTTCTGACTTAAATTAAAATACCTTGCAAGGTTATACAAATTATCATCATGAAAATATATAAACAATTCCATGACGCCTTCGAATTATAGTAGAGTAGTAGTATCTTGAGTAGATATAATCGGCGAGTCAGTCAAAACAACCTTTCGGTAAAACCAAGACCTAAAAGATACGAAAAGCACCACAAGTTTGCCATCAAAAGCGGTCGATAAAAAGATAAACAGTCAACAAACAAGCATGTCTAATTTTCCGAAATCCCCCCTTGACAGGTTGCCAAAGATCGGTCGGAGGGTGCCATTAAGTCCATTCAGTGGCTGCGTGGCAAGGAGTACGACTACGAGCCGGAGTTGGCGGAGCTGCGCGAAACCGATCGGGAGATCCGTGAGAACAAGGTCAATGTGTGGGCTGCCTTGAACCGACCCGTCACCCGCAAGGCTCTGGCCATCAGTCTGGGCCTGATGTTCTTCCAGCAGGTGAGCGGCATCAACGCTGTTATTTTCTACTCGTCGAGGATCTTCAAGGTGGGTTAAACAAATATATCCAAATATTTAATGGGAAATCACTAATTGGCAACGTTTACCTCAACAGGAAGCCAACACTGGCATCGGACCCAGGTGGGCAACCATTCTTATCGGCATTATGCAAGTGGTGGCCACCTTTGTGTCCACCGTGGTGGTGGACAAGCTGGGCCGTCGTATCCTGCTGCTGGCTTCGGGCATTTCCATGGCCGTTGCTACCACCGCCATTGGAGTGTACTTCTATCTGCAGAGCCAGGACGAGACACAGGTGGAGAGCCTGGGCTGGCTGCCGGTGGCCTCTCTGTGCATCTTCATCATCATGTTCTCGATGGGCTATGGACCGGTGCCATGGCTGATGATGGGCGAGCTGTTTGCCACCGACATCAAGGGTTTCGCCGGTTCGCTGGCCGGCACCTCCAACTGGCTGCTGGCCTTCGTGGTGACCAAGACATTCGATGACTTGAACGAGGGCCTCGGTATCGGCGGCACCTTCTGGCTCTTCGCCGGACTGACGGTTCTGGGCGTGTTCTTTGTCTTCTTTGCCGTGCCGGAGACGAAGGGCAAGAGTCTGAACGAGATCCAGCAGGAGCTGGGCGGCAACAGGTCCAATCCGGCTCCTAGTACCGTCAACGGTGCGGAGAAGCAGTAAAGGTGTGGAGGCAACTTCCGCTCGAGGAGCGCAAATCGCAAACCGGAAGCTGAGAGACAGACCGGAAATCACTGTTAACTTGCCGTTCATTTACGTTTGATTTAGGTTCGCGTTAAGTGCAAGTCCCGTTGCGATAGATGGATGAATTTGTTTATAGAATTTAATGTTCGCATAGATTTTCGGTTAGGCATAGAGCGGGAGATCCAGAGATCGGGAGAATTGCAGAAAACTATAGCTAAGAGCGAAGACTGAGAGTCAACTGCAGAAAAGCCGCGAGAAATGTTAAGCCACTGTTAACGGCCTGCTTTTGCAGCCATAGAAAAGACAACAGCAATGTAAGAAAAACATATATATCATAATACCTAGATGTATATGTATGCTTATTTAGTGTTACTTCACATTCAATCAACGAATTCTGTTTTTACGAAATTTTACTGGCAATTTTTGCATTTCTTTTCGGGTTTTTTTTTAACGTCTTTTGCATGCATTTGTTCGATAATTCGTAATATATATTTGTACTATGTATATGTATGTCTATGTATATGAACTATATATATATATATCTAGCTGTTTGTGTCCCAACCGAAAGCATTCACTTAGCATATAGCTCATATAAGTTATAAGCCCCTTGCAAATTTATTTATTTACGCCCATACAGCGATAGGGAAATGTTAATATTTTATTTAATAAAACCCGAAATAAACACTATACACTTTTAATAATTTTCAAACCGATATTTTGATATTTCGACATATGAATTTAATTGTATAATCACAGCTCACAGCTGAAAGCTACAAAAGTCCCCGTCTATCATTGTTAAATTTGCATAAACATAGTTTTTATGGAATAACACAACTACTGATAACGCGAAAAATAAATATATATATTTAATATGTAACCGGGTCTATGTTATTTATGGGGATTTGTAGCCTTGAAGGTTGATTTAGTTAAGTTTTATGACCAGTTCCACGATTTATATAAGTGTCCTTTGAGGAATAGTAGATATAAGTCCTTGTTTGTGCCCAGCAGGTTGATTTAATAGCAGCTCATTCGGTTTTATTGTCACATTCTCATCGATATAAGTGTCCCTTGGAATGTGGAGCTCTAAAAAATAAATTTAGTTGATGCTACTCGGGTTTAAGGGCCAGATCCGCATCGACTTCTTTGATATTAATCTTCATTAGGGTCTGCATATTGTGACTCGTCGTCTTTGATGGCCAGATCCTGAACAAAATCAGTATTCTCTGGCAGATCGTTCAATTGGGGATAATTTGGCTCACCGGGCATTATGCCGTCTCGCATGGCCTTCAAGGGAATTAGCACACGATCCATACGCTGCATCAATGCGACCATTCTTTTCCGCAAGTTTTCTATTTCGGCGAAATCAGCTTCTGAAGCGGTATTCTTGGAATCTTTGCTGGGGTTCATTTTGAACTCGTTATAGATTTAAATTCGGAAGCGTATGTCTCAAAGAGAAGACTAGAAGTATGACTAACCTAAAATAACAGAGCTTACTGTGATTTTAATACTATCATATTAATAATACGATGACATTTTTGATTTCCAAATAGTTTAATAAAGATAGATTATATTTTGCAACAATAACTCCATATAAAAAATACAATTTATAAATTTTTACAACAGCTATAAATAAATTAATGAAAGTTAAAGTAATTCTTGAACATAATTTAACTCCCCCTCAGCCAGTCCGTTTTATACAATCACTATTACTATTGGGTAGTAAAAAAATAAGTTATAATCTCAGATGGTGCTTGTTCAGATATCAGAATTCTTTAGAAGAAATTATTTCGCTTAAAGTTGAGAATGCGCAGGAGGCCATGTTCTGCTCCCATGGCCACCCACGAGTTTGCCGAGGAATTCCAGTTGCAGCGAACGCAGTTGTTTCGCGTTAGGGCCAGAGAGTGTGGATTGCTGGGAAGACGCTTCTCCGTCAGGTATGGGCAATTGCGGGCAGACTGCGGATGCGCTTCGACCAGAGGATTGATCTGCACACCATAGTCCCTATGGAATTCATCCGCACTGATTACATTGTTTGGATTCGGCTTCCCAGCTCCCAAATGTCGCAATTTAGTGGTGGATGCAGCCCGGTGGTTGATCATCGTCTTGGTCTGATAGACTCCACGAGTAATGGGCTTAGCATCGAGAAAGGCCAGGTCCCCGATATCCGTCACTAGCACCATGTAATTCTGCTGGCAATTCGAATGCATGGAACGACTCGCCGTCAAAGTGCTATCCAGTGTTCGGGACTCGAATTCTGTGCCCGCCGGATTAAGCAATATCGTACGGGAGTTGTAGTCTGCCAAAGAAAGTATTATAAAATATAATTAAATGCTGTATTAATTAGAAATCTTCGATTGTGCTTACGGGTACTGCTGAGTACTATCGCCTCGCTAACAGGGGACCAGGTGAAAGTGGCCAAATATATATTGTTCCAGGCGCTCTGCATCAGTATCGTCGGTTGCGACCAGTTCAAAATATCGTAGACCAGAAATTTACGTACTGAAGTGCCCACTGCTAGCCAACGTATTCCATTTACATCGTAATGTAGTTCCATAACTAAAAAGAAACGAAATCCAATAAATACAAGGTTTATTCCAATTTTTTTGGCAGCTTACATTGGATATTTCGCTCGCCCAAATATTGAGTATTTGAAGGCACAAAAGTGTAAGCTTGATCGTTATTCCGCCTAAAGCAATTAATGCTCTCCGTATCGCCAATATCCCAAAAGGCTATGCGGCCACTGGCATAGCCTGTTGCCAAGAAATTGTGCCCGGAAGCCTGTGAAAATAATAAAAATTCAATGTATTTAATTTTGTTTATATTATTTCTATTGATAACTTTTACTTACCTCCGACCAACAGATTTTCGTGCATTGATCTTCAGCAAGAGGCTGATCCACATCCAAACTGAGAGTAATTACAGCATCCAATTGAATAACCACATTTTCCCCACATTTCTCCTCCTCTTTCAGCTCCAGTGGCAAGGAATAGATGTGGACATCGCTCGTGGCATGGGCCACAGCCAAAAGGCCTAAGCGATTTGTGGCCGGATCGTAGCCACCGCTGGGCAAGAAGGCGAAGTTAAGAGCCGGTCCATTGGGGACGCGTATTCCGTAATGAAGCTCGGGCTGTACGGTCCACGTCTTCTTACTCGAAGACCCCTCCGTACATTTAAGCAGCATCAAGAGGCCGTCTTCCTGCTTCAGTTTCGAATGCCGTGCAAAGGATTTCATCCTGGATCGCAGGGAACATAGCAAGTACTGATCCGTAGTGCCCGAGGGCAACGGCACCCAGGCCAGCTGTCGAACAGGTCCCCCGAGATAACCCACATATTCGCCTAAAAAAAAATAACCCGCACAAAGTTAAACATTTGAATCTGGTTTTTCCTATATTTAACTTTACCTTCTTTGTTGAAACCTTCAAGCGGTGCCAACCGTTGCCAGTCAGAGTCCTGGCTTGCATTACCATAAGCATAGCGTACGGATGTTGTCTCTTTGGAGGGCAACAATTCATGGGCATCTTCCATTGACAGCGTAGAGTAGCCAGGCACAAGATGGCAATACAAAGGACTTTCTGAATAATTGATTTGCAAACTAAAAAGGGATTTAAAAAGCATTAACAAATGTGTTTAACGAATAGTTTATATACTGTATCTTTGGTTTACTCACAATTCCTCCCATTTATGCGTCGAACTAGACTTTTGGGTTTCCTCGCGTGAGAATACTGTAATATATAAAAAAACGAACGACTATTAGTACCAAAACTTACATATAGAAAAGCTTTTACTAACAAGGCTTTGTTGCATGGTCGCCGATATTCCCTGATCGCTTTTTACAGGTCCTTTTTCTACTGTGCTTAGGCTTTTCACAATCGCTGCCATCTTGCTCGGCGGCAATGGAGTCCTCATTGGAGTCGACTCCCTCCGATTCGTACTCCTCAGAAGATTCCTTGTCATTTGCCATATCGTAATCGGAGGAATCGCTGCCATCGAATTCGTTCTTGCCGGAATTGTGTTCGCCAATTTTTTTCAACTTCGTTTCAGCCCTGTAACGGAATAGAATATTAGAAATATTATAAATTTCCATCATATTATTTTTTAATTTGTAACTAAGGTTAGTATAACAGTTGTTTTAAATTAAATTAAAATACTGCCCGAAAGTAGGCCATAATGTTATCCCCTTAATCATTGTGGAGCCAAACATAAATGTATGAATATCGTAATGAAAGTTTTCATTGCATAACTTTAAGCGCCCTTTTAATTGATTTTAAATCGTTTACAAATCGGTTTTAATGAAGTACTCATACATTTCTCATCAAAAGTACACCTTATATCCTTTACTTCCATGTCTTACTTGATTGTTGATTTCCGTTTAGCCCGCCCTGCATTGCTGAACACCTTTTCGCCAGCATCTTCTTCCATCTGCTCCTCAGCCTTAACCATCGATGTCTCTGCAAGCTGCTGGCGCCTCGAGCAAACCCGAAAATGACCCGGAAGCGTGAGTATGGTGTATGATCGCTGGCAAATTGTGCATTCCACACGCTGCTTGTTGCCACAGGTCTCCAGATGAAGCATCATTCCCAAAGCACTGCCCAAGTGATGGTCGCACAGCCGACATACCAGCTTCTTTTTGGATTCCTCGAGGTAAGCTTTCATCATAAGCATTATCCCGCTGCGTGTGATGTTCTGCGGGAAATAAATAATTAGGATTTGAATTTATTGGTTAATATTATTGGCATAACCTACCGTTGGTGTCTCACCAACTAGCCAGCCTACTCCATAGTGCTCCTCCAAATGGCTTTGCCACTTCAGCTTGGTGCTGCGTGCCAGGCACAAACCGCATTGCAGCGGACCCTTGCCCTTGCCTTCTTCCGTTAGAACCTCTTCGCTGTCCAACTGCTCCCGTTTCCGGATGAGCAGCAGACGTAGATTGAAGGTGCTGACAGTTTCATCTTTTTTTTTCAGTTGGCCCGAGCAGGATTGCCTATGTAAGGGAAATGAGAGTTTGGCATAGGACCCCTTGCAGAGGTCGCACTCCACGCGCTGCTTATTGCCACAG
This sequence comes from Drosophila bunnanda, assembly GCA_035046265.1. Lineage (NCBI taxonomy): Eukaryota > Metazoa > Arthropoda > Insecta > Diptera > Drosophilidae > Drosophila > Drosophila bunnanda. Next base: position 18,926,641 of record JAWNOB010000075.1, read on the forward strand.
CTCTCCAGGTGGACAAGCATGCCAGTGTGCGAGCCCAATTGTCGTTGACAGAGGCGGCAAGTTAACTTTTCGCCGCTGCCATCGATGTACTTCTTCATAATTCTCAAGACCCAGGCGCGTGTAACGTTTGGTGACTCGCCGACGAGCCAACCCACTCCATAGTGTTCAGCCAGATGGGTTTGCCAATTCTTTTCGGTGCTGCGTGCCAGGCACAAGCCGCATTGCAGCGGTCCTTTCCCCTTGCCGTCGTCTGTTAGAACCTCATCACTGTCCAGCTGTTCCCGTTGGCGGATAAGTAGCAGGCGTACATTGAAGGCTTGTGGATTACCAAGATCTCGCTTTGATTCAGTCTTTAGTTTTTTGGATGCCTCAGTTGGTTCTGTATCGGCCGGAGCAGCTTTCTTTCTTTTCCTTTTTGACGTTGAAGGAGCAGCGGCATCGGCGTCGACTTCTTCTCCTGCTACCAAAGTCTCACTTAGATTTTGTGGCTGCTTTGCAACGCTGCTTTTCCTGCTCCTTTTGGGAACAGAGTCTGGGATAACTTGATCTTTTTTAACTGGTACGTCTGTTGTCTCCGGTGGAACTGAATTAAGACTAGCATCGGTCTCCACGGGTTGGGAATCTGATAAGGATGCTCTTGATTCTATTTCATCAGCAGCAACTATATTGGAAACTGTCTTCGGTGTATTTCGGGACTGCCTTTTCCTTTTGGAATTTATAGAACTTGAAGGCTTTTCCTCAACCTCTGTGGCATCAATACTTTTAGGGTTTGGAACTTTATTTTCTTCGCAAGCTGAAACTAGATTTTGTTTCTCCGCAGCATTATTTTCTTCCTGGCTATTACTAACACCAGAATCTGCTATTTTAGCCGTTTTACTGCGCGACTGACGTTTCGACTTTGAATTTAAGCTGGCATCTGGTTTCTCTGCAGGCTTAACTTCTTGTTGTACTTGTGAATTTGTATTCTTAATCTCTTCATCAAATTTCAGCTCATCTTTGGCAACAGGTGAAGGCAAAACAGTTGATTTACTACTCCGAGACTGGCGCTTTGATTTGCCTGCATTCTTACTGTGACTTGGTTCTTTAACAGCTTTAAGATCTTCAGGTTCCCTTTGTGCAGTTGTGTCGGTATTGTTTTTCTCTGATGTGGTTATTGGTTGAGCTGGAAGGGATTCTTTAGGTGTTCTACTACGAGAATTACGGCTTGCTCTTGTTTTAATGGCTTCGATAGGTCCCGATGGGTTAGAAGAAGTTGCAGTCTGTTCAGTGATTCCGGGAGCTGGGGAGTCCGATTTGGTCTTATGTCTGGATGCTCGCTTTCCTTTTAAATTGACAGAATTTGTTAACTCAATTGGTTGCTCTTCTTTTTCTTTATCTATCACAGGTTTAGAAACAGATGAAGTGCGAGTTTTTCGTTTTTCTTGTGTCTGTACAGGTTCATTTAATTCTTTATCAATTTTAGGCTCGTCTTCGTTTCTTTTAGAATTAGTTTCAGGTTTTACAGAAGCTTCAGCTTGAATCGAAGGGGTTCCAGTACTCGAGCGAGAGGTTCGTTTTCCTCCAGATTTCACAGATGTTACTGACTCATTCTTATTTTCATTAGACACTGAATTGTTCTCTTTTTCTCTAGTTTCGAGTAAACTAAGTTTTTCAGAACCTTCTACATTTTTCTTTGCAGTTAAACATTCCATAGCTTTTGATTGTAGTTTCGTTTTAGCTTTTCTTGTTGTTGAAGCTCCTGTACTTGTGGAGGGCTCTTCGAAATTAATTTCTGTAGTTTCCAATTCCTTATGTGGAGATGGTTCCTTTGACTTTCTACTTCTCCTGGATTTGTTGTCATCTATTGTTAAATCTTTTTCGTTTATCACAGATTCCTGCCGTTCTAGCTCATTAAGAGGTTGTTCTTGTTCTTGTCCTTTTTCGAGTTCAATTGCTTCGTCCAAAGTTGATTCTTTACTTGTACCCTTAAGATCCTTCCACTTGACCTGGTCAGCGATTGCTGCTTCTTCTGATATTAGCGTCTTGTCAAGACTTGTGTCCTCGTTAACCGGATTATCCTCGAAATAGGTGGGACATTCACTACTTTCCGAATCAGACACGTGGCCTATACGACGAAAGTCGTTATCCACAGGCCTCTGTTGCTCTTCCTCAGTCTCATCGTGGTCAGGAGTAGCATCGTCGCTGATATCAGTTTCGTTAATCCTCATTTGCCGCACTCGCTTGCTGCGCACTGGAGTCTTGGAACGCTTCTCCTCTTTGTTATTAAAGCCAAGGAACATGGTGCCATCATCATCACTGGTGCTCGAGGTGGGAATGCGACCCCCTCCAACATTCGCTGATACGGGATGGAGAAACTCTGTGGAAATTTCTGCCTGTTTCTTTGCTGAGTTTCGTTTGCTGAGAACAGGTCGTGTTTTCATCCGTTTCTTACGTGGCATTCCTTTCGTTGTTTCCTCTGAACTCGGCACAGTTGGCGAAAGCGTCTTCTTGGTCTGTGGTGTCATTTTCTCAGCTGTAAGGTGCGTAATTAAATTCTGTATGCCAGTGGATTCCGGTGTATTCATTTCTGCGGGCGACTCCTTTCGGAATGGCAGCTTGGCATCGCCCTGTGGTGGCGGTTGCTCCTGTGAGAGAACTTCAATTAGGGAGACTGAGGCTCCCGCTGATGGTTCTAAGTGCTCCAGGGCTTCTTGGTTATCTTTCTTTTTACTTGTCTTCGTTTTAGGCATTTTAGGTGGATGATACAACTGGGTTAGGTCACGTTCTACTGAGGACTTTGCTGCATTTTGGCCATCAGCTTGGCTATTGGCTAGACTGGAAGATTCCTTGGACTTATCTTCTGTGGGCTCAATGGGTTCCTGTTGCTCTTCTTTTGATTCTCTGACTTCCTGCTTCTGACTGACTTCATCTTTAGGCTCACTGGCTCCCTCTTCTCTGTATTCCTTGGACTGGCTGACTTTCTGGTGCTCATCATTTTCTTTTAACTCTCCAACCCCTTGCTCCTCGTCAGCTGGTACCTGCTTGGGATTGTGTTTTACACTAATTAAATTAAGATTTACGTTTTCTGACCTTTTATGATTCAAATATACATTACCTCGATCCCGTTGACCCCAGCACTTAGACGATTCTTCTCCATCAAGCTGTGATCGCTAATTGCCGTTGTCGGTTCCGAATCGCTTGCCTCGACGTCATCTAGCTTGGTTTTCTTTGCCTCCAAGGGCTTGTTTGGGATACTAGGCCTTTTATTGCGTTGCACTAAATTGATTTTAGCCTTCTTAGATCTTAGGGGGACTCGCTTGGCCGGAGGATTAACCTCCTTAGCAGGTTCCGACTCAGTCAGTGGTTCAATTTGGTTTTGCAGAGACCCTTTTGATGACGTATCTGGCTCAATTGGAGTTGCATCTACCAAGGATTCCGCATTAGTTGCTGGTATTGCCACCTCTGCTGGGGTTACTGCTGGTGCCTCCATAATTGACTTATCCACGCTGCTCCTCAACTTAATTGCATTTGGACTGATGCGTAGTATGTTGGTACTATCGCTACTCACATCCAAAGTGGCATGCAGTATATCCATATCATCCATTTGCACAATCTTTCCAATGGGCAGCTCCTCCTCCTCTGGCCGCTTCTCTTCGACGCTTGGTAGCTCTTTGGAAGAAGACGACCTGACTACCAAGGAACTTCCATCCTCTGGCAGACCCTGCTCCCTCTCTGATTTTTCAGGTGACACTCCAGTATAAGAGCATCCTCCGGCGCCACCAAACAAAGCGTTCAAGCGTTGTTCTTCCGGCGAGAGATCCATGAAGCTGCTTTCGTCAATGGGATTCTCTGCAGTTAGTTGGGCTATAAAATCTACAGCGGATTGGACTTTAGAAACTGGTGATGATGCTTCGTGTGCTTCTGCGGACACTGATGCTTCAGGGTTCTCTTTGGAAGAAGTGGAAGTATTCTTAGGTTTCTCTGCTGCTGGTAAGGGCTCTAGTTCAGGATCTGGAGATGTATTTAACTGCTTTGGTGTACTGTCAGTAGAAATATGTATGGGCAAGTCCAGAAAGCTTGTCTCTGTGCTCATTACTACTTTTGGTTCCTCCGGTTTAGGACTGTTCCCAGTAATTTCAATTAAGCTGGATTCAGTGGGTTCTTGACTATGCTCTTCGTGATCCAATAATACAGCAGTATTAATATTTATATTATCTGAAGCATAAGTCACCAAAATAGGCTTTTCTGATTCATTAAATTCGAGAGGTGTCAAGTTGGGCAAGTTATTGGCTTCACCAGTGGATGGAGTAAATCCTGGCTGCTGTTTTGGATCTACTTCTGTAGGTTTAGTTATGCTTGTTTCTACGGTTGCATCGGAAGAATCCCTTTCAGTGGGAACTGCTGCTTCTTCCGGTTGTGTGCTCAGCTTCACCTGCTGGGCTTGATTTCGTATCTCTTGGGCCATCTCGGCTAGCTTTTCCCGCGGCACCTTAAACTTACTGGCATTCATAATAACCTTGCCGCCCTTGATTATTGCCTCGGCAACGGGTTGTGACTTGGTCTTCAGGATAGTGGCCACTATACTAGTGCTACTTGGCAATCCCAGGTTACTCAAGTCAATCTTCTCGTTAGGGGCCAGTACCTTGTTTTCCAGCACAATCAAGGGTGGTGGCGAAGGACTCCTCTGGGAAATTACTGGAGCTTCTGGAGGAGGCGAACTCAATTGACTTGCTACAGCAGTTGGTGATGCAGCCTGCGGCGGATTTTGTATAGGAATATGTAGTGCTTTTTGCGAGGGCTTCTGCATAGAAATATGCGAAGATTGTGTTGGATTTTGTAGCGGATTTTGTATGGGAATATATGGTGCATCTTGGGAAGATTTCTGCATTGAAATATGCGGAGATTGTGCCTGATAGTGTGACACCTTCTGCTGCGGAGGAGGATGCCTTTCAAAAGCCTTTTGCTGCAGCAGCTCCTGCTGGTTTCTCAACTGTATGTCATCGGTGGTCACGCACACGGTCCGATGTTTGGGCAATTGATTAACCAAATTAAGCAGCAGTGGTGGATGTTTTGGACGCATAGTCAGATCGGCCTTGGGAATAGAGAAGCCTCCACTAGAAGTAGCAGCAGCAGATGCATTGCTGCCACCTCCACTCCGAGGAGCAGAACCCTGGGCAGCAGTTGGCGGGGTCTTGGGTGGTGCCATTGGCTTTTGCTTCTGGGTTTGGGTGGAAGTGTTTATGCTCTTGTTAAGAATCCTATTCTTTAACAAAGCCTTGACGTGCATCGATCGCTCCATGCTGGCGGACGTCGTGGTTAAGGGCGGAGTTTGAATTGGCACCATCTTTTCCATACTTTCTGAGATCTTAATTCGTTTTACAGCGGTCGGGGGTAAAGCTGTGCGGGAGGAAAATATACATAAAATATTAGTTTAAGTTTATATTTGTTGTATAAATTATATTAAAATATATAAAGTCTGGCAAATAACATGTAAATACTCAAGTAAATGCACGAAAATCAAATCCTTACAAGGAGTAGTTAACCTAAAAAGTAATTTACATTGATTAAATATTAAATAACACATTTCGACCTTCATGCAAACATTAAATAAATAACAATAAAACATAAAACAACTCAAAAACCGTCGCTGGTCGTTCAAACAAAATTGGAGTTGGACACTGGCACTGGGATTTGAACTCGGGCCAAAAAGCGGACTTAACCTCACTCGGCGCGCGCACTTACAGGCTGGGCCATTGAAAGAATATAAACGGCAGTGTCAAAGGTGGCACTTAAAGTGAGTTTGCGGTGTGGAGATTCAAAAAAAAATTAATCCATCTATTCACGAGGATTAAAGTGTACGAACTATTCGGTATCTTCTTATTTATAACTTGTTTGAATGCTTTTTTAGGTTAGTTTTTAAAACACGGCATTTTCTTTTTATACAATTTTAAACATAATAATATTATTATTTTCACATTTTTAGTAAATGCATAAAGTCTTTCATATCTCAATTAACCCTAACATGAAACGTGGTAATAGAAACATGTTAGGCTTAGAATTTGATTCCCATTAACCCTAGGAAGCTTTTTAATATGAAAAATTCTTCATATCTATTAACTAAATTAAACAACTAAAAATCTTAATTATGAACAAAATATAGTTACCTAATAATAATAACAAAACAAATGTATGTTGCACTAATTTATAATAATAATTAAAAATGCAAAAACAATTTGTTTTTAAGCCTCTTAAGGGAATCTACAAACTCATTTGATCCCCAAAACATGTAACTAAATTTTAGGTAAGATTATAAGAGTTAAAGTTAAAAATAAAACATTAAAAGAGAAAAAAATGATCCCCCCTTTAATGGGATCCGAACTCATGGGGAAAATCGACCGAAAAATAACTCGCAACTGATTATCTGACGTCGTCTCAAGCAGCTGCGCCATCGCGACATTTCGCTGCCCTGCGTCCCAAGCTCCTAAAACCATTCAAGGTTTCTCCACAGCATGCTAACGGTTTTAAATGCATTCAAAAATAAATAATTGTAAAATAAAAGTTGTTTTTACCAGGCTGATGAAATTGTTGCTGCTGCGAGTGCAATGCGCTTGATGCTGCCGCTGCCGACGTCGCTGGCGCCGTCGTCGTCGCTGGCGCCGTCGTCGTAGACTGCGTAGCGACAGAGGAAGCACTGCTGCTACTGGGCGAGTGTGTTATTCCCGCCCTTGCACCTGGACTCTGCTTGCTCAGCACCTCCGCCAGCTTCCTGTCCAAGCCAGCTTCTTTGAGCTTTTTGAAATCCAGATTGATTGTCTTAATTATCCGCCTGGGCGGTGCTGCAGTTCTGGCATTCGACGACGAAGGCGTCGACGCCGGCAGCGGAGGAGCATCGCCCCTGCTGGTGTTGCTGGAATGCGCCATTGCCGGGGGTGGACCCATGATGCCAAGCTCCTGACCCTTGCTATCCATCCTGGGGTCCATTTGGCGATGCTGCAAGTTAAGAATTCTAGCCTTTCGCCCAGTTTTCCATGGAAATGTCGCAAGAAAATTGAATTGAATCACACACACACAATGTGGGCCTTGACGTTTTTGATTATCGGATTCCGGCCACACCTAAGTTATACTTCTTTTAAATTCCTTTCTTTCTTGATTAAAACATTACACAGGCACTATATATGTTTCGGTTTTTAACTTTTGTCTGGCCTTTTTTCACTTTTAAAATTGAAAAAAGATCCAAGCATGTGCAACTATAATCAAAGTGAGACCGTACTTTGCTTATTGCAAAATACCAAAAGAACTCCAGAAGAATGCCTTTAATGTAGCGTGGAATATTGAAAATATCGGATGTAATAAATTTTAAATAAATTAAAGCTATTAGTTTTCACACTTGGTTCAAAACATAATTACAAGAATGCTAAACATATTAAAATTACCAATATAAATTCATATTTGCAGATATCCCGTAAACTATCGAACACGAAAATATCGCACTCCAGCAAACTCACACCACTAGCTGCCTGGAGGCGTGTTGACAACCCTATTCTGTACACCAACAACAATTTTCCGGAAAATTTCTACCCAACGCAAAAACGTTTTCTCTTAGCTGAAACTCAATAAAGAAAACCTAAAATGGACTTCCAGAACCGTGCCGGTGGCAAGACCGGCAGCGGAGGCGTGGCCTCATGGTCGGAAACGAACCGCGACCGGAAGGAGCGCCTGCGACAGCTCGCCCTCGAAACCATCGATCTAAACAAGGATCCGTACTTCATGAAGAACCACTTGGGCTCCTACGAGTGCAAGCTCTGTCTGACGCTGCACAACAACGAGGGCAGCTACCTGGCCCACACGCAGGGCAAGAAGCACCAGGAGAATCTGGCTCGCCGAGCCGCCAAGGAGGCCAAGGAGGCACCGTCATCCCTGCTGGCGCCGGAGAAGCCCCGCGTGGAGCCCAAGAAATTCGTGAAAATCGGACGGCCTGGTTATAGGGTGACCAAGCAGCGAGAGCTCAGCAATGGGCAGCAGTCGCTGCTCTTCCAAATCGATTACCCGGAAATTTCGGAGAACATTGTACCCCGTCATCGCTTCATGTCCGCCTACGAGCAAAAGATTGAGCCGCCAGACCGCAAGTGGCAGTACCTGCTGTTCGCCTCCGAGCCGTACGAGACCATTGGGTTCAAGGTGCCATCGCGGGAGGTGGAGAAGAGCGAGGGCAAGTTCTGGACGCACTGGAATCGCGACACCAAGCAGTTCTTCCTGCAGTTTGCCTTCAAGTTCGAGCCCAAGATTTTGCCGCCACCGCCGCCGAATATGCATCGGGCGATGGGACCGCCCGGCGGAGGATTCCCAATGCCAGGACCTCCACGGCCTGCTGCCATGCATCCCATGTTCAACGGCGTTCCACCGCCGCCGCCCATGTAGGCAATATCCAGGAATATATCTAAAATGCAAGAATAAATCTTTTTCTACTAAATACAACTCAAGTGCTTAGTGTATTATGATTTTAAGCTTAGGAAATTGAAAAAATATTGCTGGATTCTTTGTAACTCTGCTTTGTCTTACAAATCTCAATAGCGTTTAAGGTAAGAATTAATCTAATTCTAAGTGGCTTAAGCTAGTCAATGTACACACTATCAGGGATGCCACGGAAATAACTAAAGATTTAAAGCCAACATAAAGAATATATGGATAATATACATTCCACATCAAATCTAATTTAAATCCTTAGGTATTTCTGTGGCCTGTGTCGCCCACCCCTTATTTAGATCTTCTCGCGCTTCTTGAAGTTCCTCTTGGATGCACATCTATTGATTATGTCCGATACGTGTGGCTTGTGCTCGAAAATCTTCATGAGCTGACTCTGAGCCTCGTTGATGCCCTCGGTGATGATCTTGCTTCGTTGGATATTTCCCTGGAAATACAAATCAATTATTACTGAACTGTTAAAGGATTAACAATAAGAAACTTACCTTTAACAATTCAGTTACACGCTCCATTTCATTGTGCTTATCCTTGTCCTTCTCCAGTTCTTTAAGCATAACCTCCAGTTGGCCCAAGCTGACCATTTCCGATTCGTTCTGTTTCGAGCATAGTCTGGTTAATTTCGCCTTAAATATATATAGTTCATTCTCCTTACCAAGTCTTCCATTTGCGAACTCAAATGATAGATCTTCCACCCATTGATTTTGCCCTGCACATTCGGTTGATTTGCCAGATCAATCACCGTGGCACGGCGCTCTTCTCTCGGCTTCACATCGGTATAGCGATGGAAGTGATTGTTGGCCAACTTGTGAGTGGGTTTATATGTCTGCAAGAGGGCAGGAACAGTGTAACCAAGTGGTCTGGAGATGAGACATTCGAACCAGAACTTACATTGAGCAGCGCACAGTTGCGTGGACGTCGGATGACAAAGTCCACCGGATTGGCATTCTCCTTGTTGCCCGTCACGGCCGGTGTACTGTTCCGATGATTGGGATCGCCTGGCGCACTATTGGGTGCCGGCACGCCCGGTGGCACTGCCGCTGCTGCCACGAGCAGCCCTCCATTATTATGCTTCTGCATGTAGGCAGCACCAGTTGGCGCTGTTGCTTCAGCACTGGGCGGTGGCAGGGACAGGGATGCCTGACTTTGCGTAGAGTGCTGGCTATCGTTGCTGTGAGGGGTTGGGAGACCATCAGTTAAGTCTAGTGGGACAGATATGCTATGGTAAAACTCACGTTGATCGTCGCGGCTTCTTCCTGGAGGAGCAGTCGTAGCTAGAGTTGGAGTTATTGCCCGTGCCGTTCAGTCGAGGACCTGCCTGTTGCTGCTGCGAGGAGGAACCCACCAGCAAGTGAGGCGCTTGCTGCTGCTGAGGTGGCTGTTGTTGCTGTGGCGTCGGTGCTTGCACATCCACAAAGGCGCTGTTGCCGCTGCGAGCGCCCAGGGAGGAGTGATTCAAGCCCTGCTGCATGGATTGGTGTGATGAGTACAGCTTTAAGAAGAAAACAAAATATGAGTTTATATTCTTCTAAGGTCAGTCGTTACATACCTCATTGATGGGGTTAAAGTGCGTAGCATTGTCGCGTGCACTGGCACCGGCAGCCGGTGGCTGATCGCCAATCCTGTCCTGCAATTGTTGTTGATCCACACCGGGCGAGGAGTTCGCTGACACAGTAGTGGAGCCATCCGAAGAAGCCGGCGACTCTGCTCGGGAATTTCTCGTTGAAGAAACGGCAGTACCAGTTGCTGCAGGTGCCACATTTGTCGCACCGCCGCCGCTGCTGGGCAGCACTCCGTGGGTCGTAACCCGTTCCCGGTCCTTTTTGGCCAGTGCTTCCACGGTAAGACCAGAGTTGAGGCCGCTGGACGTCGGCACCGCCACGGACACGGGCTGCAGATTGAAGGTAGTTCCCGGACTCGGACCACTTGTGTTGCTCGCCATGGACAGCAACGTTGGCGCCAGATTCTTTGCCGCTCGGATGGGCGAGCCCTCTGCATCCCGCTTGCGCATAAAGTTGGGCACCAACGATCCACCTCCGGCAGCCGTCTGTTGTGGATTACCTGCTCCCGTCGTTGTCACCTTTACCGAAGTGTGCAGTGGTATCACCATGTGCTGCGGTGGCGCGCTATTCGCTCCCGCCGGGATTATCAGCTGCTGGTGGCCGCCTATGGTCCGTGTAGCAGCTCCTGCTCCGCCGCCAGCGCCTGAGGGCAATACAGTGAATGTGGCCTGTGATCCAACTCCTGCTGATCCGGCTCCAGCTCCAGTGGGCGCATGACTAGCGAAGGGCAAAGAAGACACCGATAAGCTGCCGCCGGCACTGCTCACCAACTGCGGCTGTGCCTGTGTGCTCTGCGTCACAGTGGTGGTGGTCAATGATAGAACCCCCGTGGAGGCTGAGGCCGGCATAGATTCGTAGTAGATTGTGGCAGCGCTTCCCTTATCATCGATCTGAGAGAGTAGAATGGAAATACGTAAGAGATACTGACTGTGGGCTACGCGAAATCAAAACTCACCTTCATCAGCTGGCTTTGTGAAGCGACAACTGGGTTCCAGGTGCGCTGGAAGCTTCCCACTGCTGGTCCGCTGTTTCCGGGTCCATCTGTGCCAGGTGCAGCAGCCGTGGGAGCCGGTGTCATCATCATTTTGATGCCGCCACTGGCATTCTTAATGGGGGTCAGTGTGCCGGTTAGAATGTTGCCTCCAGGACCAACTGCACCGCCTCTGCCGCTGATGGTGAGCGGTAAAACGGTTGCTCCGCCAGCCGCTGATGTGGCCCCTGTTACAGAACTGGGATTCACCACACTGGCCGAGACACTTGGCACGGAAACAGCCTGGATGCTGGCCACGCCCTGCGGCGTCATTGTTGGACCGCCTGTGCCTCCGGCAGTCGACAGTTTACCGATGGGATTCAACTGTGTGATTGTCAGCGATGGCTGCACCTTGGCCGTCATGGTAACAGGTGGTCGAATTCCTGCAGGATAATTACAATGAAATTGATGTAAGGGATAAATTCCTTGATTTTTACTTACCCATCTTGGCGGCTGCCGTGGTGCTCATCACGAAAGGCTGGAGCATTACATTGCCGGCCAGGCGGGCAGCAGATCCGATAATCTGCTGTGTGGTCCCCGTCGCCGGCTGCTGCAGCTGGATAATCCTCGTTGTGTGCAAGTTAGTGGCTGTCAGCGCAGTTCCGCCGACTCCAGGCCCTCGGCCAGGAGCCACTGTAGCTCCCCCGGAAACGCTGACAGGAGTTTGAGATGGCGTAACGCTGGCATTTAGCTGAGGGATGCTCGGAGCTCTGATGCTGATGCTGGTCGTGTTTAACTTGGCCGCCGGAAAGCTTTTGCCCAGCGGTATGGGACGCACCTGCCGAGGTGTAACTGTGGTTCCTCCTGGCGTTGTGGTGGGCGTGGCCACTGCGAAACGTGGATTAAATTGCTGGCCAGGATTTGGATTGGCATTTGGCGTCGACACGTTGGAGGAATACACCAGCGTAGCTTGGTGCTGTCTCTGTGGCAAGACTGTAGCCACATAAGCCTGGGGACCACCAGGAGCCGCGGCCTGCTGGGGATTCAGAGGCTGTCCAGTTGACACCGATAGAGCTGTTAAAATGGAAAACAATTAATAAAGGTTCTAGGGGGATTACTGAGAAAAAACTCACCTGTTGGCGCTTGCACTGGAGTAGCAGTAGTCACCACGCTAGCACCACCCACGCCTGCCGACGTGGTGATGATGCGTTGGCGCGGTTGAGGAATGGCCCGTATCAGTTGCACCTGTCCCGTCGGACTCTGCATCCAGGTAGCACTGTTGCTAGACGAGATCACCGTGGAGGGCGGCTGGGATGACACCGCCACTCCACTCCTGCTGACTGAAGCGGTTGCTCCTCGCACAAAGCCGCCCGATGTGCTGAGACCTGTGGGCGCTGCGGGTGTCACTGTCGCCGAGGCCGAGGATGTGGCTCGCAGGGGAGTGACCAAGCGCTGGCCAACTCCCACGTTAACGCCACCCATTTGGGTAGCCGTGACACTGGCCCGGGGTAGATAGGCCTGTGTTACCGGTCTGGTGACCGTAATCGAAGCATTGGAGACACTCCTAGCCGGAGCAGCTGGTATAGCTGTAATCTGAGTCCTTCCCGTCGCCGTGACGTTCTCCAGCTGCTTGATCATGGGCATCATGACGCGGACCTGTGTGGACTGGCCTCCAGCTCCTATAGCTCGTATTGAGGCCGCCGTGGTGGCTTGACCTGTGTTGAGGGATATCGGTGTGCCTGCCAGGGAAGCCTGCTGAATGGGATTGGCTGCAGCCACCTTGATAGTTCCTGCGCTAAGGATCGGTGTACCCGAAATGGAGATCCCACCGCCGCCATCGGTCTTCACGTGTGTGATCTTGGCGGCCACCGCTGAGTGTGCTGCAGAGGATGGCAAATGGGATGATGGCAATGAGTACTTGTTTATGACGCCGCGCAGCTGCAGTGGCGGATGCGAATGCGATACCAGGGATGCGGATGAAGACGCGGATGCGGACGCCACCGATGATGAAGATGGATGCAATGACGGCAGCAAGGATAACGATGGCAGTGCATGGGGATGCAGTTGTTGGGTGCGTATCTTAATGGTTTTCAAGGCGGCTGTGCGGACGGGCAGTTTTGGGTTTTTGTGAGTTTTTTGATTGAAAGTTCCACATGGAACACACAAACGGTGGACGGACAAGAAGAGATAGCGAAAGGAGTGATTTTTGAAACTACAGAAAATCAGAAACCAATTACAGGGGTGTTGGCAACCCTGCCACGAATGCACAGTAACAACAAAACACACATACACACGCACACAGCAGCAGTGCTGCGAAAGTGAGCCAGAAAGAGGAATAGGAAACAAACAGTGCGCGTATGCGAGAGCAAAAGAGAGGAGCTGAAATGTTATGTATACATACGCACACATTCGCACAGTGCTAATACAGGGTTTATTCCACTGAGTATATACATACATATGTATACATTCCACTTGGACGTCGTTCAACATACCTGATGGCGCTGTAGCTGTACTTCCGCCGCCGCCACCCACCGTTCCTCCTCCCGCGCCGCCCTCGCTCGACGCACTCATTGTTTCAGATCAACTGGTCGATTCCTGCAAACACACAAAAACTTCGAATCAGTCCACGTTCTACATTGTCTATGCCTCCTCCTCCCCTTTTCTATTGTTATCTATGCACTATGTATCCACAAACCCTCTGAACACACACGAGAGTTGAGAGCGTGTGGTACTGCTCCATTATAGTGGAGCTACTTGCCTTTTGTACCAATAGGGAAGAATCACGCTGCCCTGCCAATAGTCTATAACTATGTTCCGCGCGCTTTCTTTTAATTAACCGGATTTTTCTGTTTTTCTGATCTACGAATGCACAATTGTAATTTCAGTGTTACCAGGCTAGGTTTCAAGTTTGGACGGGGAGAAATCAAAATTGGCAGCACTGTTGGAAGCGGCAGTCCAGCTGCCAACTTTTGATCAACAAAAAAAGCTGTTTTTGACGGGAAGAATGAAAAAAACTAAAAATATTTATAAAAAATCCACTACGTAGTGGGGAAAAAATTTAAAATCTTAGTGCAGAGACACCTCCAAACTGATATTATTTAATTAATTTAATTATTATTATTTATTACTATTTTTACTAATTTAACTATTCGTTTTCAGCACTAAGCCGCAAAGCCTTGAAACTACCAGCGAACCGAATTGGAAAGAAGTGAAATAATTTAAATTTTATAATTCAAATATTTAAATGACTATTTTAAAACTACTCAAAATTCACCCACTGGCCGCTAGCTTGGTAACTAAATTTATAATTTATAAATTTCAACAAGAGTAATTAATCTTTATAAAAATAATTCTTTTGCTGGTAATTTTAATAATTTTTTATAAGTTCTTGATTTTAAATAATTGCTATTTAGTGAGGTACGCCAGGCTTGGTTTACAATTTACTGTTACGCGTCTGCAAATTTACTTTGACACAGTTACAGAACGGTTCTATACGTTTACAGGTGTTTGGGTCCAATTCTAATGTAGAAAATAACAGATAGAAAGGGAGAGCGTAAATTAACATGGTGTGAGCGAAACTTATCAGAATTCTCTCCGAGTGAGCGTAACTTAACAGAATTCTCTTCGTGAAAAATTGTAATTTCAGCGTTACAAGGCGATGTCACTTTAAAATCCACTAGTTTAAACTATCGGTAAACACTAAAAAAATGTCATTTACAACTTTGGTACATTTATGTAATGAAGTGGTATTTTTAGCTTAGAGACGGTCAAATTAATCACGCGTTCGCTCTATCGTGATCACGTGTCTAGAGAATTCTATCATTTTACGCTCACTCCGACGGCCAACGAGAGTAAGTTCGCCACTGCAGCTATCAAATCTGGTAAATTGCTATTAAAATAAGCCATTTTGATGGCAATAAGCTCGTTGCAAGCTTTTCTATTTTCAAGTATGCTAGATCTAGCCAGAAGAACTGGAGACAACGTCGCACCCATTATACTCGGTGGAGTGTTGCCAACTATATGTCATCGTTGATAGCTGGACGCCCAACTAAATTAGCCAAAATAGCTAAAAATAGCTAAATAAAAAGTAATAGCTATTCATTAAGTGATATTTATTCGTCGAGTAGTGTCCAATATGTACTCTACAGCACTTTCTTCGGCACTTAGGTATGTAGACATATGATTTACTTATATAAAACCGCCAAATAGAAAACTTATTTTGTAAATAGCCAAATAAGTGTGTTTTCTAGCTTTGGGTCACGTAAAATAGCCAGATCTGGGCAGAAAATAGCCGAGAAGTCAACTGAATGAGCCTCAAAGGTAATCGATAGTATCGATAGTGCCCGATGTTTTGCCAGTCTTCTTTTTCTTTCGTGTTTTCGTCTTACCTTTTCCACTAGTCTTTCTCGCGAAGTAGTTGGAAAATTGAATTTTGCAAAGTTTTTCGCTGGGACCAAACGAAATTGACAAAACCAGAAGGGAACCGAAACGATTGAGGTCGTCCGTGAGTGTGTGTGTGAGTGGGCGTGCAGTCAATCCTGTGTCGTGCGGTGTGGGGCGCAAATTAAAACCAATACCACTGAAAACCGACAATCACACACGGCCGAGAGCGAAAAAGGACACAGATTAATTCAATTACAAGTGAAATTCGAGTGAGTGGCGATAATTGTCGTTCTGCCCACCAGCCACCAGGTGACCAAGCAGGCAAAGCAGGCGCGCGTTACGTGAAAAGCAGATCGCCAAGTGCCCACAATTGGTTGAAAAGAAAAAAATTGATTTTCCACAATTGCAATTGGAAGGCAAAGCAAAAGGCAAAAGCAACAGCAAAGTAAAGCAGAGGAAGAGCCGCGCGTGTGTGTGTGTCCGCGTCCGTGTGTGAGCGAGGGGGTGTAAAAGTGGGAGAGTGGGAAGCGGAGGCGAAGACGAAGACGGAAACGGAGGGCGCACATCCAGGCGTCGCATCCTCGCATAATGAATATTGTCGGGGAATATGAATACAGCTCCAAGGATATGCTTGGCCACGGCGCCTTTGCCGTCGTCTACAAGGGACGTCATCGCAAGGTAAGATTAAAAAAAAAAAATACCAAAACAATAACACCAATACCACCCCTTCCGTTGCTTACAATTCCGTCATATTAGTAACCTGTTTTTTACGACTGATTCGGGCGCTTTGTTATTGTTTTCATTTTAATGTGGGGCTTGGTCGCATTTGTAAAACAACAATATCAACAACAACAGAAAACGTTAAAGTTATTAACAATGCGCCATTGTCAAAGGTAAACACGAATACGTTGTCGCAGCAAAAATAAAACCCAAAAGCGGATCCGGCAAATGTCGCGAAATTTGAAATCAGCTGATTACAGTGCAAAAAAAAAAGTATAAGAAGTTTTTAAATTATAATTTTCGGAATTTAATGCAAATTATAAATTTAATTTAGATTAAATTATTAAGAAAGTTAAATATTTCGCATTGCACTGTGCGAACCCCGAAATGGAACCACTGCTGAGCGGGGGAATCCATCGAAATCACAGCCCTTTTTCTCTGTTTAGGCGTGGTTGTTATATGTATGTTTTGTTTTCCTTCAAATTTGCGTCTTTCTATTGTTTATTTTCTATTGCCTTGTGCGCGCGCTCCCCTCCTATTTTTCCAAGCGAATTTCGGTTTCAGCTGCTGGCACACGCACGTGCTTTGGAGCGATTTCTTTTCGCGAGAGTCCCCAGCAGAAGCATATCTGCGTATTATTTATATACAGACACCATGGCGTATGAGAAATATGTATGTGGGCATGGCATAAGTGTGTGCCATAGAAGTGCTTTTGAACTATTTCAGGGTCATAGCAGAAATAATTAATTCTAAGCAATTGTTAGGCGCGTTAAAGGAGAGTGAATTGTTATCGGTTTATTGAGGTAAATGAGAACAAATGGTTTTATACATAATAGACTTTTTAATTAATATAGAAGTTATAAATATGACGACAGAGTGAGTCAGCCTGATGCTTAAAACTTAACTACCTTTTTTATTGCTTTCCACTCTTCAAGCGAAGTAATTATTAAAAGTTTATACAAATATTTTCTTAATAAGCTAATAAATCCTTCATTTTAACATCATAATATGCTTTTAATTGTCATCAGGCTTAACCAGTTAAGCTAAGTAGCGTTCAGGTCAAGCAACTGTTATCAGCTCATAAACAATTCAACATGCATCGATAAAAATAGTTGGGCATCCTAAATGGTTAGATCATTAATATGAATGAGCCTGTTTTTTGTGTGTGTTTCATTCAATATACATATAAGCAAAAACAAAAAATAAATCAAAACAGAAAACACGCAGAGAGTGAAAAGCTCTTCGCAGCAGCAACAGCTGCCAGTTATTGCATCAGCTGTTTTCTGTAGCTGTGTGTATATCCATTAAAAACACGCACATATGTTTATCTCCTTATACACAATATATACCTACTTGAATTTCCATATGATCAGGCCAAAGCAAAATTATCTTGCTCGTAATATCATTCGCAAAACCATTCAGTGTGTTCTGTTCCCTCTTATCAACTTTTGTTTTCTTGTTTTCCTTTTTTTTTCTAAATTGCTCAAGTTCGTAGCGTCTGTGTAAATAAAATCACATTATTAATTACAAATGCAGTGTGACGACAAAAACAACAATAACAATGGCACAATCGGTTCACACGTACACCACCACCACCGCTCACTTGTCTCTTTTCCATCCAGACACGACGTAAGACCCTCTCTGTCACCCTCAGCCTTTCCATCTCTGTCACCGTAGATTTGTCATTAATGGCCTCTCTTTCTCCCCTTTTATTTACCAGCGATCTGTATCGAGAGTCGATTTAATTTCGGTTTTTTTCCATTTGGTGTTTCTTTATTTATTTATTTTTCGTAAGACCTCGACATGGCTTGTTTAATTTATGATCGTTAATCATGTAATGAAAAGAGATCACAGGTACTTCATTGGAAGTACTTTAATTTTTCCCATTACTTTTGTCATTAGATTAATTGTGTTTTTTTTACAGTTCAAAAACGGATTTGAGAGTCTAGAGAGAGCCCTTGAGGTACCTAATCTTCCGCACAAATTTAATTTTGGTAAAAATCTAAAGAAATAAATATGAAGCGAACTTAGTCTCAAAATTTGGCTACAATGGGAAGATATGCATTCGTGTTATTTGAAAAATAATCAAAACCTTCAATATCCATCTCGCTCTCGCTCACCTCAGATGCTTAGCCAAGTATAGAACCGTGGTTTCGAATTAAGGAAGTTAGTTTTTAAAACAAAAGACTGTTTTATTACTTTCATTATCTAAATAATAACTTAACAATACCTATATCTATTTTATTTAGTTTTGAGCCAATCAATCCATTTCGACAACAGTTGGAATGCTAGTTGAGTAGACTTCCCGCGTCTTTCCTTTTATGGCCATTACGCTTAACTGGTTTGTGGGAGCTACGCCGGTTTTCGATTTCTTTCCATGACTTAACATTGCCGTAATCACTTGGGTTACTTAAGCAGCTCGAAGGACAAGGCAATGCGGAGTGCTTGGCATTTGTATCTCCAAAAAATGCATCTTTTGTCTGCACGTGCTCAGCAGCGGCAGCAGAACATTTGCTAAAAATAGTCAAAGAACTAGTGAGTGCATGTGTATAACATAACATGTGCATTGCCTGTGTATCTATCCGTAAGAAACTCGAAAAGGAAATCCTCTGCAGAGGATCCGAATCCGAAAATAAATGTCAGCAGCGGTGCCAAGTACGGACTGTCTGGTTAGTTTCCATTACCCCAATCATGAATGGAGCCATCAATCTTTATCTGGCGGATACGACGGCATGTGCGAATACAGACGACACGTGTTCCCGTATTTCACAGAACGAACGCTCCGCTTTTTATCGCCCGCCAATTGCATAAGCTGGCTGCGGCAGAATCATGCAAAAATTACGTTCTAAGCGCGTGTAATGTTTATTGTACTTCCAGACTGCTGCCAGCGCCCCCTTATAGTCGCAGAGCTGGATTGTGCAATCGGTTCTCGGTTCTCATTTTGAGGCTTTTGCATATTCATACACTGTGTTTGTCCATAGCAAAAAATGCAAATGCATTTTGCATTTGATTTTGTCACTGTTACTTCATTTGCTGCATTCGAATATGAAAATGCGTCTTGCGAAAGATTGAAATTGAGATAGTTTGGGATCGTTCTAATCGTTGGGTTTGTTATGTGATAGTGATTTAAATTGCTTTATAATCAGTTTTAAAAAGAAGCTTCTGGGCAGGCCCCTATTAAAATGATTGGTAAATGTTTATTAGGAACTTAATTAGTATTTGTGAAAAGGCTGTAATGAAATCAATTATAAAACTAGTCTTCAAAAACATTTTAAAATTAATCTAAACAGTCTTTGAAAGACCATGGGTTCGAGATCATTTTTAAGGCAATAAATTGTATCTTTAAAGAGTCAAACGAAACGAGTCTAAACGAAAGCAAAAGGGCTTAAGTTGGTTTGAAAAGTCACTAAAACCTTTGAGTTAATTTTAATTTGAATTTAAGTAAACGGAAGTCAAACATTAACTCGAAATCACCTTTCCAATTCGTGATGATGGGAACAAGTTAAACACGTGCAGAGCAAAACAGAATCGAAATTTACTAATAAATTATTCAGCAAACGCCGCTGCCAGACATCTTCCAGCATAATATACCAATTATCCAAGGCATTGCTCACACAAACTAGTTTGGCATGTTCTCAGCTCCAGATCGGTGGTATTCTATATAAATTAGCCGGACGACGTGTGATCCGATCGGGCGTGAATTATGCGCCGGTATTGAAATAAAAGTTTTGCGTCGCAAAAAATGAGAATTTCCGCGATTTGTTTGCAAAAGGCTGGCGGTGAGCAGAGCTACATTTTCACCCGCCAAACCAGTTGAAGTTGTTTGTATCCATCAGATACGTCGACGATACTTCGGCTTGGCCCAGCCTGTGGATGAGGCGCTGCACTTTGTTTTTTCTTGCTTTGCTTTTGTCTCGCATTTTCTGCGCAATTATTATCTTTTTCGTTAGCTATTTTTGGCCAAAAGAAATGTTTTCCTTTCTTGTTGTTAGTTGAGGGGCCGTTGCACCTAAGACCGCACAAAAAGTAAGAAAAATTGTCTTGCCTTATCGAGGCCCCCCCTTAGTTCGTTGAACCTTTTCCCTGTGTCTTTTGGGGTGTACCTTGTGTTGTTGATTAATGGAAAAGTATCCCACTAACCTCGCTTGGAGATCTCCGGGATCGGAGGTCGCTCTCTCCCAGTTTTCCCCGTTTTCCACAAGGTGCCAGGTGCGGGCAACTTTCCCGTTCGCTTCTGACACAGTTTTCGCTAGCTCTCGGCTTGGATGATTGAGGTGATTGGGTCAAGAACTGACTCGGCTTCCGCTGCCCGGTGTCCGCAATTGTTTTTATTTCTTATGGGTAATCTAATCTCTGGCGTTTTTATTATCTTAGACGGCGAACATAGAAGTTAAATGGAATATAATGGAGTGACGTAAAAGGCTAAATATACTGAGAGTTGAGACAAACGCCATTCAAGCTTTTTTTTTTGCTACTGCATGGTCATTTGCTTTGTTTCAATATGGTAATGAACACCAGAATATATTCTCTTAATAATATGTAATGATCTACCACCGAAATTTCGTTTGTAATCTCGCGGGAGGTCTCTCAGGTTCAGCATCCATCAAACAACGGCTTTAGGCTTGAACTCACTTCAAGATTGTGCCTCAAACAAACAAACAAAAGTGCATGGGCCCTGTTATCGGTCAGTAGCTGCAAGAATAGCTTGTTTAATTGCAGCTTACAGAAAAGGAATATTAAAGAATAAATGTAAATTGTATAAATAACATTCATCTGGCGAGAGATTATGAGGGTTAAGAGAACATATCGATTGTCATTTCCATTCAAACACCACGTGAACAGAGGGAGGTGATACGATATGCCATGGGGGAAACCTACAGAGTGTCTGGCCCCATATTCACCCAGTAGATGCATCTTTGGAAGCAATGTATACATAAGAATTAAGGTTACTTAGCTACCCTATAAATCTTATTTGGCAAGGGCTCTAAATAGTCCTCTAAATGTTTCTGCCTTTAAATGGAGTTCGTACTAAATCACAAATTATTATTAATTTTTATTTTGAATCCTTGATCTTCAGAGGCTAAACCCCACTCTACACTTTATGTAAACCTATCACTAAGCACATTTGCTTCCTTGTAGTAGACAAACTTGTTTAAATTTACACTTTCGTCTTTTGTTATGAGCTGTTGCCAGAGGCAGACGGCGGAGCGAGCAAACACAGACAAAGAGTCATTGTCACCTGCTAAGTGGAATAGCAAATAAGGTGACCACATCCAGGAGAAATCGACGGGGTGAAGGAGCAGGGCCCCAAGGTGCACCGTCGGCCTTATCAGTGAAGCGATTCAGCCGGTTAACTCAACCCGTTAGCTGCTGCTTGGCCTGCCTGCAGGTCCCGGCCAAGTTCGTCGTCACTCGACAAGCGTTCGAGTAAACAATATTATTCACCGCAATTATGGGCTTCGCCCCGGCCCCCTTGGGTTGGTTGAATGCGTTTTTGCGTATCTAATAATAACGCCTAACCGAGCGAGACCCTCCCTGCCGTCGCTTCTGGGATCACGATTTGCATTTCCCGGCTTTCCCCGTTTCGGTGCGTGCTAATTGAAGCAGGCCAAAGACATTTGGCTCAAGGAGAATGTAAACATTTCAAAGGCAAATTTATGGCAACAGCTGGATGCTCAGATTATAGGATTTAGATGGGAGCAGCAGGAGTTCGAGCAGGAACGCGTCTCTCTATAGAGATTTCACAGCAGACAGGTCAGGGACCTAAGAAGACAGAACAATGTACCAAATAAATAGATGCACTTTTGATTTTATCATTTGAACCAACCGGGAAAGAGTGAAAATAGGACATATAATGAACTAATTACATAAATTTAATGCATTGCTATTATTAAGTACGATTAAACTATATTTTTCAGTCCCTTTAATGTGAGTATATACAAAATTAGTCCAGGATTTGCAAAGTACACGTTGGCAAACATCGATAGAAATAACGATGCATCAGTGTTTTTACAATTTTTTAAATTAAATACAGTATATCAAATCATTAACTGAATAAAATTTAATACAGTAAAGATTGCCCAATTACAATTACTATTTTTTTAAATTTAGTTTATGTTTCTTTAAAAGTTTGAATTGTTCAAAACATTATCCAAAAAAAGATCAATAAATATAGATTTATAGAATGCCAATATTAATGGCAGCTAAAAACATTTAATTATTCTTTTAAATAAATGTATGTATTTTACAATTAAATAATCTAACTCATAAAACCGAAGTGCACAACAATATATAAAGTTAATAAACAAAACCAATAAATCCGCACGTAATCTTTTGAATACCTTCTTAAGTAGATGACCGATAAAAAAATTTATTATTTTGACCATAAAATATGCACATCATTCCCAAAAAACAATTTCCTTTGTGCTTCCGATTCAAAGCAATCGGAAAAGGTGAAAACCTTAACCCATTCATTCATTCCATTTTGTTTTTTTGCTAATTTTGTGTCCAAAGCCACTGAATTGATTCATTTCGTTGACTTTGGTTTATAATTTGGTTGTCCGTTCAATGGCTTTGGGGAGTGACTAACCGTCGATTAAGTATTAATGAAATGTTTCTCATTTCTTTCCTTCGTTTTTTGTGGTTTTTTATAGAAACACATGCCGGTGGCCATTAAGTGCATCACGAAGAAGGGACAGCTGAAGACGCAGAACCTGCTCGGCAAGGAGATCAAGATCCTGAAGGAGCTCACCGAGCTGCACCATGAGAATGTGGTGGCTCTGCTGGACTGCAAGGAGTCGCAGGATTGCGTCAGCCTGGTCATGGAGGTAAGTTAACCGCCAAAGAGCGGCGAGCGCTTCATAAATATTAAATGCTTTCTTGGCTAAAACGTGTGTGAGTGTGTGACTCAGAGTCTAGAAATTGCACAGTAAAGTGCACGTCGGCCAGGTTCACGT
Source organism: Drosophila bunnanda (assembly GCA_035046265.1). NCBI lineage: Eukaryota > Metazoa > Arthropoda > Insecta > Diptera > Drosophilidae > Drosophila > Drosophila bunnanda. Next base: position 18,949,689 of record JAWNOB010000075.1, read on the forward strand.
CATTCCCACTCAATGGTTACCCCCGCGTCCTATCTTTGGACCTCCTCTTCTTGACCAAAATGCTACGCCATTAATTGCGGAAGTTGCGAAATGAATTCGTAAACAAAAATAAAGTGGGAATAGAATGGCCAAAGCCGTTGATTGTCATCGAATGCTTGCTACTCATGAATGCGTTCTACGTGATACCTGTATCTTTGAAGTCTATATCTTGAAGGATTTTCTTTACCACCTCAATTAAGCCTGTAGTTTTCGTTACTTAAAGAGCTGAGCCCTGATTGATTCTAGGGAATATGTACGTGGTTATTTTATTATTTCATTGACGAAGCAAAACGGCTATAAACTATTTATACAAGTTATGGGACACACTTTTAAATAGTATTTTAATGACCTAAATTTATATATATTAGTTGTTTTAAATCCCAATCAACGTTATGCTACCATTTATTTGTTCTCTTTGTTTTCCTTTTATTTTTTTTAATTGTTGGTTTATTCATCGTTTCTGTTTTTGTTAAAACGCATTTTGTTGATTGACACCCATACAAGCGCACATTGGATACCAAATGTATATTTAACCTCAAGTTTGTTCAACTTAATTTGGGTTACAGGTGTTTGCGTACATTTAGCGGGCACTGTGGCGGTGTTTATACACAATCTATTATCTTGAAATTAGGTCAAATGCCCGTGCCACGAGAATTAGCTTCCTCGTTTGTTTTTGTTTTTGTTTTGTTTTTTGCGAGCATTTCCACTGATAAGATTGGATAGGGTTGTTTTCTTACCTAAATACCCTAGGATTTTGAAAGGGGTAAGGAGAAAGCTGGAATTGGTTGGGGGAGATAAAACTAATGCAGAATCATTAAAATAGGTGCTTTTTATAGATTTGTTTTATCATTAATTAGGAATTTATGCAACAAACTTTGATAAGGATATATTTTTCTGTTTTTAACCATATTTTTGGATTGAATAGTGGTGCTTTCTCTTCCGGTATGACTTTAACTGGTCTCCATTACATATTTTATTAATTTAATTTAATTTTAAGTTTAATATTCTCTTTTTACTGTTTATATTTCCCGGACACACGAAGTCCTTGAAGAAAATTTGACTCTTCTCTCTTTAATATATGTTTCTTGAGAATTCTTAAGATCGTCACAAAAAACAACTGATTTTTAGAAACCCTACTTAAAAACAGCTTCACAACGCAAGTACACAATTCTCTGCATAATTCGATGGTTAACATAATTTTGCCATATTTTCTCGTTTAACTAAATTAAAGGCAAAGAGAAACTAGATTTCTTTTTAGTAATCATCCTGATAAATAAGTACAAAATATTACCTATTTCTATAATAAGGTATTTGGGAAGTTTTCTAATTTGTCAATCGAAAGATAGAGCATTTGCAAAGTATTTTCTAGCCCAAGGTAAGGGTGTACTTTCAAACTAAACCTAATCGAAATCCCAATCTGTTGCTGTTTTGTTTTGTTTCTAGTTTGGCTTCCAACAGCCACATTGTTGTGGCCACGCGATTGCATGTCATCGGCACAACAATCATACACTCATAGGTGGAGCTGGGAGCTGGGAGATAGGGGTGTAGCGATAGGGAGTGTTTCATCTGCCATTCAGCCGTTCGATCGCCTGACTTTGGCCCCATTCGCCATGTTTGCTCTGCCCCCGTTCTGCTGGTATTCTAATTTGTTGGCCACCAGAGAGACTCCTCCGTTTCCCCGAAATTAATCGGTTCGTTGTTGTGCCCGTGTTGATGATTTTTATTGGTTCTCTGCCTTGGCCACGTGCTATCCCATTCCGTTTTTCCCACAATTCGTTTGGCCACTAATTGTTTATTTATCTTGCCAATATTTTACGTTGTTTATACGTTGCTTAATTTGTTGTCTGTTGTCTGGGGATAAATATGTGATAGGATATGCGAGTGTGGGATGGCAAGCAAGGTTATCAGGTGTCGGGTTTCCGGGAGTTGTCCGCTGGACCAAGGAAGTTTTTGATTTCAGTAAACAAAGATAACGAGGTATGTGTACATAAACACAGATGTCCCCGTTTTCCTTTATCTTAAGTAAATATTCATATCTAAAATAATGTTATCTTTGTAAAACACATTTTCCATTGCTTACTATTTACAATAATTGTTTTTATTGTATTTTGGCAAAAGTCTATACATTTATATAGCTAAAGACAGCTCTAAAAACTAAAGTATCTAGGTGTTACATTAATTTAAGTGTTGCGATGGAAATAACTAAATCTAGGACAGAGCCAGGAGCGTGTGTGCGCGGTGTGTGTGCTTATGTTTTTGGTGTCTGTGTGGGTCTGGGATCCCATTTCCCGAGCTACCCTAAAGAAAAGAACGCTAAGCGACTAGGCAGGCAGCTTAACCTACTCCGGACTAACAACTAGAACCTAACAAAAGGATGGGGATTCACTTCCTGGTGGTGGCTGTTGCTTGTGCGACCGAACAAACAATGGAGAAGAAACTACAATTAGATATGATCTCAGCGAAGTAGTTAACTAATTATCCAATTAGATCTATTTATAATCTAGCAAAAATGCCGTCAAAATGGAATCGGTTTGTTCTCAAAACTGGAGGATAGGATTCTTGTTTTTTCTTCTTGGTTCTTGGAAAGTTCTATTAGGCTAGCTTATTCAATGGTATCTCCTCAGTGGGATGGACCTGATCCTTTGGCTCCTTTGGTTTGCTAGTGCGGCAGCATTTGGTTTTGATGCCGCCAATATCCTTGCGGCAAATGAGGCCAATGACAATCCCAATCACAGCCAAAGCCATGATGCCTGAAAAGAGCAGGATGTTAGTAAACATTCAAAGCCTTTCACTTTTAAAGTTCGATCTAAACCTAGTTTACTCACAGATAAGCAACGTGTTGATGGCCTCCTGGGAAATGGGCACTTGGTAGGGCTTCTCCTTCTCGGTAGATGTCTCTATGCTGGCCCCGCTGTCGCTCTCGGTCACCGAACTCAAGATTCCGGCCTTGACCACATCTGTGCTGTTGGCCATTTTGCCCCGATTGCGAGTCGCTGTTACACGCAATATAGATAGTATTAGTGAGATGATTGTCTTAAACCCAATCCCACCATTGTTTGAACAGCTCACTTACCAGTTCGTGGCGGTGCTGGAGTTCCGGTGGCTGGCTTCGCTGTGCTGGTGGCTACTGTGGGCAGACCCGTAATCCGATTGAACGGCGGATCCGTGACCGTAATCAGACTCTCGTTGAAGGAGGTGCCCAGCACAAGCTCGTAGCAGCTGACATCAAAGTGCCGGAAGCTGATGTTATCAATGGACTTGAGCAAGTTGCACAGTTCCTCGATGTTGGGCTGGTCCAGCTCCGGCAGCTTCAGTTTAATTAAATTTTTTAGCGGCGTGAAAGCTCTCGTATTGATTTGCTGTCAAGTGAGAAAGAGAGAAACATACAGTGAGTCAGAGCGGGACGAATATATTGTGTACGGGAGCCCACACAGCTGCGCCAACTATCGATACAACGATAGCGAGCAGGAGACACCGTCTCCAACGATAGTGCGATATCGTTGGCGGTCGATTGCTTACCTGTTTGAAATCGTTGTTGTTCAGGCGGAGTACTTGTAGAGAACTCATATTCTCGAAGGTCTGCTCCGGTAATTCCGTCCAGCTGCAGTTGGAGCAACTGAATTCAACTAAATCCGGTTGGTTCAAGAACGAGCCGTCCAATCGCTGGATAATCGTATTATTGCTCAAATCCAACTGAATCAGCTCCTTGGCGGCCAAAAATGTATCAGGATCGATCTTGGTCAGGCGATTGTTGGCCAATCTCAGTCGCTGCAAACGCTCCGAGCCCTGGAAGACCTGAAAAATGAATGCTTTTGGTATTATTTCTTGATTTAATGAAATGTAATAGTTCTTAATAAGAACTCTTACACAGATATTAACAAACAATTAACGCAACTCACCTCCTTGTCTATGTGACTGATCAAATTGTGGTTAAGAGTGATTTCTACAGCTCTGGAGAGATTGGCAAAATCCTCGGGCCTGAGTTCGGCAATTACATTGTGGCTCAAATCAATAATAGCCGCCGTTTTGGGCAAATCCAGGGGAACATGGGTTAAATGGGCATTCGTGCACTGAACGTACTTGAAGTCCTCCAGGCAAAGGCAGTTGCGGGGACAACTGGGCTCCAGGACGTGGTTGCTGCGTCGTGGTATATCTATAAAAGGATCCATTTTAACAAGGGATAGATTCAATAAGTGAACTTTTTGACTTACTAAATATTGGTCGAAATGTAGTTGTGGTCGATGAGGAGGATAATTCTGGCATCAGTCTATTTTCTGCCGTCTCCGGCACTTCCTTGTCTGTCGCTTCATCACTGTAGTCATCATCACTATAGTCATAATCGTCATCGGTGTTGGGCAATAACTTGGCCTCCTCGCTGCCCGCTGGAGCTGCATTTGTGTGGCTAATGCTGGAATATACAAGCAACAATAAGATCTCTTTGTATGAAACGCTAAACAAATTACTTTAAAAGGTAATACCCCTACAAAACTTGAACTCATTACTTATACAACAATTAGTTGTCAAGTTTGTAATGTTGTTTTACCAAAAACCCCAAAAATACTGTCAATATTTGGCTTTAGATTGGCAGTTCTAAGCAGAACGCGCTTACATCATTCGTGTCTTGAAGGCAAACACACCTCGCTAATTTGTCCTGAAAACGCTCTTGACCTATTTTATTATAGCCACGCCATCGTCTCTCGCTCAAGCACACATATTCGTGATAATTTTGCCCGTGTCGGCGTCTCCGGTTTCCCCACTATCATTATACGCTTTTGTTTATGTTTTGTCCGTCAGAGAGCATGAATGAATATGTATATACACATGTTGAAAAACATACATGTTACTACATACAGCTGTGGACAAGTTTACAGCACACTCATTGGGGTGAAGAAAGAGTTTATAAGGTACTATGTTAGGCTATAAAAGGTCCTTTTAAAAATGATTCTTATTAATTTAATAACAATTTATTTTGTAATGCAAAGTATAATTTAAAATATAATAGGTCAAAGCATTAAATAAATAAATTTACTGAAATCGAAAGACCTTTAAACCGATTATACTTAAAATTCAATAATTTCCACAATGTAAATTTTCTTTAAATTATAAATTCGCTCTTGAACGTCGACTTATACTACTGAGATGCACTGTTTATAATCACTGCTGCAAAAACGAGACAGAGACAAAACCCGTTTACGTCATGGCAAAAGAGACAACTTGACCGGTTTTTAGTTTACGTTTTCGTTACTCTCACTTTTTGCCATTTGTTTATTTTGTGGCTTTCTGCGATTCAGCGTCGCCTGATTCTAAATTGTTCGTTATCCTCCCACTTTTGGCGACTTCAGATTTAGTCGGGTGGCAAGGGGACATATGGGTGGAACAGTAGTTCAAGTGCGTCTTAAAAGTGCCATTTAGAAGTCTCTTCAATCGCGTGACAGTTGAGTGAAGTTTCAATGACTTTCGAAGATACTTGTCAGGCCATAAAAGTGCTAAATTATACCGAATAAACGATATTGTATGGAACCGAAGCTAGTAGCGATAAGAAATGGATAGTATACCAATATTTCTACCGTCCAATAAAGATATTAAACTCGAACATTACCCAATTGAAGCCTTCAGGCTTCACTTAACTGCAGGTTTATTTATTTATTGCAAAAGATCGCGCTGTAAACTGTAACTAAAGGCATGACGACCTAGGCAACTTGCGAGTTAATTCCCTTGACTACTGCTTGTTTAGAAATGTTTAAAATTGAATGAGGCACACTAAAGCACTCTACTTTCAGCGATTTAATTTGAAGTGAGTGAAAAAGGAGGAAAAGCCTAAAAATCAATAGGACAAAAGTCCTTTGCTACACTTCAAGAAATGTTGTTATTAGGACGCTACGAAGTTGTTATGATAAATAATCCTTTTTTTTTTTGTTGGAAGCTTTTCTATGTTAGTTTTTGCTTGGTTAATAAATATGCAAACTCAATTTAAATTTAAAAAAAATACAAGTTTTTGCAAATTTTTGACAATTTTAACCCCTTATAAAATTTTGAAAAAATGTATACAAATTTGTTTCTTCCGGGCATGGCTGGATCGACTCGGCTGTTGATGCTGATCAAAAATAAATATGATTTATAGGGTCGGAAATGACTCCTTAACTTCGTTTCAAGCCTCTGACTAAGATTATAAATCCCTGCAAAGGTATAAAAAAGTTACCAATAAAATCAAATCAATTAATATCTTTATTTAATTTTTTTTCTGTGTACCCAAGCTAAAATAGGAAGCCTGGCTAAGCCAAATCTGAGTCATAAATTCGAAGCTAACAACAGGAAAAGCGAGACAGTTGTAAATTGTGCTATTTTCAAATGGTTCGATATTTGCGTGCCCTCGAATTTAGCAATTCCCAGCGAATATATCAATGAGCAAGCAGTGTGTTTGATAAGAAACAACGGTATAAATTATCGGACAAGCGCATATTGTTATTATTTTTATCAGATTATGCGATCGCGATACGATTAGGAATGGAGTGTAAACTCATGCAATTAGGGGAGCTGTTGCCGAGGTCTGTCAATAAAAAGTTTGCTATTATTTTATAACCCAATTGCGTGAGCATTCCGCTCGGCATTGGTATCTCAAGCGGTGAGCGGGTCAAAGTCCCGTTGTACGGGTTCACCTGTCGGTATTCCGATTCGAGTTGAATTAATCACTTTTGAATGTTTCTCAATGGAAACTTTGCACCTTGTTTTATTTATATTATTCCTGCCCCATCGGGACATGCTGTCTTTTTTAACAAATACAAATTTATTATAACAATCCCCAGCAAAGCTGCGTCACTTCCCAAATAAGAATATCAAATTTATTCGCTTTAAATATTTATTGGAAATTGATTTTTACCTCACGCTTAGCAAGAATATCAGCAATAATCCGAATTTGTAATACACGTGCATTATGATTTGTTAATTGTTTATTCGCTGGCGCTGCGCCTTTTGTTTTCTTTTCTCGATTTCACTAGGTGTTTGCAAAATGTATTTTCTGATATTTGTGTTTATTTTGTGGGTTTCATTGCATTTTCATTTGTTTTTCGCAATCTAAAAATAGATTTATTTAATTTATTCAGCATGTGCTGTTTTGTTTTTTTTTCTTTCACTTTTCACTTGGAATTATACGCGTATTTTGTTTTTATTGTGTTTGCCGGCTGCTTTGAGTTTTGCCAAAAAGCTGTAAAATTATTTTTCGCGAATTGCTCACTCCGCTCGCACGAACTTTTCCACTCGCAAGCTGACTCTTAAATGAGCGATTGAGAAACCGGCGAACAAATGCAGCGAACTTTCTGAACAGGTGTGCGTGCCTACAGCAGTGGCGTAGATAGAAGGGGATGGAATTTTGGCAGGCCAAGACCCCTCATTGAGAAATGTTTGAGATAACCTGGCTTAAATAAACTTTTTTTTAGCATTGAAACATTTTGAGACCCCCTAAAAAATATGAAGTATACGCCACTGCTTTCGTGTGTGCTTAAGAGACAGTGATAAAGTGGGTGAGTAGAAGAGTCTCCTCAATCTGGGCTCTCTCTCTCTTTCCCGTCTTTAATCGTCCCGATGTTTAGCTTGATGTTTAGCCGTTATTCCTAATCTTATCAGTTTCCAATTGTAATTCCAGTTGCTCTCTTTCTTGATTATTGTTTTCATTTTTCTTACACTCAAATTTTGATTCTTTTAATTAATGGCTATTGGAGTTGTTGAAAATGTTTTTAAATTAATCATTTGGACTTTCTGTTGTTTTAGCAAACTGATTTCATCATATATTAAAAACTGGTGGTAATTTGATTTTATTATTTCACATAATTCACTGGAACTTTTTTGATGAAACAGATAATGTGGGCCATAAACTTTGGTTATAAAACAGACAAAACCATTGTGAATTTTGCTAACAATGAATAAGGCTTTATTTCAAAACACTCACATTTTATAATCACTAACTAAGATTATACAATTAATTCCACTTTAGCGAAATCTCTCTATCGTTATGTCAAATAGTGAACTTTGGTTGGGGAAAACTTGATTACTAATTGTCGTTAGACAAATGGTGATTTCTTTAAGATTCTTTACATAATTCAGAGAAATAGAAAAACAGCAAGTGACTAAGCCGATTTATTCCGATCTTATTCGTGACTTGAATTACAAATTTTGATATATTTGTGATTTTCAGGGGGAGAAGCACTTGATTCACCGAGTTGCGAGTACTAAGTTAAACGCTTGTTTTAATTCCATTCTGTTGATTGCTGGGTACACTGTAGTATATGTTTATAATCGTATGTATGGCGGCATGCTTTATTTTTTATCGCCTAGAAAATGTTGACCTTTAGTCCATTGCCTTTACTCGGAATGACGATTCGCGTTGTTATATATTATATTATTTAAGGAACCAGATTCGGGAGTTATTGGCAGAGTTTCATGACGAAATATGAGTACCCGAATTCCGTTTTTATTTGTATAATAATTTTTTTTTTTATTTTCGTTGATTTCTTCTTTGTTGCCGCTGACAGCTTTCACAGTTATTCCGTGCGTATCGCGCGAGCGTCGTTCAGAGAATGAGCTTGCTGAGGCCGCAGAAGCGTCAAGCTCAAATGTTGAATGAGCTCTTTGCGGAGCTTAAGAGAGTTTCGCTCTCTTCACTTTGTTGCCTCGAGGTTCCCTTTCTTCTTGAAAAGACCAAATGTTTTTGAATTTATAATGTAACCCAAGTGCATTTTCCAATAAATGGCTGACTCATGCGCACTTGTTGCTGGGAATTGATATATCTTTTTTATTTCCAGTTGGTATTACACATATCTTTATTTCCCATTTCGTTTCTATTCTTACTTTTATTTCTATTTGTTTTGTAATTGCAATTGTCACTTTACATGTCAACGACTTGTTTCTCTTTGCTGCTCCTCTCCTCGGAAGTGAAATCTTTTGTCATTTCATCAATTTGGCCGTTTAATTGCCCAATATGGTTGTTGTTGCCTGCTTTGTTTGCTCATTAAACTGTAAGTGGTTCATATATTTTCTCATGAAAAACAAAACATACAAAAAGTCCATAAAACACACACACACACATATATATATATTTAGTATGCTGCGTGCTTGTCTGAAAAAACTATAAAGTCATGTCTTTGATTGGCAACCTCAAGGTCACAAAATCGCAAATCCTTTTTGGTAACTTGTTTTGGCCAAAATAACGGCATTTTTCAGACAGCTTTTGCTGCCTGAGAAGAGAGGGAGAAGTCCGGGGGGTTTCCTTGATTTACATTTTTTCGAGGGTTGCGTACACAATTCATATCTCAAAGTCTAATATTAACGTATTTTTACACTGCCACAAAAAACAGGATATTCCAGCATAAGGAATATTTTCTGCAAATTTCAGATCGATTGAATATGGTGTTTTAAAACTGGGATAGTTTCTTCAGTTACAAACTCAATTTTTAGCATATTGCGCATATATAGTTTTTTAAAAAGTTCTTTTGTAGAGATCTTTAAAGAGATTTTTATAATATTTTTGATAAATTTAAAGTTTCTAATAAACAAGGCATGGCTTAGAATCTACAATATGTATATATATTTTTATGAAAGTTCTTATACATCTGGTAACATTTTTAAGCGATGATTTTACAGAAATATATCATGAGAACCTATTAAAATGGTAACAATTTATTGTTATTTAATTTGTATAGTGTTTTTTTTTTTTTTTTTTTTATTCTATATAAAGAGTAGTATTTTTACTTAATAGATTAGTTTAAAAATGTACAGAACCGTCACAACTCAAAACTGTTTTTAGTGGCCAAGTGTAACTCGATCTATTGTTTTGCCACTGCCGAAATAAACCGGAACCGAACCCTTTGTGGGATAAGCGACAAAGCGAAAGCAGCTGGCCGGCTGGCTGGCTGTTCCAGAAACAGAAAAACATTTCCCTAATTCCAGTTCTTGATTCAGATTCAGAAAATTGCCATAAATCATATTCGCGGTGACCTTGCTCCGGCTGCCGCATTCAATAATTGGCTGAATGTCGGACAAAAGACAAACCCGCAGCTGGAAGATGAACGCGAAGACGCAGGCTGGAGGCGAATCTCGAGGCTCCTGCATTTTCGCACTGATTGAGCTTAATTCATTTGCATGGGGCGCGCTTTGCTCTGAGATTTTGTCTCTGAGGGATGTACGGATGAGGTCTCTGGGGGTCTCCGAATCCGGATAATTTATATGCGCACTGAACTCTTGACTTGCGCCCGGGGAGTGCACTCTTAATTGGGTTTTTCACTTAACAGTACTCACTCTTTCTGTTTGCGATTTTCTCTCTTTGCAGTATTGCAATGGCGGCGACCTGGCGGATTACCTGAGTGTCAAGGGGACACTGAGCGAGGACACCGTTAGACTCTTCCTCGTACAACTAGGTAAGATTGGGTTCAAAACATATTTAGTAAAAAAAAAAAACCGAAAACTAAAATGTATAATATATATTCCTTAAATTTTAGCTGGTGCTATGAAGGCACTTTATACCAAAGGAATTGTGCATCGTGATCTCAAGCCGCAAAACATTTTGTTATCGCACAATTATGGCAAAACCCTGCCAGCTCCATCGAAGATAACCCTGAAAATTGGTGAGTAAAAAGTGCAAGACTTTAGACTTTAAATACATAACCAGGCAGATAATAAGAACATGCCTTTTAGCTTATCCAATAATCAGCACATAATACTTTAAGCTTTAATAAAAAACTAAAAACAAGTTTGAAACTTTCCATTTTCCAGTTTCTAACGAAGTGGGATAATTACCTTTTTGATATATCTTTAGATACAACTTGCTCGACCAGTCTTTCTCTCAGAATACTAATATTTTGAAATGCTCTATATTTCAGCCGATTTCGGGTTTGCGCGTTTTCTAAACGAGGGCGCCATGGCAGCCACTCTGTGCGGCTCGCCCATGTACATGGTGAGTCTATAAAGCCTCTCTCGGTGAGTTACAGCTCCATCATTATACCTTTCCATGTTGTTTAGGCACCGGAGGTAATCATGTCGCTGCAGTACGACTCCAAGGCGGATCTCTGGTCCCTGGGCACGATTGTCTATCAGTGTCTCACAGGCAAGGCGCCCTTCTATGCACAAACGCCCAACGAGCTGAAGTTCTATTACGAGCAGAACGCCAACCTGGCGCCCAAGTAAGTTATTTAGCTACTCCTTCGATTGGTAAAAATGATTAATCTTGGTGTCTCTTAAGGATTCCCCATGGCGTGTCGCCGGATTTGAGAGATCTTCTGCTGTGCCTGCTGCGCCGCAACGCCAAGGATCGCATCTCGTACGAGAGCTTCTTTGTGCATCGGTTCCTTCAGGGCAAGAAGGCGGCCGCATCGTCGCCAGGTGAGCACTCAAGCAGCAACCTGCGGCGGCGAGTCTCTAAGACTGGTGTTCTTGCAGTTGACATGCCACCGCTGGGCGGTACCCCGCCTGCCAAGGCCAAGAGCCCCCTGCAGCAGCAGCTGGAGCAGGAGCTGCAGCTGGTCAAGCTGGCCGAGCAGCAACAGAGGGAGCGCGAGGAGCAGGAGGCGGCCCTAGAGGAGGAGGAGAATACGGGTAAGATCATAAATTCTTCGTTTTGTAACTTATTCTTCCATACTTACCGTATGTGATTGACCTTCCCCAGTCTCCGTGGTGGCTAATCCGGCCATTTGTGCCACCATCACCAATGTGGGCGTACTGTGCGATAGCGAGAATAACAGCGGATCCTGCAGCTCCCACGAGGATTCCGATGACTTTGTGCTGGTGCCAAAGAACCTGCCTGAAGACCAGCGTCAGGGCCTGGCCCAGGCTCAAGCTCAGCCCGCTTCCGGTGGCCAGCGCCCAGTGCCGCAACAAAATCAATCCAGTCCGCCACGTCCCAGCAGTCTGCCCATCTCCGAGCCGAAGCCAGTGCCGGCTCCGGCTCGACGCCAGGTTGCCAATGGTTCTCCGGCTAGGCAGGGATCTGTCCCGCTGACGGTGGCCACTCTGGGCGGCCAGCAGATACCCCGATCGCAGCCCATTAGCGTGAAGCAGCCGCGACCGGATCAGCGCAAGAGCAGTGTAAGCAGTGACATTAATTCGATCTCACCGCCGGCGGTGCAGTTTGCCATTGGAACGCCACCTACGCGGATGCGGTCTGCATCGGGTGGATCGCTGTCGGAGACACCGCCGCCGCATGCTCCGAGCACCTGGCAGGTGTCCCCGGGACACTCACAATCTCCGCTGCGAAGAAGCGGCAACAGCTCTCCGGTTTTGCCGTCCGCAGCGCTCACCAAACTGCCCACTTTGGGTAGTCCCACCATGCTGGTGGCACCCGGATCCCTGGGATCGATTGGCTCGGCGGGCAGTGGGTCGGAGAACAACAACCAGCACCATATGCTGGGACCGCGGGCGTTCACCCTTCCCGAGCTGGGCGCCACTGGTGGCCTGCACAGCTTGTTGGACACTGGAGCCGGCAGCGGTGGCGGCGAACCACATGCATTCCAAGCACCGGAGCTCTCCGAAGAGACGCTGATGGATCGCGAGCACAACGAGACGCTGTCCAAGCTGAACTTTGTGCTGGCCCTGACCGACTGCATTCAGGAGGTGGCCGACTCCCGTTGCGCACCGCTCTCCACGCTCATGGTGGCCGGCAGTCAGTCAGCGGCAGCAGCAGCAGCAGCGGCGGATGCTCAGCAGATACCGCCGCACGCTCCGGAGCACTGCAAGCGAGCGGAGCGCCTGGTGCTGCTCGTTCGTGGTCTGCAGCTGCTCTCGTCTGGCATGAATCTGGCTTCCCAGCAGCTGCGCAACGGCCAGTTGAAGCCGTCATCCAATGTGAAGAATGGTGAGTGCCGGATTACTCTTCCAAATCGTAGTTCAGGCTCATATAAAACATATTTTTGCTATTCTTTGCAGCTCTGCTCACCATGAACGCCAAATACCGGAGCATGCTGTTCGAGTCCAAGCGCCTCAATGGCAGCGGCCTGCTGCAGAAGGCAAATGCATTTAATATTACGGCGGACAAGATTCTGTACGACTATGCGCTGGATATGGTAAGAGAATCTATTAGAATCTATTAGATTATTGTGAATCACAATCATATTGAAGTATATAGTTGTATCAATATCCCTGATCTAACATTTGATGTTTTAAACCATTAACACAGTGTCAGGCGGCTGCTTTGGATGAGCTTCTGAAGAACACCAAAAATTGCTTCGAGCGCTACAACACGGCACACATTCTGCTGCATTCGTTGGTGCAAAAGTGCACTCATCCGCAGGACAAAATGCTGTTGAACAAGTGTAAGTTGTTGTAAAAACCTAACCGCTAAATATGGATTCATAAATTAATTACTCTCTGTTTAGATCGCGATGCCGTTGAAAAGCGTTTGAGCATACTGCAGCAGCATGGCTACATCTATGTAACCGATGAGAATGCCTAGGAGGCAAGACGAAGCTTTATTCCAATTTTCACCAACACAACAAAAACAAACAGCAACAACATTTCCTTAATTTATTCACAGGTTTTTTTTCGTTTGGGAGTGCAAACATATGTGATTTGAAACAAAAGCTACACTTATAATAGACATACCGACAAATAATTTAAACCCACACATCCTCAAAAACCATCATTTCTGGCGTTCTCAGTCGACCCACAACACAAAAGAAAACTGTCCAATGTAAATAGTTTGAGCTATGCAGAAAGTGAAGGTAGTTTTTGTTTTCTTTATATTTTATTTTCAACCATAATTGTTAAAGCTTAATATATCGAGTTCGGGATGCAACATGAATAAGGGCGGATAAAGGAGTCCATATAGCTAGTAAGATAACCATAACAATATATATATATATACCTACATTTAATATGTACAACACGAAAGCTAACCATGCAAACATAACGTAACATAAAGTAAAGTAAAGGGCAATATGCGAGCCAAACTCAGTTTAGATCTATGTTTAAAGGAATCAGCGCTGCGGAACCCAGATCCATACATATATCATGTGCTAGAATTTCCCCCATTTAGCTGTAATATCTATTTTCTTATTTAATAATCTAATATATTCCCCCATTATTATTTTTATTATTATTATAATAGAAACACAAAACATACAATATTAATGGCTGCACTACACAAACATGTTTACAATGTGTGCTATGTTCATAGTTTTTAGTTAGGACTCTTTTCTAAAGCAAACAACTTTCAAATTGTATTTAATTTTATGACAAAAAACTTTTTAAGTTTTTCTACAAAACCGAAGCCCACAAAGAAAATTTTCAAAAAATCTATATATATATATATACATGTATGTATATGGTTATACAAAAGAGAGAACACACAGACAAGAGTGTATAAAAGGAAAAAGAAATTCAAGATTTGAACTAATAAAAAAGTACTAAGGAAAATCTAAGTAAATTGTGTGTGTGATTGTGAGCTTAAATAACCTAAGTGTATGTAAGTATTCATGATCAGTTCTGAAACTACGTTGGCTATAATTCGACATACCTTGCGTTACGCACCTTACTGTTTAGTAAATACTCTGTCGTTTTATATTATTTCTTTTATTATGTATAGTCTAGTGTTAATGTTTAAAAAAGTAATATTTCAACGAAAAATTTAGACATGACAATTACAATGTCAGTTGTGCGCGCAGGTATTCATGGATTTTGATTGGAAAACATTGGATTGGATACTACTTCGCTCGCTTGCCAGTGTCCACTGTACGGAGAGATATATTGGGGCGGCACTGTTCGAGAATAACCGGGCATGGTCGAAGGACCCGTAGTGGGAAAGCCGAGTATGGGTGGAGGCTGCAGGATAGAGTTACTTGGATTGCTTACAATGGCGCCGCCTTTTTTTCGCTTGTGAGTACCCTTTTCGCCCTCTACCTTTCCCTTTGCCTTTGCAGGAGTTTTCTCAATCTTTGCCGGGTCTGCCGGTGGCTGGCTGCAACAATAAACACCACAGGGATTGTAGCGGTAACAGCAGCACGTGCGACAACCATTGCAGCAGTTTCCGCAGTAGTAAAAGCGTCCTTTGCCAGGACCGCTACAGGGACCATTGCAGGGACCGCTGCAGGGAACGTTGCAAGGACCGTTGCAGGGACCGCTGCAGGGAACGTTGCAAGGACTGCTGCAGGGACCTTTGCAAGGACCGTTGCAGGGACCGCTGCAAGGACCATAGCTACACTGCCAGGGATTACAATATCTCATCCAGCAGGGGTTGGCGGGCTCGGCGGTTTTAGGGGCATCTCGTTTGGGTTTCTCCTTGGAACTGCTGTGGTCAAATTCATAATATCTTAATTCTTCCTCATCCCGTAGACTGTATCACTACTTACCCGGTCACTTTGGCTGAGCAGTTGTCGCATTTGTCGCGTTTGTCGCGTTTGTCGCTGTTGTCGCTGTTGTCGCTGTTGTCACTGTTGTCGCAGTTGTCGCTGTTGTCGCTGTTGTCGCTGTTGTCGTCGTCGTAGTACGACTCACAGCTGCTAACTTCATCAAGTGAATCGCAGGAGCATTCAGCCTGGGCTTCGGAGCTCCCCCGCTTTGCAGGAGGTTTTATCCTCTGTTCGTCCTCACGCCTCTTGAGCACAAGCACATGTGGCTGTTGCGATACCTCATTTGCGAGTAATTCTTCGAGCGTTCGCTGACGGGGCTTAGTTTTGTTACACTTTTTACATACACACTTATTGGCAGCCGAAGCCGGCCTGTTTTTGGACTTGTTCATAGACATCTGCGGATCATCCAATATGCCGGACTCCTTAGTCCTGCAATAAACACCATTTCATTTTTGACGAAACATTAATGTAAAGTTGTGTGTGTGTGTGACTATTATTTATGTCAGCTAAAGCTAAATTATTTTTCAAACTCTGTGACAGTGAACTCACTGTTTGGAAAGCTGCGAACGGTCATTGGAAGTCAAGTCGAAGGTCTTCTCCCTTGGCAACCTCAAATCCTGTGGCGTTGGAGGATCAAGAGGAGCTCCACCTCTTGATTGATTTCCGTGGAGACTTTCATTCCTGTATTCCCCGTTCTTCCTAGTTGACGTCCCTAGTTTCGATTCGTTCCTCTCTCTCGGAGCACGTGAGTCACCCACAGTGAACTCCAGTTGAGTGGTATAGATGGGATCGGGTAAAGGACAATCGGCTACATAGTGCTGATTTGAGGGTCCAAAGCTAATGCCTTGACTTTGTTGATAGAAATGCAAATTAGACTCAGGTTTGTTATTAGAGTGATGTTCCCTTGGCTCGCTTCCTTTTCCCGAGGACTTTGACTTGCTATCACCATGAACAGCTCGATCGGGACTTTTGGCTCTTGATCTGCTCGGTTGGGGGTTTCTTGCTGAGCTGTCTCTCCTTGACTCGATTCGAGGCTCTACAGACTGGGACCTATAGGAATGATGGCCAGGCGAGTTTGGCGGAGGGGACTTTCTAGAATCGATTGGTTCCTTTCTTATATTGTGGGAATTATATTGATTCTGATTATTAGATCTTTGAGCTTCTCTTGCTTGACTCTTTGACCTGTTACCACCTTGAGACACACCTTGACTAGCAGTTGGATTCGGTTGAGGAACAGATCGTCCAGATTGTTTTCCTTGAGAATCTCTTCGTCGATCCATTGATTTCTCTCTGTAATTCTGGGAATGATGTCGATTGTGGTTATTAGACCTGGGAGCTTCTCTGGATTCGTATCTATTTCCTGGAGAGTTTGACCTCATACCACCTTGGGGGCCATGGCCAGAAGATTGATTCTGTTTGGAAACTTGCCGTGGATTCATAATCATTTGACCCCGTTCCATATTATTTTGAGTGCGTTGGCTTGCGGTGGGACCCTTCCTCGATTCCGTTGCCTTGACTACGTTTCCTTCTCTTGCTTCATTTCCCTTTCTTTGACCCTTTGATCTATTATCGCCCTGAGATGATGAGGGACCCTTTGATCTTTGATCAGTCTGAGGTGATAATGGCCTGGGGTTCGTCGTAGGCGCACCGACAGTTCCATCCCCACCGTTGTATGGATAATACGTGTTAGGAGGACCAGGAACATTGTTATAACCCTGACAGTATGGGTAATATGCTTGATATTGGTTGGCTTCGTTTGAGTTTGCTCCCACTCCGTAGTAGTTCTGATTATATTGATGGTGCTGGTTAGCGGTGGGATCTTTCCTTGTTTTGGTCGCCTTGGCTGCCTTTCCTTCTCCCTTTTCTTTTCGCTTTGTTTTAGAACTTGATCTCTTGTCGCCTTGTGGCACTTCACCCGTCGGTGAATATTCTTGCGGAACTTGACTCGGATTTCCCGGGGACAGACATCCATTTCCCT
This sequence comes from Drosophila bunnanda, assembly GCA_035046265.1. NCBI lineage: Eukaryota > Metazoa > Arthropoda > Insecta > Diptera > Drosophilidae > Drosophila > Drosophila bunnanda. The sequence goes on from JAWNOB010000075.1 coordinate 18,967,032, forward strand.
CTCCTGCACTGTATTGATAGTACGGGTTGGCAGGATGTGGAGCCATGTTATTGCCCTGGTAAGATTGATAATATGGTTGATTTCGATTAGGTCCGTTTGAGTTTGCACCTTCACCACAGTTATAAGGATAAGGTTGATAGCAGGGACTGCCTGGACTAAAACATATGTTTACGCCTTGACAGTATTGGTTATATGTCGGACACTGAGCAGATTCGTTGGGGTTTCCGGCCATAATTTCCTGGTTTTCATATTGGTAAATTTGTCCCGTGCAGGGATTAAATGGAGGCGACCGTTTAGTGGGCATTCCTGCGGCTGGGAGTTCTGTATTAAATCCCTGAGGATCTCTTGGAGACATTGGTAAGCAAACAGGACCGGGGCATCCAAAACATATCCATTGGGGTTGTGGAGGCATACAGATTGTCATTGGATTTTCCGATGGACAGTTGTTTCCATACCCCAAAATATCTGCGCATTGACCTGGATTGCAAGGTCCTCCTGGAAGTCCTGGTTCGCTTGGAAATCCTGGTTCTCCTAAACCTCTTGGTTCTTCGGGGTCGCCTAAATTATCCTGATGTCCTTTGTCCACAGAATCAGACATATTTGTCCCCTTGGTCGCTTGACTTGACTTCTTAACCTTTCGGCACTTTGGCTGCTTCATAAGAAAACTAGGTGGGATCATGTCCGAGAACTTTTGGAACTCCCCTGGGAAGATGACGCGGTTGTTCCCCGCGGAGCAGGATCGCTCACGGCAACAGGGCGTGGGACAACATCGTTCTCTGCAATAAAATATGAGAATCACATATGAGACGCGTATAATCTCCAACACCTTGACCTTACTGTATATGGCAGCTGAGGCTCCTCCTCGGACACCGACACGGACAGCACATATTGAACGTAAAAACCTCTTTTTTGTGTTAAAAGTTCCAAGAAAATAAGCGCATGTCCAAAATTAGATCGGATTACAAAAAAGTAAAGCTCTTGTAAAACCTTACAAAATAATTAAATCCAAATACATTTTTGATGTTTTAATCTAAGCAAGGCTGGCAAGGCCTTTGAGAACTAGACTTGCTTTTGACTTATTTACGTTTTAGGCATTTAGTCATAAGATTAACATCAATTTGTGTCAGTCAAGCCTTAAAATAAAACATGTAAGCTTGCTACATGTTAACCCATAAGAAACACTCTGGAAAGTTCATTTTCATAACCCATTACCGGGTATTCAATGGTTGCATAGTGGACCTTGTTCATTTATGTCGACACTGAAGAACCCATCTCTCTTTTCATCAACTTTCAAAACCGGAAACAATTGAAATACAAAATTCGGAGTCATGTCGTTAAGCAAATTTAAACGGAAGCATTGTAAAATTGATTGAAAACTCGCATCGTTTCAAAGGAAGATATGCCCAATTGCGGTGGTAGTACAATCAGATCTCAGAGTCCTTACAAGTGTAATGTCAATCGATCGCGAAGGCAGTCCATAGCTCCTAGACCAAGTACTTGCCAGCCAATAAGTGACCAGATCGGGGAACAACTGCTGCTATCGCTGGTCCAGAGCTTACCCTTGTGTGTCATGGATACTGCTCGGTCCCGATCCTTCTCGCCGTCCGCATTACGTCGCCGGACTCGTACAAATGGTGGCCGATCCCTTAAGGTGCCATCGACGATGACGTATAGCAAGACTCCGCTTAGATTGCAAATGGGAATGCCGGTCAGGCAAGTTTCTGGCCAAGATCGAACGGGCCAAAGGGCGGCGGAGCAGGTGAAACCTTTTAAACACTGCTCAGTGGAGACTTTCTTGATGCGCCGCAAAGAGTCCTCGATGGCGAAGGCCAAAGCCAGAGATAAGGAGTACGAAAGGATACCTAAAATGAGGGGAGAAAAAAAAAGACAGCAGTTCGCGATGGCCCAGGCCCAGGTCCGGGCCGAGGCCAAGGCCAGAGAAGAGGAGTACGAGAGGATACCAAAGATCAAGGGAGGTAAAAAGGAGTCTGCGGTGGAACAGGCCCTGGCCCAAGCCCAGGCCAGGGCCAGAGAAGAGGAGTTCGAGAGGATACCAAAGATCAAGGGAGTTAAAAAGGAGTCTGCGGTGGTCCAGGCTCAGACCCAGGCCCAGGCCCATGTCCAGGCCCAGATCCAGGCCCAGGCTAAGGCCAGAGAAGAGGAATACGAGAGGATACCAAAGATCAAGGGAGGTAGAAAGGAGTCTGCGGTGGGTCAGGCCCAGGTCGAGGCCCAAGCCAAGGCCAGAGAAGAGGAGTACGAGAGGCTACCAAAGATCAAGAGAGGTAAAATGGAGTCTCTGCTGGTCCAGGACAAGGACAGAGAAGAGGAGTACGAGAGAATACCAAAGATCAAGGGAGGTAAAAAGGAGTCCGCGGTGGTCCAGGACGAGGACAGAGAAGAGGAGTACGAGAGTATACCAAGGATCAAGGGAGGTAGAAAGCCAGAAGACAGTCCCAAGTCGAGGAGCAGCCAGGAAGCATCACATCAAAGCATTCGAGATTCTCCGCAAATCAGCTCAACGAGATCCCAGAAAAGCAGCAAAGAAGCATCACATAATAGCATTCAAGATCTCCCAGAAAGCAGCCCGAAGAGATCCCATTTGAGCAGTCCGGAAGCATCAAATCATAGCATCCACGATACTCCACAAAGTACCCCGAAAAGATCCCAGAGGAACAGCCAGGAAGCATCAAAACATAGTATGGAAATTACTGAAACTGCTTCTAAGAAATCCCATTTTAGCAGCCAGGAAGTATCAACACATAACATCCCGGAAACATCAACTCATAGCATTCACACACTTGAAAAGAGCAGTCGGAAGGCAAGCGAGAATACCAGCGCAAGGTCTCAGAGCAGCCCGAGGTCGCAAAATAGCCCGAGGTCGCAAAACAGCCCGAGGTCCCAGAGCAGCCCAAGGTCCCAAAACAACCGGGGATCCCCGAGCAACCGAGGGTCCCCGAGCACCCGGGGGTCCCCGAGCAAGCAGGGGTCCCCAAACGACCGGAAGTCCCATGATAGCGAGGGGTCAAAGAAGGGCGACAGTTCCCAAAACAGCCCAAGGTCCCAGAACAGTACGAAGTCACGGAAAATCAACCAGGAAATATCCAATCATAGTTTCCAGGAAAATTCCAAAAAGAGTACCCAAGGAAGCGTCAAGAAAAGCGTTGGGAATACTAACGATGAAGAAAGCGAACACAGTAGCACACCGAACAGAAGCAATATCCCTCAGGATACTGCCAATAAAAGTGGCCGAAAAAACTCCAGGAAGGGCAGCCAGGACGAGTACCAAGAAAGTAGCGAAAATAAGAGTATCCAAAGTATCTCACCGAAAAGCAGCAATGAAATAACAAAACGTCGCTCCCGGGATACCTTAGAGGAGGAGCCGGAGGAAGTCCCTGCACCCACCAAAACACAAAACCGTATCAATGATCAGACCAAGAAAACGAATGATAAGATCTTTCCTTGCTTTCGTGGGGAATATCCAACGCGTCATTGTAAGGACTCCTATCTGTGGTTCGAGGCCGGTGTTCCCAACTGCGGCAAATTGGTGACCATCTGCGATGGCAAGCAGCAAGTGTTGGGTCCAGCGGAGATCGTCACTGCCTGCGAGGTGACCGAGTCCCACTACCTGGAAATGGATGAGGAAAATGCCGATGACCAACCAACTATTAATCCATGCAAAAATTGCAGACAGGTGATGTATGGATATCCAATGCAACGTCAGCAGCAACAACAACAGCTACAGGAACAGCAGCAACAGGAACAGGATATGAACTGGTTCGGTTCATTTACGCAAAAGCAATATCCTTGCAGACAGCAGCAATTTCCTTGTAGACAGAACCAACTTCCCTGCAGGCAGCAGCAGCTTGTTAATATGCACTGTTCACCTTCTCGTATAACCCAGCAATCATCCGTTGGTCGAGAGCGATCAACCGTTGGGCAACAGCGATCATGCAATGGGCAACAGCGATCGTGCGTTGGCCAACAGCAATCATCCTTTGGGCAAAAGCAATCATCCGTTGGGCAACACCGATCATGCGTTGGGCAACAGCGATCATCCTTTGGTCAACAGCGCTCGTGCGAGGCGCAACAGCAAGGATCCTTTGGACAACAGCGATCCTCCACCAGCAATCAACAGCAATCGTCCTGTGGGCAACAACGATCATCAGTTGGGCAACAGCAATCACCCTTTGCGCACCCTCCACGTCCTTGTTCAAAACGATTGAATTGCAGACAGAATTCGCCCCACAAAGTATGCTGGAAGTGTCAGGATCAACAGCAATTAGCACTCCAAATGCAGAATCAAACAACGCCACAGCCACAGCCACAACCACAGCAGCAGCAGCTACAGCAACAGCAACAGCATATTATTCAATGCAATAGCTATGGCGTGAACGAGATGCTGGCGGAGGAACTGAAGCAACAGATGCAGGAGGCCCAAGCCCAGATTGCCAAGGTGCAGCAACAGCTAAATAGCGTCTGTGGGTGTAATTCGGGCAACTGCCCTAGCTATGTGCCAACTACATGTTCACAGTACATGATGGGACAAGATGCGGATGAAACTTTCGAAAATAACCAATTGGAGAACCTGGAAGAACCATCGCTGCAGCAGCAGGAGTGGCCCACCGGATCGAGGGAGAATTCGGGTCTGCAGCCGATTCAGTTCGGTTATTATCCAATGACTCTGGCCGTGCCAAATCCAAGTCCAGGCTTCCAGGACGAGGCTATGCCAATGCCCATGACTTTCTCTTGTCATCAATTGCCGCCTTGCCGGCAGCCAGTTCCTCCTTGTCAACAAGACTATCCCTGCCAGCAAGAACGGTCTCCTTATCAACCAGAGTATCCCTGCCAGCAAGAACGGCCTCCTTATCAACAAGAGTGTCCCTGCCAGCATGAACGGCCTCCTTGTCCACAAGACTATCCTTACCAGCAAGAATTTCCACCTTACGAGGAAGAACTGCCACTTTGCCACCAAGAATATTCACCTTGCCAGGAAGAACTGCCACCTGGCCTGCAAGAAGTGTTACCTTGTCAGCAAGAACTTCCGCCCCCTCAGCAGCAACTGCCTCTTTTTAAGCAGAAACAGCCATCGTATCCTTGCCAACAGCAATGTTATAAGCCTCCGGGCCAGGAACAACAGTCACCATATCCCTGCCAGCAGAATCAGAAACCGAGTCCGTCCCAGCCGAACAAGTGTTCACATGCCCCGCAATGCTGTCCCAGTTGGTACTTCCAGCGATATGCCAAGATGCGGTTCATGATGCCGCGATGCTGGCCCCGCTGAACTCGCATCGAAAATCGTAGCTTAGCTCACCATGAACAGCCAGGACGCCTGTTCACGGTAGGATATCCTACGAATGGAGAGTGAGATTCATCAGGCGCTATTTAATTGTGCAATTCTTCCGTTTAAACTTGAGGCTAATTGGGAAAGAACGCAACGGCCCACCAATAAAGTTCTAATTTGATTTATCTAAAGTGTTTTCAATTCGATTTATCTGTCAGTTTGCTATCTTATTTCGAAATTTTATCGTGTAAACTCCAAATTTATCCAGGCATTTCAAGGGAGAAGCTGAAATCGTAGTGCCACGCCTCATTTTGTTCAAATTACAGATTCCCAATCAAAGATAAAAGTGAAGGATTGCCTTTAATTGGGAAATGTGTAATTTAAATCAAGTGTTTCGCGGTATGCCCAGATACCACTACTCGTGCTGTCGCCGGAAAAAGCACCAAATAGTGGCAGCTCCCTGCTCTACTTCCGGGCGGAACAGAACCACAGAGGAATCAATCGATGTTGCTGATTTCGCTAAAATGTCTGCACTTGAGAAATCTTCATCAGGCAAACAATTACCAAGGAAATCAGCCTCGTTCGTGCCCAAGACCCCAGATCCCTCGACAACGAACCCTCTTGCAAAGAAAGTCTCGCCAACTACCAGCGAAAGAAAGGATAGCAAAGAAAGAATAAACAAAAAGCTCTCCAAGGGGATGCCAGTGCCAACCAACTTAAGTCACAAACTTTCTGTCGATAAACCTGTGAAAATCGAAAGACTATCTGGGGGATGTGTGGCGATCAAGAAAAACAAGGTAAGTAATTATTTAGGATCTTCCTTCCTTCCCTGTTGCTTACCCGCATTTTGTACAGAAATGCTGCGTATGTAACATCTCTGAGGAAGACTCTGGATCTTCGTCTGACGGTGATTGTGGCTCACCAATGTCGAGATTATCTTCAAAGACAACCAGAAAATGCAAAAACACTAAGCCAAGTAAGTCAAAATCAGAGCCGCAGGACACAGATCAAAAGGCTCTGGTAAAAACCAAGCCTAAGCGCAAAAAAATGGTGCAAAGAAGATCTCCAATGTGTGCGATTGAGGAAGCTAAGTCCCATCAAACCACCGACGATGATGGTGTTTGGTGAGTTGCCTTAAGTAGAAATGCCTTCGTTTTTGCTCTAACAGAACCCCCAAATAGGTTCGAGTGCAATTTACCCTTTCGCGTGAATATTCCTTTTCCCATAAATTTTCAAAATATATTTGGTGCACAGTCATTCCGAAACAATGTTATTTGTTCGACAAGAAATTGTGGAAACCCCTTTTGTTTGACCATGCGCCATTTATTAACGGCTCCTGGTCACGAACTAGAGCTACAAGCCACATCCACCAAGAAGGGACTTAGGCGATTGAAGACCCATCCCAGTCCCTGTCTCTGCGAAACATGCACTCAAACTGGCGAGGAGAAGAGCGAACTGCTTCGCTGCCTGTACGAGATCAGGAATCACCTGGCAGACAAATCCACTGAATGTCGTTGCTTTGCCGAGAAGTCCACATATGTAAGGGCCCCCGAAGACCAGAAGAAAGCCACGAAAGGGACAATGAAATCGGAAGAAAAGCCGGCAAATATTTCAAAAGAATCATTTGCAAGCAGTAACGCAACAGTTGTATCAAATATTTCCGTAAGGAAAGTACGGACACCAACAACTAAGACCAAGAAAACTGAAAACCTAAGGACTCCTAAGGAAGTCATGTCAAATTCATCGATAACAGGTTCCTCACGTTGTGTTTCCCTAACGGAAGCAAAGGAGTCATCTATTAAAACCCATAATTCAGCCAAGAAATCCATAAAACCCAATTCAATTACATGCACAGCAAGTACTGCAAAAAAGTGTTTCTTTAAAAGTTCTCAAGAAGTGGAAAGGAACTCTCAAATAAAGCTGGATTGGATGGAACTACATATAAAAAAGCCTATAATATATACTAAACCAAGAGGGGCACTGGAATCGCTTAAGCTTAATGAATGTAAGAATGTAGAAATAAATCAGGTCAAACCGCAGGTTGACAAAAAGGAGTCTATGCAAATTCAAATGGAGCGTGAACGGATTGATTCCAAGCCATCGATCCCTGGGATGGCGCCTGGGGTCTATCCCATGGAATTCGCCATGTGTCCAGGATTACAGTACCAGCCACGTTGTATGTACCACGGTTGTAATGCAAGGAATCCTCTGATGTATCAAACCCCACAATATCCTGGTCATTGCTCTCAACACTTTTGGCCAACCTGCCAGAGACACGCCTATAATACAATGTATCAAAGCGTAAGCTTACCAACAGCAATGTATGCAACAAGTAATCCATGTGAGGCACTTGTTGAAGAAAATAAATGTGAGAAAACCGAACCAGTTAGAAAACCATCCGTCGGTTTCGGTCCCCGTCCACAGGTCTTTCCTCCAACGATACAAGGATCACAGTGCCAGTCTAAGGGTATGTACATAAGAGGGACTCCTGAATATAACTCTCCAATGCCACAGGGATCGCAGAGTCAGTCTAAGGGTATGTACATAAGAGGGACTCCTGAATATAACTCCACAATGCCACAAGAATCACAGTGCAAGTCTTGTATTTCCTCAAGGTGGACTCCTGGGTATTGCTACCAACGATGTGAGCCCAACTGCCAGACACAGAAACCACAGCCAATTCCAATATCCTTTTCAACGGAATATAATAAAAAAGCCCTATTTAACAAATCATTATGCAGGACAAACTCCCCAAAAGAAGGTTTAAGCTCAAGGATTCCCATGGTAAGCCCATGCAGCCCAGGAGTTCAAGGTAATATTTCTGTGAATTGCAAGCCCTCAGCCAAGTCCATGTACTCCAAAGTCTACCCATCTCAACAGCAATTATGTAACAGGACTGGACATAGCAACAGTGATCACGTTGGGAAAAAATGTTTATCAAATATGCCATCACGTTCGAGAAATCAACAACATCTACTCAGCGATCGCATTAGCTCTGGTGGTGAAACTATCGGAATTAATTCACATTTTAGTAGTATTTCTCAAGAATTAAATTCAGTCAGCGAAATTAGCCAAGAATATTATTTTCCCTTAAACGATGAGAAGCAACATTCGGACATATCAATAAATCATGAAACTTCAAAAAATAAAACTGCTAGTATGATACGTAGTCAAGACAGTCACAGTAAGGATAGGAGTCATGAGAAAGTCCTAAAAATTAATAATCTTCAATGTAACTCCAGTAAGGTTTCTGGTAAAAAGAAAGAGGTGTGTCCTTCAGCAAAAGCAACAGTTGAACCACAAATGGAAGACAATACTTCTTATAATCAGAGTGAGTCTAATGAAATATCTGAGGACCAAATAATAGTAAACTTTACAAATCGGAGCTTCAGCGTCGACTCTGAGGAATTCAACGAAACTTCAGAGGAAATGCAAAGAATATCACAAAATACCTCAAATAGTAGCAGAACGAATAAAGACTCAGAGGAAATGCAAAGAATATCACAAAAAACCTCAAATAGTAGCAGAACGAATAAAGATTTGACATCACAATATTCAGAAAAAACATTTTCTAACGATTGTATAGGATCGATTAGGACTGATCAAGAGGATATCAATGGATCCCGAAGTACACGTTTGGAAACATTTCGTTCAAATCAGGTCTCTAAAAGTAAGAAAAATATTCCCTGCAATAGTAAAGAAAGGAGTCCAAAGCATCAATCTAATCCATACACCAGATATGAGAGTGGTATGAGTAAGCGATTAAATAAGGGTGAAAAACAAGCAGAAAATTGGCCAAAGTTTCAGACGATTAATTCAAATCTTGTATCAGCTAATAAAAAGAAACGATCGTGCTCCGCACCAGGATGTTTCTGTGCTTCGGTGCTTCCAGGTGGCGAAAATAGATCGGAAACACCAGTCATATATCGACAATGCTTCTCACCAAGAAATCAAATCCCCAAAAAATTTTACAACTTAACACAATGCTCTGCTAACAATCAGGATGAAAGCAGCGATACCGATACCGATACCACAGAAAGGTGTCGAGACAATGTTAAGCTGGAAGACAAGGGCACATGTAAGTGTCCAGATTATAGCATAAGCGCTAGTAAAAGGCAAGCCAAGCAGAGATGTGAAGGGAGGTGTTGCGTTCAAAGACAAGGCACAGATAGAACCCATAATGCACCAGGATGTATGCCGCCTAGAAGGTAAGGTCTAAGCCTTAAGTTGAACCACATATTAACATAAACTGGTCTTTAGTCATAGAAATGTGGAACGGCAAAAAGCTGATTATCAGGATTCAAGGTAAGTTCCCCCTTCCAGTAGATTATAATTTATTTTAATCGACTCTATAAATCCTAGGCAAATAAATGATTGCCAGCGGAATAAATGGTATGATTTATTCGATCCCTACTTAATTTATTTATTAATGGTACAAATATTTAGTTGCAGGACCGAGCAACCTATGCCTTGCTCCAAAAAATTTGAAATGGAATCCGATGAATCATATCGTGTTCCAGAGATTAGGCGTCAGCCAAGAGGAACTTCATTCCAACAGCATCAACCGCCACCGTATCGTCAGAACGAAAGATGTCCGCATACGGGGAATCCCCAATACAAAGACATGCCCAAAACGAGAAACAGGAAACCTCAGACTAACACAGATTTTAGCCTATCGGAGGAAGAACGTGTTCCACCTTGTCGTCATACTTTTTGTAAGGACAAAAACTATGGCCAACGTAATCAAAGGGATACATCATGTAAAAAAGAAGCAATGTTAAAAGCCAGACTGAGGAGGTCATGTTCCCAAGATTCTCTTAGTCAATCAGAAAATGGATATTATTCAAAAACTTGTAAATGTCCCCCCAAAACTTATCATGACAATCCTAATAGTACATCAGCTTCCTCAAGTCCGTATTGTCCTTCTACAATATCGAGTATATCGGTTGAAAGTAGAGGAAAATCCAGAAGAAATGATTCCTATAATTACCAAGCTAAAGAAAGCCCAAATATGTATTTGGGATATAGGAATAAGCCGTGCTGTAATCATGGAAAAAATTCTGAACTTATTAAAGGGAATTCCGAATTTGAATCAGAAGACAGCTCACCTCTAACCTCGAAGGAAGAATCTGAAGACTCCAGATCTGCGGAATCATGTAAGCCAAGGAATACCTATAGCAAGTCTATCCAATCCGGAAGAACGACAGATGTGGAGACCCTGGAGATGCTCACGCTGCTGCGACCACGTCACCTTCGCAGCACTGAGAGTACGAGGATGTTGAATCAAGACATGTCCGCTGAAAACACCGTACTTCTTGAGATAAGGACCACCTGCAAAAAGGATAATTTACTCCAGACCTGTGCACGACCGCCCTGTAAATTCCGTCGTGAGCACAACCCTTGTATTCCTCCAACCGATGTACCAGTGCAATTACCAAACTACCACGCTCAGAATAGGAGCTCTTTCAAAGAAAATTACATAATAGATCCGAGAGATCGTTGGAGCACTATCAGATCACAGGCTTTGGCTCCAGCTCTTTATTGTCAGCAGCAGCACCAGCTTCAAGAGCAGAGTATCGATTCCTATTATCCTGGCTATCCCCCCCAACTGGTTAAGGAGGCAATTGAAGTCCTACCCGTTGGGTTCTACGATCACACTGTTCATCAGTATAACATCATTCGCATGGACTCGGACTTCCAACCGCCATCTCTTGGACCAGAAATTTTTCAGGCTGTGCAAGCATTCCCCCAATCCCATTGCAGATGCCCTGACTATCCATATCGCAGTCCAATGCAACAGCAAATGATGAGACCCATTCAGGATTTCAATCGTCCCTTCATACTGCCGCAAAATCAAATCCAACAACAATTGCCAATGGAGCCTACGCAATTTTATCCTCGGCAACCTAGATAATCGGAATGTTAGTATTATAAAAAAATAGAATAACGAATCATTTATTACAAAAATATGAATGGTTTTAATGTTTGTACTTTGCTGAATATATTCTTGATTAGTAGCAATCTAACCACCTGCTGTGATAGCCACATTCTTTGTATGTGATAGAAGGTACTTTAAAAACCACCGATTTCATTAATTTTTAATATTTTCAAAGGCAAAGTAGTAATTTTCCTTGAATAACTTTTAACTTAAAACAACTCATTTTCAAAATTAACTTATTTGACTTGAAAATATATCGCAATTCCGCCAACTGTTGAGATGTGAAAATAACACAAATCGATAAGAAGTACGCAATAATATCGACTATCGACTATCGCTCGGGTTATACCCACCTCTAAGCGAAGTACAAAAACAACATTTGTTTATATGATTAATTTTTACCTTACACACTCAAACGAATATAAATGTAGCCAATAATACGAAAACAATAGGCAACTTTGATAAGATAAGATAACTCCCAACACTTCCAATGTCTTTCGCGTACACTCTGATGCACAAATAGCGCGGTGCGAATGGTTCGAATTTGTTCATGGAAATAACACCAAAAATTTGTCATTAAACAATGGCAACTCACGCCGAGAAGGAATTCTACCATTTGGTACGTACATCTGCCACTTAATTGGCAAGAAGGAAATCCGTAGAAACCGATGCCTACACAATGAGCGTTCTTTGAAATGCGGGTGTCGGGTGTCGCCACACGTAAATGTTTATACACATACAGACACTCGCCGAGTCCGAGTATATAAACATTTGCATAAACATTCACTTAAAGCCACAAGTCAGCCTTGAACCAGATCTTATTGAGGGAGCTCTGTGAAAACTGCACAATAATTGGAAATTTCTCCTGTGCGAATGTGAATAATGAATGGCGGTGACCCAGAAAACCAGCATAGAAACTGCATTGAATGCTGAATGCCAGCAACCTTTGCAACGACCTACTTTAAGACTACCAAATTTAACCGGCTTCAAGCTATGTATAATAATCAGATTAGCTAGTTCTTTGTTACCAGCCAGATAACATCTAACATTTCGAGTGATTCATCCATTCAGAGAACGTATATCTTGAGATAATAACAAATAATTATAGATCACTGAGAGCAACCGCGTTACCATTCCTATGTAATCGGTATAGGAACACACTATCAGTAGTCTGGAGCTCAAGCTTTAAAAATTAAATGAAAATTCAACCGAAATGTTTGTGGAGTGAATCATTCATTTCAGCATAACGACACTTTTATAGTTTCATTATCTGGGGTTTTGAGACACGCACTTCTGCTTAATTTTTTGAATGTTCAGATTCAGTCACTAATTGTAATCTTTTACATATAGAACGTCAGCGTAAATAAAGCCCTAAATGGCTTGGAGGCGCCACTCAAAACCAAACATGCCCGCTCCATTATTATTATGATCCACAAGACCAAGGAGGCGAAGTCCTTCTGGATGATGATCTCGCGGCAGCCTTTAATGCAGAACCGATTCACCGCGTGGAAGTTTTCCCATCTCCTGCACAAGGTCCTGCGAGAGGCGCACGAAAGCGCCATAAGGCACTCGCAGACTCACAAGAAAATGATCCTCGAGGTGGGCAAGATGTGGGGACTGCTTCAGGATGACATCGGATGCTGTATTCAGGCATACAGCAAACTACTGGCTACCAAGTTGAATTTCCACGACAAAAATCGAATGTTTCCCGGATCCTTGAACATTTCCTTTACCGAACTCTTTGTGGCTGTTGATCGGGACTTGAACTATTGGTAAAAGGCAACCAAAATCGACGTGGATTACAAATCAATTGAAATGGTTTTCAAAAAGTATGAAAAAGGAATTGATCAAATTATTTTAGAACAAAATATTTCATGGCATACTTTTTGAGATCTTTTCAAATGATTTAAAAACCTATATTATTTCTGTATATATTGAAAGAACTGTCTAACGAACTTCTCTTATTTACAGCTTTCAATTGTGCGTGGAAATTTTCGATTACTTGGAGGATATCATTGCCCTACAGCAGACGATATTTTCGTCAATGGAAAAGTACCGAATGTCCTCGATGACACCGCAAGGACAGTGCAGACTTGCTCCCATAGTCTGTCTCATTCAGGACTCCAATGCACTGTACGATATGAGCGTTCGCCTTATGTTCAAACTGCACGACGGCATTCCCTACGATGTGGTTTCAGGCCACAGAGATCGGTTCTATGGACTGTTCTTGAAGCTCAAGTCTTTCTACAATAATGTTCGGCCGCTTCAGTACTTCAAGGACTTAATCACAGTGCCTGAGTTGCCTGACACAAGTCCGAACTTCAAGTCGCAAAACGATTTCAGCAGCTATGTACCGCCAGTTGTACACGTTCCGCAAGAGCCCGACCCCGTTGTGGAGGATCTGGTGGACACCAACAACCACGAAGCGGAGGCCTTCAGTCAGGCCCAGCAGCAGTTGACCATGTTGGAAGGTATAATAAGCGAGAAGGAGGCTGGAATTCAAGAGCTATCCTACAAATTGGTTGCCCTGCAAAAGAACTTTGATGAACTGCAGCAGAGTTACAGGCAGGATGTGGAGGACTTGCAGCAAAACAACACTATCCTCTCCAATGATCTGGTATTGGCGAGAGAAATGTGTGCCACCTTTCGGATGCAAAACGATGATTTGGAGTTGCAACTTAACCAAAATCCAATTCTTATGCGTGAGTTTGTATAAACCCAAATATACTTCAATAACTATAATAATACTAATTTATTTAGAGAAAGCCATGGAAGAGGAGGAGAAGCACAAGTTATCCTCGGAGAAGTTCAACAAGCTGAAGACACTCTACACCAAAATTCGGGATGAACACATTCAGTTGTTAAGAGAGGTCAGTAGGTAACATTTTCCTCTAATCTTTATTCTTTTCCCCTAATCTTTACTATATTACTGCAGCAAAGTGAATCTAACAAATCTTTAAACAAAGAGAAACAAGTAAGCTCACAGCTTTTGCTGGAAACAAAGGAACTTACCAACGAAATTTCCAAGATCAAAGGAAATGTGGAGGAAAAAGATAAGGCCAACCTGGCTCTGCAGAAACAAATTGAAGAGCACAGGGAGAAGATAACGCAGCTGGAAACAATCAAAAACGAAATGGAGGAGAAATACGATGATGTTGTTAAAGAGAAACAGATGCAAGCTCTAGATATAACTTCCACCTCCGAGAATTTGAGGTTGAACTGTCTTAAAACTGAGGAACTCACTGGAGCTCTCACGGAAACCAAGGAGAAACTTTCGGAAGCCGAAAGCCAAATAATTGCGAAGAGCAATGAAATTGAGAATCATTTAAAAGCCTTTGAAGCCGAGAAGGCCTTGCTCGTGGCCAAGATCGAGCAACTTAATGTGGAGCATAAGACCAACCACGAAGCTCAAAACGCGCAGTTGCAGCAAACTAAAAACAGCTTGGATGAAAGGGAAAAAGAATTCAGTGAAACAAGGGAAAAACTGGCAGCTTCCGAAAACCAAGTAAGCGCAAAGAATGTTGAAATTGAAAGCAATCTAAAAGCTTTTGAAGCGGAAAAGGCGTCGCTTTTGACCAAAATCGAACAGTTGAATGTGGAACATAAATCCCATCAAGAGACACAAAATGCACAATTGCAGCAAACTATGAACAACTTGGCGTTAAAGGAAACTGCTTTGCAGGTAATTGCCATTAAAAAATTATATATTATAGGAAATGTAATTTAATTTATGCTTGTTTTAACAGGAATCCCAGGAAATTGTGAAACAACTTAGGCAAGATCATACTTCAATGACTCAACGCAGTGAGAATTTGCAAAGCAAACTCACGTCTGTTGAGGAAAATCTCTCCCAGGCAACACAACAGATTGCTTCCATAACTACTTCGTATCAAACTTGTATCACAGACCTAAGCGAACTCCGGAAATTGGTCATCAAAACGTTGGGGGTAATATGCAATTCAAAGTCAAACAGCTCGGATCAGCAGCCCTTGGATGCGGTGCCCGCCATTATAAGTGAAATGGAATCCTTGCTTAATAAATTCAATAATCCCACGGCTATAGATTATGTTTCAACGATGGAAGGCATTCAAGATGTGATGTACTTGGGCTATGTATTTATAAAGCTGTACGATCAATGCGATGTTATTTACAAAACAACAACGGCTATTGAGACGGGCCAAGGTGAGTTTGTGAATAGTCCGTATTAAACTTATAATCAATACTAAACTGTATCTAATTTTCCAGAGATTTTCATGAAGACTTCAATGGTTTGCTCAGATGTCTGTCAGTTGTTCCAATATTTGCTTAACGAAAGAAAGGATGGTCAAAAAATTATAAACGATGTGCAGGCAAAACTAACCGATATTCGAAAGTTAATAGAAAAGATAAAGGCCACGTTCGAACAGAAAATCGACCTGGACAAGTTACTCGAAATAGAGCTGCGTGAGATGGATGCTGCCATCGATGATGCTGCTACCAAGATCACTGACCTACTGGCCAAGGCTCGGGAGAAGGACAATCAGACAAATCTGGAGGTAAACGGAAAAATAGTTGACTCGTGTACGACGTTAATGGAATGCGTCAAGGCTTTGATCCAGAAATCACGTCTTCTACAACACGAAATTGTGGCATCCCAAAAAGGTGAGTTTGGAAAAACTAGAAACCAGAGAATGCACTCATAAATATATAAATGCTTTCAGGAAATGCAAGTGCCAATGAATTTTATAGACGAAACAGCCAGTGGTCTGATGGCTTGATTTCCGCCTCAAAGAGCGTGGCCAAGGCGGCAAACTATCTCGTAGAGGCTGCCAACAAGGCCATCGAAAGTGAGTCCGGGAAAAACTTTGAGCTCATTGTGGCCGCACAAGAAATTGCCGCCTGCACAACCCAAATGGTTATAGCTAGCAAGGTCAAGGCCGAACGCAATAGCCAAAAGTTGTCAGACTTGACCAAGGCCTCGAGAAGCGTTACCCAAGCAACGGGCACCCTGGTGGCCACCGTTAAAGATTGCAACGCGCAACTGGAGCAGCAGAGCGAGCTCGAGCTGGCTACGCTAACGCCATCGCAAATTAAAACAATGGAAATGGAAATCCATGTCAAAGTACTCGAAACCGAGCAGGCGCTCCAAACGCAGCGGCAAAAGCTTGCGTCGTTTAGGAGAGAGCACTACAAGAATGCAGAGTATTAAATAAACTATCTATATATATATATATATGTGTTATCTATAAACGTTACTAACCTTAAAAACATTTTTATTTTACAAATGCCCATCATGACAACCTTTATATACACATATACAGCGGTCATTTACTCTGAAAAGTCCTCCTTACGATTCCATTTTGATCGCCTTTTGATCCTTGGTTTTTATTGAACCAATAAATTGTTTCAAGATTCCTTATATTAAACTTTAAAATGTTTATATTGCACTGTGTACATCGGAAATAAAGTAAAACCTATTGCCAAAGAAAATAAATTGTTAAAAGTTTTTTTTGTCAAAAAGGTTTATTTGTATTATCACGAACCGGATTATTGCATTTTATAAAACGGCATGTTCACGTTCATCAAAGACACTTTTAGCGTAGTTTATCTAAAAGAAACAATATGGATATATGTGATAGTTGTTTGTCGCAAAATGTAAGCGTAAATAAATATACATAATGCTAAAAAGAGTATATTTGTATTCCTATTATACACAAAAAATTATTATCGGATATCCATAGTAGCAAAAGAATATGGAATCTATGGCTTAATTTAAATCAACGTTAAAAAACACATAACTAAGCCAAAAAAGCATTAATTTTAATTCTGGAAGCTTTCCAATGTGTTTTTGCTAGGTTAATAAATCTACGTACTCAATTTAAAATTGAAAAAAATTAAATTTTTTCCAAATTTTTGACTATTTGAACGATGTAACCCCTTATAAAATTTTTAAATTTTGAAAAAATTTCGAAAGTTTATTTTTTAATCGGACATGGCTAGATCGACTCAGCTGTCAAGAATATATATGCTTTATAGGGTCGGAAATAACTCCTTCACTGCATTGTATGCTTCTGACTAAAATTATAATATCTTACAGGGGTATAAAAAGGATCAATTAAATTACCTAACTCATCATTTCACTCAAAGCTTAAAATAAGAGTATTTCTTACTAAAAACTGTTTTTTCTTTTGTTGCAAATCGTAAAATAAAGGCTTTGAAGATCCCATAGAAAGCCATATTAATGCGGAATAGGTATTGGTCAGAACTATGTTTCAAATAATCGCTTTCTTTGAATCAATATTTATAGATATTTTTATGAGACAATTTTTTCGACAAATCAAAGTTTAAAAAATTCATAACTCTGTTAAAAAATCATTAATTTTAATTCGGAAAGCTTTCCGATGTTAGTTTTTTGTAGGTTAATAAAACTGCAAACTCCATTTAAAATTTAAAAAAAATTAAATTTTTGCAAAATTTTGACAATTTTAACGATGTAACCCCTTGTATTTTTTTCAAAATTTTGAAAAAAATTCGAAAATTTATTTTTTAACCGGACATGGCTATATTGACTCGGCTGATAATGCTGATCAAGAATATATATGCTTTATAGGGTCGGAAATGACTCCACAGCTTTTTATCAAAAATAATAACACCCTGTTAGGGTGTATAAATTATAGTCCAATAATTGACAACTTAAATGGTCAGAAAATTTAAAATAATAAAAACTAACACAAAACATTTTTGTAAAATTTAAAATAATCAATTTTTGGCTTATTTATGATGGATTTTTTAAATCCAAAATTTGCAATTATAACTTAGGTTTCCCGAAGTTTGCATCCGTTTGTTTTTTTCTCTTACATTCTCTCAATTAACCAATATTCAATGTATTAAAAATACTTCATAAATATCAAAAAATTGTACTTACACATCTCGATGCTGCCTCAGCGCATTCCTCCGACCGACATCGTATCCTTGGTCTTGTTACTTTGGGTAGATTTGTAGATATCTCGATGTAGTGACACGCGGCCGACGCCGCCCTACTGCTCGTCAATGGCGTTGTGCCCACGTTCGTGATCAGAGGATGGCACGAGAGTATCTCGCAGAGATGACACTCAAGCATAATGGTTGGATTGCCGTCGACTAATGAAAAAATTCGTACAAATTCGGTGGAAACCAACAGCCGCAGTCTCGCCTCCTTATCACTCCACAGATTCGCCTCGTAGGATATGATCTTTTCCGAAAAGTTCTTGTGATTGATGAGGTATAGGTACTGTTGTCCTTTGCTTTGCCGGTTGGAATACAGGGGTAGAAGTCCGCCAGGAGCACCGGTCACACATCTAGGCAGTCTCTTTCGATCCGGAGTGTTTTTCTGAGTATCACGACTCGTTTCTCTCACAGCGCTGGCTGTTTCTGAGGCCAAGTCTAGCACTCCTATGATCGGTTTCGTCACAGTGCCAACTAATCCCTTGCCCAGACCACTAAGGAAGCCAGGAACGCCACCATCGTAAGCTCCATCGTAGGTGTGCCTCACAATACTCGTCACGCCGCCCAGCAATCCAAATCCGAGACCCTTCAGACCCGCTGCCAGGTGTCCGCCGGACGTGTTAGATTGCAGTTCCAGTATCCTTTGCCTGGTCTCATTGTCGTGGTCATTTAGCACTACTTTTCCCAGGCTATCCGATAGGGTTTCCGTTAGCTTTGCCGTCGAATTGGATATGCCATGGGTCACGTTCTTCACTAAACTTTTAACGGATCCCTCGAAAATCAGTCCGGATACTCCCTCAGAGAGGTCGTTGGCGAAACCGAGAGGATTTCCCAGAAAATCCACACTTCCCAATATCGCAGCCGCATGCCACTTGACTTGATTGATGTAGTGCTTTTTCATTTCCTTCAGATATACGTCCAATGTTTCGAAATGTAACCTATCGGAATATCTATCCAATTCAATGAGGGCGTCTTCGAATTTGATCAGAGTGAGTCCTAGGGTTTTTTTCGTCTCATGCAGCTCCACGGGTAACTTTGAGGAAGTGAAGGCGGAAAGTCGTACCTAAAAAAGAACATTTGTATCAATTGAAGAGGGGAGGTTCAATCAAAAATATTTACCTGTGTGGCTCCAACACTCAAATTTTCAAAGTAGTATCTCTTCATATCCTGCAAAATTGGCTGCTTGTCCTCAAAGTTCTCAAATTGATATTGCACACTTAGATTCTGCCTGTTGATTTTGCCATAACCCAGAAACGAAGCCACTTTCAGTATGAGCTTCTCATCCAAATTGGCCGTGCACGGCTTCAAGTCCAGGGTTAAATACTTGAAAATTATAGCGTTCCTATTGGGACACGGCAACATTTTCAGCTTGAGAACAACAGCGTTTTTGTGTTGGTCGTGATCCGATGATGAGGTTTGTGTATGCAGTGCTATTTGACTGACAGCATCCAGCAACTGGTTGTCGATTTGGATGTAGGAGATATTCAAGTCCAAGGAGTTCTCCAATGCCCCTTGTGATATATCGCAGTGAATGTGGTCGAGGGTGATGAACATGATTTCCTCGCAAGGCTTTCGGCTTATTATAGAAATGCCAATGCCCTTCACGAGTTCAACATTGATCTGAAATTGATAAATATAGATTTAAAATGTGTCATATAGAAATCGGGATATTTTACCTACCAGATATTCGTGCATGATTGATATCTTTCCCTTATCCGTAATTTGTCTATTGTTGAGCGAAGCATGCATCCAGAGTAGATCGGGAGTGAGGAATACTGAATTTTGTTTAATTTTAATATCACATATTTCAATTGTAGAAATGGGGCCATCCATTCTCGTCGACAGTTCCAATTGGCCGGAGCCAGGCCTCAGCTTTTGAGCCACAATGTGCTGTCCGATCGGTATGGATTGTAGATTGGTTGAATTACTTTCAGTGCGGCCCACATACGCTTCGCAGTTGGGCCTCAAGCCTGTCTCATACCGGGACTGAAATGTCAATGGTTAGATAACAATTTAACACAAATTATAAGTAGGATTCTTCTTACCTGAACGCACATGTTGGCATGACACATTAGCCGACCGTTTTCAAACCTCCATGTCTGGGTGGTAACCCTTTGCTTATTGGGTGTTCGAACTACTAAAGTTGTAAACTCCATGGGATTCGGGGGCTTCTCTAGGTCCAGCACCAGACGCACTGCATTGGCATCATTCGATTGTATCGGTGGCGTGGATCCCTCGTGCTCAAGCTGGCCGTTTGAGTTCATCAGCCATAGCTGGGAACGATCCCCCGAGTTCTTTTCCATAATCACAACTTTACGGCCACGAACTCCCAAAACCAAATGTCTGTGCGGGCTGCTCTCCTCCTCACTGGTCGATCGTTCGAATGTCCCGTGAAATGCTATGTAAATGAAGTTGGTGTACGTCAGCGTCTTCTTTATATTGTTCACGTTATTAATGGGAAATTCGATCATGTTTCCACCCGGTGCCTCCATCAGCAGGGCCTGCAATCCCAAGGGATCGTCCAAGACGTAGGACAAGGACGATTGCGGACGAACTGGCGTACTCCAAACTGGCTTGGAACGCAGCTGCGAGAAATTGATGACTACCTCTGAGCAATTATCAATTCGAATCGGTGGCGGTAGTGTCCGAGCGTCGGTAAACAGCAGTATAAATGTCGCATCCTTGGAGATAATTTCCAGTCTCAGAAAGAACATTTCACCCCACTCGTTTCGCACATTGATGTACAAACTTTGTACATCATCATTAATGGGTATTCCCTTCGACCAGCAGCAGCACTCTACATCCGGAATACGTACGCAAATAAACTGCTCCTGGTCCCAGTTGGGCCAATGAAAGGCAAAGTTGCAATCGATCGGCGCTGAAATGATTTTACGCGGGTCCGGACGATCCTGAAATACAATTTTTATTACGGAAATGAATGGATTATTTATTGTAGTTCGTAACTTACATAGTTGACAATGTCGCACAGTTGCATAAACTCCAGACGGTAACCACTTCGGTTGTGCAGATGGAACCTAGGAGAGAGCGTCACGAAGGTGGTGCTGGCGTACAGACCCCTTCCGCGCCTCACACTGATCCCGATCGCATAGCTACCCTTGGTGTTCTCAGCTCGCAGTTCCCGGTGAGTTAGGTCCTTGTGCGTACTAAAACTCTTGCACCACTGTAAGAAGGTTAAGGAAAAGTTGTAATGAAAATAACATAAGGGAAAATGTTAATAAAAGCAATAGTTATACCGTGTTATTCAAGCCGAAAGCTTTTCCCAGTCGCAACTCCAAGGCCGGTGATCCTTCCTGATCGGAGAAGGAAAACATTAGAGGCGCCACTTGCCGTGCTGTTTCGTGCTCCTCAAACTGTCCTGCCGCTGTGTTATTGGTTCCCTCTTGCTTGTAAATCAACGGAAGTCCCGTCTTGTTGATGATCCAAACCGGAGCACTGATGTAAATCTCCATACCCTTGCCCTTGACAAATTGAATCGAGATGCGAAGGTGCAGCTCCCGCTTCTTTATGTCAAACAACTTCAGTTTTGTTTCCACCACACCCGTGTGACTCATGGGTACCTTCAGTTGTCCAGAGAGCTGAAAGTTGTCCAGCGTGATGCTCAGATTCAGAGGCTGGTAGATGTTCACGTTGTAGATGTTGGCACTCTCCGAAGAGTTTATTCTGCCAGTGGCATGCTCATGAATCTTAAACATCAAGTCGCAGCAGAGCATATTGTTGATCTTCAGCGGAGGCAGCAAGGTGATGAGGTGGCCTGGTAAGGCCTGCTCCTTGACGTGGTATATAATCCTGCTGATATTGACCAGTGTATACAATATACTCTTGTTTTGGTCGTAGCTCACGAGCAACTGCCGGGTGTTGTCCTTGCCGCAGAGCTTCCACAAAAGTTCCTCGTTACTGAAGCCCGTCTCTTCGTAGGCCTCGCTCTCACTATGCGTACTGTGCGCCACATGCAACGAGGCATCGATGAATTTTAACGGCAAGGATAGCTCATCGTTGGCCTTCACCACACTGATGGCAGTCAGTCCGTCACTCTGCGTGCTCTTCAGCGACATCTTGAGGAACACGTTCCGGTCCAACTTGTTGGCTATGAACAGCGAGGACTTGACCTTAATCAGCTTCTGAGCTGATCCAATTAAGGATATGTCGAAGACTATTCTACTCTTCGTCGAATACTGCGTGTCCAGATTGGTGGTGCGGAAGAACATGCCCACCTTGTCTATGGAAATCGGTCCTATTAGAGTCCAGCCGTGGATTTGCACGAATATCTGATGCAAATTCAATTGGTGCGAGTGGACGTGCCGCAGCTTACTCTTTTGACTAAAATCAAATGTCTTCGTCTCGTTGGGCTGCACTGAGCTCCAGTTCTTGATCAGCTCGAACTGCTGCAGATCGGAGCAGGATAAGTCCCCAAGGGGGGCATAGATTGGCTTGAAGAGCAGCGGTGTTCCTGTGAGATTTTGCAGGGCGAAGGGAATAAATGGAGAACGCTGCCTGAAGTTCTTAGTCCCGTTATCATTGAAATCGTTTGTCCAGTTCTTCAGAACCATGTGGAAGAGTTCAATGAACGTGGAGGTGACATTCAGCTTGAGCATTTGTTTGCTGAAAACGCCAATTTCGAAGCGCTTCTTGTTCTCGTTCAGGTGACCCTTGGTGTACTTCCATTTTAGGTTCGACTCCCATGTCTCAGCTACCGGCTCCCAGCCGCTGAGCCGACGATTGTAATAGTTGACAGCGGCCTCCGTGTCGATGTTGCCCAGGCTAAAGTGCTGGATATTCGACTCTTTGGGATTTGGATCCTTAGTCTTGAAGGTATAGTTTAGAAGGAATTTCGAGAGCGAAACCTCCAGTAGCGGCACATCGGCATCCATGCAGTCGTCGATGATGAACACCGATATGAGACTGGCGTCCACCACAGCGGTCTTCATTTCCAGGGCGGGATTTCGATAGGTGCTCTGCTTCTGCTGCGATAGCCAAAGAGCCGCATCGTTGATCCGCCAATTGTTTACCTGCATGGCGTATAGGCAGTCGGACAGCTCGAAGCCCATCGCCACCAGGGGTGCCACCTTCTCCAGGTCCGAGTCAGCCTTCGATATGACATTTTTCGACCGCGATGTCTGCGTCGGCAACAGACGCGCCATCCGCGAGAACAGCTTGACATCCACATATGACAGACGAATATTCAGTGGCTTTTGAATGAGAATGTTCAGGCAATTGCTCCGCAGCTCTATGTTCAGTGTGAAGGGATCGATTATGGACAGAGCGCTCTCCTCCTCGGCGTCCAAAGTGCATGAGAATATTTCCAGGTGATTAATGTCCAGGGATAGGGGCACCGAATTACTGTTTGGTTTATAACAAATAACCGTCGTGCTCTTCAAAATAATTGCATTCGAGTCCAGGCGACTGCATTCCTCAGCCAATATTATCTCGGAATCGGTTATATTAACCACATACTCTGTGGAAACGGTGTTGTCGATCTGCTGCTTCTGCGATACCTGACTATTAACCACTGTAGGCGCTGCGGGAGAGTCCTCTTGGAGGTACGACTTCAACTGATCCAGGAAGTTGATTAGCGCAAACACTCGCATGTTATTGAGCATAATCGTGTACTTGCTGAAGTTCGCCTTCTTGCGGCAGTGGATTTCCACCTGCACAGAGTTCTCGATTCTCGCCTCCTTTTTCGATGGTTCCAAGATATTCTTGAACATGTTCTGATTGCCCGCCCCAGGCTCCACTTTTCGTTCATCAACAATCAGTATGTTGCTCGATATCAAGTCGATATCCTGTGAGCCATCGCTGAACAGGTCTATTTCCAGCATCGACTTTAGGAAGTGGATGCAGGCCAGGGGTTCTATGACAGCACTCTGTGACGTGTTGAGGGCCAGCAACAAGGACACATCTTCAAGCAGGATACGAATCGAAATTAGAATGGAAATCGTTCTGGGCGACACCTCGCTCTTTTTCTGAATAAGACTGATCGTCGAAAGTCGCTCAATGGAGGTGCTGCTATTGTTGTGGTAATTCATGTAAATGTCGTCCGTTTGCTCGCCAATGTTGTTGTTTAAAAAGCTCCGGATTAACTTGTACTGCTGAATATTCACCATGCCATTCAGCTTCGAGAAAGTTCCCTGAACACTTATATCTGGGCACACGCGATTGCCTTCCGCTGACAGATTTCGCTCCAGTTGCAGGTGCAGAAAACACGATTCGTTGAAGAAGGGCTGACCCAGTCTCAGGAAGTTCATGTCAGCAATTACGATTCGATTTTTCTCCTGGTCACCTTTAACTTTCATCGAGCTCCTTTCGCCGGAGAATAGGTTTATGTTAACCAGATCGATCCGCATTACGTCCAAGATTTCACTTGGATCGGGAGGTGCAGTCATTTTGCTTATAATACTCTCATCGCTGGCCAAGTGGAAGCTGTTTTTCAGGGTGAACTGTCCAAGGTAAGCGATTATTACCTCGTTTCTGTTGTAGCAAGCAGGGAGAACAATAACGGGGGAGTCCGCCTGAATTACCAGCTTCATTTTCGATGGACGCATGTTTTGTTCACTGCCACTTTGGCTTTGTTTCTTTAACTTTCTTATCACAGGCTGTAATGAAATATTAAACGGTTTACCATTTAATTTACTCTTTTAAGATTTTTCGAACTTACCGTTTGCAATTGCAGCAAATCTTTAACGAATACATGCAATTCCGTGGAAAATCGTTTAGTATGAATATAATGCACTGCAGCCATGTTGATTCGCAGCGTTGAGTCGGTGTCCAAGGTTTTCAGTGCCTCCAAATCCACCAGTTTTCTGTACAGTAAGAATAATTAATAGGTATTGAAAGATTTTACTCACTTTACTTACTTTTTATAAACGAAATTAAGCGCTTCTGTTCCACTTGTTAAAAACTTTTGCTTGTAAATATTCCCGTACTTGGTTAGATCGTAAACAGACACAGATCCCAGGCAGCCCTCAACTATTTTCGATCTGTGGTCCTGAAGAATCACAAACACGGCATTGGACACATTCACTCTGGAGAGCAGAGACTCGTTCCGTATCAGGGTAAAGTTAAAGCTTCTGATGGACACTTTCAATCTGCTGCAGAGTTCGTCAATACCTGGTGTAATTAATAATAATAATAAATTAAGGCCCGAATTTAAATCTAAACACTTGAACTTACGTGTCTCTACCAGTTTCTTCTCTTCTGTATAGCTTTGATTCAAGTTATCGGCGGAAACCAAGCCGAAAAAGTCGAATATCGTATACCAGCGCTCGACACAAATGGCCAAGTTCAAGCAATTAAATTGAATCGAACTTGACTTCTCCAGTTTACTGTCCTGAGCGGACCGTCCTGTATGGGATTTATAAGTCACCAAGGTTTGGCTTTCCCTGGCCGGTTTCCCCAACTCCTTTTTATTGCTTCTGCAAAACGTTGACGGTTTCCTCTCGCCGCTAAAGTTCTTTAGCTGCATATAATCGTAGAAGCAGGAAGGCACGGAACTTGATCGCGAAATCAAGGAGTTACAGGAGCTCGGCAGGTCGGGACAGGAGGACGAGGTCAGTTTTTTTTTCTTGCTACTCTTCTCAAGGTCTATCGAAGTCACCATATTTCTAAAGGGTGATGTGAAGTCCGATTTCAAATCCTCCATTAAGACCGACTTTAGCATTACTTCCACATCCTTGTCGTGGCCTTTGGCGATGTGCTTTACGTTAAAGTCTTTGAATGTCAAATTGATCAGATCGTTGTGGTATTCATTTTGCAGGTTTATTTGGAACACCGGCACCGAGAACTGTATAATCGTGCTGATAATGTGCTCGTCATCGATACTCGAAGTGGGTTCACTGTCTCCATTTTGATCAAGGTCTTCAGGATCGCTTGTTAATCCATTGGAAAAGTTCGTTGCGTATTGAATGCACTCTAAGAGTAACTCGTATTGCTTTCGGTTAAGTGATACTTTCAGAGCCTCAACCATACTTCCTTTTATCTGTCAAGTTATAAGATACATTAGGACTTTGCAAAACAATTTAAAGGGTGTTTAAAAGTTCAAAAGGATTTTACAATTAGGGAAATAAACATAATACGTACCGTTAAACTATTTAATTGCTTTTCCTGCCCATTATCTTCACTATAGCCCGCATAAATGGGTAAAGTGATTGCTGTGTCATGCAATATGGGAATTGCATCCTTATTTTTGGCTGGGTGAACATTAAAGCTGTAATCGCGTTCGTCAATGTTTAATGAATAAACATAGGTGTTCTTGATTTCTATCGTATATGATTCATTATAATCGTTTGAGTCGCTGTGCTTAGAGACGGCATTTGTGCAGCTAATTTTACCCAAATTTGCTATTAAAACATTTGTACTTGTGTTGGAAATTGGTAGAATGATTATTGGACTGCTTATTATTATATCAAGCCTGTAAGAGAATATAAATACTTAGTATGTTTACTTGTGTAAAGACTAATTTTAAGCTTACCAATTGTCCTGGCGATTTCGCTGTGGATGAACTGGTCCCGTTTGCTCGACTGCTCTTACCTGTTGCACAAATTCCTTAGCCATATCGGTGGCTTTATTACCTATCGAGGTGGCAAACTCACTGAAAATATAATGGAAATAAATAAGGCTTGGTTCAACACTAAGTAATATTCTTTAACATACCGCAAACTCCTTTTAAAGTACGTTATACAAGCATTTACATCCCTCAAAAACCTGGGGCAATGAGTATAAGAAGCTGAGGCCATTCGCATTTGAAAAGTACAAGTGGTTTTGTCACTCCAATGACTTTGAAAGCTTATTGCATCGCTGTCATCATCGATTTTCTCTTCGTTGTAATTATTTGAGTAGATTTCATTTGAAAGTTGACTCAGAACCGTTTGCTTATTGGTGTCGGACGCTCTCAGGATTGTGTCACGGCCCACAGAAAGAATTCGCGGGTGGCAAAAGGCTTCTGGAGTTATATCAATTACTTGTATTCCACCGAGAGAGCCAAAAATGGACAGGTCCGATTGAAATGATGCATTGATCTTGGCTTCCGTTAAAGTAACAGTTCCCACTTTTCGGCCAATATTGAATTTGTCGCGTTTGATCGTGTACAACAACAGGATATTCAGGCGAAAGAAGTCGAAAAATATCTCATTATGAGTTTTCTGATCAACTTGATCATTATCCAATTCATCCTTTGGTACTTCATCGAGCAGCGATTCTTTTCTGATCTCTTCGGTTTCATTGGAGAAAATATTCTGTGTCAAAAGCGTTCGTTTTGCAAAGTTTAAAATTTCCAAAATCGTATCCTGATTGGCTGAAATAAATAATATGTTTACACTATATAATTTCCTGTATTCTTTGCTTAAACAGTAGTTAATACACACCAATAATATCCAAACTATTGAAAGTAATGTTGGTTGTGTGTTGTTGCGCCGAATTGTTTTGATTTGGCGGCACAATTTTAATGTCAATAGAAATAAGAGCCTGGGAGTCCTCATCCTCGCAGAATTCCGATGACTTGTCACCTAAAAAGATTAATTTATTAATTAATAATTAAAATAACATTGTAAATAAAATTTTGATAAGAAAAGTATGATTTTTAAATCAAAATGTAAAGCTGGATTGTTATTATTTCATATTCATGTTCTTTACTTACCCATTTTAATATTTTGAACTGCTTTTGTTATCATGTGCGGACTAGTAGCTCTATCGAAAAAATTCGGCGATCCAGGCGAGGTTGGCGAAACAACTGCACTATGCTTAAGGCTGCCAGACAAACTATCCATTCTGAATAATTTAAATTAGATTCAAAAGAGATTATATTAAAGGCCTATAAAGCTAAGCATTCTAACAAGCTTTTGCTGATTAATTAAACAAGTAAATTTGCTGGTAAGGCTTACCCGACGTGCCGATGACTGGCCACCAATAGTTCGAAATCCGGACCGAAGGACTGTATAGCATCCACCAAAAGTAATCCGTGAACTGACATTGAAATATTCGTTTCGTTTGATTCTTTGGTCAAGCCAGCTCGTGCTCCAATAATTTGCAGCTCAGCAATACTTCGATCCGTTGATTGCATTTCTATCACCAGTTGGTCCATCACGAACTCAATGACCACTCGACTGCGATCATCCTCAGCCAGGTTCTTGATTCGTTCGCTGGCGTATATGGTGTTGCCTCCCCTGTAGATATTTTCCATTTCCTTTGAGGCCTTTATAATGGGTCTCATGATGTTGCAGCAATTATTGATGAGCTCCTCGTTGCCGTGAATCAATATCGTGGGGCAGGTGCCGAAAAGCATGAACGAGGGATACTCTGGGTCCACGGTGAATATGTTCCTCTGCTCGAGGGTTAAATTGATATTGAACTTATCAATAAGGTGGAAATTCGATGAGGTTTTCAGGCAGGCCTGCCACCTCTCCTCGTATTTGCAAACCAGAACTTGCAGATTGGTAAAATTGATAAGATACTTGTCATAAATCTTATTATGCAGGACGTATTCCAGCTGAACATTCTTATTTAGAAAGCCCTCCTCCAGCTTAGAATTTTCGAGCAATGTCGGAGATTCTGAGCCACTTTTTTCCGATGCCGGGGGCGTGGAGCATGGCGTTAGGTAGGTTTCGTCGTCATCGCTTGCATTGTTATCCGTTGCAGCCGATTCTATCACAGGTATCGTCCGCTTAACCTCCATTTTTCTCATTTCCAGCTTACCAAAGTCCAACAAAACCATCAATGAGTTACTAACTTTGTAGTTTTCCAGAAAAATTATGCGCGGAGCAAAGATTTCTATTTCAAACATCCAAGTCTTTCGATTTACCTGTTTAAAGTGCAATATTAGTATAGAATTAGAAACGGTATTTGGAAGCCACTCACCTCATTGCCACTGAACATTTGATTCCAGTTCTTCATAAAGTCCGTCTTCTTCTCGACGCGATCGCGTGACGTATATATCTCGAGGCTTGAGTCGGCCAGGAAATCCAAGAGCCACTGTATGGCGTCCTCGTTATAAATAAGATCCAAGCCCTTTGATTTAATATTAAGTTGAAACCGTAACTGGTTACAATTTTCGTATTGTAGCTGAAACAGAATATCCTCCTCGAGGGGGGCATTCTTTGCTATTTGGTTAGCATTCCCAGTCTGCGGCTTAATTAAATAATTGTGCATTGTTTCTAGGCTAGTTTTGTCTATCAGATAAATCTCATGCAGTGACACGCCCACCGTATAGGACGTTAATTGCGGGCTCAATTGGAGGTAAGCGGAAAAGTTATTAAATTGCATTTCCATGGACTTGCTCCGCTCGTCGCTTAGCTTCTCATCCGTCTGGAAGATGACCACGCCCTTCAGCAGTTTGATGGAGAAGTGTCCGAAGACGGCATCGCTCTTGAGGTCGGAAGAGTTCTGAAGGGAGTTTTCCAGAGCTACCAGAATATCATCTTCCAAGTGCTTTAGCGACTCATCCTGCTCGCCGTTAGGAGTGCTCGGGCTGTTGGCATACCAGCCCATCCAGTTGGGAAACCAATGAAACAGCATATTCTTTCCCTTGACGTCCTGCGACTCGAAAGAAAATCCTCTGGTGAAGACCTTCTCAAAGCATATTCTTCTCATAATGGTCAGGTCTGAGATCTTCCTGTCGCCCTCAATGTACGCTTTGAACTCTTTGTCGTCGCTGGACAGATTCTCATTTGGATTTAAGATGATCGTCTTATAGAGCAGCATGTAGCGGAGGTTCTCCTTGAGTGTGGACCACTTTTCCTCATTGCGTTTGAAGTCAAAGCCATGACAACCTACGGCATATCGCCACCATTGGCTCGGACTAAATGCCACGCTGCAGTTGGGTCGCCTTAGCCTGTACTGCCGCACCTCCCGCACGTGGCGAACTTCCGAGAGCTTATCTAACATTTGCACTCGCTGGACTTTGGATATGTCTATCACTACTTCGGGCACCAGGAGCTCACAAGAGACTCTGGGCTTGTCTTTGGTACGTATCACCTGTTGGCACTTGTCGCGCTTCCATCGAGCTGTCGCGCAAATGGGCTTAATGATAAAGTTATGCGGCCTCAGCTCGCAGGTGGAGTGCATCTTCTCGAGGATCTCCTGGTTTGAGTATGACTGACACTTGATGTCATCGTGGAGCAGATCCCAGTACACGGAGAGCTCCTTGAGCTCCACTAACTTGTAGTTCATCTCGCTGTTGTTCATCTTGTAGGACCCATTGGTCCAATCACAGTCGCAGCTCTGGGCGGTCAGGGACCCGATCCTGATGCCCGTGCATATCTTGCTCTTACCGGTGTCCACAATGTCCTCGAACCGAAAGTGAACGTCGGATATCTTGAGCTCGATGTTGTCAATGATGTTGGTGGCCATGTTGGTGCCGTACTTGAGCCAGTTGTTGTACGAGGAGAAGTAGTAAGACTCCATTTGTTTGCCCTTTTCCGACCGCCAGCCAGCCTCGGCCGTGTCCAGCACGGCCAGCTTGTATTCCAGATCTTGCTGCTTCTCCTTCTCATAGTCCCAGTTGTCCAGGTTCTTTGGGCAAATGATGCAGAACAGTCCCTCGATTGAGATGCACCAGGGCGAGGTCCGGAACTGGCGGACCGGGATCTGCAGCTTGATTTTGCGAATGCTACCGGCTGTGACTTCCACCGGCAGATTGAACGAGCGGAGGGCATCCTTACGTATGGGTATATTCTCGAGCTCGACCTCGCCTAGGTGGGGAAAATACAATAAGTACGTGTATTTGATGCGAAATAGAGATAAACAATTATATCACTAAAAAAAATTACCCGACAGCAGCGCCACCGAGAGTTGGGCCGAGTTCAGATTCTCCAGATATTTGCCAAGATATGTATTCAACACCCATGTTATGAGGTCTCGTAACATGCTTGAGTTTATTTACCGACGACGCTAATCCTATTTGTAATATTTTTTGTTTTTATCAACTTTCCGACCAGATCACAACTGTAAACATATGATTGGGGACTATTTACACGTCTGCAACGTGAACTGGAACACGGAATTGGAACGCGGTCTATCGAAGAAGCGTTTTAACAGGTCAACAGGTGGTTATCCCTAGTAAAAACAAAAATCGTAATTTTAATAATTATTGTCCAAAGGTTTGCAATTTTATTTTTTATATTAATTACTAGCAGTTAATTTAAATAAATCAATTTACATTTAATTGTTGCCTGACAACTTTATCGTCTATCGTTTTAGTGCGATAGACTTGATATACCATCTCTAATTGTTGTCAAATAAACACAAAATTACTCGAGTTTTCTATTTCAATTATTATTGAAAATGGCCAATCCGAACGCACCAAGAGGAGCTCTAAGCTTGCAGGTGATGTAGTTTATTTTATTATTCATGAAGGAAGCAATTAACATTTCGATATATTGTAGAATGTGCTTAAATATACGGTGCAAAATACGGACCAAAATGCTGAGCAAATGCCTAACGAGGCAGCAGATGATGTTGAGGTTTGTAAACAAAACAACATTGGTATCTTTTGAATATATTCTGTACGAATTAAAGACAATGAAAAGGTAAAAGAGTATTAAATGCAAAATCCGAAGTCTACAAATATAGAAATTTCTAAAATATTGAGCGTGGAAATGAATCAGTCGAAGCATCTAGAACTTATTTGCCCATGTGCTTTTTCCTGCGAAAAATCACTTAAAACAAGTGACATTTTACTGTTTTGAATATTTTTCCAATATTATCATAATAGTCCGCAATTTTTATCTTCTAGAAAAATCAATTTTTGGATAGTGTCCTGAGCGCCATGACAACCGATGCCTCGACCGCTCTGAAAGCAGCTCTAGTTATTTTAAATAGTGACGAAGCCACCGCGGACGACAAATTGGAAAGTCTTGATGTTATAAGGAGTCACATTGATGACATCGATAATGCCAACTCCCTGGTGAAGCTGGGGGGAACCACAACCTTACTTCGCTACGTAAAGGATTCAGAAAGTGAAATAAGAGTTTCGGCACTCAATACGGTGGCTGAAATGGCACAGAATAATACGTTTTGTCAGAATGCTCTCATAACCGAGAAATTCCTGCCCGCACTCACCAAGAACTTGAATGAAGCGAATGAAGATATTGTGCGAAGTTCCATCTATGCGATTTCATCACTAATTCGAAATTTTCCACCGGGATACAAAGAGTTCAAGCACATAAATGGTATCAAAGCCTTGGTGCCCTGCCTGAAGTCCCCTAATTCTAATGTCTACATAAAGGCTGCCTTTCTTATAGCTTCGCTATCATCTCGCGACAAAGATGTCAGAGGTAGATATTTAATTAATATATGTACACAAATCACGTAAATATACCATCAATTTTTTCCAGATGACTTTGTAAAAGCAGAAGTATTCCCCGTGCTCTTGGAGAATCTGAAGCCCATTAAAGAGTTTGATGTTAAGCAAGAAACTACTCTGTTTGCATTGTCGTCTCTGTCCTTGGAATCAGAACTAAAATTATCTACGGAGAAACGCAAGGAAATATTGTCTCTACTCCAGCAAATTATCTCCAAAAACAAACAGACGGAAAACTGCGAGGTAGGATTTGAAAAGTGTTTGTTATTGTTAAAAAATTAATATTTTTTAACTTATTATATTTGCAGGACATCGTTAACTATGCAAGAAATATTGTTGATAACTTGAATGCACGATGAGCGAGTTGTAAATACATATAAATTTTAACTAAAACTAGTCTTTTGGAATTCATTCAATTATTTCTGAACAATAACATACCGCTGACAGAAAATATAAATTCTGTATAGATACTTCGTTTAATATATCTGATATTTGTATACCCTTCTAGGGTATTATAAGTGCAAACTTTCAGATTTGATTTTTATGAATTTTTGGTTTACTTATGAACGATTTAAAGTTCGGGTCCCTGACCTTATATACTTACAACGCAATTGTTAAGATACTAGGTAGATTTTTAAATTTTGTAACAATTTAACTTTATTTTTTCAATCTCGCAGTTATGTCGGTAATGTATCAAAATCGTCGCCAACTGAAACTATTGGTACATGCTCCAAATTCACTTCAATCGGATTGTCACAGAGTCTATTTCGTTTCGCGAATATATTCCAGTCCATGACTTGAACGGCATGCAGACTTTCGGCCTCGTTATGGTGACGCAGCACCATAGATTCCTAGCAGAAAGCAAAGTTACATTTATTAGTTATCTCCTTCAGAAAACACTTTTATATAAGCACAACTAACCTTGATTTTCTCCCACTTATCGTCAACATCCTGTAGCCAGCTCAGTAGCAATCGGCCATTAAAACGACACCGTGCACTCTTCTCCTTCTCATCCTGCTCCGGCGTGAACAGGTTGTAGACCTCGTCGTCCTTTAGGTATGTACACACGGAATACGGCGCCGACTGGCCAGATATACTCCTCGCCGCCTTCGAATGGACTCGTATTATCTCCTGCTCCACATTCATGCAGAGCTTCTCCCGTTCCACGGTGTGCGCTTGGATTAAATCTCGCCTGGCCTTCTCCTGATCCTCATAAATTCGCGACATGGCCTGCGGCACAGTGCTGGGAATATCCACAGCCGGAGATTCCGAGTTGCGGCTCAATAAGTAGGATTTCTTTGTAAGCAGATAGTCGTTGTATCCCTGCGGAGGTCTCGGCTTGATGGGGTACAGGCTCTTCCATTTCTTCTCGATCTGGCGACGGATGCTCAAGAACATCTGGAAACCGTTGGTGAAGGGATGATCGTGGGGATGAGATTCCTCAGAATTTGCACCCGAATCCATGTTGGCATTCGAGTTCTTGGAACTGTCATCCGTGTTCTTGGGTCGTATCTTTCGTTTGCGCGGATGCAAGTCCACGTTCGACGAGGGATTTATTTCCTTCGACGACGAGGTTGACGAGGTGGAGGGGCTCGGAACATTGGTGATTGTCTCCTGGTCAAACTGATGGCCTTGCGGTATGGGACTAGACGTCATGTTGCTGTAGGATAGCTTTACATCTGCCGTGTCATTGGCATGATTCGATGACGCCGGCGACGGAGAGCTGCTCTGCATCTGAGGGGATGAGTTATTAGAGCTGCGCTCCACACTCGTGACACCGGTGCGATGAGAACTCCGTAGAACCCTCAGGTTCTTCTCGTCATTGAAGAGCTTTATATTCTTGTCGTCCAAAACTGTGGAGCAAATGCTGCTCTTCTGTGGGCTCTCGTGCGGGCTGATGGACTGGCTGGTTATAACCGTGTCAATGGAGTCGCTATTGGAGCTGACCACGTACGGCAGGGCCGCATTGCGAGAGGCAGTCACCTTGCCGGTTCTCAGTACATTGCCTTCAGTGTCTATGGAGCAGTTCTGTTGGGGAATCACAATCTTCAGAGGCGGCACCTTGAGTCCACCGTTGTATAGGCTGTCGTTACTCTTGTAATCATCGCTGCACTCGGTTTCGTTCTCGATGTCCACATTCTTGCTAATCTCCACCTGTTCCTTGTCAGCATTAGATGCCGCACTGCTTTTGTTGCCCGACGGCGAACCCTTGGTCGCCGCTAGCTTAGAGCCCTTCTCCACTCTGGATGAAAGCTTCAAGGAAGCGCCCTTCAGGTCCTTGCCATGCTCCGAATCCTTGCGCTTCTTTTTCTTCACGTCCTCCCCAGATTCCTCGTAGTCCTCCTCTATGTCTGAGTAACAGCGCTTGGCTCCTGAGCTACCCTGATGCGCCGAATCGCTGTTTTTACCATCGCTGCTGCTTTCCTCCGCGGAACTTTTGTCTTTTGTGTCCAGGACCTCCTGCTTCTCGTTCAAGTTGCTCTCGTCGCTCTCGGCGTCGCCCTTCTTGCATTCATTCTTCTTTAAATTGGTGCGAGATGAATCTGGAAGAACAGAAATCTTATCAAAAAACATTTGACAGCTGAGTGAATCATGAGATTGAAAAGTGAGATTAGGAGAATATATAGGATAGAAACAATGTCATTTATTTGTATGTGCTGTTAAAGCTGGGTTCTGTTCTTTTTTTTTTGCATTTAAAAGTTATTCTGCAAATTTCTTCTTGACAGGTCAATCGAAGCTAATAACGTTGTGAAATAACTTATTTAGAAGTTTATTAGTTCACTTGTTTTTTTTTTTTTTTTTATCAATAAACCGGTTTTTCCAAATATTATCCAAGAGAGCCTGAATTTTACCTTATTCCTGTTTTACATGCGTCGCGAGTATCAGATACATTTATGTACATTCATACCTACGTACATACATACATATGTAGAATGTATGCACACTGTACATATGTTTGTAGCAGGGTTCCCGCGAGATAAATCGCAGGTCAGTTCTAAAAATCACTAAACGAACTATTTGCACTGCAAGGTGAACTAACCAGCTTATAAACGCAATGAATATTATGTTTTCATGTACATTTTTGTTTGTATATTTACCTGTCGAAGATGTAGCAGTCATTTGGATTAGTAAAGCCATTTGTTGCCTCTCCGACATGGGCGTATTTGAGTTTGATCTCGCTCCTGTTTGAACTCCTGTATTAAATCCTATCCCCTTCGGTCTTGGGGGTGGCATACTCTTTTGTTCAGTTTTATACGGTAAAAAATTAAAAATATAGAACAAAATCGAAGACTTCTAAAAAGTCTTAAAAATTACAAACTGTGCGACCGTATTTCGAATGCAAAAATATGCCACCTCGTGAATATGCATATGTACTTAATAATACTAGCTAGCAAATAAATAAATAAACCAAACAAATAATATTTATAATTAATATCTGCATTAAAATAAGTTAACCTTAATTAAGTACTTCTTTCTGATATAAATACCCGAAAATATAAAAATATTAAAAGCATAAGTATCAACTTTTTTGTCTTGGCAATCTATGTAGTTTAACTGCAGTTGAGTTTCGTTTGATTATTAGAATTCCGGAAATACTTCTGTATTACACTTTCTAATAAAATATGCACCTTATGTAATTTTCATGTCGTTATATTAAAAACACTTACATTAATTTCACATTATTATATTTATTATTATTTTTATTAAATTCTAGTTTTTGTGGGTGTTTCTATTCCCTCGTTTCCCCTGCGGTAATGTGGCAGCAATAGCGTCGATAAGTTTGCCTCGAAATGGAACGAAATGAAATATACTAAATCGTATGCCTGGCCACACTCTTGGTTTTATTTTAGAAGTGTAAGTTATTTTTTATTACAAACGTTGCTTTCTGGAAACTGCAAAACACCTCAAAAGTAATATAGTTCATTAAAGGCCGACATGACGATAGCCCCATCCAAATATATTACATATAAGTAGTTACAACTAAACTTTGTGAGCAAAATTCTAATCACTCATACAGTTGAACTCACAGTACATGTGCGTATGTGTGTATGTTGCAAGTAAATACATATATCAGCTTTAATATGCGCCACTTGAGGAAAAGTTTGTGCTGGAAAATATGATCCATTTTGCAATCGTAAATAAACCCCCAGCGGAGTGTTCCATTAGCAAATATAAACACGGATTTCAACCGCAGTTGGAATACTCTTCGATTTTAATTGTGCTACGGAAGTGTAATCGAATGCCTGGTGCACCAAACTCTATGTTTATGTGT
The DNA here is from genome assembly GCA_035046265.1 of Drosophila bunnanda. Lineage (NCBI taxonomy): Eukaryota > Metazoa > Arthropoda > Insecta > Diptera > Drosophilidae > Drosophila > Drosophila bunnanda. The sequence continues at coordinate 19,003,798 of JAWNOB010000075.1, forward strand.
TAATGGCTCGGATTTAATGTACATAAAATGACTCACTCTTTTATACGCTGTTGTTGGTCTAGCTGAGGGTGTTGCAATTTGCGCTAGTATTTCTGTTATGCACTGTTTTTAGTTTTTCACAGCTGAAAACTGTTTTCTGATCTTGATAAAGAATCGAGTAAATCATCGGTCTTATCCGACTTTGCTATCTCTTTTTACGCAATCCAGTTTTCCAATTCGAAAGGTGCGTGACGGAAGCCCAATATACTGTACAGACTATGTACATAATAATTACAACATCTAGTTGGAAGTTTCTATAAATGCATACATATATATTTATTGTATCTGTAGAGTATTAACAGCTTCGACCTGTGTGTATATTAATTATTTGCTGTTGATGTAAGCACTATTTTTACCATTACTTTTTTATGTATTTATGTACATACTATATGACGGAAAAATCATATTAACTTTCCCTCAAGCATACAAACATATGTATATATAAAGGAGAAACAACTTAGTTTATACTTCCCAAAGCCATCTTATGTTTATGTAAATTAACCGGCAATGTTGACAAATAAAAATCTCAGATTTTCAAGGATATATTCGATATTTATCGAATGTATTTGTTCAACTTCCTGATTTATCCCAATTAATATTGCACAATCGTATAAGACCATGAAAGAACTTCCAATTGATTCACAATACCCCATAATATTGTTGTTGTGTACAATACCCCTTTGGTTTCTCTTTATTTATCATTTCATCACTAATTTATTGCAAAAAATCGAATATACTATTGTTTTTCGATTATCCTCCCCCACTTTTTGGCATGTACGAACATGCGCAATGGCAGTTTTCCTTTTTCATCGTATTGATTAACGCTGCTTGAATCATTTTATATACGGTTAAAATGATTGTCTCCAAAGCTATTAAATCATACAGGCTGTAAAACACATTTATTAATAAGACTTTACACTCTCATTTCGATATCATTCACATTCTTACAGTAAAAAGGGTTAAGGTTCCTTGGCAAGTATGTACTTATAGCGGTTTTGTGTGTCATTTCTTGCAGGCAGAAAATCGAGAAAATCGGCAAAATGACGCAAATGTCTCAGGACGAAATAATAACCAATACGAAAACGGTCCTCCAAGGCCTCGAAGCCTTGCGAGTGGAACATGTTTCGATTATGAATGGCATAGCCGAAGTCCAGAAGGACAACGAGAAGTCGGACATGCTGCGGAAGAATATAGAGAACATCGAACTGGGCCTGAGTGAGGCCCAGGTGATGATGGCTCTGACATCCCATATGCAAAGCATCGAGGCCGAGAAGCAAAAGCTAAAGACACAGGTGCGCCGCCTGCATCAAGAGAACGCCTGGCTGCGCGACGAACTGGCCAACACACAGCAGAAGTTCCAGGCCTCGGAACAGCTCGTCGCCCAGCTGGAGGAGGAGAAGAAGCATTTGGAGTTCATGGCCTCGGTAAAGAAGTACGACGAAAACCAGGACCAGGACGAAAGCTGCGAGAAATCCCGAACCGATCCGGTGGTAGAGCTCTTTCCGGACGAGGAGAACGATGACAGAAACAACATGTCTCCCACTCCGCCCAGCCAGTTTGCCAATCAGACTTCCGGCTACGAGATTCCAGCACGTCTGCGAACACTGCACAACTTGGTTATTCAGTATGCATCGCAGGGCAGGTGAGCTATAACCGTAAATTTAAGTTAAACCTAAAAGGAACATTGTAGTATGAGATTACATTCTACCTAAAGCTTGGCCTTATTATTACCATTTCTACATGATTTCTTTATGCATAAACAGGTACGAGGTAGCCGTTCCCCTCTGCAAACAAGCCTTGGAAGACCTCGAAAAGACTAGTGGCCACGACCATCCCGATGTAGCAACAATGCTCAACATTCTGGCTCTCGTGTATCGTGATCAGGTATGGTGCTTCGCCTTGATAAACTTAATTTATACAGCCATTAATTAAAAACACTTCATGCCACTTCAGAACAAGTATAAGGAGGCCGCCAATTTACTGAACGACGCTCTGTCGATTCGTGGAAAAACTCTCGGCGAGAACCATCCAGCCGTAGCGGCCACCTTGAACAATTTGGCCGTCCTCTATGGCAAACGTGGCAAGTACAAAGATGCTGAGCCCCTTTGCAAGCGTGCCTTGGAGATTCGAGAGAAGGTTTTGGGCAAGGACCATCCCGACGTTGCTAAGCAGCTCAACAATCTGGCCCTGCTCTGCCAGAACCAGGGTAAATACGACGAGGTTGAGAAGTATTACCAGCGAGCACTCGACATCTACGAATCGAAACTGGGGCCCGACGATCCCAACGTGGCCAAGACAAAGAATAATCTGGCTGGCTGTTATCTGAAGCAGGGCAGATACACCGAAGCGGAGATACTCTACAAGCAGGTGCTGACCCGCGCCCACGAACGTGAGTTCGGGGCCATCGACAGCAAAAACAAACCCATTTGGCAGGTGGCCGAAGAGCGTGAGGTGAACAAATACGACAATAGAGAGAATACCCCATATGGCGAATACGGTGGATGGCACAAGGCCGCTAAAGTCGACTCCCCTACCGTCACAACTACTCTTAAGAATCTGGGAGCACTCTACCGACGACAGGGCATGTTCGAGGCTGCCGAGACTCTGGAAGACTGTGCAATGCGGAGTAAAAAGGAAGCATATGATCTAGCCAAGCAAACAAAGGTCTCACAGCTGCTGACATCGAACGAGAAGCGACGATCCAAGCAGATTAAAGATGACATGGACTTCACCGATGAGGTAATTCAAACTTACAATTTATAGCAAGTATCCAGCAGCTAAGTTAATCTCTTTGTCATTCCAGAAAAATGCGAAACCATGAAAATAATATTTGTTCATTGCCCAAAACGGAATCTTTATGTTTATGATTGAAAGTTAACAAGAAACACACTTTATTTATTCATTCCTTAATATACATAAGCTGCTCTCAAAGCATACATTAGCAGATAAACAACGTTTTATACCTTGTTATTTCGGCAAACAAAAATATGTACCGCTTTTAATAATAAAAACCAAATATATTTAACAGAACCCTTTGAATTTGAACACGTATTAAGGTTATAAATAAATGAAAAGGGCCATCTTTTGAATATTTTATTAATAGCAACAAAAGGAAAAGGATATATCATGATTAATCGCTATCATTGTCGTTTAAAATGGCGGAAACTATGCCGGCAAACTGCTCAGCTCTGTCCAGGAACTGTTCTCGCGTTAAGCTCGTATCATTACGTAAACTCTGCGCAGTGAGCAGTAAATTTTCAAAGTCCTTCAGTTGGTTATCCAGTTCATCATTACTAATATCATCTTTGTGCTCTGAAATTGTATAAATTCTCAGTTAAGTCAATATTTAGCATCGATTTCTGTGTATTACCTTTAGAGCCCATTGTAACGTTCGACCAGACGACATTTTTTAATCCCTCCACAACTTCTTCGTACTCCTTTTCCCCTTCATCTGAATCGCTTTCAGAGTTATTGCTTTTCTTTAACGTAATTATGTCGAAGAAGAAATTAGTCCGCTCCTTGAGCTCGCCAAAGGACATGCCACTTTCTCCTCCCGTGGAATTAGATGTCAAAAGAAAACCCAATTGAATTTGCTCATTTTTTGATAATGTATTGGGAATGTTGTCGATAAACGAAGTCTGAAAGTAAAGTCGTTTGAATAACATCCAATAAATATAAATAGCACTTACATCTTTTGGGTCAAAGTATATTATTAGGGCCTCCGTCGCCTGCAGGATATCCCCCGGAACGGTTTCCAATTTACCTTTAAATGGAACTAGGCTTATGGACGTGTTGTAGTACTTGGTTTTAATGCCGCATTTGTAGCTATCCAGGGAACATTCTGTAGATTGTGATTCTTTGGGCTGATCCATTTCTGATAAAATATCTATAGAGACAAATAAAAAATTATCTATTTTATAGAGCTCCTAACAAAATCGTAACCTGGTACTTCAGAGTCTAAATAGATTGAATCTTTTGTTACTCATAGACATATAATTATTTACTTTGAACTATTTCCAATGGAGATACAGTGCTGTCATATGACAAAACTAATACGACTGGATCCATTTTAGTATAACTTAGTTACAGGCCAACTTTAGTTTATGTTAATTTAATTTCTTCATTTATTTCCAGTCACTAAACAAAATGTAAACACCAGTGTGACCAGAGTTTAGGAGGGGAAAAGTTCCCAAATGGACAAAAATGGAAGCTTTAATTCATTTTAGGTTTATTTTATATATTTATTTATTTTTTATTACAAAAAATATGTATTTTCTATTGTTTTCATCTTTAGTGTTACTTTTGTATTTTATCTTAAAGAAAATACTTATGTTCACATGTATGTTATTATAAACATTAATCATTAAGCATACAATTAAAACCAGTAATCATTTTATGGCAACATATTATTTATTATGTTTTACTTTTTAATTCCCTAAATTGATTGCCCTAACTTATATTTTTGTCATATTTTTGTAACAATTGCTGATAAGTTGTATCACATTTGAGGTCTTCACCCGTGTCCTTGCCATATACCTTCTTGGCCCTGTCAAAGGCCTCGATGATGCAGGATCTAAAAATGTACTCAATTTTAATTGGATTACAAAATTAATCATTGAATAATACCTCACCTAAACAATTTCTGGTGCAGAACATAGGCGCTCACATGACCAGCATCCAAATAGCGCACCTCTGCTCCGGGCCATATATCCTCGAGGCTGGAACAGCCCTCGCGCGGCACATAAGCATCGTCCTTCGCACACACTGCAATTATCAGCGAGGTGTCGAACGGAACCGAGAAGTTTTTCAGGTGGGTGCACTCGTCCATCATGCCGCGCATGAACTGCAACGCCTCCCTCTCCCACCAGTTCGTCTTGGTTATGTCAATCTTATCTGATTTGTCCTGCGCTGACAGTGGGAGGATAAATTTCATCAAGTTTGTCAGCGTTGATTTCGTCGACTCCTTGGGCAGGGCATCTCTGTCGATGCCATCAACTTTTTGACTGAGGTCCTGATTACTATTATCGATGGTTAGGTTGTCAGAGTCGAGCTTAGAGTTCTTCAATGATTTGGTTAAGAAGATTGAACTGTCGGAATCCTGGGAGTAGCTGCTGCCGACCTGCGTTTCATATATGTCGCCACAGGTGTTGGTGCTCCTCTCATCCTCTTGGATTTTTCTCGTGTCACTAATGTCTTCTTTCAGCTCGTGCAGAGACTGGTTAAAGTTCTTAATGAAACTCTGTCCTGCCGAAAAGGCATCGTCTATCACAGTGACCATTTTGGAGAGACGTTCTCGGTACTGTCCGTCGGAAAAATACTGCGTTTCCAACATATCCCAGTTAATCGATTGGCTCATTACGCCCTTAAAGAAATAATAATTTATTTTTAATATTAAATTACCTAGCTTAATTAAACTTACAGTTGTAAAGACAGCTGACGCGGTGGACCAGGATAGGCAGGGCACAAGTACCAAAGGTTTTGGCCAATTGGTGGCTGCCAAGGATGCCATCTGTGACACATATATACAATAATTAATTAATTAATGTATTAATTATTAATCTAAGGCTTACGTGTCCTCCCATGGAGAGTCCAGTGACACCCAAAGGGCCGAATCCATTCCTCTCACACCAATGCAACAGCACCAAGCATTCGAGAATGAGGCATCCACCCATCACAAAGATATCCGAGACATTATGCAGGTTAGATCGCCTAAATGTAAATATGTATTAGACGGATGCGAATATACATTTATCTTTGCAAATACTCACGTTTGGTCGTTGGGTTTTCGCAGTCCATAAAATGGATTTTCCAGTATAATGGATCCTATATTGGCGGATTTGAGCAGGGGTTTCGCTACAAAGTTTCTTCGCCTCCAAAAAAACTGCAAAATAATAAATCACAAATTAGTGGCACTCTAGAAATCTAAGCTGGGAGGCAAAAATCCAGGCTTGGGTTCTAAATTTAATCTTAAACAAATGACTGTAAATTGGTCCCGTAAATGGTACAAATAAATTGATCAAAGAAAGGTATGGTCTGATGACAAATATGATGAGATTGGTAAGGCAAACCGAAAAAAGATTTATCTATTTGTGGGACCCACTTTTCTTAAATTTGCTGACTTATAACCGATCGCCTGGCGTCCGGCCTCTATTGAAAGTAAAACAGACATTATATTACTGCAATGCAGGAAAGGGATCGATGATCGATCAATAGTACTCACATGGTCACCGGTTCCGGCCAAGTGAATGCATACTGGCTTATGCTTCTCACTCTTCCACTTGTTCGGTATCAAGAGCTGAAAGTGGGCCTGTTGAGATGCTTTTGGAACAACACCGGGCAAGTGTAACTCAAGGGGGGTCAGGAATTGGCCTTCTATCAGGGTGCTTTCGGCACTGATTTCTTTTTTGGTTATCTCCACGGGATAATCGCGGGGCACAAGCTTGAAACATGATTCCCTACTCGATATTATTTTTCGGAACTGAAATACTCTGAAATAATTGTCGTAGAACAAAGACAATTAAAGTGAATATGATTTATGTGTAAATGGCACAAAATGATGAAAATTTGGTTACATAGATGGGAAAAAGCGATGCTGATTTGGCCTAATTTAAACGGAATATAATGTAATATTTTTATCGAGTGAACTGCAGAAATATTTCCCATTTTCCCAAAATTAAAAATGGATATTTGGGCTCCAGAGAACGCAGCGATTGCAAATCGATTCTTCAATCTTATTGTGTTTTATATGTTCCTCGTCTTCCTTCCCACTAACCTGTACATGACAATAAAAAATTGCAGTCATATCCAGTGTCGTCCACTGGTGGAACGGGAACTGAAATGTAAATTAACAATGGGATCGTAAATCTAGAAACATAAACGCATCTGAAATTCCCGAAAGGATCGCATAACATTTAACCATAAACCAAATATCAGTCTCGTTTCTCACTCTCTTCAATATCTTAAAGACTAAATAGGAGCAATGAAATTTAATAAAATGTTTAATAAATAATAAATGATGGGTTAAAACAAAATAAATCCTTGAAGTTCAAAGATAATAAGGATGTGTGGATCCGGATAATGAACAAAATTATTTTTTTTTTTTAGATTTTAGGACATACAAAAGTTTTTAGTTCGACCATGCTTTATGAGAAAATATATATTAAAGCGTATTACAAATCCTATTACATAATTAATTCCGTAATGTTGCTTTCGTTTTTGAGCTTCAAGAGATATTTAATATGCTAATGTGTATAGTGAAATTACCTTCACTTTCGTGAGTGCGAAGTGCAAGAACTTTTCGATCACTGAAGACACCAGTTGAACATTTATAAATAAATCTTCATGGAGGACAGGACCCTATATCCTTTACTTACTATCACGAAACATTCCATTTAATTACTAGTTACAGTGCGATGTAAAGACTGTTTGTTTATAAAGACCCGTATAAATAACCAAAACTAGGTGAAAATCAATTAAGTATTACGTAAAGTGAATGTATGAAAAACGTACACATTTGTTGATTTTCTCTTAATTTTGAGAAGATTTTCTTACTTGCGTAGATTTTCGGGCTTGCCCCATCCTTTTTCGAAGAATCTGGTTATCAACATGCGCCGATAAAGACTATCTAGCTTACTCGGCGGCATTTTTGCTTAATTTCTCTTGTTTTGCCAAAAATAATAGTAAACAATGGGTCCCGTTAGAGATGGTAAAATGGGATTGGTATACTATCGATAATAAGAGATAAGAATAGAAACATCCATGATGAGGGGCTTCAAATTTTAAAAATTTCTCTTATTAATTTTGTGGATGTTTACTAATCTGTCTACTACTCTAATAGAAGAATATTTAATTTCAAATAAGAGACATTTATATTGTTCTGTCAGCATTTTTCAATACTTTGGAACAGTTGATAATGAAACATGGTGGGATTTTTAACACCGTATGGAACATGAGCAAAACTAAACAAATATATAAAAAAATAATTTAAAACAGAACTATTTTTAAAAAGTATTAAAGTATAAATATTTAAATATATAAATATTTTAATTCACTGTCCTATTTTATACAAGTCTGTTGTGATATGGTTATGTATTGACCCACGGAACAGATGTAAAAGGCTAATATGTACATAGGATTGCATGTCCTTTAACAAGGGAGTTTGATGATATCATTCCATTAGATTAAACTCTAATTTCTTAAATATATTCTTCATTTTCATACCCTAGCATTGTAATATAAATTTAGTTATCAACACAATAAAAAAGTAATTTCTGACCCGTCAAATCATTATGTACATTTATGTATTCTTTATCAGAATCAACAGTCTAGCAGTGTTCGTAAGAAAAAATCTATACATTCCCTATTATTTTTAATTTTATAAAATTAAATCTCAAATAATATGCTTATTGTTAAACCCAATGAAATTAGCATAGAAAAAGTTTACGAACTGAAATGAATAGTTTTTGGGATTAGTTATTAATATAAAAAAACTAGTAGTTGTTAAATTGATATTTATATCCTGTTAGGTCTTAGGCGAATAAGCAAATGTTTGAGAGAAGTCATATGTATATACTTTGAATATTAGAATATAAAAATAAAAACTAAGAAAATATATATAATAAATTGCTGCTTCATATCCCAATTAAAATTTATAGAGAAATCGATTCCGAAATAAAATGAATGCATTTTTGGCTTAATTATAAACCATTTGAAATTCGGTTACTGATTAAACTGCAAGGGTATTTAAGTTTCGGCATTCTATAATTATCTTCTTTTCTTGATTTTTATATGTTCCATAAATAAAATAAAGCCATACACAAAAAGTACAATTTCTTAATCTCAGTGTTTTATTACATTGTATCTTATAAAATATGTTACTTATTTTTTCCTTTGGTAATTTTATCAATACGATACGTATACACTACATTTATATTTGTATTGTATATTATATTATGTTTCAGGCAAATCGAATTCGTTAAAAAAATTACAATTTGCCCTTGTAAATACCTTTAGTAAAAGATTTTATAAATATACAAATAATTTATCCATAGCACACACGATGCACACGATGTTCTTCACTTCAAAACATGTGCATTATGTATATCTCGTATGTATGTATATAAATATATGTACATAAACTAAACTTAATCTGATGTTGACTCGGCTATGTGATGTAAGTCTGAATAATTAATTATTGCGCGATGTAGGAACTCGTATTGTGCCTGAAAATAGATCAAGTTTAATTAAAAATGAAATTAATTATTTTAGAATTATATATCGTCTTACGTATGAGTTGATAAGTCCCGTTCGCTGAGATCGTAATTTCCTTGTTGTGGCACAAATGTCGACGCATTTTTCCAGTCGAAGATGCTGGACTAAAATGCACATGGCAACGAAAATTGAACTTCGATCAGTTCCCAGGCTGTAAATTATGGAAAATATTTCAAATCAGTGTCAAATTTTTTCTTTAAGGTAAGTAGACCAAGTACCTGCAATGAACCGTGAGTGGAGATCGACAACCAGTATTTTTATTGTTTTTGTAATGGTTGTAGGCTTGATCCACAAGTTCTATAATGCCCCGACAAACTTCAGGAACCTCGCCGTCCACCGTCGGCCAGCCATTGTACTGAAACTGTGTCACCTTCAGCGTATCATCTATTTTGCAATTCGTAACGTAGAATTCCCGTCGCGTATAGTAGGGACAGCTTTCGCTGTGCACGTATTTTACGAGGATGTGATCATACTGAACCTCATCATCGGCCCAATAGCGCGGACACTTCCTGGGTCCATCCCCGATCTGCAAAGTTAAACGAATAAATTATACACAACGCAAATTAGACGATATGTAACACTTACCTCAGATATCATCACTAGTGTGGTAACACTCTGTTCCGAGACCATTCTCCAGAAATCACCGATGGTGTTCTCAAGAGGATCCTGGGCGATGATAAAGGTGTCACTATTGTCATAGCCCTCTATGAAAGATGCATTGATGTACGTTGAGTTGTCCCGAAGTGGAAGTGGGGTCAAAATAACCTAAAATTGCATAAACGATTAATACAAAATCGTTTAAAGAGAAATATATAATGTCTTACTCTATTACGATCGTAGGGAATAATCTCTTGACTTCTGTTCTTAATATTGTTCTCCTCTGTTTCACCCACACAACACGATTTGCTTATCTCATCCGTGGTGGCCAGCAGTTTCTGTAAAAGAACGTAATGAGTAAGAATCTAAATTACATAATTCACGACAAGACTTACATCAAATTCCAGTTCCAGCTTGCATTTGCCCTCGTTTGGCTTTCGCTTAAGAGATTCTATGGCCGATGACATGGTTTCAATGCCAATATCCGTGTTTCCAAAAGTTCCAGTATCCAATAAAGCGCGGTAAAGGAAGATGTATTGTTTCTGTAAATCGATAATTATAAGATTATTATTATTATGTGATAAACATTCAGCTTAGTTTTAGTAGAATTACTAACCAAAGATTGGACTAAAAAATTACGCTGATGCCGTAAATCACACACTGTGTTATAGATCGACACCGAGTCTTCTTCCTCCAGTTGTTGGATAAGGGAATCTAGTGCCACCAAAGTTCCGGTTCGACCGACACCGGCGCTGCAGTGCACCAGAATGGGCCCCCGTTGTAGGGAGTAGACGGAATTGATTTGACGTATGAACTTGATGATGCCATTGGGATGTTCGGGTGCCATAAAGTCCTTCCACGTTAAATAGTGGTATTGTGTGATTTGTCTGCGATCCTCCTCCTCGCCGGCGTTGGCTTTGTTCTTGGAGACGTTCAGGATTCGTTCGATGTAATCACCAGTCTTACGTTCTTGTGCAAATTTCACTAAAATATCACCAAACTGCTTGGTATCGAATACCTTCTCCGGCCAGTACTTGGCGCACTTGGCCTTGTTGTATTCCTCCAAATTGGTAAGCATCACAATAATTTCCAAATGTTGTTCCCAAATCATGCGCCAAAAGTCGTCGATGGTGCTCTCCATGGGACCCTGGGCGCAGATAAACTTCTTACGCTCCTTGTAGCCAATAACGAAGTTGGCATTAATATAATCGGCGGTCTGCAGTCCATTCACGGGCGACAACTTGACGCGCGTCTGATCGTAGGCCTTAATATCGGGATATCTGTTCTTGCAGGCGTTCTCCTTCATATCGCTGTTCTTAGTTGTTCGATCGCTGAATCGGTTCGGCAGCATCTCGTATTCACGCAGGAACCCGTAGTCTGTGTCCTTGTGGCGGCTCTTGTAGGCGTTTTCCAAATCTAATCTATGAATGGGCCCGGCATCGAAGCCCTTGTGGTTGCCCGAAGTGATGAAATGACTATGGTTGTGACTCCGCCGACCGAAGAAGGCCCTGCTTAAAATGAATGCAACAAATCGTGATATATCACAAGGAATTATATAGAAATGCTTGAATAAATACCTCAGAGAATCTCTCAGCGTCATGGTATCTTCGCCCTGCAGGGCATTTTTGGACTTTTTGTGATGGAAAACCCATAGCACAATAATCACGAGCAGTACGCCGAATAGTATGCCTCCCACCTTGATCCCAATATTCAAATAGTAGTCCATATTATCCAAGGACGAAATAGGCTCAGCCTCGGTTGCCGGTGTGATAACATCAAAGTATTTGCTATACGCCATCAGCACGTTGTCCCTGTCTCGAACTATTAATTAAAAATTAAAATTAATTAATTAAAGCTATATTATAAAAATGTAGGACCAAATGTTGGGTTACAGTCTAAATTAGCAACACTAATATAGTATTTGTATTCGGGGTTTCCGAAACTTACCAATTATCTCCAGGAAACCAGTGTAGTTGGAGTTAATATCTATCTGGCCATCGTAGACATCGCGACTGGTGTCCAAGAGGGGAACTGTTGGATTAACGGAGCTGCTAAGAACTGGATTCTCCTCGCTGGTGGCTGCATTTCTCCTGGCTCTTAATTTATTCTCTAGAATCTTCAAAGCATGATCTGTTAAGTTAGCGCCCTTTATTAAGTTGTTTTCCCTCTCCGCTGCTTCCAAGTCTGAATCTGTGTGGTGAGGTAAGACCATTAACATTTGAAAGAGTTTGGAAATTAAATACATTACTTGACAGTGAACTCAGTGGCGGAGGTCTGTGTACTGGCTCGGGTTTCCTGAGGAATGGTGTACCCGCCAAACATTTGCGGCAAATATCATCGTTTTCCCTGATAATCTCATTGTTCTCGGAGAACCTCACCTCGTCGCCGAGAAACACTTCCGGTCGGAAGTACTTGCTGCTAATCATTTCCGCTATATAGGCACTGCTTCTGGTCATGTTATCGCTGTGCACTTGCTGATATGTGGCGACATTTAGCTTCTCCGGCTCCGGCAACTCATTGTTGTTGCCATTGTTGATTCGAACCAAATACAGTCTGTAGCAGCATATCGGTCCGTTTCGTTCACTGATCTTCGGCAGATACGACTTCAGTATATACTTTGAGCCCAGGTTAACCTTTGTCCACATTGTCCGGCCAATGGTGTCCGGAGTTGAGACGGGCATCCGACAACTACCGGCTGCCGGTTCGCCGTTCTTCTTGTGACGCGTTATGGCCGACACTGTGACGGTGTAGTTCGTGTTGGGGCTAACGCTTTCGTACAGTGTCTTGTGATGCGGCTCGTCGATGCGTCGAATCTTTGGACCCCACATTTCGCGGTCCACCGTACTCATGGGATTGCCCAGAAGGTGAATTAGGTAGGAAACGACCTTACCGTTTGGCGTTTTCGGTACGTCCCAGTTAATGGAAATGGAGTTGCTTCTCGTCACATTATCGTGATGGCAGTGGATCGTTAGATTCGTTGGCTTTGTTGCCACACCGTCCATGGTGGTGCCATTGACAATCTCTGACCAAGGGCCGCAGGTTTTCGTTAGGTCACTGCATGCCCTTACCTTAAATTCGTAGTCCGTTGCGGTTTTCAGCTTGTCAAACATGTAAGGCAAGTTTCGGGAGTTCTGCTGGTAAATAGCCTCCTCAATCGTCTTGTTCGATTCGGAGACAACCAGCTCGTAGTATTGAATGTATTCGATTAGGTCCGGAGGCGGCGGATCCCATCCAATCGTTATCGTGGACGCAGTGCTTCCGGTGGTCTCGACTTTCGGTATAAAGATGGGATCAAAACTGAGCGTATTGACCTCTAGATGATACTGCGTGGTCTGGCCATTGCCGATTGAATTCTTTCCCGAAATTCTCAAGAAGTAGGTGGTGTTTGGTTTAAAATTATCCAAAATATACGATGTTTGGTTGCCGTTAATGATATCTTTATAATATAAAAAGGTCGGTGTGCCCGCCTCCTGGAAAGTAATGAAAAACTTCTGCACGGGATCGTTGCCATCATTGACAGTCCAGTTCAGGTATATCTTATTGGCACCCACAGCCTTAGCGAAATCTATGCTAACTTGCGGCTCTTCCATAACATAAAGGGTTATCTCCTTTGAGGCAGCCTCTAGCCCGGTGTCGTCGAAGACAGTGCACTTGTACGTTCCGTTCTCCTTCTTGTAGACTTCGGTAAATTCCAAAGTAAAGTTTAAATGCGTGTCGTTCAGTTTGGCAATGGACGAGAAGGTGTCCAGGAACTCAAAGGGACTGCCGTCTTTGAGCCACTTCATATGCTTGCTTGTGGTCTCATTTTGCGGATACATTTCAATCAGACAGTGCAACACTACATCCTGGCCGACCTTTCGCTTTATCCTGTCGGCGGTACTGTGCAAAACCTTGGCGGGAAGGTATGGCTCTACGTGAAATTCAGTCGAATGGTTCTGACCCGAAGAGGATGTGCAGGTGTATTTTCCAGAGTCCTTAATATTAATATGGCGGAGTGTCAAAACATTCTTATACTTGATAAAATCGGGACTTTCGTTGGTTTCACTAACGCCGTCATTGAGATTTAAGGGATCAGTCCTCAGCTCGAATCTGGTAGAATTAAAAGAGAGTGGATATTATAAAGTGTTGGTTTCTGAACAGAAAGACATTTTTTTATTACCTTGTATTGTTTTTATCAATAGTCTGGTTTCCTAATGTCCATATTGCAGCTTCGTTTTCAGAGGCACATTCTAAGGATAGGTTTTTTCCTATCTCAGCCCATTCTGAAAATGTAAATTATTTAAATATTTTTTACAAAGAATATAGAAAATATAGAAAACGCTATACTATGGGTCCATTTAAATTAAATTAAAACCATATAAAAATTGATAATTGAAATTCTCTACTTTCTCATTCATTTCCCTTCCACATTCATTTCATTTCTTCCATTCATTTCATTTCCACAGTAGTTCCCCATAATTTTACTGATTAATAAAGCTTAAACATTTTATTACAACTTCCCAGTGCTATCTTTCCACAGATAAAACCCCCCTTTATGAAGGGGGTTTTGGGCGGTCAACGAATTTTCATTAGCCAGACAACCCACTGAATATTCCAAACACCCCCACCCCCCCACACACAGCAAATATAAAAAACTTTTTATCGAATTCGCTAGTTTGGAATCAACACGTATGTATTCCACTGTATATTTAAATCCAAATCGGTGTTTCAGATAAACGGCACTGCAAGAGCTAGTTTACATACATTTCTGTACATACGGTGTCACAGCTTAACCATGTCTGTATGTACATCGGGAAGTGTGTACATATGCTCGACTACTTTGTTTAGTCCCCAATTGAAATCTCACCCCATTGCCCCGTAATCTTTGGGCGTTACCGACATAGTTCAAGTGCCGCTGTATCTACAAAGCTATGTCTCGATAAGTTTTACGCCCGGCAATTATTTAAACTTGCTTGGGATAATCGTAAAACATTCATTCACAATTGCAAAAACAAAAAAGGAAACACTGCAATTTGTTGACACCCACAAAACGTTCTTGCTATATGTATGTATATATGTGGAGGGCAGATTTTTCGCTTAGTTTAACCGTAAATTTCGCGAGGCGTTTATTTGGGGCTTTACCTCGTTTTACAGATCCCTGCACACATATCGTGCCAAGAAAGATATATGCAAGGATTATAATTAATAGCGTCGACATGCGTCGGCAGAAGAACGCCATGGCTTGCTAATTCTCACTCCGAGCCGGATAAATACATATGTCAAAAATTATATTCGATGTTTGCGTTGGTAAAAAAATGTATTTCTCTATAAAATTGGTGTCGCGGCGATTAAAAAACACCGTAAAATGTGTTTTTAATAAAAACCATGTAGTAGACGGCAGCCGCGAACAAGTATTCATTAATCGTTATTTTTCTTTATATGTTTTTTTGCGACATGCGGCGTTATCGATAAAGTAGTCGAATATGTACCCTGACGTGCCGCAAATGAGTTATTTGGTATATTGGAATCGGAACAGTATGTTCGGTATTAATTTTTACATCAAATAATTAAAAATGTTGCTTAAAATATAAATCAAATTAGTAAGAAATCAATTTATAGTAAACAAATTTTTACTTCTTTTTAATAAATAATTATTATTATGTCGTCAGATTAGTCAAATAGTTTTTAAATTATTTGCAGAAATACCGAAATATTTAAGAATGTCGTCGTGTTGCTATCTTGACGTACGATGTACAACACTTAACCACCAAAATCCAAAGTAAACTAGCCGGCATTGTTTGTGCGTTTTATTTTTGCAGAAAATCATTGAAAAACAGATAATACCATGAAATTAGTGAGGTAAGCTAATCCACAATGCGTGACTGCATTGACAATTCTGCCAGAAACTATGCTTTTGCGGGTTTCAGTCAGTTCAAGCGTGTTGTGCAAAATGTACACATGTACGCATGTAGGACGCGATGCTATGCAATTTTGTTGTATTTGTACACAACATTTAATGGATGAAATATTTATATATTTTTAATTAAAGTCGCTTATTTTCTTGTAAATAACAAGTTTAAATGAGTAAGACCATAGTATCTGAATCATTTTCACATTTGTGAGATTTGACGATTGCCTAGTAAACACTAATGAGTTTTGTTCTTTTAGATTCCTGATGAAGCTAAGTCATGAGACTGTGACTATTGAGTTAAAGAATGGCACCCAAATACACGGCACCATTACCGGCGTGGATGTGGCTATGAACACCCACCTGAAGAGCGTGCGGATGACCATCAAGAACCGTGATCCCGTCCACCTGGAGACCCTGAGCATTCGCGGCAACAACATCAGATACTTTATACTGCCAGACAGTCTGCCTCTGGAGACGCTACTGATAGATGACACTCCCAAGTCGAAGACAAAAAAGAAGGACAGCGGTCGCGTTGGCAATCGCGGCAGGGGCAGAGGCGCACGCGGGCGCGGCGGACCACGGGGTCGCGGAAGGGGCCGTGCCTCGGGCAGGCGTTAATTTTTGTAACTGGTACACTTAATAACAAAAAATATTCGATAAATATAGAATATAAATAAATTCTTTGGATAAAGTAACTATGTTCAGTGAGTTTTAAAATATGGAAATTGTTACTAACATATTTTGTGTGTTATTTTAGGAACCAGGCCATAAACCTCATCATATAAAGCTGGAGAATATACTTAAATAATTTGTATATTCGTGAAAAATTCTAGACACATATTCGTAAAGATTAGTTCCTGAGTAGGTGGTGAGAAGTATGCTTTTATTGAAAGTTTCGTTTCAGGCTGTACTTGATGTTCAAATTTAAGCTTAATTCTTAAAATGTGTGTGCTATTAGCCAAAAACTTAATCTCATACACAAGGCTGGAGATACTTATTTATCTGGCTTTGCCTTTGTTAATGTTGCACTTAGTATATACTCGATGCAAGGGAGTTAATGAAAATGCCAATCTGTGTTTTAAGCGCGATGATGGGACACTTGGAGATAATGCGACACTCAATTCTGTATTGTAAGTAGCTGAAAAAATCAATTAGTTCAAACAAATTTAATAAATATATTTTTCTTAAGCAATTCCTTGGGAAATGTCGCCAGGCGTCCTCCAGTTAAGAAAATTTTACTATACGCGAATGATGATGATGTTGCGGATAAACTTTCACCAGCATTGACAAATATCTTAAAACTGAATGGTGTGATTAGAGTTAAATCGGAGAGTGATATGACCAAACATCTAGTTAATGGCAACTATTTTGCCGGCGTTGTTTGGAAGAAAGAGGGTCCTAATACTAAAGTAAACATTCGGTTTCCCAGTGCCCTTCGAACTTGGCCCCCTCATCTTTGGGATACGGATAAAAGAAGAAGGGGTTCGAATCTTCCAACGTCCTATTACCGCGATGAAGGATTCTTGCAAATAATGAATGCCATTACTGCTTATTTAATTCAATCAAACCTATCTAATACCGCTGATGTTCCGGATAGTGGCGTAACACTCGATTCACAACCATTTATTCCGTATGATGGAATAGTAGATAACAGAACTATAGATTTCAATCGCAATAATTTGGATCCAATTAAATGGAGGCGAGAGTTTCTTTTAATGTCTTACCTTGGTCTCCTATACATTTATCCCTTCATCCGTTTAGTTATGGTGAGTTTAACTTAAAAAATGCCGAATAATATGAATACAACTGTTAATAATATAATATAATACTTTTTTAAGCATATGATGAGGGAAAAGACAAGACAACAAGTGGATTTAATGAATATTGCTGGGTCAAATCGGCTCCTTCACTATATATCTTGGTTTATAACTACTTTTCTTATATTATCATTTATTAGTTTAATGACTGTATTTTTACTTAAGGTAAGAATTTACTTGAAAATTACGAGTTAAAGAAAAATATTAATTTAATTTTATTCTATTCTCTTTTCTTAGGCTCCATTCTGTGAAAATGGAAATGTCTTAAATTGCACAGACTTCACGGCTTTACTTTTTGTATTTTTAGTATGGTCCTTTTGTGGCATTTGCTTCTGTTTCTTAGTTTATAGTTTAGTTAATAATGTCACATTGGCTGCATTTATAGTGGCTTTCTTTTGTGTTCTATCATTTTTGCTCTTTGCAATGCTTCCTAAAAATAAATATTTCTATATATTATTTCATTATGCTTTTCTAACTATAATGAAGCAAACACTTTATTTAGAATATAATGACGATACAGGGCTGCAGTGGGATCATCTGAGTTCTTTTAAAAGTCCCAGCCTGCCAGGCTCAAGTGAAGAGGATTCCATAGATGAAATTCTGGGTATAATGATCATGGTAGCACTAATTAGTTTAATGATTACCTTTGTGGCCGAGGTGATTTGTCCGGGAAGGTATGGAATTTCAATCTTACGCAACAGACATCCGGTGGGAAGATCGGATGACACTTCTATGGTTATTCGGGCAAATAATTTGGGAAAATGGACGTGGAGGCAACCTTGGAAGAGACCTCTCAGAAATTTTACCATGAACATGTACGACGATCAGATAACAGTCCTATTGGGTCCTTCCGATTCGGGCAAATCGACAGCTATGAATTTATTATCCCGCAGCCACTCCCCGGATTTCGGATCTCTGAAAATAGATAATATGGATGTCTGGAGTAACCTTAATAGATCTAACTTTGGAGTGGCTCCCCAGCATGATGCCTTATTCCCTAATATGACGGTACGGCAGCATACAAACTTTTATTCGTCCTTGCGGAGAAACCCTTGGAGATTAAATTGTTGGCGTCCTTCAGCACCAATGGAGAGTTATTTAAGGGCCTTGGATCTCTGGAACATTAGGAACGTGAAAAGCCGCAGTTTGTTTCGGCCGGACAGAAAGAAGCTGGCGATTGCCAATGCCTTTTGCGGGAATCCCCGCATTATTCTGCTCGACGAGCCCACCGAGGGCCTGGAGCCCTGTGATCGGAGATTGGTCTGGAAATTGCTGCAGGCCGAGAAGCGATGTCGCACCATAATTATAGCCACTTACCATATAGAGGAGGCTGATACTCTGGCCGATCGAGTGGGCATTCTATGCGGTGGCCAATTAATATTCAATGGATCCTCTGTGTTTTTGAAAAATTGCTACGGATCGGGATACCAATTGGTTAGTGGTAACATGAAATTTAAACCAAAATGAAGAAGATTATTTTTATTCCACTTCTTTGCTTGTATTTAGGTCTGCTCTCAGGGCGTTATATATCAACAACCGCGGATAACTTCATTAATTTCGAAATACGTGCCCGACACCATTGTCTCCTATGACAAGGAATGTGAATTGTCGTACACTATTCCGCAATCCAGCTTCTGTGGAATTGTGCCCTTGCTGCAGGCTCTGGAGAGTCCTGTCCAATGCGTAAATATAAACACCCTTCAGATCGGGACAACTCCCGTAGTAGAGAAATTTATGAACGCCAGTACAATTACTGGTTGCGTTAATTTAAAGCCTATATGCACTAATATGTGCAGAGTATCCCAACCAGTTGGATGCTTATTGAGCGGATGGAAACTGTGCTTTACTCAGTGGAAAGCGATGAACCTAAAAAAGTTCTTTCACATCAAGCACAATTGCTTGTTGTTCTTTCTCCTACCCCTGGTGCTAGCTATGGCGTTTGCCGGTTTACTGGCTTATTATTTTAAGAATAAGGATCCTCACATACCAAAGTACGATAATATTGGTAAGAGGAAATGGGTGACGCAAGAGAAACTGAAATTGGATTTGGATTCATATACCCCCCCGTGTTCTTATGCAATAGTGACAAATACAGGCTATGATCATCCTCTGATTGATCTGGTATACCAGGTAAATAGACCCAAAGGTTGTAAAGTGGAATACATAACCGACGCAGAGTTAGAGATGCGGCTACTCCAAAATGAGAAACAGATCTATGCCATTAGGATGCGGGGATGCAAGTATGAAACATTTTATAGCCGTAAATGGGTACATTCGGAGGGAGTTGCAGCCGCAATGGTAGGATTTTTGGCATACAAGTAAGTAAATAAACACATCATCAATTTGTTAGTTAATACATTTTTTTTTAGCGGGTTGCTGGATAAATTTTGTTCTCCTAGTAGTTTGGGGATTCCTATGGTCAAAGGAAAAATAGAATTTTACAATGAGCCATACCCATCATTGCAATATGACAAGAACTCTACAGCATTTAAAACAGAGTGTGTGGAGTGTGATTTGCTAAATGCATTACTTTTATGTTTAAGTATTTTCACTGGATTTTTCACTTCTTACATAATAAGAGAACGCATACTTGGATTTAAGCTATTGCAAAAAGTGCAGGGCATCAATATGGCAACATTCTGGTTAGCTCACTTGCTCTGGGACTGGCTGTGGCTTACATTGTTTGCAGCAATCTTGGTTGCTTTAATGGCTATAATACTTAAGAAAGGTTTTTCTGATGCAATTGGTAAGGGTCTTAGTATTCATTAAATATGTATATATTTAACGAATTAAGTTTCTTAGTGGCCTACTTCATTGGCCTGATGTTTTTTAATCTGGCTCAGCTGCCCTTTCTATATCTAATTATGCAACTCTGCAGATGCACAATGTTTGGATGGATCATACCCATAGCTCTACTTATTATCTCGGGTAATTTTACACAATTTTTAAGCAATGTACTTTTAGTTATTTTGCTTTTTAGTCATACTATATGAGCTTGATGTTCCCGATTTTCCCTTGGGCATGCTATATCTTATACCTGTTTATACAGCCAAAGCCATGTTGCAAAGGATTTGCAAGGAGGAAGAATGGCATCGAATGAGCAAGATACCACTTAAAAGTTCATATAGAGATATTGGTAAGATGTAAGGAATATTTTCTAATTAAATGCGACTTTGGAAGTGCAGTTCCATCCCCAAAAGGGGTTGAAAGACCGTTTTGCACCCTTGTAATCTGGAAAAAGAAGGGGTAAAAAATAAAGGGAAATTTATTTTAGATACATTTCATTGTCTGCGCATAACAAAGCTAGTAAAATTAATTATTAATAATATTTA
Organism: Drosophila bunnanda; assembly: GCA_035046265.1. Classification (NCBI taxonomy): domain Eukaryota; kingdom Metazoa; phylum Arthropoda; class Insecta; order Diptera; family Drosophilidae; genus Drosophila; species Drosophila bunnanda. The sequence continues at coordinate 19,024,743 of JAWNOB010000075.1, forward strand.
AAAACCCATTTTCATTTAGAGAAAACGTCAGCTTGGACTATAATTAAAGCGGCATTACCATATCTGGCTATGCTTATAGCGTTGGCCATACTTTACTTTTCTTTGCTCTTACTATATGAAAGGGGAAGTTGTTGTAGGAGGAGAAGGACATGGTATTTTGTGTTAATTTTGTATTTCATTAATGATATATGGGATTTTTTAAAATAGTTTTGAGTCATGTTACGGTATGACGTCGTGTGAGCGGCGAAACAATATTCTCCTCCTGGATAATGTAAGAGCACGTCATGCGAGAAGGCCTATCAAAGATATTTCTTTCGGACTAAGATGGCGAGTATTTACATGTTTTATATTTAGCACAAAATTATATTTTGCATTTATTTTGTAGCATGGATGTCCTTGGCCTAGTTGGTGAAAGATCTGGCAAGACGACTCTTAATAAATTAATAATATCGCAGCATTGCTTATCTAGGGGCCGCGTTTACATCAGAGGCATCCATGTCAAAAACAAGAACAAGCGATATTGTGCCTACAAATGCCTCGGTTATTGTCCACAAAGAAATTGTTTTGAGCCACGGTTTACGGGTTGGGAGAATTTAAAAATATTCGGCCTCATTCGGGGTATTCCATGTTGTCTACTTTGCAAGGTAATCCATGAAATGTCGAATAGTCTCTGTTTCAGACGACATCTGAATAGGCGTGCCAAATGGTACACAGTCAGCGATAAGCGGAAGTTGAGTACCGCCATTGCTCTCTTAGGAACGCCACCGTTAATTATATTGGATCAACCCACGGCTGGCGTGGAGAAAGCCCATCGATCGAATGTTTTGCATGTCCTGAAAGGCGTCAATGATTGCGGCAGTGCGATTTTGTTGTCATCCAATAATATTGAGGACTTTCAGACCCTTTGCAACCGATTGGCTTTGCTCAAACGAGGAAAACTTGTTGCCATTGGCCCTCTGGCAAGCTATAGAAATCATACATCTCGCGGCCTAATCCTAATGGTCAAGGCCAGGCCCCATGCTCTGATTCATCAATTGTGGCAAGTATTGTGTTCATTAAATATTATTTATTACGTCCTGCTTAATTGTTACATTTTTGCAGTATTTATTCATTAAATAGGGAAGCTATTGTAAACCTAATTACCCGATACTTGTTGGCCAACTTTGGATGCGTTTATTTATTGTAAGTTCTCCTTTTCATTTCAAAGATTTTTTACATATATACTTGTTTATCTTTTACAGAGAAGAAATTGAAGGGGACATGCTGTTTTATATACACAATTCATTTATTTCCCTGGCCAGAGCCTTTCAGATAATAGAGCATAAACGAGACGAGCTATCCATTTCGGACTTTTATTTAAAACACGAAGATATTGAGTTATCCTTTGTCACCCGAAACTTTAGAATACTGCGATAAATACAGTGCAGCATCTTTAATTAGTTGGCTTTATATTTTGTCGTTAAAACTTAATGGCTGGAGGATTCTCTTTTAACTATGCAGCATACTGTAAGCGGTTAAGTAATGATGCTGCGGCATATGAAACAAAGCCGGAATCGTTATTTAGTATCTGTATTCCGCCATGTGAAAGTTTGTATCGCCTTCTTGTCTTTTTCTTTTAACTGCGCAGGGCCGCAGAGGTCCTTAGACTAAATGAGGTAAGACAAAACAGGTTCAGCGCGAGTGTTCATTGATGAGCAAAACATGTTTCGCCAGAAGGAACCATCAATATCAATCGAAGATGCATGCCGCGGCCAGATCAAAATAAATTATAAAACAAAAAGGGGCCGCGCTGCGTATACGGTTTGGCCATAAAATGAATCGCAAAATTAACAAGATACGAATCTCTTAAGATAGGAGAAATAAAATCCACTGGGTACAACCAAATTAATTTTGACATAATGTCAGACAAACAAATGTTTGCACTTAAGCCAGAGCAGTGCCTTTGTTAAGTATCCTTCTGCAGGGTCCCACTTGAAGCTGAATGCGTTATAATATTTGTCTAGACATAAATACAAACATGGGGACACAAATATGGGTGTTCAATGGGCGGCCTTAAAAATATAAAAACTATATGTTGGCCTTTATTTATTTGTGTAGCAATAAAATACAGTTATGAGAAACGACAGTCTCTGAAAACAATTGTAGAAAAAGTAAGGAATGCGATAATTTTATAAATAAATCCAATATGGAAGGGATATTAATTATAATTTATTTTTATATATGTAAAATAATTGATGTAATTGATTTTAACATTTTCATGTTGAAAGTGAATTTTTAAGGATTGTTTCCTTTCTAAGAATTATAAATAACTTTAAAGAAATATATTATGTATTTTGTATTTTGAAAATCTAAGTAATAGCGTAATTATTATTTTACAATAATAGGTTTAAGAAGTGTAATAAACTGTGATAATAATTCTTTATTGTAAAACATAAAAATGTTCTCTGAATTTGGTACCTCACACATTTTATAGCATACTTTTAGACGCCCATCTAAGGGTTTCTTTTCTTTTCTGTACCACCCTTAAATGGGTTTCTAGAAATCCATCTAAAATTTTATAATAAAATATTTAAAACCCCGAAATAGTATGTATTTTGCAGCAAAATTTCGGATATAGCTTCTGTGGATTGTAAGCCTCCAACATCTAAAGTTAATAACATGGTTATTGTGATGATAAATGTGTTTCAGAATCCTTATATTGTATTTTCATATTTCTGAAACTTGATCCGAAAGAAATAAGGATTTGAAACAAAAATTGAAAAATATGTGTTCAAAACGAATTTATATAAAACTGAAAACCGGAACCGTCTTTTTAAATCGACTTAATTTTAATCGTTTTGTTACAGCTTGTGAGCGTAGTACTTCCCTTATTTTCGACCCATTTCCGCGTGCTGACTGTGTTATTTTAGGTGGGTGACATAGCTCTCTCACAGGATAATTCGCTATATATCCTTGGAGTACAGAATCGATACCGATACCAATTCGGCATGAGTCTTTGCTGGCGGCACACCGGCGACCGACTGGGTGACTGTGCGACTGTGCGACTGAGGAGTATCGAAACCGGCTTTATTAAGGTAAACAAGGACCAACGCTCGCTGTTTATGTTTGTCTTTGCATCACTGTCAGTGCAGTGAGTACTGACTTTGACACGTTTTCTGACTTAATTTTAGTTTATTGCTTTTTATGTGAGACCGCCGGACTGTGGGATCGCTGGGCTTGTGGATTGTGTGCACTGCGTATCTAGGAGGACGAAACTCCGAGGACGTCAACCCAGTGACACGTGTTGCGGATGAGGACCATCCGCTGAAATGCGCAGCGTCTAAATGCTGTATAACTTTTGTCCTCCTCGGGTTGACTTTTCCGGGTGGCCAGGGCTCTTCTGGCCGGGATCTTCGGTGTTCGGTGTGTAACATTGAGCCAGAATCCGTTCGATACCCGGGCCATTCGGGGTGGTAACTCCCCCTCGGGTCGGCTTGTTTACCATTCTCACGCATGTGACTTCCAAATGACGGATTGAAGTAGGCAAATATTTGCGGACGAGCGCTGGTTCCCGGTGCCCTTATTAGATAACGATGATTACAGCCAAACGGCGCACGCGTCCGCCTGGTCCTGGCTTCGACTATTGCCCATTGCCGGTGCGATAATGTTAATTATTTCAGTAATATATTCATGGATTTGTTTTTAACTCAGAACAGAGACATTTCAAAGCAGCACGTGGCGCGTTTCAACATTGCGATAAGGTGGAAATTAAATAAAAACGATACAAAGTTGATATCTTCACCCAAGTAAACTTTGTTTTGCCCTTGGGGATAGTGATGGCTCAATAAGGAAGCTTTAATTAAAGGCATTAAGTGGGCAAACAGCTCGTAGATTAGTTTTTGATTAATTTCTAACTTAACAATCAGATGGTTGATGTTTAGCAAAGGATTTCAAATGAAACATATTAAATTAAAGCTCAACATTAAATTATCAAGCTGCTATGGGTCTTGATCCTTAGTTAGCTCTTAGTTTTGAATTATTTGTTAGCTTTAGATAAATAAATAAATATGTACCTTTAAAATTACATAATGAAGTATTCTAAGCTGATTTTCACTATAATTATCATAATCATTCAACTAATATTGAATCCAAGTAAAGCCAAGTAAATTCTCTGCTCATTTTTATCATTTTATAAATAGAAACTCAACATTTTGCACATCAAATGTACAAGGCTAATGTGCACATGTAAATACGAGGGCAAATACGAGTACAAAGCGGCCAAGGACTCTCCAGAGTCTGTGGCAACGGACAGGTTTCATTAAATTAATTAGCATCTCTTTCGCTGGCAAATACTGCCAGCTGCACGGGAGCACACTCTCGGAGCTTGGAATATGGAATACGGGAATATGCCACACGGGAGTCGGAACTGGAGCCGGGAGCTCCGAAAGCCACTTGATTTCACGGCGCTCTCAGACGGAAAATTATGTTTTCAGTTAAAACTCAAGACTTATGTAAACACTTGTCCGAGCTACGGGTTGTACGCTATTTCAACTTAATGAATATTTGTGCCCATGACTGCTGCTGGCAAATAAAAACATCTACTGCTAATATTTTATTCTACAATATATATTTTATTCAAAGTGTTTGTAAAATATGTTAAATGTTTTATTAATCAATACGATGATATTTCGTTTGGTATAATGAATAGAAGATAGTTTTGTCATTTAAAACTTTAGAAAATCTTTAAGTTGTCTTGTAACATATTATATTAATATTATTTATTATATTTATCATTGGTGTATAGCTTAAAATGGTGTCTAGAAGTATTAAAATTTATATATTTTATAGACATATTGCTTTTTTTTAATTTTTACATTGAGCATACTTTTATTTATATTGAAGTTATGGATATACGATATATAACATTTAAAACTGTTTTATTTGTTATATATTTATGTCTAACCCTTTTAAAACATTCAGATAGTGGTCATAAGTAACTCCTTGTTTCCAGTTCAAATATCTTAAATCAACAACAGTACTAATGGGCCATCAAATACAGATCACCGTTTCTGCATCATGAAATATAATCATAATATATTATAATATATAATGCATTTTCAAAATGGCTTCTACTCGAAACATTTGTTTCATTGTTGTAGAAACATTCCAGCCAGAATTGTGCAACTTCTCAGATACCAAAAGGTGCCTTTTTAACGACACAACCAGAGGATGTTTAATGTGTGTTTACAAAGGGCGACCCATTAAGGGGAAGCGTCTATTGTAAGGAACTGCCACTGGGCAGATACTTATCTGGCAATATATTAAGACAGAGCTGGCTGAGGCTGAGGCATCCATTTGGCACGCATCCGGTTGGTGACACTTACCCTTCGTTACCGTAATTAATTTCACTTTCAAGCCCCCGGTTCGCTTGTAAATATCTCGCCCAGACGAATTGCGACACGTGTATCAGAGGCCGGATTTAAACACGCAGCGATCCGATCCCACATCCTCGTCCTGGTCCCACCCCTGGAAATCTTCCGGGCGGTTCCATACTGCGAGTTAATTCGTTCGATGTGGTTATGAATTAGGCACAACTCATCATTTGCAGCATCGGCGGACATACGATGGGGGTGGCCGAGCTACGAGCTACGAGTTCCGAGTCCCGAACCAGACACACAATGATTGTGTTAACACCCCAACATCCTAGCGATTCCATCCATCCACATCCTGGGCCAGTGGCCCCGGGGCCGTAACGGTAACAATATGGCACCCGGCACGTGTTTCAGGGCTCTCCAGCAGCGCTCTATTCATAACTCCGGAGTCCGGACTCCGGAGAGATGAAACTGGCACCTCGAAACCCTTTTAATGGTATGGGAACAATAATATTTGATTTTATGTGTTTGGTTTCCTCAATGCTCTGCTCCTTCAGACAGTAGTCTGTATTTATGGTTTTTAGATATTAAGCAGAATCTATAGCCTATACCATATTTTCCAATTTAATGTATCCATAAAGATTAAAACGGAAGTTTTAAGGGTTCTAACCCTTTGTATTTCCTCTTATTTAATATAATTTGCATTTAATATACATTACAAAAGGTAAATCGGTATTTAAAGCTGGAAAAGGTAATAAGAAATCATATTTAGTGGTGTGTTAAGGAAACTCCTGCTAAAACCCTGAAAAGTATGCTATGAAATGCTGGGAAATCTTTTAACTTGATTTAAAAAAAGGTTGAATGATATGTAAAATTAATGTGATTTCAAAATATCTAAAAACGTTTATTTAGGAGTATAAAAAATTTAAATAAGTATAACTTTTTATATCAAAATTGTAATATATTTATAGTATATACTTTGTACGGTGTGTAACTTAAAAAATCAAGTTAAAAATTGCCATATATCATTTATAGTCAGAAGGTTGTAACAACGTGAAGGAGTCATTTACGACCCTATAAATCATATATATTCCTTATCAGCATCAAAAGCCGAGTCAAACTAGCCATCTCCGGTAGAAAAAAAAATTGATAAATTTTTTCAAAAAAATATAAGGGGTTACATCGTTAAAATTGTCAAAAATTTACACAAATTTTACTTTTTAAAATGACATTACGAGTATGCATATTTATTAACCTTTAGAAAATAAACATAGAAAAGCTTGCCAAATTAAAATTAATTCCTTTTTGGCTTAGTTATGAGTATTTTTAAATTTGATTTTTCGAAAAAATTGTCTCATAAAAATATCGATTAAAATTGGAACATTTTAAGCTTATTTATAATTGATTTATGATTCAATACTATAATTTGATTGCAAACTTTAATGATATATAAACTTCATCTTTCTTTCTTGTTTAAAATAGACTTTTTGTGCACTGATTAATATATTATTTGACAGAAACACTTCTCATTTCTGTATATAAATTCTTACATTTTCATTTAATTTCTAGCATTTTGTTTGATTATATTTAACGACTTCAAGCGAACAGCAATTGTGTCAACTGAATCCACAGAAATCGACAGTTGCTTTTCTGCAGATTTTGGCGCTGCGTGAAAAATGTTTTAATAAGGCAAACAAAAGACCGCAACATAAACATAATAATTATTTATTGTTTCTGCAATTGTAATAGGCTCTGCCCAGCTGTATCCGATTGAAATCCGCCAGCGATTCAGTATCGTGCAGAGAGCAGGGAAGTCCAGGCCAGGCAGGCTCTGGAGGCACAGCGGGCGCTAGTTGACTCCGAGTTCTGGGTGCTGGGTGCTGGGTGCTGGGTACTGGGTAGTGGATGCCTCGGCCCTGGATTGTGGGTTCACAGCACTCATCCTCATCATCGGAGATCTCGTTGGCGAACATAACACAATGCTCTTTGCTCTCGAGTTGCTTATTTGTGAACTTGTTTATTTGCGGCGATCATCGGGCGGGCTAATCTACAGCGAATGCTGCCAGCTTGTCGTTGTCTTATTTCCCTGTCATTGCGCTGGCCTCGGGACTGCTTCGCCGGAACAAGTCCGAAACATCCAAACATTGGAACATCCAAACATCGAAGGAGCATCCAAACAATGGCCCTGACAAGAGGGTTGCTCGCATCGCGCATTGCGCCTGGGGCATTAGTTCGCATCCTCGACCGGCGGGCTTCGACCCCCCGGGGCAGTGGAGGCCTCGGTCACATCCTCCTTGCTTTTGACTTGTCCAGAGATACATGCTTCCTCACAGATACATTCGAGAGTTTTTTATTTTTGATGAAGTACTAAATTGCTGGGACTTATTCCCTTTCATACACTAGGGAAAAATGGTGATGGCTGGGGAGCTAAAAGTCATATTTCAAATTATCTTTTTAGCACGTAATGTAGCACGAATTATGCCATAATTCTGCTGTCACGATTCTTAAGAAAACTATGCATATAATAGAAAAAAACCATAAAGGAAAATATATACAGATTTGAAATCAATTAGAAGAGTTGCTAAGAGTACATCTTAAAGTTTGATATATAATAAACTGTTGAATTATATTTATCCTTAAATAATTTTCTTTTTAATGAAATAATAAATATAAGAGTTCTATAAAATTTTCAAACTTTATGCGCCGATCTTTAGTAAATTAAGTAAATGCAGACAAGCTATTAAAATCTTTCTCCAAGTGCATTGCTGCCTGCTGATACTGATGAGAAATACATTCACGCACTCGTTTACAAAGTGCGAAATACTTCCTTTTTCTGCACACAAAAGTGCAAAGGATCTGAGGAATAAATAAATAAATTGCAATATGGGTATCGACCAGAACTTCTCCATCTCCTTCATCTTTCGTTGGGTGACAGTTTACACTCGCTTACGACGCGCTGATGTGAATGGAAAGTGATTTCTAAAGGCCACTTGTGATGCATGCGTGCAAGCATGAAATGCAATAACGCTTGGGAGAGTCAATATTTTGGGTTCACGACCACCAGGATAGCAGCTCAGATCCTTCTTCGGAGACAACAGCCGCCACACATGTTTCCTGAATGACCCGAAGAATTATTGCCAACTCATTTTCGACTGCTCGGTTTTTTATCATTACCGTTTTTGTGGCAAACAAACAGCGCCTTTTTCGAAATAATGTGAAACATGTAACAAACACTTTTGTCTCATATCACTTTCCCTGGGTGTCCGTCTGAATGTCCGGGTGAAGTCACTTCAAGTGTCACGTTTGCTTGTAAGTAGGTAGATGGGAACAATATAAGTCGAATGCTCCATTTGAAATCCGGGAAAGTGCCAATTGTCTCCGGCAGTTTGCCACACAGATAAAGGCTTTCCCAGTCCTTTTTTTGGAACAATAACTTTCATGGTTATACATAAATCTGGGGGTAAAAGGAAGGGAATCTTAATTGAATTTACTAGAGGTTATATTTGTATAATCCTACAGTTCAGTGATTGTTATTTCGTACAGAAATACTTAATACTATCTTTATATATTAATTCTAACCATAATATAGCAAGTAAACCTTAATTTCTAAGCAGCTTTTCACTTGTTTAAGTTTAAGATAGATACAAAGTTAACAATTTATTTTTTAATAACACCTTTATTTGTTATCCCATTTTACTTAATATTAAGGAAAACGTTAAAACAATATTTTGGAAAACTGGAACCTAATTTTGGTAGCTGTATTTTATAGTCTCTAAAATATAGAAGTTTACACAGACTCACAAAACACAGACAAACAAGGAAGTATAATCTACAATTCTTTTCATAGAATACCATATCAAGAGTCAAAGCTAATGGGTATCCAATACGCACTATGTATCCAAAGCAAGAATCTCGAAATATCGACTTACCTTCTATGTGGCACTTCGTCGTGGCCTTCAAGGCAGCGCCTAAACCAACAAACAAATAAGAAATATGCAAATTCTGGTGTATTCAACAATGGACTAACCGTTTAAGTAATTGGATCTCCATTTGGCTCTGTTTACATTTTCGGCACCAGCTTCAGCTTCAGCTCCGGCTTCGGCTTCGCCACTCTGCGGCTGTGCCACTCTGCCACTTTGGCCATTGGAGGACACACAAAGGAGTCGCTTCGAAATCCCGCTCTCTGCTCACTTTGGCATGTCCTGCGACACCGCAATTGAACATTTGGCTGCCACATTAAGTGTCCGCACAGTTTTCCACCCCTTAGGGAAACTGCAGGGGCGCAGAGTGTCTGCGTAGTGGAAGCTGCGGATGTGTGGGCGTTGCCTTGCAATCCAATTTTCGGATTTGATTTCATTTATACGTACTGAAGGATTAGAATAGGCGACGAGGACTTCGAAAAGGCCAACTAGACAATTTCATTTGTCGTCGTGTGCTTTAAAGGGGATTTACTCGCTCGAAATTGATGATGCTTTCTCATTACATTTACATTATATTACGCATTCCTCGGATCTGGTATCCAGAGTCCTGCGACCCCCCCACAACCCGAATATCCCTGAATATAGAGTGGGTATATACCCACTCTAAATATACACAAATCTTCGCTTATGCCCGGCCAGTCATCTTCCGCTGAAAATGCGAACATGTGGTTCTGACAAATACACGTCTTTCTCACTTAGATCGAGGGCTCATTTACAAGTGTTTCTACTTTATTCCCTGACTCAGCTCGTCCATCAACTAAGGCGAGCCGAAGGGATATAGTGTGTATATGGTCGGGAAGTTCGGCTAACCCTTGGGGACCTGGGAGTGACGCGTGTCACCTGCGGAATTGGTATACAAAATGCTAACGTGTCCGTCAAATGTTAATTGCTACACAAAGGTTTGTCAGTCTTAATTGTAGGATATTGAAATCTTAGGAACAAATTTTACAGCTGCTGTGAATTTTTGTCCCAAGGTTATAATCAATATGGAATTCTGAGATTCTGATTCGACGCTTTAAGTTCAGTAAATGGGAATATTTCATAGACTTAATCAGAACTAAGTGTAATACTGAAATAAACCTTAAAACACCATATAAAGTATAAAGAACTATTCTTTTACTGCCTAACATTTACTTCAATATTATTTTTCGTACTAAACTTCTCCCAAAATCTTAAAATAATAACTCGTAAGGTGTGAGTGTAACAAATAAAAGGCTCAAATCTGCCACAAAACAGTTGCAAAAATATGTTCTTTCTTTTTGACATCTGCGACTAAGACGCTGAAATTGAGACTCATACAAAACCATTGACCATTTTATGGCGAAATATAAGTAACAATAAGGAGAACACTTCATCGAAGAAAGGGAACATTCAGGCATTGTGCCATATAGGTTGGCCCTAAGAGCTCAGGATTTACACATGAGGCGTCGCGACACTGCGCACACACATGTCCTTACGGGAAGGAGGGATGCGAGTGCCTGAGTGGTTGTTGCCGGGGACTTTGCACAACAATGCGATCCTTTTACTTCTCATTGAGTCCCGTGAAGCATGGAAAATTTTAAACAGGATTGACTTTTTATTCGGACGGGCGTGTGTGTGTGCGGACTTTTGATGTGCTTATTAGTCCACGGCGGTGATATCCTTATGGCTTGCTGCAGATTAGGTCAATCGCACCTTTTTCAGGCGGCCAAAGAGGATTTGGCCTCCGAGTGACATATTGGGGCGAATAAATAACCGGAACTTGGCAACGACTTGGGCGACCACAAGGAACATTTGATAATTTATTTTAATGCCTTCGAATGTCCTCAAGAAAGGACCACCCCCTCCGATCGACACTTTAATTCGGGCCATTTGATACGCCTAAATATATGTAGTACATAATATAAATAAAGCCAGAATAGCCACTCCCGGGATTTATCTGGGCGGCAATTGTCGGTGAAACCAATGGATTTCCAACGAGACTAAAAAGTATTAAAAATGCAAATCGTGGCGGGTGAAACAAGCGACCTTAGAACCGCCAACTGAGCCCAGCCATTTGGCCCGTCTTAGCCTCCCCGTCTCCTGGCAGGGATCTCGGGATCCAGCCCACGGGAAAGGGGAAGGTTTCCATGTAGGCGGAGAGGATGCTCATTTCCCAATTAAATGTCCTGGCTTCGCGATTTCTTCGCCGCCGCCAACGCCGAGTTTGGGATAGACAGTTGGAGTTTCTCGAGTTAATGCGATAAATTTGCATATTTTGATTGTGTTGCGGTCAACAATGGGTTGCTCTCCCTCTCTGGCTCTCTGTGAATTAATGGGATTTTACAAGCTTATGCAAAATCCGACAAATATTTTACAATTTTAATTAAATTATGCTGCGCGGTGCCGTGCCGTGTCCGGCTTCTTCTTCGCGGCCTTTAATCCATCCGACTGCGAGTCCTGCGAGTCCAACGAGTGTCAACAGTGCCTAGGAGGGCATTAAAACATCGTTTCGGCCCCGCCCTCGCGTAAAATGTTCTCCTCCCTGGACCACGCCTCTCCCCGCATCATTGGAAAAACCACATGAAGGCCGGCGAAAATTCAATTTCCATATGGAAATTGCAGCCCAATCGCAAGAGCTTTAATGAGCCAGCCGCCGTTCGGTGAAATTGTTAGTATTATGAGTCGCATGGCTGCATGTGCATCTAGAGATGCCAATTTTATGCATTTCCGGATCATACTTAACATATATTATATATAATTATACATAATCTTTTTATGGCCTCTAAGAACCCCTAAGAAAGTGGCTATATTTTAAAATACAATAAAATATAGACTAATATAAGAGACTTTAACATAATCTAAATGATCTTTTATCAAGGACACAAAAAGGTGCACAGTATATTTCAAAAAATTAATATAGAGTATTAAATATATAATATAACCTCTGAACAGATTAAGTTACTCTATATTATTTATTTAAAATAAACTCTGAACCGCTTAAGGTCCTTGCTAAATGAAGTATAAGAAGTATCTGAGAAAGTCTACATTTTATGACTCGCCAACTTCCTTTTCAGGCACTCACGTTTAAGTCCCTGGCATCTCTGCTGATGCATCCGCAGGCACCGGACTGGACTGGACTGGACCCATCCCAGCAGCTGGAACACCTGTCGGTCGGCGGTGGTTCAGGACTCTTTTAATGGCTGGGAGTTTTTGCGGCAACGTCAACACATGTTTTGTATTATCCCCGGGATGCGGACTGTGCCTGCTGGTCTCCACAAAACAGGTCCGCCGCACCCACTGATATCCCCGCCGATGCCCCGGGGCGGCCGAGGATGTAACATCATTGGGCTGTGGCCAAAAGAGCAGTGAATTTGGTTACCAGTTCTCGGCTGTGTCTGGCGGGGATTCTGCAAATGGAACTTACCGGCTGTGGGAACTGCGAAAGTTAGTTGGCCGGCGAAAAGGGGGGCGGGGATTATCCTTCGGTCGGCGTCACGTGTCCTCGGCCTAATCGAACCGCACAAATGTACTAATTAGCAAGGAAAACGTATTTTCCAGCATAAACACACAATTTGCAAAAACAGCAACCGGCTGAAGGGCACGGCTTGCATAATAAGCTACACATTTAGGCCCTACTAGCACGTGCCGCCGGAATTTGGACACGTTTTCGGTGCAAGTAACCAAATTATGAGGGAATAATTTAATGTTGGCCCACAATATTTGTAGCGGCTATAATGTTTTTATGTTTATATTAGCATTAAGGTTACAGGCAGAGAGAGAGAGAGAAGAAGGTGAATTTTATTATAAAGGTTAAGAGTACGATATGTTTAAAAGTTTTGATTTTTATTTGAGGTTTTTAAAAAGTACAGTAAAGTAGAGTATTTATGTGGGAGTCTACATAAAAATTGTCTAAAATATTCAATAATTATTATGGTTTCGTTTCTTTGATTTTGCACAGAAAAATTTATCATTCAAACTCAGTTTGTCTTGACTTAAGTACATCATTAATTTGTTCTGATTAGCAGTTGTATTAATTTTCAATGTATATTTATTCAAAATTCAATAACGTTTGTTAACGACTTATAATTATGTATGTATTTTTGTATTTTTTTTATTTGTTAATGCAAATTTAAACAAAAAAAGGGAATTTATGATGGATGTGTAAAAAATCCAAAAGTCAACCCCCAAAAAAATGATAGATGCGCAGAACAACAAGAAAAAAGTTTTAGGCATTTACTTAAAGGGTAGGAAAACTGCTGTATCAGGTATGTTAAAAACATATAAATATATATTCTTAAAAGCCTGGTGCTGGTTTGGATCAAGATCTTAATAAGTTTGCATAATAGAGTCTGCTTAATTTATATGGATAACATCAGCCGGTCTTTAAGTCTTTAAGACTTAAAGTCTTTAAGCCATCCTTAAAAAATCATATAAATTCATAAAGCAAACATTTGAAACCCTTTCTATGAGGTATTTCCTAGTCGATTAAAAACCCCCCCTTGTATATTTTCCAAAGGACATACACGTAAGCATATTGTGTGTTAGAATGAAGCCGTCTGTACGTCAGCTTAGGCGAGTGTGCCAATTCATGCGTGTGCATTGAGAGGCATGCCCGGGTAATCAGTCAAATTATAATTTTGATTATCCCCGGCAGCGGCGAAAGGTCACGAAGTCTCTGTCTAACCGACAACTACAGGACTTTGTGAAACCACAATGACAATGAATGAAACGACAATGCCTTGCACAAGGAGTTTATTTCCCATTTGCTGGTCATTTTTGGGCTTTAATAAAACCACCATCAAGTTGGGAAAACAAATAAATTAAAATTAAGTAAGCCACTTCATGAAATACACCTTCAACGTCCAAAGCGATGAGTAAATATCTGTTTATAGGCGAAATCAACCCCTGATTTACCCCAAGGAATCCAATAAAGAAGGTATTTCGCACCAGAATATATACATTCTTTTTTTTTGCGTAATAAAGACGAGCGGATATCTTGGCCGCCAGGTTTCCCAAATACATTACTTATATTCCAATGATGTCTCTGACAATTAATTAAGTCTCGGGATTAACGAACGCATGTCATAAATAATGACGAATCCTGGCATTCCCTAATATAAATGTAATGAAGCTGTTCCTCCAAGGGTTACTTAGTTCACTTTCGGTCCGGGGCAAAAGGCCGCTAAAGAGAAGAAAAATGCTGACAGTAAATATTTTGACTCCCAATGCGTTTCCCGGCCCGGGAAAGCAAACAAAATAAGACAAACGGGCTGGCTCTCACTTTCATGCTGGGATTCCTTCTTTCATTCGATTCCAGTTCGAGTTTGAGTTTGACTCTGAGTCGAGTTTCATCCCCCGAGCCCTAATGATACCACTTCGAATAACATCATGGCCAGATTAGGGGTTTCCGTTCCCGAAGCGAGAGTAGACAATGCTCGAAATTAAATGACAGCGAAAAGGTCATCCCATTCAATCGAATCTGGCCGGACAGCCCGGTATTTATTTATTATGATAGTGCGAATGGCAAAGCTGATGGAGATGTGGCACCGAAGCGGGAAATGGGTTCAATACGATGCCAATCTTGGAGTCGGACAATATGCCAACGTGATAAATGGCCCGGGCATTGTGTGTGCCTCGCCCCAGTACAGTTTTGGCAAGGACATCGCAGCACCAGAGTGTCCTGCTGTCCGAGTACCGGCTGCCTTCTGCCGGGCCCATTGTCGCAGAGGATATTGTGGCGATTTGGACAGGAAAACCAGAATTTAGTGCTGGACCACAGGCGGATTGGTGGCCACCAATCAGGACAGGATGTGCTCCTCAGCCGGCCACGGGTGGTCCATCAGGGCCAGTTCCTGGCGACAAATGACAAATGTATTTATTTTCCTCATTCTTCGCCCTTCGTTTCTGTATAAGAACATGAATTAAAAATTTCCTAGTCTGAGTGAGTGTGTGGGTGCTGGAAATATTTTATTATGTTTGTTTACTGCCCTTATGAATGGAGGTTTCATTAAGTTAAACAAATGGCATACCACACTATGGTCCATGAAATTGAATTAACCACCAATAAAGGTCAGATTTTTGGTGGTCAAGCGGAAAGTTTTGTCAGAACGTTTTTGAAAGGTGTAATTATTATGTTTATAAAACCATTGCTTCTTCCAAAAGTGTTTGTATATATTATATGTTTGAAAAATAATTATTAATATTTATAAATTTAACTGTATTTAAACAGTCTCTTGTAAATGGGGATGAGATGTATCCAGACTTTTCTAAATATACAAAATTGATTCATTAAATGAGAAAAAAGGCTAATTATTTTATAATCAGAGCTTTAAGTAATTAAATTTAAGAGCTTAACTATCTTTTCTATAAATAATTAGAAATACTCATAATTCATAACTAAGCCAAAAATGCTTTAATTTTATTTCGGAAATCTTTTCCATTTTATTTTTTATTAGGTAAATAAATCTGCATACTGAATTTCAAATGAAAAAAATTTAATTTTTTGTCAATTTTTGAAAATTTTAACCCCTTATATTTTTTTGAAAAATGTGGAAAAATTAAATTTCTGTCAGACATAGCTAGATCGAATCGTCTGTTGATGCTGATTATTAATATACGTGATTTATAGGATCGGAAATGACTCCTTCGTAGCGTTACAAGCAGACTAAAATTATAATACCTTGCAAGGGTATACAAAATCCAAGCCTTTCTGTATATTAAACCTTTTATTTGTATTTCTATATTATTTGATTATTCTTTTGATGCAGCATTTATTAACCAAATCAAATGTGAACCCACAGTATTGACCATGAAATTCAATTAGCCACTAATAAGGGTCTCCGTTCTCCACATTGGTGGTCAAGCTGCTGACATGACCAACCGTCCCAAAGAGCTGGAAAATATATATATAATCCCTGTCCTTGCAGTTAACAAATTCTCAAAACGTTTAACGACTTTATTAAGCCCCCATTAATGTCCATGAAATGTGAACATTGTGAAGGTGCCCGGTGCTAGTTGATTGAAGGGACACGGGAAAATATGGTCCTCAACCCTTTGCCCGTGTGGGGGTGGTTGGTTATATTATTCACGATATATTCACAATGTAAGAGCACTTTTCAAACGTATTTGGCGCCTGTTGCCAGCGAATGGATGCTATAAATTTAGAACAGCCGGTGACATTTTAAAACGAATTTCAAAGTTTTATTGCAATGAGCGCGACACGAGTGCTCGTGACGTGGGTGGCGTGGCCCGTTTAACCCTTAAAATATATATGTAGTTATATGTATATATATTTCCCTGACACATTATTAAAACATAAAGAGCGTCAATAATCATTACAGTTTTGAGCCATTTATTTTTCGGGCCTCCAGTTGCTGACATTGTTCGCCGTTGCCAGTTGCCAGTTTTCTGTGTTCAGCTCTCTGATTTCTGTTTTTGTCGGCGACACGACAATGTTTGGATGTTTGCCTGTTTGCCTGTTTGAATGCCCAAAATGTTTGGCTGTTTTGGGGGGGCGTGTTCCGTAGATTTCCCTGACGCTGGCAGCGGCGGATGGCGGTTGTCTGAACATTTTACACAATGTAGCAGATTGTTTCGCTTCGACATTTCCCCGAAAGCGTGGCAACAACGATTCAAACAATCCTTTACACATCTGCACAAGTGTATGCGTTTAGTATGCTCAGCACTGAGAGAAAAGTGGGCTCATTAAATGGGGAATTTAATTAATTTTTTGAAGTTACTTATATGATAAAGTGCACTTGAAATCAATGCTGTATTAAAGCTCTTTTTTGAATTATACAAGACATGAATACCTTCTTGTAATCATAAAACGATTCCAAATATGTGTTTATGATCTCGCAAATTTTTAAAGATTTTTTCTTTACCTTTTTGTATTAAAAAATAGTATTTACTGAAGGTGACTTGCTCTTAAGCCAAAACTGAGTTCAATAGAAAATGTATTATTATCCTTAAACATCCTAAAAGCTGTTGCAAAGAGTGCTCATAAAATTCTCAAGTAGGGGTGGTTTTAAGTGAAATCCTTTTCATAATAAGTTATGTATAAAAGTACACTATAAAAAAATATATTAAACAGAAATCATTATTCTTACTATTTTCCGTAATTTGTTGCCTTAAAACAGTAATCATTACTACTACAATTCTTCGTAATTTCTTGCCTCAAAACCCTTTCTTTTTTCCCTGTGTAAAACTATGTGTGTTCCCTGGCTCGTTTCCGAATCATAGAAGGCAGCATAAATATGGGGTTAAGAAGCTGCCGCCACCAAAAACAACCTTCATTTTCGTAATCAATGTAGAACAGTGTTAAAACTTTACAACGCTCCGGGAGAAAGGGGAATAAAATTGATTGTGACAGCAGCACGTGCTACAAATGGCCGGGACCCAGTATAATCAAAGTAATCATAAGTGCCTTGGCAGTTTCCAGGGAAGCCGGAGACTTCAGACAAACTTATGCCCAAATATATACACACTTACGCTGTGCCTACAGTAATGGGTTTCTTTCCAGTGAACCGAACCCATTCCCGACGTGGGCATTATTGATCATCATCCCGTGTAGTTTGGGATTCCGGGCATGCTTCCCCCAGCGTTTACCGCACTTTAACACCTAACCTCATCACGAATTCAATTCTCGGGCCGTAATTCCTGCAGGAAGCAATAATATTACCCCTGCGAGACGTTCATATTTTATTCCACCTGATAGCATTATTATTCGCCCAAAACTGGAGGTATTCCGATGCATAAGTAAATATGAGACGGGGAGAGACCGAGCACGCAAAAATGCTTGGGAAAAATGTGTTCCGAGAAAATGTACCGGAATTCGGTGTAAAGCAGCAGCAAGAGCCCAGAAACCGCTGGTCAGCAGCTCTCCGGTTACGGCGACATCGGGACCGGGACCGGGACCGGGATCGGGATCGGGATCGGGATCAGGGCCAGACTGGAAACCAGACACGTCCTAGTCCATCCATCCGCCAGGTAAGCGGCGGCGAGCGGTAACCAGCGACGACAGCGGTGTTGACATTACGCTATCAATTTTGAGTGCTCAGCGAAAAACCCCTGGCCGCATGTTATTTATTCTTGTTGTTTTCAGTCCCCCCTTTATATTTGTTTCGGACAGGTTGTGATTTGTGTTTCTTTTAAAGTATTTTTTAACCATGCTAAGGGTGTTTTTTATACACATTTTTTATACAAATCTTAACACGTTGTAGAAGGTGGTGAACTTGCAATAGGAGAGCTGACCATGGACGGAATTTTAGGGGTTATATAAAGAAGGAAAGATGTATGTTGATTGTTACTGACTACTAACTATAAATGCACATTTAAGCATTTAATTTATATTTCAAATATTTTCCACCCACGACATCATGTTTTGGCTTATGCCTGCCCCTGTTTAACGATAAAAAAACAAATAAATTCTTCCTCAAAAAAGCATTAGAATTAAATAGATACATTTTTCTTTATTAAAACAAAACCAAAGCAAAGATTTTCAAGGCAAGATATAAACCAAATGTTCTGTTTATTTATTTCTTTTTTCTGCTCTCAGTCGCAACAAGACTTAACAAGCCATTCTGTCAGATGCTCATATTTATACCAATTCATTTAGAAGAACCCGTTTATAATTTAAAACAATGGAATTTATATACATTTGTACAAGTTGTACTTTGGTGGAAGACAATAAATATTCTCATACGTTCGACTTTGGATGTTTCTACTCGTGTTTTATGGTGTATTTTTTTCTGCGGCAACTCGGGACATCGTTATTATGAGTATGAGTATGAGTACGAGTATGAGTATGGGAATGAGTATGAGTATGAGTTTGGGTTTGAGTTTGAGCCAAGGAAGGTGGAGGCTTAAGAGGACCAGACCGCAGCCAACATAAATTAATAAATCTTAAGTGAATGGGCACAGTATGGGGAAATGTGGAGCGCGGCCGAACAGAAATTACTCCCGGACAGGTAGGTAGTGATGGGCAATCTGAGGACCAAAAGTCGCGGATCGCAATGTTTGGACAGGACGCGGTAATCTAGTTCTTTGACAAGGGACATGGGCACAGGTCCCAGATCGATCTGCTGGACAATGATGTGGATGTGGATGTGGATGTGGCTGTCTCTGGGATGCCTTTCGCCAGGGATTCCACGCTCGAAAGCGATCAATTAGTGCGCCTGACTTGACATCATTTCAAATGTAAAGCACGTACCGCCTGTGTGTTCTCCGACAGGAGACGTTCATATTTCTGGGACTCCTTCTTCGTCTCCGATTCCGATTCCGAATCTGAAATATCGAATATGAATTCATCATAATTCGCGATCGTAAAAACAACTCGTTTTTGCTGGCGACCAACATTTTTGGCCTTCATAAATATAAAGTCATCAAACATATGACAGTTTTATGTTCATTTCGTTGCGGTAAATGTTTTGGCGACAAAAGACATGATTCTGAAATTATTAATGGTTAAGTTACGTACGATCTGGACCGAAAAAAAACGGAACCCTCCGAAGGCCGATTAACGAGATATTTATAAGTCCGGGGGGCTGATGCTGCTGCTGCTCCACACTGTGCACAATAATAATTAAAAAGCTTGAGTTTCATGGCAATTGAGATGCTGAGATGCTATTCCGGCCCCAAACTGAAACTCAACTGATGGGCGGATTGAGTTACAAAATATTTGATTATCTCTTTTGTGGCATCGTTTGGGGCTGCAATAGCAGAAGCATCAGCAGCAGCAGCAACAGTTCTTGTATAAACATTTTAATTATACGACTAATTTATGTGGAATAAATTAGTGGTCTGTTCACAACTCCGGTGCCAGTGCCAGTGCCAGGCTCCATCTCCATGATCCAAGATCCAACTGTGTGTGCCCCGACACAGGTCTTTAGCAGAGGGACGCTCTTTAGGTCTGCCTTTATGGCCAAGTCATCTAATGGGCGCCCTCGTGTTCCAGTGCGCTCAATAATTTTCCCCAATTCCAGCTGTCAGTCGAGGTGTCAAATCGCAGCTACTCATGCTGTGCGCTGTGCTCGCAGACTCGCTGCTCGCCCATCTTCCCGCCCCTCGGGTAATTTAAATTAAGCATCTGACGCACACCTCCACGGTACCATGGATTCCCTGGGATCCCTGGGATCCCTCGGATACCTCGGATACCTCGGATCCCTTCCCTTCGCGATCCGACAACGACAATGCGATGATATGGGTATGCATCCACTTAGCGCGGCCAGACCAGGCCAGGCCAGAGTGGAGTATGCCTTCAGTGATACTGATTAAGATCATCCACATCAACAGAACCATCGTGTTCATGTGGCGCGATCACGCTGACAACAGCTCAAATCCCAATTCCTCCGGTCCCAATCCTTAGCCCAATCCCCACGAGCAACTTGTAGCCGCATGTACCACTTATTGGAGCGTAAAACAATTTGCTATCCCAACTATCGCGTCGAGAGAGTGTTCCTCGGAACATGGCCTAATCAAACCACAAAAGGTGGCTTTCAATTAACTTGATTCGAACAGGGGAACCGAGCCAGCATTTGGGATAATATTTGGGATAAGTTAAGTTAAGTTTAAGTTAAGTTAAATGGGACATAAGAGATACTAGCAGAGTTTAAGAGAATCTGTAGGGGTGATAGTAAAGTTATTATGATTTATATTCATAAAGTTCTGCGGTCAACAAATGTCTGATTATATTCAAATTAAACTTATCTTAAAAATAACAGTTTTTCATATATTTTCTTTCCTTTTTCCTTATTAAATATATAAATTAAACTCTCAAAATAACCTTTTTAATAGATCACAAATTACACAAACCCAGAACAAAACTAAATCAAAACAGTTAAAAGGAATGGTTTCTTTGTATATGTTTCATGACACTTTGAATTCAAATTTAATTGGAATGATTCGATGTGATGGTGGTGCTGCGATAATTTACAACTTTTCAATTTGAACACTCTCAACTCTCGGCACTTGGAGCATTATATGCAACAATGATTGGTTGCCGCTTAATTTCTTGCATTCGCCGGAGGAGCTGCAGCTCCGAGGCACCGGAGACAAGCTGACGCAATCACGACATGCAATAAGGAACATCCGAATTGTGGTATCTGCGACAGGGATCGCAGGTCTGCCATTGAAATGTGGCAGTCGTTGAATGAACCTGGAAAACTGGGCCCAGGCTGGACTTGCACCGAGACTCCTTGCTGGCCCCCCGACCTGAGGCACTCCACCCACATGCGAGTAAACAAGAGCTCATGTTGTTCAGACGATCAGGCGATCGACTCTACTTGGTCTACCCCTTCCGAGTTGGTCGGTGAATCCCAGTTACACCTATCCCGTGGAGGCGGTACTATGGAACATTTTGTCCAGGTTCTGGAGAAATTTAAGAGCAATTTTTATAAAGGCACTCGAAAAAAAAAATAGTCGTTCGGAGTTTATTGGGAAATCATATTGTATTTAAAGTGATATTAATATTTTATTCCTTTTTAAATCAGTAATGAATTGGTGTTTTGCTATCCCTAAAATTGGTTTACTTTCTGTTTTGATTAATTCCCTTTCCCTCTCTTTATTAATTTTATTAATGATTAAAAGTGACCCCAATACTCTTTCTATATATTTTCCTTTCATATTTTTCAACCTCTCCATACATTTCAGCCCCTATCCGTGTGGTTTTTCATATATATTTTCCTGAATTAGTGAGCATGCCGGACGTATCCTCTAGATACACATGTGCGGATGTATCTGAGGTAAGCAAGAGCAGAGCTTGCATATGTCAGGAAACGCTTTGATCTCTTAATTTTCTGCAAAAATACAGTTTAAATCAAAGGGAGGCCGCTGCTCAAGTGTTGGGCTATGGCCACGTGTCACAATATTTGTGACAGCATTAACGAAATAATTGTTGAAAGAGTGCATTATAATTAACATGCCGCAAAAGGTGACAAAACGCGGTACGGTTTCCCCCCATGTAATACAAATACGATTTCCCGGTAAAACTACTTTGTAGTTATCCGCTCTCCGAGGAGATAAATCATCTCAGCACCTCGGGTACTAATTGTTTTTTTCCTGACCTAAAATTAGTTATTCATTCGTTTGGCCTGGCTAATTTATTTATCACTCTCTTCTCGAGAGACACGGGAACCAAAGTGCGGCAAGGCAGGGCTTCTTATACCATTTGATGGAGATGTTTGGCAAATTTAATTCCGAAAAACAATGAACTGTCTCTGGCTGAGGGACCGGGACATGTTTTTGAGTCGCAGTCGCAGTCTCAGTTCCACATGGTTAAATGCGGAAATGTGGGTTTTACTTCTTCTCCGCGAAAGCTGCACATCACCTATCGACTGGAAATGGCCCCAAACAGCCGTCTGCTGCACTCTGCTTTTAGTCCCATCATTGTTTTAGGTTCCAGTGTGATCGTTGTCTGCATAATAACATGTTATTATCATTTTATTTGTTTGCCAGCTCAGGCCACTCCACTCCACTCTCGGATCAGGCAGAGACTCGTATATCCAGATACTCCGAGGAGCAGTAGGGAAAAGGTAGGGAGTCAATGTGCTAAATGCTCGAAACACATGTTCTTGTGTTTTTAAGTGTGTCTGCCGGAATTAGCATAATTGTGGATTTCACTTGGAAAATATCAGGGTTTCATCAGTTGCTTCAAAGGGTGTTCGTTCAACTTGCATTATTTTTGAAGGCTGCTAAATAATAATATTTATGATCATATGAAGGTGAAATGTTCTCTCGAAGAGTGCCCATCTCCTTTATTCCTCAATAAATAAATATCGTTAAAATAGTCCCCGATAATACCTAATTCCTGTGACCTGTGTAAGTTTAAACAATTTTGGGTTAACAATAGAAAACACGCTTAAGCTGGCCAAGCATAAAAGCCGTGACTTTTCGAATGTCGACAGTTTCTCAATAAAGAAACTCCGCCTATAGATCGGTTGGCTTTGAGAATGCTGTAAACCGATTAGGAATCCGTGGTCCGAATGAAGAGACACTGGCCATAATATTGGAATTTCCCTAAGCCGGGCTGGGAGAATAAACAATTTGTTGGGTGGAAGAAAGTTGTGTGTGTTTTGTGATGGAAATTATGCTTGCCGCTCTACAATAATTAAATCATTCCGCCTCTGGAAACTATAAGAAGATACACGATTGATTTAAGCTGACAACCAAAATCCGTTCCAATTTCCAATGGCGATTGAGTCTTAACGGCGCTGACAATATGGATTTGATGCTTTTCGATCGCGATCGAGATGGAGATGGAGATGAAGGCCTTTTGTGCGATGCGACAATGCAGCACACAAAGCGCTGGGCGCGTGAATTAATAATCTCTGGTCCATAAAAACAGATGTCAGCTTAAAATTCGGGCTCCGCCTTTGTGTGCTACTGGTTTTTTCCTATTCAATACCCCGGATTACGCTACTTGTATTGAGTTGGATCCGTAAAAACGGCCTTCGCGGGAGCCAAAAGTCAGTCGATTCGACTGCAAGCCAAAGCCAGGAATGTAGTTTTGGGAATTGGTTTCGATTTTTATATGGCTTTATTGAGAATAATGAAAATAAATGATCTTGTCTAGGCGCTTTCGGAAGAGGTCATTTATTTGATGGCTTTATGCTGCACATATTTTCTCTTGACTTTGACTAAAATTTTTGTGAATTTCCTGCAGCTCAAGTATGCCTTGCTTTACAAGTGTGTGCTTTGACATTCCACGGGGTCGCATGTGATTTCGGAGTAGAGTCTGTGCTAAATTATTTTTGAATCAACATGAATCCAGAGAAGTTGAAGAAATTGGAGGAGCAGGTGCGCATTGGCGGCAAGGGCACTCCACGTCGCAAAAAGAAGATCGTCCACTCGACGCCCACCACCGACGACAAGAGGTTGCAGGCGTCGCTGAAGAAGCTATCGGTGAACACAATTCCCGGCATCGAGGAGATGAACATCTTTAAGACCGATGGCACCGTCATCCACTTCAACAACCCCAAGATGCAGGCCTCTCTGCCGGCGAACACGTACGCCTTCACCGGCCACGGTGAGAACAAGACACTGACGGAGATGATGCCCGACATCCTCTCCCAATTGGGGCCCCAGGACATTAACCAGCTGAAGAAGCTGGCCACGGAGATAGCCAATAAGAGCGCCGCCGGCGGAGAAGATTCTTGTGCTGCTGCTGCCGATGCCGGTGACGATGACGATGATGATGTGCCCGATCTAGTGGATAACTTCGAGGAGGTTGCCATTGCCGATGCTCCTGCTGACGGCGAGGCGGTGGTGGCTTCCACTTAAGGGGAAGGACTCGCACCGAAGACATACGAACGTACCAGGCGGAGAAGCGAAGGGACAGGCAGGTATACAGGACATACCGCCCGGCCGGGGACACTCAACACACGCTCTACACACCGGATAAAGCCGCCCGATTCCAAGCCCCGGCCAAGTGTGCGGTTCGTCCCTGGAATGTAAGCCTTCCCTTCGCCGCCCTCCGTCTCTTTTATTGGGGGTCATGCTGCACACTATACACTACAAAATTAAATATTTTACGAAAGTTAGAACTTCACTTATTATAATGATAATAAAGACAAGAATATGCTTGTCCAAAGTGCTTAAGCCATATAAAACATATTATATCTCATCGGCTTGATTGGAATTCCCCTTGTCCATATCATAAGGACATGGATAGCACCACAACTCCTTAAGCGAAATCGCACTTAGCCCTGGATGAGCCGCAGCAAATCGACCGGCGATAGTCGATAATGGAAGACCATAAATAACTGGTGGGGTTTATTAACCCCTGGCTCCCTCCAAGCCACACCACTCCCCGGTCTCCCCTGGTCTCTTAGCCATATACCGCCTTTTGTTACCTCCATTCATAAGTTTTCTGCTCACTTTGCTCTTGTTCTGTTTATGTCGGCGAATGCATTTCCGGTCAGCGACACAGGAAAACACGTTTATAGCAAAATATTGTTTTTGTTTCTGCCGTTGTATCGTACACAGCCGAAAGCCCTTAAATCACCGCATGGGGGGAACTGTCTATGATTAACCAATAAAAATAAATAAATACTGCATTATACCTACGGGAAAGGAAATGAAAACGGAGGGAGAGCGTCGCGACGGTTTTCATATGTGTTCCAATTTATTAACACCTTTTTGTTTTTGTCTTTAGCTTAATTCTTTATAGCTGTTGTTAGCATTTTTTTTTTATTTAACTGTTTTGTAAGTGTTTATTATAGATATATGTATATAGACTCATATAGTTCTTGGATATTCTAGTGACTGGTGGCAGTAAACGTACAAAGCTTATCAAAAGTATTTTATTTTTTGGTTAATGGTTAATTCATATTTCTGTTTAGGTTTGTTTATTTCCATTGTGGATTTATGTGTGATAAAAATAAGAAAAAATGTATCTAAAAAAGAAACTGCCAAACTGGTAAGCTGTGCCATTAAAGTTGGTCTAGACGTCGCGGGAAAAAACTGGGCCTGGAAAAAACCCTGAAATCGAATGCAATTTTAGATTTGAAACAATGAAAGACTCCTTTATGTTTTATTTATACCAATAATTGTGGCTTTTGTTTAATGTGTCTCATTATCATTTTTTTTATAATAAGTATATACAGTTTTACTAATTTACACTACGCTTAGGGCGCTACAATTATGCGAGCTTACACATTACTTACAACTTGTGCATAAAGTACAGCGAATACACGGATCTCTAGTTAGGAAATAATTACACGCACATTTAGGGAAGTTATGGTACATACGAAGTAAAATAAATTAAATTTATAAACGACAGGAACAAATTGGTAACTTAAGACGATAAAAACAATAACAGCTAAATCAATGATTGCTCGTGTACATTTGGCTTGGGTTCGGGCTTGGGATTAAGGGGTTTCCTTTCAGCAGACTTCGGGTTTGATATGTTTCTCGGGGAAAGTTCCGCCTGGCTGTGAACTCAAACTAGAAAACCATATGGATCTACGGATCTACCGAGGTGAGTGGGGGATACAGGAGGGCAGAGGGTGAGGCGAAGTCCTGGCTGCCAAGGAAGTGTGCTCTACAATTTAGTGGGTTTCTCTCTCTTAGCCTTATATCGGCCATATACGTGTTAGTGGTCGGCTATATGCATTGTATTGTATTCATTGATGTCGCCCCTGCTCTATATATCTTCCAATTTACATCCTATAAGCTCTGATTGCATAAGTTGTATGTATGTAATTAAATTAACGTATCTTCAAATGGTTTTTGGATTATCTTCTTCTCCACGAAAATTGCACAACGTCTCTGGGGCAGCAGCGGTTGTTGTTGGGTGTTCCAATCTATACCTTTTCTATTTTCTTTCCTTCAATTCATATATTGTATTTTCTTTCAGTTTTTCCCGTATATTTTCTTTTCGGGGGGCCCATGCCAAGGGAACCGCTGCATTTCAGCTGGTTTTGCTTGCTATTTGGTATAAGCGGCGTTAATCAAAATACCGAATAATCACATTGTAAATTATTGTCCGAAAGTGTAATTATACCTTTCAAGCCCGGGCATCGAAGTCGGATTAGGAATCGGAATCGAAACTGGATCTGGAATCGGATTACGGCCGCAGGAGCGTCAGCTTCTGCTGCTCCCGGAAGGCGATCAGCGAGCGGAAGGCGGAGATGGGCGAGGCAACCGATGGCGCCGTCGTCTCAGGATCCGGAGATGCCGATGGATGTCATGGCTTTGCGCTCAGCGAGGTCACATTGACGCCGGGCGATATCTTGCCGGAGTGCGAGGACGAGGACGAGGCGGTGGAGTTGCTGGATATTGGTCCCATCATATGCTGCGCCGCCGACTGCCCGCTGCTCGTCGGTATGTGCACCACGTCGCAGCCCATGGACGAGGACGAACTGGAGGCGGAGGGTGAGGCCACCGGCGGTGGCGCCACCTGATGCTGGGCTCCACTCGCTCCGCCGCCGCCCGAGGTGGTCAGACTGAGCGGTGCAAAGTGGGGTCCATTGGCGGCTCCCGATACCGCCGCCTTCCACAGCAGCGGATTCATGCCCAGCGGCCCGTTGTGCGCCGCCAGACTGGCCCCGAAGCTACGCTGATGCTCCAGGAACTCCTGCGTGGGAGCACTCAGGTGCGCCGCCGCCGGTCCATAGAATCCCCGATACAGATCCGGGCGGACATAGGGCGAGTAGTTGGGTATCCGGGCCGCCAGCGGCGACAGGATCTTGCCCGGCGACGGCTGCTGGCCGGGATGTCCATAGAAGCCGGGATGCGTGGGCGGCAGTTCCGCTGCGAGGTTGTCCTTGGCCGCCGAGCTCGACTCCTTGCTGTCCTTGGAGGCCATGTCGGCCAGCGACCAGATCCTTGGCTTGGCCGTACCGCCCACCGCCGTCTGCAGAGAGTTCTGCTGCGCCTGCTGGTGCTGCTGCAGCAGCTGCTGCTGGTGATGATGGTACGCGGCAATGTCCGGCGGGGAGCCCGCCGGGGGCCGGAAGTGATGGTGCAGGGCGGCGGGATGGAAGAGCGGATGGGCGCCGGGTGGCATGCTACCAGGTCGGTCATACAGATCGGGGGAGCCATTAGGGGAACCCGGGCGGGACTCGGACCATTCGCTGTTGTTGCTCTCGCCAGGACGGTCGGCCAGCATGTCGCCAAGGCGGCCGCTGCGATCCTTGTCGTCCGTGGAGCCCACGCCGGAGTCCTTGGCATCTGTAAAGGGATCAGGGAAAAAAGCGATAAAGTTAGTATGAGGAAGAGAAGAATGTATTTCTTCTATAAGGATGGAAGAACCATCTGTATCTTAGTTTTCTAGTTGAAACATTGTTTATATTGCTACTGCTCTCACCTAACAGATCATTATCCTCCGTGTTCTTGTCATCATCGTCATCGATATTGGCATCATCATCGTCGACACGGTTCCTGGGCTCCCAGGTCATTTTGTTCTCCTTTTTCAGTCTTCTTCTCGCATTGGCGAACCACGTGGACACCTGCGTCAGTGTCATCTTGGTGATAATGGCCAGCATTATCTTCTCGCCCTTGGTCGGATACGGGTTCTTCTTGTGCTCGTTCAGCCAGGCCTTCAGCGTGGAAGTGGTCTCGCGGGTGGCGTTCTTCCGCCGGGCTCCGTTCAAATCCATGCCATAGCTGCAAATAATAAACAAGAAAAGGAATTCCCAGTTAGACGGGGTTGAAGTCAGAGTTTGCGATAAGGACGACGACCGTCGGAACGACCAACGACCGACCATTCCTCGAATTGCCAGCAGGTGATTAAGGCCCGGAGTGGAATGCAGGCCCAGCTGTTGCCAGGTCGTTTGGAGTTCCTGCTTAAATATGCGCCAGGACGGGGCCCAAACAATTGTTGCAATTTGTTAAACTGGCCAAAAGGGACGCTGGGCGGGCCGGGCTTTGTTTGTGCGTTAAATTTGTTCATCATAAACGCATTTGCATGGGCCCAAAGAACATTTATGCCCATGCAGTTTGCGGTCTGACACATTGCTCCCCAGCCCACTGTGCCCGGTCCACTTCATCCACAATGGGAATCGATGGTCGATGGTCGATGGCCGAATGTTGCCGCATGCCGCCGTGGACAACAACTGTCCTTTATCGCTTTTTGTGGGCAGTTAACATGAACGTTTTTAGTATATTGGATGTATATACATCGCGGCGAAGGCATATATGTCCGGGAATACTTAAATACACTTCAAGAAGTTTCTCAAATTTAAAAAAGAATTAATGAGCCAAGCAGAATTAGGAAATGCTACTCTCAATTCTTCTTCGAATTGAATTGAATTGAATTGTGTGTCAAAGTTAAGAGCATCAATATAAGATTATATTTTCTGAGCCTATAATTTTCAATTATATTTTAGAGGCTTTTCTGTTATTCTAAATCTACTTAACCCCATTAATTCTCAAGTTAAATATTTTAAATATTAAATATTAAATCTTGTTTAAATCTGGTTGACTTTTTAAGACTTATTTTTGACCTTTTTATGGTATATTTTTAGATCTTTAATGCATCTATAATTCTCAAGCTAGGATTATGCAACGTTTTAAAATATTATAGATATTCTATTTCTAGGAAATTTATACCTTATAATTCGATTGAAAATTCAAATTAAATAGGTTACAAACTGGCTATAGTTCCACTAATTTCTTAAAATTTTCTTTTCAAAACATACTATTTTTTTCTCAAGTGTACAAAATGCAAAACAGCAATACGGGGGAGAAAGAGAAACTGAAACAGATACACTGCCATCGCATACATGTGTAGCTGTCTCATTTGTAGTTCTCAGACAGCTGCCCGATCCGAACAGAGAGGATGACAACGATGTCAACTGGATGCTAAAGCAGCTATAGATATAGCCACATCGAATATATATATATACGTTCAGACATCCATACATATAGGCAGTAATATACAGGGGGATTGCTGCTGCTCTCTGCTCTGTGCGATGCATTAATTAATTTAAGTTTGAATGCAAAGTGTCGCCGAGTGCGAAACACCTGCGCAGACAGGCACTCTGCCTTTGATCACCTGACAGCTGAATACATTTTTTTAATTTTCCTATCAGCTCTGTAAATGATTGGTGACGACACCAACGCCCCCGAAGTTTCGCCCAAACCCAAAAAGGTGGGGTTCTCGGGCGCGTATTTTGAATTTTGAATTTCGAATGAGAATGCGAATTCGCCAAACCGCCGGCACGTCACGGCGAAATAACTCAAAATTGATTTATAGCGAATATGGTATGGCCAAGATAGACAACAACTGCGATATATCATCGACATCAACATCGACATCAACAGTAGCTGCATGAGTCAACTATCAAATTTTGTTATGAGTGTCAATTAGAGGGGAAACAATGGGCCCGCCGATGTACCTGTCCGAACGTGAGGAGAGGTGAAAATGACGTGACGGGATGTTGTCGATTGCCGATTGTTTAACTGGCAATTGTGTTTGGAAATTTATGTCACTTCAATGCAGCATGTTTGTGGTTTTTAGGTTTCGGAGGTGCGTCCCCCTGCGTTGCGTTTGATTACGCTTCGATCGGCGGAAGCAACCCACCCGCCGACGTGCAAACGATCAATTACAAGCGAATAAATGGGGAAACTCAACAAAGTGAGTATCGGGCCGAATGCCGCTGCGCCTGCGTGCCAATATGCGCCGGACTTTTACTATTCGAACGCACTTTTCTGCGCCGGCATTTAAAATGCACCTGCACGCACCTGCAGCACCTCAATCCGAGTCCCAATCCCAATCCCAATCCCACTCACGTTCCGATCGACGCCTTTCGGCGGACCACCATCCGAGTTTATAGAGTTTTGAGCTAGCGCGTATGTGGGGAAGTATCCGTCAGATACTATTGTGACTAATCCTCACCTGTTGAACGGATAGCCGGCGAAGGCCGCGTCGTAGGGATGATACATCGAGGGATATGGCCAGGGGGAGGCTCCGGCCACCAGGTTCTCCTTCAGATCAATACCAGCCTGGAAAAAATAAATGGAGGAGAGGGAGCATAAGTATTTTTGTCAGAATATAATTTTAGACTAATTTCTAGACGAATTTCGGATTAACGCAGCTTGAACCCTCAAGACCTTGAACCAAAATTATTAAAAATCATGTTAAACAAATTCATTAAGACATATTTGTGTTTATTTTTGGATGAATGGATGGCTTGAGATGGGGCAAGTGTTATCAGGAGAAAAACAAGGAACAGTGGGTTTGGGAATTCGTTTTAAAAAATTAGAGCAAATTAATAAGGAAACTATATAAATATAATACAAAATGTAAATCAATATTAGATGATATTTTGGTGCCTTTTAAACTATCTAAGAAACTATATTAGAACCCGAAATATTTAGTTTTAAATTAGTAAAGAGAAATACCCATTCAATGAGTAATTAAATTAATATTCCCACTAAGCTAGAGTATTATTTAGTGACACTGTTCAAGTGATAAGTCAGGCAACAATCTGACCAGCATCAGTCGGGCATGTGGACAAGTCGTGACGCCTGGCAGTGACTTTAAGAGCTGTGAGAGATCTCTCCACTCGCTCTACCAGATTGTCTTCTTAATCGCTGCGCTGGAACAAGCACATATAGTGCCATTAGGCCCAACGATTGGAATCACAGAAGACATTTAGGAACACAGACTTTGGCACTGATAGGCGTGGGACAACAGGCGTGTAATATAGAACGCCGATTAAGTTTAACACGACAATTATCTCAGTGTCTTGTCTCGATTCGCTGCGACATTTGCCAGCTGTTCGGGGACCGATAATGGCGGAGCGACAGAAGCAGCTGCCTCTAGTATATAGACTATATATTATAATCGTCGAAATCGGACGCATATTCGTCACCTGAGCCACGGTCCGCCTCCGCAGTTATGACACTAACATATTGTCCAGGCAGAAACAGCGGGGGGGACGGAAACAAGATGCGGAATCAATGGGAACGAGCCCGATACGGATCTACATGGCACCACAGGACGAGAGAGTCCAGGATGCACTCGGATGCAGGTCCCGAAGTCCAGTCGAAATCTATTGTCTCGCTGGCGCGACGAGCGTCTGGACAGAAACTGCTGTGGATTGCGGCAAAAGCGGAAATATTTTTATGTCGCCAACACGAAAATGTTGCCGTTGATGTTGCAACATCGCTATCGCCGGCCATCGATGCGGAGTAGGAGTCTGGCATCGGGATTGGGTCTGGGCCGGGTTCGGGTTCGGGTCTGGGTCTGGGTCTGGCCAAGAGGTCTCCTCTCCTGCCACTCGTTTGGCCCAGCATGTGGTGTGTGCGAGTACAGCGGCGATAGACTGATAAACAGCAAAGGCAACAGCCACAGATCTTTCGGGGCCAGGTTAACTCCAGGGCCAAGGCCCTTTGACAGGTTCGACACTTAAAAAATAAATTATTTAACTCAAAGAAGGGAAGAAAAAGATTAAAATAATCATTTTTGAAAAGATTTTCTTACTAATAATTACACAAAAACCAAAGTGAAATACAACTGAAAATTACTACATCGTAATTAAATTCCTGGAACTTACAGAACTCAGATTAAAACACATTTCTACAAATTTAATGAGATGAAATCGAAATGTTTCGCAGAAATTATGAAAAATTTTCTTGGAAATCTATATTAATTTAATTCTGAATAAATTAAACTCTTTGAATGTGTTTAAAATGTTCACTAATTAAAGTTTGCCTTTTAAATAATATTATAAAGATGGAATTCACTGTCACATTTTCAGATTTACTTGATATTCCATCTTAAATGAAAGTAATTCCGTGTTTTTTTTTAACAAAAAAAGTATTTAAAATTATCATTGATTTCAGCAATACATTTTTTCTGAGTGCATCGACAAGACTGCGCCTCCGAGCGATTGCAGAAGTCAGTTAGCCGAACATGGACAGCGTTTTGGGACAGACTATATTAAATTACACGGGCTGCTCCTATTTCTCAATGGAAGCTCGAACCGAACCTTTGCTGAACTGAACCGAGACCGAAACCAGTTTACGTTTTACAACCTTTACAATAATCACGCCCGGCTATCACGGGAATTGGCCAAAAGTCGAGGATGGGAAATGGGAATGGGGAATGGGGAATGGGGGATCCTCGCATCCCAATCCCATACACCGAATCTGTGTCGTGCGTGTTTGGCAGCGAGTGCGTGTAGGCCATGTCGATGCGGGTAAAGCGCATATAATAAATTGTAGCCGGCTACCAAGCCGAGTAGTATCTACTATATATCCACTGAGCAACAGTAGCTGGTTGCTATTGCCTCTGGACTCGGGAGTCGGGAGTCGGGAGTCGAGCGTTGAGAGTTGGGAGTCTGCCTTCTGGACGCAAAAACGCACCCGTGCCGGCCGGGATTTGCGCTGGCGGTGGTTAATATTAACAACATTCGACATGTTTGCGTCTGCGTTTATTATTACCAATACTGCGATGTGGCAGCAACAGCAGCAGCAGCAGCAACTGTTGATGTTGCAGCAGCAACTGCAACTCGTTTTTTTTCGAGTTAAATATTGCATTACCACTGGCGACGACAACTGCAATTGTAAAATGCTGTGTAGCGCAGATCGCATATTGCCGATAGCTTGTTCTTCCGCAACAAAGTTTGTGCATTTGCAAAATGTTTGTAGTTTCGGCTTGTACCAGGTGTGTTTGTCTTGCCTTAAATGCCCAAATCTGGCCACCATCAGTGCACGGAAGAGGGAGATTTTAAGAGTTATTTAGAGGGTCACAAACATCTTTTAAAGTAAGTAAGCAAATATCACCCAAATAGGGTTTTTTTTATGTAAATATTAAACATACTTTTTGTAAACAGAATAACCCTTAAATTGTCTTAGTAAGCAAAATAAAGTTAGCCTTGAAAGCTAACCAGTTGATGAAGTAACTTCGTTATAGTTCAACCAAAACTCATTTTTTCTTAAAAAATATTACAAGCTGATTCATCACAGTTTATCATCTGCTTTTTTAAAGATGAATCATTGTAGTTATAAATATGTTAAATATATATAATAACCATGAAATGGTTTTTTTTATGGCCTTAAATAACTAAATCATAATAAGTAATACCAAAAACTAATTACAACATACAGATCTCTATAAACGATGAATTCATTAGGAAGACTATATGTTATATACTCTCCAACCCATCATCTTCTGAAGTCTTCTCTCTCAACATTAATCTTTTTCCCTCACAAAACTAATATTTGGCCAAGGAACTTGTGTTTATATTAACGTTCCCCCTCTTTGATGGGACCAACATGAATGACTGACCACTGGCTGGCCACAAGAACACTCCAAGTGGTTGTTGGGATGATGTCTGATCCAGTGGATCCCAACCATACCCGACAACCGGAGTGCGTCGTTTCACGCATCGGGAAGTGCGGTTTCGCCCAGGCAACCCTCTCCTTCGTCTGCGGGCAAATTAAATAATTCAAATTAAAATGGGTCTTTGTCTTCATTACCAAGGAAATTCTGCGACTGTGTTCCCTTCACGCCAAACGTCAATGCCTCGGGATTACGACTATATCGAGGAGGAGGAGCTGGAGCGGCACCAGGAGGAGGATGGAGGATGGAGGATGGAGTAGTCCGACTCCGATTCCGGCTCCTGTGGTCTGTCGCCCTGATGCGCCACGATTTGAGCGATGCGCGTAATGACGGGTCGAGTTAATTAATTGCTGCTTCGATTTAAAAATAAACGCACGTTTGCCCGCCGCATTCCCGCCTGTGCAGCCAAGAATGAATGGAATCGGAATCGAAATCGGATTCGTCTTCGTATTCGTATTCGGAATTGGAGTTGAGAGCCGGGAGTTGGTAGTTGCGAATCGGAATCGTAATCGAAATTGAAATTGAAATTGACGACAGCGCGGAGTTTGAGTTGCGCCAAAGAATGCGTTGTGTACCAGCTACACTAATCTACACGGTTCAAAAATAATTGCTATTACTAGAAGATGATTGAGAAAATGTGAGAAACATTTTATATTTTATCAAAAGTAACCCATTAAGACACAACTTAAAGTTCTCATATGAGAATAATTTTGAGATTCAAAACCAGTAGGGAAGCCATATAAAGTATGCTATGAAAGAGGGTCTTTCGCAAATAATTTTAATATAAAACTATTTTATTATTATCAATTACAATTGATTGTTATTAATGATGCAAAATAATTGATTGATTGATATTATGGTATGTAAAAATCAATTTTTAAAATAAGCTTTGATATATTTTCATTACTTTAATGAATTTAATTCTAATAAGTACTTTTGTGTGTTCTTTTGAAAAAAAGAAGGAAAAGGAAACTCTATCAATTTACTAAATATTAATCTCTATAATGAAATTGAAAACCAAAATACATATTTTTATATTGATTATCAAGGTTTCTCAAAAATGAGGATACTTCTGGTTCTGAATACGTTTCAGGAAGTTAGTTTTATTATTTCTTTATAGTTTAACTGAGTTGAAATATTTTTTATAATATTTTCATTACAACATAATTTTGATATTCACTCTTTAATTTTCCGTGTGTACCCTTGTAATTCTTCCCCCTTTTTGCGAACTGCAGCTCCCAGCTGCCTTTCGATGACACTTTTTTTGCACAACTCCGCTTATAAAGTTGTACAACTCTGAGGTTGATGTGGATGGTGTTGCTGGTCGGTCGGTCGGTCGGTTGGTTGGTTGTGTTGCCTGTTTGTTTGTACGTTGTTCGTGTGCGTTGCCATGACTGCTAATTTGTTTGTTGTAGGCAGGACGGCCATTCACAAATACTCTCGTGCCAAGGCAGCCACTTCCTTTTCCTCCCACACACACACTCTTACTATAAAAGTGCAAAATTTACTGTTAACGAACATTCTCAACTTTGCCAAAAAGCCAAACAACAACGGCAGCAACACAGAAACTTTCCACAACACTTACGGCAACAACAATGAGATTGGTGCCGAGCAGTAAATGTATTTAGTACTTGGGCATAAAGCCCCAACCCCGCCCTCTGGAAAAACACACCCCCTGGCCGCCGTCACCTTGCCATTAGGAAAGCCACCCCCAAAAAAACAACACGACAACACTTCGACATTTTCAAAAGTTGACAAATCAGTGCATGTAGACCCAAGGTTCCAAAGGAGCAAGGATGTGCCAGGATCGGGCCTTGGATGTTGCTGGGAGGCTGAGCCGAGTCTCGGGGGTGGTTTTCTCCATGAGGCCAGGAGTGTGAAATCGGGAGTGGGCCCCCTTTTCATATATATATATATGAAGAGAATGCGAGAGAGTGGTCCGATTTGTAGTTGCTTTCTGCTACATTTTGTAGAAAACTTGCCGGGGGGCAAAAAGTTTTTGTAGCTCCCACAGGATATGAGCATATACCGCAGCAGTCCTTTGTCGGGGCCAAAAACCCAGGGCGACTATGTTGTCGAGTGTGAAATTTCATGCTTGCATTGTTGTCGTTGATGATGTTGCGGCACTTAAACTGGGGAAAAGTCAATATACCATTCTGGGCTGCTTGCCCGGCGTCAAGTGTCTAAAAAGCAGGCATCCTGTTTGTGTGTATATGTGTGCAGGATCCAGGATCCAGGATACAGGCTCCAGGAAGAGTCCCCATTGCCGCGTAGGAAAAGTTCAAGTCCAAAATGGAAGGACGCTCATTAGACTTGGTCAAAGTTTAACTTAATTGTTTGTTTGCCTTTCAAAAATCATATTTTTAAAGAGGTTTTGCAACTTTTAAATAACTTTAAATATATCTTGGATAGTTTAAACTTGATTTCATTATTATACCCTTGAAATGGTATTATAATTTTAGTCAGAATGCTCTAAAGCTGTGAAGAAGTCATTTCCGACCCTATAAATCATATATATTATTGATCAGCATCAACTTCCGAGTCGATCTAGCTATGTCCGACAAAAATTTAATTTTTTCAAAATTTGGAAAAAAATATAAAATATAAATAAATAAAATACATCGTTAAAATTTTAAAAATTTGACAAAAATTTTAATTTTGTTAAATTTTAAATTGAGTATGCAGATTTGTTTACACAATAAAAACTAACATAAGAAATCTTTCCGAATTAAAATTAATGGGTTTTTGTCTAAGTTGTGACTATTTTTTATTATTATTATTGCGAAAAATTTGGATTCTATAATTCTAAAATTCGATTCCATAATTCAATTGCAAACTGCAAGGATATAGGAAATTCGCCCGTTCCGTTCTTGTTTTCTTATTTCTTAAGAAATGCAGGCTTTAGGCTTAAGAAGTGCTATGCATATTTTTGATCTAATGAAATTATATAAACTGTTCATCCAATTTCTTTGAGCCTGTCAGAAGTGCCTACCCAACAAAAGACCCATTTTAAATTAGGGACTGCCTTTGGCAATTAACGAAATTAATTTCTCCGAGTGTCATTGCCCAGCGAGTGCAGGATGCAGTGCAACATATGCCACGGGGTCGCAGTCAACTTCTTACCCAAGGATCAGCAGATAAACGGATGAATGGGAATGGAAATGGGAATGGAAATGGAACTGGAGGGCGGACAGCCTGACAGCCTGTCACTTGCGTGTTGACAAATTTATTAATAAGGTACGAGGCGGCATCGCCAGTCGACGCCCCCAAACAAGATGGGAAAAACTGGGAAAAACTCAGAGGGAAAATACACCGGGCGCGGCCTGGGTTCGGCCTATTTGTTAGCGGCGCTCTTCAAATGCGACGACGGTTGCACCATCATCCACTGAAGTCATCATCCACCTTCGGAGCCGGAAAACCGTAGAGCCAGCAAGCTGGAGAGCAGGAGCGACGGAGTCATGAGTTTTTGGGAGCGGGACACAGTGTATTCCCGGACTGCGGCAACTTGACAGCCGCTTGACAGCTCGTGTCAAAGTAATGAATCCACCGCATTGAGCAGACACTTTTACAACTACGGTGTACGGCAATATATCTACATATAAACACACATATATCTATCTTCTCGGGAAGAGAAATCGCTCCAGTTTAGCGCCGGCGGCTGAAGTGACTAATTACGACCCCGGATGATTTATTTAGCAGATGCCGCGACCCGACCTGCCTGGTCTCTTAAACGCCTGCCATCGATCCGGAGTAGGGCCCGTGTTTTCTGATCTTGAGTACTCCTGCCAACGCTCTAAATTGGCGTGTCAGGCAGCGGGTAGATATATACCAGATAGTGCCTCTCGATCCCGATCTGGCACTTTCATAATTTGTTCTGTTTTTTTTTTGGAGACAATGGCTAAATTTATACGAGCACGGCTACTGTCCGGAGATCGGATACTACAGACCGGTTCTCTATCACCTTTTTTCCCGCTGAACTAGAAACCAGTTGAAATGCAAATTCACCGCTTTGAATATTTTATTATTGGGCATGTGTTTGATTAGGCGAAACACCATTGGCGGACATCGATTGCACTTAAATCACCCGACGGGCGATTATATTTAATCACACATTAGCGTTCGCCCGGATCAGCGAATATTGGGTTTAGTCACAACAACTGCTATTCCTATTTGTGTATATATATTTCACTTCATCTTCGGTAGCGGCATTCGAAATACTCATTCATTAAACTCTCAGTTTCAATTTCACAGTCGTCAGCGCGTTTCGAGTTCTCTGCTTCTGTTTCTGGTGCTTTTTGGTTTTGCTTGTGCAGCTCTCAAGACTTTTTCCTTTTTTGGCTTGTAAGCAAATAAATTAATGTGTTCACTTTTGAATGCGACATTTTATCGGATCATATTTAATGGGCGCGAAAAGAGGCCTCGACAGGGGAGAAACAGAACGGAGCTGAACTGAATCGAGAAGTGCCTACCGGACTGCGAAGACAAATGCACACATTTAATTTGAAGTAAATACCTGTGTTAAATTTAATTGTCGGCTTCTGGGAATGTTTAGTGGAATTCTAGACTATTTTTAGAGTTCTAACTATTTTATTTAGATGAAAAAAATATATTCCTTATTTATTTAAATACTTCTAAGACTTCCCAAGGCCTTTGGAATCAGTTACACTTTTAATCATTGAACATGTAATCACTCTAAGCACATTTAATCACTTGGTTTATTTACATTTATTATTATTAACAAGCTGTTTATATTGAGAAAACCGGATGCAATTAATCCATTTTAAATGTCTTAAATGGTTCTTTAATTCAATTAAATTCACTTTAAAGTTTGCTTTATTTAAATGCCAATTAAAGAAGTGTAAATAAATGATTAAAAGAACATTAAAGAAGTTGTTGGGCTTAGTTTGAATTATATTTACAAGTTTTTTTTTGAGAAAGAACCAGGCTTTCTTATTGTTTTGTTTATACTTGTACGTTTCATTATACATCCATGGTTTATTTTCCAGACAATTAAAAACAAGATACACATTAAATTACATCTCTCCCTTTCCTTTCGAATGTCCTGAAACATTTTATGAGACAACGTCAACAAGAAACCAAACATTCTACATTGTATTTAGTTCGATTGACTGGCAAGGGCAGTTTCTCCGATTCTTAGGTGGCTTTCCCGGGAACCGAGCATCGAACACATGCCAGAACCCAAACCCATACCCAAGCCACTGGGTGTCCAGTCTTTGGGCTCCGCATGTGGTCCCCAGAACATTGTGTCCAAATAGAATTGTTGGCAAACAAAGGCAAATTACATGATGCCATTAGAAGCAATGCGAGGCGAACAAAGGGCCGACGGCCAAGCGCCGGACATGCTGTGGACGTGGTGGATGCGGTGGCCAGTCAATGCCTGTCCATTGTCCATAAATTCGGACAGTACAGGATCCTGGCAGCCTCAAAAAACTCTCAACCCGAGTCGGAGATCGGAGTTAAGCCAGCGATATTTCGCAACTTGGCGGCACACACAATGTGGCTTGAAATATCGCCGCTGGCGAACCAAAGGTCAGGCATAGGCTTAGGCCCTAAGTACCCGGGGATCTGGAGGACCTGGAGGACCTGTAGGACCTGTGGCCCCCAGCCTGACAAATCGCTTCAAGCGAGGCTCTGCTGTAGGCCAGTTTCTCGCCGCAGGTTCGGAAGCATAGACCCGCGGGGCACGATCAAATGACGACGACGCGACTTGAACCTCAACTTCAGGCCTGAGCCCCAAGCTTCGGTGGTGGTCTCCCGCTCCGCTCCGACTGGACAAATTCACAAATTTATTGCGCCATTGTTCGGGACATATGACTTATGAGGCTTTACGAGGCACACAGAGAAATATTGAAGAACCAAATAGGTATAAATATGTTTCTTAAATATATTAAGAAGAAAAATTAGCAGATTATATATAAAAGAATCCCTAAATTAAAGCTTTCTCTTTCCATTAATATTAACAAATATATATATAGGTTTGATTTAGTGATTTTTGTTCAGTGTACCGCTTAATGTAACCCCAGATTTAAAGAATTTTTGAGTGCTGAGCTCACTTACCGGATTTGCGTAGAACGGCGGCTGATCGGCTCCAATGCCGGAGAGGTAGGCGGACATGCCCTCCGGATAGACACCGAGAGGCACGCCTCCGGCGGCGGCTAGTCGCTGGTAGCTGAGCATGTCATACTGGCAGGAGCAGATCGTCTGGCCGCTGACCGGATCCGTGTAGATGGTGCGACCCGTATCACAGCAGCGGTTTCCCGAGCCGGGCCCGCCTCCTGGCGCTCCTCCTCCGGGTGGCCCCGCCGAATGCGGTCCTCCTGGCGGCGGCGGTCCGCCGACAAGCGGCAGCGGTAGGGCGGGCATACCGGCGGCTGGGCCGCACGGTGAGGTGGAGCGGGCGCCCGGCGGCACCGTTGAGGTCACCATGCCACTGTGGCCGGGCCCAGAGATGCCGGGCGCACTCAGCGGCTGGGCGGCGGGACAGGCGAGCGTGGGCAGGGTCGACGGTGGACTCTGCGGAGCGTTGGTTGGAGGCGTGTTGGGCGACGAGGTGGCAAGGTGAGTTGAAACGGCATTCTGGAAAATTTTGAAGAAAATTTGGAAGTTATTAGGGGAATTATTGAGGATGTTATAGATATTTTCTTGCATTATTTTTAACAATTTAAATTTTAGTAAAAGAAGGGTTATCTATACTATTACTAATTTAAATCCTGATGTTTTAAATAATTTTATAAATATTTTTATACTTATCCCTTATCAAATCTTTATTATAATTTAAATAATGTTATAATTTAAATAATGAATTGTGCAATTTTATGTGTCAGATAACCAGTTTTTATTGTAGTTTTGAGATACTTTGTAAATTAAAAGGGTCATATGTCTTATTTAAAACAATATATTGATAAGTCAAGTTAAAAATCCAATAAAAAGCCTTTGAACCTCTAACCCTAAAACTCAAATAAAAATTAATAAACACTATTACCGAAAACGAAACTAATTTAAAACGTTCCCCAAAGGAATTCCCTTTGCCTCAATATTTATTTCCCAAAATTTGGATTATACGACTTTTTTGGTTTATGGGCAGCCCATTAAAAGGTTGCTTCTTGCTTTGGATAAAAATTAACAAAAAATAACAAAAACCGAATCAAAAAGAAGAGAAAAGCCGCATAGATGGTCTACTGTACCGCGCTACCAGCTGGCACTAAAACTTAATTAAAAACGTTGCCCCTTATCAATGCGATAAGCGCGACTCTTCAGTGTGTCCGAAGGGCCCAGAACAGAACTCCGGATCCCGAGCCCGGTCTCAGAGTGTCTCCCAGAGTCAATAAAGTGGGCTCTGGTGCCATGCCCACACCCCCGGATCGCCCCCCTTAGCCGATCTTCAAAGTGGGGCCGCCATTACCAACAAATCATGTTTTCGATTGACAACATTGATTTAAATTACACAGCCGATTGCTGCCAACGACGACAACTGACTGCAACATCGACAGCGAGGCAGCAGCAACAGCAACGCAACGACAACGGCAACGTCCTAAGAGCAATTTGATTGTAAGTTGTCCAATGGGTGCCCGGATCGGGGCTCCATAGTGGCATAGTGCTGTGTGCCTGTGCGCACATAAGCCTATCGCGCACTTTTGTCAACACTTTTAGTTGCTTGCAGTGCCACAGTGGTGCAGCAGGCACACATTCGCACATGGGGGAGACGGGGATCTCCATGAGTCCATGTCTTGGTGGATACAGAAACGGGTTCCTGGTCTCCCTGGTCTCTGTGCCTCTTCCCGTTTAACATTTTACAAATGATCCGAGGCGTAAGATACGATTTTTATCGCCGGCCGCCGGTCGGTCACAGAGAGAGAGAGCTGCATGTTGTATCTTCGGTCGTGATTGATACCGCCGCTATATATATTTGTATAAATGTATATGGTACGCCCCTGGTCCCTTGTCCCGTCTGGTGCTTTCATCGAGTGACAACTCAAGTGGCCCTATGCGATTAAAAATTAATTCCCGGTGTTTGCTGGGATGGATGGATCCGTTGGATGGATCCACTGGATGGATCCACGCTGGTAGGCTTCCTTATCGCTTGGCTCTTTGAATCAGCCGCCGATGATTATCGACTATCTATAACTGCAGGCAGTGTATCTGCAGCTATATATATATATTATTTTTGGTTTATTTTGAAGTATTTGTTTGGGGAGTATTTATATGTTTTTGGGGGCCACAGGTTGCCTTTCCTCGAGTGAATAGTTTTCAAGGATTCGCCGATTACTAAACTAACAGGATAAGCGCAAAATCCCCTTAGTTGAAAAGAGGAACGTACTCTGTGACCTTGCTGGGTTGGTTAACAACCAAAAGACATTGCTTCTAGGGATTTTCCGAATTGGCAGCGAGCATTTCGTGTGTTTTGGCCAATGTAGCACACTTGTGGTCCTGACATTTTCAACGGACTTGGCAGACATCGATCGGAACATCTTCTCGGGTTTATTTTTAACCCCGTGTCTAGTGTCTGCCGTTTGCCAACTCAAATCAAATCGAGTAAAATCGATTCAGATCAAATCGCACTGTTTGTGCAATCGGACATGTGTTCGCCCGATCAACAAGTAGTACCATCAAACGGGTTTCCTCAAGTGCAATCTAATTGTCACTATCCAAACTCAGGCATTAATAACAGCAAAACCCATCTTACAAGCTATAAATTCCATACATAATAGCTGCGGAAAACAAATTGGAATACGCACCATTACTAAACAGATACCGGTTTCATTACTGTGCACTGTCATTTAATATTAATTTTTGCTTTTAACTAAAACTATAAAGCAAATCTTAATGTTACGATCCACGATCACGAGGTGGAGATCCGCGCGATGCACTCGGAAATAAAGTATAGGTTTTGATTGGGGATATTTTATACGTTTTTACAATATGTTTCAGTTGTTTTGTGAGTTTCTTGAGCGTGTTTTTCGATTTATTTTGTTAAAGAATTTCTTGCAATCTTGTTATTCATCACTTTGGGTGTTGCACTTGCCGACGGCTAAGGATTTTTGTGTCGTTCGGTTCGATCGCCGGGCGGGCACTACGTTAATCCGTGAAATCCGACGGCTGGCGAACAGGGGGATCGCAATCGGAGTCGAAATCGGTACCGCGAAGGAGCTTTGCCTTACGCAGCGGGCGCAGCTATCCGGAGGATG
Organism: Drosophila bunnanda; assembly: GCA_035046265.1. Taxonomy (NCBI): domain Eukaryota; kingdom Metazoa; phylum Arthropoda; class Insecta; order Diptera; family Drosophilidae; genus Drosophila; species Drosophila bunnanda. The sequence goes on from JAWNOB010000075.1 coordinate 19,068,031, forward strand.
CGACGTATCTCAAACTGGAGCTGGGGCTGCTGGGAGCCTCGTCGTCGTCGGCGGCGGCGGCTGCTGTATCTGAATCCAGCTCGCACCACGAAGGCGAGCGGCGGCGGCGACGGCGGCGGGCAGAGAGCACAGATTCACAGCACACACAGCACACGGCACAGCGCACAGCGAACAGCGAACAGCAAGCGGCGGACACGAGCGGTACGAACAATCTGCGTAACAGTCAAAAGTAGACTAACATGAGTTTCTTGGGCAACTACAAAGTGTACGACAAATGGGAATTACACGACAACCGACAATCGAAAAACAGCGCAAAGCAGCCAGGCAGCGGCAGCAACAACAACCCCACGCACAGCGGCACACACACAGATACTCCGGCCTGCGATGGTGTGCATGGCGAGAGAGAGAAAACTGGTTTTGTGCCACAATATGGGTGCGTTCTCTGTGCTCTTTTCGTATCTGTGTGCGGGGCAGAGCAGGCCGAACCGTATCTGAGCAGTCGTCGAGTATCTGTATCTGAGTATCTGAGCCGGGGAGTATCTGGGCTGGAGCTGTGTGTGGAAAAAGTAGCAAACGAGGCGGCACGACAACGACTGCGACTACGACGACGACGACGACGACTGCGAGAACACGAACGGCAACAACGGCAATAATGATTATCATTATAAGTGGGCTGGCGCTGCTGCCAGGCTGTGTGTGGCAATTGGAATCGGTGGCTATATCCCCCTGTATTCCCTTATTACCGCTGCGAGTGCAAGCGAGACCCACAACCGGTTGCGTCACGGGCAGGGGAGGGGAGAGCGACACAGCTACAGAAAAAGTATCTGCCAGTTGTGACCATAAATAAAGTATCTGCCAGCTGCGGCCGGCGCGAGAGCGGGACAGCGTTTTGGCCACGAATCGCAGGCAGTGCTGCCCGCGTTGCCACTGGCCTGTGGCAGCAGTGCAAGCGAGACGGCGCCAGCTGTGAAGCACGGCAGCAAGCAACGAGCAGCAGCAGCAGCAGCAGCAGCAGCAGCAGCAAGCAGCAGCAGCAGCAGTGAGCGGCAGAACATGAAAAAATTAACTTAACAACTAGAAAAATGGCTGTTATTGCGTGTTGTTGTAAATGCCGATGTATGTATTTGTAGGCGGTGTTGTTGCTGCTGCCGCTGCTGCTGCTGCTGTTGCAACGCTGCTACTTGCTGCTGCTGTTGCCGCTGCTGCTGCTGCTGCTGCTGCTGCTGCTGGGTGTTGCTACGTGTAGTTGTTGCCATAAACAACACAACAACAACAGCAGCAGCAGTAACGTCGCGACGTATGAAAGCAAAGTGTTTACGCTCGCTTCTCGCTTTTCGCCGCCGATGAAAAATGGTAAAAAAGCCAAGGGGGGAGACATGAAAAAAGAAAAAAGAAAAGAAAAGCCTGATGAACATGAACGCGACTCGCGAAGAGGTTGGGCCAAAGCATTATCATCCCCCCGTGGCACCTCGCTCCCCCCTGCTGACCGCTTTGGCTGGATTGGTGGCATCTTTCGCGCTGCTGCTGCTGCTGCTGCCGCTCCATCGCAGCTGCTGCTGCCGCCGCTGCTGTCGCCTCTGCTGCTGGCTCCACTCTTACATTTTATTATGTAGGTATTTGTTTTTTGCCCTGGCGTTTCTTTAACTTTTTCTAATTAATTGAAACGCCACTCAACGGCTAGAGCGGGACGGCTTGTATATGCTACATATGTAGGAGTATCTGCAGTCGAAAGCTACTTTGTCGGCGGTTTAACCCCCGGCGGGCCACACCTGAGCCCCATCTCTATCCTCCCGTCCCCATGCCCAGGCCCAGGCCCCGGCTCGAGGCCCGAGCACGGTGTCGCACACGCAGTAAACAAATTCTTACAACATTTAAATGAAGTTACGGCAGCTTTATCCTTTTCCATTGCCCAGACATCACCGATTAGTTTTTCGATAGTCATTTATTAGGTGTTTTACCCGCCCCCGCCGGCATCCCAGTGATGATGGTGGGCAAGTTTTCATGAAAATTAATGGATTGACAGGGCCAAAAAAATATACTAACTAACCGCCGCATTTTGGTTACTTACAAGAAATATATATCTTTCGGTTTTATTTACTTATGAATAAATAACATTTTTATTTTTGAGTGTCTTATATTTTTTGTTTAGCAAATTTTCTTTAGTTAATTGATTCTACTAAAATATTTTACTTGTTAAGTTTTGGAAAAGGTTTACAAATAACAAGAAAAATTATATTAAATTTAAAATAAATTGGAATAAAAATAAAATGTTAAAAGTAAATTCCTTTATTTGTTATTTTGATATGTCACTGTTTTATTTTTAAGTGAAGTAAACGCTAATATTTAATTCATATAATTAATAATAAAAGATATAAATATGACGAAATTTAAATATAAATAAAATTATTGCACTTCAAAAGTTTGGCAATATTTTTGTAATGATTGCACTTATTATAAATAAGAGAACATTATAAATTCTTAGGGCCTTTTTTTATATTTTAAACATATTTTTATATTGTTAAATATCCTGTTTTGAGGTGTAGATAATACATATTTCATTCTTAAATTACTTAAGTTTTAACCCCTTTATATACAAGATAAGTTATTATTTATTATATTTTTCATGAGAATTTAAAATGGCATTTTAATGCAATGAGAATGTTTTATTATAAACAATATGATCTTAATTTTCATAAACTTATCTGTTACATATTTTTTAATTCCCTGCAGAAGAGCTGTCTTATTAAAAAAAGGAAAGAAAAATTATCACACTAATGGATTTTTGGGTGAGCCCAGCTGAAGTTACTTTACCGATCCGTATCTGTATCTGCCGTCAGTATCTTCCCTTTTAATTCGGAGCGACATTAATTGGCTCGCGAGCAACAAATTCAGATCACGTTAACCCATTGGCGCGCCTACAAAATTGCCGTCGCCTTCTGTGCAGCAAGACAGCAGCAAGCAGCAACATCAGCAGCAACATCAGCAACAGCAGCAACACACTCGCAACAACCGCAGCAGCAACTTCACTGAGGCAGGGGCATCCCAGGGGAGGAATCAGGGGGGACACGGGAGCAAATCGACGGGGGCTGGGGGGATTGGCCAGCCAGCTTTTTCGAGGCGGGCTTTAGCTGGCGCTAAGAGAGAGAGAGAGCGAGCAGAAAGAGTGAGATGGCGAGCAGGGAAAAGTTGCCACCGAAATGGCCGCAAGCAAAAGCGGGAGGGCAAGATGATGCCAGTGCCAAGCCACCCCCAGGCCCCAGGCCCCAGACCCCGGACCCCGGACCCCAAGCCCCAAGACCCCAGCCCCAAGACCCAAACCCCTCCGCAGTCGTTAGTCGCAGTCGATCCAAATCCAGAAACAACGCCAGTCTTTGTTTAACGATTTTTATATTTCGAACACGAGATATATTTGTATCCTTTGTACTTCGCTTGTTGCCACAGAGTACGAGTGCGAGTACGAGTATCTTTTTTGGTCTTATTTTTTTTACTGCGAGTACTCGCACTCGTACCCGCAGTCGGGTCTGTGCTGTGTGCTTGTAGCCGCCCGCTGTATCTGTAGTCGTACAGCTTGTATTGATGGCTTCGCCTCGCTTCGCTGGGCTTCGTATGGTATCTTTGTATCTCTGGGATGCGATGCGTCTGTACCCCCTTGCCGCTGCCGCTGCCAGTGCGGTGTATCTTTTTCTTGTTTGCAGATAGCTTGCTTGCTCAGGTTGTTGGTGTGCTAGTGTGCGAGTGCGATTGTGTGTGTGCGTGTGTGTGTGTGTGTGTGTGTGTGTTTGGGCCAGGCCAATGATGACGACGGCTCTTGGCAGCTCCATTTTCCGTATCTATGTATCTTTGTGCGAGTATCTGGAAGCGCGTGTTGCGGGGAGTGCGTACTCTCGTACTCGTACGCGTCTACAAACGCCGACATGAATTTTAATCTAATAGATACAAATGAAAAGGTGTTTGTGTGCTCCGCTCCGGTGTAATCGCTTTGACTCGCCGGGCTTTTGGGGCGTATAGCTGCGGTCGGGGCCATCCGAGGCCTTCGAGACTTCGATGCCTTCGAGCTGGGATCCCAAGGAGGAGTGTATGTAGTTCGCGTATTGATTCGTTTCCAGCCTCCGGTGCCATGATGCCTCAATGCTTTTATTGCCTCCCCTTTGTCGGTCCCCACAGGACTTATTCCGTGGACGCTTGGCGTTTTCCCCCAAAGGCTGCGGTTATGCCTGTGCGTCTGCCGGATTTCGTCTCTTTATACAATGTTTTTGATTGATTTTCCTCAAGGAGGGTTTATTGGAGAGCTCTGGAAACTTGTAATAAGTAACAAAATTGCGGATTCTCATTGAGGGATAGCGTGGGGTCTTGGGTTGGGGTGAAGGTACTTGTCTGCGTACTCAGTCTTTATTTTGTAATATTCCTTTGTTAACTTTAATAAAAATAATGAAATAATTTCATAATAAATATTACTTATGGCAAGTGAATAAAGAAAAATGAAGAACTAAAAGTTATAAAAAGTGTTATAGGGATTTCATGATTACAGATTTTTATAAAAGGATTTAGCCGATTAAAGGGTTAATCCCTATTTTACCTCTAGTCAATTTTAAACCACAAATTTAAACTGTATTAAATAGTTTTTCTATTTAATCTCTTAAAAATTGCATTAAAGTTAGCTCCAGCTCTAGGTTTAAATTATTTTAACTTTATGTTTTTTAAATTATTTTAACCTAAGTTAGGAAAACCGTTTGTGTCTCTTACTTCTGTTTTACGGCAATATACCTAACTTAAAATAAAAAAATTTTAAATATAATTGATAATTGATAATATAAAATCATTATCAAATACCTGATTGCATTATAACCTTTAATATATATTTTTATTTACTACATCTTATGTTGAGACGAGTATAAAATTGGTATATTTTATTATTTCGCCTTTACACCAATCGTTAATAAGGAAAATTGTTTACTAAATAAATTTTTAAATTATGAAGATCTCAATCAATGTTTTTCTATACTTAATTCTAGTTAAATCCCAATAGGAAACTATGAAGTGAGGTAAATTTAAACCATGAATAATTAAAAGTAAGTAAGTCCTTGATTGATTTTGAAAGGCTATCGTTAGTTCATCCCATAAGAACTGAATGGGGAGGAGCAACGGAAAAGCGCCTGGCTGTCTTAACGAGGACCATCCGCAATGTTGCAAGCTGCATGTGGCAAGTGGCAGCAAATGGGCCAAGATGCAGCCAACCAGCTAAAGCTAACCGAGCAACCAGCCATTAATGAACAACCAGAACCGAATCGAAGACAAAGGCGCTCCAGAGGTGTGCTGCCCCTCCATCTGCAGATGCGGCACTGGAGCTGGGGCATGTATCCACCAGTGCCTGTGTATCTGTGCAACTGGGTGTATATCTGCGGCCTGTATCCGTACCTGTGTATGCACCCCGGGGCAGGGTTTAATGCTCGCAGTGCTCGCAAACAAAGCAGATAGATACCGAGATGCGATGCTCTCCGCACTGAGTACGGATACAGCATCCAGCACACAGCCATCATCGACATGCGATGAACATGGAACAAGTTGTACACAGATAATCATAAATAAACGAGGCACCAGCGACGAAAGAGTCCGAAAGGTACGAGAACCGAAGACACGACTTCGACACCGATGCCAGTGCCAGTGCCAGTGCCAGTGCCGATGCCCAGAGACGAGGAGATACTTCCTTCGGTGGCTCTAGGTTTTTCCTCCTTTTTTCCCCAGCTTTTTCTTTTGTTTTCCCACTTGATGATGTTTTTTTTGTTCGCAGAGGAGCAGAGCGAGCAAGCACGAGCGCCGCAGCTAGCGCCGCCACCAGAGCCGAGCGGGGTTCGATTGGCACAGCCTCAGTTGTAGCTACAGCCACATCCCTGGGCAATCGTAGAAACACAGCGAGCCAAAGATAAAAAGATACTTTTGCACGGCGACAGCTACACGCGGCGGCTGTCGCAGTCGCAGGCGCTCTCGCTCTGGCTCGCTCTGGGCCTGGCCAGAACCAACTTGCGGGCCCCTTGAAATCAATTTTGCGAACCTAATTAGAAAGAGCGCTCATCAAAAATAATAAGGGTTAAGCTTAAGGGAATGACCAATTAGATCAAACTTTTAGATTTTATTTTCTTTCTTTCTTTTTTTTTTACCGGGGGGGCCACAAAACGTAATTAAATTTAAAAAGGGAAAAGGGGGAAAAAGTTTTTCCAAGACGTAAAGACCCAGAAAATGAACCCCCAAAAAACCGACCCCCAACCCCAAAAGCCATTACTTTTGTTTTGTTATTTTTGGCCGGGCTGTGGTTGGATGTACACGTAATAAATTTAATCATAAACCGAAATAAGCGCGTTTAACCACGCTATCTTTTTATTCGTTCATGGGCGCGTGCAGGCGGTCGCAGGAGGAGTTCCCCAGCTCGTGGGGAGGGTTGGAGAAAGTGGGTCGGCCGGGATACAGATACAGAAATATCTATATATCTATATCTATATCTATGGTGAGAGAGAGAGAACAAAATGTAACTGATGTTTCTGTGTTTTTTCGGCCGTCTGTTGCCACCTCCCGAAAAAGCGCTCCTGCCACTCTCTCCCGCTCTTGGCCAGATTTCAATGTTGCTACTTCATTTTTATCGCGTTAAGAGAATATTGGACATGTGTGCTGGCTGCCGGCTGCCTCTCCCTGCTGACCCCCCTTGGCCATAAAGCATTCTACATAGATTGTTACCTTTTGCAACTTTTCCTTCTGGCCGTTTTTATCGTTTTTTGTTAGGCTTAAGTGTTTATCTTGGCCCTTTCATTCGACTTTTTCGCTCGTATCTAACAATGTTCGTGTTGTTGCACTCGCTTCAAACATGCACAGGGCGTGGCTTACGGTCAGCGAAAAGTGGGAATGGAAAATGGGAAATGGGAAAATAAAGCCGCTCCTAGGGGAAGCAAGCCGGCTATATACAACACTCGCTCCAAAAGGGGGTTGCACTCGCACCGCCGCTTCTCTACGTCCTTTTTTTATCCTTTCAGCTTTTTGCGCCGCCATGCAGGAGCAGCGAGGCTTCGAGGATCCGAGGGATGAGACGAGTATCCGAGGGATGCCACACATATATCTCCAGGATGCGGAATTATGAGGGGTTCTCGGGTACTTGGTTCTCGGGTTATGCTTCTGCGGCACTGTCATCGCTTGCCGTGCAGTTGTCGCCTCCTCAGTCACTCGGCCATTACGCAACACGGCAAATTGGTAGCACTCCTGGGCTGTGGTAGTGGTAGTGGTGGTGGTACAATATCTTGCAAAAGCTTCGTATTTACTTTGTTTTCATCGATTTTATTTGCCACACAAAAACACAAGTGACCACACACCATTTTTCCAGGGACCAACATAAAAGCAGGGTAAACATAAACAAGTAAGCAAATCCTTTTTAATTTTATTTGCTTACCAGCTTTGTGTGTGATCTCATGATTTCAAATTGTGTCAACAGATCTTTGTACTTGTAATGATTTTTGGTTATATTTTGATAACATTTTGAAGTGATTAAAATGAGCTTTGGTTATGTATAATATTTTAATTGAAATTAAAATCGTAAAATTGAACTTAGGAATGTTTATGTTATTACTTTTAAAAGGAAACAATTTATTTGAGTTAAAATTTCTGATTTAAATCTTATCAAATTGGAAGATTTAGTATTCTATAAATAGATATCTATTTATATTTTATTATACAGAACCCTTACAATCTAACTGAAAGTAGAAGGAATTTAGATACTTTATTAAACCATCAATATAAGAACCTTACTTGTAAACTATATATGTTAATCCCATCTTATCTTGATCTTTCTAGCTTCAGCCCAGTAGGAATTAAAGACCTCTTGGCCACTTATCATCCAATTCCATATCTTTGGGATACTTCAATTAACCGCGGCAACAATTGCGCCAGATTGTCAATATCGTCTTTCATAAGACCAATAAAGAGGCATAGCTTAATGGATCTGTCGAGGCCCAGGCTGGCCTGTTGGGCGATAAAGTGGAAGATTTACTTTTTAATAGACTGCCGGGGCTCCAGCTCGTGCTCTACGCCAATTGACAGCGGCAAAGATTTTAATTTCACATGTTGACTGCGGACTTTGTTTATTTTATGAACTTTATTAAGGCTCTCGCACGTTAACGGCTTCACGCCGGGTGCAGGGCGAGCGGGTAGGACGAAGCCAGTCTAATATTAATAACAAGCTTGAACCTAATTCCTTATGATAAATGATATAAGTCAACAACCCTCGAGTCGGTCTTGGTAGCGATGCTCCCCCATTTTCGCTTCAGTTTCCACCACAATCGCAGTCGTCAGTCGCTCAACTGCCGGGGTTGTGGGCTGGGGGGGGGGCGGGAAAATTCAGAAGGTTCCTTGGCAGACAAGGAGAATTTCATTTACACGCGGCGGGATAATGTTCTGATGATGGCATGTTTTTTTGCATACAAAGTATGCAAAACGCAAAGAAGCGGAAAATATTTATGAAATTGCCGCAGAACTGGCAAAGCGAATGTCGTAAAAAGTTGGAAAATTAGATTTTTTCTGTGTTATACACAAGCCGAGGGGCTTTTCCAACCCCCGAAAAAAATACAACAACAAGACAAAAAAAAAAAAAGAAAGCATCGCCCGGATAACAATGCCCAAAAGATGGGGAACCGAGAGAGATATTTATACTACGTTAAATATTTGCCAACACTCAACTGAAGCATAACAACTCAACTTGAGCCAAGGATTCAACTTCAGCCCTACAATGCTGAGTGGACCACATTCTGCGGAGTTTATTATTGGGTGGAACTCGGCATTTAATGGTCGAGTTTTAAGGCCCATTTCACTTAACACTTTCCTTACACGATGACTTCTGCCCGATAGAGACGTAATCTTAAAAGCATTTCCTAGCCAGGTGACTGCTCCTATCTGCAATGCAAAGTAATGTGGGATATTATATTATCGTTCACAATCGCCATAGCCATAGTTATGGCTATACCCATACCCGTACCCACTCCCATAGCCATTGCCCATTGCCCATTGCCAGTGGTGCCCGCCAAACGCTGCGTTTCATAATCGGATTAACTGCGGTGGGTAGCGGCAGAGGCACACAATATTTTCTGAATTTATGTAGACCCATAAATCGTGTTTGGGTTTTGATTGGGCTCTGCGCGAAATGGAAATCACACAGGAGAAAAGCCCTCGCGAGCCCATCTAATGTGAATTTCATACGGAAAAGTAATTTACAATGTCCAACTCTCCTCAGCCGCACATTGGACTTTCTACTGCTCAAGTATACTTTATTTCGAATTTGGTTAGGTGAGTTATAGATCGGCGTATAAAGAATGGGTTTTCAGAGCTCTCATCAAGATAACTTTATCAATTGTTACGGTATTGAACTCGAAACCCATATATCTTAAGAATTTATACAGCTTGAGGTTGGGTAAAAAGGTTCTGAAATTCAACACAATTGTTAATTTAAAATTTATTTAATATCCTTATTTACAAATATAATAATACATAATACTTACCAATTTTGACAGAGAACATTTTGAAAAATTTCATTAAATCAGTAGTGGACATTTTTTCCTAATGTTTTATTGGTTATTGATAAACATTCTGATTGCAAATCAAATTACTCTTGGCAATCATTGACTTTTTTGCATTGTATATCTCAGTGAAACCTTAAATATTTTTGTATTTTAGGTGTATTAAATCAGTATTTATATATGTTAATTTTTAGAGTAAATCAAAGATTTTCAAATTTCATAACTAAGCCAAAAATGCATTAATTTCAATTCGGAAAGCTTTTTTGTGCTACTTTTTATTCGATTAACAAATCTGCATATTCAGTTTTAAAATTAAGAAAAATAAAATTTTCGTCAATTTGTGACAATTTTGACGATGTAACCCCTTATCTTTTTTTGAAATTTTGGAAAAATTTTAAAAATTTATTTTTCGTCTGGACATGGCTAGATTGACTCGGCTGTTGATGCTGATCATGATTATATATGATTTATGGGGTCGGAAACGACTCCTTCACTGTGTTGTATGCTTCTGACTGAAATTATAATACCCTGCAAGGGTATCAAAATGAACGACTTTTGGACCTTTGCTTGTCTTGTAAGGGATCTAGAGGCGGAGTATACACTGATCAAACAAGGTGAAAGGGTCAAGCCTGACAAATACCCGAATTTAATGAAGTTTTAATGAAACCAAAAGGCAGTCATTACCCTTCCCGATCTGATTGGCGAAGGCTTCGGGCCGTGGAAGGTAAATACCATAGACATAAGCCAAAGCCACACGGCCGCTCTCATGAGGCGTTACTTTTGTTTGGTGTGGCAAACAAACTTTTATCACCTCGGCTGTCGCCTGGCTATTTGCCTTCACTTATCGCGGTGTTGCCGCAGAGTACACACTGTACTTGGGGTGTCGTGTTAATGTGCGTACAGTGTGAATCCGTGCATAGGTTTCCCCCGGGTAAATATTTCGTATACGAAAAGACAATGGCATCTGTCGACTGTCTTGCCAGCGAGTAAAAGCCAAAGCCACAGCTAAAGCCCTTGGAAATTTTCAGACTCAAAGCATATATAGCCCCTGTATCAGATGCTCGTGTTTGGAGATCCCATACCCTATCCGTTCTCGCACATTCACATTCAGATGCGGCCTCGCACTTAGCTATTTAACGTGTTTTCATAATTGATTGCTAAACTGTTTTGTTTAGACCTTTGCATATATTTTTATGCAAATAATTACGGGCGCGCACATAATGGGTTCTCGGCTCTCGGTTTTCGGTGTACGGTGTGTGTGTGCTTCAGCTCCATTCCGGTGGTGGTTCGTATCGGGTTCTGGATTGGGATTGGGATAGGGATTCGGGACTTGGATGCATGCTCGCTTTGTTTGCTCAACATTTGGTTTTGTCATTAAAATATTTTCGGTTTTGTTCACAGATTTTGCCGCAGTCCTTATCACAATGTACTCTGCACTCGTGCTCCTTTTGCACTCGCACATATTTTTTATATGTGTATATATTCCTTTTTGCCCTTTTATATATGTATATATTTTTTGTCTTTTTGTAAGCCAACTTTTTGGCATTTCCCCATTTTAATTTCAGGCAACGCCGCCGAGTTTAATTATGCTGCGGCCGGGCCAGAGTATTTTTGTCTCGTCTCACTTTTTGTTTAATGATTAACAATAACGCAGCAGTCTTTCAGCGACAGCCGGGCGCTGTCAGGATGCGCAGGATGCGGTGGTATTGCGCGGGGAAGAACATCTGCATGTGTGCATATTTATATTAAAAAAGTTTCTAACAATAAGCCATTATCTATGCTTATTACATATTATGCTGCGACTGCTGCCGCCCCAAGAAAGCCATTTTCCATTGGCCAAAAGCGAGAGGAAGTTTGGGTTAAGGAAGGCATTCCTAGCTGACAATAAATTAAATTAGCTTAAATTATGAGGGGTTTTGAGTCACATCATTGGTTAGTCATATTCAAGGCTTTCATTAAATATAAATTTATTTTCATACTTAACTAAAATTAGCTACTTATAGGTATAGTACACATAAATCCCCATTTGTCTCCACAAACAAACAAATATTTTGTTGGATTTTGTCAGGTGCGCGTGTTGGCGAAAAGGTGAGTGAAATCCCAGCGGCAAGTGAAAAGGACTCTCGGTTTTCCACCCAAACAAGTCTCCCGAAAAACGGGAATCCGCTTACAATAATTAAAAAGTTGCAAATTTAAGTATTAACTCTCGGCGAATGCACAAATATTGCCAACGGTAAGCGGATTTCGCATTAACTGCAGACAATCGGCAAAACAAACTCGGTCCGGCGGCGGAGGTCTGTCACCTCCTAGGTCCTGCCGATGCACATCCTCATCCCTGACAGATGGAAATTAGAATGGGCGACTGACTGACTGGCAAAAGAGACATCACCGGCAACATTGCAATTATTAAACGGATGAAAACAAACAATGTCGGACAAAAGGGAAGTGACGGTGACAGGCGACGGCAAATAATGGACGACTGAACGGGGACACAATGGGTCCAGGATTTTGCGGAAAAATGGGAAAAACTCGGATATTGTCGGGGACATTTTCAACTCGGTGAAAAACCCATGAAATGAGCAAAAATTTTAATCTTCTGCGATCATCGCTGTGAACAACTGTGGGCTGACACCTTGACTGTCCCCGATAATCATGGCATTAGGGCATTATTCCGAGCTGCAGCAGGTTTTTGATCAATCTATATAATCCAGCTGGGAAAGATTGTCGCGAATTAATCTGTTCTTATATTTTTGAATTATGAATTAACTTGTTTGTGGAAGCATTATGCGCCTGGGAGTTAACATTCTCCGTAGGGCATATTTTTAAAATCTTTTTAGAGCAGAAATGTGGCCTATTAACTCCTTTTACTATAGAGAAATATATTTTAGAAACATTTTAATGTAAATAGTTAATATATTATATTTTAAGGGAATTATAGAGCTTTTTAAAATCATTTTATAACTATTTGCCGGTGCATTTAAAAGGGGAAAACTTTATTAAACCTTTTTAATTGATTATTTATATATTTCAATTAATTGTATAAGTACAGTAAATGCCTTTAAAAAATTACATTTTCAAGGCATTGATAATTAAATAAAATAAACAAATTTAAAGCCTGAAATTACTAATTTCTATCAAGGGATCTAACTACTTCTTCCTCAGTTTAACATTCTTATATAGAACATGTTCTGTCAACTAATAAACTTTATTATATATATATATTTTTTTTTTGTAGGACTTCCATATACATTTTAATAGCGTTAATTTTTGTTCAAATTCAGTTGGTGTCGAATTTATTTCCGCCCTAATGGCTGTTCCCCTTTTCATTTTTTCAGAGACATATTCCGTCGTGTAGTCGGCGCAAAAAGGACAATCTCACAGCTCTTTATCCTTCCTGTCGTCTGCGCCGGCAACATGTGTCTCCGCTATAGCTGAATTATGTCCTTAATAGGATTAAAGTATTTGGCAGTTGTTTTGACCTTTTTATCGCCGGCTGCCGATACAGGAATTCCGCACAACTCACGATTTGCCTTTTGTCCGCCTCGCTCCTCTCTGTGCGTTTCCTTGATTTCGTTTCTTTTTTTCCTGTGGATCACTCCTGGTCCTGGGCCTCCTTTAATCTAATTAGTGCGGAAAAATTGAACAGCACTGTTAACTAACGTCAACACAATGCCAGTGCCTTTGCCTATCCTGGGGCAGCCGCCGATGTCGTTGACGTGACGAAGCCAATCGCATTTCCAGTCCAAATCCGGAACGCATTACCTCGCTCAAATCGGAGCAAACGGGGCTGAGTGCAGCAGCTTCTGAAAGGTTGCTCTATGCGATTGTCTTCTGCAACTGCCGCAGGACACACAGGATACTCTCGGTGATGTTTGGCATCTCCATTTCGCAAGAACAGATGCCCCGAGCGAACTGGTTGCCACAAACACTATTGGGTTTGTTATTGAGTCGAAGGGGGAAAATGTCAAAGAACTTGAAATGGGTGTGGAAAGTATTGATAAGTTATAGGATTTATTTTAATCGAAATATTTGTGCAGCTAGATCTATATACAAGTTATTGGATTTCTTTTTATACTATAAATTTAGGATTGTTTTTAAAGGAACTAACTGAAGAGAAATTCCTATTTATACTTATTTTACTATTAGGTTCTCTTAAATAAATAACATATGACCACTTATAACTACAAAGGATCATCACAACTTTGGATATTTTATATTAACCTAATCTAAAATCTTCACTTATCTGTACCATATACGTTAATGAAAATTCATTTAAGCCTTTTTCCCTTAACTGTATTTCAAAACTTGTTTCATTTAATTTTTTATGTATACAGAAAACTCTACTTAAGGCTTCCAGCCTGGGAAGTTGTACTGTTTACTGCTAACTCTCTATATACACAGATCTGGGTAATGACAATGCATATTTTGTAAGTACATAAATTGAGTTACATACAAATTGGCTTGGGCGGAACAACCCCCGCCGAAGGTCGCCACCCCGCGCTGTATATTTTCCCATCCCCCATTGTCAGTTTCAAAAATTCAAAAGTATTTATTCCCTGTGCTTCCCGCTGGGCGACCATAATAGGGAAAACGCTCGCCAATGATCGGAGCAGTGTGGCCTGGAGTGGGGTGCATTTAGGGTATGCCATAATAAATACCGCGGAGGGTTGGCTGGCCCGAATTTGTTGTGAATTTAGCTCGCATTCGGACTCAGACTCGTACTGGCAACGACAATTTGAGGATTCCGGCGAAATAATGGCCGACCATTATGTCAGACGCCACGCCGATCCCTCATTGCGAACGCCTTATTTACTATACCCCGACATTCATTTATTGCCACGTTACGCCGTCGGATCAGAAATGCCAAGGACCTTGTTATAATTTGATTTCAGGAATTTTAAAGCCGCTCTTTAATTCGGAAATTTTTGTTAAAAAATGGGGAAAAAGAACATTTCAGGCTTTTTCATTGGTAATCAATATAGATCCTTAAAGTTTGCAGGAATTTAATTGGTGTTCAACGAAGGTGTCTTTAAGTAAATCAAGTATTCGTTCTATTGATTAGATTAGTAAATTATATGTTAAGGAATAATTTAAAGGCTGTATGCATTAAAAAATCAAAAGAACACAAATACACAAATTCTATGACAGAAAATATATCCATAAATTATAGTATTTCAAAAGGAATGAGGTATACAAATTAAGAATTAATAACTTCACTTAGAAGTAAGTTTAGCAATTTTCTATTCTAGGACACACATTTAAAGACATCTCAATTTACAGTATTTCTAATGGAAAGTAATATGTAAGTTAACAATTGACAACTTCACTTCGAAGTAATATTTGCAAAGCAATGAAAATATCTTTAATGGTATCAAAAATAGAACTGCTTTGTATTAGAATAATATCCTTTGGCAATCAGCATTGCTCACTTCACAGCTCTGCCCTCTTTAATATCATACCATTTTGTGATTTTCAATTAGCAGTCAGAGCGGATTACTTCCTATGGAAGGTCGGGCCAAAGATCCCGACTCCAGTCAGCCTGCCACAATTGCAGAATGAGACCCAGACCGAAACCCAAGCCCAAACCCCAACCAGAAGCAGACGCAGACTCAGTCGCAAACGCAGGTGCTGTTAATTTTCCGCGCTGCACTCCGGACCACGGAGGACAGTTGGCATGTCGCCGCCGAATCCTGGAACTCTCGCGGTGGAGGATGTGGAGGTGGAAGCGTCTTTTGTGGGGCTGACGCAGAACACGAGTTCGCCTCACCCGCAGCTCGGAACAAGTTGCGTGTCGTAAATTTGCGTTTGCATTCAGCCGATGGTGGATGGTGGAGGCAGGAGGAGAGCTCCTTGGGTCTACCTGGTACTCCTCTGGTATACCCTGGTACTTGGTAGCCACTATTGAACAGGTGCGAAGCATATTTTCCGTCGACAGCTTCGACTGGCTCGGCCTCTGGCTCCGGCTCTACCTCGGTGAATGTTATGTTCTCGCCGTTGAAACAAAAGCAATTATTTTGTTTGATTTATTTCATCATTGCGTGTTCCGAGTTACTAGTTACCAGTTACCAGTTACCAGTTACCAGTTTCCCGGCTCCTGTGTGGGGGTGTGTGTGCGTGAATACAGGTAGGGATCGGAGGTGTAATTGCAAGTTAGGCCCTCCTTGGGCCCCTCCTGCGATCCCAGATAAGTGCGGCCTAGACACTCAAATTATAGCTCGGTGTCTTCGGTCTCGCCATTTCTTGGCAATCGTTTTGACATAAACGGGTTCTCACCCAAAATAATTCACTTTCCTGCGAAATATTCCAGCACTTGGTTGTGCAGTGAGCGAAATAACTTGATAATTTCCGAAACACTGTTAATAATTGAACGTTTTTATACCTTATACTAACAATGGAGATAATACCGAGCTTGGCTTAATATTTTAGCCTTGACTAAGGCGTTAAGTATTGTATCTTATACTTGTTCCCATCTCAGGCTTCGGATTGGGTTTAATGTACAATATATTATATAAAACATGTTGGACTAATAAATCTCAATAAAAGCCTTAATAATACTTATACATTGGTTATTAAAAGGAGTTTTGAATTAAATTATCTGACTGAATTCAGAATTTCTCACACTAAAACTAAATTGACATAATAGGTTTGATTCTAATATCTTAAAAACAATTCCTGTATTCCCCTGATTTTTTTTGCGATTGGAGCTTCATTGAATATTGTTCAGACCTCTCATAAAATATATTAATCGATTTCAATGCAGTTTTCGTTTCTACTTTAGTGATTGGTGCTTTATACAATATTATTCAGACCTCTCAACAATTATTTATTCAGTTTTTAATAGAGTTTTCTTAGTTTTTAAGACACTGGTGCTTCATAAAGTATTATACGGATTTCTTGAATAATATATTTTTAAATTTTAATACAGTTTTTTTGTATTACTTAAGGGATTCGTGCATGTGTATTATTCGGACCTCTCAAAAATGTACCCATCTATTTTAATAAAGCTTTTCCCTGGTCTTGAAAGGTATAAGTTTTTCTCCCTGTGCATTGCTGTGTGTGTGTGGGGGCGACTGGGGAAATGTTACGCGGTTATCCGTTCCATTTATACGAACCAAACTTTGTTATTACATTGAAAAAAGCAGGCAGGTACATAAATTGCCGATGTTATCTGCTGACAATTGGGGCGGTTGGCTCCGCTGTCACTAGTTACTGTTCTTTTTCCGTATCTGACGCAAGTGCAAATGTACATATGCGTTACCTATGTCAGTACGTGACTGATCCGAGTCCTTAATGCGGAAGGTGGGAATGTTATTCCAATTCTATTTTTTTGGTTTTTCGCGGCGAAACAGTGTTATGGCTGCCATATTCAAATATAGCAGAATCCCCATATCGCATCGGTGTTGCGTGAATTTATTGGTATTTCTCAGCCTTTCTGTTTGTTTTGGGGGAAAAAACGATTACGATTATTTGCTGACCGCGTTGCGGCGTTAATTGTGTATTCATTATCGGCACTGATAGCGACACGCGCTGATATCGCCGCTCCTCTCGTAGCCATACATTAAAATTATAGATTACTTTCGCAGATGCAGATAGTAAATTGAATTGAGAGCGGCGTAGAGAGCCGTTTTCCCGGGAAAACAAAAAAGATATTCACGATTGCGATTGGGGTTCAATTAGTGAACGCAACAAATGTACACATTATGGCTATATTTGTTCAACTTTTATAACTGGAAATAAGTACTATCTGCATAAGAGAGATACTTTCATTAGGGCCAAAATGTTGTTTTTCCATTTGAAAGTACTTACTACGAATGGAATGGTATCCTACACCTAAAATTCCCTATTAGAATGTATCTTTTTATTGTTTTCTTGTAAATATTTGTATCTAGCAAAGGATATTGTTCCCAAATTTTATGAATGCCTTCAAAACTCGCCTTCACCTGCCACAACCGGTGCCTATTTTCCCCAATTTCAGGTGTTTATAATACACTTTTAACGACTCATATTGCTACTGTGTGGAAACACCTGCCGGCGGGACTAATAAAGTGGCAAAGGATTAAATATTAAACGGCCAAACAGAGACATAAAAAAAAGATGTGGGCAGGGAATTCCCTGGCTGAGCGTCTGTCTGAGGTTCCATCCCATCTTGGCTTGGATTCCGCGGGCATCGCGCCGCGGCTGCTGTGGAAGTTATGATGATGAGGCGCGGCTGGTGGTTTATCTGTAGCCGAGAGCCGGGAGATACGGATACCCGGCAGACCCAGACGCGAGCTCTTAAATGGCTTCCAAATTAATTATTTACGCATTTGAATTGAGGCATTCCGGCTAAGAACTGATTTCGAAATGGTTGCTGGCCCGAGCAGCGGGCTGCCGCGTGCCGAATTACGATCCGGGACCGGAGCTTTCCCTTCGACCGGCGGACAGCGATGGGTGCACAGCCTTAATTTACCAATCAAAAACTCGTAATTAACCTAATAAGCCGGGGCGAGCTGAGGCCGAGTCGCGTGCCCCACGAACTGAGGACCGGCGGGAGGTAGGTTTCCTCTCTCATATTTGGATTTACTGACGCAACTCGCTTCAGAACAAATTATGGCGTTTACGGCCTCCGGCTCCCGACTAAATTGAAAACGCAGCCAAAGGCGCATGCGGGCAGTGCCAACATGGAGGTTGAAGCCTGTACTCTTTGTTTGAAAATAAACACTGAGGAAAAGTATAATGAAATTTTGAGATTTCATGCAAATTAAGCAAGTAAATAGAGTGTTTAAAGAATATCAAAAATAATATTATTATTTTACAAAGAATAATGTGTTCATACTTCATAATTTTTGATGACAATACAAGAACTTTTATACAATTACGACAATTCTAGAATATATAAATGTTTCTTATATAGTTAATATATAAAACGAATTAGCCTCCCTACCCATTTCCTGCTACCTTCTTCCCAAAGTGCATGCAGCTGGCCTCCGTTATCTGTCATCCATAAAATTAGCACATACGGTTATATAACCATATATGCCTTCACTGGCACTTTTGGGCTGTGCTGTCCGTTACCAGCTAAGTGATGGTTACATGCCGTCCCGCGTTCTGCTTCCGGTTTGCCATTTGATGCCTTCGCGCCAGGCTGTACCTCCTTCCGTTCCCTCTGTGTTTACCTTGGCATTTTCATGCCTACTACTTGCGTCAATAAATTTAAGCGCTAGGCACATACACAGATTTTTCACACAATAACCACTGTGTGGCAACCACTAAATCCCCGGCAAAACAGTCGTTTAACAAACATCGCATTAGCGGCCTGGGCTAAGCCCAAGCCGAAGCCGAGAGGCCGCCCAGTGCAAATATTTATTTAGGACGACTTTTGTTGCGGTTTTGCGCATGCGCAGCCGGAAAATGACCCTAGGTCGTGTGCGGCCCGAAGGTTAATGCCAGGACCAAGGCAAGGACGGGACCTGCGGTAGTCAGGTTGACCAGATGTCGAGTTGCAAGAGGACAAGCGATTGCGCAGGCGCGGCATTACCGGAGTTAACCACAAAATATCCAATAACTTAACATGCTAAGTAGCCTCGATGGACAATGAATGCCTTCAAGATGGTCAGACAGCCAGGATGCGTAATTGTTGTTTACACACATTACCGAGTTTATGCTAGTATATAAATATTTATGGGATGTCCGGGGAAATGGGTTTCAGAAAAATTAAAATCATAATGAGAAATTATTTAATCCTATTTCATGATGGGAAAAACTTATAAGCTAACTCTCTAATTTACAAATTAAAACGGAAACTGATAAGCTTATATATTCCTAGCCACATTTCTAGTTAAATATTTAGGCATTAAATAAATAAACAATCTATGCTGCTTATTTTTTTGCATTTTTCTTATTCAGGCGCCTGTCACACTTCGAGTGTTAGGAAATCATTGGGCAATGTGTTAGAGACCAGAAAAATAGAAAATAAATGGCCCTGGCAAGACAATAAAATAATAATTCGAAGACCGGAAAAATCCGTGACATCATAAATTATCAATAATCACACTTTGTTTTGACAGGATGACGACTGTCGGAACTGAGCCGCATTGTTGTCGTTGTCCTTGCCAGTGTGTGTACACACACACATCCGCGCCATATCCGCACACATGAACTTCAAAAATAAATAACTGCACAAGAGCCAACAGGGAGGTATTCCTCCGCAACAGAGGCGTCTATTCAACTCTCATTGTCAGCAGCCATGATGCGGCAACGCTCCCGATACCATTCCCATTCCCGTTCCCATTCCCAGTCCACATCCCTCCCTGCTCTGCTCCTGCCTAGGAGAGCTCGGTAAATAAGGACAAATAAATGGCAGGATGCGAGTGATACGGCAGCGAGCACTGCATTTCCTCCTGCGATGGATATTGCATATGTTTCGACCACCGGGCTCGATGTCGATGTCGTTGCATTTTCCACCCTCACCCCACACACGCAGGCATTACCACTGACAGCGATTTTCCATCGGTCCTAAGCTATATGCTATAGGCTATATGCTATATGCTATATGCTATATGCTATATGCTATATACTATAGACGTAACATACATATGCGTATGTGAACATAACTTCTTTGAGCCTGCTGCAACTGGTCGATAACAGCTTTATAACCATGGAAATTAGCCTAAAAAGTGTAACAAAAAAAGGAAAAGCTTCAAAATATACTAAAAAGTATAAAATATAGTTTAAAAGTAGGTCATAAATATATATAAAATCCATCTTTACTGCCAAGTTTAGAGAACAAAAGATCTAAGCAACCTACAACGTGAAGAGAAACCCTTACTCAGCATCCCTACATCACCGTTTTTATTTAAATTACTTGGCAAAACTTAAGTCTCTTCACTTTCCCTTAATTTATTCCATTTGGAATGTTTCGAATCAAACTAAATACCCCTTGTTATAACCACATTATGCATATGTATATTCGCTGGCAAATGGAATCTTGTAAGGGCCAAAGTGCCACGGATCGGGTTGGAATTTGAATTACTATCGGCCAAAGATAAAGGGGGGCAGTTACTAGCCATTAGACACACCACTGAATAAACAAAACATGCACACGTTTGCGCTCCGCTTCGAATCTACATTATTAATAATAATGATAAAACGCGAATAAAAGCGTATATGGCGAGCCATTTGTTTTGGCCTTTCGCAGCGGCATGAATTTTGTAGGAAAATCCGATACCGAAATGACAACGAAACACAGATACAGATTCAAAACAATAACAACAATCAAGGGGCAGAGCAGCACCGGCAGCAGCAGCAGCAGCAACAAAAAGCTTTTTAGTCAGCGATAACACTTATGTCTGTTTGTATTGTACACGTATTATTAAATGTCATGTTTTGTTAACGGCCGAAACCGAAACCAAAACCAAAGCCAAGACCGTTCCCAAAATTGTCAGCATCAGCCTACACACAAACGCTATGTGGCAACAAAAGGCAGCGACAACGACAACGACAACGACAGCGACAACGAGCGTTGTTCATATCAGTGTTATAGCCGGAGGTCTCGCTTTTGGGTCCCACTGTGTTAATGTGTTTTAAACCAATCCAATCTGAGTCTGAATCTGAAGCCGAATTCGAAAGGGAACAAAATATAAATAGGCGTAAATTAAGCATTTTCGGCTGCCACTGTTTTTTTTTTCTTTTTTTTTAATTTTGCGGGCTATAAAACACATGTATATTTATTCATAAGCGTACAAATTTATAATGACTGAAAATTGTTATGCGAAAATGCAAATGATTGGAGAGCCTCGGTGCCCGCCAGATATTTGGATTATAATTGATGGCACAGCAGAGCCAAGAGGCAGAGCCACGAACAAAACACTTTAAGTGAGGTGAAGTTGTAATTGAACTACTGGAAACGGCTCCTAACTTTCCAAAGAAAACATCGTTAGAGAGACATGGCAGCTCCGAGTTGGACTCCAACTCCTAGCCAGTCACAGCCCATCGAAGTCTCGAAAGCAGCTCCAGCTACAGCTCCAGCTCCAGTTCATCTGTTCGGATGAATGACAATGACTGAATGACTGAACTGGGGCGCTGAAAGTGACTTGCCATTAAACATGAAACTCTTGCAACGTCAGTTCTCATAATTGTGTTGAGAGTCAGACGCTGTTGTTGACTCTTAATGTTGTTTTCTTTGCATGCTGATTAGTTGGGCTCGGGGAATGCCCCCATCTCCAGGCCGATCCAGGGCCCTCCTCCTTGTTACTACTCAATACACTGAGCCAAAACAGTGACACTATGTCTAGGATATATATACAAATTCATTAGGAAAATTCTAGCTAAAACTTGAGCTAGCTTATGAGTAACTTTCCAACAAAACCTTTGATTCTTTATTCAATATCTTTAATTTCTCTGTTGTCCTCAGCTACCTCTTTGAATTTCTTCAACCTTTAATACCTTTTCTTTAGATACACCTTTCTTCAAGTGTAGCAGAATGAATATCGTTATGGCCGCAGATATGAATGTGTATGGAAAACCCGTCGCACTCCCCCATTCCCAAACTCCTATCAGCTCACAAGGCAGCGAGTGTTTTGATTAATGATGATACATGAAATTAATTTCAATTCCTACTCAGCCCCGATTGTTTGCGTTTGAAATGAAAGCCTTTTCACACCGCCGCCGTGGCTGCCCCTTGCTCGCTCCGGTTACACGGATTCTTATTCAAAAATCCGTGTGCGCGGGTACTAGTCTTTTTGTTAATACTCGGATCGTACCTCTTTCCACTGCATCTGCTCAATCCGAATCCAAATCGAAGAAGAAGTCGTGCTTGGTGTCATTAGCGCTGCATCATCCTCCTCCTTCCTGCCAAGCACTTAAAGCTGTTGAATAAATCTCGTCAGAATGGCTTTGTTGTGCTTACATTAGCCTCCGTAATGAGCTGATTTTGATTCGAGAATTCTACTTTACTCTCCATATATACATACATATATAGCCCTTAGGCTGACGATCAATCGAAAAGTCGCAGTCATCAATATTGTTCTACAATGTACATGCGAGATGGCACTCGGCAGATGACTCTTTTATCCATTCATGTTCGAGTGAAATGAGCGAGTCAGCGATCAAGGTTATTAAAGACATTCCATTCGGGGCCATCTTATGATCATTAGGATATGTGCAAACAAGATATGGGCATTTGCATGTACTTGGTACTGGAATAATAACAAACCAAACTAAAAGGGGGAGAAGATTTCCAAAAGAATAATAAATGGAAACTTGGATTCTCTAAGAGTAGCTCAAAGTTCTACAATAAACTATTGAATATTGAGTTTTATATAAAACCCTGTGACAATTAAGGATCTTAAACTGTCCATTTCCTTTCAAAATCCTTACACCTTATAGGCAGTTTAATTTTTATTAAACGAACAAAGGCCTTGTGTGCCGACGACAGCCATTACCTAAACGGGACGCACAAATAAATTATGCAAAATAATGTTTAAAGGTTCTTTTGAATCCCCCCAATAAAAACTGCAGCCACCTAAAGTCATCTCCAGGTGCATTAAACTAAGGCGAGCTAAGCCGGGTTCCCCCGAGGAAACTGAATCTCCCGTTTTTCCCCATAAACAGGACCGTCCTCGTCGTCGTCGTCGTCGTTGCTGTTGCATTCCACTAATGAGAGAGACCCGGCCCCGCAGACGGGTCTTAACGACACACGCATGGGTGTACGAATGGGTATGGATGTCGGGTATTAACATACGCATGTCCGTGAGTATATAACACAAATTTAAAATGTTAACGTTTCTACAAGCTAACATTGAAAATCGTTTAGCGGCAATTACCATCAAATGTCCGCGTCTCTTTGAAGTGCCCCGATGTTTGGACGCCAGTAATCCCAACTCGGCCTAAACATTTCAGGCATTCCTTTAGCCATTGCCGCGGATCAGCGCTTGTGGTCGCAATAGCAACAGCAACAGCAACTGCAACTGCAACTGTGGCTGAGGCAGCAGCAATGGCTTATGAGTGCATGCACAGGAAGAAAAGGAAAGGGTTTAATATATGGGAGAAGGAATAAGTATGCAGGATTTTCATGTATTTTTAATAACTAAAAATAAATTAAATAAATTAGAATTAGAAAATTTCATTAGAAAATACAAAAGACAGCTTGGATATTAGTTAGTTTAATGTGTTCTTAAAGTAGAAACGTTCACAGATTTATCTTTTTTATATTATATATTTTTTATATAGTTTCTTGTAACAAAATTGTTCCCTGTGTGATCTCCTGAAGTTGTGCCTGCGCCATGCACGACCACAGTGAGCCATGTACAGTGAACACGCGCACGCGCACTAAACAAACCGCCGGCGTCTGTTTCCCTCCTCTCACTCTCTCTCTATATATCTATATAGACAAATATATATATATATATATGGGCAATCTGGCTAAATCCAAGGCATTAGCCGGGAAAATACGCCATGAGGCCATGCAAATCGCTGGCCAAGGCAAATACACTCGGCGAATGGGCAAACAGGCCGCTACGATGATCACAAATGCAGCCGAGAAAACACCGCTGACGATTGTTGTTTGGACACTTGTCACTCAACGACTCGGAACCGATCCGTAGATCTAAGGATCTTCAGATCCCAAGGGTTGGAGTGTCGGCCAGCCATCGATTTCTATTTGCACCGCCGCCGCAGATGCGGATTCAGATGCAGATGCAGATGCAGATGCCGCTGGCGATCCAAGCGATGCATTTGTTTGCCGAAACGCATCCGCAAAGCCAGCAATCCGTTAAATGTGCGCAAACAGCAGTGTCGGATGTCATAATGGAGCTGGCCGAGAGCATCGCGAGTGGATAGTCAAGAGCCGAGAAATACCCTGACAGTGCCTATGCAAATATTTGGAGTTGTTCCTCACACGATTTCCCTAATCTGCCACGGTCCCGAGGCCCCAGTTGCCTACCTTCTTCGCTCTCCAAATGCGCTTAGTCCGTTGTCACAACAATCACAAACGCCGTCGTCTCTGGCCAATCACACGACTTTTTACACCGTCGTTGACAGGGGGCAAAAGATGTAAGTACGTAAGCCTTTTGCCATGGAGTTTGGCTTAAAACTCACTCCTTGGGTTCAGAGAAGGTGCTCCAAAGTCCGCCTGCAGCCTTGGGAGAGGCTTTTGGGCTGGACTTTAATTGGTTGATAGTACAAAAGGGTTGGAATTAAATTGCATACAGCTTAGGTTAAAATAAATATACATATTAAGGATATTACTTATCAAAGATATTTTAAAGATTATTGAACTATATATTTGTATAAATATTAAGCTAGAAGATGGAGCTTGAGAGACTAAATGTTTGAAAATCAACCATAACAATTGAGTGACCACACTGCGTATGAGTGATATTTACCAGGGCAACCTTACTCTTTAGAAGCAACCTCTTTAGGGATCTTTTTGCCATGTTGGCCTCCTTATAAGGTCCACCTCATTCTGCATACTGCGGATTAACGCACAGGCTGCTCTTTTTTTGCGTGCCACTGCTGTGGTGCGCCTTAGTGGTGGCGACAGCGTCATATAGCTATCGGGCGATCGGACAAATCGAACCATCGCACAGGTGACGACAAGGCCCATTGGCAGGCAGCGCATGTCGTCGCAATTAAAAAACGCCTTCTTCGGCGTTGGCATATCGGCTGGATTTGGCACTGACTTTGGCATGTAGGCGCAGGTGCGGCATATGTATGCAGGCTTCATACCAGGGACTGCCACTGCCACTGCCACTGCCAGCGTTCAGCGGTGACGCACAACGCTGCCCGGGACCGGGGGCTTTCATCAATACTGTGCCACATCCATTCCGGAGGTGAGGAGCGGAAGGGTTGGGTAGGTAAGCGGTGAGTAAGCACGCACAATGGCC
Source organism: Drosophila bunnanda (assembly GCA_035046265.1). Taxonomy (NCBI): domain Eukaryota; kingdom Metazoa; phylum Arthropoda; class Insecta; order Diptera; family Drosophilidae; genus Drosophila; species Drosophila bunnanda. The sequence goes on from JAWNOB010000075.1 coordinate 19,093,439, forward strand.
ATGCAAATTCCGCGGCTTGCGAACAAGCAAATTATCGGCCAAACAAAGGCCCGGGGCAAAGATCAATCCGGGGAATATCGACAGCGAAATGAAAGCCAGGTAGTAGCACCCGGTGGCTTTATCTGAGCCAGAAATCGAATTGGAATACGTATTAACTGGCATTCCATTAAATGATAGATTGGCTAGAGATGGGGTGCGGTTGACAAGTTGCAAGTTTTGCTACATTTTCAGGTATTCCGAGTTAAAAAGGGTATAATCTATTCATAAAAGCTAGATTTATCTAGATATATTAACTCATTCAGTTCGGCGATGCTTCCCAATGGGGTATCCTTTCTCATCTTAAGTCCTTCATTTCTAGTTCAGTTTTAACTAAGTTGTATGAATCCATAAATGTACCTCCTGTTTTCCAAATTAATACCAACACCATAAAATTAAAATATTCCATTCTGTTTCCCCCAAAGTATGAAACTTGGCGCCTTGGACTATATAGTACCCCCTTCTATATAGAGCTCTACAAAATAACGAGGAATATGAAACTCTTAATGTGGCCATTAGGAACGGCATAAGTGCTGTCTTCCAGTAAAAAAGGTGGAAATTATGTACACACACCATTATCGCCCGATGGTTGCCATGCAGAGCTAAGCATTTCCTCTTTAAAAACCATCCGCAGCTTTGCTCCGTTTTGTATGACTTTGTTCCGAGAAAAGTCGTAAAATTACTGCGTAACAACTGCAACAAGGTGTTACGAAGAAGGTGCAACTTGCGGCTCTGGCTAGCTACTGTGCCTGAGCCAAGACCTTCCCTGGCTGCCACCGGCTGGCGGTAACATTGTTTGGCCTAATAGAAGTAAAATTGTTAATTGCCAAACGCTTGACTTGGGTTTGCCGCTTGATTTATACAGTCCAGTGACCGTGCCATACGTGAATAATTGCCAGTCCGCTCTCCGGGCGAGAGTGGATGCTCCAAATGTCGTGGGAACGCGCTGAGAAATTTATGGAGGAAGAGCTCCAGGAATGCGGCACCTCGACATCTCGACACCTCGAGCGAAAACTACCTCAATGCCGCTGCAGCTATGCAGTTGCTGTGGCAGTGGCACTTACAGTCGGATTGTGCCACATGTCACATGGCATTCAGCATTCATTGAGGGGCGAATTGGGAATTAATTTCTAATTCGCATGCAGCCCGGCGCTGGATTTGGCCCGCAGTGGCACTACAAGCGATTTGAGCAGTTACCTACACATGTTTCTCGTCCAAATCCGAGCTGTCGCCCTGTCGGCACGTATAACACCTCCGTCCGGGGCCGCTGCGCATGCGCTGGCGATCGGGTGCGGCATTAGTGCGGAAATATTCGTAAATATCGTGTATATACTGTATAGGGTTTCCTCGCCCACATGCCCCGCGATCTGCACTTTTCCCCGATTGACAAGGGCAATGTGATGATCCTCGGGTTATATCCGTTTAGAGAATTTATAAATTGGTACAAATGTGTTTCTTCTGCTTTATAAAATAATTCAAATGTTAAGTGGGATTTTTTACTTATATGAAAATATTTAAGAGGCTATGCATTTAAATGCTGTATGAATGGCTTCACACCCCTCTAAATTCGTATAATAAATATTATAACCTTTATCTTTCTATAGCAAGTCCCACTCCTCGACGGGCGGCTAATTAAGGGAGCTGAAGAACAAGTGTTTAGAGCATGTTTCTGTGCATCTGAAGCATAAAATATGCACTGCCAGAATGCCTAATGCATTTATGCAGACGTGTCTGGGAGGCACTGCCTCTTCGGACTCGACTCGAATTGCTCACGCAAAACGCTGATAATGAGCTGGCAATTATCACTTTAGCTGCGACTCGAACACGGCGAAAGCACAGTTATCAGTCCAGAGTCCCGGATTCACATGGAACCCAGTGAAACATGAATATGGCGAGAAATGCATAGTGCACACTATGTGCTATATGCACTATTAGTAACGGTAGACTTCCATGGTTTCGTGCCGCCAATCTGGAGAGCAACAACTTCGCCTCAACGCGACTCGACTCACGGATCACGGATCTCGGATTGCGGCTAGACCAAGTCCGGAGCACCACTAGCGTGCACTGGCGCTAAATTGAGACGAGATGGAATCAGTGACATCGCCTCCAACAGTGTCGTCTCCCAGCGGAACAGACCTAGTCAGGCCAACCGAAAAATGAGGAAATTACAGGTATAAGGGGAAGTTGGTATACTCTTTAAGGAGATTTTCTTACATCCTAATTTTTAATTAAACAAGACGGAGAGTTTTTTGTGAAATTTAAATTTTGGTAAATATAGTATTGAGCTTTATAAGTTAAGAGTTTAGAGTTGATTTGTACTTTAGACTTGCTCCCTCTATAATTTCTTGATATTTTTGTTGTTTATTTAAATTTATAGTAAACATTTAAATAAGTCACTTATTTATATATCACTTATAATAAAAGCTGTTGAAATCTCAACTTATTTTAATAAATTGTAAGCAACAGACATCAAGAGATCTACCAAGTTTCAGATTCTGAAGGAAAAGTCACGTCTTTGATTGCAGTTTCACTTCTAGAAGTATAAAGTATAAGTTCTATATCAAATCGAAGTCCCTCTGAAACCGGACATACCCCTCTCTAAACATAGGGCATATCGGTCGCCGTTTAATAACATGCTTCCATAAACAAACTTGTTTATTGGCGGCCCCAAAGATGCGAAGGGCTGTGCTGGCATCTCCCACTGTGACTCTGAGACTGTGACTCTTATTCCGACTCTGTGGCTGCGGTTGTGAGTTGCTTGGCTCTGCATTCATTTTTGCAACATTTGCAAAAGTCAATAACACTGCCGCCCACAAAAAAAAGAAGCAAAGTGAGAAGAGAAGCTAAAGCGTAGCGTATACGCCGCGGGGGCCGCCGAAGGGCGACAGGGCGGGCGGAAATGGAGCGGGCGTGGGGCGGGAGCGGAGCTAGTGGCGAGTGCCAGTGAAATTAATAATAATAAGTGCTGAAACAAAACAAAATGTAAACAATTAAAATGGGCTCTCGGCCTGGGCTCGATGCGGCGCGCCGTTGCCAATTTGCAATTCCAAGCACCATCGGCCGGGAGGCGGAGCAGCAACGGCGGCGACAGCTGCAGCTGGCGGGGATCACCGTCTCCACCTTTAGCTCCCCCGCACCCAGCAAAGTGTGACATTGAGGCGCGAATTGGGTGAAGTGAGTCGAGCGACGGGCGACGGCGACGGGTGACGCCAACTGTTTGGAGCTTGTTTGTAAAACAAGCGAAAGGTCACAAACTATTCGTGTAGAGTGGCGACCTCTGGCGCTCAGTGTGTGCCACGCAGTTCCGTTTCCTCCACACCAACACTCGTGCACGCACGCACACGCACATGCACGGTAAGAAAGTGTGAGTAATTAAATCAAGACACTTTGTACATAAAATTAGTTTTCTAATTAAAGCAGACCTAAGTTGGCTTGCCTTTTATGTGCTTTCAGTGTATGCAAATCTTTAGTTTCCTGTCCTTCACTTTTATAGTATTTGCTTGTATTATTATTCTTAAACATATATTTAATTAAGTGTTTACTTTTTAATTCATTTAAATAAACTCTAAAACAATATAAGATATTTAAGGCAATATTGAAAATATGTTTAACATTACTTTTATATAGCTACTAATCCCACACTTTATTTTACAATTTCTGCGATTTGAAAACGGGATTTTCAACGATTTTAAAGAAGTAATTAAAGTATTTTTGGCTTTCTTTACTACAATTGAAGTATATTTAACATTGAAGCATTAATCTCCACTAAAAATATTGGACATATTTTAATGTTTGAAATTTTAACAAGTAGTAAATGCCCTCAAAAAGTATTTTTAACGAAACTTGACTTACCTGAAATAAAAATTTAAAAAACCCATAACGAAGTCAAAAAACCTTAAATTTCAATTTAGAAAGCATTTTTGTGTTTGTTTTTAAAGGGTTAACAAATCTGCATATTGAGTTTTAAAATTTAGAAAAATAAAATTTTTGCCAAATTTTGACAATTTTCATGATGTAACCCCTTACCTATTTTTGAAATTTTGAAAAAATTTCAAAAAATTATTTTTTAACCGGACATGGCTATATCGACTCGGCTGTAGATGCTGATCAATAATATATATGATTTATAGGGTCGGAAATGATTCCTTCATAGTTTTATAAGCATCTGACTTAGAGTATAATCTATATTTTATGTATTAAATATGATAGTAAGCTTACTAAACTTAAAATGTTCTATTTTGATTTTTTTTCTTTCTAAATATTTCATGATATTTATACATTAAATTTTCAACTATTTCCACTGTGTAGAGATACACACGTAATTATGGCGATAAAGATACAGATACTGAGCGTATTTTCGAGCAAGTGTTTTAATTGCAGTTGCGCAAATAGCACAAAGGCAATTAATTAATTGCGCCCACCCACCCGGGCGGCTGCCACCCATTGGCCACGCCCACTTTGCACACACTATGGGCGTGTGTGGGTGTGCGGGTGTGTGTGTGTGTATGTGTGTGTCTATGTGTGGGCTAGTTGCATGGCTGAGTGTTGGTGTTGGAATGCGTACATACAGAGTACATGTGTTCCTGGAATGTTGACATGTGTTCCCATAGATGTATGTACAAGCACACCCGCACACACACTACACACACCGAACACTGAACACTGAACAGCGAACACTGAACACCGAATACTACGACATCTACATACATCTCGCTGCCATGGACAGTTGCAGTTGTCATGTTCATGAATTGCCAATGGGGAGCACAAAACTATGCGAAATACACACGGCAAGTTACACACTGGCACACACAACACCCACCCACCCACCTCCCCCCCCTCCCAGGCCCGGGGCTCATTTAAATGCCCGAGCGAGAATATTAATGGCAACGCTCTCCGGCCCGCGTTACTTAATCAAATCAAATCCATATTTGCATGCGGGCTTCGAGTACATAGGCATTCGCCGACCGGCATGTGTGTGGCTGTTGTGCAACAACGTCCGTTCATATTTCTGCTTTCAGTTTTCTATTTTCTATTTTCCATTTTCCGTTTTCATTTCCCATTTTCAATTTCAATTTGTTTGCCATTTGAATTTACACAGCCATTGGCACATCTGCATATAATGGATAACGAGGCAACTGTTTGGGGAATATAATTATTTGTGAATAAATATGCGCAGCCTTTGATCAGCTGGTTGTGATATAATTATCATTGTAATTAAATCTATAAATTTAAGATTTTATATGAAAATAAATAAATTATATATGTATATAGCTAAAAGATTAAAAAGGAAAGAGGCTTTGCAGACCCATCAAAATAAACCTTGTTTGAGGAAAGAAAGTTTATAAATTAATCATGCCTTAGATTTATTTCTTATAACAGTATTTATAATTGTTTTAATCTCACATTATATATGTGTAAAAAATAAGAGTGAGTCCTTAAGAACTACTTATTCAAAGAGCGTGACTCACTTCAGCTATTATTTCCCCATAATTCTTAAAAGGTATCAAAACAGGGACCACCTGCGTAAAGTCAGGTTTGTGTTGGCACCCTTTTTTTTGGTTTCCCATTTCCTTGAGCTGCTCCCAGGTATGCAGATACACACATTGTTCATTAGTGCTAAGCCATCATGTATACAAACATCCACGAATATGGGATCTTGTTGGCGGAAAGGAAAACAAGTCCGGACAACCTTCGCCTCGATCCGAGTGCGTAACTCTTGCAATGCGATATCCATCTCTCATCAAACAAATTCCAGAGCTGCCTGAACAGCATTTAACAATCTTTTGATCATTTATCTATAATTCCCCCAAGCCGAGGAGCAGTCGAAGCCATCTCGTCAGACATTGTGTCGTCGGATGGGATCCGTTTGGATCGGGATCTTGGGCGGCGGGATTCTCAACATAGATGGGCATCCGATAAGTGCGTTTGGGGGGCTACCGACGCTGCCTAATTTGTTTTCAAAGAAGTGCCGCGACAAGCCCTATTTTGGAAATGCCATCCGATGGTCGTCATGGGCAGTGGTTTGATTAATACGATATATCGCAGGTCTACGACCTCTTCAAGGCGTGGATTTGATGGAAATCAATGATGACCGCCAAGTTCATGTGGGCAGAAATGGAAAGTAAGAAGCTAAAGGGAGATGATCCTAAAGCAAAGTAAATAATGCATATTGTATAAAATTAAAATTAATTACAATTAAAGATTCATTAGGTCAACATTAGATAGTCAAGGAATATCTAGTTCTAGTGCAACCTTTCACGTTCCTACAAAATAACCTTTATTCTACACCAAAACTCTTTCTCTCTCCAAAATATAAAATATTCCAAATAATAATACCAATTGGATCCCCCACGACTTTCGTTCAACTTTCACTCAACTCAAAATTTCTAGATGAAGATACGCACTTTGGGAAGTGTTTAGTGCTGATGTCAGCGATGATATGCCCTGTCATCTGCTCCTCATTATGCGTATCTCCCGGAAGATCCTTCCTGTTTATTAATATTTAGCATATTGCCTTCGCAGGACAGGACTCTCTCCTACGCCGACTATCAAGGACGCCCATCTAAGTGAAAAGCAAAATTGAAAAAATTACTCATTTCCACTTCCAAGGAAACGATCGACAAGCCGCTGGACATCGCGAACGCCTATCAGCGGCGTATCTCAGGCACATTAATAAATTTCACTTTGCTCACCTCAGAGTCCCGGAGCTCGGAGTGTGTGTGTTCGTTAGCTAAGCTACCGGGCATTTGCTCCTTAGTTGTGTATATATTTTTCCTGCATTTTTTGTGAACCGGCCCTCCGCCGACTCTTTCAATTTGTGGACGCGACCACCGGAGTTCGCGCGCTCATTTGACTGCCGTTCGTGGCTGAAATTCTTCAAAAACAATAAAATAAAATTAAGCAAAACGGCATTTTAATAATGCTACTGCCTTTCTTCCCTCGACTAACTGAGGTGCTGCTGGCTGGTGTCCGTAATGGGCCATAATGGATCTTCATCCTAACAATTCGATGATTTATGTTGTGCACATAGCGGTTGCTGTTTTCGTTTAGCTTCTTTATAGTAGTTTTATGATGTTAATAGCGTTTTTGTCTGCATCTTTATCGCCGAGGCCCACACTCTGTTTCCCCAAAAAAAGAAGGCTAGTTAGTGGATGACGTGCCGGCTCTCGTCTGGGATCCGTTCTCCGCGCGCTGCGCATGAGCTGTGCCGTTCCCTTAACCTTTGTGCGCGGACATTTGGGCTGGAGTTTGTTTTGTTTTGTCATAATAAACCACTAAAACGAGCATATAAAAAGTAATTTTCCGCACCTGTCCGCCAAGGTGGGCAAATGCCACTCAACAGCAGCAGCAGCAGCGGCAGCGGTACTTCAAGGGCTCTTCCCGGCGCATGATTTACGATCCTCTCCTCCGTGGCGATCTAATCGGCCGACAAGGTGGCCGTTCAATGGCAATTGGCTTAATTGAATGTGGACTTTGTTTCTTAAATTATTAGATGCCGTGGAAATAAATAAGCTGAAAATGTGATTGTGCGAAATAAAGCAATAAAGCTGCCAGGCCATCATAATGGATTATCTTAAACGGCAATTAATTTCACACCGTATCTTGTTTATTGCAGATGTTTTAAAGTAAGTTAATGAGGTGCCAATAACAGGTATTACTTCATTTAAAATATGTATATGCATACTTGGAAACTGAATCCTTAAATTCAAATGAAACTAAACAAATGTAAACCAGTATTCACAATTTTGGAATCAGTAATTTTGTAATTTATGGTTTTAGGAAAACCCTACCCAAATATGAAAATATGTTTTCCCTGCCAGGTGTGACGGCTTTTATCATAGCGACATTGTCCATTAAAGACCGCTTTGATTCGACAGAAGGTCTTGTTTGGTAACCAAAAATGTTTGCCCGGCTTCTTCCTACGATGGGAATGGGAATTGGTAATGGAAATTGGTAATGGAAATGGGTGGTTTCTGTGATTTTGGGGAGGGGATTTCGTTTTTGGTGGGACAGAGAAACCGACTACGCACTGCGCATATGAAGAGGTTCGCATTCAAATATGATATTCCGATATATTCAAACTCTACGGATAGATCGAACCGAACGATCCGCATCGCGTCTGATTTTGGCTGTCGTCGCACGCAGTTAACAATCGCATTACAAACAGCAAATGTGTCAGAAATATTGTCGTGAGTCTTTCTTATTTGTTTCTGGTACAATGCTCGTAATTTGGGACTTAAAGAGCTTTCAATGTGTCGTTTCGGTGTGCGCTGCTGGAATTTTAAATTAATTATTTCTTTGACCCCACGCAGCAGTTCGTGCCGAGTGCGAGTGCGAGTGTGGCGGAGTATCTGGGTGTCCGAGTATCTGAAAGGCCGCCCGAATCGATAGTTGCGGATGCGGAGTGTGGGGCAAGCAAGCACTGGGAGAAAAGCAGATACTTTAAGAACCACAAAAGATAAGGATAAAAATGCTTAAGAAGCCCCAATATTAAAAAAGTACAGCAAGAAACTTGCTTAGGCAACATGCATACTCAGATGCTTGTAAGGTTGTGAAGAAAGCACTTCCGACCCCATAAATCATATATATTCTTGGTCAGCATCAACAGCAGAGTCGATCTAACCATGTCCGGACAAAAAATAAATTTTTGAAATTTTTTTCAAAATTTCAAAAAAAGATAAGGGGTTACATCATTAAAATTTTGAAAATTTGGCAAAAATTTTAGTTTTTTAAAACGGTAAATGGAGTATGCAGATTTGTTAACCTATAAGAAACTAACATAGGAAAGCTTTCCGAATTAAAATTAATGATTTTTTGACTGAGTTATGCGTTTTTTAAACTTTGATTTGTCCACAAAAATTGTAATATAAAAATATCTATAAATATTGATTCAAAGAATGCGAATATTTGAAACATAGTTCTGATCGATACCTTTTCCGCTTTATTATAGCTTTCTATGGGAACTTTATAGACTTCGTTTAGGATTTGCAAAAAAAAAGGTTTTTACTAAGAAATACTCTTATTTTACGCTTTGACTGAAATGATGAGCTTGGCAAATTTAATTATCCTTTTTATACCCTAGCAGGATATTATAATTTAAGTCAAAAGCTTGTAACTCTGTTAAGGAACCATTTCCGACCCTATAAATCATATATATTCTTGATTAGAATCAATAGCAGAGTCGATCTAGCCATGTCCGGACGAAAAATAAATTTTTGAAATTTTTTTCGAAATTTCAAAAAATGATAATTACATCATTAAAATTGTCAAAATTTGGCAAAAATTAAAATTTTTTACATTTTAAAACTTGGAATGTAGATTTGTTTAATCTATAAAAACTAGCACAAAAAAGCTTTCCAAATTGAAATTAATGCATTTTTGCCTTAGTTATGAGTTATTTAAACTTTGTTTTGTGGAAAAAATTGTCATATAAAAATATTTTTAAATATCGATTTAAAGAATGTAAATATTTTAAGCTTAGTAACGATCGATTTTCGTTACTATTCTCTAATTCAATTACAAACTGCAAAGCTTCTCAATTTAGTTTCCTTCCTTGTTAACATAATAATATAGAGAATTGTATACCCTACATATAATAATTTTTATAAATATTTAAATACATTTCTCCAAGTGCACAATAGGCATATCGGCTACCGCTCCCCTTGCCACTTACTGACATAATATTATTGTAATGTTCGGAATGGCTCGTTGTCCGACTTGGCTCCGATTCGATTCGATTCAATTCGATTCGAATAGTTCGATGTGTGCCACTTTCTGTCGACTCACGAAGACATGAGCATATTTTGTTTGTAATTTATTAGACAAAGCCGTAGCTTTGCCTACCAAATTAATATCGAACTACAGCCTCGGTCCCGCCCCGCATGTATGTACCTGGCCTTTAGACCATACACCACACACCACAAACGCACACTCTCGGAGCGGGGAACAGCAGTTGGTATCCGCACCGTGGGCAAGCTTAATTCGTAAGAAACAATTTGCATATATATGTCTTGTCGTCCAACAATGGATTGGCAAGGTGTGAATTAATTTGCTCTGCACGCCAGAAGTCAGCCGCTGAGCAGGAGAGCCACACACAATCACAATCAGGATTCCATCCTTCCGTCCGGTTTGGGTCTTGCCCTGCTCTGGGACCGGGACCGGGACTGGGACTGGGACTGGGACCTCGTTTCTGCGAAAAGCCCGCATTTGGCAGCCCTTTTACCACTCTGGCCGACTTATCAATGACAAATCTCCAAAATCGTTTACTCTGCCTTTGCCTGTCAATTTGGCTCGCTGACACTTCCCCTGGCTTTAACACTAGAGCGTTGTCCTCGGCATCCAGTTCGAGAGTTCCCAGTTACCAGTTACCGTGTGCCCAGCTCCAGAGCTCCCAGTTGGCGGTGTTAACAACCAGACAGGTTTTGTGTACCGCCGCCACACATACCGCACTTTTTGTGTGTGATTTCGTGTCTCGACTCCTTATTTTCCCGGTGGGATTTGGAGCTTCATGAATGAAAGGCAAAGCCAGGATGGGCACCGGGACTGGAACTGGTATCCCTGAGCCCGAAATCAACGGACAAGCGGAAGTGGCCGTAGCATCTTGGCCTCGATTGAGACAATAATCAAACACTCTCGCCGGTTCAGTTCCCCTGGCGGAGAAAGTGCCTGCTGATGATGATGAGCCGGACTTAAGGAGAGTGTCTGAGTCCGTTCTGGACCTCACACAGTCATTAGGTCCCAAATCGCCTTCATTTATCGAGCGGACTTTGGGTGATTGAAGGGGCTTGCCAGCTGCCTTCGAATTCTATTCCAATGGGAAATGACTGTGCTCGGTGTTAATGCACTGCTAAAAAAGTACTACAGGGAACTTAAAGTTAAATGTAAGCTTACATTTTGTCAATATTTTGAGGAAGACAACTGAATTCCAAGAGCTTTCTTATTTGATAACCTTCGTACGCTTGCTAAACTGTTAAGGATATTTACTTGCCATTTTCCCCTGACTTTAAACTTATCCTCATTTTTTTGTATTTATTTTTAAATATCTTGAATATATTATTTATTTATTTCTCTCCCTGTTTGACCACAAACTTGAGCCATGAATTTGTCGCCTGCACGCCGCATTTATTGCGGCCCTCGGTGCCAGCGCTGTGATTAGATCTACGAGCTCCATTGAGCAAAACCCAGGCCTGAGAGTGAGGATTCTACGGATCCAGAAAAAGCTAAAGCCGCTGGCGGGCAGGATAAATATCGACGGGCGCGTTGTCACCTCGGCCCGTCGTCCCAATCGAGACACATTTATTTAAGCCTCACGTTGCTCGCATTGCAAGCGGCGGTGATTGCCGTTGCCACCGTCGCCGCTTAAATATTTCGCGTTTCTCCGGCGAGCAGCAGACAAAAGCCAAAGTTAAAGGAGCAAAGGAGCAAAAAAAAAAAATAAAAATAAAATAAACAGCGACACAGACACGCTGACAATCGAAATTCGAAATTCTGAATGAAGGCGCAAAGTAAAACAATATCTGATTTGAAGCATCCGGTCGCGATTGTCATTGCCACCTATGCCATGCCACCGACTTGGCGACACGCGCGGTTGGAGGCACTGTGGGCATGGTATTATGTATGAGGATTGGAGGAGGTGGCCCGGCCAGGGTACGGACCGAAAATGAGGGCCCCGAACTCACTTCCTGCGCCTGTCCATCCGTCCGGCTGTCCGTTCATTCTGGCCATTCAGTTGCCATCCTTTCTGGCTCTTGGCTGTTAGCTGTTGCTGTTGTTTTGCTGTCGCCATTGTCACTGCTGTTGTTGATGGTGATGCTCCTGCTCCAGCTCCAGCTCCAGCTACAGCCTGGCTCCAGCACTGGCCCAGCTGCAGATACAGATACACATGCACAGCCCCGGCCCAGAGATACAGATACAGAGCGAGGACCGCGGGGTGGCGAGTGTGAGATCAATCGTATTTGATTGCAGAATGCGCGGTAGGTAAGCGTTAACGACGTTTTTGAAGTCTCGCTGCTCTCTGCCTGTTATTTTTCTCTGTGTTTTTGTGATTTTTGTTTCGATTTTGGTTTTGTTTTGTTTCTGTGTTGTTTTGTTTCTGTGGCAGCAGCAGCAGCAGCAAGGAGCATACACACAGGCGGCAAGAGCGACAAAAAATTGCGACACGTTATTTCAATTTAAAATGTTTATAATTCAGTGTGTTCTGTGTTTTTTGCAGCTACCTCCTCGGATCCACATTCGCATTCGCATTCACGAGCTGCCTGTCGCCACTTTTGTCATGCTCGGCGGGTGAAACAAAAGCGCTGGGAAACCGAACGAACGAACCCAAGGCGAACGGATCCAATCCCAATCCCAATCCCAATCCCATCCAGATTCGGATTCAGGCCCGGGCGGGCACAATGCCATGCCATTAGCGTATTGTATTTAAAGTTTCAGGCTCAACCTCGCAGCTCCGCCAACCCCAGCACTCAGCTTAACCCATCGCCATCGCCATCGCCATCCCTCGGATACATTGTTAGCGTTTGCTTATTAAGCGAGCGGATGCAGGCCTTTATATAGATTACCACATCATTTTGTTCCTGCGGCGTCTTGCACTCGCACTGCGGAGAGATCCGGAGGCAGACGTGCTAATATCCAATAAATGCAAATTAAATGCACTCACGGCGCCTCCGCCTGCGGCAGCCACTCCACTCCACTCCACTCCACATACATCAGGATGTCTTCACGGGTTTATCACTTTATAGTTGGCAGTCAACAAAAGGTTCTCGGCTACCCGGCAACATTGTTTTTCCTGGGTGGCCGTCATCACACGCAGGGAAATAAAATGAGAGTCTTAAGGCTGAATGCACTGAGGGAAATAGTTCAGATTTAATATTGCGAGAGAAAAATAAGTGGCTAAGAGGTCAAGAAAAAATGTATTCAAATGGGCATTCAATACTTTGGTTTGTTAAAAAGACTTTAACCTTTGACTAATCTAGTTTTAGAGAATTATAAATAATTATTAGAATATATTTCTTCAATGTTTAATACTTATTCATTATTATATTTTAAGAGTTTTCGGTTTCAGAAAAACGTTCATCGTTCATGCAATTATGTATATTTTGAATAATAAATGTGAAACTTTAACTACATTTATTATATATTTAATCAATTTTCCCTGAAACATTTACAGCTAAGATAACGAAAATATTTATATAAAATATTTAAAATAATGCTTAATAGCTTCTCCAATTATATAATATTATATATATTTCTCTGTCATATTTAGAACTACTTTTTAATGGTAATATATAAAATATACTATCATTAAATATCCTATATAAAATATAGTATTCTATAAAAACCACATTTTAAATTCATCTGTAAGGTAATATTGATTCTTATTTAAATATTTATTTTCTACTGCAAGTAGAATGAATGTACGTATACGCAATACATAATTTAAAGAGCTTAACTCAAGAGCCCCCTTATTTCTTTCACTGTTTGTGGACCCACACACTCACACATCCGATGATGCTGGGGTCCATTAAATGGCAAATACATTTATGACCGTAATTACACCATAAAATTCAAATTATATCAACAGACCAAAAACCGCACATTGTGTCCAGGCCGTGACTCAATCCTTGGGCCTCGGCCTTCGGGTTTCTGGTAACTGGGGCTCTCTTGGCCTTGCGGTTCGCCGGGGACATGGACACGGACATGACACTGGCCATAAACAGCCAGCTGTGGGCTCTGACGACGGCCTGGAGTTGGGCCTATTTAGCATAGTCCACAGCAGCGGCAGAATCTATTCTTTTAGCACCCTCCAAACTCCAAGCTCCATGCTCCATGTTCCAAGCTCCATGCTCCATGCTCCATACTCCACTTATTTTTACTACGAGTAACTTGTAGCACAATAGTCCGGCGGAGGCTTTTGTCGGCACGCCCACGGCTCCTGGCCCTCCTCCGTTGCGTTCCCGTTCCCTTGGAGTAAGTCGTTGCTGACTTGGGCTGACTTGACTTGGCCCCGGCCCGGATTATCCAGCAATGCTAAAAACTTTTTAGAAGTCATTAAAGCCTTGTAGTGGTAAAATTAATTACTTGTAGTTGCAAACAATGTAGCCACGCCGCAAGCAACATTTCCATTCCGTCTTCTCCTTTTTTGGGGCCCGCTCCCACCCGGGGAGTCCCCCAGTGCCCGGTGCTCCAGCGGAGTCCGAGGTCGCCAGACGCCGCCCAACATTCTCGGGCAGACTAAATGCATGATGGTGAAAACATATTCACTTTGAAATTTATTAACTTTGCGTGTTTTGTTGAATTAAGAATCCAAACGTAAAAGTTTCGAAAATGTTAGCTAAAAGCCGCCCGTAGACCCAGTCGAGAGCGTCTCATGCATATTTATATATCATTTCCACCACGCGGCCACCGCGGCAAGCAATTCGTTTTTATTTTCCCTATTTTTTTGTTATTGTTGAATTTATTCCTTAGTGCTAAGCGACTTAAAGCGCTCCCATTAAAGAGTACACATTGTTTCATTGAGTGATGATCGCCCAAAACAAGGAAGCAATATGGAATTTCAATTTGGCGGGTTTATATTTAATTATTGGTTTGGCACTGCTCTTTAATTACTTGTTTTTCGGTTGTTTTATATCATTCGAAGGCAGGAAAAATTCATTTGAAATTCCAATTAGATAGTAATATGTGCTTCTTTAATCGTGTTCCTCCTTTAATCACTTGTTACTGGCTTGTTTTCTATAATATTTATAAGGAAACTGAAATGGAATACTATTAGGTGGGTTTGGCTTAGGTTTCCTGGAAGTGCTTGGGAGGGAAATTAAAGTAAAGTATATTAATTCAGATTTTTTATATTATTCTTAAGTTAAAAATGTACTGATTGAAACCTATTTTGCTGACATGTTACATGTGCCCAACTACTTATTTTTAAATGAATTGTTATAGGTGGGCTCCTCGTCGCGAAGTGCCACTTCCGCATTCGCGTCGGCTCCATTATCGATAAATGTTCATTACTTTCAATTAACGCTTCTTAATTGAACATGACGTATTTATGAGTTGGACACCGGACACCGGACACCGAACCCCGAACCAATCGCAGCCACGCAGGACGATTGGTCCCGGCGACAATTGCATGCCTCTTAATTGGCGGTCGCCGGAGATATATATATATTCATGGAGTAGTGTGCTCCATGGGGGCAATATCGGGGAAAAGATACAGATACAGATACAGATACAGACAAGCGTATATATCGCACTGGGCGCAGCGTTAATTGTTTATAGGCGACAAAAGCGAAAACTGCAGTGGCGGCAAACTAAGCAACGAAAGTGCAAAACGCCATGAATCATATTTTGCCAATTAAGCATGATCCGATGTAACCCCAGTGCCATATAGCCATATATAGTTGCCAGAAGCGAAATCCGAATCAGAATCTGAATTAAAATCAAAACCAAAATCGGAGGCGCAGCAAAAGCCAGAGACAGAGGGAGAAAGAGCGGGAGAGGCATTCTTACACCACGCCGGAAATCCAATGTAGACAGCATTGGCGACTGGGGCGTCGACAGGGGTCTGTCCGTCCGTTAAGCTGTCCGTCTGTCCGTCTGTCCGTCTGTCCGTCCAACCGGATGGGCTATTGGGACCACCAAAGAACAACAAAAATGTGCACACTTTCGACTGCAGAATGCGAAAATGCGAACGCTGCACTTACATTCGCCGATCATATTTCACTCCGATCTCCCGCGATTTCTCGCCCCTTCCCGACTGCTTGCCATAGTTTCTCGCGTGGGGTCCCGGGACCCCCCAACGTGTGTGCGAATAACAAAACTCTCGTTTAATTACAATTTGCATTCGATTTGCATACCGATTTGCCGCCCTTAACGGAATCAGGAAAATTAGCTCGTGTCGTCGTAGGTCGTGATCGCGGCATTACGGAATCGAATACCAAACTATTAAGTTTGTGAAACAACTGCCCCGATTTGAATACAACATTTGTATAAAACATTGTATGCTATTGTACAAAAAAGTAAAAGTGACAGGCACAAGGCAGAAGAGGTATTTGAAATTTAATTTTGTCAAACAATGAATACGAGTATTGGGAGCTTAAATAGATTTAGATTTAGAATTATACATTCATTTCAGGAAGTTAATTGATTTTCAAGCTTGATAAAAATATATATAATGTAATTAAATTAATTATAAAAGCTTACAGTTTCAAAACCTTTCAAAGTAACACATTATATTAATTTTCTAAATTCTGTAGATGAATAGAAAGTTATCCGGTATATAATTTAGGTTTATTGATTGATTGATTGATATTAAAATTATTAAGAAACGAAAAAGGAAGTTAACTTCGTAAAGGCAAAATTTGAAAAACTTGTCAGTTTTGATCGATCATAACTAAGCCCAAAATGCATTAATTTCAATTTGGAAAGTTCTTCTGTGCTAGTTTTTATAGATTAAACAAATCTACATTCCAAGTTTTAAAATTTAAAAAATTAAAATTTTTGCCAAATTTTGACAATTTTAATTATCTTATCTTATCTTTTTTTGAAATTTTGAAAAAATTTTAAAAATTTATTTTTTGTCCGGACATGGCTAGATCAATTCGGCCGTTGATGTTGATCAAGAATATATATGATTTATAGGGTCGCAAACGACTCCTTCACTGCGTTGTAAGCTTCTGACTGAAATCATAATTCCCTGCTAGACTATAATAATGTAGCAAAAGTTGGCGTTAAAGTCTGGGTCAGTTTTGAAATTATTCGTTGCTAATTAATAATTAAGTTAGGCTGTTACCTTTGAGAATACGTTTTTAGATATCCTTATTATAAATTTCTAATTGTTGATTAGCTTGATTTAATACAGAGACTTGGTTATAAGCTATTTAATACACAGGACATTTTTCAGAACGCAATACTCATCAGTTTCGACAATTTTCTGCATTTTTGACAGTTTAAATGAGAACATTTTGAGAAATTTAATTAAAATAGTGTGGGCATTTATTCCCCTAAGGTTTAATTTTTTGAAAATCATTGTCTTTTCGGCCTTATATATCTCAACGAAACCTTAAATAATTGTGTATTCTAGATATATTAAATCACTATTTATATGTGCTATTTTTTTGGTAAATTGCGGTATTTCACATATCATAACAAAGCCAAAAATGCACTAATTTCAATTCTGATAGCTTTTCTATGCTAGTTTTTATAGCGTTAACAAATCTGCATATTGCGTTTTAAAATTTTAAAAATTTTAATTTTTGTCAAATTTTGGCAATTTTGACGATGTAACCCCTTATCAAATTTCGAAATTTTGAAAAATTTTGAAAAATTTATTTTCCAACCGGACATGGCTAGATCGACTCTGCTGTTGATGCTGATCAAGAATATATATGCTTTATAGGGTCGGAAATGCAACCTTCACTGTTTTTGGAGTCTGCGGACTAAAATTATAATACCCTGCAAAGGTATAACCAGTAAAAATTGAAGAATATCGAAACTGTCCCCAGACGAACTTATCTAGACATATTAGTGTGTTTAACTGTCCGTGATTTTGTTGATACAAGCTCAATTGAGACTACTTTCTAGCAAGTTTAAAATTAAAAAATTAAAGAATGCTTTTGGAGTATTCAGACTAAATGGTACACTGCAATAATACCCTGTCTGATGACAATAGTAAGCTCTTATTCCGTTTCGCTCTTACTCAATTTGTTTAGACAGGTTGTTGCATTTACACGCTGGCAGCAATTGATATACAACTTCCGGCAGTTTTCCAAGGAGGAAATTTCAATTGGGAAATCCTCCTACCCCCTGCGAGGAAAGTCTCCGGCTGAGCAGCTGAACTGTTTCCATTATTTTTCGGCACACATACTACATATCCACGAGCCAACCCCCATTTCATCTGCGTCATCGGAATTAATTCACAGCAGCGAACATACTCATTTAATAAACGAGAACTGCACTTCTTTCGCGTTTCTGAATGAAACCTCAGCGCTCAGCTCACCGCTGGCTGGTGGTGTCGATGTCAGCAAAGTTAATTGATCGAGCCCCGGAAAGTACACACATGCAAATAATGTGTACATAAACACCATTAACCCGAAAGCGCTGAGATCGGGCTTTAGCTTTGGGCCGATGAAAAAATCCCAACAAATTCATATAGGCGAGAAACGGAAATGGACTATAAGTCCAAACTATATAGTTGGCAGACAAAATTAATTCGTTGACAGTATGCGAATGTTATAAAATCGATTTTTATCGAGTTTTGCCTTTTGGGCTTCCGGAGCTGATAAATAGGCGACATACTTACTGTGAGAGTATTATATATGTATATTTCGGAGATAATTAATGGGGACGGTTTTCTGCACTTTTCAATTAATTAAGCTCGATAGAATCGGCCTGGTTAAGGAAATTAAATTTATCATATTTCCCCCGATATTATTATTATATTCAATTTGGGTAACATGAACCCTCTGTAGGCGCCGCCGCCTTATCACAGTCAAAGAAAGAGCCGCTCCTCTATGTGGCGGCGTTCAAAGTGCAGAAAGTTTCATTACGAATATATTGGAAAAGTCTGCTACGGATTTGTGGTTCTGGCCAGGTCGCAAGTTAGCCAGAAATTAATTGCCGAGCGTATGGACATGACACGGGAGATCACGAGACCAGCTGGAATCGAGAGCTATTAATCGGCGCTGGGAAGTGACAAACATCTATTAGGCGTTTAATTAAAAGTTTCGCATGAACGGGGCATTGATAGCGATGGGCCAGCGGTGGCTCCACTCCACTCCACTCCACTCCAGATGTCCGATGTCCCGTGTCCGATACTCGGACAGAGTGTCAAATTCGGCATTTCAAGTTGCCGCTCTCAGATAGCGGCAAAGAGCAAACACAAATATTTGCCTACAATTACTTACCGCCGGATAGACAGATAGCCACATAGCCACATAGCCACATAGCCACATAGCCACATAGCCACATAGCCGTAGCCGTAGCCGTAGCCGTAGCCTCCATTGCCGTACAGCTATGCCCGGATGAGACAATGGTCTCGGCCCTGTCCATGTCTGTGTACATAATTGGGCTATCTGGCAAGTGCCAGCGCTGGATGGCCTGCCAGCGGATGGTCAGTGGATGGACGGTGGAGGCGCTCGGCCTGGACAGAATACGGCAATTAAAAAGCGATGGTCAGATATGCCGCCCGATCGAGCATGAAGTGGCTATGGCGACAGGCTGCCGATCAGAATGGCCATCCGAAAACAGAAGTACACCCACAAGCCCAGGGGCACGTCTATATAACCTGTCATCACATTCTTGGGGCTGTACTTTTCAAGTATAGTTTGTCATTAATCACTTTATTTAAAATTTATCAACCCCTACTAAAAGAGTCTTTGTAAATGTTTCACAAACAACATCCTATATTTCAACAATCTTTATCATTTTGGCTGAATAGCACCACATACGAATATATTGTCATATACATCTTCACCTTCATCAATATATATTTAGCATTGTAAACAAAATACAATTTAAATCTACTGAAAAGTTCAAATAAATATGGCAGAGCTTTCTTGTTGCTTAAGATCTTTAAGGTTTAATATTTTATCTTAAAGGTATTTTAATGAAACCCACAATTGTCGCAAATTGTTCTTGAGACTCTAATAGAGGTATAATTCTTATGGTTTAAAGTTAAATCCTGGATTTAATAATTTATTAAATAATACCAATACCCCTTTTTTTATTTGGTTTGATGTGGTGCATTCATATGCAATTCTTTTTCAATTCTTCTTTTTGTTTTTAACATATTGCACTTTTGCATTTCGTTTTTTAAAAGAGCAAAAAAAAAAAAAAACATGTGTTTCATTTTAACTTTAACTTAACAACTTTAAAGAATAAAATATGGCTTAAATTTATGCAACCCTGAATTGTAACAATGTATTTTCGCTTCTCACTGACAGTTCCCTTAACCATGGAAAAAATTAAGAATGATTTAGATTCCAGACAGAATTAAAAATGTAAAGTGCAAGCCTGCTCTTTCTTTATTTTAGAGAATGAACTCAGGAGTTAACTCAATGAATCAACACTAATTAATGTCGAAGGATAGACAATGTTCCAGGGGAGCATGGACGAAGGAGCTGAAAGCCCATCCTCGAAATTGCAACACCTGTCTCCTGGTGTCCTGGTCCGAGCTGGTCGAGCGGTCGCTCACCTGACGGCGATGCGGAAAGTCAGTGACTATGTAATACACTGTGTTTTGGTCAGCCTAACCGCACGGACTACACTCATCCGATTAAACTTTTAAATAGATGTCAAACAAACTACATTCTGCTGGCTACAAGGACTTTCGTTGTCATCGTCCTGTCCAGTCCGCTCCACGTCGATGTCTTAGGCCTGCCTGCCCGTGTGTGTGTGGATATCTCTCGGGTGTGTCCATGTCCTTGTGTGTTATCCTGTGAGTGTCCTGTGGCGATTCAACCACCGACGCTTGCTGGTCAGGGTCGTGACGGACAAATGTCCGAAATTTGAAACTTTAAATAGCAGTCTTTGGATCATGTCCGGGGGTCAGTGGACACCTCTGATCCGAAAAGGCCATCCCCCGGGCAGGTGGAGCAGGGCGGGGCTCTGATGAGCCGGTCTCCGAAATTAGTTCTGATTTACCACTGTTCCAACAGACTGACACAGCGGCGTGACAAGGATTGGCTTTTCGGTTGCTCACCTGTCGCCGGACTCTGTGTCCCTGCGTGTGTGTCTGCGTATCGTGTAAACATTTCGAAGGACCACACCTGCCGGAACACGTGTACATAATTATACGTGCCGGAGAGTCCACAAAGTCTATTAACTAAACTCCTCCAACGGTGGGGCTTATAATTTTTTAATGACCGACTATTGAAGCGTTTATTTAGTTAGTTACCAGCCTGGCGCCACATGCAGAGACTTTATTTATCGCTCCATTAGATTTCATTTAAAAAAGTGTTATTCGATTAAAAACTAATCTAAATTTAAGAGGCACCCAAAACGAGGAATTGTACATTGTTTTAGTCTACATATTTTCCTTATTTTATGTAGAGTAATTTTATCTATCAAGCCTCCTGCAATTAGTTCCTGTAACCAAAAGATTAATAAACCCTGAGGCACTCCCGCTTCCATACCGTTGTTTAATATATTTTAATTTTTCTTTGAACTCAAAATGTCAACGCACATCCCTCAGAAAGTCAAAAAGTCTTCCCGGCAAGCTGTCGTCGACAATATTCACAACAAATTTATCTTCCCCCGCTGGAATATATATATATAAATACGGTATATCAGTGCGTTTGGATAAGACTCTCGTCCTCTTTAAGTGACAGCTTTGCTTAATAAAAATGAATTATCCAACATCCGATGGCGCGACACAAACAATTTGTTTCGCTTCGAAATGAAACAATTAGATTCTAATTTTAGGATGTGCTCCGAACAAGTCAATTTCACTCCCAAATAATTTAGGTCGTAGGAAGAAGTAAGATGTGTTGTGGCATTGCTAAAATAAATTGGGAGGGCATCAACCCTTATTAAAATAAGATATTTTTGTGAAGGTTTTCTTATACATATTAGTTTGGAAGATGTTTTGTGGAAGTGGAAAAAATAACTTTTACGTTTAAGGATCAATAAATTGTGACTATAACCCATACTTAATGAACAAACATATTTTACATTGCATATATGAGACAAAAATTAGTTATCCCTTTTAAAAATAGAATAAAATATAGAATATAGAATAGAATAAAAATGTATGTCTTTAAATGTAATAGCATTTTATTAATGCTAAGTCTTAGTTACAATAATATAATTTTAAATCAGAAAAGCAATATTAAGTTCAGCGCTTGCTTTAATAAATTGAAGAACTATTTTATTCTAAAAAATTATTTAGAAAGGCAAAACCCTGCAAAGTGAAACTGAACTATTAAGTAAATAATGAATTTGTTTGAGGTGATAATATCGAGTTTTCAAATAACAAATAATTTTAATTTATTTAATATTAAAAAAGATATATTTATTTGTTTGGTTCACATAAATATGCAGCTTTATATTCTGTTTAAAAGGATTAATGATGATGCTTGAGTTTCTTATAAGTTTTTCTGGCAATTTAACAATATAAATATATTGTTATGCTATGAACCTAAATAATTTAAAATTAAATGAAGTGATGATTACTTATTTGGACACAATGAGTATTAAATTCTGGTCCTGCTTAAATCCCAGTCTTTTGATTCAATAAACTACACCTCAATATTAAAAACCTTCACTGTTTTTGATAGAGTTTATTTCCTCATCAAAATTTTGCAAGGACGTGCACAGGACATTCTAGGCAATCCAAAGTTAGTGTAAAAACAGATGCAAAATAAAATTCAAAACCACAAATCTGATGTTACGAAAATATCATAAATCCCCCAAAAGCAAACTGGCACATATCGCAGATCAATATTAGCGCCTGGATCCAAAACACTTAACCCCCGGTTACACACATACATACAGACACACACACACACACGCACACACACAGTTACACCGTCGCACAGCTACAGCTACAGTTACTGTTACAGTTACATGTGTTTCCAGCGATTTCGAGTGTATACAAATGTCTCTTTCTGTTTTCGATTCGGTTTTGCGGGGTCTGGAAACACACTCGCAGGATCCATTAGGAGTGCGGAACACCAATTAAAGTTTTGCACGGATTACCAGCGCAAAGTAACGAAAAGAAACGAGAGTGTGCGTGTGTGTGTGTGCGCCTTGCATGTGTATGCGCCAAAAGGGGAATGGAAGAGCGCGAGCGAACGAGATGGCTCGCTCGCAGCCATCACTCTGGCTGTCCCGCTCGCCCTCGCTGCGCGCAGGCCGCAGATAAATGCGCAGCCATTTTTTAACGGGCGGTGCCTAAATAACGGAAGCGCTTGGGACTTTTTGCAGCGTGCAGGCGGGGGAAATAGAGGGAAATTTCTCGTTGATGGCAGGGAATTTTCCGCTGATTAGCCGCCACAGCTGTGCATAGATTCGTGAATTTTCCGCCTTAGAAGCAGAGACTGCGCGCTGCCTGATGGCGGAAATTTCCCGCGACGCCTTGCAGTTGGAAAATTCGAACTATCGGGGTGTCCCGAAGCTCCCGAAGTCCCCGAAAAAGCTCCCGAAAAGCTTGCAATGCAAGTGGGCAAGCTGCACCTAAACCGTACCATATAGTCGCCACAAAATGGCGACGCTGTCGCAATCGGAATGCTCCCGATAAATCAAAGTTCCCCGGGATCGAGAAATGTGGCTTTACAACAAATACGCGCAGCATCAACCGGAGGAGCGCCGCGGCAGCGGGGCAGCAGCGGAGCGGCCTTTCATCACAGGGAATTAATCAGAGCAGATGGAGCAGCGACAACCGAAAAATAACGACGCGGCATCTCCCAAAGAAAACCGCCGCGGGCCAGCGCTGCGTTATCTCCTCAATCTGAATGAATCGCCGCCACAGCAGCAGCGCAGCATCATCGGCGCTCTTTAGTGCGTGTCCAGCGCGTCAACGGACCTTCGATTTGGGTGAGGATTGGAATTGGAATCGGGACTGGAACCTGGAACCTGGAAACGGCGACATGTATTCGGATGCATCCCATTTACAGAGTATCTGCAGGGAGAGAAAATTCGGGTAGATACAAAAATATGTTTCTAAAAGGCGACTCTAACAGAGAAAGTCTGATTTGGTCTCAGTATATACATAAAATTAATAGTATCTATTAGATTTTCATATTATAAAAAGTATGAAGAAAATACAAAATGGTACCATTAAGATTCATTCAAAAAATATATCTTTTATATTTATTCCATATATATTCTGTGCTTAAATAAGCCTTTTTTATAGAGGAAGCCTAATTTAGGCGCATAATATATATGGAAATAGTATGAAAGATATAATTTTCATCTTTTAAATATACATTTTTGACAGTATAATGTCATCTGAAGCCTAAGGAAACTACAATTTATTGCTTTACATTTAAGAAGAAACTTTACAAAATTCATTTAAAATACTTTACTAATAATTTTATATTTTTTAGTATTTTATGAGTTTTTTTAATGTAAAGCAAGAAAGAAAGTTTCTTTTAAAGCAATAAACAATCAATTGTAGATTTAAAATATTTATAGATATAAAATAAGTATTTATAAGTATTTAAATTAGTTTTTTAATAAATTGTAGTCTTAAAATATTTTGTTTAGAAGTATTTTAAATTATTTTTGCATCAAGAAAGCCTATCAAATACAATATTTAATTCTAAAACTCTAGAGAATATTTACCCAAACTAAAATATATATTTCTTCTTTCTTGTACCTTGTACCAGGTACCTATTTCTGCAGTGTACCTGTCTGTATGCACCTCAGCATCTGCACCTCGATGGCGCTTGGAGGCGACAGCAGAAGCAGCAGCGGAATGTCACTGTGGCAAGTATCCCAGCAAGAGAACCTCTTTAGCGGCAACTACACACAATAATATATATATAAACATTTCTTTATAAGGTGTACCCATCCAGGAGCATCCATCAAACGCGCGCCCCGTTCATGTCAAATTATAAATTCCCGAAAAAATTTAAATCTAATTTTGTCGCGGCCAGACCTCTGCCGTATTCAAATACATAATGGATTTTACTTTTGGGCTGACAAGTACAAGCCCATTTAATCAATAATTAACGTAATCCATCAAGTACAAAGTGTCAAATGCACTCGCGAGCCCATCAGGACTAAAAGGATTTCGGATTTACCCGAAAAGCGCATCGCCTCGCCTCGCCTCGGCGTTGACAAACAAAAAAAAAATCAAGTTGTCGCAAGGATACACGAAACAAATCCGCGCCCGTCACATCTGCATGTCGAAAAACCAGCAGAAAACGGAGACGACTCCTGGCCAAAACAACCCCCGAGTCGGAGCATCCAAGAGTCTAACTTTAACCCCTCCTCTGACTGCCGTCTGTCACTGTCGAGATATCAGGAGGACAGGGAAAGGACATTGGAAAGGGGACACGGTAACGGAGTGAGAATGGGCATAAAACTGAAACAGCAGAAAGCAGCAGCTTATCTAAGCCGAGAAGTCGACCCTGATCACTCTCCATCCATATACTTACATAGATAGCCCCTGTCCTGTGCTCCTGCCCTCCAAATGGATATCAAACTACGCGTACAAATGTCCATTTTTCAATTTACCTGGTCAAGTCCACTCCACATCCATAGCCACAGCACTCCCCCGCCATAAATTGAATCTGAAATGAAATAAAACCGGGTAAGGGTACAGATACGGATACGGGCTCGGGCACGGGCACGGGAAGTGAGCAAACAAACGGACAAACACCCACCGAATCGCTCTATAAATTAGCCCTTAGCCATCGACCGTTGACCAGTTGTCCAGTTGGTTTAGCTGGCGGGCAAAAGACCGTGAAATTTTCCCAATATGCTGCGTTTTATTTGAGTTTCCCTCCACCGAAACGCCACTCATTCCGCCATTAACCATATAGCATTTACCATTTGACATTGCACTGGCCATAAGTTTATATACAGCAGAGGTAGAAATTATAAGTATTATGTTATCTACAGTTAAGGGAAAGTATCTTAAACCATTTGAATTTATAAATTAACTTATTACAATTTTCTAAAAGAATTTTTTGGGAAATATTTCAAACATTTCAATGTTTTATAACTCATTGCGATTTATATTTCCTAGCATTTCATATATATATTTTTATATTATTCCCTTTGCTATCATGCTGACCTCTGCTGTGGCCATGTTGTGGGACCTTTTGGAAATGCTCGCATTTAAATGCCCCGCCTGACATATGAATAAATTATGCCCCTCATCCCCGCACGATCGATTCTTCGGCTAGTTAACATAATTTCAAAGACAAAGGCAACGCTCTACATATTATCCCGAAAGGGACAAGGACTGGGACTGACTGCAACTGGAGCTGGACAGCCGAGGGACAGTTGACAGTGGATAAAATTTATATGCCGCAATTTGTCAATTGTTGCAATTTCTCTTTGTGCGCGCCTGCATCTATTTAGTTCCCAAAGAAAAGCCATAAAGTGCCTCATAAATAATTGAAATGTTTGTTTTCATTTGTTGTGAACCAGCTTGTCGAATTAAAGGTAGCATAGGGAGAGATCCTGAAGATATATATTGAAAACTAATTTATTAATCACTATTGAATATCTTTGACTTTTAGAAATACCTAAGTTTTCTCTTATTACAATATCCACAAACTATTTATTATATATATTTTTTTGGGCTAAAGGATGTTTCTTCGGCTGCCCACTTATCAACAAGGACTAAATAAGAATCTTTGTTGCTCCCCTTAGGAATCCACATTTAATATTTATTTATATAATAATTTATAACTCATTGACTTCTCTCTTCAGGCATATAATTCCCCGAACAAAAAAATGGCCAGCGGTAAGAGGAGCCTGCTCCGAGCCAACTCATCCATTGGAGAAGAACTGGCGTAACCCGAGTCCTTGTCACTGGTTGTACATAAGTAAATGAGCTTTAAAATAATTTAGCTATCTGCTGAGCACATGTGTTTGTTTGTTTTCCCCTGCTCAGAGATACCAGTTACCAGTTCTTAATGCGAGTGCGGACGGAGAGATGTCCCGGCTGACGTTTATGAAAAGCCATCGCAGCATCAAAGCCAATTAAGATACCGGCGAGATCGAGGCTCACTCTCTGGCCGGGAATACGCGGCTAATTTCCGCGACAAAGCCGACAAACGATCCCAGTCCGGGCCGAAGTCCAAGGAAGCGGCACTTTTGTCGCAAACACAGGCCGTAAAATTAAGAACTCTGATTGGTAACAAATGTTTTTGTTCATTCGAGTGATAAAAACGTAGCGAACCGAAAAGATATAAAAATCTCTTTAGTGTCTGGCCAGAGCGGCGATGATAAAATATTTAAATGAGCGCCGAAATGGGAAGGTTCTTGGATCGAATCGGATCGGATCGGACATTTGGGAAATCAGAGACCAAGAGCAAACCTTAATGGCCGCGTGCACGAACTGGGACTCGAACGGGGACTCGAATCGAGCTTGGCCCAAAGGCAACCAGGACCCAAGGGCAAAGTGTGAAACATCGCCAATAGCATTCGACGATAACCAGTGTGTCCCGAGTAAGTCGGTCGCCTGTCATGATTAAAAGGAACTCCGGTGCCGGCTAGGATATTAAATTACAGCAATAACTGGCAAAGACAAGGGCCGAGAGTCGGGCCAAGGCTTGCCGGTCTCCTTTTGGGCCAGGCAACGAGGGCCAAGCCCAGGCTAAGAACTGAAGCAGTAACAGCACTACAAACACAAACGGCCACGACAAAATCATAAAAGGCATAAACAGTTGTAAAGACCCAAACCACAAAGGGCGTAGAATCAAAATTGAGCACTAAAACGCTATCGAGGACGGCACAGATTAACTAGCCTTTTTTTCTGTGCCTCCAGCTCCAAGCAGGTAGTTCGTTGCATCCGAAAGATACACGTACTTGTGCGACATTACGATCATTACCCCGTGTAACAGATACCGATACGCAGGGAAAGGGCCGGGCAGACAGGTCGACCTGTCGTCGTGTAATCCCGTCCCGCCTGGCAATTATAACCATATACAGGAAGGATCTCCTCTCCGTCTCTCCGGACAGTTCAAGATCTCCCCCGCTGACCACGACGACCCACAGCCGAGCTATTGTCCAACAAAAATTGTCATTCACAACTGTCTCGCCGATAAGAAACAATTATCGGAGGACAGCGAGGGAAAATCATATTGAATGGCGCCAGTTTCACAATGAATCTCCGTTCCAGGGGACAAGTCCAGCGTTTAGATTTCGTCATGCCTCTTAAAAATGTAGGTTACATAAAACTATTTATGGGTTATGGCTCAGCGGAGATCGTACAAACGTGGGAATGAGATTAGAGTAGAGATCCTCTTAGTCCATACACAGCACTTGAGAGTATTTTAGATTTTTTTTAATTGATTCTGTAGAAGTAGGTAAATTAATCACAAAGTGTTCACTTAACTTTCAGCAAGGATAGTATCAAACTACCAGAAAGAAGTCTCTTTAATTAATAGTTTCGAAATTATACCAAGTAGCTAATAAAAGGTTAGTTATTTCAAGTTAACACCACACACACTTTTCCACCCCGAATACCATTCGGGGATACAGATCCATTGATTGCGGGGAGTGTCCAAGACGCACTCGTCCTAATGGCATCCCTTCAAGGAGCATTATTTGCTCCACGTGTCGGGGATTACATATTAACTATGCCACTGTTCTCATTTCAGGGGCGTGCCGCAGCAAACGCCTGCTGTTAATCTTTGCCTTCCTGAATTCACATTTAGAAAGCCTTTCAGGAAAGTGTGTGTATATTTAGTAATATTTAAGGATAAACGTCGACTTTTATTTATATAGGCAATGTAAAATACCTCTTCTATTCCTTCTTGTAACGAAGTGACGGTAAATCATATATATTCTTGATCAGCATCAACAGCAGAGTCGATCTAGGCATGTCCGGTTGAAAAATAAAATTTTCAAAATTTTTCGAAATTTCGAAAAAAGATAAGGGGTTACATCGTTAAAAATGTCAAAAATTGGCAAAATTTTAATTTTTTACATTTTAAAATGAAATATGCAGTTTTGTTAACGCTGTAAAATCTAGCATAGAAAAGCTTTCAGAATTGAAATTAATGCATTTTTGGCTTAGTTATGATATGTGGAAAACATAAATTTACCAACAAAAATAGCATATATAAATAGTGATTTAATATACCTGGAATACACAATTATTTATGGTTTCTTTGATAAATATAAGGCCGAAAATACAATGATTTAAAAAAATGAAGCATTAGGGGAAAATGTACACACTAATATAATAAAATTTCTCAAAATATTCTCGTTTAAACTGTCAAAAACGCATAAAATTGTTTGAATTGAAACTGATGAGTATTGCCTTCTGAAAAATGTCCTGTGTATTAACTAACTTTTAAGCAAGTCTCTGGATTAACTCAAGCTAATCAGCAATTAGCAATTTGAATTGGGGATATCTAAAAACGCATTTTCAAAGTTAATAACCTAATTTGATTAGAAATTATTATCGAAACTAACCCGGACTTTGGCACCAACTTTTGTTACATTATTATACTCTAGCTGGGTATTATAATTTTAGTTCGAAGACTCCAAAAACAGTGAAGGGTGAATTTCCGACCCTATAAATCATATATATTCTTGATCTGCATCAACAGCCGAGTTGATCTGGCTATGTCTGGCAGAAAAATACATTTTTTAAATTTTTTCAAAATTTCAAAAAAAAGGTAAGGGGTTACATCATTAAAATTGTCAGAAATTGACAAAATTTTGATTTTTTCAAATTTGATTACTTTTCATACAGATTTATTAATTTAATGAAAACTAACATAGAAAAGCTTTCCGAATCGAAATTAATGTACTTTTGACTTAGTTATGCTTTCTTTAAACTTCGATTTGTCAAGTAAAAATGACGCAAAATTTCAAAAATAAATCAAAAAAAAATTTCATTTAAAGTGTCAAAAATTGCTTATAAATAATTTAATAATATAATAGAAGCTAAGATAGAAAAGCTTTTCGAATTCTTTCCAATTTCATTTCAATCATTCATTTGCAAACTGCAAGGGTATATAAACTTTAGCTTATTTAATTAGTTTTATTAAGGATTATAGAATAATTTACAATTCCTTTCTCTTTTTATTTATACTTAATAGGATACACATAAATATTCTGATTCAATTTATTTTTTTAGCAAAACAAAATGCGTGCCTTTATAAAAGCATTGTCATTCGATTAATACAATTATGAGAATCTCTTTGTGTTTCCAAAGTGTTATGACATACATATACTTGCATTAAAGACCTTTCAGAAGAACTTGGCCTGCATGGAGGGAGGCAATACTGATCCCCAATCCTCTTGCAGTTCCTTCTCATATTCAAATTCAAATCGGCGCCGGCGCCACCTGCCATCCCGTCGCTGTTCTTTTGCACGATCCGCTGCCGTCGTGTAGTTGTTACCCCGTCATCCGGTTGCCTTGGCCCCCGATCTCGTCCAGGGACCGCGAATAAAGGCGATCGCCAACGAAGCCAACTACGAGGTGGCCGCGGCAGGAATTGCCAGAAACATTGTTCTCGTTAAACAGAATCATGTCCAAGTGCCCTTGGAGGTCGATCGTGGGCAAAGCTGCGCTGAGCCGAGCTGAGCTGAGCGATCCGATTGCGGGCCACACAGGAATCTTTGCCTCCGTCCCTGTCTCAGCCCCGATCCCAATCCCAATCCCGATTCCGATCCCAATCCCCCATCCAGATGATAGAGACAAACCCATGGCAGGGGGCTGTTTCATTGAGTATTTGCTGGCTGGCTTCTAATGACATCTAGTCCTAGACTCCTAGATATTGTTATCTCGTCCTGCAGAATCGTTGAGACAGCCCCGGGGCCGAAGGGAAACCGCAATGACCCCGATCGCCGCAGGAGCATTGTCTGATCCTCAGGCGAAATCGGCTGAGCAGAGGCTCCGGAGGAGGAGTGTCTAATGCCCGACGCCCCGCTGCGAGGTGAGCACACAGCCGCCTATAATTGAGTTATACATTCGACTGGCCAACTGACCCCTCGGCGTTTCGGGTTCCTCCTTCTCGTCCTGCCCGGAGTCCTGCAGCTAAGCGGACAATGTTTTGACATAAATAAATGCCAGGATGACTTTAAGTGATGCCAGCTTACTTTGACTTTCTATGCGCCCCGAACTCGGTTTTTGCCATGATTTATGGAGCACGATCCGGCGACTGCTCAAGACATTACTTTCGTATATTTCGCATTAATGGGGGATCGGGGATCGGGGAAGATGGGTTATGGTTCCGATGCTAATTCGTATTCAGGTAGTGAGCGGAAAACAATAAATATATTCGCAGCCGGCTTCAGAGCGGGGGAGATATTATGACATATACTTCTTTATACCTTCTTATATACTTAAATAATAATTTCCAGAAAGTGGTTCACATTTAGAAAGGACATAAGAGTGATCTTTAACAAATTTTGGGTACATGATTTTAACGCTTTACAGTTTTTTAAATTTCACCAGGAGATTGTTTGCTTTTAATTATTGAACAATGAATTTATGTAGTGATTATTTTCATTAAATGCATAGATCCTGGAATATAGTATTACAATTTGAACCTTGACATATCTAAGAAATTGAAGCTGATCTATAAAACAAGACCTTAACTCAAGCAATGCGTTTCTCTGATATTTCCCATATACCTTGTTTAAATAGCAATCTCAGTTCATTTTCTAATAAGAAATTCACAACTACTTTTCAATAATTAACTGTCTAACAAGCAATGATTAATTTATATGATGATATTCAGGTTAATAAATACATGAAGAAAGTGTTATGATATATATGGTATTTTCTTTTACAGATCCAAATTTTATTAAGAAAAACAATAGCAACAGTTGCTTTCTAAAAACCTGTAATATACATTATTGTTTTTATGTGTGAGATTTCAACTCCGAGAAAAATACGTAAAGTCAGTCTAAAATATTTCTTAAAGATTATTTATTTTATTAGCTAAAAATATATATTAAAACATAACTCTGACATTGCTGATGTAACTAAATATAATGGGGAAGGTTTATTTATAATTTATGGCAACGATTTAAAAATATCCTGTTTGAATGCAAACAAATAAACTGGTTTTTATAGACACACCCATAGTAAACAGATGTAAATATAATTCGCTGCAATAATTAAACACATAAGTATGCTTCACAAAGTGCATTTCGAAAAATGCTGCATACTTTCGGGGTTCCATCTTTATTTCCGTTGTAAGTGGCGTATGCGTGATGGCTATTTCCGGTACGCAATGTATTTCGGTAAATTCTATTAAATTAAATATAAAAACAATTTTTAAGCATATTTTATTACTAAATTTTAAAGATTTTAATTATAGGGGGGAGAATGTCATTGGTCTCCATAATAAACGCAAGGATTTATGATCATTTTAGAAATGCATTCTTGGAAATTTATGAATTTTACTATATTTTGGTTTACTATATTTAATTTAATGTTTACTTTATTTACACAGTTGCTTTTTTAAATTAATATTCTTATTACAGTTTAAGGTTCAGGTATCCTTAAAATAGATGAAGATTAGTACTTTTTCAGAACAATGGGATTATTAAAAGATACATAATTTTATTGGCGTCATGAACATTTTCGGCGGACATTAAATTTGTAAGAACCCAATTCAATAATTATAAAGTAAGTTCAAAAACTAAATTAACCAAATAATTAAATTCCATCCTTATATAATTAACTTCGGTACAACTATTTTATAAATTTATTTTGCAAGGTATTATGATTTCAGAAGCTAGAAAAGCAGTGAAGGAGTCGTTTGCGACCCTATAAATCATATATATTCTTGATCAGCATCAATAGCTGAGTCGATTAGGCCATGTCTGATTAAAAATTAAATTTTTTCAAAATTTTACAATTTTATAAGGGGTTACATCGTCAAAATTGTCAAAAATTGATCAAATGTATAATTATGTAAATTGTGGAATGTAGTATGCAGATTTATTAACTTAATAAAAACTAACATAGGAAAGCTGTCCAAATTAAAATTAAGGCTTTTATGCCTTAGTTATGAGTTTTAAAAATTTTGATTTCTCGGAAAAATCTTTTTATTACAATATGGATAAATATCGATTCAAAGAATGCGAATATTTTAGGCAAAGTTATGATCGATTTCTGATTCAATACTGTAAGTCACTGGCAAATTGCAAGGTTATATAATAATAGTATATACTTTGGCTTGCCGAAGTTTATTTCCTTTCTTATTTGATAATTATATTAAATAGAAATTACGAATTTTTAAGAAATAATTGTACAACTCTTCCCTTTCTAAATGTGGAATACATTATAAAAGTAACTGACAGATTTCTTAATAGATATATTATACTCTTTTTGATTTAATTTTAATATTTATCATCCATTTCTTATAAATACTATATTTATACTTATATTGAAAAGTTAAATAATTTTATTTTATATCACAATTCGTATGGGACAATCTGATGGCTAACTCTACAGTATCACAAAGTGACTTATAGGAAATATGTTTATAGCTTTTATTTTCTATAGCTGATCATTTGAAGTTTTCCGCTGACCCAAGAGACTTCTGTCGTCAGATGTTTGTAAGCCCCTGCAAAATAAAATGATTAATAAAGCTTCCTTTAAATTATTCAGTACCAAAACAATCCACACATGCAGCTCCAGACTTGACCATCATCCTTCAGAATCTGCTCCTTGGCAATCTGTAACAATGATTAATATTAATGCGGTGGACTTTTGCTTAAAAGTGAAACGAAAGAGTATTAATCAAAAGCCATATTTACCTGCGCTCAAAGTGCACTTCAGGCGAAGGAAAAGATGAGGGAAACGACGACGACGATGTCCAGGTGGAGACAGTTTGTCTGGTTTGACTACCTGTTGGATGGGCACACCGTTGGAAGCGTGGAAGAGGCTGCCCGACTCATCCATCGGATAAGAATCTTACTCAATGGATCGAAAATGAATGAATCAATTTCATACCAAAATCAAGTTTATTCCTGCCTTAATGTCGGTGAATCGAGAATGCATCGGCATTTGGGCTTTCCACATCTGAAATATCAAGGAGATTAACCGTAAGATAAAGAGTTTCCGGTCAAACAAAATAAATGACACAACGAAGTTGACAACAGTGATGATTGGAAGTAAAGAATGGCAATATTTTTGGGTCACTTTAGAGTTCTTAATTTTTATGTTTTAATTTTAGCTTCGATGCTAAGAATTATGTAGTTTAAGCACGATTTTTAGATTCTCTAGTGAACCATATACAGATATACATATTTATCAAGATTTTTAATAAAATGAT
Organism: Drosophila bunnanda; assembly: GCA_035046265.1. Classification (NCBI taxonomy): domain Eukaryota; kingdom Metazoa; phylum Arthropoda; class Insecta; order Diptera; family Drosophilidae; genus Drosophila; species Drosophila bunnanda. The sequence continues at coordinate 19,127,398 of JAWNOB010000075.1, forward strand.
AACCATATAACTTGTTAAATAAATATATAAACTGGCTAGTTATAAATTTCATAAAATAATAATGATGATTAGCTCATTTAAGTGTTTTTGGAAACTGTTAAGCCTTTCTTTTGGCTTGTCACTAACATGTCCACCTCGGCAGGCCCCACTGTATCGAGCGGCAAATGATTCCAAAACAAAAGAACTCCTAAATGAAGGCCCAATACATTTGGGCTGTTGAACGGGCATACAGACCAAATAAACACGTCGCTTTCCATTCGTTCCCCACACTTCACGGCCAGCTAATTAATGACGTTGGTCCAGTCCCCAGTCCCCAGTCCCCAGCCTCCGATCGGTATATAGAGTGCAGGGCCCTATAGACTGATGCCATTTTGGTTTCCATTGTCGTTTTCGTTTCCCAGCTCGGAGCGAACGGCTCTTATACTTCCCGGGATCGGCGGTGACGGTGTCGTAAGTGAAGTGCCAATAAACACGTGATTTACTTAACGTGGGCTCTCGGGATCCCGCTCCCTCTGCCTGGCGGGGACAGTCCAAAATCATGGGCCTTATCGCTGCCATCGGCCATCAAGATGCCGCTCATTAATTTTAAAATTAGGCGGGTTTTCAAGAAGAGTCCATGCCGGAGTCGTAGCGGAGAAATGATGTCCACCTTTTGGCCGAAGACCGACTAAACTGACCAGCCCTCGCTCCCTAGCCCTCGGCTCCTCGCCCGATCCCCGATGCATTGCGACCGACCATGAGTGCATAAATTAATTAAGTCGGCCGGAATGGGAACGTGTCGACCTTTTGTCTGGCATTGTGGCGAAGATGGCGGCCTGGCAGCCTGGCCACAGATACTCTCGTACATGTGCCGGGGCCCAAAGCCGTAGGACGTTGTAAATTAAAAGCCAGGCCGCGGGTCCTTTATGTGTATGTAGATGCAGCTCCGCGGCAGACTGAGTCATTTGCATTTTGCCATCCGTTGGCCGGTCGCTTGGCTTGGCTCGGCTTGGTCAGCCCAGCCTGATTATGAAAGATGCTGCGTGGGTGATAAATGGTCGTTGTCAGCGGTCTAAACCCCTCGACTGTTGCACTTTCGGAGAGGAGTGGAGCTGGGAGTCCCGGGGGCTTCAACCCCCTCGTTAGGCAAAGTTAACCCCTTTCGCAGATTAGCTCTCTGAGCTTCATCCCTCTCGAACGCTGACATGGGCCGGGGACCGGAGCCAATGCCAAAAAGGCAACACACAAATCTAATAGATCCCGATTGAGATTTAATTATTTCACTTAATTTTCTGGCTGAATTGGTGCCGCCTCACAAGTTAATGAAGCGAATAAATTTCTTGGCAATTATTCTGCGGACTGTTTTAATTGACCGCAAGATGCCCCGACTTGGAATCGGAATCGGACTCGGACTCAGACTCCCTGACTGACTGACTGCCTGACTGCCTGGCTGCCTGGCTGGTCGGGGCAATCAAAGGGATAAGAAGTCGAAGGACGCAGCAGGAGCTGGCTAATTAACTAATTGGCAAGTCATTAACTTATAAGCCAGAGGGATTCCAGCTCCTATTCCGCCTTGAGTAGCAGCTCGAGCTTCACCTGCGATTTGTGGCTGACTTTTTAAGACGAACCTGGAGTGATCCCTCCTCCGCCGACCTGGTTTATGATGAGTGATTGTTATGAGTTGTCAAAAAGGCATGTGTGTCTGGGTCTCTCCCAGTTAAGCAGGAAATCCAGCAGGATCTGCGAGAGTATGCCGCGTCAACATATGCAAATAGACTTGTCTGAAGGTGGCCAGCGGGATATTCCACCCTCGCAGGGATATGTGTATATTTTCGAGGAGTACGAGGTACGAGGTACGAGGCTGTCGACACCGCCCCTTGATAACAATCAACCCTGTGCGGCGGCGGCGGCTTCGGCGGAGTTTACTTTAATGTTTTGACAGTAAAATAAACATATCCAAGTGGATGGCAAAAGGTGGGTGGTTTTTTGGTGCGCATGCACGAGTACTCGCCGCCCTGCCTCTTGGTGCTACGAGGTACACACATGTTAATGCCACAGCAGAGGGTTCCAAGCACATAGATGTCAAATATAATTCATCATCCTGCCGTGGGGGGGGAAAACATCAAAGCCAGCCTCTGCAAGGACCCTGCGCCAAGGACGAAGGACACACGGGCACAACCGGCACAGGCAAACACAAAGTCGCCAACAGCATCATTATCATCAGTCCGGGCGAGTGTTTTTGTCCGGTCAAGTGAACCAAGTCAAAATCCCTAGCACAGTCTGTCTGGGGTGTTGAATTGAAACTATAGCTCAGACAGGACACTGGAAAAAAACAGAAAATGGGACAAACCCGAGTATTGTTTGAAGGAAAGGATGTATTCCTAGAAAATTTTAAAGAACTTAAGGTACTCAGAGAGAGAAATACATATCCTTGATAATCTGAAAATTAGCTGTTTAAGCTCTAAGAAAACATATTTAGTAATTAGTAGTAGTACTTTTTCAGAACCTATTAAAATGGTAAAATATTTCCAAAGTGTACCACAATTTTCCCAAAGGCAAGCAAGTTATTTCTAAACTTTGAATTGGCATTGCATTAGCAAGTAACAGATAAAAACCGGACTATTTTTTTCCAATTTCCCAACTTAGTCAAGGCCCGGTTTTGGAGCAAGGTTTACCGCAGGGCAAAGAGCGGCACTTAGGTCGAAGGATTCGCACGACGTCCTTTTAAATAATTAATGTCAATTAAGGGACGAATCTAACTTTGGCCATCAGTTGAAGTGAAGGACTGCAGTGCCGCTCTCTCTCACCTGTTTCGTGTCTGATGCCGGGCTGTCTGTCATAAATATTTTATAACATCAATTACCAAGCACTTAACTTTCATGAATTTAATACGAAAGCTGCTCCTGCTGCCGTTTCCGAAGGCAGACACTCATTTATCTTGTGTGCCAATGGCGGGCAATCAACACTCCACTCCACGTCAACTTTTTTTGTCCAAGACAAGTGTAAGCCGACGCAAAGAACACACATCTGCACACATATGCTTATAGTGTGTGGCTATCGAATCCTGGTCCCTGTCCAGGATCGGCCACCCCTTAAAAAGGGAAAAAGGCAGCAGTAGCAGCAAATGCCGTGATTTACTTCCCCTTTGGTGCAAGAAATCCCGAATAAAATAAAATTAAATACGCATCAGGAGCACAGCACAAGTGCTCCAGTCTCGGGGCCCGCGGCCAGGTCGTGAGCCCCTCGTCTGGCTGATAAAAACAATATCAATAGCCCCCGGGAAGCACACACACCCCCTCTCCCACCAGCATCTGGCCCAAGATTTGGCGGCAGTCGTCGTCCTAAGCCCGAGTCTCACTTTTGTATCGGATGAAGGCGGCGCGTGCCGGTGACGCACAATTCCCCCATTGATATTCATGGTCGATTTTCGGGCCGATATACTCCTTCCCCATGGCCCGTTCCCAGGCGAAAGCGGAAAACAAAACGGTGCCCACATAAATAAATAAAATTTATGGCAGCTAGCATCGGTGAGCCGTCCCAATTGGCTTTCAGATTCCGGATTTCGGGGCACTTGTCCGTGTATGCACATATATATATTTATATAGTGGGGCTTTGATATGCCCGATTATTTCTATTTGATTGTTTGATTGGATCAGAGGGCAGCAATCCGGTGAAATGTGGCTAAAATAACAGGCCGCTTAGTGGCGTATGTTGACTAAGTTAGTCCCTCGTCTGTGCCAGTGATTAATTCGATTTGAGAGACACTTATAAAAACATAATAAGGAAAGGCAAGGCTTTTAATAGCAATACTAATTGTCTTATTTATACAAATTTACTTAACTATGTTTAAGTTTAAATTTAATATCCTTGAATATTAGGCTTACATATGTTTCTATTTAGGATCAGTAATATTATACCTAGTATCCATAGAATACATTCCTATTGAAGAATAAACCAAACCAAGACTTTATGAAACAGCTAGAAGAAGGAGCTACCCTCAATACCAAAAAGTCTATATATTATTATATTGTCTTCAAACTATGATATAAATAAATACCATATAAAGATAATATATATATATATAATCCCTGGAATATTATATCCTTCAGTATACAGATGTTTCAATCTAGGATCATTAATATTCCATCTAATTTGATAGACATTTTTCTACTCATTTCGGTCGCTATTAATTTCAATTAAATGAGCTAAGGAAAACAAACCCCCTGGACAGCGATCCCCTTGAACTCGTATTTAACTAATCTGGCTACAAGGACACACCCCCGCGGTGAAGGATTGATTTCCAGGACCCAGCCGCCGCACTTGCTACTCGAAGTCAGAAGGGCTCTAAAGTCTCGGTTTATCTAAATGCTGCATTGTACTGCTAAAGTGTCCCCTGAGATTTTCCGAGGCGTTGAAGCGTGCCACCCCGGTTTTCGGGCCAAACAAAATGCAGTGGTTTCCGGTTCGCCAGCGACCCCAGGAACGCTCCCAGTTCCCAGCTCCCAGTTTCCTGTTCCTGCTCCTGCTCGTGGTGGGAGTTAATTCGCCAAAGTCAGTAACCTCATCAGGCAAACGGCTAAGCGTCTGTCTGAAGGTCTGAAAGTCTACTGCTGCCGGGGTGTCGAGTCAACCTCATCGTCCTCGTCCTCGTCCTCGTCGTCTACTCTGCTCTGCCGCCGCCACATTAAATTCACGCCAAACGACGTGAGGCGCATATGTTTATGAGTCTCGTCGAGATTGAAAGCAGGCAATGGTGCTGGGGGATGGAGCGGAATGCCCATGGTTAACCGAAAAACGAAGCAGGACAGGACGCTCCGTGCATAAAAGCCTCATGGTCACCGGACTGCTCTGGCTCCTGCTCCTGCTCCTGCGCCTGCTCCTGCACCGAGCTCGGCTTTCTCTCCTCGCCGCACGCTGCCTGCTAATGGATTTCGTGGCACTGCCAATTGAAGGGTTAGGGCTGCGGGAGGAATCCTCTCCTGCCTCGCAGCATGCTTTCAATTTACTTGCACAGCCACGGCCACGGCCACTTCCACTTGCCACTGCCATTCCCCTTAGCCCATGGAGGACTACCTCTTCCTCCACCAAAACGCCGGGCTCTGTTATTGTTGTTGCTGTGACTTACGCACCGTGAATGAATGCCAAGGGCACAGGAGGTGGGCCAGTGCCCGGGGGATGCCCGAGGACTACACAGGGAGAAATATATCACTTTAGGTAATAATAGAAAAATATCAACTATTTCCTGATTATGTTGAGAAATATTTTGACAAACTTGAACTTTGACTGGTCTATCAAAAATTTAAATAATTGCTTAGTCAAAAAATAGATTATTAATAATAATAGATTATTAATAACAATATATTTTTATATATTAATATATTTTTTTATATATATATATTTGAAAGAAAATTCAAAAAGTATATCGTTTTTCTGAAGAACGTTTGTTATGTAGTCAAAAATGTATATCTTTGAAATTATTACAGTAGTACTAAATTCAATTCTAATTTCCTTTGAAAAGATATATTAAATATTGAATTTGAAAAAGTAATATAAAATATAAAGTTCTATATATAAAATTGTATATAACTTTTCTGGACTCAAAAATGTATAACTCTATAATTCTAAGCCACATAAAAGTATTAACTCTCCTCTAAGCCTTTAATACGACTAACATTCCTTTGACTTTTGTCTCGAATTTATTTCATAAAATATATTTTTAACTCCTATTTTAAATCGCTTATTTTTCTCTCAGTGCACGGGCAGGATTTCGTTGCACGCGACTTTCACACTAACGTAATAAAGAGCTCAGCGACACTCAAATTGAATACGTCTCATGGTGCGAATGCCGTAATGATTTTCTATGTGGAACTCGATGCAGATAATGGGGGCAGTTCACCGCCACCCCAACCAGCCCACGGTCCACCCCAAAATCCTCCCCCCTCGAGAAGAGTGGAGAGAGGGGGTAAAGAGGGCGAAGGCCACCCCAGGCAGCGTCTGCGGGCTGGGCGTTTTTGTTTTTGTTTTTGTTTGCCTGGTGATAGAAATTAACCCCTCAATTGAGGTTGAATTTAATTTGGCGCAAAATGGCAAGGGGGTGTGTTCCATCCTCCGAGTGTGCTGTGTGTGTGTGTTGTGTGTTGTGTGTGCTTTCCGGCGGCTGCTCACTTCGCCACCGTTGAAAGTAATATCGCTGTTAACGCTAAAGGGCCATTGTCAAATTGTCTCTTATTAATTATGATGATGCGTCGTGTGCCGCTCCAGCCGAGAAAGGGGTGTGGAATGCAAATTTCTGGGACCGATTCCTGGCACTGGCGTCTTTAACGTAATTTATTGCTCGCTGCTCATGGCCAGGCTTAGTGAAAAGTTAAGGCTGGCCGGGGTGCTGCTGCCACTGCTCCTTTGGAGTCCTCCTTCTGCCTTCTGGCTTCCGGGGGAGGGATGAGCGTGTGGAGCCCGGAGATAAGGTGGGCCTCGGCTCCGGGTGAATTGATTTGGGACGAAACTATGCACGGCACCCATGCAAAGTTTGCTTAATTTAGCCCAGACAATGGGGCTCCATGGAACAATGGCGCCGAATGCCATCATCCCATCATCCCATCATCCCATCATCGGGAAGGGAAAGCACACACACTCTCTTGTGGTGACCACGCATACCCCCAGATGACTTTTTGGGGTCCTTCGAAATGCAATTCGACAGCTTAAACTCCAGGGGGAATTTCGAATTAAGCTGGCTAAATATTTCTGAGGCTGAAAAGAGTTAAATCAGCAAGACTGGGGACACATTCCTCCTTATGAGAGGACTTTAAAGTCCTTCACATTATTAGAGACTTCTTTAAGGGTTCATTTTATACTGGAAGAAAGATTACCAAATGCAACTTTGTGGAGCTTTAAACTGTCTTAAAAGAGTATTATCCTAAATTCAGAGGTATTGGTAAACAACAAATTAATTAATTTAAGTCAAAAGGTTTTGGAAAGAAAGCTTAAAGTCTAGACAATTATTTCCTCACAATCTCTTTAGTACCTTTCAACCTTTCATGTCTTACAAATCCTTTTTAATTGGCCATTCACTTTTGTGAATTATCACCCAGTTGGTCGAGAAACTATTTAAGACAGAAAAATAAACAACGCGAAGGAAAAGCCAGCGGACACCTCAGGTGTGGCGGGATGGCACTTCTCCGTCTCCGGCGCTTACTGACCCCCAAAGTGCCAACAATTTATGGAGTCGCAGCAAGTCGCCCGGCGCCCGCTGATCGCGTCTCGCGAATCGCGTTCCATTCACTGGCGATATTTCACTGCTTTATTAAGTTAATTTCATATATCACAACTGCAGGCGCCAGTCGCTTGTAGGGCATTTGAGTGGATATGTCCCCGTCCCCAGCCTGGCCAAGCCCCCCTTGGGAAGGCTTCACTTGACCAGGATGGACTGTGGTGCGCAGCTTGAGCTCGTTACTTTGATGCATTTGGGGCGCGCGTTTATTTGTGGACGCCACTGGAACGACAGCGGGACACTGCACAGGGAGAAATGTGGGCTGACTTCAAGCACAAGGGTATTAATTCACAAAAAGTATGGTATATAAATGGGGGAGTTAGGGGTAAAGAGATAGAAGATATTACTTGAGAGTAAGAGGATCAATTCATCGACTATTTTAAGACTTAAGTTTATTTTATGAAGAGTATATATTTTGTAAAAAAAAGATCCTGGTAACTCGATTTAATTTTCTTTTGGTGCATTTCTCTAGACCCTGACTTGGTTCTGTCCGATCGCCAGTAACCTGTATCTCAGACTCGATTAAGATAGCTCATTGAATCGTCGGCCTGAACAATGCCCAAATTGGCAACATCACTCAATTGATTGGCGCGATTTCCCACTCCCCTCAACCCCCTGATTCTCCTGACTCCCTGACTTTCCCCGACCCTCAAAGTCGACTGTTTTTTATGCCGGCGACCGCCCATTAGCCACATGCGCGCCTGCGTGACACAACGGCATCAATCAAAGTTTCACCCGTTCCCATGACATATTCCGTACATTTGGCATGTGTGTGTGTGTGGGTGGCTACGGATCGGGGCTTGGAACTGGAACCGGGAGTGGGCACAACCCATCTGGGGTCGGAGGTGCCACCTCCTCTTTGGCCCATAGGCGTGTATTGGGTATTCCGGGCGCCGGCTGCGCGAAAAGACATTTTGACAAATTCAAGTAGCGCCATCTACACTCGACTTTAATAGCTTTTATACTGCTTGTCACGATATTTCATCAGTCAGCCGGAGGCGGTGGGCCATGGCCCAAACCAAGGCCCCAAAAAAGAACGAGAATAAATGGATTGACACACATGGCACTGGGACTGGCAGTGGCAGTGGCAGTGGCAGCGGAAAGACCCTTAGAGGAAGCGCGAATTTTATTCGATGTTATTTCCATTTGAAAATGAGTTATTGACACATGTAGCCACCCCCCTAAAAAAAAAAGGGGACACAGAACGCAACCGCAGGACCAGCTCCTGACCCCCGCTCCTCCGATTCGTAAATATTACACACATTGCGTGGGAGCGGCCAAAGGCGAAGAGCGCGCATAAATTTCGGGCTGCCAAAAACCAGGGGGACTCCCCTTGTTACAGGCTGGCGCTCGTTCAGACTGCGATTTGCTTGCTTTCTTTTTCCGATTTGATTTATTTTATTTGCTTTCTGCGGCGCCGCAAGTGCTTCGCCCAATGGTTTATTAATATCGTAGGCGTTGCTAGTAACGTGCCGCTTTTGTTTGCCGAAGTGATTCGCCAGCCGGATACATTGGCTCGCACTCGTAACTATATTATATTCCCACAACGGGGCAAAGGCGGTTAATCAAATATCCCTCATTATGGTCGTTATAACACGGCAATAGTGCGGGTTGGAGTTGGAGTTGGCTTTCCCTGGGATAGTTTACCTAATAATTTGGAGAATTGATAAGGGTGTATCTCGTTTGGATGTCAGAAGGGGTTAATATATTGTAACGAAAACCGCCAGATCCAAAGAGCCGGCGATATTTCAGGCGGTTAGCAACGCAAAGAATTCCTTTGCGCGATTATGAGAGCTTTTGACAGCCACGACGCCTGGTCTCTCTAAGCGCCTCTTTTTCCGTTTCTTCTTCTGATGACAATTTCCGAGTAAGCACGCGTTAAGGGCCAAGTCCCCAAATAAAAGCAACGAAATATCCACCAAGACTTATCGATACCAGTCAGGGATCGGGGTGACGGATTGGCAGGACTGGGTTCTAGGCAGCCACACCTATTAAAAAGTTCCGCTCGGCTTTTCGTAGTGAACTCGGCTGTGTCCCGCTCACGGCCGAAATTCGTTACAATATGATGACTCCATCTTTGAATTGTTTGTTTATACTGCTTATAGAAAATAGAATAAATAGAAAAAAGTTTGAATAGAATAATTACGGTTTGTTTGTTAATACTGCTTGTAAACATATATAAAATAATAAATAATAAATTTTTGCCAGACATACCTAAATAGGCTCAGCTGTTAATACTGATCAATAATATATGTATAGGTCGCATTGAAACTGCGTGGTTGCGAGTAAGTGTGTGTGCGAATACACATTTTCGGGTATTTCACCAGAGTGTTAATATTGCATTAGCCTCTTGCTCTGTGAGTGCGCCGTTGCCAGGCAACCGTTGTCGCTTTAAGAAGTAGCGTTGTGACGAGGCGACAGCGTTGTGTCGCTGTCGCCAATCGTGGTTCGGTAGTATGCACAGTAGGTAGAGAATTAGACGCAGGCAGTTGCGTACCAGAACTTGAAGTGTGTACAAGGCCGAAACTCGTTGCGCCATAATTTTATTTTTTTATTATTTTTTTTTTTTTTATTTATTTTTTTTTATTTTTTTTTTTTTTTAGATTCATATTTTAACAAAATTATACAAGAGCATATGAATCGCGTAAAGTCGCCTGATTTTTTGCCTCCTCCTCCAATAATTTAATGTAAATACACCCCTTAAAACGAAATGCCTCGAAGCGTCGATCCGGTGTACGTTGATCCACAGGTTGGGCGTCAATAAAGTAATAAAGAAGACGCCGTTGGAGAATGAAATCAGTTTTGTGCAGCAACTGTTTCATCTGTTTTTCAGAGCCACAATTGAGGTTAAGGGGGTATTCCGAGGTCCCTGGCAGTCGAAAGTACTTTATTTTTTGGATCGGCTCGCACCCTTTGATCGGATCTAAATGCATAATGCTACGCAGACGAATGTCAGTCAACTCCATGCCGAGTTCTTTCTTCTTCACTGTTCCGCTGCAATTTTTTAATATTCGTTGCTTTCTTCTTCGTTTTTGTCTTCTTGAATCGGAAAATTATTAAATTACTCATAGCACACATCCAATTTTGGGCACTCGCGAGATTTAATGTCTTTCCATCCATTTCTTATTTTTAATTCACAGCATTATGTGTTGATTTAATTTAATTTATAATTTAAACGGTATTTTATTGTGCGGACTGCGGGCATTGGGTCGAACCCAGCCCGGGGCCTCCTGAGCTAGCCCGGCGTTGCCCAAAGAAGCAGTTCCGTAACAATATTTTTTTTTTTTTTTTTATTTATTTATTTATTTATTTTTTTTTTTTTTTTTTAAGATTCATATTTTAACAAAATTATACAAGAGCCTGAAACCAGCTCGAGCTGGCTACTACTCATCTTTTTATTTTAAGTTCTTTGCTTCAGAAAATATATATTTTCCTGCGGTTAATTGAAATTTATTGAAATAAGGAACATGTTTAAGGTGTAATTCATGAATCTCCTCCCGTCATCGGGACGGACGCCTCCCTGGCATCGTTGATGGCATATAATATGGTTTGGACTTGTCTATAGTTCAATAACATAGCTAATGAACGCGGTGTCGAGGGACTCCTCGAAGACCAGAGTGTCTCCATTGGCCATAAGTTTTATTGTGGCATTGGGATTGTCAAGATCTTGCAGTTTATCACGGATCTTCTCAAGGAACTGGTGCATACGCTGGACGCGGCCCCCCATGTTGAGTCTACGGTTACCCTGCAGCAGGGTTCTCACGGATTCCACTTCGATCGGCTGCACCACCATTCCGTCTTTTTCGAATTTAGCGATAGCTATTTGATCGATGCCGCTCAAGTAGGCCTGTCTGACCCAAGAGCAGAACCGAAAATTAGAGCGAGAGTAAATCGGCGAGTTTACTATTTTTATTTTCGTCAGGCGGCACTTGTCCAACTGTCCTCGATTGGTGAGATCTCCGACGTATTCGGTGTTGCATACTCCTGTGAGCTCACCCGAATAGCGCAATCGGAACTGGCCGACCTTGGCAGAGAAAATGCCGTACTGCTGCACCATTTCATCAACTGGTGTGAACATGTCGGGCGGCCCTCCGAGGCGCTCAGTCATGAAATACTGCCTTGCCTTGAAGGCATATGAATCGCGTAAAGTCGCCTGATTCCTTGCCTCCTCCTTCAATAATTTAATGTAAATACACCCCTTAAAACGAAATGCCTCGAAGCGTCGATCCAGTGTACGTTGATCCACAGGTTGGGCGTCAATAAAGTAATAAAGAAGACGCCGTTGGAGAATGAAATCAGTTTTGTGCAGCAACTGTTTCATCTGTTTTTCAGAGCCACAATTGAGGTTAAGGGGGTATTCCGAGGTCCCTGGCAGTCGAAAGTACTTTATTTTTTGGATCGGCTCCCACCCTTTGATCGGATCTAAATGCATAATGCTACGCAGACGAATGTCAGTCAACTCCATGCCGAGTTCTTTCTTCTTCACTGTTCCGCTGCAATTTTTTAATATTCGTTGCTTTCTTCTTCGTTTTTGTCTTCTTGAATCGGAAAATTATTAAATTACTCATAGCACACATCCAATTTTGGACACTCGCGAGATTTAATGTCTTTCCTTCCATTTCTTATTTTTAATTCACAGCATTATGTGTTGATTTAAGTTTATTTATAATTTAAACAAAAAATAAGATATTGTTACGGAACTGCTTCTTTGGGCAACGCCGGGCTAGCTCAGGAGGCCCCGGGCTGGGTTCGACCCAATGCCCGCACTCCGCACAATAAAATACCGGACCATTCGGACGTCTCACTAACACTCATCACTAACAAAACTATCATCTCTAAACACAAAACGAAAGTAAACAAACGACAAATATAAATTGACGACACTGCCGGAACAAATTGGTGGCATTGGTGTTATTGCCACGACGCACCCACCCATCCTGTGATGCCTCCTGAGGATCTAGGGGCATCACCCATCTCCGGCGGACCGGAGCCTATTCCAGGCGGTCTGGCGACCGACCCATCTCCCCCAGGTAAGTGACTTTACTCCATTATTACTTTCATTATTTATTACATATTAATATCTATCATACAATTCCTCTTCTTTTCGAGGTGGTATTTCTACACTCCCTGCGAGAGCGTGGCCTTAGCCAGGGATGCGCTTGCGCCAATGCTGCCTCAGTTGGGGGACTTAAAACTTAGCGGAGGAGAAGCGCCTTAAACATTTGGCCTCAAACGGCCACAAAAATATTTAATCCCTCTTTGAAGCAAAGAACTTAAAATAAAAAGATGAGTAGTAGCCAGCTCGAGCTGGTTTCAGGCTCATGTATAATTTTGTTAAAATATGAATCTAAACAAAAAAAAAAAATAAATAAATAAATAAATAAATAAAAATAAATAAAAATATTTTTACGGAACTGCTTCTTTGGGCAACGCCGGGCTAGCTCAGGAGGCCCAGGGCTGGGTTCGACCCAATGCCCGCAGTCCGCACAATAAAATACCGGACCATTCGGACGTCTCACTAATACTCATCACTAACAAATAAATAGTAATTAAAATATTAATAAGATAGGATTTAAGGAACGATTAAAAATAGAAAAGATTTTTTGCATAGTAATGTATAAATAGCATTTCTTTTCGAATTTCTAATGGCTTTTGGCCATAAGTCGCTTGTTGGCCAATAGATGCCTCCAAGAAAACCTCAAGGAATTCTAAATAAGCTAAATTAAATTATTTCATTACATTTTTAAGCCTAATGAAACTGTAACCCATTTTTAAAAGGAGTTGAAAACATTAAAAATAAATAAAATTTTAAGCCAGCTTGACCCTCCTTTATAAATTATCTCACTGACTATTAAATTTTCAAACATTTTCCGACATTTACCTAAATGCTGTCTCTTTAAGAGCGACGCTGCACTTTCCCAAATTCAATGTATTTATATCCTGGCAAGATACCACAACTAACATATAGTTAGATGACTGATTGATGAAGTAGATGAACGAACGAACGGACGGACGGACAAGTGATGAAGCGAATTGCGTACGTGTACGTATGCGGATTAGATATTCATACGCACCGTGGTCCGCAGCTGGATGGAAATATATGCATGAAGGACTGGGTGTACCCGCACACGGAGCGACGAGACGAATGTCCTGGGGCCGCCCTGGCGCTGTTGCTGTCTGATAAATCACATATTTTCGCTGATCAAATCAATCTAATTGACATCACTCAAAATGATGGCGGAAAAGTTTCCACATTCATTTTCGCATTCGAAAAGAAAAAACGAGCAGAAAAAGCAGCGAATAAATGAGTTCCACCCCCGCAGAACGCCCCGGGCTCTGTTTTGGTTTAATGGTGGCTCTGTTTTGCTCTTGTGGTGCGTACCCATTCCCCACTCGCCATCCGCATCCACATGGCCATCCCCAGTGCTCGTTCCCACTCCACCAAGCCCGCTCCCGGTTGCCTATGCGGTAAAGCAGCGTGATTTATTTTCATTCCGATGGCAACGCCACCCAAATTCGACGCTCCGTCATCCTGACATTCGAATTGAAATGCAAATTCTGACGAATGTGCGCTGGTTTGGCGCACATGCCTGGATCCGTATCCGGACGGGAGTACGGCTGCCCAGGAGGAGGAGGAGCTGAGGCAGGAGCAGGAGCGGCAGATTGACTGACGAATGACTCCCGGCGACAGTAGGCGGTAAATGAGCGAGCTATCCATGTGTGTTACTTTCAGGACGCAGGATACACACTCCTATGTACACGCACACACATGGGTATAATCAAAGCCATCCACATAGATATGGATTGGGATTGGGATTGGGATTCAGGACTTGGATTCAGGTTCCGATTCACAGTCGTGGTGTGGCGTACCTCCTCGTGTGCGTACCACTTCACATGCATCCCATGCCATTTGATTTGAATAGCACGGAATGGCATCTCATTTACTCTCTCGCATCATTATTTTTGATCCGAATACCAAGGTTGCTCGAGGACGGAATCCGGCTGCGAGGCTGTGTCCAATCGATTACCGGTGAAGCCGGAATAAACCAGGCTAAGCTATCACTCTAGAATAAATCAAGTGCGCTCTTTAATCGTGATTTTCAAGCATATTAATTTAAATAATTGTTGAGCATTTCTTTAAAGGTGCTCAAAGACAACTATATTGCTAAATTAAATAAATATTGAATAGGAAACTGTATTTTGCAGAACTATTTTATCACTTAATGCTTTTTATACTTAGATCTTACAAGGAGAAAATTTCAGTCAAAAGCTCGAAACGCAGTGACGGAGTGGTTTCCGACCCTATAAATCATATATATTCTTGACCAGCATCCACAGCTGAGTTGATCTAGCCATGTCTGGTCAAAAAATACATTTTTGAAAATTGTTCGAAATTTGACAATTTTATTGTCAAAATTTGACAAAAATTTAAAATTTTTAAATTTTAAAACTCAATATGCAGATTTGTTAACCCTATAAAAACTAGCACAGAAAAGGTTTCCGAATTGAAATTAATGCATTTTTGGCTTAGTTATGAAATTTGAAAAACTTGAATTTACCCTTAAAATTAGCATATACAAATATTGTTTTAATATACCTGGAAAACACATCTTTTTGGTTTTCACGTTTTTCACGTAGGCATACGAAGAATAAAAAGACAATGACTGCCAAAAGCCATTTGATTTGCAATCTAAATCTTAGTCAATAAAGAGAAAAAAACATAATACAAATGCCACTAAAAAAGCAATTCCAAAAATGTTGGCAAAATTATATAACATTTTTGGTTTTTTAAATATTAAAGCCCAATATGATTGTTTCCTAATTAAAGCAAACAACGAAATGACTACAAAATTGAGATGAATGCATCTTTGGCTAATAGATAATTGATTTTAAATCGATTGGAAGGTCTGCACAATTATCGAATTATCAAAAGTATCTAACTATGTATGTACATATATGCTAAAAATGAATAGTAATAATTTTAATTCCAAATAATATTGCCTTAAATTACATGCTCTAAATTTACTTTCGCTCATGTGTTAATCTTGCTAAATTGCCATAAAATTAAAGTTATCCCTTGCAAAGGATGATACAAAAAACCTTTCTCAGTTCTCCTTTAAAAAGTACAACTTTCTATAAGGCCCCCGTTTTTGGCCACACACATTAATGCATAGAACCTAGACTGTGCCATGTGCAAAGGACTGCTATATACCCGTACCCGTACCCGTATTTGAAATATATGGTAAATACTCACCCCACAACACTGCCCTTTCACAGGATACAAGCTCCGCTTCTAATGAAAGCAGCCGGTTTCGTCAGTTAATTCAACATCTGCAAAGTGCATGCATGTACATATTTTTAAAACAATGTCTGTTACCAGAGGAGGCCTACTTAAAGCGGGCATCATCATCCGCAGGAGCAGGACCAGGAACAGGACCAGGAGCTGCAGCAGATGGAGGAGCAGAGACTTCATACTGTCGTCCATCAGCCAGGACGTATGTAGTACGTGGTGTCGGCCAGCATGTAAATGCTGCTTACAGGCCCAGACAATATTAACAATTCCCCGCAACTTGGCCGACACTGTACTCGAGGTGGTCCTGTGTGTGTGTGTTGGCGGACATTATATGCACATAAAGTGCTCTCCTCCTTCCGTCGTCCTTCGTCCTTTTCGTCCTTTTGCTGCCTTCACTCGGTTGCCATGTTTGTGTTTTTGTACCCGCCATAGTCGTCGCTGCTCCTTGGCCACGTTAACAACTGTATCCCTTGTGGGCGCTCTCGTTTGATGTTGCCGAGGATGTCCTTCGTGCCCTGTAGGAAATGCTGCCGAGCCGTGTCCTGGCATTCTCCTGAAATTATGCCACAGTATTTTTTGAATACTTTAGCGAAATTTGCAGCATATTCACAAGGAGGGAGAGGATTACTAAGCAAAAGGGGGTTGAAAATTTCAAATTTAAGATCTCTTATATGTGAAATAATTCTATATGTCAGGAATAATAATTATTTAAAATTAGTTTTTATAAAAAATATATGCATTACTAAGACTGCTTTGGAGTCACATTTACTATCCTCAGTCTAAAGATCAACTGGAAAATAGATTAAAATCCCAGCTTAAGCTCTAAAAATTCATTAAAAATCAGGACTCCTCCGCTGCCTCGTCCTTTCCACATACGGACAATCCTGTGTACCTAACACTCCTCGTGTGGAATGAACACCAACTGCTGATGGTGTGTGTGCGATTGTGTGTTGTTCTTGGACTGCCACCGTCAGTGACGTTGTCGTTGTTGTCAGTGTCGGTCTCGGTCTCGGCGGTCCAGTCCCCGCCGCTGGTCGGAGGCAAAGTTGTTCAAGTGGCAGCTTAATTCGCATAAAATGAAAACACGCTGTCTACATTGTTCCTACAACTTTTGGAGTTTTTTATGGCACTTAAAATGGCTGCTAGACAAAGGCTTAACAAACGGCCACTGCAGGATCTTTATTACGTCTGCGCTGGCGTGTGTGTCCTCCTTTGCTTGCTGGCCACCTCCAAGACAATAATGGTGTATCCACCAGGCTTATTAAAGCTGCCTTTTCAAAACTATTCAAAAATTCAATCATTGCTTCCAGGGAGTGTGAAAAAAACCAGACACACTCCACTTATATAGCCCGGGATTGCGACTGGATGTGAGTGTGGATATGACCTGTTTAAAAAAGTGTCGCCACCCAGCGGTGGCAAACACCGCTGGACGAAAATCAATAAATGCAAATTCATTTTTATTGTTAACATTTAAATAAAAGGTTGGTCTTCATGGCCAGCATACAATGTAAAAAGCCCGGGAATGCCACCTCCGATAAACCAACGTCAATGAAAGCACTCACATTTTTTATAAACTCACTGTTCTTCATCCGCAAAGCGCCAGACCTTTGCGGGCCCAGCTCCCTCCATTATATCGCCATCGTTTTGGCCCTGTTTCATCCTGTCCACCTGGCCGAAAAGGCCATCAGGCAACAGAGTGTTAAGCTGCAAGTCCGCAAATAATCGAGTATACCGATGAATCCCATTTTTAAAGCAGCCAATTTAATGGAATTTAAATGCTCATTTTCCGGTAGGGCAAAAATGATTGATTTAAATTAAATAATATAAAATAATAACCTTAAGATAGTTGTATTTAAATGTTAGTGAGTTTCATGGTTAGAATCTTGTTATGTTTTGTTTTCGACCTCAGTTGCGATAAGTTTTATGAAAATACTATTTCCAACTGAATTGTTGTTTCAACTTATACTGAGTAACATAGCTAATGAATTTTCACCCCTGTGAAGGATGATAATAAAGACATTATATAAGAATTTTTGTAGAAAACATTTCATTTACTTCCTGCCACTGGGAGGCTGGTATTTTTTAATAACATCCAAGGGGTTGCCGGTGCCTCTGGCGGTGCTTTTCCTACAAAAAGCGTGCCAAGCGAATGAACAGCTTAATCGCCAGCACGAACGCTAAACACACTCTGTAGCGGTGGCTCCCGTTAAAAGCGACCCCTAAAAACAATAAACTAAACTCGTTTTCCGGCTGATCGTTGGTCTTTTCATAGCTGGACGGTTTTGTTAAGAGTCTTAGCTGGTAAATAAGTGAATTTGGGGTAACTAAAAGGGAGAAATTGGTCTTAAAACATATACTATATAGTAGGTTTTGATTTAGGTTTTTTAATAATAAATTTATGTTCAGACATATATGATAGTGATTTTTAGATGGAAATTGTGTTCATATTTTTAGTAAAAATATTTTAAAAATCCCTGATAATCTCCGCTGAAAAGATCTTATCAACTGTTAATTACCAAACATGAGAGTGCTCTCTTTTCTTGCATTTTTTAATTAATAAACTAATGAGACAGTGCGCGATAAATTATAGAAATAATTATAACAATATCCACACCCAGTAATTTTGCATTGCCTCCGCTAGAAACTAATTCCACACTTAATGGTGAGAATGGGTTGAAAGCATTAATAAGTTATGTTTGCTTAGAAGCGCATTTGCAATATTTCGCAATAATTTACACACCCAACAAGGCGGCGCGGTGAAATGTGCGTGCAGTGCCGCTGCTCCTCATTAAAATAAAAATTCATTTCGCTGAAAAAAATATGAGAGGATGGCAGCTAGACAGGCAGGTAGGTGCATTCAGTCTACCATCAAATGGAACAAATTCTATTTTAGTCGAACGCGAGAAATAGTTGCATGCTGCCGCTCCTAGACGGCACTATGAATATTCAGAGCTCCGGCAATGTAGAAACTGACCCAAAACCAGCGGCTACAACGGAGAGAGGGGCCGGGACCCAATATATATTCTATTTGGGAACAATCAATCGAGTATGCAACACATAGCGATTCCCACAGCCGAAAGCAGGCAACGACCCTTCGTGTAGGTCCAACTTCTTGCTCCACTGCACCCAAGTGCAATCCGGTTGCATGTGGCCAACGGGCCAAAGACGAGGCCGAAACCCAAGACGGGGCTCTGCGGCGCTGCAGTTGCAGTTTAGCGGTTATATTCTGCATAAATGAATATGTAATTTTACTTTTATTATGGTGCAAATTGCGAATTGAATTGTTTTTAATTATTCCATACTTCCACTCTCGCCGTCAAATGCCGGCAACCATCAATTTTTCCTAACCGCCACCGCACCACACAAAGTCTAGTCGAAAATTCCATTGGAAACAAAATACTTTTTAGAGTCTAAGCCCAAACAAAACTGTTAATTATTTGGCTTCTTTTTAATTAATTAACAAGATTGGTTAACGCAGGCTAAGGTGGTTTGTACAAAGCGGAATATAATGGTAACAAACCCAATAGCAAATAATTATGAGCTAGAAGAAAAAATAATAAAACAATTTAGGAAACAACGGTGGCTTATTAATTCATAAAAAAGATTTTTCTTTAATGATGAATTTGAATTGATTTTAAAATAACTTTGCTTTACTTTTAGTTACCAGAGAATGAATAATTACTAAAGAACTGTGTGTTTGTTATACGGATAAGTAATAAAAATCTTACATGGAAATATATGATAGCTTATGAAAAATACTTTCGAAAATCAGCATAACTATTTTCTTGTAAAATAAATAAATCCCAGAAAACAAAAAAGAACACGAATTATACTTAATTGGCAAGCTTGTTTCACCTATTAATTCATGACTAATTAGCAATTACCCGTACACCAGTTCCTTTTGTCTACTCAAAACGTCATGGAATTCAGTAAAAGAGATAAATCATAACACTAGCGAATTCGACCTGTGACATGTGCACTTAACACATACTTTAGTTTAATACATTTTATGGCCGTCTCCGTCCAGGGACCTTCAAAGTAGCACAGCGGCGAGCAGTATGCAAATTTTTTGCTCGCGTTTCGTGTGCGCTTCAGAGGATATTGTTTCGTTCTCGACTGGTTTTGGCCCTGAGTTGGAGCTGGCCATAACGAGAGCTACCTGGCCGACAGCCGACAGCCGACAGCCGACAGCCGGCTGCGGCTTTCTTGAACTAATTAAAAATTCCAGCGCCGCAATTGCGAAATTGGTCTCTTATCGGTTGTATCATCTACGCCACGAACGCTTAAACATGATGCGCTGATGAATAGCTGCCTAGGCTAAGGGTGCACTATATACACTACTCTATGTGCACATATCGGCAGTGGGGAAAATGGAAAAGCATATTTATGAATACGATTATTTTGCCCATGATAATTTTTTGTTGTTTCTCCTGGTCTGTGCAGGTTTATTTTGCAATGTCGATGGTGCGCCCGCAAAAGCGACGGAGGCGTTTTGCGAAACAATTTCTGTTTATGGTCCCAGACACGCGACGAACATACGAACATAGTTGCGTGGCTTTTCATCATACGAATAAAAAAATAGGAATAACGAGAGCTCTGGAGAAAACTCTTAGTCAGGCATTTTTTCTTCATTTTCCCCCATAATATTTTTCCTTTTATATTTTGTGCGAGCCCATTGCATGGCATTTCTCTGCTCGCCGGCGAAAATTTATGGAAACATATGCAACAGTCGGATGGTCCAGCACCTCTGATATGAGGGCTGATTTGGATAAGCTTTTTGAATAAAAGCCTTGGAAATAGCCTCCTTAAAGGCTGTTGCCAGCGATAACTAAAGTGTTTACCCAAAGGGATATTTTTCAACATTTTTCTAAATAATATTATAGTGATATTTATGCCCAGTTATAATTGTAGTTATCAGTTATTTTGTATAGTTAATAATCAAGGACAAGGGCTTCTTCCATTATCTGTATCTGAATGGCCACTTTTCGCTATCACATTGAAGGAGATTTATTAGATATCAGGTGAGTGATTTGAATTGTTGGACCTTTTAAAAGCATTTTTAAGCACTTTTATATACTTTAAATAATTGTTTTGTATTTATGAATAGTAATTTTGGTTATATACAAATTTATTAAATTTCTTTTCTATTATTATTACTCTCTACTAAATTGAAGAAAAGTTACTTGAATGTATGTATGTATTTTAATGTATTAATTTGTAATTACATTGCACTTGTTTACTTACAAGAAACTGATGTTAATTATTATTACCCAATTAATAATACATTTTAATAAATAAAAAGATTCATTATATTTATTATTTTTAAAGCCTTCAATGCTGGCGAAAGCCGGTTTTACCTAAATATCTTTTATTCCAACAAGTATCACAGCCCCAATGTGAAATTAATTAATTGAAACTGAATTGAATTAATAAATTATTTAATAGAAACAATTGTTCATACATTTGTTTCAGAATTTGTTTAGCATTTGATTAATTAGCACGACAGACAATATATGGCATAAGTAAAATTTCCATTTCCATTTCCACATATTAAAACGAAATAGTGGACTAAAAGAATACTTACATGAAAGCGCTGTGGCAGCGTGTTGTTCCGGCAACAGTGGCCGTTTTGGCCGGGTTAAAAGTGGGGCTGCCGGGTGCAAAGTCCATGCCGCACGGGGCAACAACTAAACTTGTAAAGCTTCGGCGTGCTCGGAGGTCAAAGGCGTTATAGAACCAAGACTAGACCGAGACATTGTCGCTGAGGGGCACGTGATGTTGATGTTTTTGGCACTCGAAAAAATGTTACTTTCTAGCATTCGACGTTTTGTTTGTTCGTTTGTTTTTGTTTTTGTTTTTTTTTTTTTTTGTTTTTGGAGGAGATTGTACTCGTAGGTGGCTTCTTCGGGAGCACGCACTTTTGGCTTATTCGCGATTTTTCGGCTTACTTCTGGCACCAGCACCCAACACCACCCACCGCCCACCGCTGCCCACTGTTGCCGCTGCGACCTTGCGCGCCCACTCTCGCCCATGATGTGCGTATTACCAAGTTCGAGCGCATACTAGTCGTGTTGCATGCTCGCTTTTGGCCAAAAGCCCACTCCTGCCAAAGAGAGCGAGCGAGAGAGAGCGGGGGTTGCACACAGTGGAACAGTGGAAGTTGCGCATGTGCAGTGGAAAACGGGTTTTCTCCTTCTGGCGCGAACGAGACGGGCAGTGTGTGTGCCCTGCTCCGCACCGCTCTTTCCAGCTGCCACGACGGAGTGGGCGGTGGGTGGTGTTTCTGGCACTGGCACTGGGACTGGAGTTGCAACTGGAACGCCCCGCCCCCATTGGGCCAGTCGCGAAATATGGCCAAAATGCTCGCCTCGACAGCCTTGCTATATATATATATATTTTTTTTTTTGGGCCACGAATTTGCCAGCTTTTAATTAGTACACATGGCCGGAAAATGGAAAAACCAGTGGGGTAGGAGGGTGGCCTTGGGGAGTGCTGGTGACTCTCTCTTGGGGTGGTGGCTGCCGCCTTCCGTATCACACCTTTGATCCAATTTAGAAATACCATAGAGTTGGCGAAATAGCCAATTAACTAGCCTCCGATCAAAAGGCAGAGCACTGTCCATTCAAGGACTCCAAAAAGGGCCCAAAGCGATCCAGCAACTAGACAGCTTTTCGTGGATATGAGTGCACAGGAAGAAAGCGGGGAAAGTCGTTTTTCTGTGATACTTAAATGTTATTATTGCTGTAATATAATTTGTATTTCATTTTATAAATTTCATATAAAACTAGGATTTAATGAATAAAAATTGTTCAATGCAATTTATGAATAAAATATGCATTAAGTAAAACGGAAACAAGCCCAAGGTTTTATACCCTTGCAGTTTGTAATTGAATCATGAAGTAGAATTGAAAACAATCATAACTACGCCAAAAGTGCAATGTTTTTGGATTTTGTGTAAGTTTGTTTTCAGAATTTAAAATTAAAATATTAAATTTTTGTCACATTTTTAAGAATGTATACAATTTGTATATTTTTTTAGCCTGAGATTTGTTGTTCGGCTCAGCTGTTGATGCTGCTCAATTATATATATGACTTATAGAGTCGAAAATAACTCCTTCAATCCTTAAATATCAAAAAGCTATTAAAATGCTTTAAAATAAACTTGAAAACAAAATGAAATGATATGTAAATGAAATATTTTTTTAAACTAAATCAAGCTTAATAAACTTCCGTTTTCTTCGTGTGCAAGTGCGTCCATGTCTACTACGCACTGCCGTTCATATATTTGTAAGGCAGAGTGGGTTTTTGGGGGACCTCGTAATATGAGGATATGGGGTATATGGCTGCGCAGAACACGAGATAATCAGGCGAGCCCCGAAAGGGGCCTATTCCAGGCCGGGCTTGCTGGGGACGGGGCTTTGTCGAAAATTGCATCCATGTCATGCATGCGCATCCATTCATTACCTAGTGGCTGAGTGGTCGGAAGACAGCGTTTGGCGTTTTGTATCCCGGCAAATATGCCGTGTTCGCATGTTATCCCAAATGTCCCTGGCAGCTCAACTGCCCCCGCTTCCCCCCACAACAGTCCCGCTTAGCCCCCTTGGTGCTCCTGGATTCTACGCCCCTTTTCCCGACCAGACAGTGTGTACTTTATTTTGCCGAACGAACAAACATCTTGTCGGACGAGCAAGCAAATGACTTTTCCCTCCCAACTTTCAGCCGATGTCCTTTCTGCAAGCCGTGATACTTTTTTTTTGCTAGGATTTTTTTCGGTATTGGTACCAATTTTGTCCTGGCAGTTTGTGAAGGTAACGCAGCTGAAATCCTTTCAGGTGATCCAGGTAATGCCGAAATATTGCAATCATGTTTTTTGCAGTTTTTGGAAATTGCATTTGGCGATTTTTTCCGCTCTTCTTATTGATAGTTATTGTAACTAGGGCTAGGACTGGAAGATTTAAAATTGAATCTTCATGCATATCTAGTTTATATTTAAAACTTACTCAAAACTCAATCTTTCTTAATTTTCATTCAAAAAGTGGGTAGTTCGTTGCTTAAATTTTTGCACATTTAACGACTATTGATTGGATTGATATATTCATCGCCCATTTCCCATAAAAACTATTTAAAAACCGATAAAGTCACAAGTAATAAGAAATAAAGTTAACTTCTAGAAGCTGGAGTGCGTATATCCTTGCTCTTACCCAAAGGTTCATAGAAATGTGAAATCGATCATAACTTTGCCAAAGATGCATTAATCCCAGATTGGGAAACTTTTTGAGTTGTTCAATATTTAATAAATTTAAAATTATATTCATTTTTTTTTTTAATTTTAATTCCAAACTATAAACAAGTCAGTTAAATTTTTTGTCGAATTTGTTTATTAAATTGTTTATTTTTTATTGATTAAGATTTTTATCTCAAATAGAAATATATATGACTTTTGACCATAATCGGATTTTTGGCCCTTGTATACCTACAAGAAACCCTAAATGATAGGTATGTTGAATTGACATTTTAACTTTTTCAAATAATACACCTAAGCCAAAAATGTATAAATTCAATTTGGAAAACTTTACAGTGCTAGTTTTTTTTTAAATTAAATTTTTAATTTAAAAGTTTTTAATTTTTATCAAATTTTAACAAGTTTAACGATGCAACGATGTAAAATTTTGAAATTTTGCAAATCGTTTGAAAATTTATTTTTCTACCGGACATGGCTTGATCGACTCGCCTCTTGATGCTGATCATTAATATATATGATTTATAGGGTCGGATATGACTCCCTCACTGCGTGATAAGCTACTGAATAAAATTATAATAGAACAAGGCTAAGGTGAGTTTTGAAACTATCGTAAGAGTATGATAATTAACTATTTATAATTAAGTTAAGAATTTACTTTGAGCGTACGTTTATAAATATCGTTAATACGAATTGTTGTGTCACATTAAATTGAAATGAAGTAATGGGATCAATGGCACTAAGGGAGTTCATTGGCAAATAATTGCATAGCTGATTCTAGATCTAGATCTCATCCCTTTAATATCATCTACACACAAGATATTATTGTCATGGTTAAGACTTACCCCATTAGAGTACACTCGGTTTTCCTTGTTCGTCATTGTTTGATTGCTTCCCGCGTAGAGTTATATTATTGTTGACTTTAATTAGGCTATTAGGCACGCTATCATCGAAGTGAGCTTCTTCCGGGTTTACAGATGTATAGCATTGGTCAGGTAATATTTTTGGACTTAAAGGGCAATCACTATCACTTTCACTAGAGATGTAAACAGTGGGAAGGCCACGTACTAACTAAAGGCGGCGGCGGCGGGAGTACCCGTATTTATAGTCTCCGAGTGAAGAGAACAGAGAAAGTGAGAGCCAGAGAGAAAGAGGCATCTCGAGCCATAGGCAAAGCCACATACAGGGAAAGAGATGTCTCTAGAGATACACAGAGAGAGATAGGCATACCGAAAACAATTTAGATAGGGAGAGCGAGAGCGAGAGGGAGAGAGTGAGAGAGAGAGGGGCAGATAGAGGGACATAGAGAGACAGAGAGATCAATATTAAGCTATCGAAAACTGGAAAAGTTATAATTTGCTTTTTAAATATTTTCAAATCGTCCCTATGTCAGCTATATGATATAGTTGTTCGATCCGCTCCGACTTATACACTATTGAAATTATAAAGAATGATTTATTAAAAATGAGAGACTAATTGCTGAGAACCGGACAGACGGACATGGCTAGATCGAGTTGATGCTGATCAAGAATATATATATTCTTTATATGGTCTAAAATGACTCCATCACTGATTTACAAAGTTCCAACTAAAATTATAATAAACTGGGAAGGATATATAAATCATACTCTCAAAGTCAATTGAAATTGAAAAATGTATCTGTCTCCTATTAGCTCACCGGCATTTAAGTTATTTAATTAACAACTTTTTTACAGCTGCTAATCAGTCATAATGCTTTTCAAACGGTAGCCGTGCATTAAGCCACTGATCTAACAAATTGCTTGCCAATTAGTATTAATAATGCATATAAAACGGAGGTCTTAAAAACTAATGGGTAATATTAATTGATGAAAAATACTCCAGCAAAGTAATAAGCTTTCAGTTAACTCTTTAGACGGCAATGGCGCAAATAAACTTTTAAAGAGGAGGCCCCCGGACCAGAGGCAAGTGCCATCAGCGATCTGAATGGGCATATTTATGGACATGCTACATGACTTCAACTTGGACTTGGTCTGGGACTGGGACTGAGACTGGGACTGAAGCTGGAACCTATGAATCGCCTATCATATGTTGGCTTCATGATCTCAGCGATGGCGAATTTCCGCAACCGGTCATGTCAGCGAACTAGCGACGATCTCGGGATCGGAATCGGGATCGGGATCGGGGCTGGAGCACAGGTATCCAGCAGATACGAGACGGCGCATTCTGAGGCCGAGCGGAGACAGCCATGGCCGGAGGAAACATGAGCCAAATAAAAAGCCCATTTGCACACAAATTTACTTCCAAAATGCCCGAGATGCGCATCATTCAAACCGAGAGGTTGAGAGGCTGAGTGCCACAGAGGCCGGGAAGCCGTGGCCGAATGTCCATGGTAACTGGACACCGGATGCAGATAAATCTTTGGCCAGCCGCCGGCACACATCCCCGACTGCTGCGAAGCCCAACAAGAAGCACGTTGCGTAGCCCGAAGCTGGCCGGAGGAGGCCAGGTGAGGTGCCCGGTTGAAGCTCGATCGGAATCACCAGATAAGCCGCGGCAACAATCCCTGCTCGAGCGGACTGCGACAAACTTAATTGCGCCTATTCCCGCATTAATTGCACACACACGCGCGACGATGGCGTCTCCCGGCCGCCGGAATGTGTTAATTAAATATTTAAATTATTCGTATTCGTATTCGTATTCGTATCGGTTTGGAGTTTGCTTTTGTATATTGGATCCTTCATTACCCGGATAGCTGCTAGCTGGTTGGCTGCCTGGCACGCACGGTGCTCTTCTGTCCCGCTGTCCTTTCTCGCAGGACATGCACTTTTTGGTCTAGACTGTTTGCGGTCATCGGGAAAATAACATCAGCCGCAGCAGCATCTGCATTTGCATCTGCATCCTCATCTGCTGCCTAGAGACCCCGACAATCGCGTCCGATCAGAGTGCGTTTTTATTTCACCATTCAACATTTTTCACTGCACCGAGGGAAAAGGAAACTAAAAGGTAGGTGCATTTTTAATTAGTTTAAAACTATAGTTGCTTTATATAAATAAAGATTTTTAAATTGTTAAGGTATATTCTTTCTTTGTCTCAAAAGTACAGAAAATTATAATTTCTATAAGGTTTTTAGATATTTGATTTAAAAAGCCGTAACATTTCTTTTTGTATTATTTTTATTTAAACCGAAGAAAGCCAGAATTAATTCTGAGTAATTTCAGTTGGTAACGCTGAAGAAAAAGGTTTAAAATATTTCAAAATATTTTAATATAATATTGTAAAATAACAATTGCACATTAAAGTTTGTTCCTTGTCTTTCCTGAGATCTGTGTCTGCTTGCTATTTACTAAAATTATAATTACAGTTAAATTTTATTTCTAAAAAACTATAAAGGAACCTTTTCAATCAGATTAAGTTAAGACAAAATGATTAATTAAATGTGTTTTACAGAGATTTTAAATGCCAATAACAGGTGTTTCTATCTGACATTGGTCCTTTTTAATAATTCTAATAAATACATAAAAAGTTTATTTAATACGAATTCTATATTATTATCATTCTCCAACTAGCTCAGAATTTAGAAACAATATTTATGGCCCATATATTGTGGGATTTTGTATTCTTATTTATTATTAATGTTTATTATTATATTTTCCCTCTGTATGCTTTTTGTTATAACAAAAAATGACGCCACGCGTCCTTTGGGCGAAAGCCACAAAACATTTTAATTTTATTTGAACATGCAGCCAAAATAGAAGCAATCGAGGTGGCAGGCAGTGTCCTTGCGGTCCTGGGGCAGGCACAATTGAACAATATATATGAATATATATGTACCATATATATATATTAATTAAATGTAGTATCCCACGGCAACGGCGGGGCTCATTGCCAATTGTCCAGTTTTGTTCGGCAATTTCGTGGACGCTTTTTTCCGCTGGCAAACTTTGGAAAACTGGCAACCGGCAACTGGCAACTGGCAACTGGAAATGCAAAACGACGACAGGCGGGCAATAAACATGCAGGCCATCAATGCAGGTTTTGGCATAGATAAATTTGAAATAGCCGCGCCGGCGGTGGGAGTCGCTGTGGAGATACAAATTAGAGCTGGGATACGGCTATATGGCCCTCGGATACATGTAGTATAAGCTGACTATACTGCTATACGGCTCCATCAGCGGGGGCATTGGGCCGTTCAAAAGCCAGCCACACGTGCAGGCGGACGTGGGGCGGCGGGAGCGTTGCATTTGGCCATTTGTGCAACCGCGGAAGTGGCAGGCAACGGGGATCGAGGGGGGTCCTGGGGATGCAGCAGTGGACGAGTCCCGGTGTAACCGGCGGCGGGGGCAACTTGCAACTACTAACTGGCAACCGCCGACCGCCGACTGCCGCCCTGCAGCGCCAGCGCCGGCTCCAGCTCCAGCTCCAGCTCCAGGTCGGGCGCTCTACAATGAGTTATTGGCCTTGTTGGCGATTTTATTGCCACGGCGCAGCCATAAAATATGGTAAATTATAGCGGTTTGTTGTTTTGGCCATTTTGTAGCCGAATAATGTTCTACGTGTGCGTCCTCCCGGAGCCCCAATAGACCGGCCACCGAGCGACCTGTTCATGTTGCAGCCCCGGATTCGCTGCACACGCCCACAACACAAATGTGGTCTTGTCAAATGGAAACGCGACAAGTTTCTTTGTTTAACAAAAAGGCCCAAACACGCGCCGTTATAATATATCAATAGCCCGAATGCTGCCGCTGGCCATGTTTTATCAATTCAATTTTAAATTAATTGTATTTGCCGCGGGAAAACCGTGTGGTCAAGCAAATTATCCGGAAAAATGCAATTCGATATATTATATATTATATTTTTAAGTTTTTTGGGAATTTAAGGATAATTAGACAAACGTTTGAGTGGTAAAATATGCACTATGGTTGAAATACTTACAGAAATTTAAATAAGCATTTAAGTTGGACTTTAAGCCTTATATAAATATGTTTTTTTGATCAAAGAATTGTTAAGTTAATGTCTAAAATAATATTTTTACTAAATCAATCAATATTATTAAAGTAGTTTCTCATTAAAGAAAATCAACCTGGCTTGCGTTTGGGGAAATATAAAATGGTTTAAAGTACTATACAAAAAATGTATAATTGTTTATGAATAACTTGGGAACGGGGTGTCACAAATTAGAAGGTCAAAGAGTTAACAAAGCTTTACAATTTTTATATATTTCAGTTAACAAGTAGAAAATGTTTGTTAAAAAAAAGAATGACAAATAAATCTCATCAACACATGCACAGCGCATTCAATTGTTTTTTAATTAATTTATTTACGACCAGACCATAATTAATAAGCACAAGTGTTGGACAATTAAAAAGATGCAAGTGCGAATTAAATGCATCTGCCTTTTCTGCCCTCTTTTGCATGTGCCAAAAACCTATTCAATTGTTTGTGACTTTTCAATTACAAGCACCACCCCGAAAGCCAAAATGGGCATCAGATGCTGCAATCCTTTATGCAGGCAAAGCGAAATCCTTTTTGCCACATTGCACCGAGAAGGCAATTGTGCGGAAAACCCCTAAACATGTTTTGGGTTAATTTAAAATGTGGCCGGGGCCGGCCCCGGCCCCGTCCTGGTTTGAATCCAACTCTCACAGAACAAAGCGCTAAATTAATGTTGTCATTTTCCACTCGGCGGATAAAATGAAAAAGCCAGCCTCCTCCGACCAGGCCCGTAATGATCTGGACTCTGCTGGCCAGTTGCAGTCCAGACTGCATCCGAATGCATTTGCCAAAGAGTGCAATTGACTGCAGATGCTGCCACGGTTATGCAGCGGCTAATTTGAAAATTTCCAAATTTATCTAATTGTCCTTTTCCAGCGACCAACTGGAGCTTTAATGAATTTTGTGTCCTTCGCTGCGTGGCCAAGTTGCAAATTCTTAAAGCTCACACTTGGCCTGTTGCAAGGAAACTTTGATTATACAATATAAGTAAAAATTAATTAGTAAAAAATAAATGAAATAAACTACACATTTCTTGCATTTAATTCATGGTTATTCATTTTGAAAGTATTCCAAAAATTATTAAACATATATTATAATAAATAGAGTATAAGATACCTAAAGTAGTAGTACAGAAGCATAATGATTTAAAATAATCATAAATATTTACTAAAGTTTTAATATTTTTTAATTTGTAAATATGTTCCTTGTTTTCTAATTGCCTATTGTTGAAATCTGAGCTTTTAGTTTATGATCAAATCCTTTAGCAATATGCCTTTAGAATTTGTGAGTAACTGTGCAAAAAAGTATATAAAAGTTTATAAACAATTGATTAACAAAAATCATTCCTATCATAGGCCTTTTAAATGTTACTTTATTATTTTATGACAGTTTCTAATTCATTCTACAGTTCTCCTTACCTTGACTGCCCCCTGAATTTCTTATAAAAAGGCTCCCCTGTACTCATAACAATCTTATGACTTATATCCATTCGATCTGCTTCTTTAGAAAACTGAGTTGACGGAGTCACACTAATTAGGCACATGTCAGTCGGGGAAGTGTATCAATCTGATAAAATGAAGTTGCTCCTCCACAGCCACGCCGGTTACGCACAGGTAGCCACTGGGCCAACTCTTTCCATATGCATTCGGTATATATTTATACTGTGTGATCATTATGTTTGCTTGGCACTTATAAAGGGATCAGCTGTCAATCCGAATTACAGAGCTCGACATTGTCCGAATCCGTGGAATTCCGCTGCCGAGCGGTTATGGGTAGGTCGATAATTATAATGCGACACCGACGATTTATTACTTTCATTTATAGATGTGACACACGACACTAACACACAGCACACAAGAGGCCCGCGTGATTGAATGTATCTATATCTATATATTTCTTCGAAAAATGCGACCGCTCCCATGTTCGCTGCGATTAATTAGGTTCAGTGGAGGGCACAGATTTATTTATAATACCTATATGGGGGTATATAAAGGTATGTATATATCATTCCGAAGGGATTTTGATGATTTATCATAAAAAATAATAGTAAAACTTTGAAAAGGGATTCAAGATACTAAACCCATTTAATAAATAGTTTAACATTTTATTTCTAAACTAAGGACTTGGTAATCAAAATTCAAAAGTTACTATACGAATAAAATTAAATATAAATTAAAATAAAATATTTATACAATGCTGTAGCCAAGTTCCACTGAATTATCCCATTAACAACTTAAATGCTTCTCAACAAATTCATAAATCATATCATTCCCCCTTGCAAATCCATTTAGAAATCACTTTAAAGCTTAGAGAGAAAACACTCAATGATATTATTCAACTTTATTTATCATTAAATTTGCAAATTTACATAAATACTATTTACAATTACAAAATGTATGCCATTAGAAATGTCTCGAACCAGTTGCTTGTGCATTTTTTGTATTCATAAAGAAGTATGTGTGAATTAACTAAATGACCGCAGCTAATTGCTTGTTTAGTACGTTTATATGCATATATCACAGATACTTAAATTCCTCTACAAGTATATCAAACGCGTAAGATATCTAATTACATGTTTCATGATTAAGTAACTATTTATGTGAGTGGATTAATTATTTGGCCGAGAGTATAGAAGTCGAAGGATTAGGTCTTAAGTTAACTATTTAGAGTCTTACCGGGTAAGAGGGGATAGGATATAAGGATATTTAGCGTGGATACAACTTGAAGGTTGCTTAAGATCTAAATGCGGCTGCCGTTTAAAATTATTAAGTAGTGTGGATTAAGCACTTAAGGTAGGAAATGTTACTGCGAGCTAAGACAAAGATTCTGGTTCTGGCTCTGGTTCTGGTGGTGCTGATTTATGGCGCGGTGGAGTAGTAAGAGCTGGCATTATTATATTATTGGTGTGCCGCCGGAGACTCCACGCCACGACTCGCCTCCCGAAAGATGAATGAGCGTGTGGTGTGCGTTTATTTCGAGTCATTAAACCCCAAGTCGGGTGACTCAGTCCCGCACGGAGAACATGACAAAGTGGGTGCTTCAGCTTCAGCTCCGGCTCCACCCCACGGAATCCGCATCCACTTCCAGTTTCGCCCCTTTGGAGACGTGTGTGCGTCGCGTCGTCGGCTGAATTACTTCAGCGGACGAGTGTAAATATGCTAATTAAAGTTATAAAGCGAAATAATTTATGATATGGTAGGAAATAAAGTTTTATTGCCGTACTTAAGCTACATTTATTGCAAAATAATTAGTGTAGTTATCGCTATCTGGTAATCGTAATCGTAATCGTACTCGTACTCTTCTAGTTGCACTTGTCCCGCCATCGAAATGTGTAAGTAGTTTCGCTTTTGTATTTGGTATCTGGTAACTGGTCCACGGTCCACGGTCCACCAGGCTTACGACCCGGAACGGCCCTCCGTTAGGTAGGCGCCATGCCCCACTCCGTGACCATGTACATGACCATAGCCCGCCGCCGCCGCCGCCGCTGCTGCTGCCGCCGCCTCGTTACTGTACAAAATGTTGACCATGGAAGCCACCGTCACCGGAGCAGCGGAATGGATCGAGGAACTGTGGCTGTGGCTGCTGCCGCTGCTGCTGCTGCTCCCGCTGCTGCTGTTGTGGTGGCCGCCGCCCCCCAGCTTCATAGTGGGCGGCGTCTGGGGCGGCGTATCGGGCTGGATCTCGGGAAACCCCACCGGCCGGGGGTGGACGCTGATAGGGGTGGGCGCCACCTTGCCGGAGGAGGAGCTGCTGCTGCTCCCGGAATGGCTGCTGCTGCTGGTGGGCAGATGCATGCCCATGGCCTCGGTGTACGCCGTAGGTATCCGCGAATATGGCGATCCGCCGGCGTAGCTGCTCATCATACTCAGCGGCGAACCGAGCTCCATCGAGTGGAGCTGCTGATGCTGCTGCTGCTGCTGTTGATGATGCTGCTGGTGGTGCTGGCTGTGGCTGTGACTGTGGCTGGTGTGGTGGTGCAGCTGCTCCGCCGGCGGATAAAAGTTCTGGCCGAGATACGCCGCGGTGGGCGGCGGCGTCTTGCAGGCGGCTGTGTCGGCCACGCTCCAGATCTTGGGCTTGCTCGCCGGAACTGGGATGCCACAGTCTCTGCTCAGCGGGTTTTTTTGGGCCGCAAAGTCCCCCGCCGACTCCGCATCCTGACCATACCCGGGATGGTAGTATGGCTGCTCCAGCTGCTGCTGGTGGAGCTGCTGCTGTTGCTGGAGCTGCTGGTGCTGTTGCTGGTGCTGCTGGTGTTGCTGCTGCTGCTGATGCTGCTGGTGGAGCTGCAGCTGCTGGGCGTGGGGATGCGAGTGCGGATGGGGATTGGGGTGCGTATGCGTGTTATGGGATTGCGTATACGAACTGTAGGCCGCGTGCATGGGATGGGCACCGGGTGGAGTGGCATACGGGGCCAGGCCCCGCATGGCCACCAGATTGTGCGGCTCCCGTTCGAGGTCCAGCTTCTGGTCGACGCTCTCCGACTCCTTCTCCGCCTTTCCCAGCTCGGATTTGATGAGTTGACTGCCCGGATCTGGAGATTAGAAGTCGAGAGAGAGAAAGAGGCCGTGTGGAGACACAAAATAAATTTAATTAATTTCGAGTCGCAGGCAGGAAGCAGACAAGTTCTTAGAGAACTGCAAAACTTGGCACTTCCAGGAGGTGGAACTTGGCAGCTGGCAGCTGGCAGGCAGGCCAAGCAAGCCACTGGCGAAGGCAAAAACCCTTGAAATTGTTGGTGGGCGTTGATGCGTGCAACCCTCCTCGCCAGCCAGCGGAGAAAGCTTTCAGCAGCAAAATACTCGAGTTTCCGCCAACCACCGCCCCAAGTTCCTCCACCCCCTCCCAGGTTCCCCTCACTTCGCTTCATTTCTATATGTCGCCAACTCGAACAAGGCCACTTTGGAGTCTAAATGCACTCGGAGAAAGTGGGAGCTTATAGGTGGCATGTATCTCATCTAACTACGCTATAATTGTACTTTGCAATCCATATATACAATCTTAAATATATCAATAATACTTTCTCAGATATAGTCATTAGACAATAGTCAAAATAAAAGACTCAAAAGTTATCCTTCTAACTTGTGGAACTTCTCTTTGAATATCATTTTAAAATAAACATTTTAAATGAACACAGATACCCCAATTATTGTAATTTTGTTATGTTTAAAATACGTAAATACTGAAAATTTTTTCTCCCTGTGCTTAAATAAGAATAGGAGTGCGGGCGCAAGGCCACTTTGCCAACAATGTGCTGTCAACTTCCGGGGAGGATGTCGCCTAAGCAGTCAGACAAATAAACGGACGACGGACTCCGGACTCCGGACCCTGACTCCGTACTCCGGACACCGGACTGAAGTTGGACGGCGGGCAGACGACGAATGTTGCATAACATTCGCCTCGCCACATAAATTGTACTTAAAAGCCCAGTGCGACAAATCTGCTGAGGAGGCGGGTCTGCCAAGCCAAGCGACGAATCAATGGGGCAAGGCGTTTGGAAAACAATATTCTCATGAATGCTCAAGAAATTACAAAGAGATCTCGTCGAGGACTACTAATTGCGGTCAGGAAGTGCGAGAAGTGAGGGAGTCGGGGGCTAAAAACTCACCGAAGGCTTCGCTGGCCAGCTTCCCGCCATCGCCCGGATCCTTCTCCTTCTCGTCGTCGGACATGAGGCCATCGTCGTCGTCCTCGGTCTTATTCTTGGGCTCCCAGGTCATCTTGTTCTCCTTTTTCAGCCGCCGCCGGGCATTGGCAAACCAGGTGGAGACCTGGGTGAGCGTCATCTTGGTGATGATGGCCAGCATGATCTTCTCGCCCTTCGTGGGATACGGATTCTTCTTGTGCTCACTCAGCCAGGCCTTCAGCGTGGCCGTGGACTCGCGGGTGGCGTTCTTCCGCCGGGCGGCGAGATCATAGTTGGGTCCGTACCTGCGGGTCAGAAATCAAACAGCTTGAATCAACAAACGCTACGCCCTATCAGGGCCACTAATGAGTTTGCTTGCCACAACTACATATTTTCCGGCCAGCTATCAGCTTTTCAGGTAAATAGAACGCACACCTTAAAGGCCAATAATCAGTTATTGGCCGCTGATAAGGATCACGATTCAAGGGAGGGAGGAAATAAAGCGGAATGCATTTGCAACTTCCTCTCGGCTAGGTCAACAGTAGACGGCATGTAGCCATGGTTAAATGGCAAAATGGTATTCTGTTTCAGCCAGAACCGCGCTTCGGGGCCCAAACTCTAAGCCAGACATACCCTTTTAAGCGATAAATAAAAAGAAACCCGGCAGACGACACGACGAGAAAGTTTTTGTCCCATGGCAACATTTTAAGCCCACTTAAGTTTCCCATTTGTATATTTGTACAGTGCGGCTTCGTTGGCTGGAACTTTGTTACAATTTCTTTAGCTTGAAGTTGACTTGATATATAAAATATTTGCACAATGAAATAACGTCTAAAAACAAAGCAAACTCTCCTACTTTAATATTTAAAGCATCATAAACATACTCTATTTTCAATTTATTAAATATACTCTAAAGCTTTAGAAATAATTTTAAAAATATTTGTATTGATTTACTAATTTCCTAAAGCCTAGCCCCACTGTACTTCCCTTCTGCCTGAGCTTAATGCTAAGCCAAACGTCTTAATTCTGAAATGCTCACCCGTAGGCCGCCAGCGTGGGGTCGTAGGAATAGTATCCGGTGGTTGACTGCAAACTCGCCGAGGTCCAGGCGCTCATCTCGGTGCTGGGGCTGGTGTCCTTGATGCCATAGGGATTGCTCTGCAATTGGAATGGCGAATTAGTGGCAGATCCCTCAGCGTGTAAGTCTCGGGAGCCCCGCAGGTAATCGTGGCAGTTACAAGTCGCTGCCTGCCAGCCTAACGAGCTGATATCTGCTCCGGCTGTCGGCTGGCATTTGCGCGGACTTCCGCCGACTGAACAAAGCCAATTAGCAGCTCCTCCCCACTAGGTCCCAGCCTTACCAGAGGTGCGTAGAACGCCGAGTTGTCCACTCCGATGCTGGGATAGGGGTTCTGGTCGTTGGAGGGATACGGGCCCCCGTAGACGCCCACGCCGGCGGAGGGCAGAGCCATGCGAGAGTAGCCGCCGATGGCCAGCCTGGCCGGATCGTACTGGCAGGAGCAGACCGTCTGGCCGGACACCGGGTCCGTGATGATGGGTCTTCCGTTCTCGCAGCAGGATCCCCCACGGCCGCCGGGTATATCCTGGGCGGCGACGGCGGCAGATGACAGGCCGCCGGGCACCTCGGCACCACCGACCACGGCATCCTCCACCGGTGATGTGGACAGACCCTTGTGGCCCGCATGGTGCGAGGACTGGGAGACGGCACCTGGACTCAAAGGGCCGACGGTCAGGCCGGTGGCCGTCGATCCGCCCGAGGGACTCAGCGAGGCCTCGTTCGTCCCGGACAGAGGCGAGCCGCCGCAATGGCCGCTCTGGCTGTCCGTGTTGGCGGTCGTCAGCTGCAAGGAGATGCCAAGAGAGAGATGCCAGCGGTAAGAAAAAGAGCACATTTCAGCAAAAACCCAAAAATTATACCTTTTAAACACTGAGAAAATATGATGAAAATATTTAAATTATATATATATTTGATATATATTTACTTTATATAATAATTTGTAAAAATTTGTTAGGATAGTCATAAAGTTATATTTATTAAATAAAATGTCATATAATAGAACTTTATTATGCTAAGACGCGAAATAATCCTTTTGAATTATTAAATTCAAGAAAAATCTCTTTAATAAATATTATACTTAATATAATTTTGAATACCTTAAAGATAAAGATATTTGGATTTTAGAAAAATCTAATGCTAGCTATTAGTTTTATTTTACTATTTCCAAATTTTAATTTGAAAGTTGTTTTCTTTAAGATCACATGTCAGTTGCAGAAATAAGTAATATTTAATAAAATTTATAGAGTATTTAAAGGTCTCCTTAAAGAGATAAATATGAACGAGCTAAGTTAAAGTTTGAAACTTCCTTCATAAAACATTAAAATTGCATCCAAGCTATATTCCTATTTGGAAAGTAAATATTTCTTAAATGAACCTACATTTCCCACAGTGCACGAACAGGTGAAGTTTGCAGGACCAAAGACCAACCAAATATAAATAAAATAAAATAAAATAAAAGAAGCAACATCGGTTCAAGGGCCGCCGGAGAGAGGTAAGCGCAAAGGCATGTCCCTGCCGACCAGGTCGAAATCAACAAAGCAGATTAAGATGATAACTCCGAATGTCAAAATATTTTATTGGCCTGGCGCATTTTGCGATCCG
The DNA here is from genome assembly GCA_035046265.1 of Drosophila bunnanda. NCBI lineage: Eukaryota > Metazoa > Arthropoda > Insecta > Diptera > Drosophilidae > Drosophila > Drosophila bunnanda. Next base: position 19,164,456 of record JAWNOB010000075.1, read on the forward strand.
TTCCATCTATTTTCACTTCATTAATTTTCAATTTATCACAGTCAGATTTGAGATACCGCTCCGTTCGGTCTCCGTCTCGAGCCCGGGCCCAGGGACCGGGGCTCGGTCCCGAGGATCGGGGATCTTTGAAGAGGGTTCTGTGCTCGGCCCGTGAGTATCAGTGGACCGATCGATCGAGCGGGTATGGGCACGGCATCAAATGATGAGGGACGCAGGTAGGATCATCCAGAACCTCGCTCCCTCCCTTCCCAAACCCAAATATCCGCAGCAAAACCTTTGAGAACCTCTTGATTCGGAGATTGGAAAACCAAAGTGTAAATAGAAGGTCGAACCCAATGTGGATCTGTCAGTCAAGTTCACTTCACGCGCTTCAAAATCGGATTTACAATAATAATAAGGTGTTTCGGAATAAAGAACTCAATTGCTACCCATTTCTCCGCCCTCGGTGGCTACTGCACATACCCCGATTTAAATAATAATGGTAATTCGTGGCTAAACGAGCTGATTCGCCAACACCTCCTGGCTGGCTATCTAATCGAGGGGCAATTTCGCGCCAACGCCAAAAACCAAGAGAGAAAGAGTCGAGCCACCGGGCTCGAGGCAGGAAAATTGTTGCATAATTAAGGTGTTTCATGAATGAAATCTAATGAATTCTGAATGAATGGCCGGACTGGAAGTGCCCCAGAGGAGTCCACCGACTGTCTCCACTAATGTACAAAACGCTGGGCGCGCTCATTTCTTATTATTCTTTATTTTTTATGCGATTCGAACATCAATTTCAGTTTTTGTGGCCGCCCATAAAAAACACATATCGGCGACGACGACGACGACGGCTGGACCTGAACCTGGACCTGGACTTGGACCGAACGGAGCTGAACTGGCTTGGCTGGTCAGGTTGGGACAGAGGCTGGGGAACGGCAGCCAGGGAGCAGTGCTTATTATCGGCACGCAAGTCAGTTTATTTTTAATGGTTCCCACTCACCCACTCTGCTGAAAAATCGCAGGAAGTGCAGCGAAGAGCGCCCTGCCGCCGAGTTTATCGCAAGGTGACTGCAGATAGGATAAGCCACATGGCCACACTCCTCTGGCGGACTGGAGGAGACTCAGGACTTGGGTTTGGGCTTGGGTTTGGGTTTCTATTCCGCGGAAATGCTGAAACTTGTTGGCAGCTCCTAAATGTTGTCTTAAAGTTGTGCGCTCTTTTATGACTTTTTCGGACAGCTCGCAGGCGGTGTCAAATTGCGGCAAGTTTAATAAAATGGGAACAATTCCTCCCGTACTTCCCATTTGCCACAAAGGGAATATTTTATATTCACACTCGAGGCGGCGGGGGCTATCTTCATCTTCAGCCAACCTAATCGCTATCCTGAAGGACACTTTTCATTTGCTTGACGTTTTTAAATGGAAACTTTCTTCGTTACGCAGAAATTCCAAGAAATATTTATATTAAAAGGGATTTAAGGAACTTAAAGGGCTGCGAGTTAAATTTTGATTTAAGGCTTAAAAGGTTTATGCTATGTATAACTTGTGGTGGTCAAGCCTTTCTTTCCTTTTATTTGGGTCTAATAAATCCGTTAAGCTTAATAAAATAATAAACGAACTGATTACATGTTTTTTTCTGGTAATTTTTAGCAGAGCCGTAAAATGTGATAAATGCTTTATATAGTTGATAATCCTTAGTCATAAATTTAATAACAAAATAAATTATTATTAAAAATTGTAAAGACAAGATCATTACCAATAATATAATCAAAACTGAGAAAATATTAATAAAAAAAATTAATAAATAGGAAGTAATATACAATAAATAAATTGTAGCAAGTGCAACAAAAATTTGCAAACCTAAATACTTGTAAAATCTTTATTATTTAAGGTACTAAGTATAATTTGCAATCAAGCTCGTCAGAGTTTTCCACCTTTAGCAATTATGAAAAACTTCTGAAGGGCAGAAAACTAACTCAATTGGATAATGCGAGTCCGATTTTAATGCGCCATGAACAGAGTTCAAAGTGGCAAGTCAACCTTGCAACAAATACATTAAATCTGCTAAAGTCTCAGAAAAGAAAACCCTAAAACTAAACTAAACAAGAAGGAAAAGGCGAAAATTCATTGACCGTATTTCGGTTGAACCGGCATGGACATCGTGTAAATCTCTATCTTTCTGCCTTTGAAGTGCCCATATCCAGGCGGAGCAGATGCAGATGCAGATGCGGACTCTGATTGGGATTGGGAGTCTGGTGCGGCACAGATGGCCACCCGCACCCGTTGCTAGCCAAGATGTTGGGAAAACTGGTGCCGTCACTTTACGGTTATTAATTTTATGATTTATGTTAAAGCTCACGAAACCGCCTACCAAATGCCCATACCTCGTTTCGCAAACGCACGACTATGGTTACCTGCACTGTACAAATTAATATCAGAGTGAAATAATGCATAATGAATGAAATGATAATGAAAATATATATAATAATAAAAATAAAATAATAAAAGTCCTTTAATAGGAGCTTCCCTCTTAAACTATTTTATTATATGGAAAACGGGAAAGCCTCTTCCTTTTTTTCTCAGAGAAGAAAACAATTTAGTAACGTAATAACACATTTCATGAAATTTAAATCAAAGAGAAGTTATATTTTTTAGGATGTTCTGTGACATTTGATATCGTTTAATGAATTATTTTGTAGTATTTAAATGCCTAGATAGAGTATTTAATTTAATTTCCTTTGAAATGTGTTTAAAATCCCCAAAAGCTTATATTCTTCTGTTTCATTTAAACTTATAGAATCCTCTTAAATAAAAATATGAGTTGAAATATAAAATTTAAGCCCCTTCAATATTTATAATTTCACCTTCATTCAATTAATTTTACATATTTTTCTCAGTGCATTTAGTACGCATATATCCGAGGCAAAGACAAAGGAGATCGGTGCTGGAGCATTTTCTGCTGCATTGTACTATATGCTCTTGCTGTTGTTGTTGTGATGATTGGTTTTGCTGCCGTTTCGGTGTTGTTTTTAATGTTTTTGTTGTTGCTGCTACCGCCGGGGATGCGTTTATGGATTTTTGTTTTTGCACTCCTAACAACGACCGGGGAAACAAAGGCGATTGGTGCTCCTCCCGGCCTGCACTATATTGGGCTGCAATTGGAATGGGTCTTTGGTGCCGGAGAGTGGGGTCTTGACGCCAGCTCCGGAACAATAAGCGAAACTGCGAGGATCCCAGACGAGCGAGCCCAAAAGCCAGGAGCCAGAAGGAGAGGCTGCCAGGAGACCAAGTCCCTCTACAAACAAACACATGTTCGCCGTCGCAGTCCCAGTCGCAATCGGAATCGCATTCGGAGGCGACTCCTCCCTGCTCCTCGGAAGGCGACTGTGCCTCTTGGATTTGGTTTTGGCATATTCTCACATTCATCCGCAGGATTGCGCTGCCAAACGAGTACGCCATATTCATACAGAAAACCCCCCTTCTTGAAAGCACACAGCGGGAAAATCATTGATTTAAATTCCTCTAAAAGATATACGAAGATACTAAATAAAATGATAGAAAGATTTGTAAGACAATTTTTAGGCAATTTTAGCGAGGCTCTCTTAAAAATTAAGTATTTATTTATAAAGAAATATTTTTAAAGGGTAGAAAAATATTGTTCCCTTGAATAAGTTTATTTTACATAGCTTTAAAGTATTTGTATTCGCTTTCAGGAGTATCCCACTTTTATTAGGAAGCATATGTACTGATCCTTTTTATTTACTTCAACAAAAGTATTAACCATTTCATATTTAATTTCAAAAATTCATTAAAAATTATATCAGTTCAAGTTCTAGAAACTTATCACATTAAAGTTGTATATTCATAAAATATAAATATTCAAATAAAACTGAGATCCTTTCAATTAATTGTATACCAAAGTGTCCCAGAAGTATGTATGTATCTCAGACTTTTCTTAACAATAAAATACACATTATTCTCTCTGTGCAGGACAGCCCTTTGGTGCGTTTTTGCTAATGCGAATAAGTTGCTTTTGGCTTTTTGCTGTGCTGCGCACTGGCGCGCTCCTCGTTTATTGAATTAAGTTCGACCGGCGGAACAACTCTTTCCCAACTGCGGTCTCAATGTTTGCATTAAAAATTCATAAATCAATTATGGAATGCACACGGCGAAATATTAGTTTTTTCTCGCTGTCGCCGGGCTGCCTTGCAGGAGCCACTGGCATCCATCCGGGCAGGACTCCTTGCCGGCGTCGCGACATCGACGCTCCTTGCGATGCTTTTTGCGGCCTTAGAATTTTAGTTATTTCGCCATGAAATGCGTGAACAGCTCGCATGGGAAGTCGAGAATTCCCGATGAGCTCCCCAAGTCCCCTAGTCCGCCAGCCGTTGATTAAATTCATATATATACTCATATTGCATGCGTGGACGCTTTTTGCCTCATTGTTGGAATGCCGTCTTGGCGTTGAAATTAAAATTAAATTAATGAATTCGATGTGCACTGCATTAATGTGGCGAGTTTATAAATTTCGGCAGCAAGTCGATGCCCCGCGATGGCATCTGCCTAAGGACCTGGTCATTAATTGGGCTTAGTGGCTAAAACTAAACTGAACTCCGGACGGGAATGCAAATGAGTGAAAACGATGACAAAATCCAGGAGGCTTTTAATTGATCCCAATGCCCAGGCTTTTGCACATCTGCAGCCTGGCAGCCTGGCAGCCATAATTATAGTCGATAATCTGAGCGTTCATTATTTTAATTATTGTAATTTACCAAGTTTGCATACGAGTATTATAATAAATGGTCCGCCACTCAGCCGGCTTCATTAGCATAAATTTATGCCGGCCATCGTGGTCTGATATATGTTGTGTATATATATGAATATGTATATATTGAGGGGCATGTATTGGCTGCAGGATGAACGCACAAGTCTAGCATTGACGCATTAGACCACATAGTGGACGTCGAACAAGGCATTACACTGGCCCTTTGTAGTGGCAAGTGTTTCGGCCCAACTCTCCCTGGCCAACTAATTTGAATTACTGAGCCCGGGGAATGCCGGGTAATTATGACCAGACTTTGGCATCGAGGTGGGAGGAGCGTGGAGGAGCGAGGTGCATCCAAGGCGACGGCTGTCCTAAATTGTGAAACATTTCTTGGCGGCACCGGGGGAGGGTGTCGGCCATTATGGATATGGATGCGGATCCAGGAGCAGGAGCCGCCGCCTGAATATTCATGTGTCGCCCCCAGCCCCGGGAAAATGTTAATTTAAAGTTCAATTTCCTCGACAATATTAAAGATTTCCTTTGCACATGCCAAAACCTCGACTGAGTCACTAAATTTCTGGTCTCTTTCATGTGCTCGGTGTGTGCCAAACTAATACTTATTTTTCAACTAAAAACTGGCCTCAATAAATTGTGCGTTTGAAATATTTAAATGGCAGAGTTGTAAATCAAAATAAAATAAATATTTTCACGCAATAAATATATATACTCTTAATAATATGAAAAAAAAACATGAAACAAACAAATAAATTATACTTGGCGGTGTTTCAATCAAACGTGTATTTAAATTAATTGCCCAGCAGTAGCAATATTTTATAAATGCATTAATTCGATTTTTTTTTTTAATTTGAACTTTATGAACTCGTTATTGAAATGTACTTTGGAAATTAAATATTTCTTCCAGGTGGAAAAATGTCTTTATTGTTAGCCTTGTTGATAAAATTAACAAAGTTGTTTGAGTAACATTAATGACAGTTTTTGAAAGCGGAATGAAGCAGAAAGCAAACATTTTTTGTATAAATAAATTATTTTTAATTAAAGTGGCTCTATTTTTATTTTTAGACACTGTATTAGTATAATATTTGAAGTAATTTATACATTCGCTTTCTTATATTACATGTTTTAGACTACTTTTTTTATAAATTATATATCAAAAATAAAAAAAAGATTACTCAAAAATAAAAAACTACATTTTTAAATCAATAATTAAAGCAATTTCTATAAATATCTAAAGATGTTAGAATACTATTTTGAATATTACACCTTTAAGGTCATAAACTTTTAAAGCAAAGAAAACTTGTTTTAAAATGTTTTTCTTTGGTACAAAATAATGTAATGCAACATGAAGAAATGTGTAAAAACATGGTTTTATATCCTCACTGTAGAAGCTGTATGATTAATATATAAACATATATTTGAAATTTAAACCTTAGCTTTAAAAATATAAACCTGCTGTGTTTTCTAACTTTTTTCCACACCAAGCATTCGAATAACCCTTCCCTGACCGAACCCATCTCAAATTTCATTTGATTCACTAACCAAATCGCATAAAAACTAATCGTTAACATCTACAAAAAAAAATCAAACAATGATTTAAACCTAAGGCTTAGTGACTTTCGCCACTAAAAATAAATGATTTGCATATAAAAATTGTTCAGCTTTAAAGGGTAAACTCACCTGATTTGCCGTCGGGTAGCCAGCGTATCCAAACTGCGCATATGCAGCCATTGTGGTGCCCGCCAACTCACTGGCTTTCGTGGATTTAAATTAAACGCACAAAGGATTCGCGCGGATTCACTCTATGCGGGGTTTCACTGTGGGGTGTCCCAGGATGTGGGATGCTGCGGACGGGGCCCTTGAACCACAAGGGTGAGGGTTTGGGTGGGGCGGGGGCGGGGGCTTGACAACAAGCTTGGGGGGGTGGCAACTGCTGGGTTGTGGGAGTTAAGGGAGGTCGTGTGGGTGGCTTTCGGCGTGCGTGCTCGACGGCTAAGCACTTTGGGCGCTTTTGTTGTTTTGCTGGCTTGTGTTGGGTGTTGCTCTATTGTTGTTGTTGCTGTTGGTTGTTGTTTGTTGCTGATGGTTGTTGTTGTTGTTATTGTTGGTGTTGCCGTTGCTCTTGCTGTTGGCCTTGTTGAAAATTGATAAAACAAATTGTCGATGTCGAGCAGTTCTGTTAATGTCGCCGGAGCCGGAAAATGTTTTGTTTGTTTTGTGTGACTTTGCTGATCTTTTTTTATTATTTGTTGCTGTTGCTGTTGCTGTTGTTGTATTGACTCTGACTCTTTTGAAAAATAAATCCCGATGGCTTCAAGTGTTTGGCCCGCAAACAGATTTACGCTCCAAGTACAAATGTTCGCGGCTTCAGTTTGAAGACTTAATTGTTTGTTCTTTTTTCTTTAGGGGAATTCCCCTGGATTAAGTCCTGATTTGGGGTTTTAAATGGTTTATATATTAAATATTTGCTTCAAACTCTTAAGAGTTAAACTCTTAGGTTTTATAAGTCAGTTTATTACTGAAACTGTTTATTTTGTATATTTTATTGATTATTTATTTATTATTTTGACTATAAACTATAATTTTATAAGCAGTCTTTTCAAACTAAACCCCTTGTTGATAGTTTTTCAAATTTTTAAGATATTTTTGCTTAATAAATATGTGTTATTCATATAGTTTCTTTATATTTTTTAGTTTTAGCCATAATTTGGAGAATATTTTCGTAGTTTTCAGCTTTCAAGTGTTCACTATACCAATTTTGGTCGAGAGTTTTTGGATTTTATTTTAGATTCTGAGTTAGGATTTCCCCATTTCCGGTTTAGGGCACTTTTTCAAAGTTCTAGCTTTGAATTTGGTCTCTTTTTACTTAATTTTTTCAAGCATTGCACGCACTTTTTTGTTATTTTCCGGCGATTGCATCTGCCGATCCGTTTCGCTGGCGACGCTATAGTAAAACGGGTTCCGCAACCTGTCAGCGGGATCTCAACGGAACGAGCGGACGGTGACACGGCCGCCAGTGACTGCGACGGTGACTGCGTCTTCGACTGTGACTCGTTTTTCGGCCTGCCTTTTTTTCGACACTCGAGCGACGACGCGACGGCAGAGATGCGAAGATGCGCACCTATTCGCGTTTCGGAACAACAAGCAACCAATGAATGAGCATCTATATAGAGGTCCGATTTTTCCAGCCATTCCAGCATTCATACATCCATTCATACATGTTTGACGAGTAACAGAGTCTTGCTTACGGAATCGCACTGTAGAGTAACAGAGTTTGGTTCATGGAACCACACGCAGCCGAGGCACTGACGTGGACGTCGGCAGAGGAACTGCTCGACAGCATGAGGGGTTTCTCTTTCTCGACAATAGCCACTAGAGCGAGGGAGAGGGCGAGAAAGAAACTGTTTCTCGGCGAGCAGCGCTGTTGTGTGTAACCATAGAGAGTCCCATAGCAGTCAGAGAGAGATAGCAGCTGAACGCACTCTTCTTACCCAAGAGAAAGCACTCTGGTTGGCAAGCATTCCAATCGCACAGAATAGCTGCCATTGCGCTTACTCCCGCTGGGAGAGGTGGTGAGCGAGAGAGACGGGCTGCGCTCACTGGGGCTGCTGCTGTTGCTCTTTTGAGAACGCCCACCTCCCGGCACTGGAAAGCCGCTCGCTCTTTCTCTCTCTCTGTCGTCGTTCCCCTCTGTCTCTCGTGTGGCATTGGAAGCGATTTGATGGCGGACCACGATCGAAAGGCTTCCTTCCCGATTGGATTCTATAACCAAAGTTGGCCAAGAATTTTCCGATATTGATAAGAAAAGAAAATAATTGGAAAAATAGCTAGGGAATTGCACAAGATGAGCTACGAGAGAATCTTGATTATATGGGATAATTTTATTTAATTCTATAAATATTATATGCTGAAAATATATAATAATAATAATGCATAAAAATAATAATAAGAAAGGTTTTCTATATTTCAAAATTATTTAATTTATCAAAATATTTAACTAAGCACAATGCCAATACTGTCCTTAATAAGTTCTGTTATCTTAAAATTTTAATGAAATTTTATGACATATTCGTACTTTTAAAATTGTTTTCTATTTAAAAATCTTTTAAAGTAATGCAAAAACCGAACAGAAAAATATTTTGAGCTTTAAAGAATAAGAATATTATAGTTTGATTCCACTTAACACATAAACCCCATATTTAATTAATAATTGTGTGTTCAAAGTATGAATTTTCTTTTGGAATATGCCAAAAATTTAATAAAATTAAATAACACATGTTGAAAATGTATTTTCTTTTTCACAAATCAAAAGTATAGACAACACAGAACATAAAAAAAAATTTGTTTAAGTATTTGTAAGACAAATGCATAAATTAACAATAATATAAAGAAAACGAAAATATTTTTCACCCTTGAGAAAACTCTTAAATAAATCTTCAAAATATAAGCTACAATAAATGTCAGACATTATATTATTAATTGGTGTTAAAAACGGAAAATTTTAAGAAAACTATTAGAAACATTTCACAAATGAGAAAGACTAGGAATTGGCCCACTTGAATTCAAGGTCCCTCCACCGAAAATGCCAGCTAATTGGCACTAGCTAATCGTAACCAGAAACCGAAAATGGGGGAAAAATAAAACAAACAAATAAACAATTCCCGATTCCATTCGATCCGAGGACGAAAACGAGGACGGGGGCGTGGCTGAGTCCACTTGAGAGTCCTCGTTCTAATTAATGCCAGCAGAGGGAGAGGGGAGCGTTTTTGGGGAATTTCTGTAAAATGAGTATTTTGATGTTTTGGGGTGTTAACGCGCTGCCATTTATTATAAATGTGAGCAGCGTCCCTCAAACTCAAGAGGGAGGCACATGTGTCCCCCTGTAATTTTCCTTATTTTCCTTTTCTTTTTTTTGTTTGGTACTTACAAATGCACTCGTATGTAAATGAGCTGAGAGGCAAAGTATTTTCGGGAAAAGTGACAGCCTGCGCCCGGCTCATGATCGTTTCGGTTATTCTACACTCAGTTTGCTGGACGTTGCTCTCGACGGCGCCACGAAATCCTAAACCCACTTCACAGGATCTGGGAGTAGCCAGCAAACTGGCAAGGATGCACATGGTCGAAGACCGCTCTGATATCGAGGATTTATTTTTGAAATAGAAAACGAAATGCATTAAGGAAGGGAATAAGAAAAACAGTGTATGATTTAACTTGGTAAAAATAAGTAGATGTATTAGCCAGACATTCATAAAGAATATAATTATATATCATAAAATGTGAATTCATGAAATGTGGCATTAATATTATCCATACATTCTACACCTGAACCAGTATTTAACAATAGCACCTGGTAAATTTAATTTTATACCCTTGCAGGGTACTTTAATTTTAGTCAGAAGCTTATAACGTTCTGAAGGAGTCATTTCCGACCCCATAAGTCATATATATTGAGCATCAACATTCTAAGTCTATTTTTATTTTTACGATAAATAATTAATAAACATTCTAAAATTGACGACCAATAAACCATTCATATTATTTTAAACCGATAATAAAAAATTAAATTTAAATAAATAATCCATTTCTAAACTTGGTACAGCCTTTAATCCTTAGTCTCCCCTCTTACCTTCAATTCCTGTGAGTGATTTTCGAAATGATTTTCGATATGCGAATTGTGGCACATGTCGCCGCTTCGCCTGTCACCATAAATGTCGCCAAGGATCCCCAGGACACCCATAGCTATGTGCGAGCTCTGTTTTCATTTAGTGCGACACAAACTCGAACATTCTTCACTCGGTGGACAGGACATGCAGATTATATTGAAAACAATTTAAATGTAGATTTTGGCGTTAAGAGAGTATTACTCTTCTGGTGATGCTGCTCCTTCTTCCTTTGCAGATGCCAGGTGCGTTGGTTCAGGCTCCCACACACACACACAGTCTAATAAATGTGTACAAATTTAACTGCTAATGTATGTCCTTGATGTGTATGTGTGAGGGGGTGGCATGCAGAGTTGCAGGCAACTCCACCTGCCAGCCCCCCGAAAGGCTTCTTACTTAAGTGTTGTTTCATGTCACCTGGAAAGCATTTGGACATGAAATTGTCGCTTTTCAGTATGTGGCACACACACACTGATACACAGATACACACCCACACACACACACCCAGGAGCAGCAACAGCAGGCTTTATTTCTCGGCGAAAAATCTTCTTCACACACATGCGAAGCTGCAAGGATAGTGCTCTCTTGAATATAATAAAATCCTTTTCGCAAAACGATAAACGATAAAGTCACCGGAACAAGCACAAAAAGGACTCTTCCATGCAAATTGCTTTAAATGAATTTGTTTTTGTTTGCATACGGAATGCACTTGAAATAATAAAATATCATTTAAATAAAGAAATTTGGTTTATCGAGGAACAAAGGAAACGTATTTAGGATGTGATACTGAAACTGTTCTTAATGAATTATTATTTAGGTTTCAACTGATGTCACTCCTAAATGTGCGTACCAATAATCATAAATTAGGTGTGAAAGGTATTTTCAATTTATTTTATTTATATATCTTAAGATTCCCATATTTAAGTTGTATTAAAATATGATAAAATATTTTGGTACAAAATAAATATATAAAACTCTTCAATAATGTTTATAAACTCTAAATTCTAAAGTTTATAATAATATTTTCCTCAACTTTTCCTTTATGTGTGTTTGGCCTGCCTTTGAATTTGAACCCACCGACGACTCCAAGGGGAGCCATGTTCTGTGTTTCAACACTAAAGATTTTGTTACAAATTGCCATAATCCTTGGGCAAATACTGACAGAGCCACCATTTTCCAGCGGAAACTCAGGTGCGGGCAGGTGGAAGGTGGTGATAGGTGTGGGAGGTGCTTACCAATCAGCGTTTATCAGCCTTTCCCTGATAGCACTCGCCACTATCTGGCCGATATCGGCACCTGGCCATCTTATCGAGGCACTCGAAATGAAATTGCTGATCAAACAGAACAAAAGCGCACACAACATTCTCCAAACATTCATAAATGGAAACATACTTATTTACTCACTTTTCAAAACAAATCAACAAATCGGTGCTCTTTGTGGTTCAAGTGCCGATCGCCGTCAAAAGCATCCGCAATGTGTTAGAGCCCGATTTGGAAAGGGAATGGGAATGGGAATGGGTATGGGAATGACTACGAACTCCGGGGACCCTTTCCTCCGAATTCTTTGCGCGTGCGTTCCCTTTTGTCGGCATTTTGACATCGACATCCATCCCATCCGCAGTCACGATTGATTGTCGCAACAATTGCCGTGATTTCTGGCTGCCTCCAATTGGTTTTCGAGGCGCGACCCGCTCCAGAATTATCGGTGCCAAGCCCCGTCGGTGTCGCACGTGATAATTCCCGACTCCGGGACTAATAGTACCCATTTATATATATATACGAGTGTGTGTTGGAGTATCTCTAACCCACGGCAATTATAAGTAGATGCTTTGTATGGACAGCTGTCTGTCCAGGGCGATGGTGGCATGCGTCACGACCGCCACTGCCACATGCGGCACACGGCACACACACCGACGGTCGTGGGTCTTCAAACTCGGGATCTACTCCTTCCAAAGGTGTTTTGGAATGATTAGCACGTCGGAAGTGGCTTGAAGTGTCAGCACTCGATTCTAATTGTGATTTAATGGAGAGCTGAATAAATTGGGAAAACGAAAAGGAAAGCTAGGTAACCTAGTCAAGCTAGTAGAGGAAGTAAGGGAAAGTATTTAATTTAATTTAAACAGTAAGAAAGCATTATAGATTTGTATATAAAATATATTACCTAAAGAATAAAGACCCATTAAAATTAGAAAATAAATTCAGAGAGAAAAATAGGAGAGAGATTTTTAGTATTCAAGAAGTATTATATTTATAAAATCGGAAATAAATACATTGAACTACAAAGAATCTTAATTAAACTCAGAATAAAATAGACTATAACTAGAATCTGTTTTAGGGATAAAATAAAATACTTAGGGAATACAAATAAATGTATAGAAAAAGTCCAAGTTTCTGTCCAACAAAGACCACTTAAAAATAAGTTGATATCTTTCTAAATACATTTAGAAATAATCAGAATTTAAGTTATATACCAATGATACATGTAAATCCATATTTATTCTTTACAAAAATAAATATTTAATAATCTTTTCAATGCATACTTTGCAAACTTAAAATATATTTTATAGCCTTAACTATAACTTCTTTCTTTTAGTACCACAGAACCACAGGTAACTCTTACTCAACTCCTGTACAACTCATACTTTCCACACAATATAATAATTGCAATTAACATTAATACAACGACAAGGGATTAAAATAAATCTAAATTAGCCAACTTTCGGTCTGCTTAATTGACTGCAATCGTGGCTGTGTGCCCTTTGCTCTTCCGTTCGAACAGGGAAAAGTTTTTGGCCAACGACGTGGCTCGCCTCGATGTTGCCAAACTTGAGTCCTTCCAGAGGGAGTGGCGGACAAGCTTTTGAGTGCACACCTGTACTGCCGAGCGGCGAAAGGAGTTCAAGGATATACAAAGTTTTTCAAATTACCCAAAAGTTGTTCAACAACAACACCAACAAAAAAGTATGCTACGAAGAAGGATAATTACGAACTTCAAGCAGACAAGCTAATGTGCCAATAGCTTGTCAAACGGCAAGTACTTGACTTTATAGCAACTAATTGGAGAGAATGCTTAGTTGGCTCTTTAAAAATCAAGAAAATAAACAACTCTATAATATACATTCCAACAGGAATAAGTATATTTAAATTCCTAGACTCACTCACGTAGCCAAGTTAATTTATGTGACAGCTTCTTTAGGGCATTTAACACTCTTATTTGCATGGGCCCAAGAGGGGCTTTATAAATAAACATTTTATATATAGACGGACCTCGGTGAGACCTGCATGACGGATTGACTATGATAGCACAATTATAAATAATGTCTGCTTATCCCTTAAGAGGAAATGGCAACGAAGCCAATGTCGCCCTCCGTGTGCGAAAAGTGCGAGATTCATGTTTGCCACCCAAAGTGAACAACATTTGCGAATTTCGAAATTAAATTCCGTGTCATTCCGTGTAAATCATTTGCAAAATTGCCGCGTTGTCGCTGAATCTAGTGGATCGGCGGAGGCCGTGGCAATTTATCAAAAATAAATCATTTTGACGAGTTGCCAGGCCAAGTTAAGGCCAATTGCCGGTTGCAATGGTGAATGTGGATCGCGAATTACGAATGCCATTCACTGGGGAAAATATATAGCTTAAATGGAGATTAAATATATATTAATTGCTGTTCAAGGAACTGTACTATTTATAGGAAATATCTGTAGGTATTTGTTATAAAAGCATATATATGATTTAATGTTTCAATATTTATTTTAACTGAATGAGAAGGTTGAAACTCTTTTAAAATATATGCATATGCAAGTATCTTCTGGATTTTGAATAATTCTAATTGTTTTTGATAATCTTAATACAGTATTATATTTAATTTTTTATTTTATTTATAAATTGTAAGTTTAAACCATTTTGAAATACATTAAATTAAGTAAATATAAATATATCACTTTCCCTTATGACTTTAATATCTTTTTTTTCTTTCCCTGCATTTGCTGTTCTGCCTTGCGACTTAATGTACAAGTACATATAGTACATAGGTCTGTACATACCTGTCGCCAGGGCTGGCAGGGTCGTAATAAATTGCAGATTAGTTTGCAAATCGCACAGTGCGTCAGTGAAATATGCGTACGGCGCGGCGCGTGTGTATTTATGTCCGTTGACGCACCTTGACAGGCACTTTACGTGCGACACTCTCTGTCCTGCCCTCCAATTCCAGTCCGAATCCGAATCCCCATCAGTTTGCCGGATCGCATCGCAGTAATTAGTGCATCATCCCGTGTTGTGCATTTTTCGGAACACCGAGTCACCGAGGGATGTCAGTTCCATGTTGTGCTGCACTAGATGTTCCCTCTGTGTCTGATTACTCCGCACAGTTTTTTTCATATCCCCGGGCTAACGAGTGTGTACTTTACTTTATTTTCCAACATGTTTATTCGGGGTTTGATAGGGGAAAAATACAGGTATAATTATTAAAGAAGTATGTTTATAACTTGGCCTTTAAAAGGTCTTTAAAGGGATATTCCAAAAAGGTACTAGATACTTTTAAGCTTGCATTTCAAACACAAAATGGATAGATAGATAGATATCTGTCAATCAAACAATGCTCTCTTTTGTATAAATATAAGAATAATTATTACACTACTTAAAGGTATGTAGGTGCATGTTAGTGTCAGCAATTTGTGTCGGGCAACGCCTGTGAAAGTCGCTCGAATAAAAAGTAAAAACGAGATTTGAAAATTAACGCGAATCGATTAAAACAAATTGAAACAATGCTGAGGCGGCTGCCAGCATTAGCATCGTAAACTAATTGCGGGCAAGTGTAAATGCCCAGGCCGTAAAAAATTGTTCTCCTCTGGTGACAACAGTCGCATGTCGTCGGCGCATTTTAAAAGCAATCATCAATTATGCAGGCTTCGAGCTCTGAGTTCTCAGTTCTGAGTTTTCAGTTCCGAGTTCACTTCAGGCAAACAAGAAACGTCTCGGCATTAACGATGATTAGTCGCAAGTCAGAAGCCAGCGACCCACTTGGCCGGGCATAATGTTTTAAAGTGCGAGTATCGGAGATACCAAGGGTTTTCCCTGTCAATTTTCTGAAAAATGATCCTTGAATGAAGTCGATTTTCCACTGGCACAAGCAGCAAGTGTCCATCATAATTCTTGGTATTTTATTTTCGTCTCTTGAATGAATTTTAATGAGTCTTCGGTTTGGTTATTTAGAAATAGTAAAAGGTAAAAATATACCATGAGGATATTTGTGCATTTAAATCTTTGTTAAATATATTTTACAAATTATTAATCCGTGACTATTATTATATTTTGAATAAATAGATAATTTGTCTTTATCAAAATAGTATAATATTCTTAAATATTTAAGGAGTTGCTTTTAATATGAACCTTAATAATATAAAGTTTATAAATTCAATTTTAAAGTGGAAAAACTTTTCTATTTATAATAAAAGAAACTAATATATATTTTTATAATAACATTACGCAATAAGTTTATTGGGAAACAGCTATTATTTTCTTCCTGAAAGTTCATAGTTTAAAAAATATTAATATTAATATTATTAAGAAATTCCTTCCAATTGTTTAAAATTTAACATATTTTAATAATATGTTCAAGTATGCATAAACAATTTCCTGTCACTCAATGAATTCTTCACTTAAAGTTTATCTTTTAAGCAGGAAATCATCATCAAAGGTCCTAGTTTCTTAATATATTACTCAAGTATACACTACTAAAAACTTAAATTCCTAATAAATACAAAATCATTTCAGTGTCAGATAAACTTATAAATTACGATCCAATCCAATTGAAAAAATTTCTGCCTTGAAAAGCACTCTTTGCTTTCGGTAAATAAAATTATATGACGCGTGGCCGCGGCGTTCGTAAATTCAATAAATAATTATGTGTAACGTTTGTCCGACTTCGGAGTGCAGCAGAATATGCCGGCAGTAATATTGGAAGTATCTGGGTCTGCAGTTAATGTACCTATTTGGCAGGCAGTCGCCGGACGAAGGACGCCGGATGGACCGCGTCCACGCGGCGTATGCGCATTTATTAAATGGTGCCTCCTGGCTGGGTCCTCGGACAACGGAGTTCCAATTTGCAGCACAATGCAAATTGCATTGTAGTCGAGTTATTGTATAATTGGTGCAATGTTGCCGGGTAAAAGGATAGGTCCCGGCCGGGGCGGCTTCACCAGGACTCGGTCCCGGACCCAGGACTCCGGTCAGCCGTTGTCCGGGCAATGGCGCTTGTGTTCGTGTCAATAAATTAAAATGAGAATTGATTCGCTTACGCCCGATTTAAGCAACAACAGGCTATATTATGGGCAGATATCCGTAGATGCGGCTGCAGATGCAGATGCAGATGCAGATACAGATGCATTTGCAGATACAGATAGCGATACCGAAGGCCTACTCGATTTTCATGGCACAAGGGTGCAGCCAGCAAAAAGGCATTTCGAAACTATTAACAAACAAATTAAATGTTGGACCCGCACTTTAAAAACCAATTTCAGAATGCATTACAAGAAAATTCCATTAAACAATGCCACATCGGTGCCAGCGTCGGTGTACGGAATCGTGTAGAATCGCCTCTTTTTTGTGAACCTGAAACGGAGACCGAGTCGCAGTCGCAGTCACAGTCACAGTCACAGTCCCGCCAGACAGTCTGTCTCCGCATTAAGATAAGAGAAATCGTCTAACAAAACGCATAATCGAAATCGGGACGAGGCTGCCTTAAAAATCGGTAAGACAATTTAAATTTATTTCAAACGGCGTGTATAATACAAATCATGGATGACCATAACACACTCGAACAAGATAAGTGAGGAGCGTCGAAGCTTGGATCCGACTTGTCTGCGGGTCTCCGCTACATGGATACTCATACATACGGTCCCTCAGATACTCGGCCTCTCGGACACTCGAGCACTGGTATCTTTTGGGGACGGCGACAAACCTGCAGATAGTAAATGTCGGCCGCACAATAAAATTAGCTGTTTTAATGACAGCTTGGGACCGAGCCGGGCTGAGTGCCCAGGCTCTAGGCTCCAGCAGATTCCAGACCCCAAGGAACCGGAGACCGTTGAAATATTGGCGGCAAGGAAATCGATTGGTATACCAATCAAACGGCATCGTAAATATTATCGCGGCCATCTGCAACCTTGCAGCTCCGGAGCGGTTCTGGATTCTGGGTCCCATAGTGCTGTCCATAAATTTCCACACGTGACATTTCTTTGTCATGTTAATTAGACCGCCAAGTGGATGCCGATGAATGCTGAAATCGGATCGGGCATCTTAAATACCTGCTCTAGGAATCGGAGACACCCATTAAGTGCATAGTCCGAGGGCTATTCCCAGAAAAAACGCGCAACCTGTGTGATGTCTCTCCGATGCGTGGAAAACGCAGACGATGTGGCGACATTTTCCGCTGTCCCGAAAGCCCCATCTCATTAAGATGTGAAAAATTCTATTTCATTAATAAAATATTCGTTTTCCTGTCCCGCATAATTAACTCGATACCATGTCGATCTCTCTAACAGTTTTATTTGTTTTAAACTATGAGTATCTTATGTAAGGGAAAACTTGTAAAAAGTTAACATTTCCCAGTTATTTTAAGCGGTATATTCTTAAAGGGAATTTAAATAACCAAGCCTAAGATCATATTTGATTAATAAATAATACTTTCATAAGGTTTCATTAACTTTAAACACACAGAAGAAGGTAGTTATACATTTGCACATACCAATAAACTATTATCATTCATTCCTTTGTTTAAAACTATATATCTTTCACACATCTTCTAAATAAAGAAAATAAATACTTGTATTGTTTAATATTAAATTAATATATATTCCTTTGATTATCTCATTTTCAGTCTTCTTAGACCCACAATTGAATATCGGAAAAGCGAACCATTAAATTTGTGTCGCTATTTAAACACTTCCCCAGACGAATATCTCTCAGGAAATCTCAGGTATTTATCCCACAAGGTGGCCGCGATCAAGGACGGAACATCCCCCAACACCAGTGCCTAATGTGGCCTAATGGTCATAATTATTTTAGCTTGTCTTATCATTGGCAGTTGTCTAAATATACATTTGTATACGCGAGTGTCTATGCCGGGGAATAATCAGCTGCCTTGACAGAGGTGGCCATTGGTCCCACATATCGTGGGCGCTTTTAGTTTCCCCCTCTTTTTCGGTTTCTTTAAATTTTTGGTTGGAGGAGACAGCAGTCGCCATGAGGGATCCATGGAGGTATGGTCATGATTGATCGGCCACAATACATGTCCATTAAATATGACTCTAAGCCGGGGCGTGTGGATCGTAATAGATGATGATGAAATGTCTTTGGTTGGCTGTAATCAATTATTCAAAGAAAAAGGCAATCCATTGACAAATCGCAAACATAGTCTCCCAGAAAAGCTTCTTAAAATATAAAACTGTGTTTTATAATTAATAATTTTAGTGGGAAAGTTTTTCTTTGTAGTAATATCTTATACTAGTAATAAAAATACTGCTAAACGTAATGAACTTAATTAAATAATTTCCTTAGGACCAACATCCTTTCAAGGCAAGCCCAGGACATGCTTCAGGGGTTGCTGCTCAATGAGTTAAGTCCATAACTCACACACACACACAGACGCCGAATCTCGAGGATGGCATTAGGGAAATTAGCATACGCCATCAAGTATACGCCCTCGTGTGCACTGCTCCTTTGGCAGGCAGCTACGGCAGCCGGAATAGACAGACTACACACTCATGTCACGATGCAATTTCCAGGATATTAATTGTTATAGTTGCGAGATGTGTCTGCTTGAATTGTTCCTGAGGCTTTTGTGCGTTGCAACGAATTCCTAATCCTGTTGAAAACAAACGTATCGCCCTGCCTGGGCTCTGTCAAAGCCAGAAGCCGGAGACCAGCAGAGGCTGGTGCCCGGAGTCCCGAGACTGGAGATTCCGAGTCCTGGCTGCACTGACACAAGGATTTCCGTACATGACAAGCGGCAGCTATAATTTATAGAAGCTGCGTAAGTAAGCTGCGTGGTCGAGGATGCAATGCCACCCCGGCAAAGGATTGTCTCGGTGGCTGGGGTAGGAACGCTGCTTCCAAGCTCGAGGATGCTCTGTGTTTGTTCTCGTCTTGTTTCACTTAAATGACACTTTGCATTCTTGTAGCATCTTGGAGCAGTAGCATCCACCACCGAAAAATACCTCATCCTCCTGCGTCGGCTGTCTATTCCAGCAGAATGTCGGCATGTCTCAAGGAATTTTCCCTTCATTATGTTGGGGGCAAATTTGTGTTCTTTGGTATTTTATAATTGAGTGTGAATATTTGCGATTAATATGAAAATTTGTGAAAATTTAATAAAATATATAACCCACAAGCATTTCCGGATCAATAACGTTGAATGCCAACTAATTGCTTAAGCAGACTCGAGTGCTTAAGCAGGCTTTGGATAAGAGAAAGCCTTGGCTTAGCCTTTCAGATTTCTATGGTTTATGCCTAAGACACACGAACATTGTGTGTTTTTTTTTGGCTTAAATATTTGTGAATTAACGGAATAGCAAAGAAAAGGGGTTAACACTAGAAATGTACACAGCATATTTGCTCACAGCTACGGTACGGTGATTTCCTGAATAAAAAGTATTCCATGAGTTTAAGCTATTTGTATTTAGAACATTTATTTAATTTATTTTCTTTCTGCGAGTGTTGCAAAAGTTATGGGGAAAAGTCAGGCAGTAAGAGAGTTTTTATTGAATAATTTATATTTATTGGTCAACAATTAGTTACTCTTGATTTGTAAGTTAGCCTAGAGAGTTGCCTATAAAAAGAAAGTTTAGTTTATTTATCTGAAAATATAGAGTGAAGACATTATTATTTAATTATTAAAAGTTTAGCTTATATTCTATATAGAGCCCTAGATAATTATTCATTATTCATTCATTCTTCATAGGTTACAGTTTTTCTTAGCTAAAAGATACTATAACTGGTTAATACTTGAATTCATTTATTTGCCTTGGCCTTTAGCTCTTATTTTACCCCCAAGACACCCAAACTTATTTGTACAAACCTAATGAATGACGATTAAATCCCCATCAGTTCTCTTTTTAATATGACTTTTATAGTCCAAAAGCAGCGTTGGTATTAAATCAACTTAATCGCTTACTGTTTTCGACACTTTAAACCAAAAAAGAAAGAAGGAAATTGATGTGCCATTCACTTTGACTGGATGAGAAATGTTTCCGTGACATTTGTAAGAGGCTAGAGCCCCTTGATGCCACTTGACCATGATGACGACTACCCAAATCCCCGAGCAGCGTCTGGGATCTAGGCATAAAGAAGGTAACTAATCACAAATGCGACTCGGTACCTACTACTGCGACTGTCAATAATAAATTACCGTGATTTTCACATGGTGTTGAAGGATTGCCCACACACGAGTCAGTCCCCAGTCTCTCTGGTACTTGGAAACGGGTCGCGAGAAGAGGCTGAAGCAAATGCGACAAGTTTCCAAATGGGTAACAATTTCCAAAGTGATTAATTCGCCTGCTGGCCATTGGATTGATTTATGGCCGCAAGACGTTAAGTGGATGCAAGATAAGTTAACTGTCGTATATCCTCGCCGCTGGTGACCGATCCAATCCGATCCGATCCCGATCCCAATCCGGATCCCGAAACCGAAACTGAACTGAGACCGAGAGACAATGCCACGGGGAATGTCGAGTGGCGGGATCCCATGGTTTATGACCCATAAACGAGATCGCTTCACAAGCGAGCCCAGGATCTCGGATCAGCCGGGACAGAGCTCCGAACTCTCCATCTCCACGTGATGCGATTAATTTACCCGGCCTACTGATTGGACCCCAATGTGTAATGGGAATTTTTATGCCCGGCGCGGTCATTTAGCATTGTAAAACACGACCATAAAGCGAGCGGGGCACTTGGCCTTAAGTAAACTATGGGAACGGAACTAATACCCCGCTGATGGCCCCATAGAATTACTGGCAAACCGTTTAAGAAATTAGTTCCCGAACCCCAAAGCGCCACTCGGCCGGACCTGGGCTCTGGAGCAGGAATCTTCACTCTTTTCCACCTGTCCCGTCGTCCACTTACATGTGTAAACTGTGTCAAACGAAACCAAATTAATCACTTGCACTTACAAATTCGAGCGGAGGAATGGCATCGTCGCGGCTAATTCGGTATTGGCCTCTTCAGTGCGACGACTGCCTTCGTCGGCTGTCAATTTCAATTCAATTGGCAATTTGTTGCATAATCGAGCCGCCGCTAAATGTTAATTTATCAAACGGCGATAGTCGTTACAAATTGTTTTCCCCATAAACGCGCCAGCTTCCCCCGGTGTACTCAAACCCAGGTAAGAAGCCCACAGACCCCCGGGCCCAGAGATGCCGCCGCGTTTCGCGTTTCGAGTGCTTTTTCGCTACGAATGGCGAATGGCATTGTCCATGTCTCGCATTTGACAACTTTTGCGGCAATTCTGCAATCCCTGCACAGGGAGAAAAAATATAGCACATCCTGTAAGTAAATAAAATACCAAATCAGAATCCATTTTAAAATGCCTCAAAGTTTTTTGTTTTCATAAAAAGTGATGCAGAACTGGGGTTTCTTATTCAGCTCCGATCTAATTATATGTTTATAAGTTAATAAATTAAAATAAAAAATTAAATAAACTATATAATATTACAGAAATTTATGAGAATAATATAAAATCAAGAAACGTATGCATATTTCAATTCACTGCGTGATATCATTGATGTAATTTCAACCTCTTATAAACATTATATTTCTCAGTTTTCCTACGCCCAAAGTACTCTGAATCTACACATCACATTTTTTAGTGAATTTATTGCCCTTATAAAATGACTTAATTTTTTAAAGTCTGAAATTATCAAACTACATAAATCATTAAACAATAGTTTATATATATTTATATATAATTCAAACATATAAGATACTTTGGAAGCCTATAGAAAAACTATATTTTTTCAAACTGTCACATGAACTATAAAAAGTCTGTGTTATTATGATTTACAAATGAGTTATATTAAAAATTATATATTGAAAACTCAATAGAAAATGTATATTATATATATTATATTTAATAGTAGTGCATTGTAAAAAGCTTGTCAGTTTTTACTTGATTCATACCTCTTGCTAGAGTATAAAAATGCTTAATTACACCTATCATTACCATTTTTGTACGTCATGTTTTCTGATTTTTTGCGTGGCCTCAATTTGGGCAAAAGAGGAAAAAATAATAATATATTACATTTGCAATCGATTAATGACACTGGCTTTACCGCCATATACATTTCAAAAGGCTGCTGTACTTGTCGGTGAATTAGAACAAATGTTCAACTATAAATTAATGTAAAATAATGCTAATTTTGGCATTGAAGGGCAGAAGGTAATTAGTAGAGTTTTCCAGAATAAAAAAGATGTGACAATAAAATAAATAATAAATAACTACAGAAAAGTGTTGGCATTTAAAAAAGCCATTTGCAAATATTAAACTATATATTTCTATATATTAAAAACAGCTTTGAAATAAAAAATTTTGTGCCTAAAAATTTTGTTTATATTTCACTTACCTTTAAATTACAATAAAAATTCCTTTACCCTCCCATTTAAAAAAACTCGAACTTTTCATGATTATAAAGAATTTTATTAAACGATTTAAAATTATTTAGATTATGTGTTCATATAGACGAAGTGTTTAGTGTGAAGTCTGTTAGACAATGAAAAACGTATCACAGTTTACAATCTTATTGCGCTAATTTAGTATTTAGCCTAAGCTTACATTGCAGTTTGAAGAGAAACATTTGATCTGGTACTCTAAATACATGATGCATAACTCGAATGAAACTTGAAGTTGTTTTACGCGGTGTATACGATTACAATGAATATTACACGATCCCAATGGGGCCTCTTAAATACCAGATATAGAAGGATTTCTTTGATTTTATACAGAGCAGCGAACCTACAAAGCATACGTGTGATCTATTCAAGACCTTATAAATCTCTTTGATTTCGTGAGAGATTTGAAAAAATTACGTATTATCCTTTCTCGTTCGTTGTGTCCTCTTAGTTGACAAACTTCTTGAAGAGTGGCCTGAACATGGCCTCATTCCGCTGCAGCTGAAGGGGCGAGGATGAGGAGCTGGTGGTGCTGCTGCTGCTGTTCCCGCTGCCATAGTCCTCCCGCGGCGAGTACTCCCCAATCCGGGAAAAGTTCATCGGATAGCCATTGTACTGGGCGGCATTACTGCTGCGACAGGTAGCGATCGTAGGGGCTGGAGTAGCGGTAGGCAGGAGACTCAAAGCTCCGTTCAGCACCTTCATATTCGGCGGAGTTTGGGGTGGAGTATCGGGTTGGGCTTCGGGAAACCCCATCGCCCGCTGACTCGCTGTGGACTGAGATGGCTGGAACTGCTGCCGCTGGAACTGCAGCTGCAGCTGGGCCCCGCTCAAGCTTCCCGTAGTAGGGATGGTAGGCGTATGCGTGCCGCTGGAACTGCTGCTCCCGCTGCTCCGCTGGCCCCCCGCCAGCTGCTGCTGTGGATGCAGTTGCTCCTGCTGCTGGTGCTGGGGGATACTGGTGCTGCTGCTGTAGGGCATACTGTTGCTGCTGTTCGTAGTATGCAGCTGCTGGGTCGTAGCCCCTAGAAAACCCCCGTAGGCCGTGGTGTGCGGCCTCAGGTAGGGGGCGGCGGCACCATTGAACATCTGATCCCGCCCAGCTCCGCCTGCTCCCTCCTGCTGCACTGGGGGATACTGCTGCTGCAGCGGCATCGAGTGATTTGGGTGACCCTGGTGGCCCATGTAGGCCGGCGGCGGGGTCTTGCAGCCAACTGTGTCGGCCAGACTCCAGATCTTCGGCTTGGTAGCTGGAATCGGCACGCCACAGTCCCGGCCTAGCTGGTTTTTTGACTCCCCATTGTCCCCGTGGAGCTTTGATCCCGACCCGGCACCCTCGCCTCCATGAAAGGGCAGCATGCCCTGCTGACCCGGCTGGTAATAGGCGGGATGCTGATGGTGATACGGGTGATAGCCACCGGCAGCGGAGCCACCTCCCCCTGCATGATAGCCGCCGCTTCCCGCCGAGGGATAGCCGAAGCCTGCTCGCAGGATGTTGGCCTGCTGACCCAAGCACTTCTGGTCCTCGTCTATGGCGTCCTCCTCCTCTTTGGTCTCATCTGGTTCAAAGAAAGGACGACTTTGAGTACTCAACCCTGGGGAATGACTCCCAAGTCCTATACCTTTGGCCAGGCCACTGCCACTCTGGCTTCCCTTGCTCCCCGGCTCGAGGTCCTCCTTGTCCTTCTCATCGTCGGATACCATGGCATCGTCATCATCATCAGTGCGATTCTTGGGCTCCCAGGTCATCTTGTTCTCCTTCTTCAGCCGTCGCCGGGCATTGGCAAACCAGGTGGAGACCTGGGTGAGTGTCATCTTGGTGATGATGGCCAGCATGATCTTCTCGCCCTTCGTGGGATACGGATTCTTCTTGTGCTCATTCAGCCAGGCCTTCAACGTGGCCGTGGACTCGCGGGTGGCGTTCTTGCGACGAGCAGCCAAATCATAGCTGGCTCCATAGCTGGAAAGGAAGAGAAAGATATTTGAAATATATTAGCCGTTTTAAACTAAAAAAATATTAAAATGGTATAAAGTTTAATATTCTTTTTAAAGATATTTCCTTGCTCTCTTTCTAATTGCATGCCCCATAAAAAATGCAGCAGCGTGGTAACATGGAAATTCATTAAAAATGCGGAAAACTCAAATTGATGTTCTCCTGTCCCTAGCCCCTTAGGCTCCCCGGTGCTGAACTCTCCCCGGAGAGATACTCGGGATCGTCGTCCTGCCAGTGTAATACATCGTCAAAATATTGTAAAACATAGTTGTGAAACAGGGCACGGCCACAAAAAGCAGCAACAGCAGTCCAAACACAGCGTCTCCGGCAATAACGAGGACGACAAGTGGGTGCAAGCAATCCTTCTCCTCCTCCGCCACCATGGTGGTGCACTTATCGCACATTTTTTAACCCACCAGAGCCTGTGGGAATCCCTTCCAGCAGCAGGAGCAGCACTTCCTAGCTAAAATTAAGCCCCAGCCCATGCGTACTCTCCGCTGCACATCCGGCTCATCCGTTCGCCGGGGCATTTCACTTTCGGGTCTTCTGTCCAGACCCACACCCACACCGACTCCCACAGCCACTCCCAATCCCTTTTCGTCCTTTTTTATCCCCCCATTTTGCTCGCTTTTTCATGGGATTTTTATGGAGCCACAATCAACAGTTTGTGTGCGGTGAATTTTACAACAAGATAAAGAACGAAACTCAGAACCGCTGCCCGTCGAATGCAAATTTGAACGTCCTTTCTCCTTGTTTTTCTCTCTTTCCTTCTTTCTATTTTTTTTTTTTTTTTCATGTTTTTCTTTTTATTTCTAGTGTATCCTGATTGTGTACAGTGTGGAGGAGGATGTTGCTAGTGATTAGCACAAGAGTTTGGAGGAGGACTCGTGGTTTTCCGTACAATTCAAAAAAAGAATGCAGCGAAACTTTCACTGAAAGCGGATTTTTTAATAGGTGAATAGATATATTTATCATTGTTAAAGTGCAACTTTTATATTAACTAATTATATTAAAATCTGTAGTTTTTTATTGAGTAAGTCTTCAGGCGAAACATAATTGGTTTGTTAAACAGAAACAGCCGCTAGATATTTCAAGGATTTACATCTATAAGGTACACTGATTTATTATTATTATTATTATTATTATTTCACTGTTTTAAATTGTTTAAATAATTATTTTAGTTGATAAGCTGAAAATTTACTCAATGCAAATATTTCAAAGGAAATATAATTAAACATCTAACAGTAATTTTGTCCGCTTAAGAGAGTTCTAAGCTAAAGTACCTCTTTATGTCAATAATAGAGTTGTCCTTTCAGTAGGGTTTGTTTGCTAAAATACCCCTTTATAGATGGATTTAAGGTTTCCCTAAATTTATGTACGCCCTATAAGAGTTTCCACTGTATTAGGGGTCCAGACAAGAAATCAGATTTGTCCAATGACCGTGACGGGAGGCACGAGAAGACCGTAATTTCAGGCACGTAACCCGTAACATCGTCCGAAGGCGGTTTATATAATAATCCGGACCATATGATTATCGCGTAGGTCGGTGGCTATAGCTCCCTGTAGCTCTATGGCTCTATTGCTGACTGAATCCGATCCGAGTGATACGCTTTGTGGGCTTTTTGTGCTGTTATGTTTACAAGCTAACACAACATCAATTTGTCCGTAATTGGCACGCATCCTATTTTTGTATTCGCCATATAATTGCAGTGCCGCGAAATGCATGTACCGGCATACATGTGTCTGCGTACTTTTGGCATAACTCGTAAACAAAAATGATTTGGCCGTGGTAGTAGCTACTGCTACTTGCTGCTGCTGCTGCTGCTGCTGCTGCTGTTCCGAGCGGGCCATAATCTTGTTAACAAATCACATTCTTGTTCACACAAATACAGGGCGACGGATACGGCTATGCGGCTCTATGGCTATATGGTTGCTGGCACTCAGAAAAATAACATAGAAGGATTATGTTTAAATTAAGAGAAATTAACATCGATTTTGCTCAGAGAATCAATTTAATTTTAAGCAAAAAATAATGCTTTTATTGATTTAATTTTCATTGAAAATATCCTTAAAACATTTAAGAAATATCTATAAAATTTTTAAGATATGAAGAATGCCTTTGAATACTTTTAAATAGTTTCTTATTAAAAGTATATTAAACTACGTTCTTAAAAAATATTTTTCGGGAGCTAGATTACATTCGTCTCCTACAAAAAAATACTACCTACTAGCTTAACCATTAAAAATATATTTTTCTAAATTTACAACAAGATTTCTCCCTCCAAATTAGATTATATACATTTGTCTCCTGCTCAAAATATGTTCAATGCTATTTTTTTTATAACAAATATTATGTTTTATGTTTGTTCAGGAGCAAAAATAATTTCTACCACAACAAAGAGATTTAAAAAATGTATCCAAAGGCAACCGCTAATTTTTCGATTTTACAAGCTAATAAAATTAAAATAAATATATTGTAAAAAATCCGTAATAATATTATTCTACAGTGCATTGGCTGGGAATGGCCGAATGGTGCGCTTATTAGTTTTAGACCGGCTTACACACATTTACATTTTTAGCTTCTACGCGAAACACATGCAATTTGGTTGAAGCCGCAAATTACGGCGGCCATTATCTGCGAGTTGCGATTTACTCGTACATTTCGAACAAATAATGCCGGGCATTAAAATGACATTCGCTCCCGTGAGCAGACACGGGCATGCCTGTCACTGGGTAATTACGTTGGCTGTCAGTGCCACCCTCCCACTCAGGCTGGGACCCTTTTCCCCTTCTTTTCCGTTTTCCATTTGGCTCGACCCCCCTGCAATTTCCATCGAAGCCAGACAGACAGACAGTCAGTCAGTCAGCCAGTCAGTCAGTCAGATTTTCCACCTTTCCACGGTGCCAATTTGTGACGATGAACAAAACAAAGCGCAACCATTCTCCCCTCTTAAATGTCTTTGTCAAGCTCGTAAATATGTACACGCCTTCGCACAGAGGGAAAAATAATATTAAGTAATCAAGGAAGGCTTTAAAAATAATTACAACTAAATTGGCAAAAGCCTTAACAGCTGGGAGTATCTTTTTTCTTTAATTAGGAAAGAATTAGGGTTGTGAAAATGAGTTCTATCTTTTTATGAGAAATTACCAAAACATCTGTATTAAGAGTAATTTCCTTAACTTGTTGTAAAAATTAAACAAATTTTAAAACTTACAAAAAATATAAATAATATTGGAATTTGATTTAATAGAAAATAAAAAACTTTAAATATTAGAATAAAACAGGAAAAAATACTTAATTAAGAAATTTGAAAAAAATATAGATTTATTTTATTTATTTAACTCGCAAAAGAATTAATATATATTTTAAAAAATCTTTTAAGATCAATTTTTTAACTCTATGTTTTTTTTATGTGGGAATTAAAAAGATTTTAAAGGATTTTGGTGGAATCAAACATGTAGTTCGATTAGAGAAATAAAGTTGTTTTTACAAAAGCGAAAAAATTTTTCTATAAAAAGATTTAATAATTAAATATTCTGCAAACATAGTAGTAGTTGTGTATTAATTATTTATATATTCTTCGGCACAAATTTTAAATGCGATTTCAAATTATATAATTTTATTCCATCAAAAAAACCGATTTATGTATAATTTTTAGGGAGTTTCCACAATCGACTCAATATATTCAATTACCATTTATGTACTAAAAATATAAAATATTTATACTATAGAAATGCATTTTTTTCAGTGCTTTTTACAGACTGTTGGCCGAAACACATACCAACACAACACCGGTACATCGGTAAGTACGTGCGTATGTGCTGCCGCTCAATATGGCGGCCAACATGGCGTTCATTTGCGGCTCACACCTCTCCGCCCCCTCCTGTCACCCCTCGCCCCTCGGCACTGCCACCCCACCCCGCTCCCCCCTCGGCTGCATCGCTTACAACTCACTCACTCATTCATTCACTTAGCTGCAGCTCGATTTCATGGGCTTTCCGCACGCAAGCCGGCCCAAAGCGACCGTCCAACGGGAAGCCGCAGCCGTTGCATGCCACTCGGCCTGCCCAGTTGCTCCTTTCCCCCCGCTCTGGAATCGGAATAGTACTTGGACTGGGACTGGAACTGCGATTGGGACTGGTAGTGGCACTGGGGCCTCGTCCTACCTCGAGTGTGTGTGAGTGTGGTATGTGCGTACGCACTTATGCATGCATATATGCACCCACGTGTGCACATACGTTTCGTATTAATGTATGTACATGCACGGCAAAAAAGGTTCGGCATATGGAATAAAATATATATTTAATAGGTGCTAATTAAGCAGCATACTTCACAAAATCACGCACTTGCACAGGGGGAAAATTAAGGGAAGTCTAAAATAAATGGTAACACGTTTAAGGCCTCAAAGGTAAGATTTTAATATGCTTTACTATGAAAAATTTATTTATTATTATTAATTATTTTTAGTCTTGATTTAAACTATTTCTGATGTTTAAATAAGAAAGGTTTAGTCAAGGGAAAACTTTAAAAAAAAAAGGATAATGATGAAGAAGCTTGACCACCTTCAAAGGCAAATGAAAATGCAATAGACGAACCTAGAAATCTAGATCTAATGTTATTTAATACCTGAAAAGGTTGATTAATATCTAAAAAAAATTCAAACAAAAATCCCATAAAAATAAATGTTTTATTTAAATAATAAATATACATTTTCCCTCTTATTTTCAGTGTAAAAACCTACAATAATCTATATATACACACGCTCTCTGTGTGGACGTACAGCGTGCGTTGCGCGCTCTGGCGTGCAATTAACTGCTATTATTTTTGCAGCAATCATAAATAAATAATTTCGCGCTCTCATACAGTTTTCGAACAATTCAAATTTTATTATCGTCAGTCCCCAGAGCACAAAAGGGAAAATCGAAGGAAGAAAACAGGACACGAACGGGTGGGGTGGACAAGGGGGCATCGCAGCCGCCGCAAGCAATTAAATTCAAATCAATTTCAAGTACTTGCAAATATTTTGTAATTAATTATGGGCGAGCGATTGCATTTGATTCGCTGGCCCCGGGTTCTCTGCGTACTATTTAAATTGCGCTAAAAGGCTTTCTATTTATATTCTATTAGACGCAATTAATTATTGTTTAGCATAACAACAAATTAAATTTCAAAGAGACAGAGAGAGAGAGATGATTCTTACCCATAGGCCGACATGGGATCGTAGGAATAATAGCCCGTGGTGGGCTGCAGTCCTGCGGATGTCCAGGCGCCCATCTCCGGGCCCGCGCCCGTGTCCTTGAGTCCATATGGATTGCTCTGAAACGATTAAGAATTCGGCATTGAATACAATGAATTGAATTGAGTGATTATTATGCTATTTCGTCGCTGCCGAAACAAAGCATTTTCCCACAGTTCCCAAAGTTGACAATTTTGTTAACATGGAATTTATAATTTGGCAACATATTTCGCGGCGAAACAAGCAAATGCCGCCATGCCGGCCATATATTTGAGCGACATTCATCGACAGATACAGCGATCGATACCGAGAAACCATAACTTTTCGAAAAATCGGAAATTATCTAAGCCAGAGGAGAGCGCCGATTATTGTTATTAAACGGGTATAAAATCGGGCTTTTGCGGGACTGACACTTTGAATTTTAATTCCAATTCGGACTACCAAGTCTGGCTGTGGCGTGCTGCGATTTATGCCCTCGGAAAATGACAGCCGGATTTATGAGCGACAACTATTGGCCAGATCGCCGCTGTGGCAGCGGCCCAATCTGGTTGGCCCTGTCGACCCGGGCTTTTGTGGGCTCTTGATTTATGAAATGGTATTAACATTTTTAATTGCCGAACATCATGTATGCCGTTGTTTATTAATTTTTCACCCCCTCCAGAGCGGAAAGCCCTCCTCGAATCAGTCCAGATGCCGCCGCGGTCGAGTGACAAATATATTTATCAAAATGTCGTTTGAACAGGTATTGGAATTGGGCTCGGATCGCCATCGAAAAAAGAGACCTCGGCGTGGTCGTCTCTCCGATTTATTTACCAATCGAAATGATGTGTAAGATTCTGCCAGATCCCGCGTATTAACACCTCGCTTCCAAATTGAACAGACATCTTATCGAGCGCCCAGAGATATTTTCTTAATTAAAAGTATGCGCTTCGTGACGCGACGTCCGCGATAAAGAAGACACTCAGTCGGTCAGGTGCGCTCTCTTGCCACAAAACACAACAAAATTAAAAAATAAATAAAGGGGAGAAAAAACCAAATAAAAATAAAGACGAAAAAAGGAGAAGAACGAATGAATTTCCTGTTGTTGTAAATAACAATTTAACATGACACTTTGGTGGCTGCCGCTGCCGTCTCCGCCCCATTTGCTTTTCCTCTCCTCTCCTTTTTTCCCGGGGGGTTTTCTTTCCTCTTACATCACTCCCTTGCCTCCAAGGAGGAGGTTTCCCTTTGAAGTACTTGGCCGAAAGCCGCCCAAGTTGATTAGACCGTGTTTTCGTTCATATTAATTAGATCATTCAAACTAATGTGCTTATTACGGCTCTCGGGAAATACATATTGTTGACAAAGACGGGACAAGTGCTTTAAGATTTCTTTAAATTAGTAACAATTTACGAAACTTGTTCGTTAAATTAGGGGAAAACGTGACCTAAGATAAGTCTGGAGAAATTTGATTGAGCTTATGCTTGGGTTAATTTTTTAAGATCATGTTAAGTCTTTGTAATCATAACTTGTATATTGTTCAACTGATTTTCATGTTTTACAAGAAGCCTACATCAACAATTTTTGGCTTTGAATAAGGGGTGTCCATAATTTAAGTCTTTTACATATGTTAACAATCTGTCAAACTTATGCAAATTGAAATTTTTTAAATATTGGTAATAGAATTCTAGTAGATAATATAAATGCGAATCTTTACAATCTCTTAAATTACGCTTTTCTGGATCATCAACATAACTTGGAAAGGACTTTTGTAAATAATTTGATAAAATTTAAATTATATTTTCATATTTTTATTTTATTTCCTATAAAACTTTCTTTTTACAAAAAGTTTTTTTTGCAAAATAATAATACTATTAAATTTAATTCATAGAAACATAGTTTATTCAAGGAATTAGAACCTCTAATAATATGACATTTCTTGAAGCCGCTCATTTTCCTCACGTTTCACTATAGAATTTACTTTAAATTATAGAAAAAATATTCTCATTGATTCACAAATCGAAAAATTGTGTACACAAACCACGCTGATGAAATTATTTATCTATGTCCTTATAAAACAATTGCTCGACTATTTGGTTATTTGGTCTTTTGGTTGTTTTCGGACGCTTCCAAGCTAAGCCGTTGTCCGGCCTATCCATCTCTGGCAGTTAGTTATTTGCCAAGGCTAAATACTGTCCGCATTGTTGTTATACATATTGTTGCCAATTTTGTGTGTTTGTCTGCGACTGTGTTTGTGCTTGTGTTTGCCTTTCATTCAGGCCAACAGCAGCCCAAAGCCAAAGCGAAAAGTTAAGGCAAAAGCAGCAGCAGCGGCTGCAGCGTGTGTTTTGCTTCAGTCATGCTGTGCTCGTGTACATTTCAGCGGTCACTTAGTGACTATATATACACAGTCAGGGTCAAAATAATAGGAACTAAATTTGGTTTAAAAATTACTGAGATTTTGATTGAATTTTTTAAATATTTTTATCAAGAAAATAGACTTTAAATGAGGGAAAATATTTGTATTAAAATGACTTCCTTCAGAAATGTATACATTTGTATAAAAGATATATACATAAACAAACTAAAATGTAATGATTGAATAAAACACTTGAAATGATACTTTAAATACCTTATTAACTTAATTTAGAAGCTCAACAACTGATGACAGCTATAAGTTTTTAATTATAGTTACCGAAACTATATAACTATTTATCCCTAAACTCAAACCATTATTTAAATAGTTAACAGAATTCTTATCTAGATTTATGTTTTTTGTTTATAGATTCTTTTCAACATATTTTAAAGGGTCATCCTATTACCTTAACCTCCGGTGTGTGTATGTTGTGTGGTGCTCTCTTACACACACTGAACCATAAGCTTGATTAGCCCACACATACACGAAGAGAGTGGAGTGTAATTGAGGCCATGGGGCAATATGTTTTGTTTCCAATGATTTTGCCTTTCTTTATGCAAAGTATCGAATATCGCAATGGAAGTCGATTGGCAATCGGGAACCTTCAGACTGGGCCTGGAGCCGTGTTGGCCTGGCTTATACATTAGGTAGATGGATGGGCGGCGATAGAAAGGGGGTCCAGTGAGGATTCCGGGGGAAGAAACTAAAGCCCCGATACGGAGCCAAATGAGGTTTGACTGAGCTTCAGTCAGCCATAATGATAATTCGATTTAGTCGACTGCATTGACAAGCCATCGTCGTTGTCGTTGTTGGCCATATCCACAGCCATAGCTTTGTTGTCGTTTTAGTTGTCGATGTCGTTGTCGTTGTCGTTGTCGTTGTCTTTGTCGTTGTTCGGTTCGGTGTCTCCCTCCTAAGCTCCGGACAAAAGCCACTGACTACACAATTAAAGTCATACGCTGAGATAATCCATTTAGCCCTCTGGCCCAGGGGGCTCTTCACCTCCTTCAGCATTTAGACCCCTGCCTGGCACTTGGAAAAAATTTAGATATTTTGGTAATTAAATATCGTAAGATAAAAGCAGATTGATTTTCAAATATTATAATTTTATAATTGTACATTTAAAGCAAAATGTTTTCATCTTTATTAAAACCGAATACTCATAAAAAAAAAAACCCAAAATCAGCAAACGGATGACTTACAAAAACTCAGTAAATAATTTATTGAGAATTTTTATGCAGATCAAAAATACTCAAAAACGCCCTATTTAAATTTCTCTTAAGAACATCTCTGTGTATTATAATCATATTACGAAATTCTCAACATATTTCTACTATAATAAACTTCAATTCAACCCCTTTTAAGCCAGTTTAAGAACTCTTACAACCTCTTGCGCTTCTCCAAATATATACTTGAGAATTCTAAAGCAGCATGAGATAGCTAAACGCTTTTCATTATTAAAGGAAATATAATTTATTTGCTGATCACTTATAGTTCCCTCTTTACTTTAATATTATCAACTATATTAAGTAATATTATTATTATTTATATTAAACTTAAAGAGCACTCACCAGCGGCGTATAGAAGGCAGAGCTATCCACTCCAATGCTCTGGTAGGGATTCTGGTCCGTGGAGGGATATGGTGTCCCGTAGACGCCAACGCTGGCCGCCGGCAAACGCGAGTAGCTGGAGAGGGCAAGGCGGGCGGAGTCATACTGGCAGGAGCAGACGGTCTGACCCGACACCGGGTCGGTCATAATAGGTCGCCCGTTCTCGCAGCAGGAGCCACTGCCTCCGCCGGCCGTGGGCGTCGTGCCCACACCATTGCCGTCCAGGGAGCCTCCTCCACCGGCAACCAGGTCCGCTCCCGGGCCGGATCCAGCTCCGGCCACCACCGATCCCCCCGTCGGGGCATTCTGCGAGTTCTGCGAAAGGGCATTGGGGCTGAGTGCCCCCGAGGAGGCATCTCCGCCAGCTCCAGCCACGCCGCCCGATGGCTGGCTCGCCTGGCAGTCCGCACCACCCGCGGGGCTCATCGCCGGGGCGTTTGTCATCACCAGTGAGTCGTTCACGTTCGCGGAGGAGTCCTCCGCTGGCTGGGCACTCGGCGGCATTAGCTGCAATGGGAAGGGGAAAGGAGGATCTTTAGACTAGCTTTGGGACCAGCTTTATCGCAAATTGAAACACAAATTCGGCTTTTTTTTATTAAGGTGACTGCATGGAGAGAAAATATTCCCCAAAAGGGTCTGTAAATTATTTGTTTAAAAAAAAAGAATATTATAAATTAGTATAAGAGTGCTTTTCTAAAGAAAATGTTTAAGAAACTTGTCAATAGATGTTCTTATTAAAAGATCAAAAGATCAATTTATATTGTAAGACATAAATGAGTTATCTCATATGTAATAATTAAACACATTTCCCTTTTAAAAAACAACTCAAAAAGTTGTGATAATTTTAACTTATCAACTTGATATATCTTTCTTTAAATCGGGTTCATAAAATCAAATCGATAAAACATTTTCCCACCGTGCAGGTAAACTTCACAACTCGAAATTTACTGATAGTCTTAAGTGATATATAAACAGACCGCCACTGACTTACATAACTAATGCATGTTAATCAAAGGGCCATTTTAATTTTCATTTCAAACACACCACCACCAAAGCCCCCGAAGATCGAAAAATATTTTTCCTCAGTTGCCAAAGGGTCATTTCGAACACCTTATGGGTGATACGAAGACCTGATAAGACTCTTCACACACTCACTGTGCCGAGGTTGGACTTCCAAGAAGTATCCCATCGTTGTCTCATTGAAGGCATATATTTCATTTTCAAACATACAAAACCAATCTTAGCATTTATCTTTATATATATTAAACCAATGAATTAGCTTTTATTGGGAATTAAGTTTAACAGCTGGATAAACTTTACATTTGCTTAAGGTTTTGGGTCTTGAAAGATTAATAAGTTTCGTAGGACATTGATTTTATAAATGAAGATTAGTTAATTTAACCACTAGGTAGGTAAACTTTGACTTCACCCTTAAAAAAATACATTTCTATGATTCTAGTCTCAAAATAAAAGTACATAATTATATCTTAAGAAAACTTGACATTAAAACTTAATCAAAACATAAATCCTTTTAAAAGTTTAAGCTATAACATGTCAAAATTACCGTGAAATCTCTTTCTCTAAAAGATTATAATTATGTTGAAATTGATTAGTATTATTATGCCTTTAGATAATTGCAGCCAATAGCTAGATAAGCCAGCTGTCAACTTGGCCAGGAAGGTGCTGTTGGAAGAACCTGCTCTAAGAAGAATCTGGAATAGAAGCCTCCCTCCACCTGAGGCACAGGAAACGCTCATACACACGTCCACGCATAATGGCTAATTTTGTGGCGATGAAAGCCCGAGTAAGTCATGCTAACTGCCGTACTAGAAACTTCATAAATATTGATGTCCGGCAATGTTGTTTGCCCATCCCAAAGATACAAAATCCGAGGGGGTCGGCGGGGTAATTGCAAGCGAATTTAATTCGAAAAATCGACAGAAGGCCCCCATTACAAGATGCATCGATAACATGTAAGCGAATATGGTGTTAACACACAATCAGTGCCGCCGGCTGAAAATGCAGAAGCAGAAGCTGCACGGGATTCATAATCCCGCGGCGATTAAGTTCCCTTAATCAATGGCCGGGATTCGGGAATCTGCTGCTGGACTCCGTGGGCCTCCTCCTGCAAATGGCGGCGGCCAGATCAATTACCTCGCACATCGCAAATCGATTTCAAGTGCTTGATGTCCTCCATCTTTTCTTCATATATGTATCTTTTATGTATGCGAGGAGGAGAGCTTCTCGCCTATGGCATGCGCCACTCACTTGGCAATTAATATGCAAAATGCGCCAAGCCCAAGACGCAGACTGGTTGGGCATTTAAAAATGCCAGAAATCAATGAGGGTGTGGCATCAGACGCCTATAGGTCGGTCTGGAGTCGCTCAGGTCTGCGGCTCCAGACCCAGGCCCAGGCCCAGGCCCAGTACCAGTCCCGGCTCCGAAGCCAGACCCAAGCCCTGGCCCAAGATCGAGATGGAGTTGCAGATGCTGGCGAAGAAGGCTTCTGAAAATTACCGCGGGCAATCTGCGAAACGAGCGAGCTGCCTCAATTTCCAAAGTCTGCCTGGGCGAAAATATATTGCCGAACCTATAATTAAGCTGAATGCTCCGCTGATGGACAGCTACAAATTGATCGAATGCCAGCGGAATGTCTGCCTGCCCCAGCCTAAAGGTCATATAAACATATATATATATATTGTATATCCTGGCAGCAATTTTTGGACGGGCTTACACGGCTTCCGTAGCGAAATTCTGGGCAAAAATTAAATGCCGACCAAAGACGCATAATTATTCCGCGCCATTAACATAATCTGACAATAGAACCCTCCATCGCCCATCGAAATCGCAGCACATGCATATTATTTTATAATTATCAGATGCGATCGAAGGGAGATCGAAAAGAGATCGATTTTTTGCAGACAGTACACACAGAGAAAAGGGACTTTTCTCAAGGAATCATAATACAGAATATGGTATATATTCTTGGAAAAATAAAATACAAAATGATATTATCACTAAAAGAGATTATATTTATTTTAGGTTTCAGAGGAAACCCAAGGCATATTTGCCAGGAAGAGAGCACTTCCTCCTTCTTTGATTCCTTGAAACATAATTAAAGATGTATTAAAAATAGTCCCTGACTTTAATTAATAAACCCACCATCGATCATCGTTTAAGATCACCTTTTCCCCTCCAATTCAAGTGAAGAGTCTACAGGTGAGTGATCCACTAGAAGGCCTTTTTAGCATTTCATAATTAATATAGGAACAATTTTGAGTCATGCTGGGGGGATTCGTTCGAATAATAGAATTTCGAGGCCAGAACCCCGCCTGTTTGACTATATATTGGGACACCGATGAAAATAAAAATACCGAACAAGAAGACGCACAACCATTTATCAAAATTTAACAAATGAATGATTCAGGTGTTTTTTGTGTTGTGTTTTTGGGCCGCGTGATTTTAATTAGTAAAAAGCAAATACATTTCGGTCCCGAGACCTGGGAGCTGAGCTGTGCTGACTCTTCGATCGGAAGGAGGCTGCGGCTGCGACTGCGGCTACGTTCCCAGCGAATCGCAAACAATATGAGAATTATGACAACTGATCTGATAGGCGACACCATATAGGGAGCTCTATGCGCCTGCCAGATTCCTCGGCTCCTTGCGTTCTCCTTGAATGCATTATTCATGAGCCAGCGAGGAGCACCTCAACTCCATTCCTTTCCAGGACGGAGGAAGCGCCAGTCAAGAGCAGCGTCCAGTGGGCCATGGCCATGTGAATTGGCCACGTCCATGTCGTCCGACTGGCGATGAAGAAGAGTGGAGTGGAGCCAGTGCAGACGACTGGCAGGCGACAGTGGCCAGATAAGATCTGCTGGCCATGTGTGCACAGTGCCAGTGCCCAGTACCAATACCTCCAGATCGAGTCCCAGTCCCAGTCTCAGTCCCAGTCCCAGTCCAGTTTCAGTGCGCTTTGGAAATTTCTGTGAATCGCAAACGCAGCGATCTAATCGCGACTTGTATCTCCGAGTTCCCTGCCAGGCTCCCGGATCCATCCGCCTCCGAATCGCATCTCTACTCCCGCGCTTCTCCTGCGCCTCCTGCTCCTCCTCATCCTGGGCAGATGACCAACTTGATAGCAGCAAGCGCCACTTGAAGAGAAAAGCGAGGAGCGCCTCAGTGCAATGTAAAGTAGATCAGAGCGGGGTCCAAAGTCATTGGTCCATCGATGATCGTTCGCTCTGTGGGACCAAGAGCAAGACCAAGATCGGGCCCAAGACCGAGACCTCCACTGCATATCGGCTGCATCTTGGCCAGTCCCAGACCTCCATCCTCATCAATGGAGGGCCAAGATGCTGCTCACGTAGCTACCAAGGCATTCCCAGGGCCTGCCCTCAGCTGTCACTTTACGGTTATGAATTTTATGATTTACGATCGCCGCAATTGAATTTTATTGACTTTTCAACAGTTTCACCTGAGCGTGCCTCCATCGGCACCTCCCCATCGCCTGCGCCTCCTGATTGCCTCCTACCTCCTCCTTCATCATTTCGACTGCACTTAATTGGACTCGTGTGGTCCGAAATGGGAAAACGTAGTCACTGTCCCGAGTCTCTTCTTCGAGGAATCTCAGCCTGGGAAATTAAACTGGCTGGCTAGTGTGTGTGAGTGAGTATCTTTTCGGAGAAGAAAAAACTCAATCAATTTACTATTTGTATCCTAATAACCTTCGCAGGCACTGTGATCCATCAAAGTGTTGCACAAAATATTATTATTGTTGCACCTGCAGCATATCTTTAAAGTTTAAGACAATGCCAATCGAAAGTTTAAGGCTTTAAAGTAAACCCTACGGGTTTTCTGTCCATTTTTACAGCTGACATAAAAAGTCTCGAGTCCTGGCGAGTGTTTTTTTCTCAGGCCATATATCAGGCATCTGATTTATTGTTCCTTTGCTTACTTCTACCAATTTACTGTCATAAGCATGGCAAAAAGAGTTGGCTTTAAGGAGGAGCTCTTTTTGTTTGCTGCCTTTCATGTGAAAGTCCGGGGAGCGCAACAATCAAAGAGTTGAGGCGTTTTTGCCCTACAGTAGTGTAGGTCTTCAAGATCAAAGCGATCAGATAGCTTTGACTTTGGATCGGCCGCTGCCAAGATACTTGTACTTGAGGCTTTTAAAAATTGCAGTTAAGCCTGGGTCTTATAAGATTTATGTTTCTTTGAATTAAAATCTATAGTAAGACTGATGTTATGTCAATTTATGCTTTTATTTTTTTAACCTATCAATTGACCTAATTATGCTAGTTATTATTATGAGAAATGGGTTTACATTCTAGTTGATATAATACACAATTATTTCGAAACAAATTTTAGGAAAATTCTGGACCAAATTTAGTAATTTTTTATACATTTTATATTGCTATTATAATTATTAAAAACATTTTTTATAAATACTTCTTTGCAAACTGTTTACTTTAATTGTTATAAATTAAAATGGAATTTTAATTGTGGAATGGAATGTTATTCTTTTATAAAGACTTTTTCGTCAAATGTTCATAGAAATATATATTTGCTAAGTTTTATTATTACTTTAAATATTTTTCAAAGTTGTTATAGCTTGAAAATGGTAAATGTATCGTAGTACAATACTTTTTAATATCTTTTACTGATTACCCGAGATAAAATGTTATATATACTCTAGATAAAGTATTATTTTTAAGCAGTATACAATATGTACTGTAATATTTGTTTGATATATGGATGAAGACCAGTGGTTTGTGTGAATATATATCAAATGATTGAAATATTAAATATGAAATGTATATATATTATAATGATCTTAAATTAAAAACCCACCTGCGAGGCCGTCGGAAAGCCACCGTATCCAAATTGTGTGTAGGCAGCCATTTAACTTCAGGATTTTTTTGGGTGTCAAATTACTCTCCTTTTCTCTTTCACTCGCTCTCTCTATCTTGCTCACTCTCTTTCTCTCACTCTCTCTTTCTCTCTCTCTCTCTCTCTCTTTAAAGGATAAATGTAG
Source organism: Drosophila bunnanda (assembly GCA_035046265.1). NCBI lineage: Eukaryota > Metazoa > Arthropoda > Insecta > Diptera > Drosophilidae > Drosophila > Drosophila bunnanda. The sequence continues at coordinate 19,204,809 of JAWNOB010000075.1, forward strand.
CTCCTACATCAAATGTCAAATGATGTTTGGGTTTATCGTAAACAGTGGTTCAGCTACGATTATGTGTGTTCACAAACAACGAGCGATTAGGTGGACACAGCATTAGGTCAACCCTAAAGTATCTTAGGGATTGCAGTAGTGTCTGTCGCAATGTATTTTGGTGTTTACAGAAGTATCTGAAGTGAATAAGTGGCTGTCACTACGCTTAAACAAACAGAATCGCCAGGCTTGATGAAAGTATCTCAGATCCTGCAGCTGCAACTGTCACTAAACAATCCTTAAATAAGTATCTCCGATGCTCAGTCAATTGAAAGTATCTCGCAGTATCTGTGGAAGCAAATTCTCCTATAAAAGTATCTCAAAGATTGCACGTGCTTTTTTTGTTTTTGAGAACTTGCAGCTGTATCTGTGTCACTTGTCACAATGAAGTATCTCCCGGGTACCGGGCGTATCTGTGACCGGGCAAAGGGTTCTTTTTTCCGTCAATCCTTCACTCGTAAAACGCGACGGCAGCGCACACGACACACGCAACGTAACGATTTCGGAAACAACGACGGCAACAGCGCGAGGCGAGCACACACACGCTCCAGATGTGCACCTTATAACGTTTGAACATGAACTGGTTGCGAATGCCGTGACTGTGGTGCCTTGCGCCGCTCTCGGTCACGTTCCCCTGCCCGTTCACGTTCACGTTCTCGTTTGTGTCGTGGCTGGAAGCGCATTCCGCTGCAGTTGCTGCCAGAGCGGGACAACGCTCGTCTTGGAACGAACCGATGGGAACGCCCTCGGGTTCGTTGCTCACCCAGCCAGTCCAGTTGGGAAGTGCCACCACCACCACCGCCACCAACAGCACCACCACTGCCGCACACACTTCCCAGCAGGGGAAGCAGTCCACTGGAAGTCAGCCGGATATCCACCAATCAGAGGGCTCCCTGCCAGCTTCGGACAGGTGCGAACGGCGCCCAACAAAAGAAAGAAAAGGCCACACACAAAAACAACAAAGAGTGAATGTCTGTGGAAATGAAAATGGAACCACAGTTTTCACCTCAACTCTTGTTTTCCTCTGATTCCCAGGGAAACGCCCCCTTTGTTTGGTGTCATTTGTTTGTTTACCTTTCGCCTAACTGACTTCGCGGCCCTGTTTCTGTTTCTGTTTCTGTTTCTGTTCTGGAATATATATCTCCTGGATGCCACGATCGCCAAGTGGAAATGCCAAAGCAAAGGTGGTGGCACCTTAAGTGGCGACACAAGATCACCGGATTCCGCAGCAGGCTGTATTTATCGGCAGTCATTACCATTATCGTCGAAACTTAACTCCCATTATCGATCCTCCACAATTAATCGCAGCCTTATCTGGTTTAAGTTAACCTTTATTTGCTCACTGCTTAAATATCGCGACACTTCTGTGAGCCTCTTTAATTATAACAAATATTTAGATATCATTTAATTGGGTTCAATTGAGATTTATTTTAGGTTTTCGCCATTAAAAGTTACACTAGTTATAAATTAAAATGATAACCCGAATTTAGTAATATATAATTTCTTATTCATTGCTTTTAACTCGAACTCCCAACGGGTTCTACATAGGTGAATGTGCAATAAATTCGGTAGATCCATTCTGATACTACTTTTCTTTACAATTTTGAAATATATATACAAATAGATATCCATATTTACCTTTAAACTCATTATTAAAAAAAATAACATTCAATCAACCAAAAAAAAACAAATCAAACTCTTGTCTTAATTAAAATTCTTGACTTGATAATTCAACCTACTTGTTAGCTTTATTTAAATGGAATTATTAAAACAAGTAACAAATTCAAGTAAAGTTTTTTTTTCTTTTCAGTTTAATTTATAGATAATGCATCATGTGACCAGCCTATTAGTAATTTTTTTTAAGTAATTACTACTAATATTTATGGTGTAAATTTATTTTAGCATATATTCTACTTAAAAAAATGCGTGTATTATCAAAAATGTGTATTAAAATAAACCGTTAAAAAAAGTACCGCTGTTAGTTTCCTTTTAATTAAAGATCGAATTTTCTTAATTGAAATTGACAGCTGGAATGTTTTGCAAACAAAATGGAAAAGCAGATCTGAAATTTGTATAATAAAAAATAATATGGTAATATTACTCACCGATTTATCAATGAATTTATAATATTATATTAGTGAATTTAACCATCAATTCAAAATATTTTCAGAAACAAAATCAGACAATCTAAAAATTTGCTTCAGTTTCAAAGAAGAAACTAATAAAGTTTTGAAGAAAAATCTGCAACATATATTTTATTTTTTTATTAGGCATTGAGAAAGGATATTAGAATAAACGCATCTGTATTCCTATCAATACATATGATTAAGTTAACTTAACTTTATTTAATTAACCCTAAATTTTAAACCCTAAATAAATATAGCAAAAATATCACTAAATAAAAACCGTTTACGACCTAAGCACAGCTTAAGTCCCCCTAAATATAGCTTATAACTTTCCTATCATATTTTTTTTTACTATTCTTTAAAAAGGTTTTTAATTTTGTGATTGACTGCCACTTGGCCTGGAAAAGTGCTCCCATTTCCGCTAGCTTCGTAAAGTTTTGAAACAAAGCAAAAAAAAGTTTGACTATTAATACGCACTAACATATTTGGACTTCCCCTTTATGATCTATTTTTTACGATTCCCCGGCAGGACGAAGGACTTGCAGGGAGCGTGGCTAATGCGCAGCGGGTCCAGGACGTACATTCCGTTCCGGAAATGGTCCTCGGTCCGAGTCCATCGAGGATGCCGTGAGGTAAACCTCAAATGTTTTTTGCGGCTGTCGCGCGGATGCTCCCGTGTGTGTTTGTGTGTGTTTGTGTGTGTTGGCATGCTTGTCTTTTGTTGTGTTTTTTCTGTTTATTTTTATGATAATGTAATAAAAGCAAATTAACCTATAAAACCGAAAAAGTGCGACTTACACGATGGAATTGCGCCATAAGGTCTGGGCGTGTCCTCACCTCGCTCCGCACAAGATATATGGTGGCAGGGCGATCCACGTGGCTGCCGTGGGTGGTGCTGCCTGGTGGAGTGGGAAAGGAAATGGGGCTGGGGATGGGGTGGCGGCACCACCCACCGCGGCCGAGCATCGGCGGGAAATGAGAGCAACGTGTTAGCTCAAAGCAACAAATGACCAAAGCTGTTGCCCCTGCCAAACGTAAACGTGAATTAATTCCAAGGGAAGCCAAGTCATGCCGAGGCCAAAGGCAAAAACCCAGCAGCAAGGGGCACACTTGAAATAAAACATTATGCCCTAAATATATTGCCTTGAGTATTTTATGTCGTCAACTTAAAGGGATAACTTTGGTGCGAAAAACATAAATACATCAATAGTATAAAGGAGAATTTTTCAAAAATTAAAATTCACAGAAGTGACAAACAAATTTTAGTTTACAAATTACAGGAAGAATAAACTAAGGAAAACTAATGGGAAACTAAAAATAAAAATACATTGTAAACCACTTTCATAAACAAATAACTTCTTTCCATAGTTATTATAGATTGAACAACCATATTCTACATTTTTGTTTTGAGGCTTTTCTTAATTAAACAGTATTTAAAAAGCTTATTGGTTTATGCTATAATTTTCTAATAATGTTTAAAATAAAATAAAAGAATAGTGATACTCTTCTAAAAATAATTATATCAATTAATTATTTATGGTATGGTATTTACTTCCAATACTTTATATAATTAATTTTGTTCAATAAATACATATAGTTTGTTGCTTGAAATAATGGTTACGCAGGACAAGAAGTAATTAAAAAGAGCAATACTTCGGCTTAAATAAAAAAAACAAAACACCTGATTTTTAATTTTGTGGGTTTTTATGACCTTAATTTTATTAATAAACCCAATTATATAATTTAAAATTTAAAAAAAGCGTTAAATAAATAAATATAAGGTTGAAAGTTATGCAAAATGCTAGTTTTTACCTTAAGCTCAGGCGTTTCTTTTGATTTTAATATGAAAACCAGGCTAAATTTTTTCTTAATTTAAAAGCAAGCTCTCCCAAAAAAGGACATTAATTTTTGCCAAGTGCATTGGCGACGAGTCCGTGGCCAAGTGCCCCTCCGGGTGTTAAGTACAATATTTGCTGTGTTGCGCGCTTTACGAGTTACGAGTGGCGCTCTTGCAATCGCTTTTGCCCAACCGTCGACGGACCTTCTGGAGGCGGCAGGGGGGCGTGGCAGTTGGCTGCTGACTGGACGGGGCCAAATGCAATCAATCAATGGGTCAGCACGATGGCCAAGAGACCAGACGAGTGGTGGCAACCACATGGGGCGTTTCCATTTGCGGCCGCCACATCGCACATCGCACATCCGACCACCCTCTGCGCTGGGTCTCAGGCGTCTGGACGGGACTCAAAGCCCGGAGATTCGGTGATTGGAATCGCAATTGATACTGGTGGCAGTCGCGGAGAAGAAGTGCACTTCACGGTCGCTCTCTCTCTCGAAATCAGTTTGCCGGCACTTAAAACCTATTTTGACAATTGAGCTGTCCGCCTGTCAAGCTGACAGCGCGCACTCTTCACGCTATATATATATATATATAGATGTATATATGCCGGCAGGATATGCCAGGATATGGGAGTGGTGGTGGTGGCAATTCCTCCACCGTTTTTATGCCGTTTTAATTGCAACATCTGTCACTGCGGTTTATGCATATATCAATATCAAAATAGCCAGAAAATGGCAATGATTCCAGAACGCAGAACCCCGAATCCAAAACCCGAACCCATGGAAAATGAAATATATTTTTATTTTTATTATTCGCCGGCAAAAACTGTCACAACACTCTTGCCTGTCGGATGGATCGTCGCGGAACGATGGGCCGGGGGTTGCAGGCTGCAGGACTTCTGGTTTGAGAGAGAAGGGTCAGGATACGCACCACACACACACAACACCACTCCGCTCCAATCCTCTTTTTTCGGCTGCCGCCGCTTTTATTGTCGGGCTCGACTTTAATGGTTGTCAGGGAAACATTAAAAATTGTCACATGAATATATATCGGACCCGTTACATGAGCGCGTAATTGAGTTCTACTCATTATGCAATATTTGCCTTATAGAATAATAAGTACCTACACATGTACCTTTCACTTTTCAAAGTGCATTGATTTTAGTGTTTCAGCATCAAAATATTTTTCAGTAAAAGTAGACAAGTTCAGCTGTAACTTTTGAATTTAAAGTAACCAACATTTTAAAGAAAATTATTAAAAAGATTGAGGTAACAATATATTGAAAGTGATCTTTGTTCTTTACAACATATGCAACGAACACTAAATGTTCATAATTATATTAAAGAACCCATTCAAAACTTATTAAAAGTTAAGTAAAAAATTTATTGATTTTATGCATTATATTTTATTATTGACTATAAATTACACAACAAAATATCTTTAAAATCGATTGTGCCAAACTATTTCCATTACTTTATACAAATTAATTACAGCACTATAAGGAAGTTATATTCTTTATTGATGGTTCATCAAAAACTTTCAATAAGAAAACTCCCGCTTTTATTATAATTAAAAAGGAAACTTAAAACAAAAATTAGCTTAATATTGCTGGTACTTTATGGTCTCAGAAAATCAATATAAAAGCAACATAAATATAAAAACTCCAGTACTTTCATTTATTTAAAGTAGCTATAATAAATTAACTATTATTTAAGCAAAGCAAATCCTATAGCTCCAACTATACATCTCGATTTATAGCTTTGGGTCTCGTAGCTGCAGATACAATTAATTTTGATTGCTCAAAATCAATATTTGATGTATTACTATAAAGAAGTAATAGTACATTTCTTAAGCAAACCTTATATCACTAATTTACTTAATAAATTGTTGTAGGTGCTTCAAAAAAGTCACCTCGAATAGGGAAGCTATTTCTGTTTTATGTCAATCGATTTCACACTTATAAATTTTACAAGTTTCTACAAACATTCAAAACCTAAAATAAATTGTAAAAACCCCCTAAGCCCCTCTACTCTTAATAGACAAGTTAATAAGTATTAAGAGCTTACGTTCGATGAACCCAGCACCCCAGCAAAAGTGTAAATATTTTGAATCAAAGCATTTAAAGACTGCTTCATTGTTCTCGAAATAAGTGTAATTGAAAATCTCTTAAGCGCTTGGCAAATACACTCCACAGCGGAGGGGATGCCCAAGGACGCAGGGACGAAGGACACAGGATACGGAACTCAGTGCAGTTGCTAAATGAGTTTGTCAATCAAAATGCAAATGTCACCGGGGAAGTGACATAATCCCACTTGGGAGTCGGGCTAAGCCGAGCGAAACGAGCCAAAATCCCGGTGCGAGTTAAAGCATTTGACCACCAAAATCATTGAACACCCAACTCGAACTCCATTGCCTGGCATATGAGCGAATTCCCGAGCTCTTCACCCCGGTCGGAAATGGCAACATATGACGATCCCAGGACGAGAGACGAGGATATTGACGGGATAGCACGGGAGATGGGGGAGTTTCGACCAAGTTGGGGGTGTTAAATTGCAGTAATCGGCTCTCAAGCCCCGGCGACAACGTTTATGTTTTATGTGCTCATTTATAATGCGCACTGCTCATTTGGTAATGGTCCAATAATGACTGTCAGACTACTTAAAAGGCTGCCCGGGATTGTGGAAACGCGGACATCTGGCCCGGCTGTGAGGGGCAGCAGCCACAAGTCGTCGTCGGCAGGCACTCACACTCCCTCCTCCTGCCGGACATTTGACTTCTCGAACAGGCCAATCCATCCATCCATCCATCCATCCCGAGCCGATCCCCAGATTCCCAACAATAAATCTCAGAGCCCTTCGCGGTGACAGGCTGCCCCGCATCGCTCCGCTCCATGCCATCTCTTCTTTTTTTTTTTGTTTAAAACCACGGCCTCGTGTAATTTTAGGCGCCACTCTCCAGGGGTCAGGAGGCTGAGGAGCGGGAATCACAGAATCAGGGATAAATAAATAAAACCGAATCGCAGGTTAGAAATGAGCGAATCTTGGCTTAGTTGAACACAGAAACAGACTCAATCCGGCCACGACTTCGATGTGACTGAGCCAGATAGACAGTCGGCGTTAGTTGTCACACTCGAAAAATACGCTTGGTATTAAAATATAGTTTACTATAAAATATATCTCAAAATATAAGAAGAAAATATAGCTTAAGAGTTACATTTTGTATGAAAAAAAATATGGATATTATTATGGTTTTCAGTCTTAAAATTCATCGAGTCTCTCTCACTAAAAATGCTTCTTTTATTTAAATTTTCCTTTAAAGAAAATATTTCCCAACTCAACTCATTTGTTTTTCATTTATATTATCTATTAAAACCAGATTACATTTAAGCTTTAATGGCTATTTTTTAAGTGCAATTGCCGGTTGGCAAAAAACAGTCATAAAAGCGAGTGAGCCCATTGCCATTCTCATGCCCATTCCAGCTTCCATTCCCCCTGCCAAACCCATTCTCCAATTGCCAATTATGCCGTCCTGTGGTAAAGTAACTATAGCCATTCCATCCCAGGTAATCCGCCTTCCCGCAGCCCCCCTCCACCTCCTCCTCCCCGACAAGACAAACGCTCTCCTTGGTTGCAACTATCGAGGATCGTTCGTCGTCGATCGCTGTCTGGCAGCATTCGACACTGACGCCAACTGGTGTTCCAGCAGCAGCAAGTGGCGGAGGAGAAGGAGGAGCGGAAGGAGGAGGTGGTGTATCCAGAAGATGCACTAAAAGTATCTGCACACTTAGCAAGATGGCTGCTGCCAATCCTCGCCCGCACCAATGCCATGTCGTCCAAGTAGGAGGATCACTGAGGAGTTCGAGTCACAGTGGCTTCTGGTTAGGCCTTCGCCTGTCGTGCCTTGGGAAACTGCCTCCAGAGACACAGATACTGGTGCAGATACAGATACAGACACTCACTCGCACTTCAATGCTCGTACTCGCTCCCATATAATTGAATTTGCAACGCTTATCAGGCGCCACTTTGCGACGCAATCGGTGACAATTGCATAATCCAGCTGCAAATACCTCGCATAGCTCTGATCGTTTACTTCCAGAGATCGGAATGCCTTTAGTTTTCCCAGGAGAAATGGGACTTCTACTACCTGAAGTCCATTTCTTGTTAAAGCGGATTAAATTGAGAGGTTAACCAAGCAATTAATCAGCAGAAAAAGGCATTTATTTAATGGAAAACTATATTTATTTGTTAAAAATCATCAGTTCCTTTAGGATTACATATGAATTGTTTAAAGAAACTCTATATTTGAGCAATATATATTATTTCCCAACACTTGTGGCCAACCCGGGCATAATCTCTAGTCAGAAAATAATAAATAAGAGGCATTTATTTCGGAAACATTTCTAAGCTCAAGCCTGCTGCCTTCACCCATCCACGAGATACGAATACGTTTCAAAAGATACAAATTAGTGCGCATCTGCGGCACGGAGGAGAACTCCCTTTGGGGAACGGACGGCCTGCTGAGAGCACAGAACAACGCGTCTTGACATTTGCATCTTGAAATGCAAGTGAAAGATACAATCCCAATCTGTGTATCCAGATGCGCCATTGTCACTGTCATCGGCTGTGGCTGGTGGCATCCACCTCCTCCTTGGCTAGAGCTCTCTCCGTGCGGATGATAAATGACGTCGATTCAACAAATTGCCGGCACACACACAGAAAATCCAAGCCATTTGGCCAATTGAGAAGGATATCAACTCGGTCTGTGGCCCACATACACACACTCCTTCGAGCGCCCAGGACCGCCCTCTGCATTTCCATTTCGCAGTGTCTCAGGAATTAATTTCGGAGCTGTTTTAAATATTACTTTTGCATAATGAAGCCTCGACGGCAGAACATCTTCGAGCTGAGTTGAATCTTATGCAAATCAACCTGCAATTCGATTCGGAAAGTTAACATGCCAAAGGGATTTCATAATTGATTTTAAGCCTTTTCTGTATATTTATTTTAAGAACTTTTTAGTATGAAGGGAAAGGTAGGTGTTTTTATTCCGGTTAGAGTTAGAAGGGTTAAAAAGGGTTTAAAACATTAATATTATCAAAAATATCAAAATATTTATGCTTTTAATTTTATTCAAAAAAGGGGTTTTTAATTTTAAAAATATAAGTTCTTACCACTATGTCATGTCTTTTATCACATTATAGGTAACACTTTTAAGCTTAAAGTGTTTTAATTTATATAATTAAATTTTAATATATATTTTTTTAATCTTAATTAAATTTAATTTAATTTAATTTAAGAGCTAAATGCGAATCTAAAGTGAGGAATTATTTTGCATATTTGTATTACATATCGATTTACATAGCCAAGAGCCTTATGAGATAATAAACAAGAAAATTTATAAATATATTTAAAATTCAATTTTTTATATTATAAATATAATATAAGTATTTAATTAAAAATTTTATTTAAAATTCAATTCAAGAAAACCAATTAAATTTCGAATAAATCTCATCTTTCAGAGTGTCATGGCATTCAGCGCTGCGTCATCCAGTCAAATCAGCGAGCTTTTTTCCGCATGCCTTCCGCATATCTGCAGTCGATAAATCCATTTATCGAGTGCCTTTTGTTTTTGTTTGTTCTGTTTTGTGTTAATTTTGTTATTTTCGCGTAAAAAAAGTGTTTAGAAGTGCGGTTTTCGCGTTTAAAATTAATATGGAGTTGCCAAAAGAGTTGTCCGTTGCCGAGATACGCAACTACATGCTGGCGAACGACTGCAAAGTGACAAACCATGCCCTGGTCAAGCATTTCAAGAAATTTCTCACGCACCCGCAGTCGCAAAGTGAGTCACTTCGGGGGCTTGGGAAACCTGTTGAATCCGAGAAGTTTTATGAAGTTATAAGAGAAGTTTCCTAATGCTAAATGCATCTCTTAATTGGGTATTTCCAGATGAGGCTCGCAAGCGTTTCAAGACCTATGTGACACTGCTGTCCACCATCAAGAACGAGAACAATCAGAAGTTCTTGATACTGCGCAAAAAGTATGTAAACGATTGCCCCTCCGATGAGGTCGCTGAGCGGGCTGTGGCCGCCGCCTCTAATGCCCCGGAGCCCTCTAGTCCCGGCGGCGCTTCCCTGAACTTTGACTCACCGATGAGGCAGCCACCGCCGTACAAGAACCCGCCGATGGTCACTTCGCCGCCAGCATCAGCCCCAGCTCCGGCGCCACCGCCGCCTGCGCCAGCGGCTACCGGAGTGACCGTAAATAAGGAGCACCAGGAGAGCTACAAGGATTGCGTCAATGAATTCACGGCTGCCATAACACGCATTGATCCTAGACGCCTGGAGAGGCAGGAATCAACAAAAGCTGAGGAGCCGGAACCTATTCCCCAGCAGGCCACACGTTCCAATTCCATTGATGAGGCCTTGGCCAACAAGGAGAACATACCACGCTTCTCCTTCTCCTCTGGTGCCTCCACGGACAGCAGCTCCAACGAAAAGCCAGAGGTGGTTGACGAAACAAAGCCAGAAGGCAGCGGCAGCGGTGGTGGCACTGGCGAAGCGGCCGAGAATCCCATGAGCGTTAAGGAGGCCACGCGCAAGTTCAACCGGATGGCATCCGAAGAGGAGGCCAAAATCATATCGCCGCCAGCCAAGAAGAAGCCAGAGAAGGTGAGTGACGAGAACTGGTTTAGAGCAGCATTAGCCGCCATGCGGGTGCCGGAGAGGGTGTGCGGTTGCAAGTGCGGGTGCTTAGGAGTCGGAGCCCTTCTTCTCAAGCGTTGCATTTCCTGTATGTGTGTGTGTGTGCGTCAGTGGGAAGATTCGCTTGGGAGACAATTCAGAAATGCGACCTTTTTGCAGGGGTTTTAAGTTGTGATTAATTATGGTCGCATAGCTATGAATATTATCATATTTTCAAGAAAAACTAGACAAGTTTACCCACTTTTTATACTTGAGATTCAAGCTTCAATAAAGGCCTAAACAGGGTCTTATTATAAGCCAGTTTTACAGAGTAAATCCTTTTGATAAGTCCAGAAATGGTTCCCATCGTTGCATAATTTCAAATGCCAACCAAGTAGTTTTTGTTATTCCGCTACAAATCAGGCTTAGATTAGATCTGGCGGCCCTTGAAACCCCGAGCCGAGCAATTATTGTCAATGCCTCAGCAGTGGCTGTCCCAGGCTTTTTCTGGGACACCTCCTCATGTGGAACTGCTGGCTGCGACGTTTGGTTACTCGGCTCTCTGGCTGGTCACCCAACTGTCTGTCAGTTCCCAGAGCCTTGTCACGAATTGCCACCAGCACAGCTCGCCAGCTCGAATTGAATAAATCCATTAATTTTATTAGTGGACAATATAAATGTAAGTCTCTCATAAAACTACATGCGCCTGCATCGTTCGTTCCGTTCGCTTTCTGTCCACTTTTTTCTGTCCCCGCTGGAGAACGGACTGGAGAGCTGATGCCCGACATGTGTACGTACATGTGCGGACACATGTACTCCGATTCCGAATCCGAGTTCGAGCCCGATGTGTTTAGTAACTTTGTTCCATCAAACTGCCCATGACGACACTACTCGCTGGCACTTAGGCCAGGCGGGTGTTTGTTGCCTCTCCTCTCTGCAGGCTCTGCAGTTGTTTTCCTTTATTTTTATTTTGTTTAATACCCCAAAAGCCTATTATGTGTACGTTAGTACATATCGAGTACAAGCCAGGAATGAGATACGTGAGAAATTTTATGTGTGGCCAAAAAATGCATGAATGCCAGGCTAACACTTGCAAAAAATAGAGGGAATTATTGGAGATTTTTGTGCATATTTAACCTTAACCCGTTGGATACAGGAAGGTCAATTAAATCTTCGACCTCTTAGGGCAGGAAGTTAGTTAATATCTAAAAAACAGAAATTTGGGTAGACTATTAATTTTACAAAAAATAATTTAAAAGGCTCTATTACTTTGATTAAGATTAGGTCAAGTTTTTCCTTGAAAACGTTAAAGAAAAATATTAGTTTCAGCTAAATTAATATATTTGTAATCTCTACTGAGAGCTTGGAGTAGCTTTCCAGAACGAAACCAAGTCCAAAGATCTCTAGCAACTATTATCTCTAGCTTAGCCTTAGAATTCCAAATTGCGTAGTGAATAAAGTACTCGATCAGCAAGAATAGTACTGAAAACAAGCCTAGCAAGTTCAGAAACAGCTGATTTTCTTTCTATTACTGAAAAGAGTTTTTTCTAAATGTAAAAAAATAGATATTTGGGACGGCATCAAGTATTTTTCCCTACATAATATATCATACACAAATAAATTTACAACTAAAAACCAACCATATAAACGCAGAATAAGATTCCCAACTCAATTATCAAACAAGGGAAAACCTTCAACACTTCACCGAATGAAATCCACTCAACTGCCGGAAGATGGATACATATATAATTTGTAGCATGTTCTCCTTCTAAGATTCTAATTTGGAAATATCAATCTCGGGGATCGGGGAGCATGTGGCAGTGGAATTTGTCAAGCGTTACGAAGGAAGCGTTTCGTTTCTTAGTTAATGCTACAGGGCTATATAGTAGTGCAATTGGGCTGGAGTTGTCAAACAACTGTCAACCACTTAGGCCTGTCAATCACGCAATTTGGAGTTGAAAACGAATATATATCCCCAGTGCATAAATCATCCGAATCTGTCTGAGAGACGAATGGTGTCATCCCTTTTGGAACATGCTTAGAGGAGCAGCAGTGGATGTATGTCAAACTGGGATTGTCAACGGCACGGCACGGCGCGGCAGGCACGTCAGATGCTATAAAATCCCACTAAAACATCGGGAAGCGAACTAAAGTGCCTATTTGTACAGACATTCGGACATGGAAAAATCAGACTCCTCCTCGTCCTTAAATATATATGGGAATCTATTTCAAAGCAAACTTTGATTTTCTCACGTATTTCATGTTTTTGGATTTGGATTTGGATTTCCCTTAAAAATACAGAAATGGACTTTAAATCAAAGGGACATGTGCTTCAAGAACTTGAAAAAGTGGTTCAAAAACTAGAGTTTTAAAGACTGTGAATTCCCTTGAATAAGTTTGGATAAGCTGGTCCCTTGTCTTTTCCACAAGTCATTATTAATTTGTCTGAAACATGAATACAGCAAATAGAAAGGTGGCTATCATCATTCACTTGATACGGATCGGGTTGGATAGCTCTTATTCAGATAAAGAAAGTATCTGTAAGCGCTTACAGCTTGTTAACAAATTGATTCGCTAACAAGACACACCATCATTCCGAGTGGCGCCAACCGTCTTCATGCAATTATTAAAATTCAGTTGTAAACAATATATTGGGATAGGTTTGATGGATGCCCCAAAAATAAAGGAAAATAACTAATCATCGCAAACTGTAAAAGAAAGCGGCTCGTCATCTTAGTAGGAATTTTGAGGAGGAATTCCTCTCATTCTAATTCATGGGATTTTCAATCCAAACGTGACCCGTTCCCAACAAAAAAAAAATAAAGAAAACTGGGGAGCAAGTGGCTTAGATCCATCATGATGAACCATGAAATTTTGGCGTCGCAACTGTAATTGTGGGACCCCGTTCATCTCACAGTCTTAGCTGATCAATTAAATTCGTTTCGATCGTTTTTAATTAGCTCGATGATTTTGCATTTTGTACGCTCACTCAGCACCGTTGTGCGATGGCAAAGGATTGATTAATTTACGCCCCCAAAGCGGACTTGAAATATGTTTTTGTATTTAAATAACTAATATTGAAAGAAGTAACTTGAGTTTGTTAACCAATTTTGATTGATGAAATGGAAAAGGTTAAGGGGAAACACCAATATATAAAGTTATTGGAAAGAGGCTAAGACTAATAAACTATAATTTTTGGAAAGGTCTTTTGGCCTGTTTGAATGTGGAATTTCCAAGATTAACAAAGGCTTTTAGAGGTAGTTTCTCAACAATATTAGTAAATAATTTAGCTTAAGTAAGCTTTTATTCATGCAACTTTTGTCTCCGTAATCCCTATTCTATACTAAAGTAAACCTTCGAAATTAAATACCTTTTCTATTCTAACTCGAAAAACTAAAGCCAAACTTACCCCCATGTCCTGTGTCCTGTGTCCTGTCTGATTCTAATTTAAATCCCCCAACTTCATCACAAATATATATACTTTAAAGCAAATCCCAAGCCTACAGCCCCGTGGCAGCATCAAACAGACCGCATATATATTCTTATTAAAATCGGAGGCACCTCCTGTGGGTTTGTGTGTGTCCCAGAATGCATATAAAACTGCCCGATCCATACCCAACCCACATCGGGAATGGGAATATAGAGGGAGAGAGTGGGCGTGGCCGAACCTGAACCCGTGGCGCAAAACCCTTTGCATAAAACAAGTTGGTGAAACATGTTAACATAGCCAATAAGCAGCAATAGAAATTAGTTAGGCAAAGCCATTCTCATCACGGCCATGGCAGCCCACAAAGGACCCAATTAAAAATGTAAGGAAACAAACCAAAAGTTGTTATTGCTGTTAAACAACAACGGACTGTGTCCCGAAGCGGTTGAATTTACAACAGCAACAATCCCTCTCCTCCTCTCTGTCCAAAGGATGTGGAGCACAGTCAGTGCCACAGCCACACCCACACCCACACCTACACCCACAACCCTTACCCGAAACACAACCCCGAGTGACAGAATGGACGGATCCCGGATCCTGGCAATGGCAAACACGACCATTTTGTGGGCATTTCGCTCCTAAAGGTAAGACTCGCCGGGGCCAAACGTAAACACTGAAGGGACATGGCCCAGGACTCAGACCCCGAACCCAGCCAGGGAACCCATGGCCAGTCCGCCGCATCCACCAGACAAAGGACAACGGCCAGCTGTGTGATATAATATCGGGCATAAAGGGACACGGGACATAAGAAAACTGGCCAACAAACAAGCGATTGGGGAGGACGAGTGTGGCCGGGGCGAAATCTATAGACAAGGGCAACCGGTGCTCAAACCCCCAACAGTCCCTGTCCGGGATTCGGAGCCGGAGTTCGAGTCAGAGTTCCAGTCCGAGTTGTTGCTCTGGGTTTTTCGTAGTTTTTCCTTTTTTTAATTTTTCCTCTTTTTTTGTGTGTGTTGCGAAAGCCATAAAAAGAATCATACCATCGAAATGGGTAACTTGGGGGTGAATGCAGTGGCAAAAATATAGGTACTTATTTTTAGAAGGGTTATGTTACTATTATTTTGTTGTATAAATAATAATATATATTTGTTTACTGCATTTCATATATGAAAGTATATTATATTCCTTCAGAAAAATCCTTCTGAAAGCTTTAAGTATTCTTTTTTGCAGGACAAATATATAGTTTATATTTTCAAAACAGTTTCGTGAAATATTATTATATTAATAGTTACCTGTTTTACGATTTTTTAAGCTTTAAGACCACATTTCAAAACCTACTAAAAATGAGTCTTAAGTTGACAGATTCTTACCGCATTAATTGTATAATTTTCAAAGAATGATGTAGCTAGTTCCAAACAAGACCTTTCAGAACTCCAATTATCCTTGTTATCCTCCTCATAATTGGTTAATATTTCCCATAATATCTATTTGCAAACTTGAAGCCTTGAAGGGTGACTTTGCTATATCCTTATTTTTTTTCCTAGTGTGGTGGGCGTTCCGTTTTTGGGTTCGTTTGGGATTCGGTTTTGGGTTGGGCTCTTTTGTTTAGCATTGACATGGCCACTTTGCCAGGGGGCACTGCGTCTCAATGTTTGTACTGTTCTGTGATGTTCTGCTCCTGTTTTCTGCTCCTGTTACGCCTGTCGCCTCGTCTCCGACTCGCCGCCGCCTTCCAGAATGCCATAATGCTTGGCTGCTCGGCATTTGCAAATGGCGACTTTCCCTTACCTGGGAAAATCGGTGCCCCGTTGGCCGTAATTGGAAAAACGTGAGCACTCCGGGAGTCAAGTGGCGTGTAAATAAACGAAGCGAACAAAGGAGTGAGAGATCCTGGCACGCGTTCTGCGCATCCTGCGGCCAAATGCGGCATTCAAATGTCGCCGTTGTATTTATTAGCTATGTAATGTTAGGCCGGGATAATAAAGGCCTACAAAGAGTGGGTGATGTTGTTCAGGTAAAGTTCGAGCACCGGGAATGGGAGCGGGTAACGCTGCACTCCTTGTTAGGGCCGCGAACATTACGCGAATGGATAATTAGTTGCCGAAAATGTGTTGCTCGCTCGTAAATATGAGGCACACATGTCGGCTGCTGTTCTTATTGTCGCGGGCACATGTGTTCGGAGGGCCCCCATCTCCAGGCCTCATCCGCATCCGTAAATTCCCATCTCCTCGGAAGCACCATCCCCTCTTAATCATTAGAGGGCTCATTATCAGCAGCCGAGTTTTGCGGGTGAGTCTGTGTATATGGGAAAAGTAGACACCCTTCCCGCCCACCTTTAGGCATAAAAAACTCCGTAAATCAACGAACCCAAAAAACAAGCAACTTTCTTTTTACTGGGAGATCCTCCAGAGCAAGAAAGGCACACATCGTAGTCTTCTGCTTGAAGCACGCGCCTAATAAATAAAAATTATTACCTTCATAATTAGTGGAGGAACATGGCGATGGCGCCGTCGAATGCGTGAGCATAATTACCATCCAGCTTTTACACCCGTGTCTCTGCACCCTCGCAAACAACATACATACATCCCCCCAACCGAATTCACATCCCCCAAATATCTGGATGCCATCTTATTTAGACACTTGGAAAAATATGGAAATATGGGATTTATGGTATGGTACAACACATGGGAATTTTTAGAAATATTTTATTTTGAATTAGCCAAGGTACGAGAGAATCTTGGCGTTACAATTCTCAAGTAGTTATTCTACAGGCGCTTCTCAAGTTCTTTTCTTGCTATTTTTAAAGAATTCCCCTTTTTTAATTAAGGTACCTAGGGATGCTTTATTATATATATACGTTTGTAAAAGCTTTTTGAACGTGATATTAAAAGTATTGGATTTAAATTTAATGCTCTTTAGCAGTAATATAGCGCGTTAGAATTCTCAAGATTATTTTTCTAGCAGCTTTTTATGAATTTTACATCTTAAAATGTAGAAATTTATCTAGAGATAATTAAGATATATACGATTATAAATGCTTAAATAGCATGATATTAGAGATATTTACTTTTGGCTTTAGTATCAAACCTTTTTTTGGGTAGGTTTTTATTGCTGACTTTTAAGCTTTGTTGTATATATAAGTTATTTGAAGAATGTAATATTTTTTTATACAATGAGGTAGGCTTTTGAGATCATCAAAGTGCTTGAATTAGCCCAATGTTTAATAAATATACAATTCTTTTTAAAGTTATTTGTGGAATAAAATTAATAGTAATTAATAGTATTATAGAAATATATATCCATTTGTGTTTAATGCATGTTCATGACTCTAATACATTTTGTATTCTCATTTAAAACAGTCCTAAGAAATCTCTTCATCTTAATAGAGATTTAAAATGCAATCTCTGACATATTTCTCCAAGTGCCCGTGGGCCCCGCCTCCAAGTTCCACATCCACATCCATATCCATAACCATATGCACATCCATCGGATGCCACACACAGGGATTGTGGGGCAACGTTACCCGCTCGCGGGTGTGTGTGTGTGCCTGAGTGTGTGCGAGTTGGGTAAAATAGAATCGTATATTCCGGGAGGCGACGACTGTGTTGGCGTTAATGCTCTCAATGGGCTTTCTATGTTTTATTCCCGCTTCGTGCCGATGTTTTTCGTTTTTGGTTTTCTATATATTTATTTTTTTTGTTTCGTTTTTGGCCCGCCCCCGCCAAGTCGTAGACAAAGTGGCAGAAACATGCATAATTAATTTATGCCCCTCCGCAAGCTCTGCTGCTAACTCACCGCCTTCCCACTCTGTGTCTTTCAGCAATTAATTGAGGAGAAGGACTCGCCGGAGGTTACTCTGTCGCATCCCAAGGCTAAGGAGTGGATCGTCTCGATGGCGAAGGCCAATTACCAGGAGCTGGCCAAGATGGCCAGCGAGTTCCCGGAACTGGTTAAGCTGCAGGTAAGTCGCCACCGATCTTCTCCTAGACATTAGGCACTGGCCACCACTTTCCACCCACGTTGTGGCACTAACAAATGCGACAAGTACGAACTATTCATAAGCATTAATTACGACAAATTAAGCAGCAACGCGTTGTTTTTGCCATGTCGAACAACACTTAAAAATGCGAGGAAAATATAATAACGACAGCCGAGGGACAGGGGCGTGGCAAGGCAGGGGTAGGCAGAAAGGGGGGCTGTTTGTCGCATAGCAAACAACTGGCAACTGGCAACTGGCAAGCAACGCCAGCCAAGGCGACAATTAATTGTGAAATATGTTTTCAGCATTTTTAGCACTTGTAGCGCATGTTAAGAAGTGGGCGTGAGTCGGCCATAGGCCTTAACTATCACTATATAGACATAGATATAGACGTAGACCTGGGGACTGGGTCCAGCCGCCATTGGACACAACCACTGACGGGTTGAGGGATTCCCGGAAGCAGGCGAGGATGAGGAGCCACCTGACATAATACAAGCAATTTTAATTTCAAAATTTGCAAACATTTTCAGATGCCTAATTGTGTCTGGCAAAGAAATTGCTTAATATTAAAATGTAAGGATATTAAGCTATGGAGAAACGTGATTTTTAACGGAGGCTTTCTTAATTTTATTTCTTTATTTGATTGTTTCAAATATTTGAGTGATTAAGCCTTGTTTTTTTTTTTTAAATTTTTTTAATAACTTTAAACACTACAGATTTTTATATTTAAAAAATATAATTTCATTTCGTAGGACACGCTGTTTCTATAATTAATTATTTCAATCAGTTTGATTACTACCGACTTCTTTTATAAAAAAAAAATATTATGCAAGTTAGAAAACACATTTTATTTTGAATTTTAAAAAAGATTATGCAAGTTAATAATTACATTTTATTTACAATTTTACAAAAAATGTGGCTATATTCCATATTCAAAGAATAATTTATGTTTTGATGTTTTTTTAGAGACATCTTTCTTGATTTATTCCCCTTTTTTCAAGCTTCACCCCTCCACAAAATAACATTTTAAAGTTATTACCTGAGATTATTTTAAGAATTGTTAATTGTTGGTAATCAAAAATGTTTTGACACAATATTTGAATGCAGCCAACGTAACTTATTGCGATGGAGAAATTTTGGTATTAAAGGATCATAAATAAAACAGAACAAGAGCGAGATTTTCCTAAGACGAAATAATTAATAGACATAGGTACAGGGTATGCTGAGACTACACAAAAATTCTTTATAAATTCTGAGTTATTCTATAATAATTAATTATTATAGGCACTACAGAAATTGTTGAACAATACAAATAAATAGGTTACAGACTTTAAATTAGTTAACTCTTAAATGTTTCATTGTTATATTAATATAATTATCTTGAAAACATTGGTATTCCCAAGTCCATCAAACATTATATCTGTTTTTTTTAAGACTTATTTATGAGTTGCGTGTGACCCCACTCAAAATTGGGGGAAAGTCGAGCCCCAATACCCGAGGGTCGCCGCAAATGAGACATGGAAAAATGGCTCCGCTCGCGACATCTCAAGATTGGCCTTAAGAGGGGGATTCGTGCGGGTTCTCCCAGTGTGAGAACTCAATGCGATCCGCACCAGATTTGCCTGTGCCAGTCCCTGTGCCAGTGCCAGTGGTGTCTCTCAATTAGATGGCGTTTTTGGGAGCTCTTGTCCCTGGGTATTTATGTCCCACATATCCAACGCCGCTGCTGATACTGTTGCAAGATGATTTATGCCGTCCGCAGAGGAACATGGGCAGAAGCATGGGCACAAGCATGGGCACATGGGCACAGGGGCGTGGTAGCCGCGTTCTCCGTGGTATATTATGATGCCCCCGAGCGGACTAATTGCCGTACAAATGCACTGTTCCCGGAAATAATGAATTCCGCACACTCGGCTGCATATGCGTACATGTACGCGAATGCGAATGCAAATCTTGGGGGCCATAAGTGCAATCAATTAATGAGCCAGCGGCCTCCCCGGATGAGCAACTGCCAACTGGCAGCTCATTTTGCGGCGCTTCCAATTCCTTGAATCACTGAAATCGCAACGAGACGGAAATAGCCATAAATCAAGAGGAGATTGCCACTTAACCTAATGCCTCAAGTTTTACTCAGAGGCATCCAAAAAAATTAAACAAAAAAAGAATAATTAATTCGCCTTATTTGGGGAATGAGAAACTAACTAAAAAATTAGAGTTTTCGATTAAAATTATATGTGTTCACACGTAGAAGATCATTAGGAGGCTGGAAAGGGTATTTTTCTGAGGATTAATATATTTTAAAAGTTTTTATACAAGATATTTTTTATGATATGTTTCTATAAAGTACTTTAAAAAGCATTAAGGCACATACATAAAGATTTGTAAACGTATTTAATTATGTTTCTTAAATATTCTCTAGAACTCTTGAAAGTATAATCTTTTTTGTTTTAGACTTTTTATTTTAAATTCTGAATAAAGATTTTTAAACGTTTTTAATTATGTTCTTTAAATTATCCATGAAATTCTTGAAAGTATCACCTAATCTTTATGTTTAGGGTTTTTTCATTTTTAATTCTAAATAAAGAATTTTAAACCTATTTAATTATGTTTCTTTAATAATCTCTGGGATTCTTGAAAGAATCAGCTACTCTTTGTGTTTAGAGTTTGTATTTTAAATTCTAAATATTCCTTTGACTAACTACTTTTTTAAAATTAAAATAACCTTTCTTGAAATTACCTTAATAAATCATTTCTTAATTTATCAATGTATTTAAATGAATAAGCTGTTCTAAAACTTCCCCTTCGAGTCGTAAAGTAAACATATCATAGAAATGAACAGAGACATTTTTTATTTTAATATAAATTGTACCCTAATACCCAATCCCTTTGTCTTGAAATAATATTATTCCTACCACACGGCTGTCCTAAAATTAGTTTCAAAACAAAACTTGAAACATATTCCAAGTGAGATCTGGATCCTAAAAAGCTATGCTAATATTATTCAGTTACACTTGTACGCCTGGACAGGATTATGTATTTACATAGTACACACACTGTTCACACTCTCTCAGGCCGGCCATTTACATATGTACGCGTATGTAAATAAAATGGGCGAGAACTGTGGGGAGAAACTCCAAATAAATATTCCCCAGTCATCGGGCAACAAAACATGGCTAACGAAAAAAACCCCAGAAATATTTTTAATTTGAATAAGTAATTCGTACAACGGGCCAAAATCAAAAAAGAAACAACTCGAAACAAATGCGAAACAAGGAAAATTCAATTTACCCGCATGTCAAACCGAATTGCCGGCTAGGTCAAACACGTTGATGGATGGATGAAATGGATGGAATGGAATGGATGCATGGCTGGCGGAGAATACAGGGAGGGATCGGGGACAGGCTACTCCGGGACCGGGGACCGGGGACTGGGGACTGGGGACTGGAAAGGCAACACCAGCACCAACATCACGGCACCAGCAACGTCGACAAGCTTAAATTGCAAAGCGGTGCATGGTTGTCTATTTGGGGCGGTCCCACTGCCCCTACCAAAATCAGACGGACTGGACGGGCGGACGGGAAAACAATAGACAAGCCCGCGCTCAGGTTGCAAAGGTCCAACCCACATGCACAGAGCGAAAAAATTGGGTACTCAAATAACAGAAAATACATTTTATAATTGATTTAACAATTTAGGAAATTAAATGCGAATATACTACCTACAAAAATTAGTTACCAAAAAAGTTACAAGCTCAAATATTAGAGAAGATATAAAGAAATAAAATTAATAACAGAATAAGTAAATAAATAAATAACAGACTACAATTTTCAACTACAGATTTAGCTTAAAACTGTTATAAACTAAATCTAGAAAAGTCTTAAAGAGATTTATTGGCGGAACCAAAACATTTTTACACTAGGTTGGAGACCTCAAATCAGTCTGAAATTCATTTTTACAGGAATCAAATTATTACAAAATAATATGATTTTCGTATGAATAATTAAATGTTAATAGTAATAAATCAATAATATAAATTAAGTCCTGAACAAGAGTACACAAATATAAACAAATTACTTTTTCAAATGAAATTTCTTTTAAGAATAAAATATGAACAACTTTTGTTTTCTCTAAAAAGAAGCTAAAAGTAATATTTTAATTTTAAACTTCGATTAAATTTGCTAAAGTATTTCCAAAAGCTTTTCTCTCAAATTTTCATTTAAAAAACCCTTTAAATTTTTTACCGTGCTAAAACCCAGCACAGGAACACCTGAATGTGCAAAAGGAGCAGCTTCTGCGGCAGTAAAAAAATATATATATATATCTATATGTACACAAATAACTTGGTAAAAGTACACACACACACACACACACAAGCCAAAGTTTTTAATTAATACAAAACTTGTAACATTTTATAAGCCGCTCGCTACTACATATTAGCAGCGGCCGTCGTTTTGAATATATGCACATACAGATACCTTCCGCCTATGTGGCCTTTGTGCCCGCTCCGTGCAAGGGCATTCCATCAGGCCCACATACCCTTCCCGAACCCGATCGAAAAACATTAGCCACTCCGGATTGGCTCGGGATATGGATGTGGAAGTGAATGTGGATGTGGATGGCATGCCCAGGTGGACTATTTAACCGAATTCAAATGTGCATGTCCGTTTACACAGAGTCATGTCCATGACTGTGCATCTAGCTAACCCATGGTGCGGCGGCAATGGTGACGGTGACGGTGCCATGTTGCCAGTGCTTGATTGCTGATGTCGTATGCCAGAAATTTAATTAAACCTGGGATACAAAACAACCTCCAGCGGCTGGACAAGCCCATGCAGATGAGTGCGAATGCGAATGAACTCGGAGAGTAGGATATTCCAGCCATGCATTCAAATTAAGAAAGTATGACTATAGTTCCCTAAGAACTCATATTTATATCTCAAATTATGATGACACCTTTTAATTGTCTTATCCCCTGGCAAATCACGTAAAGTGCTTCCATCCCAAGATCTAAGGAGGGGATCAGCATCTTCAAAGTCCGTCTGGCGACACTCCGCACATCGTGACCATGAACTTTTCAACAGGTCGTCCACAAAGGCAATAAAACGTCTGACACCTTTGACAGAACAGTAGTCTCTGGCATCACTTTGGGCTATCCTATATATATATACTATATATATCCTATATATATTCCCATGTTGCGACTCCATTTCTATGTGTGTCAGCGGCGTTGGTGGCGCCGCCAAGCAGCCAAGAGGCATATGATTCCCTTCCAGATGAAATGGAAACATCAAAACCGAAAGGCGGACGGCGACCGTCGGCTTGTGTGAAAGACACTAGCAGCCGGGATGGGGATGGCATCATTAAATTGAGGTGACAATTCAATCAGCGAATCCGGCGAAAACGGCTCCGTTGGCTGTCAAATGAGTGAAGCCTTTCCAGAAATCAAATCAAATGTGTTTACGACCTGCCGCCGCCGCCGGTGTGTGTCCCGGTCTTCCTCCACGTTGGTGGCTCAATTTTATGTAGCTGCGCAGCTATTAAATTTAATTAGAGCTCTGTGTCGTCGTCACTGCCGACATATGACGTGGAAATGTGGACTAAAACGCATAAATGTCATCAAAATATTTCCCTGAACAGCAGCGGCTTTGTATATATATTTAGTTATTCTGCAGTTTAGAGTTCACCCGGTGTCTGTCTTTGCCGGCGACTGGTGGAAATACTGTCGGTTGACATGCGAAAGGATTTCCCTTCTGGGAAAGAGCAGGGCAGCCATCCGGCTTTTGTCACTGATACACTTCCAGACATAAAACCCCCATTTAATTGTCGTTTGTCGTAAATAGTCTTTGAAGTCATTCCTCTGATTTGGGTCATAAGCTTTCACTGATAGTTGGCGGGGATTGATGGTCTATTTACCTAGGATTAAATTGCACAGATTTTTGTGGACTTAAGTGTGGGATTTTTTAAATTTTTGGTATATAATTTGTAGTGGAAATTTAATTTAACGTGGGCTTATACCCATATACTTATTACTTTCACTTATTTATCCAACCTTTGAACATTAAGCAGGTCAAGTCCTGGTGCAGAATTCTTTTCAAATTCCCAAGTACGATTTCAGCTATATAATTTTATGATATTCAGAGTTTTGTTAAACAAAAGACCGCTAAGAAAAGTAATTTCCTGTATCAGCTACTCTTAATTGAAGTAAGAACCCACTTTTTAAGAATTTCTATAAAAAAATATTACATTGCCACCGTAAACATGATCAATAGTCCCGTCCTGCAGAGCTTCCAACTGTCATCCTTGGTTCCAAGTGACGATTGGATGCGGACCAGGACCGGACTGAATTGGCGTTCCATTGCTGGAATTCGTCTTTATTATTACGAGTATCCCTGTGGCATTATTGGGTGGCGCTGTTGGCGCCAACATCTTGCACGTTCCAACGGATGTCTTGCCGGGCAGAATGTGGCCAGAAGCACCTCTACACGGTTCCGAGAGCTCTGCGGATTGTCTCCACAATTATTGTCATTCACAATTACCGGCTGGCCTTTGGCAAAACCAAACCGAATACCCAACACTCTGACACTAAAATCGAGCCTTAATTGAATGTAGACGGCAGTGGTCTTGCCATGAAGCATATGAAGTTGAGGTGGTTATGACCAATGCGGTTGGTAATGCAAAGCCGTCGAAGAAACTGTTATGGCCATTAAGGAGTTACTGGGGGCTAAGAGAGACTTTAGCGTGTTTAGCTCCGTGACTCGGGGACTGGAATTTTTATTTTTGTGCCATCCGAAATCGGCGACATGTCTCGAAAACTCGAAAACGTGAAAACCGGCGATGCTGGGGGCTGCTCCTCGAGGAGGTTCGACCATCGACGGTCCGAGGGTAGAGTAAAGTGTCAGCAAAAACGAAATTGAGCTTATCTGCAAATGCATCGGCGGGAGTTCGTCCAGACTGAAGGCGTCCTGTGCTCGCCGGCGACTTGATGCAATCGTGCAGTCGTCAAATTAGCGACATTCGAAAAACTTCCCAGATAACTACTACGAAAAGTTCCAAGCGAAAGGCTAAACCAAAACCAACAAAAAAAAAAGATGAGAAAATAAAAAAATAAAACAGAACCTCGGGAGCCTGGAGCCTGGACCGTGGCCGCAGAACCCACCAGAGATCTGTCACAGGCCCAGAGATCGGGCAAAAAACCAAATCGAAAACCAACAAAACCTCAAGGAAACAAAGCTTTCGGTCCACGATCATTGGGTCCATTCCACGTGATTTATTTGCTGCCTCAATTGAATTGTTTTGCGGCTGTGTGTGGATCCAGCCTCGACTGGGTCTTCGGTCCGGGATTCTCCAGCTTCCGCGGAGCACCTACTTTCGCATAGTCAATCAGCAATGCGATTTCTATGACTTGATTGACATTTCATGAGCCGGCCATGGACATCCATTTGCCGCCAGTCTGCAGGAAAAAATAAACCGAGTCCAGAGAACAATGGATGTGTGGCAGACAAAGGAGAGAGAAGGCAGTGAGCGCGTCAAAGTCATTGGAAGGATCATCCAGACTGATGATCCGCCGCTGACAATTCCCAAAACGACAAACTCAGGCGCCATGTTAACCACCAAGAAGTCCGGCAGACAATCGCCTCGCCTGGCTGACGAAGATGGATTCCTGATTGACTCTGGGCCCCGGCCTCCGCCGAGTGACCATTACCATTGTGTTTCTCCGAATGGTACGGAGGTGATCTCCAGACGATTACAATCGCCCAGGAAGGCGATTGCGAACGCTTTGCATTTTATTAAACACGATCCTTTTGATTATTACGCCCCGTTTTGATGGCCCCGGATCTCGATCGGCGATATCGGTTTGATGGAGGTCATTGCTGCTTTATTTGGACATGCAACTTGTCACGTTTAATGGCATGAACCAAAGGAATAGCGTGTGTGCGGGTCTCTTACACTTGGAAAATAAATTATGGGTATTTTTAATGGGGTTTCTATTCTTCTATGCACTTGGAAAGTTTTGGTGATGATTGTTTGAACAGAAAATATGTCTCAGAGATTTGGGAAATACCTTTTTAAAATACATACTTTCTAACCAATATCTATCTTTGAATGAAATATAAATCATATTGAGTTTATGTTAATTTATGATTAAGTTTAAACTCGTTGACCTGAAGAATAACCATTTGAGAATTATAAATAATATTCAAGACATTCGTTTGTGAAATCTAAGGAATTAAAGGAAATATATACCATAAAGATTTCATAGACCTAGTTATATATTAACAACTTATAACCTGTTGTAAACTTTTTTCTATTTAAAGTGAAATTCACATTGCGATAACTGCTTATTTAATTTAATAATTATGGATTCCCCAAAGAAAATTATTTCTTGGGAAATTTAATTGGTTTTTTTAATCCTATATAAAGGGTTAGTCTCTTAGTTAGTTAATTAGTTCTTTAGGTTTAACTGTCACATTAACAAATAAGAGGGTCTGGATTTTAACTAGGGCTTTATCTGTCCGATAAATATTAATTAGACATTGAGAAACTGGGCTCATATTAACACAATTTTAGTAATATTCTTATTACTCTTTTAGATTAGAGATACTTGGTAATTCTTTTGTTTATCAGTTGTATTTCAAAGTTTCGCCTAATGCATGAATATTTTTTCTGAGTGCTCCAATATATAGCCTCGTGTGTGAGGTAAACGGCAAAGCAATCAACGCCGATCCCAAACCAAACCGAACGTATGTATATTGATTAGCTTTCGCCTTGGGAGAATCCGTGTTCCTGTCGCAGGCAGTGCCACCGTTCCATGTACTAGCGCCAGCTACCGATTCCCGATTCCCTCCATTCCCGATCCCCGATTCCAGTCTCAGTCCCACTTCCAGTCCCAGTCCCATATTCATTCCCATTCCCAATCCGGATGCCTGTCAGCACCAGAGGGCCCTGCAAATTTGTCAATACGTATATGCCAGGGATGCGCAGAGGGCTCGCCGGGTCATAAATTGTGCAAAATAAATATGAATAATACCGGCACGGACCCCGTTTGCTCCTCATCCGATCCTACGAGATCCAGAAATCGCCGCCGACGGCGACCGGGAGGAGGACAATGGAATGGGAACCCCACACATTGTTCCGTATACACCTTGGACAAAAGGAGGTGTTGCCTGGTTGTTATGAGTTTTTAAATCCGACTAAGCCCACTCGCCAACATTTATTCGAATTTAATCGATTTTTCAAATTGACTCCGCGCACTCGCCGCGAGAGGGACGCCGCCGTTGTGTAGTGTAAACCCAGTACAGAAATCGCTGACCGCCCATCGGTCCGCCCATATGGGTATTGCTTGTTTGTTTATTTATTTTTCATATTG
Organism: Drosophila bunnanda; assembly: GCA_035046265.1. NCBI lineage: Eukaryota > Metazoa > Arthropoda > Insecta > Diptera > Drosophilidae > Drosophila > Drosophila bunnanda. Next base: position 19,232,263 of record JAWNOB010000075.1, read on the forward strand.
TTGAACTTTTACTTCTGGGAGATAAAAACAAAAAAAATAAATAAATAATAAACAATTATTTATTGCCCCTATCCTGTGGAAGCTTCAGTTTTGCCCCGAAGAGCGGGTTGCCTATTCTTCGACTGTGGCCCAAAAAAGTAATTAATTCGCTAGGATGGAACGCGTTGAAAAAGTACAAATGAAGGGTTAATTATTTGGTAGATCGTTAAATAAAGTTATATATCTTACATTGGAATGAGAAGGAAATTTTGTAATATTTCCAGTTATGATTGTATATTTTGCAGTTTACAAATTAAGCCTAAGAACAGCTGAAGGTTTTTAAAGATCAGGTTTATTCTCAACAAATATAGTTCATGGTATACGCTTTTGTGACCATTTTCCCAGTCATTTTCATTCCCAACTCAATTATATAATAGTTTAAAACAATTGAAGTGAGACTTATGCCTGGGCTCACTCTTCTCCAGAGGAAAGGGTGTTAAATTGAACAGGGAACTTGTGCATAATTAATGAGGGAACCAAGGCAGGTGTGCTGGATGCGTAGGACGACAGGCAGCCGTTGCTGCTGTCAAACATGATGACAAAAGATTACAATTCGCAACTTGTGGCAGTTGCTGCCGACCCAAGATTTCCGATGTTAGACTGGCAGGCAGGCAACATGCTTAAAAATTTACATAAAACTTCTGATAATAGTTTTCCCTGCGCCCTGTGGGATTGCTGCTGCTCCTCCTTCTACTCCTGCTCCTGCTCCCGCTCCTTGTCCATGATTCTGGCTCCATCCTGGGTTCGCACGTTACCTAAAATCCTGGGACTGATGCTGCGATAGCGACATCATAAATTACGAAACTAAACTTTGTGCGAAAGGGACGAATGCAGATGGAGAGCTGATGATGAGGCCGATGGGACTGGAGCTGAGACCCGGGGTCTCCAGACCAAAGCTGCGGCTGAGGTTGGGGTTGGGTTTTAAAAGAATACAAATAAAAATAAAAAGAAAGACATGCAACGGGTCGCGATCGCACAGACTCCTCTCCAAAGGAGAAGAAACCTCTGCAAAAATAAAAGCCATGGTACATTTTTGGGCTGAGTGCAATTGCTTGTCAAACAGAAAAAGGTTACGTTGCCCAAAAAGCCAAAAAATAAAATATCAAAGAGGCAACAACTTGGCCTGGTCAACTATGCAAAGAACTCTGGACCGGAAAATGGTCACAGAAATAATCGGATATCAATTAACACCGTTTTGGAATATTTATGCAGGAGCTTAACTTGTAATTATTATTATTTTATGAACTTAATCGATAAAATTCTTATAGAAATTAAAACTAATATTCTCAAGAACGAATTTAGAGACAAACTACGTAAGGTTTTAAGACACTATCAATGGGGAATTAATTAGTAATGATCTGGTTTCTGAAATATTTGTTTACTAAAAATCATTAAGCTTATTTTTGGACAAAGTCTTAGTGAGTTTTTCATATAGACGTATGTGATTAAGTCAACAAAAATTCATATATATTTACGTTTCATTTACTCAGCAAGAAGCTTTATTATTTCTGAATTATAAGCAACATAGTAAATCAACCCTTCGGAAATTATATGTCCTTAAATAAGTACTAAATAGTAATAAAAATATAAGTACTAAGTAGTACTGCTTAATACATTTTTCTCGACATTTATTTTCCTAAAAAAAATACATATTTTAAATATCAAAAGTTTCCCAGATTTCAAATCCCCTCCCAAATTGCCAACGTTTTTAAGTTAATCATTGAGGCAAGCGTTAATCTCGGTTGCTTTATTTAAGCATTCGCCAATTACTCAATGGCCGCTTTATCGGGAATTCAATAATTAATTAGCAAAATTAACAAACGATTACGGGAGTCGTGGACGGCGGCGGTGGTGGAGCCTTTGGCTGCTGCTGCCAGCACGATTCGCGAAAGGAGCCAAAGGAGCAAAGGAGTCGCGACGGCCGCGAATAACAAAATTCTGTTAGTCACGCATGCTAATCTTCGTGTTGTCTCAAAAACTGGCAACTGGTGAAGTTGGCAGCACAAGTTGCAAGTTACCAGTTGCCAACCTTAAAGGCGGCAGCAGCGGAAACGACAAGGCCAGCAGCAGTAGGAGCAGAAGCAGGGCAGGAGCAGGAGCAGGAGCAGCCGTCGACAACGACGGTGGTGGCCGTTGCTGCAACCTGGTTCATGAGCGGAGGAGAATGGTGGATGGAGAATGGAGGATCCTCGACGCTATCGATACTGCATTGTTAGGGCCCGAAACAAATGATTATGGCGGGGCCTATTTGGGGGTAATCGTGTCGTCTGGGCAGGAGCCACCAGTCTCTCTCTCTCTGGTCTTCTGTAGGGCTCCTCTCGTGAGCCTGTGTTGGGTCCTTGTTGGATCCCAATTGCTGCCGCCGCCGCGGCTTTACTATATGCCTAGAATAATTAAAGATGCTGCCACGTTTTTGGGTTAATTATGCTTGCGGCTTGGCTAAAAGGGAGGCACTGAGACAAAATTAAGAGTTTAAATCAAGATTTATTTTATTATAAAAGAAAACCATAAGCTAACTACTCAAGGCTGTCAATTAATACCGAAGATATATTAGAATTAAATATTTTTAATCAATATTATAGTTTATTAATTTAAATACTCAACGAAGGCTTTTCCTTGTTTATATTCCTCTTATAAACTTAATAGTCTTCTCTGTATTATAATTTGTTACACTTAAAATAGTGTACTATTCATTTCCTTTATTTCTTGTTAAAATCTCCACTTCATTGAAATGTTTTCTGCTGAAAGGTTTTATTTTATTATTTGAAGAAACCCTTTTAGGGACCCTTTTCCCTGTGCGCCGCCGGCCCCATGTTCAGTGGCTCAAATTAAATACGCCATTTAATAAATATGGTGGCCATTATCGGATAAGCTTCTGGATCTTTTACTTAAACATGTCACTTCGCATTAATCTGGACTCTGTCCGGGGGCCGGGCAGAATCTGGCCACAGGTAAAGGAGCGGAGGAGAACGTATCCAGTCCGGGGGCCACACGCAGCGCCTGATGTTGTGATGTGATGTTCGCATGCGCAACGCCAGTGGCTGACCTGATGGACTGGACCGGGTCTCTGGCTGGGTCTCTCTGGCTCACCTCGAGGCCAGAGCTGGGGATCTGGGATCTGGCATCTCCGATCTGCCGTGGCCCGAGGTCTGGGGCCTGCCGCAGAATCGAGATTATCATAAATAATGTGGAGTAACAGTTCCACGCGCGGTCTCTTAGCTACTAGGATGGCCATGCCCATTTGTTGCACGTTCCACGGCCCCGGTTGATTTCCCAGAAAGGATGGGCAGATGAGGTCACTGTGGCCCGCTCTGTCTTAATGACGTCTAATTTGTCATCGTTGAGGAACTAATTTTTTAGCCCGCTGATATAAGCCCAATAGAGCGCTACCTGTCTTGAGAACACGAACGGGATCCGGGCTGAACAGAGTTGAGATTTCTGCGTAAGTTACGAAACTGTGGTGGGACCTTAGGGTTTTGGTAGGGGACTGAGTTGGCCCAGTACTATATATATATATACGTATATATATCTTGGCGATGGATACGCATTTACATACCCATAGTTCGTGGAATATCAAGTATTTCCATTTAGTTGCTTAAAAGGAAACCCAAAACCAAAACCAAAACCCAGCTCGCGATAAGATAAAGCTGTTTTTTGTTTTGTTTTTTTTTTGTTTTTTTCGCTTAAACAAAATTTTCCCTGTAATTTTAAAAGGGGCCTCTGGGGCTAAAAATTTAAAATGCGGTGTGAAATCTATCTGGTCTGTGTAATTTGACAATTTATTTTATGATGCATCAGCAGCCGCCGCAACTAATTTACATTTTTGGCTACAAAATGAAAACATTATATTCAAATTACGCATTTATAAAATGCAGATTTCTCAGAAGGATGGTTTTGTGGGGCTTAACTTTTGTTGTTTAAACCCTTTTCTGACTTTGTTTAATGGCTATTTAAGCTGATGATATTAATACATATAATTTACAAGGCTTTTAAAGTCATTTGCCAGAGTGACTTACAGAGAATAATTCAATTAAATATTAAGAAGGCTTATTTTTAATTGGTATATCATAAATAATTAAATTGGCATGTGTTTAAAATAAATATAGGCACAAATGATTATAAATCAAATATTGCTTATAACTTTTTTGTTATTTTTTAGGCTTATAAAAATCTCTCTGATAATTTATTAACTGTCTATAATTTTTCATGGCTCATAATAATAAAATATTAATAAAAAAAGAAATAGGCACACATAAATATACATGTTGCAAATACTGTTCAAAATAGATTGTTGTTATTTTATTATGCTTATATAAGTTAATTCAATGGGTTATGAAGAATTATAGGCAGTTAATAAACTGTCATACATACATGTTTTGTAGGAAGTAAAACTCTTTTCAAACAAGCATAAGGTTTTTTAACAAGACTTTTAAACATATAAAAGGAAGTTAACTAAAAATGCCAAGGCCAGCCTTGAAAGGTTAAGCAAAAAAATTACTATGTTTGATCTTCTTTTAAAACTTTAAAACTTTGATAGTCAAAGTATATTCCCCGTTTTTAAAATGAGTGCAAAAATTTATTGACAAAAATACATTTTTTAGAAAGATTGTAAACAATTTATATGATTAATTATAAAAATCTTCCACTAAATAGCATTTATTTCATTATAGCAACTATTAAATTACAATAATAGTAAAAGAATAAGCTTTTAATAATTTAGTACAAATCTTAATCATTTTCCTGTGAAAATATATTAAATAAATTGACTTGCTTTAAGCATGTCTTGAGTCAATAGGAAACCCATTTAGACAATTCAGGTTCTAAATAAATTAGTATAGAATATTAATTTTGAAAAGAGGTAGTAGGAGTAGATGTAACTTTTAAATTTTATACAAAACGCATTTGTAAAATGCAGTATTTAAAGCCTAATCTCCATTTTGTGCCATTACTATCGGCCGTGTTCTGGATGGCAAATAAAAACAAGATACACACCGCCGCAAATTGGCTAAGCGGCGGCAGGCAATGGAGGCAGGGGAGAGGCATGTTCTACCGATTAACATATCCGGCGCTTAAACTACCTGTGCACATTTGTACATAGCCACAAACATTCAGTTTAAATATGCGAATGTTTATATGCTTATTTTCGTTGTACTTTTCATTTTTTGCTGCGTCTGCCTAGCGCCATCTGACTGCCTGGCTGCATGTCCGCCGGCCATATTAATAATTTTCGAGGCGCTTTTTTTGATTTAGGGAGCATTTAAAGCGTGAACGACTGCATCAATAATTTCGCTTGCAATTTTATTGTGCATAAATTTCATTAATTTATAATTTTGGCCGTTGCCGGGCTGCTGCGGCTAACATCCGACCCGCTGATCGCAGTTCGCAGTTCGCTGTTTTTCTGCTGTGTTTCTTGTGATTTCTGCTGCCTGCTGCCTCCGCGCGGGGCATGGAGCATGTTGCGCCAATGTGTTGCGCGGTCCGTCGACTGGGGCATAAATTATTTTCCGTAGTTTTGGCAGGCGCCCGATGACCGCGCGCTGCGTAGATCTCGCGATTTCGCGATTGCCCATGAGGTGAGGGTTATTCATTTGCCTGCGTGGCGGACGGGCGGACTGACCGACGGACGGACGCACTCCATCCCCAGCCGCACCGCCAGCATCAGCAAGAAGCTTCAGCTACAGCTCCAACCTCAACTCCAACTCCCAGCCACGTCTTGGTCCCCATCTTCGCCTCGCATCTCTAGGGCTCTGCTCCTCTTCGGCACAAATCTCTGACGACCGCCTGTGCCGAAAGCCAGACACTGTAAAGAAAAACAAGATACTTTGAACCAAAATCTTATCAAAATTTTAATTTATTTATATTAATATATTTAGGATGAGTTTTGTAATTTCACATATTGTTCATGTCATGATCCAGGCACTGAAAAAAAGCTGGGAAACTGGAACAAGCATCTTATAAAATTTTTAATATATTTATATTAATATATTTAGGTAGAGTTCTGTAATTTCATTTACATACTTTATTTAAAAATTGGGAGTCTTAATAGTAGGGAAGTACGCATATTGAAAATAAAAGTTCCATATAATATAGATATCATCATGCCTTATATTACAACGAAAATATTGGCAAGACTTATTTGAATATCGAAATTTTAATTATCGCATACTTTTCATTTTAAGTTGAAATATATATTTGTATATATATTCGTTTTTAAGAATTACAACTCAAATGCGTATGTGTCTTTAGAGAACTGAATTCGTGCAATATTTCAAAAAGTATGTTGTATATACATATATATTATATAATATCTGTAAATGTATATTATACATTTTATATTGTTGTTTTGGGGACATGTCTATATCTCTAGATATATATTGATATTTTCCGTTGTCCCTAGCTTATAATTTTAGTGTCTAACAGCTATTTAGTACTACTTTTTCTATTGATCTACCTAATCTACCGATCTTAAATAGTCTCTAAATTCGTACTTAAGAATTTTAGGTCACTTTCAGCGACAACTTTTACCCTCAATGTTAATAGGAGAAACACCTTTAATATTTTAATTATTCCCAAATTTAAAACCGAGTCTTAAACCTGAGTTTTACCATAATATTGCATATACTCTTTCTCCCAAAAATACCCCTTCAGTATTTCTCTCAGTGCACACACACATTACCGATGTGACTGTGGGAGGAGTATCTGCAGCTCTTTGCCGGCTGGGAAGTTGTGGCTGTTGTCGAAGCTGCAGGCTTTCATTGAGGAACTTGCGATTATGCTCGGACCTGAGCTTATGCTGGTTGTACTCGGATGCGGACTCATCGAACCATTCGGGACTCGGACTCGCATTCGTTCGAGTATTTTTGGCCGGATCAGAGAGCTCCGAGAGTCCTGCAAGCAAGCCCGGCATGTCGCCTGCAAATGTCTTCGGTTTCTGGCCGCGCAGTTAATTATAAACGCTTGGACATTTTCGCTTGACTTGGTGCAGCCCAGCTCCTCGCCACGCTGCGCCGAGTCTCGGTTTGTTTTCATTTCCAGATGCAGATTACATTATGATTTATGCAAAATAGTAAATGCGTCTGATGGCAACATGCGCCGGCTGCCAGACACGAACTCGGGGCTCCTCATTGGCCATGTTCGAGGGCAGCCATCGCGATCGGTTCGCAATCGGAATTGGATTTGGAATAGTAGACGGAGGAGGGCTAGCAAATATCGGAATTAGAGGATGGACAGCCAATGCCGCATGGCCAAATGGGAGCAGGAGCCACCGGAGGAGGAGTATTTAGCATCCCAGCGGCTTTTATTCGAGGCCAATCGTAAAGCTGAGTCTCCACTGGCCGCCAATAAATCAGGAGCGCCATGAAGCGGCCTCGTAAAAGTGCTTAAATTAATCATCCCGAATGTGTGTCCCAGGGTTTACGATCCGGCCCCGTGGGGCGTCGCCCCGAGGGAGCAACAGGTTGCCCCCGCTAAGCGCCATCCATCCCGATCATAGGCACCATAAACTCAGCCTGGCCCCAACTGCCCAACTCGGGATGGCTGGCATTTTGCATAACGAGACATGTATGTCCGGCTAGCTCCGGCTATCTGTGTATCTGTATCGGCATCTGGAGTTGTATCTGCATCTGCATCTGCATCTGGTTGAGAACAACCGGGCCCTGTCGTCGCCGGAATGCCCAAGAGGAAATGGCCCAGGCGCTTTATTAAATACTCACTTTGATTTACTGGTCCAGCCCTGGACAAACGGAAAATTGCACATGAAATTGCATTGTTATTACATGTTTGGGTCAGCGCAAATTAAATTCCACATATTTATATACGTATATACATGCATAACCCTATATATTCCATATAGAAAAGCAATCTGCCACGGCCCGGCGTCGAGTGTATTTATTTTACAGAGATCGTGTACGTGACAAGATGGCCGGGACAAGATGTTTAACAGCGAAAATGTGGTGCAAGTTTCCTGAAGGAAGAAGGTATCCGGGATCGGGAGAGCTCCGCTCGCTGGGCTACCCGAATGCACTCAGAATCGCTATTAAATTAGTTTAGTGGCATTTAACTTAATCGCCTACAAGGGAGTTAAAATTTCCCGGGTACGGTGTGGTTGCTTGGTTGCCAACTCCAAGAGCCAACTCGAGCCCAAAAATTGGGCGGACGTGATTCGATTTTAAAGAAGCTCCCTGGCCTGCTGATGGCAACAAGTGCTTTCGCCTTAATATCTTTGAATAGGCCACTACTCTCTGGGTGATGGCTGGCAGGCAGCCGGGGCATTAAGTCCTAACTGCTCACGTCATCACCCATCGCACAGCCGATCCAGCCGGGACACCGATACCTGCATTGGCCAAATTGAGTTGTGCATCAAAAAAGCGACGGGTCCCCGGGGAAAACTGAACTGCAACTGAACTGCATCGTGATGTCAGCGATGTGATACTGCTGCAGCTCCAGCTACCCCAGGTTCCCATTGAGATCCTTCCTTCTCCCAATGACTATACCAATATTCCCGATGCGTATGCCTGCTTAGTCCATATTCTTTGCATAAATCTCACCAAGGACCGGGGCTTGTAATTAAATTGCGACACGAGGCAGCTAATGGCGCCACAACATAGATTCGCAGGCAAACAAGCAGCCGGGATATGCATACAGACATGCACTTGGAAAAATAATAAATGAAACTATGGGAAAAAGAGGTTACCTCATAAAAAATACAATCTTTAATGATTTCATATCCAGGGGATCTCAAAGATTAAGCTTTTTAGTGGTTTGAAAAACAATTTACAAAAATTTGGGAGTCTAAGAAGTTATATAGCATTCTTTGAAACATAATTTTAATTCATATAATATTCATATTTTATTATAAATGAAGTTTTTATCATATCATTAGTGTACTGATACCTTAGGATATTTTTTGACTATTTAAAATATTTTAAAAACAATGAAATCTATTTAACAGCTTACTTTTAGAAATTTTTTTAATATAATTAAAATTCAAAGAACTTTGTGAACTGTTCTCCAAAAGTTTAAGTCTCGATAAATCTAAAAGTGTCCCTATATCTGGGTAATTGTATATTTAGAAATATGGAATACATAACAAAATTAATTAAAAGATCAAGCTATAGAGCAGACTAGTTACTAAAGCTTAATCCCATGGAATGCTAAAACTAAATACGTGTTCGGAGTAGACACTAGATGCTAGCAAACTATCTGCAAGAAGGAGGAGAGTGAAGAGTTCTTGAAACACTGCTTTCAAACTCCAACTTAATCTGTATTTCCCCCAACTTTTTCTCCAAGTGCACTCCCAGAAAGCCGGCCTGCCGAGATGCTCATGACAAAGCGATGGGGACACGACCTCAGCGTACAGGGCACGTTTCTCAATGAAATTCCAGACCGCTCTCGTCGAGCGTTTCTGTGTGTTCCAGCGTTGTCTGGCCCGGTCATCAAATATCGGACTGGGAACTGGCGCTGGCCATGGAGTCGGAGTCGGAGTCGGATGGAGTCGGAGATGGGAGCCACAAAAAGTACTATGCTACTTGGGCGGCGGCGACACGAAATAAGCGAAGGCAGTAGCCACCGCGGTTAATTAATTCTGCATGAAATTTAAGGATTTTTTCTTCTTTTTGCTTCGGCCATACATATATGGCGAGTCTTTGTCGCCGATGAGACGCTGGCCAGGATGTTGGCCACGTTGCTGCACGTACACAGTCTGCGGATCTGGATCTGTATCTGTATCTGTATCTGGATGGGCATGTGGATGTGGATGTGTCCCCCAGTGCTTGCTAATCAGCCGCACCTCATCACAGACGGGGCAAATCAAGTCATTAAGTTTAACCAGAGTGCCAAATGGAGCAAATAATGTGGCCAGCGGCGATCCTCGTAGTTGGGATGCTCGTTGTCGTCTTGGGGGTTCGGCGGAGTACAAAAAAAATCTCTCAATTAGTCAAACAATTAAATCAGCTATCGATCCCAACTTGAACTGATTCTCCATGCGGGGCATTACGCATTTAATTATGCTCTTCATTTCACAGGCTTTTCCAGGGCAGAAAAAACGGCTTACTTGCCGCACATCTTAATTGTCTCTAAATGGGGGAAAAAGGAAACAAAAAGGGCAGAAATCTGAACTGGAAATAGTTAATAAAAAAAAATTAAATATTATATTTTTTAAGCAATCATTAAGTTCGTTTTCTATTTAAAACCCAGACACTAATAAATATTTATTTCTTTTTACTTTCAGTGTCCAGCCACGGTAAGTTTTCTTAGTATCTCAACTAACTCAGAAGTACTTAAGTCTTTTTTACATTGAATTTATACAAATTAACCACTATTCGGAGTTAAATAATTAATTCAAAAATGATTACCAAGCATAAAAAACCGTTTTCACGTTATAAAACAAAACCATTGACACCTTACTTCTTCCTTTGACGATCGTCAAGGACTTTTTATTTGGCCAGAAATAAACCTGTTTTAATCAACATTTACTATCTGCCAAAAACTTTTATATTTTTACCCCAAGGGATGCGTGCTCTCATTGCCACATATTTATTATAAGGGTATATTTTGCAATTATCTTTCGGTTATTCGTGTAAATTCAAAAGGGGTAGCCCCGGAGATATTTCATACGTTAAATACATAATTTAAGTTAAGGTCTTTTATCAGTAGAGTAAATCTAACTATTATTATTAGACAAAGTTTACAAGGGGTTTTTCCATAAAAATGTTTTTAAAATACATTTATAAAAAGAGTATACCATCTTTCTATATATTATTATATTAAAATTGTATAAAAATTAGTTAACAAATACCTTCAGCAACCTTAACTCATAAACACAATACAATGTACTCCTTTGTGTTAACATTTTGCAACAATTGTAAGAGCATGCTCGTCGTTATGTTTGTTAATAGTTATTGTCTCGGACAATATAAATGCACGAGCTGTTAAATGTCGCCAATGGCAAGGACTGCAGCACTATAAATACATTTAAAAAAACGGGAAAACAATAATTTAGCTTAACAACTTAATAACAAAAGAGCACTCTGCTCCCGATCACCTGTTGGCCAACCGATCGTCACGAGGATCGAGGAGAACCCTCATCGCAACAGCGACTACTGTGCAACGGGCCAAGAAAAAATATAAATAAAAAACAGTTAGGAAAAATGAAAAGAAACCTAAGCCCGGTCGGCGTCGCAGTTATGAGTTTCCACCTGTTCGCGAATTTATTGATTGCCACATTGACAAATGAGCCACCCTGCTGTTATAAAACCAATTAAAGGAAGGGTCCCTTCGCATGCCCATCTCCGGGTCCGTCTCCAGCTCCGGCTCACTCTGGGATATTACGAATAAATTAGGTCTGGTGAGAATTAATTGGACAGTCCACCGGGCCACCGGACACTCATTCGGTGTGATATATAAATCATGGCAGCAAATGCGGCAATAACAGGATTATCCAGACGCGAATTAATTTGGCTTAGCGAACGAAAGTGCGTCTGCAGAAAACCAAAATGCGTCAGAATCCTGCCATCTTACACTGAGAAAATATGGCTTAAATTGTACAAAAATGCAGAATATTTTTAAAAGTCAGCTGAAGGATGCTTAGGAGAATTTATAAAAAAATTATTGTATTTAAAATTACAGAATAATAGTTTTGGGGAAAATATAACCTTCTTTCTGCTTAAACTGACTTTATATACAAAAATGGGCACAACAAGTTGTAAAGTACTTAAATTATTTTAAATTCAAATATTTGTTTGGTACTTAACAAATTTGTAAGTAAATTATTTGGGAATTAAATGAACTAAGAATGTTCTGACTGAAACCCAGTTAAATTTTAAATTGTGAATATATTTATTTCTGAAATACATTTAAATAATCATTATAGTAAATTTCCGTCATCATTCAATTTTTAAAACAATCCTTTAAGATTTAAGTAATTTTAAAGTATTAAATTTGTAAAGACATGCTTAAAAAAATTAACTACATATTTTTATGTTTCCTATAATTGAATTCATATAAAAGCGAATTGAAGTGAAGTAAATTAATATAAAAGTTTATTAGAACTTTCGCTTTTAAAATAAATTAGGAAACATATTTATTTTGTGATTTCATTTAGTTTAGTTCCAAGACTTTATTCAATTCTTCACCAATTTAAAAATATAACATTAAAAATTGTTTGTAATTTTGTAATAATTTTTATTTTGGCCTGTTGAGTTTTAAAATAAATATAGCTTAAAATGTTGTTTGTATTTTTGTAAAATCTTTTCTTCACCTGTTAAGTTAAGATTTAAATGTATACTAAAATATGTAGCAATTTTTCTGAGTTATATTTTAATTTTTTGGTAAGTGTACTAATTAGAGACACACTCTCGGAGATGGCCAATAAGCAGAGCCAGAGGCAGAGACACCAGGCCAGAGCCAGTGGCAGTGTCAGTGGCCAGTGGCCAGTGGCCAGGAAGGAGCACCTGCCAAAGCGGTCGTCGCATCATTAATAATTCCGAGGGAGCGGCTAAGTCAGCCGCACGCATAATAACCACGATTAAAGCAAACAAGGCTCATTGTCGGTTAAATGACAAGTTTTGACAACTTGTGAAACGACAAAAGTGGCGGTCTCTGGTCGATCGGCAACGGGGAGCAGGAACGAGGGTTCAAGTATATATGTACACATATATATCGCTCCTCTGGCAGCGACCCAGTTAAATTAATAATCCGCATAATTGGAGAACTTAACTTGGGCAGCGGGAACGAGAAAGGACATTGGGTGACGACAAAAAGAGCGTTATTTGCTTTGCGCTTAATATATCATTTAGATTGTTTGTCGGAGATAAAAACGCTGTGAAGACTTTCGGCTGTCATTATTATTATTATTATTGTGGTTGTTGTGTTTGTTATTGTTGATATTATTGTTTCACTTTATCGTGTTTATGCCCGGGTGATTATTGCTGTTCGCTTGTAAGGATTGTTAGCTCGATTCTACACGGAATTGCCTGGCAATTAGACTTGTCGGTCATATATATTGATTTAGAGGCCACCAATTACTGGCATAAATAGAAAATAATTGTCTCTGTTTCACAATTATGTCCCCTTGGGATTGTTGTCTGATTCTGATCACTCTGGGAACTCACACACCTTTCACTGATATAGCTCTTGGATAGATAGTATAATTGGAGTCTTAAATAGTCGTGTGGCTCATATTATTCCCTCTTTTGATTAAGATTATTTTTTGGTATGATTATTTATTATTTATCTAGAATTAATATTGGAAAACCGTTTTTAATCAGTGACTTATGAAATTAAAAGCATAAAATAATTAAAGTTAACTTTTTCAAAACTAAAAATACATTTAAAACTAATATTACATTTAAAGCGCAGAATTGAAAGAATAAATTTAAAATATCTAGGAATTTTTAATGAACCATATTTCACTATAGAGCACGGAAGTATTAATTAAGTTATATTGTTTTAATACTTAAAGGCGTTAAAATTTTAATATATTAAAAAAAAAAACATTTAAACAACATTTTATTGTACTATAATTCCCAACTGGTTCTATTTGTTACCAATAGTCATGTACAAGTCAGTCAACATCGAATACTGATGAGAAGGAGATGTCCATCGTGTGAAAGTGATGCGAAATACTTAAAATAATCATAAGTAAAATAAATATATAAGAATTTATTCATAAGAAATGAAAATGTTAATTTCATTTGATAAGGCAAAAAAGAAATAATTTATTAATCAAAATATAATTTTTATTTTAGATTAAATATATCACATAACTTATGTTAATAAGTATAAATTGTAATAAATAATATTTTTGTAAAGTTAAAAAGTCTTTAATGAATTATGTTAAATAATTTCTTTTATAAGTAGTATTTACTTGACTGTTTCACCCTCTTAAACTCGCTTTAATGTTCATTGTTCCTTCTAATCTAAAATCTATTTGCTATATATACGCATTTAATTACTATTTTCTTTTCTAATGCTTTCTTTTTCGGTAATTTACAACCTGGCACCGGCGACATTCACCGATCGGAAACGAAACTAGGGCGTAAGTACACAAACAAGACCTGTTCTAATATGTAACTAACTATGGAAAAAACAAACACAAATTAAACTCTCATTAAGGTAGACTAGGAACATGACTCTGTTTCGAGATTGCTCGGGTCTTGACAGTGAGTGCACCTTTAATGATAAATTAATTTTGCGAGTAATCCTCGAGAGCAACGATCGGTCGGTGGCTCTGATCCGCGGGCAATTACGGCGGAGAACACAGGCTGGGAGTCGTAATTATAACCAGAGCAGTGGCAGAGCAGCCATGTTAAACATGACAGTATTCGTGTCCTGGCGATCCATCAAAATGACAGCTTCTGGGGTCTGTCAAGCGATTCCCGCCGCCTTATCAGCGCAATATCGAATTTCGATCGAAAAACGCCTCCGAGCGACGGGGTCCTGTCGTGAAACACACAACAACCGCTCGACTTTTGGCGCTAAACGTACATTCGACCAAGTCGGAACCAAGACACTCCACTCCACACCACTCCACTCTAGAGATCGCCCAGAGCCAGCCCGCATTCCAGTTCCTGACCCTCATTATCATACATAGTTGGCACCATTAGGGCTTTTGGCACGGGCAGGAACAGGAGCAGGAGCAAGGACACTCGCTGGTATGACTAGCCGCAGTTACGTTGCCCGGGACGCGATATCCATCTGCCAGAAAAATGAAATGGAAATGAACGAAAAAAATTGAAGAAGGGTTGTAATTGCCGTTGAAGCCGTTGGCCAGGCCGATGTATTATTAACTTGTTAAGCGAAAATGGCACATATACGAGTATTATGCACAAGGCTTGCCTGCCTGCCAAGCCTTATCCAAATCCTTTGAGTGAGCAGGATCCACTGTCCTTTATTTTTTGCTGACATTTCTCAATTTGTGTCTGTTTTTTCGAAGCAGTTTTTTGGCACTTTGTCGTGGTCTTAATTTTATTAATTGTATATTTTCTATCTCTGTTTTTTGCATGTTCCCATGAATGGTTTGGAATGCAGTATGTAAGTACAACATATCTTTTATTATTTTTAATATTATAAATATTAATGAATAGCTAAGAATAAGTAAAGTCAAGTATTATTTTTAATTTCTTTAAGGTAGGCGGTTTTTAAATGCATTTCTTAAAATATAGTCTCATCAAGTATAGTAGTTAAATTTAAAACAGAACTTTACTTTTAGAAATAAATGTTTAGCCTGTACATTTTAAAGGAATTTTAAATACGTCATAAGAATTTCGAAAAATCAAGGAATTAGCTTATCTATACACCATATCGTGGGACCCACAAAAAATTAAATATATACCACCTTAAAAGGCCGATTAAAAACACCTCAAGAAAAGGAGGAACCTCGAATCGGAGGAGCGAGGACACTGCGTCAAATATGCGCAACATCCTTTTATGATCATGAAGCAATAACGGATCTGCAACACGGTTAAATGTCGCACGACCTAGCTAGGTATCGGAATCTGTGCTCCTGGAATTTCAGCTGGATACGCTGCCAAGGATGGATTCCACGACGGATCCACAGATCCGGAGGAGAAGCAAATCGCTCTCTTTGCCTGCCTGCCTGCCTGTGCCGCGTGTGTGCCAGTGCCAGTGCCAGTGCCAATGCCAATGCCAATGGCAGTGCCAATACAATGCCACAGCTGAACGAGACACAAGAATTTATGGCATTTCACTTTCAAAGACACAAAATTCCTGTCCCTTGCCACCATTAATGGAATGGACAATAAATTTAAACGTGCAGACGGACAACGTGCCATATGTAAAAAGGCTCAGAGACACACTGTAGCGGCAAAACTTCCCGAAATGGCTAAAATCGCTACGATCCGCAGTCTGCTCTGCTCTGTCCTGGCCTGCTCCTGCTCCTGCTCCTGCTCCTCTCAAGGAATTGCGCGTGAGACGATTTGTAAGCCCGAAACCGGTCGCCTTTTTAAGCCTTTCAGCATCTGCCTGTCCAGCCTGTCCGCTAACAAGGCGATAATCCATGGACAATGCCGATTTCGAAGCTGATCTTAGCCCTTTTATAATTAAACTTATGACAAAAATTCTATAAATTTGTATAGATACTATATACTAAACATATTTATTTAAAGTACAATAGAAAATGTCCTAGGCATTGGGTCTTATTTATCAATAGTGTCTTAAAACCTAAGCTAATTTTCTTAACTGTTCTGTTACCGCCACCCTGTCGTCGTATCTCCTTTGAGAATTTAATTCACCTTATCTAATTCGAGACAAAAAATGCGCTAATTGAATAGAGACGAGTCGACAGTATCACTGCAACCAAATTATAGGCACATTCCGCCGCTCACCTGAGTGCTCCCAGCTTCCAGGTTTCAGCTACCAACTGGCAGCTTCCCGGCCGTGATCATTGGTTTTGGCAAAAGACAATGGAAGAGATTAAATGCCAGACTGGGCAGATTAAGATGCATCGACAGCAATAACTACGTCAGCAGCAGGAGCTGGAGAGGAGCTGAAGCTGGTCCTGAACCTGAACCTTAAGCTATAGCATCGCGCATCTTAAACGGGAGACACGAAACAAATTTCCCTTGAAAAGAATTACATACCGATCGCCGATCGCTGCCCAGACTATGGGAATTGACTTGAAACTCTATTTGTTCGAAACCGATCGAGTCCAGAAAGTGACCGTCTTCATTGTCAACACATGGGCGATGCGATGCGATGCGATGCCATGCGATGCGATGCGATGCCCCCTTACGTGGGCTGCAGTGCGGCGGCAAACAATTCTATAGAAAATCAGACATGCACCGCCGTAGCCGTTGCACTGGTGGCGATCTGACCGAGATCTGCCGGCGATTCAGCCCAGTCGCAGTCCCCAGTTCCCAGTTCCCAACCGGGAACCTTATCGCTGACCAAAGAATCGTTTTGCCATACTAAATTATTATGTTAACATGAAAATAATTGAGGCAACAGGCATTCAACGGTGGCTGGCCAATTTATTTATATCGCTAAATCTCGGTTACCGAGCGCAGAGGATTTGGGTTTTCGGATACGGCGGCGGTCGGAGAGGCCAATTGATGGCGGTACAAATAGTTCCAGAACTGGGGCAATCCGCAGCACGGATTGGGGTGACAACACCAGAGACCGGAGGCTACTCTTCAGATAGCGTGTCCCAAATAAATCTCGCAAAACGATAGGAACACAAGGCCTTGTTTTCAAATTTGTAATAATTATTTTATTATGGTTAAAATATAAAAAATCGGACTATTACGGAAAAAAGGAAAACAAAGATCTTATTAAAAGATCATCATCAGTACTAATTTTGCTGATGATCAGCTCAACTATTTATAGCTTAAGGACTTGTGTCTCTGAATGTGTACTTGAAAATTATAAGGTCAACGAAAGGTCCCTAAGTCAGACAAAATAATAACATATTAATTATTACAATGCTAATTTTCTTATAAATATTTATCTAAAGTAATCTGTTAGGTTTATTGTTAAATGAATTTATAATTAGTTGCTACGAACAGCTCTTAAGAAAAGTAAAAGATTCACTTAGTTAGAGACCATCCTATAAGGAACTATAATTTATACTTTATATAATAAAATTACATATTTTCAATAATTTACAAATATAGTTGTCTTAATTCTGCCTTAAAATATTAATTCTAATTTCATATGTTAATTTTTGTGAAACCATTTTAATCCCTTTCAGACCGCCTTGCACTGGGCCGCCAAGCATGGAAATGAGGATGTGGTCAAGCTAATTGCCGGTACTTATAAGGCCGATGTTAATGCCAGAACGGTGAGGCTATAATCAGAGTTTAGCAAGCGTGTTAACTTGAACGATTTTAATATATAACATTCATTCCATGTACTCGCTTCGATTGCCAACTGCGGACACCGTAGAACGGGGTGAGTGATATGTAAATCTATTGGGGCAATTTTAATAATAGACGAGGTACCGACTTATTGGCTTGTCCCAGTCGCGCGTAAATGTGCGTCACATGTCACGGGCCGTGCTGGAAATGTATCGTGTAACCCTTTCCCCGGAGGTTTCAAGACCCGGGAGTGGAGAGCAGGCTGTGACAAATCATGACGAGCATATCGAATCCAAGCCTCACCAGTCTGTCACCTCCATTCTGATTTCGAATCCATCTAATCCTTTCGTTTGTGCATTCAAGTTTACACAAATTTTAAATTGAACGCCGCTTTGTTCTCCTGCGAAATTAAATTCACTCGAATGTATTAAAATGTCACATCCACGTTTGAAACAAAAACGTTAACGTGTCAATCACAGTCCGCAAAATTGGACACGGTTTTAGACAAAACAATCCCGCAATATAGCGAAACACATGGTTTTATATGGTGTATAGAACACATATATAATTTACAAGGGACTCTAAGAGGTTTTAGAGGGATTTTCGTGATATTTATTAAAGGGTTACTAAAAATTATGTTTCTTATTTTTGTTTATTATATATTATTTTCAGGGATATACACCTCTTCACTTGGCCACCCAATTCGGCAGAGATAATATCTTTGAATTACTTTGGAATGTTTACAGTAAGTATTTAGTAAATTTGTGATTATTTAAATATATAAAAATATTTGCATTAAGCTTAGAAAACGACTAAATAGCTTCCCCTAACATTATCCCTATTTAATCCTGTTTTCAAACCCTTTCCAGAGGCCAACCGTGACATCATGGACTATAGCGGCAATAAGCCCTTGGATTACAGTCGCCAGCGACCAAGTGTCTCGGCCTCCACGTGCAGCAGTGAGTATCAAAAGTATTTCATCAATACGGAGGTGAACAACAACTATCATCTGGGATTCAATGAGACGTCATTTGGGAAGGGTGAACTCATCGGTGGGACACTGGGCAGCGCACTAACCCGCGGCAAGAAACGCTCTCAGATGCTGTATGCCACCGTTAGCGGTGGCTCGAGTGGAGGTGGCGGTGCGGTTTCCCGCTCCCAGTCGATGATGGTGCAGCGGAGATCCAAAAAGGCCCCCGTGCAGGGTTTATTCAGGTCAGCAGGCCCAGCGGCGGAGGGCAGCGATCTGGTGCCCTGCGACCAGGAGGGCGGAGGCCATCCGGTTCCATTCCGTGGCGCCTCCACTCGTCGCAAAGAGAGCTTTCTCCGCAAAACCTTTCGATCGACGGCGGGCGGCAGTCGTCGCCAGACCAAAGATGTTGTAAATACTAACCCACCGGAGCATGGTTAATTATTAGTTAATCGCTTGTTTTATAATCCTTCACCTGTGTATTTAACCTTTTAAAATTTTGCTAATGTATGTATAATATAAACGTGCAGGTAACAGTTTAAATAATTAATAAGAGTTTTGGTGTTTTCACTCAATTTTAATATTGAAATCAGTGAATTTTTATATTAAGTATTAAAGCATGGCCTTATTATTTATTACCACAGTGTTCCAATTAATTATTGATTATATAAATCTGTACATATATTTACCAATAATTGCATCTTTATGGGAAAAGAATATAAACAATAAAATGTATCTACTGCGAATGTTGTTAACACTGCAGAATATTTAATCAAAACTAATTTGGTAACAGATCTATTGTTTTAGGTTTTGGTTATTTAATAAACTAATTAAATATTATTTTAAGAATGCGCTTGAAGGATATACCTAATAATTTTAATAGCAGAATGTTTTGCAACCAATTTTAAATCAATTAAGATCATTCTACAAATCCGCTTTATAATATAAATAATAATTACCCTCGTTTGCGAACATTGTTGCCCGCCCATCCCCACAACAAAATCCCATTGAAAAAGTAGAGTATACGAATCCTTAAACCAATCCAGAAATTAATATATAAATCTCTGGGAACCTCTGTCTATTTTCAATATTTGCTGCATGCAGAGATTCAAGCGATGCGATTCAGCGGCGGACTCAACGGTACCTGGAGGCAGGTTGAGAGATTTAACGATCTCGAGTATTATCAAAGCATTAGTGTTGAATAATTAATACATATATTTTGCTAGCCAACTATGCTTTATATTTTTCGTTTTTTTAGCCTGTAAATATATGCTTTTTGTACTTACTCTGGTAGAAAGAATTTCTTTTAGTTTTTTATTTATTTCGCAAGCATTTTGAGTTGCAAAGCCTGTGTATCCTTTCCCTTTTTTGGTAAGTTTTCTTTCCTTTTTTTATTTCCCCATGTATTTCCTTATCGCCTCCATTATTTTAAATTATTTATAACCAAAATTTTCAAAGTTATGGCATTTATTTCAGCATTTGCACGTTCATTTGATATGGCCTCAGGTATTATTCTGATTTAATATTAATATATATTCTTATTTTTATTTATTTTGCAGAAATCAAGGCACGCAAAAAGCATGCAAGTAAGTCAAATAAGAAAATATTAAATTTTTTTTAATTAAGAAAACATGTACATCTATTTTATGATTTAAAAACAAGTTTCTTATTTCCAATTCGTAAAAGAAATAATTTTAACCATATTTATGTCTTATATTTCTTATGTTTGAGGCAATGGAAATCCTTTTTAAAATTAAAATCATTCTATATTATTATATTCAAATTTAATTTATATAAATATCATATTTATTTTCCCTTTCTTCAGTCGAAAAAGATTTGGGCTTCCTGCGGATTGGTTCACTGAATGTCCGGGTAAAGAAGACCACCGAAGCGTTCAGCAATTTCTTGGGAGTGGGCAATGGCAGTGGAGTGGCCCAGATGCCCTATGGCGGGGCACCGGGAACGGGAGCAGCAAGTCACCCTCACCATCGATCTCGCCGAGCCCCTCATCAGCGTCATCATCACCACGTTGGTACGACACGGAATCGCCATCCGAATCAGAGGGCGGCGATGAGCACACCCTACGCCACGAACGGCGGCGGACTGCCGTCGAGGGCGAGTGCTCCCAATAGCCATCGCAACATCTACGACGGAGTGCACAAGTCGTGGGGATCGGCGGACAATATAACCCAGCGATCGGAGGAGCTTATGCCTCCGCCCAAGTCCGTGGATTGTGTCAGCAAGCAACGGAACAAGTCCTCGAAGCGTTCGTCCTATGCCTCGAATGCCACCGATTCGCCCCGTGACTCCATCTGCTCCTCGAACTCCAGCTCCAACCTGAATGGCGGCTACAGCAGCATGCCCACCACCCCCAACCAGATGCGTGCCCCCAAGGGCATTGGTCCCTCCTTTGCCGCGGACTCCGACTCGGATTCCGCCTGCGGATTCGACTCTAGTTGGTCGGTGAATTGTCGCAACTCTTCCAGCAGCAATCCATCACAATCCTAATTACACAACTTGAAACATTGACCGTATGTAATCGTAAAAGTATTTGTTTTTCACTTAAACTAACAACAAAAACATATTTTTATAAGAAAACTTTATGTAAAACCGTGTGAGAAAATGTATTTTATGGAAATAAAATTTGTATTTTGTGTTTGAGAAAAAACGTTGGTTGGTAATTTAAAGGAAACAATTTTCGATTAATGTTTTATTGGTGTTTATTGAATATAAATAAAATATATTTCTTTAATGAGAAATCAATTTCTTTATTATTCTTTAAAAAAAAATTCATAAGATATTATAATCCAAAAGTTTTCAAATTTCTGCTAGTTGCGCGCGCGATTTGGTTTCAAAACGCGTTAGGAAATGTCTCACCATTGCGTCGACGAATGTCAACAAGTTTCAAGCATTCAACTGCGGCTTTTCTTCTTCTTCTCAATTGATACGAATACACGTGCGGCTAAAATTCGTTGTTTATTTTAATTTAAAACCCTAATTTAAACCTTACAAAATGGGCAAGAAGGACAAGAACAAGAAGAAGGGCAAAGGAGCCGAGAAGACAGCCATGAAAACGGACAAGAAGCTGGCGGCAAAGCAAA
Organism: Drosophila bunnanda; assembly: GCA_035046265.1. NCBI lineage: Eukaryota > Metazoa > Arthropoda > Insecta > Diptera > Drosophilidae > Drosophila > Drosophila bunnanda. Next base: position 19,254,186 of record JAWNOB010000075.1, read on the forward strand.
AGAAAATGCTGGAGAAACTTGGAGAAGTAAGAACAGAGTTGGCTCCATAAAAACAAAAATGTAACCATTATTTATTAAAAGGCCAACATAGCTGACATCATCCAACTATTGGAGACCAAGGAGGGAAAGATTCAGACCATCACTGAAAATGTTTGCTCGCCTCCGAGTCCCCGATCCAATTTCACCTTGATTGCCCACCCGGAGAAGGAGGAACTGATCATGTTTGGAGGAGAGCTCTACACAGGATCAAAGACAACGGTGTACAATGATCTGTACTTTTATAACATTAAATCTGGAGAGTGGCGGGAGCTGAGATCACCGGCAGGACCCACGCCAAGGAGCTGCCATCAAATGGTGGCAGTGGCCAGTAACGGAGGAGAACTGTGGGTGAGTTGGTATACCTATAAAACACTACAACATTTTTAATTTAAAATTCACTTTTCTTAGATGTTTGGCGGAGAGCATGCCAGTCCCTCGCAGTTGCAGTTCCACCACTACAAGGATCTATGGAAATTCTCGCTCAAGTCGAGGAAATGGGAGAAGCTAACAGTCCCCAATGGCCCCAGTGCCAGGAGCGGTCACCGCATGACTGTCTCCAAAAAGCGGCTGTTCATATTCGGCGGATTCCATGATAACAATCAGTCCTATCATTACTTCAACGATCTGCACATCTTTTCCTTGGATTCTTATCAGTGGCTTAAGGTGGAGATTGCCGGTACTCTTCTGCCGTCGCCTCGCTCTGGCTGCTGTCTGGCCGCTGCTCCGGATGGCAAGATCTTCGTTTGGGGTGGTTACTCCAGGGCCAGCATGAAGAAGGAAGTAGATCGTGGTGTAACGCACACGGACATGTTCGTTTTGAGTCAAGATAGTGAGTTACGTGAATGATCCTCTACTTTTTCACATACTAAGCATTATTTCCTGATTCCCCACAGAAAACGCTGGCGATGCGGACAACAAATACAAGTGGGCAGTCGTAAAACCCGGTGGGTATAAGCCCAAGCCGCGCAGTAGTGTAGGTTATACGGTGGCAGCCAATGGCAAAGCTTATTGCTTTGGCGGCGTCATGGACGTCAATGAGGATGATGAAGATGTACAGGGACAGTTCGGCGATGAGCTTCTTGCCTTCGATTTGACCGCTCAAACGTGGCGATTGCAGGAGATCCAAACGAAAGCTAGTCCAGCTGAGAAGAAGGAGGAGACCAACGACGTGGAGATGTCAGCAGGTCCTGCCCAACCCGTGACCACCACAACAGATGGTGTTTTCACGGTCACCGTTGGCGGACCAAGCACCAGCAGTACTCCCTATGTCTCCAACATACCCAGTCTCTTCGGCAAACCGAAGCCCACAAATGTACCCTCGCCGAGAATGAACCCAGGACTCTGCGTTTGCAAGGGAACTCTATACATTTTCGGTGGAATCCTGGAAGAGGACGCAAAGCAGTTGACCTACAACGACTTCTACTCCCTGGATCTGCACAAGTTGGAGTGGAAGGTCATAATCCCCAACAACTTGAAGGCCCACGAATGGGAGGATAGCGACATCAGCAGTTCCGACGAGGAATGCAGCAGCCTGGAGGAAGAGGACAGCTCCAACAGTTCCGATATGGATACGGACTAAAAAGGTTTGAAGTTATTGTAAATGACTATAATATTATAAATTTGGTTAACAATTCTCTTAAATGTATAAACAAAATGGAATCTTTTTGAATGCTTAATCAAGTCTCACAGCTCCAGGATCTCGGTGAGGATGCGCTGCGTATCGTTGGGTGTATACACCCTATGGCTGATGGTGCGAGGATCGCTGTAAATCTCGTAATCGTTGCCGCCCGGCTCTGTTTTGTCGCCGAAAAAGTGGATTTCCTTGAACTTGTAGTTGGCTTCGATATGTCGCAGGCAGTAGGTTTTGTCCCAGCCGTGCGGGAAGACGTCGAAGCTGATTTGGCCCCCGATGGAGTACGTGAGATCCACATCGGCGAACTCCTTCTTAAGGTCACTTATCATCTTCCCACGCACCTTGTGCTCTAGGTCGTAGGCGGCGAACATATTCCGCTCCTCCCGCGTACACTGGCGTCCAATGGGGCAGACGTTCATCATGCCGTTCCGGAACTCGATGAAGGTTCCCCGCTTGATGGGCAGTTCCAGTTCGGACAGGTAGCGCAGGACAAAATTTATGAACCGCTGCAAAGTCTTCTCTCCGAGATGCTTGATGATGTTCTGCTTGCCCACCTCCTTGCCGCCATCGATCTGAACGAGTCCATTCTCCGGGAATATGAAGTCGAACTCATTGAGGATCTTCTGGCCGCTCAGCTGCTCGAACATCTTCTCCAGATCGGATCCACCAACGATTCCGATGGTTGCCCGCGGCTTCACCTTTGAGTAGAAGAACTCTTCGAACTCCGGTGTCACCACTGACCTTGGCATCGTCAGGGTTCCGTCCACGTCAAAGAGCAGAAGGATTTCGTCACGTTTCAGTGTTGCGGAGCTCATCTTTCACAATAGTAATTTCGCGAAACCGGGCTTTTTATTATCCAAGCAATTATGCCCACGTATGATTTTTAGATAAAGAACCCAGTGAGCGGCAACGCAGTGGCGAGTAATACCCTAAAGCTTTGGCGGCAGCCGGCAGGGAATGAACTGGTTCCAGAACCATTCCCATAGCTCAATCAATTATTGTTTTTTGAAATCAAATTAAAATAGAACTTTTTAATTTATTAAGCTATAAAATAAGTATTTGTTTTTCTATTATATAAGACATATTAGAATGTTAAAAATCGGAGGCATTACAAAATTCTCAACCAATTCCTATCAGACTTGCCAATAATAATGTTCTCATCGTAATAATCTTGTTGGAAGTTTGGTTTCAAAAATTAAATATGTATTTATAATTTAAACACACATTTAATGTTATTTGTTTAATTCATGCTTAATTCATTCAAGGGTCAGGTCAGACACAGCCTGGATTCAATATATTTTTTACAGGTCTTAAGTTATGTACATTGTAGAGCCAAATTATGTAAACAAAACATACATATATTTGGGTTCTGAGACGATCAATAACGTATTTTAATCGGGGTTCTTTACTTCGCCTTAATGTGCTGCAGTTCGTCTCGTTTGATTTTGCTATATTCCTGCAGGGTCTTGTACTTCTCCGTGTTGAGCATGGGGTCCACAATTACAGGATATAGCGTCAGGCCCACGGCACCCACAATGCAGGATACGAAGCCCACAAATCTCCATCCACGTAGAACTGCCATTTAGCTGAGAGAATTGTTTTGATTAAAATATTTTCTGATTTGTTATTATAAAACACAAAACACCTGGTTGGTTCGCCCGTTAGATGCTAAAAATGACCATAGGAAAGGTCATACCAAAGTGGTGTGTTTGATGGAACTTGCAGTGGAGACATAGTATGACGAACAGTCATTGAGAGAAATATTCATATAACAACTACAAGTTTTACAATATTATAATTTATAATAATATCATTAATCGAGCTATTGCTTTAAATTACTGACTTAGGTGCCAATTAAGATAGTTATTTGTAATCATTAATTCATTAAAGCTTATGGCCACTGTATCAACCTGTTGGTATTTTTCCTACCACTGGGATGGTATATTCGAACCCTCGGTCTCTGGTCACACTGAATTGTCTTGAGCTGGGCTTGGGTGTGGTGTACTGTTTGAGTAATTTGTTAAAGATTGGCCTTTTTTAAGTTAAATTCAGCAAATAAGAATATGGCTAGAAGCCTCGTTTTTGTGGCTCTAGTCGGCGCTTTTTGTTTTACCCTTGCTTACGGTAAGTAAATATCGAAAAAGGACTCCAAGCATCTGTGTTTACTTGGGCGTTGGCATGACTCCAAAACATTTTCTTAAACCACGATTTTTTTTTCTTACTTATTCTGTAGCTCAACATCATTACGATGAGCACAGAACTAGAGAAATTATCTGGTGCACCAAGAGTCTGGAGGAGCAGTACAAGTGCGGAAACCTAACTGTGGCCATCGAACGAGATCGTGCCCTCTTCGACGATGTATTCCTCAACCTCACCTGCTTCAGGGCCTACAGCGCCGATGAGTGCATCCATCACATTGATCGTGAAAAGGCGCACATCACTTCTCTGGATGCTGGAGACGTCTTCACGGGTGGTCGGTACAATTCGTTGATACCAATTATGCAGGAAAAACTGGAAGGTGGCTTTGCGGAATATCAATCTGTGGCAGTGATCAAGAAAGGATCCCTGCAGGATGTGACCAGCTTGCATGATATTAGGAATAAGCGGGCCTGCTTCCCCTGGGTGGGCAGTCTGGCGGGCTGGATTGTTCCTATTCACACGGTTAGTTCAGCAAGTTAACTTTCAGGCTTATTATTTATTCCATGTACATTTATATTTATTACTAAAACAAAGTGATAAGTAAGGAACTGTTCTTCTCTTTCGTACATAAAATATGTTAGATTAGACACAACAATGACTTCCACTTATATTTCAGCTCCAACGAGAAGGCGGCATGGAAGTGGTGGACTGCAACAACCAAGTAAAAACCGCGGCTAGCTACTTTAACAGCTCCTGTGCTGTGTACTCCCTCTCCGATAAATACAATCCCATTGGCGACAACTCCGACAAGTAAGATCTGAGCTTAGCTTTGTTTTCAAACCTAAACCTAACGTTTTATTATTTGTTAGACTCTGTACCCTTTGTACTGGAAAGATTCCTGGCGGACGGTGCTCAGCTGCTGATCCTTACTACGGCTATGAAGGTGCCTTTAGGTGTCTTTTGGAAAAGGGTGACGTTGCTTTCTTGCGACACTCGACAGTTGCCGAAATGCTGCAAACCACTGAATTTAGTGAGTAAATAATTAGAAAACACTCAAGCAATTTATTCTAAAATTAATTTACTTTTTAGAAAACGTGCAACCTAATAACTTTGAGCTGCTCTGTCGCGATGGTCGTCGTGTTCCCATTAATGACTACCGCCAGTGCAATTGGGGCCAAGTGCCCGCCGATGCCATTGTGACATCTTCGGCGCGAAGCTTTGCCGATCGAAAGCAGTACCAACAGTTCCTGAAGCGCATAGCCGAGCTGTACTCCGATGGACTCCGCGACGATCGCGGCAGGCAGAACGGACAGCCCGGGCAGGGATTCAATAATAACTTCGATGGCAACAATTACAATCAGCAGCAGGGCCAAAGCGGTGCATACGACCAGTTTAGCAATCAATATGACCCCAACAACCAATACAGGAGCCAGAATCAGTACGATCAGTACCGCAACGAACGCTTGGATAGCAGTTTCTCGGCAGATCACAACCCACTCGACGGCACCAACACGTCCATTCTCTACGAAAAGTTCCGCATCTTCGAATCGAAGCGTTATGGCAAGCCAAATCTACTCTTCCAGGTGAGTTCTATCCAATTCCTTTAGTTGGAGACGTTTTTAGAGGCATATCTTTGTTTATAGGACTCTAGCAGAGCTCTCACTGTCATTCCCGAAGACGATCAGTCATTCACCAAGTATTTGGGTGATGCCATCCGGTTTATTTACGGAATTCGTGAGTGCCCAGTACCGGCGATGACCCTTTGCGTGACCTCCGAGAATGAACTGGAAAAGTGCATCAAGATGAGGGTGAGTCATGAGAATAAACCTAGAACTTGGGAATAATTGAAACGTTTACTTATTTACCCTTTTCTAGACCGCTCTGAAAGCTCACATCCTGAAGCCAGAGCTGATCTGCAAGAAGATGCATTCCCATATCAATTGCATGCAGTTCATCCAAGCCGGAAAGGCTGACATCGCTGTCTTCGATGCTGGCGATGTGTACACCGGCGGACTGAACTATAACTTGATTCCGTTCATGTCTGAGGTATACAATCTGGGCGAACCGGAGTACTATGTGGTGGCTGTTGCCAAGGAGGAGGATCCCGACACAGAACTCACATATCTGAAGGGCAAGAATACCTGCCACACGGGCATCAACACTGCCGCCGGATGGACATATCCAATGGCTCACTTTATCTCCAACGGCTGGATTCGTCCCTATGGCTGCGACTCAATCCGTGCTGCCGCGGAATACTTCACCAAGTCGTGTGTTCCGGGCGCAATAAGCAGTGAATATAACACGGGAGTGCCTTACGATAGCATGTGTGACCTGTGCCATGGAACTAGCTACCGGTACTGCCGGCGTGACGCTTCGGAGGATTACTATGGACATACGGGAGCATTCCGGTGCCTGGTGGAAGGCGGCGGACACGTGGCTTTTATGAAGCACACCACGGTGATGGAGAGCACTGGTGGCAAGCGCAAGGAATGGTGGGCACGTAACGCTCTCAACGATGACTTCGAACTGCTGTGCACGGACGGAACGCGAGCTGAGATCAACGAGTACAAGCGCTGCAACCTGGGCAAGGTGAAGGCCAATGCCGTGGTGACCCGAGGCGGGCCCAGCTACAACGAGACGCAGCTGAATGCTTACATCAATCTGCTAACCTATGCCCAGCAGCTGTACGGCCGCAAGGATGTAGATGCCTTCAGCTTCAGCATGTTCTCATCCCCGATCGGGCAGTACGATCTGATCTTCCAGGATGCTACGCGCCAGTTGCAAGTCATTCCGGCGAACAAGCGCACGTACGATGCCTATTTGGGCAGCGATTTTATGCGGGCACGCCGCATCACCGACTGCTATGCCGGTGCCTCTCAGGTGGCCTTTTCCCTGGGACTGCTCCTCCTGGGCTCCTTAGTTGCAATCTTCTAAATATACCCAATAGACATAGTAAGGTTTTAAAAGTTCAACAAAAAGTGTACAAGAATCTCCAGCACAAAAATGAAAACATATCAGAAGTCTTACATTCCAAATATTTATAAGTTCAAAGAGATAACCAATTCCGTCCGATAAATCGAATTCCCCTTAAAAAAGGAAATAATTTATATATATTGTAGTGCCTGTGCCTTAATATATAGTATTTGTTTTGTGTACGTACCAACTAAGTCCGTCCAAAAAAAGTGTACCTAGAATTTATAAGCCGAATCTTTTACAAAAGCTTTTTTAAGTATACAAATAAAAAATATCGAAATGAATTTAAAATATCGAAAATGTATTTAAATACTTTAAAATTTTATATTTGGGATTGATTTTATTAAAGTTACCCAGCCTGTAAAACCGGTAAATTCAAAATAGCCAACTGTGACGTCATCGTCAGATGTTTTCTGGCAGAATAGTTGGCAACGCGACTCTCTTAAAGTGTCTGGCAACGCCGATAATGCTTCATTGAAAACTTACATTTTCTTTTGATTTCAGACAAACTTTATTTGACATCTTCATTTAAGCAGCTAAATTTTGAATTTCCGCACCTTTTTAATTTGTATTTTACTTACCAAACTCCTTTAAGATGCGGTAAAATCATTTGAAGCAGCCATACAGTGTGACCAGCATGCAGGAAAACCCGTAACGGCGGGGAAACGCAACGGTCACACCCACCTGCATAAAATTCACTGTGGCAATTCGTAAAGATTCGAAAGCTGCTCCGGAAAACCGGACCCTTTCACCTTGCCTGGACCAGTTGCGCCACCATAATATCTCGCAAAATGTCGATTAATCTCCGCACCGTTTACGCCTTCGCCCGGGAGATGTACCCAAAGGTTTCCACTGAGCACGTTCAATACGGAACAGCTGGCTTTCGCGGCAAGTAAGTTTCAGTTAATTAACGATCTAGCCGACTTAATTATGAAGTTAAAACACCCCCACACCCATGCGCTTGTTTGATTGCCAAATGCCAGTGTTTGCTTAAAGATAAGTAATGTGATTGCATGCACCATGTTGTTGAAGCAGCGGCGGTTTATTTTTAGATATTGTTCACCTTTTATCAATGGACATGCCCTTCTTTCGGTTCTTCTATATGTATGTTTGTAGGGAGGGGGCGGTGTGCATGTGCATAGGCGCATACATACTGACATACAGTCGGGCTCAGCGAAATAGGTTCCAAAGGCTCTGGGTGCAGTGTTATCAGGCAATTAGTCATAATCGGCGATAATGCACCCTTATATTGATTTTATACTAGAAATTATCTAGAAAGAACTATCTATCTACTTACACTAACAAACTATCTATATTTTTAGTAAATTAAGGAACATAGTATCAATAAATAATTTAAAATTTCACTTAATTCCACTCCACAGGGCTGAGTTCCTGGACAGCGTGATGTTCCGCATGGGAGTCCTTGCCACCCTGAGATCGAGGTATCGCGAGGGCGCGGTTATCGGTGTAATGATCACGGCATCGCACAATCCGGAACCGGATAATGGTGTAAAGCTGGTCGATCCCAAAGGTGAAATGCTGGAGGCCAGCTGGGAATCGATTGCCACCGATCTAGTCAATGTCAGCGACCAGGAACTGGAGCAACATGTGGCAAAGATCATCAAGGAGAACAACATCGATGTGACGACGAGTTCTCAGGTGTTTGTGGGCATGGACAACAGATACCACAGTCCGCGATTGCTCAAGGCCGTGGCTGACGGAGTTATTGCTCTGAAGGGCAATGTCAAGGAGTACGGTATTGTGACCACGCCCATGCTGCACTATTTCGTGGTAGCGGCCAACACAAAGGAGGCTTACGGCAAACCCACCGAGGAGGGCTACTACGAGAAGCTGATAAAGGCCTTTGAGCTGCTGAGAAACGGCCGACTGGAGAATGGCAACTACCGGAACAACATCATCTTCGATGGCGCCAACGGAGTGGGTGCCCGCAAGATGCTGCAGTTCATTAAGCGCATGAAGAGTTCCTTGAATGTGACGGTTATCAACCAGGGCATTGGCCCCGGCAAAATCAACGAAGAGTGCGGTGCGGATTACGTGAAGGTGCAGCAGCGACCGCCAAAGTCCATGCCCGAGGTGGAACCCTTCACCCGTTGTGTCAGCGTAGACGGGGATGCCGATCGGGTCGTGTACTTCTTCACCAACGATAAGGGCGAGTTCCAGCTCCTTGATGGGGATCGCATTGCCACCTTGGTTGCGGGTTACCTAATGGAGCTGGTCACGCAGGCCGAGATCGATCTGAGGCTGGGTCTGGTGCAGACAGCCTACGCGAATGGTGCCTCCACCGATTATATTGTCAACGAACTGAAGTTCCCCGTCTCCTGTGTTCCCACGGGCGTGAAGCATCTGCACCACAAAGCCCTGGCCTACGACATTGGTGTCTACTTCGAGGCGAACGGCCATGGAACGATTGTGTTTAGCGACAATGCGAAAACCACGATTGCCAAGGCTGCAGAAACCAAAGAGAGTGCCAAGACCTTGCTGCTCCTCATCGATCTTATCAACGAAACCGTGGGCGATGCCATCTCCGACATGTTGCTCGTTGAGACGATTCTGAACCACAAAGGCTGGGATGTCCAGGACTGGATCTTATCCTACAACGACCTGCCCAACCGACAGCTCAAGGTGAAGGTGCAGGACCGAAACGTGATCGAGACCACGGATGCGGAGCGAGTATGTGTGAAGCCGGAGGGTCTGCAGACGGAGATCAACAAGGTGGTAGCGAACTACAAGCGGGGTCGCTCCTTTGTGCGCCCCTCGGGAACAGAGGACGTGGTCCGAGTCTATGCGGAAGCGTCTACGAAAGAGGTAATTCCTTAATGAGTATATTATATCAAAATCACTTATGTATGCAATCTCTTTGCAGGACACGGATAACCTGGCATACGAAGTCGGAATTCTGGTGCAAAAGCTAGCCGGCGGCGTGGGACCCGAATTGACGAAGCCAAGCAGTGCCCATCTTTAATCCTAAAAACGAACCAACCTCAAATCGAAGTAAATCAATCATTGACACAGGTCCTGAGCAATAAATCTCTTTACTCTAAGGTGCTCAATACTTACGGCTAATTTTACGACAAAAGTCTTAAATTTCAAATGCATTTATATACCTGTAATTGTTCCACTGTCTTCTGTGTTCTAAAGATGAGATGTGTGTTTTGTACCACTAAAAATATAATGTTCTAGTTATTTTAATGATCTGGGATTTATTTTCAATCTTAACTAGTTCACCTTAAAATTGTAAGGTGTTTCGCAATATTGGCTTAGTATCGGAATTGAAATGGTTATATTTTTTAATTGTACAAATTTTTCGATCGTTCCAATGGCAGCTATATGATATAGTAGTCCGATTTTCATAAAATGAAAATCGAAATTATAGAATAATACAGAATGGCTACATCCAAAATCCTAATTGAAAAGCCGTTAAAAACTGGAAAAATTATAATATATTTTTTTAAAATATTAAACAAAAATATATTTCTATGACAGCTATATGATATAGTCGTCCGATTCGTGGCGTTCCGGCTTATATACGAATGAGAGTATATAGAAGACTAACTGCAAAATTTCATTCAAAAGAGGCTAGTTTGCGTAGAAACAGACAGACGGACATGGCTAGATCGACTCGGCTGTTGATCCTGATCAAGAATATATATAGTTTATGTGGTCGGAGGTGACTCCTTCAATGCGTTGCAAATTTCTGACTGAAATTATAACACCCTGGAAGGATGATTGATATGAATTCAACGACTGCTAATTAATAATAACTGTACGAATAAAATAAAAGTAGTTCGTTGTTTTTTAATATAAAATATATAAATTGTATAAATTAATTATTAATTATTATTTATCTTATTCGGTCCCTATGTTTTTAACAATAAGAAAAAAATATTCTTAGCTCCACGTCTTACAATGTAAAACTTACTTTTAGTTTTTACATTACATTTGTCATGCCGCGACGCAGCTTTCAACTTTGAACACACGGGGGCGTTATGGTGCAAAAAAAAAGTCGTTTTGTTAAAACTTTTCTCTTTTCTCAAAGCTCGTTTTCCCACTTGCCATCCAAGACTCCCTATTAAAGTTAAAGCTCGCAAACATCGATACTATCGATTTTGTATGCCATGATTATTATTAAGACTACTAAAAAAGAATTTCGTAATATCGATAGTATCGATAGCTCCCATGTTTGCCTGTTTGAACCGCTGCTAATATTTGACCAACAAAAAAGCAGTTTTTGACGGGAAGAATGAAGAAAAAAAGCTGAAAAATTATTTTCAAATCCAATAAAATGCTGGAAACTAATGTATAAAAATATTTAGTTAATTTTATTGAAAGATTTCCATCATTTCATCAATATCATCTTGGTCTTCCTCATTTTCGTATGACCTATTAGTGCCTATTATATATTCCTATATATTCAGGGAATTCCCCTATAAGAACTGATTGAATAGTATGTCGGCCTTAGACGGTATATTTTGTAACAAATTAAATTTTCGAACAAAGCCCGATCGCAAGACCTTGAGTATTTCTTTATTTTTAATTTTTGTTAGGTTCCTCTATATAAATTATATCTTATAGCAGTCAAAAATCTCTTTAGCCATTTAATTATTATATTATTTCACCCACTGGCCGCTAGCTTGCTACCTAAATTCGCTGTGTGATAAATTTATAAATCGCTATTTATAAAAATAATTCTGTTGCTGGTAATTTTAATCATTTTTTATACATTTTAAATAATTGCTATTTCGTGAGGTACGCCTGGCTAGGTTTACATTTTACTGTTACGCGTCTGCAGACTTACAGTTTGCATTTGACACGGTTACAGAACGGTTCTACACGCTTACAGAACGCTTTTACACGCTTACAGATGTTTGGGGTCGAATTCTCATGTTTGGGGTCGAATTCTCATGTAGAAACTAACAGATCGGAGAGAGAGCGAAACTTAACGTGGGTTGAACGTAACTCAACGGGGGGTGAGCGTAACCTAACAGAATTCACGCCGTCGGAGATGTATCGAACTATCGAACTAAAAAAAAGCCAGTTTTGACGGGAAAAAATCAAATTTCGCAGCACTGCCGCTTGCCCTGCTGTCACTTTGGCTGATGCAATTTCAATTTTTACAAAATTAAAGTTATTTGCTGGCAACGAGTATTTATAAGGCGAAATCACAATGGACGCGGAAGACGTAAGTTGTTTTTTACTGGCGACAGACACTTTAACCGAGAGAAAAGCTGCCCTAGAAAGCGAGTGCATGCGTATGTCTTCTACATGTGCGCACTGTATGTGTGTGTGTATTTACATATTTTTGTATGGAAACGGCTAAAATGAGGTTATGTTGGGTTAATCCGGATTTTAATATACGAATCCTTATTTTAATTTGCAGGGTTTTGATCCTACTTTGTTGAAAAAGAAGAAGAAGAAGAAGACCACCTTCGATCTGGACGCTGCGTTAGGTCTGGAAGACGATAGCAAGAAGGAGGATCCCCTAGATGAGGCGTCGGCGGATGCAGGTGCCGCTGAGCTGGAGGACAACCTAGATCTGGAGAGTTTCGGCAAGAAGAAGAAAAAGAAGAAGAAGCCCTTCAATATGGACGAGATGGAGGCGGCAGTGCCGAGCTTCGGCGGCGACGATGCAACAGCGGCCACAGAGGAGCCCGAGGAGGAGGAGATCAACCTAGATATGGACTTCTCGATGGCCAAAAAGAAGAAGAAGAGCAAGAAGAAGGATCTGGACGAGCTGTTTGCCGACAAATTGGACGAAGAGAAGGGCGAGGACAAAGAAAATGGTATGACTAATTGATTTACACTAGCCGAAGATTTCATACTTTCGATAAAAATTTCAATGACTGAAGTTGGTTTATTAAGTTATAAACAATTTAATTTGAATTGTATTTAACCACTTTCTTACTTTTCAGTGGAAGACAATAGTTCAACCTGGGCTGGTTCCGATCGTGACTACACATATGACGAGTTGCTGAAGCGCGTCTTCGAAATCATTCTCGACAAGAATCCTGACATGGCCGCCGGTCGCAAGCCCAAGTTCGTGATGCGTCCGCCCCAGGTGCTGCGCGTCGGTACCAAGAAGACCTCCTTTGCCAACTTCATGGACATTGCGAAAACGCTGCATCGCCTGCCCAAACATTTGCTAGACTTTTTGCTGGCCGAGTTGGGAACAAGCGGCTCCATGGACGGCAACCAGCAGCTGATTATTAAGGGTCGCTTCCAGCCCAAACAGATTGAGAACGTGCTTCGGCGCTACATCAAGGAGTATGTCACCTGTCACACCTGCCGCTCTCCGGAAACGATACTGCAGAAGGACACGCGTCTGTTCTTCCTGCAATGCGAGTCATGTGGTTCCCGCTGCTCGGTGGCCAGCATCAAGTCAGGTTTCCAGGCTGTCACCGGCAAACGTGCCGCCATTCGAGCAAAAACAACCTAAATTCCCCTTATTTAACAAAATGCTTGATTTTTTATTACCAGTAAAACTTCAATACAAAAACGTTTATTCGTTTGTTGTAACGTGCGTTGTACTCTTGTAATTGTGATGCCAGCTTAACAAGTGATCGGCAAATGCTATTTCTAGTTTCCGGGATGAACCGCTGTCTATGAAAAAGGAATATGCATCCAGGCCCGTCTTTCCTCTGAAGATATTCGGTCTTCCGCGCAGAAACAAGTTGTGGCCCCTCAGTATGGCTCCGGGATCTATGTAATCCCTGGCAGCCCCCAGCAGGCGGATCAAGCTCTCGGCTATGGGCTTGAAGGTTTTGGAGGAGGCCAGTGATGTGGCTTCTGCGTGGAGGCAGGCAATTGTTTGCTTTTTGGCCTGACCCTGGCTTATACTCGCCTCCAGAAATCCGGTGCTATCATCGATATGGTATTTGTTGAAGGCCGTGTTGTGCGTTCCATATCCAGCAACAAAGGCGTACACTATGCAGGTGCGAAAATGAATGAGATCGGAGGCCTTGTCTGGATTATAAGTTATAAAAACATCTGGGTTTTCGGGATCCTGAGTGGCCCGTATAATGTGTGCCAAAGTCAGGGGTATATCTTCGTGAATTTTTGGACCCGACTTGGCCGATGATTGCAAATTAGGCTTAGGTGGGTTTTTGCGAATAATGAAATTGTCGACTCGATCCTCGACGTCATAAAAACTTATGTCGGAGTTCATAACTAAAATCAAAACAACCAATAAACATCAAATTAATGTACTTCATGTTGCAGTGTATTTAATATTTACTAATTTGTTTATATTTGATAAAATAAAATAACATTTATTACCGCCTGCTTTTGATTACACATGTCTATCGATAACTCATCGTTCATCGTCTGCACTTTCATAGGTGGACCTAAGGGGGGTTTTTAATTGTAAACCTCTTAATATTTAAAATATTTTCAAAAGCATTATTTATTCAAGTTAACATAATAAAAATGATTTGTTTCATTTTCAATATTGATAATTGATTTTATAACTAAAAATGTGTAATCCCTTTTTCCTGACTCAAGAAATTTTGACTGCGCCCTTGGATGTATTTTTTTTTTTTTTAATAATTAAAATTGCCTATACCGCTCAATACCTTGACTTTCGTCATTAAAAAATATTTAATCATAAACAAACAAATAAAATAATATAAATTGTCTATTTCACCATAAATCTAAATTCTTTGTTAAACGTCAGCAAGTGGGCAGCCCCTTTTTACGCAGCCCTGTGTTTTTCGAGCCTGCGAGTCTTGTGAAATTACGAAAAAGTACACCTTTGTGCAAAAGCAAGCAATCAAATCGAAGCATACGGTGTCCTTGGAATGTCTGGTGGTCCATCCATAACGCTTAAAAGCCAACCCATCGATGGTAACAACACTGGGAATGCTGCGGCGGCTCAGCAGCAGAGTGCGAATGGCGCAGCATCTGGATCCTCTGCCGCAGCCTCTGCTGCTGCTCAGAACCATGGGAACGGCGGAGTAGGCGGCGGCGGGAGTGCTCCGGCTGAGGGTACACGGCAGAATAGCCTTCAACGCATCCAGCAGCGAAAGCAAAAGGTGTTCAACCTACCTGTGCCCCAGAAACTGGCCAAGCTCTCGATGTACTCGTCCTGCCAGTCGGAAGGATGCCGTTGCACGGGATGGAAAACTCCTCAGGAGAACCGCCATCGCGACGTGGAGTCCTCCTACTGTCCGGAGTTCAACGAGGAGTGTCGCAACTCCAGCTGCCGCCACTCCTTGCGAACGCACATCGCTCACCTGGACAATATCTCCAGCTCCAGCATGGATGAGCTGTTAGGCGCTATAATTGATATGGAGAACCTGTTCATGTCCATGCAGCGCGTGGAGGACGAGGACACCAAGAAGGTCTATCTGTATCTTTTCCGATTGCTTCGCCAGTGCGTCCTGACGCGCCAGCAAGCTGTGATCCGTGGTCCTCTAGGGGATCCTCCATTCGAGTCGCCCTGCATCACCAAGGCTGTGCTGTCGCTGGTCTTCTACAAGTACAACCATCTCAATCCGACTGAACTGCAAACCATGACCGAGGTGGCCAAGACTTTCCTCAACTTCCTGAATCACTACAACTTTGAATCGCCGTCGACGAGGCGGGGAGACCTCACCCACGAAGATGCCTCCAACTATAAGATCAACTACACCCGCTGGTTGGTTTTCTGCCATGTTCCCGCCTTTTGCAACTCCCTGCGTCAGTTTGAAACGTCCTTGGTCTTCGGACGCACCTTGCTGAGAACCGTGTTTCAATACATGTCCCAGCAGCTGAAGAAGAAGTGCATATCGGAGCGGGACCGTTTCCCCGAGGACAAGCGCTCGATCATCACGCAAATGCCCAAGTTCCTGGAGGCTCTGCGCGCTGAGTTGCTGAAGGACGACTCGCCGATCTGGGATCCCAACTACCGCCCTCCCAATTCGTTTGTCATCCAGCAGCGTAAGAGGCATCAGGAAGTGGCACCTGTAGTAGCTCCCGGGGGAAGTGTGGCGTCCGTTGGTAGTGCCAAGCGTGCCAGTATGGGTGAACCTCTGCACAAGAAGATCAAGAAGGAGCCGACGGATCGATGCATCAGGTTGGTTATCATGAAAGTCTTCCATTGATTTCCATACTTATGATCTTCCTTTAGCGAGAACTTGGATGACCTGCCGACGGATGTGGTGATGCGTGCCATGAAATCTGTGTCCGAGTCGAAGACCACCAACAAGGCAGAGATTCTGTTTCCGGTCAATGTTTCCCGCGATGAGAACGTAAAGGCGGAGGAGCAGAAACGCGCCATTGAGTTCCATGTAGTGGGTAACTCGCTAACCAAGCCGGTGGATAAGCAGACGGTGCTCTGGCTCCTGGGCCTGCAGCTAGTGTTTGCCTATCAGCTACCGGAGATGCCGCGCGAGTACATCAGTCAGTTGGTGTTCGATACCAAGCACAAAACTCTAGCGCTTATCAAGGAGAACCAACCCATTGGCGGCATATGCTTTCGTCCGTTCCCCTCGCAGGGATTCACTGAGATCGTATTCTGTGCCGTGACCATGTCGGAGCAGGTGAAGGGCTATGGCACACACCTGATGAACCACCTAAAGGACTACAGCATTCAGCGTGGCATCAAGCACTTGCTAACCTTCGCTGATTGCGATGCCATTGGATACTTTAAGAAGCAGGGATTCTCAAAGGACATCAAGCTGGCGCGCCCCGTCTACGCGGGGTACATCAAGGAGTACGATAGCGCCACTTTGATGCACTGCGAGCTGCATCCAAGTATTGCGAATACACAATTCATTGCGGGTTAGTTGTGGCCATCAAAAAGGGTACTGCTAGACATATTTTACACAGAGTTTCCCTTCTTCCAGTGATACGTAATCAGAGCGAGATCCTGAAGGAACTGATAGCACAACGACACAATGAAGTGCAGAAGGTTAGACCCGGATTGACGTGCTTCAAGGAGGGCCTGCCTTCCATTCCCGTTGAGTCGATTCCCGGCCTTCGGGAGATCGGCTGGAAGCCACAAATGCGCCCGGCTCGGTCGGCCCGACCTCTGGAGGAGTCCTCAGATCCAGAGAAACTGGCCACTTCATTTGCGTCAGTGCTGCAATCGGTACGCCAGCACAACACAGCGTGGCCCTTCCTGCGTCCGGTGACGGCGGCTGAGGTGCCAGACTACTACGATCACATCAAGTATCCCATGGACCTAAAGACGATGGGCGAACGCTTGAAGAAGGGCTACTACCAGACCCGTCGCTTGTTTATGGCCGACATGGCCCGCATCTTTTCCAACTGTCGGTTCTATAACTCACCCGACACTGAGTATTATCGTTGTGCCAACTCCCTGGAGCGTTATTTCCAGACCAAAATGCGAGAACTGGGTCTGTGGGACAAATGATGCAGCGATTCTGAGGAGCTTTGTATAAAACCGAATATTTAATCTTCTTCACTTACCCAGAGAGCGTTATTTCTCTAATATTTATTTTAGAGTCTCCTTCCTAACAAAAGACACTTGCGTGAATTACATGAATTCTGGATTTATATATTGTTCTTGAGAGACACTCATATATAATCAAGCACTTTGTCTTATTTATTTAGACGACGGGTTAGATTAAGCTAGATCTTTAAAAAATATAATAAACTTTAATTTTATCTCCTAATATATACAAACGCTAAATGAAGTGTTTACGTATAATATCGAAACTTTATCACAATTTATGATATGTCCGTTTATCCGTTTCTACACAAACTAGTCTGTGAGGCAGCTATCTTAAACATTGCAAATAGTTTTCCTTCTTTTCTCATTCATATACAAATCGGAACGGGCTAGATCGGACTATTATGTTACATAGCCGTAGGACCGATCTGGAAATTAATAGCAAAATCATATAATTTCGTAATTTTATCGATCGGAAAATAAATTTAAAAAAAAAATAATAAGTTCGCCGCTTCTTATAAAATGTTGATCAATAGAAGTTTTTAAATATTCTGAATTTATTATGTCATATATTAATGAAAATCGGATGATTATATCATAGATCAATGGGAAAATAAAATGAAAATAAACATATAACATTAATTATAGTTTACAATTTTTATTAATATCAAAATCGGACGACCATATATCTGCTTTAGGAAATAGGAAATAATAATTGTCATAACTTGTTTATTGCCCTGTTGTGGGGTATTATAATTTTAATCCAAAGTTTGCAATGCAGTGAGTCATTCCCGACCCTATTTATATATGACCCTGTTTAGCAACAAAATATCTATCTATCTATCTCGCCAAAAACAAAAATTCCAATTTGTGCAACATTTTATAAATTTGTCGAAAATTAAAAAACAAATTATATCAGAAACTATGGTGGTTGATTAACCGAATATTTATACAATACAGAATACTTTTTAGAATCCAATTCAGGACTATAAGGGTATACAAACTTCGTCTTCCCGGAGTTGGCTTTCCTATATCGACTTTTTCTCTTAACTTGTCTTCATTTTGTTAGAAGTAGTGCATCATGACTCCACCAATTCCATATGGTCTATAGTATATTGCACTAATGTTTAGTTTCAGTGGAATTATTTAACATAACCGCCCAACAAATAAGTCCAAGGTTGGTTTGATTCTTTTGTAACCTCTACATTTTTGTATTCTTAACTCTTTATTTCACTTTTGATTTCCTACATTCATTGTTGTTGGTTTTGCATGCGTTTAAAGTTAAAGGATCTCTCTTTGTTTTCGTTTGGTTTTAGTAAACACATTTCTTGTTCAATAATGTCGAGTTGTTATATAAAATTATAGTTTTATTTAATATTAGGGGGGCGGGGGGAGTTAAATCGAATTGCTAGGTCATTGTACAAAGGCTCTTTCGTGCACCATACATTGTACATATATGTCCAATCGGATCCCGCGAATGCATGGCCAAAATGTTAACCGTAGTTGCTGCTTCTTACTTTGTTGAATTTCAATTATGTTTTATTACATGGTTATTAAGTTGGGTTTTAATTTCAATATGTGGTAGTCTTTACAATTTTGCCTTGTTTAGTTTAATCCATGTTGTTCTTTTTGCGTATTTATATATACATATACATACATATGTAGAGCTATTCAGGGGTGAGCATATATATGTGGAGAGATATACATATTACATACAATTACATACATTATTTATGATTACATTATATTGAAATGTGTGTGTAGCTGCTCCTCGGCTCCCGCTGCAAATGAGTCTGAGTGCTTATGTTTGCTATGCACGGTTTTGTGCTGATTTTTAATACAAATATAAAGGATAACAAACGAAATATCTAAAATCAGGCTCAAGGACTTGCGACTGGAAACTTTTATTCTCACACATCGTACATAATTTGCTTGCTTTCAAGGCCGCTGCGACTCCAATCTTAACATTTACTTCGTGAACATCGCAATAAGTTTAAATTCCATTGCAGGCGAGTTGTAAATAATGTGTGTCTCTGTGTGTACAATTTGTTAGCCCAACCGAGATCAAAAATGAAAGTTTACTTAGCTATTTCGAAGTGATTTTGCAGGCTAAATTTAAAATAATAATGACAAACATCCTAGTGGTTATTAATTCGGAAACAATTCTATCCTGTTCCCTCCTGTTCTGTTCACTCTTCAGCTGGGCTGGGGATTGACTTTTTACAATTGTGCAATATTCCAACAAGCGCACGTTGCTGTTGCTGATTTTATTTATAATTTCATATTTAAAATTTCTTAGATAATATATATATATTTTGTTGTTAAATGCTAGTGTAAAACGTATCGGGTGATTCTGGTCGATGTTTCACGACGCCCACATGAAATACAGAATTACATGAATGATTTTCTGTCTATTTCTGGTTTCATTCAAATAAAAACATGTGAACTGCGGCTTTTATTAAAGTTTTGTTTGGGAATTCCATGGATTTAATTTTTGCTTTGTTTTTGCTCCATTAATTTCATTATTTTTATCGACTCTCCTCCGCGATTTCTTCGTGTTCTGCTTATTTTTGTTGTTTTGTAACTTTCATCTTATGCTACTATATGTTTTTCACATCTATTACTAAATATAAATTGTAATGCATGTTGCAGGCGTGCTGTTATCTCCTGTTATCTCGTTATCGTTATCGTAACCGTGCTGTTGTTCTGCTTAGCGAAAGGCTGTTGGAACCAGCCATTTACACAAAAACCTAACAGATGGCCGGTTCACAAATCGCTAATCGCACGAAGGCGAGCGTTAATCGCTGCCAAAACACACGGCGAGCGGTGGTGAGCGCGCGCGCAGGACGTCGTGAGAATTGCTAACACTAAGTTTAATTATACAATTATATTTTTATATGCTGTTAGATCCATAACTCGAAATTCCTGATAATATAAGAGCCTGTGTGTCGTCGATCGGTCGGTTGATTGGGTTTGCTTCGAATAACTAGCTTTGCGATGATGAATAGGATATTATTTACTTTTTGCTTCTCCTCCTCGATTCGTTTCCATAAATTGTTGGTTGGTATTTAAAGTGGTTCTCCACTGGCTGGGCGGCACTATTGAGCTGCAATGTAAACAAGGGATTCTAGGCAAACATTCGCACGTATGAAAAGAACGAGCTAATAATTGCTACTCACAGACTGCCGCCACCTGTTGCGTCTGCTCTGGCAAGAGGGACGTCGTTTTCGCTGTTGTTGTAGTAGAAGCAGAGTCCATGGTGTTGGAACCAGAACTGGCAGCATTATTGGCCGCCTTCAATGCTGCAGCCGTGTTGGCAGCATTGCCATTGGTAATGCTTGGCTGGCCGTTGCCTCCACGACCGTTGCCGCCACCGCCATTGTTGTTGCGATTGTTGCTCCTGTTGCGATAGTTGCCGCCGCCCATACGGTTGTAGTTGTTGCGATTGTAGCCTTGCGCTCCGCCATAGCCGGAGTTCATACCGCCATTGCCCGCTCCCATGTTCCCATTGTTGTAGTAATGGTTGCGTCCGCGATAGCTGCCGCGTCGTGTGGAGGACACTCCAAAGGTCTCCGTATTCAATTTGCGCTCCTGGCGCCAATCGTTCTTCTTGTTCTTGCTGCGATCCTGAGCAGCCTCGCACGAGATGTTGTCAAAGAACGATTTGGTCTTGTCATAGCACACATGGACATCATCCTCCTCGGGCTCATGCTCGCCAGCGCCAGTCTCATTACCAGAGTCATCCTTCTTGTCGGTTTCGCCATTCAACTGAAAACAATAAGATCCAATTTGTAGGATTACCCTAGATGTCTTTAGCTTAAAATAAAATGATTTCAAAAGGAATACATTTATCAAGAAAATGAATTTCGTTTTTGAGCATTTTCCTTAAATTTAATTAATTTAAAGCTATTGTTAACCTATCACGCTTCAAAGCATCTACCGTGCTGTTATTTTCAACACCTGTGTTTTCCCGCCACTAAACAAATCGTAAATCAAGTAATATATAATAATATAACATAACTATATTAATTAGTACAACTAAAAACGATAAAAATGTGAGTGCTTTACTTACTGTAGGGACGCCCTCAAGCTTTTCTTCACCCACCTGCTCATTGGTTGCAGTAGTTGTGGTTGTTGCCGTCGAGGTGGTGGTGGCCGTCTTATTGGTTGTAGTATCATCGGCCACCTTGAGCTTCGCCAGCTGGGAGCGTAATTCCTCGAACTTGTTGTTGGCCTGCTCGAAATCAAAGTCGCCCTCAAACTTAATCTTGTTGCGCGGCTTGTTTTGATTGGCCGACTGCGGACGATAGTTCTGCAACATAACAAAATTTCGTTAAGTTAAAATCTGCTGGCTCTGTGTCTTCAGCGGGAATTATTTACCTGGTTGGGACGCATTGGACCTCGGGATCCCATTCCACGATTACGCATCATCATGTTGTTCGTGTTTTGGCCATTGCCGCCGCGGTGCATGTTCCAAGCTCCGTTGCCACCATTTCCTCCTCCGCCGTTGTTTCCTCCTCGCTGTTGCTGCTGCTGCTGTTGCATTCCATTACCGCCTCCGCGATTGCGCTGATTGTTGTTGTTATAGTTGTTGCTGTAGTTATTATCCATCTGACGGCCGGAATCGCGACGATCCCGCTGCTGATGGTGCTGGTTGTAGAAGTCGTTGCCACTGCCGCCGCCTCGCTGTTGCTGCTGCATGTTGTTGCTGTTGGACCCGCCGCGCTGCTGCTGCGCCTGCTGATGATGCTGCTGGTGGTTCTGGCGCTTATGACCTGCATCGCGCCCGTTTCCACCACCCTGAGTAGCGTTCTGTTGCTGGTGCAGCTGCTGCTGCTGGGTCAGCTCGGCCGTTGGACTGACAATCAGGCTAATGGGCGTCGTGGAACGCGAGGCTCCGGCCAACATGTCTAGAACGGAAACTATATACATATAGAGGACGCAACGAGAAGAGAAAATAATACGTGCAATTACAGGTAAGTTATTATTTAAAAGGTAGGATCAATTTTAAATAAAATTTAATATTTTAAAATAAAAAAAAACTATGGAAATTATTCAAAATCAAGATATTCATATTTTATTTTTGGAAGAACTTATTCGTAAAGAAGATATCTATATCCACAAGTTAGAAAAATCAAGATGGATATAATGAATATATAATTGATCCCAAGGAAAAGTAATAAACTTTTCATGCAAATTAACATAATTAAATAATATATAGAAACAATACTCACTTGGCTGCTTCTGTTGGGGCTTCTGCTGCTGCTGGTTGCCGCCGATGTGCATAAAGGGTCCACTGCCCGGTGCACCTGATCCTGGTGCCAGCGATCCGCCGCCCGAGTTGCCAACCATGTTAGCCAGATTGGGGCCTCCCAGGTTTCCAAACGGATTGCCATTGCCATATCCAGGGCCGCCCGAAGCTCCGGAGCCACCACTACCACCACCGACGCCCGGCATAGAGGGAGCGCCGTGCGGAGGCTGTTGCTGTGGCACTTGCTGTTGCTGCTGCTGTTGCTGGGGAGGAGCGTTCATCCCGCTGGGCATTGGAAAGTGTTGCGGCATAACCTGGGGCGGGCCATTCTGGAGCTGCGCCTGCATGATCGCCGGGTCATTGTGGTGCGGCAACGTATGGTTGTTAACGACGCGAATGTCCTTGATGTCTGAGCCCCGGAAGAGGATGTAGTCGTAGATTTGCGACTGCGGCGCTATCTGGAACTGGGTGTCCCGGTCCTCCGTACCAAAGGAGCGCACTAAAAGGGCGGGAGAACATGGTTAGTTTCGTGCAAAAGTCCATTTTGCATATATACATATTCAATTTAAGGTTAGGCCGCCGCGTTTCCTATTTAACCTCAACGCGGGCGGGAATGGAGGAGAGGCGAGAAGAGAAACGCATGTTTTGCCGGTATTTGTGTGTTCTTCTTTGCATCCATCCCCACAGGGCACTGACACCCGTAACGGTAGCCGCACGTCCCGTTATCTGGCGCCAAATCGAAATTGTTTTTGCAAGTAGACGTTCCGTTCCAAACAACTTGCAATTTTGGGTGTATGTATGTGTGCCGTGTAATATGCAAAAGCAACACTGTACAACAACAACAATAGCGAGCGAGACAAAAACAGGGCCAAAGCCAACATGACAAACAAAAAGCATAAGTGAGAGCGCGAGAGACAGGAGGGATAAAAAGAGAGAGAGAGACAGCGGGCGGCAACTGCACTCTCAAATTACTGTAAAAACTAACAAGAGGAACGAAAAAAAAATGTGGACAAGAGAACGAACGCAAGAGAAATTGGAAGATTTCGTTTTCTTCCATTTTCTTTTTCGATGAACCGTTTTTTACAGCGATTTTTGGCGCAGATTACGGCACCATATATAGAGTTGAGGGGGCGGAAAAGCAATTACGTGGGAGAATTTGGGGGGACTTACCACTCGACAGCGCGATGGTGCACTCCTGCGGATCCACGGTGTACAGGCGGCCCTCATACCTGATGTCCGCCTTGGAAATAAGGCTGATTTTCGAGCCCAACTCCGGCAATCCCCCGCTCATCTTGGTCAAGCTTCACTGTACCTCACTCACTCCGAAATGCAAACTATTATTATTAGGTTTGCCAACGGCGCGCGGCGTAGCAATTGTTCACAAATTTCTGGCAAAAGCAAACAATAGTAGCGAGCGCGACGACAACGATTTCTCGATGGTTTCAGCCTCTCCGCTACTTCTCTTCTCCGCTGTTCGCTTTTCTTTTCGGTTTTTTCTCGGTTCTCTCGCGCAACTACTACTTTCCAGTTTCAGGGCGATTTTGCGGCCAATCGCCTTTTGGCCGAGCTCGCTATATACTCCTGCGTCTTCGCACAAGTGTGCCGAACTTTTTTCCAATGTCTGTGATGGAGCACACACGGCCTTAGATGTGGAAATTGCAATTTTCGACTCACAAATCTTTTCTCCGTCCGTCTGCAAAAACCTACCCGTCGAAAATGAACGATTTGGCGATTTAGCGAGTGCCGCGATGGTATCGATGGTTCTGCAGGCTCTAGTTAGGGCCGCCTGTAAGTCGTGTTGTAGCTAATTCTAGCTATTTTGGTTTACTGCAGTAATGCAATTAGCCATGAGTTTCTCAATTTTCCCATTGCATTTTAAACCATTTGTTTTTGTTTGTTTTTAATTAGGAGTTGTTATTGTGATTTAGTGAGTAATCGTGATTATGTGCTCAAAAGAATTATATTGACGAAAAGATGTATCTTGCTTTCGAAAATTTTGAGGCTGTTGTCCAGGATGTTTTCTCTTAAAAAATTGCATTTTGACCATATCCTCTTCACAAAATATGCCGAATCTCATAAATAATAATAATAAATCCATAAAAATTGTAAATAGTAATGAAAAATCTTAATGACTTACAAAAAAGAGAAGTCTTTGCAATTCAATCAAGTTTGGAGCTAGTACATGAAATTCAATATAATTAAATTTAGTTGCTATATTTCTGATAATTTTAGACTGTTCTCGTTGTTAAAAGCTCGAATATGTCAATTTGTTGATTATTTGACAATTACTGTCAAAAAGGATTTGCAAAATCATCGTTGCACTGTCGATACAATTAATTTTATCACGGTCGATACTATCAATGCTTTTATATATATATTTAGATAATCCATGTTTCATTTTGATGCTTTTTTAAATGATTTATCCATTGATAGATTTTTAAAAATTTGGTTAAATATAAGTAAGTAACAAATGCATTCATTCTCATTCGGACGGCTTTTTTGTGGCATTCATACTGAATGATTTTTTTGTAATTTAATTATAATACATCGGAAATAATATCGAAAACATAATTTGAAAATAGAAATACAGAGATAACATTTTATAAATTCAATTATCATTAAAATACCATTATCATTAATATTCCTGGTTATATACGTTTGTTGAGGCTTCCACCCCTACTTATTTTATCGCAATAGAAGAAATCAATCGGTGCCAGCGAGCAACTATCGATGTTTTGCCATCTCTAGCTTCACTCGGCGCTTCTTTTTTCTCCCATTCAAAGAATCACCAACTGAAAATGCGCTGGCATTTTATGGCTTTTTCGCTCAATTGATTGTTTTAAAGTGTATAAAATATAGCAGAATCAACATGCCACCTCAACTGGATCCTATAAGCGTGCGCACGGCACGCCTGAACAACCTGATTCTGGGCAAAGGAGTCGGCGTCTGTGCGAAAGCCGCGGGAAATGCCAGCGGATCGGCGGTCTCCGTTTCATCCGTCAGGAGAAGCGTCGTTCCTGTAAGCACAACCAGTGCAGCTGTGGCAGAGGCCGTCTGCCGAGAGGGCCTTCTGGACGCTTTCTGTCTTCTATACAACGAATGCGATAAGGACACGCTGAAAAAGCGCGATCGCAACATCGCGGAGTTTGTCAACAAATGTGAGTCCCTTGATCATTTTTGAGCGTTTCAAAAATGGGATTTAATATTTAAACTGGAAGTAATCCTCCCACGGAGCCAACTTTACTATTTATTCTGATTCCTTTTCTCCCACAGATCGTCCCATCATGGAGGAGACCCGAAAACTGCGCGTAAATGCAGATGACTTTCTTATCAAGGGGCTTATTGGTCAGGGCTACTTTGGAAACGTTCACCTGGTTGTTGAGCGGCAAACCAATGACATTTACGCCATGAAAAAGATCAAAAAGTCGGTGGTAACCACGTCTCAGGTCAAGGAGGAGCGGGACATCATGTCAATTCGCCATTCCGAGTGGCTGATCAATCTGCAGTATGCCTTTCAGGTGAATTTTCCGCATCCTTTATCTATTAGCGTCGGTAATTATTTAAAAAATTTACTCTTAGGACAACGATAACTTGTACTTGGTGATGGAGTATATGCCTGGCGGGGATCTTCTCAGTTTAATGTCCCGACATGGCCCTTTCGACGAAGACTTGGCTCGCTTTTATCTTGCCGAACTCACTGTTGCGCTGCACACACTCCACGAAATGGGTTATGTGCATCGGGATATCAAGCCGGAGAATATTCTGATAGATCGTTTTGGGCACATTAAACTAGCGGATTTTGGTAATGCTGCTGCCCTAGATCGAGACGGAAATGTGCTAAGCCTATCGCCCGTGGGAACACCCGATTATATTGCTCCCGAACTGCTGCAGACCATCTCGACCTACAAACTGTCCAAGTCGATGCACGATGTGAGTAGAACTGTACGATCGCAGAGTGAGATAATGCCAAGGTGCTCCCAACTCTATAACTAAAGCCATATACGATTCGTTCTTA
This sequence comes from Drosophila bunnanda, assembly GCA_035046265.1. Taxonomy (NCBI): domain Eukaryota; kingdom Metazoa; phylum Arthropoda; class Insecta; order Diptera; family Drosophilidae; genus Drosophila; species Drosophila bunnanda. Next base: position 19,280,647 of record JAWNOB010000075.1, read on the forward strand.
GGTCAGCTGCGATTACTGGTCCATGGGCATAATCGGTTACGAGCTAATTTGCGAAACCACGCCCTTCCACGAGGATAACGTGCACGAGACCTACTCCAAAATCCTCTCCCATTGCGAGGAAAGTCACCTGAAGGAGCTGATCAACTTTCCTAGCGACTTGAAGGTGTCGCATAACTACAGAAATCTCATTGAGTCCCTGATTACCAATCCGTCGAAGCGTCTATCCTACGAACGTATCAAGAAGCATCCTTTCTTTGATGACATTCAGTGGAACTCCATACGCTCGCAGGTTCCGCCGATTATTCCAAATATTAAGTCGGACGACGACACTTCGAACTTTGAAGATGGAACGCGGCACAAGTCGCGTCGGGACCAGGGAGTGGCGAAAAGATCGCTGTCTACCAATATGAAATCCAATGACTTTAGTGGCAAGGATTTGCCATTCATCGGCTACAGCTTTGTGCACATGGAAAAGACGGCCCTGACAACTGCCAATGATGAAAAGTTGCAAGAGAAACTAAAGGAACTTTTACAGAAACTCAAGACCAGGGAGAATGAGATTTCCATGCTGAAGCAGGATCTCATGCGAGCACAGCAATCCCTTAAAAGGACGGACAATAAGTCACAGGTCGTGAACGATGCTAAAACGGAAATCAAGAAGTTGCAGCATATTATTAAGGAGAAAACCATGGAGTTGGCCAATTGCAAGACGCAGATCAAGACGCTTCAGAGTTCTGCGAAAATAGATGAGGAAATGTGGTCGAAAAAGGAAGCTACCATTACGGATCTCTTACGATTAAATCGCCAGAAGTATGAGGAGGCCAAGATTGCCTCGGAACAGCGATACGAGAAGCAATTGGCCGACAAGAAACAAGAGCTAGCTGCCACGCTGCAGAAGATGGATGCCCGGGAGCTGGAGTTCATTGCCAAGAACGATGAGTGCCGGCATATTACCCTCAAGTTGGAGAACTACAAGGATATGGTACAGCAGCTCAAGGATCAGCATCTTAAGTCCGAGGCCAATAGCGAGGAGCAGAGGCGCCAAATGGCCGAATCGTATGAGCAAAAGCTGTCAGATCTGCGGAAAAAGGTACGCGACTCGCAGGACACACATCGTCGCCTCACCATGGAGATGAAGGAGATCCGAACCGAGCGGGACGAGTCAATCAGCTCTAGCAAGTCAACCCAAGAAGCAAAGGATGCCACCGAGCGAAATATCGAACAGATATTGCAACGTCTTAACCAGGAGATTGCCTCCAATAATGCGTTGAATTCAGAGAAGGTTAAGCTGGAGACGAAGCTCAAGTTAAAGGAAAACGATATGCAAGAGGTGAAGGCCGAGTGCCAGCGCCTGGAGCGGGAACTTCAGGTAGGTGATACTCCCTGACATAAAAGCCAATATAACTTGTTCGACTTTATTTCTTTTTGTTTCGATCATTGGTTAAATTTTGTTTAGTATGCCATGCATTTTCCTAGTTTATCGATATTAAATCGGTGTTGAACTATTTATACTTCAAAATCAATCAAATCACCTAAAACTTTTTAATATTTAATTAAAAAGATATTTCAAGTTAATTATCTTACTTAAAGTCATATGGAAATGGGAACAAATTAATTGTTTTTCAACCTAGTAAATTAAATGAATCCAAACATTATAAATTTCATTTTTTTTTAACCTCCTCAAAACGTAGCTGGTTGAGTGTCGCTGCCAACTAGCTGAGTCTTCTCTGGCTTCCCATGCCTCCCCATACGAAACAGCACCCGGCTCTCTGACCGATCTTAACGTTGTCGAAGACCAATTGCGTGCCGACTTGGAGGCAGCCAAAGAGAGCGAGAGTCACCAGAAAGGACGAGCCGATCAACTGCAAGCGCTGGTCACCAAGCTAGAGCAGATGCTGGAACGTTTTAACGAGCAAAGTCTCTCGCCAACCAAGTCGCACTCTGCCCGTAAGCCTGGAACCGAGACCGTTGGTGATATGCTCGAACGTCAGAACGAGAAGCTGGAGGATAAGCTGGCCGCTGTCCGGGAGCAGATGATTGTGGAGCGTCAGGCGGCACGCACAGCTAATCTGTCGCTCTGGAAGGTGGAGAAGCAGCTGGAAGAAGCGCTCTCAGAGAAGAAGCTGCTGGCCCGTCGCATGGAACTAACAGAAGATCGCATTAAGAAGGCTCAAAATGCTAACGAGGAATCTCAGCGGTTGCTCAAGTCGTCGCAGGAGGAAACGCGCCAGCGTGAGGGTCGGGTCGAGGAACTCAAGCAAGAGCTGGCCGCCGCTAAGAGGGATGTGCTCAAGGAGCATCGCCAGTGGGAGAAGGCCGAACAGGAGCGCATGAAGTGCAAGTCGGAGATAATTGAGCACTTGGCCAATGTGCACAAACTGCAGCAGCAGGAGAGTGATGTGCGCCAGAAACTAAAGCAAGTCCAAGCCCGCTTCGATGGCCTCACATTGGAGCACAAGAACACCCTAAGGGAGCTGCAAGAGGAGCGTGACAGGTGTCAGGCAGCCTCCGATTCCAGCCTTACGCTGAAAAAGGAGCTCAAACAGCTTACGGAGAACTTCCAGAGGCTAAAGTACGCTTGCAGCATAACCGATAACCAATTAACAGAGGTGGAAACGATGCTAAAATCAGAACAGGATCGAAACAAGTCCCAAAAGTCCCAACTGGATGCTGTATATGAAAAGTTGAGGGAGCGGAACGATCAGCTTACCGAACTGCGAAAACAAATGGTTGCCATTGAATCCGAGAAGCGTCTGGCAGAACAGCGGGCTGAAGTCCTGGCGTCCGAGCTGGAGGAAACCAGACTCCACCTCAAGGATCAACAAAAGAAGTTGGTATCACAGCAGGACCAGTTGGTGGAGCAGACAAACGCTCTGTTTGCTACCCAAGAGCGCGCAGATCTTCTGGATGGTGAGAATGCTAATTATCAAGTCCAGACCGCTGACTCTGTTCGGGAAATGCTTAACCTGAAGGAGGAGAATGCTCGCATTCTGAGCGAACTCTTCCACAAGAAGGAGGAGGTGAGCAACCTTCAGTCGGCGGTAAGGGATCTGGAAGCCGCTCAGGAAGACCTACACGCCGAGATCGATTCCTTGCAGGACACTCTGGCCGAAAAGGAGCAGTTCTATGTGCAGAGGGACATCAAATCCAATGCCACCTTGGCCCAGCACAAAAAGCTGATCGATTACTTGCAGGTAAATGGATTGAAAGATACTTTAGATTATACTTCTGAATTTTACATTGCGTTAATTCTGTCAGCTCAAAGTAGAGGATCTATCGGCAAAGAAGAAGAAGACCCTGGCCGACAAGATCTTTGGTTCCAGTCACACCAATAAGGAGAACGTCTCGCCCAACGATGTGGAGTCTTCTATTCTCTATCGAGCGCTGAAGGAGGAATTGAAACGCGAACAAAAGTTATCAAGCATGCTAAAGGAGCAAATAGCGCAGTTGAATGGTAAGTGGCGAACAAAAGAAAGTCAAAGAGCATTGTTTTATATATACATTTCAGGAACAGCAACACTACGCTCCCCGCGGAAGCTCGCGGCTGTTAATGGTGACTCGGATGCCCCAAAGCAGCGACCAGTGAGCATTGCTGTTCTGCCGCGCTCCCCTCAGAAGCAGGTGGAGTCCTTGAAACGTACTGCAAGCCATGTTGAACTAAAGACCACCGATAAAACAAGCAGTGTGGAGCAGGCGCATCACCGTTTTGAATTGGCTCTGCAGGAGTCCAAGGAAGGTGCCTCAGACTGTGTGGTCTGTGGCCAATCCATCGTTGCGGGATCACCCTACTGGAAATGCAAGGAGTGCAAGGATGTGACGCACCGCAAGTGTAGGGCCAATGTCCAGGGGAGTTGTGGAACCAAGCAGCCAACGGCTCCGCCAGCCGATGAGGATCTGAACAGTATTCCATCTGGATCTTGCATTACCCTGGACAGCGTGGACAGCAGCGAATATATCGGAACTTTGGTCTACAGCTGTGACGGCGGGGAGGATGGTGATCAGGCGGCCAGAAAGGATATCGAGGTAAACTGCGCCTTTGAGGTAGCCGAGCAGCAGATTCTTCTGTTGGGCTGCAATACGGGCTTGTATGCGTATCACTTGGACTCGCAGCGACTGGTCCACATCAAGGGTATCGAGTCTGTGAGCTGCATGTCCATCTGTTTGCGTTTGGCCAAGGCAATTATGGTGGAAACTGTCGGCGAGAAGCTGTATCAATGCGATTTTAGGCAATTGGAGTCGCGTTGCCACAGTTCCAGTGCCTGTCACAAGCCCGTGCTGGAGACCTCCGCCATTGAACTGCCTTTCGCTAATCGCACGGCGTCGGAGAAGTGGAAACTGGTGCTGATTTCGGACGAGGCGGAGAACGCTTTGGATTCGGTGGCCATTGCTGCGACTTCCACCAGAATTGTCATTCTGAAGTATGACCTCAAGGTACATATGTTTAAGCCCGTCCGAGCCTTGGACACTGCCACTCCCGTTACCTCCATATTCTTTACGCGCCACTCGGCCATTGTCACCTCGGATAAGTTCTACGAGATTGACTTGGACAACTACGCGGCCGAAGAGTTTGTAGATCTGGCCGAAAAGTCTATGCAAAACACTGCGAAATGGCAGCCGCTGACTGCTGTACGGATTTCTCGGCAGGAATATCTGCTTTGCTTTGCGGAGAGCGGCGTCTTTGTGGATGAGTTTGGCTGCCGATCCAGGCCGTACGACTTGAATTGGATGTATGCTCCCACCGGCTTCGTCTATCGCGAGCCCTTCTTATTCGTTTCCCACTACCAGAGCGTTCAGATTATCCGTTTGCATCGATCCTTTAGCAAGGAGTTGGCGAACGGAGGAGACAATAGCTTGGAGACAACCGAGTCCCCGGAGCTGCAGCGTGTCTACCTGCCCCACTATATGTCCACTCTGCTGGCGAACAGTGGCGATGTCAATCTATATACACTCTCGATTGACAAGAGGCCCTGCAATGGCACACAGAAGATCTATCACTTGGACACGGTCCAGGCGTTCAAGAAGAAGCTGAACGTTTCCCTGGAGACCATTTCATCGATGGGCACAACTGTGACTACAGGCTCCACGATGACAGGTGATAGTGTATAGATATATATAGGCGGGAAATTCAAGCACATGAGTGTAAGGAGTACTACAGTCTCTCAGAATTACAATATTTAAAATACATTATATATATATTAATTATTCTTAACTCTTAAAGAAAATCTCAGAAATCAATGGACGACTTTTAAACCATTTTAATTGAAATTAATTACAAAATCGAACTTCTTGTACTCATCTCTTCATTTAGTTGTTGCCATTTGATTTATTTTTATTTAAAAGACATACATATAATTCTTTTGTATAACCTTTGTGCTGTAAAAAACACAAATAAAATTAATCTCGGCTTTTAAATGAAGTGAATTTAATTTTAAATTGAAAATCAAGTATGTTTGGGGATTTATTTAATGGAATTTTGAAGATTTAAAGAAGTGTTGCTTACAGTTGTTTTTACAGAATGATTAATGATTAGTGTAATGATTTCTTAAAGGGGTTGCCTAAATATTAGTTTATATATTTTAAGGGCTATTAAATTTATACATATGCATACAAGAAAGTTAAATACTGTCGAATGGCCATAGGATCATAGGATCAATCAATCATAACTAATCCAAAAATGCATTAATTTCAATTCGGACTGCTTTTCTGTTCGAATTTTTATACGGGTAACAAGTCTCTATATTGAGTTTTAAAATTTTTAAAATTAAAATATTTGTCAAATTTTTTATAATTTTAACGATGTAACCCCTTACAAATATTCAAAAATTTTGAAATTTTTATTTTTCTACCGGAGATGGTTATATCATTTTGTCTTTTGCTGCTGATCAATAATATATATATATAATTAAATTAAATATAATTCTAATACCCTACAAGGCTCAGGAGTAGCATGAATCCGGTAATTTTCAAGGTCAGAAATGCACAACATTTTACACCTGTACGGTAGGTATAAATAATTATTTTACAGGCTTGATAAATCTATTAATTTTTTAATTTATTATTTCCAGTTACTAATATTTAAATTACCAGTAAGAGTCACAAAGGCCTCAATCAGGAGCGATAGCTTTTCGAATGAAATTCAATGGTATCTCTGGGCGCCAAGCTTTTTGGGGGTGATCCCAGGGTAGCTTTTCGGCAGCACCAGCGGCACAGCTTTCAATGTCCCCCAACGCGAAAGCCCCAGAGAGATGGCTCGTGGTGGTGTCTGTTGACCGCTCTCGACTACTGCGACAAAGCGGGTCGCTGGACGCGGAACTGCAGCAGCACCGCCGTAACCGTAAATTGTGATAATTGACTTCAATTTGTTTCATGAAAGCGGCGGCACCCTTCTCCAGCGAGATGTTTCAAACGAATCTGAACCTTTGCGCGCGCAGTATGGTCGCAGACTCCACGACGGCGGAACAGAACGCGTCCAGGATGACGCTGATATGCCGGGCATGTCTTGTGCTAATGGGTCCCCAGGATGCCGCCTACAGCCTGGACAGCGAAGAGGACTTGGCGAGGAAGTATTTTGGCTGCACTGGGGGCGATCCGGGAAAGGATGAGGACGATGTGCTGGCCCAACTGGTGGTCCTGAAGAGCATCTGCGAGTGCTGCTATCAGTTGGTGCAAAAGTTCTACGCTTTTCAACGCATGTGCGAAGAGTCCTCGCGCAACTTCGCAAAGCTGCTCCTGGACATTGACTTGTACTGCCTCAAGGCGCAGGAGGATGCAGTCGCCGCTGTCATGCCGTCGGATTTACCGGATACCCCTTCGGAAAGCAATCAGTCCACTAATCAGGAGGAGCAAGCCGAGGCCCCAAGCATGGAATCAATTGAGGAGATTGTGAGTGTGTGCGCCCATGTGTCTCCACTTTAATCTAATCACAATATCGGTGCTCGAATTTGTTGCCTAGCAGCAGCAGGGAAAAAAGACAATACTTCCTCCTACGCGGCGGGGCGGCCATAAACATAAACATTTCTGAGTATTTGTTTGTATACAACTATTTCTGTTTGCCGCGATAGCGTGTCGAGAAAAGGAGGCACGTCTCGAATCAGTCTTTTATTTCTTATGATTCTTTATTTAAAGGCATAAAAAATATTTTTACCGCGCTGTAGATGTATGTAGTAACTAATGAATCTTAAATTAAAAGTGTATTTTTAATCAATTCAGGCAAAATATACATATGTACGGAAAATGCTGTAGTAAGAAAACCAGATAATCCGATGAAATTTAAAGTAGTGGTATTAGAAGACACGATTGCTAAGTAGTTTTTAGAATACACATTTAGACTAAACCTTAGGGTGCTCATTTCTAAGGAGGATTATGACATGTTATCATCATTATTATCTGAGTACTTCCTAGAGTTCTATAAATTTATAAGCTTAGAAACCACAGATGTGGCATTATCTAAATCAGATAATAATATTACCCATATTTCAGTAGATCACTGACCCTGAACTACCAAGAGTTTTTACTTCCAGTATTTCTTATCTTGCTAAAGCGATAAGATAATAAGACAATAGTAAAATACAAAAGTAGAAATATGGATAATTAAATAAAAAGGTTTACGAGAATCCTACATTTATTTTTAAATGCAGAGTTGAAGTATTTATTTTAAATATATGGATTTATTCATATTATATTGTTTCTTTTTAAATATAAAATAAATATACATGAGAAAGGTCTTCAAAATGATGTCAACAAAATTTTTGTTTAAAGAAATATTGAAAGTATTTTATACTAAATATATTTCATACTTTAGGATGAATTTTTTGGGGGTTTCCATATTTTATTTTTAAAATATATATAATTAGTTTCTGCTAAATAATAATACCAATTTATTTTGAGAAAATCAAAGGAAAGGTTATAAAAGCATAATCGCTCCATATCCTTAGGCTCTACTGTATTTAAACGAAGTTTCAAAACAATCTCTTAATCTATAATTATTACAAAAATATTTCCCTATATTAACAGGAGGAAGTGTACATAATCGAGGACGAATGCAGCAAGCAGGATCTCGGCAAGGAAAAGGTTCCTCGCACTTTCCCTCGATACAAAAGGACGACAGGCCAGCGAAAACGGCGAGTGAGACACACCCTTGACTGCGGCATCTGTCAACGCGGCTTCTACAAATCGTCCCTGCTGGAGGCCCATGTGAAGCAACAGCACGATGGCGTGGAACCCTACACCTGCGTCCATTGCGGCAAGAGCTATGCGAGGGCCAATTTACTAGACACACACCTGCGGGAGATGCATTTCAATGGCGGTGAGCGGGTTACCTATCCCTGTACCAGCTGCAGCAAAGTGTACACAGCAGCGCGGAGTCTCAAATATCATGAAAAGCGGCAGCATGAGAAAGAGTCCTCCTCCACCGACGATTGTCGGTATATTTGCGAAGAGTGCGGAAAGTCCTTTGGCCGAAAGGCGCACCTAACCCGTCACAAGGTGACACATGGCAAGCCTGAGGAGCGGAAATATTCCTGCGAGCACTGTGACCAAAGGTTCCACATCAAGGCGAATATGATGGATCACCTGCAGCGAAGACATGGCAATAAAGACTTACTTCGTTGCAGGAAGTGCGGACGGATCTTCCGCGATAGATCAGACCTCACCAAACACTCGTGTAGAGCAAAGGACTAAACTAAATGTATTTTAATAATTTCTTTTATTTATGTAAGTGATTTTTCAATAACATCAAGCTAACTCAACTGTTACAAATGATTCGAATTACTTGGAATTTGTTGGGGGAAACTGCCGAACGAATGAGTGGATGGATGGCGACACTAGTACATGACTGAGTGGTTGATCGATTGATTGGTGATTCGGTGAGGCTACACTCTCTAAAATTAGCTAACATTCACATAATGGCCGGGGCGCAGCACAGTCGCTTCTAAATCATCATCATCATCAGTACAAAAGGCAAGGCTTGCACCGCCCTTCAGCTTCAAAATCATGTATAAAAAACAATTAACTAAAAGTTATATATGCTTAAGCTTAGAGAACACGACAGTTTTTAAAATTACATATTACCAATACATTCATAGATCATATATATATCATTAATTTGTTGCTTGGAAAAAAATGAGAATAAAACCAGATTATCCGACAATTACATAGGAAAATGCACGGTCGCCAAAATCAGCATAAGCGATGCATGTTGAGAATGGATAATGAGTGGTGGAGGAGTGGAAGGAGTGGCGGATCTGTTCGGTTCGGATGAGTGAAGTTTGCTTGCACTATATGTAAATAAATACGCCGCAATATGAGCATAGGATCGCGCTTAGTGGGCCACCGGCCATCTAGGTGTCCTTGTGTTTCTCATAGAACCCATCTAAATATTTTTTGTACTCCTTTTGATCGTTCCACATCATCGCGGCCTGCGCATTCAGTGGACTCTCGTTGTTCGGCTCGCCCAGCAGCGATTGGATGGACAGCAAAATGGTGCGCACATCGTACAGCGCCGACCACTTGTCCTTCAGTATGTCCAGACAAATGGCGCCCTGCAGATCGACGTTCGGGTGAAAGCAGGATGTCAGGAACTTGACCACGGGAGCCGCATACGGATACGAGTTGGGAAAGTCCAGCGATAGCCGGTACGTCTGCCCAGCGTATACGGTATTCAGAGGGCCGGCGATGGTGCCGACCCACTTGAATATGTTCTCGCCGTCGGGGAACGCTGAGATGCCCTTCTCATTGGCCATCATCAGATTCATCAGTTCCTTGTGCAGTCTGCGGGGTTGTAAAGGGAATTAGCTGTGTGTCTGGCGTTCGTTTCCCATTTCGGGCGCCCCACGCTTACCTTTTACTCACGGCGTGGTTATCTTTCACGGGCAGCGAGTCGTCGCTGTGTTTGGTGCCCCCGGCCCCAGCTCCGCCGCTCTGTTCGGGGCTTATGTTCTGGGCCATTTCTGCTTTACGGGACTCTAATGTTGGATGGTGGATGCAAGCGATGCGATGCGAAGCGACGCGCTGCAATTTACTGGGTGTGTGCTTGTGTGCGAATTTGCCTCGTGCCGTTCCTCAGGGCGGACGCAATGCGATTTTCTTCACTGACTATATTTGACTGTATAGTGAAATTTGGTTGAATAATTTCGTTTCGGAATACGCGTCTGTTGCTTTAATATTTTTTTTTCACTTTTGTGTGAAAACAAAATGGAAGGGAACGAGAGACATTTATCGAATGATTTTCTCTCGATAGCCAACTGCGACTTCTACATTCGATTGTATACGTATCGAATAGAATTGGCTTTTTGAAAAACATGCCGCATTTTGTGAGTCGATGGTAGAAACGAAAAAATCCAATCATCTTTATAGAATAATTAAACATAAGTCAACGTTTGGTGCACAATAAATATGAAATATATTATTTTAAATTATATAGTTTATCCGGTGCTGCCGGATAACTGTTTACCTTTTGACTTTTCCAACACTGGAAAAATACGTTTTAAGAAATTTAATCTGACGAAAAATGGACGAAAACAGCCTAATTTATGGGCTGGAGCTTCAGGCCCGTGCCTTGACTCCCCAGTACGGCGAAAGCAACGACGTTTGCTTCTTTATTGCTACCAATTCCTTGAAGCCAACGAATCAGGTGCATCTAATTCAGTATGAGGAGGAACAGGGAACAACCGTGCAATCGAAGGTAAACAACTGGGTAATTACTAAAACTGGGAAAATGACTAAATATTAACATGTTCTAGGTATTTGAGCACGCCTTGGGGGAAGTGTGGAAGCTGAACAGTTGCCCGCACAACTCCCGACTGCTGGCATCCGTCTACAATGTCCAGAAAGGAGCCCAGGTACTTGCCCAATCAGCTCTGCTTACTTTGCCGGAAGACCTAAACGCCGCCTCAGAAGCGGAGCAATTGAAATCAGAATACTTGCCCTGGCAGCAGGTTGAGGTGCTGGACACCGAGAGCCTCGGCGAACGGGTGAAGACCATCGAATTCCATCCCAGTCAGGAGCAGACGTTGGCCTGCGTCGTGGACAACAAGGTGGCGGTGATGCAGCGTGCGGAGTCTGACACCCGTGTGGTGGCCGAGGTGCCAGCCTCAGGATCGGCGAGTGCCAAGCACACGTCCCACTTCACCACCGGCAAATGGTCGCATCACCATCAGGGGCACCAGTTCCTCACGCTGCACGACGGCAACTTGAGTGCCTACGATGTACGTGACACGCAGCACTGTGCCTGGAGCATCAGCGACGCGCACGGCCAAATGGTACGGGACCTGGACTGCAATCCCAACAAACAGTGCCACCTAGTCACTGGCGGCGATGATGGCTATCTGCGGATCTGGGACTGCCGAATGCCCAAGGCGCCAGTGTTTGAGCGCAGCGATCACTCCCACTGGGTGTGGTCCGTGCGCTTCAACACATTCCACGACCAGCTGCTCCTCTCGAGCTCCAGTGACTGCAAAGTGTTGCTCACCTGCGCCGGCTCCGTGAGCTCCGAGACTCAAGTCCAGGCCGGGCTAGATGACACTAATTTCGGCGGTGTCGCAGAAACTGAAGAGCAGCGCCACAAACTGTTGCCGGATGGACTCCTGCAGACCTTCGACCAGCACGAGGACTCTGTATACTGTGCGGAGTGGAGTAATGTGGATCCCTGGATCTTTGCTTCGCTCAGCTACGACGGCCGCGTCATAATCTCCAAGGTACCCAAGCAGTACAAGTACCAGATTATATTTTAAGCAATTAAAAGTAATATTAAATAAATAGAGTAATATGCAAATGTTTAGCCTGTATCCTCTGATGTGCAGTCGGAGGAGTCGTTCGGATTGGCCGTCTCAACGGAGCACACCCGCTTGATTAGCTCGTTTTCTATCTCCACGGTGCCATTGTCCACGGCCTCCTCCATTTGCACGTACTCAATGGTGGCCGGAGTTGTCTTCTTGGCCACCGCCGTCGCTGCCGGAGCAGCAGGAGGCGCTACTGCTGATGTTGTTGCCCTTTTGGCCTGGGCTTCTGTATCATCCTCGGCCTCCTCAGCCAAACTGCTGCGTTGCGGCTGCACCTCGGCGTAGATGGCGGGGAACTGCTGCTGTAGCTTCTGCTTAATGACTCGTATCTTTCGGAATATGTAGTCGAGATCCTTTTTCATATCGTTGAGGCACTTGACATGTCGCTTGAAGTCCTCGCTGGCGCTTTTCAGGCGACTCTGGGACAGGGCATTGCAGTTGAGCAGCATTTCGTTGGTTTTCTCAAAGCGCTGCAACCTGGGAAATATATTTAGAGAGATTCAGAAGATCTTGCTAGCTTCCTAGCTTACATTTGCTTTTGTGCTCTTATCATGGTCTCCACATCGCCCTGGTTCACCATTCCAGCCAGGCTTTGAATAAAGGCTTCTGCTGCTGAATTGCCAAAGCCCGTGAAGGATTCCATATCCGGTGTGGCGTCCTGTGACTGGTGCACACCCGCAATCTGGCTCATGTGGCTCATTATAAGCCTGGCTAAATGCGATTTAATTAAAGTTTACTGGCATTGATTTGTTTACTTACTGGCTTTTACTTTGCGGAAAGTGAAATGTTTGACTTGTGTGAGATCTCTTGTGCTTAATATTGGTTCTAGCCAGGTTTATATTTGTTTCAGATAAACATTATTCTTCAGAAAGAAGTTTTTGTTTGTTTTTTTTTAAGCTTTGGAAAATGTATTTTTGCAACAGCTGTTTCGACCCCAAACATCTACACGTAGAACCGTTCTGTAACCGTGTCAAATGTAAAATCTACGGAGGCGAATCTGGTCACACAAAATTTGGTCACATCAATTTTTGGCGGGAGAGACAACTCTGTTAAGTTACGATCACTGTTATTTTCTACATGAGAATTTGACACCAATCATCTTCAAACATGAGAATTCGACCCCAAACATGAGAATTCGACCCCAAACATCTGTAAGCGTGTAGAACCGTTCTGTAAGCGTGTAGAACCGTTCTGTAACCGTGTCAAATGCAAACTTCAATCTGTAAACGCGTAACAGTAAAATGTTAGCCTAGCCTGGTGTACCGTACTAAATATGAAATATTTAAAATTTATAAAAAATGATTACAATTATCTGCAATTTACGCGTAATATTTGAAAACTACAAATAAAATATTAATGGTTTATATGGAACTTTGCAAAGGTCAACTTCTATGAATATATATCTTTCTCAATAATAAATAAATGAAAATAATTACAAATAATATAATAATACCAATTTAGCTGTTCCCATATAAATGAAGATATCGAAATGACTAAAGCTATTTTTGACTGCTTTAAGATTATATAGTTTATATAGAGGAATATTACAAAAATTAAATGCTTAGTTTTTTATTGGTATTTGTTTATGTAATTTTTTAAGCTTTTTTCATAAATACCTTTTTTAGTTTAGTTTTTTATTGGTATTTTTTGTCATTTTTAAAGCTTCATAAATACCTTTTTTAGTTTAGTTTTTTATTGCTATTTTTTTATATCATTTTTAAAGCTTTTTTCATAAAGCATAAAACAGCTGTGGTTTTTAATTTTTAATTTAATTTTTATTTTTGCATTAAAGAAGGATGAAGCTTGCTCCGACTGTGAAGTTAAACAATGGCTATGAAATGCCAATTCTGGGCCTCGGCACCTACAATGTAAGTAGCATAATCTATATAAAAGGTATTTAATGAGAGGGTTGATAAGGAACGCTGATGGAACCTTCCATTCCTTCGGAATTGTAGAACAATTGTGAAATTCTCCGGGACGTAATCAAGTGTATGTTGTGTACGTTATCTGTAGTTAAAGAAATCTCGTTGTGTGGATGCAGTGCGCCACGCCCTAGAACTGGGCTATCGTCACATTGACACCGCCTTTCTGTACCGTAATGAGGGGCTTGTGGGCAAGGTATTGGGAGAGTTTGTGGGGGCGAGAAAAGTGCAGCGAGAACAAGTGTTTCTGGTCACAAAGGTGAGTCCGTAAGAAAGTCCTAGAATCGGTGCTGATTGGGTATATATAGGAAATCAATATCCTCGTAGCTCTGGGACATCTATCATGAACCGAAGAGGGTGCAATACGCCTGTGAGTTGCAGCTGAAGCAACTGGACGTGGACTACATAGATCTTTACCTGATGCACTCGCCAGTGGGCGTCCATTATATCTCAGATGACGATATTATGCCTCACTTGGAGTGTGGAGGGCTGTGGACCAAGTGAGTCGACGACCCCAACTGTTACTCCCACAAGCAGTCAGAAACTGATCTTTGCTGAATTCCCAGCAACGTGGACTACGTGGACACATATCAAAGTATGGAGCAACTGGTCGACTTGGGATTCGTACGCAGCCTGGGATTATCCAACTTCAATGCTCATCAGCTGCAGAGATTGCTGGAGAGCTGTCGCATCAAACCCGCTGCTCTTCAAATCGAATGTCACCCGGAACTGGTGCAAATCCCATTGATGGAGCTCTGTAAGCTGCACAACATCACTGTGGTTGCCTACTCGCCACTGGGTCGTCCCACCACCGGCAGACCCTTGCCTGAGTACTATAAGAATAGAGAAGTTCTGGCCATGGCTAAGAAATACCAGAAGACACCTGCCCAGGTGGTTCTTAGATACTTGGTGAGAACACCCCAGAGTTTGAAGGGTAGATGAGCATAGCGAATTAATTGCCAATGTTTCGCAGATTGATCTTGGCACGGTGCCCATTCCCAAGGCAGCTCAAAAGAGTCACCTTATGGAGAATCTGGATGTCTTCGATTTCCAGCTTACGCCCGAGGAACTGCTTCACTTTGAGTCTTTCAATCGAGGCCAGAGAATCTGGAAGTTTGAGAAAGCCAAGGACCATCAGTATTATCCCTACTAGATCGATTAGTTAAAAACTCGAAAAACACACAACTAATATAAGTGAATAATATAATGAAGTTGAAAAGACTGCCTCTAAGAGTTGTTCCAGATAAAATCCATACCTCCTAGTTAATCTCTCTTTTATTGTACATTCTGTGAGAATGTCTTGGATTTTGTTGTCGGGCTCCAAACTGGACACTCGGTGCCCGACCTTGACATAAAAACGATACCCTATCGAAATCGACACACACTTTTGGCTTCGTTCACAAATCGCTTTTACATAGTTATATTTGATGCGCGATACCTGGTAAAGATGAGTACCCATCCACTGGAACTTCCAAAGCTCGAACAGGTGATAGAGCTACCGTGTACCAGGCGCGATTTCTTGGAAAGTGCCCTCGCCAATGTGATTGATCGTGCCCGTCACCTTAAAATGAGTAGTGTTGAGGGCGTGACAGATCTTTTCGACAAATCCTTAGAGGCCGTCCTTGAGTGCGAGACCAAGCCATCATCCGTAAAGACCCAACTCTCAAAGCCTAAGATCGTTGGCAGTCGGAACCGCTTATGTCGTAGGCTGCCAAAATCAGAAATAAGGCTACAGACGCCACGTGGGGTCCAGACCCAGACCGCTCGTCTGCCTTTGCCGCCGCCACCGCCACCTCCCTCTCCACGCTGTCCGCAGGCTAAAGATATCTGTATTGCTTTGGAGCACGCCAAGGATCTGATTGACAACTACAAGCAGACAGATGAACTGCTTGACGGGCTTCTGGAGCAAGCCACAGAATTGAATCGTGAAGTCCTTTCCCAGTGCCAGCTGCAGCGCGAAGCGGATCTGGTGCGCGACATCGAGGTGGAGTACAGCGAAGACTACATGTACATTATGCTGGAGGCCATAAGAGCGGAATTCAAAGACCCAGATACTTGTGATATATAGACCTTGAACTTGATTCAGAATAAGTAATCCTTGTATAAATTAAACGTTTGCTTCTATACTTTATATTTTGTATTATTTTAAAAACTAAGAACTCGGAACTTTTAATTTAGCAATTCTTTTATTTTGCAGTCCAAGGACAACGAAGGCGAAGCTGCGGTGAAGCACGCCATCGATGTGGGATATCGTCATATTGATACGGCTTTTTTCTACCAAAACGAGGCTGAAGTGGGCAAGGCCATAAGGGACAAGATCGCCGAGGGAGTGGTCAAGCGCGAGGACATTTTCCTAGTGACTAAGGTAAGGATCAGGGATTACTGGTTTAAGTTATAAATATTTATCGGATACTTTCATTGATTGATGATACGATATGATATTAAAATTGTATTTTCTAAGACAAATAAGCCCTTAAATACTCAAGACTTATATAGTTTACTTATTTAATCTCTTCTACAGCTGTGGAATGTGTTCCATGATCCTGCCCTTGTGGAGGGAATTTGCCGCAAGCAGCTGGCCAATTTTGGCCTGGAATACATCGATCTATATCTAATGCACATGCCAGTGGGTTACAAGTACATTGATGAGACCAACCTGATGCCGAAGGATGAGAACGATGTACTCCAACTCAGCGATGTGGACTATCTGGATACGTACAAGGCGATGGAGAAGCTGGTGAAGTTGGGTCTCGTCCGCAGCATTGGAGTGTCCAACTTTAATAGCGAACAGTTGGCACGCGTTTTGGCCAATTGTGAGATCAAACCGGTTACCAACCAAGTGGAGTGCTCGCCAGCTCTCAACCAGAAGGCTTTGACAGCCTTCTGCAAGAAGAACGATGTCACTTTGACAGGCTACACGCCGTTGGGCAAGCCAAAGCCCGATCTTCAAAAGCCGGACTTTATCTATTCCCCGGAGGTGACTGCTATTGCCCAGAAATATGGCAAGACAACTCCGCAGGTTGTACTGCGTTATTTGGTAAGTTGAGAGAACTCTTCGATTCTTCGAGATTTAAATTAATTTATATTTACATATTACAGGTTGGCCTCGGCGTTATTCCTATTCCAAAGTCATCGAATGCGAAACGCATTTCGGAGAACTTTGATATCTTTGATTTTGAGCTGACTCCCGAGGAGATGACCGTTCTCGATGGCTATCACACTGGGGAGCGTGTGGTGCCATTGAATTTGATCAAGGGGCTAAACCACAAGTACTATCCCTTTGCCATTGAGTTTTAAACAATGAAAAACAATAGATAGTGTAAATGCAGCACTGACAATGTAGAAGTACTCGTAATCAGGAATAAAATTATTTTTTTACACAAATACGTACATTAGAAATATATGTACTAATTCTTAATAGAACTATTCATTGCGCCAAGGTCATCGTGCTAGCTTGCGTCAGTAAATCGCACCTTCCTCGGAAAGACCGGAATATCTTAGAAAATAAAGAGCAAATGGGAGCATCGATCTTTGCCTTCGTACGTTTGGCCATAAAACCGGGGGAAAGGTGACAATGTTTGGAATAAGTCTGAATAAGATATTACACTTTTAATGGCTAATGCCTTTTTTTGAGTCAACTGAACTAAATATTCATAAAGAAGCGAGAGAGTGTGATAACTATTAACCTTTGAATCATTTTAAAACACGAGCTTAAAAATGCATTTCATTCTTGAAGTTAACTGTTCATTATAATCTATGACCATTAAAAATAATTAGAATATTTAATATTCTAAGGAATTCAGTCTAAAGTCCTTATCTTTACCACATTCTAACTTTTGTTTAAGTGCATTTAATGCAACTAGAATTAGATTATTTAAAATCTTTGTAATTTCCGAAATACTTGTTTTTCTGGATTTCCCACTTATCACTGGATCACCAAATATATGAAATATCATACGGAAGCTATTAGATCCGCCAACGGCATAAGTGAAGCATGAAAATATTTTGGTCATTTAGGTGATGTTGACTAATTACTGTTGGGGATTGCTCAGTACATTTGGGTTAATTACGCCCGCCCCCTCGCCCCAAGACCTTTGTGAATAGTCAGGTGCGAGGTGACGTCACCCTCTGTAAACCCTAAAAACAAGAGATACTTAGGAGTGCACACGCGCCAAATCAAACTATTATGGTTCAGCTTTTGAACTCCGGTGGCAAGGAGGATCCATCAAGCCCGGGTTTTTTGGCCCCAAATTTGGCTGGAGAGATTATCGCTGGCATGCGCCACCTTGACCCAGGCCAAGAATACTACGGCGAAGACGTCAGTAGTCAGCCTTTCCAAACCACTTTCCCGTCGGCCATCCCATCTCCGAGCTCCGATTGGGTTCGGGTTGCTCCACTCACTCTCTGCTGGTTCCACTCAACCGACGACCGAGCTGAGCTGAGCCGAGCTTAGCTGAACTGAGTGAAATCGCGGCTGCCGAGAGCGTGGTTTAAATAAATTTTCAGCCCGAAAATTGGCAGTTTCGCTCAAAGCGTGCCCACGTTCACATCGTCGCCAGTTGCGGAGCTCAAACACGGACATTCCGGCGATCAATTAGAGCCCCCGGGGATACAAATATTGTTATATAAGATTATCGTCGAGAGCGACTTGTGAAACCCCCTCCGAAATCGCAGTAGTGCCAGTGCGTAAATCAACAGTGAGTTCAAACCAACAGAATTTCTCAACATTCGAATATATCAGCTTGAAATTAGCGACAAAGGATCAGAGAGACATATGTGTGCCATCATCGGGGGCATTATGTAAAAGGCCTGGGAAAAGCTCATGTAGCGGCAAAGAAAAACTTTCGCTTTCACCAAGTACAGCTCTTTTTGCAGCGCAGTTGCGCGCATGCGCAGCGACATTTTGTAGAGCGTTTTGCTACTGCGTTTACCTGGGATTACCACCTGGCTTTGGCTAGACTTGGTCTGCACTGCCGGAAATATTAGAAAATCGGTTAAAGAAATATTGGTTAGCCTGAACATGAATCCTATTAATCCTGTTAATTTTGAGTTCTTGTAACAAAGGATACAGTTTAAATATCAGAAAGGATTTTTGTATAGTGGGTTAGATTAGTTTGCGTTAAATAATTAATTTAGAAAAATTTTTAAAACATTATAAAAGTATCGTTTTGTGACCATTTTAACAACAGATTTACTAATTATATAAATTCACAAAAAGTAGAGTCTGTATGAACGTTAAATATTTATTTCTGGTTTATTTTTAATTAAATTTGCTTCAATAAAGAAATACATGCGTTAATTAATGTTCATTTAAAATATACTATTAATATAACAATAATTTCTTAAAGAAATAATAAAGAAACCGTCGCAAGAAGTTAATTTAATGAGGCTTAAATATCAGTGTAGAAATATAATATTTTCAAATTTAAATTAAATTTTTTAAAATGTATTTTTGTATATTAGACTATTTTCTCGATTTGTTTAAATAACACATTGGACCATTGGCAAAGCAAAATCCTTCAATATCTATGTCTTAGTGCACCTAGATAGATGCTAGCTTTTAAAAACAGGTGCGTGGGCGTAACCAAGCATTAGGCATCTTTAATACCTTTTTTAATCACGCTATATTGACCCACTGCCAGCCAATTATTTTACGGTCTTGAGTGCTGAGAGGTTTGAGCCTCGTCGCTGGTTTTGTAATTCTGTTTGCTGTTTGCTGGCTTAATTGCCGAGGCCCGCAAGGTCTTCTCGGCCGAAGTTGGCCAACGCCATAAAAGCCAAGTTGGATGGCTGCTTGTACTTGTGCGAGCGCCTTTCGAGTGTAGGCACAAATAATGCAATTTGTGCGCTTCGCATATAAATATTCATGGCAAGTGGCAGTGGCTATTGTGCAATTGCCAGGGACGCAGTCCCAGACGTCGACGTGACGATTTCCTTTGACCAATAGCCAATGGCAACAACCTCGACTGTTATTCTGGGCGCCATAAACCGTAGGCCAGCAAATCCCCTCCTCGAGTGCAACTAATGGAGTGTTTGCTCGGACCCTGACTTGACCAACATGACTGGGATTAGTAGGCCTTGGCTAGCGAACGTGGCCAGGCTGCCTAATGACTCTACTACGGCACCATTAGATTCTCGACACATGTATTATTAAAAATTATCTATACATAAAGCACAACTCATCCGGGGAACATTAGCGATCGGAGCGATCTCTGCCCCTGTAATTTGACAGAATGCAATCTGCATGATAATCCGGAAAGGCAGATGCAAATATCCCCAAGTCGTAAATCTAGCGAATTCGTAGCTCGTATATATTCCAAATGCTCGAAATTAAGGCAAAGCTAACGCATATATTGCCAATGGGCACGGTCATGGGGTGGGATTGAGCAAAAGCCACTGACAAAAATAGGGGTTACCTAATGAGATGTATTAAGTTGTATTCATTTCTTTAAAAAAAAAAGTATACTGAAACCTTAAATGTATAGATTACAGTTAACAATTATTACAAAAATAATCTACTAGTAATTACAAGAGCATCTATATATATTGAAAATCTGCGTTTATTGACCAACAATTAAAAGTTTATCGTTTTAAATCAATGTTTATGGATTTCAAATTAATTTTTATTTACTTAAAACAAATGTATAGCCAGTTTAAATAAATTTTTGCATATATATAACGTAGCTAACATTGATTTTTTAGGAACTAGAACTTCGCTTCTCTTTCTGAATATTTGAAAATATTGATTTTAAGGAAACTTGTATTTTGGGCTTACGCGTATTCGCATATAATTTTAGGAACAGATAAATAAATACATTATTTACTTACATAATTTTCCATAAAATATATATATATAATATAATAGGTATACAAATAATTACCTTTACAAATCAGCCTAAAAATGGCTTTAAATGTAAATGCAGGCTTATACATTTTTAATGAAATGGGAAAATCCAATTTAGAAATGTTTTGTCTATACTCAAAGTTTCAAAACTATCACTAAATATTATACATTTCGATTGCTTAAAATAAATTAAATATTAAAATATATATGACTTATGGTATATACATATAAATGTAATAAGCCCATCTAATACTGTGTTAGCTGCCATTTCTGTCCTTAACCTAAACCTTAAGCCACGTTCGTTCGTTACTTTTCTTTCTCTGTATAGCGTGGGGAGTGGATTGGGATGAGAAAACCAGTTTTGAGCATTTCTCGGGGCCTGCACTCTTTACTCTTACCAAAAAAAAAAAAATTGTGGCCCGTACTATACTTACAGATATACGATATGTATGTAGTTCGGTTTGGCAGCTTTTATGCTGTGATGTAACCAACGAACGGGCTAATTGGCGGAGCGGAAAACGAAAACGCAAAAGAAACGATCACGAAATTACAAATCGCATGTTTCACTAGACAGCCATCTTCAGCACGGCATATGGATGTCAGTATGGCCCATAAATGATCGAGTTACCAAAGCCGAGCTCTTTTGGGCCATACATAATGTCCAGGCCTGATGATCAATTTTTGGGGGTATTCAAAGCAGGGGTAATTCCACACGTTCAATTCGCTTTTTTTCTGTTTACATCAGTCCCAAAGAGCGGTGGATCGATGGCGTTGAGAAAACTGTGTGAAGGCCACGAAAGTGAACAAACTGGTCATAAACAGTTTGTTGACCAAAAAATAGTTGGTCGTAGCCGACACCTTGTTTGCCAGCGCCTTCGCCATAACCATCCATCCGATCCGCAATTACAGGGCAGTCATCTTTCTCTCGACCTTCGTCGGTGATTTTTTACGACTAGAAATTTAAATGGGCAGCCGCTTGGAGCTTGGAGCTTGGAGCTGGAGTGACAAAACCCAGTGGGTCCAAGACCAAACCTTCCGATTTTCGTTTCATATGCAAAGCAGAGTCAGAGCCGGCTGTAATTTTTGGGTCACGGTCAATGGACCTCTGTAAAGGCGAAAAAATCAGCTGTGCTTCATCGCGGAAATGGCACCACCACCATTTCTGTCAAAGATTGGCCAACGAAAGAGACTCATCCTCATGCATATTCAAGTCCAACAATGGGCCGGAGCTACTGTGAGCTGGATGCCCACGCAAGCCATTGCACTCCCAACCATTCCGGTCTCCGTGACATTGTGCAGCCAAGAGAGTCAAGTGGGATTAATTGGTATGCATATCTATGTGGGCATATCTCGGATATATGTGTATATATCTCTGATCCAGTAAACTGTGCTGACCCTTGAGAGTTCGACTTCGAGTTCGATGAATGTTTTAACGCTTTTTTTTCTTTTGGATTGCGCAACAAAGTGGCAGCTCGGCTCAGTTCGTTGGCGGTTACACTGACCAAGGGCAACTGGCCAATTATAGCCGCCGTGAAGAAATCTGGCAGTGGCAGTGGCGATTTTCAGACCGATTTTCGCTGACAACTGGACCAAAAATGCGGTCTTTAATTAAATTGTTATCATATCTTAAGTGGAATTTAAAACCTAAGGGGGCGGGAGGCATTACACAGTTGAGCTGGTATTTAAAAATGTTCAATTTGGATTAAATGAGTGCAAGGGGAAGGCTTATTATGAGATATACCATATTTAAGATCAGCTTTCGCTTTCATCGAGATTACTTTTAATTGGTAGAGTTCACGTTTGAAGTTGGTAGTTTAAAGTGGATGTTAAACATGATGGTAATCTTTACGTAATCCATTGCCATTTTATTTATAGATAGGTTTTCAGTTAGGTTTTAAAAATATAACTTAATGATTCGTATACTTGGTTAAGCAAAGCAAGATGACATTTATTTGAAATTAGAGAAGTCCCTATGTATTTTTTAAAATGTTATTTTACATTTACACTTTGTCATAAACATTTTAAAAATGGTTTTGTTGTTAAGGAAACTTGCTTCGTATAAAAACATTAATATGAAAGATTTTCATTACATGTAATTTGATTATTAAATATACTCTATTATATTTATTCTGCTTCAAATATTTTTTCTATTAATGCTTCATTATATATTTCTTAAATAAGTAAATAAGTTTTTTACCGAAACTTATTGCGAATTTTAATTACTTTTATGGCAATTAAAAGGGAAATTTTGTTCGTAAACCATGAGAGTCTTAGGAAAATGTGTTTAGCCATGGTCACGTGTCTCTTACATATACAGGTGAAAGTGAGAATTGGGCAAAGAGTTATATGTTTATAGTTTCAAAATCTGGGTATTGTAAGCACTTAAATTCTGCTCTCTAAATTTAATATAAATCTCAAATAATTAACCATTTTTATTTGCCCCTACAGTGCTCGAGACCGAGGTGCTGCAACAACCAAAGCTGAATGGACCAACGACCAGTTCTGGCGGGGATTATGACCCCTATGTCTGTGGCCTGAGCCCGGCCATGAAGCAGGTGGCCAAGGAGGAGCTGCACGAGGATGAGAACATCAGGCGCCAGGCTCTGGCCCAGTTCCGGGAGTGGATCGACAAGCATCCTCACATCCGCAAGTGCCGCACGGATGCAGTTTTCCTGCTGCGCTTCCTGCGCACCAAGAAGTTCTCCGTGCCCGCCGCCTGCGAGATGCTGGAGCGCTACCTGACCATCCGCCAGCTGTTCCCCCAGTGGTTCCAGCAGCTGGACATCAACGATCCGGCCATCAACGAGATCTTCGAGAACGGATATCTGGTGCCTTTGCCGCAGCGCGATGCCACAGGACGTCAGGTTCTCTTCTCCGTGGCGGCCAAGTTTGATCCCTACAAGGTGAGCTAAAAATTGGGAAAAATTGTGGAGAAAAGTTATTAATCAAATATATTCCCCTCAGTTCTCTTCGGTGCAAATGGCTCGTGTGCACAGTCTGATTTGCGAAGCTCTCCTAGACGATGAGGACTCCCAGGTGGCTGGATACGTGTACATCAACGACGAGAGTGGCATGAACATGGGCTTCGTCAGCCTCTGGTCACTGACCGACCTGCGCAGCATTGTCAAGTGCATCCAGAACTCGACGCCCATGCGGCACAAGGAGACGCACTTTGTCAATATTCCCCACTATGCCAACCGGATCATCGAGCTGGGCGTGTCCATGCTGAGCGATAAGCTCAAGAAGCGCATTATTGTATGTTCTAGGATCAAGTGTAATCAAGGAGATTACTTACTCTACTCTCCCTGCAGGTTCACAAGAATGTTGACATCCTGAAGACCAAGATCGATCCCGCCATCCTGCCCAAGGAGTACGGCGGCACTGTGCCCATTGCCGACATGATTGCCGAGTTCAAAGCGAAGCTCCTCAAGCGCCGGGCGGCGATCCTTGCCCTGGATGATATGCAGATCGAGGTCACCAAGGATGCGGCCAACTTTGCCGGCAACGATATCGGCGACATCGATGCTGGGGTCGTGGGCAGCTTTAGGAAACTGGAGGTGGACTAGGCGCCATCTCCGCTAATACCCTCCATTCTCGTAGGCTAGGCTAGGATAGGTCAGGATACCATTGAGACAGTCGACAAGACGCGCGGGCATGCACACTTCGTACCTATTTAAAAAACAAAAAAAAGCATCACCACTATATTATATAACTACCAAGGTCTCCTGGGGACTTCGATCCAGTCCAAAAACTCAGGCTCCTTTAACGAAATACGGTTTTTGGGGGCTGTGGTTTTGAGTTCCGCCAGTTGTATATTCCATCCATGCGTTACGTTATGTTAAATGAATGTCTATTTAAATATATGTATATACTTATTCTTGTGAATTTGAATTAAATATTTGTTTTTATTTTTAGTTACATTAATGGGAGCGATGTATCTTATTAGACAAATATTTGCGAGTTTTAAGATCAAGAGAGTCATCTCTGGAATAATAGTCAGCCTGGAGTCATGATCATTGAGGACCACATTAAAAACTTGACGTCATTTCTTTATTAATCCATTAAACACAGTTTTTGATAAAGGTTTATCATTAAAATTATTAAAGTCTGCTAATGAGATTTTAAAAAGATTTTCTAGAGCTCTAAAAAACTGTTTTTCAATCAACAGAAATTCTTGTACAAACTAATCTGGTATTTCCCTATTGTAAAGCTAAGATATTGCTAAAACCTAAAAGAAGTCAAAGTAAAATATAACTAAAACCTTTTTATTATCTCCCTTTGCAAATGTTTTTTATAAAACAAATATTGCTCATCGGTAAGAGTTATGACGCATTGTTAACAGCGGAAGAAAACGACACCGGAAACGGCACCTTAAAGGTACAGTAAATGCCATTAAAAACTTACTCTGGGCTTTGTGTTAGTTTATTTTTTAAATATAAAAAATTTTAAATGTTTATCCTAATATTTATATTTTTGTACTTATTATTTCATGTATATATATAATTCTTTCTATAAGGCTTAGCAAATTTTAGTGAAAACAAGGCAATTTAATTTTTATCTAATTTGATATAAAGCCATTTTGCATTAATTTATAATTTCGCTTTTAATTCTATTAAAATCGGACGAGTATATCATATAGCTGCCATCACTCTCTGTGTATCTCTAGAGATAGCTCTTTCTCTGTATCTCCCTCTCTATCTGTCTATTACTAGAGAGAGATATTTCTTTCTCTCTCTTTCACTTTCTCCGTTCTCTTTTCTCTGAGACTATAAATACGGGTAGTCGCGCGGCCGCCGACTTTACCATAGTTGGTACGTGGCCTTCCCACTGTTTACATCTCTAGTGAAAGTGATAGTGATTGCCCTTCAACTCAAAAAATATGACTTGACCAATGTTTTACATCTGGATAACCAGGAAGAATCTAACTTCGATTATACGATGAAAAGCCCAATGGAAGTCACCAACAAATAAATATAACTCTACACTGGAAGGTAGAAGGTGGCAATGACGACAAAGGATAACCTTTTGTACCTTATGCGGTAAGTCTTAACCATGACAATTAAATCATAACTTAATTTGAATTTTAAAATGATACATAAGTTTTTGTAAACGTTTACTTTAAGTCTAACTTAAATATAAATTGCTCACGAATACAGATTTTAAAGCCTTACAATAGTTTCAAAACTAAACCTGACTTTGGCGCCAATTTTTATTGAATAGGGTAATATAATTTTAGTCAGAAGTACAAAAATAAATTTTCGAAATTTTTCCAAAATTTCAAAATTGTATAAGGGGTAAAATCGTTAAAATTTTCAAAATTTGACAAAAAATTTAATTTTCCAAATTTGAAAACTCAATGTGCAGATTTGTTAACCATAAAAAAACTAGCACAGGAAAGCTTTTTTGACAAAAAATTTAATATTCCAAATTTGAAAACTCAATGTGCAGATTTGTTAACCATAAAAAAAACTAGCACAGGAAAGCTTTCCAAATTAAAATTTATGTATTTTTGGCTTAGTTATGCTATTTGAAAACCTTTGATTTATCCAAAAAATTTACATATAAAAATATCAATTTACTATACTTAGAATATACATAATTTAGTTTTACTGTACATAGTAATTCTTATATATTAAGTAAAATATTTCTGACATCTGAGTGAAAAGTCCCGTAAGTGGGTGGCATTTGGCCGTGTGGCTGTTAAAGTCTACAAGACTTAAGCTACCTGAGCTACACGATGGCCCCGCTAAGAAGACCCAATTACAGTGCAACCGCTAAGCGGTTAATTCCAACATGAGCTTAATGAAATATGAAGAAGAACAAGAGTCTAGCCACCGATCTCCGTATGTCTCTGTATGTATATATATACACATACGTATATATGGGTAGGTTCTTCCCATGTTCAAAGTATCTGTTGCTTTGTAGCGCGATAACGGTGACACAAGCCGCGGCGAGAGAATCTCAGTGCATTCTACGGTCGCCAGAAGAGAACAAAAGTTCTTTAGCCCCAAGTGTGAGTAAGTACTACAGTTGTGTTAAGAATAATAGGTAAAATAAATGATATAAAAAAGATAATACATTTAAAATAAGTATTTTTTATTAATTCGATTTTTTTTTTTTGTATTTTATAAACAATAATGTCTTGTTAATTAATTTAAAATTTAAAAACATTTAATGTATCCAATTATATTGCTTTTGAATCCTATTAATTCTCATAAAAACTAGGTAAATATTACTTTATTTGCATTGCTATACATTAAATTATATAATTTAATATAGTAAATGAATAAATTCTTTAAATAGTAGAATAAAGATACTTCATCTTCCGATTTGTATCTCGAAACCTTCCGTCGAAATAGTTTCAGTACTATTCTATATTTATTTAATATCTGAAAATATCTACAATTAATGAAATGTATCTTCAGAGCTATGATCTTGACCTCTGCTGTGGGCGGCGTGTGCGCGACGAGCAACTGTGTGTCGGCATTATGATTGTACGCTTATTATTATGGCCGCATACGAAGTAATTTCCAAGTTACTTTTCAGTTGAGCGCTGGAACGGCTGGAAGAACGTAGCGACCAGATCGCCGTCAGCAGTATCTGCTGTCTGATTCCGAACCGCGTTCTCATTCTCGTTCTCGATTTAAGTCGTTAATTGTTGCGCTAAGTGCTCTGCTTTGCGGACTGACCTCTCGAGCACTTGTTGTTGACATCTCCACGTAGCGCGAGTTGCGAAATTCCGTGAAGTTCCTCTGTCCGAATGTTCTAATTAATGTCTGTGCATCTTCATCTTTGTGTTTAGTAAGTGATCTTGGAGATTGTAAGCCTAACTTACAGGTCTTTATACACATTTACAAGTTTGCCGCCGCTCTCTGGCGTATCTAATTCCAATGGTCACGATTAGCAGCACTAAATGAGAGTGTGAATAAGAGAGAGAGCGAGCTTTACGGCGAACAGCTGTTTGGGGAGCACGAGCTTTGGGGTTTATTGCTCTTTGCCTGAGCACTGCACTTTCCAGAGAGACAGAGAGAGAGAGAGAGAGCGGGGGAGAGCGAGTGATAGCGAGAGTGGGGCAAGTTTTGTTATCAGCGCAAAGTACGATTCGTAGATAAGAAAAAGTCGGCGGCGGGTGTTAAGTCACTTACAAAATTCATCGCTTCTTGGCTGTGTGCACAATCGGATGGAAGTTCCCAGGAAACCATTGCAACACGGACTGGAATAGAACCGGGAACAAGCACAACCCACTCTAGCCATGAACAAGCTAAGGGCCCTGCTGCCCGGCCAGCATTCTTCCACGAACGGGGCTTCCAGGCACTCGGTGGCCCTGGAACCGGAGATCGGCTTCCAGATCACCATTGACACTCCCAAGAACAGTGATCAGTTGAAGAATTCCTCAGCCGTTCCAGAGCTAAATGTCCATTTGATTGCAGCCCGACATCTGCCCTCGCTGTTCGGCTTCAAGATCGTCCAGGGGTACTTGATAAAGGTAAATTAGTGCTAATTAGTCATGATATTATGTGATGTGTGATATGAGTTATATAGAGCTGTGAAAATAGCGTATCTTACGCTGGTAAACAATCTCATAAATGACACAGATACAAAAGTATCTAAACTAATTGGAAATGTATCTAGAAGGTATCTAAGAGTATGCTCTTCTCTTTGATATATACATTTTAGTAAATACTTTTATGCATCATTTTTAAGTGATTTGAAAACTTTAGATACATGTTTTAACATTATTATGTGAGGGAAATCTGATATTTCTGTGGCATTTCAATTTATATCGATTTAGAGCAGTTTATGAACGTGAATACGAATGCATTCCGATATAGTATTAAAAAATATACATAAATTCCTTAACAAAATTTAATTTAAATTTAGATTTTTCAGATTTACATGTTTTCTAAAATGCCTATGAAATATTGCTATAAACTTGGTTCATATTTGATAAAATAGACATAATGCTAAAGTTTCACAATTATTTTCTTCAGGTAATCTATATAAATTAATCATTTTTTCAATTAGATTAGACTGAAAGTGGGTCATAAATGGTTACATGTAACAGTAGAGGTTAATCAGTTCAGTTATCGGTTAACTTATCTAAATACAACAATCTCAAAAACCATTAATTATAATTAAAATTGTACATGATAACATGTACTTGTATAAATTGATTTATTTAATATATCTTTAACTAAGTTAATGTTGTTTTTTGATATTATTTAGCTTAATGTAACTATAATGATTATATATTGCATAGCACCGATCTCATTCTTTATTTTTCTCGAAATTTTCAATGAAAGTTTAAGATAATATCCAACTATTGAGCTAAATATTTACAAAGGCATTTACATTTCATTTACTTGGCACCTCAGTTTATTATCTCAGCGACCCTGAACATATTTCCCATTTATTTATTATTCAATGTATCTATTTCTGATCTTGCCCCATTCCCCCGACGATTACACAGGTAAAGCTATTTCCCGGAACGAAACGCATGGACAGCAGTATTCAGACAAACACGTGGCCAAAGTTCAATGAAAATTTCAAGTTTCCCCTGGTGCCCGATATCAAGTAATGTGTGATATTTGAAGCGTTATTATAACATTATAAAAAATTGTAATTAAATACTTTCAGATCCTCCATGAAGCATGTCGGCCGACGCTCTACACCGGCAAATGGTCAGGTGAACAGCTCTGATCCGGAGCCGGGAGACCTCTTCTCCGGACAGTTTGTGGTCTTTACGGTCTACGCTTTGCTGGAACTTCCGGCCGCAGTGAGTTGGTCATATAACGCTGCCAAACTTGGGTTAAATACTCTTTTTACCAGAACTTCAATCGTTTTAATAAGACCTACCGCTCGCTGAAGGACAAGAGCACCAGCTTTGTTCAGCGTTTCGTGGATCCAACTTCCGGAACTGCGGATGCATCTAAAACGGAGAATGGAGGTGGCAAGGCCAATAGTGATCAGGTCAAAGGGAAGAAAAAGTCTGAGAATGCCAGAGATGCCATGCCACCGCTTACCATTAGTGAATCACGCAGGAATATAGGTAAGACAATAGAAACAAACTTCGTTAAAGTGAAATATTTAGAGGCTTTAAAAATCAACTGAATAGGTGCCAAAAAGTATGCTATAAAATGTGTGACATTGCACAAATACATGGAAGTTGTTGTCTAAAACATTTAATGACCTTTTTTAAGGATTTATTTTTCAAAGATTTTAAGATCAAGGCGATTTCCAACTATTGATTAAGCTCTGCAAAATATATTGTAATTATTTTCTTTGGTGATATTGTCTATTACATTTATTTTTCCCCTTTTATTCTTGTCACATCGTTTTCCAAATGATGTTGAAACTACCTCTTTATCACACATGTGTATAAAGTATCTGAATTTTTTTGTGTTTTCCCTCTCAAGGTTCCGTCACCTGCTACCTGGAATCCAAGCTCTTCGAGCGCAACAGCCGAACGGGGTGTTATTCCACGGAGGAGCTGTGGCTGCCCATTAAAGATATCACCACAACGGTGGCCAAGTCATCGCCAAGCAACAACAATGTGAGTAGGAAAACCCATGTACTGGTATTTCATACCTGACCCAGACTATTGCTAAACAAGTTCACCCGAACAACTCGAACCCGAACCCGGTGTTACAAAACACACGCGACATGGCTTGTTAAATGGTAATGGAGATGTGCGCTTTTAATTGTGCAAAGTGAAAGCTTCCCGGGAAAACACAACAACCCACAGCTCGACGAAAATGCTTAAATGAAAGCAAATTTTTTAATTGCAACCGAACCGAAAAAAAATTAATGTGCAAGTTGAGTCAATATTGCTGGCGGAAATGATAAATTGAAAGCCAGGCGCATACTTTTTTCCCCGCCATATAATGTCAATAAAAAGGGTGTCGGTGTTATATTGGTTCATTCCAGTTTAGGTCAATTATCTTATCAGTGGATGCGATTTCAATTTGTTGACATAGCCGATGAGAATATAGGTTTTTAAGCCAAAATGGCCAGCATATCGAGGGTTAGATGTCTTAGAACCTTTTACGAAATCCAGATACTGATAAAAGTACAGGTAACTCATTATTTGATAAAGTTATAGGGGAAAATCTGCAATGAATATGGAGAAAAATTTTTGATTTTTGACTAGGAAATATTTTAAAAAATATGTTATACAAAATAACCGAATTAATAATTAAGAGATTCACTAGGTACTCAACCTTAAAGCAATCTTACAGGTTTTAATGTTTTCCAATTATATATTTAGAAATTAATTAGACAAAAATTAATAGAACTTATAAAAAACGAATCTCTAGAATATTTTTAATTTGTATAATTTTTTTAAAAAACAATTGTAATACTTAATTTAAATGTACTTCGTTCTGTTTCAGCTTGTAAACTCCGCCAAAGGCGTGGTAGAGCTGGCCCTGGAGGTGCGTGATCTCCTGGAATGTGACGCAACCGCCGTGGATCCCTCAACGCCACCTCCAACGCCCACGAGTCCAACCACTCAGACAGCTCCAACTACCAGCTCAACTCCCTCGGTGAACAATTGGCAACGGATGACCGCCGAGGTGAAGCGTAAGATGGGTATGAGCAATGTGAGCAACACCGATGCCGGCAGATACTTGCTCCGGCTGACCACCACGCGGATGCGCTGCTCCAACAAGGTCAAGGACGAACTGGAGGCCACGGCCAGCTCGGGGGTGTATGTGAAGACCACCGCCTTCGAGCATGGCATCTACATAGATGCCTGGAAGTCACCAGTGTTCTTTCCCTCGCTCTCCACCAAATGGGACGATGGCTCCGGCGAGGGCACCATAGACATTCCGCTCCAGAGACTGGACCAGCTGGAGGACATTGTTGTCCGCATCACGCTGGCCACCAAGAAGATGGGCAAGAAGCTGGTCCTGGGCACCGTCATAGTGGGTGGCGATCAGGCGGGCGACACGGGCGCCGAGCAGATGCGACTCATCCGGGAATCCCCGCCAGGACAGCGTGTAGCTGCCTGGCACTGCTACCACTAGAAGCTGCTGCTCCTCCATGGCAATGTAAATAGCATCATCACCTTTATCCCCTACGCATGCTGTATGTACGAGTATTTACTTTTCGTTGGTTTAAAAATATTAAATTTAATTGCCGATTGTAAAATGCTTATTTGAGAAAGTTTGGCTCATTTCAACGTCGACGACGTGTAACTCGCGGTTTATTGCCAGCGTAATGGCAGTGATTAGACAGAGAAAAATCCTATAATAAACTTGGGTTTGATATTACCCGCTAAAGTATTAGTTTTAGACTTAGAAAATCTAATTCAAGAAAAAATATATATTTTTAAAAAGATAAAGAGTCACTATTTTTGTAAAAATCTGAAAATTGTGGTATGTATCCAAAATGGTAAAGCATAATCTAATGAGATTATATTTTAAAGAAATGCAAATTAATAAATCTAACTTATTAACTTATTGATAATAATTAAGAATGCCAAAAATACTGCTATTGATTTAAAATCATTTATTAAGCAATCAAAACGCATTTAAAAAATGTGTAGCATTCCAAATTCATAGTAAAATTGATCATATTTAATAGGTAATATTTTTAATATAAATTTTCATAAAATCACATTTATATAGAAACCATAAATATTTGACCCACACATCTAAGGCTTTAAAATAATTTAAACACATTATTTAATAAAATAAAACTTGGCTTTAAGCAATTTATTTATTTCATAATATCGATAAATTTTAGTGCCTTCAGTATTTTATCCTTATTATTATCTCTCTTATTTTTGCATTATTTTACTGTTTCAATTAGGACTATCTTCTCGTAAAATTAACCTTATTCTACACTAAAAATTCTTCACTTCACCATCCTAATGTTTTTCTCTCTGTGCAACAGACACCTTCGCATCGTTCGGTAGTTCGCAGAAATGCTGCCTGGGATTTTTGCAGTGATCCATTGTAAGCGGTTTTCACGCAGTTCCAGTCCACTGTGCACGGCCAACATGTGTGTGGAAAAGTCAACGGCGTACGCGACTATTTTATACCCTTGCCAGGGTATTCTAATTTTAGCTTGAAATGCAGTAAAGAAATCATTTCCGACCCTATTATGTATTTATATATTTTCTTGATCAGCATAAACAGCCGCGTCGATCTAGCCAATGTCCGTTGTCCGTTTCTAGGAAACTAGTCCTACAGATTTAAAGCTATCTGAATGAAACTTTGCATATATTCGTTTTTCAGGCTATTATATCATATATATACCTTGGGAACCATCTAAAAATTGCTAGAAAAAAATTACAACCTTGCCGGTTTTCAAAATATGTTAATCTTCTTTGATATATGATTATTTTTCGGAAAATATTAAATATATATAACTTCGTTGTTAGTTTTTTTGTTTAACAAATATATATATAATGTTATTATATTAGATATTTCAAGGCTAATTTATATACTATTTAATAATGTTTTGAATTTCATCGAAATCAAAATATTATATCATATGTATAAATGATTTATTTGTGTATCCCCTGTTAGATTTCCTTACAATTGCAAACCGCAAGGGCATAAAAGCATCGGTGTGCCTTTCCTTTCCGGTTTTCACTTCAGCTCGCCGCGGAGCGTTGGCGTTGCGCTCAGTTCTCGAGAAGAGGTCGGTTGGATCGGATCGGATCGGATCCGAACGGAACGGAACGAGGCAGTACTACGGAACGGATATATCTTTTTTCGCGGCGATCGCACAGCGGAGTTGTCGAGGCGACATCCGACGGATGGCCATACGTGCTGTCGGGGTTTATGCTTCTGTGCTTCGTCTGGTTCTCCAATGTAAAAATAAAATTGCTCCAATATGTGTGCGCGAAACGGCTTTTGAAATAGTTTCTATCTTAAACCAAAAAAAATTAAGAAAAACCTCCCAGGTAATTGCTGCGCAAAGTTACGCTAAACGCCAAGCGCTTAACAGTTGACAGTTCAATATTAGAGTCATAAATGCAAACAAATGGGCCTGTTGTCCGTGTTAACATGCAAAGTGCGTCGGATCGCGTGGATTAATTCTGTCCCAACTGCTCCAAGTTGCCAATCGAACTGCAGCTGAAGGAGACGACGATGGTGCCAAGTGATAAATGGAATAAAAAATGTTTCATTCATGAAAACAATCTGCGCTCGCATACGCAGATGCATTTGGATGCGGTTCTTACAGATGCAGTCAGAAGAATAGGATGAAGCTTAAAAATTAAAAGGGTTTTCTAATAAGGATGAATTTTCCTTTGAAAATTAAAAAAATGAATTTTTTTTTGGGTCTAGGCCAAAAACACTTCCTGCTTGTTTATTGCTGATATTAATTATAGTTGGTTTGAGATTTGATTTCTTGTTTCTTTTTCTTAGAAAAACTATCTCGATGAAATATTTGATGGTCTATGAAATAAATAATTTTGATGAAATATTTGAAACATAATTAGGGAAATATTTTGATTAAGATTTTTCAGAATTAATTAAAATTAAATTTTTGCGGCTTTTCTGTTTACAGAATTTTTATTTATAGAAAATGAATCATTAATAAAGAAGAACTATTTAATTTAGTGACATTTTAATTTAAATCTGACTATGAATAATACAGGACTTATAATTGACATATTTTTGAAAATAAGAATTATTTGAATATATATAAAGAATTTCAACTTTCTGTGAAAAACATTTTTACATTTTAAAAGAATCACAATCCATTTATTTATTGATCCTGATTGATGGTTTTATTTGATGAATTTCTGATAAAGTAAATGTGATTTATTGTTCTTATAATTGATGTTATTAAAATTCTAAATTCTCTTTATCTTATTTTTTATATATTTAAACTATCTCCTATATATCCTCCTATTATTTTGACTCCAACTGTGACTGCTTACATGTGTGTTTAGAATGCATTTAATTCATCTGTGGAAAATTGGGTGTTCTGGTGGTGGTGTGGCGGGGTAGTGGATGTGGGATTCATGGATCGCGGATGCTGGGAGATGTGTTGGAAAATTGGGATGTGGGGTAATTTTTCTCGGGGAGGTTCCTTGTCGACGGCGGCATCTTTGCGATGTCATCGATGACGCTGAATTTGCGGCGCGGCGATGTGTGTAAATGATTTATTTCCGAGACTTCCGCTAATACTTTTAATACTCGTGTGGTGGCTGCGATGTCGCAGAGCGAATCTAATGCGTGGCCGATTACAAAAGGCTGACTAATAAATTAAGCCAGCCCGAATCCGTAGACAATACCGCAAAGCCCAAAACGCTGCCCACGAACTGCCCACTTAGGCGGCATTAGAAAAATAGTAAATAAAAACAACAAACGCCAAACAAACCCGAAGGCAGCGATTTGATTCGATTTTTTTAGTAGCTGGTCACGTCATTAAAATTGCATTTCGTTAAACGAGCCCGCGGACATGCAACACACACAGAGAGACACTTGATTGGCCATACCAGACATCGTGGCTGCTAGCCGGCCAGCGAGCCAAAAGAAAAATAAATCAGCCAGCAGGTACACAAGGAAAAATTACCTCGGAATTAATTGTCGTAATTAGTCACTGTTCTCAGACAGAGAAAATATATGCAAGGTGATGTTACACATTATTTAATCTCATTTTTTCAAAGCAAACATGACCTTAAGTCGTTTTTTTTAAATTAAAAGCAATTGCATTTACCTTTAAATGTCTTATCTGTTTGGGAGATAATAATAGGTAACTTTCATTGGTATATTTAAATATTATATCAAGCGTTATTACCTTGTTTTTTCAGAAGCAACATCTGACCTTAGGCTATTTACATTTTAATCATTTACTTTATTAATAGCCTTAACTTGATAAGGATTGTGCAAATGGTTTTAAAAACTGTTTAAACTGTTTTAATTCACTTTAATGTTCATGAAAATGATTTTTAATGTTAAAATTATAGAGTTATGCTAGTTTCCAAATTAAAAAATGAGGCATTTATTATAATATAATATTATATTAATTATTATAGAAGAGTATTTAACGGGTTTCCAATTTATTAAGGCTACTTTGTATATATATGTATTAAAATTATCCATTAAGGGGGTAGTTAATAACAATATGTGCTTCAGGAACACTTATTGATTCTATAATTTCAAAACCAGTTCAAAACTCCCTCAGTTAATAACCATTTCTCTCCGTGTCTCGAAAAGCGGCTGGCCAAATCCAAATTTGTACATTTTCATTCATAAAAAATCGCGGCGGTCTACGCAGAAATAATTTTGGATCGAAAAATAAAAATAAGAAAAAAAAAGAAAACAACGGAAAAGCCGACCACATGCAGAGCGGGCGTGGGCAGTGGGTGGTTGAGGCTGGGATGCTGGAGTGGGTGGCACATCCACCTTATGGGCAGAACAGGTAAACACACACATTATGAGTACCCTTACTCACCTGGACGGAATTTTGATAAACGGACACTCGATATTCTTGGCCATCTGGGAAATATTTATATATTTTTTTTGGCATTTATGAGATGCCACGCACTTATGACGCCGTCTCGACCCCGTCAGAGTTGAGATGCCGAATCGCAGTTTGTCAAGGTAAAGCATTATGCGGTTTGTTTACACGGAGATCTCTTGGAGATCCGGGGAATTTCGGGGGATCGCAGATCGCAGATCGCAGATCACAGATCGCTGAAGATGGTTCCGGAGACGGAGACTGGGACTGGGACTGAGGTTGTTGCTGCTCTGTTTGCTATGCGGACGCATCGCGTTCTAAATTAAGAAGCAGCGTCGCCCAAAGTACACACAAATCGTACACAAATATATTGTTTGAAGAATGGGGTGGACATATCTTCAGGGTTTTTAACACCGAGTCAGATTTTTGAGCTAAATAAGCAGAAATAAAAAGGGATCCATTAACACAGGAAGCTAATTCGAATTGATAATAAAGGAAATACATTAAAATGGAAAGTAAAAATGTTAGAACCCAGAGAACGATTTGTATTTATCAGCATCACAAAGTTATAGTTTAAATTTTAGAAAAATAATAAAGTACACTTAATTAAAGCTTTAAATCATAAAAATAAAAATATGCTTAAGGACCATTTTAGCAGGGGTTTTAAGTAAATGATAAGTGTCATTTCAATCTGTCATTTTAATTTTAACAAAATGATATCGTTAGATACAAAATCTTCTGAAAAAGTTGCTTAACATTTTTTCTTACACAATAAATTTAAGAAACTACACAACTGGCTAGTTGTTGTAAATTTTAAAAACCATTTGTATACAAAAAAGTCATAAAATATGTATCAATATTTTTCTTTAGAGCTCAATATTTTATAGCTTTTTCTTCAGAAGATTATTTTATGAGCTTTATCAGCAATAAGATAGGGGATATTTTCAAAACAAATAAGAACATTTTGAAGTCTATTTAAAAATTCGGTAAACAAAAACCTGAAATATGAGACTTCCTATTTAAGTAAATAATCAAGAAGAAAAGAGATTGTGCTTTGAAAATTATGTTTTGATGTTGACTTCTTTATTTTAAAAGTCAAGATAATAAGAAGGATGGATAATATGTATACTATTTTAAAAGGAAATATTTATGAATTAATTATTTGAATAGAAACAGATTTATTTTAATTTTTGTTAATTTCTTATTAGTGTAAAAGCACTGTAATTTATGATTTTCCATACGTCTTTTCTGTCCCAAATTGCCTTTTTTTTATTTACCTTAGTGCAATGCCAGATAAAGTTCTACTTTTATGTTTAAACGAACTGCGCCTTAGCATCCCCAGAGTGTTATCTTCACAAGCATTCCAGATCTCTTCAAACATAATACCGAGAGATCTTCTATAAATCATATTTCTGTTGTGTTTACCATCGCTGTGGCGGGCGGGGGTGATGTCACAAACATTCGGCGGAGAAATTTCCGCCTCAATGTATAAATCATGTGTCGTCAGGTGTGTTAAAATAGTTTCTGGTGGTTTTTCCGTTTATTTTTTTGTGTTTTTTTATTTGATTTGTTTGTGGAATTTTATATCCATCAAACCGGCGAAAATATTCTTTTTTTCATGCAGTATGGGTTACCCAATATCACATTGTGATGTTTAAAAAACTGAATATATATTCGTTTTTAAATAATTCACAAAGAATGATAGGTACTCTGGTAGAATCGGGATATTGAACCGATTTTATTGGAATTTAGCGCGGAATATAAATGGCCAATTTGCGGAAACCTGGCCAGAGGATGGCAGTTATCGAATTTGGTCATTGGGAATAACCAGAATTGCAAATGTGGGAGCGCGAACTGGATCGTGCGATGCATTTTACTTGCAGCTTGTTTCCAGCCCCATCCGACCTTATACGAACGATGGGGTGGGCACTTCAGATGTTTTGCGAATCTGGAACTGGCTCAGATTTACACTGGGAGAAAAGTAAATAATAATTAAAAAATTATAATATTTAAAATTATTATATTATAATGGAAATAATTAAAAAATTATAATACTTATGCATATTTACTCTCAAAAGGTACTGCTTTTGTGCTTAATAAGTTCGTATTGAAATATGCAAACAGATTGACATTGGTAAAAGATTTGCGAGGCTTGGTCTGAATATTTAAATCATTGCATCATTATACAATATTTACTGTCATAAAATAAAGATTTATGCTTTATTATTAGTAAAGAATATTACTTTTTCTGTAATTTTTTAAAAGAAACTATGAAATTATAAAGAATATCTATTCCATAATTTTGCTTTATTCGTGTATGATTTATTTTTAAAGTGCCATAATATACAAAAAAGTTTTTATTTTTCAATAAAAACAATACAACAACATATATATATTTTTTCGGTAAAATAAAAATACAATCTCTGCAACGGGTTTTAAGGAAACATTACTACATAATTAAAACAAGTTCTAATCAAAGCTGTATTCCTCAAAGCATAGTGTACTTTGGCTGACAAACTTATAAATTTTCTTCCTTAAATATAGTTTAAAATCTTAAGTTAAAAATCCGTATTTTTTTGGGCAGTGCAATCCTGACGTAAGTCCAAAGTACGTGTAATTGTGCTCCAGTGCCCGTGCCCGGTCGCGGTCTCTGTTAGTACTTAAAATTCCTCGGTGCAGTTCCGAATGGGTGGAATAGTGGCAGACCTTTTATACGAAAGAAAAACCCACTTATGCAGAGGCACAGGCAGCAGCATCAAAAGCACTCGGCATCCCGACAAAAAGAATATTCATAGTTTATCTTTATGTTTCCAATTTTCCTTCTCTGTTTGTAATTACATGTACCGAGTATGTAGCTAATTAATTTCACTTTTTCTCCTCCTATTTATATTTATATATATATATATATGAATATATTCTGCCCACGCTTTTGATCGCTTTGGGCTAAGGTCTCAGACAAGTTCAAATATTTGCTTTGTAGTTGGCAAAAGACGGCCGCAGAGATTGGAGGCCGGGGGGAGCAAAGATTCACCAGATTCACCCGATCCACCCGATCCACCCGATCCACCAGATTCATCCGATTCAGTTTCGGATTCACCATAGCCCTCGGCATTGGCATCGCTTAATTGTGCATTGCGTGGGGGCACTATACTCTTTTATGCTTTTGCCGGATTTTACTTTGACGCAAATGAGTCGCTTAGTCAGGCCAAATTGGGCACTCAGAGACATGGCAGACGAGCGCCGTTTAACGCACAAGTACAGGTTCAAGTACGTTGGCTTTTGTGGGTGTCATTATATAATTTAATTAGCCTATCCCAAAAAAATGAAGTGGATTTTTAAATGGTAGCTGATGGCGTAATTCTCATAGGAAAGCATATATTTCTACTACATATGTACATACATAATTATGCAACGGGATACTTTGGGGTTTTATAAATTTAGGTTAACAAGAAATCATTATTAAATTAAAAAACAATATTTCACTGAAGAACTTTTCGTGTCGGAATCGAAAGAGCTGTATAGATACCCTTTGCTGTAGTTATGTTATTACCAATTTTGTTTGAACGATTGAAACAATTATTTATTTAAATACAATAAAGCTCTTTCTAAACACAAAAACAGCCGTTGAAGTATGCATAGAAAACACAAATAAAATGTTTAGTTTTAAACAATAATAAATAATTAATATAATGTATATTGGTATTCATTTAAATTTGTTTCAGACATCATTTTATAGATATAAGTTACATAAAGAAGATATTAACAACCCTAAGACCTAAATACAAGAACACTTATGAAACTAAATCCAATTTTTATCCCTAATTAATCAAAATAATTTCAGGATAAAAGTATTGTAATGCTTTATCATGAGTATTGTTAATGATAATAGGGAATATTCAATTATATTTAATGATGGCAGAATCTCATAGATACCATTACCATAAAAAAAAGATATTTCCAAGCCTAAGAACTAAATACAATTATATATGTATGTGAAACTAAATTTAAATCCTAAAATCACATAAATGTCAGGATAAATATATTGAAATGCTTTAAACTTAATTTTCTATTTATATTAAATATACCTGAACTTGGTGAATTCCCTAAACGCCAGAGAATCCCAAGGCTAACTCCGTTGAGCTTTCTGGAACGCCCAAAAATAATCAGTTTCAATGAAACCATTGCCCCAACCTCAGCACACACATATGTATTTATGTTATTTTATTTATTTCTATTTACAGTGCGTTTTGTCAGGGTCTTTTGGATTCACGGATTTGGATTCGTAACGCTGGCGCGGTATCGGTATCATTATTATTGAACGGATTTCGAAGCAGTTGAGCATGAAAGTGGTGTGCTTGATATTCGAATTCCTGACGGTGGTCCAACTGCTGGCCGGAGCTCAGGTGAGTGCCACTGGGTCGACTGGCGGAACACCCACTTGTCGGAATTGAAATCGAAATCGCATTACGCATTACGTCAACCCGCAGCGATTTGGACCGATTGGGAACCGCGAACGC
Source organism: Drosophila bunnanda (assembly GCA_035046265.1). Taxonomy (NCBI): domain Eukaryota; kingdom Metazoa; phylum Arthropoda; class Insecta; order Diptera; family Drosophilidae; genus Drosophila; species Drosophila bunnanda. Next base: position 19,321,133 of record JAWNOB010000075.1, read on the forward strand.
AAAAGCCAACTATTTACGAATGCAAGGTCAATTACCGCTGCCAAATTAGTCGCACTCTCGTTTCTCCATTGTTTTGGCATCGGGGTTCTCCCCTACAATATATACATTTATATCATATAAACACATATATCGAAATCGTGTCCGGAACGTTATGGCTCTCCTTGAGCTTGAGGTGCAGAGTGGCTCTCTGCTCGTATTTCCGCATGATTTGATGGGAATGTTTCGGTTTTCCATTTTCAGAATTTTCCGATTTGCCATGACCTACGTCTGGGCTTATCCCACTGGGGCATCGATCGGCATCGGATGTGTGCGTTTTGTTTGATTTATTGGCACCTCATCAACGGCCTGTAAAGTCGGGTCATTTAAATAATTCTAATACGCACTTAATTTAGCTTAAACGGCTAACAAAATATAAAACCTGCTGTGACTGAAACTTCCTGTTTTCGCTGATCAATGATCAATATATTCACAGAATTAGTTAAAAGAATTTGATAGTCGCATAAATGAACTAATTTCTTAGTTGTTGGAATACCAAACATGAGTACCTTACCGGTTATGGGTTTTGTTTAGGCAAAGGCGAGATTTTAAGAGCAGAGGAGAGTCGTTGAACTAATAAAACTTTTGGGAACTGCTCGTTAAAGGTAGTATTTCTCCTTCTAAGGTTGGATTTAAAAACTGGAACCTGGCGAACAGGTACTAAATGAAATACTCTCCTTAATATGTAGGTATCTTTTCAAAAGAATTCTTTTAAGGATTTAAGATACTATACACCTTAGATTGTTATTGTTTTTAAATGGATTTTTGTCTGTAAATGTATTGAAATCTTTGATTCCTTAAAGATGTATAGTGATTGTATCTTGCTTAATTAGTTTGACGTGCCTTATTAATCTTAGTTGGATTTATTTAAGATGAATTTGTTCGTATCTTAAAAGTATCAACAATTTTACAGCTATAGTAAGAAATATCCATTTTAAATTGAAATTAGCTTAGAGATGATATCTAGATTTGATAATTATGTTAAATAAATTGTTTAATAAAACATTAGTTACTACAATCGTTCAATTCTTTATAAATTAACTTATCCATAAGCTTCTGTAGAATATATATTCTTGTTTTATATTATTAATATGCAACTACATTAATAATTTGCATTATTTCCAATTACTTGATTATAAAATAGAAGCAAACATTATAGAAAATTTATCACTCCAAGCGAGTGGCAAGCATTAATGATCCTACGAAAGTATTTCATGACCGTAGTCCCAGAAAATGTATATACATATGTGTATTTGGAGATATGCAACATTTTATCGTTGCACAACTTGGCACATTTACTACTTGATTGAGTCACAGCTCTCAGCTCAAATGCACTCACACATGGTTATGCCTGCGAAAAATGTCCGGTTTAATGGAGTTTTTGCAGCTGTAGGGCGTTAGTGAAGAGGTTGCCCTGCTCCTCGGCTGAAAGGCGAAGCCTATTTTAGACTGGGACGCGGATGCAGGGATCCGCCGGATCGGTCGGCGAAAAGCGTGAGTTATTTATAGCAGCGACGTCGCGTCGCGTCGCCTGCATTTGGAACTGGAGCTGGGACCTGGCTGGTATACACCATGGCACTTTCCTCGGGGATCACAATGCGAACGCAGCGGCATCAGACACGACGAGGCTGTCGAGAGCAATGACACTTCAAATAAAAAGTGGCGACATGTCTGATTTATGGTGGATGTCTGAGCAGACTCCATAGCTCCTCGAATCCTAAGGGCGAAGGGCGCAGATCGCGTTTCCACTTCACTCCGGGCGACCCATAAAATAGGGTAACCCAAAACCCAATCTGATGACCATTTCCTTATTTTTTTCCTTGTCAGAGCGGACATGTCCAGGAGGCGAAGAGGTCAATAAATGCTGAAATTCGGGACGCAATGGGTCACCAGCGGCACTACCATCATCACAATCATCATCCATCGTATCATGGCTCTCACTGGGTGAATGGTCACCGGGTGCACCGCATGCGGATGCCGCAGCATCAGCGCTGGAGTGGACGCAGGCGCTCCATGAGCCACCATCAACCCTTTAGCCGGTGGTCACAGTGGACCACCTGCGATGCGGACTGCATCCGGCGACGGGAGCGGTTCTGCAAGGTGAAGCGCAAATGCGGACACACCAAGCATGTGGAGCAGAGCAAGTGCCGACAGTGAGTGTTTATTTATTAGTTATTTTTAAATGTAAATAAATTTAAATAGGTTCCTAGAGCACTGAAAATACATGGGAAAAGCTAACAAAATGTTTAGTTCATAATTAATGCACTCGTCTTAAAATTACAATGTGTCTTAACACTTCTTTCTAGAACTTGTAGCTTTAAATTCGTATTCAATTTAGAAGCTTAGGTATTTAAAACACTTCATTTTATAATAAAAATAATATAAATAAAATCAAAATAATTAGCAACCCAATTTTAATTTCATTACTATTTTAAGTACCTTTCAAGTTGTATTAACTTTATAAATATTAAAAATGAAACTTGCACTCATTTAAAAAAAGAATTTCCCGCAAAATATGGCACAAAAGTACACATGCTAAATGCATGTGTATCTCTATTTTTAGTATTATTTCCCACAAATAATAATTACAAGCAGCTTGTTTTTAGGCCATATTTTTTTAGTCTTCTTATTTCTTAAGTGTTCTAATTTAAGCAAGGTATCTCATTTCATTGGGAACCAAGCCCAGTTGTTTTTATTTAAAAACATTCTTCTTTCTTTGCAGTTGTCATCCTGCACCTTTTATTAAATGGCAACCACCGGTGGTGGTGCACGAGGAGCACATCCGCGAGAGTCGTCATCCCCAGCCGTTGCCACCACCACCGCAACCATCGATAATTATCAATGCAGCGGCTGCGGCCTCAAGTGGTCCAACTGTGGATTATCGCCACACTGAGTACAGGCAGCCTTCAGCTCCTCCAGCACCTCCAGCTCCTCCAGCTCCTGTAGCTTATTACCCAACAAATCCTCCCATTCTTTATCAAAGTCCACCTCCTACTCCATTTCCAACCCACCCGCCAACGACTTATCCCACTCATCCACCAACGCCTTATCCCACTCATCCACCAACGCCTTATCCAACTCCTACTCCACCGCAACCTATTCTACCACGGGACCCTGAAGAAAGATTGCCAAAAATCCCAAGGTACCCCTCTAAAGAAATCTACAGCGAGGAGGATTCTGGAGAGGATCCAGAGCCGGTACCGGAACCGGATGAAGAATTTATCAATTCCGATGAGCAGGGTGACTTCTTTGTCTTGAAACATCATCGTCACAGGAGACGGAAGAATCACAGAAAGAAGTTCCACAGAGGACCTCCAAAGCCAGACTACGATGACGATGACTTTGTGGATTTCGCAGAAAGAAAGTCCTTGAATACGAGGAATATGCTCGAGGACAGTGTGGAGGGAGACGTGTTCCAGTATGAGGATTTCGATCTAGAGCCGGACACTATCTACGCGGATTCAGAGGAATCGGACATGGAATTCCGCAATATTAGCTGGGTGCAGCCCCCCAAGGATGGACTCGTTCTTCGGCGACGACGCATCTACTCCAAGTGGAGTCGCTGGACCAGATGTTCCCCCAAGTGCACCACCAGGAGATATAAGTAAGTTTGAAGGAATGTCATCCATGATATATTCTGATTATTTCCGTTTCTGTGACCTTTAGAAAATGCCGCATTAGCGATCAGTGCGGGCGAGAGGTTCTCCGCGAGATTGCCTACTGCTACACAGAGGGCAGCTTCTGCCAGCAATGGCTCCAGACGCAGTTCCAGAAAACGCCCGCCTTCGAGACCAGGCCGGGTCCTGGCTCACCAGCCACCGCCATGCGACGAATGCATTCGGTGCAGCCGGAGGAGTCCATCAACGACCTGAACTACATAATGGCAGGCAAGGGCTACCGTGGACCAGAGTACACGCCTATGAAGCTAACCTGCGGTATCGTCCGATCCTCGGGACGCAGGAGCATGTCCAACATGCTGAAGATCATCGGCGGACGGGCATCGCGCAAGGGAGAGTGGCCGTGGCAAGTGGCCATCCTGAATCGCTTCAAGGAGGCCTTCTGCGGTGGAACTCTCATTGCTCCTCGATGGGTCCTAACTGCCGCCCATTGTGTGCGAAGAGTGCTCTATGTTCGTCTGGGTAGGGGGTTTTCTTTGTGAAATGTTAGAATATGGGATAATTCAATTATAAATATTATAATCTACAGGAGAACATAATCTGGATTACGAGGACGGCACTGAGGTGCAACTGAGGGTAATGAAGAGCTTTATACACCCCAACTTTGATAAGCGAACCGTGGATAGCGATGTGGCACTGCTCAGGTGAGTGTTAACTATGGGAACCTATCAGTTTAGACCCAGTAAGAATAGTTGTGAAATGTTAAAAAGTAAGTTAAGGATGGATTCAGTTGTGTGCATATAAATCATGTAAGAATATTATGTCGTATTAGAATGTAACGATTTGTTGCATACTTATCAGCGGTTTCCGACAGGAAGTGGAATACATTTGCAAATGGCCGAATGACAGCTTAAATAAATAATAAAGAGGACACACTATTATCTCTGTCCTTTATATTTAAAAAATATTGCAAATATCACTTGCTTATCCAGGCTGCCCAAACCCGTCAATGCCACCAACTGGATTGGATATTCCTGTCTGCCACAGCCTTTCCAGGCGCTGCCCAAGAACGTGGACTGCACGGTTATTGGCTGGGGCAAGCGTCGCAACCGGGATGCGACCGGAACCAGTGTGCTCCACAAGGCCACCGTGCCCATAATTCCAATGAACAATTGCCGAAAGGTTTACTACGACTACACCATCACCAAGGTAATGATGTTTATACTAAATAGAAAGTCTCTTTTTACTTAAAGATTTTCTTACAGAACATGTTCTGTGCGGGCCATAAGAAGGGTCACATCGACACCTGTGCCGGAGACTCGGGTGGGCCACTCTTGTGTCGCGACACCACCAAGCCCAATCATCCGTGGACCATCTTTGGCATCACCTCATTTGGAGATGGATGTGCCCAAAAGAACAAATTTGGCATATATGCCAAAGTGTCCAACTATGTGGACTGGGTGTGGTCAGTGGTAAATTGCAATGGCAACTGCAAGATGCAGTAGCTCCTTTGGGCTGGGGTGGGTACTTGGTAGAGGCGGACTCGAGTCCGTCTCAAAATGCAGAGGCTGTGAAAATAAAAATTAATATATATGCATATATACACTCTAAGTGTCCGATCACAATACATGATGTGCTCATAATGACGATCCTAAAGTTAGATAACTAGAATTTATAAGAATAAATTGAACAAAGTTGGATTTAAAAATAGACAAGAGCCAAATCTTTGTGTAATTAAATTCCTGAAAGACACCCACTAGTTTTTGATGTCAATTGGCATTAACTTTATATACATTTTCTTTGCAATATTCTTTTAATGTATATAACTAAACCCTGTTACCATAATTGAATTATATTTCCTATATTTTTATTTGCATTGAAGTTGTCTTAAGCGCAAACAAAAGCTTGAAATTAGAAAAGGAATAATACAAACAAGCCAAAATAGTTGAATCCCCTTAGTTACAGTTATTTAAACATATATTTAGTTGGCAATAATAAGAACTAGAGCGTTCTCAATTTAATTTATTTTGTAGCGCCCTTTTTATAATAAGATAGACAGAGCTATTCGGTTAAGCGATGTAAGAATTAGCAAAAGAGATGCTCTGCGTAAACGATCTTTAATTTGCAAGCTCTATGAAAATTGAATAGTATTCGTATCTAATGTAAATAAAAAAAATGTCGCACCCTTAATGAGTTTACTTTGTACAAATTAAATACTTTCTCTTGATAACATTAAAAAAAAATTAAAACGAAGAATACTCAAATAGCAACAAACATTTGCCTTAAATGCACAGAATTTCTGCAGATAATCGAGAAATGCAGCCTTGTTGGGCCTACCAAAGATACACACAGAAATGTACTTTTACTTATTAGTTTATTATATTATTGGTGTTAAATGCTGCACAGTTTTGCTTCCACAATAAAACTATTTAACGTGATCCCTAAACACTTTCATTTATCTTTTTTTATCTACTACGAGTACACACATTGGATTATAAAAACAAACGATCACAAGAGAGAGGTGAGTGCCGAGGCACTTGCACATGCAAATAATGTATCCGTATAAAAAAAATTTTTTCGTATAAAGAGCTACAAGAATGGCCTCGGCCACAGAGGTGCCTACCGATTCCCGAGGACGTAGTGAAGGGCCACAGATGAGAGTAGAATCAGCAGGCCCACCGCAATGCCCAACATGTAAAGACTGCGTGATAGTTCTGGCTTTGGGATCGAGCTGACCAGAGTCCGGGAATCGTCTGTGCGATCAACGCCTGCATTGGTGCCGTGGGTGAAGTGGGAATCATCCGGCAGTCCCTCGGCCTCTTCGGAAATGGTTTCGGGGTCCAGTTCTACGTCCAGAATTTGCTTGGCCTGCGCCACCGCCACCGTGGGTGCTTCTCCGCGGAACAGGTATTCGGAGAATTGAACCGTGGCGCCTGGAGATGTGCTCTCCGTGGGTAGGCTGAAGAAGACTCTCCTGGGAGGCTCGCTTACGTACAAGACTTCGTTGTTTACATACGGATCCGTGAGACCATCGCAGTAAACTTGAATACGAGTGATGAGGGAGCGCAGGATGTCATCCCGAAGGAAACGCTTCACATCCGCTATACTGTTCCGCGGACTGCAGTAGACCTTCGAAGCAATGATGCCGCTCATGCGGAGTGCGCCTTGGAATTCTTGCACCTTGATGTCTGACGGCTTGTTCAGCTGGCACTTCACCGGGAGCACTACGCTCGCCCGGATTGAGTCGCCGCCGCTGATAATCCCTGTATCTGAGGTCAGCTCCGGCAGGGAGTCCGCGGCAGTGCTGCCTGCCGAGACTGATCCACCACTCGTCGATGAGGGTTTGCTCAGTTTGTCTCCTTTGGTGCGTTTCTTCTTGATGTATGCCTGCAAATCGATAGTATCATCTACGATCTCGTTCTGGAGGAACACCTCGCTGGCCAGCAGATTCCTGCGCACCGCCTTAATAATGTTCTGGAACTGATCTTCGATATTGACGCGTCGCGACGAATGTAGTATGGGCAGGACATCGTCCAGATCGTAGGTGCTCTCCAGCTGAATCCACTCGAAGGGCTTTTCCACAAACCTGTGATCCATTTTGGAGAAAGTGCCGCCACTATGAGAACGAAAGACAAGCATTAGTTGTGGCAAAACGAGACTTAAAAAACAATCAAAACTACCATTTAATAACAAGAACAATCCGAAAGGATATTTACTAAACACATAAAATGCATTCCGAGAAATGGGAAACGTAGGGAAGGACGAGGGAAGTAAGTAAGTGATTTAATAACATTAAACATTAACTATAGTTTAGGGAAATACTTCTCAAACATTGTTAGTTACCATATGATGCATTTTATGTTTGCCGTAAAGTACGTTTTTTTGCAATGTCTAAATGTTTTACAAATTTGTAAGCAATTGATATTGTTTTTTTTTTTTTTTGGTGAAAAGAGAGAATACGTAGAGTGAGTTTTCAGGCCCGTACCCGTATCTGCAATTAAGGATTTAAGGATCGAAGCAATACTCACTTGCCGTAGCTATAATTCTTGCAGAGCAGCTTCTTCTCGGCCAGCGAATACGCGAGGAATACGAAATCAGTCTGTGCAATGTCGGTGGTATACACACCAAAGGAGCTGTTGCTTTTCAGGAGCAAGCTGGAAGGAAAGTTTATTTTATTACTAAATATGTAAGAGGTTTTATTTTTGGAAGATACTTACTCGTAGACGTCGGAAAACAGCTTTTTGGCATTCTTAAAATCGCTGCTTTTCTCATTTGACACATCTGGACTTGAAGAGGATACAAAAATGCCTGTAAAAAGGAAGGGTTTTGTGTAAATGATACAAATTCTTGGTGATAGAGCATCAGTTTTTAAAAATTTTAGTTTATAGTAGTATTGACACTTTAAAAAGGTCAAAGCTTGTGGAAAAATTCATTAAAATTTAAATATTAATATAGAATTAAATTAAAGGAGAAAAACTGTAACTCTGTGAACACTTTCTGCCTTTAATATGGTGTTATTAGAACGATATTAACAACTGCCAGACTATATATTATTCTAAAAATACAACTGAACAATACTGTATAAGTTTAAAAATGATACCTACTTCACTATTTGTACATTACATATATCTTTATCTATCCCTGGTCTATGAAGCCCATCTATTCGCGATACTAACTGGTGTCACACTATATATGTAAAATAGTAATATAACACCCGGGAGCTGCACACACGCAACCGAACCCAAGCTTATAACCCACCGATGACGTCAAAGGAGCCAGGACACATTTTGCTGGCGCTCAGCCACTGTGAGGCCAACGCCTGTGAGTTGATGTCGCCGATGGTGAGGCGCACATCGGCCAGATCCTCCAGGTCGGCATCCTCCTCGTTGTTCCGGGCCAGGTGCACCACCACGCTCTTGGTGAGGTCCGCTTGCTGCCGATGTAGATACAGATCGAAGGGAAATAGTGACATTAAAGAGTGCTTGTTGATCGGGGGGTACAGGGAGCACCAAACAAATCTACGTGGCGGAAATCTGTACTTACATGGCCCACAATGATGCCGTACGAGAACTGGTTCTCCTGTGCGCACTTCTCCAGGTACACCTCGTCCGCTTTGCTCAGTAGCACTGTGCGCATTTTTAATCTTTATCGCCTTAATTTAATGTTAACTAAATCCGTTCGACAAAACGAACAATTTTTGTCAATTTTGTGAACTAGTGTGGCCGTTCCTCAGCGGCTTTATTTAGGGTCACGTAAACAAGCTATCACAGGCGCAGAGTATTCTCATCGATAGTTATCGCTTGCTCCTGGGCATCTCTAGCAAACCCGTTAAAATTGAAAATAGATTTAATATTCAAATTTTAAAATAAATAGGTGTTTCTGCACAAATTGGGTACAATTTGAGAGTTATTAGACATATTAAATATATTATTATAATATAATAACCTTAGAGCACAAATAATGACAATTTGTAGACAATTTAAACCTCTAACGTAACAAACAAAATCGTAATTTTTTGTATTTTTGGGCTTTCAATATATGAATTAATGGTAATATTTTCTGTTAATTTAATTTTAGATTATATTAATTTAGGGGATTATATTAATTGAGATTATATTAATTTAGGGGCAGATTGATTAAAAATAATGTAAATTTAAGTACAATTTCCCTTAGACCACACTCTCAACTTTAATCACTTGCTCGCAACTTAAGTGATTATTATTCCTAATCTTAATTTACTGCAATCAAGTGATCAAAACTTAATTTACCTCCGTGCGGCTCTTGGGCGATGAAACCTCTTGGCAACTTCTTCAATTAAGCGTCGAGCGATCGATCGCGACATACCTCCGGCTGCACTGCATCTGCATCTGCTGCCGTGAAGCGATTACGCACGAGCGGAGAGTGGACTCGATAAGTGGGGGATCTGTGGAGAGGAGATCTCCTCCAGAGGTCTTGTGCCTTGTGTGCCAGTGCCACCCAAATGGTCAAGTGATCGACGGACTATGGCGCGAACGGACGCGATCGGTAATCGAATTAGGTAAACAAACACTCCATGAGGCGGGCGTACGTTGATAATGTGTGTGCATAAGCAAATGGGAGACGACGGTGTTCCCTAGGAGGAGCGGAGGACCTGGCCGAGATTGCGGCGGCGGCGATGACGTGCGAAAAACTTAAATGAAATTTCATTTAGGTGGTCGCCAACGGCTGCGGAGACCATCTGCTCTGTGTGAATGCTTGATTGTTGAAGTGCCACTCGATGGGGCGCGAGGGCGCACGCTACTCGCCACGGCTCAACACTGAGCGAAAATGCTATATTACTTGTTTAGAAATTTCGTGGACCTTTATTCGATAATTTAATATTTCCATGATTAAAGATCTTGAAAATCCCAGTAAGATCTTTAAAAAATGTATTTGAAGTGCTTCAACTTTGAGACTGCTTTTTTAGGAAATAAAATATATGATAATTTTGTACACAATGAAACCACTAAATTTCTAAAAGTGCAGTGATCAGTATACAGATCTTATTTACTTAGTAAATTATTCCTGTTCGATTGTTTGCGTTTGCTCTGGATCTCTGGCATGAGGCCACTCGAACGTCATCGTCAGCAGCGTTCATTCATGATTTGCCTTTCACAAATCGGAATCGAAGATATATATGTACCCATATGTTATGAGGTATCTGCAGCATTGTGCACTTTGCATTCGAACAGACAAATAAATACAAAGGCAGTTCTGATCAGCTTAGTGAGACATCTCATTATCGCCAGGTGAGTTCTGCGTAGCCGGATTTCATTTCTGTGATTTCTTGTGATTTCTTATGATTTCTCTGCGACTCGTTCCCATCCCGGAATCGTTTCGGGTAATTGCTTTTTAACTCGGCATTCAGCTTTCAGCTTTCAACTTACCCTTCTCTGCAGCGCCGGGAGCCACTCGTCAATTCGTGGGCTTTGATGCAATTTGGCTTCTGTGTAAGCCACTCTGCCATTTGGAGGCATCCATCTCCTCCTCCGCGGGATCCTCTCCGTGTCCTGTCCTGTGTGGCGCACCGATCACGCCATGTGTAGTTTAGTTGCAGTTTCGATTCACATCGGATTGCCTTGCCCAGGCAGCGCATCAATCATCCATCACGCACCGCCAGAGACAACGACCCAGAGGAAGAGAGCACAGAACAAACCGGAATGCAAAACCCATTATCCAAGGTTGCCCCACGGATTTGATGGGGATTCAATCTTGGCTGGTGTTAGCACATATAAAAGTTATAAAAATATGAATTATGTGTGGTTGGGGATTTGATCTTTTGGCGAAAGAAACCGTAAGCCTCCCGTATTGGTTTTGATATCGTAATCAATAAGCCAGCATTAGTGGGTAACTTTCAAAAACATCTGTGAATCTTCCATAAATATTGGTTATTAACATTAATTAAACATTTTTATTCGCTATACAGTGGACACAAAATGACAGATGAAAACCTATCATAATAATTCGTTATCTTTAATGATAATTTGTTATATAAAGTGGAACAGTTATGCTATTTTGTGATATTCTCGGAAACAATGAATCAGGAATATTACTTTTTAAAGGGAGAGAAATGCTTCTTTATTTTTATACCCTTGCACTGAAGAAAAATGTTAGTAACAAGCTTGCAAAAAAGTGAAGGAGTCAATACCGGCCCCATAAACTATTAATATTCTTGATCAGTATAGAGTTGAGTTCATTGCTTATAACTCTCATGATCAAAATGCAGATTTACTATACCTATAAATTGGGGAAACCGAAGATTATATACCCTTGCAACTAGCAATTGAATTATAGGATCGAAAAGCAAATCAATCATAACTGAGCTATAAATATTCGCATTCTGTAAATCGATAATTATCTATAATTGTATATGAGAGTTTTTCCGTCAAATCAATGGTTAAAAAACGTAAAGCTCAGCCAAAAATTCATTAATGTTAATTCGAAAAGGTTTCTTATGTTAGTTATTATTAGATTAATAAATCTGCATATTTAATTTTAAATTTATATAAATTAAAATTGTTGTCAATTTTTGACAATTTTGACGATGTAACCCCTTATCTTTTTTTGAAAATTTTGAAAATTTATTTTTTAACCGGACATGGCTAGATCGACTCAGCTGTTGATGCAGATCAATAATATATATGGTTTATAGGCTCGCAAATGACTGCTTCTTACTAAAATTATAGTGCAAGGGTATAAAAAGTGATCCATAAAAGATTTAAGGCTTTAAATGTACGCTTTTGTCTCAGTTACGATATTTTTAAAGTTTAATTTGGCAAAAAATATTATAATATATGTATATATGTAATAATATAAAGTTAATATACAACATAAATATGTATATTTTTAATTATTCTTGATAATGAATAAGGGCCGAGCATTTTTAAAAGAACATTTTAGGAACATTCTTGTTGTTACCTACAGTAGTTAAATACCCTTGTAAGAATGATTTAAAAATTTCTTCAATAAATTAAAAGTATTAAAATATTAATCCAATTATTTATGTTAAATAAGCAAATAAAAAATTTCCATGCATCTGAGTATTCTAAATAAAATAAATTAATAGTAATAGTAAGTATACGTAACATGGACCTTACGATACTAAATCGAGGTCATGGTTTTGCGGTACAGAATCTACAAATAAGTGCCTGTAAAAAAGCAAAATATAAATCCAGCATGCTGCACTAATGATTACAGATGCTACATAATTAGATGTATAATGAATGCCATCAATTAGTGTGGTAAATTGGGAATTAGCTGCACTTAAAGGTTGAATTCTAACGCCCAGTGTTCAAAGTTGATTTGTTGTAATTCCAAAAACAAAGTCGCGGCTTCCCCAGCTCTTCTCTTACTGCTTCTTCTTCTTCTCTGCTCCTCTTCTACCGCTTACTCCAATTCTCTGTCTTTCTCTCTCTCTCTCACTCTCTCTCTCCCCCCACTCTATCTGTCGCTCTCTTCCTCTTGCTTGTGTTTATACTTAGCGCAGCGCCAACGAGTTTATAATTGTTTGATTTGTGTGCGCGCACACAAGGCAGTGTGAGTCGGTGCATGTAGTCGTCCCGCTCGCACCTGGGCCAGAGCGAGAGGCAGCCAGCGGACGCGCAACGGCCGCCATTATGAATGTGCGACATCCGGAAACCGGTTGGCGGCTTACCAAAACTCACTCGTTCATTGAGTGGAAACCAGTGGCGAGTGGAGTGAAGCAACCCGGGCTGAAAACCAAGCAGCGCTCATTGTGCTACGACAGCTTTCGGCGTGAACAACGTTCCAACGGCTCCGCTCCGTCGAAAAAGTAATTGAAATAAAAAAAAGTAAAAAAAAAGAAACAGGAACGTTTTCTAACTGTTTCGGTCGGGATCGTTGACGCTCTGTGTACTTGTGTGTGTGTATGTGCTTGTGAGCTATGAATCCAATTGACCGCATTGCGTTGCCATTTCCGTTTCCGGCCGCAAACGTTACTTCTTCGCCGTTGAATGTGCGACATCTGTGACTGTGATTGTGACTGTTTAGTAACTGCTTTCGCGTGTGTACGCAAAAGAGCGATTGACAACGATATAATAAATACTAAATAAAAATAGAGGCGAAATCGATTAGCGCGATTAACAGACATGTTGATTGAGCCGACTTTAAACCGTGACCTTGGCTCGCTTACTGTCGCTAACTCTGGCCTCTCGGCCGCGCACTGGAAAATGGAGCCCCATCCGCAGCAACGCATCACCTCGCTGGCCCCCCATCCCGCCTCCAGCGGTGAGTACTGGCTAAGAGCCTTAAAAGGGCAAGCCCACCTGACCAACTACTTACCTGGCCTTAATTAGCCGACGGCAAGCGAAGCGCATCCAAAAGCTGCAAAATATTTGTGTTTCTAGTGAAAAAATAATGTAAATGTAATGTGTTGAAACTAAAGAAAATGTAATTACATTTCGATAATACCTTTAAGATTTATTGCAAAAAATCTTTAAGTTGAAATGATTCATTATGTTCATTATATAGCATACGGACGAGTTATTTTATGTTTTATAAAGCGGCTCTAACTTAATATAATTCTGTATAAATTTTTATTTTATTAATTAATGCATAAACTCTTATATATTACTTTAAATAATTCTAAATAAATGTTTCTGAATTTAAATTTGAAGGACAATAGGTCACAACACAGTTTTCTGCTATAATATTAAGCCGTATACAACAATATTAGCTAACCACTGACAACCTTTTTATTAAATATTATTGTTTATTGTGTAAAAATCTTTTACATGAGAGTCAATTGGCGAAACCTGAATAATTCAAAAATAATTACATCAACAAATTACTTATTGGGGAAAACCAACAAGTTAAATACTGTTTCAAAGAGAAATATAAATATTTAACGAATTTTCCTTTATTAATAGTGCATTGAATCCAAAATGTTATATTAATTTATTGTTGCATTACTATTACCAAATATAATTGATTTATTTACTCTAAAAATCCCAGGAAATGCTAACGGCATTTTTTGTAATTAATTTATAATTACTATTTCCAATAACAGCAGTACTAAATACTGCATTTTACTTAGATAAACATAGGCTTTGCCTCATTAGAACACTGTTAACAAGAGGCTATTAAAAATACCTATATTATTAGTAATTAATGTTATTCCTTCCTTTTCTGCTTGCTTAAATGTTTAATTTCATTAAACACAAGCCCAACTCGGATGTCATAATACCGAGTGCGTGGCTCCAGTTGCCAGCAGCCCCAATTTCCCTGCTTTTCACCTTTCTGGCCCCCATGGCTGGAAAAGTAAACAAAACTGGTTCGCATTTGATGAGAGCGACAGCGGCACAATTGATTAGGGGCCGGAATATATATTTATACATCCATATAGTCAGATAGGGACGAGGCGAGGTGCGCGTATTTTTTAAAAAATATTTACCCGGCAAACAACAAAAGTGAAACGCGCATTTAAAACGCTAATTGACAATTTGAGCGACGAGGTTGCTGCTTAAGCCGAATAATGATATATGTACATATGTTTTCATTGTTCCCCTCTTCATTTTTTTTTTTATTTTCAAGTGAAAGCAAATACGCCCCGAATTAACGTAATACTAAGAACTCTCTGTTCCAGCTGAGTACATATTTTAATTTTTGCCTTTTGTGCTCGTGCCCGTCGTTTCAATTAGCTTCGATAAATCCAATCCCCGCGCCAGGAGATACGCTTGCGTGTCGCCGCCATTTTGGCAATCGAGTGTATATAGTATATATCGCTTGTATACATAGTATATAGCCATCAGTCATTCCAGATCAGTCAACACAATTAACGGTTAATTTATCATAATTAACCATTGTGGCCTGGACGGAACGGGACGGGCTGGGGCGGGACCTGACAGCCAGCTAAAGCCACAATATAATGACAATGGCCAATTATCATTCAATTCGTTCAATTCGCAGTGGCGGCGGCATCCGTGGCAGCAGCAGCAGCCGCAGCCGTGGCAGCGGCGGCGGGAGCGGGATCGGTATCGGTATCCGGACCGGGATCGGGGGCCTCCACATCGCCCACATCTGTGCAAATACCGCCCGGCTTTGGCGGCACCGCCGGTGCACCGCCGGCTGGATCGACGGGCAGCAGCACCCTCAACACTCTGATGTCGCAGCACCGCCTCCTGGAGTTCTCCCGCTTCGGCGGTCTGCGGGGATACGACATTGCCCAGCACATGCTCACGCAGCAGGGCGCTGTCTCCAAGCTGCTAGGTGAGTACACACATCACATCACATCCCTCTGTGCAGGGCCCCTGCATCGGAGATAACTAATGGGCACTTTGTTTTCGATTTGTTTGCTAATTTTTATGATAAACATGTTATTATCCTGCGACTGCTAGGCCATGCTTGAGTCCGAGTTCGGGTTTCCCCTGGATCTCGTGTGCGCAGCCGTGTAATTTAGCCACTTAAAATTGCATAAACTCCTGGGCAGCGGCGGTGGCCAAAACGCGGCTGGCTCATTAATCAAAATGCGGCTTATTCCCTGGCTTGTACGGGATATAGGGGGGTTGGTCTTGGTGCGTGCTCTTGTTGCACTAAGAAAAATTGAGGTTTTAAGCAGGATAATGTTAAGGAAATTGAAGAGAAGTGATATTGGGTTGATTTTATATCTGTTAAGAGAAATAATAGAAGGTTCTAGGGGTTGTTAAATTTGTAATATATAATAATGTAATATATATAGTTATGAAAGACTTTTCAACAGGGAAAATATGTACAAATATTTTTTAATTTGTTAAGGTAATACATATAATCAGTTTATAAAAGAGCCTAACCTTACATTATCAAAAAGGATTTGTCTTATTTAAAATACATATCTTCTTCCCCTTGATTTCTACTCATTTCTGAGTCACTAAAATTCACAAAAACCATGAAATTTATATTAATATAATTCATATATTTATAGCATTAAGATGTTAAGTTTTCTTTTTAAAAAATCTCATTAACTTGTTGATGGAAAACTTTAAACATTTTTCATGCTTCAACATTTAAATTTCAACTTCCATATACAAGTAATAACTTTATGAAATGGGGGCTTACAAATCTTAATTTTTTTGTATATATATAAATTATAAATATAATCAGGAATCTCCCCCTTTTCTCAGTGCAAACTATCCCCAGTTATTCCCCTTCGAGCACGCTTCACATTGATGTGGCAAAACTGATAAAGATATTAAAAACAAGGGGATAAGCCAGGTTAAGGATGATCGAAACATAAAGATGGATTGCCGAAAATCGCAGCTCACCGAGAGCCATAAATCGATTGTCTCATAACTTTCCCTCTGCGCTCTGCTCTAATTCTCTCTTGCAGGCTCACTGCGACCACCGGGCTTAATTGGTGGCTCAAAGCCCAAGGTGGCCACGCCGACGGTCGTCTCCAAGATCGAGCAGTACAAGCGCGAGAATCCGACGATCTTCGCCTGGGAGATACGCGAGCGCCTGATCTCCGAGGGTGAGTAGTAGTTCGATGGCAACGAGACCAGAGATATAATTGGAGCTAATCCGGATCGCTGATTGATCGGCGGCCGCTTTTAGCTTTTATCTCGATATCTCCCTGACTCGATCCGGTCGGTAATTTGTGCCTTGTAATCCCGCCTTGCAGGTGTCTGCACCAATGCCACCGCTCCGTCGGTGAGCAGCATCAATCGCATCCTGCGCAATCGCGCCGCCGAGCGGGTGGCCAGTGAGTTTGCCCGCACCGCCGCCTACGGGCTCTATCCGCCGCCCCCGCATCCTTATGGCAGCTTCACCTGGCATCCGGCCGGCCAAGTGCCCGGTGGCCAGGCGGTTCCACCGCCGCCGCCCCCATCCGCTTTGTGGTCTGTGGCCGCTCCAACGCTGGCGAATCTGCCGCCCAGTGCGTCGAGTGCGGTGCCATCGCCTGGCTGCGGTTCCCTCAGCTCTGCTCACCTCATGGCAGGTGGTGCCGGTGGCGGTGGAGGTTTAGGAGGAGTACCTTCGAACAGGGCCATCTCACCAGGCTCCGGCAGCCACGACACTTTGGAATCGGCGGATGAGAACAGGCACATTGACTCCGATTATCTGGACGATGATGATGAGCCCAAGTTTCGGCGCAACAGGACCACCTTCAGTCCGGAGCAGCTGGAGGAGCTGGAGAAGGAGTTCGACAAGTCGCACTATCCGTGTGTGAGCACCAGGGAGAGGCTCTCGAGCCGCACCAGCCTCAGCGAGGCCAGAGTTCAGGTGAGCAGCAGAGAATTTATTTTTTAAATGCTTTAAACCAATTAAAGAGCTTATTATGCATTATATATTTCCTATTACCTTAATTTTTAACCTGGCATCCCTTCTGCTATCTCTTCACCAGGTTTGGTTCTCGAATCGGCGGGCCAAGTGGCGTCGCCACCAGCGCATGAATCTCCTGAAGCGCCAGCGCTCCAGTCCCGCGAATCCCCTGCACTCGCAGCAGTCCAACGATGCTCCAGCAAGTTCGCCCACGCCGAGCAATCATAGCAGTGCCTCCGCCTCCGCTGTTGTGGCTCCTGCGCCGCCTCCCCAGCAACCGTTGCAGCTCTGCCCCTCGGATCACTCACCGCAGGCTCCACCCCCATCGGTGATGCTGCACCCGTTGCATCCAGGACCTCCCGGTGGCGGTCACCATCACCATCATCCCCTGCACCTGCCCACGCATCCGGCGGCCCTGCAGCTCCTATCTCACTATCACCAGCAGCAGCAACATCAGCAGCAGCAGCAGCAACTCTCGCCCACGGGCTGCAATCCTGGGGCAAGCCACCTGACAATGGGTGGGGAAAGGAGTGCCTTCCGCAGCCTGGTCAGCTCGCCCTCGGCAGCTGCCTTCCTGGGACTGGCCAGACAGTATGCCGTGGCCGCCTCCTTGACTGTGGCCGAGGAGCAACGATCCCGCCTGCACTACTCCGCCGGCGTTGGCCTAAGTGGAGCTGGTGCCGCTGCTGGGGCAGAGGGAGCAGGATCGGGCAGCGGCTTGGCCGGCAGTGGCTCAACCATGACGGTGGACAACTCGTCGTCCGACTCGGATGAGGAGATCAACGTGCACGACGATTCGGACGCTGAAATCGAATCGCCGGCGGCAACGGCGGCAAAGGTGGCCCGCCTGTCATCCTCCGATGCGCCGACAACGCTGCAGTTCCTAAAGCATGACCGCTAGAGAGGGATGTCGATGTGGATACACTCGTAGATGTGGCTGGGTAGATGTACGTGGGGCTATGGATGTGGACGTGAACGTGGCGGCGACATCTAATTGAAAACTTGAGTTGTGCGCGCCTCTGTGATTGACAGCAGCGGCAGTTGAAATTGCAACTGCCGCGGCAGCCAGTGCTGGGGCCTGGGATGGGTCGGAGGGCGGTGCGTGTTTGGGTATTGAAACACGAGAAGCGGCTACATTGTGGGCAAAACAAATCGAAAAACCAAAGTTAAAATGCTGCTCACCTACTTGGCTGCGGTCCGGGGTCGGTCGCTGGAGGCATCAGCAGCGGCGAAACTAGCAAAAACTAACACTGGCCTGCATGGGTTTTGGGGCAAGAATAGGTTGTACTTGTAGGTTGGTGCTTAAAAATTATTAATTGTTTTAGGGTTTCTAGATAAAAAATGGTTTGAAAAAATTCTAAGGACATATGAACTAGTTTTTCTTCAATCTAATCTAGGTTATTTTCATCAAACCTTGTTTGTTAGATCAAAAACTAAAGTGAAGTTATAATATTTTTGTGTTCCCAATAGAAAAGTTAGAAAAGAATTAGGAAAAGTTTTAAAAGTTCCTTCAGAATACATTTTGAGAACATTTTTTTAATACAAACAAATGGAAACGTTTTAAAATGACCCATTAAGTTTTGATTTTACCATATACCCTTACAGGGTATTATAATTTTAGTAAAAGATTGTTACGCTGTGAAGTAGTCATTTCCGACCCTATAAATCATATATATTATTGATCAGCATTAACAGCCGAGTCCATCTAGACATGTCTGGCCAAAAAATAAATTTTCGAAAATTTTTCAAAAATTCAAAATTTGATAAGGGGTTACATCATTAAAATTTTCAAAATTTGACATAAATTCAAATTTTTTAAATTTTAAAACTAAAAATGCAGATTTGTTAGCCCTATCAAAACTAGCACAGAAAAGCTTTCCGATTTGAAATTAATGCAGTTTTGGCTTAGTTTTGAGTTTTTTAAACTTTGATTTTTTTGAAAATTCAATAATTATCTATTCAAAGAATGCAAATACTTTAGGCTTAGTAATTAGTTTCCTTCCTTGTTAAATATAAATATACAGTTTAGCAACAGAAAGAGTACATTAAATTTGCCCCGAATATCAAACTCAAACTTGTAGGCCAGTGTAATGGGCGGCATTTGTGTGTGGACACGCTTAAGATTAGCTGAAATTGTAACTAATACTACATACGACACCCGCTTGCCCCATTTAAATGCACATATCTATCCCAAGTGAACACGAACACGAATCCGCATACGTACGTACCCTCGAGTTATGCATAATTATTATTATATTTGTTCATTCGCCGGCTGCCGACTGCCGACTTACCTCATCACCATTTAAGGCTATAGCTATGCAATATCTCTCTATATGTAACTCTAAATCTTAGACCTAGGCCTAAGCTATCTATTTATGAAATGCGTATTACGTAAGAAGTTTGGTTGCGTTTGAACTGATACTTTGTAGAGTATTGTAAGTGTTTGGCTCAAAATCATAAACACAACACAAATCAAAGAAACACCAACTCCACTCGAGTGAGAAACCAATAAAAACAGTGCAAGAAATACATATAAATACAAGTATATAAATCAATTTGTGTGTTTTGCTTTCTTTTGAGAACCAGGAAATTGCTTTGGTTTTGACAACATATACAATTTATTCGTCCGATTTCACGCATAATTATCCATTCTAAAACAGTGACGGAGACAAAACACGGCCGGCCGACGGGCATAAATAAGCATTTAACACTCGAAAGCTTCTTAAAACGTTATTAAATATTAATATAATCAATATTCATTGTGTGTGCGACCGAGGGGGACCAGTGGAAATGCCGAACGAAATCGAATCCGAAATCGAAAACCAAAATACGCGCATAGAAATCGCTTAAATTTCGAACGTAATGGCCAATATGTCCAAATCTGGTAGATAACATCGACATTTTAATTATAACCAAATGAAGCCGCATCGAGCAGGAGACGGTGGTATAATGCGGAGTGGCAAAGGTAAAGCCATAAGCAAAGGTATCCAACTGACCGATTAAAAATGCCGAGCCAAACTAAGCACATAAATCAATGTAAATTATGGTGTTAACAAAAGGCGAGCCGAGCGCGCTCAAATCGCAGCCTTTGGATGGGATCGAATCGGATCGAATCGGATCGGACCGTTGACTTTTTTAGGTTGGAACCAGGTGGACCCTGCCAGTGGATGTGGCTGTGGTCGGGATTTAAATGAGTTGGACCCTTGCATCTGATAAGAGGAGCTGCGTGGAGCTCTTTCGTGTCGATACTTACAACTCCAGCCGGGGACTCGGGATCCGGGATCCGGGAACCGGGAACCGGGATTGGGAGTGTGAAGATCGGGTGACGGTGTCCCGAACAAATTCAATTTGCTTGGCTTTTTATGAGCAAATGGCTGACCCCATCCCCGTACCCGTTCCCGTTCCCATTCCCAATCCCAATCCCAATCCCGACTTATTCTAATTTAGTGCGGAGCTGCTCGTGAGCATTCCTTTAATAAATTTAAATCACCTTCTATTGAAAAATATTTTCACCTCGCGCCCATAAATTATACATTATACGATATTTATACAGTCCGAGAGGCACAAACATATATGCATACGAGCTTGTGCTTTTCCTTTTCTTTTTGCTTTGTTTGGCTTGGGTTCACGGGTATTCAGTGGTTTCGTTTAGGTTCCAGTTTTGATTCCATCAAGGGTCGTGCTTTTGGCAAGGATTGGCAGGAGGATAGCCATGTCGGAGTTGATGGACCTCGGGGCTAAAGTGGCGCTCTCATGAGCGCCATATAATCGCAGTCAAACATTTTTACGATCCCTCCGGTCGGCCAGCCTACACAGCATCCCATCCGAGCTGATCAGTGGGCCACTTGATGAGTCCCGCCGTGTCCTGGAGAGACGGAGATTGTCCGGGCAACATTGTTGCCAAATGTTTTGTGGCCCGCCGTTGGCTCTGAGCAGTTTTTATTGTTTCGGTTGGCGGAAATCGATGAACTTTACCAAGGCTCCATCTATCCTGATCCATCTGTGCACGGCAAAAAATTAGGGGAGATTCTAGGAAAATTAAGAGATTAATACAAGTTTTTGAGCTAAGGTATTTGAAAATATTTTTTATATATTTTTAAAGAGCTTAATGATGACGATAATCTGTTAGACATAACTTAATGCGGCTTTCATTTACATTTTATATCCTTTAAATGGAATTTTTCGAAAACTTAAAAGTATGCCGGTGTTCTATATATTTTCGTATAAGTTAAAACATAAGAAATATGTTTTTAACATCATTATTTAAAGCAAAGTATATATATTTTGGAAATTTTTTCTGGAATTACATTTTTTGCAAGGTATACAAAAATTATATTTCTATATTTCGAAATATATTTATTTCTATATATCAAAATTTATATAAATATAGGATTACTAAATTATTTTATATGTTGTAAATACAATTCAATGAAAGAAAGACATTATTTTTAATTCTCCTTTCCAATTAAAAGTTTATAATATTTAGAATCAATTAAACTTACCTTTAAGTTACATTATAATTCTAGAATCATAATAAATAAGTTTGCTTGAATCTTTTGAAAGTTTTGATTAAAATCTATCTATAAAATATGCTTTAGTTAAATATTCCTATTATATTTATCTAGTATAATTTTTAATTAACTAGATCCTAGATTTTTCTCACCGTGCAATCTGCTGCGATGTGGGGCTCCTTGGGCAAGAAGCCGGTGATAAATCTGTTGGCGAGCCGGCGCAAAATTGCCATTGCATACTTCTAAATGGACCATAAACGTGCGAAGTCGCAACACCAGCAATAACTAAAGTTAGTTACGTTTACTAATATGACAACAATGTTGTCTGTGCCCCCTGCCCCTCCCTGGGCCCCGCTGATGCAAATGTGAGCGAACCAGGGCCAGAGGAAGGTAAGGCCCAGGGCCCGAATATCATTCCCAGATTGTGAATGGGTGTCGTTATTCCGCCATTATGTTTACGGCTTGCAAAAGCAAATACATCAAATAAGAGAGGCACAGACTCCCTGGGCACCTGGGCACCTGGGCACCTAGGAACCTCCTCTGGTCCCTCGGCAATCAAACACGCAAAAGCAATTAAGTCGCGCGGACCCATGGTTTAAGGGATCTGCAATTATAGTTTGTATTTTTGCATGTTTCTTAAATTTATTTTTCTTTATGATCAGAGGCTTGAAAATTGTTGCTAAATAAGTACTAAAACATTTTCGAGAACTAGTAAATAGAAATAAACAGTTGCGCTGTTGGCTACCGATAATTTGAAATGACTTGGCTTTGAAGTAGCCGTGTACTTACAGCAGGTATTTACAGTACGTTAAGGTTTTTCCTTAGGTAATTACAAATATTCAATTTATTTTTAATTGTATATTAGGTAAATATAAATAAATATTAGGTAGTGCATATAATCCAAGCAAAAATATAATAATAAATCGTACAAGCTTAATATTAAAGTTGTTTAAAACCAATCCAGATTAAGATCCATCTGAATACCTCCTAGAAAAAGGATTACTGTTGCTTAAAATAAGTTTAAAACATTTTTTAAAATAGGAATTATAATCTTAGTTAAATTATTTTCAAATTTTAAGTATTTATACGAATTCTCGACAAAAAATTAAGTGGTTTCGCTCTATAAACTCATTTGTGCTACAAATTGTTAATCGGTTTTGTATATATCCCAAAGTATGTCTGTCTGTGAAACATGTTCGGATGTTATTGAAATACGTGAGAGAGCCTCGCCGACCATTCGACTGATTTATGTCCAAACTTAAATGGTCACAATGGCGATTCGTATGACCCGGCTCCAGGCATTCCCCGCTCCAGGTGCCCCTCTCTGTCTCTCTGCTAATGAGCCGAGCGATTAAAAATGTGCATTTGTGTTTGTCCGCTCCTTAAATGAGCTCGAGCTTTTAACGCGCAGCCATAGATCAGAGGGGTTACGGCTTCAGGGGTCAGGGGTTACGGGCTATGGGTTACGGGTTACGGGCTATGGGGCTTGGGGAACTGATTTCAGGGGCGGGGACGAAGTGATTTTGTCTCGTTGTCATCTCATTTGGAATTGGGCGATAAGACAAATTTGTTTTCTTTGTTTATAACTTTATGCAGATACAGGTTTCGGTTTCGAATGCGCTCCTCCATCGGGCATCTCCGACTCGGTTCCCCAAACTCAACCTACTGTATAAAATCTAAAAAAATAAACCTTTACTGGCAAACCTCCGAGGCACAGTGAGTTTTGATACGACAAATTTGAGACAAAAATATGTAAATTAATATATATAAATATATATATATATATATAAATATATATATATAGGTCAAGAATTTAAGGCAATTTCTCTCTTAAATTAAATATGAACATAAAGCAATAACACTCTAGAAAAAATTGAACCAAAGTCTTTAAGAAAATATAAAATAAATTCTTTGACTTACTTCCTTTCTATTTTTTATTTGGTATAATTTAATAAAGTAAATTTGTACTAATTAAATTAGTTGTATATATAACTATGTTTTATATATATAATTTATATTTATATATCAGGTAAACAATTGAAGGTAATTTATTTTTCGAAATAAATATGAACATAAGTCAATGACACTCTAGAAAAAAATCCATTAAAATAAAATGTAATTAAAAATATAAGATAAATTCCTTGACTTACTTTCTTCCTATTTATATATTTTTAAAGAATGTAATAAAGTAAATTTGTACTAATTAAATTAGTAATATAATTGACTCTTTAACACTTATTTGATACCACATTTTTGTAAAATTTTAGGTAGAGTCTCAACTACTTTAAATTTTGTGTAATTCAAAAAGGTGCTTAATATTATATAAACTAAGAATTCACGTCAATTACTATTATATCCCGTTACGTGCTTCCTTAAAACATCTCAACCCTATATTTTCTCTAAACAAAATTCCCCAATATTAAACCACTGTTCATGGGTTTTGGGAATAGAGTTGGTATATTTAATCTTTGTCGCCTCGCAAGTCCGCCTCTCAAGTCCCCGTCTGGCGCAACAACAAAAGCGGAATTCTGAACATTGATTTGAATTTTGAATTGAAACGTCTTCGACTCGGTCTTGGTTATTTTTATTTTATTTGGCTGCGGCGGCAGCTGCCGCTGCTGACATCTTCATTAACGAGGAGTGTGATCAAAAGAGTAATGAGGTGTTGATAGTGGCCGAAAGCGAGGAGGCTTTATGCATTCCCCGTGGATTAATTAGGAACAATGCCGGCGAGGAACGAGCCGATCGCCAGAAGTTGTTCTAGTATGTCCCCACTGGTAATTGTGGGCCTCTTGTGTCCATCGGCCTTTGAAGTCTTTATTTGAGATCTCTCGAATCTCTCCACCGATTCTGTTCGATTTCGAGTCTATACCCTCTGAGTTTTGGACTCTAATTCCGATTCTTGTTCGTGCTCGAACTCGTATTCAACCCAGCTGGGGCCTTTGTTCTGCTTGGATAATTTGCATATGATAAATCTGCTTCCATATTTTGTTAAATTGCTGTGCGGGTTTTCTCCTGGCTGCCTGGCTGCCTGACTGGCCAAAAAGCATTGGCGCGTGGTAAATTGGTTGTATTGTACGGCATCTAATTAGTGGCCGGCTACCGAATTATGACCAATTATAACTATTGATTGATTGTGGGCTATAATCACTGGTCTCTGCAACTCCCGTTGCTGCGGATTTTTAGTTTCAAAGGCGGGTCGTCGTCGGCTCGGATCGAATCTTCTTTTGCATTGTTGTGAAAGTTTCGCGGTCAATCCCAAAATAAATAAAGAACATGCGATGAAAAGTTAAGAGAGGTTAAAAGATCCACACCCAGAAAGGTTTGAAAATAAAGAATGAATTAAGAGTTGTTTTTGGTATAATAATTTAGGAACAATAGTTAGTTTTAGGATAGCTTCTTACGTTGCTTAGATAATCAGTTATTTGTCTAGGAAAGTGTTAAGGCTCGATGTTCTGAGTTATTCGTTTTCTGGCAAAAATATATTGATAGTTAAGGTACAGAAATATTCCTTAATAAATACTTTTAATAAAAACAAATAGGAATAATTTTAAGTAAAGGAATTTATTAATGTAGAGTTGCCAAAACTTTCATCCAAAACATATAATGCCAAACTCTTCTTATTGAAAAATACCATAATATACAAATGGATTTAATTATATTTCTATTGATTACATTAAAATAAAATAATTGGAATTATATATTTTAATAATATGAAATGCTCTCCCCAAGTCATTAATATTATTTTTTTCAAGCTTGACTAAAAAAATGTGACACTAAATATCATTCGTAAAATTGTCTTCTGTGGAATTTGTTCTCCTCTATTTTAAGTTCTCATTCTTAATGTCAAGTAGTAAATATATTTTATTATTATTATTTTTTTGTTTTGTTTTGAAGTGCAGGGCGCGGTGTTTGCCATTAAAAACGCACTTTTGAGCGGCCAAACAATGTCTAATTAAAGGCGATAATCGCCGCGAGTCGGACCACTTAGCCCGCGCATAAATCTCGCAGCTCTAATGGGGCCTCTAAGACACGGAGGAGATGCCACAATTAACCGAGACTTATGACGCTGCTGCACCTGATTAAGATGCAGTCCCAGTTCCAGTTCCAGTTCCAGTTTCAGTCCCAGTCCCTGTCCTGGCCATCAAACGATCTCTAAACTACGCCTATTGTTCGGAGAGTGAAGGCATACTC
Organism: Drosophila bunnanda; assembly: GCA_035046265.1. Classification (NCBI taxonomy): domain Eukaryota; kingdom Metazoa; phylum Arthropoda; class Insecta; order Diptera; family Drosophilidae; genus Drosophila; species Drosophila bunnanda. The sequence continues at coordinate 19,347,264 of JAWNOB010000075.1, forward strand.
GTCGAAAGCCGCCGCTGACTACTACAAAAATGTTAAACGGCTCTACGGCCAAGAGATTTATTGCCTGTCCCAAAATCACAGAAGACCCGTTGCTGCCGGCCGAGAAATCGATCGATACGATCGAATCCAAGCCGATCCCTGCCTGGATTTGGGGTCTTTCCGCGGCAGATCGCATTCCGGCGAATCACGCATAAACGAAGTCAGCCGCATTAACCTCTCGGCATTAACGTATTAATGCGCCTACATCGCCCACTAATTGAGCCAGCGACACCGACCCGGCTGATAAGTGGGCTCTTCTCCAGCTCCAAGAGCCCGGGATCTTGGGAATGTCCACTTAAACGCGGGGATGCGACGCAGCCACTAGGCTAGCTGCCACTATGTTGGCTCCATAATGCAAACAATATGTCTCTATAGGATTTCAGTGGCTTCATTGATTCTTATCACCCAATAAAATACATTTCGTTTGATTATTTGTATTTCTCTCGCTTTTTATAAGCCTTCGTTCGGTGGAACACGGCCAGAAACTCCCTAAGAGTTGTATTAAGAAATTTCACTTAAGGAGATTTTTTTTACTTATAAGGGTGCTTTTGATGTATTTAATAATAATTTATACAATTATTGGAAAGAAATGCTTGTTAAAAAAATAGTAATAATATATTTAAAAATTATGTTTGGCGTTATAATTCACAAGTAGGACATCATGTTCATCATTGCATAGATTAGCCCATGCAAATGGTCAAATATTAGCTTGTTAAGTTATAAATAATAATTTAAAATATTATCATCTAACTGATTATACTTTCCTCACTTTTAGCAAGCACTATTCCTCCATCAAAACTTAATATATATTTCTCTCAGTGCAAAACCAGCTTGTTGTCGTTGTCATGCCGCTTGTGTTGCCTGTGTTGTTGTCACCATTGTGGCTCATCGCTGGCTTTTGTGCGCCAACATTTTATTTTCATTCAACATAGATGGCTGCTTTTTATTTGAAGTCGATTTCGGATCGGATCGGATCGTTTGGGATCGGGATCGGAGTTGGAGTTGAAGTTGGAGATGGAGATGGGGCATCGAGTCTCTTGAGTCTCCGGTTTGGAGTGCCTCGTCGGGATCGAGTTTGATCGCCAGTGCCCCGGTGTCGGTCTCCATGCCCATAGAGCGATTCAGAGTGTAATTTATGTCTTTATTTAGTAAAGATTTCGTTTCCTAATTTATTGTGATATCTCTTTGGGCAACGGCAGCAGAAGAAGCCCCCGCTCGGTCTCTCGTCTTAGCCCAGTTTGCTGCTGCTGCTGCTCTTGTTGTTGTTTTGTCCGCCTGTCGACACCTTGGCCAACTGTCTTGGTTCTTGGCCAGGCTTAGATTGTGACCATGCGATGATGTTGTTTGTGCTCATCCCTTTCCCCGTTTTAATGCCCATTCCCATTCGATGGTGATTCCCTTGACAGTTGCTCTTGATCCCATCACCTGCGGCTACTCCTCCTGCTGCTTCTGTCGGACCTTTATGGTGCTCCAAGCCACTTCTTGGGACTCTATGGCGTCCCCATTAGGAGCGTGAAGTGTTCCCAATTTATCTGCTATCTGCTGATAATGCTCACCGAACAAAGTGAATTAAATTGAACTGGAAAATAGCCGCAAATGAGACACACATTTTTTGGGATTTTCAACTCGATCGGTTGTTGGCTAAACTATGAATAAAATATGGCTTAATCAGATTTAGAATGGAATGGATAGAATATTTAATAAACTTATTGATTTCCTGTAAATTAAATAACAATCTTTTATTGAATATAGTAAGTAACACTTTCGACAGCTTATATTTATGAGTATTCCTAGCTTTTTTAAATTATAAACAAACAGATCGAAGTAAGGTTTAGTTACCTTCGATTGTTACTGACAGGACGAGCACTTGTTTTCCGCTTTCGAAACTGTGTGAAGTCCCCTTATTTATGTCCCCGTAATTTATAGATTTTTTATTACCATTACCTCGCTTGCTGCTCCTTTAGTGATCCTCCTCCAGTGCAGCAGTGTTAACCCGAATGGGATTGGCCCCGGGCCATTCGAAGACATCTTCATTAGCAAATGCTTCCAGACTCCGGGTCTGAGATTTTCGCCCAGCGAATCTCTCCTCGAACTGGACCTGAGACCGAAAGCGAAACTGGAACTCGGACCGGCGACAAGTGCTTTTCCTTGTACCGAATGTCTGCTGGGCTAATTGGATTACGCTGGACTCCAGACCAGGACCAAGAGCGCGTCTGTCAATTAAACCCGCGAACGAAATGCTTACATAAATTCCAAAATTGCTTGCGGTGCGCATCGATTTAAATGGAAGCGGAGCCACGGCGAGGATTCAGAGGCTGCTGCAATTTATATGCAAATTTATTTCTGCAGCGTGCCCACTGCCACCACTGCGTCCATCCGCCGCCAGGTGATAACGATAGCGCCTATATAGCGTAACTATATGACGGCGATTATGATTGCACCACCTGAGCGGTGGCGGTGGTGGAGGTGGTGGAGTTGGTGGTGCTGCTGGCCGAAGATCGGAGAACTCGCCCCGAAGACCGAAGCAATTTGCATACAAATGTTGAATGCTCGTGGTCGCTTGCGCTTCATGATTCCGTAGAGATTTCGCTGGATTGGCGATCATCGAAGCACTGGGAGAAAATATTGGCCTATAGTTATTTTTAAGAATTTATAAAAGTAACAAAAAAGGAGGCAAACTTCCGGAAGGTTTAGTTTGATACCTTTGATGCTTTCAGGAGGTCATATGGGAAATCGATTATAACTAAACCAAAAGAATTATAAATTTCCATTTGGGAAGCTTGAATATTAATCCCATATTTTGTTGTATATTTAGTTAAAATCAATTATTTCAAATATTAATATAAATCGAAATATATAAGAGCTTTGTGAATCAGTTGATCTCAATAAACTATATTTAATATATAAATATAATGATATTTTTTGGACAAATCAAAATTTAAAATAATCACAACTAAGTCAAAACATCATTAATTTCGAAAAGGAAAGCATTTCTGAGCTAGTATTTACTAAAATAATAAATCTGCATACTGATTTTAAGAATTCCAAAAAATAAAATTTTTGTTGATTTTTGAAAATTTTAACCCCTTATCTTTTTTTTTTTTTTTTTTTGAAATTATGAAAAAAAATAATAAAATTTATTTTTTGTCTGGCTGGCTAGATCAACTCGGCTCTTGATGCTGATCAAGAATATATATGATTTATGGGGTCGGAAATGACTCCTTCACTGTGTTACAGACATTTTAATGAAATTATAATACTTTGGAATACGATAATTCTGGAAAATAAGGAATTAACTAAGAAAGACCTATTATCTTTCCAAAAGGATCTAAAGATCTAAGGCTAAGCGACCTGAACCTAGATTTGGTCAGCATAGTTCACTGATGAATAATCCCAGTCCTAGTTCGTGGCTTAAAGTAAACTGAATAGAACAAAATAGAGCCTTCTTTGTAGAATAAAATAATATCGAGCTATATAATGCAGGAACTTAAAAATAAATTTATTTCTCCCCGTGTTTCGTTGCAATTAGATTGCTAATTTATGCGATCAACCTTGGCGGGGGGAAGTCACACATCTAGAGCCAGAGTTAACGGTGTGGAGTGTGATCTTCCGGCGACAGCTGCAACTCTATGCAGTATTTGAAATCGTGGATCTGGGATCTGGGATCTTGGATCTGGGATGAGGAATCTGCTCCTCTAAAAGAGAGCTTCCTTTCGCCATCTTCACTTAGCAGATCCAATGCTCCGAACCCATCCCGATGATTTATCGGCGGGACGGTACGTTTTATGTTTTTATTTGCACGCTGACACAATGCGCGACACGGCGAGAACGTGACATTTGCATGGGTCACCTGGCCACTTGGCGACATTAAAGGGCATTCTGCTGTCAGCGAGGCTGACACCTGTGAGCGTTGCACCCCTCCACCTCCGACCCACAAAGCGATCCAGAGAGATCTCTCTATTAGCGGCTCTATCAAAGGCAAAGGCGCCAATACTGATTATGTAGTGCCAGGTAAAATAATTGCACAAAACTAGGGGAAGCGGCCTGGCGGGTAAGGGTACTACGGGTAGGATGAGGGGAGGTGCCACTAATTGCCGGCAATTAATTTAGACTCTACTGCTATTTTACACATTTGGGTTATGTGCTAATTTCTACACAATGTGCATGACGGATGGCGATAAACACGGCATGATGCAATGACATAATAAAGCCGGCGACGACAACAATGAAGATGATGATGATGGTGATGGTGATGGTGATGCACCAGGGCAACGAGCGAGGAGGAGCAGCCGGGGAATATGCAAATATTCGGCCGACCGATAAAGATCATGGAACAGGCTAAAACTAAATGGCAACATCTACTGCCAACCTGCGATATTTCCCCGCCTGTCATGTTGACAATTGGCTGGCCGCTTTGTTTTGCGGCTGTTGTCATCGTCATTGTGTCTTGTTGCCACAATTAACACACAATGCTAGCACACACACACACAGGGCCCGGTTAATGCTGTCCTGTGGTGTGCAGGTGGTCCTTCGGTCCCTGTTCCGGCTCCTACTTCCTCCTCACTTATGCAAAACGAATTCAATTAACACCTCGGCACAAAACATTCAACCGATCTGGCCCACGAAGGCTGCTGAGCACGGTAGCAGTGCCACCGACACACAGGACTCCCTGAGCCTTTCTTTCGTCACCCCTGTCCGGAAAGATATGCCATGTTGGGTTTTGTAGGGGAAACTTAGACCGGGAGAAATTTTTGAGTTCTATTATTTATTTATATTTTATTATAATATTTACCAAATATCGAACTTGATTTTTAGTAAAACAAAATATACATCAACTTTATTAAATGTATGGTAATATTTTATTAGGATAACTTACTTTACTCTTTATTTATCTTCAAAGACTACATATTGTATTTTGTAATGTTAGCAACATTTTTATTTGGCTTACAAGTTTTTAACTAAGTTCCCAAGATTTTATAAAATTTAAATCTTTTTTGTTTAAGAACTTACTATATTTTTTTACAGTACACCTTAAGAATTCACCCCTTCGCAGCGGGTGAGCTCGGCTCTGAGTTTTTGTCGTAATCGTCGCGCCGGCGCAACTTCCGCGGCCACCAATCGTCGGAGGAAGAGTGACCACCGCCAGAGACCCAAGCAACCCAGCTACCCAGCTATCCAGAGATCCAGAACCACCACAGAGCAGTGGCTACTACCACTGCGATCCTACCTACGACAGGTGATATGTGGCTGCCGCGAAAGGAAGTGCCCACCGATCTCTCTCCCGCTCTGCGCCTAGTTATTTATGTGACAAAATTTTGCAAATAATTGGATTGACTGATCAAAGCGATAGTTGGGGGGGAATTGGAAATGGAATTGGAATTTAATTCAATTAAATGCGTACTGCGCTGCAATTCCTCAAGTGACCTGGCAGTTGTCGTGGTTTTATCTGCCGATCCACTGAACCAGTTGCCGGCAGCTGACCCAGCTGACCCCTAAGAGTCTTACGGGCTGATGTCTTCATGCGACTGATATACGACCGGACTGCCGGCTGAGTGATGAGGGGACGCTTATTAAATATGTTATTTGTTATTCGTTATTTGGTATCTTGTGCAGCGGCGGAATACAAAAGCTTTCCCATAATTTGGGAATTATTAGGGCTTTGCCCAGCGGAGCGCCCAGCGGAGGCTGGGCTGGCTAGCCTAATTGGATTAGGTGGAATCGAAAACAAAATCAAAATCGAGCTGGAAATCTCTGTGGCGATATGCGAATCATGTTTGTCAGTTCCCCCGGACCTGGGACCACGGCCGGATTTTACCTGGAAGCACTCAAAGTAAATATTGGGAAATTGTGAAATTGCTCAGCTGAGCGGATCAGCGATGTCGCAATCTGTGACATCGGCGTAATGCTGATATCCATGGGAAAATGTACCACTATCCCAGTGAATTCGATATTTTTCGGGATGGGAGCTCTCTCGGGCTTGAGTCACCACCTATTAGGGTTTGGGACAGACTTGGCATTTAATGATCGTGCCGTGGAGTCAGTCAACCCGTTCTTGAGGCCACTTGAGTGTGTCCCTCCGGAGAAGTAACCCGCAATTTGAGGCCACGACTTCTCTCCACTATACAATTTAATTTGTATTATTTGTTCGGTGTGTCTTTGCCCAAAACGCGACTGGGTCATCGTTCCCCCAAGCCCAAGCCCAAGCCCACGCCCATGCCCAAACTTAAGCCCGGTCTAGACCCGGGGAAACTTTGGGGCAGGACCATGAATATTTAATGCAGTTTAGGTTTTCCGAATGCAAATTATTGAATTCGAAATGCAAATTATTGTTACGTTTACGAGCAACTTGCGGCATTGCCAGTAATCGAATTCGAATATACGACTATATAGACGGGGAGACAGTCGAAATGGGTTTGTTCTGCGGTTGGAAAAGTCACTTGTGGTTGCTCCCGGACTCCATTTCGACTCGGTCCTCCCATTGCCTCAATTATACGCTTGGCCAGCAGTGGCCACAGGGACGGGGTGGAAGTAGGGACTCCGGAACTCGGTCAGATGTTGGTTTACCCTTTCGGTCATGGGTTACACCTCCTCCTGGCATTATCCCCAGCACTCATTACGGAGGAGTCATTATGGATGCAAAGTGGTTATTATAATAACAAATATTACCTACAGATGCCATCAAAATAATGGGACAAACATTCGAAATTGAAAAGTATTATCGTAAGAGTTCTCATTATTGATGGGTTTACAAATAGGACTTGGAATGGTTAATAGGGAACGATGGAAAGTATATTGGTAGATTTTATTTTAATATATATAGTTATTTTGTTATTTTACTTAATTTCCATTAATGTAGTAAATTAATTGCCTATTTAATTTAAGTTTGATCAATGAATTTAATTATCACAACTACTTTTTAGATTTAAATAGAAATTACTTATTGAAAAAGGAAAGCAATCGGTCGAATTCGCATTCCTTGGATCAAGATTTATTGATCCAAGAATTTTGTTTGACAAATCAAAGTTTAAAAAAAGCATATCTAAGCCAAAACTGCATCAATTTTAATTCGGAAAGATTTTCTATGTTAGTTCTTATTAGATTTATAAATCTGCTTACTCAATTTAAATTTTAAAAAATTAAATTTTTTATCAATTTTTGAAAAATTTAACGATGTAACCTCTTATAAAATTTTGAAATTTTGAAAAATTGTTGAAAATTTATTTTTGTGCCGCACATGTCTACATCGACCCGGCTGTTGATGCTGATCAAGAATATATATTATTTATAGGGTCGGAAATGACTCCTTTATAGTTTTACAAGCTTTTGACTATATTTAAAATACTCTGAAAGAGTATAAAAATAGTTTATTGTATTAATATTCTTTTATAAGTTAATCACCTCTTAGAACTTTTCTCTTTAAGATATTAAATAAAAAAGAGATAGCATAGCATGGATTGAATTCTAAATATAAAATAGCAAATCAATTGTAAGACAATTCATTCTTCATAACATCATTTCATTGAAGAATGTAGTATAAAATATTTAAAATGTTTAACACTAACTCTCATTGATTCTAGACTTTATTACTATAATATTCACGTAAACAACCATCCCCATGAAAGCGAGTTTATATAAGAAATTCATATTCCTTATGTGCTCATTCCACCGATTTCTGTAAATGACAAATTTAATTACTAGGTATGCGTCTTAGTGACGACTTGGCATTATTATTGTTTGAATATAATTATTTGCGTGGCTATTTTCCCTGACCCGCAGCCATCCTTTTGGCTGCCAAATAGCACAATAAATAAAGATAAAGGCGAACCTACGTGTCTGTCTGTCTGCCTGGCGCATGATTATAATGGCATGACTACTGCAGTGGCAGTGGCACAGGCAGAGGCAGAGGCAGTGCCTCCTTGGAAGCCAACTCCGGATGGTTATGGCCGTAAGCAGCGTTGGTAAGTGCGCTGATCGCCATCGCGAGTGCTTCCTGTGCACACGAAACCAAGTCGAGGTTTCTCGAGGAGGAAGGGACAGAGGGCTGCACTTGGAACCTCAAGTCGCGCTTTCGAGTGCATTTTTCGCCTAGGAAGGCGGCTCGAATTTGGACCAGATAATGACCATATATTTACCATTTGCATTCGGCCAGTCGGCGGTGGCAGCGGCAGCTACACACACCGCACACATGCGTGTGTGTGACTGGGTAATTACGAGCAATTTTCACTCCTTTCCATGAGCCACAGGCTGCCTGGCTGCCTGACTGGCTGACTGACTGACTTGGCCATCGCCAGATGGCGTTCCGCCCCTTTCCCCGCTGCCTTCGGTACCCAGTTGCCACCTCCGGAGTGGCCGCATTACACAACCTCCATTGTTTCCGTTTTCCGCACAATTATTACTTATACAAAATGTATAAATTAATAAAAAGAAAAGGCCATTGCAGTTGCCACTGCCACTGCCTTTTGCCGTTGCCTTTTTGCCGTTGCCGTGACCGCTTTTACGGCCACTTAACAAATAAATAAATGGGCCGCAAATTGCCAGGCAAAATGTAAAAAAATTATATATAAAAACCGAGCAGGACGTTAGGTCTAACCACACTGCAGGACCAGCCCAGCAGTTTGGGCCAAGATTAATAGCTGTAATTGTTATTCATTGAGCGCCGTGCACTGCCATTGTCTCAACACTTGGAGGCCAGGCGGTGCTTGAAGGTTCCCAAAAACATCTGCCCTCGCATTGCACCCAATTTTCCACAGTTAACCTCTTTGACCACAAGATCCGGGCCATATTTTTGCAGGATCTTCGCTTCGCAACCCCGAAATTAATATGTTTCCAAAATGTTTATTTAATTTGCAGATAATTTCCATAATCTTTCACACACAAGATGCTCTAAATGAAGTTGTCAGTTGACACATCTGCAACGTAATTGGTTGGTAATTTTAGTAAATTATAGAGTAGTTGATAGATTATATGTGCTTAAGAGGTATTTGCTGACAGAGAAATATTCTTGCTAAGTAAATTTATAAATTGATTTATTTATAAATGTATTTCAAGTCTAAAACTGAGCTCTCTCTAGCCAAAAGTCCTTCCTTATTCGAATATAGCCGCTAATCGGATCTGGTCTTCCCCCTGAATATGTGACATATGGCGACAACTGGGGCTGCCAAATGGGGGACGACGAATGGGAGGCTCAGGCATAAATGCCGAGAACAAAAACAGACAACTTGGGGCGGATTTGGCCAGGTGACCACCGCCAGGTGCTGCCTGGAGGAGGTGGCTGTCGCGCGGAATCGCGGCCGTGTCCAAGTAGAAGCCGCTGGCAAGCCCGGGCGCAGAGCCAGCGAACAATGTGCAAGTGAAGCCCCATAAATATTGTTTAATCGATGTTTGCTCTACGTTTTATTGCATTTATGGCGTTTTTAATGAGCCAAAGACTCGGGCGCGGACTCGGACTCGGACGCGGACGCGGACTTGGACTTGGAACACACATACCCGGATGGCGGACAGTGCAACTTTTTAATTTTATGCCTCGTCCGGCGGACGAATGAGGCGACTTGTAAGCCGGCAGAGGAACACAGAAATGGCAACCATCGACCGCGGGCGGCGGCATTAAAAAGTCGTACCCCAGTCCGGTCAGTCGAGAGCGGCTTACAACATTTTTGTCAGTGACTCGGTGACTTTGAACCAGAGCTCCTCCACATTGCTGGGGTTAGGGTGCGTGGTCTAGGGGTTCCTTGGGGGTCGAATGATACCTCTAGAATGCTGAAAGCTAGTTGTAGGAGAAATATATGGGTATAAATTCCCTTTAATAACTTTAAAAATTGCATCACAATAGGTATAATATTGAACGATGTCTAGCTAAAAAGTCTAGTTAAAGTTATTATCATATAAGAAGACGGAATACATATACATACCTTACTAAGCAAAAACTATTTGGGATTCTACTGACAGGTCTGTTCTATGCATAATTATTTCTGTATAAATGGTAAATGGGACCAGTTGAAATATAAACAAATATTTTTGATTATAAGATGTTGAGAAAACTGTATATCATTTAACTTAATCAATGCGAACATAACCATCTTTTATTAAATAGAAGTATACTATTTTATGTACCTTTGAATATGATTTCTTGTACATATAGTAACATAGATTTCTGAAATCAGATATATAGAATTTTCCACAGAACATCCACCACCGCCAACATTCATCAGCAGTTAATTTTGTGCGCCTCGGCAACAAAGTAAGCCGGGGATTCAGGACTGCAACTGAGACTGCGATTGGGAATCGTTGGAATGGCCATGCCAATGGAGGTATTGGCACTGGGATTGTGCTGGCAATTGGCTCGTAAAAAGCGGATCTCTGGCATTGTTGGCCGTCATAGTGCGATATCGCTTTAACGGTGATTTAGCGATCCTCGTCCGCTTGGAGATCAGAGATCGGAGACCGGAGATCGCCTCGCTGTGCCGTGGCCGTGGCACCATTAAAGTTCCTCATCAAGTTTTATCGGCCATTAAAGCGAAATCCGTATTTAATTAACCAGGCCAAAATGTGAGCATGAATTGGCCAGCGGCGATTACTCCGGGACTCCTATTTAGTTTGTTGCTGATTATGGCCCATAAAATGGGATCCACCATTGCGCAGGCGTGCCAAATTGGTTAACAAGCTCGGGATGCGAACCTGGGCTCGCATTCGTTCTCCCGCAATTTGGAATCGCAGCCTCGCAGTCCCAGTATCCTGGCAGGGTGTTGAGTGGCAGATTACATGCATTAGGCTGCCCAGGCTGTCTGGCTCCAGCTCCTCCAGATATATCCCATTTATCGCGCCATGACAAATTTACGGCTTGTAATTGCAGTCAGCTCGCAAAATTAAACCGGCCAAATATCCACAACTTCATAAGCGCCAAAAGCTGCCCCGATCCCAATCCAATTGGCGCTGCAGCTCCTTGGCCCCGTCCACTACTCCACTCCTTCACTGATCGTGATCCTGGCGCTACCCTGCAATTTACGTCTCCGGTTTCCTGCAAGCTCTCGAACCCTGACACTGCCCGGCATTATTCAATTTCGCCTTATACACCTTAAGAAAAGTAAAGTTAAACTTTCAAGAAGTTGTTTCGACAGTTATAGGTTTACCTAGAGTTTTCTTTTGGTTTTATTTAATTAAACAGGGGAATAATTAATCTAAGGCTTATTCTCAAATGTATTATTATTATTTCTATTATTTGTATTATTTCTTTCAGTGAAACGATGCTCAACCGCCGCCGCCTTTCGCCGCAACACCGATTGTGGACTCAAATGGCCTGCATTGACTACCGGTGATTGGCGATTTTTAATGGCGGCTCGGCTCCTTGCCTCCTGGCCTGCCTCCCAGCCCCAGATCCAGTTCCAGTTGCTCACCCAGACCCACTCCCACACTCCCACTCCCGCAGAGCAGGGCGACACATAATTTATTCGTAAATTAGCCTGGCCAGCTGGCCTGCCAACCACGTCAAAATAGCGTACTGCCAAACACCCCCACTGGATATATGGCTATATGGATGGATGTATAGATGGATGGATGGTCGGATGACTGGCCGCCCGGCCAGTAGCCACTTAGTAGCACCCACTCACCCTCTGGGGGTTGAGGATTACGGCGTAAGGGGAGGAATACGAGTAGGAGTTGGAGTAGGAGGTGGCTCTGGCCGGGTAAGGAGCGGATTCGGGTGCCGCCCATTAGCGTGCCTTGGCTGTATCTAGGCGGCCATGTTCATGTTGCCACTGCCATGTCCACTGGCATGCGGGTTGCCAATAGCCAACAAAAGGGCTGAAAGTATTCCACAGCTATGTTAGCCACCCCCAATTTCAAGTTAGGAGGCCATTAATGCGTAATGTTCAATCTGCCTGCCTCCAGGGTCTGGCTTTGTGATTACAACAATTATAAGTAAATAAAACTGATGGTTTTGTAGGGGTTAAACAACATTTTGGTGGCTTAAATTAACATATGATTCTTTGAGAATATTTGCGAGCAGAGTTAACAATTGTTTAAGCAAGACATGGGAAGTTATAAATAGAGTAGTTATTTTCTTTGTTAAATATACAAAATATTTAATTGTAATACTTCTCAAATCAAAAGAATTTGAAAATATAGAAAGTATTCCCCAGGAAAAATATTATTATTATTTTTAAATATTACTAATAATATAATTACTGCTTTAACGAGTATACTGTACAAATAAGTAGAAGTAGTAAAAAGTAAGAAGTAGCTTCTACATGTAATACCCAAAATTCCTATTTATAAATGTGTGATTAAATTACCCAATTTAAATCTGGGTCTTAGAGAATAAATAAATCTACTTTAATTTAAAAAGTATATATATATTGTGTGAATTTAAATGTAGCCTTAAGATTGCGATAGTAGCTGCTCTTTACTGAAAAATTGTTGTATATTTAAATAATAGCTACTGTGTAATTTCATTACTTGCTCATGCTCCCACAATTGGTTCTATGTTTAAATATTGCAATTTAGTATATCAAAGAAGGTAATGTGTAAAAATATATATAATATATGTAAAATATATAATTATTTGATAAAGCCATCCCAAGATAATCTTAGATAGATTATCCAACAAAGTAGAAGGCGTGAAACCAAGACTGTCGTCTCCAAGATGCGGGACTTCTTCTACTCAAGCCCAACTCTCCGATCTCCGATCTCCAATCTCCAGCTGTCTAGAGTTAAGTAAAAAAATGAAGCCAACATGATCAACAAAAACGCAAATAAATTATGAATTGCCGGTTAGGAGCACACCAGACCAGAGCCGAGTGGCGATCCTGTGTCCAATGTCCGGTGTTCGTTGCGGCGCTATCTTCATGGCGCGGCGGAGGAACCTGATTGATGGTTCCGCGCACCTACGCCGCACAACGGGGAATTAAATGGTATTATTAAAAGGTAACAAGCTAAACGCCTTTTAAAATTTTCGGTGAGTGGCCGCTGTAATGGCAGGAGCAGCGTCATAACCAAGGGGCTCCGTCTCCGTCTCCGCAACGTGTTATTTATGCATTAGCGATGCAGCAGCAGAAGAAGGGTCAAGTCCCCAGTGGAACCTGGAACCTGGAACTGCACCTGCCAAAACGGGGGCGACGAACCCCCTGCCCTCGCTCGCTATGTGACTGACGATGTTGGATGTCTCGGCTGTCTACTGGCCCGGGACCTTTGTGGATTTAAATAAATTCCAAATTAAGAAAAAACCAAGCGGCGGCAAAAAGGGTTCACAGGGCAGAGCCCAGAGACCAGACCAGACCCCATCATCAATTCATCAAAACAGCAGAAGAGGGCAGGGTGAAAGGGTTCCCTTTTCCCGGCTACCGGCTCCAGGATCCTTGTGATTAAAACAAAAAGGACGATAAGCAGCGGAAAAAATTAGAGCAATGTGCGGTGAATATGGAATAAATTTCGACACAAAAATGTTCTCGATAATGACGCAACATTTGAGGTTTTTTTGATGTAGCTTCATTTTTTTGTTGGGTTAGTAGCCGGCGGAAATGCTGCGTTGAGTGGACAGGTGAGTTTCAGCCTTTGACGCACGACAAGGCTGGGGAGCAGGAGTCCCCAGACAGGCGCTCTAGATGTTCCAGAGGAGAGATACGCATCATGCGCGTGTCCAGCGTGCGCTGTCTATGAAAATTAGCCCACACTTCCCGATGAGGCCGAACTCCGCGGTGGTTTTTTAATCAATCGCGTGTGCGCTTCGATCCCCAGCTCTACAGATCACCCCAATTCACGTTCCCGTTCCCGGTTTGGGGTTCTCATCGATGCTCTAATGCCGTCGCATGACGGCTCATCACCTGCCTGTCGGATGAAGCAATCGCATCGCATCGCATCGCATCGCATCGACCTTTCGCAGGTTCGTGCTCCTTCAGCTACCGCCGCATTTAGCTCACTGGGAGTTGCGTGATTTTAGCATTTGTTTCCTGATCAACTTTAATTACGGGCACATCTCGCAGCATCTGGATCTGGATTCGATCCGATCCGAATTGAACTCATTGAATTGGAGCGCCCCTGAGTTGTACAGGTGAATATCCATCATAAGTATTCAAATGTGCGTGTGTATCGATTTATTACGACAAGAGCGGATGTGTGGCAAAATATTGTATTATTATCAATATTATATTTAACTATTGTATTCTGGTTTCTTAAGGTATTACGTGGTAATATTATTTTTCTTTTTATTTACAACAATAGTCGCTTTGAATACACTTCCATCACCTGTTTATGTGACTGTTCCCTCCAGAGTTCATGTATTTATATTGCTATCATTATCGAAGGATGAATGGGTTCTGATCGGGAGATCACATGTGTTTGTTCCATCGTGTTTGTGCCTGAGAAGGATCTGTCTGTCGACCAGGCCAAGCACACACTTAACGATTCATTTTATTGACTCGAGAAACTGTTAATTGGTCACGTCTCGCGTTATTGATAAATGTTTGGCAATTTGTATGGCTGATCGGGGGATTTCGAACTCGGACGCGGGTTAGGGTTCGGGTTCGGGTTAGGGTTCCTCCAGGGTCTGCGGGGATTGCATATGAGGCAGTCAGAGTCGCGCGACTTCAATCAGTTAGCGATTTAACGGCGGTTAGCTAACAGCAGGTTAACGCTAACCCCATGTGCAAGTGTCACGTCGCTCATTATTAAGATTGATTCGGGGTCTAATCACGTGTTAACGCAAATGAACACTCATTACCACCAGAAACGTGTGTGAGTGTGTGAAAAAGACCATCTCAGAGTCATCATTTTTTAGCTTCGGAAAAATAAGGTGACAAGTGCGACACTGGCAGTGAAGCTTCCAACTTTGGCACTGAGGAAAAATATTAGGAAAAGTTAATTACTTCTTAAGAAACTAAAAAGTTGTTAACAAAAAATATAACTTACTCTAAGTTTTCATTAATTTATTATGGAATTAACTTTATAATATTAAATTCAATTCCTTTTTTGGAATATAACAAACTTATCAACCAAAACAAGTCCCATAAATATATTTAAATATATGAACCTTTTGCTCATTAAATAAAACAGTCACCGAATTACTGTAAAATTGACTATTTAACACATTTAAAAATATAAATTTTAGGGTATAATTTTAATAAGAATCAGCAAATATTTTCTCAACAAGCTCTCACATCTCCTGACTAGTTTTTCCCCCAGTGCAACTCAGCCAGCGGTGTGTCTTTCATAGCCTTTTATCGGCTTCGGCGGAAATCCCTTGTTCAACCCACACACTAGCAGGCACAGGCACAGTGTCACACACTCTATCTCTCACACACACAACCATTGCGCCGGCAGGCATGTCCTTTATGCGCGCTGATGCCTCAATACAAAACATCGATCCCTTTTCGATGATGATTCCTGATTAAGTGGCTGCGATTTGTCAAAATATTTCACGCTGCCGCAGGAGCGCGACGGCGTAAAAAATGATGATGCCCCGAGCACGTGAGCGAGGGGAGGGTCGCCGGGACACCGGGATTCGGAGCACTTAGTGTCATCGGGAATCTGTCTCAGCATCGCATCGACGGCGGCCACGTCCACTGACAATGGCCACTCGGTTACCTGCCACTGTGCGACTCCCAGGCTTTACAGGTGATCCAAGGGGTCCCTAGGCTGACATTAAAAAATGCCCGAAAATGCGTTATGTTTCAATAAATGGCCAGGCCGAAATAGTTAACAGCCAAGGCCCGAGGACCTGCGATTTCCCAAGTGACAAAGAGTGACTAATTGGTGCCACGGCTGTATACATGTTCCTGCCGCATTGATTCCGCACTATCAATGATTTGTGCTACAATGCCGGCGGAGAGATTCGAGATGGCAGCCAATTGATGTGCACCAATAAATCTCTAAATCCGAATCCGAGTCGGGACGCACCAGAAAGTTGGCCAGTGAGAGTGAACTTCGTTCCCAGGGCCCAGCAGAATAATAAAAATCCAAAAAACCCATATTTTGGCAGTGCGAATGAGGAGAAAAGCCAACTCAATCCAATTACTCGCACCGCCCCGAAGAGTCCGGTTAAGTGGGGCTAAGCCAGTGGCCCGGAACCAACGCGGTGCCTGGAGGACGGTGGGGATGGAAGCTTTGGAGCCTGGAATCTGGCCTCGGGGAGCGGGGCTATCGAGGATCGAGGATGCTGAGAGCAGGAGGAGGATCGGTGACACATGCGAGCTATCTGGCTGCCATAAAAGCAGCAACAGCAACCTGGATAAAAGCGGCTTTCACGGGCACAGGGACAGTGGTTGGGATGAGGAATGAAGTGGTTAAAATCGAAATATCTTAATAAGCTAAGAAACTCTGCAGAGAAATTCTCATTTGAGGTTCCGAATTAAATTGCTAACATTTTTAAGGAATAACTTAAAATATCATCATTTCTGTATGCACTTATATTAAATTTGCTTTGCAAATTGATTGGTTTAATTCAACTTAAGACAGTGTTTCCCTTTTTTTAACATAAAATCCTATTAGGAATTTTACTTTATTTTATTGTGACTTGGTTTTAATAACTTTAGTCAAAAAATGTACATTGTTGCTTTTTCAAAAATGGCAAACTAATCATAGAAAATATGAAATAATTCAGCTCTTTATATGCTTAACTCTTGAATTAATTCTTAAATAAATTCCTTAAAATTCAGAGACAAAATTCCAATTTTTATGATAGAAAACTCCATTCCCACCCACTGCTCTCGTGACGACCGGCTCGGCCTGGGCAGCGGCGACAAAGGCTGACGCTGAAGTGATGACCGGACAACAAACTACATTCAGCAGATAAATACTGAATTTATGACTTAATTTAACTGCGAGCCAACGACAATTTTGATGATACGACCGGAGGAGCGAAGGAGCAGAGCCACAGAGGAGCAGAGGAGCCGGGGAGCACACTGAGTGGGCAGTGGCAGCCACGGAGCGGACACAGCCCGTACATTAGCCAATCCTGGTCGCACATCGCTTCATTCACAGCCCGAGACACACATAATTCAAGTGGAACAGGGACAGGGGCAGCAATGGGATGGGTTAACGCCGATGGTGATGTCTCTATTGGCCGCAGAATCTGCGAGGCTGCAAAGAGTTTTCCCCCCACCGGAGCCTAAATGCACAGGGAATGTGCGAACAGGATCTGCGGGAAAAAGGGTGTGGAACTGGGCCGAGGAAATCGAGGAGAGGCTGCGATGGTTATCACTCAGCTCAGCTAGCTAGGGGCTAGGGCATCAATTAATTTATGGGTTTGCCCAGCGCACAAATTGAGACTGAATTAGAGCGAACTGGAAGGGTGAGAAAAAGATAGTTTCCCTCTTGAAACAGGCTTAAAAAATTACATTAGCCTAGAATATTATTCAATATTTTAAAATTATATAAAATAGTTTAAATACCAATCCGATGTTTTTTTGCCGCTTTCTAACAGCTGACGGTTCAGTGAAATCTGACCAAAAAGGAAAGCCTTCAGCCAACTGCTCTTCTGGCGAAAGATGTACAAGGGAAGATGGAAAATGGGCAGGTCTTTGGAGGTTCATGTGAAGGGTCATCGGGTTCAAGACAGGAAGGAAGCGGAGCTCGCACACAAAATGTGTTCTGCACCTCTGACTGGCTTTGCGTGTCTATCAGCGGCCAAGTCTTTGTCTAGGTCTTGGCCACAAAAGATTTTCACCTGCAGGCACCTACAATTTTTGTGACAGCAATTAACCGTCTCAGTCAGGCCAAGCGGATTGCCAAGTCTGGAGGCGAAGGCGGGTCAGGTCGCCTTTCCTTCTGGCTTCTTTCACCCGAAAAACCCCGAAAAAAGAAATAACTGTGTACAAACTGTTGCCCTGCGGAGAGCGTTTCGTGACCCAAACAAATTATTAATTATTAATTGGGGAAAATGTGCTGTAATTGTAGCGGTCGCTTCTTCTTCGCCTGAGTGGCTCGAAAATTAAATGAAATTAGCCCAGCTCTAATTTCACTTTGCATGTGACGAATTTTCCCAAAAAACACACTCTCCCAGCTCAAGAGTTTCCACAAGGTGCGTGATGGGCTTTGCAGCCTGGGTGATCTGCGATCCGCGATCCATGATCCGACAGCTGGGAGCGCTGCTCATCCTTCCTTGCAGGCGATAATTGGAGCACTAAATGCAATAACCGAAAATGTTTGCCATCATTAGCCCGGGGATTGGCTAATGGAGAGATGATCTCCGAGAGAGTTCGCAGATTGGGGAGTGCATTTAACACTTTCGAGCAGTTAACAGGCCCAGTTCTGACGCCTTCCATTTGGCCAACAATAAGCGAGTTAAGAGCGAGCCAGCGAACCGGGCTCAAAGCGGAGTCTGCGGCTCGCTCGATAATTTTGATTTATGTGGGTAAATCATGAAGGGAACGCAAAGATTTACGATGGATCAGCGGCAGATTTATTACTTTTTGATAGCGGGCGAAAAGGATTCGCCAGCGAGCTCGCAGCCGAACAGAAATCGAGAGGAGTCGCAGCCGCAGCGAGATGGTATCGCCTGCAGCCGCTTAATGCGTGCCGCCGTGTATTTAAGTTATTCTAATTTGCCTGCCTGCCTGCTCCCCAGCCTCAGCAGATGCCTTTCCTGGCCCCGATCTTGTCCCTCATTCACATTCCCATGCAGCCGGAAAGGTGTCAGCCGCGGCGGCAACCCAAAAGTGTCCCATTGTCGACGCTTCCAATATAAGGATAAGGTGCCGCTGTAGCTGCTGCAGTTCAGGTAACAGGTAACAATACCATTCCAATTCCAGCTTCCAGATAAGCATCTCAAGGGGTTGCCAGTGCCACAGCCTATATTACCAATATTACCGAATTATTTAAATTAAATGGGAAATGAACAGGGTAATATTAATAAAATAACTTTTATATTAGGGTGGATTATCTTTTGAGGATTAAAATGAAATGCTTTACTTTACTCTCTTTATTTAATTAATATAACATTATTTAGTATAAGTCCCTATGAAAGAAAATATATAATGGAACACTATTATAAATACATTTTTAAATAAAAAACAGATATGTCTAGGTGTACAATAGTAAAATAAATCGACAAGAATCAACTAATAACAACCAGTAACTTGAATAAATATTTTCCATAAACCACAAAAGTCTTGGAGGGTATTCAATTTTTAATAATTTTTATATAAATAACGGTATACTTGGTTTCTTATTTTTTTACATATTCAACTATAAAATAAAATTATAATTTACAATTTTAAAATAATGTTTTACATTTGATTAAAAAAAAGAAAAAGGAAGCTAGCTTCGGGAAGCCGAAATTTTTGTGTTTTTGCAGTTTGCAATCGATCATAACTAAGCCAAAAATTCAATAATTTTAATTCGGAAATCTTTTCTATGTTAGTTTTAATTAGGTTATTAAATCTGCATACTCAATTTAAAATTTAAGAAAATGAAATTTTTTGTCAATTTTTGACAATTTTAACGATGTTCGCAGTTATATTTTTTTGAAAATTTGAAAAATTTTGAAAAAAAGATTAATATTTGTCTGACATGGCTAGATCGATTCAGCTACTGATTCTGATCAAGAATATATATGATTTAGGGTCGGAAATGACTTCTTCACTCATTTGCAAGCTTCTCACTAAAATTATAATACCCTGTAAAGGGTATACAAGTAAACAAACTGACAGACGTTTGTTCTTAAAGAATCAACAAATAACACTTAGCAAATTCAGGAAATTAAACTATAAACCATAAAAGTATTGTAGAGTGCTACAATTATAATTAATATTATATAAATAGTGGTATTAAATATGTCGCTTAACATAATCCGTATTTCTATAATGTATTGTGAATAACTAAACTTACGGGTTGACGGGATTTCTTAAAACCTATTTAAGTAAGCCAAGTCTAAAGTAAGCAGCTTTGTTAAATTGTGCGATTGAAGATCTACTGAACACTTAAATTAAGCAAAATCATATACAAATGCCACTTGTAAGCTTATTTAATGTTTAACTCAATAACCAGAAAATACTTCACTGAGCAAACTATGGATAAACAATTCATATTAAAGGTGATTCTATTACAAAGTAAAAAAGATACTAATAATTTCACAGTCAAACCACAAGTTAAACTTAAGCGTAATTAAATTGCATAGATAAAAGGTAAAACTCAACTTTACCTGAGAAGAGCTAACCAAAGTATTTTAAACTGAAATAAGAAAGCAAACAGTAAGTCGTTTTGTATCTTTAAGAAACCACAGCACTCACCGCCAAGGTATTTGTGTCTGCGATTTAAACACAGTTTCGAAATAGCCAAGTTGGATTTTTTGCATTTGCAAAAGGGAACTGCAACTGAGCAGCTACTGCAATTAGTGGCAACAACATCTTGTTGGCGGCTTCGATTTTCCAACGTTTTCCCTCCGTTTTCTTTTTGGGCCGCAAAAAGATGGCAGCCGAGATGGATGGGAGCTGCGAACTGCAATCGCGATTATTCCAAGCTGGGCTTCGAGCGCAATTATAACGGAGCAGCGTGGTAATTACCTGTGAATGGCATTTGCATAATAACAGCCCTGCCAGCGGCACAATGGGCGATATCAATGCGGGCCACTGGAGGTGGTGGTGGGGGTACTCCCACAACCAGGTGAAGAGGTGAGCTCTGCCACTCTGGGTGGAGTGTTGTTGTGGACGCGGGTGGTTGCCTGAGCTGCTCCGGCAACTGCAGCGGTCGCCTTTCTGCAGCCAATGCCCCGCCATTCGAACAAAAACAATCGCAATTACGAGGCTATCCAAGAAGTGGCAGTGGAGCTGCAGGGGAGAGGGCTCTCCAGGTAGCTCTCTACACTGAGCTAAACAGAGTTTTCCAAGCAATAAATTAAATTGTTTCATGGAATAATCTTCCGTTTAAACGACAAATTTGAGAGCCAAATGTATGATGAACGGAGTATCTTTACATTTGTTTCCTGAATAAATTGTTGTTAAAAGTACCATTTAAATTGCAATTTGTAACGGTTCTTTTAAACAAATGAAGCATGGTTTTAAAGATTATTTATGCTTAATTTAAAATATGATATAATTAAGGCTGTAAAGGAACTGGAAAACTATTTAGATACTCTCTCTGAAGTACATACTTCAATTTTTGTATTGTACCTTTATTCCTTGCTGATTTATCCACAATTAATTTCAATTTAAATCGCAATGAGTTTATATTGTTAACTATTGCCTCTAGTTTCTTCTTTCCTTTTCTCTCACTGTACTGAGAGGTCGAGGCCATCAGCTAGCTTGGCAGGCAGCAATCCCTTGGCAGTCGCCGCTGCCCACCGAGCTAACACGCTTGATGGCATCACCTTTACTACCGGGCATCGGTAGGGTGTTGGTTTTGGCTTGGTTTCGGTGTTGGGAGCTGGTACCAGGTAGCCTCCCTCCCAGGAGGAGGCGGAGGAGGAGTACGAGTTCGCGTTGGAATCGGAGTTGGTGTTGGTGCCACGCTCTGACGGCTGTTCCGCCATTTTGTTGCGCTTTCCGTGGGTTCCGTGGCGATGTGGCTGTTGCCACTGCACTTTGGTTGCAATGTTTGCTGCACTGAGGTAAAATAATGAGAAATATTATAATTTGGGAAATCATTTTGTATTTATTTTATATATTGTTTTTAAAAGAAGAAGATTCTTTAAGAATTTAAAGAGTTTGTTCCATGTGCAGCTTGTTGTATGTGACTTCCAGCTGTAGAGCCTTAGATTATTACTTATCTTTAACAGTTTGTGGTGTTGTCTCTTGTAATAGTCTCTTGTAACTTTCAATAATTTAGTTACAATTTACAAGAGTTAAGATGCATTTCGTTATGTTTTTAATGACAGAAGATCAGGGAAGTTTGCCATGCCATCGATTGTAATATATGCTTTCTTTTCATGTATCTCTTGCTTAATTTGAAATTTTTAAATTTGCTCTTGCAAAAGCCTTTAATCTTAGCTGAATTAACACAATTTAAGATTATTGATTTGAGATTTATGTGTTTTAAGAGAAAGGAAGTCCATTTCATTCCATATTTTCTTTGTTTATTCTATGTACATTACTTACACCCATAGATTTAAGCTTAATTAAGGTATTCAAAGATTGGTTTACTTATTGTTTAGTACTCTATTTTTTCCTGTGTACTAATGGCGTTCCCCTGCCACCTCCCCCATCTCCTCCTGCACCACCGCCCCCGACTGGTAACAATGTTAATCGCTCCTATGGTTTGCTCAAGATTCGGGTGACTAAAGACGTTTCTACGTCCATTTATATGCAAATTGCGGTAGTTATCGCCATTTTGTTTTCCATGTTTTTCATTTTCATTTCGCCAGCAGTTGCCTGCCTGGCTTTTCCTATTGCGCTTTTTGTGCAACTTCTAATTGCAGCTGCAGTGGAGCCGGCAGCTCGCAACTCGCAACTCGCAACTCGCAACTCGCAGCCTGGAACGTGGAGAAACTGGCGTGGAAACGGGAGCTACTGGATCCGCATTTAATTAACCCTATAACGGTCGGCTGGCCAAGAGCGCCGGCTCTCGGTGTACCATTCGATTTAGTTTGAATTTGAATTCGTGAATTATACGATGCGGTCACTAAGCACAGCCCCCACTCGCATTCGCATTTTCCCTCTATTCAAAGTACTTTTCCTTTGGATTTGAATTGAAGTTTGTTGTGGATTTTCTCCCGTTGGAGCCGCAGCGAGATTGAAATTCAACTTGGACATGTTTTTGAATCCCGAACTGGCGACCTGGCGGAGCAGAGGAGCGGCTTTTGTTATCGAATGCA
Source organism: Drosophila bunnanda (assembly GCA_035046265.1). NCBI lineage: Eukaryota > Metazoa > Arthropoda > Insecta > Diptera > Drosophilidae > Drosophila > Drosophila bunnanda. The sequence goes on from JAWNOB010000075.1 coordinate 19,370,038, forward strand.
AAACTATTTAGCCATTGCATGTTGTTAATAATTTTAAAATCAGATTTCCGCAAGTTTGACGCAGACACGAAGGTAGTCCAAAGTCGGTAGCCTTAGCTGGAGGAGCTGTGTATGCTTTTTCCCCCATGATTTCCATAGCTTTTTTGTTGCTCCATGACGTGTCCGTGTCTTGATTGCGGTTTCTGCCCTTAAAAGCGGCGACTGCGGGGCCCAGCGCCAACTGCTACTTAAGGCGGGGCATTTCAGGAGCGGATCGGAGGAGCCACAGCCGGAGCAGGAGCAGGAGCAGGAACGGGAGCTTCTGACAATTGTTGCGCAATTACACAGAAGACCTATGGGCACGCAACTTTTGGACGGTTTTGCGGTCCGCACTGCGGACTTTGTCTCAACTGAAAACTCAAACTCGGAGAGTCAAATCGAAGTCGAGTCCCGGCAGACGCTTAAACTCACATCACGCCTCAGCGAACTGCAGCAGGAACACAAGTTGCAACCTGATGTGGCTAATGTTGCTGATGTTCTTGCCGCTGCACTGCGGGAAAATCATTCAACAATTATGCTTAATTAAAAAAAAAAATTCTATTACAACTATGGGGACTAAGAAAGTATAGTAACTATTTTCCATGATGATTAATGATAATGAAAAAGTCTTTTTCTAAATAATATTACTGATATTAAATATAGTTATACTGTCCTAACTAATATTATTATTTTAATCGTAAGATATACAAAATTATTAATTTAATTGTATTATTTTTTCTGTGTGTCCTATTGGCAATATTGAGTTTGCTGCTGCTGCTGCTGGTGTTGCTGCTGCTGGTGTTGCTGCTGCTGCTTCTGTTGATATTGCTCCCGTTGATGCCCACTGCAGTGGCTGCTTCTGCTGGTGCTGCTGTCCTCGGGTTCGTCCTCAATCACGCCATCGCCATGCACATGAACTACATTCTGTCCGTCTTTGTCCCGGATCCGCTTAGCCGCTCCTGGCCCCGCACAACTCCTCCGGGGACGCGGTGCCCCCTGTTTGGATGTTTCTGTTTGCTGCAAAATCAATGTTGACGCAAATACGTGTATGTAGAATCATTTTGCCGACAGTTCAGACTTATTTCTTTCGCTACCGAATTTAATTGGATTTTCTCCCTGACTTAAGGGCTTTAACTGCTGTGGTATGTGGAAATCATTTCTGGCCCCAGTCGCCCAGACACGCAATGCGATCATGTCTCTGGCCTTCCTCGGCCCTTGATCCCCACCTCGATCCCGATCCCGTTCCCGATCCCCAGCAAAAACTCACTTAATTTAGCAACTGCGAAAAGTTAATCATTACATTCCGGCGGCTGGCATCCAAGTGGGTCGCTCCAGCTCCAGCTCCAACTCCGAGTGGTGCGTGCTCGCCGTGATATTGATGCACATGAGTCAGCCGCTCGCCAGCTTCGGTATCTAAATCTGAGTGACAGACCCAACAAATGGATTAAGGCTGATGGATTATGTATGGGACTGTATATAGCTAAAATATGGGTTTATAATAATTGAATCTGTGGCAGTTTTCCCCTTCCATATTTACATGCAGTTGAGTCGGCCTTGTACTTAATTAAATTGTACCAAAACTATCCCGGGAAGCTAAGAACAAATAGGATTTCAGGCTCTCGTAAGGGTTTTCAACAAGTTAAAAGGTTTTAAAAATGTATATTTGTATAGAAGAATGTATAGAACTAGGCTATCAATTGACCAGCCTACAAACCATTCCAAATTGCAAAAAACTAATGGTGATTTCGAAAAATCCATTTCACGCTTACATCAACCTTGTGAAAAATCAGGAAGTCTTTGCAATTTCCTCTGAATAAAAAAGAGTACACAGATTTCTTTACCTTGGCATTACTCAGCTAAATTTGATGAACATTTTTGCATTGCAAATGGGAAAAAGCAACTGAGGCCAGACAAAAACGACACTTTAATCATTCTGAGCAAGCTCTAAACATTTCCGACCAACAAAAACACAAAACTTGAGCATATTTCCGCTGGTCTTGGTCTTCAAAAAGAAGGCTGTGCACTAAGAAAATTGGGTATACCATATATATGGGAATTTTTAAAGAAAAATGTATACTTTGAATAATTATAGGAAATAAAACTATACAAGTTCACAAGATTTTATAGGAAATGGAACAAACAAATATAAAGAATACAAGAAGGGTTTTGTACAAAATTTGCAATATGCATAGATATAAATTCTTTTATCTTTTTGTTTTCATATTTCTTATATAATTAATTTTAAATTGAAAACATGAAATTAACAAATGTAGGCCCAACAAGAAAGATTTTTAAGTACGAAAAACGGAGTAATCGAATTTCTTAAATCATTATTTATCGATTCTGTAATATGACAATTTTTTCTACAAATCTATGTTTAAAAAATCTTATAACTAAGCTAAAAAAGCATTCATTTTAATTCGGAAAGCATTCCTAAGCTAATTTTTATTAGGTTAATAAATCTGCATACTCCATTTTTTATTTGAAAAAATTAAAATTTTTTCGAATTTTTGACAATTTTAACGATGTAACCCCTTATAAAATTTTGAAATTTTGAAAAAATTTCGAAATTTTATTTTTTGACCGGACATGGCCATATCGACTCGGCTGATGACGCTGATCAAGAATATATATAGTTTATGGGGTCGGAAATGATTCCTTCAAGGCCTTACAAGCCTCTGACTAAAATTATAATACCCTGCTATAATAGAGTATCCCTATCCTTATAGGGTATAATAAATGAGTTATATGTTAAAAAACTGAGCATACGATAAGCAACAAACCTTCTAGAATAATTTAGTATGTTATTAAATAAAATTTCATAGAGCTAAGTATGTTATTAAATGATATTTAATGAAGCTAAGTTTACAACTTCTTTATTCATAATATTAAGTTCTTACTTAATTTTTTCCTTAGTGTATAGTCCAGCTCTGGGCGAAAGGTGACCTGTATGTCTCTCTCACCAAGAGGAAGCTACGGCTTTGTGCATGAAAGTTATTTTCTATTTGTTTGTTAACATTACGAAATTCCGATTCTCCAGCCGGAGCTGGAGCAGCAGAACTCCACCCCTGGGCTGTGTTTTTTTTCACGGTTCACCAAGTCGGTGGCCATTCCCTGTCTCCTCCTGCTCCCAACCAAAAAAATGAATAACAGAGTAGTAGAAGCCCCCGCCTTGGTGGAAATCAGCATATGCATATGCCTACATGTGGGTAAACACCACCGCGTCGCTAACCACGTCCACAAAAACTCCGCCCGGCGCTGAGCACTTCTTGTCTACATTGTTTCGAATATTTTCAGCCGGACAGCGGACACCGGACAGCGGACAGCGGACAGCGGACAGCGGACAGCGGACAGCGGCGAGCAAACAAAAACAGGAAGCGTGGCTACCACAAATATGCACGGAACAGCCGAGGGGCTTGGCCATAAGTTTGGGTTTGGATGTAGATACTAGATCGCTATCTTGGCTGGAAACTTGGCCACTTTGCTGCCGAAATAATGGCGGCCGGCAGGCGTTAGAAGGCGGCCATAATTAATGCGCCCATCCCCGAAATAAAAGCCACACGAAACGCAATTAGAAGCAGGCACACACAGTCCAACTTCGATAGCACAAAAAATAGGAATTAATAAAACATCTGTCATGTAAAATAATGGGACTATTACAATATTATGACAAGAGTAGTAAGACAAGAATGCAAAAATAAAGTTAGGCACAACGCTTGACAGGGTTTTCTGTCGTCTAACTATAATCTAGATCTTAAGATCATCTCAGGATCCTAATTTTCACTTGGCTTAATTTATTAACAATCATTTTAACAGACTTCTTTGAACTAAATATTTAAAAATAGCGTTGAAAAGAGCCTAATAGAGCGATATAGATAAATAAATATATATATATATATAGGTACAGATATAAAATGATAGGTAGATAGATAGATAGATAGATGGATAGATAGATAGATATATAGATAGATATATAGATAGATAGATAGATAGATAGATAGATAGATATATAGATAGATAGATATATAGATAGATAGATAGAAATATAGAAAGATAGACAGATAGATATATAAATGAATAGATAGATAGATTGATAGATAGATAGATAGATAGATATAGATACATACATAGATATTTATAAAGAAATAAATAGATAGATAGATAAACACATAGGCATATAATAAATTTTTAATAATTTTTCCATTTCGTCTTGATCCTCAAAGAGATCTTAACTTCCGAAAGATTACTCTGAGTTGAATTAAAACTGTAATTCCAAATTAATAAAAACAAACTGAACCTTGGAATATAAAATACAAAAATATAAAAATATAACACATAAAATTAACAGTATAAAAAATCTGTCTTAACTGGCATTTTACATATTAGTTTTATAATTTACTACTATGCCTCATATTAAGGAGAAACAATATATAATTGATCTATTTTCGTGCCAAAATTTAATTCCGAGTTGTATATAAATTGAAAATCATTAAAACTTTAAGCAAGTACCGATTTAATAAGTTATAAATTATTTTATCACCTTTTAAAGCAAACAAAATCTCAACTATTTCCTTAGTAACTACAACTAACGACTGTGTTTTAACTATGGAAGTTACACTGTAGCAGCGGACACTAATTTGTGGCGGCGATGGAGGGTTAATTTGCGCCCCTTCGGGCGGTTCGTTAGATACAGTGATAAATGTTTAATTAGCCGCGTTATTAATCTAATCAATCATGCTGGCCGAAATCAATCAGGCGGGGGCTAGCGGGGGGCTGTACCTCTTCCACGGGAGATGTCTTCAAGCAACGACCCCGTTCACTCCATCACCGCTTTGTTGTTTTTGGCTTTCTTTGAGCCGCCAAGCTCACTGCTCATTGGTTAGTGCCCAGGCACGGCACTTACCTGTGAGAAAGCGAGATGGCTGGACTTACCTGGCAGAGTGCACAGACCCGCCTCTCACTCGCTCTCGCCCGGCTTGAGTTTGACTCAATGCGCGGCTCTTTCACTCAATGCGATTATGTAAGGTGAGCTGAACTCAACGCGCATGCCACTCTCTCCCCCCTTTCTCTCTCTCTCTCTCTCTCTCTCTGTCGCTCACCAAAACAATTAAATATTTTTTAGTGGAAGCAACTTTTGCCTAGTCTTTTATCAACATAAATAAATTAATGTGTGTCTGCGTCGGGTTTTTGAAAAGTTCTAAGCACGCGTGTTGTTGTTGTTTTCATTTCTGCGGTGGCATTTTGAAAGGGAGAAGTTTGCCATTTAATCACCGCACGAATCATTGTTATTTTGCGCTAGCAAATTATAGGCCATTAAAATTGATTATTTTCCATTATCAGTGTGGGAGGCAGTCGCCTCTGTCGCGCCCCCTGAGCACCTAGGGGGAGGGTTTCAAAGAGGGAGAGTTGCGCTCGAACTGAACTTCCGACACTTGCACACACACACACACAGACGCACACCGAGGAGTACAGTTACTTGGCGGCCATTACACGGCTCCTGATTTCTGTAATTTCAGCCAACCAGCAACGGCCATTGCGCCACAGCGAGGGGGGGCGGGGGAGAGCGGTCGCTAAATAAATCAATTAGGCGATCCATCTCCATGGCTTGCCGCTCCTGTCACTCTGCACTGCAGTTGCATTGCCATTCTGCGGCATCTCGCTCGCTCCTTGCGCAGGCGTCCGTCTCTGTCTGCAGTTAGCCCGTTCTCACTCGCTCCCGACCGAGTGGCCGGCGCTAATCGGTTACGTCGCTCTCTTCTCCACTTTCCACGCTCCAAGTGGAGAAGTGGAGTCGCCTCCAACGCGGACTCATTGGTTTCTCGTCCGGCCAAGTCACCAATGTCCGCCAATGTTTCGTGTAATGCGTTTTTTCCACGTCCCTGTCTTTGGAAGGGGTGCTAGGGGGTTGAAGAAGGGGCCGATATGAAGGAAAAACCAGATCACGGAGAAAAATTCCTGAGTTTGATAAGGTAATTATTAATTAGTAAATCATCATCATCAATCTATAATAATTTTTAACTTAAGTACCCTCAAATATTATTAATTAATAATATTTACTGTTTATGCAGAATTTAAAGTTTCAACTGAAACCGATTTATGTATTTTAACAATAGTTTTCTCTAAGTTAAAAGTTAAATTAAACTTTTCTTTTTTATACCCTTACAGGGTATTTTTATTTTGGTCAGAAGCTTGCAACGAAATGAAAAATTCATTTCCGACCCTATAAACCATATATATTTTTAATCAGCATTAACAGCCGAATCTATCTAGCCACCTCCGAAAGAAAAATAAATTTTCCAAATTTTTTCAAAATTTCAAAATTTTATAAGGGGTTACATCGTTAAAATTGTCAAAATTTGAAAAAAATTTAAATTTTCTAAAATTTTAATTTGAGTATGCAGATTTATTAACCCAATAAAAATTAGCATAGCAAAGCTTTCCGTATTAGAATTATTGTTTTTTTGGCTATGGTTATGAGTTTTTTAAATTCATTAATTATTAATTCATTAAAATGATTACACATTGATCATTCTAACTAACATTCAATATTTATATGTTTATATATAATAAACGTTTTAGAATTATTAAACTTTTCATACAAAAATAGTATTAAATCTTAATTTCATTATAAAAACTGGTTAATGTAAATGTAAATGATTTATTAAAATTGTAAACCAATTCCCATGTATTTACAACCATTCAAGGAATACAGTTTCCCTTTACCAATATTTATGTGGCACTAAAAATTCGATCTTCTAGCAATTTAAATTACATATTGTAGTTCCCAGTGTTGATTTTCTGTGATCCATGATTGACAGCCATTTCTTGGTGTCTCGGCATTCCCATAAAAGAAACACCTTTCCCAGTCGCACCGGGCCAGTTGTATTACCAAACAAAATCGCTCGTCAATTCATAAAGGCCGAAAGCCGAAAGCAACTGGTAGCAAAAGCTAGAGCTCTGGCCTGAAAGTTTGATAAACAATGCACTGAAATCGAAGGCCCGAGCAATTAATTATTGAACTTTTACAACTTTGCCTCGGCTATGGGATTGGGCTGGGGCCTGGGCCTGGGCTTGGATTTCTGGCCGCGTTTTCGCTCAATTGTGCGACGACGCTCAAAGAGAGATCCCCGAATGCTCAGTGGCTGGCTCGACCACAACCACAGGCAAACCAGAATGCAGTGAGGGCACAGCGGCAACGGCAACGGCAACCCGATCCCGAGCTTGGCTACAGCCATAGCCAAGTGGCTCTCGGCTGCGGGCCAAGACCAGGGTCCAGTTCCAGTTCAGTCTCAGTCGGCGAGTCGGCGGGCGTTGAGTTGGATTGAGTGTGAGTGCGAGTGCGATTGTGCGGTGCGCGTCGAGTCAGCGAGCGTTGAGCAGCAGCGGCAGCGGCAGCAGCAGCAGCAGCAGCAGTAGCAGCAACATCCAACACTGGCAGCAGCAGCGGCAACACCAGCCACGGTTCCGGTCCGCGTTCCCCTCGACAGTAGTTGCCCGAAAAACAAAAAACAAAAACCGTCGGAAAAACACAGCTCCCGAAAATGCCGCCTCTCGAAAGCAGCTCTTGAAGTAAAGCTTAACCACGAACTGCTCACCTGGCATGGCCACCACCACATCACCCGGCCCCACCAGGACAACCACCAAGATATCCCTGCCGGTCTCAGGACAAGGATCAGGAACAGGATCAGGATCAGGATCAGGCGGGGGCGAACCCCCGGCTGGAATAATGCCGATGGCCGTTGTGCCTGTGCCGTCGCATCTGCAGCTGCTGGGCAGCTCTGCCGGAGGCGTTGGCCAGCCGTCGGCAATGACGCCCATGTCGCCCACGGCAGCGTCTACAGGTGAGTGATCTTAGAAAATCCAGACTCTAGACTCAATATTCTAAGGATAAAAGAGGACATAAGAAGGGAAGAAAAATGTTTTCTTTGCTTAAAAGGATTTTGATTCATTTTTAATGAGCTTTATTTGGATTTAGACAAATTTAAGCTTTACCATTGAGAAGTTATTGAAACAAATCACTAATTGATGATTTAATAAACATTTTAACCTGATTTCCATAATGTATAATTTTAAATAAGTAAGCAAGACTTCCTTATTCTCTGACCATGTTAAACAATTCAAAGAATGTTCCTCAAAATTTTATCATATCAATTATTTTATAAAAGATGTATATTTATATTCTCCCAAAACTATTTTGTTGGTTTTAATTTTAGCAGAAATCAGTGTGATAAAAAGAATATCGGACACAATTAATTATAAATATTTTATTCATTAACAGTATTTTATTGAAGAACGATTAATTTCCCAGATTGAATATGATTTAAATTATACAATATTAATATTATTCATGTTCACTAAAGTTTCAAATGTTTCTTAAACAATTACACTGGTATACAAGAACAGATCTATATTCTTTTCAAGTTCACTTGTTATTACCTATTTTTATAAAACTCATTGAACTGTGCAAAGATGTACATTTTTAATGTTTTAATTAAAATATTATCCTCAGGCTTAAAAGGATTTAGTATAAAGCTTTGTGGCTTACGTTGCAGTTACTGAAACACCTTTTAAAGTTGGTGCGGTACCCTGCAGATACTGCCTCTTAAATTCCTTCTGAAAGATGTCCAATGTATCTCAAATTATTCTCGCCCTTGTCACTGAACTTCCTGCACATATTTCTGTTAATATTGCTTTCCAAACCTGCGATATGGCTGCGTTATCCGCCGATGTTGCTCGTGTTGCGCTGCTGTTGTGCTGCACGCTCCATGAGAGCCGCAACTTTTCGGGGCGAATTCCATGAACTGACAGGGATATCGGAATCGGGGGCCCGAAACAGTTTAAGACAAAAGCCAGCCACAAGAAACTGGTGGCACTAGTCAAATGCCTGCTGGAAAAGTGCAATGATTTGGAAATTTCACAACAGCAACGCAGCAGCAGCAGCAACAGCGACACTGCAGCAGCAACACACACAACAGACTACACACAACTGTGGCAACTGTTTTGGTCTTTCGCACATCAGTGGCAATTTGTTTTGCACAAGTATGGGTTGTCAAATAAAATTAGTTCACGTCGCCGGCCATCGAATGTATCTGCAAGATACACACCGAGCCCAGACCCGGATGGCTGGAGGGAGGCGACCAAAGCTTTGACTTGTCTCTAGAAGGTGTTGGAAGTTGCACAATAAATAAATAATTATAAAAAGAGCCCAGGCAGGGAAGAGGAGAAAATAAAAGAGAGCTGGCCAGGGCCCCACCGACCGGAGACGGGAAAGGGCTACATGGCATACTCGTTGTACATTGAAGTTTAAGCATAGGGCAGAAACCATACTTAGGGGTCTCGGGTTTCGTGGTGCGTGTATTCGCATTATTCTTAGAAAGCCAAGCGTATAAAAGGTGTGCACAATGATTTTGAAGACTGCCCCGGTTCCTCGCTTCGAAATGCACATGGCAAGGCCCAGGGAGCTCCTTACGTTACTGCTTGCCTTGCGTTACGTTGTACTTCTATATATGCAGATGTGTGTCATCCAACTTGGAATCGTGGGTTATCATTTCACGAGTACTCAGTGTATTTTTCTTCCAAGAATCTGTCAAAAAAGGAAATTGCGAATTAAGTGGGTCAGCTGGTTAGAGGTTAAATTTTTATTTATATATGTTTACAACGAGTAGTTAGTAGTAGTAACTTTAAAATTAAAAGGGTTTAGTTCTTCATAAGAATATTTTCTATTCACATACCAAATTTCACCTCAATGGAACTTTTAATGCATTTACAGGAGCATTTTTAGAGTCATTTCCTTCGAGTGGCCGACAAAAGTAGGCTATAATTATGTTTTATTACCAAGCACCTAATAAATTAATTATATCTTCTTATTGATTTAAGTAATTCCTGCTTTTACACCTGGTAAAGTCCCATAAATAATTAATGAGCTTATAAAAGGCTTCTTTAAAAAGAAAATGCAATTTCTACAAAATGGTAGCTACACTAAAAAATCAATTTGTGAGCAGTCTATCATTAAATTGTGCTTATTCCTTTAGAAAAATATACTTTGCTGTAAAGGGAATTAAAATACCTTTAAGGTGCCTTTGTAATGCTTAAACCCTAAACATTTTCTGAAGTTTAATAACATTAAAACCCTAAGGGAAATAATACCATCACTAAATACAATGTATTCCAGAGGTATTTATACTCCGATGGCTAGCCACGATTTAATAATAAATTATAAGCCACAAGCGTAGCATAAAAATCCAATAGAGCTGGGCATAAAATTAGAGTGACTTGAGTGTATGTAAAAATCCGCCTGGAACCCCATCATTTTCCCGCCGAGTCAGCAGAATTCTTGGAGCTTAGGAAAATGTGCGAAGATCGCGGTAATGCGCACTGGGCAGTAAAACCAGAAGCCTTGGAGGACGAGTAATGCGCTGCGCGCGACAAACAAGATCAGCGAGCACTAACTGGTGGACCTGGGGGACAGGCCGAGGATGCGTTGAGGAGCCACATAAAGAGCGAGCCACTTTAATTTATATGCGGTGCCAGTGGGGCACAGCGTGGCCAGGGGGCAGGGGGGCTGGGTCGAGGCAAAAAGTTACCGGTAGCAATAAATCAAACTATCAATTGAATTCCGAGGCGATCATCACTTGTGGCGAGCTGCGATCCCGGGAGTTGCGTTCGAGCTTCAGACCGATCGGGTCCGAGTCGGCATCGCTTCTTGTTATAAGTCTCACGGTGACGTGCGAGTGAATGCACTGAGGAAAATGTATAGGTTCTTTATAAAATAATTAACAAAAACGATATAGGGATACAGAATATCTATGGAAATTGTACATTTAAATCAATTTGCACATAAGTTAGTGCTTCAAATTGAAAGCATTTAATACAGTCTGGAACTCTTTTCTCTCAGTGTGTGTGGGGACATAAGGGTTCGGGGCTCTGGGCCATGGTTCTTGCGATTTTAAGCCGCTTTCGCAATTGACCGAGGCGCATCGAGGGGCAGTCGGAGCTGTCGCCTTGCGTAGTAAATCATCGGTGGATCCCGCTCCGACTTTAGCATAGAATCTGGACCGCGGCGAGTGGAACTGTGACGGGAACGATCCGGAGGCACTGAGCAGCCGTGCTGCTGACATCCAAGTTGCTTGCTGCGGCGGCATAAATCAAGGATGGCCATAACCGAGCGGCAACAATTGGTGCAACAAGCGAGTACAGCAAATTGCTGCACTGCAGCCAAGAGCGGACTAGTCCCGGCCCCATCTGCATGGGGCTTAATTAGCCCAAGCCAATCCGCATCCCGATCTTGAGAAGCATTCTCGGGACCCGCTGGCATGCCGTCCTCGCCACACACGGAGCCCGATCGCACCAAAAAAGAGGTGTTAAAATGTGTGCAGTTCTCGCGATCAGATAAAATGTCAAAATGAACATAAAAGCTTCTACATCCGAGGAATGGCCAATTGCTGCCGCGACGCTGACAAGCCGAGCTGCTGTCCCCATCCTCGTCCAAGTCCAAGTCCAAGTCCAGATCGAGGTCTTCAACAAATTGCCAGCGGGAATTTTATAAATTCCGACTGGAATCAGCAGTCAGTGTCACCGGGCGGCAGTAATGGACCACACCGCGTCCATTATGCCCATAAACGTTGACACTTCCGCCATGGGACGGGCAGGGAGGAGGAATCATCCTCTGACTGCGACTCTGACTTTGACATCGTCGATCAAAAACACACCGAAATTTGTCCAGATATCTCTCATTGTCTCCCTCTGGAGGAGGTCCTCTCCTGGACACTCCGCTGGCTGATCGCACTACAAATTTCTTGGTGTTTCTGTGTCACGCGCGGAATGCCGGCAACAGCTTCGTTTAAATTCCAATTGACGTTTAATGATTTTGAGTTTAAGCACTGAACAAAATAAGGGTGCAATCCAAGATAAAAATACATTTTAAATTGATTGATTTGTAGTTAGTAAAGTAAAGAAAGATATTATTTATTTAGATAGGTATTTAGTTAGACATAAAAGTATCTATAGATCAAAAGCTTTTAAAATAGTATTCCAATTAAAAATAATAATATTTACATATTTTCCTTTGTTTAAATTATATTAAAATTATATTATATTTTCTTTTTAGTAACCTATTTTCCCCGTCTGTACTAATCATTGTTCACCCTTCTCCTTTCAGTTCTCTCCCAGCCACACAGCCTGAGTCCATCCACACCCATCCTGGCCACGGGAACTCCTCCAGCTCCAGCGCTGGGTGGCATCTTCTGCGGAGGCTCTGGACCCGGACCGGCGGGACCGGGGGCAGCGGCTGCGGCTGCGGCGGCCACCAACCTGAACGCCTTGGCCTCCCAGCATCGCCTGCTGGAGCTGTCCCGCTTTGGCCTAAGAGGATATGATCTGGCCCAGCATATGCTGTCCCAACAAGGAGCCGTGTCCAAGCTGCTGGGTGAGTTAGATAGTTAGGCAGCCAGTAGGGACGTGGTCTAGACCACCGGCCTGACCAATGCAATCAGCGGCATAACGCGGAACCACAAAACACGCGCCCCAAATGCAATCGCCAAGTGTCCCCAAGCGTTCCAATCGATTTGCACGGCTCCGTCTGGCGGGGTCACGTAAACACGACAAATCGATTGGCAATCGCCTTCGCCCCCACCTGCACCTGGACACCTCCTGGTCACCCCGAGTGCGGTCCAAGAGGAAACCTCCAGCAGCCGCACACCTGTTGCCATGACAACCGAGCATGTCATTTGCGATTTTGCCGCCTTCTGTGCACTCGATTTTCGCTAATTTGAATTGCAAGCTTAGATTCGAACATTGTTTAAAGAGTTTTTAAGTAAACTTGAATATTTTTGGAAACAAATGATAATACTATTTCATGAAATGTTTATTCTTGTGAGGGTTTACTTAACTTATTATGAGACTGCGTCTATTTAATTCGTTATTTTAAATCTATATTCAGCTAGATTAATTTCAAAAGATTTCTCAACTTCGTGAAGCCGAAATGTGTATACCCCTGCAGTTAGCTATAGGATTCACGGGTTCAATTGATTAAATTTGTTGTGAAATCCTACGTTTTATTATTAATTGATCAAGATTTTCTTTGTAAATTGAAATAGATATGAGTTTTAGCTGTCTTTGGGTGATTGGACTTTGTATAGCACCAATAAAACGTAAAATAAATGTATTCTGGGGACATTAAATCATTATTTTAATATGCTAATTTTTTGAGTAAATCAAAGTTTTTCAAATATCATAACTAAGCCAAAAATGCATTAATTTCAATTCGGAAAGCTTTTTTATGCTAGTTTTTATAAGCTCAACTTAACTGCATACTGAGTTTTAAAATTTGGAAAATTTAATTTTTTGTCAAATTTTGCAAATTTTAATGATGTAACCCCTTATCAAATTTTGAAATTTTGAAAAAATTTCGAAAATTTATTTTTTAACCGGACATTGCCAGATCAATTCGGCTGATAATGCTGATCAAGAATATATATGCTTTATAGGGTCGGAAATGACTTCTTCACTGCGTTGTAAGCTTTTAACTGATATTATAATACACTGCAAAGGTATTAATATTACGGCTTAAAAATTTAATATACCGAAACATATATAAAATATATTACTATGAATATAATGAAGTAATAACACAAAACATAATAGGTTTTTGAAAAAGTTTAAGGAAAGGCGTTAAAACTGTTAATCTAACACTAATTACTATTTGAAGGATTTCAGAAAATATTTTTATTATATCGATGTATGAGTCGATGTTCCTCTTGATCTGAAGGTTCAAAAGATATTTGAAGTATAATCCTTTACAGTGAATTCAAACAATTAAAGAATATATATTGGATTTTATTCAGTAATATAATATAGTTTGCAATTGCTTCAATAAAATACTAATATTTGTGTTGCTATATAGTAGTTATATCATCACAGACTTTTTGATAGACATCCCTTTTCTAAATAGTATCTTATATTATCTAAAGTATACTTTTTATAGCATTATATAGTATTTCAAATATATACTATCAAAACTACATTCGACTAGGTTACGCCAAATAAATCTGCCCATTCACAAATATTCATTAGCGTAACTTGGAATCGCACCATCCGATCTGTGTGGATGCAATTCATTCCCATTCTAGTCAATTTAAATTGTGTAAATAATTTCCGTTTTGCACAGCAAAAAAAAAAACGCAACAAATGGTCGCGTAGATGTGTGTCCATTCATTAATTTAAGCCAAGCGAATGCACAGCAAAAAAACATTAAAAAAAAAACCTAAAAAGAGCTTACACCTGAGGTGATGAAATTCCGTTTAGGCCAAAGATAATGGGCTTGCCATTCGAATTTAAATGAAATCGCATAGCCGCGTGAACCAGCTAATCCCCTAATTTTATGAGATATCTTTTTGGGATTTTCTCGGCGTGTAATTCCGCGACAGCGCTCAATTTACAAGATAAACGCGCGCGCCTGTCAACTGCTTCCGACGAATTATCATTCGAGCCGACTCTGCGACTCCGAGTCTGACTCTGGCTCTGACTCTGTCCCAGTCCCAGCCGCCGATGTTGTCAAATATTCAAATTAGCGCTCCGCTGAATGGATGCCGGGCTGCTGGCTTAATTGTCTAGTTAGTTAGTGGCTTGGAGCAGGCAGGCTGGTAGGCAGGCAGTCAACAGGTAGCTGGTAGCATCTAAAGTGGCACACACAATGCACTGTGCGTCTATAGCCGGCGGGCTTTTGACCTGGCCGAAACGCCCACACGGCCAGGGAAGCTGGTTGCTTTGAACAATGTGAAAATTATGCGAGTTTGAGTATCACAATGCCCGGGCCCAGCCCGGGGATGCCCCACCTAACCCCGCCCCAACTCATCTTTGGCCATAGAGAAAAGCCAAATTGATTGCACAACTGGGATGAGGAGGCCACGGACGACAGGCACTCCCTTGGGCGGACAGATTTTTCGGCTATTCTATCTAATTAACAGATATTTCTTTTTAATATGAGAGGTTCAACCCCAGCCGAAAACAAACGTGATTAATGCTAATATTTTAATGACTCGCTGAGATTTGTTTAGTTGCGTTTTACACCGAGAAAAGAAGTTTGAAAGGTGATAGTATTTAGGTGTTTTATAAATTACATTTTCTTTTGAAAACTATGTATTTTCTTTGACTTTTAGTGGGACTTTACAGTACCTTTTATTAATGAATTTGATATATTTTATTACCATTTAAATCTTATTTTCTACAGTACCTTTCTTGATTAATTTAATATATTTAAGCATTTCAATCTCAATCTTTTAATCCAATTAATCCACATTTTGTGTACCTTGCAGGCACCTTGCGACCACCGGGCCTAATTGGCGGCTCCAAGCCCAAGGTGGCCACTCCGACTGTGGTCTCCAAGATCGAGCAGTACAAGCGCGAGAATCCAACGATCTTTGCGTGGGAAATCCGCGAGCGACTGATCACCGAAGGTAGGCGAACGAACCGAACAATGAGTTCCCGGCCACATCGATGCCGATCGATGATGGGCCAGGACATCGATTATGCCTGGGAGCAGGGACTGTGAGCAGGGTGTAGGGAGCGGAGCCAGGAGAGACAATGCGAGTTCCTTCTGGGCTAATTAACTGACAGGGAACCCCCGAAAGCGAAATTGCCCAACAAATGACAACGGTTGCGACAAGAGTCTGGACTCTCTTGAAGCTCCAACCTGCTTACGCAGCTCAGGGGGTGCTCCTCCACCAGTTTCCTCTTCGACAGAGGGGGGATTGGAGCAGAGCATCAGAGTCTGGACCGGGGATTGATGTGTTTATGGTGCTCGTAATGCGCCGATTCAGGGCGCCGAGGGCTCCTCCTCATTTAATGTTGTAAGAATCGGCAGGATATATTGTTCCAGCGCGGCGGAAGATTTAGATTTATCGATT
The DNA here is from genome assembly GCA_035046265.1 of Drosophila bunnanda. Lineage (NCBI taxonomy): Eukaryota > Metazoa > Arthropoda > Insecta > Diptera > Drosophilidae > Drosophila > Drosophila bunnanda. The sequence continues at coordinate 19,385,958 of JAWNOB010000075.1, forward strand.
GGCTAATTTATGAACATCCGCTGCCAGCGAGTCCGATTGATATGTAAATGTGCTCACATTTGTGTCACTCATTTCGGGATCTCCACTCGAGATAATCGCGGAGCGGCCAGCAATGGGAGCCAGCAAGTAGTCCGGTCGTCAGTCAGCCAGTCAGTCCAGCGACTGGTCAGTTGACGGCTCCCGGCTGCAGTGGGCAGTGGTCTCGGGATGTTGCCTGCTCGCCGGTGGATCCAGCAGAGTGGATTCTGGACAGCGGCGTCAGTTCGCATCGCTCGGTGCAATGAATCGTTCCGATAGCCATCTCCATCTCCATCTTCCGCATGAGACGCACGAACACACACACGGCCTGATCCCAATCGCTCCTCTCATTACAGTCAATCTCCAGCTCATTTTGGCGGGGTCACAGCCAGGTCATGATGGGTAACATCCGGCGCTGGAGAGCAGGGAATTAATCACAGGCAGATCGATCGGCTTAAAATAAACTGAACTTGCTTAATACTTGTTTTAACAAGAAAGGAAAACTAACTTCGTTTATATACCTTTGCAGTTTGCAATTAATTTGTGGTATCATAATTGAGCTTTAAATATTCGCATTGTTTGAATCGTTATTTTTCAATATTTTTATATGCTATTTTTTTTAGACAAATCAAAGTTTAAAAAAGGCATAACTAAGCCAAAAATGCATTAATTTGAGTTCGGAAAGCTTTTCTGTGCTAGTCTTTACAAGGTTAATAAATCTGCATACTCAATTTAACATTAAAAAAATTGCAATTTTTGCCGATTTTTGAAAATTTTAACGATGTAACCCTTTATAAAATTTTTAAATTTTTCTTATGATTCTGATCAAGAATATATATGATTTATAGGGTCGGAAATGACTCCTTCATATTATTACAAGCTTTTTTTATATGTTTTTTTTTTTTGAGTAAAACCAAGTTTTTCAAATATCATATTTAAGCCAAAAATGCATAAATTTTAATTCGGAAAGTTTTTCTTTGCTAGTTTTTATAGCGCTAACAAATCTGCATACTGCGTTTTCAAATTTAAAAAAATTCAATTTTTTTCAAATTTTGACAATTTTAATGATGTAACCCCTTATAAAATTTTGAAATTTTGAATAAATTTTGAAAATTTATTTTTTGACCGAACATGTCTAGATCGACTCGTCTGATGATGCTGATCAATAATATATATGGTTTATAGGGTCGGAAATGACTCCTTAACCTCGGTATTAGCTTCTGACTAAAATTATAATACCCGCTATAAACATAGCTTCTTTATGCCTTTAATTAAAGAAATTTTGGTATAGTTTCACATCAGCATAAAGCATAGCATTCAAATAAACTTATAAGTACTAATAGAAAAAAAGTATAGAACTTGATTATTAAATGGTACTTCTTATGCGGCTTTAATTTGAACAAAAAATGTAACAGTGACAAAGTAGCACAAAAAAACATAAATTTGCTATAACACTGTAGCAATTATTTCATTAATAAGAGGCATTTTGTAGGAATAACAAGGGAATAAATAAGTTGTACTATTATGAACCGAGAGAGAGTTAAGGTTCATAAAAAATATGGTAAGAAAATGGTATGTCTAAATAATGGGTTATATGGGATAAATATGTATCTTAGAGATTAGATAGAACACACAATTATTTCACAAATATGTGATACCTTTTGAATATCCTTTCTCATTTCCCCCCAGGTGTCTGCACCAATGCCACCGCTCCCTCTGTGAGCAGCATCAACCGGATCCTGCGGAATCGGGCGGCGGAACGGGCTGCGGCGGAATTCGCCCGGGCGGCGAGCTACGGCTATGCCATGCATCCTACGCACCCGCATCCTTACACCAGCTTCCCCACCTGGCCGGCGCATCATCCGCTGTGGAGTGCCGTGCCAATGTCCGCTGGGGCTGGAGTGGGGGCAGGAGCTGCAGGCGGAGCCCTGCAGCCGGGAGGGAGTGGCAGCAGCTATGGCAGTGATGGCAACAACAGCTCCCATCCCAGCCACACCACCCACAGCAACAACACCACCAGCGGCAGTGCCTGCGGAGACAGCAGTGCGGGCAGTGGACGCCTCTCGTTGCCAGCACTCTCGCCGGAGTCGCAGGCCGGCAGTCGGGATAGCCACTCGCCGGATGCAGATGCCAATCGGATGATAGGTGGGTCCAGGGGTCAAGAGTTTTCTGATCTCCTTAATAATCTTGATTCCTACTTGTGCAACTAGACATCGAGGGCGAGGACAGTGAGTCGCAGGACAGCGACCAGCCAAAGTTCCGGCGCAATCGCACCACCTTCAGCCAGGAGCAGCTGGACGAGCTGGAGAAGGAGTTCGACAAGTCGCACTATCCGTGCGTGAGCACCCGCGAGAAGCTGGCCGGCAGGACGGCGCTGAGCGAGGCCAGGGTCCAGGTGAGTCGTCGTGGTCCTAGCACCCATTTCCCGCTTCCCATTTCCCATTTCCCAGCCCAAAGCTCCAAATCCACCTCCCAACCCCCTACTAACCACACTCGGAGCAGTGAGCCCCGATCCCAGGCTCTCTCTTTTTTTGGTCGACTAACAAATTGTCTCTTCACCGATTGATCAACCAGGTTTGGTTTTCCAACAGACGAGCGAAATGGCGGCGCCACCAGCGGGTCAGCTTGCTCAAGCAGCGCGAATCGCCCTCGACCTCGAGCTCACCCACGCCCAGTCCGATGGTGGTCAAGGCGTTGCCAACTCCGGCATCGGCTCCACCTTCAGTCCCAGTGCCAGCTCCAGAAACTGGTCAGCAGCCGAAGCAGCCATATCCCGGGGGATTCTACCACAGCAGCAGCGGCAGCGGGAGCGGGAGCGGGAGCAACACCAACAGCGTGGGGAGGAGCAGCGCCAGCCACATGGCAGAGCCAGCGGTGGCGCCCACTGTCTCACCCACAGCATCAGCTCCATTATCAATGGGCGGTGAGCACAGTGCGTTCCGTTCCTTGCCCATGACCATGTCAATGCCCATGTCCATGTCCGTGCCCTCGGCTTCGGCGGCGGCCTTTGCCCTGAGCTTTGCCCGCCAGTATATAGCCAAGTATATGGGCCAACAGCAGGATCAGCAGCAGTTGCAGTTGCAGCAGCAGCAGCAGCAGCAGCAGCAGCAGCAGCAGCAGCAGCAGCAGCAGCAGCAGTTGCAGGTGCAGCAGCGGAACCAGGATCAGGAGGAGGTTATCAACGTGGAGCACGACACCGCCACCGCCGAGTGAGAGCGCAATTCGACTGGCTTCGAGTGCATTTTTCCTATCGCTTTAAATCGAGAATTTAGTGCAATTTTATTACTTAATTTATTCAGTTTCTACCAACCACATCTAACCGCGTGCTGAGTACAAATAAAGATCGAAGCGCTGACATGCGTGCGATAAGTTCTCACGAGTTTCGTATAATTGGTTTGGGAATCCACACTGGCACACACAGAAGATGACACCCTTTGACACCAGGAGGGAGCCCGGGGGGACTGAGCCCAAGGGGGGCCCTCAAAAGAGGAGAGACTTTTCGAAAATAACTCAAGTGGACAAATCTGACAATTTTGTGGCTACCAAAAGCGAAGTGAAAAGCAGACACAGAGGCACATCGGCACAGACTCGGCAGTGGCACAGGCTCCATCACAGCTCAGAGAGCTCGAGCTCAAGTACCTGGCCTGGCCTGGCCTGGTCTGGCCTGGAACCGGGGGATCTCTGGCCAAGTCCAAGCCAGGTGATTAATGTGGCTTTAATTACATGCGCTGCAAAGTCGTCCATCGTCCATCGTCCGTTGCCGTCCTCGTTTTTGTCGTCAATGTGTATGCTCGGATGGATCACTATAATTATATAGATGGCCGAATTAAATTTTAATTTAACGCCTGTCAAATCAGAAAACCACTGCCATAATCGTTCGCTCAAGAGATCAGTTCGCCCCAAGATCCACGGGGGCAGTCCCCGAAAACAGTTATTCATTTCACTGATCGCTGAATGGTGATCGGTGAGAATCAATCGAACCATGCGCCACGGACGCTATTTTACCATTTTTAACCATTATTGATTGTAATGAGCCACCGAAGGCGTCAACTCCAGCGTCGATCGGTGATGAAAGAAAGACGCCTGCCAGCCAGCCTGCCAGCCGAGAGAATGCCAAACAATTAAAGCCCCAAAAATCTACCGAATCTTTCGAATATCCATATGAGATCCCGGTTACCTGCGGCTTTCGATGAGTCGTCGAAATGCGATTGCGCCACGAGAAAGGGCTACACCGGCAAAAACAATGAATTATAAATCAATTTGACATGAGAGCTGAATATCATTTTTGGAAGTCATCAGGGCGCCATTAGATTGATATACCAAAAAACCAGGAAGGATAATAATGTATAGTTTCAGGAAATGGTTACTAAGGATTGCTATATAAAACTTAACAAGTTAAGTTCCTTATGTTACTTAAAAACATGATTGAAAACTAACGCAGAACAGTTTTCCGAATTAAAATTAATGCGTTTTTTGGCTTAGGTATGTGTTTTTTATACTTTGATTTGATATAAAAAATCGACTTAAAAATGGTATTATAATATTAGTCAGATGCTTGTAACTGAGTGAAGGAGTCATTTCCGACCCTATAAACCATATATATTCTTGATCAGCATCAATAGCCAAGTCGATCTAGCCATGTCCGGTCAAAAAATAAACTTTAAAAATTTTTTCAAAATTTCAAAAAAAGATAAGGGGTTACATCATTAAAATTGTCAAAAATCGTCAAAAAATTTATTTTTTTGTAATGTTAAATTTAGTATGCAGATTTATAAACTTTGTAAAAACTAGCACAGAAAAGCTTTCCGAATTGAAATTAATGCATTTTTGGCTAAGTTATGATATTTGAAAAAATGTTAATTTACTCACAAAATTACGTTTCCGAAGTCTTCCGAACATCTAACATCTAGAGTTCTTTGTTAACAGCGTAATAGTTAATTGAGTCTTTATAGATTTCCCCACATAATTAGGCTTTAAATATATTTAACAAAATTTAAACATAAGCCAGTCTGAAAGGGAGTAAGATATTTTAATGACGAAGACTTAGAATTCGCATCTCTCTTATCTTAAATTCACCATTATTAAGTAAAAGCATCATTAAATTAAAGAGGAATTGTTTAATATGTCCTAAAATATAGTTATTTGCAGTGCATAGATTTACTAAAATGATTTTTCCCCAAAATAACCATTATTTGAAACGTGGCGCTTTGGGGTCATGTGCCAATCCGTCTTTCAATAGAGTTACTGAGAGCTTCTACGAATGGAGTTAAAAATGGGTAACTCCAACCGAAACTGGGCTGCACATCATCCGTGCATCCTTCCATCCGATTCCGGCCATCGTCGTCGTCCCTGCTGCCTGTACCTGTTAATTGCCAAAGGCGTTAGTATTAAGTGGTTTTCGTGCTTATTATAAATATCTCTTAATTTTCGCCATCCCCACGCCACTGTGCTAGTGTGAGTGGCAAAATCTTGAAATGGCAATCACCGACCGAGGTCCCATGGCAACTACCAACTCCAGGTTCCAGCATCCCGACGACTCCCGCTCCCCAGCCAGGCATCCGAGTGGACAACGTCTGCGGATGCTGCCATGCCTGTCGTCTGCTTTGTTGTCATTATGTTGTGTTATTTGGCACGATTTGTTAAGCTAAGGAGCAGCAATGGTACTGGCTGGCCGAGGATCACAGTTCAGGGGCGAACTGAGCTAGCCAAGTTTCGGGGGCTATGAAAATAAAGCTGGGAGTTAAGTTAACAAAGCAGTAGTTTTTGTGTTCCAATTTCTATAATTTGAATCGCTTAAGTCGGGGATTTCTGATCCTCTCCACACAATTTGGATTTTGGGAAAGAGTAGCAAATTATTGTGGCAATATTTCTATAATTTAAATCACTTCAATCAGGGATCCTTTGGGGCCTTCGACAGCCCCCGAAACCCCTCCTGGAGCATGCCACTGTCTCCGGTTTGTCGGGGCTGGCAAACGAACCTGAAGGCTGTGCGCGGTTGCATGATGCTGCCGATCGATTGGGCCCGAATCGATCAGCGGCGTGGAGCGGCACCAGGAATGGCCACAGCCTGGCCGGCCGGTAGCCGATCGCCACTAACCCCATCCTGGTCCTCTTTGAGAGAGCCTCTTTTGCCGACTGGCCATGGGAGCGGGAGCCAAACTGGCGTCGCCATGGGCTCAGCTCCGCTCCTCCATATAATTGTCGCATGCAAGATCGCGGCCATCGACATCGGCATTGACAAGTTCCCGGGACGGGTGGAGGCAGCCGGAGGACCCGACAGCAGGACATGAAAGGTAACGCATCGCTGCGACCAGGAGAATAAGTAATTCACTTAACGCTTTAATATCGCTGATAAATGCAGGCCAATCTGCATGGCCCCCGACCGCTCTACAGCCCATACATTTCCCCTTAATTGGTGCAATTTCGAACGATTTCATTTTATTCGCTTGCGTTTCATTCTCCTGATCGTTTCTTTATATATTTTATTTTTATTTTCCCTCTTTTTGGGCTTAGATCTGGAGGAGATCACCTGTGCCTGCGCAGACTTTGTGGCTGCGGCGTGCGAACACTCTGCTCATTTGCATAAATTCAAATTCATTTGCACGGTACACTGTGTATTGGGAATGGGAACTCGGGTTGCGGGCATTGTTTTGCACGTGTTGACAAGTTGGATGGGGGGATGGAGCGACCCTGGCCATGGGAGGGGCCGACCGGATGCCCCGATGATAAAATGTGCGCATCCTCTCCAGGAGGCCGGCAGGAGGAGGCTCAAACCATAAGCCAGAACACCGAAAACCGAACACAGAACCGACGACGTCTATGCGAGTTTAATGCAAGCCTAAGCCTATAATTTGATCGTATCCACACAATAACTCAGAACTCGGGACTCACAATTCGAGTTCGGCGGCTGGGAGTCCAGAGGATGCCCAGTGGCGCTTTTGGGGGCGTGGCCACGACGAGCAAGAGCAGTGACAGAGCCGATAATGGATGCGCAGCAATGCCATTTCTGGCAGATCGGGGAGTGCTCCATGGCTTCTGATAAGACCACCGACCAGGTCACACTCGAAGAACTCAGGGGTCACTAACTAAATTGGGCTATACTCAAGTTGTGTTAAGGAATTGGTGACTAAAATATTATTAACTAAACATAATTACCAAGAATATTTGAAAAATCGCAGGGTCGTGTGTTTCCTTATTATACCATCACAGGACATCAGTCAAAAGCTTGGAACGCAGTGAAGAAGTCATTTCCGACCCTATAAACCATATATATTCTTGATCAGCATCATCAGCTAAGTCGATCTAGCCATGTCCGGTCAAAATATAACTTTTCGAAATTTTTTCAAAATTTAAAAAATTGATAAGGGGTTACATCATTAAAATTCGCAAAAATCGTAAAAAAATTAAATTTTTTAAAACGATAAATTTAGTATGCAGATTTATAAAGCTAATAAAAACTAACACAGAACAGTTTTCCGAATTCAAATTAATGCGTTTTTGACTTTGGTATGCGTTTTTTATGCTTTGATTTGTATAAAAAAATTGTATACAACAATATCGACTAAATATGGTATTATAATAATAGTCAGAAGCTTCTAAGTGTGTGAAGGAGTCATTTCCGACCCTATAAACCTTATATATTCTTGATCAGCATCATCAGTCGAGTCGATCTGGCCATGTCCGGTCGAAAAATAAATTTTCAAAATTTTTTCAAAATTTCAAAAAAAGATAAGGGGTTACATCATTAAAATTGTCAAAAATCGTCAAAAAATTTAATTTTTTAAAATGTTAAATGTAGTATGCAGATTTATTAACTTTGTAAAAACTAACACAAAACCGTTTTCCAAATTGAAATTAATGCATTTTTGGCTTAGTTATGATATTTAAAAAAAAATTTTGATTTACTCAAAAAATTACGTTTCCGAAGTCTTCCCAACTTATAACATCTAGAGTTCTTTCTTTGCACCACTCTCTTTTCAGAATTAAGTTAATTTCTTATCTATTCTATATTTATTTTGAGGACTGATATAAAGCCGCCTTTATTAACTTTTTAAAAGAACAATCCAAATCAGCATTTTAATCACAACAAGAACTTTAATCACCTAAGAACTGTGAAAACGCCTAATAAATAATTAAGAGCTTTGAATTTTCTTAGTTCTTTATTTAAATTTACACATTTTATATATATTACATTATTAAAAATATATTTGTCCAAGTGCATTGAATGCGCTGCAACGGCAGGACAAGTAGTTGTTGAAAGCGTCGAGCGAGTGCCCAGCCAGGAACGCCCGGCTCACTTAGCGGCCAGGGGCCGTAACTCAGCTGAGGACCTGGGACCTGGACAGGGATACGGGATACGGAATCGATCGGATTACCCGGCAGGCTTTTCAATTCAACACATCCTCCGGTCGGCGCGGCGGCAATTATACGGCCACGCCTCCATGGGCGTGCGACGCCAATTATAGCCGCTGCGATCTGGTATCTGCGATCCCGGGACGCTGACTTAAATAAATGCGCGAGTTTGGAAATTGAAAGGAATTAGCGGTGGGCAGGCAGTCGAACTGCAGAAATATTATGCATAATTATATGCTAATCCGCTGGCATTGAATTATGGCTGACCACACACGCGGTCAGTTACCTCTCGCTGAGGCAGGGAAATGGGGAAAAGCGAGGGAAAAGCTCAGACCCCTTTCGGATGGCGCCCAGACCGTAAAGCGATTGGGATTTGCCGGCTCCCTAATATCGGATCGCTGGTGTGGCCTCCCACCCGCGGTCTGTTTGCATTGAAGTCGCTCATGTAGGTTATTTCCCCCTGTCCGAGATTCGAAACCTGGGATCCTCAGTCGGTAGGAGATTGATTACTGTTTAGGAGTGTGATAAATCGCTGTTTTTATTAACTTTTTCGGGATGACGCAGCGCAAAATGGCGCTGCACTGGCCGCCGGACGTCGGTCTTCGGTCGTCGGTCGTCGTCGAAAGTGGAAGTCAAAGTCGGCAGATGAATAACAGCAATCTGGGAATCAGATCAGCGTGATAATGTATAATTTGTTCAGGTTGCTCTGCTCGAAACAAAGGCGATGGCATCCAATGAAGTTAATTGAATTTATTAGAGAGCGCAGGGAGACTTTCTGCAATCCTAAGAGAGATAATAATTGCCCCAAAAGCCTTTTTTTACTGGACTCGGGAAACAAAAAATAGGGGAAAGTCGAACAATTTGCACTGTGATTTGGTACCCCTTTTCTGGATACACATAGCTTTTTACAATCACTTTTATTATTCTTACTTATTATACTTATTAGTTAAAAAAAACTTAAAATATATTCTCATTCTTTAAGTGGATTATTATTATGATGATGTGACCATTATCAAATTTTAACAATTTGTACGAAGTCTTTACCAATACTGGCTTTTCAGATCCTATATTTTGTAATAAAATATTTTTTTGTAACATAAATAATTTAAACTTAAATCACAACAAAAGAAAAACAATCGGACACATTCAATATATTTTTAAAATGACCGCCAAGAAAAGTATCGCATACATTCAGATAGTTTTTGCAGTCCATGCGATACTTTTCGCTTCGCTGTTTCCCCGACAAATCTGGCTTTTTTATATGCTAGTGACCGATATCTACCCCGAAGGCGGAAATTCTACCCCATATGTGTAAAATGGTTTTACAGAAGTGTAGGATGTAAATTGTTAAATAATTCAGAGTGACCAAGACGGAAGCACCAAAAAATACCGATATATTTATGCACTGAATGCGGTATTTTCAAAAACTGATGGTCACATTAAAAAAATTCCAACAAAAAATCAACGCGTCAGCAATTTTTTTCAAATCTTTTTTTTTCAAATCTTCTTTGGTAGCAGCTGCTGAAACAGAAATCAAGAGTGGATTCCCAATCCACGAAACATGGCGAGTCCCAGGACGCGAAGAGTGCTGCAGGAGCTGAAGCCGCAGGATGAGAATTCGGTGGGTTTTGTAGTGTGCCCTTCGCTGGTGAGCCAGTTTTGAAGAGTTGTTGTTTTGTGAACTCGCCCAATAGAAATGCTTCGAGTGCGGGACACACAATCCGCAATGGGTCTCCGTGACGTACGGCATCTGGATCTGCCTGGAGTGCTCCGGGAAGCACCGCAGCCTGGGCGTGCACCTGTCCTTTGTGCGCTCCGTGACCATGGACAAGTGGAAGGACATCGAATTGGAGAAGATGAAGGCGGGCGGCAACCGCAATGCCAGGGAGTTCTTGGAGGATCAGGCGGACTGGAACGAACGGGCGCCGATCACCCAGCGCTACAACTCTAAGGCGGCGGCCCTGTATCGTGACAAGATCTCCACGCTGGCCCAAGGAAGGAGCTGGGATCAGAAGGAGGCGGAAACGCGAGTAGGCAACACCAATACTTTCAGCAGTGGCGGAGGAGGAGGCGGCGGGGGCTCCAACAGCTCGCAGTCGCGGAATAGCGCAACAGGTTACGGCGGAGGCGGTGGAGGCTATCAGAACGGCGGTGGCGCTGGGGAAATCGGAGGCTATCAACAGTACCAAACCCAAGAGTTCAAGGACCAGAAGGAGGAGTTCTTTAGCCGACGGCAGGCGGATAATGCCTCCCGGCCAGAGTAAGAGCAGTGGACGCTGCTTTTTAAAAAATATTGTCTAACATTTATTGTTTTTTTCAGTCACTTGCCACCAAGTCAGGGCGGAAAATATGCAGGTTTCGGATTCACGCGCGAACCACCACCGAAAACGCAATCTCAGGAGCTCTTTGACACTACTCTGTCCACTCTGGCCTCCGGCTGGAGCCTGTTTTCCACGAACGCCTCCAAGTTGGCCAACACGGCCAAGGAGAAGGCCGTTACCACAGTCAATTTGGCCTCAACGAAGGTAAGTCTTAGCGGTACTCAAAGTAGATATCTTTGTTTACTTAAGTTGGTTGTACGTTTACGTCTGTTTACGTTTTTAATTCCGCAGAATTCGCTTCGCTTTGAAATGGCTTAAGTTGATCTGAGATTGGTCGATTTATGTTCATAAATTAGTTATTGTAGCTAAAGGCATCATTTGTCTATTCTTAGTTAGGTTAGAAACCTAATTGATATATTTATTAGATTTATATGCTTCCTTTGTTGTATGATTTATTTGTGCCTTTGTTTTCTTATTTGCTTTGGTTGTAGATTAAAGAAGGAACCCTGCTAGACTCGGTTCAAAGCGGTGTCACTGATGTGGCCTCCAAGGTCTGTAGATTCTTGTAAATCTTGTTCGGTTCTATAGTAACAACTAATCGCTTTCTTCTTCAATAGGTCACCGATATGGGCAAGAGAGGCTGGAACAACTTGGCGGGAAGCAACATCTCCTCCCCACAGGGAGGCTACAACGATCCCAACTTCGAAGACAATGCCGCTTACCAGCGCTCCAATTCGGTGGGCGCTCTGGGCCAGCAGAGCGGTGTAAGCGACAGCGACTGGGGTGGCTGGCAAGAGAATGCCAACAACAAGACGCACTTGACCAGCTCCAGCTCATACCACAACCAGTTGAGCGGGAACAGCATGGGAGGCACCGCCACTGCCGGACTCACCCACGACGCCGACTGGTCGGGATTCGAGCCTTCATCCAATTACCAGAGTGCGGAGACCTCCTATCAAAACGCTCCATCGGGCGGATCGGTAGCCCGGCGCAACATGAAACTGCAGGATACGTCGCAGAGACTAAGCGAGGGTTTCGACAATCTGGACGTGAAGAATGTCAAGGCGAAGCCTGCGGCAGCGGGTGGCAACAAGGCCACCGCCGAGGACGATGCCTGGGACCTGTTGATGAAATAAGAAGCGATTGTATTTTTTTTATTCCACATTCAGTTCGTTACGTTTCCTTCTGTTATATGTATTGATGTGAGGAGGCTGCTGAGCGCGCATTTAATGTAAAGTTAATTGAATATGTTGTATTTCCCAAACACTATCGGCCGCCATGGCTTCAGTTTCAGAAACAGAATATGCAACTCTATTTCCATTTATTTCAGCATTTTAGACCAATTTTGTATAGATCTATCTACCTAACGAATTACTTAGCATAAACGATATATATACCGGCACTCTGAAGTATGGACAGATGAGAAGAAATACAGATTATGTTACCAAGTATAATATGGCTTGTTTCTTTCTTAAACACTTTAACGTAGTTTTTTATGATTTTAAGTCCGTAATACAACTTTATCTTTTAAAATTAATTTCAGTTTTAAAATATCAAGCACTTAGCGCAGATATCAACCTTATATTTTTCCTATTCTTGGAATATAATTGGTGTAGCGAAAAGAAATGAGTAATCGAGCAACTAAAAGCACGGAAATTAAATACAACAAACATGAGTACACAGCACCCACTATTTTAGGTGATTTCAAATCCTGACATTTTGCAGAGAAACAACCCGGAAAAACGTAGGATACGCTCTAAACATAAAGTTTTTAGCCATTTATTAGTGTTCGTACATTTAGTTTTCAAATTAAATCATTTAAAAATAGAGTTCGATTTACAAAAACTAGAAGCTACATAAAAAAAGCCGCGCATGGTCGCTCGCGGCACTCATGAGATGCTTTTTGCTTGGCTCCAAAAATTAATGAACGAATTCAGATAACTGCCACGGGGGATTGGGACTTCTGGGATGTTATTCGGAGACTACTTAACCAAGTATTAGTACGTACAGTAATATTATGCGTAATGAATATTCCGGCATGAGTGTGTGGGGCTCGGGGATAGCGGAAGGTGTGAGGTGTGCGTGAACTGAGGACATGGACCGGAAAGGGTCTAAAATTATAGTTACGGGTGGTTCTATCGCTTATCTACTGCAGATATAGCCTATGATAATCGTTGGCGCCGAAGGCGCAGTTGCATTTGGGACACTTCCGTTGCCGCGTCTCGTAGCGCGTGCGCAGGCAGTCGTAGCAGAAGACGTGGAAGCACTTGGACAGCACAGCGTCCTTTCGCTTCACCTTGCACGAGGGACACGTGAGCGTCTCCTTGTACTCGCGTATCTCCTCGATCATCACCTCGTCGAAGGTAGTGCCCGACATCTCCATCTTCTTCATGCGCTCCGCCTTGCGCTTGAACTGCGCCAGCTCCTCCTGCAGCCGCTTCGTCTTGTAGGCCTCCGCTTCCAGCGAGCTGGTCTTTTCAGCCACCACCTGCTGCGCCTCCTTCATTTGCGCGTGGTACTTCTCCAGATGGAGCTTCAGGTCGGCCGCCGATTGGGCCGACTCGATCGCCTTCCGCTTGTGCATCTCCATGGCCTGCTGCCGCAGCATCAGCTCCTTCTCGATGGAGGCCACGGTGGCCTGCAGACTGCGCTCCTTCTCCTCCAGTTTGCGCAGAACAATGTGCATGGCCTCGATCTGTGTGGTGGCCGTGGCCATCTGATCTTCCAGCACCGTTTTCTCCTCGCGTAAGAGCTTGTGCAGCTGGTTGGCTTTGATGCGCTCCGACATTAGTTTGAAGTTGGCGTCGTCCTTCTCCCGCAGCTGCTGTATGAGCCTTGAGTTTTGCTCCTGCATGTCCTCGAAGGCCTGTCCCGTCACCTCCATCTCGTTGAGCAGCGCTTCCTCCTCGTGGGAGCCTACGAAGGGCCGTGTGTAGTTTGCCGTGCCAGGTGCTCCACTGCCCCACGCATTCTCCGAGGGCTTGTGGTTGGCCATTTGCTTCTGCAGCTCATATTTCTGCTCCTCCAACTGCTTAATCTTGCGCAGTGCCTCCTCGTCCGCCAGCTTCTTGCGCTCCTCGCGTTTGCTTTCCTGCAGCTTTTTAAGCTGCTGGCGCAGCTCCTCGATCTCGGAGCGCAGCTTCTTCTCGGTGGCCATTAGCTGCACCTTATCGCGCTGATCCTTCGAGACGCCTTTGTACATGTCCAACAGGAGTTTCATTTCCTTTTGGTCGTTCAGCGCTTTCCTGTGCGAATAAAGGTAAATTAGAAACCGAGAAGAGCGCGAGATGGTAACTTACTTTAATTGTGCCCGCAGATCTCGCATGGCTTCGCTTTCCACGGCCTTGACATCCTTCCCTTTGACACCGTCCTTGGAATCCTTTTCGTTCTTGACCGTCCCACCGCTGGAACTGGAATTCGTCGATAAAGCATTCGTGGAATTTCCCGGACCAGGGGAGTCTTTCTTCTCAGCTGCCGCCGCCGCCGCTGCTTCTCCAGCGCTAAGCTTCTCCTGCTTGATACTGCCGTCCTTGGCATCCTTAACATCGTCATCAGCCTCGTCTTCGGCAGAGACAGAGTTCTCTTCTTTGATGTGGGCGATGTTGGGGTCGCTGCCAGAGGAATTATTTTGATTTGACTGGCCGCAGGAGGAGGCATTGTTGGAATTCTCCTCCTTCACGCTCGTGGCGTTCTCCTGCTTAACTTCTTCGCCAGCGGCAGCTCCTGTTTCCGACTTGAGCTTATTGCCTTCGAGCGTGGCGAGAGCCTCGTCCAGCTCCTTGCGCAGTTTTACGTTATCCGTGGATGTGTCCTTGTATTTGCGCTTGTAGCGCTGCACCTCTCCCTTCAGCTGTCCGTTGTGGTTCTGCAGCGAGGTGATCAGGTGGCGCATCTCGCGGTTAATGGGCGCCGTCTGTTCGTTGGCGGCCATATTCTGCTCGAACTCAATGCGCAACGCTTCGTACTCTTTGCGTATGAGGGCCAGCACGTCCTCCATTTGGATCATCTCGCTGCGGACCTTCTTCTGGGCAATCAGCTCCTCACTCTCCATCACTTCGATTTGCCGCAGATGCTGGTTCTTGCTCGTCTGCAGTTGATTTCGGGTCTCATCCAGCATGGTCTTAATCTGCATGGACTCGTTGTAGAGCACAGAGAACTGGCTCTGTAAGCACTTGTATTCCGTGGTCTCTACAATCACCGACTCGGGCAGTTGTCGTATCTAATATGTTTGAGATTAGCAATTATACAATGGATACAACAAGTTCACTTTCCCTAAGACCCAACTGAATCAATACTTACGTCCATCTTGAGCTTCTCCACCTCTTTAAGGGTTTCACGATGTGTGGCGTGTAGCTTGTCTAGCTCTTGTAGGCGGTTATTGGCCAATTCGCGATACTCTTCCAGCTCCTTCTGCAGCTCCTCTAAGTGCTGGCTATTCACGTTGGTTGTGGTGGTGCCCATGGCCGTTGAGGCGGGCGTCTTGGCACTGTTGCTGCTCTTATTGGGATCACCGTAGATCTGATGGTAGGCCTTCAGCTTCTCAATGGCCTCGGCCAGGTGGTTCTCTAGTTTGTCATTCCGATAGTGGATCTTCTCCAGGTCGTACTGCAGCTCGTCAATCTGGTTCTTCAGTTCGGCGTTCTCCGTCTCCTTGGCGGTGTGCGCGTCCTGGTACTCCTTCATCTTTAACGACATAGTGTGGAACTTCTCGTGAAGCGAGGTGTTCAGATTCTGCAGCTTGTGGTTCTCGCTCATGATCTCGATGTGAGTCTGCTTGAGCGTCTCCTCCAGCGCATTGACGCAAGCGGCGGCGCTGGTCCCCGACTCCGCATCGCCACTGGACTGCTGCTGCTGCTCGTCGTCCCCGGCCGCGCCGGATCCAGCTGCTGAGCCGGCCAGGCTATCACCTTTCAATACATGAGTTATCTTCTCGTTGCGTTGCATTAACCTATCAATAACCTGCACGATCTTGGCCACTGCCCGCTTTGACACTTGAACGCGGTTGGCCAGCTTCTCGTCCAGCTCCTCCTTGTCCCAGGTGGACAGTTGCGCAAGAAAAGAGGTGGTCACCTCGTTCTCGTTGCGGTTCTCCAACTCGTCGGCCGTCTCGGCATCGAAACGCTGCAACAGGACGCGAATGTCCTCGTTCAGCTGGTTCCAATACCGATTAACCACGTTCAGCACGGCGTCGTCCTGCGTCTGCCGCTTCTCCAGCTGTTCGATGCGATGCCGCAGTTCCGCCTCCGTCCGCATCCGCTGCTCAATGCGCTGCGCGAGCTTCTTGTTCTGAAACTCCAGCACCTTGATGTCCATCTCCTCCAGCGTAGACACCGGCCCAATCAGGTGAGGCTCGAAGTGCACCTTCTTGATGGGCGGCTGGCCGGCGGCGGCGGCTGCCACTAGGCCGCTGCCTGCGCCACTCCCGCTGCCGCCGCTGGCGTCGTCTGCGCTGCGTTTCGACATCCTTGCACTGAAACAGACAAAAGGGGAATCCTGGCGAATCTCAGTGGCGAAAAACATCAACCTTCCGCATTATTGATTTGCCATTCGTGGCTGTACTCCATTTTTTATCGTGTGCGGCGGCGGCGGCAGAGGCGTGTAGAATACCCGGCCCTGCCGACGCCAGCGCACCGTTCGTGGCGGGGAAAGTGGAGCGGGGTCTGGGGCTTACCTTAATCTCAGGGTTGTACACTTTTAGCTCAACATTAATTAAGGTTTCCTCTTGGTTTTCTACGTTTTGTAAATCCTCATCAATATCATTTCGCTGTGGGGGCTGGCATTTGGTCACACTTAATATTTTCACACCGGTACGGTAACACTTTTCACTACTCCCTCGCATTTCCGATAGCACTATCGATAGCTCGTGCGAAGCTATCGATTGACATTTAATAATACCAGAAAATACTGGATGGGAAATTTAAATATTTGAAAAAAATATTCGTTTTAAACCACTAGCAACATTAATCTAAATTTGGCTTATATTCTTATATTCTTTTAACTGCTCAGAAACCGCACCAAAAACTCGATTTGCATCTACAAGCTCCGCATTAAATTACACACTTGGTGTAACTGGAAAATCGAAAGTGAATTTCAATTTATTAAGTAATTTGGGTTTGAACACGAAATGCACATGCATGATGCATCTAATTTGAGTAATGGTGGTGGCTGGGCTGCGTGCGGGACGCTGGCTGCGACTACTTGACTGGTGCGTTACAGGGACTTGGTACTGGAACTGGTACTGGTACTGGTACTGGTGGTGCTGCTGCCTGGCCAGGATTAGAAAGTCTGATACTTGAGGGCCTGGCGCAGAGTCATGCAATCGACCTCGTCAATCTTGCAGGTATTCGCCTTGATGTTGATCTCCTCCTCCTGCATCACCTGGACGTGCATCAGGTAGCGCATGGAGGCCTTGTTTTCGTTTAGCTTCTGGTTGAGCTTGCAGACGGATGCCTTCAGCGCCTGCAGCTCGTTGTAGAGTGCATCCTGGACCATGTCGCAGGTCAGCTCCAATCCGGGCCGGTGGGCGCGATTGCTGAGCCGGGTCTGGCACAAAGTGATGGCCCGCTGCTTGTCCATCATCTCCTTTTCCAGCTCATTCATGTTGCGCTGCACCTGGTGGATGTGGTCCATTGTGTCCTTGTGCTTGTTCTCCAAGCACTGCTTCACGTGCTTCGTCTCCGCAATCCGGCGCTCGAAGGCCTCGTTGGTGCGGTCCGTCTGGTTCTGCATGTCCTCGCACACCTGCTTCAGCAGCAGGTCGATGTAGGCCCGCAGCTGTCCAGCGGACACCAGGGCCTTGGCGTTGGCCTCCAGATTCTCGTACGTCTGCGCCTGCCACTCGGTCAGCGAGAATTGGCTGGAAGAGTGGGATGTGGATGTGGGCATAGACAGATAGGGAAAGTTAGCGGAGTCATGGCAACTATCAGATCGATTTATAAAGGAGTATTCTATTTCTATTTTTGTGGATTTTTCTAACCGATATTGCCTAGGAAACTATATTGACCTTCCTCAATCTAGGTTTTCAATGGAATTAAAAACATATTAAATCTAACCAGAAACTTGATAAATATAGTTCAGGCTATAATTTAAATAATAATAAATAATAATAATAAATTAATTATAAGGTTCTCTAACACCTCAGTTCAATGTGTATCTTAACCATTTTCCCCTGATTTGGGTCAACGTCAAAGCTACAAAGTTCTCTCCATGGCAAAATATTTTAGAATTGTTTAATGGAATAGAATCAAAGACCTACCAGTGCTGCTTGGAGAGATCCTGACCCTTGCCTAGGTCATGCTGGAAGTCCTTGAGCTTCAAGTTCTTCTCGTCGATGGCCAGAGATTTATCCTTAGCGGCCAAATCCTGGTCGAGCAAATAGATGGCGGCACGCAGCTTCCGGATCTGCTCCTCGGCCTCCTTGAGGGCGGCATCGGCCAATCCCTGACAGCCCTTAATCACCTTGAGTTCGCGGCGCAGCGAGCGGTCCACCTCGTCATCGCAGAGATCCACCCCGATCCGGCCTTCTCGCAGGATCAGGCACTGCTTGCAGATGGCCAGTGACTTGTCCTTGAGGAACTCAATACAGTTCAGCACCCGGTTGCGATAGGTGTTCAGTGCCTCATCCTCCAGAGCGGCGGTTTTCTTCTGCCGATTCAACTCGTCCACGAGAAAGCGAATCTCGCTGGTGCGCTCGCGCATGTGGTGCTCCACCTCGCGCTGCCAGTTCTTGGTCGTGTCCTTCGTCTCATCCACTACGCGACGTGACTCCCTAGATGGCGAGAGGGTCATCAACTGGAATCCGTTCACCCAAAACTCACACTATTCCCCCGATATACTCACTCCACGATCCGCTCGGCGAGCTTCTCCTGGTCGCAGGTGATCCTAAACTTGATCTTGTTGTTGTAGTCCCAATCCTCCTCGGAATAGCGAGGCGGGCACTTGGCCACCGGGCCCAGATGCTTCCCGGCCAGCTGGAGGCCAGTGATGCGGCGCGACTTCAGGTTGGGCAACATCTTTCTGGAATTGCGGTTGGAATCGGAATGGGGATTAAGGTTGCGTAAGAAACAAAGGAATATATACAGGGATAAGCGCTCCGTGTAGTGTAACTGTCGCTGCAAAATCTCTACACTCGATTGCCCCCACCTGGCACACTTCTCGAGCTGGGAATATTTCGAGTATGTACCTGGCTGGCTGGCTGCCTGTCGCTGAATCTCAGCCGGAGTCGGAGGAGAGTCGCTGGCGACCTGGGACCTGGAACGACCTCAGTGGCCTACCCTCCGCTCCCACGGGCTTCGTTAAATCGATTCATGCTAGGGAATTTACGGTTGCCTAGCGGTATTTATTGTTATGTTGCTTAACCCCCGATTTCCCCGCTGAATGAATTCCTTTAACCTAACACGGAGAAAAAATCTAATTTTAAATTAATAAACTGTGGAAAATATACTAAAAAGTTACCCAGATGAACTAAATTACTGGTATTGAAATATCTGACAACAGTCCTATTTTCCTGGTTTCTTAGTCATAGTTACTTATCAACTATTTCAATTTCACCTTAATATGATTTAAATGTCTTAAAAAAGATATCATTTAAATCTAAATAATATCTTGTACTTTATATAAATAATAAAAATTTATAAATCTCAGATAATGTGCTTAGTAATGCTCACCAATTATTTCCGTGTATCGGCGTGCATGTGCTCGTCCAATGCGCTTGTGCCGTGTGTCACCTGGCAGTCAGTCCAATTGGGCACACGGAGCTCAACTCTGGCAAAGCAGCTCCTCCGGTGGCTCCATATAGCTGCGCCTGCACCTTGCGGTCCCGTCTTACGGCATGTTTATAAATAGTTTTATGCCGGAGACATTTTGGGTCGGGGGAACGGGAGCGGGCCAGTGGCAGCTCCTCCTTGATCGATTTATGCTAACATACTTTCGCTTTTGCGCCTTCCTTTTCATATTCGACGTTAGGGCTCTGAGCGTCTCCTTGATACTTTTTACTTTATTGCAAAGTTTTTGGCATTAATTATGCTAATCAATGGCATTTGCGTGTCTAAGTGGGAGGGACTAAAAATAGAGAACCACCTATGATTGGATTTGGCATTTGAACTAACAGTTTGAAATGATTTGCGAAGTTTTAGGGCCACTTGGAAAACAGGACCGGTCTAAGGTGGATGGGGGCCTCCCACATAGTGTCGATGAGCACCAAGAGTGTGCGGAAATATAGATATTTGTTTAATATTATAAGAAGTATAGCATATGTTTGTTAAATATATTATTTTGTTATACCCTTGCAGGGTATTATAATTTTAGTCAAAAGCATGCAACGCAATGAAGGAGAAATTTCCGAACCTATAAATCATATAAATTCTAGATCAGCATCAACAGCCGAGTCGATTTAGCAGTCTTCTGAAGAAAAATTTTTTTTTTAATTTTTTCAAAAAAATATAAGGGGTTACATCGTTAAAATTTTCAAAAAATCAAGAAAAATTTTAATATTTTAAATTTTAATTTAAATATTTGTTAACCTTATGAAAATAAATATAGAAAAGTTTTCCGCTTGAAATTTAATGCATTTTAGGCTTAGTTATCAATGAGTTTCACTGCCATTTCTCCAAATAAAACTTGCTTAATTGCTTTTTAATATTTAAATGCAACACAAGCTTAAAGGAAATTTATTCAAGTTTTTTTTTACTACCAAATCCTGCTGATAGCAGTGGCTCCAAAACCGATCACAGTTTTAGCTGTTAGTGAGGTGAATCCAGTCTTAGAGCCGCTGCCAAGCCCCCAAGTTCAGCAGCTTGAAAGCTCTCGCTGGCAAAGCTTCCGAGGGAATTCCAGACAGTCGGGGTTTTTTTTTTTTTTTTTTTTTGTAAAATTAAGTTTTTAATATATTACGATACACATTTTTGCCATATACATCTTTTATATCCACATAGTCGTATATACGCACTGCGCTTACAGCTAACTGATAAAAATGTACAATTTAATTAACTAGGATCTCTGGATGTTGTCGTCGGTCGGCGACGTTATGCTAATGGTTCGCTCTTTGTTTTCATTTTATTATTTTGGGTTTCTTCCGTGTTTCGGTTTCGGGTTTTCGTTTGGCTTCAACGATCTTATGGCTTATGGCAGCTCGTCCAGAACTCTCCTCCTCCTCCTCCGCTTCGATTTGGTTATTTTGGTAACATATTTTCGGTCTAACGAAAGACTGTTCTTCCTACGAAATAACTATAATTAGGCCTCGCCGTCTGCGTGTGTGTTTTTATGGTTTATTAACAGTGAACTTTGAAATTCTATTCCTCCTCTGCCCGCGGGGATAAGTACAATTACTCTCGGTTGGTAATTAACATTATAGTGAGCTGGACTGTACAGTTTCGTATCTGGATCTGGGGCTTCAATTGGTTAACTTGGCTATCTAAGAACTCGGGTGAAGAAGCAGTGTTCCTGCCGGCTCTGGTTTCTGGCATCGCCCTTGGTTTTGGGTCTGCGTTAAATTCATTACTTGCGATTTGTTTTTTGTTTATTGTAGTTTGTAATTTGTTGCTAGTTCTTTTTTATTCTTTGTTTTGTTTCCTCTCTCGTGTAGGCAGTGTTTCATCTTTCTGGGTTGTATTTTGTTTTAATTTGTTCGATAGTTAGTTTCTCCCCATTTTCTAGTCGTTAGTTTAAGGTTTTCTCTGTTTTTTTTTTTTACACATTTCTTGGCTTTAGCACTTTTGCTCAACAATTAAAATAAGTCAATCGTTTCTTTCCACAGATTGAAAACAATTTCATTTTTCGGTTTTGTGTGGGCATTTTTTTCTTCTTATTTTTCTTACATTTAAAAATAATGATTTGTTTAATAAAAATACAAAATACATTTAGCAGTAAAACAAGAACCAAAAACACAGAAAGAAAAGTAAGTGTACAATGAAAAAAATATATATTTGTATTTTAATATATACTCTTTTGTTGTTGTTTCCTAATTTCTCGATTTTTATTTTGTAGTAATAGTTCTGTTTCGTTTCTGTACTTTAGTTGGTAGAGTTAATCCTTTGTTAAGTTCTTTTATTTGCATCGCACAGTGTTTAGCTGTTTGTGTAACAAAAATAATTGCTTTTGAGGTATTTATTCTTTTGTTTATATAAATATTCTTTATACACATCATAACCGTTATAAGTATTTAGGTTCTTAGTCGCTTTCTTTTTCCATAGTGGGGGTTCTCTCTTCACTCTTCACTCTTCACTTTTCCGCTTTCCTTTATATTTTCGTTTCTTTTTCTTAGTTTTTGTAGTTGTCTTGTCTTTTTTAAACAATTCAAAGCACCTTTTGATTATATATATTTGAAATTGTAATTTTTCCCTATTTTTTCCTTTACAAAAAATATATGCGGAAACTGAAACGGAATATAATCAAAGTACATAAGATCTGCCCCCTTGGGGCTTGTCGTTGTGGCAGCGTTTAGCTTCTCAGTACGCGGTATTATTTTTGTTTCTCTCTTTAGTTGCTTAATTAATTTGAAAACAAAAATTGACAAAAAGCAACCAAAGCTTGAATGGAACCAATATTAAAATAGGGAGAAGTCCCTTATGCGAGCAAGTTACTTGTTTTATTTTACATTCGTGCTGAGGGGGAAACCTGTTACTCTTTATATAGTTTATATCGTTTCTTTAGTTTATTTCGTTAACGTTCTAGTTTATTTTGTAATTTACATTTCTTTTAAGTTTGTGTCTGCTGCTGTCCCTAAGACCTGTAGTCCCTACATTTGATGCCTACCAACGAAGGTGATCGAAATATGCAAAAAATATATGTAAAAACAATTGGAAAAGCGCGCTATACAATTAAAGTAAGCTTCTCGAAGAGCAATTTCTAGCCATGATTATGGTTGAGTCACTCGCTCACACATGTTCCATCTATCCCTCTCAGTATGAACCCTCCTTGCTTTAACATTCAGGGATTAAACATGAGTTAAAACAAAATTAAAGTGTGTTGCGTGTGTGTGTGTGTGTGTACATTTGAACTAAATTGTGTAAACCTTTTTGCCTATATAAAACATAAGTGTAAGTATAGTATTTATACATAAACACGGATAAGTTGGGGGCTGGGTTCGGTCCGGCTGCGATCTCTAGCCTGCCATCTCTCTAGGTCGTATGTATATAGTATAGCTATAGCATATGTTTATGTGGATGTCTCTCTCTAACTGTAGTATCTTTAGGTGTATCCAAAAACGAACGCTCTTCTCCATATCCTTATCATTATCATAATCCGATCCGAGCACGCTCTCTTTAACAAAACAACAATTCCTGCTCCTGCTCCTGCTCCGGCTTCGTTTCCATTCCAGCTGCTGCTGCTGCTCACCATCGTCCTCCTCCTACTCCTGTTCCTGTTCATTCCGAATCCTTGGCCAAGCCCTCCACACTCCACACATATACGTCATAATAGTAACTGTCAATTTCTCTGTCGGGGGAACGGGGGCGGTGTTGGTGGGATGCGTTGGATGGGTTTGGATGGATGCTTGGATGGGAAGCGACCGCTCCAGCGGCAACCGACCTTCTTAGACCATCGGCAGTCCCTGCTGAACATCCATCATCTCGTCCTGCGCCGGCGATGGTCGCGGCGCAAACGTCTGCATGTGGTGCGGTGGCGTTGCCCTGGCAAACATTCCGGAGCGCTGCGGATGGCCATGCATGGCCATTGAAGCGTTGGGACCCGCGTTGGCGGACGGGAACTGTAGCCGGAAGCTGCTGTCCGGCAGCTGGCGGGGTGTGCGTCGGGGGGAGCGCGCCGGCATCCGATTGGCCCGGTGCATGTCCTCCAGTATCGAAGGCGCAACGTAGGTGAAACCCTGCAAAAATGAGCAAAGAAGGAAATGAGAAAACCTTGAGCCAACTTGCCATCTGGAGTGTGACTCTCCCCCAATCCCTGACCCACTTGTCCGGTCGTGTGCGCAATTGGAATCGGATCGGGCAACTACACTTGCTTAGTCCGAATCCAGTCGGCGTCGATCCGATTCCCGTCTTGCATACTAATACTGCCCCCTCAGTAGTTGGCGGAGCAGGGATTATGCAAGCCCCTGGGCACTGGCTCGGGTTCGGGGCTCTGGCTGCTCCATGTAACACATTTTACATAATTTCCCAGCCCCGGCGTGGAGAGACATTAATTAAATATATTTGTCTTGACGAAATCCACCGGCAAATGCAATAAAATAATTAAAAGCAAAGCAAAATCAAGCTGCCACCGGCTGCGGTGTGTAAATTCCCCGCGGCACGGAGGCTGGACAGAAATGCGTGACGCCATCAGGAGGGGAGATTACTGTTGGCGGCAGTCGGCAGACGGCAGCCGGGAGGCGGAAGGCACTGTCGCTGCCAGGTGAAATGTACGTGAGAGCACCGCGTTCGCTAATTGGAACTACTCCGATCGAGCGCTGACCCACTAAGGCATCATCATCATAATTCGAGGTGCGCCAAGCGAGCGAAGCGCGCTGAGAAAGTGTGCATTATCCGTTAATAAAGTTCTAATTGAATCCCAGTTTGGGCTTCGATCAGGTGCGAATTGAATCCGTTTCTTGCAGTGCTTTCTCACACTGATCTCCAGCTTCATTAGGCAATTAGCAGAACTTCGCACGATGAGATAACCAAAAGAAAACTGTTTGGTAAGAAAGTTTGGTAACAAGTTGAAGTGGCCTCTTGCTCGGCAAAGTGAAATCGTTAATAAGAACCGCATTTCATGGATCTCTAAATGTCTGGTTTGGAGTTTAAATTATTATAAAATAAAGAGCTTAATTAGTATGCTGTAAGATCGCCTGGAATTTTTTATGGCTTTTGAAATGTTACTATTAACCATTAATGGAAACAAGGTACCTACTGCAAATACTTCTTACTTTCAAGCAAGATTTTTGTACAGGATCTAGTGCTTGTGGAAAACTTCTTAAACCTTTTCACACCTTCCAGTGGAGAGGTTAAAGTACCCGCTCACATTTCCGGCGATCCAGCTACTCTACTGCAACCTTAATTAGGCAATATTTAACAAGACATTTAGCCTACTAATCCCATAAACCCATAACCAAAACAAACTTTACACAGCTTACCACCAAGGCAGCTCAAGGGTCGTTCGACTCAGCCTGGTCACAGCACTCGCACTCGCATGTTTGTAAACAAATAAAACAAAAAGCAGGAGGGAGCCAAGAGCGATCGAGCCAAATCCAGCCACTTGGCCACTTGGCTCCTCCACTCATTGCCAGTCTCGCAGAAACGCTCAAAGCGTTCGGACACCAGCAAGCACCACGGAGCAGCAAAATAAGAAAGAAACCGAACGTGAACTGGGAGTGACTTTCGTGTGCCCGAGCTGGAGAAAGGCCTGCCTGGTGGTGGCGTGGAGTGGAGAGTGAAGAGCCCGGTTCAGCAAGCATTTTTGCAGGTCGTTTAAGCAGGCGGGCCGCTTTTCACCGATGACATTGATTCTGGGCCAATGTGCAGCGTCATTGGCGGGTTCAGGGCTATCGGGGATTACAGCTAGTTGGTTGCTGTGTTAGCTTGATATCAGGCAGCTTGTAACCCGAAAAAAACCAGTTGAAGGGCAACGAGACCAGCTGCAGAGCGAGAGAAACTCGGCGCGCAGGCGTGCACGTGCACAAGACTCACTCAGAGAGCGGGTTTCAACCGAAAGTGGGACAAGACCAGAACCAACACCACCAGCTGAGTGCCAGTGCTGGCCAAACTGTGCGCGGAAGTGTTAAAATCACTTAAACGAGATTACATAAGCACCCAAGAAACCAGCTAATAAAAGAAATATAACCACGATAAATGTACGCCAACAAAAAGTGTAAAAATATGTGTGAAAATAATAATAACATACGATAACACAAAAGGCACGCTTTGTTCGTCGTCGTCGTGACTTTGTCGGGGTAAAAACCAAGCGAAAACCGAACTTTACACTGAGCAAAGACACCAAACAACACACAGCACACTTTAAAACAAAAAAGTCCAGCTGGATGTAAAGGAAAATCATTGCGGTCCAAAATTAAGCACCTAAAATAATGTCCAAGCAGTGGAAAATAAATTCACTTTCGTTGCTGCATTGCCTGGCAGCGTGGCTAACTGTGGCAACGGCATTGCAACAACCTCCGCAGCAACTGCTGCAGCAGCAGCAACCAGGAGATACTGCAGCAACATTAGACAACACAAGACTCTTGAATGCAACTGCGGACGGTGGCATGGCTGCCACTTTCATCGACAACACCAGCAGCAGTATCAACAGCAACGGCAACGGCAACAGCAATCACATCAACAGCCATGAAGCCTCCTCTTTCGAGTCGCAACAGCAGCAGCAGCAGCAGCAACAAACAATGCAATTTGCACATATAACGCCATTAGATAAAGAAGTAGGTATGCATCAACAAAAACAAAAACAACAACCAGCAACTGCAGCAACAGCAACAGATACTGCTTATGTCGATACCCTTCTTTTTTGATTCGGGGTGCTAGCGAATTAAAAGATTTCTCCCACTTTTATTTGGGTTATTAGACAAGGTTACCAAGTATAGGTTTTGAAAAGTTTAAAAAATGAAATGACACTTGGATTCCTTTTATTTTTGCAAAGAAAAATTAACAAGAAAGAAGCCGAAGTTTGTATACCCTTCCAGTTTGCTATTGGACCTGGGAGTGTATTTCAAATTATTATAACTAAACCAAAAATTCATTAATTTTAATTTGAAAAGCTTTCCCAGGCTAGTTTATATAAGGTTAATGAATCTGCATACTAGATCAACTCGTCTAGTGATACTGATCAAGAATATATATGGCTTATAGGGTCGAAAATGACTTGTTACCTGCTTTTCAAGCTTCCGACTAAAATTATAATACCCTTTCAAGGCAATGAAAAACATGATCATAGTGTGCTTTCTATAACCAGTTTGAGTTTTAAATAAAATCTTTAAATATCTATTTCATTAGATATTTAATGAAAGCATTGATTGTTAAATTATTCTAGCTTCGATTTCACCTTTAAATAATGAAGATTTAGTTTCAGGAAAATTAAAAACGATTTAGAACAATTTATGCCACCCCATTTTGGGCAGTATAATGTCGCTTTCCTTCCCACTCTTAACGCTCCTCCCTAATTGCACCAGCACACTTATGACCAAGAGAAATTTCCGTCACGATTTAGCTGAACGACCTGATCGTTTGGCACTCGCTTATGGCCGGGGAGCCGCCTCATCATCAGGCCACCAAAGCAAAGTGCGTTTTTATATGGAACAGCGGTAGTCGGAACCCACCACCTCCGGTGGCATTACATTTTTGCGAATTAGCCACAACAGAAAGGCAAGGGCATAGGCAGAGGCGAAGGCGAAGGCAAAGGTGAAGGTGGGGGAAAGAGAAGATGGCCAGCACCTAGCCAAGTCCGAGCTTCAATCATGAAAGTGAAATTTACTACACTTGAATTTGAAAACGAAAATCAGAGCGCTAGTCCCACAGAGGCAGAGCTCTGGGAAAGGGAGGCGGTGGCGTCAGCCAATGGCCGAGTAAGTTGGGGTAATTTCACGGGGACGGGCACTGGAAATGGGGCTAATTAAAAACCCAACCCAGCCATGCTAACCGTGCCTATCTGGGCCTTTCCATCTCTAATTGCAGTCGATCGGCTGATCAAGCAGTGGGCACCCATCGTCTGGCTGGCGCCCGAAGAGAAATTCATGCCTCTGGGCGTGGAGGAGTTCCTGCAGTACGTCCATCCTATGGATAAGGACAGCAGCTTCCGGCCAGGAGTGCCCTTTAGCGAATACTCGACCAGGTCGCATTTGGTCACAAACGGCGAGATACAGGATCTGTTGGAGGACGACAACTCCTTTCTGTACGGCCGAAATCCCAATGAGAAACCGGTGCCCATCTATGGTGTGGTCACCATGTGTCCGTCGAGAAGGGAGCTACCTGTGCCACCTCCGCCGCCACAGTACGCTCCTCCGCCAGTCAGCACAAGGGGTCCCTACATTCCCGTCTCTATTGATCCCCTTGAGGAACGTAATGACACCGTTCGAAGATCCTCAAGGCTGTTCCCACTCTTCCAGCGGGTAAAACGGCAGGCTCCGGGAGCGAATCCCAAATACAATCCACTCAACGCGTACGAGGAGCTGGTAATGGAGCCTACCCAGAAGCCACCACCACAGCAGGAGCTGCAACCAGAGTCAGAGGGAGGTGTGCCGGTGAACAACTTTATAGCCAATCTGGCGGACAATGTCAAGTTCAGCGGGGGAACGGATCCCGACGACAATCTGGAGGAGAACAGCATCGGCAAGGCCCCCGAACAGGAGTCGAATCCGGGGAAGGGCAAGCTGCCGGGCTTTCATGTCACCTACTGGATGTTCTATCCCTACAGCCAGGGCAAGACCATGTGCACCGTGAGTCTGGGTCCCCTCGGAAGGATTCCCTTTCCCGCCGTCTATGGCTATTGCTTGGGCAATCGCAAGGATATCGGCAGCCATGTGGGAGATTGGGAGCACATGAGTCTGTACTTTAATGGGGATGCAGAGCCGGAGGCCATGTATGTGTCGGCCCACGATGCGGGCGCCTACTATAGCTACAATAGACTGACAGGTTCCTTTGAGTTCCGTCGCCAGGAGACACGCAAGGGAATCTTGCAGCGTCCGAACTTTCCCAAAACAGTGACAACATTTAAGAACCATCCGGTTCTGTTTGCCGCAAAGGGATCACATGGCTTGTGGACGGCGCCAGGGAAACACCGATTTGTTAAGGTGGCTCGTCTGTACGACATCAACGGATTCGGCACGCCCTGGAACACTTGGAAGGCTGTCGATATAAGCTACGAGAATGTGAGGTCCTATGGTGAGTACTTTAATCTGTTATTCTTTCCCAGTCCCAACGTTAATATCGTCTTTCGGATACTGTACAGGCCGCTCATTGGTGCCCGATTGGCTCACATATCGGGGCAAGTGGGGTAATCCCAAGAGTAAGTGTCATCCCTTCCGACGGATTGGCCTGAATTTCTGCGAGTTCACGGACGGACCCACTGGTATACCGCTCAAGGAGCCCCACTTTCAATGCGGTGCTGACTATCGTTGAGGACGAAGAGGTCCCTTGCCTAGGCTTAGTCTAATGTTTAGTAAAGTATTTATTGTGAAACCAAAACCCAAAAAGAGATCCCATTAATGACTAAAAGTAAATGCAAAAGTAAACGAAAAGTAAACGAAAAGTTTTGGTTTCTTTGCCACTTGGTATCATAAACTCTAAGAACCTATTGCAAGGAGAGGACTTCAAATATCAAGGTCGGATAAAGATAAAAAACTAACGTCAGTCTTGGCCAATATATGATATATCAGATAACAATATTATCGATATGATACTGAGAGTACTGTTGACCATTCCCTTCGATATACATCCCTACCCCAGCATATTCTCTACTCACTTGGAAAATTAAATTGGCACTTTCGCTCAGCGTTGTATCATCCGGTGAATCCACTGGTATTTGTCTTGTAAATCTCGTATCGAACTGTGAGACATCATCCTCGCTCCGCTGTTGAGTTAGAAATCAATTCAAAATAAGAAAAAGCTAGGGAAAATTACAAAAATATACAACGTACCAAGAGCGGTTTAATGGGAGGTTCGAGGCGTCTAGCCAGAACATCGTCCCAGTTGACGTGCTTAAAGAATGGATGTATTTGAACAGCCGCCGCATCCTCGGGACCGCTGCCCAGGCGTTGGGGTTCCTGGCGCTTCATTAGGCGACGCACGAGGTCCCTGGCTTCTGGTGTGAGGTAGGCTGGCAAATTGAGCTTGGCTTTCAGAATGGTCTCAATGGTCTTCTTTCGATTCTCGGCGGTGAAGGGGGGCTATGGGAAGGCGACTGTGATTAAAGGGGCTCAATTACTACAACCTGATGGCTTACCACTCCCGTAAGCATATCGAACATGAGGGCGCCAAGTGACCACCAATCCACTGCTTTGCCATGACCACTTCTAGTCAGGATCTCAGGTGCCCTGAAAGCAAAGAAACCATAAGTCAGCTACGGATCCACTAGACCTAGGTCGGGAAAAGGATAAAAGGCCGACGGGCGCACGCACATGTACTCAATTGTGCCGCAGAAGGTGTGGGTGACAATACCCTCTTGTATGTGCTCCTTGCACAGACCAAAGTCGGTGAGCTTTACGTGTCCCTGGGCGTCCAGTAATATGTTCTCGGGCTTCAAGTCGCGATATATGATGCCCAGCTTGTGTAGATGGCCCAGAGCCAAAATGATTTCGCTCAGATAGAAGCTGTAGGCAAAATGGAAAAGTATTAGGCTCTGATTTAATATTTTGTCGAAGATTAAAGCTGTAGGCAAAATGGAAAAGTATTAGGCTCTGATTTAATATTTTGTCGAAGATTAAATGGAAAAGTATTAGGCTCCGATTTAATATTTTGTCGAAGATTAAAGGCCTTACCAAGTGGTATCCTCGAGAAAGATGCCCTCGCGCTCCAAATGCATAAACAGCTCACCGCCGCTTAGATATTCAAGGATAAGATATAATTTTCCGTCCGTCTGAAAGGCGTAGACCAGCTCCACTATAAACGGATGCTAAAATGGGGTAAAAGGATTTCAATTAGTACGGTTCTGAGGAGATAATTCCTAACCAATCGCACCTTGACTGCCTCGAGAATATTGCGCTCAGCGCGTGTGTGCGCTGTGTCCTTTTGATTGGTCACTATCGATGCCTTCTTGAGCACCTTCATCGCAAAGTATTTGTTGGCATCTCGTCCAGCGGTCATGCGCACCTGTAAAAAGAGGTAAAGTTAAGATAAAAACTGGTTGCGATTTGCATGTGACGATCAACATACTTGAAATACTTTGCCATAGCCCCCTTTGCCAAGGACCTTCTTGAGTTCAAAGTCCTTGGGTCCCAGCTTGATTTTGCCCGGATTGACATTTTCCTCGGAGAGCTGTATGGTCTCCTGGCCCTCGGCGCTGATTATGGGATTAGGGAAAATAGAGAATTGGGGAGTTAGTTAATTGTTGTCCTCTGCGTTAGGTGTTTGCGTCTGGGTCTGACGGGCTGGTTGGTTAGCGTGGGAAAGGAGCAGCCCACGTGCTATAAATAAATCCCATGGCGTGCACGCGCCAATCGACACCTCCCTAACACCCTGTGCTCCTCCATCCGCCCACTAGCAAGCCCAGCAGCTCCTCCATCACGGCTGTCGAGTGTTTGCCGTGAGTCTTGTTTACACATGGAACTAGCTGGCTCATTGAAGAGGCGGCCAGAGGCCGGGTGACAGCTTGTTGGTAGTCAATACCAGTTGTAAACACTTCTGTGCACCCCCACCGTCTGTCTGTTCATCTGTCCCTCTCTGTGGCCGTTCGTTATCACCGTCCGGTGAAGTGGTAGTGCGCGTCTGTCCGGGATCAGGCTTTCCGAGCCGAATCAATCAGATGTTAACACTGTCAACGCGCTTTCGCAGTGTGCAAACACTGGTTCTGAGCTGATAATTGGCAATTAGGCTGCTCATTTTTGTCCCGACTTTATCTACTCGACGAGGAAGTCCGTCTGGTCTGCGATCCCTTCCTCCCAAAGCCCTTTATGATCGACCCGTGCACGTATCTCCCCCACATTCTGAGAAAACCACAGTCGTGTCGTTGTCCTCCAGCGACATTGCTGGGGCATTACTCACTCCTGGTGCAGATTAATACACAATTCCGGTTCTAGGTCAACCTGCGAACGAGAAGAGAGACGGAGACGATTGTAAGTGTGAGTGAGCATAACTGCCAGCGGAATATGTATGCGAAAAATCAACAATTAATCATAGTTATTACGAACTTGAGGCCCGGACAGCAGAAGGGAAAGTTTCACAGCACCAGCAGCAGCAGCAGGGAGCAACGAAGATGGAATGCTCTTGATCTTATCTTTAATGCTTAAAACAATATTGTGCTTATCTAACTTATTTATAAAATGTTTTGCGTTCGAGGTATATCGTTGTTGTGTAAGTAACACTAAGTTAGTAATTACATTTCCTAATGATCGGCTTAATGGCTATTTAATGGATAAAAGGTTGGGTTCTAATACATTTTTATATACCTTAAAAAAATAATAAATAACTAAAATGTTAAAACCTTCGTGAGATTGCCATTAAATTAGATAAAATAATTATTAGCAAATCTGATTAAGCGAAAATGGGAGACAAATTAATAAATGATGTATCATTAGAACTGAGCTCATCGTTTAAAATTGTGATGTAAATAACGTAAATAAATAGTAAGTAATAGTTAGCATTTAAAAATAAGAAACTTCATCCCCATTCGGTGCTACCCCAAAATTCCGACTGCTGATATTTTCAGCTGAGGGAGATTCCGATGAATGGAGAGATCGTCTCGGGACAGTCAGAGGGGCACGCTCTTGGTATTGGGTATTGGTATTGGATGCCTTTGGAGTCTGTGCCGCCGCCAGTGAATTTCTCCCCTTTCGATCTGCCCACACACACACACACACACAGCACTCTGCAGACACACACAGAGGAAGATGGGAAAAAGAGAACCCCACACAGAGATACACTTTCCGCACGCACACACACCTTTTCTTTAATGACAAACTAAATTTAGAACTCGGAACAATGCCAAATAATCTGCCGGCAATGCTGGCGCTGCCTCCGCCTCCATCAGTCCCCCCCAGACGCTGTTGCTCCAACCGGGGGAAGGCCACAGTTAGGGGCAGCGGATGATGATGAAGAAGAAGAGGCAACGCCGCCGCTCTCGTCATGCCTAAAATGTGTATAGAATATTTTTGACTAAAGTTCAATTGAATGGCGGCATCGGCATCTCGACATCGCCATCTCCAACATCTTGACGCTCTCGTCAGCACATTAAAAACTGGTTCACCTCGTCAGCGTTGGCGGTGGATTCCAATTAACGAATCCATCATAATTTATAGCGCTCACACGGCTCCGATGGCTGGCGGCGGGTGCTTGCTCTGGGGGGTGTGCGCGCTTGCGTAAATCACATTTGACAAGCCGCCGAAAAGGGGGGCGATGCGATATGATAAGAACACAAGCAGCAATATCGGTATCTCGCTCTCCACAAGCCATGTGGATTCCCCTAAAGAGCCCACCGGCTCGGTCCCTTTCAAGGGGTGCATCAAATACCCAAGAAATGTAAGCCGTGCACAGGAAGAAATTGAGTCATACTAATGGGGTATAGGAAAAACAATTACAATGGCATTAAATTTGTCTACTTATTATTAAAATTAATATTATTGCGTGTATAAATCTCCCATAAAAGTCTGTGATTCTAAAGTCCTTTTCTAGGAAATAATTTATATATCTTCAGGAACCCATACAAAGTTATCAGTAAGGTTGTGTTTAAACTACAATCACACAAAGAACCCAAAAGGAATTGATTTGGTGAAAAAATCCCCAAAGATTATGAAATAGGAAGTTTACTTTCTAAAAATATATGTAACCCATTAACGTTCAGTGGACTTTTATGAGCTATATTTCCTAGTGTGCAGTTGCAACTGGTTCTATATAGAGGAACCCGAAAAATATTACCGATCCGCACGATTGCGATCACGATCACGATCGGGATCGGGCGATCGCTAGCTCGCTCACTCTCCTACACACAATTTGTTGTTGGTCCCCTATTCGTTATCAGCGTCAGAGGTTTTTCTCATTTTCTAATTTTATATTGTCCGCTGATAACGAATTTCGTTTTCTAAGTGGAAGTTTAGCCTCTTTCCCATTCCGCCTTCTATCTTCCACCTCTGCCACGGGCCACAGTTGTTGCAATATTTCCATGGAGTGTGGCGGGTAATTGCTACTGATTATTTTGAAGGACACACACTCTGCCTGTCGATTGCCCAACGACGGTTTCGTAAGGAGGGATCTCGCACCGCAGTCGTGGGTAAATTTCCGTATTATGAATGTGCAGTGCAGTGTACGTGCTGCTGCTGCTGGATGACGCCAGAGTCGCAGTGATGCGGACTTTTGCGCAGCAGATAAGCCGAGTTTGCTGGCTGTGGATATGGGAAATGTAGCCAGAGAGAGGTGTGGAAGGGGAAAGGGGGTCTGGGATGCCCAGACGCCCGCCAGGAAAAATCGCAGACAAAGCGAAAAGGTAAACAAAGGGGAAAATTCCAACTGCTGCTGTGGCTGCTGCTGGTGTGGGTACAATAATTGCTGCGCAGTTGTTCGCTTACGTCGTCCAGCTCGATCCTGTCGTCGTCCGAGTCCCTGGCCTTGTCGTCCTCGTGCAGCTCCAGGTCGAACAGCTCGCTGGGATCACTCACGTCCGCCATTTGTGCGATCTGGCTTGTGGAAGTGCCCTAGTCTGGTGCTGGTTGCTCGATGGCTGGCTGGCTGGTTGGCGCTCCACCTCGCGAGGCACGGCGCTTGCGGAAGCGTTTTATTTTAGTCTCTCCGCTCCTCGCTCGCCGCGGGTTGGATCAGAACAGAACGGAACAGTCGCGGGGCAGCTTTCGTGGCCCCGAAGGTTATTGTTTATTAGTTAATGGCAAAAGCAATACAAATACACACACACGCACACCCGTACGGGCACGGGAGACACGCACCAACACTGCGACGCACGCACCACACACCACGCACTTGTGCCGCTGTCACACACACGCTAGCTGCGATAACTGCTCTGCCCACGCGTGCCCTGCAATTTGCTGCTCCACCAAGTACGCAATTGTTCGCCACTGCCTAATCGCAATGCAGTAATCAGTAATTAAAATGCACTTTTTCTTTGTTTGCGAGTGAACACGAGGTGATGCTAGAGTGGCCAGACGGGGCTACTAGCGAGCTGTCAAATCATCGGCTTATCGATAGTCGATTGCTTGAACTATCGCGATGGTGAAAACATTTCAAGCATTGTATTCTTCGTACACCAACTAATGGCTGTTATGAAATAAACCTAAATTGATTATATTGATTAAACATACATAACTTTAATATTTAAAATTAACACTTAGGATTGTACAGATATTTCATAACGATACTTTAATTATCTTTGAGATGGTACTTTAGAGTTATTTACGGTCACACTGTCAGCCGAGGCACGCGCTAGAACAACAAAGAACACCGCAGAACTTAATTAACTTGTACAGGATCAATTGTAATTAACAAGTGAATCATGTGCACCGGCTCGCCCAGCAGCAATGGCTCCCAGTCGGAGGAGGGCAGCACCACGGAGCAGGCGCCGCAGGAGCAGCAAGCCGAGGCGGAACACGAGCGGCCAGCGGAGCAACAGCTGAGAACGCCCACGCACGCAGTCGTGGCCGCTGCCACGGCGGAGGACATCCTGGCCGAATATGGTAGTAACCTGAAGCTGCTTGAGTGTAACTCGCAGGTGGCCGAGCTGCTGACTATTCTCCGCGACAAGTAGGTGGCGAGTCGAGGCGAGGTTAGGGGTACGGCAACTGCAATATCGAATTTCCTCTGCAGGAACACCACACGCAGCGACTTCAAGTTCTACGCCGACCGACTGATCCGGCTGGTGATCGAGGAGTCGCTCAACCAGCTGCCCTACACCCACTGCGACGTGGAGACGCCCACGGGCGCCATCTACGAGGGCCTGAAGTACCGATCCGGCAACTGTGGCGTGTCCATCATCCGATCCGGTGAAGCCATGGAGCAAGGTCTGCGCGACTGCTGCCGGTCGATTCGTATCGGCAAGATCCTGGTCGAGTCGGATGCCAACACGCATGAGGCGCGCGTGGTGTATGCCCGCTTCCCTGACGACATTGGCAGCCGGCAAGTGTTGTTAATGTACCCGATCATGTCCACGGGCAACACGGTGCTGCAGGCGGTGAATGTTCTGCGCGAGCACGGCGTGCCCGAGAGCTGCATCATCCTTTCGAATCTGTTCTGTACGCCAATGGCCGCTCGCACGGTGGTGAATGCGTTCCCCAAGCTGAAGATCCTTACCTCCGAGCTGCACCCGGTGGCGCCCAATCACTTTGGACAGAAATACTTCGGTACAGACTAGAGCTAGGCGCAGACGCAGACTTGACGACTAAGCGCGCTTAGCTGCTTAGGATAGGTAGATGCATCCCACTCAGACAAACGCCAGCTCTACTAACGTCTGCTCCTCTCTCTCTCTCTCTCTCTCTGTCTCGTCCCCCAGATGGCATTTGAAATACACAAAGCGATACGAAGCAAACGCGGCACAGGCGCAGTCGGGCGAGCTACTAAACTATTTAAGCAAATTTTAGCTTTTCACAACTGGCTTTTAATGCAACTCTCAAATATGTTACGTTACTTTTTTTGGTTTTAACTATTTGTAAATATATAGAAAAGAATAAATATTTAAAATGGAATGGCTGCACTAGGAGCTCATCTTGAAGTTGACCACGGTGTCTACCTTTTGCAGACCCGTGGAGAAGGAGCGCAGCTGCACTGTCTGAGCATTCTGGATGATAATGGCTCCCGTCTCGTCCCACTTGGCGGGCAGCTCCGTGTTTTTCAGCGTGTGGATCATCACGTCAAAGGTGCAGATGCAGTCGAGCAGCGGCAGATAGCTAACGGTGGCCGAGATCTGGCGCATTACATCTCGGATCTCGTTCTGGATGCGCGACAGCTCCTTGGTGGAGGTGAGCTTGGCGGGATCGCTTGTGTCGCCGTCGCCCAACTCCGCCTGCATCTTGAAGTCCCAGCACTCGAGCACCTCCTTGCTGTGGGCGTTCGTGATGACCATGGAGATCTTGCTGATCATGTTCTTGGCCAGCCACTCTGCAAGCACGGGGCAACCTGTTTGATCACCCTTCAAAAGCACATATTCCCCGCCTCCACTCACCTTCTGTTTGGCTAAGCACATTCTGCAGGAAAGTTGTGATCTTGGGATCCTTGGACATGAGGATGGTCAGTCCATATTGCTGGGTGCTGTCGAAGTTCTCCGCCGGATAAATGCCCCGTTGGAACAGGATGGAGTTGATTCCGTACTCTATTTAGGTCATAAAAATAGGGACAAGGGAAGACGCCATTGAACGCGGGCTTTCAATCACTGGCATGCGCAAGCTGCGTACTTACTTAGATATTCCACGATTATCTGTGCGGAGCCCTTGAGTGTGATGCAGTTCTTGGTGGCCTGGGCAGTCGACATTATTTAAATATGTATTTATAAACTATATTTTCGGCAACTTGATGAGATTTGCAAAATAAACACCGCTACTTTTGAAAGTCAATCTAGCACAGTGCTGCCAATTCGTTTCTTTTTCGTCAAAACTGGCTTTTTTTATGGCTAACAGCGGGAAAAGTTTGTGAATTGCGGGTATTGTGAAAATCGGGAATTCTGGCTTTTATCGATAGTTCGATACTTTTCCCACGGAGAGAACTCTGTTAGGTTACGCTCACCCCGTGTTAAGTTACGCTCTCTCTCTCCGATCTGTTAATTTTTACATTAGAATTCGACCCCAAACATCTGTAAACTTATATAACCGTTCTGTAACTGTGTCAAATGCAAACTGCAATCTGTAAAAGCGTAGCAGTAAAATGTAAACCAACGTCCAGGGCTGGCCAAACTGGGCGAGCTGCTTCTTGCGAGGATCCTAAGGAATAATATTTATAATCAGCAGGATATACGCTTTCCCATGTTGATATGATTATGTATTTATTTGTTTTGGATTAATGATTTGATTTTTACTTTTGCGGGACTTAAATTATAGATAATAGATATTGCTTACGTTCACACTGCCCGTGTTTGCGATTAGTTATTTAGAATGAACTATTAAGAAACCCTCGTGTTCTTTTACGAGTAATATTTGAAAACTGAACATGAAATATTAATGGTTTATAAGGAACTTTGCAAAGGTCAACTTCTATGAATATAGATATTTATTTTTCAAAAATAAATACAAAGTAATAGTTACTTAATAAAATGTTATTTTTGTTGACATTTTTTTTGCTTCTTTTATAAATTTGTTTTTAGCTTTTTATTGGATTTCTTTTTAAGCTTTTTGTCTTCATTCTTTCCGTCAAAAACAGCTTTTTTTTGTTGGTCAAAAGTTGGCAGCACTGATCTTGTAGTATCGATATAAAAAATCGTAATCGATATTATTAGAATGCGATACCTCACAATTTCCAGTAGTCTGGCAGCGCCAGACATTTCTGTCTTAGTGCTGCCAGACCGCAAACAGATTCAAGCAACCGCCAATGCTGCCCATCACTCTACTCATTTGGCGGGAAATTTAAGAGTCGGCGCCTGTTTTTAAACTGTGTTGCAAAGAAAACACCCACATTCTTATTTGCAACAAATTCAGAATTTTATTGGCCATCCTCCGGTTAACTAAAACTAAGCATGAGATCCATTTTTGTGCGCAAAAGCATTTCCACGTGGCTCGGCTAAAGAAGATTCCTCAAGTCCATCAAGTGTCGTAACGGCCGCCTGTCGAAAGACCAAAAGGGGAGACTTTGATTTAGCCGAAATATATATCCTCGACATTCCTTGCACTTAATCCAAAACCGGGCTCGTTTCCACAGAGCTTTAGCGGCTCAGCGCTTTGAGGGTTTGTTTGTTGTTGTGTGGGAAAAATTAGCGAAAGCGAATGGGGGATATATAGGGGGAAATCTTCAGTGAAATCAATAATAAACGAAGGAGAGAAGAAGCCACAGAAGAAGAACGAGGAACAGGAGGAAATCAGAACCAAATCAAAAAGCAAATTGATGTTTTGTAAAATGTGAATTATTTGCAAGTTTTTAATTAAATTTTTTTCTTATGCATCCTTTTGTTTTGTTTTCTTTTTTGTTGTTTTTTTTTTTTTGTTTTGTTTGTTTCGTTTTTGTGTTGGTTTAATGGTTTTTGTTTTAAATTAATATTAAACTTTACATGGTATTTTTGGTATAAATCTTTCAATAATTAAATATATAAAAAATTTGCCACTTAATAGATAACTAAAAATAATCTCTTCGCCATACAAACTGATGTCAACATACACATTGCGAAAAAAAATAACTAAATTTGCATTTTACATTGTTTTTTTTTTGTTGTTTCAGCGCAAATCATAAAGGAGGACAAATAAAATAGTATTTCGAAATTAAGTAGCTTTATAGTATGTGTGTGTGTGTTTAAGTTGTGTGTGTGGGCTTAAGACTAAAGTTACGTTTAATTTAGGTGTAATTAAATACAATAAATTATGGTTAAAGAAGGGCTGCATTAACTTAGTTTGAAATGTACACAAAACTTAACGTTAGTTAAAACGAGAGATATTTACAGGATTTATTACAAAGTTCTCGGCTACGTGTCAACCTTTGTTCTCATTATATAAGTATATATGTATATGTATATGTCTATGGTACAACAACAAAAGCGCAACAGTGTCAATGTCAGGGGTCGAATCGATAATGCTTTCAAGCTGTAAACTTCGATAGTTTTCATTCATTCGAACATGATATTTTCGATAGTGTTCTTTCGTACAATTAATTTAATTCAAATTCTGTTTAGGTTTCATATTGAAAATATTCAAACGTAGCTAAAGTCAGTCTGGATCTGGAACTTATCGCTTTTTGGGGAAGAAGGAACTCTGGGAACTCTACGGAATTTTGAAATGTTTTCGGTTCTGTTCAGTTTCATTTCGTTTCGGATAGGTTTTTGTAGTTTCGAACTGATCTGGCGAACGGTGATGGGAGTGGGCTTGGTCTGCCGGTGCAACGAATTCACTAATTTTTTAAATACAGTAAAAAATTACAATTGTCGCCGTTCTTGGAGTGCAGGGGAATCAGTCGATCTTGTGTTTTCTTTTTTGTTTTGTTTATAAAAATCATAAAAATAATAAAACAAAATTCTATGCATTAATAGTCGTTATTTAAGGTATGTATTTGGCCGTAGATTGCAACAAAATATCTGTGAAGAGATTAAATTATAAATAAAATTAAAAATTAATCTTCCAGTTGATTTTCTCGATTGATTTTCATTTACTTTTAGCTAAAAGCTGGCTAAAACCATTTCCACAAATAAGGGGGCAACTACAAGCATTAAATTGCGCTCTCGAAAGATAGAATTCCATCATGCAGAGGATTGTAAAGATAAGGCTTTCAGCTAAAGATTTCTCTTTGCCGTGGAATTTGTTGTTTTTTGTTTGAAAAGGAGACGATCACAAGACTAAGGAAGTAAAAAGTGAACAGAGTTACCCAAATCGCAGGAAACGCAGAGATTAGTCAAAAGAAAAAATACAAAAAAAAAAAAAACAACAATCACCAAATAAAATTAAACAAGGGAGCAGAATGAAATTGTTGGTTGTTTTTGGTTTGATTCGAATTGGGTTCTTTTTTTTTTGTGGATTGTCAAAATCTACAGCCAAGTGTTAATGTCTAATAACGAGTACGAACTAAAATTAATTGCAAATCATAAATGTATTATATTGGTTGTTATTCGTTTGGAGAGTTGTTTTTAATGTTGTTCGTTTTTGATTATTCGCAAACTACAAAAATTAGATCGAAAACAAAACAAAATTCAGTTCCCGTTTCAATTGGTGGAGTCAGTACATTGCCTTTTCTGGGTGAGTGTGGATTTTAGTGTGGCCAAGTTGCCATTTGTTGCAAGTGCTTGCTGCTTGCTTCTTGATGCGTATGTGTGCGTGTGTGTGTGTGTGTGTGTGTGTGTGTATGTTTATTCGTGTAACTAACTTAAGAGAGCCTCTGTTGATTGGTTATCGTTAATCATTGATATTCATATTGACATTGTATGCGCGTGTGTGAGGTGAGTAAACGTGGGCTGAGAGCCAATTGAACGATTCGACAAGTTTACATGTTTTCTCAGTACTTTTGTGGGGGATAGGTTCTCCCTCGTCCGGTGTCCGTGGTCCTTTGTCCGTTTGTCCGCGAGTCTCTTGTCCGTCCGTCCACGTTGCTTAATAATTTTGTTTTGTTTTGCTGTTTTCTTTTATACATTTACTGGTTGGTGTAGGCGTGTGTAGTTGTGTGTGATGAGTGAGTTTGAAATTAAATTAAGTTCCTATGTAAACACTATTTAAAATAAACCTTCTATAGCACCCTTTGTTTTTATTCGTATTTATTTGATTATTCTCGTTTTTCTTGTCGCTTGATTGCTATTAAAACGCATTTAGTTTACAGCATAATAAATATTATTAGGTATTACGAAAAACTGTTAGTTATTTATTTATTTCATATTTTTTTTTTTGATTTGTTTACTCTTTGTTGTTGTTGTTGTTTGTAAGACCTTACTTTGTTTCTTTTTGGAATGTGATCTCTAATAAATCTTGTAGTTCGCCGTTTTCAAAGTGACTGAATGAGTGAGGGTGCGATGGAGTGTGGAGTGGGTAGGGGGAGGGTAGGATCTTCTTGTTTTCAATTAATTTTAGGTCCAATTCTGCATACTGTATTTGTACTTTCTGTCTGTGTGTAGTGTGTGTTGTGTGTGCTTGGCTCTATCAACTATATTTGGTTTATTTCACTTTCTTTCATTCAGCGTTTAGTTGTTTTAGAAAGCTTCTTCTGTAATTGGAAGGACATTGGTGAAATGTGCAAATGGGAATGGGAATTCCGTTGGTTGCCGTTCTCTCTACTTTACTTGATTGCAGATCTGCTGATCTGTTCAGTTATTAGTTTATACTTTATGATTTATTCATTATTTTGGTATGGGCACTGAGTTCGGTTTGTTTGATTCGATTTCAAGTTTCTGTTTCTATCGGTTTCGGTATCGGTTTTGCGTATAACTCGCGAATGACTCGACGTAAAACAATCGATGCTATAGAAGTGCCTATTTTAGCAGTAATAACCTCCTTGAAAACGTTTGCAAGGTGGTTCGGGAGGACTACTATTGCTGTACGTACTGTCGGGCCCAATGTTCTCGCAACGTTCGCCGACGTATCCGTTTTGGCAACTGAAAGAGAGGTTGGGAGGTCCAATTAGTTCATGGCTTTTCTCTGCATTCAAATTCAATAATCAATATAATATAGCACAATTGTATACAATGTATGAAACACACAAAAACTGGTGGAAAAAACGGCGCACCGAAGTGGCCATGAACTGCGGTGCAGCATTCGCTTGACCACTCGCGGATCCGGTCAAAAATATAAACAAAAGCAACAACAAATTAAGTGTGTGGCATGAAACGATTTTTTAGCAAAAAAAAAAAAAAGAAAGGGAAAGTTTATGGCAACGAAATGGAAATGAATTTTCCCGCAAGGGTATGCGCTTTTTTCGGGCTGCCACTTGGGGTCGGAATTGGAATCGAAATCGGAATCGCTTCGCCTCGGATCGAGTGTGTTTGGCGGTGTACCCTCGCTCCGCCAGATAAAACGAGGCGCTGAAAGACATTATTCACATTGCATACACAAAAAAGAGAGAGCAACACACGGATGCAACTGGGCCTTTGTGGAGTACTCTCCACGAAATTTGTAGCCTTCCTCTCCGAGTTTTCCTCCTCCGGAGTCCGGGATCCGGGGCGTGTAATGCGATGCCAAAATATTACAAGATCTGTGTATATATATTTAGAGGCTGCTGGCGTCTTATCAGCTGTCACATGAGAGGTTTATCAAGCAAACCACTTGAGTTTTGGGATCAGTTGCCAGTTGGAAACTAGCTGGCAGTTGTGACAGGATACGAGTGCGAGTGCACAGAGAGAAACTGAATGAGATAAGATACTAATACTGAAGTAAATATATTTCTTAACATGTTTTCTTAATGTCTCAAACATTTGTAGAATCATTTCCCACTTACCGGCAGTAGAACAGGTTCATATCCTTGATCATCCTGCAGGTGCCGCCATGGAAACAGAAATCGGTGAAGGGGCAGGGAACATCGGTGTCCTGGTCCGGCCGAAAGTGTACTGCAAAGGCAAGCGAATTCATTTGATTTACAAGGATTTCCACATCACGACACGAAATGACTTTATAAATATACATTCGCCTTCGAATCTGGGCCATAAATTAGAAATGAATTGGAGCAATTCAAATTGCCTGATGACGACAACGACAGCGACATCACAAGGTGTTTGAACCCACGCAGAGATGGGCATATGGTTGGTGATGGGAATGGGAATGGCCCCCACCTGACTCACCTGGAGTGGCGTTGATCATGATGCGGCGCCTGATGATCGCCTTGCTGGCCTTGTTCTTCGCCCGGCACTCGTACTTGCCCGCATCGGAGGAACTATTGAAGGAGCGCACGATCAGCTCGGAACGTCTTCTGCAAGGAGTCACCAAATGTAACACAAATTAATATAATAAAGTATTTAGTATTCAATCAATGGGTAGACTTACTTGTGATGCTTGAATTGGTAAACGTTGCGCTTGCGATTGATGGACTTGTCGTCCTTGAACCAGGTAACCTTAGGCGGCGGCTGTCCGGACACCCGGCAGACGATCCTCAGCTCCCGGCCGTGCTCGATGGTCGTGTTGCTCGGCACCGCGATGATCGACGTGATCGATGCGTTCTGTGCTGTAAGGAACACCAGAGAAATCATTAGGCCA
The DNA here is from genome assembly GCA_035046265.1 of Drosophila bunnanda. Taxonomy (NCBI): domain Eukaryota; kingdom Metazoa; phylum Arthropoda; class Insecta; order Diptera; family Drosophilidae; genus Drosophila; species Drosophila bunnanda. Next base: position 19,429,020 of record JAWNOB010000075.1, read on the forward strand.
TGCATTTCTTTCATCTTTCAAATCGATCAGCAGCAAAGTCGTGCGGCATCATGGCCCCCTTGGCTAATTAGTGGAAATTTCCACCTGTCTTTATGGACTTTATATGATTCTCAGACAGCTCTTCCAGTAAACAAAATAGCAAACTACAAAAATTATTCACATTCTTGGGAGAATTTCGCCTGGCGCTTTTCAGTGTTTTAATGGGCGTCGCGTCGCGTCCAGCGTCGATCGTTAAATGAGTTTTTCATTTGTCTGGCACTTCCACTTTCGAGGTGGAAAAGAACAAAAACAAACGATTTATGGAGCGGAAAATTGCGATGACAGAGGTAGTATATAGTAAAACGGTATTTATAACAGGAGTTGACTTAATAAAAGGCTTTAAAAGGGTTCAAAGGCATTTAAAGAAGACCATTGAATTGAAAACTTGTAGCAATTGCAGGGTTTTATTTTATCTAGCAAGACACCTGCCCTTATTTGATCATTTATTCATCAAATTTCTGTTTTTTGGGACTCCCTATGAGGGAACTCCTTTGTGGTTAGTTATAAAGGCTTTTCCAATCATATATTACGTGGTAAATCCATCACGTGCGCCCAGGTGCTCACCCTTTATCAATGATTAAATATATATTACATTGATTAATATATATTATATATACCCAATTACATATTAAAGACCCACAACAGACTGACTCATCAATGCCGACAAATTGGCAATGAAACTGTGCTGCTGCTGTCTTCTGCGAATTGGTTATTCGCCACTCCCCCGCCGGCCAGCGCTTAAATTAGCCAACATATCACGTGTCTGGTGGGCGGGTTTTCTTTTATTTTCTATTCGGCGGATTGTCTAAGTGCTCGTCACATGCTAATTGAGACCTGCGTGCGCTGTCACCCACCGCCCAGTGATTCATTCACCCGACTCACCGCCGATCATGATCATCCATCGATTGCCGCAGCAATGCTATTTTGGCAAATCTTTCTTTTTTTTCTGAGGGTGCAGTGGGTGTCAGGGAAGCCACTTGCATTGCCATTATGCAATTGGCAGGGAATATCTAGCTATATGTTGTGGTTATATACATATACGTACATATATCCCAGTTCCAAGCAGTCTACAAAGTCTGCGCTGATTTAATGCCCGGCAAATGTTAATTTATGTGAGGAGGATCGCGTGGCCAGACGAAGCTGTCCATATGGATATATACAATATATATAATGTGATTTTAGATTTTAAAATGTACACTGGGGGAAAATGAAAGAACGTGAAGGGTTTCAAATATATGGGAGAAATTCTATAAATTAATATGGCAATTTATAAATATATTTTCTGTTAGTTGATGTATCAAAATAATACTATAATATATCCTATATTTCAATTATATCTCTTATAAGGAATAACAAAGGAAACTATTATGTATTCAAATTGCTATTCTTTAAAATAGTTTGTTATCAGAAAATTCAATTCAATCCAAATCTAGGCATTTCCCAAGCCTTTTTCTTTGAGTGGAAATTCATATATAGAGGTGTATTTATTCTATACAATTTTGAGTATATTAAAAGATAAATTATTGTTTATAATTTATGTTTTGGCCCAGCGGCGGGCCATAAAGCAGCATTTTAATTGTGCGCGCCACTTTCTCACGCTCCCACAAACAAAAAAAAAAAAAAAGGAGATGAGTATCTGTGTGCGTGAGTATCTGTGTGAGTAGCTGGGTGAGTGTGTGAATCAGATCCGAAACGTCAACTCACAAGTGTCCACACCGAGTACAGCACAAAGTCGATTAATAAGTATAAGAATTCCTAAGGCACCCGGCGTACACACACACATTTACAGATACATCTACGGATTCAGATACAGATACATGTGCCGATCCAGATACAAAACAAGTTGACAATTGCCGTGAGGAGACCCCGAACCTCCCCCCGTGAGCGGTTCTCCGCTTTGATTTAACCAGAAATCCCAGCCAGAATAATAAGATGAACATTTTTATTTGCCTTCTGCGTGTTCAGTTCGTTTTGGCCAACAAAAAAATTGGCATATCATATTCCACGCCTCATTATGACTTAATTATGCGCTTAAAAAGTATGCGTGCTTTTTTTGATTCGGGCCATTGGTCTCTTGACTCGAAATACCCGAGCATCGGGTGTTTGTTTTGTTTGATTTGTGAATGTCAGTGGGGCGGAGGGCGGAGGAAATCGATTCGGAGCCGAAAAGGATAAGGGAATCGAACTGAAATCCGATATACTCCAGCCGGGCTCATTGGCCTCTTGGCTGCCGGCTGCTGTTGGCTTTTTAGCTGCTGTTTTCTTGGTGGAAGTGCGTCAACAAACAGGGCCGGGTCCGGGTCCGGGTCCGGGGCCTACGTCAGAGCTGATGTCGCGACGCGCTTCCGGAAAAGTCTGGCATGGGGAGCAGCTATGGAGGAAGCGGTGCCAAAGAAAACGTACACTGTCAAAACAAACAAATTGACAGTGTTTCCTAATTTAAAATCTTTTGGCACTTGAAGTTGGGAATATATAGAATGGTTTTGCTTTTCAGTTTAAGTTTGAATATACTTCTTGCACTTTTTATCAAAAATAATAAGGAAAATAAAAGTTTAATTGGAGATGCTTATGAAGATGTCGGTCCTTACTTTCTGTCAGTGTAGGAAAACTGTCGTCGTGGTCGCCTCGTTGCCTGCTGCTCCCCAATTTAGCGCACAGACAGAGGAAAACAGGGCGGCAGGAGGGGACTTCGTCGGAGACAGGCAGCGACAAGGCGCATTAAAATAACTTTTCATATTTCAAATAATATTTTTGCATTTCATTTTTTTTCCCCCGCGACGCGCTTTTCTTCTCGAGCGTGACGCTGCCGCCAATGATTCATGCAAATCCATCAGCGAACGGGCACAAGAAAAGCGGCTAATTTCAGGGGAGGATGCGCCAGTACGGGGGTTCAAGCGTTCCGGGGCAAGGGTTCCGAGTGGGGAGGCGGGACGGGGGGTTGCCAACATGTGGTTATCGCATCGAGCTGGTTGCCCAGGTCGCTTCGTGAAAATTAAGTCCGTTTGCATTGAATTAATCAGCGGAATTGCATGCGACACGCCAACTGGCGCCATCTGTCGGGCCCAATTGCCATTCACAATCATACACCGAAAAAAAGGTATTGGAAAGAGCATTTAAAGTTGGGGTAATATAATAATTACAAGGTTAAATACAATTGAGAGAATTTATTTCGAAACGAAATAGAATTTATTTTGAATTATAAATATAAAATATATATATATATTAATTGGATGTGTTGGAAGATACCCTTTCTTTCATATTCAATATGCAGGTTTAAAAACCTAATTGTAAAAATAATTTATTCTGAAAAGAAATCCAATTTCTCTTTCTTTGAAAAGGTTTTATTTGATAACTCTTCCAGACAAAATCTTCAGCCAGTGTCTTTGTGTGTTCATTAAACTATAATATCTCAATTGTATTTGCAATACTCCCCTCTTTTTTAAAGTGCACACACTTACACACACATATGTAGTACTCCATTCATTCACCGAATGCAATTTACATAGTCATTACCACTCTAAACCTCATTGTTCCGATGGGTTTATCCCAAATTGTGCAATGTGAAATGCGCTTTTTGCCTCGGAAAATACAAAAAAATAATGCGGATATAAGTATGTGAATCTTCCAATACTCTCTCGGACTGCGAGACAATTTATTTTGGCAGCTCGGCGGGTGACCCACATTTGCCGAGATGCTATGAGATGCTGCCGCTGTCAGCGGAAGTTTTTCCAAAAAATAAAATTCATATAAATTTCCCCTCCGACTGGGCTGGGTTATTTATGGTTTCGAATGCGTTCGAGTGTTATTTATTTGATTATTTTTGATTCATTTTTATTGGCTCGCGACATTGTGTCACTGCTGGATCCTCTCGACTAGCGTCTCCGGACACGCAAGTGATTTATCGGGCCATAAACAAATACTGCGAGTATGCGCATATCCACCAAACACTATCTTGTTTGTCTGGATAAAGTTTTACAGCCGCAGCACGCGTCTCTTGTTCTCTGCTGCGGAGTGCTGGGACCCCAGGGGAACCCTTCAATTCACATCAGTTAATGCTCTCTTATGGTATTTGCATGATTAAGCTTCCAGGCCAGATAAGTGTGTGTCCCATATAGAGGCCGGTGGAGTGTCAGAGAACTGGCAATGGGCATTGCGCATACGCCGTGTTGGCCTAGGCTAAGGCAAACAATTGCTCACCTGACGCCTGAGTGTCGATTAAAGTGCATTGCTATAAGAACTTATCTGTGTAACAAATTATTATGAGTAGGAGTTCCGCTGAACTTGTAAAAATTCATTCCTGGATTAACACTTAGTTTCAGTTTTCTGAATATAGACAGAGAAAAGCCTTTAGAAAATAAATAAAGTAATTACTACTTAAACTAATAATAAAACCCTGGTAGTAACTTTTGTATTTATTGTTCCATTAAAACTATATAAATATTTTTAAAGTACATATGATTCACTGCTAGAAAAACTGCTATAATTAAAAATATATGTTTTGGTAAGCCTGAATTTTATTTAACATCAAAGTTCTAAGGCAAAAAATCCCAAATAATTTAAAATACCACGTTGCCTATCATAAGGCAAAAGCTATTTTATCTCTAAAAATTTTTCACGTGCAAATTTCTGAGCTATTACTCGAAGCTTTTGTCTATCTCGGAAACATTTAAAAGCATTTTTGAAGGCATTCCAATACGAAATCCGATATGCCGGCCAAAAATTCCAATATGCTAAAGCAAACGAACTTATTATTTCGATTCGTTTCAAATAAAAAAGGCAACAAACAGGCGAATGATGATGTCGTTTCATTTTCCACAAGACCAGCGAGAAAAATAACAGACAGTGCGAAAGATTTTCGCAAGTTGTGCAGATGGATGGAAATGGAAACGGACTGTAGGATGGACTCATCGTAGATGCCTGAATGGATGGATGGCTGGCACGTGTGGCCAAAATGCTGGGCAGAACTAATAAAACTAGAAAGCCAAAGGCAGACACAACGGGAACAACAATAACAGCCGCGACTGGCAACGTTGTCGCCATTTGTCTGATGTCGATTTTTCCATGTTTGTTTGTGATTCCCTTCGTTTTCCCCTGCCTGGTTTATTTGCACATTGCGTATACGCAATGTGAGTTCCTTTGAAGCGGTGACTTTCCTTTCACGGTTATTGTCGCTGGCGCTGACAACTCAAGCAAATAGAGAGACAGTCGGGAACAACAAGAAACATTGCGTTGCGGTTAGGAAAAATCTTCGCACAACAAATGGAAACTGCCAAGATCCAGTCCAAGGCGCATTTTCATCAAGCTCTGTAATCTCGCCCAGATAAGCGATAAGCATCTTGCCCCAACTGGGAGAGAGACTCTTCTTCAGCCTGATCTCACACGCCCCTTTCTAGCTCGGCGATTTGAACTTCCCCTTTTCATATGCTCGAGTATTTTTACCCGCTGTCTGCGGCGTTTAATTAAGTCAAGTGAGCGAAGATCGCTGGCCCCCATGCATCGGCAGCGGCATCGGCAGCGGCATCAATTGTCTCGGCCTCATCCTCTAAATGCCAACAAATTTGCTTCAGTTCGCCGCAGCTCCGATCGGATCTGTTTAGATCAGTTCTGTCTGCACAGAGAGAGAAAAACTAACTATATTTCCAAGAAGACTCTGAATATAACTATAATTTAAAGACATGCTCCATTTCGAACTATAATTTAAAGAAATTTAAACTAAGAGAATGAGTTAGTAAAGGGCACATTTAAAAACCTTAAAGCTATCTTAACCCATAAACCTACTTATTCTTAAAAAAAGTCAACAAATTTAATAAAATATTTTAGCATCTGTGAATTACTATATTTATAAGACCTAATATACATTTGAAACACCTCTTATTTTATGCTCTGTGTAACTCTTTTATAGCCCTGCCTGATCGCATTTGTTTTGTTTATTTGATTGGCTTTCTTTGTTTGCCGCTGCTCTATTTTCCCTGCTCTTCTGTTCTTTTGCTTTTTGGCCCAGCTGTTGTGCCCAACAAGATCTGGCCGATCTGCCTCATCTCCCCAGATCGGCAGCATCGTGATATCTCGCCCATTATCAGCATATAGTATCATCCGCTTATCACCGGGCCCCACTTTCTCACGTTCCTCTGACTAATGCCCCCTGCCCCAGAGAGAAGCACTGACCTAACAGGTGTCTTATCATTATGCTGTTGCCACTGTTGCTACTGTGGCTTATACAATGGCAATATTTTGGTAATGCCATCGCAAATGCTGCAGCTGCTGCTTTGAGATAAGAAAAGCCACTCGGCTTAGTCGGAACACTTTACTGCAGCGTGTGATAATGGACACATCGAAGGGGGAAAACTTCCTCTAATGCTGCTGATATTTGCAGATTTTATAAGATCAAATTTATAGAGTCATTTGGGCAAATAATTGTCTGCAAAATAAACGAAAGCATATTTATTCCTTATGGGCCCAATAAAATACGTATAATTACGGTGTGCTTGTGCGCTTGCAATAAATATACATCCTATATATTATTTCTCACACGGCGAATTTCCCAAAATAAATGGTCTAGACACATCTCTTCTAAGCGTCCGAAAAATCCTCATGCTTTTTATAAGATTTATTTAATGGCAGACTTAGTTTATTACCAAAATATTCAGACTATGACCAATCAACTTGACGTTTATCTTATATACGCTGCGTTGGACTTTTCAAGTTAATAAACTGACTGACTAAACTAATACAAATATTTTGTATTTTTTGAACTTGAATAGATAGTGAAAAATATATATTTTATTTTTAAAACTAAATTATTTGTATTAAAAACTCAAACTTGAATACTATTTAAAATTATATTCAATATAAAATAAATACTACTATTTTGTTAAGTATGCATTATACCCATGTTTTCTTTATTTTCTCCCTATTAATAAATCTTCTTCTATTATGTATATTTAGCATCACTTCCTCAACCATCTCCCCTTATCATCGAATGTTTGCCCGATCTATCAAGGTCACTCAAACTCAACCCCATTCAATCCACCCGCTTATCTGCTCCCATTCCACAGACACCTACCCCCCCATTGTGACGTCACAGAGCAATTGATTTACAATCGCTTGGCATTTCTGATAAATAAAAATTCTTCGTTTCGATAACGATAACAGAAACGTAACAAACTTTCCACAATGCACGTGACGGAGATGCGCCAACAGTGGATGACAGATGACGTAGTAGCCGGCTTGCTGTTGACATTACTGTTGTTACTGGTTGCCACCGCTTTTCCCCGATCTCGGTTTCGTGCCCGTTGGTGTGTTGGTGTGATTGTTTGGGATCACCTCTTGGCATGTTTTTCACGAAACTGTCAAAATGTTATGCAAATATTTGCCCGTGGATTTTATGTAAATTTGTACATTTTTCATAGTCATTCAGAGCTCTTGGAAAATATTTCGCACTGTGCATATTCCAGCTTAATTTTGTTGTGGATTTTATACGCTTTTGTGGGGTTATTGGAATATATATCATTTTCAGTTTCAGTCAATTAATTAATTAATTAATAATTAATATTATTGTTTACTGAATACTATCGTTTTTGAAGGAAATGTTAATGGAATAATCACAAACCATGTTATTTTCAAAGATATGCTAGTAAAAGGTACCATTAATATTTTTAACTTTAATATTTTAAATTTGAAAATATCAAAACATATTACATTTTAAAATATAGTTCTATTATTAACAGAAAATTAACTGTAATATATTATAATAATATTTTATGTGCTTAGAATAGTTTGCTATATGCAAGAGGTTTTTTAGAAAGGGTAAACAATATTCGCATTCAATAAATTAGCTTTTCTTCGTGTTTTTTTTTCTTCATTTCTTGTTGTGGCAGTGTGTGTACATGTGTATGTTATTCTCCTTTCTATTTTTTTTTTTTATATTTTTTTGGGGGGCGTGTGAATCCAAACAATGCGGCAGTGATAAAGCCGATAAGCCAAGGAAGCTGAGGAGGAAGGGGCGGTGGGGCGGGTGTGTCAGGGAAAACTGCTGGTGTTTGTCTTGAGTTTTCAGGGTTGGATAATCCAGTTATGCTACGTTGATGCCTCATCTATGTACATGTATTAATTGGACATACTTTCCCACTGACTCATACTGGGCTAATGCTTTTATCACGAACTATGGAGCATGGTTACTCCGCAGGTATTAGAAAACTTACAAATTGCATTAAAATGACTAATATCATATAGGTATTATTGCCAGTAAAGCAAAGAATGTAAGTTAAGTAATCGCTGATTAGATGAGTGTGGAATGCAATCACATGAGTTCTTTGAAAGTCTATAGTGCAAAAAATGTATCTTTCTTTATAGAATTAAATTTTTATATAAAGAATAAAGCATATATATGGTTTTCAGTGAAGTGAAATTTCTAATATATTCAATATTATGTTTTATTTTTGCTTAATGCTTTTTATATATTTTCTCTCAGTGTATATACACAAGCCCTTGGTGACAGCGTGTGATATTTTCCGAATGCAATCCGACAGTGGGTGTCGTCTACAAGATTCGCCCAAGGTTAAGATAGCTCCACCCCGGCCACCTCGCTCTTTGTCACGCTCCCGCTTCTTATCTCCCGCTATCGTCTGGCTCAAGCATTCTGGCTGGTATTATTTTTACGACTCTGTTTGATTAATGCAAATCGAAAAGTGCAACTTGCAGAAGTTCACTTCAAAACGCTGCTCATCAGTTGGCCGTGGATGGCGCACACACAAAGCGCCTGATTGCTGATAGCCATCGGGCCAGACCACGGACTGCGGGCTGCGACCCGGCTGCGGACCAGGCCCAAAGACTTGGCCCAGAAGCGGCAAGACCAAGTTCGCAACGACGACGACTGTCTGCAATTGTTTGGCAATGACAAAGCGCACCTCCCAGCCGGGCTGGGAGAGAGACCTCCAGACGGTGCAGCCACAGAGGGCGAGTAAACAAACCATAATTAAGTTGCAGATGCAAATGGAGCTGGAGTTGGAGCTGGGGCGATGGAGATGGAGTTGGAGAGCTGGTCTTAGTCGTTCACTAAGTCAGTGAGTCAGGATGAGGACGCAAAACGTGGCCGATGATCTTAATTCTTTTTAAATCGATCAATTTCCACCGACGACATTATTTTGTTGGATTTATTTTTGTGCCAGCCGATCCCCACACGCAGAGAAAAATGTAATTGTAAGCCTTAGCCATTGAACTTGTAGTTATATAGATTATACACTAAATTAATATAAATATTTAGGATCTTGTTCTATTAAATACTTTTAATAATAACAAACCATTAATAAAACTTCTAAATTTATAACTAAACGGTTTACAAAATACAAATATGTCTTGAAACAAAACTAGATATTATTTCAAGACCTCGCCTATTGAAATATCTTAAATAAATTGCATTAAACATTATTTAAAATTCTAAAAAAAAACTTCTATATAATGTCTACAAATCTCTTTAATTTGAAAGTACTCGCAAGTGTTTCATGCCTCATTTTTCCAAGTGCACCTTGAAGTTGCAGTCGTGGCCTCGTCTGGATTTTGAGTTACGTGGGTGAGCTTGGCCAGCAAGTGGAGTGACTAAGCGTTTCTCCGTCTTTGTCAGCTTATCGCGATGAGGACGCGCCCTCGCCCTGGTGGCTCTAAAAATAGCCAGATAGCCAGGGAATAATTCCAGCCGGGCTCATAATAAGCCATAGCGATGATCACCGTCCTGGTTATGATCGCCGGCCTCGAATCTAGAGCAGAATCTTGACCGAATCGAATCAAAGAAGCTAACCCAATTTCAGGTGGATTGCCGCAAAAGGAAAATAAGCACATTACAGCAAGAGAGAGAGGGAGAAAGGCAGACGAAAAACTCGAGGAAAAGCTGGGGCTTAGAGACTCATCCCCAAACCCCAATCCCATTCTCCCAGCCTCCGCTTGACGAACTTATCTCGGACACGTACTGGGATTTGAGCCTGACTGACATTTGTCAGCGTTGTGAATCCTTCAGCCGCTGAGCCGACAACTTCAAAGTTTTCCACTCGCCGCGCCCGGCTCTTTGCCGTTGTCATTATCAGCGTGAGAAAATCAACGGGAAGCCCAGAATCCCATTTTCTGCATTGCAGTTTTTGCCATTGTTTTCGGAAAGAGAGAGTGGAGTGGCGGAGCGGCGGCTGCAGCTGGCGACCTTCGGGCCGCCTAGTGGTTCACACCCACAACTCAGCTGGCCAAGAGAGCTAGCTGGCTGGCTGTTAGCCAAGGCTTAGAGCTGGCACACAGCGGCCCACCGAACCGGCAGCACCTGGCAGTTAAATTTGGTGCATGTTCGCTGATTGAACACAAATGATACGGAAGTCGGTCGGGTAGGTTGCACAGGGGAAAATTACACCTACATTTTGTTGGACAACAAATCTTTAACTAGGTGAAAATTAAACTAATTAAAGTTGATTGAATTAAATAGAAAAAGGGACTAAATTAAATTAAATCTCTTTTATTTTTTCCCGAATTATGTTTCGCTCAGTGCCCCTCTGTGTGTGTAAAGTTCTCACGCTTCGGCCACTTGGATTACCCGCCAGATTACATGAAAAGCGCCTACACACACACGTGAAGCGGGCGCATAAATCAGCTGAGCAGGAAAAACAGGAGCAGCAGCAGCAGCCGCAGCAGCAACTGCAACTGCAACTGCTAGTTGGCAGCTTTTGAAGTTGTACGCACGCCAAAAGCGGCTTAAATGTCCAAAAGTGGGCAACAACTTCAGCAACAACAACCAAACACAACACACACGGCGAGTGGAAAATGTGAAAATGCCTGGAGAAAAGCGGCCAAAAGTGAACTTCTGCTCCAAGAGTACTCGCAGTTGTGGGAACTTCTCAGTGGCAGTTGCGCTTTTCCAGCAGTCGTCGCCACTCGGTGGAAAAGAAGTGGAAAACAGACCGCAAACGAAATTAATCATACGCACCATTGAACAGCGCAATGACGTAACGAGCCGGCCGCTTGTGTGTGAGTGTGTGTGCGTGTGTGTTTTGGCCATGATTCGTTGCCTCTTCCAGCTAAATATCAACACTCATCATCATCATCAGCAGCGGCAACTGCCACGCCCACAATTCTTGGAAACCATTTCGGCAGACGTCGGCAATCTGTGCAAAAAGTCTATACTTATCCGGCGTATATATAAGCGCATTATATATACAGATCTACATATATGGATCTGTGCCTGTGTGTTGGTGTGTCCTACTATTGCAGTGCCGGAAAATGCGATTCGCTTTCGCACTTTCCACCCTGCATTCACTTCGTTTAATTACTCATTGAGCTTTTCATAAATCCTGCTTTTTGTTTACACTTTGTGTGTGGAAATATTTATGGCCCTGACACCCTTATGTTTGCTTTTCCTTATTATTATTATTATTATTACAATCATATATTCAGTTATTTTAAGTTAAGTGAAGACGCCAGCAAGGCCATTGCTTATCAACGCTTGTTAGATTAGACTCCCCATATCTCATTTGATTTTTAAGTGAGCTTTTTCCAGGCGGAATATTTGCAAGTGTGTATTATTGGGGACTCCACCTGAATACTAATTTAATTTGTAGTAATTCCCATTAAATAATTTAGGGAACCCCGATTTTTCTTTTGGCACTCTAAGAGCGAACTATAATCAATAGAAACTCCATCAACTTATTTAAGGAATCCCCTTTTTACTAGGTTACCACTAAAGAACTAGAGTGCTAAAGCTCTGATGTATAAAATATATTCAATTAATTCATCGATAAGTCAATGTATAAAGTAAAATTCAAATAGAATAATACTTGATTTATGCCGAAACAAAGTAAAAACATTTCCCTATATGCACAATTTATGTCTCTCCACACATCTGATAGATTTTCGATTAAAAATTTCCAAGAATTGAGCAACCTCTGTCATTGCTGACTCTCTGTTTCCATAACCCCAGCTAACGATGTGTTGAAAATTTGATATTCCAAAAAGAAGCGACTTTAAATTGATACAAATTTACACTGGTGTAGAGGCCAACCAAAATAGTTACGCGTCAATAGATAAAGTCCCAAAAGGCACCCGCACCCCTGGCCAAAAATGAAAATCAAAGTAAAAATGGAAATTCGAAACAGAAGCAACAACATGGTTGTTGATCGCCCAAATTGCACAACTAACTAATAGAATCAACGAACGAGATTTGTTTAAACAACTTTCGGTGGATCTACCCGTCAATCAGTTGAGTGTGTAAATTTTGTTGTTGCGAAAATGAGGGGAATCGAGATCTCCGAGATGAGAATGTTTGCCGCCACTCTGGGCCATGAAAAGCAGCAAAATAAATAAATAAGGTGCCAAACTATTACAACATTTGTGATGTTTATTAATACGAAATTAAGTAGCTGCCGACAAGGGATCCCGCCAAGGTGTTGTTATGGATTCTTGGATCCAATTCGGAGGTGAATTTTTGGGTGGGTGGCCCCGCACACAGAGGGATGGAGGGACGGACGGGGCTGGCCCACAAAACAGCGCTTTCATCTTTTCGTAATTAGGCGGGCGCTGAGACTGATAGATAGAAAGATAGATGGATACAGATACGGATCCGACTTGGATGGTGCTTTATCTATGGGCCCCAGTGCTAGACAGATGAAAATGAAAACAGCAGCCGGTAAAATGTTTACAAATACGCTAACAATCATTCCATTAAATTGCGCATAATATTGGTTATTATTAAAAGAGTTTGAGGTATCATTTAAAATCAAAAACTAGAAGAAAGCAAAGTTAATTCATGAACAATAAATAGTACAATTTGCACAAGACTTAAAACTTCATAAACATTTTCTAAAATATTTTCTTAACAAACTGCATATCTTTTCAAAGTATCCATAGAGGAAATCTTAGAGTTTGGTTTGTTCTTTTTGAGTTATTTAATTCTTATTGCTTATTTTAATTAAATATTAATTTTATTTCAATAATAAATGAGTCAAGTTTCTTGGTAAGAACATTCCAGCTTCGTCTAGTTGGCCTGTTTGAACCAAATTCAAACGCCAGACGTCGTGGCCACCAGCTGTCGATACACACACGCACACTCAATTGGTTTCTAGTTTTTTATTCTCTTCTCTTTTTTATTTTGGAAATTCTAAGGCTTTTTGTGAGCTGGACGAGTAGTTGTGCTGTTGGGATCCGATCGCAGCCGTCGGGGGCGTTTATAATTAATTGTAATTGTCGTTGAAAGATTAATTTGGTTGCGCTTCAATGGCGCTTCATTGTCGGCTGGCTGGCCATTGTGCGGGTGGGGAAATCAATTTTATATAGTTCTTTTCCCAACCCCCCCTCAACTCTACCCCTTAGTGCTCCAGACTCGACCCAAACACACGCACACACGCCGACATAAATGTATATTTTATGCTGCGAAAAGTGCAATCAAGTGGTTAGGCGGGAGCAGGAGTATTCCCGCGGAGGGGTAGCACCACCACCACCACCACCAGCACCACCATCAACACCGCCGAATCTTCAAAGGGGCGACGACGGCCTGCCCAGCCGATCCGATCCCCCCTTCTGGCTCTTGGCCCCTCCTGCCCATAGCCACTGAAATGGAGCATAAAAATTGTGGCTATAAATAAGAAAAGACCCTGCTGCTGCTGCTGCTGCTACTGCTGCTGTTTCTTCTGGTAGTTGGGGCCTTTTCTTTTTTCCCCACTTTTCAGTGCCTTTTTTTCGGGCCGAGGTGCGGCTGCATTTTCAAATCAAATTCAAAGTTGTTGCTGCCGAACATTTCCGCAGATCAAAGTCACAGCTTGACAAATTCTGTGGAAAAAAGCCAGCTGGTTGCCAAGTCGCTGCTGCTAATTGCTTTCATATCAGTGCCCCACCGACTTCCAGACTTCCAAGCTTCCAGACTCCCCCTGGCCATCACCACCCACCATCCCTCTTTCCCATTTTCCATCCCCCCGAGAAAGAGAGAGAGAGAGATCGCTTTTGATAACGACACCCCCTGGGGTCTCCGGTTGCTCTCGTTGTTGTTGTTTGTCTTCAACACCTGTAATAATTATCTCTGATAATTATCACTGGCCAAAAGTCAGCTGAATCACCGACTGACAAGCGGGAAAAATCCTAGTGATGCTAGGGGGAAAACCAAACTAAGCACTAATATTTGGAAATATAAAATAGAACTAATTAAAACAATTTAAAAATGTTTTTCCATTTGAAACGTTTAAAGAAAAGTTATATTAAAGCTGTTACTTGGCAGTTGGTTTTAACGTCTGTTGACGGAAAAAACAGTTAAGAATTATAAGTAAATTGTGAGAAAAATAAAGTTGATACTAATTAACTACAACATGTTAAAAACTTTTTAGTAATACTTTAACATGTTAAATACTTGTATTTATTTATTGCAAGTTATATACTTTTTAGACCTTTTAGATTTAAATCGACTTTATTTTTCTCATAATTTACTTATAATTCTCAACTGACATGTTATAGTCCTATTAACTAACTTTTTAGTCCATTTAAAGGTATATATTTTTTTTATTAGTTACATACACACAATTTATTATAATATTTTTTTTCCTTCAATAAATTTCTGTATTAAAAAACATATGTAAGGAAAACAGAAAATTATATATACAAAATTCTCTGAGTGCATTTGATGGGATGGATAAAATCCAGGTGCGAGTACCAAGTGCCCTTTGATTTTCTTTAATTTAAATCCGCTTCAGTTTTCGGCTGTTTTCATTATTTTTTTTTCGCAATCGAGGCCGACAGGGCGCCAACCGCAGCGCAGCCCTTTGATCTCTTCTCTCCCCTCCAAAAAAAAAAAAAAGAAAATCTCCACCATCTCTCTATCTCTCTCACTCTGATTCTCTCGCTGTCTCCCTTTCCCCCTCTGTAGTGCTTAAACATGGCGCCAGGCCCTGATCTTCTGGCTCTTGTTGTTGTTGCAGCCCTAATTAGGCACACTTTTGTGTCTAGAGAAGAGAGAGAAAAAAACACTCCCCTCATCAGAGATGGGGGAGAGAGATTGAGGGGGCAGAGATGGAGAAATGCCATCAGGGTCTTTCTCCCCTTCGAGAAATCTTGTCAGACGTTGTCGTCGCGCCGTCGACGGTTGTTGTTTAAAAATAAATTGCACATAAATTTATGAAACATGAAAGATTTCAAATAAATATTTCGTCATGAGAAGCAGAATCCGCTCCTCCGCCGTTCGTCTTTTGTTTTGCTGCCATTTAATTAACTTTTAGTTTATAGTTTCTAAATCAAAATACGCTGCATGCCGATTTCCCTGGAAAATCCAATTCGATGAAAATGCCGAAAAATGCCAAAACAAATATTTTGAAAGAATTGCGCGTTGCTAGCAGGAAGCAACAACAGAAAACTGTGAGTGCAACCGTAAACAATAAAAGCAATAACTAATTGCCAATGACATATAAACAAACGCTTGCCACAATTGCAACTGTTTATGTTGCTATTATTGTTGTTGTTGCTGTTGTTGTTGTAGCGACAACTTGTTGCCTGCACCAAGTGCAGCAAAAGCCGCTTCGAGCTCCTCTTCAGGCCAGGCCAATCATCATCATTAGCCACGGCCATTTTTGGGTAAATAGTGCAACCCTCTTTGCATAATAATGTGGATCGGCGAGCGCATTTGGTGAAAAGCGCGAAACATGCAACATTTTTGTGTCTAAATAAAGATGCGATGCGTCTGGCCACAACAACTGCTGCAGCTGCAACAGGAGCAGCAACAGCAGCAACTGCAACAAGAGCAACTGCATCTGCAACCCGGTAGTTGGCAGTTGGTGGCTCTCCTTGGATAGGTAATCGCCGCTCGAAAGTGGCCACTTCACATCGGGTAATCGTTCCGCGATCGAGTACGGATTGTTCAGAGGGGAAAAGTACCCGTGAGTTATTGCCAGGCGGGGGGAATACCCCGAGAGCAGTACTGAACAGAAGACGGCTTTGGTTGCCATTAGAAAAATATCTATTAATTAAGAAGTACTCTAAAGTAAAACATTTTCGAGATAGTAATCAAATTTTACAAGTTAAAGTGAACTAGAAGGAAACAATATAATATAAAAATGCTAAATACTTGCTTAAACTTTTATTAAATTCCAATTTTGTTATTAGAATATATATTTATAAAAGCAAAAGTATTTCCTAATCACTAATATAAGTTAAAATATTATGACCCAGATATACACCTCAGTTGTTAATAGTACTTTCAATAAACTTCACAACATCCGGAATCGATAATTTTGCTGCAGTTCCTGCTATATTTCTCTGAAAATACCCAATTTTAACTATATTTAGCACAGCAGGGGAACTACTTTTACCCCAAAATGTGGGTGCGCATCATTAATCAGTGGTTTCCTTATCAGAGCAGCATCCAGCATCCGAAACACACCTACGTCATGGGCGTAAAGTTCGCACATTTCTTGGAAATCTTTATCTTTGCGATGATAGTCGCGATAAGGCCTCTTCCGAGCACCCACGGTGTATATATATAGTCTCCTGATTCCGTATGCCCTGCGCTATGACTATATGTATTTGGATCCACTCATTTGCAGTCACGTCAGGCGCCAAAGCTTCGGTCGTCGGTCGGCGAGCAATGGCCCCCAGAAAGCACATTTCGGTGTGATTTTTGTGATTTTGTTTCTTCGACCAACGAAAAAATAAAACTCATAAGAAGGAAAATGAAACAGAAACACAGCCACAAGTACGGCAACCAGAGAAAAAAAAGAATAACAAGAAGCAAAACTGTCATAGGCCAGCTAGCAGATTTATAATGGGGCGCTTGGCAACAAGTATACACGGAAAAAATTGTCATCTAAAACAAATTGATATGTTGGATTTTTTGTAATATTTCCAAATCAATATTCTATTGTTTCAACAGGGAATAAGGTCTAATCTATATGGGTTTCATGTTCTTATAACTTCTTATTAAATCATTGAATTGTTAAGGAAATAAAATATTTAGTTTACAAATAAATCTGCTATATCTTGAATATCTTTTATTATTAAATATACCCTTCAAAACTGATCACTGTACATATTTTTCCGTGTAGTAAATGACTCGGCAGCGAATCGACTTCGACTTGCGGCTGCTTCAAAAGTTTGCGCCCAGTGCGCGGTGGCATCATTAAAATGTAAAGAGTTGTGCGCACAATTTCAGCTCGGGAATTTATTTCATACGCAGCGTGGGAATCGCCCGCCCGTCAATTGTTCAGCAGGCGCCAAAAAAACAGCCGAAAACGCACAAAACTTTGGTCATTTTGGCTCACAGTCACAGCCGTGCTTCCTTTGCGCATTATAAACGCATTAACTAATGTCGAAATAAATCAACAAACGAAAATTGTTAGGGAAATCGCAGATACGCCGAACGATAAATGGAAGAGCACAAGAAGTTAATTCTAGGAAGGTTTTCAACTTTAGTTTTAAGGCAAGTTTTCTTTAATTTGTCAAGAGTCAAGTCTAGTTAATGTATTATACAAAAATGTGTATAGGGGAAGCTACATTATAATATATAGTTGATTAAACTATAAAAGGAAATTTTGTATAAAATTTTCATAAAAAAATTGCCTATGGAAATCAATAGAAAATCCATAATTTAACGTTGCTTTTCTTACTAATAAAAAAAAAATCAATATGTGCTGTGTGTACAGAGATCCTTTTGTTATTACTTAAATTTAAAACTTTTTATACAAATACAAATCGATCAAAATTAGAAATCAAACATTTAATATTTTCGTTAGGCACCTTTAAAAATTGACCTTGATAACGACTTAACTTGTTTAAAACTTCATTTCCCTGACATTGCTCATACGCACTGTTGCCCGCGCTGCTCAGGTGGCTCGCTGCCGCTTTGGTGATCGCCGGGTGAGAGCGTGTCGAGCTAACTTTATGGTCTATGAAACGATCAAAAATTTCTATGCCATTCGGCTTAATTGCCAACCCAAAAGCGTGAAACAGTTATCAAATGCCGTTAACGATTTACTGCCGCAACTGCCACTGCGACTGCCACTGCCACTGCGAGTGCGAGTATTTTTCACCCAACCCACTGGATATGGAGGCAACGAGGCACGTGTCCGCTGGACTGCAACTAAATTGGCCTTAGGATCGGTACTTAGGCCCCGTTGCCCGTCTGCCAACCCAGCCCAGTGCAAAAAAAAATTCCTAATCAAAGTCGACGTCTTATCGGGTAACTAATATCTTTTCTTTTCGCCCCGGGGCAGGGCAAGATGCAAATTGAATTGATGATTCGTGCACCGCGAAAAATTATTTATTTAGAATATTATTTTTTTACAGGAAATAATTTTAAGGGAATCAAAAATGTTGTGAACAAATTTATTTCATGTTCTTTTCCATTTATGATTGCTATTTTGTTGTATTGTTTTCCCCCCTCCTAAAATATTGATATTATTTTGGCTCCGTGTGCCTCTCGGCGGCTGCATGCCTGAAATTATAGCACAAATAGCCAGAGTCCGGGGCCTGAAACAGGTGCCCAAGTCAGTTGGCAACACGTGCCCAGGGCGATGTGTTCACTGCCTCTTCTGCTGATGCTGCTGCTGCTGCTGCTGTGGCTAAATAATTACGTAATAAGTGGTTGGCAGGAGGCAGCAGCAACGGGCAACAAGCACGCCAAGGAGCAGTCTCAGCCTCAGCCTCAGCCTGAGAAGGCCGACAATTGGCCGGCTGTCAGGCAAAGTATGCCAAGAATTTCGAGGGGAGAGCAAGGTGCCGCATGTGGCCAGTGCACTGGCCAGGTGAAAATGAACTGAGATGAGCTTGCAACTTGCTGATGCTGCCTCCAAGTTAATCCAATAATTGAAAGCTAGTTGCCAGAATAATGAGGTGGCGTAAAAGCAGACATCAGATCCGGTATCTGCCATATGTGTGTTGTGCCCCGATAAGTTGTAAACTAAGTTAAAGTTAAAGATGTTAATCCTAAAAGGAATAAGGTTGGAATCGGGAGACTTTTACTGAAGTAATATTAACTTAGCAATCATTGGATTAATTCGAAATAATATTCTATGTTTTATCCAACTAAAGACTTTAAGAATACGTTTTTTATAACATATACAAACTATTGATTGGAACAATTTATATCTGTTGGGTATTGTTTATAACAGAAACCCCTGGGGAAAATATTCCCATAAACTTGCGTTTTAATTAGAAAACATATTGAACATTTATAGCACAACAAAATACCCTTTTAGTTGAAAGAATGCAATTATTGTATACAATATGTTTAAGGAATTGGGGGAACCCCTTTTTGCTGAGAGCAAAATGTTGCTGCTGCTGTGGCGTAGGCAACATGTTGCCGCAGCAACACAATCAATAATCGCATCGATAAAGATCGTTAAACGAAATGTTTTTATTTCTGGCCACGACAATTGGCCGGGGCGAGCGGCATACATATGAGTTATGGCAACGTCCTCGTCCGAGTCCAGGTCCCAGCACCTCCTCCCTGCTCCCACAGCCAGGCCAAGCTCCTCCGTTCGCACGCCACACATGCGCAATGGCAATGGCTCACCTGACTGCGTTTCCCCGCTCACCTGTTGCCCGCTCTCTCTCTCTCTCTCTCTCTGTCTCACCCCCTTTGGTGCGTCTGGCGCGTTGTGCGGTAAATACGCTTTATGGGCTCCCGACAACAACAACAACATCGGCTGCTCTATGCTAATTACGTCATGGGGACGACGCTTCGTACCTAATTTTGCATTGTGGGAACCGAAAACTGGAAATCCAAGGTGCGCGCCTGCCTCCCCTCTTGCATTTTCCAACTGCGGCAATAAAAAAAAAGAAAAATAAATAAAAAAAAAAATAAAAAATGGGCATTGCTTTTGTTGTTGTTGTTGTTGTTGGTGTTGCTGCAGCACCCAAACAAGCAACAAACAGCGGCAGCAACTGTTGCTGTTGCTATTTAAGCAAATGTGTCGCAGCCAAAGCCAAAGTCGCCGTTTGCTGTTGCTATTGCTGCACTTAAAACAAATGTTTTAATAAAGATTTTACAGGAATTTTCATAAAAAGAATAAGAATTATTAATATTCTTGTAAATAAGTAGATTAAGTAACTGTTTTAATATACGAAAATATAATCAAACATCTTTTATAATTAATTTCCATATTATTTTCCAAAATTATTTATTATTTTAATTATTGGAAGACATAAGGATCTCATTTATTTAACACTTTATTCTACTTTCTTTATAAAATTGTCAGATTCTCAATTAAAGTTAAATTTATACAATCAATTTTCATAGTTGAAATAAGTTAAATTATATTTTACAATAAATAAATGAAATTTTCCCAATAAATGCTATAGGTTTTGGTAAGAATTTGCTTCGTAAATGTACATGTAAAGTTTTTTTGCTTGTAAAAAATCTCCCATAAGCCCCCTTTTCAGCTTAAATTTCAATAATATGTTTGATTTAGTTTTGTTTTGAGTGTGCCACTGGAATATCGACGACTTGGTTGTCGCATATAATGACTTTTTCGACTTGCAACTTCTTGTGGCTTTGCGCTTTTTTATGCTTTATGCGCTCGCTTTGGTCTCGTCGGCTGGTCAAGCATGTGGCGATGCTGATGTTGCTGCTGGTGGTCATTGGATAGTTTCTAGTTGCCTTCTTTGTTGCAGGAGGCAGCAGCAGCAACAGCAACAGCAGCAGCAGCAGCAACAGCGGCAAAAACAGTTGCTGTTTGTTTGCTGTGTGTGGCATGCAGCGACGACTACCTGGCCACTTGTTGCCGCTGTTGTTATGGCTGCTTGCTGGTGGCAAGCTGAAATCATTTTCGTGTGTGTGAAAATATTTTGCAGCAGCCCAGCAACACCGGCAGGCCAGATGCCACAATTAATTGTGCATCATATTTTTATAAGCTTATAAAATAATATTATTTAATTGATATTTTATAAACATCTTCATGTTTGTGATGTAATTTTTAAGCTATAAAAATATATTTTAAAAGCCAATGATTACACTTTCAGTCACTTAATATTTCCCAATTAAAAATCAAATGAAAAGCCAAGCAAAACGCCTCCAAAGATACTAATGAACCAAGCCGAAAAACCCCAGCTGCAACAAGTTGCTGTCAACTCAATTCTTGCACCCCATTTGACCATCGACAATGCAATAAAAAATACAAAGAAAAAACTGGTAACAAAAAGGAAAAAAAAAAAAAAAACGATTCAATTATGACGCATTATGTCAGGCACTCGCTGCTGTTTTCATTTTTAATGAAATATACTCATAAATGTCGTTAAGTGCTTTGCCAAATACGCGCTCGGGCAAAAAATGCGAATTAAATGCGCAAAAAATTACTTTTAGACACATTTAAATACCATTTAAATAGCTTTTGGGGCACAAGGTGAAGCTGGAGTTTGGTGGCCACCACCACCACCACCACCACCACCAGCCACCAGTGGCAGTGGCAGCAGCAGTGGCCATTTGAGAAGCTTGCCACAGCCGCCGAGTGGAGCCGAGCCACAAATTTGTTGCCAGCGGCGACGAATAAAATGCCTCACAAAAATGCTGCTAAAAATGCAACTCCAACTTGTCTGAGCTGGCTGAGTGTGTGTGTGCGAGTGTGTATGGGTATTTATACCCAGGTTATTCGAAAACTTAAAGGTATATGGTGGTCTTGAAAAGATATGAAACATCCTGGTCCAATAAAGAGTAAAGTTCTATAAGAAAATCATTCCAAATCAACGAAAATTATTTGTTAAAAATGAAGTAAGCTGCTTCTTCTAAGGATTATATATAACAATAATAAATTATATAAATTAATACCATATAAAGCCATAAAAAAGGACTATCTAAGCAAGCAAGACATGCAAACTTATATGCAGTGCGTACCGGGTATTTAATAGTCGAGGACCTTGATCGACGCACTCGTTCTCGTTTTGCACTCTTGTGTATGTGTATGTCTGAGAGCCAAACAAAGCTTGGGAACCAAAAAGGCCAACACGCGTCGGCCAAGTTAACGTGGCCAGTGGACAGTGGCCATTGGGCAGGCGTGCGCGCTGACCGCCGGCAATTTCGATATAAAAATTTTGTTTTAGCACACGGCCACCTTGCCGGCCGGCGGAAATTCACAAAATAAAAATACAGGAGAAAAAAAAACTTATAAAGAGTATCGCCTCGGGCCTGGGGAACTTCAGGGGGCCAAATGGCTCCAGATTGGATGCAATTTGATGGTCGCTTCCGCCAATAACACACATTTCTCTTTGCAACTCCGCGCGTACATCATTTGCTTTTAATTTTCTGTTTTGGCTGCTGTTCGAGGGCAGCCGGCAGGAATGTGGAATTTCCGCTGCTGCTAAGCGCTGGGAAATCCCCGAGAGCTCACGCCAAGTGACGAATTCCTCATAAGGACAATGGCCAGAGGTCAAAAAGGGAATTTCCGGCCAGACATGTGGCCCAGCCTGTCCGCCTTACCTGTGGCTGTCGCAAAAACCTGACTCCGAGGGCCAGGTCTCAGATTAGTCCACTTTCCCACGCAGGTACTGGCAAGGTCGTAACATTTTCAGCGCTTCTAATAAATTCCATAAAAGAGTTGTTAGCTGATTATTATTGAGCCAACATCGCCTCGATGGCGGGGATTAAGCCATCCGCCGTTCAGCGGAGCCAAACAGCTTCATGCGATTATGAGCGGGAAATGGACTAAATCGTCAGCTAAAAAGAAAATATGGCCCCACAGCAGCGGGGGGCAGAATTCAGAGACTGGGGACTCCAAACTGGCTGCATATATACACAGGAAAAAAAGAGGAACCTAAATATAACTAGGCAGATTTAGAGGAATTTCTTTATAAAACTTGGTTGATAAACCTCTTATTCCTTGTAAATCCTACTAGATATTTAAATCTAAGAATTTCTTTATAGTTCTTCGATACTATTTCGTATCATGGGTAGCTAATTTTCCCCAGTGCACACATGTGGTCGATATCAAAGGCAAATTTTTCAACTTGGCAGGCTGAGAGCTGGCAGAAGCCAGACAGAGCAATCCAACGATCCAAAGATCCGACGACGACGAGGACGAGGACTACCGAGATGGCTTGCAATTTGATGCAGGCCGCTGCAGGAGGAGGACAGGGGTGACAGACAGTTTAATATACGGAGGCAGAGGATGGCAATCGAGGAGGTGTTGCTGCCACTGAAGTAGATAGATGAGCAGACGCTCCAGCTCCGCTGGCATGTGGAATTATTAATGTTTGATGTAATTAATGCGTAATTAAGATGGCCAGTTGCGGAAAGGACAGCACGGAGCAACGATCTTGAACTCGCAGGCAGAGCATGGCATAGCTACCCTTGTGTATAGTAACTAAATAATAGCCTCGACTAGCCTAGTTTTCCTTAGTCAGTCTCCAAGTGAAGTCTCAAACTAGGTGGAAACGATTTTCGACCACTCCGCCCACCGTTTTTCGGGGCTCAGAGTTCGGAGTTCAAAGCGCCGGAGCCGCCAACGCAAAGCCAAAGTCGAACAGAATCGGTATGCGGTATGCGACGTGTGCTCCCAGCCAACCATTAGCTGTGAAAATGATCCATGGGAAACTAATAATGAGTCCAAGCTCCGCACCGAAATGACTTTTCAAATATCAATCAATTTCAATATCTATCTTCTCGCCGCTGACTTCGACCTGGCCATTAATCTTGGCCGCGTGCGCAACTGTTGAAGTTTTGTTTTTGTGGAGCAGAAGGTGGCCGAGGGCAGTGCGATTATGCGGGCAGAAATTAACAGCCAGCCAAAACAATTAGTCCGTCCGAAAACATCTCTTATCATTTATCTTTTTTCGTTTTTTTAGTTGTTTTTTTTTTTTTGCAGCATGTATTTACGAATGGCTTTGGCGTTTTTGGAATGTGCCGCAAGTGCCGCGAAAATTAACGCAAATGCTGAATGGCTAATTGAGGTGAAGTCTTGGGAGTTTTTTCCATTTTTTTTAGCATGGGGTATATTGGCTTGATCAGTGTTTAAGGGGAGGTTTTAAATATCTAAAGATAAATATCTAAATATCTAAGATTTAGCATTTCTAAAGGTATTGTAAGATGAGTTTTCTATTAAAAACATTCGATTAATAACCCATAATAGTATCCTAAGTAGAAATAATTACCCCTTCCTAAATGTTGTGATATTAGTTATTAAATAAGTATAAGTGTAATAATTCAAATGGAGTCTAGTCTGGTTACTTCATTAAAATCAATCAAAAAAAAACCCATATTACCCCAGTTTGTAAAAGTCAGAATAATCTGAAACTTGAGTTTTACAAAGCGATATACTAAAGCTAAAGGATAGTAAAGAAGTTTACCCGAAATCAACCCTCTATGGCAGGGTATTTGGCAGTCGCCTTGCCCCACTTTAGGTACCAATCGGTTGCTTGAGGAAGCGCCACCTGTGGGGCGCTCGGCTAGAGCCTTTGATATCGCGCCGACACAGATCTTGGGATCTGAACCCATTGATGGGATGAGAGGTTCCCCGAGAGACGCCACGCCATGAATGCCGGGCGTTTTATCCATTCGACGGGCCAGGGCCTGGGCCTGGTGGCAATCAGATTATGTCACATCCGCTGGCCGAGTGCTCAAGCGGATTGCCAGTTGGCGGAACAGAGGGGACCATTGATCGCTGGGTTCCGTTCTCGTATCTGGCCAAGATTGCTCCATTAGCGCCCGGTTGCTGCTGCTGCTGATGTTGCTGCTGCTGCTGCAACCGAATGCAAATTGCAGGCAGGGCTAACGAGCGGCGGATTTTCTCGCTGCTTTATTTTCCGAATTCATTTTCAGCGGGGGGATGGGACGGTTCTTTGCATTTTCGCTTCGGATTTTCTTGTGTGTGTGTTTTTTTTTTTTGGCAAGCCTATGGCGGCCAAGATGTCTTCCTACTCTCGGATGAAATGGCTTTCAGCTGCGTGATGTTGTTGCTTCTGATGTTGTTGATGTTGCTGCTGGTGGTGCTGGTGTTGTTGCCGCTGTCGGCGCGGCCAGAAATAGCATAAAACTCATAAACGAGGCAAGCGAGTCGAGTCGCGAGGCAAGGCAAGGAAACATGGCATGCCATTTGAAAATTTCATTTCGTTATAATTTTCTATTTCCCGCATGCCAAACGGCCCGCCAGGCAAGTCCCAAAGGGGCCCCTACACTCGACGAAAATGTTTGCCAATGGCCCTTAAAAAACGCAGTGAGCCTAAGGCTGTTCTAGGCCCCATACTATATAGTTCTAATTGCTGCACTAAGCCTAATCGAATTCTGTGGGAAATAGTATGTTTAAGATAGGATTTCCATAATGATTAATTAATAATTCCCAGCTGAGAAGCTATTTCTTCGAGTGCATTCATACAAGGGGTTGTGGGGCCGGGCCGAGGCAACCCCCTTTGCACTTACTACCTAAACGAACCAAGGTTCGTCGTCTAGCGCCGCCATTCATACTTAATTACCAAAAAATAAAAAAATAAAAGAGAGGAAAACTCAACGGCAGCAATCACAGACCAAAAACAAACGGCGGCAAACGAAAAGTTGTCTCTTCTCTGGCGTGACGCTAAATGAGCCCCCACCCACAGCCACCGCACCGCAACTCCGTGCCGTGCCGTTCCTCCTGGGCCGTGGAAAATCTTATGACCAGGCCAGGTAGACCAGACAGACACCTCCCCCCGAAATTAGAAAGAAAAAACAAATGAAAAGAGGCGAAAAAAGATGAGACAAGATGAGATGGGCTGGGAAATGATGAATTGTGGGTGCCGTTGGGTAAGTTTGTCGCTTCCACTCGTAGGCGTTGACCTAAATATGCGAACTGCGCTGTGTTGTCGACGTCGTCGTCGTCGTCGTTGTCGTCGCTGCCGGTGCAGAGCATTTTCCGCTCCGGCAGCGGTTTTCTTTCTGTTCGTTTTGTAATCGCTTGCCAAACAGATTCTCCCATTTCCATACCCATCCCATTTCCATTTCCATTTCCCACTTCCATTTCCCATTTTCAAACAACAAGCAACAAGTGCAACTGGAGATCAGAAACCCAGAAGAGAAACCTAAACCCACCGAGTTATCCAATCGCAGCTGTCAAGGTTCTCTGCGGGGTTTTCCATAGTATAATATGGCTACACAGGTATTGCTTTTCTCAATGAAAAATCTTTTCGAGATTATTAGTGCTTTGGCAAGGTGACAAAATAGAGACCGCAGAAAAATTAATATTCAATGCTGCGTGCAATACAAGTGACAAATAATTATATAATAGAAAGGTGAGCAATTCTGCTGTGTACTTGTATCTAAATAAATAATGTTATTTTAAAGACTATATCATTCGATATCAATTTACATCTTATTGTAGATAATGGTATCTTTATTTATATATTGAGTTAAGGGTTTGCTACTGAATTATTTGAACGTACTCAACTAGACTCTTATTGTTTTTTATGTTAAGATTTATTATTTCTAGAAATCAGTTTTTATTTAGACATATAACAAATTGAACTGTTTAATTAATTAAATTATTAATGAAACTGTATTATACTATATTTGTATATTTAAGAAAATATATTTATATATGACATATGATCAGGGGACCTTTCACTCTATGTTGCTTGTTATTTTTATACAGTTGCAGGGTATTGTAATTTTAGTAGGTTTTGATCAGCATCAACAGCCGACTTAATCTGGCCTAGAAAAAACTAGTTTCAAAATCTTATAAGGGGTTACTTCCTCAAATATGTAAAAAATGTTAATTTTTTGAAATTTTAAATTGGTATGCTGATAATAACTAACGGAGAAAAGCTTTCCGAATTAAAATTAATGCATTTTTGGATTAGTAATGAGTTTTTAAGCTTTAATTTTTTTTTTTCAAAAAAAAGTGTCCTATAAAAAATATTGATAAATATCTATTCAAAGGATGTGAATATTTCAAGTTTAGTTACTCGATTAGTTATTCGATCCTATAATTCGATTGCAAAGATCGAAAGAGTAAATAAACTTCGGCTTTCCAAAGTTTGTTTTCCTTCATTTTACAAAATGCTTTCATTTTAAGCAATCTACCTGACATTAAATACTAAAAGCTCCAGCTGCATTTTATTCTTTATAAGATAAATTTACTATTTTAAAAATTTATAAACACTTTAGTCCCTAGATTTAGTTTGTTTCAAGGTAGGCCCTAATTATGACATCTCTGCAGTGTAATAAAATACAAATTCACATTTCTGCAACAAACCAAAGTACCTTAATTTTTTAAATTTTACGATATCCAATCACAATACAGTAGTATAGCCATGAATAATACCCATATAATTAATATTTCGTTGTGTCAGCCACTGCCAGTTTGTCTCCGCTTTCGGACAAACAAAAATCGGGGCAACAAACAAATATCGGGAGCTGCCGACCTGCTGATTCTGGCTCTCTGACGCGGACTTCTGCTAGATCAAATCATGTTTTATGAGCAGCTAATTTACTTAACACCTCGGCAACAACAATGGCGAGGAGAGGCAACTGTAGTAGCCCGCAGCCAAATACAAAAGATGTGACTTTTATTTATTTTTCACATGGCCTTTTCTTTGTTTTTTCTTGTTTGGTTTTGGTTTGGGTTTTTTTTTTTCTTCACTTTTTCGCATATTCAAGTCACACTTTTGGACAGAAACGGGACGGGGAAGGGAATATGGGATGTTACCGACTGACGTTCACGGCGTGGGTGTAAATTGGGCATAAAATGCGACCAGTTAATTCATGATACTACCGATTCAGTCAGGTTCGAAGGCATTTTAATTGGTTTCAAGCAGAGCGCTGCTGCGTCGTCACACGGGGCGTATGAATAATAAAATCGCAGCTACCCTGCTACCCGGCTACCCTGCCATATTCCGTCCCCAAATAGTTCAGGTTGCAGAATAACCGATCCGAGTCAGATTTTGTTTGATTGATCTCCACACGATTCGATGCCATTTGTGGCCTTTGATTGGGCTGAGGCTTTAACGATCGCGGCTGACGATCGGATGGCTCGCGGTGCTTTATGGCTCGATATGTAAATTGAGTTATTTCCCAAAAAATAACAGACACACACCGAAGAAATTGGCAAAGTGAAAGGAAAGGAGTTGACAGATTTCTGCACGTCTGTGTGGGTGGATTGATTAGTATGCATTTCGATGAGTAATCGCTTTTTTTAGCGATCGATCGGTCGATGGATCGATCGATCGCTCGCTCGATTCCCCGGCATTTGCTGCGTTCGCAGTCAAAATAAATCAATCGGGGAGAAAAAAGTAAATATCCTGTTAATGCTATATGCTGTTCAGGGGCAGAGGGAGAGGGAAGCGAGGGTCGAAAGTAAATAAACACCAGATAATAAACCCGAAACAAAGAGTGCCAGAGCGGAGAACAGCTGATTGCAGCTGATTTCATATCGGAATCGGAGTCCGGGAGTCGATCCCAGAAAAGGGTTGGGTTGGGTTGGGTTGGTTCCTCTCTCCGCCCCCTATTTTCTTTCATTCTGTTTCTTTTTTTCTCTCTTTTCTCTCCCTCTCTCTGTGTGCGAGATCCATGACGGAAGAAGCTAAAGCAGAAGCCAAAGGAGCGATGTGCGGAGAGAGAGAAAATGAATTAAAAATCTAATTGCGCCCGCGATGAAACAAAGCACAAAAAACAAAAAAAAAAAAAAAAAAAACAATACAAAAATCCAAGAGGGAGAAGACAATAAATACAACAACAAAACCAAATAAATAAAAAGAAAAGCAAAGGCAAAAAAGCAAAGGAAAAATGAAAAACGAGGCAAAAGAAAGGCGGAGGCGGGGTCGGGTGATCGCACTTAGTCGCATTACAGACGCAAAACTCCATGAACCGCAACGCAAGAATAATTACAACAACAAACATAGCAATGCACTGAACAAAACAATGGGGCAAAACATGGGCAAGATTTCATTTTAAGTCTGAAAAGAACATACTACTTTTAATGACACTAAAAAATCTTCTCATACAATCAAATGTGATGTGATTACTTTGAATAAAATATAAATTAACGAAAATAAAGAAAATAATGTAAACAATTTCGATGGGATTTAAAACCGGATGCTTTACTAACTAGTAATTAGTAACGAGTAACTAGTAACAGGTAACTTGTAATTCATAACGAGCTACTATTGGTAACCAGTAACTAGTAACTTCTAATCTCTAGTTCTCGATGATTTTTAATCCATTTTCAGTATGCAACATTAATTCCACTCTTGATTTTTCAAGTTCCCATATAATTTCTCCCTGTGTACAACAATATCAGAGAAGATAGAACATAGGGTTGGGTCTCTGCCAACCACAAAGGTCGAATGCAGACTGCAACAACAATACGAGTGAGCAACGATGACGATGACGATGTGAGTTAAAGTTGGAGCTAAAAAGACTGGCGAGCAGAAATGAGTTTTCAAAGTTTTTCCAACTTCTCGGGGGAGAGAAGTTAATGCGAATTTAATTAAAATGTGCAACTAGCAACAGGCAGCAGCAGCAGCAGCAACCGGCAGCAGCAGCAACTGTGGCACAGCGGCAGCAATAATAAATTCTAGATGTGAGCATTTTTGTTGTTGCCTCGGCAGCAACCAAATTGAGGAGGGCACACGAAGAAGAATCCAGCGGGAAGAATTCGTATTCGAATTCGGACCCAAAGAAAAGAGAGAGAGAGAGACCGGGCCTAGACTTGCAGCAGCAACAACAAATTGCACAGGCGCATGCGCAACGTTTGCATGTGTGTCTGTGCGAGTGTATTGCATAAAATTATTTCGGTCTGGTGAATATTAGCAGAGCGTGAAGTTGGCAAATAAGAAATTCAGCTGCACAAAAAAAAAGCCAGCTAAATTTCATTAAACAACAACAACAGCAGCGGGAGAGAAAGAGAGGCAGAGGAGCCCGGAGAAAGAGGCAGCTGCTGCTGCAATAAGAAAAGAGAGAGAGAAAGAAAGGTCTTTGGGGGAGAGATATGGCCAGAGAAAGGGTGCCACAAGTCAGAGATTTTCGCCAACTAAAAACAAAACATATTTCTACGATTTCGCAAAAAAAACTGTGAAATAGGTTCAACGATCGAAACAATTATATAAGGGAGAAATGGACCAATGCCATGGCAAGGAAGCTCTTAAAGTTATTCAACAAAAGACTCTGCATCTTGTATGCTTTCTTCTCTTACTATTTTCCATTAACAACGAACAATTAAGTGTAAAAAATGTTTTACAGCTTCCGTGTGTCAGTTTCCGGTAATTCATAGAAGATAAGATAAATTAAGATCATCTTCGTTTAGGGAAAAGTCCCTTAATAAAATCCGACTTAGCGTGATCTAAAGATCTACCAAGATCTCCCATTTAAATATATTTAGAATTTTCTTTTTTCAATAAATTTCTCACTAAATGATGTATTATCCTTTTTAAATCTTTTCCCATTTTCCCACATTTCCCCCTAATATCTAGAGACGTGTAAAAATTGAAATCCACTCACCATAATTGTCGCTCACAGCCATTTTGACCGCTTCCATCACCGAGTGCGAGGCTCGCATGGGCTGGCCGAGGATGGTGAAGTTGCCCGGATTGGTCTGCTGGGCAAAGACCATGTACTCTATGCTGGTGGCCTGCTGCAGATCGTTGCCGGAGCGGAGCACTCCACGCGGACGCAGCTTCTCCCGGTAGATGTCACACTCGCCGCTGCTGTTGCGCACGGTGAACTGCAGCCGGACGAGCGTCGGCAGCTGGAGGCCCCGCTGCTGCTTGTACACCTCGACGACCTTCATCGAGGCGGAGAAGTTGAGCCGCCGGTCGGCGGACATCGACTTGAAGACGCCCTTGAAGACGGTGGGCGCCGCATAGGCCAGCTGGGCGGGATCCCGGGCTGAGCAGTAGCGATCGGATCGCTGGCGGCCCCGGTGCTTGCGCTGGTGCTTCCGGCGCTGCGGGTGCTCCTGGTGCCTGTTGGGGCGCTGCTCCTTCCTCTGCTGCTGCCGCAGGCGGCGATGCTCCCGCTTGTCCGCCTGCAGCTCCTTCCGGTGGCCATTGGGGCGTCGCTGGTTCTGGCCATCCCGCCGGCTGCGCGCCGCCTGCTCCGGATTGCGCTCGAACTCATCGTGCTGCTGCTCCTCCTCCTCCAACAGCTCAAAGGACTCGATGTAGTAGCTCGGCACCGCTCGCCGGCTGTAGTTGCTCGCAGGATGCGGAAAGCTGCTTGCTGCAGCTGGCAGCTGTGCGGGCTGTATGTGGCGACGCATCTTATTGCTCGTCGTCGCCGGCGCCGCCGCCGCCGCGTTTAATAAATTATTATATATTTGACTATTGATTAACGTATTTGGAACTTTTTTCTGTGGCACGGCAGCAACATGTTGCTGAAGTCGCTCTTGCTGCTGCTGCTGCTGTTGCTGCTGATTGGCTGCACTGCTGCCGGCATCGAATACTGTGGCTGGCTCTAACTTAAGATTGCTACGGCTACTAAGACTATTGCTGGTGCGGCTGAGCAGCCTACTTAAGATATTGTTGCTGTTGCTGTCGATGTTGCTACCGCTTTCACTGCTGCTGCTGCTGCTGCTGCTGATGCTGATGCTACCGCCATCATTATCCGAACTCAGTGGTATATAGTAGCTGCTTTCTTCGGCACTGCCTTCCCATAATAATCGCGCTGCTGGTAGCTGCCGCTGCTGGTGCTGCTGCTGCTGCATCGCCGTCGCCGTCGCCGTCGCAGCGGCCGACACACCTGTGATCAGTAGCAACATGTAGCTGATAATTAGCAATATCAATGGCATTCGTTGCTTTTTTGTTTTCAGACTCCATTTGCGCAAATGTTGCGCATACATGGCGTCCTCCAAAGTTGTTGCTGCTATTGCCCCGACTTTATTTACAAAATCTCTCGGTTCTACGAGTAATGGTTGCCGCTGCTGCTGCTGCTGCTGCTGCTGCGTGTTGCTGCTGCGTATTGCTGCCGCTGCTGCTGCTGCTGGGTTGTCCTTTAATGGTTTAATGGTGACAAATATCGTAGTCGCTGCCACGTCGTTGTGCCTTGTCGTATTTTCGTTTATCCTGCAAATACTTTCGATAGTTTCGTAGCATTTTGAGCGACAGCAGGGATCGAGAGAGAAAGAGGTCTATTTTCGCGCACTGTATGTCTAGCATTAATTGGTTTTAACACTCTGGCTGCTGCTTTAGTTGCTGTTGCTGCGCGCTAGCTGTCGTAGCTGCTGCTGTTGCTGCTGATGCTGCTTGTGCTGGTGACTCATCTTTGTTGTTATCTTTCGCTAAATTCGCTGCGTTTCACGCACGACCACGCCCCGCTGCACGCCCCCAAAAGAAAATTCGGACGGGCCTAAGGTCGCGTGGCGTTTGATTCTGTCGTTTCCTTCCCCCCACACTGTTTTCCGGAGCGTTTTTCTTTCGCGACGTTTTTCACGCGCGCGCGCGATCTGCCGTTCGGTTCGTTTCGGTTTTCCGTGCTCTCGGTAATCTTCGGATGCGGACTCGGAATCGGACTCGAACTCGGATGCGGGGCTCGGGTTCGGCTCTAGCTTCGGGTGGCGATCGGTCGTGTGCGTTTTTTGGGGGCTGATGCCGCCGCCGCCGCCGCTGCTGCTGCTGCTGCTGCTGCTGCTGCTGCTGCTGCTGCTGCTGCTGCTGTTGTAATTGTAATCCTCGCCAGGCAGAGATATACGATAATGTTTGTCTGGCCCGGCCGTATACGCGATCTGCCGACTATATAGCCGTAGTCGCACTCGCACTCGCACTCGCAGTCGCAGTCGTGGTCGCAGCCGTAGTCTGATTCACTGGCGACGATGGGTGCGAGTGTTTTCTGGCACACTCACTCACTCACACACACCGCGGACACCACTACGGATCGTCTCTGATCTCTGATGACGATGATGAGGATGGTGGCGATGATGATGTGCGATATAGCGATATAGCGATATAGCGATATAGCAGACACGGACACTCGCACGTATCTCTCGGATACGGACACACGGACACGGCCACGGCACACACACACACGCAGCACACACGTCTTCTAATTTTAGACAAAAGTAATTATAAAAGAAAAAACAGAGCAGAGTGCGCCGCGTATATATATCTCATATATATATATATATATATATCTTCTACTTTGGCTAGATATATATGTATGTACACATCTGCCACGGTGTGCGTGTATGTATTTTATATAGAAAAGTCGTCGCAACAGTCGGCTCTAGATGTATACTATATATCGTATATATATATTACGTGTATATTGAAGGCACACACACACTATAACACCCGCGATCGTTTTTTGTTTTATATATCTGCGCGGTGCAGACAGAAGTTGTTGCTTCTTCAGGATGCTGCTGCTGCTGCTGCTGCCGATGATGATGATGATGATGATGATGATGATGATGCTGCTGCTCCGGCTGTTGTATTGTTGTTGTTTTTCCGCAAAGTTTTAATTCACAATTACTCCGGCGCTTGTTCGCTTTTCTTTTCGCACGCCCGCCAACGAAATCGAAAGTCCTTTCACACGGATCGCGATCGATCGATCGATGGATCGATGATGGTAGCTGCTGCTCGATTTGTTGTCACTTCTTGGGGGTTATTACTGTTACTCCAGCTGAAGAAATTCGCTATTTTCCTTTGCGTTTTATTGAACAATTTCCAAGATATTCGAACAAATTTCACTGACTGAAAATCTTCACTGAAATCTCACTGGTCTGGGGCGATCTCTTGTGTTTCAGCGCCCTCCGAGTGTGTCTCTGAACACTGGTAATTTTTGGCTATTTATTTATTTATTTATTTGCTGTTTAAGACGAATTTAACGCGCCCGTTGCCGTCGAATGGTTTCGGCGGAGTGATTGTGTTCGCTGGTTTTAACTCACGCAGCGGCGCTTCGGGCGCCATTCGTCTGCCTTCGCCGGCGTTCGGCTGCGCTCGGCCGCGCTCGGCTCGGCTTCGACTCACCTCGGGCTCTCTCTGTTTTGCTCCCATTGAGAGTTTTCTCTTGGAAATTTTCTCAAATTGCGGCAGCGGCGGTTTTCTCTCAAACATTTTCTCAGCCCTCGCGGGTTTTCTCTCAAAGATTGCGAGTGGAACAATTTGTTTACGTTATATTAATTACACCGAAGCGATTTGCGGTCAGGAACCGAGGAATCCTTAATGCAGGCGAGATTTGATAGCGGCAGGACATTTGTTTATTTCTTTTAAATTTTTATTAATTTATCATTTCAATTATTATTTATTTTTTAGCAATTACATTTTAAAATTTTAATTATTGAATATATATTAAACTGTTCTTTCTCTCTCAATCTCTCACTAGTTAAGAACCTTTCTATATCCTTACCTTTTTAAAATTTTAGTTCCAAAACTAAGAAAGCTTTAATAATTTTTTAAATATTTTAATTCCTTCACACTTTCAATGGTTTAATTAGTTTGCAACACTTTCCTTCCACTTTAAAAGTTCAACTGAACTAATCGTTGTAATCGATCGAACTCGCACTTTTATAGGCTTTCAGGCGACAGTGCTATCTATTCAATAAATAAACATAGATAGGAATACGATTGTGATTGGCTTTTGCATTGATTTTCCAATATGTTACTCATAATCGACGCTGCTCTGATAGGCCACTGAAAAAGCTTTCCAGTCTCTGATAACAGTTTTTCATAAGCATAACAAGAGGGAAACCCAGGTTTGATGACTCACTGTGAAAGATATCATAAAAAAGACAATTTAGAATATAATTAAAATTAAATAATAATAAATTAAATATAATAAAAATAATTAAATTACTGTAATAAAATGTATTTTTTCCTAATAATATTGGTTATATAACTAAGTAAAAATGATGGCTAAACTTGGTTCATAATATTTTATACTTCTTTGATTATTAATTTGCAAAAGTTTGTAAATATTATACATTTTCTGTATCTTAAACATATACAAAATACATTTTCTACAAGAATATTTACTGTTTTATAAATAAAACATACTACAAGAATATTTATTATATAAATAATACCGGTTTTTCTTTATATATCAGACATAACAGACGTATACTAATATATGTAAGCTATAAAAATAAATAAAGACATAATAGTAGCCATAAAATATCCCATCACATGGATTGGTCTTATTTTATGTTTCCAATAATGTTTAAATACTATTAAATACAATAGAATATTTATTAACAATATTTCCCAGGTATTGTTATATAAATAACACTGAACTTTCCTCACATTTTTTCCAAATACAAATTAAGTTTTATACCACTCGATCTCTTATAGAATATAAACCCCTTAATATATATCTCCATAATACCCATTTAGCTTTGTTTTCCTAAGACCTACGCTCCCGCCCCGCCCCTCGTTGCCGCCCCGCCTTTGTAATATTTCCTCGTCCATAAGCCGGGGCGATGAGACGCAGTTCTTTGGGTGTCTCAGCTTTTTTCCCATGATTATTTGCTTTATTGTCAAATGTCAAGTCCGCAAACAACAACAAACAGGTGATTCCGCTCGGCGGTTGGGAGTCAGTCGTGTAAACTTAACGTTTTTTCTTTTTTTTTTCTCTCCGCTGCTCCCCGCTGTTGACAAAGCTTCCACTTGTTCTACGCACTGAGCATAACAATAAAAGAAGCTGACAAAATAACAAAAGCAACAAGAACAACAACGAAAAGCAGAAGAAAAATAATAAAAAAAAAAAGAATTATCAAGAGGGCAGGGAGGAGGAGGTGAGCCGACGAGGGGGGAAAGCGTAGTGACAAGTGCGACAATTGTAAGAAAAACCAGAAGCAAAGAAGGGTTCAAAGTCGGCCACTTGTGACGGAGCCGGGCCAACCTGCTCTAGGTTGTTGTTACCACTTTTCAGCCTTAACAGAAAGCACAAGAAAATAAAAAACAGGTGCTTACCCCACTAACCGAAACTCTCGGGGGGCTGATAACAAGCTGGCAAAAATAGATCATGTGATAGTGGCAGTGAACCAGGCCAATTCTTATCGATTACCAATTCAACCGTTCTCAGCTACCCCTCCCAAATGGGCCGTAAAGCTGCTCCCGGAAACGGAAATAAAGCTGGGCACCTGTCGTCGCCGCGGCCCTGTCTGTGGCAGGTAGAACATATAGACTCGAAGCACATATTTGGAAAGCTGCTAAAAAATAAGGAGGGACTCCCCTGCAACAATCGGGCGGCATTGTGCGGAAGTGCAGGAAGTGAGCGTGAGGAACAAGCTGCAGAATCCATGGATCCCATTTCCATTCCCATTCCCATTCCCCTCCCACCACGAGCCCGGCTTCCCTCTGCGCTCTTCGCTCCGAAAACCCAACTGACAACAGACAACAGCTGCCAAGCGCAGCGTCATTGTATCATCAACAAATACTCAAATACCAAAATACCCAAATACACACGGAATAACAACAACCATAAGAATAGCAAGCCAGGCCCACAACAATAACAAACATGGACAATTTTCTTTAAAAAAAAGAAAAAAGAAGCAATTTGAAAATGCGCGCAGGCGCAAACATCCAATGCCTACTATATGTCATCCATGGGGGAGGTCCATGGCCATGGAGTTGGGAAAACAAACCGAAGGAAAACAATTCAAATTGAATTCCCAACGAGTTGTCACAGAGCACACTCACCAAATACACCCCCAGCCTTGGGACAATTAGAATGGATATGTTTAATCAAATTACGCTAAATGTCTGAGAATTCATTTCAAACGAAATTAGACACTGGTCAAGTAATAATAATTGCTTTAAAAGGTCGCCAACCTTCGTCTTAAGTTTGTGTTTATATAGAAAAAATGTTTGATTTTAGTTTGGGAGGTTATATTTAAATCTTGTATTAAAAGAAATAGTTATCTTATGTTTAGTAAAAAACTTAAGGTAAATTATATTTCAAAGCCTTTTTTGAGACATTTTCTTTAAAGGGGTATTTATTGGGAACCTGGTTTACATTAAAAACTAAGCGATACCTTTAAAAAAATAATATACATTAGTTTTAGAATAATAAACTTTAATGCAAATAAAAGACTATAAACCAATTGGCAGTAAACAGAATTTAAGCAAGTTCCTTAACTGATAACAGTTTATACCGGAATAATGTTTGTTGCATTTCCGCAATCAAGCTAACAAGATAACACCTTATAAGCCAAGTTAAAGTGCTAAATTCCATTCAAATAAAGGTAGAATTTCCGTTATGATAAAATTATCATGAATGAGGTAATAAATATTCTATATTTGTCAAGATTTTCCAGTTAGTATTATGACAACATACCGTTTGTAATCGGTAAGTTAAGCAAATGATTGATTTGATAAAGCAATTGTTTGATTGTCTGATTATTATCAGCGATAAGGTCGAGCTTCGAGGGCTTCGAATCTGTTTTTCTTTAGCATTTTCCCGGCCGTGTGGTAATTACAATGAAAGTAAATGAGATTCGAATTTGTTTGGCCGCTGCACTTGTTTGCTGGCGGTGTTGAATAATGCCCACATGCAACAGGGCCAGCGTGGCAACAACCGAATGGGTAACCGAAGACAAAGCCGTTATAGCCATCGCACCCTGAACCGCCACTCAGCCAGTGTATGTGCCACATATCCATCCCTCCACCGGGCGGGAGACGCCGCCGCCGCCGCTAAATTGTGTTAAAAACTCGCCAGCCAAAGTACAGAACGCAGAAACCTCAAGATCCGAGCGGAGAGATAAACAACATGAGACAGAACGGAACGGAAAGGAAAGGAACGAGCTGAACTTGGTGCAATCTTCCGCATTATGAGTATCAAGCAGACAGAGAGCAAGATATAGAAGGTTATCCCTCGAGGAACGACTGGAGGATACCCTCGATGGGGGTTTTCCAAATACTGAAAAGTTTCAGAACAAATTATATAGGATATATGTCACTCTGTTTATATACTGCATCATTAATTGATTACACTTTATATATATATTTATTTATGTATTATATTTAAACCATACAATATATATATATACAATATTTTAAGGGGTAATTGAATTGATCCCTTAAAATATCTAATTAAATGCAACAAAATATCTTTTCTTTCAGGCATCTTATATACCCTAATCCCTTTTCAATTCTAGGGTACATAAAGGCGAGGAAATGGAAATGAAAATGCACTTGGCTTACACCGGATCGGGGCAGGTTGTTGGTGGTAGCAAAGCGACCGGCAACCGGCAACCGGCAACTGGCAACTGGCAACCGGCAACCGGCGACATGTGGCCATCTCCGCCTGAAACTGGGCTCTGTGACTGGGCTCTAATTTCAATTGGGTTTCGTGGTTGTGGAAATTATTCAACAGCGCTAAGTACGCCCAGAGACTTGTGACTTGGAACTGCCCCGTCTGTCCGTCTGTCCGTCTGTCTTGTATTTTATTTGGTTTTTGTTGCTGCTGGTTTTTTATACTCTTTTCTCGCTCTGTGTGGGGGGCACCCACGCGTGACGTGACTCTTTGGTTTGACTCTTCCACATACCTGGGCCGCTTCCGTAAAAAGTTACCGCCAGTTCCCGGCCAGGGGTAGGGGTTCCCCCCTCCTTCCCCTCACAGGGCCCCTCGCAGAGCCACTCGGAGGTAACAGGGCCCTAGCCCCGTCCATCTGGCTCTGCGGTTGATTCTCTTCAAGTGCATTGAAGCAAGTTGAAGGCTATTTTTCAACTTCAAATGTTTGCTAAATGACTTTTGATGATTTGTGGTGAACGCGGAGTCGAGGGTTGTGCGCAGGGGCAAAATAAATTAATGATTATATTTATTTAATTTCACTTCGCTCGGCCAGCGAGTGTTGACTGGCCGTCTAATTGGCCAAAAAGGTGTTCCGGCTCCGTCTCAGTCTAGCTTTCCCCACATCGATACCTCCGGCCGATGCGCTGGCACTTCCTCAAGTGGAGTGCGTAACCCCAGAGAATGTCCCCTGGCCAAGGCAAACACCAAACAAACTGGACAAATATTGGACTATTTACCTTGTCTAGGCTATGACGTGCCACTGCAAAGGGGTTCCGTTCGGGAAAACCTGCCAGGTGAGTCATACGAGCGCCGGATAAAAGACACTGCTTTGATCCAAAGAGGACAATGAACGGCGGTGATGCAAAAATCCAAAAAATTCAAGCGCGTGTCCGTTTTTTCTAGGGGGTGACAGCTCATCGGGATAGCCACCCAGCTATCTGATAATAAACCCTGCCCGTCCGTCTGACGTTTGACATTTTTCGGCAAACTTATTGTTTGGCAAACTCAAGCAGAAGAGTCTCCGCCAGACCTCAGCAGACAGAAAGTGCTCTCGAAATGGATTCCCGAGGAGGAACGGCCACAGAAACCGAGACAGCGACACGTGAATTGCAGATAATCAGCGTCGTGTCTGGGCCTAAAAATATGCTCCATGTAATTAGCCCCGCCAAGTGCGGAAATGGGCCTTTCAAGCGGGCTTTCAAATGCCCTTACAGGAGGTATTTCAAGGGAACAATTTATAACAAAATACATACAAAGCATATTAAATCATATAACATTTTTATAAGCACAATCTTGTTCTGATTGCGAAT
The DNA here is from genome assembly GCA_035046265.1 of Drosophila bunnanda. Taxonomy (NCBI): domain Eukaryota; kingdom Metazoa; phylum Arthropoda; class Insecta; order Diptera; family Drosophilidae; genus Drosophila; species Drosophila bunnanda. The sequence goes on from JAWNOB010000075.1 coordinate 19,468,485, forward strand.
TATTTATATAGCTTAATAGGTTCCTAGATGTCAAAAGAAACTCCTGAACTCAACTCTCCCTTTCTATAGATTTCAATGTAATCTAAAAGCTAGAAAAGTCTTGTAAAGTGTTCCAGTATCAGAGCATTTTCCATTCGTCGATGATATATAATGGATTTCCCTCTCCCATTTCCACTTCCAGAGTCGCCTGCTCCAGACAACGGCGATGTGGCAAAAATAACCAAAAACGTCTCGAGCCACACGAGTCACCACTGCGCGACTGTGGCAATGGATGGGCTATAAATAAAGAGTGGCAGACTCCGACTACCGACTCCCTACACTCCTGACCGCATAGATCCATCTCTGGGCCTAACTCTAACTCGAGCACATGCCCCGTGACTCACCGGGTGATGTCCTCGACTAATATTTCAATTAGGCGACAAAAAATATATGAAAACAAAACAGGAAAAAAGGCCCAAGAGGGGGACCTGGGGAGCGGCGAGCTGATGACATGCCCCAAGTTAATAAAAAGCGGCAGAAATGTGCCGGACTGGGCGCTGGGGCTAAATAAATTCCATGGGACCCTAGGTGGTCGAATATTTTAACACTACCGGGCATCTCGCTATGGGATCGGGATCGGAATCGGGATCGGGATCGGGATCGAGCTGGGATCGGTGGCAAATCTGTGGCGCTGGCGTCTGCCTTTTAATGTAGAAAACTAGTCGAGGCGCATAATTTACGACAACCAGGATGGGCCACAGAGTCGGCCCTGCAGGAGGATGCGGGGGAAGGGACAACGGCGTTGACTTGACTTATCAATTTCACGGGAATCCAATCGATTTTTATATGAGAGCGAGCAGATAAACCGCAAAAATCAAGCAATAAAATCGCTCTCAGACCGGGCTAAATAAAAGCAACCACCACAGTGGTTAAAATGAAAAGCAGTGGCTCAGGGCCAGAGAGGGGGAATCCTAAGGGGGCACAACACTGAAGAAGAGGAGCTTGGGACTCTGCGAAAAAATACCAAAACGGCAATAAATGGTGTTGATATCCCGCGAAGCGTGTGAAGACGCTAACGATGCCGCCAAAACTTGTTAACCACAAAAATTATTGCATGAGATGAAATAAATTAAGGTGGCGGCATCGGCATCGCTCCGGCTGCACCACCATCGCCACCGCCCCGGCACCTCCTCCTCCTCCTCCTTCTCTTCCTTCCCTACAGCGGCTGCGAGCCACCGAACTATCCGCGCCGCTTCCTATTCCTCGCATCCTTGCGGCGGCGGCGGCGGCGACGACCATCAGCATCGCCTGGGTTCGGTTGGGTTCAGGCGGCCGCCAGTGGCGACGTCTCCCGGCTCCCCACTCCCGACTCCCTTTGCCCTGGTTCCAGGACCCCCACTTAGCCCCTGGAGTCCTCCACCTCCACCTGTGGCCTTTAGTTGTTGTTGTTGCTGCCGGCGGTACATTTAAGTGTGTTCGTGTGTGTGTGTACTTTTGGTGAAATGAAATGACAGACGCGGCGCAAGATGCAAATTTACCTATGGAATGTTGGCCAGGCCAAGGGGACTATGGAGTGCCCTACACGAAAAAGGGAGGGGATAAAAGAAAGGATTTCATTCTATCAGGATGTGAGAAAAATCATTCAACATTTGCAAGGAATTCTTTAAAAAATATATATGTAATAAAAATCAATTGTAGGAAAATCCTATTCAATAGATAATTACTTTTAAAACTTCTAAGATAAGTTCAATGCTCAAAACTTCCCAGAAATAATTCGATTTCAAGGCTTAAAAATATTAATTAAATTAAGTAAAAATTAATTTATGGAATTGTTAAGCTCAGGGCAGGATAAAACAGAATTGTGGAGCTATTATTCTCCAATATATAATTATATAAACATACCTTTATTATGCTTATCTGGTATAAAATTAAATTCACAATTGTATTGTTTTGTAAGATTTTTCAAAATTGAAATACTTAACCTTAAGATACCATATTTTATAAAAAATATTTAGAGCAAGTTATTGTTATATATAAAAAGATTCAATAAGTATATAAGTATATAAGACAGATTGCAATTAAAAAAAATATATATGTATATATTTAAAGATAGAGATTACTCTTATTTTTGAAATGTCTTTTTTTAGAACTCTAAAATTTGTATAATATTCCTAAAGACTTTTTAAGAATTTCATCAATTTCTAATCAAAAACTTAATACATTTCACATATTTTGTCCAAAAGATATAGATTCATTTGTACACACATTTATTTAGAACTCTAAAATTTTTATAATTTTCTCAAAGATTTCATAAGAATTCCCTCAATTTCTAATTGAAAACTGAACCCATTTCCCGTATTTTTTCCAAATGTAGAGCACTCCCTGTGTCCATGTGACCCGTGACTTTTGGTAACTCCAACAGAGACCCATTGCCAATGAGTTCAGTTCTGGGCAGCACTCTCTCCTCCGTGCCCCCTCCCACAACAACAACAAGATCACAGGTCTTGGGGCATGGATCCACCATTCCCATTCCCATTCCCAACCGATCCGTTCCGTCTCCAAGCCTCCGTCCGCATCCATGTCGCACGTCCCTCTGTCCGGCGGTGCGGCGGTGCGGCGGACGACTCTACGGCGCTGCCGTTTTAGCAACATTGCAATCATCTGAAAATTCCATTCCAATCAAATTAAAAACTGGCGTCTACCTTTTTATCATTTTCTTATCAGATCTCAAGATCTGCCGCAGCGATGCCTTCTGCTGTGCGCCTTTTATGCGAATACCATGTGGATGGGGAGCATGGAGCATGGAGCATGGGGCACGGAGCATGGGGCATGGGGCCTGGGATGTGGGGATGTGGGGATGTCGGGATGTGTGGATGGGTCCATGGTCCCGGGCTTCGACTTGGACTTGGACTCTGTTTCTGGCTGATTTGTTGTTGTTTTTCGTTCAAGATTTTTTTCTCTCGCTGTTTTTTTTTTATATAATAAGCAGATCTTTGTCCCAAAGAAACCGTGGCCATAATATATCAATATAAACGCGCGCACTCGCGGACGGAGGAGCTGCTCCCGCTCCCGCTGCCGGCTGGAGGTGGAGCGGGGAACCCAAAAAGGCGTCCATGAGCGCCTGGGAAGCAAAGCACATTCATGGCCCGCTGGTCTGGTTTGGTTTTCAGCCAGGACTGGCCGTTGACTTTGCTGGTGGGGATGGAGTTGGAGTTGGAGGCAGGCAAATGCGACCGACCGACGACGACGACGACGACGAAATCCATTAGTTTTGCACCTTCGCAACATGTTGCAGCGACGCTGTTGTCGTCGCCAAAGATTCGTCTCTTTTCGGTTTTTATTTTGTTATTTTTGTTTCCCATTTTTTTTTTTTTTGCTTTTTTGTTACTTTATTTTGGTAATTTCTTCTCTTTTTGGCCATTGCTTGGCACCGCAAATTGGTAAAAATTAACACGCTGCTTTGCTCTTGACCAAAAACAGGCACACGAAACCCATTTTGCTTTTAGGCGTCTGTCGCCAAAATTCCTTTCATGCAACCTCTCGGTCCGCTTGCCCCGCCGCCGGCCTCATACTTCAATTTAATAAATTAATTGGCTTTGTGTCGGCTTCAGCATTCAGCATTTGATCGGTCCCAAGGAGGCGATCGAGAGGAGAGAAGCTGGAGCTGGAGCTGGAGCAGGGCTTGGGAACTGATCCCCGAGCTGCAGGTCTCTGCAAGTTAATGCCAGCCTCCCATGAAAAGATAGAAATCAACGTTCGGTTTACAGAGATCCTCTTACAGTCGCATCGAGTCTTCGCCGAGGCTCCTCCTCCTGCTCCTGATCCCAATCCCAGCCAGCTCTTCCCTCTTCCTGCCGCCGCATTCCTGGCGTTCAGTGGCACTCGAAATGCGTTTATCTGGGCGCTGGGACTGCGTTTTTATTATCTTAGGTGTTAATGATTTCATTTTTGGCCACCCAATTGAGGCTGTCCGGGCCGGGGCCCCATCCCCAGACCCATTGTGGATCCTGCTTGTGGTCGCTCCTCCGATCCGGCCGGGCATCCTCTGTCTCGGCTTATCGCTTTAATCTCTTCTGACAGTGATTATTGCTGTTTGCGGATTGTGCAATTGATGTGCGAACTTCGACACCATCGCGGCTTCCTCCGTCCTCGGTTTCTGTTTTCCCTTATTCGCGTTCCCAGAGGAGGAGGTGAGAGTGAGGCGGTACAGTGAGGAAAAATCCGGACATTGCCGTCTCTATTTAGATGGGAAGGGCGGCTCTCCTTTTAGCGCCCAAATATGATGTCATGGATTTGGCCTCTGACGCTCCGCTCCGGGGCCTGATCTTCGGGGCTGTAAGTCGAGACCCCAAAAAGGGCAATTTTTGAAATCATACGCCAAACATGGCGCGACATAACTGGGAGCCTTGGGAGCACAGTTCGGGAGCTGCGGTTCTGGAGGTGGAGTTGGGAGCTGGGAGCAGGAGACTGGGAGCTGGGAGCTGGAAAGCTGGAAGCCGAAGCATTGTTCTTTGCACTGTCGCTTTCGCACTTCACAAAGGGATAGAGTTCAATTTTTGTGTCTGCATTCGAAACAAAAGACTTAAGCAACGAACTTGGCAATCTTTTGGCCCGTCTTTTTATTCTCCGCTTGTATTTCTTTTTTTCTCGGTTTTTCTTCTTTTTTTGCTTACTTTTTGGCCCGAAAGCAGCAAGTATTTTGGTCCAAAGAGGTGTCGCTGATTGTCTTTTAAGAGAGTTTCTGGTCCGCGGCGCCGCCGTCGCCTGGGCGTTGACAGTTGTTGTGATTGTTGTGTTGCTTGTGCCGCTGCATTGTGGCTGCCACCAGAGGAATGTGCCTCTGCCACTGCCTCTGCCACTGCCTTTGCCTTTGCCTTTACCTTTGCCGGTGCATTCAATCGAATCCAATTGTTTTTGGCAGTCGCACCGGCAAAAAGCCTGGCCAGAAATTGCAAAGTAGCCGCAGCACAGCCGCATTCCCACAGATCAGCCTTTGGCTGCAGCTCCAGATCTTCCTTCTACCGGTATTTTTTTGGTCAAATCGAATAAGAAGAGGCCCAGGCCAGCAGCAGCACAGAAGCTGTGGGCATGCTCGGGAGGCTGTGTAAGGTTGCGCCTGCCATAATCTCGCCGAGAATCGCATCCAGCATCCAGCCCCGCTTGCCATCCCCAAAGCTGGCGCTAAGACCTCAAGCGATAATCGCACATCAATTCGTTTTATAATGATGACGAGAGAGCTCCCAAGGAAGAGGTGCACGGGTGTTCAGGGAGGATCAGGGGAGAGACCTGGCATCGGGCTCAATGCTGGTGGCAAGTTTATCTAACGCTAGCGATCTCCATGCCCAAGAGCCCAGACACCGGTCCCCAGTGGTCCGCCAACCAAAGCCAAAGTGTGAGCCAATTGGTTGGCCCAGCCTCAGTCCACTGTCAGCTCCCCTTTTCAGGCAGACCTTGAACGTCTTAGAATCCCGAGCTCCAACTCAGGAGAGGAGATCAGGCTTACTCACTACCTCGCTATTTGGCTAGCACATTTCTTTGGAGAGGTTAGTGGTATTTTGTATGATACTTTTTGCGGATATTTTAAGAGAAAAATATAAACCTAGTTGAAGAAGAATATCAAGAATCTAGGATTTAAAACTGCTGCTAATTTAATAATACTGTTCATACTACTTTAAGTATTTAAAGCCTATTCATAATCATCAAAAATAGCAAGCAGTTTGTATATTGAAAACCTAGGGTTCCTTAACTATTTAAAAAACAAGTAAAAAGCATTATCCCTACACTCTTTATTTTTCAAAAAGTACACTTTAGAAAGAGTATTTATCCTTCGTTGCTATCAAAACCTCGATTGGTCTTCATTATAAGTTTACCAGGCGGCAGACAGACCGGCAAATGGGCAATCGAGAAGCGAGTTGTGAGCAGTGAGAATTGAGAATCGGCAACCAGCCAGCAGCATCCCAAAAAGATACCGAGATGAGATGAGGTGAGATGGTATGGGGATGGGGACCCTGCTCCTACAGTGGCAGCCTCGGAGGCAATAGAAATCATTAGCAGCAAACGGCGGCGCTATCTAATCTGCGGTTTCGGGGCGACTCCGTACCCCCGCGGAATGCCTTCCCTCCTGTCTCAGCCGTTGATTTAAGGCGCTGATTACTAATTTTATTAATTTTTCAACGATCGCCCAGACAAGAGTGCGGCGTTATTGGCCAAGAACTTATGGCCGAGACCGAGGAGGGCCTTAGGTGCTGTTGTCGCTTTTGATTTAGTTGATGTCTTTATGAAACATTTGAAATACGACACTTTTTTATAGCGCTTTGTGTTTCTTTTTTGGAAATCTGCCCAGAGAAACTGAAATTAAAAGTGATTTCATTTAACGGTAAGGCAAGCCGAGGCGCCTTTTGAAGTAGCATCGAATTATTTCGCATATAATTTGAGCGGGGACTCCTTTTGGCATTCCAAAAAGCACACAGAAAAAGGACACCTCAAGTTGTTGCGGATATTTTTTGGCAATAAATTGGTAAATATATGTATAGTTTGGTAATATTTAAATTGATTTTAAATTCCTTATTATTTTAGGCATTTAATTTAGGGGTTTTAGTAACATTTTCTATTGTCCAGGCAGCTGTCTTAACCCCTTTGAAGGCCAAGGCCAAGAACGGCGTTAATCAGATGGCAGAGGCGAACGACACGCACACACACTCTGGCAGGAGGCCAGAGACAGCAGCTGGTAGAGTCCTGTGAGAGTCCAGCGAATGTCCTACAAGTGGGAAGGGACCACCACTAATAGAACCAGTTGCCCATCCATTCACATCCACATCCACTAAATATGAATCAATGTCAGTTGGAAGCGTGTGCTGGACAATGAAGCAGCTTGCCAGAGGTCCCGGCACGTCCTGCCCTCGCCCAGGATATCTATCGAAGGCTACCGAAAGGCGGAAAGACAAATTGAATGCAAACAACAAGTCAACTAATTCCTGGAAGGAAGCCATAGCCGAAGGCCCGATGAATGAATGAAATGCTGAACGAAAAGGAAGCCAACTGAGATGAGATCGTGTACGCAATATCAGCGGATAATTGAGCCTAATAGGATTTTAAGTGCACGGACACACACTCGCACACACTCGCACACGAAGACCCTGCATCTATGGCTCTATTGTGTGGCTCTGGCTCCCACTGCGCTTCCTCCCGGGAAGCTGGCTCTCCCTCAACGAGAGCGACAGGGACGCCCGAGAGGACCTCCGGCTGCCGGCTGCGGCTGCGCGCTGCGAAATCCGTTCCGCTCATTAAACGCACCGCCAACGACAGCAGCGACTCCGCAGAGGTTCCATTTCCAGACCGCTCTCTCTTGCTGCTCCTAGCCAAAGACCAAGACCAAGACCAGTCCAAGTCCCAGTCCCAGACCCAGTCCCGGGCCAATCCAATGTCAATTCCTACATGAGTCAGCTGACTTTGTTTTTGTTTGTGTTCGCTGGCCGAGGTAAATTGTGCGTGTTGCGGCATAAAAAAATACTCCTATCACAGGCAGAGGAAGCCGACAAGAGGAAGAGCAGGGTACACTGGGAGAAAAATCTCGAGATAATAGCTTAAACTCAAGGCGATATATATTGAGAGACTTCGTTGTAGATCAAGTTGTGACAAGACTCCGTGTTTGAATGCTGCCAAGAAAGTCCTTGTTTAGGATGCTGCAAGGCTTTCTTAACAATGGGTTTAGTTCGACTTTAGTTTGAAAATCTTGGCAGTACTTTTCTCTCTGTGCATCCGAGATAAACAGGAAGAATGACCTGCTGCTTAGACAGACAAAAGAAGAAGTTGCAGCCTTATTGCGCCAGCGACGGCGGCTTATGACGCGCACAGAGAGAAGCACAGAAACAGATATAGAAACAGGGCGAGACAATTAGCGACACAATGAGATTGAGATGCAAGAGGAGACGGAGACGGAGAAGGAGAAGGAGACGGAGACGGAGCCGGAGCCGGTCCCTCGTCCCTGGGCTTGTGTGTGTTCCAATGCGCCTTCCGGCAACGGAAGCAGACACCGGGAACCACACACACAGGCCGCAGTCAGCAGTCCATCAGCTAGATAAAGTTGTCAGCTGATCTGGGATTGCAGCAATAGTCATAGCAGGAGGAGGAGCAGCAGCAGCAGCAGCAGCAGGAACAGCAGCAACAGCAGCAGCAGCAATATCCATTGCAAGTGCTGCACACACAGAAACAAAACGTATACAACTTAAGAAATAAAAAACCTTAATGAAATTAAAGTATTTATAAGATTTCAACTTTAATCTGTGTTTAAGATTTGCTAATATATCTATTGATATGTTTTAAATGCATATAAACTACAAGACTTCATAATTAACTAGTTATTATACTTTTTTTTTACTTGAAAACAAACATTAATCATTAAAGGATTCTGTTAATTGTGCTAAAATTACAAAAATCTTGTGGATTCATTTTTACAATCAAATAAGCAATAAAAATGATAACCATACTTTGAAATGATTATAAATTAACAAAAATATATTGAAAATTTATGGGACAACCTTAAATTCTTAAAGGTTTATTGTGATATTATTAGAAAATATTTGTGAAAAGCATTTCTTTATAACTTTTGTTTTCAAAAACCTAAGAAAAATTTGCGTATAGGTTTTTCTAGTTACGGATTTTCCCTACAATATTTCACAATGTTAGCTCAAAGAATTTACGTTTATAATACATTAGTTGAATGAATATTTTTTATTTTTTCCAGACTATTTCCAGAAGTCGAGGTTAATTGTTAGTTCTTAAAATCTTTCAGTACCTTTCAATTTGTATACCTATGTTGGTTTATACATTCGATTATTTTCTGTGTACCGTGTGATACTGCGGAAAAAAGGGGGCGTGATCCGGGTGCTATCTACGCGACTCCCGGATGATGCGGCACTTATGCCACATTCGGATATTAATTGACCCCGGCCTAGGTCCGAACCCCGGGAATGCCTGAGTCAGGGTCGGCAAGGGAGAGACAAAGCCCCCAGAACTTCCCCGGAGTTTCCAAGTTCCAGAGTCCGAGACAATGGGGGCTGCCCAGAGATTTATAAGTGGATATCGAGAATATATGGCCGGGGCGAGCGAATGCAGAAATTTCAAAAATTCCAGCCGAACCGAAAGAACCGAAAGACATTCAATCAACGCTGACTGCGGACATGATGAACTGCCGCCAGGGAAACAAAAACACATTTTTGTGACGACGACGAGAGCAAAACAAAGGAAATTCCATGCGAATTTATGCAGATGATTTATGCATTAGCCCGAATTAGAAACAAAAGGATTATATTGATTAGAGCAGAGCCAGGGACGCTATATGGTATATACATAAGATTGCTTGATCTGCCATCAAATTGGCCGCGAATAATCGTTAAAATTGAAGTGAATTAGCCGCAGCTGCCGATGCAGAGGCTCCGCAGTTCCTGCAACAACTCAATTAGGTGTTGCATCGCAGGATTCAACGCCGTGGCAGGACCATAAAATTTAATGACAACGCTTAATTATAAAATCAATAAGGGAATGCCGCACACGCTCGCTGCCCGAAGGCGGCAAAGAAGTGCCATAAGTTTGTCAATTTATACGGCGATGCGAAAAGGCCAACACACACAGAACACAGAAACAGCCGGCAGAAATCACGTTAAGCGCAATAAAAAGCGCGAAACATTTTAACGCATCCCGGCGATAAAGTATCTGAAAACATTGCCCCAGACAATGTCCCGACCATTCCCAGGCGCTAAGCCTCAACGCGAATTATCTTATGCTCCTACACGTATATCCCCTTCGATACTGTGGCTACACGGAGCCAAAATATTGGAGACTTAAGTGTTTTTTAATCGATTTATACTTTTTATAGAAACTATATATTTAGATGGTGTTTTATATAAAGAAATAATTGAAAAGAATATAAAGAAACTATAAAAGAGAGGCAGTCCACAAGATGGTCACTTGGCTTAATTAAACCTATGATTTAATCAATTGATTACATATGTATAAAAGGTAGAACATATTAAATCAATTGATTACATAAAGATAAGAGGTGAAAAATATAAAATCTATATTAAAATTCAATGATTAATAATAAGATTATCCACTTCTGTAACTCTGTTGTGGAGTTTTTGGGAGAAATCTCGTTTATAACGAAGTTTTCTTCAGGTTTATTATTATTATTATCAAGTTTTTCTTACATGTATTATTTGAGATAAATATATATTTCCAAAGAAGAGTATTTTAGTCGTACTAATTTCACTAAAAAGCCTTAGATACCAATCAACTTTTTATAGAAAATTGTTTAAGATTCCCATTATCCCTGTACGTTCTCAGTGTGTCTGTAAGGGGCCACCCCGAAGCCTCATCCTTATTCTCGACCTCGTCCTCATCCTCATCCTCATGCTCATCCTTATCCTCTTTCCTGACCAAACCGAATCCGATAAGTGAAAAACGGGTAGATGATTTGATGAAATGTCTCAATTAGCCGATCATCAGCCTAATATTGCTGGCTGTCTGCAATTGCGTGTGAAAGAAAGTGGAGTGCCTTGGGTTCGGTTTCTGAATTTCCCTGCAGCAACCCCTCCATAAACTATTGGGAAAATATTTTGCCAATTCATTATAAGCACTGTCCAAACATTATTATTGAGAATCGAATCGAAGGAAATCGAATCATCGAAATCAACCCCTGGGGGCAATTTCGGAAATTTCCATAAATAAATCGTAATTAAATTAAAACGCACAAAGCGCTAAGGAGAGCGAAGGCCAGAGAGTCGGGGATCCTGACAAAGGATCAAACAATAATAAATAATGACAACTCTCGCCAGGCGAAACGAAATCAGAAACACGAAAAAGGAAAACAGAGGCCAGAAACAGAAGTAGAATTAGTAGAAGGAGCACACACAAAAAGCCAGGCAGCAGCGGCAGGAATAGGGAATGTATATACACACACACACACATTTATGTGTGTGAGGAACCAGGAGCAGCTGCCACAAGGATTCAATAGCCGGGACACACTTCCCGAGTGACCTTTTTTCCTTTTTTTCCTCCTCGTTTCTTCATTTTTAGCTTAGTTTACCATAGTTTGGTTCTTGGTTCTTGGTTCTCGGTTTTTGGCAGGAGCCACAGTGACGCTCGCTTCCCTTTGGGGATGCGCCACGTGCTAAGTCGTTGATCCTGCCCAGAAACAGCTGCCGTCCGCACACAAAGGCGGAGAGGAGACCGTCTGGACAGGCTCCGCTCTCTTCGCCAGGACCTGCCGAAGGTTTCGGTTCTTTTTTTTTTCATTTTTGTAGACCTCTCCTTCCGATCGTAGCACCTGCTCCTTCCCATACCGTGCTCGTGTTTACTTTTATTCCTCTCGTTATATTTTATTTTATTTTGGGGCGTGCTAAGTGAGGTGCTGGAATTGAAGTCGCTTAAGCGGAGCCGCTCAATCAGAATGTCACCGCAGTTGGCCACAAATGAGCAACAGGCCAAGCCGGCCCAGAGTTGCCTAATTAATGAAGGTAGCATTGGACCACACACTCGGGCTCACAGACAGGTTGGCTTGGGTTTCCTCCGAAAAAGAAATGAATTATTCGGGCCATGAGTCATGTGGTTAACCCCCTTGGTAAATGCTTTGACCACGTGGTAAGCTCTGGCAGCTGCTCCTGCACCTGCACCTGCCCCATTAGTCCTTTCGAAAAGCCGCTTTGTAATTTGAAGGAGCTTCTCCTCCTGCTGCTCCCTGAGCTCTAACTGCACTTAACAGTTGCACAGCTGGCAGGTATCAGTTGGAGTTTAAGTTAAGCCAAGTCCAAAGGAGTGACATGCCAAGACCAATTGGAGACAGTTAAGGGTGCTTTCGATGGCCAAAAAGGGTTCGGCTTTAACCCAATTTAAATTCAATTTCTAGAAGACAAAGCCAATTTATCTTTATATATGCTAACCACATATTTAAACTAATATTAATATCAATACTAAGTTGTAACATCTGTTCTTTTTTTTCCCATTTTTCCTACTGCCACATTCACCGAGAAAACCCAGATCGACATTCCTTGGCTTGTCAGCATCTTTCCCCAGTTTTCTTGTTGTTCCTTTTCTGACTTTCCCACCTCGAATTCCTTGGCAGAGATGCTGACAAATTGTCTAATAGAAATGTCAGAACGAAATCTGTCCCAGAAACGTCGTCGTCGCCCAGTCATCTTTCTATTTGCCTAGCCCAGGTAACACAGGCCAAGTAAGTGGGGTTAAGACGACGTCTGCGACTGTGGGGAGCCGTGGCCAATGCCAATAAACAATAATTCCCATGACTGCCACTAAGGCGAGACGAACACGGCGACTTCCCAGACACCGCGTCGACTCTACCAGCAACAGAGACGACGGTGGTCTACTAGACCCAACCAGCAACATCACAAGAAGCAGCAGCAGCAGCAGCAGCACTAGCAGCAACATCGGTGCAAATAGCAACATTGCCACCACCAACAGCAACAAGTCAGGCAACAACAGGTGAGAGATCTGGCTGAAGCTGGTTTTATTTTTACTTTAGTTTAGTTTACGATCATCAGCAGTAACGTTGCACAGCAAGAAATGTACTTGAATACGAAAGAACAGTGAAGTGAAGTATATACCTCTAAATTTAAATAATTAAAGATTTAAGAGCTAAGATCACTATCAGGGGTTCCGAGATTTGAGCCGAGTTCTTTGGTAAATTAAAATTATTATTATTATTATTACAATTTATATAAATCAAGGTCAGAAAGTTATTTTCTTTAATTAAAAAATAAAGATAATAGGTTCCTTTCTGAATCATAAATTGATAGATCATTTAGTCTAGTCTAGTTTAAAGATTAAAATTGGTTAAAGAACATATGTACATGATCTAAGATCTAATCTAATCAACTTTCTAGACCTTAAATAACTGACGAATCCCACCTAATCTTTAGCATAAGAATTTTCTTAGAGTGTACTGGCAAGAGCAGCATTTTCTGCGCACTTTCGCGACTTTGAATCCTACTCTCTAGCCCGGGGCATGAGGAAGTGCAGTGGGGCGGACTGCAGTAGAGTGAAGTGGAGTAAAGTGAAGTGAAGTGAAGTGAACTGAGCTTGATCTTGTCATTAAACGTGGCTGTGCAATGATGTTGCCGCTGGCTGATTGGTGGATTGGTGGAGTCTCCGGGCCACAAGTTGCATGACCGATTGCCACCTGTTGCAGCAGCAACAGCAGCAGCAGCAGCAGCGGCAGCAACAGTGGCAGTTGCACTTGCTTTATTGAAATTGCAGCTGTCGGCTACTGGTTTTTGCCCCCCATTTCCTAAATCAAATAGTTCACAATTTGCAACTGCTTTTCCCCGTCCTTGAGGTCCCATTCGATCCAATCAAAGCTCGTCATAGTAAATAACTTGTTGCAGCCGGAGTACGAGTGCACTCCGAGCACGAGTTCGAGTATCTGTCGGTGCTTAGTCAGGTTGACAGCAGCAGCAACAGCAGCAGCAGCCTGCAGTAGAACTCGCTAAATATCTGTATGCGGTATTTGTTGATAAGCTTGCCTGGGGAAGTCTGGTGTAGGGAGTAGGGAGCGTGGATCATGGAAGCTGGAGCCCAGAGATTGAGGCTGCCACCGCCAAACCGGAGCTGAAAGGCTAGACTGAAAGGCCGCCAGCGCAATATGGAACTGGTATGAGTACTGCAGATCGTGATTCAGTCCGTGGCCCGGGCTTGTTTGTTTGTTATTATGCTCTAGACTGCACGGCGTCCCACACACAGAAGAAAAAAAGCTTGGCAACACCATGAACTTGACATTCCAGAGATACATAGTCTTTGTTAACTCTTTAAACTATCATTACAACTAGTAATTATTAAAATTCTTTTATATATTTCTATATATAATAAATGGTTTTAAATGTCAATTAGTCCTACTTATAATTTCTTTCTGTGCACTACCAGTCTGCTCTCTTTGGCATCTAGATTCTGGGCTACTTCAGTCAAGCTCAAAAATGTCGCTAAATCAGTTATAGACTTCAGGTTTGTACGGTTTATAAACTGACTCGTGAAGCTCGCCTTGAGAATTATTTGAATTTGTCGAATGCCTCTGAAATTATCCAACAATTCGGTGGCTTTGGATGACAGAAACAGTCACAGAATCAGCTACCAGAATCAATTGGTTGAGCAGGGAATTCTTTCAGAGATTCCCAGGATTTTAGCCTTTTCAAGTAAAAGTTAAGCAACAAATATGGTTAATTTTACAGTTGCAATTTTATGACTAATTCAATTAATCAAGCTAAGAAACAATACCACAATAAATGAAGTATATCATATTATTACATTAAAAGTAGATTTAGTATTAAATATATAAAAGTATATATAAAGTTCTATACAAAATGCCCAAAGGAATGGAGCTTTCTATATAAGATCAATTTAATCATAAATAAATAAATTTGATCTAAAATTATGGTAAATAAAGTAACAGGTAAATAGAATAAAATGATGAAAATATTTCAAAATGTTGTTAAAACCATTCAAAGCTTTTACTTATATTCCTAAACTATATAATTAATTCGTTTACTATTCCAAAAATGTGAGAATGTAAGAAATATATTTACATATTAAGCAAATTTTAAATATGATCATATATGCATTTAAGCGTCAAAATGAATCCTTTTTAATTATATTTTCGTATATAATTGATTAACCATTTCTCCCCAAATCTATTTTTGGTATATTTAAGATTTTTCTGAGCTACATTTTCCCCTCCATGGATTTGTAAGACAGAGCAGACCATTTACCAGCTCCAAAATCCAAACTCCAAGCTCCAAGCTCCAAGCTCCAAGCCCAATTGCCCACACACGCGCTGACTATTCAGCCTCTGTCCCCATGTCCACTGGTCCGGATCCGCCAGATACCCTGGCTCCCAGTCCCTGCTCCCTGCTCCCTACTCTCCAGTTCTTCACTTCCCCACTCCCTGGCTCCTTGCTGGTGGAAGAGACCCTCAGCAAGATCACATAACAATCTCCAACGTCACGTTAAAGATTTCACTTGAAGCTCGCGAAAAATCACCTGATGACTAAATTAAAGTGGCGCTGGTATGCTCTGGGGCCTCCAACTTAGCCGCTGCCTCCTCCTTGTGAACTAATTTCGTAAATTTTTCGAGCTGCTCTCATTCCAGGCACAGTGTTCTTTTTTTTGTATTTTCTTTTTTTTTTTGTCATGTTCTGGATGCTGGGATGTTCGGTGGCTTGGGATGCTTGGATGCTGGCTGGGCTTTTTAACCGGCTTTTTGGGCAGACGACTCGCATCGAATCGAATCGCACACACACTGCTGAATTTTTAATGAATTCCAATGAGAGCGGCGGCGTTGGCCAAAATCGCGGTGTGCGGTCGCCTTCTCATGGCCGCGGACCCAATTGCAGCTCCCAGCTCCAAGCTCCCAGCTCCGAGCTCCCAGTTCTGGGTTCCCAGCTCCCAGTTTCGAGCTCCCAAAAAGGGGCAGGCGGGCGGTCACTTCACTTAACTTGCTGCGCGACTGCGATTTGGTTAGTTAGTTGAACGTCGACGTCGCGTCGCTGCATTTTGTGCGCCTTGTTAAGAATTTCATTAAAAATGAAGACCTGAGACCCAGAAGAATGTATCCAATACGACTCTCTCTGTGTGTGCGAGTGTGTGTATGCCACAGCGGGGCTGGGACCGAAAAAATGTAGTTGTTGTCGCTTTTTGTTAGCCTGCCACCGTGTAGGTAGTGCGCCGGCGTTGCGCCTTCCCCCACCGGCTCCTCCGCCAGCTGCTGCTCCTGCCCCGGGCTTGCATATCTGCAAGACAATCAACAGCAGCAACTCCAACGGGCAGCGGCAGCGGCAGCGGCAAGTAGAACTCACCCAGTGGCGCTCAGTGGCCACAGAAGGGAGATACTCCTCCTCTGGCAGTGCCACCAGCGCAGTCACAGTCACCAACAATTGCCACAGAACACTAAGGAAAAAGTCACCCAGGTTCAACTTATGGAAAAATATAAGGCTTTTCCTAAATCAAGGTTTAAGTAGGAAGTCAAAATAAGAAAGAAGTCTGAAATGCCTGGTGTTTCGTTGGCAAAAAGCATTGCCTACTTTTTGGCAACTATTATATGGAAATACTGAAGGATGCTTCAGATATCAATAAAGTCTTCAGAACCCTTAAAAATGTGTCTAAAATTATAAATTGCATTTTTATTTTAGGGTTTTGTACCATGTATTATTAAAAAATAATAAAAACTATTATTATATTTATAAGAACTTTGAAAATATATTTTAAAAATAGGACAAGAAAATCAGAAAACCCAAAGGAAAAATGTTTATCACTTAAGGAGAGCTGTAACTATCAACAATATATCTCTCTTTCAATAAACAACAATCCCTATTTTATTACAGTGCAGGCTATATTGCCTCCTGCTCCTGCTCAACCCAGCGAATCTTCGTTTTTGGGTGCAACGAAACATTTTTAATTGGTTTTGTTTCATTTTGCGCCGCCACAGACCCGGGCCCAGACTGCCCCGCCACAGTGGCTAGCATTTTGCTGGGCTTTCGGCCAGGCCCAAACCGAACCGAGCCGAGCCAGCCGAGTTAACCATTGTCTCCCGCTTTCTGTGTCCAAGAGACTCGGACACAGACGGGGCAGAAATTGACGAACTGCCTTAAATAAGCAACTCAAGGTTGGCTGCCAGTTTTCCCTGAAGACTCCACGCAAACGATACTCCAACTGCAGCTCCAAGTCCGAGTCCGAGTCGGAGTCGGAGTCGGAGTCAGTCGATCGGTGGCCACATCAAGTCAACAAAAGATTGAAAACTCAATATAGCACCGACGAATGGGGCAGGGACTGGCATTGGGAATGGGACTGCGACTGCGACTGCGACTGGGAATGGGAATGGTAATGGGAGAGCGACGCGGCAGGGACAGACACGCAAAACGTTGGCCCGTTCAAATCCCAAAATTGGCAATTTATCCTTTATGAACTTACAAAATAGCCGCCGTTTATACCAAAACAAGTTAATTCGTCCGGGAGTCCCGAGTCGTAGTCGGAGTCGAAGCTCGCAACTTGGAGCTTGGGAGCAGTTTGCAGAAACAGAAACAGAAACCGAAGCAGTCGCAGACACACACTCGATGTCTGAACTAGAAAAGGCACACAAAGAATTTTTAAGAGCTTAATCAGTTAGAAATTACTATCTAAACATTATTTAAAATGTTATATTTAAAAAGAGAAATTACTGAATAATTAAATAAAGTCATAAACTGGATTGCAACTTTTAAATCTAACTAGAGATGCCCCTTAAAAATTAATTGATAAAGAATATATTGCTAATTTTCAGAAGAAGTTTAATAGATTTCTTTGTTTTTAAACCAGGGTTTCCGCAAAAAAAAGTAATTACAAGCAAGAACCATAAATTAAGATATGAAAAAAGCCCTTAAATTTACTCCAAACTTCATGTGTTAATGATGTAAAATTAATACAAATGACAAGGCACATGTATTACAATTTCTAAAAATATTTAAAAAGACCATTAGTTTGTTTATGAAATTCAAAATATTTTATATATATAAAGAAATATTTATAAGAATTTCCCAAAACCTAAAAATATTTTTCTCACTGCACCGACTGGAGCTGCTGACGATGACGAAGGGCCGCCAGGAAAACAATGAAGCCAACACAGACGGACGGATTGCAGAGGGCCAGGTGAGCCAGCCCGGTGAGGAGGCGGAGGAGCTGCTATTATTGGTAGCAGGAAAAGAAGGCATAAGAGGGGCAAGGGGAAGGAAGCTGCGCAGGCGGCGATGGCGGCGCATTAAAGGCCAAGCCGAAAATGCAACGCTCTGTGGCTCCAAGCCGAACCGATCCGACCCGAGTTGGAGCATGGCTTTAAATAGATGTGCCCAAGTTTAGACAATAAAGCCATAATTGTGCATAAGTGCGCTGCACGGTGACTACGTAAGCGAAAAGGACGACTACTGTCTTCGGAGGGGAAGAAGGCTAAAAGGACAAGGGATTTCACAACCAAAATTCGTTAAGGTTCCCACAGTCAGCAAATAAAAGTATTATGAATAGTACATTAGACTCTCGTGTATATCATAACTTAATGAATGAAGCCTATGAAAGGGTTCTGAGCCATAAAGTGATACAAAATTTAAATAATAAATTGAGCTCTCAATCTTAAGCTCTTAAATTAAAATTCAAGGAGTAGTAATTACAGAGTTCCCTGGCCAGAAATACTGCCCGTTTTGATCCCTCTTTTGGGCGTCAAAATCAGTTGCTACTTTATGGACACCGCCTGGCTGAACAATCGCTCCGCCCGATCTTTATTTGCCATTATGCTCGACTGCACTTGGGCCGGCATGTCATTTGCCGGCTCTGCAGAGGATCGGCGGGCGAGGAGGAGCTACTCCCATGGCGACCGCCTTGCTAATTGCACACAAATCTGTTAAGGCAATTGGCAAGGCAACTGGCAGCTGATGATCGGACCCGGCCGAGGCCAATCAGCGGCGGCGGCGACAGGTGCGCCAAAAAGGCAGGCCAGAACACGACATGTTCCCAGCAGCTAGCCAGCTACTAGCTACCAGCTGCCAGATCCCTAGCCAGGCCCGAATCCGAGCCTCCGAGACGAGACCGGAGGCAGACACAACATGAAACCTATATGAAACACTCGGCACAGCCAGAGTCGCGGTTTCAGCTATGATAATGTATATTTTATGAGTTAATTTCCAGTGCTCCCTGCCTGCATCGTGGGGATCGCGTGTTGCCCATGGAGCCTTGATGCGACTGCCGGCTGCTTGTGCCCTGCTCCTCCGTGTGCCGCCCTTCCAGCTGGGATCCCATCCCAGCCCAGCCGTGCGCTCATCACGCTTCACAAGTTCGCAGCTTGTGCGGAGGCCCCAGAGCCCGGCTCATAATTCTCAGGCCGCCTAACAAGATTGGCCTGTGTGTGAGTCCGTGTGTGGAGAGTGGCGGCAGTTCCCATCTCCCAAAAGCCTCCTCCAGGTCCCATCCCTTCCATCTCCTCTCGGCCACTCTGCGGCGGCTTTGTTGCGGTCTGTTTTCGGTTTGTCTGGCCATTTCGCTTCGCTTTCGGCTCAACATCAACATCAACTCCAGCTCCAAGTCCAAGTCCAAGTCCGACTCCAACTCCAACTGCGAATGCAACTCCAAGCGATTCCGATTGCGACTCCTCCAATTCGCACTTTGGTTAAATTAGTTGCGGTCTGGGAAGTTTGGCCACCATAATTTCCCGTGGCGTTTGCCGACCCGACAAACTTCACCAGCAACTCCACTTAACAAGCCGACAGACGCCGCAGTTACTGCTGCTGTTGCTGTTGCTGCTGCTGCGGCTGCTGCTGCGACTGTTGCTGCTGCCAAGTGTGTGACCGAGAGCGCTGATTGAAGCCGCCTGCATCAACGCCATCTCCATCGCCATCTCAGATCTTCATCGCTGCACAGTGGGCCAGGTTTTAGTGGGACATGATGAAATTTCGTCACCATATACAAAATTATATTTTCCCTTGTTTAAAGAACTGATAATTTAACACTTTATACAAAAAATATTTAATAATCTCCTACAGGAATTGCAACAACAAAAAAAAAATAATAAAGAAACCTCTTTCTGTGAACTAAAAGCCACGACAAACAAGCTTCGGAAAGTCTATTTATTTATTTCGGTTTTATTTAAATTTTAAGTGAATCAGATTGAGCAAACAATCAAATAAAGTAAAGATGTTAAAAGCCCTGACTCGCCTTTGCTGGTTCCTTCCAAAAAATTCACAAGTTGTACACAAATCTTAAAGCAAAGGAACATTCTGTTTAGTTTGATTAATAGATATTTTTTATAAAATATCACAACCCACTTTAAATTAGTTTTTCTTATATCAAAAGCTCTTTGTTATATTTCTCAGTCTAATTTCTAATTCAGTTATGTGTTGCCTGCCTTGCCCTAAAATAATTCATAACCATATTAAGAAAAGAGGTCTAAGAACAGATAATAACGAGAAAGCTTGTTAATTTAAACCCCATTAAAGAACTAATTTCATTTACTAAGTTCTTTATAATTTTAATATATTTATAAATATTCAATTTTTGCTAATTCTGACCCACTGTGCACTGCTGCTCGTAGCAGTTGTTGTTGCTGTTGCGCCTTGGTGTTGCTGCTGCTGCTGCTGCTGCCGCCTTCTGCTCACGTTTCGCTGGCCCCGAAATTGCAGCAGCTAAAGGATTAACCTCAAATTTCTGCTGGCGGTGTTTGGCTTTCAACGCTTAATTGGTTGTGAAATCATCATTATCACATGGACGACGCGACGATGGCGTTGGCGTTGGCGTTGGCCGTGTTTGCCACTCAACTCATCTCGCCCCATGCCCAGCCTCCATCCGCATCTTGATCTCGATCTCGATCTCGAGCTCGATCTCGGGCTCGATCTCGAAGATGTTGTTGCTGCTGATGATTGTTTATTAAGCAGCGCCAGCGAGCTGCGTGTCCTGCCATCTGTCCAGCCTCCAGACGCGGCTCCAGATCGGATCGGATCGCTCCAGAGCTGGCCATATAATTTGCGCATGATTCATTTATGATTGAGAGCTGACTGCGACTTGTTTATACAAAACCCGTCAGCATCAGTCGGCCTCAGATGCGATGTCTATCCGAGCAGCAGCAGCAGCCAGAGCAGCAGCGGCAAATTATAGGCCAAGACCACCAAAGCGTTAACTGAAATATTTAGCGAGTTTGTTTCTTTGATTTCCAGGAAGCCTCTCGGGCCCAGTCAAATGAGCGCCGCTGCTCTTTAATTAAGCTCCTCCTCGCCGACCTGCCTTTGGCCGCCAGCAGGAAGTGCATTTACTCCATTCCACCCCCTCCAAGGCCCAGCGTTCCAAAAACGAGAAACTAAACTGAACAAAAAAATGCGAAAAGTACAACTGCAATGCCCGGCAAGCTCAGCGAAGCGTTGACATGAGTTCACCTTTTGGGACGCTGCTCCTGCACCCGCCCTCACCCACAAAAATACACCGAGAACTACAATTAAATTAGATTTTGCATACTGGCTAAAGTTCTTGGAAAACTCATAAGCTAAGTTTGTCATATTCTTGGAAGTTTTTTTAAAACTTAAAAAAAAGAAATTCAAATTAAATTCAATAAATAAATAAATATCGGAATAAAATATATCACTTGTAAGTAAGCTCAAAAAATGTATATTCCATCCCCTAGGAATTTAATAAATCTATTATTTACTTATATTGATTATTCATTAAATGGATCTTAAAAAAGGAGATTTGTTCTTAAAGAGCTTTAAAGTAATTTTAAAGAAGAGCTATATCATTCTTTGATTATAACATGGAATTAACGGAATATATATTTTTGTGCTATTAAAATAAGTTTTTAACTCATTAACTTTAAAAACTATATTGTAAACATTTAAATAAATAAATATTAAATACAGTTTTTTATATCCAAATCTTCATATGCAGTAGATAAATTTTTTAAGTATATCTCAAGATAAATATTTCTTGGCACGAGTGTTAACATCCATTTTAATTTAAAACATGACCATTATGCTTATGATTAAGCTCTAGACTCCAATTTATATTACCATATAACCCTTTAATTTAAATATAAATATTCCGTATTTTTTCTCTCTGTACATACACTTAAATACCTACATGCCAATCGGCAAATCGTAATAAAAGACACAACGGGAGGGTTGCCAAAAATGGTACACTCCGTTCTGCGTTCTGCGATTTGAGATTTTTCCCCCCAAAAAGCAATAGCCACAACTGCAACATCTTCGACGACAGCGGCTGCCCAACATTAATCATAAATTACCAGGTCGTTGAGTTGGCCAAAAGGGTGGAGCGGCGGCTGGAGCGAAGGTGGAGCTGCTGGCGGGGAGAGCGGGGAGACGCCCCAACGTGTGGCGAGGTGTTCGCTGTGCGCGTTTATAAATTTTGCCAAGCGCCAGGCCAACTCCGAGGCCAGGCAGAGGAGCGCTAAAGAAGACGACGACTGACTCTGGCCAAAAGAAATGATCATCTTCATCATTGCCGACCGACCCGGGCCGGGCCACGTACTAAAAAATGTGAGATATGGCGGCAGCAGGCCAAGGTTATAATTGGCCCAAAGCGGCCAAAAGCGGCTAACAAACGAGAGGGGCACAGCTCGTAAAGCAGAAGACGACGACGGCCAAGACTTGCCCAAGACGAGGGCCAGGATGATGCCAGGATGCGGCCAGGCGGCGACCTGTGGGCAGCCCACAGTGATGCGCACGTGCTTAACCTCTGACTTTGTTTTCGACCATCATCATCATCAGCTCAGTGCCCATATCTTCTTCTGCTCCTCCCCCGGGCCAGCTTCGTCGGCGGCAGCTCCTTCAAGTCGGAGGAGCTGCTGCTGCCGTAGTAGCCTGGCGATTAGCCGCGGATCGTTGTTTACTGGGAACCGAGCGCGGAGGCCGTGAGAGGTTGTTTATGGCCCGCCCAGGCAACGCCCCATTTGGCCGGGAACCGAAGGGGAGGAGCCGGAGGAGTATAACTGGCAGGCCTTCGGTTAAGTCCCGGGTTAAAGGCGAACAGCTATGGTTATGGGTTCATTACATATATGGAAAGGCTGATTATTTCTCTAATTGTTAAGGCCGAAAAAAAGCTATCAAAATATTCATTTCATCCTCCTCATAATTTCCTTATTTTCCTATAAATGCCATGCAATAAGCGCATATTTATCCACTTGACTGAACCGCAATAATTGATTACTTCGGTAATAACTAAATCAATTTTCCTTGCATGCCAATGAAGTAACCAACTTGCATAACCTCCATATTTAAATTTATTTGAAAACGATTTTCCGAATCAGTGAACTTTAATGCAATGCCACAATAGAGAGCGAAGCAGGGGAAATGTAGACAGGAGAACGAAACGAGTACTGCGCCCACGCATCTCCTCCAAGAAGGACATTCTTTGGCGCATCCATCCTTCCCTGCCAGACATTGCAATCTATTTTGTGATCCGCTGACAGGCATTTGTAATGCGAAGCAGTGGCGGTCATGGCGCAGTGACCAGTGGCCACTGGCCAGGACTCGCAGGACTCGCTGGACTCGCAGGACATCGCTGCCGCCTGGCTGGCTGCGAGCCAAGCGTATTTACTGCATTTTGAGGACAGATCGTAAAAAGAGGAAATGTGGCCGCTTTAATTGCGCCACAAACTGCATTGGAAAATTCAATTTGCCAGGGAACACACAACAAAAAAGAAAAGGATATATAGGATATATAGGAGAGACAACAATTTCAATCTGTTCGTTTCATAAATACGCAAATTTGTCCATTGAGGCGGATGCAAATATTTTGCCAAGACACTTCCATTTAGCCATCGTATCGCAGCATAGAAAAAATCACAGAAACTGTCGCAAGGATACAACGTTATCCTTCCCAGCACCATCACCATCACCATCATCATCATCATCATAGTTTTCAGCCAGGATTGTGCTTGTGCATTTTTGTAGCCGACTTACAGGAATCGCGGCGCCAAAAACTACTAAAAATAAAGTTTGCATTTTGTCTATTTGTTTCCTGTCGCCTAGCCTCGTTCCCCCTCGTCCTTTGGATTCGACTTTTCCGCTTCCCGCCGGCAGCATAAACCCAGAAATTGTCATAAAGACAGGTTGACAAGTGCGGCAAGTAAAAACAGGAGATGGAAATAATGTTTTTCTTGGGACTTGGGGTTAACTCTATTAGATTAAAAATATATATATAATTTTAAATATTTTGTACTAAAAAGGAAATGTGACTAATATAAAAATATAATTTTTGAAGAATTTAATATAATGAATATGAATGAAAAAATTTACAAAGTTGCGTTCAATAATTAAGGAATAGAAAAAGAAAATACATGAATATATATAATAAATTTGAACTACAAAATAATTCTACCCTATTATGTCATAAAATAAATATTAAACTAAATAATTTTATCCAAATATGTTTTGTTTTGCCTAATCTACATTTGTTGCTAGTTTCTGCTGAATTAAGTCGCTGTTTTGGATTTCTAGAACCACTGTGCAGTTGGGCAACCTACAGCTATGGTAATAATACTAATATATTATTTAGATAATGTTAATTGTGCCAAATCAAATAATCCAACACTTGCAAAATAAAAAATTTATTTGGATATTCCATTTAATATCTATTAAAAATTAAAACTGCTATGGACTCTGTTATACCAATACATAATTTAATGCTTTAGGAAAGTCAGATAACATTAAATTTAAAAATAAATAGTAAATAAGAAAATACTTTTATAAAATTTAAAATGGCGTTGCCATATTTTACGCAGAATACAAATTTTACTTGAATTTGGCGCCATCTACTTGTTATTGACTTAACCTGGTCATTTCAAGTTCTCAACGCTATTTATAATCGGCAGATGGCGCTTGCTCAAGGCTCCATCTACTGGGCGGTGACAAAAGCAACAGTATTGCCTTACGTTTTACGTAAAACATAACGTATAAGATTTTAAAGAAGCCCGCGAAAACTTTGTTTAGATTTTTCTTACTTTCTGAATAAGCTTGCTGAACAATTTTGCATGTGTGCATAGTGCTAAGAATTTGTACACTTTTTAGATATTTAAAAGAGACTTTACTTTACTTTACACACTGGTTCTTAATTTATTTTAAGTTCCTCAAAGTTGATTTATAGTTTTAATGGTCTAAGAACAAACAACAAAAAACAAAAAATGATATTTACTAAGTATTAAGCACTGTATTAAGTTAAAGAAAATACAAAACAAATTAAATTAGACGATTATTTTCACAATTTATCTCACAGCACTGACAAAACCCACCAAAAACTCAAGATTTTGTGGCACCAAACTTGTAAATCCTTTGCGGATGCAATTTGGAATTAATTATGCCCACCAACTTGGCCAGGAATTGGAGTTTGCGGTAAGGCAAAGCCAGAGCTTCGGCCCAGCTTATGCTGAGGTTACAAATTCTCATATGTCGCCGCACACAGGACACAGGACACAGGACAGGACGAACTGATGGACACTTCGGGCCGGGGGATTGACGCAGCGTTAAGACAAGAGCATTTAACGCTTCAGCACGTTTCCAATTCAATTTTCACAGCCTGGGAGACAGGGAGGATATGCGGGATGGCAGCGCCAAGGAAGCCGAGGCGTTGGAGCGTGCGAAAACTTAAGCAGACGCACCGAGCATGACAAACGAGGCTAAAAGGACAATGCCGGCAAAGGATGGCGATAATGAACGCCAGCGGTAAGCGAATTATGGCCAAAAAAGCGGAAGCGCAGTGTTTAATGAAGATGCCTGCAGTGCCAGTGGCGGCCGTGCAATAAATCAACAAATTACGCGTGCCAAAACGGAGAGAGGGTTGTCTATTGCTATTGTATCTGGCAGATACTAAGATATAAGTGCACAGAAAAATATAAAGAGGAATTTAACTAATGTTTGAATTGTATTTCGTAATATTCATAAAGAATATTATACACAGAATATGACTAGGACTTTAATTGACTGATTTTTGAAATAATAAAAGCATTTTACACAAAATATATATACCCAATATAAATTGTATATATGTATATAAAGAATATGAAACATTGAGTTAACTGAATTAAATTAAGAACATATACGCAACATATATAATGATTATATATATATATTTAATATAAAAGCATTCCTTCTCAATTTCTAATTTGTAAATAATTTTTAAACATTTTAAATAGCCACTTCCCAGACGTCTTATAATTATCAAAATATAATCCCCGATTATACATAACTAAAATTATGTTTAATAACTTTTGTATTAATATTTAATATTTAAATTAAGATGTCTAATAATATTTATAGAATATCAGAAAACATTTTTTCGATTGTATAGTTTTTTTTTTTTAATATTTCCAAATTTAAATTTATATAAATACTATAAATATTATATATGTAATATACAAAACTATCTATGTTAAATTCTATTAAACAAATTACTTAATAATTTTCCCTTCTGTGTTCCTCTCTACCTCATCTCTCCTACCACCCAAATCTCGGCCATATTTGTGCGCAGAAACAATAAGTGAACCGCTTAAAAATGCATAAATCAAGGCCCAAAACGCAGCCAAGGGAACTGAAACAAAGGCTGGCGAAAAGCAACTGTCAAAATGATAATCGCCAACAACTGTTGAGACCGTCTTGGCCTTATGACAAATGTTGCCAACGAAGAGGGTGGCCCTGCACTCACCACTCACCAAACCCATTGTATTCTTCGCACCCAATCATAATCAATGTACGGCGACAAGTCCGAAAAACACATTTTACTTATTAGTTACAGCCTTTCAGAGAGAGATGGGGGAAAGGGGAAGCAAACACACCATAATGGATCAGGGCAGAACTGAACGATTCGAAACCATCCATCTACTTTTGGCGGCAAGTGTTGGCAGCTATGAAGTGTTAGCTTTAAAGCCAGTATGGGTTTTCCTATCGGAAAATGATTTCCAAAGGATTTATACACTGAGTAATATATTCCCCACAGAGCTACGTGATACAAATATGCTCAGAAACTACAAATCTAAAGTTATTCCAACGGATAAAATAAATTTAGTCACTACTTTGGATCGCTGTGATGAAGTCATTTCCATTTTGACTTATTTATGATCGACTTTCATCATCACATTTCCAATAACAAGGGGTTCTTTCTGGTTTTATAATAATTTTATAAACAAATTATAGAAATAAACATTTTAATAAAGTAAATACAATCAGTTACGGTCATAAAAAAAATTAATCAAAAATACACAAAACAAATGTATGAATACTTTTTTGTGAGTTTAATTATGCGAGCTCGCAATGAAATATTAATTAAAACAGATTGCAATTCCATAATTAATAATTAATTTAAAAATAGCGAAATAGTTACATTCATTAGAAATACCTATACCTATTAAGTTTACAGTTTTACATTCGCAATTTGGAATATTTATCCACATTTAGCAATAGTATCTATGGCAGCTATATGATATAGTCTTCCAATTTTCATAAATATAAAATCGAAAGTCCACAATAATACAAAATTGCTATATCTCGAATTTTATGAAAATATGTTTAATATGTATGGCACCTATATGATATAGTCGACCGATCCAGCCCGTTATAAGATATATGTGACTGATAGTATATAGAAGATTACCTGCAAATATTCATTCATATAGCTTCCAAACTGAGACTAGTTTGCATAGACGAACGTGGCTAGATTGACTCGGCTTTTGATGCTGATCAAGAATATATGTATATAGTAAACAAATTTCTGACTGAAAGGATATAAAAAGGACGAACTGCCAGCACTGTCGGCGTGTCATCCCGGTCATAATCATAAAAACAAATGCAAAACGCAAAAGCCAAAACCCGGACAGGACATTCCCCCAATTGTGTGTGTGGCTGAGAATTGTCAACCCCTTAATCCACTTGTTTCCCAAGCTCATAATCCTCTCTTTGACTGATGCCCCAGCCCATTATCATAATCTTGTTGGTGGTGGCTGTGATGGGTGGCTCAGGGTCATGCAGCTGACCATTTGTGGCTATAATTTCCGATATGTTTTTGAGTATTTTGCTATAGGCTCAGAGCCGGCAATCGGATTATCAGTGGGACGATTGAAATCGGTCTTGGTGATTAATCTTTGGCAAAGTAAATATGAATAGTGAAAGTGATAATGACAATACAAAACACTAGAGTGAAAGTGGAACTTGAATTTCAAATGTTTTCTGCTACAAATCTTGTGATCATTAAGTAAATGAAACAACAAATTGGACACTAAGAACAAGCTTATTTAAATCATATTAGTTGAAAATGCAATATAATTTTCAATTGTAATTATTATAAATATAATTATAAAATTACTGAAGCGTTTTATAAGCTTGTTTTTGAATAATATTTCGATCGATTAATGCTTATAATGAAGAGGGAAATATTACAACACTTTCAAGTTCCGCTTCAGTTTCGTATTAAACAATTAAAAAAATTCTTGAGTTCTTAAGAAGAAAGGGGAACTTGTACTTTAAATATTTTCTGCTACAAATATATCTTGTGATCATTAAGTAAATTAAACAACAAGCTCATTAGAATCATATTTGTTGAGTATGATCTACATTATTTCAATTTCTATAATTATAAATATAATTATAAAATCACTGAAGCGTTTTATAGGCTTGTTTCTGACTAGCATATTATTACAAGCGATCAGTTAATGATTACATTGAAGAGGGAAATATTACAACACTTTCAAATTCCGATTCAGTTTCGTCTAAACCAATTTAAATGGCGCTTTCATTTAAGCTGTACTTTATTTTAAACCTCATATTTCTTCTACATCTAGCCCCAGAAGTAGGTTTTAAAAAAAGGTTGGCTTTTAATAATTAATTTAAAAAATATTATTTTAGATAATTGCCAAGTTTGAATTTACGAACGTTAAGTGTATTGCTTATGACCTAGAGTTTACCGATTTTAAACATTGCTATTTGAAATCGGTAAATCGAACCTACAAATATGTGTCCATTAAGGCTCGCTTATTCCAAACTCCGGTCACCAAAGTCAGGGTAAGGACTAACTTTAAAACGTACAATATATATATATACTAGATAATCTATTGTTTCAGTTTATTTTATCTCTGTACAAGCGATTCAATGGATATAGACCATTCATGTACAATGTCTCAGTGGATGTCTGCAAGTTTCAATTAAACCGCAATGTGAACCCAATAATGAAATTCTTTTATGACATCGTTGAGCCCTACTCGAACATTAATCACACGTGCCCCTTCAATGTGAGTTTTAGACCTAAAAAATATATTTTTTATTTCCCTTTTAATTCTGTTTACCTCCCAGGAGGATATTGTGCTTGAAAAGTTGCCGGTAGCTTTTGTCAATCATCGAATTACAGATGTTCTGCCGTTTCCCGAAGGCGATTACCTGGTGGAAACCAATTGGATAGCCTACGATATTAAAAGAGTCGTGGTCAAATTCTATGGAACCCTCTCATAAAAGTGTATTCCAAAAATATTTTGATTAAAATTATTCAAAGAAAAGAAGTTGAGCGAAATAATCCCTAACCACGGTATTTGCTAAGTCAAACTTCGTTGGGTTTTATGCTTTGGAGTTCGGTCAGGGTTTAAGTATATAAACTAAAAAAATTAACATTTCAAACTACCGTTACCACATGTTCTATTATCACCAAATATTTTAATTTTTAATTAATTTTTAAAAAGGTATACATTGCCATCTAAGTTTTAATACCCTTTCAGGAGACTTTACCTGCCCCATAAAGTATATATGTATATTCTTGATCAGCATCAACAGCCGAGTCGATCTAGCCATGTCAGTTTGTCCGTCTGTCCGTTATTACCTGAACTAAGCTCAGTTTTGAAGATATCTGAATAAAACTTTGCAGCTAGTCTTCCATGTACTCTCACAAGTATATAAATTGCCATAGGAACGATCGGAAAATATATACAAACTTTTAGCTTCATTTCTTGTTTTATTATAAATTCAGATACGCTCGTCCATGACTGTGAAATAATTGGAAGTACTTAATAACAATAATATGTTAATAATTTTGAGAGACAGACAAATAGATATATAGAAATCCCAATTAATTCTGTGCTCAGAGCAGTTCCAGTCGTAGGAAATGGTGCTCTTCCCTAAAATGCGGTTATTTGTTCAACTTTTAATGGTTTTCCATTTACCCAAAAAAGTATGTATTTTTCGAATCAATTTTTATAAATTCAAAAAAATATAGCTCCTGTAAATATATTCTACGTTTCAGTTTACGAATATCAACTGCGAGTCTTTCTCTCCAACATTAAAAAACTTTGAATATTGTTTGTTGAAATCGGTGAACCGTACCTACAGGTACATATGAGTGAAAGCCGAACTACTTCAAAATCCCGTAACTAATATAAATGTGAGTAATAAATCTAAATTATACTGTATACTCTTTAACCTAATATAACATTGTACTTTAGTGTCATTTGGCGTTTTCCAAAGACTTAATGGATACAGACAATTGATGCCTGCAACTTCCAGAGGAATCGGAAAAAATGCCCTGTTATAATGTTCTTTTTTTGATGTAGTAGTACCCTATTCGAACGTAAATTATTTATTATTTATTATTATTATTAGTATTATTATTTATTTTTAAGTTAGCGGTGAAGTTTCTAGTAATTTTTGTTACATTTGATAAGGTGCCGGTCGAATTTGTCAATCATCGATTAACAGATATTCTTCCTTTTCCCAAAGGCGATTACATGTTGGAAACGAACTTGTTTCCCTGTGATATTCAGCGAGCAGTGGTCAAATTCTATGGAACCTTTTCATAAATTGTAAATTGTATATTTATAAAATATAAACCATTTCAGCTTATTAATGTTCTCTTCGAGTAAGGTATTAGAAATAACAAATTAATTTTTCAAAAGGTTTTTTTTTGCCTCTTTATATATATATATATATATATATATACGAGTATATGTAGAAATGTTCTATATCACAAACTCAATTTGTTTTGGAACGATAATAAATGAAAATCAGGACATGTCAAGAGGATCCACCCTTCTGGCTTAAATCAACACTAGGAATTAAGGCCAAGACGATGGCGAGAACCAACCCCCTCGGAATTCGGTCTCTATTAAAATATGCGCATATGTAATAAGTAAACCACTAAGTAGACACCGAAGGACCACAACGACGACCAAAAACGAATCAACCACTTAACACCCAATTGAAAAGTGTGACCCAGTTTTAAAGGAAGACTTGGCAAGCGTTTAATGTAATTGCCAAAGTCCATTTGCGGCATCGACATATCGACATATGAGTAATATTCGAATGTTTTCAAAGCAGCAGCAGCACATATGGGAGAATCGAATCCTACGTAATGGATGCCATAATTCCGCGCTAATGTTGCAAAAATGTGCAAAGCTGGAAGAGCAAGGACAACAATGGGAACTAAGCTCATAAATTTCCATGACAATGGAATTATGCTCTCTAATCCACCCCGAAAAAGTTATTGAACTCTCCAGCCATCTAGTGGAAGCGTAAATCTTGCCCGCCTGTCATAAATTCAACTGTTTTCGCATTCGATTTCGGCTTTTAGCGAGGCGAAAAATAAAATAGAATATTATTTATCCGCCTGGGGCAATCTCAGAAAATGAAATGGCAATTTAAATGCAATTAGCATCAGGAGGAATGCCAACCAAAGAGTGGATACCATTTATTTTTCTCTCTCTTGATATCTTTTTATTTTTTCCACAATTATTTTTCGTTTATGACAGACTTTGTGGGCAAATGTAGAGTAAATTTATTCCGGATGATTAATTCAAGATTCGATTTTGGAAAATCAACAGCCAAGCGAACAAAAAACAACGCTGAGCAAGTCAAATATTTGCTCAAGGTGTTTGCAGAACTTGCAGAAGTGCTGGCAAACGAAAAATCAACGAATCGAAGTCATTACATATGATAATGCAGGCAAACTAATGTAATGAAAATTCAATGAGCCCACACGCCACATAAATTATTGACTTTTTATCGAAACGAAAAGGAACAAAGCTTGGCTTGAGAGCTATAAAAAAGTAGGTATTATTCTGATAAAGAACTTACTGGTTGTAGAATTCAAGATTTCAAGGAACTTGAACCTGGGTTAAATAATATCTTAAATAGATACATATTTTAAAGGGTATATAAAAGTATTATAATAATAATACTAATAATTTAGATTTACAATTAATCTCGTTCACCTGTAATTGTAATTGTTACAATTATGCTATATGAGCCTTAACTACATGGCATTTGTAACATAACCACTATTATTTATTTTGTTCTTAAAAATGATATACAAATCATTTAAACACAAACCATTTAAAACAAATTCTTTCAATTCCAGAGTTACGTATTCATATTTTGTGAGCTTTTGTAATAATAGAAACATTAACTAGAAATACTTCCTTAAATATTAATATAAGAAACTAAATGCAAATCTCAAACTAAAGGTAAAACTTTAACTTATTGAATTCTACTGCTAGTTATTAATAAACTAATTATTCTTTTTGTATATTATCAATATTGAAAATCGTGAAATTCATCCTCTATAATTATTCATCCTATTCAAAACACTAAATTAAAAATGTGTAAGATAGATATCCATAGAATTTAGCTCATCTAAATGTAGATCTTTTAAAAGATTCCTATCAAATTAATGGCATCCGAAAAGTAGATCTATCTAAAATAAAGTCAATTGGGAATTTCGTTACAACCGCATCTGATCGGAGCACGGCTGCCTGGATTCGGATGGATATATGCCCGAAGGGACCAGCATATGCTGATGCCACATTAGATCGACAACTCACTTGTCAGTCTGTCCGACTTTGTGGCACCCAACCAGACCAGACCAGACCAGGCCAGACCAGACCAGCCGGCGATGTTTATCGCCCCGGTGATGCACCAGTTCCAATCAGAGAGTCAAAGACCGAAAGGCACCCTAGGGATCCGGGGAAACTGGAAACTGGGAAAACTGGGTACTCCTCACTGGGAACCAGAGAACCCCGGTTAGCTTCCCGCAGAGCAGCGCATTTTCCCGCGCATATGTCAGCATTTTTTCAAATTGGAATCGAAAAACGCTGCACTAACAGCATTTTGTGGTTTTCAGCATAATTAAAGGCAGACGGAGAGTGGAATAAAGAACCCTCCATTTTCGGCACCGCCCCGGACAGATCGTAAACGTCGAAAAACGTAAGGTGTCCCCGGACGGGGTTGCGATTGAGGATTCACGAGCTCTGAGCTGGGAGTGCAGTGTTCGGCGAGTTAACAAAGCCATCAATGGACCATAAACTAAACACTTTTTAAATGCTGAACGAAGGCTGGGCAAAGCAAAGTATCCTTAGAGAGTCCTTGTTCGAACACTGGGCAAATTAAGGAGATACTTTGAATGTGTTTACATTATTCAACGATTAAAATGTCTTGCATAATTAGTTTAATCGTTGTTTAGCCTTAGCTATTATTAATTTGATATTATCAAAATTAAAATTAATTAATTTACAATCAATTTAATGCCTAAAATTTTTATTAATTGTTTAAATATGATAATCCAAATTCATTTTGCATTTGTAATAGTAATTAATAATAATTTTAAATGTTTCTATAATCAATAACCTTTGAATTCGCTATTTAAATATTATTGTCTCTGTAGAATACTATGTTTTCTGGACAAGTCATAGAGGATTTCAGTTAGTTGTATTTTTTGAACTTTAAAAATATCACTTGAATAATATTTTTAAACTATTCCTTATAGAAATCAAATTTTCTCTCCCTGTACCCATGCAGAAATCGCACAGATGTTCGCTCGGCACGAGGACAACTAACAAACGCACTCTATTAAAGGGTAGTTTTCATCATTTCCGAGCACCGCACAGTTGGAGTCCCTGCAATTGGAACTATGCCCTGCATTCCGGGCTGATTAGATCTGATTTCGCAAGCCGATTCCGAGTCCCTGACAGCCGGAGAGACACACAGTGAAACAGGTTCCAACAGGACAACAACAGGGAGGTCACAATTTATGGCACCAGAAAACGTATTGAGCAACTTTAAATGCGGGTCATCCCGGAGCTGAGGATGTTGAGGGAGGATGAGCTGGCCGGGGCCAAGGGCCCAGAGCCAGGACCCAAGGTGGTGGCAACTGGTGGTAATGACGGTGTCGTCTGGTGGTGACTTGGTGGTCGCTTCATTTGTCCAGCTTCGCTGAGCATACGCTGCACATCCGCCAAATGTTGCATGTTTTTCTTATGAATATGTTTTACAAGTGGAACTGTGAGGGCTTTTTAAGCACCGATCTGTATGTTCCCTTAAGGGTTTGATAAAGAATATATTTGTATTTAAGGTGGTTTCTATATTGATTGTTTTTAAACAATATTTTTTAGAAAATTACAGATGCTTTGATATAGTATTTTAAAACGAATTTTATCAGAATTTTATCAAAACAATTGTCATCATTTATATTACGGTTCTATTGATTTCTTATAATTTCAGCAAAATAATAATTATTGAGTAAATAATTATTATCCGAAATTATCCTACATTTTCATTTTAATAGGAATAGGAACATTTAAGCTATAACAAGCTAAATAAACAATTAATAGTTTTATTTGTTTATAAAATCTATTTTTTGGAAAAACAATAGCCATATTTTAAATTTGAATAAGTAAATAATATAAATATTACAATATTTATAAATATATATTGATATATATTTTTAAAAATATGCAAGTATTTAAAAAATGAAAATAAGACCTGTAAAACCCTTGAAAAATGAATTTTAAATTAAATAAAAACCCTGCAAAGCTTACTAAAAACTCTACAAGCCTCGCCCTAACACCCTGCAAAGTTGAAGAACCTGTAAGTGGATGTTCCTGTTCCTGGCCCACTTGAAGGGGGAAGAGGACTCTTGACATTATGGCTAGCCAGAACCAGAACCGGAGTCCAACACTTGGCAACTGTTGCGAGCTGCGCTTCCGATTTACGAGTTCGAATTGCTGTATGTTCCTGAGGGGGGAACTGTGGCATATAGTCGAACCCGAACCGAGGGACATAAATATTTATGCCGCATTCGATTGAGAGCTTCTCAAGCGTAAGCATTTTAGATAAAGCCATCGAATCAGAGGCAGCCCACCTCCAGGCCAGGTGCAGTTGTGGCTCGTTGCCGTTTTGCATATGACAGCAGAAATGCCTGTGCGGCGGCTTGATTGCGGGCGAATGTGCGTCTCGAACTGATTGGACAGGGGAAGCACTGGAAAACGCACCCGAATCGAGAGCAGCCTCGTCATCGGCCGATTTGTTAACCAAAACAAGAGCTCTAATCCGGGCAGGAGACTAACCCAGGCCCGAGGCCACCACCACCACCAGCAACGCCTTGTTAGCGACCCACGACCCTCATTCGCGCGTTTTTAATCCGTTTAAATGAATGACAGTCTAATTGGAGGATTTGCCAGCCGGAGGAGGACAACGAGGACGACGAGCCGTGGCCAGACGGCTCCTTAATAGTGACAAAGTCCTTGCCATATGCTTGGAAAAAACCACATGTTATTCACGGCATTTAAACAAACAGCAACAGGGCGGATCAACCCTCCGAATACTCCAGATCCGGATCCAAAAACCAAATCCTGACTCACAGTAACCCTCAAGCCCTCCAACCCTCAGACAATTAGGTTCTCCCTGCCCTGCCCTGCTCTCACGTGAAATCCAATTCGAATTTTTATTTAATGCGCGAAAAGCACTTGATTGGATCCAGAACTGGGCTCAGCTCGAGTTCTAGTTTGCCCGGCACTCCAGGGACACTCCATTCTCCGAGGACCATGTGGGGTGGCAAGTGCAGGGAGCAGGTCGCAGGACTCAGGACTCGGGCAGAATGCAATCTCCAAAATAATTAAGCTCTAAAAATATTTATACTATTTCTATTGATTAGGTTTTAGGTTAAGTAAAGTATTAAGATATCACTATCGAAGCATAATATAATACTTTCCGTACAATTAACCTTTAAACTATATATTTTAAATACTTAAAATTGATTTGCAATGTAATTTTTCCACCGTGCACGCTAAGAGCTCAGAGTTTCAGGCGGCTAGAAGCTGTTTCCTTCTGAATATCCGCACAAACCACACAGATTACGGCAGACAGGCGGCACATTAACATCAACCAAGAACACAATCTCCATGGAAAAGGTGTCTGCTGTCTCCGGTATAAACAGAGGACAAGGACTCCTCTCCGGCAGCGCGAAAGTTGAAGCAATTAGCATTTACATTTCGCTATCTCGCGCCAAGGATAATTGAAACCCACCAAGGAGGCATAAGGAGCACGTAGCTGTGTAGTCTAAACTCTAGTCAAAAGATTGTCATCTTAGTTTTTAATTTGCTTCCTGGAACACTTCCTTCTACTCCTCATCCTACATCCTTTCTCGGGGCTTGACTTAATCACACAAAGGCAATTTCACGCCTTTTTGCGCTTCGTCTGAGCCTGACAACGGGGAATCACTTTGTCACTCGACGGCGGC
The DNA here is from genome assembly GCA_035046265.1 of Drosophila bunnanda. Lineage (NCBI taxonomy): Eukaryota > Metazoa > Arthropoda > Insecta > Diptera > Drosophilidae > Drosophila > Drosophila bunnanda. Next base: position 19,504,518 of record JAWNOB010000075.1, read on the forward strand.
ATGACGGTTGATGTATCGACAGACCAAACGACCCTCCCCTTCCCGTCGTCCTTTAACCATACATATATATAAAATATATATAGTTGTGATTGAGCGAGATCAGCAGGGGTAGATAAGCCCGCGGCGGGTTTAGTGGAAATTTCCTGCTCGATTTGTATATCGGAGATTTGCGTTAATATCCACCAAAAATATTTACAGGACATGGAGTGTGTTTGGGGGATTTTCACTTGACTTTCTACAATCAATGCCGGTCACGTGTCACATATGTGGATATCCATCGAATGAGCAGAGGGAACTCAAATTGGGGTTAATTAATTGTGAATAGCAGCGTTTGGTAATATATTTGGGGAAAATTGGTTAGAAACGATAAGGATCTATCAGTTCCATGTGGTTTAGATTAACAGTTGTTAAGTGGGGCATCGGAGAAATATAATGCCAAATGCATTATTTATAACTTACAACTATGGTACTGCACTAAAAGATCATTAAATAGTTATAGATTCGATTGTAAAATGGTCACAGAATTCGCTTTTAGTTTAAAAATAATTTAAATAATGTCTTAAAATGTGACTGCTTAGAAAAGCAAAGATTTTATTTAATAATCAACAGATTTTAAGTCCAAAAAAATTTAGGAAATTAAGAAATATTTGTATAAAATTCGTATTAGCACTATACTTTATACTGCATTGAATATGGAACCCCTGAATAATATTTTATTCATAAATATTTGTATACAATGTAAATTACCATTGTAATTTGTACTTTATTAGGCCTAAGTACACAGTTTTACGAGCTAAAAACTACCAGAAACTACCGGTTTTTATAGATTCTTCTCAATTTTTAAACATTAAAAATAATAACATAGTTTAGTATAACAACTAAAGTGATTTAAATTCACTCGAGACAACAAATAAATTCCGCTTTTCTCTAATTTATAGATATGTATACATTTATTTTTTAATCCCATCAGCTTATGGCCGCTGCTTTGGCTGTTCGATCGGCAATTAATTAAACACAAACTAAACAATATTTTTAATGAAATGACCATGGCCGAAGGCAATCATGTGTTTAATATTAATTTGGTCGACAGCCAACATGGCGGCCAGGCGAATTATAGGCCCCAGCACACACACACGAGCAGTCAGAGGGAGGACCATAAATATTAATTAAAAATGCAACTCATATGGCAAGTGGAACAATTAGCACCTGAGAATATGCAAACATTAAATTGCCGCTGCAGCAGACAGGCAACAACGAACAAAAACGAATGGAAATGCAACAAAAGGAGCGTAATTTAAATAAAATGTGTGTGCATCTCTCTCTCTCTCTCTGTGTCTCTGTGTGTGTGTCTTTTCGTGGCCATAACAGACACATATTTTGTCCTGGCAATGGCCACATCCTCACATCCGGTCTGCCCGGACACTGGGGTCTAGCCCAGCACAAAAAAAAAAGAGGAAAATAAAAGATGGCACAGAACGGGACGGAAAACGAACGGAAAACATTGCACAATTTGCTATTGTTGCATCGTGGTATATACCTACTATATTTACTGGCCACACTCACACACACACATAGCGAGCTCAACTGACAAATAAATATTGCAGTCCGGTGAAATCTTTCGGCGCTCAACAAAATATCAAAGATGGGAATGGGGATGGGGATGGGGGGAAACCCCTTCCCGCTCTGATATTCGGGTGTGTGCAATATGTAAAGGCTACGGGCAGCATATACTCAAAATCCAACGGCCCGGCAGCAACAAATACCACACGAAACATGGCCACATATTCACACAATCGCGCCGCACGGCTCTCCCTGCTAAAAAATCGACAAAAACAACCTGTTCGGAAACACTTGCAACAAGGATATCAATGCCAGCGGAGACAGAGATAGAGAGCTAGAAGGGAATCGAGAGAGCAGGACATGCTGGGGGTGGCAGCGAGAGACAAGGAGAGCGAGAGCGGGCCAGGATCAAGCGCCGCCCCTTTTCGAAAAGTTTCCTGCACAGCGAAGGTGAACTGTGGTGAAAGGATCAAAGGATCCAGGGGAATTGTTGCTTAACTAAAAATCTAAAAAATGTAATTTAAAAATTAAATATGAAAGGATCTACGGGAATTATTGCTTAACTAAAACTCTGAAAATATAATTTTAAAATTAAATATTAATTCCCACAGAATTAGTATTCATTTAAAAACAGCTAAAGTTGTCTTTTTTCTCCAATAAAAATTTTGTAGATCACCCTAAGGAGCAAAGCAACAGAAATTGCTTTGGATTTAAATAGAATTAAATTGATATTCGAATGTAAAATAAATAAGTACTCAAAATTTGAAACCTGAAGTATTATTTACCTATGTTATGTGCCTTTTTGATTTCCTTTTAAATCGTTATAGATTTCTCTGTCTATCCCCTAAATAATTTCTAACTAAAAATTAAATGAATTTTTCTTTAAGCCCTGGCAGCTCGAACTACCAATTCATAAGTGAACAAAGAGTCCCACAATTGTTGCTTAAAACTGCGGTAAGTGAATCACTTAAGTAATTGCCAAACATGTGTACTAATTATGAAACCACAAGAACCCGTCGACGAAGGCCTAAATGACCGAGGAAATTCCGTATTCGGAAACAATTGCAAAGCAGTACATTTTCCTATTTGCACAGACCAAATTAGTCACCGATGTTACTTTGCAAAACAAAACATAATAAATGGATACCAATCCACAAAAATGGCAAATAAAATAGCAGCAACAACAAAACCAACAAACAATTAAATATTTGTATTTAATTACAAATATTTACATACTATCTGCTTATTAGTTTCGGAATGTGTTAATAATATTGTCTACACAACATATGAGCATTCGGCGTAGACCACGCTTTTTGGGAATTCCCTAAAATTCGTAAAATCAAAAACTATAATTCTATTCAAATAAGATTGCTCTATAAACACAAATAAATAAATTAAATAAATTAAAAATAAACAATCACCCAAAATACAGATAAATCGTTTTTTGTTTGAAATTCAATGCAATAACTAAACATAAAAAAAAAAATCGCATAAAAAGGGAAAATAAAATAATTATTTTATGAAAAATAAACAATTAAAAAATTTAACAAATTTAAATTTATTTAAAGATGTTTGTTTTACTTTCTTTCAAATTTCGCAAGAAAAGCCGTTTAACAAGAACCAGAAATTTTCTGGAATCGATTTCGGTAAAGGAAATATACAAGACACCAATAAAATATGAAATCCTTTACAGATCCTTCGGAGATAATAAATAATAAATAATACAGATCCTTCAAAGACTTTAACCCACTGTGCCCTACATAATGTTGCAATGCTGAAACTTTTCGAGCAAGCCAACCTGTCCGGGAATGCCAGCCAACCAGGACTCGTCCTGGCCGTGGCTGGCACAATAAAACCACAGAATATGTTTGCCAACTGGCAAAGCAGATGGACTCCAGAGAGCGAGCGAGAAAGAGCCCGGGAGAAAGAGAAGGGTAGTTTGCGAGAAGAGAAGAGCAAGAGAGAGAGAGCGAGCGAGTGCGAGAGCTGGAACATAAGGGTGGTGACTCCTCTAACTGCTCTCTGCAGGACCTGAATCCGAACAGACTCCGAGCAGAATCAGGACAGATGGGCCAAGTACGGAGAGTGGCTGTTCCCATTTGAATGGGACAATATGAGCAGTCGGGATTCCAACTGGACGCGGTGGTGGCAGTTGGCGGGTACTTAAGGAGGAACAGATTGCGGGCGGCCAGCAGTCGAAACTGGAACTTCGAGAGGCGAGCAACAGCCCGAGCCCAAGTGAAAGTCAGCCAACAAGCGAATATATAACCAAAGACTCAGTGAAAGTGAAAATGAATCTGCTGATGGACAGCCTGCCGTCGCACGCGAATCCCGGCCAGCGTCGCTCCACGCCGCCGCAGCATGCCGAGCTGAGGATCTCCACATCCTCGCCGCAGCAGCCACAGCAGCCTCCGGCACAGCAGAGCTCCCATCACAATAACAACAATAACGAGACTCCCACATCGCCTTCGGCTGGTGGAAAGACCACCTTGAAGCGCGCCTTCGATGTGGCCTTCCTCATGATGCCCGACGAGCGGATCAAGCAGAAGCAGGCGGAGAAGCAGGCCCGCCTCCAGGAGGCACTGCTGCAGCATCATCACCACCAGCAGCATCAGCAACAGCACCAGCAGCAGCAGCATCAACAGCAGATAAACCACTACCCCACGGATTTGTCTCCTCGCGGAGCATCCTCACAGCCACCCTCACCGGCGGCCTTGGAGTATATCAGCCTGCTGGAGGCCCGCCAGCGGTATCCACAGATCAGCATCCGCTCGCCGCGGGTCTACGATGATCCCAGTGTAATCATTCCTCTGGTGGACTCCCCGGAGGCACCGGCATCCGCCTCACCGCCACCGCCCTTGCGGAGTGCGTTCACCAAGGTGGCCTCCTCGTCACTGTCCACGGCCTCCTCGTCGCCGTCGACCACATCGCGCCTGGAGTCGCCAGTGGATGTCGGAGCTCCGCCCTTGAGTCCGGATCAGTTAAGTTGCCACTCAATGAGTCCACCGCTGGTAACACCGCCGCCGAGGACCAACAGTGGTGGCCAGAACCCGCAGAACCCCCTGCCAGCCAATCCCATTGTGTACCACAACTTCCGGCCGGAGTATCAGTTCAATGGAGCCTTCCAGGCGGTGAATCCCATGCAGGCATTGCAGGCCCAGCAGCGGCTTAAGCAGCAGTTGCTGTACACACGTCCGCCGGGACCTGCGGGCGGGAATCCCAATGGCGGCGGAGGACCGCTTCCGGGGAATCCTTCGTCACCGCCAGCAGGTCCACCGCCGGAGTTCTTGCATGCCGCCTATCCGGGATTTGCGCCACCGCCGCATCCCTTTGCCGTGGCTCAGCCACTGCAGAATCCGGCCGCAGCGGCCATACTCTCCACACTGATTCCACCCACCCTGGCGTCCACCTTCACGCTGACGGCCCAGAACGTGTGCGCCAAGTGCAACATCAGCTTCCGGATGACCAGCGATCTGGTCTACCATATGCGATCCCATCACAAGAGCGAGGTGGCCTGCGATCCGAATCGCCGTAAGCGCGAGGAGAAGCTGCGGTGTCCCGTCTGCCAGGAGACATTCCGGGAACGCCACCATCTAACGCGACACATGACCGCTCACCAGGACAAGGCCAGCGATCACCAGCCGCAGCTGGAGGATGCCGCCTCCTCCTCCGCCGCCGCTGCAGCCGGAGCTGCTGGCGATAACGAGATCATAAATGTGGTGGGTGGAACACCGCCAGGTCGCCGAATTGGAGGAATGCCCAAATGATCGAAGCACTTCTTCGGATACTTTTAAGATCCCCAACTCCCCCAATGACCCACCCAGCATCACCACAGCACTTCGTTGGTCTAGTCCGTAATGCCCATTTTCGATTGTGATATTAATTTTAGTTTCCCCCAAGCTCCGCTCTCATTTCCCTTAGCCTTAAATGTAGTGCAATTTGTATCGTAAATATATAACTAGATCCTCCTCCCCATTTTCTCCCTTGATTCTCTGTCTTTTCCAGGGACCCCAAAAGGGTCTCAAGTTTGCTCAGTGTAATATATTATATGGCTAAGTTACAGATTCCCTAATATTAGCATACAATGTGTGGCTGAATGTTTCAATAAAAATCTAATTGTTATGCCAAACAAAATATTGAGAATTATTTAATTAATGATCTTGGTTGGGTTTCAGAAAAAGGTTCTTATATTATCAATAAAAGAAATAAAAGTACTAAAATATTTCAGGGGCTTTCAAAAGGACTCATTGATATGATATGATAATTACATTTAAATTAATATAAAAATTGTCTTACCTTTAGTTCAGCTTCTCTGCTTGCCTTTCTTTTGGGTTTAACTCCTGACTACTTTCACTCCGAAATAACACTTTACAACACCGTAACTTCGCGAATAACACATTTAATATTGATCAAAAACCGTTGACACTTATTCGAGAAATCCTTTTTAAAACTTTGGTGTACCTGCAAAAGAAAAAGTTTGATTCATTGTTAGTATTATTTTGATATTGATCTCACAGCTACATTGTGTTAGAGTTTCATTGATAAACCCGTTTATTTAAATTTTCCCAATTGATATCAAGTCATATAACATTTTTCGTTAGTTTGCCTCAAAATATTATTAGTCCTTGCAGTACATTAAAAGCAAATAGTTCTGGAATAAATATTAATGTATTAAACCCAACTTTTCATAGAAATGTGAACCCTGAAATGAGGGATATAACATATTTTTGAAACCCTTTTTGTGATTCAGAGTTTTTTAACGCTTAGTTTCTTCAGGCTATAAACTTGCCCATGGGCACATTTGGTGGAATGCAAAAATGTTTCAAGATCATGTCGCGTACATATATGTGACCTTGCATATTTGATTTTATTATTTCATACCTACAAAACAAATTTGTAAAAAATTTACAATAAAGGGACATGAGTGGTTGACGTTGTGTGTGTGACATTGTTCAACTTCTTTTCCACATCTGAACGCCATAGGAAAGAAAATTTCTTTTAGATATTATAACGCAAAACGTGAATGTTACGTTTATCAAAAACACTTGATCCTGATTAGAAAAATCCCTTTTGAACATTTCTAAATGTATCTACAAGTGATTTAATTAAATCAAATTCACTGGGGTATATGTATTTGTAGCATTTTATAGTCGTACCCGAAACGGCACGTTTATGTCACTGACCATCTGAATGAAGGACATTTTCCCACTAACTGCCTTGAAGGAGCACTTGGTGTCCCTAATGTATGTGTTCTCATTAGGCTGGCACAAAATATTTGTGGTTTTTATTGTATATTCCAGCTCTGGAATAAGGGAATTTTCAAATCTCAGTGCAGTTACCACAAGGATTAATAAAGTAACTTCAGAGGAACTTCCAAAATGCTAGTAACTTTTTACATAATTGGATAATACAGTCCCCCATCCAGTAGCAGCTTAATGATTATATTTGTATACAGCTCATTAATCATAGGCAACAAAATTACTCTATGTATCTATAATGAAAACTGTGTTCCCGTTTTAAAATCTGATTGAAAAGACCTGTCCATTTGATAGAAAAACTATGAAAAACTGTTTCTTTAGAGGCAGTTTTTGGCAACATATGGAGTCCCTGAGTGGAGTAGGCCAATAACATAGGTTCCCAGGCTTAGAAAAACCAGCAGAAATGTGCGAGCAAGAACAGAACATACGCCAAGTGAGCAGGGTCCAGAGAATATGTTCAACTTGTTAGCGCAGTGAATCCTGCATCGCGCCAGGACGCGTTTGGTCGCCTGCAGCAATTAGATGCGGCCGCAAAAACAGCGACGGCGACGCTAATGACCTGGGAACCGGGATGCTAGCAGGGACTAAGTATGTTCCGATGCCATCATCAAGTGTTCGGAGCCAGAGTTCTTGGCAAGAATGAATTTCGAATTTCAATATTTCCAGACTCGCGCCGGCAGTCAACCCCCGGTGGAATCAGTTCCCATGAGCCACGAATCTGTAGCATGGCAAATTCCAACAAAGCGCAGCGAATTCCTTGGGTGGTGGCTGCTCCGGCGAGATGCCTGCCTGTTCCCCTTAGCTGCACTCAAATGAGCCACATCGAATCGCGTTGATTTAGCGTGGCCAAAATCCTGTTAGCCCCGTGCCGCAGGAGTCACGGAACCAAGCGAAATTCTCACAGGATGTCTTGCTGCCTTATCGACTGATGTATCAATTGATGGCGGCGATGGCATCTCGCTAAACGGCAAACGCTATGCTCCGATCCGCTCTGCTCATTGTTCCCATGATGGGATTAGCATTTTATGGCTTTGTGTTCGCGGGCTGCCACTTGATAAAGACATTTATGGGGCGGCTCCTTTCCCAGGACCAAAGTTGGTGGTGTGAAAACAATTGCTCTTGAATTTAATGTAAGCAAATTGGTGGTAAGAAGATTTAGCTCAGGTAGAAAAATACCTTGTAGTATGTTAAGGAAGTACACGGGTTTTAATGAAGTGACTTTAGTTGATTCAAATAAAGGTATATAATATTTGTTATTAAGTCTAATAAGTGGAAGCATATAAACGATAAAAATATATATTCTGTTAGCAACAAAAACCTCTTCTCTTCCTTCGGTTATTCCGAAATATATCTTGAGTCTTGTATTTCCTTGCTCCTTCCCCGATTCTCAATTACATTCATTGTCCTTGATTTATTTTATGCATTTCCCCAATGAGCAATTTCAGCTTCCTTTAAAAAACAATTACAACTTCCGGGCGCCCGGAAAAACAAACATGAAAATCGCAGTGCTCACACGAGCTCGAACTCATTGCTGTGGTAAAGCCAACACATCGTCAAAATCACATTGCCCCATTTCCTCATTCAACGAAGAGGCCGCAACAGCCAGGATAGAAAGGCACACAAACACAGGACTCTGGACACTCACTCAAAACGACGCCCAAGGCAACCAAAGGCGAAATCAACTCCATAATAAGCCCCATCATCATCATACTCTTCCTCATGCCGTGGTGCCACATAATAGCCGCCATAATCACATTTCATATTTATCACATTTTTACGCCCACCACGGAGCTACCACTGCGCCTGCGACCTGCTCGGCTTTGTTTGCCTTGTCTAACCTCGCAATTTGACCGTAAATAAATTGCCTGCTCATTTGGTAAGCGCCGGATTGCCCCCCATTTCTTTATCCAATCCCCGCTCCTCGCTCGCTATCTGAAAACCGTGTTCAAATACGTTTAAACACAATGCAAATACGGTTATAATGCCGCCACAGAACACAACAGGGAGCGACAGGATCAAGAAAATCAGACAGCTGGAGCAGGCAGCCGAGCCCAGGGCCTTGGCTCCGCCCCATCATCAACGCGCACAGCAACCCCCCGTGCGTATGAGTGATTTCTGTTCATCTGCGCTTAAAAGTATGCAAATCCCTCAGTGGAGTTGCTGGTAACTGGCTTTGGTTTTGGTTTTGGTGTTGTTGCCCCTTTCCCAGGGGCAGTGGGCGTGTCGCACGGGAACTGACTTTTATGACACTGGCTGTGCGGGTGCCTGGCCAAAGTGTTTTTTAACTGCAGGCAATTTAATTTCCACTTGCTCCCGGCCGCTTTTTAATTTACACCACAGCCAAGTCACACCGCCGCCGCCATCGATGGGGCTTGAGTGTTGTGCGGCTGCTGATTAGCCCTGCGGTTGGGGAACTTAAAACCCTGTCACACGGTCACCAAAAATGGGGTAGGTTTTTTAATATAATTAACTAGAATCATTTTTGCAGTATGCATGTTTATAGAGTGAAATTTTATATATATTATAAAATATTCTAAAATAAATCAGTTGAATATAAATAAATATAAACCTTAGTATTTATATTATATTTCTCAATATTTCATTACATTTATTTTTTATAACCTAACTAAGACCATTTCGGCAATGTGTATATAGAGTTAAATTTTGTAATAATAAAATATTAATAAAGAAATTAAATATATAAATAAATATATATTTTAGTATTCGTAATATATATTTTTTTTATTTACATTTTATAACCTAACTATGTGCAATTTTGCAATAATAAAATATTAATAAAGAAATTAAATATAAATAAATATAAGCCTTAGTATCTTGGTATCTGTATCTAATATCTCAATATTTATTTTTATTTATTTTTTATTACCTAATTATGAAAATGTTCCCTTGTCTCTTTTAAATCATTTAAATCAAAACATTTTTATAAAATAATAATAACTAATATACCGGTGGAAAAGCCAACTTATGGGAGGGAATCATTTTGTTGCTTCTATTATTCATTTATATGTAATTACATTTTAAAAATAAGTAACAACATTCGATAAGTTTTTTCTGTTTGTTTTAATTTATAATTATTTGTAATAAAATGTTGATATTTATGTTTGATATCTCGCAAGAAATAAGATGCTAAATAATATGCTTTAAATATTGTTTCTGTTTGTTTCCTATTTTCTGCCCGAAAATATATATTAAATCTCTTTTCAAAATATTTACAAAGTCTACAAATATAGACTTTTTATTATAAATTCGTCGTAAAATTATAAATATTTTATGAAGTAATCTAATTAAGGGGATTTTGGGGAACATCTTATATCTTATCAAATAAATCCATATTCCTAGTAAATTCTTTTTATACGTATATTTTTACTAATAAATTACTGCCATTGTTATTGTTTATACACAATGTTGATATTAAATGTATATTCCTAATAAACATTTAAGTATTTTTATAAATTAATGTTTTGTACCAATAAATTACTGTATATCTTAACCTTTCTTTTAAATTAAACTAAATTCCTTTCAGGTAAGACTTAAAGACCTTAGGAGAAACCCAAAAAAAAAACCTAAATCGATCTTAACGGTTTTCTTTCCGTGCACCAAACGCAGCACTATAAGAGCCCCTGAAAAACTGACAGCCAAGCCGCTTAAACTTTGAACTTTGTCATTTCAATTTTCGCCAAACGGATGCGCTTTGTTTCAGGCTCTCCAGACTCAGACGCTGACGCTGATGCTGGATGCCTGGCTGAGAAGGAAAATGAGAATGAGGAGGCTGAAAGTCGGGCCGAGGACATCCATGAGCCGCCCGGAAACATTGAGCCTGACAATGCGACTTTCATTTGCCGAAACTGCGGAGGAGCTCGGCCATTGTTTTGGGCCACAGAGACAGGCGGACAGGCTGAAGTCCTGGGGCCGAGCCGTGCAGCACTCCCGTGCAGGAAGTTTTTCATGCGCCATGACACTTTTTGTGCGCTCTCTGCGGTAGCCATTTTGTTCCGTGCCGTGCCGTGCAGTGCCGTGCCAGGATACCTTGCTGCCAGGAGGCTCCTCCACTTCCACTTCCAGCTACCATTGAAATTTTCCGAATATTTTTGGATGCATGGAAGCTGTTTGCCATGGCCAAAAGACAGGCGGCGGCTTACCGCACAACACAGCGGCAGATCCCGGTGCCGGAGCCGGAGCAGGCACATCCTTGTGCTCCATGGCCATGTCCTGGACTGGGATAATTTATGATGTGCGCTTCCCTTTGCTCGCCGGCTGGCAGTTGGCAGTTTTTAGTTTCGCGTTCGCCGCTCGCTCGAGTTCTGCGGCTGTTTTCTGCTGTCATAACTTTGGCCCGCATAATTAATAGTTGTAAGCCGCAGCAGCGAGTCACTTTTTAGTTGGACCAATGCACAACTTTTATGGCAGCGGCTCCGGCTAGCCCTGCCGGGGTGTCCTCAGCGCGCTGCTTGCTCAATTAACTTAGCAGGTAGTTAATTTTCGCCAAAAACAAAAAACAAACCGAAACAGGCCGCAGGATATCCTCGTTGTGGGTGCTAATTGATTTACGAGGCAATGTTTCTGCGGTCGCTATTTAAGCTGACTTTAAGTGTTGTTTTCCATCACTTGTTCGCTGGTTGGTTTGTGCCTCCTCTCACTTCCTGCATTCATTTTTGAGATTTTACTGGATTTATTGAAGCAGAAAAAAAGGTCCTTGGAAGTGCAGCCAAGTTTAAGTGACCGGAAATTCACAATAAGTTTGCCACGCATTTGATGTGTCAACATTGTGTATGAATAAAATAACTTAAATGGTGCACATTAGGGATGAAAGTGTCAATACAAAAAACACCCCAGTTCTAGAAAAGTCCTGGCGAAAATATACTAAAATATAATCTACATTATTATAGATTCTGTGAGCTCTTAATATATTAATTATTATTATATTTATCGAAATCTAACAAGTATATTGTTGAAGGGAACTTTAAATTATAAAGAAATTCCGTTCAAGCTTTATGTATATTCATTATATTCAAGAGCATCAATTAAAGATACACATACAAGAAATTGTAGGAAAAATGTAACAAACTAATTAAGTGTAGCATATTTGGTTATAAAAATATTAGTATTATTAGCAAAATTAAACAAAAATATAATTATTTAAAATAATACCTTTTTTATAGAAAATTCGTATTAAAAAAGTATTAGCCAATAAACAAAATCTTTAAGAATAATAATAAGATCAATTCATTCATCATTCTTAAGCTTTAAATATAAATTTAATTGGTAGGTAATAGGTTATATTTAAATCAATATCAATTAAATACTTGTTTATACATAAGAAACCAAATATTAAAATAAAATTTTAAATATTCCAGATCTTTAAAATATAAAAAAATAAATTTCAATTGGAATATTAAACAATTATTATTTATGGCATAGAAGATATGTCAAAGGAATTTCTCAACACTCTCTAAGAAATATACATTATTTTAAATATTAAATAAAATCTTTAAATAACAATGAATTATTTAATAATGATGGGTTTATGCCAAAGATAATACATAGTAGCAATTTTCAAACTCTCTTAATTTCTTTAATCCCAAAGGTTAGTTATCTTTCTAAAACATTTCCCATAACTTTCTGCGACACATTGAAATCGCAATGCCATAAATATTCAACGAAAGCCAGAAACCATTTAATTAAGTTAACTTTTATGGCTCGTAAATCAGAGAAACAACGTGGAAAAAACACACACAGATTCCGCTCTCGCGCCTGATCCATATTCATGTGAGTTTTGTGGAGTGGAATATTCTTGGAAAGGTGGCGCTGGAACTGGACTGGCAAAACAAAAACTCTCGCCAAATAAAATAAATGGGATAACCAAATGCACGACGCTGACCATGTTGTTCCCGGCTCCCAGCTCTTAACGCGCGATTTTCATTTGGAATGCGAAGGGGCTTGGGCTTGGGCTGAGCCAGGAGCCAGGAGCCAGGAGTGGGTGGGTCCTGCATATGGGTGTATTCCCGTACATTATGAAATTATGAGCATTAAAATGAAGAATGGCCACTTATCTAAATTACACCATGTGTGGAATGGGGATTGGCGCCGTGGTGCTGGTGGTGGCTTGTCATCGGACATGTGACACACAGTCACTACCCCGTGGATAAGCGCTAGCCGCGATCTCTGACTGGGTTATAACCCATATATCATTCCGAATATGCTGAGTATATGGAAATCCAGCCAAGTGAAGATAAATGGAGCATGGAGCGAAGCAAAAATGGCAGCGATACAGCGACACCGCGGCACACATATGCCAGGTAAGGGCAGGAGAGACCGAGTAAGACATCCTAACATCCTTGGCCAAATCGCGAAAAAAAAACGTGTGTGGCAACCCGCAAATATGTCATTTGACATGCTAAATATTTTGCCAGCGACTTAAGCCACAGAAGGTATGCCACAGACACACAAAAAACCAACAGGAAAGCAACATCAAGTATACGCCAAGTAAGCCAAGAAGCGAGTAGGACAAGTTTTCTGATTTCAAATGGATTTTCTTTATGATTTTCCACTGGATATTTATGGATGCTAAAGGTAAGGCAACAGAATTTATTGAAACAGCTTTTTATTAAAGGTAAAAAAAAGAATTGTCTGTGTGTTTGGTAATCAATAAATAAGAATGTGAAATTTGAGTCTGTAGTTTTTAGATTAATTTTCAACTAAAATAAAGAGTTTTTATGGCTTAAAGTGTATTAAATTATTTGAATTTAATTAGGTTTTTCTTTAATGTATAATTTCTTTACTAAAAATATTTAAATAATAAATATTTAATGAAACAACTATGCAAAGCGAAGTCCTTAAAAACAGCGCCTGAAAACTAAATGAAAACAGACACTCAATGGCCCTCTATTAATTTTCCTCTTTGCAAATTTACGATGCCAAACAAATTTTTTTTGATACCGAGACAATCGAGAAGTTTTCCGTTTTAATAGTTAAAAGTTGCAAATTTTAAATAGCGCGAGGCAGGCCGAGATAAGAGGCAGGTTCGCCAATAAATATTGACACCATTTTGTGTTTATGTGAAGGCACTTTTGGGTGGGGAATGGGAGAGAGAGAGAGTCCTTTGGCCAGATAACGGTGGCTATAATGTCCTTCCCCAGACAAAACACAAATTGAAACTGAAAAGTTTTATTTTTCCGCAGGAAAAAAGGCGAAAAAGAGAGAGAGAGAGTGTGGCATGCGTATCGTAAAAAATAAAATTATGCAAATTTTTATTATTTGATTATGCAAATGTTCGCGCTTGACGACCCTTGGCATAAGGACGACAATATCCCCCTTTTGCCTGCTTTTTGTTAGCCCTTCAACACATCGCGGGCTTGGAACTTCCGCTGGGCGAAAAAAAAAAAAAAAATCACAAAAAATTCAACCTAAAAAAGAAATCGCGACTGTTAGTTGGCCACCATTTCCCCCCGCCGCTTGGAGTAAATTTGAATTTTTCGCCGGCGATTCCACGAGAGGATCCTGGGGAGACCAGCTGGGGCTAGGGGCACAAAGGGCGCCTCCGTGGAGCACTGTCATATGTGGTTGGAAATTTTGAATCTGTTTGCAACCCCTTCGAGCGTATCCGTTTCCTTCTGTCGCGTGCGTTTCCCATCCTCCAGGACCTCGCCTTCCGTCGCACTTGTCGTATGCGTATTTATATTTTCCCTTGTTATGCTTTTTCCTCGCACCAACCATTGTTGTCTCCCGCTCCCGGTCTGGGTCTCGGCTACAGTCTCGCCTCGCCTCGCGCGCGATTTGAATCTTTTAAGTGAAATATTGTCGAAATCATTTATGCTCGAGTGGGCCAGCTCTTTCGAGAAGTCCTTGTCTGGGTGGCGGGAGGAGGCGGAATCACGTACACCTCGAACTCCCTTAATTGATAAACACGCAGAAGTCACGGAAAAGGAGCTTAAATCTCGTCGGAGATAACATAACAAAAAAAACCTAAGGAAAGTCAAAAAGCCGATAAAACTCGTGCATAAAGTTTTACGAGGCTTCTTGGCTTGCAATCAGTTTGAATAATTACCAAGACGTGCTTATGGTTTCGGCAAAAATGGATAGCAAGGTATGAAAATTCGGTTAAATACTGTACAAATTGATAACATTCAACAAAAAAAGAAATCTCAATTATGGGAAAGTGAAAAATGGTTCTTAATAAATATTTTAAAAAGTAGAGAATTATTTGTTTAAAAGAAATTAAGGTTTCATTTTTGATGTATGTTAACAGTATTACTCCAGACTTTGTAGAATTATTAAATACATTTTAAAATTATTATTATAATACGATACGATGTACTTATATCATGTTAATATAATTATAAATTTTATTTGGTTTGGTCCCTAGTTAGTCTCTATCCATTACCTTAGAAAACTCTTTACCATACCATACAGATCTATAAAGTAACTAGCCTTACTTTATTATTTAAAATAAAGTTTTAAAGTATAAAAAACCTTATGAAATTACTAAATTGATTAACAATCCCCAAAAACACTCATAAAAATACCCTTAAAAACTTCAACAAACCCGTAAGCTGTCAGGCAAACAACTTTTCCGACTAAATCTTATTCAGCGGACAAAAAAGAGAGTGCTGGCCAAGTTAAGAGCAAAGCCATCAATCATCTGGACAACACAGCATAAATCAAGCTGGAAGAATAGCAGAAGAGGATTGGTTTGCCCGCCGCCGGGCAACCATTGATGGGCAGGACCCTCTGCAGGATGATGAGCAATTCGCCGATATCCAGCTTAAGCGCCACTTCCGGCATGTGCCATAACCGGAAACCATACCAGTCGCAGCGCTCTATAATAATAATAATAATAAAGCAAAATGCTTACGGCTAAAGCAAAAGCAGCAAAGAAGTCCCTCCAAGGAAGCAGCCGAACGTTTATTTACGCCGCATTGTATGTGGGAACCTACATATGGGTGAGCCTGGAGGGCTCCGTGCCAGGGACGGGGGGCTTCCATACGGCGGGGCACACATCACACATGTTGTTGCGAGTACACACGTATGTTGCCTGCAAGCGATAGCGTCGGGACGTCGCCATTTTTTCTGTGTTTTTCGTCCTTTTTATTTTCGGGAGCCAGCCGCTGGCGTCCTCCCTTTTCCACTCGCACAATCTTGGCCAGCAATCGCAGGCGGCACATATGTGCAATCATGTGCAGGACAGCATCCGCCGTCCCCCCAATCGATGGTTTCCTGTCCCGCTCCGTCCAGCCAGACTCCATTTTGGCACTTGCCATTGGCGCTGACTGGAAGACACCACGCCTCCTGGCAACTCCGGCGCATGCTCCGGATTTTTCGTGCTCTGCAAAGGGTCCCCCATGCGAATCGAGCTCGAATTTCGAACGAGAGCGTAGAGGAGCGACCACATGGAGCATTCTCAGGCGCATCTGCTTAGTGTCAAATGGGAGCGGAAGGCGGATGTTTTTTCCATCACAACAAAACAAAAAAGCAAAATAATAAAATAGGAAAACCTAGATAATATATTTGCTGCCAGTGCAAGCTGCACTTGTCCAGGCAAATCCCAGCAAAGGAATCATAAGAGCGTTAAATTGAAACTTGGGATTTCACGCCGCTTAAGTTTTTTAGCAATTACAACACAGGATTCGGGGATGCTTTGCCTGCTTCGAATAGTAATAAACAAAACAGGCGTTAACACTTGTCATTCGGCAGACAGGAATATGTCACCTGTGACCGCACCCAACCAACCCGAATTCAATCAACACTCCATAAGGACCACACTCATCTATAAATCTCTGCAAAAAAAAAAAAACAATCTCTAGCGTAAATTCCTATTTATGGTCCACGACCATTTGAACCTTTTTGTGCGAAGCACACACAATCAAAAGTCGATTAGCATTCAGAGCAGAAAGGAGGATGAGGACTCGGGACAGGACTCCGGACACAGGACGAAGGGCAGTTCCCCAGTCCAAACAAACAAGCTACAAATAGGCAAACGCAGGTAATCGCATTTCGCATTTTGAGCCACAGCTCCTGCTGCTGCCGAAACCAATTTCCAACCCCCTTCTCGTGTGGAAAATCTGCTGAAACACAATGAAAATATTTTTGCCACATCCACACACAAGGGGTTGTGGCAGCCTCCTCCCACTCCCACTCCACTTCGTCCTCTCTGTGTGACAAGTACAAGCCACTTGTGCGTTCATGATAATTTTCGAACCATTTTTCGGGGGGAGGAAAAACTGGGAGCTGGAGCTGGAGCCCGGCAGAGATATCCCTGAAATCGGCTTATGTCGCCTGTGCCATTGTGCTGACACGGCTGCAGAAACGGGGCTTTTGTCTTAACGCCCAACGGCCAGTCCAGGGACAGGACCAGTGTCCTGCCCACTCAGGTGATTTATGCTGAGTTTTAATTTAAATGCAATCAATTTGAAATATATAAACGAGAATAGTCTCTAAAGATTAGATGGTGAATTGAAATTGAGTTTCACAGAACTAAGTCTTATTTTTGAAGAAAATTAAATATTTCCCCTGTTAACCTTACTAAATGAAACATAACCACAATAAATTACTTTAATGTCGATACTTAAAAGTTAATTTAGAGATCTCCCCACCGAGCAATAATTAATAAACCAAACTCCTGCTCGGAGTGGTTACCTTAGACATCCAGCAAACATCATTAGGATCATTAGGAGGAGAGCCTTAAAAAACCAAATTCAATTATGTCAAACAGCCAGGTCTTATCTGGACGCATTATCCCTGGGCTAATGAGTCGTCCTTAGCCGCGGATCCCTATCGGAAGCCAAGGACAAAAACCGCACACTAACGTAAATGAAATCAATTAAAATTTATCACATGCCAGTTGCTTCATTAAGACACAAAAGACACACCCACCATGCGCATCCCATCAGTCCCCAAGGTGCAATTCGTTATCCCCCCAGGATGGAGGACAATGGCGGTCAGGATGCGGCTGCCTTGTAATTTGTCCTGCCAGGAAGAGACAGCGGGTCGTTGTGTTATCGGCTTAAGGAAGACAATAAAACGCCGTCGCCGTTTGTCGCTTTAAATAATAAAAACATTTGATTTGCCAACTTTGGCACGTGGCAGGACCACGGCCTAGGACCACTACCAGGATTCAGTTAACCAGAACTGGCTGGCAAATGCTCAAGCAAATCGCAGATAAAGCCAACGCGTAAATTAATGGGCGGCACGTGGCACTTGCCACTCCACCGGCATGTGGATTGAATCGGACAGACTGGGATTGGTTTGGCTCAGATTAAATGGGATCACCGGACACGCTGGGTGGTCCATGTGTGGGATCAGCTTATGGCCAACAAATTATCGCCTCTGTATGAGCACGATGATGACCCCCCAGTATCTATGCGGCTGATAATTGAGCCGTAAATGTTGGCACACGTCCGGAGTCAGGAGTGCGGACCAGCGCACGTCCGGGTCTTAAGTTGATACATTGTCGCCACATTCACGCAGTGGAGTTTATGAGGCGGATTTATTCCCAGTCCCAGTCGACCAGAAGAGGCACTCCTAGCTTGCTTTAGTGTCCTGCACACAATGTTGATGATAACCCTATCAAAATCAGCAGCAGCTATAAGGATGCAGCTCATTGTCGAGTCCATAAAAAGTTAATAAACCCTCCAAGTATCAATGGTTGCAAACAAAAGAATTGGCTCATAAACAAAGACGAGCTTTTGATTTTCCAGTTGACGTTGTGGTTTCAAAGCGACAAAGCCAAACCCTTTGACCATATGCGCTAATAATAATCGTCAGAAAGGTTCTATATACATATATAGGAATACTCTAAGGGTTTTAGATTTTATATTCATAAATTGGTTTCTAAAAGAAACGCATATATTCTACATAAAACTGTACCCTGCCTGTTGTGACAATACAACACAATAATTTCAAGGATTAATATACATACGTAATACTTAAGCTGTAATATTCGTTAAGTTACTATATTTCAGGGGCAAATATACATATATGATCGTAATATCTAAGCTATATTCTTAAAGTTTCTAGAGTTTTATTAAAGATATCCTAATTCTTTCTAATTACTTTAAATGTTTTAATAATCATTAATTGTCATACCTATTGATTAAATCTATTGGTATGCTTAGTTTATCTTAGTTTATAAACCTTTTAAAATATCTTTGTAAATACATATGTTTAATCACATATAAACTACATTTTAGAATATGAATACCTATGATTACAAACTATAATAGTTTAAATTACTTATATATGTAAAGCTTAAATATATATGATATCAAATATATATCAAATATAAAAAATCATTACTCATTTCAATCGACAAAAAACAACCACATTTAAAAAACCCACTGAAAGGGTATCTCAACAGCAAAACGATTAAAGCCACCCCAGAGAGTCAAAGCGAAAAATCACACCACCAAGGCGTGGATTACTGGATGGATTTACAGGGGACGCCTGGCATATGGCCACTTGGTGGCGGTGAGGAATCCGTAAAGGATATGCTAACAAAGCCAAAAGATGGGTTAACAATTCTCAAATAACCACAGGACATGCACATGAGTGCATTCAGTTTGATTGTCCAACATGTGTGAGTGCCTGAGTGGGGGATAAGAAAAGGTGTTGTCTTTGATCCTTGATTGGACTCAGGCGAGGACGCACTCTTGGGGACGCAGCTGGTCGAGTGATTGATGACGGACCCAAGACACAGATTCCGAGGATTCCGCATCAGCGATTGCTTTAATCGAGTCGGCAGTCAGCAGTCAGCAGTCCGAAGTCTAGAGTCCTGGAGGACGCAGAAAAACTTCAGTTTCAAATTAAATGGTGTCGCGGGGACACCATAAAAACTGATGACCATAACAGATAAAATGGTTTTTTATGTTATTGCTGCTCGCTGCGGCCAACTGCACAGCGAGGAACCGCAAAACAATATTTAAATTTCAAAAGTTGCCAGTGTACGAGTTAAATGAAGCAGAAGCAAGATTGTTGTCACAGAGCACAAGTACTTTGTGGGCGGAGATTCAGACCACAAAAACGAAAAACAATAACTAAAAAATGCTATACGAAAATATTATATAATTTAAAATAACAATAATAAGATTAATATTTATAGTTGGCCAAGGAAAATGCTTAAATATTTATATTTTAAACTTATATTTGTAATTTGTAATTCTTAATCGAATTTAAAAGTAGAAGGAATATGTGTATACTTTTAATTAAATAATCATTATTGCTATTAAGATGAAACCTTCAATTTATAATTTAAATGTAATTAATATTTAAAGTTTGCAAGAAAAGGATGCATGAAAGATTATGTTTTCTAGGACACCTTACAAGTTCTATTATTTCCCTTCAAAAATATAAATATTTATGTCTCCATGAGGTAACCCTTAGACGTATATATTATAGCACTCAGGGCTGACCACGCCCTCCAAATCGAATTGACACTTATGGCGGACACTTTTGGGAAATTGATCCCAGGGACGTGAGTATACCGAGCACATCTAAGTTGGACTCATAAATCATAAATCAATAGGAGAGAAAAAACCCTCCCAGGCATAGAAAACCGCCCCCCTATCTACTGTCACAGAGCCCGGCTAATGATGTCTTAAAAAACGATTCGGCAACTGGTCATGTGACAGAAAATGGGGGCAATCGATGTCCTCAGGTCAAACGCATTATCAAAATTGCCGTTTCAGCTGCCGAGGAGCGAGCGCGCCGGCCTGGGAAATTGAATTTCCACGACCCTAAATGGGCAGCAGCGGGTAGCAGAAGTAGAAGCGGCAGCGGCAGCGGCAGAGTAACAATATTTTTCCAAATCGGCTTTAAGTCATGAAAAGTAATAGACAACCCACCGCTCGCAGTGGAAAGCAGATTGCGAGGAGCGCCAGGAGACGATTGTGGAACACATGCTGTGCGCATATGATGACTGACGAGGACGATGATGGGGCTGGGCCGCTTATCACAAGGGAACAGGCACAGGCACACGCTCTTGCTGGTCGAGCAACATGTGAAGCCGAGGATGAAGGGGCCGCCTAAGCTCCCGAAACATGTTTATATTCAAATCATTAAATATTTAGGCTGTAAATGCCAAAAAGTATGCAATAAGTGGGAAGCGTTGAGTTGAAGACTTAGCGGAAAGGGTAGGGGTGCGGACACAGCTTTTATAAGCCAAGGATCACTGTAGACGGACATTCACATAGTGACGACACACCAGGAACCTTGTAAATATTCCCAGTATTCTTCATGAATATTAAATATGGGAAATTGTTGGAGTAAAGGAACTTTTTTGAGTTGTAGGTGCTATGGTCACTTCTATAGAACCCTAAGAGGTGCTTCTGTTTGACATTTATATCAACAAATATCATTACTTAAACTACACACGACTGCTTTGACCTTAAAGAATCCTTAAGAAACGATTGTCAATTAAATACATATGTTTAAAGAGTTCTAAACTCATTTAGAACCTTTATAAATACATAAATCGACTTGGTTTTCCCCAAAATAACCCAACATAAACATAATAAACAATAATACGTAGTATGTTATAATTTATATTAAAAGTATTACGAAATAAAGATTACCTTTAGCACTACTACTCCACATCGTCCGGTATCTCCGAGTCCTCAACTGTCCGCGTGGCTGGTATGTACACTTTGAAAGCGAACTTTGACTTGACAAAGGAGCCGGTATTCAGGACTGTGCATCCATGTTGACTGCTGCTAAAGCTCTGACACGAGTCTCCCATGACTATTAGATCGGGCAACGGGTATAGCCACAGGGCGGGATCATAGTCCCAATGCACTGGCATGGCAATTGGATGTATGGGCACCAGGTGGCCTTGACATACAATGGTCCTGGCAAAGTGCTGCTCAATTTGCGACGTGTCTTCGGGAAAATGTAACGTATTCCGGCAGAACTTGGCCATCAAATCTAGCCGACAGACGACTATCTGCTGAGTGCAGTACTGCAAGCGGCAGGGGTTCGTGGCTAACTGTGTACGTGGCCAGGCCTTTAGCAGTCCCGCTGCCAGGCACTCGGGGATCGGAGCACGGGGCAATATATTCGGTGCCGTGGGATCTTCCGATGAGGGAACGAGTATCAAATCCGTTTGCTTCTTTAGCTGCTCGCAGCCGGCTGCCAGGCCACCTAAGGCATCCAGGTGTTGCCGTAACTCATGGTGATTCCTGGTGCTGGCCGTAAACGGCCCCATCAGCACAATGGCCTGCGGCGGACAAGAATCGTAGCCGACAAAGAGCTGGCGCAGCTTGTCCATAACAACGGGCAGATCCAAGCGGACATCGGAAAGGAATACTATCGTAGTTTCCGTATTTGTGCGCTCCAGTTCCTGCAGGCGAGGGGAATACTTAAGCAACTTGGCGGACTCACCGCCCCAGGTGTTGGCGGTGCCGAAAAACGCTCGACTGCTTGTGGCAGGCTCTGCTGGGGGGAAACCCAAGCCATCAACTGGAAGAGAAAATAATATCAGTAAGACAATTCGGGGTTCCCTCATACTACATACCCTTCAGCACACCATTACTGTAGTTACCCTCTGCCAGGACAAAGCAGCCCTCGCAGAAGAAACCTGCATGGAAGCGAGCGCCGCTGAGATCCAGCTGGACACAGCCCGTGGGATCCTCCACATAGAACTTGCCCTCCTTCAGCTGGGTGAGCAGGCCCAACACAACAGCCTCCTTAATGGCCGAGGTAGCCAGCAGGTTCTCTGCATACTGTAGTTTGAATTTCTTGGCCTGCGCCTCAGCACCCACACCATCCTGGATGACAGCGGGGGCGAACAGGTCATGGCGCAGGGTCTTCTGCAGCAGCATGGCATACCGCTGCTGCATGTACTCCGCTTTCATGCGGGGAGCCGTCAGCAACTGGCGCGGCTGAGTGTCCAGCTGAAACTTTTTCACCCGGGAATTATAGCGGTAGCGGGGGACTGTGAATGCATCGATTAGGGCAAACACTGTCTCGCCCTCGTCCAAGCCGACTCTGTTGAGTTCATTAATGGCCTTCTCCAGCGACACTCGCTCCACATGCGGCGTCGTTAGCTTCTGGCCCTGCAGGTTTTGCGTGATCACAGTCAGCCATTTGTCGCGCTCGGCTCTGTCGAAGGGCAGCAGCTGCTCCGCCAGGTAGGAGCTGTTCTCGGAGCGAATTAGGAAGCCGCATAGCTTGAAGTTGTTTGTGATACGTTTTTTTAGTGTCAGCAGGTCTGCATCCATTACAGATTTTGATTTTAAAACACGAAACTTAATTTTTACTTTTTCTGCGGTCGGGAAAAGCGCGGGAAACTGCAGGTGTGACCAGCCTCTAGGGGTTAAAATATATTTTTTAACACTGAAAATACCATAATATACCACTACGTTAAAAAGTATAATTTTTCAACACTATTTCTTATTGGCGTAGATATGCTTATCGATTTATCGGTATAATGTTCAAAATTGGCATTTAAATATTTTAATTTGCTTCCAAACGAAAATAGTGCAAATGCCCGTTCAAGATTGCTCCAAGTTTGATGATTTCCTGTCATATGTCGGGGAATTTGGATTGTATCAGAAGCGCCTGCTCATGGTCATGATGCTGGCCGCCTTTCTGTTTGGATTCACTTATTGTGGCCACATATTTATGGTACTCGTACCCGACGATCACTGGTGCCGCATCCCTGAGTTGGAGGCCTTGCCCAAGCAGCAGCAACTTGACCTGGGAATCCCCAAGGACAAGAAGGGAAAGTTTGAGAAGTGTGTCAGGTACGATGTCTCCTTTGACAAGCTGAACATATCGAAGGCAAACGAGAACTGGCCGAGAAAGGCTTGCGACAAGGGTTGGGTCTACGACAAAGTACAGGTTCCCTACGAGACCATCGCCACTGAGGGCAATTGGGTGTGCAACGACAAGGAGCTGGTCACCTACACCTCCATCATATACTTCTTGGGCTCCGTTGTGGGCTGCCTTTGCTTCGGCTATATCTCGGATCATTGCGGCCGCGTTTGGTCCCTATTCCTGGCCAATTCCTGTGCCCTGATCGGCGGCTGTCTCAGTGCCTTGTGCAAGGACTTTTGGCCTTTTTCTGCGACCCGGTTTCTGGTGGGCATGGCCCATGATAACTGCTTCAATCCTATATTCATATTAAGTGAGTCTATGTTTCTTTAATTCTATTTTTGACATTTTCCCCTACAGCCTTGGAGAATGTCGGCAGCAAATATCGTGCTCTTATTAGCAACGTGGCACTGGCCTTGGGGTTTTCCTTGGCAATAGCGATTCTCCCGTGGATACCCTATTATCTGAGAGATTGGAGACATTTCGCCTTAATCATGGCTGTGCCTGTGACCGTTTTGGTGGTTATGTGCCTCGTGATACCCGAGTCTCCGAGGTAGGAGCAGTTCTGCCTTAATGAAATTCAATCAATAATTTTAATACCTTCCCTTCCAGTTGGCTTCTATCGGTGGGCAAGATAGAAAGAGGCATGAAAGGCTTAAAAAAGGTGGCAAGAGCCAATAGAAAAACTCTGACTGATGCGGAGTGGCTGGAGATGCAGATGTGCTTCGAGATAAACAACGCTAATCAGCAATCTGCGAAAACTTACAATTTTTTAGATCTCTTCAAGAGTTGTCGCAGGGCTGCTATTATCCTCATGCTAATCGCGAACTGGTCGGTGGTGTTGGTGGTGTATGATGCTCACGTAAGGATCATTACCTCCTTGGGGACCAACCTGTTCATCACTTTTTCGTTGGCCTCTTTGATTGAGATTCCGGCTGGAATAGTGCCACTATTCCTGATAGATCGAGTTGGTCGCAAGCCCCTCACGATTTCTGCTTTGCTGCTCTGCGGCGTCTTCAGCTTCTTGGCGGGCATTCTGATCGTAAAGTGGGGGATTACGGTAGCTGCGGTCTTCGCCAGATTCTTCGCCACCGTTACCTACAATGTGGCCCAGCAGTGGGACGTCGAGATCCTGCCCACTGTGGTTCGCGGCCAGGGCTGGGCTGTCATCAATGTTCTGGGCCACGTGGGAGCAGTACTCTCTCCGTTTGTTGTCTATACGGCGCACTACTACCACTCCCTGCCCATGTTCATCATCGCACTGATTTCGGTCATCGGAACAGCTACAGTAATATGCCTGCCGGAAACGAAGGGCACTTATCTTCCACAAACGCTGGAAGAAGCGGAGAAACGGTGGACGCTACGCTGCAGAAACCGTAAAGAAAACAAAAAGTAAAGTAAACAAAGTGATATATCAATTCATTAAGACTTTTGGTACATTTTTAAGTATTTATACAAAACCTTTATGATTACTATACACCAATATTCAATTTATTTGACTCCCATCCTTCAGTGAGTGGTGCTTTTAAATTCTGCGCCTCTTGTTCAACTCAGCGATAACTTCTGCTCTAGTCATCGATAGGTTAGTAAGTATTTATTGGTATTTTCTGAAGCCTGTTTGGTATGTCAGTTTGAAGTATTGTTAAAAGTTTTTTAATATTAGTAAATTGTTTTTCATCAAATTTTTAACAAGATTATAATGCTTTTACTACTATTCCGTGTTTTTAAAAATGAAAAATATAAATAAACTTTACATGTTGGTATTTTATTTTTCAGCCGGTGCTGTGTTTTAACGACCGACATGCGGTCACACTGGTCAGCACGTGTACGCGAATTGAATATATTTGGTGTTTATTTTCCTTAAAAATGGATGTTGTCAAGGAAGTCTTAGCGAAACACCAAAAGGAATTGGACAAATACAAGCCCATCACAGTTGAAAAGCACCTGGAATGTCGCCTGGACGTGGGCACCCTGCTGATCACAGATCCCAACGACTTCGATGACCGGGAACTGAGGTAAGTGGTTCGCTTCTCGCGGTGCCTACATTCTGCTATAGTGATTGCGGCCACTTGCAGGGACAACAAGGAGGAGTACCTGGCTGCCTTGACACGGGAAAACACTCAGCTGCTAGTGAACGCCATCTGGGAGCTGCCTACTGAGCGCGTGGACGAGAGCATTGTGGCCAAGCTCCCGGAACCAACGACAGTGCTTCCCCGTCTCCGCAAGGTGCCTGGACCCCGGCCGCTCACCAAATGGGAGAAGTTCGCCAAGGAGAAGGGCATCACCAAGAAGAAGAAGGAGAAGAAGACTTACGATGAGACAATGGATGTAAGTTTCACACCCCAAACTCTTTTAGAAACCCTAACTTACGTTTTTAAACCCTGCAGAAATGGGTGCCCACATATGGCTTCAAGCGTGCCGAGGCCGAGAAGGCCAAGGATTGGGTTCTGGAGGTGCCTCAAAACGTGGATCCCAACACTGACATGTTCCAGAAGAAGATCGATTTGCGAAACGAGAAGGTGGCCAAGAACGAAATCCAGCGAATGAAAAACATTGTGCGGGCCAAAAAGGTCGATATGCCGCGCAGCGGTTACCTGGGACCAGAGGCGGCCTCCTCCAGCCAACTACTAACTGCCGTCACCGTGGCCAAGTCCTCCACGGCTTCCGTTGGTAAATTCCAAAACAAACTGCCCAAGGAGAAGGAGGCACGTGGTCTGGGCATCAAGGAGCTGATTCCGGGCGGCAAACGAAAGCAGTCGCATATCACACAAACGCCCGAGAAGGAGGCCAACCTCGATCTCATCAAGAGCGTGCTGAACAAGAAGCCCAGGCTAGACGTGGACAAGGCGATATCGATGCAAAAACACGACGATCGCTTGGCGTAAGTTTTTCCGGAAATATTCTTGTAGAATCTTAACTAAAACTAAATTATTAACCCCAACAGACGCGAGGCAGAGGCTGAGAACCAACCATCGAGAAAGAAGGCCAAGGGCAAGGGCAGTCGCAAGGCGGTGGGCAAGAAGCCCAAGGGCAATCGAGGCCAGCGGGCTCCCGGCAAGAAGGCCCAGGCCGGTCGCAAACGTCGCTAGGAAGTAATTAGACGTCTGCCTTAGGAGACTCTTTTTTAATTAACAGAAAAACACTTTACACTTATGCTTAATAAATCTTAGCCATAAGACAAACGCAAAACTATGTCCGATAAAAACGCAAATTGATGGGTGAGGTGTGTCGCTTCAGATACTGATACACAAAATTACGGAAAACACGATTAAAATTCCTAATGGAAGGCCAGTGCAGATTGGCTGCATTGTCGCGCGGTGTGTGCCATACATCCGGAAAGGGAGTAGCCACCAAATGCAGTATAGGAACATCTGTGAAGAAAACCCCATTAATATTTGATGTCTTGATCAGTGCAGCACCGGACTCACTCTCCTCCAGGAACGGACGATGATCATCATCGACCAGACCACCACTAACGCGGTTTAAGAACATGTTATTGTTGCCCTCCAGCTGGCCGGCAGACCGCAGGGATTTCTCAATTTGCACCAGACTGGTGTGCAGACCATGGGTGTTCTCGTAAAAGCTGGCGAACTTGGGATTGCGAGCACCGATTAGATCCAGCAGCACCAACACTTCCTGTAAATGAATTGATTATGATAAAAGTAGCGGACTTTTAAGATTATTTACTCACTATTCTATCGATATTCCTGGGAGCCTGCTGGAATTGGCTGGAAGGATCACTGCGGACCGCTTGGGCTAGCTTCTTAGCCAGATGCTTTGAGCCATAAACGGAATCAGCATCGGTCCAGTCCTTGAAGGCCTCTTCGCCATCAAAGAAGATAAGCTGAAATGAGCATTAGAAGTGATCCTTATGATGATTCTTTAAACTTAATATTAAAACGTGTTCAAGGTTTGGCACAAGCTTCAATTGAAAATAAGTAAACTTTCAGGGTGTCTGTCTCAGGTTAATCATAATGAAACTATTAAACCTAATTCTTTTCTGCTAAAGTTTCTTGACTAATTATCATTCAAGGTGTGTTATTGTTACAACTTATAGTTCAACAACCTTCTCGGCTTACCATCAATCCCACATCGTTGCGATTGCGAAACTCTTTCTGCAAATAACCACTCAAGGTCTTGGCGGTGTTCAATAGTATGGCACACGGCACGGCAGAATCGGTGGCGCCCAGGAATCCAGGATCATTGGGAAAGTACTTGCTATCATAGTGGCAGGCGAGAGCCAGGAAATTCTGGGCATGCGGATTGATTGTGCCCACGACATTGGCAAATGTCAGTTCGCCGAAAACTGGAACGCGCTGCTTAAACTCATCCACTTCCGCCTGGAAGCCAAGGCCATTGAGCGCTTGGACCAGGTAGTCGCGCACCTGCTCGCAATATCAATTGTTTCATTTGATTCCGAATCATATATAATCACACTTTATGGGGCCCACCTGCTTATGCCCGGGGCTACCGACGACGCGTGGCACCAAAATGGAGTCCAGAGTACGGTTGAAATGCGCCTCATCGTCGCTCCACTGGGTCACTCCGACCTGTAAACAACGAGACGACGGGCTTACAAAGACACTATTTGTGATTTCCCGAGTGAGTCAGCACCACAGCGGGGGTTATGGTTACCGCTCGAGCTTGTGGAGTCTGCTGCTGCTGGGCCTGGGACGCTGTCAGCGGGAGGAGGAAGAGCATGCAGAGCAGGCCGGCGCAGGCCCTGAGTTTGGAACCGATACCCATCTGGACGCTTTGGAGCTTGGTGGCGCACTAAGCGCGATCGACGCCTGAAAAATCGATCTCAACGGTACCACTGTCGATGCTGCTGCTGGCCGTTGTTTTTGTTTTCGTTTTCGCTTTCCGTTGTTGGCGGGCAAAACCATGTGAAAAGCTCTGGGCCTCGGCTCATGGGAGAGAGTCTTCCGCCTCCAATCATGCTGCGAGAGCGGCCGGATCTCGTAAAGCTTCAGAGATGAACGGTCGTTGGGGGAAAAGTGCGCTGTGACGGCTGTTGGCATGCGACCTCGATTAATCATTGCTGATAATAATAATTACCTTAATTAATTCGCTCTTATGCGAAAAAATTTTTATTAGTGGTCAGTTACACGGGAAGATTTCACTTAATTTCTTCATTAGAATAAAATCTAATGCCCTCATCAGAAAATGTGAAAAGTAAATAATAATCGTTGATTTTACCAAGTTATAACATAGTTTTATATAATATAAACGAGGGTTTTACACTATGAAAATGATAAACAATTCTGTTTATTATAAATCTAATTAATAACAATATATCATTTAATATCCTTCTTCATACTGATCATCTTCGAAATCAATATCATCGTACTGGTCAAAGTCCACTAAATCATCATAAATAAATTTGCATAATATTTTGATCATATTGAAAATAGTGGGCCAATGTAAATTTTCCGCCTTGTCAGCTGCTGTATGATGGACATTTGGGTAGTTTTCCGGAGAAATATGCAAGACTGGCATACCTAAAATATTATATATTAACATGCAATAGAAATAATGCAACTATATTATATATTTTAGTTACCTTTTTTCTTAAATGGCACATGATCATCGGGTAGATCTCTCCCATATGATGTCATCATCTGGAACAAGACATGACAGTCAACTAGTTGGCCCGATTTCCGTAGCTCAAGTTCTATATCCGCAAGGCGTTGACGATTTTTATCCTCAATTTCAGAGTAGCTCGGAAAAGTTTGATTGGGCGCACCTATGAGGTTGAGAGTCACGACAAGAGCCTGTAAAAATATTATAAGTTATTAATTATTGAAAGGCAGGAAATGTACATCAAAATAGAGAAGACTGTAAGTTCCTGCAAGTGTCGTTCTTGTAATAATATAATATTCCATATTTCTCTATCTATCTATTATGTCTCTCTTCCTGTATCTATCTCTTTTACTGTATCATGCTTATTTCTCTGTCTCTCCATCTTTGTCTATTTCTTTGCCCCACTCTGTACCTCCCTGGAAATGTCTATCTCTCTCTGTGTATCTGTAGAGATATCTTATTCTCTCGAATTCTCACAGCCTATCTCTAGAGATATCTCTTTCTCTCTTGCTCTCACTTTCCCTGTTATCTTCCCTTGGAGACTATAAATAAAGTCACTGCCTTCGCACTAGCCTTATTCTCTTCGCGGGCTTCCCAGTGTATATACTATAGGGATAGTGATTGCCCTTCGACCTCAAAAATATCTCCTGACTAATAGAATAACCAGGAAGATGCTTGCTTCGATGATACCATAATTCTATAAACATACACTCAAACTTAATTATAAATAATTCCCGAGTATGACAATTTTAACAGGGGTTTTCATCGATAAAATTGTCAAAATTAGATATAAATTAAAATTTTTATACTTTAAAAACTCAATATGCTGCCTTTTTAGCCCTTTGAAAACTAGCAAACTAAAGTTATCAAATGGAAATCAAAGCATTTTTGGCTTATTTTGCTTCCTTTCTTTTAAATCGATCTCCAATCCCTATTTATTTGTACTTACTACATTCTCTATTAACGTATATTCCGTATTCACAAAGTTCTCTGATCCATAGAGTAATGGTTTGTTTACAGGTTCCGTGGCCAGCGACTCATGACCGTCAAAGAATACCAACTAAAATGAACCACATCAATTGTTTAAATATATTTTCATTGTACATAAATTGTTTTTAATTACTCACAGCCAGTCCACATCTTGGGCCCAAGCTTTTGACCATGTCGTTTAACATCTTTGCCAGAGTTAGCAGAATGGCAAAGGAAACCGCTCCATCGGTGGCTGAAACGAGTGAGTCCTTCTCCTGTCCCTTCCTAGGACTTGGTCCATCGTAGTGGCAGGTTAGCATTACGTACTGTTGTGCTTGGTCATTCCGAAGGCCTATTACATTGGAGAAGTTGATGCCTTGGAAAAAGTCATCCCTTTTGGACATGTAACCTAGACGCATTAATTCTTTGTCGAGGAAGTCGCGAACAGCTTCATGTCCTGGACTGCCAACATGGCGAGCAACGAGTAGTTTTTTCAGCGTCTCCCTCATATACTCCTCGTAGTCATAAAACGGGTCCTTTGGCTTCTGGAAAGCCCAACGCAGAATCAGAACGTTCAGGAGCAAGTAAAGCACGGTCAGCACTAAGGCAGTCCTTCCGTACATTTGGGATTAGTTCTGTCCGGACCGAGACTCAGCTGTGAAATGTTCCCCGAATCGGTTCTCTGTAGCTAATGCATTTGTCTTGATTGTTAACAAACTTATAATTAGCCAGACCGTCTGTTCCCAGAATCACTAATTCAGAATTCCACGGAACAGGTAGCCAGGGCAGTAGCTTTTTCACTGAGTGGGAATAGTCTCTTCCGTGTAATCAAGCGAGAAGTTTCTGCAGGTTCTAGGAAAGAAAAGCTGCCTAAGTAAGAGAAAATCTTATTAATAAAGTGTAAATGCTTTATTTACGAAGTTTTGTTGAAGTTTTAATAATAAGATTATATAGTTAAGTTCCTTGCACACTCTATATGACAAAAGCAACATGAAACCCACAAAGATAAACTGAATTCTTCTCAGAGAAGAAAGATAGAGATATATTTTCTTGATCTACTTATAGTCATAAGTTCGAATTTCCTTTTCCTCAGCGATTCTGGAGGACAGCATCGAATTGCTGTCGCTTGCGATTTGCGGACTTGTGCGACGCAGCATCCGCTTGGAGCGGAACTCATCCCGCGACAAGGTACGCAGACTGGAACCCTGGTTCAAGACAGTTCGTCGCTTAGATCGCCTCGCTCCTGGACCGCAGCACGGCGCATGCCACATCCGCTGATTCCTTCCAAAGACATTGCCTTCACTCAGCGTCTGGGGTAGTTGGTGATTAAGGGTTTCCGGCAGGAAGATGGTCAGCAATCCGGCCAAAGTTCCCAGGGCGCCCAGTATGATTAGCATGAGCGAAAAGGATACCTGGGAGAGGTACACCACTGGGGGCGACATCATCATGGCCACAAAGCCCATCGTGTGGATGAAGGAAACTCCCTGGGCCCTCACCACCGTCGGCAGGATCTCTGCCGCCCACTGGAGTCCGACGTTGTAGCACATATTGGCGCAAAACCTTCCAGCCAGCGCCAAGTTCCTCATATGCACCACGTTCTTCATTCGGGCTCCTATCAAACTAAAGATGCCGCTTAGCATGGTGAAGGTAAAGGAGCACCAACGGCGACCGAAACGGTCCAGGGTAAGGATCACCACAATATTGCCCGGCAGCTCCGTGGCGCAGGCGATCGTAAAGAAGACGAACACGTTGTGCGAGTCAAGGACACTTGCCGCCCGAACATGACCGTCGTAAACCAGGGACATAGCCATCCAGATGGCGATCATAAGGAGCATGTAGCAGGCCATGCGTCGGTATTTAAATATCGAGAACACCGTGAACTCACGTCCGTGCATCTCCTCCTTATAGAACTGCAGGCAGCACCTCTGGAACAGTTCCAGGACCCAGGGCTCCACATGCTTCTTATTTCTCCGTATCAATTTATCCAAGATCTCCATGGCCTTATCGACCTCACCCACGGAAACGAGCCAGCTGCGATCGAAAGCCACAAATTAAGTATAATTTCCATCGCTCTGAGGAGTACCCACCGTGCCGACTCTGGCAGGATCCAGTAGGATAACATAGCCAACGTGAGGGGCAGGCCGGCCATGATGGAGAATGTCCGCCACTTTCTGGAGGCCAGCGCTATCCAGGGCATCAGCATGGTGAAAGGCGAGTAGAACAGCAGCAGGGACAGGTTGGCCACGAGGGTGCGGTACTTGGGGCCAACGTATTCCAGAACTGAATGTGGACAGGAAATAACCCACCATGATACACGCTATTCTCCCACTTTCTTACCCAAAATGTACACCATGGTAAAGCAGGTATCGCAGGAGGCGCCAACTATAAACCTGAAGATGGCAAACGACGCGAAGCCGTTGGACACGCCAGTGCCTACGCTACCAACGATGGCCAGACTGCAGCTGCTGACCAAGGCTGCCAGCCTGCCGCAGTGGTCCGCAAAGTATCCGTAGGCGAGACTGCCCACAATGGAGCCGCTGAAGAATATGATCTGCGCATAGGTGGCATACTTGTCGTCCTGGCAGACCCATCCGAACTCCATGGTGGCCGTGAGGAAGGGCATATCCGATGTATTGAACTCATAGCCGTGCCTGCACGGCATCGTGGGTAGCGTTGTATCAATCATAGCACTCTTGTTCCTGGCATACCGGATCTCCGAGTAGTTTGTATTATACATTCGGCACTTACTGTAGGAGCCATCGTTCTCCCGGGGAATCGAGAGCTGCTTGCGCAACTCCTTGTCCTTCATCAGCTCCAGCTCTGGCTCGAAGCAGTGGAAGTCACTGGGACTTAGGGTCATAAATATCTGTCCCAGATACACAAAGGCAGTAATGTAGCAGAAGGGGATCATGAACAGCAACAGTTGCCACTGGAACCTTCCGAACTGGCCAAGCATGGGCAGCAGGTCATCGAAATCGATGTAATCGGAGGGTACCCAGGAGCGCCTTGAAAACGACAATTGCCTCGGTCTCCAAAACGACGAATTGGTTCGGTCTTGTGAGAGATCTTCGAGTGACTCCCCAACCTGAATGGTTGTGTCCACCTTATTCGTTTCAAAGCCGAGCCTGTGGTGGTGGGTTTACTCAGGGATATATTTATAGTGGGGTGCCAGAAACTTACTTCCTATCTGTTGCCTTGTCGTCCTGATCACTCAATCCATTACGTGGTTCATCATTTGCCATATTAATTACCAACCTTAAATAAACAAAATTTGACAGGAAAGACCTGGCTCCTTGATTGAAATCAATTCAAAAAGGAGAAGGCAAAGGCTTCCTTGGAAGCAACTATCGAAATTGCTTCCTTTTTAATCCCCTCCTATAAAATTAAGTTCTCTCCG
The DNA here is from genome assembly GCA_035046265.1 of Drosophila bunnanda. Classification (NCBI taxonomy): domain Eukaryota; kingdom Metazoa; phylum Arthropoda; class Insecta; order Diptera; family Drosophilidae; genus Drosophila; species Drosophila bunnanda. The sequence goes on from JAWNOB010000075.1 coordinate 19,538,109, forward strand.
CCAAATAAGCCTGGATTTAACTCTTGTCATGGCTGTTTTATCTAAGCATTAGCCTTTGATTACACCATTTAATCATCTCTGACTTGTGGAAATCCTGGTATTATCCTTCACAATGACAAGATGAATTTCCATACCACTGGATTCGGCTTTCATTTCCGGTTTGATGGCGACAACTGGAGCACAAAATCGGCATTGTCATCGACTCGCAGGAAGGAAGGAGAATAAGGAAGCCCGTCCGGCATGGCGCCATTCCTCGCCTCTGAGGTAGACTCATTCCGAATGCTCGGCACGTTAATTAAAAGCTTACACAAATCCAATCGAGAACAAAACCGGAGGAGCCGTAGTAATTTGTGGTATTGCTAAAGCCAACTCAGTGTGTGGCTAATTGCAGGAAAATTCAGTCAAGATGCATGGAGTAGTCTTGGCGAAACCGCCTGTTGCTATAGTGTTTTTTCCGTGACAGCGCATGCGTTATCCTTGAACTTCCCCGCTCGTACGACCATTTTCGAATTTTCATTCATAAAAGATTTTCGGAGGGCTTTTCGAAAAGGAACCCGCACGGGTTGCCTTTGGAGGAGGTCTGTGCCAGTCCCGATGCGACTTTCAATGACAGCGGTTCGTGTTGCCCGATTGAAACTATACATATATCAAAGATCGTGTAGTTTTGGGCCCCATAAATACGCCCGGTCATGCCACATAAATCAGTGTCATAAATCTGCTGCGCGTCTTGTGTGCGGAATAATGTGTCAGTGCCTGTGTACCGAAAGCAGCAAGGATATATCCTAGAAATCTATCTGTGGAGGGCCAAATAGAAAAACTTGTGGAAGGAATAACAACTAGAGCAAACAAATTAGCCGTTTGGCGGGAAACAAGGATTAAGATAAAGATGCTCGAATCCTTGCCAGCGAAAGTGCCGAAAGTCAAGTGAAAGTGGCGGCAGCCGTTCCATAACCCAAATCCCTCATCTACCATGTTCATCCGGGGCGAGGAGGCGTGAGCGACCGAAAGATGGCCATCCTGGAGTCGTGTTGCTTCTGGAAGGACGTGCGGAGTGGCAGCTTCGCCTGTGCCATCTACACGTTGGTAGGTCCTCTGCATGAATATGAATAATTTGCCAAAAGATAAGTCGGGGGACACATGTGCATATATCGAAATTCCCCTTGGGCACTTTTTCTTTTAGCCAAACAACTCTGAAAACTTTCTTGGCTTTTTTGGTAACTTTTTTAATAGAAGCAGTACAAAAGTTACTAGTTTGGCTAACACCTAAAAATAAATTTAAAAGCAATCTAAAGCATTGTAAAGCATTTATAATAAAGTGAGCAAAACATTAATATAACTTCTACAATTCCTTGAAGATAGTAATTCGCATGTTTATTTAAACATTTCGCTGGAAATACAGCGACTTTTTCTACACAGAAGTATTGATTGTGGATGAATACGTAGAGAGAATTGTATGAACCTTTTAATATAATTACTTAGTAATACAAAAGTTACTTATTTATTTAAGACAGTTTCTGTGAAATGTAATTCAAAATAAATCCTTTTTAATATATATATATATGTAGACAACCTGTCTTTAATCATACAAATTTCGGAATTATTTAATTCCTTGACTTTCATGTGGTCAATAAAGTAAATTCATGTTACAATCAAAATTAATCTAACTGTCAGCCACAAATTAATATTTTCTCTCGTTACACAAAACACACAAATTATTCCATGCCTGTCATATTAGATTCCCCTAATTGATAGCTGTCACAAGTCATGAATTATAATGATTCTCATTGAAATTTAACGAGAATACATCGAAGCTTACATATTATTGAGGAAAAAGGAGCTTGATCCTTGAGCAATTATGGCCCTCAATTTTCACTTGAAAAGGATTTCGGAGAAGGGGGACCTCACTTGGGGCTTCTTGCACCAAAAAACAGGTGTCGTAACTTCTGGGTATCCTTTCATGTGTGATTCATGAACTACAAAAAATAATCCTTTATATAAATGTAATATACCTATTATATTTTTTTTGCCACAGATAAGGATTCGATACAAAATATTTTTGTTGAATTTAATCTGCCTTTCCAGGATAATCATTTCTATTTAAGCAAATTTTTATTTCCGGTGTACACATTCTTACCTTTTTTATATACAGGTTTACTTTGGCTTCTCGACGCTTATGTTTTTGTTCTACCTGGTCGAGGAGCAGGAATTCCTGCTGGGGCAACGGGCCCAGCCGATGGGCGAAAGCCTGCTGGAGAAGGGTGATGTGACTGTAGGTGAGGCCAAAGCTGCTTGCTCCCTTATTCCCTTCATTTTTGCTGCGAGAGGTCCTGGCAAGCGACTCAATTACGTGTGATTTATGCCTTTTGCAGCGACTGTGATATTCAACGTTTTGTTTCTCTTTTGCTCGATGCTGATGGTGTTGTCCTCGATTTTGTTGATTCTGGGCCTCCAGCAAGTAAGTGTGTGCCCATTAAGCTAGTGAACTCCCTTCCGACCACAATTTTTGGCGGAATTTGCAGAACAGGCGCCTGCTGCTGATTCCCTGGATCCTGTTCATGCTGGGCGACCTGCTTATCGAGTGCTTCCACTTGGTGCACTTGACCCTCTCCCGCCGCGTCATATTCGATCCGATTGTCGGTTTCATCTTCACCATGGATTTTTTCATCCTGTGCCTCAACGTGAGTCTGAAAGACTTATTAATCTCCCCTCGATGGGTCACACCTATGCACTTTTTCCAGCTCTACTGTCTGCTGTGCGTCATCTCGCAATATCAGGCATTCCGTTTGCAGCGCGCGGAGCTCCAGCTGGCGGCCACAGCGGCGTCGGTAGGTATTCGGTGAATGTGTTGTGCCATCCCCAAGTATGCTTACCTGCCCTTACCCCGTAAACCATGTGCCTCCAAACCCAAGCCTATTGTGGTCTTCACAGCAGCCGAGAAACTAACCAAATCGCAGCAGCAGCAACGACAGCAGCAGCAACAGCAGCAGCAGCAGCAGCAGCAACAGAGTCTGCTGCAACAGCTGGAAACCGGATGCGGAAATGGCAATGGTGGTGGCAAGCGTCGCCGGATGCTGGCCAGCCCGCTGATAACCTCGCAGCGGCTGACCAACTTCTCCACCATCACCGAGGAGGAGGAGCAGCAGTCCCGGACAGGTGAGGATTAACCTCCAACAATAATTCACAATTAAAAACGAACCACAACATTTAGGCCAAGCAGCGGAGCCAAGCGGAGAGCAGCTGGTCCGAATACCTATAATATCTCTGGTCTCCAGTCCGGCCCATGTCAGTGATGCAAGTGTGGTTCGTCACTAAGCCAAACCTTTCGTCTTTACGTGTTACGTGTTTTTGTTCCCAAATCCCCCAAAGGGCAGAGAATAAAGCAAGAGTTCAGATATTTTTACAAATTGATTGACCTAAGACAGCAGAATAATAAAATGAGATTTCCAAGGGAAACACCGATGCGTCTATTTAATTTTTTCAGAACATTTCATTTACATGCCTGCTCCATGGAAACGGAACTGTAACTAACGGACAGGAAGTGATAAAACCCTTTGCCTTTCAGTGCACAAACAACAGATTTACCTACGTGATGGCACCACTGGGGGAATACAGCAGAGCTCTCTTCATACTGGATTTCTAGGAATAAAAGTATTCACTTTTTTCATTATAGAATTAGTATCATAATTTTACACACATTTTCAATAAGTTTAAACGTTCTGTTTTCTGCGGCACCCGTGTCACAGAAGTAGTTCATCGAAAAGTTCATCTTACCGAAGTCCAACTGTATTCGTTCAACAACATTCCCCTGCTCGACAATGCCAACAGGATGTGAGCTCCGATTAAAGCCGAGCTCCTTGCCAAAGCCAAACTATTCAGTCACTCAAGCAAATGACCCCTTGTGCTGTCGTCAGACTTTTTGAAATAATTATTCAAATGTTTGAGCTTCAACCGAGTAGACAGACGCAGGACGAACACAGACACAAAAAACAAACAAAAAAACCCTAAAACAACAAGGTTAACTTTTAAAACTTAATTAGCTTTTTGGGAATATGCTGACTAGACCCAAGAAGGGTCAGGGATTGAGCACGGGTTAAGTGGTTTTAGGTGCCGGGTAATGATATTCAAATTATACTTAAAGGTCTTAATTAAAAACCTTTCTGCGAGACAAACCAAAACTAGGATCCATGCAAGGACAACACACAGATATCATCAGTCCTTCTAGCGGCAGAAGCCTCATTAAATGGCACTTAATCACTCGGCTAAATTGGCCCCGTTAATTAAACCCCCAGGTGGAGATGCAGTGACAAATGACATCGGTCTTCTCTCTCTGCTGCCTGGGAGCTGATGAGCGTGTTAGGGACATAGGAGGAACACAGAGGAACAGAGGAGCACAGGAGCACAGGGCTTCATGGCCGCCAGCTGGCGATGGCAAAGGATCCGAGCGCCATCCGCAAACTGTAAAATGGCACAGATGCCGCCAGATGTGACACTGGGAAAAATGTCGTTTAAATCGCTTTATCAATTTGGATTGCACAATGAAAAATCTATAGCAAGTTTGACAAAGAATTGAGTTTATAAATTTATCATAAACCAGATTTAAAATTTATAGAATGTTTTAATAGCTTTATATGAACTGTTGGAAAAGCAGTAAACTTTTTAAGCTATTTTAAGTCTTAAATGATTTTAATTTAAATTAAAAAGGATATTTTGAAAATTCTAATTATAAAAATTTAAACTTTCACAAAATATTATATTTTTATAATTCAAATTGATTTCAATTGAGTGAATTTCAATTATAATTTTGTTTCCCTGTAAAAGATCTGAGTCAACATGGAAACAGGGTCAAAAGGTACGCACACACATGACCACGGGTGGATGCTATACAAACTCCAGCCCCCACATGGAGGGTCAGCAGAGTGGGCACTGTTATTACATTTGTGAAAAGTCGCTTTTGTGCTCAAATATTGACATTGCCGCTGGCAGCAACATTCCGCACATTCCTATGACATACTCCCCTAGAGTCGCCCCTCCTACATGCCCAAAACAACTGGACATCTCCGTTGGAAAATACAAAAAGATTGACAGAAAAATCCGGCTTAATGGATCCCAAAGTGGCGAAATGCAGTAGCAAGTCAGTTGGATAAATATCATATTTCGAAGTAGCCAAAACCCAAACCCTAAGCAAACACAAATGATTAAGAGTTAAGGCTTCGTTGAACTTGCCAAATTTTCCATTTATTTCCATTATTATTCGGTACCTGTAGCCGTACAATAAATATTTTGAATTGCAATCTATTCGCCTGACAGCGTTTTGAGCCTTTGAAGCAAAAACGATTTTTGGCCCAGCATGCAGTCCGGTCGAAGGTCATTGATTTAGAAGCCGTGGAATGCTGGTGTAATTGCACTTGATTGGTTTTTTTTCCATGAAATGGAATATTTTGACTATGGCGGTTATTTTTTTGGTTGTGAAAAAAAATGAAGCAAAAAAATGTATGAAAACTGATATAAATTTGAATTTCGTAGGCACAAATATTTTCACAACACACCGGGAATTCTATATGAAATAAACAAAGAAATACCATTAGCTGGAAAAATATTTGTTTAACATATTTTTAATAAAAAAATTGTTAGGCTAAAACAAGTTAGGAATTTTTGGAAAGTCGATATATATATATACTCTTGGTTTTAAAATATATTTTTATAAACTCTAAAACCTAACATTCAAAGGAGCAATTTGTGCCCTAGAATAAATGCAACACGCAAGTAGCAACAACTAAACCGGAAGATATAGAAGAAAATGTAATATGCAGATCTGCTAATAACCCAGGCTTTGCTTTTCCTATTGTTGTGTTCCTGAAACTGTTGACTGCATCTCGCAGCGCAAATCCTGGGAATTACTGGCAGCATTTCCAACAGCCAGCATCTGGCTTCTTGCCTCGTCTCTTTAAAGTTGCCCATTGTGGGGCACTTATGGGATATAAGTGGTTGTGCACCACAATCCCGGGATACCCCCTAGATCCTGCACACACAACACACCCGCACTCGGATGACAATAAGCTCACTTGCACGACGCAGAAACGCGCGCGCTTTCTATCTAATTGCTAAGATGGCCGGCCGCCGCGCGTCCTCGAGTCCTGCTGATGCCAGGATAATGAGTTTTCCATTAGCGCTTGAGTGCGGCAATATTTGCCGAGTGTCTACGGCTGCTTAAGTGAAAATTCAATTAAAGCATAAGTGAAATCAAATGGAATTCCCAACCTACATATATGTAGCCCTTGAAGTGCCGAAATATTTATATAGATAGTATAAAGATAGTACCTCTTTGAGGAGCTGCAAAGTTCGACTGCCGCTTGGATATGAAAGTGAAACACACAAAGGATGTCGAACTTTTCCTTCCCGGAGCGTGTATGGTTCTGGGCTCCTCTCCCACACAATGAAAATCAGAAAACTCGTCTGTATTTAATCCCAGAGACGGCAACAAAAACTTTTTCTATTGTACCAGCCGCTCATCGGATTAAATTAAATGTTAAAATTTAAGACAAGTTTTCCCCATGCTCATGAGATATATTAACAAATTGTGAGGCAAGTTAAAAGGACATGCTTTTCCTGCCTTTGTCAGACCTCTGGACTTTCGCTTGATTTACAGCATATGACAAGTGGGTAAAGTTAGCTATGAATATAAGTACACACGGAAAAATAATGAAAAATCAAGGAAATTATATTTGAATTTCAAGAATGTAAAGCATAGGGGATTAAATTTAATGTTCTACCCAACGAAATTAACTAATTCAAGCAAGAATCTTAAATCAGCACATACTTATTAGCTACTTAAATATTTATAATAAATCCTCCTTTACCTTTTAGCCTTTTAAACACAGTGTCTGACTTTAATTCCACCCATTATTATTCTTAACTCTGGCATGAGACTACATCAATTTCCTTCGGTGTTCGTATATTTTTAAAAAGGCACAAAGTAAACACTGACTTTTGGGGCAACTTGACGCTTGACGAAAGTGTCAGCCAGTTTGTCACTCGCTTTATTGAGTATACGCAGCGTGGCAGCCGCCGGAGATGTATAAAGCGAGTGCGGAAGGGTCGATATGAAAGTCAGTTGCCAGGAAATTTATGTAGATTTATGTGGGTCCTCGCTTAAAGCACACATTCCCCACTCTTGCCGGCGGATACGTGTCGTCGTCTATATACAACATTCAATTAGAAAATTAGCATTCAAATGAAGTTAATATTCACGCACCAAGAGAGAGACAGGGATCATAAAAGATGTAAGCATCCTAATGAATATTAAATGATAAGAACAATTTGGGTATTAAATTCCCGTTGCCTATTCATAAGCAGCTCTAATTGAAACATTAAATTCTGTCGCTTTAAGATGCGAACCTAATCCCCCCAAGGAGGCACCAGCTTTTGATGGTCATTTTGGGCGGCTTATAAATGACTTATTTAATAACAGAGCGCTGTCAAGTGTAAACTATAAACAGCTTTCAGACTTAAAGTTAAGTTGGTAGCTTCCAGAGAATTCAGGCCGACACACATTGCAGGCAAATAAATAATTAGGACATAAGTCGGCAAAGCATTCGCATTAGCGAGCAACCGTTTGTCAGCAATAAATCGTCAAAGTAAATTATGCGGAACGAGCTGGGGGGCCCAGACATCAATCTTGGGACCCCGAAAGCCGAGGGCTTAGATGACACCTCAGCGTGAGGAAATAATGGGGAGTGGGATGCTCTGGAAATTAGACAGATGTCTCTCACATGTGAAGGAGGCCCATTAAGACTACACGCTTCCTGGAAACCGTAAGCCAATTTTAATTGAGCCTCTTTTTCTGACGCCGCTTCAAAGCGAAAAATGTGCGCGCACTTCGAAGACAAAAGCAAACATTTGACCTTTTTTTCGGGCGCCAAGGCATTAGCATACGACACACAGAAAGGGTTCACTTGAAGTCCTTGCTCCAAACAAGTATCCTTTGCGCAAATAAAACCTCGGGAAGCCCAGATACCAGAATTCAAGATACAAGGAAAGTTTCCTGTCTCTGGTTTCTCTTCTTCCTTTTGGCATTACCCTCGAAGAAGGACCCAAATTGAATTTATTGTTGGTGTCTTAACTGTTTCGTGTTGTTTTTACTTTTTACGAGATTTTTAATTTGCAATATTCCCCACGCCCGGTGTGCAATAAATGAAAACAAACAAAAATATTTAAATATTTGCAGAATGGACGACTCAAATACCCTTGTCAAATTATATAAAACAAGAAGATATATATCTTATGTATATACTTATAAATGACATTAAATCCTACATCTTTAACTTGAATAGTTAAAGTTAATTAAGCTCTGCTTTGGCACACATCATACCCTTTTCAATTTCAAGAGGTAACCAGAACCAAACCGCAGCTGAAATAGTTGCCAGGACAACGATCCGCGGGTAAATAAATCCCCAAAAAGCAGTCGGGTGTAAAGCGATTAATATTTCAGCAATGGAAATATGAAAATTTGAGCAAGATGAATGGCAAGCCATGGCTGAGCTGAGTCTGCTGAGTCCATTCTGCAGCAATCAGAAGGGTGAGCCTTTTGTTATTTAACTCAATTAGCAAGGAATTTACAGCATCTAATTCAATTAGCGCTAATCAACTAATCAAGAGCCAGCATATTATAATTTCCAGAGAATTTTGTTTTAAAAATGCCAACAAACAATAGATGGTAATCATTAAAATATATATTATTTTACTATATTCACTATTTTAGGAATTTAACTCAAAGCATCCTGTTTTTACTCAATTATCAATTAACTCTATTTAAAAAGTCTAAAAAAAAAGACAGTTTAATTTAAAATGAGGTAAATTCTAGACCTCTTTTGGCGCCTTTTTGCTGTCTTGCAAACTAAACTACAGCATTTTTAGCCAAGTAATTTCATTTTAAACATTGTGTAATTAAAATTAATCGACTGAAACTATACTTTGAATAGACTCATAACTTTTACAGTCAAGTAGGGAATATAATTTAATTTTAAAGTCGACTGCTTCATTGTTTTCCCAACCGAGCGGAATTCAAACTATTTCCAAGCCAACTAATTATTAGTGAAAACAAACTTAAACTGAGTATTTGTTGATCTTTTATTAGAAACGGCCCCCAATGTCATTTCGGCTTGTTTATATTTCTGGTTTATGGGGTGTTTGCATTTGAATTTCGCTGTCAAAACTTTTGGCTAACGTCGCACGAGGCGAGTGTCACTTGACATTATGCGGGCTTTCCATTGTCTCCAGGGAAAGTGAAGCTGACCTTTTGGAGGCAAATGTTGCCTGTCTTGGGAGGAAATTTTCTATAAATGATAAATCGACTCAAAGTGTATCTTGAGCTTAAGCACGGCTGACAATTGATATGCGCCTTCAGATAGAATTTTCATGGAGCGTAAGCTCGTGAAATAAGCTTATTTAGTTAAGGCTTCTCAGAACGGTTTAGGGACAGTAAAACTGGTTATGAAACCCGGCGAAGGAAAGTCACTTATTATCCTCCTTTCCGCCGGATTGCGATATGGGAATCATTCCCCGTATTTGAATGGCTTTTACGTGCCCTGTGGGTGACATTTGCGGATGCGTCCATTAGTTTCAATCAAATTTCATAAGCAAACAAGCAGGACCAATAAACTGATGTACGAGATATATGTGTGCTTATATATATATTGGCATTAGCATGCATGATAAATAATAAACATATTATAAATAGCCTTTTCCCTCTGCAAGCGGTTCGGCCATCAATCAATGGCATCGGGCAAACGAATGGAGGGACTGAAGGCCTTTAACTTGGCTTCCGCCTCGAATTACTCAGCACATCCCACTCATCTTGGCCCAGGCCTGCGATGCCATTGGCAAATAAGATTTATGCCGCTTTTTTGGGGTTATTCATACATTAAAGCCCTGACTTTGGGTTCGTTAAAGGACTCTCATTCTCGGTTACCATTTTCGCGGTAAAAGCCTTCGCTAGCTGCCTGGCAGGCCGTCAAAATGCTTTTCATGGTTAATTAAAACTCGTACGGCACTCGATTAGCATATTGAATGTCAATTTTCGCTCCCTAGCCTCGCTGGTTGGCCCTGCTGTCAGGGCTTTAAATTAATTAATTACTTTCAATGTAAACATTTGTTCAATCGCTGTCCCAAGTTTGGGGTTTTTGGCGTTTAAAAATATTTAGTATATACGCACAAATTGGTTGATTTTCACCCTGTGGCTATTGCTCTTTCTCTGTTTATATTTACATACCTACGGCCGAATAGCGTATACGACACGTGGGCTATATAAATGCAATTCACATGGCACTGCCCCCCACTGGGTTTGTTTTAATGAGCCCGAGACCGAGCCTGTCTGTGTACGCCTGAACAATCAAAACGTTCGATTTCAGGTCATCATTAGGGAGTTATTCCCGTACGACACCAATTTACCCTTGTCTGAATACCATTTATTTGGGATTTTAAATGGGAATGTGTGGAACAGCAGCAGCAGCAGCAGCATGTACTTTAATTTGCACTGGTTTAATAAGCAAATATCACACCAAGCCGTCTCTGACAGTGAGCCAATCACTTAATCCTTGAATATTTGCATATCTCGATTGCATTGTGAAACGTGCACTTGGAATCTGTCATTGTCATTGCAATCAATGGCTGGTATGTTCGCCCATTCATTTATAAGCCTCGAGTGCAGATGTTTCGACAAGACACGGGTAAACATGGCCAATCGCTAAACTAACGCGGATGCGTTAAGCAATCAGCCGGAGTTCAACGTGGCGTATGCGTAATAAAATTGGGTTCGCTTACGGGTTGTGCTTGCAACGACATCAGCGCCTGAGTAAGCAAAGCCAAAGCAAAACAATAGTAATCACTAAGGGTAACAAATGTGCACTGCAAAAATACACTTGAAAAATAGGAAATAGGAAATATATTATACATAGGTTTCATTAATTTGAGAAATTTGTATCTAATATATTAATCGAATATAAACAGAATATTATGGAAAAATGTATTTAAATTGTCATAAATAAAAATAAATAAAAACAAGTGTTACCATAGCCTCTTTATCGTTATGAATTAAAAAAAATAGTGTATAATATATAACCTTCTAGAAAGTGTAATTATATTATAATGAAATTAAAAGTATTGAAAGCTAAGTGAGTTTATAAACTCTTTTAAGATATACAAATTAAATATAAAATATATTTTCATTAAAAATTATTCCATATATACCAATATTATCCTTCCAGTGTAAAAATGCATAACCAAATCGAAAATGTCTGCATAATATTACGTATACGCACAGTGCGTTGGCCGTTTGAGAGCTCTTCGCATCCATTGTCGTGTGCGATTCGATGAGCCTACAATGTTGGCAGGACAACAACATCCCCTAACCCCTAACAAATCAAGGAAAATCTACTTTGACAGCAGTAAAGAAACCCAACTGAAAAAATAATAATAATATAAGTAAATAAGTGGGGAGAAAAGGTGTGACAGCCACGTTGACATGTGAAAGTAAGCACTGCCGCTTGTCGCTCAAGTAAAGGGCTTACGGCGAAAATGAAAACATGAGAGACTTTTATTATTTCCCCGAACGAAAGCACGTTTCAATTTTTCATCTGCTTAGGATGTACATACATACTTACATACATAACAACCGCAAGGTAAAATACGGAAAATGAAATCCTTTATCAACGCCGCTCATCTCGGAGGCTTGGAAAATTAAACGTTGCTAAATATGGTCTGGCCATGGGCTCTGGGACCACGATGGCATCCCCGGGCTAATAAAAACACTCCCGGAAAAGGGTCCACTTATCGCAGGAGGACTTCAAAACACAAGCAATCGCCCGTGGGAGAGATGGCCATCAATGTGTCAGTCGCCATCCGGGGAATGGCTAAAAGCAAAATTCCTATCTCCGAGCCATAAATGGTTCCTAATGGCCAAAGCATTGCGATACGAGTTGCCCGGCAACGAAGTCACATAAAAATGTTTCCCTCAGGAAGAAAAATTCTAAAAATACCAGATAACAAAAATTGAAAGAACTGCAATTTGAATCGAACACAAACAGGAGCTGGGTATTTTGTTAAGGAGCCAAAGTGGTGATATAATCCGCTTTAAAATGGCACAAATGCTGAGAAAAAGGAACGTATTTACCTTCTGCAAAACAGAAAAGTAATGGATGTGGCAACTTTAACATATATCTCATACATTAATAAGATTTAATAATAGTTATTATTGCATTAAAGCACAAACAACTGACAAGAATATTCATGGCAAACATAGGCATCCTTTCTTCAACTATTAAAGTCGCTGGAAAAACTTTTGGGGACGGGAAAGAAACACGAAAAACTTTGTCGAAACAATTTGTGAAACTTTCTTTCGCCAAAACTTGCCAAGTTCTCCATTTGGGTTATTAAACTGAGCTTATATTCAACAATCATTTATTACAGTCCCCTGTCCCAGCAGGACCGCAGAAATGTAGTCCTAGCACATTGAATTGTTAGCGGTCACAACGTGAAAGGACTTAAACAATGGCAACCAGTCGGCTTTTAGCACAGAAAGTCCTTAACCCGGATAATGCTGATCAGCAGGTAACAAATGCCCTGCCAGCTTATATGAAATAATCACCGCGAATCCCACTCGGGCAGAACCTGACACTCACATCCCATCCATCAATCAATCAATATTCAGCAGCTGCAAACGAAACCTTGCAAACTCCCCTGTGGAAACGGATGCTGAAATACATCAAATTTGTTTGAAAAAGACAGCTGCAAATGGAATTCTATTTAAAAAAAATTCAGAGCAAAAAATAGGAAATAATTTAAACAGAACCATTAAATTGTGTTCACTTGAGGTTGAATTATCATAAATAAAAAAATTGAGGGCCACCAAAAAGGTCATAAAATGGGACTCGTTAAGGGTGTCCTCTTGGACGTTGTCCTAATTTGTGTCTTATCACTTATCCTTTGTGGGCTTAATAATGTACTTGTTATTAAAATTACAATTTACTTCATTTATTTGGGTTTGGGTATTTTACAGTTGGGCAGCAAAACTTGTATCTTTCTTACCTGATTTAAATGTATTTACTATTCCACGTACACATTTTAGTAACATAATCAAATTAAAGCTATTAAACATTCATAGTTAAATGAAAATAATTTAATTAAAATAGGAACAAGGATACATTATCCAGAAATAACAATCTTAAACGCAAACTACAAACTACAAGCTCACTCGTTGTTATTAATCGCTAACCATTCATTTCCATAATTTTGGCAAGTTTATTGTCAAAACACATCCGCAGTCCGGACATCATGCATAAATTGTTATGTCAGCAATAATTACATATGCTAACATTAACATATATGAACTTACTATGACAACCGCAACAATCAAGTGGAAACAAGGCTGGGAAAATGTATTTTTAGGCCGAACCGATGTTCAACTTTCACACAAATCGAACTTTTGCCCATCATCAATCGTCATCATCATCAACATTATCCACTGCCCACACAGATGGTGCTCTTCCGAACTAGAGCTCCTTGAACTCTGGGAAACTTTTGTGGAAACCATCACTTCATTTTCTAAAAATGCAACTGCAGTGCTTTATTATTGGCATTAACTTAAAAATTTGTGCACACACTGAGAAATAGAGAGATGTTTATTGGGTAATCGCACACATGTCCTGTTCCGAACTAGGAGCACAGGTCTTCGATTGACTCTCCTTGAAGGAGCAGGCGCTGCTCTTGTTTGTTCTTCTTGGTTGCGGATTTGCCGCCAGCGGCTTTTCCACGCCTGCGATTCATCACGCCATCCGCTTCGTCCATCATGCGCAGAATTGTGGTCTGAAATTTGGTGGAAACACAGGATGGAGTTTATACGATGTGGGTTTATTATTTATTTAAGCTTAATTCGCTTGTTATTTTCGTTGGAAGGTATTGCGTAATTTATTTAAGAGGCTTCTAACACGGTGGCTTTAAAAATGTCACCTGAGTTATACAGCCTTTTCTTTAATTTATTTTCCTCTTTAATGTGTTGCAAATATTTACCTTCTTAAAAACCATTCTCTATTTTTATAACAAATACTACTCACCTGATCTGAGCAATCCATTGGGGCCACCGATATATCCCTTACTGCTCTGAATTTGCCCACATTGTTTAAGTGCTCGTTCTCCAAACGAAAATAATTCCAAATGAAGCGACGGAAAACCTCCAGGGGACTGAGTATGGTCATCATTACGTCTCCTTCGATGTAGCCTGCTTCGATGAGACTCATGGACAGCGTCCAGCTAAAGCGCAATATTAAATCCTCAATTATGCCAAAGTAGTAGAACCACTGGGGAGAAGAAAGCAAGTTGTAGAGGATGAGATAATGAATGCTCTGAAAGATTGTTTTACGTGCCGTTTCGGGGCAAATATTTATCGTTGCCATTATTTGTGGGGAACCAGAGTTACCCCACTCGTGTCCTGCCAAAAAAGGAAAACAATCCCCTTCCGACTCACCGTCGATGAATAAACGATTTCCTCACGCAAGAATCGATTGTCGCCGGCCTTCGAGTCGAAGAGTCCCCAGTCCATCTTAATGTCCCATGTGTAGGCGTAACAGGATGAGAATATGGCCGCCGTAATCCAGCAATAGAACCAGGGATTCTCCTTGGACAGAGGATAGGTGTCTGTGAATTGCACAGGCAGAAAAATAAAGCTGCATTTTATTGATCTTAAAATATATATTGGAGTATGGTAAAATTAAAGATAATACCTAAAGTTTACTACCGTCGCACCTATCCAGGATCTATTCTAAATAGAATTAATGTCCCAAATTTTTAAATATTACTAACGGTAATATTTTATTGTTTTGTCCAGTGTCCTGGCATAAGGAGTAAGATAAAGCCGGACGTGCTCGCCTGCCAAACAGAATCCACAGTACATGAATATTGCGGCTGGCCGTAAAGACGGCACTAATTGGCGCCGTTCCGTAAACAGCACGAATAATGTGAATAATGAACCCAGATACCAAAACCAAACCAAAACCACCCACATAATGAATCCACTTACCCGTTGTCGTGTGATATTTGTGCGCAAATATCACCACAAAAAAAGATGTTGCATACTTCGCCGCATTGACCAGGTGGGGAAATGACTCCTTTGTGTCGCGGTATCTGCGGATGCACTGAGCGAACCGGAAGTAGGCGGGCAGAATGGCAACAATGGGGTGCAGCAGGGATACGTATTCCACACAATGGCTGGCAGCTGGTGTGGAAATAAAACAATCAGAGTTAATTAACCACACAGTGCATTTAACCCGCATTCACCGCAGTCGGATTGTATTTTAATTCTGAGGAAAATTAACACTCAAGGCGGTTTATTTCGAGGGAATTGTGCTCTATTGTTTTACGAGCTTAATTTTCACTTTCTTTTACTCGCTATACACAATATTGTTGCACAGTTCTTTGAATACTTGGGTTTTATTTGTTATTTACATCTATATTACGAAAAAAAAAAACGTTTGGGAAGCAAGTAAATACAACTATGCTTTGCAAGATACAACCAAAGCAAATGTATGTAATTCATACAATATTTTATATATAATTTTTTTTTGTATTATGTTAGATTTAAAAGTCTCAAGAAATGTTGATTTTTTTATATTTCAAAAGTTTTAAATAGCTTAATTCGAAACGCACTCACCTTTTCCCGCCTTGTGCCACGTGGGACTCCGTCCAAAGAAGCAAATCAGGAAGGGAATATCCAAAAATGCCGGCACCATGCTGTTCAGCTGGTCCGCCAGCCAGAAATCGGCAAAGTTCACAAAGCAGAATGGAGCCATTATCACGCGGATGAGGACCCTCAGAGCCCAATACCGTGCCTCGTGGTGGAACGTCTTGGTGGGATTCAGCAGGAAGGCGGCCATCAAGGTGTAGAGACACAAGGGCGCTGCATACTGTGGGATACCCAGGGGATCACAGAAGATATAGCTGAGCACACAGCAGGCCCAGATGACGCCAAACACCGAGGCCACCTCCATGATGTTCTGCTCAGACAGGTGATTCCGGGGGTCCAACTCGAAGATCAGGACATGATTCACTCCAGAGGACCGCCAGCCATAGACATTGACGCCCCAGAGGAACAGGCACTCGATGATCAGGAACGGAGCCCGGAACATCCTCATGCCCGCCCGCCAGTTCTCGCCGAAGCCGTAGAACATGGCTGCGATCACAACCGTGATGAAGAGCACCACAAAGGCGCCAGAGAAGAGACCCACCTTGAAGGTGGTCCATGGACTCTGCTGTTCGCCCAGCGGTGGCACTCGCAGGCGCTTCATTGCCCTCTGCCGGTCACCGCCTTCAATGTCCTGGGTGACTGCCTGCTCCGTTTCCTGGATCAATCGATCGATGTCCTTGTTCGTGTAAAAGTGAGCCGCCTCCACGTGATCCGTGCGCCAACGGGCGCCATAGTCCACGCTCAGCAGCTTGTCGTGCTTCTTAAGTATCTTGCGGAAACCCGTGAAGTTGAGATTCTGATAGTTCTGGAGCAGTATAAGCCCCAGATAGAATTCGCTAAATGCCAACTTGAGATCCTGTATCTTGCGCGCCGGTACATTCTTCTTGCCCAGCGGCGTTCGCCTCTTCCAGGCCGGCAGCTTCTTGGGGTGCCCCATCTCCAGGGCCTCGGTCAGTTCGCTGCGCAGACTGCCATACTTTCGGGTGGCCTCGGCCATCTTCTCCGAATAGAATGTGTTGATCTTGGCCAGCTCCTTGTCGCAGTAGTGAAAGAACTCCTCATCGAACTTGGCAAAGTATCGTGTCACCATTTCGCGCTCCACAAGCTCCGCGGACGGCGACTGTTCGATGGCTGCATATAGCATGGCTTTCATTTCCTGGAAACTCGGAAAATTTAATAAATTAATAAGAACGAAATTGATTTGGAATAAATAGGATTAAGAGGGTGAGAAGCCAGTTAATTGCAATTATTTTATATTGTACCCCAAAAAGTAGGCAATGCATTCTATCACTGAATTCACTGGTCATTTTATTGGAAACTTATTATAATTTTTTTTGTTTCAATAAATAAATTTATTAAATCTCAGCATTAAAAATTACATTTAAAATTAAAACTTAACATATTTGAATTACTTTTGCCCCTCACTGTATCTTTATTCGTCTTTTCTTCTTTTCTCCACTGAGCTTTCATCCCATCCCCCTTTCGCCGCTCCCCATTCCTCACTAAAAGCCGCTTTATTTACGTTCGAGGAGATCAAAACAAAAGTGCCGCTAGCCCGGCGAACTGAAAGGGCGCATGCGCCAACATGGCCGAGCGGCGAAAGCTCCTCCATTTGACAGTTGGCGTTCAACAGCTGATTGCTCACGTGATGTCACAGCTGAGAAAGTGACAGCGCGCAGGCGAAAAGCACACTAACTCATCCGTGTATCTACACGGATACAGATTTTTCCGCACCTTGGAACGACGATTTTCGTCACTTACCTCATAGTTAATGTACTGCTTCCGCCACTCGGGCGTTATGTGGGCCGTCAAATGCTCGGCGAACTTCATTTTGGGAACTGGGGGGACTCACAACTGGCTGCACTGCATCCGCATCGGACTGAAACGGCGAGGACGTGGTCGCTGCTCCAAACGCACGTTTTCACGTAAACATCACAACTGGGCCGCCACCGCCACTCGGCGGCGAAAGTTCTGGGATGTTGGTCCAAATGGCGGGGATATCGGCTATTTCGGGTTGCAGGGGCAAGAGAAGGGGTCTCTTTCGTGGAGCTTTCGATATGTAAATGGCGTCAGTTTTGTTATTGCCCCTCACATCCGTTTTCAATGTCAACAATAACAAAAGCGCAACACACGCATATTGAGTTCAGAAATTGATTAGATTTTATTAAATTATCTATTGCGATATTCTGCGAGCTTAATTTCAATATATCATAATCATTAAGCTGAAAATATGTGTTGAAATTATGGAACAATTTGTTTTAACGGAATTTTAAAAACTTGCTTTGTTGTCTGACGATTATTTTGATTTAATATTATAATTTGCTATGAAAAATAAATATAGGTTATCTGACAAATATTTCTAATCTTCTGAAAACAACTCTATAAAATAAAATGTACTAGAGTTATTTATAGAAATTTTTTTATATCTTTTAGTCAATAAGTTTCCCAATTCCATTATTGCTTAATAGGAAATTCAAGTTAGAAATGCAATTTAAAATTGTTCATTATTGAAAAACTTGTTTCTTAAATTTCTTGACGTCTTTTCTGAGTGTATAAAGTTACAAATTTGATTCGATTATATTCAATCATTTCCCCAATCTTCGGCATTTTTAATTAAAATATATTCATGCTGATAAATGCAATTAAAACTAGTAATTAGCTTCAGTCTTAAAACCAGTCTCATGTTACTTTAATTACCAACTGCAAACAAACATGCATATGTTTCGTAGTAATTGTCCACGCCCTTAAAAAAAAGTATGCAAGTGGTATGAATGCATTACAGAGAAATAATTGAAACTTGACTTTGATAGAGTATCAGAGTAATCGAAAAACAACTTGACAACAAATTAAATTTAGTTTTTTGATAAGATAATATTGGGATTAAAAATTAGCTCCCGAATAAATATTAAACCTGATACTGTGTTTACGTTCTAAAGACAAGAATCTCTATTATTTAACCAAACTTAATGGTATGTTTTAATGTAACAAAAACATTTTTTAAATCATGTATTGTTGTATCATCTCAAATGAATTTAATATTATTTTAGAATAATGAAAAAAAACCTTCAACCTCTATATATGGGTAATAAACATTAGAGCTAAGTGTTCTCTTAGGTTTCATAACTTTAAATAGTAAAATTAAGATAAAATAGCTTGTCATGATGACAGTTAGCGAGTACACTTTTTAGTCAACGGAAATTACAAAACCTTTAAACTATCTATCTGGTTAGTAAGCACAAAATGAAATGTAAACAATGAGTTATCAATAAAAGAGAAACCTAATAATAGCATACAAAAAGTTAACAATAAGTGTAAAATATATAAAAAGAAGTTAATAATAATATATAGACCTAATACTGAGCTAAATAATAGCATAGGTAAATTACAATGGCCAAAATGCTCATTACTAAGGGCGATCATGTAAAAGTGGCATTAGGAAACAATAAAATAATAAATAACAATAATGTGTGCCAGGCCATGCAATAATAATTACCACAACTATTTCAGATCCCTTCCTAATTGGATATCTAATTAGTATTTAGTTACAGCAATCTTCGACTGGGATTCAAGAGGGAACTACTTGGCTGAGTAGGCTCTGTTAACGATATCCAATCGATTTAAACAAACCACAGGAAATTTTCACCACCCCCTCCTACGCCATATATATTTATTTTTATATATATGTAACTAGAAATCCGTACGTAAAGAAAACCACAGCAAGTCACAAAAACAAATTCCCGAAGAGTTGCCTGCACAAACCATAAACACTGCCAGTTCCCGAGTTCCCGCTTATCGCAATTGAAGGGGGAGCGGTGCTGGGGGCAGTGACAGTCCCCTCCTTGGTGTGCGGGTAATGTGTTTTTTATTTACTTTTTTTTCCTTTTATTTTTATATTGATTAAAGAACGGGCAGCAGTGGCGGAGCAATTGATGCCCCCCACCCGCATTGAGTCATTTACATGATCGCACCGAAAGCGGAGCACAATTGGAGAACAGCTACATATAGCGCTCTCAGTGATCGCAGCGTCGAGCGTTTGAGGCTGCGTTTGGCTTCGCCAGTCGTTGATTCGCCCGCTCGCTGTAAAGATCGACAGCTCTTTCAGTTCCCGCTTCCAGATCCAGGAAAAGCCCCAGATTTAGAACTGTTTAGATTACCGCAGGAAGCGATAAGTAGCCATAGCTACTGATATAAATTCCAAGCACTCAGTTGGGGTTCCTTCATTGAACTGGAGTAGATCCGAGCAGCAACATGTCCACAGATAAGCAGCCCACCGCCGAGCAGATCAGCGAAGTTCGGACGCACATTCTCCAGAGAATGGAGAAAGAGCCGCCAGCAGGTAAGAGTTTCACTACAAACCGGAAGTCTCTAGTATTTGTATTTAGTGTTTCCATTTCATCTTCAATTAATGATTTTATTTAACCAAATTATACCAGAACCCTTCCATCCCAATGACCTGAAGCGGCTGAACGATAGCGATGTCTGGATCACCAAACTGCTCGAGATCTACGAGCTGGATCTGGAGAAATGCAAGATCCGACTCTGGGACAATCTCGTCTGGCGCCAGAGTTTCGGGGTAAACGATATCACTGAGAATACTGTGAACCAGGAGTACCTCACCGATGGCTCCATCTATGTGCACAACAAGGACAAGGATGGCAAGCCTCTGCTGATCCTCAACATCAAGATGCACTCCAAGAGTAGGAATCAGGAGGACCTCATGCGGGTCCTTGTCTATTGGGTGGAGCGTTTGGAGCGCGAGAATGGCCTGGGCAAGATCACCATTTTCATGGACATGACTGGCTCTGGACTGAGCAACTTGGATTTGGAGTTTATCAAGGCTATTATCGGTGTGTTCGAGACCAAGTATCCCTATGCACCCAACTATATCCTGGTGCACGAGTTGCCTTTCCTGTTGAATGGTAAGTTTACTATAAAAGTTTCCCCATTAGTTCTTTCGAATATTAATGAGTATTTTTCCCTATGATTCAGCTGCCTTTAAGATTGTCAAGGGATTCCTACCCGCCGAAGCCCTGAAGATCCTGAAAGTGACCACCAAGAAGGACCTTGATCAGTATGTGGACAAGGACAACTGCCTGAAGGTCTGGGGCGGCAATGATGAATACGTTTATAAATTTGACTAGAAACCAAACACAAAATTGTTTATGATAGTGTAAATAATACGATATTTATTTTCCCGAACTCGGCGATCATTTTTCCATTCCGTTGAAAGCTTACCCAAGCTTCCACTCAATAATTTACGATCTAACTATATGTATATATGTATATAGTATGTATAGTGGCAATGGTTAATTGAAATGCAGGTGGCACGTCCCCCGCGATCACGTTCCATTGCAGCGGCTGGCGGGGGGCAGGCGTTCTGCCCTTTTGGGAGGCGCTACCTGGCCTACAGGTGCTCCACATACGAACCGCACGCCAGCCGACTGCCAACGATCCCCCCGATCGTTAATGGCTTGGCTGATGTCGACACCGTTAGTCTCCAGCCTGTGCCGCCTGGTCAGTTAATCGCAGGCGTTCGTGGAACACACTTGGCTGGTGGCAGCTCCGATAGCTTTGATAGCTTCTGGTGTACTTGTACCTTGGCCCGACAAGCGATTGATTTGTAGCCCAAATCTAATCGCAGTGAAAGTGGATTACTGATTAGACGCCGGCGATAGGAACACCCGAATTGCCACTAATCATAGTTCAATGTTTAGTCTGCCGACCGTTGTGGCTGGGTTCGAGTGTGCGTGGATTGCGACGAATAACTAAGTGGCACTATGGGCATCAAGGTCAAGGAGACGACCCCTGAGCAAATCCAGGAACTGAGGGACAGGTTCAACAGCAAATACGAATCGTCGCCGCCATCAGGTGAGATAATTCGCGCCCCCGCCCAATCCAAAGTGCAATGTGCATTAACGCGGAAAAGCAATCAACGCTATAATAGTTGACGAGTGTTTTATTCTTAACCCGAAATATGGCAGTGTTCTGTTAATCGCTTGTGCACCTGCAAATTTCGACTGAGTCAAACAATCAAATTGAGTAAATAAAAAAAATTCTAACCTGCGATTAAGCTGTTTGTCGTGAGTGCACTCAAGTGAAAGCTTTGAACTTGAACTTGGAACCCCCTAGGTTACGGGGTTGAGTGATTAATGATTAGTCCAGGTAGCTCCTATCGTCGAAAGGTTAAGTGGCAAGGGGCCAAAGCTTAAGTGGAAGGTTAGAAATAATAATATGCTCACCTGTCTGTATTTCTCTTAAGAGAACTATGCATATTTGTCAATGTGCTTTTATCTATTCGAAAATGTATGCACAAGTGCCTCTTAAGTAAACAAAGATACGAAATAACACACCTAAAAATATTCTTTAATCGCTAACTTTTGTGTTAAATATGAACAGAAGGTTATGCCTAAAAGATAAGAAATAACAGCTCCATGGTTCAATTTACTCAAGATAGATAGGGAACACTAACCATATCACATCATAAAAACCAAATAGTTTCTTAAGGACAGATAAGATATCAATAATCTCGTTTTACCACTCTCAGTGCCCTTCCATGCAATCGACATTGATCGCATTCGCAACGATCATGTATGGCTGCAGAGATTTCTGGAAATGCACGATCTCGACATGGATGCATCTTTCACTAAGCTGTGGGAGACGTGTGCCTGGCGTCAGTCCTATGGTGCCAACGATCTCGACGAGAGCCAGCTGAACCAGGAGTATCTGAAGGAGGGATCCGTGTTTGTGCACAGCACCGATGTGGATGGAAAGCCTCTGTTGGTGTTCCGCGTCAGTTTGCACAATAAGGCAAAAAATCTGGACGAACTCATCCGCATCGTTGTCTATTGGGTCGAGAGAACCCAGAGGGAGCAGCACATGACCCAGTTGACCATATTTTTCGACATGGCGGGCACGGGACTGGCTACCATGGATCTGGACTTTGTGAAGCGTATCGTGGAGACCTTCAAGCTGTACTATCCCAACTGCTTGAATTACATCTTGGTGTATGAGCTGGCATGGATCTTAAATGGTGAGTAAACTAAGGAAAAAAGGTGTATGCTTATAAATCCCAACTGCCTTTAGCCAGATTAAGTTTTTGAATTAGAAAACGTCATTAAAGAGTCAGAGTCTAATTATCCAAAGCTAAGCAAAATCTTTAGTGTTCCTGTTTTTACTGTTTCAACTTTGAACTTAAGCCCTGACCCTGACCCATCGTCTCTATCTCCTTCTTCCAGCTGCCTTTAAGGTCATCAAGGCCCTGCTGCCGCCAAAAGCGGTTGAGATTTTGAAAATGATATCGAAGAAGGACATCAACCAGTATATAGCCAAGGACAAATGCCTAGCCAGCTGGGGTGGAGGCGATAACTATCAGTTTAGCTTCGTGCCGGAGGCAAGGCAGGCTACATCCAAGCCGGTGGTGGCCGCCAATGCCGGCGAGGATGAGCAGTTCGGGGATCGAAAGGTGAGTGACTAAGCGGGGCAGAATATACCACTAGATACCTTACACCAAACAATAGACAAAATCTCAAACGGTGTTAGGATGACCAAGTGTCCGGCTGTGGGCGTGTTCCTTGTGACACGCCAGCTCCCGGAAGAAGTCGGTCCGCGGTCTGCGGTCCTCGGTCGTCGGTCGACTAATTGCTTTTTCCGAAACCGCACGCAAGCCACCTCAAAGGACCTCTCTCCATAATTGATTTACATTCTTGGCGTGTATTGATTTAGGGTGCGCGCTGTTCGCGTGTCCTGCGTGAGTTGGCTGTCCCCAAAAACTGACCACTAAGCTGAGCTAACCGAGACCCTGTCCCTGGACACTTAAAGAAGTAATTGTAAAAATAATTTCTGCAAATTAAATTAAAGAATTTATTAGTTAGCCTTAAAGATCATAAGAAACTAACTTAAATGAACATGAGGAAAGTACATAGTAGGTTCTTTTTAGGAGACATCTTTCGTGCTCCTAAAAGTATGCTGTGAAAAAATAGTTGCTTGAAATTACCGTATACAATCGCCATTTTCCGAGACAACATATATCATTGCATACTCTTAGAAACCTTAGTTGAGTTTTAAATAAACCAGCGATTAATGATAAATCTTCCCTAAGTTGTTAATCGATGAAATGTTTTAAATTATAAAATATTTTTTGTTTACAATTTCTTGTATTCCTTTTTCCAAGTGTATTGTGAGTTTTACTCGCCGCAGTCTGTGGGCAAAACATTACTGCGGCTATTTATAGCCCTTTATTTGACATATTGCTAAACTTTCGCCTCCTGGCTTGGGTCAGTGGTCAGCTTGGGACTTCAAAGCGTTGACCCGTAAAAAGTAGGACACACATTTTCACTGGGATTAGGACATTTCGTGTTTGTATCGTATGTGTAAATGGTTCCCAGAGCGCGTATTATGAAGCATTCCACACACACCCACACGCACACACATACACACGTTTTACATCCACGCAACGTCATCGTTTAATGCACTTTCTTTCACTCTCACTCATTTACAGTTTCACTTCATTTTACGCAAGGCAGCAACAACAACAGCTGGAAGAAGCTGATCGCCGCGAGAGGGAGAGCAAGCATTCGAGGGAGAGAGAGAGAGAGACGAACAGAACCACCAGCTGTGCTTTCTCAAAAAGCTCATCGCTTTTTGGGTGTGCTTTTCATTGTATTATTCCACACATTTGCGCGACAACGACGAAAGAAACTAGTCACAAAACTCATATATTCCAACGCAACCTCATTAATCGTTCGATTGTTTCCAAAAACCAGTGTTAATCGTCATGGACATTTGCAATATTTAATTGTTATTAACAAATAAGCAAAGAGACAAAAGCGCTAAAAGAATACAGACGGCGGAAGCTGCATTGTTGCTGTTGTTGTTTTTGTGCCAATTGATATTCATTCTTCAATAATAAAAAATGCCTAGGGTATGTGTATGTGTGTCCGTACAGTGAACTCTCGCTAAGTGCCTCATATAAACCCATTCTAAAGCAACCGTGTACCTCATCAAAATGCAATAAATCATTTAACCAATTACGAAAACCCCTCTAAAATTAAATTAAGGTTGGCCATAAGCACAGTTCACTGTCTAGTGATCATGGGTGCATTACGTGTAACCTAAACAAAACCTAAGCGCTTCGGATCGAATTGACATTCCATGCAAGGCAGTTTTTTCCACCTTGCTTTTAAACAAAAAGCGACTGTTTGTTCAGTTTAGTTTATTTTCTTTAAATAAATGAAAAAAGAATTCTTTTGTTTCAAATTTCTCGCCCGTTGAAGTCGACAGTTGCGAACCATTTTTGGGGAAATGAACCAACAAACTAGTTCATTTTCCAAGTTCAGCTTAAAGTGACAATTAAAGTGAGACTTATAGATAGATAAGATTAAAGCTTATAATGTATTCATTTTAAGAGAAAGTTTTTAAATTAACAATAAAATTAATACAAATTGGAAAAATTCCCTAACGCATTACGATAACATCCTAGTGCCAGGCGGCTTAATCCACAGTTTTAGGGCTGCCAACTTCCTCGACAGCGAATCAAGTGCAGCTGGGTAAAAACCAAATTCCTAAAGTGTGGATTTAACTTTATGTTTTTAAGTTCCAAGTAAAGCTCCGGGCTTAAACTTCGTGTCAACGGCGAGTGTGACTGATGTCTGAGCCTGGTCGCTTCAACTACGTGAGTTCTCTGGGAGTGTCAGCGCGCAATGATAAGGGCCGAGCAAGATACCCTTGTGAGACGGTGATATAAATTGTAAGATCCCCACTCACCCAGCATCCCCATTAGCATCCGGCTGAGAACCAAATCAAACCAATTTACAGAGCGACCTCCGGTCCAAGTGGAACCTTCGCCATTAATGCGAGCTCAAGGGTGTCCAAGAATAGAGGGCGGCCCTTGTGAAAATGACACATAAAATCACGTTCGACACAGAAAAAGGGTGAAAAACGGGGGCGATGAGGCACAACTAGCATACATAATCGCCTCTCAGATAGCCATTTGAACGTATTCCCTCTAATCGACAGGTCACCTTTGCCAGCCCCGCTACCATGGTACTGAAGGAGTCCAACATCAACGAGATGCACACTCCATCCGAGGGTAAGTTTGACATGAATTACATGGACAGCAGTACAGTTCGGCTCAGGGAGCATATACATAGATTATAGAATGTATTTTATATCTGTATCCTCGTCAGATCTTGCATAATTTTGAGTCTGGAATATGAAGCTTAGATATAAAATTACTTCACAACATTTAATATTAGTAGGCCATGCAAATATGGTCAAATACATATAAATTGAACGTTCAATAGTTGTGTTACTTTTTCTCGTTTGACAAAATTTGTATGTCTTCAAAAAATTTAAAATATTTAAATAGTATTTAATCCAAGGGGTGTGTTACATTGCGTTCCTTTATTAGGCATGTTGCAAGTGAACCCCAAGGAGTTTCTTTCCTTTAACTCGAAAAATGCGGAAGCCACGCTGAACCTCAAATCCATTTCCAAGTCGAGGCCCATCACATATAAGGTAAGGAGCTCATTCCAGCACTCTTTTAAATCACCGATTAATCTGAACTTCCGGTCCCATTGCAGATCCAAACCACATCGCCAGAGAAGTTCCGAGTGCGACCACGATGTGGTGTTATACAGCCCAATCAGACTGCCGCAATCAACATATGGTTAAAGCCTGAGCATCAGGTGAGCTGCGACAACAAGGACAAGTTCCTGGTGATGGCCATGGAAATGCCAAATCCAAGTTGCGATGTGACCGATATGTGGCGTAACAAATCTCCCAATGCAATGGACGTGGAGCAGCATCGGCTGATCTGTTCTCAAGACGAAAGGAACAGCAAAAGTGACTCGGATTGTCAAGGAAAGGCAAATAAGCCGAAGGCAGACTGCAATAAGTCCAGTTCTGTGAGTAGTAAATATAAACATTGAGAGTGTATTATGAACAATATTATTTAGCTGCAGACTCCATCGCCAGAAGTGGTAGCGCAGCAGCTGGCTTTCACACAAAACCTGCAGTATGTAACTTTGGCGCTGATGGTGTTGCTCTTCGCCGGCTTTAGTTTCCTCATGTACCAGCAGTTGGGCCATGCTCACCCTGGGGCTGGTAATTGCCCCAAGGCGACGGCATACTCCTGCAAGAACAAATAATATTTACTGTCACCATGTAATCTGACCAGGCAGGAGCTGAACGATGTCAACCGCGACGGCCCCAATAATAAGCGCGATGAAGATCGCGACTGCCAAGAGATAGATAACTACTGCGCCTGTGCTTTGGATTTAATGGATCTGGGACTCTACTGGAGCGATGCCGACGGGGACTGCCTGGAGGCGCTGATTCAGGCTCAGTTACAGTTATGCCGCAGATGTTTCGTTTACGGCACTGGGGACGGACAGCTGGGAGGCGTTGCAGCTGGCGGGCATCTGCTTGGGCTCATTGCCTTTGCCCGGAAGCTGGTTCGCGTCGTCCTCTCTCTGTCGCTTCTGTTTGGCATCCTGTTCGTGAGCTTCTACCTGGGAAGCAACTATGGCGGCAATAGTATCACCACCACCACCTCTCTAGCCACAGTCGATTCAGGAGTTAGAGGCACTCGGCAGCCGTGTTACTAAAAAAAGCCGGATTTGTTAATCAGATTTAATGTTTTAATTGGAAACTGTACGCAATTAGAACAAATACTTTATTACAAATCCAAATGAAAATAATACAACCCTACTCCGTTCTTAGCTGCTGTGGGCCATCTAAAATTGAGTTTCCTACACCCCGGAATACATACATACATATACATATATGTGTTTTGTCTTTATATACGATGCTAGAAG
Source organism: Drosophila bunnanda (assembly GCA_035046265.1). Classification (NCBI taxonomy): domain Eukaryota; kingdom Metazoa; phylum Arthropoda; class Insecta; order Diptera; family Drosophilidae; genus Drosophila; species Drosophila bunnanda. The sequence continues at coordinate 19,565,655 of JAWNOB010000075.1, forward strand.
AAGCGATTTGGTGTTTCTTGATATTATTCTTGGTTTCCCTACTGCCCTTACATTATGTAGCTATTCTTAGTGGTAATCGCCTCTCCCATTCCCTCCTGCCTGGGCCAAGAATTATTAACAATAAACTGTATGTGTAGGATATGTCTTTTGTAATATATAAAAAAAAAACGGAAACCGACAATGTCGATGTTGTATCAAAGTGATTAGTTTGTAAATAAATCTCAATTTAGTTTCATTTTGCGTTCAAATACAAATTTATTACGGTTTCGTATTCAAAACGTATTTATTTAATAAACAATTATTGATTGAAATAGTGTGTTGTAACTTAAAAGCGGAATTCTCTGGATAATATAAACGAAAAATCAAAAGTCTCAACGGATAACGTGTAGAGGGTTAAGCGTAAATGAAAAGCCGCTACAATGCGGCCGAAAAAAGTCAACGTTTGTTGTTGAATTGTAAGTCTATGTTTTTTTGGAACCGCGCTTGGCTGCCGGCTTCTTGGCCTTGTCATCCTTCTTGTCCGGCAGACCGGCCTTGTCGCTCTTATCGCTACTCTTAGGCGTTGGCTGTGTCGTCTTCTCCTTTTCGGCCTTCTTGTCATCAGCTTCCTGTGAAGGTGACTTATCCTTCTTGCCGTTACTGGTGCTTGCCTGCTCCTGCTGCGCCTCCGGCTCCTGCTCATCCGCCTCAACCAGGCAGATGGCATGTTGTCCACCGCCGGCTGCGAGCAGTATGCGCTTGTTTTGTGTGTTCTTGCTAGCTACCAGGACTGGCTCCACCTCATCTTCGCCATCACCCACCCCCAGCTGGTTGTTCGAGCCCAAGCCCCAAGAGTAGAGTTTACCCTCTTCGGTGATGGCATAGGAACAGATTTCGCCGCAGCCTACGTAGACGATCTTGTCCTTTAGCTTGGTGACAGGCGTCAATTTGGCCACGACATCCTTTATGTCTGGGCCCAGACCTAGGCGTCCGTAGTCAGGACGACCCACTACGGAACATTTTAGGTCTGTCGTTAGCACAATAGTGTGATGAATGCCCCCAGCAATCTGTTTAACGTCCTTTAAATCAGTTTTAAGGGGAATTAGCACGCGCTCGATCTCCTTCTCGTGGGCCAGCTGCTTGAAGTTGTTGAGCCCCACGCCCCAGATGATCTGCGTGGACGATTCGCGCATAAATGTGCAGAAGTTGGTGGCCCAAATGGCCTCCATCGGTTTGGTACGCTTGACGATGACCTGGGCGGGCAGCAGTAGATCACGCTTGCCGCGGCGGCCTGCAAAATGGTGGATTAATTACAACAGCCTAGATATTGTCTTTCGCTTTGCGTGACTCACCCTCTCCGCCGACCGAACGCTCAGAAATACGGCCCAGTTGTCCCTGTTCGGCGCAGCCCACGGTGTACACCTTTCCAGTGGTAGTTAGGATCACCAAGTGATCGGCGCCCGAAGCGATGCTGTTGCACAATTGACCATCCAGCAGATTGATGGGCGTTCGCTTGTTACCATCTATGGTGAGGCCCATGTTGCCGTGCGAGTCGCGGAAAGAGCCCCAAGCGTAGACGCTTCCGTCCTCCAGAATACACGCCGAGTGCGAATCTCCCGCCGAAATGCGCAGTGCCTTGCCCGGCAATTCGACCAGCGCCGGCCTTGACTCGCTACCCTCCTCGCTGGTGTCTCGACCCAGAGCGCCCTCGTCGTTGCAACCGAAAGAGTATATGTCTCCAGTCTTGGTCAGCACCAGGTTGTGCACACCGCCAGCACAGATATCCACGGGATCCGGTATGTCCTCCAAAAGGGCCAGACGCTTGCGCTCCATTACATCTTCGCCGAGACCAAGCTGGCCGATGTCACCCATGCCGCAGACCAGCACTTTGCCCAGCGTCGTCCGCCGGGTGGGCAGCTCCAAGTGGAACGCGATCCGGGAGCGCTTGGCCGGAGTGGGCTTCGCATCCGACTCTCCATCATTATTGTTGTTCGGCTGGGCCTTACGACGCGGCATTTTGTTTCTGTTGTGTCGGTGGGGAGGATCACGATGTTAGGCTCCGAAACTGTATCAAATGTATAAGGTTATGGACGCCGACAACGGAGCGCGGTTGCTGGAACTTACAAAGGAATTAATACCGGTGCAGGATTTCACGTTTTATTGCTACGGCGGTTTTTAAACGAGTGAAAACCGAGTAGCAAACCGAAAAGATGTTGGTTTATCTTTAAGAAATGCGCGGGAAGCGGCAGATGGTGGGAAATGCCGGCATGGAATCGATACTATCGATGCTATCGATATTACCAGCTTATGCGAATTTGTTAATTTTAAATTGTCACGTGGTGAAAACAAATAAATTTGAAGTTCAGGACAATGTCGTGTAATTATGATGCTGTTGCTACTAAATATTGAACAATTTAATATTATTTTTTACAATTCAAGAAAATACTATCGTAAGAATGTTTACACTATTTGTCAGAAGTTTGCATTTCCGAAAGTATAATATACGTATATTGATAGGCAACAAAGCAACGACAAACTATGCCCGCTAGAAAAAATAAAGGTATTTTTAAAAATGTGCTTTATTGAAATTATATAAAATAAAAAATGAAAAAACATATTTATATGTATACAATATTTATTTATTTATTTATATATATATGTATAATATATAATTCTGTTTGTTAAATTTTAAATGCAATATGCTGAGGAAAGCTATGATACTTTTTACGTTGAATTTCCTATAAAAAATAGATTTTATAAATATATATCGATTAAAATTCCTTGTAATGCTTAGTTCTTTTTAAAGACATATGAATGCCATAATCGTATGATATCAAACGTCATTTATATTTTATTCACTTTATTAATTTATAGCCAAATATTGGTAAAAAATTTGTCTTTTGTTATTATTTGTATTATGTATTAGGTCAGTTCGTCATATTATTTTATTGAATGTTCAATGAAGTAGAGGATGGTGGCAACTCTTTTTAATCTTTGGTAGCAAATTAAAATTGCTTTGATCCTGCAAAACCGCAAAAATCCCACAAATAGCAAATTTTGTAATATATTAATATATAATATTGTACGGTAGCTAATATAAATTAAAATAATTTTAAAAGAAGGCTATTCTGCGTGTACATTTTTATGTCATTCGATAGTGTCATCTCAACCGATAGCTGCCGCGAACGATGCTATTGTCGCCATCTTTTATTAGAAATGCGCAGCTGTCTCGACGGAAAATAAATGCACTACACGAACGCGTAAATTTAACAAATAAAAATAAGCGAGTCAGGAACTTAATTTAATTTATTTTTTGTTGGGATAGTCGCAGTAAGTATTAAGTGAACGGTGCACCTAAAAAAGGCGATTTTGCGTTGAGAAATCAATAAACGCCACCTCTTGGGGGCTCACAACGCCCGCTGTGTGTCGCCACCAAACACTGCCTTCAAAAAGTTCCTTACCCAAATTCTGTTTATACGCACAGAAATGCCGAGGAAAGCCAAAAAAGCGGAGGATGCAGAGAACCTGAAGTCGTTCTTCAATAATTTCCACAAGGAAATCGGGGACAGCAGCGATGACAAGGTGGTGAACAAGATCATGAAGGCCATTGACGCGGAGGACGGCGACCTGACCTTCGAGGATGACACCGATCAGGAGGAAGAGAAGCCGGCCGGAGATGCAGAAGGCGCAGATGAGGACGAGGAGGAGGAGGAGTTTGATGAGGACAAGTACTTCATAGACGACGAGGGAAATTGCTACATCAAAACGACGCCCAAAAAGCAGAAAGAGCTGCAAAAGAAGCTCAAAGAGAGAGAGGCGGAAAAACCCGGAAGGAACACACGATCTGCTACCAACAAGGCCACCAACAAAGGTAGGTATTGCTATGGCTATGCATATCATGTGTTACATTCCCGAATCATTTTCCGTAGCCATTAATCTGCGACCTGCGAAATCGCCACCAAAAAGCACCGCTTCCAAGGCCACACCGGAACCGAAACCTATCAGCGTCCGTCCGGCACGAGCAGCAGCAGCAGCGGCGCCAAAGCCAGTAGATATGCCCCCGCCTCCACCACCTAAACTTGCGTCCACACCTGTAGCCCCGCCTAAAAGGGGCAGACCCAGGAAAACAGCCATCGTGCCCAAATCCGAAATCATCGATCTGGAGCGAGAGATTGAGGGGCTGGTGGATGACCCCAATATCAGTGCAGCCGGTTTGGATGATCTTGCAAACTATACCGTGGACAGCGCTGCCGTTGAGGCGGACAGCTCAGTGCTAAGACCCAATGAGAATGAGGTATACGAGTTCGAGGACAATGCCGCGGTGGAGTCGCCTGAAGAGACAGATGATAAGAAGGACTTGGACTTTGTGGTGACCGGCAAGCAGCTGAAGCTAAAGTCGGATGCGACTCCCGCCAAAAAAGCGGGAGTTAAGCAGTACTCCTGCTCGCAGTGCTCGTACACGTCCAACAAGAAGTTTCTCATCACCCGCCACTGTCGGACGCACGACGTAGAGCCGGCCTTCAAGTGCTCCATATGCGAGCGATCATTTCGATCGAACGTCGGCCTGGTCAATCACACGAACACGCATCTAGGGAAGAAGCCGCACAAGTGCAAGTTCTGCGAAAATGCCTTCACCACCAGCGGCGAGCTGATCCGGCATACACGCTACAAGCACACCAAGGAGAAGCCGCACAAGTGCACGGAGTGTAGCTACGCCAGCGTTGAGCTGACCAAGCTGCGCCGCCACATGACCTGCCACACAGGCGAGCGGCCGTTCCAGTGCCCGCACTGCACCTACGCCTCCCAGGACATGTTCAAACTAAAGCGTCACCTGGTGATCCATACGGGCGAGAAGAAATACCAGTGCGACATATGCAAGTCACGGTTCACGCAGTCCAACTCCCTGAAAGCACACAAGCTCATTCACAGCGTAGTGGACAAACCCGTCTTTCAGTGCACCCTCTGTCCCACGACCTGTGGACGCAAGGCGGATCTGCGCATCCACATAAAGCACATGCACACCTCTGATCAGCCTTTGACGTGCCGTCGTTGTGGCCAGGAGCTGCCCGATCGTTACCAGTACAAGCTGCACGTAAAGTCACACGAGGGCGAGAAGTGCTATCGTTGCAGCCTCTGCAGCTACGCCTCGGTAACCCAACGTCATCTAGACTCGCACATGCTCATCCACCTGGACGAGAAGCCGTTCCAGTGCGAGCACTGTCCAATGGCCTTCCGCCAGCGCCAGCTTCTGAGACGCCACATCAATTTATTACACGACGCGGCGTACCAGCCCCCGGAGCCGCGCGCAAAGGTTCACAAGTGCCCCAGCTGTCCGAGGAGCTTCACGCACAAGGGTAATCTAATGCGGCACATGGAGTTACACGACAATTCAGTGGACATCCGAGAAAAGCAGCTGCGCCTGAAGATGGGCAGGAATCTGCGAATAAAGAAGGACGGAACTATCGTCAAGGTGGTTAAGCAGTCGGATCTTCAAAGCACGGAAGAGCATGTTGAAGAAGACAACCCGGATAGCTATGACCTGACCGAAATTGTCAACTCTGACGAGGAGGATGGTGGCGTTGAGATCGTTCCCAGCAATTTCATCAGGCAGATGGCGGCCAAGCCAAAGCCGAAACCCGTTATAATCAACAAGCAGGCCATGCAGTCGGACGCCGACAAGGGGCCCGTAATCATCAATAAACGCCTTCGGACGCAAACCGGCACGAAGACGTTCCACATTAAGGAGGAGCCGAACAACGCAGACTTCACCCTCGAACTGCAGGTAGATGATGGTCAGCTGATGGTCGTGGAGCTGGTTAACGGCGACGAGGACGTTGTGGTCAAGCGGGAACCGAGTGCGGCCAATAAGATTAGTGCCACCAACTGCTTTGGCTTTGAGGTGAGAAGAAATGATAACTATTTAAATTATAGCTACTATTATACTAATAATATACTTGAACAGGAGGATGATGACTACGAGGAGTATGTTCCGGTGGATGAGGTAGATGAGGCTTCGCAGGAGTTTCTCCAGCTGATGGATATGATTGAGCAGGATACTTAGTGTCTTGCGCAATAGATATAACTTAAGACTAAGTATAATGTAATATAATTATATATAATGTAATATATATAATAACGTAGAAGGATCATATTGTTAATTTTGTATTTAAATAAATGTGAAAAGAATACAAAATAAAATAATATCTTTAGTAAGCCTACAAAAATCATTAAAAATTCCGCCCAAAATTACGTACTAAACTATTTTAAGCCCCACTCTGGATAAACAAATCAATCAGCTGACAACTTGGCATAAATATTTATTTAAATACATTTACAATATGCTTTTCAATGCTTCTTCAATAGTTGGTATGTGGGCAAAATGTTAGGTGCGCTTGCTGGTGCTCTTCCCTGGGCGTGCACTGTAAATTCTCGGCTATTAGTTGTCCTTGTTCCTACCGTAAAATGTTTTAGCATAGTTTACAATTTGTTTTCATGATCTCTTCAGCAATCTCGTTACTCTCCGCATGTTTACTACTTTTTCTTTTGTTTTCTCAGTGTATAACTACAATAAAAATATATATATATTTATATATAATATATAATATACTCGTACGTGTATATTTTGTAGGTGGTGCAATGTGCAAAAATCTGCTGTGCAGTGCATCATTATCATTACTTCCATATATAAGAATTTATATAGTTGATTTTTGTAGTTGTTGTTTCATAAAACGTTAACAATTTGTTTTTCGTTAATAGTACGTAAGTGTATACGAATTGCCTTTTTTGTTGCATAACAATTAAAATATGGAACAACGTTGATAAAGGAAGTGCACATTATAGAGTGTTGGATTAGAGAAAAACGACACTTAGAAGTCGAAAATTGCTTTCAGAATCGACGAAACACACACACATATAGAAATACAAGAGTGTAAAAAATTGCATATATCCTATGATTAAGTTAATGCTCTGCGAGATTTCGCCTCGGGGAGGGAGAACTATTAACGTAACTTTAAAGCGAAACTAAATTAAACGTAAACATAAACAAATTCTTGGAAAGCTGTGTGCTATGGCTCTTTGCCCGCTCACTGATAAGCTTGGCTTATATATCAATTTACTTTTGGCTTAACAATTTTTTTCTGTAAGGCTGCTGTTGGTTTTGTCGTCCTTTCCATTCCTTATCCATCTTTTCTTTTCTCATTTGATATCCGTTCTCTCATCGCTTCTGGTTTTTGGTTAAACTTAAAAATGGGCCTTCTGTGAGCTTTCTAGGTTGGCAAAGGGGGAACGTACATAGGTAAATCTTAGAATATCTTCAGTTTCTGCAGAAAAAGCAACAGGGCCGCACTGAGGCAGGGCTGCGGCTGCTGCTGCTGCTGTCCCGCATTTGCGGCAAAAGAGGCTCTGCCATTCGCAATTCACGACTGCTCCCTCTTTTGCCTCTTTGGCTGCTAATTGCAATTGAGCGTGTTCTGGTTGGGGCTGCTGCGCGAGACGTTATTGTGATTGATCTGGTTCGACTGCGTGATGCTATTGTCGTCGCTGGTCTTCCACGAGAGCAGCTTGTTCAGCAATCGGTCCATGTACGGATTGCTGCCCAGTCGTGCCACCTGTGAGTATGTTAAGCGAAGAAAAGGCCATTGGTATTAGGAGGCCATTACTAGAAAGTGAGTGTGGAACCAGTGATGAGAGAGGTTTAACCATCTACACTTCCTATGACCTTTTTCCGTGTCCTCCATCCAATATTTTTAGTCTGCCCATTTAGATAAGCTAACAAAGGTCGTAAAAGGCATGCGATGCCAGACAGTAGGTTAATACCCTTGTCACCCCTGGTCCTCCTCCTTCTCAAGTACTAACCTCCGCCCGCGCCTCCGCATCGAGCGTCTCCAGAACCTTGCGAGTATACTGAAAGCTGCCCAGCTTTTCCAACAAGGTGATGCAGTACTTCTTGACCTCAATGTCGTGCGTGCGCTGGCGTAATATGTCTGTGGATTTAAGCCCCGAGTTGATGAGTTGTGAGGAGCCTTTGGCTTGGGTCAAGACATTGTACTTACGTAAAACCTGTTTATCCTGCTTCTGGCTCCGCACCGCATGGATTACCGGGAAGCCGAACTTGCCCTCTGTCAGATCCTCGGCAAAGCTCTTGTTTTCCGTGTACTATGCAGGAGGAATGTCATTCTTAAAACCATTAAACCATGCTTGCCAGTGGCGTACTCACCTCCTTGAGACTGAGATTGCAGTAATCATCACGAATTTGAAAGTACAGGCCCAGAATAGCCGTCAGCTTGGAGTAGTCCTCCTTATTGGAGCTGAACAGCTGCATGAGACGAATGGCTAGCATGAACAGGCCGCCAGTTTTGCGCACGGTCATCAGCTTGTAATCGAACTCCGAGGGACAGGTAAAGCTGTCCCGCCAGTAGATCTCCATGCCCTGGCCCCGATGCAGTTCTAGCAACTGTTCCGTATACACTTTGGTGGCCTGCAATGAGAAATGCATATTACTTGGCATTCCATGGAAACATACATGCGAACATGATGATCTTGTCATGCGTGCGCCATACCTCCGGGTGTCCCAGCTGCTGCACCTTCTCCAGTGACAGGAACAAGACGTAGTTGGCCGCATTTATAGTGCTGGCCACGCCGTAAATAGAATGCGCCACCGGCACACCTCTGCGAAGTATCGAATTGTCTTCAATATCATCAATGCTGTAAGTTAGTATCAAAGAACACACATGTTGAAGAGCTCTGTCAGTTAACCGATCGTGTCCAAGGCAGTTACGTCTAGTATTAAGTCTAGTGGGGACTGCTTCTGGGGGTTAGTAGGATAGTGCAGCCATATAATAATACTTTACGAGTGTTAAAAAGGTTCACAGCGGATGTTTACTTATATTTTATGCTGGAGGCGTTTGCAGAATATGTCTAGCAACCTTTAACGAGCAAAGAATCTTGTACATTCTGATATGTTAAATTTAAGTTCATTTTCCGTTGCTTTATTCAATTTAAAGTACCTTTTTTGTGAAGAAATTTTATTTATTATTAAAAAATAAGCATCAAATCATATGTTTCTAGAAACATTTTCTTGAGTATAACGTCATGTTAGATTAATGTTCCTTGCTTCTCCTTTCTTGGTTTGTTTTAATTAAAATGTGTATCTCTTATTTTGATGTAAATATTTATAAAGAGAGCTTCTAGAAAAACGGAAGCCAATTAGTCATGCCTTTGCTAATCAGCTCAACAAATTAATTATAAGCAAGAAATAAGCTTTAGCAAGCCGCAACTAAAGCACGTACCATATGTGGTAATTATACGTATTTAGAGAGAATTTCGTAAATCACATTTCGAGTGTGAATGAACCGTGCCGTCACGTGTCCATCTCTGACTTCCCTCAGACAACTGGGCAACCGAATTGGGGCCCGTCCCCCTGCTCGTGTTGTCAGGCTGGCTAGCATACATATTTATGAACATAACATACGCTGGCCCCATAATAGATGTGTAAATTTAAGCCATGCTTTAAGGCCGGGCGGCGTCGCTTCAATAACTACGATGCCCAGGGCAGCCCAACATTTGCGTAATTAAAAAATGTTTGCGCTCCGCCAAAGCTGGCAAAGCCATTGGCAGGGAATGGGCATTGGGATGGGGCAGGGACAGGATTGGATGGTGTGTTATAAAGGCGTGGGCGTTGAAGCGACAACGCACAAAGGAGCGGAGGGAGAGGATGCTGGAGGACGCCTGGATGGTGACTAGGAGGATGATATTGAGGAAAATGGGGAAAACAGTGGGCGTGCTGCTGCTGCTGGTGGTGCTGCTTCTGCTGCGTGGCAAGAGTTGTGACAATGCCTGTCGACTAACGACGGCTGACTAACTGACAATGGGCATAAGTGCATGAATGACGGACGGATGAACGGAGACGGGGATGCAGGGCCTGGCATCATTGTAAAACTAAGTTTTTGCCAATATGAAAATGCATTACGAAAAGACATCAAGAACACTTGGGAGGCCACTCGGGGGAATGGGCATACTGGGCGCCATGAAGGAATGCTGTTGCTGTTGCTGGTGCTGCTGTCAAGGAACAATGCTGGGGATTTTAAGCTGAATTAAGGCCATTTCTGAGTGTTTGCCTTTGAATACGAGACGGCGACGGCGACAGGTGGTCGGAGGCTTGACGGGATTAGCTTCGCTGCGTGATTGAACCCATAGAGAGGAGCTACTTGCTGGTTGCCAACAGATAGGGAAAAATTGCAAGTCTCTGCCGGAGGCTTTAATTGAAAAGCGGCAGACACTTCAATTGGCTCGGTTCAAAGATTAATTGTGACGTTCCAACTCATCTCCTTCGCCACATTCCACATCTCTGGGCTCTGGGCTCTGCCCTCTACCCTACACTCTCGACTGGAGAAAAATCTAAATAATTTATGCAATTTCGAGGCGAGCAATGAAATGCAAAGAAATTCAATTGTAAACAGAAAAAGCTGCGGGCTCATGATGAAATTTTAGGAATTGATTTGGGGGCAAGCAAACACACGCCAAACACACACACACCAGCACCACAGCGAGCCAACAAATAGCCGAGAACAATGGCCAAATCAGGTCGCCAGTCGGGAGGCAGAGGTGTGACTCACACTCCACATGATAATGTGCGTTATGGAAATGAACTGTAGATGATAAGGGCTTATCCAGCAGCGCCCATATGTGGCCAATTCTTCTACTCGTTCGAGGAGTGTCCATTTGCTATATATTCCAGACATACACACACAAGCAGTACTTTTGCTTGAAAAAGTTCACACTCGATTAGGCATTCTATCTGGAATCCATCTAAACAAAAGCAAATAAACCAAATGTATACAAAACTACAGGCAGGCCAGGCCGTGTGCAAGTGCGAACCGAGATGAAACAAGCGCCTGGAGGAGGGCAAGGGTAGCGTAGCCGCCTCTGGGGGCTTTTGGGGTCGGGGTGAGGAAAACAAACAAAGGTAAACAAGAGCCAAACAATGCAGAGCGAAAAAAAACGCAGCCACGAGGCAAAGGTCGACATTTAAAATAAAAACACACCACAAGCATGATTAGTTTCGCCTGCAATATCGACAGGTATTCAAAAATAAATGCAATGGCGGGTATTCTATTAGTGCCAGGTAAAAGATTTTTAAGCGGTTGTTTCTTGCCGACAAAGTAAGTTATTTTATGGCGTGATTTGAGAGATTACAATATTTGTGTTAAAAATTAATTTGAATTCAGACCAAGCATTGTACTTACAATGATGGATTTGTACTTTCTGAAAGTACAATATCTGGTAAAAATTGCCCCAAAAAAACCCACATTTTCTTACAATAAAAAGTAACTTAGATCCATGCTAATGGTATTACTCAATAAATTAGTAAACAAAATACACAACGCAATGATTCCCTATACATTTATAAATAGCTTCCCGCGTCTGTGTAAACAGTAAATGATATACTCACAGCAAACTGGAATTGTGCAGCATCTGCACAATGTCCCCGATCTGCGCCAACTTTTCGGCCGGTATGAGCAACCAGTGATTGAAGGCCAAGGCCAACTCGGAGCGGAATTGTTTGCCAGGAATCTGTTGTATGTATGTGAAGGGCTGCAGCAGAATCTGGATAACCAGCCACCGTCGTCGTGTCGTGGGCGGAGCGAGCAGGGGGATTTGTGCGTGGGCCACATGTAAATAAACCCCAAAGAAGGTGGAGCAAAGAGAAGAAGGCCAAAAGCGAGCTGGTTAGTTAGTGTTTTTTCGGGGGAGGGTGCCGAGGGCGACTTTGCCCTGGTGTGTCGGCTCGCCACTTTCAAATGTCAGAGTTCAGGGGTCCGGAAGGATTAAGCCGTGGGATACGTACCTCATCCTGCTCCTTTTGCGTCGACTTATCTTTGGTTTGCTGCAATATGCTGTTCAGTTCTTCCATTGTTGTGTGTTTGTTGCCTGCTGCTGAAGTGTCGTCTTGTTTGTTGATTGCGCGAAGTGCAGTGTGCCCGCCAGCGATTTCCCTCTTTGCCGTTACTTGCCCTCTTGCCCAGCTGGCCACACTGGTCGATTAACCAGAAGAAATGCTATCGATACCTTTTCCCATCCCTATTGGTTGCCTGCGTGGAAAATAAACTTTCCAACTTATTTCTGTTAATTATAGACTAATTCAAATAAACCAACAACGAACATGGCTGCTGCAGCGCCTACGCGGAACAATTGGAATCCGGGGATGAAGCACAACGACATGGAGCGGTAGGATGGCCTGCCAGAAGTGGCTATGCAAAGTCCGCTCCCACATGTCTTATTATTGTTATTTGGCACAGGTGGATCTGCATTTATCCCGCCTACATCAACAGCAAGAAGACGCGCCAGGAGGGTCGCCGGCTGCCCAAGGAGAACTGCGTGGAGAATCCCACATACATCGAGATCCGGGACGTGCTGTCTGTGACAAATCTGCAGTTCCTGGTGGAAAACATGAAGTACTGCCGCGAGAAGAGCAGCGAGCTCCACTTCCGTGGCCGTGTGCGCGTCCAGCTGCGCAACGCGGACGGTACGCTCTTCAACAATGACTTTACCTCCCGGGAGGACATCATGCGGCACATTGCCAGCAAGATTCCGCAGCTGAAGACGCGCCAGAACAAAACGGGCGACTCGTTCCACCAGCAGTCGCAGCCGCAGACTAGTGGCACCTCCAGCGGCGGTGGTGGTGGCGGCGGAGGCGGCAAAAAGGGCAAGGGCAAGCGTCGTTAGAGCAAGTGCTTCTCGTTAGTTGGTTTCTTTTGTAATAAATGCTGTAAACAGAGGTTTGGTTGTTCTGTGCCAAGTTCAAGTGCGGGAATCCGGCCTTGGCACGCCAAAGTATGCCAAAAAAAAGCAAGCTATGGAAATGGAATCAGCCCATTGAAGCGTACAGAGAGAGCCGGAGAGAACCCATTTCGGAAATGTATCAAGATCACACGATGTCAGCGAAAATTCCGGCGAACAGGTATATAGAGAATCAACTGTCAGTCACGAACATCTACGATTTCACCTGGTCAGCATTATAAAATCGGTTGTGCACAGCAAATGCCCAGCCACAAGACAGTTTGACTTGGAGCACCCACCTACCTACTGATGATGCCGGCAAAGATACGGACGTCCAGCCTCTGCGGCTATACAGTGGCTCTTCTACTCGTGTGGTTGGCGGTCATCATTCAGCTACAGCTTGCCAATGCTGGTCCTGGCAATGCAGTTACCACCATGGCATCGCCATCCACTTTGGCAACCACTTCCTTGCCGACCACCCGGCGAGTCAATCCCCTCACAGAGTCAAAGCTGGAGAAGAATTGCAAGGCCCTGTGCGAGCACTGCGGCTGCTTGGGCTTCTACTGTGGCGAGGAGTGCCTGTGCGAGTGCAATGACGACAACTCGGACACGGAGTGCATCCGCACCATGCAGACGAATGCAAAGACGCTGGACATGCCCTTCGAGATCGTTATCCAGGGGCCGAGCAGCAATCGTTTCGTCCGAAATGCCCAACAGTTTGAGCAGAAACGGGAATTGGTGGCCAGGAGTGCCCCTCCATCCGGTAAAGCACCTCGGAACCGTCGCTCCAACATTACCATCTACAAGCCGACAAGCCAAAAAGTGTCTGGGCAATTCAGGGGCAATGCTTTAGAGACCGTGTCGAAGGCTTCAAAGGTGGATCCGGCAAGGAGACACAAGCGGTCCGTTGATCACCTCGAGTGGTTCAATGACTTTGCCAGCTCTCTAGTGCGTCCGTCCCCTCTGGGAACTCGTGCGCAAAAGTCCAAGCCGTCGGGTTTCAAGCGTCAAGCGGTTCAGGAGGAGCCTGCTCCGCTGATAGGCCGTGAGCCGTGGTTCCTGGAGCACAGTCCTCCGCGTCTGACACGCCCAGCTCCCTTGAATAAGGCTCAAGGTTTCCGGAAGAACAAAAAGACCAACTCTCGCAGGATCGTCAAAAGTAAGCCAGCCGAAAAGGAAAAGTTACGTCGAGAGCCAGAGCGTGAGATTCGGCCGCTGCGCGATGCTTTGCAAGTAGTTGAGCGGATTCCGCGAGTCCTGCAGGATACAGTGAGCCACCTGTCGTCCGATCCCCGCAGCGGCGACGTGTTTAGTCTGAATATCAGGAACGAGGCCACGAACCGCGAGGAAGATGAGGAGGAGGAACAGGAGAAGGTATCCCGCCGGCCAAGTGCCAAATTCCGTGACATGCGGCGTAATGAGATCGTTCCGGAGGCCGTTACCCTGGCTGCTCCAATGGCCCCAGCTCCAGCTATCCTTCCCGCTCAACGGGTTGGTCTGCTGCCCTGGCTGCGTCAGCAGCGACTAAAGCGTCTGCAGCAGGCAAGGATCAATTTTTAGAGGAACCTTAGGGTCTTAATCAAAGCCTTTTTATATTATATATTTTTATCATCAGTTTTTGTTGTATATTTTTAAGGAATTTTTGAATTGATGTATTAAATTTAAAATTTGTTCATGTCCTGTAGACAGTAAATTTGTGCCTGTTTTCACACAGAATTGTTATACCCTTACAGGGAATTATAACTGCAGCCAAAAGTTTGCAACGCAATGATAGACTTATCTCGGAGCATATAAAGTTTATATATTCTTGATCAACATCAACAGCCGAGTCGATCTAGCCACGATCTTTCTACGCAAACTAGTCTCAGTTTTGAAGCTATCTGAATGAAACTTTGGAATTAGCCTTCTATATACTCTCACTCATATATAAGTCGGAATGACGACTATATCATATGGCTGCCATAGGAATGGTCGGTAAATGTTTAGAAAAAAATTATAACTTTTCCAGTATTTAACAGATTTTTCTTTTGTCATTTTCTTTTTTAAATTTTATGAAAATCGGAAGACTATATCTTATAGCTGTTATAGAAACTATCGCTAAGCTGTGAATGCAAAAGTTTAACTGTAAAAAACAGTAAATTAATAGTTGAGGTGACTATTATGAAAGTAGGGATTGCTTTGCTGTTTTTTTAACACAAATCTATATAATTTATTTTTTATTAAGTATTAATAATCGAATTGCAATCTGCAGGAGTATACAAACTTCAGCATACCGAAATTAGCTTCCTCCTGTCGTGTTTAAAATCATCTCTCTCTCTCTGTCTAGGCGCATGAACCCCTTTACACAGTGGAGATATTGCTCCTAAAATGAGGCGGTTAAAAATTAATTCATTTTCTTTTTATAAAAAAATTTAATTGTTTCATTATATTTTTTGTGTCTTTTTATACATTTTTGAGACTGCAACATTTTAATAGTTTTCCATAAACACCAAATTGTTAATTCATAATTGTTTATAAACTTTGTATTCAAAAAAATGTAAAACGCACACTGAAAATTTATATAAATATATTTAAACATTAAAAATTTTAAAAATTTTAAATTAATGATAAAATATTTTCAAAATGCACATTCAAACCCTTCACGAAATTGAATTTTAATTTACAAAAAATTATGCAGAAAGAATAAATTTTTTATTCAACAATTGGAGTCATCTGCCCCACGGTGCCTCGCACGATTTGTTGGCAAGAAGCGTCGTCCCGTTCGGTTCAGTCAGCGGCGATCGTTCATCCACCATAGCTGTGCCGTTCCCGTTCCGCCACAACAGGTCGTTCCAGTTCCAACCTCGCGTTCCTTTGGTAATAAGTGCATGTGCATCGTCATCTTGTACCCTCACAGCGGGGGACGATTTACTTTTCCTAGTGACTGTCCCCCATTTTGTTGTTGCTGCGACTCAAAAAACAACAATGTATATGCTTTTATTTACACATACTCGTGGCTATTACAAAAACAAAGAAGTAAATAATTGTGCACGGGCCAAATAATTATTTAAATGCGGTTTGAATTTGAACACAAAGAATAGAGTGTACGAAAACAAGAGATCAACGGTCGCCAGTTGATATCTACATAGTATTCTCTGAGAGAGTGTGTGTGAGTGTGCGTACTTCTAGTGTGAACCAGAATGTCTTTCTCTCAGCAAACAACAATTGCATCAATTGGAAATCAATATCAAATCTGAACTTGATTTTGTAGTAAAAATAAACCGTACAATGTTACAGTTCTAATCGCCTGCCATTGAACTATCAGAAACACTTCAAAACAAACACTTGTTGAATTATAACGTACAACCAACTGTTGAACCTTTTAGGCTAGCAAAAAAACCGAGGTAAATGCAAAGCAAAGCAAAGCAAAGCAAAGTAAAAACAATGAACCCATAACTGTTCACGATCAACGATAAATTCATGTAATAAAATGGCAGGTTCCTTTCGAGCGTTATCAGCCATATAAACAAAAGCAACCTCACTGCGATAGTGACTTAAACTAAGGCATACACACTCGGACTGGTAACAGCTGGACGGGCAGATTCCCTGATTGCCTTTATCTTCCCTAATTACTCAGATAAGGCTTAACCCAACTGTTTTTCATATACTCCAACTTTGGCGACATGCCGGAAGATAATCCACTCTAGATTTCAAACCAATTCAATAGCCGGAATATAATCAATACGTATTACAGTTACACTGCAATAGTTCAGTATATAATTTAACCTAATAATTGTAACTCAATTGGATCAAATTCATTTATTAATAATTAATATTTCCTGGTTACCAAATATATTATTTAAGATATATAATTAATTGGAATAATGCTAAAATTGAAAGGATAGGGACCATACTTACCTATTATAACCATGAAATATTTAGCTTTCAATTGATTTCTGCCACTCCTGCCAACATAAAGTCTCTTTAAGCAATAAAATAAAAATCAAGATAAAATACCTAGCTAAAAAATGTACATATACTTCGCCCTTTCTTTTACAATCATATTACATTTCTTTCTCATACAACATAATTTACATCCGATTCGAATCAGATTTCAGAATGACTCATCGGCGCTGAAATCCGATCGAGAGAGCCACCACATCCGGACCCACCCTTTTAGAGACAAAGAAGCCAACCGACCATGGAGTATGCGCGCCGTGTGTCCGCTCGCTTTGAAACAAAAAGACTGCCCGAGGACGTGGACGATGGTCTGGAGACGCTGGAAGAGTACAAGCAGCGATGGCGGTCCGTTCGCATCATTTACTATACCATGTTCCTGATGGCGCTCGGTTTCAGCATCATCCTCACCGGCATATGGCCCTTCCTTAACAAGGTGGGTTCTCGCATAGATAGATTATCCGTTGAAGTTCCATCAAAATATCTTTTCAGCTAGATCCCGATGCGGGCAAGGAGTTCATGGGTCTGATTGTAGCCGCCAATCCTCTCGGCCAGATGATCTTTAGCCCGATCTTCGGCTGGTGGGGCAACAGGTTGGGCAAAATCCGCCTGCCACTACTCCTCTCGCTGTCCCTGTTCACGTTGGCCAGTGCGGTGTACTCTTCGCTGGAACTGCGTCCGGATAATGTCAAGTACTGGATGCTGGGCTCTCGATTTCTTATCGGAGTTAGCTCGGCGAATATAGCTCTGTGCCGGTCCTATTTGTCGGCTGCCACGAGGATTAGTGAGCGCACGCACGCGGTTTCCATGGTGTCTTTGGCTCAGGTCCTCGGATTTATTATTGGTCCGACCCTGCAGGCGGCAGTTACTCCTCTTGGGGATAAAGGCCATGTCTGGTTGTGGGGCAAGATGCACTTCAACATGTACACTGCATCAGGCTGGATCAACGTCGTGATGAGCATTGGCAACTTTATGATGTTTCTTCCGGGCGTATTTGAGGTAAATCGAAGGGATACTTCGAATTCACAAGGTTACAAAATAATCGTCCTTAGGAGCACAAAATAGCTGCGAGGGAGGTGAAGGTCATGCAAGGCGGCACTTCGGAGCGAGAGACTTGGAAGGCCATCAAACCGAATTATTTCTCCGCCTGGACTTTGATCGTTGCATTCTTTATTCTCGTCTTCAACTTTGTACTGCTGGAAACGTAAGTTGGCGGAAGTGGCAGCGAATCGGCGGCGTTTTGAAATGGATTCTGTTTTCGTTTCCAGCCTGGGCACTTCCCTGACCATGGATATGTTTGCCTGGTCCAAGGCAGAGTCCCTTTGGTACATGGGCATAATGATGACAACGGCAGCCATCGTGTCCCTGGTAACGTTCGTCCTGATTTCGCCTCTGTGCAAGTTATTTGCGGAACGCTACTTGCTCATTTGGGGCGGATTTTCACTGATGTTTCTTGGGCGAGTTCTCTTCGTGCCCTGGGGTCCGGATCCACCCAAACTGGCGCAGCCCTTCAATGCCAGCCTGAACTTGAGCGACGACGATCCCATTTACTTGGGCTGCCCACCCACGCAGGAGTGGTGTGGCGAGTTGCCAGCTCTGACGCTGACGCAGTTCATCATTGGCTTTGCCTTCACTTCGGTGGGATATCCCATTGGTGTGACCCTGATCCAGACCATCTTCTCCAAGGTGCTGGGGCCGCGACCGCAGGGCGTCTGGATGGGCTGGATGACGGGGTCTGGCTGCCTATCACGTGTCCTGGGTCCAGTGTTTGTCGGTTCCATCTACACAAGACTGGGAACATTTTGGACTTTCGGGGTGACCTCCGGCATGATGCTCGTTTCTATGTTTTGGCTTCAGTGCAGCAAGTGAGTTGGTAGACATCTTAGTAAGGTATTTCCATTTTAAATTGCATTTATTCAACTTCCACAGTCGATTGCTTATCCCACCGACTTTTGAGAAGGCAACACCTGTGGAACTGCAAGAACTAAGCAAGCACAATGGTGGCAGCAAGCTGGAAGACGACGACGACGCCGGGGACTCACCGGAGGAATTAATCTCCAAAGAGCACGGTAGCCATCACTCCATTTCCCGGGCGTAGTAGCAGGAGAGACTCTAGCTCTAAGACAAAGTTGCAATACTGCCTTCATTTAGCTTTAAAATACAGGTTTATTTTTTGCATATTTCCGACAGCGCAGCTATGCTTTTATTGGTACTCGCAAAGTCCACAACATTGAACTGAACTATGTTACTGATGAATCGAATCGAATGTAGGTATGTGTGTGTATGAGGGACGAGCAAGTCGTTGTCTAGTCTTGGAGGCTTGTATGTTTGCTGCAGCATGCATGATGGATGCTTCGACGAGTGTTTCCATTTTCTTTTTGTATAAGTATACGATTTACGGTTTAGGTTTAGTAAAATACGCGTGGTTACCAAGGCGGCAGCCACAGTTGTGAAAATGTCGTCGGCAGCAGCATGGGTTGGTGTTGCTGCTGGGGTTGCTGGTGTTGCGGCTGATGGTAGTAGGCCTGTGGCGACCAGTAAAACAACCAGCAATCCTGTCCCGACCCTCTCCTCGAGCCATGTGTCGCCGTGTGGTACAAAGTGTGGGCCATGGGAAGGGTTAGGGGCAGTGCGACCGCAACTCAGCTGCTGCCGTGATAGTAAAACTCATCTCAGTAGGGCGCATAGCGGCGACCCGGAGGCGAGGGACCACGCATTCCGCGCGACGATATCATACGATCGTCAAAGGAGTCGCGGCTAAAGTCCTCATAGCCATGCGGAGTAGGAGAGCTGTAGGTGAGAAGAAAAACAGCATTAGTAACTAATCAGAGAGGAGAAGGAAGGAAGACCTCCTGAATATGATGGCAAAATCATAGGAAAACTAGAAAATTAGATATACCTGGAAATTCCACTAACAACATTCCCTATCAAAGTCATAACAACTTAATGGTCGAATACCTCGACTTTCAGCTCGGTTCTAAAGAGGCACCTACTGGGAGTCCCCTATATTTGCGTTGCGTTATCATGGTCAATAGGCATGAGACATCACTTACCCGTAGCGACTCATTCCATTGCTGCTACGCGGCGGTGGCGGCGAGCGGCGACTAAACATAGTGTCATATCCACGCGAAACGCTGCAGGAGCGCAAACTGCCACTTAGCGGGGGTGGAAGTGGCATGGGTTCACGGCGCGAGATCGGCGGCGGCGGGAAGTCACGCATCCGCGATGTCTGGTAGCGACGCTCATACAGATCACGTGAATCGTCGAAGCGGCGTTCATAGTAATCATATTCCTGGGGAACGGAAGAGCCATTACATTAATACCGTCAAATATATGTTTTAGGGAGGAAGGTAGGACGACATGAATATGCAGAAGGGTGATGTGTCTACGGGATATGGATGCTGAATTTACCCTAAAGCCATCCATGATGCGGTCACGCAGGAATGGCGGCGGCGGTGGTGGCGGCGGATACGGGTCACGACCGTACATGCGATCTCTGTAGCCGCCGGCGCTAAGCGGTGAGGGCGGCTCACGTCCGCCTCCAGCGCTGCCATAGAGGCGCGGACACTCTTTCGACCAATGACCGGAACGTCCGCAACGATAACACTGCTCCGGATCGCCCATGCCCGGCTTTGGGCGGACACGACTAGTAGACACTTGAACCTTGAGCGGCTGGCCATCGACAACGCGACCGTTCAGCTCCTTGATGGCGTCCTGCACGTCCCCGACACAGTCCAGATGGACAAATCCATAGTTTCGCACAATGTCGCACTCGACGACGGTGCCGTATTTCTGAAACAGTTCCCGCACCTCCGGCGCCCGCGTTTTGTCGGTCAGATTTCCCACGAAGATTTTCGTTGTCGGCGTGTTGGGGGCCCGGCGACTCTTGGCGGCCTCCACCTTGATGGCGAATTCATTCAACACGTAACCGTTCAGATTCTGTATGGCATCGCGACCCTGCTGCTCGGTCTCCATGTGCACGAAACCATAGTTCTTGACCACGTCGCACTCAACGACGGTACCGTACTTCTCAAAGAGCGCCCGCAACTCGGTGGCCTGCGTCTTCTCATCGAGGTTCCCGATGAACAACTTGAACGTGCCGGCTCCGGGCATGGCGGCAACGGGTTCCGCTACGTGGTCGTCCACGGTTCTTTCGTTTCTTTTACTTGTTGTGGGGAGGTCCCGAAAATTGATTATATACGCGGCGGCGGCTTCACGGGCAGCGGCAGCGGCGTTCTTCGAATATATCGCGTAAGGGCGACGGGCTTGATATTACGGCAAGACTACGGGTCCCGGACAAACGCGACCTCAAGAGGGGATAAAAGAAAACAGGGCAGTTTTTCAGGCTGGTACGAACCAAAATGCAGTGCAGCAGCAACAGCGGCAGCAATAAAAACAGCGCGGTGCGTGGCAAGTTACCAACAATTCTTTTCTCTACAAATATCTCGAGTCCTCGGTCGGTTTTTCGATTGCTACCACATACACAAAAAAAGATGGCGACGGCCAGTGCGCATTTTTTCTCACGGTTTTCTGTTCTCGCCGCTTGCGGTGGCGTGGCTTCGGAATGCGGTAAATGGATTTGGGAGACTTACCTGTTTTTTCAGCTGCTAAAACTCTAAAACTGAAGCGCACAAACGCTTTTACTTTATTTTACTTGCTGCTCAGATGACTTTTATTTCCAATTTCGATTCCCAGTGTGACCTTAGTTGACAGGGATCCAGAACGAGGCGAGGCGACCAGTGTGACCGGACCGGGACGAAAACAACAGTGTTGGTAAACGGGCGATAGATCGGCGCTCAACGATCATTCGCAACACTTGGTCGCAAAAAAAGCGGGAGGATTTGGACAAAAGTTAATGTGAATTAAAAATAGCCAGCTATTATGGAGACGCCGAAGGGTAGTGGGTCCTCCTCACGCCCCGATCGCACAGTCACCCCACGCCTCTCCGAGCGGAAGCGGCGACTGTTCGGCAGTCCCGTTACCCAAATGGTCAAGATCAAAGACGAGGAAGATGAGGACGTCGACAATCTGGGCGTTTCGCCCTTGAAGCCCCATGTGGCGACCAACAAGCCAAACGGAGCCTCCCCTAGCAGGAGGAGAGTGTTGCGCGGCAGCCCAAATAGCAGCCCCGAGACAAACAAGGAGAACAAGACGGGGAGCACAAAACAGGTGGCCGTGGAGGCGGGTGCCACCGAGGAGCAGCTGCCGCACTTATTCACCACCACGATGCGGCTGAATAGCAACAGCAGCAGCAGCCAAACCAGCAGCCCCCGTACGCCCAGGCAAGGACGTCGGGGTCGGGCGGATTCATCTATATCTTCACCGGGCTCTGAGATGGGATCACCAGCAGTACGGCGTGAACGTGCGAAGCCAAAGCCCAGGCAGGATGTCAGCGCGAGTAACGCCAGACGCAGTCCACGCAACGCCAAAGCGACGGAGACTACCGAGCCCAATCCAGCGACAAGCAGTAAGCTAAATAGGATCAGTCCCAGAAGCCATACAAAATATACAAAAACTGTGAACAATACAACTGCTGGTTCTACAGGACCTGTTACTAAAACCATAGAACTTGGTCAGGAAAGCAGTAGGAATGGACAAAAGTGCCCAGTACCCATTCTTAAACCCACTGCAAAACGAAATGAAGGCAGCCCGAAGACCGTGCCCATTCTGAAGCCCCAAACTCCAAGTCAGGAAAAGGAAAAAAACCCAAAATTTCCTCTAAGAAGCGGTGGAGTCCCAACAAACCCCAAGACTCCAAAATCCATCGATTCGGAGGATGATGTAGAAGAAGTCGATCATAAGGCGGCTCCTCGTCAGGCCCAGAAGCGCCTGCACCCGGTCACGCCTTCGGCTGCGACTGCCTCTTCGACTGAATCCGACTCTGGATCGCCGCAGACCAAGCTGCGCAGGATGGACCCGGAGAGAAGCATACCCACCATGGCCTTTTATTCGCACAGTGAAACTGGAACGGTGCGAGTGAAGGAAGAGCAAGGCAACGCGGCCAGGGTTCCGCTACCGAGCAGGGTAAGATCACCACAGAAGCGTCGAGCGCGGGTGGCAATCAACAACGGGGTGCGTCACAAGATTCGAAAGCGGCCTGGATTTTCCCAACATCTACAACCAACCAACTTGAATCACATCCTGAGCTGCCTGAGCAACGAGAGGCTTAAGAACTTGATCACCACCAAGCGTGAGGAACGCGCCAAGGTAGAGGAGGTGCACGAGATTCTGCGAACGGCTCGAGATCCCATTAAAATGGCCAAACCACTAAGTATGCTGGATTCGGAGGACGCAAACAACAACAACAGCAATGTCCCGGCAGGAGCTATGTGGCAGGACACAGATAAAGACTTTAGCGACCTGAGCGATGACGATGAGAAGGCAGCCATCATGGATCCCGTAATGGAGCCCATTATACCGCTGATACGGCACGAGACTACGGTCCACACTTTACCGCCAAGCAAGACTGTGGATCTCAGCAAGCGAAAGTTCTTCAAGTCGGGCCGCAGGAGCAGCACCTGCATGGAGGTTAGGATAACGGACAACATCAAGGCCAGTGTCAGCCAGGGAAAGATTGCTCTTGTCCAAGCGCCTCGCCGGAAGCCACGATCCGTTCGCGTCAAGTCAGCGACGATATTCTCCGCCGAGCAGGCCACTGTCGATGCGATCCTGAAGAACCTGGACGACTCTGTGTTGGATGAGATCGTTGAGTCTGAGCCCAAGGTGGATATCATGCCAATGGAGACCGAATCCTTGCCGGAAATAATCGAATATGCGCCGGAGCCCGAGGCAAATACAGATGTCGATCCCTTTGCGGTGTTCCGACAACGATTGCCATACCAAACGGAAGATCCTGAGCTCATAGAGCAACAGCAAATCCTGCTGGAGTTTCTCATAAGCAACAACATCTGCACTGAGCAGAACTTTGAGATCTTCATTGCGGATCCGGAAAATCACAAGGAGGAGGCCAATCGAATTGTTGATGACCTGTACGTGGTGGTGAACAGCGAGGAGGCGGCGCAGGTGGCTCAGATGGAAGCCGTGCCGCAACCAGTGTTGGAGGTTCATTCTACTCCTCTTCCATCTGCACAAGAAGAGGCCCAGCCAAGGCTTTTTCCTATATTCACGCAGCGCTTGCAGCCTGTCGTTCAAAAATCGTCGCGTCGTCGACCGAGCACCTCAATGAGACTACTGTCCGAGGCAGCGGGAGGATCCAATCAGTACCAGATCGATGCCGGCCAAAAAGCCTTCGGCGCCCGACAGTGTCAGCAGTGCGGATTGGTTTACACTGTCCACGAACCGGAGGAGGAGCAACTACATCGCGAGTACCACAACTCGATCAATGTGTTGCGCTTCAAGGGCTGGATCGACGAGGATATTGTGGCCGTGTATCCGGAATGGGGCAGCGATGGCCGCATCGTGAGGCTGAACGAACGGGCGCCGGCCGTACGACTCGAGCGACTCAAGGATCTCATCGGTGTGGTGGACAAGGAGCTGGGCTACTCTTCGTATATTGTGCCAAAGATATTCGTGGCCTTTTTGGCGGTGCGGAAGCAACAGATTGTGGGTTTCTGCCTGGTGCAGCCCCTGTCGCAGGCCCATCGGTTCATCCAGGTCGATGGAACGGACTACTTTAGCGAGGAGACCTACAAGGCCAGGTAAGGAACTACATCGTTTTTGCATTAATCTTTTAAATGCTATTTCATCTCCATTCCAGTTGCGGTGTATCCCGGATCTGGGTTTCACCCCTTCACCGTCGTGGGGGAATCGCCAGCAAGTTGATACGGGCTGTCCAGTGCCATACGATAATTGGCCAGGAGATCGCCATGGAGTCCATCGCTTTTAGCACGCCCACCGACGATGGGCGAGCTCTAGCGCGGAGGCTAACCGGGCTCGATAACTTCTTGACTTACGACCAGTGATCTAGCCCTGCTTGGCCATTTCATGGAGGAAGAAGTGAAGACGGCTATTGAATAGCTGTATTAGTTTGGATTTATGATTGATTCGGAATCTATTCTAACTAGTTGATAATCGCGTTTATTATGTTACAAGCGGCGAGTATATGCGCCATTTCATTTGTTTTTTAAGGGTGGAGTGAAATGTCCCCGTGATTATGCAATAAACATTGGTTTAATAAATAAGGAAACATTTGTGCATTGAATATGATTTAATTTAAGGATAATAAGGACACATATTGATTTGAATGAATGTGAATATGTTGAATGTGTAATTTCAAGCAGAAAATTAATTTTTTAGAACATTTAGGCTATTTTCAGATGTTTTCTATTTGTTTCTTATATTATTTAAAAAGGTTCAAACCTTATAATAGGTTTTGTGGTTATTTTAGGTTTCGTACATAAACAAGATTTTAAGGGTGATTTGTGTATTAAATTCTACTGCCAAAAAGTATTTGTTTGAGTTAGAAAAATTTTAAATAATAATTAAAAGTATTTACCTAAAATATGTTTTAAATACAACTACTTGAGCATCAACATAAAAGGGCAACTTTGGAAAATCAAAATTTTGAGAAAGAATTAAATTTGTTGCTCTATTTTTTATATTTATTTTTATTTTTTAAAAACAAAGTTTCCCTGTCAAGTTGATATAAAGTAAACAGGGCAACATCAGAAATCCTTCATATTTACAAAAAAAATTTTACATAAGAAACAAAAATCCTTCACATTTCCGAAATCTTTTTTTAGATAGAATTTGCCAGTAACTATTCGTGAACGAATCAAATTTGTCTGTTAATTTTTTATTTAATTAAATGTTTTACTTCATAAATACATATTGCCTCCGTTTAGTAAAGAAAGCTGGCAACGCCAAAGAAGTTAGACAGCATCTTAGTGTGCGTGTGTGTGGGTAGACATCCAGGGCTGCAATTTATATGGCTGTTAAACATTTTAATACAGATATTAAGATTAAAAAATCGACGCCAGCGTCGACGTCGACAACATTGCAAGCACAAACACAGACACCGATGTCAAAGTAAAAAAAAAAATAAAATGAATAGATTTCATTGTCCAAATAAAGTGCAGCCCTGGATGTCGACTGCTGCCTTACTTCTTTGGCGTTGCCACCTTTCTCAACAAAACGGAGCCAATATGTATTTATGAAGCAAAACATTTATTTAAATAAAAAATGTAACAGACGTTAGGCAAATTTAATTCTTTCACGAATTATTAACGATTAAATAACGGCTTTTTCTGGCTAAAAAAGATTTTAGGAGTATTAAGGATTTCTGGTGTTGTCCTGCCAAATTGGTATCAACTTAGCAGGGCAACTTTAGGTTTTTAGAAAATAATAAAAACTTGAGCAACAAATTCTAGTTTTTGAGGAAAAATTAACAGATAATTAACGGCAAATTCTGATCAACAAAAATCTTTGAAATATATAGGTTTTCAGGAGTTGCCTTGCCAACTTATTTTAAAAAAAATTACGGTAAAAAATTTAACGGCACATTTTTCAAAGTTGCCGTGCTAACTTGACGCACAAAATTTGTTCAAGGAAATATAAAAATATCACTATAAGTCTGCAACAAAAAAGTTTCGACACGTGCACTTGCGATCGATAAGAAGCAATCGAACTGCTTGCAACCCTGAGCCGAACTAGCCTGTGTCATCACTAACTTCTGAGCCAGGCTTTTGGGCGTTGTTTTTTGTTTTCGTTGCTGCAAAGTGGATGAAATCAGGAACTTTGAAGAATCTAAATAGTACAGACATCTGAATGGGAGTTGTACCAATCCTGGAGATCACTAATAGCGCGCAGATGGTAAGTTCGGAGGGATTAATCGAAAAGTGAAGTCGGAAATTCCAAGCGCTACTTGCCACGCCCAATGTGTGTTTAATTGGAATTGCTGGCAATTGGTCTCGGGGTTGCGCTGCATGAAGCGTGGTGGTTGAACTTAAGCAGCACTTTTCTCTGCTCCATTCATAATTGTGGACACTTTGTTCGTTGCAGACAATTGAGCGTTGTGCAGCAGGCAACCTTCAAGTACCACACCCATAAAAGACTATGTCCACAATCGAAGAGGAACGCAAGGCGTACGAAAAGAATCCCTACTTCACCGGTCACATCTACGGCAACTTCTCGCCGTTTTATGTGACTATTGCCATCTGCACGGTTGTCCTTGGCTCGATCATCATATTAAACATTATCTTGGGCTGCTGCTCCAAGCACCGCAAGTACTGGCAGGACAGGCACACGGGCAATCGCTGGCTGGTATCCATCTGGTCAGCCACTCCGCACAAGCAGCCGCCATTGGACTTTACTGAACTGAAGGACGCGTCCTACTTCCAGCGCTTCCATGTGAGTCAACATAGCTTCAGCTTAGTCTGAAGGTGCTAACTTGGGTCTTTCCAGCCCACCACTCACCAGCAAGTGTTCCCCGACGACGTCGTTATTGGTGTCGACGACTTGGAGCCCGTGCATCAGTCACCGCCGCATCAGCAGCAGCGTCCGCCGCGCCCCGAAGGCCGCACCCTGCACCAGCAGCGCCAACGCGAGGAGTACGTGGAGCTGCAAAAGCGCGAGAGTGACATCTAAGCGAAGAGGAAGATGGCTCTTTACTTTCTCTATCCCGCCGTGGCCGCCTTGGCTCTGTTCATCGTTGGTGTGATCATTGTCATGCTACGTTACGGTCCCCGTTTGTGCGGCCTGCGCCACCATGCGCTCCCGGACAACGATGACCTGCGGGAGAAGACGTACGAGCACGAGATTAGCTATGCCTAATCTCCTATTTACACTCTCATTCTTATATATGCTTTCTTTTTATATATGAATCTTACCCACTAACCCTTAGGTATCTCGTAAGCTCCCCAACTAACCCATCTGCACCCAAGGATTATTATTTTGCATGCAGTACAAACAGCTTATTGTTCGTATCCCATTTCCCATATATCACAATCAGACAATGTGCCTTAATCTCTCGTGAAAAATTATGCCGTCCAAGTGTCTTTTTAGTGTCGTAAGATTGAAAAAACTAAAAATAATCGTATACATTTACCCCTTTTGGGTAGTCGACAGATGCTGCATTTAATGTAACAAATTCAATATTCTATATACATATTTCTAAAACTTATCAGTATGTCTTGCATCTGCTTATATCAATGCAAACTCTATACATTTGTATTTGTCCGTTTAGTTCTCCCCAATATTGTGTACTGAAATCACTTTGAATAAAGCTCGAGTTTACGTTCCCGAAAAATATATAAATGTTTATTTAATGGGATTCAATAATTCAATAATACAAAATTGTTTAAATAATTTTGGAGTTCTTAAATTTCCTGGATAATAAATTTTACAGCGCCAAAAATAACAATGTACAACTCTATAATCAATTCTTAAATTATATTATAAGTAAATCAATACAATGCATTCGGAATAGGGAGTAGGAGCAGTGGACCCCAATAAATCAAGATAAAGTGAATAAATAAATCTAAGTTCGTTTAGTCACCTTGTTGGGCATCTTCCGAATATGACGGGCCGTTTGCTTGGCGGGAGCGGCTAGCTCATAGCGAAAGATGATGCACCGACGGTCCATGAAGCCCCTCAACTCCTTGGGATCATAGCGATGACCCATCTGCTTCAGATACAAATATACCTCCTGCAGGTCAATTGGCTCATACATGAGTACGCTCTCGTGCAGGCGGGGATTGGCACAGAGCAGATTGTGCCAGGCTATATGCAGGGGCACCAACGGCTGCGGCGTCTTCTTGGAAACGTTTGTCTGCAGGATGTAGAACTCAAAGTCGTCGCACAGGCTTGGCGGCAGAGATTGGGAGAAACGCAACAGCTCATCTCCTGAGGCATCGTTGAATTTGAAATCCTTTTTCGGTTCAGTTGGCGTCAGGCAGTCTTCAGTGGGGTTTGACTTGGCCAGCTGAGAACGTGGTTTCGCCGACATGACGGGAGTGGATTTGGAGCGAACGATAGGCTCTGGTCGAGAAGGCAACGCTTGCATTATAGGATGAGTTTGATTGTAGATGAATTCTAGCATTTTCACGGCCTGCTTGCGTTTAAGCGGCTTGATTCCGTAATTATAGAGCAGCTGAAGAATCTCCGATTCTGGAAGGTTTGCAAAGTCTGGCTTGGGTTTGTGGCACACACTTATGGCGTACACATTTCCGGCAACTTCCAATTGATCCGGCACATCCTTGGGGACGCTCAATTCTGCTGGTTCTACTGCTGGCATTTTAATCTCCGAAGTCAACAAAAGATCCAGGCCACTGGGAATAGCCTCCGTTTCTGAACCAGCCGTAGTGGAATCTTTTTTGGTTTCAAAAACCAGCTGGTCAAATTCATCGAAATCGTTGTCGGAATTGCGCTCCACGGGCTCGGGTATGATCGTCAGCAGGTCATCGAATTTGTGGCTGCGCTTGCGACCCAAAGGCATAACTGGTGCATCCAAAAAAGAAGCTTCTGCCCAATTAATATCACTACTCGAAGGTGAGTCATGCCTGCTGACGGGACTCTGCAGCTGGGAGAAGCTGAATGGCTGAGATGGAGCCGCATCCAAGATGCCAAACTCTGCCCGCTCCTTGCTGAGCATGCTCTTGTTGGGCGAACGTGAACATCCAGCCTTCAAGAAGGCATCAAGATCCTCCTCGGTCTGGAAGAGGGGAACAGCGCGCTTTTTAGCCACTGGAGAAGATAAACTGCTGTTGTCTGAGCTCTCGTCCTCGAAATTGGAAACCGCCTTAGTCGATTTGTTGGCCTTCCAAATGGAGTAATTGATCTCCTCATCAGATAACAGAATGACATCGTTGTCATCATCGCTGTTCTGAGTTAAATCTACACTTACATCCGAGTGCCGACAGGGGGAAGGTGTAATGGGTAATGGTTCCCTCTTCTCCGCGGAGCTGTCAATCTTCCAGTTGACCGGACTTTTGAAGCTGTTGTCGGTTGATAAGCTGACACTCCTTCGCAATGAGTTTCTGGAGAAATTTAGTTCGCTTAAGCTAAAACTTCCTTTGTTTTGGCTTGGAGGGGTTACTATTTCTGCGTGGAATGAGTGTTTGAAAGTCTCCGTGTCCCTGTCCACGTCGAAGGAAATCTCACTTATATTCTCCTGATCTTTTTCTGCTGTAGGGTTATCCTGTACTACATATTTGAGGAACAGCTCTTTGGAAATGGGACAGCTTTCTGTCTGAAAGCAGGAGTCCAACGCAGAAGTGATATTTAAATGATCTATATCGGAGTCAGATTCGAAGACAGCACTCATATTGAATATTTTCGGAGATAATCTCGATGAATTTGGCTCCAACAGTTTCTGCGCATCATTGATTAAGTCAGGTTTCTTTTCTTCATCACTGGAACTGGAGAACACTTCATATGTGGTTATCTGAGTAGGTTCTTCGCTGCTGCTTATTATTTCCACTTCTTTAACCGGACTTTTATTCTTGTAGACCTTTAAGGAGAAATCTCTTAGCTCCTTCGGTTCGTTGGATATAGATATCGTGGGAATATCCATCTCCTCATCGGAGTCACCAAAGAGATCGGGTGAAGTGCAGCGCGTCAGCTGAGTAGGAACGCTTAAGATAGTTACAGACGGTGGCTGTTCATTTTCCTTTCCATCCTTGACCATTTTTGGTCGCTTATCGGGCGGTTCCTTCGATGGACTGCTTTTGGTGGAGGATGCATCCTCCTCAACCAACTTTGAGTCATCTTCGATCATATTATCCGCCACCAGCTTTTCCAGTTCATCCAATTGTTCCACTACTTGCTGATCCACCTCCTGTGGATCTCCAAAATGCTTTTCCAACTCCGCGTATACAACCTCAAGTTGCTTTTTCAGTTGTCGGCTTTTTGGAGTCTCACGCTCTGGGGATAAATCCCTTCCCTGTATTGCAGCCCAATTTTTGAGTAAATGGTCAGCTGGCGTCTGGCTAACCTCAATCAAGTCGGTCACATAGTACAGACCCAAATCTTCTAAGGCACCTTCACTGGGTTCATGAAGGATTTGAGATGTCCTTAAGGCTCTGAGTGGCTGAAGATTGGAGCTGATAAGCTTGTAGGGTGGCATAAAGCGGTCTTTCTCCTGCAGGTCCTTGGTGCGCACTTGCTGAGCCATCAGTGTGCACACTTTCTCCTCCAACTTCTTCTGTTGGATTTCGGGATTTCGTAGGGTTAAAGCAGTGAATTTATTGGCCCATCTACCGCGTCTGATACCTTTTCCAGCGACCACAGGCAATACTGCCAAGGATTTGTAATCTTAAAAGGGATTAAACAAATAATTATAATTAAAGCTATAGAATCTTTGCCTGAATCTTACACACCTTCTTTGGCCGCTGTGCGAAATCCGTACTTCTGCAGTTTACGCCTTATGTTCTCCGTGGACTCCATAGTTTCGTCCATTAGGTCCACCACGGCCTCCTCCTCGTTTTCGTCGTTCAAGCGCAGGCATCCCCGTTTCTCAGCCTCCGACTTGGACAGCGCCAGCGCCATCTCGATGTCGTCGGGACTGAAGTTATCCGCCAGACAGTGCTGGGCAGTGACCTCGGCGAAGATCTGTTCATTCCGCAGGAAATTGCTGATGCTAGGTTGCTGTTTACTCCTTCCGCGCCCTCGACGGGAAGTACCGGAGGATGAGCTACTGCTGCCCTTGAGCTTGGGTGCCTTTTTGGGTTTCGGACCCGGTTTTTCGAACACATTGCTGGCGCGTATGGGTTTTATTTTAGGTGAAGGCAGTTCGGTCTCCACTGAAGGGGCCGATGCAGCTGGGGGATTCTTTGCAGTCTCTTCTGGAGTACTAAAAAAGTCAGTCAGTGATAACGGGGTATTGCTGCGCGTAGATCTTTAAAAGGAAAGAAAACAGGGTTTCTGGTTAATAAACTACTTTTTATTCTTCAACATAAAATTAGGTTTAAATAAGAATTACCGAAGCTTGTTGGACGCCTGCTGCAGGTTCTTGAAGTTCGCCCGCCGAGTCTGGCGATCCATTATTTAAACCTCTGCTCCTCGCTTTCCTCGATGGCCTCCTTGATGAAACGCGCTGTGCGGGGAGCGGGAAACTCGAAGAGTCCCTTTCTATCCACCTCTTGCTCTGATCGCGCCAATGCCGCGGACAGCTTCTCGTTAGAAATACGCTGAATGGGCGTCAGGCTGGAGAGGATAATCATTTAAAAACGTGGTTACTTGGATGTTTCCATTCGTAATGTTTACCTCCAAATCCCGAAGAGCACTGTTCCAGCGGCCAGCAGAGCGTAGGCGAAGCGATTGCGGTACGTATAGGTTGGTGTGCCGAGGGTGCGTCTGGGCTTGCGCTTGGTAGTATCAATGGGATCCATTACTGCCAGTGCTGTTTCTTATATAATTAAAAGCATTTTACATGCGCCGGCTAAAAATTATGAAAACATTCCACCATACCCAGTGTGACCAGACCAGCGGTGCGCGACGGAACGGGAATAGGGCTGCCATATCTTGTCTGCTGCAGGGTTGCCAGCGCTGGCCCATAATCAGCTGGCCAGGCGATAGCAGAATTTGTATTTTTATTGCAAATTTCTTTGTTAAATTTGGGTAAATGGTAATATAACAAGAAATTATAATGGAAACAGGGGAGGCAGCTAGGCCGGCTGATGCAGAGAGTCCAACGAAAGTGGAAAACGGTAATTCGGACCGGGAAAGCCACAATTCAGAGGAGAAATCAAGTGAAGACGTGGAACTGAAGGCGGATTTAATGGAGCAGCAGCTGGAAGAAAGCGATGTGAAATCCGAGACTGCTGCAAGAGAACCGGATATCAAGGATGAAACGAAAATGGAAGAGGATATGACGACGGCCGTCCTTGAGCAAGTGCCAGTAGATGAAGAGGCTGCAGAGCTCACCGTGCGATTCAAGGATCTGCAGGCGCAAGAAAAGGAGGAGGCACTGGACGCCAATCAGTCGAAATCAAAACAGAACGACATTCTCTCCCACGTTCACTGTCTTGCCCAACTGGAGGAGCAGCGTCGCAGCTACGAGCAGCAATTGGAGCAACTTCGCACATCCAATGGCCAAAAGGACAACATGATAACCCTTATCCAGCGCGAGAACGCCATTCTGGACAAGGAGAAGCAGGCGTGCCGCAAAGAAATGGACATGGCCAACAAGGAGAAAGAAGCCACCGTCATCAAGTTTGCCATGAAGGAAAAACTTCTTATTGATGCCAAGAAGGAAAAGGAGGCTGTGGAGAAGCAGCTGGCCGACACCAAGAAGGAGGTGAAGAACATGACCACCAGATTCCAAGCTGTAAACGAGGAGAAGTCCCGAATGACATATGTGATCGATGAGAAGGTACACTTGATCGCCGCATTATTATTATTTTTAATTACCATTTTTCCCATTATCAGTGCAACGAAGTAAGGAAGTATCAGCGGGAGTGCGAAAAGTACAAAACCGAAATGGGTCACTTGGAGTCCAAGCTGAAGTATCACATCAACAAACTGGGTTACGAGACAGAGGCCAAGGCTGTAAGTTTAGAATACGCAATGAGTTTCACACTTTTATTAAATACCATATTACTACATTTTCAGGCCCTCGAACGCAAGCTGGAGGAGGAAAGAAATGCGCCAAATAAGTTGGAGGAGAAGGCAAATGGTGATTTCGATTTCTACTTAATACAGTTTAAATTTCTAAAGAAATTCTTACCTTTAACAGAGAAACTCAAAGTGGAATTTGAAGCCAACACAATACTCCTAAAACATGAGATCACTAGCAAGACTGAGGCTCTGGATAAAGTCACGAAGGAGCAGCAGAAACTAAGTGAAGCCAACAGAGAACTCCAGCAGCAGCTTCAGGAGATCACAACATCGCATAACCAACTAACTGAAGAACTGAATCGATTAAGGGAGCAGCACAATTCCGTGGAGGCTTCCTACAGCGATGAGCTCCTCAACTCCGCAAAACTGAGAGGGCAGCTCGAAGAGCTTCAACTTCTGCGCACGCAGAATACCATGTAAGATTTAATAACATAGGTTTTTTTTAAATTGCTAAATAATATGTATTCCTTAATTACCGTTTTCAGCAACGAGGAAAAGTTAGCTGAAGAACAATCGCGAGTACAACAATTGGAAGCCTGTGTCCAAGACAATGAATCCGATTTGGAACAGCTAAAAGTCAAGAATCAGGAGCTGCTCAGTATTAACAAGGAAATGAGTGAGCTGATTGTGCGTCTGCAGAATGATATTTGCCTGGCGGAGGCCAAGGTAAGTAAAAACAAAATAAAAAATAAATAAATATATAATATAAAAAATATGAAAAAAATGTACATGCCCCGGGTGAGGCTCGAACTCACGACCTTAAGATTATGAGACTTACGCGCTGCCAACTGCGCCACCGAGGCCTTGGATACCGTTGTGACAACCTTGTATAGATTAATTTTACTTGTATTTTCATTTATGTTGCAGGCTCTTGGTATGGAAGCGGAAAATAAGTTACTGAAGCAGGAGAAGCTGAGCTTCGATTCCAAATACAACCAACTGGAGCAGCAGCTTACTTCGGAAGCGACTGAGAAGAACGAGGAGCGCCTGTTGTTGGCCAAGCACTTGTCCGAGAAAACCAAGCTCTATGAGCTGACCAAGCAAAAGCTGGAAAATGTCCAAGGGGACTACGAGGCCACCCAGCACAAGCATGCCACCTTGGTGAAGGAGCTGCAGCGGGAGCTGAATAAGTACAAAAGGGGAATCCCGGAACCCAAGACCATGCCCATTAGCTACTGCAGCAATTGTCAGCAGGCAATAAATGGTGGCTACCCAACCGACAATCCTCAACACCAGCGCAGCCATAGTCGTTCCAGTAGCCACGGCAGCCTGCACAGCAGCAGCCGGCGGGCCAGTGAGTCTTCCGAATCTGAAACCGTAGCCAGTAGCGCCACCACAGTACAACCTCCGACTGCTCCACAGCAGGACCTGCAGGCAGTGCCGTCCAAAAAAGTGCTTGTTGAGCGGATACTGCGACTCCAGCAGGCCACCGCTCGCCAAACGGAGCGCATAGAGTTCCTTGAGAACCACACGGCTGCCCTCGTGGCCGAAGTGCAAAAAAAGTCCAAGGTGGTGCAGCACTACATGCTCAGGGATCAGACCGCCGGCGCTCTCACCACTTCCCGCAGCGATCAGAACAAGAGCGAGCTGGTCAAATATGGCAATGGCATCATGGCGGCCATCTATGGAGGATCATCGAAGGCGGGAGGCGAAAGCAAGGCCATGTCCCTCGAACTTTCTCTGGAGATTAACAAGAAGCTGCAGACAGTGCTGGAAGACACGCTGCTCAAGAATATCACGCTCAAGGAGAACCTGGACGTGCTGGGCCTCGAGGTGGATAACCTGACGCGGAAGTTGCGAACCATAGAGGCCTGCAGCAACAAGTGATGCCAGTATTTCCATTCATTGTATTCCATTCCGGAGTCTAACCCGTGTACATATAGTTTTCGTATACCTTTTGTGCTTAAGTTTATGTGTAAATTAAATGTATTTAATATTTTAACAACTTCTTAGTCCTAAACCAAGCCCTCGTACAACTTGGTGCTGACGGGTTTCGGCTGCCCCAAGCCCACGCCGAAGCTCACAGTGGGTTTCTCGCCCTCTTGCGCTAATCTGGCCAGTTTGTTGTGGGTTAGCTTGAAGTGAACCTTCATCTGGGGATTGCGCTCTCCAGTCTCCTCAATCACGTACTCGCGGAGCAATGGTGGCAGGTCGGTCTTGGTGGGCAGTATCACCGGCTCTAGTTTCTTGTTGTTGTTTAGGTACTTTGCCTCCTGGTCTTCCGGCACCAGTTCGTAGTCCGCCTTGTAACTGGTGCTGTAAATCTCCACCGGCTTTGGCTGCTTCACACCTCGCCAAGTCTTCTCTACGGTAACCCGTACCTTCCTCACTTCGCCAGGCTGCTCGTCCACGGCTTGCACCTTCAGAATCCGCATGTAGCACGGCTCCGGATAGCGTTGGAACATGTTACGTATGAGCATGCGGCCCACTCCCCAATTCGGCAGCTCCGACACCAGCTCCCATAGAGTGTTGCCACGGAAATCCGTGGTTCTTCCGATGTATTTAATAACTTTTTGCGCCATTTTTGCCGATTACTTAACGCTTTTTAATTAAATTTAATGGAAAATTGCACACAAAACAAAAAAAGTTACAGCGGCAAGAAAGTCGATGTTGTTATCGATAGCACAGATATCCCCAGCACAGCTGATTTTCAGGGACGCACAGAAACAAGGCTGCCAGAGTTTTGACTTTTAAGACTGCGCGCCAAACATTAGTTTAACATTCAAATTTAAAAGCAAAGCTTAATTTGAAAATCATACGGTTTGTCCACGTATTATTAATTAACCTCCGGCTTTCCAAAGCTCTATTAGCTCTATTAGCTCTATTTCTGATTTCTCCCTCTTTCGCTCGCTCTTAATCTTTCGATCGGCTTCTCTCTATCTATGTCTCATGACTGCTCGCTCTCTCTCTCTCTCTCTCTCAGTCTATGAGGCTCTGTCTGTCTGCGTAAGTTCTCTCTCCATCTCTCTGTGTGCCTGTCGTTGTCTCTGTCTGTGCCTCTCTCTCTCTCTCTCTGTCTCTGCCTGTATCTCTCTCTATCTCTCTCTATCTCTCCCTGTCGAACTCTCGATCCATCTCTGCTGTTCTCTAGTCATATCGCAGACTATAAATAGAGGCATTTTCGTGAGCTGCCCCCATTGTGTCCGCGCTTTCCCTCCCGTTCAGATCTATTCTGACGGCAGTTGCGGCGTTAGTGAAAGTGATAATGATAATAATAGTGATTGATAACCCGGAGGAGTCTCGCTTCAGAGGAACTATGAAAAGCCTAACGGAAGTCTGGGAAGATCAAGATAACTATGCGCTCGAGGGAATTAACCAACAATTAATCACAGATATGGAAAAGGAAGAAAACTGTCTGTCGTCTAAAGCGGTAAGTCTCCGTAAATCCAATTTCATATATCCTATTACATTATATTAGTTTTAAAGGCTTGCCTTAATTTTAATTTTATCAGACTGTATTCCTATAACCCACATTAAGTATTTTTAAAATATAATGAACATTTTTAAAATCTTCACTCTACCGACAAGTCACAGCCACGTAAGTCTGACTGGAATGTTCTCCATTTATTAAAATAAATAAAATATAAACTATTCTAAGCCTAAAATATTCTTGTGTACGCAAAGTGTAATCCCTTACTGGTAGGGAGTCCTGACATGTTCGCCTAGATCCTCACCACCGGCCGTGTGACCCACTCCTACGCCACTGGTATCCACATGCTCGTCATAGGACTCCTCCTCGTGTCCATCCAACTCCTGACCATCGTGTCCCTGGTTGGTACTTTCGTGGAGTCCAATTGTGGCATGTTGGGCCGCCTTGGAAGCATTCACCTGAGCAGCAGCTGCGGAATTGGATGCCTTGATGGCGGACTCCTTGGTGGCCGCGTAATCCACTCTTGCCTGATGCAACTGCTCCTCCACCTGCTCCAGCCGGTTCTTGGCCTGACCCACCATAGTGGATTGGGAGGCCAGCTGATTGTTGACCTCCGTGGACGTCTGCTCCGCTTGTTCGGCCACGGACTTGGCATTGTTAACGGCTGCCGTGAGCACGGAGATGTGGTGATGGGCTGCTTGGGCTGTTTGTTGGGCCAATTTGGCGGAGATCTTGGCCGCCTTCAGCTGCTCCAGTTCCCGGGATAGGGAGCGCTGCGCCTCGGCCGCCTGCTGCTCCAGCTCCTGCAGCACCACTTGCTTACCCACCAACGCCGCCTGAGCTGTGGCTGCCGCCTGAGATGCAGCCTGGGCTAATGTGTTCTGGGCTATGTAGGCAGCCTGCTTGGCAGCTGCATGCTGGTTGGCCACGGCACTGTGGGCCTGATCTGCCGATCCCTGGGCAATGGATCGAAGACCACTCCCTATGCTGTAGCCACCGGATGATCCCTTGTAGGAACCCGAACCACTGCCACCACCTCCAGATTGGCTGTAGTAGCTTTTGGGACTATGCTGTGGCTTCTCCGGCTCCGGAGGATCAACGGCAGGGTGGTGGGGCTCGAAATATCCACCCTGGTGCAGTGGTGGTGGCTGCTGGGGTCTATAATGGTAGCCATTCCTCTTGTGCAGGCGTCCCATGATCTGGGCCAAGAGGAGCACTGAAACGATTTGGAGAATGATTAATAGTCTCACTTAGCATATCCAGTAATCACACGTTAATATCTTCCGGAGAGTTTACAAATATCGGATATGATTATTCCACTTTTCCTGTACACCTTGCTCCGGCTTACCCATCACCAGCTGGCCAAGGAGAGAGCGTAATCCTGTGTCGTACATCTCGCTGGCGCTGCTGGAACTGCATTGAGCTTCTGCATCGATGGCGGCCTCCAATTTATAAGTCTCTCAAAGACGCCAGCCGAGCAGAAAGTTTTTCAAGTTGCGGAAAGTCGGTTGCGGTTTTTAAATTTAACTGACGATGGGCATGTTATGATTTTCATACATTTGGGCTATTTGAATGGCTCTGCCCACGTCGTGGAGTTGGGTCCACACCAGACATGTACCTTTCCAGTGCGGTCATCGCATCCATTGCATAGAGGAAGCCCGGCGACCGCCTTTGGGCCCAAGATTCGGTGGCGTCTTTTAATGCTTCGTTGGCACGCTTG
The DNA here is from genome assembly GCA_035046265.1 of Drosophila bunnanda. Lineage (NCBI taxonomy): Eukaryota > Metazoa > Arthropoda > Insecta > Diptera > Drosophilidae > Drosophila > Drosophila bunnanda. Next base: position 19,603,952 of record JAWNOB010000075.1, read on the forward strand.
TTTTTTTTTTCTCTACCAAACGGACATAATGTAAAGCGGTCGGCCTCCTCAGGTTAGTTAATGTTTAAAATTTAATTTACATTTTATGTGCTGCACTAGTTTGTAATTGAACTTAAAGTGGCGCCTTTGACGCGCTCAGAGCAGTGCAACGATGCAGGGAAAGCTTTTTTAAGGGGATTATGCTTTCTGACAGATTAACTGGCAGGCGCAATTTTGTAATTTACGAACAGGGGAAGTATGGGTTTCTTCCATTAAAATTTAAATATTATTTTAATTGGAATATTGTATAAGGTGGGTAGAAAAAGATTACTAACGGTGGTAATTAAAAAAGGGAAATGTACTTCTAAGAAAAGAGCTGCGTTTCCTATGAGGCTTTTCATTATTTCAGTTCTGTTCATACTTATCATCTCTGTAAAGTTTCTTTATAAACATCAACAGGCGAATCAATTTAGGTTTGTATATAGGCTAGAATGAGATTTGAAGGAATATATCCCTTTTGGTTGCATAAAACTTAAGCTGGTTTTGCAATGGTGCCGACAATATCATTCAAAATGATATAATGTAGCCTAATTGTTTATAAAAAAGAATAATATAGTTATTAAAAACTTCCCTATATAAATTTAAGTGATTAATTATTATTACATTATTAATAAAACTATTCAATTATTATTATTATTATTATAAAGAAGAAAGTAGTACTTTTGTGCATGCCAAGCCTTTGCCAGCTCGATATGTTGCCAACAGATATGAGCAACAAGTTCTTAGCAACATGTCCTTAACAAAACTTTATAGCAACAATTTCCTCTACTTTCCGTAATGCTAGATTTCCGTTTTCTCACAGCTTTAGGTACTCTGCTGATTTTTAATTGTATAAGTAGAGATAGAAAATCCTTCAACAATCTATTTTTTTCATAAATTATTTTATTTAAATACATAATTATTAATTTACAAATACATAAATAAATTAATTATGACAAACACTATTTTACAAGACAAAACCGGAACTCGAATGTACAAAATACAAGCTACAATTAATATCAACAAAGGGAGACGCCGGGACAAGAGCTTGCGCGTCTCCGTCGCCAATTAAAATAAGTAACAATCGTGGGTCCGTAATGAGTGGGCAACAACTGAGGTGAAGTGACGTGAGGGCGCGTAATACATATATAACAAGGTAGGTAGCATAACGGGTAATCAAAGAAAACATTCGTAATAAATAAAAGTGACGGCGCTGATAAATACGATGACGAATGCAATACAATCGATGGCATTCGAGAGTTGCACAAGTGTGTGGGGTGTTTGAGCGATGGCTGCGGTTAGAAGTGGAAAACGAACTCATCGGAGTCGGCGTTGGCATCATCCGGTATTGCTTCAATGGTGTCTGCCGCGTGGTAGGCTGTTACCAGTGGCCGCCCCTCCTGTTCCTCCTGCTGCTCCGTTAATCATTGGTAGCTCTGGGTTATCTGCTGGATCCAGGGCAGGTAAGCCGACACCTTCACGTAGACACCGGGCACGTTAACCTGACCGCATCCAATGCCCCAGGACACCACGCCCACCACATTCCAGACGCCGTTCCTCTCGCAGACCAAAGGACCACCGCCGTCACCCTTGCAGGCATCCTTGCCCTCCTCACCGCCGGCGCAAACGAAGCCAGGATTTAGCTTGTAGCTGTATCCCAGACGGGTGTTCCTCAGCTGGGCCTCGCACTGGTGATGCGACAGGATGGGCACATCCACCTCCTTGAGGATGTTCTGGTACTTTCCATGCTCGCCGAAGGCATCCTTGCCCCAGCCGGTGGTCCAGCAGCGAGCGCCGGTGAAGTCGGAGTACTTGTCGGGCAGACAGGCGGGACTGATGTGCGGGTTCTTGGTGAAGTCCACGGGCTGGTCCAGTTTAAGGATGGCCAGGTCATTGTCCAAGGTGCCGGCATAGTACTCAGGATGGATGTGCACGGAAACAACGTCACGTTCAATGTACGGGAAGAACTCCACGTCGTGGTTGACATCCCATTCGCCCAGACGCACACGAAGATCGAAACCATTTTGACTAGAAGGAGTAGAGAAGAAAGGTTAATTCTCTGACCGAATGCTCTTCAAGGAATTTTAAGACTTACGACTTAATGCAATGAGCCGCCGAGATGATGTGCTGGGCATCGATGAGGGTGCCGCCGCAGGCGTAGATCGACTCCTTGGGGTCCTTCTTCAGGATGGCCACATGCCAGGGGTACTCGCCGAACTCACTGTCGCCATCGACGTACACGGGATTCTTGATGCGACCAGTGATGCCGGCGGCATTCCTTACGCCACAGCGACCGAGCTGCTGCTGGGGAGGAGCCTGAGGACGGAGGGGACGACGACAGCAAACCTCGTTGATGCGGCAGGTCTTCTCCACGGGACGGTTGCCATAGTAAGCGCGCTAAAAGTATCAAAGTGGAGGGGACACATTAGCTAGATATTAAAAGGGAGAGAGTGACTAGGATATGCTCGCGATTTGCCTTGATCAACACATGGTTACCTGCTCCTCAGGAGCTGCTCCCGCCCACACACCGTCATCCGAGACGCTTCTGCGCCTGCGATCCCTGGGAAAGGTGACCCGATCACTGCCAGCCGCCTCGCCAGGAGCCGGAGTGGGAATGTTGTAGAGGGGTCCGAGGTTCAACTGCTTGCCACGACGACTGGAATTGGGAGATTCACCAATGCCGCTGACATTGGCACTTCGCTCCACATGCTGCGAGTACTCCCCGAAACCACCAAAGTCATGGCCAGGACCCGATCCGGGATAAATCGAGTTGAAGGAGCTCTCAAATGGCGACGATGACTCGTGGTGATGGTGATATTGAGTCGGAACCGATGGGCCACTGTGGTACTCAAAGATCGGAGTGCTCGGCACCATCTCCACACTGTAATGGGGACCAGGAGCAGAGCTTCCATAGTAGGGCTTATACGAGTGATGATCGTGGTGGTCATGGTGGTCATGGTGCTCGTAGTCGTGATGTTCATAGCCACTGTAGTGGTCGTGGTGGTGGTAATGTGTGCTGTACTGCTCGGTGGGCTTCCGCTTGAAGAAGTCTCCCACCTTCTGGATGAGATTTGCATTGGGGGTGACATGGAGATTGACCAGCGGCTTCACCACCTTCTCTCCATAGTCGGTCTTGGCCACCTGAACGGACACCAGGGGATTTACATTCACCAGACCGAGGTTGAGGCCATTGGGGCCCACTGAACCAAAGTAGGGATTCTGGGCGGGATAGTGATCACCCAGCACATTCGAGGGATAGCCTCCATAGCCACCGGAGGGATAGGGCAGACCGAAGCTCACACCATAGGTGGGCAGCACTTTCCGTTGGATCAGCTCGATGGCCTGGAGGGCGGGCAACGCCAATGGAGATCCTCCGAGCGGTGCCTGTCTCTATTTTGTTTGTTGTTTTTTTTTTTTAAGAGGGAAATATAGAAGAACAGACGCTACAGGAGGAGTTGGGTTTCCGGTTTCACGATGCAGGTTGCAGGTTGCAGGCGTGCGATCACAGAGGTCGTGCTTGGTTAGCTGGTTTAGTTCTAGGATTAGTGACTGATCTGATCCGATTTGCACTCTGGAGCCGGCTAGGGAGTTTTAGTTGAGCTTGGAGCGTTGAACGATGGGTGCAGTTGTCAGATTGGTTGGTTGATTGATTGATTGATTGGTTGGATGTATGTGTGTGGGAGGTGGGGCAGCTTTGCAGCTTTGCTAGAACTCGATTAGTGGTCCGTGTGAACCATGTGTGATTTGGCATTAGTCGGGCTCTACCTATAAGTAAGGCTATTGGATCCTCCGGAGAGGGACTACTGAGACACTTACCCCTTGGGCATCGAGCGACAGATCGCTGGCATCGTCGTCCTTCTGTTCACCATTGGCCTGGCGGCGAGACCGTTTCTTGTCATTCTTGTCCGCCTTCTCCTCGGCCTTCTTTCCATCAGCAGGGGCGGTGGCATTGCTGCTGGCAGCAACATCATCACTCAGAGCCTCGATGTCCTTGCCCAGGTTACGGGGATCAATGGGGAGAATGAGGTCATCCTTGCGTCCGATACGATCAGCGGCCGGGCACTGGGAGATGGGCACACACTGACAGTCCACGATTTGCTGGCGAGAGGTGTCATAGCCACCCTGGTATTGTCCTTGTCCCTGGTAGCCACCGGAGATGCCATTATACTGGTTGGAGGCTCCACCCTGCAGTTCCTTCTTGTAGTAGTCCGGGTTCTGGCTGTGGTAGCTGGAGCTGGGCGATCCACCGAATCCACCCGATCCGCTGCTGCCGAAGCTGCCTAGGCCAGAGTTGGGCTTGTAGAGATCACCTGAATTGGGCTTATACAGATCTCCCGTGTTGGGCTTGTACAGATCAGTGGGTTTCTGGGACAGACCGAAGCCGTTCTGCGAGAGGAGTCCGCCCTGAGAGGCGCCATTGAAGCCGGCGTTGAAGGCGTTCGACTGGGAGTAGCTAGATCCGGAAGAGGTCTGAACCGAGGGTGTATAGGTAGCCGAGGATTGGGCCAAGGCACTGAAGTCCGTGTTGATGGTCTGGCCAGCACCGATGGGAATGGGCACACTGGGCACCTTGGCTCCCTCGCCTCCCTCAACGTGATGGTAGTGATGATGCACATGCTGCTGGAGTCCGGCATCGAGGGGTGCTCCCACCACCACCTTGGTGCTGGAGGAAGTGGCCGATGACGAGGACGCGGAGGACTGCTGGGAGTAGAAGCCATTGGGAGCAGAGCTGGCACCCTGGATGCCACCCTCGGGATTCTCAAAGTTGTACGGGGGAACTCCGTTGGAAGCACCAGTGAAAACGGGTCCGGCACCCACAGAAGGACCTCCGGTGTAAATCGGACCTGGTGGCTTGCTGTCGTAGATCAGAGCGCCGGGTGGTGGCTTAGTATAGGTGATGCCATCAGAGCTGCCATCAATGGCGGACGGTGGAGGGTGCTCCAGGTAGCCACCGGGTCCAGTGGGGCGGTAAGGTCCGGACATTGGCTTGTAGGGTCCCTCATAGCCAACCTTGCGGGGCGGTCCAAAGGAGTTCAGAGAGCTGGGTGGGGGTCCGAAGGAGTTCAGGGGGCCAGGAGGACCACCCATGGTCGGGCGACCGCTGAAGTAACTTGGTGGCGGCATGGGCTTGGCAGGACCATAAGGACCACCACCGAAACCAGACGGCGGCGGCGGACCCTGGGCATAAATGGTCGAGTAGAAGGGACGCTTCTCCTCCACATCACAGCTCATCAGACCCAGACCGCACAGCTTGTCCCGGATGAGATTGCGGGCCTGCAGATCATTTCCCTGCTGTAGGGCCTGATCGATGTTGCCATCGGCATAGACGGCATCGTACTCGCCGAGATTGCGACCCTCCCGACGGGAATTAATGAGCTGCTCAATGACCTCATCGATCTGGCTGCCGGTGCTGTTGCTCTGGATGGACTCGTGGACCAGGTAACGTCCCTGGATGTCGGCTGTGTCGGCAGGCTTGGTGTCCACCGAACGACGGTTGGGCTTTGCATCCTCCATGGGCGCCCACTCGTTGCCCCAGTTTGAATCATCGGCCAGAGAGGCGGTGGCCAGCAGGACAACTGCCAACAGGCTTGCTCTTATTCTCATTGTGGGGATCTGCAAGGATCAGAGGAGAGATATTATTGATATTGATAAATCTAACGATAGATATTCAAATTTATTAACAAACTGTTTCATGATTTTTTCCCATCTTTTTTCGAGTAAAACTAAAGTGATTTAAATGGCTTTTAGTCATGATCATGATCGGTTATGACATAACAACGGCCAAGCTTGACACCATTACCCCGAGAGTCATTGTGCCAGTTTACATTTCTCCACCTATCCACCTATCCCTCTTGCCATCTTTGGCTTAACCAATCCATAATGTAGCCAAGAAACCGGTCCGCATCACGAAATCTTCACCGTGACTCAGACGCGGTGCCTCCGTATAAGACTTTTACTTTCGTTGGAGGTCGCAGACCGTCGTCGCACTTAATTGCTTACTTTTCTTTCAAAATGCGAGAAAGAGAGGTCTCTCGGCGAGCTCCCTGTAATTTATGAGGTAATTTTCCTTTGGATTTGGCAAGCCTACGCGGACTACAATCGAGCTGAGTCGACCATCGCTCAAGTTGATCTCTCGCCTTGACAGCCGCTTTCCGCTTCGTGTATCTTTTCTTGTAAAAAATATACATAAAAGTCACTTTTCTTTTCTGCTTTTCTGCGCTTTTTTATGCTCGTTTGCATTGCAGTTATGTCACCGGAGTTGGGATCGTATGGGATCGTAGCGGGGGCGGATTTAGTCCAAAGATCGCTACACTTTAATAAAAAACCTAGTTATATTATCCACCTTTAGGTTAAGCTTTTTATATTTTTTTTATTTTGCGTTATTTGAAATTAACACTTCCGAGTTTCCATACTTTTAACATGGCTTCCGTACTTTGAAATACAAATTTCCCTCTGTTAACTTCAATTCCTAATAGCTTTAAAATTCCCTCTGTTATCTTAAAATCTTCACAGGTTTCAGTTCCCTGTTCTTATTGTTAATTTTCGAAAATGGTTAATTTTCAAATACCTAATTTTCGAACATAAGCTTTCCGAAACTATCTTTTCTAAAAAGGGTATGATTCTTAAAGTATATTTAGCGTTCGAATTAGATTTCCTGATTGCTAAACGATTTCTTTTTTGAGTTGAAAACTTTTCAAAACTGTTTTTTTTTCGTGTGTTTTCTCAAATTTATGCACATCTTATGTAAATGAATTTTGGAACTGCAAAATGCGCAAGTCTTGGGCGCTGCTTTTCGAGCGGAAGTTGTGTGCAGCGTTGCATTGCAAATTGCCGGCAAGCGTTTTCTTTGGCGAGAAATGATCGTAAGCGATGCTAAACGCTGATCGCTGGGTGTGGAAAATTAAAGTTTTTCCTTTGTTTTCGCAGTGAAAGTTTTGCCTTTTCAATGGGCTTATGATCGCGGTGGAGGAGGACGAGGGGCATTGGCTCTTGACCAGCCAAAGTCTTTTATTATTATATATTATGTAGTATCCATAATTTGAAATTAGTGTTCGATCGCGGTTCACTTGAGTTCACTTCACTCACTACTCACCTCTTTGTGTTTTAAATAAATTTAATCCAAATTAGGTTGGGTTTCAGTTTCTTTTCGATAATCCGTATGCAGTTTGCAGAGTCCGTATGGCTGGATATATCCTTTCACTTCACTCACTTTCTGCACTGAATGTTGTGCCTCTCGTTTGTCTGCAGATCGTTGACTGATTTCGCTTTCGTTCGCCGCGCACATTTTATACAAAAGCTGCGCATGCGCAGCAAGCTCCAACGTTGCCCTGTCTCTTTCTGAGGGGCTATAGCCATCTCTATCTCACCTAGGTATGAGTTTTGCGAATCGAGGGCCCAAAACAAAAGGCATAAAAGCGGCAGCGACAATGTTTGGCAACCTCCTCTCCTTCTCTCACCGTTGGCGTTGGATTTTTTGGGTAATAACTTCTCGCTTTGGGTTTTTTCTCAAATCCCCGATTCTGCTAACTACTGGAGGTCAACCAAAACTAGACTCTAGCCGGAAAAGTCTCCGTTATCATTATTAAAAAAACTCCCTGGAGCTATTAGAGCGAGTCATAAAACAAATATTTCCCCATTGAAAAATTAGTGCTTATGTGTAAATGTCCAAATTAGTTTGTTGCTGCTTTCAGGCGGGGGCTTTGACCAAAAACATTTTTGAATAATCAAAACAGAGAGCTTTCCCGGAAAGGCGCGTTGCTTGAGAAACCGGGATTATGCAATTCCGCAATTATGAATTGGGTCAGAGAGGAGTAAAGCCGCTGAAAAATAAAGCAATAAAATCGTCATGAAGGGGGTAAAATTGGGCATTGCCTCAAACCGGATCTTTTGGCATACATTCGTCTTTGCTGGTGCATTTCGGTGAACATCGAATATCGTCTGGTTTTTAACCCATGGTCAATGCAAACGTCATCAGCCTGGCTTGTTTTACTTTTTGCTTCAGCCAAAAGCCTGGCTCATTGTGAATCAAGAGTGCTACGCGGAATTACCCGAAGTTCATAAAAATTAGAGACATTCCCCCTAACACTTATTCACGATGATCACGTTCGCGTGCCGCCGCCGCCGCTTGATAATCACGATCATTATTTAGCCCGTGTTGTGTGTGGTCAGTGCTGTTCGAGTGACTCTCGTTGGGATCTCCGCTGGATCCAGTGACTTCGATTTGTGTGTTACTGACCTTGGTTCGATAGCCCCTTCCCTCCCCACTTAAGTGGCGTTTTATGTTAAACACTCTTGGCTTCCAAGAAAGTTGATAATGAACAGATCTTCGGAAATTATGCTAATCAGTGTGGTTAACTCGAACTGTTATTATTGTTGGCTGTTTGGCAAACACCTTTCGGTTATTTGTTCGATCGTGATTAATTCGTGGAGTTTTATCAATCGCTGGTAGTGTCGTAGTTTTTGACCATCGGGTTTTTTATGACTCATCGGAGTTATCGAGCTGGCGGTGAGGCCTTTGGGCTTTTCGAGTATTGTTTGAAGGAGGTGCGTCGAACCTGATTCGCGTCGATGTTTAATTCCGCTAACGATAGTTTCGAGATTACTCTTCCATTGAGTATATTCATTTAATTGATGATTGGAATAATTGTTATATAAATATAGTTCTTTATTGGTTGCATTCAGCAGAACAACATGATCACTGATTACTGATCCATCACTAATCATGATCACTGATTACTGATCCATTACTAATCAGTGATCATCTTCTTCTGCTGAACGCAATCATTGGCTAATTTTAGGCTTAGGATTATAATCATTTATTGTTCTCATTTTCTGCGTATTTATATCCCTAAAAAATGATTTAAGCTTAAGATTTAAATATACAGATATAGTTTCCAAAAGTCCTTACATCCTTAAATCTGTGTTTGTTTCTAATGAAAACCTAAGAGAAACTGTGTCGGTAATGTATATATATATTATATACAAATAATAATTAAATATCCATATATTGCACATTAATTTATATTTATTAAAAAAAAAAATAATATAATTATTTTAATAGTTTCTTCAGCTGCTTTCTTGTTCATACAATTAGTAATAGATTAATAGAATAAATATAATTCCCCTCATCACTCAAAGTGTATTGTACTCTTCGTCTTACTTCCCTCCAACACTATTTTCCTGCTAAAAGCATTTTTGTCAGTTGGCTGAAGTTCAACTATTATTGGTAAATCCCAACAGTAGTCGAAGCTGGTGAACTGAACTTGAACTTGGACCTCGGCTGGTGACAGTTAATGCCAGCCAGTGGAGGAGAGTGTGTAATCTCCGGATGGGGTTACAGGTTCAGGGGCTCGCTATTGGAACTTCAATCGAGATATCCAGATACTCGTATCTTTTTCTCAGCCATATTTTTCTATTTATGGCAAGCTACAGCTCTTTTTGCACGCATTTTGGGCTCGGGTATTACAACATAGTTTGTGTTAATTATGGCCAACTTGTTAATTGTTTGCCCAAATGGATTTGAGTGGGAATCGTGTTTGCTCCACTTGGTTAGCTTCCTCTGGGCGAAGCTCACATGGCTCACATCCAGCAATTGGCAGCAGTTCAAGTCCAAAGCGAACAAAGTCTTCGAACCTAAAAGAAAAAAATGAAAATAAAAATTGTCACTGGCTCAAGGTTGGTCTGGCGACTCCCCGGCTTAGATTTGTGTCAATTGCTCAACAAGTTGAGGTCTTCCACCCACACGCAGCACCATTTGGCCAAAAGCAATTTGGCAATCTCTTTCAGTCAAGTTTAACTCGATTATGTGTGGCTTAAACAGATTAATTTTGGGTATGAAAATAATTAAACTAGTGCAAAATGTGATATAGATCATGATTAAGAAAAGCAAGTATAATTCCTGAGGAAAACTTTAGTTTATGAATTTTAGATTTGAAATGATTTAAAAGGAATAACTAATTACTTGATAATAACTTGATATATATGAGAAGAAATCGTTTAAATACTTATTATAATTTAATTTGTATTTATTTATGTAAAGTACCATTAACTTCTTGTGTGTTAATTTAGCTCTGAATTATAATTGGGAATTCATAATTCATTCAATATGAAAGACTTTGTTTAAGACTTTTGAAATTTAAAAGACTAACTAAATATAGTTATTTTCAAAATTTCCCAGATTTACTTAACTTTGTGAAAATTCACGCTGTGTTTATACAATTTAAATTATACAATTCGTCCCATGTTTTCCTCAATTTTCATTTATAGCCTCCTTCGTGTCTGTCTCTGCATTCCGCCTCTTGAGTGCAACCACAACTGTGCCATGGATTTACCCGAAAATTCGCCAATGCTGGGGGAAAATCCCAAGAAAACCCAATTGCAATGGAGTTTTCGGTCTCGCTGTCTGTGTGTTGGCCTATTCAATTCTTGACTGTTTGCCGGCTCAATTGGCTTTAACCGCTTTTTGGTGGGCCTTGGGGAAACCCCAGACGAGTTAGAGCTCGTGGTGGGGCTATAGTATTCGCTTGGCTGGCTTTGCTTGGGGCTTACATAATAATAATAATAATAATAAAAGTAACAACAATGCACTCGTGTGCAGCGGCAGCTTGTGATTCATGTGATTCATACGAGTGTACTCGGAGTCGATTTGAGTTATTCGTTTGCATTCAAACCGCGCTTATGCGTAGGGCATTTGAATGAGTTTTTCGCTTTTGTTTTCGTCGTAGCTTCGTTTTGATTTGTATTTGCGAAATTGCCTGTAATAAAATCGATGCGTTTTATTTGTTGAAATCATCATAGTATATTCAAGGTCGTTCACCCATGGAGTAGCAAGTAGCAAATTAGTTTTTGAGGCGTGCGTAGATAAGTGAGTCATGTCTTGAGCAGACAGCAGCTGTTTCCCCCCGGGTTATTACATAATAACCCGAATTATTTCACCCGCATCAAATACCCTTTCACTGCTCTTACACTACCTGGGCTCATTTAACACGGCTTATTGTCTTCATCTCTTTGGGCCCAGACAGATTTACCTACGCGCCGTGTTGAACATTTGTAAATTAATTTGAAAACCGCTGCTTGCCACACCGGAAAAATGGTAGGGGGTTTTACATGCCGCAAAACTTCCGTTCTCCCTCCCCCTAGGTGGCTTTAAGTGAAAGCCTCCTCCATAAAGTTTGTTTGTTTGTCTGCTTTTTTGGTAAATAATTACGCTTTAAACAGAAACTTCGGTATTACATCAAATATTTAATATGTTTCGGTTCTCGATTCTTGGAAAACTTGGGGAACTTCTTAGCCAATTTTGTGTCTTAGCCACTTATGCTAAGTGGGCTTGGCTTTTGATTTTAACAGTGCTGCCAACAGGCAAAAGATATAAAAGCTATTTAATTATTTAGGTAATTGAATTATAATATTTTATTTATATTTGTAGAAGGTAGAATTTAATGATAAATATATTTGTTTTAATATTATTTTAAGATTTCTTTACACTCTCTTATTTTATTCATTTATCTTTAATAATAAAGATAATTGGGGAGGAAATAATAAATAATTTTAAAAATGTCTGATTAAGATGTGTAAAAAAATTATTAAGTACTAATTATCTTTTAGAATATGATAGTTATAATTCACAAAATTAAAATAACATAAAGTATATAATATTGAAGGACATTAATAGAGGCCCATTTATATTAAACAAATGTATTATGAAATATTTATTTCCTATATTATTAATTTTTTAGAAGTCCTTCCTAAAGTGAAGGACACTTTGCCAGCACTGAAACGGACTAAATTTCTTAGTCTCTTTCTTCAAGATTTAAGTTATTAAATTTACTGGGGGGACCACCCACGGACGGGAGTCTCTCGGTGAGAAGGGGCACCGAGATGACAGCATAACGATGCATTCAAATGGCGTTTGTGGTAGACAAACAAACCGATTACCCAGCAGTCGAGCCATCCAGGTCACCCACTGGGCCGGGGCCAATTGAGAGTGGCCATAAACCCCCAATCAGAGTCCCAGACCCGGACCCGGACTCAGGGAGATGCAATGAACCCGAGAGCCCTGGGAGGGAGGCGAACCGAACTCAATTGGAGCCGGAGGCCAAGATGGGGGGACGTTCATTGTCCAATTCTTCGAAGCTGCCTTTTGGGAGGCCGTTCGGCTTTAAGGGGTTCGAGCCCAAAAGACTGCTGTAAACACACTGAAACACACACATCCAATAATGATGATGATGATGACGATGATGGGGGTTGTGGAGAAGCGGAAACTACGCCTCTATGGCATTGCATCACTGGGATAGCTGGACTCCTTGCAAATGACAGGTATTGACTGCATGGCAAAGACAATGCAATTGTACGGCAATCGATGGGTTGTCCTGACCAAAGCCTTGATGCTTTAACCTTAATGCAACCGCCGGCTACTGCGAATGCAGTCTTGTGCAATCCGATCCGAGGGAATTACAACCCATTCAGGACCCAATCAGCTCAGCTTCTGCGTCATTTTGTGACCGGTTAAGTGGCATCAATAAATCCTCCACCTCCGATTGCATAACTGCTGTCGGATTTAACCCCGTCGGGACTTGACCTTTGGCCCTTTCGCGCGGTTCAAGGTTTCGGTTTCAGAAAATTGCATTGTGTCATTTGAAACTTCTCGCTAAGCTGCCCCATTATCTCTGCCAATTGTTATTATATATGTTTTTTTTTTTTAATATTTTGATGAGACCCGAACCCTAGGCATTGTTACACTCTTAGGTGAAAGTCCTGCTACAGTTCATACTGGTTCTGCTTGGAAAAGCAGCTACATAGGTTTTCGGCTACTGACCCGGGGTCATTCCTATGGAAAATGCTAGCATTCTTGTATTTTTTTTTTGTAGAGACAACGGCCTGTTGGCCCACGGAATAATGGCGAAACATTTGCGTACGGCATGTCAATCATCTTTGCGCCGCTGCACCCGAAAATATACGGACTTATTGAGCATTTGGGTCTTAAAGTACCTTCTAAAAAAATTGATTTATTATTTTGTTTATTTTTATTTATTTTGAAAAATACTTTAATATTTATTTGCTCATAGAAGAGGTATAATATCTATGTACTTGAAAATGGTCTCAATAAATTTACAATGCTATATTTTAGGACCTGAAATTGATACGAAAATAATGTTTTAGAATACTTCGCTAATTTTCTATTTGATTTAAGATCTAAACAGATTTCTGTTATAAGTAAAAAGAATATAAATTTCAGGAAATTCATTTAAAAGAAATTAAGAAGATACAAGAAAGAATATAATTAAATATTCGTAAGTCAAGTATATTACTTGTAACATTTTTTATCGACATTTGGGTCCCTTTTGAAGAGATTTTAGATATTAAACATAACTCGAAGGCATACTAAATTATACTTTTAACTTTCTTTGCAAAAGTAACCTACCATAAATTGGTTGTATCCCCTTTTCTGTCATTCAATAAACCAATAAACAAAAACCCCCTCAAATACAGGATACCAAAGCAATGCCGATTTCGTGCGTTTGTTTGCATATCTGGTGACGTCAGTCGGATCATACTCGTATCCAGCCACCCAACACTCAATCAGAAGTGCAACGTAGCGCGAAATCTAATTGGCAGTCGTCTCCCTTTTGGGAAATCTGGGATTAGCCCTAACAGGACAACAAGCACAAGTACCTTCTGTAGTCCCCAATGCAATTCTCTCGGAGGTTCTTGAATTTATTTTTCTTTTGAATAATAACTGAATATTACACAATTTAAGGATGAGTTACGAATGAGTGGAATTCCGTTTTAAAGCTCCGATTTAAGGATTCCCGCTGTTCAGGACATTACTTTCTGTACAGGGTGTTGGCTCCCTCGTAGAGCGGATAACTCCAGCTTGGATAGTGAAGGTAAGTGGTCCGCAGAGCAGGGGCCAGCAATGGCGTAATCCGGGGTACACTTCGATGGACAATGGTGGAGCTCTGGTGGGACACCGCCGTGGGGACATGATCCACCACATGACCCACCTTGGCCAGCGTGGGCTGCGGATGCAGGCTCAATAAAGGATGGTACAGCCGCAGCTCTGCTTGACCCAAAGCCACAAGACAGAAAAGGAGGAGGAAGTAGGAAATATTCTGTAATAAAAACAGGGATTTAGTTAATTTATTTGATTTTTAATTCGTTTACTTAAAGGAGCTGCTCTGAGAGCTCTTCCTGAATTCATAAACTTATCTGTTAGTTAAGTTTCGTTTAAAGCTCACCATTCTTTGTGACATCTTCTTGGCTCAGTTCACTTCAGTTGACTGTTGTTGGTTGGCCAGACAATCCTCGGCTTTTATAGTCCAGCAAAAGAACGCCAGATTGGAGAATGGACGAACCATTCTAAATGAGTGGCCCCACAGCCCTTGAACATGAGAAGAGACTTGGGCGTTAACCCAGACCCTGCGTCTGCCTAATCCTCCAGAGATCTTGATTGCATACAATCGAAGTGTTCACTGGGAGGTGCGGATGGAGGTGAAGATGGCATATTTATTATATTCGTGGGCAGGCACTGTGTGTTAACTTTATTGATTTCCTGTCCTAGCGTCAACGCCCCAAGACTTCAAGCCAACAAAGTGCGAATGCAAAATGCAGGACAATAATTTTACACAAAAATGGAACACACTCTGGCTGGTTAACTGCCTTAAGTAAGGCAGTGAAGAGGATATAGTATATAGGGTAGAAAATAAGGGATCATAGTTGATAATTGATAAAGGAAATATTGAAAATAATACCACTTCTTTACTTTCCAGTGCAGTGTTATTGCATTATTCAATTAATTAAAACCCCATATGTAAAAATGCGAAATCTTTATTAAAAGCACACTACAGAAGAAGAATCTACAGAAAATGGCAGAAGAAAGAAGACAGAAGACAGCGTAGAGACAGAGTTTTGTGGGTTAGCAAGATCAGAAAAGGAAATTAGGAATAGAATTAAGCAAAGAAGAAGCGTATGGTAGATTTGGCGAGTTCATCTTGTTGATCCTTGTCATCTTGTTCATCCTTAGTTGCGGATCAGAACCAGGCGAGGATCAGAGGCGACGGTCCACACAAGCGGCGGCTGCTGGCGAATCACTTGGGTGGTGCGCACAGCAGGAGCCACAATGGGAGTAACCAATCGCTTGTGGTCGTGCACCACCGTCTGGCTCTGATGGGACACAGCGGTGGGCACATGCTGCACCACCTCGCCCACCTTGGCCACAGCCGGCTCCTGGATGGTCAGCACCGTGCGCAGTCCATTGCGGGCAGCCAGAATCAGGGGCAGAGGGACAGAGATGGGAATGCTGGAGGACACCAGGCGGGAATCGATGGCATCCGAACTGCCAATGACGGTCTGGGTCAGTGGCTCTTCCTCCTCCTCCTCCGAGGACTGCTCCTCCGGTTGCTGCTGGCCTGCAGAGGAGATAATGGATCCGGCACCGCTCTCGGAGAGCTCAACGGAATCCTCGCTGGCAATGGGCAGCAGCTGGGAGGACTTTCCTGTGCTGAGAGCCAGCAGGTTTGAGGGCCACTCCAAGCTTGCAGCCTGGGAGGTTCCAGCCAGGGCGAGCACAAGGGCCAAGACGGACAGGCACTGAAAGAAAGCAGAGTTCAGTTTTTAATATGGTTAGCCTTGAAGTTCTCAAGGAATATCCTCACCAATCTAGACATGATGATAGACTTCCTCAAAATCCGTAAGCTAACGAATGAATGATGCTGGCTGAGATTAGTGCATCGGCTTTTATAGCCCTTGGACCTAGACCCACTCTCCTCGCTTCACTGACCAGGGAAATGCATCGTTAACTGAAGTCAACACCGCGCCATAAACATTTATTGAATCATCTGATAATTTGAAATTTGATTGAAATTGGACACTGGACATCGATCAAAGTATATTCTGTGGCAGATCAATGTCACACTTGTGCTTTTTCTGGAGCCAGAACTTCTCCAGATAGCCGATGGGATCGCGTGGCATCTCGCGGGCCAGTCCTAGCATGCCCTCCATCAAGATGGGCACCACCTCGTTCTCCAAATACTGTCGGTTCTCAGCCGGGGATATGTAGCTTTTGGGTCGTTGACAATCTTGGACAGTCAATAACTCCTGCTTGGCTTCCTTCTTGGGCTTGACGATTTCCGGACAGTTGGTGGTTCCTTTGGCGGAGGGGTTTCTCTTGGGCTTGTTCTTGATTTTGCGATTTTTAGAAGGACTCACATTCCGTTTGGTTGACATTTTGACGAATGAACTGAATGTGATTCGAATTATTAGTTATTCAAATAAGATACAAGTCAAGGGCTGCTCCTTAAATATTTTCCCCCAAACTCCAATGTGTTCATAATTATACTAATAGAGGGATTTATTCTTAAACATAAATTTCTCACTACATCTGGAGGTAGATTCGCGAAGGGGTAGCCACTAACCCGTGGCCGTAACCCGGCACTCATCACCAGCGTTCCATTGCTCTAGAGCTTTGCTCTGCTCTGGTCAGTCCACTCCCGTGGATGCTTCTAAGCTGATTAGCATACGCAACCCGATCATGCGAGGCATCTGCCGCCGTTCCTCCATCGGTTGGCTGGGCGGGGAGGTAACCTAAGCCGCTTACCTCGTCACCCAACCATCTACACCCTCTCCCCACTGAAGGCCGGAGGGGATTTGGAGGGTTGGTGGGATTGCGCAATCCAAGCGGCAATTTCAATCATATTCCGAGTGCATCCACCCTCGCCGGATGTGGGCCCTTCGCTGGTGTTTGAGGAACTTTCTCAAATCCCCTGAAAGGCCACCGAAAAAGGTGTAACACAGCCGGTGCTCCATGAGCCAGATGTAGTGCTCCGTGCGATAGGCCTGCGACAGGAACTTGAAGGTCATGGTCATCACCAGTGAGTAGACCAGCAGCTGATGACGCGTGAGGCCCAAGATCAGGGGACTCTTATGGATCTCCAGTGCGAAGAGGATGGAGAGAAACAGGGCCAACTTGGAGTTGCTGGTTGTAAAAGAAAATACAAAATAATCAGTAAAAGGGGTTTATTTTGGGCTATTTTAAAGTGAATATAAATTCATGTATTACAATATTTTTCCACTCACTTGCTCATCTTTATGTGGGCCAACTGGTTCTGCTGACACCTGTTGATTAGGATCCCAGCCATAGGCTTCAGGATCTCTGCTCCGCTTCCCATGACAGTGCCCACAATTAGCATGGGAACGATGGCATTGTTGTACACCTGACCGGCCTGGTGGACGCCCCGTTCGATGAGCTGCAGCTGGCTGATCGTGGACCAGGTGGTGGCCAGGATGCGAAAGCCTATCGAGTTGGCCAAGCCGTGGCCTATGTCAAGGGGACAGTAAAATATGCAGTACCTGCTTGAGAGAAAAAATCGTCTTGTCCTAATTGCTGTGAATTTTACTTCATTAAAGAATCATCTCACCAAATAAGCGAACTAAGCAGGACATCGGAGACATTGCAGAGCGGCTCCAGGGGGAGAAGGCCCAGCAGCAGATTACCCATGATGTCGCCGGCGTAGTTCAGCAGGATATTGGACAGCCATAGGGCGAAGGGCTGCCACTCCAGTGCCTTGGAGGCGTCCTCCTTCGTCCTGACCTTCCCAGCCCCTGCACTCCCTCCCAGCTCGTCCCGCAGCTGCTGGGAGATCAGGGAGAAGTGCAGGATACGAAAGATCAGGTGTTTCGGGAGCTGCTTCAAGACAGACAGGTCATTCATCGCCCCCCAACTTCCACCGCACACTCTGTGTGTTTCTTGTGACCTTGTTCGGTTGGGAAGTCCTTTTCTGGTTGACTCAGAATTTGATCTTCCTTAAACTGTTTTTTTCTCAAATTTTCATTAATTTTTTGTGTAAAAATAATTGGTCAATAAAAAGTTAATAATAGTAAACGTAATTTGCGTACACGAAAATATTGACAAGCGAAACTCAGGTGTCTACATGTTAGAACTTGGGATTTATGGTTAAAAACTTCGACGTAGTCTTAAATAAAAATAAAAATTAATCAATTACATTTTATTTTTAAAGACCTCTCGTTAAACAAAACTAAGTTAACATAAAGTATATTAAAATATGAGTGTTTTCTGTTTCGTACAGAAAGCGTTTTCGTAGATTGCTTGGCCACTTTAAACGGGTGACAGATTCCTTTGAGTGGCCAGGCTACGAGGTCCAGGGATTAGCGAGGCAAAGCTGATGTTCCGCACAGGCTTAATCCGGGGCAGCATCTGATGCACCACCGGACGAGCGGAGTATGTGAGATGGGCGGGTGTCTGGTGGTGGGAGATGGGTGCCAGCTGCTGCTGCTCCTCATCCTCCTGGGAGAACCGCTCAACCTGCTGCCGCTCCCCAATGGCTCTGTGCTGGCTGTTGACAATCCTAGGAGCTGGAACAAGCAGATGATGCTGCTGCTCCTCGTGACGCTGGAGGATTAGCGGCTGCGCTGACGACAATCGAGTGAAGCTCTGGTGGGAAATGGCACTCGAGTCCGGTCCGTTGCCATGCAGGATTGTTGTGGCTGCCCGGCTGCGGTCGAGGCCCAAAGTGATTAAGAGACAAACAACCTGTGGGTATAGGATGGAAGATGGGGAATTAGGAGAAGCACTTGGGCTCTGCCCCCGGAGAATACCCACGGCGATGTGCATGATGGTCACTTGAGTGGGCAACTAATTACCGTTAGACGTGCGCCGCTGCCATTTATAGCCAGTCGTCCACTGCCAAAGAGGACTCCTTGACCAAGAGGTCGCCCAGTCTTGCAGCTAATTAATTAATCAAAAAGTACTCCAATCCGACAGCCTCTCAGGGGCCGTGTGCACTTCCATTAGAGCTTCCATTACGCGCCTCCGGCTAATCACCGAATAATACGGCCGGTCGTCTGACTCAACATCGGAGAGCCGGAGAGACTGTCAGAAGCCACGACGGCAGTTTTATTTATTTATTGTTTTTTGTTTTACCTATTGAAACGTCAAGCGAAAAATAAATATTTGCCTAGAATCGAAGATAGGTATACCCTACTCTATTAACAAAATTATCATACAATTTTGTAAGAACATAAGGAAGTTTTATAATATATGATTTAAATGTTGAATATGGGATGAGGTATTATTTAACAGTTAGAACGAGGTTTAATAAGTATTAATTACAAGGTATATATAATTTATGGAATACATTCTTTAAAGGATTTTGTAAACTTTTGTGGTTATAACCTGGAGGATATATTTATAGGTATTATCATTAATAGTTATTAGTTCTCAGCATCGATTGCAATAGAACCCCCTTAGAAAATATAAAATTATAAAATTCATGATTTATTTTAAATGAAAAAAATAAATATAATAACTCATATTTGTTTGGGAGTATAGAGTATATTTGTATATAAGTAAGTATATATGCCCAAGCATACAAGTCTGCTGCGGTTGGAGCGACGGAGGTGCGAAGTGGAGTGGATCAACCTTCAGAGCGAGTTGCGCAGACGCCGTACCGTCGCATGTTGTAGGTTTTGTTGCTGCCGAGTTGTTGTTGCCAACTATTACTACAATATTTGCGGCGTTCGGTATTTATTTATATTCGATTTTTGTTGTATTTTTTTTTATTGTACTTTTCGGTTTATTTCTTTACGTAAAGCTGCGTCCAAGTTGAGACACTCCCACAATTGCAAGATAACCGCGACTGCGCGCGCGTGTTTCCATCGCTTCGATCGCAGATCGTGCTGTTTTCCCAGGGGCTGCGTGCCGGGGGGTGCATCGAGTGGATCACCCCCCTGGCATGCTCCACGCCCGCCCCTGTCCTGGCCAGCAACTGCTCCACCGCGATTTCATGGCACAGCAATTCACATAGCACTTCAGTTTGACTTTGCCACTCGCTCCGCCGTGAGTTTGCTGCTCAGAAGGGGGAACTCAGCTCTCGATCCGCCCACCTCAGCTCGTCGCCGGTGGTGTTCTCAGTGTTTATTGCCTATTATATCGACTGTCTCCGTAATCGCCCCATTAGGCTTGGATTGTTACCATGCGGCATCTGGTGAGTGGGATGTGAATGATGCTCCTCGGTTAAGGTGGATCGATATCAGGGGGAGCGGTTAAATCTATAGAGATCTATGAGAGGCTTCTAATTAGTAGACCTAGGATAACTTTACCTTAATATATAAAATAAAATAAAATAAATATTAAAGCAAAATGAATTAAATTTCAATCTAGTTCAGTTCTAGATTCCTTTAACTTATTCAACTGACTTTGAATAGTTATATATATCCTATAAACATTCACTTCTCTTTTATTATAAATCTTTTAAGAAGCTTTGACTATGTTTTGCTGTTTAAATAATTAAATTTCTTTTGAAATCATCAAGCAAAGGAATTACAACGTCTCCCATGGCCTGAACAATATTTACTTAACTTATATCTAGTGCTATGTACCTTCTAAATACATAAATTACATGGAACTTGTTTTTAAGATGTAATATATTCTTAGATTAGTTTTAATTTTTTAAAGATAACTATATCGCTGTCAATGTATATGGAGCAACCTTATTTTTTTTACCAATTTTAAACTAAAATCGTAATTTTGTCCCCTTTCAGATTTTTCTGACCATTATCTCGCTGGTTTTGGTTTTGTCCAAGCCGGCAACGGAGGCACCACGTCTGCTCATCGACTCGGCCCCATCGGTGGTCTCCTACCAGGGCTCATCGCAGACTCAGACGCGCTTTGTCATCGCGCCCATGGGCAGGGCACTGGGCTATGTGGAGCCCACAAATCTCAATCGGACTTTCCACACAAAGGCCACTCAGGAGGGCGGCAGCACGGGCTATGAGCTGCTCAATCTGAGTCCGGTTTATGTGCCCGGCAGTTAGGCAATGGATATCCGTAGTTTTAGTTAGTTGAATGTGTGAATAAATATTGCTTGTATAACAGTATAACATTATAACAGTTTGTGGAAAGTTTTCTTTGCATTCGCGTAAACATTTTGTAATATGCTTATAAAGAAGTATATAAAAATGTGCAGTTAACAAGTTATATGACAGTTGTAAATATTGGAAAATCACTGTACCGGAATGGTGTATAACAGTATAACAGTTCTGAGAACTATGAGCTTGGATAGTATAAAAGATAAAATTTTTAGATTTTCAAAACATTACAAAATTTGACTTGTACACTTGTACTACTTATGTATATATGTATGTGGTACCATTTCCTGATTATAAAAGAATATGAATTGTATAAATCTTTCTTATCACAGTATTAATTAATGAACTAAAATCTTGGTTAAAACTTTTTTAGTATAACAGTTTAACTAAATAAATGAAAGTCTAATTGAAGTTATTCCTTTAAGACATATTCAGCAAGCAAATATAAAAGCAGGCAACCCTTTGACTTCCAAGTGTCATATATGTTTTTTAACCTAGTAACCTTTGCCATATTTATCAATATATTCAAGATGCCAAAGAATTTTAACGTCAAAATACACCGTCCCAAAGTAAGAAAAAGGGATTAATAGTAATTATCGGAAGCATGTCAGAAATGGCGAGCATCGGTTGCCGCCAAGGACGTGTGCCCAGTGCTTCGATGATGCTCAGCATCCTGCGGTCCTCCGAGGAGGCGGCTGACATGGCGGCGCTGGATTACCATGAGAGCCTGATCAGGGAAAGGCGCATCCTGCACAAGCCGAGGGATGCAAACGGCGTAGTGGTGGAGGACGATGAGGGTAATTCCACACTTTGTTTTATTATCAAGTCCACGAAGTCACTGTTTTTGATCTAATTCAAATTCCCTATAACAACTGGTCCCTACTTTCGTTCTCTTAACCGCAGAAAAACCAAAACGTAGGCCCCATCGCTTTCGCATCTAAACTCTGGACACAGATTTCCGACTGGATCCGCGCCGGCAAGCGGTTGGATCTTTTTATAGCTAGTCACTATTAGGTTACTTTGTTCGTGGAATAAAATGCATTTCATCTTTGCTTTTGGCTGACATAAATCGGGAGACCTTCACTGCTATGCTGGGGCCTGACAATAGGTTCGTTCGATCGATTTTGGGTATCAATCTATGGGCCTTTGTTGGAGATTCGCGACCTTTTCGGGCCTAAACATAATCGATTGTGGCTGATTTGTCTAATGAGGGTTCGAGCTTAGTTCAAGTTCAATGCAAAGCAAACAAGTTTGCCAATTGCTCGTTAGTTGGTTTTCGCTGAAGGACAGTCTATCTTTTTGGCCATATAAAGCCGCAGACGCGACTCCGAATCAGCATCAGTCACTTCGTCGACTTCAAAGCACCAAAACCCACCAACCCCAACATGTTCCGCTTCGTGAGTATCCAAGGAGCTTCAGAGGGATCTGGATCCTAATATTTCCTGAACCCCCAACAGATTGCCATCTGTGCCCTGGCCACCATTGCCGCCGCCGCTCCCGGATTCATTGAGGAGCATCATGTGGCCGTGGCTACCCCAGTTGTGGCCAAGGTTGGCGCTGTGGTCCACTCTGCTCCCGTGGCCACTTCCCACCAGAGCTTCACTCAGTTCCACAACCAGGCTGTGCTCACTCCCGTGGTGAAGCATGTGGTTCCTGCCGTTCCCGTGATCAAGACCGTGGCTCCAGTGGTTCCTGTGGTCAAGCATGTGGCTCCAGTGGTTCCCGTGATCAAGACTGTGGCTCCAGTTGTTCCTGTGGTCAAGCATGTGACTCCCGTTGTCCACCATGTGGCTGCCGCCCCCATTGTGCCCGTGGTCAAGCATGTGGCTCCCGTTGTGCACCACCAGACCTATGTGGCTCCCGCTGTCCACCAGGTGGCCGCTGTTCCCGTGCTGAAGACCCTGCCCCACGCCGTCTCCCACCAGAGCCACACCCAGATCCACCAGAAGGCCTTCATTGCCACCCCGGTGGTCAAGACCATTGCCACGCCGGTGGTGCCGCTGGTCAAGACCGTCGCCGTGGCTGCTCCCCTCGCCCATGTCTACCACCACTAAGGAACTTGTTGTTTTCCCTCCAATGGATTGTTATGGTTGACTCTGTGAATAAACTCAATTGTTGACATTAGAAATTGTGCAATATTTGTCATTTAAGGGAAGGGAAGTCGTCCAGTTTTGAGTTAAAACTTGAACACTCAGCAATTTGAATAGGTGATCGATTCGATCACACTCAATTAGCATCTAAATAATCAATTTGAATGACTTTTATTTGGCCGCGACTCATTAGTATTCATAGTCTTGGCCAAATCGGTAGCTCAGTGCCGATTCGCGAAATAAAAAAAGGGAATTAAAAAAAAAAACCGCAACAGATGCTTGCGGCTATGTTAAAAATAAATTATGCAAACCAATTATCAGTTTTATTTTTATTTACATCTCTCGGTGACTCTGCCTTTGAAAATCGCAAATGTGATGATCATGTTCGATTTATCTTTATATGTTTTTTATGCTAAATTTAAATTGCTCATATCTGGAGCATTTTTTGTATGCAATTATTATTCTGCTTGTTAATATCGTTAAATTATATTATTTTAATATTATTTCAAACAGAGTTTAGTTGTATACTTTTCTGCAAATGTTAGAGCGCTTTTGTTTTAAATAAATTATAATGCTTACTTAAGAAATTCTATTAGTAATAATACTAAATAAAATTATATATAATGTTATAATGTTATAGTAATTATTATTATATATAATTATTATTATAAATATTATTTATAAGAATATTTACATTTTTCAGGTATAGTACTAAATATATCTGGTCATATATTGACATTTTAAGTAATCAAATCCACACCAAACTAAGGACTTTGAATACATATTATGAGGATGTTCTATTCTAACACTGATATTTTTGAGCCCAAATATTGTAAGAAAACTATATCCTATTTTTAGGACTTCAAAAAACCTGCAAGTTATGCTTTGATAATGATTTTTAACTTCTGATAATCACCCTTCAAAAGATTAAATCACTCCACCAGAAAAGTAATACAATTATTTCCTTTAAATTCTTTAATTTTATTGATTGACTTCTTTTCATTTAAGCATTATATTGAAGGAGTGTCAGCATGTTTTCAATCGATTCACTTGTGATAGGCGGAGTACACGACGGGGGCACTGGGCAGGACAGTGTGGACCAGCGGGGCAGCAGGGATCACGGTCTTGACAATCGGGGCAGCTGGGATGACGCTGTGGACCACTGGAGCGGGGGCGGCCACCACGGTCTTGTAGAGGGGAGCAGCCGGGATCACAGTCTTGACAATGGGAGCAGCTGGCACCACCAGAGGAGCAGGGGCAGCGACCACGGTCTTGACCAGAGGAGCGGCATGGACCACAGGAGCGGCATGGACCACAGGGGCGGCATGGACAACGGGAGCGGCATAGGCCACCGGAACCTTACGCACCAGATTCACGTTGCTCTGGTGGGTGATGGCCGAGGAGGCACTGGTGTCCACGTAGGCGGTCTTGGCCAGAACCGCTGGCTGCACATACGAGTGGGTCTCGGCAATCAGGCCAGGAGCAGCGGCGGCCACGGCCAGGCAGGCGAAGAAAGCGACCTATTGAAAGGAGGAGCACTTGGTTAAGGATATATCAGTAGGTTATTTCCACTTTGACACTCACGAATTTGAACATTTTTGGTGTTTGGGTTTTGGGTTTGCTATGATTGCTGAATCGATTGCAACTGCTGATGATGACAGGCCAAGCTGGCGGCTTTTATAGTTGCCCAGTTTGGTCCCAGCCTCAATTGTTTGTCGCTCTAAGTACTTGGCTGAACTTGAGCCCCAAAACTGGTTTGGGTTTTGGGGTTTAAAATAAAAATATAATTCGGGTTTCCAGCTGCCGCTCGATGGCGGCTTCTAAGCGCTTATCAAAGACGCAGTTCGTCAATTGACCTAGGTTCCGAACGGCTGCCTCCTTTGTGTGTGCGGGTGAGGAAGTGGAAGTGGAAGTGGCTGGGACAGTGGCAGTGGAGCTAAGCCGAGCTGAGCTGGGCTGGGACAACAAGCCAGGCCAATCAATCGACAATGGGCCAAGTAATTGGCCTTAGATGCGGTCGCTTACGCAAATGAGAGGGCTCCTTGGGATCCACGATGCGTGGGTTATCCTTCAAATGGCGCATCTCCAACGTAATTGAGTTGCATTCAAGTCTTGTCTTCGATGCAAGGCACCCGCAGCGGAGGCATCATGTGGATGTGCCTGAATAAGTCATGTGATGCAGAGGAGACCTTTAAGCACATAACGTTTTATTAGATTCCTTGGCTAATGAATCACTGAGAATGTGTAAATGCCAGCGATGAGAATTGGATAAGGAATGATTACATAATATGAGCCCTATCGTCAGCAGATGGTAAGATAAATAAAGGTTGCCACAAAGACAGGTGTGTAGATATTCTTGTGGAATAGGTCAGGACCTTGTTATGGTTATGAACAGAGCACAAGAGCTAAGAATAAAAGGGGGTCTTATAAATCATTGCTACAGAGCAGGAAGTTGGACAAAATAGGTTCTATTTAAGGATGAGATTTAAAGGGATTATTAACTTAAGCATGTTGAGAGTTCAATTAAAGTCTAGAACTTAATTAGATTTTATTCAAGTTAATCCTAACTTCAAACTTATACAATTTAGGACATAAATCTTCACTCTTCAAACTGAAACTTGACCCCAATCAGAACCCCTGAAAATCTCCGATAATTGATATAGTTTGCCCTTCATTAAACGGGTCACAAAACAAAAGCTCAATAAATTATATGTGCTGCCCTGCATTCAAATCGAAGCTAAAGCTGGAGCTGGAGCTGGAGCTGGCCAAGAGCGATTGCAACAGCAACGGGTCCAGTTGATGGATGCGGTGCGCGGCTGCTCCTCGAGTGATTCATGGCCATAAAGCCAAGCCAAGCTACCGACTGCAACAGCCAGCAGCTGTTAAGTGCCCACTTCGAGTGACAGATAAAGACCCCTCCTGCCCTGGAACCAAGATACGGTCGAGATTCAGTCCCCCAGACTCATGCCCAGACTCAGATTCAGTCCCTATGTCAAGGTTACCCACCGGACAAGCCCCACGCGTACTTAACCCACAATTTCAAGCTGAACGGCGACTGTGTCATTGTTTTTTCTTTTTGGCTTTCGGGTTTTTGGGGCTCGACTTTGCATCGAGCGACAGTTACACGTACTTAAGATAAACATCTGTCGGTCGTAATGTGGAAAATGAATACCCAGAAAATTATGCACAAATCGAGATGCGGTTTCAGCTTCAACGTAAGTCCTAATTTGTGCCTGTGTCATGTAATTTTATGAAGTGTTGCTTGCTGATTATTATTGTCTCTGTTTGTTTACATTTCGTAGAATTAAATCAGACATCGAAGGATTGGAAGAGGGGAAGGGATACTTGGGCAGAATGAGGAAGGAACCATATATATTTAATTTATATTTACTTGATTTAGTTTAAAGCAAGATTTTTCGTTCTTACTTCAGATTCCTGTTAATTTAATATTATTAAGCCCATAGTTACTCATATATATTATCGATAAGTGATATGACCAGGTCAACAACTCTTTGGTGGTCCATTCAATCACTTTGCTAAGTAGGCTCGTTGTTAGACCTTCGCCAAACTGAGCGTGTCATTTGTCATTTGGCCAAAAATGTATTGACAAATTGGCTATATAAACGGTGGGTAGGCCTCATTGGGTCATGAGTTCTTACTGGAGTTTCGCAGTGGCAAATTCAAACTAAGACTAGATCCAGATTTCAGCTGCCTCAACATGCATCGAATGGTTAGTTGCTTAAATATATTTTTTGATTTTCTAATAAATTTTAAAAAATTTAAATAGTTGCTCTACACTTTGGTAATCGTTGTTGCCCTTGCATTGGTTCAGGCCTCGCAAATCCATCATAATCTGACATTTCCTGCTGCCAGCCAAGTTTTCAAATGTTCTGCCAAAAGCTAATGCCTTGGGTACTCGCCCAGCAATCGGAGTTTGACGAGGGATCTGCCCACATTAACCCTGGACATGGATATATACAGGCACACCTCGATGGCGTCTCGGCTTGAACTTTGCTGCTATGGGAAACCTTTTACATTAAGGCACTAATGGTGTTGCATTGTTGTTGCTTTTGTTATTTGAATAAACTGTTATAAATTATTTATCAAACCAACTGAAGTGGAAGGAGCATATCCTTCAGACAACCATGAAGGGGTTTCTAAATTTAGATTCGTGGCTTAACATTTAATTTAAAGTTTGTAGTGGTTGCCAGTGCTTTGAAATTGGGTTGAAATTATTTCAAAATTCATTACATTAAATTGGATTCAATTTGTTTTAATTGGTGGCTTGTAAACAAGTAATAAGGAGAAAATAGGGGCAGCTTATTTTCTTTTTAAATACTCTATTTTAATTGATGTAGGTTATTTTTTTTATTGTAAATAAGAGGTAATAGAAAATGTAATCTGAAAATATATAATATAGAACTAGGTATTAGTTGTTGTTTTTCATAGATGGTGTATATTTTAAGTCTTTGTTTCTTTATTCTTTAAGAAATTTTAAAGCTTTTTTTAATTGTAACCTTGTTTAGTTATAAACAACTCTTTTATTATTTGAATTCTATTTGGTTAGCTAAGATATTCGCAGCCACAAAAATGTGTTTCCTAATGAATTGTCATTTATATTTTAATATTATTATGACTTTGTTGAAGGTTATTTCTTTCAGGTACGATTATTATTTTGTTCTCTGGTTTCTGATAAATATTAATAAAATATGGTTGCTTTTTAAGGATCAATAATACTTTTTGGAATTTTATTTAATTTTCTTGTAAACTTTTTAACAAACAAACAATCAAAGGTTCTTAATGGTGCAGGGTGTAGGCCAGAGGAGCAGCATGCACCACCGACTTGACAACGGGAACAGAGTGCACCACTGGCACGGAGTGAACCACAGGCACGGAGTGGTGGACAACTGGAGCAGCGTGGACAACTGGAGCAGCGTGGACAACGGGAACGGAGTGAACCACTGGAGCAGTGTGGACAGCCACGGTCTTCAGGACGGGAGCAACCACTGGCTGGACCACGGCCTTGCTGTGTACCTGGGTGATGCTCTGGTGGGACACAGCCGAAGGCGCAGAGTGCACCACAGCTCCTACCTTGGCCAGGACTGGCTCATGGACCACATGGTGGGTCTCGATCACACCAGCGCTGGCGGTGGCAACCAGGAGGGCAACGACGGCGATCTGTTCCAGGATTAAATGGTTAACTCCGGATCTACAGGATATTCATTCCTTGAGTTACTTACGAATTTGAACATTTTGGTAATTGTTGGCTGAAGCGACTGAAGCTGCTTGTTGGCTTGAGAAGATTCGGGGATTGACTGATGATGTCTGGAGACCATCAGCCAAGTTTATATAGAACCCGGGATACTTCAGACCGAACCGCTGACCTTCAGTACGCCCCTGCATGACCCGACTTTGATCGGATCGAGGGCCGAATCCGAGGCGAACTCGGCTCATTATGATTTCTGGTTGCAGCAGCAGCGGCGGCCGAGTGCCAAAAGCTCAGGTCGTGAGTCCGAAATCGGAGATCTGAGAGATTCAAAATCCAAAATCAACAGCCGAAGTTTGAAGTCCGCGGTCTGAAGTATCTCGGCTCTTATCAAAAGCCCCTCAAGGTGGACAGCTTTGAGCGCGAAGTTGGTCTCTGTTTGAGCCCTTAGCTCGGCTTGGTTAGTCGCTATATAAGCCTCATCTGCGGACTCCACCAGCATCAGTCATCTCTCTGAGCTTAACCAAAAAACAACCCACTTCAAGATGTTCAAGTTTGTGAGTTGAGAGGATTCCAGGAGGTAGCAGAGGATTGGAAATTAACCCACTGTCTTCCCTAGGTCGCCATCGTTACCCTTCTGGTTGCCACCGCTAGCGCCGGTTTGATCGAGACCCACCATGTGGTCCATGAGCCAGTCCTGGCCAAGGTAGGAGCTGTGGTGCACTCTGCGCCCTCGGCTGTGTCCCACCAGAGCATCACCCAGGTGCACAGCAAGGCCGTGGTCCAGCCAGTGGTTGCTCCCGTCCTGAAGACCGTGGCTGTCCACACTGCTCCAGTGGTTCACTCCGTTCCCGTTGTCCACGCTGCTCCAGTTGTCCACCACTCCGTGCCTGTGGTTCAATCCGTGCCAGTGGTGCACTCTGTTCCCGTTGTCAAGTCGGTGGTTCATGCTGCTCCTCTGGCCTACACCCTGCACCATTAGGAATTCGAAATGTGATACAGTTTTTATGATTTTTTGTTTAAATAAATGCTTTTTCGTTCCGCCATAACAAGATAACCAATGGGTTTTACTGAGCTCAAAATATTATATTTAAAGCAACTTAAATTTTGTTTAAAAAGTGTATGATTCTTTAGAAAACGAAAAAGGCAACCGATCATGTAGAAAATACATTAATATTTTTAAAGGGGTTTTCGATTTATATATATAACTTTAAGAGTGGATTATATGGTTTCCAGTTTGTTACTTTTGTTACAACTCAAGGGAAAATTACGGAAATATATCTAGTTCAATTTTAAAAATATATATTACCCTTTTAAAGCATCATTTTAAATAAATTACATTTAAAAACAAGAATTCCTATAAAGCCGGCCATCTTATACAAGTCTTATACAGGCTTCCGACAGCTCTTCGTGCTGCCTACTTTTAGGCTCTTCACAAACCAATAGCTTTGATTTAAACATAAATAGAAAATAAAAAAACTTATTCAAATTTTCGCTCGCTATAACAAGTATGGTAGGTATTTTATTGCTTGGAATGTATTTTAGTGTCTAAACATTTTTTTTGTGTATTTTTCGTTCTCATTGCTGGATTTGCTTGCTTTATAAACAGGGTATGACGGAAGACAGGATGTGTGATTTCCCAGAAATGCTGGAGAGCTGAACAGGAGTTGAGTATGGCTGGCGTGTGTGGGTGAGATATATTCCTGGTGGCGATTCCAATCTCCTGGAGATTAACCAATCACAACGGGTCCCAGGCCGTGGATGCTCTTGACCAGCAGAGGCGAAGGATGCACCTGGGTGATGGCAGAGTGGGAAATGGCGCCGGGCACAACGCTCACCACATGAGGAGCGGCGACCAGGTGGGGTCCGGCGACAACAGCAGGTCCCCAGAGTCCAGGTGCCACGAGTCCAGGTGCCGCGATCAGTCCTGGAGCGGGAGCAGGAGCGGGCACGGGCGCAGGCGCAGGAGCGGCAGCAGCCAGGCAGAAGAGAGCAACGAAGACGCACTGGAAAGGGCATTGACATTATAGTTACACTTTCCTTGGAATCCTTTTTTTCTATGTAGATAGTTTTCTGGACTTTGTTGCAATTTCCTTACCAGCTTGAACATTTTGTTATATCGATGGCTTAGAACGATTTGACATAGAAGTGCATACTGGACTGGCCTATTTATACAAAATACTGGAGATCAGAATTGCAGTTGTCGCTCTCTAAATGGGTCGCCAACACGCCTCTGCACTCTGCACTCACTTAACCTGGCAACAAACACACATATTTTCCCCAAGCCAACCAGCCTTTTGAGCCAAGTTAAGCCGCATAGAACGAAACCAAATCAAACCAAATGCAAACCCTTCCGGGGGCAGGTTCTCGTCTTACACATGTGCACTGCTAGAATGTTTGTAAAATTTTTCTTTGAATAGATTTTAACATATTCTTTATGCAAACTATAGATCCTTGTATAAATAATGAGACCTAATAAAGGTTTATATTGTTTACATAAGGAAATAGTAATACCAAATCTAACTCTTTATACATTGTTATGGTTTGAAATTCATAGGAAAATACCATCAAACTTAATATCATTTTTATAACTTCCTAGGTACTTAGTAAAGTAATTTATAATTGATTTTCTTATAGACCAATATGTAATTTCTTAACATTATTCTCATTAAATTTTCCCAGTGTATTGGCACAGGTTCTCCCTCACTTGACTGGCCACTTCGCAGCGATCTGATTCGTTTCTATTCGATTTCGCCGCCTTATGATTTATGCAATGCGAGACATGTTCTAAGTGGATTGCTTGCTATATTCCCAATCCCCTGTCCCAGTCCCAGTCCCAGTCCCATTCCTCAGAGCCACATTGCGGCTCGCGGACTATGCGGCGTATACTTGACACTGTTGCATGCGTCGCACAATTAAGCAGACAAATAAATGGAATCATGTGAGGGGGAAAATATGTAATGTGAGAGCTCGGCTTAGCTCACAGCTCCACAAAAGAATCAGCTCAAGCTACTTGTGAGGGGGTTGCTCTTTGCACTTTTGGCTTGCATAAATTACGTACCCAACTTGGCGAAACGTTGATTAATGTGACTTGCCAATAACGTCAGCGGCCAGCGGTCAGTTGGTAGTTCAGTTGGCTAACTTCATCTAACTTGCCTCGGGGCTGGGCCAATCGACACAACTAATATGATTTTGTCTTGTACAATAGTGCGACACTTGCACATCAGACACATTTTAACAGATTTATTATTGTGATCAGGAAGTGTATATATATATTTTCGAAATTAAAATAGTTTTAGGTAAATCTTTATAAAACGTTTTTTGGGTTTGAGTCTAGAAATTTTGTAGCACATAATGTAAATTTAAGCATTTGTTCTTTCCCTATTTGTAAACTAAAAAGTCTTTAAGAAATTGAAATATTTTAAATATTATATATTAAAAATGAGCCCAATGCTATTGACGCCACACCCTTTTTCATAAACTTAGTAGCTTGCTCATTGCTCGTTTGTTTACCTTTAATGAGCTACCGAATCACGTGTCTCTAAAATAATACAAAAACCGCAGTCACCTTGCCGAAATCTATTTACTTACTATATTTTGTATTTTATTTGTTTGCCTCGTTTGCCGGTCGCTGACCGCACTCTGAAAAGTTGGCTTAAAGCATAACCGATTTGCGGCTAAATTGGGCGATGAAAAGGCCGGCCAAAACAAAAAGCCAAAAACTTTTCAGGGTTACCGCTGATTGATATTGATTTTGATTTGTTTTTAATGCATCAAACAAGGAAGTACGAGCTTATTTGTTTGCCAGAGAAACCAAGAAGCGAATCCCCCGGACTACGCCCAACACTCTCACCGCGTATTCATTGCAAATTGGCCATAATAAATACATCAATTAGATGTTTATGTCACATTAAATGCTCGAATATATCCCATTTGCCTGGCTTTATGGCAATGTTCGCCAATTAAGCCAATTCTGAATGTGAATAATTCTGACTGAACGTGTGTTTGTGAATGTGGGGGCAAATTTGCATTCTGGCTTATGCAAAGAGCCGGGCCAATTGCAAAGGCAAAACAGACTTGAACTTGAAATAGAATGGGATCCCTTCTGGCTCACAATGGGCTGGAAAATTGGCTGCAACACAGCAGTGACTATTTATCACCTCGCTTGGCTAATACCTCCTCCCCTGCAGACATTCATCATGCTGCTTATGCACTGATTTGCATAACGCTGCGAATATGCATTTGGTTGCCACATGGAGAGCCAACGTGTGTTGTCACCATGGGAAATGTGCCATCCCATCCCCCCACCGACGAACCGAATACCGGACCGAATGTATCGAATGATTTTTTTCGGTTAATTATGATTATGCGCCAATTATGTCACTCGGTGCGGTTGGCAAAGGCGAATTGTTACGACACAGACAGAGATCAGACCTCATTTGACGTCACCTCCCGTATCCATTTCCTATTTGCCACATAGCTGGAGGAAGCAGAGAAATAATTAATTATATCTGAGACGGAATGCCTCGATAGATACCAGTAAGGGATATTGTTTTCATCAGTGCCAATGGGGTAAGTATTTTATGAATATGCATTAGATAAAGGATGTTGAATGAATATATATCTTATATATAATCTGCTTTCTACATCCTTACATGGTACCCGTGTTAAAAATGATCTTAAACTCTCCACCACAAAGCTAAACCCAAGCTTAACTTTACGATACACAAACCCCTATCTAGTCACAAAATAGAAACCAAACTTTCAGATATTGTATCTTTTTTTATGTACAGTATATTAAGGTTAGGCGGAATATATATCCAGCAGCTTACAGCGAAACATCCTTTACGACTCAACAGTTCAGCTATTGACACACACGCATACATACACATCGTTATCCTCCTCGTAGTCAGTTTTCGTTATCGCTATCAATCATCATCATCAGTCAGGTCAGCATTGTCAATTCAATCAATCGATTAATAGTGATGGAAATCATGGAAATCGTGATGATGGTGGTGCAGGTGGAAGGGATCGTACGGATGGAAGGCCTTGATGAGCGGCGCAGGATGATAGGCCTTGATGATGGGTGGATGCACCACCGTCTTCACCACTGTGGGCAGGATCACTGGCTTGATGATGTGATGCGGCACACTGTGCACCACCGTCGAGCTTTGGTGGGACACGGCAGCGGGCAGGTGGACGATCTTGGCCACATGCAGTGGCTCCACATGATGATGGTGGTGGGGATACAGAGGATACTCCGGATAGTGGTGATGGTGGCCATGCAGGAAGCCAGGACGAGCCGCCGCCAGGGCACAGACGGAGAGCAGCGACAGTATCTGGGAAAGGGAATCCTTAATCCTTGTTGCTCCTGGAGGGGGGTATCTCCTTACCAGTTTCATCATGCTGTGGGTGGGTGACTTAATCCTCGGTGGCGCGTTGGCTGCTGGCAACTGATGCCACTCGATGGCTTGTAGGTGGCTTTTATTCACTTGCCACTTGGCCCCCACCGGCAACAGCTGCTGCCGCAGTTCCAGTGGCAGATGCAGATGCTCCGATGCCGAGGCTGTAGCTGAAGCTGAAGCCCAGTTGCCATATCCGCCGTTGCTGCGAGGCTTCAATGTTGTGGAACTTAGCGTCTGCATCCGCAGTTTGCCGTTTGCAGTCTGCCGTCTGCCGTCTGCCGTCTGCCGGCTGGAGGCTGCAGTCTCCAGTCTGCAGTTTGAAGCTGTTGCAGTTGTAATTGCAGCTCGTTTCGTTTCCATTTCAATGGTTGCCTTTGCGTTGTCTGCTTTTTTCGCACACAGTTTTGTCAAGCGCCGCATTGTTTACCCGCAGCGTCTGAGACGAGATCCATCCATCGACCCCTTCCGATCCCAAGCGCTGAACTCTGCCTCGGTTTGGGTTCAACGCGGTGGCTAGAAGGTGCAAATGGGGTTTAATGGGGCGAGGAGATGCTCTTCTTTTGGAATCAATAAATGTAGTAAAACTTGTAGATCAAAAATGAATTGAATATTCTAAAGATCTTATTCCAGATAAACGTTTTATAATGCTTCGGTAGCAATCTAAAGCTAAACGCTTCAATATATTAACAACTCTTTGCAGTATAAAATATTTTTAATGATATTGTAATTTTATTAATTGTTAAAATTTATTAAAAGTTCCTTTATTATTAAAGACGTATTTGTTTTTGCACTTCCACAGTTTTTGGTTCGGATAAGTCATAATATGAAATAAAATGATATACTTTAAGTAAGTTTTACCTAGTATGAGTGCTTAACATCTAAACTCTAATTATAAAAATATGTGCTCTACTTTAAGTTATATTTAATCAAAAGTTTAAAAGTAGCTAGCTTTGCCTGGGAATTTAATAATACAATTGATGTGAATTATCCCTGAAATTCTCTTAATTAAGAACCAACCATTAATTTTTTTTTTTAGGTTTACATATATATTAGTTTTTATATATTTACTATTATTTACATAAATTATTTCAAATTCCAAGTATTCAAATATTTATATTTTCATACTTCCCCTCACAATAATCGCGGCACATTTGATGTATAAACTAATGTACCTTCTAATTTAAAGAGTATCTGCTTATGTGTTCATTCAGAATGTTTATCTTTAAGGTTGTCAATTGTTGTTTGTTTTGTTTTTTTGTTGTTGCTTTTATTGTTGCTTTGCTGGCAAGTTTATAATAATATCCCAGCGATTGTCGCGTCGCGCTGCTCGCTGTTCTCGATGTCTTTGCTGCAGCAATTGGTACTGGTAATTGCAATTGCTGCCGCTTCTGCTCGTGCTGTTGCTGTTGCAGTTGCAGTTGCAGTTGCTGCGATTTTCGCAGCAATTTGCACTCGTACCGTTAGGACCCAAGACCAGCTGCTGGCGGTGTATTGGTGCGCAGTTAGAGCATAATTTATGCCAGTGTTACATTTGCACGCTGCGACCTTGACTACTCGCAATTCGGCCTGCAATTTGCTGTTGGCCTTACAGCATCGCTATCTATATCTTTTTTTATTTGTATTTTTTCGGGCTCCTCAGGTTTGGTTTCTTGGTCAGCGGAAATTCACACTTGCCAATTTAATTGTTGCAGACTTTATTTTTTAGTCGTGGAAATTAGTTGCTAGTCTGGGAAGCTGCCACAAGAACTGCCTTGTTTTTCCGAGTGTGTGAGAATCGAGATCTAGACGTTGTCATCATAAAATAAATACCAACGATTCCGACCAGAATAATAGCACTAATATCTAATGGTTTTTGCAGTAAAAAAGTTACTAAGCTATAAACTTGATTATTTGTTATGGCTATCAAGCGCTAAATTTAATTCGATTTGAGTTTGAAGAAATAGCATTGGTTTAGTATTTTATTTTGGCTCCACGAAATCATAAATATTTTAAGGAATTGTTTTCAAAATAAATCTTTACAAATTCTTAAGTTACTATAGGGTTTATCATTGCCTTATTTAAATTAAATTATGTATAAATTAATTATACATATGTTACTCTTACAAGAAACTATTTTTCTTTATTGTATATCAAAGAATTTCTTTTGTAAAAACTAAAACTTAAATTATGCTTACAGAATATAATCTGTAATATAATTCCTTTACAGTCCACCTTCAGAGACTCCCAGCAAATGTTGATTAAAATCCCCTTATCTTAGAGGTTGATAAAGCCAAAACATAATCAATTTAAAAAGTAGAAAAATAGATAAGCAATTTTCTGGCTGTCATCTTGAGTGCTATTATTTTCACCGGCACTGCAAGGCTTCGCTGCTGTCTGCCATCGATTGTGATATTTAAGGCTTCCAATTGTGCCCTGTCATCTGCTGGAAAAGTTCACGAACGGCGGCTCAGCTCAGCTCCATGGCTCCATGGCTCCATGGCAAACTAGAACACTTGACTCCGAGAGCTGAGCACGAGCTGGAGCTCATTAGAATGTCGCTTGGTATTTTGACAGGCAACACGGACGGCAAGTGCTGAAATGTCAGTGGCTAGGAGAGATACCTTGGTCGGGTCGCTTAAATTAATCATGATTT
Organism: Drosophila bunnanda; assembly: GCA_035046265.1. Lineage (NCBI taxonomy): Eukaryota > Metazoa > Arthropoda > Insecta > Diptera > Drosophilidae > Drosophila > Drosophila bunnanda. Next base: position 19,640,186 of record JAWNOB010000075.1, read on the forward strand.
GCATTTAGCCGGGTAAATATTTACACAACAATTCGCGACGGTCCCTGGTCAGCCTAGCACTCCCTGAACCGCAAAATTGGGGCCCAAAGTGAATTCAATTGCCGGGCTTATCGCCACCAGGAAGCAATGCATCTGGCCGGGATTGGAACGAGTTGCAGTGAGTGTTGCAACCTCTCGCTTCACGAAGCATGCTCCACCCAAAAGGAGCTCGATTCAGTTCAGTGGGTTAGTGGGAGACCAATCTCTGGCGAGGCATCTCAATGTTCGAGTATTTTTCAATGTTATTGCAATTAAGCTGCAAGCCAAGTCGGGCATCCGCAGCGCACACTTGCGATTCTGTGCCGAGAATGCCGCCGCTCAATTGATGGACACATCTGACCTTAGCGAGTGGCCAGTGGCCAATTGGTGGCTCCATCCATTGCTGGCCACCTGCTATGGGTGATATGTGCTATGTGCTTTGAGCTATGAGCTCGTTGAGTATCCGCCGGAGTGGCAGCCAGTTAGTTGAACGTAATTACTCGAGGGGGCCAAGCAAATGAATTTTATATGCTGCCAGCCACCTTTTATTTCGCCTGCCAGCCGCTCTACTTGCCACAGCTGCAGCACATTTCTCACCGGCCGCCATTTGCGTAATGCTCCTTCTTGGGTTTGGATTAGTAGTAATGCACTTGGAGGAAAATTGCTTAGAAATTTGGTGAAGAATTTCGAGGTTTAGATGATTTTCTAGGGAAGACATTAGTCGTGTTTCAGGTAAACGTTTCCATGGAATCACAAAAATCTCGCTGAAAAGAGTTCTTAGGACAAAGGTATTTTAATAAAGTTTTTCTTTGATTAATCACATATTTTTATGGGTAACAAATAAACTAAATTAAAAATTATATTTAGTAAAAATCTTTTCTTGACTATAGAAAAAGCGAAAACTAATATTGTCCTAGTTTTAAACTAAAATCTAATCTATTTCAATTGATCCCATAGAAAGTTATTGAGATATTAATTGCAGTATAAATTTATTTTAAATCATATATATAATTATTTAGAAGCCTAAATCTTGCAATCCCTGAAATAATTTAACGTATTACTTTTTAGTTATAAACACACCAATTCTACATCTTTATTAAAAATGACTTCTCGCTAGCCAAGAGTGTGAACAAAACTTCCTTCCTACTATTTCTGAACGTTTCAAATAAATACATTTCACTCTTTTTTCAGTGTATGTAACCAGCGCTCTGACATCTGAGTGAACTGTGGCAACGGGACAGGTCGAATCATTTGTGGCCGGGAGTGTTTGGCAACACAGAGAGCTGGCGCCTTCTGATCGGACAGATCGGGTTTGGCCAACAAAGCTCTTTTCCAGCCTGCGAAATATTGAATTTCATGTAACATAATGGTCAACTAATTTTGGGTCTTTGGTCTTGCGTGGAGTGTTGGCTGCGAGCGAAGTGATTTTGTACTTAAATTTTATGGATAAGTTAACTTTTGAGTTGCATTTGGAATAGATGAAAGGTTGGGCAAGGAAAGGCTTTGGTATTTGAGTCCTTAATATATACTTGGTACTGCTTTTCCCAGTGTCTATCCCAGTTCCTAGAATTATTACTTCCTCTTCATAAATTATTTACATCATGCGTTTCAAAACATTTGTCCCACACACCGACCTTCGAGGCAATTAGCTATTTAAAAATCATACTTACACAATGGGAAATCAGTGGTTGATCATGAAAGACTCGGAAGCATTTAAGAGTCGGAGCTAATTACGGCCAAGAAAAGAACAAGCCAGATAAGTAATGACGTCTGAAAGACTGTCAACACCCTAGTCCCAACCCGCTTGCCCCTCCCCTCGAAGTAATTGATCTTTAAGCACGGCTTAATTGTTGTTCATTACGCTTAGTTGGAGATCAACGCGAATGCCTCTAATTAAAAGCGAAATTGAGTTTGGTGCTAAACGGTGTCGATAAAAGTTTGTCCGGGGAACTGGTTCCCTCTGCATGTATAATAATTGCCTGGCAATTTCTTAATGTAGCTAGTAGTGCTCTCTTGCCGGTGTTATGCAATACATTGGCCGAAACAGATACAGATACAGATACAGAAACAGAGGCAGAACTGTCACTTGGCCGGTGGCCACATGGGGAACATTACATTACCCCCGAAGCCAGATCCCAAGAGAGATACTGGCACAACGGCACACAGCATTTGGTTTGTTTTTTCTTATTATTATTATTTTTGCTGGATTTTTTTTGGTAAAAACACAGCCCGGATATTGCCAAGGAATTTACCACAAATAGACTCAAATCTATTAAAAGTCACTCAAGAATTTTGGCCAACAAAGAGGCAAGCGGAGCGGAAGGCGCTCGGAGTTATGTCGCCAGATCGAAGCCTTCATTAATCATGCTAAAAATTGCTGACAAATCACCATAACGGCGGCAAATACAACCGAAGTCAAACACCAAACAAGGCACAGTGGTCTTATAATATAGAATTTTAATTATATTACGAACTTAAAAATTATTATTATTATTAAAGGAAAAGCAAAGGGAATAGAAGACAAGAAAAGAAGTTTCCAATTGAGTTCTGGAGTTAATTTTTTTAATACCTTATTATTAATTAATTTGGTGTGTATTACGAATCGGAAAGTATATGACGATTAGCTAAAACTGGCTTTCTTGGCCACTTATGGCCTTAAGATGACCTGAAGTATGCGCCTTCTTTAATTCAATAAATATGATGAATAATGTCAAAAAAACATTAATTTCAAGTCGGAAAGCTTTTCTTTGCTAGGTTTTAATAATAGATAGCTTAATAAATAGGCAAACTGAATTAACGATTTAAAAAATTAAAATTTTTGCTAAATTTTGAAAATTTTGACGATGTAACCCCTTTTTAAATTTTGAAAAAATTTATACAATTTTTGTTTCTCTCTAAGATGGCTAGATTGATTCGGCTGTTGATGCTGAACAAGAATATACAGGGTTTATAAGGTCGCAAGTGACTCCTTCAGTGACAGAAATTGTAATACCCTCTGCAAGGGTATAATAAAGAATAATCAGATATAGATTTAATTTGTGCATTTTAATTATTAATACTCATTATTTTTTTCTCTCTTAGAATATTTATTTATCTAATTTAGTTACTTTTCTACCCACTGTTCTCTGCAAGTACAGTTGGACCTGTGTGTGTCTGTGTGATCTGCGCGCCTGCGCAATCGCCATCGCTGTCGATGTTTGCTTATTACACAAAGCGGAACTCCAGACCAGTCCCAGTTTCAGTCTCAGTCGAAGCCTGAGAGTTCCAGTCCCGAGTGCGGTTGTATGTGGGATGTGGCTGACTGTGGCTCTGGCTCTTTATCGCTTTGCCGTCTAGCTGGCCATTGTTATGCCAGACAATTGCAATTCCAGATTAGCATAACCAGAAAAAAAGACAACATACGGTCTGGAGAAAGGCAAGGAGTGGAGGAGTTGCCAGAGGGAATAAAATACACAAATGTGGTGATCAATTAGAGTTGCCAGGCTTAGTTGGGTAATAAGGGATCCTTGTGTAATTTATTTCATTTGTTTAATAACTAAAACAATATAATACTGCTGTTACTTAAATACTTTGCTGTCAAATTTTTAGAAACTGGTTAGGAAACTTAGAACAAACTAAGTAAGCTATGTTTAGAATTCAAGTTTTTATATCACATTTCATAATTTATATAGTTTAGAAATACTTCTTAACTGGAATAAATTTATCCAAAAATTATAAAACCACAAAACCATACCTTAAACTCATTTGTTCTCAGTTTTATCACAACATAATTCATTTTTATTGTAGTTTTTTTCTAGACACTATTTAACTATCAAAACTCTTGACAACAGTTAGCTTGAAAACTCATATATAAATCTTATAAGAGCCGCTAATTAAATTCCCACATATATTTTATGAGTTACCATTATAAAGTTAACTAGTTCTTGTTTACTTTTCAGTAGCTCCATAAACATTCTGCTTGCAAACACACATATCTCCTCAGAGACACATAAATTCAGCAATACCTAAAAAAATGAAACACATTGTGTTGAGTTTGCTAAAAATATGAAGAAATTCATTTCCATTTCGTTTCGCGTTCGCTGGCCGACGTGATGGGCAAGTAAATAGCCCCACTTGGTGACTTTGCGCACATTCCTTTCCCCATTCAGTGACGATTGCCACCGATTCCGCCGCCTCCAGTGGAGGTGGCCTTCTCTCGCAGACGCAACAACTGCGGATGGAGATGGAGATGGAGGGGCGGGTATATGGCCCCCTTGGAGCCAGTTTTGGCCATGACAGAAACACGCAAGTGCGTTAGCATTGAACTTGGGCTACTTTGGGCGGGTTGTAATGGCTGTGTGCGTGTTGCAGCCACGGGGAATTTTCACGGTCAACATTGAGGAAAATGACAAGTGTGAAACACATTTTTTCTTTTTTTGCGACGCTTGTCACTGGGCCTGAAGTGTTGCAAGTGGCGGCTGCTGGCCAACTGGCCAACTGGCCTGGTGTCCGAGTGGGCCAAGAGCCAGCCATTCAGTGAACAGCGACAGACCAACATTTTATTTTGACTGGTTTTCTGCTCTTTTTTTTTTTTGTATTTTTGCGACCTAATGGGGTACGATGTCTTAGGTGGGCAGTGGCCAGCTCTGGCCCGTTGGGGAGTCGTCGGGGGGAGGCCTGGCCAAAAAACTCCAAGCGAAGACAAAGCGAATCAGCTGCTGCACATGCAAACTTTGGCAGCTTTTCTGTGGCCGTTGGCGGTATTTTTCAGCTTTTCCTAACGATCTTTGAAGGAGGAGGAAAGAAAAAAAATATTATTATTGTGTTTTCTGCATTTTAAGATTCGGTTGCACATGGCCGCCGCCTGCTCGGATTTTGGCAGTATAAAAGCAGTTGCAAATTGCAAGCTGGCAGCACAATTCGGCGAGGCGTCAACACAGACCCACAGTTCAGTAGTTCAGCCAATAGCTAGCGCAACAGGATCGCCAGGATTAGCAAAATGTACAAGTTGGTGAGTCGAGCAATACAGAATGGAAGCCCAAGTCTTGGGGTCCTGGAAATAAGTGATTATATAAAGTATTTATTTTCCAAAAAAATCCTGACCCGACTAAAGGAAACTTGTGTCCTTTTACCTTATATATTTTCCTTTATTCAAATATTTTTTACATATTAAAAAATTCCTTCTCAAGGTGGTGTTCTTCGCTCTGCTCGCCGTGGTGGTCGCCCGTCCAGGTTATCTGGAGGCTGGTCCTTGGAGCCATAGCTATGCTGCCCCGGCCATCATCCACGAACCCGCCTTGGCCAAGGTGGGTGCCATCATCAAGACCATTCCCAGTGCTGTCTCCCACCAGAGCATCAGCCAGGTGCACAGCTCGGCGCACATTATCCAGCCCATTGTTGCCCCAGTGCTGAAGACCTATGCCGCTCCGATTATCAAGACCTATGCGGCTCCGGCTCTGCACACGACCCTGCTGTCGCCCTCATGGGCCGGTCATGGCTGGGCCCCGTCCTGGTAGAGGTAGAGGTAGAGGAGGATGATGTCTTTGCGTGGGCTAGCAACTACACAGATTCCAGTTACACTCTCCATTCAACCCAATGCTAATTCGTTCTCCTTACCCAGCTGTTTTGTTTTTTTTCTTACACATTTCGACTGATGTAAATAAATCCATGTTTTATGCTCAGAATAATCTTGCGGCTATTGAATTTTGTATTTTTAAATTATTTTACTGATTTGGTACTAAAAAAACTTTAAAACAGAAGACTAAAACATTTAAATATAATTGGCCTCTGTACCCACAAATCGTGACAATATGATACACATTTTTAAACGAATTTTTGGCTCATGCTTAACTATGTTTACCGCATAATATATCATAATTCAAACTCTTTAAAATAAGTATAATTGCTTCAGACATTAAACAACTACAAACTTGTTTGCAATTAAGCTGTCTTAAAAATGGTATCTTAAGAAACATATGTAATTAATTGTAAGAGATAAAGTGGTGCTTCTACAATAATTTAATAATATTAGTAGATTTTCACATATATTAGGATATTCCTGGAAAGAAGATTTCTGTTATATGAAAATATCATTGGAAGCTAAGCTTAATTAAATAAGTCTAAGACAGGTTCAAAAATTTAAAAATTTATGGAAAACTTATAATTAACAAGAATGTAGTCACATCTTATAGAAAAAGAAATTGAATTATGAGAACTAAATCTTCATTAATTAATTAATAGAAGTACGACTGAGATATGCCATTTTAGGCAATGTAAATCTTTCACTAAAAGCTAATTTCATAATTAGTTGGAGGTCTAAGCTAAGTTTTTAAAATTAATTAAACGCAATGGCTTATATTTTTTTGTTTTTAATTGATTTATTTTTTAAAGTATTTATATATATCCCCAGGACTCTCAAGTAAAGAAAACTGGTAGCATTTTTTAGAAAATCACATTTTACTCGCAACTAAACATTATTTACAATAGGAATAGTTTTTTTTTCTAACCATCCAGATCGCTCGTCAGAGCATCCAAGAGTCTCCAGTTTTCCGGATTACCAGCCAGCATTGTAGACAACGGGGGCGGCGGCGGCGGCATAGCTGGTGTGGACCACGGGAGCAGCGGCAGCATAGGTGGAGTGGACAACGGGAGCAGCGGCATAGGTAGAGTGAACCACTGGGGCGGCAGCGGCATAGGTAACCACCGGGGTGGACTTGACCACAGGAGCCACGATATCCTCCACGACATGCGCCGAGCTGTGGACCACCGACTGGCTCTGGTGGGAGACCGAGGTGGGAACGCTGTTCACCACGGCACCCACTTTGGCCAGAACCGGCTCCTGGACATAGGTTGTGGCAACAGGAGCGGAGTAAACCACAGGAGACTCATAGAGATGGCCAGGACGAGCGACAGCTACGGCAAGGAGAGCAGACAACACCACCTGGAGGATGGAAATTGAGAGTTAGTTAAGTATACTTTAATAATTTATTAAGCAGAGGATGGTATTAGTTCACTTACCAATTTGAACATTTTGAAGGATTTTTGTTTCTTGGTCTGTGCTGTGCTGCTGAAGCGAACAAAGTTGACTGATAATGGTACAACCGAAATTGGCGTCTTATATATGCTTAAAAAATATCTTTTTCATTGCGTCGCGCTCATGGCGCCGCTTCAAAAGCCGCAAAAGTGTGGTTTAATTAAAACATTTACGAGCCAGTGCTCAGTCAAAGCGAAATCAAATGAGTTGTATAAAACTGCCCTCGCTCGGACAATAAAACATGAGACTTGCAATTGGTCACTCTGAGACCCTAAATCTACAGACCCAAAAGCTCACGCACTGCACACTGACCCTGACTCACGCCCCCAAAGTGCAAGTAATGCAGCTGCAGAGGAGTCCCCCAGCCCCTAATGGCACTCAAGAGGCCCTAATGGCTATACACAGAGAAAATGGTTTAATTATTTAATGGTAACATAAAGGTATTTAGTCCGTAAATAATGGGAAATTATATATTTTTCACATAAACAAAACTGAGCTTTGATCTTAATTCATAAAGAAATTGTTTAGTTTTCGACTCCGATTATAATATATACCAAGAGGTTTGTAGTTGATCTATTTATTTCCCTGTGTACTCGCAGTTCATGACTCGCTTGTCTCCGCTGAGCCGTCCACCGACGCTAATTGCTTATTGATCGTTGGCCAGAATCTGATATGGGTTTAACTTCAACTCGAATTGTGCGTCAAAGTGGGAAGGTCACATCTCGGTCTGGCTGCCGTATAAATAGATTACGGCTGCCGGGCAATCAACAACAGTTCTCGCAAGAAGCTCAATCCGAACACTCAGTCTCCCCCATCAGTCAATACAGACCAAACTTATTTCCAAAATGTTCAAGTTGGTGGTATTGTCTGCTCTGCTCGCCGTAGCCGCTGCCCGTCCCGGTCACCTGCTGGAGTCCTCCCCGCTGGTCTATGCCGCCCCGGCCACGACCATCGTCCAGGAGCCCGTGCTGGCCAAGGTTGGAGCCGTGGTGAAGAGTGTACCCACTGCCGTGAGCCACCAGAGTCAGTCGGTGGTGCACAGCTCGGCGCATGTCGTCGAGGATGTCGTGGCTCCTGTGGTCAAGTCCACCCCGGTGGTCAGCTATGCCGCTGCCGCTCCCGTGGTTCACTCTACCTATGCCGCCGCTCCCGTCGTCCACTCCACCTATGCTGCCGCTGCTCCTCTGGTCCACTCTACCTATGCCGCTGCTGCTCCCGTCTTGGCCAGCTCCTATGCCGCCGTGGCTCCCGTCGCCCATGTGGCTGCCTCCTCGCCGCTGACCTACACCGCCACCGGTGTGTGGTAAAGCGCTCCTCCCAGTGCGACTCCCAGCTGTAATCCCTCTTCTCCAACCTCTGCCAGGTGACCAGGATGCATCGCTGGACGGTTTTGTGATACGAATTTTAAATAAATACATGTTTTGCCTTGAAAATTGTGCGAAGGTGTTTGCTTTTCCTGCCAGCTTGACTTTCAGACCATTACTCTTTGTTTATGGGGGCTAAAGGCTTTGCTAAGGACTTTCTTAATACTTGAAGGTAAAAACAGCGTTAGTTTGAAAATTAACTTTGACGAAATGTGTAGAAATATTTATTTCGTCAATATCAAAATACATTTAATTAATTATAGAAATTTTCTTGAATCTCTTTCCAAATTGATTTTATTTGTAAGGTGTTCATAGCTTCAGTGAGAATCAATTTCCATCTGGTTCTGTGATCAGAATGGAAAATGATTCCCTGTAAAAGCTGCCTGGCTATCTTGACTAGCTTTCTATGCTTAAGGTATCCTGGTTCATTGCCCCAAGGCACGTACTTACTTCCTGCTGCAGCTGCTCCTGGGGTAAACATTGGACATATGCCGAGCACTAACAAACACCTCACACGTAAGAGTAACAAATAGGCAAATGGCTGGTAAACCTGATGGGATTCTTGGCCAATGAACTCTGTTTTTTACTGAATAATTTTTGCGCATATGTATATAGTTTAACAATTTATTTTATTAAATATATGGCTCATTTTGACTCACGAAATAGACCCTAATCGTTATTATTCTCTGTGCGATAGCTCGCTAATCCAGGAATATTTACTTCAATTTTGTCAGCTAAATTAGCTATGGGTGCGAGGATGGTTTTGATGAAATCGGCTGGAAATCGCCACTCCTTCGAGCTTCCATTTGCATCCCGCTTCTCGATCTCATGACGATTGTGGACAAATCCACTGCTGCAGTTTAAGCCCAGCAATAGGCAAAATATTATCTGGGAATGATATGAATATAAATAATGAAAATAAGTCATCCTTAAATGCTTATTCCTCACCACTTTCCATTGGAAATTCATGGTTATGTGTCAGGTTCTTTCGAGTTTTTGAAATGCAATGACTGCAGCCATAAAATTAAGGCTGCTTTTATAGAAAAACTGTCTTTATTTCTAGGGATACATGCACTTGTTGCACAGGTGCAATTAAGTTCTAATGAAACGAAAGCCGAGGCAGTTCCAGGTTTCTGGGAAAGAAGCTATCTTAATGTGTGAAAAGCAGGCTCTCTGGCAGAAGTTAGCCTGAAATATAGTGAGACTTTAAGCTTATAAAGATCTTATATTTAAAAAAAATTTTAAAGGTACACTTTTCCGAAGATATAGCTTTTTCTGAATGGTAGAGTCTAATTATTTCTGTATTAAGATAATCATTTGGTTTATTTCAGCAAATTCTCGGATTTATTTGCCTTACTAACCTTGGCTTGAGTCGGAAATTGGATTCCATTGACTTCCAATTAGAAGTATAACCCTTGGTTCTCCCGCTTCCCCAAAAAATAAGATACAAGAAAATAAAAGCCAGGTGAGTACGTGCGACTAATGAGTCCACATTGGCTACGAGTGAGTTGTGAAATGAAACCAAGAGTGCGAGTGCGAGTGCGAGGCCGAAAATAAGTGAAATAATGAGTAGGAGCGGTGGAGAATTGGCCGCGAATAATAATCTGGTTTATGGCCAAGACTCGGAGCTTGGAGAGCCGGAGACAGCGGCCAGAATCCGTTCAGGCACGTTCGACTTATGGCTTATTGTATCCGCCTGAATGGCCAAGAGCCTCGTGCGTGTGCAGAGTAACCTGTGTGTTACCTGTGTGTGGGAGTCGCGAAAGTGAAGTTCACGTATAAAAGCCGTTGACAGTCCCTCAGCTCAACACATTCGAAGTCTGTCTCCCTTTGCAGCGACACAAGTCGAAGAAGTAACCCTTGCCAATATGTTCAAATTGGTAAGGATCTCCTTGCAACTGATTCTTCCTGGATTGGATTGTTATAACCCTTTCTCTTCATCGCAGTTCGTTCTCGCCGCTCTCCTGGCCCTTGCCGCCGCCAAGCCCGGTCACCTGGCCGCCGCTCCTCTGGTCTACAGTGCCCCGGCTGCCACCACCATCGTCCAGGAGCCCGTCCTTGCCAAAGTTGGAGCCGTGGTGAAGAGTGTGCCCACCGCTGTGAGCCACCAGAGCGTGACCCAGGTGCACAGCACTCCTGTCGTCGAGGATGTGGTTGCTCCCGTGGTCAAGACCACTGCCGTCCACTCCGCTCCCGTCGTGGCTGCCGCTCCCGTCGTGGCCGCTGCTCCCATTGTGAAGACCGTCGCCCCCGTCGCCTACTCCGCTCCCCTGGCCTACTCCGCCCCCTCGGTGGCTGCCTACTCCGCGTATCCTTCCTACTCCGCCCCTCTGACTTACTCCGCCCCCGTGGCCTACTCCTCGCCGGTGGCCTATGCCGCCTCTGCCTCCCTGCTGCACCACGCCCCCCTTACCTACGCCGCCAGCGCCTGGTAAGAAAGCCATCAACGAGAACGAAAGAGTTTGAGCGAAAAAATAAACACAAACCGAATAAAAGTTAACTAAATGTGAATGCCAAAATAATGAGTGTTTCCCTTTCTATGGAAATGGATGGATGGTTTTAATGCGACAGTTTAAAAAGCAATAACTTTGCATGACATGACTTGAATTTGCATAAAAGATAAAATTAAACTAACTAAAAACAACAATGGGTTTAAAACTTGCTAGAACGTAAATACAAAGATCTAGCTGGGAATAATAAAACGCATGTTTTCAAGTAAAGTTTAGTTAAAATATTACAGAGTTTTTCAAATATTTTTATATGACAAATCATATTTTAAAAAGTCTATTACTAAGCCAAAAAAATTTTAAATTCAATTTGAAATGCGGTACTGAGTTAGCTTTCAGTAGGTTAAGAAATCTGCATACTTCATATAAAACTGAAAAATATAAAAATTTGTATAAATTTTTGACAATTTTAACGATGTAACCCCTTATAAAATTTTGAAAAAATTGATCAAATTTTTTTTTCTTCCAAACATGTCTAGATCGACTCAGCTGTTGATGTGATCAAGAATATATATGATTTATGGGTTCAGAAATGGCTCCTTTAATGCATTTTGAGCTTCTGATTTAGATTATAATACCCTCTAAATTATTGTTCAGAAAGTTAATATATTTCCTTATTATTGATCAAAACTATTGTTTATGGTTTAATATAAAATATAATTAAATCGGAATTATTGAGAATATCACGGAATACATTTTTGGTTTTATTGTGACGATAGATTGTGACCTTTAATATGAATTTTCATAAGCATCGACTTCTAATATTGCAAAATAAAGATAAGAGTTCACAGCAAGAATGCAGAATGAGATTACGATATCCCAGGGATACCTCTACTTCAAGTAGATACTCGGATAGCTAGCTCCACTCCAGACCTCGGGTCCATACCAGCCAGCACTGCTTCCAGCATATCCCAAAGGTGCGTAGGAGATGGAGGTGGCTGGAGCATAGGCCGTCTTCAGCAGCGGAGTGTGATCCACGATGGGACGCCAGTAGGGACGCTTCTCATGCACCACCGTGGAGCTCTGGTGGGAAACGGCAGCGGGCAAGGCCAGGTGTTCATAGCCCACCACACTGGGGGCATACTCCACGGTCTCATAGCTGGGCAAGTAGCTGGGACGAGCCTGGATCAGGACAGCCAAAAATCCGCAAACAAGAAATACCTACAAGAGATGGAGGAGATATTTCATAAGAAACTCCCTTTTATCCGAGGCAACTCACAACTTTGAACATCTTCGCTGGGTGAACTCTGCAACTATGTTTGGCAGTTGAAGAAGTCATCGGGGTTTTATACAATCCCCGAACCAAGGGAATTAGCTTCTTTACGTTAGAATTGGCACAAACAATCGAGCCATCATCTCAAATTTGTTTATTTTTTGCCCAGCAGCTGGTGTTTTTTGTTGTTGCGTTTTTCCTCTAGCGAATTCCCAGACCCAGATGGCTCATTAGTGACCCATTTGGGCGGAACTGAGCGAGCCAAGTCGAGGCTGTTGTTCAGGCCGAAAGACTGAATGGAGCCAAGTCAAGCCACCCACCAAAATGCTACCTGGTACAGACCGTGGCACCCACACACCCACAGCCAATCCAGTTTCAGTATCTGAATTCCTGGCTTATTTCTTCTACTTGACTGGCGCAGAAAATGTGGGACAACCATTAGCATAACTAGCAGCCGAAAAACTCTTTTTCCAGCCTTTTTTCCTGCCTCTTGGCCCCGCCTGACTGGGTTTTCCTCAACTATTTTTGGGCGCCACCAACGCAACAAGCATCAAACGCCATATGCTGTCGAGTTTTGGTGGCACCTAACTTTGATTTTAATTAACCATACACGCCAAGAGACTCCCAGCCCATTTGAGGCGACCTTGGCTCTAATTTAATTAAGAAGAAAAACACAGAAACAGAAGCACAGGCAGAAAAAAAGGCCCACAATGAGCTGGTTCAGAAGCGAGAGATATAACAAGACGCTGACAGGGCCCGCAACGATTTAATCATTGACCAAGTTGCTCTTGTTGTTGCTGCTGCATAATGCCATTGTTAGTGGATTTGGTCCACTTCGGCTTCTGGCCAAGCACAGCTCCGACCTGAACGTGTAAATCACTCGAGTGTTTAGCAGTAGTTGGCATAAATCTTTGACTGGCACTTACCGCCGGGTGTAATATTTCCACTTGCCGAAATGCCAACTAAGCTAAAGAAAACATTACAAAAAATAAATAAGTAAACAAAAAACTTGTCAGTGGTTTAATGTTCTTGCTGTTTTTGCTTTTCCAACAATTTTATTATATCTACTAGATAAACTTTTAAATTATTTTTTAAGACAATTGCCTACTTTTAAGCTGTGGTTTTTAAATGAAGCTTAAACTCTGAGCTTTTCATGGCTTAAACTAACTTTGGGCTTAAACTTAACCCATGCTGGCCTTTGTTGTTAATTAAGCACAGACTTTGCTGCAGCTGAAATTTTTTGCTAACCAAAAGGAGCAAGTAAATACTTCAATTAATTTACTTAATGACTTTAATACGGATTAAGTCTGGCTTAATTCTATAAGGAAATGAATGTGTTCACAAAAAATAAGTTAAGCCTGCATTTCCAGCACACAATTCCATAAACAATCTCCTGGTTAGTTGAAATATTGACAAATGGACAAGAGTTTTTAAATTGTTTGGCTAATAGAAGCTGACGCTGTCCACTGGGACTGGCTTGAACTCAACTCGAGTCTGCATTTGTAGCTGTATCTCTGAGGTTGTCAGCATGGAACATGCAACTTAATTAGTTTCCAGTAACAAGAGTGACTGTGTTGTTGCTGCCAAGTGGCAACACTTTAAGCTGGCCTTATCTGAGTGTTATCGGTGCGACTTGGCCTGGCCGAAAACAGCATTGAAAACCGCTCATACGCCATGTAATTAGATCTGTAATAGCCACATCCGCCTCCAGGCCTAAACGTTTGGGAAATGCCTTGTTTGGCCAGTTCTTGTACCGACTCTGTTTTTTTTTTTGTTTTTTTTTTTTGTGGGGCGTGTGATCTGCATTGTCTTATTAATTTTAATGACTGAATTATACAAAACCCGACGCACTAGCAACTGCTTTTTTGTCGGTTGCAGCTCTGAAACGACTTCCTCCTTGATTGCACAGAACTCCCAGCGGAATTGATCGGCGTTGTTATTCTCAAATCGAATTCGTTTTGGTGTTTCTGGTTTCTTGTAGCTTTTTCCATTTTTTTTTTAATGTAATTTACGTACATGAATTTAATGTTTAGCTGCGGCTATCATTAAGTCTAATTGACTTTTTATAGTTATCGTTGTTTCTCAGCTTATTTCAGCATTTGCTTGTGAGAAAACTGAAGCAGAGCGAACTTGAGCAGGGTTCGCGGGTTCGTAGAGCGCGTCTTAGGGATGGCAAAATGATATTTGTTTTGGGATTTAATAGATCGTAAATATATAAACATAAGCAGAAATAATTCCTACACACAATAAAATTATAATGATAGATAAGTTTCAATCAGAGGTAGCTCAACCTTAGCCATTTGACTGCTCGTGACTTAATTTCTTGCCACCTCTGATTTAGATATAGATACTGCCCCCACAGGTGTGCAATCATGCCTGGGATCTTGCCCAGTAATTTGATTTCAGCTCAAGTTCAGGGTGAGTAACCACACAAGTCACCGAATTGCTCTAGAACAATCGCCGCGGTAACAATAAGCGGTGGCAAAAAAGTGAAAGTCAAATTAGATGCATTAGAACCCAATGGAATTCGCCAGAGATACTTAGACACCACCAAGAGGGGGCAAGCGCACCCACACGAGAACTAAATTCAATTAAAAAGCACTAATCGAGTAGCAAATAATTCGGACAGCCCCTCGCATAAATCTCAGCAACTGGGAGTCAAGCGATTTGCATACAATTTGGCGACACTCAACTTTAATTTACGAGCTCGGAAAGGGGCGTGACTTGTTCAACATGCTGGCTTTTACATATATACACTTTTTTGGGTTCTCAGTCTGTTATTGTTGCGATCTAACTACTTAATTATGAAGCAGATTTCAGTCTATTTGCATTGACAGCTTCAAGTGCCAGAGAGCGCGCGAGCACACTCAGTGAAGCTGTCAAATGATCTGTGACCAAAATAGTTTATATGTAGTTTATATTTTGTTTATATGTACATGCATCAGGTTGATCCACAACTACAACAGAAATTGTTATTAAACAAAAACAGAAACGCTCTACGTGCCATGAGCCACATTGCGCAATGTCCCCGCACAAAAAAGAACTTCAAAGCGAAATGAAACCAACTTTTGCAAATGATAATTGTTGGCCCAACCTCGAGCTGAGCTGAAGGTAAAGCAGCTACCAGTAGGGAGGACAAAAAGGGGGCTGGATGGGGCTAATCCACCTTACCTCACTTTAATTCCATTAATGAAAACTTGGCTCTCTGTCGGCGAGTGTGTTTCCATGGCTTTTCACAGCGGTGTCTGTGTCTATGTGGAAAATCCAAGCATTGATTGTTACCCTAGGAAAATAACCACGGAATGATATTTGAGACTCATTAAAAAAAATATGGCTTGCAAAAATCTTCTATGGAAGAATGTTGCTTAATTAGCAATATAATTGGTCTAAAGCTTGATTCTTAAATGTCATGTGAACTATACGCTAATTAGAAATATTAATATCTACTAATACTACATAAGTTAGTGAGCTCGAGAAAAAGCCTGCGTTATTATTTCGAGAACTTTACATATGGCTTTAAAATATAATAGGATATTTATGCATATTTAAAGTTTAATCATAAGAAGGATACCAAAGCACAGCGACATTAATTTTACCTATTAAATATACCCAAATAGATAAGAACTAAATCTTAACCTATTTCTAGTTATAAGTTATATATATAGAAGCACTGTATTCTTTAAAATATTCCCAGGGTACCCATTCCTCCTTAACCTTATCAAAAGTCTTGACTTTTTGCTGGCTATTGTTACAGTTTTGCACTTGGCAGTTGTCGCTGCCGTTGCTCTCTTATTATTAATCATTATAAAACCGTCTAATTGTTGTACAACTCGGCACAGTGTAATATGCACGACATTGTGACAAAGGCTGGGGTACTGGGGTAAGCACGACCTTGACCGCGTAGCGTCCAACATGTGGTATACTTAATATTTAATTGGCAACACTCGAGTCACAGCCACAGATGGGAGTAGTCGTCAGGCCATGCTGCATATGCTGAGCTATGCAAATTGCGAACCGCCCAACAACCAACAATTATGTAAAACTATAACAAATTAAATAATAACTTTTTGCGGTCACATGCTTGTTTGTTTTAATCCAATTCAGGTGAGCCGAACTAATCACCTCGATGGCATTCCAGAGTGTCCCTCTTGTGAAATTTCCTTGGCCAGAATTCGCCAGACAAATTTCAGGTATCGGGACTCAGTGACTATTTCCCCATAAAAATCGCATAAATCAAGAGAGGGGAAAATATATATTGCGTTGAGCTCTATGGAGTTGAGTCTGAGCATTGGAAAATTGACGGCTTTTAATTTCGACTTTTGAATGATTTGTTGGCAATCAAAGAGTTTTGGGCGTTGCTTGGGAAATGCGAATTGGATGGATATTTCCCAATTGGGAGGCCATTAAAATGCAATTACACTAGAGCACTAGTACAGCTAGGTGGTCGGTCAGCTGCGGTCTGAACCAGGCCCAAAGACCCAACAAACCGAGTGGGTGGCAGTTTTGGTCTTGTGGTTTTTTGGGCAGGTCGCTCGATCCAACGATCGATAGCCACGCAATTTGGCATCCTGTGTCCGGTGTCAATCAAGCCGCCTTCGATTTAGATTTATGCGACAATTTGGCCAGCATTTGCATAACGCCCCGGGTCCGGGCCAAATCACGAGGTGTTGGCTCTGGTGAAGGGTTCCGACTTGGTTTCACTCTCGCTCGGACTAAGCCCCGTTGATATGCAGATTGTCCCCCCAATCAGCGGCGATGCCCAGGGTCAAAGCCAGCCATAGAATTGTCGCCATCGTAATTGTTTATTGATTTATGCGTCATAAAGTTTAAGCCGCGCTTTGTTCGCCCTGGGAGACACACAGAACCCTAGGTTTAAAATCAAAATTCGGATCAAAACATTTTGATTCCAAGGCCCGCAGTAACAAGCGTTTTGCAATTCTTTTCACGCCTCGTGTTCTCGGCAGATCTTGTGATTTGATAGAGGAATTAAGCATGGCTATTAGGAAATCTGGCAGGCCATTCCAAAGCCGGTAAATATGATTTACCTCTGTTTCCAATTGATTTCTCCACCCAAGTTACGCATACGCCGTGTGCGCCCGCGATAGCAAATCAGTTAAAAATTAATGCATGCAAAATACAGCCAAAGCAGCTGCAACTGGCCAACTGCACTATTAGCCCGGCCAGTCTCCAGGCTCACTCTGTTTGTCAGTTATTAAAGTGAGTAATTTTTCACGGACCGGAGCCTGGGTTTATTTGGTGCGTGGAGAGGCAGCTCCGATTGATCATTTGCCTGCGAGCAACAGCATTTTCCACACCTACGGATCTTTATATCAGTAATGAGCTGTCAGTCAGTCAGTCAGTCGGCTGGTCAGGCTGATTGATAATCAAGTGCGTGCTTGGCTTATAGAAAGGATTTGCAGATCAGTAGTTGGAAACGAGAGATATGTTTAATGGGCTTATAAGATTTGGCTATCAAAAATTGTGCCTGCCACGTATTAGAGTGTTTTTGCATTTGAATATTTAAATATATTGATTACTTTTGTAATGGTATTATGACACTATATTAATGCTTTAATCGGAAGAAAAATAATGTAATTACAACAAAAAAGGAAACTAACTAAACTAACTAAAGGAAACTAAAACTGTTCTGTGCTGCTTTTTATTAGGTTGACAAATCTGCATACTCTATTTAAAATTTTAGGAAATTAATTTTTTTTTTTAATTTTTGATAATTTTAATGATGTAACCCCTTATAAAAATTTGAAATTTTGAAAAAATGTTCAAAATTTATTTTGCAATGGGACATGGCCAGATCGACTCGGCTGTTGATACAGATCAGGAATATATTTATAGGATTTATAGGATCTGAAATGACTCCTTCACTCCGTTACATGCTTCTAATTGAAATTATAATACTCTACAAAGGCATAAAAAGTTAATAAAAATATCTTATAATTTCTTTAGTTTTCTACTTATATATCTGATATTCTCAAGAATAAAATACTATAGTTTGCATAGTTAATTGCCAATTTACAGCTGAAGAATGTTAGCAAGAAATACTTGGGCAGAACCAGAATCAAAACTGGCATTTTCTCAGCGGGAAACCGGTGGAAAACAATTGTCTATTTCCCCACCGACATGAATGGAAATACATAAAAACAATTCCCGTTAGAGCAACTGCCGCCGCTTGGAAGTCAACAATAGCTGACAAAAAATAAGAAGAAAAAATAATAATAGCAAATTGAATTAAATGCCCATAGAGGTTTTCCATGAAAAGCGCTGGGACGGGGCGGCTCTGGTCTAAGCCGAAACCGCCGCGTGACCGACCGCGACTGATCTCTTTCGCGATCTGCTGGCTGGTCGGCAAATGCACAAAGCTTCGGGCGTGTTTCTGCGATTTGCTCTCCCTCTCTTTGGGCCAAGATTTGTCAGAATATTTCTCATGTTGCGGGTATAAATACGAGGGCCAGTCGAGACGTCTAAGCATAACACACTCGACTACTCAAGAAGTCAGAGCAACAACCCTAGACAAAGCCAGCAAAATGTTCAAACTGGTAAGGCCGGGACAACAGCAAGGATACCGCAGGCACTCAGGGATTATGTACGATTTGTTCCTCCCCAGATTGCCCTCATCTCTGCCCTGTGCGCCGTGGCCAATGCCGGAGTGATCGCACCCTACAGCCATGGCTATGGACTGGGATATGGCGCTGCCCTGGCCCCGGCCTATGCTGCTCCGGCCGTGATCTCGCACGCCCCGATCATCAAGAGCTACGCCGCCCCCATTGTGGCCCATCCGGTGGCCACTTCTTATGCCAACACCTACAAGGTGGCCACCAAGGCCATTCCCGTCGTGCACGCCGCTCCCCTGGTCCACGCCGCCCCTCTGGTCCATGCCGCTCCTGCCCTGCACACCACCTCGACCTACCATGGCGGCTACGGCAGCTACGGATACGGTGGCCTGGGATACGCCGGCTATGGTGGTCTGGGCTACGCTGGACACGGATACCTGCACTAAGGATCTGATGCTAAAGAGACCAAGCTCCCGGTGACGACCCCTTTCAAGTGGATAATTCGCATTTTGCTGCCGTCAAAGTGTTGAATTTGCATGTGCATTTCGTAGTCAGAGGCAGAAAACAAAAAATCTTAAATTGTGTACAAATTTCCAAACCCTCACTCAGCATTCCCAAAAAATATCCAAGAACTCAACTAGAGACAGAGACACCTAGAGAACTAAGGACATGTAGGCGGGAGGCGGCGAGAACGAGATTGAAGGAAGGATCAAGTTTCGTTGATTTTGCTATAAAGGTGCCCTTGTGGCTCTGACACTTTCTGTAAATAAACGATAAATGAATCTAAACACTAAACTGAGATTGCTTTTATTTCTTTAAAATATATTCCTGAGAATTGTACCTTATTGTACTCATCCTTAAATATGGATATATAATACAACTAAAAGATGGTAAAAGATACTTAAAGCGAAGCTACCACTGAAAAACATTTTAATAGGTTCTTAAGTAATTATCAGCAAAAGACAGATACCAAACTTTACTCCAAAATATTAGCAATACTGTATATGATTATAAGTTAAGGGATAAAATAAAGGAAATCGTACGGTTACTGATATTCTCAACTATTTCATTGGTTACAAAATGCTTTTTTACAAAACCTTTTTCTTAAATGTTATTTTTTATTTCTGTAATAATATAATATAATATAGCGCAAGCTAGAATTAGTTTTCCTACAAAAACAATCAGCTTTTAATAATACGCTTTATAAAATGCCTTTTAAGTTGAATCTGTAATATTCTTCTTACATTAATTCGAGTTCAAATTACTAAGCAGCTTCGTCACGAATATCTCACACCCAGACACCTGCTGGTGTTTCCATCACCGAACTCTTAATTCACTGCATCACAATCCACACGATTTTCAACTCCCAATCGGCACTTCAATTGCACTTCAAATTAATTTAGTGACTTGGGAAACTCGCTCAATTCATATCGCCAGCCGTCAAGTGTTTTGAAATTTTGCGAAGGAAAAAAAGTCAACAACACAAAAATCAAAATAGCGAACAAAATTGTTTTATTGCAACGCCCCGGCCAAGTGGTCACTCGCCCCGCCGCCTGGCAATTATCATCGCGGAGAAACGAAAGACTCAAGCGACAAACGCGTGCGCCCGTCAACAGGTTGACCGGGGGAAGTAAAAAATGGGGGAAAAGTGCGTTGAAATATCTATTTATTAATGCCCGGCCAAATGTCTCAGCTAAATGCTTTTTGCCTGGTTTCGCAAGTGAAAAATTGGAGCACATCAAGAGCTGCTCAGAAGTGAATTGAGCCACTTAATTACCTTTTTAGCCGTCCGGCTGATCCTGGCCCGCAAAGCCGCGCATAATTCATGCGAAAATTGAAAAGTCTTGTATTGATATTTGCCCGGTGGCTAACTTAAAATCGATTTATGAATTTCTAAAATTTATTGTGGAAACCGAGTGGAAATGACGCGTTGAAGGGTGGGGCTTGCTAAATATAATTCATAGCGCGCAACGTAATAATAATATAATAATAACAATAAGCCATTGTTGGCGGCTCTTCGACCTTGACAAAGTGCACAGCTCAATTTGCCCAAGACAAGTTTAATTCGTCTCAGTTCGGTTGGGAATAAATTATGCCGCCTGGTCATAAACCATGTCAAAATTATGGTTACAACGACAACCACATCGGTGCCTTTGGCCAGTCAAGCGATAATTTGGCAACAGCCTTTGGAGACACGCAGATTCGTAGATGCGGAGATTCGCAGACAAAGGTGGGCTAAACTTCAGCTTCCTACATCTCCCATTCCATTGAATATTCATTCAAGCCCGTCCGCCGAGTGACACTAAGTGGATGCATTTTGTGGCAGCTGCTCTCATGGCACACATGCACCGGCTCTCAGCGAATTCCCACAACCTCGTGCATACCTGTTGTTGTTGTTTTTGAGTGGAAATCCATTGCATGCCAAGCTCCTCGCTTTTCCCTTGAGTTTTTCCGGTTAGCCCGTGAGTATGCTAAGCTTAATTGAATTATTCAAGCGGAAAGTGGTTTGCATTTTGCTCTGCTTCTGCTGGGCATTATTAACAAGCCATTGACTTGGTACACAGGGCAAGGACCTTCCACAGGACGCATGCTCGTTTTAGCCCTGGGCATTGCAATTAAAACCTGCATTGAAATCGTACTCCGGGCAGGGGAAACATGATTCCCGAGCACAAGATGGAAAATTAATATCAAAGGGTCAAGTTATTTCCCGGCAAAGCTGATCCCTGGCCGCAGGAACTGCACGTACTGTGAAAATGCACACGCTTTCCTCGTGCTGACCTCGACCTGGGACATTGACTCTTTCCGAAGGAGCAGAAGCCACCCATTGCTCTGCCCAGCCCGCTCTTAATTATTTCGTTGTTGTTTGTAAAAGGGAATTGCAATTGATAATCTAATGCAGTAGCGCCAGGGAGCTCACACCAGATGTCCTTGTAATGCCTCGAGTTCGTTGACTGCCCACACTGCGTATGAGCAATATGGAGGGGTTTATTCTAAATTCTAAAATTATCAAGTATACGTACAATTAATATTCAGCATATGCTTTCTTTACACAAATTAAATTTAGTTTTTTAAATGAAATGTATTTTATTTTAGAATAACTTTAAGCAAGTTCTCTCTAAAGGCATGCAAATTTTCCTCTGTTAGCTAGCCACATTGTAGCATATTTTCCAGCTAACGTACAGCCAGTTGAGTGAATTCAAGTGGCTTGCAACAAAGTTTGGTTTTCGTGGGAGAACTCGCATTTATTGCCGCGAAACACGTGCAGCGATTTAGTACGCATTACATTATATGTGTGTAGCTCAAGAGCACCTGTTGCCATCGGCAGTGGTGGAAAAACGGTGGAAATCGCAGGGCAACCTCTTGAGGAGCTCTCAAGAGCTGGGCGTGTGCTCCACTTGGCGCGGCACGGGGAAATCTTCGTGGAAAACTCGTTGCTTTTCGGTTCAGCGAAGGTGAACATATCGATTTCTGATTTAGCCACTTTGTTATGGTAATTTCGTCGGTTTCCCCCGATTTATGGCCCAGCCTCTCCCCCACCGTTGCTTTGTTCTGTGTTGACAATTTCGATGAGCGCGTGTCGCGCATTTGGCAGCCAATTTAATTGGCCACCCGTGCGGGAATTTCGCCTGTTTACGACAGATTCAGTATTTTATGGAGCACGAGTTGCCCGCTTTTGGGCCCTTCCCTCTACTCCCGAATGGTATTGTCAACTTTTGGGCTCGTCCCTGCTAATTGAGAGCTTTGCCGGCTTTGTTGGCGGCGGTAATAAATCGACTTTTAACTGGCGTGTGATATTTTGGCATTTATATTTCGGCAACGGCCATCAATCAGAGTCATAAGGCATAAAAAGGTGCCTGGAACGTGATCGCCATGGGTTGTTGCAATTGCCGGCGCGACGGTAGTAAAAGTCGCACTGCACTTGGTAAATGTGATCCATGGATATATGTCCAAGTAAAGTGTGTTCATGCTAATGGCACCTGAACTCAATTGACTTATCTTGGTTGAGATGTCAAAGTATAGGAGCTTAAGCTTTTATTAGGGGGTTTTCCTGGTCTTCTTATTGAAGCATATATACTCTAAATTGCTTAAATTATGGAATTTCTGTAAATTTATTAAATAATTAATCCATTCCAAGCTTGGGTCTCCATCAGACTTCCCCTTGAAGATGGGGCATTGCAAAACTTGTCGCATGCATTTGCCGCACGATTCGCTTGTCGATTGCACGTCGTGCGCAGATCCCTTAATGGAGTTTTTACTTTTCGTACCTCCAGTACCCGCACTCCTACCCAAAATCAGCATAATGTGAGCGACGCAACTCTCGGATCGTGGTATATAAACCTTCAATGGTCAACCAAAATCGATTCATTACGTGTGAAAGTGTTGAAGAGAAGTGACTTAATACGGAAATTGAAAACGGAAGAAAGCATAACGGGGCAAAATGTACAAACTTGTAAGGGCAAAGTGAATATAAAGTGTATAAACTATATTTATCTTTCATTAAATCATTTTATTATTCAGAGTGTTCTTGTGAGTGTTCTGCTGTGGCTTGGCTCTCCGGTTTTCGGAAGCTTCTTTCATGGCCCATCGACGGTGGGTGTGCCTGTGGGTGTACCAGTGCCAGTGCCATTTCCGGTGCCTTCGCCAGTTCCGGTTCCTGCTCCTGTGGCTGTGCCCACTCCAGTGGCAGTTCCTGCTCCCGTAGCTGTTCCTGTTTCGGACACTGTGACTGTTCCTGCTGCCTTTAGTGCTCATCATGCCTTTGCATATGGAGCACCAGCTCCTCCGGCCATCTTTAAGTATGCAGCAGCTTATGAGGCTCCACAGCCCGTTATCAAGTATTCCTTGGGTGCACCAGTGACCACCACAACTACCACCTACTCGGGATTCGCAGCACCAGCAGTGGCTCATTATGCTGCTGCACCACAGCCAGTGGCTCATTATGCTGCTGCACCACAGCCAGTGGCTCACTATGCTGCTGCACCACAGCCAGTGGCTCACTATGCTGCTGCTCCACCGCCACAGTTCCTGACTAGATTTACTGCTCCGCCAACCGGTTACCAGTTTGCAGCTCCTCCGTCCTACAGCAAATACAAACTCCACTTTGGGTCACCGCCTCCTCATGTTCCGGCTGCTGTCTACGGAGCTCCTCCTCCTCCTCCATCTCACCATTCCGCCGTTGCCTTTAACTCTCAGGGCTGGTAACTCGAGAAACCACAGATGGGCCCAGCCAGACGGCTCATTATGCATAACTATGAATGATAATTTCCCCAAATTAGCAATTAATTAAATCTAAATAATGTTGTTATGTTTTGTATTATCCGCGAGTCGTGAGTTTATGCGAAGAACGCGCATCGTAGCGATTTAATTATGCTTATATCGACAAAACCCATAAATAATTCAGATGTTTTCATGGCTCCGAGCAATTTTCGGCATCGCCAATTTTGGCCAAAGGCGAGGCATGACACTGAGAGGGCCCAGACCCGGACCGAGACCGATCAACGGTTATTAACTCCAACCAGCTCCTCCTGACCAACTGACCTAACTCAACGTGTGAACGAGGGAGACCCAACCAATTGGGTCAATAGTTTAACGAGACGATAAACATCATAAATACACTTCAAGCCAATGGGAAATAGGTTGAAAAACAAATAAATTTATGATTTCCGTGTTCGACGATTGAATAATAGGTGTCATACTTGCCAGTTAAGCAACTGGTTTCCTGCATAAACATTTAATAATCTAAAAAATAATGTTTTATTCATTTATAGCATTTTTTCAGTATTAGAATTCCCTTAATCTTGGCAAAGGGAATTAATTAAAATTAAAAACTAAAACTTTAATGTGCAAGGAAAATAAAAATACAAGGATATTTATATATATATTTTAAAATCATATTTACATTTTATTTTTATTAGAAAGTAACTACAATATAATGAAAACTATGGCAAAAATATGAACAAACGTTTTTACATCGAATTTAAATTTATATTGATACTATTTATTATTATTATTATTTATTTAAATTCCAAACTTTGTTTAAAACAAGTTTGTTATTTATATTAGTTTGAAAATGTTGGTTTCCTTTCCAAATTACATTTTCCATTACTTAAAGGTTTTGAGTTTTGATCATTTCTCCATTGAATATTTATTAAAATACCCCCATTTTGTTCAGTGTAATCCAAAATTAGATGCGCATAGATTGTGGTTATGCCCCACCGGCTGAGGTCAATCTTTGACGAGAGCCTCGCACCACACAGAAAGAGAGCCAATCAAATTCAGAGACACAGACAACAATCGGGTCTTTAGCATGCAAATCTCGTACCGCACGGCTTCGATCCGCCAAAGTCCTCCGTTTCGGACTTTTGGCTTTGTGCCTTTTATGTTTGTGCGGCTTTTCTGACAGGAGTCACATGACGCTCTCCGTGTTAATAAGCTCAAATGCTGTGAATAGGAACAGGGCTCTGGCCAGAGGGGGCTTGCCAAAATCCAGAGACAGAGACAGCCCCCTGCGAATTCGGAATATCACACTGAGCCACTGGAGCTGCGTTTGTTTAGTTGCATAGTTCGGATGCCAATAAAAATGACCAACATTGATTTATATGCAAGGCAGCCAAATATCAATATTATCAATAGGCAAAACTGCTCGGCAACAGCTTTGTTAGGCCAACAATCAAACAAAGTAAACAAACAAAGGCAACAAAATGCCAAAAAGCTTCGTCTTGGCCTGCACTCAAGCGTTGTGGCTTCAAAAACATTCGAAATCGAAGAAGACTGAGAGTGAGAGACGGCAACAGGTCTGAGAACCGATCGCAGAGCTCCCCAATACGCATATAAAAAGCATCTTCAGCGGCCTCACCAATTTTAATCAGCTGCCACAGCTGCGCCTGCGAACATCAGCGAGTTATACACCGATCGGTAGCTGGATATATCGAAACTATAGTATTAATTAACGAACAAGAACAAAAGAACAGTGCTGTGACAATGGCTTCTTGTGTGAGTGATAATATTTGTGATTAAAAACATCATCAAGAGGTTTAATTAAACCACTTTCAGTTCTCCTTTTTGTGGATTCCGCTGCTGCTGCAACTACTCAGCCTGGCTGCGGCCGATGTCTCCCACTTGGAATACTCCATCACGCCCAGCTCCCAGGTGGCCTACTACCATTACCCCGCTCCTAGCAGGCAGCAGCCGGCTGCTGTCCAGAGAGTAGTCCAGCAGAGGTACCAACAAGTGGCGGCCAAGGCACCACCTCAGCAGTATCACCAGGTGGCCCGCCAGTTCGCCGAACCCGCCTTGGAGCAGGCTGCCTTTACCCAGGCACTGACCAGTCAGGGTTATGTATTCGGAGCACCCTCGGCCCCACTACAGGTGGCCTCCTCAGCGCCACAGGCTCAGGCAGCAGCTCCAGCCACCGGAAGGGCCTTACCCTCGGCCGCTGTGGATGCCAATTCCTTGAATCTCAAGCTGCCAGTGCCCTTTGGCATTGCCCCCTTGAATGTGGCCCAGCTGCCGCTGCAGGCCGGAGCTCCCTATGCCAGTGTGCCCAGGACCACGGGCCTCACCTCCTACGGGACGCCACAGATCCAGAGGCGTTAGGCGTGCCCATCCTATATAGGTCCTAGAATAATAATAAATTTAACAGAGACGCAGTGAGAGCCATCCCGACTGATCATCAAACTGCGCTGGCCTCTCCTCCTAGTGAATACCACAACACACATTGATAATAAACTTGCCATCTAAGCTTAGCTTTTCGGTGCGAGTTGTGAGTGCTTTTTTATTGGCCATTTTCGTCTCATTGCCATCGATGGAGACTGCATTTGCATAATGTCTTGAAGGTCGCAGCGCAGACATGGCTCGGAAAAAAAGAGGTCTGCCTTTACACCTTTCACTCTCCTCGGATGGTTTTATGGCTGGGCATTTACATACATAAACACATCAATCGGGCCAAGAGATCTCCATCATCCGCTCCTCACAATGGGGCCTTAAACTTGGCATTGGAAATGGCTGGGGAAAAAAACCGAAAGAGAGAAAAACTCGAACCCAAGATATAGCATTTAAGATCTGACGTTTATTTATGAAAGCCAATTAAAGTCAAGTGTCATTGATCAGATCTGGGAACGGAACTGGGAACTGGGACCTGGATCTATATAGATATTTATGGCAGAGGGGGATAGAACCTGCTTTCCCGCGAAAACAACAAACAGGAATTCGAATGTGATCTGCATAAATTTGGTTTCCGAAAATCCATTAAAACAAACGGTACTGACGACAGCCAAATAATTCTTAATTCTCAAAAGGGGACATCATCGCCACTGAAGGGGCTCTAAATCAGCTTTGGAGCTGCAATCCACTGTAAAAATCTCGACTAGGAAGTGAACGGATCGCACCGATCTCAAGTGGAGTGTCGAAGACAAGAAGGTGCTGACGATGACGATGAAGATGATGATGGTGATGGTGGTGATGATGGGCAGCAATGTACATATTTCCGTGCTTGACTCACTGGAAAATCGACGGCGTCATCGGTAGAGAATTTCAGCCAAGAAATTGTCTTACGAGAGGTCAGCCCCACACCACCACCTGTGGTTAGAGGCAACCAAGATTGGAACGATCCCATGCGGATACAGACCAGTGTATAAAGTTACATGCGTGGGGCAACTGGAACTGTCGATCGTTGGATAAAATATATATCTTTCGCCCTCTCGACTCGTCACCAAAACGACCTTGAAATCGTTGTCATCATCTTCGGATCGGATTCCAGAAGCAGCTTAAGCAAAGATGCTCTGTCCAAGTTGAAAATAAAGAATTTTTAGAGGAAAATGTACGTATTTTATAAAATATGTTGTAAAGAGGAGTGTTATATATAAGATTAAATAAATATTATAACTTTAAATACCTAACATTTCCTTTATCTTATTCAGTAAAGAATTTAAAGACTTCTCCGGCTCCGGTCCTTTTAAAAGCACTTGTATAATATAGAAAAATTACTGTTTTCTTGAAACACTGTAATTCACAAAGCCCCCAGTTCATCAGATGACGAAGATGCTGACCAGGCCAGCACGTGACCAAGAGAGCGGTGACTTCGGTGGCTCATTAAGTTCGCAAGCCGGTTTTGGCCACATGATCGCCTCCACTCGCTCCCTCTCCGCCGGCCAATTAAGCCGGCACAATATTGTTGAGGCAGCCCTATCTATCCAGCGGCACCTCCATCACATCCTGTGGCCAGATGGCGTCAAGGTCAAACGGTTCTGACACGAAAACAAATGAAGTCTCCGACGCTCGGCGGCAAGGATGAGAGGGAAATTTACGAGCGCCTTTTATTGGCAACTCTCTGGCTGGCCATTAAAAAGCGAACTAATGAGACATTTAGTGGGCCGGAATGGCAGCCCAGCGGGGAACGGCAATTTTTAATAGCCAATTTGGCTTAGATTGCGTCCAATTCAATGCAAGACGCCACACATTGATGGCCCAAACAGACTGCAAATTACGCATAGACAGCTTGGCCACCAAGGGAGTCTTTGGCTGCATACAAATGTCGATCACGGCACTGGAAAAATTAAAGCCAAAAAAATATATTTATAAGTAAGTTACAGCCTTTCAAAAGTACTTCAGAATCTTTATAGATTAATTAATACAGAAATCAGGTACCTATATATTTTCCTTATTATCTTTTTAACTTACTCTTTTACGTGGTTTGGCTAAAATTTCTCCCTGTGCACCCATTTCGAGCGACAACTTGGACAACTTCCGACAATACATTGGGCAATTGAAGGCGGATCACGTCTTGGCCAAATGGTGATCATGTATGCTGGCTGGCACTCGCCCAGGTGGGCCAGCAGCAGCTAAAGAAGAAGCGTCCAAAAAAAGTCCGCTCAGACAGAATGTCCCCCAAAGAGCACGGATATGGGCACGAGCTATATAAGCCACTGAGCTGGCTACCAATGGACATTATCGCTCAAGAGCTTTAGAAACAAACAACCCCCCAGACAGCAAAATGTACAAGTTTGTAAGTTAAACCAACCAATGGGTATTAACTCCAAAGGGATAAGGATTATGTTACTGATTGATTCCTTTATTTTCAGTTGGTCATCGCCGCTCTGATTGCCTGCTCCGCGGCCAAGCCCGGTGTGGTGGCTCCGCTGGCCGCTGCTCCTCTGGCCTATGCCAATGCCCCGCTGTATGCCGCCGGCGGCAGCAGCCAGGTGGATGTCCGCAACAACTATGACGGCACCCTGTCATCCTACACCACCGCTCCGTTCGAGTTCACCGCTCCCTACTCCAGCCGCTATGTGTCCGGCATCCCAGCTGCTCCCGCTGTGGTGGCCAAGTATGCAGCTGCTCCTTTAGCTGCTCCTCTGGCTGCTCCAGTGGCTGCCCCTCTGGCTGCTCCAGTTGCTGCTCCTCTGGCTGCTGCTCCCTACACCGCTGCTTATGCCGCTCCTTATGCTGCTCCCTATGCTGCTCCTTATGCCGCTGCCTACTCCGCCTATCCCTATGCCTCGCCCTACCTGGCATCGCCCTACACCGCTCCCTTTGCTGCCGCTGCTCCCGCTCCAGTGGTGGTCTAAGGACGCACCTGTTAACCAAGACAATCTATAGACAATTTTTGTAAACAATTTTGTGATTAAAAAACGAACAATTAATTATCAATCAATGCAGTTTCACTTCAATTGGCAAAAAAGATTACCTTAAAAAAATTATATTTATAAAAAAAGTAATATAATTTAAGTTAATGAGTGGGGAATTCTGGGAAAAATCAAGAATGAATAACAAGTGAAATCCTTGTTTTATCTTTGTTTTCAAATTGTGAATACAATTTCTTTACGAATAAAAAATAAATATTAAATTTCTTATTTCCGTTTTCTAAAAAGCTTAAACTTTTGTACAAATATCTAATCATTTCAATTTTTTATAATTTGTAGTAAAATTTTATGGTACGTAATTATAAATAACTGTAAAGAACTATTTCTCTGGTAGCAACTGATAAGGTTTATGTGATAAAGATAAAAACTGTGAATTTATGAAAAACCGAAATACAATACATTTTAAATTCAGGTTAAGGAAGTTCGTAACTAACCCAAATAGTCTGTGTGATTGCATTGCCACCTTGGGCGAAATCGATTGTTATTTATGGTAAAAGCATTATTTATTGGCTATCATAATCATATGCCACGTTTGGATAACTGTCAATGTCTGTATGCTATTATATAATCATGGGCCATGCTTTCAAATCGGCCAAGAAGTTATTGGCCCCTCGGCCGATCGGTCGCAGTCACGACTTGCTGACCAACTAAGCCGGATTGGGACTGGGTTACCTCACCGCCCAGCGACCCAACCCAGGTATGCGTCCCATAAAGGCTATGAAAGTGAAGAAATGCAAGTGCAAGTCTTTTGACTGAATTTCCCTATAAATATTAATGGCTCTTGACAATGGAGAGACATTGGCAGTCGAACCAACAGGTCGAGCACATCGATCGAAAAGCTAATCCCCCCAAGAAACCAAAGAAACCATCCACCAAGCAAGATGTGGTCACTGACATGGGTGAGAGGATTCAATGAGGACTATTTATTATTAGATTATTAATTCCTATTTATTTTCACAGGCATTTGCCTTGGCCTTCCTTCTGGTGGCGACTGGCGAGGCGAAGCCTTCGTATCATCACTTCAATCACCACTTCAATCACTTCGATGGGCACCACTTGGATGCGCTGCATGCCCTGCCGCATCACTTGGATTACGCGGTGCAGGAGGCCGTCCTGCCAGCTCCAGCTCCAGCTCCTCTGCTTCCTGCAGTGGCTCCTCCTCCGGCCTTTGCTCCTAGTCCTGTTTATGGTCCTGCATCACCGGTTTATGGTCCTCCGCCATTGGATGGTCCTCCATCACCAGTGTTCGCTCCTCCGGCACCTGTTTTCTCTCCTCCGGCTCCAGCTTTCGTACCTCCGGCTCCTGTCTATGCTCCGGCACCACTACTTCCAGCTCCAGCTCCACTTTTACCCGCTCCAGCGCCACTTTTACCAGCTCCCGCTCCACTTTTACCCGCTCCAGTACCACTTTTGCCCGCTGCAGCTCCTCTGTTACCTGCTCCAGTTCCACTTTTACCAGCACCTGGATGCCTGCCGGAGTTCCACCTGCCCACCGTCCAACACCATGTGTTGCCACCTGTCCTGGAGGCAGTGCCCTTTGCACCAAGCTATCGTGCCATTCCTGGACCCAAGACCACCACCCACAAGGTGACCATTGGCTACGCCTTTCCCAAGCTGCTGGCCAAGCCGCATGTCCACCTGAAGGCCCTGCCCCTGAAGTGGGCCCATCACAAGGACTGGTCGTTGTTCTAGAAACCCATTAAGATGTTGGAGAACTCACCAAAGAATCATCAAAGTCAGCTAGTAAATGTTTAATATTAACCTACGAATTAAACAATTATTTATCGAATATTATTAGTTAAATAAAACGAGAACTTGTATATAAATTCCATACTTCTTTAAAGTCGTATATAAATTGGTAATTTAGAATTCAACCATTTAGCATTTAATTTGCTTAAATGGTGTTAGAATATATAAATTCATGGCTTAAACTCTTGGAATTTCCTGAACCTGTTGCAACGTCTACCAAAATAGCGAATAATAAATACAAAAACCCGAAAGAATGTAACCAGAAGTGATAAAATCACAGTCACAACAAATATTAGCCAAAGAAAACATAACTTATATCTGATTCAGACTCTCATTACGTACCAGACGCGTCGTAATGCCGCCAAATTCGGCTAACACACACCGTTGTAAGTCTTAGTAATACAGAAATGTTGTTAGTGAATTTCCAACGGCACGCAACAAGAAATCAAATCAGAAATTCCAGACACAGCCGCGGCCCAAACACGCGACAATTGTTGCAGAGCTGGTAAAAGAGTGGCAATTCGATTAAATGATTTAGCCAAGTGGCCATTGGGGGTGGTAACACGTACATACATACATACTTTTGGGTAAATGCTGGCGGCTTAAGCCCAGTAAAATAAAATTCGGAAGAAGCTCGTCTGGCAAACGAAATCTTGCCCAACATTGGCCTAGGTTATGGCCGGGAATTGCGTGCAATTATGAAAGTGTCGTTTTCGGGGACACTGCGACGTAACAGGCGACCAATTGATTATTAAGTACATATAGCCACAACACCCCGGTCCAACCTTCATCGGCAGCGCCCAATATAGAAAGTCTTCCAAGGTATTTTCGTATGCTCGGACACGGATTATCCACGGGCTGCAGAATTATAAAAGCATTGCCCATTGGACAGTTGGACATCACAGCTCAGTCTGCCCTCCAGCTAATCACAGCTAGCCCAGCTCATCCTTAATCCAAGCAAAATGTTCGCCAAGATTGTGGTGAGTTTTCAGGAATAACTTCATCAAAGCATTTCCTTCAGGGATACTTATTTTTGTGTTGTTTTCTGCTTCAGCTCGTCGCCCTCTGCGTGGCCACTGCCCAGGCCGGTCTCCTGCCCTTCCATGCACCTGCTCCTCTAGCTGCTCCTCTGGCTGCACCTCTGGCTGCACCTCTGGCTCCATTTGCCGCTCCTCTGGCCGCGCCACTGGCTGCTCCCCTGGCTGCTCCCCTGGCTGCTCCTGTGGCCACTGCTGGCGTCGTGGCTCCCTATGCCTCCAGCTTCAATGCCCACCGCATCAACCACGCCGTGGCCTATCCAGTGGCTCCAGTCCCAGCACCAGTGGCCTTCACTGCTCCCGCTCCCGCTCCCCTGCCTGTTCCTGTGGCTGCTCCAGCGCCGGTGGCCTTCGCTGCTCCCGCTCCCCTGCCAGTGGCTGCTCCTGCTCCGGTTGCCTTCGCTGCCCCCGCTAAGGTTGGATTCGGTCTGCCCGCTTTTGCTGCTCCTGCTCCTGCCTTGGCTGTGGCAGCTCCCTCTAAGGTGGCCTTCGCTGCTCCCGCTGCTGTGGCCGCTCCTCTGGGTGCTCCTCTGGCTGCTCCTCTGGGATTCGCACCTGCCCCAGCGCCCGTGGCCTTTGCTGCCCCCGCCAAGTTCGGATTTGCTCCGTTCGCAGCTCCAGTGCCAGTGCCAGCGCCTCTGGCCGTGGCTCCCAAGT
This sequence comes from Drosophila bunnanda, assembly GCA_035046265.1. Classification (NCBI taxonomy): domain Eukaryota; kingdom Metazoa; phylum Arthropoda; class Insecta; order Diptera; family Drosophilidae; genus Drosophila; species Drosophila bunnanda. The sequence continues at coordinate 19,672,952 of JAWNOB010000075.1, forward strand.
TCGCCGCTCCCGCCCCGTACTTCTTCTAAGGATTTAGTCGCAGGATTACTCAACTCACGCCCATCCGTCCTATTAGCTTGTAGAGATTAGTGCAAATCATCATCCTCAGAGAGCAGCAATGCTTGGCGAATAAATAATTAATTACAACATAAATCTAATTACTTACTGTCATTAATTACCAAGAAAAACCATTCACAAAGAAAAGTAAAAAATCTGTTAGGTGAAAATGCTTTATAGATTGCTGTTTATTATATTGCCTTAATATTCTTTGGTTCAGGATTCGGTATCGAGATCGGGAACTTCAGGACCATCAGGGCAGATCCCATCCACTATCCAGATTAAGGATTTCTCGTAAACTATCTTCCTCAGTTTGTCGGCCACCAACTTGGTTATCTCTCCGTTCTCAATCATCTCGTCCAGGATGCTTTCCAGCAGGGCGTCGCGGAACACTGGATAGGTCATTTCAACGGAGTTCCTCTTCTTTGCAGCTCCTTTATAATTATATATTTTAAAATTATAGCTCAGGAATCGAAGAACTTTTCACAGGTGACAACAAAATGGAAGTGAATAAAAATTCCTGTCAAAAGTTGACATTACAAATATTTAGAAGGGTCAATCTATGATATATCGATGATTTACTTTACAAACTGTACAACCCTAAACCCTTAAAAAGAGAGTGAGTTTAAATGAAAAAATAATATGGCATTAGAAGGAAATTTAAAGGGATAAACTTAAATAGTTGATTAAATTAATCTTTAATAATATATACATTTTATATTGCAAATTTTATTTGTTTGTTATTTGTTTTATTCGGTGAAAAATAAATAGTGTTGTCCAAACGATTACTTATGGATAATTAACTACGGTACAACCCTAAAAGTTTATTTCGAGTAAAACCCTACAAAATGCAAGTCATCGATATTCATTAATGTTGTTTTATTTATATATTTAAATAATAAGCTATGGCGGAAGACGTCAAGATGAAGATGTGACTTGTTCGCAAGATTTGTATTCCAAATAAATAAACGTATTAGTTTATTCAAGCCAAAATATTAATTTTGCTATTATTTTTTAAATGATGTTTATTTATTTATATGTTTATTAAGTATTTTATGTGGTGCTTAAATATTTTCGTATCACTATTCTCCTCTAGATTCTCCTAGAACCGTGTATGCTTCACATGACCAATCCGCTGGAAGAGCGGAACGTGCTCGTAGGGCGTGTGGGAGATGGGCACGGAGTCGTAGGTGACATGGGCAATCTTGGTGAGTGGCGCAACTATGGTGTAACCCGGATGCTGGGCCAGCTCCTGCGGCGTGGAGGCGACCGGCAGAGGATGATGGTACACCAACGGATGATGGTAGATAACCGTGGCGGCCAGACCCACACTCAAAAGGGCGAATAGCACGAAAATCTTTGGGGTAGATTTAAGATAATAATTCCTAGAGAATCTGACTAATTGCCCAGTTTACCTTGAGCATTCTCTCTGGTGATTTTCCCGCTGGGACTGCACTTGGACTAAACAGAGATCGGACGAAGGCCGATGAATTTATAGGCTCGTCTTCATCGCTGGAGTTCCAGGGGAAACAGTTATGAACCGGTTGACACTCCCCTTCGGAGTGTTCCAACTGCATTTCCTTGGGGAACCTGTTGCAACATCCCATACAGTAGGTAGTGGCCACATCTCCCACTACTCCACTTGGCCTTTTGTCCCCTTCTCTTCGAGAAAACCCGTTTTCAAGTTCAAGTTTAAAGCGTCTACGCCGCCGAAGATTGTCAAAGTGTCAGTGACTCTTTTGTGCACTTAATTATGCCTTTTTTACATTTCTTCGTTTTTTGTTTTTGTTTATTTTTGTCTCATTTTATTTTATTTATATTTATTTATGGGTTGTGAGTTAGTTGGTCGCACGTCTTTGGATCTGGCTTTGTTTCCCCGTTTTTATTGTCTCTCAAAACATAATCATTGCCCAATCTTGTGTTTTTGAGCTATTTTCATGTGGTTTTCGGAGGTGTCAAGAATTGATTAGTTTGTCTTCATTTAGCGGCGATTTAAGCTCAAGCTGTTATAATCGTTGTATTTATAATAGGGGCATACCCTACATAAAAGGTGGCTGGGGAATTTTCGGACTGTATGGTATATATTATAAAAAACTTGAATTAAAACATATTAAACAGGTCTGTAAAGAGATGAAAAATATTTATGGGAGTCACAGAAATATGTGAATAATTTATAATAATTGCTATACAATGTAGTTTATATGGTTTATAATTAGTAAATGGTATAAAGATTCCATTACAGCTGTATTTCTTAATTTTCTAGAAATTTCTAAACCAAATTAAGATTGTATTCACAATATATTTTTGTGAGTTTATTACTTATGTCAATTCTTTTGAAATGTATTTATAATATTTTAAGACTGTTAGAGCATCCTAAAATCTGCTTAAAAACAAAAACCAACTTAATCTTCTTGACTTTGTATTTTTTACTGGCCAATCTTTCGAGGCTCATTGACCCCAAACCAAAGCCATAGTTCTTAGCCAAATCTGATCGGAGTCACATGACTGAATTGCTGGCAAAGGCCACCCACAAGACCTAAGCTGCCCACAGGCAAAAATCACTACAAAATATATAAAACTGGAACTGGAACTATTGTAAACTGGTAAATGCCAAACTCGATTGCAGATTATACAATGGAGGCCCAAAAGGCGAAGCCACGGCCCAAACGCAACGAAAACAGGTGTTGGCACTCGGAGTTATTCACTCCATGCAGCCACTAAGGATGCCTGCTCACTTGGGCAACTCCAGTCCAATGAATTAGATTTAATTTGCTAAGTTGCACTCACTGCTCATTAGATCATCGATGTCCATTTTGGGGATGCAATCCGCTGCACTGGGGATTGGTATAAAAGAGCCAAGCCGGGATCAACGGCAGTAACACATTCGGTCCAGCCTCTCGAGCAGCAGCAGGAAAACTATAATCAGCAACATGCATAAAGGAGTGAGTAATCCAAGGATATCTGAAGGATAATGAGATACCTCAAACATACAGAAAGAAGTGATTCAACAGTGAAAGATAATCCCTAATTGAGTTGTTTATCGGTATTAATTAGTTCGGCTTAGAAAATCAGTAATAAAAATGCTAATAAGTTTCGATTTCTTTCGTATAATTAAAGCTTAAAGCGACATTTAAACAATATTTGTTTAGTATATTAACAATATTTCTGGGATGCAGGGAGGAGTGTCATTACATCTCAAAAATTTTCGTTTGACTATAACAAATGTTCACAGACATTCATATAATTTGACATTCAAAATGCAAATTAAGAGTCAACAATATTATTATTATTAGGTACAAGGAATAATCATTCCGCAGTTTTTCTAATTTTGCTTATTTATTTGCTATTAACTGCCAAAACATTTATTTCATATTAATAATGAATACAAATGATTTTTATTTGCCAGCTGATACTCGTGACAATCCTCTGCCTGACGGCCAGTGGCCTGGCAGCTCCAGCTCCAGAACCCGCACCAGAACCAGCTCCTGCTCCAGCACCTTCGCCTAGCATTGGACTGGGCCTGGGACTGGGTCATGGGTACGGAGGGTATGGTCTGGGATTGGGTCTTGGAATCGGCCACATTGGCCACATTGGCGGCCTCTACGGCGGTCACTATGGAGGGCTGGGACTGGGCCTAGGACTGGGATACCATGCTCCCATCGTTTCCAAGACAATCATCGGCAAGAGCTATCTGGGCGGCTATGGTTTGGGCCTGGGCCATGGATATATCGGCGGACATGGACTCTACGGACATGGCCTGGGTCTCGGTCTGGGCTACGGACTGGGCCATGGCTATGGCTACGGCCATGGCTGGTAGATCCGCTGGTCAATCCGGATTCAAGCCAAGTGGAGCCAAGGCGAGCGTGCAGCATGTGAGAGCTTCAATCGAGTCATTTACTTCGCAGTACCAAGCATTACGATAGCCTTAATCAGTCAATCACTCAGCAAGTCAATAAATCAATAGACAATGAAACGAACAACCAGAAAACCAGTATCAATATGCGTTGGAAAATCTGACATTAAATCGAAAATATTACATGTTTTTGGGTGTATTATTCCAAAGATTCTAAAAGTAATGGGAAAATTATTGCTTTCATTAATTTGAAATTGGAAAATTGTAGTTAAAAATTATATCTTTTGAATACATTTTAAATGTAGAACCAACGTTGAAATATTATTCAACAATTAAATGGTGAATTGTTCTGCTGATTGCGCAAATATTGAACAAATTTAAGATGTACTATTTAAGAAATTATGACAATGTATCTTTGGTTCCTTTTTTGACTAAATGAGCACAAATTACTTACCACTAATAAATGAAACTCGCGAATTTTTCAAAAAATCGAATTATAATTCAACATCAAACTCACTTATTTACACAATTTATGCTTTTGTACAAGAAAATCTCAGCTCCTCTTAAATCCTCCTCCATTATCTCTCTCAGGTATTTTGTCTGTGTATTCAACTTCTCCCTTCTCCGATCCAAGCGAAACGAAAGCGATGCAGGAAACGATGCTGGACGGGACTCTTCTCCATTTACCAACCGTGCAGACCCAACTGAGGATGCGCCAGACCCAAGGAACCATGCGCCAGACCCAAAGGACCATGGGCCAGGCCCAAGGGAGCATGGGCCAAGGGCAACGGAGCATGAGCCAGGGACAGCGGTGCATGGGAGACGGCCAGCGGAGCATGGGCAAGGGCCAGAGATCCGTGGCTCAGGGCTGGCGAGGAGTAGATAGCCGGTCGGGCTAGAGCCGGGGCAGCATAGCTAAGCCTGGGCGCCAGTCCATAGGAGGCGTACGAAGGAGCGGCCAGGGCATGTCCATAGGAGACGGCCGGAGCAGCTCCCAAATATCCAGGGGTAGCACCCAAGTATCCTGGAGCGGCGGCAGCGCTGGCCAGGCAGAAAACGGCGAAAACGAACTGTGGGGAGGCAGGATACAACCAGTTGCACATGAAGGAGCACCATCAAAGTACTTTCGAAGCACTTACGTATTTGAACATTGTGGGAGTTATTGCTGACTGAACTCTTGGCAAGAACACAAAGCTGAATAATGCCGCTGTCAGAAGCACGAATGCTTTTATAGCCCAAACCTGGCCAAATTTGTGGCCCGAGAACGGACTCGAGCTGGGGGGACCATAGACCAGGCCCAGAGACCTGGCCAAATGCACTTTTACTTTGGCTCGACGGAGAGACTCGGCCCAAAACTGAGTCGGCGGCCCAGAGAGCCATGCAAAGCTGGCCAGGCAGAGATGTAGATGGAGATGGAGGCGACTGCGACTGAAACTGCGCCTGAGACTGGGACCCGAAAGAGCACTGCCTAGCCCCGCCCCAGACAACGCGGATGTTGGTCTGGCCTAAGATTTGTCATACCCTTTCAGCAGGTCTTATATGATTTTTGAGAATGTGAAAAGTGAGAGGGGGTTTCCGCCTAAAATAATAATTTAATTCTATAAGGTAAAGGGTGATATCCTTGAAAGATCTCTCAATCTATCAAACACACAAAGGATTTATAAATACAGTTTGAGTATAGCCGAAGTAAGAGTATTCAAACTTCGCTGCTCAACCCCTCCTCTGTTTTGATTTTGAATAATTTCTGATATATTTGTGTTGCTTTTTTTCTGTTTTGCATTTTGCACGACAAGGTGTGTGTGAGAAAAACTTAAATTGCATTTTGTTTCTTGGCTTTTTCGATTCTTTATTTTCGTGCGGCCAACAAGTTTCCACTGAAATCATTTAAATGAGCCGCAGCGAGTGCGTGAGTTGTTAGAAATTTTCACAGTAAATGCTCGAGCATTCAGAGTCTTAAAGTCTTAATTACAACACAGAGAGCATAAGTGAATGGGCGTGGCAGTTACACACCTGTGCGTAAGACCGATGCCAGGCCAGACTCGTTTCGAGACCGTTTTAAGTGGGGCACAAAGTCAAATCGGCACTTATGTGTGCTTAGAACAATATAAACGATCTCCGGCAGAGACAGAGGCGTTGGCAAGGTCGTTCTGTAAGGGGGAGAGGGGTTTTCTTTCGCTACGCCTCTGGCGGGGATAACTTATGGGATCATAACTCAAGTGATATAGTGCAGCAACAATGCCGAAAGAGTTGTGGCTGCCAGTTAATTGCCAGTGACTTTTTTTTGCCCACTCTATGCATAATTTTCAAAGCGCTTTACGCAAGCCCAGAGCACTTAACACTTACTGAAGGGGTTTCAGGAGTTTCAGGTGTTTCAGGGGGAACTTCAGAAGGGGGTACTACTCGCACTTGTTGAAGTCCCCGCCCTGCAGGCGATACTCAAACCCAGGCATACGTGATTTTAACCCTTTATTGCAAGATAAGTATTAAATATACAAGTTGGAGCTGAAAAAATTGTGAAAAGAATTTGCCAAATTACAAATTTTAAATCAATATTACTTATTGTATCTATAGGATTTTTGTAAAATAATAATATACAACCCTACATCTAAAATATTAATTTTAATGGCTTTTTCACTGTATATTAAATACTTATTGCCTTTTTTAGAATTTATATATTTAGATATATGTTCCATATTTTTGCCTCTCTCTACAATCTGGATCGCTTGTTTTCTTATCCTTTGAGAAAGGATAACCAAATGAAAGAGTCATTTCCGACCCTATAAATCATAGATATTCTTGATCAGCATCAACAGCCGTGTCGATCTAGCCATCTTCTAAAGAAAAAAATTTTTGACCAATTTTTTCAAAAAAAGATAAGGGGTTACATCGTTAAAATTGTCAAAAATTGGCAAAAAATGTTTATTTTCAAAATGCTAAATTTAGTAAACAGATTTATTACCATAATAAAAACTAGCACGAAAATGCCTTCCGAATTGAAATTAAAGGTTTTTTGACTTAGTTATGAGTTTTTTAAATTAGGGTTAAACAAAAATAACCATAAATTTATATATCGTTAAATATAAAGAATTTAAATATTTCAGGTCCTCCTGAGAACAGCTTAAAGCCAGTGATGCCCTAAAATCATAAGTATTTAGATGTGTTATTAAATCTTAATTTATCAATAATAAAATATTACGACAAAATTGTTTAGCATTTTATCAAATGTTAGGTTTTCCCAAGTTAGCTTCCTTTATTCTTTTTGTTTAAACTATAGTACCAAGCCAGCAACAGTAGTAGCCAAAGGGTTAATGGAAAAGGCTTAGGCCTCGTCCAGAAAAGCCTGCGGGCAAATGGAAAGGCAGCGAGCTAGTGACAATTACTAGGAGTTGGCCCAGACAAAAGGGGCGGGCGGACAGGGGTCCTTGGCTGTCCATGCGTAACGCGAAGGGGATTTGCATACGCATACGCCGTGTGGGCGCTACAGGCCGGCAGGGGACTGGCTAGCCGAAGTTCCCCGCCCGAGTTGCGCTTTTGGGCTGTAAATCAAACTTGCCAAGCGTTTCAATTAAGAGCCTCCCCAGATCCGGCTCTGGCTGTAGACACGGTACTACACAGTGCGAAAAATGGCTGGCAATTAATTTCGTGGCACTTGTGCAACACAGCGATTAAATCAAAATTCAATTTATTGGGCACCCAACTTGAAATCCGATCTTGAGCCCGGTTGCTGTGCTCTTATTGATGTCTCCGCAAATTGATCGCAGCAAGTTCTAATCGCAGGCTCAGCCATTATTATTATCGTTTCAATGCCCTCACGCCCGGCAGTGTACGACTGTCAATTAGACAAGATTGTTGTAATCGCCGGAGCAGTTGCCTGCCAGCGGGGCGTAATTATATATCTGAGCATTATAGGCCTAGAAGTCTTGTCCCTTGTTTGTCCACTAGATGTGCGTATCCAAATTGGACGGACTGTGCTGACTGGGAAGTCGACTGTGCTATACTCTTGCCTTGAAACTCTCTACTTATTCTTATATTTTTATTTACAGGGTTTTCATTATTGTTAATGGGGGTATAATAGGGCTTTCCTTGATAGCAAAAGATTTTCTCAAAATTTGCAAAATATTTCTTTGATTTATTTGTTTTATAGTCTATGATACTACACTGTTGCATTCTCTTATAAAATGAATTTTATTTATTAAGATGATTTTCTTATTTTTTGTTTTATAACACTAGACACCAGAACTTTTTCAGAAAGAGTTATGACACAGAATTTATGCTTTCAATGCTTGCAGGAATTATTCTCAGGCTATTCCACTAGATTTTTACTTTCAGAGAGGGTCCTGCCTTGTATGGTTTAATTTATGTCAGTTTATTCACTTTTTTGATTCCTTAGATTTATGTATAATAATAATTATTTATTAAAATTGGGTTGTTAGGACACTAAAGTGTTGCCTTTTTTGAATGCAGACATTTTTATTAGACTACACTAGACTGGAGGCTTTTTTAAAAAACTAATTAATAACACCCTATTAATTTGAATGAGGGGGATACTATCAGCAGGAACGTAGTATATACTTGCTGAAAAACATGTAAATGTGATTAATTTCTATATGGCACATTAATATGCAAATTTGTAAAGCCCTCGTAAAGCATCCCCAAATGCAGCCTGGGAAATGGATTGCTGTAGTGCATTTACTAGGGCTTCGGCAATTAGAAGTTGCCACTCGCCTTATTAATTGAGGCGTGACCATCAAGACAAAAGCCTGTGTTAAAATTTTAATTTAATTTTCTGGCTGCAGCAGCAGCAACGGAAACAAGTAAATTACCTCCAAGACCCGCAGAACGTGCAAACGGATGGGGTTTCTCTAGGGGGGCGTGACAAAGGCGTTGAAAACATCGAAGTAAATTTGGAATCAGCAACTGAAAGACTTGAATTAATTTGCAACATTTTCGTTTAAGCTAAATGTCGTTCTCCTGATTTGATTTTCATACTTCTGGAGGTTGCATGCGGTGCATGAATAATGCCAAAGTTGGCAAAGAGGCGTGGCTTCGTTTGCTTTATTGATTGTTCGTGATTAGCAGAATGCAATTTAAGCGGCGCCTTTTAATTAAGTGCAATATTCACAGCCGCAGCAGCAGTAGAAGTTACTATAGTTGATAGTTGCAGGAGGCAGCCAACGACCTCTAAGCCGTGACACACGCAATTTCCAAGAAAATAATAAACAATGCCGCTGGCCGGCCATAAAAACTATAGTCCAGGGAATGGGAGCTGGAAAGGGGTATGAACTGCGACGAGGATAGTGTAAACAACGCTCAAGGATTTCGCTGTGAAACGTGGCAAAGTGTCGATGAACCGGAACAGACACACCGCCAGGCAAGGGTTTAATATACCCTTTTTGGGAGATATTTCTTGTGAAATTTATATAATTTTTAGAGATTATAGAGTAGCTATTTGTAATTAAAATGAATCATTTTTAAAATAATTCTTCTGGCCAGTTAAAAAGTATTATTAAATAACTCCTTTGATAACATTTTAGGCGTTTCCGTGGCATAATAATCCCCTGGATTACATATTTTCCAAAGTCATCCTTTTGTAATTTTCCCATATTTCCTACCCCAGCAAGAGTAGCTAAAAATGGAAAGAATAAAACTCGTTTAGCTTTTCAGTGGGTCAGTGCGTGGGCCTGATGCAGTGCGTTTTTATTTGTCCTTGCCTCGGAGCGTGTATCTTCATCTCTGCTCGCATCTGTATCTGTATCCTTATCTTTAGCTGAGCCAGAGCCTGAGCCTGGGACACACGTGTCGTGGTCTTCATGCAGCAGAGGTCCTTACTTCTTCAGGACAGTGGCCACGGGGGCAGCAGCATAGACGGCGGGGTAGGCGGCACTGTGGGCCACACTGTGGGCGGTGTAGCTGCTGGCATAGGGTGCAACATAGGGGGCGTAGGCCGAGGTGTAGGCCAGAGGGGCGGCAGCAGCTGGCAACGAGCTATAGGCCAGGGGGGTGGAGTAGGTCAGGGGGGCGTTGTAGGCCAACAATTGGGGACTGGCAGCAGCGGCGGCGAACAGAGCGCACAGGACAACGGCGAACTGTACAAAAAATTTGAAATTTATTTCGATTTAAAATCCTTTTCCTTTCCTTTTCTTCAGAGTTAATAAATTATAGACTTAAAAATGATTTTTACAACTTATATACTTTTTCTACTTACGAATTTCATCATTTTGCTTAGGCTTGTTGTATTGTCTTCGAAGCTAGACTTCTGATTGATGTCGATGCTTGGTCTTGTCTTCGTTTATATAGTCAAATATCCATTTCATCCTTGACAAAGCCCGCTCGAATTGAAACATTTTCATCACGTTCCATGGCCCAAAATCAGGGCCAGCAATTTTCGGCTGCTTTACTGGCATACTTTAAACTGGCGGATCAGTGTTTGATATTATCATAGATTGTACGCATTCCTTGTCTGCTTTTATTTTCATTGAATGTATTATTTCGCTGTTTTCCTCCCCCACTCGAGCATTTCCGCAAACTGGCGTCAGCAGCTGCCTTCTGCGGATTGAATTATCATAATTTAGCACTAACTCTTCCCCTGCGTCCCGCACACTTGTTGGCCATCGACGTGCGTGCCATTCCAATCCCGCCAATCCAACCCATCTTGGCCATCTTCGTCTCCGGCTTGAGCCCGGCTTTGTCCCCTCTTCTCCGCGAGTGTTTCAATTGTGAGCCACTCGAACGCGCCGCTTTGCATTCTAATCGAAGATGCAAATACAAAAATAGCAGCGGTTTATCCATCGCCGAGGGACGTCACCGGACTGAACCCTTTGGCCAAGGTGAAGGACATCCGGAGCTGGGAAATAGTAAACAACGGATCAAGGGCTTGCTGGTAGTTCAATAAACCTGCCAACTATAGTTGACCCTCTCCAATCATGGTAGACATGGCCATTGCCAAGGCATAGATCGCAGTTTCATATTTATTCATATTTTACATAAGGGTTTTTCATTTGGTTTTAAGTAAATAAAAAAAAATATGGGGTTTAATTAGTTAAATAAAATATTTATATACTTTATCTTGCAATAGCTGTAAGTGGTTCAATATTTAAATATTTTTACATAAACTCTATGTTTTTTGCAGGGGTAAAACTGGGGTTAAGAATTTATAGAAAAGTAGAGGAAAATTGTTCCCTTCTTTCTATAAATGCTCAAATAATTTTTTTATATTCTTAAAGTATCTACGCATCTTTCTTGCACTGCTCAACCAACTCCTGGGGCCTTTATAGTAATTTATATCTGAAGAAGAGATAGGCCAGTTGTTACATTTTAGCTCTTTAGCAACTTTATAAAGATGTATATATACATCTACTTTATATAAAAGCAAAAAGCCTGAAAGTATGTAATCTATTACAACATTATTTAATAATGAAGCCCGTCAAAATGTTACGTTTAGCGCAAAATGCAGTATTTATTTCAACAATTATGCTCCTATATTCCGTTTATATTGCTTTGTGTCCTGTTCCCATGTTTCCACGTTCAGCAGCTGGCAGAGGAGGTGGATAAAAGATGGAGTCTGCCGAGCTAATACCGGGGATTATACGGAGTTAAAGGTGCGGGAAAGTATCCTTGTGGTAATATGTATATAGGTTATTTCAGGTCCAGTTGAGCAGTCGGGATAATCCATCCATATGGCCGGATCTTAGCGGTAGTAGGCGGCATAGGGATAGGCGGAGTAGGCGGAGTAAGCGGAGGCGTAGGGATAGGCAGAGTAAGCGGAGTAGGCGCTGGCCACCGGAGCAGTGTAGGCGGCGGTGTAGGCAGCGGTGTAGGGAGAGGCGGCCACCAGAGGAGCGGAGTAGGCCAGTGGAGCGGCAATCACCGCTGGCTTGGCGGACACGCAGGCCACGATGGCGAACAGGCACAGGGCGAACTGTAAGTAGACATTAAAATTATTCCGGTGATCCTGTAAAGATCCTCCTCTATAGGTAATCCTTGATCCTTACGTATTTGAACATGTTGCTTGGGGTTGGTTGGTTGTGAACGGTTGGTTCTCAAGTACTAGACTGATATCTCCTAGAGCTTAGGCCCCCGGGTATATATAGCAGAATCGGTCGAGAAAATTCCAGGCCAAAACGAAGACGAAGGTGATGCCAGTGGGGGAATTAATATGCACAGGCCATGCTCAGATCGGTTCCAAGTCCATTTTAAAGGCAGCCAAGGAGAATCTCCGGCATTATGGCTTTGCACTTTTCGGTTTCGTTTTCGTTTGGTATTTTTAAAAGCGTGACGAACAGCGAAAAACAAATCGATGACGGGGGCCTGTACGGAATAATAAATATATAGCCAAGTATATGTCAGATACTAGACTCTTGGTGTGACCCACAAAAACTGCCGGGTTTCGGTCACTCAGAAGTCTATAAAGCTGGGTTCTGCGTCTCCGGGCGTGCTTATTTCGCTTTTAGAACCTTTGGCAATCAGATCTTATCAGCTCGGACTAACTATGTACAGGAAATTAGTAAGTCTCAAGCGATTCTCCGCGGAGAAGACGATGCACTTGCTCAAAGATGATGAGGCCTCGCCATCGGTGGCCATTTCAGGTGGCGCTCCAACTCCTGCTCCTGCTGATCCGCTTGGTCACAGGGGGTCAGATCCAGGATGCTGCCGAGGAGATCGATGTGCCGCCTGCCCACCGAGCTGCTCCGGGAGCTGCTGCCCCGCCGCCGCCACTCGGCCCGCTGGGACCACCGCCTGTAGCCTCTGCTCCGCCGCCCAACTATCCTTTGTTCTACCCAGCTGCGTGGCCGCCATTCGGACGCTTCAGCGCCTCCATTCCCGTCCAGCCGCCAGTTGTGGCGATCATTGCCTGAGGGGCCGCCGGCCAGTGGTCGCCTCCTCCGAAGGACACTGCTGTCCCTCCTGTTGAATTGTTTTTCCCGTTACTGTTACCACTTTTGTTATTGTTTTTTCTATTTTGAATGAAATATATTTTTAGATGCGAGATGCATAATTACGAGAGTTTACTCAGGGCTGACGCCACTTTTGAAATGGCCAACACGTGCTTCTCCTACAGAAGATGCTCCTCTCGTATATATTTTTTCGGAGGCATCTATCATTTTAGCCATTAGCATATTGCCAATAGATTCAGTGACGCCACTTGCTTGGCATTTACTGAGATGATTTCCGCATTAGTAATCAAAGGAAGAGCGGAGGGGAGGATAATTAATGAATTAATATTGTAAAACGAAATGATGAGTGATTTCCTGGGTATAAATAAATATAATAAGCTCCAAAACTACCTTAGAACCCTTGCAGGGTTTTATAATGTAAGTCAATAGCTTATTACGTTGTGAAGAAGTCATTTCCGACCCTATAAATCATATATATTATTGATCAGCATTAACAGCCGAGTCGATCTAGCCATTTTCTGAAGAAAAAAATTTTTGACCAATTTTTTCAAAAAAAGATAAGGGGTTACATCGTTAAAATTGTTAAAAATTGGCAAAAAAATTTTATTTTCAAAATGTTAAATTTTAAATACAGATTTATTACCCTAGTAATAACTAGCACAAAATTGCTTTCAGAATTGAAATTAACGATTTTTTTATTTAGTTATGAGTTTTTTAAACTATGATGTGTAAAAAAATACCATATAAGAATATCGTTAAATATAATGAAGTTGAATATTTTAGGTTGTCCTGAGAGCATAAGATGGCTTAAATGATAGTAATACCCCAAAATCATATGTATTTCTATTTGTTATTAACTCTTATTTTATTAATAATAAAATATTATGACAAAATTATTTAAGATTTTATCAAATTTTAGGTTTTCCCAAATTAGCTTCCCTTTTTGTTATACCCTTGCAGGGTAATATAATTTCAGTCAGAAGATTGCAACATAGTGAAGGAGTCATTTCCGATCCTATAAATCATATATATTCTTGATCAGCATGATCAGACAAAACGATCTACCTGTCTCCTGCAGAAAAAAAAAAAATTTTAATTTTTTCAAAAAAATCTAAGGGGTTACATCGTAAAAATTTGAAAAAATTTGAAAAAATTTGACATTTTTTAAATGTTTTATTTATTACGCATATTTAGCATAGTTATAAGTTTATATGTCGAAAATATAGTCATATGCAAATATTGATAAATATCGATTCAATGAATGGAAGTAGTTTCCGATGAAATCATATATCATCATATATAATCATATATATATCATATATGATATAAATCAATTGCAAACTGCACGGATATATCAACTTCGGCTTCCCGAAGTTAGTTTCCTTTCCTGTATCATTAATCAGATCATTAATCCCGAAACATTTTTAGACTCTTTATTTAAGTAACTCTTGAACCCAAATAAAAAATGTAGAATTTTCACATTCCTTTCCCTCTTTAAAGTAATAACAATTGTAATCTTTTGCTTATATGATTTTTATTTCATTTTCAGGTCAGTTTCCAGTCCATTTGAAATCCGTTACATATATCCTTTATATCCTTCTTACAAAACCGTGGTATAGGCAGCGGTGTAAGGGTAGGCGGCATAAGGATATGCGGAGTAGGCAGCAGCCACAGGAGCAGTATAAGCAGCAGCAACTGGAGCAGTATAAGCAGCAGCAACTGGAGCAGTGTAGGCAGCAGCCACGGGAGCCACAATTGGAGCAGCAGCCACTCCATTAAAGTTCCTGGCCACGTACTGGGAGCTGGTGGCAGTGACCACACCGGCGGGAACAGCAGCCAGGACGGCGGGCTTGGGCTCGGCCACAGAGCAGGCCACGAGGGCGCAGAGGACAACGAGGGCGGACTGCAAAGAGAAGACAAGCCCCTTAGTAACTTGCCAGAGACAACGAAATCCATCACCGGACACCTACCAGCTTGAACATGTTGACTTAGTTTGATTTGAGCTAGCAAATTGGACTACGATTGTCTACGATCGGACATGCAACTTTTATACCCCGTGAGAGCTACTCGGGGATGCTTGAATTTCTGGGCACACACGGTAATGGCCAATTGGGCGAATGATTCTATATAACACTGCGACCGCCGCCTGCATGGGAATGCAGAGCGGCCTTTGGGCTTCTGTTATTGTTGGCTACGTGCCCGCCGTCCGGGGAGGTCGCACCGATCCGATCCAGTCCGATCAGAGGCTATCCATTATGCTGGGCACGTCCGGTTTGGGGGCCCATAAAAGTTGTCGCCGCGAAGGCTTTGCGGCTGTGACCAGTAGCCACCTGGGGCCGCTAATTGCCGGCGACGATGAGTAACCTCTTCGGGCCAAGAGTTGGCCAGAAATCAATGAAACTTCCCCCCGCTTAGATAGGATTGCGATTGCATCGTTTCAGGGTTACGTTTGCCACAAAGTTTGCGCAATCTGATCCCACGCACGCTTCGCTTCGAATCTAATCTCTCCGATTGCATTCAAACATTCAAATTGGCCAAAAACGCCCACTGGCCAAAAGGCGGTTGCAGCAACAGTTACGCACAAAGGTCAACGCACCACATGCAGATATGCGATTTTGAGGGGGCCGAAAGTTATCAGCCGTCGCCAGTCAGTCAGTCAGTTGGACTATGTATAGTTGGCAGCCGGCTCAAGCCCAGCTCGGTGAGCCTCCATCATGGTTATGCATTCCGGGTGGAGCGGCGAACCAGACAGATACCGGATTCTAAAAGCGGAACACTAATACCCTTTACATGATCCTGGGAGGAATAGATATAGCTTTAATTGGACGCTTCTGTAATGCTCGCTATCGATGACTTACCAATTTTGGATACATCTTGTTACCTAGAAATGATTTAGTGTCATAACTTAATGTCAATGCACTTCTTATGGTCTTATAAAGACCCCCCAAAGAAACCAAATAATAATAAGAATAAGGTCTTCTATTAGTTAACAATTTAAAGGAGATTCTTATAATATTATTCAACATTTTATTGCAGCTAAAAAGTAGGTTTCCTATTTAATTTCCAAGAAGAATTTCGTCTTCTACAAGATCTCAAAACTATAGAACTTGAGAATGCATTTGCTTTGCGAGAAATGTGCAAACTTCAGCTCGATCCCCCGCAAGAGTATAAACAAAACAAAACAAAGTGCAGACCGACAATTCTTATCGCCTGGTTACAGCCTGACGCTGGACTACTGAGGGCTGACAATCTTCGGGGGAGCCAGATAATTCCAATATGTGAATATATATACCGATATGTATATGGGAGGCTGGCTGGACTGCAGTCTGCGGATTCGCGTTGCGACAGTTTGCGATGTTAATTGAGGGCGAGCGGTTCGTGAAAATGATGAATAAGTCGGATCGCAGGATCCTCGCAGTGATCCTTATCCTGGTGCTCTCGGCAACGGCAACTACAGGCAGCGGGGGAGATGTACCCCTGCGATGCGACGAGTACGATTCCATGGGATTTATGGACGTGAACGAGGCCTTTTGCACGGTGACCGGATTCACGGTCACGCACAGTCAGAATATTGTAATCAAGAACATTCCGCTGGGAAATATGGTCAAGTTCATGAAGTTCTACGAGTCTTCGCTGCTCTACATGCCCTTCCACCTATTCGAAACGTTTCCGTACCTCAAGACCCTGGACGTCTCGAATACGAATATACTGGAGCTCACGAGGAACGCGTTCAGTGCGGCCAGCAACCTGACCTATCTGAATCTGGCCTACAACAATCTGACCTCGATTCAGACGTCTGTGTTTATCGGAGCCAATGTCCTGATGCGCCTGGATTTGTCCTACAACGATATCACTTCGCTGAGTGTGAATGCCTTTTGTGGTCTGCACACCATCAGTCAGATCTTCCTCACCGGCAACCGGCTCAAGGAGCTGCACAGCGACATCTTCAAGGACAACGAGTACCTGGAGAAGGTGTCCTTCGAGGGCAATCTGCTGACCACCATCCAGCCGGAGGTGTTCCGCAATATGCGCCGTATCAAGGAGGTGAATCTGTCCAACAACCAGTTGATCTACATCCATCCGGACACCTTCGCGGAGGCTGCCAGCCTGGAGAACCTGGTGCTGTCCTACAACCAGCTGCGGAACTTCCAGCTCACCGAGAAGAACATCGTGCACCAGCTGCACTTGGACAACAATCACCTGACCAACCTGACCATCAATGCCACCCGATTCGTCCGCGCCAGCCACAATAACATATCGCAGCTCATTCTGCACCAGAGTCTGCACATAGAGACGCTCGACTTGAGTGCCAATCGCCTGACCAGTATCTCGAACATAACCAACATTACCTACATGCTGTATCTGGATGTCTCGGACAATCCCATCGGACCTCTGAATATCTCCACATTCGCCCAGCTTAAGCGACTCAGGGGCCTGAATCTCCGGGGCACTGGCATCCGGGAGCTAAAGTTCGGAATGTTCTCGAAGCAAAAGTATTTGGAGGAACTGGATTTGTCGTTCAACAACCTGACCACCCTCAATCTGGATATGTTTGTGCCGTATCTGACGAATCTCAAGAAGTTCCTGGTGGATGGCAATGAGCTGAGGGAGCTGCAGGGCAACCGCTCCTTCTCGGACACCTTTCCGCAGCTCCAGAAACTGGGGGTTTCGCGGAACCGCTTCAACTGCTCCTACCTGCACCACCTGCTCATCCCGCCATCGCTACCCGAGTCTGTGGTGCTGAACATCGAGCCCGACAACAATCTGGAGGAGACGCCGCACATCCGTGATGTATCCTGCATCAGCCGGTCCCTGGAATCCCTGAATGCATCCTTCTCCGCCGAGGAGTCCGCTCTGGAGTCACACATTCAGCGGTTGTCCAAGCAGCTGGAAATAGTCGGATCACACTCGAGGAATCTTGAGTTGCATCTGGCCTTCATGCAGGTCTTTGCCTACGTCCTCGGCGGAATTGTCCTGGTGGGTGCGGTGACTCTGATAACATTACGATATCTAAAAAATCAGCGATCGGGGAGATATGACCGGAGCAGCATCGTCTTCCACTCGAACGCCACCATGGATGCTACCATGACCTTGGACAGTGATCAGTGATTAATCGATGACATGGAAGTAATCTAGAAGTACTTTTAAAAATATATTTAATTGAGAAAACAGTGTAAAAGATATTTAAATACGTAAAAATTTAAACAAATGCATACACTCTTACTATTGACACTTTTCTTAAAGTAACATTTCTTGTTCTGCAATAATTAAAAGGCTGAAGTGAAAATAATACTATATTAAATATGAAAATTCCTTTTTTATAAGTAACAAAAAACGCCAAAATATAATTAGATATAAAACAGATAGACATAGGTTCTGTAAACAATAATCTTTTAATAAAGAGCATGTAAATTAAAATACTGACAAAATAAAGACATTTAAATAAAAATACATATTATAAAACCCGGAAAAATGATAAAAAGAAGGGTGCGAAATATTTGCAATAGGATTTATCTGAAGTGACGTTGACTTTTAAGTCCAGAAAGCGTACTTCCTGTATGCCACTGGGCCTTGATAATTTTAAAATGTAAGACCTTGAATAATATCCAAACAGATCGCCAAAGTAAACAACAGTAAAGATATACAAGTTGATACTCTTTCAGGGCATTATAATTTTAGTCAGAAGTTTATAATGCAATGAAGGAGTCATTTACGACCCTATAAATCATATATATTATTGATCAGCATCAAAAGCCGAATCCATCTAGCCATGTCCGACAGAAATTTTTTTTTTTCAAATTTAAAAAAAAATGTACACATCATTAAAATTTTCAAAATGTCAAAAAATTTAAATTTTTTTAAATATTAAATTCAGTATTCAGATTTATAAACCTAATAAAAACTAACATAGCAAAGCTTTTCGATTGCATTTTAATGAATTTTTGACTGAGTTACGATAGATTTTCTCTGCAAGAGTATAGAAATTTCGGTTTCCCGAACTTAGATTCCTTCCTTGTTTTCTGTTATTATTATTTTTTTTTTTTTGTTAAGGATTGAAAGCTGTAACTACTGTGTATTTAAACCTTATTAAAAATTGACAAGAACTTAAGAATAACCATTTCTCCAAGCAATAATAATGCAAGTTAATGCAAGTATAATTTCATAAGAGATTACCTTATTAATTAACCATAATTGCTTTTTGTAAACTAGCTATAATTTCGTATCTTTCAAAAATAAACAACATTAAATTTGTATCCATTTCATATTTCATTTATTATTGTTTTCATTTTAGCTTGTTATCGTTCCATTGACTCCAGTCGAGGGGCTCTGATTCAACCTACTTCCTCAGCAGCAGAGGGGCGGTGTAGGGAGCAGCTGCCACGTAGGGAGATGCCACATACGGGGAAGCCACGTAAGGAGACGCCACATAGGTAGAGGCAGCCACATAGGGAGCCGCGAAGTTGCCGTGGTACTCCCGGCTGTAGACGGCAGCCGCCGGAGCAGCAGCCACCAGGGGAGCCGAGTAGGCCAGAGGAGCCACAATTCCGGGCTTGGCGGCCACGCAGGCGAACAGAGCGAACAGGGCGACGGCGAAGAACTTGAACATCTTGGCGGTGGATTTGGTGGCTTTGGTTTGCTGGCTGACAAACGAAACTGATGATAAGTGGTGGATGGACACGAGGCTTTATACTCGGCGGAAGACCGAACGACCACCCACATTTGGCCCTGGGCCCCAGTCCCCTTAGTGCTTAAAATTTAAAGCCCAGCTTTTAATTAGCCAAACTATAAGTACGCGAACGAGGCTTTGTACCTAAATGTGTTCGCCGAAGTCTTGGACTCTACGTGACTAGCCTTTCCAGAGAAAAATTATTTACTTTTCGGCCGCAGACCTTGCAAGGTCGCCGCGCTTGGCGCGCTCCATTTGCGACTATAAAAGCCTGGCGCTTTGGCTGTTTCAGACATCAGTTGCATTTGTTCAATCCGACAAGTACTACCAAAACCAAACCAATCCTTCCAAGATGTTCAAGTTCGTCGTCGCCGTCATCTTCGCTCTGTTTGCCTGCGCTGCTGCCAAGCCCGGAATCGTGGCTCCTCTGGCCTACTCCGCCCCCTACGTGTCCGCCCCGTATGTGGCCTCTCCCTACGTAGCCTCCCCGTACGTGGCCTCCCCCTACGTGGCAGCTGCTCCGTACACCGCCGCCTACACGGCCGGATACGCTGCTCCCTATGCCGCCGCCTACACTGCTCCGTATGCCGCCGCCGCCTACACCGCCCCCCTGCTGCTGAAGAAGTAGATGCCGAGGAAGGTGATCGCCGGAGCAGGAGCAATATGGATTGACAATCGCAACTAAATTGAAATAAACTCGCAAACAAACGAACACATTTGTCTTCAAATCCAGGAAAACAAACAAAATGAAAGCTCTATGGGCTAGAGCTTCGACTAAGGGATGCCCTGTACTTAAATCAGCTTAGCTGGGGTAGTATTAATGCCTAAAAGTTAGCATTATTTTGAGATACATGGACAATGTTTACATGCAGAATAGAAAAGAGAAAAAATTACTCTTTTAAATATATTATGAAAATATATAGAATATACAAAAACATATCCTAAGTCAGGAAATTTTAATATAAATGATATCCAGATTTTTAAGTACATTTTCACAGAAGCAATATGCTCTTCCAAGCTAAAAATACCTTCTATAAATAGTAAGTTTTGCGGATAGAAATGACGAGAAACTTTATTACATTTATTCATCAAGCATTCCAGGAATACGAAGAAGCCAAAATTAACTGCAACTTGTGAGATTTTGAGTTTTATCTTTAACAAAAATAAAATAAAATTGCAAACTTCATTAGCCGTCTTTGTATAAATTATTTTTAACTTTTATGTGTTAACTTAAAAAGCTATTCTTTAGCATTGGCCACACATTCAACCGGATTTTAAATTAATTTAATCAATATTAGGGATGGATTTAATAGGATTTTGAAAACCAAACATTCTTACTTTTACGAAAGTCAATAAATGGCTAAGTATTTATAATTAAATTATGATTCATTTATTAATACTCATAATTAAAAAGTTAATCTTCATTTTTTATCTAAACATATTAAATACGACTCGATAAGTTGGTAAGTATTATATTTATATTTAACACCATCCCACTCGCAAGTGCAGGCATTTGAAACTGGTGGAGCGTGAGGAGCAGGGACAGTGGCGCGGCTCATTACAATTAAGGATAATTATCCTTGGCCCGTCCACATGTTGCCGGGCGTGCTGGCGAGCTCTCGGATGCGGACACAACAGCACAGCACAGCGTTTAGACAATGCAACGTGCGGCGTGTGTAAAATTAGAAACGGGAGCGTATACGTAATCTGCGGCAAATCACAAACAGAACAGGAACAGGAGCTTCTAGCATTTATTCGGCGTTATATAAAGGGCCAGCTAAAATGCAAATTACAAACTCATGTGTCAGCCCAGAAGTATGTAACCTTTTCAGCTGTTAGTCGAGTGTGTTAACCCTTAGGCCAGCCATTGTGGTCGCTGGTCCAGACTGCGACCTATGCCGATGCTGTTGGTCACCTGAAAGTTGACTGACCAGCCCAGAAAGAGCGATATGTTGCCAAAGGGGTCAAGCACCACCTTGTGCTTCACGGGCTTCTGACTTAGGCCCTGGCTTTGACCCTGCTTCTTGTGGTTCTTTTTGGTGAGCGCACTGTACAGTGAAGTCGGTGGATCCTGCACGAATTTCTGGACCCCGATGGCGAGTTTATGTAGGTCACTGAGGAAATCGTTGGGCGCATAGAACTTGGCGGGGTCATCGATAAAAGCAAGAGTTTCCATGGATTGCGGATCAAGTTGGTTTTGGTAAAGGATTTCCTCTTGAGAGTCAACAGTCCTGCCAACTCCTGCTGCCAGGATGACGTACACTGGCTGGCTTAGGCTCAGCTTAATTAAAGTCAAACAGATTAACGGAAGCTGTGTGGAAGGAAGAAGATTTTAGATTTCAAATAATAAGAAATCATTTTATTTTATAATATTTATTTATTATCCTTTTAGTATATTATATTTTCCCTAGTGTACTTACAGAGAACATGTCCCCGGCCCATCTGAAAGATGACTAAACCAGGGCCAGACAATAACAGCGGCTTAAATAGCCACAAGATGGAGTCTTCATCCTCCCCAAAACCCCCTCCATTTATGACACATGATTTTCAAACCAATTTCAGAACTTTATTTGAGGCATGTCCATCAAAAAGGTGGCTAAACCCGCGAAGGATAGCTCCAGGCGAGGACGCTCTCTTTGTGAGTTGCGGTGGAGCCACCGCTCACCAGCCGTAGCCATAGCCACCATATCCATGCCCATGTCCATGTCCAATGCCGTAGCTGATGGGATGCACGACGCTGTGCGAGGTGGTCCAGATGGGCTGGATCACCCTCACCGAGGGCAGGCTGTGGTACGAGTGCGTCAGGATGGATCCATGCGAGTGCAGGAGCCCAGGGGCGGCGTAGCTCAAAGCAAGGCAGAAGGCCAGGAAGACGAACTGGGGACGGGATAATGAGTTGGCCACTTAATTAACTCCTGCCAGAGCCACGGGTAATCCTTACCAGCTTGAACATTTTCGGAGATGGAGAGAACTTGTGGAACTCGAAACTCGCACTGGAGATGTGATGGCTCTTGGAGTGTGCTGCGAGTTTATATAACAGAGACAAGAAGCCGCAGCAATCGCCAACTGCTGAGACCTTGGACCGATACCCAAAACCTTACTAGATTTTTCACTGAAATCTAAGCGGACGCCGACTGATCAGATTTCGCGACTCACTCAGGTGAGTGACTGCCTCTGGCTGGCTGACTGGCTGGAAAACTTGAGCCTAAGACCTGCACCGCAAATGCGGCTGTTGATATTGCCAAATACGCACCGCAGTGCTCCAAAAATTGCGGGAACTGCGCAATTTTTCCGGCAATAAACAAATCAACAACCCACAAAAATAGGAAAACATTCAATGCATGGGAACAAGAACAATAAACTTAATTGATTTTGGCGTGGGCGCTTGTTTTCGCTGGCTGGAAGACAAAAGGAAACTTGGCAATTTTTATCGACACCGCCACCCACACTCCCTGACCTTGAAAGCCTCTCGACCGAAGATGGGAAAATACCGGAAGTGCGTCTTAAGTCCGGACGCACTTAATTGTTTATTTTTGGGGCCAAGAGCAAGGCACCAACCCGAGCCGGATCGAATCCAAATCGAAGGAAGTAAACAAACCGATGGCAGAGTTGCGAACATTTGCGCCTTAGAAAAGTTGAAGATGAAGTAATTACACTCTAGAAAATATTTGTTTAGTTGCTGTTTTTGATCTTAACTAAGTATGGAGTCAAGGAAGTCAGTCAGTCCTTAAAAATTCATTCAATTCAACCTTCTTTGTTAAATGAAACAATATTTAAAATCCTGCATGTGTTGGGTACTCCCCAGTAGATCTATTGACATGTTCTTGATTAATTTTCTGAAATCAATCAAGAACAATAGTAAATCCTTTCTCAGAGTGTATCTAAAACATTGGCCAGCAGTGGGAGGAGGCAGGCATTCAGAGTTCTTTGTGGCAGACTCTATTCCTGATTCTGCGGTAATGCAACACTCACTGTCTTGTCAGCGGACTCACGACAATCCGATTCGCATCTGGGTTCTGAGTGGCAGGAACGAGTTCCCCAGAGCAGAGCAATGTGGTTGCACTGAATGCAATTGCAACTGGGCCCATTCAAAGTGAGTTAAGGGGTTCTTTCATTCGCCGCCTGCTGGGCAAATGCCTTTGACCTTGGCCACCAACCAGAGAGCCTTCACCAAAGTGAAGGTCCGAGCCAAGGAGCTATAAAAGCCCCATTCGCCCAACAGCGAGTATTCAGTTGAAGAGGTGATCGCCAAGGAATTGCAACGATAATAAAAATGAAGCTGGTGAGAGAAGTCTAAGTTCTCTAATTAAAGTGCTCCAAAGAGATCGAGTTATTACCAATAGAGAATATAGAATAGTTTAGTATATAAGTAAAGTAAATGTTTGTTTCTTGCAGCTCATCTTAGCCTGTTTGCTGGGCCTTGCTCTGGGCCACGAGGTGTATACTTACTACACGCCATCGTATGGGTATTACGGGTATCCCGCCACCTATGCCAGGACCTCGGCGGTTTTGCCCTTGGCCTATTCCCGGCTAATTGCTCCGGCTGCCGAGCAGTCGCATCTTTATCACAGCGTCGAGACTCCAAACTCCTTCCAGCAGCAGTATCGCAGCGACTACAAGCCCCTGACCTACGAGTACCTCTACTAGATCCATTCTAGGGAGCAACAAACTTCGATGGGGGCAATTGTAAGCCAGTGAAATTTGAATAAAGTTCGAACTAAACTCATTGTGTGTGCTGTTCGGGGCTGTCTGCGAAAACAACTTCCCTACATCTCCCTGGGTCAGCTGCTGTCTGTTGAACTCGGCCTCCTATTGTTCAGATATAAAGCCCCAACAATGGGTGCCAATATCGAATAACCCGGCTTGGTTCCCTGCCCTTGTGGCCAGTTATTCACCTGGGCACCTACCTATTCACACACTCACCTATGGGAGGCCCGTCTAAATTTAACCGAACCGTAGAGTGGCAACAAATCAAGAGCTCGTGCCGTACGTCACTGGAGCACGGGGAAGCCATAGGATCCTGCTCAGCGCTCAGAGTGCAATGTGACCGCAGAGAAAGGCGGCGTGGAAGTCACCTCCTTGCTGGTTCCTCCCACAATCTTTGCCCTTTGCTGCTTCGCTGGCTGAGCCGGAAAGAGTCCTGGAACGTGACCCCGGATCTAGTCACATGGCACATCCGCCCCGTGGGACATACGTACGCAAATGCGTGGAACGGAACTCAATCGCTAATCGAATCACTCACTTTAATTAATATTTGATACTCTGCGGGAAACAGGTAAAGCTCAGCCACAGCTTAGTCAGGACTTGCATGCACTCTGCTCTTGAAATATATAATAATATAATCCGTTTTTACATCCAGCAAAAATCAACAAATATTGAATTACATTTTATGCAACTATAATGGCTCCCCGCTTGAGTTGCAAGGAATATGAATAGCAAATGTCTGTTGATTTCCATTAATTCAGGTAATATTCATGAAACAAATGATTTGTGTAAATTTAATTATATTTAAATTTAAGCTTTTTAATTCGCTCAAAAGGTTAAACCTTAAACCATAGAGCGAAATAACAAATTAAGCTAGTGGAATTTTAAGATCTACCAATTTTGGCCTCAATTATTCTATAACTATAACTATCATTTTCACTTGAACTCATCGTCGCCAAAATGCGTCATCTTTAGATAATTACAGCGTACTTTTGTAGTCATTAATACCCAAGATTAATGATTACGAAACCAGATTGAGCTCGTTATGCGGCGCAAATTAGAAGTAACTCTTCGCCGCCCAACAACTGATGCCACTGATTAGCTCTAGCCAGGATGCGGAGGGAGGTGGCTTCAATATCGGCTTACTGGAAACCATCTCCCCCAGCTGGCAAAGAAGAAAACCTGTTCCTGCAACTGAAGCATCCAGAATCCAGAATCTGCATCGGCATCAGCATCTGATTCGGTCCCTGCGCCAGTTCAAGGTTTTTCAATGTCCAATTAATGGCCAAGAAAATCCCAGTCAACCAGGCAGGCAAATCTATTCGAACAGCAAGTTTAACATAAGAACACGGAGAGAAAATTAATAATTAAGACCTTGTGAATATTAAATATGTGATAAGAATCCTTTGACAACGAGTTTCTTTATATTATCCTAAGAGTTTAACCCTTTTATGGATAAGATAAGGCAATAAAGTTCAACTTATCTATCCTAATAAATAAAATTCACTTTTAATATGAATTTATTTATATGATTAAATATGTATTTTTAATTCAAACTAATTACATTATTGACATAACTCTCCTTCAAAATACATCAACACTTTCAGTGTTCACTGGCAAAGGAGGAACAGAATCTAGAATGGACTACATCGCGCACCGAGAGAGACCCCCGGCCAGTTGTTTACCCAAAGTAAAAACAGGCTCTGGATGCGGACGCCCAACCTCGGATATAAAAGGTCTTTGGGAATGCAAAGAGGAGCTCAAAGTGAAAACGACGCTGAACGACGACGACGACGACGCAGTTTGCAGATTGGCGAGAAAATGCGCAATTATCTTTGGGTAGGCAAAATATATACCTTTCTTTTCCACTGAAGTAGCACCTCTCTTGCGTCCACTTCCGTTGCAGTTAGTGGTACTCTTGGCGGCGGTGGCCCCCAGCTGCGTCAAGGCCAAGCCACTGGTCTCCTTCGGTATCAGCTATCAGCAGCCGTATCTGGGCCCCTCGCCAGGACCCTATTACTATGGAGGACCATACCAGGGCGGTGGCTACTACCACAACTACCACAGCAGCCCGGGCCCCTACAGGTATCCCTATCCGTATGCGGACGGGAATCGCTATGGCGCCCTGGACGTGGGCATCGGTGCCCTATCCCTGGCCCCGTTCCTGCTCTGATCTTGAATAAAAGCTGAACTAAAAAATGTACAAAAGACTTTTCACTCTCCGCAGCAGCACGCACTCTAAAGCCTTAATTTTCCACCCAGGTCAAGTGGGAATTACACACAGAGGTGGTCTACGTGACAGTTGTGCGTCGAATAGGGATCTGACGGTGACCCAGTGACTGATTTTCCTCACCAGGTATTCTTGATTTCCTACGTCAAGGTGGTGTCTTAATTTAGTAACTGTGCTAAGGCACTATTTCAATAAGTAAACAAAATATGACTAGGTGTAAAGCAATCACTATCAACTATTTCCAATTCAATATTTACTTTTAAACAGAAGGACAGCTTCCTGAGATTCACACAGAAAGAGAATCAATAAAGTATTTTAGGATTCAACCTTTCCATTTCGCGATTATGCTAATGTCCGCGGTGGTATCTCAGTTATTTATAGCAGTTGTAAGTATCTTCGGGATGCGCTGCATAACCGAAATGCGTTGGTGAAACGTGCTCCCGTATCTTCCTTGGACACTGCAGGATGTGTGCAGTCTGCCTGCGATAAGCGCATAATTGCAGCCACCTCGGGTATCAAGGATTAAGGAGCCCCACTGGCCGTTGTGTCACCTCCAATGGCTGTAGTCCAACTCGTGAGTCCCGGACACATGGGTGTAAAGTTCGTCATGCGAAACTTGCACGTTGGCCATGTGGCAATTTTAGCGATTTCTTGGGAGAACGCGTCGTCGTTTAAGTTTTGCTTCCAAGTACTTCACGTGATGGTGTTGGATATTTTACACTGAACGAAACAACTTGAGGGATTCAAATAAAAATTCCCCTTTGAGTGATTAAAAAAATATAAATTTATGCATTGCATTTCTCGGTTTCGTTTGTGGTTTATTAACATTAACAAAACAATATTTTAAATGAAAAATTCTAAATGATGTTCAATGCTATCCCTTGGAACATACTATTAGGTAGCATATTTATTGGTTGCAAATATAACGAAATATGTGGCATAACTTGGATTTTGTTTAATTATAAATTCACCACTTTAGGTCTAAATAAAATGTAAATAAAATATGTTTTGCTTTAAAATCAAATTGTTTTATATCGTTGAAATATTCAAAGTGACATACCTCTTGGTAATTAATAAGTATACATGTTTCTTAATGTGCAGTGTGCCCAGAAATAATTATTTTGTAATTGAAAATGTTTTTCCCTAGCCTGGGATTCGTTTTTGCGACCCTAAATCCTTGACTTGCGACCTGTTATCTTAACAATTACTCCCTTAGGGATTTTTCTACTACTTTCGCATAGTGTTTAGGGCGACCAGGTGAATGACGTGCACGGATCACGTTCCCAATCACGCACAACAATGCTAAAAACTCAAAAGTGCAACCAGCGACGCCCCAAGTGTTGTTAGCCGTTCGCTGTTCGTTGGCTCCTTTGTCCCAAAGGGGAAGCATCAGCAGTCACGTTGAGTGGAAAAGCCCAAGACCAGGGAAAGGCGAGAGCAACAGGTTCTCAGGACTACGACTTGTCCTGTTCGTGTCCTGTGGTGTGCGTGTCGTTTGTAGTTTGTTGTGCGGTGTGTCCTTCTCGACGGCGCACAGGGCACTGATTTCCGCTGGGTGTGTGTCAGTATGGCAGTCGAAATCGAATCGGATACCCGAGACCCGCTCGGGTGTCCTCGTCGGGGGCGAAGGTTAGGATGCGAAGCTGCCACGACATTGAGGAGCGGTATAAAAGCGAGTGCCATTCGCCTGCCACTGGTAGTCTTCATCGAGACTTGAAAGTGTCGCGTTGGCCTGGAAAAAGTTCCTTAAAAAAGTCCTGAATAACCAATTTAAAAGAACTCGAACTGATTTTGAAAAACAGAAAACCAAGTGCCAAGTGCCACAAAGTGAACCAAGAAAAAGCTGAAAAAACATACAAGAAATACAAATATTTGCCATGGATACCCTATCACCGAATAACGGCTCCAAGTCGAGTTCCAGCGGCAGTTCGGCGGCCAGTTCCTCCATGGATCTGGGCAAGCAGCAGCAGAAGGAGCAGCTACATCGCCACCCGCGGTGCGGTCCCAAGAAGCTCTCCCGCTCCAGGAGCCTGCTGCAGTTGCTGAGCAAGCATCTGGGCAAGCATTTCCACCATCAGCATCACCAGAACGAGACGGTCTACAGCAGCCAGGACGATATTAGGAGCAGCTCCACGGACTCCTTCAGCCTGAGCTACGAGCGCGGCAGCCACGAGTGCCCCATTAATGGGTCCTCGCTGGACTTGGAGCACACCTCCAGGACCTCCAGCGCCTCGGCCTGCTCTAGATACTCACCGGGACTGGACTACTACGATCAGCAGGGTCACATCTACGTGGAGGCGGTGTACAGGCCCGGCAGCGCCATGGAGCAGATGCATCCCCAACTGCACTTCGAGGAGGATAGCAGCGAGGGCGAGGTCGAGGGCAGCGGCAATGAGGCGGAAGACGAGGTGGAGCTGGGCACCGACGAGAACGAGAACAACAAGCCCCGGTCCGCGTCCGCAGCCTCCGCCTCCGCCAAATCGTCCGGCCTGCATCTCAGCCGGATCTCCATTTCCTCCTCGGTGAGCCGGATGCTCCAGCACTTCTCGAGCCCCACGGGCAACGCCTCCATGCGATCGCTGTCCTGCAGCAGCACACCGCTCCGGCAGCCCAAGAAGTCCCTGTCGCCGAATAACTCCAACAGCAGTAGCAGCAGCAGTCGCTCCGGCTCCAGCTCCAAGTCCTCCTCCGGCGGAGGTCCTGCGTCCAAGAAGGAGAAGAAGCAACAGAGTATCCTGCGACCGCCAGTGCAGTACGTGTCCCTGAAGGGCATGTCGGGACTCTACTCCCGAGTGCCTAGCTACGCGGTCTGCTATCCCTACACCCTGCAACACATGTACTAGGGAGTAGAGGGTGAAAAGTCGGGGGAAAACTAGAAAAAACTAGGAAAAAAAGAACATAAAACTTAGGGAAAAACAAGAGAAAGCTGCAAGCTGGTTGGGGGTCTTGAAAAATACACATAGGAATTTTTAGTGATGTACGAGTAGTGCCTGAAAAAGATATAGTATGGGGAAGGATGGAGAGTAGCGGCGAAGGAGCACATTTTATAAATGTGTGTCACAGCTGAGTTCGCCAAATAAAAAAATATTACAAATTAAAAACAAAAAATCCAGCGAACTGGGCCCAATAAGTGTACCTAAGTCTACGCCCCGATAAATCAAAAACCTATATATCCACACATATATTTGTGCCACGATATACACCTTAGATGATCTAATTGTCTTTGGCTAATCTAGGGACTTTCAGTTTACAAACGGAGATTAATTGAATTAGCTTGCAAGTAAATCGAAATGTTATTTAGAAGCCCTCACACATATCTTTGAAGAGTAATTCTTAAAAATACAAATTCAGTGACCTTAAGTTGAGTCGAATAACACGATTCTTTGCACTTTTCCAACTAGTTTAAATATTCGTTTCGAAACCGAAGAACTTTGCACTTTTTAAATAGTTTCAACTATACTTTGCACTTATTTCGATAACTTAGAACTGCAAAAACCAAAAAACAATGACGAATTTATACAAACAAAGGAAAGAAAAACTAATACAAAAAAAAATCGAAATTCTTTAATAACTTTAAGAGCAAACACTAACAAATGAACATTTTACAATAATTCACATTCCAAGGAAACCGAACTTTTTTAAAGCAAATTATTATGTATAATGGCGGAGATATCACGACGAAATGTATATTGGATGGTAGACGATAATAAAACGTAGCGAAAATGTTTAGAGCCTATATATTTTTAGATCCTAACTGAACAGAGATAACCTAACACTTAAGTCTAGCTGTCAATAAAATAAAATATACATGACTAAAAAAAAACAAAAGAAAATCCTAATTGCATTCATTTTCTTCGCCAAGGTAAAGGGAAAACAAAAGCGAATGAACTTCATTTCATTGGCCAAGGCAGCTTCAATTCGTAACGGTTTCCCGAAAGCTTAAGGACACCGTTAACGTAGGCAAAAGCTTCTGCTCCTGCCGCCGAGAGAGAGCGCGCAGGACCCTCTCTCAGGGTGTCCTGCACGTGGCCTCCGTTTGTTTGGGTAACAGTCTCCGGCACTGTTCCCTGAGAACAGCCGCCCGAACTGTGCCAGTATGCCAGTGCAGGAGGCGAAAGGAGACGCTGCCGCATCCGATGATGTAGGCAAAGTCCTCAAAATCAAGGCGCCGAAGGACTCGACCTTACAGTTCTGACATATCATATCCGTGTGACGTTAATCGACACCGCGCTGGCTGCTGCACTCGGAGGGCCTGACAAGCGGCAGTGTTTAAAATTTGATGACACCTCAATTATTAGGGTCTCGCTAAATGGAAGGAGCCGAAGGACTCATCACTTCTCGAGGTCATTGTCTCTTTGAACCCCTTTTTCATTTCGGTTGTTTACAATCATAATAAACAGGCCTGCTGGCCAAGGGATATCACATCCTTGGCACAATTCGGACCCAGCATCCTGTCCTAAGAAAATCAAATTAAAATGCATGATTTATCTGTAAACAAACAAGAGCCTTTAACCCGAATTTCTGTAAACAAATAAACAGAGGCAAACGCCTTCTCCGAATAGTTTTATGGCGCAGTTACAAACGAATTTCATATGCTTTGTTTCGTCCGAAGAACTGCGTTTTAATTTCTTGTCTCCCAGGAATCAGAAATGCTGTGGGTTTTGTTCCTGGTAATTTCCAGAAAAACACTCACATCCAAGCAGAACATGCACTTGCTAAAGGAAACTCTTATGAAATATACAGCGAAGTCTAATGAATATTTAATTAAATTGAAATACAAAGAAATTTTAACGGCAGAATAAATAATACAGGACAAGGTTAAAGAAATAGGAAAATAATTTAATTAAACAAACGAATATCCTTTTTGTTCTCAATAACACAGCATTTCTTAGTAAAACAAGTTAAACTACAAAATGAAGTGATTATTAAAAAATAGTCTTGTTTTTTGTAGCTACTCCGATATATACGGGTTATCTACAATTTTGGAAAGATGGTATTTATTTAAATAAATTAACTGCACACTCATGCATCGGGCAAACTTCTGTGTATTTTTGTATATATGTAAATAGTGTTTAAAACTTGCAGTATGATGTAAATTTTGTTTAATTAAATTCGCTTGACTATGCATTTTATCTTCCATAGGAAAGATTTGGTTCAATTGCCAGCTTCAAAGGAATTCAACATCCGAGCTTTCTAACACTTCTTAAGCATCCCTTTGAAATATAATACTTAACCAAAAACTTTGTAATTATCAGGGGCAGGCTTCAAATCGAGCCACTAATTGTTTATTTACAGCCCAATTAAGAGTTGACCAAAACAAAAATAGACCCGCAAAGTTGATTTGAAAATTTCACGGGTCAACGGCCGAATGGACGGCAGGACAACAGTTGAGCTTATTCATTAATCTGTTGGCTAACTTGATTAAGTCGAAATGAGTTAATGCGCCGCTAAATGGATGCGACAAGCGCTTAACAAGTCGGCGACAAGAGAGTCCCCTGCCCTCTTCCAGGCCAAATTGGATTCCGAGTTGTGTCATTTCGGCCAAAACAACGGCGATGGTGGCCGCTCTGACGTCAGAGCGGCGTCAACAATTGCGCCTCTAATTAGATGACAGCGATTTTTTCCGGGAGAATGTTGACACCTTCTGATTTCTAGCTTTTAATACCGCCCTGGCTCTGACCCTGCCCTTGGTCCTGGTCCTGCCCCTGGTCCTGGTCCTGGTTCTCCCTCCTACAGCTTGTTATTTTTCATTCGCTGGCGGAGTCAAGACAAAGGACTTCATTAAGCCGCCGCCGTCTTAGCTTGTCTTAGAATGCGTTCACATAAAATTGGCATTCAGCTTTATTTATAGCGCATTAAAATCAATTTTGGGCGCAATTAAATGAAAGCGAACAGCAACTAGGCAGGGAGACAGGAGGCAGGAGACAGAAGGCCGTGTGATAAGGCTCTATTTTATGTCTATTTTGGACCCTCGACTAAAGTGAGGTGAAATTATGATAAAATCTTGCTCGGGCAACTCGTGCCCAGAAGCCTCTTGGCTCCTTAAGAGGCCCTTGAAAACTGTCATCGCCAAGGATATTTTTAGGCAAATCACTGGCGCACAGGTCTCTCAAAAATAAGCGCCCTTCATCGCCAAGCTATTTTCGACCAAAAACAAATTGAATCAACCGGAGAAAGTCAAACGAAACAAAGTGAAATGAAAACGTCCAGCTGATTAATAATTGATGGCTCTGTGGGGAGAGTAGCAAAGAAAACAATTAAAGGGACGAAGAAAGACAATTGGGGATGCCAATGGCAGGATACTGAGTCGAATAAGAGGTACCTAAAGTATTACATGGATTTTTATTATAACTTTAAATTAATTTATGTTAAACTGAACAAAGAAAGTTCTAGTAGTGATAGTAATTGAAGTACTAGTAGGACTAAAAATAATGGTTGTGTTAGTAAGTAAAGAGTAGTAGTAGAAAATGCAATGATAATCAAGGAGAATCTTTTATTCTGTTCACAATTAATATTTTATAGTACTGCAATGTATTATTTGACATATACACATTCAATAAGTAAGGAAGCTAATTTTAGGAAACCGAAAATTCTATTCTCTTGCAGTGGAAATCTATTATAACTCTGTCAAAAGTCGATTTATTTCCAATTGGAAAGCTTTTCCGTGTTAGTTTTTATTAGGTTAACAAATATGCATTTTAAATTTAATATTTTAAGATGTTAAAATTTTTTTGAATTTTTTCAAATTTTGACGATGTAACCCCTTATAAAATTTTCAAAAAACGTAAAAAATTTTTTATCTTCCAAACAAAGCTAGATCGACTTGGCTGTTGATGCTGATCAAGAATATATATGATTTATAGGGTCGAAAATGACTCCTTCCCTGCATTTCGTGCGTCTGCTTGAAACTATAATACCCTGTAAGGGTATAAAAATCATTAGGTTTCGTAATCATGTTTTGCTATTTCATAAATAATTTATTAATATAATTTATATTAAAATTAGTACTTATTTGAGATTTCGATATACCATTGGCTATTATATTATCCCGAACTTAATATACCCCCCAGAACCCATAAGGTATTCAGGTATAACCACCGCGAAGTTGCTAGAAGTCGAGCCCCAAACTGCGTGCATTGACACCACCTGGTGGCCAGCGGCGCAGGCTGCGGCCGCAATGCAAACAAAAAACAAAAAACAAAACAAACCGAGACCGACGACGGTAAACAAAATTCGCTTCCCGTTTTATTATTAGGCAACAATGCCAGGAACAAAGGCTCAGGGCGACGGCAACCGGCGGAGCGAGAGGGGGCTTCATCCTTTGCAGGCTGGGCAGCTCTTTCGCAGGCTCTCTCTCTTAACTTGCCGCACTCTCTCTCTCGAAGGACATGCTTTGCAGAGTGCCGGGCGAGGCTATAAAAGGCAGCGGCTTCCGATTTGCCGACTCACAAGCGGCAGGACAACGTGCCCAGTCGGTTCGCTATTCGCTCTCTCTATCTGTCTCTCTCGCCTTCGAATTCTCCTCTCTCTCTCATTGTCTGCGGAGAAAGTAAAGGTAAACAGTGGACAAAGACACCGGTTACAATAACAAAGGAAGTGCGGAACGGCGAGTATTTGGCCGGAAGCGGAAGAGCGGCGGAAGTGCAGCCATTGGCAGTTTGCTTGATAAACAAGGAAATTACTCATACGCACTGCGTGCACTTACAATCGGTGCGGGAGGCCACCACGCATACGCACGGCTGGCAACGCTTATACGCACCGGGTGCACTTGGAGTCAGGAAATTACGCATACGCACGGCTGGCAGCCGCTGCTAATTTGGAAATCACTCATACGCCCTGCTGGCTAGACACTGCCAACAATGGGTACACCTCATGTCTGCTTCGCCGATGAGTTGCCGCCGCCGCAGCAGCAGCAACATCAGCAGCAGCAGCAGGAGGAACACAAAACCGCCAGCAATGGCAGCCTGAACAACAACCATCACAGTAGCCAGAGCCTGGTGACCAGCGGGAGCAAGCCGGAAGTGGGTTACATAGCCACCCCCTCGCCGGGCGGCAGCCTAAGCGTCTCGCCCACACCCCGCTACGAACGCAATCTGGGCTTCTTTCGGCAGCTGAGCCGCCGCTTCGGCCTGAGGTCACAGGATGACCTAGTTCAGTCGGATGACGCAGCTCACGTTGCACCATCGAGAAGCGGCGGAGCGGTGGCCGCTCTCCAGGAGGAGGACGCGCACAGTTCATCGACCGACTCGTGCTCCTCGGGGCGTGGCCTCAACGCTCACCAGTCGGCGGGGCGACTGGAGCTCATGTCCATGTCGTGCGCCTCCAGCGAAACGAGCAGCACACTGGACATCGAGGAGCAGCAGGAGCAGTTGCAACAGCAGAGCCAGCAGCAACAACAGCAGCAGCAGCAGAAGCAACTGCAGTCCAAGAGGAAGCCGACGAGCCGGGCCAGTTTTTCGCGTCTGCACCGGCGCTCTACATCCTCACTGCGTCGCGCCTTCGAGAGCCTTTCGCTGACCTCGCGTTCGCTCTCCTGCAGCGGTCCGTCCCCGCCGCCACCCCCCGCATCGTCATCGGCGGCTCCTGCAGCCGCACTGCCCCTGAAGTCGGCTCTCAAGTCCGCCTCCAACGTGGAGCTGCACAGGCAGCAGCAGCAGCAACAACAACAGCAGCAGCAGCACATGCATCACCATCACCAGCCAACGGGCAGGTCGTCATCGTCGTCGTCATCAACCTCCAGTTCGGCGTCCAAAAGCAAGGTGAAGCCGCCCCCGCAAAGGATACTCCGTCAGCCCGTTTCCTACACATATCTCAAAGGGATGTCCGGTCTGCCGACGCAGCGGGTGCCGCGCAGTTCCGTCTGCTGTCAGTATGCCCGGCGCTAAGGACCTCCGCCCCATATATATCGCAAATCAGCATGAGTGGCCAGGACGAGACACTGAGAAATAGGTGAACAGTAAGCAAAGCAGCAGCAGGAACTATTAGTCAGTCAATGATAAATCACTCAAGCAGATTTTAGCATCCAATATTACTTTTTTCTTAATTAGAATATAACTTTAATTTAAGAATTTATATTATTTTAGTTATTTAAAGGTAAGAAGAGATCTCATTACTTTACAAATACACATATTTTTAAGCTTAGTTCACAATTTAAGTTTTTCCTTTGAAATTCTAAACCCACTTTTGAAGTAAAATTTATTTTTAGAAAATAATAAACCATCTTAGGATATTTATTTATTTCAAGTAGTAACCAAACAACATATAATTTTATTAACTAGATTTAATTAACATTTTATTACAAGATTTTAATATAAATAACTAAGACTCTTAAGATTAGAAACCCAGAGAAAATGTAATTTTTCTCAGTGCAGGCGATTGATCCATTATTTAGCAATCGGAAATATCATCTTCCATTTAATTTCCCCCCTACCTTGATCCCTGAACTTCATTTCAAAATCTGTGATACAACAATCCCCCCTTTCACTTGCCCCTCCATTTAAAACCCAAAAATGAAACCTTCCACTCGTCAAAACATTTTCCCCATCCAAAATCCATCATATCCGAAAGTCTTCAAGCAAGAAAGCATCGGCAAATTGGTAAAACAAAAATCGAACAAAAACTTAATTGATAACATTTTATAAAAATTTGAATAACTTTTGCACTTACAAATTATATAAAAATTAGATTGTAGATGCGTAGAATTTGTCAGATATATAAAGAGTACTATATATACACACATTCATCACCGCTTTGATGCTAGATCAAGATCATTCCACGCATACCAAAGACTGTAAACGCATTCAAATTGAGAAGTAAATGGAATAGTTTGATTGAATTGGAATTGGATTGGAAAAGCCACAATAGATTTCCTTTTGTATAAATTCTTATACAATTCGTGCCTTTATCAAAAAGTCGAAGAAGCAAAAGAAGGATTCACACAAAACAAACATTTGTTCCAAAACACAAGAGAGAAACTTTAAAAGTATATATATGTGTATGATAAGTTTAAGTACATTTCCTTTATAAACATTAAATGGGATCAAAATTCGTCAGGCATTTATCTACGTTCCGCAAAATCCTAACAAACCAGCCAAAACACCACTCTTGAGATACTTAATTTACTTTAGGACTCTTATTCAACTAACCATAATTTGCCAAAAATAAATACAAAGATGAATATGCCCAGCACTCCTCCAGCAAGTAGAGCTCAGATGTAGAATTATATAGCCAAGGCAGAGCAGCAACTGACTTAAAAGTATTCAACATATACATTACTTTAGCCGTTATACACATTTACAGTTTATAGAGAACGATATTAAATAGCATACAAACCAAGGCCAAACTATATACTAAATATATATATGAATGCGAACGCATTAATTCGTAAGCCAAAGC
Source organism: Drosophila bunnanda (assembly GCA_035046265.1). Classification (NCBI taxonomy): domain Eukaryota; kingdom Metazoa; phylum Arthropoda; class Insecta; order Diptera; family Drosophilidae; genus Drosophila; species Drosophila bunnanda. Next base: position 19,709,752 of record JAWNOB010000075.1, read on the forward strand.
AATAAAGTTGAAGGATATACAGAACAATATCAGCATTAATATACAGACGTACACAGCATATACAGCGGCATCTAATTATTATTAACTATTTACCTAAGCAGCAGCAGCAAGAGCAGCAAGAATTGTAATCATCTGAACGGCCAATCGCCACAAAGCAAGAGAGTTCAATAAAAGCGAAATAATTTACACCAAAAACTGCGTTTCTCTTATTTACTTTGAAAGCAATCAAATTCTCGTCCCAGCTTCTATCTCTCATTGGTAATAATATCCTAATTTGGCATTTATAATTTCCACTTACACCCTCATATTCTACTTATTTTATGGCCACTTTATCTTCATTTTCTGGTGACACCAATACAAAAGTTTTTCCCATAAAAAAGTTGCCAAAAATAGCCACAAATCAATGACAGATATACACATATTAAGATGATGATTATGTGGAAACTGCAATTAGGCGGGCCAATTGAACAGAGTCTGGAGCAAAGGAGCGAGCGGAAAAATCCATAACGCACGGGTGAACCTCCTATAATGGCTATGGCTATAATCCAATCCAAGGAGTCCTCAACCCGTCGCCACCGAATATTGTGTTGTGTCCAGGAAAGTAGGTCAGCGATTGAATTGCCAGCAGCCAGGATATCTCTGTTGCTCCGTTACTATTCGGTTGTCAGGGCTGGGATATCTCTGCAATGGGGGATTCACGTTGAATTTATAATGAGCCCGAGGATGTCTGACGGCATTTGATTAATACGATTCCAGCTGAATTGGCAGACAATAAATATCGAATAACCCGGCCTCCGGCCCCCGACCGCAATAAAAACACCACTGCTGGAGCATCGGGACTCTGACAGTTTGATTTGACAGCGAATCGAGAATGGGTTTGTACTTGAATTTTGCCTTGATTGATTTGTGGCTGAGAGCGACAGATTTCAAATTAATGGCGGCGAGTTCCCACAGGGAAGCGGCTGCCAAATTGAAACCCAAAACAATCATCAAAAAAATCCATCTGTTTGGCAAATCAAACTGAGCAACCAATTAACAATATTAGTGCTAATATTAAGCATAATCTGGGCGTAAAACCGCGGGAGAGTGTTGCTTTTCCTCCCAATTTAATGGGCAATCGATGTTCCAGCCGCTAAATGGCCGCAACAGTCACGCACTCGATGTTCCTGCTGATTTGTTGTGGCTCGACAACAAATTACATGCGGCAAACACCACAAACACCACACACTCAATCACATATACTATATACTATATGTATATACGCCGTGCGGTGCCCAGTGACGTGACCGAAAAGCTGATGAAAAATGTCGGAATCTAAATATTTTCGCAACACATCTCGGATCCCATGGAATCGGCAGAAATTGGCCCTCGAACTAGTGTGTTTCTCCCTGGGCTAAAAATATCCTTTGACCTAATTCTCGTTGACAGTCGACAAATGTGGGGGCATTAAAGGGAGATAAAAAGATACGCAACCAATTGTGGAGGAGGTGGAGACGGGGCGTATGCGTGATTTTTACAGCTGTGATTGTTGCTCATACGACCCGTTGGCTGCTGGCTCTTGACTGCTGGCTGCCATTCTCTGTGCCGCTTCCTTTCATTTCCATTTTCATTTTCATTCACATTCCCATTTCAGTTCAAATTGCAAATACTCGTAACAATAAAGTGAGCATTCCCAGCAGCCAACCGCAGTCACGTAATCATTTTGACAGCAAGCCAGGACTAGTTGTGCTCCTGCTCCTTGGTGTATCCCCGGCTGCCTCTGCCTTTAATATTATGGCGCTCCCCAGCAGATGTCTCTTCCGACCAAGAATAGCTATTTTTAAGCATTTAATTAAGTCTCCTTCTTGGGGTGAATATTTTTAGCGTGTTCTTTGCTATTTCTATAGAGGCTTTGTTCGCTTCTGCCACTCCTCCGCGCCGAATTCAGTGTTTCGGTTTAAATTTCATCTCCATACGAATATGTGTGTGCTCGCTGGCGATCCTTTTGCTTATTAATAATAAACGGAAATAATTTTTACTTTCATTTCTGGCAGTGGCGTCTCGAGTTCCCCGCTTTATGGGCCCCTCAAGGTAAGGCAAGGATTTCACGCAAGGATTTCATGCTCTTGGCCAGCAGCAACTGGGGGCGGTGAATCGAATGCGGGCCCGGGCTCCCTTTCAGGTTACGCGGCATTAACTTCACGCAGGGAGTTCGGGCTCCCAGGCATCCTCGTCCTGGTCCTCCACGTCCCTTTCTTCCCCATCATTTTATTCATCGGTATGGGACTCTTTATGAGACAAGGCGTGTTAATTTGCTGCACGCGCCGAGCAATGAGAAGTTGAGGCGGCGGAGGAAGCCAAGGATGCGGTCAACTTGTTGCCCCAGCACTGAGACAAATCGATGGACGTTAGCAATACTCTAGGCCTAGATTGAGGGAGGACTTGAAAACGGGACGGAATACTTCAAATTATTTATCCTTATTTTTGTACAATTAACAAAGGCTAAATAATACTGTGTTTATAACTGTGTCTGTAACTTACTTCTTATTCAACGATTGAATTGCTTCAAATGTTTCCCTAACTTTTGTGTCCCAGCATATACTTCAAGGTAAGATTACAGGACACCAACATGAAGACCGCAATGTACAAACAGTGGCAAAATAATTAATCTTCTTTTGAGGCCCTGCCGCCACACATGAGAGTGAGAAAAGTTGGGGAGACGGCACTCTCAAGCGGGACAAACTTGACGAACAATCTGAACTTGCGGCCTACTTAGTCAACTTTCTGACTGTCTTTTAGTGGCCGGGCTCCGCTGGGAAGAAGAGGCCCCATCACATTAATTTTTATTTTCATTTGAAAGCAAGTATACACGCCTCGGTCCCCCACTTATATGACTGCTGACTTCCATGTCAATATTTACTGGAGGCTTGTTTACCTTTGCCATCTCATCATCAACATCAGCATGGTTTGGCCCCCTGGTTTTGGTCTCATTTTTTATTGTGTTTTTTTATTGCTCATGTTTCCTGCTTGTTATCTGCGTTGTTTCTGCCGCTTTTTTAATGGCACACTGCCTGTAATTTCATTCTCCAAGAAAGAATTATTCGCTCATTCGCGTGGCTCCGCCGAACAGGGGAGAATTTAATGAAATTTTCAAGAGTCCTCGCGCAGCACGAGGCCCTATTTTTAGTTCGAATTAAATCTTTGCCTATTGGTAAACACACTTAAGGAGCGTGGGAGATTTTTGGCAGGCATCACTTATGCTAATTCGCAATTTGACCCAAATATCGGACTACGTGAGAACAATCCAGTAACAGGCTGACGAGTGCCACTCGAGCAGGTTCCCTCATTGGATATGCAGCTTGTGTTTCGGTAATTGAACTCAATACGTAAACAAAATGTCTACATTTCACAGCGACAGCTGACAAGGAGTCCCGAGAAAGTAGGCTACGGAAATTGCGAATTGCGAAGGCTGTCCTTCGGTGATTGACGAAAGGAAGATTGAAAGATTTATGCATTTAAAGGTGGGGAATACTTAATAGCGATATGCTTTTAATATAGAGAATAAAATAATGTACGTATGTAATGTATTTAACGCAATTAATTGAAATCAAATAAAATTCTTTTTCTAAAAGCATATTTTACAAACGCCAAGGTTGCACTTTAAGTATTTTTAATTAATAATAAGCAACGCTTCTAAGCATTCAACAAATACTCATAAATTACTCTTAATTTCCCTAATACAAAGCAAAAAACTAAGTGCATGGACAGCGGCAGCTTAATTATTCACAAGTTTTGCTTGGACACTCTACGAACATTATAAGTTCGAGGCCCTTTGAAGTGCCCATCTGACCAAGAACATAAATTACATCTTAACCATATTCATGCCCAGAATTTCCCTCGTCCTCTCAGTAATTAGCCATGTACTCAGGCTCTTTAGGCCCGTCTCCCAGGGGAACTTCAATTATTTATAAGAACTGACCCAAAGCGAATGCATAAGCTGACATTTGCAGTCCGCTTTTGGTAATAACGAGGCTGTGAGCAAAACCATGTACGTGTTTGGTCCAAACCAGACCGACAAATAAAAGAAACCCAAGTAGGGGAAACTAAACAAAACATTTATTCCTAACGCAGCCAGCCAAGCGCCCAAAAGGAAGGTAATAGACTAACTGGGCCAATGCACGTATAATCTGTCAAGACGAAAAAGGGCCCAAAGGCACCACGTGAGACCCAAATTGCGGTCTGATATTAATTAGACTCACATGAGATAAGAATTATAGCATGAATTGGAAGGGGACTGTGTGTGTTTGAAGATTAAAATAGGTGTGTGTTTGTTTCTTAATCAGTAAACTTATTTGCTTAAAACAATTTTAGGAATATATATGCTTAAAAAGGGGTTTCACTTTACTGTTCTATATATATTCTTGCTTGAATAATCACTTGTTTTTAAAATGTCTAAAATCAATAATTGGAAGGATAGCTCGGGAACTGGGAACCAACAAGCTTTGGCCCTGTTTTCATTCACAAATCCGGTGATGCAGTCGCCGGTCGAAGGTTAACGCCTGCCATGGAGGTCGTCCGGCTCCGATGACGATGACGTTTACCGCCGAGCTGGCCTGGCCAGGAGTAGGAGTCCTTGAGCAGCTCCAGGAGAGCACAGATCGAAGAGGGGGGCTGGCAAATCGACCTTCGGGCGACTGCCGGTGGAACGGATTTCGCATCCTGAAAGGATTTCATTCATAATTGCCGCAAGAAGCCATCCAACCGCCGGACCGCCTGGAACCGCACACATCCTGTCCTCGACCTACTTTCATCCTTCATCCGCCGACCCGGAGAGGAGAGAATGGATGCCCTCGGGAAACCCCACGCACAAATTGGCATCGCTATTTCCCTCAATGCTCCACACGTCGTCGTCACCGTCGTCGTGGTCGCCTGGCATTTAATTCGATTTTCGTTTTTGGCTCCGCCGCTCACTCGGCAGTAGTTCGAATTTTATTGAGCCAAGGTCCTCGTCTGGACGGGATGAGGATATCCTGCGAAATGTGCGCTGGTTCAAGGACCAATGGCAAGCTTATTTCGCCATATTTATGAATGAATCAATTTTAATTGCAAAAGCAATACACCTGTATTACTTGGCTACTTAAGGGAATAAGGGATATGCCGGGATTGGGAATGAGATTAAATGAAAACATAAAATAAAATAAATGGGATTTGCTTACGTGAATATTATAATTAAAGATCATCATCACCATCATAAAAAATGCACTTTGATTACTTTTATATATTAATATTTTATGTTTTAGTCAAGCCTCTTTAGTTAGATGCATTTTATAACTCACTTAAAAGATTACATAACAAGAAAGGAAGCTAACTTCGGGAATCCGAACTAAATATACCCTTGCAGAGGAAATCGTTATAACTAAACCAAAAATGCATCAATTTCCAATCGGAAAGCCTTTTTTTGCTGGTTTTTATTAGGTTAATAAATCTGCAGTGTCAATTTAAAATTTAAGAAAAATAAAATTTTTGTCAATTTTTGAAAATTTTAACGATGTAACCCCTTATAAAATATTGAAAAATTGGGGATATTTTTCGAAATTTTTTTCCTTTTCATTTTATTAATAAATAATAAAGAGTTTGCTGACGAATCGGAATATATATGACTTTTAGCAATCAGTGGCTTTTTGGCCATCTTATGCCTTCAAGAAGAGCCGAAATATTCGCATTTTTAAACCGACTTTTAGTTAAATTTATATGATTATTTGTTTAGATAATAAAACGCATAACTAAGCCAAAAAATGTTTATTTTTAATTCGGAAAGCTTCCACTTGTTAATTTTTATTAGTTAAAAAAATCTGCATTCTCAATTTAAAATTTAAAAAAATTCAATTTTTTGCCAATTTTTGAAAATTTTAACGATGTAACCCCTTATCAAATTTTGAAATTTTGAAAAAATTTGAAAAACTTATTTTTTAACCAGGCAAGGCCAGATTGACTCGGCTGTTCATACTGATCAATAATATATATGGTTTATAGGGTCTAAAATGATAGGGTATAAAAATGATGTACTGCATAATCCCAACCAACCTCTATGGACATTTATTTGATGTGCACAATTTGTATGCCACTTGCCGCATTTGAGAAGTAAGTTGTGAGCAGCCTGCCCTTTTGCGGGCATTTATTGCACATTTATCTGTACTGACGCAAGCTCCTTTAATTAGGGAAAGTGCAAGGACAGCTGAATTGCATAGGGACGACCGACGACTGCATATGAATCCGAAGCAGAGTAAATGACGCATAGCAGGTCATAAAAAATCAATCGATTACTCAAGGAGCAGCATCCGCATCTCAGCCGCCTCGGCGTTCGTTTCCCGTGGCTGGCATTTTATGCATTCCACGCGCTCTCCGCAAATTGAATTTAAAACTCAATAATAATCAGTTTATTGCGTATACGACCAGTGGAGCGGAAAGTAGACATTTGCATGGCTGCCTCCAGGAGCGCAGGTTCTGGGTGGCAAGGGGTGACCGATGGGTGCCTTTGGGGTGGCTCTGGGGAGGTGGTCCCGGAGAAGTATCTCCGCTGTGCTACCGCGACGATAAGGCAAATGGCAAGGGCATCTGCGCTAAGCATCGTCATCCATGCACCTACCGAAGGTTCTCCAAATGGTGACGTCGGCACTGTCTTCTCCCCCAGCCGCTCGCTTCATCTCTGCCGCTCTATCTGTATCTCTCGGGTTTAAACTGGGTCAGGGGCTAACAGCTCGTCGCCGTCGTTGTTGTCCTTAGAGTCGTTGACGTTTGTCGGTTGCGGTTTTTCCACCGCCATTTCCACACCTATTCCGAATAACCCCTTTTATGTTGCTACAATTGCAACTATAAAGCATAGTGCACAGAGGATAACTCAGATTGTTTTTTATATTTTAACTGCTGGTAGCTATGCTTTTTGGCACCTGTAGCAGGAAGTAAGGTGAATTAAATACCATTCTAATACATACAAAATCTAAGTTCTATCACAGGAGCTCACCTTCACTTAATATATTAAAATAAATAAAACTACCATAAGCATTTACTAATGTAATTTTCCTTACATAAACCTAATTTTTTAGCAGTGCCCTTTTGATCAGGCTTATTCAGAGGTGACCTCTCCAGCTTTGCCGCATAATTGAATGAGTTGTGAATGAGGCCACCGGCAGCTGGTGGTCACCTTTTCACTTGTTTTATTTATATGCAAGTCACGCCCCTCCACTGCCACCCCTCGAAGGATTCATGTTCAGCTGAGCAGTCACCGGACCCGCCGCACTTATTAATAAACCAAAAGGCGAAGCACGGCCAGAGGCGTCACTGTGGCGCGTCGCGGCCTGCATTGAAGGCGGGCTAAAACGGATGCCCGCAGATGCCGAGACGTAAATAAACTGCAGCTAATTTGAATGCACCGACCTTGAGACTCGCTCGCTGGCACAGCCCCCAAAAAACAATTGCCGCAATTTGCATTGTGCCAGGCCGGGCAAGGATGCAGCTCTGGCCTCTGGCCGATGTCTTGAGACCGCTTCTGTTGGAAAGGTCGGGAGAGGGGCCGCAGATCCCAAAAGGGACACTTGACCCACTAAAACTGATGGTTAGTGATGAGATGACTGATGATGATGAGATGCGGATGAGCCCGCATCCTTGCTGGGTGTAATCCTTTCAAGGGATGCGGCGCATTTGCCGCGGCTTAACCCAAATACTCGTGTGTGTTTGCAAATAATGAAGCTTTTGTGTTTGGCCCGCTCTGTCGATTGGCCTTCGAACGTTGCAAGAGCGTGAATGACGTCATAGGCATATAGTATATTCGAGTGTATATGCGAGTGTGTGTGTGTATATATAGAGCCGATTCGGTGGCTTTCGCTGAATGTCACGCCCCGCCTTTCAGGTTAAATTTAGCCAAACGCGCCCGAAAGAGGCGACAGGCCATAATTGCCGGAGAAATGTAAAAATAAAATACTAAAATCGACGGCAATAGCATTCGGGCCTATAGCATTTAAGAGGCTTACCGCACCACACGCGCCCCATTAGGCCAGGACACCACCCAACCACTCAGCCGCCCCTCGAAAGTAGGCAACGAAAATGGGCCACAGTGAACGACAAATGTTTATGGCTCTGTCGAAAGTCAGGGGCAACAAAAACATGGCTTGACAAATGAGCTGCCGGGAATGGGAATTTTAATTGTTAAGGCTTTTCGGGTGGGAAAGGGATGGTTTCGGCAGGATAGTTAAGTGCCGCAGTCGTCGGAAGATATGAACTTTGAGTGTTATGGATAAAACTTCAAATTGAAAAGAAAACGAATGAAGTTAAATAAAAAGTTATTACAGAAAGCTCTTAAAGGTCAAGCGTTGAGTGAGAGAAAGAAGAAGAAGAAATATTCTAGAGATTGCATTTCCTAGTAGACATTATTTATATTCAGAGAAGATTGTTGAAACTATACAATGAATTAAGATAAAATGAAATAAAATAAACTTACAAATAATGCAATTTATTTTGAATCTTGTTAGGATATATTATACGAAAAATAACTTTAAAGAGAAAAGATAGTTCGATTCTGTTAGATATATATATGAGATTTGAGTTACGAATTGGAATATATATTACTGTTGGCAATCAATGAAGTTTTGAGAAGTCTGTTACATTTACGTATCAGTTTAAAAAAGTTAAAATATAAACTATAATTACGTTTTAATTTAAACATGAAATGCATTTTCCAGAAGAAACTGAAATGAAATTCATCACATTTTCCTAACAATTAAAGTAAAGCTAACATTCCATGTCAAATTACAGGACCCAGAAAAATAAGCAACAAAAAGCGAGTATACAGAACGAGTGTCCAGTGAAATCTAGGCAGTATCCTGCATCAATTAAGCGGCTCTCAAGTCCTGGTCATTTGTCGGGTCAGTTAAGGGGATTAAATACCAAAGTCAGGCTCACACACCCAGACACACCCTCACTTACGCACAAGAACGGCAGCGACAGCGACCGCGACAGGGACAGGATATGGAAGCTGGGTGTGTATCCTTCAACTGCAGTTTAAATGCCAAATCAGCGTAAATTGCTCGTCTGGGTGGGGGGTGTAGGGTGGGGCTGTCCAAAGGACCTTTGGCTTCTGCAGAATTTGCCTGCTATGTTGCGTAGCTTTTGTTGTTGCTGCTTTCATAATGTCACTCGACGGCGACTGCAATGTCCTTGCAGGACGAGTTCATTGGCCCAAAACGCCGAGCAGCAGCCTGCAGTTGCGCTCAGAGAAGCAGAGAGAGAGAAAGATGAAATTGTGGTAGTAAGAGAGGAATCTCAGGGAGAAAGGATTGCGACTAAAAGCGGCAGTAGAGAGAGAGAGGCCATGCTGGGCCGGTTCAACGCTCGGCAAGTAGGTTATAAAAGGCAAAAGGCCGGTCCGCAGCTATGACGTCATTGTGAAAGCGGCACAAATACACACAAACACACGCCGAGTAAAATAGGTGATGGGGGAAAAAGGCCCAACCTGCAGCTGTGTGTGCGTGTGTAAAGGCGGCTTAATTTTCAGTTGAGAAAACAGAAATATGCCAACTTTTACTTTTAGACTTTGGCCCGGACTACCCCAATTTTCCCACCCCCCCCCCCCCCCCCCCCCCCACTTCCACCCACTGAGTATGTGTGTTTGTGTGTCTCTGCAAGTGTGAATACACTCATCTACGCCACTGAGTCTATAAAATGGGCACAAGGGCATTTAATGCGGCATTTTGTGCTGACAATTTTCTTTTTCCAGCCAGGATCACAATAACGCAAGTGCACATAAACCGAAACAAAAGAAATGCGAATACAAAACAATATAATACGCAAATATGTTAATCAATGACAGCACGTGTCGCCGGCACTTAAATAATAAATATTAATAGCTTAAAAAAGGGTTTCCCTCTCAAGGCGAACGAAGGAAAATAGAGAGAAAATAAAACTGCAGAAATATGTTAAGCAATACCATAACTGGTTGGCACTTCAAAGGGGAAATTCCATCAGAAGAAGTGGTTTAAAAAAGAGCAAGAAACGAACCCAACTTCGGTAAGCCGAAATTTGTATACTCTTGCAGTTTGCCATTGGATTAGGAAGCGAATTTGAAATCGATCTTGGCTAGGTAAGCCAAATATGCATTAATTTCATCTTAGGGAAAAACACCTTAAATATTCGCATTATTTAAATCAATATTTTTCGATATTTTTATATGATAATTTTTTGACAATTAATATAATTAATATATATATAAAAAAGCAATCGTTTGAATTCAAAAGGGTAGTAAGTTATTGTTTAACTAATAAATCCATGTGCATTAACATTCGAAAAATTGTAATGATGTCACCTGTTATAAAATGTTGAAAAAAATGGGGCAATTTTGTTTTTCTATCAGACATGGCTAGATCGACTCGGCTGCTTATTCCGTTCAAGAATATACAGAAATTATATAGTCGGAAATGTCTATGAATGCAAAAAAATAATTTCAAAAATATATAGCATAGATATACGAGGTTTTGTAGCTTATATTATTATACTAAAATTAATCAAATTTATATGTTACCCATATTTTATATTATATTATCATACATACATATATTTTCTATATATATATGTATATACATATGTGTACATACATATTAGAAATCCAGCAAAACTACAAAACGATTCATCGTCACCCTGCCAAAACGTGCTCAGTCCTTAATAACAATGATTAACAAGTCAAGCAAGACTAGACATTTGTCTAGTCTCATTAGCATGCGATTACAGATCGAACCAGCAACAACAAAAAATAAAAGAAAATGTAGTAACAATGGCGGGGCTGGGAAAATAATGTGAGGTGGCAAAAAGGAAGCCAGACAACAGTGCGGAAAAGCCGGAGACCCAGACGCAGAGATACCAGGACATAACAATGCGACTGGCATCACCTCGAAGCCGCACACACAATAATGGGAATCGGACAACAAACAGGTTCCATAACAAGCACATCAGGCTGAACTTTAACCCGATGCCAGAAAAAAATGGAAAAACGAGGGAAACCGGCAAAACGAGCCTTAATAAATAACCGAGCTCCAGTGTCCGCCTAATGGAATATGCGAAGGAATTTACAAATATCCATAAGCCGGCAGGAAAAAATTCCGTTCTGTCATGCGCTAATTATGAGCAGTCAACCTTTTGACGAGCCCCCCGAGTGGAAATTTTTGAAAGTAGGAGCGGGAAGATGAAAATGGGGCTGCCGACACACAAAAACAGAAAAACACAAACACACCCAATGAATAGCGAAGAAAAATGAAAGCTTGGTACAGTAAATACCCTATTAAAAATATTGGTACTAGCTTACAAATAATATTTGTAGCTGGTTAAAATAATATTTAAGCACTCACTAAAACACTTAAATATTTAATTAAAAACAGGGAAGCCCTAATGAAATTAATCAAACACCTTATCTTAGAGCATAATTTTAGGCTTCTAAATTTATAATTATTATAAGATAATAATATTACCATCTTTTAACACAATTTGCTAATGATATATTCTAGAGCTTCCATGGCCATGATGTATATTTAATTTCCATTCCACTTATATACCCAAATAAAAAAACAAACTCCTTGCCGAAGGAAGACTCATAAAAATGAACAAAAATATTCCATTTGCTTGAGGGAAAACAGGAGGCAAACAGAAAATAGCTTTCCCCCACTGAAAAATCCTTGAAAAACACAACCGGAAAGCGTGCACCAAAAATTGAACGGAAAAGTACAGCGTGAAATTTGCATGAGACAAATGTGGAAAAGTACTTCGAACTACTCCGAAGAACTGGATGAATGGGTAAAAGAATGAATGGAAAAGGAAAATATGACACGGAAAATTTTCAAAGAAGGCAGAAGCCAAAAAATAAGTAGTCAGAAATCAACAAGTAAAAGCCTTCATTGACCATTCAGATGTGGAAGGCACAAACAGAGAAAATTCAAGTGAACTACTTATCATTAAGAGCGTTTTCTTAGAATTTATTTCAAAAAGCATATTTAACTAATTAAACATTCTTTAATTTTGTAACGATTCAGGCTCGATGTTGATATGCTTGGCTCGACTCTCTTCCCAGCTTTTCATTTATGCCTTTCGCAATCAATATCTTTCTAATTCTATGCGTGCTACGACAAGAAAAGGGGAAGGCGAAACCACAGATCATGAACGCGGACGGAAAACTCTCTCCCCATCAAACAATCGGGCGTAAATTAAGTCCTTTTTTTTTGAGTAACAACAATATCTTTTCCTTAAGATTAAATATTTTTTCGGACTTACCCATGAGACTCAGAGCGGAGTTTCTATTTCGATCAGGAGTCCTGATTTGCACTTTTTCATCTAGCCATTGGCAACACGAAATGGAAAAAGAAACGTTTTTCAGTCACTCGCGACTTTCACTGGACATTTTCTTCACTTTTCATACGCTTTAAATTTTGAACAGGTCAAGACAAGATTGAAAAGAATCAAGCTGGAACCTTCTCCATTACGCTCACCCTTATTCGGGTCCCAGCAGGACGCTGACATTTAACCTTTTTAAGCGGGGAAATCCCCCCAGTGCATTTACGCTGCGCTCCTACTCCCTAGATGGCGCCAGAAAGTATCTGCAGCTTGCAACTGCATCAGGCAAATTTATGAAGTTTTTATGATAATAAAAATAATAATAAATAGCTCATATAGGAATTCTTTACACCAAATGCTTTATACATAATTGTTGCCTTTGTTTATAATAATTATTATTAATATTCGATGGCGTCCCCATTAAGATAAATTCACTCTCCCGGTTCCTTTTTATTGCTCGCACTAGTTCGCACTACTTTCTCCGGATAATCGTCATCCTTTTTAAACAAATAACACTGCAGCCACTTGGAGTTCTGGTAGAGACCGGAGAAGACCGGCTGCCAGTTGTTGATTAGATGGCGCGCCTTTTCATCTGGACTATCGAATCGATTCCTGTTCCGACGACAGACCTCCACGAATCGAGCGCCTATGAGCTGGGCCAACTCGATTCCTTGTGAAGTGTGCGACTCGTGACATAGATCCTTTCCGGCGAACAGCTGCTCAAAGGCAGCTCGTTCCGCATGAAACTGGCTGCCGAAGAAGGGAAAGTGCCGGTGCTCGATGAGGGAAATGAACTCCACTCCAGACGGATCCTTCTGGGTGCCCAAGGTACGCCAGTCATTGGCCAGGCCAAAGGACTCCAGGCTCTGTTCGGTGACACAGTACTGATGTTGGTGAGACGCAAATGGCACGCGTTCCATTTGCTCTGCCGCGTACGTGGGCAGATCCTGCAGGAGCTGGGAGTTAAGGTAGCCCTCGGACAGTTTCAATGGCATTGCCTGCTGGATGTGTAGACAATCGGTGCGAATCTTTGGCGTTTCGGCGGCATGTATTAGGAGTAGCTGAAAGCCCAGACAAGTGCCCCAAAGGGGAAAGTATCCCCCGGCATCGTTCTCCTTCTTTGCCAGCTTATTACGCTCGTTGGCCAGTTGGTAAATGTGCTCCGCACTCTCAATGCAGTCGTTGGTTAGATTTGGATTGGACTTCATTTTTGCTTCGTCGAAAAATACCGCTCCGCCGGGCAAAAGGATGCCATTTATCCGGTCCATTATCCCCTTGTAATAGGCTCGATTGCGACCAATCCTGCAAGAAGATTAGTTGGATATTATTAGAAAAATAACTTAAAATGTGTATAATTTCTCCTTTTAAATTGTTTTATGTATCCCATAAAATTACAGATTGTACTCGATTTTATACAATTTATTTCTTCATATAAAAAAGACCCGATTTCCTATTCACACTATTCAAGTTTTTAAAGAAATATGAAACAGGCAGTGTATATTGTTTTATATAAATTTATATACTTAATCCCCTCAGCTGAATTTACATTTCGAACGTGCATCATTAATCTCTCAATGAAAGCGAAAGGCAGTGCATCCACCGTCGATAATAAAAATATCTAAAAATGAGCGCTTTACCGCCTCATTCTTCGATAGCATTGCTAGCAAAATACTTGGCAGAGCGCCCAGTAAGATATTTAATTGTTTTATTATTTCCTTTGTTTATGCAATTTGTTTATTTCGTCACCGCCGACCACCGACCGCCACTTACCAGATGGGAACTGCCATTGCACCCGCGGCCTCCACATGCTTTACATATGAAGCAGCCAAATAGCAGTACCACGGATGGCCAAAGGCGTTACTTAGCACTTTGGCCATATCGGTGCACATGATGCCAATACAAGGGGCAAACATGGTTTTCATTATTTTTCCTTAGACTTGCACATTAGTTTGAACAACAAAACAAAGGCAACTTACTGTGCGACGGAATTGTTTTGACAAAAAATGACGTTAAAATTAAAATTATAGAAGAAACTACACGCGTGTCAAGATTATAAATAATGGTAATTACAGTTACGGGTACAGGCAGCAGTACCAGTATCGACATTCAATAAGTTAAATATCTAAAAATACAGAAACTGAATGTTATCTTGTATTGAAATTTTTAAAAATAGTTCAAAACACTATTTATTTATAGAATTATGTTTTCATTGTCAAGTGAAATTATTAATAGAAATCTAACTGGTATAAATACATTTCAGTGTTTTCTAAGGGGAATAAGGCTGCTTTAGCCACTTGAAGGCAAAATTAAATTTCAACGACTATCAAAAAAGTAAAAGAATCTTCCATGCTTTTATGAAATACAACAAATGTTAATACTAACCACACAGGTACCGCATGAGCCCCGGATGCCTCCAGATACTTGATATAGGATGCCGGAAGATAACTATGGTGTTCTGGGCCAAAGTGCTTCTGCAAAATCGTGGCAATATCGATGCACATGACGCCAATGGTTGGAGTCTGCCAAAGAGGGGGTGGCGGCCCACTGGCACATGCGCCCTCCGACATCGTTGTCTCCCGTTTGTTTATTTCCCACTTCCACTAGAGGCGTACAAAAGCAAACTGAACGGAAAAACACGAAGACTGCACCCGCGGCAAGCTTTACAGAATATGTGCAGTGAAAGTGCAAATGTAAATACGGGTGCTACCTACTTTTGGGGATACTGGGTAAATTTGGACACTAGGAAATGATATAAACCAAGAACACATTAGTTGCTCGTCAGAGAAATACTCGGCACTGAACTTAAAAGACAGAGAATGCGCAGTATACATTCTATATAGACTTTTTTAATTTGTTGTATAACATTGCGCATATACACAGTATATTTAGACGAGTGCAGAGAGCACCAGCACCCAGTATAAGACCAGAGACATTTGCGAGTACCAATAATGATCACGAATATAAGAAGACTGACGAGAGGTCACTACCAGAGAGACAACGAGAAGCTCAATCTCTGAAGAGATGACTAGACGCAAGCTCTAGTGAAGCGCCGAAAGATCTTTAAATATATTTTTAAAATCCTTAAAACTATAAAATATATTTAAAGATTTTTATGATACCGCCGGTAAGATATAAATCAAATAACCTAAGCTACCCGAAAAGATAGTGGCTTATCAAATGAGCGTGTGTTACTACCAATATCTGAATGCCACACATTCACAATAATTTTAATTGAATTACCCATGGCAACAAATACAACAACAAATTTCTCAGTGAAGTAGAGAATCTTAAAAGTATACTGTAATAATAAATAAAGAAAAACAGATAGCAATTTGAAATCGATCAAAAAAAGATAAATTCAATAAACACTAAAGACGAGCAAAGTATTTCTAGATAAATGTTTTTTTTCTCTAAACACAATAATAAGTCTTGTTGTGAAGGTAAAAAAAATGTACTTCCAAGATATGGAAATCTATGGTCAAGGTTCAGTTCCAAAATAAACCTGAACAGCAATCAGTTAATTGATATGATCACCAAAGTGAGGAGAAGCCCACTGAAAAGAGGTAATATTGCGGAGCTACCACCGCCGTCGTCTACAATAATGGGATACGGAGGATATAATCCACCGTTGCCATCTCCGTCACCATCGCCGCCCTCATCAGGAATATCTGGAATCTCTTCCAAGCCCATTTCCTTATTGGTGAACAAATATTGCTGGGTGTAAGTGGATCCCAAGATCGAAGTGTACTCCGGCTTGTAGTTGTAGATCAATCTCAAGGCCTGCTCGGTGGCATTGGCGAAACTTTGATTACTTTTCCTAGCCTCACTCACGAGGAAATCCGAAAAGTATTGACCAGATATAATTGAGGCAGCGGTGTGCGGAATGCTCGTCTTGGTGAACTCGTAGAGAGGCTTCTCCGGATGAAATTGAACTCCATAGAAGGGGTATTTGACGTGCTCGATGGTAGAAATAAACTCGATGCCGTTCCAGTCGTGATTCAGGGATATTACTCGCCACGTCTCATTCAAGAGATCCTCTTCGAAGTCCTTCTCCGTATAGCAAAACTGATGCCAGTGATAGGTCACATTTTCATTAACCATAGCAGCAACAATATCGTCACTGATGGCGGTGAAGAGCCGGCTCTTATTGTAATCTGATTGAGAAAAGGTTATGACTTTCAAGTTAGCTAATTGCCGATTAATCATACCTTCTTTGAACTCTACGGGCAGGGCAATGCCTTTCCCATCGCAATCGATTCGATGTTCCTTGCCCTTGGCCATCTTGTAAACCAAAAGCTCCATTCCTAGACAAGTGCCCCAAACCGGCATATAGGTCCCCTCATCGTTCAGTTCCACTGCCAGCTGGATGAGATGTTCACCTGCGTCACCATAACCGTTGGTCTCGTTGAACCATGTGGCTCCACCAGGTAGCAGAACTCTGTCAAGGCATCAATAAATATAAATTAATGTTTAAAATCTGTGAACTTCCTAGAGGCCGTACTCACCCATTTATCTTGTGCATGACATCTTCATAGTAGCTTCGATTGCGTCCGATCCTGTCAAGGGGGTTTAAAAATTGTTTATTAATTGCTTTCGAGCAATCTTATCAGGATTTCGTTATAATATTGGGCCACTAAATAAAATTACTTGTTTATTTATTTATGTTCTATAAATACACGTGTTTGAATTCTTAATTGCAACACCGTCAATCTTATCTAGTCTTGATGAAATTATGCCTACCGTAGCAGCGATACAATCTTTTAATCTCTAGCCCGTAAAATATGTATCTTTATCTGTCTGCGTACTCACCAAATTGGCAACACCCGGGCTCCAGC
This sequence comes from Drosophila bunnanda, assembly GCA_035046265.1. Lineage (NCBI taxonomy): Eukaryota > Metazoa > Arthropoda > Insecta > Diptera > Drosophilidae > Drosophila > Drosophila bunnanda. Next base: position 19,726,932 of record JAWNOB010000075.1, read on the forward strand.
ACCCTCTAGATACTTCACATACGACGCGGCTATGTAGCTGGTCTTGTTGTCAAAGTGCCGGGAGATCAATCCGTCAGAGTAGACCTCCTGAGTGAGCACTCCAATGATCGGGGAGGAGATGTCTGCCGAGGTACCCAGCAAGGACCCAATGAGGATCATCAGACTCACCGAGATCTTCTGCATTATTGTGGAAGCTTCTGAAGCTCGTATTTATCTGGAATGTATATTTTTAGAGCGATTAACTACCGGCTCTCATCTCTTTTTCTTTTCCATGGTTTATTTCTATTAACTGTATCTTGAAAAATAGTATTTCTTGAGTTTTTATTTTATATTATTAAATTAAATTTTTAAGTGGCTATTCAGTGACGAATATAAAACGTAGGTTTTAAGTACTTTCAGGTAATAAATATTCCCAATACTATGCCTGTAATGTTGTCGTTTGTACTTTCTGATAAGTTAGTCTTACTACACATACGTCTACGTAAAAGGTTTTCTTTCCTGCCAAACTGTTTTTAGTCATTTCGCATTTCTAAGGTAATTATAATGAATTTAGTTGGCTGCAGCTGTTTTTATTTTCCTTTTTTATATTCCAAAATTTATTTTCTACGAGTTTGTTTTAGTTGAGGTAATTCCTTTTCCATTCAGTAGCTTTGGTTTCTCTGTTTAATTTCGTACTTTTAATTCACCTACCCCAGTGTGTTCCCGTCTCCAGAAGCGCTCCTCAGCCAGAAGTCGAGGCTATTCCACAGCTGGATCCAATTAGCGTCAGCTGCTAACCGAAACTGTCCGCTGCAGCGTCGAGCAGTTTCCATTTATACGAAGCGGAATATAGAATGCGAATGTGTCAGTATTCGTGGGCATGAGTTAGCGCTTTGACGATGTATGGGTTATGGGCTCTTCAATGGGTCTCCCCCCGGCCACTTGGGTCCACTAGATAGTACCGCGATTAATTGATTATATTAAAAATCCGAAGTGTTGACTTAGGTAAAGGGGAAACACTATCTTTACATCCATTTAAGCGTGAATAAAGTTCAGTTTTGGTGATTTTAATTGATCTAATTGATCGGTGACTTAGTGCACAAAATATTATTGTTTTAGGGCGATTTTATACACAGTATCAAATAAACTGTTTTGGTTTTGTTGACCTAACAGCTGATAAGTAGGAACGGCTTAAGTTGTGTGAGTGATTGGAACCGACCGATTGACGTATCGATTATTGAAAATAATCAGTGGCCAACAAACTTAGCTTTTTACTGCTCTGAGGCCTAGGAGATACTTTATCTCCACTGTTTTTTTTTATCTTAGAGTTTTTTTATCCAAAAGGATGCGCCGGTCGCTGTTCCAGTCCCATTTCCACGTTGCTGAATAGATATTGCTGAGTGTAAACGGATTTCAAAATCCCGGTATACTCTGGCTTATAGTTATAGATCAGCCTCGAGTCTAGCTCCGTGGCATTATCGAAGCTATGATTACTTTTCCTGGCCTCATTCACAAAGAAATCGGCAAAGAATTGGCCGATTAGAACTGCAGCTGCACTGTGGGAAATATTTGGCCTGTGGAACTCGAATTGTGGCTTCTCCGGATGAAATTGTACCCCGTAGAAGGGGTACATCATGTGCTCGACGGTAGAGATAAACTGGGTGCCACGCCAGTCATGATTCAAGGATAAAACACGCCATATCTGAGTTGAGGGATTGTTCTGGAAGTCCTGTTCCGTAAAGCAAAAGCGATGCCAGTGAGAGGTAGCGTTTTCCGAAGACATAGCAACAGCTACATCATAACTGATAGCGCCAAAGATGCGGCTCGATTTGTAATCTGTATGGAAAAATAAATAAAATATATATCTGGTGGCGTAATATGTTATCTATTTATATACCTTGTTTTAACTCTATTGGCAGATTCATGTTCTTTGCATCGCAATTTACCCGGTGTTCTATATTATTGGACATCGTGTAAATCAAAAACTCCATTCCAAGACAAATGCCCCAAACCGGCATGTAGGTGCCCTTATGATTTATTTCCATGGCCAGTTGAATGAGATGTTCCGCTGCCTCGGCGTACCCGTTGCTCTTATTGAGCCAATTGGAACCGCCGGGCAACAGAACCCTGTGAAAATAGTAGTAAGTCTGTCAGTCTGAGAGTCACTTAAAATTTATTTATAAACTTACCCATTTATCTTGTACATCAGATCTTCATAGTAGCTGCGATTACGTCCGATCCTATTGAGAAATAGTTATAATTGTTAATTAATAAAAACTTCAAACTTGTGCGCTTTATTACCAAATTGGCACAACTCGGGCTCCACCACCTTCCAGAAACTTCACATATGAGGCAGCTAAGAAACTAATCTTATCGGGGAAGTGCCGCATGATCAATCCATGAGGGCGGAGTTTCTGGGTGAGAATTCCGATGATGGGCGATGAGCTGTCCCCAGAGGCTCTCAGCAGATATCCGATAAGGAGCAGCAGGCAGGTAGCGATCTTTTGCATTTTGATTTAAAGTATTTACCTTATAGCTATGATAACAAGTTTTTTTACGTATTGAAGGAAATATTTCGGAGGTTATAGGTTTGTTACAGATTTGCTTAGTGTATTAGAAAATGAATTTGCTTTGGAAATATTTCCTTATTATTTGCGCAACAGTGTTCCAGCCTCCAGAGGAACTCCTCAGCCACAGCTCAAGACTAAAGCACAGATGCATCCAACCTAAGCCAGCTCTTGGCAGAAACTGTTCGATACAGCGGCCAGCCAATCATATTTATACAAACAGGTATGGCGATGTAGTGGTTATATGTTATTCATAGGGTTCCCCACATCGACGCCTTAAGTTTTTATAATATTACTTTTTTACTCTGAAAAAAGGCGAAAAACTCTTGGCTTCCATTGAAGCCTAGATTAAAATAGGGTTTGGTAATTCAAGCCAAGATTGAAAAAGGTTTTGGTAATTTTACAAACTGATTATTTATCAACTGCACTGGCTTTTCCTATCGCAGCTTAATCACATTATACAACAAACGATGGCTTGACTCATTAGGTGATAGGAACAATTTAACTTGTGTAAGTGTTTAAGCCAACTATATTACCGACAACAATCAGCTGCCTAGCAAACGTTGCTGCTTTTGTTTGATGCTGCTCTGAATGCTCAGTAGGTACTTCATCTCCACCAGAGTTCCTTTAACTCCCTGGAGATCTTTGGCTTCGAAGAGTGAGCTCAATCTTTGGGCCATTTTCTCCAGTTCCTTGACAAGCTGATCATTAAGATCCGCCAGAGCCTTAGTGTCTTCTGCCTCCTCAACTTCCTCATTGCGTTCCATCATGGCCATGAGGAATTCCTTATTTAAGGCACTATTATCCTGTGGCATCTGTTCTCCCTCCAACTGCAGCAGGTACTGGCCACGTTCAATTGGCGTAGAGAGGGTCTTGTAGGCCTTGTTTATCAGGGAGCTCCAATCAGCGGAATTGGCTTGCTCTCGGGATGTTCTGCAAATTAGAGGATATTACCTGGATACTATTTAAGTAACTTATACCTTTTAAGTAATCTTACTTATTGCTATATTTATCAGGATGCACTATGGTCTGCAGCTGCCGGAAACTTTGGGTCAACTTTCGCGGCTCCAACGAAAACTTGGTGGGAAAGCTCAGAAGCTCAAAGTAATTCTATACAAATCCAACATTAAATTCAACCGATAGTTGTAGGATAGCTATGTACTCACTATTCCCGCATCTACATCCTGCAGGTGTCCACAATCGGAACAGATCATATTCTGCCTCAGTTCGGACTTATTTTGGCAATTCCAACAAGCCGGCGGGGATTTCACCGCAAATAGTCGAACTTGCGGTCGCAGAATGTGTTCATTCTTCGCAAGAATATTTCTCCCATTTGGTGTGTAATTTGAAGTCCTCAAAGCACTTCTTAAACCATTAATTACAGCACGCATATTCTATACTTATTTAAAACTTTTATCCACAAGTCGAAGGGTTCAAAAATTACACAAGCGTAACAATAACAAAAGACAGCTGTTTGCCAGATGATATGGCAACGCTATTCGGAAGTGCTGCAAACTATAAAAATAATCCCAGGAGAACACCTGTAATAAACTTTTTTTCTATAAAATAAAATAACATTTACTATAATCTAGTAGTAATATAAAACAAAATATATTTACTTCTAAAAAAATCAATTACTTTGTAACAGAACTTCACACAATTGTAGACCGTATCACTCGTCAAACGTTTTCCAACACTACTGCTTGCACGTTGCGAGTATTAAACATATTTTATTTTTTATCTGGAGTCCAACAACCAAGCCATGTCCAGCACGGCAACAAGCATTCCGGATGGAGGCGAGACGGCGCGCCCTGAGCCCATCTTCCGGGAGATCAACGCCCAGCAAACCGACGAGGTGGTGGAGATCGAGTCCGCTTGCATGGCCTGCTTTCAGACGGGCACCACCCGGCTGCTGCCCACCAAGATACCCTTCTTTCGGGAAGTTGTGCTGATGTCGTTCAGATGCGAGCACTGTGGCCACACCAACAACGAGATGCAGTCCGCCTCCGAGATACAGAAGTCCGGGATCAAGATAGAGCTGCAGGTAAAGTCCGTCGCTGATCTCAACCGGCGGGTGGTGCGGTCAGATAACTCGTGCGTCAGCATACCCGAGGTGGAGCTAGAAATTCCGGTACAATCGCAGAAGGGCGAGGTGACCACCGTGGAGGGAATTATTGAGCGGACTATAGCCGGACTGTCGCAGGATCAGGAAAAGAGGCGCATTGATCATCCGGAGGCAGCGGCTTCCATCGATGCATACGTCGACCGGCTGCACAAACTGAAGGAGGTTGCCACGCCTTTCCGGCTTCTACTGGAAGATATCTCAGGCAATAGTTTCATCGAGAATCCCTTGGCGCCAGCCACCGATCCCCAACTGAAAACGACACACTTTACACGCTCCCAGCAGCAAAATGAGCAGTTGGGGCTGTACGAGCAGAATCATGAAGAGCAGCACTTGCTTAAACCGATCGCAGAGGACGAGTGGCCCATCGAGAACCTTCACGGCGAGGTGCTGCAGTTCCCCACCAATTGCCCCAATTGCCAGGCGCCCTGTGAGACGAACATGAAGCTAACGAACATCCCGCACTTCAAGGAGGTGGTGATCATGGCCACCGTGTGTGGCACTTGCGGCCACAAGACTAACGAGGTGAAGTCCGGAGGTGGTGTCGAGCCGCAGGGTGTGCGCTTCAAGGTGCAGATTACCACCAAGGAGGACCTGACAAGAGATGTGCTCAAGTCCGAGACGTGCAGCTTATCCATTCCAGAACTGGACTTGGAAGTGGGTCCACATGCGTTGTGTGGTCGCTTTACCACCGTGGAGGGCCTCCTGGTGGCCATGCGAGATCAGTTAGACGGCACCTTCTTCCACGACTCGGCGGATGATACGACCAAGCAGCAGATGCAGCGATTCCTGAACACCTTTGACGACATAATGAAGCTGGAGCGGATCATAACGCTCGTTCTAGAGGATCCAGCAGGCAACACTTATGTGCAGTCCCTCAGCGACGACGACTCTGAGCCGGATGACAAGCTCACCGTGGAGCGTTATGATCGCACTTTCGAGGACAACGAAGAGCTTGGACTCAACGATATGAAGACGGAGGGCTACGAGCAGAAGGAGGCGTGATGATCAAATCGTCCTGCCGGCTGGACTCTGCATTTATTGATAAACTGTAGACTTCTTTTCTTAAATGTGAATAATTTAAATGGAATAATGGATTTTACTAAATGCGATTATAGAAACATATGCTATTATGTAAATAAGTATAAAGTTTATTCCAACACTCGACTATAAACTAGGTTCTAGGTGGGTTGTCCTCACATTGAGTCCTTCCTGTAGGCGCGATAGCTGTTCATCTCGTTGGGAAAGGTCTTGTACAGCTCGATGAGCAGATTAGACTTGAATTTCTTGAGACTCTCGATCTTGCCCTTGACCTCCTCGTTCTTGGCCAGTGCCTTCTCCACACAGTCCTTTGTGTACAGCTGGGGATTCTTGTCCTGGTCGATGTAGTCGAAAAACACCTCAAAGGGCACATAGACGTCCTGCACCTGGGAGCGAAGCTTGTCAATCTCCTGGAGGCCGGTTACCAAGCTATTTCTGTATCGCAAAAGTGTATATATTAATAAAACATAAAACAATATATTATGTATCTAGTTTTTTTTTTACATTTTTTGGTTGAGAACATTCTGTCCCTGCGGCTGGAAGTCGCTGACTATGATCCGAATCTGACGCACATTCTCGATGAACATCTCCAGCTGCGTCTCGAGGTTTTCCAGTGGGGCAGACATTTGAAGTTTGTGTTGATCTGCCTTTTATCAATTAATTGTAATATTTGTTTAGATTTGATAAAAACTTTTGTCAATTTCACAAATGGGAGATGGACTTTTAATAGTGATGGCACCGATGGTCACGAACCGGCGCTCGTCTTGCTCACGTGTCACGGATGTCAAATTATTATTTGTATAATAGTTTTTACATTTATTTTTTAGATATATATATTACAAATACATGAGTTTCTTAATTTATTTTTTAGACATTAAAATAAAGCCGTATTAGATACGAAATTTGGAATAGGTTACTCGGAAAAAGGAACAAATTTAGCATTGAACGCATTTATGAGTTTTGAGTTTTAGACTTCCGCGAGCACGGTCACACTGTTTCACTGCACACTTTTTGCCCAAAACTGCGTGAATTTATTTTTGTAATCACATAAAACTGAAGAATTGCTTAATTAACTGCCATAACAATTAAATTAGGAGTTCAGAATGTCGGATGGTGATTTAGATGCCTTACGCGCCCAGCGCCTGTCCCAGATGCAGTCGCAATTTGTAAGTTAAGCCAGTCGGAGGACCCAAACCGGCTACGATTTCTCTATAGATTCCAAAAATAACCACAACTTGGAGAAAAGGGTGGAAAACTACATTGAGTTTTAGGATAAGTAAGGAAAATATCCAGAAATACTTAAGATAAGTCTGGAATTCCTAGCTTATCTTAAAAGCCCTCCTGGTTTCATCTCAAAAGCCCCATGAGTCATCTTTGTTTGTCGGAGACACCTGTTCCTTTACGTTCGTATCCTTCAGTGACCTTTAATCCTTTCCTGTTTTTTAGGGCGGCGGCGGTGGAAATGACGCGGAAAAGCAGCAAGCACAACAGGAACAGATGCGCGCACAGGAGGAGATGAAGCATTCGATACTGTCTCAAGTTCTGGATCAGCAGGCCAGAGCGCGTCGTAAGTATCTTGCGCAAATCATTCAAAAGATTTTCAAACTCTTATACAACTTCATCTAGTGAACACCCTCAAAGTAAGCAAGCCGGAGAAGGCACAAATGTTCGAGAACATGGTTATCCGCATGGCTCAGATGGGTCAGGTGCGTGGAAAACTCGACGACGCCCAGTTCGTAAGCATCCTTGAGAGCGTCAATGCTCAGATGCCACAGAGCAAGTCCACCGTGAAGTACGATCGCCGCAGGGCAGCCATCGATAGCGACGACGACGACGACTACGGATGCTGATCACGTCCCGATGCAGCTCCTAATTTAAGTTCCCTCTGTTCTACGCATCCGCTAAATCATTTTTATTAATTTTACTAACTTAAAAACGAGAAATAAGAATTCAACATGCACGCATGCGATTTGATTTCTTTGTGTCAAATGCCGGATATTAAGCGGATGTGGAAGTTCTCGCCCAGCGTATATGAGATGAGTTGACATAGGACTAGATTGGCTTACATACTCTATATATGCGGTAGAAAAGTTGCTCTAGGGGTCTGCTAATGCTCCTTATTGGGTTCCTTAGTCGTTTTTCTACTTCTCTTGGTTTAAATCTTTGTTCGTAAAAATCTGGAGATCTCCAAAAATGCATTTTCGGGTCGCTTTCCATTGTTCAATCGGAAATCTTCACCTAATTTCTGATCTACACTTACTCCTTCTTCTCGTGGTCTTCGTCTTGGTCTTCCTCGGTGACTAAACAATCTCCACAGAATATGGAGTACATAATAAGCGAAAGGAAGCCCAACGGTAGGCCAAAGATGACTGTGGTTAGCACCGGATTGCCCTGCCACATGTCCTTCAAAGATCTCCGAACCTCGAACAGCGCCCGATTTAAGCGTACAAAGTATGTGTCTCCGCCGTAGGCAACCGCACTTTCATTGCTTATAGACTCCAGGAACAGATGCAATGCCTGGGGGGTCATTTGCATGGGATCATCGTCTGGTATAAAATGATGCTGGGTGCTAGAGTTAATTGCTATCAGATGAGGCGTGGGCAGTTGGTCCAGAATAATGGAATGCGCAATAGATGGCTCGCCGATCTAAAAAGAATACAACCTTAGATTTATTTATCCCGGATAAACCAGTGCTTATCCTTACCCATCCGAATTGGAACTTCTCGTGATAACGCGGTCGATGCTTCCTAATCACACCCTCGACCATGTCCCGGAACTCCAGTTCATGGGTGGCTATCTGGTTGAGCTTATCCTCTGACACCACAGCCAGAACCAGATACTTGTTGGTCTTCAGCAGCTGATGGATGTTGAATCGCGTGACTTTTGGGAAAAGGGTGAAACGCTCCACATTCACCCACTGGAAAATGGTTTCGTTCACGTCATTGGGATCCATTTCGTGCGCCAAGTGCCCATGGGGATAGAAGTGGTGCTGCTCCTCCTTGTAAACTATAACCGCCGGCAGTTTCTCGAAGTCAAAGTGCTGAGCAGCGATGTCCTCGCTCGTAGCATAGAAGAATCCGTGCTCCTGATAGCCCTCCGCTGCCGCATAGTACGTATCCCATACCACTCCCTCTTGCTGACCCACAAAGATGAAGAAGATCGTGTGCGATCCCTTTAGCATATCCACGCTCTCCGTTCGCGTTACCAGCTGAACCGGAGGACCGGACATCCTTAGGGCATAATCCACCAGCTCATCACGACCACGATCTCCATTGTATGTGAATTCCATGTTACCTTTGATGAACATGATGGTGGGATACCCGCGGACCTGTAATATGTCTTCATGTAATTCTATTAAGATGCAGGCTTATCCACATCCGAACCTTAAACTCCTTGGCAGCCGCCGGATACTTGGTGCAGTCCAGACGACCCACCCGCACATTGGTGGCATGGAGCGCCTGAGCCACCAAGGCGAAAATCGGCTCGGTTTTCTTGCAGTACCCACACCAGGGCGCATAGAACATAACCAGCCACTGGCCCTCATGTCGCACGTCTATGAACCGGTCGCTCAGCTCCAGAACCCTCGACGAAATGGCCGCTGAGGCCAAGGTCACAAGGAGAGCTATCGATCGAGTGCATTATTAAATATTAAACTCGATTAAGTCAACTAATTTATTTACTACTTAGGAGGCCCCAAGTCCACAGGCAGTTCGGCGACATTTTTGCAGCTGCTGATTTTCTTTGTACTTCCAAGTGTTCAGTTCCTTGCTCCTACTTTTACTATATCATACTGAATGATGGCTTCTTGTTTTTTCACGTAATTTAATTAGCTGATTGGTTTAATTTTCAGCTGGAAATTATTTTCTTTCGGTCCGCAGCAACAACAAAAGAAAACATTTGCGAAAACCACCCCCGCCGATTTAAAGTGACCAGATGGGAGCGGCTGAGAAACGGTGGGATAAGGGCATCTTTAACCCTCTGCACAGCCTATATATATTTGTTTTATTTTTTATATTAAATATATTTATACATGTAATTACCATTAAAGATATTCTTAACAGGATAAAAATACTTTCAGATGTCAAAATTATTTGTAGACGTTCTTCTTCTGCTGCAAGGGTTAAATGTAGTATATTTTCCACCAAATGGCAGCCCTGGCGGTTTGTTTACCTCGTGAATTGAGCAGTCTGGCAACTCCTCAGCACACACGTGCAGCTGCCGAGGAATTTTGCTTTAGTTGTTTTTACTAGCTTAAAATAATTGTTACTAATTAATACAATGACAAACCTGGTGAAGAAAGAACCCCAGGAAGGGGGCAAGCACCAACTGCACAATGTGCGCTTCTACACAATAAAACCGCGTGGAATCACCAGTTTGGCGTACAGCAAGCAGAGCAAGTGTCTCGCGTTGAGTCGGTAAATCATCATGAAATCCACAGAAAATGTGAAAACTACAGGATATTAACAAGAGCTTTCACGTTTCAGAGAAACACCCATCATAGAGCTGTGGAATATGGAGTACACTCCCTATCTGGACCGCACCATTCACCTGTCGTCCGATGTCGCGGTGGAAGCCCTAGCTTGGGCCGGGAATCGCTTGTTTTCCGTTAATCTCTCGGGCCAATTGATTGAATGGGACTTGGTAAACCTGAAGCCACGCTACGAGCACTCGCCCACGGGCAATTCGCTCTGGTGCCTCGACATAAATGCCGCGGAAACGGAACTTGCCGTGGGATCCGAGGAAGGTCACATCAACATCCTGAGCATCGAGAATGACGAGCTCACCTACAAGTCGCTGTTCAACAAGCAGAAGGGTCGCGTCATCTGCCTGAAGTATGATAAAACGGGAAAGAAGATTGTAACCGGCACCGAGGGATGTGTCCGCATTTGGAACGTTCTCAAGGGAAACATTCTGCACACAATGACTCTGTCCGCCAAGGATGTGACTGTATGGTCCCTGCTATTTCTATCGGATAATACCATCGTTGCCGGGGACTCGGCAGGACTTGTGACCGTTTGGAATGCAGATAATGCCACGCAGATCCATTGCAGCCGAGTGTTAGACAAAAACGTATGCGCCTTGGCCGTCAATGAGAAGGAGGATCGCCTGGTTTGCAGCGGAATGCAGCCGCCTCTGATCCGCATTTTCAGCAAAACCCAGATCAAGCGGGAGGAATCCACCAGTGAACGGTGGGTCAAGTTTCTGCAACGCGACGCCCACAAACACTATGTGAAGTCCCTGGTGGTTATCAATGGCCGCATTGTTTCCGGTGGCCAGGATGGTATATTGACCATTACCTCCAGCGAACGGATGCAGGCACATCTGTCGCAGCATGCTCCCTTCCTAAAAGGATCTGTAGCATCGCTGTCAGTCAGTGAAAAGCTATTGCTCCTGCGTTACCCCAACAGCCTGCACCTGTGGCGCTTGGGTTCCGTGGCTCCCACTCCCGAGGAAAAGAAGAAGAGGCAATGGATGCAGCCAGTGGGTCACACAGAAGAGCTGCTTTTGGAAAATCCTCCCGAGAAACTACTTGAACTGAACGTCAATGAGAAGAACTTTATTCAGGCCAGCGCTATTTCACCGGATGCTCAATGGATCTGCTACTCCACTTTAAAGGAAGTCCGGTTAAGTCGTTTCAAGACCGAACCCCCGTCGGTGGAGCGTCTGGTGGATAGCTTTCCCGCGGACTTCCAGCCAGCCAGCCACATAGTTTTTAGCAAACAAGGAAAACTGGCGTTGCTCCATCCCCATAACAACCATCTGAGTTTGTTTACCGTCAAGGAGGAAAGCGTCACCTTCCAAAATAGCATTGATCTGAGTGAGCATTGTAAGGGCACCATCAGCCACCTGGTGATTTCCTCGCAGGGCGAGTATCTGGTTGTAGGAACCTCTGATCACATTGTTGCCGTTTGGAAACTCCAAGGAAATCAATACAAACACTTACTGAATTTGCCTAGACATCGAGCCGCAACAACCGCGGTATCGATGCAAGAAGATCATCCAAAGGTTGTGGTGGCGTACGCCAATGGTCGACTGGTGGAATACGATCTGGTCAAGCGGAGGTTCACCTGCGAAACGGATGAGTACCTGATACCGGACACAAGACACCACTGCATAACTGGGATCAGTTTGGACGCCCGTAATCCCAATATCTTTCTTGTAAACACCGAAAACAACTTGTATGTCCTGGAGAGGAATCAGCAAGCGGAGCAGGAGGACTATGTAGTCAATAGCAAGGCCAAGAGGCTATCCAAGGATAATCGAGCTTCGGTTTCTGCGAGTTCAAAGGGTTTGATTGTGAAAATGGAATTGCCACGACAGGTAAGATCAGTAAAATGCTTCCCTTCATTTTAAAGCAAACATAACGTAGGCATCGTTTTATATATTTTTTTGCAACTTTATCCCTCCCTTTTTGCATGCATTAATTCAGTAGATTTTACCCCTACTTGCACCAAATTTCTCACCTTTATATTTGCCTCCTTTTTGCTTGCAGCACCTGGTGCACGTGTCCCGGCTGAGCTCTAACGAACTTGTCAACGTCAGCATTTCGACAAACAATCTGTTGGCCCCGCTGCCGCCGCCGTTCCAGCGGAAGAAGTTCGGTGCCTCGTAAACAGGATGAGGATGAATGAAAGGAGGGCCTTGGCCTAGGTTTACCCAGTAGTTTCCACTTAGTTACCAAATAAAATCAAAAGTAGAAAACAGTGGTGGAGTAGCTGGTAGCTGGATGGATGGATGGATGGATTGTTGCAAGGCCCGCGGCTCGCACTCGGCAGCATTCACAGGGAAATTTGTCAAATGTATTGCCAAAAATTTGTCTCCGCCAGCGTCGACGACGACAATGCCTCCTGCTTTCCCCTCGATTTTTTCAAGGGGTCTCTCTACGTGGATTGTGCAACATTTCGTTTCGTTTCGTTTTGTGTCGCCGGCATTTACTGTAATTGTTGTTGCTGTTATTTTTTGGTTTTACACTGTCTAGCCAATGTCTAGACAAGTGCATACCACACAGACAGTCGAAAACACACGCACACACACACGGAGAGAGAAGGCGGCTTTTGAGGGGGAGTGGCCCCTGGGGGTGCCGTCGATGCACAATTCAACTTTTAGCTCAAAAACTCATTGCCCGGCTGGGTCTGCCGCTGCTGCTCCTGCTCCTGCCCCGCTCCACCAATTGTGGGCACACGTGGGCGGCAGGCAGAGCGGGCGGACAAAAAAGTATCCTGCAGCCATATTCGAATGCCAGCAGAGGCTTTCACTCGGGCTGGGTCATGACCACTCTCGGATCAGAAAGGTGATTAAAACTTTGCATTCGCAGCGAGTAACTTTCGCATCTGATGGATTGCCACATCGCAGGAATTATAATAGATTTATAGTATTAAAAACAAAATTCATTTTGGCGATTGTTCAACGCTTAGAAATATTTGGTAAAGATTAAATGGGGTCCCTGACTATGCTTATATTTATCATCATCTTTCATTTTTCGTAAATCTAAAGTAAATGTTTTGAATTTTAATTCAGAAATTGGACATATAGTTAATTTCAATATTTTACTGCAAAAGAATGGCATTAAAATATAAGCATTGAAAATATAATTTAAGTACCTAAAACCATCAGGTTTTCAGATTTAAATAAATTATTTTAAATATGGTATATCCATGAAATAAAATATTACCTAGTAAATATAATCATTTTCTATTGAAAATTATCGAAAAGGACGTGTTATTAATGTTTAGTGATTTAAAACAACATGATCTTAATATATCTATATTTATAGATGAAATTTTAATTTTTTGTTATATAAAAAATAGCAGAAATGCAAGTTTAAATTTTCCTAATTTATTCTCTTTACCAAACTATTATTACGAACACAATGGACTGAGAGTATTCCTGATTTGACTTTGCCAGGACCCAATTTTTCCATCTTGTCATGTGCATTGCACTGTGCAATTTTTTTCAGACCTTTGTTTTTTCTTTATTTGCACACAGATTTTTTGGCCAGGAGGAAAAGCGCCATCCCTTCCGTTTGGTAACTTTTTCCCGATCCTGACCATAACCGAGCGACTGACTGACAGCCCGGCTAGCTGGCTGCGGTTGCGGGGGCGTATATGTGTGTGTGTGTGTGTGTGTGTGTCATTTTCCGAGGGGGCGACAGCTTTCGCAATGCAAAGCAAGTGGCGAACAGACATGAATAATGAGTGAATCGGGGCGAAATATTCAAACTAACCATACAGAAACTCTAAATGCACATATAACGCATACGCAACGTATGCCAATTTGGCTGGAATACACTTGTGCCCAAACCCACGGGATCCACCGAATCCACCGGATCCACCCTTGGGCGCTTTTGTCGGCATTAAAACTCACTTAGCCGTTGAAAGGCGTTGGACGGTCGGAACGGGAGTGGGGCCTTGGGAGTTTTGCGAAAAAGTTATGCAAACTACGCAATGCAAACTACGGAGAAAAGTCGGGCTGCAGCAAGGAGTCAAAGGAAGAAGTCGTGAGAGTCTGCCAAAGAAGTCTAGACAGGCAATGGGCGAAACTTTGGCGGTGGCGAGAAAAAAACATAGCAGAAGGAAGAAGTTTATTCCGCAAAAGACATGGAAGTCGCGCCACAGTGGAAGGTGTGTGGCAGCGGGGAGCGAGAATGGTTAAGGAACAATGCCTCAAATTGACATTTAATTGGTTTGCAAATTAGCCAAGAAACGAAGAAAGTACGGAAGCCATGTCCGCATGGGAATTTTCACCTCAATTGCACCTTTCACCCTCGACTATTCAGGGATTCATAGAGAATCTAAATGGTTTTGCAGTGTCTCTTATTTTATTATAACTATCCTTAAATTTTAAATATAAAAAAGTATTTTATCTTATAAACCTCTGTTTGGTTGAATATTTATTATGTATTCAACAGTTTTGGTTAAAAACCTCTCCTTTCTAAATCGTTCAAATGAAACCCTAACCAATTTGCCTTGTAAATCAATACAAACTCCTGCCGCTAATGAAGGAAATTTAATATACCTTTATAAAAATAATTGGGTGAAATATTTGATGTAAAAAGCTCAGTAAAAGTACTTAAAAATTCAGCAATGCACTTGCTTCTTTCTTAATCAGTTTGCAACCCTGCCAGCTGCAAGCCCCAAACTGCTGTGTTCGACTGCAGCCTCAACCGATCCGAGGTGCTAATAAACAAGGACTCTTGCTGGCTAAATTACAGCCGCTAATGAATGAAATGGGATAAAGCTTAATTTGCATTTAATAATATTAACGCGAGAGTGGAGAGCGGTGTGCTTGGCGGTGCTAATTGAGGGGCGCGTGTGGGTTCGGGGGTAAATGCTCGCATCAGCATAAATCGCATGCGGTTGTCATGGCAGTGGGGAGAGGACAACCAACTCAAGTCTAGACAGGGATCCATGGGATGCAACGGCAGCAGCAGCTGAAGCGACGCCGGCAGTCCAGAGGACAATGTAAGGACAAACGTGTCCTGTCTGTCTGGCAATGGCGGGGGTCAAAAGTGCGGAGGCGACGAGGTTTTCAAGGGGCAACTGCGCCCTTGTCTGAGGCATCGTAACTTTTGGCTCAACACAAAACTTGATTGAATTTTATGCTCGCCGGCAACAACAATGAAAGGAAAGCAATGGAGGAAAGGCAGCAGTTAATTGGTCTGAAGGAAAACTCTTTCAGAGCAGCCGCAACAAAAACACAATATTAATGAAACTGCAGCTGTGCAGGTAATGACCATCGCTGAAAGGTCAACTGGGAGCTGGTGGAGCTGGGAGTTGGGAGTTGGGAGCTCAAGTGGCTTTTGGGTTCATAAAAACCCACTTTATGAGTAACTCTTGGGTTACCGAATATTTTTTATTTTATTTTTTTGTCAATTTTTGCGCGTGATTTTCATTCATTGACACATCAATGGCACTTGGAGAAATCTAAAAACAAAATATTTTTTATAAAATGTCAATAAATTTATAAATTTAACTTATAAATTATTTCATTTCAATTTAATTTATGTGATCTTCCTAATACCCCAAGTTCATAAAAAGTTTCAAGAACTATTTCAACTTTTAACTCCAATTAAAATATCAAAATTTTCGAGCAACCTAACCCCATTGGAGTAGTTAAATACCATATTTAACAAAATTGCTGGTTATTAAATTTTTATAAAATCATATTTCTGTACCTCTGAAAATTATTATTCGATTATGATTGTCAAAAAGTTGCGGAAGTTCTTTTCTTATAGTGCTCGTTGGGGCGACAGGAAACCGTTCATTGAATTTTGTCCTTCGCCGGGCTGCCAAAGGACAAATGCACAATAAAGCAAGACACATTGAACAGGGGGAGACGGGAAAACTACCAAGGGGGAGGTGGAAATAAGGAGTTGTGGGAAAAGCTTAGTTCAGCTGACGATGCGACGCCCACACAAACAGAAACAATTTGATATGCTTGACGCTTCTTCCTGGCAAGTTTTGCAGTTTCATTGCACTCGACTCGACTCGTCTCGACTCAACGACGAGTGCAATGTCATCCAGGCACATCCTCCGGCAGCTACCCACGTCCTCCTCGCGTTCCCTGCTCCTTGGAAAATCCAACCAGGAGTCAACTTGTCAGCCGGCAACTACAATTTACGAGCATTTTCACAGTGCTAGCAGCTACTTTTGCAGCGCTTCGATTTTCATTGCATACTTTTTGGGGCGGCAAAGAGAGAGCGACTTCTCTAGTGAATTTTCCTCCTTTCCCGCTTTTATTGGTGTTGGAGAGTCCTTGGCAATTGCATTTCATTTCCCGCTGGATTTGGCTTAAGACTTAAAGTGTTCCCCCATGAATTTTAGATTGCTTGTCTGTTGAAACCACGGACCTCAACAGTACTGTGTTGAAGCTAACCCACTAACAATGTCTGTGGTTTTTGTATTAATTGTAGGACATTATAAATAAATAAATTAAGAGGAAAATAATTAAGTTACATATAGATAGATAATTATTAATAAATTTTAAAATGTTTTAGCTTTGAATTTATGATTGGCAGTACATTACTTTATCCTTTGTAGCTTATTAAAGTATTTATATATAGTATATTTTCAGACTTGATCCTTGGCTTAAATAAGAAATTAAACTTTGTAAAATATTAAATACTTTTTTTAATCTCTGTCCAAAAATTCACTTAAATTCAGTTTTCTTATTCATTTATTTAAAAAGGAAACGCCAGTGAGCGTTAACCGTGTTGTTTCCCTAGTTATCTTAATTGCTGTTAGCGGCATTCTGGTTGTTGGCTTTGTTACTAGATTTATGCATAATGTGACCAGCGTCATAATGTTCATAAACATATTTATGTTTTTTGCTGCTGTTTTTGTTCTTGTTGTTAATGTGGCGCTTCTGCGGTTTACAGATTATAATGAGAGCAACACTACATGTGTTAAAGTTCAGCTAAGTCGACTTTGAGGTGCTCTTTAAATGTAGGAAAAGATGTATTTAAATAGCAAAATTGCATAATTATTTTAAATATAACTTATAAGTAATAGAAATTAATTTTTATTTAAGAACAAAAGATTTCAGAGGTATTTAACAACGTAATTCTCTTAGTTTAGAGCTGATCTACATTTAAATTTAAGCTCTAAGCTTGAAAGATTTTCTAACTACATTTTTTGAGTTCATTAAAAATAAAACTTAAATAAATTGAAAAAATATATTAAAAAAGTCTACATGCCCCGGGTGAGGCTCGAACTCACGACCTTAAGATTATGAGACTTACGCGCTGCCAACTGCGCCACCGAGGCCTTGCTCACACCTAGATTATAGGTAAGCCAAGCATCTCAGGTGTGCCAAAAGAGGATCTAATTCTAAATTCGTTTCACTATGCTACAAAATAAGGTCCCTGGCAGATAACCTACGACGACACGCCACACCTGAGCTCGAAATCAGAAGCTTGCAAACATATATAGAGTGTCCAATGCTAAAAAGGGCCTATTAAAAGCGAACCACAGGCCCAGAACCGCAGCTAGAAAAAACCCTCATAAAGCAGCAACCGCTACTGTTGTTGTTGTGTGTGATTTTTGTGTACGCGCTTCGCTTCGCAAGTTGCAACCACAATTTAATTAAGCCAACAGCAACCGCCCAGAAGGAAGGAGCCGGAGGAAGGGGAGGAGTGCTGGGCAATGACGGTGTCCAGGAACTGAGGCAGGGGGCTTGCTAGATTGGACAACATTAGCATTGGCAACAATGTTGTTGATGTCAGGGCAATGTGTTTACTTTCTAGCACAGCGTGCACTCAGCGAAAACATATCAATTAAACGGGTATTTTTAAAATATTAATTGTGGTATTTGTTTATGGATGTTATATGAATAATATAATTTAATAGAGTCATTTAAATATAATTTATATCATCTTTTGATGCTGAATAAATTTGCAATGAAATCTATAGAATTTGTTATGGTTTCGTAAGGATTAAATGGCATTGTATGTATGAAAGGATATACCTTGAAATATGAAAATAAGCATATAACATGGTAGAATGTTGTAAAACCAATGCATACATTTTATAAACTTTTAATACTTTCAAATGTAGATTAAAAGGTTTAAAAAAAATGTATCAACTTTAATTAAAGGAGTGACCCCACAAACTGTAATTTAAATATAAAATCAAAGCAAATTATCCCCTCTATTTTTCCCAGTGCATGCCCATGTCCAGAAGTGACCATGTCCGGGCCGGACTATCACTTTAATAGACACGTTCTCATGTGGCCAGCGCTTCCTTTCCGCTCTTCAAGCCACCCGTAACCCCTTTCCTTCTAGAAATATTTTGTTTTTTTTTTTGAAAAGCCACTCGGCGGCGCCTCCTCGAGTGACCGCAAACGGAAAATGTGGAAAATGACTTGTCGCTGTTTTCCCAGCGTTGTTGTTGTGGCCTGTTCTGGTTGCCCACTTGTTGTGCCTCCCGCTCTCCTGTTCCCCCATTTTTTCCCCTCTACCTTTTCCATGCTTTTCCAGCTCGTTGTTGTAATAATTTGATTAAATTGAACGCTTTAAGTGATTTGCATTTTAAATTTCAATCAATATGACGTGACTGCCAGTTGAGGCTGCTGCAGCAGCATCAGCGGGACAGGATGCAACTGCCAAGGTGAGACTGCAAGGAGGTACAGAAGAGGAAGTCTCTGTCTGGTCAACTGGCGCCAGGATAGCGCTCTAATGATGCAGAACCGTCAACGGGTTCTCACTGGGCATCTTCGTCTCTGTTTTCCCCCCCACCTCTTGACCACATTTTTTTTATTCTAGCGGAAAATAATGCGGCAAAAGTTGGCGCCAAAGTCAGGGTCAGTTTTAAAACTTAGTTTGAAAGAGTAAAAAATCAATGTTCTTGAATAATTTATAGTTAAGTTAGGCTGTTAACTTTGGGTCTACCTTTGTACATATCTTTAACACAAAAAGTTTATTAATTTAAATATTATGTTATGGAGTTCACGGCAATAAGGGAATTAAATGGGAAATAAATCCATAAAAGCTGACCTGATCACTTCTATAGCATCTATATATGTATATGAAAGAAATATCTTGGTTGTGGCTTACCCGCAGTAGAGAACACACAGTTGAGTGTAGAATTCCATTCCTGGTG
The DNA here is from genome assembly GCA_035046265.1 of Drosophila bunnanda. Lineage (NCBI taxonomy): Eukaryota > Metazoa > Arthropoda > Insecta > Diptera > Drosophilidae > Drosophila > Drosophila bunnanda. The sequence goes on from JAWNOB010000075.1 coordinate 19,746,239, forward strand.
ACTTCAATTAGGCTTCTCATAGTACATAAGCTTCTTCCTGGTTATTCAAATGTGTTGCACTGGTCAGGTGATAATATTGGAGCCGAAGGGTTATCACTATCACTACTATCACTATAGGTGTAAACACTGGGAAGGTCGCGCGAGAATGAGGGCAGTGCGGCGACAGCGACTCTATTTATAGTCCCTGAGGGTGGGAGGAGAGCAGAGAAAGTGAGCGCGAGAGAGAGACTGCTATAGGGAGAAAGTGATATTTCTAGAGATGCACAGAGAGTGATGGAGACTAAGTGTTATCGCTGGAGATAAACAGAGAGAGGTGGAGCGTTAGAGGCAGGTCTAGAGATTAACAGAGAGAGAGAGAGAGAGAAATAGAGAGAGAAAGCAATTTACTGCCATTAGAATATATTATTAAAATATTACCGAACCAACTCAAGTAAAAATTACGTATACGTTTCCCTGAGCCGACATTACGTATACGCACCGTTGCACACACGAAAATAATCCCTGCTATAAAAATTAGTTAGAACTCACACTCTTCAGGGATTTTCTGTACACAACAACAACCATAATCGAGCATAATAATAATAATTGCCAGAAATGCACTGAATAACCATTCTCGCTCATCATAATATCGCTGGGCTCAACAATAAAACAGCACCATCAAATTACTGGCAATGTGCAGTGATCCAAGGATCCTTGGCAGTCGAGGCATTATTCAGGTCCTTTAGTTTTAGTTTCGCTGATTGCATTTTCCACGTCCATGTGGAACGCGACGGCATGTTGTTGTAGTTGCGCCATCGCATAAAGTGCAGTTCTTTATTGTAATTATGTATTATTGTTGTTAGGAGGCTGGATGTAGCTGCTTCTGCAGAGGCACTGAGGAAAATGTAACAAGGAAAATCTCTATTTTGAAAAGAGTGTGAAGGGAATATTTATTATGCTTTAAAGTATAATAATTAACATTTAAAATCAGTGTGAAATATCTTATTTTTACTAAAAGAGAATGTTTGATAAGGCTTTTTTATTTTAAGCCTCTGTTAATCTTTATTATAATTATAATGAACATTCGTTTGGTTCCTCTGTATATATTTTTCCAGAACTTAATCTTTATTTTTTCGCAGTGCACTTTCATCACCAAGTTTGCTTAGTTTTCTCTCCAGGTTTATTTTGTTTTTTGTGTCCCGGCATTGTTCTTAGTCAGCCATCGTCGTCGTCGCCGTCGTCGTCTGGCAGTTTCCTGCGCCTGCATCTTGCAGTGGCAACTTCCTGATTTTCCCAACCGCACCGCCTACCCCGCCGCGCCGTTGCACCGCCCGTTGTGCATTATATTTGCCGAAATGCAAAGTCTAAGGACTTTCGTCTGAGTGGATTTTTTGCCTGGCAGCTCCTTCCACAGCTCCATCATCATCATCAGCAGCGGCAGTAGCAGACGCTTTCCCTAGCCTCCTCCTTCTTTTTTGTTTTCTAATTCATGCAATTTTCACATTGCAAAATTTTCTTATATTTATTCTCTTTTTCGGGCCAGGCGTTACTTTTCTGAGGTTTTTGGTTTCGTTCCGAGAGTGAGAGACTTTTCAGCGGTTGCCCGCTCATTGTTATTTCCGCGGAGACAGGGAGTGAGAGTGTGCGGGAGCGAGAGGATCGTCGTCTGAGGTTGAGGGCGAGTGATTCAGAGATGGTCTGAAAATAGCCAAAGAATCCCCACACACAGATCCCATCCTCGGGAACATAGAGGATGCACAGAGCACAGCGTGCCCCTTAATTTGCACTCCTTTCAGCTTCGTTCCTTTTGCCTTTTTGTAATGTTTTTGGCAGAGGCTTTGTTTGTCTCGCAAATATGCCCGATTTCTGGGATCTTATTGTGGAGTTAATATATTATTATAAAGAATAAAATTTAAATGACTTAATTCTGCGGTCTTGTTGTGGGGTAAATAATAAAACTAATAATAATTATAAAAAATATATAATATATATAATAAAAAGAAACAATTCTATCCGGGAAAACCGAGTTGTTAAAGCCAAGATTTTCATGGCTTTCTGATTGGTTTTATTAAATAATAAAGTTAAGTTAAGTTTAAGAAAGATCATAAGCACAATATAAACGTATATTAAATTAATGAATTATCATTTATCATACATTTTAATAATACTAAAATTAAAAATAAGTAACCAATTATCTCATAAATCATAATTATAACTTCTAAAAATATTAAGAAATTGAAATATTTATTTAATGATCTTTACTGAGAAACTCGCAGCTAGCAGAGCATTCCCGGCAGAGCATTCCCCATTCGACTTTCTTCAAATCGAATTCTATATTTTTGTTTTTACCCTTTTGGCGCTCCGCTCCCTCGCCCCCTGCCGGCACCATTATTTGTGCAACAATTCCGCAACATTCTTATTCTCTATTTGAATAAAAATTATGCTGCTGCTTGTGCGTTTTGGGCTGTTCATCCTGCTCTACCCCCCTGATGGGGTATATTTTTGGATCCGCTTGTTATGTTCGCATCTCTCCCGAAGAGGATGGCGAATGAAAATAATGAGCAGAGGGCCAGACAGGCGGACAGACGGGGACGGGGACGGGGACGGGGACGGAGACGAGGCGCTCTCGATCCTCGGAAGAGCAAAAACATTGCTTTGTGGCGGCCCTTCGGAGATTGAAGATTTGGAGAGTGGAGACATCGCGAAAGTGGCGAGGGAAAGTGCAGGAAAGTTCGGGGAGTGGCGACGTGCAGCGAGGGCACTTTTCACGCTTGATTTTCATGCGGCCGTTGTTGCAAAAACAGATGAAGAAAATGCTTTTCAATTTATTTTTAAGTACAAAAATAATTTTGCTATTTTCTTGACTTCTTATTTGGTTCTTTTGTGTTCTGCGTGTGTCTTGTGAGCGGTAAAAATAAAAGGCACGCCTGTCGCCAGACCCCCGTCTATATCCCAGACAAGTGTAGGGATATATATCGTCTATATAGACGACGGCGACGGCGACGGCGACGACGACGCAGCCGCCGGGCCTCGGAGTCTGAGAGTGTGCAAAATGTGTGAAATATTGGAGACAAATGGGTAATTTTTATGTTAGCTACGATATCGGCAAAAAAAATTCGCATTTAGTTCAGTGCGGCGCAGGTTGGCGGCTAGATCGGTTCGTTAAATAGCTATATACTCCATGCGTATGTATATTTGTGAGGAATGGTAACGGGAATTACCGATGCAAGCGTGCACTCGACAGTAGCTAACAGTTTATCAGTGGCTCTCCGCAGTGTCTTACATTTTTTTCACATTTTTTTCCTCTGGTACGAAAAAAAACCTACAAATAATTATGAGAAATAACATCAAATAATAATAATAAATAAGCAAAAGATGCGAAAGTGATTGGGAGAGAGAGTGAGAGAGAGATGCAGCGCAAATACTTGGTTGTCATGTGTGAAATTCCTCGATTAGTGTGCTCGATATTTTCGGCGTGACACGCGGTGGCGGGTCGTGCGTGAGTTTGTAGAATTGTGACGCGATCGGAGGACACTTCTCTTCGTTTTTGGGTGAAAGAAAATTGAAGCAAAAGAAAATACATTTTTCCTGGGCCGGAGGAATTCTTTGAATTTACGTTTGCTCAATGTCAAATCGAGCGTTCGACTTTCTGGTATGTCCACTTGTATCACACACACACACACGATGTCACTATATATGCTCGCTTATCTGGGAAATGCAAATGCCAAATGCTCGGCTTTTTTTGGGTGCTTTTATCGATAACAGTGCCGGCTGTCGATTACATGCAAATTCCTGGGTTTTCCCGCATTTCCCCCTCCCGCCAATGCTCCTCTAAGCACTCTGTGGAAATTGAAAATAAATGTTTTCGATTCTTTTTTGTTGGCCGGCACGAAAATAAATACAAGAATTTAGCGTTTTGTTTAAAAATAAACTTGAATGTGTTTGAATTAGATGAAAATGCTTATGTTGCGAGCTATCCACCGGTTGTTGTTCTTGTTATTATTATTGTTGTAGCTACATTGTTGTTGCTTATTGATATTGTTATTTTTATTGCCAAATGATGTTATTTTACGGCTGTCAGCAAGTGGAGTGCAGGCTTTTTATGTGGTGTTTCGGAATTTTTCAATTGATTCAATCACTGAATTTGTAAGAAGGAAATAGAGCTATTGGAATTTATTGGAGTTGGGAGAAATTCGAGTTTCCTAATTATTTTTCATATTATTAATTCATTCTTTTTTTGAATTCATGAATTTGAATTTGTATTATTTCATCCATTTAAAATTTCAATTGAATCAATCACTGAATTTGAAGAGGAGCGTGAAGATGTTGGAATTGATTTGAAAATAGAGTTGGGAAAAATTAGTTCTTAATTCTTGTTGATAGTTTCAGTGCTTTAAAAGTTAAGAAGAAAATGTATAAATTTCTTTGGGAATTCATTTGAAACTGTATTATTTTATTAACTTAACTTAAAGCTGGACTTAAAAAAGAATAAGATATAAGAATTCTATCTTCTCTTTGATTTAATATAAATATATAATTTCAAGATCATTAAACACTTGTTTAAGCAATTATTCCTTAGCTTATTAACATACAAATTAACCTTTTAAACTATTCTATGCCATTAGGAATATGTATAACCATTCCTTGTGCTTATTTGCTAGCAACATACAGTCCATAAAAATGAATTTTTTTTTTGTATATTTAGCTGCAACGCGCAGTTTATTCTACTTGCAAACATTCCTTCAGCCCAAATTGAGTTTGTATGGTAATTTCTCTTGATGCAATCCCGGACTCCTACCTGGCATTCCCAGGCCAGGTGGTGCCAGCAAAAAAAAGAGGCCTAAACAAACTCCGTCTCGAAACGATCTTGACTCACGCGAGCCTTTTGTTTGGGGTCTGATGTTGGACAGCAGAAAACACTTGTCAGCACTTTATGGGCTCGTTTTTGTTTTGCATTTTGCATTTTGCATTTAGCATTTAGCATTTTGGATTTACGTTGCTCGCTCTTCTTTCTTTTTTTATTAATTATGACTCGGAGTCGCAGATCGTGTTTTTATGGCAAACATAAATTCCGACTTAAGGCCCGTGGGGTAAGACTGGAGAGGCAATCAAATAAATTGCCACGGCCCAAGAGGAGTCCGAAAAGGGGAAACAGTAGCTGCAGTCGAGTGTTTCCTTAGCCGTCTCCTCCTCTCCTCCCCTGTCTGTCTGTCCCTCTGTCTGTCTGGGCAACGAAAGCAGATCAAACACAAACACTACAGCAAAGGTTGTTAATGATTATGATGGCGATCATGCCGAGGCTGCAGCAGGATGATGACGATCGCCTCAGACACTTGAAAGGAATTTCAATAAAGGAGAGCAACAAAAGAAAGAGGAAAGAAATGGGAAGACAAGGGACAAACAACAGAATCAGACAACAGACGGGACGGGATCGGGATGATGCTGATGCAAAAGTTGATGTTGATGAGGATGAGAATGATTCCTCGTCCGCAATCCATCTTGATGCCGTTGCTGGGTTTCGCGGCATCAATCTGTCTCTGACACATTGGGGTGCAACATTGTTGATGCATTATCATAAAAATCCAAAAATGAGGAGGGCAACCCAAATGGAGCGAGACTGAAAAGTCCATTAAATCGTATAAAAGAGATAAGACTTTGTCCTTAAATCTGAAAAAGAAATAAGTAAATTAATTAAAGTATTTTAGGAAAAGGAAAGGGTATAGTTTTTATTTAATTTAAAGAATTGCACATGACAAAGAAGATACACTAATAATATTCGGAATGCTTTTAAATCATTTTATAAATATAGTATAAATATAAGAGAAATCACAGTAAATGTTATATAAATTTTATAACCTTAAATAACATTCCCTTAAGCAAAATTTCAGGAAAAGCAGCACCTTAATGCATGTCCTGACAAGTCTAATCAACTTTAATTTTGCTTTAATTTACTGATTCAATGTACATATGTATTATTATATTATTCCAGACAATTAGAGAATTATGTTGTTTACCAAAAATACAAAACAAACAAGTCATTCCACCTTAACCTTTTATAGCACACTTCCTTCTCCCTCACATAATCAACTCTCCTATTCATCTCTCTAAGAAAGAGAATGAGAGGCTCTTTCTTTCTCTTTCTCCTACTCTCTCTCTCTCTCTCTCTATTTACCTATCTCTACCTTAACTAGTCATATTAATTTTTTGTTGTTTTCATTTAATCGCTTACTTTTCATGAGTTGCTTGTAATTTGTATGTTTTTCTCGATAAGGAAAATGTGTAAAAATGGCGGAGGGCATGGAAAGTAAAGTGCATAACGAAGACATTCTTGTCTTTTTCGCACACTTCTTTGTGTTCCTGTTGATCTGCTTTAAATATAGAAGTCGTCGTGATGATCATCATCATCATCATCATCATCATCATGATAATAAAAACCAAGTCGCTAAGAAGTGCAACATAAATTTCAGCAAAATATTACGCATACGCAGCGTGCAACAGCAACAACAATGCCCAAGCATATTATTGTTGTTCTTGCCTCCGCGGCTCTCGGGGTTATTTATGCCCACAGGGCGATGCTCAGACAGTGTCTCCTCCTGGTCCTCCACCTTTCTCCGACGACTCTCTCTCCCTGGCCCCATGACTCACAACACATATACTATATACTCGTGTCGGGGGAGGGGAGGGGTGGGGAGGAGCGGTTCTCGGGCGGAATCATTGTGGGACGTCGGTGGATGGATACTTCTTGCCACGGGGACGGACTTGTACAAAACAAAAGCAAATGCAGCTAAAGAAAAGAAAGCAACAAGCATACAAGAGCCAAGTGGGCGACCACACAGCATAGAAGCACTGCGAGAAATTGGTTAAAGTTTGTCTTAATTATGCAGATGATCTGAGAGAGGTATTTTTCTTAAAAGAAATATATATCCTTTAATTTTTCCATTAATTCTTACATAACAAATTGGGGAGAAAAATGCACTACTTTATTTCTTTTTGATCTTAAAAAAATCTTAAAAAGAGCTTTAAATAGGCTATCCATGCCTTCTAGGATGCACTTATTTTATAATATATTAAATTATTATAACCCTTATCAAACTCTTTCATATATTTATGAACTTATAAGTATAAATACAATCTATGTAATATTTATAGTAAATAAACATTCCTAATAGCACATATTTCATCCCCCTCTATTTACAGGTTGCAAACAAAGCATATTAAAGCGTGTTTATTGCTCCGTAATTGAACATGCAATTTGGAAAATTCGCGGACGATAGCACGGCGTAAACAATCCGATCGCCGGCGGCGGACGACGCTGTGGCCCCCACGCATGCAGCCAGTGGCGCCGCGGGGGCCCGCTGCACATTGTGGTGGTGGACAGTGGTTGTGATCGGTAGTCTCCTGGTATCCGTACTCATATCCACTGTTCCGCCGGCAACGGCAACGCTCCTCTTCCTGCAGCCGGCCCTCGTTTCAGCCGCAGCCCTCGCGGTGCCGCCAATGCCGAGATCGGTGAGTCATGCCGCCAGGATCTTGCAGCGGGAACCGGATAATCAGGATAATATAGCATACCTCTGGGCGACGGCAACGTTCGGTGAAAAGTTTAATAAGCGTATAGCAAGCGGAAGCGGAAGCGGAAGCAGCGGTAATAGTGTGAAATGCCAGAAAAGCGATTCGATAACAAATTCAATATCGAATGCAACTGGAAAAGGCGGCGAAAGTGAGAGCAGTGCATCGGGTGCCGGCGCAGCCAGTGTAAATAGTGGTAGTAGTGCAATTTTGTGCAGTGTAAATAGTGCAAATAATACGCGTAAGTTAAATTTAATTCCGAGCAGGGAGCTGCCACAGCCGCAGCGGCCGCCTCTCGCTGTTGGCACAAATTTGCAAAATAAATTACCAGCATCGAGTGCGGATTGCCACTTAAGTCCAAGTGCCGAGACAAATATTCATGCAAACCGGCGATCCCTACGCCATCGCTCCTCCTGTCCATATTGTCGTCGTCATTATTGTCGTCGTCATTATCGTCATCGTCGTTGTTGGCCGCGTTGTCGTTGTTGTTTTCGTTGTCGTTGTCGTTGTCGTTGTCGCGTCGCGTCGCAGTCTGCATCCGCAGCGCCCGCGTCTATGCATTTGCCATATCAAATTAATCAACGTGCTACATTGTTGCAGCAATCTGCAGCAGCAACAGCAGCAGCAGCAGCAACACAAGCAACACGAGCAGCAACATCAACTACATTGCCACATGTGCATCGTATTTTTAAACGCAAACGTGATACAGCCCAAACAGCGACCACTGCATCACCTTTGACCCCGCCGCAGCATCCAACATCAACAGCCAGCACGCCAAGATCGCGCCTGGAGTTCATCCTTTACACGGAAGTTTATGAAGTAGAGGATTCGGTTTCCCCAGGCGACTCCGTCTCCAGCTCCGATCCCCACTCCCATTTCAATTCGAAAACCAAGTCGAGTGTGGGCAGCGGCGAAACCTTCTGGCAGAAATACGGTGAGTAGGTAATATTTATATATATGAAAAAAAGAGTTAAAGCCATTAGCCTTTAGATTGAAAAATTACAGGTATGGGACAGGGGAAAAGATAACTTATGATTAAGTGAATCAAGGGAATGCCATGAAGGTGGTCACTAATGGACTTCATATGTTCATTGATATATTTATATTTGTGTGTGTTTTTTTTTAGAATTTTCAGCAGCAAATTACTTCCAAAACTAGAATTACTTTTAGTATAAATCTATGTGGTTGTAATGAATTAAAAAGCATTCTTTTAATATATGTACAAATATATCTAGTCTGCTCATTATTATTTTCAAAGATGTCCCTTTTTATTAACCAATATATATATATATATATATATATATATATATATATATAATTTTACCTCTTAATGCCTCTTAAAATAAACCTTCGAAATTCAGTAAAATAAATTGTAGTTTAACAATTCTTTTCAAAAAATGCAAGATGGATAGAATAATGCACAATAATTAAATCCCTTTAACAATTCCAGTATTGACAACATATCTGAACCATTTTTTGCCTTTTGCAATATGGATTTTGTAGTCAGCAAAAATAAAAGCAGGAAAAATCACAGGAAGGACGAGGGGCTTGGGGGTTATGGATATGATGTGGGATTTTTAACACAGCTGGCTGGTTAACATAATTTTCGTGGGCATCTCTTTATTTTTATATTTCGTCTTTCTTTTTAACAAAAAATAATGCCAACAACAATTGTTGAAACAACAGACAGGCCAGGGGAAAAAGAGTGATAGAGGTTGCAAGAAGGAGAGGGGTTGAACTTGTAGAAAATAATAGGTAAAATGCAGTTGTCTAGAGTGTGATGAACTTAAGGATCAGTCAGTTGTTGTATAACAAATTTAGGAAATAATTAAGTTTGGTAAACAAAATGAATATTAAATAAACTATAAGAAAGCCTTAAAATATTTTATAAATTATATCATTAAAGGTTTACCATTTCCTTAATTTATTGTTATACAAACTGAATTGATTAAAGAATGTCTAAAATAATTTGTTCAAGGTTTTGCATTACATACATAAATGTAATATTCACATTTCTCAATGAATCTGTTCATGTATCTTACCCCAAATACCCCTCAATCCTATTCATACCGTTCAACAAAAAAAAAAATAATATAAAATACAAAAAATATAAAAAGCGTGCAGCAAAATAAAAGGAGGCGACAGAAATCAACTTTTTCCAACGAATAAATTTCGAGTTTTCGATAGTCTCGGTCTGCCACAGACAGTGGTCGTGGTCGTTGTCGTTGTCGATGGTTGTTGGTGTTGTTGGTCTTGTTGTTATTATTACTGTTGTTGTTATTATTGTTGTTGTCGCTGTGCTCGTCCAGACGGCAAGATCTGGCCACCAGCAGCAGCAGCAGCAGCAGGGAGGGGTTGGAGGTGGAAGGAGCGGCAACTGGGGCCATTCGTGGGCTCCAACAGCGTCAGACTGTCTGGTATGCCACTTTGCCAATGCAGCCAGCTCTCGCTCTGTCTCTCTCATACACCATCTCTCTTTCTCTTTCTCTTGAAATCTCACTCCCTCCCCCTGGCCACTGTTTCCCTCGACGGACGTCGCCCCGTCTCCGTCTGTATTGCGGTGTTGCTGTCTTTGCCACATGTGGCGTTGTCGAAAGATAGTTGTAGTTTTACACTTAAAAAACTATATTTTAATAACTAGTTTTGCTTAGGAATTTTTACAATTTAGAAAAATGAATGTCTGATAATAATTTACTATTTGTTGGAACATAATGTAATATATACTGTCCTTAAAATATTAACAAATATTTATAGATAATGATTTCTGTTTCTCTGCTTCGCTTTTCCATGAAAATTCTTCTGTAAATTGTTCTCCATTATTGTAAAATTATATTTATTATTAAGATAAATAATAATATTTTGTTTTCCCAAATTATATTCCTATAGCAATGCTTTTCCCTTAGTGTAAGTGTAGTTTCGGTGTCAGCTGTCTGGCGTTTACCTCTTTCGCCACTGTGTAGGCGTCATCATCATCATCATCATCATCGCTGGCAATCATCATCACGGTTCGTAATCATCATCATTTCCATCGTGGCGCTTGGATTGGCCAATGCATAAAATTATACAGAGACATGACATGGTTTTGAATAATTAAACACAACGACGACAACGACATCAAGTCGGACTAAATGCCTGCCATCAGCAGTAGGCACTCATACTCATACTCATACTCACACTCATACCCGTATTCGTACACCCAAAAGCCAGATAGACGAAGGGGGGAAAAGGAAAAGCCCCCAGACAGACAGGAATGCAATGTCCTGGACTAACTGCCAAATCACTGGCCGGAATCTCTACATTTCCACGCTCCAGTCTCGACGACTCGAGTTAAACTAATTAAGCTGTTTAATTCACTAAAACGGATTACAGTTGCCGCCTGGGCATAAAGTAGGGTATATTCCATAGAAGAGTATACGATTACTGGGTAGGGGAAAATGTTTAAGAAAAATATGGAAAAGTGTGTCAAAGATGTGGTGGTTCTGTGAAGAAACTATAGAATATATTTAATGTTTAATAAGAAGATACATTGCCATAGATTGAAGATAGATTAAATGTTATTTATTAAACATCATCTATTAATAATCCTGATTTTCATGATCTTATATATTCTATAAGTTCTAAATTTTCCTATATATCTACTTGGTCCCTTCTCCTTGCTAACCCCAGACATTTAACTTCAGGATAGTCTCCATTTCAGACACATGACATATTTTAGAAACAAAAGACAAAAGAACCCAAGGAAATGGAAACAAAAGCAGCTAGAATATAAACGACAACGCTGACAGATATTATTGACAGCTGAGAATTGTTCGCGCAGTTGGGCAATGTTTGCCCAATACCTTGGATGTTGCCGTTTTGGCTGCAATGTTGCTGCTGCTGTTGCTGCTGCTGCTGCAGTTGTGCAATCGAGGTTGCAACTTGCTTTTGTTGCCTTTGTCGAGCGTCGTCGTCGGCTCGTTTCAGTTGTTTGAGCTGTCAAAGAGGTCTGCCTCTGCCCGTCTGTTGTCTGCTGGCGTTTCCTGTTGTTTCCTTTTTGCCGTCTGCAGTCTGCAGTCTAGACACAAGTCAAAGTCGAAGTCGGCTGAAGACTTCCAACAAAGCACAAACAAAAAATAACAAAAAAAAAACTAAAAAATAAAAACCAGGCGAACCCCAAAGCTCAGGTGCATTCCCACAAAAAGGCATCGGCGACCTGGAAAGCCTTCTGCCCGGCGTGTGTGAGAACCCGAACGAGTTGCAGAACCACAGCTGAGGCTACTATGTTATATAGCCAAAGCTAAAGCCGCGTCGCACATCCATAGGTAACCCAGCGAAAGAGCAGACATCGCAATCGACATTCACATCAACATCAGCCACGACGACAACGGCGATGTTGTCTGTTTGTCGTCTGGAAAGTTATGGGCTAAACTTGTCGTCATTGTCGCCAAAGCTAAAATGCTCTTCTTGAGGATATATTAACGAAGTGGTAATGAAGAAAACAAATAAATATGTAGGTTAATTTTAAGACTATATAAAATATTCAAAAATTACCTACAGAAAATCCAGCAAAATAATACTTTTGAGTATCAATAAGAACATAAAATAACTTACCTAGTTCTGAGCTTTATATGTACACTATCCATTTCATATTTCTATATTCACATTCTATTTATTTTATATAAATTTATCATATATTTTATACAGTATTTCCATCTTCGGTTTTCATGAATCTTTTATGTTTTTGTTACCTTTGTTGTTCTTGGTCGCTATCTGTCGCTCTGTCGCGCTGTCTGGTGTCTCCTCCACGCTGACAGCCTTAGATCAGAGTGCAGTTGATTTATGGCGGCGTTGAGTGGCTTTATGCTCACCTCAAATATGACACAAGGCGGACATAAGACAAAAAAAGACCCTACATACAAGCATATGTGCAATATGCAATGTATTCAATGTGTGTGTGTGCCCATGTCCAGCCAACGGAAGTTGTCCTTTTTGCACCCTTCCTCGGTGAAGTGAAGCCTTCCCCCTTTTTTTGTGTGTAATCGCAGGCACTTTTCCGTCTGTCCATTCACGCAACAAGCAAATTGTGGCAATTATCGTGAATCGTGCACTCAGAAAAAAGGAGCTTACAATTAAGCTAATAAATATTAAGTTTTAGAAGAGATTTATACGGGGAATTTGGGTGCTTTTCTACCTTTTTATGGTCTAGTGTTTTCTCAAGTGCAAATTCAAGAGTGAAAGATTGATTTGCTAATTAATTATTTATATGAATTATATGATATAAATAAATAAAATTTGAAGAATTTCATATTCTAGCTTTTTGATGAAACTTTTTATTATGCAAAATATATTTAAAAATGTAGTTTTAAATAATTTTATTTGACATAAACTTAGCTTTACTGTAACCTTTCAGTGTCTAGACCCTTTGCATTTTCCTTACTCCACATCCATGGAATAGAGACCAATGTCATACTGCATGTCTGCCCAGCGAACCGTGACGACATGTCTCCGCACTCCCTCCAGCCGTTTGTCCATCTGTCAATGCATGTTCCGTTCGGCAAACTTCCCCTGGACACCAACTTCCTCCTCCCCCTCCCAACCAGCCTGCTCCTCTGGCGGCGAGTGCGCTTTTGTATTGCAATAAATGTAATTATGGTCTCGAATTGTGTTCCAAAATACTCGCACTCCGTACTCGCACACTCACTCTGGCACTGGGCACTGGTCACTGGTCACTCGGCAGTCTGGCACATCATCAAAACGGAACGGGGGTTCCCACAAAGTAGCAGCAGGTAGGCAAGGTGGTGCTTTTGTGGCTTGACCACCTCCAATTTCGGTTTAGCTTTCGGGCATTGATTTTACTGGCAATCAGCTAAATAAATTGGTTATCAAAGCGAGGCCTTTCGCCGATGAATGGTGTGAATATTCGAGTTGTTTTGAATTATCCTAGCCAAGGGTAGGAGGAAGCAAGGATAATGGTCAAGCGGAATAACAAATCAGATTGGAAATCAATGGTTAGCAATTGTATAATAATTAAACTATTATTGTGGACTTTGTGTGGAATTATTGTTTGAGAAAGCAGGTTTTTATGATAAATTATAATGGAAAGAAATATGTAAATAGTTTTTCCAAGTCTACTGATATATTTATATATATACAGAAAACCCGTTTTTTATATTTTAAATAATGAGAAAGGAAACTAACTTTGATAGCCTGATTTTTGTAAACCTCTACAATATAGAATTGATTCATTAAATTTAATTTAATTTAATAAAAAAATTTCAAATTTCTTTTTCTAATAGAGCATGAATACATTGTTGATTCTGACTGATATATTAAATATGAGTTAAGATACATTTTAAGTGGCCTCTGGTCTATTTTAAGTACATATTTAAATAATTTTAAGCCTACTATAAAACCGAATGAATATTAAATACTAATAAAATGTCCATATAAATAAATTCCTTTTAAAAAACCCACAAAATCTGGCAACAAAAATATATCCTTCCAAAATGTCACATTCTTTTTATGCCTTCAGTATTCTCAATAGATTCAAAGTGACTTAATAAAGGTCCTAGCAGACATCGACACTGCATTTACCCTCTGAATCTCTCCGGGCATAAACGTCCCTATTCCCAGTGAGCAATTGGATACCAAAGGCAATTTGCCACATTCTGGGGATTTGGTGTTAAATATTCAATTCCGTCTGCAGCGGACGTCTGCGTTTGCATCGCGTTTCCGTCTTCGTTTCATTTCGTTTCCCATTGCAATGGCATCATGATGAGGATGAGGATGTGGCTGGGGATGAGGCTGGCAATGGTGATGGTGATAATGATGATGCTGATGCTGATGCTGGTTACGGGGCCTGGAGAGACCTGAGACCCTAGAGAAATGGAGAATGGCTGAGGCGGAGCGGAGTTGCAGGACTGGCAAGTGGTCGAGTCTGTGGCCATTCTCTAACAAACAAACAACGAAACGAACACAAAGAATAAACTTTTCAATGGGTGAACGAAAAATGGAGAGATTTAGTTGGTGTACAGGGGGAAAAATATATAGAGGGGAATATGGGAAAGTATTTAAATAATTTTATGTAACAATATATTTTAAATATTTACAGAATTGTAAAAAATTGTGGCAGAAAGTGAAGTTTAGAGATCAGTAGAGATTGTTATAAAGTGTTTTATTTTTTTACTACTAACTAAGCTTAAATTATTCGCATTATTTGAATCGATTTTTATTATATTGTATATGAAAATTTTTTCGACAAACTAAAAAGCCAAAAAGTAATAATTTTAATTCCGAAAGCAATCTTCTTTTAATTTTTATTAAGTTAATAATAATAATAATAAATAATCTTCATGTGCAATTTAAAATTTCAATTTTTGTGAATTTTTTACAATTTTAACGGCGTTTAGCTATTAAAATTTTGAAAAAATTGATCAATTTATGTTTTTTTTCTGCTGAGGTGACTAATTTGACTCGGCTGTTGATGCTGATCAAGAATATATATGCTTTTTAGGGTTGGAAATGTCTCCTTCACATCGTTACAAGCTTCTGACTTAAATAAAGGGCACAAATATATATTTAATTCCAACTAATCACTTTCTTTTAAGTCTCCCAATTTTCTAGCTTTTAATATCTAAAATAAATATCCTTAAATGTACAGTTTTTTTTCAAGTGTAACCCCGAGAAACTGAAGCTGGCTGTGTAATGTGAGGCAGATGAAACGGACAGCGACGAGACGAACGATTTCAGTCAGTGGGACTGGACTGGCCTGGTAAGGCCCGGCCTGGCCTGGTCTGGTCTGGTCTGGATTGGATGGATGGACATTTTGGAGGCGTCGAAAGAGTTTCGGAATGCGAGGGGCGCGACTCCGGAGGGGCAGGGAAGTGTAGCGCAGCAGCAGCAGCAGAAATTGCAACCGATAATAATTATTTTTATGGAGTCTAGTCTGTGTCTAGACGACTTTTTTTTGTGCCTTTGCCGCTTGCTACTTACTTCACGTTGCTCGTCGACCTGGCCAGTACGTAGCCCCGTCTCTTTCGGTCTCCCCATCTCCTTTCTCTGTCTCTAGACATCGCCCTCCTCTCCCCTCCCCCCCCCCCCTGCTAAATGCTTTCTCTGTTAAAGCTACTGTGTCATTGTTTTCGCTTTGATTCCGATTTTAACTGGTAAACTGGCATTTAACTGTTTTTCTGTTGCTATTTGACAAACAAGGCAGACGGACTGACGCGGTGCTGTGAGGGGGAGGGGGTTAGCTGGGCATTTTCAGGGGGGGCTTTTCCAAAAGGAAAGCCAGAGTGAGACAACGAAACGGCGGCGACTGCAATGAGATAGTGAACGTGAGCGAGGCATGACAGACTCCGAACTAAATGCCGCAACCCGAATGGACACAAAAGGCAGTCGGACTGGGCAAGGGAGTGAGAGGGAGCAGGAGGGGGTGGGAGGGGGGACTGACAAGTCAGGCAGTGAGCCAAACATGCGGAAAAGTCAAGCCAGTCAAGCCAAAAGTAAGCTCAGTGTACAGTGATTCCAAATGTGGAATTATGTATTTAAAGAAAGTGATCAAGGAATAGTTATGAGATGATAAATATTACAGAAATTGGAAAAGAGATCGTTAAGGATTTCAAATCCAATGAAATGGCCCTCAAAAGTGTGCTACAAAATGTATCACTTTAATCAAAATTAACACAAATATTTAATCTATTATTTTTGAACATCTCTTATTAGTTTACTATTATTATTTTGAGTATATATAAAGATTTCTAAGGCACCCTAATAAATTAACCTACAAATATCAGTTTAAACATAAAATCCTTGATCCCCTCCATGTCGCCTCTAAATAGGGGAACTAGAAAGCCGTCTTGAAGAAACCATTGCCTACCTTTTGGGGCTGTCCACTAGGAATATTGTACAGGGAAGTTAAAATCAGCTTTGTAACCGAAAAACTGCTTTGTTTTGATTTATTTAAATAGGAAATATACTTATTGTAAGATTCTTTAAATTAAAAATCTGCAGAGATTATTTTTGTTATTGATTTATAAAAATAAATATCAAAGTATGAGCATCATATTATTTTAAAGTACCCTCTAGATTTACTCCTTTAACAGGTCTGATCAGGTTATTTAAAATTATAATAAATCTAAGAGTTAAAACAAGTATTAATTCCTCTTTAAGAGGATTTAAAGCCTTAGAATTTGTGCCACAGCCCTTTTTTAGGCATTAACTTAAGCTCTTTTGTACTAAACCCTTTTAAGAAGTGACAGAAAAGCAATCTTATCTAGGATCCTTGTAACTAGTTTTAGGAGTTCTATTTAAAGTAAAAATAAAACCTAATAATGAATGATAAACTCTAAAGCAAATATTGATATCAGCTCTTGACCAAGGCCGACAACTATGTATGCATCATTGTATCATCTGAGGAACCACTGTGCAGTGTCCACTTGGGGCACCCTAGAGCTGACGGCGCTCCATCAACTGCATTTAGCTGTTCGCTTCGTTGGGCATGAGAAAAATGTCACCTCCACACCTCCTCGGAGCTAAAGACGGGTACAATTGTCGTCATTCCGGCATTTTGTTGCCATTTTTGGGCATGCCAAGCAGAGGAGAGGAGGTGGCCAGCGGCGGAGGAGACTTCTCGTCTAGGAGAATATGTCTCTCGACACCTTTCTGTCGGGGCTTTTGTTGCTGCAGCTGCCGGTGCCCCAAGCCAGTGCTGGTGCCCCCAAGATATTATGTTATTATGGCAATTATAGTTACACGACTTTGGCGGCATCTATGGCATTTTGGGCCCCAACAACGACGACGACAGCTTGGCATGTCTGCTCCGCAGTATCCCCCGACTTTTGCTATATGCCGCAGATTCTCGCAGATAAGAGAAAGGCAGGCAATTCGCGCTCGTTGCCGGCTCTGCATCGCAATTACAAACATTTTAATGCAATTAACACACACCTGAGACGGCGGCAGAGTTCCGGGTTAGGGAGGCGCAGGAGCTGGAGGGGCATCTCTGCCCCTCATCTCATTTGCCTGGCTCTTTTGCAATCCGAAACTTCTCTTGGCCCGAAAAAAAACACACTCACAAACATTGCTGCAGCCGAAGTAAGCAACTTCAAAAGCCAAAAGGCGACATTCGGTGCGTGTGTCAGTTGCCCGGGCCAATCTCTTGATGACGCCGCCACCGGTGCACTCACCTGCCGCCCCTCACTTGCCTCTTGCCTCGCCGCAGCGCCCTTTGCCTTATTTATTTGTGAGGTTTTCATTATACTCTATAAGCGGGGTATATTGATATTCGGCGGAAGGATAACCCATTAATTATTCATCGATATTGGTTTTATTGAGCATTAGGAGAGGAGGTAGGTAGGTAGGTAGCGATATTGATCGAACAAACTATTTGGTTTTTAACTATCAAAATAGATATAAATATTATTAATATGTCGAGAGTATCTGAGATCAATTAAATATTTATAATTAACCTCAATAACAGTATGGCAAATATATCTATCTGTCCCTAAAATATTGGTACTTTAAAAGGTATTTTACATAAGAAACGAAAACTAATAGTTATATTTTTTTGATATATTTTGATGACCTTTTATTGTCGTTTCGAAAACAACCCCATTTAAATTAACCAATATATTTATTCCATCCTTAAAATTCTATATTAATAGTTGATTGAAGAATTTAAAGTAATGTTATAGTAAATATATACATATATGTAAATATATTGTATAATTAATCACTCGAATTGTGGATTTTATAGTCTCAATATATCTATAATATCACTATAATATTGGTATCTAAATATATACTCGAGGTTAGAGCCTTTTACATAACGAACAATAACTAATAGTCATGTATTTCAATATATGTCGATGTCCTTTTATTTTTGGTTTGTTAACAATGCGATTTAAATAAATAAATAAATAAACATATACATATATTTCAATCCTAAAATGTAAATTTAAATAATAGATTTGTGAATTTTGAATCATATCATTTATGAAATAAAATAAAACTTGAATATTGAAAGTTTAATGTTTCGATACATTTTAATGCCAATTAGTTTTGTGTTTAATTTAATTTTATTCAATCGATTTGGGAGGTATAAATAGGATTTGCATATTAAATATCGAAACTCAGATAAATAGATTAGATTATTAGGTTTAAATAAATATTGAGACATTGGATATTACAACTATTTTGTCAGAATTTACACACTTCTTCAATCACAAATTTGTTCATGCTTCTTGGCACCGAATATCCTTGAAATTTGTATCCATCAAGAGTATCCCGGTCCTCGGATTTGCGGACTAATCTCAACCTCTTGATTTGCCGCTCCAGTTGTTATCAGTGGCTGTGGCGGAGCGGCAGATACTCAAAACGTTGTCGTCGTCATCGTCTGTCGTCTGTTTTCCCCCTTTTTTTATGGGCTTTTGTAGTTCGCCGCCGTGAGCTGCAGTTACATGTGAAAGGTGGGAATGGAGCCGACGATCTCTGGGAGCGCGGTGCAGGAGGCAGCCCCCCTTAATGCCATGTCCAGCAAATCGCTTTGACCATAACCCCGCCACCATCGCAATCAGTTTGTGCTTCATTTCATCGGTTTAATATGCAGCGATAAAAAACGAATGGTTTGTCTTTATTATCACCGGGGAAAACGGAGACACACAAGCACACACATCCTGGTAGTGTGCCACACACCCCTTTTTATTTGTTTTTGTTTATTTTATGGCATTTTTTTGCTCCTTTTCCGTTGGCTGCAACTGTCGCCGAGCGGCATCCGAGGCCTCTGATCATTGGCAACTTCTTCCTTCCTTCCTCGACCCTCCACCTGCATTGTGTTCCTGGACGCGGGATATAGCTACTTGATACCCGACTTGGCAGCGATATCGATTCATGTCAGTTCTCTGACGTAGCCAGACGCCGTTCAAGAATATTCAAATCGCCAGCCAAAAACGAAAACTTGCCAAAAATAAGACTAAACATTTAGAGGTGAACTGGAAATACCCTAAAATATGGATATATATTTTAATCTAATGTAACAACGAATTTAATGTTTGAAAAGCAAGGAAAATTATTAAAAGAATTACGAATTTATAGAATTTATTTAATTGGTATCTTAAAATGTTACTATTTTGGTCTTAAATATTCACTATATATATAACCTAATTGTTACTCATTAAGCTTACAGAACACAGTGGAAAATCTCCCAAAATTGTACCTAGTTCATTATTATTATTATTATTACCCTTAAAATAACACACTACATTTCATACCTCCCCACATTCTTCAGTCATTATACCCTCAAATTGTTGTTCCCAGCCAAGTGTATAGAAAGCAAAAGCAAAGTGAGGCAATAATACATTTTATGGAGCTATCGTCTAGACATTCGGCAATGCCGCCAGTGACGAAAGCGTTTTGGATATCGGGAATCGCAGTCCGATAAAGTAAAGCCCCAGAGAACAAAGCAAACCAAATACATCTACAAATATATACATATATAGTTGAGGGGGAAAAAAGCGGCACAAAAAGCGTTATCAATGTAATCAAATGATATTGATTATTCACTTCTGTCTGGCCGAGCAACTGGCGATTGGCCGACTACCTGCCTGGCCAATGCCAAATGTTAATATTCTCCTGGACAGTCTGCCTTCTGTCTGCCAGCCCCTGGCATTTGTGTAGAATTAATGGCAAATCATTTATAATCCGGCAGACAAACAGTCGAAGCCACAAAGCTTCCACCTTGACCACCATCGTCATCGGTAAGCAGCATTCCCACAGATACGGGCAGAATAATGGGTCTCTAAATTAAAGTGATATAATTAAATTAAGCAAATAATATATAATAAAATAATAAAAATTAATTCTTTAAGCAGAGATCAACGGAGTAATTCTAATAATTAAATTACTTCTTTATCAATTATATGATATTAAGTCTTCATCTTCAAATTTATCTTAAATAACCCATAGAAAAGCAACTCGAAAACAACTAAATTGTTTATTGAAACTATACGAATCTTTTAGGGAACCCCATGGTGCTATCTTCTTGACCCCGATTGTGTATCTTTACGTGTATGTATTACGCAATCCGCTAAAGATTGAACCAGTCCGTGGAATGGGGACTAAGGAACTTAGTCAAGCGATTAGCTTCCGTTTCAGTGACTGGCCTGCGGATGACTTGGCAGCCTTGATAGCCCTGGGAGTCGCGCTAATCGACGGCATGTGGGGATCGGTGGCAGCCTGAATTCGTATTCTAGGTCATTAGGGGAACAACGAAAACCAATCCGTATCCCCAGGAACCCCAGAAGGAGCCAGACGAGCTAAATATATGAGGGAGAGGAGCGTTGTGTAGGCGCTGGGCAGGCAAAGGCGTGCCAGGGAATATGTTTAATTTATTATTAATGGGAGAGCTCCCTACCTTTCACGTTTGATGAATTATTTCGTGTGATGCTTTCAGAGATTCTGGGAAAATTCCGTACTCCAAAGGAAAAGTGTAGGCTCGGAATTAAAGGAAACAGGAAACAGGTGATACTTCTTAAGAATAATAAAGGTTCAAAAACAATTACTTATATCAACTTCTTCGTTTGGGGTATTTTAAGAACCAAAAATAAACAACAGATCTTTAAAATGAAATAAATTATATAACTCAAAAGATGTTACTTTTAGATTATTTACATTTTAAGACATAAAAGGTATAGTTCATTTTCTGCACTATTTATCGAACAATTTCATATAAACTTTGACAGAAGCACTTAGAGCACCATTGGCAGTCCATTCGCTATATATAGCATAGTCGCCATTTGGTATTGGTATATAGCGTCCAAAATCCTTCTCCAGATTTCCCGTCCACAGCTTTTCCACAATCACATCGTGCTATAAATGATCTCCGATTAGAACTATATAATGTAATTTTGATAATAACTGAATCTGGGTTACGTTATAGGGACATGTGTGATTTAAATTGGTGCTGCGGACAAAAGTTTGATAAAGCAAGTTGGCTATGGGATTCTTCTCTTGGTCCTTTAAAAATTTGCATCCATCGGAAGAAATATCGACAAAGAAGGGCTTGTAGCCATTATCAAAGCGGAGAAATTTTATTTTTACCTAAAAGCTACATTAAATAAGAGTTATATATATTTTTTATGTTGATTTAACACTTACCCATGTAGTAGAGATGGGCACTTGGATTAGTTTGGTGTATATATTGATGTACTTGTGCGTTCGATTGACCGCTTTAATTCGGCAAGTTGGAAATAAAATGGATTCCGGATTATAGGATCTGCACTTTAAGTTGGTAAATGTGACGTGACCCAAGCCCATCTAATATAGACATAATAATATGTATTTTGTACTTCAACTATTTGATTCGAATACCTTTGGCAGAATTATCCACAAACCGAACACCAGCAACTTCCACATTGCGATTAAAACTGTTCAAAATAATGGGTCGACCGATAAATTGGATCTTTTATTTTTTGAATAAAAAATGTCATTAATACGTGCAATAGCCATAAAATTTATTTATTATAATTGCTTCGATTTATCAAAAGTGGCTTTTGATAAAATTTAAAACCAATGTTTATAAATGTTTGTCTCTACTTATTTATTAGTATTTATTTTTTATTTTGCTCGTAGGATTGACAATTAAATTTGTTAGTTTTACAGTTTAAAGTTAATAGGTGTAACCCAATGGATCAAGTGGAAACCAGTTAATAATCTTTTGACGGCTTTTATTTCCCTTAATATTAACTTTACTGCAATTTATAACATACAAAATTCAGTAATTATATATTATATTATTAGTAATATAAATAATAATACATGTAATATTATTAAATACACAGAAATCAATATAAATGGATATTAAACCTGCGAATTTCAAGGCAATAAAGTTATATATATCTCAAAAGATATTGTTAATAATTTGAATTAATTCATAATATTACGACCTAGTCCTGTTGCCTACCCGATATTCGTACGTAAACCTTTATAAACCCTTGGTAAATGTTATTTGAAAAAATGTTTGTGAAGACTGCATATTCACCGTTAATGGTTGGAATATATTTTTCAAAGTTTGATTCCCAGTTTCCAGTCCAGAAATGATCCACGATTACGTCGTGCTAAAGTAGGTAATCTAACTAGATTTTCAATCATTTAAATTATATGCATTTTACTCACATTATAGGGACAGGTGTGGTTTGCGTTAGAGCTGTTCACATATGAGTGGTAAATAAGTTTTATAATTGGATTTTTGTTGGGATTCTTTAGAAACTTGCAGGCATTGAAAGTTATGTCTACGAAAAATGGTTTGTAGCCATTATTGTAGCGCATCAGTTTTACGTTCATCTGCAAATCAATTAATAATTTAATATTGTCAAAATTATTTCTATATTATCTTCAGACTTACCGTGATATTGTCTATTGGTGTTTTCTTCATATTCACATAAATATCTATATACTTATGCGAACGATTCACTGGCTTAATATAGCATTTCTGAAAAACAAAAAATCCTTCGTCCGATGTGCCGCACTTGAGGTTCGTGAAAGTTACATGGCTATTGATTGCCTTAATGGAAAAGTTTAATACTAACTTTCTAAAGGTTGCTTCTTTCGTGGCTTACCGTTAGATATCCAGAAATGATGAGTAAAAATAATATTAGTATATGCATTGTGAATCTCTTCCAACTGAACTCACAACTTGAATTATTATTCTATTATATTTTGGTTGAATATCAAAATAATTGCCACAGCTCATTAGCCATTTTTGATCACGCTCTGCTAATGATTTATTTATTGTATCATCTGATTACACTGCCAAAAAATAGTATTCCCCTTTAAATAAATAATTTACAAATACTTTATTTTAATAAATTTGGGTGCAAGTAAGAAAGAAATATTTGTAATATAGCTTATGTTGATGATTTGCATTTAGTTATGAAAGCGATATTTAAACTGCATTAAAAACTTACTTATGACATCAACAAATCACAACGATTAAAAATATAATAAAATATTTACATTATAGAATTTATTGATCAATTTGCAGGTAGATTATTTGGTAATCTTAAAGTATACGTTAACTGTGGCTCGCAGGATATTATGAGTGTACCACCGTGTAAAGATGGCATAATCCCCAATGGGTATTGGCAGATACCGAATGAAACCCTTCTCCAGATTGCCACTAAACCATTTACTTATTACAACATCGTGCTAAATATCGCAAGAGAATAGTTTTTTTTTTAAGTTAATTAAAAACTTTAGCCATA
Organism: Drosophila bunnanda; assembly: GCA_035046265.1. NCBI lineage: Eukaryota > Metazoa > Arthropoda > Insecta > Diptera > Drosophilidae > Drosophila > Drosophila bunnanda. Next base: position 19,770,019 of record JAWNOB010000075.1, read on the forward strand.
CTCACATCGTAGGGGCAGGTGTGATTCATATTTGAAGCATTTAAGAAGGTGGCATGGACCTCCCTTAGGATTACCATCGATCTGGCACTTGGGTTCTTCAAATATTTGCACATATCAAATGTCATTCCCAATAGGAACGGATTGTAGCCATTATCGTATCGCATGGGTTCGATTTTGATCTATAAGATGCACTCCAAAAACATTAAATCCCCAAGCTTAGGGATATTCGAACTTACGATAACTTTTTCCACGGGAACTACTTTTAATTTCACATATATATCGATGTATTTATGCGTACGATTAACTGCCTTGATTTGACAGGTCTCGAACTGTGAGTATTTCATATCATGGCTCTCACACTTCAGATTGGTGAAGCTCACATGCGCCAAGGTGCACTAAAAACGAAGTTAATCAAGTATAAGTTTCCTTTTTTAAACCAAAATCTCATGCCTTACTGTGGCAGAACAGGCTAAGGTTAACCAAATCTTCCACATTTCACTTTCCTTGGGGAACTGCACTGCAGCTTTTCAATTTTTTTGAATATAAGTCTATATTCCACCCAACCGTTCCGGCAAGTAAATATTTTAACTATCTTTATGACAGCCATTAGCATTCGATACGAATCGATAATGATACAAGTAAATGGTTTGCTCGGCTAGCTCAATTTTATTTTAATTTTGTTTGATTTTGAGCACTTGGAAGTTTTGTTTAAACGGTTATTAGTTGCGTTTTTTAGCCAAGCTAAATGTGCCACAATTTTCTCTAAAAGCAATGTTTAAAAAAAGCGCGCAATGATTATAATTTCAACTGCTATATTTTTTTTAATATATATTTTTTTCGTTAAAAAAAAAATTAAATCAAAACAAACAAAAAACCCAGACAACGTGTATGCATAAAAAATAAAAACAATACCGACAGAGAACCCGTAAAATGAATGTGCCCGCGGTGGAGATGACTTAAGTGAGGTCTGACCAAGAAGTTGGAAATGGAAATAAAACTGGCCGGCAGCAGCAGCAGCAGAAGCAGCCCATCGTCCCCGGCATACACTCCAGACAAAAAGAATTTTATTGGCCTTCACTTAACGCTCATAAATTTGTCTGCTGCGAAATCTGCGAGACGAGACGCAAAGAACCAGAAAGCGACGCAACGGAAAATTAAAAGAATATTGTTTATAGTGCCACGCTTCCGCAGATGTTGGCTGTGGCTTTGGCTTTTGGGGGAAACTGGTTCGGAAACACAGTTTGCTGGGGAGTGGAGAGACGCTTTGTGCCGATTTCTTATTCCCCCATTAAAATATTGTTGCAGAGCGGCCGGATCGAGGGATCCGTGGATCCCACCCATTTCTTGTCGGTCGATTGCTTGTGGCCCCGGGTGAGTGCCGAACTTCACGCACAAATCTGATTAAAGCTCGGCCCCAGTTAATGAACCAAGACCCTGGGCAGCAGCAGTGCGTCCACCTCCCAACTACTGGGGAGTGCAAGTCGTCGGCTCCGCGCTGGCCAGGATGAGGCTGCAGCCAGACATCCCAGACATCCCAGACATCGCAGCATCCCGGCAGTCCGACATCCAGACAGATAGCGAGGCGACTCTAAAAATAGCCAAGCAAGAGCCACATGTTGGTCAAGTTTGTTACTCCTTCCGCGGGGTTCAATACCCTAACTAGAGAGGATAATGCCTAATAAGAGAATAAAGATAATTTAACTGTATTTTAAATAATATATAAATTATAAACTATAGTAATTTGTAAGCTATATACTTTAATATATTTAAAATCGTAGTATATGATTTTATAAATTTTTTTTCTATTACAGTGTGTGTAAAAGGTCTAGTAGTCTACGAATTTATAGTTGAGATACTCTAAGTAAGAGGATAATACCTAATAAGAGAGTAAAGATTCTTTAATTATATAGTACAATAGTTGTAACTATATAATTTATAAATTATTATAATTCGTTCAGTATGAGTTAAGGCTCTGACAAGAAAAGAATCAATACATTAAGTACCACCACAAAAGAGAATAATAAGAGGCATAATTATTAAATTTAAAATCTATTCAAAACCATACTATATAATTTTAAATAGATTAAACTAAAAATTATAAATCATTATTATATTGCAGAAAGTGTCCAGCAGTTGAAGATTTTATAGTTTAAAAACCCTAACTAGAGGGGTTAATGAATATTAAGAGAATAAAGAATAATTTATTATATAGTAATTTGTAAATTATATAGTTTAATCTATTTAAAAACGTAGTATATGATTTAAAAAAAATTTAAATATTTAATTTATAAATTATTATACTTCTTAAGCGGTAAGCGGTTTAGCAGGCAAAGCATGTAAAGTTTTGCTTGTAATTTGTCTAAAACAAAAGGTATACAAAATTAATATTTATACTTTAAATTATAATTAATAATATAATTTGTTGTAGGATTTACTGTATTATTGATTTGAGTTTGGCAGTTTTGTATTTTATACAGTTTGCTCAAAAAACTATTGCTGGAAAGAAAACCATGGTTTGGTAATTTGTAATTTACTTAAATAGAAAATAATGTATAATTTAATATTTATAAAATTTATTAAATGTAGATATTTATGTAGTTCTTACATGACCTTTAAAGACTTTTGGTGACTAAAAAACAAGGGTTTTGCTGGTAATTAAATAAATGCAAAACATAATAAGATAGGGTTTGGTTTGTAATGAATAAAAGCAGAAAATGAATAAACCTTTAAAATTAATATTTATACCTTAAATTTTAATTAATTAGACGTTGCGATTTTAAATATATATTTTATATAATTTATATATAATCAGTTATATATAATTATTTATATACAATTTATAAACTTCTTTGTTTCTTACGCTATGTTTAAATGTTCTTAATAGGAAGGAAACTATAGTAATTATATTAGTATTCTAATTAAATAAAATAAGTCCCTACAAAATTATAATTGCATATATAAATTAGTAAAGTATTTTTTTATAGGCTGACATCTGGCCTGAGTTGTTTTTTACCAGAGTTAGCAATATGTACTTCAAATTACCCAAATTTCTTTTCGGGGAAAGTGCATCAAAAGGGTCTCTTGTCACCTCTAGATTTTCACTTGGGTTTCCCACTTTTTTGTATAAAAATCTCCCATTTTTTCTGTTACCCTGCCTAGGCAAATGTTAGCCACATCTGTCTCCAGGCACAGTCGTAGTTTTGGCCACATCTCCACTCGGAGTCCAAGTTCTTCGATCCGGCCAGTTGCCGGTGCAACAGCGACCATCTTTTTAATAAATGCGAACGTGATCGCGTTTCGTGCGTCACTGCATGCCCAGACACACACACCCCGGGCGAGTGTGTGTGCTGGAATATAAAGAGCCGACTCTGGCGAGGCGTTGCACCTTTGGCAAAGGTGCATTGATCGGGATTGGGATCGCTGTCTGGGCAAGTTTCTCCTGCTGCTCCAGCTCCACCTCCTGGTGCTCCTCCTTTGGCTTTTTGCAGCGGCCATTGGCTGCGCTTATTTTGTGTACTTTGTTTGTATTTCTTCTTGTTTTTTATTATATTTTGTAAAACGAAATTATTATTGTATTATGCACGGGCGAGTGTATCTCTTGTGCTGCCTTTTCCTTTACATTCTTCTTACATTTTTCGTATATTGTTTCCATTTTTTGGTTTGTAATTTTTTGCAGTATGTTTTTTTCTTTACATTTTTATATCTGGACAGTGTTTTTATAATTTTTTTTGTTCGACGCGTGCGTTGAGCGCCAAAAGTGCGTTCAATGAACGCAACGCGGAGCAACGATCGCGAATTCGCAGACGATAACGCCGGACATCCGCGGGAGGTCGCCGGTTAACGGGGGGAAGGCCGATCTGGCGCAACTAAGTTGAGTCAGTGGAAATATATGTACAGTGGGCCCTTCGATCGGGTATTTTGAATGCAATTAGTTATGGGGGGGAGAGAGATAGTAAGGTTAATATATATATTTAAATAAATAAAGTTCAAGTAAATAAAAGCATATAATAATTAATTAATAATGTTAGCTGTTGAATAAATATGATTTTGTCTAACAATGTGATGAAATTATAATTTATTTACAACTTTAAATCATTTTTAAAAGGGTACCTAAACCAAAACTATAATATAAAATATAAAAAACACCTATATATCATTTCTAAAAATACTTAAAAATTACTAAAAACAATGCCTGTATATCTATCACAAAGATTTATATTCTTAACACTTTTAAATCATTTTAATTGGTACGTACTTCTAATTAAGAACATAAATTATTAAAAAGGCAAAAAAAAAACATTAATGGCTTCAAAAAGTTATTAAAAAAAACTAAAGAAACGTAACCCTTCCAGGGTATTACAATTCCAGTCAGAACCTTGAAACACGGTGAAGGAGACATTTCCGACCGTATAAATCATATATATATTCTTGATCAGCATTAGCAGCAAAATTGATCTAGGCAGGTCTGGTAAAAAACAGATTTTTTACAATTTTTTTTTTAATTTTACAAGGGGTTAAAATTGTCAAAATTCAACAAATAAATTTATAATTTTAAAAATTGTTAAGCTAAATATACAGATTTCTTAAACCTATAAAAACTAGCACATAAAAGCTATCCGAATTGATATTAATGATTTATTGGCTCAGTTATGATGTTTGAAAATGTTATATTTATTTGAAAAATTAGCATTTTACAATATTAATTTAATATATATATTCTTGGAGATAGGCCAATGATTGCCAAGAATTATATATGTATATATCGATTTGCCTTCAAAACCTTAATCAATAAAGGATAAAAAATGTTAAAAATGTACTAATTGAACTTAATTTTTCAATATTAAAAAGTCATTAAAATTTTTTAAAATTCAAATTATGTATAATTTTTTAATTATTAAGCCTGAATAAGTTAGTATACTAATCCTATGCCAACGTAGAAAAGTTTTTTAATATAAAATTATAGCATTTTGGGCTTACTTATGATAATTGTGTATACATCATTCGTCTTCTGGAAAATAGCTTCCTTACTTTTTTTTTAATATAATGAAAAAAAATGTTAATTGAAGCCTTACCCTACATCTTTATAATATATATTGAAAAATATACGTAAATGCCTTTTAAGCATTTAAACAAGAGTCCTGAATACGATCACATCTCTTAGAAATTTTAACAATATTATATAAATATATATTTTGTAATTTTAATAATTATTAAATGGAACCCAATCCCAAATAATAATATAAATACTTAAGAAGAAAAATATAATTGAGTTACAAATATTAAAAAAGAAACAATTCCTTGAGACGACACGTGCCCCCATCTGACACTCAAAAATATTGGCGGTGAGAGTGAGTTATCAGAATCTCAGGGCAATTGCAGTTCATCGGCCAGGTTCAGACTAACGGAAAGTGCTGATTACGACCCAGAATCGGCGACGGAGTCGGTGAATGGGCCAGGCGGTATCTCCCGATTACGGGGAACGCAGGGCGGGGACTCCGGCCACCCCCCGGCCTGCATCCGGAGGCGGTCCGCCTGCCCCCTCCACCGGCGGCGGCGACGGCGGCTGGCCACAAATCAGTAAATGAAATTAACTCGCTTTCAATCGAGCGACGAACACCGTCTGATGGCATCAATCGCAGCCACGTCGCCGCTGATAATAATAAACCAATAAAATTAATACAAATTGCAATTGTTGTGTGTGTCGTGTTGTGTTGTGTCGTGTTGTGTTGGGTTGTGTTGTGGCTCGATTGGCGCGACACACTTCAATTGGTTTGCTCTTTTCAGCCTTTCTCGGCGATCCGTGGCATGCCATTCCTTTTCCATTTTCCATTTTATTTGCCTTTTATTACGCACATATTTATTTAATGCAGGTCTGGCTGTCTAGAGGTCTTCCCCGATTTCCCCGCCTCTTAAAAATATATATGTGTATATATTTATATGAGCATATATCCAACCAACCAGCCAACCATCCTGTCTGTCATGTGTTCGTGCTTGTTTGTTTGTTTATTTTATTGTTTGCCCTTGTTTTGCTGCCGCCTGCAGCAATCGAATGTCTGGTTTAACTATATGTATATGGATATATATTTAAGCGGAGTACTGAGATACTTTAAGATCTTTATTTTAAAATGTTGGTTTATTTAAATACATAATTTGTAAAGCAATGCATAATTTTAGAGTAAAATTTAATGCAATTTTTAAATGACTATACTATTTAGTTATTTAAGAAAAGAAGTTTTATGTAGATGTCATTTTTTACCTCCTTTAAATTAAATTTTGTTATGCTTCCACTAAAGAATAAACTATATTTTATTTCAAGATTTCATTTTAAAATGTTAAAGGCAAAGAATGTAAATATTAAATAATTAGACAATTCAATTATTATGGAAAAGAATACTTATATATTTTAAACCTTCTACCTTATATTTATTACCTGAAGTTTAATTTAATTATTAAAGAAAAGAATACTTATATATTTTTCGACACTTGTGCCTTAATTTATTATCTTAAATTTAGTATAATTATTATATTTATTACCTTATATGAAATATAATTATTAAAGAAAAGAATACTTATACATTTTTTTGCCACTTCTGCCTTATATTTATTACCTTAAAGTACGTTTCTCTCTTACAACTCCCCCTAAGAATATATCCCATTAGATTTAAAGACAAATTCTTATAAATTTCTAAAGCTAAGCACATGATTTTATATATTTAAATTAATGAATTATTTTATAAATGAATCCAATTTTATTTTATAATGAATGCTACCTATTTATTACCTAGTTTAATGTATTTTTACACAATTCAACCAAGGAATAAATCCTCTTATAAATTGATGATAAAATTACATTTTTAATAAGACTTTTCCCTAGGGCATTTGCATATTAAACGATAAGAATTCCATTTCCCAGAAGGCACACAAATATTTAATAAGGCAAAACCGCACACATACACACCAACGATTCATTTAAGCCGAGGGAAAAACGAAAATTTTCCAGAGTCTTTCTCGGTAAATTGAAATCAAACAGTTTAGCATAAATGGGCATAAATGTCTAAAGCTGTCATCAAACACATTTCTTATTTTGTCATTTATTCTAAGGCATATTAAAATAAATAACAGGGCTCAAAATATCCACACACACACGAAAGCCTATAAAGGCTATAAAGGCGTGTGAAAAATATCTAGGATTCCCTTTTTTTCGAGTGAGGACACGTGGTATTTGTTTAGGAGGCAAGAACGCATTTTTCTGTGGCATAACTTTCGATGAATTCCGGCTGAAGAGCTCGCCCAAAATTTAACGTCATCAACAAGCAAGGGAAACACGTTGCGTATGCTTTATTTCGTGGGCCGTACAAAACACATTACGTATACGCCACCGTCTGCGCCAGACCGGAAGAGAGAGAGAAAAAGAGAAATAAAAATATGCGCGTAGGCTGAGTACATACAAACAAACCCAACGGTGTCCTTGAGAAATATTCCCAGCACCTTTCCCACATTTTCCGCATTGTAGGCTCCTCTTCAAGTTTATCAGCTGCGCTCAGCTCTCAATTGTGCGCTGGAGGCTTTCCCATTTCCCCCGCCTACGACGACATTTTTCCTACGGATTTTTCCCAGTTTTCTACGTATTTTTCCCCTCCCCCCCGCGCATCTTTGCCACACTCCCGGTTCAGGCTTAACGCGTTCGAAGCGCATATCCTGCGTCGTCATCCTCGCTTATGCGTAGTTAGTTGTCTGCCGCTTTTGTGGCCTAAGCTTTTATTTTATTGCGACACCCGCCCACTCTGTGACCCATGCTCCTGGCTCCTCGTTAATCCCATCCTCGTGGTGTCTTCTCCTGGCTGCCTGCCTAAATGCCGATGCCACAAAGAGAGAGAGAGAGCGAGAGAGTTAGAGAGAGATAGAGCGAGACGGGGCAAAACAAATGGAGAAATGGTGAGCAGAGAGGCAGAAAGTATTTTCTCCTTTTCTCAGCCACCGTCTGGGGTTCTCCCGTGTAACGTAATTTTGTGGAATTCCATGGAAAATAAGGTAGATTTCAGTCACGCTACCAAACTCATGGATTATAGAATACTTTGGGAACACAAGCTGTTGGAATAAAAAAAAAAACTTTGAGCAAGCACCTTTCAGGTAAAACAATACTATATTATTATTTAGTTTAAAAAATAAATATATACAAAACAAACATTATAAAATACTCCTTTAACAATTAAAATCATCGGAAATTTTATAGATAATTATAATGTTCCTTTATATATTATTAAATATAATAAGTGTATAAAGATAATGAACAAAATTAGACAAAATTAGACAAAATTAGACATTTTGTTCATTATATGTATACACTTATTATATTTAATAATATATAAAGGAAAATTATAATTACAAAATTAGACATTTTGTTCATTATCTGTATACACTTATTATATTTAATTATTTATATATATTCTATTTTTTAAATAATATTTGTCACTGTCAAAAATTTTCCAACCACTTAAATATTATAATATTACTTATTTGTCAAAATAATAACATTATTAGAGGAAAACCTCGATTTAAATCCCTGTAAATTTCCCCAATATCTAGACTAATTTCTCTCTCTAACTCTAAAGAGATATAATAATCAACAAGTAAAGTACATACACAACTCTTTCGCCCTCCTAATTAGACTTCAATTAACAGGTATTCTTGGAAAAATGCTTCGCACCAAATTTTCCATAAACTTTTTAAGGGCATTGGAAAGTTCCACATAGCCAGCAGCAGGTCGTTGTTGTTCATTGTTGTGGCAGAAAATGTTTGTTGGCATATTTAGTCTGCGGATCTTGAAGGTTAAATATATGTAAACACACCTTTTGTATATCCCATGGGCATTATGCAGTCGCCTGTTGTGGCTGCTCTCCCGTCCCCCCTCTGGCGGACTGTCTGTCCTTCTGTCTGCGCCACTGCCTGCCAGTTTGTCTGGCAGTTCTGACTTGTTTGCCAAATGGCGTACAAGATATTTATGCATATTAAAACAATTTGCTTATTATGCCTGAATAATTGAGTGAGCACCAGCGACGACGCTTACAGACTACACAATCTGTATCTCAATCTAAATCTGAAAGCGGCATCAGAGGCTGAGCTACAATAAATGCTTTATGCAGTTACAGTGTTAATTAGGTGAAAGGGAAAAGGAACTTTTTAAAAGTTTTAGTAGGAAATAGTTTAATAGGCTTCAGTAAGGTATTCAACGTGCAATTACACAAATAAATCAAATACAAAGTGTTATTAAAAAAAGTAATTACTATAAAACACTTTGGGAAGTAATCATGTTTTACTTTAATACGCATTAAAATTATATATCCAACTATAATGAACCATTTCATGACAAATTAATACTTACTATAAAATTTATAACTGTTTTAAGTAATATTTCATATATTTCTCGAAAACTTAAATACTAATTTTAAGCAAAATAAGAACATTCTTCTATTAAACTAAATTGTCATTCAATCAATAAAATAATATTATCATTCTATATTTTTATAGAAAAATCTATTTAAATAAAGTTCTAACTTTTATGACACCTTTAATGACAAATAAATGCTTGTTACTAATCCTTATTAAAGTGTCAAGATATTTAGCTAATATTTACTGTACTTAAAAAGAATCTCGAAAGCATAAGATATTAATTTTAAGTAAAATAAGAACATCATTCTATAAAACTAAAGTCGCATTCAATCAAAAAAATAAGCTTATCATTCCATATTCAAATAGAAAAATTTCGTTCAATTAAATTCTTATTTTTATGGCCCATTTAATAGCAAATAAATACGTATCCTAACATTTATTAATATCTCCAGTTATTAAGCCAATATTTACTGTACTTAAAAGGTAAAATAAGAACATCATTCTATAAAACTAAAGTCTCATTCAATCAATAAAATAAGACTATCATTCCAATTCAAATAGAAAATTGCCTTCAAATTAACTCCTTCTTTTATTCTTTGACCCATTTAATGGCAAATAAATACTTATCCCAACATTTACGAATGTCTCAAGTTATTTAGCCAATATTTACTGTACTTAAAAAGGGTCTCGTATACGTAATATTTGCCGGCATTACATTTGACAAAGTCTACGGCAAACGTCTAGGTCTACATCGATGTCTGGGTGGCGACATCGAAGCGCAAACTTCAACAAAGCGTTAATTAATACTCGCAAATGTTTGCGCTTCGTCTGGCAATAAAAAAGTTAAGCGAGACAACGGACCAGGGCAAACACCCCCCGTTTCTTACCCCTTTTTTTCAGTGCCAGTGCGAGTCAGTCGCTAAAAAATAATAAAAAAAAAAAAATATATATATATATATAATAATAATACAGATAGGGAACAAAGTCTCGTCATAAGTCAAATAAAAAGCGCAGCAGCAACAACTGTGTCGGAAGTGGTGGAGTCATCCCATGAATAGGCGCGCACACAATTTTCCGCTGCTCGCGAAATTATTGTGGGCCAGATAAGCAGACAGGTGACGGGGGGGTGGGTGTTGTCTGGGGGGGGGAGGGGCTGTAGGTTTTTCACAGGTTGGGCAGGTGAGTGCTGTCAGTGCGACTGGCACTAGCGGAAGCTGACTAACAGTTACATTAGCCGACAGATCCCATGCTATCTCTCTCTCTGTGTGTTTGACAACCTAATAGTCACGGGGTGTAAGCACTCTATGTACCTGAGTTGAAGTTGAATAATAAAGAGATTTAGGTACTTGCTATATAGTGAAGATAATGCACAAAATAATATACTTAATAATATACATTTACTGTGGGGGGACAAGTTCTTTGACAGATTAATAGGTGGTATTTTGTATAGGGATTACAATTTGGTAGTTTGTAGTTAGTAGTTAATAATCAATAGTTAGTAGTTAGTAGTAGTAGTTCAAGTATTTAATCTAAATATAAATGTTTAATATATAATATTTAATGTGAAACATATTCTTAATTATTCTTAAAGGAAAATAGTTTGATGAAAAAGTTGCTAATGCCTTGAGAAATAGAGTTATTAGATATTACCTATAGTCTAACTAGATAGCTCTTTTTATTGTTCGTCCTCTGCAGGTACCACCACAGTATGGCAATGATTATAAAAAAAGAGAGAATTAATATTGTTGTTTTATGACTAAATTTAGTTTGGTTTTAAGTTAAATAACTATTTCTTTGCTACTTTTTTTACAATTTTTAATGAAAATTCGTGTATTGTTTTCTTTTATCTAGCCAGTTTGTAGTATTTTTAAACCAAACAATTAAAGTTCTTACATGTCAATATATTGTTTTAGGTATATAGGTGCTATTCTAAAATTAAGTATTTACTGGCATATGCTGATATTAAAATTTGAATCAAATCATTTGCCTAATTTGTAAGTTGTTAAAAAATATTTATTAAATTCAGGCCTAATTTTGTAATTTAATATAAAAATATTCATAAAGACATTTTTGTAAGTAGATTTTTAAATATTTATTAATAGTCCGATATTACAGTTCTTTTATTAAATGCTGGCAATATGTTACTAAGTTAATATTATTAATATTAAGAAAAATGCATTGAATATTGTATAATCAAGATCTATTATTTTATTAATATTTATTTATTATTAAATATTTCTTTATTATACAATATTCAATAAATTTTTCCAGACTATAAATTCATCACCATTTCTCCTAAGTAAAATATAATTTAAAGATGCTGACCCGTCTTGGTTTTGTTACTGTTTAATTGAGCAACAAACTCAAGTTAATCTCATGTCCAAGAAGTTTGTTTTTCCATCTTTCTATTATCTTTTTGCTTACTGCCAAGTACAGTCCCCATGGGATTTGGAATCGCAGTCAGGTCAGCGAGTCCGGCCGATCCGCTTGCCACTCGCAACAAATTTTTATTTGACGGCATCAATCAGTCTCCCTGCCGGGCCGTCGCCTGCCTCCCCCTGCGTCCCCCCATCCCCATCTCCATCCCCATCCGTTGCGACTCCGTCTGGTCTGCTTTTGGTCCCTTTTGTTGCCCCCAAAAGCGAACCAAAGTGCAGCGGCGGCGGCAGACAGAGCAACTCAGACACGGACACGGACAGCCGCAGTCGCAGTCGCAGTCATTTTTAATGTCTCGACCCCAAAAAGCAGCAAAAGGGAGAAATCTGAAGGTGGCGCGGAAGGAGGAGGTAGGAGTTGCAGGCAAGGATGCACTGGAAGAAATAAACTAAATACATTTTAGAAATAGGGAAAATATCAGTATATGCTTTTTAAAATAAAAACAAGAAAGGAAACTAACTTCGGTCAGTGTTTATATCCTTGCAGTTTGTAATTAAATTATAGGATCGTATCGGAAAAAGATTACACTAAGTTTAATTCATTCGCATTCTGTGAATCGATCTTTAATAAATAAATATATATACACTATAATTAATATATTTATAATAGAAAATTATATGGATAATATATGAATATTTCCATATAATATATTATAAATTATTTATTTATATTTTTATATGACCGATTTTCTTGACAAATCAAAGTTTAAAAAACTCATAACTTAGCCAAAAGAGTATGAATTTCAATTCGGACTTCGAACTTTTCTATGTTAGTTTTTATAAGGTTAATAAATCCGCATACTAAATTCAAACATTAAAAAATTATAATTTTTGACAATTTTAACGATATATATTTTTTGAAAAAATTGATAAAATGTTTTTTCTGCCGCAGATAGCTAGTTCGACTCGTCTGTTGATGCTGATCAAGAATATATATGATTTATAAGGTCGGAAATGACTCCTTCACATCGTTAGCTTTGGACTAAAATTATAATACCCTGCAAAGGTGTAATGAAGAGGGTTTCGTTTTATAAATATTTCAATTTAATTTCCATTTAAATTTTACTCACTTTAGTCATTGTTTTCTTGAGTGTAATGGTGGTCTTTTCTGCAGACGACGCCGGCAATCATCAATTTCTCAGTGTCGCATTAGTTTTCATTAATTTGAGCGGCGTCGGCGAGGCAGGCAGATGGACCAGTCAAAGTTCCACCCCTCAACGTGCAACTCAACCCCGTTCAAAGCCCCCCATCCCACCGCCTCTGTCTCTGCCTCTGCCTCTGCCCCTGGCCAGACAACAATTGCAACTCACTGCAGCGGCAGCAACAACAATTGGATCCGCTGGAAGCATTATTGATGCATTTGGCGAGCGGCGGCGACAGTGCGACGACTGACGGCGCAGCCCTGACGTTGACAGCGATGAGAGCGTTGGGGAGAACGGAGAACGGAGAACGGAGTTGACGTGTGGCGGACTCGATGATCCTGGACAGGAACAGGAACAGCGCGAGGTGCCGGGGCCGGGGGATAGTCCGATGCAGCTGCAGGGCTGTCAGAGAGCAGACAAACTCATAAATAAAGGCACGTAACGTAACCAGGGGAATGGAGCAAAAAAAAAGGAAAGAAAAGAAAAAATGAAGCAAAAAACACACACAGAGAACAGTTGAAGAAAAAATCAAGAAAAAATGTCCAAGTCAAGGGAAAGCATCAAATAAATCAGACTGTGAATGATTGTCCACAAACAGTTGCAAACTATTTTTTGTAGGCCTCATGATATGCCAAGAAATGCATCACAATTAAAAAGATTTTAAAGAAATATTTCTTACAATAATTTAATTACAAACTAGATAATAAATGACGTTTTTAATAGAAAAAATCAGAGGAAAATGACCACTCAAACTATATTTATTTATGTATCTTACATATAACCCCAGATCTATATATAAATAAGTCGAATCCTTCTTACAATACAAAAAAATACAATACAAACTAGATAATAAATGACGTTTTTTGATAGAGAATATCTAAATAAAAGATTTATATAAAAATAAGTTGATTCCTTTACCTCTTTTAATTAAAATTATTTACTCTACATTTATATTATTATAAAAACCCATTTTATTAAGTCATAACTTAACTCAATCGGTGACTGTTTCTAACCCAAAATAAAAAGACTAATCATAATTAATGACACCGTTGTCAAATTCAGACAAAGTTCAGACAAAGAAATCCTTCTTCGAAAATTCTTTGAATCTCAGTGCCATTTGCCATTTAGCTACAACAATTTCATAATAACAATAATAAGTTCCGTTTTTGGACCCTGGGCCTAAGCTAAACTTTGACATTTTCATTTTCCCGGAACAGCAATCCATAAGGAAAGTCAGTGGAAGAAGCGACGGCGGCGGCAACGACAAACAAAAAGTGTTTGTAATTCATTTTAACTTGGCCCAAGGGGTCCGCAAAGTATTTCTCAATCGAAATGTGGGGGAAGAACCCTTTTACCCCGTCTGTCTGGGCCCGTCTGGCCAGACTTTCAAGGCAAAGCTGAAAAAGGGGTGCAAAAGTCACTCCGCCGGTCTCAAATCTTCCGCCCACCGCAACAAAAAAAATATTGAATTCAATTCCAAAAACTCAGCCGCAGCTTCTGACGCTTTAAATGCCCAAAAAGATGACGATGATGAAGAGGAGGAAAACAAGTAAAAAAGAAAAGTAGTAAAATAATATAATGGCAAAGGAAAAGGAGAAAGGAAAATCGTACAGGGATTTCTGCTTAAGTATAGGGAATTCCTTTTAAAGTTTTATACATTTTAGTAGAACTTTTTGTTAAGTTTATTATATTAACTGCATAATTATTTTAAATGTTTATATATTGGACGAATAATTTATTTTTAACTGGAAAAATTAGAACAGAAGTTTAGGACACAACGCAGTCCAAAGCAAATCAGGAGCCTTAAGCTTTTCCCGCTGACTTTATACCATAATTCACAACTGTATCTAGAAGCAAGCTGCTTTTATTTTCCTATTTTAATTTTTTCCTTAGGGATATAAAGCTTTAATTGGTCAGAAATATATTATGTTATAATATATTATTAAGGAACAATTTGGTGAGCAGAAAAAAATATGAATAAAAATATTTATCGTATATAAATATTTAAATGAGGTTTTAAACAAATTGTTTTAAATTTTGTATATTAAATGACTGTTAAATATTTAAAAAATAGAAAAGGTTTTACTAATTTTTTAAATTTCAATAGTATATAGTTTTTCAATTAAATTGTTCTACTATTAATTAAATCATTTAATGATTATCTTACCAAATTCCTTCAGATATCTAATAATTACTCTAAAAAATATACAAATAATTTGTAAAACTCCCTCTTATCGAGCTCCCACTGTACCATATTTCGTAAATTTCATTTTACCAAAACTCGACTCGACTGGCAGAGGATGAAAATCGTCGCCGGCCTGTCAACTTCCAGGGGAGTGGGGGCCAAAAAAAAGGGGGTGGCGCCGGCGGAGTTGGGCGTACGACTGACTGGACTCGTTCGTTTTTCAAGGTTAAGCACACACACAAACACACACTCGAAAACACAGACACCGACTAATACTAATGCAGCTGCGCCAAGTGGCAGACGGCGAGCCAGACTAAAATCCGCAACAGGCGGATGGGGGAGGGGAGGTGAGTGAGTGGGAGTGCATTTCAGCTTACGCTTCACTTAATTTTCGGGCTATAAATGTGCGACTTTATGTGTGTCTGTGTGTCTGCGTCTATGTTGATGCGCCGCCTGTATGTGAGAGTGTGCAGGCTCGAGGGTGCAATATTTATATATCCAGCAATTGTGGGAAACAAGGGTATATTATATTGCTTGATTTGTAAATAAAAAATATATTCTATATAAATAAAATATATTTGAAAATATTTTTATTTAAATTAATATTTTTAATTGTTAATTAAATTATTTATAATCTTTATATAAGAGGTTTTCATTTAAAAGAAATCGTGTAGGAAGCCGCAAAAAGTAGGCAATACTTTTTACGAAAAGAGTGTCAAGTGTATGCAATAAATAACAGATATTCTTTAATTTTAAATATAAATATTTTATGATTTGTTTAATTATATTATTGGCTTATTAATATTATTCAAATTTCTTAAATTCTCTGACTCCATATTTAAAGATTGCAATTAAAAAGAGACTTCATGCTTTCCCTTGAAAAGAATCCGCTTATTTAGGCCCCAAAAACTAGGCAACACTTTTTGCAAATCCTCTACCAAGGCCCTGCAGGGTGTGTAATAGCCATTACAAGGCTCTTTTTACCGTTTCTTTTTGATTTTGGACTGTGGCAGAGGATGAATGATGCGCCGAAGTTTCGCAACGCCTTCTGGCTTTGTTTGCACTCGCTCGTATCGTCCTAGGGGTTTATACTCTTATTTTTTCTCCTAGATTTTCTATTTTTTTATTTTTTGGAGTGGCCTGTGGCATTTTCGATTGTCGCCACCATCGTCTACACTTTTATATATATTTTATTTTTATTTTTTAGAGTGTTTGTGTTTGCCCAAGTGGCCGCTGGAGTGCGCCAGCGTGCGACTTTCATGTGCTAATGTGATTTAGTAGGTGAGTTCCCAAAAAAAAAAAAAAAAAACAAGAAAGCAAAAACAAAATCAAACAAAACTTGGCGGTGGGGAAAATAAATTCAACAAAGGAGAGTGCCAAATAGTTATAGGAAAGTTCTTCTTTATGTCCAAAGTTCTAAATTGTGGGAAATTGATTGATGAAAGTAGTTGGCAAAGTTAATTCAGTCGATTAAGATAGAGGAATGCTGGGTGAGAAAGTCATCTGTCTTGGTTCTCTTTGCAGAACTTGTGTGTTTTATTTCTTTAGCATTAAGTTAATGTCCCAAACTTTAAGTTTATTTCTTCCGAATTTTCTAAATGCTTTTGAAAACGATTTATAAAAATTTATAACTCCATGAAGTAAGTCGCTTAATTGCATATAGTGACTTTTTGATATTTTGTTTAATTAAAATGTTACACAATTTTAAAAATTGTTTCGGATTATATTTGAACTTTACAAAACTAGAATAGAATAGAAATAGCTCTGCTTATTTTACCTTTAAAACTAAAATCTGTAAAAAAAAAAAACAATATCTCTAAAATTATATTAAAACAAAAGAGTAATTAAACAACGTTTAATAATATTTTTTCTTGTGACTTTTCAATATTTTATTTTTCCAAATAACATATGTATGTATGTGTATATCCCTTTGATCCGCAACTGATGCATCCCACTGTATTTCGAGGCCTCAAGTGCCGCCGCCTGGCAGGCAACAACAATACCAACAATGCAAAATCGGCAATAATAGACGCCGCCATACATAGTTGTTGTTGTCGATGTCGCCGGTGCAGACATCGTCAGACTTCGTTGTTCACCGTTCATCGTTCGTCGCTCGTCGCTCGTCGTTGCCGTTGGCAGTCAAAGTCATAAACTTTATTTTCTGTTGCCTGCACAAAGGCGCAGCAGAGCATTTGGGAATGGAGTGTAAGCGGGATGGAGCTAGATGCACATGCGACGAGTGTCTCTCATGATGGGTGCACTGCAACAAAAAGTGTCGAAAGAAAGAAAGGGTTTATTTTACAAAGACAAAATATAAACAAGAAAGGAAACTTACTTTATTTATTTTATTTATTATTGCTTAAAATATTTGCATTTGAATGCTTATTTAAGGATATTTTTTTTTATGACAATTTGTTCCACAAATAAAAATGTACAAAACTCATAACTTGGTCAAAAAGGCATTAATTTTAATTCGGAAAGCTTTCCTATGTTAGTTTTTTTTATATTAATAGATCTATTTACTCAATTTGAAATTTTAAAAAAGGTTTTTAGTACATTTTTGACAAATTTCTGTCAGAGATGGCTAGATCGACTCGGCTGTTGATTCCGATCAAGAATATATATGATTTATAGGGCCGAAAATTACTCTTTCACAGCGTAACAAGCTTCTGACTAAAATTAGAGTACCCCGCGTTATTATTATTAAAACTACCCCTATTTTTTTTCCCAGTGCTTCCTCTTGTCGTGAGGGGTTCCCCCTGCGTGGGCGGTGAAACATTTCATGCGTTTTGTAGTCTCAATTCGCTTGCAGTTCGACAGCAGCCGCCAGACATTTTGGGATTGGGTAAAGAGGCTACAGAGACAGAGACAGACATAGCAGACAGAGGCGGGGGCGGAGGCGGAGGCGGAGGCAGTGGCGGCGGCGGAATGGAGTGCCAAGTGGCAGGGGATTCTGTCTGGCTTTTGAGGCTCTGTCTGGACTGTTTTACTTTCCTTTTGTGTTTGTTGCTGCTCTGCATTATTGTGTATAATCAGCAGCACTGATTGTGCGCTCCAGAATCACAGACAGACAAAAAGCCGTCCGTCCGAGGCCCCCCTGTCCCATCCCCACCCCCACTACAGTGGATATATCTCCCCCTAATTAGCTGGCCATTAAGCATATGGCCACCGTATTTATCTAGCGGGCAACAGGTCCAACAATTGAAATTCAATTCAAGTGCCGCCGTGAGTCATAACTCCTCCGCATGAGGAAGGGGCCAAGCGGGGTTGTATAGTCCACACCCCCGTGCACCGAGAGGGTAGTTAATATCGTGATTAATTCGCTGCCGCCCGACGACCTTCAACCTGCTGCCAAGCCAGACAGCCAGCCAGCCAGACACATTTTCCAAATCAAATTTTTGGAAAAGGAAAAATAATAGTACAAAAAAAAAGGTAAAACAGGCGAGAAAAACAGTAAACTGAATTCCACCTTTAGGCCCAGACAGTTAGCAGCCCCCTCGCTGGCTGGACCAAGGCCTCAACCCATCCTGAAAGCCAAAAAAGCCACCCCATCCACTTCCGTCTGCGTGTCTGTCTGGGTTTTGGCATTGAAAAGTTTCCCTAATTTTTTCCTTTTGCCTTTTTCGTGTATTTGGGTCTCTGTGGTCAGTCGATGGTTTGGGTATTTACGAAATGCGATTGCATAACTCAAGCCGAGAGAGAGAGGGGATGAGGCTAATGAATTTAGGGGCTTATAGCCGACAAATTACGGAGGCAAAGTTACCTAATTATAAAAGTCCTGACTGGTAATTTCTTGTAATTATATTAATGTGTATACTTGGGAATGCACAGGGAACTTTTTAATCATTCTGTCAAGTTTTAAGAATAATACATTAAATATGGATAAATAATGGGGATTTCTAATTAAAAATTAAATTAAATTAGAAAATATATGATAAATATGTTAAAAATTGGTATACAAAAGCCTCAACTATTTTCCTTTTTTTTATTATTATTTAAATGCAGTATTAACAATCGAATATTACCTAGATTTCTGTTAAAATTTTCTATATTTTTATTCTTAAGGTTTTAAGCTTAACTGACACTCTAGAAAAATATAAACCGAATAAGAACAGCTAATAGAAACAAGTCCAGACAGGCACCAACTTGACTAGACTTGATTTCCCCCTTCAAATAAGTACTGTACGTAGTCTACTCCATCTGTCTTACTGCAGAACCTTCGAATAGTTGCATTTATACCAATATTAAATTGAATGAAATGTAGCTCGAACCCTTTGGCGAAGTTGCACAGCAAAAAAAAAAAAAAAAACAGCGAAAGAAAGAGCCAATAAAAAAAGGCAACAGGAAGCCGAGGAGTCTCGGACATGTGAATGTGATTACATTGAAATTTATGTGCATTTGTAACATGGCAACGTGCAACATGTGGAGCGCGTTGTGCAAAAGCCAATTTGAAAACTCTGCTGGCTGGTTGTGTCTCTCTTTTTTTCTCCTTTGTGTGCCAGAGTGCAGGATGTGTGTCTGGTAGCATCTCTCAATATCCTGTTGCCAGGCACTATAAATCTTGGCCAGACACAAACACACACACACACGCGGCACACACAGGGGCCAGCACAGACGGAGCCGCCTTATCAACTGACGGGCAATCGAGCAAGATGCTAATTATAAACAAGCTGCCCCAAAATGGCAACAGAAGCAGCCACGCCACATCATCATCAACTTCATCATCGGCTACTGGGCATGCGCAGCGCTCTCCAAGGACAGATTATAAAACCAGAAAGATCGTTGGGTTAGAGGCCACACAACTATTGGATACCCTTTAAAAATAATAGTGGGATATTTATAAATTATTGAATTAAATTTTTTTTTAAATAAATTAGCTTTATACAATTTATTAGCTGTGTGTTAACCTTGGTAAATATTATACTATTCGTTTATTTCTATACTTTTTCCATGAAATATCAATGATTTAAGCAAAGAATTTAGAGAAATCCTTCCATATAATTAACTGAGTAATCAAAAACTTATTTTAAAAAAATTGTCTACATTTAAAATACATAAACTATAAAAAATAAAAGCAAAAGTACAAATCTTAGTATTTTCACATTTTAAAAGGCATACTCCTCCCCAGAAACCATATACTTTTGTACCCTTATAGCAAAACTGGTTACTTTGTTGCATTCAATTCATAACTCTTAATCGCTGGCCAATTAGAATAACAACTACCTTCTCTTGGAAATTTATTAAGCATAATGGAATGTCTCTCGAACGTTTATCAATTGATTGCTGGCAAATGCAATTACGCGATCGAAACTGGAAATACCCCATCCCCTTCCCTTTTATATATATATTTTTTTATTTTTTTATTCTTGCCTGCCTTTAGCCCTTTGACTTTCAATTCAATGTATTTCTTTTGATTTTTTTTCGCTTTTTGCATGTCTGGCCGGGGCTCCTATGGAACAATTACATAGCCCCTCTCAGTCGAGTTTCCCTCTCCTGCACTGCACAAAAATAGGAGTCTGTAGGAAGGGCGAGATGCAGGCAAAGGGACTTAAAACCAAGTTAAAGTAGCGTTTGGCAGTTTTTTGCAGTGATCAATGTACAAAAAATTATATTTTCGAACAAAAACAAACATGACACATGCAACACATGGCAAAAAAATTTAAATTAAATTATATTTATATATATTTATAATTATATATCATAAAGATAGACTAAAAATATATTTACCCATTAAAGATTCTCAACAGCAAATTAAAAAACATCTTATAAATGTCTGAATATCCTGTTTTTGATTTCAATTTTATTTTAAAGCCCTTCTGGCACAACATAAAATAGATTAATTCATTATTATAATTTTATTATGCCGCTTAAAACAACCTAAGCTTAATAAAAATATATAATTCATCAAATACCATTAATATATCCACTCAAAAAATTGACTTTTCAAAATGTTTCATTTTACAAATATTGAGAAAAAAACCACAAGTGATATTCAAACCCTTTGCGTTGCAAGTGTATGGCATACATAAACTCCTTTAAAAAAAAGCCCAAAAAAGTCCTCAAGAGCAAAGGCTCCTGTAGCCAACAACAAGAACAAAAACAACAACAACAACAAATTGTGCTCAACAGACAACAAGGAAAATGCAGACGGCAACAACAAGACCAAGCCAAAAATCGGCAAGCGACGCGTCGCTGATGACGACAGCGAAACACAAACACAAACAAACGCAAACAACCACCGACGACAGCAGCAGCAGACTTTATGGTTTGCCCGTGTTGTTGCCTTTGCTGACATTGCTGTTGTTGTCGGTCTGCAGCCAGCAGCAGCCGATGAGGAATACTTTTCAAGGTCACGCATAGAATTTCGGTATTTTGTTTCATGCGTCTGCTGCACACACACAGACACACACACACACACACAGAGAGCTTGAGTGGAGTGAGAGTCAGGGAGAGAGAAGGCCAGACACAGACGGCGACTATCCCTTTTGGGCTTTCAGATGAGAGCTTTTCACATACCCTGTAATCTCCGGTAGAGGAGTTGCTAGGCCTGTGGTTTTAATATTACTAATATTACTATTAAATAATAAGGTTTATTTAAAGCTCGAAATGTATATTAATTTTGAATAAAAAAATATATATACATTTGTATAATAACAAATGTCGATTAATATATTAAAGTTATAAAAAATACACTTCATTTTCTTAAAAAAAAGAAAAATATATATATAGATTAAAATATGAAACTACCTGCTTTTATCTATTTTATTATGTTTTTTTTTTTTATTTTTTATTTATATCATACATTGTATTCACTTTACAAAATATTTAAAATTACATAGTGCTAATTCTTTTAGAAATCTTTTAAAACTCTAATAAATTAGATTTACATTATCATGTTTCAGGTGCTTAAAATGGAGAAGTTTTAAAGCCTAGATAATTTAGTCTTACCTTGTAATTTATTATTATTTATTTATTTAGTTATTTCTGCTAATCTACTTAAATCCCAAAATTTGTAGAATACTTACTCAGCTGGACATCTAAACATTTTTGTTTAGGCCTTTAAGTCAAAACAACAAAACAACAAGATAACTTAGTTTGAAGCAATATAAGCTGATGGGGTTCAAATTCCACTTTCGTTTTACTTATCTAGTGTTTTCGTTATAATAAGAGTAGTCGAATTAGGTAGAAGATAAAATTGGGTGATAAGTTTACGATATGTGAGTATTATCTAACAAGGTTGAGAAAAGTAAGTGTTCTTATTTTAGATACAAAAGTATCTTAAAAATATAAAAGTATCTAAGAGATATAAGTGTACTCCTTGTGTACATATCTATATTCAGATACATAATATTACATTATATAGCCAAAAATATAATTTCAAATCTTCTAAAGTGTAATATTTATTATCTTTTTTATACAAAATAATCGATTTCCATCATTTATCTATGTACTGAAGCATAGAATAGGGGTATCCCTTGCGTCGAGTTTGGCAGGACTTCCTGAAAAATGGTTTACCTTGCATTTCGGTTGTGTACCAAGTGTTGCATCGATGAGAGCGTGAAGAGAGCCGGACCGTGTGTACGTGTGTTTGAGCAGAGCATTTGAATCACTTTGAGGCGAGGCGTCTGGTGTCTGTGTCTCGCTGTCTGTACCCGTGTCTGGGTCTGACATTGAGCCACTTTGCGACCCGTCGCCTGTCTCCTGTATCCAGTCTCCCGCCTCTCCTGATGGCTCTCCTCGAGTCCTGCTCCTCCCACGGACACTACAGCCCCTCTACGTCGTCTGGAGCAGTTGCTGTAATCAGGGGCAAACACGCGAAAAAAAATTAATTTAAACTTAAATTAGAAAATAACTATAAATAGACAAGGGAATCTGATATGAATTTGAATTTGATTTAATTTTAATTACTTCCTTTTTGGATACAGCAATATATTTCAATGATTATTTAATAATATATATTATCCCCTGTACTAAATGTAAAAACCAATTTATAATTATAGGGAAATGTAGGGAAAAAATATATTTTTTAGCTGTGCAGCTTAGGACTGCCGAGGGAAAGATAACTTAGGGGGCAGCTTGGTGGATTCCAACCGAAAAAAATGCCTTAATAGCGCATTTTCGTTGATTTTCTTTTTTTTTTGGCACTTGTTCTTGTTGCTGCCTGTAGTTGTCCTTGAAGTCGCTCATGTTGCGACTGTCTTTCAATCGCCCTTCCCCCCTTGCAGTCCTTGCTGTCTCTCCTGCTCTCTGAATGCCCCTGTCCTGTTTGGTAGGGATTCGAGTTGACTTTAAGGACTTCGTCGGCGCTTGGCTTGTCCTTTATTTCTTTTAATGAGACACTTGTGTATCCTTTGCACAGAAGGTACGTACAAGTGTCCTTTTCTTAAGCTTTGTTCGACTTTTTCTCAGGTTATTTTGTCGTCTTCTTTCGCTTCTCTTCCTTATTACACAGTAAACAATTGTGAGGGATAAAGATATGTAACATTTAAGCAAAATATTGCATTATAATCGATTTGAAATATTACAAGAAAAATATTTGCTAAATCTTGACTGAATATGTTTAGGTGCAATTCTTATTTTTATTGACTTTTTAATTATGAAAATCTATTTATTTAAGCAGAAACTTAATAATTTCTTAATATAATATATGATTATTTAATTGAAAGCAGAGCTTTATTTTGTAGATCAATCAATTAAATCAATTCTGTTTATATATACGTAACGAACCTTAATATATGAATATATTTTGTTATTTTATTTTTGTTATATAAACTGCATAATACAGCATATTTTCTCGCTGTGTAAGTTTTTCGTGACATTTTTTGGCCTGGCATTTAATAGGATAATAAGCAAATAGGCTTATGTAAGGCAACAAAAAAAGGACACACACACACATACACAGCGCGAAACCGTTGACAATGACGTTACTCTGGAGAGTTGAGAGGGTCCACAAGAAGAGGGAGAGACCATCAGTCAACAGTTCATCTGGGAATCGTGACGGGAGAGGGAGAAGGACGAGCGTAAGCATAAGCGCTCTCGGGAATGTGGGGAGGTGAGTGAGGTGGGCCCCCTGCGCCCCTCCCTGCCCCCTGGACTCTGTAACCTCGCCTGCACTTATCGTAATTTTATGCACAGACCGCAGACGTCTGCTCAGCCCACCCCCCTTTGCCAGCCGCCGCCCCTGGCCGCGGTAAGCTCACCTCTCAAGCGACCCCTGGCCGGCCAGCCAATTGCTCGCGCCATCTCCGACTGCATTTTTTTGCCTTTTTTTACTTTTTTTTGCACTGGCCCCTTCGGACTCTGAGATTGTCTCGTCAAAAATTGATAGGCTGCTTGCAGATGTGCCCCGATGGTTGCACGCACAGTGGGTGCAGGATAATTCTTATTCATGGACTTAAAAATTGTTCAGCTAATTAGTTTTAAATAAAGGGAGTAGCCGGACTCTTTTGACCACTGTTTTCTGCCTCTCTGTGGCATATATATATTGATTTCATCTTATTATTACTATGGCAGCAATCCTGCTACACAAAAGCATTGGTCCTTCGAGCCGGATTCACAAAAAGACGTCTCAAGGACATGGTGAAACCAATGCTTATTAAATGTAATTAAAGAAAACACATAGTTCTTAAAAACTTAAGCTTATATATTCTTTATTATAATTAGACAAAAAAGTAAAAAGCATTGGTCCTTCGAGCCGGATTCACAAAAAACGTCTCAAGGATATCGTGAAACTAATGCTTATTAAAAGTAATTAAAGAAAACACATAGTTCTTAAACACTTTAGCTAATATATTCTATATTATAATTAGACAAAAAAGTAAAAAGTAAAAAGCATTGGTCCTTCGAGCCGGATTCGCAAAAAAACGACTCAAGGACATGGTGAAACCGATGCTTATTAAAAGCAATTAAAGGAAACACATAGTTCTTAAGGTGATATATTCTATATTATATTACTCAAGTTTAATATTCTTTTTTTAACTACTTTGCACCACTGTGCTTCATTTCCTTGCATTTCGCGGGGACTCTGAAACTTTGTGGAAAAAGGCGCGCTTTAAACAAGCTGCAAGTCCCCAATACCAGTCCGCGCAGTCCCAGTTCAAGTCCCTGAACCATACCCAGACCCAGACCCAGGCCCTAACCCAGGTCCAGCTGCAAGACCGAGTCCAGCAGAGGACTGACTGTAATTATGGCCATGTCAAATATGGGCGACGTTGAAGCAGCAGCAGCAGCAGCAGCAGCAACAGCACCAGCAGCATCAGCGAATGTTGCACCAGAGATGCAAGTGGATTTCGACCAAGAGCGTCCCCTCGAAGGATGCTCACTCCCGAGGAGGCCAGTTGATTGATGTGCTCTGGCTGCTGGAGAGTGCTGGAAAAAATCTTGGGGCTGCGCCTGCGATCGCCCCAAGTTCGAGTTGAAGTTCGTGGCCGTGTCTGATCTGCCAGGGGTCCAGCAGTCGGAGTCTCAATCTGCATCGGAGTCTGGGTAGCTGCTGCCCCATATGGAGCACATGTTGCCTATGCCGAATCTGCGGTTGCTATAGCTCTAAGAACTTAGTTACCCTTTATAAATGGAAAATTTAGGGTATATTAGCTATATGTTGATGGTTAAGAATGGTTACCCTTATAAGAAAATAAATATGTGCTTTCAGGTAATCATTTTTAATCTATAAATCATATTATATCTAAGATAAATTACTGTATTTATATAAGGAAGGTCATTTGTTGAATATTTGTTTAATTAAAAGCTCTTCTTTTTTATTTTAATATTAAATAACAATTACTTTAATTAAATTAGTTTATTTGTTGTAGTTCAAAGATAAAACGTTGTCCTTGATTAACTTTTCACAAGTGAAATATAAAGAGATATCACAATATTACATATATAAAACTTATATAGGAGTTCTATTTGAGTTTTATAAATATAAATTCTTTAATTCTTCTATTTAAGAAATTTTTCTGCAAGAATTAATTTTTTTTTAATATCAAACTAACTAGTTTGTTAAAATAAAAATTAACTCTGTACGAAGTTTTAAAGTTTTATGAACTTTAATAGAGACCAACAGGTATCAAATATCTCTAGTCCTTAATATCAACTTGATCATCTCAATACTATTTTTTTCCTGACAGTTTATTTTAGTTTGTGTTTGTCTGGACGTTGCCTTGATTAAATCACTTTTCAGCCACTGACAGTTAATCAAGGCATAGGGCCAAGTGAGGCTGCGAGGAACGCACTTTCAAGGTGCACCGTGTGGTGTTCGCTACGGTCGTGACTTGTCCCCTCTCTTTCTCTTTGATCTCTGTATCTCTCTTTCTCCCTCTTTTGCCACCGTCTGGCCTGTGGCCTTTCACTCGCACCGACTGGTTGTCCGGACAACCGTCGCCGCCATGCAACTTCCGCCTGCTCCAATTGTTTGCGCATACAAAGAAAGCGTCGTGGCATCGCTGCATCACTGAGTGTGTGTGTGTGTATGTACACTGAAAGAAAAAGAAACTATAATTTGGTTTATTTCATTTAACAAAGCATAACACTTTGTCAAGTTGAAATGTATTATTTTTAAAGTTTTCCTATATCATATATTTCCCCTTAACTCAGTATATGGTTACTTTTCTTAAGATTTTTGTGAATCCGGCTCGAAGGACCAATTCTTATAGAAATAAGTTCCGAAAACCAGTATTGTAACTGATTGGAGCTCAACAATTTTCAGGTTAGGAGTCACATAACTCACAGTTGGGAATTTGTAGTGCACTTATTTAAAGTTATTTTTAGTTTTTGCTAAAGTTAAAATTTGTTTTAAAAGATTAAAAGAGGCATTTGGCTTTCTTAACAATAACTACAATAACAATAACAATAACTACATGTTTAAGGATTTATTTTTGGAAATATTTAATGAAGCAAACTAAATATCTTCATTTTTGTACCATATATTTTCTTCATGAGTGCGAGTCGTGTGTATATGTAGGATATAATCCAAACAAACATATTGTTTTGTCTGCCACGGTCTGCAGTTCTACCCTCCTTCTGACCCCTCTGTGTCTCCGGTTAACTGCCCTTCACTCCCCCTTCTGGCAGAGCCCTTCGCGACCCCGTCTGTGTTTTCGAAATCCCTTCGCCGCGCCCCTGTCTGTGTGTCGATTGTGTTGTGCTGCAACAAAGCAAGCGTCGTCGTCGTCATCATCGTCTGAAGTGCATCGCAGGAGAGGTAAGAGCAGCAGCAGCAGCAGCAGCAGCAGTAACAGCAGCAACACCACTAAAAACAACAACAGGCGAAGCAACAGCAAAGCTCAGCATGCAATTTTTTTGTTTGTCGCTGCATTGCACTTGGTTTTTCCCCTTTTTTCGCTTCTTTTTCGATTTTTCGTTTCTCATATTTTTTTCTCCTGTTCTTACTCCTTTTATGCATTTTTTTTTTGTTTTGTACCCCTGCCCTGCATGCCAGACAGTGTCCAGAAAAGATCGGGGCTATGGGCTTATTGACAAGAAGGGTTAATGCCTTTTTGAGGCATTTCGGTGTCGCATCAGTCAGCTTAGTGTCACACAAAAGAAGGCCACTAACTATAGTATTAAGATACATAATATGACAATTATGCGGTTCTCTTTAGGAACTTGTTGATAAACTATATGTATCACAAAAACTTAAAAGCAAACGATTTAAAGATACTTTGTTAAAAAATTAGGCTTCTTTACGGATATTATTCAATATATCTTTTACAATATTATTCAATATTCAATATATTTGAGCTTACTTTTAATCTCGAACTATAAATACGTTTTTTCAATGTTTAAAAATATGGTTGTTTACATACTTCGTCTTTGGTTTTTTAGCTTAAGCAAGTTTAAGCTAAATATAAATTAATTAGTCCACTCCTATAAATCACATGCCTTTTATAAATATTTCCTATTGTGTTCAGTGACATTAATTATTCCCTTTCTAAGTATTACTTTCTCCTAAGCTTTTTATGTCTCATTTGCCCGAGCAAATCTGTTCCTCCTTCGTCACCATCAGGTTCTTCTTCATTAAACTTTGCAACAAAAGCACTTTTGTGTCAGTGAGTCCGGCGTCGTCTTGTCCTGCTCCTGCTCCTGCTCCTGCTTCTGCTCCTGCTTCTGCTCCTTCTCCTGCTCCTGCTCCTGCTCCATCTCCTGCTCCTGCTTCTGCTCCTGCTTCTGCTCCTGCTTCTGCTCCTGCTCCGAGTTAGACTCCGACTCCAACTCCATCTCTGGATCTGGCTCTGCTCCATTTTGAAGTTGTCTGCGTCTCAGACACCGGCGACAACAACAGCGAGAATATCAGCGACAGCAACAACATGGTGCAGCCTTTTAGTTTAAGTTGGAGTCGTCTGGCACTGGACGGAATTACACTGCAATTAAAATACTATAGAGTAAATAAATTTCGATTAAATATAGGAATATTAAGGTTAGTAATGGTACTAGGAGAGGAACAAAAAATACAAATTTTGGGGCAAACTTTATTTATCAAATAGATTGAATTAAATACAACATTTCATTGCATTCTTTTAGCCTCAAAAATTTTGTTATTAAGGTCTGAATAAAGTCTCACTATCTTAAAAAACTGTAGAGTAGAGTACTTAATGTAAACCTTTAATATCTCATTTTACAATACGTATAAAGTTATTTAGAAATTAGTTTCTGTGTAAATTCCAAATCGCAGAATGGGACAACGAGAGTCTGAGTCTCTAACTGCGGCTTAAGTAGGTTGGCTGCCGGCTGGCTAACCACCCCGTATTCGACCCGGCAACCACCCACCGGGAACACCCAGCCACCGAGCCACCGAGACAGTGGAACACCCACCGAACGCCCCGTTTTGGCCCTGTGATGTGGCCTCTTCTCTCGCTGCTTTGTTATTCATATTATCCGGCAAATATTTGTCGTTGTCAT
This sequence comes from Drosophila bunnanda, assembly GCA_035046265.1. NCBI lineage: Eukaryota > Metazoa > Arthropoda > Insecta > Diptera > Drosophilidae > Drosophila > Drosophila bunnanda. The sequence continues at coordinate 19,799,070 of JAWNOB010000075.1, forward strand.
ACGAAAAATGTCTACAGAATGAACGGGAAAAAGAACCCGGGCACGACGGGGCGAGTCTTTGGAAAAAGGGTTGCTTTTGGCATCGAACAGGGACTACCCTACTCAGGCGGCGAGGCAGGGATTCCGATTCGGATTCGGATTCAGATCGAGACTCTCAGTTTTTCCAGTTCCCCTTGCTAATGGCCGCAATTGTGGGCTCAGCAGCCAGTTTCCCGACCCAAATTGTCTGCAACAATTGCATGCAGTGAGTGATTTACCCCGAAGCAGCTTCCCCTCTCTCATCATAAACATCTTAATAGATTCTTTTGCCCGGCTTCGACTTCTTGGATTCATTTGAATGCGAATTCAGTGAGACTTTCCGAGGATTGCCATGTCTGTCAGTCATTCCATCAATGCTGCTGCGGCAAAGGTGTTTCCCGGAAGCCTTTCTTCGCCTGACTTCTTAGCATTTCGTACTCGTTCTCGTTTTTGCTTACGATTCCGGTGTCACCTCCTTGTGCAATTTGTATAATGAGAATTTGCCACAAAACTCTTTTGACTTTCAGCACCTCATTGTGCCGGGGCCTTCTGGATTTTATGGACGAGGGTCCTGGCTTCTTTTGGTCATTTACGCGGCATGTTGCCAGTTGCTTTTCGGGTTATGAATTTGGTGACATTAAATGCAGATATTTACCATGTCTTTATGGGACTCGTGGGGTTCTTTGAGTTTTCACTTTTTGCAGAATGTTGAAGGAACTTGGAAGAAATATAGAAAATAAATTTAGCTCAAGAAATTCATTTTCAAATATGTTTTCTTGTACTTGAAAGTTATTTAATTAGATTAATTAGCAATGCAAAATATGCTGGCTTTCTAATGAATTTTCACATTTTTTCTATTAAAGAAAGTGTATGTAAATAAAGAATCCCATTAGTTAAATATAGTGTATTGTTTATTTATGTATATATACATTAATTCCGTCTGATCGACGCCTCATTAGTTACCAATTGGTCTGTGTTCCATTTCAATAATCTAAATAATAATATAGCATTCAACTATTGCCCTTTCATTTCACTTGTAATAATCATGGGACAAACATTACAACTTGCCGGTGTAGTAAACATTTTACCGGAAATCAAGTGTAAGTGTTTAACATTTAGTAAAATCAGTGAAACGATCCTATATCGTATAAATCTTATAATTTGTCAGGTTGCCCCCACCCATAAACTGTCCAATGTCATGGGTGTGGATTAAAAGTACTGCCTTAAGGGTATCATTCCAAATAAAATTGTTTTCAAATTGAAAGCCACCTTTCTCTATCGAAAAAAAAGCATTTCGAGACACAGTGGGAGAGTGGATATTAGCCATGGTTTATAGAGATCAAGGTCAAAAGTTGCTAGTTCATAAGAAGACCCTATAATCCATTCGTTCTATTAGTTTATAAAATGTGCAACCAATTTTCTTTTAAAGCAAACATGTAATTATATTATAATTAATTTAAATTTATTTTAATATTTAATGTATCTAAAGGCACAAATATAGGCCCTTTCGTTTCCCACCGGCAACTATTTTCTGTCCAAAGACTTGATCTTTTATCGAAGTGCGCAATTTGCGACTAACGACAGTTTTCAATTCGTGAAAAATCGGCCTAATCTATGTTTTAAAGTCATTAATAGTAATTATTTATGAAACATACTATCATGTAATTGTTAAATCTGGTTAAATATCAATAACAACTTAAACGATTTAAAACTCATTTAGGGGTTTTCTGTTTAAATAATTTGTATGATAAAATGTACAAGTAACATATTACATTTGTAATTTAAAAACCATGAAGAGCACACTGCGATTGATAGGCGGCTTATGTGTTTTACTCACCTGGAGATCAAGTGTAAGTTATTATATATATAAAGATGTATTCAATATCCTAGTAATTATCAGGACTCCACCAGCTATAGGCTGTCCAATGTAGTTTGTGGCAGTTATAACCAATCCTGGGTCCGGATAAACGAGTGCCGCCTGAAGGCAGTCAGTCGAAACAAAACCATTTTTAACTTTAATGCTACTTTTCTATATCCCACAAATGACATTGTGATGCACAATCGAATGTTCAAACGGGAAAATGGATATAAGCCATGGCTCATCAACACCAAGGTCAATAGCTGCCAGTTTATGATAAGACCCTATAATCCCTTTGTCTTATACATTTTTAAATTGTACAGGGACTTTTCCAACATAAATCACACTTGTCCATATTACGTGAGTACCTAAAAAAAAAACATATTTTTTAAAAGTTAATTAATAGTGTTTTTATGTTTATTTAAAGGGGGATATGATTATTAAGGGAATGTATCTAACTTCAAATATAGAAGCTCTTCCGCTTCCCACCGGCGACTATATGTTGGCCATAGATTGGTTATTCTACAGAAAGCCTCAATTTGCAACGAATGTTAGTTTCCAATTTGTGGAAAATTTAATATGATCGTCTGGAACTTATAATGAATTTTATGATAAAATTTTAATAAACTGTTAAACTTTAACTTAAACTGGCACGAGTTTTTTAATAGTTCATTTACTCGAAACGTATATGTATATCAAAAAATAAAACATTTCTTTAATATGACACGTGTATTTAATTGTAAACAAAAAATAATAACAAATAACATTTGGGGCATTTATTAACCATTCGGCAAATCAATCAATGAATGTGTTTTTATTTTATTTAACTAAAGGTTTATTTTTGAATTACTTTTTATTTATTTTCTATTTTAAATATTGAAGGCTATTAAAAAATAATTAATATTTGCATTTAAACTAAATATCATTTGAGTGGGCAGATATCCATTATAAAAGGTATTTATATAAATAGTTGATGATCGATTTTATATTGAAACAGTAACTAAAATGCGAAGCACGAGTGTCAGAGTGGTCAGTTTACTGGCATTATTTCTCACCTGGAATTTAAGTGTAAGTTTATTGAAAGTAGAGACTAATCACAAAGACTATGCCGTATCAAATTAATTGTAGGATTCCGTGATCTATAAGTTGACCAACTTTAAGTGCCAATCCTATGACAACTCCTTCGTTACGATCAATCAGTGCCGCTTGAAGGCGGTCAGTCGGAACAAGACTGTACTTAATTTCAATGCCTCCTTGGCCATTCCGGCTAAAACCATTTTCTATGAATATCAAATGTTTAAAAGGGCAAATGGCTACAAGCCCTGGCTCTTTCATATGAAAGTCGATGGCTGTCGGTTTTTAAGAAAACCCTACGATCCTATTACCCTGTTAATCTTTAATGTTTATAGAAGGTTTTCCAACATTAACCACACGTGTCCGTTTGAAGTGAGTAATTTACATTTTATTTTATAAAGTGATTAATTATTGTTTCGTTTTCAAAGGGCGACATTTTAATATTGGGAATGTATCTGACAACACAGATAAAGACAGCGAACTATCCAACCGGTGACTATATGTTGTCTATGAATTGGGAATTCAATCATAAGCCCCAGTTTATCACTAATATAAGTTTTCAATTCGTTGAGGATTTGTTATAGTAAAAATGGGAATTTGCAACAAGAAGCGATTTAAAAGTGGCGTTTTTACATATTTAAATAATATCTTTATGTATTTCGCACAAATTTCTATTAATATTTGTAAATGTTTAACGCTATATACAATGTAAACACGTATTTCAAATTTGAATAAATATAATATTTACACCGTAAAATAAATACATATTTTATTATATTTTAAAATAAGCCATAATTAGTGGTCAATACAAGTATTCCACTTAAAAAGTGTGCTTTTGTCTGGAATATTCTAATATTCTGTAAATAAACTCCTGACTTATACTTTTTATAACTTTTTTTTAAATCTTTTGGTACTTAAAATTATATTTCAATAATTTTTTATTGGAAAGTAATTAAAAAAAGACATAAAGGATCTAGAGAAATTTGTATTAGGCTTCAAATCATATTTTAGTTTTATTTTTTTTACTATTTATTTGTTATATTATTTTTAAATTTCTTTGTTAATATTTTGGCATTTTAAAGCAATTGAAGAAGAAAATTAAGCCAATTTCAGAATTATATTTAACACAACTTTATCTGATATCTTTATTCTATTAAATTATATAAATATAATTTTATAAATACATTTTCTACATATACAATATATTAAAAATTTGATTTTCTCTATCCGCACATTCCCTTCCTTGCAAGGATATATGTATGGTTATATCCTGTAAGGGTTTCTTGAGGTTGCGGCATCTGTTGTGTGTGGCCCAGAATGCGTCCAATAACCCGTCATAAGCAGCCTTTTGGTAATAGACCTGTCGCTTCGCCGGCCAACTCCAAGAGCCATCCCCACCATATGTTAGACATTTATGTCTTGCTCTTCGATACCAGCCAAAGGCAGCGAGTTGATCGCCAAACCACCCCAAACAGTGAAAGAAAAATATAAGAATGTACCATTAATAATAAAGAATATATAAAAGTTTATAACTTAAATTAATTAGTTTAAGTTTAGACTTCAGTTTTCCACACATGTGCTCTTAATGAAACGTACCCTTTGCTGATAACTATTAAAAATCCATTACTATAAAAAGCTAGTTGTAATTGAAAACTGATTGAAGTTGAAATTAAATAGAGATCTGAATGATAAAACGATGAAAATATATAACCGATATATATAGCATTTATGTTGCTGGCAATCACTATTTTTTGAACGTCCAAGAAACATGAGTGCTGGCCTCAAAATACTCGTTTTTCTCTGCCTCATTTACGCCTCGAACTGGAGACCTATTGTAAGTGTTGTAAATACACAAAATGTCCTTCAGATATCCTTATTTTTCTCGGCAGGACTCGGTGATCTTTAAGCTAACAAATGCCGTGTGCAGTAGTTACAACATATCCTGGATCAGGATCAATTTGTGTCGTCTGAAGGCGATCAGTCGCCACAAGGCTGTGTTCAATATGAATATCACCTTCCTGCAGCCAACCAAGGATATTGTGGTTCACTACCGAATTTTCAAGCGGGAAAGTGGCTACAAGCCTTGGCTCCTTAATGTCAAGATCGATGGCTGTCGATTCCTGCGCAAACCCTACAATGCCCTGGGAATAATGCTTTTCAATATTTACAAGGACTTCTCAAACATCAATCATACCTGCCCGTTTTTCGTGAGTTTTCCATTAGTTATAGTTGCTAAGATTATCACTAACTTGGTTGTCCTCTCCAAAAAGGGTCATGTGTTTATAAAGGATATGTACTTGTCGACCGATGTCATGAGACTTCCCTTGCCCACTGGGGATTATTTGTTGGCCATTGATTGGATTTTTTATGGAAAGCCACAGTTTGCCACAAATGTTAGTTATCAATTTGTGGAGGATTTGCTATGAGATATATATTTTCCTTCTTAGTTTATCTTTCTTTCTTTCTGCTAAATAAATTGGTGAGGTTTCTTAAAGTTGTTTAAATATTATGCGAGAGAAAGGTTTGTAAAATAAGAGAAAATAAGAACTTTTTCATACCTCCATTATTCTTAAAACTTTATCAGAGGTTCCATAATTAATTTCAAGCTAGAATTCGTATATAAAATGCCAGTTTTTTCGCTCAGTGCTTGATGATCCCAACCGCAACTAGCTAACGTCGGCGTGTTGGCCCTTCGGCGACTATTATTACTACATTTACGACCCTGCCTGCCGTCTGTTGCTTCTTATTTTCCAGCTGCCGCCTCTCCTTTCCCTGGCCGACCTCCTTGTGCAACGGCCCCTCCAGCGCAGTGTCCATAAAAATGGCATTGTAATGGGACTTTGGAGGCGTCACCATCGTTGCCACAGCAGAGTCCCTGATTGACACTTTTTATGTTTCACCGGCTGCCGCTGCCGGCAAAAGTTCAATGAGTTATGATTCAAGCCCCGGAGCCTTTGTATTGGCCATTGTTCCATCTTTAGCCAGTCAATAGAGGGCTTAATGAGCTGGCCGCCTTTGAAAAGCGGAGAAAGGCGGCAGGAAATTCATTAGCACGGCGGCTCCATTACCCATCCATGAGGTTGTACCTGTTGCATCCGATGATAAATCGAACTAAATGCACAGGACCAAAAAATTTGGGGAAGTAAAACAATGCTTTATATAAATATAATGATAATATTTTATATATATATTATATAAAAATATATAATGTATTGAAAAATTAAAATTATGTAGATCATATTTCATAATAAGCCTGAGTCTTTACCACTAGTTAAAGGCTGTGTTAAAAGAGGATTGTTTTTTATTACAACTTTTCTACAAAACAATTTGATATAAGCCTTGTTGAATTATATATCTATAAAAATCATATGATGACCTTTATATATTTTCATCAAAGTTCATTTTTTATTAAGAATTTTTGAGATATTAATATGTTAATCTTGCTATTCTTTTACAAATTCTATTAATGGAATTTTGAGCAACCACAATGTTAATCAAAAATATCTTTTAAATAATTTTTGGGAATATTTCTACCTATTAAATGTATAAAATATTTCCAGGTATATCTTTAGTGGCTTTTTACTTATTTTTTTTAAGTAAGAAAACTCTAATAAAGAATAGATTTTAAATTACGTTACTTACTGCCCGAGACTTATCTTTTTAGCACTACACTGATAGAAAAACAAAAAGGATTTGAGGTCATAAAATCATGACCTATCCTATCCTGTCCTATTCCTAAAATATCCTATAATATCCTATCCTACCTATCCTATTTTGGTCTTAATTTAAGACTTTTATTCTAAACTCAAGTGTTTTCCTTATATACAAAAACGAAAATAATAATTGTAGAATTTTTGGTCTTATATTAAGATTTTAATAAGCAATGTTTGCATTAAAACTATAATTTTTCATCAATGTAGACACTCCTTATTAAAACCTTAAGAAGCTGAAATAATAATTCTGCAAATTATTCCATAAATATTCAATCTCAATCATCTCAATCATTTTTCGCCGTGTGTCAACCCATCGATGCATCATCAATCGCGCGCAAATTTTGAATGAACTGAGTGAGGGGATTCGTACTCTGGCATGTTTCGCAATCAGCATCGCATATGTATCTGTATCTGTTGCTGTATCTGTATCTGTATCTGAATCTGAATCTGAACCGATGCCCGACTAGACTCATTGTCTGGCCAGCATGTGAGGCGATGCGAGTTGTGTGTGCCATCGCCATTTGCCTTTGGCTTTGCCTCTGCAGCCAGCCTTCCTTTCTTTTTCTTACCCCGTATAATATTTATTTTCTTTTTTACGCCGTGGCAGGCTGACGGGCGGTGTCTAAAAATATCAAGAGCACATCGCCACCACGCATCGGGACATGTAAAGTAGGTGCAAGCTTGTCTGCGATGTCTTTTGTTGTCTCGCCAGAGTCTGCTTATCGCACAAACTGAAGAATCGCAAGCGGAATCGGGAGCGGAATCAGGAGCAGAAGCGGCGGCAATCGGTGTCGCTCTGCCAGCGGCAACAATGACTCAAGACAGATATTGCAGCTACGCAGCAGCAGCAGCAGCAGCAGCGGCAGCAACAATAGCAAAGGTCCAATGACTAACACTCTACCACCTCCGATGGGTTGTATCCTATATAAAGGCTGCGGAAATCAAGGTGCTTCTCTTAGTTTCCCACAAGTTGACCAAATTGATAAGCCGCAAAAAAAGGTATCATCAAGTGATTGTTGGTAGATATTTGTATAGTGGAGTGAGTGCTTAAAAATAGGAATAATTCTTATTCATGCAAAAAATATATAATAATAATATCTAAAATAAAAAAGACAGTTAATTGAAGTCCAAATACCGTATGGATAAAAAGTAACTAAATAAACGGGTAAAAATATAGATTAATTCAAGCATAATTATAATAAACAAAGAAATATAATAGAAACTATAAATATAATTAATTAAGTACAACAAAATAATAATGAAAAATGTTTTGATAATTAAAAATGGTATAAAAAATATCAATATCAGTAATATATATATAAAAAGTAGATATATATATTTAAATAAATCTTTAAAAATGAATTTAATGAATTTTCTCAAAAAAATCATCATTTATATGATAGAATAATTACAAATTAAATCAATCAATTAAATTAATGGTTTTAGGTGCAATTTTAACATGAAATAATACAACTCTTTGAATTGATATATAAGTAAAAATAATAATTATGGCAAATCCTTATTATTATTCAAAGATCTTTAACCTTTTTATTTCTACATTGATTTTATCGAACTCCTCAAATGGAGCCTCCAATTCTTCTAATATATCCTCCCTATATATTCCACGATTCTTTTGCTTAATTGGACTGTAATTAAATATTTCCAATGCCACAACTTTTGGTTTGGCAATGAGAAACCCCACATTACGATAGGCCCCTCCCCGCCAAGGCAAAGTTTAATCGCTTTTGTCGGGCGGGCGGGATGAGGTAATGGTGTAAAGGCTGACTCTAGTACGTATTACGTATACGACACGTGCAACGCTTTCACACTGACAATTAAAAACTGCATGCATATGCATCTATTTTATTCATTTAATTGCCACAATTTATTTATAAATGCAGACAGACAGCTCACAGCCTTGGCACGATCACTTGATTGCCCATCGATCGAACAAATCGATCGATCGATTCCCCTGGCCAGGTGGCTAACAGAAGACGCCAAAATAGAAAAAAATTAACAAAAAAAAGCAACCATCTTCCCGTCAATAGAAAAGAGGAAAAAAATACACACGAAATACGTCAGCACATATTAGATTATCAACATAAACAAAATGTTCCGTCTCGACGTATGTGTACATAGTAATTTTTGTTGTATTTCCCCACAACTTTTTGGCAATATTTAGTGTACCAAAGGAATATGGAAAAAACAGTGAAAAAAAAATAGGAAAGGTGCCTATTGATGTGGGAAGGTCGATACCCTGATACCCTGAAAGTTATTGCCAAAGTTCTGGGTCAATTTATGCAGGCTAGAGTTAGAAAACTTGTTTGAAATTTCAGCATAAATAAGGCAAAGCACACAAAGTACCTTATTTTAGCCAAGCTAGCTATAAGATATAGTTTACTATTCCTATATATCTGCCAACCTTATCTCTCTAAAATATATTTTAAAACAATTCAGAAAGTTTGAAGTCAAAACCATTTAAGTTAAGCAAATAAATTGCCTAAAAGCCCTCATGCTTATCTAGATCTTCTTGTCGTATGATGCCTTGCAAACTTCTGATCAAATTCTTGATACCCTTTAAGGGTATACAACAAAATTGTTATTTCTTGGTATGGCAAAAGGAAAAAATAATAATAATAGCAAACACAGACGAGTGCCAGTTTTGGGTGAATTGCGGCTGTTTTTTTTTTTTGCCTTCACCTGGGCGGGTTAGAGGTGGTGCATGGGCGGCGGGCCAGCAGGCGCAGGAGGGGCTCTTGGTAACCGCAGGTAGGTCGCCAGACATCGGCATACGTGAGAGAGACCCCGGCCAGACAATGTTAATTAGCACTTCATGATAAGTTGTCTCAATTGTTGCCGTCGTCGGCTGTCGACGTCGACCATCCACCGTCCCCCATCCCCCGTCATCCGTCCCCCATCCGGATGTCGGATGGCAGCAAAGTGCGCAGCGGGGGTGCTGTAGTTACAGGGGCGCGCGCGGATTAAACGGGGCGGAGAGGGGGTCGCAGCCGACACAACACATTCGATTAACAACAACCGGCTAGCCAGGCTAGCCAGCCAGCAGCCAGCAACAAAATAACAAATCCGTAGACATGCTAATACATTTGAAGTTTCTATTTTAAAAACAAAAGCACCAAGTGTCTGGCAAAGAAAATTATGCAATTTGCTTAGTTAATCGACCTTACTTGTACCCTATAGTGGCTTGTTAAGAGAATAAAATATTTCATTGAGGTATTAAAAAGTAAAGTAAGCAGTTTAACTAGAAATGGCATCCAAAATTATCCTTATATTTTCTAATTTAATAAAACTGTTACCACAAGATTATTGATTATATATTATATATTTATTTACTAACTAAATTGACTAAGGGAAAGCGTTTTAAACTAATTTTAAAACAAAGTTAACATTCATTCAATTTAAAAAAATATTATTATCAAACTTGGTAGTATCAGATATCGATGGTTAACTGGAACTATAGTAACATTTAAAAATATATGTGAATATAATAAAAATATCATATCAATATTATAATATTTTCAAATGAAATACATTTTGAAACAGCAACAAAATTAAATTTCAGTTAAAAAAAAGACAGAAAAAGGAAAAGTTTTTATTAAGTAAATGTAGACCACTTCAAAAGATAATACAACAAAATATATTATCTAAATTTATTTTTAGTTTTACCAGATTTTTAAAACAATTTCATCAACCCAGCATCGAGCATACCCACAATCACTAGGTACTAAATTCGCGTATCATCAAAAGAATGCCACATGTGAATCATATCATTAAAAATAAAACAAAACAAAAATTTAAATAAAGTCAAAATAAAGCTGCATAAATAAATTTAATTAACGTGCGGTGGTTGGCACACTACTCCCCCCTCCCCCCTCTTGCTTAACACACCACCCCCTTCCGCCCACAGGCAGCTGTCTGACAATATAATTTCTTGGACTTTGGACGGCGGCTCAAGTCGGCAAATAGAAAAACCGCAAAAAAAAATCGAGTGACAATGAGCTAACCGAAATTCACAAAAAAAAATAAGCTTAAAAAGAAATAGTACAAAAAACACCAGCCACAAAGGGAAAATAAATATTTATTAGCTAACATTAAAAACACAAATAGGAGCGCTGGCAAAGTGGAGTAGGAGGAGTAGGAAAATGCGCAGAGATAATAGATCCAAAAATACTTAAAAAAATATATATTAAGGAGAATCATAAAAAATATAAATATTTATTAAAAAATTAAAGTTAATTGTAGTAACAAAGTAGGGAAAAATATAGATAAAAAGGATATTAATATAAAAATTATATACATTTTTGTAAAAACATCTCAGGTTATTAGTCAAAAATGATTAAAATTCTTTAATTTGTAACAAATTATATTAAGAAATAAGGATGCACTTTTTACAAAAAATTATTTATAGTGAAAAAGATTAAAAATTTCAGTTAAACGAATACAAAAAGATATTAAAAATAATTTTTTGTTATTTAAAGTATAAATTCTTACTAAAGTTTGAGCTATAATTTGGTGCTAATAATAAATCTCAATTTGTACAGCTTATTTAAATATTAAAATTTAACATTGCAATCATACGAAAAATAATAAAAAAAAGTTCAAACTTTAAGGTAATTTTAATTGCATGACGACAAAGTAATAAAACTGCAATTTGCCAGTTAAGTTTTTGAGCTCTGTTGCTGTTAACATTAACAGCTGGCTCTCCCGCTCCTAGGCCGTTTCAATTCAACAGTTTCTGGCGCTCTACTCTCTCCGCCTCTCTCTCTCAAGTTTGCGCGCTCTCTTACTCGCTCCCCATTGGGTTTTAACAGCACCATTGACTATGTTATAAGAGCGGGAGACTCATTTTGCTCTCTCGGCTCTCCTTATCAGTGCTGCCAGTTTAGCTTAAAAAGTATCTCTGGCTTATTAACAGAAACCATAAATATTTATATGACATAGAATCTTGGCCAACTCAAGGAATTATTAATAAATTGAAAATAATTACAAACTTTTGTAATACATTAAACTTTGTAATCTTGGTTGTAGCTTGTTTTTCAGAGATTTTGTTTAATGTCTAGCTTATTATTGCTCGTTGAGCCTCTGTGGGCGGCCATCACCCGGCAACACTGCCCGCAATCGCAAAAACAAAAAAATTTCCGACGCGGCGGACGTGTGTGTTTCGAGCCTCCTCGAAAATAGCAATAAAACAACCAAAAAACGATGTGTGCGTGTGTGTGCGTTAGTTAATACCAAATCAGATCAATCAAACTAAGTAAATAGAAGAGCAACAACAATAAAAACAACAGCGCAGCGTTACGTCATGGCCGACGCCGCAAAATTGTTATTGTTGTGCTGGCATACTTCGAGCCAAGGAGGCGCGTGTGTGCGTGCAATAGAGTGCGAGTACCCGAGAATGTGTGTGCCTGGGCACAACACAATTGTTTTGCGCTGCTTTTCGCCAGCCGATAATCATAAAAAATAAAAAACGAAAACTAGAAAGAAATATTAAATAAATAAAAAAAAACACTCAAAAACAGTGCCTCGTTCCATTTTCGTGCGTTCCGGCCCGCTCTCTCAATGCAATAACAGTGGAGCACCGCCGTTCCGCTGTTAACAACGCTCGCGCACTGTTATGCTCGAAAAACCGAGCAAAACTCGAATTCAATGTCCGCCAAATTCAAATATTTTTCGATCGCCGAGCGAGTTGCGTGCGTTTCGTCGTTCGTTAACAAATAAATATCGTACTGGATTACCCACGAATCGAGAGTAGTAAAAACAGCAACCTGCAACAAATAAATGTGAGGCGCAAAGCAAGTAGCAGTAAATAAATACAACCGACACACAACACAACATAGCCAGCGTTCCTGTTATATTCAAAAGCATTCCTAATCGCCGCAAAAATCAACAACAGCAAATAACAACATCAACAACCACAACGGAAATAAACAACCAATAAATTAACCAAAAATTAGAAAAACATAAGGGAAACAACAACAGAAAACCAATGCAAAAAGTTAAGAAAAAATCATCCAAATAAATAATAATAATAATAAAATGCCATGTATATAGTGTTGCTTAGGTAAATTCTAAAAGAATAAAAAAAGAAATAAGTTAAAGAAAGTGTCGCCTGATAAGTGCCGCAATAATATGCCGAAAGTTTAAACAAAAATTTAGTAAATTTATGCCAAAACGCACACAGAGAGCTCTTAAGTTAGCGTAATTCATAAATCAATTCTAATTGTAATCTTAAAAAGGATATAGTTAAACCAAATTCAACGTAAACAAATCAAAAAGAAGGCAAAATAAACATCTAGCCATAAAGGTGAGCTAAAAAACAAGTGAAAATCAATTTAAATAATTGAAAATAAATTTCAAATATTAGAAAATAATGTCAAGTCTCTGGTGGGCGCTATCTAATTATATGTGCTATTCATGTTTCCCTGAAATATGCTCTCTATAAATCGCATTCCGGCGACTTCCTGTCCAACACACACACACTCGACAAGCAAACAAAAAACAATAAAAATTCGTTCAGGAAAAAAAGAGAGACAGACAGTCCAGTCAGAAATGTCCACTGTCCACAGAAATGCAATAAATTTGGAAATCAGCTCTGGTATTTTTTACTAGTCCACACCAGACGATACATTCCCACAGGCCCCTCTCCTCGCCATACCATCCCGTATCTATTCTATATAGAAATGTGCAAAAAATAGGAATAAAAACCATTGAAACAAAAATAAAACATTTGTTTTAAAGCATTTTTGAATGCTTTTAAAACCCTTTAATATGTTTTGTGGCTGTCATAAACAATCTTGTAATAAATTAGCCGCGGGAGGTGGAGAAAAAATAATAACCAAGAAATGTCTAACAAATATGTACTACTTTATTAGTATTTTTTTGGGGTGTGTCTTCGGCGGACTTTAGAGGCTTTGGAAAAAAGCGAAAATCTTTAATTAGGAAATGGAAATGTTGGAATGTTTAAGGTCATATTTTAAACGAAATTAAATGGGCTTTTTGACTAAGGATTACACTTTGAAATAAAGTATATATCTTAATATTTTCAACAGACTTTAAATTCTATAATGTGCACTAAAAAAGTATACAAATTGTGATGGTCTTAAATGATTTGTTGATAACAAATATTCGTTTTTGATTTTTTGCAATTAAATAAAAAATAAAGTTTATACCCCATGCTAAATATTAAAATTTAAGACTGCCTTTAAACTTGCTTTTAAATAATGTTATTTGTGTTTGGTTACATTTCACAGACTTGCTTTATTTTTAATCATCAAAAGACAGTCCTTTCGCCTTTGTTTATAAACAGTTTCCTCTTACGTAAGCTTTGTAAATAAAGCCAGGCACAATTTTTCAGATAAAAACAACAACTTCTTGCTTAATTAGAAAGAACCCGTTGAATTCGTGATTTTCTCACCTGAAACCTAAATGGCTTTGGAAGATTGCCTTTGATAAAATCGCTTAAAGTCGGCTTTTGGGGCTGAGAAGCGGAGAACAACAACAACAAAAAAAGCTAAGAACTTCCCAGAAGAGCTTTATCTTTTCTGCTCTATCGGAGCCACAGGGTTTTTCTTTTTAGTCTCGCTTCGGCCTAGGAAAACAAAGGCCGTAGTAGGGTTTTTGATGGAATAGAGGAACCACTGAACAAAACCAAGTCAAAGTCGCGTGTGGCAGTTCCCTCTCTCTATCTCTTTCTATCTATATCCCCCCTCTCCCCCTCTCTCTCGCGCTCTCTCTCTCTCTCTCTCTGTCGCACAGCAGTAGGCAAATCACTTCCGTTCAATGAACCCATGCGTAAGCCAGCTCTTCATCAGCTTTTTGCCGCTCTTGCTCTTGCTCTTGCCCCGTTCCTTTTTCCTTTTACTTTGCCATTGCAGCTATGTTTTTCCTATTGCTATATGCTATTGCCTCTTGGCTATGCCACACACACACACACAGGCACATACACACACCCAGCACACCCAGAGACACACATGTGGCTCAGTCTCAGCTTTTTTCCTCTTTACTTTTTTAAGCACAGAGTTGGTTGCAATAATAGAAACTGTTTTTAAAGCATATATATTTATTTTGTAATATGAATATAATTTAGCCAAGGATTTAAAAAAATATTAAGGTAAATTTTACAAGGTTTAATTCATGTTTGGGTTCTGTAAACAATTAAAAGAAATATTTGAAAACTAGTTCTCTTTTCATATTAACTTTATATTAGTTATAAACTTATGATGACATCTTATACAAATTTATATAAAATAAATGTCATAAGCTTAACGTTTGATTATAAAATGATAAAGTATTGTTTATTTTGATCTGAATATGAAATAGATAATGAATTTATAAAAATTAAAATACATTTTACAAAGCTTTTTGTATATTTAGATCCTGTAAACAATTGAAAGAGAAGTTAATTACTTCATTTTAGGTTTCCATTTATTAAATGAATTATAGAAATATGAATAAATTTATTATCATGGGGTTAGAGTTTGCTTATAATATGGATTTCCATTATGATCTTGTATGTATTATATTTTATTAATAATAATAATAATAAAAGCAAACCCGAGTGATTCTAATATTTCCCCCACAACTGTCGGAATTCCCACACTCGGGCACATAAAAGTAGAAGAGTTCTTGTTGTTTTGTCGTCTTTGGGTTTACCTTTACGAATATACACCTGGCCTCCCACCTAGGTTTCCCCCCATTCCCGCCACTGCCCCCTGCTTCACCCCCTTCCTGCTTTTAAGCATAAGAATGTTACGCATACGCCTCGTATGGTGCTACGGAAAATTTGACTCACTTTTCGCCCACTTTTTGCTTTTCCCGCCTGCACATTCCGTAGCATCTTTACGACTGGCCATAAAAATGGTTATTATTTTGTTGTTAAGTCGCACGAAGAAACATACCTTTGCCTAAATAAAAATAATATGCAGTTTTTTTAATAAAAAGTTCATGAGAAAATCACGAAGTAGCAGCTCGATTGACCACTAAATTAATCGAAAGCTAATTAAACAGCTGACGACACACACTTACACATAGGCAGGGCCAAATCAAGGTCTTTTGTTTTTGCCAAATGTGTGTTTATATACCACACATGCTTATATATACGTATATCGCTCATACGCCCCATGGCCGCTTATCAAGCGTCTGGCCTGGTCTGGTTCTTCCACTCGCTTCTGCGTCGCTTCTTTGGCTTCTGGAAGCAGCGGCGACAGCCGGTCTTATCAGTGGAACGTTTTTTCTGTGGAAAAAGCGACCCCAACACACCAAAAGCGGGGCGGGCACACAATACAGGCCAGAGATACCCGTGGTACCCATGGACTTGAGCACCTGTCCGGGCATCGACGTCAACAACGCTTCCCGCGCCACCCACATGACCGCCACCAGTAAAGGTAGTAGCGCAGCAGCGGCGAAGCACTGAGAAAAAATGTATAGACCTTGAATTAAATATAAAACTAGGAGTAATTAGGAATATTTTGAGATATATATAAAATTGGAATTTGAAAATTATTTATTGATATTTGAAGTTAAATACTATTACTTTGAATTCATTGAATAAAAGATTTTATTAATCTACTTTTTGCCAAGAAAATAATTGAACTTAAACATAATTAACAAAAGATATATATTATGTAATAATATTTACATTTAAATCTTTCCTTAATTCACAAAACAAAATACTTGTATTAGAAAAGTTAAAAGATTTGGAAATCACCTTAAAGTTTGCTACTTTCAATAAACTAATTCTTTTAATGTACTAATTTCATTGCATATTTAGTTCTAAATTTAATAGAAACAACACTATTTTGTAGTTTGAATTTATATTTAAAAATTCGCAATTTTTCTGAGTGCACAAACCACACACAGCAACACCAGACGAACACCACCGCAGCACACTACACACAGCAACTGAGCATGAGATTAGAGACCGGACAGCAACTGACGAACGGCGAGCGACAACATTCCCCAAGGTCATTATTAGTGCTGCAGTGAGGCAGTGGGAAAAGGGGGGAGGCGGTGGTGGGTTGTTTGCGGGGGGAGGAGCGGGAATCACCCCCACTGCAGCCGAGCGGCGACTGATTGAGAAGGGATCCAAGTTCCTTCAATAAGAAATCGCTAGCGAAGAAGATTATGATCCGTCAGATAATCACGTGTTGACTGACCTGGTCATTGACTGACACCCAAAAATAATTGAAATAATCCAGGGGTTATGTTGTTTGTAAAAATATTTAATAGTAAAGATAAAATCTTTATAAATAAATGAAATAATCCAAGGGTTATATGTATTGTCTGTAGAAATGTTTCATAATAAACTTGAAGTCCCCAAAAATAATTGAAATAATCCAGGGGTTATATTGTTGTAAAAATGTTTAATAGTAAACATAAACTCCACCCTGAAATAATTGAAATAATCCAAGGGTTATATGTCGGTCGAAATGTTAAATAATAAACTTAAAAACCCCGAAAATAATGGATAATACAAGGGTTATATAGTTTGTAAAAATGTTTAATAACAATAATGTTGAGTAATAATAGTTTAGAACTATAAACAAGTTCAAATTTAATTGTTAAATAATTTGTTAAGGTCGTTTAGTACTCTTTAAAAATGTCTCAGAATTACTAGAGGAATAGTTATGTTTACTTAATTTTTGGAATTTAGACAGTTTACAATTTAATACGACTTTGAATGATTTGAAACCCATTATATTTTTAATATAACATATAATATTAATTTTCTACAAACTGTGAAATTTATTCGAATTGTAAATAATGGGAAACCCCAGTTTCACACATTTTCTCTACAAGTCTTAAGCCAATATTGAGACTATAAATTCCCTAGAATGTAGACTCAAAGAATTCCTAGTTCTTGGAAGACGCATTTACTCATCACCAGCCAGACGAGATAATAACCGTGTAGACAGTGAGGATTAAGTGTGTGTCTGCCTTTAATTCCATTTAAATTCAAATATTATTGTCATACTTTAATGGGAAGTTGGGCATACCCCGCAGCCATATAGTAGATTCGCCCATATTTTTTATATACTCTGCCCGCCTAGCGAATCATTAGAGTTCATAATCAAGTTTACACACACAGCGACTAAAAAACAAACGCACATACACTAGCATATAGTCATCAGTTCATTCCAATCGGAATCGGTCGGTTGTCTGGGTCGAAGTCTGAAATTTGTTGTTTTATTTTATTTTTGTTTTTGTTTCTGTGTTGTTTTTTTACTGTTTCTCCCGATTGTTGTTACTACTTTTTTGTTTCTTCGGTTGGTCTTTTTTTTCTCGCCATTTGTCGTCTTTTTTCCATTGTTTTCGTTGGCGACTTTCCTACAGAAATTTTTATTATATGCGAAGTTTTGTATATTTTTGATCTGAGTTTTTGTTTTATTTTTGCTCTCTCTACTGGTGTTATCTTTTGGCTCTTTCCGATATCCGTCAGATGCGGGATTTTGCCCACTGCATAGATATTTTCTCCCCTCATCTTTCTGCGCCTCTAATGATGCTAATTTCTGTTAGTTTCTATATAAAAATTTATATATATAAACGAAATATCTGGAATTTTGAGGGGGGCTTTCTTTTGTCTAAAGTCTACACACAATCCCACCTCATCTTATCAGCTTTTGTTCATTCAAAAATGAAATACAACAAAAATGAAACTGATTTACAAAATGAACAAAATATATGTATGAATATATGATATTTCCGAACCGGACAGACGGGCAGCGAAATCGCTAATCGATTGACATGCGGTCTTTGCCTGATTGTTTGGGGGGACGTCTCAAGAGTCCAGCTGAAAAGTTCAGATTGAGACTTGAGACTCCAGAGACAAGACAGATTAGTCAGCAGCCGATTAAGCTAAGAAAAAAAAGGGTCTTTGAAAAAGTGAAAATATAATTAAGAGGCTTAGAGAAATATATGTAGGAAAAATAACAAAACTGGGTCGCTCTCAGAATTATATCATAAATTCCAAATAATTCTCTCAAGTTTGTAAATCAAACATTTGGTACTCTCTCTTTATAAAATATCTCTTCCTCTCCTCTCTCTATATATAAACAATATGTATATTATATATTCCTGATAGTAGGCGTTACAATGATTTGCAAATATGGCAAGTCAGTCCGAACCAACATGGACACAAAATTTGTCAGCCGAGATAAGTCATTGGGAATAATCAACAAATTGTATTTCGCTGATTATAAATCTTAACTAGCAAATTTTTATATATATTTTTACTCTTTGAAATGAGTAAGTTATGTTATGAAATTAGCATATATTGATAAGGAGAATTCCCTTGATGATCTTAAAAGTTTTATACAATAGATTGTGCAAGTTTTTGTAAACTTTTCAAGAATTTTACTAAGTAATTTTATAAGAAAATTCCCCAGATGATTCTACAGAAAGTTGAGACTTAATTTCTATCAAAATTGTTTCAGGAAATTCAGATAAAAACGAATAATTGTTGAATTATGTAAATAAACTATGCCTTTTTTGGGAAAGACTATTTTAGTTTTTAGATATAAATAAGCAAAACAAATAACCTTTCCTTAATCCTGAAATATAATTATTACAGGCATTATACAAAACCTATAGGTATGTATATTTATAACATATAATTATATTTGACCCAAAGGTATAATGCCTATAATAATTATCTTTGGCAGTTAAGTATAGTTTATTTGTTAGGCTTATTATATTTGACGATTAAGTAAAGGTTATTTGTTAGGCTTATTTATCACAAAAACAACCACAAATTTCATACAAAAAAAGCCTGCTTTTAATTTGTTTTCAACTTTATAAATACAAAACTATAAATCAACTTTGTGGCACTCAAGCAAATATCTTCTGGGAATCCCCTTGATATGAAAATCTCCTTCTAGAAGAAATGGAATAAGTCTGGAGCGGGGCAAAGCCATATCCGATTACCCAAGGCGACCCTGACTTGTGCCACGCCACGCCACACACTCTAAGAGATTTGTGTGTGGTCAGTATATGCCATATATGATGCCACAATGTACATACTCTTGGCGACGGGAAGAAGGTTGAGACAGACACCAGCGGATGCCAGGGTGCCGCCTAAAAGGGGTGAAGTATAGGGAGGAGGCCACCTGATAAGCCCATAAAATGCGGGTTGGGGCCTAGGCAACGAACGGAAGCTGACTATCGCGCCATGAGGAGCGAGCATGGGGCAGCTCCCAGAGTGCAGCAGCAGCAGCAGTGGCGGCAGTGGAGTCCCAGACACTTGACAGCAGCTCCTCCGCTTTGCCACATTTTTATACTGCTGCCACACACAATACAGCGATAGCTGGGGAAAGAAAAAGAAGAAGAAAAAAAAGAACTCCTTTGCTTCTTGGAAATTTGTCTCGACAATCGTCAGACCCCGAAAAGCTAAGCAACATTCTTGGGTTTCTTCCTATATTCGTACACAGAAAGAAAATTAGAACATAGATTATAAATTTGAAGAGTCATTGATGTACCACCTATACCTTATTTTTTATGTCGAAATAAGGAGATATGAATTATTAATTTCTCATTAAATTAAATGATTATAAGTAATGTTTCTTGTTTACATTTTCGTCTTAAAGAAATTAATTTAAACCGTTGTGGAATTTATATAAATATAAAAAGTGTCTAGAAGTATGCCAGAAAATATTTTAGATACCACATATTGTTTTAGGTAAATTTTTAAAAACTTATCACAAGTTTTTTAGCGCCCAATTATTCATTGATTTTACATATATATAAAATCGAATTTATTTTTATACTTTTTAGAATATTAGCTAGCTTAAAGTCCATCTTGAATTTAAATCAACACAAAAAGCGTCTAAAAGTATGCAATCAAAAAATTGTTGTTATAATTTTAACAAACTTTTCAACAACTTTTTAATTGGTTTAAAATTCTGAGTTATTTTTTGGGCACTCTTGGTAAAAAATAACATTCCATAAATGCTTTTTTGAAATATTACCTTAAATTATAAGCCAAAAAGAAGGACATACTTAGCTTAAAATAAAAATAATATAATTTCAATTCTTTTTTTTAAGGAATTAAAGTAACTATTATTATTGTTTGACTTGGAATTATTTTTCTCAGTGCCTCTCATACATAATTTTTGGCTTGGTTACGCCCCTCGAGTTGAGCTTAGGGGCCACTGGCTGCCTGTGGCCTACATTTGCAGCAGACACGAACCCAAGACTTGGAGCAACCCCAGTATACATATACACACATACACAAGTGTGCCTTAGTGTGTGTGTGTATCTGTGTGTGGGGACTTCATCAATGATTTATTTGCGTTTCGCGTGTGAAGCCGGCAAATTGTGAGTGTGTCAGAGTGTCTGTGTCCTGCTGAAACTTCCTGCTTGAATGTTTTCGGTTGCTCGCATTTCGCATTTCGCATTTCGCACACACTCCCGTGTGTAGAATGTAGGTCAAATATTTATCTTCCGCCTGATATTACGTAAGAATACTTTCTGCCCGTCTGACGGGAAATGAGTTTTAGTTTTAGACGGCTCAGACAGCAATTAAAGTCGATCATAATGTTACTGAGAGGGGAAAGCCCCGCACAAAAGCACTAAAGACCCATCCATTATATCAGCATGGCGTCATATATATATATGAAACATATATATATACCTATAAGTATATGTAATGTCTGGTTCCATTACGAATCGATATGGCATCGAAATCGATTCGAATCAGAGCCACACGTGCATTGGCAACTCGGAATTCTGAATCAATGAGCGATTACAAATGGAATCACAAAAGTCGCAGTCTATGTCTGCTGATAATAGTTGCAGACAGGCAGCAGGGGGAGTCCGGGGGCTTTGCTTGCCACACCAAATAAAATTCCACGTGCTAGAGGCCCAAAGCTGAAACTAAAGCAGCCGGAATGTTGAAATTTGAAATTCAAATTGAAAAAAGGCGACCGACACACACAGGCACAGACATTCACCGGAAAAATAAAATAAATAAAAGAGCGGCAATTTGTTGTTCTTTTTGTTTTGCTCATAAAAAATCAAAATAAAATTCCGCAAAAATGTATTTTTATGTCTGCCAAAAGGGGGCGGGCAGAGGAGGAGGCTGTGTGTGCTGTGTGTGCGGTGTGTGTCTCATATAGGCCTCGAAAAACAGAATTTGTTGTTTCTGTTTCTTGCAGATGAATGATCTCTGAGGTGGTTTGGGCGGACTGTGGGGTGTACAAAATATATAGTATATGTATATAAAAAAATGTTATTTTGTTCAGCAGCCGAAATGTCGGACACAATTTTCGGACCAAGCTAAACACACACACACAGAGAGAGAGAGAGAGAGAGAGAGAGAGAGGAGAGCGAGACAAAGCCTGGTAAAAATAGACAGACAAATTGTCGCGTCATGCTAAAAACAACAAAATAAGTAAAAGAAACCAAGAATTTATTTAAAAATACAATTGAAAACATTGTCAAATGTTTCTTGTTGTTGTTTGTGCAATGCAACTGCAAGAAATAACACAACAAATACTAAACAAAAAAGCAAACAACAAGAAATTGCACAGTCGGCGTCTGGCATTTTAACTTTTGTTGGGGAAATTTATGGTCTTGCCACATTTAGACAGATAAACTAGCCCCACCCTTCGCCTCCTTTGTTCCCTCCACCATTTTCTTATAAATGAGTTGACCCTGTCCGTAGGGAAACGCCCCAACATTAATTTCAGTGCAATGCAATTAGCATAGATTGATCGAAATTCCAACTAAGGAACTTATTTTTAATCAAATGTTAAAGTTCTTCAAGCAAATCAAGCTTATATTTCTGATTATATATTTTTTAATAGGGTTAAATGTTGTAGAAAAAATGTGAAAACTGATATAGAAGTTATTAGTGTTTATTACGTATCCATATTTCTTTGTGTGTACGGCACACACACGCACAACCCGCTTGGCTTTCATCTCTCAAGTGCCGCCGAGTTTGGGCAAAACGACTTGAATTACAATAGAGGAAGACTTCAAAGCGGAAAAGCCGTCTTAGGCCTGTGGCGGCTTTTGTTTTATTTACTTGTAAGAAAAATCGATGTCTTGAAAAACCCTGCAAAATGTCAGGAAACTTGCCCATAAAAGTTTGTCAATAGGGTAAAAGATATAGTAAGAATTAAATGAAATTTAATGTTAGAAAGAAGTTAAGTTAAATATTTAAACATTTTAATAAGCAGAATTTATGATTTAGAGAAGCTTATTTCCTTAAAACAATCTTTTGAAATATAATAACTCATATATTTGAAAATCATTTGTGTTTTTTAAGCTTATAAACCATTCCTCTTATAGTATATTTTTAATATACAATCCAGACAGCGTAATTACAGGGCATTTTTCTCCGGCAAACATATAATTAAACTTGCCCCTGTTTGTCTGCCATTGAATCATGAGAAATAATACTAGATTCCAGACGAGAACTGGTGATTAGCCAATGCGATTAATGAGCTTTATTGTATTCGTGTCAAACTAATCTTTCATATATATACAAACCCACAAACACTCAAGTCAAACCAACCATTGATGCCCGAAATTCGTACATGATTCAGGTATATAGATTCCCTCGAATATGGCAACATTATCAATCAATTAATGTTATTTAAAAACCATTAATAGGCTTTCACTAATCATTTTGTTTGCCCAGAATAGGAAACTAAACCAAAGCTTTTTTTATACGCTTTTAATACGTTTTTTTTAGGTTTTTTTTATGCGTTTCTTCTTTGTATATAAACGCTGGACATTTGAAAATTATAAATTAGCTACACGCGCTGATATCAATTTGCACGCCTCGCATTTGTGATAGCCAATAGATAAAAGCGAATAAATAGTATAAACCTATATATGTACATATAGGTATATATAACAGCCACGAACCATGAATAAAAGTGGGGGAATAATTTCCAGTAACCATTATGGTGACAGGACGATGAATGGCGATGATTGATTGATTGATGAACACACACCAGCTGGCTGGTTAAAGAAAGTTTTAAGTTAAAGCCTGATAAGGGCCATAAATTTCGAAAAAAAAAAGTTAATTAAAATTGTCAGAGGCTTATCTATAGACAGTTGCAATAATGCAACGATGATGACTTTTGCACACAACGCAATTTCACGGAGCTATATATATATATTTGTACCTGATATACCTGATAAAAGTGAGTCATTTGAGTAGTCATGAATAGAAGCACCTCTTAACTCATTATAAATAATGAAAAAATATATGTAAAAAAAGGAAGTAAATACTTAAAATCGCAAAATACAGTATTTCTTTAGATTCCCTGTTACCCATGGCGTATGAGTAATCAATGGCATTACGTATACGCCATGTGGAACGTCGTTTTGAAGGCTTTTCTAGGAGCACATCCTAACTTATTATAAATAATGGAAAAATATGTGTAAAAAAAGGAATTAAATACTTAAAATCACTAAATACAGTATTTCTTTAGATTCCCTGTTACCCATGGCGTATGAGTAATCAATGGCATTACGTATACGCCATGTGGAACGTCGTTTGGAAGGCATGCACTCAGAATCTCTTAACTCATTATAAATGATGGAAAACTATGTGTAAAAAAACGAATTAAATACTTAAAAGCACTAAATACAGAATTTCTTTAGATTCCCTGTGACCCATGGCGTATGAGTAATCAATGACATTACGTATACGCCATGTTGAAGACGTCATAGGAGCACTTCTTAACTCATTATAAATGATTGAAAAATATGTGTAAAAAAAGGAAGTAAATACTTAAATGCACTAAATGCAGCATTTCTTTAGATTCCCTGTTAACGGCGCCCCGTTCAACATGGCGTATACGGAATGCCATTGATTACGTATACGCCATGTTGAACGGGGCGCCGTTTGGGAAAAACTGGAGCGTGGACAGTGTTGCAAAACACCAGCCGCTTTGCACAGTTCGCTTAGGGTGGCCTGGCGTTGGGAAATTTGCTACTCTTGGCCATATATTCGCCATTGTTCCGAGGCAAAAGGGCCTAAAAGGCAACGCACCTCCCTTCCCTCCTACGCCATGCATGAACTAGTTTTTTCGGTCTGAGTGCCACCCCATTCTCCCCTTTTGCGACACGCCCACTAACCCAGTTTTTTTGTGGCGGAAAACTACAAAATCTAGACAGAGGGAACCTAAACCAGGTCAATGAGTCATTGGCCGGAGGGGGAAAAAAGCGAGGAGCAGTTCATAGTGCAAAAAAAGCAGAGAAACAGAAAAAAGGAAATAAAAAATAAGTGGAAGAATGGACGAACATGTGAATCTCCCTATTTCTTTTTATTTTCCTTTTTTTGCGTAATATTTCGAAGCCTCTGTCAATATTTGCCGGCCAGCAGACCACCGCCATCATCATCACCATCATCACCATCATCATAATCATCATCGCAGTCATCGTCATCTGCAAACAGAACAAAAGTCTACATCAACATCAATTTCTAGGCTAGCGAGGAAGGTGGCGGAAATGGTGACCAGTCGACGTCAAGTCCAAATGGGGGAAAAAAAAAACACCAATCGGCAAATAAACAGAGAGACAAAATCAACAAAAAGTATGACACAATGTTGCAATAAGCTTAGTATAAAGGAGCAGCAGCAAAGCAGAGTAGATTATAGTTAGATACTTTGCCAAAGTCTGGGGAAAATGGTAAACAGAATAATGCGTAAATTGCTTTTATTAGATCAAAAGGATATCCGCATATAGGTTTTAGGATTTCAACATAGAAGGAGCTATAAAAAAAACCGGTAAAAAGGAAAGGAAAAATTACTTTGAAGTCAAGGAAATACTTAAGATTAAGTTAAAACACATTTGTTGGATAATTCCTTAACTGAAACAAAGCTCTTTGAGTCTTTCTCAAATAATTTAATCTAAATTCAACCGAAAATCAGCTCAAATTTAAGCCTTGTTTATCTAATAAATGGTATTAGTATAATTTTATTATTAATTATTATATAATATTATTAATTATTATATTACAAGTTAACAGGAGCTATAAAAAAATGTCAAAAGAAAAACTGACTTTAAAGTTAAAGGAAATACTTAAGATTATAATACATTCAAGGCTTATTTAATCTAAATTCAACCGAAAATCATCTCAAATTATAGCCTTGTTAAAGTAATCAATGGCATTAGAATAATTAAGAAACGAAATGCATCAAGAATTTGCCTACTTTATTATCAACTTGCTGTCAATGCGAATAAGATGATGAAATCGCAAATACTCGGAAAGAAAATACGCTGCGTATACGTAATGAAATTGAAATATTGCGCATACGACAGGGTTTACACAATTCACCACGTGATTTGTCATTAATTAAATTCCGTTTGTAAATTATGAAGAGTAAAAAAACATAAAAAAATAAAATGCAGAAAGGGCTCAGACGGCAAAAGAGGGCTTAAATGGGATTCTCTGTGCGTCAGGTTGTTGGTTGTTGGTGGAATGCACTCGCTTTGCTTAAAGGTCAAACGACAGCGTCATCATCATCATCTCAATCATCATTTCAATCATCATCATCATCCTCGTGATGAGAAAAACGCTGCTGCCTGGGCGAGGTCGACGCCGCTGTCTGCGGTTTGTTTCAGTTTTTATTTTTTCCTCTGCCTTTGCATTTTGCTCATTCATTTGCATTCCCTGCCCCTTTGCATTCCCTCGTTTCATTTTTTATTTATTTATTTTTTTTTATTTTTTCTGTCTGTTGCTGTGCGCAGTCTAGCTGCAAACAAAAAATGCAAAAAAAAAAACTAGAGAAGCAAAAAGGGTTGGGAAATCAAAAATGAAGGGGTAGAGAGGTTTGCTTTTCCGACTTTTCATCTTCTGCGCCAGACAACATTGTAATATTTTTCTGCACAAACTAGACAGAAATTCTTGCCAAAAAAAAAAATAAATAAATAAATAAAAAAAGAAAAGATCAGCGGAACAGAAATATATATATACAAAACCGAATGCAGACGTAGCTGACGTCAGCTGATGATGCTGTTTGTTGTATTTCCTATATTTTGCTTTAAAATTCCCTACAAAACCAAGGCTAAATCTTGCACTTAAATTACACAAAACAAAAATAAACATAAGCTAAGCACAATTTTCCATGGGATTTTTCAAGTTCAATGTCAACTTAATTGTGATATGATGGTTGGTTTATGAGATTTTAATCCATAAAGGTTTAAAGAAGGTTTTAATTTATATTTGGGTTTTAGAAACCCTAATAAATTAACATATACAAAGGGCTTTAAGGTATTATAAATATCTAACCATACAATTTCTTGTTGAAATGTATATTAAATTATTATAAAATATATAATAGAGTCGCGATTTTTTTATTTAAGTTAAAATAGCTCAAGGAATATGTAAAATATTTATAAAAGTGCACAAAGAATATCTAAAATACTTAACATTTTCCTTGTAGCACTTTATTTAAGATACTTTTCAAAAACACTTTCTGTTAGCATTATCTCGCCTTTAAATTGCAACTTAAAAATGTCCGAAAATATCATCACAAGACACCGTGAAAATCTAAACTAAAAAACAACAAAGGAGCTGGCAGGCACACAATTCCATTTGATTTTTCAAGTTCAATGTCACCTCAATGTATTATGATTGTTAAAGCTGGTGATAATGCCTTTAGTTAGTTTATGGTTTAGCCGCGTAGAATGCGGCGATGATGATCCTCGCTCGCACAACCTTGACACCCAATCAAGGTGTCATTGGCATTGGCCAACCAAATGCCATTTTTCGGCCAGTGTAGCGGCTCGGCTTTCGGGGTGTGTGGGATCAAGTGCGCTGCACTTGACTGTCATTAGCGCGGTGATCATAATCATTGAATTAATAACTTTTTTGTTGTGCCCGCAGCGAGCGAGCGAGCGCAGGAAGGAAACTGGATCGAAAGTGATCTTCTTTAGCGGCTTGAAACGCGCGCTTAAATCTTAATCAAATGCAATTGTCACCCCGAAAAGATAATGGAGAGCAAGGCAGAGGCTTTGCGGCATAATACCGCCTCGGTCAAGGAACCTTTTTGCCAACGAAAAAAGAAAAAAAAGTGAAAAATATACGTTGTGTTCGTAGAGAGATCGAAACAAGTTTCCCCACGAGATCCCCGCATTCGTAAGCCGTGTCCGTTCAATGTCCGTTCCACTATAAAAATAGCCATGAAAGCCGTTTGGATCTCGGTCTCGGAGAGTGTTAGCCAACTGTCTGATCTGTCTAGCTGGCTGGCTGTCGTCTTGGCCGGCTGCGAGGCTATTGGCTATTTGCTATTTGCTATTTGCCATTTGCGATTTGCGTCTGGTGTGATCAATTCAAATATTGAATCTGTATTCCGCTCAATTATTTTAGCACTTTTCTCAATAGTTGGCTGGCACACGTGCGTCAGCGGTTCCATCGAATACGTTTGAACTGTTGCCAGGTATTCCTTTCTCTTTCGATTGACCAGTTTTATAGGGTATCAGGTGATATGTCTAACTGCATATATTTATATGGGATTTCTACATGTGCGCGGCGACTCCAGACGTAAACGAAGTCCCCCAGACATGCTCAATCATTTCACCTGCGATAAAAATAATTGCAACAAGCCGAAACGAGCGGCACAATTAAAAAATATATAAAATTATGATAAGAGTTATAGAGTGATGAAAGGCTTAAATACCTCTTAATATTTGAGTTCTGCATAAATGCTTAAAAGTGTACTATAAGTAACTTTGTTATTTATAGATTTTATACAGTTTTTTAGTTGAAAATATGGAAAATGACTTATATTTTTATATATTAAAAATTATATTTACAATATTGGAACATAAACCATACGGAAATGATTTCATTATTTCCTAGTATTCAGCTTAGAAAATCACAGACTGGATATGAAATGTAATATTTTTTTTTTAGTTGAATATATGGAGAATAATATATTCAAGAAAATGTTATTTACAATATTGGAACATAAACCACACTGAAATGTATTAAAACTTGATTATATTCCAGTATTTAGCTAAGAAAATCCTAAGGTATGTATGTTAAATTGCATATGGAATGGAATATTTTGTTTTTTAGTTGAATATATGGAAAATAAATATTAAAACTGGATTATTTTCTACCATTTAACTTGGAAAATCCTTAACTTACTCAAACAACTTAAAGATTACATTTCGTATGGCTTGATTTATTCAGAAACTTCTTTTTTAACTTAGAAATTCAACCCGAATTCTAGCTAATTATCTTGTCATACTCGGAACCCCGAAAAGTACAGGGTAAACCGAAAAGCTAACAAAATAATTATCAGAAAAAAACAAAAGGCCATAAAAGCCAGACCGAAAGCGAGTGACAACAGAGTCACAGGTAAGGTTGAGTCACCTGAGACACGGGAATTGTTGGATCCGAGTGACAGCGGCTGGGAATGCGCAAAAGTCTAAAGTGCCACTTGCTGTTGTTGTTGATGTTGTTGATTATGGTGTTGTTGTTGGTGTTGGTGTTGGTGTTGGTGTTGGTGTTGGTGTACCTGTTAATATTATTTTGTTCCCTCCTTGGCTTTTCTTTTGGTTGAGTTGTAGTCCAACGCCAGCAGAGAGAGAGTCATAGAAATTGTTGACATATTTTAATTAGTTGCCGCATTGTTTGTGCCTTTTTTCCCCGCTGTACATTTTAATTTTAGTTGATTAACTTTTGTCTGGCATTTGTTGAATAATTTGTTTCATGCCTGTCTGCTGACTGGCAGACTTCTTTTTTGTCTGTTTGTTTTCTTCGGTGTATTAACCATTTGTTTTCGTTTGCCGCATTTTTCTTTTCTCTTTTTTTTACTTAAAACCATAAATAATTTGCTGCAAGTCGGTTAATACATATATTCATTTTCATTCAGCGGCGATCAGCTCGTCAGAGAAGGGAGATAGCGCTTTCCATAGCTGCGTCATTTTTGTGCCTTGATGAAATTGCGCTGCGGATCGGAGAGCGTCATGATATTTACTATATGTAGTTGTAAAATCTAGTTGCGCAAGCTTTCGCGTGTATCTGTATCCCAAATAGTATATCGGGGTCTGTCTGGTGGCGTATCTGTATCTGTGTCTGTGCATCTACGTATCTGTGAGTGTGTTTGCTCTGTTACAGGGTCTGCGACCGCGACGGGTGGCCTCCGTCCGTCTGTCTGCCGTTCTATCAGCCGCGTCTGGCGGATTCGGAATGTGACCGCCTTGCCATCTAGTTTTTGCCTATTTTAATACCCATTACTAATGTGCGGCATTTTTGGCTTTGTCACAGGTGCTTTCGCCTTGGACTTTATACGGCGGGGAAAGCTTAGCCTTAACAGAAATAGAACTCGCATTATAATCGATGGTGTAAGGTCCAAGGCCGAAGTGTGACTGTGTCATTTGTGGTTCAGTTTTTGTTACAATAGATCTTGAACTATTTATAGTTTTATTTATTTTTAAGTTTTGCCAAACCAACAAAGGGTTTATTTTTGGGGTTTTCATTGGGGTTTCATTCCACGAGTAGATACTTATAGATTTGTATTCTTTAAGTCAAGTTTAGTTTATGTAGATTTAGATTAAGATTACATAAATATTCTTTGAAAAGTAATAGCAATGAAAATTTTCATTCATAAATCCATTTTGCATTTATTTATAACTTTTTACAGACAGATCTAAACTTAAATTGAAGCTTATCTGAATTGCTATAGGTTTTTATAGTTCCTAGATCTTTAATTTATGCAGGCTTACTTTAAGATTGCACTCATTTCTTTTTAAAAAGTAAAATATATAATAATATAAAATAAATAAATCTATTACTAATCCTTTTTACTTATTTTAATCGCATTTTTTTGTAGAAAACTTATGCTTAAAGTGTCACCTATTTTCCCCACTTTACAGGGTATTTTTCGTGTGTCAATCGAACCCTTTAAAGCTATTAATGCAGGCTTAGTTTAAGATTACACTCATTTATTTTTAAAAACTAAATGCACTTATAAGATTGCACTCATTTCTTTTTAAAAAGTAAAATATATAATAATATTATACAAATAATTCCATTATTAATTCTTTTTCCCTATTTTAAACTCATTTTTTTATAGAAAAATTAGGCTTAAAGTGTCACCTGCTTTCCCCACTTTACAGGGTATCATTCGTGTGTCAATCAAACCCTTTAAAACTATTTATTTTTCGCTTATTTGTTTATCGAACCGCTGCTGTCCGCCTACATTGGCTGGCTCGCTCGCACTCACTGCGCTCCGATATGCGCATGTGTGCTTGTATCACTTAAGTCGTCTGCTATCTAGTCTAGACGCAGACGCTGCTACATATATACATATATATATTTTAGAGGCACATTGTACATACATATGGACGCGTATATGTATCGGTATATACGGGTAACGGGTGACAGTAGTACCCGGGGTCTTTCTACGAGCGACGGACGCGTCGTCGCGCACCTTGTAGATACGAAAGCGAACACGTATCTGTATCTGAGGAATACGTTTACAACCAGCGACAGTTGCACGGGTTTTGCTCTTGTTCTTGCCTCGTATTTTGTTTTTATTTTTATTTATTTTTTTTTATATTTATTTGCTGCTCCTTCATTGTTATTTGGTCGCTTGTGGCTGGCTGTGGGCCGCCGTCGTTTTGTTTCGCTTATTTATAGTAATTAAAAGCGTTCGTGAGTGGGAATAAGTTATTTAAATTAAACGGAAATTTAAGAGCAACAAAGTGGGAAATGTGAGTGGAAAAAAAGCACAAGAATGGCTTAAGGAATTTAAGAAAAGTTTGAGCTTAACATTAAAGGATCGTTATAAAGGAAAAATATTCCCCTATATATATAGAATCAAATCGGAAATCGATCATATAGTTGAACTATTCCCATTATTTAAATCAATATTTTTGTAAACCAATTTTTATGACAAATCTTAGTTTAAAAAACTCATAACTAAGCGAAAAAAGCATTAATTTTATTTCGGAAAGCTTTTCTATGTTGGTTTTTATAAGGGTAATAAGTCTGCGTAATAAATTTACCATTTTAAAAAATAAAAATTTTTATCGATTTTTGAAAATTTTAACCACTTATATATTTTTGAAATTTTGAAAAAATTTCGAAAATTTATTTTTCGACCGGAGGTGTCTAGATCGACTCGGTTGATGATGCTGATAAAGAATATCAATGATTTATAGGGTCGGAAATGACTCCATCACTTTATTTGAAGCTTCTGAATACAATTATAATACCCTAGAAGGGTATATAAATATAAATAAATAAATATAAAATAAAAAAATAGATTAATAGATTTAATTATTATTATCATTTACAAGACATTAAACCTCTATAAATGTCATAGAAATTACCATAGTCTTAAGCACTTAAAAATCTAAATAGAAATCGCATAACTAAACCCATTTCTTTTCACTTTCTCCGCGTTGCAGGTCGCTTGTTGCTAATCGCCATTAGTTTATCCGTGTGCCTGGCCTGTGGCAGTGTGTTGGTGGCCGCGATTGCCCTTCGCCGCTCATCCAACGCAGCAGCAACATTGACAGCAGCAGCAGCAACATCTGCAGCAGCAGCAGCAACATCTGCAGCAGGAGCAGGAGGCACTGCAACAACGCGCCGCATACGTCACAAACGTCGCTCGTCGCAACGACGGCGCAGCAAAAACAACGCGGTGCTGTCACCTGGGATCGGTATTGGGATTGGGATCGGACAGGACACCAATTCTGCTCTGGCCCTGCCACTGGCGACAACAACAACCTCAGCATCGGGCTCCACAGCAGCGGATCAGACACCTATAGCCGCCACTGCAGCAGCAGCAGCTGCAACAGTAGCAGTAGCAACAAACGCAGCAGCAACAGAATCCACAACACTTTTGCCAACCGAGCCGGAACATTCTGTACCCGTAAGTACTCACTGCCTTCACTTCCTTGCTCGTCAGGCAAACACAAAAAGAAAAACATGAGCAAGAAATGAAATATGAACAGGAAAAA
Organism: Drosophila bunnanda; assembly: GCA_035046265.1. Classification (NCBI taxonomy): domain Eukaryota; kingdom Metazoa; phylum Arthropoda; class Insecta; order Diptera; family Drosophilidae; genus Drosophila; species Drosophila bunnanda. Next base: position 19,831,686 of record JAWNOB010000075.1, read on the forward strand.
CAGCGGAAAAGAAAAACAGGAAAGAAAAGGTTCTAGTGGGTGGTAGAATTTTTCGGGTGGGCTTTTTGCTGGCGTCTAAGTTACACGCTTAGAAAATATAAAGTAGAAGAAAGATTTTAATATTTAAAGCAAATTTTACAAATGAGATGGGTTATTATACAGGCAATCCTTATTTATTTGTTTGAAAAAAGGAATTTTATAAGGGTCTTCTAACCTTAAGAACCTACTTAAGGTTCTTATTGAATTTCTTACATAAAAAATATATATTTCTATGTGGGTTTTATTCAGAACACCAATTAAATTAATAGAAATTTCATAATAATTGAAAGAGCTTAACATATCTTTAGCAATAAAAGGAAAGATATTAACCCCAAAATTTACAGCTCAATGGCTTGTTTTATGAATTGAAATCTATAATAATTGCTGTCAATTACTCAGCAATTTCTTTGCTTTTATAGCTTAAGCGTAGGCAAAACTATTTTTATTGCCAGACAGACGTGTTGCCAATTTATAGCTGAAAATTATATATATGTAGATTGATTAATAAACAGCGACTGACCTATTTCTCAAAAAAAAAACTTTTAATTGATCCATCAATCAACGCTAGTCTTGGCGCCCTGTTTTCGCCACAGTGTAGCCAGGGAAAAGGAAGGGCAGAAAGGAGACACGTGTCGAAAGTTTCCTTTTTTTCATCTTCGCCCTTGCCATGCATTCCCTTTTGGCGAAAAAGAAAGAAAAAAACGAGAAAAGAGAGACAGAGGCGCAGACAGAAGGAGTGGGAGAAGTGGACGAAAGGAGCAGGAAAAGTCCTTGAAGCAACAGAGCTGGAAAAGTGGGCGGTCGTTGCAGACAAGCTTAAATTGCTTTCGTCGCCGCCAACGCAAAAAGTCTTATGTAACTGCGCCTATGCCCATTTATTCACCATCGCACAACCCCCCTTTTTCCCTAAGTATGTGTGCGCCGAGTGTTATGCAATGCTTGCTGAATGCACAGCACGTCCTTTTTTGCTCTGTTACTCTCGCTATCTCTCTCTCTCTCTGTGTCTTAGTCTCTCATTTGGCATTCAATTTTTATCACTCCTCGAAGGCAAAGAAACATAAAGCAATAAGAACAAGAATTGGGGAATCCATTTGGCGTCTGGCATTTTTATACGTCTTTATTATAATGGCCAAGACAAATTCAATTTCTACATCAGCGCCTCTTGCTTTGTCTATTTAGCCTGCCTCCTCACTTTAAATGGCTTCCATTTTTCTACACGGTATTTGTTGACTGTACAAGGTATGTCCTTCAGAGTCGTCTTAAAGAATCTAAGGAATCGAAGGGACATACATTTACTTTACTTGTTTTTTGTGAACTTCAAGTATAGATAAATGACATCAATTTTTTAAATTGGGAGTCCTGTATACTTCCTTTTGTTTCAAGTCCATTTGTACAAATTCCATTTGTACAAGTTTGTGCTTGCAAAGAATTGTTGTGTTTGCATTGGCACCCGACTAGTATTAGTAGTATAATAGTAGTATAATTTGTTTTATCTTAATGCTAATAATATGATAGGTTTAGGGATAAACTGAGTTCCTAATGAAAATAATAAAGTATGCTACTTTAAGGCATATTAACCTAAGTTCAAGTTTTAAATAATAGTTACTCTGAGTAGTTACTATCATTTATAACTATGCTTTTATGCTGGGAAATCCGTCACAAGTACTTAACCCATGACTGTTGAGTTTAACTGGAAGAATTATATTCTAATTAAAAGAATATAGTTTTTATAAGCGCAGTAACATTCCCAAATAGTTTCTGGTAATTAGTACTATCACCTAAAAATATAATCTATCTTAGATGAGTAATAACCATAGGTTATCTATATCAGTTTTTTTTAAGCTTCCTTTTAAAGGGTACCTCATAGTCTTTCCCTGCCTTATGCACCTGAATATTCGCTTATTGAATCTCCACTAGACACCGGCAATAACCTTGAAGCTCTACGATTTACTTTAACGACAGAAGACACTCTTCGCCTCCCACACATGTGTGATTTTGGTGGATTCTCGTCCGTGGGCTCCATGGGGCCAAAGTTGTTAAGGCGGCTTTTCAGATTGTGGTTTTAAGATTTCCCAACGAGGAGGCTGGCCGGCAGGTAGATGGAGGGGGAGTGCCGCCGCCGCCGTGACGCCCATTACAAAAGATTAAAGTCGGCAACTTTGACAAATTGTTACTCGCTTTGCTGACATCTTCCAGTGCGCATTTGCTCGTTTTTTTCCTCCTCAGCTAGAATCTTGTTTCATATTTTACTTGATTTTTTTCCTCTCGCGTTTAATTTGCCCACGCCAGAGGCAGCATTATGAATGAAACACATCAGGTACAGTGGGCACTCTTTGAGAGGATTAATTATTTTGAATAATTTGCATTAATATATAAATATTAAACTCAGGTTAAAAAGAGGTTTTGGCGATAGTAAATCATCTTTAGCAATATACTTCCTTTAAATATTATATCCTGGAGACTTGTAATTAAAATAGCTTATTCTAACTTATTCAAAAACTCAAAATGGCTCATTTTCATCAGTATCATTGTTCAGAATAATTGAAACTCAACAAGTTCTAGCTAGATATCTCACCTATTTGAGTTTCAACCGTGATGAGAACATAATTAATGAATGTTTCGTTCAACATTGTTCAGCCACTCTGATCCCCCTCCCCCGCAAAAGCCATTTGGAAGCCCAAGATGCGGATGGAAATGGGAATGGAAATGGATGTGGAAGCAGTGGAGACAAGTGCGTGGGCGGGAATTGACGCTGCTGGAAGGCGGAGGTGGCGGGCTGACGGGAAACACAATTGCCGCTAATAACCCAAGGCGTTTAGGCAAAGCAGAGCGACGCCGGCAGCGGCGTTGTGTTTTAATCGAATTTTATTTGCCGCCGTTAGCCAATGAATAATTCAAATTGATTATTAAAATGTGCGCTCGCATGTGAGAGTGTTTGTGTGTGAATTTCTGCACACGCACACATGCGCGCCTGGCTTTGTAGGCGTTAACATTAGCAGCGTTAACATTAGGACGTGTGAGAGCGAAACGGGCTTTCATTAAAACCGTTATCTATGCCAGACGCACGCACCAGACGCAGACGTGCATAAATTAATTACAATTACATACAGAGCGAGAGAGAGAGAGAGCGAAACACAAGCACACACACACACACACACGCAGCTGTTCCTTTTGCTGAACTTTTCGGAAAGTTGCAAGATTTTGGGAAACTAAATTTGAGTTTATCGAATAATTTGACTTTAAACCCCTTTTTGGGGGTTATGATTTAATTGTTAATAATTAATTTCTCACTTGCAAAACTATGTGCATAAATATTTACTAGGTATAAATAGTTAATGCCAGGAATGGGGAAGAATTTTCAGCTTGTCGTTTGAATATCATAGTAAAAATGATTAATTATTATTTGGGGATGTAAGTAATACTTATTATTGATTCAATTTTATTATAAATGAGTGTGAAAGAATACTGTTTTTGAAATCAAATAAAAAGGTGCCCCAAAGTATGCTACAATATATAACCTACTTTTTGAGTGTCCTTTTTTAAAAATTCAGAATTCATTATAATCCTTTGTTTATAAAAAGCCTTTTAATACAACCTCAATTTATTAACGCTAGAACTTTCCTTAGTCTTTAGAGAAATTTAGAATTCGAATAATTAAAAAAATGATACTAACCCGAACAAATACAAAAAAGTCGGAAACTTTCAAGGACTCAAACAAGGCCAAAGACAAATAAAAGCGGGCACAAAAAAATAAAAACAAGGGTTCACCCTCAATATTATGTCACTTTATTCCCAAAAAAAAGAATATAAATAAAGAAAAATAAAAGAGAAGCACGATAAAGATAAACAACAACAAACAACGACAGATGCAGAGCCATGCTAACTTATGGCCTGGGCTTAGTCCAACAAAAGCAACAATAATAATAAAAACAACAACAAACAGCAGACATTTCTCTTACGTCAGAGTCTGGCACACACACACACACACACACGCAGAAACACGAACGGAAAATGAGGTTATTGCCAATCCCGTCTGCAATGCTCGAGTAAACATTTTAACCTAATTTTTTTGCACAGTCAACCCAGGGTGTTCGGGGCGGGGTGGGGTGTGTGTGTGTGTGTGTTGAGAGAGGAGATGCCCCAGACAATGTGATGCGATATTTTCTGGTACTCGGATTACCAACAAAAAGAAGAAAACATAATCATAATAATAAAGCAAATATGGCAAAAAATATACATACAACATTGGAATAACCCAAACGACACGACACACACCTGCTTTAAAATCAAAGATACATCAAGAAGACTTTGAGTATAATTTATTATGAATTTTATTTGAATATTGTTTGAATTTTGGTATAGTTTGTATTGCAAAGTTTTTAATTTAAAACAAAAATATAAAAAGAGTCTCAGAAATACTTACACTTTAATACGACTTTCCAGAAATTTCTAGGGTTTTGAAAACTCCTTAAAAAAAGGTGTCTAAGAGTATGCAATGAAATTTTCGGCGTGTTAAATTCAGTGCAATTCTTTTAAAATGTAATGCTTTGTATCTTAATATTTAAAACTTTTTTGAAGTTATTAAAAACCCTAAAGATTTTAGGTTATAATATTCGAATTAATTTCCGTTAAAATATGGTTTTCTGGTTACCTCTTATTTGAGTTAATTTTGTACTTTGATCTAGGGTTTCTCTTAGATTTCTGATTATTATTATATTCTGTATATAAAACTATCATATATTAGTACGACTCTAAAATATAATTATATATAAAACATTCGTACCAACATGCCCGCAAAACTGACCACACAATTTTACGAGATTTTAATTTACAAAATTGCATTTGCATATTTGTTTAATTTACAAAGTCCGCGGCCGCCGACGTTGCCGTCACCCAAAAATATTCGTGCTGCTCTATTATTTGTTGTTGTTCGCACAGAGATTTGTCATTTCTTTCATGCTCGCTTGCACACATCAATCGCCAGGTGAGGCGGTGGGGTACTCGGGGGTTAAGACACAAAATAATAACAAAAAACACAGTCACAGGAAAATAAATAGAAAAAAGTTGGCCAACGGAATGTGGAACATGTTGAGTTATGCGAATCGGTCGCTATGTAGCAATCATGTAGAGAGCAGAATTCATATTTCGGGAAAAGTTAGTTATTAACTATAGATTACAAATTAAATAATAACATTTATACTCATTTTCCACCACCTTTTCCTGTAAAAATAAACAAGATCACTTATTCGTTACACAATTAGTTTAAACTGTTGTTTAAACATGTTGCGCAAACAAGTGAACAACACTGGTCACACTTTTTATCGAATAATCGATATGGCGATATGGTGATATTAAACATTTAGCTAATGCCTAATCCAAATCTATACATTTGTAATCGCTGAGTTTTTATGACGTCACATTTGAATGATATCGATAATGTCTTCAGCGTCACCTTGAAAGCGGGAATTCTGGTTTTTATCGATAGTTTCCTGTATGAGAAGTATCGCAAAACCTATCTGAATGTATGCGATACTTTTCCCATGGAGAGATCTGTTAATTTCTACATGAGAATTCGCAGCCAAACATCTCCAAACATGAGAATTCGACCCCAAACATCTGTAAACGTGTAGAACCGTTCTGTAACCGTGTCAAATGCAAGCTGCAATCTGTAAACGCGTAACAGTAAAATGTAAACCTAGCCGCAATTATTTAAAATCAAGAATTTATAAAAAATTATTAAAATTACCAGTAACAGAATTATTTTTATAAATAACAATTTGTAAATTTATTAGAAATACTCAAGATCTTGTAACTGGGTTTTGTTTGAAAATTTAATTGGCTGCAAAATATACCGACTAAGCCCGACATACTATTCAATCAGTTCTTATAGGGAATTCCCTGAATATATATTAGGCTTTTATGACGTCACAGCTATCGATAAATGTCTTCAGCGTCACCTTCTTAAACTCGCCGCGTTATTTTTTTCTTCTTCTGATAATATATACAAAATTTGACCAAATGCCTGGAAATAACAATATAAAAACTGTAAAACCATGCAGTTCGGCAACAAGCACTCGCAGAAAACCCACCAAACTAAGTCTGGCCGACTTTCACACGCTTATGGACAAGCAAACTCCGGAAAAGGACCAAAAGATGATGCCGAACTGGAAGGGTTGGCCAGGCGGCGTAGTTCGCTGCCGTGGCGTATGTTGCGACAAGACTCCCAGTGATCCCGAGCACCAGAAACCGGCTACCCAGGTGGCAAGAAGTCCAGGAGAAGCCTCGAAGAGCACTATGATCCCTATAAATCAAAAGCCTCCCAAGAGGCCACAAGAGCTCAGTGCTTCTGGAACTAATGAAAATCTTACTAGCCCTCAAATCGCTATACCAAAAAAACCCAATCAGCATACACGTGGCCGCTCCAAAACGAAAGTCCGATCGTGTCCAAGGATTCCAACGCCGCCAAAACATATACCGCCGGAGCTGGAGGCAGTGGATCGCATGACATCGGCAGACTTCCGGCAGGACTATAACGCCCATTTGGAAAATATGCGAACCCGACTGAAGGGTCAACATCACATGCATTTCTTTGAGACAGCCATCCAACACAATCGGCATCTCTTCAAGGGTCGCCGCATTCTGGTGCTCTGCTGCGGTCCCGGAACCCTGGCCCTCATGGTCGCCCAGGCGGGAGCGAAAAGGGTTTACGCCGTGGACTATTCCCAGGTCACTAGCTACACGGAGTTGGTGGTGCGAGCGAATCGCATGGAAAAAATCGTTAAGGTTATGCATGGTCGCATGGCCTCTTTAAAGCTGCCCGAGAAAGTCGATGGCATCGTATGCAACTGGATGGGCCACTGTCTGCTCTTTGAATCGGAGGTCTTAGAGGTCCTGGAGGCACGCGATCGATGGCTCAAGAAGGGCGGCTTCATTTTGCCCGATCTGGGTTCGCTATACATCCTGGGATCCGAGGAAACAACACTGAAGAACGATCGCTGCAATTGGTGGCTGAGTGTCTATGGATTCAATATGAAAGCTATGCGTCAGTATGCCCTGGCCGAGCCCCGCTATGCCAAGACTACCGGAAAACAGATCCTGACCCTGGCTCATCGCGTCCTAAGCCTGGACTTGAACACGGTTAAGAAAGAAGATCTGTTTATCGATCGGCCAATAAGACTGAAAGTCAATAAACAGGGCTATATGGAATGCTTTGTGCTCTACTTCGATGTGGAGTTTAGCCGCTCCCACACTCCCCTCAAGATGAGTTGCAATCCCTGCCTGAGACTGCCCTACAAAAACCTCTGGCAGCAGACCGTACTCTTTGTGGAGAGCTCGTTTGTGATGCGTCACGGTCGCCACTATATGGGCAACCTAAAGTTCAAGCCCCTGCGGCCGGACAGTCTCAAGGAAATGGAAATCCAGATTGAGTTCTACGGGTGTAATAACCCCGAAGACGATTGGTACGGTGGCTACTGCGATCGTTTGGTGACCAAGCGATGGCTCATGCTGGAACACTTTCAGACTGTCAGTGAGGTGGCCAGCTGCCAGGACGAGCTACTGGCGAAAGTCCAATAATTTTAGGTGTTTGCTCTAATCAATAAGCTTTATCTGTAGTACTAGTTAATAACTTTTCCTTCATCTTACTGATTTCTAATTGCTTGGTTTTCTTTCTTGCAGATGCTATCGGTACAGACGGCCGGCTGCGCGGGAATGGAGCGGCTCGGCGTTCCGACCCGCACATCTTTGAGCACACCACCCGATGATAGGTAAGTTCCATAGACACTTGCATTTTTGTTAATTAGGAATAACTTATAAAATTATTATTTTTCAGAGATCAATTTAGATGTAGAATGCGCGTAGATGCGCTCCAGGCATGTGAGCTTCTCGCTGTACGTGGCGAGACTGTGATCCGTGGCGCCGCCAGCAACAATCAGCATCATCAACTCCAGCAACAACAGCAGCAACACCATCTCCATCACAGCAGCATCAGCAGCAGCAATAAGCAACAACATTCCCACCATCAGCAACAACGCATGACAACTCCAAGCACGCACAGCTCCGGTGGAGCAGGAGCAGCAGCAGCAGCAGGGTTAGCAGGAGGAGACCACTATCAGCAGCAGCAGCAGCTGAGCAGCAGCAACAGCAACAACAACAATAGTATTAGCAGTAATGTGGCGAGAGGCGGCATTGAAGCCACCACGCTCAAGTACGGCAACACCGGCAGTGGGAGTGGGAGCGGTTGCTACAAGGGAGACTGCGGCAACTCCTCCAGCGGATCCTCTTGCAGTTCGCTGCAAAGCCACAGCAATGACCACCACCAACATTACCAGTACCAGCTGCAGCAGCAGCAGACGCCTCGCTGTCCTCATCACGTACCACTGCCGGACAGCGAGTACGGACAGGATCGTCATCTGCAGATTAGGAGCAGCTATCAGGTGGGTTTCCCTGAAAAGAGTAAAATATTTAAATGGATTGCTAATGATTCACGTTTATTCTCCCTCTGCAGCAATCGGAGATCACAAGGTCGTACACCAAACCCCCGCCCAATAAGACAGTGCGGGATGTGCCCGAGCAGATCTCGGCGGGCGGCTGCGGCGTCTCCAGCTCCAGCTACCGTCTCACCACGCTCCAGGCCGCCTCCTCCACGTACTCGCCCACGGGCGCGTCAGTGTCTGCCTCCTCATCGTCCAGCAAGTCCAAGCCGAATGCCATTAGCAAGTTCTTCTCGCGGATCAGTTCGCCCAAATCGCCGCCAAGCTGTTCGCTGTCCTCAGTCGCCTCTGCATCTGCCTCCTCCGCGTCCTCCGTATCCATGTCATCGTCTGCCTCTTCGCTGGCCTCCTCCGCCTGCGTGTCCACGTCATCGTCAGCCTCCTCGCTAGCCGCTGTGCCTCTGGCCACGCTCCCAGTGTCCAATGCCTCGCTGCTTAAGAGTACGGCCTGTGGCTATGGCTCTAATCCCAGTGCAACGCATATCTGCGCGGGACTGGGACCCAGCACGCAATTGCTGACTAGCTTAGGAGCCGGAGTTGGAGGAGCAGCGGCAGCGGGACCGCCTAGCGGGAATTGCAGTCCAGAAAGAATACCCACACCGCCGCTGTCTGTCTCCGTGCCAATTGGTGCTGGCCTGCAGCCCTTGAGGACAAGCGGGAGCAGCAGCAGCACCGCAAGCTTACCCGCCGCCGCCGAGACAACGCCAGCCACTCAGTCTTCCTTCTCCGCTGGAGCGACGGGGGATCTCCTGCCGCTGACTACGATGAGCCGCAATAATTCCAACTCTAGCATGATGAGCTGCCAATGCAGCTGCAATAGCCGAAATTGCAGTCACTGTGCGGCCAACTCATAACTGAGCTCGTGTTAAGTTTAAAACTACAATTAAAATGTGACGGGGATGCTGCCGCAAGAGATTTCCAAGGCCGAGACCAAACATGTTGGAAAGATCACTGGCTCTGCTGGAAACATGAAAAACTAAGATATAAGTGCAACTTATAGATAGTTCGTTTTCGGGAGCAAGTAATTTTTCCATTGTTTTTAAATCTCCAACATCCCCCACACATTTATATATACATATATATATACGGCATATATTTTTTTTATGTTAGCCTATGTTTAAATTATTATGTTAAAGTTTAACAGATTTATTTTGTGTAGGTCTGTCGCCAACTTTTGCGCTGGTACGAAAAGACTGTTTATTAGTCAGAATTTAATTTGTAAATGGAGTAACAAGTAGTGAAGGAACGACAGTTAGAAAATGATTTCGGGGGAAAGGAATGGAGAAGAGAAGACATAGCTGCGCTGCCGCCTTTAAGCACTCACCAACAACATAGACCATAGAAAGTTCATTTAGTTCTTGTAACATCATTTCCATTCACCACATGAATTTCTTTTTTTTTTTTTGTATAAATTAAAGTGGAGCAGACATTTAAAATGAAAGAAAGTAATAACGAAAATAAGTGAATATGTAAAGTAATTTTATGAATGAATATTGTATACACACCACACACACATTTTAGTTTGAATAACTCTAGTTTTTACGAAAAGCCACTCTTAACTATACTCTGTCCCTCTACCCCTCTGTCCCCCAATTATTATTATTATTATTATAACTATTATTCTTATGCATGGCCCATGTGCTGGAACACACGAAACACACCACACACAATTTTTAGTTCAATTGAAATTTGTATTTGTATATTTGCTAACGGAATTACAATGTAAAAACGAAAAAAAAACAAATGAAATGAAATCTATGTAAACCAAATTGTAGAGAAATTTATTGTTTTTATTTATTTTATTTTTTTGTCAATGATTTTCGCCCTGTGTGGATTTTCTACTGGCGTAAATTGGGATATTTCAGAAATTATACCAAGGAAATAACTTTAAAAACATGTAGATTGAGCCTTTATTTGCCTTGATTTGGCTATTCCAAGTTTATTTATTTGAAATTCCCGCCCTTATTTGAAATCGAACTGAAATGATCGTGCTGGAACTAGCAAGTTATCGATAAGTTTCCAGTGTTGAAACGATACATTTTCAGGTAATAACGTTTCGATTCGATTTTTAAAACAAAAAATGCATTTTAAAGTTTTTGTTACAAATTTCCGAACCTTTCAACCTAATAGTAGATTTTTTTGTGTGTTTAGTTTAGAGAAAAATAAAACAATTTAACGAATAAAGCCCACTGCAATGTAAATTCTAAGCACCAGTAATAAATTTTAGATTGTTTTGGTAATTATTATAAATATAATTAGAGATCTCACCTGTTTTTTTATCTCGACAAATGTATACAATGTCGTTTCCAAACAAATCAAATCCTTAATACAATTTAAATTAAAAAATATCAAAGAAGTTAAGAAAGCAAAATGGTTTCAAGAACTTTCGATCCATTAAATCAAATTTAAATCACATTTAACCGACAATTTAGAGGGAAAAACTAGGAAAATATGATGATAACGAATTCAAAATAAAACAGTAAGCAAAACAAACTTTACTAAGCCAACAAGTCCTACATTTTAAACACATACGATATATAGGGGATCTAGCTTGGTGTCTATGGATCAATGAAACCGGAAATAGCCCGAAATATCACAGATCAGCAAACCGGAGACAATGATTAACTAAACAAAACGTGTAGAAATGAATTAATTAAATAGGTATAAACGAATTAAGTCCAGCTTAAATATCGAAGCGAGCTCGAAAAACGCAAATCGAAGCAGGAAACTCGAAATCGTTAAATCAGCTACACATATTTACACATTTATACAAATAATTATATTCTTAAATATAATTTACGTAAACAGGCCTAATTTCAACTACCTCCAAAACTGTTTTTTAAATTAAACAATTAAATTCTAAACGAAGATCAAGTCTACGAATTATGTTTAGCCAAAACTAAACGATAACTAAGTAAATCAAATGATAAAACAAAAATATAAGATTAAATTATAGTGAATCAACTGATTATATTACAATTTTTGATGAAATTCAAACCGATCGATCGATTAATTCAGACAACAAATCAACAATCATTGACAAGTAATTAATTTTACACTTTATATATACGATATATATAATGATATTCTATCTCTGTACATTTAAATTGAGAATACAAATCGAAGCGCACACGAGCTGCGTTTTGAAAATGCGAAGCCGTCGACTGATATTTATAAAAAAAGATTAATATATATGAATAAAGTAAAGATCACAAGGAAATCACCCAAGAGATTCATTTGTAAATACACCGCGAATGCAGGACAATGCGTAGAGGAGCATAATGATAATGTAAGCCCAGCCTCCCACTACCCGGAAATACCCATCCGAGATCATAGTCCACAATCCCCCCTCATAATCCTGTCCTTACAAAATCGAACTGAAGGTTCTATCCCAATCTCCCACAGGAAAAGTTGCACCCACACTAGAGAAATTTTTTAAAGCGCATTAAGCCAGACATCTAAAAAACATAATAAATATATATATAAATCGATATATATATCTAAATACATATATATATTAAATGAATACCAATTATTGTTGTTGTCTCATAAAAAAAACGAAACTCCAGAAAACCATGAAAACAAAAGTGGAGAAAAACGAAAGCAAATTTAAAATATATTTCCAAAATATATAGAATATTAACTTTGAAAGCCAAAAATACTCACCAACTTTGTTTCTTTTAAAGAGGTAAGAAGGTAAACAATAACTGCTATTATTGCGAGTACTGCTTTCTTTAAAAGATACTGGGATTTACCATAATCCCAATCATGTCTGTTTCCAGTAAAAATTTATATAGATCACATTTATATGTACTAGTCGGTCAGAATGAAGTAGTAGTTATTAATTAATTATATAACGTTCGACAATTGCTGACTTTTCTTGCCATCGTATATCCTAAAGAAGATCTAATATATTCGATCCGTCGATGCTATCGTAGATTTCTGTCTCTGCCCCAGTTCAAAGTGAAAAATGAAACAAATATGTAGTCTGGAAATAGAACTGTTCAATTATTGATTGACGTTTATAAGTTTATCTCTCCATTTACCTTGATTGACTGATTAGCCCATATCAACGCCAAAGGTAAGGGCTTTCCTTTGATGTATCATACTTGTCACCGCTCCCTTAACTACGTTTTAACAGTGAAGTCCAGAGGTGACACAGAAAAATGGCCCATAAATTAATCACCAAGCCTGAGAACTCTGTACAATTTGTCCAACATCGTGCTCCAGTGAATCACAAACTGTCTTTAGATTTCTCCGAAGACAGAAAGCCACTCCATGCCAAACACATGCTCATCAATTTGCATTAATGAGTTGCACAAATCTAGGCAACGCTATTAGGCAGCGTCTATATTAGTGGGTCGCCTTGAAAGACGGTGAAATTCTCACGTATTCCTTATCACAGCAACAACTCATCAGACAGATTGTGGAAATAAAACAGCAAATAGTAATTGACCGAAAAAGGCGAGGGGCTTGCGGGAAACGACGGGGCACTAGTACAACCGATCGAAGCCGTTTTTGCACTATTGATAAGTGGTTAAACATAAGCAATGGTTTGCCATTGGCACGCGTCCAGTGCTTCCAGGTCCGTCCAAGCGTTAACAGCTCCTAAAAAAAGGAAATCTAAAGCAAACTTATCACAAAATTTACAACAGCAATTGAAAGTAGACGCTCGCACCGGAAATCAATTAGGCAATCGGGCAATCGATCCGTCCAATTATGTCACAGTTATACGATCTCACGGAGGTGGCCCAGAACAATGGCAAGAACGGCAAGCCCTGCTGGCTGATCATCAAAGGAAACGTGTACGATGTCACCAAGTTCCTAAGCGAACATCCTGGCGGCAGCGATGTCCTCCTCGAATATGGCGGCAAGGATGCGTCCAAGGCATTCAAGCAAGCTGGACACTCCAGCGATGCCGAAAAGGATCTGAAGAACTACAAAATCGGTGAAATAAATCCAGCAGCGCCGCCCATTCAGATCCAACCCACTTCCTCGGCAGCCAAGAGCCCGGCAGAAAACACAATATCTGGAGATCCACAGCCGGCGAAGAAGAGCTCCGGCGGGTTCCTCTGCTGCTGCTAGAACTGCTTCATCGTGTGTCATATATAATTGATTTATTAACATAATAGGCTCAGGTCGTTATTAATTTAGTGTAATTAATTTGTAACTAGATCTAGGTTCATCTCATTCATACTAATCGTGTCATTACAAAACTAGCCTAAGAAGATCAACTCTGCTTACCTTGCGATCTGAATAAATTGCAAACAAATCCGGCGGAGCAGCTCCACCAGCACTTAATCGAAATAAATTAAACTAACTCCAACCGCCGCTAATCCCTTGGCTCCTCGGCATCCGCCGGCGGATCATTGTCGTTGCTCGCTTGGAACACACCACAGGCAGCGTCAAAGTATTCCATCGCGAAGCTCGTAACATTTACCGTGTGGTTTCGCAGGTAGTGATAGAATCTACATGATTTCCGCTCCTGCCCGGATCGCTCCCTTTCGCTGCGGCAAATGGAGCGTAAGTTGGGTTCAAAGTCCAGCGCCTTGGCGGAAGCGGAACGCATAATGCCGTTGCCCAGATGCTCGCAAATTGTCACTCTGCAATAAAAATCAAAAAGAGATTATTTAAATGCAACAAATAAGTTTCAAGTCTTAATAACTCTTTCTATATATTGCTCTCTGATCCAATATAAGTGAACTGAAATTTACCTTTGTGCCGGCTTGTCGAACAGAGTGTAGGGACACTGCTTGGCCGCCAGTCCGGTTTGGAGAGCCTGCTCCACCAGCAGGTGCGCCATGTCCTCCGACAGATGCCACTGCAAGCGATCGCTGCAATCCTGGCGAGAGTCCATCAGTGCAGCCACCGAAATGTTGTCATAAAAGGCAGCCAACGTGGCGAGGGGTGATGATTTGCTGTTGGTGGCAGCATCGCTCTTTTGGCCTGTGGCGCTACTTAACCAGGCCTTCTTTGGTGACCGCGACTTCCGCTTGGCAGTGTTTCTACCAGCTCCAGGTAGCTGTTTCTCCTTTAGGAGCGGAGAATTAGATATAAGATCGGTGAGATTCAAGCGGAGCAGGCCAAAGTCCACGGGAAAAGGTATCCGGTGCTGAACATTTTGTGGGCAAGTGAAAAACTCAAACAATCGCTGATGAATGCGACTGCCATCGACGGTAGCTAACCGGCTGTGTGAGTTTTTGCTCGGCGATCTTACGGCTCCAGTTCTTCCGTCGGTTGGATCACCACCACTTTGAATATAAAACTGCAGCTCCATCAGTGTCTTCCGCAGATTCTGCGCATTGTACAGATACAGGGATATCAGCTCGTCCAGCTCGATAGGACAGTTTTCCATCAGGGACAGCACAGCCAGGAATCGGGAGATGTTCAAGGCGTTCGGTGATTGAAAATGAATCTGATTCTGTTGCATCAGACGCTGCAGATGGGCGCTATTTGGATCGGTGGCCACCACAATCACGGGTCTCTTGGAACTAGCTGCCAACGTGTAAATGGCGTCTGTGAAGCCAGCATCCATGTTGTCGAAGAGAATGTCTGCGTCTTCTATGAGGATTAGGGATTTACGCTCGTCGGACGGAGGTTCAGTCGCCTTAGCTTTGGCTTTCAGACCGCTCTTCTGCAACTTTTGGAGCAACTGCTGCGATGATCCACCGCCCGCCGCTTTGCTATCCTTCCTGATCTGATGCGACTGTGTGGCTTCTTGAAGCTCCTGGATCAGCTTCTTTCCAGTCCGCTTCATCCCCGCATTGATCTCCAGCACATTGAAGTTCATATCGTTCGCCAAGGCAAAGACAGCATTAGTTTTACCGCTCGACGAGGGCCCCACCAGCACCATGGTGTTGCTATTAACACCCATAGAGCTCGAATCATTGCCCATATCAAAGGTGGAGTCATCTATGGTCTGCGAGTTGCGATTACTGCCACCGTTCCCGCTCCAGCTGGCCAGGAATTCGCGGAGCTCTTGCACGGGCGTTAAATTCACCAAGACTTGTTCGAACAGCAAAGGTTTGTACTTTTCGGTGAAGAGCAGCTCGCCATTCGGTGCCGAGGAGGGCGGCTTTGCCTCCTCATCATTCTGGTCCACGGATCGCTGTTCCATCGATCTGCGCGAGCGTCGTGTAACCACAAAGGATTCACCTACTTGCTGCGTATCGTGGGAACTGTCAATGGCGCTAAAGTGTCGATACTTCTCCCGCATCTGATTGTAACACTTGAAGGTAGGAAAGCGGTCAAAGTCGTTCTTCCACAGCTTCACGAATCCGCGCTTGTTCTCTAGCTGGGGTAGAATGGCGTAGTTAAGCTTGGAGCTGGAGCTTTTACTGGGCGTAAAATCAGCTGGGAGACAGCTGGTGAAACCACTCGTCTTTGTACGACGTTTGCTTGACGTGCTCGATGTGGTAGATGTAGTGATTTCCGTACATTCTTCCTCCTCCCTCAAGGCAAAGGGCAATAATAGAGGTCCATCATTCGATGCGTAACTCTCGTAGCCGACGTGCGCAACTCGCGGAAACACCTCGTAGCTCTCCTCATACAATTGCTCGTGGTTTTTTTGGCGGATCTGCTCCTGTCGGATTTTATCTGGAACCCCGGACTGCAGGAAAGCCTGACGAGCCTTAAGAACCGAGGGATCCGGACTTGGCTTGGGCAACTGGCGTACAAAAAGCGGTGCTAGTTTCTTTGGCGTGGAAGCCGGATTGCTACTGTCCAGATCAATGATCTCCACGGATTCCTCGGCCTTTTGGGCTTTCGCCTTTGCAGCAGTTTTTGTGGGACTCGTCTCTATATCATAATCGTAACGCGCCTTGCCAGCACAAGAGCGGCGTGGGCGACCCGATGGCGTCGATTCCACATCCACAAGGGGGGTCTCCTGCTGGCTTTTTCTCCGCAGCGTTCTTCGCTTGGGCGTCTCCAGAGGAGGAGTTTCTATCGCAATGGGATGCTTTTCGGCCAGGTCCTTGGGTGATTCCACCTTGGCAAAATAACCGAGCAGACTGTCTCGCTTTTTCGTGGGCGAAGACAGCTTAGCGAGGAACTCCTCAGCTTCTGGATCTGGCTTTTTAGCTTCTACGTTGACCACCGGAGCTACATCCACGGAACTGAGGCGACGACTGCGTGGCCTGCCTCTAGGACGTTTGACCGTTGGCTCAGGAGGCGTTGATGATGGAGCCGATACCTCCTTCTGGTCAGCCTTGGTTAGCATTTTCTTCAATCTAAAAATTAAATTTTTTATTATTTATTTTTTTAATTTGTTAATATTAATAATGCCCCAAAAATTTCGAGTTTTTTGTAGTAAGAATTTTTCAAAAGCAAGCCAATGACGCCACAAATAATGTCTTTCCTGGGCTTTTATCCCCTTAAAGGCAAAACACGTGCCGCCATCGACTTGAGCTAACCCCTAAATCCATTCACAAACTCACCTTTTAGCTCTTTGTTCCATTTGCAGTTCGATAAACTCCCCGCGGGCTTCGTCCGCGAGCCTCCTCTTGGCCCCACCCTTGCGCTCGTTCCACTCCTGGAGCAGCTGCTTCCGCTTCGTTTGCGGCGTGGCACCGCTGCCACTTCTCTCCTCCTCTTGATCGACGGGGGACTCGACGCCCCCTTCGTTGACGCCGATGGAGCGATTGCGGGCATTCATCATGAACTCAAAGACATTGGTGGTTGGCTTGGTCTTCGCGGAGGCTGAATTCTGGACCGGAGAGGAGGCCGCGTTCTCCGGCTTACCGGTCTTGGCAAAGTGCTTCATGATGCTCTGGTGATCGGCCACGGGTGTGCTGCACTTGAGGGGACTGGATCGCCTCCTGCCGTTCTTCAACCCATTCTCCTGCGAGGACTTCTCCCTCAGCGGCTGTGGCTTCTCCTTGTCCGGCTTCGGGTCTTGGTGGTGCTTCTCCTGACTTCCGCTTTCAGCGAGGAGAGCGGCTCTGCGCTTCTCCTCGCGCTTCCGCTTGTGCTTCTCGCGATGCTTCTGCTTCACCGAGTGCAGTACCTCCTCCATATTCTGGAGGATCAGCTTGGACTTGGCGCTGGGAGGTGCGCGCAGCACGAACGGGGATGAGGGCTCTACCGGATCCGTGCCGGCATTTCTCGGGGGCGTTCCTGGGGGACTACACGCAGTGGCAGTGGCAGTGGCTGTATGCTCGCTTGTAAGACAATTTACATCGGTCATTTTCTGCGATCGCTTCTGGATTTGTTCTTTCTACGCTTAGTACATGTTTTTGCTGGGTGTGTGTGCGTGAGTGTGTTTGGTGTGTGTCTTTTGTGGGTTTCTTGTTGTTTTTCTAAGTGTTGAAGCGTCGGGATTGTACGGAATAATACGGAACTATACGGAAGCCAAACTCAAAAGATCGCAACTATCAGGCGGGGGAACGCAAGAGGCAAAAGCAAAATAATACAATAATAGTGAGTGAGATCTACCTTCGCTGCGATTCTTTCGTTTCGATTCTGGATTTTGTTACACTCTCGCTAGCCTCCCACACGCACACACACTGCCGCAGAAGCACGAGCGCCGCCGCGTTGATCACGTTTCTATGCTAACGGTACTTTAGATTCCCCAAGTGGTCACTGCATTCTGGTATCCAAATCACGCGTCTTTAATCATTTTACTTGTGTTTTTCTGCGTGAAAACGGAGAGCAAAGTGTGCTGGTCGAGAAAAAAGGCGCGAAGGAACAGGGTTGGAAAGCGTTCGGCGTGTGGTAATTTACAGCACTGAAAGTGTGGTCAGTCGATAAGGAATATAGTACGAGAACGGTCACACTATAACAAGTAAATAAAAATAAAAAGTTAATTAACTATAGCTTAAAAATAAGCGTACATCGATAATTTGCCAGATTTGTGACAATGTCAACCTACTACTTTGTTATTGTTGGTCACAACGATAATCCCATCTTTGAGAAGGAATTCAGCACAGTGAACAAGGAGCTGCGGGTATGTAGTCAGGAAAACCCAATGAAACCAAAGAAAAGCTCCATAAATCTCGTATCTAACCCGTAGAAGGAGGACCACAGACACCTGAGCCAGTTCATTGCCCACGCCGCCCTGGATCTGGTGGACGAGCACAAGTGGAAGACGGCCAACATGCAACTGAAGTCCATTGATAGATTCAACCAGTGGTTCGTCTCCGCCTTCATCACCGCCAGCCAAATCAGGTTCATCATCGTCCACGACAACAAAAACGATGAGGGTATCAAGAACTTCTTCAACGAGATGTACGACACGTACATCAAGCACTCCATGAACGCCTTTTACCGGATCAATACGCCCATCAAGTCGCCTATGTTTGACAAGAAGTCGGAGATCTTTGGCAGAAAGTATCTGTTATCCTAAATCTGTTGCGAGTTCTTAGAAAATAAGTGTTTATATTATTAAATTTAGTAAAAATAGTTAAAATTCTTTGTTTTTTCACCCTTAAAATTAAGTAATACTCCTGTTTACAATTTGTTTAAATTTATTTAGAAAAGCAGTCTAGGCTTAACTCTTGATGGACTTGGTTCAACTCTCTCTTTACTCGATGCGTCTTCGTATCAAATCTAAAACGATTCAACGCTCGCCTCCAGACTGGAGTAAACTACATAGATGTGTGGGGATGAACAACGCATGGAATCAATTGGAAATAAAGCAACAAATATATACGGAATTTGCGTGAAGGGGTGTTCATTCAGAAATCTCTTGAGGTGAGGCTCCAACGGCGCACTGAGCACAGCTTAGTGCTTCTTGTTCTTGCCGGTGCGCTCGTATTTGCTCTTGGACTGATGCCACAGACCCAGGGGAATGGCCAGGGAGGGCAGGGTCATCACGGCGAAGGCCACCCAGTCAAAGAAGTGGGAGGAGAAACGCTTGTTGTACTCGTCCAGGTTGACAATGCCACCCTCACCAGGCTCGGAGCTGACCGCCAGCTGAAGCTGTAACGAGATAGATAGGTTTAGTCTTACCAACTCCCAACTCCAAACTAATAAGTGCATGGTAGGATCCAGAATATTTGAGTCCAAGAATACTACTTACCACTTCCGACTCCTCGACCGCCTTGTAAGACACCTCGGCGGCGGTAAAGTTGAAGTAGCCGAAGGCATTGGGCCTCACCACCAGGACGTGGGTGAAGTTGTTCTGGGGAGCGATCCTGTCAACCACGGCTGTGGGCTGACCACCCACAACCGTGAAGGCATCAGGATGGAAGCTATTGTCTACGAGGCGAACCTTGGTGGCGGCTCCGTTGCCCACGTTGAAGATAGTGTAGCGCACCAACAGGTCGCTCTTTTCCACCAGGTACTTGTTCAGAATTTGCTTGGAGACCAGGAGGCGGGCGCGGGTCTCGTCCTCCGACAGGCAGACACTAAAAACGGCGCTGAGGGCGCATAGAAGGAGCAGGTGCTTGAACATCCTGCAATCACATAGAGATTAGTTCACGTTTCACTTTTTTTGTAGACGTGGAAGGGTCGAACGCGAAAGAGGGGGGACGCCGAAAAGGGCGCCGCTTCCCAATCGATTTACTCCATTTTTATAACATAATGGTGTTTCGAAAACTAATCGATCACAAATATAGTTACCTTATTTAGTAATTTTAGTACTTACTTTAATGTTGGCTGTTTCTTTTGCTAGTATTTTGGAACTGAATTCGGCCGCTTTCTCGTTGGTTCGTGACGTGGAACTGTCAAATCTTCGTGTGCCAGGGCTGCCCACTCCGTGAATAGGGTTGCCACACCAACTGTCAACCGATAATTGAGATGCGTCAAAAAGAGGTTTGTGAAATGGTTTTAATGCTACATCAACCGTCATCAGAAAGGGTGGAGGACATGGCTTAACCAATTAATTGCAATAAATTAAGCAATTAAATATTATTTATTCATTAAACACTATTTGTAATGTAATTTATATATAAATAATTTTGTATTATTGAATTCCTTATTTTTTTTAACAATGTGTTTTTGACAACTCTACCGCGCTGTTAAGCGGCTTTAATTTAAGCACTCTGATGTTCTAAACAAATGTAAACAAAACTGTTTTTCTTTACTTTTATAGGCCAGCTATTGTTTAGTGGGCATATTCTTAATATTATTGCTTTATATCTGGTTCTGGCTGTTTTATTGTCATATTTTTTGCGCAAAACAGCTGTTTCCCGGCACCTGAGAATGCCCTTGAATGACATTGCACCCTACAGAAAGCTTTTCGGCCTATGCATTCGACAAACTACGATGACGAAATAACGGTAAATCATGATAAAGAAGAGAAATTTAAAATGCCTAATGTAAGATAATCAAATTTATGGGACTTCAGGCAATATAAAGACACACCCCCAACGATAGATTGAGGATGACTAGCGGCACGCATTAATGATAGCGCTTATCGGGATCGGTATAGCCGAACTTAAGAACCGCGTTATCAGTGGGAGGCGAAAACGCTGCGCTGTGCTTGACACTCAATTTTCATCGCACGCAAACGCGGGTCGGTCGTCCAGTTGGAATACAACCAGCAGCCGGAAAACTCCAGTCCAGTGACATGTCGTTATCGGTGGAAACTGTCGCCACAACGCCCTACGAGGGTCAGAAGCCAGGCACCAGTGGATTGCGCAAAAAGGTTCGGCACGAAGGACAGGACGGAGATCCGTGATTTCATCTCATCTTAACTTGTGAAATCCCTTCCTGAAATCTCGCAGGTGAAAGTCTTCACCCAGGCAAACTACACTGAGAACTTTGTCCAAGCCATTCTGGAGGCCAATGGCGCTGCCCTGGTGGGATCCACTCTGGTGGTCGGTGGCGACGGACGCTACTACTGCAAGGAGGCTGCCGAGCTGATTGTTCGCCTGTCCGCCGCCAATGGTGTCTCAAAGCTGCTGGTGGGCCAGAACGGCATCCTGTCTACGCCTGCCGTCTCTAGCCTGATTCGTCATAACAAGGCCTTGGGTGAGTGCTTTTCCATAGGCGGCGTTCACTGTTCTCGTAAAGATTTAAAGTGATAAGAAGCGTCATCTTTGGGCGTAATCACCGAACGGGTAGGCGGGGGCTCTGTTAACTGGCAGAGGTCGTTCCTGGGGTCGTATACATAGCTTAACAGACTTACCGAAAAATAGTGAAGCTTGGAGTTATTCTAAGAAAAAGCAAAGCAAAATAAAATTAAAATTCTCTGTATAAACAATTTAAGAAATATTTATAATTAACCTAAATACGTATATATATTATTGCCTTTACTAATTATTTTAAAAGAGCCATAAAAAAGTTATACATTTTACAAATGAAGCCCCGTTTCATTAAACATAATGTTAATAAGAAAATTTTATAAAAAGCTGTGTACGCTTAATTATAAGCAGCTTTAAAGGGAATACAAATATGTTTAATATTTCCAAATGTTATGTTAACTTTTACTTACCTCCTTTTCAGGTGGAATCGTTTTGACGGCTTCCCACAATCCCGGCGGTCCCGAGAACGATTTCGGCATCAAGTTCAACTGCGAGAACGGCGGTCCCGCCCCGGATGCCTTCACCAATCACATCTACAAGATCACCACCGAGATCAAGCAGTATAAGCTGGTCCGAAACCTGCAGATCGACATCTCCAAAACGGGCGTGACTTCCTTCGATGTGGCCGGCAAGCCCTTCACCGTAGAGGTGATCGATTCGGTGGCTAACTATGTGCGCCACATGGAGGAGATCTTCGACTTTGCCAAACTGAAGGAGTTCGTGAGCGGCAAGGCGACGGGCAAACCCTTAAAGATGCGTATCGATGCGATGAATGGAGTTACTGGCTCCTATGTGAGGGAGATCTTCCTGAACCGTTTGGGTGCTTCTGAATCCTCGGTGGTGCACACCACGCCGCTGCCGGACTTTGGAGGCCTGCATCCCGACCCAAATCTGACCTACGCCAAGGATCTCGTGGATACTGTGGCCCAGGGAGACTATGATATCGGAGCAGCCTTTGACGGAGACGGTGATCGCAACATGATCATCGGCAGCAAGGCGTTCTTTGTGACGCCCAGCGACTCGCTGGCCGTGATTGCCCACTACCTGGAGGCCATCCCCTACTTCCAAAAGAATGGTGTTCAGGGATTCGCTCGCAGCATGCCCACTGCCTCCGCTGTGGATTTAGTAGGCCGAAAGCTGGGCAAGGAAGTGTTTGAGGTACCCACTGGATGGAAGTACTTTGGTAACCTCATGGACGCTGGTAGGCTGTGCCTGTGTGGTGAGGAGAGCTTCGGAACCGGCTCCAACCATATTCGCGAAAAGGATGGCATCTGGGCGGTGCTAGCCTGGATCTCTGTTATGCAGCACACGGGCAAGGGTATTGAGGATATTCTAAAGCAGCACTGGTCCGTGTACGGACGCAATTACTTCACCCGCTACGACTACGAGGAGTGCGCCTCGGACCCCTGCAACGACATGATGAACACCATGGAGAAGGCCATCACTGATCCGGCGTTCGTCGGCAAGAGCTACTCCAGTGGTGGAAAAACCTACAAGGTCAAGGAGGCGGACAACTTCAGCTACACGGATCCCGTGGACAAGTCGGTGGCCACGAAACAAGGCCTGCGCATTGTCTTCGAGGACGGCAGTCGCATTGTGATGCGTCTCAGTGGAACTGGCAGCTCCGGAGCCACCGTGCGGTAGGTTCTAGATTTTCTATTGACTACTTCCTGGAATTTCATGGTAAAATCCTGCTTCTAGATTGTACATCGATTCATATGAAAAGGAGAATGTTTTGGGTCAGGCAAGCGTGATGCTTAAGCCCCTCATCGACATTGCTTTGGAGATCTCACAGCTGCCGAAGTTCACCGGGCGCAATGCTCCCACCGTCATCACGTAAGGACCTAAACCGGAGTTCCTGCGCGGAATAGAGATCACTGAGATTACTACTAACAACCCCTCCAACTACAATCTCCTGTACTTGTACCTCAGCGAGGCATTTCCTTGTTATGTTTGCGGATTTATTAAAGTTTGTGTGTAGACCAAACCTTACTTTTTAGGCGTGGCCAGATACTCAAACTCACTGAGTAAAATGTTGGGAACGCGCTGCTCCAGCACTCTCAGAGGCAGACGGGCAGTGCGAATAAAGGCCATTAGGAAGTGGAGGGCAGTGACAACGTCGGGTCCCAGGATTTCTTTGTCTCTGCAAAAAGAAAATGTTGCTTTAACACAGTTCTTTTGGAACCTTCCGAGTTTGTGTTACTTACAGCAACTGCGCTTCCGAGACGGTCACCACGTACTGGCTCATGTAGGATATATACAACATCTTGACGTTCTTGTGAAACTGCTGCAGAATGGTCAGGAGACCCGCAACAAAAGGCACACAGTCTATGACATCTTTGGCTGACTTGGGCAACAGGCAATCCGTGTTCGTGGAATGCTGCAAGCGACCCAGATGGGCTATGGTAAACAGGAACAGGAACAGCGACACATTGTGGCTGTTTTTGGTTATGACAAAGACCTGCTCCAGTGGCTCATAGTTGCCTGTAAAGAGGAGGATATCCTGCAGCTCGGTTAGCATACCCACGCCCTGTTCATCACACAGACTCTTGCTGAGCGAGAGTTCTAAAAGAAGAGCCCGGTTCAGGGTATCCGCCGTATTCTCCAGCAGCTTGGCGTCGCACTTGCTGCTAAAGCTTAACTCGCCGCAAATCTGCTGGCGCAGCAGCTGCTTCTGTCCAATGGCTAGCACCCAATCCAGTAGCGTAGGCCACACCTTGAGCCATCGCTGGGTGTAGGACTGATAATACTTCAATGGATGCTTCGCCACCTCGGGTGGGGGGAAGTCCCGCGCTTCTAATTCCTGTGTAAGGCTGTTCAAAGCCTCCACCCACATGCGATCCGAGTTGAGGTTCTTCTGCAGCCTTTCCATGTTGCGCTTTAGCTCATCCGCTATCATGTGTGCGTATAGACGCTCAAGTCCCACCATTCCCGCAGGAGCCACGGCTTCGCGCACTATCCCAAAGAATCCGGAACCTGACAGTACTTCTTGGTGCGCCGGAGCTTTCTTTTCGTACCAAATATTCTTGAGATCCAGAAAGATGGTTTGCCTGGGCTCCGTGCAGCGTAGTATTTCGTAAGCCAAGCGTCCAATAAAGTTGTTGGAGCCGGAGAGATCTCCCTGCACCGGTGGGAAGTTTGGAATGGGAATGATTGAGCTCTGGTGCACCGATTGAAATTC
Source organism: Drosophila bunnanda (assembly GCA_035046265.1). NCBI lineage: Eukaryota > Metazoa > Arthropoda > Insecta > Diptera > Drosophilidae > Drosophila > Drosophila bunnanda. The sequence continues at coordinate 19,856,363 of JAWNOB010000075.1, forward strand.
CTGGACTTTGTGGCGCAAAAACGCGTTGCACTCCTTTTCCACGTTGTAGTTGATAATTCGCTGCGATTCCTCCAGCAGGATGCCAAGTCCCTGAACCCTTAGATAGTCCTCAATGTACTCGAAGGACCTGCGATATCCCTCGATCGTTTTGGCCAGCGCCTCCAGTTTTTGTTGAAGCAGCTGCACCGGCGTTTTGCCTTTCTCTGGGGTAAATATCAGGCCCAGATTGTAGGCACTGGATAGATGATTGACCAGCTCCTTTCGTATTCCATCCTCCAACAGTTGCTGGGGATCCAGCTCGATTACGCCCACTAAAGTTGTTTTCATCATAAGGATTCCCTTGGTGAAAACGGCTATAGAGTTGGTGAGCTGCGCCACCTTAGCTCGCTCATCGAACTGTGCATACTCCTTTAGGCGCTCCTTTTCCACTCGCGTGGGAAACTCCTTGATGACATTGGTCAATAGATGGATAATCCGCGCTAGAATGCTGAACATGGTCTCAGGAACGATTTGCAGAATGCGACGCAGAAAGTTGGCCAGCTCAGTACTGTAATAGTTGGACACGGAGGCCAGATCTTCGCTCCGGGCCTGATTGATCCGCATCAGTGGCACCTCCAACGTGCTGGCCAACTTGAGGAACACCGCACGGATACCGATCACCGCCTGTGGCTGTCGCTTGATGTGCTCCTGCATGAGCGGCTTGAAATCCCGTTGCAGGAGATGCCACGCGTAACTGAAGTCGGTGATCATCTGGATGTGGATCTCGATGTCCTCCTTCAGGTTGATCAGCTGAGCCATATGACTCAACATTTCCCTGGTTTCCTGCACATGCTGTTTAACCAGCATATTGGAGTGGAGATTATGGTACTCCTGCACCTCGTCCAGCGCCTGCATTACCTGAATGATCAGGCGTCCTGACTTCTGGGGTCTAGTCAGCTCTAGTTTCTTCAGGCGATCGGCCACCTCGCCGAACCACTGCTGCAGCTGGGGATTCGGTTCGATCTTGGTCAAAGGCCTGGAGCCGGCAAAGGCCTCGCTCAGCTCCTTCAGCCTCTCCATGGCCTCCTCCCGGGTCTTCGTCCAGCGATCGCCCTTGGTCTTTTGGATACCTGCCAGCAGTTCGCGGACACACAGCTCCATTTGGCTGCAGTTGAGCATCAAGTGGTAGAGGGCATTCCTGTCGAATTGCAGCTCCTGGATCACCATCTGTTGCACCTGTCCCGGTTGGCTGGCAGTGTTGTGTGAGAAGACAAACACTTCCTTGGAGGTGTGCAGGCAGAACCAGCGCAACAAAACATTGGACTGTCGCATCATCAGGATGATCTTGTTGGCATGCTCAGTCACAAAGCCATCGTCCAGGACTCCCTCGCGCGTTATCTCCTGCGTTTTTTGCAGCACCTTTCCCAGCTGCTCCCTTTGCTGCACGCAAAGGGTCTTAATCGCTACCGAACTTGTCACATTCTCGATGGCAGAGCGGGCCGCTTTGAAGTCCAACCAGGCATCCACTAGGTTCACGGTAATGCCCATATAAAGGGACAAGCACCAGTTGTCGCAAAAGAATTTATCCACAATCTCGCGCATCTGGGAGCCTTGAGTGTGGAGGACTTTAGGGCAGAAGTACAGGCACACATACAGCATAGCGGCTTGAGTAGACAAGGCAGTGGAACGGTGAGCAGGGTGTGGATACAAGGTGAGCTGGTTGTATATGTCGTCACAACGAAGACGCGCCACGACCAGATCCACGAAGTTCTCATCAAAGCTGAAGCGTGAGAAGTACTCTTCTGGATATCTGGGAACTACCAGGCTCGCAGCCGCCTTGGCTGGCACTTTAGCCACCTCCGAGGGATGCACATAGCCTGTCGATCGGAGGAGCAGGCACACATCCTGTATATTGCTATCCGAACCAGACATAGGCGTGGCATCGCCGCCGCTGTGTCGATAGTAGGCTATAAGCAGACGCTCCCTTACCTCGCCCGGTATGTGAAAGTCAAGCAAGAGGAGGATCACACCAAAGAGGTAAAGGGATTCGCAGAGAAGCTGACGACCCTCGTCCTCCTGCAGCACCGTCTCCAGCGTCTGCTGAATGTAGTAGCCGCTATCCAGCTCTTTGATGTACTGCTGCAAGTCGGTGGCATAGTGATGGATGCTCTGGAAGGCCAGATAGAAGCGTGTTATCAGCGGCAATTGACTGCGCACCTCGTCATCCAGTTCGGTTAGTACCTGAAATGAGAATTTACCATTAGTAATCGAATATAGAGTGTTTGGATGACCAATCCCACCTGGCTTTCCTCAATCTTTTTCTCATGACCCTCGGCCCCTTTGAAGTAGCTGAAATCCAGCAGAATCTCCCCATATTTCGCCCTATCTGCTTTGGTCTCCAATCTGCAACGATGAGGGATTAGTCATGGCCTTTGCTTCGAATGTTTTCCTTACCTATAGATACTGGGTACATAGTCCTTGAGGCGCAGGATCTCCGCTATGATGGAATTACCTACAGAGGCAATATTTAAAAGATTCTGGCCGCAGGCATTGTTTTCATCTAAAAATTCGGTCATTTCGGCATGTGAAACGCATTTTCTTCTTGTGAAAACAATTAAAAATTTGATTTAATACTTAAAGTACACGAATAACTTTAATTCGTTGTTTTGATTTAGTTTTTTCCTTTCAACAAAATTATCACTTAGAGTGGTTGTGTGTTGCAACAACAAAAATACACCTCGTATAAGGTCACACTGAATGGTCAATTTAGGGTTGCCCAAGCTTTTCTGGGTTTTTGGCGCCGAATTTAAATAAAAAGTTTGAAAACTTGTTGAGCTATACGACAACATAATATCAAAACCAAAATAAGTTACAAGAAATAGTACCAATAAATGTATTGCATTAAATAATAGATTTTGTATCTGTATTATAAATTATTGAGTAACTTAACTTAACTGTAAGCATAGAAATCATAAGCTTAAAGTAAACTCCTTGTAGTACAGAAAAGCAGAACTACCTAAATGAATAATCTACATTATTTAACCAAAAGTTGCAACAGCACAGGCAAAGGAAAACATGAACAAATTGATAAATTGAAGTGTTTTTTTCGGGTGTTGAATCCAAATGTAAACTTGGTTCGGTTTTATTTCTTGTGTTAGGTTCTTGCATTCATTAAGGGACTACACAACTACACAAAATTTTCAGTAAGATTAATTAACATAAAAATGAATATAAAAATAGCAATAATAATTATTTTAATAATTGTTTAATTCGACTATATAAATTTGTAATGATTTAACTAGCTAATTAACTGAGATACCGTTACATACATAATTGAAAATACACTAAGCACTTGAAATCAGCTCTACTTCTCCCGCTAATAATTATCCACAGTGCTCGGAGTTGAGTTTTCTGCATTTTTCTTTTATTTTTTGTTGCTTAAAATTAAAACATAATCATAATAATATATATATTTATATATATATATATATTCAGTTATATGCCTATCAAACTATGCGCTGTGTTTACGGATGCGTTTGCCTGCTGCTCTGTTTGTTTTTCACAATTTAATTTAATTTACACACAAAGAATTTATTTAGACTTGTTCTTGTTTTGTTTAGTTTAGAGTTTTGCTGAATTACATCAATTTTTGTCGATTTAGCATGATGTTTATTTTATTTTGGGAGTGTATTTTACAAGATTTATCTTCTCGCTAGTTGTATAAAATTTGTCTATTTTGTAGAACGTTGGGGCTGAGGGATTGGGGCAGGGACTGGGCGACGCCAATGTGTTTGGTCAGTTTTCACATAAACCATAATGCACTTAGAGCCTAGTAAACCGTGATTCAGAATTATAATGGATAATTGATGACCGAGAGCGCCGCTAATAAGAACATAATTGATTTCGGAGTGCAGCGCCCGCTCCTCGCCATCGAGAATTTGTTAATTATGCATTTTCGTTTTTACCTAAGTTAAACTATTTGAAAAATCTTAGCCTAGTCTGTATGTACAAATGGTTTTTGTTTTTTGCATACCGATTTGGGTTTCCGTTTATACGTTTTATACAATAATTAATTGGTAATTACAAATTACATATCCCTTTTTTTGTTACGAAATTATTAACTAAATTCAATGTATGTTTTAAATACGGATATCTTGTTGCCTTTGTTTTGATGTGTGATTTGTTTGTTTTTCTTGCTGTTTTGCTAAACTTGCTTCCGGTTTTAAAAACCATTTCTTTTCTCTGTAATTCGGTTTCTGTGGCTACTGCGAGCGCTGTACCTTTCCGTTCGCTTACATCTAGGAATTATGCTTGGTTTTCGTTTAACAAACTAAGCTAAAATAATTAAATATATCAATAATTATGTTTATATCGTTTAGATAAGGCCGTCAATGCAGTTGATGCAAACTTTATGTTACTTTTTTAATTACATTTTAAACGCCCGCTGACTGCGCGTTCTCCTTACTTTACATTCTCTTCGTTCACTTTTTACTCTTTACTTTTACGTTACCGTGGTTTTCTTGGTTTGTTTTTGGATTGGATTGGTTTGGTTTGAGTTTTACGGACAATTTATTGGGGCGGGGGATTAAACGAGCTTTAGTTCTTAATATTACAAGTTTATGTAAGGTAAATATATAAAATGGAGGGGTCGCCTAACTAAAAAGAATGAAACAACAACGAAGGGACGATGCGACGCAGTTCAATTTGAGGCTAAATTATGTAAAATTGTGTATATTGCAAATGGATAATAAACTCGTAAAGCTGGAAACGACAACGACAGTCCAGGGAGTAGGAGAAGGCGGTGGAGGAGAAGACGGCGCTGCTGCTGCGAATGATGGACGACGATCACTTGAGGTATGTCTTGAACAGCAAGGAGCTGCGACAGAATTCGCGCTCTTGCTCCATATAGAAGAGCATGTCGCGCAGGTTGACACGCTTGATCCGCGGCCGTAACGTGGTTGGCGCAGATCCCGAGCTGCTCAGCAGTCCACCGCCACTCGAACCCTTTTTTTGTAAAAGAGAACGTAACTTTATTAGTCTGCTATTTAGACCAGTACTAAGACTTCTTTTGAAATAACTAATTTACTTCAGCAAATATGTGTAATTATTTGCAATTTACATACCACTCCCGCACTGGCGGCTTCTCCGTCCAGCTTCAGTTTTTTTCGTGGTCCAATCGCCTGTAACGCCGTCAAATTCGCGTCTCGCTGTCGCAGCTCCTCCATCTCAGCACGTTGCATCTCCTTGGCCTAGCAAATTGAAAGACTTGAGCACAGATTTCTCGGGGAGAATAACGCTTGCGCCCTTCTTACCCTCGCCTTCATCTTGGCCTGTTCAGGATCTTCCACTCGGGACCGCGACTTGGCCGCTCTCAGCAACATCTCTCGCTCCAGCTCCTCATGCCGCTTCTGCTCGGCCTTGTCGAGCTCCTCTAGAAACTTGATCTGCCCGCGCACATCCTTAGCGGGCTCATAGCGAGGATCCAACTGAAGACATAAATTCGGATTAAAAAAGGTTCGGGTTTGTTATTTTAAGAAAGCCTACCTTGATGACATCAATGCGGTGCTCTGCTATCACAGCCATCTTTTCAACGATGTTTTTTAGTCGCTCCTGGCAGGCGTGCGATATCAGAACGGCCACATCCTGCGCCGGCTCGTCCAGGCCCGCTTCTGACGTTATGGCCCGTATCCGGGCCTGGAGCGCGGGTAGATTGAGGAACACCTCGTCCTTGCAGGACCGTATCTGGGTACCAATGTTTTCCGTACAGCCGAGTATCCGCTGCGACTCCTCTGCCAGATTAACGCCACCCATGGCGGCCACATCATTGATATCATCGTCGCCGTACATCGACGAGGACATGGAGCTCTGCTGAAAGAACGAGTTGGCCGCTGCCGCCCCTGCTCCGCCTGCACTGTTCAACTTGGCATCTTCCATTGCGTCACGTTTCTTTTTATTCAACGCCGCCTTGCCGATCATCGGCGACGCCCTTGCCATCGTCGGTTTGGCTCCAATTGGCGTTAGCGAAGCTGTGATGTGGGCCGGATGCAGCGACGACGATGCCTTAATCTCCACCAACTTCGCCTCGAAGTGATTGTTATTGTTGTGGTGCAGCGAGTTTTGCATCTGCTCACGGGCACGAAGAGCCTCCGGCGGCAGGTGCACCGTGGGCAGCGACGGTATCGGTAGCGTTGTGGTTGATGCTGAATTTAACGTGGATATAACAGATAGCGTAGGTGTCGGCGGCGGTCCGCCCGAGATGGCAGCCAGCGAGGGCGGATGCAGGCTGGGCGTAATCGCCTTAATCTGCGTCTGGCCCACCTTGACGGCAGTGAGTTTGTTCGTACTGGGCGCACTATTCGGCGGCCGGGTGGTGGCACGGATCTGCACCGACCCCGTGCGTTGCAGGGCATTCTGTGGTCCACGAATTTGCACAATGTTCTATAGGGAGATTCGATTAATACTTTTTCTCGATAGTGTACAAAAAATACTTACTGCCTGTCCGGGCACTTGTAGGGAGGGTATCTGGGAGCGAATGGCCCCCGTGTTGACGAGCCGTGGAGCCGTAGGCAGCCGTATGTTGGGCGGCTGCTTTGATATCGTTGTATGGCCAATAGTGGGTCGCGGTTGACCCAAGGCATTTGGCGATATCATGCGCACCTGCGTCTGTCCAATTGTTGTTGTCTGGCTGGGGCCGATCGGACGGATTTGCGCTTGGATTTTCTACATTTCAGATCACAGTAAATAATTGTATATAAATCGGAGAACGGGAAGAGAGCATTTCGCACTTACCGGCAGCTGAGGAGGAAGTCCGACCAGGCCAAGCACATGTTGCGGCGGGGGTTTAATACCCTCGATGACCAGCTCCTTCGTGTAGAGCGCTTGCCGGAGCAAGGGCAAGCTCTTCTTGAGGAATCCTATCAGACAGGGTTGCGGGCTAGCGTTGAGCAAGCGCTCCAGGCGGTCGCAAAACTCCTCCGGCTCCACATTCGCATTGACCAGCTCCTGGATTAGGGTACGCACATTCTTTTCCACCGGCTTCGGTTCCCGTGTCGACAATTCGATTAAATTGGCTAGAAACTTGCGACACTTTTCTTTGGTATTCCCCTGTTGCGTGGTCGTCGTCGCCGCTGCTGCCGTCGTGCTGCTACTGCTGCTGCTCACCGCTGTGGTCACAGTGCCCGTGCCGGCTCCACCCACATTGTTCGATTGCTGCTGGGCTGGTATCGTTTGGATTTGCGTTATCTGCGGCAGGTGCGGCGCCTGGGTATTCAGTTGGGTTAGGTGAGGCGGCTGCGATGCGTTCGTATAACCGCCGCTGGCCACCGAATTCACAATTATGTTGTTGGAGGCGGTGGTGTTGGTCAGAGACTGTGAACAATAAAGAAAACGCATTAATGTCGGGTATCCAGGATATGGATTTGCATGAATAGTAGTGCAAAATTAATACCAAAAAGCGTTAGAGAATAATTAATGTAACAAATATATATTGTATGTAGCGGAATAAAGATTATGATAACGATGATGATGGATGGTTCTTTTGTTTTAATTTTTAGGATGGACAGGTCCTGGTTCAGCCTCCAAATGTGTGTGCAGGGGGGCAGGGCTATGACTAGGGCAGTGGTAAATGAGATGATCGTTACAGTAAAATGCCTGCCCAGTGCAGTGATTATAAAAAGAATCATAACTTATTAAAATGAGATTTTATTATCCTCTGTACTGAATATTTTTCAAGCGACTACAATCTTTAATCTGATTTAAAAACGATTGTATATACATATTTAAATTATCACAAAAACTACACATATTTCACTGAGCTCAAGGCATTGTATTGTAAAGTATTATTTTCGTTAAGGAACCGTTGTTTTGAGAGGGGTATAATCTCCCCATAAAAATATATAACACAGCAGCCCAGCACACATCATTGGTGAGCCCTCGTTAATGATGTTGGTTTTGACCTGAATCAGCAACTCGTGGACAGCGCAAGCGCATATAACTAAATCGAATCGAAATAAGGAGTTTTATCGAAATTACACAGACAGTTACACAACGCAGCATGCAAAACGTAGCTAAGTATACATATATCATGTATATAGTATGGGTAATGCAATCGTATATAAAGAGTATTCTGGATAAATCAAAATTTCAAGTTCGTTCGTGGTACGACGAACCAAAAAAACGGAACTGAAGCATATAGGCGTATGTACGTAGTAGTCATAAATAAGATCAAAAATCCAAATGCATAAACAGACATAAGAGAACAGAGGAGAAGAGCAAAAAATATAAAGGACATATCGAGGACATGTATCCTGACAATGAAGGTGAATGCATCTCTTTACGTTTTGCTTAATCTTTATGGTGGCCGCCACATTGGCGGCAGCTGCTGCAGCGGCAGCCGCAGCGGATGCCTGTTGCTGCTGTTTATGTTGCTGCTGCTGCTGCTGTTGGGCCTTGAGATGCTGCTGTTGCTGTTGGAGCTTCTGCTGTTGCTGCTGTTGGTTAGTAGCGGGTTTGTTGTTGTTGTTGTTGGTAGAGGTGGTGGTGTTGGTGGTGGTGGTGGTGGCATTGATAATACTGTTATTATTGTTGTTATTATTATTGCTGGATGGGACTGTGGTGGATGATGTACGGACAATCGTTTTGCGCAGTGCTATGCTAGTGCTGGCTGTGCTGCTGCCGCTGGTGGCTTGCTGTTGCTGCTGCTGCTGATGTTGCTGTTGTTGTTGTTGTTGTTGGTATCTACTTACAGCTGCAGCCGGCACAGTTTGCAGACGAATCTGTGTTGTTGTGGGATGATTTGTAGTGCTTGTCGTGTTGCTGTTGTTACTATTGTTGCTGGTGTTGGTTATAGTCTGTGTCACCGTCGGCGGACCCGTCGTCGTGCCCACGCGCAACAGCTGGAATCCGTTATCCGTCTTGACCAGCAATGCCGGGGTCTGGCCCGTATTTAGTGTGCTTAAAGTTATCTAAAAGTAAAAAGAGAAGACAGAGATACTCGGTTTTCATCTGCTGGACCATGGTCTGTGTGTGTTTCGGTGAATGTGTATGTGGAGTGGGCGGTAGGTGGGCAGTGCACATGTGTGTGAGGGGCGCGGGTTAGAGGTGGGTTAGGTGGGAGCTGCTTGTGGGGTCAGTTAGTAGAGAAGAACCCACCACAACAACCGTTTAAGAGAGATCTAATCAAATTCATCATACTCACCGATGGACTCTGTGGTCTCACGCCCGCCATGTGCGAGTTGATCACCACACGACTGAGCGGATTGGTGGGCACATTCTTCTGCTGCTGCTGCGTCGGCGCCTGGTGGCGCATGCCCACCACCACGCCCGCCGGCAGCATCGAGTTTAGCAGGGGCTGACCAGCCTGGGAAAAACACACACATTATTAATACAATTAATCAATCGAACGATCATCACTCGGTTATCTCATCACAGTTTTCATAATCTATTTGGGCAGAGGAAGCATTTAGAGGTGTTGTTTGGTTGATTGGATTCTAAGTCTAAGCCTACAGCATGCAGCGGTCCCAAATGGGACTTTTGTTCGCCTCAGGGCCCCAGTCTACGGATCACAAAAAAATGGCGGGGTTTATGTATATTTCTTATCCGATTTGTGTGGTGCTGACCGATTTGGTGTATATCCTGGTTTAAAGCATGTGTTGCAGGGAATTGTTCTACATAAAGCGAGTGTTGTAAGCAAAATAGTTCTACAAAATCATGAGAGGCGGATCTTATGGTATAAATTAAGCAGTTTTGTGCTTGCATTTTGGGTTCGGGAAAATTTGGATTGGCGGGTAGTATTTAATCTAAAGTAGGTAGGTTAGATGTCCAACTGTTTAGAAATATTACATTTTATGGAAGTGCAAGAAAACTTAAGTAAGGAACTAATTAAGGATTTTAAGCTTCAGACTTTTAGAATTTGAAAAACTCTGGTAAAAGGCGACTAATACACTTCATAATTTAAAATTTCGAATTGTAGGTTGCTTTGGAGATAAGGAAATTATTTTGGAAAAAAGAGTAGGCCAAGCCTACTGCAGATATATGTTCTTTGGCAGGGATATTGGGAACACTTCACTTATCGGATTGGATACAGTACAGAAAGCTCTAGATGAAGGCATTAAGAACAATAATGAAATAAAATCAAGCGTGTATGTGTGTGTTGTTGTTGCATTTACTACAATCCGACTCGAAAGGAGGAGAGGAGGAAATTTGGACGAGTGATACGGCCGACTTGCGATCGCCTAGCGCCCGAAGTGGGTGGGTTTAGCTTTAATGTGGATACCTGATTGATGGTCTTGGTCATGGTTACGATTCCTGCTGGTGCACTTGAGACTAGACCCGCCGGCAGGGTGACAGCATGGTGGTTGGATTTAATAACTAGGGTTTGTGTTTGGGTGGCACCTACGGATTGCGTCTGCTGCTGCGCCTGCTGCTGCTGCACCTGGTGCACCTGCGCCAGTCCCGGATGGTGCTGGCCCCCTATCCCCGCCTGGATGGTCTTGATGGTGGTGGTGTTCGGCAGCTGGGCCGTCGAGATGACGGTTCCGGGATTGCCGGCTATGTTTATGGTGCCATTGGGCAGCGGCTGGCTGGTGAACGTGATGCGGTTGCCGGCAGCTGTCTGGCTGGTGTTCATCGTGCTGAGGAGTCTGTGTGCAGGGTCGTTGGGCGGTGTGTGGTGTATCCTTGAAGAGCTTGGTGAACTCGCGGTCTGTGTGGTAGATCCTGATCGATCAACTGCTGACACACATTCTGTGGTGGCGATTCACACGGGACACTGACTTTTGCATGCTGCGCGCTCCAGAAGCGAACTGCAAGTTAAGGGGAAGCACTTTAGTATTTATACGATTCGGACGGCGGAGCAGGTAATTTGCGACCGAGCACTGCCGCAGCTGCTACAAATCCCGGCTACCTGGCCTGGTCATAAACCAAGAACCGAACCAAAGCCAGGCCCAGCAGATGGCTGGAGACGTGGGAGCACCACTCGACACAGACGGAAAGACACACGCACGCACAAACATCACTGGTAGGTAATAAGGCAACTGCATTCACCTTGGCCAGAAAAACCCGAGGAACGGACGCGGGTGCTCCGCTGACTTATTCACGCGCCTGCTGCTGCGCTGGCTCCCTCGCACTTGCACTCTCCTCCTTTCTCCTGGCGCTCGCCTCTCACTAGCACCTCCGTTCCCTTCTTCCGACCGCCCGTCCCGTCGCGTGTGTTATCTGGCGTTGCGTTTTCGCTGTCGCTGCCTTTTGTTTCCTGCCTTCTGTGTTCTATCCACTTTCTCGATCGGCGGTGGCGCTGGGGATTTCCTTCGCACACACACACGCGCGCGCTGCACTGGAAGAATGCTTTATTTTGATTATTTTGATGTACAAAAAATTTGGCAGCGACAGTGCGAGAACGCCGCCATTTTCACGAATGCGCGTGCAAAGCGAAAATTGAGTGGGTCGGCGTTGCCAGAGAGCGGCGAAAAACACGATGCGCGCGGTCTGGCAACGCTATACGTTTATGCGGGGCAAATTAAGATGTTTTCGAAGGAGTTTGCACCAATTTAAACTTGGAACAATTTTAAATTCCTTTCAACAATATATATATATATATATAATATATACATTTGACCTCATTAGATTCACACATGCTGAGGACATGCGACGACCCAGCGCGAGCAACAACTCAAATGGAGCATCGTGCCAGTTAGGCAGCCATAGTATTAGTAATTTCTGCTTTTGCGGGCAACGGGCGGGTGGTGGCATGTACCCGTGTCCGTGTGTGTATGTGTGTATCGGTATCAGTTTTGTACAGCCTGCAACAGTCGGTGGCAGTTTTGCGGCCGTGCGGCCAAGGCACTCACTTCAATTCATTTTGCGTTCGAACTCGGTGCACTGGAGCGCATTTTAAACGATTTTCCGTTGCGTTTTGCTGGCGATTTAGCCGAAAACCGAGTAAATAATGTTTTCGACCGAGGTCGGACGAGTGATTAATGTGACCGCAAGTTTATCCACAAATCATACCGTCTGGCAGTGTTGCCAGAGGCAAATTTGGCTTACCACCTAAAAAATCTCAAACAGTTGAAGTTTCACCTAAAAAATTTGCCTTAGATTAAGTAAATCAGTTAATTTTAAATATTTATACACTAAAAACATCTTATTACGACGTAGGAAAAAGTTTACCTAGGTTAAATCTTTTATAAAACTAAAACAAGTTGAACGAGATGTTATCTCACAATAAAAAAGAACCGAAGCTATCCGCTTAGGGCTACATCTATGAGTAGATTAAAATATTTTGAAAAACATCAATGTTCTTAGTCAGAGGGTTGCTATACAGCGATAGAGTTATTTCCGACCCTATAAATTATATATTCTTGATCAGTGAATATTTTGTGTCATATCTTAAATTTCATAAAAATGTCTTGAAAACTGGAGGTTATATTTTTTCTACAAATTTTCCGATCGTTCGTATGGCAGCTGTATGAAATAGTAAGAACCGGCCCGTTTCGGCATTTATACGAGGGAGAGTACATAGAAGACTAGTAAAAAAAACGTAGACTAGTTTGCATAAACGGACAGACGGATATGGCTAGTTGATGCTGATCAAGAATATATACACTTTATATGGCCAGAGATGACTGCGTTGCAAACGTTTGACTAAAATTGTAATTGTAAAAAATCGGTTAATTTTTTTTAAAATATGAACTATTCAAAAGAGCCAGGTCAACAAAGTATGGCCGCATCATTGCCCTCCTAAATTGCCGAAGAACTAATGCAAAAAGCAGCGGCCACACTTCACATCTTTTTCAGCTGCAAAACAGTTTCAAATAAAAAGAAACCAAGAAAAGCTTTACGAATTTAAATGATTTTTTTTTATAATTAGTTCACTTTTTAAATTTAATATATATATCGGGACCCGTCTTGATCGATTTGTAATCGATTTAAGTGTGACCAGCAGCGTGAAAACATCGATATTAACAACGATGATTTTTCTGCTCGCCGGCTGGATCTATCGACGATTTTTTCAGTAAGCCAAGCAAAATCAGGTAATTAAAATAACAATAACGTGCTCAAACCGTGTGCTTCCCGTGGAAAAAGTGCCGCTCCGAAAGGGTTGCTCGCCGGCGCGCGCTTGCATGTCCGCTACACACGCGAAAAGTGCGTCTGAATTTGGCCGGAAAAAATCAATAGCCGTAAGCAGAAAACGAATGAAAAAGTGGAGGGGGCGCTCCGTCTCCTTGCCTTTGATTTTCTTGGGCTGCGGTCGGCAGCTCCTCCTCTTTGACATGACGTGACTAAGTCCACTTTGCCATTACAGCTATAAACAGGCTATTACCAGGAAAGCACATATAAATTCCTGAATAAATCCGCATAAATATTGACAGCCGAATAGCGCATGTATGTAGCACACATCATATTGAACTAGCAGGAGAGGGGATACAAGAAGGGGCTCATCACCACAAACAGATTGGCAACAAATTCGATTTCCGTAATTACAGCTACCAGAATGGCGAACAACAACTACGCCGGGTTTAACTACGGCGGCACCCAGTACAACACAGGACAGGTCTCGTACCCGGCGGTAACCAACGCCACCTACGCGAACGCTGCGGCCTATCAAAACGCTGCTGTGGCTGCCGGCCAGGGTGGCTATGCAGCGGCCGGGGGTCCTGGCGGTGGCGCTGGCGCCTCCTCTGGGCCAGGGGCGGGCGGTTACGGTGGCTACGGCGGCGGCGGTGACTACCGCAACGCCATTCAGTCGTACGATGCTACCAAGACATTCTACCAGCAGTCGCCGGCCAGCTACAACGCCCCGGGCTCGGCAGCCGCAGTCAGCAAGACGCACTACTCGTCTCCGCCAGTCAAGAACCCGGTTAAGGGCAAGATGGACAAGTCCAATGGCGGCCCGAAACCTCAAAACTCGGCTCCCTCGGGAGGCAACAACTACGGCTACGACACCGCACTGTATAACGCGGCCAGCATGTACGTGGCCCAGCAGCACCAAGGCGGACCGCAAAAGCCGAACGGCGGAGCAAATAGTTGGTATCAGCGCAAAATGGGACCCACCATTCCGGGTGCGCCCGCTCTGCGAGGCATGCGACCTAAGGCGCCGCCTCGTCCACAGCAGCTGCACTACTGCGAGGTGTGTAAGATCTCGTGCGCTGGTCCGCAGACCTACCGCGAACATCTGGAGGGCCAGAAGCACAAGAAGCGCGAGGCCTCGCTCAAGATGTCGGCCAGTGCCACCAGCACCACCCAGAACCGTGGAAACAACTACCACTGCGAGCTGTGCGACGTGACCTGCACAGGCACCGATGCGTATGCGGCGCACGTTCGCGGCGCTAAGCATCAGAAGGTGGTAAAGCTGCATCAGAAGCTAGGCAAACCCATTCCCTCGGAGGAGCCAAAGAAAATGGGCAAGATTAACTTTGTGCCAGCCGCTGCCGGGGCAGCCGGAACAGGTGCAGCTGGAGCTGCTGCTATCAAGACTGAGGGCGGCGCTAACGAGGGTAATTCACCAGGAGATGACCTCGACGACAATCTGGACGATTCGCTGGGTGAGAACACAGACAACATTAAGCCGGTGGGCGGCGAGTATATCGAAGAGGTCAAGGACGAGGAGGGTAAGATTCTAAGCTTCAACTGCAAGCTCTGCGACTGCAAGTTCAACGACCCCAATGCCAAAGAGATGCACATGAAGGGGCGCCGTCACCGTTTGCAGTACAAGCGCAAGGTACAGCCCGATCTGGTGGTTGATTTCAAACCAACACCCCGGCAGCGTCGCCTGGCCGAGGCTCGAGCTCAGCGGGCTATGATGTCCGGCCATCGCGGTGGCGAGGATCACGATGGCGGCAACTACTGGGACGAGCAGCGCAATCGTCAATACAACGAGGAGTATGACTACAACAACTGGATGTCGCGCAGCTTTGGAGGTGAGTTCGCACTAGATAAGGAAATCTAATTGATTTAAAATCTAAATCGGAGTCCATAAAATATAGATATCTATGTTCGTTTATTTTACGTATGTAATACTATTGCTATGTCATATTTATACCCTTGTAGGGTATCATAATTTCAGTCAGTGAAGAAGTCGTTTCCTATAAATCAGCATGAATAGCTGAATAAATATAGTTATGACTGGTATACAAACTTCGGCTTCTCAAAGTTAGCTTCCATTATTGTTTATTTTATATTAGTTAAGATTGATTGAGTATTTTCTAAGCCAGTATAATAGACAAGTACGTGCTTCAACTGCAGTATATAGGTCAAAGACAAGTCCATTTTTATTTACTATTACATTTAAAATATGAATTCTTAATTCAGATCATGCCGTATCAACCAATCATATATATATTTCTTATGCACATATAATATTTATTTTTGCAGGGGCCCAGCGATTTGGACGCATGGGCAATGGACCGCCACCGCACTTTGGCATGATGCCCGGAGGCAATGTCCGTCGCCCAGAAAGCACCGATGATCGCCACGCCATTGCGCGTCATGCCGAGATCTATCCCAAGGAGGAGGAGTTGCAGACCATCCAGCGCATCGTCTCGCATACTGAGCGTGCTCTCAAACTGGTCTCGGACGCCCTGGCTGAGCAGCCGAACGATGCGGGAGCGGCTGCGAAGAAGGATAAGACCGATAAGCCATCGGAGAAGGATGGACGTGACAACCAGATCTTCTCGTTCCACAAGGACGCCGATAACGGCGGCAATGTCGTGCGCATCCTCAAGGGAGTCATGCGCGTGGGTTACTTGGCCAAGGGCCTGCTCCTACACGGCGACAATGCCGTCGAGCTGGTTGTGCTCTGTGCGGAGAAGCCGACGGCGGGTCTTCTGCAGCGCGTGGCTAATGTGCTGCCCGACAAACTCAAGGAGGTGGCAGGTAAGTGTAGTCCTTGCTTACTAATATTGTTAAACAACATTTCGGTTGTCCTATTTAAGAGGAACAGAAAAAAAACAAACAAAACTAAACTTTTTCCAGAGAAATGGCTTGAATGACAAATGCGGCAAAAAGCCAAGAACTGAATCTAGATCTAAACAAAAAAATATATATTATAATATACATAAATACAAATACGTACTTAGCTTGGCCAATTTCACGTGTGGCTGGCAGCACAGGTGAATTTGGCCAACTGGAAGAGCGGCTTGAAATAGTTAAATATGTATAACGAAAACACTTCGGAGTGATAAGATGCCAGCTGCCCGGTGCACATGGCAATGGATCCGTTCGCAATTCGCAATTCATTACACGATCACGTTCGACTGGCAATTTGTGTGGAAAAAGTCAGCAAAAAAAAGTAAATTAAGTTTAAAAAATGAAAAGTAATTGTACATAGTACTTAGGACAACTACAACTGTTGAGCCCTGTTGTTGCGGTGGACCTTTGAGATTGCCACGCCAAACCGCGCCCAACGCCCCCAGCCAACATAGTCAACTAATAGCGAATAAAAACGTAACGTATTTGCCGTTTTCAGCTTCTCTCTCTGCAGGATAAGTTTCGAGCCTCGAGCCTTAGCCTAGAAGCTCGTGAGAGTCCTAGAGTCTAGAGTGTGTCGTTCAGTCGTTATAGCCGTCTGTAGCTAGCTGTAGCTCAGCCCTCAGCCCTCCCAAGGTTGCTCGTTTGCTGCCTCCTCCTCCCGCTCGGCTGCTGCTGCTCCGCTCTTCTGCTCCACTCCACATGCACAACCACCACCAGAAACGGATCTCGTCACGGTAACAAGCGGGCGGACGGTCTCGGACTCGGATGCAATGCCACAGTCCGGCCTCCAGTCGTCAGTCTAGAGTGGTGTGGTCTCTCGTGGCCTCGATGATAAACAATCAAACTTAACCAACTGCAATTCATTCGAACCAAAGGAATATATTTATACAAAGTTTAGCGCTCGTTTGCCTCGCTGTTCTTCGGTTCATGCACCCTTTCGATTCCGACCCGTCTCCGGATGAAACTTTGTGTAAATAAAGTCCTTTGACATGGCCTAGAAGTTGAACAAAACACAACCACACGCCAAGAAGCAATGCGATTGATCCACACACAGACTTTTGGGAAAAACAATGCAAATTGCTTGAGCCAAAATTGCAGCGCCGATATGCGCCGCCTCATCTCTTACTCGAAACCCAAGCAAATATGTATATCTATACTCTGCAATGTCGTATACATATATATGTGTCCAAGCGGCCAAGTTGTGTGTATCAAGCTTGATTGTCAATCGAAAAATCGAAATAAGAAGTAAAATCATGAAAAAATTGCGATCGAAATTTGAGCGAAAGCTGACAAAGGCAAGGCAATGGCCAACGTCTCCCGCAAGCAACCCATAAATTTCGCTCAATGTTTTTTGAAAGTAAAACTAACAACAAACCAGAAAGTATAATCAAGAATCTAAAAGAATAATTCCGTTCAATTCAGAATAATCAAAAGTAATCCAAAGTCCAAATTCAGTGTCTCGGTACGGTCCGGGCAGGAGGCATGCGCTCTCTAAATGGAATTGCAAGGAGTGTAGATACCGACGAGTCTCGACTCTTGGCTGTCGTCGAGCTTGCAATTCCGTTTACAAAACCCTACCGACCGAGGGAACGGATAGAGGTCCCGATCCCAGCACGCAAGTCAAACGAACTATGAGCCTCGTCTCCTGTTTGCTGGGAACCGAGGAGCGGATACGTGGATCGTGGGAAGAAACAAACATTAGTCGTGCTAACACATACGTGCATCAATCGAGTTCATTTGAACCGAATGTTTGCCAATCACTATTTGTACTTTTCGGGCCCACTCTGGAATTTTTGCTTCACTCACAATGTTTGTCTCTTTATCCAAGTCAAATCGAATCTAAGAATCTTTCGACGTTTGCGGCGACCGTCTTCGAATACATGTCCTCTGACATTTTCCTCCTTTGCTCTGCTCTCTCGATTTTAGGTGACGTCCCGGTCAACTATCGCGTGGAGGTCAACACCGAAGATGCCGCCGTAATTGTACTAGACGAGGCTGTTTCTGTGAAGATAACCCTTACATCGCCCCTACTGCGTGACACCAGTCCCTCCGACGCTTCGACCAATGATGAGGGCGAGGGTGATGACGAGACCTTGCCCCGTGAGCCGTGCCTCCGTGTAAGTATTCAGACTCTTGCTACTTCCTTCTTGGAATGAAGAACTAAACTAAACCATATGTTACTTGCAGGCTTTAGCAGACTTGCGTCATGCCAAGTGGTTCCAGGCCCGGGCCACCGGTCTGCAGTCGTGCGTGATGGTCATTCGCATCCTCAGGGATCTGTGCCAGCGCGTTGCCTCTTGGCAGGCTCTGCCTCAGTGGTCGCTGGAACTCCTGGTAGAGAAGGTAATCTCTTCGGCGGGCTTTCCCATCTCACCCGGTGACTGCATGCGACGCATTATGGAGGCCCTGTCCTCCGGATTTCTGATCAACGGTCCGGGCCTGCTGGATCCGTGTGAGAAGGACCCGACCGATGCTCTGCTGGAGTTGACCAAACAGGAACGCGAGGATCTCACTGTGTCGGCACAGCTATTCCTGCGTTACATTGCCTTCCGTCAAATTTACAAGGTACTCGGCATGGAGCAGCTGCCGGCCATGAAGTTTCCCATGCGTCCGTGGCGCATCAACCGCAAACGGCGCAGGTCATCTGGCAAGGCGGGTGGCGCTCCCGGCGGCGAGGCCGAGGGCAACGACATGGACGATACCACCGGCTCCGACGAAAAGGTGGCCAAGAAGGACGCCGCCGGTGGGAGTACCGCAAGCGCCTAAACCGCGCCGAAGGCAGTAGTTTATACAAGTACACGTAGTTGGCTATACTAATATTACAATTTCTCTCACGATTAACTATAACTAACTCGTATATCTCCAAGCAAGAGTATTCAACTCCCATTGTGGCTCATCGTTTCGAGGGCAGGGAGCTATGCATGTTCAACATGTGGCCCACGATTGGCACTTGGAAGAAGCCCCTATTAACCTATAAACACTTCAACTTAAAATATTTAATGGATCGATCATTACAACTTGTATTTTTCTAGCATTAGTGCAAAAACAGAAGGCATTGTATTCCAATTTAGATGTGAACACACATTGGTCCTTGGTCCCCGCGCGTTTCACACACATGTAAGAGAAGTAAAAAGATTTTAATAAACCGTATTGAACAAATATGATTTATTTTTCATTCGCATTTAACACTCACTTAGCTTGGATAATCAAGAACGATGTTTAATTTATAAATCATAATACTCTATATGTATAACATTTACAAAAGGAAAGAGTTATATTGTGAAACATAAGGTTTATAAATAATTGTTCCATTTCGAACTTTTGCTACCGAAAGAAGTTACTTCATTTTGTGCCGGACGCTTTGTGGACTTCGGGGCATGGCCCTTGGATCTGTGAAAGTTCATAGAGGTACCATCATTGAGTTCCTCCTTCACTGGATTTACTTTCGCAGTTCGTTCAAGCTTTTGAGTGGCCACAATGGGTTCATCCACATAGTCTGCCCACTTGTTCTTGGTTTTCTTTGGAGGATTGTTTTCCTGCTTTTCACCTGAGCCGTCCCACTGATCCATTTGCTGATGTGCGGATATGAACAGTTTTTCCTCCATGCGTTCCTCCTGTTGCCCACGCTCCAGGTTCATTTGTTGCACCTTGGCGCGGCACTCTGGTCCTGATCCTCGAAAGAACTCTTTTAGCAAATCCTGCTTTTGGCGGCATATTTTGCATTCCCATTTGTTGGATATCTTCACCAAGTCCACCTAAAAGAGAACAGTTTTGTTGAGTATATGGTTTTATTTTGGTATTTTTTTTACCTGGTACATTTTGCACTGAATGCATTGTAAAACACGAATTTGCTGCGACATTTAAAAAAAAAAAGATTTAAATCTAGCAGAAAGCCTCATATATGTATTAGTAAGACCGTGCTTCAATCGGCGAAATATACCAAAACAGACTTTTAATTTAATTTAATTTTCATATACTTTTATGATATAAATTAAATGATAGATCATTTGATCATTTATATAAATCCTATAAATTCCTGATCATAATCAAAAATTAGATTATTAAATTTCAAATATTAAACCTCGGTGAACCAATTGTTCCGGATAAGAACTAGCCCATTAAGCCAGTCGGTGGTTCCACGTACACGGCCATCCCTGGTGCAAAATATAAACAAACTTGATCCGAGGAGCGCTATCATAGCGATTGGCGCTTTCTAAATATGCGTTTGGTAAGTCATGCAGGTCCAGGTCCATCACCTTTATCAGCGGAAGTGACTTGACTCTCTTGCAGTATTGTCTCAGCGGGGACTTGGCCAAGCCATGTTATATCATTACGTTCAAGGGCCTGAGGATAATGCTGGACTGCGGCCTGACGGAGCAGACGGTGCTGAACTTCCTGCCGCTGCCCTTCGTCCAGTCTTTGAAATGGTCCAACCTGCCCAACTTTATACCCAGCCGGGACCACGATCCCCAGATGGACGGTGAGCTGAAGGAGTGCTGTGGCCGGGTATTCGTGGACTCGACACCGGAGTTCAATCTTCCGATGGATAAGATGCTCGACTTCAGCGAGGTAGATGTGATACTTATCTCGAACTATCTTAATATGCTGGCCCTGCCGTACATCACGGAGAACACTGGGTTCAAGGGCAAAGTCTATGCCACGGAGCCAACGCTGCAGATTGGCCGGTTCTTCCTCGAGGAACTGGTCGATTACATCGAGGTGTCTCCCAAGGCTTGCACCGCGCGCCTGTGGAAGGAGAAGCTTCATCTGTTGCCTAGTCCGCTAAGCGAGGCGTTCCGTGCCAAGAAATGGCGCACCATATTTAGCCTCAAGGATGTCCAGGGTAGCCTTTCAAAGGTGACCATTATGGGCTACGACGAGAAGCTGGATATTCTGGGGGCTTTCATCGCCACCCCAGTGAGCTCTGGCTACTGCCTGGGCTCCAGCAACTGGGTGCTAAGCACGGCTCACGAAAAGATATGTTATGTGAGCGGCTCGTCCACGCTGACCACACATCCGCGGCCCATCAATCAATCGGCACTGAAGCACGCCGATGTCCTCATCATGACCGGGCTGACGCAGGCTCCCACTGTGAATCCGGATACCAAGCTGGGTGAACTCTGTATGAATGTGGCGCTGACGATTCGAAACAACGGATCCGCTCTGATTCCCTGCTATCCGTCGGGTGTGGTCTACGATCTATTTGAGTGCTTAACCCAGAACTTGGAGAACGCCGGTCTCAACAACGTGCCCATGTTCTTCATATCCCCGGTGGCTGACAGCTCTTTGGCCTATTCCAACATCCTCGCCGAATGGCTAAGTTCGGCAAAGCAGAACAAGGTGTATCTACCGGACGATCCTTTTCCGCACGCCTTCTACCTGCGCAACAATAAGCTGAAGCACTATAACCATGTCTTTTCCGAGGGCTTTAGCAAGGACTTTCGGCAGGTAAAGATCGAATACATTAGTAGACGATCCAGTATACTTATTAATCCCATATTTTCCTCCTTTAATCACAGCCCTGCGTGGTCTTCTGCGGTCACCCGAGTCTGCGCTTCGGCGACGCCGTACACTTCATCGAAATGTGGGGGAATAATCCCAACAACTCGATTATATTCACGGAGCCGGACTTTCCGTATCTGCAGGTTTTAGCGCCGTTCCAGCCACTGGCCATGAAGGCCTTCTACTGTCCCATCGACACCTCGCTGAATTACCAGCAGGCCAATAAGCTAATTAAGGAGCTGAAGCCAAACGTGCTGGTCATTCCAGAGGCTTATACGAAGCCGCATCCCTCGGCGCCGAATCTCTTCATTGAACAGCCGGATAAAAAGATAATTACATTCAAATGTGGCGAAATCATACGGTTGCCTCTGAAGCGGAAGCTGGATCGCATTTACTTAACTTCGGAGCTGGCACAGAAGATATCGCCGCGCGAAGTGGCCGCTGGCGTGACTTTCTCCACACTAACGGGCGTTCTGCAGGTGAAAGACAAGGTGCACTGCATACAGCCGTGTGCGGACAGCGGCAATCAGGACAATCCAAGCTCGAGTGCCGGCGGCACTGCACCAACCAAGGAGGATGTACTAAAGAACGTGAAGTACGAGTACGGCAGCATCGATGTGGAAGCTGTAATGAAGCGGCTGACGCAGGATGGCTTCTCGAACATCAAGTTGGATCGAACTGGCGGTGCTCTTACACTCAATCTGGTCGCCGAGGATACTGTGATCAAGTTTGAGGACAATGAAACGCACATTATCTGCGGCGGAAAACCCACAACGCGCCTCAAACTACGAGACACGATCATGAAATGCTTACAGAGTTTCTAAAAACAAAACATATATATTCTCTAGACCTAAAAAACAACATCCTCATTTAAAGCTTAGTTCTTGACTTCCATTACCGCAGAGCAACGCTTGCAGGTCTCTTGATCGTCGGCATGCAGACTATAGCGACGACAACGTGGACAGAGCGTGGTCTGTAGATTAGTGATAGTTATGCTTACATCGCTATTGTCGGCCTCTTCGAGGCTGACAGATCCCACTTGAAGTATCTCGCACAGCTCGGAATTACTCAGGGGTTTACCCAGAACAGGATGGAGTTTCAGCAGCAGGTTCATCTTGCTTCCTTTGATGGTCACAGCCAAATGCCAGGTGTTCACCTCTCCAGCCTGTTGATTTATCAGACGTTTTACATCGAGCGCTGCGTGCACAATTTCTGTGGCTTTTCTGTCCTCCCACTCTGCGTTCGCTCGGACCGTGTGCTCATGAAAAGCCCCTCCAGATACATCGTAGTAGCTCCAGCTTTCTTCTACCAGAAAAGGAACAATGGGCCACAGGCTCTTGCACAGCTGCCGGTAGCAGTGGGTGAGTGTCTGGCGAATGGCCTGCAGCTCCTGATCATCGCCACAGTACAGACGATCCTTAATCAGATGCACATAGACAGCGGATACCTGGTTGGCCACGAAGTTTTGGATGCAGGCCACTACTCGATTGTACTCGTAGACGTTGTAAAGCTTCGCCACCTGAAAATGGGCTTAAGTTAGAGGAGGATCTTTTACATTCTACCTCCACTTACCTCCGATTCAAACTCCACCAACTGGCTCAGCAAATATCTATTAAGATAGCTCCTATCAGTGAGCAATTTCTCCTCCTGGCTTGTTCCTTTCTCTCCAATCACGCCCTTCAGGTAACGCAGGGTGCCACGCACCTTACTCAGACTTTCGGCCGCCTGTTGCAGTAGCTTATCACTCACTGTTATGGACATGTGCTGGGTGCCATGTGAGGCAACCCACCAACGCAGAGCGTCCGTGCCGTACTTCTTCGTAATCTGCTTCGGTGAGATGACATTTCCCAGCGATTTGGACATTTTGTATCCTTTCTCGTCCACCGTGAAGCCGTGCACGAAGAGCGCCCTTTCAATAGATGACAATGAATGATCGTTTCTATAAGAGGATTATCAAATCTTACTTGTAGGGAGCATATCCTCGAGCAGCTATGCTCATGAGCAGCGAGGACTGAAACCATCCGGTGAATTGGTCATATCCCTCTAGATACAGATCTGCAACCTTATCGTTTTTCAACACAGCCGACCATGTGCTACCCGAGTCAAACCAAATGTCCAATATATCAGTTCCTTTAACGAGATCTTTAACTTCATAACCTAGTTCCGTGGCAATATGTGCAGGTACGAGGTCCTCTATTGGCTTGACCCACCAAAAGTCCATGGAACCCTCTTGACGCAACAGCTGGCAGAAATGTTCTATCAAAGCGGAATTTATAACCACCTGTCCGCTCTCCTGGCTATAGAGAACGGGTATGGGAACGCCCCACGCCCTCTGCCTGGAGATGCACCAGTAGGGACGCTTTTGCAGCTGCGTGAGCAATGCCTTCTTGCTAGCTTCGGCGTTCGTTCGGGGATAGATCTCAACCTTCTGCAGTGCGTCGGCAGCTAAGGTCTTTAATTTCTCCGTGTTGATAAACCATTGCTCGCTGGCCCGAATGATCACCGGCTGCTTCGTGCGCCAATCAATGGGATACGAATGCTCTAGCTTGGCAGAATGAACCACATCCCTAGCTATGTGCTCTAGAACTAAGGGATTTCCTTGATCCAGTACTGATTGTCCGCGTAGAAAGCTGGGAGCCTCCTTGGTGTATATACCCACCTCGTTCACCAAACACTTTACAGGTATTTTTCTTGCCAGACTAACCAGGAAATCGTCCGGGCCGTGGGCAGGTGCGGTGTGAACTAAGCCAGTGCCCTTGCTATCCTGCACGTGGCTGGCGTCGAAGAAGGGTAAATCTGACTTCTCCTGGTCTATAGGATGCTTGTATGTGAACTTGCCCAGGGAGCTGCCATTAAGAGTCTGAATCACCTCACATTTCAGCTGCGTGCTGGCCTCGAAGTCTGCCATAAGAGCTGAAGCCATGAGGTATAGCTCGTCTGGGCTGTGTTCTTGGAGCTTCACCAACACGTACTCCAGCGACTCATTGTAGCAGATAGCTTGATTGCTCGGCAGTGTCCAGGGGGTTGTGGTCCACACGAGCGCATATATCCGCTTATATTTGGCATCAACATCCAGTCCGTTTGGGTTGAGTGCAAATCTCACATATACCGACGGACTTATGTGACTGGGGTCATATTCCAGCTCCGCCTCCGCCAGTGCTGTTCTAATGGAAGACCGATAAGTATATCATTAACCCATCAGAGGTATTACAGATGTTACCTGGACGATGGTGACCAGTAAACTGGCTTCAAGTCCCGATAGACCAGACCTTTTTCGTAAAGATCGTGGAACATATGCAGTTGATTAACTATGAACTCCGGCTGAAAGGTCATGTAGATATCGTTCTTGCGCCAGTTGGCCAATATTCCCCAGCTACTGAACTCCTCCTTTTGCGACTGTATCGCCTCCAAAGCAAATGCTCGGGCTGCAAGAGACATTTTAGAATGATTTAAGTTGCAAGGCAAGGGGAACCACTCACACTTTTGCCGGATTTCCTGGGCATTTTGTCCCGAAGCAGAGCTCGTGGCCTTCAGCTCGATGGGCAGACCGTGACAGTCCCAGCCAGGGATGTAGTTAACTTGCTGGCCATGGGCGACTCGCTGTCGCAGGGTGACATCCTTCAGGATCTTGTTGACGGCGTGGCCCATGTGCAGTTGGCCATTGGCGTAGGGCGGCCCGTCGTGCAGCACAAACGTGGGTAGCTTTTTATCTAGTCCCTCCTTCTGCTCCTGCTCCTGGTACTCGTAGGACACGGCAATCTTCTTCTACGAGACAGAGACACCTTTACATTTTAGATTTCTCGGCAGCAAGTCGCCAGAAACTTACGTCCAAGACCAGACGCTCCTGTTCCTCACGTTTGGCTGCTGTCAGGCGGTTCGGAAACTTCGTCCTCGGCAGGTTAATGGTGTCTGTGTATTTTTTCGCATCTTTCCTAGCCGCTTTCACACAATATAAACGATTTCCAATGCGAAAATTGAAAATTCGAAGCATTTTGCAGTCGAAGAAGAGGAAGAGAGTAAACGTAACAGCGCCGGCACAGTGTGTGTGGAACGTAAGTACCGTTTACACTGCGTATGCGAGTGTGGATCGTAAGTACCACTACTTCGTAAACTTTAAATAAAAATCATTTTGCCGATGTTTTCTTTTTTAAAATGGGTATTATAGAATCGTTAATTTATTAGAATTGTTATTTTTAATATTTATATTTTGCTTAATTCGCTTTACCTTATTATTGAACATCTTCAGCAGAAAAAATTTAAATTTTTGTAAACATTTTATAAGAGGTTACGTCAGTAAAATTGTCAAGAATGTTAATTTTTTGTGAAATTGAAAACGCAGATTTATTAATCTAATAAAAACGACTATAGAAAATTATTAAGAATTCAAATTAACGCTTTTTTGGCTTAGTTATGAATTATTTAAACTTTACTTAGTTACAAAAAGCATTCGCTTTTTTTCAGTGGAAGGGAGTTAGAAGAGAGTGTCGCTCTCCGACGCCGCACCGCTTCCCACATCTTCCCGTTTATTTCGCCGCATTCCGATATTCCAATCATTTTCGCCATTTTGCACATTCGTTCGGTCGGAAAAAGCGCAGCGCTACGAAAAATGTGCGGAAAGCGGGAAAACGGTCGGGAAAATCACGGTCGGTGGAAAACCAGCCCTCCGCAGGGTTGGCAACCTGATCAACATGCGAAAATCCGGAATGAAAGCGTGAAAATCGGCGCTTGAGTGGCGTACACATTCAATTTTTTTGTTGGCCTAAAGAGAGACTAATTGTGAGAGTGAAACAGAAAAGTGTCAGTGCAAAGACAAATACCGCTAGTTTCCGCCTCGTTGTCGTAGTCTATTTATTTATTTTGTATTTGTTTGTGGTTCAACACATAGATTTTCTCTGGCCTGCATTTTTTTCAGTGAATAATTTGTGCATCTTATCAAGGAAGAGAGAGAGAGAGAAAAATGTTTTTTCCATTTGGGCAAACAACAACAGGGTGAGTGAGAAGATCTTCAATTTTTCTTGTTCCCTTCTTCATTATGGTTGTTCGTCGGTCTCGATTTCACCGTTAGATTTTGAGTTGAATGTAAACAAACAAGACTCACGGAAAGTATGCTCCCTCAAGGAAGTATATATGTATGTATGTATGTATGTAGATCCTGGAACGTGATCCACACGTCGACATTAAAAGCCTTAAATTGTTTATTTTTAAGCACTATTTTTATGTATGCCATACAAATTATTGGTAAAGTAAAGGAAATGTAAAACTGTAAATATATTATGGTACGTATGTATGTACATGTAATGAAGGATTACATTCCTTCGAAGTTTTTCTAAATATATACAATACACACATATGTACATATGCATTTATAATCTTATAATATTACTTTGACCTATTTTATACGATTTTACTTTGTACTTTTATGAGCTTTAGTTAGTATTTCTTTTCATTTGATTTTTAAGTTAAAAATCCAATTGCAAATGCAAAGATTTCGGCGTGCCGAAATTAGCTTTATTTCTTGTTTCACTTTCGCTTCGATCTTCACTACAATGTATCCAAACTTAAAATCTCAAATATCATTACTGGACTATATTCCCCTATGTTAAATATAACGATTTGTAAACCCCAATAAGTAACCCTTTTATACATACATACATATAAGCGTGACAACCCATTAAACTTCAATTTGAACAAACTTAGCTGTCATCAGTTTCTTGAAGCTGTCATCATTAGCAGGAATAATTTTCAGGCGAATCAACTTTTAAGGAGCAAAAAGAAAATTTAGTGAGCATGTTGGTGACTTGGGGAAGATTGGCCACAGGCAAGTCCATCACCTTTACCATAATCCCTTCTTTATCTAATTAATGGAGTCTATATCAGCATGTGCCACTACCAGGCTTAAAATTGGCCACCTGAATCGTAGTCAAGTGCGAGGCCTGAAGCGCTGCCTGACTCAGATCCCCATCCCAGAACATGTTCGCTCCTTTCATGCATCCTTGGTGCTGTGTGACGACACAGATAAGGATGTCTGTAAGAAGAAAGAGGAAAACGATAGTGGTGGAGATGAAAAGTCATCCGATGACGGAGTCAAGAAACTGGAGGGCAAGGGTCGTGAAGGCGTCATTCATGCAGTCATTGGTCCCGTCATCGATGTGTACTTCCCGGACGAAATTCCGGAGAATCTGAATGCCATGGACGTAATTGACGCTCCGATCGGACGCCTGGTGGTGGAGGTGGGGTACAATTTTCGTTTAGTCTTCCAAATTTTAATTAATTTCTATAATAGTTAATTTTAATAATTAAATTTTCTTTCCCTATCTAGGTCTTCCACCACCTGGGTAACAATGTGGTTCGATGCGTGGCCATGGACTCTACGGAGGGTTTGCGACGTGGTCAGAAGGTCGTAGACACGGGCTACCCGATCCGTGTCCCAGTGGGCAACGCCGTCCTGGGTCGTATCCTCAACGTGGTGGGCGATCCCATCGACGACCGCGGGGAGATCAAGGCGGATAAGTACTCATTTATCCACAACGAGGCTCCGGAGCTCGTCGACCTGACTGTCCAACCGGAGATCCTGGTCACCGGCATCAAGGTGATCGATCTGCTAGCCCCCTATGTCAAGGGTGGCAAGATCGGCTTGTTCGGCGGCGCCGGAGTAGGCAAGACAGTGCTCATCATGGAGCTGATCAACAACATGGCCAAGTCCCACGGTGGCTACTCCGTGTTCGTGGGTGCAGGAGAGCGCACCCGCGAGGGGAACGATCTCTACCACGAAATGATCGAGTCGAAGGTAATTTCCCTCGAGGACGATTCCTCGAAGGTGGTGCTGATTTTTGGCCAGATGAACGAGCCGCCCGGTGCCCGTTCCCGCGTGGTGCTCACGGGACTGACCATCGCCGAGTACTACCGTGACATTGATGGCCAGGATGTGCTGCTCTTTATCGACAACATCTTCCGCTTCATCCAGGCAGGTTCAGAGGTGTCTGCCTTACTCGGCCGTATTCCCTCAGCGGTGGGTTATCAGCCCACCCTGGGTACCGACATGGGTACCATGCAGGAGCGGATTACCAGCACCCGCAATGGCTCCATCACTTCTGTTCAGGCCGTCTATGTACCCGCCGATGATCTTAGCGACCCGGCGCCGACGGCCACATTCGCTCACTTGGATGCCACCACCGTGCTGTCCCGTCCCATTGCCGAGTTGGGGATTTACCCGGCTGTCGATCCCCTGGACTCCTCCTCGCGCATCCTCGATCCTGACATCGTTGGCGAGGAGCATTACAACGTAGCCAGGGCAGTGCAGAAGACTCTGCAGGCCTACAAGTCGCTGCAGGACATCATCGCCATCCTGGGCATGGACGAGTTGTCCGAGGACGACAAGCTGACGGTGGCCAGGGCCCGCAAGATGCAGCGCTTCCTCTCGCAGCCGTTCCAGGTGGCCGAGGTCTTCACCGGGCATCCCGGCAAGCTGGTGCCTGTGGAGAAAACGATCGAGGGCTTCAAGCGGCTGCTGAACGGAGAGTACGACGACATCCCAGAGATCGCCTTCTACATGGTGGGTGACGCTGAAGAAGTTCTGGCCAAGGCCACTCAACTGGCCTCCTCCATGCAGCCGGATGGAGCTTCAAAGGGAAAGGAGGGAGAGGCCAAGGGGGCCAAAGCGGATGAAGGAAAGGAGGCCAAAACGGATGAAGGAAATGAAAAGAAGAAGGAAGCCAAAACGGATGAAGGAAAGGAAGGGAAGAAGGAGGCCAAAGCGGATGAAGGAAAGGAAGGGAAGAAGGAGAAACCACCGAAAGCAGAGGCCAAAAAAGAGGACAAGAAAGATGACAAAGACGATCCCAAAAAGGACAAGTGATTTGATGGGTAGTAGCCACTAAAACTGGCAAATGGGCAAATGGACTTTTCACTACTAATTTTAAATATAATTACAGTTTATAAATGACACAGATATTTTTAAATTATAAATATACTCATAACAGATCCTCATTTAAGTAAATGCGATCTGGCTCGCATCCCTGATTTCACGTACCAGGCTCCCAGAAAGCAGCGGACGGCCGATCCTGAAAAAATTTATCCACCGTTCTTTTTGTGGATGTTATTTGAGCCAGTGGTTCGTTTGCCAGAAATGGATTTCAACTGTCCTAAAAAGAGAAAGTGAGCAGATTGCAAAAATGACTTGGAAGAATTCTTTAAGCTGTCTTCTAAGAGAGATACCGACTACCTTCACCAAAGAGCAGATCGCAAAGACGGACTTCATCTGCCAACTTAATTTGGGATTGCTTTGTGATTAACTTAATTATAATTCCAAAATAGTTGTATTATTTATTAATAATATTTATATTTAAAATTAGTAGTGAGAAAAGCGAATAGTGAATTAAGTAGCCCATTTCCCAGTTTTAGTGGCTACTATCCATCAAATCACTTGTCCTTTTCGGAATCGTCTTTGTCCTTCTTATTATCTTTTTTGGCCTCTGCTTTCGGTGGTTCCTCCTTCTTCCCTTCCTTTCCTTCACCCGCTTTGGCCTCCTTCTTCCCTTCCTTTCCTTCATCCGCTTTGGCCTCCTTCTTCCCTTCCTTTCCTTCATCCGTTTTGGCTTCCTTCTTTTCATTTCCTTCATCCGTTTTGGCCTCCTTTCCTTCATCCGCTTTGGCCCCCTTGGCCTCTCCCTCCTTTCCCTTTGAAGCTCCATCCGGCTGCATGGAGGAGGCCAGTTGAGTGGCCTTGGCCAGAACTTCTTCAGCGTCACCCACCATGTAGAAGGCGATCTCTGGGATGTCGTCGTACTCTCCGTTCAGCAGCCGCTTGAAGCCCTCGATCGTTTTCTCCACAGGCACCAGCTTGCCGGGATGCCCGGTGAAGACCTCGGCCACCTGGAACGGCTGCGAGAGGAAGCGCTGCATCTTGCGGGCCCTGGCCACCGTCAGCTTGTCGTCCTCGGACAACTCGTCCATGCCCAGGATGGCGATGATGTCCTGCAGCGACTTGTAGGCCTGCAGAGTCTTCTGCACTGCCCTGGCTACGTTGTAATGCTCCTCGCCAACGATGTCAGGATCGAGGATGCGCGAGGAGGAGTCCAGGGGATCGACAGCCGGGTAAATCCCCAACTCGGCAATGGGACGCGACAGCACGGTGGTGGCATCCAAGTGAGCGAATGTGGCCGTCGGCGCCGGGTCGCTAAGATCATCGGCGGGTACATAGACGGCCTGAACAGAAGTGATGGAGCCATTGCGGGTGCTGGTAATCCGCTCCTGCATGGTACCCATGTCGGTACCCAGGGTGGGCTGATAACCCACCGCTGAGGGAATACGGCCGAGTAAGGCAGACACCTCTGAACCTGCCTGGATGAAGCGGAAGATGTTGTCGATAAAGAGCAGCACATCCTGGCCATCAATGTCACGGTAGTACTCGGCGATGGTCAGTCCCGTGAGCACCACGCGGGAACGGGCACCGGGCGGCTCGTTCATCTGGCCAAAAATCAGCACCACCTTCGAGGAATCGTCCTCGAGGGAAATTACCTTCGACTCGATCATTTCGTGGTAGAGATCGTTGCCCTCGCGGGTGCGCTCTCCTGCACCCACGAACACGGAGTAGCCACCGTGGGACTTGGCCATGTTGTTGATCAGCTCC
Organism: Drosophila bunnanda; assembly: GCA_035046265.1. Classification (NCBI taxonomy): domain Eukaryota; kingdom Metazoa; phylum Arthropoda; class Insecta; order Diptera; family Drosophilidae; genus Drosophila; species Drosophila bunnanda. Next base: position 19,887,438 of record JAWNOB010000075.1, read on the forward strand.
ATGATGAGCACTGTCTTGCCTACTCCGGCGCCGCCGAACAAGCCGATCTTGCCACCCTTGACATAGGGGGCTAGCAGATCGATCACCTTGATGCCGGTGACCAGGATCTCCGGTTGGACAGTCAGGTCGACGAGCTCCGGAGCCTCGTTGTGGATAAATGAGTACTTATCCGCCTTGATCTCCCCGCGGTCGTCGATGGGATCGCCCACCACGTTGAGGATACGACCCAGGACGGCGTTGCCCACTGGGACACGGATCGGGTAGCCCGTGTCTACGACCTTCTGACCACGTCGCAAACCCTCCGTAGAGTCCATGGCCACGCATCGAACCACATTGTTACCCAGGTGGTGGAAGACCTAGATAGGGAAAGAAAATTTAATTATTAAAATTAACTATTATAGAAATTAATTAAAATTTGGAAGACTAAACGAAAATTGTACCCCACCTCCACCACCAGGCGTCCGATCGGAGCGTCAATTACGTCCATGGCATTCAGATTCTCCGGAATTTCGTCCGGGAAGTACACATCGATGACGGGACCAATGACTGCATGAATAACGCCTTCACGACCCTTGCCCTCCAGTTTCTTGACTCCGTCATCGGATGACTTTTCATCTCCACCACTATCGTTTTCCTCTTTCTTACAGACATCCTTATATGTGTCGTCACGCAGCACCAAGGATGCATGAAAGGAGCGAACATGTTCTGGGATGGGGATCTGAGTCAGGCAGCGCTTCAGGCCTCGCACTTGACTACGATTCAGGTGGCCAATTTTAAGCCTGGTAGTGGCACATGCTGATATAGATTCCATTAATTAGATAAAGAAGGGATTATGGTAAAGGTGATGGACTTGCCTGTGGCCAATCTTCCCCAAGTCACCAACATGCTCACTAAATTTTCTTTTTGCTCCTTAAAAGTTGATTCGCCTGAAAATTATTCCTGCTAATGATGACAGCTTCAAGTGATTGATGACAGCCAGGCCTTTTTAAATGGAAGATTTGTGGGTTGCAATTACTGGGTTGCCACATTTTGTTTACACTGCTAATTCGCTTTAAAATTTATGAAATTATCAACTAATATAAAATTAATATTAACTAAGAATCAGAAGCAAAAACACTCTCTGAAACTAACGGCGACATATTATCTCATTAATGTTATTATTACCATCAGGTAAAAAATATAGGAGCAAGCAGTCTAAGGATATTAAAAATAACTATATATAATTGTATTTGCATCATTCTGAAAAGGTTGAATATATCTTCAGATAGGTTCCCAATTAGACAAGCTTAAAGGTGGACACTATCGGTTGCCATGGCTACTAGAAGTGAAGCGCCGAAACCCAAACACACTGGCATTCAGTGGAAAACTCTTGAAACATGGATGTGCTATCACATTACAACTCTCCTGTTGTCGAATTTCCGGCAACTCATCCGCTGGAGAAGCAATATGCTCTGGTCGACAACTGCACCGGCACTGAACCGCCGCCTCCCAGTCGGGACAGCGCCACCGGAACACAGGAGAAGCTGGATATGGCCACTCAAACGGAGCAAAGACTGTCAATCAGCAGCAAAGACGTCGAGTACGATGAAAGAGCTCTGGCCAAGTGGCTCCGCCAGATATGTCCTATGGTGGAGCGGGAACTGATGAATCCTACACCGCTGATGGAGGACCCAACGATGAGCCAGTGCCGGTTGGAAGAGGAACTACAAGTGTTCACGTACCAGAAGCTGGTAATGGGCGGAGCGGAAAACTCGCAGGGCCTGGCCATCTGGCTGAGTGTGCACACCAACAATGCTCCTGTCCTGGTGGCCACAACGGTGGCCCCTCACGACGACTGGTGCGAGCATGTGGACCAGCAGCTGAAGCTTTTCGTTCCCCAAAGGATGTCCCATGGAAACTATGTGTTCTTCACCGAAGCCAAGAGCCTAGCCTTAAAGTCCTGCCTGCAAAGTCTCTGCACTAATCCCTTCAACAAGAATATGTTTGCCGGCTCCACAATGGATGGCGAGCTCTTCGTCTGGCTGTATGAACCGGCTAGAGGCTCAGGTGGAGATGGCAGCGTGGACATCAAGCAGCTGCACAGTGTGTCCTCCGCTCAAGGAGCGGCTGTGGCTCTGGACTGGCCCCGGGAACATTTACTGATGGCCTGCTATTCCAACGGAAGTGTTCGCCGCTGGGACTTGAGCAGGCAGATGTCTCCGGACTGGGAGTGAGTGTGGGAATGATATCTGCGGTGTTGTTAGATCCCTAATTAAAGTAAGTTTCCAGGTACTCTTTGCCAGCCACGGTTACCTCGGAGCTCACAGCCATGGTGGCTTTGGGACTTGACGACTTTGTGCTTGGCACTAACGATGGTGGAATCTATCGCTGTTGGGGCACTGGGCGTCAAATCCAACTGTTGCCGCTTAGGCAGCATCAATTTATGGTCTCAACCCTCCTTCGCACCGAGATGGAGGGCAACCAGTTCGTCCTCAGCTGCGATCTCAGCGGCCAGGCCTTTTATCATGACCTGCGACTCACGGATGAGGTAAGGTTACATTCTTTACATAAGCATGAAATCAGATTTATACTTTATTCCCCAGGATATGGCGCAGATGATAGTGCAGATACCATTGCCCTTTAAGAACGTCATAGCCTGCAGCAGGGATGGCAATATTATCTATTGTCCTGCCAGCGATGGAGCTCTCGAGTACTACAGGGTGAGCGATGGCGCCCAGGCCCATGTCAAGGGAGCTTTGCGCGGCAAAGGAAGCATCATTCGGAGTAGTGATAATGGGTAAGTCTGACATAGTTTAATGGTATCGTATTTAAACTAAATATTCGTTTCCAGCTGCTGGCTAATCACAGGCCTTTATGGCGACGAGTTCCAAATCTTCTATGTGGAACGTTAAGGAGTCACACCACATTACATGTCACGAATATAGATATAATAGAATAAATCGGGTTGTCAGTTTTTGAAATAATCGCTTATATTTGCATTGACTGCTTAATGTTAATGTGTACGGTTTCATCATCTTCTCTTAGGATTGCTATTTACACGAGTTTATTTTAAAATTTCTCCAGATCTCTAACAAATACCACATGTAGATATAGACTATATATATTTTCTTTTGTATAAACAAGACTTTCTCTGTGTATAATTTCAAAAAACAAAATGCAGAAAAGAACTTAAAGCCATTTTGATATTGCGTTTAAAAAAAAGGTTTCTTTTTTTTATGGGAATCTCGATAAAACGTCGGCCTTGCAACCAAATAAAAGAATTTCAACTTACTCTTTTATCCGCAGGCTTGTGGTGTCGTGGTGGACATGTAAAAAATAATGTGTGTTGCGTACGAGTGTTTACAAAGACGTAATTACAAAATGGCCTGCCTTTATAGCCACTTGCCTAGCGTAATAAATAAATTATACAATTAACATTAACGAGATATATGCGATATATGTATAAATATATAATAGAACTGCACACACAATTTTGCTAAATCTCTCACGCCGAATCTGCTAGCTTCAGTCCGTTCATTCCGTTCACTCCACACTTCGATCTACTTTTCACTTAAGCCTAGATTGCAATCTGCACTTTGCACATATCAAATATAGTTGGTTTCGCGATAATAATAATAATAACTAGAAGCGGCGGATTGGCTGATGATAAATTCAGTTGAAGAGCACCGTATTGGGGTCTTCGTTATCCATCTGCTTAACGTGCCGCAGCACATCCTTCTTGGTAATTACGCCGAGAAGACGACTGCAAAAAATTAATGTTGCGGTTATTTGTTACGGTTTCAAGGCAGCATACACTCACCCGTTGTGTGTCACTAGTGTCTGGCGCAGTCCCAGCTTACGGAACATGTCCACAACTGTTTCCATTGGCGTTTGATCCGTCACCGTGATCGGCGCCATGTCCAGGATCTTCTTTAGCTTGAGGGGCTGCGGGCCCAGGTTTTGCGTGGGCTGAGTAGAAGTAAATAATACTATGGAGCTGCTGCTAATACCCTCGATAAGACGTTTGGCATTGCCTGGAAGGGAAAACCTCTGGTTAATTGCGAAAAATCTAGCTTGAGGAACAGTCAGACACTCACCTATAGCCAAGTTCAGGTCCCTGCGCAACACAAAGCCCACCAAGTATTGATTCTCGCGAGACACTACCACCGGATAGCCGTTGTGTTCCGTTTCCTTAAGCAGGTTTTCCACATCGTCCACCGTCATGGAGTCTTGTGTGATGACATTCAGAGTTTCATTGCGTCTAAAATGTAAATGGTTGTAAGTAAAGGAAGATCGGGTATCTGTTTTCCTCTAGTTTTACTCACTTTGGCTGCATAACATCCGCTGCCAGGGTTGTGTGCGCAAACTCTTCCTTGCTGTCGAGGAACGGATAACCATTTAGCGCAATGTGTGCATCGTAAATGCCCTGCCTGCCCAGAGCATCACCCACCCACTTGGAGGCCATGGCAGCCGCCATCAGTGGCACAATATATCTCACTCCGCCTGTCAGCTCGAACATGATCACCACTAAGGAAACCGTCATTCGTGTGACACCGCCTAGAACAGCTGCCGCACCCACCACTGCATACAGTCCGGGAGTGATTAGATTGCTGTCCGCACACTCTCCGGTAAAGAACCAGATATTCGGGTAACTGTACGCAAACTGCTCTACGCCAATGCCCACGATGCGGCCCATGATAGCGCCCAGCAGCAGGGACGGAATAAACAGACCAGCCGGCACTTTCATGCCAAACGTAAAGATTGTCAGCGCAAGTTTGAGGATAAAGGTGAGCATCAGCAGCCAAATGGAGCTGTATACGCCGGGGCCAGGCTCTGTGACCTCAATGATGCTGTTGCCCATCGTTATGTTCATGCGCTTATACTCGCTGAAAGAAAATCATGTAAAAATTAATTGGGATCCTTTAAAGAGAACTTTAAAATTTCTGAAACCCACCACAAGGGATTAGTGACATCGCCGGGCGAGCACTTGCTGACCAACAGGAAGATCAGCTCGTTCATGTTCATGCGAGTGAAGGGGTTCGGATAACAAATGATGCCTGTGACCAGAGTCACAAACAGCACCTCCATGACGGGATACTGGCCCAGCTTGCTGAACTTCCTGTAGCGGCACCACCACAAATTCGCCTTGATGAAGAACGTACCAATCACACCCTGAAAATATAACAATGTCAGTAAACAGATATAAAGTAAACAAATTAATCTTACCCCCATTATTCCCAAGAAAACAAAGGGAATGAGCTCAAAAAATATCCACGGCTTGTTGTATTCCACAAAGAAGAGCACGGAATGTTCATTGCCAAACGGAGTCAACGATCGTAGAACGAATGCGGCGATCAGGGCACAAAAGAAGGAACGCCACAACGTCTTCAGGGGAAAGTAATAGGACACCTCCTCCAGCGAGAACAGAACTCCTCCAATTGGGGCTCCGAAAGCCACCGAAACACCGGCGGCCGCTGCTGCTGATAAAATCTCACGCTTCTTGGCCTCGTTCCTTCCGTATTTTGGGAAAACGTGCGAGAATATATTGCCAATACAGCTGGCAATATGGACCATAGGTCCCTCTTTGCCCAGCGTGAGGCCAGCGGACACGGAGAGCATCAGGCCCACTGATTTGATCAGCAGAGTCCACTTGCCCAAATAGCCGCGTATGATAAAGCCGGACAAGATGGTCTTGATTTCCGGTATACCCGATCCGCAGGCATAAGGAGCGAACATCCGCACCAGCGAGGCGCTGAGAGATGCGAACAGCAATGCCCACAGCACATACCAGATATAGGCGACGATATACGGTCCGGTGCCATTACGATCCAGGCCAAAGATCTCTGGCCAGGTCTTCCACTGTCGAAAGAGAAAGCCGCAGACAAATTATTCACTTTTGAAAGCCATTAAGGCAGCACTCAACTTACGGTCGAGCAGTTGCCTTCCTCAAAGACTGATTGCTTGGCTGGGTAACAGCACTGCTCTCGATTAAACCAAAAAGCGGGCGGACAGATGCCATGCTTCAGGTCGGACATCCAACTGGCGCCAATGTCCACCATGCCTGCCACACAGCCAGCGGCGATGCCGACGAGTAGGACGCACAGCCACCCAGATCCGGCATCAATGGAGCCCTGGAAAAACAATTAAAGTAATTAGAGGAGTTTTTACATGGTATATTGATCAGTTTCTTACCTTAATCAGATCCCACAGCGAGTCCTGTCGCTTCTTAACGATGTAGCGATGTCGCATCCGGTCGCGGGCAATATCCCGCTGCCAGTCGATGGTATGGAAATCCTCATACTGACCAATCCCTGGAATATCATCCTGCACATCCGAGGAACCATAGAAAGAGAGTGCTCCTAAAGATAAAAACAAAAGCACATATATTATCTCCATTTTGACAGGGTAAGCTTGGATTCTTCATGTTCGTTAGCTATGTTCAAAGTTCAGTTTAGTTTTTCACTTACACGTGGATACTGGGAGACTTGATATAATTTTCTTGATTTACTTGATTGTTTCTTATGGCTAATGGCATCGTATTTCTTTTTCCTGGCACTTTCCTTACGACTCTATCAACAGAGAGTCACATTCCCCGACTTGAGCTCCAGTTGCTTACTTTATAAGTATTGATTGGCCTTAGCGCCGCGCTAACATCATTATTCGGCTGCGATCGAGTTTTTATATGTGAATTAGTGTATTTACCCAACACATTCATACAATACATTTAATTTCCATTCAAATAAACAGCTCACCCAGCTGGTTAGTCGCTTAATATAATGAATTAGCATCACGTGAGTAAACTATAGGGCACTGTGAATACCTATCGTGCCTTTACTCTTTGTCCAAACGGGGAACTGATTCCCCTGAAGCCGCAATTATGCACATATGTCTGATTGCTAATGATCGTGGATATTAATTGAATTGAATTCCCCACTCGGAGCAAGTACAGCTGTGTGCCACGCCACCGAAAAAGCGGAGTGGTGCCGAGGTGACGTCGCGGCATACCGGCACTCATATGATCATGATCTTGATTAACACCGCACACAGGCGCTTTGCGCAATGGGATCTCGATCTCTTGCTCTCTCACTTCTGAACTCACCGTCCATGGGATCGCCGAAGGCACTGTGAGTTGGCACATGCTGGTGGTGGTGATGCTGGTGCATTGTTCGCTGGCTGTGGCCACCTGAGTGTCCAAACTCTCGCTCGGTATCCGATTCGGTGCCCGTTTCCCGGTGGTAGCCGCTGCTGCTTCCGCCTCCTCCCCCGACGCCGCCACCGATCACATCGCCCGGACTGGAGCGCGGTGTGATATCGATCATATCCTCCTCGTCTGTGCCCGCCGTCGCTGTCAGCGAAGTGGTCAGCTTGGAGTGCTGCGCCAGCGGGTGGTCGTGGAAGGTACCGTCGCTGTCGCCCGTCGCTCCGTTCGTGTGGCCGTTCGACTGGAAGAGAGAAAATAACGAAACCCAAATTAGATATCAGATACGAATTTTTGGGATCACTGTTGCCTCTTTGTGCGCTTTGTTTATGCATTGAAACTGATAAGATTAGGATCGGCATGAACATCTGTACTTGGAATTGTGAATAACTTTCGGCATTTCCGCCCCCTTGTGCCAGATGTTTGTGGATTCCGGATAATGTGATTGTTCGAACGAATGAAACTATTGCTAGCCAGTAAGCTGCGCTAATCTGTGGTGAGTAAATTTCGAGTTCTCAAGCACTGAGTAAACTAAATGAGTTCCAAAATAAATTAAACTTTATCCTCGCCAAAGACAATTAATTTATTTCAGACTTATCAATAATGTCACCCACAAATCAAAACTTTTTTAATCGACGAGTTTTTGTGCGTAATGTGATGTTGATGGGGCTAAGCCCACCTGGGCTTATCACGTATGTGGGTTGCGTACCTTTTTCATCACCGTCTGGTAGGCGGTTATGTAGCTGTTGCCCTCCGCCGCAGCCTCTCTGCTGCCCTTCAGCGGAAACTTTTCCATCCTGTTTCTGTCCTGCTGCTGCTCTACGCGATTATTCTTTAGCTATTTTAATTATTCACAAATTTTAGTTGCGTTTTGCGTTGCAGTCGGAGCAGCGCAGCGACCAGAAGCAGCGCAGTAGCAGCGCAGCGAGCGCACGTCACTAAGTACAAACACACTAACAGTTGTTGGGGCCAGTCACTTCACTTTCTTTCCATTTTACTCGATTTGGAGGTGTGCACTCGATCGCGTTGGCATTGAGACGGCTCGAACAGGTATTTTAATCACCTATAGTACACATTTCATTGGTAAAGTGCTTACTTTTGTGGGCGAATATTTTATTTGCAAAAATCACACTCAGTGTGACCAGAGCGCGGCGAGCCAGGTGACACCAAATGTTGGGAGAATCGAAAACGGTTCGATAACTAAAGTTCGATTATTGATCTGTCAAAAACATAGCCCAAGTCTGGAAAATATACTCATTATTCGAACAGAAATAACGGCGCACTTGATATAATTGTATTTCATAGTACATTTTCCCAGTTCTGCACTTGGTCAGTATTATTCAACCAAAGCGCGACACGACATTATTACGGCTCTGCCGCCTGGGCACTCTGTTCACCGAATTTGTTTACGCCGTACACATAGCACGGATTTTGGTTGGGCCAACAACAACAGTGCAGCGCGCCAGCATAAACAACGAGAGAGATGGCCGGCTTTGTGGCGGTGCACACAGGTTTGTATACACGGATCCGCCCCGACGAACGGCCAGATGATTGATGGCCGCCATCCGCTTTCAGGGGCTGGCAACTGCATCGACGAGACCAAGTACCAGCGGGTGATCAAGGAGGCATGTATGCGGGCCACGGACATACTGCGCAACGGCGGCTCTGCCGTGGATGCCTGCGAGGCGGCCATCGTCCGGCTGGAGAACTGCGGCTACACGAATGCCGGCTTTGGTTCCAATCTCTGCCTGGACGGATCCGTGCAGTGCGACGCGGCTATTATGGACGGGTCCACGCTAAACTTTGGTGCCTGCACGAACGTCAGCCGGGTAAAGAACCCCATCCAGCTGGCTCGGCGCATCTGTGACGCCCAGGCCAGTCCGCAGCTACTAGAGCGCATTCCACCGATGATCCTCGCCGGCACTGGAGCCGAACGGTATGCCGATGAGGTGGGCTGCTCGATGGTGGATCCCTCCGTTCTGATTTCTTCGAAGGCTAAGTTCCAGTTCAATCACTACAAGAGCAAATACGATATGGTGGTGAACTGCAGGTCGGGCAAGGCGGCCTCGGAGGAGCCGGTGCCAGTGCCCGAGCCCGGCGCCGAAGTGGAACTAGCGGCCGCCTTGGACACCGTGGGCGCTGTGTGCGTCGATGGCGCCGGCAATACTGCAGCGGGCTGCAGCTCTGGCGGCATACTGCTCAAGGTTCCCGGGAGGGTGGGCCAGGCTGCTACGTATGGAGCTGGCTGCTGGGCCACCGATACTGATAAACTGGCCGTCGCTACCTGCACAACCGGCAACGGTGAGTACCTGATGAAAACGCTCCTGGCCAGAGAGATCTGCAACGGAGCCTTCAGCAACGACTGTGCGGTGACGAGTCTACACCGGACGTTCAAGCAAAAGTTCCTCGACTCGCCGCTGCTGCCCCGGCAGCAGGATCTCTATGCCGGGGCCCTGACCCTGCTCTACTCTCCGGGCCAGAGCAGCGGCGAGGTGATGTGGAGCCACACGACACAGTCCTTCTGCGTCGGTTACATGGGGACCTCGCAGCGGGCGCCAAAGGTTCGTACTCAGGCATAGCCGCCAGCAGCCACACATCATCCATCATTTCCCATCCGTTTCCCGTGTGTCTTCTTCTTGCAGTTTGTGCACTCGCCGCTGCCCACGTACAGCGTCCCAGGCCGATCGTGCGTCGTCAATGGCCAGAATTTCCATTTGCGCATTTAGATGTGGGCCGGACTGGGCTGGCTGGCCAACCAACTAACTAGCCGCAGTGTCTGGCTGCGGACCGCCTGCATCCCCTTATCCGCGGCGCATCTGCAATTCATTTGATTTAATGTTTAATTGCCGCGACAATCGCTGCCAATGCTATATGGTGGCTATATGGTGGCTATATGACAGCCGGCGCCGGAGGAGGCAGGGCTTTGTCTTTGGCGAAATATTAAGATAATTAAGCGAAAACTTTTATTGTAAATTCTCTCGTAGAACGTAAGCCAGAACTGTGTTTGTGTACGTACGTACTGCTAGCAATGAAATAGGATTTCTCAAATGTGTTGCCTCCCCTTGCTCCGTCGCTCCTTGGAACTGCCGTGTGCGCTAGATAAATCAGCCGGCGGCATGCGAGTCGGAATATCATATTCGAGTGGGGGCATATGTTTGTATCCGTATGTATATTTAGACGCGCTGACGTGTGTGTGCATCTGTTTGCCGCCGATGTCCAAGTGTTTACGGCCATCAATGTACAGAACATAACCCATTAATTTCGACGACAGAGCAGAAGAAGCCGCAGCATGCACACACAATATCAAGGTCCCGAGAATATGATTTGATTATTTCGAAAATGCTTTTACTTTTAGCGTAAACCAATGACTGTACATACAAGCATATATTTATGACGCGAGCCGTTCTAAACACATTCGCTCGTATTCACTTGCGGCCAATAATCCAATATCCAATGGTATTTCATGGCATATATATTTATTGCTAAACATCTCGAGGCTTTCCCAGAACCCCATTTGTAATGCCCAACTACATAGCCCCCAAGCAAGAGCAAATGTGAGTTCCATTAGGTGATGATTTATACTGCCTGAGATCGTGTCCCTGACTGTAGTCATATTGATTTAAGAGCTTAGGATTGTAGCTATAACTTATCAAGCATGTAACTTAATTTTTTTTTATTATATTTAATGATTTTACTAAATGCTAATTAAAGATGTGTACATGTCGGAGAAGAAGGATTTTAATTTAAAACAAAAAAGGAAGCTAACTTCGGGGAAGAGTGTTGCAGTTAATGGGTCGAATGTGAAATCGATTATAACTAAACCAAAGATACATTATTTATTGGAAACCTTTCCTGTATCGGGTTTCATTAGGATGCTAATACATTGAGCTTTAATATTTAGAAAATGTAAATGATGTTTTAATGATGTTACCCCTTAGTATTGGTCGAACTTTTTATTTAAATGTTTACAAGGAAACTCAAAATATGTGTATTGTAGTTATATTAAATTAATATTTTGATATGCGGATTGAGGGTAAATCAAAGATTTTTAAATATCATAAGTAAGCTAAAAAATCATTAATTTCGATTCGGAAAGATTCGTTTTTGTTAGAATAATAAATCTGCATATTTAGTTTGCCAATTAAAAAACTTATTTTTATTTTTTCAATTTTAATGTTATAACACCTTTTAAAATTTTGAAAATATTAAAAAGTTTTTTCCGCTGGTCATGACTTAATCGATTTCGCTGAAATCATAATACACACCTGTGACTCTAGACCTATGCCTATATGAAGCATCTATAATTGACATAATTTTCATGGTTAAGACTTACCGCAGTAAAGGGTCCCTTCTCCTTTTTCGTCATTGCTTAATTGATTCCAGTATAGAGTCTTATTCTTGGTCACGTCAAATAGGTTTTCATGGTACATCTTCCTGGTTATCCAGATGTGTTGCACTGGTCATTTGATATTTTTGGGGTCGAAGGGTAATCACTATCACTACCCCCATCACTATAGATGTAAACAGTAGGAAGGTCGCGGCAAAATGAGGGAGGCGCAAGTGCAGCACCTTTATTTATAGTCCCGAGGGAAGAGAACAGAGAAAGTGAGAGCGAGAGAGAAAGAGAAAGAGATATCTCTAGAGATAGGCAGAGAGAGGTAGATAGCTACAGATATCTATTGAGGCAGAGAGAGGTAGAGGGCAAGAGATATCTATTCAGCCTAGAGATACACAGAGAGATACAGATACCGAGGGAGGAAGAGTTTTGGATTTTTCTTTACATTTCACGATCGTTCCAATATCAGCTATATGATATAGTCGTCCAATTTTAATAAAATTAATACCAAAATTATATTTATATTTATATATTATACAAAATGACTTTACGTCAACTTATATGAAAATATTTTAAAATCTTATAAAAGTTATAATTTGTTTTGAAAACATTATCCAACCGTTCCTATGACAGCTATATGAATATAGAATATATATACTTTATATAGTTAAAAATGACTACTTCACTGTGTGACTAAAGTTATAATACCCTGCAAGGGTATAATTAATATTTTAAGCGATATAGTAGCATTCCAGTCGGGAGCTTTGTATGTTTTAGACTGTTGAAAGTATAAATTGTGGTTAGTCCAAGTAGAAATTTAGTCACATTTTGGACTACAATAAAATTAGGAATTATTTAAAAGTCCAAGTCATTTATTTTATGTAGATTATATAGATACACATATATATATATAAATATATTTTGCAAGCAGATGTTTAATTCTAAAGATTTGCTTAGGAAGCAGTTGTAGGGGCATCAGTAGGAGTATCAGTAGGAGTATCAGTAGGAACATTCGTTGGAGCATCAGTTGGAGCATCAGTAGAAGCATTAGTTGGAGCATCAGTAGGAGCATCAGTAGGAGCATCAGTAGGAGCATTCGTTGGAGCATCTGTAGGAGCATCAGTAGGAGCACCAGTTGGAGCATTCGTAGCAGAAGTAGGAGCATCGGTGGGGCCATCGGTTGGAGCATTCGTACCAGAAGTGGGAGCAGAAGTAGGAGCGTCAGTAGGACCACCAGTTGGAGCATCCGTAGCAGAAGTAGGAGCATCGGTAGGACCTCCAGTTGGATTACTCGTACCAGAAGTGGGAGCATCAGTAGGACCACCGGTTGGAGCATCCGTAGCAGAAGTAGGAGCTTCGGTAGGACCTCCAGTTGGAGCACTCGTACCAGAAGTGGGAGCATCAGTAGGACCACCGGTTGGAGCAACAGTAGAGGTAGAAGTGGTGGTATCCGAGCAGCTGGCGGGCCGTGTCACCACACAGCTTCCGGTGCTCACATCGAAGAAGGGCCTCGAGGCGGCACAACTCATGTAGATGGACACCCAGTTGTCGGTGCCGGATTTCTGGCAGTACAGATAGCTGTTGCACGTGGAGTCGTCGTAGTTCCGAGTGTAGAAATAATTGGGACTGGAACTGGGCTCCGCATCCCTGCAGGCCTGCTGCCTCTGGTCGGCACTGGGCGTTGTCGTTGGCGCTGCTGTAGTAGTAACCGGCTGGTAGACACTGTTGGTGCACGTGGCCTCCATGCCCACCTAAAAGCGGAAAACAGATTATTCCTAAGTTTGATTTATGTCATGGAGAGTACTTACATAATCGGCAGCACAAGTGGGCACGCATAGGGTTCCAAAGAGACTCAAAGAATCGATGATGCAAACCTCATCTGCGTCACAGCTGTACACAGTGGAGCTAATGAGATCCCCGCTGGAGGAGCACCGTGCAAACTGAGTCCTGCTGACGCAAGAGAACTTGGCATTTGTCGCACACACTTCACAGTCGGCACCATTTCCGCCCGAGGCTCCACATACATCCAGGACTGCGGTGCCGTCCACCTGGGAGCTGGGCACACAGACATCCCCGGAATTTGAGCACACGGTGTCCGTAGGACAATTCACAATATCCCCAAAGGCAGCATTTTCTGGGATAAGGAAATGTAAAATGTTGACTCTACACTTGTTTCCTCAACTCACTCATGCAATTCTGATACGAGGTCTGGTTGTGGCAGTAGACAGCGTTGTCCGCCTGACACTCCTGACAGGTCTGGGCGCCCACAAAGGCCAGGAGAGAAGCCACAATGGCTATGGTCGCTGTAATCCTCAGCATGTTCCTTCGAAACTAAACGCGTTAATGTTGTCTAAAGTAAACTATAAACTGATTTGATCTCTAGCTGCGATCTGCTGTCTTATATAGCGGGGAGATTCGCTTTGCAGAAATCATTTTCAGCGGAAACCTTCAGCGGTTTATGGGTATATTTGTTGATAATATTACTTATCAGATTTGGAGCTCTCCGGCGCTGTTAAATAAAAATCCTCCCTAATAAAGTAAGATATTGAAGGTAAGAGGCGCCGTCGCATATCAGCTATTGACAGCAGTTTGTTTTTGCCTAAACGTATTATAAAAGGTACCTTAATCTGGACTTTGAAGGTTAAAAGCCATTTCCCCAAGGCTTGACTCATTTTCTCCGAAATTTAGCATTCCAAACTTGTATTATACTAAGAGTCTTTTAACTCTTATTACTTTACTTTTGGGATATTATCTTACAAAGCGTATGTTAATGGAAACATTTTCAAGGTGCTCTCAGTGTTCTTTATTTTGTACGCCTTATTCCAGAGCTAGACAAGTAGACAAGTTTTAGTTAGAAGAATAAGGAATACCTGTGGACTGGGCGTCATAGTCGCAGCAGCAGTTGTCAATCAAGGATCAAGGATAAGTTTATCGGAATAAGCCTTTCCCTAAAAAATACCTACGAATTCAAGGGCACACAATGGTACACAAACCGTCTGGTGCGATGCCAGAGCTTCGATGTTTCACAGTTCGCTCTTCTCACAATAGTAGATAATGGAATCAATTAGAGTAGTACCGGAACACCTGGCAAACTGGGCACTGCTGACACAAGTGTACTTGCCACACCATTTCCTCCAGTGCTTCGACTTACATCCTTGATAGCAGGATTACTTACTCACACAATTCTGATACGAGGTCTAATTGTGACACTCCACAGGACACAACAATCAATATCTGTGAGATACTTTTAATTTTTCCGACAAAATTAAATACGAAATCAAGTGCTTTCGGCTACAAAAACTGCACAAATGTGACATGGCACCCTGCCACTGCACAAATACAATGATTATACAATGAGCTAAAAACTGTGCAGAGTATTTTTGGAAATCATTAAACTTTATAATTAACGGGCTTCCAGCGATAAAGATGTTTGCCAGATTTGATCTAAGCCCAAGAAGTGTCCAATTGTAAAGGAATACAGAAGCTTTTTCGAGGTGAGATTTAAATTATTTTAGCAGAAATTCGGACTATACAACTTTTAAGGAAACTGCCTTCCAAAGAAACAGCTAAAAACATTTCCTGTGGAACAAAATATACAAATAATAATACATTTAAATTTGCATTTGACAGGATCTTTATATGTTGTTAAAATAAGTTAAATTTTCAATGTGTTTTATAAATCAAAATGTATATTTAAGTTTATTGTTATATTTAAAGTAATATTTTACAAGACTTTTAGACTTTCAAAACCTTTACACTTCGTCGTTATGACCAAGTTAAAATAAGTCACAAAAAACTTAAGAACATCCACTAGGCTTGGTTGCCACACAATTAGAAGCGGTCGGATCGAAGTATGGCTTGGTACCGGAACAGGATAGGAATACGGTGGTCCAACCGGAAGTGGCGCGTTGGCAATACAGGTAACTGCGGCAGGTGGCATCCGCAGTGTACGACGTGAAGAAGTATGCGGCGGCGCTAAGGCTCGAATCCGCATTCACTGCTTCAGTGCATCCGTCGGCTTGCACCGAAGTGCTGGGGGTGGTGGCCGGAGAGGCTGTTGTGGTCGTGCTGCTGGGCACGTATTCACTGTTGCTACAGGTGGATGTCAGCCCCACCTAAGGACGAGAAAATCTATTAGTTATGATCAATAGGATCAGGCGAGAGGACATACGAAATCAGCGGCACAAGAGGGCACACAGATGTTGTTATAATTGGCCAATCCTGCCAGAATACATATCTCGCCCTCCTCGCAATTGAACACACTGGAGCTTAAGATGACTCCGCTTGAGGAACACCGAGCAAACTGAGTCTGGCTGACACAAGCGTACTTGTTGCTCGAAAGACACGCCTGACAGCTTGCCGAGGTGCCACACACATCCACAACTGTGGTGCCATCCACCAGGGACTTGTCCACACAGACATCCCCGGAATTAGAGCAAACGGTGCCCGTGGGACAATTCACGACATCTCCAAAGGCAGCATTTTCTGTGATTAAAAATCCATATTGAATATGAAATTTGGAGTCTACACTTGTTTCCTGGACTCACTCATGCAATTCTGATACGAGGTCTGGTTGTGGCAGTAGACATCGTTGTCCGCCTGGCACGCTTGGCAGATCTGGGCGTCCACAAAGGCTAGGAGAGAAGCCACAATGGCTATTGTTGCTATAATCCTCTGCATGTTCCTGTGAAACTCAGTGCGATGATGTTGTCCAAACTGAACGATAAACTGATATGATCTCTTGCGGCGATCCGCTGTCTTATATAGCTGGGATGTTCACTTTGCAGAAACCATTTTCGGTGGAGGCCTTCAGCTGTTTATGGGTATATTTCTTGATAATATTACTTATCACGTTTTGGGTTGTCTTTGCCTGCCAAAAAAGTGTCATATAATTATAAACAAGTCTTTTGATAGTATGAAAATAAAAAATGACGATTCCTTTAAGTTTAAAAATATATGCCACGTGTCTCTATCTCTCCTGGCTTTTGAAGGTTAATATCTAAATATCTGTCTACGAAGGTAGGTCTGTAAGTGCTAAGAATACCCATTATACATTATCTCATTATTGTATTATTATTACTAATTATCTACAACGTATTATCTATCACAAGGCATAAATACCTTTAAAGTTCTTAACTTTCCTATGAAGTATCTTCTCTTCCTGATTATTTTTCTGGCCAAGTCCGCCTTTACTTTTGTTTGTTGGAGAAAACGATTCAGTATGCAAAACTTTATTTCACAAGTATTATTTTTATTAATTTTGAATGTTTTCAATTAATCAAGAACAAAATGTAATTGAAAAATGCATGTAATAAAGCGGAAATAGATAGGACTTTAAATTCATATAATATTTAACAAAGGAACATTTTATGAAGCACTTAAAAACACAAACAATTGTTGCCTTGATAAATCAAAAGATGCTACCGATTTTAAGAGCAATCAGTGGGTTTTTTGGCCACACAACCGCCGGTGGTGGAATCGAAGTATGGCTTGGGTGCGGTACATCTAAAGAAAACAGTAGTCCATTTGGTGTCCTTAGGGCCTTTTTGGCAATACAGATAAGTGCTGCAGGTTTTGTCTCCTGTGATTCTAGCGTAGAAAAATTTTGTAATAGTGCTAGCTGTGGTGGATGTGCTTGCGGTGGATGTGCTTGTGCTTTCGGTGGATTCGCCTTCGGCGGGTGATGTGGTGGCTGGGGAAGCAGTAGTTCCTGACGCTGCCGCCTCGCATATATCCTGTTCATCGGCATCACTAGGCGTTGTGGGCGGAGCCGCTGTAGTTGTGGTTGTGGTGAAGTCATCATTGGTGCAAGTGGGCTTCACATCAAGCTGAAATTAAACAATTAATATTATTTAAACAAATTAATGTAGCTTTCAAGGATACTTACAAAACCAAGGGCACAGGAGGGCACACAAACGGTATCGTAATCCTCAAAACCTTCTTGGTAGCAAACTTCGTCCTCCCCGCAGCTGTATATTGTGGAGGTAATTAGGGTCGTGCCCTTGCATCTGGCAAATTGAGTACTGCTGACACAAGTGTACTTGGGACTTCCAGCACAAGATCCACATGCGGAGTCGCTGCCACAAACATCCTTGGTGGTAGTTCCGTCAGGATCTTTCACGCAAACATCCAAATCATTGGTGCAAACGGTGCCCTCAGGACACTGCTCCACATCGCCAAAGGGTTTTCCTTCTATAAATAGTGGCTTTAGCCTCAAGTCTTACAGATTACGTAAGTCTCTCGACTACTTACTCATACAATTTTGATATGTGGTCTGGTTATGGCAGTAAACATCATTATTCGTCTGGCACTCTTGGCATTTCTGGGAGGAGGATACAAAGGCTAGGTTGCCACAAGCAACTATGAGGAAAATTGCAAGGATCAACTGCATCTCAGGGACTTTGTTTTAACTCGAAACTTAAGTATTAACTAACTGCAATGTGCCGCTGCTTTCTTATATAGCTAAGAGCTGTATCCAAAGCTTCATCCATAAAGTGCATTTGATTGCATCAGGTGATATAGTGCCCTTTATCTTGTATCATCAGTCATAAATTTGCTATAGTAAGGAAATATTAAAGCTTTTCAGCAACAACAAAACATACAATACAATAAAAAAATTAATTCTTTCCCAAGGATTAAAAATCTTCTTAAAAAATCAATTTTAAATATTAACTGCGGCTTAGAAATTGTAATATAAACATAAGAAGTTGTTAAATAAATGTAATAATACTCTACTGAGAACTACTTCTGTGTGATATCCAAAGAAAGATACCTCTCGATTTTAATGGTTTCTTTTTTATTTTAATGTTCTTTCTTTTAATATATAAGAATCTTTAAATAATTTTCTTATTATCCCCAGGTCTCTGAGATACCCAGAGAGCTTTCTGCACTTTTACGTATAATCTTATCAGTGGATTATGGTTAAAAATAATAATGTTCTTGAATGCTATCAATAAAGAAATAAATCTATAAAGAAAAACTTGTATGAATGAGGCATTAGATTAAAAAAAAAATCAATTTTATATATTAACTGAGGTTTAGAAATCATAAAATAAACAAAAGGTGTTAAATAAATGTAATAATACTCTACTGAGAACTTCTTCTGTGTCATATCCAAAGAAAGATACGTCTCGATTTGAATGATTTCAATATTATTTCAATTTTTTTAAAAATAGATATACACTTTTTAAATAAATTCCTTCATTATCCCCAGGTCTCTGAGATACCCAGATAGCTTTCTGTCTTTTACGTAGAATCTTATCAGTGGATTATGGTTAATAATAATAATGTTCTTGAATGCTGTTAATAAAGAAATAAATCCATAAAGAAAACCTTGTATGAATGAGACAATAGATTAAAAAAAATTAATTTTAAATATTAACTGAAGTTTAGAAATCATTATATAAACATAAGGCGTTAAATAAAAGTAATAATACTCTACTGAGAACTACATCTTTATCATATCCAAAGAAAGATACCTCTCGATTTTAATGGTTTCTTTTTTATTTCAATGTTTTTTTTTTTAAATATATATAGAATCTTTAAATTAATTTCTTTATTATCCACAGGTCTCTAAGATACCCAGAGAGCTTTCTTCGCTTTTACGTAGAATCTTATCAGTGAATTATGGTTAATAATAATAATGTTCTTGAATGCTATCAATAAATAAATCCATACAGAAAACCTTGTATGAATAAGACATTATATTAAAAAAAAAAATTTTAATATTAACTGAGGTTTAGAAATAATTATATAATCATAAGATGTTGTTAAATAAAAGTAATAATACTCTACTGAGAACTTCTTCTGTGTCATATCCAAAGAAAGATACCTCTCGATTTTAATGGTTTCAATATTATTTCAATTTTTTTTTAAATATATATAAAATTTTAAAATAAATTTCTTTATTATCCGCAGGTCTCTGAGATACCCAGAGAGCTTTCTGCACTTTTACGTAGAACCTTATCAGTGGATTATGGTTAATAATAATAATGTTCTTGAATGCTATCAATAAAGAAATAAATCTATAAAGAAAACCTTGTATGAATGAGGCATTAGATTAAAAAAAATCAATTTTAAATATTAACTTAGGTTTAGAAATCCTAAAATAAACAAAATGTGTTAAATAAATGTAATAATACTCCATTGAAAACTACTTCTGTGTCATATCCAAAGAAAGATACCTTTCGATTTTAATGGTTTCAATATTATTTCTTTTTTTTTAGTAGATATACAATTTTTAAATAAATTTCTTTATTATCCCCAGGTCTCTAAAATACCCAGAAAGCTTTCTGCACTTTTACGTAGAACCTTATCAGTGGATTATGGTTAATAATAATAATGTTCTTGAATGCTGTCAATAAAGAAATAAATCCATAAAGAAAACCTTGAATGAATGAGACATCAGATAGACCAAGATATTGACAGTTGGTTAACGCTCGAGTCATTCTTTATGGTTAGTTGTCTACCCGAAAGCCAAAATAAGACACATGACAAGATTGCTTGCGATCACATTTATTAAGTTTCGTATTTGAATCAAATTTTTCTTAAATATTTTCTCACACAATTTTACATATTACACAATTCACGTTCTGTAATGTTTGTTTTCTTGCTTGATTATCGTTTCCATTTACGAGTAACACAAAATATCTCTTAAGCGAATTTAATAAATAACAGATATATGTACGCGTATGATCATTTGTTTCGTTATAAGCGAAGGTCAAATATGGTATATAATACGTTTCAAAAGTGACGAAGAGGAGAGAACTAAAAGTGTCTGCTTAGAATTAGAGTGATAATAGAAATAATAATGCATCCTCATCGGTGAGAGCTATCCGTATTTATACGTAAGTATCTATAGAAGAGCGCCATGGAGGATGCCTCCTCGGATTGGGGATAGCTTCACCGATATCTGCAGCACGATTAAACACAATATTACGATATTGGATGGGCAATAATGATTATTACACTTGGTAAGTTGACGCGTGGGGCTGGTGGCTTCGGAACATCGCCTGGATCCTTGATGGTGATATTACACATTGAAATGTTGAACTTATGATTCGATATATAGTATGTAATGTGTATATATAATTTATATATGAAAAAATATATGTTTATATACGTACGTGTATATATATGTATTTGCATGTATTATGTAGTTAAACTAATCTGTAACTAGGGCTCATTTGATGAATATGTTCTCAGTTTTGTATGTAAAGGTTTTCTTTCGATCCTCGGATCATAATGTGTGTATGTAAATATAGTTAAGCTTGATTTGTGTAGGTTTATTTTTATAATTTTATAATTTGCTCTATTCTCGTATATAAAATTTGACCAAATACATAAGATTTTCTTTACTTCCCTTCTTTTTTTGTTGCTTTGTTTATATATAAAACGAACGAAACAATTCTCAACGATATTTGAAACATGGTTTCACCTAATGCTTAAATGCCTAACACAAAAAATAATAAACAAATTTTGAAATTTCCTCCGCCTTAACACATGCTCTCCCTAGCTCCTTCTTTTTCAGCCTTCTCTTTTTAGCTGGTTAATAAAGTAAAATTGTTGCTTCTCGATGATGATATAGGTTCTCAGACATACATATACACTGTGAAAGTAAAACATAATTTCATTTACTTAATTTACTAATTACTCTAATCAACGCGGCGTTCTCCTCCTTCAGGCGATGATTATCCGACTTGTAGGCATCGAGTTGCTAAGTGAGTGTGTAAAGTAAAAAATAAATTAGTTAAATTATACAGAGAATATAGAAAGCAATATACGATTATGTGAGTGATCAAGCATGCTGAGTTAATTTTATTCTTTATTTTCTTATTATTTTTTTTGGGGATGCCTCAGCAGCAACAACACAACAATGGAAACAACAACAAACAATTAGTAACTTCCTAAGGGGGAGAAAACGAAATAAAAGTCATCTGGGACAGCTCTAATCTTAAATTACATGCACTAAACACTCGAAACATGGTATGACTTTAGGTATTAGTCTCTGATACGTGTCTCGTGTGCTGTGATAAGCTTATAAGCTATATAGCCAATCCGTCATATATATAAATATATATCAAATAATGCAGAATGGATCTCATGAATTTAGATGCGAATGCTCGTGTCCTGGAATCTCCACACCCACCCAGCGGGGAGTATGGCAACAATAAACTGCAATAAGTTGAATTAAGAACGACAAGGGGCAAAAGTTTATGTTTATTTCGTAATACAACTTAAGATCGATGGTCGGTGGTGTTGAGAGTCGAGTACAACACACAGAAAATGGATAAACAAAATTGCAGATAAAACGTGTAACAATATGTAACAACAAGAGGGTATAAATCCATAGTTTATATTTTTAATAGACATTATTTAAATAGTAGAGTATTAAGTATATTTTTGATGTGTATGTACAATGGGAGTGCTTCAAAAAGTTGTGCCAAGATTTTATTTAATATATTTATAACAATATTCCAGGACAATTCAGATACAATAAAATTCAGAAATAACAAATTTTTGATTTTCCTAGTAAACTTTCTAATTGTTTTATTGTTTATATTGAAATAAAACAGAACTGGTTTTCCCAAACGTTAGCATTTATTTCGCATTTAACAAATTTGTATTTAACTTGGTACAGTACTTTGAAACACTCCTTGGATACAGTTATAGCTATATAATATATATTTTATTATATTCCTTTATGTGGTATATATGTGTATAAACAACAAAACAACAGCCAGCAGCTCATAATATTTTGGGGAGGCGCAGGTTTCAAGTCAGTGTCAGTGGTGGGGCACATTTACCATTAAGTTTCCAGCATCACACCAACCAGACCACTTCTTCGCTCTCTTTGATGTTCGATTATATATTCCTGATCGATCCTTGGGATCCTGGGATTTGCTGATGCTGTTTTCTTGTCTCATATCTTTCTTTTCTTTCTATTTGTGGTGGGGGCTTGATGATTGATCTCGTTGGTTTCGATGAGCTTTATTCTTTTTGATTCGAGTGTGTGGGCTTAGTTATGATTTATAGAGTAGCTGCCTTATTTTATATAAGTATTTGATAAATTCGCAAGTCGTATAATTTAGGTAACCAAAATAACGAACAAAGATTGTACTATTCATAAAATTTCCTACTAGTGAAGTTTTTCGTTAGCAAAAGAGAATATTGCCTCCTAGGGAGTGGTAGTTATGTTTAATGCCTTTATATATGTATTACCAATGATTTCAGCTCAATGTGAACTTAATTTATCTACGATACATTTAGTTATTGTTGTTACTCGCCATAGAGTTGTGTATATTTAGTTATCGAAAGTGCCACAGCTTACAAATCACTTCAAAATTAGCTACGAAGTATGCAAAATTCCTGTGCTAATTTTCAAAGCATACATTTCAGCGCCATTTAAGTTGATCTCAAATCCACAGCAATTTCTGTGGCACTCCTGTCCGCTTATATATCATTATTTATATATATTCATAACAACGACATCAAGGTGTATTAAATATATAGCATATATAGAAACGATATTCGCGACATTGTGCGCGTGAGCAAAGGGGTAGCTGAGATTCTCAGATATTGTGGTTTTGGGTATTCATTTTTGATTGATTTTTGGTTTGTGGGTGCTGGTGCTGGGGCAATCTAAATGCTTTCTGATCTGCGCCTATTTGGTCTTGGCCAGCTGACTCTGAGCCGAGGTGGTCAGCTTGGAGACGACCCGTGTGAGGGCCCGATTCTCGGCACGCAGACGGTCGTTCTCAGTCTTTAGCTTCTGCAACAGCTAAAAAATCACACAATAAAAAAATAAGGACGCAGCAAGTCATAACAAAACAGCACAGCGGCGACGCAAGAAAATCAAAGTGGAAAACACATGTTTGTTTGTAATATTTGAGCGATTAGCGATAACGAGAGTCGATAGCCGATTGTTTCGACAGTTCGATTGTTTGTTCGATCGATGAGGCGCGTGGGAAGAGAGAGAGAGAAAAGAAAAACAAATTTGAGTGAGCGTTTTGGAATGAGAGCGCTTTGATTTTTTAAATATTTCTTTTTTAATCTGTAACAATTTAAGTGAGTACAACGATAAACGTATAAACACGCATGGGAACAGTGACGAAAACTCAAAAGGGTTCACAATTTGACAATGAGAGATAGATAGAGCGAAATGATGATGATGATGGTGATATTGATGATGATGATACGATGACAGAGTGATGACAGAGAAACATAATGGTCTGAAGAAATGTCTTTTTGAATGAGAACATTGTCTGAGGTGATGTCTGATGTCTGTCGTTGGCTTGTTTGTTATTCCTGTTGTGTGTTGTTGTTGAGGTTGTGCGAGATGAGAAAACCAAGAGGAGAGCAAACACACAAAGAAAACCAAGCATGAAAGATGATATCTGATGACAACATTTGGATATTTGGGGCACAAATAAATAAAGGCAACAGGGAAGAAGAAAAAATCAAGCGATCGCTTCACTGTACAGCGGAGAAGGGCTCAAAATATAAATAATTTATAGACTATATACACAGGGGATGTCTTTTTGGCAAATCAATTTCAAATCAAATGAGGTTTCTGCATACACACACCAAAGACAGGTAGCTAGACAACTAGGTGTTCTTCTATAATGTGTAAAAAGCGCAGCAACTGGCCAAAGGGGTAAAAGCAATATATATAAATTTATAATAAATATATTCATTGCTCCAAGGCAGTGCAAAGAAACGTGTTCGATCCGAGGGTATCGATAATAAAAGAACAGAATAAGAACAGGAACATCTCAAATCGAATTAATAATTTTTCTTAAAACAAATCAAAATGGGGTTAATCAATAAGACAAACTTAAAACGAGGGAAAACTCAATTTCAGAAGTAGTTTGGCATGCATCAAGGGTTTCACAAAATCATAAAAGGACATAGGGGGGGCGGGGTGAACCAAACGAAAGCCAATCAGTTTCGAGTCCTGCAAACAGCGGCGCGTTGGCAACATTAAGGACACTTTGTAATTACCTTGAGCTCTTCTTCCAACTCGGAAAGCTTGCGTTCCATAGCTCTTCTTTCGCGTTTCTCAAGTTCAGATAGTGAATTTTTCGTTGTCTGCGAATATGTGAAATGAAACAAGATTTCGTTTTGCATTTTTGGATTTGTTTACAGTGTTTTGTACTGTATTCGGTTGTTTTCTTGTTCAGTTGTGTTTTGTGGCGGTTTCAAGAGTATATATATGTATATATAGAGAGCGAAAGAGAGCGCGAGCAGTAAGCTTCACATGAGAGGGAAAAAGAGGCAGCTAGAGTATGTATATTTTGTGTGGTTGAGTTATACATTTTAGTAGGGAGCCTTCTGCTAAGTTTATTGTGTGTTTCGTGTTATTGTTTGTTACTGCCGGTTTTGTTTATTATTTTTATCAATTTCCATGTACTTTCTTAGTGGGCGTGAATGTGGGCGTGGCCGTGTTAGGGGCGTGTCATTGTACTTACGGCATTGGCGAATCGCTCGAGCGTGGCACGCGTCTGCACAACCTCATCGTCCTTCTGCTTGAGCATCTGCTTCAGCTTGTCGTTCTCCAATCTGTTTGGTATAAAATTAAGGTATTTGTGGTGTTTCAGGACATCTAAAAGGGACTCCATTATACTCACTTGGCCGCTTCCCAGAGCGCCTTGTAGTCAATGCCATCGCCGTTCTCTGCCTTGTCACTCTTGGACTCACTCGTGGTGGCAGTGCTCGCTGTGCTGCCAAGTCTGGAGCGAGATGTTCGCTCGCTGCCACTCTGTGAAAGGAAAAGGGATTTATTATAAAGAGTTTCAAATAAAATCTGAAATATTATAGTTTGTTCTTATACCAACAACAACAACATGGCCAAAATAACATTAAACAAATGAAATCAAGCATAAACAACACCTGCTTACTTCATATCCCTCACTCTTCTCCGAGGAGGCACTTATCGACCTCTGTGCCGCACTCTTCGATCGGGATCGATTCCTTGACTTGCGCTCCTGCTCCCGCAGGGAATTACTCCTTGTGGCTGCAATGGCCGCCACCGTTGCTCCGGCACTGGTCGAGGGCGTACTGCCACCGTAGCCCGCTGCATTGAGGCTGCTATTCGAGGCTGACAGGGATTTGGTCTTCAGCAGGCGGGAGCCCTTGAAGGAGTTGGAGGAGCTGAGGCCCGGCGACTTGAAGCTCAGCGAGGCTGTGGTCACACCATTGTCGTAGATGCTCGAATAGGGACTGACGTAGCGATCGCTGGCCGTGGAGTACGGCGAAGAGCCCGCCGAGGAATACGAACTGGGATTGTATCTAGAACTCTCGTAGCCACCACTGGCGCTGCCTGTTCCGGTCGAGGGGGCAGAGGTGGAGGAGGACGACGACGAGGAGACGGTGGACAGAGAGGAGGAGAGAGCAGAGGCTTTAGACGGGCCATAACTGTGGGCCGAGATATGCTTGCCCACCGACAGGTGGCTATAGTGGTGACCCGATGAGGCGGTGGGCTGCAGCTGCAGGTAGTAGCGATTGCCATGGTGCGTTTGCGTTTTAGTTGCCGCTGGCATTGCGCCATTGGAAGCTATGGAAGCCGTTGCGGATGATGGCATGGCATGGCATGAGGAGGCTGAGGTTGAAACTGAGGAGGCTGAGGAGGCTGAGGCTGAGGCAGATGATGACTGGGAATGTTGATTCAAGTAGTGGTGGCTGCTGGTGAACTGCTGCTGCTGGTGATGATGGTGGTGATGATACTTCGATGCCCCGTATTCGTAGCGATTACCGTAGGCACTGCGTCCGCCACTGGCGCCTCCACCGCCATACAAACTCTCCCGGGAGCTGTACACACTGGCATAGGGACTCTGGTAGCTGGAGGAAACGCCGCCTCCACTGCTCGGGAAGTAGCCAGTGCTCAGCGGGCGACCCGAGCTGGTGCTGCTGGCTCCATTGTAGCTACTTCCATTGTAGTTATAGGCACCCGAGGAGGCGCTGGAGGGAGCCATGCGCGAACTGGAGGACAGGGAACGCCTGCGACTGGCTAGCGGTGCCTGGGTTCGTGATCTCGAGCGAAAGGACATCTCGCTCTGTGGGCTATAAGAAAGTGTAAGGCCCCCCATTAGCTCTCGTCAGTTCTCCCCTGGCAGTTCGTATATCAATCGTCGATGCCAAAGTGCAATTACGTTTAAATACTCGAAAAGGCACACAAGACTGGCATACTCTTTCTTTCCGAGAGGGGATTTTCTATTTAACCACAGGTTTGTCAGTAGGTTTTTATACTTGAGAATTGTTTTAATCATTTATTAAGCTAATTGCTTATTTAAATCATAGATCCTATACGAAGTTTCAAAGCAGACTTTGTGGTTTCCAGATAAGAAACATATAATATTAACTCTTACATAGCTTAGTAATCCCGAATTGGTACTTGTCACTAAATTCGTACTTGGGAATTACAAGTGCAATGTTACGAAGCTAATTTCCTATTAAATATCTTTATTTACAAAATAAAAATATCTTTAGATACACAAAACTTCCAAGTAAGACAGACAGCTGTCTCTTTTGAAAGCCTCTTTTAACTTTAATTGAATTTCGGTTTCATCATGATCCAAGTACATAAAAAGCACATCAATTAAACGAGAAGAGACGAGACGAGACTCATTCCCTGGGGGATGATCCGCGCAATTGAAGGGCATTTCAACTTCGATACTGATCGATTTGTGTTCCATTTATAGAAACCAACAAAAGGCAATTACAATTAAAATCAAAGCGAACACACGAAATGTTCATGAATTTGGCATAAACAAAAATAAAGGAAAAAACAAACAAATCTTGTGTGTGTTCTATCTACGAAACGTATCTTTCGATATGGAGAACGCGCAATATTGACATGTGGTTCGCCCGGTGCCGTGCAATCCGCCTGGGAAACCGCCTAAGGGGAAAATGACGTCAAGGCATAAATTTTGACAATTTTCCTTTTGCGCTTTTCGTACCCCCAACCGGCCAATGCTCTTGATCGAATTGAAAACACATACGAAACCGTGATATATGGTTCCGAAAACTATACCACAAGCAGCCGTCCTGCCTGCTCTGCTCTGCTATTTATTTGTTTTCACTAAGAGTTGATGCTCCTCATCCTCACTCTCGGGCTCATCCTCCGCCCACGCGGATACAAACAACAAACATCATCTCCGGGGTGGAAAACGTTTTTCCTCTTAAGCAATTTTCCAATGCATATAATTTATGACGAAGCCCGCTTCTGCTGTGTTTCCTACAAGAATTGTTTTATGTATCTGCTGCTGCCTTAAATAATATGTGCTGCTATCTATAGGACGACGCGGCAAGAGCCCATGAATGAAGCGGCCGTTTTTATTCTTCCAAGAGCTTAAATGTTTGGCCTTTTGAAATGATTTTTCCCCCCACATTTATGCCTGGTTCTTATGGCTTCATTGTCTGGTAATTCAAACATTTAACTCGGCTAAATATCGCATAAAAAATATATACTCTTTTGTGTTGTGTCATGGCGAGAAGATAAATGAATTGAATGGGTCGAAAAGGCATCCATTAAATGGATTTGGAAATGGAAATAAATTTGGGAAATAATCTTGGTATGTCTAATGAACTATTCTAGTGAACTATTCTTTTGGACTATATTTAAGTTAATATTGAATATCATAAGATAAGTATTTCATATAAACAGAATGGAAGTTCTCCTCTCTCAAACTTTTACATTTTCCAGTTTGCTTATTAAACTTTAACATTTTGGGACTCGAGGCAATAACAAAACTCAACAAATTATGCACGTTCACGAAATCAAATTAAAAACTTATCAAAATAGTTGACCATATAAGCAGAAGCCACCTGAGCAGCTGAGTGAGGAGCATCAACTTGAACTGTCCAAAAATTATGCGCAGTTTGTGCCGAAAATGGAAACGCGTTGCGATTCCATCAGCTTGTTTATCGAAAACTCTGGCTTGGAAAATCCCCTCTACACATCCCCCGCCACAGATCTCCATCATCCCGGGGGTAAACTGATCTGATCTAGGCGTTTTTCATTTTTCCTTAACAACTCTTTGACACGTTCGACAGGTCTCTGTGGTTATTTCTCGTTGCACTTGACGTCGCTTTTAATTGGGATTTACATCAAAGTATAGATTGGGTTTCTTCGGAGATTGACTGGGCTTAGACTGAATTGATCTGAATTTTACTGAGATGATCCGCTGTGCTTGGGGCACAAAACTCAACTGTGCCGCTCGCTGGCGATTTGAAATGTTTTATTTGAAAGCGAACAAATGCGATCCGAAATAAACACAAAAGAGCTAGAGCGGCGGATCCAAAGAGAGTGAAAAGCGAAATTAAGAGCTCGGCAAAGAGAGAGGAAAAGCCGGAAAATATAACAACACAAATAATCGGGAATATTATTATAAACTTAGATGTGAAAACAACAAGAAAAATAACAAAGAGTGCAGCAGCAGCAGCAGCGCCCACGGATGACGGGAAGGAAGGGAACGTTAGCCGAATTTTCACTTGAAATTGCGCACACAAAATTTAACGCTGTGCGAGTTTTCACCTGGCTGATGGGGGTCTAAATTTAGTAAATCGCACACGTATTTGGCCCAATGTCCGAGACGCAAAACTGTTAACTATGCTGGGGTCATCAGAACAAACATTGGGAGAGCACGTTGCGAAAAGAGAGCACATGCCGCAGAAAACTGGGCCAAAAGGCGAAGCAGTCATTGACACAAGAATGCAGCGAAAAAGGAGAGGTAACGAGAGTCCCGACCATAGAGTGCCCGGTTTTGTGTGGGATAAATATATTGCCTACTTTAAGGCGTCTGTGTAGGAATTTATAATTTGAATTGAATTGAAATCCTGTTCTGCAATTAATTATTATTAATTAATCATAGTTGGGATTTTCATTTGAACAAGTTAAGTAGATTTGCAGAAAAGCATGTCGAAGATGTATGCCATTTACTATAATCTTTACTATAATATTCTTTCAAGAGCTTAAATGTTTGGCTTTTTGAAATGATATTTCACCCAAATTTATGCCTGGTTCTAATGGCTTCATTGACTGGTAATTCAAACATTTAACTCCGCTAAATATAAATAAATAATATATTATTTAATATAATATTTATTTTGACATATAAAAAGGTTTTCTCTGGGTAAAAGATATCTTTATCTTAAATTTGAGCAATAAGACTTCTAAAATCATGATCCTATTTATGTATATAGTATCATAATGATTCCCTAATCAATATACCCTTGCCCTGCCCTAGTAATGGGTACAAAGCCAAAAAAGAGAGGAAGCCCCAGCATAGGAAAAACTATTTCAGTCTAAATTTAAAGCAAAGTGTACGCCACAGGAGAATCCAATTTGGGGAGTTGCTGCTGCTGATGTTGCTGCTGCTGCTGATGTTGCTGCTGCTGCTGATGTTGCTGCTGATGTTGCTCCTGTTGCTGCTGCTGCACCTTCCGCTACCCCTTCATAACTGGGCCAGAGACGGCTAAGCAACAGCAGCCCCTTTGGCACTTTCGATAGATGCATTTTTGCCTGGCTATAAATACCGCATGACGTTCCTTTTGGCCGCTGGGAGAGAATGAGGAAGCGAATGCCATATGCAAACTGTTGTAAATTTAGCCAAAAACTAAGTTCAACGTACGTGTGCCGTCGCCTGCTGCCTGCGCCTTTCGTAATATGTTTTATTTGGTTCTTTAGATTGCCTTTGTGTTGCGTTCCTTCTAGTTGTGGGTCGTGCCTCGGTAATTGACCAATTTGTTGTAGAAACACAAGCTGTCTGGCGATTGTGAAAGTGATTTCCTCGGATGCAAATGCTATGAAAATTACAATTGCTCTAAAGCAGAAACACTTGACATCGTCAATCAGAGATGGTGACACATAGTCAGCAATGGCAGATGCCATGGATGCCATCGTTAAATGGATGGGTTTTGGGTTAAAGTGGCTAAAAGTGCATATTACTTAAGGCTTCTTTGAAAATTTAAAGTAATAAACTCCAGGGAAAACCAGAGTGTTAATATGCTTTTAAACTATTTTTATGTCATTTATTTAGACAAAGAACTTATATCATTCACTCTGATCAGAAACGTACATATTTTCTGCACAATTTCATTCAAGTAATTGAGCAATTAAATGTATATTCTTACGTATATTACTGTCTGAAATACGCTGCAACAAAGAACAGAACAACGAAGGAAGCTTTTCAGCTTTGAAGAATATTAAGAAACAAATAAAATAATTTTCTAGCTCTATGTATTAGCTATACAATTGATAAACAATAAAAAGTAATACCCCTAAGTATTTAACTATTTAAGTTTGTTCTTTAAATTATATACCGAACCTTTCTTTCTCTAGACTCAAAAGATCGTCCCTTGGACAAAACCCTTTAAAACCCATCAAACAATACTACCTATAATAATAAAATACACATTAATTATTACAATAAACAAGCAGACTACCATGACTTCGTGTGGTATTGCTTCTTCAATTGTCCAATGTGCAAAACAATTAATATTTTGTTCAAGAAACAAGCAGAACACGAGCAACACGCTCGTTAATGACAAGATGCACTCAGAAATTGTGTCAGTTTTTAATAATAGGCGACACCGGCAGTCTGACACTTGTGCAGATAAATTGTTAACAGGTTCTATCGGTGGAGCGGTGGACTCGTGATTTCTTTGGACGCAAATTGGTCGCGCACTAATAGCTGTGACCTCGGCCATGAAAGGATTTGTGCAGTTGCCTTGCACTTACACTTAAAGTCCCACACACAATGCCACGTGCTCAGTGTTTCGGCGCAAAATCATAATTTCGAATTCTTTTTTTTTAGGTCACTTTGCTAATTGGACCAGACGGACGATGATGTGGATGAAACTGGGTTGTGGGGATAGAAGAGACGCAGCTACTTTGAAGGACGCATCGGAGCGCTCTAAAAACTGTGACAAGGTGTGACGACGACGTTGGCCAGAAAATCAAAGGAGAGTCTGAGAATCCCAGGTGTACAGCACGGAAATAAGCAACTGCGCTGGCTGCCATAAGTTCTAATTACTTGGCAAAGGTGTGAAAAATATTCAATTGTTGCTATTAGCTAATGCTTTTGTTGTTGTTGTTGTTGGTAGTTAACATATGGAAAGATTCTGAGTAAAGACTCACCTCCTTCTCCTTCTCCTCGTTGTCGTTGTTGGATTCGGTCTGACGCTCGGGGTCCAGTTCCTGCAGCGAAGCAAAACACAGAGAGATTTCATTATATATTTAGCATTTCTCTTAATCTTTTGACTAATTAGTGTTTTGTGTGAAGAATAATTGGCATGCCGCTTTCGGTCGGGCCAAGGCCCATTTATTCTGACAAACGGGGCATAAATGATGTATCTCCGCTTAGTGGGGATGAGCGATTCAACTACTTACATCCATATCGATGTGCACCACGCCCGTGGATCTGCGTTTCGGTTTGCGTCGCCTTTGGATGACGGTCTGTGTGCGATTATCGTTCTCCTTGTCATTATCTGTGGGTGGAAAGGTTAAAAAATAAGGGTTTCAGTTAGCTAAAGGCAAAATATCTTAAGATATAGACTAAAATATAGCACACAGGTTAAAATCAAAGATACAATCGTACAATTTAGTAAATCAAAACTTTAAATAACAACACATATCGTATTGAACGTTAAATGTTCTACATTGCACACGCAAAATAACAGAAACATAAATTAAATCTTTTATGTAATATTTTCATATAATATATCAAAGAGATTATAAGTTTATTGCATAAAAAATCGAATTAATCCAATCATATTTCTACTTTCGCCTTTAATATCGATACAGTATCACTATATAAATAGTTTCTGATATTCCAAATCATTTTCAAACACTTTCTTCTATAAGTTCCGCAACTGATCCTTGATTTATAGCATAAAGTATGGATTATCTATCAGCTTATCGATGTAGTATCGTTATATCAATATTTTCTTCTATCCTTAATCCTTTCCAAACACTTTCTTCTATTATTTCCGCTACAATATATTGGTTGGATCGACTCTTGCATCAATTATCGATACAGCATGCGTATACAGAATTTTTCCTGCTATTCCTTATCCTTTCCAGGCGCTTTCTCTTATCATCCCCTCCTTGATCCTTACCCTTATCGTCATGGTTCGACGTAGCATTGCTCGCCGTGGTCGTTGCATGATTGGCACTGGTTGCAGACACTGAATTGGAGTTTGTGTTAGTATTAGCAGCCGCCGCTGCTGCCGTTGACGTGGCATTCGTTTCATATTTGCGAGGCGAGGGCGTGACATAGGCGCTGCTGTTGTTTGTTGTGCTCTCGCTGGGCGCGGATACCGGGCGACCCACAGAGTTGAGCGACTGATTGGATGCATTTACTAATGAAATAGAAAACAATTGTTAACAATGGACCACAAATTGTAGATGATTGCAATAACTTACATGCATTGGGACCGCTGCTAATGCGCCGCTGCACACCAGTGGTGGTGGACAGATTGGCGGCTGCCATCACCGCTGGAGCACTGGGTATAATGGTGCTGTTGTTGGGCGGATATGTACCACCGCTGGTAATGTCCTCCAGCTTAAACTGCGGGGAATAAATATTTATTAATTAATCGAACAAAACTATAGATGCATTATTAAAATTTTAAAATATATGTATATAAAGTTATGTTTTGAAATGTTTCTCTATAAATTTGTCGCTCTTTTGTTGTTTGTTTGTTTGTTTGGCTTGTGTGTGCAATGTGTTTTATTGGTCTTACAGAAGCTATGTCGTCATGTCTGGAAGAATCATTCGAATGCAGCGGGAGTTAGTTTATACTAAACATTTAGTGGTAATTAACAAGTATCAGAGACACCATTTTGCATCCAGTTAGGAGACCGCAACCCAATTACCTAAGCAAAGCCATTTCCCTGGAATTCCTTGAACCATTTGTCAGTAAATATATTAAAATGTAAATATTTAACCAAAATATAATGCTATTTTTTAACTAGCATGCACAGCTTTAATTATTCATTAATTAATTTAGATATAGCAGTATGTAAGAACAATTAATGGTTAACAAAACATGAATTTAAGCCAGGTTAATAAGAAGACACCTCTTGCATCATGTATGTACATATTTATACATCAATGTTCGGATCACCAGCAGAATATGAATATATACAAATGAGAATATTTGAAAATAAATACTTGATGGGGCTCTATAAAATAATACATACATTACACTATAAGATCTGGGTATTTACTTATGCATCTGTCTAGTAAGCGGGAATATCCAAGCATAAATTACGAGCAAATTGAGACGTGGAAGTAAAATACAACTAAATGAAAACAAGACTTAAAAATAATATTGCTCAGGCGATAATAAAAACTAGAATAAATAATCTTAATAAACAAGCAGTCCACACACATGTAATATTCTAGTTTATTACCCTTTCTGTAAGCAACAATGATGACTTTTAGTAGATCAAATTTATGGGATTTGGCAATCATTAAATTGTACATTTTCGAGGAAATGATTATTTAAATAAAGATTTAACAGATGATGTGTTAATCCGGTGTGTATTGAGAGGAAATTGCAACCTTAAACCAGAGCTCGTAAAGATATGTTCTAAAAACTAACACAAAGTAAACTATTAGCCACGAGCTCTGCCTTAAACTAAATTTAAATAATAAAAGGCACTAATAACAATGTGGTTAATATAATGAATTACAACAGTTTCCAATTAAGCTAAAGCAAGGGTATTTTTTGCGACTACGAAGAGCCAAAGGAAATTCATTAATATTCACACACTAATCAGAATAAATCCATGCTACACTCGGAGTTCAACAAAAAGATATAATATATTTAAGGCACACACGAGTTGAGTTTGGCAACCGATCGAAAAAACAGTCTGTCATATAGTTGGGATTAGGCTACCATCGGGTTCGATTAGGGGACAGTGTTGTTGGGTAGTGTGGTGGCATACCTTGGAGCCGGCATCGAACTTCAGGCGCCAAGACGGACGTCGCTCTGCTGCCGACGAAGACGAAGGAGCAGCACCAGTTCCACCACCGCCAGCAGCACCTCCCGCGCTGCCGTCCACAGTGCGTCGGGCATAGAGACTCAGTAGGGAGTCGCGGGCATTAAAGTCCGGATGTGTGGCCACAGGCGAGGCAGTATCGGACTTCGTCTCCGAGTCCTGGCTTCCGGTTAGGCTCCGCTTGTCCCGCAAGCGCACAGGACTCTCGAGGGCAGCGGGCGTGGTGGCCGTCGATGATGATTTCATGGCCGGAGATGTTGGTATCAGTGGCAGATCCGTGGGCCTTATATGCGTCTCCTCCTCTGCCTTCTCCTCTGTGCCAGGGTTCTTGGTGTCATCAGTCTTTTGTTTGGTGTTATCCACAGGACTCTCCTCCGAGCTAACGGGCAGCTTGTCCCTCTTGGAAACTATCGTATAGCTGGCACTGACCACTGACTGATCGGTTGCCTCCGTTTCACTGCTGGCATCGCCATCGCCCATCGAGAGGGATCTTCGTGCCGGAGCGGATAGGGTGAAGCTGGCCGTGGTGTCGCTCGCAGTTGGGGGTGGAGGAAGGGCAGTCACCAGCTCCTCGATTTCCGTCTCATCGGTGGCCGTCGTTGTGGTGGGAATCAATGCTGGCGGTGGTGTGGTGGGCGGTGGCGGTGGTTGCGTCTCCTCCCGCTGATCACTGCTGGTTGCTGCGGCGCTTGTTTCGTTCTGTTAATAATATTAGTTTGGAACAAAAATAAAAAACAGTTGTCCTAAGGGGGCGATGGACGCACGAGTGTGTTGCTCTCAACCAAAAATCAAAGGGGGCGCTATATATTTATAAAAAAAAAAAAACAATTGCATACGATAACGATAACGATACTGAGGTGGTGACCCCGGATTGGATTACGCATGCAAATGGGACATGCAAAATGATAAAAATCATCAACATATTCCATAGACATATATCTATATATATAGAGCCTAGTAAGTAAACTTAAAAACTTTAACATAAGTACGAGTTGGAATGGTAATTACGCTATGTGGTTCACTGGTTTGCTGATGCTGCCTGATACTGAAGCCGATGATTGGAAATCATAAGCACAAGGCTACGCTATAACGAGTACTGAACATTGATGAGGCGGTTTAGGTCAAGGGGCGTGGCAGGAGCGGAGCGGAGGCGCATACGCAGCAACTTGAACTCAACTTGATTGCTGGTTAAGTGTGATATTGCGATCGATCAGGAACGAGTAATCAAAATTAAAAAACGGGGTACCAACGTACGCTAAATGGGAGCACTGATTGATCGATGAGACTCTGATTGAAATGATGACAGCAGCTTGGAGCTGCCTTTTTGTTTGGGGCGAAACAACAGAATGCAAAAGATTTGAAGCATGTTCTTCGATGATTATAACCCTCAAGTTGGCTAAGGGTGTTCCACAACCCGTTGAAGCCGATCAAGTGATATAACCATTAGATCTATGTATAAAATATTTAAAATGCATATTTATTAATAAATACTTGGTTACTTGAGGACTTAAATGTTTGCCTTTGTTGTTGAATTTCGTTGTTGTTGGTGAACATACTGTTCTTGGATTATCAATGTTGTTGTTGAAGACTGTTCATTGTTTTGAAATATTAATATTATTTTGTTACTGAACTTTAAAAGTTTTTTAAATATATCAAATATTAATATTGAACATTCTGTTCTGTTGTTGTAACATCTTTATGCTGTTGTTGAAAACTATAAATTGCTATTTCATACTTTTTACAGCCATTTTCAAACCTTTTGCATTCTTTCTACATACGATGTTCTCTAAATATATTACTACTAATATTTTTTAGTAAACTATTTATCACTCACACGCACAAACGATTAATGGACTAAAAACAAATTATTATTTTTGCGAATGAAAGTGCGTGTGGATGACACGTAACACATAAACAAAGAGAGAGTAATATCCAACAAAAAAGGAGGAGGGACGGACACCATAACCATAAGCATTTATTTTTTTCGGTTTTTTCGATCTGGTGTGTATTTTGCTCAACATTTTGAATGGTTTGTGAACTGCATGTGGACATCGTGTGTATGTGATTCGCCGTAATCTGGTCAAGGACTACGGGCATGATCTACCAAATGGGCTAATGTATGATTCTATGGAGAGAAAAACATAGAGAGAGAGCCTCCTCGAGTGTGCGATGTTTGCTTTGGACTCTTGTTGTGATCGTGAATAATGATTCGATATCTGGTCACTGGAATACTTACGCTGCTGTTGCTAATCGTGTTCGTGGTGGTGGTGTTGATATTGTTGTTGTTATTGTTGTTGGCCATGCCTAGGTTCTTCTTCTTGACCAGCTCCTCGGCACTCTTGATCTCGTCGAGGGTCACGCCCTGGGTTGATCGGCGGGTTTCCCTTACGCGCTTGGCATGCGCCTTTCGCTGCGTTTCACTCTCCTCATCTCGCACCGGCGGCACAAAGGATCTGCAATTGGTTTACATAAATATAAGATGCTTTAGTTTAAATTAATTTAAATTAAATAAGATAAGTAAAAACAAGGGTTATTCAATTAGGAGAACACATTTAAGAGCAGTAAATAGAGCTTTATCGAGCCTTAGACGCTTAAATTATTTGTAGATTTCAAATGTTTCTTAAAGAATTCCCCCAAGATTGGGCTTCATGCTACACAATTCAAGGGAATTATTGGGGTTAGCAGCTGCTGGCTAGCGGGGGTTAGCTTTTCAATCAACGACAAAATCAACACTTTAATCTCTATATTTTTACTTGAAGAAGTTCTTGATAATATTGCCCGTGGACTGTTTGGGCGGTGGCTTGGAGCTCTCCGCATCGCTGGCGCCACTGGCCGTGGACGAGCTCCCGTTGTTGCTCTGTGCCGGATTCTTCGCAGTAACTTGGCTAATACCGATCGACAAAGGTTGTGTAAAAGATTTCCATCGAGCTATTTAGTTATTAAAAAATAGACTCACCTGCGAATTGGTGGGATCGGTGCGGTTGTCGATGGTGAACTGAGCGCCGTCGTGTTTGCCGTGGCTGCTGTACTTGTGGGCGTGGCAACAGTCGATTTCCTGCGATGCAAAGTAATATAATAAAATGATGAAGTTATTAATTAATGGTACACAGATCAGTAGAGAATACAGCCAAGAGAAGGTAGACAGACGACATTGGTGCGTGACCTAGGAAAATATGTTAAACGATTGGTTGGTGCAATGAGTTTGGTTTCTGGAGGTGTAGACGAGAAGAAGCTAAGCAAAAGCACAGTTAAGAGTTTAGAGTTAGGTTTTGGGGTTAACAGCTATGAGTAGGCGTGGCCCATTGAACTAGATCAGATTTTCTTTATGATTTTCTAACATTCATTTGTAACATAAATATTAATATGTATTAAGTATATGGAAAATAAACTATTTCCCTCACAATAATGTTGTTGGTGAACGTTGGTGAACGTTGGTGAGTACAAATTTAACATTTTTTATGTAGGAAAATCAGATACAATTTGGAAACAGACTATTTATAACCTTTCCAAGATACCCTTAAAATTAAACTATTCAAATCTGATCTAGTTCATCGTTTTCTGTTTTTTTCTTTTTGGGCATGTGTGTATGCAAAACAAACCTGTAATACATTGAGTTATCTTTGAGGGAGGCCGATCTTTGAACGCTATATAATTGATTTGTTGATGCCGATGCTGCTGCTGTTGCTGGCTGTTGTTGTTGTTGTGTTGTGCTTGTGTTGTTGGTGTTTGGGTGAGTGTTGTTGAATGTACTAGCTGTTGTTGATGTGCTTGTTGGTGTTGTCGATGTGTTTGTTCTTGTTGTTGTGCCAGCATATCCCAACAGCAGAGCGCTTTTGTTGTTGTTATTATTGTTGCTATTATTATTGTTATTGCTACTTAGATGATTATTGTTATTGGAATTATTATTAGCAGCAGCGGCATTAGGATTCGCATTCGCCGGCAGAATGGGACAGGAATTGGCCTTTATGCGGGCCCGCAGCTCATTGTACTTTTGATAGAATCTGATGGATATATTCGGGCGATTTATCGGTCGTTGGACGGTCGTGCAGGCGATTTCAGGTTGGGCGTTTTAGGCGGTTGGTTTAGCGAGCGGGCAGGTTAGATTTTGGATAAGCGTTTTGATGAGTTTGTTGTTGTTGTTGTTTTTTTAAATGGTGCGTTGGTGATACAATTTTCGGATATATTTAAAAAGGGAGTGGAAAAAATAAAGCAAAACAAAAAATTTTTAAATCAATACAATACGTTGTTTTTCTCTTAATGGTTTTGCTTTTGCAGTTAACCGCTTCACCTTGCCAAATGCGAATGGTATACAGAAATTCAGGCAAAACAAAGCTCATTGTGGCTGGCCATGAATCATGGAGCTTTCCCAGATCAAGATACCCCATCAGACGGGTATATTTAAACAGTTACCCGTACAATTTGTTTTTATTTTGGTTTTGTTATCAATAAGTTGCGTCAAAAGCTGAATGGTTAAATATATGTGTGTACATGATGACTGATAAGCGAATGCAATCGGGGGCACAAGGGGAAAGCAAACTGCAAAAGCAAACCAATAAATCAAGACCTTTCGGTGCAATTTGTGGGTCAAATCATTTGGCAGATTAATGATTATAAATATATGTTTATAAATGTACATATATTATATATATGTGGGTTAATCTGTGATGCGCTGGTGTGTGACTGTGTTGGTGTTTGTGTGCGGCACGCATTCTGTCAATATTGTTGCTACTTGTTTCGCTTTCAACTCACTTTTGATCATTCTCGAAGCTTTGCGTGCGTCGCAAAATGACATCGTTGGCGGTCTCCGAGCTATTGCTGCTAAGCTCTCTATCAGGAACTTCTGCAGGATGATATGAATCGATTAGATTTATCAAAATATAAATATCAGTATTTTTGGGAGGTGCGTTTCAGAGCTTTTTGATACTTAATACAAGTGTATCATCATTATATATCATTTTTAAAATTAGAAATATTGAAAAACAACTTTTGCCAATCGGTTATATTCTGTGAAAAGCACTTCCCAATAACTTCATGTTACTTACGATTATTAGTGGGACTGTCGTTGGGTGTACGTGGCAGTTTTCGTCGCCAGGGCGCCTCCTCCTCAACTGGATGATGATCGGCGGCGTGTATTTGCTGATTGGGCTTGACATTCTCAGCTGGAAAAGAAAAGGCGACAAGCAAACCAAAGTTAAAATTAAATCTTTGAGCAATCTATGGACAACTAAATGGTTAGTGGCCTATTGGGGGGCTTAGCACACAGACAGGGATCAAAGAACACACACAACTCCTCAGGTGGGACGCAAAACAAGTGCCTACTGACGACTACCTTCGCTCTCGGATAGACTGGTCGAGTGTGAGCTTTCCGTGGAAGCGCTCAGCTCTTCTGTGTCGCTTTCGGCGGCACCCTCGTCATTCTTCTGGCCACTGGCCACCACCAGGTCATCATCAACATCATCATCATTTAGATCATCGCCAGCGTTGGGAATTGAAGCCGCAGCAGCTTCGGCAGCTTCGGTAGCTTCATTTGAACTGCTGCTGCTGCTGGCAGCTGCAGTGTGCGTGATTTACAAGCAAAGACAATACACAAATAGAGAAATAGACACATACAGAAGGAGATGCAAGAGAAGAGATTTTTTGGGGTTGGCTACTGATGATGGATGATCGTGGATTTAGAAGATGATGATGATGATGATGATGCAGGCAAAATAAACTGACTTAAAGGGACGAGAGGCAGTGGCAGTGGCAAATGTTTTGACGATTAAATGCTCCGACAACACAAGATTAGCGCGCATGAGAACCTAAGCAGGATAATAAA
The DNA here is from genome assembly GCA_035046265.1 of Drosophila bunnanda. Taxonomy (NCBI): domain Eukaryota; kingdom Metazoa; phylum Arthropoda; class Insecta; order Diptera; family Drosophilidae; genus Drosophila; species Drosophila bunnanda. The sequence continues at coordinate 19,927,777 of JAWNOB010000075.1, forward strand.
CAGGACGAACGCAAGAGTGTGTGTGTTTAGGTGTGTGCGCGGGAAATAAAAGAAAGCTTTTCGATTATTATGCAGCCAAAGTACGATAACTGGCCATTATTGAGGCATACGCACCATCCTTTGTGGCATCTGTTCTCACTTCGACGCGCACCAGCTTCGTGGGCGTCTTGTCCACATGGTTTTCAATCGCATCTGAGATTCTGCTAAATTGGATAAACATTTGTTTAATTAGTTTCGGGATTCTACCATCCTTTCGAACAATGTTTCGACTCACCTGATTTGACTAGATGGTCGTCGCTTGTTGCGCTTGTTGGCACGCAGTTCTTCCAGGAATTTGACTATTTTGCGATCGGCCACATCGATACAGGATTGGCCGGCATAGTTGCGAATATCCATATCGGCCAACGACTCGACGAGCATCTCAGCCGTCTCCCTTTGGCCCCAATGCGACGCAGCATGCAGTGGCGTCCAGCCGTCATTATCCTGGCGATCCACATTGCCACGTCCAGCTAGGAGCAGGCTTAGCACTTTCGTATAACCCTTAGCAGCGGCCACATGGAGCGCTGTGGCACCCGTTTTTGGATGCGGCCTGTCCACCTCGGCGGCATCACTGCGTAGCCACTTTTTGGCATCGTTCAGCATTGCCTGCTCCTCGGCCTTCCGTGCCTCCTCCACATTGATATTCAGCTCCTGCACCATCTTCTCCATGTAGTCAATCATGCCCATGTGCTGTACATCGATGGCTAGATCCAAGGCCAGATCCCCATCGCTGTTTACAGCGGCCACATCGGCCCCGTTCTCCACCAGATACCGAGCTATGCTCACAAAGCTGCAACAGAAAAATAAAATGTATTTTATACATGGATTTAAGTGAAACAATAAGCACAAACTCACCCGCATGAGGCAGTGGCATGTAGTGGCGTCCAGCCCTCATTATCCTGTCGATTGATATCGGCACCACGCTCCACCAGAAACTCCACCATGTCCAGATTGTCATCAATGCAGGCCTATGAAAGATATAATACATTGTGGGTTAGTGAACTGTGCGAAAGTTTTGTATAAGAGATGTCTTGAAAGCAACATTGAATCAAAGGTTAAATACTAATAAAAGACATATCGTCATATGAAGTTATTATCTTTTTCAGATAGTAAAATCGACCAAGACAATGATATTTTTTAAAGATATCAAACAATAGAATGTTGTGAAAAATACATGTTACACAAAAAGTAACATATTTGGAAAGAATATGTACATATAAAGGCAATAACAATATTAACTATTTAAGCCCCCAAGTAATTGAAAATAAAAGACAAATAAATACATCAATAAGATCAATTTTTCAAAAATGTCATTAAGGAATTTCTAAAGATAATCAAAAGATTACAACTTCTCTATACAAAATATTTTAATTATGAGCTTAAAATATGTCATAATGGAATGTCTGCCGATACTTTAAGTCAACAAACTTATGTCAATTTTATCGCTAGAATAAAACACTTTCAAGATAACAATTCTATGAAATTTGAAAGGGAAATCTTATCGATAAAAGGTCAAAACCATAAACCATTAATCCCTGAAACTGTTGTTATACTTTTGCCAAATGAAATTTATTTACATTTTCTTAAGGCCAGACAAACAATTTGATTTCCCCAACGAAAAAATCGTAAAAATCTTTTGCATTTCGCATCCTGTCCCGCATTGACAGTGCATTAAAAGTTGAATCAACTTTCGTAGAAGAGAGTTTTTCGCATCGTTTCTTTTCTGCCTGATTTCGTTTTGTTATTTTATAAGAGCTAGTCGAATGTTTTAAAGGAAAATTGTGTGTTTATCTTGCTAAAACGTTAAAGTAAACACACGGTCAGCGAGTGAGTCTCCAGCATGGTTGGGTTGTTTATGCGGATTTCCGTTGAACCCGCCTAGACATCTTCATTTGGTTGGTCGGTCGGTCGGTCGTTGGGTCTGGACGGTTGATGGCGATGGCATATGCACAGTGCCGTGCGCGATGATATCATCGCCAGCGCGACTCTGGCGCTTCTTTGGGCCGTTGCTGCTATCTGTTCTGAAGAAGAACCCCAAGCACCAGCCCGATGTCGACTCTGACTCCGACACCGAACCCAACCCAGCCCAATCCACCTCCACCGACTCACTCGGCCCCATAACAATGTCGAGTCGAGACGACAACGCCTCGCCGCGCCTCGCCCCATAGTTGCAAATGCCGATAAGCATTCTTTGGCGCAAAAGCAACAGCAAAGCCGAAAAGAAAAGAAAGTAAAAGATGGGACCAGCAACAAAAGGCGCCAAACGCTACACTATCAATGCACAGAAAGAAATAACAAAACACACATTTTTCATACTATATGATACTCCAAAGAAGTTCTAATCTATAGGAAATTCAAGGTTGTAGTTGGCAAATAATTATCAACATTTCTCTATTAACATATTTTATATCATATTTTTATCAAAAAGGTTAATAATCTTATCGTTTTTGATATTTGAATATTGGAAAAGGTTAATAATTTTTACTAGAAAAATATTCCCTTAAGTTTTGTGACATTTTAACTAAAAGACACAAAAAAGGGAATTCTATTATAGTTAGAAATATTTAATACAATAAATATTTAATAAAAAATATAAAATATCACAGAAACTTATAAGAAAAGCTTTAATTTTACTCCAAAGTTAATGTGTTTGAAGCATAGCTCATAAAATAATAGTAAATATATTTTAAAGACTGAAATGAAGGCCTCAGCTGCCGTACTTTAAACTCTATCTCTCTATTCATTGTTAGCTCTATATAAATAATTAAATAATAATATAATTAAATAAATAACAATATAATTAAATAAAAAATAATATAATTAAATAAATAATTATATAATTAAATAAATAATTTAACAATTTAATAAATGATTAGACACAATTAAGGTTAAATGTCTTGTAATAAACTACCAAAAAGTTATTAATACCTTTCTTTTACTATATTGAATTTTCCAAGACCCTTAAGTTTTAGTTATATTTTTTCCAGGTGTATTTCCCAGTCCCCCACCCCTTGCCCCTAGATAAACGTGTAACATTTGAGGAGTGGGGGCATTATAAAAATCAAATGACCAATTCTTCTCTCTTTCTCTCTCTCATTCTTTCGCTGTGATTCTCTTCTTTTATTTTTCTTTTTCCTCGGCATATGTTAATTTCAAATATTTTTTACTGACTGAGCTTCAAAGTGACTTTTTGCCGTTGCTTTTTGGCTTTTAAAATCCAAAAGCAATTTCCATTTCGCAGTAAAACGCATTAAAAAAGAAGAAGGCTAGAAAGAATTAAAAAAGAGTCAGAGGGGGAGGAGGGAGGAGAGAAAAAGAGAAGCCTACTGAGACAACGGGTGGGCCAAACAATTTGTAAATCTGGAACGCAGCCAATTAATTAATTATGAACAATTTTGATAAACGAGTAGCTGGAGGAGCAGGAGGAGGAGGAGCAGCAGGCGGAGGCAACGCCCACGCGTGACCATCCACAAATCGACTCCACTCGACGACAATGTCCAATGACTTTGTGGTATGCAAACATTTTTGACATGAGCTATTCTCCATCAGCGAATTCCCCAGACCTGAGCCTTTTAATGTCAGAGCAGCGGATGGGATTCTGCGCTATTTCAATTTCCATTTGCATTGCCAAGCGAAAGGCGGCTAAAAGATACAAAATGCGAAAAGCAAATGAAACAACAACAAAAAAATGCATGCTAAGTTTAGCCTTTTGTTTTGGCACGCCATTGAGCGGCATTTTCAGCCGCTGCACGCCAAATGTTATTCACCTCGCCGCAGCATTACGTATACGCCGCATAGGCCAAGCACCAACCAGCAGCAGCGGCGACTTGTTGAGACGGCTTTCAGACTCTGAGACTGCCCGCCCCCGCGCCTCCTGAGCAGCTTAGCGCGGCTCATTACGCGGTAGTTTTGCTAAGCGCCAAGCTCTCCCCCACCCAAGCTCCCCCCTCATAACGACTCAATGCACATAATTCTGGCTTATAACTCAATAGCCTGGCTAATTCCTTTTGATGATGAGAGGAAATGTCGGAGGGCTATCGGGAAAACTTTCTGTGCTGGCGGCAGCACTATTGTTATATATCCTTCAAATATTTATTTATGAGGTAAATAACATTACAGACGAACTCTAAGCAATGAATTAAGAATGGTATTCAATGTATTATACATAATAAATATAAATTAATGTCTGACTTAATTTTTATTAGCAAACATAAGTAATTATATAAGGAAAACAAAATTATTATCTTAAGAAAGTTAAATACCATTTAATAATATTTTTACTTTATATCATTTCCATTTAGTTTTTTAATTCATTATTTATTTATTTATTTTATTTGATTTATTTATATATTTATTTAATTCTTCATTCCTTTATTAATTTATTTTTTATTTCATTAATTATATATTTATTTATTTCTTTGGTTCTTAATTTCCCTCTTTTTTATTCCATATTTCATTATTTCCTTATGTATTAATTTAGTAATTTATTTATTCCTAGTAAGATATTATGTACTTGTCCAAAAGGATATGTTTCTTAATCTAACAATTTTTTCCCCTTAAAATTTTATCTAATTAAAATGAACATTATGAATTGTTCTGTATTCCAAGTTATGCTAAACATTGTCATCAACCCACATTCAAAGACTTTTTTATTTATTTTTCCCCTTGATCTGGCTATTAAAATACATAAAATTTAAACCAATTTATTACATTTTAAAATACGCTTTAACAAAACATTCCTTGCCACCCATTGACCTGCCCTCGTTTATATATCCGTTTAAGCAGCCAAAATGTATAATATATATTTGAAATACACGACTGAACGGACCGCTTGAGTTCAATAAATTACAAATTTGAATTAGCGCCACAAGATAAAAGTGCAGAGTCTACATAAACCATATGATATATATCCAATACACACATATATACCAGTATATATATGCAGACATGCTTATATCCCACCGATTTCGAGGCATTTGTTCTGTGTGAAATGTTCTAGCGCAAAGCCTTAAAACAATTTTCCCCCATTTTCATTTTTGAGTAAAAGTTCTCATATATCTCAATCGGTTTTTCGCCACTAAAAATGCTTGGCATATTTTTTGCCAAATTGTATAACGATTTATATAGCGCCGAATCGTTGTTGTTTTTCCCACTTTTAATTCTTTACTGGACCAGGTGGAGCCAATACCACGTCTGCTGGGCCTGGTGAGTGCGGAAAAGTGTGAAAAATAATGAACACAACCGATTTCAAAATGAAAAAATAAACAAAGTAGAAGAAACACCAAACGGAAACAAGAATCTAGACAATTTCCTTACGATTTCAAAGATTTATGGGTGGCGCATAGATATTTCAGTAATCTATTGCCAAGTTTTGGTTTTATAAATTAATAAGATTCAGGTTCATTCAGTATAATATTAGTTTTATCTTACTAATATAGTCTCAAATTGTATTATTACCTGGCTTGTTATAAATGTTCTTATCATCTCAATGTTTATTTACCTAAGATTGCATTTCAGGTGTGAAAAAGTCAACTTGATAATCGTTTTCCTCACATGCTGGACTTTCCTTTATGCACATTTAATTTTCAGAAATTATTACAATGACTAAAACTGAGTCATTATTATTTCCAGACATTGAAACATAAATAAATATTCAGTCGGAACATTTACTTAATCATTTCCTTAGTTTCCCTGCTATATATACATATAGGACTCAAGATTTCTGTGGTCAACTATTTCTGGACCCATGTCGTCATAGTCGTCCAAATAAGTATAATATTTTCCCTATAGTTCCCGCTGGTTTCTATAGTTTATCCATGGAAACAGCTCACTGAATTCAAACCGTCTGTGAGCGGCGCGTGCAGGCAAAATTTATAATAATTATTATAATCGGGACGGGGGGGCAGCGGTGGCAGAATTGGCAACCAGAAATCCATGAAAAGCAAGGGAAAATAATACAAAAGAATAGAAAATAGCGGAGAGACCGGCCTAGCTCGGTTGTAAAATGAAACAGTTTTTAATGGCACACATTTTGTGGCTGCTCGAAATGGTATTATGCAACGCACACACATCAGATACAGATACAGATACAGATACGGGCTAGAGCTACAGATACTGGCAATGCGGACTGCAGACATCACATCAAATTGTATCTGGCATAGAGGCGAATTTTCATTTTGATCATTTTCATTCGCCAGCGGCACACCAGCACCAGCATCAGGCATCGTTTGTTATTTTGGGTGTAAAACACGAAACGAGAAATAAATCAAATCAAGTGTAGCGACCGCAACCATTTATATACAGCAATATGTTATGTACATACAAACATACTGCCGAATCTTGAGGATATTCTCTATTCGATTTCTATCTGTATCTGTATCTGTAGCTGTAGCTGTCCGATCGGCCAGCAGTGCGTCTCAACAGCTGTCCGTCCCGTCAGTCCGTCAAGAACCGGGCCAAGGTTAGAAAACACGTCAATAAAGCGCGTTAGCAAATCTCATGAGTAGTGTGTGTTTCTGTTTATTTGGGAAAACTCACGCAGCTTTTCCAAGCTCCACCAAAAAAGAAAAAAAAACTCCCCACTTCAGGACTCGACATCGATTCCCAGCTCACGATCGTCATGTCAACGGATCTCGACAATTGTTATGATTATTATGCATTCAACTCTGACTATAGCTCAATTTGAGAGAAATCTTGACAAAATAATTTCTTAATTTATGCGGCGCCACTTAGATTCGCCCCTCCTCTTCTATATTTAAAAAAAAAAACTAAATCAAAATATATAAATTGCTAATTGGCAGAAATATATGTGTATAAATCAATTCTTAATTTGAGCAAATCATTGGTAGAATCTGATTAATGGAGGAACATAGATTGGCACTCAAGGGGGCCCGAAAACTAGATTTAATGGCCAAAGAAGATTCGATACAAATGACTAAATTAACCAAATCAAAGCTTAAATTTTGGCGTGTCAAATAAATTAACTGCTTAATTTAGTTTACCTATAAAATGCCTTCCTTTTGGAAAAGGTCGAAATCAGCAAAAACTAAATATATAATTAGTATTTACTATCACCAGGTACTTCCTCAATGATTCAAGTAAATAATATTAGCACACTTGATATAAATTAAGAAATCAAAAGCCCACGTATTTCCAAAACATTCTAATTATAACATATTCTCTACATTCGCAACCATATCCATGTGTAAAATGTGGAGACCATGAAACGCGTATCTGAATCTTTAAGAGAATTCGAAAAAGAACCTCCCATTATCCTTGAACTGTATATAAATATGTAAATATATCTGAAGCGCTTTGTATAAAACAGCGGTAATTTATTGCCATTTCTTTGATAATTCCCCACTTGTCCCCCACTTGAACGTCAATGCACCGCCGAGGAGAGCCTGTAGGCCACAAGCAAAATCAAAGTCAGCCAATGGCATGGATACACGGTCACTTGCAGTCCCCCCTCCGATCCTCCAATCCTCCAACCAATCCATCCCCAGTTCCCTCCACCATCCCGCTTTCTATCTTCCTCTCCATCAGTCAACATCATTCGTATAAAGTCCAAGGTAGCTGCACAGTGGGACCAATACGTTCAAAAGGATATAACTCATTTTATTTGTGTTCGTTTTTTTTCTCGTATATATGGAAGAATTTGGTTAAATCTAGTTAGTTATTTACTTTTATAATTATCATTTAAACATTAAATTGGATGAGACCTATAAAAATATATAACACATTCCATTTGTGTATGATTTTTCTCGTTTAAGGTGTTTAAGATTGAGATTCCTTAGTTATTTACTTTTATATTTATCATTTAAACCTAAAATTCTTGCTTTTAGCGTTAAATTCCAGGTTTTAGTTGGGCCTAAACTAATTAGCATGCTTAGCAGGCAAGCTTATAGCTTATAGCTTGGTACTTAGTAGTTGTTATTATAAATAAGACTCTTGATTAACCTAGCACTAGTAAATGTTTGTTTGGTTCTATTTAATCGTATTCTTAGATTAACGAAATATTTAGTATTTTTTTGGATAGGAAACGTTCAATTTTTTATAAACAATAAAGTGTTTGTTAGCAAACGAATTATACCTGATAAAAATTTGTCAATTCTTCAGAGTCAAGACAATAAATATAAAAGAAAAAAATTTATGAAATAAATAAGTAAACCATGAAAATACAAAATAAATATACTGCAATAAATTTAAACCTTATTTTTAATGCAAAATGTATATTAATATGATGCTTTGTTAGGCAAATACAAATTTTATTTTCATTCCTAGAACAGTGCTTTTTGACAAAAATTAATAAAACAAATTTCATTTATGTTTAAAATGTCCACATTTATCCCTTGATTAGACACCACTGTGGGGCCTATCCCGTCTGCAGCAATCGTGTCGCATGCCATTGAAAATGTGGTGCAGGTGCGGCGCCGCTCATGAATGGAAGGCCCAAAACATTGAATATATACACATATATATATTTATATGGCATATATGTGGCCTATGCCAAAAGGAAAGCAAACTCCCAAGCAAATGTGGGGGCGGACTCCTCCTCCTTCTCCTGCCGCCATTAAAGACTTGTAAGTGCCGGCGATAAGATAATTATTTTAATAAATGCATTCGAAATTCTGCTCTGCGGTTGAGCAAAAAACGACAACAGGCAGGTGAAGCAAATAGCCGCAGGTTGCGACCGCACTTGCACCGCGTACAATGTGCCAGGTAATTCAAACCGTTTGCACTGTTGTTCCCATTGTAGTATTATTATTATTATTATTATTGTGTTGTAGCTGGTATTGCTGTGCAATTACAGTGCACTCCCAGACAACGAACCCCCCTCCATCCTCCTCCGCCTCATCATCACGATTCCCCTCGCGAGGCAAATTAGCATCTGGTTAACAAGTGCGCCGCGGTTAAACGGTGAAAATCTATGACTCTTTGCTAGCGCAGCATAATTAGAATCAATTATAATGAATTGGAGCACACAGTGAGTGCCACATGGGAGTGGACACGAGAACTGGCATATAATAGTCGGAGGAAGAATTCGTTTTTTTTAATGGTTATTTTCTTGTTTTGAGTTGAATTTTTAAGGAGAAACCACAAATGACATAACATATTTTTAATAAATTTAAATAATTAGAAAATTTAAAAAGAATAAAAAAGAAAATAGTATACAAATTTTGACAATGGTCTTTAGAATACCTAAAATATTAGCATTGAATTTAACACAAAACATTTTTATATTGTTGAAGGATATTGTATATTTAGTCCGAAGCTTGTAACGCTGTGAAGGAGTCATTTTCGACCCTATTCTTGATCAGCATCAACAGTCGAATCGATTTAACCATCTCCGCCAGAAAAAAAAAACAATTTTAATTACTTTCAAAATGTAATACGGGGTTAAATTTTAAAAAATTAGCAAAATTTTAAATTTTAACACTTTTAATAGAATATGCAGATTTATTAACCTAATAAAAACTAACATAGAAAAGCTTTCCGAATCAAAATTAATGGGGTTTTGGCATAGTTTTTTTTAATTTTGATATGTCGAAAAATTCACAAATAAAAATATCGATAAATTTCGATTTAAAATATGCAAATGTTTTAAGCTTTGATATGTTTCCTATCTGCTAATAAATTGAATTAATGATAAAATGTCAAGAAACCCAAAAAAATAAAAACTTGTATGTATGTTCAAAAGTATTGAGAAAATAATGTTAATAAACTATTAAATACCTCAAATATTTTCCCTAAATTCACCAAAAATCTTAATCAAAATATAAAAGAAAATTTGTTAAATTAAAAAAAAAGCAAAAGTAAATGTATTACTACTACTATATACACTTTTTTTCGTTTGGCAACAGGCATCATTAAATTTTTTTCGACGAGACTAACAAATGTGAGGAAAAATGAAAATGATTTTGCGAAAATCTTTTGGGTTCCTCAATATGTAAACTCGCTTTCGTGTGTGTCTGTGTATTGTATGTTTTTCTTGGCTGTTAAAAATAGAAAAATTTTGTATTTTTCTTATTTAATGCTTTTGCCTGTTGCCGCTTTTCGCTGTTTCTGGCTGTTGGCTGTTGTTCTGGGCATTTTTTCGACTTGTAAATCGTCGGCTTGCATTAGGCATATGTTTGTTGTATTTGTTAATATTCCAATTGTTGTTGCGGCGGCGGTGTTGAAACCGCAGAGAGAGAGAGAGAGAGAGAGAGAGAGAGAGAGAGAGAGAGAGCGTGCACCAAATACGCAACAAAAACAATAGTTGTGGCGGCTAGAGAACAGCTACGTACAGTGGGGCATACAAAATTCGGGATGGAATTTTGACCTTGACTGAAGCAGGAAATTCCTACAACAATTTCAACTAAAAAAAGCCACAAAAATAGTTTTCAAACTCTTAATCAATGGAATATACAATTGTTACAGTTTTCCTCTGGCATTCCAATCTTGCTTTTATCATAAAGAAAATAACTTACTAAATACCCATTAATAGTATCTTTAGCTGATTTTAAGTGAATTAAAACATTTTCATTGTTTTTATCTTAAGAAATAACCTGTTAATGACCCTTTTATACTATCGACAACTATCACAAACTATCAAGGACTATTTATGGTTCAAAATTGACTATCGTCGAATATCTATGGTACCGACTATCGGTAGTTCTATGCCTCTATTTCATAGTAACTTTACCTGATTTTACGTAAATTAAATAATATTGAATTTTTATATTTATAATTATCCTAAAAAGAATTGTTAGAATCCTAGCCACAGTGCGGACCCACGTCAGCACCACAGTTGGACGCAACAGTGTCGAAATTGCAGCCCCCCCCCCCAACGCTGCCCCTTGTAATCTCCACCACATACCCCGCCCCCCTTCTACGCCTGGTCGCGTGATCGCAATTGCAGCCGACTGACGCAACTTTTGGCCCCCTTCTGAACATATAGAAATAAACGGTCTATTGCCATAGGGGATGTAAAAGGGATATATGTGTATATACATATGTATGTACATACATACATAATTAATAGAATGGAAAATACACCTGATGCAGCGTGCTTCCTTTTCATTTTGCGTGTGCCGCCACCTTAATCGTTTACAAGAATCAACAATGCACTAAAACTTTTTGAAAATTCTTTTAAAAAATGTTAAGTAAAAACTATCTAATGAAAAACTATAATTATATACCCTGCAAGGGTATAAAAAACAACTATTGCCTGTTATTATAGTCAAACTGTAATTGTAAGTCAACTTTAATCAAAATTTAATGTTTTAAGCTTTTGTTTTATTTTTAAATAGGGAAATAAATTCACATTGTTACGTATTAAATGTATTGTATGTATTTTCACATTTGTGGAAAACAATTAATATAGAACAAAATAGCAAGCATTTATTTTAATGCATCCTTTTTTAAATACTTTACTCATTGTATTAATGTTTTTCCTAAACAAAATAAAAAACACGGTATTTTTTCATTTTGTTAGCTCTAAACCCTGACAGCTAAAATGATCTATCAGTAAACTATGCATATTATTTTCTAAAGAATAATTCATAATTAATTCCAGAAAAATTCAAAATCCTCACAACTATATTTATATAACTAAAAAATAAACTTATAAGAATATCTGTAGCAAAGAAGAAAACTCACCTGATGCAGAGCGGTCAGACCATCCACATTGGCCGTGTTAATGTCGGCGCCTTGATCGAGCAGCTGTATGACCTCGTCCTTGTCGCCGGACAGGCAGGCGGCGAGGAAGACGCAGCCGGAGCTAAACTTAATCCTGCGGCCGTGCTCGTGGCGGGGCGTGGGAGCGGCGCGGTTGGTGTCGGACTCCTCCCAGCGCTTGAGCTGCTCCGCCCGCTTCATCACCGCCGAATTGCTGCGCGCGTCCAGCGAAGACATCTCGAAGGATCTCGATCTCGATTTGGATCACTCGTTTTTTGTGTGGAATTCAGGCGGCGATGGGAGGAACGCGCCGTTGCGTACACGTACTATTCCTTGCTGCTCGCTTTTTTGTTATTGTTACGATTGCGATTGCGTTTTTTCTTTATATTTCTTTGTTGTTTTGCTGTTTCCACTGGGAATTTGGATTTGATTTTGCACTATTTATAGAAAATGCTTCACACTTTCGATTTTCGATCACAACTATACACTTGTGTTTGTACTGCCGTCGCTGCTGCTTCTTCTCCTTCTCCTGCTTGCTGATTATTATTATTTTTCGATATTTATTTTCCTATTTTTCCCACTCTGCTCCGCGTGTGCATGTGTGCGTGCGTTTTATCAGCCAACTTCTTGGTCTTCCTTTCCCACTCACTGCTCACTCTCTTACTCACACACAGGCGAAAAGTCGCGCTCTCTCGTTTTGTTGCTGTTTAACGCGCACCTTTTTTTAGTTGCAATAACAATAAATAATTGCTCTAAAGCTAGAGCGAGAAAGAGAGAAGAGGCAAAGGAGTTGTAGAAATTTTATAAACGGTATAACGGAGCTTCTTTGAAATGAGAGTGGAAGAGACAAAATTAATTAGTTTAGACTTAACTTGCTCAATAAATATGTAGCTATTTTGTAAGAAATGAAAAGACTTGGAAGCATTTTTTACAGCGGCTTGCTTTTTCACTTTGTTTATCATTCGCGGCCTGCCTCTTTCTCTCTCTCTCTCTCTCTCTTTGGCTCAGTCGCTTTTTGCTCTCTCCCGCAACACACACACCCGTGCAGTTAGGGCTTGCATACGCTCGCCGTATACGCCTGTGTGTGTGTTACCAATTTGACATAAATTCAACAGCCGCGACGCTGACGTCGCGAGTAAATAGAACGAAAATGGATGCCGCGTACTTTTTTCACGCACAAATCTCGTTGCTGGCGCATTTTATGTAATTCTGCACAGCCATCGAGTGCACTGAAATCCCCGAATCGGCAGTGTAATTATGTAAAGGCATTTTTACAGCGCCCCACTCCACTCCGCAGACTCACACACAGACGCACACAGGCGCGCGTACTTGCACACGCACGTAGAGAAAAATGGATTGCAGTAGAAACTTTTCACACACAACGCGCAAGGCGAACCGAGGAAAACGGAAAACGCACCTTTCCCCGCAAATTCCCGAGCTCCCGGGGGATTCTCGCGTGGCTCAGTGGACGTGTGGCGCTCCTCTTTTTCCACTTTTTTAACATTTGTTTTGGTCGCAGCCGCGGCGCTGCTTTGATCCGTTTTGTTCGAGTGCAGTGTGGCCAACTCTTCGGGGCACGAAAAGGCTAAGCCAGAAATATTGAAAAATACTAAAAAGATGGATGGCGTTAGGAGATTCCTGACGGTTCACTTTTAGTATATCTCGGGTGCGGGTGCGAAAAAGAATAAACATTTAAATAAAACAGGCTGTTTTTGACCGTTTGCCTTTAGCTCTCACTTGCTCCTTCACAATTAGGGACAATTAAAAATTAATCATCAAAAGAGGCGGCAGTTTCACACTCTCCGTACCGTACTTAAGGGCGAAGATTTTCTCTTTTTCGGCACCTGTTCACACCTAAATTGGCAATACGTAGTAAAACAACGTAACGTAAGAGTTTTCTCGTAGGGTCTAACTTTACGTAACCTGATTACACTCTATTGAAATTGTATTTTATTTATTTTCTTCTTAAGCATTCAAAAATACAGATGTCTGTGAAAGTCGATGTTTCTAGACGTCTACTGAAATCTCATAATTGATTGGCCGGTAGAGATCAGATTTTCGTAACGATGGCAGCTGGCCACACTTAAATTTAAAAAAACGTAAAGATTAAACCGAAAAGTTCAGCCGATTGTTACCAAATTTAAGTTAAATATTTTTAATTCATATAAAGTTTTACGAATGTTTATTATATTACAATATATATAAATGCAAATTTGTTTTATTTTTATAATTCGTTTTGTCAGCCATTTTAAATTTTAAAGACAACGCAAATTTGAGCAATTAATAATACCAAAAACAGTGTCCCACAAAGCTTGTAACAATTGGAGTGTGGTAGCACTGTTTATGTCAGAGTTGTAACGTGAAACTAACAGTTGTAACGGTTTTGTTGCAGTTTCTTAATTTGAATTTAACTCAAAATAGGAATACTTTGAATAGAATACTTCTTTTAAGTAATAAATGTAAAGAGCTATACAGTTTCGTGAAAGTGATATCAAGAGAGCGCTCGACCAAGCGACCGGTACCCACCCCCAAAAAAGAATTGCGCATCACTTTGGCGGCAAAAACTATTTCGTCCGTTCCGCCCCACTAATTCTCTTCCTCTCCCTACCGCTTTCTCTCTCTCTCTCTCTCTTGTCTAGAATGCCAAGCAAAACAAAAATGAGAACGCAAAAGAGGCAAACCCAAAAAACAAATGCGAATTGTAAATACCTATAGGAAAGTAGGCTAGGCGCCGCTATAAAATAGTTTTTCTGTAGTCGCAGCCAGACACTCCAACACACCAGTCGTCGCATGAACGTCGAGCAATCAGAATAATTATAATAATCTGTGCATTCTCGCGAAAACAATAAGTGAAACACAGTGCTGAAACTATTATCTTATCGTGCTAAAAGTGCAAAACAAACAGAAAACAATTAGTAGCTTTCGAGGTCAGAACAACAAACAACCTATGAGAACTTGATAAGATATTGGGACAGGGCAAAATGTCACCGGTAAGTGTTATTTATTATTGTATATTAAGTAATGGGCAGAGAGAATTGGTTTTAAAAGAAAATTTATTTTATATTCAAAACAGTTTTACGATTTACAATTTATTGCATACAATTAGGCGCTGCCTGTCACAATCTCCTTCTTGCTTTGCCACCCCTTTGTCTCTTTGTTTTGCTTCTCTTCATTCATATCCTCTTACACCCTCGGTATTTCTCTAGCATTTTCCAGTTATTTCGAAACTGTATGCAATCTCTGTCTCTCTCTCGTGACCCACCACCCCCTGACATCTAGGCATCCTTGTCTAGCACACGTAAGCACACGATAAAAAGGGAATGGCAGATATTACATTGCATGCAATGTGGTGCAGTTGTTGCTACCTTTCATCTTTGCCGTTACTGAGCTCACTCGCCTCGCATTTCATTCATGATGAAACCAGCCCAACCCCACCGCCCACTGCTGTGACCAACCCCACCCACACAGAGACGGCTAGAATTTTCCTATTTGTAATTACCGCTCAATGTCATTTCCATTTACAGCGCTGCGTAGGTTCCGAAAGATTGATGGGTCTTTCGCCTATATAATCAGCTGCTTACCTCATTCCATTTGGTTAGTTGCATTTAATAGTGAGCGTTGCGTCACTGACTGCTAATTATAAACAAAATAGAATGAAATACTACTCACTAAGAGTACTTCCGGTTGGGCGACACATCGGCGCCTCTTCGTTGTGAATGGACATGTGGCAATGGTCCTTAGCACACCTGTCATACCAAAGCCGTAATCTTTTCTTGGTAACAGAACAATTGACTAAATACCTTTGCAACGGCTCATTCATAAAGATTGTACACAGTTTACGCAAGTGTGTTGAGACAATATTTGCAGTTGAAAACATACACAGGAAAAATTATACCATGAGTTATATTTTTAGATACAGATAGAATGGTGTAATTTATCCATAAATTGTGGGGTTTATATAATATTTTGTAGCATACTTTTGGACTCAAATTAAATTGATTTGAAATATGCAGCCATCTTATATTTTAATGTATTTTTTAATAATATTCAACTTGTAATAGTGCAGTTCCCTTAGAAAATAATATATTATGACACAACATTTTCTTTCTGTGCATTAAAGAAAGGCATTTCCGAATAATGTAGTATTTCACCAAAGAATTACGTCAGTCAATTTCACTGATAACTTAAGTAAAGTACAATGAACATTTGGACTCTATAGTGACCCTGAAAATTTCCATATACATTTGATTTTAAGTTCACACACGTTCTTATAGTGCTTTAGACAAACAACTTTTATAAAGATTAAATTTTCCTAGGTAATCTAAATAGGATTGTTGTAAAACTGTTGTGGTCATAATAATAAACATAAATTGCACTCTTCAGTTTTCTAAGACATTTTTTTAGAATACTTTTACATGACAAGACTGTTGTTATATAGCAAAGTTGTAAACATGCTCAACTGCTTGCTTACATAAAGCGTACTACAAATTTTTACATCCAATAAGAAACAAAATTGGAAATATTTGTAAAGATATATATACATATATAGATATCTATATATACATATTTCTTAAAAAATATTTACAATTTTGGTTGGTTATAATAATGTAATAATAATATAAAATAATAATGTGGATAAAACTCAAAATAATGTTTTACAAAATAAATACGCTCTCAAATATTATTAAATTTAAAACAGTTTAGTAGGGTCTTAAAATCAATCCGATTTTATATATATATATAAAAAATAATTGCTTAACCAATTTGGAATTTATGATACATCGTCTTTGCTTATTTCTCGAAACGTGTTTTCAATTTTCAGACGCATTGCTTGTGTATTTATGACTAAACTCCAGTCGATCATCTTTAAATTTAAATCAGTAATAATAGCTCCTCTTCGCTAAGACTTAAATTAATCTTCATTCGGAGATCCAATGCCTCATGAGGCTTCTCTGGTTGCCAGGACACCTTACGCATTCCCCGAAAATGCTGTCGGTGGTCTGAGAGGCTCAACAAAGGATCGCTGATCGCTGGCAGCTGGCAACGTCATGTGCCGCGCGATCCTTTCACAATAAGGATATATAGGGGTCTGTCCCGGGACCAGCAGCTGTTGCTGGTGGCTCCGTTTTCGGTGATCCTGTGATCGGTTTATTGTTGGCTGCCCCGCTTGCAGCTGCCGGCACACGTCTCCTACCAATTGTCGATCCAGTTTATAAGCCCTGATTGAGGCAGGTAGAGTTCGGCGGGGTGTTCATAATGATATATTGTGTGGACAAAGGGACCCGCCGACCGACAGCTAGCACATGTCGTAATGGGTAATAGGGTAATCGAATCGTGCCCGTGCCCAGATCGTTGTTATGACACCTTTTCCTTTTGCCAATCGCCGCACCAAAGAAGCAAATGCAAAAATGGTAAAACAGGTTTTTAGACCGCTGCCTCTAGCTGCATTTGGCTGTCAATTAAAAAAACCACAGACAAAAGTTAGTAACAAGCAAAGTACAAAAATTACAGGGGAGCTTCTATAAGAAGAAAATGTTGAAAGAAGAAATATTATAGATTAAATGTGTGAACTATTCTTTAGCTTAAGTTTTAGACAAGTTTTCATCGCGAAATGTCTTGGCAAACTTGGCTTAAATGATTTATTCTTGGATTATACTATTTGTACTAAAATTAATCCAAAAATTTTGATTTAAATTCCATTTTGGTCTATCAGTTTAGTCTCTGTTATGTTTTATTATTTGATTTAAATATGCTTAATACATATAAGAAAGTTAAAATAAACTTCATTAGACTTTGAAGGTAGTTTATACTGTGGATAAATTAAATACTGGTGAGCAATCAAAATCACAATAAAACGCAACAAGAACGAGGCGGGTGCAACAACTTTAAAAGGCCTTGCAAGGCCGTTCAGCTCTGAAGCCAGAGTTTGTTTTTACTATTTTTTTTTTTGTGCAGCTCAAAACTGGCAAACTTGTCCGGCAACTCGAGATCTCGGATCCGTGTGGTCAGCGGAGTGATCTTTTGAAACAGCAAAATGAATTGCCAGAGGCAATTCTGCCAGCAAACATCCGCAAATAGATTATATTGTCGCCACATTTTAGTCGTTGTTTAATTTGCGGCAACAACCGCCTGCAAGTAATGTCGCCTTGCAACATGTCAAAGTCGTCTAGACTCTGCATTTATAGGCAAATTTCTCAAATGCGTCGCGACATCTTCGTGGTAAATTTAGCAGCGTGTATTTATAAAAATTATAAAAGTTCAACCCGTTAGCAGGCGGACGGCTATATGCCCACGTCGCGCACTGTGTCCGCAGGAGGCCAGGCCGCCATAAATGATTCAAACTTGGCAATCTTTTGTATCCCCAATAGTATTCGAACGTGTCGGAATTTCCCTTGCCAATATTTGTCAAATATATATAAAACCTGGGGAGTCATTGCAATTGTTGCTTAAAAAAAAGCATGTAGAACTTTAATTAAAAATATTTTATCATCAACTAGCAACACGTAAGTGCTAAGATCTTAAACGGACTTAAAATAATTACTTAATGTCTTTTAAAAAATGTTATCGAATGAAAGTATTAAGAAAAAGTATATTATATCAATAAGTATAATATATTTGAATTAAATTTATAACTCCGGCAAATATTTCATTTATAGATCATGCCTTTATTTTAAGAAAAAGGTTATCATTACGAATACTTTCATCTAACAATAAACAAAGAAAATAATCTTTATTTCTGATAATAAATATTTTCAAACTGCACGAAAGATAATGGTCCAACTGAAATATCAAGTTAATATTTGGAATCTTTCAGTTTGGTAAACAATTTAACAAAAACTATAACAAAATAAATATTTGGCCAGCAAATTATTAGAGAATGTTCCCAAGAAATTAAAATAAATAAAATATTTGACATTTATTAACAATTGGTTGATAATTGAACACAAAATACATTGAAAATATTTGGAAGAACAATTTTCTGTTAAAAAATCTTTAATTATTAAACCATTTTATAATTATATTATATTTATATTTATATTTATTTTTTTAATCATTAAATATAACTAATTAATACATACATATGTATATCATAAGATGAAAAACCAACTATCAAAAACCAAAATCATCTGCTCCTGACAACCACAAGTGCCCGTGTTAAACGAAAAAAGATCCTTATCAATTTTTCCTGATAAGAGGCTTCAGGATATTTCCAGCTGCCTCACGAAAATCGGAGGGGGGGGGGGGGGGGGGGGGTAAAACGGAAAAATGTAAAAGGTGCATACAAAACAACAACAAAAAACTGCAGCTGCTGTCTGCTCTCTCTCTCTCGCAACGCATGGAAGGTTCCGGGAGGCAGAGCGAGAGAACAACAAAAAAAAAAAGCGAGTGAACAACAAAAAAAGCAGCCCTCCCTGTTTGGCCAGCCCCGCAGTTCCCCCTTCCTACGACCAAGTTTACATTTTGCTGTTACGCGTCTGCAGATTAGTCTGCTTTTGACACCGGTTACAGAGCGGTTCTACATGCTTACAGAGCGGTTCTACACGTTTACAGATGTTTGGGGTCGAATTCTCATGTTTGGGGTCGAATTCTCATGTTTGAAGATGTTTGATGTCGAATTCTCATGTAGAAATTAACAGATCAGAGAGCGGGAGCGTAACTTAACGTGGGTTGAGCGTAACTTAACAGAATTCTCTCTGGGTGAGCGTAACTTAACGAATTCTCTCTTTGGAAAAAGTGTAAAAAAAAAGCCAGATTTGGCGGGAAAAAAATCGAAATCAGCTAAAAGTGGGAGCTAAAGGTGCGGAACCATCGATAGTCGGCGCCATCGGTATCGAGCGACTGTTTTTCCCAAGCCAGTCGGCAGTGTCGTCAGTGGCATTCCACCTCTAGCAGCTCTAGCAGCGAAAAAATGGATTTAAACTAAGAGCGTCTCGAAAAAAATAATATAAAATTACTGCATTTAAACTACGACAAAGTACAAAAACAAAGTATTTGACGGCATCAATTGTGATAGTTGGCTCTGTGTTTGACAACAGAGAAAAAGCGATAAGGACAGAACACAGAATACGTGCTATATTTGTGACTTCGTTGTGTTTTTCCGTCCAAATTTCCACGGAAAATCAATAGTGACTGTGAAGTTGTATTTGTACGATATCGACGAGTATCTGAACCAGAGGAAATACCAAGGGAAACTTGAGTTTTTCAACAAAAAGAGGAAAGCCGTCAAGGTGAGCTAAAGTCTTCAGTATATAGTGTAGTATAGGTTTTAAGACGATTTTAACCCCAAAAAGATATGAAAACGTGACATCAGAAGCTAATGTATATTTATTTGCTTTTGCTGTACGTTCGCACACACACACTGAAAGAAAACCACACAAGCGCAAGGCGGGTATCGCTGAAACCCACACGACGGTTTTGTCGCATGCGAAGTGGTTCCCAGAAAATAGTTGTTTATGTCAAGACTACTCGGCTTACAAGAAACAAAAAGTAAACAATAGACTATGAGAGCTTTAATTTGTAAACAATAGGCAAAAGGTTTTACTTTTAGTGTTGACTTGAGCGAAAACGTTTTCTTCGTTTTTGTGGGGTTGGTCGTTTTGTTTTGTGTTCCCGTTTCGTTCGCTTTGTGTCCCGCTCGCACTTCAACAACCACACAGACGAGAGATTGTTCATAACAATATGGCGACCGTAGAGTTGCTAAATACTTGCACTCTTGTTTTACTCACAATTATTTACAAAATTACCAAAGTTTGTTTACAAAACGAGCTTTCAGAATTTTTGTATGACTGTAAATACAAGTTTAAGTGACACACGACTGTTTGCACGGCTTTTCTGGCCACTGAAACTCAAAACTTTCCGCCATATGGTAACCCTCTTTTTCGCGTTTATTTGTACAATACAATGCCATCAATTTTCTGTATTCAACCGAATTTCGGGCTACGCAATATCTACAATTCGTATAAATTTAAGCGATGACTACAGCATGCAAAATATACCAGTTTACCCAATTTTTTGCATCCCCCCCGAAGGTCACGCTATGTGTCATCATTCATCAGAATAGAACTGCGCTCTAATTAAGTTTAATTTGTTTGTGTGTTGCAAAATGAATCCCATTTTGCTAATGATAACATTAGATGATCTCTATAAGGGGTATAAATGTTAATTTATTTTCTAAAATTGAAACCGTATCCAAAATACCATGTTTATGGACTTCGATATAGAATGATTTCGATATAAATCTCGTTTTTTTCCCCTGTGCATTGAAATAAACAGATGACGCGTCAGCTTGCTGGCTACAAAATACACATAAATATGTATTTACTCCATACGCCGAGTGTTATACGATTACTCTGTGTATAAGGCACTTCCTCTTTTACGCACACACTCACTTGGCATAATCCGAACCCAGCCCAATCCACCACCACCACCACCACCGATTCCGGAGTCCGGACCACGGAGCATTAGCTTCTTTGTCTGGCACATCCGCTGCCAACGGAAGTGGTGCACTCATGCGTGTTTTCCACTCTGCAGGAAAAGAGCACAGAAAAAGATGCAGAGAATGATGTTGGAAGCCATGGAGAAACCATGAACACCAAAAAAAAAGACGAGCTCAAAAAACCGTTTCTGAGCTGTTGCCAATTTTCACGGCACACTATGCTGCTTTTTTTTTCACACCGATTGCAGTTTTCATTTTGTGTCGCTTTTTATGCTTCATTGCTTTGAACTTTTGCGTTCATTTCTCGCCGAACAAAGAGAAAGTCGCGCCAGTCTCAAAGTCTCCTCAACTTCTCGACTTGCTCAATTTCTCAGTCGAGTTGAAACGAGCTGAGCTTCGGTGGAGAGAGACTTACAGTGGGCATTGCATAAAGATACCAGCACAAGGTTGAGATCTTCAACTAAAAAAAAAAACTTAAATTTATATAGATAATAATAAATAATAATAAGAGAAGGTTAAAAATACATATAGAAATAATCATAAAATTTGTATTATCCGAGTTCAAGTTTTTGGAAGTTCTCCTGTATTTTTCAAAGGCAACGAACTTTTGGTGTGGTGCCACTTTTCCGATTATAGCCGCACCCACGCAGCATCATCATCATCATCGACGGCGGTGGTCCCTGTACCCACATCTTCAACACCAACTCCAACTCCCACGAATCCACGAATCGGATCCAGGCGGATCGAGAGAATTCCTTAATAAAACGATAGATAGATAAGGAGCCTAATACACAACAAACAGTTCTCACGTACGCACGCACAGTGGGAAGAATCTTCTCGTGGACCCCAAATAGAATGGATCTATTGTCTCTCCCCCGAGAACATTCCATTTGTTATCGCCAGCAGACGCGACGGCCATCAGAGCAGATCCAGATCGGATGAATGGAAATGGACCACGGCGACCCTCGAACAAGAGGCAGCATAAGATGAAGAAAATTACGATTCGGAATTCCCGGAATTTTCGTTGCTCCCAAGCTGAATCATCTCATCTCATTCCCATTCCCATTCCGCCGACCTTTGAGCCTGGGCCGCGTGAAAAACGACCTTTCAGCCATTATTTCCACTAACGAGGCCCCCGCCCCTCGATCTAAAAGAACTCCGCTGGTTTTTCCCTGGGATCGTGTCCACATTCCAAGTCCCATGGAGATGCTGCGAAGATAAATGCATTGCCTCTCGCTCGCACACGACTTGACTTTGGGTTTGAGAGCAATTTTCCTTTGGTTTTCCTGGAACAAGAAAATGCTGGCGGCGTCGGCGGCTCTGGAACTTTGAACTAAGCCGCCGTTAGGTTTTTGGACAATCGATCAATGTTCAATGGATAAGAGGGAGAAGAAGGAGAGTTTGGGCTACAGAGAAAGAAATTTTAAAGTAATATATACATATTGTTAAATATAGATATTAACTTAATAATATTTTTTTCTTAACGGAATCGTGATGAAAGATTACCTTTAAAATTATTTAATGTCACAGATATTAAAATTTAGCATAGATATTTAATGCTAAAAATAGGTTAAATATGGAAAATCTTGGGAATATATAGAATGGAATGGAATTTTTCCCCCTGTGTGTGTGTGTTCATCCGATCTTAATGCATTCCTCGGCAGTTCAGCAGCCTGGGGAACCGGGGCGCATTTATTATGATTACAATATTGCCCTTTGTTGGCCAGCATCTCAGAATGGTTCATCTTGTTTTTGTTGTTATTCCATCTCTGTTTTTTTTTTCTTCTTCTGTTTTCTTCTCGTATTATCGACGTCGGCGGTCGTTTTGTGTGCTGCATTTCTTGGAAGGCCGCAACACACGCACACGCACACTCTTTCGATCGGTGTGTACGCACATACAGATGCCTTGGGGAAGACAGCAGCAGCAACAAAAAGAATGTTAAAGTGTTAATAATAGTTTCCCACAGTCGAGCTCATGTCTTCGGGAACAGACGGGGTCAAATTTATAGTGCTACATATTGGATTTTGAGAGATTTGAGATTTTTGAGATATATTGAAATTCAATAGTTAATTTTTTCAAGAAATCATAGTCTCAATATATAGGAAATTTAGTGTATTCTGCAATTCTGGTATTCAATATCTCATTTTATTAAGAAATAATCCTGTAAATTACTATGGATTGTTCTGAAACTTCATGGGGTTTTGTATTATGATATAATTTGGCTTAGTGTTAAACCTTATACAGTTTACTTTAAAAACAGCTGAGATAGGGAAAGAAAATGTAAGAAAACAGGCCCGATTAAGTTAGAACAAAATGGTATTTCGTACGTGTTTCATAATAAAGCTAGTAAACATAAACAAAACTACCAATATTTAGATATTTATATAATATATAAAATATGAATGTGCCACTCTCAATTCCTATTATTTTGCCCTCACCTGTAGTTACAGAACGCAGACCTTATCCACAGCTTCGGACCTCTGCGGTTACCTTCACTTACTACAACGAGAGCTTGGCAAGGCAGAAACCCCCAGCTTTACTTACAGACTGGGATTGGACTGGCCTGGCCTGGCTCGGCTTGGCTCATTCCAATCAGAAAACTCGAAAGGCAGCTCCAACTTGGACTCCCAACCAACTCCAGTTTGATTTTCTGTGGCGGAGTTTTGTAGAAAAGTTGCCCGACTGCATTCCATCTGAGGTTCGTTCGTTTTGGTCTTGTCTTTCGTGCTCGTTTGTTCTTCTGTTATTCTGTTTGTTGCCTTGCCCAGCCTTTGATTATGATTTTCCTTCGGGTGTGTGTGTTGTTGTGTCTGGCGGTTGTGTGTGGTGGCATTTTCCTCTGCTCTCGGGGATTGTTGTTCCCAAGCCCATGTGTATATACCTATGCCCATGCCCATGCCCGTGCCCGTGCCCGTGCCATTCATGAGCCGCCCAGGAGGCCTTGTCTTTCAGTTGGTATTCGGTTGGTGTTGGGTGCAGAGCGCCTGCTTTCGGTTGTCGTAGTGTTGTCCGATTTCGATTAATTTATTTAATTAAGAAAAAGTGCAGCGAAGTTTGTTGTATTTTGAACGAACCTTGGTAAGTGTAGAAAAAGGGGAAATGCAAATATATCTGGCTTCT
Organism: Drosophila bunnanda; assembly: GCA_035046265.1. NCBI lineage: Eukaryota > Metazoa > Arthropoda > Insecta > Diptera > Drosophilidae > Drosophila > Drosophila bunnanda. The sequence continues at coordinate 19,952,034 of JAWNOB010000075.1, forward strand.
GAACTTTTCCCTTAATTTCCTGATAGCCCCGGGAAATTCCAAGAGGTCGTCCGGCATGCATTACAATTGTTAATGGGTTGGCATTCCACAATAACAAATAACAGACGCCGCCAGAGGCAGCTGTAATTGCACTTTGTTCTGCTAGAAAAGCAAAACAAACAATAATGAGGATTTAGTCTCAAGGAGACCGAAGTTTTCAATACCCTTCTTGAGAAAGTAAAGCTATTGCTTGTCTATGTACCAAAATGTAAATAGTTTACTTAAAATATAACAAGCTTTAAGCATATATTATAGAAATGATCAGAATCATGAGGTAGTGTTTTATACGTTCTAGAAAAGGGTACTCTTATAATGATTTGGCTATTTAAAATGTATCTTAAACCATTTAAACTTTTGCATTAAGCTCTCTCTCAAGTTACAATGCATCTACTTTAAATATCTTTGGAATGCAGCCATTGTATTCAATGCATTTTCTAAGCCCCTTTTGAAATGCAAATTCTTTGTAGTATCTGTTATGGCAAAGTTACAATACCCCCCTTTTAAGGGTGTACAAATTGCAATTACAATTGCATCCATGGCAGAGAGACAGCATCTCGCGCGTCTGCTCCACTTCAAAAACAACTCGCAATCTCTGTCCAGAAACAGAGCCACATCTGCAGCATCATCCGCCCCCCGATCCCGATTCCAAGTCAGAAGCCAGCATTTGTAATTTACAATTGCTTTTGTTTTGCGCCTGCACTTTATATGTACTATGTGTATACTCTGAACTCTTTGCCCTGCTCTGCGCTGCGCTGGCTGTGTTGTTTTCCCTGTGGTTAGTTGTTTTTCCCATTGATGGTTTCTGATGGTCTCTGCGCCACAACATGGCCGTCCCATTCGCACTCCCAGCTGGCTCCGCATGGCGAATGCATTTATGCTGCGCTTTATGCTGCAAGCCCGGGTTCCATGGAGCTCGGTGGTGGTAGTGACGTGCTCCGAGTGCGCCGTCGCCAGAGTGGTTTGACTGCATTCCATTAAAACTTTCTCACAGTCGGCTAGCGCTGCTTGGAGTGCTCCACAGTGCATGGCACTGCCCGCCCGGCAGCCCACCGATGGCCCCGCTGGCACCACCATTCCCAACATCATCATCATCATCATTGCCCCCCACTGCCGCCCCACGATCCATTGCAATTGTTTGGCGAGTTTGGCTGGTTTGTGGTTGAAAATTTGGACTTTGAACGGGGGCTCTCGGCGGTCGTGCTGAGTTTTTTGCCGTTTTCTGTTTTCTGTTTTTTTGTTGGTTTGTTTGCTGGTGGCCCAGGCGAGTAAATGTCGAGGAACGGGTGTACAATCTCTTTGGAGAAGACCACCGCAGATACAGTTTTTGAGCCTAAAGTCAGCGGTTCATTATTTACCGATTTGTGACTATCGACAAAAGTTTGTTAGTTATCGAAGTTAGTCGATTATTAAACCCTTCTTATATTGTAAAAAAAGAGAATGTAAAAAATAATGAATTAATGGAAGTAAATTCGTTTTGAATTTATTACCATATGTTATCGATTTATTAAAGCTTGCACAGCGATACACATTCTTTGGCCGATTGATAGTACTATTTACCGATAACTTATCAAGGGTTTTTATACATGGGATATAGATAACACTCGATAGAGATACGTAGAGAATTTCTTTCACTAAAAAATAAATTGTGCCATTGATTTATGACCAATATTTCGATTATCTCATAACTGATTTCGATAATATTGTAACTATATGCAGTTGCAATTACGCTAAAGATCTGGATGGACTTCCTGTCATTACCATAATTGCCATCGCAAAGACCGACTACCGAGCGACGAGCAAATTGGAATCGCCGTGTGGGCTTGACGCTGATTTATCTATTGCCGCTTTTGGCATTACCAGTTTTTGCAATTGTTATTCATAGTTATTTGCCGCAGTAGTGGTGAGTCAGATCGGGAGTAGTTATCTCTCGTCTAGTTGGCGCCACCACCGCCACCCATTCATCCACCCACTCAGCGGCTCGTGCCTGCCTGGCGGTGGTGCCGAGTGCACATGAAATACTCACTGCGATTCGGCGCAGTGAAGAAACGAGTGGTTGTAACGTTGCGTACTCTATACACGACGTACTCTATGAACTTTTTTTATTGTTGCTGTCGTCGCTGCTCGGAAATGGAAAAACTACCCTTGGCGTCGGGGTAAAGTCCTGGTGCGAAAGGGACAACCGGCTGTCGGGCTAAGGACTCTTAAAGTTCGTTGATGCTGCATCTCCAGTTTCTTGAACTGCGTTTCAGTTTTTTCCCTGCTGCATTGTACATACACACTCTGAAAAACACAGACGTGCGAGGAAAAGTCTGGACTTGGTCTGGGAAAAAAGGAAAATTTTAAATAATTTAGTTATCAAATGAAAGGTATTTATAATTATATTCCATTATCAGTAAAGTGATTGAGTGAATTTAAGGCTAAATAAGCCTGAAAGATAGATAATGCAATCTAGAAATTAATAATTTTAGAACTTAGTCACAGCTAAAATTGTTTCCTACAGTTTTCTTGGAATAAATGTCGGTCGAATCATAATAGATTAATGTTTGTTCCAGGAAGTTATTACAGATCTAAAAGCTTAAATGTCAGACCATGATTTTGCTCTTTAATTAAAAGTTGATTTCTCAAGTAAATGATAATAATTATAATTTTGCAAATTCATTCCATTCCTGAATCAAATATACCCTATTCTTCCCATTGACGTCTGTCAACCAGCGATAATATTTGAAATTAAATGAGCGTTCCGTGCCAGCGTCAGCTTTCAGTTGTGGGGGATCACTTGACGGCGTTGTGCTGTGACAGAGGAGTAGAGTCTTCCAGACGGGGGCAGCATTGAGTGGGGGTGGTGCCTGTAGAAACCTCTAAAAGTATACCTTATCGTGAAGATAGCGCCTATCTGGCAGGTGGAGCTAAGAAACAATAAAAAATTATTATATTAATGAGTTTACTTTTCATTCTTTCATTCCAGTTCCGAGGAGCATCGAGGAGAGCTGCACACGGAGAGGTATTTAACAAGGATCAACAATCCAGCAACGATAACAAGCAACGTCTAGCAACATGGCAAATCTGCTGACCCCTTCGCGGTACCACACGGGACCCACAGTTCTGGACCTCACAGTTCGCGATCAGGTGGACAATAACACGAACACAACGCAGCTATTCAAGAACAACTACAATAACATCATGAACGATCTAAATCGCGAGGAGGTACGAGTGAAAACCTTCAACAACTGGCCGCTGGAGTGGCTGGATAAGAACGAACTGGCACTGACGGGCATGTTCTTCACGAACTTCGACGACAAGGTTAAATGCTACTTTTGCGGCGTGGAAATCGGACGCTGGGAGCAGGAGGATCAACCGGTGCCGGAGCATCTGCGATGGTCACCCAACTGCCCGCTGCTGCGGCGCCGCACCACCAACAATGTGCCGCTGAGCTGGGAGGAGCTGGATCGCGTCCTGCCGCCAATCAGCTACGATATCTGCGGCGCGAACGACTCGTCGTCGGCGGTGGAGCTGAGGGAGCATGCCTATGCCGAGGGCCGGATACCCTTGTCGCATATCCAGTCGACGACTGGCGTGAACCCAATGGTACCTTCGATGCCGTCGACGCTTCGTGCCGACGCCACGTCGATGGCATCGGCGGCCACACAGGCCAACGGCGATGTCCAGCCGGAGACGTGTCGCGCCCCAGCCGCCAGCGGCACCTACTTCCCCGAATACCCAGAGTTTGCCGTGGAGTCGGCTCGCCGTCGCACCTTCGATGCGTGGCCAAGGAACCTGAAACAGAAGCCCCATCAACTGGCCGAGGCGGGTTTTTTTTATACGGGCGTTGGGGATCGCGTCCGCTGCTTCAGCTGCGGCGGTGGTCTCAAAGATTGGGACGACAACGACGAGCCCTGGGAGGAGCACGCCCGTTGGTTGAGCCAATGCCGGTTCGTAAAGCTGATGAAGGGACAAGTGTATATCGATACTGTGAGCGTAAAGCCCATACCCGTCGAGGAGAAGGAGGCGGATGTTGGCCCACTGGCCGAGGAGGCTGTCACCACCGCCACCAGCAGAAGCACGACATCAGCCGAAGAGGAGGTGTCATCTTCCGCGGCATCCAGCTCCGGGGATGTGGCCCCATCAACGCCGTCGGCGGCAAAGACAGCTACCACCCGCATCTTCGAGAAGAACGCCGAGGCGGCCGCTGCGTCGTCCGCGCCAGCTGCAAGCAACGGCTCCACCATACCCGAGGAGAAGCTCTGCAAGATCTGCTACGGCGCCGAGTACAACACGGCATTTCTGCCCTGCGGTCACGTTGTGGCCTGCGCCAAGTGCGCCTCCTCCGTCACCAAGTGTCCGCTGTGCCGAAAACCCTTCACCGATGTGATGCGGGTATATTTTTCTTAAGAACCAATGTTAACATGACGATGAATGCTATCTCAAGTGTTAATCAAAATAATAAGAAGCCCGGGTTCAACCGGCGATCGCAACGGCCCTTAACCTGGCCGTTGCCATTACCAAGAAAACGAAGCCTGGTAGTAATTGTAAGCCTCCAATGTAATATTACCTTAGTCGCACATGTATTCTGCGTTATTTATAATAAAACTAACATATTACCGAATCTTCTGTTCTTTGTTGTTTGCTTATAGTCTGGGTGTTGGCTACCGCCCTGTGAACTTTATGAGCTCATGTTGTGATAAGGCTTCTGGGGGGATTCACAAATTCCAATGGCACTCAGGAATGCCCTTCCTGGAACCAGATATACCAAGTTGTAGATAAAAAATATAGGAAACGATCTTATTACACTTTAAATGGTTTAGTAATAATCTATATTAGTAATACAGAAATTTATAGTACTAGAAAAGACATTGAAAACTATGAATTTAAGATTGGAGTGTTATGTATAATATTTAAAGGATTCAGTTTAATATCAATCAATAATGATGATGATCCTTATGTTATCTTGTAGTCCCACAATATATCAATTTTATTATATTATGTTTTTGGAGTCTTTATCCAAAAATTCCGCAGACTTTTGTTTACTAGATATTCTTTTTTTATTCCTTTAAAATGCAGTACTATATCTAAATTTGCTTTTTTTGCGTCTTTTCAATATAATATATGACCCATTGTTATCAAGGCAATCGTCGCCGGTATTTTGCCAATTACGATAATCTTAGTTCAAGCTGTGCACGCTTTTCTTTGTGAACAGGTTGACCCAAGTACCCAGAGGTACCTCTCCTTATCAGTCATTGGGTGTGTACGCGTCTCCAATTAATCATCGCCCACAACTTAACAAAGTGCATTCAACTGCAATTACAGCTTACTGAGGGTAGTGACAAATCCCGGAGCCTTTGTTGCAGTTTGTCGCAAAAATGTTAAATCCGGTTTTGTAAAGTGTTGATTTTTATATTTAATTTTTTTGGAGTCCCAAGTTAAACGCTGTAGTTTTTCATCTCATCAGATAAGGGGAAGCTGGTCATGCATATCAAATAAAGTTGATATGTTTTATAGGAAGGCAACCAGTTTTGTTATAAAACTATAGAAAACTTAATCGTGAAATAATTTGGAAACTTCTAAAACTGCTATAAATATTAGTCAACTATTCAGTTTACTTTTTAATTTATTATATTAACCAAATTGAGATTTTAAATAGAAAAAATTTTATTTTTAAGAAGCCTTTTTTTGGAAAGAAAGAGAATTAAAATTTTGCGGGAAATTAAAAATTATTAACTTTTCTGAAGAGAAAAAAACTAACAATTGCTAGTTTACATTTTTTAGTTATGTTTTTATTAGACTATTTTCTTTTAATTAATTAAATAATTATTTTAATTTATTCAAATAAATACTTTAGAAAATCGCTTGAATTAAGAAAAGCGTTGGTGAACTTTTTAGAATTCTATGGTTTGCACCTCTGCTATTCTATTAATTCTTTTGGAGAATAAAATTTAGAGATTATGTTTATTGAATATGTGAAAAATGTTGATGATCAATTAAATTTAAATTTTTTAAATTATTATAATAAAACATTAGAAGATCGTTAGTATAAATTAATTAACTGGAACCATTGGATGAAAACACATCAAAATTGTTCAACAACATGCAGCCCTGGATATGGCAGATCCGGTTTGGGATTGGGATTAGCCAAGGTGACAATTGGTTAAGTGCGACTTGGCCGGAGCGGCTGGCAGGCACTTCTTGGCGGTTGCATCACTCGTACATTTGTTCAAATGTATATACATATTCACATATGCATATGGAAATGCAATTGCACACGTGCCTGAGATATCAGCGGGCAAGTGTGGAATTTATTATTATGAAATCCATCCGTTAAGAAACATTTGTCTGAGTCATCGATGAATACCTAGAACTGGAAAGAATGCCACCCTGCTGTGTGCTGTGGGCTGGAAATATCAGTGATCAGAAAGTTATTCCGAATGCAATTGGCAGCCGATAAAGTTTATGCAAATTGGTGATCTAGATTCCGCGACGAACGAGCGAGAAGTCAAGCCAACGCTGACCTTAGGTTGCGTGAGGTTTCTAATTAAGCCGCAAGGCCCATGCCTGGACTACCTTCAACTTGCGTGAGAAGCTGCGTTTTTGCAAAGAGAGCTGGAAAGTATATATATTTTCGACTTTATGAATTTAAAAAAACTTAAATTTAACGTTTACAAATTGGTTTATGTATTTGCTGTCGGTTTGAATGTTGGCTACAGCGTTTAAGAGTTGGTTTGTGTTTTGAATACAGTAGCTATAAAATCTTATTGAAAACTTTGCATTGGCAGTGGTTTGGGTATTTGATGAAGACATGCTATAAATGGTGCTAATATGGGAAAATATTTAAAATAATATAACGAAAGTGTTATTATTAATAATATACTAAATATAATACTTACATGAAATTATTATTATTATTACTAACTCAATTAAACGTCTTTTATTACAACATATTATTATTACAACACATTCTTAATGAAAATATCATCTTTTATATATTTTCTAATATTTAACACAAATTCATTATTTCCAAGTTCACATAATCTGCGTTCGCCATGAGAAAGGCCTTGTGGGCATTAATTTGAATGGCCAAATCCACAAGATTTGTGTTGCTAAAATAGTCCATGGCCACGACATTGGCACTATTGCCCCATGGTCCCTTTAGCCACTGGCTCACCTTGGGATTCAAAACTGCCGCCCTCTCCTTGGCCGTCTGCAGCTTGTGGGAGTTCAGGCTCTGCTCCATACTCCTTACCGCACTGAATATCCAGCCATCGTCCTTGACAGGCGACTCTGTCTTCCGGCCGAACAAGAGACGCATATAGTCCAGGGTTTGTGATATGTTCATAAAGCCGGTGCTGAAGCGCAACCAAGGCGGGCAGATTAAATTGGATTCTGGAAAAGATTACGGTATAAAATCATTTATTTTTGCAGTTTTGCTGGGATAGTTTACCATTCTCCGGATGTGGCAGCTCCTGAGTGGGAAACAGTATCATCACATGACGGTTCTGCCTTAGAAGGTCCTGCAGATTCCGATTGGCGCAATGCTCGTCCGTGCTGACATTGCGTTGATAGGCCTCATCGCCCAACTCTCGCCGGATTAGATAATACAACGATCTGTAGATCTCCGGATGCTTGTAGAATCCAATGGGAAAGCTGCTGAAATCAAGGACCACCAGCTCACCGGATCTCTTGACAAAGCGATGGACATCTCGCAGGACTCCAATCAAAGGTTGAAGAAACATATTCTCGTTGACTAACCAGAAGTTGTCGCTATCGTCGTCGGTGGCCATGTATTTGTAACTAACAGGGAATGGATGATATACTATATATAATAATTGGGAATTATTTCAGCCTTACCCCACACTAAAATCCAAATAACGTATGCCAAAAACCAGCTGGGACCACACATCGAAAAGCTGCGCCTGGAGATAATCCTTGATGAGCACCGACTTGCTGGTACGATTCGCAACAGCCCCGGAGGCATGAGTTCCCGGCAGGAACATGTCCTTCAATGGCATTCGACTCACATCCTTGTTCTGGGCCATCCAATTGGGCTGAATCTTCAGGCAATCCACAGTGAGCAGCTCGGTCCCATTGTAACTGGCCACATAATGCGGCAGGCACTTGCCCGCGGGATAACGTGTGGCCGGAGGATCACCAGTGTCCTGTCGATTCCAGCCCCCTGGAAAGTGTAGCTTTCCCAACTTAAGGGGTGTGATTATCTTTCCCGTTCGGTTGACAATTGCCAGCCTGGAAATTAATAGTTCAGGCTGGAAGTTGGAAATGGTTGGATCCTGGCCGTAGATGCCAATCCATTCCGGCGGTCCATAGCAGTCGGGACCCCAATTGACCTCTAGAGAGGAGTCATACAGAGCTTTGCCAGTCGGTGAAATGGTCAGGTACACAGGGCAACTAGCTGAAATAATAATATATATTCTATATAACTTATTCTTTATTTAATGCGCAAATTGTAGAATTTTAGCATCATTGTTGAACCCTTTCCTTACCTTCTAGGAATCCAATCAGCGTCATTGTCTGCAGCAAAGGCATCGGTATTAGTATTTTCATTTTCATCTTTAAACTTGACACTCAATTAGAAATTACGATGTGCACTTTGAATAGATTTTTCGTGTCTTATTTGCTTGGCAGCCAGCGTCGAATTGAGACTTGTACACTTCGTTGCGAGGCAATTGAGGCAACCTCCCACAAGCTCAAGACGACCTCCCGACCCTCCCCCTATTCTCTGGTTAATTGAGCATTTTCACATTTTCACCGGACTCACTTTTGAGATATTTTAATTTAAAGAGATGAGAGGCTTTGCTCTTTAGTCTGGAAGAGTGGATTTAGCTGAAAGATAAAATCCGAAGGAATATGAATTGGTTGATGCTAAAATTCTACTTAAACAGACAAATTAGATAACTCGTTAATTGATTTAATCTTTAAAGCGGTTACTTTTATTAAGGATTTGCATTCTGGAAAATAAGCACACTTACAAATATTTTAGTTTTAATTCTTAGAAATTACTTATAATGTCTGATATTATTTAATTAACGGTTTCTTATTTATAGAATTATGACAGAACATTGCTGCTTCTTTAAAATAAGCAAGGTACCTTTTTTTACTTTAAAGCGTTCCTTAAGATACATATGTTGCTTTGATGTAAATATTTAGTAAAAAAAATTAAAGCAACTAAATACTTAATTATGTCGTAATTATTTATTTAGAATTGTTGAGGTTTTTTATTTATTTGATTCCTTCTGAATAAGTCTTAAATACTTTGAATCAAAAATGTACACTATTAATATAAATAAAATCTCGATAATTTATATAAAAACATATTAAAATAAATTTAATTCTTGTATATATAAAAATGCATTTAATCTCTTAAAAACCAACGACATCTTTGCTTACACTCTTGGTAGGAGCAATGACGATTGTTGTTACCGCCACAGCCCCAAAACGTCATCCGTTTGCAATCGTTGGACCATAAGTCGTAATACCACATATTGAGATTAAGGTTCCTCAGACAATCCCTTCCAAAGCTATGTCCTTCATTTTTAAAAAAGTAGCAAGCCCTGAAATCTAAATGGAAAATAGTTATTAGTTAATGGTTAAATAGTTAATATTTTAAGTTAATTGATTTGGCTTTGACATACTTACTTGGACGACCATTACAAAAGGGGAACACCAGGCAACTGGATTGTGCAACAAACAAGACAAGGCAGGCCAGACCTGAGTAGTATTTCATATTTAAATAAATTTATTAAGGGTCTGAAAGGTCTTATATAGAGACAGACTTGATGTGCAAACAAATAAACAATAGGTCTTTATTTAGAGTAAGTCAATGGAAAGTATACCTGCGCCAGCTTTATATAATAAGTCCATATTCCATCTCTTCGCACTACGAACTCCCTACAATTTAGTTTACACAGAGAAATGTTGATATATGTGCCTGAAATTATTTAAAAATACGTTAATAAAAAATAATGTATTCTTAAAAATATTTTTAACGGCAACAGGCACTTAGTCGCAGTGTATATAGTAGGTACAATATATATAAACTTGCAGCAGTCTCTGGCCCTGTGATCGATTTTACCATTTAAGCTGCTACGACAGAAGGATAATTTTAATGTCCTTTGTCCTCTCCATATTCGGCTTATATATACATATTTCTGGTAAACAGACTTAGTTTGGGTTTTCAATTTTAAATAATAATAATAAGAAAAAACTATAATGAAAAAGAGCTTATTTTTGGAGGCTCAAGTCGTAATAATCATGTAATCGAATAAAGGGGCAATCTGGACAATAATCCAAAGGCTTTTAGCAGTTAATTCACAAGATGTCGACAATAGTCGATAGTCCCAAACAAAGACCATATTTTTAAACATTTTATTTAGACTTTAAATATTTTAATAAAAGAAACGAATCATTTTAAAGAGAGTCTACTGTACAAATACAATTACGTTAACCAAAAATAAAATAAATATGTAAATTAATTTGTAGTGCTCCATTTAATATCAAAAGAATTTTTATAAAATGCCTTTTTCAACAGAAGAACATAAATATTTAGTATGTCCTTTAGTTACGACGATTGCAGGACCTCAGACAGTGTTCCTTGGAGCAATAGCGATTGCTGTTACCAAAGCAGCCATTGAAAGACATCCTTAGGCATTCCCTGGTATCACGCCTGTAGTACCACATATTGGGATTCGGCTGTGGATTACATTGAGGGGCCTGGGGAACTCCTTGATTCCTGCCTCCATCGCAGTCCTGGTTACCTGTTTTTAAAATATTATTAAATAAGTCATATGGTTCCCTTAAAGGTTTTTTTATTTTAACTTACTGGGACGCCCCACGCAATTCTCCTGGCCTTGGGCAAGAGCCACATACAGGACGAGACAGGATGCAATCAGAAGGAATTTCATTTTCAGTAGATTACTTTCGGATGATCGATTTGAACTGATTGCTAAAGAATATGTCATTGCTTATATAGGGTAAATTTGTGTTATATTAATAGCATTGAAACAATAGTATTAAGTATGGAAATTAAGTTTTTAATCCCATTATCAAAGAGCTTTATTTATAGTTGGTAAGTAGCACACCATTTTAATAATAATGAAGTGAATGTAGATTGTTGTAAAAATGAAACTATTTTTATCTTGCCAATTCTTTAAGAAACTCAATTAAGTAAGAATGCTACATGAAAGTGAACTCGACCGGGAGATACCCAATACTCAAAGCTTTATATGTGTTTAAGCATATTTGAAGACTGATGATATTGACTATGTCATCATCATATTAAAATATGATCAAAAGTTATATGTATTTAAAAGTAAAATTAAATAAAAAACAATTACAAATCATACATTTTTATACGGAGTTTACTTAAATAAATAAATGTTACAATTGCTTAAGTTCGACGATGACATTATTGCTGTTTCAGCTTTATTATTTTGGAATGCTTGCCTCCATATAAAGTATATTTATTCTTTATAAGCGTGCCGAGTCGATCTAGCCATGTACGTCTGTCCGTCTGCCCGTCTGCACGTTTTTACGCAATTCTACATATTAATTTTAGGAATTTAGTCTTGTAAATATATATTTACATTTCCTCAAAGCTTTCTGTGTTAAATTCAAAGCCAGATGGACTTGATTAAGGATCTGTTTCTAGCCTTCGCTGCTAAAAAATTGTATTTTCTTTACTTTCAATGTGAATGCTAGTATTAACTCGTACCAGTATTATAAAATATGACAACTGATTTCAACAAAAAAAAAAAAAGTTTCGCCGTTGTGAAAAGTTCAGATAAATTACAGATGATTTGCTGTTGCTTTTGTGAAAAACTCAGATTAATTACAGGTTATTTTCTTTAACAATAACCTTATCTGGTCTTTATATTTTTCTTACAAATGCGATAAGAAGAATACACGTGACATTGTCTATTAGTCTCTTATTTATTTGTTATGAAAACATTAATTTAAGATAACGGAAAGCACAAGAAAATGTAGCTTAGGATAATGCTAATAGGATATATTATAAAGTATCAGAGCTCGGCTTTAAGCTGTGATATCCATTGACATGTATAACTTGTATTTGCACCCATAAATATAACATTAGCCATTAAGAATAACTTGTAGAAATATTTGATTTATTTTTCAAATGTTATTAATCATTGTCAAAACCAATAGAGACTCAGCGTCTGCAAACTCTCCGGCAATGGTTCTCAGAGCAGTATCGATTATTGTTGCCGCCGCATCCCCGGTAGCGCATCCTGGAGCAGCTCCTGCTCCTTGAATTGTAGTACCACATTTCTTGGTTTCTGGCATGGCAAGTCCACAAATTTGCATTTCCATCATCCCGGCCACCTGTACATACCTGTATAACTGCAGCAGAACGATGAAATGTGATATAATCATTAAAAAAAGCAGACTTAGACTTACCCGGTCGACCCCGGCAAACGTCCTGGCCAGAGGTATAGGCCACATAAAGTGTTAGACAAGCCAAGATCAAAGCGCACTTCATAGTGAATTGATTTAAACTGCTTTTTCAGATGAAAACTGTGCCTTATATAGTAACGAAAACAATAACATATTTGGGTTTTTGGGTAATAATTATACTACAATTATGTATTACTAGTTGTGTGTCCTAAATTATGAACAAAAAAGTGAAAAAAAGGATGCATTCTGATGAAATATACATTTTTGTAAGTATAATGTTAAGGCAAGGTCTTATGATGATTTCATTGCATATTTTTTTCTAGCTTATAAAATACTTTCTTCTTTATTCAAATAATATTAATCAGAACCTTAACTATTACTTAAAGTAATTATTTTTATATCTTAGCTTATTATTCAGAACACTTGTGTACTGAAAATAAACCTCATACCCAACAGCCTTGCTGAACAATAACCACCTCATAAAAAATTACATAATACCTAAAGCTCGGGCACGTGTGAGACTTTTTTTAAAATATTTTTTAGAATGTTTCAGGAACGTTTTCAAGGAACCTAAAAACCTTTTAAGTTCTGTAACATATATTACTTTATTTATCTACATATAAGTATATTGAAATTGTGTAAACAATATATAAAGGATTATGTAAGGTTTAATATTGTTCTTTTATTATTCATATTTATTATACAGCTTTACTCGAATTTCCTCTTTATTTACTTAACACCGTTCAGCAACAGACATTTATTTGTATATTTTGTTTAAAGAAACCCAATCAACAGGAGGTATAAATACAGCATGAATTTATAAAAATCATGGTAGCATAATTTCATATTTTCGAAACTATAATGCGGAATGCTACACTCATCCTTATAGCTGCTGCTATGGTCTTGTACCTTTTGGTGGCCTTTACAGCAGTTGAAAGCTGCAAGGGCAAGGCAGGTAAGTTAACATTTTGTATTCCCCTAAATCGGATTATTTGAAATTATTTAAATTAAATAATTTTATTAGCATCGCCCAAGTGCGTTGGGTCCCTTGATGTCGGTAATAGCCGAAGAAGACAGTGCAAGAGAAATGCTAATAAGAATATGTGGCATTATAATCCTGTGACTAGGAACTGCACAAAACTCAATTACAAAGGATGCGGTGGAAATGATAATCGTTGGTGCAATCAGCGTTTGTGTGAAGCCTGCCGAGGGAGATAATATAAACTAATATATACTAAATATTTAAATAAAATAATAATAAAAAATATATTTTATCTAATAGGGCTTCCTTTCATAATTATCTTAAAATCAATCAATCAATCAATTACACGTGCCGATTTTTAAAGCTTCTTTGTATTGTTTTAGCTTTTAAACAATTGTTTTAAAGTATTGACATTTTTAACAATGATATTCCATTGCGCGTGATTGATTTTTTGATTAATTTATTTTCATTTATTGAGTGACACGTGCAAAAAATGAAGATTGTCCTTTCATATAAACAGACTTGCACGTATACTATATATATACTATATATTTTTAATAAAGACAAGGAAGGGTACTTCTTATAAATACCCTGTCAAGTGATCTGAAATCTTATTTCCAGCCTACAAGTTTCGGTTTTAATATGAGGAGCATTTCTTTAATCCTTTTAATTGCTGTGGTGGCGTTGTATCTTTTTATTTCCGTAGAGAGCTGCAAGGGCAAGCCTGGTAAGGTTTCATCGGATATAATTATTTAAAAATCCAAATAAATGTTTGAGAAAATTCCCTTAGCAACGCCACAGTGCGAAGGACCTCTAGATGGCGGTAATAAGCGAATAAGGAGATGCAAAAAGAACTACAACAAGGCCATGTGGCACTTTAATGTGGTCACCAATAACTGCACCCAATTTAAATATAAAGGATGCGCCGGCAATAATAATCGCTGGTGCTCCAAGCTGATATGTGAAACCTGCCGAGTTAGATTGTTTAAGTAGGCCTCCCAAAAGAAATGAAATAAAAAAACACAAGTGCATTTATATAATTTTTTTGCTGGTTTATTTTCGGATGCTGGATGCTGCGGATCGATTTCATCTTTTGAATGTTGGGAACCAGTAACAAAAGCTAATTAGCTTGGAAATTGCTTTACGTTTAAAGACTATCAATAGGTTTAAGTACAACAATGCTTAGGGCTACACTTCAACCAGTTCTGTACAGACTTAGGCTAATGATTGTTAAATTAAGTTATTTACTTTTGTGCGATATTTGTTGCTTATCTAGAATTTCTTTACACAACATTGCTATAATTAATTCGATTATTCGATTTGTTCACTTCGCTTCTGGCTTTGTGTTTGCTTTGTTTTATCTTCAACGGAATGCGGGCGGTATTTAGTTAATATTATTAAGTATTTGATTTTCGTTGCACAGGTACGCAATGATATATGTGAAGGCAGTTGTTAATCAATTTCATTCTTACTCGTCTGAGGTAGGTATAAAACAATATAAAAATTAAAAAAAAAGGTATTTGAAACAGTCTAGACTCCACAAAAAAAGTACAATCCTAAACGGGCCATAAATTATCAAATAAATTACATACACATTTACGATTCTATTTAGCATATAACTCTACGTAGCCTACTTCATATCCGTAACTATATAATTAATTATATATATATGTATAAAAAAAAACATAAAAACAGTCTTGTGGTTGCATTTGTGTTTAGTTTCTCGTTAAGCAGATTTCATTTCTGTGATTGTGATATCAGAATGCGAATGAATAAATATGTGGCGAATGCGAATGCGAATGTGAATACGAATACGAGTTGCAGTTCGAGTTTAGGACTATAAATAAATTCTGCTTAATTACTGGGTACTATGCGCATGTCTTTCTTGGTGTGTTCTAGGAATTGGAGTTAGCTCCGCTTATGTTGTGTGTGTGTTTTTTTGGGGGTGGTGTTATGTGGTGTGTGCTATTTACAGGGTGGCCCCAGGACCTATAAGTTATATATACAGGCCACCTATTTACAGAGGTGTGCTGGACACCCAAATAAGTTTACAAATTGTGGAAGGAAAATGAAATCTAGATGGGATTCTATGAAATATTGCCTGGAAAAATACTATTATCAATTTGAAGCTTTTGTTTTTTGATAAAGTTTTCAAATTAAATGAAATTCAAAAAAAATTTGTACTAAATATTAATAAATTAAATTCATTGAAGTTGCTTTTTAAATTGGTATCCTTTTCAGTAATAAATTTAAAAGTGTGTAAGATATTTTCTGTTTTTAAATATTCCCAAACTATGTAGAAAACTTGATCGTTTCTTAAATCTTGAAATGCAAAATCTCTACATATATATCCTTTTAAAATTTTTTAGGGCAATATTTCCTAGAATCCTGCAAGGCCTACAATTACCTCCCACAATTCCTCGCTCACTCTCCCTCGATATACCCTACAATTTACAGGGTATTCGTTCGCCTAACTCGCCTGCTGTGTCAGCAAGTTGACCAGTTCGGTGCGTTCCATGTTGTTCAACGTGTGCATATCCACACCCAGAGCGGCGGCCACCGCCTCAATGTCCAGCCCAAAGGCGGTGAGCAGCTCCAGAAAGCGCATCTCCTCGCCGGTCATTGGGTTGGTCAGTGTGGGGCAGGAGTGGTTGCACTGCGGCCAGCTGCATCGCTCCAGGAGCCGCAGGCCGCACTTCTCGGGCACCCGGGGCAGGCGCTGACGCTTCTTGGACTTGGTGCCGGCGGAGGCGTTGTTGGAGGAGCGTAGCTTCTGGGCCGGCTCCTCGTTCACCACCACAATCGGCGGCGATGGTTGCTCCTGCTGCATCTGCTGTGCGTGGGGATGCTGCTCGCGTCGCAGGAGTTGCTGCTGCTCCTGCTGCTGCTGCTTGCGACGTCGCCGGCGCTGCTCCTGCCGCTGCTCCGGGGTCAAGGGTTGGCGGCGTCGCTGCTTTCGAGGATCGCTGCCATTGCTGGACTTGGGACTGTTGTTCTTTCGATTTCGATTCTTTTGCGCCGCATTGGCGTTCCTGTGCTGCTCCTGGCGGCGGCGTTGCTTGCGTCTCTGGCGCTGCTCCTGCCGCAGGCGCTTCCGTTCCTCCCGCTCCTCCTTGCTCAGGTGGTTGTGCTTCCTGGGCGTCCCCGCCTGAGCCACATTGTTCTGCTTCTGTCGCTGCTGCTGTTGCCGCTGACGGTGTCGCTGGTGTCTTTGGTTATTGGGATGCTGGGACACCACAGTCGAGGCCTCCGTGGATCTCTTCAGCTTGTCGTGGCGCTTGCGACGCGTGGAGTGCTCCCAGCAGCGCAGGGCCGAGGGCAGAGAGATGTCATCTATCTTGATGTTGACCCAATCCCGCTTCGACAAGACCGCATGGCCAATGCAGCTGGGTGCAAACACTGCGGTGACATTGTCCAGGGAAGAGCGCAGGGCGCCGCCCATTTCGTGAATGTAATTCCATTGCTGCGGCGTCACCGGAGCTCCCACATTGTCCGCTCGCATCTGGGCCTCGTCAAAGAGCCATTGGAACACGAAAAGGGGAGCTATAATTTAAGATAAATAAGTTTCGGAGCAGGCAAACTTTTCTAGAAAAACTCACTCTTCAAGGTGGGATATAGCCTGTAGCCAAAGTAACACCTCCAGTGCTCCGTGGGATGGGCTTTGGTGCACTCCTCGGGCAGCAGGCCCTGCCACAGCTTCCAGCCCTGACGCACAGCCTCACTGGAGGCCACAGCCGCCGGGGTATAGGGTTCGCGGTCCAAGAACCAACCCGAATCACTCACGCCCCTCACAGTGACCTGGAGCTGCTTTTCGTTCACAAGAAAATCACGTATACGATCCAGATTCAGCATCACACCTAGACCACCGGCTGAAGAGCCCACCAGGAGGAGTTCTCCACCCGGCACACGTCCCAGTCCCACGGGTATCAGTTCAGCAATGACTTGCTTCAGGATCAGAGCTCCCATAAAGCGCCAACTGTTCTCCGGATCTCGGGTATCCGGCTCCGTACGCGTGCCCGACCAAGAGTCACTGCTGCAGTAGGGTATTAGCACATGGTTGGCATTGTGCCAGTAGGGATTCTCCTCGGGATGCGGCGACAGAATGCCACCAACTAGAGAGGGCGGGAAAATGGAAAACTTTAGGAACCTGTTTAGGTATTTTGATTGTAAAGTTTAAGCTCACCATCTCTTGTCTCTGGCCACTGGGAGGAGGTCATGAGGTGGCGCAGCCTCATCCACCTGGCCCGGCATGACCGCACATCGAAGCAGTGCCATCCACCTTCGAGGAAGACGATCCACTTCTTGGAATTGGGCTGCTTGCGCAGGTAGTAGCCGGCATGGGTGCCATCGTTGCAGGTGATGCTGGTGTTGGCCAAATTGGCCCTCTTCAGGGAGCGACTGTGATCCCCAGAGCCGCTGGCCGAGTGCATGACCATGTAGTTGCGCTGGATCATGTTCATGCTGGTCTCACGCAGCGGATCCTTGTCCAGGCTGGAGGCGGCATCCAGGCTGGAGCCGGCGATGGCCCTGGCCCCTGGCAGCTGACTAAACGTGGCCAAGAGCAGCAGCAGCAGTGTTAACAGGCGGGCAATCTGCGAAAGAGAAAATAGAGAAAACGGAGAGTTAGAGTCTGGAAGATGATAACAGAGATTCAGCGGATGTCTCTCTCTCTCTCTCTCGCTCTTGGCCACTTCTCTCTCTGGGCCAACAGTTGCTGGTGTTGTTTTTGGCGGAAAAACTTGCTTTGATCAAAATGCGAGCAAGAAGCTTTGCGATAAGATCAAAGAAATTTTTGCCGCATTTCGTTTCGTCGTTCCGTTTCGTTGTGTTATTTTTTTTTGTTCAACCCCCTCCCTTCTGCCCCTCTTTCTCTCGCTCTCTTTGTGGTTTGTTTGTTGTTTTTGTTTTGTCTTGCCATTTCGTTTACATAGAGAGGCGAGAAAAAAATAAATACAAATACAAATACAAATACAAAAAAAAGACCTCAAAGTATTTAGTCAAACATGGCAAGAAATTGTTGTTAATCATACGCCCCGTGGGCCAGTCAAACAAATTTCAATTTCACATTGTCATGGCCGCTGACGCGTGGTAATCAGCAGCGGCAGCGCAGCCGCAGCAATGCCAGCCGAGCAGTTGCCGTAAGCGTCGGCGTCTGCGTCCGTTCTTGGCTTTGAACTTAAGGTCGCTTTGTGATACTCTGTAATCGTGGGGTCCAAGGGTATATAGGTGTCGCGAAAATTTATGCAACAGTAAAATAACAGGAAATTTATGTAATTTATGTAATATGTAGCATTATTTTGTGGAGATCAACAGATCACTTGATCTAGACAAGTGCGTTGATCTGTCCATTTATTGATTTGTGAATTTTTGAGATTCATTTGCAACAAACATCCGCTAGTTTTCGATTTTTCGGTTCATTTGTCCATTTATTTTCCCGTTTACTTGTCCGTTCACTTGTATATTCATTTGTTTGTTTATTTATAGGTATTTATACGTTCTCCATTCATTCGTTCATCAATTTATACGTTCATTTGTTCATTCATCTTTCAGTTCATTTGTATTCATTCATTTGTTCATTTAGTTGTTCATTCATTTGCTAGTTAATTTGTCAATTCATTTGTCTGTTTATTTGTCTGTTCATTTGTGTGTTCACTTGCAATTTATTCTATCCCAATATTTAAAAGCAAGTTAAAGAACAAATCTAAAATCAAAGAGGTTTTGTTAAACCCAAATATTTCCGTAATTCTACAAAAGAAAAACAGAGCTTTTTTAAAGAGCAATAATTACGGGATATTGCATGGTCGGGGAAATCGACTAAAGCTTTTGTTTTTATTTTTTCGTTGCTCGGCATACAGACATCAATCAAATGAGCTATCTGGCGATTTGTTTTGTTGTTTCGCTGATTCTCAAGTCGCCTGTTTTTCTTGTTGCTTTTTTTTGTTTTTGTTTAGCTATTTTCCAGCAATTTGTAAATAAGACAACAATAACAGCAACAAAAAACATTTGCCGACAACATCGGCAACGATTTTAGTGTCTCAGTGTGTCAGTCTGTCAATTCGGCCGGGTCGGTCGACTGTCTGTCTGTCTGTCTGTCTGCCTGGCTGGCTGTGTCTGCCTGTCTACGGTCTTGCCTCCGCATAAATAACCATTCAGAAATCGTAAAGAAATCTTCAATCAATGTTTATACAGGCCTTTGAAGTGCGCCGCCTGCTGCCGCCGCCAGCAACGACAATTTGCAGACAGAAATGCAAATGACAGAAACCCACAGCCACACTTGGACGGGAACAGTAACAGAAATTGGCTAAAGGCCTACAAAGTATAATTTGGCCGAAACTAAACTCTAAAAGCTGGACCGCAGGCCATTTGGCCTAACGGTAGCCGGCAGCAGCAGCAGCAGCATCAGTCATTGATATATTCGCAAGATATACGGCTAGGATATCTATATTTAAACCAACCAATCTGGTTCCCAAATTTTTCGATCATTTCCATAATGTGCCAGAGTCCGAAATTCATATAAATTAGGTTTAACAAAACCATTGACAAATACATTGCTTGATAACGTTTTAATAATAGTGAATGTGATTTTATTTGACAGTATGCATTATAAATTCGGATTACTATCTGATCAAAGCTTGATTTAATATGGCCATAAATTTACTTCATTTGTTTAATAATTAATGAAATATTTTTTGATAGGTTATCAGTTGTAAAATATTCAATAATTTAATGGAGGTTATAGTTTAGGATGTTGTACGATTAAGGAATAGATTTTTATATTATGTAAGAGGAAAGTCATCCAAAATTGTTTGGAAAAATCTTTGTAATGATAAAATATTAATTTTTCTGATCAGCATTTATTTCTTTTGCTTTTTATATAACCGAATAATTAAGTAAATAAGACTATTTACCACCAGTAAAATATTTTGTGAAATAATAAATTTTGCATAATTTCGTTAGTTGTGAAGATATAAATTAGCTTTTTCTGATTAATAATTAATTGAATGAACCTATTTACCATTATTAAAAAGTTTAATAATATAAATGAGGCATTTATTTCTGATATTTTATCATTAGATAATAGATTTTGTTTAATTAAAATGAAAAATAATCTTAAATTATTGTAAAACATTAAATCTAATAAAACAACCTGTCTTCTTCTGATGGTTAAATAATAGATTTTGCATAATTGAAATGAAAAATCAGCTTATGTTGTCTTAAAAACAAATCCCAGCCTTTTCTAATATTTATTACAATTTGTGCATAATTTAATAATATAAAGAATATATTATTTTATGAAATTGTATTTGCAAGAATTCATAAATGAACTAATTTAATACATGTACAAAAAAATCTGCTTTAATCGTCTGATATATATGGTAGAACTTGGCCTTTTCTGATCCGTAAGAATTGATCAATTATATACATATACGAAAAAAATCTGCCTAAATTCTCCGATATATATAGTAAAACTCGGCTCTTTCTGATCCACACCATCTCAGCCCACCAATGTGATTCTTTTTCTTTTTTTCGCTCTGCACACGTCTCTTACAACAGGTTTAGATATCTTCTGGCTCGTCTTAGTCGCTCGCCGTCCCATGTTTGATGTTTGCCGCCAAACAACGAAATTGACAAGAGCTCCCTCGCTCCTCCTCAACATTAGATGAGTAGTTTCCATTGTTGATTAGTTCAACTGCGCCAACGACTGTGGCCACAATGAACCACCAAAAAAAAGAAAATAATAAAATAAAACTACAAATAGTGGGATTTCACGTGTGCGTGCGCGGATTTACGTTTGAGTAAACACTCACACACACACACACACACACACACACAGTACAGATACAGATACGGATACAGATACAGATACAGATAGATAATGGCTGAGCGTACGTTGCACTTGTTGTTAGTCTTTATTTTTGTTGCTGTTGTGTTTACCTGTTGAGAAAAAACGGCAGCGCCGCCGAATAAAAATAAATAAAAACACTGTCGGCATTGGCAAAGGAAAAATGTTCACAAGCGCCGCTTAATTACCCTATATAGAGTCTTAAGTTGCGCTATTAATTGCGGGCAGTGCTTATTAATATTTTGCCTTTTTCCTCCTCGATTTTCTACCCCTCCTTCCAGTACGTTTTCTGTAGTATTTTTTTGTTGTATTTCGAGCGATGCCGACAAAGGATCGAATCGAATGTCTGGGGGCTGGCTGGCAGCCAACTACTTGTCGCGCCGATTATATTGTCAGTTTTTATTAATTGCTGCAAATACTCGGTCGCGTTTGCGTTTGCGTTTGCGACGCGGTGGCGCTAAGCGTTCTCCCAGCATTTTTCTTTCATTTTATTAAAAAATCGAGTATACGCCCCGTTGTGACTGGAATTGATTTGATTTCATTTGATTCGATTCGATTGCGGTGGCAATTGAGTCGAGTGCATGGGCAGCGTCTGATTGTGTTGGTCTAAGTGGCTTTTTTTTAAGTGCAATTAGCATTTGTCTAGGGATTGGGATCAGTTTCCTTTTAATGAAACTTGATTTGGTATTTTAAAAAGGGTTGAAATGATATTTAAATATTTCCATTTATGAAGGTTACTTAATTGGATTGTATTTTCCAATATGGTTTCTATTCTACATAGACATTTATATATTAACTAAATAATATTAAATTACAATTTATATGTATTAAACAAATTGTTTTCTGTACTTATATTATTGTGGAAGCATGTATAAAAAGATGTAATTTTTGAGGGCTTGTCATATTAATTAATTAACATTTGACCAGTTTTTATTTAAGTTCCTTTAAACTTTACTTTTAATCAAATTTCAAACTGCTTTATTTACTTTGAACTTAGTATAAAAGTTATAGCTTAATAACTTCAATTATTTGCTATTATTTATTGAGCTGATAATTGGCTTATTCATTTGAGATCCATAAATATTGATAACCAACAATACTGATACCCATAAATGCTGATTAAACCCTAATAGGTCTAGACAACAAAATTACATTAGCTCAACCATTATTAAATTTTCTTAAATTAAAATAATGGTATAAGTTTCCAACTGGAAAAAAACAATAAATCAGTAAATGTTGATAACCATAATTGTAATTTATACCTTAATAGGTCTAGACAATAAAATTGCATTAGCTTAACCAATATTCAATTTGTTGAAATTAAAATATTGTTAAGTAGAAAACAACAACCTACAAATCTGCTATATATATATGTATATTTATAAAATCGTATATAGCTGGAAATTCCCATTAAAACTATATATATATTTATTATCTCAGCACAATCAATAACGACCTTGCCCGGTTTTAAATCAAAGAGAGACCGTCACCCAAAGCCACTTGAGGGGATCTTGAAAGTAAAGGATGTTGTTGTTGTTGTTGTTATTGTTGTTACTGTTATTATTATTGTTGTTATTCTTGGCGCACTTGCAGCTAAGAAAAAGAAAAACAAATACAAAACGGACGATCGCTTTCTCACTCACTCGCAGCTTATCGCTTCCACGCTTAAGTAAACAACACAGTCCGCGGCATAAATAAACTTCCGTTGTTGTCTCATGGGACTTGTTGTTATTGTTATTATTGTTGTTGTTGCTGCAGCTATAGTTATTGTTGTTACTGCTGGCAGTTTGTTTGATTTGCCTGCGGTTATCCCTATCTCTCTCTTTATTTTACGTGCTGTCTCTGTCCCGGTTTCTCTGTTGTTTGCCGGCTTTTTTTTTTCCCCAACGTCTTCAATTTGCGCGCGTAACCAGAAAATCGTTATGAAAGAGAGTGGCGATCTTAACAAATATCACAAAAAATACAAAATAAAAACAATAACTAAATAACACAAAAACAGAACAGTTAAAAAAAACAAAGAGGAAGTAGCTAGGCATTCTTGAAATACAAAAAGAGCTATAATTGTACTTATGAGAGGAATAAGTAACTTAATTTAAGGATGAATGTCTCAAATAAGTTATAATTCTCTATAAATTTTCTAAAATATTATAAATTAATTTATAAATATTTATCTAAGTTAACTTTTCCCTTTTTAAGGCCTTTATTTGTATATTTTTCCCTGCCTAATCCTGGCCATCTGTCAGGAATTGTTTGCCTCTCTTTTGGTGACCTGAATTGCTTTATTTTTTAGGCTGGGTTTTAGAATTCTTTGAGCCTTGGCCTAGGCGCTCATAATTGCAGCTCCCGAAACCTGAACGATCCCGGCCCCTTTTGCCTGTTTGCTGCCTTATGGTTTCTGCCTGCCAGGCATAAAAATACACCTGTTTGCGGCAATTTAATACTTTTTATGGCAGGGAAATAACGCGGTGGCTGCTGCTGCTGCTACTGCATTGCTGGCATGACGGAGGCCCAGAGTGCAGGTAATTCGGAAGCGGCCTCAAATGAAGCCGCAAGCCAGCGGCAGGCCGGTCCGTGTGTGTGCGAGCGGCAACAACAAAAGCTGAGTTGCCGCCGCTGCCGAAACGTGTAGCAGCGTTATTAGACCGGGCCTGATCTCCGCCAGTGTATCTGTAGCCATAGTATCCGCATCTGTAGCTATAGCTGTATCTGTATCTGTAGCTGTTGCTGTTGCTGTTGCTGTGGCTGTATCTGTATCTGTGGATGTGCGCACGTCTGCCAAGCGGCTGCTGGCCGCTGATCGCTTTTTACTCTGAGCGCGCTAAACCCGTGCCGTTTTTGGCTTTGTACTTTGCCGCCCCGTGGACTTCGTGTATGTTTGCGGCATGTTGCAAAGCAGATCGGACCTGGCCAGTAACACACACAGAAAAAATGTATATACCTTTTTTTTGGGGTATATTATTTAAATGGGAATAAAATGATTTTATGATATAAATTGGAAATAATTGAATTCTTTTTTAATTAGGGCCTTACAAAAGCATTTAAATATTAACTATTTGTAGCTTAACATCATTTTAATAATGAATTATTACTTGGAATATGAGAAAGCCTATTGTTTGCTTGGGAAAATATAGTAATTTCACTAAGCGAATAGCTAACAGAAACATTAACAGTCAGAAAATATTCTTTAGTATTCAAATTTATTAAAAGAACTGACATTAAAACAGGCATTTAAATATTACCTATTTGTAGTTTGAAATCATTTTAATAATGAATTATTACTTGGAATATGGGAAAGCCTATTCTTGGCTTGGGAATATATACTTATTTCACTAAGCAAATAGATAATAGATACATTAACAGTCAGAAAATATTCTTTAATATTCCAATTTATTAATACAACTGACATTTTTTTCTTTAAAATATAGAAAGAAGAACATTCTACAAACAAGACTATTAAGAGATTTTCTCTAAAGTTCGCAGAGGTTTAATTTTATTTAAATATCCTTTAAATTTGAATGGATCTTCCCCCACAAAAACGATACATTTTGTTTCTGTGCACTTCGGGCCAACTACAAAGAGCCAAAGGCATCGTCGTCGTCGTCGCACTCATTGATCTTAACTTTGAAAACAGTAGCTACTACGGCTGTGGAGTGGAGTGGAGTTGAGTGGAGTGGCTGTGGCTGTGGCCACAGCTCTGTTTCTGGCTGTGGGGATATGGGAATATCGCCGGAATATGGGGTCTTGAGGCTCGACTCCAAGCCAAGTGGGGCGCACG
This sequence comes from Drosophila bunnanda, assembly GCA_035046265.1. Lineage (NCBI taxonomy): Eukaryota > Metazoa > Arthropoda > Insecta > Diptera > Drosophilidae > Drosophila > Drosophila bunnanda. Next base: position 19,977,090 of record JAWNOB010000075.1, read on the forward strand.
AAAGCGGCCTGCACTTTGTTGTTGCTGCTGCTGCCGCTGCTGTTGCTGCTGCTGCTGCTGATGAGGGTTTTGGTTAGCTACACTTAAAGTCTCATTCCCCGCTCGATTTTGTCGGTCTTTTTGTTTTCTTCCCCTGGTAAACCCAACCTCGACTTGCTTATTTTTCTTCAGTTGATTTTGTTTTTCTGCCCTGCCTGCTTAATTTTGTTGTTGCTGTGGCCTTTTGCGCACGCAGGCAAATTTAATCTCGTTTTTTATGCCCTTGCAAAGGATTTTCAAATTGATTTCGAGCGACTATGCTAATGCCGCAAATGAAGTTGTAGAGGATTTCAGCATCGGTTTCGGTTCTCGATCCACCGCGACAGCCGGCCGAGTTCTCACAACTTGGCCAGCGGCTTAAGTCGGAAGCTATTAATTTTAATTGACGTGCTACTGTATTTTTCGGTTTTCTGCTTAAGCGGCAACTTTTGATATCCCCTCTTAATTTTTTTTCGGTTGTATATTTCGAAGCCACCGCTTCATATTTCATTTCTGGGGCTACTGTTTTTTTTTTTGTATTTTTTAATTCGCTTTCGTTGATAACTCACCTGCTGGTTGGGCTTAATCCATTTATTTGTGGCTTCCTCTGATGTCTTAGCGATTTGTTTGTCTGCCATTTTCGATTCGATCACACATAGATATGGGTATATGTTATAAGTGAATATTTGATATACCTTTGTGTTGTTTTAAATGAAAATTTTGTATTTTGTTCAGCACAGTTCGGAGCACTTCTTGAGGCGCTGCATTATAATTGGATTTTTGTTTTGATTGATGTGTGGCACTTGTCAACTGGTTTTCCGGAATTTCTATTCAATTGGAGGGGGATTTTTCGTGATAATATATAGTGTATTTGATTCGTTTTGTTGCTTCAGCTGATAGCACTTCGATCTTGTTTGTTATCTGCGCCACGGCACACGCACTCACAACGTTCGCTCAAGTCGAATGCTCGCCACGGAATGAGGAATCGAATTTTACCTTGCGCCCTCGTCTGCTGCCGACGTCGCCGTCGCTGTCGCTGTCGCTGCCTCTGCCTCGGCTGCAGTCGGCGTCGCTCTCTCACATGTGCTCGCCGCTCTCTCTCTCTCTATCTCTCTCTCTTGCTTGCTCTTGGCAGCGGCATTTGTGTGGCTGCGTTTTTGTTTAGAATACGCAAAATAATAACAAAACTAATAATAAACTGCAGGGCAATGCAATTTGAGAGAATCGCCGACGGCGACGTCAACTGAGGCAGCGCAGCGGCGATGGCGATGGCCACGGCAGCGTCGGCAGCGGCTGCTGCTACTTGTTAATAACCGTATTAAGGTTCCCTTTGATCTGCTTAATCGAAGGCCGAAATGGAATTCGCTTCTGGTCTTCGCCTGCCTCCTGCGCGTCCTCGTTCCTCTTTCCTTGTGTCGAGTTCGTTGCCTAAGTCTTTTGTTTTTTCCTTGCGATTTTTGTGTTTGTCTTAAAGCTAATTTAGCATAATTTGAAGTTGTAATATTTTTTCATTAATTGTTAGCAGATAAATAAATTAAGAAAATAAATAAAAAAAGAAAAAAAAAAAATAAATTAAGAAAAGAGGTACAAAATTAAATAATTATATTTTATTAAATTTTTAAGATTGTTATATAATTATTAAGCCTATAACTTTTATAATCGTAAAATTAAAATATCTAATAACAAATGTATTAATATTAAAGTTATATTAACAGCTTTTATGTTTAAATAATTGTTATTTATTATTATTATTTTTTTTTTTACATTTTTATCAGTATTTTTATCAGTGTTTATTATAGATTACTTAAGATTACATTAATAAGTTAATAAAGTGGTTTGATATTAAAAAAATGAATGAATCATAAAGTAATCTTAAGTTACCAAAATTGCATTCATTAATTAAAAGTTTGGTTAAAAAAATTATATAAATTCGGATTTCTATATATTATTTTATAATTTTGAGTGCTAAATATATTCTAATGTTAGTTTTTAAATATAAATACAAAATAATTATAAATATGGGCATACACATTTCATAAATCATTGCTTTTAACACTTAAATTAAGTTTCCAGATATTATTGTTACTGCCCAATATTAAGAAATTAAACATAAATTATAATTTTTATTATCAATGCTTAAGTTTTGCCTTAATAATACAAGCAACTTTACGACATCTAAATCTTTTGAAAAGGGCAATAAAGGTACCCTTTGATCTGCCTAATCGAAGGACGCAATGAAATTCGTTCGCTCCTGGTCTTAACTCACTTTTAAGCCCGCCGCGTTCGTTGCCTAAGTCTTTTGTTTTTGCACGCTCCTTTTCGGCAGATTCCCCCCTGCGTTAATGCTAATTTAGTGTAATTGCAATTATTATGCACACTCTCATAATTCTCTCATCGCTGCTGTTTCATAAAATTTGTAGGTATATTTATATTTCTTTATTTTTTGCGTTTTTTTATGATGTGTTTTATGGCCGTCGGCATTTCTGGGAAACGTAGTGATTTTAATATGGCCCTGGGAACTCCGATGCGGGGCAGCGGCTTAAAGACATAAAATCTCAATAAAGTAGCCAGCGACTTTTATCTAATTGTAAATCTAAAGAAAAAAAATAAGGAAAAAACATCGAAATACGGTTAATTCCCCTTTTATAAATACATTTTTTTTTTGCAGACTAAAAAAATTCACAAGAGAAATCATTTAGCTGCTTCCTTTTTGGCGGCCCTTGCCACGCTTTTTCATTTCCATTTCTATATGCGCGGTATATACGAAACTCAATTAATGACAGATCATTAAAGATTCTTTTTTTGGGGCTTTTGATATTTGCCGTTTGGCCCCGAAATCGAAATACTTTTACGATTTTCTCCCCCCTGGCCCACAACCGACACCGGCACCGACGGCCGTAAAATTGATTCTCTTTTGCAAAAATTTTATCACTGACCAAATTGATTTTAGCTGTTCGCCGCTGCTCCAATAGAAATTGTAGGCCTAAAGGAAGAAGAAACGAAATGAAACCAAGAGAAAAACAACAGCCAGCGGCTGGAGGAAAAAGACCAAGAAAAAATGATGTCCAACTGGCGGCGGCGGCAAACTTGAAAGTGGCAAATAGAAAGGAGCCGACTTGGCCCGGCGATTCAGTCCGATTCAGTGCAATATTTATGCATTAAGTACACGCAATTATTATGCGACAACGACGCGACGGCGGCAACATCTCTGGAGATTATTGATGCTCGCATTGCTCATACGCAGCGTGGCCACTGGCCACTGGCTAGGCACTAGGCGCTTGTGCCGTTCAAGCAATTAAAACGCCGCCAGCACGCGATGAATGCCATAAACATTTGACGCGCAATCAGCAGCAGCAGCAGCAACAGCAGCAGCAGCATAAGTTGCAGCAGCAACTGTGGCAGCAGAAATGCTCCTTCGGCCGTTCGGCAATTACAGCAGCACAAATTCAAAGAGGCTCCAGCTGGCAGCAGCAGCATAATGATGATATTGCCATCGTGATGATGATCTGGCTGCGACAGAGTGCTACTTTTACTGCACTGAAGAACATTAGAGGAAGAATTATGATTTTAAAATTAAAAAAAAAAAAACAAAAAATTAATAAAAATAAAAGACAATATAAATATATATTGTATATGTATTTTATTATTAAATGTTATTTAATATTAGTTTATTGATAAGCTATTTTTCTATGAAGAAAGGTATAACATTTCTGCATTTCTTTACTCGTGAATTTAAAAAAAATAGATAACAAAATATAATGATAAAACTTTTGGGTCTAGAAGAAGTATGTTCTTAACAGAAATTCTTATAAAATTATAATAATCTTGGAATTATGATCAATAATATTATTATTAATATTTTATTATTATCAGGTCCCTAATAAAGCAAAAGTTATAGATGCTGGAGCCATGAATAATAGATACTTTCATAATATATTTTTAAGATATAAATAAAATAATTTGTATAATTTGCTAAATTTATTATTATTATTCTTATTTCTTAATCTGAATATGTAAGTAAATATTAAGAACTCTCAAGAGTTCTTATAAATTATATACATTTTCGGTATGAAAATCGCCTATTAAATCTATATAAAATATTCAAAAATTAACCAAAAATAATATATTGCAACAAGAAATAATAACCACAAAGTTGACCTCAATCTAGCACAATTTCTTGCGGTGTGGGGCCAGAAAAACAGATCACGGGCGGACGGACATGGACATTCATTTCGCTTAAGCGCACTAACCGGGTAAACGGGTCGGTGTCTTTGATCCTGGCATTCTATTGTTCCGTTTCAAAGGCCACTATTATGTAAACAATCGGCGGCTTTGATCTTGGCCGCATCAAAGTGTTGCCGCCGTGTTTCATCTTTTGCCGCATGCAGCAAATAGCAAGCGGCAAGCGGCAAGCAGCACCAAGCGAGCAGCAAGAAGCGAGCAGCAAGCGGCAAGCAGCAGCGCCAGCTGATGTGATGATGCCCCTGCCGAAGATGAAGATGATGAGGATGCTGATGATGATGATGACGAGGATGATGGGGAGGATGAGAAAGAAGCGACAACCGCTGCGTAGTTAAAGCTGCTGCCAGTGCTGCCACCACCGAGCTATATAATTTCGCATAGGCTGATCACCCGAAGCACCTGGAACACTGGAGAAGCGGCAGCAGCAGCAGCAGCAGCAGCAGCAGCAGCAGGAGAAGGAAACGGAGCCAGCCTCATAACTTTGGGCATAATCTTCAAAGCGCCGACAACACGCTTGACATCAATCGAGTCAAGCCATTGCCGCTCTAATCCCAACAGATGGGCTCCCGGATCACTCGCCGCCGATAAGCAATTAAAATTTCATTTCATTTAATGCACAACTTTATTATCGGTTTCGGGGGACCCCGTCACGGTCACGTCCTTTGATCCTTGATGCAAGGATCAGCCGTGCAACTGTTCCCGTTTTGCAAAAAAAAAGAAACCCAGCCACACTGTGGGAAAAGCAACAGGTGCACCGAGGATCCAGCATCCAGCGGCAACAGAAGAGCGCATCTCTAATTTCATCGGCCAGCGATCATAATTGCAATTGCTCTCGATTGATGGAGGTCAGTGCTGGAAGTTTTATATAGAAATATAATTTATGAATATATCTAATACAATTTATTCTAAGATATTAAGTATACTTCTATAAATATTTAGTTATGTGATAATAATGCATTCTTTACAGAAAAAAATATTAGGCAAATAGAAATAAAATAAGGAAGTTAAGAAATTTAAATTAAAACAACTTTTCTGATAAATCATATTTAATTTATGTAATTTATTTGTTTATTTATAAAAAGATGTGAATGTTAAAATATTGAAACCTAAGTGTCTCAAAACGCACTTTTACAGTGAATTTAATTAAGAACCGAATTACTTAGTTGTGTTTCTATTAATATAATGTTAATTTAATGATCTCAAATATAGTGAAAATATACATATTTAACAATTTTTTAAAAATATTATAATAAAAAAGCTTTGTTTATTTTCCAGACAAATACAGAACTATTTCGAACAAACCGTAATCTAGGCTATTATAATTTCAATAAAATGTACTTTAAATTTCTCTTGTCAGTTTTAACTAATTTAACTACTCTTGATCTTTTTCTAAGGCCTTTCAGAGATGGCAGCAATGGTTTTTAACTTGGCCAAAGGGGCAACAACTTTCTGGTGGCACTCTCTCGCATCGCACGCTCCAAGTTTCAAGCTCTCCCCGTTGTTGTTGCTCTTGTTGCTGCTGCTGCTGCGGTCCACTTGGCGGCAAATTGCTGTTGCATGGCGATGATGTCGTTGTTGCTGGTTGGCCAAGAAGACGAAGACGTAGACGAAGTCGCAGTCGGCGAAACAACAAAGCGAAAATCTCTGCATTGGGGCACACGCCATTCCCAACATCAAAGTGTGCCGCACAGCACAGATTTTCTGAGGTTACCATCGCCACCGTTGGGGCAGCAGCAGCAGCAGCAGCAGCAGCAGCAACATCAGCAGCAGCAGCAGCAACAGCGGCAGCAACGCATGCGCAAAGCTCTGCTCATTTGTGTTTTGAGGCGCATTGTGCGACGCGCGTGTTAAGTGGACTGTGAATATGAAAGGAAAGTTCCCAAAGGAACACACAAAAAAAAAAAAACACAAAATGTCCAGTCTCACGACCATAGAATACCTGTGCTCTTAAAGCGTAAAATCATTGCCTACTTTATGGGGTCTACAAGAAAGGAAGTTTTTTAGATAAAATATGTCTGTTAAGCACAGTATTTGTCTGATTGACTTGAAAATTGGTATGCTCATAGAATATATTATAACAAAGATGTATAGATTAAATTAATGCTTAAAAATTAAAATATATATTTATAGAAATTAAATTATATTAAAAATATTCAGATTACAATTTGACTTGTTGTTCGTTCTTTATGAAACCTCAAACATCTCCTTCTACCTGTTGCATAAACCTCCTTATATACAATATACCTTTTCCAGTACAATGACTGGGTATATAAAACAACTTTTGCCGCCAAATAAATGCGAGTCCAGCTCTGGTCCAGCTCCTGTTCCCTTTCCTTTTCGTCCAGCATCCCCTCGTTCTTAATCAAGAAACGCATCGGCAGCGTATCACGGTAGCACTTTAAACGTAAATTGCTTTTAACATGGTTATTACAATCTTAACGTTTGTCTGGGCCACGAAGCACTTGAGGCAGTGTCCCGGCAACCTGTTGTTGTTGACGTTATTAGTGTTGCCGCTGCTGCTGCTGCTGTTGCTGCTGCTGCTGCTGCTACTTCTGTGGTTGTTGGTTCAGGCCGCCATAGAATTCCGGGTAAGATCTGTCCGTCGGTCGGCTGATCCCCGTTAGGTCTCTGGGATTGGGATGGAGAATGTGACCGGGACTCGGACTCAGACTCAGACTGAGTCTGGATCTGGTATATTCGTTGGTAAGATTGTTGTAATTATGATTGCGCGATTATGATTGGATTGGATTGAATTAGTTGTCGGTGGATTTTGCTTTAATCGAAATTGTTTTGTTCTTACGATCACCGCTCGCTCTCTTCGCTCCTTTTCCTTGTGGCTTTCCCCACCAACCTTCCATTGCTAATTAGTTGAGAGCACGGCAAGATCAAAAACGGCATGAAATTGTGCACTTTAAGAAATTTTAAAGGAGTGTGTGGGGTTTAATTTTTGATAAATTAACTACTAAGTTAAGATTTGAGTTATTTTAACAGTTTGATCAGGATGGAGATTGTCAGATATTATTAAAAGAATAATGTGACATAGACAGCAAAATAATGAAAAGAAGCAAATAAGCAATGGGACCATAAATATGTTATCTTATCTTTAATTTGTAATTTATTTTATCTTGCCGATAGATGAATTTTAAGAAAGATTATTATATTATGATTATTATAAAAAAATTCTATTAAAAATGTGACCAAGGGAGTTGAGGGAAATCTTTAAGCAATCTTTAAACATTTATAAGTTTGTATCTTATTGTATGTTATTGCAAAGCAAAACCTACATATATAACCTGTATAATCTATTTCCCTTGAAACCTTTTTGTTTTAATTTTATTTTAAATTAAAACTTCTTCCCATTATGCCATGCTTTCTCTCAGTGCATTTAAGCGTTCGACGGGACCAGTTGAAATTTTAGCCCGCAAAAGCGGCAGGATTAAGTGCGGCAAGCGAGCCTTTTTGGGCGATAATCTTGCATTTTAAATATTTCGCAAGAAGCAACACGCAAATCCGCTGACTTGTCACACCTTCGGTGCAGGTAGGTTCCAGTGAGTGTGCCTTTACGTAGGTATGTGGGCAGGGAGGGACTTAAACGTAGCACCTTGTCAGGTGGTGCTGCGATGGCAATGGCGAGATGGCGAGATGGTGAGGTGATCAAAGCAACAGCCGCTGATTAAAGACAAAAAATGAAAACACGACACATACACACACACAAACGATCGCTGGGCAAAAAGGGGAATTTGTCGCCTTTTGTGTGTTGCTGAGCTGCATTGCATCGCCGTCAAACGAAAGTATTTAATTTCAGGTAAATTTGTAAGATAAATAATTGTCGCTTACCTGCAAGAAATACGACGACAACGACAACGACGCGCTTCAAAGAACTTCATTGTGTTTTGCATATGCTGGCGGCGTGTGTGTTCGACTTCATGGGAGAACTTTGGCCAAAAGGACCTTCAAAAGGTCCGCCGCGCGACGATACAGTGAGGCCATTGTTGTAAGGCCCGCTGTCCCTCTGCCGCCCGCTGCGACCGGATCACAACAGCGGGACACAGGCGATCAATAATGCCCGGATCGGATCGGATCGGATCGGAACGGAACGGGACGGAGCCGCTCTGGAGATCAGCCGCGCACACTTTTGATGTTTCAAATTTAGGCGGAATTCCCATTTTCGAGCCCCGAAATGTCAAAACATTCGCCACACACGGCGAGAGCGATCATAACTCGGATTGAATCCTCACTCACTGTCCATTGCAGCGTCGCCCAGCTGGGGGTGCCACCAGCATCAGAACCACTTCTGCATGATGACTCGTTGGAATCGGAAATGGAAATGGAAATGGATGCGCCGATGCGTCGGCCATAATCAATAAGCCGAGAAATGCAGGACCACTTACCGAGCGGCACAGTGGGCTAAAATGCGATAGAAATTGAGTATAAATTGCTAAGTGGTGTGGCTTTAAAAATACTCTTTGGAAAGGAGATGTAAAGTAAATAAGGTACGGGTTGAATTAGAATAAAATAAATGTTATAGAAAATATATACAAAAGTACAAGGAAAAAGAAATAACAGGTTCCATTAGGCATCTTATTACGATGCAGGATTTCGTGAAGTTTTGTTTGGAGTAAATCACAAAGATTAAAATAATTAAAGATACGAGAAAATACTTAAGTTTAATTACTTAATTTCTTTGTAAATATCATTGAAACTAATATAATATAATATATTTTGTGATTTGTTATAAGATCATAAAATATATATAATATTACTACAATAAATAGTCAAAATAAGTATATTTTCTATTTAAATATTGAGCAATTTAATCAACCATATTTATTTGAATAATTTTTTTATTCTACATTTTAAACATATCTCTGAAATAAAATAAACGGAGTTAATACATGCCTTAAAATCTGTTGAAAAACGGTTCGATTGCATCCCACTGTGCTTGGGTCATGGCCCATGGCCCATGCCATTGTCTCCCACTGTGCACTCATCAAATTGTGCCAAGATTTACGAGGCCCTTGATTGAGTTTTCTTGTGCTTTGAATACGGCAAACTTCACACAGGACCACCGCACAGCGAACTGTGTGAGATGCGTTGGGTGATTCCATTTCGGAAAACGGTTTCCTGGTAGTTGGCCATTGTGATGTTCTGGCTACACTCCAGCTTCTGATCGCGATGAAGACCCCAAAGAGGCCAAGACCAAGACCAAGATCGAGACCAAGACGAAAACGAAGCCGCTGCGGCGATGTTTATAAGATGACAAATTGCGCTGATATCGCAACATGTTGATTGAGCGCACACGCGGCAACATTGTTAACAGAGGCGGTGGGAGGGGGCAGGAGGGGTCTCCCGAGGGGGGGAGGTCTCCCGTCCGAAGATCGTTTTCCTGTTCTGGACCCGCGGGGCCCATCCGACCATCGTTCCGTTCTGTGTGCGCGTGTTCACTCGTCGAGCTCCATTTGGGGCTCGAGTTGGAGCCGAGGTTGTATCTCAAGTCGGTGGCAGGAGAGTTCCTGGCCATGGCAGCATGAAAATCCAGAGAAATAAAGAAATAAATAAAGCTGGCAACGGCATAAAACAGAATTCAACAACAACAAGAAGAGGCACTGCGAAAAAATACTGTAAAGATAATATGAATGAAGTTTTTAATATTCATTTTGTCACAGGGTTTAGTATTTACAGAAAAAAGAACAGAAAAGTTATACTAAGCTAATGTTAAATATTATTATTATTAAATAATATGCTTTAATAAAATATACGTGTTGTTTGGTTGAATTATTTATATTTTTCAATGATCATTGACTGAATACTGTGACCATTACGATTAAATTAAGTTAAAAACATGCCTAAATAAAAAAATAAAATAAATCTTTTATTAACGTAAATAAATTCATTAAAAATGTTTAATTTTGTTTATTATTTAATATATTAAAGTTTTGCAATATACCTTAATATTTAAATATTAAATATTTATTACTTAAAATCAATTTTAAATACATCATATAATAATAAAAGATAGATCAAGTCTTAATACTGATTTGTTTATCTATTTTTTTGACGAAAATTGAATTAAATATCCAATTCACCTTTGTATAAAATATACTTAATTGAGAACTTTTGCAGTCTCTAAAAATTATTTTTGTTATTAAAACTGTATCCCAATTTCTCTCCGTGCACAGAGAGAGAGGGGAATACCGAGCTGGATAGATTGAGAGAAAAAAAGCAGCAACACAAAGAAGACTCGAGATGCCGACAAAGTAATAAACCAATTAGGACATCAAAGTGTTCAACCGACAGCGGCAGAGGCAGAGGCAGAGCAGAGGCAGCGATGCCGAAGTCAGCTGAGGCAGCGGCAGAGCAGAGGCAGCACCAGCAGCAGCAGCAGCAGCGATGCCGGTAAAGAGCAATCGCCGGAGATCACAGAGATTTGCGCTGATCCGACTTTGATTCTAAGCCACGAAACGCAACCTACATGTGTCCCAGTACCTCACTTCCATCTCACAAAAAATAAAACCGAAAAACCAACTGCTATGCCCGCTTTCATATGCCGAAAAAATCACTCCGCAGATAAAGAACCAAGCGACTTTGATGTCATCAAAAGAGGATCCAATTCATGACTGACAATGGAACTTAGCGAAATAATAAAAAGGCAGGAATAGTGGTCTCTATGCCATAGAGTAGGATAAAATGGCAATAGAAAAACTTTATTTATTTATCACAATTATGAAGTCGTTAGAAAAATATGAAATATATTTTTAGGCCTCTTTTGAGCTATAGAAATAGAGAAATAGAATAGAGAAGTATTTAAATTGTAAGTTATTACTGGTTTAAGAAAAACAATTTGCAATAAACGTACTATAACTATTGTATTCCTATACTACATGTTGAGAAGAGTGAATGTCTTGTGGAGAGCCCTAATGTCTTATCAGAATTTTAAAATATTTAGAATAATTTTTAATATAATTTATAATATAATTTTTTATATAAATTTATAAAAACCTTTAGGTTAATGAAAGAGTGTAAATACTTAGCTAGTACTTTACTCTATCCTGTTTTACAGCTTTTAATTACATCATAAAATAGGCAATGAATATATAATACAATGTAGAGAAATTTAACCTGAATCATTTAATATTTATTAGTCTCCAGGGATTATAAAAATATAAATGTAATATAAATTACGTATTAATTATTGCCTTGAAATATTCAAGTATGAAAGTATTCAATTACATCATGAAATACGCATTAATATATAACACCAAAAGGAAAAGATCAACATAATCATTTATACAATTTATTAAACATTTATAAAAATTTTAGATATATTTTTTAAGATCCATAGAATAATAAAATTACAATTACTTCAGTATGCAATTTTTAATTACCTTAAAATATTTTATTACATCATAAAATAGACATTGAAGACAAACTACAATATAGAAAAGAACTATCTACATTTATTTATGTAGAACAGTTGTTAAACATTTAGACACATTATAAACATATTTACTTATATTTATATTTATATATTTTTTAAGAACTCAAGAAGTATAAAATTATAATTGGCTTAGTAGTAAATTCTTTATTGTCTTAGAATGATCAATTACATCATAAAGCATAACCTTAAGAAATTATACACCAGGGCGGGGATGTTGCAGAGTTATTTCCTCTTAATATATTTATTTATATATTAATAAAAAACCAATTTCCTTTTAAACCAAGACTTAATTTCACTCTCTCAGGTCCACAAATGTCAACTGGAAACTTTATCGCCTTTCTGCCATATTTTTTGCGGAATTTAGCAATTTGCACGTCTACAGAGACTACAGAGAGACTCGCCAAGTGGGTTGGCTCGTCGTCATGCTGGCGCCTCATCCAGCATCTGCCACCCGCACAAATCGGTGGCATTATGCAGATATCTCAATTCGTTATCATTTAAATCATCGGCACATGCGCGCCTACGGATGGCCATTGGGAGGGGGCTACTGGCGGATGATTGGCGGCGGAGCTGGCCAAAAGCGGCATTCATTAAGAATTTAAATCGCACATAATTAAGGCTCAATAAATAGCCGAGCCAGCTTCAATATGGGGCATATATTAATAACTGAGACCGATGAAAGGCCGGGACAGAATGGTAAAAAAACAACAAGGCGAAGATAACAAACGATAAAGACAACAACAAACGGCATAATTAAATCATAAAACGTTGAGCACATCATTAAAATCGTTAAAATCGCTACTCGACTTGAAAACTGGCTGCGGAATCTTTGTTAGACGCAGCGCATATACTAAACAATATAAATAAACATTTATAAAATATATATTTATTTATGAACATTTTTGTTTATTAATTCAAATGGGGGTCTGTGTGTCGCCGATTTGATTGGATCATATGGAGGGGGAGCATCAGTGACGTTGGTGATTTTGGCTTGTCTGTAAGCTAATGTGATCGGTCCATTCCTGATTATCATTATCATTTTTTAAAGATCCGGAAAGAGTGGGTAGATGCCATTGTAAAATTACAACAAGATTGGGGCTTATTTAATAAATTTAGAGATTTTTAAAATAGTTTAATATAAAAGTATATTCAGATGTAATTTAATTAAATTATTCATTTATAATTATTTCCGCTAATAACAATTCAATTCAAATGTCTTTTAGCTACATATGAAGGATATCTGTTAGTGTTATTATCAAAGTTAGTTTTATTTCTATTGAACAAACAATTAAGGAGAATTTCTAAAGAGGGCATTTTGTAATTAAGTTTAGATTGCATAATTTACTTAAATTAAGTATATATATTTTCGTTTCCTTTTTTACTAACAGGAAGAAACCTTCGGAAAGTCGAGGCTTATAAACCCTTGCAGTTTGCAATTGATTTATTGGCTGGATCGGATATCGATCAGAACTAAGCCTAAATTATTTTTGCATTCTTTGAATCAATATTTTTATGTACAATTTTATCATAAAATCAAAGTTTAAGCAAATCATAAGTAAGCCAATAAATCATTAATTTTAATTCGGCAAGATTTTTATTGGAGGTTTTTATAAGGTTAATAAATCGGCATACTCAATTTTAAATTTAAAATAAATGCATATGTATTAATTTTTAACAATTTTTAACTATGTAACCACTTATAAAATTTTTAAAGTTTCTGACTAAAATTAAAATACCTTTGCAAGGCTATAAAAATGTATATCAAATAATTATAATATAATTCTATATAAGATAAGTATTTGAAGTATAAACTCATGTATAGTATAGATTTAAATTTTGCATATTGTATTATAGTTATGATACTCAAAACATTTCTCAAAGATCTACAGAAATTTTATTCATTTGAATTTTGCATATTGTATTATAGTTATGATACTCAAAACATTTCTCAAAGATCTACAGAAATTTTATTCATATTCTATGTTTTTAAAGAATTATGACTTAAGTAAAGGATTCTTAAATCAAGTTATTTTGTGTGTTTTAATCATTTATTATTTATTCCTGTTTAAAAATATATATCCCTGCCATAAGCAGAGGTTTCTTTAGGCCTTGATACATTTCCATGTGCCCTTAACAATATTTAAAAAAAAAGGAGAAGAATACAACGCTCTTCTTTTAAAATTGTACTTTGTCTGCCAGAGGGGTGGAGGGAGTGGCTTCATGCCACGGCACGTGGTAAACGAGATGCTTCAAAGGCGCCGGCCACAACCCACCTAAACGCTGGAAAGGCGGCATCGCCGGGCTCCGGGATCGGGTTCGGGTGCGGGCACGGGCACTGGAACGGGCACGGCATCCAGCGGCATCCAGCGGCGTGGCGGAGTGGCTGAGCGGCATCAATATATAATCAGGCCGCCGGTGCGCCAGCCTGCGGAGGCGATGTCCATAAAACTGGTTGCAAACGCACATAAACCATTTAAGCCGAAAAGAAATCGGCGCGCTGGCAACTCTAACGAGATAAACAACTCGGAGCCGAGCCACTTTGAATGGTATTTTGTTGTGTTTTTTTCGGAGCTTGTAGTAGTAGTTTTTTTTTGTGTAAGAAATCGATTTGGCTCTTGGATATATTCGGCTTTTCGAATCGGAATTTCAAAGAGGCCGCATTTCATTTCACAAAGTCAAAACAGTTAATTTATATCATGTCGCGACTACTGGTCTTACTGATTTTGCATTTTCGACAGAGCTCCGGCTACCGTCTTTCGAAATTGAAATATGAAAATGAAATCAATTTGGGGCCAGAAACCTGATTAGCGGATTCGAATAGAAGATTGAATTCGAGACTCGAACGGAATGGAATGGTTGGGATGAGTCTTGGCTGTGGATTTGGATTTGGTTTTGGCTTTTTGGAAAATCAAGAGATCGCAAATTAGTCACATTATAAATGTACATACAGATGTGTGCGGCCATAAATTTGTGTATATATCTATTTGGTTAAAAAATGCTTACTGAATGGAGCTGAAATCGAAAATGAAATGCGAAACACTACAAAAAATGAGGATGAATAAGCACTTTAACAGAGAGATGTATTTATAAATCCGAAATATATGCATTTTTAAAGATGATTTATATTGCAAAAAATGATATGGCTTATCTTCTTCAATACTAATTATAGCATATATCTTTATAATTAGGAGATATATTGTATTCATAACTTAGAAAGATTTTAGTAATTGTTTTATAATTATAATTTATTATATACCTGTTCATATGAAAAGTAGATAAATAAAATAGAAATGTTGTATTTATTATACTATTGCTATTAATTGATTAAATTAGGTTTAAAGAAGATAAATTATCTAGAAATATTGTATTTATTATCTGTATAATTAAGAGATATTTTGTATTTTTATTTAGAAACATTTCATTTATTGCTTTATAATTATGATTTATAATTTACCCCTACGAAAAGTGAATTAAATAATATAAAAAGTAGATAAATAATACAGAAATATTGCATTTAATTAATTATTCATTTAATTAATTATTCATTAATTAACTGGGTCCAAAAAAGATAAATAATATAAAATATATATATCAATAATCAATACTTTCTTATTATAAACTTTTTACCTCTGGAAAAAGACGATATTTATAATTTTCTTTTATAAAACCGTCAAGGAACAACAGTCAAAACCATCTTTTCCTTCAACAAAGAAAAAACTAATAAATAAATAAAAATGTAATATATAAATAATAAATTATTAAACTTAGTAAGGAGTAAAAAAAGTGACAAGTTCAAGATCCTCATAGCAATGATATTTATTTATTTTTCTATGTGTAGAAAGCAGCGCTGGATGAGTTGCGGGCGATGTGTGGCCTTGACGTTCCGGTGCGACTGCGTAACTGAGTAGCCGCCGCAGGACGGCCACTGTCGGATTCAGATACAGATACAGATACACGACTTGCTGACACTGTCAGCAGGTGCACTGAGCACACACACTCGCACACTCGCACACTTGCACACTCGTCTCCGCTCGCTCAAAAGGTGCCGCTGAGCCTGGGCTAATTTCAAATTACACACTTCATTCGGCCGGGGGAACTGGGACATATCGATCGGTTACCGCCGGTTCCAGGTTCCAGGTTCCAGTAAGCCGCTTTTGAAGCCAACAACCACAATTGACAAGCGTGCTCTGATCCTGGAACTTCAAAAGCCGCCGACCGCCCGCACGCTCAGTCCTCTGTCCTCCATCCTCCAGCATCCAGCCTCCATCCTCCAGCCTCCCTGTGAGATGCAGTCACTTGCCTAACGGTCGATCGATGGGTTCGTAATGTGCGTGCAAGATGGATTTTCGGGGCACCGTGGGTGTGGCTTATTTTAAAGCAATTAGGCCCATAGTGAAGCGTGTCTTCGTCGCTCTCCACACTGCCTGTGACTGTGGATTCCCTGATGTACGAGGACACTTTCGACTGTGGACTATTGTCCGGGTACCTTTCATCTCAACCGCTAACAGTCCATTTCGAGTCCATTTGACCTTTCGGGCGTTGCGAGCCATTAAATTGATTGGTCGCACACAGCACCAGCACCAGGAGAGCCCTGGAAATTACTCAAATCCCTGATTGATATTTTAGGATGACAATTGGGCATGCTGTTAAGCAGACAGGATTTTACCAATCGAAGGAAACCTCAGTCTTTTCATTTACAAAATAAATTACATTTAAAAAAAAGGTTTAAAATTAAATAAGAAGTGTAGAATATATTGAATAATATGAATAAACTAAGTTCATCTCCTTAGTTTATTTATATTATTTAATATATTCTACCTACCTACCTGATTATATTTTTAAATTTAAGATTTTAGGTAGATTCCAAAAATATCAAAATTATAGGATTTTAAATATTTGTCAAAGTAAAAAATAAATTAGATCTTTACATAATTGCATTTGATAAGAGACAAGCGAAGTCAGCAATAGGAAATGATGATACAAATTAATAATAATAATAAGAATGATTATTACAATATAAGAGCAATAAATAATAAATAAACAAAATTAAAATTGTAGGTCATAAATTTGTACATTGTTTTACTCAAAAACGGAACAAGAAAATAATTATAACAAGCAATGAAATGAAATCATGAATGAATTAATTCAATTCCAATTAATTCTACAGTGTAATTTTGGTAATTTTCAATACAAATAATTTTAATATTTGAAGAAATAAATTAAATGGAATAATGAAAATTAAGAGAATAAGAATACAAAATATTCTCTTTAATCCAAGTTCTTTTAATATTTAAATTACATTTCAAAAAGTATTTGTATTGTATGAACTTGTTTCCTTTATTGTACAAAATATGTAAAAAGGCTTCTGCTGTCAGTTCAAAAATTGACAGAAATCCTGTCTTACATCCTTCCACAAACTGTTATATTCACAGGACCTTTAGCAATGCTCGAAAAACTGTAATTTCGGGAAAGGTTTGACCGAAGGTCTCAAACACGTTGCACGACTTTCGAACCAACAAGTTGCAGAGTTTAACGCCACCTGACGTTATATCTTAAGAACTCCTGAATTGTAGGGCTGCCCGTCTAGGTGTCGCCATTAAGCTGTTCGAATTGTTTTCGCATGAATCCTGCGAAAAAGGACTAATATCGTAATTCCTTGAATTCGAAAAAATAAAGTTTCGAAGGAAAGAACTGGCATAATTTCGATGTCAAATAAATGCTTAGTTTACATTTTCGCCAGACCAGATGGCGTTGAATGGTGAATGAAAAATCAGTTGCTAAATGTATGTGTAAGTTAAGTAAAATATATGTTTCGTAAATTTACACAATTTGTAATTGTTCTTAAAATAAATAGAAGAGGGCAGTCCTTTTGAATTGTAGAAAAGCAGGCATCTAAAAAATTCTATAAAGAAAAGACAAATTATGCAAAGATTAGCGGAAGAGTCCTTTAAAAGTATCTTTGTGTCTATGAAGTCTTCTACAACATTATTTTCCACAGATTTAATTAACAACAAAGCAGTGACCTTAATGTGTAATGAGTACCAGTATTCCCCTTCCCCTTTCCCCGCCAGTAGGCCGCTTCCGAGGCTCGTGTCAGTGCATCCGGCAGGAGATGCAGGATGCCACGCTGCCGGGGCAGGAAGGAAGGAAGTTCACGTCCGCTCGAGTCGGCCGAGGAGCTGCTATCGCTGATCCTGCAAGTGGCTGACTTGGATGGGAGGCTCGTGTCGTGTCAACGGCGCCGTCGCCACCGCCACTGGCGTCAATTGGCGACGTCGACAAGTGGTCCTCGGCGGAGGGGAATGGCATTGAAATCAGCTGGCTTTTCCTACCAAGGAGCGAGGCGTGAAGCGTGTGAGTGAGCAGGAGTAAGCCCACTTAACGCTAAGTGCAGTTGATTGCTGCTGAAGGCGAGCAAATATGCCATAAGTTCATAGTTCATAGTTCGCAGTCATACTCAGGAGTGGCGGCTGGCAGCCCTAAGCCTTATTTAGAGACCGCGCGACCGTGCCGCGCGGCACGCATATCTCGTATCGTGGCTATATCATGGCTATAGCTCCTCGTATGACAACAATAACCACTCGTGGGTCAAACAAAAATCTTCTGTGAGCCAAACACTGATGGGTTCCAATATTGTTTGTACACTGATGGCTAAGGAAATATGGCTTAAGTTGTGATTGTACCTTTGGGATATATTATCCTTGATCTTGTGAAGTTAAAAAAGGATTAAACAATACAATTTAAAATCTATTTAATTTTAAAAAGAGTTTGAAAAATAAAAACAGACTATCTTTATAAATATTTTTCTTAAGTTGAGCTTAAATAGCTAGGCTTTATATATAAAATTGTGTAATTTCATTTAAATCCCTCACAAAATATCTTAATCTCTATGCATTAATAATTGTTTAACCTGTAATATTATAGTTTTAGACTTATTTTTCAGCCCTAATATTACTATTTTCTTGACCCCAGCTATATAGTACACATTTACCCTTCTGTCTATATATTCCAGGCCAAAACCATTGAGCCGTGTATTGGGTTGTGCGAGTGGGCGAGGTCAAGATGAGTTGCTTTGCCGGGGCCGCTTTTGTGCAGGACATGCTCCAATGGTCCAAAAGGATTGCCAGCAACGACTGGCGAGGAGTGGAGTATGGAACTTGCTGGAGTTTGAAGTTAGTGCGACATTTGGACCCCACTTTTATGCTGTTTTATTAATGTAATGCACGAGGAGTGTTTGCAAATATTTGCTACCATCTGTCCATGTCCATGTCGATTCATAAATTATGAAAACATTGCATTTATCGCCGTTTCAAGTGTCGCGCTGCATGTAAAATATGCATTTATTGATATCACGCATACGCCGTGTGCTCCATTAGAATGTGGCATTGGAAGAGCGAAATGCTTTCATAATATTGCCGATAATTTGTACAAATTATTGTTGCAATTGCAATTGTGGGACAGGCAAAGGCCCCCTTGTCCCAGGGGAAAATGAAGCTGTGCGCAATTATTGGCGGAATTTATTTCCATTGTCGACCTAGTGAAAACAATTATCAGGGAATGGAGTGCAAATATGCAAACAGGAATATTTTTGGTTAAATTTTCAAGGGTTTTGGTTCGTTTGTTTGCAGCTACCTCCGATCCCCTTTTGTTTTTAGCGCCCCTTTCGGCCCTTGTTAGCCCACAAAGTCCGCACAAGTGGCGGGCATTAAATGAGATTGGCCAATAAGTGTGCCAGTGGCATGCTCACACTTTGCTTTCGCACAACACCACACCCCCACCACCCCCTCAAAAATGTTCCCAGCCACGCCCACAATTCCGCAGCATCGTACCGCAGCATTGTTGAATTTTCGGTTTGGCTGCAAAGTGATTTACGCAATTAAAATAATTTCATTCAAATGGTCTATAATTCAACTGGCATTTCCTGCGGTCGCTGTAGCGGCCAGTTTATGCTCGACCACATTGGCCCCGGCCACGCCCACTCTGTCCCCGTTGACAATGTGTGTGACGCCCCCTTAGAGATGAAAAAAAACTTGAATTTTACACCCTTCTGCAGATAATCGTATGTGCAAGTGGAATGCTCTGTAATTGTAGGTGTTGTAATGGTATTTATTGTATAGCATATAAGACGGAAAGGGTCGGATCGAACGTCTATATCATATAGCTGCTAGGAATGAACCAAAAACTTATAGAGAAACAAAATATAACCTTTTCAGTTTCCAACATATTTTCATATAAATTGATAGCTCAGTCGCTCTCTATATATCTATCTCTAGATTCTTCTGTTTCATTCCATATATTTCTCTGCCCCAGTATCTATTTTACTCTATCTTGCTTTTGTTCTCTGCCTCTAACTCTCCATCTCTATGTCTGTCTCTCTCGCCCTCTCTCTCTCTCTCTCTCTCTGTCATTTTTGGTATGTCTATCTCCCTTGCTGTCTACCTCTAGTTAGCTCTCCTTATTACTCTCTGTCTATCCCTAGAGATCTTTCTTTCTCTCCCGCTCACACTTTCTCTGCTCTTCTCTTTACTCGGGGACTATAAATATAGGTGCTACCTTCGCTCTGACTTCAGTTTATCCGAGACCTCCCCGCTGTTTACATCTTTAGTGATGGTGATAGTGGCAGTGATTGCGCTTAGTGATATCACCTAACCATTGGAATGCATCTGGAAAACCAAGAAGAAGTACGCTTCGGTGATAGAATGGAAAACCAAGAATATTACTCTACACTGGTAGGAATTAAGCAATGACGATAAAGGATAACCGAGGGTCCTCTACTGCGGTATGTCCAAACAATGCCTATTATTTCGTGTATATATTTATATGCTATATGAGAGATCAGGCCCAAGTCTAAAATCAGCTTGGCGCTAGGCATTAATTTCCTAATTAATTTTCTTATTGCCATGAACCCCATTACTTAATTTTAATTTAAAGTGATAAAGCAGTTTGTATACCCAAAGTTAACAACCTAATTTAATTAAAAATGATTCATGAATATTGATTTCTTAATAATATAACTCGGCTGAAGTGAATCCAGGAATTCTATAAAATCATTACTATCTTGTATTATTTTCACAATAAACCACACATTTATAAGCAATCTGTTAACGATAAATTATAAATATGTTAAGCCTTTTTTATTACTCAATCTTATAATTAATTTCCACCTCAAACAAGTACTTTAACGAGTTTCTAAGAATAAAAAATAATGTTCCGAGTCAAATCCAAATGTAAAGTTCAACTAATTATAAATACTTGGAATCAACATTAAGAAGAACAGAGTTCCTTTGAAGACTTCCTAGTAAATCCTTTATTAAATCCTATTCCATTAAATCTGTTCAATATACAAATTTCCTCCCACATTTCTTAGAAGCATCCACCAAGTGAAAGCGTTTAAATTTCCCGGAAGTGTGCTCATTTCCGGTGCGAGCCAGTCACCGAACGCACTTGCAAAAGGACATGCCCATCGTCAATAGAAATTCCCCGTGCAACTGTCAGCTGAGGAATTCATGGGATTACATTGTTACACATACACATTGCATATACAGTATACTATGTAGATGGCATCTAAATTTTCAGTCAAATTAGCGTACAAATGCCGGCAAGGAATGCGGTCGAATGCGTGTCTCTGTGTATGGGAAATGTTTTGTCAAATGAAAATGTGAAAGCGAAAATTTGAGGTCTGTGGCGCCGCGGAGCCTGTTTTAAAACTGATTTTCGTATGCCCCCCGCTGTGCTCAAATCAATATCCAGCTGAAATAATGCACTGGGAATAAAAATAAATGATAAAATTAGGTAATAAACTGGGGCGTAAAAGAAAAAAGCTTGTGATATTTTCTTCCCAAATGAAGTCATAGCCTTATAAGCAATACATTTCTATATTGTAAACTATTATTTATACGAAAATTATTTTATAAAATTTGTTATTTAAAGAAAACCCTTACTAAAATTATTTAAAATTTAGATGTTTAACACAAATATCCTTCGCAAAAAATTTTATCTTTAGTTTCATAAAAATTCTATATCAATTTTATGGCTAAGTGTGTATATTTCTGCTGTTCCTCGTTGCCTGTGGACGACAGAGGCAACAAATGTGTCTAATGGCAGGGCATTAAGCTGAATCTATCAGGCCAAATTACATGCCCATGTCCGGGTCCGGGTCGGGGTCCATGTCCGTGTCCATGTCCGGGTTTTAGGTCTACGGGAGGTTCGACTTTGGCCAACAACAGCTTGGCACTGCGGTTGCTTAGGCAACCAGAAATTTGCATAAGCAGCGCGCATCAATTTGGACTCAAGTGAGCGTATAAATATTTTTATGCCAACGCAGTCGCAAAATGGCCTTAAAATCGGCCCCGATTTTCCCCCCTATTCTCATCGTAGGGGGTCTCATTGCATTTGGGTTGCCTGCGGTCAAATTACACCGCAGCGTCGCATTAATGTCATTATTATTATTATTATTATTATAATTTCGAATTCGGAGACTGACATGCAGGCGGATAAGCCGGGATTTTGTGGCGCAATTTAATAGAATTACAGCTGCATTTCTGCATTACACAGCTGCGCCCATCGAAATTGTTAATTAATGGCATGGCACACAATAGACTTGGATTTGCCACTCGATTGCGGCTTCGCTGAGTTGGTCAATCAGAAGTGAAATTGGTATTATCATTACAATAGTTATGGATAACAATTGAAATGAAGCAAAATACATCAAATGCAAAATAAAGGCAAAAGCAAAGTCCTGATACTTAAGGTTGACCTCAGGGTATGTCGCATATTTAAAGCATTTAAGAGTCGATCAAAACTTTTAAATTAATGGTTTATGTATATATATTTTGATAAACTGTATACTCATTGACAGTATTTCATACTAAATTTGAGTAAAAATCTTATTATATTGATTTATTCTTCCATAAATTGTGTTATTTTTTCTCTTTAACAAAGTATAATTCTTTCTGTATTAATACATTACGTATACGTAATCTGTCAGAAAATTGGTTGAACGGTTTGCATATTCAATGCTTAATGCTAACTTATTTTAAATAATGAGAGATTCAAATATAAATTTAACATAATGAATATACATTGAAAGGAATTAAAAATCAACAATTTAAAAGATAATCGGTACCTTTAAAATTTGATAGTATTAAATTAAGACATATTTTTAAAGGGTTTTAAAGGGCGAAGATATATTTTTTTTGTAAATTGTTTACTAA